>OX346245.1:124856001-134856001 GCA_947049315.1 Epistrophella euchroma | reverse complement strand
TCGTTCGTTGTTGCTTTATCACCAATACCATTGTATGCTATACTGCTACTGAACTGAAACTGACTGAATCTAACTCTGATGGTGGCTCCACTGGATGGCGACTGCGATGGATTCATTTCTTGTAAATACGAGGGGATTTGAACTCGTTTCGGATTTTGGCTCCAATATTCCGATTCCTAAAGCCCCAACCCAATCAACAAAGTTTTTCATAGGTGGTGTTCTGTTTAGTTGTTGTTTTTTCCTCGGTATTTCCTACTCTTCTGCATATTGATTTAGTAAAAGGTTTTTTTATTTTTTTTACTGTTGCTTGCATCCTTGCTTGGTTTTTGTGTAAAGAATTTATGCTGCTCCCATGGGTGCTGAGCATGATTTAAAATACCTACCTAGGTACTAGCAAAAGAAAGATTTTATTTAAAACGCTCAAAATAGTACCTACCTTCTCTACGTAGGCATGAAGTCATGTAAATCATAGATAGGTTAAACAGGGATATCCTTTGCAAGATTTATTTTTAATTTTGCGCCTACATACATGCATATGAACCTATGCCTATTTGGTGGGAGTAGAAATATCTATATAAATGAATAAGGTACCTACGCATAATTGAATTAAAGTCTGCCTGTTTTTTTTTTTTTTTTATTTTAAGAAATGATATGGGTAGGTACCTACCTACTAATTTAAAAAAAAAATAAAAAAAGGATACTGCTGCTAATCTCGTAATGGCCCTTTATCTTTAAAATTTTTGAATTTGAGTTTATGGCATATTTTTTGTATTAACTTTTAAACGCTAGATCATTGAATGCTGCATAAAAACCCGATTTCTAAAAGCAGTTGTAACGGAACCGAGGTGTTATCGGCTAGGGTCTTCAATAGAATGTTCCTCAATCTCACCACCTAGAGATGCTATAACCCTTAAACTGAAATACGTAGCACATAGTAGAAATATTTCTAAAAAAAGACCCCAAAACCACTACTTCCCTTACCACCATTACAACCCATAGCTTACAGGAACTATGGGCTGATCCTGGCAGCAGGAAGAAATGGGTACCCAGGACACGACAGTGTGGCATGCTAGCATTCGCGCGTCCTAGCTCGTCGGCGGGGAGGTTCTTTGCTGTCGCGGCACCGGATGTTGTTACGAATTACATGCCGGAATAAAATCTGATGAGAAAGGGTTCCAGAAAAGGAGCCCGAATTTGTCCTGATAGGTCAAATATTTCAAAATAAAAAAAATCTTGTGAGGAGAGGACTAGATGGAGTTGCCTCTCTGAGGGAATTACCCACCCACACGCTCCTGCCTACAATTCGTGCGGACCAAAACATAAAAAGGCCTAACTGCTAGGTATATAGGGATATTATCACACTTAATAGAAAAATTGTAATCATAGATTTTTTTTTAAATTTAAAAAGCCCTATCATTTTCCTACGTCTTTTTTCAGTAACCAAATTTAGTCTACTAAAATAAGGATTTGTTTTAATGGCTACGATTTTCCTTGTATTGTGAGAACTTAGGTAACTACGTACACTGTTGTCCGCCTTTTTAACGTATTTTTTTCGAAATATTAAAAGCCGCCTATATACCTTACCTACAATATTTTCTAACTTTTTTAACTGTTTCCAAAAATAAAGCCAACATTAACCTACAAAACAAATATTTAGATGTATTTTTCAGGCTTAAAATTCGGGTTGTGGTAAACAATTTAGTGTTTTCCTCTAGGTAGGTACCTATCTCAGAAATGTGAAAATGGCCTTTACGAAATTAGCGGCAGTATAGCAGACGTACTTAATTTACATAGTTTGCAAAATAACTCAAAATGTTGTCATATTATTTTCGATTGGACTTATGATCTTTTGTGGGAGAGTTGTGTAATGGGCTCACACTTATTCATAATAGGTATTATGGAACCAAAACAGTCAAGTAGCATGCTACCCAAAATATATGTTTAAATTAAAAAAAGCGAAGAAAGTAAGTTAAATGTTGAATTCGTATTTTTATACATTTCCTTGATTAGATATGTTTTTGCCAATTTTTAGATCCCATTTAATTTGAAAATATCAGTTAATACAAAAAAAACTTTAACGGCAAATATTGGAAGTGGATGTATGAACAAAATATGATTATGTGGTTATAGGTTCATGTATCGTGTTATCGAAAACAAAAGTCTGGTCTATTAATATATATATAAGTATATATAAGTCATTCAGGACAATAAGTTTCCATTCCTTTTTACTGAAGACTTTAGAAAGGTAAATGATAACTTCATTAGATCAGAAGTATTAAAACATATGCCTTTGAACCAACGCCAACACACAGAGTGGGAAGATATACAGAAATCGCCCTGTATGAACTCACAAAAACCTTACAGATTGCTTTAGAATTGAAAGAAACAGCTTTATGTGCCTTCTTATATATTGAGGGGGCCTTCGACAACACTTCTCACGAAGTGTAAACAAAGCTCTAGTAAAGAAGTGCGTACCCATCACTATAATCAGATGGATAATTGACTGTTACGCACGAGAACGACGGAAGCACACGCTGGACAAATTTTTCAGGACGTCAATACAACAAGAGGCTGTCCTCAAGGAGGGGTTCTATCACCTTTGCCGTGGAGTCTTGTTGTAGATGAATTACTAGAAATTCTTACTTCTCAAGGCATACGCTGCATCGGTTTTGCTGATGATATTGTAAAAACAGCCTTGGGGAAGTTCGAAGGAATAATACAAGGAACTAATTATAAAGCCTGCGAAGACAACGATAGTACTATTTACCAAGAGGAGGCTTCTGCTACGCATGAAACCTATCCGGTTGGCAGGAGAAGAAATCTTGTCCTATAAGTATGTTAAATACCTAGGAATTACTCTGGGCAGTAAACTCCTCTGGAACAAACACGTTGAGATAACTGTCGGGAAGGCCACTAGGGCCCTCATGATATGCAAGAGACTTGCAGATAAAACATGGGACTGTAAACTAAATATACTAAGATGGATGTACACCATGATAGTAAAAACCCTTCGTTACCTATGGTGCGGTTGCACAAGAGAATCGAACTAATCACAACTAAGAAATCCCTAGAAAAAGTACAAAGACTCGTATGCTTATTCATTACTGGAGCAATGACAACATGCCCTACAGAAGCAATGGAGGTAATCCTTCACTTGACCCCATTACATGTAGTCATAGGGTCCTACCAATAATCAAATTTAGTTACGACTAAAATATTTCAGTAAAATGGACCATAATGGAATGGGCTTTAAATAAATAAACCGTTCATGGTATTACCTAAATAATTACGTGGACTATAAAAAATGAACCATATATCGAATGGACTCCGAAAAATTGAGAATATAATGTATGGTTAATTATTTAAATCCATAATGTTATAGTTAATTTCACCGCAATATTTAAGTCATAACTTTATTTGATTATTGGTAAGGCCCGTAGTAAGTACTGCTATGGGAGCCATCATTAGACTCGCTAAGGAGGGTACCTACTGGGAGGGGAAAATGTATATTTCATAGGGAAAGAATTTCGATCTGCAAGTCCGCAGTAACAAACCTTCTTGACGTTCCAAGAGATGGCATAATTAAAAAGAGAGTTAAGTAATGAGCACATTTTGCGTTTTTATTATTGTTCAACTCAGTTTGCAATGAAGTCGACATTACACTGAACAGAAACCAGTTCAAACGAAATGCTATACAGCCCCTAAGCTAACATAAATTTGTAAATATTATAATATTCATTTTTTTATGTAGTTAAATTAATTTGAAAATTAAAATTTAACAATATTAAATATAATCAGCAGAATCAGAAAGTTAGTACTTTGGTTTAATTTTTTGAACCAATGAATGTAAACTTTTTATTCGTTGAAGCACCTACAGTGTCCAATAGATTACAGCCATATCAGCTTTTAATCATGGTACTGTCGTCTTTAAAAAATTAATGAATAAGAGTAACGCATATAAAACAGCACTTTATTTACTTTCAAATTTGAAACCATTCAATATAATTTTTATTGAGCTTGGAAAATAATTTCTAAGCTAACCAAGAAATTACTCTGACACTATATGCACGCATTTTTATTGATAAACATCTATTTGCTGAAATAGGTGAAAACGTTTTTAAATGATTTTAAAATACGTTGCTTGAAAACTTATACATAATAATAAGTAGAATTTACATAGATTATAACAAACACACAAAGTAATGTTTTTGTTCTTTTTTCTTTTGGGCTTGCTGATTTGAATATCCATTCAATCATTTCGGATATGTATGGGGGGTCGAACCTCCGTCCAATCTTGGGAAATAGAACATTCACACCATTAATGCGAGTGCCGTTCGACGTTCGATTCGATAAAAGTCGATCGTACATACCAAAACATTGGGCGTCTTAAAATACGTGAAAAGCTATTCTGGATAGCCTAGGTTTTTGTAACCACTTGAAAAAACACAGCTGTTGACATCTGATGCAATAATTATTCAAATATCTTAATTTTTCGATAGTCGATTTTCGTTAAAAAAAAAAACGATACTCGGAATATGGGTCACAGTTTGACCTCGGTTTGACCACTGTCTAATCAGAAGTAATTAGCTCTGCGATATGTTAAGATAAATATTACTTTACTTTGTGTAGTCCTTGGAATCTTGCTTGAATTAGAGATTTGTAAGATCAATTTATGGTTGAATGGAAAACCGTATAGTTTGCTGTTCCATAAAATGTGATCGAGAAGAAAAAAACAAGATGAGTGAGTTCTTTGGCGATCTTATCTGGACCAAGGCATCTTAAGTATATAATGGCTGTAATGTTTCAATATAACACAAAGAGGAAACAAAAATATACAACATTTTAGAGCAAAGTTGAATAAAAGAAGAAAAGGTTCAAACGATTGTATGTATATGTAGATACACCAATTTTAATAGTGTGCTTCGATTTATTATCTACATGATCTGATCAAGATCAATTTAACCTTAATACAAACATTCTATGCATTAAAAATTCAACAAAGTTCTTCCTTTAACGGGTGGATTGCTTTTTTGGTTAAAAATGGCCCCAGTTGTGAAAAGACGAAAGACATCAACTAAATGAAAAATAGTCAATCCAAAGGTAAAAATGATATGTTTGACTGCTGTCACAGTCGTCCTGTTTATTTTATTATCAGGAACTGGTAAAGATAAAGGCTCAAAATTTTAAACAGCCTGATGTTAAGGTATTAGCATGATACTACTTAACAATTTTCTAACTTTAAAACTCTTTATTAAAATATTGTTAGTTTTAAACATTTTCTAACTAGTATCATACTAAACCTATTTTTCTAGCTGAACACGCCTAAAACCGTGACAGTTCAACCCATTTTTGCAATAATAGCTGCCAAAGTGACACTTGGATTTAGTATGATTATAAAAAATAAACGATCCTAACTCGTTTAAAATTTGGAAAAGCCTGTTTTTAACCTAACTAACTAAAAATGCTTCAACATCATACTAAATCGTCTAAAATTTTGCACCAAGACTATGGGAATAATTCAACACAGCTATTTTGTGTGTAAATGCGTAAATGCGTTTGTATGTTTGTCTGCAAGTTCCTGTAATACGCATAAACTACTGAAGTGATTAAATGAAAGTTTTCAAAACGTTTACCAATTTACGAGAAACTCTCGTATAGTTCTTAAACCAATTAGTTCACTTAAGTAAACAAATTTTCACTCGACTCCGCTCTTGAAGTGCAGTTGAGTCGGTTGAAGCTTATTTCAACCCAATGCCAATATATGTACGAGGACGAAGCTGGTTTTATTCTCAATTAATCTTAAAAGATCAGAAAATGTTTTTCTTTTTCAAACGATTTACTTTCTTTTGGTTGATGTGGAGACAAGTACAAGTACCAAACAGACATAACTGGATGCAAATACTCTAATATATAAAAATGTGTATCGTTGATTGTTCGGATGCTTAAAATTTAAAAACGACTGGACCGAATGTGATGATTCCTTTTGGGGGTTTGTTTGTAATTGTTACGAGAAGGTTTAGGAAAAAAATAAAAGTAGGAAAATTCTGAACAGGTGGCGTTGTAGGCGCACATTTCGTTTTTCAGTTCAATAACCATACCGAGTTAGCTCAAAATTTCAGGTAACCTTACGTAGAAGTCCAAGAGTGATCCTGTGCGTGTTTGGTCAACGTCTTCGGTCCAGCAGCGCATGCCTTTTTGTACTAATTTTACAAAACATGTTTATATTTTGCTAAAAATTCAACAAAATCTTAAGTGGAAGTCCGAAAATGTTTCTACTTCTTTAATAAAAATTGGTCTAGCAGTCTGTAAACCAGGTCCAACAACGCAGGCATTTGCCGAGAGTGCTCCAGAGTGTGTTCGGTCAAAACAGTTCGCCAACAATGCAGCAGCGCATGCATTTTCGAATTCATTTAAAAAAAAACAAGGTCAAATTTTGCTAAAAATTAAAGGAAATCTTAGGTAGTAGTCCAAGAGTGTTCCTATGTGTTGCTTGTTCAAAGTAGCTCTTACAGTTTGCCAATAAGTTGCAGTAGTGCATATGCATTTTGGGACTAATCTCAGAAACCATGAGCCGATTTTAAAAATTCTTTTTCTTTGAAATGTTATACTTTGAGGATGGCCTTAAAGATAAATAATTTTTAAAAGTAAGTTATTTATTAAGTAGTGGGGTAATCGAAGAACGCCTGGAGAAAAAAAGTTAAAGTAATTGACAGTCATTTATTGTTGTTTCATTTTCTGTTAGATTTTTTTGACGGAATAGGCAATCTCACGAAAACACAGCTTGTTTTCTCTTTTAAAAATATTTCTTAATTTTGGTAAAAATAAACAATTTTCTAAATACCTAAATACATAAATACATACATACATACATATGTAAATAACGATTTTAATATTTTAGGCTCTTTTGGTCTATTTTGAAAATAAAACACTATTTTATGTTTCGTAAGTGATTTTTTCGTTTGTGATTTATGCACCACTAACATCATCCTGACGGAACTGACGCAAAATTTAAAATACATTATCACAAAATAGCTATGTACATATGTAATTATGAAATAAACTAACAAAACAAGAAAAACTATCAAATGATATCTAAGCTATCGCAGATGTTAAGGTACTATCGACTTAAGCCCTACAGCTACATTAGTCCAGTCAACGAAGGAAAAATAAATGAAATAAATCGTGTAGTCTGGATTATTTTTTTAAGTAGTAGGGGTGACCCCCAGGTACAACATACTAAAAGTCCCCAGCCCAGGCCCGCGAGCTTAAGACAGGAGGGGGGGGTAAAGGTCCCCTTTTGTACTATTTCGTAAATATTTTGAAAACCAAGAGTATTAGCGGAAAAGTTTACACTACAATATGAAAGTAAATTAAATTTTCTTCAAAATAGGTTTTCATCATATTTTTGCTAGGAGCAATACTAAGAGAGATATGGGGGTACAAATGTCAGAAAATCTGAAAAACCATGTTAATGCCTTAAAAATTTAACGTTTTTTGATGAATTAACCCTGAAATTATAGAAAAGGTAAATACGTATCGAATCATGATAATTCCATTGACTTGATGAGAAAGAAGGTATGGGGTTAAAGAAGGTGGCGAGAGTTAAAATATCCTGATTTAATTTATTTGATACAGTGTTTTTTGTGATATGAAAAACACTTTATCTTCAAAGGTAAGAAGTATGCAACGTATTTCCAAGTTATTGACCAATACTTTGTGAAATAGTTTAAAGAAATATTTTAAGAAAAAACTTGCTAAGGAGGGGGGGGTCAAGTCGCCCCCACTTATACGGGAGGGACCATTTTCTGAAAAAAATGGATCAAAGTGCATAAATAATCATTTAAAAACAACGGAAACATCTACAATGCTATACTATAGCTTTTTGAAAATTAAAACACCTATTTTATTATTTCACTGCTAAAGCAAGTAATTTAAGTTAAAAGTTTTTGGAAAAAATTGACTTTAAATCAAAAATTAAAAAAAAAAAAAGAAAAAGTTAACTTATAATAATTTTTATTCAAAATTTGTCGTCATAAAGTACTAGATTTTCGTTTAGTATTTGACAATATTTTTAATCCTTAGGTGAACGCTGAAAACTAGATGGCTATAAGTCTTTTGGTTTAAGAGAAAATTGAAAATTATGAAAGCTACTACTTTTTTTAGAAAATTATTTCTGTAGAGTAATTATTACATTGAAATGGTCAATGTTGTAACGAATAAAAATTAAGTTAAAAAAATCATGTAGTCTGGATTATTTCTTTAAGTGGTAGGGGTGACCCCCAGGTATAACATACTAAAAGTCCCCAGCCCAGGCCCGCGAGCTTTAGCCAGGAGACGGGGGTAAAGGTCCCCTTTTGTACTATTTCGTAAATATTTCGAAAACCAAGCGTTTAAGAAAACTGTACAACACAACACAAATCTCCATTAGTATCACTTCTAGCGAAAATATGAACAAACCTTTCTGTAGCAAATTTAATTTAATTTCATTTTGTGTTGTACACTTTTCTTAAACGCTTGGTTTTCGAAATATTTACGAAATAGTACAAAAGGGGACCTTTACCCCCGTCTCCTGGCTAAAGCTCGCGGGCCTGGGCTGGGGACTTTTACTATGTTATACCTGGGGGTCACCCCTACCACTTAAAGAAATAATCCAGACTACATGATTTTTTTAACTTAATTTTTATTCGTTACAACATTGACCATTTCAATGTAATAATTACTCTACAGAAATAATTTTCTAAAAAAAGTAGTAGCTTTCATAATTTTCAATTTTCTCTTAAACCAAAAGACTTATAGCCATCTAGTTTTCAGCGTTCACCTAAGGATTAAAAATATTGTCAAATACTAAACGAAAATCTAGTACTTTATGACGACAAATTTTGAATAAAAATTATTATAAGTTAACTTTTTCTTTTTTTTTTTTAATTTTTGATTTAAAGTCAATTTTTTCCAAAAACTTTTAACTTAAATTACTTGCTTTAGCAGTGAAATAATAAAATAGGTGTTTTAATTTTCAAAAAGCTATAGTATAGCATTGTAGATGTTTCCGTTGTTTTTAAATGATTATTTATGCACTTTGATCCATTTTTTTCAGAAAATGGTCCCTCCCGTATAAGTGGGGGCGACTTGACCCCCCCCTCCTTAGCAAGTTTTTTCTTAAAATATTTCTTTAAACTATTTCACAAAGTATTGGTCAATAACTTGGAAATACGTTGCATACTTCTTACCTTTGAAGATAAAGTGTTTTTCATATCACAAAAAACACTGTATCAAATAAATTAAATCAGGATATTTTAACTCTCGCCACCTTCTTTAACCCCATACCTTCTTTCTCATCAAGTCAATGGAATTATCATGATTCGATACGTATTTACCTTTTCTATAATTTCAGGGTTAATTCATCAAAAAACGTTAATTTTTTAAGGCATTAACATGGTTTTTCAGATTTTCTGACATTTGTACCCCCCATATCTCTCTTAGTATTGCTCCTAGCAAAAATATGATGAAAACCTATTTTGAAGAAAATTTAATTTACTTTCATATTGTAGTGTAAACTTTTCCGCTAATACTCTTGGTTTTCAAAATATTTACGAAATAGTACAAAAGGGGACCTTTACCCCCCCCTCCTGTCTTAAGCTCGCGGGCCTGGGCTGGGGACTTTTAGTATGTTGTACCTGGGGGTCACCCCTACCACTTAAAAAAATAATCTAGACTACACGATTTATTTCATTTATTTTATGATTTTGAGTCTTCGTTGACTGGACTACATATGTAGCTTTCAAGATAGAGAATCCGGTGCTCGAAACGGCCGCTTTATTCTTCTTATTTTCATTAGAGGCTCATCCGATCCCTAGTATAGCTTGGCTACATTTAGAATTCGTTTTGGAAAATTGAACACTACAAATTTCATTCTATTCATTGGACAGTCGGCTTTAATACGCCATTTCCTCAAATATAAAATTTGCTTATCACCTCAAAATTCAATTGTTAAAGAATGGTACTATCATCAACATATTAATTTGCGGATCATTCGTGGTGAAAGCAATTGTACCCACCTTTATAAAAGCAGAACATCTGTCTAACAGACAATAATTACCTAGAGAAATGGATCTTCGAATCTTTACAAATCTTTGTAAGGGCGTATTTTTCGGAATTCAAAAACAAACCTTCTTAGTGTTGAAACTATTTTAATATACCTATCAAGGTTACAAATTCTAAGCCAAGTTAACCTTAAGTACCTCCTTCCCAGCTTTGCACTTTATTTAAAATGCGTCATTTTAATTTATTTTTTCATCCTTCGAAATCAAATGGGCTGTTTTAAAAAGTCACCTGCTTGCAATTATTAAAAACCGGCAAAAAATTGGTTCGTATAAATACTAAAGAACAAACCCGATGAAATTGAGTAAAACAATGTTATTTTTTTTCTGTTTCACTTTGGAAAATATCTTTTTTTTAAAGGATTTATTGATATTAAATGCTTTTGTTACATTATTTAGGTTATTTTTTTTTTTCTTATTCTAAAATTAAAACTTTTATTTTTATATAAATACCAATGCAAGACTTTTGCGCCGTGCCGTGTGTTTTAAACGAATTTGATGCTTTTCCTTTCTGATTCTCTATCACTCATCCACTTCGTCACGTTGTCAAAATATAAACAGCTCAGTACGATGTCACCATCACAGCAGCATACCATCGAATTTGAATTTATTTTTAAAAATATTATGTAGATACAAAACAAAAACAAATTCTATTGTATTGGATGATTCATATTTTATCATGCTTCCGCGGATGTTTTCTGTTTTACTTGTTTTTGTGATTTGCTACACCGCTTTAGAAAATTGCCATTTTTGGATTTATTAGTTTTTATGTCAGCAATAAAATTCGCTCTGTTGTTTCTTTTTTTCTAAAAAAAATTGATATCTAAACTTCAAATGAGTCAAAAATTAAGTTTTTTTTTTTAAATATGGAATTCGATTACATAGTTGTTTTTGAGCACTGGAAAAGGAAGCACGTACATTCCAATAGAAAAAGTCACATAATTGAAATCTATAGTCACAAATCCCACGAGAATACTCATTTCGAAGTAATTATAGAGGCATTTGTGGTGAGTTCATAAGTCTCAGTAGTTCACTCATCTTCGATCTCAAAGGAGATACAAAAATACCAAAATTGGTGTTTTGTTTTTCACTGGCTGTTTGCAGTTTCCTCAAGCAATGAGTATTAGTTTGTGTCCCCCTTTCGGTCTGTGTTTTTATATAAAAACAAAACTTGAAAAACTAGTTAAAGAAGCGACTGATTTTGTTGTCTTTGCTGTGGCTTGGACTGACCAGACCAGGCCATTCTTCATTTTAGCTTGGTCTCTAGAAATAACGATTTCTTTTTTTTTTTTTGAACAAAAGCAATTATGCATGAAAGAATATGGAAAATTCATTCAAGAGCGAGGGGGTACTATAAATCAAAGATTATTTTTATACCAAATCAACATCAAAATAAAATCAATACTTAAAGAACGTCTGAACAAAAAGCAACAGCGGTTTACCGCTGACGACAACGGACAATCCAAAAACAACGAAAAAGATATATTTTTACTTTCCACCTCCCTTTCTCTTCGCCGCCGTGAAACCGACGTCATATTTTGTATTGCGCACGAGTTTTACCATCAATCGTCCGGCAAACAATCGAGTTTTTTTTTTTTTTAATGTGATTTCGTTCGTACCTATGTAGTATCCATTTTCTTTAGCTTGTCGTCGAGTTGATTATAAAATCAGGTTACGAGCGATTTATACCATATTCCTGTTTCAGCGCGCGAACTCTCTAAAAAGCGAACGAGATAACAGCACGATCTTGAACACCAAACGGAGGCGCTGGTGGTGGCATAAAGAGCTAAGCCATCTTAATCGCAACGCCACCAAATCAACATCAGCCACTGGGTACGGGTTCCACCACTAAGAGCAGAACCGCTCTCGTTGAGATTGTTATTGGTAGTTTTTTTTATTTTTTTGAAACATTTTAACCTACACAGTTCTCCAAACGTTTTCATGGTAAAAAATTAAAATATAACACCGACCATGGATGACATTTCAAATCTATTCGTGTACAGCGTTCTTGGATAATTTTATTCAACCGACGACCGCGAACCCTCGAGAGGAGACACCATCGATAACGTTTCCAAAAATTATATTTCAGTATTAACAGCAGCGCCTCTATTTCGTTCTCTTTTTTGCCACTACATAATCTCAATTGCTCTCCCGAGGAGAGCATAATATTATGACTATTTTTTCTTCTTCAAAAATTATATAAACTTTTTTATGTATTTTTATGTACATATAAAAAAGGCATTTTTAGATGCACACACGAAGAATAATTCTTCTCGTTTTGGGGTTTATTTATTTCTTTTCTTTTTTTTTAATCGGAAAGGAAAAAGAGAACTCTGGCTCTAAGTTTGAATGCCCGTCGTCGACTGATTTCAGAAAACCACTGAAAATACTTGGGAAACATTTATGAAGCAAAAACCAGCGACGACGACTTTGACGCTGGGGTATTGAATTGGAAGACACTAGCTATACTATTGGTCTGGTACACTCTCGCACAAACGTTTGCTATGCTCTTTAAATTTCTTATGCCACCACAATGTTTTTCTTATGTCTTTTCTTCCTACCTAATTCTTGGCATTTCTTATTCGACACACACACCTTTTTTTTATACAGGTTTTAACGAGATGTTAAATATACGATGTTGAATGAATTAGTATTTTTATGAGGAAAGCAATGTATGAATTTTAGTAAAAAAAATATTTTTTTTGTGCATAATACATATAATATGATACATAATACATAATAATATATGAAATAATATTAAGAATATTAATCGTCTGAGGCCCAGTTTCTCAGGGCGAGATTAAAGTTAAATCTGATTTAATCCACCAGATTTGGTGAGTTAACTCTGGATATACTAAATATATACTTTTGATAATTTATAACCTTAGGTCGATCTGCATGAATTCTCTATTGAAAAACTACTTATATTGAGTTAACTGTCAATAAATGTGCCCAGAGCTAACTAACTCTGGTTTAACTCACCACTGAAAAAAAACTAGTCCTAAGTCTATTGTTGCTTAATTTGTTAAAGAAGAATGAATGGCCTTATATGCTCTTAGTTTCAAAAACACAGGTTAGGTTAGGTTAGCGTGGCTGTCAGCACAAGTGTTTGACACACTTAGACCATAAGTTGGTCCATTGTGATACCACATGAATCAAGTAGAAGTTCTTCCTACTCATTGAACCACTTAGAGCTTCTTACAAAGCTTGCGAGACGACTTCTGCCTATGTTTACCAGATCGCTAGGATCATTATAGTAGAACTTTCCTAAATGGAGCCTACGTCTTTGAGAGAGAGCAGGACATGTACAGAGAAGATGAGGAATGGATTCTTCCCCTTCACAAAACACAACTTTTCAAATCTATTCATAATCACCAGTATTAAGGTGGTCTTAGGCCAGAGAGTAAAGTTAAATAGAGATTAACTTAACCGATGCTTTTGATGTTTTAATTCTTTGAATTTGATAGGCCATTCCGCATGAAATCTCTATGCATTCTGCTTCTTGAATTTACTATAAATAAATTATCTTATTTCTCATTTTTAGAAAGTTGTTGTAAGATGACATGATTCTTATATAATATTCATGTTAAGAAAAATGAAATCTCAGTTACATACATGAATAAATACTGAATTCAAAAAAAAACTTTGGATTCGCTCCCTCACTTTTTGACGGAGCAAAATTTCTGAGATATCATTTCCCTGAACATGCTTGTTGAGCATTCGGGTTTTGATCAAATACAATAGGGGGATAAGTATAAATAAATTAATCGTGGTGTTCTTATTTATTGGATCACTTGCTGTCAAAATTAAATTCCCCGCGTTCAATCCCTTACGTTTTACATCTGAAATTTCAGATTTCTGAATTTTTGGAGCTTTTGATTGGCCAGCTGTCATAAAAAGTTAGATGACTTTTAGTGAGTTTTAGTTACGTTTAGTTACGTTTATTCTGAAATTTTAAACAAGAAAATTTTATCCGAAAATTCAGATGACAGTTGTTTGTGGTGGGGGAAGTGTAAAAAGAGTTGAATTGCTACTCATGAAAGTTGAACTTTATGATTTTCGGTTTGGTTTGTGATTGCTTTGTGTATATAAGTTTTAATAATTAAATTGTATATTTACTTATTTGATTAAAAGAACTTGTTGTTAATTGTTTAGTGACTTTTTGAATAAATGGAATGATTTGTCTTAAAAAAGTATTCCCAAATTTATCCATCGGATTATTGTGGAACAATTTTTCATTGATGTTAAAACAAATTTACTGCATAATAACATAATAACATAAAATTTCATCTACAAAGCTCATGCTAAATTCACAATTTACGATATATAAAGTTCTCATTTATTTCGCTTCAATGCAAATTCAATAAGTAAATACGGGAATGTGACACAATTTTAAGTATAAAAACTTTTCATCACCACTGTAAAGTATGAAAAACCTATATAAGTTACTTATTTCACACTTTTCGCTTATCAAAAAACTTAAGATATTGTGTATTTTTGTATGTATGCTTAGTTGAAAATAACCACACATAGGTACAGAAATTTGTTTCTATTTTTGCTCTATGACTTTTTGCCAATACATAGGTAATAAGAATTTTAATTTCAATTAATTGTTTTATAGTAATTAATTAAAATTAATAAAGATGCTAGAAAAAGGGTATTTGTCTAATTAAATTCTAGACTGAACTTGTAAATTGAATACAAAACTTAAATAAATTATGGAATTAAAACAATGTTTTTTACGCTTTTTTATTCAAATGATATTTATGCCTTCCGAATCAAGGTTGTTGTTTCTAATAGTATATCAACTTGTCCAATTAAAATGGCCTGGTATTTACATATTTTGTGTCCCTCATCATCGTCTGTTCTCCCACCCTAGCTCTCCAAAAGTAGCACCCCAGTCCGTTTTTTTTTTTTTTTTTTTTTTTTTTGTATTTGCTTTTGCATTATTTAATTCTACGGTGATTTGCTGTCTGCTCCGAATTGCCTTTGCCATTTCTGCTTGGCTGTAGAGCAGTGTTGGCGCAATATCTTTTGAAAATAAAATCACTCGAAAATTATATAAGAATTGATACAACAAAACGCTAAATAAAATGTTTAACTACGTGTTTGTTTTTACATTTTTCTTTTTAAATAGAAAAAGCTCTGACGCTTTGTACCTGCGCTGATGTTGCTGTTGTAATTACAATAGATTGGATAATATTTAAAGGGTAGGTGCTTTGCTGAACCTTGCCGCGTGAGTCTGCTGTCGTAGCTGTGCGGTTGCTGACTTTGTGCTAGGTCATGATTTTGTTTGCTCTTCTACAGAGTGCACAGAACTAGAGAATTGGGCGATTCAAGTCGTCTTTGTAGTGTACATAAATAAAAAGTTAAAAATGTTTTTGGGAAGCATAAAACTAAAAAAAGAGGAACAACTTTTTACTTGCGAGTACAGTCAGATTTTTGTTCAACGTTATTTTTGGTGATCGCCTTTTTTTTTTTTTTTTTTTAGAAAACTATGTTTGTACAGGGTGTTTAGGTGGGTGTCGGAGGTATTCTTGTCCGTGTTGGCGTTCATGTCAATATTGCATGTATTTTCATTCTTTTGTTTTATATTTCATCGATTTTACAAATAATCAAGGGTTGCTTTACAAAATGAAAATTTCGGTCTTGCGTAAAAGCATCATGTGCGCAAAAATATACAACACAAACAAAATAAGGCTACCTTTTGTTCTGACTGTTTCAGGCACAATTTTAGGTAAGGGGAAATTTGACGTGATAGCGTTTGGTATGCAGATGAAGAGTGTTTGCTGTTTGCTGCAGGAAAAGGACTTTTTTTTTCGTTTTTGATTTGTGGTTCCTCCATATAAGATTTTGAGGAGCCACTATTGCCTGCCAACATTGCATATGTGCAACTTACGCATATTCCGGTCGGTTGGAAGTATTGTATTGTATATATTTGTTTATGTTGGATAAATCAAGGTAGAGGTAGTTTTCTTTTTAAGTTCATAGGTGGGAGAATGAAACGATATTATTTTGGCAAATTAGTTAATCTGGACATGCGCCCAAGTTGGAAATATCGTCATTATACAAAAGAATTTGCAAACAAAAATTATTATACAGTAGGTGGGATGTTTTTTTTTTTTAATTACATTTTGCACCACCTGTGTGGTTTTTATTTTTTAAAACAGTTTTGTATGGGAATGTTATTTTATCACTAAAAGATAAAAATAAGTTTTTTCTCTATAACTGTCTTATCTTTTAGGAGATATTTTCCTTCCATGTGTTAAAAATGTATGTTAGCTTGTCGTCGTGGAAAAGTTTTCGTGGCGGTTTTACCTCATTTGGCTCCCTTTTGTAATTATTAGCTTTTTTTTATCATCTTCATTGATTTCTGCACTTGCGCTGTTGCCATGGTATGCTACCCGCTCAGTTTGCCAATACTCACCTATTTGTATCTGCCTATTAAATGTGTGAAATGCTGTGTAACTGCAATCATACAACTAAGATGGAGATCATACGTTTTTCATTTGGGATGTGTTTTGGTATGGGAAACAATGTTTTTGTTGTTTATCACGGTCAATGTTTGTTGTTTGTAGTCTTTGATAAGGGAGTATGCCTCCAGTTGCTGTTGTTGCAGTTAAAATTTTAAGAAAAACTAACTTTAGGCCAAATTTAATTTAAAGTAATTTTTATTAAATTTAAGCCAACACAATTGTCATACCTTTTCAGCCCGTAAACATTGAAATTTGCTAAAAAATAGAAGACAAGATTAACCACAAAAAAAAATTGCTAAAGAACAAACAGAAAAAAGTATGACCTCTGGCAAATGAAAGCAGAATTCAACCAGCTTTTCGATGAGGTTACTTTTTTTTAAAAGTAAAAAATACAACAAACAAAAAACACCGAGCATATAATACTACATTTACACCGAGATTTAAGTAAATTTACATAAATTTTGTTCAATTATCGAAGATTTAACAAAATGTATTTCTTAAGTTTTGAAGATTTAAAATGAATATGTATTGTTAAATCTTCATAAGGCCAATAGTTCTATCGAACTAGCCTATATTTTATCGCACTGAATGCATTCATTTGGTAAATTCATAAACGTCAAATTTGTTGCGATGCTAATGTGCAACGCAGCTGATGCAATTGTATCAGCAACAAAGCTTAAAATTTGTGCAACATTTGATGCAAGTTTGCATTTTGCAATAGTAAACGGATTACACATAAATTGATGCTGGTTTGTTGCACTTATGAACGTGAACCTTCTGTCTCACTTCAACTTTATAAAAAAAAAAAAAATAAACGAAATTTGCTTTTTGGAAGGTACTTTCAACTTTTTAATCGATTTTGGCGGTAGAAACACCGCAAAGATTATTGTTTCTCATTGAAGCTTATATTTCTCCCATTTTCAAAGTTTATAAAATATTTTTCCTTGTCATAGAAATTTAGTTGATAAAGCTATAAGAATAAAATAATATATTTGCGAGTTAGCACTACTTATTGCTTCGAAAAAATAAACTATAATCAATTTGACTCACATTTTGCAGCTGACCTTTAACATTTTTTTTTTGCTAAAAATGAACGACTGTTTATGATGTCGCTGATAGTTTTAATTGTTAGAATTCTTCTGTTTGTCATTCTGGTTATCACTGCGAATCAAAATAGTTTAATTCGAAGGACTTTGATATTTGATATTTTGAAATAAGTTCTACTAGATGTCTACTTGAATACACAAAAAGTTGGTGTGGTTTCCTTAAAGCTCAGCACTCATAATAGAGACATTTAAATTAAGGTCCAAACTTTGCAGAACAAACTTAACGTAGTTTTATGGGACTAAATGTATAAAAATCCTATTTCCGAATTTATTCACTCCAATTGTTCAGTCTATTTTATGTACATAATTGTAGTAGGTATCCCGTGGTGTTTAGGTTAATGCGTTTGACTGTCGCGCTGATGTTCTGTTGATCGAATCCCAAATAAAAATGTTCCTTTCGTAAGATTTTTGCAGCTTAACGTTGGGCGCCATTTTGACTTTTATGGAAGTTAGGGTTATTATTCAGTAATTAATAAGGAAATATAGTTTTACAAAACAAAAGAATATAAGACCCAAAGTTGGGCGCCACTTTAATACAAATTTTTCATAATATGGTAAATAGGGCTGAAAGAAAAAAACCATTTGTTGGGCGCCATTTTGCCAAATATATTTATTATTTACAATTTTGTAATTAGGTACTAATTCTCTAACATAAATAATTATGTATTCCCTAATTATGTAGGTCAACCGGTATAAATCAAATTCTTACTTTACCAATTTGCTACCTGATTCTAATTAACGATAATTAAAAAATATAGGAGTACCAAATTAATAAATCTTGTGAGTTTACCAATAATTATTACAAATCAGCTGTTCTTGTTGAAGAAGAATAAACAATATGTAGGTATGCACATACTTAACATATAATGTACATAAGTTATACATAAAGTGGGTTGCTATTAATTATTTATAACATCTTGAAAATGACAGGTAGGTACTTCCTAGAAACATCTTACATCCTCAAAATACTCTATAAAATTAATTTTTTCTTATAATCTTCAATGGCAACTCTATTTTTCATATTTACTATACAAAATTCAAGAGTATAAAGGTAGATGTATTAAAAAAAAATCCGGTTTTAAAGTTACTCTTCAGGAGATAGCATTAGTATCTCAATTCTCAAAGATACTTTTGCGCATTTATATACCGGGAGCTCACTCAAACAGCTATAACTCACCTCTACACATATGTACATACCATATATGATATTTATTTGTTTATGTAGAGTATACAACAAAATTATACAATACAATGCAATATCGAATGAATTGAAAAATACCTTTTGCCAGAAAAGATTATACTTTTAGTGGAAAAACGAGATATACAATTTCTCCTCTAGCACACTCACATACACGACAGACCACAACTACATATACATATGTGTAGAGTTTGTTGTTGCTTCGGCCTTAGATACCTTCAAATATATTACCCCTAAAAACGCATACACACAAGTGCATATATATAAATATGGTATACATAGTAGAAATATAACCGAAAAACAACAACGTTGCTATACACGTATGTAAAAATGTATCTATTATCTATCTGGAAGAATTATATGGAGTATTGTCGATCGAAATGTCGAGAGCCGAGGAACTGCTTATACCGCGTCACCATACAAAACGGCAGCTAAAACATTCAACGATTATTTAAACAATAAATTAAAAACAATAAACTTTAAACAAAAATAAAACGCTTTCGTTTTCTGTTTCATGTTTAAAATTCAATGAAAAAGTGAATAATTTAAATCGAAAGGTTGAGATTGTCTACTCCGAGTGCAATAACATCTAAAAGCGAATATTTTCTGTCTGTCCAAGTGAAGAAAGTTTACATTAAAAGCAATTAAATAAATTTAAGTGAAAAAAAAAAAAAAAAAAAAAATTTCTTCTGCCAACGTTGTTGAATTTTTCCAACAAAGCAATACTACTTGGGAGTGATATATTGTTATGTGTAGCGTGATTTTTCAATAAATAAAAAAAATGTACAGTCAGAAACTTCTTTTAAGGTAGGAAATAATTAAAATTTAAATTAAATTAAATTAAGAAAAGACTTTAAAAAATGCCTTTACAATGTGTACCTACATTAATATGTCGATAATTTTTTTGTGTTGCTTGTCTCGTTAAAGTAGTTTTTTTTTTTTTTAATATTTTTTTTCTAGGTTAGGTCACTCTATTTGTAATTGTGGTTATAATTATTTCGTTTTTTCTTCTATATTTTATTTTGTTTTTGATTCGTTTTGCTTATTTGCTTCGTGTTGTATTTATTAATAGATTGTTTTTCTTGTCTCTTAAACAAAATGGTTGACAAATTATCCGGAAAAATTAAGGAATTTCTAGCTCTGGTTTTGTTTTCGTGTATTTTATTTCGCCGATATATGATAAAATCCACGAATCATGTGTATCCAATGACAAAATTTCGAAAACGTTTCAGAAATTTAGTGGAAAATAACGATTTAAAACGTATACCTATATCTTATCTATCATCTATCCTATACTTAAACCATTCGATGATGATGATGAAGGTGGCAGCCAGCAGTGCTATTATTATTTGCTATCGTCGTGGTTGTTTTTGTTGCTGCCTTCACCTCTTTCTCTTTGAGAACGTTGTGTTCACATCCGTGAATCGAATATAATATATATGTATATACATACTAAAAGTATTAATATAGGTATATTTTAGTTTTATTATCTCAACTCAAGTACACATGAAATTTACCTGCTATCTGCGAGAAGAAAGGTGTAAAATAAGAACAATTTTTCGATAGACTCCTCTCATATTTCTTCATTGCAAATTGCAAAATTCGCTCAAATTCAGTGAAATTCCTTTATTTGATTTATCAAAATATTGTGACATTTTAAACAAGTTCTATCGTGTTTTCATTTTTATTTTGTTCATTTCAAAAATATTATGTACACATTGTAAAAGAACACATTGCTTAAGTGAATCTATCTACCTATATATGATTTCACTTCTGCTGTATCTCTCACTTTTTTTTTTTTTCTGCCTCTACGTCTCCATTATTGTATGCTTGTGATAGTGAGATTTCGAGTCTTACTCATACTTTAAAAGAATAAAAAGCGATTGCGCGGTGGCGTTTTTGTGTGTCTCACTATAGGGAGTTTTGTTTTCTTTAAAAAAAAAGCCCACATTCCGTGCCCGCTTGTCCATAACTAAACCCCAAACGATTGGAGATTCTTGAAAAAGTATAAAACAACAAAAGTGCAATTATTGTTCTTAAACAGAAACAACAACAAAAAATGAGACGAAGATAATTTTTTTTAAAACGCATCAATATTAAACATACTTATAAATTTTGTTCATTATGCGCTTACTTACTTTAGAAAAAGTACTGAAGACAAATAAGAACTTAATCACTCGATCTTGTGGAGATACTAAATAGAAACGTAAATTCTGAATATACATACCACTGGCAAATTACGTCATAGTATAGATATTAATGATTATTTAAAAATCATTTCCATCATAGTCTACAGTATTGTTACAATGTTTTGTGAGGCAACCCTTGGTTAAAAAACTAATATCGGGGTTTCATTTCAATTTTATTGTTGAATGAAATTTCTAATTTGTGTTCTATTTTAAGGAAGAAGAATTTTTCCAAATTAAACGAGAAAGAAAAGCACAGGTACAACCAGGTAAAACAATATATATGTATGTAGTAGCGTGCCTGTCGCCACTTTCAAAATTCATTTTAAATCATCTTCGCTTTTTCATTTAAATAAACAGACAAAAAAAATGTTATTGATAATTTTAAGTTTTCGAATTCATTGGCTTTTTAAAAGTATGTAGTAGGTGCCCCAAATTTTGACTGGGTTAACTGTCATGCCGGTGATCTAGGTTCGATCCCCAGCCTCGTCCAACTTAAAATAATAAATAGAAAACGGCTACTGCCTCTTGCGAGGAATTTAAAAACCTGCAAGAGTATCTCTTGTCATAGAAAAGTGTCATAGGGTCATAGAAAATTGCCGCTCACATTAGCCCTTCGGATTTGGCAATAAACTGTAGGTCCCCTCCATTCCTGCAGACTTGCACACAGAAATGGTTGAGAGTTGTAAGTCACTAGGCCATAGTTCTGCATGAGCTGTTGTGCCATCAAATTTATTTATTTTTATTTTATAACTAAAGGGTGAAAAAAGGTTCAACATATTTTTGTTTTGAGTCGTTTTTTAAGCTACAACTTTTGTTTTGATATTCTCCAAAAAAAGACTCATATACTTTTCGAGATACTAATTTTCCCCTTTCAACTAATTATCGATTGTTTTTGTTGTTTTTATACATTGAATTTTGACATTTCAAATATGTTTCACTTTAAATGGATTCCATGTGGATATGTTTATAAGGTTTTAAAATGCTTTCCATATGAGACACCACCTGCGATTAGCGAATTGCGAATGGTCGCGAATTTTGAAATTTCATTCACATGAGTGCGGTCGCTAACAATTGCTAATTATCATCAAACATAAGCAAAATGGAAGTTTGAGGTTAAATTCGAGTGAATTTTTTATTCGCTAGTTTGTGGAATGCGTCCTGCTGTTGTGGATTGCGAATTGACGTTTGACAATTCGCAGATGATAAGTTGTCAGTCTCGTAAATAGTATTAAAATATCTATAAAATTTCTAATTTAGACTAATTTTACGCAGTGTTTTTTTATTTAAATTTGTTGATTGTTTCATTTATTTACTTCGTCCAAAAGTAAAAATAAAAGAAAAATTCTATAAGCAGTAGAATTTGTTTATTCGCATTCGCAGGTCGCAGCTCATGTGCAAAGCACTTAGACGTAATTTTCTACCGAATTTTGTGCAAACTTGGTTGAAATTACCTTATTTTGAAATGTGGATACGTATATGGGAAATGAGATGTTTCGAATTGAATTTGGAAATTTTCAACGAAATTACTTAATTGTTAGCCCTTTTTAAAACTTAGTATTGGGTACTTTTTAATTCTCTTAAAGACGTCGAAGAAAGCTCGATAACAGGTTGATTATTTAAAAAAATATTGAGTTAAGTTTTAGTTTAAAAATAAATTTTATAAAAATAAATTTAATAAAAGCAAATAAATTTATATGAATATTATTCTAGATTACGAAAAAAAGAAACATGATCTTAAAGTTTTTATACTAATCCATTCAAATTTAATGAAATCGAGGTCAAAAGCTTCAGTCACTAACCAAGGCAAAAACCCTTAGGTACTGAATATGATTTGCTTAACCACAAACTATTTACATAGCAACATATATGAATTATTTAATTAAAAAAGGTTTACATAAATGTATATGGTACCTACATAGAAACTTATCTTACAAAAGCTTCTTAAGTTTATCAAATATCGTTTTGAAATTCTTAAAATAATTCTCTGCTTAAAATTAAATGAGAAAATTATTATTTTAATATCATATGAGAAAAAGGTACAAAATCATTTGATTATTACTTCTCCTAGGGAACTTCTAACAAAAGTATAAAATTAACACAAAATTATGTTGTTTACGGAACTCCTCCGATCAAGGTTTCCATATACCTATTATTTGGATTTCATTTCATTTGTGTTCGTTCATCTTCTTTTTCTTCAATTTGACACATTTCGAACAAACTCGCTGCCCTTGCTATTATGTTTTTACATTTGATTGGATTTTTTTTTTGTTTTCTTAAATTTAATCAAAAATTCTTCTTCGCACACAACATTGTTCAAACGAAGTAAAAAAATATAAAAAAAAAAAAAAAAAACGAATTTGAAACAAAATTTGAGAGGGCTTTAAAGAAACTGCGCAATTTTAATTATTGAAGGCGCGAGTTCCATCAGAGGAGAAATCGACAGCCCGAGAACAGGCATATGAAAATGCACGACTATGCACGAATAGCGCTTATCCGAACGAACACCCACCGAAGCATTATGGTGTGTTGTGGTGATGATGGTCAAGCACTATTTGAGAGAGTAGGAACAACACTTGAATTCGTACCAACAACAACAACAAAACGAAAAAAAGATTAGAAATATTAAAGAACCAAAATAAAAATAAAACTTTTTCTATTCGTAGATTATTGAACTACTGAAAAGTTTTGTGTGTATCTCCTCATGTCTCATGGATAGATGCAGAACTTGTGCAGCAGCGCATTTTGACCATATTTTGTGACCGACCGGTGAAGAATGTGTACATATTCAGTGTTTTTTGTAAGTGCAGTGCATCTGTGCAACAAATGTGAGAAAAATCTATTCGTCTCTGTGTCCATATACATACATACATGCATGCATATGTGCATATATGTACGTATGTATGCTTCCATATATGACGACGAATTTAAAATGCATTTGTGTGTGCGTCGAAGTATATCTGCATTTGAATTATCCCGCTTTTCGAACCAAAAGTTTCTATTTTTTGCTTTTTTTTTTTATAGAAGTTTTTATTTTCTTTCATTTCCCTCGATCCATCCCTAGATGGCTAGATTTTCTAACAAAGGATGATGAAGGTTTGGAAAAAAAGGACTTTAATGTTTGCCCGCCCGATGCATTTTTGAAAGGATCATGCGCATCTTGAAGTTACATAACCAGTTATGGAATACAGTTTTTGGTTGGCCCAGAGTGGGTGGGTGATGCAGATTTGTACGCTAAATATTGCGAAGTTTTCTTCCTCCCTGCCAAACACATTTCACTTCTGAAGGAGTGTAAGTAGTGTATATTTTGTTTGTCTTCAGTAGATGACAACTCCGACGTTGGCAAGAAGTTTTTGAAAGTTTTTCTTTGTTTCAATAAAGCGAAAGAGTTCCTTACTTTTTTATACTAAAGAAGCCGCCCGCCAAACTTGCTGAATTGAAGTGATTTTTAATTGAATTTTGTGTGGCCCTTGGAAAGAAAATGTGTTGATCAAGTGTGTGTACCTACATATATGTTAAATATTATTTTCTAAATTTGAATTGCATGATACCTACATATCGATTTCATTGTCCTAGGCTTTTCATACAGCGGTAAACCCTACAAAATTAGGTATATATGTAGGTAGGTACCTATACAGTTTCTTATCCGACTTACTTCGATTATATTCTATGTGAAGTGAAGCCTTATTATATCAAAAACAAAAAAAAATATTGAAAAAAACTGGTTAAAGGTAGCAAGACGAATTTCCTTTAATTCCAATACCTTACCGTCAGTTAAAGTGAGTGGAAAGAATTAGATAGTGTTATCAATATGTTGGCAACTACCTACCTGCATACCTATTAATTGAAAATTGTGTGAATAAAAAAAAAGGCGGTATAGAGAAAAAATGTTCTTTGGAGAAAAAATTGCGATTTTTATACAAAGGTATTTATAATACAAATTTAACCTAAAAGTATAGGTACTGATGAAATAAATCATCCAAGTAGACAACTTAGCACATATGAAATTACCAATTTCCGGAGTTTTAAAAAATTTCTAATGTGATAAATGAAAATTTCGTTTGTGGTTTGCCCTTATTGTTTTTTTTTTTGATAAAAATGCTGAGATGTATGCACTACCTAAATATGTAAGGCAATTATTATTGAAAATTTATCATAAATTTTTGAATTACATTCCCAAACTTTTGAAATTGCTGTACCCCATCTAAAATGTTCGTAGCCTTGAGTACCCCCCGTTATAGAAATATATTTATTCTTTACTTTTGTAGTTCTAAAACCAAATTAAAAATTAGTATTTTAAGGTAAAAAAGACAAGACGCAAGACCGTCATAACTCAAAATATGATGGTTTCGAGGTATATGCGATTAAAAATTTCGTTTTTATGAAAAAGCTATGGAAAAACAACAGTAGTTCAAAAACTAAGATGGCCGTGTGTAAAATTGAGAAGAGATATCTATACATCGAGCCCTTTCCGCCAAATTATCGTAAGCCACAAAAATAAAAAGTATCGTAAGCGACATTGTGTTTTTTGTGTTTGGTCAGCAACAAAACCAATTAGTCCAAATTTCACCATTGGACATTATTAACTGTTGTTGGCAGATGACTAAAGATCCGATTGCTTTTGATGCACAGGAAAAAATGAAACAATTAACTTTATGTGCTAATATGAAAATGTCGCTTACGATAATTTGTTTGATGTTTACAAATTTAAAGCAAAAAATATTTTACATAAGATTTCACAATAAACTCAAAAACAATCATATTTTGAGTTATGACGCTCTTGTAACAAATGAGCGATACATATGTAAAATAAATATGTATATTCGCACTGATAGAAGCTTCTCCTCTAATAACGAATGTGGAGATCAAACCCCTCTTCCATCTGGCTGCAAGATTCTTTCAAAAAAAAAAAAAACTTCGGTCTACCATGACTTACAAGTTGTAATTAAATGGTACGAAAGAAAGTCTACTAATTAGCTATTTCCATCAAAATATGAATTCCTCGATACAAATTTTGGTCAAAATGAACATTTAATAAATTTAACAGTTTCAATAATCCTCGATAAACTGTGAATGAAGAGGCCCTTAATGAACCGCCTAATTAAGCAAAAATCGATGTAATATTAAATAATATAGACCACAGAAGAAGTAATTTTTATTCCTATAAAAAGCCCATTTCGTTTTGGCCAATACGGTTTTTTTTTCTTTTTATTGAAATCGTTGAAAAGAGTTACTGATAACTGCGTAAGAAACGTATACTTTAGCACAACTATCATGCGTGCAGGGCAGAAATATATAGAGAAACTGCCCCTTTTCAACTAACAACCGCACTACAATTGGCTTCAGATCATCTGCCTTCGTGCTTTCGACAATACATCCCATGTTGCTCTAAATAAGGCTCTTTTATATCTAAATCTACCAATTAGAAGCTGACCTCTTGGAGGGACACTATCACCCTTGCTGTGAAGTCTTGTATTAAATTTGTTACTTGAATTAAGTCTTGCTTATCAAGGCATACGTTGTGTTCGAAGAAACATTATTAATTCAAGCAAGACGACAAGCTAAGATGAGAGGAAGTACAAGAGAGAATTGATTTTTTTGCATTTTTGAAAATGCAAAAAAGAATTTAAGACATTCGGAAAGATTGCCGAATTTTAGTCACTCAAAAAAATTTCTAATATTGCATAGGTTTAAGTTGAAATAAGCAAATATAACTGGTCTTCACAACTGACCATTTTAAGACAAAAATATACAATATTATCAGTAAAATCAAAATACATATTTCAGGCTTGCTCAGAGGCGAGGCCGTGAAGAAAAAATATTTGTACTTAAGTGTAACCCATTTTTTTTTTGTATTTTCTACGAGTATTTCACATTGGAAGGTCTAATTGAATACAAGTCATTTTAAATTAAGGTCAGGCTAGATTTTAAAACTAGCAACTGTTATTTTTATAAACCTTTGATCTTTAAGTAGGTGACCTTCAAAAGTTTCTCATATTAAAATTGATAAACAATTTTTCTTTACTAATTTTCTATTCCCCTCTTTTATCGTTTTAGATTCACCAATGTCGTCGACTCTAATGATTCAACATAAAATTGATTATAATAAAAAGCATTTTCGGCGAAAAATACATATTAAACAATCACTAATGTGATCTTTTATGGAGCGATTTGTCAATATTTTCTTGCACAAAAGCTTTAAAAATTAAATAAGAAATATAAAAAAAAAAAAAACTGAAACTTCCATAAAATCGGACTTTTGAATATTTGAATTCCTAAAAAGAATCTGATATAAAAACTGTCAAAGGATTCAACTCGATCAAAAACAACAACAGCAAAAACAAAACAATTTAAACTCCTTGAGCCCTTGAACTTCCTTGAAATTAAAAAAAAAAGTTTTATGGGAATGATGAAACGAACGCGAGTTGAAGAAGTTCAATACGGCCAGAGGCCAAGTGCGGGAGGGGGAGGAGGAGGCCCCGGTGGCGGAGGAGGAGGAGTTGGAGTAGGTGGCGGCGGAAGTGGTGCCAACTCGAATGCTGGTCATCATCGAATACTAACAACTCAACATGGTAGTGGTCAAACAATTCAATATCTTCCAGCAGCAACACCAGCTGGTGTCCTTAAAACAGCAAATGTACCCGACAATGGACCGAATGTTGTGCCCGGCACTGGTGGCGGTGTGCAATCACAAACTGTTCAGTATTCAACTTGTAAGAAATTCATTTTTTTTTTTTTTTTTCAAATCTTCCTTAAGTTAACATTATAATCCATTTTTTTTTAATCTTTCAGCTTATAATGTTGCACCAATACCAGGTGGTCTAAAAACACAAACTCTAGGACCCGATGTGGTTGCATCGGTAGCTTCTCATGTCTCCAACACAAACATGAATGCAACATCAAACTCAATACGTCAACGAACTGGCACAGGTGGGTCGAGTGGTGGTGGTAGCGGAGGAGGAGGAGCTGGCGGTGCAATGGTTGGTAATGTGCAGGCACAAATGGTTGCTGTTGCAGATAGCACAGGTGGAAATTCCGTTCCACAACCAGGACCTGGGGCCCCAGCGCGTTTGAAAGTCGAAGATGCGCTCAGCTATTTAGATCAAGTTAAATTCCAGTACGCGGATCAGCCACAAATCTACAATAATTTTCTGGATATTATGAAAGAATTTAAGTCGCATTGTATTGATACACCGGGTGTTATTCAACGAGTTTCGAACTTATTCAAAGGCCATACTGAACTGATTTACGGATTTAATATGTTTCTTCCGCCAGGATACAAAATTGAAATCCGTTCCGATGATCAGGGAATCTCGGTGCCATTTGTTTCGATGCCATCGACACCGGGTAACGCATCTGCAGTAGGTGGCCTCCCCGGCCCTTCAGTTTGTTTGGCACCAATTTCAAGCCCAGCTCATAAGCCGAGTAACATGCAAAGTGCAGCTACCGTGCATAAAATTCAAACAATTGGACCGGTTAATTTAATTACACATCCCTCAGCTGTGTCAGCGGCGTCGGCAGGAACACCACCAACAATTCATACACTACCGCCGCCACAGCAATCGGCCGCTTCAGTTGCGCCATCTGCTCTATCATCAGCTATTCCACCAACATCTACGGTACAAGTACCACAGAATTATTCGCGCGATCGAGAACGAACATTGTCGCAGTCTAGTAATAATATAATGCCTGGTCCCCCTACACCAAACTCACTGAGTGAACTGAGTCCCCAAGGTCATAATTTGCATCAAATCTCACAGGCACATCAATCGATTTTGATGAGTGAGGCTAGTGGGCAACAAAATCAACCGGTGGAGTTCAATCATGCCATTACCTATGTCAATAAAATTAAGGTGAGTTTTAAGTTAGTTTATAAGGCGTGTTAATTACTTCACATTGGAAACTGTTTCTATTTTTAATGACTTCAGAGACAAACACGAGGGCTCGGCCACTTGTTCAACAGGCTACCTACTTAAGGTTTACAATTCAACCCTTCCCCTTTTTTAGATTCGTCCACTCCTTGTTTATATCGGTTGGTATTTTATAAACTGATTGAAACGAAACTCTTACATCTCTTGTCACAAAATTGTGTTAAGTTTTACGGCCTTTACAAGCAACGGAAAAATAAAAATATTTCAAGGAAACTTATTTGATTTCAATGAGCCTATAAGACCAAAAGTTCAAGGTCTTTTTAAGTGTAATCTGAACGAATAGAAGGTTAGGAAAGATTGGGAATATAATGTTTTGTCACATGAAAACCCACGGGGGGTAAATAGTTAAAACAAGGGGTGGTATATAGGAAAGAATGTTCCTTAAATTGAGGATCGAACCCACACGTCTAACTTAGTTGTAAAGCACTTCATTCACTGTGCTTTTGTATCCTGCACTCAAGTGGAAATTATTTCCCAAATCTTCTTCCGCGGCGGTTTTTATAACCGTCGCGTCGTCTTTCGATAAGTAAACGGATAAATACTGCTCTATGGATGTAATACGTTAAAACACCTGGATAACAAATGTTATGGATTATGTATTTGTGTGCAGGTATCACCCAAGGTGTGATTTGGTAGCAAGATGAATGCACCCCTCCCATTAGCGGTCTTGCTAAAGTATTGCCTGAATTTGCCTGGGTGGTCCTCGAACTTTCCTTAGTAGTGATTACGAGGCAGAAGTCTTAAAGAATTGGTGGTTACGCGAGAAGCCGAGTTAATATTTTTTCTGTCGAATTGAGGTTCTTTTTAAAAGTTGAGAAGGAATTATCTGGAAAAACAAAACGATTGTATCTTCGACAAATATATATTAATTTTTACCAATTGTATGTGACAAAATCATTTGACTTTGTTTTCTTTCCTTTTTTGTCAAAATATTTGTTTGTTTACTTTCTAATTGAAGATGGTTTGGAATGGTCCTGTCTAATGTTAAGTGTTGTAATTAACCACATAGTTCTATAAGATTAATATTTATTGAACTGAAGAGCTTGCTATTTTTTAAAGACATACAATAATAATAATCTTTCCTTTTTTTTAATTTGCTTTCTAACAGAACCGCTTCCAAAATCAACCCGAAAAGTACAAGCGTTTCCTTGAAATCCTGCACACATATCAAAAGGAACAAAAAGTCCAAAAAGAAGGCAACGTACAACAACAAGGTAAAACCTTGACCGAAGCCGAAGTCTATACACAAGTGGCAATGCTCTTCGATCAGAATGAGGATTTGCTTCGAGAATTTGGTCAATTCCTTCCGGATGCGACAAGCCATCAAACGGCACAATACATGAACAAGGCGCACAACGATCACAAGAAAGTAATGTCAGCTGTAATTGGCGGTAATGTTGGGAGTAATGCTTCTTCTACTGCTGGACTAGGTGCAAATATGGCTGGAATGCCGTTGTCTGTCAGTGGTGGTACTGGTGGTGGTTCAGGTCCAAATAGCATTCCCTCCGCTTTGAAAAACTACAATAACTCGCATAATAATAATCTCTCAAGATATGATCGTGATTTGGTATATGAAAAGGAATACCATCATCCTGTGCAAAGAAGTGATAAGGAGCGCAATCACCATAATCAGAAATATAATTCCTCCTCGCAAACTAAGAAGTCGCCGAGTTTTAGTGCCATGCCTGTTGGTTTAGGTGGTAGTGGGGGTGGTCATATAACATCCCGTCGAATTGGTGGACCGAATTTGGATGAGAGTGGCGCACCTCCAGCAAAACGCCATAAGCCCATATCACGCGACATAACCTATTCGGAGGCATTTCGATATGGCTCTCTGGAAGAAGGTGCATTTTTTGACAAAGTGCGTAAGGCTTTGCGTAGCCCCGAAGTTTATGAGAATTTCCTGCGCTGTCTAACACTTTTCAATCAAGAGATTGTGTCGAAGACTGAATTGCTCAACTTGGTCTCGCCGTTTTTGAGTAAATTCCCTGAGCTACACCGATGGTTTCAAGACTTTTTGGGACCACCATGCGTGCCGGAGGGCATTCCTATACAAGCGGCACAGCGCCAAGATCGCAATCAAGGTGGAGAGTTGGCCCAAGAAATTGATTTGACTTCTTGTAAACGGTTGGGTGCAAGCTATTGTGCTCTGCCCAAGTCTACCATACCGAAAAAGTGCTCTGGGCGAACACCCCTGTGTAGAGAAGTACTCAACGATACTTGGGTTTCTTTTCCAACTTGGGCGAGTGAAGACTCTACGTTTGTGACATCGCGGAAGACTCAGTTTGAAGAAATCATTTACAGGTTAGTTGTTTGTCGACTTATTTTTATTTTTATCTTTCTCATTTTTATTTTTCATTGCTTTCCAAATTAACTCAAATGACACAAAATGTTCCCATACCTGACTCCACATTCCTTCACACAAACACACATAAAAAAACCTTTTTTTTCTTTTGCTTTTTTGTTTATTAATTTTTCCTATACAAAATTCTAAACCAAAAGAAATATCCACAGAACTGAAGATGAGCGCTTCGAATTAGACGTTGTCATTGAGACAAATAGTGCAACAATACGTGTGCTGGAAGGTGTTCAAAAGAAACTATCTCGTATGACGCAGGAAGAGGTGCAAAGATATCATTTGGATGATTATTTAGGTGGCAGCTCACAGACAATCCATCAGCGAGCTATTCATAGGATCTATGGTGATAAAGCAGGAGAGATTATCCAAGGGCTGAAAAAGAATCCAGGCGTTGCTGTGCCAATTGTTCTGAAGCGTCTTAAAGTCAAGGAAGAAGAATGGCGTGAGGCACAAAAGGTTTGTTTTGTTTATTCAAATAATTTGCTTTAGAATTAACTAACAATTATGCATCTTTTATTTTCATTGCAGAACTTTAACAAACAATGGCGAGAACAAAACGAGAAGTTCTATTTGAAATCTCTAGATCATCAGGCAATTAATTTCAAGCCAAATGACACGAAGGCTTTGCGATCGAAAAGTCTCTTCAATGAGATCGAGACATTATATGATGAGGTAGAGTTATTTATTGATTGATTAGTGTATGATTTTATTATTAACGAATTGTGTTCTTTGCTTTTTTTAGCGGCATGATCAAGATGAAGAATCCTCGGAACCCATGGCTGGTCCGCATTTAATTCTGCCCTATAAAGATAAAACCATATTGGATGATGCGGCTAATTTGCTTATTCACCATGTGAAAAGACAGACTGGAATACAAAAGCAAGAGAAAGCAAAGATAAAACATATTTTAAGGCAGTTTGTGCCTGATTTATTCTTTTCATCGCGTCAGCCGCTTAGTGATGATGAACGTGATGATGGTGAGTAACTGTTAGATTTATGTTAAATATTAAGTATACCTTGATAGGTAATCTTTAAGTCACACATTCTTCTGTAATTTTTTCATTGTATGCTGAAAAGAAATTGAATAGTAATATTTTATAATCTAAAATAAGTGCAATATCGTATTCACTAGGAACGTTTAGTTACAAGTTACGTTCAGCGTGGTCATGAAAACTGCCAGATATTTTGTCTAAGAAAGTTGCAAAGGGGGTTCTGACTCTTGCTTGATGTTGTTGAGGTGCGGAAAGTTCGGAGCAAACCCTGCTCGCTACGTGTTGCTAAAGAGGCAAGGGATATAATGAGGCTCGAAAGATACGACCGACCTTAGTCTTAGTCCGAATATATGCTCAAATATTTCTCATTTGTGTGTTTTTTTATTGCAAACAGCATATATGTAGGTACAGCACTGACTATGATCCATCCTCGGATCTCTGAATCCATTAATAATTTTGATATAAAAAACATTAATTTTGTACCATTTCGCCTAGGACTTTTCCTACTAAATAACTTGAATCCTTTAAAAATTAAAACCTCAACATTTTCCACAGTTACCATGAACTGATACAGTTGTTCGAAGTAAACAAAAAACAGTACCTGGACATTGTGTTTGTGGGCAGAAATATCATTTCTACCTAAAGTAATTTTAGAGCAAAAAAAAAAAAAAAATAAATCCAATCCAAGTCAAGTCGTCATGTGTTCCGAAAAGGACCGGATTATTGTAGATCTTATTAATAACCAAATTGGTTGCTGTGTGTTTAAATACAGGTTTGTTAAATTATTCTTATATGTATATAATTACAAGGCTTCAAAATTGACATGACAACTCATAATAATTAAAATTTAATCTAAAAAAGTTAAACTAATCATACTCTTTACAACAATAAAAATGATTTAAAATACGCCCCATAATTCGAAGAGTACTAGATTTCTTTTTTTGATTTTAATTTTTAAGACAACAATAAGTAATCTTTTGTGTTACTTGAATATATGGTTCACGCTGAAAGTCAAGTCGGCAATTTAAAAAGATTTTTAGATTAAATAAATTTAATGCTAAAAAAAAACCATTATGACTTGTTTTAAACTGGAATATATAAACTCAAAACTGGGTATTTTTGTTACTATATTTGACTTCGCTTATTTACCTGCTCAAAAAACCAATTTAAGGAAAAAATTGAAGCAAACAATTTAAATGTGTAAACATCAACATTCGTCCGAGGCCATTCCTTGAACAGTCAGCCATATTCGAACCCTAACCCATCTCGATCTTTCAATCCAGTAGGTATATAAAAATATAATAACGTTATTAAACGTAACCAATATACATAATGCAACCTCATAATGTGTTATTGTGAAACATAAGGTTCACAATTTAGTTTACTCTACCACCGCGTCAAAAACCTCGATCATCTTTATAGCATTTTTTATTTTCTATTTACAGATGACATAGAGAAAATGGATGTCGATCCTTCCGATATGGACTGTCTGAAGAGCAGTAAAAGTAGAACACCTTCAAGTGGTGGAATCAATAATTCTTCCCTCATTGGCCAAATCAAGGCCGAAGATTCAAAAGAAATACTGACGGGTCATATAAATATGTCATTGTCATCTGCGTCCTCATCATTGAACCCGTCAACAATGGCCACACCATTTACAACAGGCTCAACAACGATTCCAACAATATCGTCGTCATCCATGGGAGGAGGTGCTGTTGGTGGAGTTTGTATGCCATCATCAACAGCAGCAGGTACTTCATCATCGCCAAACTCCTCGTCACTGTCATCACCGTCCTCAACATCGTCATCTGCTGCAATTGCTGGTGGTAGTGGTGTTGTGGTTGATAAAAGTGATACAAATGACTGTAATAGGACTACAACGCAATCACAGTGTAAAAATAATAACAATAGTAATAGCAATAGTAGTAGTATTAATAACAATAAGATTCTGTTGAACTCTTCGGCATCAACGTCTTCGTTATCATCGGTAACAGCAGCGGCAGCGGCAGCAACAACAACTACAGCATCAGCTGCATTAGCGACGACATTAGCTAGCGCTATATCTACAATGCCGTGTGGTGCTGCTAGTGGTGCAAATGCACAACAACATTTACAAAATTCTTCTTCTAGTAGTGCAAACATTTGTAATAGTGGTAGTAGTGATAACAAAGTTGTGATATGTGGTGGTAACACAGTGAGTGGCAGCACGACAATAACAACCTCATTGATAACGTCCTCCTCTTCCTCCACATCGAATAGTGGTTGCAGTGGTGGTAATTTAAGTAGCGGCGGTATTAGGCTAACCGACAATAGCAATACAAATAGTAATAATAATGTCAACAATAAATGTGATATTGCTGGTGCAACAGCGTTAGGATCTAACGCTGATGGCATTAAACTCGAAGTGAAAGAAGAAGGCGATTCTGATATTCAAGTGCTGCCACCACATGCGATAAGCAAAAATGCGGTAAGTTTTTTTTTCTTTTATTTTAATTACTTTGCATTTGATATAAAACGCGGATTCGTTGTTCTAAACCACATTACCACACTAAACTTTACATGAGTGAATTATTTAGATTATATCTACTGGTTCAGTTATTACGTTAACAAACAATTTTATATGCTTTCTCAATTAGACTTTAAAAATTTAAAATTTGGCAGTCATCCAAACGACTTCGGGGTTATTGTTATTTTTTCCTAATTATCTGATACACTCATAGCGCATTGATAAAATATATACCTTAAAAGTCAATTAACTCTAGTTTGCGTTTTATTATACCACTTCAACCAGAATGACTTGAATGGAATTTTTCATTAGATATAAAACCGTCATATCCAACTCATAGTATAGTCAAAGTTTTTATTGCATCTTGACTCAGAGGTTCTTTAATAAAAGTTAATATAAATGAACAAATTGTGATAAGCTTAGTAAAGTCAATCGATCAGCTTGCCTGTGCATTAGCAGAGCACTTCGACCGACACCTTTCACTGCATTCTAAAATTTAAAAAAATAGGCTTAACAGTTTGTGGAGAACCAGTGCCTTGTTGCTTATGTCGTTGTCGGTTGGATTTTGAGTGTTCCAATCCTATCGAAAATTAATAATTTGAAGAAGAAGGATTGACAAAAATTACATATTTGATAGAGGAATGGAACACTCCCAAAATCAAACCGAAAACAATACTACACTCCATACAGTGGTACTTTATGATGGCAAGAGATACTCAGACCCAGTTTTTCAGTGCGAGATAAAAGTTAAACCCGAGTTAACTCATCAAATTTGGTGAGTTTACTCTGGATATATTGCACAGATGCTTTTGATCTTTTATCCTTGGAGTTTTTTTAGGTCGATTCATACCAATTCTCTACTCAAAAACTGTTTCTTTATTTAACTGTAAATAAATGTACATGTTCAGAGTCAACAAACTTCACTTAAAAACTGAGCCTTAGCGACAGTTGTACAATCGTAGTTAAAATATTGATCCATGGTTCAGGAATTTTAATTCATCGATTTCGGCGGATTAACTGAAGGTTAACTATGGTTCATGGATGTAATTGGCTTTTATCACATACTTCAACCTTGAACCATCGTTGAAACTCAGTTAATCCGCCAAGTTAATTTTCTCAACAACGGGTTAAGTATTGAACCAAGTTTGCACAACTGGCCCTTATTGCCAGTTGTACAATCGCTGTTCAAATAATGATCCGTGCTTAAAGAATTTTCGGCCCTATCGAGGTAACCGTCGGAGCGGAACTCTCTCCGATTTCCTACGAATCGGAGACATTTTGCTGGTCGGAGAACTACCTCGAAGCAAAATGTCTCCGATTCGTAGGAAATTGGAGAGAATTCCGCTCCGACGGTTACCTCGATAGGGCTGTTTAATTCGTTGATTTCGGTGGACTAACTAAAGTTCAGCGATGGTTCAGGCCTTTAATTGTCTTTTATCACATACGAGTTAAAATTCCTGAACCACGGGTTAAATATTAAACCACGTTTGTGCAACTGGCCCGTATAATAGTCAGCATCGAGCCAAATCCATAGAAATTTATTTAAAAAAAAAAACCGGTGACGATAGGGCTAGTAAAGTTGTTAATTCATCCGGACTAAATTAACGTGCCTTTTCGTCTTAAAAATCATTGTAGCCAGTCGTCGAAACTCGAATCTAATATCTTACATTTCCGGAAACATGAACAATACGCCAATATTTCTTTTTGTATAAATAAAAAAAACCCGTATTTTGATAGCATAAGTTAGGTTTGACTGTCTAACATAATTATTTCTACGAAGGTATAATCAAAAATATCATATTCAGCGGATTTCGCGTTTAGACTCTTCCATTTTTAATTAAAAGAATGTTCTTACTTTAAATGATGTGAAAAGATTCAACTCCTTCGAAATCTATTATTTACCTTCACTACTGTAAAATTACGTGTTTTTATATTCTGCTTTAATTTTCGTCGCGATGACATTGAAATTTCTGATAATTGAATTTATTATTTCCTTCTTATCTAGGAGGAAGCATACGCACTCTTCTTTGCCAACAACAACTGGTATTTGTTCCTACGGTTACATGCAATCCTCTGTGAACGTCTTCGTACTATGTACGAACGTTCGCAAATACTCGCAGCCGAAGAGGAGAAATACCGGTCAAACCGTCGTGAAAGTACAGCGACTGCACTGAGACTGAAACCCCGCAGTGAAATTCAAGTCGAAGATTATTATCCAACATTTTTGGATATGCTTAAGAACGTCTTGGATGGAAACATGGAAGCGAATAACTTTGAAGACTCTATGCGTGAGATGTTTGGCATTCATGCTTATATTTCATTTACTTTGGATAGGGTAAGTTAAACTATTGCCAATATTATAATAGAAATATGTAATTAAAACATGTCTTCCAAAAAATAGGTGGTCTCAAATGCTGTACGACAATTGCAATACTGCGTTACTGAACGTGCTGCATTGCAGTGCGTTGAACTTTACCACAATGCTCAACGACTTGGTGGTGCTGGCAGTTTATGCCGTTATGCAAACAAACATCTGAATCAAGAATTGGCATACCAACGAGAGGCAGAGTCAAGTTTGCATGACGAAAATTGCTTCAAAGTTTACATTGTAAGTTTCACTTTTGAGTGAAAAAAATGTATATTTTATTTGACTAAATATTATTTTTATTTGCAGTACAAAATTGACTGTCGTGTTACAATAGAACTTCTTGATACAGAATCCGATGAAATCGAGAAGCCAGTAAACAAGGCCAAATCATGGGATAAATTCATAAATCGCATGGCAAATCCAGCAAGTACAAATGCCAATGACGCTGGATTTGAAATAAAAGCCGAACGATCGGATGATGAGATGGTAAGTCAAATAAAATTTTTAATTATTACTTCTCTTTATAAAATAAGAAAGTACTGTATCGTATATTTAGTGCACCTTTAGGCGTAAATCTTTTTGTAAATCACTTTTTGTTATTCCTTTGTTTTTGTTTAACCTTCCTTTAAATGTTTTGTGTTTATATTCATTTCATTCTCCTTTGTATCTCTTCCACAAAAATCAAAAATCTAATTTATGTTTATTATTGATTTATTCTATTTTGGTTTGATTGTTTAGTTTCAAATTTCAAAGTGCATACTTTTTTTATTGATCAATATTTCTTAAGACTCAAAAATTTTCCTTGGATTAAAATTTTGTATCCTCAAGTTTTATTGTCTTGAAATTTTATTCCTAATACTAATGAATTTCAAGGAAAACTTTGAAGTTTAATTCACGTTCCCAAATTTTGAAAGAGTGAAAAATTTCAGTGATATTTTATTCGCGATAACCTCCAATTTTTAATACGCTTACTTTAGCGTCGGTAAGTTCTTTTACACTTATTTCTAATTTATTCCCTCAGTTGAGACCGAGTGTAAAACTAGTGAAACCCATTTTTTGAAAAGGTCGATACTTTTGTTTCCTATTTTTTCATTTACGAGCTGACTTTGACACCATTCTAGATTCGAAATTATGTAAATGCTTTTTTTTTTAATGTGTGACAAGAAACAAGATGTTGTTTGAAAGCTAGCTAAATAGTGCTATCCATCATGACTTCAAACGGCTTTAAACTTGCAGGGCCCTCAGAGGTGAAACAACCCCAAAACAATAGCTTTCGACCGGGGTATTTGGTCGTATTGTCATAAGGTCACTGAAAACTCGTCGAACCTCTTGGAATCTAATAAATTTGTATATGTTTTATGTATGTTTCTGCAATTTTTTTTGATCCGCATTTTATCGAAATTTATTTTGAAAACAAGTCTGCAAACAATTTTTGCCGGTGAACTTTAAAAGAAATTTATAACTGCCTGTCAAGAAATGTTAACTTCACGAATTATGTTGCTCTGCAGCGATTAACATTACATTTAATCGGATATATCAATCGCAATGGATATGTAGTTCGAAATCGAAAATAATTTTTTTTTTTTAGGAAGCAACGGGTAGCTGGATAGGCTGAATGTTGTGTCTCTTCTATACTTTCCATGATTTGTTTTAAGTTTTAACATTAAAAGGAGAAGTATGCTCTTTATTCTTTTTGTCTATTTTATATATTTGTGTCCAAATAACCCAATCCTTTTATCACACAAAATTGCACACTTATTGTTTTCGTTTTTATTGTTTAGTTCTTCATTTAATTTTCGTTTTCTTTAAAACGTTTGTAATATGCAAAAAAAAAAAGAAATCAAATTCATTCAAAACCACTAACGAACGCTTTTTATTGCATTCTTTCTCATTTAATCTGTACCAGGTCAAACCAAAGGCATTTATTCACAAATAAATAAAAAAAAAATAATTCAAATCAAATCGTAAAAAAAAAATTCACAAATTTGTGTATAACATCACAAAAAAAAAAAAAAAAAAAAAAAAAACAGTTTTGTTTACCACTTTTATTGTCTTTTTTTTCTCTGTATTTTTTCATTTTCATATTTGTTTTTATTACTTTTCTTGTTCTGTATTCAATTATTGTGTATGAATAATTATACAAGTCAAATATTTAAAAGTTTATAAAGTATTCAATCAGGCGGGTATTTTAAAACTTTTTTCACATTCAATTTTTTCGTGTGATATGAACAAACAACACATGCATAATATATGTATGTAATGTACTTTTAGTATTTTAAACAATTATTTTTCTAACAAACATTGTATGTGAATCTTCTTTTACTAGTTTAGTAGTATATTCGTTTTTTTTTTTTTAACACGATACTTTTTTTTACCGATCAATCATAACTTTTCGTTCAATTTTTTATAATTTAAATAATACTTTTCATTTATTTAAATTTTTCTTTAACCACTAACCATTTTTATTTCATAAAAATATATTGAAATGTTAATATTCTTTATTAAAAAAAAAGTTATTTAAAAAGTATAATTAGGAATTTAAAGAAAAAGAACATATATATTTGAGATTTATGAACATTTCTTTTGTACAAATTATATACTTATACATATATATAAAGGTTTTAGTGGGTTAGTCGAGAGATAAAAAATATCTAAATACATAATAGTAGTTTCCAAGATATTCTTTCCAAATTCTGAACACACCGTCATTATATAAATCTTTATACATAGAAACTTTTCTATTAAAAAAAAAAAAAACAAAAACAAAAAAAAAAAATACTAAATCGTCCTATCTTGTTTCTCTATTTTAAATTCAATAAGTGTCCAATAAGTAGCAAAAAAAGAAAGATAATAACATAATATGTATAATTAATTTTATATATATCTTCAATATATATAAAACTAAAAATCATTTTAAATTAAAATGTTAATGTTAACACCAAATTATGTAAATATTAATTCACACACTCAAAAATCACACAAACACACATCCAACAACAACAACATACATACAAAATGGAAACAATTTTATTTTATTGATGAAAGAATATTATATTGAATAAAAAGAAAATCGAGCATTTAAATTTTGATATGCCTTTTTTTTTGTATTAATTATGTGCGCACTGGGGGATCGTTATGTTGCTGATGAAGATCATGATCAGCCCTATTATCGTATTCGTTCGAAGAAATGTACGATCGGAGAAAACTTCCGATCGGACGATTTTTTCTGTTCATGGTATACGAATCGTATGGTATAAAAAAAAAAATTGTTGGCACCTCGCAAGAGGTAGTAGCCCTGAAAAAAAAAAACTTAAGGTGGAAGCGGCTGGTATTGAACCCAGACCTCTGGCATGACAGTCCAACGCACTAACCATTACGCCACGGGCTACTACGAATCAATCGTATGGTTACGGGAAATTTTTCACTCCCTAATTTTCTGTCGGGGAAATCGGAAAGCAAACATCTTCACACATCACATGAATTCGTGATGCGTTGCTGCCATTTTGACATTTCATCGGCATGCAATGCACGAACTTGACATTTTTAACGCACACTAAATTTTTTTTCGTAGATATGTCTGATTGGACTATCGGAACGGCTACAATGATACAAAATTCGTACATTTCGTAGAAATCAGAGAAAATTTCGTGCCGATCGGGTACGATGATAAGGCTGAATACTTAAACATAACTTGTTATAACGAGCAAACTTCAAATGGTTAACAGGACTTGGCAGCTTGGAACACACTTTCAATTTCACAAATTTTTCTATCCAAACATTAGCTCTCCAGAATTAATTTATAAGTTCAAAATGTTTTCAAACCACAGCCAATGGTAAAGTTTAACAAAAATGAAAAATAAAAAAATGAAGGGAATCCATAAACTCAGTGCTGCAGAATTAAACCACAACCATCAAACATTCATAAATGAATCAAACCGACATTATTTTTATGGCAAATATAAAGAATTAAACAACAAAATATTAATACTAATGCTACTTTGCATTAGATGTTATTTTTTTTGTGTCGGAACTTTTTCTATGGTTTAATGTGTAAGGCCAAGTTTTTCAGTGGTGAGTTAAGCCAGAGTTAGTTAATCCTGCAAATTAAATGATCCACAGCTAACTCAGCAGGCAATATTTTAGAGGGTTATAAATGCAGAAAGGACTAAAAAACTTCCATAATAAAAAAAATACTGATTTAATTAGTTAATCCAAGGTTAACCCAAAATATTTAGTGAGTTAAGCACGGGTTTATCTTTAATTTCAATCTAAAAAACTGGATCTAAGAGAGCTTAATCATGTTACAGTGGTTGAACATTCTTCTACATCTTCTCCCACTAATAGCAACAAACTCTGGACATTTCATCTAAATCGATTCTCGAGGTTTTCGAGTCTTCTATACGTCACACACAAACATCAATATTGGATTAAAGCAAGATGCTATAAAAAGAACAGACTTTACCCCCAATTTCACAGTGATTCCTTTATGGATGGGAGAGTTTATATTCTGCCCTATCGAGGTAACCGTCGGAGCGGAACTCTCTCCGATTTCCTACGAATCGGAGACATTTTACTGGTCGGAGAACTACCTCGATGCAAAATGTCTCAGATTCGTAGGAAATCGGAGAGTATTCCGCTCCGACGGTTACCTCGATAAATTATTAATAAATTGGCAATCGGAACAGGAGTATGTGAACTAACTTATGGACAAACACGGAACTAGGCTTGGCGGATATTCAAATGTTTTTGCAGATGCTATATGTATAAAGGACACGATTCCTGCTCTTCTTATGGTACACACAAATGTCTTGCTCTCTCTCTCTCAAAGGCGCAATAGCTTCAGTCTCCATTTGCAATTATGTATTTAAAAAAAAAATATGTATTATTGGGAAGAAAGTTTATAAAAAATCGTAGTGAATCAGAAAGGCATAAAGGAGCATCATTGACAAACTAGGAATAGTCCATACCTTTGGACATGAGTATAGTAGGAGAGATTTAAGGAAGGTCTTTTATAATATGCACGTTTTTAAGTCAAAAAAATATTTTTTTAAGTTAAAATCCCTCGAATAAAAATACAGAGATTAAAAAAAAAACATGCTTAACTAACAAATGTTTGTCGATAAAATGTAAAAATATCATTAGTACGTGCCTAATTATTCTTATTTACCTAAAGGTAAGTTTTAATTTTTAATTTAACGACTGAGTTTATTTCTTTTTAAAAGTCCAGTAGTCAAAATTTCTAATATTTTTTGTTCAATAATTAAATTGAATTTTAAAAAAACTTCTGTTGTTGCGCATCTTTAAATGTTTTTAAAAAAATTGGTTTTGCTATTTCCATATTTTCATTTGTTCATTATATTTTACTTTGTTGTATATACATACAAAAAGTATATATGTACGTTTAATTTTTGTCTAAATTTGTGTGGCTTGTTATTTATTGGGTTTATGTCTTTCATTAATATTAATATATTGTTTTTAATATTTTTAAAAAAATTATGTCTTAAATGCTTTTATTTGGCTAAAGTTATTTAAAAAAAAAGTCTGCCCTTGTTATTTTCATTATAAGTAAATTTATAGATTTACATATTTCGAAATCGAATTGCTGGCTTTTAATAGTTTTTATCTAGCTATTTTTTGTGTGTAATTTAGTTCTATTTTTATTAAATGTAAGTAATTTAATGTGAAGAATATAAATTTCTCGACGGATAAATCTTGTTCAATCATTTCCGTTTGACCTGGTACCAATGGTAGAATTCTTTTCTAAAGTTTTTTCTTTTGTTCTGTTTAAATTAGTGCCCCTCCATATTTTCAACACATAGTTAGATTTGTTATTTTGTTCCCCTGCTGCCGGTCCTTATCCCAAAACAACAAAAAATAAATAAAATCATTGGTGTCTCGTTTGCATGCTTATGTTATAAGTTCCTTAATTTTAATTTTTAGATTATTTTTTTGTAATTCAAAACAAAACATTACTCAATCAACTTCATCTTTTTGTTTATTTTTACAGGATCTTCTTATATCAGAAAGACCGCTTTATTTGAAGCGCAACAAGCGCATCACAAATACAAGTGATGCTGCACAAAAATCATATCAAACATCAGTTGATATTTCTAGACGTTTGTCTGCGAGCAGTCAAAGTGGCGGCGGTGGAATAGGAAGACCTCAGCATTTGACATCAACCTCGAATGCAACAGGCAATGGAAATAATAGTGATAAAACTAGTTCGGCGGGAAGCGATAGTGGAATTGTTAGTTCGATTATGTGTAGTGGAATGAGTGTTAATGAGGATCCGTTCTGGGGAAAAAGATTACCTGAGAGGGTTGGCAGTGTTATGACGAATGACAAATACATGATTAACGATCGAGAGGAAATGAAAATTGATCAGTCTGGACGATTGGTATTCCTGACAAATAAGAATCTCATGATATTGAAGTTGGACTCAGTTCGGCAAGCCAAAAAGGTAAGTTAAAATAATTTTGGACACGGAAAAAAAATATTTCATGATCAAAAAATTCCCCTTATTGTGAACATTCATTTCCGACAGAATTTAATGCGGCAAATGTAAATTTCCTTCCAGCGAAATTTAAAATTCCGGGTGAAATTGAGGCGTACATTTAGAAAATGCGCAAATTTATCTTATTCCAAGCTTTTCAAAAAACTCTAAATTTAAATTTCATTAAATTTTTAATTAAACATGCTCAAAACCGAATTGATTTTGTCTTTAGCCTCTTATTAGTGAAACGTTTTTAAATAATTTGGCGCTTTTTGACTTTTTTAATTTTTTTTTAGTTAGTTATTTCCTTTGACTAGTTTCTCTAGGTAGGTGACTGATAGCCAAGTTCAAGCGTTTTCAATAAGTTTGCTTTGCAAAAATTATTCATTGCCGTATGAATAGTATATTAGTTTAATGAAATAACAATACATTTAACATCCTTTGCAAAAATTCTAATAAAATATATAAATTTTTTTTAAATTCACAGACTCATTCCCTGCTCACACAACGAAAACAAAAACGATTCCAATTATTTACAAATAAATGGCTCGATCAAAATGTCAGTGACAATCAACGGCAAATGTGTACCGACTGGCTTCTTGGAAAAGTTCCCGAAATCGAACCAAACATTGTAACATCAATCGTTCAAGAGAATGACATTAAAAAGACTCCCTACAGACACTTCAATCGGTACAGAGTTAGAGTGGCAGAGAGTTAGGCCAACTAAAAACTTTACGAAAATAAAATGTTAATGATTACTCCTCGGATCATTGACACTGAGTGAAAATATCCTTTCCAACAGAGGAAGTATTAAACCAAATGCCGGACAGTGTAGTATGGGAGCCCAAAAATGATCTCAAGTCAAACAATGTCGTTTTCCAGTCCCATAATGTGTACATAGTTCTAAGTTCCATCAACTCTCAAAAAAAAAAAAAAAATACTGTTCGCCACGAACTGGAAAATTAAAAACAAAACAAAAATAAAGAGGTCACATAACTGCTTGGAAAAACAATATGTAAATAATGTATTTATAAAAAACAAAGAGAGAAGAAAATTTCATTCAACTACAGTTTTAGTTTTGACTATATTATTCTTCGATCCATTAAACCACAATTAAAGTTCAACAGATTTGTATAAAGAAAATCTATTAAGCTTATTGCATTTTTCTCTTTCTCATGTTTAGTTAAATTAAAACAAAAAAAAATCGTATAAATATAAATGTATAGAAACTTATTCAATGTAAATATTAAAAAATATATATATACATATACAAATATTTTGTGTAAAAAGATGTAATATATATATATATTTTTGTTATTCATACATTTTTATATAAAAACACAAAAATCCTCCACGACCAACAAAACACACTTCTCTCAAAGCACTTTAAAAAAGTATTTTTATTTATTTTTTAATTAAAAAGGTGTATTACATTTTAAGATTTTTTCTTGTGTATTTATAATTATGAGTAGTTTTTAAGTCTGTATTTGTATATAGTTAGTGTATATTAAGATGATATTCATAATAAAACAAAAACTATCGAAGTTAAAATGGATAGCTATTTAAATAAAAAAAAATTTTAAATAAAATACACTAAAAAAAAAAAACAATGTGCGAAAATATAAATGAGAGTTAATATCGGTTAAGTTTTTTTATATATATGAATACATACTTTTAAATTTATGTAATTTATGATTAGTTTTATAATTTTTTTTCTATTATAAGTCAGAAATATTTTAAAGAAGTGAACGTTAGATGTATTATTTTGTTTCATCATGAAATGAAGGAAAATATAAAGAAATAATTAAACAAAAATATTTATTTGTTTTTATTTGTCGAAAGAATTTATACCTATACAAGGATATTTTGAATAAGGTGCGATAAAAGGCTAAGGCTACTGAAAACCAGTAGCGTTCACATTTGTCAAGCATGCTGTCAAACATCACTTTTCATTCGAACTTTGACCATGCTACACTACTCAAGGTATCTATGAAATTTTAGAAAATGAGAAAATTAACTTAATTTATATATTCCGGATCTGCAGAAAACTGATATTAAGCTCATTAAATTCACCTAAATTATGCCCGTTACCAACAAAATTCATTCTAATATTTTTTCCTACGATGTGAGAACTTCTTTGGAAATGAAATTTGCTTTGAGTTTGTGCAGCATGGTGTTCACATTTTCAAATAAGCTTGTCATGCAAGCAAAATATCAAAATATTTTGATTTCCATCCTGCATGCATGACATGCCGCTGGATGCCTTTCCCTTCTCTTTCTTGCTCACATAAAATCTACCCATCTCACTGGATGCGCCGTTCGTCAAAAATACAATGTAAACATCGTCTAAACGCTTTACGTAATACCAAGTTCACACTGTCGTTTGTTTTTTTTTTGGCGTTCAATGCCTTTCAGAATCAGCCTAAATCTGTAAGGCGTTGAACGCCAAAAAACAAACGAACTTGGTATCACGTAAAGCGTTAAACACCAAATAATCGTCAATTTATAATTTAAAATTCTTTGTTTAGGATAAAAATAACAACCCATATTCAAATGCGACGACTGATAGAGCTCGTGGGGGGAAATGAGCACTAGGGGGAGGGTCAAAGTATGGAGCAGTTTCGAATACATTCAGTTTGTTGCATTTAAATGATTAGAATTGACATCAAACAAATAATTGTTTAGATAAAATCTTTAGTCCTCTTCCTCAACTCAAAGTAAGTTTAGAATTTAATGAAAAAACAGATTTTATCCAAATAATTTTATTTTATGTCAAATTATTCTAATCGTTTAAATGAACAAACTGGAGGTATTCGAATAAACTGATTCAACAACTTTGTTTTTTTTCCTTATACATTGACGCTCCACCCTAATTGAGCACCTCGCTGAGGTTCTGAGAAAAATTATGGATGGAAAAGATGGAATCCACCTCCTCTGCAGTATCAAATCTTTCTTTTTTCTTTCTTCATCTTCGTCGTCACTGCTGTTCCAAGAAAAATAACTTGCTACACTATACATTTTTCTGTTTTTTTCTTATGTTTAAAACAAACTAACACAAATATAATTTTCAAAACCAAATTATTCAATTTGTAAGCAATTTGATATGTCAAATATCAGTTTTTTTTGGTGGATCGCATTGTGGAATGTAAGAGCAAGAAAAACGCTGGCGTTTTAGCTACGGAATACCAAAAAAACTACCTCGAAGCAAAATGTCTCCGATTCGTAGGAAATCGGAGAGAATTCCGCTCCGACGGTTATCTCGATAGGGCCGAATATGATAAACGACTGAGCAAAAAATGAACAACTAACGCAAGCTGTGATGTATAAAGTTACTGGACTATTTTATTTTTGTCAAAACAAAACAATTTTTTTTTATACATCAATTATTTTAACGCAGAGTGTTCAAAATCCTCAACAAAATTTCAATACTAAAGGACCATGGGCATTTTGGGCCCACTTTTCAACATTGCTCAACAACGATGAAACTTATATCATATGAAAGCTTATGAAGAGTACTTTATTTCATTATATCGCTGCTAAATTGAAATCGAGCGCGAAAATGGTGTTTTAGTGTATTTTATAAAAAAAAAACATTTAAAATGGGAAAAAAATTTAAATAAAAATCGCACACTTACTTAAAAGTGTTTTACTTTTTTGAAACCCAGAAGTCTGTCCTTTTATTTTATTTTTAAATCAACTTATGTCTGTTAATAGTTTTCGAAAAAATTATTTCCAACTCAAAAATGTTGAAAAACAAAAAATTTAATATTGATTTTTTACAATTTTAAATACTTAGTTCTAAGAGGCAGTGAGTACTGAAAGCCAATTTTAAACTCAGTATTAAAAAAAGTGAAAAAAGTTTTCATTTTTCAACATTTTTGAGTTTGAAAGTATTTTTTTCGAAAACTATAAACGGTACCTGGCATATATTTTTTTTTTTTAGCATTTTTGGAAAATTATTTTTGAGAAAAATAATATCGATCGAAAATTAAATTTCCAAAAAATGGTTTTAAATGGTACCTCCCATAGAACCATATTTTTTTATATTCGTTTTTCTAGAAAAGGAATAAACTGATTTTGATAATTTTTTTTATGGGGAATCTTCTAAAAAATTTAAATGATTTTTAAAAAAAGTTTCAATTTTTTTTTTTTTTGAAAACCAAATATTTCAAAAACGACTTTGTTGATTTTTATGAAACTTGGTAAAAAGCGGTTTTTTAACATTATCTAAAATATTTTGAACAAAAATTAATCTTATAGTCAAAATTAACGGTACCTTCCATATAAATGTTAAAAAACCGTTACAGAAAATATAAATTTTCTCGAAAACGACTCCTACGATTTTGATTAAAGTTGTTCTAAATACTAATATTAGTATGGTCTACGATCTACCAAAAACAAAATTTTCAGTTAGCCATTATTAACAGTACCTCTCATAGAACCATTTTCTTTATTTCGGACTATCTCATTATGTGTGTTACCGATTTAAATTAAATTTTTTATACAAAAGCTTCTTAAAAGTTGAAATAATACTGCATATCAAAATTTTCAAAAAAACCAATTTTAGATTTAAAAAAAAAAATTCAAAATTTTTTTTTGAAAATTCGATATTTGAAAAACGGGTACATAATTCTTTTCGAAATTCAATTTTTAACTCAACAAAAATAAATACTAAAAAATTGTGTACCAATTTTTGTTCTTAAAAATGTTTAAAAAATTTTATATATAAAAAATATTAATTTAAAAAAAAACCGCTCCTACGATTTTAAATTTTTTTTTCTCCAAAACTAAGATTAGTTAAAGAAATTAGATGGTGTACTTTTTTTAGCTCTCAAAACAATTTAAGACTTTTTTAATAAATTTAATTCGAATTATGTTGATTTTTAATAATTTTTAAACCTAAGGCTCCCATAAAAAAATTATTTACTTTTATCACACTCAATCTTTAAAATTCGAAGAAACTTTTACTACAAGAGCAAGTTTATGCGATCCAGTCATGCGTTTTATTTTTGTATTTTTTGTGAACGATTATTATAAGACGTTTTTTGAGTTCGCCCTATTCTAAATATTCCCGGGGAAAAAAATTCCCCGAGAGACGTATTTTTGTCGGGGGTAAAATACTTCCATTTCGAATTCGCCGATAGAATATTTGTACCATCGATGGCGGGAATGAGACTTTTAAATGTCCGGAACAGCTTTTTGCTTTTTTGCAATATTTGACATATAAATCGAATTTCCCCGGGAATTTTCATTTAGAATTGGGCTAAGTATGTTAATTTTAATAATTTTACTTTTTTTATGAAATATGTTAATTTTTTGTTTATTTTATATTGATTTTTACTAAAATGATCCTGGGCTGATTTAAAGATTCTTTTCAATAATAAGACTCATATATTTAAATTTAAATAAAAAAAAAATTAAAATGGCTTCTAATAGAAAAAAAAGACTCAAGAATTTCACAAAAACTTTTTTTTATATAAACTCGACTTAAATTGACATCGTCGATCCGACAACCCTTTAATGTACTAAAAAAAATATATTTCCTTCTAGGGTTTAGGATACAGGTAGAGGTACAGACAGACGGAATTACGGAACCCACTTTCTCGTGTTAATTAATTTAATGGTAGGTATTTATTTTTTAAAATTCTCAAGAGCATACATTTCTTCTGGAACCATCGTTTCCCTTCGGCGGCGACGGTTAGCAAATACAAACTTCAACGCGATTTCTTGAAATCGGCCATGGTTCTTTATTGTCCTATGAATGACACCACATATGAATGACTTCTATTTTCCAAGAACAAACTAAGCATTTTTTTTAAAGTAACTATATAATATTTTATTTAAAAAAATACTTCTTTATAGATAGCTTATAATTATTATAATCTTATTATAATTCATTATGATACATTAAAAATTATATAAATTGTTACATTATTTTAAAAAATCTTTACGAGTTATCATTCCCACAACCCGATTTTCTTTGTCAATCACAATTATATGCCTTAAGCCCAAGGCACGGAATTTATTGAATATTCTTGGTACTGTATCGAACTTAAATAAAAAAAATAGTTATTTTCATACAAAATATAGAGAAAATAAAATAGTTATCTATATATACCTCATTAGCTCTAACAGGTGATGGATTCATAAAAATGTCTAAGTTAATAGTGTAATTAACTTTGTCTGAATGCATTCGAACACACTGAAAAAATTAAAACAAACATTAAATGTTATTTATTAAAAGAGAGAGAGAGAGACATTTAATTTACTCACATCGATTGATGGATATCGTGGATAAACATCACGGAACGTTTGATTTGTAATTTCGTTTTCCCAAAACTGTTTTTTTTCCTCATAGAGACTTTTTAGTAAAATAACAATAAGCTGAGATCGCAAAATAATGCCACAAACTCGACCATGTGACCTGTCACCCTGCAAATATAATGACAAAATGTTAACGAATTATTACTAAATTTACCAAAAAAAAAAAAAAAGTAAAAACTTTACCCCTTGCACGTCTTCGACGACGGGAAATCCATTGTGATTATACCTTTTAAGGATATTATAAATGTAATTAGCCTTGTCACGAAGTTTAATACAAACAACGGGCGAGCTCATTATCTGTGATGCTTTTACACCCTGATGAGAACGCTTTGGTTCCCACGGAAGGATAGGAACGTGATTCACATGAATTTGAATATCGTATATGCCCTGCATGATTAGTTTTGGTTAAATAAATTCAATTGACTTACAAGTTAAGAGAAGTGTATCTTACCTCATTGAAATAATCGCCGACCCATTTAGCGGTTATCAGTGTGATGATTAGGGGGAAAAAGAAAATGGTTTCAACGCCAGTAGTTTCAATCAATATTACGCTAAGACTTATTGTCATTCTAAGAACACCACCCATATGAGCAGCAGCTCCGATCAAGGCATATTTTCCCGGATGAAGAAATTCCTTAAAATATAATTTATTAACGTATAGAAATTATATTTATTTTTGTAATATAGTTTTCATAAACGAGAAAATATGCTATACGACAACTTTTAAGGGAAAAGAAAGTTTTTCTAATGCACATCTACTTTTATTAATTTTAACGCCAATTTTCAATTTAATTAGATTTCTAAAAGCTAAGGGTGTTTTGTAATTGTTTTATTGTACATTTATAGCCTCATGCACACTCACAAGTGCATCGAATAATTAAAAATCCACTGAATGAAAAACAAATATGTTTGGCTATATTTAATTGCATCAGACTTTGATAACTTGTTTCGGCTTAGAACGGCTAAGATTAAAAGATATATGTCACTTCCTCGCAAGGGGTAGATTTTAGGTGGAATTTGATCCCCTGGGCGTAACATTCCAACACATTAACCATTACGATACTAACTGTTTTTAATTCTTTATTAAAAGCGTTTTTATACAGATATGCTATGAGTTGTAGCGTAATGTTTAGTGCGGACTGTCATGCCGGGGGCAGGGTTCGACACCCAGTCTCTTCCACTTGAAAACAAACAATGTTTTCAGGAATTGCCAAATCCTCCCATAGTAACTCTGGTCATGAAAAGCTTCTCCTTATCAATTTTGATTCGACAGTAAACTTTAAGTCTAATCCATTCCTGCCAATAGCACACACAGGAATGGTTGAGATTTGTAAGTCATTAAGCCCTGGTTCTAAACGAGCTGTCAAGCCACTAAATTTAATTTAAACTTGGTATGAGCACGTTTAAATATATACAAAAAATCTATACCTCCCATTTGAAAAAAAAATACCCTTGGTAGATCGCCCTTGTGGCACCTAACGAACATGGATTACATGTCTTATGTGCTACAACTTGAATTAAATTAACGATATGGGAAATACATATGCGGAAGGGATGCCCTTTTTCAAACCCTTACGAATGAGATATCAATGACGTCAGTGGAATTTATATATCCGAAGAAATTGAGTTCAAATTAATTTGAGTACTCCTAATTTAGCTGCAATTTATCCCAAACGCTATGACTCATCACCTGAAACTATAAGGCGATAGATATAAAACAATTCCTCTATAATCTTTGCTCGCAATCTTTATCTACCAATTGGTATACATTATGTAGGATGTCTGCAGTGCAAACAGTCACTGAGCAGTAGGGCGCGAGCGGTAAATGTTTTCGTGAAGGTCCTCTTTTCGCTACATACCACCTAACCCTCCGAGAAAGACATGTAATCCATGTCAAAAAAAAACGAAGGAAGCTCGTCCTATGGTATGGCGGGATCTTAGACTATAAGCATACTGGTGATAGTATCTTGTGAAGTTCTTGCCCAAAACTTTTGAGAGTGGAGATATGACACAATTGTATTGAAATTAATTTACTTACTGCTTCTGGAAAAGCTTCAAACAGGACCATGGATACCAAACGACCCCATGCAGCTCCAACTAAAACAGTGGGAATAAAAAGTCCTATCGAGACATTCAAACCAAATGTCAGAAAAGATAGAATGTAATAACTGACAGTAAACACAGCTAGTGTCAGAAACTTGTGCGATCCTAAGGAGAAAAATTTAATTGTTTAATTTGAAAATTTTAATTTATAATGGAAAAAAAACTTACCTGGTGGATCATGAAAAATTGATTTCACACTAGCTTCAGGAGTTTGAAACCAAAGTGATGCTACAGCATTATATTCGTTATCCTCACAATATAACTAAAAAATATTCAATTCGAGTTTAAATTAAAAAAAAAAACCATAAAAATTCTTGAATTATTCAAACCTGTATTGGATAGTCGGTGGGATCATTTCCCAGAGGTCTACAATCATTAATCAAATATACCATAATACAAGCAGCTGTTACTCCAATAACTGACACCAACATAGCCTCAAATACTTTCGCCCATTTATAAATGATAAATCTCTTTCGAAAACGATTAATTACTGTATTAAGTGAGTTCCACATTGCTCCTAAAATTCCACCAGTAACTCCCATCATAACAAATATTGGCAATTCAATATAGTCAAATGTCACCGGATCGGTAAACTTTCCCAAATTAAAAAGACCAGTGAATGTAAAGTACTCCAGGCGGTGGTAAGCTGAGAGAACAACGTTTAATGTGAAAGAACTGATAACCGAAGCCACTAAAGTTCGCCATATAAGATTTTGATTCCAGAAACTTGCTGCTTCCTCGAGAGAGAAGAGAACTCCACCAATTGGCGATCCAAAGGCTGCTGCCACACCTGCAGCTGCACCGCCTAAAACAAAATCACGTTTCTCATGATCATCGCGGAATCCTTTGTAGACTTTGAAATCTTTAACGAACGTAGTGCTTTTTCCTTGGGAGATTCCTGCAGCTACTACTGCTCCAGCATGAATCATTGGTCCTTCCTATAACCAGACAAACAAAAAAAAAAAATCAAAAAAAAAAACGTAAAACCCTATTCAATCGAAGGAATTGAACATACCTTTCCACCAGCTAAACCACCAACAACCGACGCAATAACGCCAATTGCTTTGATTGTCATTGTTTTGATGCGAACAACCCGTGGAATTTTTACACCATTTAGATAGCATTTAACCTGTGGAATACCGCTGCCAGCTGTTATAGGTTCAATATAGGTTACAAGTGCTGAGCCCAAACCAACAGGTACAATGCTTAGTAAAATCCAATACAAATAGGGAATAACAACGTCACCGTGAATTTCTTCATTATCACTGGCTGCCACATTCGAATCGATAACTGAAATAAAAAAATTAAAGCAACAAAATAAATATCGGAGAAACTGATGACATAAACCTGGTTGGAATACGCTTAATTAAAAATATGCACAACTGGGGCGCAAAACTAGAAACATTTTTTTTGTTTTATTTTGTTGGTTACAAGGTATAAAACCTTTTCTAAAAATAATTAAAAAAAAAGTCTGCTTTGGCGGATATAAAGTGCTGAGGAAGAAATTGTAAAGGAGCAAGCAAGTATTCCTAGTAAATTATTAGTAAATGACCCATATTCATAGAGATTCACTTCACTGGGTCTAGCATGTCAACTTTACTTTCTCCGTATTGTTTGCGGTTTATTATTCTTGAGCTTGGGGCGTTTGCCATTATATTAATATTGAAAATAATTAATTTGATTAACATTACACAGGTCAAAAGTAGTGCTCAGTAATATTCTAACAACAAAAAGTTCTGAGTCAAAGATTTGTTTTTCTTTTTGAAAAAATGTTGCAAGATTGTCTTCAGTGTATTTTGTTGATAGAATGTAAGAAAATGTTACACTTTTAAACTTTTACCAATAGCTGCGTTTTATTATCTACGGTTCTGGTCGGGGTCTTTTAACACGTAGAACAAAAACAACACAAGATCTAGGTTTCTATCGGGGTTTCATTCAGACCCAAAAAATAGTTCTAATTTGGGTGGTAGATGGCGTTGTGCCTTTTGCAAATGGTAAGGTAGTGTAAAGTAAAGAGACAGGTAAATATATGAAAAATAAACAGGCATAAGGAAAAAAGAGTGGATCTTCGAAATAGATCCAGATAGAGAACAGGATCCCGAATCGTTTTTTTTTTTTATTAAGTGTTAAAAATGATCCTGATCCAGATCCGTAGAAAATAAAACGCGGCTATTGATACTAGACCAGTTGCAACGGATCGTGAATAATCCTATTGTTATTACTACACTAACATATAAAAAACATTCAAGTAATATTAAGTTTTCGCGCCCTTATATTTCAAACAAATTAAATGAGTAGTGAACATAAATCGAAGTGTCGTAATTTTGCATTACTTCATTCCTGATGGTTCTCATCGCTTTATTTTCATGGAATAGGGGTAATCTAAACAGTTTATTGAACACCAATTAGGTACTCAGACCTGTCTCTAAAACACAATTATCCTGAGCTGGACAATATTTTTTAAAGTAGTAGACTATTAACTTTCAATCAAAAGAAATCTATTTAGCGATTTAAAATTGTATCTACAAACCTACTGATTTGTTTACTTCTGAAGTATGTATGTATGTACATTCATAAATGAAAACTTCATCAATTATTCTGTGAGCTATTGTTTATGACATTATTTTGAGTGCTGATACCAGCATTTCTAATTCATAAAATTGAAGAAGTAAAATTACCTCAATATTTATCAACAAATTTTTTCATATAGTCTTGGATCTCTTAAGGTTATTGGCCTAAAAACGTTTTTGTGGAATTAAAGCTTGATGTTTCCTTTTTTTTTTTTTTTTCTGAACCATTATCTATAAATACTAAAAAAAATTTCACGCACAATCCTTTCCTATTAATATTATAAATGTGAAAGGTTGTTTGTCTGTCTGTTTTTTCCTCTTAATCTCTGAAAATACCTAATTGATTGCAATGAGAATTGGTAGAGCGAGAGCTTGGAACATGAGGATGGACATAGGCTACTTTTATTTTCAAAATCTACAAAATTTTACCAGAAAATTGTTAAAATACATACAAAAAAGTGATTAATTGTTTGAAATATATTCAAATATAAAAATATAAAAAACAAATACAAATCGTAAAGTTATTTAAACATGCGAAGCAAGGCGACCACGGGCCTGCTAGTGAAATATAAGTTCATGTTGAAGATTGGATTCAATCAGTCGAATTTCATTCGAGAAACATAATATGTAACAGTTTAGACTTCAGTTTGCTCTAATTCATTTAGTATTCAAATTAAATGTAGTCAACTTGTTTATGTTAATTTAAATTAAGAGGCGCTTTTGGAAAAAATATACAATTGATTTAGTTAGAATGTATATTTTGAGTTCTTTTTAGTATTTGTTGTTTTATTAATATTAATAAACTCTTTATCATATAAACTTAGGGTCGTATTCATAGTCATTCATAAACTGTTGTTAATTTAATTCATGATGTTTATTTTGATTCAATAAATTTGGATTTTGATAAGTACAGAAAACAATTTGGTTATATGGGTATACATGGATGGAAAACACATATAAATTTGTCATTTATCCCATAGATCTTAAAATATATTTTTGTAGAACATGAGTTCAGTAAACGACTAGGAATACATACGTTTTTGTTTTATTTAAATAGTTCCAACTAAGAATGTGATTTCCACCAAAATGCCGACATAACATGATGCTACATTTGGAAGTTTTTTTTTTTTTTTTAATTCCCATCAAAAATATGATGTTGCAATTTTGGGGTACATATTCCAGTTTGTGGTTAGCAGTCTGTGTATTCACAAACAAGCATGTGTGTTTCTTTGTGGGATACAAGTTTCCGATAATGTATTTGACTCAAGACATATGTATAAGTCAACAGTCCAGTATTTTTAACGCTGACAGATTTTCGAGATACTACCTATTAGGTACTCTTAAAAATAGTGTTTTTCAAAACAACTTACCTATTTTGAGAAATTTATATTTTCTCATCGAGAGCTCTTCAATAACAATATCGATGCCAGCAGCAATCAGAGCTGTAATCACTCCAATTTGTATAAAAATAAGCCATCTCACAACGTCCTTCCGCGGCTCAAAACGTTCTGTGCGTTTTTCCTGTTCGTTTTTGTGTAAAACGTTCTCGCACACATCGTAGTCGAGACTCTGTAATACGCAACATTATTTGATTTAGTTTAAAGATTATAGACTGACTTTACGAACTATTTAATGACTCACCTCGTAAATATCTTTGATTTGTGATGCATTTTGTGAAGTTATTGCAAATGTTGGATTTTCTGCATCAGGTTGCAAGCGATTACTATTTCCTAGTGCTCCTGATGGTGCGGCAGGTAAAATATCTACATTTTCTGCTTGCTATAATGATACATTTAATTATTATTAAAGCGTTAGTGATTGGAGCAAAAAACAAACATTCAAGACTAGTTCCTCATCCTCTTCGTTCGATGCGACCGCTTCATCGTCGGAACTTTCGTCAAGAGATATGTATTTCTTTGTGGATTCCATTTTAATAAACCTCCTGCAATTTTTTTAGAAACTTAAGAATAAAGTCATTTCTAAAACCTGTCTTTTTTTTTGTATCGTTAAACTTTAGGAGGCGTAGAAGAAGGCAAACACGAAGAATTTAAATTGAAAACCAATTGAATTTCAACAACAAAGAGCCCAACGAACGGCAAATGCAAAAATGGGAGTCCCCATTTCTCGCCTTGTGCAAAAATGACATTTTGTATTTTGACAGATGTCAAATAAAACTTTAAGGCGCTAGCACAATATAAATGATGCCAAAACTCTTTTTAGTTAGTTTAGGCTTAGCACGCATCAGATTATAGGACATTTAAAGGCTCTCCCAAACCAACGCGAATATGCGGCGCGACGAACGAAATCAATAATAACAACCACGTGTTGTTATTGTTGTTTTTGTTTGTCGCGCTGAATATTCGTGTTGGTTTGGGTGAGCCTTTAAGGCGACGAACAATACACGTGGCTGTCAAACGTTGTTGTTATTGTTTTCTATTGTCGCAGCGATTAATCGCGTTGGTTTGGGAGAGCCTTAATTCTCTCCTTGCGATTTTTTTTAATCTCATGTCGTTTTCCCGTGTTTGTTCGGTGTAGTCCGTTTGCACTTTTGAAGTGGTATAAAACACAACATCGCTCATATTTTTGCATTTTGAAGTGCATTATAATGTATGTAGGTAAATTTAAGGTGGATTTACATATTGATCTTCATAATTATGAGTTCTGCAAAGAAATGCTATGTGAGATATAAAATTTACATTTGCTGAATAGAGAGAGAAGACCAAACTGTAGAGATCTTCATGAATGGAGATTATATTCTGTATCAAGAAAAGTTGAGCGGGATAGATTCATGCCAAAAAAGAAAACGTATGACAGAGAGATGAACATGATGTTGGTCTTTGCTGTAATTTTCATCTGCGTTCCTATAATCTGCATTCCATGAAAATCTCTGCATTTTAGTTTTCTCTCTATTCAACATATGGTGAAGTCTCCACTTAATTTTGCCAGGAAAAATAATGTTCGAAGCATTATTTTGCAGGAGTCTTTGATTAAGCCTAGTACGCAGATCGGGAAAAGACAAATTTTATCTCGAAAATTCTAATCTCTACAAAAACGTTGGAAAAATCGCGCAAAATTAATGTTTTTCTTCTTTTTTTCTTTTTGTAAAATTATCGATAAATAAAAGTTGATAAGTGTTTAAGCCTAGTACGCAGATCGCGCTAAAATTTATCTTCCATACAAATTTCCTCCAAAGATAAATTTTAGCGAGGATATTTAGCTAGGCAGTACGCAGTTCACGCACTAAATTCAAAAAGTCTCCACTTAATTTAGCGCGCGAAATAATGCTCAACGCATTCTTTCACAGATAAATTTTGACATTTGTGCTCTTAGCAAACGATTGTAGAGATAAGAATTGTAGGGATAAAATTTAGTTTAGCTTGAACTGCGTACCTGGCTTTATCGTGCAAAATTATTGACCTGTCAAAATTTTTCCCGCAAAATAATGCTTCGAACATTATCTTTCCTGGCAAAATTAAGTGGAGACTTCACCCTACAGCGGGTACAAACGTCACAATTTTGCGCGTGAACTGCGTACTGTCTGGAAAAAAACTAAAGACAAAATTTGTCCTGGGAAAAATTTTGTATGAAAAGAAAAATTTTTAGATCACAATAGTTGAATAAAACAGATAATTTAATTCTGAGAAACAAAACATTTTATTTAGGTATAAAAAAAATTAAAAATAAAAAAAATCCTGTTTTAATTTTATTAACCAAAGCATAACATTGCTTTTAAAATAAAAACTTTTTAATTCACGTTTTAAAAATAAAAACATACATTATTACGTATTTCATAGAAATTAATCTTGGCCCGCAAGATACATTATAAATAGGTAGGATACCTTGTTACGACTGATAATGAAATCCCGGATTGAGATATTTGAATTTAGCCAAATCCAAGAAAATACGATTTGTTTCAATTTGATTTCGAGTTCTCATTTCATGTTGTATATTTTGTAAAGAACTCTCCACTCTCTCCAGTACTTGTTCCCATTTAAGATTTGACATTTGGCGACTTAGTGCTATATCAAAATTATCGTTGGTTAATATCATAATTTTAGTCTATAGTTTAACATTTAAGTGGTTTTTTTTTTTGGGAAAGCTGTTCATAGTACAGTAGGATCTTATACAAGAATTACAAATACAACATCCACTGTAGAATTACTGCCAATAAAAGTAGAAGTAGAATCCTACTGCGGATGATGTAATTCGTAAAATGTGAAATATAAAAATGGTTTTCTTTTTTTAATTTTCTTACTTTACTATACTATAAAATCCAAAAAAAAAAAACTGTTATATGAACTTACAACATTCGGGACGCCTGGAGTTAGAAGTAGTTAGGTCCATTGCTTGTTCATCATCTAATGCCGAAGATGATTCCTCTTTCACAGTTGAAAAATATACCGGAGTTCTTTGGATGCCCATATTAGCATTACTATCGCAATGCACTTGTGTTGCTATGAAAATGTGTGGCTCGTTTTCAGTGGGTATAGGTGATTGTGTCTGCCAAAAAAAGAATATATGATAATTTGCGGAAGTTCGAGTAACCCATTATCTTATCTTTTGAACTTTTTAACAAACAGAAATAATGTTCCTGTCTCGTTAATTTACAAACGTCACAATCATCATCGGCAACTTCAGATGAGATTTTTTTGACGATTTCTTTTTATTTCTTCGAGAATCTTTGGAACCTTTTCACACGAAGATACAGAATATCTTTACAGTCCTTTGAAAGGACCTTGGTGAAGAAGAGAAATTTCAAACAAATCCCCTGAAATCGTTGACCGGGGAGATTTCGATTACCCCTCTACATTCTTACGCCCTGCCCATCTCACCAAGGAAACTTAATTTCCTCGTGTGAAAGGGGACATTATCAAAGGTTTTTGCTTTCGAGTGCTAACTATTAAGGCGCTGGCTGGTGAAGTAAAGCTATATACTTATTTTAGAAAATAATATATTATAAAACCATAGTATCATTCTTAAAGTGGAAAACTGGAAACACTTTCATACACTCGCAACAACAAAGTATACAGATTAAAATCTTGTACTGTGCATTATTACCCCAATGCAATTACAACAGAAAAATACAAAGCCAAATGTCATTAGTGTCAGCTTTTATTCATTATTTGTTAAATTTTGTGAATTTGCTGCAGGTTACCTACCACATTATAGAAAAAAAAAAGCATTCAGGTTCCGTTAAAAAAAAATAATTTTGCAACTTTACTAGATCAGATAAATCGTGATTCGTGAATACCCATTTTGAACAGCAAAATTATGGCTTCTCGATTGAAAGTTCTTCTTCTAAAAAGATGAAAAATTTGATTCTAAATTTATTTTCAGAATCGATCCAGAAACGCTCACACGTAACGAATCCTTACCGATCGGAAAAAGTCATAGGTATAAGAAGTCATTTGTGACATTTTAAATGAGCGGGAATATCTAAATCCAGATAGACTCAAAAAAAGGAGCGTTTAAAGTATTTTATAATAAAGCTTTAACTACATTGGCCACTTTTTGCAAAATTACTAGCGGAGTTGTTTTGTGAAAAGGAATTTACAAATTTTATTTTTAAACCAAAATTTAAGCTTTCTGCATCACTTTTATAAGTTTTCCTGTGAGAAAAACTACCCCAAAATGAGTTTGAAAATTTTCACTTTTGTACTTTTTCACTTTTTTGGCTTATGTAGTTAAGGCTTAAGTAAACGACTTCGTTTTTTAAAGAAATACCTACATCTTTTAATTTAGAAGATATTTGATTCTAACATGAGTTTGGGATATAATGATATAACTCGTCATATCCACTTTAATACAAAATTGATATTTTAATGCAAATTTATTAACTTGGAAACAAAATGTTTTAGCATAACGGCCTAAAACCAACTTAATTTTGCTATGAAATATTCCAAATCTCTTCATATTCACCATGATGGTATTTGCATCAAAACTGTTCTTTTAATTTTAAAATTCCATTATTTGAAAACGAATTAGTAAATTTTTTAAATTAGGCTTATAAGTGTTAAGTACCCATAAATTGAATGGGAAAATGGCATACCAAGTTTTGTATTTATAATTTTTTGAAAAAATGTATACCAAAATATTATTTTTGTTAAATTCTTGAAAACTAATAAAAAAAACAAAAATCGGGAAAAAATAATGGGTAGTACAAAGCTCAAAAAACACAATTCAACAAATTTTGTGAAAATATTTTTTCTGGTTCCACGGTTGTTATATATTTTTTGTATTCTTCTCCCACCAACGATTTTTTTGATGTAGTCCCAAAATAATTAAACTAATTTCATACCCAATCGAGGAATAATAAATTAAAGTGTTAATTTTTTGCATTCTTTTCCGAATTTACCTCAGTATGTGGCAAAAAACAATAGTATTTCTTGGAACTATTAAAGCAAGTTTAAAGGATTTTTTGTAGAATATTTGCCAAAAAATTTCTCAATACCCAGGAACTCATAAAAATAATACTTTTAAAGTTCAAACGCACAAAAAGTATACTCATAAGTTTCAGATATATACCCAATATAATATATACAGTAGTCCCTCGATAATGTGAATTACCGATAATGTGAAATTTCTCTAAAATGTGAACCGCCAAAATTTTACATTGTCATCTCTATAATGTGAACTTTCGAAATTTTCGGACTCTAAAATGTGAATTTCTTTTGTATTTTTTTTTTTATATTTTTCTTTTTACTCTCGTTAGTTTTGCGTGCGATATTAAATACTTTATTACCTATTATTTGTCTAGACATATGTATTTCAAAGTTTTGAATGCAGCTGCGGTCAAGAGAGTGTCTCCTGCCAGTTTTGTAGGTAGATTTTGTTGTTTATAAGCACTGAAAAAACGTTCCAGTAATGTGAATCCCTCTACAATCCGAAATCGCCTTGTTTTAATTAGTTCACATTATCGATAGACTATACTGTATTGTGTTTTTAAATTGTTTTCAAAACTGATCATATATAAGCATTTGCAACAAAACTCCTTATATCCAAAATTCATTGTTAAATTTTAGACTCAACTTCAAATACATTTTCCCTTTTAAGATTTAAAAATCTATAATTAAGAAAGAATAAATCTTTTCTTAGTACTCGCATTTACTACTGGTAAGTTTTGTACGATTTGCGTAAATATAACGAGTTTTGATTCTCATCTATACTCAAATATATGTACCTTTATACTTACGTTTCTAAATACTTCTTCCGCTGGTTGAGAATCATTTCTGCAGCTATAGTCAATCGGATGAACTATATTTTGACATTGAGTTGGTATAATCTCCTGAAATGAAAGAGTAAATAGCTTTGATAGAACTTAAATTTGTACATTTTTGCTGTTGTAATTTAAAAGGTGTAACAGACGAGTTTTTAATAGCGCCTACGAATCTGTAGACACATATGTACATGTAGGTACCAAAATAAAACGCTAAATTAAAATCAGTTTTTTTTTTTTTTTTAAATTTTTGTATTTGTTTAATACCCCAGGTTTGAGATATCCAGTGCACTGATTCTTTACATCTATACGAGTTAAAAACAAATGAAACTGAAGATTGAAGATTGATTGCATTAAAGTTTTTTTTGGATAGATGGTATTTGGTATTGGAAAATTTTAAATACCCAAATGTTGGGCAGACATTTTTCTAGAGGCGATACCCGGAACTTTTTTAAATTTTATCTCGTTATATTTTTTCGTAAGTTTTTTAACTTTTAGTGGATAGACCACAATAAATGTTTAATATACAAAATAAAAATTACCCTAGGGGCGATGTTCCTTAGTTTTTTTTTTAATTTTTTTATTAAGCAACAAAAGTAAAAATATTTTTTCCCGCTAGCGCAGTTTTTTTTTGTGAAAAAGAATATACACAATTTTTTTAAACCAAAATTTAGGCTTTCTGCATCATTTTTATAAGTTTTCCAGTGAGAAATATAATCCCAAAATGAGTTTGAAAATTTTCACTTTTGTACTTTTTTACTTTTTTGGCTTATGTAGTTGGCTTTAAGCTTTTTCAATCATTAAACTTAAAGGCTTTCATAAATGCAAATGTCAGAATTTCATAAAAGCAAAGCGCAAATATTTTGAAGCGCAAATGTGAAACTATCAAAACTCACATGTAATCTGAATTTCTATCGAAAGAGACAGGTATATGCCTATGGTATAAATGATGATATTACTTTCCTTTGTTGTTTCTATCACACAATTTTGACAGTCTTTTGACAAATGACGCAAATCAGTATAAATGTTCATAAATGCAGCGTAAAACGCATGCAAAAATATTTTGTAATTTTTATTATGTTTATTAAACATTTATTTTGGTCTATATCCTCTCCTAAAAAAATAAATTTAAAAGCTTAAAAACGCACGAAAAAAAATACAGTGAAATACAAATTTAAAAAAGTAACGGATATTGCCCATAGAAAAATTTTCGCCCAACATTTTGGTTTTTAAAATTTTGCAATACCATTGATATCTACTTATCGATATCTCCTATCCTAAAAAGTGAAAACAAATTTAAAATGCAGCGATTTTCAGTTCCAATATGCAAGCTCAGGAAAATTTGATCTCAGAGCCCTCAGCAATCTCATGTCGAATTCCTTTTACCAAAAAAAATCGATTTTTTTTCTAAACAGAATCAATTTTTTTCTTTCAATCCAAGGAAATTTGCCCAGAAAAATCGATTTTTTCTTCTAAACAAATCGATTTTTTTTATGAAAAGGATTTTGACATCAGTTACGTGAACAGGATACCTCAGCAATATTTCTCAGTTTTGCTGTCAAAACTCCGAGGAAAAAAATGTCGGATTCGCTTGCTCATTTTTAAAGTAGAATAATCTCATTTTCCTGAATACGCAAATTGAAAACATCTTAAAACATCTTGTTTTGTAATTTATGTCGTTTACAATTGGATTTTGGGAGTGTTCCATTCCTATCGAATATGGAAAATTTGCAGAACGAAAAATTTGCAAACGAAAAAGACATTGGGCTTTACCAATAATCAAATTTAGTTATGAATGATTTAAATATTGAAGTGAAATTAACAACATATAACGTTTTGGATCCATAATAATTAACCACAGATTATGTTATTAATTTTTTTGAGTCAATTAAATATATGTATGGTTCATTATTTATAGTCCACGTAAATATTTAGGTAATACGTAATACCATGCTTGGTTTATTATTTAGAGCCCATTCCATTATGGTCCATTTTACTGAAATATTTAAGTCGTAACTAAATTTGATCGCATTGGAAGGGCCCATTAGAGACAAGCAATCGTATTTATAAACGTGGTCTAACTTTAGACATCCGTCGAATTTATAAATAAACAATTTTAATTGTTGTTAAAGTGATCTACTTTATTCAGAGTGATCGGTATATGATGCACCAAACTGCTGGAGCGAGTAGGTTGGGTTAATACAAGAAAAAATCGTATGGGAGGGGGGTCTATTTCTATTATTTCTATTTTTTGTAATTAAGTATAATTTTTGTTTTCAAAATTCAATGCTCTTATTAATTTTCAATAAAAAACAGAAAACCGGATGCTACATTTTTTTTTAGTTTTTGGGAAAATTGAAAATGACGAAATCTACTTTACTACTTAATTTGTAGAAATATAGGATCTTTTGAACAACAAAATAACGGACGGAAGTCGAATTTAAGGAAAACTTACTTTTGTTATTTTCAATTTTCTCAAAAACTAGACTACATTTTGAATTCTGGTTTTCAGTGTTTGACTAAAAATTGATGGGAATATTGAATATTAAAAATAAAAATACTACTAAATAAGGTAAAATTTTGAACAAAATCAGTTTGAACACAATTTTTTAATATTTTTTTCAAAAATTTAAGTTTGATAATTAATTTTAAAAAAACTGTTCACTGAAAGAACTTAATTTATAAACAAAATGAAAGCACATATTTCTGGCTTAACAAAAAAGTATACCACGTTGTTCAACCATTACCGTTGTTTTTTAATAATTTTTTTTCTGTATTAAGTCATTTATTTTAGAAAATTGCTCTTCCTGTTATTTTCAATTGTCTCAAAAATTAAAAGACATTTTAGCATCTGGTTTCCTGTTTTTGACTAAAATATAATAAGAGAATTTTTAAAACAAAAATTATACTTAATTGCATAAAATTTTGAAAAAAATTAGTTTGAAACTTTTTTTTTCAAAATTTCGAGTTTCGAAATTAATTTTTCAAAAACTATTCACTAACACAACTTAATTTAAAAAGAAAATCAAAGAAGAGATTTCTGGCTTTCAAAAATGGTATAGCATGGCATTTTAAATTGTACCGTTGTTTTTAAATATTTTTTTTTCTGTTTTAAGTCAATTTTTTAGAAAATTGCCTCTCCTGCCTAAACGGGGGAAAATAGACCCCCCCCTCCCATACGATTTTTTTCTTGTCTTAACCCAACCTACTCGCTCCAGCAATTGGTGCATCTTATACTGATCACCCTGTATAAATGTGACTGTATTAACGTATTTATAAAAAAAAATCTGAAAAAAAACCTTAATACCTTATCTAAACATTCTGATGAGTAACAAATAGATATTCAAAATTGAATTTTGATTGCAGTTTTTTTTTTTTTTTAATAAATTTAATAATTTCATGCTATACGAGTGGGTATCTACAGTTTCTTAAAAGTCAGATATCCATTCTTTTATGTCGAATTTCTTTCAACAAAAAAAAATCGATTTAGGAGAAAAATCGATTTTTCTGGACAAATTCCTTCTGTTGAATAAAAACAAATCGATTCTGGTTTAGAAAAAAATCGAATTTTGTGTTGAAAGGAATTCGATGTTATTTTGTTTTTGTTCAAATTATTTAAGTGGATAGTTTTTAAAATATTATGTTCGTTCCTTTACTTTAAAACTCTGTTGGCCGATTTCATAAAACACTTTTAACCATTAAACAGGCTTTTAAATCTTTAAATGACGCTTATTCCATACAAAATAGGCATTACTTCCGCATCAAAACATTTTCTACACACTTTCTACATTTTGGAACTCAGCTACTCAGCCACCATCTATAGTATTTTTGTTTTTAATATTTAATATCTACTCCTATCAATTTTTAGTAAAACACTGAAAACCAGATGCACACAAACATACCTATTGAGTACATTAGATATCTACATAACCTACCTAGGTACTGTTTTTGTCTGCATTATAATGTGTAGGTACTAATAGGTATTAGTTTTATAAGGTCTGTTCCTTTGCTTTAAAACTATGTGATTTCTTGTGCATTTTACAGCCATTTTATTTTTTTTTTATATGAACTTTGACAGATTGTTGAACTGAAATTCACACAAATGTACAGAAAATCACAATTTCAAAGTGAAGAAATTAGGCTATAGGTAGGTTATGTATCTATTGTCCGAATTACGAAGTTCTACGATATTTAAATTTTTGTATATGAAGATACCTAAAAACTTTGAAGTTTGAACTAAGATGTATGTAGGTATTTTTTCGAAAACAAATTTTAATTTTAGGTAACCTACCTAGGTATTCAAACAATTTCAAACTATGCCATCATTCTTGAATGAAATTTTTTTATAAATATTTATTAATGTTGGAGAAATGTACACATGTACATATATGTAGGTAGGTACTTACAAGCGTTTCTCCAGATCCAGAACTTTCCTTTTTGATTCGTCCTCTAATAACAAGTTTTTTGGCATTTAACAAGCGTTCGCGACGTTCTAGCAACGACCCCACTTTCATCTCATGTAATTTGCCCAACAGCTCCGGGTGTCTTCTCTGTTAAGATGTACATAATGTAGGTGTAGAGGTATATAAGATAGTTTTGAGTAGGTATTTTTTTTTTTTCTAATGGGTACAATTTTCATTTTTAATTAAGAAGGCAAAACTTACTTTAATATGCATGTGAAAATTTCCTGTGGAACGAACACTACCCCGATAGACCCGATCCGATGGACAACTAGAGCACCTTACCGTAACATTATCTCCATGTTGAGTTAAAATTTTATAAAGCTCCCCATTTAAGATATACGGAATGCTAGGATCTTTAAAAGATTTAACTCTTGCCGAAATAGTCGATGCCATTTTAAAGTTTTCGAGCCCGATTTGAAATAGGAACGAGTTATAGACTAGATCTAAATAATAAGGTACTTTGTAGGTATAAGGTACCTACTTAGGTCCTCACTCACTGATTAAGTAAGTATAACTGCCAAAAATCGAACGCGTAAATACTTAAGCCGATGAACAATCTGCAGCAAATGATTTCATGGTTGCCATTCAAACAAAAATGTTCATTATGAGTATCTATTTTACCTACCAGCAGCGTGAGCATTTAAAAAATTATAGAAAAAGCTGCTCGTTTATGAGTAGCCAACTTATCAAAAATTAATGCTGTACTGTACAAACACTATAAACTACATAATAGAAATAAGTCCGTACTAAATTTACAAAGCAGAAAGAAAATGTGTAATATCTACGTATACAAAAAAATGGTTCAAACACCAACAAAAAGCAGGGCCCGTACGAATCACGAAATTAAATGCAAGAAAAAAAAACACAATACACAAAAAGCGGTAGTCATGACATACACATACACCGAATATGATTTTTGACAATGGATGCATGGAAAAATTGGTATGTATATAAAATTAAAAAATCTAGTGTTTTTATCATCGTTGACAGGTGCCTAATGTACATATTAATCATATAAGTCATATGTGTCAAAATTACGACGATTGTCAAAATCAGTCGTAAAAGAAGTCGTAGGTATGTATACCTATCGGTTTAAAAAACGACTATCGTAAAACGTATTCCCAATTTAACGATAACGAAGGAATTTGAACGATAATTATAATTCGTGACGTATCATTTTAAAATACATATTACCTCTGTTCGGTTACTGCCCAAAACTGTCAATTTTTATCCGAAGTTCTGTCAAACTTCATATAAAAAAAATAAAAATGGACCAAATCTGGCTATTTTGGCCAGTAAATGAACAGACCCATTACGTCTAAAGCAGAGATAACCCGAAATAATGCCCTCAACTCAAGACAAATTAATCATTCATCTCTTTCTATAGGTATGCATACTATATCAGTTTCACTTAAGTGAGGTGCGATCGGGAGCTTTTCATTTTCATTTGAGCTCTGAACGAAAACTTGACAAAAATTATCAATCTACTATTATGGACATACCTATCATATAAATTAAAATTTATGCTCTTTACTTAAATCATGCCAAGCCAATATTTTGCTTTGCTGCTTTTTGCATGCTTGTTACAATGTGGAGTTTGAAATTGTTTTAAATTAGGTTTGTAGTTACACCAAGGTACCTACCTACTACCTATACATCGAAAATTTATAAAAGTAATTATTTGTTTATAATTTTCAAGGATTTCAACAGACTATAAATTTTGTGTTAATTTTAGTCCAAAGTTCTGTCAAAGTTTATATAAAAAAATAACATAGTAACTACATACTAAAATGCACAGAAAATCACAGTTTCAAAATAAAGGAAGCTATAAATCAATATGGACTAGCTCCCAACGAACCTAAACGGACTAAAGATTACTATTTATTAATGTCGTTTTCCGTTGGTCACTCCTTGTACTCTTTTTTCACTCCATCCACACTCCCAACACTCCAAAAACCTTCCATTGGCTGTTCGGAGTGATGATTTAGGAGTGTTTTTTCACTCCGGATTTCATTAAGGAGTGCTAGGAGTGCACTCTGAAAACACACATATTTTTAAAAGTATGTGTTAGATTAATTGCCAAAATAGTAAATGCTTCTTCTTGAGATGTTCTGGAATTGAAATTATTGAAGAATTCATTTTAGTTTTTACTTCTACATAGATACACATATTACGGAAAAGAGTTTTTCATATTCCATTGGAATCAAAAAAGAGTGAAACACTCTGAAAATCCAATCGAAAACGACATAAGTAACTCAAAATTTTATACAATTTTAACTAGCTAGTTCTAGCTTTCAAATCTATTTTTTCGAGAAACTCCACTTGTAGAAGTAGACTTAAACATTTCTTTTTCGCATTTATAAAAATGTAAAGGCGTCGAAACAAAAAGGATAAAACAGACATTTAATGATTTTAAATTTTATTAAACGTTGAAGAAAAAATTGGCCTATCTGCATGCCTTACAAAAAAAATAAACTTTTTATCAAAGTTTGAAAAAAATTTCATTTTCATAGAAAATTAGAAAGTGGTAACCATATTAATTTTTGTTTTGTGGCTTTTAAGTTTTTACAGTTCCGCTAGATAAAAAAATTTAACTACATAAATCGTATATTATTCTATTTCCTTATGCTTTGGTTTGTATTTTGGTATCTTCATACACTGACCCATTGACCGTTTATCTCTTTTCAATGCACTTGACGACATGACACGGTTGTTCCCTTCCCAAAAGAAGTTTTGGAATTTATTCTCCCTTTGCATGTATTTTATACATAAGCATAAGTAGGTTAGTTGAGTTGCTGTTTGCTACGATAAAAAGTATATTTTCAAGGTTTTTGCAAAAACAGTTAGGTTGGTATTATTTTAAAGAACTACAAAATAGATAGCGAGAAACCGGGCACAAATGTGTTTTGGCTGTTTGGAAGAGTTGAGAATTGGGGAATGAGGAGATGTTTTAAAAGATGATCGGTTACTTGATGAATTTATTTTTTTAATAAATTTATTTTAAGGTAGCAGAGGTACATATGTGGTATCTTCTATAATATGTTGTAAATGGATTAGGGACCTACCTAACCTACATATTTAACCTAACCTACCTACCTATAAATTAGGTGGTTGGGGAGGATCTATTTTTGTTATTATAGCTTCGTAGGTACCTAGGTAAGGTAGGTAGGTACTTACATTACAAGGTAATTTCTAGCTTTTGTAAAAGAAAGCTTTGAATTTTAAAAAAATATGCACGGAAGGATCGCAAGAAATTGTTCTTGTAGTCTTAAAAAACTATAACGTTATGAAAACTTTAACGAAAAAATGTTAAAATAGTAGGTAGGTACCAAAAATATTAATTTTATGTTCGTTTTTTATTTTGTTTAAAAAAATATATTTTCAAATTATTTTAAATACCTAGGTACAATATTATTTTATGTAACTATTCAGAAACACCATATTGCAAAATTATAACAAAATCGGTTTACCCATTCGCAAGATACATACCTATGTAGGTGTACCTACCTGTACCTTTCCGAAAAACTCGAAAGTAAGGCATTTTTCTCAAAAAAAGCAATAAAACACTATTTCCGCAATCCGATTTTCTTTAAAGGCCTTCCACGCTATCCCACTGAGTATTAATACATGTCAAAAAAGTGGGAAGTAAATCGTGTATAATAGTGTGGAAACAAAATATGAAATCACATCCCACACGACTTGACAGCCCATCTCACACAATTTGACATGTGTTAATACATAAAAATTTTTAGGATTGGTTCTAAAACCATCACACATTCTATCCCACTTGGGGGTTTGAGGTTATGGTGAATTGATTTTTTGGATTCAGGTGTGGAAGCAAAATATGAAAATCGTTTTCTTCACACAAATTTGGCAGTCGTAAGTAATTCTATCACACTTTTTTTTTTAAATGTAAATACTCGATGGGATAGTGTGGAACGGCTATTAGCAGACAACTGAAGCGCAGTTTTCTTACAACTTTTATGACATTTGAGATACCAGAGCTGTAAAAGACTGCAGTACTTTGGTAATGCAGTTAATAAAGTCGCAATTAATTAAATTACCTATTGAATGTAACTTAATTCTGTAAATAAGTACTTTAACTGCGAAACAAGCAGTCAGTACTAACATTCCGACCGTGCAGTTAAAAAAAAAAAGTTAATTAACTACTTTAAGTAATTAACTGCAGTACTTTTTAACTGCTTTTAGTCTTTTTGGTCAGTTAAATAAAGTCTTTGTACTGCGATGCTTTTACTTTTAGTCAGCAAGTCTTTTAACTACAGCCAATTAACTGTACGTTTCTTTTCTTTTCTTTTCTTTTCTTTTCTTTTCTTTTCTTTTCTTTTCTTTTCTTTTCTTTTCTTTTCTTTTCTTTTCTTTTCTTTTCTTTTCTTTTCTTTTCTTTTCTTTTCTTTTCTTTTCTTTTCTTTTCTTTTCTTTTTATTCCATCCTGTTCTTTTATAAGTACAATTTTGCAGTCTTTTAGTTAAAAGATTAAAAAAACAGTTAAAAGACTTACAGTTAATTGACTGTATAGTTAAAAGACTTGCTGACTTAAAAGACTAAAAGCAGTTAAACAGTACTGCAGTTAATTAACTTAAAGTAAATTAACTTTTTTTTTGACTGCACAGTCGGAATATTAGTACTGACTGCTCGATTTCAGTTAAAGTATTTTTGTAAGTTAAAAGACTTAATGAAATTAGTCAATTAACTGCTGTACCGAAAAGACTGCAGATTTTGCAACTCTATCAGATACGAATTTTAATTAAAATCGTTAGAGGCGTTCTGGTTAACCTAAGTAGAAAATTCGAATTTTCCTTCTATGGAATAACGGACGATAGGTATTGCGAAAACTACTTTTACGGACTTCTCTATCATGGTAGTGTCAAATTTGATAGCCTATACTTGCCCTATGGTGGCAGGAAAGAGGTAGATACGATTGGTGTAAGAATAATGACAGTTCATGTTCAGTGTTACCGCAAACCAAATTATTTTATGAATGACAAAATGTGTCCTTTTGAAAATACATGTAAAAAAAATAAGAATCATAGGTTTTTTCATTATTTTAAAAAAGAAAAATTTAAAAGAAAATAAAGAATGTGTAAATATATGCATTAGATTCAGATGGTCTTATTAATAAACATTGTCTAACTTTAGACAGCCGTCCAAGTTTTTAAAAAACCTTTCTAATTTTTGCTAAAGTAATCTATCTTTTTATCTTGCTTTAGACAACGTAATCTATTGTCTAAACCTAGAGAAATGCAATATTTTTTTTTTATTAAAAAAGCATATTTCCGACTGTTTCAAAATACTTAGACATAGTTTAAACAGCCAAAAATCTAACTAATAAGACCAAGACTTTTTACAAAAGTGAAACACATAAGCCGTGTTCCTTTTGAGGTGGCAAATTACTCATGAGTAGTTGAAAACAATAATCTAGAACCTACTAACATCTACTCATGCTCTCATGCGCGAGTCGATGAGCAGAGTAGTTACGCACCTATCAACCGCTAGATGACACCTAATTAAATTTAAATTTTTCATGCAAAATGCCATTTGTTTTCAATTTGCTTACCAACCGACTTTTCGTCATAAACTTATTAGGTATGTCTTTTTTTATAATTTCTCGATTTTGTTGTTTGTATAGAATTCACAGAATATGAACAGTTGACAGTCACATGAAACTGTAGTAGATTACACTAGCAAAGACATTTTTGTGCGTTCCATTGAGAATATCTAGCAAAGTACTTCACTACCTCCAAAGGAACACGGATATTATACCAATAATATTATCGGTCCGAAGAAATCGACAACAAACTACATGTTTGACCTGTTAGGGAGGGGCAACACTGCCCCTATTAGAGAATTCGGTGAATGAGGTGCAGAGAGAGTCAATTTTTGTTTAAAGTAAAAATGCCAAAATAAGCCGCAGCTAGTTCGTTAGATTCTGTAAACAGAATGATGTAGGTATGGCTTATGAGTGTTTTTTTTTACACTAAGTTGAAGAACTAATAAACTGGAATTTTAACAAAAAAATTAAAATATTTCCCAATTCCAATTCATAATGTTAATAAATATCTGCAGTAGGAATAAAATAGTTAACTTCTTAACTTATCACAACAACAAAAAATAATTTCTGAAATAAGACTTTATACCATAATGGTAGTATGCACTCGCACCCAGGTAGGTTACTTGCTTACTATACTACCTGCTTACTACCTCAAAGTTGGTGTTACAGTCTGGCGTGAGCCTAGGCCTCAACCAACAAGCTTCTGCAGCAGGAGAGGAAACAAGCTGTCCTTGGGTTTTAAATTCAAGTTTGCAAACCAAGTTGATTGAGTTCCTTTTCCACTTGTGTTCCCTAACCTACAATGATCATCCATCCCGGGTTTTCGGGATAGTCCGGTATTTATAAAGCAAGTTTCCCGTATTTAGTTATTTGTCCTGTATTTGGACATATGTATGACACAGCGAAATCTTAACGAAAAATTTCATTTGCTTTTCGTTTTGCAGACGCTGTTCGATGAGCGAAGTTGTTAATTTAAGGCTCTCACAAACCAACATGTTGTTTTGTTTGACAACCACGTGTTGTTATTGTTGTTTTCTTTTGTCGCGGCGAATAATCGCGTTGGTTTGGGAGAGCCTTTAATTGTAGCAGTTTATTCAGATAAGTGTCCGCGCCGTTCAGAATTAATTGCCTGGCATGGAATTAATATGCCTTTTTGACTAGATGGATGTCCGTACAGTAAAGATCCTTGTTGTATCATCTTCAGCTCCACTAACCGTCAAAAATTAATTTTTAAAAATAAACGTACAAATATTTCAGCCATGATAAACTTTCGAAACGTCAAACACTTAACACTTCCACTGAAACGTTTCCGACCATAAACATTTTTTTTAAACTTATAACTACAGTAGATGACGGATATAAGAAACTAAAAAAATCCACAAGGAATTCCTTTCTTATATAAAAAATTGTATATAAGAAAGAAAATTTCCTATATACATAAAATGTATATAAGAAAGAAAATTTCTTATATAAATAAAAATGCCTTTAAGAAATATCATATTTATGGGATTTTTTCTTTAATCTGTCACTTCTTTGGCAATTTAATAAGGGTGGGTTCAGAGATTTTTTTAAAGTTACACGGCGCATCATAGAAGTTAGCGCGGGAAAATTTCTTATAAAAGTTTAATTTTCTATGTAGTGAATGAGATTTTGTATCAGAATAAGTTTCTTATATCAGTGTTTTTCTTATAAACATTTTTCTTATATGAGATTTATTTAACACGTATCTTTATGGGAATGTACATGGTGTTTTGGAATGTCTGTCTTATAAACGTGTTTTTCTTATATGAGACTTTCTTATATCCGTCATCTACTGTATACATATGATCTTATTTATTATCATTTATTAAAGAAATTCGATTTGGCCTCTTAAGACAGAATAGGTTTGGTCCAACATAAGATCTTTGTATGCTATATTTATTTTAAAAGTCGTTATTTTGTACAAAATTACTTTAGTTAACAACTATGCAGGTAATTTTAATATCAACTAACTTTCACAATTTCGTCATTTTGAATTTAAGTGCTCCTTCAGGTGCATACATAAAGGTAACAGCATATTCCAGGGGTTTATGTTTAAATTCTAACTTGTAGTTTCTTAAAAGCTGAAAAGATATTAATAATTTACTAAAGATCATTAAGTAAGCTCGAGCATCTTAAAAATCTTACTTTGGACAGTAAAATTTGCATTTCTAAATCGGCAAATCTCCGTCCAAGGCACATACGGGCACCATAACCATATGGCAGCGAAGCAAATGGATGCAGTTTTCCTTCACCTTGATTTGCCTTCAACCATCGTTCAGGTTTGAAAGTTCCTGCATCTGTAACGTATTCCTCCATGTTTCCTGTTACAATTGTAGGGAAAACAGCTTGAACCTACAGAAATCCATTTAACCATAAGTTCTTATTGTAACTGCTGCAACATCATTTACATTATAATCTTACCCCTTTTGGAATCTGATAGCCACATATCACAGTATCTTCCTGCAATGTTCTTCCATTTCCAATAACTGTACTATAAACTCTAAAAACTTCTCGTATAAAAGCTTTTAAATAATGCATTTGGTCTAAAAGTTGTATTGTCAAGGGTGTATCGGGAGTTGGCAGCACTCTCCTTAGCTCTTCACGAACTTTTTCTTGTTCCTCTGGCCGGGTAGCTAATTGGTATAACATCGAACAAACTGCCATGGATATCTTAACAAAGTATCTTCTCAGTTTAAACATAAAAAAGTTGAATTATATTTTAAGAAGTTTTACCGTATCGATTCCAACAAGAATAAGATCCAATGCCATAATTGTTGCTATTTTATCGTCTTTCTCGGAAAGAATAACCTTTTCCAAAAGAGATGGTTCACCAGTTTGAGTATATCCATCTGACTTCATTCGGTCTGTAGCACTTTTTATATATTTCATACAAACTCTAATAAGGACATAATTTTAATTTTTTTTATGTTTTTGTCGTTTAAAATTGACAAAATACTTACTCAACAAAGAAATTCATGTTATTAACGTAGCGCGTCCATAACGGTGTTGGGAAATATCTCCAATATGGCGCTTTTAGTTCTAAAGTTGCAACATTCCGTAAAGCATATTTGGCAGCATTGATAATTTGTTGAGGTTCTGAATCTTCAGAGAGGTTTGGTTCTAAACAGCCTAACCGAGCATCAAGAGCAACACGACCAATACCTTGAAGGATTCAATTGATAAAAATTTAATAATTTGAGATGACTACATGCTTCGCTTCGTCCACACCAGGGGCCGAATTCCCATATTTCATACGTAAATGAAATATTTTACATTGACATTACTGCTTCATATAAAATACATTGTAAAGAGTAGTGCCAATTGAAATAATACAGTGACGTAAAGAGCTCACTGATGCGATGATTTGGCCCCAGAGCAGCGTTGGAAAGATAACGTTTCATTTATTGCCATAAATTCTTTCATTTTATACCAAATTAAACCGGAATAAGAAAAACAATAACTGGTATAAAATAACAAAATGTCATTAATTTTGTCATTTTATATCAATTGTTTGTTATAATCCCGTTTTATTAGAATTAATTGGTATAAAATGACAGAATCAACGGCATTTTTTCAATGTGTAAATGAGGATAGGTACGTCAAGCGAAACTAAGTGAACGGAATGGGATAATTGTTCAATGAATAGTAATGATACTCATTATTCAAAGATGATTTTTTTTTGTGTCTAGCCTATATCCACGCAAATGTGTCCAAGCTCTATAATAACGGGGTTTTTTGTGCGCATTTTTATCTTCGCTTAAAAAAAAATCCATGTTAAATACAACAAAAATTTGTTATAATTCCGTAGTGTTGTTGTTTTTAACATGTTTGTTTTTTGCGAATCTAAAAATGCGCAAAAAAACACGTTTAATATTTGATCTTAATTAAATATAAAGTTTTTAAAACTTATCTTACATTCTAAAGACCATTTGTGAATTTCATTATCAAAATCATCGGGCAGTTCAGAATTTCCATCCAACAATGTTTCACATCTTTGTAAGAAATCATTGGTAACCTCTTCTAATGGACCCAGATATCGACGGACAGTTGATAGTTGAAGGACGGGTTTTTGTACTCGTGATCGAAATTGTCGCCAAGCTTCTCCATGACTGAAATTAAAATATACTTTTAATTAAGTAATTTCTAAGATTAAAAAAAAATCAATAAAAGAAAATCATACACCCCAACAACTCCACCTAGATCTCCAAAAAAATCTTTTCGAACTACACTTTTGTATTTTACTAAACTGGGCATCGAGGGTCGGAATGGTGTTGGACCTTCATTTCTGTAGCACTGAAAATAAAAGAAAAGATGATAATTATTATTCGATGTTTCAAAATTGTGTAAGAGTTTGGAGATTCTGAAAGTTCAAAATTTTCAAAATATTACATTTTAAGGGCTCTCCCAAACCAAAGCGAAGATGGGGATCCCTGTGGACGCTTTTAGGCGGCAGCAAACGAGAGAGGGGGAAAGAAATTTCCCCACTAAGGCGCTTCTCCTTTATCCAAAAGGTAGCGGAAGAATTCCCTAGTTGGCGGAATGCGAGTATTCGAACATTAATCGCGCGTCGCATATTCGCACCGAATGTTTCGCGTTGGTTTAGAAGAGGCTTAAAAATTTGCCTACTACAAACATATTCTCAAAAGAGTTAACTCCGAATGAGCTCTCTTACCAACACTAGCAGGCATATTATCTACTTCGGGTGTAAATCAGGTTTAATTTAATTTTAAACCCGAAAATTCAACCCGTAGTTTTTATAAACTATTTAAATTTAATTGTAAACTATTTAAAACCTAGGTACGTAATGTCAATAATTTCACATTTGCAACTTGCAAGCATGTTTATACTTTTTACTCTCTAACCGCCATATTATTCACTCGATACATCCAGATTTAAACTTACATCCAGATGAATTTACATTGAATTTGTATGATTTACATCCAGATTTAAGTTTTAATCTAGATGTATATCTTAAGTGAATAATACGGCCGTAAGTTTTGTACTTTCAGTGTTTACACCCGGATTTAAATCTGCCCACTGGAAGGCAATTTAAATTAAATCAGATTAACCGTATTAAAAAGGTTTATTTCTGGGTATAACGAGTTGATTGTATTCGTTTGGGCTTAGAATTTGGGTTTAACTCACTTTAATATATTGCTGTACGACAAGGTTATTATGTTGTCAAGTCGTGTAATCGTTACCCGCCGACTCCACAGGATATACAGGTGCCCAAGATCCAAACCACAATCCAATCAACAATCAGCTTATTTTTTCGCACTGGGCAATTTATGTCATGTCGTTAGTTACGTCGATAAATTCCACTAATAAGTCAGAGCAAGAGAATCACACAAAAATTCCTTTCAGTACTACTTCTACCTCTCTCACGCACATGGAACTTCAAATCTCATATGAGCTTATGTTTTGTTCACAAATTAGTTTTCGTCAACATGTTCATGACATGGACATGGATTTTTGTGCCTCCATTAGATTTTTTGTAGACATGTTCATAATCCTGACATCGTTCATGGCGTTGAGGCGACCAGTTAAAGAAAAACGCTATGAACGCGTTGACTGCTGCATTGACACTTAAGTTGATTAGACTTTTAAGGCCAGACCAAACAGAGCGCGGGCCGACAATACTTTACTGGGAAAGAAAGAACGCGGCTGTCAAATTTTGTTACTAAATTTTTACAAAGACCGTCGGACCGCGCTCTGTTTGACCAGACCTTTAGGGTCAACACAGATGATTATTTTCGTTAAAAGTGTAATCAATGAAGTAAGGACACGTTGACAGAGTCTTCTTCAGCTGGCCTAGCTGAATTTTAATAAGAGTTAAGGTCGAACTATAATAGGTGGACGCTGTCGGAAACTAATGTCATAAACGAACGAAAAATTTCTTTCCGAAACGTCAAATGCACACGTAAACCATAATGCACGAGAGATTCGAGACTAGTTTACTACAACAATTTGCATGTAGCTGTCAATTTTCTTCCGTAAGGTGCGCTCGAGAAGCGCTCTTCCCCTCCGAAAGCAAAAATTAACGAAAATGAACGAAACGTAACAAAACGCAATTATGTGTGCGTCTATTGAATTGCTTGTATTCGTGTGGTTTCGTACGGCTGCGTACGCTGCGTTCCAACAATTATAGTTCTACCTTTAATGTAGGCTGCGTTGACCTACCTACTTGCTGATTGACATAACACGAAATATTCGTTGCATTTGTCGAGGTTTAGACAATCGATTGAGTTGTCTAAAGAAAGATAAGAAGCAATCACTTAAACAAAGTTAGGTTACGTTTATAAAAATGGCTGGTAAGTGTTTCAAAATTGCATGACAGAACACTTATAATACCTTTTTTTCGATAATACTGACTTCATTATGTATGAAAAGTATTTTTCTCAATGTACTTAATTGCAAATGATTTAACGGCAAGAAATTCAACTTTAAATTCCTATATGCAAAAAAAGAAAAACATTATTTATTCACTTACATTCCATAAATAAAATTATTCCGCTTAAAAGAGGAAAATATTAAGTGCGTATAGCTTAACTGTATATATCTTACATACAGCCATTCAGCCAAGAGCCAACCCATCAGATGAACATGGTTTGCATGACAATAACTCTTATGCTATTGTTGGAATTTAAAATACTCTAAAGCCCCATCTGTAACTTATGGGGTTTTTAATTATTTTTTTACTTATACATAAAAACTTTGGTTTGGCATTGAACTTTCTACGAAATTAAATATACAAAACAATAAAAATAAAAAATTAAAAATAGGTAGGCTGCAGTATCTTAATCTTGCTACATTTACAAGTAGCAAAGCAAAAAGTTAAAGATGGATTAAAATCAGGCCAAACTTTTATTTTTTTTCTTATAATTTGTATAAAAACCAAATACCTAACATATGTAAAGGCCTTTTGTATCTCGCAGAATCTTAAGCACAGTGAAAATGTGAAGCCAGTTTTAGATTTTCTTTAACGGCTAAAAAATATTGGAAAGTAACGTTATTTTCGGTTTTAAGAAAAAAATGTATCGGGTGAATATACAAAAAAACTATCTAGGTATTTAGGCTAGACTTGAAGATCTGATAGACACACATACGGGAGGAATTACGAGATACCTAGGTGACCTAAATTTACGCCTCCATAATAATCAATTTATAGCAATAAAACTGTAGGTGCCTGTCCTCTCCATTCCTGTTGACATTAACACAGAAATAATTGAGAGTTGTAAGTAACTTAGGTCTTGGTTCTTCACGAGCTATCGTGCAACAAAATGTATTTATGCAAGTACATAAAAGTAGAGATTTTCACTTCATTTTCACTTCACTGCACGGCAATTTAGTTGCCTACCACTACCACTCTATTCGAGTTGAAAAAACTCGTGAAATTCTACAACAGAAATTATAATAAAGACAAAAGATTCTTTGAAATGATTTTTCATTTGTAAATTACTTGAAAACAAATGGAATTTTGTATGAACAATTTATATTTAATTAGGTGCCATCTAGCGTTTGATAGTTGCGTAACTATTCTGCTCATCTACTCGCGAAAAACACGGCTATTATCTTAAATTATATTAGATCAACATTACGGATGTAGGTAGTAGAAGTTTAAAATTTAAAGTTGCATATTTTTTGTATGTACTTTTAAAATTAAGCAATTTAAGAAATTTTTAATTTAAAGAATTAGCAAAGTGCGCACGCCAATTTAGTTTTTATGATTTCAAATTCGAGGAACAGTAAAATGCTAAGTTTAGTCCGTTACAATTTTTTGTAATAGGTATAGGTTTATAATTTATTTATAAACAAAAAAAAGTATAATCAATTTTTTTACCTTTTCAATTTCATCCACATCGTAGATAAATAATAAATCTGGTCTTCCTATTAATCCACTAAAACGTACAATACGTCCATATCTCTCATGTAGTAGTGAGGAAATTTTCGCAACATCAGAAATTGTGTACTGTCCAATTATTGGCATCATTCTGAAAAGAAAAATTACCAAAAAAAAAAATTGATATTATTTTGAGATTTTACTTCAGACTAATACGAACTTCGAGTACCAGTCAAACCCGCTTAAGTGAAACGACAAAAAATCTTAATTATTATTTCACTTAAGCCAACTTCTGATAACTGAAAAAGAAAGTTTCTCTTAAGAGGATTTTGAAACTGAAATGTGAACAAAAAGAATAAGTTGATAAGACAAAAATCTTTTCTTTAGTAACAAAACTATAACGAAGAAATGGCCTGGTTAAAGCCTGCTCATTACTTTTTTTTGTTTGATTTTTGTAAATTAATTAAAATATTATGAAAATATAAAATTTCAAGGAAATATTTTTTTTAGATATCCGGGTTTTTCACTTAAGCGGGTTTCAGTAAAGCGGAGTTATTTGCGGGAAATTTGTCGAAAAATGTACGGGGCTTAGCTATGTTGCTTACCTAAGCGGGGTTTTCAGTTAAGCGGGTTTGACTGTATTATGATTAAACACATAAAAAGTTAAAATTAATATAGAGTCGTATAATATGTACACTCCGCTTCACTTGAATAAAAACAAAATTTTTTCTTACTATCAGAGCGTGTTGCGCTTTGGTAAATTTGGAAATCCACTTTTTTGTTTAAGTTCTCTTAAGAGGGATCTATTGCGAATAAAACTGCATGTGCAGGTTATTTTTTTACCATTCTTCTAATTACTTCATAAAAAACACTGTTTTTTTTTTTGCGTCACTTGAATAGAAACAGTATGCGATTTTTATCTATAGGTTACGGTTAGAAGAAAAAATATTGTTATAATAATTTAAGTGTAGATTAAAAATAATAATTGTTTCACCAAAGAAAAAATTGGCCGCGGAAAACTATTAAACGCTGCTAAAAAAGCCAAAATAGAAGTAGGTACAAGCGGGAAACAAGCTTCTCCTACGCACACTTGCCAAAAAAATAAGGAGTGCGATATTGTTTGCTCGTTTCTTAGAAATAAAGAAAACTATGAAAAAAATATGAAAGGCAGGAGCACCGCCATACCCGAGAAGGTGGTTTTATTGTGTGGGGTGCGATTTCCTGGTTTGAAACAATTAACCTGAAGCTTCCCACATTGAGAATGACGACAAACTCCTACAAGAAAATATTGCAAGAAACTTTCCCTAAGTTTACCGATGTTTTTTGACCAATACCATAGATATTTCAACAAGACAACGCACCAATCCATAACGCAAGAATCATTAAAAGTTGGATATACGAGAAAAATGTTACCTCGGATGGTTCGTAGGGTGTACGATTCTGGACGTCAATATGAGGACAAAGAACCACTTACTGCTGCAATCAAAGAAGCATGGAGTGCAATCTAAATTATGGAAAAAAAATAAAGAAAGCACACATGCACTACCCTCTTTTACTGCACTTTTTCAATTTGCTCCCTTATTTAAGAGAATTTTTCTATTCAAGTGGCGCAAAAAAAAAAAGTGTTAGAGATGTCTGGGTACCATGTATATACGTTCCTACGTTCGGAAGCTTTTTTTCGCCGACGATATATCGAGAACGCAAAAGAGATATTGACTTCAAATAAATTTTATTTTACAGATAATAAGGCCATTACGTGCAGAAAGGATTTTCAGAAAAATTCAATTAGGGTTTTTTTATTACAGTAATTTTGAAAAAAATTGTAAAATGGCTTGTTTTTCGAAAATCTCTAGAACAAATAATGACGCAGTGAACAATTGGTAATACTTAAAAAAAAATCAAATATCTTGAGAACACACAAAGATATTAACTTCGGGTTAATTTCATTTAAAACACAAAATTATAAATAAGCAGTTGGTAATCGGTAGAGTTTGTAAAAAAATTCTATTAACTGTTTTTGTTTATTCTAGGCAAAAAAAACTGCTAAAAATTATTAAAAAATGTTTTTCCGTTCGAATTTCTCGAGAACGGGTATGGTTTGTTTCGTTTTTTTTTCATCTCGTTTTTTAATTTCTTCGTTTGAGTCGCTTTGTATTTCGTTTGTTATGTATTTTAATCAAAATGTTTTTCAATTACTTGTTTTTTACTTAGTTCATTTTAAGTTTATTTCGTCTTATACTATTTAATTTTTCGATTATTTCGGTTTTTGTTCATTTCGATTTCAATTACTTCGACATCGTTTTTTTTCGTTTTTATTTTTTTTAAATGTAAACAGATCAAAGGCGCGAATTTTAATGCCCTTGGTCTCTTTAAATCAAAAACAAAATTGAATCGAACACTGAAAACGAACACGAACTACCAAAACAACTTTTTTATTCAATTTTTATTTTTTTTTGTTATTTATGTAAGCTTCCTGACATAAATACAATGCTAGCACCCAGCATTATGACCTATAAACAGTGAGGTATGTAAGGGAGGGCATGCTGCCCCCTGCAACCCCCCTGCTTGGCCCACTATAAGATTTGGGGAAGGTGCGAGGTTGGATGTATGCAAAGTTTCATTTGCATTTAAAGAATCTGCATTTAAAGAAACTTTGAACTTATCCTATATCCAATGTCAACATCATCAATTTTTACAAAATTTTTATAAGAAAATCGAAACAACGAAAAGCGGAGTAAAAAAAACGAAACGACAGGCACCGCAATGGGAAGTTATCAGTGTGGGTCCAACCCAACCTCTTTTTAATGAAGTAATTAGAAAAGTACTAAAAAATAACCGAATGGTATTTTCTGAATTATTCTCTCCATGCTGAATTATTCTGTCCATGCAGATCTAAACATTAAGATGGATGTATAAATTTACAAAAGCCCTACACGCTTTATAAAAAAAAAAGTTTGTTTCTATTCAAATGAAGCGGAGTGTATATACTGTTGTTAAAATTTTTAAATTATTAGAGAACAAACGTTACAAAGTTAAGGAATTTAATGTTAGATTCATTTAATAGAATTAGGTTACCCAACTAAAAAGAATCTTACATTGCTTGGCAAAGACGCTAATTATGGTATTAGCATTTCAATAACTTTTCCTTTCATCGACGAGAAATTTCACACTTCTTGATATCTATTAATGTAGCTTTATCTTATTGTTAGTAAATTGACTTCAATTCGTTAAGGCTAAATAATATTTACTTATTAGAACTTATCAATTAATAATAATTTATCACATGATTAAGAAATTTCTATCATCTATTCTATATAATAGATATTAACTCGACAAAAAAAACTCTACTCCTTTTTAGCTTAAATTACAAACAAAAAGTAACCTTAACAATTTCTTGTATACAATGGAGGATTTTAATTAATATATCTAATCCAGTGTTTCACTCACAAACTTTTGACATTGCCGTACCCCTTTTTGAAATTTTCGTAGCCATTAGTACCCCCCGTTATAGAAATATATTTATTCTTTACTTTTGTAGTTCAAAAAACAAAATTAAAAATTAGTATTCTAAGGCATAGAAGACGGAAAGTTATTTTTTGTAATGTGAACGCTTTGAATACTCGAAGGTTTCAAGTTTAAATCTCAGATTTCGGCTGTTTTCAAAAATGTCAAATCAAAGCCAATTTGAATGGGAAATGATCGTCATTTATGATGCAGAAGTTGCAATCGTCAAATATGTAATCGTTCTGCTTGCAAACAAACCTTTTGATAAACATCAAATAATTTTTTTGACGCAGATGACGTTTTCGAAAACGGCATTTGCTTTGGTCGGAGCATACCTGCTAGCGTTGAAAACTGAATTTGCGAGTCGCTACCCTGTCGTGTACATGTACGTGTACCTATAGTTACTTAAGTTTTATGCGTTTATTTCGAAAGCCCAGATAAAATGTATAGATGTATAAAGATAAAAGAGCTGGGCACCCTAGATAGGAATATGAGGTCCAAGAGCTTTTCAATAAGGGCGCTATCTGCAATGCAAGACGCTTTCACAGGATGCAAAAAGCCATTTTAACAAGTAATTGTGTTTGATGGTACAAAGCATATGAAAACTAATTAAAAAAAATTTAAAATATTTTTCTATTTTTGTTTGCTTTTTTTCTATTTAAAAAAATGTAACCTGCTTGCTAACTTCACACACACAAAGGACAAATCTGTGCGTACCCCCAAACAACTGTTTGCGTACCCCCATCAGGGGTACGCGTACCACACTTTGGGAAACACTGATCTAATCTATTACTCACTTAAATTTTTAAGTATAAAAATCATCTCATTTTTTAAATAATTTAAAGCTAAACAACTTAACCTTGGGTGTCGGTCGGCTCAGAAGAAAAAAGACACAACTGTTCAAAACTAATTTTTCGGCAGATATTCATTCCCCTTGAATAGTTTTCTATTATTGTACAAAATTGATTTGTGAGCTTAAAAATTTGATTTTATTGAATTGTGACGGTTTTTTTCCTAACCTATGATTTTTATTATGGATTTTTGAAAGACCTAAAAGTTGCCTCCGGCGTGGGAATATTTTCTTTAAAGGGTTTACTATTTGAAACTTTTAACTATTTTTTCAAAGACAGTTTTGAAGATTTTGTAAAGATGTATTTACAGCATTTAATATAAAAAAGAAATATTTTTTATTTCAAACAAAAACTTATTTTCCATCAAAATTTTTTTGAAATTAAAAAAGAACTCTCTTTATTAACACCTTTTCCAACAAAAAAATGTTATTTATAAAATTTTATAGTAGTTATATGTATGTACATTATGTATTAAAAAAAACTCGTCTCTTAAAAAAATAGGCACTTTTTCTATACCATTAATGAATCTATCAACTCTTCTCACATTTGAATGCTAACATGATTGTCAATAACATTTTATATTTTCGTACAAAAAAAGTCAAGTGTCCAATTGACACTCATGTCTGTTTCACTGTCAGGGACACTGTACGGTCAATGGCAATTTGCACAATTAGTTATTCAAGGTCATTGTAAATGCTGGATTGCTGACGTTAGCGAACAAAAAGGCGTATAGATTAGGTATCTATTACGTATGTATAAGGTTTTTATTTTTGCTTACTACTTGAACAACTCATACGTCTTGAATGCAAGAAGTCATTATGAGAGATAGATTACTCTAATGGATTTTACTTAAATGTTTATGTCGATAATCATCACAAAGATGAATAACTTTAGTTTATTTATCTACGTAAATCTGGGGGAAGCTTTGCTATTTGCATTGTTGAAAGAAGAAAATAATAGTCAGGAGGTGTGGTGAGAGGTGAAAGTGAAGTGCGAAGTATCAATTTGTTCATGTTAAATGGTTCATTTTTTAAGCGTAGGTATGACTTGGAAAAGCATTTTAATAATATGGAAAAAAGTCTTAAGGTATCTTTCACAATGTCTGATTAAAGTTCCAATTAAGCTACATGGAACTTATTCGTCACTTAAAAACCTCATTTACGTTTCACAATATCTGAATAGGTCTAAGTGGCACTTAAAGTTCTGAATATTTTACAGGCCAATTAAAGTGCTGATTAAAAAATTAAACTGGCAAATAAAATATGTACAGCTGTCAATGTAACTCATTCAACAAATCTATCAATAGTTTGGACTAGTGACGGATATTTGTACGCGTTAACCCAATTACTTAAATACCTACTTACTTTACGACAAAAATTCCAATCAGTAAAATTCTTTGGAAAACTGGAATAACTGACAATGACAACCAGCTAAGTGGCACATAAATTCATGATTGTGAAACGCAAAGGTTCTTAGGCCCATTTGCTGAAACGAAACTTATGGGGTTTTCTATTGGTAAAATAAATCAATTTATTTTTGATTTGGATCTGTCAAAAACACAATTTTCCCTCTTTTTGCTTTACATTGGGCAAAATAAATTGATTTATTTTTGATTTTAAATCAAATTTGCAAATCTAAATTTTTCGGCAGATTTACCCCTCCTTGTACTAATACCAACATAAATCCAGCTGTCAGTTTGCAAATGTTTTTCGTTGATATTTCGGTTGTGAAAATCAAAATGGTAACAGTTTAAAATGAACCGGCAACTTTATCAAGTTCATATTTCTCTTCTAAAAGTAAATCGAGGGATGAAGATTTTTTTGAAATATTGACATAGAAGCTATAATGCACAAACACAGCAACAAAAATCAATCAATTTGAAATTGTGTTCCATTCGCCGCAAAATAAATCAATTTTTTCATTGGAATCTAAATTTACCAATGGAAAACCCCATTAAATATTTATGTTCAACTTAAACGCTTGTGACAGTTTACGCTGTGAAAAAAGTAGAACATAAAGCGATTAAGTTGAGCACAAGTATTTAAGTTTCGTTTCAGCAAATGGGCCTTAATGAGAGGATTTAAGTTGCGGATAATTTATGTGTCAGATAGTTAAAGGGAACTTTAACCAGACATTGTGAAACAAACTCTTAAAGTCTTAAATAAATTAATATTAACCTTAAGATAACAATACATTTTATTTCAGCTCTCGTGTTCAGGGAAACTACACCATGGAATAACAATTTTCCGGACTCAAATGGGGCAGTTAGCAATTGCCTTTATTTTGAGTCCGAAAATTCTTATTGCATGGTGTAGTTTCCCTGAACACGAGAGCTGAAATAACCAATTTTTGTTTATGAATAAGGCAGTTAAAATACTTTCAAGGACATTATAAAATTTTGATTCAAACATAACAATTTATATATGTTCTTTATCAAAAACAAAAAAACTTAATTCATACAAAAATAAATAAATAAAAATAAAATAAACTTAAAAACAATTTAAGCAAATCTCTTTCCTGTGTTCAGGGCATACAGGACATTGGCATTTAAGACACGCAATACTGCTTTAGCGGTCTTGTTTCCTTGGACAAATTGCACATAGCGATTGGTTTTGCTGTTTCGGAGGTGGCTCACCTTCATTGGACTCCATTGGCTGTCCTACCTTTATTCCTTTAATTTTCACATACATACATGAAACACAAGATAGGGTGATATACAACTCCAATGCATACCTTTTGCCCTCCCACTCAAAAAATATAACCTATCGCGAGGACTACTCATCAGCAACTGGCACCTGAGATATTAAATGATAAATACATACAACGGCAGAAAGGGGAATAAAGCAAATTTAAAATTACAGCTAAAATGAAAATGCCAGGGGTGGTAAAAGCACCCCTATTGTGATCGTAAGGTTAAAATTAAATTAAATTTGATGACACATCAGCTCATGAAGAACTATGGTGGCAAAACAACTCTAAACCATCCCTGTGTGCACAGGAATGGAGGGGACCTATAGTTTATTGCCGAATCCGAAAGGCTAGTGTGAGCGGCACTTTTCAATTCCTCGCAAGAGGCAGTAGCTGTTTTTTTTTTGTGCGAGGCATTACTGGCTGAACAGAATAGAATGACGGAACTGAAGCCGCAGACGGAACTGGAAGAGCTGTCAAAATGTGTCGTATACGTTATTTTTTTACGTGCCCACAATACAGCTGTACAGCTTTGAAAGTATTTTGAAGAAAAACAAAAGAATATTCTTGTGTACAAGCTCAGAATTCACATTTTTTGTTTCCACTAATTTTCCTTTTAATAAATAATTTTTTTCGCGATATAAATAACCACAATATTTTTTTCCGACCCAAAAAGTTGTTTTTTTTCTTCATACAAATTGAAACGTCAAGAGTGCCGTACGTCAAAAGTTAAAAGTTGGTGAACTCTTCCGTCTGCGTCTGCATCTCCGTATGCGTCTACGTTCCGTTGTGTTCGCAACATTGAATTTGCGTGTATTCAATATTTTGACAGCTGTTCCAGCTCCGTCTCCGGTTCCGTCTGCGTCACCATTCTGTTCAGCCAGTTAACCATCACGCCACTGCTACTACTAAATTAATATTTTTCTAATATGAACCCACTTGGAAAGAAAATCTGGTTTTTAATGAGGCTCTAGAAAGTTTAACAGGGATACACACAATAGGAAAATAAGGGTTACTATCGAAATTATAGCTAGGCTAGGGGAAATGAAAAAAAAAAATATAAAAAAAGTTGGTTTATTTCCCAATGTAGGGTTTTTTTTCGAGGAAGAGACAATTCCTCCAAGAGTATCAAGAGTGACTCTCTTTTTAGCCGTTCGAGTTCGGTATAATATTGTAGGTTCCTTTCTTTCGTATTTTGGTAACACTGTAGTGTATCCACATACGCGCCGCCACTGCCCATTTAACAAATGAGTAACAAAAATATAAAGTGCAATCGAGTATATTTGTCATGGCATAAAATCAGCATTCTACTCGATTCCTTATATACTAATTTATTTTAGCCAATAGGAAAATAGAATAATTTTGAATGTGAAATTGAATGTGTAAAAGTAAGATAGAATAATTTTAACAGTTAGACAAATTAGTATATAAGGAATATTTAAAATTAATAAAGACGGACTTGTGTTTTGAACACTGAAAGCAAAAAACATACTTAGTCTCAAATTTGGCGGCGAGTTATCGCTTTAACCAACATAGCGTGGTACGCTTTAAATACTTAAGTAGCTATAAACACTACAACACTCCTAGGAAGTTGTCCAGCTAGTTATTGTCTAAACAGCTCGACATGCTTTGACACTTTCGTGTTTTCACTGACATACCTACTTATAATATGTCAATTCTGCATGAATTTTAGTGAACTTTTTGATATGTTAAATGAAACTTTCATTCGTTTCCAGGCAATTGCGGTGAATTATAAACTAGAAACCTGCCTTATCTTTCTTATTGAACGTTTCCACTATAGAATTGCTTTCGGCAACCAATTTCGGTGATGTCTTAACATTAACATTTAATATTATTATATTTAAAAGTTATATGTTTTATAGTTTAAAAAACTGTCTAAATTAAGCCATACTTTGGAATAGTTTTATTATTACGACTGCTGGTATCTAGGTAATATCTTTTGAAATTATTATTAAAATTATGGTTTGTCATAATTAAATGCTGATTTATTTTAAAACATAGAGCAAAATTGAATACCAAACACTTACAAAGTCACTCTTCTAGCACATACAAAACAAAAAACAAAAACAATTAACCTTATTCAACAAGCTCAAAAAGAAAATCAGAAAAAAGAAGTATCCAACTTTCTTCTTGGATTAACAAATAAAAGCTTTGTCTCTCATACAAAATTACTTCAATGTGTGAACCCAAGTGAATTATTTTAATAGTTTTGTTTTTTTCATTCTCCGTTTTATTTTTGTTAAACAATTTAAAAAAACAATACTCTCTATCACACCTGCGAATCTTCTACCAATGGCAATGCCAATTACTAATTGGCTTGATATGGAAGCGCCGGCTTGCCGCGCCATCGTTACCATACTCTGATAAATCTGATGCGCAGTCCACATTCCAATGATCATATCTGGAAATTTTAATTGATTAACGAAGTGTTTGATGCGATAGAAAACTGCGGTTGATGATGTGCATCTTCTACTAGGTTCTCATTCTCATATTATGCATTTGTGTTTACATATATTGAAATTGAAAGTATTGTACAAGTAGGGGAACTAGAAACAAAACTGCACATTGACGCGAAACTGTTATTATTATGATACCTTGAGCTCAGCAGAGCCATTTAGATTCTCAGCAAGTCAAAAATCAACGAACCAAATGGCTCGATCGTGTATGGCTATATTTAAACAAACTTCGATAGCGAAACTGAATTTCGAAAGAACATTGCAGGCAGTATTAAAGTGTTTGTACACCACACCTGCTACTTTTTAAAACTTTGAAAATGATCAGGATTGAAAAAGAAGGTTTCAACAATATCTTTCTTATCCATTGTAGATCTTAAAATTTTAATAGCTGTGATTAAGAGAATATTTCAAACAGTTAGTAGCTGACCTTTCAAGTCCATTCCTTTCCGCCAAATTATCGTAAGTGACAAAAAAAAAGTATCGTAAGCGACATATTTTGTTTTATGTTTGCTCTTCAAAACAAATTGCCCAAATTTCAGCATTGAACATTATTCAATGTTACTGACAGATGACAAAAAGTCCGATTGCTTTTAATGCACAGGAAGTAATGTATAGTGTCAAATTGTAGCAAATGCAAAACTAAAATATAATGTACAGTTGTTAATAGCTTTCAATAGAGCTACCTATATGTGTATACCTACTTGAACTTCAGTAAATTTACTTTTCTTGCTTAAACACAAATAATTGTTCGCACCTAATGGATTTTAAGTAAAACAAGAGGTGTAACATCTAAGCACCCGTCGAGCCCGATGAAAGTATTATTACATATTTGTTTATTTGAACAACTACTATGGTTTCAATATCAGAAATAATTTACTAGATATTTTTTGCTTACTGAAGTTCAATAGCTTAATGAGAAGTAATATTTTTTATAAACCTCTGTTTATTTCTCAAATAAGTATACATACAGGGTGTTTTGTATAAGATGCGACGAAGGGCTAGAGCGTGTTAGGTTAGGTCAAAAAGTGCACACTTTTTTACATTACCAAAACAATTTTTTTTTAAATACAGAATTTCCAAAACCAGAATACAGTAAAGCCCGCTTGAGAGAAAATGCAAAATGTCACAGTCTTTCTTTCACTTAAGCGGGTTTTTCACTTAAACGAACCCCGCTTAAGTGAAAAAAAATTCACTTAACGGAGTCTGGATAGGTGAAAAAAAAATTCACTTAAGTGGATCTAAAAATTCCATTAAGTGGAGAATTAATGCTAGAAACAATAAATTGTATTTATCTTTGAATTATGAAAATGTAATTTTCTTTTCGTGGTGAAAATGGTGAAAGTGAAAAATAACGAAAGGATTCAGCAAATTTTTCGTTCTGTGCGATTCAATTTTTTTTTCTTCGATGAAAAATATAAAATTGAACTAAAAATATGATTCAGGTATCCGGGTTTTTCACTTAAGCGAGTTTCGATTAAGCAAAGTGTTTTAAAGGTAATTGGTCGAAAAATATACTCGGGGATGAAAAAAGTGTTTCAGATAAGCCGGTTTTTCTCTTAAGCGGGTTTTACTGTATTGAAATACAGAATTTTACTCATACAGAATATTAACCATACCCAATTTTAAAATACAGAATTTTCACCATACCTACAGAATTTTGAAATACCAGTATTTTAAAAATAGTATTTGGACCATACAGTACTTCGACGCCAGCCCAAATACATAAACACTCAAAAATCGAAGACAATGCCCTAACTTCAAAATTGCCATAAACTATAAATCGAAATAAACGAAAATTTTTTGTAATCCAGTCCAGATAATAATATATTTTTTTTACTAAATAAATAAATAAATTTGCTGGCACAACGGCTCATGCAGAACCAGGGCCTAGTGCCTTACAACTCTCAACCATTCCTGTGTGCGTGCCTGCAGGAATGCAGGGGACCTACAGTTTATTGCCGAAACCGAACGGTTGGTGAGCGGGATTTTTCTATGACAGGAGATACTCTTGGAGTATTTGTAGAGAGGTAGTATCCCTGAAAAAATCTTAAGGTGGAAGCGGCTGGTATTGAACGCAGACCTTTGGCATGACAGTCCAACGCACCATCCATTACGCCACGGGCTCCTACATATTTTTTTTACTATTAAATTAAAAATTAAAAAAATCTATTGTATTTTAGAAGTAAAAACCTTTACTTACTCCATTAGAAAAAGAAATTCAAACAACAATTTTTAAATACTAAAAGCAAAATCAAACCAGACAGTATTCGCCTTCAGAAATGGGACTTGAATATGGCAGTGTTGCTGAACTTTTACTTTTATAAACTCTACCATTGTTTTGACGTTTTGTTTTTTTAATTGTCAAAATTGTTTTTATAGTCTTCAAAACTTCAAGACGAAGTCCTATCATACATTTTATCATCATCAGATCATTCGATGACGAATGATACTCACTGAATTTGGAGCATTAACTCAATTTTGAATGATCTCTCACTGAATAATTGACCCCCAACTAAATAGACTCATACAAAGTTGAGTTATCATACATAAAAGGAACAATAAGCTTCAATACGAATAAAACTTTTTCATAATTTTTAAATAAAGTTTCTTCGATGATTAAATTTCCATAGCTATTTGTACGGTTTTGATCAAAATTTTAACCAAATGGGTTTCTAAATAGAGACATGGTAATGAATAATTGTGCTAAAAATGAAAAAAAAGAAGCAGTGAAAATAGAAAAGTTGTCCAAATTAATTTAAATAATTTTTAAGAATATAGATTTTGAGTCCTAAAACTAAATAATAAAATGCATTAATTGCTCACACCAACTTGATAAGGCTAAGTATTGAAGAAATAAAATATTACTTAAATAAAACAGTAACATTATTAATACAAATGTTAAAAAAAAAATCAGAAAATGGGCTTATAACGAATAAAATTTCCCTAAAAGTTTCTCTCTCCTTCGCGGATTGGCAACGTGAATGATTGTCCACATTTTTTCGCGGAATCAATTTGAATGTCATACAAAAAAAAAAAAAAACAAAACCCACTGTGCTAAATGAGCGGAAACAAAAATACAAAAAGCTCCCATAAAAAATATAAACAACTATTCAAATGCTTCCACCACCTGACTGACTATTTTTTCCATTAAATAATATTGAAAGATAAATGTTCCACATACGCCACCCCACACCTTCATTAAACTTTACAAAAACTATAGTAATTGTAATATTTACGACAATGATGGTAATTTATGAAAAATTAAAAAGCATGATTGAAATATTTTTAAAATCGTTCATGGGAAAGCCGAGATATATGAGCTTGAAATTGCCGATTGCAAAATAAAGATTTTAGCTTTTTTTTTCCAAATAATTGTTTATAACATGCGAAATAAATGAAGTAGAAAAGTGATTCAGGTATCAAATGAAAGGTATTTTGCTTGTCTTTAAAATAATTCTACTTTTAATATCGGTGTACCAAAGACCGCATAAAAGCTTCATATGGAGTTAAAACTTAATATCTCAAAATGTATTTAAAATGGAAAAATATTTTTAAAACTTTTTTAAAGACAAGCAAAATACCTTTTATTTGATACCTGAATCACTTTTCTACGTCATTTCTTTCTCACGTTCTGAACAATTATTTATGTCGCATTCCTTTTAAGAAAAAAATCGATTTGTTCAGAAGAAAAAATCGACTTTTCTGGACAAATCCTTTGTATTAAAAGAAAAAAATCGATTCTCTTTATAAAAAAAAATCGAATATTTTTGGTAAAAGGATTGCGACATTAGAAAAAAAGCTAAAATCTTTATTTTGCAATCGGCAACTTCAAGCCCAAATATCTCGAATTTCCCATGAACGATTTTAAAAATATTTCAATCATAATCTTGGCCAGAAATGGGCAATTCCCTTTGATTTTTTTGGACAAAACTCCTTTGACTGAAACAATTTTTTTTAAGTGAAGTCGATGACATACATATTTGGGATCTCGAGGAGAGTTTTGTTTCCCTCGGAATATTTTATGCCCTCGACAATTTTTCTGCTATCGTGAATCTTCCCCGGAATAAATTTCTATCGAACAAAAAGTCAAAAATCTAATGTATAGGTACTGACAACCAAATTCCCCTGGAAAATTTATTTCCGATAATAAATTCTAGGTGCTTTCCATTTCTTGCATTTACATATTCTTTAATTTTTATATTTTTCTTAAAACGAACCTATAAACTTAAAGCAATGTACTGACTAAAAACATTGAATGTGACAGATACCAAATTTAATCAAAATCGTTAGAACCGTTTTGGGCTTTTCAACGGAATGTCAATAGAAACTTTTTTGACAGTTCGCGACCTTAGGACAAGAGCGTTTTAACTACATCTCGACCATTTTCGAGAAAATTAAATCGGAATATTTCATGTTGTATAACTTTTGTACCTACATTCATTTTGATCGAAACCTATTTATGGTTTACTTTAATTTTATTTTTTGTAGAATTGTTTACAATTAATAAATTTAAAATGTATCTATTAGTTAAGCCTAGTTTTTAGATCGAAGCGAAGTGAAATTTTCATACAAAAAAATATGTTTTTTCCCAGGCGTGAAAAATACAATAGAATTAAATGCAATTAGAACTTTGCTGATAGAACTTTGGTTCACGATTTACCTATAAATTTTACATCACACTTGATTTTAGTAATGGGATGCTTGGAGCAAGGAGGTTCTATCTGCAACGTCAAAAGGTTCTATCTACGAATTATTTATTTTTCCTAAGTACGCAAGGTTCTATCTGGCTTCTTAGAACCTTGTGAACTTAAGATCGAACTATACTTGTGTAGATAGAACTATGTTCTCTGCATTTTAGTATGATTGCATATATTACTCAATTTTGTCAAAAATGTCAGTTAGAACCTTGTTGTCCTAAGGTCGCGAGTTCGATAATCGTTTCTTAAAACCCCTTAATTTTTGTTAACACCAAATCAATACTTGCCTTATGGAGAAAGTTCCTACAAAATATCAATCTCAATAACAAACTTACCACAAAAATTCATTTCAATTCTTAAACTTAATCGCGATCGATTTAACCCGTTTACTCAATCCAATTATAATTTTTTTGTATTCAACATAAGGTTCCATGATGATCTCAAATGATTTGCGCGTTAAAATTTTTAGCAATCCACCATAATTTGCTATCAAAAACAAAATTAAAAAAAAAAAAACAAGATTTTAATTCAGCAAAGAGAATTAAAATAAAAGAGGCAAACTTCCTCAATGACAATGTGTTGTCGAAATTCAGTCAAGGAAAACGAAGAAAAAAAAAAACAAGTTATCTAACTTGCATAGAATAAATTAGTATAGAAAATGAATGTTAAAACATTAGCAACATGAAAATTTCCGGAAGACTATATGTACATAATAAACTCACCGCCAGGTATTACCAAGAATTGGTAATGGTTTTGGCCCTGGTACTTCATGGTATGGTAATGCATTTTCCCATTCTTTGCTAGAAGAAACATCTGGGCTACTAGAAGCAGCAGAGGATGATGTTGCAGCATGTGGACAGGTTGTTGTTGATCGTTGACGTTGAGAAATAAGTGAAATTTCGGGTACGGTAGCGAGTAGAGATTTGGTTTTGCTTAAAATTGACGAAGATCTCATTTTGAAAACTTTTCTCACAACACACAAAAACGATCGAAATAAAAACTATTTTTCTTTAATTTATATTAAAATATACGAAAACAGATAAGCTATTCTATCAAATCTTTGGTGTCGCCTTTTAAACTGATTGGAAATTGAATGAATAACACAATAAAGCAACTTCCTATATATTTTTCGTTGCTACACCTTGGAATTCACTCTCAATTTCACTTTCTTTTTGCCGAATTCGATATTAATTTGCATTCAGAAATAAACAAATCGCACGAAGGTTAGTGGATGCAAAAGTATCTTCGAACTTAAAAAAAAACCGTTAGCATCAACACGCTGCGATAGACGGACGCTTTTCGACTGAATCAATTCTAAAAAGACTGAGTGCTTTGAGCCAACAACAATACGAAAAATATATGAACATATTTTGGCCCGTGCTATAATGCTAAAGTGAAGATAAAGTCAAAGCAATAACACTGAAGATTCCGGCCAGTTCGGATAGACAAGTTGTCTTTTTGGTAGGTTTACGATCAGCGCTGGTCAAAGTATTATTGTTCGTTCTACATAAAGCTGTTGAGGTTGCCTGCCAAGAAGAATCTGATGAATGCAAACGAATAATGTAGATAAACTTTTTATTTTTTGAGTCGAGGAGCAGATACATTGTGGTTCGAGAGCTTTTATGCGAAGTATTCAAATTGAAGCAACATACACTCTGTATGGCAAATTATGGTTCACTAGAAAAATGTGATTTAAAAAAAAAGTCAAACTTTCAGCTTTCAGAATACAAAGTTTGGGGAGAGTAAGATAACTAAAGCGCCAAGAAATGATAACGGTTTTTTTGTAGAACAGTTCAATACAAGCGTTTTTACCATGGGGGGGGGGGGGCTATCTCCCCCCAGTTAAGACGAGAGGGGCAATTTCATTAAAAAAGTACAAAAATTTAAAAAATATATAAAAAATAACGGTTATACCTATAATTTTAAGTGTTATACCTTTTTTTAAATCCAATACTCTGTTCTATTAGATAGTTTTTAAATCAAGTGAAATCTATGCATAGTTTTGGTAATTTTAAATTTTCTCAAAAACTAGAAGACATACAATTATCTAGTTTTCAGTTTTTGATTAATTAATTAGAGCAACAAATTTCGGAAAAAAAATAATATATAGTTTTATAGTTTAAAAAAAACAATTTAAAAGTTTTTTTCCCTAATTTTGAGTTTAAAACCCGTTTTTTCAAAAACTATGCATAGATTTTACTTGATTTAAAAACTATCTAATAGAACATAGTATTGACTTCAAAAAAAGGTATAATACTTAGTTATAGGTATTACCGGTTTTTTTTTAATACATTTTTTCAAATTTTTAGTACTTTTTTAATGAAATTGCCCCTCCCTTCCGAACGGGGGGAGATAGAATCCCCCCTCCCATAGTAAAAAATGCTTGTATTGAACTGTTATACAAAAAACCGTTATCATTTCTTGGCGCCTAAGTTATCGTACTCTTGCCGAAAGTTTCGAAGAGATAAAGTTTCAGAAAACAAAGTATCGAAAGACAAAAGTTCGAAAAGACAAAGGTTCGAAAAGTCAATGTTTCGAGAAGTCAAAGTTCGAAAATGAATGTATCGAAGTCAATTATTACACAGTGCTTCAAGAGACATGACTATCTTTTCGGGTTCCACTTTCGCGTTCGTACCTACTTATTTAATTTCAAAAAGAGTTGACTCTTGAGGCATCGTGTAATAGCTAACTAATATCGTTTTTCATTGTTGAAAAGATTTCATCCTTTTGCGAAAAGATTTGCACTTTTGCCAGTTTTTTATGATTTATTCACAAAAAGATGCGTTCTGTATAAGTTCTGAAGACGACAGATGCGATCTTTTTAATTTGGGAGATTTGATCTGCGTTCACCCATACATGTAAATAAGCTCTCATGTCAAATTGAAAATATCTTTGTTCAGTGAATTGAAAGTCTATATATATCTATATGTGTGAACAACCATCACCGATACTTTTAAAATATGGGCTGAAATGCTTTGAAGATTAAATTTTTCGATGTCAACATGTTTTATTCAAAAGAGCAATTCTGGAGTTTGAGAAGAGATTTTACAGATTTCAATGAAAAACGACATAAGAATACTGCAGACGATAAAACTAGTGTGCTTACTTACTCAAGCGTAGAACACTAGCACTAGCGACAGACTAGGAAAGGAATCCGTATTGGGCTTTTTAAACTGATTTCGGGACAGGAAAGTTTTTGAAGAAACTGGATATCACAGAGTTGAGGAAATGAAAAACATTCTTTTAATTTTACTGGGGGTTCTTAAGAAACTGTAAATAAAAATAATTAGTATTGATATGAGCTGTGCCGCATTTTATATGGAGGCAATAGGCAAAGGCACCCAAAACAATTTCTCATAAATTTAGCTGCTTGAATACAGAATTACATAAGATGTGACAAAACGATAGAGTAAGTAGGGCGTGTAGGTCGGGTCGAGACAAGAAAAAAGCATGGGAGGTGCCAATTTTCTAAAAAATGACTTGATGACATAATAGCATGTTATACTGCTAAAAAGCCAGAAGACCATTCTATTATTCTCTTCTGAACAAAATAATTTTAGTGAATAGTTTTTGAAAAATTGATTTTCAAACTCGAAATTTATAAAAAAAAAAAACGAAAATTGTGTTCAACCCGAAACTTAAATATTTATGGTCAACTTAAACGCTATGTTCTACTTGGGTAGGTGTCATCTGGCGGATTATGTTTGGCTGTTGTTCGCATTTAATTGGTTGGCAATTTTTGTATGGCAAGTTTTTATATCGCTATCTTATTGTTTCGCAAAATCATCTTTTTGCAAATTTCACATAGCAAATTATTATCTCGCATTTCATTATTTCGCAAAAAATTAATTCGCTTATTATTTTATCCATTCCAGTACCTCGCATTTCATTATTAGGCTTTATATTATTTCGCTAATCATTCTATCGCATTTCATTATTTCGCTTTTAATTTTCACATTTTATTATTTTGTATAGTATTATTTAGCTTTTAAATTGTTTTGTCTTAAGATACTTTAGGTACATGTTAATGAATTTCGTACGAAAAAGCACCAAGCGTAGTTTTTTTTCTTGTTAAAACACTCATATAATGGTACGGAAAACCGTCAACACAAAGTTTATCTTTGTTTCCTATTAAACAAAACACATACTTTCTCCGAAAAAAAAGAAAAAAACAGACACCTTAAACATTAAAAAACCTACGTTTAAATATAAAAAAAGTCAGTGCTATTTTCTTTAAATATCGGTAGGTTAACCAAACGGAAATGGCCAAATAACTCAACGGCGGCGAGATAGTAAACGGCCAAATAACGAATAGCCAGATAAGAAAACGGCCAGATAACTAAATGGCGGGATAACAAAACAGAAGTTAACAGTTAGCGCAATGAGATCTTGCAAAACAACTAATTGCCACCTAATATAAATATGCGATACATAAAACTGCGAAAGAACTTTTGCGAAATGATCGTTTTGCGGGTTGATTTAAACACAAAATTCGCGAAACAACTATTGCGAGTCGATCAAAATTTATTTTGATAAATGCGAAGTAAGTTTTGCGAAACAATTTTCGTCCAAACGGCCGGCACCCGTTCTACTTTGTCCTCAGCGTAAACTGTCACATAAGGTTCAAGTTTGTAAAAGTAAAACTTCGACAACACTGCCACATTCAAGTCGCATTTCTGCAGGAAAATGCAATCTGTAATTTGTGTTCACGGTTTTAGAAGCACTGATGTTTGCTCTCCGTATTGAAATCAAATTTTGCCCAAAATGTAAATAACTACTACCATTTTTTTGCAATTGTTTTTAGCAGTGATTGAGCATGTTTACTTTTACGAACTCGGGGAAGATCTTACTGATGAGTCCAACTGTCGTGCCTGGGGGAAATGCATTGGACTAAAGGTCACTAAAATCTTTAAAATTGAATTTCATTCAATACAGTCCACTAAAACAAAAACAAAAATAATTCTTTTAGGGCCATTTGCACAGAAGTTTTTTTGACAGCAGTAAATAATTAAAGCTATCTGACTGATTGGAATCAATTCATGTTGTAACAAAATATTTTTTCTTTATCTCAGTTCAGTTTGAAAAGTTATCTTCTCCTTCCAAAGCCAAACATGCCCCCCAAGCCATTGTTTACTAGGAATGTTCCCACGGTTAGATTTTCCGTACTGAAAACTTTCCAGGGCCTTAGCTAAACTTGACAAACATTTATTACTTGCCATGTCTTTTGTCCTGAACAATTTAAAAACACATCTGGGAGAGGTTCAAAGAATGCTAGGTGTCAAATTTTAAGAAAATCGACCAATTAAAGGCCGAACAGACAGACAGAATAGTGAGAACCACTTTTTCGTCTTCTTTCATCATAATGTCAATTTTATTCAAAATCACGAGTTTGACTTCTTTTTGAATGCAGTTTTCATAGTAAAAATCTTTCCTAAGTTCCAATAGTAAATTCAACAATAAAACAAACAATTTATAAATAAGAATGTACATTTATTATTTAATATTTGTTTTGGTTAATATTTTCGTCAATTGTGATTTGTTTTTTATTTCGTTTTTTTTTTTAATTCTTATGTTATTTCTTAGCAACTATACAAATAAAAAAAAAAACAAAAAAAAATTCTTTGGGATAGTCCCATTTGTCTCTTGGTCTTCCCTACGTAATTACATCCATACGTACACGTACAACGTTCATTACATAATAACTAAATTTGAATTATTTGTTTACAAATCATTGCTTTCGTTAACATAACTATATTTTGCTTGTTTCGATTTTTTAACTACTTAATATAAAAAAAAATTCATTGTTTCTTTAATCGATATATAGAATTATTTTTTAAAATTATAAATATATAATTAGTTATTTTTGTTTCAACATAATAGTTTTTTTGTATTCCATTTAGCATTTACGCATTAAGTTCACTTAATATTTTGTTTTTTTTTTTTTTCTGATTTCTATTTTTATTTTTATAAATCTGTACAAAAATGTCTTACAATAATTATTATTATTCAATTGTATAATTTATTTCTTAAAATTATCTAGAAAAGTAAACAATTAAGAAAAAAAAAAACAATTAGAGGAAGTGGTGATTTCTTATAAACTACATAATATAAAGTACATATACAAATACATATATTTTTCATCTTATTAATTAACTAAAATATAATGTATGTATATATATATATATATAAAATAATAAAGTTATATGTATACGATATAAAATTATGAATGAACAATTAAATGGCACGATGATCACGATGGAGTGTTGATTGCAAAATAAAAATTTAATGGCAAATAATATAAATAAAAATTATTTTTTAGTCATCGTGATCGAAAAGTTTATTTTTTAAACTTTAATAAAAATGAAAAAATTTACAAATTATAAAAAAATGATTTGCTTTTAGGAAATATATGTAAATCAAAAGAATTTGTGGGATTTTTTTTTGAAAAATCATGCGAATTTGAGAGACATAATAGTTTCTTTTTCTTTTGAATTTAAGTCGACAATGCAAATAAAAATTTTAGAGCTAAAATTAAGCTTTGTTTTACATTTCGATTTGTTTTTTTTTTTTGTAATGGTCTAACTAATTGAACAACAAATCAAAGGTTTGCTGATATCAATAATTCAATTATATTCAATCAAATAAGAGAATCCACATACAAAGAAAAATATTTGTAGTCAGTGTGTGTGTATGATTGAGATCAAATGCGATAGGATTGGATTGCATTCTTCAAGAAAAAGAATGCTCAAACCTGAATGAATGTCCAAACGAACATAATATGCATAAAAAGAACAAGATTTCATTTTAAAAATTAATTTTAAATCTCTACTTGTCTTTTTTCCAAATGCCTAAAAGATGATTTTTCACAAGACAAGACTAGATTGATATCAAAAAAGGATCATATTGAAGAGTTACAAGTGTAAAAAAAAGGGTAAAACCATTCTTTTGACTGTCTTGTAAAAATACACCGTTTACTAGCTTTAAAAAAAAAACTCTTATCTGGCGTAGCTGGATTTACGCGACCCCATATTTATTGATAAAATTGTTTGCCATAAAACACTATTATGGCATTAAAGGGCTTTAGATCGTCTAGGAAGAAAAACTGTCGTTTTTTGTATACCAGCATAAAATATTATACTCGTCATGCTTGAAGTAAATAGAACTTTAAAACATTTTTAGCTTAAAAAATGATTCTAAATTCATTTCGAAAAAAATTAAAAAAGAAAAACAGAAAATACACAAAATACACAAAAAGACTAAACATAGGATTCAAATTTTGATATCTCATTTTAGGTCCAACATTCTCAATATTTTCGTTTTCGTTTAAAAATCACACAAATTCAAAATAAAAATACATTTTTTTTTTATAAATATAATTTTAATACAATAAATTTAGCTTTGAAAAATATTTTTTTATTCTGAATTTATGAATATTTTGTTTTTGTTATTTGTGTTTATGATACTTAAATTTTCTAAAGTTAGAAATTAATAGTGAAGTTATTAAATTTATAAATATTTACAGGCATTTTTGTGTATTACAAAAGAAATATTTTAGTCACATAATTTGAAGATATCGTAAGTAGAATTATTTAAGCATTAATTTTTTTTATAAAAAAAAGGATATTACATATTTTGTTATATTGTTTTGTTTTTGTTTTTTTTTTTTTTACATCACATTTATATATATTTTTTTTAAAACCCCGTCGTATATTATTAACACAATAATGGTTATGTGTTGAAAAATGATTGGGAAGGACTTTTGAATTTTCAAAAAAAGAGCCTAGATAGATAAAGAAGATTAATTTATAATAAATGCAAAAGATCTTATCAAATGCTTAAGAAAATAATTGAAGTTTTGAAATATTATGTCTTCCTTATCTATAACGACCCTTACAAAGATTCAAATTCAAAAACTATAGTTTTGAATGCTTTGAAATTACCGTAAATGGAAATAAATAAATTAATATAGTATTTCTAGGTAACAGTTTTCTTAAAATATGATTATTATTATGCCGGGACTATTGCTTGACTTGTTGTAGGATTGATACTTAACATAATCGAAAATAAAAAAAAAAATTAACAAGGACTTCATGTACACTCTGTGGTCGTTTATAAATTGGTTGACGTGTGATATGCATGCATGTGTGTTAATTGTAGAAGATCTATACGTTTCTGTCTCTCTCCCGCATAGGGGCAGTTCTTGAGTGCGTACATTAATATTTTTTGTTTAAATTCTATTCACTGTGTATTTTTTATTTATTTTTTTTTTTAACTTTAAAAAGTTTATGTTAAGTGTCAACTACTTGTCTAAGTTTTCGTTATACAAAAATACCTGATTACAACAGTTTTGTGGTTTTCATTCAATTTTTAAAAATTAAAAAACAAAATGTGTTAATAATGTGGGATGGCATAAGGAAACTTTTATAGTTTTTGTTCTAATTTTAAGTATAATAATCATATTTTTATAAGGTGCTTGCTTATAGTATACATATACATAAGTGAATGTTGGTTTTGAATTTAGGATGAGTGGATGGGTGTTTGGCGGGATAGGGACTATCTAGGGAAGGGGTTAATATTAATTTTGTTTTTTGTATGGTCTATATATTTATTTATATCGATGTTAACATTCAAATTCACTGGCAGTAATTGCACTTAAATCCTTCATTAGACCTTCTAGATTGGCCATTTCTTGATTAAGCTCTTCGGTGGAAGTACTTGGTGCAAGTCTTTGTATTTCATCTGTTGAATGTGCTATTGATGAACAGCCTGTTAGGCGATTTGTGGGTGTGGCAACTGAGAATGATGGTTTTTTGAATGGTGAAGCATTTTGTGGACGTATTGTAACTGATGGTGCTGGATTAAAATAAATTAGAGAACACAAATTTTGATTAGATTTTAATTAACACAAAAAAAAAATTATAATATACAAATAAAATTATTTTATAGCATCAAAATAATTAAATAGCAAAATATTGGATTGGGTATTTTGAAAATATTAAAATTTTTTGAACATTCTTAGTTTGGTAGGTATCTTACGAATATTTTCCATAATAAGAAAAAAACTAGATTTATTGTTGGCTGGAGGATATTATAGCTTGGAAAAGGCGCTGGGAAATATATTTTTAGACTAACATTATGAACCTCACCTTCAAAGAATGTTACTTCAAAATGAAGATGGAGTTAAGCTAATTCAAATTGGGTTTTATCTTTTAGAACGGATTCCAAAATGTAGAAAATGTTTTGATGCGGAAATAATACCTACATTTTTCATACGCTTCAGCAACACAAACTTGATGCTTTGCAGAAATATTACATTGCATAAGTCTGGGGTGACATTCTGTATGGGGAAAGCGAACAAACGTTTTCGTTTGCTCGACTGATTTGCTTCATGTAACTTGAAAAACGAAAGAACTCGTTAGTGCGTACGAAAGAAATAAAACGACACCTAACTTGACGTTTTTTTATATTTCGAAGGAGACAAACGTATATGAAGGAGACAAACGTATATGCAAACATAATGAATCTCACGTTATATTTAAAGGATACGGAGTCACATTATGACGAACTTTATTAAGATTTGATACCAAAAAGGAGTAATAATTTGTAAGAACCTATAATGTCGTCGTGAAGAACACTTCATTCAATTAAACCTATTAATTGAATTTTTTTTGTTTGTCAATATATTATTTTTTAATAACAAAATAAGAAAGTTTAACGAAAAAAATGCATTAATTTTTAAAAGTGAGTCAAATCCAACTAAAATAAATAAAACGCACGACTGGATCGCACAAACTTTGTTCTTGTAGTAAAAGTTTCTTCGAATTTTGATTGAGTGTATTGAAAGTAAATAATTTTTTTATAAGAGCCTTAAGTTTAAACTAGTGTTATACATTATAGAGCTTAAATTGAAAACTTATTAAAAATCAATATAATTCGAAATAAATTTATTAAAAAATTCTTCTTAAATTGTTTTGAGAGCTAAAAAAAGTACACCATCTGATTTCTTTAATTAATCTTAGTCAACGAGAAAAAAAAATTAAAATCGTAGGAGCGGTTTTTTTTTTAATTAATTTTGTATATTTAACATTTTGTAAACATTTTTAAGTGAAAAAATTGATACACAATTTTCTTAGTATTTATTTATGTCGACTTAAAAATTAAATTTCGAAAAAAATTATTTACCCGTTTTGTAAATATGGAATTTTCAAAAAAAAAATTTTGAATTTTTTTTTTTTTAATCCAAAAATTGTTTTGTTGAAAATTTTGATATGCAGTATGACTTTAACTTTTGAGAAGCTTTTTTGTATAAAAAATTTAATTTAAATCGGTTAGACACATAATGAGGTAGTCAAAATGAAGAAAATGGTTTTATGAGAGGTACCATAATAATGGCTAACTGTAAATATTGTTTTTGGCAGATCTTAGACCATACTAATGTTAGTATTCACAACAATTTTAATCAAAATCGTAGGAGTCGTTTTCGAGAAAATTTATATTTTCTGTAACGGTTTTTTAACATTTATATGGAAGGTACCGTTCATTTTGACTATAAGAAAAAGTTTTGTATAGAATATTTTAGATAATGTTAAAAAACCGCTTGGTGCCAAGTTTCATAAAAATCAACCAAATGGTTTTCGAAATATTTGGTTTTGAAAATCCAAAAAATTTTGGTATACAAAACTATTAAAATTTTTCAGAAGATTCGAATGAATAAAATGTGCGAAATGCGATACAGAATTCCAAATTTCTCTTTCGCACGATTTCGTTTCGTTTATTACAGAATCTGTCTCCTGACGTTTCGAAATGCAAAAAAAAAAAATTTAAATCGAAGCGGCTAAAAAATTTTTGCCCAGTAATTGCGCATCTGATTAATTTCGGAACTCAGCCATACAACTGTAGTCGAATACAAGTCATAAATACGAGTTGCAGATTATAGGTGATTCTATTTTACTGTCCCATTTAACTAACTAGCTACGATTTAAAACAGGTTTATTTTTTATTTCAAATAGGGTTTCAAGGAGACTAGCATTAGAAAATAAAGGTCAAAGAACGAGATTCTCAATCTTACATTGCAATTTTTGAAAATTAAAATTTCTCTAAACATTCTTCGTATGACTCATAGGCCGCAGTCCAAGAAACTAAACAAAACATTCCAAATTTTGCTTTTCTTAAGTAAAATTTTAACTAAAACTTATATTATTATTCACTTACTGTGCTTAGAGCATGTTGTTATGACCGGAGGCGGTACGCCAGGTTGTGGTGGACCTGGTGTTCCGAAACTCTTAAGTGGATGTCCACGTTTTGAAGTTTCCACAGTTGATATTGCTGTTTGGTATGGTGGATTGCTGAAAATTAAAAGAAAAAGAAAAAAAAAAAAAACAAACAATTTTTGTAAGTACACTGACATCAATTTAATATTAAGTATATTTGAGATAATTTATAACTTTCTTAGTGTAAGAAAAAAGCAAAGACTACGCATGCAAAAGACTAATTATTTCGATTTGGGTGTCTTCTTCTTCTTCTGCGACGCTTTTTGTGCGAAAACTTATCCATGGGTTTTCGTTTCGGTTGCAAACGTTTCAAACGACTCTCTTGCAAAGCCATATCTCGGTAAGGTCTTTTCTCTTCATCGCTTTTTAAATTCCATAATTTTGCACCTTGCCGGGCCAATCTGACAGAATTAATATTACCATTACATTGCTTCTGTCGAGCTCGAATTTCATTTAGAAAATTGAAAAATGGATTTATGGAGGCTTTGCCATTTTTTAAAATTTCTCTCTGCAATGTACTGGGACTCAGTTTGACTCGATGGCGTCGCTTTTCAGAAGTTGTGAAATATTGAAATAGTTCGCGAATTTTTTCATATAAAAAATTCATTTACAAAAATGAATGTGTACGGTCACAGATTTTGTCCGTTGCAGAAAATAACAAAAAAAAAAGTTTTGAATTTCAGAAATTTATGATGAATTTAATAGAAAACATTTGAACGAATTTTAACTAAATGACAAATAAAATAATAAACAAAATAAATGATTATGTATATCGGAAAGGTTACTGAGTCAAGGACTTACAATAGAAACCTGAGTAAAAGCAGTATGTACTTTTATGAAATTTACTGAATTCAACAGAAACTCTCAATAAGTTTAATGAGACTTGAATATTCGCGTTTTTCGATTATTATCGAACCGGAAAAAAGGACACAGACTTAATGCGAATTTTTACTAACCTAAATCCATCATACATATATGGATGTTCTGGCGTTTGTGCCAGAGAATTATTCTGTGGTTGTGACAAGCTTTGCTGTGATAATGTTGTATCTACACCCATATGTTGCCTATTTGGAATGTTATATTGCGTTCGTGGGTATTGTGGTCGTTCCATTGTCGAATTTAATGAAGTAGCTGAAAAGCAGACATACATAGATTAGCATTAACATTTTCCAGAACTTTTAAGTCTCTCATTTACTCACTCATATATCCTGGAACATAAGATCGTTTGTCCAGAGAATTAGTAACACAAGGTGGAACTGGGGCTTCTATGTCGTATTCATGCAAACTTGGTCTAGGAAGTGTTAAAGCTCCACTACTAGAAGCACCATCGCTACAAGCTTTAGTAAAAAAAAAAAAGAAAATATTAATATCATCACCTGGCCAATGACAACTTTTTTATTCAAACATTCACTTACCTGGAGTTGAACTATGGTTATGCATTGGTTTATCGATATTTTTCAGTTCCATTTGATCATGATGGATCCATAGATCTGGTGGCTTTGGGACGCCAACGTTATTCTTCTGGTAGCTATAAACGTCGGAGAAAGGAACACTTTTTAAAGGGGAGCTATACATTAGTTACTAATCACCACCTACCTTTTTTTAGTGTGCTCTGGTGAGCTCTGTGGCTTCTTGCGACACAGGATAACTATTACAGCAACAACAATGAACAAAATCACAGCTGTGCCAAAGATGATCATGTAAATTATCATTTCATTGGTAATTCCTTTACTAATAGTATTTGGTTCTTGCATCAAAACTGCTGCACCAGTTGTGTGTGAGACCAGAGCAGAGAATGGAGCACTACCTTTGCCTGTTCGAGCTTGAACCTTAAAGTAGTACGTGGTGTGTTGCTTCAGATTCGATATCACCATAACATTGTCATCTTGATTTGAACCTTCTACGGACCAATCGCGATCACGTTTAGTCGTATCTGTGGTATAGTACACACTATAGCCGGCTATCTGGCCCATACTGTGTTTCGGTGGAAGCCATTGGATTATCACACTTTGAGGATTATTCTCATCGGCTCGAACTGTCACCTCTCTGGGAGGTGATACTGGAACGTTTTGAAGAGTTGTATTTAAAACCGACATTGACCATGCCGATTCCCGTCGTCCCTTGACAACTTTTACAGCAAACTCGTATTGGGTATTAGGACGTAGTTCATTTATCATTGAATTTAGGTCTGTTGTGTTGTGCAACTTAAATCGGCTGGATCCTGAGATACCATAACGCACTGTATAATGGCGGTTATCTGTAACATGTTGATTCTTGCTTAGTGTTGTGTCAATCCAATAGACAACAATAGATGTCGACGACATTGTTATTGCCCTCAAACCAACAGGCACTTCAAGGGGCATTGGAGCTTCCATTGGCTCTTCATCTCGGGTTTTGATGTTGTCATAAATAGGCGGACCATCTCCTTTGATATTCCGAGCCCTCAGTGACACAACATACTCGGTATTTGGTTCTAGTTTCTTCAGCACATAACTTCGTTCACTTTCATTTAGTTCAAGAATGTTATCATCGGGAACTCCCTTGCCCCAGCCAAGCACAAAGTTTCGAATTTTTATCTCATGTTGAATTGGTGGACCCCAATGCAAGGCTATACTCTCAGCTCCAGTGCGGACTCCAATCCATACTGGCTTCCCAGGCACTTGAGTTTCGTCCAGATCATTTTCCAGAGTTACAACACGATGCCACTCTGTGAATGGTCCTGTTCCATTAACTGTCATGGCAGCAATCTTCACTTGGTATTCAGAGTTACGATCCAGACCATTTAATTCAAAGTAACGAATATTAGCTGGGGTACTTTTGACTTCAGAAGCTTCTTTCAGTTTGCGATAACGTATCTTATAGCCAGTGATTTGACCATTACGTTCTTCTTCAGCTGGTGGTTCCCAGTGAACCGTTATTGACTGCAAGACATGAAAGATGTTTTAATAATTTTGTTTTAAAGATTTCTTGAGAATCAAACTTACCGTTGAGCTTGTAACTTCAAGTGTAACATTATTTGGTGGTTCTGAGGGAGAAGATGAATAGGTTTTGACTTTCATTTCATTCGAAGGATCTCCCATTCCGTTTTGATTAAAAGGCACAACGGTAATTGTATATTCAGTAAATGGACGAAGTTCATTAAGGATAACACTATGCGATGTACTATCGGTGTACATTTCAGCACCGCTATCATCCTAGAAACAAAAAAGAAAAATAATGATTGCGTTAAACCAAGAAGAACCAAAAAATTGTTATTGGCCGCGTTCAACAGCACATTTGACAGTTCTGAACTGTCATTTTTAGAGCTTCTGATTGGCCAGCAGTCATAAAAATTCAGTTGACGTCGATTAACATTTAGTTACGTTTCATACGTTTTTTTTCTGAATTTTCAGACATGACAGCTAAAAGCAACAATAAAACAGTTCTTGATCCAGTTTTTTTTTTGGTATGTGGTCTGATCGTCTGGGTCTCGTATCGCTTTTCGGATTTTGATTTTAAAGTGTAAAAAATAATAAAAACAGAATAAATAATTTCAGACTTTTTTGTGCGTTCAGTGTTACGTTTTTCAGAACTGAATTTTTAGATCTGTCAAAAACGTGGTGATAAATGTGGCCATTTATTTAAAATTAAAAGGAAGTTGAAGTTACTCCCACAAAAATCTATATGGTCAGTAGTTTACATCATTAATTCTTAAAAAATGTATTAAATTTAAATCACAATAACTAAAGTAACGGCCAAATTATTGAATTTCTTCAAAGCTAGTTTAACGGAAAAACTAGTTCTATAGGGGTTCCGAGTTTTAAGTTTTTTCAAAAACAATTATTGATTTGGTTTATATGTCGAAATATGTATGAATATTTTGATTTAGATGTCAAAGTAATACAAATTTGTAAAAAAATTAAAACTCGAAACCCGTACAAAACCAGTTTTTCAGTAAAACTAGCTTTAAAGGAAGTCAATAATATGGCCGTAAAGTATTAAAAAAAAAACTTGCACTAGGAAAGAGCTTATCAAGTAATTTCGGTAGCGCGATGTGTAGGACAGCGGCTTTTGAACAGCCTGGTTCATGGTTCGACTCCCAGTGAAGGCAAAGGAAATTTTTCAACTAAAATGATCCAGAACCAGACTAAGCACTACTAATAAAGAGTCTGATGATCGAGGTAGCACTCGTAAAATACCTATAACTCTAGCCTAACTTTGCAAGTTGTTGTTGTTCATTCAAAAATATGTTCAATTTAATTGAAGTTTGCTTTGCAGCCTGCACTACATGTATGTTTATTATACAAAAAAACCCTTTGTTAAGTATTAATATTTTTATTAACTTCCCATTGGAAGTTATTGTAATCGGTCCGATTTGTGAAATTTAAAATTTTGACATTTCTCGACGTTTCGAGGTCTCTGGAGTCTGATTACATTGTTTTTAGAGAGATGTCTGTGTACGCGTACGTTCGGAGGCTTTTTTTCGTTCACGATATCTCAAGAACGCATAGAGATATCGACTTCAAATAAATTTTATTTTACAGATAATAAGGCCATAACGTGCAGAAAGGATTTTCAGAAAAATTGAATTGGCGGTTTTTTTTTTATTACAGTAATTTAAAAAAAAAGTTGTAAAATGGCTTGTTTCTCGAATATCTCTATAGCAAATAATGCTATCGACTTCGTCCTGGTTTCATTCTATGCATAATGACGTAGTGGGCCACGTCCCTTAATCGTGGTAAACAAGCCCTTTTCATTTGAGCTAGAAACATGAGTTGTGAAATAAATTCTAAATTCTAATGACGTAGTGAAAAATTGGTAATACTTACAAAAAAAATCAACCCAGTTTTTTTTTTAATAAAAAAAAAAAAACCATTAAAAATTGCTAAAAAATATCGAATATCTTGAGATCACAGGAAGATATTAACTTCGGGTTAATTTTTTTTAACACACAAAGTTATAGTTGATAATCGGTAGAATTTGTACAAAAATTCAATTAACGGTTTTTTTCTAGGCCAAAAAAAAAAAAACTGCAAAAAAAAAAATGCTAAAAATTTTTAAAAAATGTTCCCGGATAATTTTAGTCTACATACAATTCTATAATTAGTAATTGATAAGGTTTTTAAAAAAATTTAATTGACAGTTTTTTTTTTCTAGGCCAAAAAAACTACAAAAGAAATTGCTAATAATTGTTGGGAATTTTTCGTGTCGCATATATTTAGAGCAAATAGCCTTTCCTTGATTGCACAACTGAAGTTTTTCGAAGGTTTTTAATTGGTAATTTTCTTATAAGTAATAATATCGGGTGTCGATTTTCAAAGGGAACCAATGGGAAGTTATCAGTGTGGGTCAACCCCAGCCTCTTTTTTTTTTTTATTAATATTGTGTGAATTTGTGTTATTTATCCTTTAAAGGAGAGTTCTTTAAAGGATAAAATAAACTAATGTATTGTGTACCTATGAATTTGTGAAACTTAGACGCTGATTACACGATTCTTTTTTTCGGTTGTTTCGTCTTTCGTTATTTTGACAAGAATGGTGAGGGGTGTAGAAATGTAAGGGGAATGAAGTAACGAAAGCAGGAATGAATATTTCAAGACTTTTTCTGGTTGAAGATTTGACGTTCTGGTTTGACAACCGATTAGTGATGAGCGATGATGGCAATCGATGTAGCCGGGATTCGTTATTCAAAGTAAAACATCGATACATATTTCAGTATCGATTTTTTGATAAATTACATCGACCATACAAGAAAATAGAAACATGTTTGTTTAAATCAAATGCAAAGAGAGAAAGTTCACAAAAATATTTGTTGTTTTCTATCAAGTTGTGTGTTCTTTCAATAAGAAAATTGTCATTCGAAAGCATATTGTAATTTTATTAATTTGTTATAATTTATTGAATTTGATGGATCTTAAAAAAATTGACAAAAGTTCATTAGGTACTATTTCATGGAAAGGGAATAAGGATAATTTCAATACCCAAAGGAGTTTGCAAAGAGTTCAGCAAAGAGGGTGCGTAACAACTAGTTATAAATCAGGTACAAATTCCAATTTATGTCAATATCTACTTTTTAACCACGACAATAAATGTTCACACCAAAGTATGTCTAAATGTTTTTTAATAAAACGAGTGTGACTCTTCCCAATTGGTTGAAAAAAACCACAACACAGGTTGGCGAAGTCGACAACTCACATAGGTTTCAATACAAACAATCGATAAAAAGCATGAAATTCACGTCTATTCTTCGCGCTTAGATAAGAAGTCGAAAATTCTCTCGGCTTTTGTAAAAGTACTTAGCTGTTATCGCATTAAACACGTTAACTGTTAAGTCGTGTTTTTTTTTTATAAAATTTCCTTTGGGGATTGGGGAAAACATACGTGGTGTGGTAAAATCATTTTTCATATATTTATATATATGAATATATTTTATATTTTATGAGTTACTGAAGAAGTAAATGTTTTGATAGCTTTTTGTTGGTGTGATTTACATGTAAGAACTTAGCTTAATATGAAAAATGTCTACATTTGTACAAAGAAGAAGCCTATGCTTTAGTAGCTTTAATTTTTTAACTTTCCAAAATGTTATCAAATCATTTTTTTTTTATTAATTAAAATATTGAAGATTTAATGGAGGAAAGTAGTTTATAAATTTTGAAAGACACTAATATGATTTTACGTCTTATATCAAAAACATGTTTTGATGTGAAATTTTAACATATTTGGTCCTTAAAATAGAAAATGAAGAAGTATTTCCTTTGTTTTCAAGTATCGATTTCGAAAAATACCGATGCTTCGGTTCGATAAATATGTGTTCCGATTTATCGCTGAGAATTTTTCAATATGGCTCATCCCTAAAATCAAAGCATTATGCGAGGAACTTTTAAACTTTAAATTATAAGTTTTAACATTGCTTTTCATTGCTTAATAGGGTATACATTTGAACAAGAAGTGATTAAACACCTTTTTTAATTATTATTAATGTTTAATTCTGATTCTGAATGTCAAAATAACGAAACAAGTCTCACGAATGTAAAAAAGAATCGTGTAATCACGAGGATAAGTACCTGTCAAAAAGACGAATAACGAAACGAACGAAAAAAAGAATCGTGTAATCAGGCTCTTATTCTTTAAAAAGGTGTAATTGTTAAACGAAAAATTCAGAAAGTTCTTTAGTGAAAGAGACGAGACGTCGCATCGCCGAAACCTTCGAAAAAGCAATTTTCCGAGGGCTGCCTTTTAGGTTATAGCTAAGCTTAGGCATTCAAAAAGAAAGTGATGAGACCTCCACCACCTGACACCCTCTTAATAAGTCAAATTTGCTGATGCCTATTATGCGTTCTAATGGGTTTCATTGTATTTCAACTAAAGCCTAGTACGCTGCTGGTTCGAAACGAAAAACCCAATACAAAAATAACATAAAATTTCGTTCTACTTTTCGTTCTGCAGTGCGATGTTCGATAAGCGAAATTGATAATTGTAGCAGATTACTTGGAGAGGTCATTACTTGTGTACGAAATAGTGAGATTTGAGCTTTGTTCGTGTGTGTGTATTTGTTTTTTCTTTCATAAAAATATGGCTTTTTGTCAGCCCTATTATGATATCCGATCGGAACGGAATTTTCTCCGAATTTTAAGACATATTAGAAATATAAGAAATATCGCTTTAGTTTTTCCTTTTCAACCCCACGTTGAAATAATTTTCCGGAGGTGTAAGCGATTTATGAGAAATTTGTATCGTTAAAATAAAAAATAAAAAAACATTTTGTATGAGTCGAATTGCAATTGGTGAATCATTAAATGGGTATTTTTAAATGTGATTTTCGTAAGCATTTCGCTGTCGTGTTGAAGACTAATGAAGAATTTCGTTTAACCTAAAGCCTAGTACGCTGCTGATACGAAACGAAATTTTTAGTTGATCTCCAACATGACAACGACATGCTTACGAAAACCATAACGAAAAATTACCTCTTGAAAGTGTCACCATTTGCAAAAACAAACACAAACGCATAAAAATCGTAAAAAAGCCACGTCGGCGTCGTGATGAAAGAAACAACAAATACAAACACGAATAGAGACCAAAGAACGAAATTTTTCGTTTATGATTTGGTTGTGTCATTTTTGTATGGGATTTTTCGTTTCGCATCAGCAGCATACTAGGCTTTAAGAAGGACAGTTGAGACCTGCATGTAGCAAGCCGCAAGGCTCTTTGTGGCCTCCAAAGCTGCAAGGCAACAAATTAAGACATCGTTGTAGTAGAAGTAATTGAAATAGCGCAGAGCATGCAATAAGAAGATGAGGAATATTCTTCCTCTTCTGCAGAAACCATTTGAGAATACGGTACTATACGGGCTATAAAAACATTTTTCTCAGCAATTCAAAAATAGTTTTTGATTGAAGTAGGCTCTATGCTACTGGATTGCTCCAATAATTGTAAAAGGTTGAGGGTTCCTTTAATCCATCGTTATTTAATTCAGAATTCCATTTGTAAGTCAAAAGAAGGTTCTCAAAAATATACACAAACACACAGAAGGAAAAAGCCAAATAAACTAATAAATAGTTAAAGAGTAAAGGTGGAAACAATTTGTTCAAAATTCCTTGTTATTTCTATGAAAGGATTTCAAAAACTAACGAATCCACATTTATCAATAGGTTTATATCCATTTCCTTGTAGGTAAATGTGACTAATCTATTGTTAGTGTAGCCATTATTCATTTTTGGGATTGAAAAGGATCAACGATTTACATTAATTTGTTATCCTAAATAAAACATTTCACTTGGTATAAAAGGTTTTTTTTTCTTTTTTTTTAAATTTGTCTGTCATCCAATTTTAGAAAACAATCTATTTCCAATCCAATCATCATCCAATCCAAAAAATCAGGCAAGTTAAAAAAAAAAAAACAAAAAAAAAAACGCACACATACCTCAGCATAATAGATGCGGTACTTAGAGATAATCCCATTGGTGACGACTGGAGGTTCCCATTTCACATGAATCTCTTTGTGGCTCAATGGATATCCTTCAACACTTCGTGGTGGACCGGCAATATTCTCTTCCGGCTGTGTCCTCACTTCCAAAATCTAATTTAAAAAAAATAAAAAAAAAAACAAAATCAAATCATTTGGAAAAATAGGGTTAGCCATAAGTTTTTCAAATCTCTGCGATACACACACAAGCTTTAATTTAACAAAAAAAAAAAAAAAATTATAGCTACTAGCTACCATCGGGTATTTATAAAATACTCAATATACCAACTTCCCCAATGGATACCGCACTACAATATGATATAACTCACCTCAGATGACTCGCCAGGACCAAAATTGCTATTGCCGATAACCCGGAACTGATAGGTTTTTCCAGGCATCAGGGACTGAATGTTGACTTGTTGGTCGTCATGTGATTTTGTGATGATTTTTTGCTCCCTTTTGTGTGTGTGTGTATTTGAAAAAAAAAAGAAAGAAAGAAAAAAAAAACATATTTCATGAATCCTCTTTGGATTATAAAGGATACGTGCTCCCCGTCATCATCATCATCATCGTCATGCTGATGGAAGGCAGGAAGCTAGATGAGGTGCGGCAGAAGGAAATTATAATTTTCTCTCTGTCTGGACGTGATACAATTTCAACAGTCTAACTGTCAATGGAGTGGGCGTGAGTGGTGATGGTAAGCGATGGTGTGGTTCGAGAATGCCATTGCGCTGCTGGTTGCAGTCTCAAAATTAATTTTCCCTCAGGCTAGAAAAGGAATTTCAATTCGAAATCAATGATTTCCTGCTTTCTAGCGCTGGCTGGCTGTGCTCTGTTAAGCTGCTGCTGTCTGCCTTCACTTCCGAAACACTTTATAAAGACCAAAAGAACGTCATTTTCTCAAACCTCGAAAAACTTTTCCTTATAAATAAATATGGCTTCTATACAATATGTAGGTAGATATAAGAATGTATCCTTATAGAATTCTTCATAGAAAACTTTCACTAAAAACTTCATACACAAAATGCATATTTGGGGAACATCCTACTTGTTGGACGATTTGGCAATTTATCTCAATGAAAGTCTGAATAGTTAAAGCAGTTAATTTTGCCAAAAGAACTATGTACAGTACATATATTCCAATTCCGACAAGGATGCCAGAAAATTTTTCGATATTGGAATAAATAGTTTCCCTTTCAATTGGACTCTTGCCCATTTATCAAAAAGGACTTTTAAGAAAAAGATTAGAAGGAGTTGCAGTTGGATATAAAAACCAAAGCTAGTGAACTTTTAATAGCTGACTTGGCTGGCTTGGTGAATGGTATACATATTAAAAGCATTTCAACGAACTTGCTTTTTGTTTGATAAAATGTGAAGGAAGAGACCTTTTAAGTGATGGCTAGGGAGTGAGTAAACCATCAAATTTAAGAACAAAAGACAATTAAGGGCGGCATACAAAAATAAAATAAATCTGTAACAAAAAAAAAAAAGAAACAAAAGGGGATGACAAAAACAATGGAGAATCCAATGCAGATAGATGTAAAGCAAGGAGATAAATGGTCTCTAAATGCGGCAAAATCTATTCGGTATGCAGAATGTAAGCAATTGTCGGATTAGGAAATCATAAAAAAAAACATGAACATGTGCTGAAATATTCACTTTTAAAGTTGTCTGCATGTTTTTCTTTTTGTTATTCGTTTTGATTGAGTTATTTTATTGCCAAAGAGGATGTTTTTGATTGGAGTTATTCAAATTTCAAAAACAGCGTTTTTCAGACATTTACCCGACACGTTTTTTTTTTCATTATAAGTTATCTCAAAGAAAAAGAAAAGGTGTGAGAAATGCATATAAAGTACAATTGCATTTACTTAATAAAAATTTTAACCTTTTTGTGCAGATTTTATTAAAAACTTTCCCATATTACCACAATTTGCAACATTTTAAAAAAATGCAAATTAACAAAAACAAGATTTCCGTCAGTCTTCAATATTCATCAAAACAAACAAAGTGGCAACCCTGCCATGCATAGAATTGAAGTAGAACTGTATTCTATGACGGCGCTTTTTTTGGCAATGTTCGAATTTCTTTCGTCCCCCTCCCCCCTAAAAGTGATGAGGCTGACTTAAAAAAATTCTGTGCGAAATTTCATTGAAAGCGGTTAACGTTAACACACGTGCCACCGAGCACATGAAATTTCCCATACTAATTACACGTAGATTTTTAGTCTTTTCCTAAAAAATTCCGCAAAATTGTAATTGTTGATGAATAAAAATTAAACTTGGCAAAAATCTTAAAAATGTGGTACAGTATAAAAAAAAATATCTTTACATTTTATAAAAAATTTGTACCCATTTAAAAATAACGATGAAAAACAGTAATTTTTCGTTTTTTCATTTCTTTTAATTTTTTTTTTTTTTAAAGATGGTCACTACAATAATTTCTGGCATTTAAAAATGGTATGTCATGACCAAATCTACACGTTCTAGACTTTAAAACTGTGCAAAAGTTCGGGAACTGAATAAATGTGATTTAAAACAGTTTATAAACCTAAATTCTTCACAAATGCTAAATAAAATCGTAGAAATATAATTTATTATAATGTTTCGATACTAAAATGTTCTTTTTCTTTGCTAAAATAAGATAAATTTGAGAAAACAAATTGGTCTTCGCGAATTGAAATCTCAAAATTTATTCGCGTTCCACATACGATCCACACTTCTACGAATAAATTGTTCGTTCGTTGTTCATTCGTTGGGTGTTGGTCGCTCTCATTTGAATGGCCGCGTTCATCAGCACATTTGACAGTTCTGAACTGTCATTTTTAGAGCTTCTGATTGGCCAGCAGTCATAAAAATTCAGTTGACGTCGATTGACATTTAGTTACGTTTCTTACGTTTTTTTCTAAATTTTCAGATGAAAAATTCTATCTGAAAATTCAGATGACAGCTAAAAGCAACAAAAAAACAGTTCTTGATCCAGTTTTTTTTTTGGTGTGTGGTCTGATCGTCTGGGTCTTGTATCGCTTTTCGGATTTTGATTTTAAAGTGCAAAAAATAATAAAAACAGAATAAATAATTTCAGACTTTTTTGTGCGTTCAGTGTTACGTTTTTCAGAACTGAATTTTTAGATCTGTCAAAAACGTTTTGATGAACGTGGCCAATATCTAGTTCTTTAATGTGAATGACATGCCGCCTCCACTGGATATGAACGATGTCAGGATTATGAACATGTCTACAAAAATGTATCTACTAAACTAACGAAATGACATATTTTTCCCGGTGTGAAAAAGTAAAGCTAAGTACAGACGATTGTCAGATCTGTCAATGGTCTAATAATAGCGGACAATTAGCTGACAATTGACACGATTGGTAGATTTTGTATACCAAAGTCTGACAATTTAATTGTCAGCTCTTGTCTGACAATTTTCGGACAATTATATATCTGAGAATATTATCAGCTTAAAAATTTTCTCTTCACACGGTTGGCAGATCAATAAAAATTCAGTTCACAATAAAAATTCAATTCAATTGAGGATTTCAAGATCAAAGCCCCTGTTCTGCATTCCACTTACCGTGAATTCACATGACGGAAGTGAAATTCGGTGTTCCACAATTCGTTAGAAAAGCTAATTGTAAATAAATTAAAAATTCGAAAGTGAAAATTGATGTTCTGCATTTCGGTTCATTCCGGTTTCTGAACGTATTCAAACCACTTTGTTAATGCTTTGTGAATTATTGTGGAATTGCCCCAGTTGCAGTTAGTTTCATGATTTATTGGTGCAAAATGTAAGTAAAATTACATATATATTTGTTTTCTGAATCTGAAACTTACGTTAAAAACTTTCAACAAATAAAGAATAAACAAGTTATCAGAACAATACTTCATAGTTAGGTACTCACGCTATGTCAGCCAAATCTAATATGTATGTAGGTAAAATCTTTCTCGAAAATTTGTTCGTCTATGTTTTTCTATGTTCCGCTTCCTTTTTTTCGTTTAAAGTGCAAATAATATTAAATTAATTTTTATTTGCATTTTCTTTTAACTTTAAAAAAACAATTAAAAATGGATGCACCTTCAATTTTGACAGTTCGAAGTAATTGCGAAATTTTCGAAAACAAACGAATTGTAGAACATGGAACTTCATTTCACGTGAAATTGAAAATCGATTTCAATTCGGTTTCGTCCGAAATGCAGAACATGGGCGCAAATATCTTTTATCAAATTTCACTTTTTAAAAATGTGAATCCGTATAGTGGCTACATCAAGAAGAGGATACTTTCAAAGTGATTTGAAAATCTAGTGTCATCGTGGTAATGTCAAAACAATTGGACAAGCATTTAAAATAATTTACAAATGGACATCGACGGCGACGGACGACTTTACACACTACAAAGGAGAAATATGCCTGAGGTCGTCAAGACGCGCTACAAGAACAAAAGTCCATATTCTCTATCGATTTATTACAAAAAAAAAAAATTTCTTTTAGTCAGTTGTGAAAAAACTACAAATTTCCTACAAAAATGTTTTTTTTTTATCTCTCAACTCGCCTCAAACCGTTTGACATTTCGAACAATGAAAAAATTGTCAGCAATTGTAAGATGTTTTCAATGAAAATGACCAATGAGTCTGACAATGTCCTAATCGTCTGACAATTACACAAATTGTGCGTTCAGACGATTGCAAGATACCTGACAATTTTTTGTCAGATTGTCATCTGACGATTACCTGACAATGACGTTTCTGACAATATTGTTAGACAAAATTGTATGTTCAGACGATTGTAAGACATTTGGGACAGTATTTTCACTGACAGATCTGACAATATTTTAAGATCTGACAATCGTCTGTACTTATGTCGAATTCCATGCAACAAAAAAATCGGTTCTGCTTAGAAAAAAATCGATTTGTTTAGAAGAAAAAATCGAATTTTCTAGACAACTGAAATCTTTAGTTTTTAGCAAGATTTACACTGATTTGCACACACACTACGAAAATTTTAAATTTCTCAGGGTTTCAAAGTTTTTTGCCGCGGCGTCAGAGCTGTAAAAGACTGCAGTACTTTGGTAATGCAGTTAATAAAGTCGCAGTTAATTAACTTACCTTTTGAATGTAAGTTAATACTGTAAATAAGTACTTTAACTGCGAAATAAGCAGTCAGCAGTCAGTACTAACATTCCGACTGTGCAGTTAAAAAAAAAGTTAATTAACTGTAAGTTAATTAACTGCAGTACTTTTTAACTGCTTTTAGTCTTTTTAGTCAGTAAAAAGTCTTTGTACTGCAATGATTTAACTTTTAGTCAACAAGTTTTTTAACTACAGTCAATTAACTGTAAGTCTTTTAACGTTTTCTATAGTCTTTTAACTAAAAGAAACAGTATGGAATAAAAAGAAAAGAAATTTAAAAGAAAAAAAAGTTAAAAAAAACTTACAGTTAATTGACTGTAGTTAAAAGACTTGGTGACTAAAAGTTAAATCATCGCAGTACAAAGACTTTTTACTGACTAAAAAGACTAAAAACAGTTAAAAAGTACTGCAGTTAATTAACTAAAAGTTAATTAACTTTTTTTTTAACTGCACAGTCGGAATATTAGTACTGACTGCTGACTGATCGATTTTAGTTAAAGTATTTTTGTAAGTTAAAAGACTTATTGAAATTAGTCTTTTTAGTCAATTAACTGCAGTACCGAAAAGACTGCAGTTTTTACAACTCTGCGCGGCGTTTAACAAATATTCAAAAGTGTTCATGAGTTTAAATAGATTTAAAACAAATATATCCATAAAAATGTGTTTTAATCATCAAATAAGTGTGGATAATGAATTATAAGTGATCAACAGAATTAATAAATTGTGAATTTAAGTGCCCAAAGTTCATTCATCCCTGCCTGCCGATACGTTCCTCCATTTATGTGTTTCGTGTTGGAATTTGTTTGTTTTTTCTATACTTGTATGAACGCAAAATTATTTTCGTTTTATTTTGCGAATCGAATTTTTTACAGATCCCTTGCAACTAAAAAAAACAATCGATTTGACATTGTTGCATGTCGAATTCCTTTATTCGTTTTTTTTTGCTAAACAGAATCGATTATTTTCTTTCAATACAAGGAAATTGTCCAGAAAAATCGACTTTTTCTTCTAAACAAATCAAATTTTTTGTTAAAAGGAATTCGACATTAAGCTGATTGTTGATTGGATTATGGTTTGAGTGTTGGGCATCTGTATGTCCTGTGGAGTCGGCGCGCGGTGGCGTGTTAAATTACTATGAAAATGACATTTCGCTGAATTGGGAATTTCTGTTCAAAGGAATTGCTTGTGCATACAGAGAATCACAGATATGGGGAAATATTTTATTCTCATAAGTGCGTTCTCTTTTGTGAGGAACTGCCCCGGAACGACATTTGTCTGAAATTCACACAGAAATTCATTACGTAGTTATAAATTAAAGGAAGGCACTTACTATGAATTTGTGCTGTTTCGACATTTTTGACAGAATATCATTTAAACTTCAAAATTTGACAGTTTGTTAGTTTCTATGCCAAAAGAAAAGGATCAAAGCTACAAATACACAAGGGGTGATATGAATAAAACGGAGTAGGTACTCAGAGAAGGTGCTCCATAAGAATCAGAGGAGGTGCTCAATAAAGAAGCACCTACTCCCGTTTCGTATGAATAAAATTTTACAACAACTAGTGAGAACCTCCTCCTTCATGAAGAGTAGGTGCTCTCATACCTCAAACCGATTTCCTGCCTGAAATGTATTATTTATATTTTCGTTTCCATAGTTTCTATGCTTTTTTGTCATTTTCTCTCGAAATATTTTTTTAAGTTTCATATTAGTTGACAAAATATGTCAAAAATGCTTCAAATAATAATAAATTAAAACTATAATATAGTAGAGCAACCGAAATTTTGGGAGTTGGTGCATATATGTACAAAATATAATTGTAAGGGTTTTTCGGCATCATTATAGTAGAACACAAATATCTGTCGTTGTTGCATTAAAAAAGCATTTCTTTCTGAAAGCCCAGATAAAAGGTAGATATCATTAAAAAAAAAACTATGTATATTTATTAAAAGAGCTGAATATCCATAGACATGAATATGGGGGTATAAGACCTTTTGGGTGGGCCTTCTGTATGCAAGACGCACTATAAAAATTAATTTGTAAGTGCTTCTTGCATTAAGAAGGCCCCACCTAAGAGGTCTTGGACCCTTATATTAATTTCTATGGTATTCAGCTCTTTTAATAAATACAATTTTTTTGATTCCTCTATCATTTATCCGGGGCTTTCAGAAAAAAATGCATTTTCAATGCAGCATCATCTGCAAACGCCACAACAACGGCTTGCAAGACTTCCATATTTACAAATAAAAAGTAAAGACCTATCTTATTGCATCATTAAATTTTTGCTATCATTCACACCCAAAAATTGTTGTGGGCTCTCGTTCTATTCTGTTGGTATGTCTCAAGTCCTATTAAACAGATCATTAAGTTTAATGTGTTTAAGCAAAGGTATAATTAAATATCATCATTTCTATTAAAAAAGATGTATTTTAGTGATGAAACGCTATTTCTTTCATTGTTGAGCAACCAACTGAGCTTGCTCGCAAATGAGAAGCAGGTGCTCCTCTCGAAAGAGAACGTGATTCGGTTTATTCATATCTAACAATTGAGTAGGTACTTACCTTTGAGAAGGTGCTCATCAAACATGTAGATGCTCAATCGGTGAGCACCTCCTCAAGTATTTTATTCATACCAAATGGAGCACGTGCTCGAAAAAGTTCAGTTTTGAGCAGGTGCTCTTTTTTATTCATATCACCCAAGGTCTTAAATCCGTTTTTTATTTGAAAACTACTGTGTAAAACACTATCCCAATTTTAAACTGTTAAGATAATACTTTGCTATTTAGAACTTAAATCTCCCATTGTTTGGTAGTAGTTTGAGAATAAAACACATAACATCGATTTCTCCAATATATTTAAACAATTAACTTAATACCTCTTTTATTTATTACCTCCTTTGTTTGCAGAAAATTATGTATTTCCAACATTTATTGTATTGAATTGGTACGAGTATCTTACATTTTGGTATGGTCTTGGTTTTGCTATAAAAGCTCTTTATCTAAGGCCAATTTGATCTGTAAGAAATACTTGAATAACAAAACGTCTCAGATTCATGCATTTCATCTTGAAAAGAGCTCTTTACTATGCTGAAGCATCTGCTGCATCCAAAATAACAAAAGATTTGTGAAGTACTTTCCTTAAAATTAACCTCTTAAGAAGTTCTTCCTTTCCTCGGTTATGTATTTATCTTTAAGGATCAATAAATTCAAACAGCTTTATACAAGAAAACAGTCTATTTGGAGTTCCTGCTTGGGAGCAGCACAAGTGGATTAATCTTGAAGATTTGAAATCTTGGTGCCAAGAGTTTTGCCTTATACGGTTGGTCGATGGGAAAGGAAACTAACAAAAAAAAAATTATACCAATATTCATTTAATATATAGAGAAAAGAGAAGCTCACGGTAGTCTTGCGTCCATTTATCATGAATGCAATCGTATAATAACAAAAACATTATCTCTCTTACCTCCTATATTCTAGCAAAAGGTTTTATTCCATATAACGGCAAACGTAAACATGCAATCAAATGAAGTTGTTTTTCGTCGTCGTCGGTCATATCGTAGTCATAGTTGTAGTCGTTTACTCGAACGAAATGCAACACAGAAGGACCGAGAGCCTTAAAAATGCACTCAGGATATAAAAGCTTTCTTTAGAATTACCACACAATCTGATGTTGTGCGCTACAAGCTTGGTTGTCCTTGCATTGAAATCGCCGCTGGAAATCTCTGGGAAATTGTAGAATGTGTTTTTGCAGAATTGCTTTTTATTTTCGTGCACCCATTCTACTTAACCTTTTTCATGCACTGGCGCTATACACAATACATACCTATATATAATCCTTTTAAAAGGATTCAGCTCACGTTTCAACCAGCCAGCCATCCCCATCGCCATTCACACCCCCTTTACTCTCTTTTTATACCTATATCTATCTTGGGTGCATCCATTTTGTTTATTTATTCATTTCCATTACACCACTCAGGCTTTGGAATGGATAAGGATATGGGATCTAAGGATGTAACTACCTTTTTCTATAATCTTATTGACTATATATCAGGGTACTAGGACTAGGACTTACCTTTCGCTGTTGTTCATCTTGTAGTAAACCGTGTAGGAGATGACCTCATCGGGATTCTTCACCGGCTCCATCCAGCTGATTGCCACAAATCTGGGTTTCACTATTTGTGCCACCAAATCTCGGGGTGGTCCTGGTAAATGGTTTCCAGCTGCAGTCAATTGGCCATCTTCATCTAAATCAAGTGAAGAGGATGAGGATAAGGGAAATTTTCTTCGAATTTTGTGTGAAGAGGAGGCTAGCTCCTCTTGTCGTCGTTCGTTGTCCTGCTTGTTCTTCCATGTGTTGAGAATCTTAGTGAGATCGTCGCCACGTTTATAAGCATTTATAATATCTTCGTTGCCTGTGATCTCTTCGTCTTCATCGTTGTTGTCATCGTCGTCGTCGTCTGGCGATTCGGAATTATCATCGTAAGTGTCGTCGTCGTAGTTGGTGTTGTCGTTAAGGGCTATTTCAACACCACTGGGAATAGTAATGCCTTTGCCCTTAGATAAGAGGCTATCGAGTGCACTTTTCGATAGAATTCGTGAATTATCAACAGACTTGGTTCGCACTTGAACTTCACCAGAATTGTTGTTATTTTTGTTGCGACGTTTTGGATTTAGGGTTTGAAGGGATTTCGTTGTCTGGGACTGAGGTTTCTTCGTTTTGTACTTTTGCTCTGATGATATTAATATGAGGATGGATGATGAAAAAGGATAGAGATAAAAAAATAATAAAATAAATGAAAATAATAAAATTGAAAGAAAATAAATAAATTGAAATAAATAGTGCACACAACAAAAGCAGTTAATATTTTTTTTTTTTTTAGATTTGTACAGAGCAGCGGTTAGTTTACTATGTTAGATAAATTGGAAGTTAATTTTAAGATATTTAGATTACATTTTTTACACAGCTTAATTTTTTTTACATGGTTATATTATTTATTTGCAAAAATTTTAGCAAAGCTTTTATTTACAAGCTATTTAAATAAAAAAATATTAAACTTGTTTGTTTATTAATGAACACAGTCAAAATGAGAAGAAAGTTTGGAAATTTATTTATTTTGTATATAACGGAAGCGAATACCAAATTTTAAATGGAGGAGTTCTTTCTATATGGACTATTTTTATCTTTACTTTTAAATAAAATCGAAAAAACTATCTCAGAGATAGTCCAGGAAAAATAGACTTTTACAAGGAAAAAAATAGTTACAAACTGAAATTTGACATGGAAGTTGGTAGTGGGACTTTTTACAAATTCAGAGAGTTCCTCATCGATCCGATAACCGCTAGGTCAGTTACAAAGGGTTCAAGGGTATACGAATGAGTGTTTTTTTTTTTTGCAAATATCTCAAAAACGGTTTGTGTTAGAGAAACATTTTATTCCCCAATTTTGTAGCCGAGGCAATTTTCCACAAAAATGGTTTTATGCAGTTTTTTCGTAGCATCAACCGTTAAAAAGTTGCAGCAGATCGAAAAGTCAACAATTCTCTAAAAAGTAAGGTGCCAAAAGTCATGGAAATGGAAGTTTTTGGCAAATATATCAAAAACGGTTTGTCATAGAAAAATATTATTCCCCAATCTTATAGCTCATGTAATTTCCAACCTTTCACTTTTTTTGTACCATTAACCGTTAACAGATTACAGAAAATTAAAAGTCAAAAAAAATCTCTAAGAAAAAGGGGCAAAAAGTGATGAAAATATGAGTTTTTGGCAAATATCTCAAAAACGTGAATAAAATTTATAATATTCTTTAATTTTATAAGAATGAATTTGGTTTTTTTTCTTAGATTAATTTGTCTGTTGTTTTTTTTTTCAATATTTCGTCAACTTTTTTTCATTGAAATCATCCCAAATATTCCATTGTATCGGGTGGAGCAAAATATTTTGGCTTTTTTTTTAATAATGTTTTGAAACTGACAGCTATTATGAGCTCTATCAATTGACAGAAACTTTATATGGGTCATTTTGTTTGCAAGGTTATTTTCAAAGTGGATGCTGTACTGCCAACAAAAATATGAATTTTGAATAAAAATTTCGTAACCAAATGACCAAACATATCTATTCCCATTTTTGTATTGTGCACTCAAGGGAGAATATTGCTACTGTTGCGAAAGTGAGTGGACTTAGGTGAAGAAAAGTTACAGTCAATGGAGACCGAGACTAAGGCATGATAACCAATTATTTTTGGTCAGAAATTGAGAATTTAGGCTTGAGAGAGACATTGATCCAATTTTGTATAGGGAGCCGGAGCGCTACGATATCTCGCAAATCAAAATTTTTAAAATCTCGAAAAATGAAGTCTCGCAGATTCATAAGCCCGCTTACATAATCTCGCAATTACAAAGATCTCGCATTTGGTTTTCACACGAAAAAATCTCGTATTATATCAACCGAAATCTCACAAACTCAAATCTGGCAGTAAAACGTCGCTTCATCGTTCTGAAAAGGTTCAAAATCAAATCCTGAATAATAAACTTACGTTTGAAAATATTAAATCAAAGCATTAAGATAAAAAATCACGCGATTTTTTTTTATCTTATCAGGTATGCTTTGATCTAATTTTTTCAAACGTAAGAGTAGAGTTATGTCCCTGCGCCATACTTGACATATGTATTTTTTTAAAGTACGAGATTTTAATTTTGAGGTTTAAATTTGCGGGTTCTTGTAATTGCGAAATTATGAAAAGCAGGATTTCGGAATTGCGAGATTTTGTATTGCGAGATTTCGAATGTGAGATTTCGTAGGCATCCCTTTTATATATGTCTACAGATTGGTAAAAATGCGCCTATTTAAAATATCTATACAAAAGTATGTTTGCTGGGTCAATTGTTCTTCAAAGTCAGTTTGAAGGGTTCTAATAAAGAAGGTAATTATGCCGTCGTGCGTTTTAGTCACATTAAGGCAGTATGAAGTAGTGGGAATTTGTGTAAATTTTTGCACAGTTTTTGCTTATTTGAAAGAATTTATTTCATCCTACCTCTCACAAAATTTGACAGTCGCACACTGGTCAAATTTCCCAAAAACATGGCCGAAACTATAAGAAATAAAAATCGATTTGTTATTTTTTTTTTTTAATGCAAAGTTATTTAAAATAAACATGAGCTTAGTTTCTTATTGATCCCGCAATTTATATTGCAACCATTTCTTCAGTTAATACGTCCAAAGTGGGAGCTTTGAGAGAGCACGTGCAGTACCAATTTTGGTAGCGATAACAAGAGGCGATAACAAGGGCATTGCTGAGCAATGAAATTAGGCTTTAAATTTATCTTGAAGTATTTAGATTAAGAGTCAATCAAAAACCATTGCGACTTTTTCAGAAAATGGAAATTCAATAAGGTATATTAGGAATCCTGAAAATAAAAGTGTGTCCCATAAACTTTTAACTTTTTTTCCATAATTTTTTTTTTTTACAAAAAGTACTATTTTGGTTTTAAATATTAAATGCTTAATTGTTTTTTAATCGAAGGCTAAAAACTAGATGGTCCTATGTCTTCTAGTTTTTGAGAAAATGGATAGTAACTAAAACAACTTTCAAAAATATTAAATTTTTTTATTTGAATTTACTTACTTTTGTGTTTTAACAAAATTTTACTAAAAATAGTGTATTTAACTAAAAAAGCTATTTTCGGCGAATTTATGTAATAGTAGACCAATAAAACATAAAAAATAATTTTTGCCATGTTTTTGGGAAATTTGACCAGTGTGTTGAGTTGAGTTTCTGCACAAGCAAAGTAAATGATCAATGATCAATGAATTTTCCTCAAATCATTATTAAAATTTTTCTTCTGTTGGTTTTACTAAATATTATGATATTTTACCACTGACTAATTCATCAAAATAATACAGTTATATCCACGCCCTAACATAGTATGCGTCTACTCATATTGTCAGCTCTTTGCAACGATTAAATAATATGTTACTTATATATTATTATTTATAAACCTCAAAACCAATGATATGTGTTTACGTAAGATTATTATGATATGTAGATTCATACAAAAACTTTTTTTTTTTTAATAAAATACCACTCATACGGAAATTACCATTGTAAGGTTCGTGCCTCAACTCTTTTGTTTGAATAAAGTTTTGAATTGAATTTTTTTTTAATTTAAAATTGTTTTTTACACTGATAAAATTTTATCGCGGTAGTATAATCTAAATTTTGATTTGATATAACAAAAAATTTAAAAAATTTACAACTCGAGATATGAACGCCTGGAAGTCAAAACATGAATAAAATATAGAAGTTTGAGGAAAAAAATTACGATAAATCAGGTTGATATTTTCTGGAAATAAATTTTATATTTTTGAAAAGTCGATAAGAAACAAACTGACCAATATTTTCCAAATTTTGGATTTATGCTTTTTTTTTGAATAGGTGAATTTTTGAATTATATTTTATTAATTAATTTTTAGTGGTTTTTAATTTTTTCGATTTTACCCGCATGGGTATTTTTATTTAAAAAAATATCAGCGCAGTGATACATTTACTAAAAAAAACTAGCAAATTGGGAGTGTTAAAGTATATCCAAAATGTAAGTACGTGGGTTAATAGGTACAAGTCCAACGATATCGAACACAATAATCTGATAGTTATTTTTTTTTATGGTTGTGGTGGATACTGGGTTGTCATTTTTTTCAGGAATCACACCACTTACATTAATAAGTACATACATTAAAAACAAGAACTGATGCTCTGCCATAGTGCCCAAGCCTCAATCTTGACCGATCTGATCAATAAAACATAAGATATAAGCTTTTGCAAGCGAATCATATTGGCTTAAAAGTTTACATTATTCTCTATTGATTTTAGAATTTGACTTTATTGCATTTTTGAGAATACAAAAAAGAAAAAAAAAAGAATTTTGAACGATGAGCTAAGTACTGTCAGTACCGACATGAAACCTAAGGACCAAAGTAAGCGATGCAAAACCTTAGAATTATAAAACATAGCTTATAACCTTCGTCGTTCAAACTTTCTACTTTATTCTTATTGATCTGTGAACATCCTCTGAAGTCTTAAATAAGCAAATTATGAATATACTTCATTTTTTGTATTTTAAAACTTTCTAAAAAAAAATTAGAATACTGACAATTTAGTATTTAAAATTTTCTTTTTTTCCTTTAAGCAACGATACAGGGTAATTCACATAAGGTGTGACAAAAAGTTAGAGCGGGTCGATTAAATTGAGACAAGAAAAAAAGCGTATGGGAGGGGGGTTTATTTCCTCCGTTTAGAAGGGAGGGGCAATTTTCTAAAAAATTGAGTTAAAACAGAAAAAAATCATTAAAAAAGAACGACAACACTTACAATGCAAGCTATACTTTTTTTTTACAGCCAGAAATCCGTTCTTTTATTATAATTTTGATTCAAATTATTTGAGACCATAGTTTTTGAAAAATTAATTTTTAAACATAAAGTTTAGAAAAAATTATGAACAAAAATTGTGTTCAAGCTAATTATGTTCAAAATTTTACGTTATTAATTACTATTTTTGTTTTTAATATTCGATGCTCCTACCAATTTCTAGTCAAACACTAAAAACTGGATACCCAAATGTCTTTTAGTTTTTGAGAAAATTGAAAATAACCAAATCTAATCTACTACATAATTAATAAAAATGGGATCTTTGGAGCAACAAAACAACGAATGGAAGTCGAATTTATGGAAAACTTACTTTGATTATTTTCAAATTTCTGAAAAACTAGAATACATTTTAATAATCTTAATTTGAGCGTTTTTGGTCAAGTTTTGTTTAATTATGCAAATGAAAATTATTAATACATAAAATTTAAATAATTGGTCACCTAAAATCTCTTAATTTAGAATACATTTTGATATTGGGTTTTTAGTATTTGACTAAAAATTTATGAGAGCATTGAATACTAAACACAAAAATAATTCTTAATAATGCAAAATTTTGAAAAAAAAATCAGTTTGAACACAATTTTTTATTTATTTTTTTTTTTTTAATTTATTTTTGAAAAACTTGACTAAAACGACTTAATTTAAACATAAAATAAAAATTCCTGGCTTTACAAAAAAGTAAAACATGTTGTTGTAACGGTTACTCTTGTTTTTTAATAATTTTTTTTTCGTTTTAAGTCAATTTTTTAAAAAAATTGACCCTCCCGTTATTTTTAATTTCCTCAAAAACTAAAAACCACTCGAGCATTTAGTCTACAGTTTTTGACTAGAAATTGAAAGGAGCATCAAATATTAAAAACAAAAATACTGCTTAATATCGTAAAATTTTGAACAAAATAAGTTTGAAAACAATTTTTTTTTTTAATATTTTTTTTTTACATTTTGAGTTTGAAAAATGATTTTTCAAAAACTATGCTCTTGAATAATTTGAGTTAAAAAGATAATTAAGAAACGGATTTCGGGCTGTAAAAAAAAAGTATAGCATGACATTGTGAGTATAACAGTTGTATTTTTAATATTTTTTTTTTCTATTTTAATTCGATTTTTTTAGAAAATTGCCCCTCCCGCCTAAAGGTGGGGAAATAGACCCTCCTCACATATGATTTTTTTTTGTCTCAACTCAACCTACACGCTCTAGCTTTATGTCATACCTTAGGTGAATCACCCTGTGTATTTTAATTTCGCTGACAACATCAATTGAATGAACGTGCTTTAGAATAATACTTAAAATATTCACAATAATTATTCTGTACATTATTATATTTGTAAAGCCATTAACAAATATTTATTATTAACATTGAACGTGTGACATAAAGTGTTAAATAATAATAAAAATAAATTGTAAAAAATATACAAAAATACATTAAAACAAAGCACATATAAATAAAATAAATAAATCAACAGCAAAATAACTAAACAAAGCAACAACATAGGATAAAATTAGGGATATTATATTGAGGAATTTTTTTTTCAGGCCATTACATCGTTTTGTTAAATATTTTCGGCCATTCTAGTATTTTCTTGATTATATCTTATGTATATAGGCGATATTAGCTGGGGAGGATTCTCAACATCAATGGATACACAGGTACATTTTAACGAACTTAGATACATTCAATTTAGCTTTTTTTTTTACATTTAAACAAAATTCGTATTCATCTGCAGAAATGTACATGAAATCAGTTATTTTTTGTTTTGTATCTTACCTGGTTGGATGATTTTAAGTCGAGCAGATGCTTGGACACTTCCAGCTGGATTTGTTCCAACACATTGAAACATTCCGGCATCTGATTGAAGCAAACCCATGATTCTTAAATTATGACCAGCAACAAGTTGCATGTAGTCATTGGGTGTGATCACATCGCCATTTTTCATCCAATGGATCATTGGTTTGGGTTTGCCTCGGATTGCACATTCCAATTCAAGTTCATCTTTTTCAAATGCAGACTTATCGGTGGGACTTTGAATGAATTTCGGAGGAACTTGAACTTGCAGAGTTGCCTGAGCGTCTAAGGAATCAACTGTATTACTCGCTCGACATTGATAGTTTCCGGAATCGATATCTTCGGCAGCGGAAATTTGCAAAGATCCTGTCCCGATGATTGAAAAGCGAGAATCCAAGTCACTGGAAAAGAAATTTTATTTCAAAAAAAAAATACAAAAATGATAACCAAAAGCAAAAACTCACTTTAAATCCAGTTCTTCTCCATTCCGCAGCCACCGTATCTGTGGCTTTGGCATTCCATTTGCCACACAATCTAGTGTCACAGTGTCTCCCTCCTTAACAGTTTTTGGTGATGGGCCAACGAGAAATGATGGCGCCACCTGACTCTCTCCGCCTTCGGTTAATTTTTTGATGTTCAAATTGGTTTTGCTACTCAATCTCGACACCACTCCCGAAGTCACATTACACTGATAAGTTCCTCGATCTGAACTTCCAACTTCGTCAATTTCTAAAGCACCATTTTGAAAGACTATCATTCTCAGATTGTCTATTATCAGTGGGGCATCATCTTTAAGCCAGGCAATGTCATTTTTGATACCAGGCTGAATGTGTCCAAGTATACAACGGAAGTAGGCTGTCTGACCTGGCAGAAGATAGGACTCCATGAAGTCTTGATTGATTTCTGGCAATCGGGCTATAGAAACAATCGCCGATCGACTAACTATCGTGCCAATTCCATCGACACTTAGGAGACATTGATATGAACCGGTTAAACCTCGGTTTTGTTCAACTGAACTTATGTACAACGAACCGTTATTAAGTTGGGTTCTAAAATAATATTAAAAATTAAAATAAATTAGTATGGGTGATGGTGAACAAATGCTTAAACTTACCTAAATGTATCACCGACAATTCCAAGATCCTGACCATCAGGACCTCGCCACCGAATGTTTGGCGATGTTTTGCCAGCTTTTTGATGTGAACCATATTGTGTTTTGCCAGAACATTGCAAGAGAACGGAATTACCTTCAGGTACAACCACATCTTGAGGTTCCAATGTGAATTCTAGGACTGAAATAAGAAAATAAGTTATTATACCAGTTTATACCAATCAGCGAAAAAATGAACAAAATGTGGTTTAATTTTTGTATGCTTTTCATTTAATAGAGCAGTTTATTATGTGAAATTAAAAAAAAATTCTTGATAAAAACATTAATTTTTGGCACTTTAAAGGCAATCATAGTTTTTGTATACCAGTAAGGAGTACTTTTAGAACAAGAAAATACAGATCAGGACCATATTGCACCAACAACTTATCACTAAGCAATTTATCATGACACGATTTAGTTACGTGGGTTAATATAATTCCCCCGCATATAATGCACATGGACCTTATGTCTAATTTAAGATCAATGTACATTATTTCCGCGGACATTTGGTCATTTCGCGAAAGCAAAATCGTATCATGATTTATGATAGATTGCTTAGTGATAAATTGTTTTTGCAATAGGGCCCAGATTTTTTTTTTGGTGATTACTGCAGATATCAGGTTTGTTATTTAGACCAGTTTATACCAGTCAGCGGGTAAGGAGTGTTTTTCATACATAACATAGTCGAAAAATACTAAAATATACAATATAATCGTTTACTAAGTATTCATTTTTAGTTTTCGGTTGTAGAAAGTGAGTTAATTTTTTTTATACCAGTCCTACGCATACGTATATTGAAGGTATTATCATTTTTTGGAGCCAGAAAATTAAAATCTTATTTTATTTTGTTCTCTCAAAATATGTTAGAAGAAAATGTGAAAGCAGAATTTCAGTCACTAGCTCCAAATGTGTTTTAAAAAAATTTATACCAATTAGCTAAAGAAGCAAAACAAATTTGGAAAGTACGTTTTACTTCTTTCCAATTATACATCGTTTATAAAAAACAAAAACAAAAAATTATTCAATTTTGATACATTGGATTATGTAGTAAGTTTATGTTATATTTGTATACCACTAGTAAATATGGAAGGTAGCGAAAAAATTAAAATTGTGTTTTGTTAGCAACCCAAAATCAATCATTTAAAATTATTGACCGTGAAATGCGACATGAGAAAGTTAAGTATGTCCGTAAAACCTTTTTATACCAATCAGCAAATAAATTAATATCAACATGTGCATTGTGTCATATAGTAGTTTTAATTTTTAAACTTATAACAAAATTTCGAAATATCCAAGCATAAAATTTTTATTTTCGGTTCTCGTTTTAAGCCGATCAGTTTTTTTTTATACCAGTCACGAGTCCCTGGAAATTGATAATTTTTCAAAGCTTTTTGTTGACTTTTCTCAACTTTACAAGTAGCATTAATACGTAAACAAAGTATGTTATCTACGATTAGACCAGTTTATACCAGTCAGCGATAAATAATACTTATTTATATTTGTATGTCTTTTTTAAAAAGATTGACATTTTAAAAAAGTAAACTATTCATGCAGAAAGTACACTTATGTACGTACATTTATTATTTGGGCGAGGATAGTCGGTTTTATTTTTATACGAGTCACAAGTACAAAGCAATTACAGCAGGAAGATTACGATAATATTTTAGAAATAGAAAATTAAAATTTGTAATGCTCTCCAAAGAAAAATCAAAAACTTTATTTATCAAATTCAAACCCAGACATTAATTTTGTACGTTAGACCAGTTTATACTAGTCAGTGAATTAATTAACACAAATAGCTATTTTGGTCACTCCTTCTAACCAGATCAAGCACCAATAAAAATAAATATGTATGTATCTTCATGAAAAAAGTATTTATGCATTCTGGTATTTATATTTATATTTGGTTTATACCAGTCATATTTTACATAAACTAAATTTTTAAAAACTAGACAGGTAAAATCTCTTTCTTCCGGAAACTCTCTTAAAACGTTTAGTAAGCAACTGAAGATATTCGCTGCTATACCAGTTTAGACCAATCAGTGGAAAATTAAAAAAAAATATTATAAAATTATACCACATGAAGGCTGATTCAAATACACAGTAAACGATATGAAATCAATACCAACAATTTTATGTATGTTCACTCAAGTAGGTACAGCATATGTAGCTATATGACTCATCAAAAGACAACAATTAGATATCTAAGGGATTCTATATAAGCCTCATTACAAACTAAGTATTAAACAAGGATTTATCCTAGTCCTGTACCTTCTCCGGCAACAATATCGTATTATTTAAAAAAAAAAAAAAAATAACAAATCACTCAACCATTAAAAATTACGACCAATTGAAGCAGAAAAAAAAACATATTCACTGCATAACATATCTTCTCTCCTCCACCGAACATCAAAACACAAAAAGCCTTCCGCTTTAAGCTTTCCACAAAAAACCCTTCCCGCTTTCCAACTCAACAATCCACAACCCTTAGCTCGCATATTATGTATCTGAGCGAAGGTATGCTCTGCAACACATCGTTACTGCCGCAAGGTAGACGTATTCAATATGCAAATCCCCTCATTAAATCAAGCTTGTAGCAAACGTTCGTCGGAAGGCTGGACCCGAATAATATGCACCCTGTAATTACTTAACGCAGCAATTAAATGGGCATTTTCACGTCTGAGCAACTTCACAGAAAACAATGGATTCAGTAGAGGTAGTTGGTAGGGTGTGGGTATTTTCGTGAGCGGCGGCAGGCGGCAAGGCAACCCCCTGTAGATGAATGGAACTTGCATCCCTATATGTATGTGTGAATGCATTTCCTTTCGAAGGCGCAAACAGAGCACATGGTAAGTTTTACCACCCACCATAAACCCCAGTCAGCACCTACAATCCTCCACATAATCCCAACCTTCAGTTTTGTAACTCTACTCTTGATCTTTTGTTCTTTCCGGGTGCTTTAAGGTGCAAATGGCCGTGCAACAGCGAGAACCGGCTGTGAACTTTATTAAGTGGAAAACTATTTTTCATTGATTAAAACAAAAAAAAAATGTTGCAAACTGAAAAAAAAAACAAAACAAAAATAAAGCTGTAAGCATACAGAAAAATAACGGCAAAACAAAAATAGGGTAATGAACTTTACTTTATGTGTGTAACCATCAAGAGTGTATAGTTATGATCGTGGGTGAGTGCGTTAATGTGCACTTTCGAGTGCAGTAGAAGGCACTCAACAAATTATTATGAATTCAATAAGCCTTAAATTAACAGCAGAACTTTTGTTTTTTTTTTACGTTAAACTTTATCAAAATGTTGTTCTCCTATTTATTCATATTTTTACTTAAAAATTAAATTGGATGTTTTTTTTTTTCGTTGTGGGCACTTATACAGAGTTGTTAGGTATTAAAAGATAATTCATGAATTTGTATAAAATTCGTTGCTGGAATAAGACTGCAATAATTCTGTTGGCAAGGAATTTAGAAGGGATGTAGTGCAGGCCCAAACAGTATTCTGAAAAAAAGTGTACATACATATGTTAATCCAGGAAAAATAGACTTTTGCAAGGAAAAAATTAGTTAAAGGCTGAAATTTGGTATGGATGTTGGTAATAGGACTCTTTAACCCATTTCCGGCGGCTACCATTTCCAGTTGACTTAGAAACTTGAAATTTAACATACTGGATATTTTTTGTGTAATTAGAGGAAATATTAAAAAAAAATATTTGGTTTCACAGAAAATTCGTGTTGCGTTTTCCGTAACGCTCGCTGAAAGGAGTATCAAAATTATTGAAATGAAATTTTCTTCTTACTTGGAATACATGGACTTTATATGGATACTTTTATGAAAAAATAAATAAATATACCTAGATACACTTGGTAATGAAAAGATTATTGAAAATTAATATATGTAATTATCAAAAATAAAAAAAAAATTTAAAAAAAAAAAAAATTTTTTTATTTTAAAAATTAAAAAATCAAAAAAAAAATTCAAAACTATTATTTTTTTTCCAATAATGAGCACTAAAATTACTTAGGTATAATTTTGAAGTTTCTTAAGTTAACCCTTAAAAAGATGAAATTCAAAAATTGTAAAAATCATTTTTCCCAAATTAATTTTTTTTTTGAAAATGAAAAAAAAAAAAAAATCAAAAATCTCATTTTTCCCAAACTTAATTTTTTTTACTAAAAATGTAGATCAAAATTATCTATTTGTTGTATCAGTTTTAAGTTTTTCAGACCAACCTTTAAAAAGATAGAAATCATAAAAAAGTATAAAAAAATTGACCAATAAAAAATTTTTTTTTTTTCAAAAATTAAAAAAAAAATAAAAAAATTATTGTTTTTAATTATTTTTTTTTCAAAAATCGAGACCAAAATTACCTATAACTTTATAAATTTGAAGTTTCGCAATTCAACCCCTAAAAAGATAAAAATCAAAAACTTTACAAAAATTGACCTTAAAAAAAATACTCATCCTTTTGTTGGATAGGATACAATCAAAAATTATGTTTCTTAAAAAATTTGTATATTACAAAAATAAACACACAACATTTTGAGAAAAAACCGTTTAATCTGATTTGAAAACGCAACGAAAGGAAATATTTTTTTTTAGCTTCAAATGCTACTAGATTAGGCGAGCGTTGCGAAAACGCAACGTACTTAGTGCTTTTATCTCACCTGTCAGACAAGCAACTCACAAATAAATTGTGTCAAAATTATTTCAGAATATAATTTGAACCTTTATTTACCTGTAGTTAACATTATTTTAAAAAAAAATTTATTCTGATGAAATTTTTAAATATTTCAAAAATGCTACCTCAAAATTTCGAAAATTTCATATTTTGAAAGTGGCAAAATCAAAACGAAAAAAAAATATTTGAAAAAAAATCCAAAAAACAGGGTCGATTAGATAATTTAATTAACTCTCAAATTCATTTCTTAGTTTTTCTAAATTTATCCTTAGTTAAGTTCCAGAAGTTCTCAGGTATGACGTTGCGTTTTCGCAATGGTAGCCGGCAATGGGTTAAAAACGGTCATCGATCCAATGACCGCCAGGTCCGTTATAAGGGGTCCAAGGGTCTAAAAATGAGTTTTTTGCAAATATCTCAAAAACGGTTTGTAGCTTGTAGCTGAGGCGATTTCCCACAAAAATAGTCTTCTCGGTTTTTTCGTAGCATTAACCGTTAAAAAGTTACAGCAAATGATAAGTTAAAAAATCTCTTGAAGGGGGTCAAATATCATGAAAATGGGAGTTTTTTTTGCAAATATCTCAAAAAGAGTTTTTGTTAGAGAAAAGTTTTATTCTCCAGTTTTTTAGCCCATATAATTTCCAACAAAAAAGCATTTTCTTTTTTTTCGTAGCATTAACTGTTAAAAAGTTATAGCAAATCGAAAAGTCAAAAATCTCTAAAAAAAAAAGTGGCAAAAAGTCGTGAGAGCTCACAACTGTATCATTCCAAGTAACAAACACAAAAAAAATATCACTAAATCTAGTATTAAATTTTGCGTATTTCGTTCATTCTATTTTTAAATCAGAAAAAAATTTAGAGAATAAACTTTCAAATTGCCTACAATACGAGTAAAATATTATTTTAGTAATTAGTGTCAGTGTATTTGCTTAACCTGTTCATATCTTCGAATTTAACTTTTTGTGACTTGGTTTGCTACAGCTGTAAGCCCTTAATATCCATATGAAAGTGATTCCAATGCAAATTTGTTCGAATTTTGAATTTTTTATTTTGGTATACCTGGTAAATTTGAAACTTATGTAAATTTAGAAGCCCCAATTTTTAAAAGGAAATAATAAGCATTGATGTTGGCACTGGATTCAACGTCCGGAATTAGCCTTCGGAGACGAAAAGTTCTGCAAGAACAAGATCAAGAGGATCCCAATTTCTCATATAAGGCCCCTCTGTACGACCTATCGTTCGACTGCCTGCATTTAAAAGGACTTAAATTTCGCTTAAACTGTAAAATTTAAATTCCAAACAGTATATACCCTATAATAGAGCGTTTTAAAAAACAAAATATACACAAAGCCCATCGTGATTGTTTGGATAAACTTGAATTGCTCCAGTGTATTCGTTTCGCGGACCTTTTTTTTTTTCTGCCGCACACACCCATCGTACATCCTCCATTATGTAGAATTAACTTTGTGGCACAGTTGCGCCAAAATACCCTTTTATTTTATATAAATACACCCCGTATGCCCTTAGAGAAACAGAAGCTTCTTTACACAAACTGTCGTGCCTCTTTCCATTAAGAAGAAAAGTTAAAAAATAAAATCCCAATCCAATGTGTATAATGTATCTCTGTAACGTGTGCTTGTGCACTTGTGTTTTGGTTCGGAGGAAGCGAATTACTCCCGTTCTTATTTAAGCTTCAAGCACAAAAAGGCTCAACTACTACGCTACGACACGACACGATGACGACAACGATGCACTTAACGTACATATACACCATACAGCTCGGCAGAAAAGAGGAGATGTACATAGATAGATAATAATAATAGAAGCAGCGCCGCCTGGCAGTCAACTCAGGGTCATTAATCTTTGCTCCTTTTATCCGCCTTTCGTTCACTATTTCTGCTGCGCTGGAATGTAATGGAATGCCAGCTATGTCTCCAGGTGGAACAGACCAACAAATGAGGTGGAGAGTTTGTGTTGGCACGCCAACCTAAACCTAAACCCAAACCCAGATCCAAACCCGGCTAAAAGAAGATCAAGGAGGTTGAGGAGCTGATGACGCTACTTGTCTCCGAAGGCTAATTAAACCAGTAGATGGCGTTTATTAAGAGCATGTCTACATCTCGTTAAAATATCTGTAATACTTCGGGCTGATTTATAGACTTGTTTTCCTTTTGATGGGTGGCTGTGCTTAGGTGAGGGTGGGATGACATTCAACCCCTATGCTGTCGCGCCATCTATGGGAAAGAAGAAGAAGAAGAATTGAAAAGCCGTTGTATGCATATAGAACAACAAGTCACAGAAAGGTTAAGGAGCACAATGAATATTTGATGTTGCCCTGCGGCAGGCACCGTTATGGCTCTGTTGGTTAAGATTTTAATGTGTGTGGTGTGTGTGTAAGAAAGATTTTGCAATGCAATTACCACATTTTCTATATGAGACGGTGTGTGTGTGTGTGTTTTTGAAATTTGTGCGTAAGGACGAAGGACATCGTAAAAGACAAATTATTTATTTATTGCAATGCCCTTCGGGATTGATGGAAAATAATCACAAAAAAAAATGAGAACACACACAACGAACAAGAAGAATAATGAAAACAAGCTTTTTTTTTTTAATAGGAAATGTTGAGTAGAAAAATAGAAGATGAAAAAAAAAAAAAAAAACGAGAAACATAAGAAAAAACATTTTATATTGGAACAGATTGTCGGTCGGATGAATGTTGTTGATATAATAAAAATGAAAAGGTTTCAAGGGATAAATTACACATTCGTTTCAATTTAAGGCCTCATTAAGATTTTCATGACTTATTCATTTTAAAATGGAATAATTATGGCTGCAAGCATATTTTTTTCTTTTCTTTTTTTCATTTTTACAAAGAGTTTGTTGTGGCAATGGCAATAAATGAGATGTGACACATATATGAATTATAAAATATTGTTTGTCTTAGAACATATGTATTGTATTTGTATGAGGGCGAGGAGTTTTATTTTTTATTGTTTTGTATTTGATTTAGGAAGGAAACTGATGAGAGATTGTACGACATTTCCTTCAGACAAAAAAATAACTTTCTTTTGTGTATGTTGCGATTTTTTTTAGGGAGGAAGAGGGCCGTAAAAGATTTGTTTTAATGGTGCGTTCGATTGGAAAATTTATTCCACAATATCACTTTTTTTAATTTAAAAAGTTTTTGAAAATGTAGGTACACAATGGTTTTTGAAAAAAAGTGATTCAACATTTTTTTATATTGAATTTTTGAACAACAACAACAACTCAAAGGTACTACCACCAATAGTTTACGAATTAATTTTAGGTATTTTAACTCGTTTTATTTTTGTTTGGCTAGAGGGGTGCCAAGCCGCCTATCATCAGTCTCCTTTTTTAGTGGTGATGAGCTTTAATCCAATTTTATTATGAAAAACTTTCTTCATGCACGCCATGTATATTATTCGCGTATTCAGCTATTAAACTTTGAAGAAAAGTACCTCGAAAAGAGAAATATAACCTATGCAAAACATTAGTACTGAAGTAAGCATGTGACTGCAAAGAGAGCTCTATGCACTGATTACAGTTGAATTATAAAACTGGTTACATTTCAATTTTTGTACCGAATAAAAGCCACCATCACCACATGGTACTGACTCAATATTTATTTACATGTCTGCACAGAATATATCACGTCTTCTGAAAACATACGATATGTACTCAATCCATTATTATGGATAAAATGCAATGAAATATGTAATGACTACATATATAAATATTTAAAGCCCTCGATCGTTTTCTAAACAGAAATATATTTTCACTATATGCAGTAATGTGCTGAATACAAACCAACTTGTGCTGATTCAATAAAATATGTACTGAATACACGTCCCGCTTGAAGTGTTTTGACTTCAGAATAAAAGATAAATTAGCCGAGCATTAAATAGAGAAATTAAGATAGAAATACTAAAACAGAGCACCTGAACGCTCTTCTGATTTGAAGCCCGCCGTGATATGTATTATCGTGCGGCTTTAAAATGAGAAGAAAAAGATTATAAATACCAAAAGCAATAAAAAAATTATTCTATAACACAATGTTTATTCTTATTTGGAGCTCAAAACTATATTATATTTCTTTACTTATTGTTACGAAGTTACACATGTATTTCCTCATCTCTAAATCATCATTCTACCTACCACCACACATCGACGCTCAATTATTATTTTTAAAATTCAAATAATAATATCCGCCAGCCACCGGATACGGTTCACCGTCATAAGCCAGATCTATGAACACATCATTATGATGAAACGTTGGACGAGTTTTTCTGCACTTTTAAAATTCACATTTACTCCTTCCCACGAATATGATAAGTAAATGTGCAATTTGTATGGGAATTCGTCTTCTACCTTTACCAGTGTTGTGCGGTCCATTCTCGAGTACGAAAGGAGAAGTACCAAGAAACACACTGCTAAATGCGTGGTGCACTAGATAGGAGTTTCGCCTGTTTTTGGCTTTCTAGCTGTATAATTTATTTGTGCCTACAGTTTCGACTTAGGCCGGGGACTCTATCCCGCTCAACGTAATTGTGCCTCTAGTTTCGACTAAGGCCGGGGACTTCATCCCATTCATATGAAGTACCGTGTTAGTTATTTAGGTAACCCTATTGTAACATTATATGAAATACCGTGTTATATTATTTTAAGTAAAGTTAGTTTGTAAGATTATAAAGGCCGAAAAAAATTACGGTCAACTGGAGTTCCGAATTCTTCAAAATCAAACCGAGTTTTCTTGCTTTCTTCGGTCTGACCCTTGACCCGCTGAACTACCTTAGCTATAGATAAAAAAGCATCACATTATAAGTACCGCAGATTGCCACAAAATCAGTACAACCAATGATGAAATATACACAATAATCCAAAAATAATACAGTTTTTTTCCAAAAAAATGTCGGGACCCTATTTCTGTTAGATATATGTATTATTTGGTATTTATCAATTATGGAGCTTCATGATTCATGACAATTAAGAGTTTTATTGCTTAAAAAAATAAAAAAAAAATAGACAATTTATTTAAATTACTTGAATTCACTGTGGCGTATGAGTAATATTTTATAGAAAATTTTAATTTTATACGTGACATTAAAAACTGCTTTCGACTTTGTACATAAATGTATATGAAATTCAAAACACCATCAATCACTACAAATAATTCAATCACAATACAAAAACGGTGGAATGGCTAGAAAAGATTTTAATTATCAAAAAAAAGAAATCATTAAATTATTTTTTAGTTTTCCTAAATCACTTACAGGCTAGATGTTAGAGCTTAGTTTCAATTAATTTGCTAAAACTCTCCTTTTTTTAACTGTATCATTATTAGATTCTTAAATATCGATGATCAAAGAAAAAATCTAACTTTTTATAGAAAACAGATTTTTCAGTGAAAATGTGTAGAATGCAAAGCTTAAGTTAAAGAATCTAAATGACTGTAGCATTAATTTGCTATGAAAATTTATTTTGAGCCCAAGAACAACAGGTATACGAAGAAGAATTGTTAATAAATGAACAGGTATAAGACGACTTAAAGAAGCAGACCACCTTACCCCGAAACGACCTGGGTGGGGATCAAATTTGAATGCAAACCACCGACAAGGTTGACTACGATTTTCTCTAGTGCACTACAATTGATGCGAGTTATGTTCTCGGATGAGTGCAAAATGGGGCAGAACACACAGATGTCCTGGCGAGCGATTTGAACAAAGCCGTTTTGTCGAAACCGTGACTTACGGGGAAGGGTTTTGTATGATACAGGCAGGCATTTGAATTGAAGGAAAAGTGAGCTGGGTTTTTGTCACTAATGGTGTTCGAGGGGAGGTTTAACTTTCCCTGATATTCTGTTGCATCACGTCATAACTTTTGCTGGATGTTTTATGCCAAAGATTTCGTAATAATGCTTTATAACGCTCGGTGCAACACTGCGCGGGGAACAGTCGGATTCCTTAGGGAAGTTGGTATTGCCGCGATGGACTCGCTGGCACTAAGCCCAGACTTAAGCCCTATCGAGAATTTGTAAGACGAAGGGTTAAAGCCAGAAATCTAGCTCCTGAGACAATTAAAAACTGAAAGCGGCACTGGTAGACGAATGGTAAAGAATATCGCAATACAGAGTCAAGAAACCCATCACGTCAATGAAAAATCGTTCACAAGCTGTAACTAGAGCTTGGGCGGGGCAATACAAGATACTGAAACAATAAATTTTGCTTTATTTTGTCTTAAATTTTTAATTTTCGAGCTATTACCTGTTTTAATTTCATTTTATTTTTTCTTACATGCTTCAATTATGGCGATTATCTCTTGAAATCCCGAAGTGATTTTTCTGTTTTTAGCCTTGATTTGAAGCTTATGGTTCCAGCGTTTTACCGATACCATAAACATTTATCCATGTCAATTACATTGAGAGTAATATTATTGTTTTTACGTGAAGCAAGAGGGTGATTCCATTTGTATGCTCGCAAGTGTACATCAGATCTTGCGTTTAAAACCGGCAGTTCTGATTTAATCCTCAGTTGTGCCATGTATATGAATTTGGCATAATGAAGAACTTAAATTTTTGCTGAACATTAAAACAAATTTATTTAAAAATAAAATTCAAGATTGAAAAATTGGCTTTTAGGAAAGGTATAGGATTTTGTTCCAGATGTCGTCGTTGTATTTTGATGGGTCTTTTTCTATTTAAAGTCAATTTTTTTTTTAGGAAAATTACCCCTTCCGATTGAACGGGGTCCGGTCCGTCCCTCTCATACGATTTTTTTTCTTCTTTTGACCCAACTTATGTGTTACAGTAAACTGTTGGGTCTACACAGATTGTTCTGTGCTCAAATTCAAGAAAATTTATTTACTTTGAAGAGCTAAGCGAATTTAGTCGAGAAACTAGTCCTTTAGGGTTAAAATCGCCATTAACTAAAAAAAAAAGCGTGAACATTTCGCGTTTGTTTGGAATTTTGATAATTTTGCGTTCGGGACTCGAGTTCGAAAACATGGGTTTTTCATTAGACCAATATCATTAGCAACTCAGCAAAAATTAGAACTACCGTTGACAAGGTTACTGAACGTTAGGCTGCCCGCACATTTGGATGTGTCATCGTACAAATTCGTATTTGTCACGGTCTCTTGAGTGGAGTCAGCTGAAAAACGTGATATTTAAATAAAATGATAAGGAGCCTAAGATACAACTGCATCTATGTTAAAAGCACATGTTTTTATAGTGAGTAGAAATCTCTTTGTACTGCCTCATCCATTCAAGGCATATCTATGAAGATTTTCTACCTATACCTATACCAACAGAAGCTTGAAATTCGACCACAATTCAATGCATATACATATTCTATATTTTTTTTTTTCTGAATGATTATTATTAATTTATTGAAAACATGAAAATTTACAGTAGCCACCTGGGCGATTGCAAATCACAGTGATTAAGTATTTTGTGTGATGTGTGTGTCAAAATATTGTTAAGCAAAATCCCTCTGGTAGCTGAACCAACAAACAATAACCAACGAGATTACGCCTTTTGGCCATACCAACGCAACTGACGCGACCGGACGGACAGTCGATGTCCAGTCCATGTCATTGTTGAAATAATTTGATTTGGACATTCGATTTGGCATTGAATAAATTTTGATTTTATTATTTCACTTGGTCTACACTGTCTGATGCGTTGAAAGAGAAATAAATCGCGCATTCAAGTGCAGGCCGCCGTCGATGTGTCAGTTTTATGAAGGTTCTTTGTTCACTTTTACTCATATGATGCAACCATGCAACTGTTAGATCGCTGAGGTCTATATGACTCCAAATGTTTTCTTGTTTTTCTATTTGAGCTGTATGAATGCTTTACATCAGAGCGGAATGTAATTTGCATTTTTGAATTTCAAATTTAATGTTTGTGCAAATAAAAAGTAACAATTTGTTTTGTTGTTTATGGCAAATTATTCTGTCGATGTCATAACTATAAATTCAATATTCATTTTATGCACTATATTTCAAGGTTCAGGGTGTGAAATTTTAATTTCATTCATCCATCACTAATGACAAAAATTTGCAGCTCGAAGCTGGGCCGTATAGCTTACAATAACTCGAGATTGAATAATGACGACTTCAAATACATTTTATTTTACAGATAATAACTCTTCATAACGTGCAGAAAGGTTTTTTTTTTTATGAAAATTCAATTAGCGGTTTTCTTATTACAGTAAGTTTTTAAAAAAGTTGTGAAATGTCTTAGGTCTTGAATATCTCGAGAACAAATAATGCTATTGATTTCAGCTCAATTAAATTCTACAGGGTGTCCCGCGGTTGACGATGTAGACGAAAACCATGGCTTTCTGAAGTCATTTTAAGTCGAAAAATTCAAGAGGTAATTTTCTAATTTTCGCCTCCTTTGCTACTTAAACCGGTTTTGATGATTTTCGGTGGCTCTAACTGTGCCAAAGTGCAACAGATTCTTGATTTTTTTTTTTTGCATTTACACAAGAGCAGTTAGGACTTTTTACCCACACAACTTTTTTCTATGCGGGTAACGGTTTTTCTACAATCTATATTTATATACAAATGAATCCCTTTTTGTATTCGTACGCGCATAACTCGTACCTACTTATCTGATTTAGTTGGAGATTTTTTCGTTGAATTTGTATTAAACCAGATTAACACACAATAGAGCCGAAAATTGGGAAATTTGACCGAAAACTAAAAAATTCGACCGACAAAATTCGAAAATCGTAAAAACATCTTGAAATGACACTATATCATTTCTAAATTAAAATTCTTGCTCCACGTTGGGCGCCACCTGTAATTTCTGTTCTTGCTTAGGGGCCAGTTATAGCGATCAGGAAAACGCATCAGGAAAAAATTTTCTTTTTTAAATTTAATGTTTTATTATACGATTTGAAATATACAAATGGCACAAATCGATGATAAATCATTTGAAATATTTATTGCATTAACAAAATGTCCTTTGGAGGAAATAATTATTCTGCAAAATGCGTTTTCTGATGGAAACTCGTTTTCTGTACGAAATGTCTATCAGGAAAATATATAAGTACTTGTTTTAGAGAAAGTATTTCTCCCAAATTAAATTTTTTTAATGGAAAAAATATTTCAATTGGTTTATCATCGATTCTTATCCTTTTTATATTTTAAATCGTTTAATAAGACATTGAATTATACAAAAGGAAATTTTTTCCTGATCCGTTTTCCTGATCGCTATAACTGGCTCCTTAGTTGCTGGGAAAATATGGATGCTATAGTTTTAACAACGTCTGGTAATGTGCAAAAAATTTTGCTGCTTTCTGAATAAGTTTTTTTTTTCGTACGCGCATAACTCGACTGAATATCATCCAACCTGGATGGGTATTTTTTTGTTGGATTTGTATTGAAGCAGATAAACACACTATAGAGATAAAAATTGTAAAATTATGCCGAAAAAGTCGAAAAGTCGTGACAACAATAAATTGTATACTTTCTGAATTGTTTTTTTTTTTTTTTTTTTTTTCGAACGGTCTTTCTAAATTGGCGATTGATACGAATCGATTGCCTGCTGTAACACCCCTATTACTACATACATGGAGTACTGCGATACAACGTTCGCCGGGATCAGCTAGTTTATTATAAAACCCATTTGTTGGCATTTTTAGGTTGCTCTTCTGACTTTGGTATTATTATTTTTTCCTAGTAGCCCATGGCGTAATGGTTAGTGCGTTGGACTGTCATGCCAGAGGTCTGGGTTCAATACCAGCCGCTTCCACCTTACGTTTTTTTCCAGGCTACTACCTGTTGCAAGGAAGTGACATATCCTCCAAGAGTATCTCCTGTCACAGAAAAGTGCTGCTGACCTTATCCATTCGGATTCGGCAATAAACTGTAGGTCCCCCCATTCCTGCAGACACGCACACAGGAATGGTTGAGAGTTATAAGTCACTAGGCCTTAGTTCTTCGTGAGCTGTTGTGCCATCAAATTTATTTTTTTTTTTTTTAAGTTTTATTTATAGTGAACATGTTTTGAAAAAAATAATTTTCAACCTCAAAATTTTGATTTTTTTTTTTCAAATTTTGTACAAACTAATTTTGTTTAAAATTTCACGTTATTAAGTACTGTTTTTAATATTCAATGTTCCTATTAATTTTTAGTCAAAAATTGAAAATTATATCCCCAAATGTCTTTTAGTTTTAAAAATAATGCGATGGCCAGATTTCTAAATTAAAAAGTTGACTCAAAACAGCAAAAAGTTATTAAAAAACAACGGCAACCGGTACAACGCTATGCTATACATTTTAATGAAGCCTGAAATCTCTTCCTTTAATTTTATTTTTAAGTAAAGTCTATTTATTGAATATTTTTTGAAAAATTAATTTTCAAACTCAAATTTAAAAAAAAAAATAAAAATTTAAAAATTGTGTTCAAACTGATTTTGTTCAAAATTTTACATTATTAAATAGTATTTATGTCTTTAGTATTAAATGCTCTTATTAGTTTTTCGTCAAACACTTAAAACGATATGTCGAAATGTCTTCAAGTTTTTAAGAAAATTGAAAATAACAACAACGTCTTTACTACTATTTCTCTGAATTTTAGCACAATTTTATTTTTTTTTTTTATTATGAATTTTGACATAACTGTGGACTTAAATTCGTAGAAATTGCTAGAAGTTTTCTTAGACACTTTTAGACTGTAGGTAAACTTTTCCATCTAAAATAATTTGGTCAACATAGTCAAAATTGCTTTGAACTTTTAGAGTTTTCATAAATTTCATACAGATTTAACAAAACTTAAATTAATAAGCAAAGTTAAATTTAATTAAAAAAAAAAAAATATAGAAAAGCATTAAAGGTTTGTTTACATAAATTATGTTATGCTCTTTATGTATATTTCATAACTCCAAACGCGTAAAATAAACTTCCGACGCGACGTATAAAATGTTAAACTTTTGAACTTATCCATTTCCTTTGAACATTTTGTTAATTTCAAAGGCTAATAAAACTGAATAATTACGGATGCCCTTAAAAAGAAGATGAAACCCTGAGGAGGACATTAATATTGCTTTCCCTTGTATCATGGAGAGTTTTTATGACTTTATGTAATTTTAGTGAATACAAAAGTTCCCACCCGATGAAAATTACCACATAGTATTTTTTTTTTATTATTTTCCGGCTTTAAGAAGAAAAAAAACTTTTTATATAGCCGCTGCATAGTTGATATTGAAGTAAAATTTTACTATGCGGAAAAATTCATTCAACTATTAACCACAATTTTAATCGATGGCTCGACGCCGACCGAGCAGCCGTCGCCACACTGCTGGTCGCAACGCTGATGCATGGCATTAAAAAAATATATTTTCGAATGGATCTATCATAAGTGCGTTCGTGATGCATGAAACCGAAGAACAAAACAAAAACAAAAATAACTCCCTCTCAGCCGTCGTCCGTCATGCAACAGTTTCCACATCCAACGCATCATTCACAAGTTGAGGGATATTTCCAGAATTCAGAGTCCTAGAGAGAGAGAAAAGATATGCAGATTTATATCCTGGATATGCAACGTTTGGCCATATAAATATTATCTGAATGAAGAGACTTGAGCTTTTTGAGCCTTTATCGATAGATCATGCATGGTCGGGTGTGCACGCATCGTTCGATATTTAAATTTCGATGATGCAACATGAAATCGTTTTTGTGGCGCGTGGTGGTGAATTTTTATCCATACATATATGTGGAATACCCGAATTAATATGGTTCAATAGTTCGGCCGTTCATCCTCTTGTCGGCTTAAGGATTTTGTGTAAGGAAGGGGTATTCATATAAAGTACGTATAGGAGTAGGATTAATTGAAATAAGACACATTCATGCGTGTGTGGCTGTGTGGCCTACCGATTCTTTATTCCACATTCAGTTAATGACATTCCATCAGATATTATTTATATTGGAAAATAATTCTTTTCAAAAGCCTGGTATTACAGTCCAAAGGGGCTTATGGGGGAACTGAATTTTAATGTTGAGTTGCGTTCTTAAGCAAGGCGCTCACTGAAGTGGTGTGGTGACGAAGTGGAGTGGTAGTGGCGTGGTGACTAAGTAGCAGGTGAAATTAATTAAATGAAGACGCGCTCATCACAGTGAAGTGGCGGTGCGGTGGCATGATACTTTGGAGGTGGTTTGGTGCCAGTCGGCTGCCACATATTTGTTTTCAAGTGGCAAGTGAGTGGTGATAAAGTGGATTTTTGTACTGTATACGAGTATGATTGTGATTATTGACTTATAGACCGAGAGCTGATGAACGTAGTTTGCCACCGCAGTGCGCATTATATCACTTTCATATCACTTCGCCGCCACTCCATCACCAAGCCACTTGTTCACCACTCCACTGCCACTCGCTACTCCTTTATCACTCCACTTCGTTAACACTTCAGTGAGCGCCTTTCAACTCCATAGCATTAGTGGTTCCTGCGAGATATAAAATGTCAAAAATAATGCAAACCGTAACTGACTGACTCACTGACTGACAGATCATCAAAATTATGGAGCACTTCTCGACACATTGTAATTTCACAATACGGTAGACCTTGTCGTGCATACAAAGGAAAAAAAACGAAAAGTTGAGATTTTCAATTTGGAGGCGTGGTATCCGATCCGCCCACTTTTTCAGAAATGTTATGAATTATATGGAGCACTTCTGATTGCTGTAGAATGTGGTGGAGGGAAAGGGCTAGAAAGTATGTAAAGAGTAAAATTTGAAATGTGACTTTTAAGGGGCGTTGCATGCACATACATTCTTAGAAGCGTTGTCAATTATTTAAAAATTTAAGGTTTTATATATAACAAAAAAAAAATAGCTTTGCAAAAAGAAGTGTAAGCAAACCAAAAACATAAATGTTTAAAAAAGAGCCAAGATCTGCTATATACCATGCGTACAATTCAGTCGTGAAAAGTATTAAGCGAGAAACTGATTGAAACAGCAACAGCAACAGCGGCCGCCATTAATTTAGATCCAACGTATTTCAATATTCAATTGTGTAACACAGATAAGAACAGCAACGTCAACGGCGCCGCGCCGTTAGTCCTAAGTCCTAAATTTGCTGTTGCCGGTGTGGTACCACGAAGAAAATGCTTTGATTTGAAACGTCAAACAGATACAAATGTAGGTGCTGTTGCTGGTGGCAATGTATTCGAGAAATTTTTGCTAGCCAGCGTGCTGTTTGCTGTTGACGGTACTGGTGCTGTTGCTGGTTTAATCTGTTTCACGCATTGAGATCTAAAAGTACGCCAAGTAAAACTACAAAATTTTAGTCAGTTATAATTAAAAATAATTTCTTGCCTAATTTGGGATTAATTGGATACTCGTAGGTAAATCCGCTTAAAATATTTGATATTGAGCCTTCATAAACAAAGAACTTGGCTTACTTTCAGATCTGATGAGAGCGAAATAAACTAAAACCTTATAAATTGCCGGGAATTTATGAATTTCATATATAATTTTAACGGAGGTGGAATTCCTCCATCATAATAGAATACAATTAAAAAATTAGAAACAAGTTGTCAGTTGGGCTGTCAAATTGGTGGGTTATATGTGAATGCTACAACTAGACAACTCTCGATATAAAACAATATCAAGTAACTACATAATTGGGAGATTGTAAGCTTCGTAAGTTTACTGCTTTCTTTAATGAGAAGGTTACCAAAAACCCCAAAACATATAAATACAAAAATTTAACTACATAAATGTTGAATACACCGGTTCACACTAGGTAAGACTAAGGCTAAGCACGCACTTGCGATTTCGATCGCGCGACTATTTAGTCGCAAGAAATAGAACAAATAAGTTTCAATGTGAGTGACCACTCTTGCGACCGAGAAATCGCTACTGAAATTTGTTCCATTTTACGAGCAACGCGATTGTCGCAAAATAAAATGAAACAAATTCAATTACATGTGGTGTGACCGCATTTGCTATTTAAATTTCTGCGATTTTAAAATCGTAGTCGCGGAATGAAATAAACATGCACGCACCTGCGATTTTCAGTCGCAAGAAATGAAGCACATGGTTTTAAATGTGAGTGCACGCACATGCGACTGAAAAATCGCGGCGCTTGAAAAAAATTAAACAGGTTCCACTTTTAGAACGACTTTTCAGTCGCAGCGACTTTAAATCGCAAGTGCGTGCACAGCAAAAAATTGATGCGATCGCGATTTTTTAATCGCAATGACTTTAAATTGCAAGTGCGTGCCTAGCCTAAGGGCCACTTGCGCAAACGTTTTCTGACAGCAGTAACCTTTGATTTATAAATAATTGAAAGCTTTTTGACTGATTTAAATCAAATTACGTTGTAGTAAAACTAATTTTTTTCTTTATTTATGTAAGTTTAAAAAGTTATTTTCTCCTCGTTTTCTGGATAAATAGTTCAACATCTGAATTTGTTGCTCTCACGTCAAATTTAAGAATTTCTTACGAAAAAGCATGTCAAAGCGTTAGAAATTGTTTATTTTTCAATGTGTGTTGTGTTTACTGTGTTGAAGATTCTGAAAAAAATAGCAAGCATTTTTCGTTCGTGCTACTAAAAAACGAGAAAAGTTTATTTATTTATCTAAACTTGGATAGTTATCCTCAGTTTTATTTATTTATCCGTTTGTTTTATGCAAGTGACCCTAAATATATGTACATAGTCAAATTTTAAGTTGTTTGGTGTTGTCAATAGGGCTAGTCAGAATGAATACAAAAATCGAATTTGTGTGTCATATCCTTAAATCCTATAAAATCTTTAAAATCTTTATAAGTACATACATATGTATATTAAGAAACTCTCTATACCTGATACTCTCTTTCTCTCTCTCTCTCTCTCCATCTTGGGGCCATTTGCTGAAACGAAACTTAAACGCTTATGTTCTACTTTTTCCTCAGTGTAAACTGTCACATAAGCTCTTATGTTGAACTTAAATACTTAAGTTTCGTTTTAGCAAATGAGACTTTCAGATCTACCGTGATGAACCTTCTTAGCCTAAAACTTGCTTCCTTTTTCATTTGGCCTACATAACCTTCCCTGATCTTTCTTTTTCCATTCTTTCCGAAACATTTTGTGATGAATATGTAATATTATCCCACTTTTTCTCACAATCTCTTAGGTTGTATATATAAGGTTACATCTGTTCCGGAAAGGTTCATGTAAAAAGTTAACCTAAAAGTTAACACTGGTACTTCATTACCATTTTAGTCCAAGGAAAAAAGAACTACCAACACATTTAAATAATTTATTCATGAAAATATTACCATGGTCCCGAATTTTAAAGAAGAACTAAAAAAGTAAACTTTCCCGCCACCAAAACTTTTCAAAAAAAAAAAAATAAAATAAAAAACAGAAAACCGTTTTGGAAAATCATTCATTTCCACCTCATAACTCGTAACAGACGTTCACAAAAACAAAAAAAAAAAAAACGAATCCAAAATTGATGATAAATTAATCATGTCAACAGCCGAGGCGTTCCAATATGCTTCCCAATCCGTCCCAAATCTTGAATGTCCTATGTTTGCTGCCCCTGCTGCTGCTGCTGCTGATGATGATGATTTGATTCCCATACTCTGTCTGCCCACAGAGTTACTATACCATGATGATGACTATTAATGGAACACCCACCATTGCCACCTTTATATAACGTGGAGGCCCAATCAATAGCCAACCTGCGCCGATACTAATTTATCAGAAGTGGGTGTGTTTGGAGCTCGTTTGTGTTCAGGACATCAGTTTGCTGGTTTCCGTTTTGAGTTCTGAGGGGGGGGTACGGAAAGCTGTATCGGCTCGGTTGCTATTATGCTTTGCTCCTGTACATTGATAAAAAAAATTATTGTTCACTTGAATAGCTCGTAATAAATCAAATATCGCCTACACCGACCGACCTGTGTGTATGGGGGTCGGTGTCGGTCGATGTTTCTGCCATACAACATGTCGCTGCCGCCACCGCTATTTAATATCCCTCACTTTATGCATGCCTGAGTGTGTCTGGCTGCGTTGCAAAGCCTGGACTGCATATTTTCCCTATTTGTGGCATTAGATGGCTGCTGCTGCTTCTGCCAGCGTTATGCAGCAGTGCAGTGCGGAAAGGAAGGCATTAAGGTGTGTTTAGACGAGTGTCAGTAGCTCACTTGTAAGTGCCGCGTGTCACTTCAAAAGCAGCAAACATATACAAACAACATGACTGACCAGACCATCGAGCATCGCACTTACAACGGATTTATGCATTTCCTTCCAATGATATGCTATACCCTTTAGAGGAGATTAAATTTAAAGCTATTCATCATGTCATCATCATTAGGGGGAGAAACAACCCTATAGTTAGGGTATAATATTGTGTGGTGTACATAAATGAGCATTGATGATGAAGGGTGATTTTTGAAGAAAAAAAAAACCAAGAAAATACAATACCTTGTACATTTAAATTGGGTTCATTAAGAAAAACAGAATAAGGATGGGATTTCGTTTCGGGAATAATAATTCACAACACATGCATGCATTAGTATTGTTGTTTCTTTTTGTATTTTTTGTACTTTTGTTCTTCTTTAAGTGTGCTTTCCCTAAGTAATTAGGAAATTATACTTTGTACAAACGAAGGTAATATAAAACAGCTACACTCAAAGGCGCCCACAGAACTATAGAAATTATAAACATTGGTTAGGAGGGGCGATGTCTTTTTCTGAATCACAATGAATTAAATTTGGTTTTGCGTCAAAATAAACTTTGAAACGTGTGGACGTAACTTAAAAAACAAAGAAAAAAACTTGGAAAGCATCAATTTTACCGACCGCTTTCGAACTCTGATCAATTATTAAGAACTATTTGACAGTTTTGACGTTTAGGTGACTTAGACTATGTCAACGCAAGAAACGTTGACGCTTACACGGATGACGACAGTCGATTATACTGACGCAAACTGAATTAATGTGTTATCTGTGTCCATGTGTTTTTTTACCGTTTACTGTCAACGATTTGACAAGTAAAAATTGACAGTTTCACGACTTGAGTAAATTAGAACAGTTTGAGCATTTAGGCGGAGTTGACAAGTGCAAAAATCAATCATTTTTCGCTCTGACGATCACACAACGAATGTCAACTTTAAGTCAATGTGACATTTTTGGCAGCTCATTATGACATTACATTAAAACTGTCAAATTTAATTAAAGGACGAATAAAATGTTGATGGATGGACTTTAAACACCTCTCAGAAATTTTGGATTTTAGGTTTTGCTCCAAAAATGGGTCAGTTCGATCCAAAAAATGTCAAAATTTAGTTGTGCCCCAAATTGTGAAGCTTTAATATGTCAAATTAGATTGAAGAATGGATACAATGTCGCAGGATTAAAAACCTTTAAAAAATCAGAGAAATTTCTGAGATTGAGATAAAGATCAAAGCAGGCTAAGTCGAATGTTCAGTGAGACCAATTAAACGTTGGGGTACCAGTCAACGCACTGATGAGCAGTCTGTCGATTTATCCTAACTGCATTTTTAGGGTCACACAAAATAATCAACGCGACCATCAACGCACTGACAGTTTTCTGCGTTGAATATCATACGGAAAATTTGGTACAGAATTTGACGTAATTTTTAGGAATGGCTACGATATCTCGCCCGGGCTACTGCCTTTTGCGAGGAAGTGACAAATCATCCAAGAGTATCTCCTGTCACAGAAAAGTGCCGCTCACCTTAGCCGTTGAGATTCGGCAATAAACAGTAAGTCCACTCCATTCCTGCAGACACGCACACAGGAATGGTTGATAGTTGTAAGTCACTAGGCCCTGGTTCTTTATGAGCCGTTGTGCCATCAAATTTATTTTATTTATTTAACTACGAAATCTCGCAAATTAAAATTTCGCATTACAAAATCTCGCAATGACAAAATCCCTGCAAACTAAAATTTCACATTTGAAAAAAAAAAAAAAAAATCAATTAGGTAGGTAGGTACTTTACTTATGTCAATTTAGACTTAAAAGTCTTTTAACAGTCGGGCAAGCATCTATATCAACAGTTTTCTTGGAAAATAGTACTTTAGGTAGACCGCTTCACGGGTATCACAGATTCTCAATCCCTTTTAGAGTCTTCTGTCCCGCTCACGCAACTTCGTACCTGCACTTAGGGTATGTTCCTTCATCAGATATAGGCGCCTTAGCATGTGAGATTTCGGTTTATAATAATTTGCAAAATTTTTGGGTGCAATATCGTAGTGCTTACTATTTTTAACGGCGGAGAGTCAACGCGTTGATCGCTTCCGTTAAGCGTCTAATTGTAGCTTTATTTCTTTATTTATTTCAGATCATTTTCTTTCTCATGGATGGGAAACACTTGGAGCAATTTGCGAATTCGGTGGAAGCGTTACTCTCCTTGTTTGCCATCATTAGAGCTTCCGGGCTGCTGCCTCAGCACCTCTGGTCCTAGACTGCGGCACTGATTGGAAAGTCTCGTTCTTAGCTGATGCATCCGTCATAAGACACTCCTCATCGAACCAGGCCTTTCGTTGAAGCAGCTTAGTATAAGACAGCACATCAGTGGTGGCAGTGTTTCCTCCACTACTACCCTGCCCATGATGCTGTCGGCGGGCTTGCTGAAAGATTAAGAGAGACGTGGTCAGCAAAAGTTCCGGCTGTATCTTCTGATGCTAATATTGCCACGTCAAAATATCCTCATCCGTAATTTGGCCTCTACCAAATATTGGTCAGAGTCTGTGTTGGAAACTCGGAACGTACGGATTAATCGGAAGTACAAGAACCACAAGAGCCTTGACGGTTCTTTGATCTGGAAGGGAAGACTACATTGGAGTAAGGAAATCGAGTGCTTGTTATGTAAGCATCTGGAAGGTCATTGAGCATGAATCCGTCGCTGGACTAGATAAAAGTGTAGTCTTGCAGGCTGTGTCATCCGACTGCTTAGTCAAAGATGCTCTCCTTTCCGATTTATGCGTTGAAGTCAAGAGAAATAATCTCGAACGTTTTTCGTATATACATTTATCATTTCATAAGTCTTCTGGAGAAGATTGTGGAATATTTTCTTGGTTTTTTTTCCATTGGGTTGTAGGCACGCATCAGCTTAATGTTTTTTTCTGACCTAAGTCTTGTCCAAACCAAAAAACCACAATCGCAATTTTATTGACGTTGGTAATTGCAGCACTAATCGAAAAGTAGACATCACAGAATTTCATCCCCCGTCCTCTCCATTCCATTGTATTTCCTGGATTCCTATTGCGTCGACCTTTAACCTATCCAGGTTCTCCAATTATAAATTGTTTAGTTTCCAGATTACAGGTTGAAGATCCGAAATTCATTGTCCTTGCTTCGTTTGCTGGGGTGTCGTTTACATTTCAATCATTCATAACTGAGGCTCGTTGGTGTTTCGGAAGAAATATTTTTCGTGGAGGGAACGTTATCCCGACGCACAAGGCCCAAATTAAAGATCTAGCCACTTGTATTTATTTTCATTTTTCCAAATATAAACGTTAGGAAAAATTAAATGCTTTACATATTTAGAGGAAACATTTTCACCAAAAATTAGTTTTAAATTCCAACGAATTTCAAAAACATGTTAAAAAAAAAAACAATTTAATTCTTCGCCATTTGAATATTCCCATAAAACTAAAAGAAAACTCACTTCCGTTTGAAGAATACAATAAAATTGAAGCCAAAAGTCAATAATCCATTTAATTGAAATTTCGAGAAAGGTCGAAACTTCCTGCCATATAAAACACACACACCCAAATCCGATTTAAACTCCCAGGTCCTAGGTTAACTTGTTTGCCCTTTTACATTTCTTTTTTTGTTTTTTATAAAAGTTCATAATATCGACTATTCCCTTTTTTGGTATGCTTATTCTATTTTATCGGAAACAAATTTTCCCGATAATTTGACTTAAACTAAATTAAAATAGAAAAAACAAACTTTCTTTCTTTCTTAGAAATACTTTTCGAAATCATTATTTCTGATTAAGGATCTAGATACTTTTTAAATTGCATTTTAGTCTACATATTCTTTGTTGTTCTTTTTTGTTTTTTCTTCTTCCTTAACTTGCATTGTTTTAAGCAAAAAAAAAAGAACAATAATAGAAAAAAAAAGTATTTTCCAAACTCTCCCTCATCCCTTTTGTATTTTTTGTCGTAATTGGAAAACTTTCTCGCTTTTGTTTTTTTTTTTTCGTCAGCCACTGAGCGATTCAGGAAAAAAAGAAATCTCATTAAAAAATCCTCTCGTTTTTCCCTTTAGGTTTCCTCTGGGAGCCTTGGAGTCACACAGGACATAGTCTTCCCTTCTTGCGACATCTTAATTAAAAAAAAATTATTCTAAAGTCAAAATGAACAACAATGAGTTGTTAGATAAACTTCCTGTTTTTTTTAAATTCTTCTCCTTCTTCTCATACCGCTTTTCAAGGTTAAACAGAAGAATTTACAAAATTAATTTACCACTGCTGATTCACTCCTTATTCTAACATACTCTTTCCCACACTACCATATTTTATTACTCCTGCTCAATGATGTCGAATGTGATGTGAAAGTATTATTTTACTACATTTCTCTTGCAACTGATTCTTTGATTCGATGTTGGGAGGATTTATAATCTTAAAAATTGTTCATGCAGTCCAGTTTAAATTTGTAATGTCAAAATTTAAGAATGAAAAATTTCTTTGGTGCGGAAAGTAGAGCAGGTAAGGATGTATTAGAAAATTTAGTTCGCGGTCACATAATATGCTAAGGTCGCGAATCCACTTCACGGTTAGATTTAGTGACGAAAAGGATATTTGACGATTTGATATGTTTTAAACCAAATTAGAGGAACTGTGGAGAAGAGACCTATGAACTGAAGAAATGGTTCCGAAAAACAAAACAATAATTTAATGAGCCCAATTTAATGCTGCTAAGTGCCAGTTGTACAATCGTGGTTTAAATCTTGATCCATGGTTCAGGAATTTTAACTCGCCGATTTCGGCGGGTTAAGTGAGGTTCAACGATGGTTCAAGGTTCAAATATGCACTAAAAGCCAATTACATGCCCGAACCATCGTTGAACCACAGTTAATCCGCCGAAATTGGTGAGTTAAAATTCCTGAACCACGGATCAAATATTTGTACAACTGGCCCTAAGTGCCAGTTGTACAATCGTGGTTTAAATTTTGATCCGTGGTTCAGGAATTTTAACTAGCCGATTTCGGCGGGTTAACTGAGGTTCAACGATGGTTCAAGGTTCTAATATGCACTAAAAGCCATTTACATGCCCTTAGGGCCAGTTGTACAAATATTTGATCCGTGGTTCAGGAATTTTAACTCACCAATTTCGGCGGATTAACTGTGGTTCAACGATGGTTCAGGCATGTAATTGGCTTTTAGTGCATGTTAGAACCTTGAACCATCGTTGAACCTCAGTTAACCCGCCGAAATCGGCGAGTTAAAATTCCTGAACCACGGATCAAAATTTAAGCCACGATTGTACAACTGGCACTAAGTCTTCTAATTGGCTGATCCTAGTTTAGTAGTATCTACATAATTTGTATTTTAAAAATCCTTCAGATTTCAATATCACGAATTTATAATAAGAATAAAAAGTAAAGGACCTAGGTGCCTGCCTTTGGGAACCCCAACTGGCAACTGGTTTACTCATTAATAAAAAGTCAGACAAACACAAATTTGGTAGTAGCCCGTGGCGTAATGGTTAGTGCGTTGGACTGTCATGCCAGAGGTCTGGAGTTCAATACCAGCCGCTTCCACCTTAAGTTTTTTTCGGAGCTACTACCTCTTGCGAGGAAGTGACAGATCCTCCAAGAGTATCTCTTGTCATAGAAAAGTGCCACTCACCAGCCGTTCGGATTCGGCAATAAACTGTAGGTCCCCTCCATTCCTGCAGACACGCACACAGGAATGGTTGAGAGTTGTAAGTCGCTAGGCCCTGGTTCTTCATGAGTCGTTTGTGCCACCAAATTTATTTATTTTTTTTAAACACAAATTTGACTTTGAGAAGTAAAGATCTGATGAGTTCCTAAATAAAAAGAAAGGAAAGTGGTTGGGGGCAATTAAAGAAACACTCAACTTCGTTCAACTAGGTCGAGTGGGGTATCGTTTCCACGTATTTTTAAATGCTGTTTCCAAAGGTGTCATTTAATTTTCAATTAGATTACTTTTTACAAAAGCTTCCATTCAAATTATTGATGTTGAAGCTACGTTCAAGCGGAATTTTATATTTTCTTGTGAGTACTATTTTAAATTTTCGTAAATGATTTATATGTATTTGAAAGTATATGAAATTCTTAGAAAAAATTGCTTAACTAATATACTAAACTTAATTCATATAAAAAGTTCTTTTATCAAAAATACAAGCAACATGTACTGAGTTCATAAAAAAAAAATCGTGAGTACATTACTATACAACAGTTTTCTAAATCAAACAAAATTTCAATTATCTATTATTAATTTCTTCCAACAGATTTTTGTACTGCGAATTGGCCTTGAAGTTACGTCTGCACTTGGTGCCTCCAAGAATTCTACTTCAATTCAAATTTAAGTAATTAAAAGCTGATTTATTTTTTCAAATAAAATAATTTACAATAAACACAAATATGTAGAGTACGAATTGTGATGAGTACAGTGTCTAGGTAATCATTACATATTTAAACAAAAAGAGTTCTTTGTTGGCTATGTTCTCAGTACAGGTAACCAACTCATAATTATGTAAAGAGTAAATAAAATAGGTAAATGACAGAAAGACTTTTCAGTACATGATGATCATGTACTCATCACAGACTACCACCAGCATTTTTATGTAATGATTCAATAGAATTATTTACTGGCACTGCTAATGAATCTATGTAATTAGTACAGATTTCAACTTTAAACAAGGGCAAAAGTGATATGTGCAAAAATCTATCAGATTTATTATATTTATTTATATTATACTATGTAGATAGAAGTGTCTAATCGGGTAATGATTGCTGAAAAACTGCCTTTAATTAATAGGTATTATTCTTATATTTATAGTAGGAATTATTATATTTTATTTGCCTCTATTATTGTTATACATAAGGAAATGAAGAAACAGAAATATTGGCCAAAGCTTATTTTTATCTTAAACATATTCCACAACAGTCCATCAAAATGAAAGTGTTCAAAACTGGTTTTATCTTTTAAAAACATTTAACATGTTTTTTTGCAGCTCAACAAAATTACCACAGCTTACTTTAGATGGAATCGAAACTTTTAATCATCTATTTCAAAGATTCACCAATTACTTAGCAAAACTGTATGTCCAATTTGTTTTTACTTCATCGAAAGAACTGCTAGAATTTTCAACAAGTAACCAGTTATAAGAACTTCGTAAAATGTGCCGCCTTGAAAAATTCTCAACATGGGCTCTGCTCTAGCTCCTTTACTATGGTAACAATGACGAAGGGTCATGGCCTCTCGGATAAATCCCTCTACACAAAGATTAATTGTGAAAACTAAACTTTCTAAAGAGTAGAATAAATGAACCTGCAAATTTGAGAATTTTGAAACAAATTCGCTTGCCCACTGCCCATCTCCATGGCGGATAAATGTCGAAAAATTATCCGAGCAATAAATTCAGCAATTGTCAGTTACTTACGAATTACTAAATTTAATGATTCGGCATCTGAGTTTAAATTCTTAAGAAACGTGGCAACATTTTGTTTGTAATTCATTTTCTATTTAAATATTTTTTTGGTTCAATGGTGAAACGAAAAAAAAGCTGTTGGTGGCTCGGAAATAGTCGAATGAAATGTTTGAAAATTTTGGTTGATGTGAATGAGGGAGCTTTTGTATTTACATTATGTAGCTTTATTGTTATTGAATGTGAAAGCAGTGTTACCGCTCGAAAACTTTTAGATAATTTATCTGGACTGATAAAATTTATCCACAGAAAAATGTATCGGAATGAAAAGAAAATATAAAAACATAACATACAAAAACCATTTACACTAACGTATTTAGAAAAATTGCAGCAAAGTGCCACCCAATTTTGAAAAATTGCCGCCCCAAGCAAATTGCCGCCCGGGGCCTGTGCCCCCCCCCCCGTCGCTACGCCACTGGCATGATATTACCTAAATATTTACGTGGACTATAAGTAATGAACCATATATCGAATTGGCTCCAAAAAATTGAGAATATAATGTATGGTTATTTATTTAGGATCCATAACGTTATGGTTAATTTCACTGCAATATTTAAGTCATAACTAAATTTGATTATTAGTAAGGCCCACTGATTTTTTAATATAATCCCACGTAGATAAAAGAAAAATGTTTACATTGTAATGATGGGATAATGAAAAACTGAAAAGCTGATGGCAATAATAGAAAACTAAATCTACAATTTTTTTAAAATCATTTTTATTTAATAGAGAAGAAAGCTACCACACAAAGTTTTTGAAGAAAATTGAAAAAAAAAAAAAAATTCGAAAATGGTTCGAACGATTTTGATTAAAGTTTCTAGTTGTATTGAATTATTGTAGAAAGCTGATTCTTTTGAGGAAATTGCCTTATTTTTAAGATTATTTACGTATATCTTTTTAAAATCCGGCCAAAAAAATATTGCATTAAAAAATTTAAATTTAGGTACTATTTTTATAAGCAAAACATCTTTTTTTTTGTACTTTTTCTTGAATATTTACCAAACATTTTGTATCTAGTACCCTTTAAAATTCGAACTACCTGTGATCCGGCCGTGGCATTTTTTTTTTGTTTTATTCCAAAATTATAACATCTTACAAAAGTAGGTACTTATTTTGAAATTTGGAAGACAGCACTGATCATGATCACTCTGCCCATCATGAACTCATGTAGTGACCAGATAGAGTGTCTCATTTGTCAATTATTGTATGAGAGATGTGCTTTGTATAGAGGGATGTGTGTTGTGTAATTACATTTTGCTGCTGCTGCAAACACAAAAGTCCTTTGAGGCCATTTGAATGGACTCCCTTGATATTCTAATGAAAGTTTCCTTGCATATAGTAATTACTAAATGCACCCCAGCAATCCTATTATCTATACGAGTAAACCAACTACACTCCCGTCCTAAACTTCCTCCAGAGATAATCCTTAGGTAAACAAAATAGCAAACTGTTACTTACAGAGCACAGCACAGCACAGCACAGCCCGCAGGACTTTAGTTTGGGGGCAGGAAGAAGGCCGGTTGGCTTTTCCACTTTCCACAGTTTGTTTTATGGTTATTTGAACAATAAAATATATACTTAACTTTGCCTGTGCCAATTCTAATGGTTGTCATGCGTCGCGTCGTCAGTATTGTTGGGGAGGCGATTCAAAATCAGGAACAGGAGCGTGCCTCTGCAACTAATGTCTGTCAATAAACTAAATAAATTCCAACTCCAACTCCAACATATAACATTTTTTATTTGTAATTTGAATCCAACATTATTTGTTTCCCTATTTTTCAATAAACACTAAACACACAAAACCTTTAAGTTTAATCATGAAGTCTCAAAGTCAAAACACATTTATGGGAAATTGAGCTTCAATAATGTTATAGAGAGGTATGTTTTGAGGTATTGCGGTTCGGTGGTTTATTGTTCGTTTGTTTGTTTTTTGTTTTTTTTTTCAAATGCAATTTTGTGGATTCAGGATAATAGAAATAACTGTTTGTTTAGATTATTGCATTTTTTGGGGTTGATTGATTTTTATAATTTAGCTCAGTTTTATTTTCCATTTGTTATGGATTTCAAATCCATTTTTCTCCTGCATCCTTTTTTAAGTTCTCGAAAAAAAATAAGGATAACATCTTGGTATATTTATCTGTTCGATTTAAGGGTGGCAGATATGGATGGTTGGTGATGTCTGATGTATAATAGGAGTTCTTCAGTTAAATTGAAAATAAGAAAATAAACAAACAGATTTGCAAAGTCAATAAACAGTGATGAGCGAAAAATTTTGGTCGAAATCTTTTCTCTTTCATTCCCATTTGTTGAATTAAGAATTTGACTTTTCAAAATTATTCTGCTTGAATTTTATACCTTGAGTTTGGTTTAGCAAGGGGAAAGTAATTCTTTTTTTTGCTGATCTTTTTATATCGTATTAGACAGTAAAATTCCGTAAAAGTAGCCGTAAAGCTGGATTTTAGTATACAGCATTCTAATAGTGTTCTTAAGAAGCTGTAAGAAGTTCCCATGCACAGGAACGCGGCTAAAAATTGTATGGGGGGGTAAAAGCCCCTCCAAACTGTTTTTTTTCGGGAATATCTACCTAACGGTCCCTTGTACAAAAAAATGTTAAAGGGCTAATTTGTAGCTTAGAAAATCTCCTACAAAAAAGATTGTGACACTTTCCTCCATTAAAATAACAGTTTGCAAAGTATTTCAATCGCTGCACTTAAGGTTTTTAGTTTTCTAAAAAAATGGGAATGCAGAAAAATATACACGGGGATTCGTATGTGTGACAAAAAGCTGAAGCGTGTAGGATGAGTTGAGGCAAGAAAAAAATCGTTCGGGAAGGGGGTATATTTCCCCCCGTTTAGTCAGGAGGGGCATTTTGCTGAAAAATCGAAAAAAGCTTTTAAAAAAAGTATAGCATGAAATTGTAGGTGTTGCCGTTATTTTTTTAACAATTTTTTTCTATTTAAAGTCGATCTTTAAAAAAATTTCCCCTCCCGCCTAAACAGGTGTATACAGGTATACAGGTGTCTCGACTCAACCTACACGCTTTAGCTTTTTGTCACACCTTATGCGAATCAAAAATAAAATAAACTTGATGGCACAAGAGCTCATGTAGAACTAGGGCCTTGTGACTTGCAACTCTCAAACATTCCTGTGTGCGTGTCAGCAGGAATAAAGGGAACCTACAGTTTATTGCCGAGTCCGAACGTCTAATGTGAGCGGCACTTTTCTATGACAAGAGATACTCTTGGAGGTTTTGTCAATTCCTCGCAAGAGGCAGTAGACGTTTTTATTTTAAAAATTATTAGGTGGCTAGGCTGGGGTTCGAACCTAGACCTCCGGCATGGCAGTCCATCGCACTAACCATCACGCTACAGCTACTACTTATGCGAATCACCCTGTATAATTTTGTAATTTAGCTGTCTTCAACCAAAAAGAATTAAGGCCCTTCCAAACATTGGGTGCGACTCTGTGACGACTGTAGAATATACCAAAATTCGTTACGTGTCAGTGTGGGCACTTTCATTAATCACCATCTAAATAAATTAAGAAAGTTCCGTCATCATTCCAAATAATTCGCGTTGGTTTGAGAGAGCCTTAACACACAATGTAATTTAATTGGAAATCCGTCCCTGCCACGCCTGCTTTTCTAAAATTTTATTTTTTCCTTAACAAAGTCACTATATCGAAACCCTAATTGAGTTTTTAGAACATAAGTAGTAATATGCATCATTTTTGCCGCCCACAGTCACGCCCATCTATACTAATAAAAAGGGAAAGCATTCAGTTGAATCTAAAGCCTTGGAAACCACTTGTTCTATTTCAATGAAATTTTAAAAAATTGTAATATAGGTGGAAGAAAGGTGAAAAAATCGGTTTTGATGAAATCCGCCCACTTCCACGCCTACTTTTCTGAGATTTGAGTTTTTTCCTAACTAAACATTCTTAAAAAGAAAAAAAATATAAAAAAGGTTCCTTAAATTTCTTACCACCAACTGCCACGCCCACTTTTTTACTATCTTTAGAACTTCTCTTTATTTAAGGAATATAGTATATGAACATTAAAATATTAATTAAAGTTCACCTTAGCTTAAAGTCTGATGTGAGTTTTTTTTTCAAAAGCTAGTTGCTACCATGTAGGTAGGTACACTATTATCATGTAAATTTTGTACAAAAAATATCAGACTTAAACGCTAATTTGTTCTTATCCCAAACCGATTTTTGATTTTCTTATAGTGGAATTTTCTTTATATTCATCGTTTCTAGAGAAAGGGATATCTTGAACATAAAATCATTACAATTTATTTTTTTTTCCAAAATTCATCAATCACCACACATCACACACACCAAAAAAACTTCGATTTTTCTGTTATATTAACATTTTCTGGCTTAAATATGGAAAAGTTAAGTTAAGTGATATTTTCTTTTGTAAATTTTGAACGCAAATTAATTTTTTTGTTTATCTACCCCAAAATATTTGCACACAACTGTATATACACAAACAAACATTTTGACTACAAAAGGATCAAAGATTCCTTCACCCTTATATTGTCATAACAACGGACAACAAAAAAAAAAGCCCTTCTTAAATTGTATCTCTGTTTGTACATACGTATACTATATTTTTATTTTGAATGGTGGCATTTATCCCTTAAAATGGTTTTATCCCAACCATGAATTGTCATGAGGACGAAATACTGAACGCAGCAAAAAACAAAACAAAAAAAGCATAGCAAATAAAACATTACTTATTAAATTCAAAAAACAAGAGAAATTCTCTTGTGAATTTTTCATAAGCTTCTCTACACATTACGCATCAAGACTTTTTGGACAGACTTTGATGTCTTATAATATTATTTTTTTTTTTTGTTGGCTTAAAAAACGAGAAGATGATATTTGGGTAAAAAGCTAATAATGCGGTCACATTGGTTTTTATTGCAGGAAACATCCCGATGAGCAATAAAAAAAAACACTAAACATTTAAAAAGTTTTTTTTTGTCCTCCTGTTAAATGCATTTATTACTTCTTTTTTTCTCAGACCAAGTTTGTCTGGATTTCCTGGATGTTTAGTGTAGTATTTTTTTTTTTTGGTTCCTTAATATAAAAATAAAAGGAAGAGGAAGTGTCAAAATGTCTTAGAGAGAGATGATTATTTTTGTGTGTGAGCAGACAAAAAGTAATTTTAAGCGAAAATAGCATTTTTCGAGACAATTTTATTAAATTGTGAAAAAAAACGGAAAGAAAAAGTTTTATGGATATTTAAAGTTCAAATTAAGTTAGGTAAAAAAAAAAAAAAAACTTCGACATTAAAGCAAGATAAATGAAAGAAAATCCAACCAAGAGGAAATGACGTCACTCCGTACAGTATATTATGTAAGGAGTTTATAAAAAACAGCGGAAATAAAAAAATGGTTCTATGGGAATTCCCATTAATAGCCGTTTTTCGGATTTTTTTTTTAATTGAATACAAATCTGGGGGCTCTTTCTTGAGAAAAATAACATTTTACCTTCCGGCCATAAAATTTGGTATATGTACAACATAATACATAATGTGTATGACCCAGACTTGTGTAATTTAAGCTTAAGTATAATAATTTTAAGTACAAGTACAATTGTACGAATCAAACAGAAAAATATTAACGAATAGAATTTTGAAATAACGATAGTAGACTTAAATTCTATTCGACAAGATTCTATTTCATTTGCAATAAACCCCTTACTCAAAATGTTTTTCAGATTCAAATTCGCACTCTTACTTACTTTATTTAGAGGAAAATAGTGCTTTAGATGCACTTTTTGTCTTAACCAACAACGGCAACATTAATGCATTTCTGTTTCCTTCCTCACCCAAGGAAATATAGTGTTTGATTCAAAATTTCTATAACTAAATAAATTTTTTGAAGAAATAAAAATGTTGTTAAACCGAGTTCTAAGTCTCTAGACCCCCCAATTCAAGGGTCCAAGTCTATCGAAATTCTATCTCAAACTGAGATCCAAATCGAGGTTCTAACGCTTTAGAACTCGGTGAATAAAGTTCTAATTTTTCAATAAACCGAGTTTTAGGGGTTAGAACTTTGTCAAGAAATTGGCCGTAAATAATTTTAATTTCTTTTTAATTTTTGTGTGATAACACACGCGCAGTGTAGGCTGCAAAGCTTTCACACCATCAATATTAAAATTGAAGGTTTGAATGGAAGAACAACAACTTGAGTGAGCTACACCCAAGTTTTTATATGGCATTTTTCTTTTTTAGTTCAGAATAGTTCAGAGCTGAGGCCGAACTATCAAACAAAAATGTTGTGTTTCTTTTTGAGTTCAGAGCGCTCAGAGCTTGGAGTTTGTGTTTCTTTTTTCGTTCAGAGCGTGCTCCATGAGCTCAGAATAAAACACCCGAGCAGACGGAGTAAAAAACTGAGCGCGGCCAACTTCATACAGTTTTCATGTAATTTGACAGATATGACAATTGAGTGCTTGTGTGTTTTATAATTAAATCGGAGTGCTCTGAACATACTCTGCTCAGAGTTTACTCAGTGCTCTGCTCTGAACAAACTCTGAAATAAAAAAAGAAAAACACCGATAGACTGGAGTTATAGTTATAGGGTTTTTCATGAGGCCAACATCATAATCAACTCATTAAAAAATCAGAACTACCGTATCTAATGCAAGGTCTCCCTCCTATGATACGACAAGGTTACTGGACTATTATAGTAAGGCCGTGTGTGAATTCGTTTAAAATTTCGATTAAATTTGATCCCACATTAAATTTTGACGTTTCATCAGTGGTGAACACAATTTCATTTTTTTGCTGTGTGAATTCAATTAAATGGTTTTTTTTTAAATTCTAATATTCTTCCGTCCGCGAGTTTTTGAAAAAAGTAGAACACATTTTTTTGTAAATTTATCACAAAAAAATGTAATTTAACTCTGTGCGAGTTAAAAAATTGAACGCCCATTCTAATGAGTTCAAAGAGAGTGCTCTTACCCTGGGCCTGTTATAAAGAATGCTTATGGTTCGTATTCTGTTGCAAGCAGCTGCAGATCAAAAACACAAGACGCAAAAAACTCGGGTCGCTTGTGGTGGTCACGATGAGCTGGCAACTTTATTTAATGCTTGTTATCATTGCTGTAATTAGCAAATGTTGTTCTTCAGATGAATGAAGGGGACCAATCCATTCATCTTTGAGTTGTAATGACCATTTGTGTTGGAGACTTTTCATTCAGAACGATGTGTTTTTCTAAGAATTTCGTTTTAACCAGCAGATCCGGGGTTCTATTTTGCGTCAATTCAAACTCGTAGCGCAAAAGAAATTGTATCCAAGAGAACAAACAATGTTCTACTTTTACTTCTAGCTTCTATTTCTCAGCAAGCAGGATCCAGTAGTCTTCATTGTGGCTCTAGAAACAAGATTACACAAATTGGCATTGAACTTTTTCTTAATATTTTTAGAGTGAAATCATTTAATTATATTTTAATGCATCTTCATTTAATATGTTCTTTTTATGCACATGAAAACAAACAAAACCTTTCGTGGGTGCTGGTAAAAGTCAAAATTTAATCTAGCAGCATAAATTTAACGTGCCCCCGAACCATGTTAAATTTTGACGTCATATATTCACCTAAATAGTGTCAAATTTTAATTTTAGGATCAAATTGAATCCAATTCACACTTAGCAAAAAATTTTCCATACAAAATTGATTAAAATCAGTTGTTTCTTTTTCGAAAAAAGCGAAAACAAAAAAAAAATATTCCAATCAAAAGGACATATTAGATTTGACAGATAGATTAAGATAAATGTGGTGTGGTGTAATTTTTGATTAAAATAAAGACTTTAAAAAAATGCAAACAAAATTATAAAGCATTTGTGCAGTTAAAATTGGTTCTAAAAAAAATAAAAAAAAAAAAAAAAAACATGTCAAGGGAATGTCACCTGGGTGGATGCCAAAAAGAGGTATCTACACCTATTTTGGTTTTTCAAAATATTAGTCGAAAGGATCTAATAATTTTGATTAATCTGCGTCCATGTAACATTTGGGGCAACACTTCCTTAGGTTTTCGCTGAAAAATTATGACAACAAAAATAAAATTTGTAAGTTTTACGGTTATTCCCCTCGTTAATGGCTTGATGGATTTAGGTGAAATTTTACAAAAAAAAATGTTTTACAGAAACAAAACAAACAAAATAAAATCAAAGAAAAAATGTCCTTTTTAATTTTGTCCACACTTTCTCCTTATTTCAAGTTTAAATTACACTTAAAGCCACTCCTGATTTATAAATAAATTAAATTATCTGACTGATTTGAATCAAATCATGTTGTAGCAAAATATTTTTTCTCTATTTTAAGTTTAAAAAGTTATCTTCTTCTCGTTCTCTCGATAAATATTTAAACTCTGAATAGCTCTCACTCACGTCAAATTATAGAATTTCTTACGAGAAAGCAAGTCAAAGCGTTAAAGTTTGTTTATTTTTCAATGTGTTTTGTGTTTGTTGTGTTGTGGTTGTTGAAAAAATATTCTTATACGCTTGTTATTTATTTTCCGTTCGTGCAATTAAAAAAAGATAAATTCTTATTTATTTATTTAAACTAGGATAGTTATCCTGAGTTTTATATATTTATCCGTTCGTTTGGAGCAAGTGGCTCTTACATACTTACCATCAAATATATAACACATTTATACGTACGAACAGTTATAAGTTAGTAGCATCGTCTTACCTGAAAATAGATAAAATAAAATACAAAATTAAATCACTGAATTATGTTTAAAGTGTTTTTATTTTTTTTTTTTTATAAAGATTGATAAAACAGTGGAGATTTTCTGAAACCATACTCGTTTGAATAAAAATCTCTCTCAGACAATAAATTTAGTAATTTCTAGGCAAATTTTTGTTTTTACATATTTTCCCCCATATCTCATCTTCTGGAATCAAATGTGGTGAGTTTGTTTTTTTTTTTTGTTCTATGGCTATCGGGTCCCAGAAAATGTTGGAGTAGGTAGAAAAAAATTTGACTCTAAGTAAAAACGTATCGAAAATATGGTTTTAATTTTAAAAAAGTTTATTTATTTTAAGACATTTAGAAAAAGTAGCCCGTGGCGTAATGGTTAGTGCGTTGGACTGTCATACCAGAGGTCTGGGTTCAATACCAGCCGCTTCCACCTTAAGTTTTTTTCGGAGCTACTACTTCTTGCGAGGAAGTTACAAATCCTCCAAGAGTATCTCTTGCCATAGAAAAGTGCCGCTCACCTTAGTCATTCGGATTCGGCAATAAACTGTAGGTCCCCTCCATTCCTGCCGACACGCACAAAGGAATGGTTGAGAGTTGTAAAGTGCTAGGCCCTGGTTCTTCATGAGCCGTTTGTGCCACCAAATTTATTTATTTTATTAAAAAACCCCAAGGCCAATTTTTCAGTGTGAGATTAAAGTTTAACCCGAGTTAACTCACTAAATTTGGTGAGTTAAATTTTATCCTTCAAGTTTTGTTTTTAGGTCGATCTGCAAAATTCTCTACTGAAAAAGAACTTCTTCAGTTAATTTTAAATACATTTATGTCAAGAGTTATCTAACTCTGGTTTAATTCACCCACTGACAAAATGGGGCTAACCAATACAAAATCGACAACCGTTTTTCTTTGGTCTTCCATTCAACTAAACAAGTAATTTCTGCATTTTAACAATTTGTGGCTCCGTTTTATAAAGACCAATTCTCTTAAGGGAGCTCTTTATAAAATCACTTGAAGCCCTCGCCCCTTTTTGCATCTCCTAATTCATTTTATAACTGCAAATGTATCTATACAAATCCTTGCTGATTTGCATGAGTAATTGTCGATTTGCTTGATAATGCCCTCGTTTAACTTAGGGCGAAGTCAAACCCCCCCCCTATTTGCAGTGTATAATGACCACATTAACATACGGGACATTATTTGATGTCTTTCTATATACTCGTACATATAACATTCATTGCATTGCATTCCTCATTTAACTTCATCTAACCTCATTGACTTCGATGAGTATAGTTGTGTAGGTACACCCTGACAAAGTAATTGCAATTAATTGCACATAAAGGCCGGGATCTATTTATGAAGATCTCGAAATCCTCAAAAGTAGCTGTAGTTGTATTTTGCATTCAAATTGCCTCCTTTATACAAATTTATAAAGGATATCTAACTAAGCCATTTTCAATGATTTTAAGCAGAGCACGGGCAAAAAAAAAGTAAAAAAAAAAAATATCTACAAATAATAATATTACATCAAGAAGGAGAGACGACCACCATACCAACCAAGCTAATCAGAATTTTATGCAAATTTTTATTGCTGCATGATTTTTGATCGATCGAAGTGATATAAGGCGGTCTGAAAGGAGGCCCATTACCATCATCATAGTCATCCTCATCATCATCAACATCATCATGCCAACCTCTTTTCAAGTATATTATAGTAGTCGAATGCAATTCGAGTTGAGTTGAGTCGTCGTCTCACGTCAGGCAGCATCCCAGGCCTGTGAGTGCGGCGAAGTCTCGAAGTTCCGTAGTCTTCGCTTATCTCTGATATTCACCTTAATGTTTCTGTTTTTTTTTTTTTGTTGTTTCTACTATATTTTTAGTTTAAACTCTTGAAGCATTCAAGCTTCTTGACTTGACGGAACGAAGAGACACGAGACCCGGGACGATGACGAACTTAAAGTGAACACAAAAAAAAGTGGCACGAATCCACCTTCCGGGGTGAAGTAGGTGTTGTGTGATTGGAGGGCTCCTGAAAAAGGTACTCGATGGTACACAAGTGTTTGGCTTAAGTTTGCGGAATGACGATGATATTTTTGTTTGGTTGCATGTTGGTGGCAGGAGGTGGGTTTCTTTGTTTTCTTATTTTTTTTTCTCTTATATTGGAATTTGCAACAGATAAAGTTCGATTGTGGGGTAAATATTTGTTTTTATTTATATTCTTTTTTATCGACGGATGTATAGGGGGCAGCACTTCAAGACCAAACAAGAAGGGACGACATTTGCGTGCAAAGTTGGCATTTTTAGTTTTTTTTGATTGTTTGAAGAGTGACTAGTATATGACTATGGTGTTGGCGAGAGCAAATTGTAATAATTTAACCTTAATATAGGTTTAACACTCTGGGTCACTTGATTGATGTCATGTTTTTTAGCAATTTTATTTTTCTCTCTCTGTTTTACATAATTGATGGAGATGTCAGAAAAAAACTGACTTCGCAATATCATGTCGGTGTATGCAACTGTGTGCCCTACAGTGGTGCACTTTGCATGGGAGAACGGAACAAATTTTATAAAATATAAACACTTTACCGATTTTAATGAAATTTTCAGCCTTAATAATAAAGTGGATCAGAAATATGCACAATTAATTTCCAACCACTGGCACGCCCACTTTTTAAAAAATGTCTTCAAAATTGATAAAAACCCAATGTGTTGTCTAAGTTAACCTTAAAGATAGGTAATATTTTCTTTTTTCTTTAAGAAAATCAGCTGTAGTACCTTCATATCTACAAATATATTTACACGCCCCTTTTTGGGCGTTTTTTTTTTAATTTTAATTTTTTGTATTTATTTAGATATTTTTTTTTGTTGTTATAAAAAATGACCGCCATACCGTCTATTAGTCTGTCCGTGTGCTCGCTGTAGTTTGACCTAGAGCCTAATCGGGTGGACAAACTTCAAACTTGTTGTACAGGGTGTCCCCTAACTCATGCATGATATTTTTGGGGATGATTTCTGAGATCATTATAAGACGAAAATTGTATTGGCAAAAAATTGAAGAAAATAAAAATTTAAAATAAAAATTGTGATTTTTTTTAAAGTTGATATTTTTCAAAATTTGTGCCACTATTTGTTAATAATCAATGTTTTTGTCAATTTTTAGTCAAATACTGAAAACCAAATGTAGAAATATTTTTAAGTTCTTGAGAAATAAAAAAAAAATAAACTTCTTCCCAAAAAAAACCAAAACAAATTAGATATGGATGGTAATTTTTGCGTCGTAAGCATAGCAAAACAAACATGGGTACCTTTCGTGTTTTTTTATATTTAAAAAAAAATAAAAAATATTTTTGAATAATGGAAATATGAATATGGAAAAAAAGCATGAAAGACGTTCCTTAAATTGATAAAACAAGTACTTTAAATGTTTTAATCTCAGAATGAAGATCTCAATTTTTGAAACATGTGCATTTTTGCAAAAAATATATTTAAAATCGGTGGAGTATAAAAAATAATTTTAATTTTATATATAAAATTTCTTGAAATTTTTTAGAATAAAAATTTGCTATGCAATTTTTAAGAATATAATAATTTACAACCATAACCAAAATTGCCTTATTTTTGAGTTATTAACGTAAGCATAGAGTTTTAATGGCTCGACCGATTTTGCTTAACAGTTTTGCAATCTGGTGCTTCTTTATATTTCGAACAATAATATATTAAAAGAATTTAAAAATAAAAAAAAATTAACAACAAATTAAATTTCAATACTTTTTTTAAAACATTTTTTCATTTTTTTAACACTTTTAAAAAGTTTGAAATAACTATTTTAAGAATAAGAAATACAAATATTATAAATCTGTGGTTACAAGATAAATTGCCTTATTTCAAAACAAAAAATTATAGATTTAAAAAAAATGAAATCGAATATCCAAAAGAGGATTTCAAGTGATGCAGAGTGTAAATGTAAACAAATTAAAAAAAAAAAAAAGAAAAAGAATAAATTACTAAGAGCTTCTTCTGTCTTAATCATGACATTGAATGGTAAAATTTATTGCGTGACTGGATGCGGTTTGAGGCGTGCCTGGAACGTAAAACTATCTAAAGAATGGGATTATTTTTATGTGAAAACGATTAACGTGATTCGAATATCTTCATCATAAAAATTGTCTTCTCTAAATTGGATATAACACGCAGAAATGGGTTTTCAATCGATTTGTTTAAGAATAAATGTGTTAATGGAAGTGTTTTTTATTTTTTATTTTTGTTGTTGTCTAGGCAGCTGTAAATAACATGACTGTCTTGTTTTTTTTTTTTTTTGTATTTTAGCTAAAAGGGTTTAAGTAAGGGAAAATAGAAGACAAATGATTCAATTTTTTAATTTTGGAGAATTGAAGGTCTAGGAAATTGACATTCTTAACACAACATGATAAATTTGAATTGGGGTGCAGGGGTAAAATTTTGGAAACTTAATTGAACTAAGCCCTGATTGGATGCGGGTTAACGTATACCATACGAAGATGAATCAAAAACCGTAATACAAGTACGTGTATGGAATAAAAAAATCAAGTTTTCAAAAACTTTATTTTTTTTTTCTTCAACAAAGTTTTTTTCATGTTGGAAAAAAGAAAGAAGCCGCAAGGAGCCAATTCGAGCAAATACAGTAGAGGCTAAAGCATGCGTAAATTATATTATGCAACTTGGGTACAAAGATTTAGTTGAGGTTAAAACTTATCTATTTTCGAACCTGTCTGTCTGTTGGATTTTATTTCCTTTGGATTCTGAAAAATTTGCAGCCATTACCTTTCTGTCCGACGGCAACGCGACATTAATGCACCGACAATAGTATATTTAATGGTAAGGGTCGATCAGGTTGTTTGTAAAATGTTTAAGATGTCCTTAGCAAACTTTACTTATGCAGCTGCGATCTGTTCACAGTTAATTTTTTTTTATAGATGGGCTACACGCTACACGATGCCGGAGTTCTATTGGTGGGGAATACCTACTTTAAGCGAACCGAATTTCACCATGTTGTGTTGGTGTATGGTGATTGATCCTACACATGGTCAATAGTCATCTGTTTCTAGTTTGAATAAGTTTGCCGGAAGGCCCTGCGCAATACAAGCTTTTTTCGTCCTTACTTCAATTCTTTTTTACTGCATGAACAGAATACAATGCTGGAACTGGAGCTGCAGATGAAACTGGAAGAGCTGTCAAAAAGTGTCGTACGTTATTTTTTTTACGTGCTCACAATGCAGCTGTACATCTTGGAAAGTATTTTGAAGAAAAAACAAAACAATATTCTTGTGTACAAGCTCAGAATTCACATTTTTTGTTTCCAATACTTTTCCTTTTAATAAATAATTTTTTTTTTTGCGATACAAATAACCACAATATTTTTTTCCGACCCAAAAAGATGTTTTTTTTTTCTTCATAAAATTTGAAACGTCAAAAATGCCGTACGTGAAAAGTTAAAAGTTAGTGAACACTTCCGCCTGCGGCTGCAGCTCCGTATGCGGCTACGCTCTATTGTGTTCGCAACATTGAATTGGTGTGTATTAAATATTTTGAAAGTTCTTCCAGCTCCGGCTCTGTCTCCGTCACCATTCTGTTCAGGCAGTTATGAAAAGAGCGGTTTTGTCAGCTTTTTTTTTTTAAACTTTATTGGAACTGGTTACCTAACTCAGCATTGAACCTGATGTCTAGAGAATTAACATGATACAAATGTGAATCCAAGGAAAAGTGTCTTGTGATCTGCGCTTTTACTTTTCACCAAGATTTATTAAACACTATCTCGAGTATACCAGACTTACCATTTGAACTGATTAAGGCTAATGTCACACGAGCGTCTTTTTCTGCGCGTCCATTTGAAAGTACGTCCTGAGAACCAAGAAAACTTATAGAAATGGACACACGAGCGTCTACTTATTGGTTTCGTCCGCGCGTCCAATTTTGTCGACTGTTTGACTCTCATGCCGCGCAGATTATAAAACGGCATGAGGGGTACTGTCGTAAATTAGTATGGTCACACGAGCGTCCAAGTGGACGCGCTTCCAGATAATTTTTAGATGGCTTTTTTTTTTTTTGTGTTTTCTATTTTTAACTTGTTAATGGGTCAATAGATATTGTTGAAATGTTCACAGATAATAGAAATAATGCATCCAAAATTAAATTAAAAAAATTAAGTTCTTAAAGTACCGTTGAGTTGAGATAACGGTAATATTATAAGCCTTGTTCTATGAGCTCATATCTTATCAATGCATGCATGGTTTAATTTTTTTTTTTTTTTTTCCGAATGTCAGGAAAACAACGATTATTTTGATACTTCATTTGATATTTAACGTGCACCACAAGCCTCACAATCTTATTTAGAAAAATTGCATAGAAAAAGTGTGATTGGTTCATTGCTCCCAGTGGAGTAAGGCCCGTTAGGTGCAAAATTGTGGAAATTTTCAAAGTTAAGCTTGTTTCAAACAAATTATATCTTTCGTTGTAGTGATCCAATTTTCAAGGTTAAGATCTTAAAACAAAGATAAAATGTAAAGCTACAGTTGTGTTTGAGGAAGGGTATCCCTTCTACTCTAAAAACGTAGCAATTGAATTTTATTCGTGGAAATCTAAGTTCTAATTCTATATTAATTTGATTTATCAACCAAAGAAAAGGAACTAACTTAGTAAAATATTCCGTCCGCGCGTACAAAAAGAAGTTCGTGTAACATCAAGAGAACTTTATACTGGACGCGCTTCCAAATGAAAGTTCGTCCATTTGGACGCTCGTCTGACATTGGCCTAAAAGATGACAAAAAAAAAAAAACGAGAAGTCGTAACAGTTAATTTAGGAATTCCGCTAATTCGTTTCCATTTCCGACATCTTCACATTATATTTCCCAATTTAGATTCACACAAGTTATTTTTTGTTCCTCTTCAAGAAATTAACAAGGAAAAAAAAACATTTCCAATAAAAACTTCTTTTTATGCGCCGTGCTGCAAATTAGACCTTATGTTCAATTTTGTGTGCAAAAATATTTCAAAAAAAAAAAAAAAAAAAAAACGAACTCAGCACCATGCGGGCTATAAGAAAATATTAAATCAAACAGGTCAATGTCCTTAAAGCGGAACGACATTAACACATGCCATACCCATGTACATAAGTTGATTATGTTCCGTGTCATCCACTCTTGAAGAGAGAAAAGGCATTTATCTGATAGAAAACTTAAAATATATATAATTTCAAATCGAATGCAATGGGGCGTGAGCGTTATACTTCAAAGTGAATAATTTCCAATCAGCATATAAGCTGGTATATGGTTTATTCTATTATGGATATGATGATGAAGTGGTGCACCTCTATCAGAGAGACCCTTTCAGTGCAAGCATATCTGTGTTATAGTATAGGCTTTCCGCGTGTTAAACTGCGAAATAAGGCGTTCTACCGGAACTAACTCATACAGCACGACGTTTAGCGTACACAAGTGACTTTCCTCTTCCGTTATTTCGCGTGACAAACTGATTAAGAACTAAAAACCCATTTTCGAACCACGAACATGAAATTTAACACGCACTCCTGTCTAGATCAATAATAAATATACATAAATGTATATCTGTATATATCTATGTATCTAGGTCCTATACATAGCTGGTGTTATACCCTTGTTAAAGAATTATTACTTTTAAGGGTATTTTTCACTTTTTTTTGGAGCAATTATTCAAATAAATTACATTTTTCCACAGAAGTCAAAAAGGATGTAGGTAAATTAATTTTTTTTTTTTTTTTGAAATAAATGACAAAAATGTTTTTGTTGAAGTTCTTACATAGATTCGAAGTTGCATGGAAAAAAGGTGTCAACTAAGAGATTCTAATCTTTCTTGGTGTCCAAGAATAAAATTGATAAACTCAGTGAAGGAGTGGAAGAAAGAATAAATTAATGGACATTTTTTTTTTTTTTTGAAACTGAAATGAAGGACATTTGAATTACATAATTGCACATTAATTCGAGGTGAAAGATTGTTGTCAAAAAAAGCCGACCTCGTCAATCAAAGAATGGTGTTTGAACTGACTTGTTCGCAATTTATTTGTATGAACTTAGACTCCGTTCAGAGTTATTTACAAATTATTATAGCCGTTAGCAAAATATGATGAGAAAGAGGAGTTTATTTCGGGGCTTATACAAATATATCCCTTCTTTGGGTTTTCGTCTATAGCCACGTTTTATTATCTACGAATCTGGATGAGGGTCATTTATTAACACGTAATACAAAAACAATTCAGGATCTACTGGATCTATTTCAAAGATCCAAAAATGAATTCTTACTCTGGCGGGTAGATGGCTTTTATGGTAAGGTAGTGATGGCTTTTATGGTAAGGTAGTGTTAATTGCAGTGATAAGAAAAAAGAAAGAAATAATTGAAAATTAACAAAGCATAAGTAAATAAGAGATGATAATATAACGCTGGCTGTCGTGATGATCCATATCGTTTTATTTTCAATGGATTATCCTGATCCAGATTCGTGGATAATAAAACACGGCTTATATCTCAATTTTTACTGATTTTAGATAAAAATTGGCTTGCAGAAAATAAGAACGGTAATAATTGGATTTTATTTTGTATAAGAAAAGGCTTTTAGGCCCATTTACTGAAACGAAATTTTAATATTTATTAATTTATTGTTAAAAAATCGTTTTCGAGTAATCTCACGCACTCAAAACGATTTTTAACTCGGCCATATTTCGTCCGATGTATAGTTTAATTTACGGTTTTAAAAAGAGGAGTACTTTCAACGATACATCATGTAGTATGGACAAAAATATGTGTAGATTTCTTAAAGGTAATCTGAAGCTAACATTTATTTTTTATGTTTTTTTTTTTTTTAAAGTTTGAAGACTGTTTTTGTCAACAGTTTGCATTACTTTTTTTTTGCTTTTCAAGTGCTTTTTATAATGAGTGAAACAAGCTATCGTTCTTAGAAATCGGTACACAATTGTTGAAGTTATGAATTTTGCAAGATCACCTTGATCGTAATTTAGTATGAGGTATTTAGAATTCATTATGCAAGGTGGGGCAAAAGATATGAACCGGTTTTGACCAACTGGCGCTCGGCCTGTGGTTGTGATGGAAAAAGGGGAGGTGTCTCGTTGTGGCAGTGAGAGAGCCTAGTTTTCAGTAGCAATCATGGTTTGGACGGGAGAGCATTGTGGGTTTGCTGTTAGGACTTTTTTTAAAAATGGCCGTTTTGTTATCGCCACGCAGAGAGCCTTCCCACAGAACTTCAATATCCCTGTTGGGGGAAACGTCCCTGGCGGTAATGCAATTAGACGTTGGGCTAGGACAATGGAAAACACTGGTTCAACAGCAACTCCTTCGGCAATTAGAAGACCCATTGGTCCTTACTTTTTCGAGGCTAATGGGCGAACCGTCACTGTCACCGCTGAACGCTATGTGACAATGTTGGAAGAGTTTTTTGAACCCGAGCAGAAGAGCGGTTGAAAACTTTAGAATTCGCCTTCAAGAGTGCATCGCGGCCGGCCGCCACCTACGTGATATTATCTTTAAAACTTAATGTACAGAAACTAGATTGTGTACTGCATTGAACAATATAAACATAATTTCTGTAAGTTGAATTGTTTTTGTTTCACATCCTTTTAAAACCGGTTCATACCTTTTGCCCCACCCTGTATATGGTGCTCTGGGAAATAATTCCAAGACGTATTTTTCCTTTGAAATCAGTACACAAGCCGAATTCCACATTTATCAAAATTTCACCCAGTGTTGTTTGGCCGCCATTTTGTTTTTAAAGATTATTTTGATTTTCACAAGTAACTGGCGTATTTTTGATCTTAATTTAATTTAATTTTGCTACAAAATATTTGTATTGGAAAAAAGAAACGACGAATGTAAAAAGCGAAGCCATATTTTAAACAACAAAATGCACTGTAGCTTTTAAACGAAAGTAATTATCGAAAAAAAGTTTCTGTTTCTGTTTAATTTAAAAAAAAAAACTTCTATTTTACTAAGGGTTTGTTTCACAATGTCTGATTTAAGTTCCCTATAACTATCCGACACATAAATTATCCACAACTTAAATCCTCTCAACCTTTGCGTTTCACAATCATAAATTTATGTGCCACTTAGCTAGTTGTCAGTTATTCCAGTTTTCCAAGGAATTTGACTGATTGAAAATAATCAATCAAATAATTATTAATTTATTCTCAAGTTTTGAATTTTAAAGTGTTATAATTAAACTTTTTGGACCCAGAACTGGTAACAAACAACATTACTTTGGTGTTTTAAGGCCCCTTACTGCAATTTGATAAAATCCAGTTAGAAATTTTGTGTTGATATGTGAATGTGAGTGATTTAAAATACTTAAGTGCGTTTTGAAATTGCATTTTTATGGTGTTAAGGGTGTCGTGAAGTAAGTATTTAAGTAATTGGGTTAACGCATACAAATATCCGTCACTAGTCCAAACTATTGATGTATTTGTTGTGTGAGTCGCACTGACAGCAGCTGTAGATATTTTAAATGCCAGTTTAATTTTTTAATCGGAACCTCAACCGGCCTGTAAAATATTCAGAACTTTAAGTGCCACTTAGACCTATTCAGATATTGTGAAACGTAAATGCGGTTTTTAAGTGACAAATAAGTTCCATGTAGCTTAATTGGAACTTTAATCAGACATTGTGAAACAAACCCTAAATATTATTTGTCAGTATTTTGTGAAACCGAATCGAAAAAAAAAACAGAAATTCGAAAAGCAGAATTTTTGCAAGGGAAGGCAGAATAATTTTGATCCACTCCCGAGGTTCTGTTAATAATGGTATACTGTAGGTTTTCTTCTCTGAAATAGTCGACCGTACAAATATATGTAGGTACCTATACATAGAAATTAATCGTAGGAATCATTTTCGAGAAAAGTCTGATTTTCCTTAACGATTTTTAATAAAAAAAAGGCGTTGACCCAAGTTTAATAAAAATCGACAGTCATTTTTAAAACATCAAATTTTCAAAAAAAAAAAGTTGAAACTTTTTTTAAATGTTAAAAAAAAATTTACTTAAACTGTTCAAATCATTCTGCATAAATTAAAAAAATTTCAAGTACCATTAATAATGTCTTTTTTTCCTTTAAAATCTTACCAGTATGCAAACTGTGAAAAAAGTGGACAAAAATTGTTCTTTTCTTTTCGATTTTGATGACGCTATCACAATGTTTAGGAACCGTACAAGCTGTTCCTTTAATTGGTTTGTACGACTCTGAACATTCGGTACGGGAAAACGGTTCAATGCATCGTTCTTTAAATCGTTTTGCCAAATTAAGTCCTGCAATCAATATTTGTAAAGCAGTAGAAGATATACTAAAAGTCTTTAAAAAGTCGTTTTTTTGACCTTTCTTAATCTTACAGTAAGTGGTCAAAAAAATAATTGTAAAAAAGTTTAAAAAAGATCTTGTAGTAAATTAATTACAGTTTTTTTAAATTGCCCTGAAATTTTCCGTGCCGGCAATCCTTGCTGAGATATTAGGCGTGTTTTTTGCAAGCACGGATGAAGTTGGTCGAAAAAAACGATATTGGGGCTTACCGACGCAATCACAGAAAAAAAAAATGGAGTTTTCATACAAACTATCGATAACATGTAATGGAAGTCATGTCGGTAACACAGGTTTTCTCCGTGTTTTTCTGCGCTGACATCGTTTTTTTCATCCAATTCCCCTCGAGCTTTCAAAAAAACACGACTATTGGTAGCCAAAGTCAAAGGTCTCTTTTTTCATTCAAAGCCAGATATTCTTCTGAACAAAAAAAATTTTAGAGCGCCGAAAAAAGACAACATTTAAGATAAATAAACAAGTAATCGAATTAATACATTTATCTGACTTAAACAAAAAATGACAATGTTCAAAAAAAAATATAAATTATTTGCTCGTGCTGTTTCTTATGATTGTGGAATAACAGTAACTTAGAAAAATCATTTACTAAAATTTTCAATACAAACAAAATAAAGCTTTAGAATGTTTTTTTTTTTTTTCATCTTAATACGAACACTTTCCACAGAGATACAGCTCTTCAAAAAACGCTAAAAAAAAGTGATTTTTTTTTGTTCCCTTATAATTTTTTTGACTGGTTTATATTAAAGTGCTTAAAGTTAATTCCTCAATCATTATACCTACTTGTCTTGAATTCTTCTTTACTTTACCCATTGTTATCTAGAATAAACGTAGGTACTGACCCCCACCCTGTTTCCCTATAAAATAACATCATTGAAACAGTTATTCAACATGAGATTAAAAAAATAAACTTTTTTCTTTATTTTTTGCTAATCAAAACTCGAAATATTAGTAAAGTCATGACTTTCTGTTTATTTTTCCCCAAGGCATCAGTAGAGCTACAAAATTCTTAATCCCCTTCTTTCCCAAAACATCCCTTAATTGTTTCAGAAAAATTTTTAAATTATAATCAACTCCCCCAAGGAAAACAATCAAGCTTTAAACACGTTAGCGTGACCATCAGCTTATTTCCAGGAGATAGGTAGTCGTCGTCCTTCTCCTTTTTAATCTCATCCGATAATATCAAAATAATATATTTTTTTTTTATTATTAATAAAACAAATCCCTTTAAAAACTTCTTGGAGGAGTCCTCGAATCTTCTCTTTTTTTTTTTAATATAATCTTAAAAGAAAAACAAAAATGTCCCTAAAATAAAAACCTAATCAATCAAGCCATCCTGTTAAATCCACCTTAAGCCCAAACCTATATCTACGTCCTTCCTTCCTTTTCGATAATAAGCCGAACGTAGGCGTAGGGAGAGCGTAGAGGAAAAACAAAAATTGTAAAAAGCAAAAAAAAAAAAAGCAAATTATCAATCAAAAGGATATTACTCCTCTCTTGCCCGGTTTTCCTGTTATCATCCCCCCCCCCCCCAATCGTTTCGGGTCGTGTTGGATTTGGATTCCTTCCGATATTACAAATTCTCTATAACCGGAAAGTGTCCTGTGCAGCGCGGAACAAAATCAAGGAAAAGAAGTTGATAAAATATAATCACACCCTCCCGCACCCCCGCTGTCCTGTCCCTAAAGATGCCCGCAATAATTTATTTACCTTCCATGGGGGAGATGAAGATTCGTCCTTTATTTTGTGTTCTTCTTCGTTGCCTCGATTCCATCAAGTCATTAGAGAATATTCGCTTAATTAAAGAATTCCAAGCAGCAAGGTGGGAGGATGCCACGGAGCAGAGTGTTAAAAGGACCTGGCGTCAATTCTAACACGCTCGCCTACTCCCCATGAATATAATGTTGATGTTGAAGTTTTGGCGAAGCGAATTCATATGATGATGATGACACACAACATACAAACGTGACACCAAAAATATTTATCATCTAGTCACAGACACAAGCTAAAGCATATCCATATCTAGTAGACTTTTGCACGTTACCATCAAAAAAGGAGCAAACGAAAAAGATACATTCTAAGGAGTAAAATTAATTTATTTGCCTTAAGGATTTTCAAAGCGACAGCTATGTGTTGAGAAGACATTAATAATTCGTCACAGGAGCGGCAAGCCAAGCTAACTTGCAGGATACCTAAACGCACTAAGGAATTTACTTTTAATCCTTATTTTTGTGGGGTTGTGTAAAGATGAAGGAGCCGGGGCTCTATTCAGCCCAATCTAATTTTGTGCAAATTCCTTGAGATGAATTCTCCAAAGGACGATACTTATTTCAGGATGTGATGGCAAACCCCTAAGAGGGACACAAATTTTTAGCGAGAGGCAACTGAAACTATGAGCGGTATGCCATCAGGACAAATTGAATCTTGTTGAGTGGCATCCAGGCACGCGGCGAGGAGTGGGATGGTATATCAGCTTAGGGAAAAGGAGCCTCATCAGGAAGCAGTACATATAGTTGTGTTGCCTTCTGTGAAAAGTGTGTATACCTACGTAGTTACTGTGAACCTAATCGCATAGCGATGGCTTTGAAAGCTGTGTGTTGTTTTCTTGCAGTAAATGCAGACGTTCGTCGCCATGGTAAAGAGGCGACAAATACTCCTCCGGTGAGTAAAGTTTAGAAGGAAGTACACATACATATATACAAAACGGACGCCATTGAGAAGATGACGACGGCGGCGATGGTCTTTCCTGGGCTCCAACGATGCCGATATCGTCGTTGTCGGTCGTCGTTGAGATGGAGAAGTTAACACGAAAAACATTTTACTTCGGTAAATATAAATTTTAAGGTTTATTATTTTTTTTTTTTTATTTCTTGTATTCCTTTTTCCTTACGGTTTTTAGTTTCTACAGTTAACGGAAAATGACTTCAGAACAAGGTAATTCTTTGAAGTTTTATTGGGAAAAAAATATTATGAAACAAGCTGGTGACAGGATTTGGTGAAGATTATTAATTTTCCGAATGATCGAAAGGAAGTCCTTATATGATTGGACAGTTTAATAAGTTAATAAGGTCTTCAAACTTCCGACCAGTAAGTAATGGTTGACCGTAACATGTGTCGAGAAAACTCTTAACTTAAAAGGAAGAGATTAAATTTGAGATTAATTTTGACTTTTCTATTTGCTGTAACTTTTTGACGGTTAATGCTACGAAAAATCCAAAACAAGACTTTTTCTGTGCGAAATTGTCTCAGCAACAATATTGGGGAACAACATTTTTCTCTAACACAAAACGTTTTTGAGATATTTGCAAAAAAAACTCCCATTTTCATGACTTTTGGTCGTTTTTTTTTTAAGATTTTTTGACTTTTCCATTTGCTATAACTTTTTGACGGTTAATGCTACGAAAAAAACTAATAAAACTTTTTTTGTGGTAAATTGCATAAGGTACTAGATTGGCGAATAACATTTTTATCTAACACAAACCGTTTTTGAGATATTTAAAAAAAAATAACTCCCATTTTCATGACTTTTAGCCTCTTAGAGATTTTTTGACTTTTCTATTTGCTGTAACTTTTTGACGATTATTGCTAACAATAAACCGAAAAGGCTTTTTTTGTGGGGAATTGCATCAGCAACAAGATTGGGAAAGAAGAGTTTTCTCTAACACAAACCGTTTTTTAGATATTTGCCAAAAACTCCAATTTTCATGACATTTGGCCCATTTTAAGAGATTTTTTGAATTTCGATTTACTGTAACTTTTTAACTGTTAACGCTACGAAAAAACAGGCCACTTTTGTGGGAGATTGTCTCAGCTACTAAATTGAAGATAACAATTTTTCTCTAGCACAAACTGTTTTTGAGATATTTGCAAAAAACTCATTTTTATGTCCTTTGACCCTTTATAACTGACCTAGCGGTCATCAGATCGGTGAGGAGCTCTCTCAGAATTCAAAAGTCCCATTACTAACATTCATGCCGTTATCATCAGTCTCTAACTAATTTTTTCCTTTCCTTGGCCTTATTTCGTCTATTCTTACTGCACCATGTAGCATCAATTATTTTGAATTTTCTGACATAAATCGATATTATATAATATTTTTACTACCTAAAATTTGAAAAAAAAAATAAGCTGCTTTAGATAAGAAAATTTTGCAAAATTAAAATGAATAAAAAGCTTGAAGTAAAAATTTAAATAATATATACAAAATAATTTCAAAGGAAGAGACTTCGACTTTTGGAAGGCTGCGCTTGCTGGCAATCAAGGATTATGAAAAGTTAATACACATGTAATTACTCTTAACAAATTTATGTATCGACAAAAAATTATGGGATTTATTTAATAAACAAAATGCTCCATAAAAAGAAATAAAATGCATTTAACTAAAATAGTGGTGCACTTGGGCGTATACGTACTATTTTCTTATTTTATTGAATATTTAACAAATTTTACTAGAATTTTGTTTTTATACAATAAATTGGTTTACTTCGTTTGAAAAAGCTATTTTGCAGACCAGGGTTTTTCTATTAAAAATAAAAAAGGTACGTCCACTATACACTTAAGATCTTGTTGAATTTTTAGCAAAATATAAACCTGTTTTCTGAAATTATTACTACCTAGTCGGTATGGTGGTTTCGGAGTCCATAAAAAACATACAAACATACATCCATTTATATATACAGGGTGTTCGGTATAAGGTACACCAAAAGACAAGAAAAAATCGTATGAGAGCGGGGGGGTCTTTTTCCCCCCGTTTAGGCGGAAGGGGCAATTTTCTAAAAAATCGACTTGAAATAGAAAAAAAAATATTTAGAAACAATGGTAACACCTACAATGTCATTTTATACTTTTTTACAAAGCCAGAAATCCATTCCTTTATTTTGTTCTTAATTCGAGTTACTAGAGAGAATAGTTTTTTAAATATTAATTTTCAGACTCAAAATTTTTAAAAATTAATTTAAAAAAATTGTATTCAGACCATTTCAAAATTTTACGTAATTAAGTAAAATGTAGTTTTGCTTTTAATATTCGAAGGTCCTATAAGTTTTTAGTCAAATACGGTGAAGAAAATACTCAAATGTCGTTTTGTTTTTAAGAAAATTTAAAATAACGGGAGGGGAAATTTTCTAAAAAAAATGATTTAAGACAGAAAAATAATGATTAAAAAACAATGGTCACTATTAGAATGGCATGTTATACCTTTTTGTAAGACATTAAACTTCTTCTTTTATTTTCTTTTTGAAATAAGTTATTTTAGTAAACATTTTTACAAAAATTAATTTTCAAACTTAAATTTTTAAAGAAAAAAAATCAAAAAATTCTCTTCAAATATATTTTTTTTCTTCAAAATTTTATGTTATTAAGTAATATTTTCGTGTTTAATATTCAATGCTCCCATCAATTCTCAGTCAAACACTAAGAACAAGATGTCAAAGTGTATTGCAGTTTTTGAGAAAATTGAAAATAACTAAAGTAAGTTTTCCTTGAATTTGACTTCCATTGGTTATTTTGTTGTTCCAAAGATTCTGTTTCTACTAATTAAGTAGTAAAGTAGATATCGTTATTTTCAATTTTCTCAAAAACTAAAAAAAATTTAGACATACGATTTTTAGTGTGCATCGAATATTAAATACAAAATCATTACTTAATAACATAAAATTTTGAAAAAAAATTAGTTTGAACAAAATTTTTTTTCATTATTTTTTCATAATTTTGAGTTTTATAATTAATTTTTTCAAAAACTGTTCTCTTAAATAATTTGAATTAAAAATAAAATAAAAGAACAAGCTTCTGGCTTTAAAAAAAAATATAACAAGACATTGTAAGTGTTGCCGTTGTTTTTTTTCTATTTTTTTTTTTCTATTTCAAGTTGATTTTTTAGAAAATTGCCCCACTTGCCTAAACGGGAGGAAATACACCGCCCCCCCTCCCATACGATTGTTATCCGTTGAGGGAATAATTTCCCATTTCGTTCATATTCACATATAATTTAACCTAATCTACAAACAACCATTCCCACCCACTTTTTGACCATATACATATACATATAACAATTACACATTACAAACAATTGCTTGATTTGCTGTTGGTATTTTTTTTTTTTTTGATTTTATTTAAATTGAGCGGACAAGTAGTAGCCCGTGGCGTAATGGTTAGTTCGTTGGACTACCGATATGGAATTTAGTCTTAATTTAGTTTTTAGGCCGAAAGGCATTAGCATTAAGTTATTGTTTAGCTTAGAGCGCCCGCATGGGGCCAGTAAGTTAGTTGTAAGTTATTGATAAGTAGGCTAGTTTTTATGAATTTTTGTCTAGCTTTAAGTTAGTTATAAGATTGATGAAAAATAAAAATGAATTTAAAAAAAAAAAGAAAAAAAAAGTGCGTTGGACTGTCACGCCAGAGGTCTAGGTTCGATTCCAGCCACTGCCACCTAAAAAAAAAAAAGTTTTTTTCAGGGCTACTGCCTCTTGCGAGGAAGTGACAAATCCTCCAAGAGTATCTCCTGTCATAGAAAAGTGCCGCTCACATAGCCGTTCGGATTCGGCAATAAACTGTAGGTCCCCTCCATTATCCTGCAGACACGCACACAGGAATGGTTGAGAGTTGTAAGTCACTAGGCCTTAGTTCTTCATGAGCTGTTGTGCCATCAAATTTATGTATTTTAAGGGTATTGCACGAATTGGAAACTGGAAAATATAATTCGGAATTTTCTCAAAAAAAAAAAACAGAACGCAAGAAAAAATATTTTGTCGGTGTGGTTAGATTGATGTGAAATGGAAAAATGATAATAATTTTGTCTGACCGATAATGATATATGCACATATGCCAAATGTATTGCTACCACTCAGTCGTACGTACTAAATCAGTTTCGGGACCCACTTTTTTCGTCTTCCTTATGTCAAATTTGATCAAAATCTCAAGTTCGATATTTTTTACAAATACCAATTCGCAAGTAAAAATTTTAATTTATCGTTGGAATAATACGAATACATATTTCTCTACGTTCTTATCTATAAGCCGCTTTGTTAATACTTAAACCCAATTCTTCGAATTCTTCAAATATAGGGTGATATGAATAAAACGGAGTAGGTACTCAGAGAAGGTGCTCCAAAAGAATCAGAGGAGGTGCTCAATAAAGAAGCACCTGCTCCCGTTTCGTATGAATAAAATTTTACAACAACTAGTGAGAACCTCCTCCTTCATGAAGAGTAGGTGCTCTCATACCTCAAACCGATTTCCTGCCTGAAATGTATTATTTTATTATTTTTATTTTCGTTTCCATAGTTTCTATACTTTTTTGTCATTTTCTATCGAAATATTTTTTTAAGTTTCATATTAGTTGACAAAATATGTCAAAAATGCTTCAAATAATAATAAATTAAAACTATAATATAGTAGAGCAACCGAAATTTTGGGAGTTGGTGCATATATGTACAAAATATAATTGTTAGGGTTTTTCGGCATCATTATAGTAGAACAAAAATATCTGGCGTTGTTGCATAAAAAAAAGCATTTCTTTTTGAAAGCCCAGATAAAAGGTAGATATCATTTAAAAAAAAAACTATGTATATTTAATAAAAGAGTTCCATAGACATGAATATGGGGGTATAAGACCTTTTGGGTGGGCCTTCTGTATGCAAGACGCACTATAAAAATTAATTTTTAAGTGCTTCTTGCATACAGAAGGCCCCACCTAAGAGGTCTTGGACCCTTATATTAATTTCTATGGTATTCAGCTCTTTTAATAAATACAATTTTTTAAGTCCTCTATCATTTATCTGGGACTTTCAGAAAAAAAAAATGCATTTTCAATGCAGCATCATCTGCAAACGCCACAACAACGGTATGCAAGACTTGCATATTTACAAATAAAAAGTAAAGACCCATCTTATTGCATCATTAAATTTTTGCTATCATTCACACCCAAAAATTGTTGTGGGCTCGCGGTCTATTCTGTTGGTATGTCTCGAGTCCTATTAAACAGATCATTAAGTTTAATGTGTTTGAGCAAAGTTATAATTAAATATCATCATTTCTATTAAAAAAAAAGATGTAGTTTAGTGATGAAACGCTATTTTTTTTCATTGTTGAGCAACCAACTGAGCTTGCTTGCAAATGAGAAGCAGGTGCTCCTCTCGAAGGAGAACGTGCTTCGGTTTATCCATATCTAACAATTGAATAGGTAGTAGGTACTTACCTTTGAGAAGGTGCTCATCAGACATGTAGATGCTCAATCGTTGAGCACCTCCTCAAGTATTTTATTCATACCAAATGGAGCACGTGCTTGAAAAAGTTGAGTTTTGAGCAGGTGCTCTTTTTTTATTCATATCACCCATAGTCTCACAAAATTAAATGCGTGAAAAAAAAAACAGTCTACGTGTAATAAACATAATATGACCTAAAAATGTAAAATTTTACATTATATGATTAAAACAGCACTTATTTCAAATAAGTGACACTTTTACCTTGAATAAGTACCTACTGCGACACGACTGAACATTAAACTTTTATTGTGTATAAAAACAATTATTATTTTTTGATAAAGGACTAAGCATTTACCCAAAGTTTAAAGTTTTGTAATTAAATTTAAAAGCATACACTTACTTCAGCACTTAAGAACTTTTGCAACTAAATTACTCTGAGATCTCAAAATACAAAACCTTGAGCCTATACTCTTAGGTCAAGTAATAATAGACCTTCCTGACTTAATAAACTAACACCAACCTTCAATCGTATATTGCAGCTCATTTTCATGAATATTATTCAACCAAGCTGTTCCTAAAAAGCACTTTACAATAATTTATACCCCCCATCAACCCTGAAGCTACCCAAAATACAAAAAAAAAAATAAAAAAAAAAAAAATAAATGAAACCTCAGCTCTAATGATGCGTGGGAAAGCCTAACGAGATTTGCCAAGTGCCTTAATATTTCCATAACTCGTCCAACAAAATGACTATTTATTTTTTTTATTTCTTCCGATCAGCATTCAGCAATCAGATATAAATGTGTAAATTATTTTTACTCTTTTTTTTGCAAATCGACATCTCGTAAACACTTCGGAACACAACCCCCTCGGAGAATATAGTGGTAATTTTCTTTTCGGCTCGTTTGCACCGCATAACTCATGTGGTTTGAGTACCAACCACTTCACTTGTTCCATCATCATCACAACATAATATGCTACCACCACCGAACTCATCTCATCTTTAAAGAGAAAAAAAGAGTACCCATGGGTTGCATGCATTTTTAAAACGTCAATTTAATCCTTCCCCTCCCCTCTTACCCCTCACACACATAACATCAGCCAGCTCTTGACACTTAGATGCACACTCCTGTGAGTGTGTCCTCGTAAAATCTAAAAATATTAAAAAAAACTTTTAAGTGTTTAGATGTGCCACACAGTGGAGTATTTTAAAATAATAAAAAAAAAAAAAACTGCAATAGTAATGGCGACGACGACGACGACAACCGACCGACAGTGGCACATGTTTTAGCATTACGGCCCATATACTTACGATGTCATCTCCTAACTCCTCGTGGGTATCAGAGGAGGCGTACTTACTTGCTTGCCCCCATGGACGCTGTCTTTGGTCCATGAAGTGCTGTGTGCGTCCGTCCACCTTTGTAGAGATGGGTGGGTAGGTATACGAACCTGGGGGCACTAGGATTTACGTATATGTCAATAAGCGCATTTTCCCATTTAAGTCCAAATGGCTCATGCTCTCGGGGAGTCTCTTCTAATGTCGTCATCGTGTCATTGTTTCTGCATCGTCTACCTCTACACGGTGCATTTGGCAAATTGCATCTCGTTATTATGTCCACGCTGACGACGACGGAAACGACAACGCAAATGTGTGTGACTTTTCTGTCGATTTCTCGAATCTCTGCGATGCGATGTTGGGGCTACCTACTTTCTCGCCAGGAGACAACATAAAATATTATTGATCGCATCAAGTTCCGTTTATGGCAGCCATTGAAATGGAATTAGTTCCACTAGCATTCACACGCCGCCGCCGCGCTGCTGGCCGAAGTTAATGGATTCATAAGCATGCATGCACCGAATCGCTGATGCTGATATGATGTACTCTATAACAAAACTTCTGATGGTCCAGACTTGACTTAAGTTGGAGTGACGATTGAAGGGTAATGAGATTTTTGTCTACAATTGCAACTGTATATGGCTGGGAAAGAGCTACCGTATGCGTCACCATCACCGTGTCGTCGTCGTCATCTTTTATAAACTGTCATCGTCCTCATTGTCGTCGCTAGAGTCAAACAAAAAGTGCAATTTAAAGCATCCGATTATGGGCTATAAGAAAGCACAAAAGGATGAAGAACAACGGTTTCGGTTTGTTTGCACTCCAGATTGAAATCTTTCTTTTTAAAGGAATATAAATAGATTATTATTATTAACGTGGTCGAGGACGAGAGTCATTTAAGCCCCCAGTTCGCCATCATGATGTGGTATAAAAAATGAGATGGCGAGAAAATTATTACATCTACGTGTTTGTGTAGAAAGAAATTTGAAAAAGGATGGGGAGAGGACATTTTTACTTGAGATATATTTCCTTTATGATATTTTTTTTTGTTTGATACGTCCATTTTACACTCAGAGAAAAATGTCCTATTCAGAAAATTTTGTTTAACACTTTATTAGATTTTTGTATTAGCGTTGGACGTAACCACAGCCTTATCCGTCCATATGGTAGGTAGGTAGGAAATGGCGGCCCCGAGCAACTAAGCTCGGTGACCTAATTGGCGATGAAGAGCGCCACTGTTTTGATACCATAACTCCTGTGACCTATGCCTTAAAACTGATTTTATGAGAGGGTTTTAGCGAGTGAAAATGCCAAGCTGGGCAAATTGTTCGTTTCAGAAATCCGTTATAAAGTTGTTTGTGACCATGGCACAAGAACTACCAAGTTCACCTTAGTGCCATTTCGTCGCGTTGAGGAAAGATATCCAGTTTAATTCTAAATGAAAATTCCCGGTGAAATATCTCCCCGGGAAAAAATTATTTTTTCTCTACGATTTGATATACCTAATTGCCAATTAATGCAAAAAAGCTGTTCAGAATTATCATTTCCGCTATCGAAGATAAAAATAATCTACCGGGGAATTCGGAATAGGATTATTCTGCTCCTGAAAGAATACGTCTCTCGGGAAGTTTTTTTTTCACGGGGAATATTTAGAATTGGGCTGATCAAGTCTTTAGTTCGGAGAGTTCATTGAGATCGTCAAAAAGTGGCCAGAGCGGGACATTTACCCATTTTCTTTCCTGCTGGTCCCCACGGCTCCGTGAAATAACTCCCCAATAAAATAACACCCCAATCCAAAAATGAAATAACTCCCCAAAATTTTCTTTTTTTTTTTAAGTCCCCAAAATCAAAAATGAAATAAAACCCCAAAAGCGCATGAAATAAGTCCCCAAAGAAATAAATAAACTACGGCGTTTTAACATCGAGGTATGTATATAGTGGGCCAAGCAGGGAGGTTGCAGGGGGCAGCATGCCCCCCATACATATGTACCTCACTGCTCATGCGCCGTAATTTTGTTATTTCTTCAGAAATAAGTAGGTAGGTACCAAAATTTGGGGAATTATTTCATCATGAAATAACCACCCAATTTAAAAATGAAATAAGTCCTCAAAAATCGATGAAATAAATCCCAAATTTTGGGGAGTTTTTTTATATGAAAAAACCTCAGATTTCCATATACATTTCGGGGATTTGTTTTATTTATTTTTGGGGTGTTATTTCATTGGGGAGTTATTTCACCGAGCCGGTCCCCACAGCTACGACAAGGAGTAGGTATTGTGATGCATGTCCATCCTGAGAGTGGAAGTCACCACTTAAAATACAGTACATAATCCCAGATTGCTGGTACAGTTGGATCAAATGGAGAACAACATAATAGCCCAATAAGGGCCCATAAGGAGGGCTATGAAACTGACAAATCTAACAACTGGTAATCATAAAAACGCTGAAGCTAAGATTTTCTAGAGATTGATTGCATGCGGAGACGTATTGCATTCGTCAATAGGTCCGTCAAGCTGGGTCCACCACAACGGAAATTCAAAAATCTAACTCTGCAGGAATTAGGGGCTTATTTAGTGCTCCAATACCGAAAGAGCCCCAAATTCCCTTCACCCTTAAACTTCACCCTTCTTGACGGCATACTGACTTAAGGGTGAAGGGAATTTGGGGCTCTTTCACTAAAATGAAGCTGATGAGATCAGCATTTGTCGTTTTGCTATGAAACCTTATAACCCGGTAGGTTGAAAACTTTCAATTCGTCATAATATTTGTGGATCTATTTGAAGGGATGTTGTATATTAACGGTAGACAATTTTGATAATTAGATGAAGAGAGTCGTCTTTTTTTTTGGAAATGGGCGGCCCAAATGCAGACTACTTGAAAAGAGATTAGAGTATTCTGCAAAATGTGCTGCAAAAAAGTTTGCCTATCCAAAGATCCAAGAGAATTATTGTGAATGATCTCTGGATTGAAAACATTGGCGGGGTTTTCGACAGAATTTAAAAAAAATAATATTTCCCTAGAAGAATTTCTTTATAGATGTGTTGGTGTAAAAAAAAAAAAAAAACAAAGTTCGAAGAATTCAGAAACTCAATATTTTTTAAGCAGAGCCTTCTAAAATTATGCAATAAACTCAAAAAACATCAAAATACTATTTCCGTTTTTTTCACCAAAAACTTGAAATCTAATTCTAACTCAATACTTGAACCAACTACATTGGGCCAAAATTAGAAGTCGATAGCAACAAGGAAGAAGATTACAAATCCAAAAATTTTTTTTCATACCAACCAAAACAATATTTCTCTAAGTGTATGCATATAGTATATGCGTGCAAGGATTAAGGATTTTTTTTTGTGTGTATAAATGAATGCACGGCTTAAGGAGGGGTTGATAAGCTTTCGGAGAAAAGAATGACTATTATAGTGTAAGCGCCATGGAATTGGGAAATTTGTTTGCATTAATGTCATGAATCCTTTTGTATCCAGGAAAAATTGCTGGTTTCTTAACTTCTTTGAAAAGCATCATCATCATCAGAAAAATTACATCAAGAAAAAAAATATACAAAGTGAGTAAGGAAATTTTGTGCGTTAGTGTGTGTGTGTGATAGTAAATGTCCTTTGACAAAAAAAAAAAAAAATATTGTCTTTGACGTACTTAATGCCATTTTCTCCTTTCAGCTTCTTTTATTTTTTGGTGGTGTTAAAGGATTAGGAAAAAAAAGAAAGCACCGATTTACCGAATAATGCTTCCATATATTGGATTGGAGAATCAAATAAGGAAGTGTTAGAAGGAGCTTTGTGAAGAAAATAAGAAGACAAATTTTATTGATTTACGCGTTCCTATATGAATATGTGTGTCAGTTGTGTCGAGCATTTTGTTCGGATTTTCTATCAAAGTTAAAGGAATCAAATCGGAAATAGGCTTCCAAAGCGTTGATAACGGTGTCATTTTGGATTTATATATTATAAAAGATTCAATATGGTGAGGAAGGAAAAGTATGTGTATAAGATCTAATGCCAAAAAAAAACGGAAGGAAGTTTCAGCAATTTATTATAATAGCTTTGAAGTGATTGATTTGCATTTTAAAACCTTAGTTTTTGGAAAATTCTGTAAAAAAAAAAAAATATAAAGTATATTTATACGATTCAGGGTTCATTCGATTTAAGAGGGTTTACAAGTTTTTTCCAAACAGTTTGGTTATGTAGTCAGAAATATTAAATGTAATTCAAAACCTGATGAAGCACAAAATTTGAATAAGTCAGGGAAGATAAATAAACGAAAGCCATGAAGAATTCAGGAGAGTGGATTTACAGAGAGGATATTATGAAAATATATCTAGAGTTGCTGTAATAAGTAAAAATTTCAAAATATTCACAATAAGGTTTCATATAGAAACAGGAGATTTAAACAATGCCAGTACATACTACGACTACCTAATTCTAATTATAGATCTCTCAATTTGAGGAATTGATTCAAGACAAATTTTGTGCTCTCTCGTGCTCTCTTCCTTTATTTTTTTTTTTGTAAAACAGATCACTTTTCCTATATCGATGGCCTTCCGATACTTTGAGGTGATCAGTCTCGAAAAATAGCCTTTTTTTGAAAAAATGTTTAATACAAAATTGCAACTATACATATTCTCCACAAAAAGATTGGAACACTTGCTTTCGTTAAAACAATAGATTTTTGTTTGGAAGTGAGAGTCTAATAACCTAAATTAACCAATCAAGGTACTGCAGGTTTCGGCTGTTTTTTTTTTGCGTAGATATTCAAAAAAACTTTAACTTCTCTCAAAAGATTTATACAAAACTAGCTGACCCTGACGACCTTTGTTCCACCTATAATTGATTAAATTATTATTGTTCCTTTTAAAGTCGAGCAAGTTCTAATTGTTATCTCGACTTTCCCACTATTCCGGCCTAATTTTCCAGTATTTATTGCCGTAGTTTATTTATCTTGTTCAATACAAATCTAGCAAATAAATTTCCATCCAATTTGGATGATGTTCAGACGAGTTATGTGCGTACGAACAAAAAACAAATTCAGAAAGTTTGACATTTCAAGATGTGTTCACGATTTTCTTATTTTGTTGGTAAAATTTTCTAACTTTCGTTCGAATTTTTTAATTTTCGGCTCCGTTGTATGTTAATATGGTTCAATACAAATCCATTCTTATGCAAATCGAATAATGTTCAGCCGAGTTATGTGCGTACGAACACAATTTAATTTCAGAATTTTGAATCAAGCCGTTTTCACGATTTTTGTACTTCTTCGGTCAAATTTTCTAGTTTCTGCCAATTTTTTCAATTTTCGGCTCCATTGTGTATTAATCTGATTCAATACAAATCCAACAAAAAAGTTCCCAACCAAATCGGATGATGTTTAGCCGAGTTATGTGCGCACGAACACAATTTCATTTCAGAAATTTTGAAATTTCAAGGCGTTTTTACGATATTCCTATTTTTTCGGTCTAATTTTTTTTCTAATTTTCGGTAAAATTTTCAAATTTTCGGCTGCGTTGGGTGTTAAAGAACGAATAAAACTAATTATTTCTAAAATAAATTGAAATCTTCTGCAGAAAAGTATAAAAAACACTCTCGAACAGTTGTTTTGAAATTGTCATTGGCATAGTTTAATATACACTGTAGTTTACTATAACACTGGTTTGACCGTGACGTTAAAAATCATCTTGAATACCCGTTTTAGCTTCTATTCCCAGTGTTCTAATACGTATTTTAAGTTTTTGTTGGTTAAATTCATTGTCAGTACTCAGAGTAAGTATATCATTGACACTTTTTTGAACTCTGGAGAAGTTCAAGATTATACAGAAATGTAACTTCTAAAGGATTTGATGAACTGTCGGACTTATTACAATATTGTTACCTATAAAGATCACTTAAAATCTCTATATGTTAGAATTGTAACATACTTTTCTAACATAATAAAATGGGAACAAACGATTACAACATGTTCAAAGTTTATTATGGTTTTGAAATTCTAGCCAGACAACACCCGAAAGAATTGTTATTTAGAGATTTTGCTGAGTTAAACCATTCAACTTACCTTGTAAGTCAACTAACTCTAATACCAACATTGTGTAAACAAATTTAATTTGTTCCTTAAACATCTCCAACAACTCGGAAGATTATATCACATCAGCAAATTTCTCAGGCTCCAGTAATTTAGTTTACGGAAAAAAATCCAAAGGAACGGTTTGACAATATGAGAAAGCCTAATGAAACAGTCTCACGTTCATCTCTTGAGCTGCAAGAGCTCGATTTTATTCTGTTCGTCCACGGTCATTTTTACAAACATTTAAATTTCGGTTGAAACTGAGTGTGAATTATAATTTCCCAGACAACTAATTGTTCAGTACTACTTGGGAGGTACTATCGTGAATGTGGCTCGTTTAGGTCGAACATTTCGACCGTTTTTACTATCATCCCAACGTGAATGGCCCTTTTAAGGGATACAAATTCTCATCACATTGAGAAAAATGCCTTAGGAGAGGATCTACAATTTTCTGTTGAATCTGCTAATTACTACAATTTTTAAAATTTCCATTCAACTACTCGCTTATGCGGATGATATTAACGTCAATGGGAGAACGAAGCGAGATTTTAACGGCATGTTTGCAAGTATTGAAGCGGAGGCGGCGAATATGGGTTTGGCTGTTAATAAGGACAAGACAAAGTCATTGAGAAAGAAATTTCAACATTGTCGACTTGGGCAAAACGCCACGATGGATAAGTACAACTTCAAAGTCGTCAAGGACTTTTTTTTAACTGGGCTCGACCTCGCAAAATGACATCAGATATCAAACGAAGTATCACTCTTGCCAATCGCTGTTTCTTCGAGCTAAGAAGGCATTTGGGTAGTAAAGTCTTCTTTCATAGAACCAAGCAGACCTTTTATAAAACCCTTATCATTCCGGTCCTGCTGTATTGGGCATGGAATCTGTCGAAAATGATGAGAACCTGCTCGGGTACTTAAAATGGAAGATTTTTTAGATCATTTTAGGTCTATTTTCTATCGATGTAGTATGGAGAAGGAGATTCAACAACTAGCTTTACGGGTTTTACAGCAACGGCGATCTAGGAAAAAAAAAAACTGAAAATTCAGCGGCTGAGATGGCTGGGATAGGTACATGAAGCGTATGGAATGGACTATGGACACCGACGCAATGCCCCCAGCCCGGATAAATCTTCTAATGTACCCCTGATGGTCTGCGCAGCAGAGGAAGAGCCTACATTAGGCGGTACGTACAAGTGGAGAACGACAACAATAAACATAGTGTGCGTAACTGGAAGCAGATAGCTAGGAATTGAGCGGGCTGGAGGGACATGTTGGTTGACGGCCAAAGCCTCCTCTACTGGCTGTAGTATATTTTCTGCACACGCCCGGTTTAAGTGCCTGCCTCTTCCCTGGGATTTCATGAGATAATAAGCATCTCATTTCTCAGTTCACTGTCCGTGCCAACAAACACCTTTTTTCCTAACCTTCGAACTATGTATTAAGTTTTTTTTAATGAGTTTCTGATCATATCTATTTAATAGAAAAAAAAACCTGCTGGAAGGTAAGGCTCAAGACATTGTATAAAGAAATAAGTTCGGTTCAGAAACGATGTGCCTGTGAAGTGGACCACACTCCCTTTTGGAACTTAAGAAGACTGAGCATCAAATCTTTCCTTTTAATTCTATCTTCTGGCCGATTAATTACCGAAATTCTCTCCAAAAATTTTACTTAAAAAAAAAAAACAATCTAGCGCACTTTCTTTCCTTTTAAAAATTTACACTTTTTCTCAATTAAATGTTATAATCGAATAAATTAGGATTCTTTTGACCTTTGCTGTAATCAAATTCAAATTAATCTCTTGGGTCATTTCCCCATTGTTTAAAACCATCAACTATAGCTACTTGTCCCACCCTCAATAATAATTCAAAACTGACAGTAATTAGTTCAAAGTATAATTCATATTAGGTATTTATTTTTTTTTTCTGTTCTTATCTTCATTTCACCAGATATAGAATTGTATGAATTTTATATAAGATCGTATCAACCAGAAAGACGCACGTCCGCAGTTGGATTCATACAGTCGCGTTTGCCAGTCTAGAAAATGTATACTTATATAGTTATTCCGGATGAAGACAATCCCCATTTGAATTCTGCCCTGAACCCAACCCAACAACCACCCCCGTTCCCCTGCCCTGCATCAGCATTCAGCAATGATGCAATTCAAATAAAGAATCGCATTACTATGCTAATTAGGAACATCTCATCATTTCATCAGTTGTAGTTATTCGTTTGGATTGCCTGCCAGAGCTCCTCCTGGTAACGAACTGATAAACATTGTAATCCAATTAAAAAATTTGCCATCGCTTCTGCCATATCTCGTTTTGCCACAGAGAAGGAACGGGAGGAATCTATAAACTACCACTACGATGCGCTATGACAACTGAAACCACCACGCGTCGTCGACGACGTTGGCAGGGTGCTCTGCTTCTGGTTCTATGGCTGATAAAAAAGGCTCGCTTCCGTTCTGTAGAATTTTGAAAAATAAGAAAAAAAAAACATAAGCAATCCCAAATGGCAACGAAGATTCTTTCCCGACTGCTGGCACCAAAAAAGGAAGGAATTTCATTATTTTAGTTGAATGTGATTGAAAAGTGATATCGGTTCCGAACCGTATTTAGAAGCATCATCATGGTCCAGCCATCAGTGCTCTAAGGACTGTAGTGTGTATACACCGCCACTCTGGTGGATCTTTTAATTGCCTCCTTAAAAGGTGAGCGAAGAATTCCAAAATCGCGCATCTACTGCACATCTTTGCAAATATTATGCCCAAGCGGGCTTTGTCTATGCGAAATGCACATCATTGCATTGGGATTGGGAGAGATGCTTCTGGACCCCTCTCCATTTGAGGGCAACATTTCGAGGTAAAAAAATCTAATTAACAAAACTCGAGAGAAATAATTGAATTCTATTAATCAACTTTGGAGTTCCCGAGTCCACGTTTGTTCATGTTCCGTCCGTCGTCCGTTCGTAGTTAGCGTCGTCAGCGTCATCGTCGTTGTCGAACAGACCAAAGAGAGAAGGACCAACTGTGCTTTCTGTGGCGGCCACTTATCGTGGAAGTGATGCGAATTTCATAAATATTTATAAACTCCACTCCACACCACAGCACTTGGAATAGATATGACTGCAAAAGTATCCCAATCGAGCAACTATTTATACAGAAGGGGGGGTTTTGGGTATAAGCCCCCAGACCATCAGAGCTTGTTCACTAAAAGGTGCCATGTGATTGTGATAGATTCATTCGCTAGATTTTGGTTTTTAGTTTTCTGCTGTTGCGAACGGTCGGTGGGATATGAGAAGTGCCAGCTATAACACGACGGTGACGACGGACAACCAACGGATGGTTATGGCGCAGAGGCACGGGCGCGGCGGCGGCGGTAAAGTTCGTCGGTGTCGTCGCTGAAGTTGTTTATTAGGTTTCGCGTAGATACTTTTCTCCCGCATATTGCATATGGATGAGGTGCTATAAGAGCTCCTCAACTGCTCCTGCTGTGGTGCGATGGACGACTTTGCCAATTCAAAACCCAACCTATTATATACCTAGCTTAGTCGCATCACCATCCTATCTGCTATATAGATATTTTGTGTACTATTTAAGAGTGAAATCGACTTTTCCGTTTTGGTTCGATTCGAAGAGGTGATGACCGGAGAAACGCATTCAACATTTTGTTGGATTGTTGAAGAGTCGATTAGATATATTATATAGGACGTGTTGTGATGCTTCAGGAGTGTGAATATAGTTGCCAAGTCCGTGGTTTCGCTGATTTTTAATAAAGTTACACTTCAGAAGTGGGATAATCACTTTTTCAAATTTTGAGCGGGGATACAATACAAAGAACACCTGAGCTTGGGTGATTATGTCGTTAATTTTTTGGCTTGTTTTACTTGATTCCATGGGATTTTTGAAGGTTTTCAAAATTATTTTTATCGAAAAAAAGTTTAAGGGTTCATGGACAATTTGAATATCAAAATTTATTTCAGGTTTTGTCATTGTGACTGTGTTTTAACACAGCTCCAACTTGCAAATTTGATGTTCCCAGGTTTTAAAATACCGAGGGAAACAGGCCTTTGTACGAAAAAATATGGAGAACTTGACTGTGTCCGGCCCAATATTATTATCTCCTTTGCCCAGATCTTATATTAAATATTTCACTGCGGAATCGGTTCAACTTCAACCTCTGATTAAAAGAAATGGTCTGAGTTAAACACCGCTTGCTAGACTTATAGCATCCAATTGTTGGTTTCCCAAACTATATGGTCACGGTAATATCACAAATTTGATCCCTCCGGATATGTTTTCGATATCTCCCGATATGTTTTCGACTACTGCACTTCTACCCTGGACATCAGTGGGGATTTTAAACTTGTTTTTCTATCCAGGCAAGTTAGAAGGGTCACGTCGGTATTAGAGACTTCGACACAACTATTTTCTCTGATGATTCAAAGATGGAGTGCGGTGTCGGTTCAGAAATCTTTCTCTCTAAATATCTCTAGATCTTATCGGTTACCCAACTTTGATAGTGTTTTTTCAGGCGAAACTAGTGGCAATTAGAGAAGCAAGCATAATATTCATACAAGACCCTAACCAAAACCGTAATACTGGCCATTCTGACAGACAGATAGGCAGCCGTTAAAGCATCTCACCCTTAGTATCTTCTAAATTGGTTCGGGAATGCCGGAATGAGCTTTCGAGTCTGAATCCTAACCTTAAGGTCATTCTGATTTGGGTTCCAGTCCAGGTCAATATGGCATTGAGGGAAACTAGCGGGCAGACGAACTGGCCAGACAAGGATCAGCCCTTCATAGCTTGCTTACGGAAAGAGTTCATATTCCTCTTGTGGAGTTATAAACTAAGGGCAATATTTTCTCAATTTTCCCCACTTAATCAAATCGTAGGTGGCATAATCTGACAAACTGTGTCATATCTAGAAATATTTGGCCCACCTATAATAAAACTCGAACAACCGACTTGATAGGCAGACCCAAGCGAGACATAGCCAGCGTCATTGCAACTTTTTCCGGACACTGGCCAATCTGAGAACATGCGGCCAGGCTGGACATTCCTCACAATACTCACTGTCGTAGCTGTGGGGACCAGCAGAAAAAGGAAACAGTCATTCATTTCATCTGCAGATGTCCCGCTTTGGCCAAAACGAGATCGCAATAATTTGAAAAAGCATTTTTCATTGACCTCCACGAACTTTTCGAACTGAAGATCAGAGACCTGATCTTTTTTCTCAACGCAATGATGTGGCGCGGTCGTGTCTGTACCGTTTTCTTAGTCGCACTCTCTAGATCTAGACTACGAGTAAGTGCGGTAATGGATTACTGAAGCCTACAAATTGCCTAGTCTAGAACTTTATCGGAAGGCTGAAGCCTATAAATTGCCTAGTCTGGTATATTTTATCTCGCAAATTACTCTTCAAAATCGTTTTCATTTTAGGTCACGCGAGTTATGGTATCAAAACGGCGGCACACTTCAGCGCTAATTGGATTTCCGAGCTAGGTTTTTGCTCGGGGCCACCATTTCTACCTACCTATACACCGCTTAGGTTAGAAGCTTGGGATTGAGGAAGGGGAAAATTGCTTTTTTGAGGCACAGAACATGAATTCCACCATTACAAAACTTCAGTAGTTTCCGACCCCTCCAGGCCGTAGTAGGCCTCCTCAAGGTGTAGAAAAATTACCTGGCAACTATTTAAGAAGTCATTTAAAAGAATTTCCGTGATCCAACTTTGTTTTTCACACAAATAAATGACTTAGGTACACATGTATACGAGTATATTAAAAATAATCCATAACCATACCATAATGCTCAGTCTGCCATATAGAAATGGAAGCAAGCATTCCATACACCACATCTGCCATATTAGTAGCTAATCCCATTACCGTTTATCAAATCGACAGCATAACGCAATTGCACTCGCGCCTTTACCTGCAATTTCAACGCTTTTGATATGGTAACTGTTAAACAAAAAACAGCCATCAAGGAAAAACCCCATCAATGCGCCATAGTATAATAATATTTCTATGTCTAATCTGCAATGCTTTGAATAATAAATTCCATCTTGGTGAAGAATGATTTGCCAGTTCTGACCAATTGAACTTTTGTATATTTTAATGCAAAATGCATTTTATATATCGTTGAGTATCTTTATTTGTATCTAGAACGAAGAGAGAGACCTTATCGCTGTAGTAAAAACCCAAATCCATATATTCAATTCAAGACTCGGTCGGTACAAATATCACACGGGAAGAAGACCAAAAAAACACAAGACTTACATTTATTAAAATGCAACCGGAAAAAATCCGATTACAAATATCCCAAGGGTATAAGTCTCTCTGTTCCGTTCATTGTCAGGTCTCGGTTGGTCGTCAATCTGTCTGTCTGGCTCGTTTGTTGGCTTGGATAGTTGGTTTTTGCATGCGGTCTTGAATTTGAATTGCTATATGCTTAGAAGTTTTTTTTTTTTCATTTCGTATCGGTCATTCGCAGTAGGGTATTGAGGGTTTGATAGATATTATCTGATGTAGAGAAAAAAAAAACAAAAAAACAATTGGGAAAATACGAAACTTTATATTCTCTAAGCCCGATGAGATAGTTGATGTAAATAAATTAAAGTAAATTAAAGATCAGACCAAGCTGTGAAATATTCAAATAATCGATTATGGTATCAAACCAACTGTCCGTATTCAAAACGTCTGGTCTGGTCGGTTGAAGACATTTGAGGACAATTTTTTTACTGACAGATCTGACAATATTTTAAGATCTATCAGTCTGTATTTAGTTTAAGATATTTTTCGAGTTTTTTGCAAAAAAAAAACTTTACCCCGAGAATTTATACAACGATCAACATCTCAAGTCTTAAACGAAGATCAAGATCTCTTTAATTCTAACTTTTATACCGAAAGAAGAGTACAGGATAAGGTAACCGGCGGAAAAAGCAAAACACTCATAGAATATGTGCCAGAAACTTAGTTTAATATTACACTGTGCTACAAAATGGAAAAAATTGCACGAACTTTTGAAGTGACCTAGTAGAGGTTGTAAGACTATTCGAGTACATCACGAACCTTTATTTGAAAACTTTCCTATACCCTTAAAATCTCAAACCACATTTTCCACAATTGTACTTGGTGTTGTTTTGGCCGCCATTTTGTTTTTGAGGATTATTATGATTTTCGCAAGTAACTGGCGTATTTTTGATCACATCAGAAAAAAGATTTCTACTACAAACTTATAGAAAATTTAATTTCCTACATAATATTTTAAGTAACTTTTTTCGATAATTGATTTTGTTCAGAAACTACAATGCATTTAACATTTATAAGAGGTAGCAGTTGCTCTACTATTGATTTTTGTTTTATTTATAAGGTGCAGGGTTAAAATACACAACTGATCTCAAAGTAGAACTACTACCATACTCCGACCACATGCTACTCATAACATATACAGGGTGATCGGTATAAGATGCACCAAACTGCTGGAGCGAGTAGGTTGGGTTAAGACAAGAAAAAAATCGGATGGGAGGGGGGTCTATTTTCCCCCGTTTAGGCAGGAGGGGTAATTTTCTAACACTTTATCTCTGCCAGCATAACTGAAATGGCAAGATTCAAAGAGAAGGATATTCCAACAAAATCTCAGCTTTGAAATTATGCGCGATGAATGAAGAAGATTTAACTCCAGAAAATTTTTTGAACGCCTGTGTTTCAGCTAACGAAAGTCCATCCCAATCTTTTCAAGTTTCTCTATTACATCCAAATAAAGAGGCTTAGTTTGATCAAGAATGCAGAATTGCAAGAAAAAAATTAGTTGGACTTTTAAAGATAACCAGAAGGATAAATAAGGACTTAGCAAAAAGAATATACCAGGAAGGTAATAAGGCATTCGAGGAAGTCTGCTGGCAGAAACACAGAAATTTCATCCAAGAACAAATAAACGACCTCACGCAAGCAAACAAAAATTCGAAAACGAACTGGAAACTTATTAGAATGCTCAATGGCTAAAAAAATGTAATGGGCAGAACTGTCGACATGAGTTGAGTATCCTGGCAATACATTTCTAATCCCTATTAAATGCAGATCTATGCAATAACATACACTACTTTGTGCTACCTTTCGTTCTAGTGGAAGCCTTGGAATGAGATATTGATGAGGAAGAAGTCCAACGGGATATTGACAAGAGCAAAAACAGCAAAGCAACACGAGAAGATGGAATATCCTCGGAATTCTATAAAAATGCTCCACCATCTTTCGTGCAGTTTCTGACTAAGGGATTCAAAAATATTTTTGATACAGGAAAAATACCGAGAAGTTTAAAAAAAAAAAAAAAATATAATCTTTCCCATATTCAAAAAGGAAACCCAAGCGATCCAGGAAACTACAGAGGGATCTGATTTCGTAATACACTGCTGAATCTATTTACCAACATACTGCTCGATCGACCCCCCACCAGCTGGGTAGAAACAAACGGACTGTTGGGTGAATTTCAAGCAGGGCAGTGGACAACATCATGGAAGGTCAGAATGTCAGAACACTTCTTCGGGAGTTAAACAGGGTCGCAAGCTTAGTCCCCTTCTCGTTAGCCTGTCTTTGGATGACCTATTACAAGACCTGCCTGGGGGTATACTATTCAATGAAGTGGAGATCAAATGGTTGATGTTTACTGATGACATTGCCCTGCTAGCATTGATACCGAATATGCTCCAGCTCATAATAAACAGACTAGGAGAATACTGCAATCAATGGATTCTACATATAAATTCAACAAAATCAAAAATTATGCTGTTCCGTAGTAATGCATGTCGCTACACAGGGTAGAAAACTGGTTGTTAGGCTCTGATACTTTGGATGTCGGTAAACAATACCGCTACCTTGATATAAACCCTCACTCCGAAAATACCCTACACCTCCCACCTACAAGAAAAAACTAAAAGAGTCTTAAAAAAGCTCTGAGCTGCGCCTGGAAAAATGTTATAATATTATTATCCATCAGTGACCTCAGTGAGCTCTGAAAAAACTCTTATGCTGAGTTATTCAGGGGTGCCAAAAGTAGCCAAGACCTTTCGGTGAAGATGGTATGATCTGAACGCGATCATCCGCCATCATTGGAGGAATCCAAACATATGGCCGCCGGATTCCCAGGTTGCGTGGTTAAATGTCAACACTGCATCAACAACAGCAGTGCCCTTGTGTGTGGTGAATGTCCGTGCGTTATTTTTACCTCGTGAGAGACCAGGCCTGATATGTGTTTTTGTTAGCTGGTGAGGTCTCGTTTCGGGGCAAGTTACTCCCCTATCCGACGAGCAAATGTCGTGCATAGCGAGCAGGCCGCGTCCTCGGAACTAGACTCCCTTACCATTCCGTCCACAGTCCTACCTTATCCTTCTTCCTACCTTACCGACCTTCTCTTATCCTATTTCCTCTCCAATTCTCTCTATTTGCCAGAAACAAAATGGTGAAGAGCATCCATTTCTTAAAGGAGAAATGGATGCTCCTCCATTTCATATTCAAGTGCATAATTCGTCACGAAAAGTTTAAAATATTTATCTCAAAGGAAACTCTGGCCTGTTTTCTGCAAATATTGACATTTTGAATTGTTTGCCTTTCCTTGTCACGAAATATTTCTTCAAATAATTTATAAAACTTGTTTTGTTAACCAAAATGTTTTCAACCAAAACAATATCCTTATCGAAAACTCAAACGTAATAGGGTGCTACATAATATATCTCATCCAGACATCAGCCATATATTTTTCCAGTTTTATTCTTGTCTTCGATTCTATTTTTCGATTTTTTTTTTTTTTTGCATGAGAAACGTGATAACTGGGGCTATGAATTGATAAACCGATTAATGAGGTTGAATCTACGGAATACCCTAGCGCCAACTCGGTCTCCCAATCGATTCCACCATCAATATGGAACAAAAACTCGTAAAAAATCGTTAGAAAAAAAAAAACTGTCTCACAGAAGAAAAAAAAATCTCTAAAAGAACTCAGCTTGGAACGGCATAGAAGCAGAAGGTACTATAAAAAAAAACCCTCAAACCATCATCTGGTCGGTCGTCGCGTCGTCGTTGTCGTTGCCGTTGTCGTCGTCGAAGTCGTGGATCTCGAAAACACATAAAATCCAATGAAGAGTCAAACGACGGAGAAACATTTCGTATGCATGAAAAACTTTTTACTGCACTCTATATGGATCCAATGTGGTGTATCGGATCCTACTATAGAATAGACTTCATGTATCTTTTATACCGGGGTGTCTGAGTTAGACTCTGATGATGTCTGTAGGGCGCGAGAACAAAAAACGGGAACGGGAACCAATGCAGCGTGTCTAATGCGGACCTTACAGCTATGGGGCAACATACCCTACCCGACCCATGTGTTCCGCTTTAGTATAAAGTTTTCTGTTTTTTTATTTAAAAATTGCTTCTAGGAGCGCACCAAGTCACCATATAGGAAGGAGTTGGTTGTTCCAGAGAGGGCGAGCATGATATGTTATAGCTCGGGTGTTGATTTACTACGCTTCAAGGATGAATGCGATGAGAGTTTCTAAAATGATTTGTGAACTTTTTGAGGTGGAAACCCGGTAATTAATACTATTTTGGCCTTTGTTTCGTATATCTCGTATACCGTGTGACCCTATTTCCATTTAGTATGCGCAATGCGAAAATTGTTCGAGATACTATTGCGGGTTTAAAGGACTTTATAGGATTAGCATATGTTTTGAGAATGTGTGTTTTGTAGGTATAGAATGCTGGGGTCTTGGAAGGCCAAAGGTACCTATATCTACTATCTTTTTGTGTACACAAACAAGGATGTGCTATAAGAATTGCTTGTCACGTGTCCTCTATGAGATTTTATCAATTCCGTGGATAATTCCTTACACGCGACGCCGACGAGATTTTGTTAACACAACAACAATGACAACAATTCTTGTGACAATGTTTTTGCCTGCTGCTGCTGGTGATGTCGTCGAGAATGTGTCGTATGCATATCTTGTTCTTCCATATGAACCTTGAGAGGGACATAAACCTACCTCCTCCAATTTCCATACAACAGAGATTGCCGTAAGGAATTTTAAATGAGAATAGGAACTTGATGAAATTTTTAAACCCACCTGCAAAGAGAACAAGAAGAACGAGAAAAGAAGGTATTAATAAGATGAATACATAATATTTTACAGAATTAAGTGTATTACATTTAACGAAGTACCAGAAGGAAATTGTTTTACATACTTGATGTGGGTGACTTGACTACTTTTGGGTTTTGAATTTTTTATTTTTTAAACTTTGTTTTAAGGAAGGAAAGGAAGGTAAGGTACATAGGTATGTGAACCAGGGTGGTATGTATAAAAATAACCTGTCAAGAGAATAGATATTTCCTTTGGAGAAAAACTAGACATCTAATACAAATCTTTGACATTCATATACATACCTAGAAGAAAATTTGGGAGAAAAGGCATAATTCTTGAATCACTGTGAGGGTTTGAGTTTTTTTTTTTGCCTCTTAACGAAGTTATTTCAAGCTGAATTCTTGGAGACGAAAATATTTTTGTCTTTTGCTGACGGAAAAATATCAGCATTTCAATATTATATCCTAACTTTAAGAAGCTTTAAATTTTAGCGAAACATTTTTTTGTAGGAATTTTATGTTTGCTGAAACGAAGAAAAATATTTGTCTATCAAGCAAGATGATGAAGTCCAAGTCTTATAAGAGCTGGGAGACGAAATTGAAGCTGCCATTGAATAAATAGATAGGGTTGATGTTTAATATGAACCGGAAAATTACTGAGTGGCGTCAAGATGGTGAAGCACAGTGGACCTCCCAGTGGTTGGGAACCATCACCCGGCTACAGGTATGGTCGTAGAAACTCATAAGCGCGAGTGTTTAAAAGAGAAGAAATAAATAGCAACACTTTCAAGCTCTGTCAGAAATGCCTGGCTGAATGAGATGGATGAAGTCTTCGACTTCGCTCATTAAAACGAAAATGAATGGCGGATGAATTCAAAAGAGTGAAATAACGGTGTCATCAATAGTCTGGAAAACAGAGATCCACAGACCTTAAAGTTACCGGGAACTTTTATTTCATCGAAGTTGCCGGCAACACATAGCAACTTTTCCCTCGCACACTAGGTAACTTCCGAGGTTAAGCAACTTTAAGCTGCCAAGAGTTGTCGGCAACAAAATTCCGCGATTAACTCCAAGCAACTAAAAGTTGCCGGCAAACTAAATTGCCTAGTGGGCGCTCTCCTACATAATCTAATGTAAATGGATTGGGAGTAACTCAAAGCTGACTAGTAGGCGATAGGCCTAAATGAGCTGAGGTGAGTAAGAATTGGCTTACAAGGGTGATGGATGAAAGCTGTATGAGACAACGCACGGTAGCTTTTATATTTCCCGTAGTGGGTTACTGGTTTCGCCTATTATTGAAAGGTAAAGCAAGAGTCAGACTCTATGAGTGTGGGCCTGTGGAGCGGGGGTTTGTACCTTCGGGTTAACTTTCCTCCCACCATTTTAAGTATTCCGGTGTGAGAGACGAGAAATAAATAAAATTTAGTAGCGCGACAAGCTTGTGAAGAACCTAGAGTCTAGTGACTTCCAACTTCCAAATATTTCTAGGTGCGTATTGTTGGCTAGAAGGAATGGTGCTGACCAACAATTGTTTTCTGGCTAATCCGAACGGCGGAAATGATAGGCACTTTTTCATAAGAAGAGGTACTCTTGGAGAATTCTCGACTTGACATTTTTGGTTTGAGATAGAAGAGACCGGGACTTGTTCTACAAAACTCGGCGGTAAGACCTACGGACTAACCATTACACCTCAGATTCCTGAGACGGATATGAGAAGCATCGGATAATGATTACTTGGCAACGAGATCCGGATTGTCCAAGGTTAATGACTTGAAAGTTTGTATCTGCAACGTGAGAACAATTAGCCCTCATGGCCAAACTAAAAAGCTTGAGTCTGTTCCTCACGTGTAATAAGGCATAACCACGATTTACGATCGAATGTATCAGATGTGATGAAAAGAGAAAGTTGAGACAATTATTACAGCTGCGATAAAAAATGCACATGTACATATGGTGGATCACAGTTATGCGATTACATTTATCGGCTAAATGTCAAAGCTTTGCTTTACTCAGCCTCCCAGATAAAGGAAGGAGTTTTCCGATCGAAAGACAAAACCGCAAAATAAGGTCTCAAAAATTAAAATAAAATAAGGTCTAAAATTTGAGTAATTGCTCATAATGACCAAAAGAATGCCTCAAACATTATTTTAAAAGAAGACCCCAGTTCTCGCGCTCGTCAATCGTAATCTCGGGAAGAGCAAGTGGCACTGCGTGGTTGCGCACGCAGTAGCACTGCAGCCGCGATACACGTGTAAATAGAATAGAGAGTCACGACCTAGATCTACTATCTGCTGCCCCACCGTGGGTAACACCCATTCTGTTATCCATATCTGCGATCTCGAGCTCACTACTAATTCCAATCATGAAGATCAAGTGCTTTGATGGGATTCGCAGATGGCTTTAAAGTCCGAGAATCGGTCTTTGTTTTCGCCTCGAAACTGAGACTGGAATTCGAAGACTCTCTTCGATAGAGTAGTGTCATCCATTCGCTCAATGTCAGGCCTAAACACGATTTAGTCAACATGTTTTAAACTTTTAGATAATCGCATTTTGGTGAAACTAATAGAGTTTGCGGTTTGCATCTTTTTCTCCATTCTTCCTGCTCACACCAGAAGTTCAAAAATATTCGTCACGAACACAGTTTAAGTTCTCTTTTTCTGTTTATCATTCCATGCTCGGAATCTCCGTAAAAAAGTTTGTTTTTCTAAATCATATGCTTTGCCTTACGCATATGAGTTTCGCCAAACCGAAAAAGCTTCCGTTTTCAAGGTTGATTCTTTGACGATTATTCACTGAAGTGTCGTTCGTGGAGTTAATGTTAACTCCGAAGCAGATGAATTCTTTAACTACCTACTGCTTTCAATAGTATTTTGTCTCAGGCAACGGACAGATGTTGGTTTGCTTCTTGAAAATACGTTCTTGTTTTTTTTTTCTATCGTTTACTTCAAGCCCAAACAGTTTTGCATGTTCTTCGATCGCACACCGTGAACAACTCTGTTACGGAACGCTGAAAGTAGCCGATGATCCCGGTAACTATGAGTTGGATATGGATTGATGATCTGCGGAAGATTGTTCTTCCTTGTTCACATCTGCCCTGCGCACTATCATCTCCAGAACGAGCTTAACAAAGTCACGCGAATCTTCTTGCTGAAACTATGTGCATGTTCAGAAAAGTTCGATAGAGCACATTAAACCGGGTCTATTCTAATGTCATGCGACACACGTGGATCAGTTTTCCTGAAATTCTGATTTCGACCATCATATGATAAATGCTTTCATGATGCTTTGCATTCAATGGAAAGAGGCAGTCTCGAATTGAAATTGGTTGGTCTTGCTTCGGTGTGAATATTTGGTCTATGGGCAATCTTCCGTGCTGGAAGCCATCACACCGGTATACTTGCCAATTAAAGTGTTGCAGAAAAGCTTGAGACGCTCACACAGTAGATATGTTGGAAAGGATTTTTTTTGCGAAAGTTAGCCGGGATATGCTTCAATAGTTCTTCTGCTGATAGTCCAATCCTCGACCAAACCGGGCATGCTTCATACCACCCATACTTGATTCATGATTTGATGCGTGCAACTCATCAAGGTTTTTTATAGCTAAGTCTACCTTGTCTACACAGGGTGGTGTTCATTTGAATTGCGACTCTCTATGTCGAAGTAATTTCTATAGCCTGGCGCCCAACGTCGAGACAGCAATCTCCAATAGAAAAAGACTAAACGATTATGGAAAATGTTAGAATGATTACTCCATTAAAAAAAAACTCTTCAATTCAATTCCCAGTTGCGCTTCAATTTTTACAATTTCCATTGATTACTATTTATAGGTATAGACTTAGAAATGGAAACCTTATTTCCAAATGAGCCATGAATTTGGAAATGATTCTTAAAAGCTTGTTTCCCCTATCCTCAGCGTTCTATTGATTTTATTTCGGTGACAAAAACAATACTTATAGAGAGGCATAGCTGAAGAGTATATACATTAGCCTCTTGATTCCAATGACGATGATGATGGTAGTCCTCTTTTGGAACATTAAAGACGAAGGCGAAGCCCCCTATAAATCATCGTATAACCATAAAATGCGAACCATCATCTCAGACGTGATTATCGAAATCTAAATAAGCATCTATATCCCTGGGGCTGGATGGTTGACTCTGGTTCGTTTGGCTTGCCGCTGCTGCACATGCGCAATTACAACGACGCCCGTCCTACGTGCAATTGTTGGAGGTAATTTGCTGACACTGTTACCAGATTGTTGTGTGTCTCCCTCGCTTCCTCCATCCATAGCTTGCTGCTACCATCACCATCATCGTTCCTGCGAGAAGACAACGATTTAAGTTTTATGTATTTTTTTTTTCTTCTCTTTGGATTTTTTGATTTATTTCCGATTTCACCCCGCAGGGTAGAATTCAAATTTCGGTTTCAGATTTCTCCACTCTGCTGGTGTATTCGATCGTCACATCTTTTCCGGCTGGCGGCGGCAGCGGCTTTAAACGCCCTCCCGAGTGGCATAGCACTACCTTACCATCATCACGCCGAAGTGAGTTTCCTGGGTGCACATCAAGAACATTGACGAAGCATTATTGGCGAGGAGATATTTCGTGTTTTTTTTTTTTTGTTTATTTCATGGGTTTCCCGATAAATTGGCAGTTTTTTGTTGTTGTGATTGTTCTTTAATGCCTGGATTCATTCTTCGATTGAACTCTGTCACGTCAAATGAAATAAATTGATTTTGCATGATTTAAGAACTTTAATGATGGTTCGTTGTTCTTTCGTGATGTGATGCCGACCATGTTTATGATGATGATGATGATGACGATTATAACGAAGGACTCGCAGATGACCTCTCCCTTCGCTATGGTACGTGGTATTAATTCCGGCCGATATAAATAGAGGTCGACCGCGCTATCAATCTGTTGTGAATGTGCGGTTGATTGAATGGATCTGATCTGATGATGGTAGCGCAATTAACCGAAATGAAATCACGATGCATGTGATGGAAGAGTGTAATTGCTTTATTAAAAGGCTATGCCGATGCCGCTTTATATGGTTTTTAACGCTATCTCTCCCTTGACGACCCACCCGCGACGCACGACCCAAACACATCGACGAGCATTTAATTGTAGAGCTACAACATATTATGGAGGCTTGATGAAATCAATTGGAATTTTCTATATAAAATCAAATTGGTTTCGTGATATGGCCAAAATTTGTTGTCCGTTTAAACAAAACAAAAAAAAACTGAAGCTTTTATGTCATGAAAAGTGTTGCGTAGGTAAAGTGTTATAATGGTGACGGGGGAATATTGGAAATGTCATCGAGTGTTTAGTTTAGGCTGAAAAAGAGGAAATTTGATTTTGTCGACGGACGACACTGAATTGGTGGTTTAATTCAGCCAAATAACAATTAATAGATAGATAGGAGCTGATTTTGAGGTTTTGCCAATTATGATGTAGCTGATTAAATAGACTTTGTTTGGGAATCTAATTTGGATAAATGCATCAGATATGAGAGAAAGATGAGGATTATTTAGTAATTACGTCGAATGATATGCGAAGGCTTTAAAAATTTTGTCGATAGATAATTTCATCGGTTAATGGCAGTTGAAACTTGAAACAAACGAATTCCAAGTAACAAAAGGGAACCTATTAAGGTGTATTTTTTTTTTTTTAGTATCGATTGAGCAATTAAAATACAGAAAAAGATATAATTTTTTGAACTAGTAGCTGTCCAACTGAACCGCTGTTTTTGAAAATTTGTTTTCATACTTTGAAAAATTAATTTTGAACTACATTAGGTGTGTTCCTTTGGGCTCCAGTATCTACTGCCAATTATATTTATGCTGCAGTTAACTACTTCTGCTCTGTGGTCGAAAGAGTTCAAAGTACTAAAAATTACTGTGCAAGTCCCAATGGGAACACCCCTAATAAAAATTAGCTGTTCTTTTAATTTTTGATTATTTATTATTTTAATTTTTAATTTTTAAGCAGTGACTTATACACAGAGATTATGACCTTAGAAAAGAAATGTCCAGAATTAAAAGTGATTGTTTTTATGTTTGCAATTTTTTCGCTCCGACTAAAATAAAGAGGACAGTTGTATACTTTAAGCTGGTTGAGTTATTGTGATTCTCTTCAAGTCAGAAATACACGAACCAAAATGGCTGGATCGTGTATGACCAGCTTTAGGCTCTGAGAGACCATAAACAAAAATTTTAATACAACTGCACCCTTAAATTTAATGGGTCAAGGTTATATTTTTTATCAGGGTGAAGTTCACGAATGAGCAAAGCCGCATGTTTGGAAATTAATAAGAAATACTACCGACAGTCTGATCGAAATTTTAAGAGCGATTACTCCATTTTTAGATCATCTTCAGCGATCAAGGAAATGTTGATATTAATAATAGCCAATTTCTTCCCAGAGTCCTAATGCTAGTACCTATACTAGTCCTAAAGTTAGTACTAAAATCGGTATCAACTCATTTCTTCACACAAGTATACTAAGGCTTAGTCCTGTCAATTTGGTACCGAGTACTAGTTAAGACTTGGTTTAAGCTAGGACAGTCTAGCAGGTTAATACTCCAATCAGAGCAATTAATTTCATTTTACGTTATTTAGTAGTATTTTTTTTAGTATTCAATACTCCCATCAATTTTTAGTCAAGCATTGAAAACCAGATGTCAAAATGTAGTCTAGTTTTTGAGAAAATTGAAAATAACAAAAGTAAGATTTCCTTAAATTCGACTTCCATCCGTTATTTTGTTGTTCAAAAGATCCTATTTCTACAAAATATGTAGTAAAGTAGATTTCATTATTTTCAATTTTCTCAAAAACTAAAAGACATTTTAGCTCCCGGTTTTCTGTTTTTTTATTGAAAATTAATAAGAGCATTAAATTTTGAAAACAAAAATTATACTTAACTACATAAAATTTTGAAAAAAAATTAGTTTGAAATTTTTCTTTTTCATTTTTTTTTTTCAAAATTTCGAGTTTGGAAATTAATTTTTCAAAAACTGTTTACTAACACAACTAAATTTGAAATGAAAATCAAAGAAGAGATTTCTGGCTTTTTAAAAAGGTATAGCATGGCATTTTAAATTGTACCGTTGTTTTTAAATATTTTTTTTTCTGTTTTAAGTCAATTTTTTAGAAAATTGCTCCTCCTGCCTTAACGGAGGGAAATAGACCCCCCCCCTTTCCCATACGATTTTGTTTTCTTATCTTAGCTCAACCTACTCGCTCCAGAAGTTTGGTGCATATTATACCGATCACCCTGTATACAAACATGTCTAAAAATGTTTTTTTTTTTTGATTTTTAAAAAAGTTAAATTTTTCTTTGAATACTTAACTGTATGTATTTCGAAAACGATTTTGTCAATTTTTATAAAATTGGCACAAAGTTGTTTTTTAAAAATCCAAGGCTTCTAAAATATTGTGAAAAAATCATTTTTATAACCAAGATTACCCCTATCTTCCATAAAATTGTATAAAAACAGTTAAGGAAAGTGAAAGTATATTGTTTTTTTCAAAAATAACTCTTAAAGTTTTGAATAAAATTGGTCTTTGTACTTCAATTAGTACGACCTATCTGCTATGTAACAGTAATGAATTTTAAACCATGCCATTAGTAACAGTAGGTACCTCTCATAGAACCATTTTTTGATTTTGAATCATCTTATTTAGTGCTAAACTGATTTCGATTAAAGGTAATAAGTTTTAATAATAATAAAATTTTTAAAAAGAATGTTTTGGATTTAAAAAAGAAATTTTTTTTTTTGAACAAAAATAAAAAAATATGTATTTCGAGATTTTTAGAAATAATTTTGTTTTTTCAACATTTATAAAAAATACTAAAATTTTTAATTTTTTTTTTTTTAAAACGTTAACAAAGTCTGAGTATGTAAGTAAGTACATATTTTGTACAATGTACATTTATACAGGATGTCACCTAATTTCTACGCAATGCTTCGGGAAACGATTTCCGGGATCATTATAAGAAAACAATTGTATGGGGACAAAATTATACCCCCCCCCCTCTGGGATGGGCAAGGAGGGATGGGGGGTCAATTACTGGAATATTTGACTTAGTGAATATTTTACGAAATCTCAGTAAAATTTAAGCTTCTTTGAAATCTTTTACCTATTTTCTAAATCAAGTTGTTAAGGTGAATAGTTTTTGAGAAATTAAATTTCTAATTCAAAACGTTTGAAAATTTTTTTTCTTTTAAAGAGTTTTTTGTGTGATAACACACGCAAAGCTTTCGCACCATCATATTAATATTCAATTTATTCTAATTTAATTCTTGAACACACTTGGCCCGGAGACGCTTGGTCTAGGTTCGAGCCTCAGTGGGGCAAATGGTTTTTCGAATAAAATTGAACATACATAGACTCAGCACCACTAAAGGAGTCTGATGATCGGCCTGGCGACCGTGAAATAGCTATGACTCCAGCATTTAACACTTGGTGATAGCCTTATCAAGTTGTTGTTCTTTCATTTAAACCTTCTATTTTTTTTTTACTTTTACGTAATGTCTTATCAATTCTTTTTTGTTAATTTAAATTCTAATTCACCGATTAACTATAAAACGTTAATCAAACATTAAATCATAAATTAGGTATTTTTAATTCGATAGACTTTTGATATTCAAGAAAAAAAGGCCAAACAAAAAACTGAGCTAGTTTAGCAAAAGGCTTCACATCATCATAAAACTTCAAGTAAGGATAAAAATCCCTTATAAAAACATACGTACTAAACCTCTTAAATATTTGTAAGTTTACCCAAATCGTTTTTAAAGGGGTTTAAAAGCCAATTGAGTCTTTAGTTCAAATTGATATTAAAATTTAGATATTCTTATTATTCTGTACTCAATCACTTAAAACCAAACCCTCTTTTTACAAAATATACATACATTTATAGATTTAGATACAAACATCAACTATCAAATTCAATTTCATTTGCAACATGTCCCAACTGTCAAATAAACAATAATGACAATATGCTCTCTTTGACAATGACACATCACCCTCAAGTAAAATTCTTCCCTAAAACACTCAAACTAATAAAGGACATGCTTTAAGGCAATTTCCACTAAACATACAATACATATGTATGTATATGTAAGTAGGTATGTAATTTGATTTTGATTTTCAAAATGACATCCGAACAAATGTTTGCCTTTCCTTTGAAATCAAGATATTAGCCTTCTAAGCGGGTGGTACTTGAGTATACGTGTATACCAACTTCAAATTGCCAAAAGGGATATTAAAAAAAAAAAATTAAAATAAAACAACCCATCGACAATGTGTTTAGTAAAATCTTCGTTACGCCAACGATGCTTAAGTAAATAGGAAAAAATGTTTTGAAAAAAAAAAATCAATTTTGAAATAATGTATACCTAATTTGATTTCGGGAATAACGAAGAAATAAACAAACAAGGGATGTAAATTCCTTTTAAATATTTCAATAAGAATGAACAAAAAATGAATTACAGGGTTCAAAACCTTCATTCATCACATTCCAACTTTGAATTTTATTTGAAATGTTCCTTTATTTTTTGTTTTTGAGTGGAAATACCTAGAACACGACATTTCTATATACCCTAGGTTTCTATTTCTAAAATGAAATAAGTTCAATTAGACCCCAAATAATATTGAGCTTAATTGCATTTCTTAACTGAATACAAGAATAATAAGCAAACATCCTTTGAATAAGCAAACTTGCTTTGAACCCAGCAACAGAAGCCTCAAAATTAAATTCTAAAAAGAGAAAGAGAGAGATAAAAAAAAAAGTTACACTCAATCCACTTATCGGCTCAGTTTTAATGGAAGTCAAATAGAATTTGCTTACAATTTAATAATCATGAACAGAACACTTAAAAACCGAAGAGCATACTAAACATTATACGGCGCTTGCTGAAGCTTCTCTCTTCCATCATCATCGTCTTCTTTCAAACAAAAGCCAATGATGTAATGCAAACACAAAACTGATTCCTTTATCCTTGGTGAAGGAGAAAACAAACAACAATAAACGGACAAAAAAAAAAAAAAAACAGAATAAAAGAATTATATGGAAAGCTCTTTTTCCAAATATAACCTCTCAGGAGCCTGTTTCACCAGAGATTACTCGGGCCCAGAAGTTCGAGCAAACGTTTTACACATTTGAATATTTGCGAACAAATTCGTTGGCCAGCCTTTTTGGATTTGGTCATTGCAATCGCCCACTATCTCCTATATCGACACCCAATATCCACATCCTGGGTGAATGGGCGCGCGAACCACACCGCATATCCTTTGGGTTATTCAGGCAAAGACCGGAAATCGCCAACTCTAAGCGCACGGATTTTCAGATCATACCTCATTCCTATACTCATCGATGCTTTCGTCGAACTCTGATGGTCAGGCAAAGCTCTCTATCGCACTCAGTCCCCCCCCACCCTTCTCTTTTATATTCAACTCTTAGTCCTTGATATTCCGTCAACAAACACAATTATTCTTGTCTGGGTATCGCTCTTTTATTATTTCCTCTTGCTAGTCTATATTGACTTGTCGATGGTGTCGATTGGACAGGGTTGTTATACATTTTCTTTTTTCATAAAATTTTTTACATGGATTTTTGGTTTTAATAGAGCTTTTTTCTCCAGCCGGTTTTAGAGACAAAATAATGGCTTGTATAAATAGGAATTTAGTGCAAGCTGTATCTACTATTTTGTTTATAAATAGTGTTTGAAAAAATACTCGACTACACATGTTTATAAACAAAAATGTTTATAGTGGAATGTACTCGAACTAACTAACGCTAAGGATAGAGAAATTGTCGCTTTTATCTTAACATGTTAATTAATAACGAGTACTTGCTTTATTATTATAGCTAATGCTACATTTTAATGCTTTATTTTAAGACTTGAATTAGTGTCAACTTATTATTGTTCATAAACATTGCTCGATGTTGCATGAATACAAAGTAAGCATGCACTTGTACATATTTCTAAGAATGATTACTTGAGCAATATAACTAGTTTCCATTCGAAAAAGGTGTATTTTTTTAAGCATGAACTAAAAATGTGGTAGAAATATTTATAAAAAAAATTAAGCATTATTAAGGCATATTTTTGAGGAGGGGTAACAAATTTCGCACGAGAGGGGTGTTAAAAACCGCCATCAATGTGATTTCCGATTTTTAAAATGCAAAAGTTGATGAAAAAATTTACAATTTTTAGAAATGATCTTCCACAAAGATATTTCACCAACCCTCATCTACAAAGTTGTCATAGGTTTTGGTGGAGTAAATGCCACAGGAGAGGCAGGAGGGGTGTCTTAAAGCTAAACATTCCATTGAACCTCATTACATATAGGTGAACTTTGACAAGCTATAACTTAAAGATGAAAAAAGTCCCAGAGATTGTTAATACCACATTTTGTAGGTATTTTGATTCTCTTAAAATTTTTCACTGCCATTTTGTTATAAAAAAAATCCAGGCGAGTTATTTAATGAAAACAAAATGGCGAGCTGTTCCAATATGGCCGCTTTTTCCTAGCCCCTACCAACCCCGACAATTTTTTTTTTTTTATAATGTGGAGATGTTCCCAAACACATACGATAAAAAAATATTTGCCCGTCAAAAAATGCAACTTCAATAAAAAATTTTCAATAAATCCAGTACACTATAAAGTTTGTGGACGTTTTTCTCAAAACCTATTGATTGTACGAAAAAAAGTGTTATAACATTTTTAATGTAAAATTACATAAGCTACAACTTTTGCCTTCACATTTTTTAAAAAACACTGATAGTTTTTGAGAAATTAACAAAAAACTGAAATTCAACCCCTTTCACCCCCCGTAAAAATTTTAGCCCCGGTCCAAATTTAGGGTACTTTTTGGAAAATGCTTACGGTACAAACATAAACATTAAAATTCAGCTTTGTCGGAATTTTTTCGTAGTTTTGTCATTTTTATTTTAATTTTCCTGGGCTAAGGGGTTCATAAATAATATGAAAAAATACTTTCTTAACTATTTATATTCAAGCAATATCTAATCTTTACTCGATTAAAATGAATAAATTTCGAGTATTGAGTAGCAGTAGCTACTTCAAAAGAAACAAAGGTTGGTAGTGAAAAGTACTCCATGATACTTTCACATTAGAAATGCTGAGCATCAAGTAATTTTTGCATTCAAATAAGGAACAGGTTTTTAATCATACCTTGTTTCGAATGATTTAACAAATAGTACTTGCTCAATAATGCTAGCTTGTGCTTAAGGTATATCGAGTTCATTTAGTATTAACTTATTTATTTATAAACTTGTTGAATATTGTATGATTTCCAAACTGAATACGTATACTCTCTTAAATGCTATAACCCGAGCACAAACTAAAGAGTTTCCACTTCAAAAAATAGAAGTATAGGGACAAAATGTTTATAAACAAAAATGCTTATACTTTACAATGGCGCGCAGAGAAATTTAAGCATTATAAAGGTTGATCAGTTTCTGAAGCCAAATGAATAAACATTAAAAAGGTACTTGCTCGATCATCTATGTTTAAACTAATTTTGTGTTTATTGTTTTTTTTTTTTGTAACTAAACATTGGTTCTAGTTTTTGAGTAAATGCTCTATATTTCTCGAAAATACTTGACTTAATGCAATTAATGAAAATTTTTGAATAAAAGCGCAATACCAATCTAGGTTGAGGTTAGAGGCCTATCCTTTAGTTAGTCTCTGGAATATGCTAATTCGAATTGGAAAACATTTTCCGTCAAACTGTGATCGAACCTAGAACAAATGCGCTTCAGAAGAAAATTTAAAATTGCCTAGCCACTGATCAAATATTTGTACAATTGTCCCTTAATCTTGCAAATGAATTAAACCCGATTTTACTAATTAAGCAGTTGTTTAGTGCGGGATTAACTTTAACTTTTTGCTGTCAACAACCTGTAGAAATTAAAGTTGGGAATTATGAAAATAAATACATAGCACTTTCTATAGTGCAGGATTTCGATAGATTTTGACTCAGTCAAGACAGCATCCTGTTCAGTTAGTCCAGACTTAATTCAACAAATTCGTTTATTTTGGATCTAAGTAGACTCAAATTTTTTTCAAAAATAAAAATCATAAATAGAAAGTGTAAACTTGAAACGAAATTGATCTCGAACTAAAAAACCGGGCCTTAGGGCTAGTTTGCTTGTTTTGGTAAATTATCGAATTTTTATAAAGAATCCATAATTTAAGTTGTTGTAGTCATCGATCTCGTTAATCAGCCGATTTTGGTTACTTAGCAGCTCTAGAAAACCCTGTGCCTAGTGACTTTGTAACGGCCTCGATGGTACCTCTCCACGTAGGTGCGTTGTGAATGAGTTGGAGGTTGAATTTGGTTTTCGTGTTGATTTTGGTTCGTCGTTGGTAGTCTAGTTATGGGTGGATTCGGGTTCGTAGGCTGTATAGGACTTATATTGGCTGAGCTGTGCTGTAATGGTGCAGGCAAATTATTCAAGCCATCAGCAGCCCCAGTAGGAGGTGTCGCAGAGCGTCTTAGCTCTTCTTGAATAGTTCGTGCAATTTGTTGTCTTATGCTTTGCCTTTCGGCTTCATATTCTGCCTTACGAGCCTTTAGGTCCTCAGCCCTACACAAACCTATAGAAGCAGTCACTATGTTCTGAATAACCAGCTTGAGGTTTTCATCTTGTGAAATATTCCCTTGGGCTACCTGTTGTGAACCCGTAGGAAGTGTGTGGCATTGTTCTGGTCTTGGGCCTGTGAGGTACTTTGGCCCTGTGAAGTGCCTTGTCCCCCCTCACCTATGTTATTAACCTTTCTAGCTGTTTTGGGTGGCATTTTTAATTACAACAATTATACGATGCCGTTTATAAAAGGAGATAAAAAAAAAAAGGATGACAACGATCTGAGTATAACTTACAACTCTCAATCATTCCTGCGTACGTGTTGTTAGACAGGAATCCATAATTTAAGTTGTTGTAGTCATCGATCTCGTTAATCAGCCGATTTTGGTTACTTAGCAGCTCTAGAAAACCCTGTGCCTAGTGACTTACAACTCTCATCATTCCTGCGTACGTGTTGTTAGACAGGAATGAAGGGGACCTACAATTTTCTGCCAAATTCAAACGGCTAAGAAGAGAAGTGGAAGAGGCTGGGAACGGAAACCGGACCTTTGGCGTTACAGTCTTAAGCACTTACTATTACACCAAGGGCTACTATGACCCTTAGAGCCAGTTGTACAAACACGGTGCAATATTCAACCCGTGGTACTTTTCGATTTCGGCGAATTATTTGGGAATTCAAATATATGCAGTTCAAGTTTGTGTGCTAATCGTAAATTACATGTGCCTGGGCCCTCGCTGAATCTTAGTTAATTCGCCGAAATCGGTTAATTAAAATTCAATTTTGATTAACGATTGTACAACTGACAATTAGGCCTAGTTTTTCAGTGGGGGATTAAAGTTAATCCAACTCATCAAATTTAGTGAGTTAACTCTGGATTTACTAAACAGATGCCTTTAATATTTTATCCTTCAATCCCTCTTATTACGTTTGTCGTTTTACTAAAACGACATGACTCTAGAAGTGACACATGATGGCTACAAGGGAGATGAACGGAGATAAAGCTAAATTTTGAGTTTCACTTAAACGCCTATTATCGCTTCTAGAGGCGTGTCGTTTTACTGTCGTTTTCGTAAAACAATAACCGTAATATGGGTGAATATTTTTAGCTCGATTCGATGAATGAATTTTCTAATGAAAAACTCCTTATAGAGTTAATTAACCTAGAGAGTTAACTAACTCTTTTGTAACTAACGACTGAAAAACTGGCCCTTATGGTCGATTTCATAAAGCTCTTTTAAATATTTAACTGGATTTTATATCTATAAATGAGGTTTATTCCATACAAAAAACGTCATTTAAAAATTTAAAAGCCTGTTAAATATTTGTAAACCGGTCTGTTAAATATTTAAAAAAAAAAACTTTCATGTTGCACGAAAATGTTAGTTGAGTTTAAAAAATGGAATTTAAATATAACAACCCTGTTTTTGGCTTGAAACCGGTGTTTTCGGTCGGTCGGTCGTCCATTCCTTCATTCTCATCAGCCTCTATACACAAGTCTATATAGTCATCATCGTTGTAGTCGTCCAGTCAATGTACCCTGTGTACAGCAGTTCACCTTTGCTGAGCCATTCAAGTGCACATTGATCCTTAGATACACATAGCAACTCCACCCATTAGCTGAATAGAGTTATGGGGGCAAAACACTAATACTGGTGGTTTTAACCTTCGTCCTCTTAACGAATGAACGCACACAAAAACGAGGAATTAAGAAAAAAAAAATCAAAAAAAAAAAACATCACACAAATCCCCATCATGAATGACTGAACACAGGAGTAAACTTTAGGGCCTAATTTATGACTTTAACGCGGAAGCTTGGAGTTTTTTTTTTAATTCTGTGTTCGTGTATTTATATTTTTTTTCCTGGACTTTATACGTATTTAGTTGAAAATGCCATTCAGGACTTCATTTTGTGGTTGTATTTTTTTTTCTCATGTTGCTCTGTTATATCCACTCAATCCTTGTTCCTATGGCAAAGTCGATTGTGAATGCAACCAGGATTTATTTAACTTTTCAATTTTTTTTTTGTATTTTTATTTTGATGTTGATGGAACAAAAAGGACGAAAGGGAATACAATTCCACGTGACTTTGTTAAAAAGTCCTCTCGTTAGTTAACTTCTTTTTTTCAAAAGCCGGCCGTATAGCCAACGAAAGAGTGTACCGTACCGGACGAATAGTTGTAAAAGGATATTGCATGAGTTACAATCAGTAATGGTGGTTTTTAATAATAACTGTGTGATTGGGAGTGTATCTGTGTGTGTGTGTGTGCACTATCGAAGAATTTTGTTTTCGCATATTTTTTTGTAGTTTTTACTTTTTATTCTGGAACCGCAATTTATTGTGAAAAATTGTCATGGTTCATATGGAAACGAATATACTGTACACACCACCACCTTCCTTCATACGTAGGTTCCTATAGTTTTCCTTTTTGGTGGGATTTAGATTTTATTGGCTGTTGAGGTTTTTGGAGTTAAGAGAAAGTTTTGCAATATGCTTTCCAAAGGTCTTTCTGTGTTTGCTATGATAAAGTTTTATGGGTTATTGACTTTGCTAACCGCAAACTTGCCAAAACTTGGGTGCAAATTCTGCGGTTTCTGATGGAAAAGTTTTTGTTTTTTTTTTTGTGTTTTAGAGTTATGTGTACGGGGAGGTAGGTATTTTATTTGTTAAAAAGGAGAAGGATTAATTGCATATGTAAATTAAGCCTGTCAACATAAAAGTTTTTGATTCTTTTTGTTTTGTGTTCGAAGACAAACTAATTAAAAAATTTATCTGAGAAAATGAATATGCAGATTTGAATTATTAATTGATGAAAATTGAATGAAATTAAAGTTTGGAAAAAAGTGAAAAGAGATGATGTAGTCAAAATATTATTTTTACCGAGGGTAGTTTGTGTTGTCCACGTATAAAGTAAGATTTGTGGTTGGAGCTTGTAGGGTTGTCAAAATGTTAAAGTATTGTCAATAAAAAATTACATGTTTGTAGGTAGATGATTGCAAATATGCAAGTCTTGCAAGCTGTGGTTGGGGCGTTGCTGCAATAAAAATGCATTTCTTTCTGAAAGCCCAGATAAAAGGTATACCATTAAAAAAAAATTATATTAATCAAAAGAGCTTAATACTATAGACATGAATATGGGGGTCCAAGACCTCTTAGCAGGGCCTTCTGTATGCAAGACGCACTAGAAAAATGAATTTTCAAGTGCGTATTGCTACAGAAGGCCTCATCCAAGAAGTCTTGGACCCTCATATTAATGTCTATGGTATTCAGCTCTTTTATTAAATATAATTTTTTAAGTGTTATATCTTTTATCTGGGCTTTCAGAAAAAAATGCATTTTCAATGCAGCACTATTTGCAAACGCCCCAAGTACGGCTTACAAGACTTGCATATTTGCAAATAAAAAGTGAAGACCTATCTTATTGCATCATTGAATTTTTGCTATACTTCACACCCAAAAATTGCTGTGGGCTCTCGGTCTATTACGATTTTCTGATTTTGCCGTTCGAATTTTCTAATTTTCGGTCAAATTTTTAAATTTTCGGCTCCATTGTGTGTTAATTTGGTTCAATACTGCCGTGTTAAGAGAAAATAACGTATCTGACATTTGTCGATTTTTTGAGTTAAGGCAAAATTTGAAATATTTGGTATCGTTTTTATTAATAACTAAAGCCGTATCTCTCTTTTTGAGCAGTAAAACAATCGAAACACATCCTCTTTTTATTAAAAATAGTTTTATAACTACATAGTAAGCTACTATATAATCATAAAAAAAATGTAGATACGTCATTTTCAGTTAACACGGCAGAATACAAATCCAACGAAAAAATACCCAAACAAATCGGATGATGTTAGACCGAGTTATGCGCGTACAAACACAAAAAGGGATTCATTTTTATATACAGGGTGATCGGTATAAGATGCACCAAACTGCTGGAGCGAGTAGGTTGGGTTAGGACAAGAAAAAAATCCTATGAGAGGGGGGTCTATTTCCCCCCGTTTAGGCAGGAGGGGCAATTTTCTAAGAAATTGACTTAAAACAGAAAAAAAAAATATTTAAAAACAACGGTACAATTTAAAATGCCATGCTATACCTTTTTGGGAAGCCAGAAATCTCTTCTTTGATTTTCATTTTAAATTAAGTTGGGTTATTAAATAGTTTTTGAAAAATTAATTTCCAAACTTGAAATTTTGAAAAAAAAAATAAAAAAAAAAAGTTTCAAACTAATTTTTTTCAAAATTTTATGTAATTAAGTAACTATAATTTTTGTTTTTAAAATTCAATGCTTTTATTAGCTTTCAGTCAAAATAAAAAAACCGGATGCTAAAATGTCTTTTAGTTTTTGAGAAAATTAAAATTTACAGGAGGAGCAATTTTCTAAAATAATTGAATTAATACAGAAAAAAAAATTATTAAAAAACATCGGTAATGGCTTAAACGACTTGCTATATTTTTTTGTTAAGACAGAATTGTGTGCTTCCATTTTGTTTATAAATTAAGTTCTTTTAGTGAAAAGTTTTTTAAAACTTAATTTTCAAACTTAAATTTTTGAAAAAAAATAATTTAAAAATTGTGTTCAAACTGATTTTGTTCAAAATTTTACGTTATTTAGTAGTATTTTTATTTTTAATATTCAATACTCCCATCAATTTTTAGTCAAACATTGAAAACCAGATGTCAAAATGTAGTCTAGTTTTTAAGAAAATTGAAAATAACAAAAGTAAGTTTTCATTAAATTCGACTTTTATCCATTATTTTGTAGTTCAAAAGATCCTATTTTTCTACTAAATATGTAGTATAATAGATTTCGTTATTTGAAATTTTCTCAAAAACTAAAAGACATTTTAGCATCCGGTTTTCTGTTTTTTTTATTGAAAATTAATAAGAGCATTGAATTTTGAAAACAAAAATTATACTTAATTACATTTTAAGGGAATCTCACTTCACAAATGGAGACTAAGCAAAAATCTTCTTTATTTTTTTTTGATAAAATAACCCTTTTCTAAAAGTAAACTTTACTAACACTCTTTGGTTTTCTTTTTGCTTTTTCCCTTTGTATCAACGAAGGCCATCAGGAATTTACTTTGTGTGTAAACCAAAAATTTTGAAAACCAATCTATCTTAATTATAAGTAAAGCCATGTCGACGCCACTATATGTTATATGTGTACATAGTCCTAACAAAATATTGCTCAATTTACACCTATGACCTTATCCCCTTGGTTATTTAGGCTTCACACACATTTTCATCCTAACCCCAATCAAAAGGGCCATACCTACGCAAATGCTTTCTAAATTAATCCCTTTTCTTTTATAACCCAATCACCCCCATCGCCCCCCTATCACATACCAACCCAATGACAAATAATAAAAAAAAAAAAAAAATAAAACAAACACAAAAATATAAACCCAAAAACTCTAATAACTTTGAAATGCTTTCTCATTTTTCTAGCGCCCAGGAAAATGTAATTTAAAATAACCCAAACCGTCTTCTTCTGTTTCCTGCCACATATCCTGTCAGCCTTAATCCGCTTTATACAAACATTAATTCATGTTACAAAACCCTGGTGGGGTTGGTTTTTTCGTTCAAAAACACAACACAAAAAAAAAAAAAGTAAAAACGAAAAATCCCAAATCCAATTTCGAAATTTCGCTTGTTAAGCCATCACACCACACTAAAGTGCGACAAGGACTTTTCTATGAAAATCCACAAATACCTACACACACACACACACTTAAACACAGGAGTAGGTATATAAAGCTAGAAAAACAACACAACACACACGCTCTCTACATCATGGGGGGTCAACTGAAAAACAGGATATTTATGAACCCCAAAGGGTTGTTAATTTAATTTAACGGCAAAATGAACTTTTCCACCCACCTCCCTGTCACTCTTCTTTTCATTCGGTTGCTCTGTTGCTCTGGTTTCATTGTATGAATAAGTAAATTTATGTCCTGATGGCCGCCATTTAATACCCCTCCCCCCCACCACTATCCACTTCTTCGTTTTCAAAAATATTTTCTATAGCAGGCCAATATACCTTTGGTTCCAAAAAAGGTAGATTCGCGGATAATATAAAAAAAAAAAAACTGGAGTGGGTCACACAATATAAGAATTAAAATAAAAAATAATTGTGCACTTGCAGATACGAATGGGCACTAAGCCCAGGAGATGAATACAGATATCCAGAAGACCGATTTAAACAAAAAAAAAAAAACGAGGTCTTGTGCGAGTGTCGTGGTGTCGTTACTCGTCTCCTTTATGAGGAAAAAATTGAAAATCCCTCTCGACAATTGTAGAATTTTAATGCGACGGTGGCGCCAAAAACTGACAATGAGCGCACACCGAGAGTGCACAATACTCAAAGACAAAAACACATCGTTTCACAACCATCACAGTAGCAACCCATCCAACCAAAATCACCCGCAGTTTTCTGCAAAGAATCAATCTTCCTCAGAAGTCCATCATCATCATCAAACGGCCAGAGCCAAGCCGAGTCGAGCCGAGGGAGCTCAGCTCATAGAGCTTCCTCCATGCATTCCCAGTCGCACCCAGTCAGTGTCATCAGACACTTTTCTAGCAATAAATTTTCACTTAAAAAAAAAACAGCAAGCACAAGAAAATAATACAAATTAAATGAAATTCATTCTCAATTGGATTTTATTTCATTTCTCTCCTGTGGGAGCGCGTTGATAAGCTGACACGGCCAGGCGTAAGATAGATGGACTTGCAGATTGGAGTGATGGCCATCAATATTGATGGAGAGATGGCATGGCTGTATGGGCAGTGTTGAGATTGGTGATGGGGGAGTTCTGCAGTTAATATAAATAAAATGGTCAAATGGAATGGGAAGTATGTTTGGTTTTGGAAAAGATAATTAATGTCGTTGCTTGGTGATCATCATAAACAACAGTTAGGGGAGCTATACTATACTAAGAACACTCTAGTACATGCAAACAATAATAATAAGAATTTTAAGAAAATCCATGTTGACTATTTAATTAAACTTAAGATTAAAGTTTGAGTGAAAATGAAATATCTGTTTTCGGGAAATACACGTCGTGAAATTTTCAAATTTACCTTCTACACTTGAAACATTTTATTAATTTATTTTCTAAAACTTTTTCAATACAACTTCAATTATTTATTTATACATGCTCAGAAGTGGAATACATGACTTGGAAAAATATTTTGGAATTCATTATTATTTGACGAGAGGTATAGAATTAAATTAAATTTGATGGCACTTGTGCAGAACCAAGACCTAGTGACTAACAACTCTCAACCATTCATGTGTGCGTGTTATTGGCAGGAGGGGACCTACAGTTTACTGCCGAGTCCGAACGGCTAAGGTGAGAAGCACTTATTCATGAGAAGAGTTATTCTTGGAGTATTTGTCAATTCTTCACAAGAGAGGCAGAATACTAAAAACAAAACTATTATTTAATAACGTGAAATTAAAAAAAAAATAAGTTTGAACACAATTTTTTTCATTATTTTTTCAAAATTTTGAGTTTAAAAATTATTTTTTTTTCAAAAACTGTTTTCCAAAAATAATTTGAATTAAAAATTAAATAAAAGAGCAAGCTTATGGCTTTAAAAAAAAGTATAGCATAACATTGTAAGTGTTGCTGTTGTTTTTTAATGTGTTTTTTTTATTTTCAGTCGATTTTTTAAAAAATTGCCCTTCCCGCCTAAACAGGGGAAAATAGACCCCCATCCTATACCATTTTTTTCTTGTCTTAACCCAACTTACTCGCTCTAACTCTTTGGTGCACCTTATACCGAACACCCTGTATATGTACAATGTTTATACAGTCAAACCCGCTTAAGTGAAACGACAAAAAAATTTTAATGAATATTTCAGTTAAGTGGGTTTTTCACTTAAGCGGACCTCGGATAACTGAATTTTTGCAGTTTCACTTTAACGAACCTCTGATAAGTAAAAAAAAAAAATTCTTTTATGAGGATTTTGAACCTGAATGTGAACAAGAAGAATAAGTTGATAAGACAGAAATTTTTTCTTTAGTAACAAAACAATAACGAAGAAATGACCTGGTTAAAACCTGCTAATTACTTTTTTTTAATTTGATTTTTGTAAATGTGTCGAAAATGCACGGGGTTTACTTAAGCGGGTTTTACTTAAGAAGGTTTGACTGTACTTCATACTCATTTTGGTACATTTTTAAAAAGGTAATTTTTTTCTCGTTTTTAATAAGCAATATTAAAAAAACTTTATAAATTAATTTAATTTTTAAAAAAATTACAAACAACAGCCACAAACCGAGTTTCCAAAAATTGTACTCTGAGTTATCAATATATTTAATTTTTTTTTGTTAAATATTCTAAATATTTACTCTATTTTATCTTAGCGGGAAGTACATATAAAACTATTAATTTAATTAAATATAAATGAAAATGAAATGAAAAATGAGTTTATTTTTGTCCTAAAAATCGCTAACTTTACCTAAATATTTGAAATTTCTGGTTCGGTATATTGAGGCGTATACACAATTTTTTTTTAAATGTATTTAAAAAAAATTTTCCATTTTTGTTAGTGCTTACTTTAGATTAAGTCAAGTAAAATATTATTTTTTAAAGTTACAGCACAGTGCTTTGGAGAAGGTCTTTTGCATTGTTTGCTTTCGAACTAGACAACAGAACAAACAACCTTGTTTATCACATTGCATTGAAGTGACCTTTAATGTGTGAAATCGATTTTCGGTGTAAATAAAGTGCATATAAATTATTTTACTTTCAAAAGAATTTCATTCTTTCAATTGAGAGGCTCAACTTTTGAGTAGATACACTAATAATAATAATTAAATCAATTTTAGCTGGAACGAAGTTAGCTGGGTCAGCTAGTAATAATTAAATTTTGTATTATTTTTATTTGTGTAAGTATTAAAATTTTTATAAAATAGCACGTAAAACTCTCCCAACTGTAACGTGAGTTACCAAGGAATTACCATTCTTTATCTCTCGAAAGTACACTTTATCCAGTTAGCAATTGTCATATCACAACAAACAAATTGAACCGAACTAATTTTACAAGTTTTTTTTTATTTTTTTGTTTAAAATAACAACATTTAAAATACTGCCTAATCTATTGAAAAAGCTCAGCTATCTTCAATTTTGCAATAGATATTGTGGCAGCAGCGATTTACAGATAAATCTACAAATCCAAGGGAGTGGAACAGAGTTTTTTTATAAATCAAAGATATAAATTTCTTCTTCATTATACGGGGTGATTCACCTAAGGTGTGACAAAAAGCTAGAGGGTGTAGGTTAAGTCAAGACAAGAAAAAGAATTGCATAAGAAGGGGAGTCTATTTCCCCACGTTTAGGCGGGAGGGGATTTTTTTAAAAATCGATTTAAAATAGAAGACAAATTATTAGAAAACAACGGCAGCACTTAAACTGTCTTGCTATACTTTTTTTTTGAAGCCAGAAGTCCGTTCTTTTATTATGTTTTTGATTCAAATTATTTGAGAAAACAGTTTTTGAAAAATTCATTTTTCAAATTCAAAATTTTGAAAAAAATAATGAAAAAAATTGTGTTAAATGTAGTTTTTTTTCACAATTTTACGTTATTAGGTAATATTTTTGTTTTTACTATTCGAAGCTATTATCAATTTCTAGTCAATCACTGTAAACCGGATTCATAAAAGTCTTTTAGTTTTTGAGAAAATTGAAAATAACCAAATCTACTTTACTACTTTATTAGTAGAAATAGGATCTTTGGAGCAATAAAATAATGGATGGAAGTCGAACTTAGAAAAAACTTACTTTTGTTAAAATCTAGAAAACATTTTGGCATCCGGTTTTTAGTGTTTGACTAAAAATTGATGGTAGCATTGAATACTAAACACAAAAATTTTGAACAAAATCAGTTTGAACACAATTTTTTTAAATTTTTTTCTTAAAAAATTGAAGTTTAAGAATTAATTTTTGGAAAACTGTTCACTAAAACAACTTAACTTAAAAATAAAATTAAAGCAGAGATTTTTGGGTTTACAAAAAGATATAGCATGCCATTGTAAAGGTTAACGTTATTCTTCAATATTTTTTTTTCTGTTTTAAGTCATTTTATTTTAGTAAATTGCTCCTCCAGTTATTTTTAATTTTCTCAATAACTAAAAAACACTTGCGCATTTAGTCTTTAGTGGAGCATCGAATATTAAGAAAAAAAATATTATTTAATAACGTAAAATTTTGAACAAAATTAGTTTGAACACAATTTTTTGATTTTTTTTTTTAAATTTTGAATTAGAAAATTATTTGTTCAAAAACTATTTTTTGATATAATTTTAGTTAAAAGCATAATAAAAAAGTAAAAGCATGACATTGTAAGTGTTAGCGTGTTTTTTTAATGATTTCTTTTCTATTTTAATTGTTTTTTTTTTTTTTTTGAGAAATTTTCCCCTCCTGCTTGAACGGGGGGAAATAGACACCCCTCCTATACGATTTTTTTTTCTCTTCTGGACTCTACCTACACGCTTTTTGTCACACCGTATGCGAATTACCCTTTATATTTTTGTGCATTCTACATTTCTGTAGAAAACTAAAAATCTCAACTCTACCGATTGATTTATTTCGAAAACGGTTATTTTTATGAAAAAAAAAACTTTCTTAACCTTTTCCGCAGGAAATTTTCTAAGCTACAAGTTAGTACTTTAAATTTTTCTGTACAAAAGGCCGTAAGGGAGAAAAAAACAGTTTGGGGGCCTTTCACCCCCTATAAAATGGTTAGTGGCGGCAGCGCTCCTATCGATGGGGAATTCTTACAGTTTCTTAAGAACACCATCAGTTGACTGTGTAGGTGAACCAAAATCTAGCTTTTTCCGAAGTCCTTAATGACTGGACTATTATCTGGTTTCTCAGGTTTATCAGGATGTTCCGCTGTTGCATGCATACACTTAATTTTTATTTCAGGAAGATGAAATCCTTAAATACCTCGAAAATGTTGCGTTCAATAGTGCCCTGACCTGACATTTGTTGACTTGTGATGATTTTCTTCCAGACCGTTTGATGTTACTTTTTGATACGTTAACAACTCTACAAAATATAATTATGAAGCTCTCCAAACCTCAACAAATCAAAGTATGTAGGTAGTTTTAAATCCTCAGCTTGCAACTCGAGTTGGTACTACAATTTTGACGAAGGTTTTGTTCCGATATGCAATTTTTATAATAACTAAAATGCATCTTGCAACAGACTGGTAAAAACCTTTTGTTACTCATGCATGTCACTCATTTATATGATGGACATGTTTCAATAAACCAATTCAAACTCCAAATGATTATCCATTAAATTTATTAGTATTTGATGTGCAAGCATTTCTTCAAAGCTGACAAAAACATTCTTCCCACACTTCCAAATGACATTCTCTCATACTTGGTAATCGATCATCCCTATGCAGTCAACTTAAGCTTGTCACTTTCCTTATTCATTATTTAAAGTGAAAACCTTGATGAAACTGAATTCTTTAACACGCGAAGACGCCACACCGACCGCCTTGACCGAGCCATTGTAACTTATCCAAGAACTCTTAACCATAATGATATGGAAAAATATTGCACTTTAACCATAATTTTCCACGACAAATCACCAGAAACACTCTTCGGAATTATGGTTTATTGTTTATTCCACGTGTGAAGCACTTACCGCGCTGTCACTCATTTTCTGCAAATCTCAAAACAGCGTGGTATGAGTTCGAAAGTCCCACGAATGGAGCCCAGAACACCACGTTGAATATACCTATACCTTTAGTTTCATAAAAGCGCATTGTCCTTAACTCTGATTGTAATGGAGACGACGATGGCGAACCACCATATTGTCAACCACAATGGATAGGAGCAGCATATGGTATGGTTAGAGGTGGAACATAAGTATATATATTTTTCCTACGAGCAGTCTTCTGATGAATAAAGGTTTGTTTTTTTATTTTTTGAAGCTCTCTTCTCATATTTCCCAGTATACCTATTTTGCTTATTTTTAAACAATACGCGACACTTATTGAGATGTTTTGTTCTGCTCCCCGACTTAAGTGTGGATTTATTTGTTCAGCAAAATAAGAAGAACAAAAAAAGGGTGTGACACCGACATGGACTTGAACGACACGACCGACGACGTCGAGTTGGTTTCTGCTTTTTTTCTTATTTAACAAATGAATGGTTCTCTTTTCTGTCGATTATCTCCGATTGAGAATCTATTGTTTGAAGTTGAGTTCGAAAAATGGGAAGTAGGCATTCTCGTATCTGCGGATAGGAAAGTACGTTAAATTGGAAAAGGCTTTTTTCGATTAAATCTTAAGTGTGTACTTGGGTTAAGTTGATATTATACTGTTAACAGGTCTGTTTTGGGATTAAAAAAAAAATTAAGAGCGGAAATGGTTTTAATGATAATAATCAAATCGCTGAAAGGTTATCCCTTAATAGTTCTAGGATGTGAGGGAAGAGGGGGGCAGTTTTTATACAAATCCCTGAAAAGGCTTCGAACTGTGAATTAAATAAAATGAGTGTCACTGAAACCTGGAAGAATTCGTTGTATATACAGGGAATCCCAGTTCCATAGTCTCCCGTTCCCAGAGAAAACTTAGGAGGTAATTTTTTCGTTAATACGGTATTTATAATTTTCAGTCACGTTTCTTTAACTGGGTCTATCTTTGCCAACTACGACTGATTCGGAATAAAATTACAAAGCGTTAAAATCGGGATCACAACTTTTTCCTGTGCGGATAATGGTTTTCCAGACTCCGGGATTTTAGCACCTTAATTTCGGGAAACTATTTTCAGTTTGGTTGGAAATAGGTATTTTTTTTTTGTAGTTTTTTTTTTAAGTTTTTACATTTTAGATTGTGGGATATTCGAGAAAAAAATTTATATTCTATCTGAAAATTTCTTCATAGTTTCAGAAATCAGTTTCAGAAATCGGTCATCTATTTTTATGATTTTGGTGATGTTTTTTCCAAGGTCGTAGACATTTTGAGTAACTCTTATAAACTTTGTGATGATGAGTTTTCGGAATTGTCGTTTTTTTTAGATTTTGGGATTTCATAATTTTTGGGTTTCTTTGATTTTGCAGTTTTCTTGATTGTGAGACTTCAGATTTTTCGGAATTTTGGGTTTTTTGGACTAAGCATTTGTTGTATTGTGATTTTTTGGGATTTTCGGTTAATGGATTTTCGATTTCCTGAATTTTGGATTTTCTTTATTTTTTGGTTTTTCGGGATTTTGGGATTTTAGAATTCAGGATTTTAGGATTCAATGTTTTCGGATATTTGGGTTTTCTGGGGTTTTGGATTTTATAGATTTAGGGTTTCCGAGATTTTTGATTTTCTAGATTTTGGGTTTTCTGTATTGTGTTTTATTTTTTGATTCAAATTTTTCGGTATTTTCGATTATTGGGATTTTAGAATTTCAGGATTTGATTTTCTTTCTTCTGGGTTTTTCGATTTGATGGATTTAAAGTTTTCGGGATTTTGGAATTTCAGGATTTGATTTTCTTTCTTCTGGGTTTTTCGATTTGATGGATTTAAAGTTTTCGGGATTTTGTGGATTTTATTGTGTTTTTCGGGAATTTTAGATTTTTGATTTTCAGGATTTTGAGTTTTCTGTAGGTGCTGTGGACTTTCAAAACTCAAGGTTTTTGGTAAAACTCAAGGTTTTCTGGATTTTGGACTTGATTGGTTCTGGGTTTATGGATTCTATGGACTTAGGGTTTTCGAGATTTTGGATGTTCTGGATTTTGGGGATTTTAGTTTTCTGAATTCTGACTCCAAACCTCACACTCATAGAATATAATTACTATATTTACTTTATTATTGCTGTATAAAAGTTTTGAAGCTTTAAAAAAACACAATTTTTTTAAGGAAAACGCGTACATAAGACTTTGAAGGCCTTGTAAGATTTAACCCTGCGATTTTGCACTCCGTCTCGTAAAAAGTGATACTAAAGGCTCTTTCAAAGTATTTAAGTTAGTTACTGTGTACGGTCTAATTTCTCCGAAAACAAAATTCATAATTTAATCAATTGTTTTCTTTAATTGGATAAGTAGATTTGTTTCAAAAAAATTATATTTTCTGAAAACACCTGAAGCGTGCACTTCTTTCCACCAAACAAATGATTTCTTCTCTCTCAAAATGCCCCAAAGGATTTTCGTAAGTGTGAAGAATAAAATTTGTGGGATACACTTCCAGATTTTAAATGACATCCAGCCATTCCCATTTCGTAAGGAAATAATGAAACACTATAAATCCTTGAAAAGACGTCACTTTTAAAAAATTCCCATTAAAAAACAAAAAAATCAAAAATCCTTTACCAAATCTATTAAAAATCTTCCAACATAGCACACCCTTAAATTCCTTAACTCAAGAATGCAACAAAGTTTTAATTCGTCTCTGGTCAGCTCTGACGAACAGCTTATCCTGCTCAATGTTGTTAACTGATTCACCAACTTTTTTCCAATTCAATTTAAAGTTAGATATATTTCCCAGAAGTACACAACCAGTCCCAGATGGCTGCAAGTACAAGTAGTATAACCAAGTTAAGTCAAGTCCAAAGCCTATAAATAGCTATATAAGTTGCCTCTGAACAAAAAAAAACTCGTCATCGATATGTATAGATAACCAAGAGCATGATAGAGAAAATTCCAATTTTAATCAGAAATTGACTTTAATTGCCTCAGACTTCTTTTCCTTGCATGAATTGTTCCCTCTCATATTATATTATAGTTGACCAAACCTGTGCATTTTATAGATACCTTGATTGTAGTATATGTAGGTACTGGGGTACATAGATGGAGAGTTGGAAAGTTACAAAAAAAAAAAAATGAAATAAGAGCAACTCATAAATAATAAGGTCTGCCCAATCAATTAGCTAGCAAACACGAAAAGAATGTCAGCAATTTAATTTTTCCTCATTCGCCTGTCTGTCCAGGCCAGGCGCCCGTTCTCCCTCCCTGCGTTTGTGTTTTTTTATTTTTTGTTAATTAAGAAAAAAAGATAAAATATACGTCCGCCACATGTGAAGAAAATTTTTGCAACAAGTTTAACGATCATCTCCCACGAACGACGCGACCGACGGCAACAATACTGATACTGAGAGCGGTGCAATGCACCGTGTAATCGAATCGATTCGAAACGATTTCGATTGACAGTATAGCGCCCCCAGTTGGACAATAGTGTGCTTGCTTCAATGGACACTCAACTGGACAGAGTCGAGTTTTCAGTTTCGGTCTCTGTTCAAGCGAACTTTGTAGTCGTCGTCGTCGTCGTTGTTGTGTGTTGTTCTGGTTGCACTGGCATTCGCAGCCGGAGGACATTTGTGGCAGAAAACAAAAACAGAGCATTGCACAGCCGCCTGTCATCGACATTGATAAATCTATGTCCGTTTCTTAAACAGTGGGCCAAATGAGCTCATTAAAAGTTCTTATGATTTGTTCAAGGCAAACAGAGAATTTTAAACCTTAGCTACAAATATTTGGTAGATATGTATTTTCGACCAGTTTATACCAATCAACTTTGGAGTCTATTATTCAATAAATAAAACTATACGAATGTACTGTTTTAATTTTGGATTTTTGTGGCGAAGGTAGCCTGTTTTTTTTTTTATACCAGTTAGGTGTACATGGCTTACTTAACCGTATTTGCTGTATGAGCTTGATTAATAAAACTAAAAAATTTAACACACACTGTGTGTCGAACATTAATATTATTTGCCATTTGTTTTTCTTTTCACACGCCAAGCGCGTTTAGAAAGGAATTGCATCCATTTTTCGATTGGTATAAATTGATATAAATTTCTTCAACATACGTTTTGAATTAATTACAAGTATGCAATATATGTACCTACTGTTCTTCTGGAATTTCATTTTGTAGAACACAGCTGGGTTTTTCATTGATTGGTATAAACTGGTCTTAAGTACATGTTGATTTTTGTAATACATACATACATAATTCCAATTCGTCCCAAAAATACCATATAGCTTAATCTACTGTTTTTCATTTCGTTCAATGGATCAATGGTGCAAATCATCAATGTTTCATTGATTGGAATAAATTAGTCGAAAGTATAAATCGAGTTATTTCATTTGTATTTCGAGTTTATTCCAAATGTCAATCCGTTATCTCGCTGAATGGACCGAATGTGCAGCTCAGAGTACCGTTCATTGGCATCTATAAACTGGTCTAAATCACGTCTCGATTTTGTCTTTAAATTTTTTAAATTTGTTTCGAGCATGATAGATGATAGATAGCTTAAAGTACTGTTTGCCTATCATTTCGGTTCATGGACCGATGGTGAAGCTAAGTTTTCCACTGATTGGTATAAACTGGTCTAAAGCAGAAATAGACTTTTTTCAATACGTAGTTTGAATTTCTTCCAAATTGTCATCTGTAATTTTGGTAAAAGTACGATTGTGCATCTCAGAACTCCGCTAGTTGGTATAAACTGGTCTAAAGTAAACGGCGAATTTTTAAAAACATATTTTTAATTGATTCCAAATGTAGCATATAGCTTAACTTACTGTCTATCACTATTTTGATGGATCAATTGTGCAGCAGAGATTTACGTTGATTGGTATAAACTGGTCTAAAACACATCTTGTTTTTTTTTTAAAAAACATTTTTTGAATTCTTCCCCAATATGCCATTCAGCGTATCCTACTGTTGGTCTGTCATTTCGTTCAATGGATCGATGATTTTGCAGTTCAGTGTTAACCTGCCAAAGCTTGTTGAATGCTGAACGGTCTGTCTCCTACAACCATAACCAACACAGTGCACAACACCACAACAGCCAGCAATCAAATCCCGAAGGTAAAAATTATTGAGATTTGCCAAGGACCGTACGTGATTTCGATTTCATATTCGCAAATTAATTTATGGTAACAACAACGCTAAGGGAAACAATGTTCCTCTTCGACATCACCGCATCATCATCAGAGTTCCCCAGTCCTGTCCAGTGCAGTTCACTTTTCAGGTTGAGTCCGCAAAATACAATCCAATCAGTGCAAACTCTTTGCCGAAGAAGAATGGTCTACAACTTCTGGTTTATGGTTGGTTAAAAGTGAAATGCCTAATAAGGATCAGGGAACTTACGCAATTCTTTATTCTGAAGCATGAACCGGTTGTTAGAGAGCCAGAAATAATAATTCCTGGAAGGCTTTTTTGTAACGAATCAAGATGAGTCTTCTGCATCGATAACAAGTCAACAAGAACTCGCACATACCTCACAAACTGACCACCACAACCAACAATGACATCGAAGAAGACAAGTAATGCTGCAACAGGACAATGAACGCATAACAGGCAATTTTTGTGCAGAAAAAGAAACTACAAAGAAGTTGCAATGGGGTGCAGATGTCTCAGAAACCACATCATCATCATTTTTAGTTGCATCTTCTTGAAGCAACAAGCCAAACAGGCACAGCACAGATGACCATGACAAACGCGGTATTGTGTTGCGGTTGCGGAGGATTATGGTTATAAACCAAATCGGAGAAGGCGGTTGTTGAATAAGTGGCTTTTAGTTTAGCAAGCTCTTAAGCGGTTATTCTCTTCTGTTCTGTACTGTTTTGACTTAAAATCTCATTAGCAAAAGCAAAAGGCTTTACATATTTTGGAAAATAATTGATTTTTGCGGACGCAGGGAAGTCGAAATTTGAAGTACCAGAATAATAAGAGGTTGCTGTTGTAAATTGGGTACAAATTGGAAATGGACTTTAAATTGGATATGAATCCTCAATACTTCCTTCAAATAAAAGAAAGCTCTCGTACAACCCAATGAGAATGAAATGCACGACACGATGGACGATTGTGGGCCCCATCGGGAATCCCAAAAGGAATTTTATTTCCCTCGGAATATTTTAATCCGTGAAAAATTTTTCTACTATCGTGAGTCTCCCTCGGAATAAATTTCCCACGTAAAAAATCCAATTTAATGACAGCTAAATTCCACTGAAAAATTTATTCCCGGTACACATTCCGGTTAAAAAGAACTCAATTTTTGATTTTTTTCTAAAAGCATCTTAACTGATTCGCTGGTACCAGGGATGTCAAACAGTGGATTTATGTCGCACGATATTCAAACAGTCGAGCACAGGTCAGTGTTTTCCAATGTCCTAGCCCAACGTCTAATTGCATTAACGCCAGGGACGTTTCCCCCAACAGGGATACTGAAGTTCTGTCGGAAGGCTCTCTGCGTGGCGATAACAAAACGGTTGTTACTGAAAACTAGACTCTCACTGCCACACCGAGACCACTCCCCTTTTTCCACCACAACCACAGGCCGATCGATAGCCGGTCAAAACCGGTTCATACCCTTTTGCCCCACCCTGTATTTGCCGATCAGCTGTTCAGCTGTAGAACTGTACATAGGGGACTCCTAGAGCAAAGGGCCTTCTGTTCAATAGGAAGTTTTTAGGGTAGGGTTCACCTATTAAGAATCTATATACGTATAAATAACTTAAAAATAAAGCAATTTTCTCAAAAAACATCAAACCCATTCTTCTGCAATGCGACTGGACCAAATTGGATAATTCTTTTTGCGGGTTTGTTCGTAACAACTACGCGAAGGTTTAGGTTAGGTTTGAGGGGGGTGATGATAGGGCAGACGGCATCATTTCACTCGGATCTCAGTGGATCCATTGTGCTCCCCAGGATATACGTAAGGTTTATGAACAAAGAAAAGTCGGAAAATTTTCAACAGGGTAGCGTTGTAGGAGCACATTTCGTTAGGCGCACATTTCGTTTTTCAGTTAAAATGGACCCCAAACCCACCACACCGATTGAGCTAAAAATTTCAAGAAATATTACGTGGAAGTCCAAGAATCTTCCTGTGCGTGTTTGGTCAACGTCGGTCTAACAATTTGCTAGAGCTGTGTAAATCGTTCATTTCAAATCATCGAATCGTTCAAAAATCGATTACCAAAATGATCCGATTATTTAACTCAATTCAGTATTTCAAACTGTTCCGATTCGATTTTTCATTTCGATTTCGATGAAATTCAATCTCCGAATCTAACGAATAAAAATAAATAAATTTGATGGCACAACAGCTCATGAAGAACTAGGGCCTAGTGACTTACAACTCTCAACCATTCCTGTGTGCGTGTCTGCAGGAATGGAGGGGACCTACAGTTTATTGCCGAATCCGAACGGCTAACGAGCGGCACTTTTCTGTGACAGGAGATACTCTTGGAGGATTTGTCAATTCCTCGCAAGAGGCAGTAGCCGTTTTTTCTTTTAAATAAATAGGTGGCGAGGCTTGGGATCGAACCTTAGACCTCCGGCATGACAGTCCATCGCACTAACCATCACGCCACGGCTACTACAATCTAACGAATGCAATTTAATAATGTACCGATTTTGATCGAATCTAATGAGAGAGCTCCTCAATCTCCAGTCCTCACCGATCCGATGACCGTTAGGTCAGTATAAGGGGTCGAAATAAATAAAAATGGGTTTTTTTGCAAATATCTCAGGAACGGTTTGTGCTAGAGAAAAATTTTATTGTACAATCTTGCAGCTGACATAATTTTCCACAATAATTATCTTAATTATTTTTTTCGTAGCTTTAACCCTTAAAAAGTTACAGCAAATCGAAAAGTCAAGAAGTCCCATAAAATGGCCAAAGGTCATGAAAATGTGCTGTAACTTTTAAACGGTTAATGCTACGAAAAAAATTTTAAATACTATTTTTGTGGGGAATTGCCTCAGCTACAAGATTGTGGAATAAATTTTTTTTCTAGCTAAAACTGTTTCTGAAATATTCGCAAAAAACTCAAAAAACTATTCTTACTGTACTTGAATTTGATGTCGAAAATCGAGAGTATTGAAATGATTGAGATTGGGATGGAAAATCGAGAATCATTAAAATAATGCAATAGGGCTTTTTCGAACTAATTTAAAAAAAAAAACAGTCAGATTATACTAAAAATTAAAGGAAATCTCAGGTAGCAGTCCTAGAGTGTTCCTATGCGTTGTTTGTTCAAAATAGGTCTTACAGTTTGCAAATAAGTTGCAGAAGTGCATTATATATGCTTTTTTAGGACAAATCTCAGAACCCACGGGCCGATTTTGAAAATTCTTTTTCCTTTGAAATGTTATAGTTAGAGGATGCCTTTAAGAATACACAATTTTTAAAATTTTGCTATTTATAAGGTTATGCGGCAAACGAAAAACGCGATGCAATCATGAACAGCACTTCGAACAAATACGCCGAAAAAAAACTTATTTTTAGGGCGATACAACGTTCGCCGAGCTCTGCTAGTACAAAATTAGCATTTGGAAAATTTAAAATGATATAAGCATTTCAATTTCAGAAGTATGTTCCAGTAATTTTGGTAGATACCTATCACACCAAAAACATAAATGTTAAAAAAGAGCCAAGTTCTCCATGTATACAAAAAAACCTTTATGTAACAAGTCAGCCGTGAAAAGTAATGAGATCTAAAAGTACGCCAAGTTCTAAGTTTATGAAGGGTTTATTATCAAATATTTTAAGTAGAGTAATATCGTTATAACTCCAAATTATAAGAGAGATTTCTTATTTAATGATAACTGACTAAAATTTGGTATGTTTACTTGGCAAGTTTTCAAAACATTTTGAATGTTGAGTAATCAGATGGAAAAAAAGAAAACTTGCCAAGTATACATACCAAATTTTAGTCAGTTATCATTAAATAAGAAATTTTTTTAACACAAAATCTTAAATTTTCAATTTTCGAATGCATCTGAGGTCCAACACTCTAACTTAACATCATTGTACAACAAACAATAATAATTCTATGAGAGTGGGTGGATGCAACGCCCCCATGATAAACCCCAAATTTTTAAGTTTTCCTCAGCATGAATTATGAACCCTACCTCTCTACCGAAATTCATAATTCTACAACAATCAGAAGTGCTTCATATCATTGAAAACACTTCTGAGAAAGCGGGTTGATACAACGCCCCTGAAGTACAAATATCAAATTTTAAATTTGTTTTTTTGCTTGCATTGGAAGCCCTATCGCTCTATCAAATTTCATCATCCTATAACAATCAGACATAGTTCTAAGAAAGTGGGTGGATGCCATGCCCCTAAATGAAAGGCTCAAATTTAATTTTTGTTTTCCTAACACACATTGCAAGCTCTACCTCTATACCAAATTTCATCATTCTGCAACAATTAGAAAACAATTTGAGGAAGTGGGTGGATACCACGCCCCCTATATGGAAAATCCAAAATTTTCGATTTTTTTCTCTATATATAGCACAAGGCCTACCGTTGTGCGAAATAACAAGATTCTATGGTGTCGGGAAGTGCTCCATGCAATTGATAACTATTTTCAGAAAAGTGGGTGGATGTCACGCCCCCTGAATAATAAATTTTAATTTTTTTCCTACAAATTGTAAGGCCTTCCGCTCTACCAAATTTCATCATCCTACAACAATCAGAAGTGCTCCATATAATTGATAGCAATTCTGTGAAAGTGGGCGGATACCACGCCCCCTATATGGAAAATCCCAAATTTTGGATTTTTTCCTTTGTATAAACCACAAGGCCTACCGATGTGCGAAATTACAAGATTCTACGGTGTCTAGAAGTGCTTCATAATTTTGATGATCTGTCAGTCAGTGAGTCAGTCAGTTACGGTTTTCGCGATTTTTGACGTCCTATATCTCTGGAACCACTAATGCTAGGGAGTTGAAATTTAGTGAGGCGCCTGTGCTCGCCTAACTTAGCAAATATGGCGAGTTTGAAGTTTCTGACATTATTAGTTCCGAAGTTAGAGGGGGGTCTAAAAGCGCTTGAGTTTCTTCCTGTAAAAAGGTAGTAGTGCCGAGAACTTGGCTGGGCCCTACCGTGTCCTTTGATACAAAAGACAAAGGAATCCTTACTTAACCAACATTAATATGTAAGTTCTTAAGTATTTTTAAGCACTATAAGCCAAAAGCTTTATAAACATACAAAAACCCATCCCTAATGTCTAGGTAACTTAATTTTCCTCAAAAGCCACAACATTTAAGTCGTCTCTTAAGAGCTCCTTCTTTTGATTCTTCTTTATACAATTTATTAATTTATTGACAAAATGCCAAACTATGATCTCAAATTATGAACTTTCTTGTAAGTATATGTATATTTGTTAAGTTCTTGTCGAATATAATTATTTTGATTGTGCTCTTAAGTGAATTTAATATTTTATCTCAAGCATCTTACTGCCATTTGCCACACGCATAAGTGCATCATTGTAACATGCGGTAATGGTCTTTGTTGATTTAAATAGAGTCTTCTATTATACTTGTAAGCAACAACAACAATATTTTCTCTTTGACCTTACAAACTAAATTATTTCATCCTTAGAAGCATAGAACACTGAGTGCATGATGCACATACTGAATGTCAATAAAGCCTCACGCAAACAGGAAACCCCCTTTAAAATTCAAGTGTGTCCCCATTATGCTGCTAAGTTGAGGTAAGGTTAGGTTAGGTTAGGTTAGGGACTACTGTTTTCATCATGTTGTAACTTAAACTCAATACCAACATCTCAGGTTGCATTATTGATGTGTGTAAAAGTGAGGCAGCAAATCCTTTCAACCCGACCTTTGTGACGCACGAAGACACTACATAACCTTTCTCGGTGTATGTCGGTGGCCAAAGGGGTAAGTAAGTTTGAGGTGTTTATATTTCTTGATTACTTACCGCAGGACAACAAAATGTGCATTCACCTCAAATTACCTGTTGTCGAACCGCACGCAAGCCGATCCCCTATTTTATCACCATCTCCTTCCTCAATTTTATAGCCGCACCACTGAGGCGCACTTGTATATAAGCACTGCGGCAATTCAATTCTTATGTTGAATGATGACCATTCCCATGGCAAAATATAGATAGTTGATACAAACCATAAGATCATTGTATCTTTCAACCAATAACCTGCACCGAACCAAACCGAAAGACCATGCAAATAAATGCAATGCAAATGAGTTGTCAAACTTTACACCCAGAGATACACAATTCGATCGAATTAATACTCATAAATTATTTTGAGATACATTCTGAGATTGTATAGTTAGTTAAACCTACAAGGTGCAATTTGTGTGAGCTGCATCCACAAGTCAAGCAAGTCACACACCTAGGTTTCAAAAGCCAGGTCGACTGTCTGATTGTTTTGCGAGTGCGGTCCACTCGTTCGCCCAATCGCAAAAACAATAATGATAATTACACTCAAATATTTCAAGCCAGTCCCGACCCGATAGCCAAACGACTGTGTGTGCTTCCTACTCAGGTGTCACATGAGGCGTCTCACAAGGCGTCACATATAAAACAGGCTATACGTACGCCACATAACCCACCTGGCGTCTGATGGTATATATCCCTTACCTAGGGGAATTGTATGTTTTTGCAATTAGGTAGGCACTCTTGTGTTTAGGGCTTAAATTATAATATATTTTTGATTTCGATCAGCAATCAATTTGTTTGTTTATATCTTTTGAGTGAAATTCAAACGAGAATCATCCTTATGCTCTCTTTGTGTCACTTTCCATCAATTCTATTTAAGCGTTAGCTAAAGACAAAGTATCTGATGGTGTTTCCATTAGCAGGGTTGCCAACACAGGCTCTATTAGTCAGGCACACATAATCATCCTTCTATTTTAAGCTTTTAACTTTGGTATAAGAAACCAACCAATTACTGAATTACTGCTCGAGTGAAATTGATATCACACGTGAAAAAAAGTGAAAGGGATGAAATTAAAAAAATTTGCATCTGACAGTTTCTAATTCAAAAGAAATTGGACTGACTGACAAAATTCGAAGAGGCTTTTCCACATTACAAGATCTTTTCACCTTAAGTTCACATGCTGCTTAAATTAAAATGTTGAGTGAAAAACATTGTGGAACGTATTGGTTTTTTATTTCAAAGCAATTAGTTAACAAGCTAAAAATTATGATTTCGAAGGTGCTATTGTTGGCCTGGAAAGATATTGAAGTGAAAATGAAATACTCGTAAAATATCGTCAACGTGAAATTTTATAACTTAACATTCCACAGCTTTTTTTTTTTTGATAAAACATTAATAAATTGACACAGTATCAATATTTTTCACACAATCTCATTTTTTTTCCTTTTTGAAAGTGAAATCTATTTAAATGTGATTTCACGAGTATGGTGATTACTAAATTTAAAATTAAATAGTTTTAATTTAACAAAACTCAAAGTTTTTTTTTCATATACTTGTTTATGTTTTGTTTAGTGGGCTATAGGTTTTTCATATATTAAATTCGCACAGAGCTCGTGTTAAAATAAAGTTCCCTTATAGAAGTTAGATCGTGAAATTCACTACAGTTCTATACACACCTTCCGTATCAAATGAAAAACAAGCTAACTGAAAATTTTATGTTTTTCACTCTATCTCAGTTTATTTCTGTTTTTTTGTCGCATGGAAATATTTTTTTTACTTTTTTAATATTACGGTAAGTGTGTATTGGGAGGCGAAGTATTTGAGAAAATGTGGAACGTATTCGTTTTTCCACTAAATTCGTTTTGATGCTACGAAAATTAGATGAGAAAACTAAGCAAAAATATATTAAAATAAAATTAAACAAATGTCTCATAAACACATGGGTCTATCTCTATCGTCTCATTATCAAGCTTGTAAGCATTCCTTAACTCCTCGAAAGTATTTCGTACGAAATTGTAAGCGTTCGCAATCCCTTGAGACTCTCATTTTACCCCATACAACATGATTCCTAAATTGGTAATCTACAACCACTAACCTTTTTGAATTTGTATCCTTTACTCTCTCCGCTTTAGAGAACGGAAATGAAATCGACGTGATTTTGATAAGGCTTTCGATTAAATACCGCCTAGTCTTACACTTTTCCATTATCCTACCTCGGCTTTGAACCTCTCTTTGTGATGCATATCTTCCAACTTCTTTACTTGGAGATCATGTCTCGGTATTTAGGGATGGCTCAAAGACGAATAAGAGGGTAGGGGCAGGGTCAGGTATCTTTTCAGATAATCCACCTCTAAATAACTCAATAAAACTTTCTAATTTCTGCAGTGTGTTGGGAGGCCTCCCTTAAACATTTTGGACGAATTTTAGAATATTTCTTAGTGACAAACACGTCATGTTGGCCAATCCGTCGAAAAATTTTTCTCCGAGGGCTCTTTCCGGGCTCTTGCTAGGCTGAGACACTCACAAAGAAAATGATACTAGCCCTCAGATGTGGTGATACCCGTTCGGCTCATGTTGGTTCCCATTGAGTTCAAATTTGAGCTTTGCTTAGATAGAGAAGGTAATTTGTTGTTTTCTTAAGGATGGCTGGCGATAGATTTCCCGCGAAACCCGACAAGTATCAATTGCTGTAAATTTTACTTTGTTTCCTGTTCTAATGGCAAAAATACACAGGAATCTATTTGGCTCTATTCAAGAGAAGACCCCATCTTGGCCAATTCATTCGCCTTTTCATTCTTATGTATGTCACGATGTCTTGGGACCCATAGAACGGTAGCTGTATTCTCGTTTTGTTGCGCCGAGTAATCTGACTCGTTACGTCAAACGGCAAAGATTTACCAGTTTAGACTTTGTGATGATGAAGAAAATAGCTTTGATCGCCGCCTGACTGTCAATAAAGAAGTCGGCTTCATAAACTGCAAACACTTCCGTTTGAAACACACATACATCTAAGCTCAACCAAACTCCTCTCCTCATCCATTCTTATACGTACCTTACCTTCCTTACCTTTATCCTGGAAAGCACAATGGATCCACTTTAATCCGAGCTTGTCGTATTATTACTCTTCCAAACCTTACCTAAGCTACTTGGAGAACTGTTACTACAGCAGCGCAGCGTTCGTTTCGTTTCAGATCTTCCTTTTTCAACTCTTTGCTATCTACCTCTGGCTTTCCCCATGGCAACCACTTGGGTCCACTTCTTTTTGCTGTCGCTTTTTAAATATATCAAACTGCTGATCATAAATTCCTTTATCCAAATTTACGCCCACGATTACGAAGTTTTTCAAGACGATTTTGTCGTCACGCGACACTGCTCTAATACTGACAGTTTATAATCGTTCGAGGAGCGAAGAGAAATAGCCGACATTCCATTCATTTAGTATCACAGTCTTCTTTTTGAATCTGTTGACTGCCAAACTTTTGACGATTCTATCTTTTTCAATATACCTACAAATTCTGACATGTGGAATTGTTTCTAGCAGCTCAATATCAACAAATTTCCAAAGTCAGCAGAGTGATTTTCTTATTAAATGGCACAAAATTTTAGACGATTATTTATTTTTATTTATATTTTTATTTTATTTATTTATTTATTTGAATGCGTTAAATACCAACTTGATTTAATTTAAAAATATTTATTAACTGATTAAGAGGGCTATAAATACCATAGTTAGATCTGCTAAAAATAGTTCGAATTGGTAGTCTACTTCTTGATGTAACCCGGCTTACATTAAAATTTAATCGTCCTAAAACTGAAGAAGATGATATGGATAATAAGTGAATCCACTTATTAATAATAAAACATAGTTGCAAATACTCTTTGTGAACTGAAAATGATGGAAGATTTATAAGCTGAAGTCTATGGGGGTACGGAGGCAATCTTTTTGCAGCATTTCGCAATCCTCTAAGGAGCTTATTGTTCGAAATATTTTTACGTCCTATCGGCGTAAATCAACACCCTGGAATTTTGTAAAATTGAAGGGAGATAATTTATAAATAAAACGAACAACAATGGACCGAGGTGACTGCCCTGAGGCACACCAGAATTAACATTAAACAAACAAGAACGGTTATTTTTGAATACAACACTGTAATATCTATCGCAAGTAAGAAGAAATCCACGATTAGATATAACGTAAAAGCATTTTTAGTATGATGCGAGGTTAAAGACAGGATTTTTCAAATTTTAAGCGTAAATATTTTACTAAATTTAAAATTGCCATTATGCCTATTTTGTATTTTAGTATCATGCTTACTCCAAATGTCACTTTGAGTACACTGTTTTAGGCGTGTTCAGCTAGAGTTCAGCTGGATGTTTTAAGAACGGAGTCAACTTTCTTGAAAAAAAAAAGTTGGCAACCTTATCCACCTTAACCACTCTACATGTTTTTTTTCATCTTGTATTATACTGTCGCTACTTTTTATCCAAGTTAACAACCATCGGCATCGGTATGATGAAATATTACACTGATTTCTTGGAATGACATCGATAAACGTCAATATAAGGAGGGAATATTATAACTGCAAATTATTTGCTTACACAGAGCGAATAGAAAAATAAATAAAAAAAAAAAATATATCGAGGCAAATATTGCGATAACAGTTGTTTTTCCTGGCTTTTCAAGCCACTTAAAGCCTACCCACGGGAGCAACTAAAATTAGAATATCTTTCGCATAAAATTGAAAAAAAAAAAAAGAAAATTATCCGTATGTACCATGCCATGGTTATAGGTTTTTTTTTTTTTTTGAATTCGAGACTTGCAATTGACTTGACGACTACACGATGGTGTAGGTAGTAAGTAAGCGAATTTGTGCACCTATATATTTATTCAAGTTTGCTTAATTGAAAAGAGTTGAGCTCTCTCTCTATATTTATTATACAAAGTCAGTGAACTGTATTTAGATCAAAGTTTTGTGAAATGATTTATGTTATACATTCCAATATGACTTATATGATAAAATCAAGGATTTTTTTTTTCTGATCGGTTTTTTCGGTATTTTTGAAATGAAACAAATAGACACCAATCAATTAGTGAAGTCAATGTAAATCGGAGATAGAATATATCCATCGAATCGAAAATGTTTTCGAAAGGTAAAATATTTGTAAAAAGTGTCGAATTAATTTGGATTTATGGGACAGTTTACTCAGAATCAATAAAATAAGATGGGGTTGAATGTTTCCGAAGGATTGTATATGGTTAAAAGCTTTGCTTTTGAAGGAGGCGAATTGGGTTGAGAATGTTAGTCATCTCAGCTCATCACAACGGACCACACATGGATAAGATAATGTTCAGGAATTCCATAATGACATACATACATAGGTAGGTATAGTTCATTGAGCTGGGGACATTTTTTCGGAAGTTGAATCATCCTCAAAGAGTCATCATATATGTTTCACTGAAAAATTATTAATTGGCTACGTAGATAACTCAAATGTTTATAAAAGTTTGGAACAGTTATTTCAATTATTGATTCAAAGAAAGAAAATTGTTGACATGAAATACTTTTATAGTTGGCCAAAGCTAGAGTTGTTTTGACCTAATCTTAGTTCGAGTTGAAAGAGTACAACATGTTTAACTTAAGTTAAAAAAAATCTTTAAAATGTAGTGTCATATAGAAACAATATTAGTTGTAGAGCGGCGCGTCCCGGCGATCTCATTTGGACTCTTCAGTTAACTAGCGAGGGCCTTGTCAGTATACATTTTTTGATAGGCAAGTGTAGTTCATGGCGATTTATTTGAGATTTTTTCTTTAAGATTGTTTCGTCATGAATTGACATTTTAAATTATTGGATTAAAATGCTAATTTTCATTTATTTAAAACTTAAAAACATATAATTTCAATTTCAATGGAAATCATGTTGAAACGAAATTTTTTATATTAAAACTAACCTTCACTTTATATCAAAATTATGATGTCCATCAAGTTAGCAAAACAAGGTCAGCAGAACAAAGTTTTAATGATGCCATAATTAGGTGCTTAATAGGTGCTAATTAAGTACCCAACAACAAAATTAAGTGCTCCAGTACTTTTGGAAAAGCAATTTTCGGAAACTGGTTAAAACGCATGGAAACAAAATTGTTTTGCTCTCATATTTAGGTGCTACTTAAGTGCTCTACAAATCAAAAAAAAAATTGAAAAAATTGTTTTTTACAAAAAAAAAAATACTTATTTTAAAAATTTTGAAAAAAAAATATCTTATTTTGTTCTACTTTTTTCGTCATAAATATACTTGAATAAGTAAGATTTTATCTTGTAGAATAAAGTACCCCATATTCTGAGAGATTTTCCAAGATCTTAGGAAAAAAAAAAAAATTGTTCAAATTCCCATACAAAACCTTCTCTGCTAACTTAAATTCGAGTTTTCCCGAATAATTTTTTCCAAAAGTACTGGTGCTCTTAATTTTATTGTTGGGTACTTTATTAGCACCATTAAGCACCTGTAATGATGACATCATAAAAACTTTGTTCTGCTGACCTTGCTCTGCTAACATGAGGGACATAATAAAATGGTTTATTTAAATAATTTCAAAATTATTTGTAAATTGTTAAAAAAAAAAACATTATTTTGACAAAAAAATTTCATTGAATCGAAATAAAACAACAAATGTAAAATAAACACTAAATTACTTTGAAATTTAATGGGTATCTATTGAAAATTCAATGTGTGACATTGGCGCAGGGTCATAAGTCCAATTTTACCAATTTTAATGTGGACTTTTCGCCCATCGGAGTGGCTTATGAGTCCACAATTTATTTGCTTTAAACAAATAAATACCTCTGGTAGGCTATTAGGTCGTTTTTATTATATTCAGATTATTTTAATTGTGGGTGTTACTGTTTCCCTTTGGTTTGTAAAAAACTTATATGCTGCGCATGGAAAGTTATTGGGATTTGGGATACTTATGAATGATCTACAATGAAAGTTAAAATGCCGAAATATTTTTGACCGATTAAAAAATTATCGAAATTTTTTAATATGGACTTGAAAAAAGCCGACTGCCATGAACAAATGTCGACGAAAATATCGAATTGTCGACGCTTATAAAAAGTTTTGAAATTGATTGCATTTTAACATTTTTTACAACTTATCGAAAATCAAACATAATTCTTGTAATATAACAAAATGCTCTTGTAGTAAAAGTTTCTTCGAATTTTAAAGATTGAGTATAATATAATTAATAATTATATGTATGTATATGTATTTATCCATTAAATAAATTGAAGAAAAGAAATTTATAAATGGAAAAAAAGAATGAAAAAAGTTATTTAAATCGATAAAACAAGTACTTAAAATGTTTTAATCTCAGAATGAAGAACACAATTTAAATTGTTGAAAAAATATAAATTTATGCAGAAAAAATCTTAAAAATTGTTGGAGCGCTTTTCTTAAAATTTTTTTTTTTTTTAATATAAAATTTCTTGAAACTTTTTAGAAAAAAAATTTGGTATGCCAAATTAAAACACGGTGAACACACTAGTCAACACATGGCGATCTCACGCCAACAAAATACCAAGAACTCCTATCGAGGGTTCTCCAGCAAACAGATAATAAAATGAACAGATTATAGTAAAATCGATGATTTACGACCCATCAAGTAAAAATTTATTAGAAAAAATACCCCAAACTAGAAACCCGAAACCTGGCAATCATAAAATCAATAATTTACATCCAGCAACAGATAACTATACTTGGCAATAAACTGTAGGTCCCCTCCATTCCTGTAGACAAGCACACAGGAATGGTCGAGAGTTGTAAGTCACTAGGCCCTGAGTTCTTCATGAGCCGTTGTTCCACAAAATGTATTTATTTGTATATGCCATTTTTAAGAATATAATAATATACAACTGATACCATAATTTAAAAAAAATTCAACCCGTTTTCAAAAAAAAAAAAAATGATTTTTCAAAAAAAAAAAAAAACTGGACGTTTTTTTTTTAAAAATCCAAAAAATATTTTTTTGAAAAAAATTGTATGCAGTATTATTCATACCATAGGAGCTTCAGAGTAAAAATTCTCATCAAAATCGGTTTAGCCGTTAACGAGGAAGTCGAAAATCAAATAATCAGTTCTATGGCATGTACCGTTAAAAAAAAACTTTTTTTTTCACCAAAGTGTTACCACCACTAGAACACACAAAAATTAAAAAAAAAAATCGTTATGAGTCGTTTTTGGTATAAATAACTTTTTTCAAAACGATTGTATGACAAATGCTACCTACCGTTATTTTTTGAGATGAATGAATGAATGAATAATCTGGGTTTTTTATTTGCACTGCAACCTTGAGATCTATTGTGCCCCACTTTATTAGAGCCAGATGAGCTTGCTCATTTACAGCTCTTCCTCCAAATTGATTGCTTTGAGGAACTTAAATATTTGGAGTATTTTTAGAGAGGGTAGTTCGCTCGCTGCTATCTGGTGACGTCCCAGTAGCCTATGTCTTTGATGCACTAGAGCTTCACAACTACCTAAAATGTGGTCGGGTGTTTCATCTTGAGCGTTGCAGAATCTGCATGTTGCACTGCTAACTAAGCCAAGGATTCTGAGATGTCTCCTTAGCTTGCAGTGACCAGTGAGGATGCCCGTCATTATTCTTAGATTATTTCTACTTAAGCTTTACAGGACTTGAAACGTTCTTGGTTGTAATTCCCAAGTAGTAGTTTAGCCTGTCTTAGCTTGGGGAGTTCTATTTTTTGAGATAAGAAAATCTCGATTTCCCCTCTAGGGAATCACTCAAAATCTTATGCTCCAAGTTTGAAAAAAATCGCTTTAGTGTTTTAGGCTGTAGGCCGAGGTAGGTACAGACAGACAAACGGAATTGCGGGACCTTTTTTTGTGTGCTCTATCATCGTAATGTCAAGTTTGATTGTTATCTATAGTTCGATTTTTTGCACGAATTCTAAACTTGCCCTATAGAACCTACAAATATCAGAAGTAAAAATGCACTCTCATATTCTTCATAATGAACGCCATTTAGCAAATTCAACCAGATTTCTGCGACAGTCGTCGAACCTTTCGAATACGCGCCGCCAGGCAAAAACCGCGGAGGACATTAATGAACAACGACGACGTTACGTTCCATTCATAATGCCATTCTATTCGGAAACCCTAAATTTAGCCAGCTCCTTTAGACTCCCGGACAATAGCAGTGTTTTCCAAGCTGAGGTTCTGGCAGTAACTAAAGCTGCAGAGCGGCTGTCAATGCTGGTCATACCGCCAACTGATATTACCTTCTTCATTGACAGCCAATCAGCCATAAAAGCACTCTCTGCTATCGAAATAAAATCTAAACTCGTTTTCTGCTGCCGAGAAGAGCTCAAGGTTCTTGGCTCGCAGCACAAAATAAGACTCTGCTGGGTTCCTGGCCATATAGGAATCCCAGGTAACGAAAAAGCAGATGAATTGGCACGAATTGGATCATTAGCTGATCCAAACCAAGCAGAACTTAACATTTATGCACCAATCTGCTCCTTCAAACAGACTGTGGCAAAGAAAATTCTTGAGAAAACAAATGCAAGGTGGACCCTACTCGACTCCTGCACGAATACCAAAAAAACTTTGGCCGTGTTTTGATAAAGGGAAGACCGATAGGATCTTGAAGCAAAATAAAAAATCACTATACTCTCTCGTAGGTACAATCACCGGACACAATCTGCTGAAATACCTCATGAAAAAGCTGAGGCTCAGCATGGATGATTTATGCAGAGGCTGTGGCGATGAAGAAGCACATGAAGACTCTTCTCACTTCTTGTGTCACTGCCCAGCACTCTCGCAACTGAGAAACAAACACCTAGGAAACTACTTCTTCAATAACCTTAACCTAGAAGAGCTCTCCAACCTATCTGGTGTGCAACTATCGAAATTCATCAATGCCTCCAGATGGCTTGATGGTCCATGAAACTTATAGGTTAAATCATTATTTGGAGCGTTCAATCCTCCAGGGTATCACAAGGGATCTACATTGATCTAAGTGTGATAGAAACAAGATCCTCTATCAGCCCAACAACCTAACCTAACCCAATGCCATTAAAATGTGTTTCATTTAAAATTCATTACAAAATATAGCTTTATTCCCTTAAATGGGTTTATATTAACGATTTTTTTTTTAGAAATTTTTCTATTCTAATATTTCAAAGGCACAGAAGCATAATTCTCGTGACAGAAATGCGGCTGTAAAATAAATGGGAAATAAACTCTCGTCAGCCCCAGCAACCAGACAACAGACAGAACCAGGCCGTTAGCAAATTCGCAACTTTAATTAAAATTCTTTAGATTCTTATTACAATCAAAAATAAAATACAAAAATTTTCTTATCTAAATTCAGATGACAAATTCTTAGATTACCACTCGTAGCCCGTCCATTTCCATGTTTACCCTTGCGTATTATAAATTAACAGGGTATTAACATAAGGGTGTTATATAAAGGTACCAGTTGACCACTTCAAACTTAAACAATACAAAATGCAACTTTTCATCTTGATACTCACATTTTTGTGAATATATTCATACATGCTCTAATATGTAGGTATAAGTAGGTATAGAAAACTTGTTGAAAGTTGAACCCTCATATGATTCAAGCATCCGCAAGGGACACATTGTAACCATATGCTTCCTACAACTTGCTTGAATAAATGCGAATTTAACCCCTCGGAATAATTCATTTTTATTGCATTCTTGTCAAAAAGCCCACTCTAAATTGGATAAGAGTGTGGTTAAAATGTTTTAGTGCTTTTGAAATTGTTTACAGCAAGATAATCTAAATTTCAGCAATTCTGGAATTTGCCGCGATGGCGCGGCGGTAGTGTTGCCACTGCCAGATGGTAATAATGTTTCCTGCTTTGTGTCTGAAACGCCACGTAACTAGCGAATTAAAGAAGATGCAACACATCGCATCCATTAAAACCAAGAGATCCCGAACCCAACATTTTATCACGGAAAAAGTTATAAAAGAAATGTAGTTTCTTTTCACGAGAAAAAATTTACTTTAAGTTGAAATAAGTGGCCACCAGCAGGAAAAGTGACCACCCTTTATATTTATTAAAGTAGAATTTAATTTGGTTTTTTTAACCACAAAAAAAAGTTCAGCAATCTGCAGAAAGAAAAGTAAGGAATGGCAGCACTTTCCCGAGAGATATAAATGCTCCCACTTGAAAAAAAAAGAATGACACATTAAAATGATTAAAAAAAGAAGATAACAAATTCGTCAGCTTTTTTTTTTTTGTGCATGGCAATTATCAATTAACTCCGTAAAAAGAGCTTAAATTCATATTGTATTTCCGTGAATTCCTCATCGAATTCCATAAAAACCTCCCTGACAGGGGTCATAAGTTATATTTTAATGTATCGCACTCAACAAATATAAATTTGACACTCCTTAAAAAAAAAAAAAAAAAAAAAAAAATGGTGCCAAATGCACGCGTCTGATGCTATATTGTCGGCAATCTACACTTTGATCCCCAGTTATATACACACAAAAATGTCATACCTCTTTTTTGTTTGTTTTTTAGGTGAAATACGAAGGAATTCTGCGTGACAATGTTTTTATAAAAAAAAAAAAAAAAAATTGTAACTCAATCCTAAAGAATTCCCATTCACAGGAGTTAAGTAAATGTACCTTTAGATGCATTGACATGCAACACACTCAACATATTGCATGCTCTTATGCCAGTCACACCGCGAAGAAGACACAAAAACATTATGCAAATTCACACTACTTCACACAATTACCTTAAGTTATTTTCTGTGAAAATACAAAAAAAAAAAAAATACCAACCGATAACAATTTAACAAGAAAAATCCAAAAAAAAGTTGAAGTATTGTGTCAAAAACTCATTCCAATTGAATTGACCAAAAAATAAAATAAAAAGTCTTAAACTCAAGATGAGAATAAAAAAAAAAGTCAAGACCAACAAGAATACAAAAGAATCCCTACTTATGGATCTTTTTTATTGTTTTTTTTTTTTGGGAATTTTTTGTTCCGAAGATGTATTACGTGCCATTGCACTTGAGCTGCGAATTGGTATCTCTACCAGACATATATTCTCATTTCCAAATACCTACCAACCCAAAGATGGGGGGGGGGGGGGGGGACACAACCCATAATGGAGAGAAGTTCCTTGTTTCCTTCCTGTATTGTAGGCTGTCAGTTGCGATATAAGAAAGTTAGTGTGCACACAAAAATGAAAGACAAAATTTAAAACAAAAGACAATATTTTGGCCTTTTCTTCAACTTGAGTAATTCCTCTCTGTCTTTTTCGACATTGTGTGGTTCGACAGTAAAGTTTTTTTTTTTTACTGTCTTTGTTTTTCACTTTTGACTAAGGGCAAGTTAAAGGATTTTTAAGAAAATTAAAGTGTGCATTAGCCAAACGTACAAAGATGACAAAGAATACCAAAAAAATTGACCAAATAATTTGTTTTCTCAATTTTCTTCCTACGAATAGTGATTTTATTCAAATGCACAATTTTAGAGATTAACCACTACCGTTCAAAAGAAAAAAGGAGAACCTGATCTTTTAGCTTTGAGTTGTAAAAGTTGACATCTATCCCAAAAACGATGCACAAAAAATGGTCAAATTAAAAAAGAAATCAAAAAGACTGAATTTTGTGTGTTTTTCTAACTTTAAAAAAAATTAGGCACATTTATCTTGTATGATTTACACAGAAGGCCTATTACAAAAAAAAAAAATCAGTTACACCAACTCACTAAGATTTGTAAACAAAATAAATGTTAAACTTTGAAATCCAAAAAAATTAGGTACCTACTCTAAATTTGAACCAATACTTTTGGTTTTGTGGGCTGAACGAAGCAAAACTTTTTTGTTTTTTTTTTTTTGTGAATATTTCTAAAACTATCGGCATTTTGGAGAAATGTCAAAAAATTTAGTTTTTGAAATTCTACATATGTAAATTGAATTGGCTACCTGAAATTTTGAGCCTAATTAAAAAATGGCCCAAAAAAAAATGTCATTTTGTACTCCAAAAATTTTTATGGAAAGCAACAACAACAAAAAATTGTTTTAGATTTTCGATTTGGGGCCATTTTTCATTGTTTTGAGGCCTCTTTTAAATTTTCATTTTGTGGTTCAATTTCATTATGAAAATTTGCCCACATTTATCTATTGTTTTTGGTCTATGAAAATATTTTTGGGCCATTTTTGGTTTGAGTATTTCTTAAGTTTTTTTGGTGCTTTTTATTCATTAAGTTTGGGATTATTTTCCATTTTGAAAATGGGGTTATTCTGCATTATGAATTTTTGGGCTATATTTTTCAAGAGCAAATATATTTTGAGAAAAAAACACCTGGACAAATATTTGCATCTAAACGAGGCAGTATTTTAATCTTGCTGCATATAGTTTACATTGAATTTTTTTTTTTCAAAAAATATGTGTAAATTGGACCGAACTTAACAGAGTATAGTTTATATTAGCGGATGTTACTGAAAAATGATCTATGATTATTTCTTTGATCATATGAAAAACATTGATTCGAACGATATGTTGCTATAGCGGGATAGTTCTTCGGGCCATTAAAGATTTGAGTTGAGTTGAGTTGAAAAGCTTCTAAGAGAGATCGTATTATTCGAACTGAAATCTACTGAAGATCTATAAGCCGTCAAGGTGGTCCCGCTAGAAAAGAATTTAAAAAAAAGTCCCCATCAATAGGAGCGCCGCTAACAATTTTGCGGGGGGTTAATGGCTCCCCAAAATGGTTTTTCAGGAATATCTCCCTAACGGTGCCTTGTACAGAAAAAATGTTGATGACGAATTTGTAGCTTAGAAAATTTTCTACACAAAAATTATAATACTTTTCTTCATAAAAATAACGATTTTCAAAATAATTCAATCCGTAGAGTTAAGGTTTTTAGTTTTCCATACAAAAGGGGGATGCACAAAAATACTTAAGATGATTCGCATACGGTTTGACAAGAAGTTTGAGTTGAAACAAGAAAAAAAAACGTATGGGAGGGGGGTCTATTTCCCCCCGCTTAGGCGGGAGGGGAAATTTTTAAGAAAATCGACTAGAAATAGAAAATAGATCATAAAACAAAAAACGGCAAAACTTACTTATGTCATGCTATACGTTTTTTACAGCTGGAAGTCCGTTCTTTGTTTTGTTTTTAATTCAAACAGTTTCAGACAATAGTTTTTGAAAAATTTATTTTCAAACTCAAAATTATGAAAAAATAATGCAAAAAAATGTGTTCAAATTAATTTTGTTCAAAATTTAACGTTATTAAGTAATACTTTTGTTTGTAATATTCGATGCTCGTATTAATTTCTAGTGAAACACTGAAAACCGGATGCCTAAATGTCTTTAAGTTTTTGAGAAAATCGAAGAAAAGTGTTATAATCTTTTTTTTAGGAAATTTTCTAAGCTACAAATTCGTCATCATTTTTTCTGTGCAAGGCACGTTAGGGAGATATTTCTGAAAACCGTTATGGGGGGCCTTTACCCCCCCCCCCCATCCATTACAATTTAAGAGAAAATTATACCAACTCATTAAAACATCAAGTAAATACGACTCCTTCATGGAATCCTTATTTGGTTTTTTTTTTTTTTTTTTGCAGAGCATCAAGTATGTACCTAAATATTTTTAAGAACTTTTTTTCTTGTAAAAGTCATAGAAGATGAATGAATGATTTTCATATTATTCAAATCTGTCAGAGGCCAGATAATAAATAAAATACACAAAATAAATATTTGAAATTTATGTGGAGACTTGGTTGTCAGAAAAGTTTGAAGATTTTGTGAGTAGCACTGGATTTGGATAGTCTCATCATCTTCACTTCAGTTATGCGGGTTAAGTTGAAGTTTGCTGAAAGAAAAGTGAACGAATACAAAAAAAATAAATGTAGTTCCATTCAATTGAACAATTCATAACTTATTTGCATTTGGAATTTTCTTCTTCTATGACGGTAAAATATGACATGATTTATCAATAATTGAAAATCGCGATAGTGTTGTTGTTGTAACACAGTGCAAAATTGGATTTTGAATTCTTTTTATTCACTGATTTCATAGGAAAAGGGTTCGCATGAATTCGTTGAGTATTGTTGACTTTTCTGAGTGACAGATTTATAGTACCTATCCTACCGAAGTGGAAGTTTACAATTTAGATGAAATTTCGATAAGTTATGTTGACCTAACCCTTATAGTCTTTATGTAAAGAAATGAAGTTGAAATTTTGAGAGCTTGAGTATTTATTGAGTAGCTTATATTAAAACAAGGACAAGAAGAACCAAAGGGAGAACTTTGTAAATCAACAAAAGGTTATGTTTAAAGGCTTCTGGAAGTTAGTCAGTGATAATTTCTGGGTTGGCATCATAATAAACAAATATTTCTTAAGCTGATTGAGGTAATAAAATTATACTTTCTAAACAAACATTTTATTAATTTTTTTTACTTACAGATGAAGTGCGTTTGAATAAATTTGTTGTACATACCTGAAAAGAAAGGAAAGAAAAAAATCATGAAATTGTATTTTATTTGTAAAAAAAATAATAACAAAAATAGAAACCAAAAAAAATTACAATCTTAACTTCAATAACTCACTTAAATGTATTGATAAATCTTAATAAATAAAAAAAGGACTCTATCAATGTATACTTGCGGGCCCCGGGCGAACAATAAAAAAGGCAAAAAGAAAACATTATCTGTAAATAAATCTGAACTTCTTCAACTATCTTTTATTATACGTTCATTCATACCAAATAATATAATCCTGAATTATAAATAGGAATTAATTTAGATACAAAAAAATATCTAATATCAATAATCCCGAATGCAATTTAAAAGGACGAATTACATTTCACTAATAAATGTTTATCTCCACTTTGAAGAATTTTTTTCCTCGTTCTTTTATTAACAGATACCAACTTTTTTTTTTTTTTTGCGTCTGTCTTCCTTTCACACAAATAATATAATGTCCTTTTGTATGTTGGAGTCGGCGGTAGTTTTGGAATGAGGGATTTGAGGGTATATTTTTATTACAAACACAAACCATTGGGTGTCGAGACTGTCTGTCAAGAAATTGTATAATAAAATAGGGAAACGCAAGAAACTATATAATATATATTCTTTAGCCCCCCCCTCCCCCCAAAAGGAAACCATAGAAATCACCAGCTATATAGAGAATATCCTTAGGGCTTACTTACTTACACTTATCGGCATTTGTTAAATTACAATTTCAGTCTCGAAGCAAAATAAAGAACCCCACTATACGTTACGAGCGACGATGGCGGCGGCGATGTTGTAACCCAAGTTCTTTAAGACGAAGGAGGACGATGGAGCATACATATATACGAGTACAGACAAAAAATGCTCTTTTCCTTTACAGTTAAGTTAAGGTGGAGCAAATTTCATTTGCGATGATGCATAAATAAGACGTTGGAAATGAAAGAAGCAAACAAATAAAAAAAAAAAAAAAAAAAAAGTATACGAACGAAGAAAAAGGACCCCGATTCTCGACAGGACTTCAAATGGCTTTCCTTAATTATTCCATATATTTATACTAAGGAAAGAGAAAACGAAGTCCACCGCGTCCAGAAACATTAAAAGGTGTTTTCTTTTAATGTTAGTGCAAAAGAAAATACTTTGAAAAGTTCACATTTAAGGGTGATGGGGGTTAGTCGTTTTTTTTTTGTTTTTTTTTTGCGTCTCCTTTTGCAGTCAAAGTTTTGGATTCGAAAAGGAGAATTGTTTTGAATAACAAATTAAGACAGGGCACTATAATGTAAGTAATTGGATAATAAGAGAAATAAAAACATCCTCAATAAACTGATTTTTAAATGTAATTCGAATAGTAAGTGAGAGAGGCTGGAAACCGTAAACCGACCAAAAATGCATCTTTATATTTTTGTACCAAAAAATATAAAGATGCATTTTTGGTCGGGTTGACATCAACAGATGTGCAATACCTATCGGGATTGATTTAAAATTAAAATAAAATTTTGTACTTTTTATCAACTTGGTCCCAAAAGGTGGTTTTGGGATCTTAGCACGTGTGGAATATTCAAAAAAAATATTCAGCCATAGAAAACAAATACCATTTTGTACTACCGAATCGTATAAAAGGTCAACTATAATTTCAATAATTGGTCAGTCATAGCTTTTTATACGTTTTTTTGGAAATCTATTGACTTTTTTTTTCTGAACTTTCAAATTTTTCTCCAAGGTCATAGAGATGTTAATCACAAACACATACGTTTTAAAAATTCATAACAAAAAAATCTATAACGGAGCACTAACTAAAACTAGTTGACCTTTCACGACAGTTACCTAAGTAGTCTTTCAGAAAGTTAGTACCTATAAGTTTTTTTTTCGAACATCTCACAAATTTGGTGATAAAAATTCCTGATGACCTTGAATAAAAAATTTCTATGGCTGTCTCATTTCTGAAAATAGCACACCTTTTTTCAGCAATTGGATAGCTTCCAGAGGGCATACTTTTGTTTGCGAATATCCCACATATAAGGTCTCACAGCTTAAAATCTCTCCAATTTTTACAATTCTTTTTGTAAAAGACAAACAATTAAAAGACCATTTTGACCACCTTTTTTATAATTGTGCTATCGAAAAAAAATTTGGCAAAGGAAAGGGGGAAACCCCCCCCCCCCCCTAAAAAAAATCTATTTTTTTTTCGATGTTTGAACTTTTTTGGTGCTCTTTTTTTTTGGCTACATGAAATTTGGCCCCAATGAAAAATGGTCCCAAAAATATATATGAAAATTAACAACAGCAAAATATTGATTAAGTTTTGTGAATTGGGGTAATTTTTCATTTTTGTGGGGCCTCTTTTCATTTTTCATTTTAGGGTTAGATTTCACTATGAAAAATGGCCCCACTTTTATATGTTGTTTTTGCTTTACGTTTATATATTTTGAGGGCCATTATTTGATTTGGTTTTAGTTATTCTTACTTTTTTGGGGCTTTTTTTTCATTAAGTTAAGGGTCATTTTTCCATTTTGAACATGGGGCCATTTTTCATTATGAAAAAAAGCCTCAACGTTGGGGTCATTTTCCATTTTTTGTTTGGGGCCATTTTTCATTGGGGCCAAATTTCATGTAGCCCTTTTTTTATTTCAGATTTTGAAGGATACAAATTGTAAATAGAACACAATAAGTTAAGATCTAGTTTCACAGTCGCAGTAAATGGCGCTTAAGTGGCCAATATGGGAGATAAACTAAAGACCCAATATCTCATTGCACAATTAAATGAGTGACACTGTGTCACTCACTCAGGCTATTAAAATGATCCTAAAGTCCCAACATAGACAACTGAAGTGTCACTTATTCCTGTAAGTATGCACTATGAAAATAGCGTTTAAATTATCAACCACTCTCTTGGAATTGTTTAAAATTTCGAAAAAAAAAAAAAAAAATATTTTTTTATTTCAAAAAACGTTGACTAAAAGTTAGAATCCAAAAAGTTGGTAATTTTTTAGACAGTTCAGTGCTTCGAAATTTGAAGAAAAAAATATATATTTTAATATTAAGGGATGGTCATTAAAATCCAAAGGATTTGTTTCTAAACTAAAAAAAAAAAAAAAGAAAACAATTTTTGGATCGTTAAAAAAAAAACTTAAAATAAAAAGAGACCAATCAAATGGGATTAATCGAGTTTAGAAAAAAAAAAAAATGATTTTTAAGGAGGAAACGTTCTTCTCCACCTTTACCCACCCATTTTTCAAATTGATTTTTTCGACAACTGTGGGTGGTAAACCAATGTAAAAATTGAAAAGGTGGTCAAAATTTTTCATCTTTTCCAAAAAAAAAATATAATGAATGGATGTTGTTTGGGGCCAATAATTTAACAGAGCTAAATTTTGTACTCGCTTTCAAAATATAAAAATATATTCTTCCATTAACCGGTCGGTATATTTGTGAAAGCTCCCCTATCAATTTTAATAGCGATGACCGGAACACAAGTACCTGTTACCTAGTTTCGTGGATGTTACACTGTGGTTTTGGTGCAGGGAAATTTTGCTCGCGAAAATCCGCGCTGTTTTAAAATTAATTTTCACTTAAATACCCATTGAGTAGATTTTTTTTTAATTAACCTCCGAAAATTTTACTCAAATATTACTTGCTATTTCAGCTAAATTTAAAGACCTTAGATTTAAATTTATCAGTTGCTAGCGGACCCCGGCAAATGTTGTATCGCCCTACCACATAGAAAAACTTGGGAAGCACACCAAATATGTCCCTACTTCTAGAGGATTCACCATCAAAATATAACCAAACCAAATGTTATGACCCATAACAAAAATCTAGCCAAACGTGTTAGACGCAGAGGTTAACAATCCTCTAAATTAATCTATGGCTGTTTTAAAAATACACACTTATACGACCTATCGTATTTATGCCGGTTGTTGATTAAAAATATTGGATATAGTAGAAAGTACTAACCCTTTGCAGCTTAAAATTAAAGTTTGACAACCCTGCGTTGCTTAATATTTTATTGGCAGTCATTAAAAGTGGATGCTTTCAGTGAGTTAGTCAAAATGGATAAATAAATAAATAAATAAACCTAAATAAATAAATAAATAAACTCTGGGGGAGTCTGCACCTTCGTTAACAACGGTAAAATATTGGGTGGCCGAGTTCAAACGAGGCCGAACGAGCTGCCAAGACGAACACCGCAGTGGGCGACCAAATGAGGTGACAACACCAGAAATGGGGACGAAAATTCATAAAATGGTGTTGGATGACCGCCGACTAAAAGTGCGTGAGTTGGCAGACATGGTAGGCATATCAAAAAGTGGTGTTCACCGTATACTAACCGAAAATTTGGATATGAGAAAGCTGTGCGCAAGGTTGGTGCTGCGATTACTAACAATGGCACAAAAACAGCGTCGGAAGGATGTTTCAGTTGAGTGTTTGGCAATGTTTCGTAGAAACAAAGCCGAGTTTTTGCGTCGTTTCATAACCATGGATGAAACATGGGTCCATCACTTCACACCTGAGACAAAAGAATAGTCAAAACAATGGATTGGAAGGGGAGAATTGGCTCCAAGGAAAGCAAAGACAGTTCCATCAGCAGGCAAGGTCATGGCGTCAGTTTTTTGGGATGTACGAGGTGTAATCTTCATCGATTATCTTCAAAAAGGAAAAACAATCAACGGCGAATATTATGCGAATTTGTGGCAGCGTTTGGGTGATGAAATTAAAGAAAAACGTCCCCATTTCGTGAAAAAGAAAGTTTTGTTTCATCACGACAATTCACCAGTTCACACATCCAGTATTGCTTTGGCCAAAATTAATGAGTTGAAGTTTGAATTGCTTCCTCACACACCATACTCGCCAGATTTAGCCACCTCGGATTATTTTTTGTTCCCAAACTTGAAGAAATGTCTCGGTGGAAAGAGATTTTCCAACAATGAAGAGGTGGAGTCTGCGGTTGATGGCTATTTTAAGGAGCTCAACAGTTCTTACTAGAAACAGGGTATCGAAGCTTTTGAACATCGCTGGGAAAAGTGTATCGAACTAAATGGAGACAACGTAGAGAAATAAAATTTTGTTTTTCCAAATTTTTTGTGTTTTCTTTGTAAGGTCGGGTACTTTTGGGACCACCACATTACAGATCCTTTAAAATAAAAATACAAAATAAACATTATCAAAGTCACTGTGGCGTATACGTACTTTTTTTCCTTAGCATATTAGTTAGATTAACATTACAGCTTTACATTTTGGTATGAGATTCATATATTTTGAATAGAAAACTTCTTTTAAGTAAAAATAAGTCTTTATGTTAGTCAGAGTTTGTTGTTGAAAAAAAAATTAAATCGATTGCGAATTCCCGACTAAATTTTTTCTTCAGTGGGAATATTTTTTCGTCTTTTGATCATTGTGGAGTGGTATGAAGTTAAGTGAGTTAGTGTTTACATAACCAGTGCCTTCATTCAACTTCAGCAAGCTACTTTATCCTGTTCAGGCAGAAGGGCCAATTTAAAAAAAAAAAAAATCGACTTGAAATAGAAAAACATATTGTTAAGGAAAATAACGGCAACACTTACACCTTTTTTGAAGCTCACTTATACAAAATGTAAAATTTGATATGTCCCCTTTCCCTTAATGAATGGTCATCTTCATTCATTAACAAACATTCCTCGAATATCAAACCATATAATGAATTGGTATCAGTTATCATGATATTTTCAATATCCTTTTCCTCACAAAGCATATTTCCGACATTATTAATCTGAAATCCTCATTACCGATTCAAAAAATACCCCCCAGCAATGTTGATATCCAATCTGGTATATGAGTCCTTCCAATACTCGATGGTGCGCAACGTAAAAGCCCATGCATGTTGTGTGCATAAGTATCAAATTTAAAATAGTCCATAGTCTATATAGAGCTTTTATGATGATGACGAAGACCATCCTGCAGCAAGAAGTTAGCAATTTCCTGTTTGACAGTCAATGCATGCCGCAAATTGAACATGCATTGCATGTCCTTCCTCTTTTGCTCTGACCAAAAATAACCAATGACCCCCCTCCCCTACTAAATCCATATGTTTTCAACTTATGTTGGCGAAAACCCCGAACATATAGAGAAAATTTCAACCAATATTTGGATTTTCTGTGTAACTTTTTTTATTAACAAAAAACAAAATAAAATAAAATAAAATAAATAGTATAAATAAATATTAAAATTGCAAATGATAAATGAATACCTTTTCCATTATTTTTTCGTTTTCTGATTTGTTTAATAAAATAAAAATAAAATTCAATAAATGATATTGTGGAAATATGTATTTTCCTGAATTTCGGAATTCGAAAGTAAAATAAATAAAAACAAAAAAAGGACTAAAATAAAAATATTTTTACACGAAATGGTATTATTTGTATTTATTGAAAATTGTTTGCTGACGAATTTATTGAAAATTGTTTGTTGATCTAGTATTTTTTTTTTGTATTTTTTATAGATCTGCTATAATCAATAAATGGTCCAAATAAATATTATCAAACATAACAGTTCGAATGAAATATGAATATTTACAGTTTATAGCAGCTTTTGGTGAGGAAAATTCAAACTTGTAAATAAAATCAAACATTAAAATCGGTAACTCTATTTTGAGAGTGATTTCGCTTTTATTGCACACCAGCCGAGCATGACAAAAGTCGTGTCAGCATATACTTCATGGAAATAAGAACTTTTTTTTTTATAAATACACAGGATGATTCCCCTAAGCTGTGACAAAAAGCTAAAGCGTGTTGGTTGAGTTGAGACAAGAATAGTGGCGGGGGGGGGGGGGGGTCTATTACTCCCAGTTTAGGCAGCAGGGAAAATTTTCTAAAAACCTCTACTTGGAAAAAAAAAATCATTAAAAAACAACGGCAACACTTGCAATGTCATGCTTTACTTTTTTTAAAGCCAGAAATTTCGTTCTTTTGTTATGAAAAGTTTTTGAAAAATTAATTTTCCCATTCAAAATTTTGAAAAAAAAATAATAAAAAAAATTGTGTTCAAACTAATTTTGATCAAAATTTTACGTTATTAAGTAACATTTTTGTTTTTAATATTCGATCTTCGATGCTCCTATCAATTTTTAGTCAAACACATTGGTAAAACATACTTACTACTAAATTTGTATGTTTAGGTTGTTCTTTTTTTTTTCACTTATTTGGTATTATTATTTCACAAAAAAACGTGATTAAGTATCATTTTGTCTTCTTTATTTTTAAAGGCCAATTTATTCTCTTAAAAATATGTACTTAATATTTTTTTAACCAAAAAATAATACTCTTAAAATTATTAACAAAATAAGAAAATAAAAAGAGGAAAATTCACGAAATTTTGAATCATTTTCTTTGTAACGTGTTCTTAACGGTTTTTTTTTTTAAACTTATTTTCTACTTTTGACCCTTTCCAAAACCAAATTTTATTGGTTTTTATTGAAAATTTAAATTTGTTTTATAATAAATTGCGGAAAAACCGTTACCCGCATAGAAAAAAGTTGTAGTGTGTGTAAAAAAAGCTCTAACTGCTTTTGTATAAATACAAAAAAAAAAAAAATTCAAGAATCGGTTGCAGTTTTTTTTTAGAGTTAGAGTCACTTAAAAAAACAAGACCAAAAGTCTTAAAAACCGTTATAAGTTGAAAAGGAGCGAAAGGAGTGTTTCGTCTTAAAATGACCTCAGACACCCATGGTTTTCATCTGCATCGCCGAACGCGGGACACCCTATATAATCTGTAAGCATGGCCATATTTATCTAGGTATGAAGTTATGCCAATATGTTTAATATTTATTAATTTTTTTCTAAGGCCTAAAGAAAGATGTAATCACACCAGTTGCATATACAGGGTGTCCCGAAACTCAACGTCAAGCGGGTACCGGGTGATAGGGCAGGTTGTGCCCGTTCTGGGATAAGTATTTACGTAAAAGTGATATGAAGTGAACTGAGGTCCTTTTACAAATAAAAAAGCAATCGTATTTCTTACGAGTAAATAAGTAGCAAGTGTTGTGCTATTTTGGAATCTTGATGAAACGGGCCACTTTTTTAAATAACTTGCCGATGGTAGTGTGGTACATTTTTTTAAAAATATGAAGTGTCAAAGTTAACTTACAAATTTTTTTTGAACAATGACTCAGTCAAACTTTATTTTTCTTACAAAACTGACAATATTAATTCTCGGATTTGTGATTGAGATCAATAGCATGGTTATTAAGGATTACGGTAAAAAAAGAAAACACCGCAAAAATTAAAAATTTGTGACCACTGTATCTAAAAACGTGAGCTAGGGTATCGATTTTCAATATTTTTCTTAATATTGCTATAATTACCAAACCAAGCGAGATGGATTATTTTTTCATACTTATCCCAGAACGGGCACAACCTGCTCTATCACCCGGTACCCGCTTGACGTTGTATTTCGGGACACCTTGTATATAATATAAAAAGAACATAGACCTGAAGCCCACAAGAGGTTTTTCTTAAAATAATAAAAAAATAAAAAAAAATGTTTTTTAAATTTAAAAAATTTAGAACAAAATTAAAAAAATAAAGAAACAATAAAAAATAATAATAAAAAGTTCTCAAGTTGTCGACACCCGCGTTTACACGACTGTTGATTCTTTTCGCTGGCGATCAAAGAAAATAAAATTCGTTGAAAAAGCAGCCAAATTCTGCTGCGTCAAAGCAACGTAGCCGGCGTTAACCTTCTTGTTGGTTGAAAAAACGTGAAATTTTGGCTGATTTTGAGTTCATAATTGCAACATTGTTGCACATGCCATGCATAAAATTTTTATTCAATGCATTTATTGAAAACAAAAAACTAAACTATGGCAGAAATTATAGTTATTCTTTCTACAACGCGGCAACAAAACAAAAACCACTGCAAACTTGGTCGCATTTTGACTGTCATGTTGCTTTTATAAACGCAATTGTAAAATGCTTTTATGCACAGATAATGCAGTTTATTTTCATAAATGAATGCAAGTCTTGCAGGACTGCTGCATTTCTACATTTATGAACTTGGACTTTATAAGGGGTCTGCGACGATCTTCACACTGGATTTATTTTATGATTTTGTTTTTCTAACATTCCCCCGACACGTTTTTTTAAAATTTTTTTGGGACCGAAAATAACGGTAACTGCCACATAATTTTTTTTTAACATTTTTGGAAAATCCTATTCTTCTCAAAAATGGCTCGGCAGATTTTTCTAAAAAAAAATTCATTCAATTTTATTAAGTACGGGGCTACCTTTAAGTGTAAATACAATTTCCAAAAAATGGTTTTAAATGATACCTCCCATAGAACCATTTTTTTATTTTCGATTTTCTCGAAAACAAATTAGCTGATTTTGATAAAATTTTTTATTGAGAATCTTTTGAAATATTAAAGTAGTATTGCATACCAAAATTTTCAAAAAAAAAAATATTTTTCGGATTTAAAAAAAAAATTTCAACTTTTTGTTTTTTTTTTTTGAAAATCAAATATTTCAAAAAAAAACTGTGTTGATTTTTACGCAACTTGGTACTGAGCGGTTTTTTAACATTATCTAAAATATTTTGAACAGAAATTTTGTACATAGTCAAAATTAACGGTAATTTTATTTAAACGTTAAAAAACCGTCACAGAAAATCTAAATTTTTTTCGAAAACGACTCCTACGATGTTGATTAAAATTGTTTTGAATACTTATATTAGTACGGTCTATGATTTATCAAAAACAACATTTATAGTTAGTCATTAAATAAACAGTACCTCTCATAGAACTATTTTTTTTTTTTATTTTGGATTATCTCCTTTTCTGTCTTTATCTGTATAACCGATCTAAATTAAATTTTGTATACAAGAGCTTCTAAAAAGTTGAAAGCATACTGCATATCAAAATTTTCAAAAAAATAAATTTTGGATTTTTAAAAAAAAATTTGTTTTTGAAAATTCAATATTTCAAAAGGGGGTAGATAATTTTTTTTCGAAATTTAATTTTTAATTCAACATTAATAAATACTAAAAAAAAATGGTGCACCAATTTTTTTTTTATTAAAACTCTTTACAAAATTTCATATATAAAAAATTTCATTTTAAAAAAACCGCTCCTACGATTTTGAAGAACTAAGATTAGTTAAAGAAATCAGATGATGTACTTTTTTTAGCTCTCAAAAAACTAACTTTTATTTATTGACCGAATTTTGATATTTGTAATTTTGCAGTTCAAACAATATTGCATTAATTTTTAATTTTTTTAATAAAACAAATCATAAGGGCAAGTTCATGCGATCCATCGGTCATACATTTTATTATACTTGATTTATTATACTTGAATTAATATTTTTAGACTTTTTTTTTAAATAGAAAAAATCAAGAAAAGCTTTCCAAAAAAAGTAGAGTAAAAGTGGTTAAAGAATCAACAATTTTTAACGCCTTGTCTTTCAGATTTGCATTTTTAAAATCATTTTTTCTTTTTACTGATGCGAACTTTTGAATTTTAATTTAAGTCTTTAGTAGGTACTTGCCTTTTAAGGAGTATTGAGGAAATCTTTGTTTTTTTTTTTATTTTTCATTGTTGCTTCATGACCTAACCGCCTAATCTATTGAAGTGGTTTTTTTTTTGAAGTTGTTTGCTTAAGAGGAAATTGTATTTTTTAGGTCTACAAGTAACAGTATAGGTACATCTACCATAGAAATATGTATTTTAACAGAATAACAATCAGCTCTCCCTATCCCTAGGTCTACAAAGTTTTCTTTTTGGGAGTTAAGCTGTCGAAATAAAGCTGTTCACGAAAGGTGGAAGGCAAAGTTTTAATTCAAAAGGAATATTTTTTTTGGGAAGTCCAAATACATACCAAATAGATAGTAGGTAGGTACACCTAAAACAATTTTATAGGAAGGAAAAAACTTTTTTAATAAAATGCCTATGATTTTTTTTCGCAGGTTGTTGACAAAACTTTTGATTTAAATTTATCTTTTTAAATCATTATCGACCTGCACATGGCTTTCAGATGAAATTGATTTTCACCTTCATTTTTAATAAAAATTAAATTTTCAATGCAAACATTCACAATTTTAACATTTTCCTCAGGCATTGCAAGCAATGTCACCGGATGGAAAAAAGTTCTTCTTTAAAGAAAGATAAAATATCTACCCATTGAAAGGAAACATCAGAGCAATTAATTCGACATTAAATTCCTCTTCGCAGCTGACAGCTTGTAATACAAATAAAAAAAAATGAGACCACTGATTCCAGGGAACAAAAAAAAAAGTTTGAACCTTTCAACTTCAATCGCTTCCAAAATACCTAAGGATTTATTTCATTGCATCGTCAACATCATCGTCCAAACTGTCGATTTCCACACCTGGTTTTGCCAATCTCCAAACGAATCAAACTAACTGACATAAAAAAAAAAAAAGAATTTAAAAAAATGAAAAAAAAAAAAAAAAACATACAAAAACTTTACCACAATCAATGCTATTTGAGAGCAGCTGTTCTCTGCCAGAGATAAACATCCATCCAACATCCATTCATACACAATTTTGCCACTCTAAAGCGCACTCACACTTTCCATGCTGCCCTGCTTTGCCCATGCCCCTTTGCCACCTTATGCCGCCTGCTATACTCCTTCCATTGTATTTTATAATGGAAACAAAGGCATCTGTGCAAACAAGCCCAAAGGGCATCAGCAACATCGAACGATACCCGAGTACTGTAGTACGAAGTGAAATTATTGCCGCAAGGCAACACGAGCTACGTGGTAGTCGGCGTCGTCGTCGTCGTCATCGTCGTCAGGCGCTTAGGATTTGTGACTGCAATCTCTAAGATAAGCCCCAACCCTCATAGACACATTCCAGTGATCAGGGTAGAGGCTCAAACTGCAAATGGGCCAAATGTCTAAACACCCCGAAGGGTTTTCGACTACCCAACCATCCCCCCAATGCTCTGTTATAGTCGAAGTGGATGTCAATTCAACGACGACGATTGCATTGTTTCGAAATTAAACGAAAAATGACAAAGGTTCCCCGAAAATACATACGAAGTCAGTATAAAATCCAGCTAAATTAGTTCCTTTTAAAAAAAAATTCAAGACTTTGCACATTTTGAATTTTGGCAGTCAAACTTTTGAAGTTGACTTTTTGGAGGAAAAACTTGATATACGCCACTGGGTACTAATTGGGTACTCGACAAGGCACGTGGTGGGTACTATATGTATATCGAAACAATATTTACCCCCAACCAGCACCCGCAATGCAAATTAAATCATAACAATATCATCGCAGCGCAGTATAGCAGCAGGCGGAGTTGGAGTCGAGTCATGATTGAAGCATAGGAACTCAGCCAGAAAAATGCGAAATTTTGTAAACAAACAAACAATTAATAAGCAGAAATTTCGTTTTGGTTTGGGTTCATTTGGAGTTGAAATAACAGAGACAGGGACCGGGACACACAGGTACAATTCCTGTGCCATACCTTTTGTTGGTCGGTTGTTGTTTTTTTTTTTTTTTTTTTTTTTGACAAAAATATTTTTCACGCAAGAAAAAAGGTAAACGACTACAAAATAACTGTGCAAATTGTTTCCTGTTTTGCATATATACGACCCATGAGAGAACACCAGGATGTATGTAGATCTTGTACCTGCTTGTTTATGTGGAGGAGATGATATTGCCAGCTCTTGTGGAACTTTCTTTCAAATAGTCTTTGTGACATTAAAATAAAAATAAAATAAAAAATGCAATTTAATTTCACAGTGAGCCTCTTATAATATCCTTTTATTAAAATTTAAATTAGTTTAAAATTTTCATTTCCAATTTAATGCTGAAAAAAAACTCTTGGAACAATTTAAAGCTTATTTAATTTTCTTCCTAAGAAAAATCACTTAAAATGAGATTCACATTTTATAATATAAAGCAATGAGAATGACCCTCAAGGGACCGGCAAAATTAACTTAAGGGAAATTATTTAAATGTCAGGATAAATCAACGAATGGACTGGCGATAGCGGAACAGAAAAAAAAAAAAATATTTGATGCTGTAGGCAATGCTGGGAACTTTTAACAAATTTTGTCATCTTTTACCTTAAATGAAATTAGGTTTAACTTTATGAATACAATGACAAAATAAATGATTTCTTTTAAAAGTTAAGATATCAACATCAAGTATTTAATTTTTGACTTGCTTATAGGTCAAGTTATGGTTTCGTGTAAAAAAAGTTTCGGATTGTTCTGAGACATTGTAATATAAATTACACTGGTCGACAAGCTTTTTGTTACAGAAACCAAACTATACTTTTCCAAAGGTTTTTGGTGTGCTGAATTCGAATCTGAAGTCAGAAATATTCTATCACGTTTTTGAGATATTCCCGTTTGAAAATAAAAAAAATCGGTTTTTCGCTGTTTTCGAGGTAACGTTAAACCGTGAGGTAATTTGTTTCAACATAATTTTTAACGGTTTCTCAAAGCACTAAGTTTCTTTTTTTAATTCTATTTAAACCTTTCCGATATCTCTTCCCCAACTCGAGAAATCCTGATTTTGTTGTAAGCCTTTATCCTATAAAATTTGAAAAGTCGATAAAGCCAGATCATGCCATAGAACGACCTACCCTCATCGAGGTACAAGATAATAAGTATACAGTTTTGTAGGTGGTGTCTAACCAAACATTTTGCGTAAGGGATGCCTAGCGTAAAGTGGTCAAGACATAGGGTTGCCACGCTTTAAAGGTCAATTTTCGTCTAGAATCTATTTTTTGAACAAAAAATGATAAAGTGTTAATTCTTTCTTTAATCGATAGATAATTTCAATATAAAAAAGTGATAAATATACAAAAAATGTAAAAAACCTAAAACTCGAGATATGAACGTTTAGAAGTAAAATTATGAAAAATAGACGTTAGAGAAAAAAAATTACCATAAATCAGAGTGATGCTTTTTGGAAATAAATTTTATATTTTTAAAAAGCAGATCAAAATTAAATTGACACGTGTTTGCCAAAATTTTTTATTAACACTTTCTTTTTATTTAAATATATTTTCGAATAATATACATTTTTTTCATCGTTTTTTTGGTGGTTTTTGATTTTTCCTATTTTATAGGCATTGATATTTTCATTGAAAACAGTATCAACTTAAAGATACATTTATAACAGGTACGATAATACTAACATTTTTTAAAATATAGTACCTTAACCTATGAGCTGTGACAGATAATTGTAAAAAGCCGAAAATTGACCTTTAAAGCGTGGCAACCCTATGTCTTGACCACTTTACGCTAGGCATCCCTTACGCAAAATGTTTGGTTAGACACCACCTACAAAACTGTATACTTATTATCTTGTACCTCGATGAGGGTAGGTCGTTCTATGGCATGATCTGGCCCTATCGACTTTTCAAATTTTATAGGATAAAGGCTTACAACTAAATAAGGATTTCTCGGGTTGGGGAAGAGATATCGGAAAGGTTTAAATAGAATTAAAAAAAAGAAACTTAGTGCTTTCAGAAACCGTTAAAAATTATGTTGAAACAAATTACCTCACGGTTTAACGTTACCTCGAAAACAGCGAAAAACCGACTTTCTATATTTTCAAACGGGAATATCTCAAAAACGTGACGTGATAGAATATTTCTGACTTCAGATTCAAATTCAGCACACCAAAAACCTTTAGAAAAGTATAGTTTGGTTCTTGTAACAAAAAAATAATTTAATTTTGTTGACCAGTGTTATTTTTACGGACTCAACGAATGTTATTAAATATAAGTTGCAGGACGTTTCGAACCCATGACCACGACAAGTGTAACCCTGTCGAAACTTCGGGCAATTTATATTTAAAATAACAATCGTGGTAAGTCCGTATAAAAATATTTTAAATTAAAATGACACTTCCGTCAGTCTGTGAGTTCGTGCGTCCACTGTAATTCGACCTAGAGCCTAAACGAGTTGACCGATTTGCTTAATATTTGGTACAGAGCAGAGATCAGAAATAACTGTTGACCTTTATTTTCAATTGGTTTCTCTCTGAGAGTTACCACATTTCTTTAAGAAGATTTCGGTTACGGTTTGAGATTTATTTATTGAAAAACAAAATATCGGTTATCGGTTGAGATTTATTTTTTATTTTTTAAAATATCTCTCAATGGTTGAGTTTTTTACGAAAAAATTAATGGAAAAGGTCAACCTTTAACCTTTTTCGTAGAAAATAAATCAAAAATGGTTAATTCGAACAAAAAATTTTAATAATATAACTAAGCGACCCAACGACTTCAAAAATGCATATTCGTAATCTAGGAAGTGCCACCTTTTCAATTGATGCATGTCATTATATGAAAAATCGACTTTTATCTTTAAATACGATTTGCGGCTAAACTAGACGTGCTAGAGGCATCAAAGTTTGCATCTTTAAACTTGACTTGCGGCTAAACCAAGCGACCTATCGACTTCAAAAATACATGTTCGTGATCTAGGTAGCGCCGGTAGTTCTAAAAAATCAATAAAAAAGTTGGTAAAAAAAGTTTGTTTTTTTTTCAAAAACTTTCAAAAAAGGCCGGGCAAGGTGCTTTTAATAAAAAAGATTGTAAAAAGAAATTCAATTTTTGGTTAATAAGTATTTTGGTCAAGAAAACTGTTCACATTGGCGCCTGCCTGGCGACTGATAACCCCCTAAGCGGAGCAACGGATTTTAATGTTTTTTTTTTATTTATGGTATTAAATTTCGCTAATGATAAACTCTCAAGGTTTATTTGACCCAAGATTGTCCTTTTTTGTCACTAAAAATAAAATTTAAAGACGAAAATTCCCTTTCAACGCCAAGCAAATATGTCAGGAAACTTGATGATGATGACTAAAAAGCCTAATAAGCTGCATTTCAGCATGCAGTGCTAACAAAAAACTAAGGGCCATGCTAAGTGACATTCTGATTGATAAAATTGCAGATGAGATTTATTTTTTTCTCTCAGCGATTTCTCTCACTGGTTGACCGTAACATAAAAAAAAACAAAATAAAGGTTTCGCTCAGACCTTGACCGAAAAACTTTTTTTTTTAGAATAAAGGTTATTTTGTGACTTTTATTGAAAATAGCAACAAATAAGAGTTATTAAGGGACCTTTCAAAAGGTTGAGATTTATTTCTGATCTCTGGTACAGAGCATTTTTATGTAATTCCCTAGAAGGGAAATGGGAATTTTTTAATTAACTTACCTAGAACAGGCAGCTGCCATACAAATGTTTCGGGTTTTTTTTTTCCAAATTTTCTCAAAAATAGCTTCAACAATTTTGATTAAATTTCGTAGCAGTAATAACCCGAGTGTGGTTGTAAGAAAACTGCCAAGCCCCTAACTCTACATCGTGGTCAAAATGTATGGCTTGGCCGTTTCATAGAAGTTTTGCATGGCAGACTTCATTTTACGATAAGTTAATGGGAGTCTGTGTAACGACCAAGCCATACTTTTTGACCACGGTGTAGGGTTGGTAGAGTAAGGGCTTGGAGTTAGGCCTGGTAGAGTTAAGGGCTTGGCTCTTCATGAGATCTCATAACTTTTTCACAGCGAAAGCGTTATGTGCATGTGAGTCTTGGCAACCTTTTTTATATGAAATGTTTTTGGTGGGTGCAGGTATGAGGGAGGGACCAATTTCTAAAGCACTGATGGCGTAAAGTGGATAAATAATTATTTAAAATCAACAAAAGTACCTATATAGGTTTTTGAAAATCCAATGACCTGATGTTTTATTTTGTTGCTAAAACTAGTTTTTTTTTTATTTAACAGTTTATGAAAAAATTAAATTTGAATTTAAAATTTTGAAAAAAAAATTTATAATGATATTATTTTCAAATTTGTTTATAGCTTAGTGCTAAATTTTAGCTTAGTATTTATTGCTGTTATTAATTTTTAGTCGAACGCTAAAAACCAAACAGCCCGCGCCGTAGGTCTTTTAGTTTTTGAGAAAATCAAAAATTTGAACAATTTTCGTCAATGTATGATAATTGTTTTGGAGTTCCACAAGGCTCTGTTCTTGGATCCATCCTTTTCAATATTTTTATGTCAGATCTACCACAGTTAAAATACAATAGATACCGAAGTGGCCATGTTTGCGGGTGATAATGGGCTCTTTTTGTCGAGCGTTCTTTCTCGAGGAGCACTTACTAGTTTACAGAGTTCACTAGATATTCTTCTTAGATTCTTCACTTAGTAGAAAATAAAAGTTAATGCTGAAAAATGTCAAGCTATATGCTTCACACGACGCAGAAAGCAAAACATCCTCCTCCAAACTACTCAAGTAGTATTCAATGGGCTAGTATTTCAACTGCTAGGCTCCAAAATGGAGCTAATGTCAGCCCCCACTTAAATTTGTACTTTGCAAGCTAGAAGAAAATTTTTTTGAAAGGATCTTACTCAGACACTTTAACTTAACCTTAAGTAAAATTAGGTTTATGGGCAATATTAGTTTTTTAAGTAATACTTACATGTATAGAATAAGTTTCTGTAACTCTTAAATTATTTGAATATTCAATTAAAAATAATGTTAACTTTAAGCTGCAAATAAATTTGAACTTGTACTATTTATTGTTTTTGCTATAACTAGTGGAATAGAACTACATTTAAATTTAAAATCGGTTTTATATAAAAGTTTGACTGAAAATTAATTATGAAATAGTTTCGCTTAACTGAAATAATTTTATTGGATGGGTCTATCAATTAATTTAATTTATTTTAGTAACCTCGACAGTTCACTTTATATGGTCAAAATATCAAATGTCAAAAAAAAAAAAAAAAAAACATAGTCGGTCGTATTTATATTTATAAACGTTGTCTATCTTTAGACAGCAGTTCAATTTATAAACAAACCCTTCTAATTGTTGCTAAAGTAATCTAACTTTTAATATTACTTTGGACTGCGAAATCGATGTCTAACCTTGACAAATGCAATATTTTTTTTTTATTAAATAAAGCATATTTTCGACCGTTTAAAAATACTTAGACACTGTTTAAACAGTCAAAAATCTAATAAATACGACTGAGTTAGTTTAAATAATGCAGCTTAAAAAAAAAAGATGGGCTTGGACGTAGAAACTTCTATATTCTGTATTTCTATTTTCTTGGAGAATATTGAGTTTTTTCTTATAAAATTTCGGAAATTCCTGTCGTATAAGCTTTGTTTTAAATTGAAATAAAAATAATATTTAATTTTTTAATAAAATAAAATTAAAGCATAGTTGGCAACCATACTCGCAAATTTTCCATACAAGGGTTGTTCTCTGGATCTAGAACCGTGCTGGGTGGGCTATGCAAACCAAAAAAAAAAAAAAAAATTGTCAAAAAGTCATTATTTCCGCCTTGTAGATACATCTTTTTTTTTCGCAGACTTTTCGCATGCTTTGAAATAACACAGACGACAATATTGTTTGACTTTGTGCCAGAGACTATATGAAAAGCAAACTCACAACGCCCCAGCGCTATCAGCCGTCCAATCCAACCATCACCAAACAACCACCAGCCGGGTGGGCCTGTTTTTGAACGTTGAAAGGCAAATTAATTAAGTGACATAAATTTCACTTATTTAAGGAGTAAATAACTATCAGATACACCATCAGTCTTGGCCAGATAGAATACTCCATAAAGACCATTCAAAGACATAATAGTCTGATGAACATATATACTCTGTATGGATGGAGGGAAGTGCGTTTGAGGTTTGGTGCCAAGATTTTCTAATTGAAATCCATTTTCATAGAGAGTCAGTCAACGCAGCCAGCAGCGATGCGAATGGGAAAACAAAAGCATCACGTACTCGAAGATACTCGTACACTTTGATAGGTTCTTTGCTTTTTGATGCTTTTTTTTTCCACATGGAATGGGAAAACTATTAGGCTTTTTGAAGTGCCATTCAAATACAGATTCGGTTTTTTTTTTTTTTTTTTTGTATTTTTCTTAAAGAAAGTTTTCCTGATGGATGTGCGTGCCAATTTATAGAACACCAAGTTGAAGGCAATAATATTGAAGGAATCTGCGATTTAGTTGGGTTGAAAAAGTTTTCAAGATACATACCAAGTGGAAATGTTCTATAACAACTTAAAGAACTTTTTCAAGTGTTCTTTATTAATTGAATAAATGAGAAGGATTTGCGTTAAAATTTGGAAATGTTGTTAATTCTTAACACTTCAAAGTTATTTAATTAGGGAAATAGATTCAGTCATAAACTTGGACGAAAGCTTAAGGGACGATTGAAGATGAGTTTAAGAGTTTAGTTTTTTTAGAATTATCAGTTAAGAAAATAGTTTATCTTGCAATATTTTTTTTTTCTAAAGGTCCTATTATAGTTTTAAGGGTCTTAATTAATTTGAAGTGCATAAAAAGTGTAATTAGTAATTTACCTACCAAAAAAAAAAAAACAATTTCTAGTATGAAAATTCGACTTTCTTCCTGATAATGTAACTATACATAAAGTTAACGGAGGTAGATAGTCAATAAAGGCTCTATGGAATCATTAAAATAATTGATACGCTAAGTTCCTCAAAAAAGCCGAGGACAAAAATAAGTTTCCTTTGTTTTCAGAAGTTTTAAGGAAACTCAAATTCCCTTATCAATCACTTTTATTTTTCACTTTCTCCATTCTCAACAACTTTCTGTTGAAAAAAATACTCTGATAAAAATAAAGGGTGGTCCAACCATAATGTACAATTTTAATATTGTGAGTCACACCTTAAGGTAAGACCGCACCCGGCGGAACTGCACTTCAGCGGAACTGCGCGACACTACACAGCACTCCGCGGCAGTTTTTTTAAATGCAGCAATGCGACAGTAAGCGACGAATCATGAAGTTAGTGGCAATTGAATTTCTACAATACTACAAAAAATATGGCGGCCAAATCACCCCGAAAGCAAAGTTTTCCTCTCCAACTACCTTCCAATATAAAATAAATAAATTTGATTGCACAACAGCTCATGAAGAACTAGGGCCTAGTGACTTACAACTCTCAACCATTCCTGTGTGCGTGTCTGCAGGAATGGAGGGGACCTACAGTTTATTGCCGAATCCGAACGGCTAACGAGCGGCACTTTTCGGTGACAGGAGATACTCTTGGAGGATTTGTCAATTCCTCGCAAGAGGCAGTAGCGGTTTTTTTTTTAAATAAATAGGTGGCGAGGCTGGGGATCGAACCTTAGACCTCCGGGATGACAGTCCATCGCACTAACCATTACGTCACGGTTATTACAACTACCTTCCAATACACATAAAAAATGTTTTTTCCACCCAAAACGCAAAGAACAGCCACCATTTTGTTGTTGACTGTACTAAAACCAAACATTCAATAATTTTTGACGCATTGCGGCGCGCCACTTTCTATAATGCACTATAACGACAACGGAACTGAACGGCACCGACGCGACAAAGTTGCTCTGATAAGTTGTTGAAGAGTTTTACGAAAATGGGCGTTCAAATCAAAATGCATTTCGTGCACTTCGTTATTTTTTTGATCAGCATAATCGAACAAATGTGTCCACAATCGGTAGGATTGTGCGCAAATTTCAACAGACCGGATCTGTAGGAAATGTGAAAATACCTGTGCATGTGGTTTATGGACTGGCGGCGTCATCGGGCCATACTTCTTCGAAAATAAGGTCGGCCAAGCAGTAACTGTGAATGGTTTTCGCTATCGCGAGATCATAACGGAACTTTTTGTGGCCAGAAATTGAGCATATGGACTTGGACGATATGTGCTTCCAACAGGATGGTGCCATTAGCCATGCAGCCAAAGAAACAATGGCTCTTTTGCACCGTGTTATCGGCGATGTTAGTTGGCCGCTGATTTCACACCGTTGGACTTCTTTCTTTGGGGAAGTTTAAAAGAAAATGTGTACGCCAATAAGCCAAGAACAATTCAAGAGCTAAAAAATTAGTTAATTTGGCACATTAACGACATTGAACCTCAATTATGTCTCAGAGTCATTGAAAATATGGATCATCGGATAGAGGTATGCCACCGAAGCCGTAGGGATCATTTGGCCGATATTTTGTTTCACACATAATTGTCATAGACCCTTATATCATAATAAAAATAAATATTAGGATAATTCTCTGAAAACTTTTTGTTTTATTTACAATTAACATCGTGCGTTTTCGCTGGACCACCTATTACAAGAAAAAATTATTTTCAAAACTTTTATAAATGCAATATTTGTTTAACTATTCAGGAGCCCCAAATTGAAAAATTATAAGCAAATCGGTCTACTCCACTGTGTACTCATTCAGCCATTTCGAGCTCTTTACGAAGCGTGTGAGACTCCTAAAATGTCTTTTAGCCAGATCGTTGGGATCATTATAGTAGAACTCTCCTAGATGGAGCCTACGTCTTTGAGATAGAGCAGGACATGTACAGAGAAGATGACGAATCGATTCTTCCTCTCGTTCAAAAATGTTCCGACTGGAGCACGCTACAATGGTTACGAAGACGGAAGGAGAGACTTAAATTTTGTTTTTCTGAGTAAACGCCTGCTTTATCAACCCCATCATCAGTTTTTGATCCATCAGTGTAAAAATGGATCGATTCGTCTTCCGGGAATGTCAAGTCCTCACACATGGATCTGGAAGGGATTGCAACTTGGAAGTTTTTTTCGAACTGTGTAATTGTGGAATGGTGTAGTCTGTGCTACTTGGTATTGATCCGAATGAATTCGGAATGGTAGAGTGGCCAATACAGTTGTTGGTCCACTGCGAGGAAGCTTTAAGACGAATGGTTGTGCTTGCAGCCGCTTGTTTACCAAAAATATCGAAAGGTGCTAGATGGAATAAGTAGCCATGGCGTGATGGTTAGTGCGATGGACTGTCATGCCGGAGGTCTAAGGTTCGGTCCCCAGCTTCGACACCTATTTATTTAAAAGAAAAAAAAAACGGCTACTGCCTCTTGCGAGGAATTGACAAATCCACCAAGAGTATCTCCTGTCGCAGAAAAGTGCCGCTCGTTAGCCGTTCGGATTCGGCAATAAACTGTAGGTCCCCTCCATTTTTGCAGACACGCACACAGGAATGGTTGAGAGTTGTAAGTCACTAGGCCCTAGTTCTTCATGAGCTGTTGTGCCATCAATTTTTTTTTTTGTTTTTTTTGTTAGATGGAATAAAATGTCAAATGCAGCCGGTGAAGGGAGTCGTGGGAAGTACTCCACCATTACATTCGCAGGCTGAGTGTTGGATTACCTAAGTGTATAGCCAATGGGTAACCACGGGGTGTTGCCCCATTTATTTCCAACGGCCTTTTTGCATGAAAAGAGTGCCATTGCGGCCTTTTTGACCCTTAAAATTAGGTTTCCAGCTTAACTTCTTATCTAAAATAAGACCCATAAGTATTTCGCTTCTTCTGAAAAAGTTAGTGGTATACCTTTGAAAGAACAAGGAGCTATATGAGGAATTTTGTCGTACGTCAGTCGTCCGCATAGGCGATCACCCTGTAGCTCTCCATCTCAAGACAAGTCAGCAGCTCATTCATTACCAAGTTTCAAAGTAGCGGAGAAAGAACATCGCCCTGCGGCGGCGTACCTCTACCGACACATCTTTTTGCAGAAAAACCACCTAGTTTTGAATTAATAATCTTGCTGGTCAGCATTCGATATATGAACTCCTTAAGCGAACTACATATCTACATTCAGAGATGACAATGCAGGAGTGTTTGCAGATGTGTGAAAGTTGTTAAAAGCGTCTTCTATATGTAGGAAGGACTAGGCAACCATAGTAGATTCTCTATGGTTAAGGGAGCATTCGAAGCTTCGCACCAGTGTGTGCAAAGCTGTGTCTACCAATTTCCCTTTGCATATGCATGTGGAGCTGTAGGCGTGAAGACCAAAGGTAAACCGTTTTCTCCGAAGATTATGTGACACTTTGTAAAAATGTGATAACAAACAATTCCAGGGCTTCAGAAATTCTCAAAGTTCGTTCTGTACACCTACCCAAAAAAAAAAATATAAACCAAATCAAAAACTTTGTAAACATTTTCCCCTTTTGTAAAAGTTTCAACAAACATAAAAATCGGTGTATAATTTTTCAATTTGTCTACACGGTTTTAAAAACAGAAACAAAATGCATAAATTGATATAAATGCATTTCTTTCTCGTTCACATCCAGTGATTTATTGAAAGGACTTAAGACGAAACTTTAGTTAGTTGATTTCAACTCCCATGGAGATTTCAACTTAATCTTGTCTTAGAACTCAAAATTAAGAACTTTTGTAATAAAAAAAACTGAATTAATTAATAAATAAATTGTAAAGAAAAGAATTCAAAAAGTTCTTTCCGACCGACCGATACCTACAATCAGAATATTGTTAACTATGTGTTTAATTGAGTAATTATGTCGGCTTCTATTGATCAATTCAACACAAAGACCATTCGTCCCATTACTGATGCATTTTAATGCTGCTGCCGCGCCGTAAAACCAATGAAACTATCTTTAATGAAAATAAAATACTTAATTAATAAAGTTAGTTACCGAATGGTCTATAGATTATTCACAAACAAAATAAATGGAAACATCACGCAAAAGCTCTGTCTGATAAAATCCATGAATTATTCACAAGAACAAAATAAACACACACAAAAATTAAAAGACATCCATTTTCAGAAGTAGTATGCAAGTATTCCCCAAAAAAGAAACATAACGGGGCCATCCACCACCGCTGCAGACCCAACGCCATCATGAATATAACCAGAACCGGAAAGAGAGAAAGAGTACACAGGAGAATTTTATGCAAATTTGTATTAATCTTCGCGTGGGATTACTTCACTTAATTAACACATCCCCCCTGGAGCAACACTAAGCAAATGTCCGCGCGTCTGTTTTCATTTACATATGCCGTAAGATCCAAACAGGACTGTTGATGTATTCCGCGTACTGTTGCGAGCAACCATATTGCCACCACAGTCGTGTGTCTTAAAATTTTCAATTTGGTTTGAAGGGTTACCGTAGTATGATTTTGAGAGCAAATTAATTTTTCATTCTAGAATTTTGAAGAAAAATGCTCTGTGTTTACGATAATACATACTTTGCAAAATCTTCAATTCAATAGTTAAAGTTTTGTAATCATAACATCTGAAAGTATGACGGAACTTATGATGTACTTTGGTCAGACGCTGAGGTTGGGCTCGCCAAAAGTATCGTGTTGGCCTTGGAAATCAGCTGGTAAGTTCAGGTAAAGCTCTGTAGTGAAATAAATTGGCGGAACAAGCATATCAATGGATGAATCCGGCAAATCAACGGATGAATCCGGCAAACTAAAAGACGAATCTGACAAGTCAACTTGTGAACTAGGCAAATCCGGCGCATGAATCCCGCAAATCAACAAACAAATCTAGGAAATCAACGGACGAGTTCGCAAATCAACAGAAAAATTTGGCAAATCAACAGAAGAATCTGGCAAATCAATTGGCGGACCGGCAAATCAACGGACTAATTCGACAAATCAGCAGACGAATCTGGAAAAATAACTTGCTGACCAGTCAAATCACCGAAAGAGTTCGTAAAATTAACAAAAGAATCTGGTAAATCAACTGGCGGACCAACAGAAGAATTCGGAAAATCAAGAGAAGAATCTGGCAAATCAACTGGCGCAAATCAACTGACGAATCCGGCAATTTAATAGAATTAACTGACAAATAAGCTTGCGGATCAAGCAAATCAACATAGAAATCAGGCAATTCAACAGACGAATCTTGCAAACCAACTGGACGAAACTGGGAAATCAACAGACGAATCTGGTAAACCAACTGGCGGACCAGGCAAATTATCATACGAATCTGGCAAATCAACGGACGAGCTTGGCAAATCAACAGAAAAATCTAGCTAATCAACTGGCGCACCAGGTAAATACACGGACGAAACCGGGAAATCAATAGACGAATCTGGCAAATCAACTGATAAATCCGGTAAATTAACAGATGAATCCGGCATATCAACAGAAGAATCCGGTAAATAAACTAGCGAACCAGGCAACTCAACGGACGAATCTGGCAAATCAGATGACGAATCCGGCAAACAAACAGATGAATCCGGCATATCAACAGAAAAATCCGGTAAACCAACCGGCGGGCCAGGCAAATCATAACAAGAATCTGGCAAAGCAACGGACGAGCTTGGCAAATCAACAGAAACATCTGGCTAATCAACTGGCGCACCAGGTAAATACACGGACGAAACCGGGTAATCAACAGACAAATCTGGCAAATCAACTGATAAATCCGGCAAATAAACAGATGAATCCGGCATATCAACAGAAGAATCCGGTAAAAAAAAACTAGCGGACCAGGCAACTCAACGGACGAATCTGGCAAATCAGCTGACGAATCCGGCAAACATACAGATGTATCCGGCATATCAACAGAAGAATCCGGTAAATCAACTGATGATGTTTAATTCTAGCAGAAATAAGGTTTAAAGTTTTACCAAAAGTTAAAAAGAAACTTTCAAGGTTTCAGGTTTCTAGCCTAAGCCTTCAAGTATGATACATAAAACATCGTGGTAAACTCGCAGTCAATGCTGATTGCTGAGGATATATTTCTCGGTGAGGGTATATGGAATTTCGTTCTATGTGAGCGCCTGTTCTTTAATATTTTAAAATGTTGTCAAAAAGTTCAGCGGCAACCCTAATGACTTGTACATGGAAAATCATCTCAACCCTGTTTCCACCCCCATCGTCTACGTCGTGCGACAGATTAGCCATCAAATGTAATTATGTCTGCGGTTTTTTTTAATTTTGTTATTTTTTTTTTTTCATTTACTTCGATTAGTTTTAAGAGGAACTAACCCAAGGGATGAAGGACGTGTGAGACACAAAACACAGTGCGACACGGTGAACAGCGCGTCGGGAAACTTAAATTTAATTAAAGCCTTACAGAGCGTTTCTCGTGTTAAGATTTATTATTTTCCATCGAACAAAAAACTAAAAAAATAACGAACGATCTACCACACCGGATAAAGTTCATTTATGAAGCTACAATGATTTACTTTAAAAGCCGATTACCGCCAGTTGGGGCTTAATAATAAGAGTATATGACACAAATTTTATCACTTGTACTAAATTCATCATAAACCAACATAAATGTCTTTTTTTTTCCTGCGTTTTATTGCTCCGATTATAGAAAGAAGAATACACAAAAAAATAACGTAAAAAAAAAAATAAAAAAAAAAAAAAATATGTAATGGTTAGTTGCATGTAGGAGGTGTCCGCATATGAAATTGTTGCACGGATATAGTACGAGTTGTCGTACTATGGACTCATCATAATGCGGCAGGCAGTGGTTTTACAATGCAGATGAGGTAATCTGGATTAAATTATTTTATTTCCCATTTTTTTTTTTTGTTGGTTTTTGTATCAAGTTCCTTTTTTTTTTTTTTTTTTTTTTTTGATTGTCTAAAAGGTATGCAAATTCATTTTTGGATTTTTTTTTTAGGTTTGTGAAAAGCTAAGCGGATGGGCACACGCTTATGACCAAAATGGTTTTATAGTAGTTGTATTTTTAATTTCAAGCTATTTTCCATGTTAAACGAGGACATTCGCTGGATTATGTAATAAAGTTTTTTTTTTTTTATGAAGGATTTTTCTTAAATTGTCTGCAATTGAAATTGACTTGATTTTTATTGCAAAATGGAAAGTTATGTTGTAGGACTACTAACTGTAATGCTTTTTGATAATAGAAAGGCAAAAATAAAAGTTAAATGAAATCACTTCTAGACACTTAAAGCTTATATTTTATAGGATCTAATAATGTAGCAACCTGATCTAGGAATTCACAAGTAAAACCTTCTGATTTATGTTGGAATTGATTTGGAATTTATTTTTATGTGAGGAAATTAGGATAGAATTCTGTTGTTATTAACTAAATTACCGTTAGAAATAAGGTAGATATTATTTAAAAATCAGTTTATGAAGGCATTTCAACGACCTGGACCCATGTTCTTTGAGTCTCACATCGAAAAAATCAGTCGAGAAACGCTGAAAAATGGAACAAAACTCATATTTTTTGTTTCAGTTTCCATCGATTCTCGACCGATTTTATGCATGCGAGAAGTTACAGAACATGGATCCTGGATTATAATGCCAAAAATTTGTTTAAACCTAAATACAATTGTACATGGAACTGCACACCCACATTTATCAGCCAGCGAAAATTGTATTACAGCTTAATACAGTTCGCATTCACCATAGCCACATGACGTCTTCGAAAAATTATGTACAATTTCGTTCATCATTATATAATTAACATTCACTTCTTACATAGAATATCACAAGAATACACTCGGATGGAGGAAAATCACTCTCCCGGACATGTAGTTTGGATTCCGTAACACTCCACACTGCATCCACTACTAAAGTTCCAGTCCGACGTCACCGCAGCGCTCAATAGCCAACGAGCCACAGTTGGATGCTTTCTAGATGTCGAGAAAGTATTCGACAGAGTATGGATAGAGGCTCTCGTCCATAAGCTCCGACTCACTGGCATTCCACGGTCACTAACAAAAATTTTATTTTCATTTCTTTCTTTCAGGAAATTCTTCGTTGAAATAGACAGCTGCAACGGTGAGAGTTGCCCAGGGATCGAAGCTTGGACCCTTCCTATAAAGCCTGATGACATCTGAGATCTGACTAACCTGTGCTAACCGACTGTGAGAACCTTCTCTTTGTAGATGACTCCCTCACATATGCATCGTCAATATCGCCAGTAATAGCAGCCAGAAGAGTTGAATCCCACACCAACAGACTCTACGAGCACTACCAGACATGGGGAATCCGAATCAACACTTTCAAATCGGAATTAGTATGCTTCAGGAGACCCAACAACATCCGCTGTCGATCGGCGGCAACGTGCAGAAACCTGGTTCTGAAGTTTCCGGATGGATGAACGATTCATACCAAGAACAGAAGAACGCCAAATACCTCGGAGTCAACTTCAACGAGCTAATGCGATTCAACCCACACTCTAGGGCAGTGCTAACAAAGGCGAACTTTGAATTCCACCGAGTCCATCCCCTCTTCAAGAAGAAAACAGGACTGAGTACAACAACGAAGCTGCTGATATACATCTTTTTGTTGCTCTACCTAACAAAGTGCACTTTTGTGCGGTATTTTAGGTTAGGTTAGGTTTGATGGAGGGATAATACGGCAAGCCGCATTATCTCACTCGCATCTCAATGGATCCATTGTGCTCCCCAGGATAAAGGTAGGGTAGGTGTTAGGACGGGTAAAGAAAGGAGTTAGTGGAGTTTGTGGGGCTAGGTATGCGAGGCCTCCCTAAATCATTTTGAATTCTGGACGAATTGCATAGTATTTTTTAGTGGCAAACGCGAGATGTCGCCAAAATCGTCAAAAAAGTATTCTCTGCGGGCAGTCTTTCTGGTTCTTGCTAGGCTGGGACATTCACAAAGATAGTGATAGGAGTGCTCCTCCGCCTCTTCATCATGGTATGAGTTGGCGGATGAGTTGGCCAAAAAGGGGTCATCTCTTGACCTGGGCCAAACTGACGGACGGCTAAAATCCTTTTCCCAATAGATACAAGTAGCTTTTTAAGATTTCCTTGTTCTAAACCGCCATCATCATTTTCATTGAGAAACAGTGGCAGTGTTGCTAAATAACCAGCTTCCACATGCTGGGACTTATAAGACAACACAAAGCTATACCAAAGCCATACCGCACCGCTGATTGAAGAGACTAGAATTTCTAACGCGCAGAAGAAGGAAGAGAGGAGCACAATGAGAAAAAAAAAGAGATATGTTACTGATATAGGAATGAGCTTCGCAAGTCTTATCAAAAAGTAAAACAAGCATGTCAAAATGACAGACCCTGAACTTGCAAGGACTAACAAAGGGACTTCGTATAGTAGAATAGCAGTCGATGCATTACTTTTCGGATACATTTTAAGGGCAAAAACTTCACATTTTTCAAAGAACAAATATTTATGAAGAAAGCACTTTACACAGAACATTACAGCCCATTAGGAAAGTTAAGTTTCTGAAAGGCAAATACCGCCTTGCGAAGAAAAAAACTGCCAATTAGAAATATTGTGCACTTTCACTAATTAAATTGCAACAAAGGTTCCGGTCCATAATGTGCTGTTTATCTGCTGTGAACTTGAAACTAACACTTAATATTACGAAAGAAGTAAAAGACATGATAGATATAATTAATGGCTTGGTAAATATTAGCACTTTGTTGTTAATTGATACTTGAACAATCTTCAACTACTATAAAAACCGTTAATTGATGCTCGAAAATCAACAGTCAGTCTTTGAACTTGAAAACATTCCAAGATGCGTGCAACTATCGTTGCCCTTCTGCTTTCAGCAGTCGCCGCTATTTCAGCTGATCTACAATCTGATATTCAAGATGTCGTTTCTCATTTGCCAATGAAAGAAATCGAATCGATTGGTAAGCAATATGTTGCCGCTTATCCAAGCTATGCCGATAAACTTCATTATGTGGAAAAGTTGACTTATCCAGAACTTGTGAAGAACTTTTTGCAAACCAAGGAAGGACACAAATTCAGAGCATACTTCAACGGTCGTGGCATTGATATTGAAAGAATTTTACTTTACATGACTCAGATGACAATCGACATCAATCGCAAATGGCTGGAGCCCATCGCGGAGGATGAGAAGTTTACTGGCTCAATTATCACCGGAAATGTTATTGCCGATTACAAAAAAGCTATTGCTGCATCTGACTTTTCCCAAGCTGTTTCTAAAAAAGTCGAAACCAGTCCGGAATTTGCTAATCTTGTAGTTGCTATCAGGGATCCTCAATTTCGTGCTGTTTTCTATAATGTTGTAAATTCGAAAGGTCTGAGAGGCAATGGCAGAAGTGCTGAAGTCCGTGGATTTTGGGATTTTGTTTGGAAAGCTGTCAAAGTTGTTGCAGTTGCATCGGTTATATTCGGATAAAATTAGAATTGAATAATATTTCAATAAAAAAAAGCATTACAAAAACTTAAGTTTATGTTCGTGGTGAGTTGTTACTTTATTTGTAGTGTTATCCAGTCTTCTATTTTGTTGGTTTTGAAAGTCGAACAAAATGTATTGTAGACGACTAGGTCCCATGTACTTGTTGTTAAAGTTCAAGATTCTTGGATTTTTAATGATTTTACAGATACAAATGTAAAGATGGTTACACAGCATACGATGTTCGTGCTTCGTTATTAGTGATTTGACACGAACATCGAATGAATGTTTGTATGACAAGTTGGCCGATTTTGATTATATTGAAAAAAATTATGTGCTTTTTTTTATTTTTCATTGTTTTTAGCAACAGATACCATGGACGACAACAAAATTTTAGTTTGGAGAGTTTAGTTCAATTTTATTCACGGGATTGCATCAAAACTATCACGAGCAGGTACATCGTGCTTATGACGTGCTTTAGAGAAAAATTTTCAAAATCAAGCATTTCCTTCTTTTAATTCGAATATTAAGAAAAAATATTCTGAAAATAGTTTGAGCTCTATACAAAATGAATTCCGTCCAATTTCTTAAACAAATATTTTACAATTCAGGCAAAGTAAATATCAAAAATCGTTGCTTCCTTGCTCTAAAACCTATAAAAAAAAAGTTTCGGGGCTTTAATCATAATGGACAGGAAATCACGATGATGGAGAAATCCGAAAAAGTGGACTTCGCCACACCGTGCGTCCACTGAGACGAAACGGGTGGGCTGATTTGCTTCAAATTTGGTACAGAGCATTTTTATGTGATTTCCTAGAGGAAAAATTCGATTTTTTGATTTAGACCATTTAAACAGGGCCCTATTTCATAAACATTGACAATTGCGACAAGTGACAATTTTTTAATTTATAACTTGACAATTGTCAAAATCTGTTTCATAAACAATTTTACAATTTTTTAGAATTGTCGTAAAATACCAAACAATTGTCAACTTTTTGGTTCATAAACAAATTGTCATGACAATGAATTGTCAAGTATTTTTCTACAATTTTCAGGAATCTTCTGACAAATTTGTACTGACAATTCTTTTTTGAAATGCAAAAAAAAAAAATAGAATTTACATATTTGTCGGTATTAAATTGACTAAATTGACTTAATTAACAATTGTGACAGGAAACTCAGTTACGGTTAAGAGTTGACAATAAAAAGATGGAAGTTGAGCTAAAATGCAAAAAAAAACTAATCACTTGCTTTAATAATCATTTTAAATGTTTATAAAATTTTATTTCAGTCGAAAAATCGGAAATCAAAGAAAAGGAAAATCATATGGGAGGCTTGTAGGTACCTAAATAAAAAAAAAAATTAATTTGATGGCACAACAGCTCATGAAGAACTAAGGCCTAGTGACTTACAACTCTCAATCATTCCTGTGTGCGTGTCTGCAGGAATGGAGGGGACCTACATTTTATTACCGAATCCGAACGGCTAATGTAAGCCTGGGGATCGAACCTAGACCTCCGGCATGACAGTCCATCGCACTAACCATCACGCCACGGCTACTATGGCTCATAGGTACCTGCACCGACTTAAGTCAGAAAAAGTGAAATTCGAAGTGATTAAGAGGTAAAGTAAATTAACTGACATTTAAATGAAATGAAAATTTAAATCGTATTACAGGCAATTTGAAAGTTTTCTGTCTAAATATTCTTGTGATTTAAAAATGAAATGAACGAAATACGCAGTACTAGGTTTTTTTTTTTTTTTTGTACGACTTGGTTCGGTACAGATGTGAGCCCTCTATATTCTTTTCTCTTTTAAAAAATTAAGCCTCTAAATAAGAAAAATTAAAAAATATATAAATACATATGTACATTGAATAAAAAATTTATTTTAATTTCGCAAAATCATAGGTCACTAGGGCGTATGAGTAATACGATTTTTTTGACGAAGAAAAAAACGATTAATGCAACAGAAAAAATTAAGATAAAGGAACTCTTCTTGATGCAATTTAAATTTATTTTAAGTCTTTTTAATATGCTTGATGTATTATATCACCCACATCTCAGGAAAATTAAAAAACACCTTCGGACATTTTCTAACATCACAACGCACACACATTGCTCATTACTTTCCTTCTATGTTTTTTCTCAGCATTCGAACTAATTAAATCAGAAACAACCTATAACACAACTAACCCAATTTTCGATTTCACTTTTAATCAAAATAAACAAACATCAATCTCGCGATCGATTTTTCTTTCATCCTCGAGCTAGAAACGCTGCCGTTGCGTTGTTGGGTGCGTTTAGATAGCATAAGTTCCATTCGATCATCAGTGCGTTCCTGACGCTGCACAAAAAAAAAAAAAAAAAAAAAAAATCACCCATTAAAACGGTGCGCCAGTAATCTACTGCACTAGCTTCTGGCACTGTATAAATAAAATAAAAATATAATACAGTGTATTTACCTTGCCAATTAAGGCCACAAAACCGCGCTAAACGTGCGTAGATATGCACAAAATCATGACAAGAGCACTTGCCGATAAGGTAGTGCACAGCGCCATAACCGCTTGCCCCTTACTTCAAGCATCGGCAGAAGCTAAATTTTATCTAAAACGACACCAAAGTCGACTCTCAGTTCCCTATCTCGAGTGCAACAACTGCGGGTACGGCAAAGGCAGTCACTCACCAGCTTCTCTGATAAAAAAATAAAAAAATATTTGTGTGTCCAACATCCAATTCTCAGATGTAAATGTTTTCTCGTGTATGAAATGGTGCGGAAAAATTCAAATAAATGTCCGCGGGCACGTGATCTGCCCGCGCCATGCATCTGTTCATCTACTTATCTGCATCCAATTTTTTGTTGAGCTTTTTTTTGTCGTGCATAAATTACCCAAGGCTCTATGTCCCGCTTGGTGGTATGAATAGCGAACATCGTGCCCCAACAATCGAACTGTGAATAGAGTTCCATTGGATGCAATCATCATCGGTGTTGGGGCGCATTGTGCACAATTGCATCCACACGTCTCCGCGTCCGTTCGCCAAAGTCATGGCTGGCAGAAAAAAAAAAAAAAAAAAACCCCAGACATAGTTTCGCAGATACGGATACGATATCTCGCGCCTTGCGAATTTTTTCCTGGTTCGCGCATTCAAATTCGGAGTCTCGACACATGGAGTACCTAACCTAGTACAGATACCACTGGAAACAGCAGCAGCCAGCAAGCGAGATAGCAGCACGTAGCTGGCGGCGGTAATTATTGTGGAGAGAACATTGCGAACGTGCTGCTACTCGGAAGCTGATTGAAAAATTAATTGGGTTCTATTCCAGACGGCCAACTGGAAAAATTGTATATGACAAATGGAATGGCGAACGTGCACGTGATTTCGATGTTTTATAGACCCTAAACGTTTGATTCGAATATAAATACCCACGGACATTTAAATAGATAAAATTTAAATGTGTGAAAGGGATGCCAGATAAAGACACGAGTGTAAACGAATACATCACGAACGTGAATTCGAATTGAATTGAGCAATTTTAACTTTGACAGTGTTTATGGAAGTGTGGTAGGTACGCTTTAAGTGCTCCACTTTCCGCTTTTTTATCTTGAATGTGTGTTTTGTTTTGTTTCTTTTTAGTGGAATTGAGGGAATGTCGGTTCTTTGAACTTCTAACATTGTATATGTCAGTCAAAGTAATTAAAAGTGACAGTCTGTAGTTAGAAGGTAGTCAATCAGTGTTGACAATTAAGTCGTCGCGTCGTTCTCTTTGATTTTGTCATCAGAGTGAAATAAACTTGGACTTAATTAACAATATACAAAGATTTTAAGGGTTGATTGCTTGGAAAATAGATTTCAGCAGAATTTGATTTGGTCATCATATCACATTCTTATGAAATTGAGTACGAAAATTAATTTACCACTTTTGAAAATATTCCTATAAAGATGTTAAAGCTATTCAAAATAAAGAGTACGGCTGAGTCGCATGTTCTTGTTCTTTTAATCAAAAGTTTTAGAGTCTTAGTATAGAGCTATCTCTATACTCATAAGCACATTTAACCGATCACTTCGTATTTCTATAAATTTAAAAAAACCGTCAAGTTAAGACCACGTTGGATATAAATAATGTTGAAAGCAAACTTTGAGAAAACAAAAATTCTGAGAAAAAAAAACACGTTTATTGAAGAATTAACACAAAAAACAAGTTTTTGTTAAAAATGTGGTAAAATTATTGAAAAACTAAATTTTTAATAATTGGTGTTTGCACCGCGGGCTCTTATTACTTCGTCGAGCCGGTTTCACAATCCGCCAATGATGTCCCGAATATTCGACTGAGGGATATTGTGCCACTTCTCTACTGCAGCTGTCTTAAGCTCTCCTAGAGTGGTAGGGGCATTTGTTCTCGCTCGGACACGTCTTTTGAGGTTGTCCCAAATATGCTCGATATATGGGGTTGAGATCTGGACTGCGTGATGGCCATGGCAAAACTGAAATCCCGAAGTCATTTCGGTAGTTATTTAAGGAATTTTCGGTATGGCATCGTGCGTTGTCATGCATTAACCGAAAGTTATCACCAATAAATGGTACGAGAAGTATCACATTGTCTTGCCAAACGATTTACACGTATATCTGAGCGTTCACACTGCCTTAATCGAACACAACAAGGTCCGTGCGAGCTTCATAATTGGATGCCTGAGAATAGGACGTTCCTCTGCAGTTCAGTTAACATATTCTCGCGCAAAACGAAGTCTTGTTGTACGGTGCTGTGGGAGCAATTCGGGGGCGCGCGCTGGTCGAAAAGCTCTGATATTCAATTCTGTCAACCTTCTTCTGATGAGGCGTTCACTCACACTAACATTCCTCACCTCAAAAAGACGTGTACGAGCTTCAGTAGCGGTGCAAAACCGATTTTTCAGTATGTTGCTGAAGACAAAGCGATCATCCCAAGCTGAAGTGCATCGATGACGACCTTGACCTGGCCTCCTTGTGTATTAGCTAGTTTCCCGAAATCGTCTGATGGCATCCTCAATCGTAGTTTTAGGTACACCAAGCGTAGGAGCAATGCGACGTTGGCTATACCCAGCTTCAGTTTAAGCCACTGTTCTAGCTACACCAGGTACATCGAGTGGCATTTTTCTAGAGTCACAAACAATAAGTTACTAGTATTTAGGTTTCTACCGATATTTACTTAGGTACTTTGGAACAGAAGAAAAATGTAGTCAAGTCTAAGTAACTGAAACGCTTAAAATGCAAAAAAAATGCTTCGATGACACAATTTTATGGGCGAAATAATGGTTTTAGTGTTTTGTTTTTTGCGAAAACAAACAAAAAACAAATCATCAGATAAACTTATTAAAGAGTCAGGGTGACGAAAAATGCAGGTTGTCGGATAATTGTGCCTGTGAGTGTATATCAAAGAGCACGGAAATGCCTAGCCAAGTTCTCGGCACCACCCATTTTTACAGTAACAAACCTCGAGTTCCTAAAAGTAAACATGCTCAATCACTGCTAAAAACAATTGCAAAAAAATGGTAGTAGTAATGTACATTTTGGGCAAAATTTGATTTCAGTACTGAGAGGCAAACATCAGCGCTTTTAAAACAGTGAATACAATTTGAAACAGACTGCAATTACCTGCAAAAATGCGACTTGAATGTGGCAGTGTTGCCGAAGTTTTACTTTTACGAACTCGAGCAAACTCAAACGAACCCCCTCTAACTTCGGAACCAATAATGTCAGAAACTTCAAACTCGACTCATTTGCTAAGCTAGACGAGCACAGGCGCCTTACCAAATTTCAACTCTTGGTGACTGAGATATAGGACGTCAAAAATCACGAAAACCGTAACTGAATGACTCACTAACTGACAGTTCATCAAAATTATTTCGTACAACGGTAAGCCTTGTGGTGTATACACAGGGAAAAATCGAAAATTTGGGGTTTTCCATATAGGGGGCGTGGTATCCACTTCTGATTGTTGTAGAATTATGAATTTCGGTAGAGCGGTAGCGTTTATAAAGCATGCTAAGGAAAACTTAAAAATTGGAGGTTTATCATTCAGGGGGCGTGGCATCCACCCCCTTTCTCAAAATTTTTTTTCAATTATATTGGACATTTCTGATTGTTGTAAAATGATTCCACATACTATAATGGCAAAGGTCTTACAAATAATCGTTGCTATCTCACACACAACTTGTTCTATATTAGATTTTAAAATCTACACGTCCCCATTGCAAAACTTTTTAGTTGTTCCCCAGCATATTACAGTCTGAAAATTAATAATACGGAAAATTAATGATATACTGAAAGAACTTCATTAAAAATGGTACAACAAATTTTAAATCTTTTAACCAAGAAATTCTAGTCTGGCAATACTATAAAACATATTTTAGGCATTAAAAATCAAAATATTTAAATTTTTGTTACATACGCACATCACTAAATATTAAAAGTTTCGAAATACATATGTATAGAGTTGCTGTGGAGAAGCGGTTGCTTACATAAACTTGTTTTTGTCATTTTGTGGTCTTCTGTGTCCCCCGTCTGTATTCACTTTTAATAGTGCACTTATCAAGTCACGTCTTAATTCTACATTTCTTAAAATAACTACGTACTTTCAAACTTTATTTTTTACTGTTGATTTATTGCAAGGACACCCGATTTCCATTCCAGATTTTGGTAAAACTTGGCTCTTTTTCTTCTGAATTGCTATGCAGACTCTTTAGAACTATATACTTTATTATAGTATGCGCTTAAAATTTAAATCTCAACCATAAACCTTGGTGCGCCATCGCCATGAGCAAAACTATGAAAAGTCTCTTAGTTTAAGAACAATTCATTTTATTATGCCGTCAACGAAATTCCTCTCAATTTCTCATTTAAAATCCTTTTGTTGGTGGAGGGAATTTATCACCAGGCCACAACGGGCAACCGCACAAAATATTCCCATCAGGACGCGCGTCCCCTAATGGTTATGGCTATCGCACTATAGCCTGGCCATATCTTTTCGCCACCACCAACCGCACCACTGCACCGTCTTACCGTCTACCTTGCAGTGGTGTCATCCTTGTTTCGGCTCTACGAGTATCTACCACCTCCCGGTTCAGGCGATCGCATTAAAATCCCATTTCCGGTGTCTAAAATAAATTACATTCCTTTCCAATTTTCTTGAGTGTTGTTCATCGTAAGGCTTGCTTATAGATATATCCTTTATGTTTATATGAAAGCGATGCCTTTGCCGCTGCCGCGGGCCACCACTATGCGAGAGGTTCAGATTCCATAAAATTTACTTCCTATCTGGCGCACATGGCCACCGCCGCTGCCGCACCGCATCATTTCGATCCTGAAAAGTCTAATAATTTCTCTTTCTGTCCAAAGGATTTATAATTTTTTTGTTCTTGTGCCTGTTCTTCCACACCTAATGTTCTCCTAATTTGTGCACGCGCCTTATCTGAACGAAAACAGCAGGTTGTGCCTTCTGCGAGCACCCATAGGACAATGGGAATGGAAAAGGAGAACCCTGAAATTCTATACACCGCACAAAGAGTTCTGTTGTTTCCCACAGGCAAAAATAAGATATATCTGACAGCTCCACTCCACCAAATTGAACCAAACCGAAACGAAACGAACCTAGCCGACCTGGCTCGGTCCGTCGGGCCGACCGACAAATATGAAGTCATGTAGAAACCTACAATAGTGGGCATTTCAGTGCGATGATGACAATATTTTGCGAAAATGGATACTACCATCGCATCATCATATCCGCAAAATGACAAGAAGAGAATCCTTCCGCCCAGAAAGCGAGTGCCAGCAGCTAGTGGAGTCAGAATGAAGGAAAATAACTTCTTCCATCATCATCATACATATCTCACTTCTGACATTTTCCACTGTGTTTTGGTCACGTAGTAGTTTTGAATGGTGTCATCCATTTCGACAACAATTGGCGGGGTGACAGTGTAACTGTATTTTGTGTGTGGTGAGCCGAAGCGTGTGCAAAACAAGTGATAAAAGTAAACTGAACACCAACGACCAAACAGACATAGTCTACGACGAAGTCAAAGCAGAAGCCACCCAACCAACTATACGAAGCCAGGTTAACCGCAGGGTCATAAACTTTTAACACTGTGGTGTATTGCGGCCGAAAATAATTGTGATTTCGTGGCGAAAATGTTTTTACTATTTTACTGTTATATTGTTTTATTTTTTTTTTTCGGTCAGGGTAAATACTGAGTATGATAGGCTTCAGCGTGAAACTTTTTGAATACTATAATTTAATAAAGCGAGTAGGTCTTTAATGTAGTGGCGGAGGCGCGGCGGCGGTCGGCCAGCGGATCTCCTTTGGGAGGGTTGTTTGATTTAATCGGAAGTTTACTATTATAAATGTTTTTTGGGGGAAAAAGTTCTTTTTTTTTTTTTTGTTTCATCGTAAGCTAAGCCAAACGTGTCCTCCCTGGCTAAACAATTATTAAAGTTTCTTTTCGAGGTATGGTATTCGCTTCTAGCACTTAAGGGAATAAGTTGATGAGTTCCGAAAAGTGTTTGGGGAGTCGTTAGGTAATTCTATTATACAGCTTTCGTCAGTGTATTCTATGTATATTATTTGGTGCAGGAAAATGAAAATACCTGAGTGTTTTTTTTTTTCATTTGTTGAGAGGTTCATGATAAGTATAATAAACACTAACAAATATTCACTGTTATTATTAAGAACCACCTTGAAAATACATTATCGAATCTATTCCACTAAGCAAAATCTCAAAGAGGTACTACTTTTTGAGAAGAAGTGACAAATCTTACAAAAAATTCTTTATCATGATAAATTACCTCTTAGCCGTTAGAATTTGGCGCAAAATTGTAGGTCCCCGGGTTCTACACGAGCTATAGCGCGCTCAAACAAAAATGATTAAAACCAATTTTTCCAGAAATTAAAGGTCGATCAGAATTATATCTTTGAGATACTAAACCCCCTCCTTGAGGCGTAGGGCGTTATACCTACCGTTGAACACTCACTTTTTCTGTTTCTGGAAAAGTGTTTAAGCTCTAACCAACTTTTCGAACGTGTGGAATTCTATTTTGAATCTTCAGTAACTAACAGGTTTTCGTCTGCCCTAAAATCTTCTGCTATTTCACGAAAAAAGGAAATGGCGATGCTGTGTGTAACAAACAAGTCAGCCGTGAAAAGTTATGAGATCTAAAAGAAAGCCAAGTTCAAAATGTACAAATGTTTAATATTAAATATTTTATGTAGATTAATATCGAGGTCAGTGAAACAGTGAGTCATATATAGTCAGTTAAGGTTTTCGCGATTTTTGAATTCTTTTATCTCAGGAACCACTTATGTTAAGGAGTTGAAATCTGGTGACGATCTTGAGCTTCCTCATCTTAGCAATTGGGTATGACGAATATGAAGTTTCTGGCTTTATTCATTGGTTTCGAAGTTAGACGGATGGGGGTCAAAAATATCTTGAGTATTTTCCTGTAAAAAGTGGTGGTGACTTTGATAAGATTTGATCTTAAATTAATTTTAAATATACTCGATATCAAAGTAATATAACAAAATATAGTTTATAATTCATCGAAAATATTGCAGAATATTGACTTGCTTTAATAAATTTGGTACACATCTGCGCATTGAAATTAATTTAAATGTATAAAATTTAACATTTGAGCATATAAATTAAGACATTTTAAAAATTAGTTTCACTAAATTACTGACAATGTTTTTTTTTATGAATTTTAAATTTTCATATGATATGTATTAATTCTGTTATAAATTGTGAAGCTTGTATTTTGAAAATTTTAATGAAGGGTCCCTAAATCTGCAGTGGACCAAATTTAATTTATAATTTCGTTAATAATCGACGTAGAAAAATATTTGTATCAACAAAATTCAACAAACGGACCACTGTGCCCCTGAAAATCGATCGCACGATCTCTTTGATTTATGGTAATTTATTTGTTTACTGAGTATACTTTTTTTACCCGTAACCAAGCTAAATAATAAGCCTCAAAGTTGCAAACTATAAACATTTGTGCAAAATTTTAATTTCAAGGTATTAGCATAATACTTAACATTTTTTTTAACTTTAAGGGAGGTTTACTAAAATTTTCATGAATCTCAAGCTAGCTAAACAACGTTTACCGATCAAAAAATTGTTAGATAGATAATTTGGCGTTGTGATCATTTCGAATTTGTCGTTCGATGTTTTCTATGTTTTTTTTTTTTTTGCAAATTTGTCAAATTGGTATCAAGTTAGCGAAGCACCTCCTGGAAAAGGGTTAAAAACTTCTTATATTTAATGGTTTATTGCTTAGTTAGCCGTTCTTCAGTTTTGAATAAGTTGTGACAGTTTCAATTTTGTCGTCTAATGTTTTCTAAGTTTTTTTTTTTTTTTATAAATTTCATATAAAGTTTGCAAAGAAACCCTCGATAGTGTTAAAAGCTGTTACGAAGTATTTATTTATTGCTAAATATTTTTAATTTTTTTTCAAAAAAAAAAAAAAAACATAGAAAACATAGAAAAAACATCGAACGAAAAACTTGAAATTATCACAAATAACTAACGAATAATTAATTAACGGAAATTTATCCACCAAATAGTTTTTCGATCGGCGAATGTTGTTTCGCTAACTTGACACTTATAAAATTTTCTTAGTTTTAAACATTTTTTAACTAGTATCATACTAAACTACACAATTTCCTTGCTGAACCGTGGCAGTTGTTCACACCATTTTCAAATTTGCAATTGTCAAATTGATATTTGGAGTTAGTATTATACTAAAAAAAAAAGAAAAATATAGGCATTTGACTCTAGCAAAATGTTTGAAAATATAATACGATGCTAACACGTTTAAAATTTGTAAAATCCTGTTTTTAACCTATAGCATCACACTAAAAATGCTTTAACATCATACTAAGTCCTCTAAAATGTTCCGTTATTGTTTTTTATGTTTATTCGGCTTTCAAAAATTTATATTTCAATTTTAAATCATTTATAAAATGTGACTTACATTTTATTTGGTTTCCAATTATTTTAATTTAGATAGGTACTCACCTGTAAGGAAAATAAGGAAAAAAAGAAAATTAGAAAATAATGTTTAAAATATGTGTTTTTTTTTAAACATAAATTTTAATATTCACAAAATAAAAATTAATAGATGTACCACAGTACAAAACAGATTTTTGAAATCATAATTTTCAAAATAATAAAATTAAAGAGTTAGTTATATGGCATCATTAATTCAAATTGCTTTTTTTTTTGTTGTCACTGACGTAGCTTTGATGTTGCTTAAGATTTCAAAGGGATTTAAACTTTTAATAGAGAGAAAAGATGCACATATGTTGAAAGGGAATTGCCCATTTCTGGCCAAGAGTGTACGCGAACGAGTTTAGTATCAAATGAAAGGTGAATAAAAAAATAAATTTGGTGGCACAACAGCTCACGAAGAACTACGGCTTAGTGACTTGAAAGTTTATCGCCGAATCCGATCGGCATGCAGTTTTCTATGACCAGGAGATACTCTTGGAGGATATGTCACTTCCTCGTAAGAGGCAGTAGCCCTGAAAAACATTTTTGTCAGGTGGCAGAGGCTAGGAATCGAACCCAGACTCCTGGCGTAACAGTCCAACGAACTAACCATTACGCCACGGCCAAATGACGTTTAGGTTTTTATATGAGTGAAATATTTTCAAAACCGTTCATGGGAAATTCGTAATGTTTGTGCTTAAAGTTGCTGATTGTGTACGAAAGTACAAGAATAAAATTATGTACTTTAAAAATGAATCGAGGTCGAAGTAGCGAAACTTGAAGGGAACGTACCTTCAATACAATCCACAAATGGTTCCAATTTTCTATAAATGTCATAAAATTAATGGTAGTAGCCGTGGCGTGATGGTTAGTGCGATGGACTGTCATGTCGGAGGTCTAAGGTTCGATCCCCAGCCTCGCCACCTATTTATTTAAAAGAAAAACGGCTACTGCCTCTTGCGAGGAATTGACAAATCCTCCAAGAGTATCTCCTGTCACAGAAAAGTGCCGCTCGTTAGCCGTTCGGATTCGGCAATAAACTGTTGGTCCCCTCCATTCCTGCAGACACGCACACAGGAATGGTTGAGAGTTGTAAGTCACTAGGCCCTAGTTCTTCATGAGCTGTTGTGCCATCAAATTTATTTATTTTTTATTCATAAAATTAATGGCACCAATGTGTAATCGGCTATATACACTTACGGCCATATTGTTGGCTTTCTTCAAAGCTAGTTTTGAGCAAAAACTAGTTCTATTCAGGTTTCGAGTTTTAATTTTTTCACTAATTTTTATTACTTTGACATCTAATTCAAAATATTCATACATAGTTTGACATCTAAATCAAATCAGTAATTTTTTTTGAGAACATAAAAACTCGAAACTCCAATAGAACTAGTTTTTTTTAGTAAAACTAGCTTTGAAGAAAGTCATATATGACTAAATAAAATATATAATTCTACAATTTTCATGCAAATGGGTTGAGTTTTATTTCTTTCGAAAACTTATACTTTTTTGGCTATTTTTTTTTAAGATAAAAAAGGTAGACGTTAACAGATTGTAAAATAAAGATTTTAGCTTTTTTTCTAGACGACTGTGAATTTTAATAATAATTCCTTTAATATACCTACCCTTACCCAAACCATCCAAATTATTTATGTATGTTACGTTCATATCTGACAGTCATTAATTTCTAATAAGGCCTCGTCCAAAATATTTTGGTTAAACACATGACATATACAATTCTTCCATTTTCAACCGAAAACCCTAATCAAAAGGCAGAAGGTACAAGTATACTCCTGAACTTCTCCAAAATATATGTATATCCTGCCTCCACTGTATATGAATCTGTCTAGACTTAAAGTATTAAAGTTGGAGCAATGCCATTTGATGTGAGTGAGTTTTACGCCATTAAGATACGAATTATTGCCATTTAAACAAGACTCCTTCATTAATCTTTTGTTGAAAACTCTGCTATGCTACTTTTGTAAATAAATAATTAAGGTACAAAAAAAAAAAAACAAAACATTGATACACATACGTACACCTAACCCTACTCACAATTCAACTTCCCTAATTTGAAAGAGGACCATTGGAGGTAGGTATATGAGGCCCTAAACCTATAAAGACAAATCGTCAATGAAATTTATATAAAGGTTGTACAAACCAAGCAAATGTACAACATATTATTTTATATGGGTTTTCGGCTGTGAAATTTTACAACTGACCTAATTTATTTGCCGTGACCTATAAGCAATGAGAACGAGGGTATAGGGAACAGCAAGAAAAAAAGCAATAACACCCTTTTATTCGACATGCCATTAAAATCCACCATAACCCGGAGCAGGTGATGATTTTCCCGTCCTGGATAAAGTTGAATTAACGACACCCTCCTTATATGGTATACATCATCACATGCAATCAAACTAAACCTATATCGACAAAAAATCGATCAACTATTGCATGTGCTGGGTACAAAATAAAACTAGAACCAACCCTCCCTTGAGTATAGTATTGTGCCGCATCTAACAAAGAAGTTCACTACAGACTTTCCCTTAAATAAAAAAAAAATCATATCACCATTAGCTGGAGTATCCCAGGTCAGTGATTGTTATTTTTTTTTATTTGCTTACAAAATGATAGAACCGAGTGTGTCATATTCTCCCAATGACACATTTGACGATTATAAATGCGCTTACTCCCCGGAATCGAAGGGTGGATTGTCAAACACAACGCAAATCTAAGAATAATCCTCCGAACAATGACACGAGTCACAAGTGTGTCACCTACAACAAAAACACAGTTTCCCCCTCGAGTTCGCATTGCATTTTCCCATCATCACAATTACCACCGTTATTCAGTCTCGTCTGTGAACAAAACTCTTCGAAAGTGATATCATTTACACGATGCAGCAAACTTCACTTGCAGCAGTTGCAATAACCATCAGTGTAGCTACCACCTAAACCCTAAACTATATACAATACACCTTACCTCGACTTGAACCTAACAGAACTATCGACAAAGAAAAAAAAAATACCCACCATCACCCATTCCCATTCTAACGGTAGCAAAAGCAGACAAAAGTTTTTGATAGTTTCGGATGCATTCAATGACATAACACACAGGAGTTGTTCGCCAGCCAGCCAGCCAGCCATTTTTGTTTTAGATTCCTCCATTTTATCTCGTCGAATAGCGTTTTTGTGAATAGTTGGTAACATATGCATCATTTCGCTGATCAAATTGCTAGCTCTGTGCAGCGAATATTGCACTCTCATCCCTGAATCCCTTTAAACCCAGGCCACACAGATGGATTGAGAGGGTGCATCAAGGTAATGGGATGGTGAGAACGACACTGATGAATAGGATTGTTAAGTGAAAGCGCACATTTAGGTTGTCGAAATTTCCCAACTGGGAATGCATTTAGCTGAATAAATGAATATGCATGTTGATTTGATGAATTGTTCCGAAAAGACTAAAACGTGCTGATGCACACGGGAAGGAAATTTTAAGCCGGAGAAATTATACTAAATCCAACCAGGAGGGACCGGCCGATACCAGGGATGGTAACTTTATTGCCCATAAATGGAAGTGAATTGCACATACATAGTTCGAAGTAGAACAGATTTATGGGGTGTGAATGAATTTAAAAAAAACGTAGGTACATATCACAGGCCCATAAAATGTGGGTTATTTTATTTTTTGTTGCCTAACAGACATATAGAAAGGGCCTGAATATATATTTTGTTTGTGTATCCTATTCATGAGGAAATTTTCTTCGGATTTTCTGTTTTCTTTTGCGGTTCTTCTATATTTATTACCTACATCCTACGTTATGTTAACTGCGGTACCTATACGCCTCTCTCTCTGTACGGTCTTGAAAAGTTAGGTAAATATACAAATATTATTATAAATCTTCATTTGAAAGGAAACACTCCGCCTCTTTCTAAAAGGGCTTCTCTTTGTTACCTACTTTTAAGTACATATTCAGCTATGATATATTTTTTTTTTGGGAATATATTTATCTTGGTTTATTTTGAAAGGCAATGTGATATGATTTAGACCGGTTTTTGAAATAGTTAAAAGCTCCAATTCAATGGAGATATATTTCTACTTCAATTTATGGTTTAAGGGGATTAAGCTAAAAGAGAGGTTATAATTCATTTGGTGATTAACACAAGATATGGTGTAAGAGAATAAGGTGGACAATTTCCCACAGATGTGCAATTTATGGCTGAATTATGTATATTATAAAAGTAAGCCACTTATTTCGTATAAGATTTTAATAAATAGTAAAGTTAATATAAGACGCATGGTCAGTGTTGTTTTGTTCCAAAATAATTTCGTATGTCTACACAAGAAAAAAGCTATTAATTAAAAAAATAAAAAAGTGCGTCCTGTTGAATTTACAAATTGCATTTTCCCATATAAAATTGCACAGAACACTCAGAAACTTATACGATTTCCATAGAATTAAATTATTAGTTAAATTAACATGGTACTATTTTTAATAAAATTGTAGTTGATTTAAGAAAGCATCATGTTGTTTTAACAATACAAAATGTGGCATCGCATAACAGCATGCATAAGAATATTGTAAATTTTGAGAAAAAAAAGTCCAGTTAATCAAGGTTTTGATAAAAAATACAGGATGATGCCTGAATCAAATAAATTTTTTTATAAAATTTCATTCCTAAAATTTTATTAATGTTTTGTTTTATTGACTTGACGTTAAAAATATACATTTTGGCATATTAATTCAAGGTTATTCTCATGAAAACTTAACATGGCATCTATTTTTATTAAACCGTGATTTATATAAATTATTATTGTCAATTATTGTCAGCTTAATAGTACATTAAGGTAGTTTAACTAGATTTTCTTGTTGACTTAACACGATTATTTTTTTTTTTTTTGCTGATAGTATTATAACAGCTTACAAGGTCTCATGTATATTTAACAATTACCTTGTATTAATTCAAAACGGCGGCGTTCAAATCTGGTATCTTGTTAAAATATTCAACTTGACCACCGGAGTGAAAAAATAAGAACATGATAAATGGTTAATTTCTGGTTTTAAGTTGTTCCTTAGCCCTGTAAATAAAGACCAAAGAAAGGGGGTCACCATACAAAGGATAAGGTAGTTCCTAAATTTTTGATGTGATAAAATATGACTGATAAATAAAAATTGTGAACTACTAAATTAAAACTTTTTAGACTATAGCTTTTGGTGTAATTTTGTTAACTTTCAGAAAACAAAATTAACTAAAAATTGATGGGAGCATTGAATACTAAACACAAAAATTCTATTTAATAACGTAAAATTTTGAAAAAAAAATTTTTTTTTTCAAAAATTTAAGTTTGAAAATTAATTTCTAAAATAATATCCACTAAAACATTTTGGTTTTAAAAGAAAAGATTTCTGGTTTTACAAAAAGGTTTAGCATATGCCTTTTTAATGGTTACCGTTGTTTTTTTGATATTTTTTTTCTGTTTTAAGTCAGTTAAGTTAATTTTTTAGAAATTTGCCTCTTCCGTTATTTTTAATTTTCTCAAAATTCGAAGGACATTTAGGCATCCAGTTTTTATTGTTTGACTAGAAATTGATAAGAGCATCGAATATTAAAAACAAAAATAGTACTTAATAACGTAAGATTTTGAACAAAATTAGCTTGAACAGAACTTTTTATTACTTTTTCAAAATTTTCTGTTTGAAAATTTATTTTTCAAAAACTATTCTCTCAAATAATAATTAAATTTAAGAACAAGATAAAAGAACGGACTTCTGGCTTAAAAAAAAAGCATAGCATGACATTGAAAGTGTTGCCGTTGTTATTTAATGATTTTTTTTTTCTATTTTAAGTCGATTTTTTTAGAAAATTGCCACGATTGCTTAATCAGATATAAAAATAAATGGTATAAAAGTTAATATAAAAATAAATTGGATCGATTTAAAAAAAAAAAATTGTAAAAGTCCTAGCCCACTTTGTCATCTATACAGGGTGTCCCCCAATTCGTGCATGATATTTTGGGGGGATGATTCCTGGTATCGTTCTTAGAAAAAAAAAAGTTGTATGGGCAAAAAACTCTATCTTCCCAACTTCCCCTCCCCTGAGGCAAAGAGGGGCACTTTCTGAAAAATTTTCTTTAAATGGATAAAAAATATTAAAAATTAGCGAAAGTATACATACAATGATGTGCTTTAAATAATCCATTCTTCTATTCGCTTGTTATATCAAGTTCTTTAAATTAATAGCTTTTGGTAATTAAATTTTAGTAAAAATTAAAAACTTTAAATTTTTTTTTCAGAATTGTGCGTTACTTAGTGCCACTGTTTTTTTTTTTCCTTTAAATAATCAATGTTCTTATCAATTCATTGTAAAATACTAAAAAACCAGATGTAAAACTTTTTTGCTTTTTGAAAAATAAAGATTAAGGGGAGGGGGGGGGGGGGGGTCGATTGAGTTGTTTGCCCAAAAAATTTTGTTTCTTTGAATTATCTCAGAAATCATCCTCCAATCATGCGCAAAATAGGGGCACCCTGTATATGTGTTTCCCATCAAACAGTTCGAGGGAGATAATACGACTGGATATAGACGTTAAATATAAGCTAACACATTGAAGGTAAACACCTAGCCATGAATTCATATTTAAATAAGCACATTCCTTTGGAAAAGAAGGGATAGGCTCCCCTTCGTTTATCCTATTGGAAGCTACCATCAGTTTTCAATGTAAGCTAATTTCTTCCTTTGAAATATGTCCCAACTCCTATATCCCAAACGAAAAAAAAACACGACTACAATACTCATCTGCTTGTGAGGTCCAATATAAGGATCTTCCCTTTTCTGTAAGGTACCCAAATATTAAATAGAATTATCCGAAAATCGCATAATCGGCATTTAAGTGTGTAAATACATATACGTCAAAGGATATTAAGAACTTAGGTATGTATTCTATCTAAATCTCTGTAATCCCCTAACCAAAATTCTATCACTGGCAAACCATATTTTCCAATCGAATTAATTTTCCTCTTCTTTGAAGCTGCTAGACTTTTCGTATGTGCATAGTTTTCAATGAAATTTAAGGTTCTGTCTGCACTGCTATAGTTTGAAAGAAAATCACACGACCCCAACAACGACCCATATTATGTATATCTACATATGTTTCCAGTTTTCCAACAACAAAGCTTGTTTCCCAATTTAAATATTATTTGCGTGCAGTAAACACAATCAAACTAAATTGCAATCCTCATTTAAATTCATTTTGCGAACATTGCATTATCCTTTTTGAGGAAAACACATACAATTTAGTCGGTTGGTGTAGGAAGGAACTTTTCAAACGCCTTCAAAACTGTATAGAAGAGGTTATGTTTCTTCTCTCTGATTGTCTCTCTCTCTCTCTCGCCCTGTCTGTCTCTCTTTCTTTCTCATTTAGCCAATAACGACAATCAAATTTTACTTGAAAATTCAATTTCAATATTCGACAAATGAAATAAGTAAAAGGACGAAAAGACGAAGCCGGATGATAATCATCCTCAATTGATGTATATTTTCATTGGAAAAAAAAATATATATGTAGGTTTATCGAGAGTGTGCATAATACTTGCTTGCTCCTTTGGAATAATTCTCCATTTTCAAAGGAAATTATTTTTGTAAAACGGAACAACTTCAGATGTCAGCTAAAAAAAAACGTTCTCTCTTCAAGACCAAATTGCTTTGAAAAGTTATTCCGATTCACTTAAGCGGGAGGCACAGCATCACGATCATAAGGATGATGATGATGATTTTTATTCATCAAGGTATGGTATCTGCTTTTCTATGCCACCAACTACAGGGTGTCTCGTGGAGATAAGTGATTTTGAGAAATCCTTTTTAACGATTTTTAAGTGAAACTATAAATGATATCATAAAAATTGTTAAGGTTTTTTTTGTGGGAAATTTAATATCCTTTAATTTTGTTTAAAATAAAGGTGGAAACATGTGACCATTTCATGCGAAAAACTAAATGATAGGATCATTTAATTTAAATTCTATTTTTTTTTTTCATGTACAGCCTTAGACTTGACTTCTCCTTAACAATCCAAAGAAGGTCCTGAAGTCAATTTCTGTCGTCTTGTATTTTCTATACCTACTGAACTTAAAATTTGATTTTTTTTTTAAGAAAACGACATTTACCACCCTGTTCATAGGCTAGAACTATGCTAGAAGCAATTTGATGTTTCTCTATTCAACTACACGCACCAAATAATACAGTACCCGGGTGAATGAATGATTTAAAAGCAATTTGCAAAATATTAGCATAAATCAATTTATATTATCAACCACCGAATATCAAACAACTGTAAGGCATCTCTTCTCTATAATAGTCTACTCTGCTACTGTCCTCCCATATACCTTTGCCCTTCCCTTCCCGGCACGGTCCGTATATCTACATTATATCTTTAAGCTCTATGACAAGCGGGTCGGGCGCCTTTTATGCTATTTTCATTTGAAATTTTATGATTAATGTGCTATTGAATTTGTATAGAATGAGATTAAGCTAATTAGGTTGCGCTAGAGAGCAGAACTATAGACATAGCTATATACGCATACAGTTGAGTCGTTCTTTCCTCCTATTATGGCGTTTAATAATCGTCGTCGTCACTGTTATTGTATGCTTGCTTATATTCTGTCGCCATTGTGGACCAAACTTAATAAACCTGCTTCTGAATAAACTTCAAAATTTATTTATCTCTAGCTATTTTTTATATTTGGGTGTTGAAAGGCTTTTATTAATATTTTAATTTTTTTTTTTTTTGCTTTTCTATACTTATAATTTGATTAAGTGATAAATCTGATTGAAATTTTATGCGAAATTAATTGGCAGGTATGCCATAGTACAGTGTGTATTACAAGTAATGGGAATTAGATTGGTTTTATATTCCCAATTCAAGCACAACTGTTTTCTTGTTCTCTTTTTTGGAGACAGCTAGTTTGGGACCGAGCTGATTGGAAGAAGTACCTATGTTGATGGGATATATTTTTTTTTTTAATTCATTACTTAAAATCGACAGCTGACCAATTTCTAAAACTAGGTGACGTTTAATGGATATTGAGTTACCTTTCAGATGGTATATATTTTTTTCGAATATTCCTTAAAATATAGGTGCTAACAGTCTAAACGACCTTGTACGACCTTTCAAAAACTTTAAAAATTGATTAAAAAAAATGTATGGCTGACCAATTACTGAAACCGCCTGACTTTTTAGACGTTATATATATTCTTATTTCGAATATCCAATAAATAAGGTGCCAAAAATCGATGATGACCTTGAAAAACTTAAACCCTGGATTAAAAATTTTCTAACTGAGGGAAACATTTATGGGCTCAGTACAGACTTTTATGTAAAAAGAATGCACTGAAGATGTGATAACCATTAAATCTCTGTTTACTGAATAAAGTTTACGTGTACTAGATACACGCAAAGCCGAGGACAAGCAACGTTTGATGAGTCCATATTTGACGTGGAATAGCCATCCTTTTCACGGTAAGTTATTTCATGAACACAAGCAACATGTTTTGAGTCCATAAAAAATGGCCTAGTGGATGTGTGCTCCAAGTAAGTAAGTAAAAGTTTTTTTTTTTTCAAATAAAATACATAAAATATCAATTTGTTATTTGTATACTTTCAGAATAAAAGAATAAAGGGGAAAGCAGCTAGTCGATATGCAGCGTATGAAACAGAGACAGGGAACGTAGTTAAGAATACAAATATGGCTCACGAATATGTAATGATTACAGAAGAAGCTGTACCCATTACAGCAGCGAGATTAGGAAAGAGGCGACACAAAAATTGTGGTGAGTAAAGAAACTATAATGATCACAGGGTTTGTACTCATTACATATTTATGTAATCATTACATATTTATGTAATCATTACATATTTATGTAATCATTACATATTTATGTAATCATTACATATTTATGTAATCATTACATATTTATGTAATCATTACATATTTATGTAATCATTACATATCTATTTACTCATTTTATATTTTTTTACTCATTACATGTTTTGTACATTTTCTATGTTATCATTTTATGTTTATGTGATGAGTACAGTGATATATGTGGTGACTACATATCTATGTAATTATCAGTAGTTATATACTATAACATATTTTTGCAATGAGTAGAGTTTAAATGTACCCATTGAATATGTATTTATGCAATAAGCACATAAAATATGTAACCAGTACACATACTCCGTGTTCATTGCGCATCGATACTCGGCATATAACTTGATGTAATGAATACACTTGTGAATGCGGATGCTTAGCGAGTTTTAAATATTTATGGAGTCATTACATGTTAGACTGTAACTGATCCATAGACCATGTATTGAATAATAATCGTCTGTATTCAATACACGTCGATAGAGACTCATCGCACATTGCTCGTGCACACCGAACACCTTTGTGTGATGAATACAGTTTTTGTATTAGGATGGCTAGCGGTTTTCAATTATTTATCGACAGATATGTACTTACTATGCAGCATTTGTATTCAATTAAGTAAAGATTTTATTATGCAACGAGTAAAAAACTTATGTGTGCATATGAGTAAATGCATTTATGTGATGATTACACTTTTTTCCTCAGTGTAGAATTTTTGCCCCATTTTAATTTTTTTTGTCTCAGAATGAGACCAGGAATAATCTTCCCATAAATATTCTATACGACACTCTGCATAATGGAATACTGACTAAAAAGTAAACTGACGAAACGTGCATACAAATTTATTCAAAGTGGTTTGTCGAAAATATCGGTTTTTCACGTATAACTTCTTAACTGTAAACAACAATGGACTTTTAAGGTAGTATTTTTTGTTTTTTTTTTTTGGCGCTAATTTTTTGTGGACTAAAAAGGCCTTTAAAAGCCTTTATTCTTTAAATCCAAAACATGTTTTTTTTCAACTTTGAATTGTAATATTATTACATAAGACCTCTATATCTGAAATATTTCAATTAAATTTAAAATATTTTCACTAAATAATTTAATACCTTTACCCACATAACTTTTAAAGTACCTTTTTAGTTACAATAAATTTTTGTATTTTCAGAAATATTAAAGAGCATTTGTTCATTTACAGTTAAGTTTCTTTGCGACTCAAAATAATAGGATTACTTTACTTGTCAAAGATTGTGGTTTGTTCCTTTTTATACCTTTAGTTAACCTTTTCTATTATTCGTTTTATTTGGCATTGATTATATCTCCCAACTCACTTAAATACTCGAGTTCTATTTCATATGGCAACAATTTGATTTGATTGTATCGAAAGCACATTTTCAATCTCTTTAATTTTTTTTTTTAACTTTTCTATAGAACGATTTGTATAGTAACTGCATTTATCATTCTATCAAATTTGGATCGCCCTCTCACCAGTTTGGAGCATTTCAACCGAACCGAAGCGCTCCACCACCACCAGCCGCAGCCCCATACTGCCATCAATTTCAATTACTCTTCTTTTTATATTGGTGGTTGGAGTGACGACAGTCTCCAATAGAATGCAGAGAGGGGGGTGCCCCCAAGGCAAAAAATAAAAAGAAAAAAAAATTCACCCCAGTCATGTGTATCCAATTTAAAAGCATCATCCCAGTTTTGTTACATAACTATTAAAACGACTCCCATGCAAAAGATACAATGTTAGATGGTTTCGTATCTTTCGATCAATATTAATTGCTTTGCAATGGTTTTTCGATTTGACAGTTTTCAATATCGAAACGAACATGAGATGGATAGAGAGCGAAAAGAAAGAGTCAAAAAATAGATAGACTATACTTTTAATTGAATTGCCCCAGAGGAATGGAGCACAAAGGCAAAATAAGGTGGACGGGCTTGGTCGGCTGGATGACCAGGCAGCCGGCCGGCTTGGCGCTCGGTGGCGATGGGTAAGCCTATTTTCAAATGAAAGACAGACTTTCAGATATACATAGAGCCAAGAACGTCCTCTAAAAGAATCTCAAATGACACAAGAAACGCACTGAAATGCCACATGAGACACACATATGACATGACTGTTCCTTCTCCCCCTCAATTACCCCTTAAAAAATATCATGTCTGATGTCGAAATATATGTAAGTCGAAGCATTTGTGTCTTTTATTGATTTCCAGGAATCCGCTTATAGAGAAAAGGGTTCAGTCAACGACCATGTACCAGATCTTGTTGTCACATCGTTCTTTATAGGTACATATGTACCTACATCTATATGAGTTTATATGGCTTGTGATTATATTGAGCAGAAAAGATACAAACTTATGTCAAGTGAGTGTACTGTTCGTGATATGTATGAAAGAGTATGCGTGTTGGCAATTTTATGATTTTCTATAACTTAAGTAGTTTTCGCACTTGGGGCTATTTTAACGAGTCAGTGGAGAAAGTTGTTATTATATTTCATTGTGTCCCACACTTGTTCATTTTTTTTTTTTGGTATACAAAATTAAGTACCCAAAGAGGGTCACCATAATGTAAGTGAATCTGGTTGAAGTCAAGAGGGTTTTTTTTTTTTTTGAAAATATTTTATACGATAAAGTAAAAGAAGAATAACTTTATTTTCATGGTTTATTTGCAAATTTTGTTCTAAAATTAAAATAAAATATTTATACGACAGACAATTTTTTAAAATAATTTTACAACATTCATCAGAAATGTGTTTTCGTCTCAAAAAAACTCAAACGACTGAGATTTTTCTTTGAATTAGGTACTTCTTCGTGTTGTCTTTAACTAGGGTGATGTCGTGTGAGGTCAGCCCTCTCTAGTAGTCGGCCACTTCGTTATAAAATTGCGCGTAATAGCAACGGTTTTAGTTTAACCTCCTCTTAATTTTTTTTTTCTAAAAGCTTAACTATTCTTCTGTCTGGGTTCAAAAATTTGTGCCAATGCACCAGCAGGCTTTCTCCTTAAAAATACAAGTTTACTTCAAGATTTCGTAAGTTTCGGATGTATGGTTTTTAGTAAAACAAAAAATAGTGGAAGAGTGTTGGAAAATAAGCTGTAACTAATATAATATTGAAGCTAAATTATATGATGGTTTTTATGTTTTATATAGTTCATTTTTGTCATTTTTTTATTAAAAAATGTAAAAAAAAATAACTATTAAATATTTACAAGGGGGGCTGCCCTTAGAAGACAAAGTTTTGTCAATTCTTCTAAGGTCAGCCCCCCCTGGCTGACTACTGAAACCAACTTTTTTAAAAAAAATTTGTACCTGAGTATGCAGTTTGAATGAAAATTTTATTCTCTTTTGATTGGCGCAAAAAAAAATAAAATTTTGAATGTGTTTTCAGTAGTCAGCCGCCTATAAACGTTTGGGTATATTAGGCGGCTGACTATAGACGACACGTATTCTTATGTCAGCCCTTTATGTTTAGTAAGTTTAAATCATTTTATATCGCGTTTTATAACTTCAGAGAGTGGAAAGTAGTAAATTCTTATTCAGTTTTAATTCAGATATTTTAAATTATTATAACTTACAAATTTGGAGTGTTGAATTCCCATTCATTTGAGGTCATTGATTTGAGTTGTTATATTTGTAGGTAGATTTCCAGCATCAAAAATGGACAGTTCAGAACACTTTGAGACTTCAGACTACAAATTATGCAATCACCAATCATTTGACTCGATTTTGACATTTTTTTTACAGCAATCAGTTGAATGCAATCTTTTGTGAATTAATGCATTCTTTGCATTCATTTGCATTCTTTGCATTCATTTGCATTCTTTGCATTCATTTGCATTCTTTGCATTCATTTGCATTCTTTGCATTCATTTGTATTCCTTGCAATCCCTTGCATTCAATTTTATTCTTTGCATTCTTTGATTGCTTCCACCCCCGTTATGTGCTTTGATCCCATTAAACTTTTCCCCGTTGATTTCTTCATGTTCATATAACCTGTGCTCATAATTTTGCAAAAAAAAAATCGGTGAAAATATGCAAGAATGCAAATGAATGTAAGTGAATGCAAATGAATGCAAATAATGCATGAATTCACAAAAGATTGCATTCAACTGATTGTTGTTACAATCTCTCCGGGTCAAATGATTCGTAAGTGCATAATTTGAAGTCTGAAGTCTCAAAGTGAAATCAAATGAATGCAATATTTTTATTAAAGTCATTAAAGATTGTATTCATAAGATTGCATTCTTTTACAAGCCTGGCGCTTAATAACGCATTAATTAAAATAAGAGAACACAATGATTGGCCAATTAGAAAGGCAAGTAGGGGTTCCTCGAGGTAAATTACAACACTGCTTTCATGGTAGAGTTCTAGAGAAGCCAAGAAGAATGGGACCGGAAACTGTACTCAGTGTGGCTTTCAACAGAAGCTCACAAACCTCTTGAATATGGTCCAAAAAATCCTTCGGAGGACAAACGTATGACTCCATTCAAAGATAGCCTACCGGGTAAAATGTGGTACTATACGCCTTCCTAAAACGTCATCCTGAACTGTCCCTCAGAACACCAGAGGAACTCTCAAAAGGACGGGCAATCGTGACGGAGGAGTTTGTAAGGAAGTGGTTTCGGGAGCTGAAAGAATATTTAGCAGAGATTGACGCTGATGATTAAGAAGACCCCAAAAGAATCTTAACCCTGAATGATGTGTTTCGTTATATTTATTAGTAAATTAGCCAGTTCACGTTTCTAAGATCTCACTGAGATCTCAATCAGCAAGCCCCGTCAGCTCCACTGAGCAGAAGGAGAAACCTGAACAAAATTTCTCCGCTAGAAGTCAAAACCAATTTCCATCTCTTTTTTATTAATTAATCAACTGCGACAAAAAATAATTGAGCAAGCGAATCCAAAAAATATCAGTCTCAGTTTTTTGACAGCAAAAGTTAGGAATCTCACTGAGGAATTACGTTCAGATTTCTGAGTTTGCTGAGATCTCTGAGATCTCAGTGAGCTTGAGAAACCTGAACTTATGTAAATTATATTAAATAAGATTTGACTGAAATGCAAGTTTCTTTTTATAAATTATTTAGGTATTGTGTCTTCTGTCATTTATTTATTTATAAATTGTTGCAAAAAAGGTTGTTAATACATTTTGCAATGGCATATGAACTATATAAAAATGGATTTACTAAAGGGGGCCGACTACTGACAACTCTAGTGGCCGACTACTGGAATTTAGGGGGCCGACTATACAAGAATCCGACTTTACTATGAATTATGGTTAATAATTTGTTTAAAGTAGCAATTTAAACAAATATCTCTCTTATACCTCAATCTGCTAATGTCAACCAATCAGTAAAACTGAGATTCACGTTCAACAATTAAATAACGGATTTTTAAGGACCTGTTAAACATAAAAAAATAGTTAAAGGGCTGACTACTAGTGCCATCACCCTATAAAATTAAAATTTTATGTTAAAAATCTCAAATCCATCGAACAACTGCTATTTATTAAAAGACCAGTTTTTTGGTTAAAGAATTATTTTGCTACTACAGTCAAAGTCAATGAAGACCCAAAATGATAAAATAAATGAAAAAAAATCATTTAATCTGGGTTACTATAAAAGTCCCCAGTTCTGGATCGCGAGCTTTAGACATAAGGGGGTTAAAAGTCCCCTTTTGTAATTTTTCGTGAATATTTTGAAAACCAGAGATTTAGCGGAAAAGTCTACACTAACAAATTAAAGGACATTAAATTTCCTACAATTATTTTGTTTTTCATATTTAATTAGAGCGATTAGGGAAGGGGGAGGGGGTAGAAATGCATGTTCCGTTACAAAGTTTTTATCAATTTAGTCAGTACAGTCTGTTATCCCACAAAGTGATCATTCCATTTATGAATGGAGGGGTGGATAGTGGGTATAGGGTGTTAAAGAAAGCGAGGGTTGAAATGTCCTTATTATTTTTTTTGAGTGTTTATTTCAAAAAAATAGCATAGATACATAGTGCGTTTCCAAATTATTGACCACCTACTTTGTGAAATTATTCTTAGGCGTCTTCTTTGATGAAATTTTTTTTAAAAAACATTAGCTTGGAGTCAATAAGCAATTATTTAAAAAAAAAAAAAAACAACAGAAATGTTTACAACACCATACCATAGTTATTTTACAATCTAAAAGCTATTATTATTTTATTTCTCAATCAATACCCCAGGAAAATTAGACACCAAAAAAACGGCCACATTACTTAAAAATTCCGACAAAGCTGAGTTTTGGTGGAGATCTTAATTTTTGTTTATTAAGAATTTTCCAAAGAGTACCATATTAATTTAATTTTAAATTTTACAAAAAAAAATATTTTAAAACTACAATCAATAGATCTTTATCGCATGTGTTTGGGTACATTTCTGCATATTAAAAAAATAAAATGCACGACTGGGTCGCACGAACTTGCTCTTGTGGTTAAAGTTTTTTCGAATATGTAATATAAGTAATTGATAAATATGCACTGTATTTATCCATTTAGTAAATTAAAGAATATGGAAATTGAATATGGAAAAAAATCATGAAATAATTTCTTCAAATTGATAAAACAAGTACTTACTTAAAATGATTTAATTTTAGAATAAATAATGCAATTTTAATTCTTCAAAAAATATAAATTTATGCAGACAAAATTTTAGAAATCGTTGGAGCGATTTTCTTAAACAATAATTTTTATGGGTATATACGAAAATTCTTGAAATTTTTTAGAAAAAAAATTCGTATGTATGCCATTTTTAAGAATATAATAATATAATAATTTGAAATAAATTCATTAACCTGTTTTCAAAAAAAAAAAAAAAATGATTTATCAAAAAAAATTTGAACCTTATTTTCAAAAATCCAAAAAATAGTTTTTAAAATTATTTGTGGGTAGGTATGCCTTATTATTTACACTTGAGTAGGTAAACATTTTGATTAAAATCAGTTGAGCGGTTGCCGAGAAAGTCGAAAAAAAATAAAAAAAAAAAAAAAAAAACGGTTCTATCGCATGTACCGCTAACAAGAGTTTTTGTTAAAAAAAAAAATTTTCACCAAAATGCAGAACATACCGACACAAAAATTAAAAAAAAAAAAAATAAAAAAAAAAATCGTTAGAGCCGTTTTTGAAACAAAAAACTTTTTTCAAAACGGTTGCATGGAAAGTACCGTTATTTTTTGAACTAAACAAAAAAATCTCGATTTCACCAAAAAATCTTAAGCACCAAGTTTAAAGATAATCCCTTCATTGGTTAAGGCTGCAGGCCGAGGACACACATACCTACAATTTATTTTGTAATCGTAATGTCAAGTTGTCATCTCGATATCAATTTTTTGCAGAAAACTAAAACTTACTTGTATATTGCAAGTAAAACATTTTTGGTTGGTAGGGGTTAGGTTATATTGAAACAGACAGTCATTTTGTTTCCATTTAAGAACTCGCCTGGATTTTATTTCGTATAGTAAAATGGCAAATGAAAAACTTTAAGAGAATCAAAATATCTAAAAAATGATGTACTAACGATCTCTGATACTTTTTTTCATCTTAAAGTTATAGGTTATGTCAAAGTTGAACTCTACATGGAATGTTAAGTTTTAAGACACCCCTCCTACCTCTGTTGTGGCCTTTACTTAACTAAAACACACAACTTTGTAGAGAAGGGTTGGTGCAATAACTTTGTCCCATAATATTTTTCAAAATTGTAAAATCAGCATTTGCATTTTAAAAATCGAAGGAGGATCTAATCACCCCTCTAGTACGACATATATTACCCCTTCCCAAAAAATGTTGTATACAAAATGTAGTCTAATATTCTGGCTTTATTTTTAGACCACAATCTTGAAAATTCGACAAAAAGAACGAAAGTTATGCATTAGAAAACCAACCATATTGCTCTAATGTCTAAAATGACGTAATTATAATATGGTCAAATAGACCATTTAGCACATTTTAAATCTAAACTAGCTTTTTCACATGAACAAATTGAATAAACAGATATGCTCAATGTATTATCTAACTAACCTACAATTCCCATATACGCTATCACTTAGAGTTGTCAAAATAAGCTAAAGTGGATTCAATATCAGCAAAATGTAAGCACTCTTCTATTATACCGTCAGTCATTAATATTTTAACTGAAAAAAAAAGAAAACAAGTGAATGGAAATTGGTATAAAATAGTCTAGAAGTCGATGGTTTCAAACTTTTTCTAATTGCTATATATGTACATTTCGTTCTCATGCAATTTGCGTACAAATTCGTTAGCAATTCAGAAGAAAAAAAAAAACATTTCTACCAACAAGAGATTCAGATCAATCATGACAGCATACAAGTCACGCTTATTAGAACTTATATGGATATCCTGGCTATATCAGCTTCACAGCTTTTTGCAAATAGCCTTGTTTCTGCCATATTCGTATTATGTATATCGGCTGGCCTGTGAAATCCAGTTCGTTTTTATAAAACTTGCACACACTGGCTGCGCTTGCGCGCATTTCGAATAAACACTTAAATTCATTCAAACTTCAAATTTGATGATGATACGATAATCGTAAATGTCTACTAGAACCAATTAACGTCAATTATTCGCGACTTGTTTGGAGTATTCACGCTCGAAGCGAAGGAAGCAGAATTATCATTATTTGACAAACTCAAGAACTCTGGTGGTATAATCGTTAATTTATATCACAAAGCAACAACAACAACAACAAGGTAAAGATGGAAAAACCAGCTAAGAAAAAAAAATATTAACTTCTGTGTTATTGAGCAACAAAATGGTTATTTACATTCGAACTCGTCGTCGTCGATGGGATTCTAATAAGACCTAATAATCAGAGTTCATAATATATTTTGGCTCCCACATGCAGCGATTGCATATAATCGCATATGTAAACCCAACCTAAAACTTTGTATCTTTCGAGATACTTACAAGCTCAAAACCGCATCTTTGCGGCCAAACCCAGCGTTATAAAGAAACCATTTTATTCGACAAGACTAAATAACAATTTTGATCGTCGGCGCGGCGGCGGAGATGTACCTCTTCCTGCACCCACACAGCAAGGCACACGGCAACATGCGGCAGCGGTTGTGGATCTATTCAAATGTGATGTTCCCACGAAACCGCACAAATGAAAGGACTCACAGTGGATCGTTTTGACAAAAATGCTGACAAAATAAATTTTGCAGACAAAATTTAAATTAATTAGTGACTGAATCTCATGAACTCGCTTTTTTGTTCAAATTTTTTTCTTCTACAATTTGATTTATATGTCAAATGCTGAAAAAAGCTGTTTGCATCGTTCAGAACTCTCATTCCCACTATCTAGGGTAAAAAAATTCAACCGGGGAATTCGGTATCGGAGTATTTTACTCCCGAAAGAATGCACCTACCAGGGAGTTTTTTTCCCGGGGAATATTTAGAATTGGGTTGATAGTTGGAAAGAAAGTGTGAAAAAAATACTTAAAAAATGTTTTTGTTTGTTTTTTTTTTTTTTGAAACCAAAACTTCTTTGTTAAACTTTTAAACGCCATATTGTTAAAGCTGTTTAGAAATACTGAATTTCAAAATTATTTCAAAATCGATCCAGCCATTAAAAAAATTTAGTAATACGTGAATAATCCAAGAAAAAGTGATTTTTTTTTTTCAAAAAACGCAGTTTTTTTAGGAATCACTTTCGACGACATTCCTGCAATGAAGTTTAATTAAATTCGTTAGAACAATTTTTAGTGAAAAATATGGATAAGCAAACAAAAATCAAATTTCCTTTCCAGGGAATCACGCATGAAACAGATACAGATTTGAAGCAGATCAGTTTACCCGTGAAGGCTCTATCTCAAATTAAAGTGCATTCACAGAAAGACCGATGTCTTTCCCAGTTTTACGGACTTCTTCATCATCGTTGTATAACATTTTGATTAAGACGTCGAATTTGTTTTTACACGAAAAATTTTCCACTTTTCTTAAGTCTCTCTGTGTCAGATTTGAACAAGATCTATCAAGCCTTTAATAAGATTAGCCAAAAACATTACAATTTAGCCAACAAAAAAAAAAAAACTAAAAGAAGTATGTATTTCCGATACTTGAAATTTTCGGCAAAAACCTTAAACGCAGTTCATTTGCAATCACTTCTTGACCAGTAGGTGGTTTAATAAAAATCCTTCAAGCCGTTTTCGAGAAAATTTAAAATAATTAATCGTATGGTTCAAGATGAGATTTAATACAAATTCGACTTTTTTTACATAAAAATTTGAGGCGTTTTACTTTTTTAGTTCAGAGTTCGTTCAGAGCAGAACACTGAGCAGAACCTGAACGAGCGGAGTAAACTCTGTGCAGAGTGTGCTCAGAGCACCCCGATTTAATTAGGAAATCCACCTGAGCACTGAATCGTCATTTCTGTCAAATTGTATGAAAACTGAACGAAGTTGGCTTCGCTCAACTTTTATCTCCGTTTGCTCGGTTATTCAATCCTGAAGCCTAGTACGTAGATTGGGAAAAGACAAATTTTATCTCTAAAATTCTTATTTCTACAAAAATGTTGGAAAATCGCGCAAAATTAATGATTTTCTTCTTTTTTTTCTTTTTGTAAAATTATCGATAAATAATAGTTGATCGTGTTTATCGTGCAAAATTATTGACCTGTCAAAATTTTTCCCGCAAAATAATGCTTCGAACATTATTTTTCCTGGCAAAACTTAGTGGAGACTTCACCCTACAGCGGGTACAATCGTCCAATCGTCACAATTTTGCGCGTGAACTGCGTACTGCCTGGAAAAAAAAAACTGAAGACAAAATTTGTCCTGGGAAAAATTTTGTATATGAAAAGAAAAATTTTTTCCGATCTGCGTACTAGGCTTGAGCTCCGAGCTAGCTCTGAACGAAAAAAGAAACACAACTTCCGAGCTCTGAGTGCTCTGAATTCAAAAAGAAACACAACATTTTTGTTTGACAGTTCGGGATCAGCGCTGACCTGCTCTAAACTAAAAAAAGGAAAACGCCTATTATGCACCAAATTTGAAGAAAGTCGGTGCCCCGTTTGTGATCTAGCTTGGTGTACATTAGACGTACCAGACGCACAAGCCTACATGGTTGATATGACAAAACAACTTTTCTGAAGATCTCTTTCATCGTCATATTAAGTTTGATGATTGAAACCTTAAATTTTGTGTTTCCACGAAATCTTCTTTCGTATACAAAAAATTGTTGGCAACACAAATATCCAAAAAGCCCCACAGTAGAACGTATCACAAAACTGAGAAGTATACGTCGTTAAATTCGAACCAAAAACCAGATGCATTCATAATCCTCTACAAAAGGCCAAATCCACTCAATGAAGAAGAAGAAGTTTTGTGTATGCCTCTATCATCAGTTATAACATTCAAACCACCATGCAACACCACCACAATATTCCATCGCGCCAACGCATCTTTCACGTATCCAGCGTGCGCCCGTAATTGATTTGAATACTACACGTTCATTTGTGTGTTAAACGTAAAAGTTCCGACATATCCTTCAAATGAGCACCCATACGGTGAGAGCATGAAAAATCGGACAATTTTACGCAAAACAGAAGATTATGACACGCGTGGGTTTATGTTCCTTGAGAAATTTCAAAAGAGCTCTTGCTCGAAGCGGAGCAGATGGATCCTACATATAGTATAGGTAGGTTAGGCATACCTACAATCTGACACTATATATGTACCTTCTTCGAATCTTCGCGTTTACATGGAAATTTATGGCGAATCTTTAAGATACAATGAAATTTTTTTTTTGGCAGAAGAAGAATCATTGTATGGTACGCGTGATTGGATTTAATCACCATGTTGATTGGGCTCTCTTCATCAGTTTCTTTTTTTGGGTTTTGTTTGGTTTTAGGTGCGGGTAGGTATAGAAGCTTACCGCCTCACGCCATTGTGTGATGTCTTGAGATTATAATTTCGTTAACAGGTTGGGAGGAGGCTTCAAATGAAAAACAATAATCGCCGGCCGGCGCAGTGGGCGGCTAAATTTTATATCTTACGCAACCTTTGACAGACACTTAGCGCGTGCTTGAGATTTATTGCTAAAAATTAATAAGAGGTGATTTTTACCAGTAAGCATGCCTACTTAACTTGCACTTATTTCTGAATATTCATAACATATTCTGCCCAATTCTAATTCCGGGGAAATGTTTCCCCGGGAATAAATTATTTGTCTTCTACAATTTGATTTATGTGTCAAATACTGAAAAAAGCGGTTTGTATCATTCCGAACTCTCATTCCCACTATCGAGCGTAAAAAAATTCAACCGGGGAATTCGGAATCGGAGTATTTTACTCCCGAAAGAATGCGTCTCCCGGGGAATATTTAGAATTGGGTTGATTGAGTAAGTGAAATTCCTGCAGGTTGACAAAGTGAGTGGCTTCCACCGACTAACGTATTATTGGAATATTTTAAATTAAGCCCATTATCCATAACAGAGTACATACCTACAATGAGGCCAATTGTATGGTTAATCTTTGTCCCTAGCACGCAATCTATAGTTAAACCTTTGGTCAGGAATGTGCGTAAAGTTAGCACATCCATTTTTGATATTCATAAAAAAATGCTTGTGCTGCGATGTGCTCAACTTGTGCTGCTTATGCCGTAAATTTGACAATCGGCAGCACAAACTGAGCACAAAACAGTACCTACAAGTTTAATTTTTTTGAATATCGTAAATTTGGAAATATGTAAAATTATAGTGAATTTGAAAATACAGTACCTATAATTTTTTTTTTTTTATGCTTCGCAAAATAAATTGCAAATATGCGAATAATTTTTTCTCTCTCTTCGGCAGTTGGCAGCACTAACAGAGCTAGAAAGTTTATTTATTTTTTTTTTTGAAAATCTTAATTTGGAAAAAAATTTCATTCGTAAAATTTGCAAATTTTGCGAATTTGAAAAAAAAAAAAAAAACATATTTATGGCGCAAGCATCACAAGTTGAAAACAATAATTCAAAACTTTTATATTTAAGAAAATTAAAAACGGGGCGGTTTTTTTGTATCTCTTCGATTCTTAAGCCAGGCACACAGTTCAAGCTAAACTAAATTTTATCCCTACAATTCTTATCCCTACAATCGTTTGCTAAGAGCACAAATGTCAAAATTTATTTCGCGCGCTAAATTAAGTGGAGACTTTTTGAATTTAGCGCGGGAACTGCGTACTGCCTACCTAAATATTCTCGCTAAAATTTATCTTTGGATGAAATTTGTATGGAAGATAAATTTTAGCGCGATCTACGTACTAGGCTTTAGTTGAGAAAAATACAGCACATTTTTGTTTTTGAAAATCGAAAATGGCGGTGCTCACTTTACGCACATTATGATCAGGACCCTCTGGGGAACCTTTTTCAAAGGAGGCTTGAAGAAGCCGCCTAAGGACAGCACTGTGGGATCCCACAACCCTGGAAAAATTTACACAAAAAAGGACAATCTAAAAGAATATAATTGATTTTTGGCATGAGGAAGACTGTCTCAAAAGCCAATTGCCAAGTCGTGTGCGCTTCAAAAGTTATGTCCAAAGCCTGCGTTTTAAAATATATATTGTGAACGGTAAATTCCATTGAAAAGCAGTTAATAAAAAACTTGCAGATCACATAATATTCCATAGAAGAGAATTAAGACAATTATTTTTCCTACGATTGATCTTTTAGATTTAAGAATCTATCGCCATTTAAAAAGAAATGGAAAATGACGACAACTTAGGTTTTTTTTTATAAGGTCCTAACTGAGGTGCATATTATCAACAAAAAAAACTGATTACAAAACTTTTCTTCGTAGAATATGCGAGAAAATATAATTTTTTTGATGAACAATAAACAATTTTGGCCAAAATTAAAAAAATACTGTTTTTCTGTTTTTTATTCTTCGATGAGGAATTTACGGAAAATAATAATATGGGGCGACTGTAGGTGTTGTGCGTCACCCACCATTATCGTGAGAACAACACAAAATTTGTGAAAACTTTTTTATAGAAAATTTAATTATCTTTCTTTATCTCATAAAATATTTTTTATAGGATTTATACTTTCAGAGTTAAGGCACATTAAAGTATGATTTTTTAGTAGACCCTCAAACGACCCACCTACCAATTTCAAATGTAAAATTTGATCAGTATTTTTTTGCAATATGGAAAATCTTTTTTGCCTCTCCATATGGCGACTGGCCTAATAGGGTATGTAACTACTTTCCGAAGCCAAGCTCCTAACTCTACAAGGCCTAACTCTATGTCTGTTCAGTTAGCTTTACCACTTCAAAATTAAAAAAAGAAACCAATAATGGGATTAATTGTCGTGAATTCATCGTAAATTTGTCGTGAAATTGTTTTTTTTTTTTTAAGTCAAAAAATCGTTAAAATTGAATTTTTCTATGAATTTGCATTACCATAACTTTAAATGGCTATAATTTTTTTCCTAGCAGCTTTTTTAGTATGGAGTTAAATAAGTTGTGCTGTCAAAAAATTTGACAAACCCATTTATCTAAAAAAAAAAAATCGATCACATATAGCATAATGACGTACCTACTCAAAAATTTTTGTAAATTAATTTTGGGGTGTGGTTATGTTAACTTAACTGTCAAGTTAGTATTACCAGGGGGTAATTTTTTAAAAAACAAGCGCGACAAATTTTTTTCTTTCACGACAAATTTACAAAAAATTCACCACAATTAATCCCCGGTTTTTTCAAAAGCCTGGAGTATATACAATTATACATACACATCCTAACAATATTTTTTAATCTAAAATTTTATAAAAATGAACATGGTTTGATTTTTGATAGCAAAAGACCTTTAACGTCCATCAAATTGTTTACATAAAAATACCAAAACATCATAAGAATTTTTAGGACCCAAATGTTGCAAATTTCCATGTCATAACATTTTTACAATAAACATTCCCACCATGTAAGTTATCTTATCTTATTTATATGCTTGAGTTTTATGAGTTTATGAATTTTTCTTTTATCGTATAAAAATGTTCAAATTGAGCAATGAAGTGTGTGGTAATATTTTGTTCATAAATTAAACTCTTTTAATACGAACATTTTCGTATAATATATAAATTTATTTCCAAGTTAAATGTATTGGTACTCGTCTACCTGAGTTACATTTGATGACCATGTTGGGATTTGTTTTTGATTGGATGATATTTTTTAAGTTGAAAACAAAAAAAAAATATTATTAAGAATAAATACGTTCTTATAGGTATTGGTTTGGTTGTATAAATTTATAATATTCAAGAATCGTATAGACACGTACATACATAGGTACGCGTACATATTTAAATGACGTTTAGCAACCAAGGTATTTTTTTTTTATGGCTAAGGTAAAACGAAGGGTGCGTTTAATGAGATGATTCAATCGATTCAATTTTATTTTATGACCAAGTCGTATAGACTGCAATATTATTCGACTTTATTTCTCTATCGTATATAAATGAACACGATATGTGTGATGATAACTTGAGTGTAATTTATTTCAAGTAGGCATAAACCACCTTCATAAAAGAACTTATAATGAAAATTTATGCACGAATAAATAATAAATAAATAAAAGAACGCATTTTTAACATAGGTTATCCTTTAGTTATAGTTCAGTGAATAAATGGGTTTTTAGGTTTTTTTTTTTTAACGAACAAAATATCATCCTACGAAATAGGTGCATAATATAGACGTTTGTTTTTAAAGAAGTTTAGTTTAGTTTTTAAGTTGGAAGTAATTTTTTCGAAAACTTTTAACAGAAATAAGTTGATTTAAAATAGGAATGAAAGAAGAAACTTCTGGCTTTCAAAAAAGGTATAACACTTTTCAGTAAGTGTTGCCATTTCTTTTATAAAATTTTTCCATTTTAAATACTTTTTTTTATAAAATGCGTAAAAACACCATTTTTGCGCTCGATTTCAATTCAGTCGCTATATAATAAAATAAATTACTCTCAATTAGCTTTCATACGACATAAGTTTCATCACTGTTGAGCAATGTTGAAAAATTGACCCAAAATGCCCATGGTCCTTTGCTGTCACCTCTCTGAGACTATTAAAGTTTTTTCCTCTAACACATTGAGAAAATTCAAAATATCGATAGTTAAAAGTTCGGCAATTTTGAGTTTTTGACAACTGTTTTGGAAAAAATATGGTACCATCTGTACTCGTAATTAATGTTTCCGTACTAATTGTAATGAAAATACCTATTCGGGTAAAATAGAAAAAAATTAAAAAGTTCACTTAGCAGAAAAGTGAGGTTAAATCGAAATTTTTTTTTTTATAAATACGGGTCAATTTAGTTCTTGTCTACTTTATGTATAAAAATTATTTCCAGAAAACATAAACCTGATTAATGGTAATTTTTTTCTCCAACGTCTATTTTTCACATTTTTGCTTTCAAACGATCATATCTCGAGTTGTGGATTTTTCATATTTTTTGCATGTACCCATGACCTTTTTATATATTAAAAAAAAAAATCTATCGTCTACAAAAACAGCCAACTCTCTAACGTTTTTCGTTTAAAAAATAGATTCTAGACTTTTATCTTTGTTTACCCTTATTTACCCTAATTATCCTATTTACCCTAATCACTATTTTAAATTTTTTAAATAAAATATCCTTTTATGGCATTTTGTTTATGTCCTTAATACATACCATCTGAGCTAGTTCACATAATTGTCAAAATTCGAAAAAATGACATTAAAAGCGTGGCAACCCTATGTCTTGACCACTTTACGCTAGGCAACTCTTGCGCGAAATGTTTGTTCGGACACTACCTACAAAACTGTATATTTCTTATCTGGTACCTCGATGAGGGTAGGTCGTTCTATGGCGGGGTCTTAGGCTACTACGCTGTTGAAGAGATATTAATTTTGAAAAGAGTTTTTAAGTATTATTTAAAAAAAAATATGCTTTATAAAACTCTCTTTTGCTTAGATCTGTTTTTCATCTTTTGAAAATTCAATTTAGAAAAGCAACAACGTTTTGATGTATATGCCGTGTTTTTTTCAAGCCCGAAGAGAACACCATGTCGGCGCTCAACAGTTTACATGTTAAATGCAACAACAACTATGCCATTTCGGGCATATGCACGGACAATTTTTGTTGCTTAACTGTGTTACCGGCATGTTATCGATAGTTTGTATGGAAACTCCATGTTTTTTCAAAATTTAACGTAGTTAAGTACTAATTTTGTTTTCAAAATTCAATGCTCTTATCAGTTTTAAGTCAAAAACAGAAAACCAGATGCTAAATGTCTTTTAGTTTTTGAGAAAATCAAAATGATTAGGAATTCTAATCTGGTTAGATATATGTAGATGAACTGAACTTAATAGAAATTGCGTATTGACAAGGCCCTCACTAGTTAACTGCTGAATCCAAGTGAGATCGCCGGGACGAAACGCCAATTTGTTTGGACTAAAGGCCGTTAAAAGCTTTTTTATATCAAAAATCAAAATCAACGGGAGGGGCAATTTTCTAAAAGAATTGACTTATATATAGAAAAAAATTATTAAAAAACAACGGTGACAGCTACAACGACATGCTATATACTTTTTTGTAAAGCCAGAAATTGCTGCTTTTATTTTGTTTTTAAATTAAGTTTTTTTAGTGAACACTTTTTCAAAAATTAATTTTGAAAAAAAAAAAAAAATTAAAAAATTGTGTTCAAACTAATTTTGATTAAAATTTTACGTTCTTAAATAATATTTTTGTTTTTAAAATTCGATACTTTTACTTAATTTACGGAAAAACACTTAAAACCTTTTAGTTTTTGAGAAAATTGAAATTTAGTTTGTACACAATTTTTTGCAATATTTTTTTTTCCAAATTTCGAGTTTGAAAATTAATTTTTTAAAAACTATTCTCTCAAATAATTTGAATTAAAAATAAAATAAAAGAACTGATTGACTGACTTTTAAAAAAAAGCATAACAGACATTGTAAGTGTTGCCGTTATTTTTAATGATTTTTTTTTTTTATTTCAAGTCGATTTTTTCGAAAATTGTCTCTCCCGTCCTAACGAGGGAAAATGGATGATTTTCTTCTTATCTCGATCCAACCTATTCACTCTAGCTTTTTGTCACCCTGTATACTGCAACTAAAAATAGCAATTTCCGTTAAAGCTGTCAGCGTTTTCGTTTTGTATCTACGTTATGCGAATTCGTAGCAAAGCTATGACTTTTAACAAGAAACTAAAAATTTAATTAAAAATTCTCAATCTTCCGAGTAATTCATCATGTAGGTACTGTATTACTATACTTTCTAGCACAAAGCCCTTATCTTGCTTACGAAATGAATTTCTTTACACAAAGTCTCAGAAAAATATAAATAATAAATCTAAATGGCAATACTAATTATATATCACCTCAACCTCATATGCGACTTGTTTCCTAATTAAAATTCCATGTATGCATACTCTAAAGGCTTTTAAAGCTTAAAAGGTTCTTTGTTAAACCTCAGGGCAAATAATTTATAGCTTTTTTTAAGGACTCATAATAAAAATTTTTACAATCAGCTTCTGTGCATTAACTTTTATTGACAGCTGCTTACACAACATAGCACCCAGATTCTCATTTACTTCTTGAACTTTAAAACTTTGGCGCTAAACCGTAAACCGTGTATTAAAGATTAAAAAAAAAATAATTAAAAAACCCAACAAAGTCTTCACATATCTCAAAAAATTTAAGTGCCACCGACCCAAGGCGACCCGCTTCAACTTCCTAATTAACTGCATTTTAAAATAAACGCTCTCCCCAGCGAAACCGTTTTAAATTAAATAATCTAATAAATTCTATTCCAATCCCAATTCCACTTTTAAGTATCAAAAATAATCTTATAGACAGTTGTTGTGTGCGATAAATAGTCCCAGCGAGGCATTGCCCTCAAGCATACACACCGAGCGCCCTATTCGAATCACAATCATTAATTCAATTAAACAATTTACATTGATAAATTAACTTCTTGTTCTCGTCAGCTAAATAAATCGGCCACTTAGACTCACTCCAAATAAGATAGACCAAGCATCATCAGAGGAAGCGATCCCTAACGATATCTATTCTGCCAGCCAGCATCAATCAATGTGATGCCTATCTGAAGGCATCGCCTAACTTAGCTTACTCTCGTCGTGAGGAAGTTTTTAGAAATTAAATTTAAATTTTTCTATTTAAACCCAAAAATGACATCAGAGAGGGTGGTGTTGTGGAGGTTTAACCTTCGTGCCATCCTGTATCTACAGAAAAATCACTGCATCAACCGCACAGTAGGAGCACTCTACATCGCATCGCGCATCCCTCGATGACATTGAAAAATGATGCCGTTAAATGTCACTGACAGATTGCAAACACATTTGCGGTCGTGGTAGACCAACAGTCAGACATAAAAATTGTACCAACAAAATAAAACATGAAAATACTATTTTAACCAAAATAAATAAAAAAAAAACTATTTTCGCGCCAAACAAAACAAAATGTTTTTATATCTACTGCACTGACATATTCATCTGACAGCTGACAACTGACAACTGCTGGTTAAACAATAATAAATCTAAATAAAAAAGACCAAAATGTGATGAATTATAGAACAAAAGGGCAGCAGCTGAAAAAAAAAATACTTCTCTCATGATAAAAAGCTACAAAGAAAAAGATACCACAGATTGAGAGGTAGGCATGAGGCATCAAGCAGGCATTTATCTGAATTCAAAACTCTAATTAAGAAAACGTATACGTTCATTTGTCTATGTCCACCCGGTTTTCGCGATATTACACAGTGGGGAATTTAATAAGACGATAAGAGTAGAAATAAATTGGGAAAAATGCGTTCCTTAACTTGACATCGAAGGTGGAATGAAGTAACTTCCTAAAAAAGAACTGCTAGACTGGGTCGCATAAACTTGCTCTTATCAAAATTTTTATAGCAGCCCAGAAAAATTCGACTTTCATATCGACGAAGCTGAATTTTAGAGCTCTCTGTTTGTAAATATGTCTTAATACACCAGGAGCAAAAGCAAGTCCGTTCGTCAAAGCTGATTTTTTTAAAATAGGTTGTCAGTTGAGTCAGTTGACGGCCCCCACCGTCGCCCGCAATTTGTCCCCAAACATTTAAAAAAAAAAATCGAAAATTTAATTCCGTTCGTCAAAGCTAAAAAATTGTACAAATTTTCTTTACATATTATAGAACAAGAAAACATTGGTCAGCCAAGTGTATCCGGGGGCCATCTCAGGTCAGTCACTCAAAATAACTCTACACCCTCATTTTTCCCCTTTTTTCAAAAAAAAAAAAACTGATTTATTGCGATTTCTACTATTCAGAGATGAAAAATGTCTAGGCAAAAAATGAGTCCCTTAAAATTTACAACATTTATTGTCTCACAATCAACTTTCTAAAGTCAGCCCGCAAAAACATATAGAGAACGACAGATGCAAATTTTAGTCATTTTTTTTTTTTATTTCTTCCATGTTTTTTATATTTATAAAAATCGGTTTATTTCGATATTTATCGGAGTTGAAAAGTGTGAAGGTAAAAAATGTTGCACTTAAAATTCTAAACAATTTTTTTCAAAGACCCAACTCCCTAAAGTTAGACCCCTCAAAGATATAGAGCGGTAAATTCCTTTCTTAATTTTTTTTTTTTAATTTTTGTATGCATTACATATTTTTGTTTATGATCTTAAAAAGTTTAATAGCTTTTTTAGCAATGAACTTTATATTGGAAAATTGTAGAGCTTAAAAACTAAAATAATGCACATTCCTCCGTCACCAAATTCAAACCTTTTTTTCCGTCTTCTCTTTCAGTTTAAGTTTAATATCGATTTGGACAGTAGTACGAAGGCGCCGCAAAAGAAAAACGGATTTTTGTAGAAGGGTTAAATAGAAAGATTTTTTTGCTATGGGAGAGGGGGGGGGGGGGGGGGGGGGCTATATTAGGCGGGAGGGAAAAATGACTTAAAATGAAAAAATAAATATTAAAAAACAACGCCAACACATACAATACAAAAATTATATGTTTTCTGCAAGCCAGAAACTTGTTTTTTAATTATTTGTTTCAACCTAGTTATTTATGTTAATAGTTTTTAAAAAAACATACTTTCAAACTTAAAATTTATCAAAAAATAAAAAACTAAAAAAAAAATGTTACTGTTTATTTATAAAAAATTGTGAAATAAAGTAAATACTTTAGTTATTTGATGTCTCTATATTTTCTTAATCGAACGCTGAAAACTAGATGGTTTTATGGCTTCTAGTTTATGAGAAAACTGAAAATTACCAAAACTACTTTGTTATTCAATTTTTATTTTTTTTTGGTATTTATGTTTGAATTTAAGTTTCTTTAAATTCAGATTCTTTAAATGCAAAAGAAACTTTCCATACACCCAACCTCGCAAATACCCAAAATCATACAGTGTGTCCAAGCAGGGGAATTGCAGGGGCAGCACACCCCCCATACATACCTCACTGTTTATAGGCCGTAATGCTGGGTGGTAGCAGTGTATGTATGTAAGCAAGCTTATATAATGTCAGCTGACGCAACAACAACTCAAGCTATGTGAACATTTTTGGGATAGCCATCTGACTATCACCCGAACGCAAGGATAAATAAGAAAACTTCAGAATCGAATTGGGCATGTTTGTTTGTTTATTGGAATTCCGAATCGAACAGTTCTTCCGGATAGCCAATCGAAAAGGTCAATAGTTCATCGCGTACCTGTCAAGCCATGAACTTTAAAATCCATTGAAGGATGGCTGCGAATTAAATGGACTAAAAAACCTCTACAGAATTCAAATTTTACCTTTAAAAAATTCGAAATTTTTCTGATTTTAGTTTTTGCTCCGGAAAAAGTGGATTTTAAGTTTTTTTGGTGGCACTTGAAAAAAAAAAAATATTATCCAAAGGTCAAAATATAGTTTGCTGCCTATTTGTCAAGCCATGAACTGTCAAAATCCACTGAAGGATGACTCCAATTTAAATGGATTAAAAAACCTCTACAAAACAACAAAAAAAGTAAAAACTGACTTAAGAGTCTGTTTTATACATTTTCTTCGTGCTTCACACAAGACTCCACACCCCGCATTTTTCTTACCAACAAACTGCCGAAATATCGTACTCTATCTTTTTAATCTAAACAGGCGTCTTATCTTACATTTTTTTACCACCAAAAAACACGAAAGAAACCAAGGCTAAGGATAAGACCAAGACCGAGACCGAGACGAGACTGGCACATTAAAATTTTCACGAGAAAAAGGCAAGACCGAGATCGAGACGAGACTTGATTAGGCGAGACCAAGACCGAGACCGAGACCAGACTGAAATTTTTCGATTTTGACGAGACCGAGACGAGTCTAACAAATGTCTCATCTGGTCTCGTTTCGTTGCCAGCCCTATTTTCAACTATAAATACATATTAGATTGATAGCTTCGCTAGGTAAGTTATTCATTCCATAAAGCTTCCATTAAAGGGTTATATTAAAATTAGTCACATTCAATCTCAACTAAATATGTACTCTGCTTTTTTAAAATTCAAGTCAGAAGCTTATGAAAAAATTTTTGATCATTATTTTCGAATAGGTATTACCGAAGGCCGAATTTTTTATAAGGAACAATCTTTAGACTAAACAAACTATTACATTATTGATCTATTTTTGTTCTTCTAGTTCTTCAATTGTATAGTATCCCGTTGCGTAATGGTTTGGTTAGTGCGTTCGACTGTCACGCCAGAGATCTAGGTTCAAATCCCAGCCTCTGCCACCAAAAAATGTTTTTCAGGGCTGCTGCCTCTTGCGAGGAATTGACGAAACCTCCAAGAGTATCTCTTGTCATAGAAAAGTGCCGCTCACATTTTATCAGTTTGGATTCGGGAATAAACTGTGGGTCCTCTCCATCCCTATAGACACGCACACAGGTATGGTTTAGATTTGTAAGTCACTAGGCCCTGATTCTTCATGAGCTGTTGTGAAACCAAATTTAATTTATTTAAGATTTTTAAGTTAAAAAAAAAAACATTTTCCTTTTCATCATCGTAGATATGATGAATATTTGCTTAAACAAATATTCTGTCTATCTTAATTGATTTTATTCCAATTTTTGAGGTTATTTGTCCCATACTATATGACGCGTGGTCGGCAGAAATAATATGCTTTTGATTCTGTGGTAGCAAACATCTAACGAATGCGAATCTAAAGAATTGAAATTCATATTTGCCATTATGTCAAAAGGAATCACCATCATTGTTAATGATGAGCGATAGCAATAATGGAGCTTGTCACGATAGTCTATCATCTTCCTCCTTTTTTGTTGTTGTTTTTGTTGATGTGGCAAAGAGCTTAAGAATATACACTTCAATTGAATGCTGATGGACACGAACATGGACGATACGTCATCATGGTGCACTATGTTGTTCGTGTCGCAAAGATTGCATGAGGGATTTGAATTTATCTTAATTTATTTTGAAGACTTAAAAATATATGTATTCTGTTGTTGGCCTTTTCGGAATATTGATTTGTCTTTTGGGATCATTTTTTTGCGCCTGCATCTTCAAAATGATGATGATGAATATAAACGTGTTGGTTCTTTTTGATTGAAATTCTTGTTTTTGTTTTTTTTGGGTTAAATTATCTTTCTAGACTATGTGATTAGCAAGCTAAAATGTTAATTGATGTGGGTTACCTTTTTTCCATCTGTCACCTATTTAAGAATAAAAACAAAAATCCACATCTGCTCTGATTGTCTCTTAACTACCTTGTTGCTTCAGAAGGTCGTTATACATTTATATTTTTTTTGTCTTGTATTTCATTGTTTGTATATCTTTTTCTTTAAAATTATGAAGAAGAATGCGGGTAAGATAAGGTAATTCGATACTAACATGCTGGGAATCTGATTGAATGTGACATTGGAATTTATAAAGCAAAAACCAATTATAGAATTTAGTTTAGACACCTTCTCAGGCATCGTATCGATGAAGAACGTATCAATTCGTAATACTTGTGGTTTGAGAAACATAAATCCATCATTGAATATTTAAGATTTGATAAATATTTCGACGTCCAGTCGCTGTCTTTTTTTTTTTTCTTTATAATTTTACTAAATTTAGCATATTAATACTGTCGAAATCTATAAATAGCCTAAAATAAATTTTGTGGTACCATTTTCTCAAAAAGTATTTGACCGATTTCGATAAATTTTATGTGGTTGGAAAGCCACAATTGCGGAGATGTGCAAAAACTTGAAACACGCATTTACATTACACACTGTGGGTCATTTTTGTGTTTGTAAAAAAATAAAATTAAAAAAAAAAATGTTTTTTTCCTTCAATAATTAAAAAAAAATCGTTTGCGAAATTGAAAGTGTAGAATTTCGACACAGGGCGATACTAGTACATATAAATGCTCGTGTCGGTAACTATCGAGTAAAATCTTGCATCTTAGAAGTGTACAACAGCATCTAACTGATAAGCCCAACTGTCGTGCCGGGCGAAACGCATTTGGACTAAAGATCGCCAAAAAATTTCATTAAATTTTATTCAACAAAAACCAGCATTTTCTATTCTTTTTTTTCTCAATGATTTTTGTTCCAGTTAATATGTAATTGGAAGGAGAGTAAAGAATGGATTTACAAAATAAAAACACTCACCAAATTTTTTGGGTAAGCTTGAAGTAAGGACTGGAAGGAGTTCGTGCGTCGCGTCGTGACGAGAGACTTCAACAAAACTATTTTCACTGACGACGCACTGTTCCAAGATGGAGTGCGGTGTTGGTTCAGGAATCTTTTCTTATTCTCTGAATATCTTTAGATCTTATCGGCTACCCAACATTCTGACAGATAGTTAGGCAGCCGCTAAAGCAATTGGCGCAAAATTTTAAACAGCCTGATGTCAAGGTATTAGCATGATACTACTTAACAATTTTCTAAATTTAAAACTCTTTACTAAAATATTGTTAGTTTTAAACATTTCCTAACTAGTATCATACTAAAAGTATTTTTCTTGCTGATGAACACGCCTAAAACAGTGACAGTTCAACCCTTTTTTGCAATTGCAACTGCCAAAGTGACACTTGGATTTAGTATGATACTAAAAAGATAAAATAGGCATTTGGCGATTTTAACTTTAGTAAAGTGTTAAAAAGATATTACGATGCTAACTCGTTTAAAATTTGGAAAAGCCTGTTTTTCGCCTACCATCATACTAAAAATGCTTTAACATCATACTAAATCGTCTAAAATTTTGCACCGCATTGTCTCACCTTTACATTGGTTCGGCAATGCCGGGATGAGCTCTCAAGCCTAAATCATAACCTCAAGGTCACTCTTTGGGTTTCAGGCTACTGGGGCTGTTGAGTGGAACGAGCGGAAAGATGAACTAGCCGGGCAAGGATTAGCCCTTCATAACTCACTTGCGCAAAGAGTTAAAATTCCTCTTGGAGTTATGAAAAACAATTTTTTTCTTAAAATTTCCTTACCGAATCATGTCGTAGGTGGCACAGTCTAACAAACTGCGTTATATCTATAGAAAGAGCTGGCCCACCTATAATAAGACTCGAACAACCGACTTGATAGACAGACCCAGGCAACCTTTTCCGGACAAAGGCAAATCGGAGAACATGCCGCGAGGCTGGGCATCCCTCACTGTCGTAGCTGTGGGGAGCAGCAGAAAAAGGAAACAGTCATTCATTTCCTTTGAAAAGACGATCCAAGACGAGATCATAATTGCCCAAGGGAGATCAAAGTCATTCGAAAAGCATTGAAAAATTACCTCAACGAACTTTCCGAATTGAAGATCAGAGACTTGATCTACTTTTTCAACGCAATGATATGGCTCTAAGGCAAAATCTAAGCCAGTAAAGCTGTGTAAATCGTTCATTTCAAATGATCGAATCGTTAAAGATCGATTACCAAAATGATCCGATCATTTTATAATCAATCGATCATTTTCATTTAACTCAATTCATTATTTTATACTGTTTCGATTCGATTTCGATGAAAATCAGTCTCCGAATCTAACAAATTAAATTGAATACTCTACCGATTTTGATCAAATCCAATTTGACCCAAATCATAAAAATAAGTTTTTTGCAAATATCTCAAAAACGGTTTGTGCTAGAGAAACATTTAATTCCACAATTGTGCAGCTGAGGCAATTTTCCACAAAAATGGTCTTGACGGTTTTTTTCGTAGCATTAACCGTTAAAAAATTACGGCATATTTTATGACTTTTGGCCCTTTTTAAGAATTTTTTACTTTTCGGTTTGCTGTAACTTTTTAACGGTTAATACTACGAAAATAATTGTCAAGACCATTTTTGTGGGAAATTGCCTTCGCTATAAGATTGAGGAATAAACTTTTTCTCTAGCACAAACAGTTTTGAGATATTAGCAAGAAACAAATTTTTATGACCTTTGACCCCTTTTAACTGACCTAGCGGTAATCCGATCAGTTTTTAAAGAGTCCCATTACCAACGTCCATGCCAATTTTTAGCCTCTAACTAATTTTTTTCTTTCATTGACATTTTTTCGTCTATTTTTATCTTACTGGAATAGAGATTGGGATGGAAAATGGAGAATCATTGAAATGATTGAGATCGATTGAAATGAAAATTTTTGATTTCAAACATCAATACTTTCCGATGATCGGATTAAAAAAAAAAGCCCTACTAGCCAGACTCCTGAACCACGATTATTAAAGCCTACAAATTGTCTAGCCTGGCATTTTGTCTTGTAAATTACTTTAAAAAATCCTTTCCATTACAGGTCACGCGAGTAATGGTATCAAAACGGCGCACTTCAGCGCTAATTGGGTCTCCGAGCTAGGTTTTTGCTATTTTACTACATATTCAGAAGTGGAAACGAAACAAGTCTAAATACATTTCTTAATTTTTTTTATGAAGTTGTGTCAATTGGATAAAAATCCCACGTCAAAATTTAATCTAGGATAAAGTTGAATCAAAATTTTAATCCAATGTGCTCATTGCTTTAAACCATGAATTGAACCGATTTTTCATTTAATCGGAACACTTTACTAAGAAGAATGATTATTATCGGTTGCAATTATGATTTCTTCACTTCATGTCCTAATCGCATAACATTTCTTAATCCCCTTTAACTCCCCTTTACTCTCGTTCCAAATGAATTCCTTTTAACATCTTAACCTTGTCTTGTCATAAAATTTCTTCATCCCTCTCCTTCATTTTTAACTCAATTGAAGTTGCAATTAATGTCTAAAGCTTAAATAGAAAATCGCTGCACTTATAGCAGTCACTTGCATCCTTTGCCAGCAAAAAGAGGATTATCTGTCTCTTATGCGGTTGACAAAATAAAACCCTATAACCACCATCCACCACCATTAAAACCACACAGCCCTCTACCGCACAACTATACAACTGCACTCTCCACTCTGTGTTAATAACTTTAAGTCGATCATTATGATTTCTTTTTTTGCGGAGTGCAACACCTAACACCGCAACCGCATTCTGCCTTTAATTACTTAGATATAGATACTAAAAGTAAGTATATCTGTATGCGATAGGGTACTTTGTGTCATGGATACACTTCCATTTGACGGCTCTCAAGCCATAGCTACTGCTTCTGCTGGTCTGTGATCCTATGCCACCATGATAATAGTCAGAACGCGTTGTCAACGTTGTCGTCGTTGCTTTTGCTGTTGCCGTTGTTGGTTGTCAAAGGTCCCGAGGGAGGATTATATTCTTCATTTCTTGTTGCCTTTATACCTACTTTCAGTTTTAAATTCACTGTACTGCGCTGCATAAGTTCTTCTTCAATGTACACATTAACAATTTATGTGGCTGATGTTTGGAGTGCCTACCCCCTCTGGAGTCACAAAGATTTAGGAGGGTATATAATTCCCCTTGGAAGAAATAGAGAGGGTCTTCATTAATCTTATATGTGACTGTGATTTAAGCATCCATTAGGGGAAAGCTAGTCGTCGACGTTGTCGTTGTCGTTGTCGTTGTCGGGTCGAAGTTGAAGTTTAACCCCTGAACTTTGTATACATATTTTGAGTTCTAACTTTTTTTTTTATAATAATGAATTAAATAAAAATTTAATCGTAACTTCGCGTGGATATACCTAGAGGGAAGGATTTTCCAACAACAAAAATAAAATTTCTATCCTGGCTTAAATATCATCCGACGACGACAGTATGTGTGTGTGAGATCGTGATTTATGGATTCTATTTATGGGAGGGAAGGTCGAGGGGCATGGTCTTTTTTTTTTATTGAACATTTTTTTTAAGCCAGTCTGTAACTATTCCTTGATGTGCATAAAGTCATTTATTAGGTCGTTATTTTTTTTTATCTAAAATGCGGGGACGGTTTCATTTTTTTTTATTTTTAAACTTGCAACCAGTTTCATACAGTGGGACAGATACTGTGTTAAAGTTGGAATAAATTAAAAAAAAAAAAACATCAACATTTTATGACTTGAGGTTTATCACTCTGAAATTTTTTTTTCAGAAATAGGAAAACGATATTTCTGTGATGCACCCTGTCAACGGTCTTTGATTTTTATTTATAGCCTTAGGCTAGACACGCACTTGCCATTTAAAGTTGTTGCTATTAAAAAATCGCCAACGCCATCGCAACAAATTTTTATCGTTGCAACGAAAAAATCGCTCTAAAAATGGAACCAGTTGCATTTTTTAAAGCGTCGCAATTTTACGGTCGCATGGGCTGTGCGTGCACTCACATCTTAAACCGTATCTCATTTCTTGCGACTGAAAAATTACGCGACTGACAATGATCGCAAGTGCGACTACGATTTTTATATCGCAGAAATTTAAATCGCAAGTGCGGTCACAAACATGTAAAATTATTTATTTTATTTTGCGACAATCGCGTCGCTCGAAAAATGAAAGAAATTTCAGTCATTTTAGCATCGTGATTTCTCGGACGCAAGTGCGGTCAATCATATTGAAACTCATTTGTTCTATTTCTTGTGACTAAACTGTCACGCTATCAAAGGTCCAGTTTTTCAGTGCGAGATTAAAGTTAAAGCCGAGTTATTTCACCAAATTTGATGAATTATTCGGAGTTTTTCAGGTCGATTCAGAGGAATTTCACACTGAAAAACTGTTTTTAATTAATAAACAATTAATGAACGATTTATTTCCACAGTTTACTAACTCTGGTTTAACTCATTTAGGCCCAGAAATGAAACATTTTTCAAAGAGACTTAAATGAGACTTTTTCAAAGTCAAAATTAAAATTTAGAATTTTACGAAAATATGTTGCCCATCAGTTTATTTCGATAAAACGTGAAATAACTACAACCAAATTTTTTTTAATAAGTAAAATGTAGTAGGTAGGTAGTATTTTTTAAATTTTCTCAAAAAAAAAAACTAGACGACTTTCCGTTTTGTATTCTACTAAAAACTTAGAATTATTAATTTGTTTCGCAACTAAAATTTATCATTCGTTTCTCTTTTAACTCTTTGCACAAATTTTAAAACAATATTCAAATGTTGTATTATTATTAATAGGATTAATGAGTATCGGAGATTTTATTTAAAAAAAATTAATATCATGGTAATTTTAAGGTTCTGATATAATTTTCATTTATTTTAATATTATGTCAGTTTAAAAAAAAAATTACTCCACTGTTTTTGTCGGCTGAAATTATTTATTTTCTTTTTCAATGTCATAGTTGGAAAATTTGTTTTTCATATTAAATTTTGGGAATCATTCTTCTTTTATAATATTTTTTTTTTTTTTTTGTGTTTTATAGTATAAATTGTGATATTGGAGATTTATAGAGAATATTTGAAATACTCCATCATAGAGAGGATAGAGGGATGTGATGAAAATTTATGAGCCTTTTTTTTTTAAATATGCGGCGCATATGTGAGTTTTGAAGTGAAGCATCATCGTCGGTCGTCATCAGGATTTATCGGAGAAATGAACTCGTGTCGTGTTTCATTTTGTTTTTTTCATTGAGGACAAGCGATTTTAATGTCTTGCTAGAATTTGATTAGTTACTTTTTTTTTTGTTTTATCGAACAGATTAGCTTCTGTCATCTAGTGATTTTGGTTCATGAGAACAGATCAAAAAGGTGATTTTTTATTTTTAGAAACTTGTATGACAGTAAAGAAAGAAAATTTTGTGTGAAGGGAAAATTAATGTCATGAAATGCAGTGATTTGAGTCATTTAATATATTAATTTTATTATCTTGTTAAATTTTTTTTGATTCAAGCTACATGTTGCGTCAAAACAAATACATACTTGCAAAATCTGTATGACACCTTTTAAGCTTGACAATAGAAAATGTTGTTAAATTTATCTGATAGAACTTGCTTTTAATGTAACAACAGATTGAAGATGCATGGTTAAATAATTTATACACTTGTCAAAAAAAATTAAGGGAACAAAAAAAATCACTTTTTTTTAGTGTTTTTTGAAGAGCTGTATCTCTATGAAAGGTGGTCGTATTGATATGAAACAAAAAGCATTCTGAAGCTTTATATTTTTATATTGAGAAATTTCAGCAAACGATTTTTTTAAGGTACCCCTTTTTTGAGCCAATTTAATATTTTTTTTTGTGAAAAAAGTGGACAGAAATTGTTCTTTTCGTTTCCATTTTGATGACAATATTTATGAACCACCCAATTTGTTCCTTTAATTGGTTTTTACGACTTTGATCATTCGGTACATGAAAACTGTTCAATGGATTTATTTGAAATTTTACAGAAATATTGGCGGTCTATAGCTCTTTAAAATGTCTTACCAAATTAAGTCCTGTAGTCAATATTTGTAAAGCAGTAAAAGATTTACAAAATGTCTTTATAAAGTCGTTTTTTTGACTTTTTCTGAATGTAACGCTGAGAAGCCAAAAAAAATAATCATATTTAAGTTTTGAAAAAATCTTGTAGAAAATTAATTCCAGTTTTTTAGAACTACCCTTAAATTTTTCGTGTCGTCATTCCTTGCGAAGATATTGGTAGTCAAATTCGAAAGTCTGTTTTTTCATTCAAAGCCAGATATTCTTCTGAAAAAAAATTGTAGAATGGCGAAAAAAGACGACCTTAAAGCTGAATAAACATGTTATTGAACAAAAAATATTAAATTGGCTCAAAAAAATTTTTCAACGAAAATGACAATGTTCAAAAATTAAAAAAAAAATTAAAATGTTTGTTTCGTGCTGATTGCGCGGTATAATATATATAACGGTATCTTTAAAAAAATCGCTTGCTGAAATTTCTCATTACAAAAAAAAAAAATATATAAAGCTTCAGAATGCTTTTTGTTTCATCTCAATACGACCACTTTTCACAGAGATACAGCTCTTCAAAAAACACTAAAAAAAAGTGATTTTTTTGTTTTTAGCAGACTCGGTTGATTCACTAAAAAGACATATCGTGTCGATTCGGAAGAAAAACGACACAACTCAACAAATGGAATTTTTGAGCTACTAGCATTGCTTTTTTTGTGAAAGATAAAAATTTTCAATTGATAAAATACCACATTCTACTACAAAATCTGGAACTAATTGAGCTACTGCGTGGTCTTACTATTATTATACTAAGATTAATTGCATTTCAAAATTGTATTCAATTTTCTGTTCCTTGCTTTGAAAAATGAGATTTGTTGAGTTGTGTCGTTTTTCTTCCGAACCGACGATATATACTTGAATAAGTTATTTCTTATGTGATATTTTTGGAAACTGATGGCACACAGCTCATGAAGAACTAGGGCCTATTGACTTAAAACTGTCAACCATTTTTGTGTACGTGTCTATCCAGAAATGGAGGGGACCTACAGTTTATCACCGACTACGAACGGCTAATGTGAGCGGCACTTTTCTATGACAGGAGATACTCTTGGAGATTTTTTCAATTCCTCGCACGAGACAGTAGCCGTTCCTTTTTTTATTATCTGGGGGGATCGAATCTATACCTCCGGCATGACAGTCCATCGCACTAACCATCATACCGCGGCTAATACTTCCCATAAGGGAATCACATAAAAATGCTCCGAAACACATTGATTCACTCTTTAAGGGGCTGGCTGGCACAGTTGTCACGGGTATGTACTGACGAATAGATGCACGGGTGCAGTGCATGCACAGTCCGAAGAATTCTATGAATAAACCCATTTTTTATAAATTCTCCATTATCGTAGTTTTAATTCTCATTAAAATCTCGATTTTTTTTTTAACTCAACACCAGGTTAAGTTTATTGGGTTAACAATTGAAGGAATCATTAGGTATATGAATAAATTGTTAAGTCAACAGGCTTTGTAGTAAAACAAGGATTTACAAGATGTCATTTTAAAATACCAAAAACCTAAGTAAAATTTATACTGTGGCCATGTAAAAATCTTACCAATTTTTTTTATTTACAAGTATTTCATGTTTAAATAACATGGCATCTTTTTGAAATAATTATGCACAATTTTATTTAAAATAATGACATATTTAATTTAACCATGAAATTTTTACCTGATACCGCTTGAGCTACTATACTCGAATTTTAGTCACTGTATAATCTCAACCTACACATCGAACACTATACAGGCTCATTCGTATACGTTGCAGTTATTTTTATATCATTTTTTTTCTACTTCAAGTCGATTTTTTTTGGAAATTGTCCCTCCTGCCTAAACGGGGGGAAATAGAAATACCCCCCCCCCCCTTTCATACGATTTTTTTCTTATCTTGACTCAACCCACACGCTCTAGCTCAAAAAGTAATTTTTTTCTTCTCAAATTGCCCCTACCTCCTAAACGGGGCGAGATAGATCCCCCTCCCATAACAAAAATGCTTGTTTTTGGCGCCAAAGTTATCGTACTCTCCTCGGGCGGGTCGGGCCACTAGTTATTTTCAATTTTAAATTTCATGCAGTAGCCCAGTAGCTAGGTATCTAATGGGTATAACACCATAATAATCTCGTATTATTCCAAGAATTTTAATATGGAATTCTTAAAGGGGCTCCATCGAAAAAATGTCTCATATTTCCAAGAATATGACACAAATGAAAAGTAAAAGTATCTTCATGTCTTCAATTATTTTATCGTCTACTACCTATATAAATAGGCATATAGATATTCGTATAGAAAAGATATCAAAGACGATGTCATACTTCCTCTGTGTTCTTCCTTCCTTATTCAATTTCTCTTTTAATTCGATAAAAACCCCCATACCCTTATTCTTGTATAGCTATTAAAATTTAAATAGGTATTTAAACATTGTAGACATGTGAGATACATATTGTAGACGTATACCTTCCTACTCATATATCGTTCTTTACAATAAGTCATCTTTTTGACTAATGGGCTTTAAATGACTTCCTTTTGAGGAAATTTAATTGTGCCTATTCAAAAGTTTATAATTAATTTATACTATATAATGTTTATTCAAGAGAAAACTATAATATTTTATGTGTGTGTGTTTGTGTATGTATGATGTGTTTTGGGGATGCACAAAATTCAAAAGACTGCCAAAGAGCCAACTCTCTTTTGAAACTTAATTAATCCAATTACGCACTGTTTTGCAATCATATACCATCATCCTATCTTTGTTAGTATGTTTGTATGTGTAAATAACCCACGAGCAGTATAAAGTTCTTTCAAAAAAAAATCAAAAAAATCTCATATGTCTGTCATCGAGCCCTCAACATATTCGCATATAATACATCATCATCTCCTATTGAAAAAAAAACAAGAAACCCTTACTCATACCCTCATGCTCAAAAACTCACAAAATTGCATCCATATGGTACTACTAATCAACTCTTCGCCTTCGCGACTATAATACATACGTACGGGATGTGGACCTCACTCCAGGACCTTTCTGCAGTTTTTTTTTTTTTTTTTTTAGCAAAAAATATAAAACTGCAATTTAATATCCCAAACCCGAGCTCTATTCTCTATCGCTGGATGGAATGAATATGCTACAAATTCTACACTCTCTGCACACACATCTGTCTCGATCCCGAGTGAGAGTTGGTTTGGTATCTATCTTTCTTCTTTTATTTGTCCATAGTGCTAAAGAAATCACCATGCACCGCAGGAAAAGAAAAAAAAATAATAAAACAGAAATTTCATCCCCCGACGAAGAGAATATAGTTCCGCAACATTTTGAAGGGACGATATAGTGACGCGACGCGCCTGGCGAATAAGCAAGGCCAACATCTGCACCGCCTTGCAACACGACTATGCCAATCAGGGTTGTCGTTGGGCGAATAATAGAAATTCATTGGAACTACTTATAAATTGAGTTAACTCTTTTCTTATTTTTTTTAAAGAAAGATTTAGAAATGTAAAAAAAAAATAAATTTGATGGCACAACAGCTCATGAAGAACTAGGGCCTAGTGACTTACAACTCTCAACCATTCCTGTGTGCGTGTCTGCAGGAATGGAGGGGACCTACAGTTTATTGCCGAATCCGAATGGCTAACGAGCGGCACTTTTCTGTGACAGGAGATACTCTTGGAGGATTTGTCAATTCCTCGCAAGAGGCAGTAGCCGTTTTTCTTTTAAATAAATAGATGGTGAGGCTGGGGATCGAACCTTAGACCTCTGGCATGAAAGTCCATCGCACTAACCATCACGCCACGGCTGTATTAAGAAAAATATATGAGAGGTCAAAGGGTTCAAAATTTATTCGTGCCAGACGGATATGCTAAAAAAAACGTAAGAAATCGAAATGGACTTTTTGTTGCGCAACTTAAAGTTACTCAGAGTTGTTTGCCCTCGCTCACTATGCAATTTCCGAGCAACTTTTGGGTTGAGTATTTTTAATTGAAATGTTAAATTGCCCTTGGATTTTGGATCAGCGACGATACAAAACTTGTTCAGTGTGAAAATACAACTTTTTTTTCGGGTTAAAAGCGTCTCATTTGCTCAAAATCTTGGGAAATTCCCAATAGTTGCTGGAAGTTACTGGGAACTTGCCTAGTGGGCGAGGGTAAGCAACAAAAAGTTGACGAGAGTTGCCGGGAAAAATTTTCGCTAGCAACTCCGAGCGACAAAAAGTTGCTTAGTGGGCGCTCTCCCATATAAGATAATTTAATTAGATCGGAGCAACAAAAAGTTGCTGGGGTGAGCAACAAAAAGTTGCCTAGTGGGCGATGGGCCTAAAACTATATTATTTACTGGCTGAACAGAATGATGACGGAGACGGAACTGGAGCCGGAGCTGGAATCGCTGTCAAAATATTGAATACACGCAAATTCAATGTTGCGAACACAACGGAACGTAGCTGCATACGAAGCTGCAGCCGCAGACGGAAGAGTTCACCAACTTTTAACTTTTCACGTACGACACTTTTTGACGTTTCAATTTGTATGAAGAAAAAAAAAAAACAACTTTTTGGGTCGGAAAAAAATATTGTGATTATTTGTGTCGCGAAAAAAATTATTTATTAAAAAGAAAATTATTGGAAACAAAATATGTGAATTCTGAGCTTGTACACAAGAATATTCTTTTGTTTTTCTTCAAAATACTTTCAAAGCTGTACAGCTGTATTGTGGGCACGTAAAAAAATAACGTACGACACATTTTGACAGCTCTTCCAGTTCCGTCTACGGCTCCATGCAGTTCCAGCATTCTATTCTGTTCAGGCAGTTATGCCCAGTTTGTCATTGGCGAGTTAAACTAGAATGCAAACCAGTATGCAAATCGACCCAAAAAAAAAGCTCGGAGTTCATTAAATCCGGAGTTAACCCATTAAATTTGGTGAATAAAATCGGGTTTAACTTTAATTTCGCACTGAAAAACTAGTCACACGTGTATTTTTTAATCGCAAATTGGACCGGACCTGCATCTTTATATTGTGGCAGCCCAGCGACTGTTTTTACATTTGAATGGCCAGTAGCAGAAAAGCTATGCTTCATTTCATATCACAGGTAAATCGCACTAGCCAGTGTTTTGGTATGGCTGCGGCAGTCACCCTCCTCCTTGCCCCACCCCCTCCCAAGTATGTAAGAAAATAATGAAATTAAACTGATCTTGTGGAAATGTTTATAATGTCATAGGCGAGCGAATAAACTTAATCAGCTTTGAGTGGGGGTTTATGTCCTCCCCGTTTTCATGCAAATACGTTGCCAAAAATTTCGAAAAAAAACTGAAGGTCTATTCCAGAAAACGCGGGGGAACGTATTGAAAGCTATAACCCAACTTCGATTTTTCGCTTTGCGTTGTTTCTAAAAGCGAACAAGGGCAAAAACGATTCTTCCACTTTCTCTCTATGCCAAACATTTTTTGCTCTCTATTCTTGTTTGTATTTGTTGTTCCTTTTATCACGACATTGCTTTCTGTGATTTTTATGCGTTTGTGTTTGTTTTTTGTTTTTGCAAATGGTGACAATTTTCGTTATGGTTTTCGTAAGCATTTCTATATCATGTTGGAGACAAACTAAAAATTTCGTTTCGTATCAGCAGCGTACTAGGCTTTAATTAATTCTACAAAAATGCCATAATTTGCCGTCGAATTTGTGGGCAGTATTGCTTTCAACACACAAAATGGCCGCTGAGATTTTAGCGGTAGAAAAAGCAGCCGTAATGATAGATTTTTCTAAAAAATAAATTTTTAAAAAGATTTTTAACTATTACATTGAATGGCTAAACTTTACAATATTTTTTCTTTGGTTCTGACAAAAAAACAATACTTGGGTTGATCCAGGATAGAAACATTTTCTTTTTTAGTAAAAAAAACTAAATAAGAATCACACAGCGGCAACCACGTCACTAACAGTGAACTACTAGCAAAGTAGGATCTAGGATGCCGATGATGATGCCGACGACACTAACACGAGTTTTCGGTTAGTTATATCTAGTTCCAGGATATTCACTCTAAACTAAACGACGACGATGACGACAAAACCAGCACGACTATCCTCAAACTTTTCCATATGCACGACTAATATACCTAGAAGTAGTGTGTGAACAAGTGTAAAAAAAAAACTTCTATAACTGTAAAAGGACATGGATATGAAAGCAGCAGAATTTCTGCCAAATACAGCTGCCTCTAATGTTCACCCTTTTGCTCCAGCATTTTGTCTCATATTCAAAAGCAATGACGACCATCAGGACAACGACAGCGACGACAGGAACAGAGGCTTCTCCAGCCGCTCCACTCATCATATCCATTATATGTGTGAATGGTGGAAAATAAAGTTTAAAATTTTGCAAACGAGATTCATCGAACAAAGAAAAAGGATCAGGAAGAAAGAAGAAGGAGTACCTACCTATAGCACCAGTAACAGCTAGAAAAAAAAAAGAATACAAAAAAAAGAAAAAAAAAAAACACACACTCATTCATCTCTAGACAAAATAATGTAACGGAATTCATAGCCGGAGTCAACAGCAGATTCAAGGACTATTTTCAACATCTTGCAATTGAGTCCTGTTATAATATGTAAGTATAGGATGGTGTTGTGTAGTTCGTGTGCTTGTGAATTGTTCTGTTCGGAGTGTGTGTATGAGATGGGAGTCAGAAAAGTTAGTAAAGATTTTGTTGATACGAAAGATAATATCCTACGACAAGAGTGTCCTGCTACTGCTACTGCTAGTTTGTCAGAACTTTCCAGGAAGTTGTTATTTCTGCTGCTTCTTGTCTTGTGTGTTTGTTGCTGCGGCATTCAGATTGTCCCTAACGACTCTGACGGGGTTGGGGAAATAATACTTTCCGTTAGTATATCCTTCCTTATCAGCTGCTGCTACTGTGGTGTGGTTCTAACTTTTCTATATATACTTATAAGTCTGCCTTTTATTTGTTGCTAAAGGATAACCGATTATTTTGACTTTATGAGGTTGTGAATAAGATTTATCTACATCTCTGTCTCTGAATTCTATGTATCCATGTCCCGCACAATTGGATTTGGCATATCAACCAGTGCAGAGACAAGGATCTCTAGTGTGAAAACTTTAAAACAAACAAATTTTAAGGACAACTTCTTCCTTGACTTGGCTTTCCTATTGTTTCCTTGGTTCATTCGTCCTTCTGTTCTGTTTTGTTCTGTTGGCGGTTTGGTCTCTAGATGCAAAAGCATTCTCTTCTATACACTTCTAGACAAAAGAAACTTTGTATTTTGAAGAATCTTTTATGCGAATCGGATACCTTGTTCCTTAAAACAACCATTTAAATAAAATTTTTGGTAAATTAGTTCCTTCTTTTGGTTATTTCCGGTATACTGCTCTTCTCCTCACTCTATGTCCTGTTTTTCTTGGAAATTATTAAAATATTTTGTCGTTGTTTTGTCGTGTTGGAAAGACAGTCGCCTCAGTTTCATATTATTCATTTCGTATTGTTTCCACTTAAAGGAGTCCTTTTTTGTGTGGTTTGGTTGTGGGAGATAGTGCCAGCTGTTGTATGTTTATAAAGTGCGTTTTTTTTCAAAGGTTCTTCGTTGAAGACATAATTTAAGGCAGAATTGTCCTCTTGGGAGTTCGATTGATGTTGTTTACTCTATTTTAAGATTTTCATAAATATTTATTTAAACCTATTTTTTTTTTTTTTTTTTTTTGTGAAGAAAAATCTCATAGTCTGTATACAGATTATACAGCGGTTAATTTGTGAGGTGTCATTTTACAATCGATGATTAATTTTCGATCCTTGAAATTTAGAACGGGATAGGGTACTTACCTACCTACTCTGGAAGCAATCAGTGTGTGATAAGTGGAAGGCGCTAATCTAAATGGTAATTGGATCTTGTCAATTTTCGTCACACACATTATTGAGGGTAGGTAGTAGGTACCTACTTAGAGAAGAAAAATCAATTTTATGTTCTTTTAAAGTGGTTAATTTTGTGCACTTCAAATAGGTCTTTGATGGTGATTAAGGACTTTATTGAAAGAGTGTGGTTGGTAACAGATTGTGTTTCTGACATTTGGATTTCCTGATAATGGATTAACGAGTTTCTGAAATATGAGTTTAATAAATTGAAAATAAATCTTTTGTTGAACCAAAATATATAAAAAAAAGTTAATTCAGATTTGCCGGGTTTTGAAGTTTATATTTTTTGTCTGAACTGACTTAGAAATTTCTTTTAAAACACAAGGACGTGTAGGATGTAAATGTGTGCGAGGTTAATTAACACAGAAATTAAAGTAGGGTAGGTAGAGTGCGTTCGGAAATTTTCCAAAAAAAAAAAAAAAAAAAAAAAAAAAACCACTTGGATAAAAATAATAATAATGGAATCATAAAAATTGCAATAAATAAGTACTTAATTAATAGGTAATATACTTTCATTGTTAAAACCAATTTTTGTACCCAGTTACAGTACATAAATGATAGGCAAGGTTCAAGTGGCTGCCAGCAGGAAAAATGATACACTTATAGCCGATTTCATTAAGCCCTTTTAACAATTTAACAGGCTTTTTAAATCTTAAAATGACTTTTGTTCCATACTAAATAGGTCATTTTAAAATTAAATATTTGTGATACCAAATATTTGATCATAAATCATCCCACAGTGATATCATTTGGTGAGATCTAAAATTCCGATTCAAATAACTACTTCACACTAGTGGCAAAAAAATTAAGGGGACCAAAAAAATTCACTTTTTTTAGTGTTTTTTGAGGAGCTATATCTCTGTGGAAAGTGGTCGTATTGAGATGAAACTAAAAACATTCTAAAGCTTTATGTTTTTTGTGTAGAGAAATGTTAGCAAACGAATTTTTTTTTTTTTGAAGAGTGTCATTTTCATAAAAAAAAAACTTTTTTTTGATTCAATTTAATGTATTGATTCGATAGCTTTAATTTCTTTTTTTTTCATCGTTCTACAATTTTTTTTTTTCAGAAGAATATCTGGCTTTTGACTTTGATTACCAATATCTCAGCAAACAATGCCGACACGGACAATTTAAGAGCAGTTTTGAAAACTGCAATATATTCTCTACAAGATTTTTCTAAAACTTTATTTCGATTATTTTTTGGCCTCTTACCGTTTGATTAAGAAAAGTTAAAGAAAAACTGACATTTTAAAGAATTTTAGTAAATCTTTTACTGCTTTAAAAATATTGATTACAGGAATTAATTTGGTAGGACATTTTAAAGAACTATAGACCAACAATATTTCTGTTAAATTTCAAATCAATCCATTGATCAAAGTCGTATAAAAGAAATTGTTTTGTTCATAAAGATTGTGAAAGCGTCATCAAAATGGAAAAGAAATGATCAATTTCTGTGCACTTTTTCACAATTATGCATTAGTTACATAATAAAAGGCCCTGTTTACTTAAGTCTACTAGAAATCAGGATTTTCTGCCTAATTTCATAATCTACCGTTTAGAAATATATACACAAAAACATAAAAAGTGTCCTAACTCATTGGAGTAGAGAAATTTCCCAGATAAGCCTAAATTTTTCAAATGTTTAAAAAAAAATGGAGAAAAAACTTCTAAACAAATTCTGGAAATAATAAAAAAAACACGATATCACTTATATGGGGCTTAATGTTTTTTGTTTATCTATACAAAGGTCTAGGCCACTGTAGTTTGGCCCATCAGGAGATCCAAATAAAATATTTTTCTTTTAGTTCTATTGACGTTTCAAAAACATATGTAAACATGATTTACATATGGCTGCGATTGAATAACCGTGTGTCATGTTGATTCATCCTGATTCTCTTGCAAACGAAACTACTTTACTAATTTACCTAATATAACAAGGGTCAGTTAAATTAGACATACAAGAATTATATATATAATATATATGTTGTGCGCAAACTTAAAATGTTTTATAAAAGTTTAAATCCTAAAAATTAGACCTACTGGCAATTAATGACAGTTCAATACAGTGTGAAAGTAATTTAACTAGATTTTTTAGTTGATTTAACAGGAATATTTATTTAGTGCGTTAGACTGTCATGCCAGAGGTCTGGGGTTTTTTCGGAGCTACTACATCTTGCGAGGAAGTGACAAATCCTCCAAGAGTATCCCTTGTCATAGAAAAGTGCCGCTCCTGTTAGCCGTTCGGATTCGGCAATAAACTGTAGGTCCCCTCCATTCCTGCAGACACGCACAAAGGAATAGTTGAGAGTTGTAAGCCACTAGGCCTTGGCTATTCATGAGCCGCCTGTGCCACTAAAATTATTTATTTATTTTATTTTATTTTATTTTATTTTATTTTATTTTATTTTATTTTATTTTATTTTATGTTATTTTATTTTATTTTATTTTATTTTATTTTATTTTATTTTATTTTATTTTATTTTATTTTATTTTATTTTATTTTATTTTATTTTATTTTATTTTATTTTATTTTATTTTATTTTATTTTATTTTATTTTATTTTATTTTATTTTATTTTATTTTATTTTATTTTGTTTTATTTTATTTTATTTTATTTTATTTTATTTTATTTTATTTTATTTTATTTTATTTTATTTTATTTTATTTTATTTTATTTTATTTTATTTTATTTTATTTTATTTTATTTTATTTTATTTTATTTTATTTTATTTTATTTTATTTTATTTTATTTTATTTTATTTTATTTTATTTTATTTTATTTTATTTTATTTTATTTTATTTTATTTTATTTTGTTTTATTTTATTTTATTTTATTTTATTTTATTTTATTTTATTTTATTTTATTTTATTTTATTTTATTTTATTTTATTTTATTTTATTTTATTTTATTTTATTTTATTTTATTTTGTTTAAATTTGGTATCCTGTTAATTTAAAATAATATATTGTGGGGGATTTTTCCTGGGATCATCCTAAGAAATAAAATTGTATGGGGGAAAAATTTTAGGTAAACCCAATTTAGTGAGTGAACTCTGGATTTACTAAAAACAAACTTCTGACGTTTTGTTCTCCAAGTTTTTTAGATCGATCCGAATGAATCCTTTCTGAAAAAAACTGAAACGTATGTTCAGAGTCAACTAAAGTGCCTTAAATATGAAAACGAATTGTGAGCCCTGAATTGTGAATATGGTCGGTCGAGAATTTTGACATTTCATTCATATATGTCGTCCCTGATGATAACTGCGAATTGTTATAAAACATTATAACAAATAAAATGAGTGTTAGAGTTTAAATTCAAACGAATTTAGTTTGTGGATGCATCCTGCTGTCGCGTAGAAAAAAAATTAAAACACAAAATATTCTAATTTAATCTTATTTTATGCATCAGTATGGTTTTCCATTCAAATTTGTTAATTTGATCATTTTCGTCGTAAAAAAAAAAAAAATGATATTGCTTCAAAAGATTAATCCAAATTCTCAAGTCGCAGCTAAATGTGGAAGACACTTTACTCTAGTTTAACTGGAAAACTGTGCTTAAGAAACCCATATTTTCTGCGTTTAGCCTGTTTTTTTTTTTTTTTTTGGAAATGGCGATATCTTCAAATATGACTTTAAAAAAAAGCCTAGGGGCTTATGCTTATTTTGTAGGAAATTTCATGTTCTTAAAATTTTACCTCAACTACTATTCCACAAATTCCACCGATCAATATGCGAAAACCCGATATTTTTGACACATGACCTTGCCTTATATTTACTTCCTCCCCGTTGTTGTATTTTTTATTTAGGCAAAAGCACACTATGACATCAACCGATTTTTGAAATCACATAAATTTCGAATGTTCCATTATAATTTATTGTCGTGTAATCCTTTACTTCAAAAGCAAAAAAAAAAAAATTCTTCACAAAAAAGAATGATAAACACGACCGGCAGTTTGTAGTTAAATTTTTATGATAATCACCCAACATACTAAGTTAGGGTATATTTTAATGTCTATCTGTTCTATTTGATATTCAAAAAAAAAAAAAAAAATCCAAGAAAATCCATGCCTCTTCCTCCTCCCAGTATAAATAGATTTTTTTTTTATATTTTTTTGCTGCCAATTCAAGAACATCCGCCTTTTCGAATAGCTATTAAATTTGACAAAAAAAAATGGTACATACATTTATCCTAGAGTTGGATAGAAGCTTTCCTTATGTGTATAGAAGAAGAAAGGCAAGCAAGCCCTAGCACTCTATATATGGTTCCGAAACGGAACGCTCTTGGCATTTATATCTACTTTATGTAAAAGTGTACCATCAGAGGAAGGCCAAGCTAACTTCGTTTTTAGTGTGTGTATCATCAGTTTAATGGGGAAGAACCATTTGAAATGCTGCTTCTGAAATGGCCTTAATGGTGTGTTTGAGCTCTAATATAACCCACCCTCAAATGATAATAACAACCAACTCCCCCGACTCTTCGTTATTATTTTTTTTTTTTACTCCCGTTTTATTCAACCGATTCACTGGAATGGTATTGCTAGGACAACAAAACAATGTTCATCTAAAAAGATACGAACATAACATTAAAAAAAAAGATGAGCGTTCCTGAACCATTTCGGAGAAGAACAAAAATTGATATGAAAACCTCACGCGTACCTATAAGCATACACAACACATAGAGGCCTGAACCCTGAAGGATGGTGGTCTTGAACTTGTGCTTTGGTGCTTTATATCATCGTTTTAGCTTTATTTGCCTTTTTCTCGGTTGATGTTTTATTTTTATTAAGAAAAGTCTTAAAAATCTTCGCGAAGCACCAATAATGTCGCGCGTCACTGCTCGCAATTATATATTTTAGAACCGTGTGGATGAAGATAAGAAGACGCCATCCACCGTCCATCGCGTTCACATCCTCATCTTCGCCTTACTGTTTTAATTGTCCAAAGATAGTATTATACACAATGACCCAAGACGGTCCAACAGACACGAAAGCGGCGAAGCGCAAAAAGTTTTGTTCAAAGACAAATATTTGACAAGCTTATTGGATTTTTAATGGTTATGGTGAATGAGTACTTGGCTAGCCGCCTGTTCAAGCCCAAGAAAGGAACGATATAGCTGAGTGAGGCTTATGAGGTTCTATAAAGAAGTTTTATTATGATGATGCAGACGAATGCATTTCCAGAGAAAATATTACTTTGACGGTTGAATGTGCAGGAAGATCTTGATTGTCTAAACAGTCAGTGGCTGAATAATATGCAGAGGTCCGACCGACGACAACTTAATTTTAAAACTTACTACTGAAGTGGCAAATTGCGGGACGATGACTATATGCAAACAAAATACGAGTCACTCACCTGAAAAGAGAAGAAAAAAAAAATAAAAATAAAATAATAGCAATCAAAGGTAAGTTAAAATTATGTTGATATATTCAGAGAATTCAATCCCGACAATGAATTCAGAAGCTAAGATAGCAAAATAAAGTATTCATTAGTTAAAATAAAATCCTTGTGTTTTTTTTTTAAGAAGGTTGATTTTTGTCTTTCAAGGAAAATTAATATTGAGTCCAAGGGAATATGAAATTTTACGTAGCATTATTTCACACAAAAAGAGGGTGATTCACGTAAGGTGTGACAAAAAGCTAGAGCGTATGGGTTGAGTCGAGACAAGAAAAAAATTATATTCCCCTTCCCCCCCCCCCCCTTTCGGTGGGAGGGGCAAGAAGAAGAATCGACTTAAAATACACTTAAAATAGAAAACAAAAATCATTAAAAAACAACGGCAACACTTACAATGTCATACTTAATTTTTTTAAAGCCAGAAGTCCGTTTTTCAGTACGTTTTTAATTCAAATTATTTGAGAGAATAGTTTTTGAAAAAATTATTTTCTAACTCAAAATTTTGAAAAAAATAATGAAAAATTTTGTTTAAACTAATTTTGTTAAAAATTTTACGTTATTAAGAAGTATTTTTGTTTTTAATACCTATTTTATATATGAATTAAATTGCGAGATTAAATTTTTTTTTATATAATTAAAAAAAAAGGAACTTGAAAAAAATTTAAAATGAATTCTGAGGAATTTGTTAAAATTACTGTGTAAAAAACTTGTAAGTAAAACTTCAAATATGTACTCGTATGTATACCTACATAATAAGGTATGCAGTCTACACTAAATCAATTCCTTACGCTGAAACAGCGTTGAGGTAGCTATTTTTTAACTCAAATTAAGCCGGTATAAGGAGAGTTCTTTGGATCAGGTAAGTATTCTTTCACTGTAAATAAATTTTTTTTGTTTTTGTTAAGGCAAAGAACTTAATTCATTTTTTAAAATAAATTAATTTTTGATTGATTATTTATTCATTGTGTTAACGAATTAGTTCGTTAGTAGGCTTATTATTATTGTGTTTTTTTTTTCAAAGAATAAATAAATGAACGAAACAGAAATAAAATTGTGAGTGCGTTCGCAGTTAATAGAAATGAGAAGGATTTTAATTGTAATTTCATTAATTTTTTTTTGATGATTTATTTATAAATGTATATTAAACGGAACACTTAATTTTAATTTTTTTTTTTCATGAAATTCTTAAAGCTTTCATTAAAATTAGAAAATTACTTTGAATTAATTGGGAAAAAAATCGTACTTATAAATGAACTGTTTCATTGGAATAACAATTTTTTTTATAGATTCAACGAAAAATCTGTTGGTTTGGTGTAAGTAATTTCATGACTCTAAAACAATTTTTTTTTTTTAGTAGTTCTTAGAAAATATATCAAAGAACTTAACCATTATGAAATTCTGAGTTGGACTTTTGACACATCGAGGTGGGTTATTATGGTCATAATTTTAGTTGTTGAGTCAATTGTGGTTTTTGACAAGCAATCAGGGTTACATTTTTTTAAAATATAATTTAGTTGAGTTTATATAAGTTTACAATTTGTTTTTTTTTAATAAAAGTCTATTGGTTACGACGAAAGTCATCTATTAGGATTTTTAAAAGTGCAGGTGTAAAGTTATCGCAGCGACATTAACCGATCGAAAAAATATTATTTTGCAATTTGCCGTTAATTAGTCGGTAATGAGCTCTGTGATTACCGATGTTTTTATGTTTTTTTTTTTGCTTTGCTGAGTTGATATCAATTCAATTTGTTGTGCGATGTTTTTTATTTGTGAACAAAAAAAACATAGAAAACATTGCATGACAAAATTAAATTTGTCTTAACTAATTCAGATATATGAAGTTTAAAACCCTTTTTGAGGTGGTGCTTCGCTAGCAAGAACAACAAAAAAACAAAAACATAGAAAACATCGAATTATTTAATATTTTTTTCGATCGAAGAATTTGGCTTCGCTAACTTGGCACTATCACGAAGCTTCGGTTTGAACCAAGTATAATGTAGACACCACTGACTGAGACATTATGAAGTTAGCGGTATCAGGTGATATACAGCTAAAAAAATTCTTGTAGTAGTAGTCTAGTACAGTGAAATCTCTTATTACCGAAAGCTACCTTAGGCGGACAGATCCATTGGACCAACAACATTTTTTTCAAATCGAGCTTTAAGGCTTGCATTTTATGAAGCCTTTTTACACAAACACTCTCTAATTTAACTGATAACATAACGACAAAATTCGGGAAAACTCATGTTCATAATATTAATTAATGAATTTTGTGCTCTTGGCCCATGTTCTGTAACTTTCCGCATGCACAAAGTCGGTCGAGAAACGATGGAAACTGAAACAAAATACGTGAGTTTTGTTCCATTTTTCAGCGTTTCTTGACTGATTTTTTCGATGTGAAAGTTACAGAACATGGGCCCTGTTTTCTAGTTTGATGTTTTAACTGTTCAAATTAAGTAACAGAATTTTTTTATTTTGTTTTAAAAATACATGTACATACCTCCTATGAAAGATTTCGGAAGAAAAGTATTTGTGAGTAACACAATTTGATTTTTTAGGAATTTTTATTAGGCTGGCGAAACCAGCTCTGACCAAAAAATCTAAAAATAAAAAACAAGCCACAAAATTAAAACAAATGAGAACTTAAAAAAAAAAAAAACAACATTCATCCCACAAAAAGTTCCTTTAAAAGGAAATTTTGTCTGCTCCTTTTCTCTTCTTCTTGTTTATTTTTTTTTTTTTTTTTACTTTAAAGCATAATATTTCAACCACATTAATTTTTATTATTATTTTTATCTTTCTCTCTCTCCATTATCCATCCTCCCGCATATATATAGACAACACACCCCTAGTACCTACCACCGCATGAGAAACCATTAAAAATTACACATATTTTCAACCCTCATTTAAATACTCTTAACATTTTCCACCTCAATAATTTGTTTCCCTAGAAAAACGCTAGGCTAATTTTAGCAAAAAATAAATTGTCTACTGATAATGTTTTTCATCTCTATTTTATATACATATATATTTTTTTTTTATCTAAAACTTTCATAGATGGAAAATGAGAGAAAATTGAAAGCGCTTTTCCGTGGGATTTATTTTTTAATTTAGCAAATAATTCTCGTTAGGTATGAAATAACTCAACCGTAATTTGTTTAATGGACTTTTTTGCTAAACGCTCCGTTTTTTTGTCGCAGTTATATTTTTCCTTTTTTTTCGAATCGCATTAATTTAATTAAACAAACCAACAATTTTGTAAGTTCTCTCGAGACTTGTAAAATAGAAGACGAAAAAATGTATAAAACTTTAAATAAACTAACAACTTCTAAGGGACAGAAATATGTTGGGGACAGGGGGCTGGTGGGTAAGGAATATCAACGTTCAAATAAAATGTCGCCAAAGACACGTTGTGAAACTAATAATCAGACGAAGAATTATTGACTTAATTACGTATTCTCTCGGATGCAACCTGCTGTTGCTGCTATGCTATAGGTACTCCAACCCCATAACTCCCCATCCCGTATACTCACTGAATGTCGACTGGGTTGTGCTTGTGCATCTTCTCAAGTTGTTGTACCTATAACGTCTCTCCATTGCATACATAGATGATGCTGCGACACGATGCAATTTGCCATCGGTATCTGGAAAACATTTTCACATAACAACCGACAAGATACAAATAGAAACAGACCTAGAGAATTCCAGAATCCGGATAGGACCAAGTCATTGAAGAAACATAAGCATAAATAATCGCTCGGTAGACACACAAGAGGAGCAAATGCCTGTGTCTCTAGAAATTTATGACTCCATGGCTGGAGAGCGTTCACCATTAAAATTAAAACCAAATAACATCTGAGGCAGATTAAAAAAAAAAACTTAAAGAAAAAAACAAAAACAATATACAACAAACTGTGTACAAACACCAACCACCCGACAAATGATGGGGGGGCGAAGGGGGTTGAAATGCTCCCCATTCTAGATTTTCAATGTTAAAGTCTTGGGCACAAATATAGGGGAAGAAAAAAATGTTTATCATCATCAACATGCAGCATCATGCAGTGAATATGCGAAAAATGGAATTTTAAGTTTAAGCCAGATTCATATAGAACCATTTAGGTCGCACTTAATTGCTCATAATTTGTATTTTATTTGACACAATGATTTAAGTGGGGATTTCAATGAGGATTGTGGGTGGTAATGGCGCAGTCAGTTGAAGTCTGTAGTGAAGTGATTGACTTAAAATTTAATTTTTTGTCATTTCTTTATAGGCAGCCGCAGATTGGGCAGCATCAATTTTCTGCCGTCAACTGGACGCAGCCTAGGATTTAATGAGAAAATAAACACCTTCCCAATCCACTGCGTGGATCTATCCGGGGTTATCCGGGCTAGACAAGGCCTTTGTTTTTACTGACTCGATTTTTACTTCTAGTCCAGGAAAAATAGACTTTTGCAAGGAAAAAATTAGTTAGAGGCTGAAATTTGGCATGAACGTTGGTAATAGGACTCTTTAAAAACTGAGAGAGTTCCTCATAGATTCGATGACCGCTAGTTCCGTTTTAAGGAGTCCAAGGGTCTAAAAATTAGTTTTTTGCAAATATCTCAAAAATGGTTTGTGATAGAGAAAAATTTTCCTCAATTTTGTAACTGAGGCGATTTGCCACAAAAATGGGCTCTTCTGTTTTTTCGTAGCACTAACTGTTAAAAAGTTACAGCAAATCAAAAAGTCGAAAAATCTATAAAATAGGTGAAAAAAGTCGTGGAAGTGGAAGTTTTTGGCAAATATCTCAAAAACGGTTTGTCATAAAAAAATTTATTATCCTATCTTATAATTTGCAACAAAAACGCGCTCTCACTTTTTTCGTAGCTTTAACCGTTTAAAAGTTACAGCAAATGGAAAAGTCAAAAAATCTCTAAAAAAAAAAAAATTGGAGTTTTTTTGCAAATATTTCAAAAACGGTTTCTGCTAGACAAAAATATTATTCTTTAATCTTATAGCTCATGTAATTTTCAACAAAAATGATTTTCACTTTGTTCGTAGCATTTACCGTTAAAAGGTTATAGCATTTAAAACATGGCAATATCACAAAATTGTTGTTCACAAATACAACGAAATTAAAGGAATAAAGAATGGTCAAGTCCAATAAACTGACATTCTAGTATAATAATAGTATTTAATATTTTGTTTTTTGTTTTTTTAATTTTTTTTTTAAATACCTACGTTTTTTTTACATTTTTCAAAAAAAACATCATTTTATCTCTTGATTATTATTTTTAATGATTTTTTGTTATTCCAAATAATAAATATTGAAACTATTTATTGTCAAAAAATGTCGACAAAAATTGTTAACTTCTTTTTCATTTTGATGAAAATTCCGACAAAAATTGCATAAGTAAAAAATAATTTTAAGTTTTTCCTTGTGCTATTTCGTATGATTGCGCAATAATGGTATATCAAACTGATACGAACTCGAAACGAACATTTTAGATAGAGATACAGCTCTTAAAAAAAAACTAAAACAATTTAAAAAAGTTCGCGTTCCTTTAATTTGGAAAGTGGTAGGATTGAGATGAAACAAAGAGCGTTCTAAAGCTTTACGTTTCCTGTGCTAAGAAATTTGAGAAAATGATTTTTTTTAAACACCGTTATTGCGCAATCATATAAGAAACAGTACGAGCCAAAAAAAATTAATTGAAATTGAAATTGTATTGGTTTGATAACTTGTTTATTTAGCTTTAATATCTTTTTTCGTCGTTCTACAATTTTTTTTTTTTAGAAGGATGAAATCTGTCTTTGAATGAAAATACACATTCCTGTAAAATTTAAAATTGAACCATTGAATCGTGATTTAAATAAAAAATTAAAAAGTTTTTAACGAATGCGAAGCAAAGCGAGCACGGGTTCGATAGTTTATCGGTGAAATTGAAAAAAAAAAAATTTATGAAACCAATACACACCCTTTAAAGTTTTAGGTGATTAAATATGTAAAGAGGGTCAGAGACACCAAAGAAGGCTGGAATTTTTATATTTTCAAGAGCGGTGATTTGAGGCGGAAGAAATCGAAAGCAGTTCAGCCCCCAATCTCTTAAAGGCAAACGAAATGCCTTTGCACAGAACAGAATATACACAAACCTATACTCACACTCTCTCTGCTGCCATAGTCGTGTCTGATGGGCTGTGGGTTTGTCTAGGGCTATTCCTTAAAGAGCCCTTGGAGTGGGATTTGTGGTAAAATCCTTACCAAACATCTTTTTTTTTTCTCTCTGTGTACACTCACAGGAAGCATTTGCCAAAGCTCTTGCCTTTGCCTTTGAAAATCCCTTTTTATATCCCAACAACAATGTTTGTTGTATTTAGTTTTTCTGTTTTTTTTTATTTTGATTTTTATATTTATTTGTCTTTGGTCAGAAAAATATAAAAGACAGAATAAGGGCGATTTCGTTTTGCGTTAGTTGTTGTCGTTATTTGGGTGGCCAACCAAAAGTCTGTGATCTGCTTCATAGGGCGGAAAATGAAAGCAAATTGTTTAAAAGAGAAATGCCGAAAAGTGTAAAACACCAAGCTTCACGAGCCATAGAAGAGTTCAAAGCATCGAAAAACACCAAAAACGGTGCAAATAAACCCGCAACATCATACCGGGGCACCGCAAGTAATCGATTGACTCAAAATGAATTATTTACACAATGTTGCAGATGCGTTTGCGTTCGTTCGGTTTTTAAGCCCTCTGCTGCTGCGACTGTGATGTTTCATGATTCGATTCATTGAATTTTGTTTATTGAATCAAAATATCAAATACACAAGTTCATTGGTTAATGGTTATGCTTTTGCTCTCTATCTCTCTCTCTCTCTCTCTAACTCACTCTCTTCTATCGAATCTAATCGGTTTAATTCGATTTATTTGCATTTGTGAGTTTGTGACGTCTGATGGGAGAGTCTGAGATGGGGGAAAGTCTAAAATGTTCCTTATGATTTACAGTTACCTACAAACGAACATATTACACATTTGTATGGTTGAAATACGCAGACTAAACAAAATTATTGTCTTACAACCAAAAAGCGATTTGTTTTGAAATAATTTTGTTTTGTTATGAAATCGTGCGATGAAGAAATGATTTGTGATGGGCTGATGTGTGTTTTCGATTGATATGCAAAATGATTTTTGATGATTTTTTTTTTTATTTTTTTGAAATTTTATTCAGTAAATAATGTTTATTTTTTGGGATGGAAAATTATTGGTATCGGCGGCGCCAGATATACACAATCGATTTTTTTTTATGTGTGATGTCTAACAATAAAAATATTTAATTTCCTCTATGAGATGTCAATTTTCGTTGGAAATGTATCGGAAGGGAATTGTTAAATATTTAAATTCAGAGCTTCGAATTTGTTAAATTGAAAAAAGCGATATTTTAGACAAGCTCTTACTGCAACGTAGGAAATTACATTGAAGTAAAAGTTAACATTGGAAGCGATGAAGTTAGTTTTAAGGTAAACGACAGGCGTTGGGCGCCATCTTGATTAATAAAAAAAAAAAAGATCAATATTCAAAGTAACACCGCACAGGGCTACCTTCGTGACTTTAAAGAGGCATTTTGGCGCTTTGATAGTTATAATTGGCGCCTTAAGATTATAATTTTTAACGATTGACTAGAAAAGAGCAATGAATATGAATATTAAAAAAAAAAATAATATATTTGTTCCTTAACTTTGAAACTCTGTGATTTTCTGTGCATTTTAGTACAATTTTATTTTTATTTATATGAACTTTAATTGAACTTTGGACTGAAATTCGCACAAATGCACAGAAAATACGCAAAACTTTTGGAAAAAAATCAGTTTGAGCAAACTTTCTATATAATTTCTAATTTTGAGTTTGAAAACTAATTTTTCAATAGCTAGCAATTAAAACAAAAGTCAGTGCTGTGGAATTTTTAATACCAATTTTTTCCTCTCTATTCCCTTTGAAATTCAACAAGTTGTTGATAACAAAAAATACCGGAATAGACTATTCTTGAAAAATAGCACTATGTTTGCTTACGAGAGATCTAAACTCTATTGCGGTTATTATTATTGGCGTCCGGTCAGTTTTGGCTTTTTATTTTCATTTTGGGATATTTCTATGATGGCTTTTTTTTTCTTGAAATCCTCTTTTTATTACCTCTTTTCCAAAACCTAGAGAGGTAGCCATGACACCACATCACAAAATAAATTCATACCTAAATGCAATTTATAATTTAGAGCCAGTTCTTCAGTATTGAGTTAAATCTATGCAACTTAGGGCCAATTGTACAAACGCGGATCAAAATTTAATCCGTGGTTCAGCTATTTTAACTCCCCGATTGTTCAAGGTTCAAGTATGCGCTAATAGCCATATTTACATGCCTGAACTATTGTTGTTGAACCATAGTTAATCCGATAAAAATTTATTCAAATATTCATGTTATACTTTGGAACAAAAAATGTTCAGTCTTTTATATAGACGTTAAATAAGGAAACATTTTAAATAAAAGAAAATTGGGCGTGGCAGTGGGTGGATTTTATGAAAACTACTTTCCCAACCTTCCCACTGCTAGTAAGAACAAACGCTTAAATTTGCAAAGAAATCGTATTTAAGATATGCTAAAACATAGAAGACAAACACAAAAACATTAATTTTGACATATAAGAAGATTTAATTATTCATTTAGCAATCGATGAAAATTTTAACTTTTTTAGCCGTTTTCTGATTTTAAAGTTACACTTATTTTCTTGTTTTCAAATTTTTGTTTATCCTAAACGCTCCAGCTAAACGTTTTTTTCAAGAAATTAAGATGACCAATCAGTATTATGTATGTCAATGTCGATTTAAACTGATCAGATATTTATTTTCAGGAAAAAAATATGAATTAGAAGTGTTTTTAACTTGTTTAAGATGAACCGGGAAATGCAAAAAAGTTCTGCCTTTACTTCGTTCAATTTATGCTTTATCGGTCCGGCACATACGCATTACTGTCCACCGCTTTTTTTAACTTCACAAATCAGTATTAAAAATGTTTCCCTATCAAAAATGACGTTCCATCATTTTCAAATGACATGAGTCAAGAATTAGACAACCTATGCCATTGCTAATGCCAAGGAAGTTTTAAAGAAAGCGGGTTATCATGTAATTTTCAAGATCCAAAGAGACCCCTTAATATTTACGAGACCTTAATATCATCGCGGTCATGCTGTTTAGGACAGGGATAGAAGCATGAACTTTGTCAAAATCAGATTCAAACTTCCTGTCTGTATTTGAGATAATGGTTCTCAGGATGATATTCAGTGAAGTATGTATCAATTATAAAATGTATAGACTTGAAAAGTCAACACACGAGCCAATAGAACATACAGCGACACGTTGACCTGATGTATATGTAGCTGAAAAATCAGTAGTTAAGATAGCTGCAACACAAAGCATCACAAACTCATAGTGATTTCAACCAGCTTGCTATCTACATATGCGTTATTGGAAGCAGCTATCTAGCTTAGGACCAGACTGATAGAAAAAGGCGAAGGTTGCTGCGTACACTCTTGATTCTTAGACAATTTTTAAGCAAAGTCAATGAAGTTGGTATAAGTATAGAGAATAACTCCTATCATTTCAGACCGAAATTTAACCTCAACAGGTTTGAGTGTCTTAGTCTCTAGCTTCTCTAGCTTTGATGTTTTTAAATTTTGATCAGGATCAGAAGTTCCTTATCAAACCCCATTTCAAGGGACCTATTAAATCTGATTTTTGTAAAATTGGTTCACATCAACTACATGAACACCTTCCTGTTGCACAACATCACATTTATTGCCACCTCAAATACTTTTTCTTATCGATTCTTATTTTTGGTCTATTTAAGCTTATCGACAAATTAAACTACGTATATAAATCTTTTCACTTTGGTGTCGGTTATCGAACCGATAAATATCGGTTTTATTTTTTGGGTCAATTCGGCAGTCGCGCCAAATTGTCCACCACACCAACGAACATAACATAAACGCTTCTATAATTCCTATCACCTTTCATGCGCTATCCCCCTTTGCATCTCTCGTCATTATTATTTCTTTTTTTTTTTTTTGTTCCACTTTGACTTTTTTACTTCTGGAAAAATCAGCCCTTCCTTTTCCCTATCACCCAATAAACAACTCAATTGACTTTCACATTCTAGAGATAGCAAACGGACGGACGACATGGTTTGTCGGTCGGTTGAACAGTCCTTCAACCTTATATACCCGAACCGAACCCGCATGACACCATAGTGTGGTGATCCATATAAATGATGTGTTTGCCTGTGTGTGTGTTTGTATGAGTGTGAGTATTTGCGGGTAAAAAGGCTTCAAATGATTGATTGAGGGCAAAGCTGGCCCGAAGTGTACACGAGAGGAATTAAATTGTCAATCGTTTAAATAAATAAAATCGACGAAAGAAGGACGGACAAACAGATGAAATGAAATAAAACAATTTTATCGGGTGAGAATGAAATGTGTTACTCTGGATTCCTTTTGTCTGCTTGGGAATTGAAAAAAATCCACGTGGTGTTACCAATGTATACGTAATTTTCAATATAAATTTATATGAACCATTTTACAATTTCGGCAAATAAATCGTCGTATATTTTAAGCATTTTTTAAAGTCAGTATTTCATCCATCAGTAGACTCTTATAAAGCTGCAAAAAATCAAATTGATTTTTTTTTTCGAAATTTCACGTTTTTAAGTAGGTACGACAATTTTTAATTTATATATTTAATTTTCTCATAATTTTTTAGTCGATGTTTTTATGTTTTTAAAAAATTGAAACTCTAGAAATATAATTAGAGTACCGTCAATCGTTTTTGTAAATTTTTTTTTTTTTTCAATAATTAATTTTTTTTTGAAGTAACCAAATAAAGAAGGTAGCGCTGGGAGGAGAAGATAGAAAAATTTAAGATTTTTGCCTTAGAATTTATTAAGCACTTAAATTTGAAATACATTGTTTTTTTTTCTTTATTAAACAGTTAAAAAACAGTTAAATTTTATAAAAAAGCAAAACATATAAAACTACATTCATATCTGGTTTTCAGCATTCAACTAAAAATTAATACAAAAATTACATTATGTATAAAAACAAAAATTAATTGATAACTTAATTTTTTTTTAAATTTGAAATTAAAAATTAATAGGTAATTATTTCTATATTCGTGACCTTTTGTTGAAACAACTGAAGACTTATGTCATATGTGGGCTATTAGGTCTTTATTTTTATTTTTCTGTTAATTGCGACGTTTTGAAAGTAGTTACTTTCTTCTTCAGGCCTGTAATTATAATATTCTAAATAAGATTATTCAATTACATATTTAGAATATTATAATTAAGGGCCTGAAGAAGAAAGTAGCCACTTTCGAAACGTCGCAATTAACAAAAAAATAAAAATAAAGACCAAATAGCCCACATAAGTCTTCAGTTGTTAAAAATTAATATTTTTTTTGTTTTTGTTACGTTAAAAATTAATATTTCAAAATGTTTTGAACAAAACCAATGTTAAATAAAAGTCAAGCATAGATTTCTGCTTTTAGTCCAGTAAGAATAGACAAAAAAATGCCAAAGAAAGGAAATAATTAGTTAGAAGCTGAAATTTGGCATGGACGTTGGTAATGGGACTCTTTAAAAACTGAGAGAGTTCCTAATCGATCCGATGACCGCTAGATCAGTTATAAGGGGTCCAAGTGTCCAAAAATGAGTTTTTTGCAAATATCTCAAAAACGGTTTGTTTTAGAGAAAAATTTTGGTCCTCAATCTTGTAGCTGAGGCGATTCCCTATAAAAATGGTCTGATCGGTTTTTTTCGTAGCATTAACCGTTAAAAAGTTACAGCAAATGAAAATTTAAAAAATCATTAAAAGGGGCAACAAGTCAGGTAAGTGGAAGTTTTTGGCAAATATCTCAAAAACGGGCTGTCATAGAAAATTTTATTCTTCTATCTCATAGCTCATGTAATTTTCAACAAAAATGCAATTTCTCTTTTTTTTTTATTTAAACCTTTAAAAAGTTACAGCAAATGGAAAAGTCAAAAAATCTCTAAAAAAATGGGGGCAAAGAGTCATGAAAATGGGAGTTTTAAGCAAATATCTCAAAAACAGTTTGTGCTACAGAAAAATTGTATTCGCCAATCTTGAAGCTTATATAATTTCCAACAAAAATAGCTTTTCACTTGTTTTGTAGCATTGACTGTTAAAAAGTTACAGCAAATCGAAAAGTCAAAACATCTCGAAAAAAGGGGCAAATTATCATGAAAATGGGAGTTTTTGGCAATTATCTCAAAAAAATGTAATTCACCAATCTTAAAGCTTATGTAATTTTCAACAAAAATGATTTTTCACTTTGTTCGTAGCATTTACCGTTAAAAGGTTATAGCATTTCAAACATGGCAATATCGCAACATTAACCAAACTGTGCACTTTCTTCCACACTACTTTAGAGGTGAGGTAAAATGCCAGCTACAAGATTGGGGAACAAATTTTTTCTCTCGCACAAACCGTTTTTGAGATATTTGCAAAACACTCATTTTAAGACTCTTAGTGCCAGTTGTACAATCGTGGTTTAAATTTTGATCCGTGGTTCAAGAATTTTAACTCGCCGATTTCGGCGGGTTAACTGAGGTTCAACGATGGTTCAAGGTTCTAATATGCACTAAAAGCCAATTACATGCCTGAACCATCGTTGAACCACAGTAATCCGCCGAAATTGGTGAGTTAAAATTCCTGAACCACGGATCAAATATTTGTACAACTGGCCCTTAGACCCCTTATACTGACCTAGCGTTCATCGGATCGATGAGGAACTCTCTCAGTTTTTAAAGAGTCTCATTACCAACGTCCATGCCAAATTTCAGCCTCTTAACTAATTTTTCCTTGTAAAAGTCTATTTTTCCTGGACTAAGTTAAAGCATGATTTTGTTAGAGTTACAATTGTTTGATTTGTTTGCCTAAATCGAGGCAGATAGGCAGATAGACTGCTCTTCATAACGATGTTGATATTGTTTCAACCCAACCTAGACGCCTAATCGTTTTCATGCATCTTACACAAGTCACCCACCTACTTCTAATTAAACCTATAATTTATTCACTTCCCATTAAATTTAAAGTCACAATTAATGGCGATATAAAAAAATTATTAATGTAGAATGAATAATTTGAGGCTGTCTTATAAAGTTTTAAGTCTTTTTAAATATAAAAAAAAAAAAACTTGGAAAAAATTACGTCAAAAAATCTATCTGTGGCAATACTGATTTTATTTTCGATCACTCTTTTTATTATGGATTTGAAGCAGGAAACTCTTTCAAAAAAAAAAAAAATTTTAACCACCTTATCGGTCACTCTGCATGCCTCAGGCGCACTAACCTTTTCGGTATTTAAGTTTTATTTACTTGACACTTTTCTTATCAGTTTAAGAAAAAATCGATAAGCAAAAAGTGTCAAGTCGATACCTATTGATATTTTGATACATAAATAATAAATATAATGTCTTCCACCTTTAAAGAAGTTTTCACATGAAAAAAAAAAAAAAACTTTTGCAAGCACATTTTTTCCCCCCATTAGTTCTGGAGACGTATTAATCTTAAATACATTTGTGTATCTAACAAGTTCCTATTAAGTGGAAAACCTCAATCGGATGATTTATGGGATAAATCCAATCAATGTGGTTATTTATTAATTAAGCAAATCCTCATCGAAGAGAACAAGTACATACTAGATATCAGTGGCGTGGCGTCCATATAACACGATTCCTATCGAGTTACCTTTTGAAAATCTCAATCATGTTTATTGAAAAACGAGCAAAATTAATCTAAATTACTAGAAAATTCACTAAATATGTCGAAGAAAACCGTGCTATTATTTTCCATAAGAAAGCAAAAATATAACTCGGTTTTTTGCGTCTTATTTCGGGAGTTTTAATACCAGTAAATGAGCAAGAGCAAACAGAACAAGCTTGTTCTATCCAGAGAAAAATTTTAAAAGTTCTATTTGTGTTTCTTGTCGGGTATAAAGTTGTATAGAAGAGAGAATTTAGTATGTCTCACTGTTGTATGAAGTTTATTGAGAAGGGTAGGGGTAGTTTTCTGTGCAAAAAATTAATTTTAATTCGAAAAAATAACCCGCTTTTTTTCGTCTTATTCAATAACTTTGTATGTGTCTCGCTGCGTTGCTGTGTGAAGCTTGCTGTGGAAGTAATGTAGGTTTTTCTTTAAAAAATACAGTTAATACACCTTTTTATTTTACTGTAAAATTAAACTTTTATGACCCTTTCTATACAAAATTTGTAATTCAAAACTTATATCATGGCATTCATAATTTTACCTATACGTTTTCGTGTGACTAATTTTTTTTCGACTTACCATTTGAAATCATCCACGCCACGCTACTGCTAGATATACTACATATGTAACTATACTTACAGAATAGTCTCAAGTTTGAACCATGAGCGACGCAGTGGCGATGACGCGACGGACGGTCGACGGGAAGACCACAATATGGCATGGTCTCGAATCGAAGAAGCTTATTTTAAGTAATAATTTAGAGATTAATATTGTGATGGGGGATTATAGTCACTCTTTGCCACGACCATATGAGGGTGGTTTAAGTGTGTTTTCTTCATAGAATGGCGGCATCAGTATAGCTAGCATCAAATAAATCAGATTATATTTTTTACTTAAAATCTTCTCTGAAAAATTGAGGATTTAGTGCTTCTGCCTATAGTGTTCGTTTATTTTGTTTTGTTTTTATGAAAATTTGAATTTTCAATGTAAACGAAAAAAAAGGTGAATGTTTTAACTAGAAAACGAAGATTTAAATATGTGCATCTACAGAAAAGACTAAAAGTTAGAAACTAAAATTTTTAAATTATAAAATTGCACGATTTAATTTAAAAAATGGTAGAACTTCCAATTTAGCGAAATAAAATCTTTGAATTCTCATATGTAGGTAATATACCATATGATTAAAAACGCTATTAATAAAAGTCCCTAAATCCAGCAGACTCTATGTTGCGTAAGAAAAAAAAAAATAAAATAAATGAAATGAAATACTGGATCACACGAACTTGCAATTGTAGTGAAAATTTATTCGAATTTTAAAGATTGAAAAAAAAAAATAAATTTACGCAGAAAAAATATAAATTTACGCAGAAACAATTTTGGCTACATACATGAATTTTGGCCCCAATGAAAAATGGACCCAAAAATGTATATGAAAAGCAACAAAAACAAAAAATTTATTTAATTTTGTGAATTGGGGTCATTTTTCATTGTTTTCGGTACTTTTTTAATTTTTAATTTTGGGGTTAAATTTCATTATGAAAAATGGCCTCACTTTAAACTTTTGTTGTTGCTTTACGTATATATTTTTAGGGCAACTTTTCGATTTGGATTGAGTATTTCTTACTTTTTTTGGGGTTTCTTTTCATTAAGTTTGGGGTAATTTTTGCATTTTTAAATTTGGGGTAATTTTCATTATGAAAAAAAAGCCCCAATTTTGGGGCTATTTTTTATTTTTCGTTTGGGGTCATTTTTTATTGGGGCCAAATTTCATGTAGCCAAAATTTTTAAAATCGTTGGAGCGGTTTTAAAAAATAATTTTTAATATGTATGTATATAAAATTTCTTGATATTTTTTCAAAAAAAAAATTGGTATGCCATTTTTAAGAATATAATAATTTACAAATAAAATCATAATTTCAAAAAAATGTTCATGTTTTCAAAAAAAATTAATTTTTCAGAAAAAAATTTCCAACTTTTTCTTTTAAATCCAAAAAATATTTTTTTTTGAAAATATGTGTATGCAGTATTATCCACACTTGATAGAATTTTCAAAGTAAAAATTTTGATCAAAATCGGTTGACCGGTTAACGAGAAAGTCGAAAAAAAAAAAAAAAAAAAAAAACCGTTCTAACGGTTAATAACAGTTTTCGGTAAAGTTACACACAAAAATTAAAAAAAATTGTTAGAGGCATTTCTGAGATAACCTTTTTGAAAACGGCTTTATGCCAAGTATGTATACCGTTATTATTTAAGTTTTAACAAAATTTCGATTTTCCCTTTAGGGAATCAACCTAAAATCTTATGAAAAAAATCGCTTCAGATGTTCAGGCTGTAGGCCGAGGTATGGACAGACATTTAAAAGATAGACCAAACTATCTACAAAAGCTGCTCAATTAATTTTAGCGCGAAGCATGGTATGGGTTAGTATTATTTTAACGGGAAATTAAAAACATCGCCAAACAAAATTAAAATTGTCTTAACTAATTAAAATTGTCACAACTAATTCAGAACTGCTGAAATGCACAAATTATTAAGCAATAAGATATTCGATAGTACTCTTTTTTAGGTGCTGCTTAGCTATAAGTTGACATAAACTTAGGAAGGCAGCAAAAAAAAAAAACATAGAAAAACATCGAACGTCAAAAAATTTGAAATTATCACAACTAATTAAGGGCAAATTATATCCACAATAATTTTTCGATCAGGGAATGTTGCTTCGCTAACTTGACACTCATATAAATTTTACTTAATCAAAATACAAAATCAATTTCATTTCATCCAGAAAAATGCTTAAAAATTATTAATTAAAAATAATTAATTCAAAATATTCACTTCTATTTCCAGGACATTTTTTCTGTCTACAATTGCCAAAGGAGTATTCTGCAGTCCAAAAGTAATGCATTATTACTTCAATAGACACCGATCCATCAATTTATGTTATCGATATAAAAGCAGTTTGATTCTTAAGTTGAATTCGACGATTATTCGTGGAAAACATTGTTATGCTATAAGTGAACCAATTGCGGTTGCTTAAATATTTATAGTAGCTAAGATGTTTGGAATTTCTTGTCGATTTGAAAAAAAACTCAATGGAATGTGATATAAAAATACGCAGGAATAATATTTCCTATTGCTATGTATGTTCATCTGATAGGCCTTACTTAAATTGGCACCATGTGTGCTCTGTGTGCTAGCGCTCTCCTATTTAATTCGACATTTTATACTTTTCTGCTCCTAATGATTGGCAGTAACTTCCAATCGTGCTATGACTTCTCGTTCTTCTTTTGACATTTTCACACAGCTCAGAACATCGTCTTTAATATTTGATGTGCTTGCTGCCTCTTGCTATGTAACTGGATGGTTTTTTTTTTTTTTTGTTGTATCTATCTGTAGATGAGGACACAATTTCTACTATTTGCTCGTTATCGAGGCTGATGATAGCATAGTAATACGAACTCAGAGCCGGTTGTGAGGCTGAGAGACAAGAAGGGCTAAGATTTTGTTTGAGAGGCGCTAAAAGTGGAAAGAGATTTTCTCATGTTTTAATAGAATGGCAGAATGCTTAAATTAAGCGATGTTAGTTAATTAGCAGATTTTAGTTACTTGAAAACTCGGATAATTACGTGAAAAAATCAAACAAAATCGTGTTTGAAATTAGTAGGGAATACTTTAATTTCATAAAAAAAAAAAAAAAAAAAAAAAAACAAACAACAACAACATATACATATATGCCTAGACCTAGGGTCTTATAAATTAGACGATGTTAGAAGGAATAGAAGGATAGGATAGATTTTTGTTAGCACAGTGAATTGAGAAATAAGGTTTTGATTATCTCATTAAATCCCAGGGGTGGCGTTTGAGGGAATATAGAAAAGAATGCTGCCTAGACTGGGGCTCGAACCCACACACCCAGGTTAGCAGTCAAGCAATACTTCCACTGCGCCGGGGCCATCCCCGGTGTAAGTGTAAACTAGATAATGCTTGAGTATTTGGGCATATTTTGGAGCATATACTCAGATTTTTCTTATAAATGTCCTTTATTTCAATGATTGTTGTAAAATATATTGAGTGAGCGTTCAAGTTCGATTTCGACAATCAGGACAAATTGTACTGATCTTTAACGGAGTAGCTACGTCCGCAGCAAAAAAAAAAAAAAAAAAAAAAAAAAAAAAAAAAAAAAAAAACGCTCTTAAAATTAATTAAGTTTAAGAATATTCAAGATCAAGATTAATTAATTAATTCCTCTGATTAAAGATTACACCCTCCTAGCTTATGTGTTTTCGATTTCTAGATCACCATGCATACACTTCCCGGGCGCCATTTAATTCAAGGCCATCCCTGCAAGTAGATACTTGTGTATTTTTGTAAATAATTTGATATTTACTATTTACACATGATCGTGCAATTGAATTAAATTGAATTTTTTACAGTTCATGTTGTGTCGACGACATGGACACTCTTGAACAGACTGAATCTAGACTATGCCTTGCCTGCCTATAGGTACTTTGTTTTCCGGACAGCCAGCGCAGCGCGGTCGAACAAATTACTGTTTGTTGTTTGATTGCTAGTCGAGTTAAATTCTCTGATAAAACTATGAAAAAGTCAACACTCATCCATAATATCAACCAACATGCCTCTTCATCATCATTATCATCAACAACATCAAGTGGAGCAGCCAGCCAGCAGATCCAAGCTCCAACATATAAAATACTCTCTAGAGAAACAGATATGTATATGCAATAATATTGTGTGGAATGTTTTCGTGATGTGTGAATGTGGGTTTGTTTGGAGTTGTTGTTGTTGTTGATGTTGATATTTTTTGTTTTGTTTTATTTATTCGCAATCAGGGATAGATTTAATTAACTACTCTTGAACGGTCGATGTACATAAATGTTGGAATTGGATATTTGTATTTGTGTTTGTGTTGATTTATCCCTCATGGACAACCATCAGCCCCCATCATACCAATCCCATCAAACCATATTCAAACCCTTAACGGCAGAAATTACAAACTCATTTAATATGTAGCTATTTTCAATGGGTTTGTAATTAAGTGCATTTATGGATGGGATATAGAATGTATATGTATGTTATCGGCTTTTGGATACATTTACTTATATGTATATAGAGGGTGTTATTGGCTTAATATAAAAGCTTTTAGGGATTCATTCTTATAAACATGTTAAAGGAAAATAGCAATTCTTAGGAATGAGTATTAAAATTATCTTCAATGTCCACTCTTAAATATTTACAAGGACGTAGATAGAAGAAGATCTTCTTCGATATTTTAGACTAGAGAATGAATTTGTTAATAATTTATGTAAAGACCTGCCATTGAGGAGATTTTCTCTGAGGATTTAATTAAACAGCTTCAGAGGCAAACATTTTCTTAAAAAAAAAAAAGAAACAAATCTTTAAGTAATTCAATATTATTGACTTCTATTTGCTGAGCCGTTCCACGGTTCACAGCGCCATGCCATTTATTTTAAATTGCTTAGATTAATTTCTAAAGCTTTTCAGTAATATGATCTGAATGGATCGAATGGTGGGCGATTCTATAAGCTAAATATTATATACACGTAAACTAAAATTAATTTTGAAATCTACATATGTGTATTAGGGTGGCGCTTATTTTGTATTTTGGTAATATTGGAATTTTTTTTCCCGACCCGAAAATGTAAACAAAAAAAAAATTATAAAATGTAAAAATATTTTTTTTTTTTAAACTTTACCATTCTTTCAGGATTATTGCCAAGTTTCATTTTTATTCATCGACAATTACAATTTTGCGGAATTTTTTACTAAGAGACTAAAAATCTACCTGTAATTTGTATGGCTAATTTTAAGTGCATGTGTTAACGATGACCAATTTATATAAAATTTTGCACAGAATGTTTTTGAGAAATTCGAACATTGCCAAAATAAGCGCCACCCTAATGTGTATAGATAGAAGAAGAAGATAGATAGATAAAACCAAGTATTGCATTCATTAGAAATATCAAAATTGTTTTTTTTTTTTGATCTCGTATAGAGACAAGAGGGAAATTCTTTGTCTGTATCCTTCTAGAGATAGATATAATTATTTTAAGACATAGTTCAGTAAATGGGTGGCTATCAAGTAAGCAGAGCTTAGATACTTCCTAGGTGCTGATTATGTACCCAACAACAAAAGTAACTACTGAAACTTTTGGTAAAAATAATGTTCTGCTTATTTGATTTCAAGTTACAGAGCAATTAATGGAAAATGGTGAATTTTAGATATAGTCTTCAGATAGACAAAAACTGTCTCTATTTAGTCATCTGACGGTTAACTGATTGAAAAATGGCACTGAGAATTAAAAAGAAATGTTTAAAACAAAAAAAAAAAAAAAATAGGTATGTATACCTAATTTTGAAAAAAAAAAAAAAAAAATATATATAAATAAGTAATTTAAAAAAAATTTTTTTTTTACCCAAATCTTTGTGATTAAATAAAAACTTATCTAACTAGAATTAAGTACAAGATAAACAAACACGGAGCCGAAAAGTTTGGAAAATCTGATCGAAAATAGGAAAATTCTACCAAAAAAGTTGGAATATCGTTAAAACCCTCTGAAATGACATGCTTTCTGAATTAGATTTTTGTTTGTACCTACGCGCATAACTCGGCTGAATATCATCTGAATTGCATGGGGATTTTTTGTTGGATTTGTATTGAACCAGATTAACACACAACGGAGCCGAAAATTGAAAAATTGGACCGAAAATTAGAAAATACGACCTCAGAAGTACGAAAATCGTGAAAACGGAAAGTTTACTTTGGTCATTTTTATTTCTCAAAAACTAAAATACTTTTTAAAAATGTAAAAAATGTAATTTTCGCAGTTTTGAGGAAATTATATCTACCCCCCCCCCCCATTAAATTATAGCCTGTTGTCGCATCTTTTGCAAAACATCTTATATATGAATATCTTCAATAATACATACATAGGATAGATATCTACAACAAAGTTATGCATTTTAATTCCTTTCTTTGTATGCTTGCTAACACATTTGATATTGATTGAAATATCTTCGACTGACGCGACGACATACAACGACCGACGCGACGACGGCCGGTTAAAAATTAGTGTGTTTCATGACTTTTGATTAACACCCTGTATATTAACATTTAAGCTATTCTTTAAAAGCTGAAGTTGTATTGGATTTATTATGACGGTTTGGTGTGGTTGCGATGCATAATGCTGTTGCGGGAATAGCTCTTTAGGTATGCATTTATACATAAGTAAAGTTAATACTTTGCTATAATTGATTTTTGTTTAATCATTTCCACTTACAATGCGATTATTATGCCTTTTTGTGGTGTCTGCAACGATGGCAGGTATAAATTTATCGAGGAATTTATCATAATAATAATAATATCAATAATTTAATTTAATGTGTTACTTTGTGTGGGGGGTCATTATTAAATATGGACAGTTTGAATAGAAGTTGTTTAATTAAGCGAAATGTGTTGTAACTGAATAAAATTTTCAAAATTTTATAAAACGTGCATGGAATTGTAGATGTTGTGTGGAATGTAATTGAAATTAACTTCATAATTAGTAACTACATGATGTATTTAGTAAATTTAGCATAGGTTTATTAGAGAAAAACTTAGATATTTTAATTGATTTTGTTTTAATATTTCCTAAAGCTAAACCATAATGGGAATACCTAATTTTATTTCACGAGCGTCGTCATGAAAAAAAAAAAACGAAAAATGCAAAATCATTTTTAGAATTTTGTTTTGACAAATTTGAAGTTTTTTTTAGGTAACCAACAGGGATAACCATATACTAATGTTGGGAGTATATAACAACTTTATAGAGAAGAAGCTTATTGTCCTTGCTATAAGGTATGCATTTTTATTTAACAGTGGATAAAGAATTTTTATTAGAAGATTTGCTTTTTTAATACTATCAGAAATATGATTTGAAAATGTTAATGTCTTATCAAGAGTAATACCTAAGTATTTTATAGAAGTTGCCCATTCTATTGAATGGTTGCTAATCGATAGATTATACTGAGGTGATTTGAGACTTTTCTCTTTCTTGAAAAGTAAAGAGCTTGCGATTTAGATGGGTTGATTTTAATTTTCCACGTGTGAAAATACTTCTCAATAGACCCCCCCCCCCCCCCTCCCATACGATTTTTTTTCTTGTCTTAACCCAACCTACTTGCTCCAGCAGTTTAGTGCATCTAATACCGATCACCCTGTTAAGTTGTATAAAAGGGGCGATAGAGTTGAACCTTGTGGGACGCCCGCTGATAGAAAATTGAGGAAATATATCAGAAAGAGTTTTTGCATAAAAGAATCTATCTGATAAATAGCTTTGAATTATTTTAAGTATGTATAGGTAAGTAAGAAAATTTAGTGGCAAGAATTTGTGAAGTAAGTCACCATGCCAAACACTGTCAAACGAAACAATGCCGACAAACTGTTTGTTTTAAAGTGACTTTGTTACTTTATTAGTGATTCTCTTTAATTGGTGAGTGCTCGAGTGTTTTCCCTTCTAAAGCCAAACTGTTCGTTTGGAATAAGACCATTCGATTCTACAATTTCATTCCTTTTTGAGTAAATTATTCTTTCGAAAAGTTTACCTAGACAGCTTAACAGGCTTATTGGGCAATAACTAGATGCCTTGATCAATGGTTGGGTTGGTTTAGCTATAGGAATGATTTCGGCAACATTCCATCTTTTCGGAAAATATCCTTGTCGAAGACAACTTTCAAATAGGGATGACATTTACTAAATAGCATTTTTTGGTAAGAATTTAATAACCCTATTAGAAATTTTTTCAGCCCCAGCTGCTTTATTAATGCGGATAAAAGAAATTATATTTTAGACAAGAGATGATGATAAAAAAAATATTGAAACATTTAAGATTAGTCTTCGCCTTATACGTATTCCACACCACGGCGCAACAGCTACATATACTTATTCAAAAAGACATTTAGGCATCCGGTTTTTGGTGTTGGACTAGAAATTGATAGGAGCATCGAATTCTGAAAACAAATATACTACTTAATGACGTAAAATTTTTTTTTTTATTTTTTTTTTATTTTTTAAAAATTTTTTTCTAAACTTTGAGTTTGAAAATTAATTTTTATAAAACTGTTCTCTCAAATAATTTGAATTAGAAGTAATATTAAAGAACAGACTTCCAGCTTTAAGACAATGTACAGCGTGACATTGTTAGTGTTGCCGTTGTATTTTAATGATTTCAATTCTATTTCTATTCGATTTTTTAGAAAATTACCCCTCCCGCTTAATTGGGAGAAAATAGACATCTCTTCCCATTCGATTTTTTACTTGTCTCGTTTCAATCTACATGCATTAGCTTTTTGTCCCAATATGCGAATCAATCGTACATTTAAGTGCATTCTTCATTTGTGTAGAAAACTAAAAACCTTAACTCTACCGATTGAATTATTTCGAAAACCGTTATTTTTATGAAGAAAAGTTAAATAATCTTTTTTGTATGAAATTTTCTAAGCTACAAATGAGTCATCAACATTTTTTCTGTACAAGGGACCGTTAGGGAGATATTACCGAAAAACCAGTTTGGGGGGCTTTTCACCCCCTGTGAAATTGTTAGTGGTGCTCCTTTCAATATGGACTTTTTGGTGCTCCTTTCAATAGGGACTCTTTACAGTTTCTTATAAGAACACCATCAGAAGGTTGGCTGTATAGCAAAATCCAACTTTTCGGCGTACCATAAATATGAGCTGAGCATACAGGGTGTCCCCTAATTCGTGCAATATATTTGTATTCCTGGGATAAAAATGAAAAAATTATAAGGGAAAATAATTCTATGTTCCCTCGAAGCGGTGGGTGGGGAGCAATTTTTAAAAAAAATTGGCAAAAAATGGAAAAAGAACCTTTCATTGTTTATTTTTTTTTTTTTTCTCAAAAACTTAGAATGATTTTACTTCTGGCTTTCAGTGACTGAGAATTGATAAGAATATTCAATATTAAAAAAAAAAATAAAAACAGTGGCACTTAATCAGGCAAAATTTTGAAAAAAAAAAAATCAACTTCAACAAAATCACAAATTTTTTCGAAAATGTTTTCTTTGAAATTAAATTTTTCACAACTTATTAAATTAAACAACTTGATTAAAATAAAAAAAAAATAAAAGAATGAAAAATAAGTTTTGAAAATAGCTTAAGCACATTACTGTAGGTATGTATGTGCTTCTTTAGATTTTTAATAATTTTTTTTTTTCAATTTAATTCAATTCATACGATATTTTTCTTAGAATAATGAACCAAAGAAATCGTCCCCCAAAATAACCTGCACGAATTAGGGGACGGCCTATATAGTGCAAGTTAAAACATATGAGCTTTGGTCAGAGTAAAAGGACCTCTTTTGAATGAACATATAAACAGCATTCATATTCTTTGTCAAATTTGTACCGGAATTTTGCATTTTGTGACGGAAATTGCTTTGAGGCAATTTCATTTTCAGAAAAAACATCCTCCGGATATTGCAATAATAAATGAAATCGTTTTGTGTGTGTAAATATAATAATGGTCATATTCTGATTTTGGTCAGTTCAAACCAAAGTGGAAGAAAAAAAAAAATATATCAGAAAAATTATATTAAAAGCAGTTTGCCTTGGGGTTGTTTAAATGGACCAGATTTTACGTACCTAAGTAAGCGACCAGAAGCACCAGCAGCAGCTTTAAATAGGGCAGCACATCACACACTTAAAAGCTAAGAATTAATGTATTCTCTCGCTAGAGGGACAATTTTCTTTCACTGCTGGCCAAGAACGTTATTTATTCAATTTTATATACCAGAAGAGCTTTATTACAAAAAACTAATTACATTTTCAAGTTGTACAAATGGAAATAAACGTTCGCAAATACAAGCCAAAGATTCCTATTTAAAATAGTCTTGAGGCACTTCGAAATAGAAGAAGGAATTGTACATGTTTCTCTTACTGCTGGATGGTGTGTATCTGGACAATCAATACCTGCTGGCGCCCGAGATGTTTTCAAAGAAATCAAAGAAACCAGAAACCAGAAACAACACTGTCAACTAAGTGCAAGATATTGATTTTTTTTCCTTTTGCCTCGGAATTGTGTTTGAAAAGCTTTTTTTTTTTTGTAAATTTTCTAATAACTTGGGCAACGGCAATGGAATCGTTAATGAATTGTTGTTGTTATTATTTTTTTTTGTTTGTTTAGAAGCATTTTCAAATAAAAAGTCATTGAATTCGAAATCAATTATAAAAAGCTTGAGATGCTTTACAATAAAAACCCACTCAAGTAGAAGAGAAAATTCCAAAAGGATTTTTTTTCCAATTTATCGATTAAGGACTGCGGAATTGTTGGTTTTATTATTTGAGTGCGTCGTATCGGAACTTTGCCACTGCTATGAACACAAAAGTGACAAAACAAAACTTTTGAAATACAGAAACGGTTTTTTTTTTTTTTGTGCTGTCAAATAAAATAAAGAAAACTTATTTTGCCATCGAAAAAGTTTTCGCATTTTCTTTTAGCAAAATACCATGGTTGTTAGGTGGAGAGGTATATAAAATTCGCCGAGAAAATAATGCTAATTAGAAGAAACTTTTGGAAAAAGTGGGAATCAATAAGGAAAAGCAGCAGAAGGCAATTACAGGAAAAAATAGTTTTTGACAAGTCAAATATACGATGGTTTTAGTATTCTGTGTTTTAGAATTATGGTGTACAATACAAATTCTATACCTAATTATACTTCTGAAATAAATTAGCTAAGTAGAACTTAGTACTATTTAATTGGACTTGTTGAATTATTGATTCAAAATACATAGCTTAATGGTATTTAGTTCACTCGGATCACCGCGACGAAATGTCCATTTTTGTGGAATAAGAGCCCAGACAAAATAGGGGTACTTTTAGTTTTACTGTGGAATAATTGCAAGTGAAGGTTTTTAAACGCGATATTCTTTATTTTGGCATAGGGAATACTGCCTTAGAAGTCCAATATCGAAAAAGGCATGCATAAGCAGTTATTCAAGGGGCTATCATGTCGAAAACATCGGTTTTTCACATTTTTCTTCCTTCGAATTACCTATTCCGCTGTTAGACAGATTACTCCATTCAACTTGGACCATAATGGTCAAAATTTTCGTCCACCCGATCTAAATGAAGTGCGGTTAGTGATAGCCAAGCTTAGATCGTAAAAGGCTGCTGGTTGGGGCGGATGGTCTGCCAGCCGAGCTATTCAAAGCAGTGGGAGATGGCTTGCTAGGAATTATACGCCAACTGATCTCCAAAATTTGGGCGGAGGAAAGTATGCCCGATGAATGGAGCCTCGGCATGGTGTGCCCTATCCACAAAAAAGAAGATGATCTGACCTGTGCCAACTACAGAGGTATAAATCTCCTTAGCGTCACATACAAAATCTTGTCACCTGTACAGTGTGATCGCTTAAAACTATTTGTTAAGGCAGATTTCCAATGCCGCGTTGGGCGTCGCTTTGACAGATTTTTCTTTCAACGCGAAAGCTCACACATAGCAATTTAAGCAAATTGTTTACAATGACGCGTTGGGTATTATGTTACGATTTGGCACCTATTAGCATGTCCACAAACCAACGTAACATAAGCTACCTCAACGTTAAAGTTGAAAAAAATCAACTTCAGCGTGCGTTTTGACAGTTAAACTAATGTTCGAATTCCTTTCAATAAAAAAATCGATTTCTTTAGAAGAAAAAATCGGTTTTTCTGGACAAATTCCTTTTACTTAAAGAAAAAAAATCGATTTTGTTTTAAAAAAAAATGGAATAGTTTGTTAAAAGGAATTCGAAATTACAGTTATGTAGATTCATTTTGATTTTCAGGTTCTCTTCAAGTCGTCTGTCATGTCGACGCGTTCGTAAAGCTTGTAAACGTATACGTAAGCGTCTCTAACGCGAACGCGCCATTGGAAATTAGCCTTTAACGATCTTATCGGCCCCTATCATTATGGTTTTAGGCTCGGCAAATCAACCGTCGATCAAATGTTCACACTCCGACAGATTTTAGAAAAAAACCCTGGAGTTTCAAATCGATACCCACCACCTCTTTATCGATTTTAAAGTCGCATATATGATAGCGTAGACAGAGATGAGCTATACAGAGCCATGGCGCATCTCGGCATCCCTGCCAAACTCGTCCGCTTGTGCAGGATGACGATGGAGAAATCTCGCAGCTCCGTCAAAGTCGGCAAGAACACCACCGAACCCTTTGATGTCGAGAAAGGTTTGAGGCAAGGCGACGCGTTATCATCTTTCTTGAAGCAATTGTACGCAACTCGCAAGTCAACAACAGAGGTACAATTTTTCAAAAGTCCGTTCAACTACTTGCTTATGCAGATGATATTGAATATGAACAAAGTGAGCTGTTACCAGCGGGTTTACATAAGTATTGAATCGGAGGCGGCGAAAATGGGTTTGGCTGTTAATGAGGACAAGACGAAGTCATCGAGAAAGGAATCTCAACATGTTCGACTCGGGCAAGACCTCACGATGGATAGGTCATACAGCTTTGAAATCGTCAAGGACTTTGTCTACCTGGGCTCCACTATTACAACCCATACTAACATTAGTGCAGAGATCAAACGATGAATTACTCTAGCCAATCGCTGTTTCTTCGGGGTAAGAAGGCATTTTAGTAGTAAAGTCTTCTTTCATAGAACCAAGGAGACCTTTTATAAGACCCGAATCATCCCGGTCCTGCTATATGGGGCAGAAGCATATAGACCTTGTCAAAAACGGATGAGAATCTGCTTGGGTGCTTAAAGAAAAATTCTCCGTTCCAGTCTGTATCGATGGAGTATGGAGGAGAAGATTCAACAGCGAGCTTAAGGGGCTTAACAGCGACGTTGACCTGTTCAAAAAGCTGAAAATCTAGCGGCTGAGATGGCTGGGTCACGTCGAGCGTATGGACACCGACTCACCAGCCCGACGAATCTTCAAATCTACTTCTGATGGTGAGGAAGACCCCACCCTATGTGGCGCACACAAGTAGAAAACGACCTCAACCAACTTAGAGTGCGTAACTGGAGGCAGCTAGCTAGGAACCGAGCTAGCTTGAAGTAACTTGTTGGTTCAGGCCGTAGTCCACCCTGGACTGCAAGCACCATCTTAAGTTAGTAAAGTAAGGGCCATTTGTACAAAAATTTGATCCGTCGTTCAGGAATTTTAACTCACCAATTTTGGCAGATTAAATGATGGTTCAGGCAAGTAGTTGGCTATTAACGCATACTTCAACCTCAAACCATCGTTGAACCTCAGTTTAACTAAGGATTAAATTTTAAACCACGTTTGTACAACTGATCCTAAGAAATTTAAAGTAATCCTTCACTGAAAAACTGCTTCTGATTTATTTTAAATTATTTGCAAGTTAAACTATTCGTAGATTAATTTATGACTAATTTCAACCCTTAAAAACTATCAAATGTTCCGGTGGACCAATTTTGACGGATTTTGAGTAAATACGTTCTGACTTCTGAGTCAATTCACATTGATTTTTTTTTTTGCTAACATATTTTCCGGGTAAGGCCAGAAATTTATTTGACAATATGAAGACTCACCTAATAACCCCACAGCTAGAAAATTAGATTTTGTTTGTTTACCTGAAAGAAAAAAAAGAAAACAATTTTTATTACTTTTATATTCAAAATTGTAAAACTAAATTAAAAAAAAAAAAATATTTTTTTATATTTAGAGCCAGTTGCACAGTCTAAGGAAGTGGCACTTAAGTGGCCCATATTGTAAGTACAGCCTGAATATTTGGGGACTTAAGTGTCACTTAGTCAAGCTAGGAAACTGAGCCTAAAGTTCAAGTATGAGAAAATTAAGTGCGACTTATTCCGGTAAGTATATGTACTGTGAAACTGGTCCTTATAATTTTGACTGAATACATGTTCTTAAGTCTTTAAAATCTTTAATCATTTAAGGGCAACATAGACTGTATAAGACACAGAATCAATGTCTCTAAAGTTATAGAATTACCATTTCAAAATTGTGAACGTCAAATAATAATTTTATTAATTGTCGTGAAATTCATGTAAATTTGTGGTGAAAAAAAAAAAAATATGGAACTCAATCCAAAAAAAAAACCTTAAAATTGTATTTTTTTATGAATCCGCTTACCACAATTTTTTTTTCTTATACAGCTGCTTCTTTGTTATAGAATTTGTTTTAAAGTAATTGGCGCTCGATAAAGCGCTTAAATAAGTTGTGCCATCAAAAAATTTGTCCGCACCTTTTTTTTTGTGTGAGAAACAACTGATTTGAGGACGTAAAGCGCTAATTTTTAAAAAATTTCACTCTTTTTTTCACGATAAATTCAGAACAATTATTGGACTTTCAAAATTTTGGAGTGGTAATACCTACTAACTAACAGCGTTTAAGATTAAGATTAAAATACAGCTACAGAAGTCCGACCGCAGCATGCTAGAATTTTGAACGCTTCGACTAGACCAAGACAAACGCATTTACTTACTGTCACAATGATGGCGTTTTTCTTTTTTAGTTCAGAGCAATTCAGAGCTGAGCCCGAACTGTCAAACAAAAATGTTGTGTTTCTTTTTGAGTTCAGAGCGCTCAGGGCTTGGAACTTGTTTTTTTTTTTTTTTTCGTTCAGAGTGCGTTCCGAGCGTGCTCCATGAGCTCAGAATAAAAAAAAAACCGAGCAGACGGAGTAAAAAACTGAGCGCGTCCAACTTCATACAGTTTCCATGTAATTTGACAGATATATGAGAATTCAGTGCTCAGGTGTGTTTCATAATTAAATCGGAGTGCTCTGAACATACTCTGCTCAGAGTTTAACTCCGTTCGTTCAGGCTCCACTCAGTGCTCTGCTCTGAACCAACTTTGAACTAAAAAAGAAAAAATGGCATAATGATAAAACTTCAGCCACCTTAGCCTCCGAACCCTTGTGCAATTTTTCCCTTTTTTGCATTTAATGACCAAAAATATTTCTTAGAGTAAAGAGGTTAAAAAATACTTTACCAGCTCTCGGTCAAAAATGTCTTAATTAATAAAGAATTAAAAATGAATTTTGAAATACTTTATAATTAAAGTCCACTCCTGTTGTTGGCTTGGTCAGATCACCAAAACACGTGTTCAAATTCTAAAGTAAAATTCTCAGCACCGCTAAATTGTTTAATTAAACAAACCAATCTTATGCTTCATCTTTCAGAAATACAGTACCTATATCGCTAAACGAAGACAGCATTCACTTTCGCATAAACTTTAAATTAGCAACTTAAGTGAGATACCTTGTAATGTCACAATTAAACATCAACATCACCTTCATATGCCGAAGACAACATTCAACAGATGGCTGCAGTTTTCCTAGAATGTTTGTAATCCATCTTCTTACACTTAGTGATTATACTTCTATCTTTTATGCAGCTGACTGAGTATAATACAACATAAATAAGGATTTTAATTAGAATTAAAAACAAAATGCAACAATCTTAATCCCCCAACCCGCAATCAAGCCACAGAGCTATACACTACAGCCAGCGATGTAATTCACATAACCCACATTTGGTTCTCCTCTAAAGTTGATTTTCCCAAACAACAACAACAGCAATATGCATCTGTCAGATACTCGTACTTATTTGGTTTATCTTCAACAAGAATCTTTGTACAATTTAATTGCATTTGCATGTTGATTGCCACTATTCAGTGTCAATTATGAGTTAATATTTGAGTGTAATTCGCATTCAGATTGTTATTTTGCAGTAAAATCAATTTTCATTTTTTTTTTTTTTTATATTGACTTAACTTTATTAATAAATATAAATAATTATCCCGACGATGACGACAACGAAAAACGACGCGGACGTTGTGTGCGATGACGATGATTATGTCTGTCTAATGATGGTGGTGATCATTTTAAATAGCGTAGATTTCATTTATCGGAAATATGATTTAATTAATCTATTATTTATTGCCTTACTTAGTGCAAAACCACATTGGCATAATAAATCTTTGAAAAGTCGTATATGTCAGCCGTTAGTTAGATATATATGGTCTGGCATGTCTCTGTTGGTGTTTATAGTAGAAAATTAATTTTCCATTTTGATAAAATATTTTCTAGAGCTTTTTTTCTTTTTTTGTTGTTTTTGTTTCTATTAAAACTTATTTGCATATTTAATATTGCAACCATTTGGGTTTGCAGCTTACTGAACTGATAACATATGCTATTGCGTCTAATTTCACTCATTTAGTAATATTTTCACGCGCCATACTTTGCAACCCACTTATTCAGAGGGTGTTTCATATATGAATTAATAAAAATAGAGTAATTTTCAGCCCAAAGGGAAGCCTATCGAAATACATATTAGTGCGGTGTACTTTGGAGAGATTTAGGTTCTCTGAACCTGCCAAGGTCCATGGACGGCAGATGGGTCCATAGGCCCCGCAGATTGGGAGGGGCTAAATTTCTCCAAAACACATTACTGAAACTGATCTCGAAAGAAAGCTTTTTCAAACTGATACTATTTTAGAGAAGAATCTATACAAACTGGATGGTGAAGGTGGTGACCAAATTTCCGTCTAACCGACGATGGACGACGATTAATTAATTTTTTTTAGTTGCCATTTTTTTAAAATTTCGGGTAGTTAGATAATATTCAATGCCGTCATCAATTTTTAGTTGAATAAAGTGCGTTGTATTGGTACATAATTCGAAGCTATAGCGTAGCAATACAAGCTCAAATAAAACAAGAATATTACCTAATAACATAAAATTAAAAAAAAAAAAAAACAAGTTTGAACACATTTTTTTTCAAAATTGAGTTTGAAAATTAATTTTCTAAAAACTGTTTTCTGAAATAATTTGAATCATAAACATAATACAAAAACGGACATCTGGCTTTAAAAAAAAAAAACATAGCATGACATTGTAAGTGTTGCCGTTGTTTATTAATGATTTTTTTTCGATTTTAAGTCTTTTAGAAAATTGAAAGGGGGAAATAGACCCACTCCCTCACATACGAATTTTTTCTTGTCTCGACTCAACCTACACGCTATAGCTTTTTTTTTTTAACCTTAGGTGAATCACTCTGTATATATCAGTACTTTTGGTTTTTTTGTTCTTATTTCCTGAGGGAAATTTTGCCGCTCTAGCTACAGAATTGCCAATAGACACAAGCACACGTGCTGAAAGCACGATGTCAACATTTTCTTAGTTTTTGAGAAATCGAATCAAAGAAAAACGAAAGGTATGTACAAAGGTAGGACCCAACCCCCTCCCCTCTCCCGTTAAGTCTGAATGGTAATAAACGAGTGATAGAAAATACCCGCTACAAAAGTAGCATGATCCTAGGAATCATTTCCCAAAATATTTTACACGAATTAGGGGACACCCTGTATACTGATTTTAAAGAATTGTCGTCTAGTCTAGACGACATAGAATTTGAAGATTCAAAAAAAAAAATTAATTTCAAATCGATACACATCATCTCTGTATTTATCGACTGTGATGACGCCTATGATGAAAATGTTAAAGGAAAAGGGACAAGCTATTCAGAGGCATGTCTAGTTACGATGTGTCGACAAACTTAATATTTTCCAATAGACTTCTTATTTTGTTTGTAATATTAGAATTACGTTTATAAAGTTTATTAAAATCTTTTCAGGCGTAAAAGTCGTGCTTATGGTCAAAAAAGTAACATTAACTTGTCACTCCCGTAACAATTTCAAACTGAAATTTGAACAGTTTTTCATATTTTTGTTTTTCAATTCTAAGATGATTTTATACGAATCAAGTTTAACGTAAAAATAAATAAATTTGATGGCACAACAGCTCATGAAGAACTAGGGCCTAGTGACTTACAACTCTCAACCATTCCTGTGTGCGTGTCTGCAGAAATGGAGGGGACCTACAGTTTATTGCCGAATCCGAACGGCTAACGAGCGGCACTTTTCTGTGACAGGAGATACTCTTGGAGGATTTGTCAATTCCACGCAAGAGGCAGTAGCCGTTTTTTCTTTTAAATAAATAGGTGGCGAGGCTGGGGATCGAACCTTAGACCTCCGGCATGACAGTCCATCGAACTAAGCATCACGCCACGGCTACTACGTTTTACGTAAGGATTTGAAAAAAAAATGCAGTTTTATTAAATATTCTTCAATACATGACCGTTAGATGACAAACCTTCGAAAATCACGGTAACATCCGTATCGCTTCTGAATAGATCCTAAATTTACTTAACTTAACAACGTATTTGAAAAAAAAATCGTTCTTAGTTATCCATTGCATTCCACTCCATTCCTTTAATATTTTGTGTCAATAATTTAGGAAAGGATGAATATTAGTGTCACACTCACACCCGTAACAATGGAAATTAAACACAATGGTAACACAGGAACTGGGGCTAAATCTGAAGAGCTACTGGTAGGTGATAGGTTGAACATGGTCCTGCAGGACATTATGCACACTAGGTACTTTATTTGAGGAATTCCTGTCGATTACGGATTTCGCAATATTGGATCCGCAGTGATTCCAGTTTTCTTTTCTTTCCAGATTAAATCGGAAAAGAGAAAAAATAGAACACTACACTGCAAATCTCTCTGGATGCATTATTGCTGATTCCATGACCGCCATGTTTGTTGTCCATAAGAATTCTATATGAATTGAAAAATAGAGAAAATAATTTGAAAACTCGTGTCTTTCGGTGTTCCATTCATTTCAACCGAGTTTTTAAATTTAAGTACACAAAACACCCTGTGAAAATATCTAAAAATTCAATTCATTCGGCATTCACACACTGAAAATGATATATCCGCGACATTCATCAGAATCTGGTTCCATTAAAAACCACCATCATCAGATATAAAACAAATAATTTAATATCTCCACCTAACCAAACCAAACACACAAATTTAATTCACAAAATAATTCGAATTCAGATGTGCAACATGCATAGTGTAAAATAGATTCCGCGGATTCGAATTGAAATTACCTATGTGTAGTCTATAGAGTTGAAGGTATTCCCTCCATCCAAATCCAAAGCATGATAATAATGCGCGCAGCGCAAGCATTAACGGGCCGAGTCGGGACGGGTTTAAAGTTTGGAGTTACATGGCAAGAATATCTATCTGCATCTGTATCGAAGTGAGTAATGTAGCGCATAATGAACACGGACGAATTGTAAATTGAATTTCAAACCATAGCACCGTGCAAGATGCAGTGCAGTACAAGTTGGTATACTATATGCATATGCAGTGTGAATAGTTTTTTTTTATTTGTTTATTTAAGTTTATCCGTATTCGGTAGTTATATAGGTAACATACCGCTACAAGTAACAGACGAGTACAACTACGAGTACTACGGTAGCGGATCGGGTAACAATGTTAATTGCCGCTGGTTTAATACAACATGCAGATCGTATATCAATTTAATGTTCTCTCTTTCTGCTATCTATGTATGTTGTCTGTTTAAATGGTGTAATGTGGTCGGTGTGTGGTGGCCTGGTGGGTCAAATGCATTTAGAAAAGGTCCAACTATGTATATAAACAATTCCAAAGCTGTCGAAAGTACTTAAATACAAAAGTGCTAGGAATACTTTTTTTACTTTAATAACCCTTCTTTGTCTGTCATTTCGGATTTTATTTTAGAGGATTTTTACAACTAGGTACCGTAAATTGTCATAATTTATGCCATTCTATTTAGGGTAAGAACTTGTAACCTAGTTGACTTTCACTTCAATCAAAAGTTGACTTTTAGTGTATTTTTATGTCTTTACCTAAATTTGGAGCAAGATTTTGATTTTTTGAGTTGCTATTAAAATTTTTCAATACCCATCTATTTTGTATGGAAGAAAATGTCCAAATACTTACTCGAAAAATCTAAGATTAAACAACAATTTTTTTTTGGAGAAAAACTTGGGCAAACGTTAGATACCGTAAAACTATTTTTCATACCATATTACACACTTCACAGTGGTCCGTTTGTTGAATTTATACGAAACTTCAAAAAAAAAACTGTCAGAGCCAGAAATTGAAATGTTTTTGAAAGTTCTTTATATATGTTTATGATTTGATTGAATTTTAGTAGAAAAAATTATTTATCTTCCACGCGCGCCGGCCGGCCGATTCTGGACGAAAACTCATACACTTTTGGTGCATTTGATGATTTGAGGTTTGGAGATGTTGAATTGAGATGCATTTCTTTTTAACTTCCCATTGGAAGTTATTGTAATCGGTCCGATTTGTGAAATTTTTTCTGATATTTCTCGACGTTTCAAGGTCTCTGGAGTCGGATTAAATTGTTTTTGAAGAGATGTCTGCGTTCGTACGTTTGTACGTTCGGAAGCTTTTTTTCGTTCACGATATCTCGAGAACGCATTGAGATATCGATTTGAAATAAATTTTATTTTACAGATAATAAGGCCATAACGTGAAGTAAGGATTTTCAAAAAAATTCAATAAGCGGTTTTTTATTAGAGTAATTTTTAAAAAAGTTGTAAAAAAAAATCAACCGATAGTTTTATTTTTTTTTGGAGAAAAACTTGGGCAAACGTTAGATACCGTAAAACTATTTTTCATACCATATTACACACTTCACAGTGGTCCGTTTGTTGAATTTATACGAAAACTTCAAAAAAAAACTGTCAGAGCCAGAAATTAAAATGTTTTTGAAAGTTCTTTATATATGTTTATGATTTGATTGAATTTTAGTAGAAAAAATTATTTATCTTCCACGCGCGCCGGCCGGCCGATTCTGGACGAAAACTCATACACTTTTGGTGCATTTGATGATTTGAGGTTTGGAGATGTTGAATTGAGATGCATTTCTTTTTAACTTCCCATTGGAAGTTATTGTAATCGGTCCGATTTGTGAAATTTTTTCTGATATTTCTCGACGTTTCAAGGTCTCTGGAGTCGGATTAAATTGTTTTTGAAGAGATGTCTGCGTTCGTACGTTTGTACGTTCGGAAGCTTTTTTTCGTTCACGATATCTCGAGAACGCATTGAGATATCGATTTGAAATAAATTTTATTTTACAGATAATAAGGCCATAACGTGAAGTAAGGATTTTCAAAAAAATTCAATAAGCGGTTTTTTATTAGAGTAATTTTTAAAAAAGTTGTAAAAAAAAATCAACCGATAGTTTTTTTTTTTTTTTTAATTAAAAAAAAACATTAAAAGTTGTTAAAAAGTATCGAATATCTTGAGAACACACAAACATATTAACTTCGGGTTAATTTTATTTAACACACAAAGTTATAGTTGAGAATCCATAGAGTTTGTAAAAAAATTCATTAAACGGTTTTTTTCTAAGCCAAAAAATGTTAAAAAATGTTTTTTGGTTCGAATATCTCGAGAACAACCAATGATATCGACTCCCGGATAATTTTAATCTACACACATTACCATAATTAGTAATTGATCAGGTTTTTAAAAAAATTCAATTGACAGTTTTTTTTCTAGGCCAAAAAAACTACAAAAGAAAATGCTAATAATTGTTGGAATTTTTCGTGTCGCATATATTTAAAGCAAACAGCCTTCCCTTGATTGCGTAACTGATAAGTTTTTCGAAGATTTTTTCTTATAAAGAATAACTTCGGGTGTCAATTTTCAAAGGGAATCAATGGAAAGTTATCAGTGTGGGTCTCTTTTTTGTATTTAAAATGGTGGCCCCACAATTTAGGGCAAAATATGGTACAACATTTCATGATGCAAAATAATATTGTCTGAGTCCAATTAATGTTTGAAGTCTTAAAACATATAAGCTCGAATGTGTAGTTTTATGTTAATGTGATTCTTAAACATACTTAATGGAAGTACCAAATTTAAAAAAGCAAGTCCAAAATGTTGACCAATTTTTCCAATGGATTAAAAATAATTTCTGTGATATTGCCTTAACATTTCTGTATAGAACATGATTAATAGCTAAATCTTAAAGAAATGTGATAGCTTTCACAGATTAAAGAAAACATTTAAATGCTGTGTGACGCCAGAACCCCGACCTCAAAATTTTTTGACGAAACATGTCGCATTCGTTTGTCCATCGTTTGTCCATCGTTTGTCCACGTTTGTCCAGGCAAAAAAATCGTTTGTCCACCCTCAGGAAAAAAGTTATTAAGCTTTTCTTTTTTATAGCAAGTACCCCAAAATTAAAAAACGCCTCTACTGCCCACAATTTTGAACTTAGGAGGTCCGGACCAATTGCAATCGTTTGTCCACCGGCTCCTCATCATTGTCCACCCAAAATTTTCGTTTGTCCACCCTTAGTTCAAAAATTATTCAACTTTTCTGTTTTATAGCACAGGGCATAAAAAATTAAATTTTTTTTTGCGGAATGGAACCAATTGCAATCGTTTGTCCACCGATTGTCCATGTTAGTCCAGAAAGAAAAAAAATTTTCGACCCTTAGTTCAAAAGTTATTCAACATTTCTTTTTTATAGCAACACCCCCAAAAACAAAAAGTCCCCTAAAATCCCCAATTTTTAACTTAGGTGGCCAGAACCAATTGCAATCGTTTGTCCACCGGCTCCTTATCATTGTCCACCAAAAATTTTCGTTTGTCCACCCTTAGTTCAAAAATTATTGAACTTTTCTGTTTTATAGCACAGGGCATAAAAAATTAAATTTTTTTTTTGCGGAATGGAACCAATTGCAATCGTTTGTCCACCGATTGTCCATGTTAGTCCAGAAAGAAAAAAATTTTTTCGACTTTTAGTTCAAAAGTTATTCAACATTTCTTTTTTATAGCAACACCCCAAAAAACAAAAAGTCCTCTAAAATCCCCAATTTTTAACTTAGGTGGCCCGGACCAATTGCAATCGTTTGTCCACCGGCTCCTTATCATTGTCCACCAAAAATTTTCGTTTGTCCACCCTTAGTTCAAAAATTATTCAACTTTTCTGTTTTATAGCACAGGGCATAAAAAATTAAATTTTTTTTTGCGGAATGGAACCAATTGCAATCGTTTGTCCACCGATTGTCCATATTAGTCCAGAAAGAAAAAAAATTTTTCGACCCTTAGTTCAAAAGTTATTCAACATTTCTTTTTTATAGCAACACCCCCAAAAACAAAAAGTCCCCTAAAATCCCCAATTTTTAACTTAGGTGGCCCGGACCAATTGCAATCGTTTGTCCACCGGCTCCTCATCATTGTCCACCCAAAATTTTCGTTTGTCCACCCTTAGTTCAAAAATTATTCAACTTTTCTGTTTTATAGCACAGGGCATACAAAATTAAATTTTTTTTTGCGGAATGGAACCAATTGCAATCGTTTGTCCACCGATTGTCCATGTTAGTCCAGAAAGAAAAAAATTTTTTCGACCCTTAGTTCAAAAGTTATTCAACATTTCTTTTTTATAGCAACACCCCCAAAAGCAAAAAGTCCCCTAAAATCCCCAATTTTTAACTTAGGTGGCCCGGACCAATTGCAATCGTTTGTCCACCGGCTCCTCATCATTGTCCACCCAAAATTTTCGTTTGTCCACCCTTAGTTCAAAAATTATTCAACTTTTCTGTTTTATAGCACAGGGCATAAAAAATTAAATTTTTTTTTGCGGAATGGAACCAATTGCAATCGTTTGTCCACCGATTGTCCATGTTAGTCCAGAAAGAAAAAAATTTTTTCGACCCTTAGTTCAAAAGTTATTCAACATTTCTTTTTTATAGCAACACCCCCAAAAACAAAAAGTCCCCTAAAATCCCCAATTTTTAACTTAGGTGGCCAGAACCAATTGCAATCGTTTGTCCACCGGCTCCTTATCATTGTCCACCAAAAATTTTCGTTTGTCCACCCTTAGTTCAAAAATTATTGAACTTTTCTGTTTTATAGCACAGGGCATAAAAAATTAAATTTTTTTTTTGCGGAATGGAACCAATTGCAATCGTTTGTCCACCGATTGTCCATGTTAGTCCAGAAAGAAAACATTTTTTTCGACCCTTAGTTCAAAAGTTATTCAACATTTCTTTTTTATAGCAACACCCCCAAAAACAAAAAGTCCTCTAAAATCCCCAATTTTTAACTTAGGTGGCCCGGACCAATTGCAATCGTTTGTCCACCGGCTCCTTATCATTGTCCACCAAAAATTTTCGTTTGTCCACCCTTAGTTCAAAAATTGTTCAACTTTTCTTTTTTATAGCACCCAACATTAAAAATTAAAATTTTACTTAATAGAATGGAACATATTCACAGATATTCCATGTAAGCCCAGAAAAAAAATGTTCGACCCTTATTTTTTTAAGTCAACAGTGCCTTAAAGTTACTAGAAAGATATTTTATTATTACTTTGAAAATAAGGCATTTATCTTCACTCCTTTTTTGTTTTATTTAGCGAAACTAAAATCCCTATATAGCTTCAAATTTGAATCTTTGCTGTTGTTAAGTTAAAAGCTTTGATTACTTAATTACAAAATTTAATTTAGTAAGGGCCACTTGCTCCAAACGAACGGATAAATATATAAAACTCAGGATAACTATCCTAGTTTAAATAAATAAATAAGAATTTATCGTTTTTTAATTGCACGAACGGAAAATAAATAACAAGCGGATAAGAATATTTTTTCAGAATCACCAACACAACAAACACAAAACACATTGAAAAATAAACAAACTTTAACGCTTTCACTTGCTTTCTCGTAAGAAATTCTATAATTTGACGTGAGAGCTATTCAGAGTTTAAATATTTATCCAGAGAACGAGGAGAAGGTAACTTTTTAAACTTAAAATAGAGAAAAAATATTTTGCTACAACATGATTTGATTCAAATCAGTCAGATAATTTAATTTATTTATAAATCAGGAGTTACTGCTGTCAAAAAAACTTCTGTGCAAGTGGCTCTAAATATGTTTATTATAATATTGTTTCTTACAAATTGATTCCAATTTTTCTTTTGTTTTATTTATTAAAATTATATAAAATAAGAATTTTTATTTTAATAGATTGTAATGTTAAATTTTGGAAAATTCATTTCGGCAGACGTCATTAGCCACGCTGTTATTCTTTTAATTTATCTTAAATTAAATAAAGAACTGGATTTTAGCATGAATAAACGAGTGAAGCATCATGTTTTCTAATTTATCAAAGATAAAATCATCAGCATAAAATTTTTTGTCATTATTTTTTCAAAAATTAATCTTAAAAACTGTTCTCTGAAATATTTTGACTTAAACATAATAAACGAAAGGTTTCTTGCTTTAAAAAGAAAGAAAGTCCTCTAACATTGTCAGTGTTGCCGTTGTTTTTTAATGGTTTACTTTTTAAGTAAGGTGATTTTTTGGAAAATTTGACGTATAATCTATGCATTGTACATATCGTATGAAATCTGTCATTTTCTGCAAATTTCTTTTAATTAAATGAAATGGCTAGGAGCCATGCTAATAAAAAAGGTGATTTTTTCTTAATTTTTGTTCGTGGTCGATCATAAATGAGCAAAAGACAAACGAAACCTTTTGGCATCATCATCCCAGGTTTGCCAATGGTTGCCATATGAGGGCAGTAGACGACTTTTGTTTTCTGGGACTGTTGCTATATAAAAGACATTTTGAATATTTTTTTAACAAAGGGGGGACAGACGAAATTTTTCGGTGAACTTTTTTGTTTTTGGGGAAGTTGCTATAAAAAAGGAATGTTGAATAACTTTTGAACTAAGGGTCGAAAAATTTTTTTTCTTTCTGGACTAACATGGACAATCGGTGGACAAACGATTGCAATTGGTCCGGGCCACCTAAGTTACAAATTGGGGATTTTAGGGGACTTTTTGTTTTTGGGGGAGTTGCTATAAAAAAGAAATGTTGAATAACTTTTGAACTAAGGGTCGAAAATTTTTTTTTCTTTCTGGACTAACATGGACAATCGGTGGACAAACGATTGCAATCGGATCCATTCCGCAAAAAAAAAATTTAATTTTTTATGCCCTGTGCTATAAAACAGAAAAGTTCAATAATTTTTGAACTAAGGGTGGACAAACGAAAATTTTGGGTGGACAAACGATTGCAATTGGTTCTGGCCACCTAAGTTAAAAATTGGGGATTTTAGGGGACTTTTTATTTTTGGGGGAGTTGCTATAAAAAAGAAATGTTGAATAACTTTTGAACTAAGGGTCGAATATTTTTTTTTCTTTCTGGACTAACATGGACAATCGGTGGACAAACGATTGCAATCGGATCCATTCCGCAAAAAAAAAATTTAATTTTTTATGCCCTGTGCTATAAAACAGAAAAGTTCAATAATTTTTGAACTAAGGGTGGACAAACGAAAATTTTGGGTGGACAAACGATTGCAATTGGTTCTGGCCACCTAAGTTAAAAATTGGGGATTTTAGGGGACTTTTTATTTTTGGGGGAGTTGCTATAAAAAAGAAATGTTGAATAACTTTTGAACTAAGGGTCGAATATTTTTTTTTCTTTCTGGACTAACATGGACAATCGGTGGACAAACGATTGCAATTGGTTCCATTCCGCAAAAAAAAAAAATTAATTTTTTATGCCCTGTGCTATAAAACAGAAAAGTTCAATAATTTTTGAACTAAGGGTGGACAAACGAAAATTTTAGGTGGACAATGATGAGGAGCCGGTGGACAAACGATTGCAATTGGTCCGGACCTCCTAAGTTTAAAATTGTGGGCAGTAGAGGCGTTTTTTAATTTTGGGGTACTTGCTATAAAAAAGAAAAGCTTAATAACTTTTTTCCTGAGGGTGGACAAACGATTTTTTTGCCTGGACAAACGTGGACAAACGATGGACAAACGAATGCGACATGTTTCGTCAAAAAATTTTGAGGTCGGGGTTCTGGCGTCACACAGCTGGTCAACTAGTACTAAAAATTTTGAAATAATATAAAATATTAGTTGAAAGAAAAATATTTTTATTTTTTTATGCTTGTTGCACTTGATTCTGGAGTCAGAAAAAGAGAATAAGAATTTTGAAAGTTGATAGTCGTAAAACAGAAAAACATTTATAAGAACAATTTAACGGTGTTTGAGTTCAGATAGTTGATAGGTGCAAAAATCTCAAATCTTATTTAGAATTTGGATAAAAAGCTATTTTACAACTGCGAGCGGTCAGAATTTTTAATTTAACGTCAGATTCAAATACCACATCAAGAAAAAAATAACGAGTTTGTAAGTAGGTAAGTTCCTAGTTTACATAAAATCTGGCTGCATTCTTTAAACATTCAAAATTGCCAAATTTTACCATATATGTATGTATGTGTGATCAGATTTGGTCTTACTTCTTGAGAAGCCAGCAGAACTGTTTGCCAAAATGCCAAAGAACAATAAACTATAAATATAGAATATAAAATTGGTCCCCGAATTAAATATAAATTAAAAAAAAAATTAAAAAAATTTCTTGAATTTTTGACCAAATTCTGCTGCATTATCTAAACAACATTTTAAAATCTCTATTTCAAAAAATCAAAAAATTAAAATTTTAAAAAGTCTATTTTCGTATTTTGCTAATTTTGGCCATTTTTTTTTTTTATTTTTTTTTTTTTTAACATTTCCTGCACAGGTGTTTGAAAACATTTTAAACCAAAATTTCAGATTCTGCCAATGCTATTTTAAAATCTATGAAATTGCGTACAATTTTCTGACTTAAATTGTTAGTTTTATGTATAACCGGTACAAATTTTAGTTAAAAAAAAAAAAAATAATTTGCTAGGAGCTTTCCTTTATAAAGACCTAAAACCTAGGGATTTAAAAAAAATTCTTTGAACTAAATTTGAACCTGCATCAGCTCAAAATACAGTGGACACGTTGATGCAAAGACCGAAATGAACGGTACATCAAAAACAAAATTTTTGGACTTCTCCATTGTCGTTATGTAAGTTTGAAACTTTACATTTTTTTTTTCTAACTGTAACGAATACTTGCCCTAATTAACAAGTAAAAATTCAATAAAACAAAACTGAATTAAAAAGCGACAGCACTGGAACATTCCCCCCTAAATAAATTTAGTCGTATCGCATTCGAACTATACAATATGTAGGTACATACCTACGATGTAGCTTACAGATTGTTGGAAGTCAGTCGTGCCAACCCTAAGTGGTATAAATGCGTAATCGGATACCTTTGCTCTTCTAGTTTTGAATGCTTAAACATTAAGCAATTAACAAATCGGATTGAAAGCGATTTGTTCATGAGCCGCACAGCTATAGCAGCATGCGAGGGCCCAGACCCTCCTTCTGTATATGTACATACCTACACGAAATGATGATGGTAATCTTTTCTTCTTAGTATAAATGGTAAAGTGCATCCCAAACGTGCTGGAATGATCTACTTTTCGAGAGGTTCGGCTATAGTTTATTTCCGAACGCAGGTTATCGCAGACTATATTGATAGCCCAACGATTCCTTGCGTTATAATGTATAAAGTAATTTTAATGACAATGAAGATTTAAGCCTAACATTATAGACTCTAATGATGATAAAAAGGTCTTCTAGCTTAAAATTTATTATACCTCTACTCTGTAGCCATGTTCAATATGAAATAGGAATCTGCAGCTTTCATCTTTCAAACTGAGTCACAACAGAACATTAATACCAGGGCACAACAAAGATAAAAGAAAATGACCATTTTGTATTCTAATGGTGCAACTATTAATGGACATAGAATGCTAATAGCGACTCACTCACTCACCATCTATAGACTAAGATAAATGGAATGGAACTTTATAGCTAGAGCTGAAAGTTACTGAGTAGAATAAAAATATACATATATCTAGAGCAACATACAAGTAATCTCTATTTCATGAGATTTGATTGTTTTGCATACAAAAAAGCGAGAGATGTTTTTTTTTTTTTTTGTTGTTTTTGTATGTTGTGGTTTTTTATTTTGCAATATAGACGCGAAGGCAAAGCACTTTGTTGAATTGACAAGTAATATGAGTCGTTGTACTGTATAGAAACTATTTTTCGAATGATGTAGATCAAATGAGAGATATACGAGTGAATAAAATGCAGAATAATATTTTCGGCAATGAATCATGCATCAACTTCAATTTCAAGGCGGACTTAGTTTAATGTTTTAGTAAAAGGGAAAGAATCAAAATCGACGCATTTTAAAAAGATCTATAACTCATGTCGTAATCGTAAGACTTTTGAAAAGTACATAACTGTCATTTTGCATACTTAAGAATTGTTTCTTCAAACTCGTGTCGTGACGGGAAGTCTTCCAAGTAGTTTTTCAGTTGCTGAACTTTATTTGTATCTCGAAGGCTAGACTTAAACTTGCATATGTACCTCCGTTATAATTCATTTAAAACATCGTTACGTCTACTGAAAAGTTTCCAGGTTAGAGCCTTGGAGCCTATAGGAGAATTTCAGAAAGATTTGTTTCGCTGGAACACCATCAAATTGGCTGGGAGTAGCCAGTACTCCCAGAATTACTTTCCTGCTATTTTATTCAATATGCGCTCAGGGCAATTGAGATAGATAAATGCAAACGTACATACTCGATGACAGACAGATATGCAGACATACAGACAGGCGGAGACAGAATTTGCTTTACGCACTCGTCTCGTTTTTTCTATCAACTTTATTTCCGATCTTTAGTTAGCATTTTTTTTCGAATGGATGTATTTAAATTCACCGGGTACTGGTAAACTAGTTTTCAGGCTTATTCATTTTTATTAAGTGGAAAGTGTGTTTTAAAGATTATTAAAAAAAGAGCTGTTTTGAAAAGCATCCGTACGGCTTTAATCGTCTGGGAGTATCCGGAACTCTCATGTCAAAAACATCTTATTTGAGTTTTAAGAATGCAGACATTTAGCTCAAGTAGCCTTACGGTAGATTTACAAACAAGATAACCCTTTTTGTTTGCAAATCGCTTATAACAAAAATATCATCGCTCTTCGGCGCCGTTTGAAAGAACTTTTTTAAGCATGATATAAACGTAGATGCTGGGGTCAACTAGTATTTATTTTAATGAAATGGGATTTTTTGTTTAAAGATGAATTTCATAAAAAGTGTTCTAAAACAACCTTAATACGGCTCTAATCACCTGGGAGTATCCAGAACTCTCATATCAAAAAACACTTTCTATAATTTTTAAGAATGCAGCCGTGTAGGCCAGGATTCTTTAAGATAGATTTACAAATAAAATACCGCCGTATATGTTTTCAAATCGAATATTAGGCAGTTATAAAGGATTGCAATCACCACCAATAACATTGGAAGCATTAATATCCATCAAGGCGCTGAACTTTATCAAGTTAAATATTTAACGCGTGCAAAAAAAAAACGCATAGTTAAAAACCAAACTGACTTTGCCTGTTGTTGCTACAGACATACAGAAAAGGAGGCAGCACCAACACTTTTCATCTTTTCTATCAATCTTCTGTAAACCTTTTGGTTGTTTCTGACTAAAATAAAAATAAATAGACTCATTAATCACTTGAAGACTAAAAGTCAAAGAGCTAAGCCTCATCAGAAAAATAGCTTCAGTAAAGTGTGAGTCCATAATAATCTCTCATTAGAATTGTAACACCCTTGTTTCTGTCAAATAATACGTAGTAGTTAATTTATAGTGAACATTAAAACAAAGAAAAATAAAACTGTTTGTAGAAAATAATGCTTAATTACACTATTTCACCAACAAGACTTCCCTGACATTTGCAATCAACCCTTTCTATAAATGTTTTTAATTTTTTTCTTGCCCCAAAGTAATATTTCCTGATAATGTTCTATACCTATATATAGTGTCAAAAACCCTTCCTTTTCATTTAATTTTATACCGCAGCTCATTAGCAATTCAGCCGTATAGTTAAACCAGACGCTGGTAAGTAATTATTCACCAACCATCTAAGCCCGTATACACAACACGCAGTGAATGATTTTTATCACAGTAATTTCAACTAGTTCGCTTAATGGCTTTAACGTTCTTTATCAAACATTGCGATCACTATACGACATACCAACAGAGTAGCAATTTTAAAAAGGCTTGGATTGACAGAGCCAAATTGCTTGCGCTTGAAATCGCAATTTCTCACTTGGTGCCAAAAATGTCACCTCATGAAGCACGAACAAGTGTCAAAAGCAAAAACAAAAATTCCAAAAAAAAAAACTCCATTAACAATAAAAATATTTTCATTTTCGAACCTCTAAAACCAAAACACCAGAGTGTCGTCCAGTAACACACACATGCCAAAAATATATTAAAATAAAAAAAAAAATAAAAGAAAATTAAAAGCTTAAGCCCAAAACAATAGCATGCTGGTAACAAATGATGATAACGGTAGTGAAAATATTTCACTCATCCTACTCTAATACAATCAGCGCGGTGTGGCTGGCGTGGCTCCTTTCAGCAGGACCTTTTTTGAAACACACATACGGTGTCGCGCGATATGAAACACAATAAAATGGGGAAAAAAAAAAAAAACGGGACAAGTTTTTATCTTTTTCCAGCCGAAAATATATATTTTTGTTGTTTGTCTGTCTGTACCCCTTCACCCAGACTCTTGACACTGAGATTAATAGCCCAAACATTAACGGCAAAACAGGATAAAACACACTCAAACCATCATCGCCCATTTCATATCAACCCACCAAACCCACTATAATAATATCCAAGCCAGCACAGCATGTTCTTCCTGTTTTTTTTTTGGTAAACTCACATCGCCTTGTCTAAAGAATTTATTTTTTCCAGGAGCAGGGAGCTTGAAGCATTTCATTGTCATTGTCATTGTCACATTCACATGTATATGAAACCCATAGAGTCAGAGTCAGAAGTGAATCGAGAATCGACCACCAAACTCAGATAAGGACACAAAAACCGCACCAACAACAAACACATACAGATACACATCACATGGGGTCTTCAAAAAATAACCAACAGGACTCTATCCGCACGAAAGCCCCTTCTTTTGGGCAGAGGCAAATTCTGATACGGCAGGATATGGACATACGAGTACTCGTATACAGTTTAAAGCCAAAGACAGGTGTGAGATTTCAAATAAAAACAAATATCTGGCTGTGCTATGTTTTTGGGCAGGGGCACAATTTTAAGGACTCAGTAGCCGGATTAAACCACAAAATCGGATATGATGGGTGTCATATCCTGTTTTCAGACTCTCGTAAAACTTCCCTGACGATGGATCTCACAATTTGGTATGAGATGGATGCTATACACAATACACTCAGAGAAATATATATATATATTTTTTTTTTCATATTCCTTTAGTTTAGGGTAGAGCAAGAGCTTCAAAGTATCTGGATATTTTGGATATACGGATATCCGAATCAGATGAGAATCCATGACAAGATATCCGAACTATCCGGATAGTATCGGATATTGGGATCCGAATCCAGGATCCGAGATCCGAAACTATCCGGATAGTGTCGGATATCCGGTTCAGATTCAGATCCGGATCTAGTTTGATATGCTAAGTTAATAGTAGCAGGAAAAAATAGAGCAAAACAAAAATCTTACGTCATGAAACTTGGAAAACACAAAATATAGGTGGGTTTGTTTGGGCGTAAAAGGGGAGGGGGGGGGGGAAATGTTGTTGTTGAGGTAAGAGATTATAAAACTGAAAAACTTATGTTTGTAACATACAGGCTGATTCACCTAAAATGTGACAAAAAGCTAGAGCGTGTAGGTTAGGTCAAGATCAGAAAATAATTTAGTTGGAGGGGGTTCTATTTCAATCCGTTTAGCCTGGAGGGGAAATTTTTTTTAAAAATTGGCTTAAAACAAAAAAAAAATATTAAAAAACAACGGTTACACTTAAAATGCCATGCTATACAATTTTGTAAAGCCAGAAATGTGTATGTTTCAGTTTTATAATATCTGACGTCAACCACTCCTTCCCTTCCACACCCCCGCCGCCACAACCGAAATCAATTTGTCAAACGTTCAAGTTATATGACGGTAAGATTTTCGTTTTTCCCTGTTTAACAAGTTCCTACAAAACTTAGCTTATCAAACTGGAACCGGATCTGAATCTGGATCCGGGTATCCGACACTATCCGGATAGTTTCGGATCTCAACTGTCTCATTTAACTATCCGGATATCCGACACTATCCGGATATTCTTGGATCTCAGTTATCTCATTCATAAGTATCCGGATATCCGGATAGTTTGAGGATTTGGATCTGATTTGAAGCACTAGTTTAAAGCTCAATCCTTCTAGTTTTTCCTTGGAAAAAATTGGAAATTTTGATAACTATTCGATTTCTCATCCTCGGAGAATCCGATATCTCTTGTTTTCACCTTTTCTGAAGAGTTTTTGTTTTTTTTTAAGTCTCCTATAAATTTTTAATCAAACACTGAAAACCCGATGCTTACATTTCTTCTAGGTTTTTAGAAAAATAAAAACAAAAAAGTATGTTTTCTTTAAATTCCCATACGATTTTTGTGTTTCTTGACCCAACCTGGAAACTCTAGCTATTTGTCACACTATATGCGAATCACCCTGTATAACTACAAATTAAAATAATTTAATTTTCTCAAGAAACTTTGAAACCCTATTTCTGAAATACGAATTTTTTTAGCAAAATACTGAAACGCAGAAAACTGGTCTCGAAAAAAAAAGCTTCCAGCTTTAATGATAAGGAGTTCTAAGTTGGATATACATAGTTCACTCTTTAAAGCTTATGTACTTAAATTTCCATCGGTATTAACAATGGAAGGACATTTTTTTGCATTCACTATAAAACTTTCCAATGTAGCCTGTTCTGTTGTATATTTTAAAGAAAATTTTCAAGCAGATGTAAATGGCGACATTCCCTTTGTACTTTAAACTTTAACTGAAGTGAACTTTAGGGCTATTATGAAATTTCGACTTAAAGAGAGCTTAATTGAACTTCTTCCAGAAACTGAAGATAAATTGAGTATTGTTTTTTTAAAGGTAACACACACATTTTCCGTTCCTACACCAAGGCAAGGTCTATTAAGCTCTAACTTTTCTGTCATACCTAACCTATTCGAGGAACTAATTTCGTTGTCCTAATCCTTTCATTATAATATCAGGCCTGATTAAAATATCGAGTTAAGTTTCCATTTAAAAACATTCAATACCTCTTATTTTCTCTGAGTGGAGTACACTAATACTATAATAGAGTAAAAGTGTGTGCCTGGGGAAATGAGGATAACAAGAGCATCCTGTCCGAAAATGTTTCCTCCTCCACATCGATCCCAAATCATCTCTGTCCTCATCATCATGCGGTCTGTCTTTTAGAGGTTGAAGGATTTAGTGTGGTACTGGATGGAATGTTTTGCGGAGGTGTAGAAAAAAATTCTTGAAGGAAGAGAATCGCACATGAATTTTAGCACACTACTCTAAATTTTATTCACCAGGTTTCATGTTTTTTTTTTTTTTTTTCTGTTGTTTCCCCGAAAACAGGAAAGCAATAGTCGTAAAATGTTTTGCATAGGTAAGGTGCTGGGCAAATAGATACATTTGGGTTGCCTTCCTTTGGTGTAGTTGTAGATTCTTTTATTTCCGAGAAACAGGAATGTCAGGTGATTTTCAAAAGGAGATGATTGTGTTTTTGTGCGACTATAACGAATTATAGCTTTTTGGCCAAATCGAATTCACATCTGCCAGGTATATCCATATTAAACCTCCCTCTCTGATGGTGATGGTATGAAATTTGTGTTGTGTAGGAGGCTAAGAGGTGGTGTAGGATGTAGGTATTTCTGTCATATCCTTTCTATTGTTTTTGTTGCAAATCATCATTTTGGAAGGACATGAATGTTTTATCCATACACACAAATTGTGTATGAGAGGCAGGCATATAGGTACCTACCTAACTAAAAGAAGGTTATTCACATTTATATCGAAATAAATAAAACGTTTACCAACTGATGATGTGAAGGAAAATACCTTGTGGAATACGAAATTTTCAAAGACAATAAAAGTATTTACGTTTGGGAAAACTTGATAAAATTTTACACAAACCAAAATGTGCTTTAAAAATAGTTTACATCATTTTCAGGTGGTTTTTGGGCGTTCTTTTTTTTTTTGTTTTTTGGAAAGTGTATGTCTTTTGAAAAGGGATATTGTCGTTTTAAATTTATGGAAAATGTGCCATAGAAAATTTTTCCTTAGGGAATTTGATGTTTTCCTTGTGAAACTTCGAAAAGTTCATAAGTGAAGTTTATTTTTTTTGTCTTTGTTGATCTTACTCTTGATTTTTTTTAAACTTAATTTATAACCTTCTAGATGAATTTTATTGCGTTGGATAATTTTTGAAAAATAAAGTTTAAGAGCCTTCAAATTGCTTAGAGATGGGAAAACATTATAGATACATTTACTTCCCTCGAACACCGTCGTAACGTTGCCTGTCTCTCTCTTTTATCGTGGTCAGTGCTCTAGCCAGTGGCACCCCCCCCCCCCCCCCCCCCCTAGTTAAACAATTCAACCGTAATACTCCCGCTTCTAGGAATGCCCATCAGTTTACCCCTGAGCCCAATTTTGGGCGTACTGTCAAACACAGGGATTCGTTCTTAAGCCGTACTACGCGACTGTGGAATGCTCTTCCTAGCTCTGTCTTTCCCTCTCATTGTGATATTCAGAAATTCCAGACCAATGTACACCGACATCTCCTTTTAAGTCCCATCCCCCTTACCTAATGTTCGCACTGTGTCTCTGATATATTAAGGGTACCGAAACCCCTTGAGTGCGCGTGAATTATAAAAAAAAAAGAAAGGAATGATCACAGGGGCTAGACAACACTCTTGGGAGGTATTCAGGTTGATCGAAATTGACCCAGGGAAAAAAATCGTGATATATATAGTCCACAGTTTCCTACGATTCCAAACTGACCAAATTGCGATCGATCAAGGCACTCCTCGAGTATCATATATGTTTGAAAGTTCAAAGACAACAATACTCGAGCCCCCAATTGCTATAGCCAAGGACAGCGGCTGCAAAAATCCCGAAAACAACCAAAACATGGAAAAATATATTGAGGAAATTCGACGTCGTCGGACGGCTGCAAACGCAACAGATCTTCATCACCTAGTAACCTCTTGAGGAATGTCACTACAGCGTTAGGTATTGAGAACCACTAGGAACATTTGCAAAGAAGTTTTCTTACATTCTGGTATATTCATACGGACTTCATTTCGAAACTCTTGGTTTGATGAAGAGTGCCAGGGAACACATGCTGGTAAACAAGAAGCATACGACCCTCGAAACCCACCAACTTTTCATTGATTTCAAGGCCGAAAATAACAGCATCTAGCGCCGAAGTAAGCTAATGTTTAGTTTTGTTATCCCCACTTAACATATTAATTTATGAAGGATGCTGATAGAGAACGCACAATGCTTCATCAAGGTCGAGAAAAAGGCTTTACCGACACCTATTAAACCTCCTATAACTTCGTTTTTGACAGAAGAAATGATACAGCAACCAACTGTATGGGCACTGGGCAGTATAGTGACAACAACCTTACAAAAACAGTAAAAGTTAAACTACTGAATGGGCTGGTTAATTAGAGTGGATTGACAACTGTTATTTAGCCAGTCCGGAGAGTAAACCAAAGACTCAGATTGAGAGGACCTGAACCATCAGTTCATTGCGCCATTCGATACTGGAGACAGCTAGTAAGAGTTCAGGTCTGTTTCTTGAGATTCAAGTACATACTGGACTGTAAATAAACTCCACCCTGACTAGGTAAACATGAAAACAAAAAATTGGGGCTTGATTCATATTTTTTTTATGAGAAACTATTTTTGGGCCTTAAATAATGCTTGGTAGTACCTCAAGGCGAAATGGTTAAAGGTTTGGACTATCACGCCGCACCAAAAGGTTTGCGGATCGAATCCCAGGTAGGGATCCTGCTTTTAGCGAGAAAATGCCAAGTCCTCCAATCTCTTGTTGTGCAGAAGTGCCTCTTAAGTTTGCCTTTCTAATTCGCTAGAAAATTAAAAGTCTGTCGTTCCACCATTCTTTCGAATGAATAATTGGTAAAATTTGTTTTCTTAAATTGCTCGAAAACTATCAGTTTTTTTGGAGAAACTATGGTGAGGCAAAAATTGAAGCTAATAGAATTCTAAACAATAACGATGATAGCACTTTTTCGTAATAGAGAAAACGTTTGCAAATGCGCCCAGAACCTAGCAACACTGGCTTTGATGTAGAAAAAAATTAAATTTGCTCATTTTTTTTCTTCCTCAAAATCTTTTTTTTTTCTCACGAAAAAAATATTTAAATTTTGTTTGCATTGAATTCCATAAGCTACACCTTTTGCCTTGATATTTCTTCCAAAAAGTTGATATCTAGTTTGTCGAGCAATTTAAAAAAAAAAAAAAAAAAAAACTAAATATTGGTAGCAATTCAATCAGAAATTAAAAGATCTTAAGGAAAAACTTGACATTACAAACAAAAGTCGTCTTGCCTTAGTATTCTATACCTTTGTTCTTTAAACCCTACAAAATCCTTAGCATAGTGGTTAAGGAAATGCTAAGACAGTAAAACTCTGGTTTGTCCCAAATTTTTCGAAGTTTGACATTTTCCTGTCTAATTTTACTGATAAACATAGGTCCACTGATACAACACTTGGAAGCTTAGTCAAAGTATAACTAAAACTTCTTAGCCAAGTCAGAGTTGTGAAAGAAGTTAAAACCAAAACCTACTTTTTTGTATCATGAAGTGTGAAGTTAGAGCACCGCCATTTTCGATTTTCAAAAAAAAAAAAAAAAATGTGCTGCATTATGTTCAACTTGGGCTGCGATAAATATTTTTTTCAAATTCGCAAATTCGCAAATTTTGCGAATGAAATTTCTTTTTTTTAAATTAAGTTTTTCTAAATACTTAGTTGTGCTCTTTTGTGCTCAAAAAATGATACTAAGACCCGAAGAATAAAAAAAAATCTAACTAACTAACTTCACGCTTCGCAAAATGAGTTTTTTGCCTCTAAAAGCTGCAAATATGCGAATATTTTTTTTTATCTCTTCGGCACTTGGCAGCACAAACTGAGCACAAAACAGCAGAAGTTTAATTTTTTTGAAAATCGTTATTTTGCAAAAAAATTCATTGTAAAATTTGAAAACTTGCGAATTTGCAAAAAAAAACAAATATTTACGGCACAACGCAGCACAAGTTGAGCACAATACAATACTTCCTTTATTTTTTTGAAAATCGAAAATGACGGTGCCAACTTCACGCATCGCAAAATGAATTGCGCACATCATGATGTCAATTAAATGAAAAAATGTCGAAATAGTTTAACACAACTTAATATCGTGAGAAGTGAATTTTTTAAGAGTAATCTATTCCAGTCGAAATATTCCACTCGTTTTTCATTATTTTTCCGGTGCTAGAGCTAGCTTTTTGAACCCTTTCTCTAATTCAAATCATTGCATGCTAAAAACTATGTTCCCAAATTTTCTATCGCCCATCAGAGTGCGGTAAATTATTAATTGATATTAAACATTTATCGTTAGTTCTCAGACAAATTTATATGCTTCAAATATAAACCAAGATATTTTTTCCTTAGAAGGCATCGCTTATTTAAAACACATACCTATCCTCTATTCTAAAAATTTCAACCCTTCCTTAAGATAGATGACACTCACCTAAGAGTAATTTGTCGTGGAACTTCAAATCCCATAAAATGACTGTGAATTTTTCATCAGGCTATATAATGCACTTTCTCTATGCTTAGGGGCCAATCAAAGAAACTCTAAAGAAAAGTTCAATCGCCCTAATTTTGCAAAACGAAATAACCACCAGTATATCCGGTCTATAGTATAGCTTTGGTGCTTCAAACAAATTATGTAGTTTATACGTCCGAAACATTAACAAACATTTCGACTATGTATTTAGATCATTAAGACACCCTTTGTTTATGCCAAGAGCACTACAACAAGTCTATATTGACCCAAATGTACTCAGCTAAGTTTATTTGTTCAAAAACAAAACCAAAAAAAAAAAAAAAAACTGGGTAATTCCCGAAGGCACAAATATTCAGAGAACACAGCTTCCAGGTTTTGTTTTTTTTTTTTCTCCTGCAAAAATGTTTATATAGTTGTTTCCTAATTCGTATACATATCTAGAGGTATATAGGTACTTGAAGAACCTCTTAAACGTGTATGTTCGTAATTATCGACACTCGAATGGTGCTCCATTCATCCGCTTTTATTTGGTTTGGGAAAATATTTCCATTTTTTTTTTCTTTTATTCTTTTTCTGGTTAAAGACGCCAATCAAAACAAAATACCCCAAAAACAATAAACGACACACTGAATCTGGATGAATATTGGTTGTGGTTGTGTGTTTGAGTAAAATAGAACTAAAGCTGAAGGTTCCTAAACAAGAAAAACATAATCATCATCTCCTACTAATTGAGCCTGACATACTTTAGGAACGCACAAGAATATAATGCCGCACTTCTAATCTTCGAAACTTGGTCGGACGATATGGCAGCAACAAAAGCGTGAAATATGGAACACTTCCACTTCACCTCTGATGTGAAAGAAAACGATGTCGTCTACTACTACGACTGGTGTGGTGTCGGCTGGCGATGACGGAGGATGATGACGCAGCGGCGACGATGCCAGGGACAAGAACGCAACATGACGACAAAGATCTCCCTCCTCTGGTCCGAAGCCATTTTCTTAAGCTGTGTCCTCAATTCTTTCCCTTTGGATTCCAAGTGAAGTGGGTGAGTTTTTTTTTTTTTTTTCTCAAGAATGCACATCTTGAGAACAACACGACACAAAACAATTTTTTTTGTTTATTATGGATCACGTTCGTTATTGATTTGTTTTCGTTTTATTTTTTTTTTTTGTCTCAAATTCAATTCATTTGTTCCAGAAAAATGTCAAGCGATAAAATGGTAAATTTTGAAAAATGATGAAAAATGCCAAGAAGGAAAACAAAGATTTTTTTTTTCTCAAATAAAGAATAAATGCACAATAGACCGCACGAATTTGCTTTCATGGCCTAGGGTTATATTTTAAAGAAGCAACATTCTACTATTTGTGGCATAATTGTGAAGTAATCGTCGCATAGCAAAGAAAACAGATTAGATTTACGAGACTTATTTTTAAGCTCAAAATTTTGAAAAAAAAAAAATATGTGTTCAAACTACCTAATTATGTTAAAAATTTTACGTTATTTAGTGGTATTTTATTAATATTCAATGCTCTTATTAACTTTCAGTCAAGTAAATAAAGTTTTCCTTAAATTTAATTTCCATCCGATGTTTTGTTGGTCCTAAGATCCTATTTCCACTCAATTGAAAATTTTGAACAGAATTAGTTTTAACACAATTTTTTTAATTTTTTTTTTTTTTTTTTTTTAGTTTGAAAATTAATTTTTCAAAAAATGTTCTCTTAAATAATTTGAATAAAAAAAAAAAAAAAACAAAATAAAAGAACGGACTTCTAGCTTTGAAAAAAGGTATAACATGTTGTTGTTATGTTGCGTTTGTTTTTTTAAGATTTTTTTTTTCCTTTTTCAAGTTGATTTTTTTTTAAATTGCCCCTCCAGTCTAAACGGGGGAAATAGACCCTCCTCCTAAAAAAACTTTCCTCTTCTCTTGACTCCAACCTATTAACTTCAGCTTTTTTGTAGGAAAATTTCTAATCTACCCATTCGCTCTGAAAACTTTTTCTGTATGATTGACTGTTAGGGAGATATTCTCTAAAAAATATTTTGGGGGGCTTTTACCCTCTATAAAATTGTTAGCAGCATTCCTATGGATTGGGATTTTTTTTTTACAATTTCTTAAGAACACCGTCAGGAGGCTGTATATTAAAATCTAGCTTTCCGGCGATTTTTCCGGAATTGAGCTATTTTTGTGTCTAATATGAGACAGGACTACCAACAGCAGATTTTAAATCTGTGGAATTTTAAGTAGAAGTTAATTTCGATTTTGTTTTAACTTATAATAAAATTGTCATAACTGTTTTTAAAAAAATCGGTAGGTAAAGCTTTGTTCATCATCATAGTTTTACCTCCTTGTATACGCGTTGGCACCAAGGGGAAAATTGCGTTGACACACTGTAACGTCAACGCATTTTCGGACAACGCCGCCGCTGACTGGTTTAATTTTTGTGATCAAGATTTTATGCGTTGATATAGTATATCTATACGGTTGCGGTTGTTTGACGAAATCTGCAGGGAATCATAAAATCCCCAGACCGCCTAAGAATAAATAATAATGCCTTGCATTTAATTTAAAACGAATATGAGAGGTCCTAAATGACTACCTTGCGGTACCTCACCATAATTGGTTTCGAGACTGTCACAGTAATATATGCCTCTAAGTAAGAAGAATCCATTGTAATCTTCTCTTACATTCTGCATAAGTTGCCTGTGTTCTATTTCGAATACGAATTATTCTTAAATATGTATCCATAACTTACCGTTTGAATATAAAAATCACAAGTATTTAAAAAAAAAAACCTATCACAAATATTTTTTTGATATAAAGAAAGCTTCTTTGCAAATTTTCTTTCTGCTTAATTTGAGTTCTTAAAATCATACTTATGATGGTCTTATTATGGTTGTACACCTTTTACAAGAACTTGCAAAAACAAAGCAACTCAAAATAAAATCTCTTTTGATTTCAAAGTGATTTGTCATGACGACGACGACGATTGCGTCGAAATGGACCTACTTTCCAACTGTCCAAACACAAAAGTAATGAGATTTTAAGACAGATTGGAGTCACTCATCATGGTATAGTTTGAAGAGATGATATACTTAAGTATACGTATAGAGTTTACCTGACTATAGCACACTTGTGTAACTATTTATACACAGCAACACGTTGAATGATTAATGTTCAATGCTCTAAATATGACAAAGAAGAATGGCATAACAGATTTTTTGACATTTTTGAAGGAATTAATGTCCAATAATGATGGAGAAGACATAAATAAACCAAAATGAAGTAAATTCTTCAAAGAAAGAAAACTTGCAAAGTAAACAGTGAAAAGTATAAGCAATATTGTTTTATTTGAATTATTATTCTTCTGCAAGATGTCATACCTGAATGGATTTGTTCGTGTATAAAAGAATATTTTTGCAAAGCTCTCACTTTGTAATTTACCAACCAACCTACATATAACTGTCTATTTTATATTTAAAAAAAAATATTACATTTGTTATTTAAATTCAAATGCTCTGATTTATTATTTTTTAGAAATAAAAGACTTACGATTATAGGTTTCATTTTTACCAGTGATGAAGAGGGCACTACTATACGAGTCACTTACCTAGAAATTAAAAAAAAAAATAAAAGGTAAAGAAATTAAATAATGAATAAGAAAATTTAATTGATTATATGGTTTTATTTTATACATGTTTGTATTTGTATAATGTAGAATTTGATAGTAAGAGTTGAATGAATAAGCAATTCTAGTAGAAGCTCAATAAATTATTTGTTTGGCTAAATTTTCGAAAAAAAGGATTTTTTTTTTATTAAACAATATTTGAAAAAAAATATTTAAATAATTCGTACGTTCGTCAACGAATTTTTACCAGGATAGTTTTTTTTTTATTATTAGAATTTTTTTTGAACATGAAGTTTTTCACCAAAATTTCATGACGGAACATGGACAAAAATACAAATAAAGGTTCTAAATCTGGTTTCTTGGTGGTTTTTGATTATAATTGAAGCATATAGAATGAAAAGTGGTCAAGCGACATTTTTATTTGCGATATAGGTACTCGAATTCGAGATAACAATCAAACATGACATTACGATGATAGAGAACACGAAAAAAGTGGGTCCCGCAATTCCGTCTGTCTGTATTTCGGTCTACAGCCTAAACTACTAAAGCGATTTTCTTCAAACTCGGAGCATCAGATTTTCGGGTGATTCCCTTGAGGGGAAATCGAGATTTTTTTTTTAGCTCAAAAAATAATGGTACCTGCCATAGGATCATTTAAAAAAAATTATTTATCTCAAAAACGGATCGAACGATTTTTTTCAAATTTTTTGTGTGTAATAGTAGTGGAATGGTCTATAATTTGGTGAAAAAAAAAAATTACCAAAAACCGATATTAACGGTACCTGCCATAGAACCGTTTTTTTATTTTCGACTTTCTCGTTAACCGCTTATCCAATTTTGATCAAAATTTTTACTTAGGAGGCCCTATCAAGAATGAATAATACTGCTTAGAAATATTTTCAAAAAATATTTTTTATTTAAAAAAAAAAAGTAAATTTTTTTTTTTTTTTGTAAATCATTTTTTTTTTGAAAGCGGGTAGATGAATTTTTTTGAAATTATAGTTTTAGCTGTATATTATTATATTCTTAAAAATGGCATACCATTTTTTTTTCTAGAAAATTTCAAGAAATTTATATATAAAAAAATAATTTCTTAAGAAAACCACTTCAACGGTTTTGAAATTTTGTCTGCATTAATTCATATTTTTTTCAAGAATTGAGATGGAAAACTTCATTCTGAGATTAAAACATTTAAAGTACTTGTTTTATTAATTTAAAGAACGTTTTTTCATGCTTTTTCTCCATTTTTCAAATTTCTATTCTTCAATTTATTAAACATATAATTATTAATTATGTGAATTATAATACACTCAATCTTTATAATTCAAATAAACTTTTACTACAAGAGCAAGTTCGTGCGACCTAGTCGTGCATTTTATTAAAGTTTTGAGAAATAAGCGTTTAAAGTATTACGTTTAGGTATAACTTTTTTTCTGAAACTGAGAGAAACTTATAAAAAGACCATAAAAAAAGACAAAAAAAAAATGTAAAATTTTTAGTATATCAACAAATTTTTTTTTAATTCCTGAAAAAGGTGTTTTTTTAAAAAAAAAACCTTTATGTAAAAATGAGTTTAATTTTTTTCTAAAAAAGGGGTTAAGTGACAGTTGTCTTTTGTAATGTTTGGTTTTACGCTTTTTTTGTCGTCAGGAATCTCAGATACGGCCATTTCATAGAAACAACGGTGGTCTTGCGGTATAAACTTAAAGGTCAAGTTTGCACTTACCACCTTCATCCAACAAAAAAAAAAAATATTTAAAAATAAGTTCTCAGCTCATAGAGGTGTTAAGTGGTCTTAACCTGTTCTTGCCAAATCATCAAAACAAACGTAAATTTAACCCCTTTATCTGACTAACTTTTTAGAGACCGACAAATAGACCTAAATTGAAGTTGTCGCCTAACACTTTTATTGATAAAGAAAAAACCCAAAAATCAACAAAAATGTCACTACTTGACCCCTTCTCATTCAAGACGCTTCAATTCAGAAACATTTAATTTTTCAAAAAGAAAATCCTAAACAAAATAAAAGTGTAAAAATTAAATCTTATAAAATATGTTGTTTTCGGGCTCAAGTGCTTTTTTAAAATCCACTTTTTCCACTCCAAAACTATTATTTATTATTTAATTATGAAATATATAACTTTTTTTTAATTCAACATAGCTTTAAACAGTTTTCAAGTCCACAAAAATTGGCGTTTCGTTCTCACTTGGACTCATCAATTGACTAGTGAGGACTTTGTCAATACATAATTTCTGTTAACTTCAGTTCGTCTTACATAGATTTCATGATTAATATCTAGTCTGAACTTACCTTTTACCCGTTTTTTTTTTTTTTTTTTTTTTTGATTAAATATTTCGAAATTCACTTTTCAGGAAGAGCTTGCTCATTGTTTTTCTTGTTTGAAATTTAATTCAATAATTTTATAATTGTTCTTGTGCATAGCGATTCTAAAATAAAATTTTCATATTTTTATAATTTATGTTTTTTTTTTTTAACACAATTCCCTCCTCAATCCAGAGTTCTGATTTTATTACATTTTGACTGATTATGATTGACTGATTTTAATTTTCCATTTGTATCAAAAAAAAATTATTCAAAATCATTGATTGATATATGTATAGTCAGGTAGTAGTTACACAGAAGTTATATCCTTGATGCTATCAGCAAAGTGGTTAATTGGAAATTCTCGAATGTAAATTTCTCTATTTTGATTCTCCAATGAAGTGAATGACCGCAAAAAAAATTCCATTTCCTATAACCGCACAACTCATTCATTTTTTTGTATCATATAAATGGATCGGTATATCAATAATAATAAAAAAAAAGCAGACCTATGTATTTACGGACATATATTTATTTAAAAAAAAAAAGAAAAATCCTTTTCAAATAAAATTTTTGAAAAATAAATTATTTCAATAAAAAAAAAAAAAAAAAAAACTGGTAGGTATATTAAGTCCCTATAGTGGAACCTCTAATTAAGGAATAGGAGTGTTCATAAAATTAATCACAAAAATTTCAGATTTTATGGATTCCGCCTCCTTTGTAGCATTTTATCACATTATCATTTTCAATTCATCCCCTACATTTTGAGTTTAACATCAAAACCTCTTTTGCACCTTTTAATTACATAATTATTATTGTAATCTGTTTTAAATGAAAAATGCAACTGAAGCTATTTAATAAACATAATTTAAGTTTAACTTTATTTTTTTTTATAATATTTATTAGGTTTGTCAAAATTCCCATTTTTTTTTCCTGGAAATAAATTTAACCCGAATTATCTCAGACGCAGTTCTTCAATGTAAGATTAACTTTAATTTTCAAATTTCAAGAATCTATCGAAATCTCCAGTCCGACACTATAAATATATACACTCAAAATATAGAATTTGGGCATAATCAACATTTTGGAAAACAGAATTTTACACTAACAGCATTTTGAATTTACAGATATTTGGATATACAGTATTTTCAAATAGGTAAAGAATTCTGAAATACAGAATTTCGGCCGTAAAGTATTTTCAAAAATAAAATAAAAAGGAATTTGATCATACAGACATTTTTGAAACCTAGAATTCTGACCCGCTTCCATTACATGCAAAATTTGTTTCTAAAGATAATTAGATCAGAATTGTAATTTCGGCCAAAAATGAACTTGAAAACTTTATGCATTTTGATGATGATGTTATCCGTCTACAAAAAAAATCCAGTGGAGGCACAAAAATCCATGTCCATGTCATGAACATGTCGACGAAAACTAATTTTTGAACAAGATATGAGCTCTGTTCAAAGCTACGAGCATGAGATTTGACGTTCCATGTGTGTCAGAGACGTAGAGTAGTACTGAAAGGAATTTTTGTGTGATTCTCTTGCTCTGACTTATTAGTGGAATTTATCGACATAACTAACGACTAACGACATGACATAAAGTGCCCAGTGCAAAAAAACAAGCTGATTGTTGATTTGATTGTGGTTTGGATCTTGGGCATCTGTATGTCCTGTGGAGTCGGGCGGCATGTAAAGAATAAGTACTAACTGATGTTTAACTGACTATTGAAAATTTGGCCCTTATTCAAATAAATAAATAAATTTGGTGGCACAACAGCTCAACAGAGGAAAGCTGTGTGCGCGTCTGTAGAAATGGAGGGGACCTACAGCTTATTGCCAAATCCCAAGGACTAATGCGAGCCGCACTTTTCTTTAACAAGCCAAGAGATACTCTTGAAGGTTTTGTCAGTTCCTTGCAAGAGGCAGTAGGCATTTTGTGATGGTGACGAGGCTGGAAATCGCACGCTGTACCCCCCCCCCCCCCCCCCCCCCCTCTACAATTGAACAAAATGCAAGATTCAACCAAAATTTTGTAACAGCACAAAATTCTGTTGTGGTTGACCGCCCTCATGTTTGATGGATCTGTAGGAGGCATCAGTGTGAGTGTAAAAACGAGTTTTCGGGGTTGAACTCACCCCATTTGGCCGCCATTTTGGAAAAGGGGGCATAAAAAGGTTTTGTGCGATATCTTGAGAACCATACATCGCACAATCAAAATTTTACCATATTTGTGTAGAGAATTAAATTTTCTACAATTTATGTTAACACACTTTTTATCGTAAAATTGAAAACAAAAAAGTTATTAACCAAAAAAAGTTGACTGTTCTAAAAAATGTATCTTAAAGAGGATATAAAATAAATAAAAGAAGAAGATAATGATACTTTTCTTGACAATGGTCATATTTTCTTGATTATAACTTTTTTGCTTTCAATTTCAGGAAAAAAAGTTTGTTAACATAAATTTTAAAGATTTTAATTCTCTACACAACTATGGTTAAATTATGTTTGTGCTATGTATGGTTCTCAAGATATTGTGAAGACCTTTTTACGCCCCCTTTTCAAAATGGCGGGCAAATGGGGGGGGGAGTTCAACCCCGAAAACTCCGTTTTACACTCACACAGATCCATCAACAAAAAAAAATTTGTCCTGTACAAAATGCAAGGTTCGGGCATATTTTTGTAACATTTCAATGGACTACAAGTAAAATATTTCAATCAAGTAAAATTATAAACCTGAAATCAAGAATACCATAGTTATGGTTGTTTGTTTGTATAAGATTTGCAAATTGATTTAAATTATTTATTGCTTCATCATCATATATAACCGCCTAAGGGAGATTTCACTGTACCCAAAAAAAAAAAAAAAAAATTGGTTACCGTTGAGCTTCACTACTCCAATTAAACTCTCAAAGAGATTTTTATCACAGCTTTTTGAACAAAAATTTCAATATAAAGCTGTAGTCATGTTTTTCCCCGTTATTTTGTTTTTTTTTTTTTTTTTTATTACATAAAAGCCAACATTTTATATCCACACAAAACACATATATTGATTTATTTCGAATTAAATAAAAACCAAATATAAATAAAACATTTCATCACACCCAGGTCCCAGGGTTTGAATAGTTTAAAGAATAAATAAATAAAAAGAAGATGGTTTTACAGGAATACAGAACAAAAAAAAAAAATCGAGAAAAAAAAGCTATAACATGGTTTCGTGTCGTCGAGTGGAACAAAAGGTGCAAATATTGGTCCAATTATGAAACTGTCACGCCGTATTTTGTAACCTAAGCATTATGTGTGGAAAAAAAAAATGTTATCTGAAACAATACGTCGATCGTGCTAAGCCGCACTTATTTTTTTTTTTTTGTTTTTCATTTTTGGGCTTCGCGGACTATCTTAATTGGCATAAAATGAGGCTTTCATGCCATCATGGAGCCATTTTTTTTTGAAAACCTTTCACTTTTAATACCCTCGATGCATGCAAACTGATTGTGTGCCCTCAAAACCATCATCATCATCATCTCGGGATTATGAATTTCGCTGCTGTTGAGCAATTGCTGTTATTATTTTTCCATAGGGTTTTTTCCGATAACGAGAACCCAAAAAAAAAAAAAAAAAAAAAAAAAAAAATAAGCCAGTCCCTAGCCCTACGGAGTAAGCTTGAAAGGAAGCCACTGATTGACGTTTCCACTCTCCAGCTAACGAAGAAGGTTCAAATACGAAAAGTTCCGGATTGGCAATACTGCCGAGCGCGCCGCCACCGATTGCGGCGATAGACTTACCAAGTTAAAAATTCTTATGGTTTTGCGAGGAATAAGTCTACGAGAGGCCATCTTGGAGGAAGGAAGGAAATGTACTTCACAAAAGTGCAGAAAATTCATATCTACGAGCACAAAAGTACTACGTAACGTGTACCTTACTTACATGTCGTTGACAGGCGACGGGCGTGTTGTAAAAATTCTAATGCAGCCAGCAGTATAGTGTTATTCTGTGGAAAGCAAAGAAATTCCACAAAAGGAAGTTGTTCAATGATTATAAGAGTACGATGGTGGCGGGGTGAATTGGGCGTGCGGCAAGGTGTTGCAAGGAACGGTGTGGTGGTGGGCGCAAAAAAGAAGTGGCAAGTGCATTTGTGACTTCGAGGCTGACAAGGTGATTAATTGCTTTGTTAACATTGAAAAATGAAGACATTTCAACAAAGTAGACGAACGACGCGACGAAGAAGAAGCAAAAGAGGGTGTTTCTTTTATTCTAAGCAAAATTCTATAACTTTGTGCCTTATGGAATTTTAGATTTCTATAGGCATCCATTTTCGACATCGACACGCAGAAATATTCTGTTCACCTCTTATGCCAATATACAAAAGGAATAAGTCGTTGTCGGTCGTTAAAATAAAAACTAAGTGTGTTTTGCTATATAAAGTTGAAATGAACTCTTGACGGGTTGTTTGGGTTCTTTTTGTGTTATAAGGAAATTGGAATGAAAATTACTTTGAGAGAAGAAAAACAAAAATAACAGTTAATGATTAACGGCAAACAATATTCTTGTATGGTATGGGGTTGTAAAGTTTTGCTTATACGTAAATATTCTATTCTTGGTTTATTGCAAAAAATTAGGTGCAGTTATTTATTGAGTAATGGGTGCGTTTGTAGACTTGATAATTACGTACATGCATAAATAGAACTTTTAGTGACTGGTGGGGACTAGATGACAAGTGAAGCGTGTCGTAAATAATGACTTCTGTTTTTTTTTAAACTTAGATACCTAGGTATAGGTACGTTTTTTCTTTAAATTTTTGGAATGGAAGGTATACAAATTTGGATAGTGTTTATTTTCTAAGAGTTCGTTTTACCGTAGGGATATGTTCCATAGAGGAAATTTGTCAAACTGAAGATGGACGGTAAAGCATAGCTAATCCCTCATGTTTTTAATATAGTTGTTCTCGACACTACACTAATAGAACTGAATGATATTTTAGATTGATGGCTGAAGTCTAATGTAATCGCTTGAACGATGTTTCAAATTATTGGTGGCCCACATACTTCTAAAATTAATTCTGAGTTGCCGAAGAATTTTTTAAAGAAATTTTTTTAGTTTGATAGTTTCTTTTAAAAACAAAAAAAAACACAAACATACATATATATGCCAGTAAGACCTAGGGTCTTATAAATTAGGCAATATTAGAAGGAATAGAAGGATAGGATAGATTTTTGTTAGCACAGTGGATTGAGAAATAAGGTTTTGATTATCTCATTAAATCCCAGGGGTGGCGTTCAGTTGAGGGAATAAAAAAAAGAATGCTACCTAAACTGGGGCTCGAACCCACACATCCAGGTTAGCAGTCAAGCACTACTTCCACTGCGCAGGGGCCACCCCCAAAATTTTAATAAAATACGAAAAATTGCCAAAGAAAGGAAAAACATATGCAAATGAGTTTCGTGCGACCGGATTTGTCTTCAGTTATTTTTTTGTCGACCTGTGTCGATTCTTCAGTGCCGAGATTTAGCTAATTTCATTGTCTACAAATATTTTCATGACAGCTGAATTGCTGTAACTTTTCGACTGTTAATGCTACGAAAAAAAAAACGATAATACCATTTTTATAAAAAATTACCTCAGCTAAAAAATTGCTAAACAAAATTTTTCTCTAAAAGAAACCTTTTTTGAGATATAAGTATACAAAAAACTCATTTTCATGACCTTTTACCTCTTGTTACTGGCCTAGCCAGTCATCGGATCGTTGAAGAACTCTCTCAGTTTTAAAGAGTCCCATTACTAATATTCATGCCAAATTTCAGCCTCCGCTCATTTTTTCCTTGTAAAAGTATTCTTTTTCAGAATCAGAATTGAATTGATAAAATGCTGCTTCCAACTTCCAGTCAAATCTGTTGATCTGTACAGTTGATGTTTTTCGCAAATGAAGTTTCTCAGATAAAGTAAAATTCAACGACTTAAATGACGTCAATTAGCGAATGGACAAACCCGCTTATAAGTGAATGAAACCCGCCTAACTAAAAAACCCACTTTTTCAAACAATTTTCCAAATAACTCGGCTTTCTCCAGCAATATGAAGGGATCTTTATTTTTCTTCTTTTTTATCAAATAAGTAAGCTCTGTTTAATTTTTTCTTTTTAATTTATTGCCGAATCCGAACGGATAATGTGAGCCGGCACTTTTCAATGAGAGGAGATACTGTTGAAAAGATTTGTCACTTCCTCGCATTTGTTAGGTGGCCGTGGCTGGGAATCGAACCTAGATCTCTGGCGTGACAGTCTAACGCAATAACCATTACGCCACGGAGTATCCTTTAAATTGTCAATAATTTTCCAATGGTGAAGGAATTAAGTTCCTATTTTGGTGATGATTTCTAAAACTCCAAATTAAATACTCCACTATTTGACCTTGAAATTAAGTACCAATCACTTAAAGCCATGGATACCAATTTGACCCTTAAAAAAAAAATGTTACATGAAAAATGTGTTAATAAGAAAAAAATAACAAGTTTGTCCGTTCTACTCCCACTAATACACTAATTTTTTACCTTAGTTCAAGTTAAAAAAATATTTAAAATAAAAATTATTTTTTAAAATTTTGTACACATTAATAAAAACGGGTTGACGGACAGATCGGACAATTTTTTCTAACCGAGCTTTTGTATTAGAAACTCGTTTTCCGTTCGAAATTTATATCAGTAAAATCAAACAATTCTTTTCTAAGAAAAAATATTTCTTCAAAAAATAAAAAAGTTGTATGAAAAAATTATTTCCAATAATTTATTGTCGATTCTTATCTTTTTTTATTCAAATTAAATTATCCAGAAAAAAATTATTTCCTAATGCGTTTTCTTGATCGCTATAAGTGGTCAAAAATATTATCACCATCATTGCCCGCCCAAAAGATTTAACTGTAGCCAAAAATCAAAAAAAATATTCGATGAGAGGTACTACAGGGTGGGGCAAAAGGTATGAACCGGTTTTGACCGCCTGGCGCTTGGCCTGTGGTTGTGGTTGGAAAAGGGGAGGGGTCTCGGTGGCAGTGAGAGAGTCTATAGTTTTCAGTAGCAACCATGGTTTGGACCCGGTGTCAATGCTTCTGATGACAGCTACTTGAACCTCCCCGTTAGCCTTAAGCAGCTGCTTGCTGAAATCTATCCCCTTTTACGGAATACGACATGTCTTGATTTTTAGCATAGGTTTCCTCTTTTTAATAGGGTATCACAATGGATCTACATTGATCTAAGTGTGACGGTAACAAGATCAACTGTCAGCCCACTAACCTAACCTAACCTATGGTTTGGACGGAAGAGCATCGTGGGTTTGCTGTTAGGACTTTTTTGAAAATGGCCGTTCTGCTATCGCCACGCAGAGAGCCTTCCGACTGTACTTCAATATCCCTGTTGGAGGAAACGTCCCTGGCGGTAATGCAATTAGACGTTGGGTTGGACATTGGAAAACAATTGGAAAACAATGGAAGACCCAGAACTGTAAGAACTCTTGAAACTCACAGCTGAGCGCTATGTGACAATGTAGGAAGAGTTTTTTGAACCCGAGCTGAGTGAAGCAATTAATCTTGGACACATCTGGTTCCAACAAAACGGGGCTACATCCCACACTGCTAGGATTTCAATGGCGCGATTGAGGCAAGTGTTCCACCAGCGCCTCGTCTCTTTGAGGGGTGACGTGAAGTGGCCTGCGCGCTCACCAGATTTGAGCATTTGTGATTTTTTTTTCTTTGGGGGTACATAAATGAAAAAGTTTTTAAACTTCGTCCACATACCCTGGAACTGGAAGAACTTAAGGACAGAATCCCATCGAAATGTGCAGAAGAGCGGTTGAAAACTTCAGAATTCGCCTTCGAATTGTGCATCGCGGCTAACGGCTGCCACCTACGTGATATCATCTTTAAAATGTAAAAAACTAGATTCTGTACTGAATTAAACAATATAATAAACATAATTTCTGTAAGTTGAATTGTTTTTGTTTTACATCCCTTTAAAACCGGTTCATACATTTGCCCCACCCTGTATATTCCAAGCAGAAACTTCGTTTAATTTTGAAGTACATACATTTATATTCATTTTGAAAAAATAATCCATTTTCATAAATTGTATACCTTGTCAATAATTTTATTGGTGAAACAATGACAAACAAAAAATTATCGTGAAAAAAAATGTATGATATTGTAACAATTTGCTTCAATTAAATTTAGTGTTTGTAAAAAAAAAATATTCAATTCATTTTATATTCCATTAAGTTGTGTGGAATTTGACCATGAAGCTCGATTACTGTATATTCCATCCCCAAACAAAAATTAGAATCCAATCAGCAATAAAATTAAACAATTGAATTCTGAGTTTGAAGTTTTGCAATATAAAATCAATTTAAAAATACAAAAAAAAAAAAATTGTTTTGCCAGCAAAAAGCTCCTACTATATGAATATTTAATTAAGTGTTCCATCCCACCAGACTAATTATATTGTTTTCCAATCTAACCGAACTTTCCTCTCTTCGGTTCTAAAATTTAATTTTGTATTCAAACTTAGAGTGCAAGAGGATAGTAGTTCATTGCCAATGTTGTTTTCATTGTGCTGAAATTAATGTTAATTATTCAATAGAAGCATAAATCAGCTTCCCGCTTGCAGCCATGACCTCATCTAAAATTCCCTAACCATTTAGTCGGTTGGCCAGTCAGTTGATGTGCGGGAGTGCTCTCTAAACTGCATTACTTCGGTTATACCCAACACAATTCTCTCGTCCAATCACCTGGAAAACTATACGTGCCCTACATTCAATAGCACTCATTTCCTAAATAAACACACATTTCACCCGATTGGATGGTGGCAAAGTGAAGTTGATCAAATAGATCCACGCTGGCTCCTAACAAAACGGAAGGCTTCCCCAGCAGTAACAATATCAACATCGCGTATGTTCCACGCCCCCGGATCCATTCGTATAATGCTTTCACTCCACACATCCACAGTCAAGTACTTATTTCTTCTTATGGACGGAACCAATTTTAGAACTCAATTACCCAAACTAAATTATTACAGCTGCAATCTAATAACTGTGAACCTAATCGTTACCCAAACACAAATCTATCTATCCACAACAAAACTGGTGTGTTGAATCCAATGAACAGGACATACAATGGATGCAGATGCAGACCTCTGCTGGATGTTGCTACTGATGCTGTTACTGCACGCCTCAAGTATCTATGTATCTTTACAAACAACACTGTTCTCGACTAATGGAATAATCTTTCCCTAAAGACCCTGAAGTTGTTATTGCACGTCCGTCGCGCTGGTCTTAGGCGACATAATTCAATGCAAGTACTTGGATCAGTTCAGTTGTAGACCCATTAGACCGCGAGACCATCACATCGTGTCGTCCGTCGTCGTTCTTGTTGTTGTCGTCGTCGGTCGGAAGCAGAAATATCGGCAGTGGCAGCGGCGGCAGTGTGGTGACTGCTAAGCTTATCTTCCCAAACGCATCATCATTAATTGGGAATGTCGCCTCATTCATGCACGCCTGACCGAACCAGATAGATACTATCCGGGAAAATGTTAAATCGAAGAAGCAAAATGTTCTTGCTGTTCCAGCTTTACAAATATCCTACAACTACCGAACTGAGTATACCAGTCAGATCGTCCCTTTTTGAATTATATGGCCCGAAGCACACGGGTGTCGTCATTGTCGTCGTCGTGTTTTAGAGATGTCTATGCGGTCCACCATATGATGCGGTTGAGTAGTCTATATCACAGTGGCGACTTGGCTACATTTAAATGGACAAAATTTAAGTTGAGGAAAAAATCACGTAAAGATAAAACGATTTTATTAACAGTTTCTCAGAAATGCCTCATTATAAGGTTATTATATCCAATCTTTATAGCTTGGGCTTTAAAATTCTGACACGCTTCAAAGTTTTAGATTTTGCTCGATTATTGAAATCCTGGCTCAAAGATAAATTGGTTGTTCAACAACTCGCTGAGAACCAGGCGCATTGTAAGTAACTGTGGTATTCTCAAACAGAACTGTGAACGTATTGTTAGTCGGCAGAAATGGTGGGGACATACAAGATTCTGCCAAATTCGAACGGAATCGAAGATGAGAGTCACTTTTTAATGACAAGATTACTCTGCCTTGCAAGGTACCCCTGAAAAAAAACATTTGTGTTTTTAAGTGGAATGCTGGGATTGCATCTCCAGATCTCTGGCCTGAAATTCCAGCCCCCGAATAATGGTAATAACCCAACAGAATGCGAACATTTTGGCTTCTTCTTCTTTGTTTAGTCTTGAGAATAATCAACTTTAAGCAGTTGACTCATCTTAATCTTATTCAGGAATTTCTTTCACTAAAGACGGAGAAGAGTTCTAAATATAGCATCTACTTAAAGTCATTTAGAGAGAGCTATGTATAAAAAGCTCGATATTTGTTTGATTTGATTTTACTAAAATTAGTGTAGATTATGCTAGGCTTGTTGATACTAACTGAAGCTTAATTTTTGAAACTAAGCTAAAGCTGTTTCAATTACGCTTTATATGCTTCTAATTAAGAGACTACATTTTTAGCTGGATAGTTTATGGTTTGTTTTATTCACACAAAACTAAGTATAAGCTTAGAATAATAAAAATTGAGCATTTGCTACATTTTTGTTCTCAATATTTCTCTCACTTCAAACAACCCAATCCTAGAGTGGGTGAATGCTCTTACTCAACCACTATCAAGTATATACTCGATGAAATTTAAGTATTTGAGAGAAATATCAAAGATGAACTCATAAGGAAGGGGCCATCTCTGGGTTTCTTTTTAAAAAAAGCCATGCAAAAACTGCTTTAATGAAAAAACAAAACATTTCGATTAATCGTAGAATATCGTTTCATTCAAATGACTAGCTTGGCAGTAGGTCATCCTGTGAACCAAATTTTTCAACACATTTTCAATGGTTTTGGTCGCTATATTTCACGAATAGTTTCATCAATAATGATTTTAAGTGGTTGAATAGTTTGTAGAAGTTGAATAGCAGCTCTCTAGAAGCAACATCACCAAAATGAATGATTTTATTACACAAGTATTATTTTTTTAACTACCAGATCTTTGTCGAAGAGAGTGTTAATTAAGCTCCGACAGACGTAGCTTCATCTTTCTAGGACCATAGCTTGCCCAAGCCCTTCCCATCAAAAGTTTATTATCGTGCCTTGGTTGCAATCTCCATTGAATGAAAAGTTTCTTTCATTGTCGTTTTGGAAGAAAAAATGGGACAATAATGCCTCAATTCCACACCAAACAATTGGCTGAGTGATCTAGGTACTTCATTTTGTGTGATATTCACAAAAAACAGTGTACAATTTGAAAGGCTACCGAATCGTCATAAAAATGCATAAAAAAACACCTATTGCTGCTGACCAATTACTGGAACTAGTTGACCTTTTATGACAAATCCGGTGGTCATTGTGAACTCTTTTTTTTTAATATCTTAGAAATAAAGAGCTAAAAATCTCTTATGACCTTGATAAACTCTGAAATTTTCCATTGCTGACCAATTTTTGAATATAGTTGGCCTTTTTTGACCAATTACTGATTACGGATAGAAACTTTTTTCACAAATATCCCATATATGCCGTGCTATGATCCCCCATGTCAAACAGTTACATAGCAGGACATACGTAGGTTATAAATCGGCAAACCATCAGTCTCTCCAATTATCTTCACAAACATGCTAATAGCAGCTATATTTGGAGCATTATTTCGACCGAAATTTCTATTTGCACTTTTTCGGCAAACCAGTATCAAGTTTTAAGGTAACTTTGCAATATTTCCCAGCCCTGTTCGACCATCACTGGATCTATTAAAGCAGATATATAACACTGAGTTATTTCTAAGAAATGTCAGTGTCAGTGCAAAAAAAAAGTGACCGACTGCATTTCTTGGTTAACAATTTCTTCAAGCAAAAAGCTACTAATTTAACAACTTGAGCATAATCATCATCGAACAGACACTCATTTTGTATTAAAATACGATCTCAGAACTGCCTAAATCGTTTCCAGAGCTCCAAATTAAAACAAAATGCACCGAGATAAATATCGGAAGGAATGCAAAAGCCAAAAAGTCCTTCAAATCGCTGAAAACTTAGCACAACCTGATGGGTCTCGAAAAGCCATCTTCCAGAAACTTCTTGTTCGAATTATACACTCTAGATCGAGTAAAGGAGAACATCTCGCCAGCGAGGTTATAAAACCTTAAAACAATTCTATAAGAAAACATGAACATAATTTAGGGAAACGAATCTAAGTCTATTTGATCTCAATAATTTTAATATTCCAGTTCAGAAAAATGAGATCTCAGTCATCTAAGCAATATTAGAATTTTAATGTCAAAAACTAGGGAATAACAAAAACTAAGGAAAAAATTTTTTGCAGAAATCTCATTTTCTGAACTGCCCAACTGGGAATTTACATCGTCGAGCAACACGAACAAATGACAAAACTTTATTATCAAAGTGGGTGTTGTCTTTTAGGAACTATGCGCGCGTTGTGACCTTGTCGTCCTTCGCAGTCGACTATTCGACTCTTGGTGATCAGATTCAAATCAGCTGGTTCAGTGAATAATCAGCCAGCACCCATTTGTCAACGAAAGGTAAAACCTAGCGAAAACATATTCACTGTCCGTGAGAGTGCGTATAGGAGAGCTGCCTCGGATGTCGATTCCGTACCATGCACAAACAAAATCAGCTTTTCGCTCAACTCGGCGATCTTTGCGTCGGGGGTTAAGCCTGCGTACAAAATCCGACAGACTTAGGCTCTGAAGGAAAACGAGCATAGACAACGCCTTTTGTTCGCTAGTTTAGTTCTGATGCAACCGATTCTGGAAGCAGCCGCGGCGGCCATTTTAACGATGTCATATGCCACATTGAAAGACTTTTCAAATATAACAAACAATTCGTTGATCTTAAGATGGCACCAGTTACCAAGTCTACAACCATGGGCGTATTGAAAAGTGGGAAAGCGATTTCACCTGTACAACGGTCTCCATGGATTTAAAAATTTAAGACTATTTTTTTTTTCGTTTGAGCTTTATGGCTTTTTCGTTTGGTTTAAGAATGAAAGCTCTAATCCTATTCTGAAAAGAAGAGACAACTGTTACGGATGTGATTTCAGAATCAAACAAAGCAGAAGCGTTTACACGCATCGAATATGGTCTTTCGGATGACCAATCAAAAAGACCTTAAATCAATTCACTTGTTTATTTTATTTAACCAAATTTATAAAATAAGTTAAAAAGCTCCAAATTATTCCTAAACGTTCTATAGTTTTGGTCTACTGTCAAACTTCCTTATCGTTTACAAAACATATAACGTATGAGCAACTCGACGACACGGTCATGTATGCTGCGAGTGTCTTATCCATGTTTCTCATTTTATAATCATTATCGTCGACATTTTGTGCAACCTATTGAGGCAACAAAACATAAAGGCAGCACCTTTGGGGATATACAATACAGATACAGATACAGCAGCAGCAGCATCAGCGATATGGTGGCGCAGACGCGATTATAACCGCGAGCTTATTTGTAGGCTTCTGGGGGCTTTGTTTTTTTTTTTTTTTTTTATTCAATTTTTTTCTTCCCTAGTCATCGTGAGATTCTTTTCATCTTCGTGGCCATGGTCTGGGAGAGTCTGAGTTGTCGTGGTCTGCAAGTTGTGGCTCCTCCATTGGAACCGTCAAGTAATTTGTAATTTTACATGTCAGACTTGGGGATAATCCGACTTGAATGTGAGCGCGCGCGCGCTCCTTCACGCTAGTCATTCCTCTGAACGTGCAATCAACTTAAAGTCGATCTTATCGACTGTGTAACTTAAATAGGTACTAAGTGTACTTCGACACTGACCCGATTGGAGGATTTTTATCTTTTGCATTGTTCGGCGGAATTAACAACCATGCACTGATGCTCCCCCACCAAACCTCGAATGTAGCATAGGACCAAGCATATGATTGAAGTCTTAAACGTTTTGACGAAGAAGGGGTTGTGGTCGTGTTGTGTCGCTGTCGCTGTCTTGAATGGCGAGTATAAGATAAAGTTGCCTTTAAAACTGGTTTGCCTCAAAGCGGATATACGAAAGACTATATCTGTGATGACGATTGATTGATTCAATGTCGCCAATGTCTAAACACTGACACGATGCTAATCGCAATTATGTCGTTGCTTTGGAAGTCGATTGTCGCTGTCGGTAAGTTAGTCTGTTGGTCCCGGTCGTGCGCTCCAATCAAGGTGCTGTTCGACAACATGGAATTTCTATATGCGAGTCTGGTTGAAGTTCACACTTCACACGAATGGCTTCGCCACGGGAGGCTCTCTCAACCAAAGGAGCGCAATTTTACGATCGAATTGATGTCAATCAAATGGTGGTTGATGGAAGTGTTTAAGAAAAAAAAAAACTATGTTCAAAGAAGGAAGGTGACTATTGGGACAATTGAATGCAAGTAAGGAAGTGAATTTAAAGCGAGGTCAAGATTACAGAGAGTTACTGGGATTTGTGGTGGGACACACACCCTGAAAATTGCTCAGAGCTAACAATATAACTTTAGCAGTCTAAGAAGATTAGGAGAAAATCAATTTCAGATATATATCAGGGAATTGATGGAGCTTTTTTCAAGGTTTATTGGATTACACTAGCACAGCGCACGCTGGCGACAATTAACCTTTTTTTAAATGGATTTCTATTTGTTGTTCCTGATGTTTTTTTTTTTTTTTCTTTTTCTTTTTTTTAACTTTGAAATACAAAAGTGGCATTTTCTGCACTTTAAGCATTAAGTAATATTTTTGTTTTTAATATTTATTCAATGCTCCTACCAATTTTTGATCGAAAACTCTGTCTTTTAGTTTTTGGGAAAATTTTCAATTCAATTGATCCGGAGACGCTTGGTCTATGGTTCGAATCCCAGTGACGGCAAAAAGTTTTTCAAATAAAATTGAACACATAGACTAAGCACCACTTAAGGTGCCTGATGATCGGCCTGGGGACCGCGTGAAATAACTCCTGTCTATAAAACTTTGTGGTAGCTTACTTAAGTTGTTATTGCTTGATTCAAACTCTCAATATTCATTTTTTATGGTGATAAATCCAGAAAAAAATTTTGTTTGCTGTACAACAAAAATTAATCCCAAATTTGAAACAATGGACTTGTGTCTGACCTTTGCAATATTGCACCTTCATAAAACCGACAAAACAAGTTCTATCAACCAATGTTGAAAATTTGTTTTCACTATCAAACCGAACATCACCAACATGGTGACAACTCGTTTTCCAACAGTAAATGTGCCCGGAACTGGTGATATTGGCGGATCGCCACTTTGAGCCGATGATATGGTCGGCCTACAGCTAGTTTTTTTTTGTGAAGGAAACAAGTCCAGCAGCTATTTCCTGGCGAAATTGTGGAAGCTTCAGAAGTTGTTCTCCTTCGGACATATTGCTACAATTATTTCTAAAGATGGAGGTCGAGGTCTTTTGAAGGGTGTAAAGCAGGAATGTACTGTAATACCAGTTTAAGGGGATGTTCCAGTTCCGTTTCAACAGCCGCAGCATCATACAGAAAAGTTTAAGAAGCTGCTGGATTGTCAATTTCTTTAATATTCAAGTGCAAAGCCCTTACAAAGGCATCTGTTACCTCATTTTCTGGATACATTCTTCAATTTCCTTTGTATCATTTTCTGCCAATCAATCAATTCTTCCAAATTAGTTTTTTTTTTGCATTAACGTTTTCGTAGATCCATATAACGCATTAGAATTTAATTTAATTATAAAATATTCGCATATGAGTTTAAAAATTATATTTTCAAACACAAAAAACAGAACACAAGAACTAAACAAAAACGGACATTTTTTTACACGTAAAGCGACAAGACCATCTAGAGACTTCATCACCTTCATAATCTACCAGCATACTATTTTCTAAAAATAGGCTACTTTTATGAAGGAAAAAAAACAGAATTGGTGGATGACGAAATGGAGGAATATTTCTTCTTCTTAAAGATGTTGAAGTAAAACTTGAATGGCTTTGAACAATTCTAATATACCGTTATATAAATAAATGATTTACTCACAGTTAAACTAGAACTAAGTTGCTTTATGGAAACTTTAACGAAGCTTTATTGAAACTAAGGGCAAAAAAACTCCGTGTAATCACAAAAAGATAAAAAGAAAACAAACAAATTAATCCTAAGGATCATAATTATTAATCTCGACTTTTCATCAAATTCTCGTTCTAAGCTTTCAACAAACAAATTTCCTTCTTTTATCGGAATTAAATTTTTATTTGTTTGTTGAAAAACCCAGAAAAAAAAACCAGACTTGATGATGAGCAGGTAATGTGCTTTCACCCATCTAGACCATAAGCAAACAAAAATACGTAAAAAATCATCCACAAATATAAACCTCATATAAAATGGAGTTGCATTTTCTAACCCCATCTGCTCCACCATATCATCATCGAAAACCAAATTAAAAGCCAAAAAAAAGTCACTTTTTGCACGGTACGGTTAAACCAAAAGTATCCCTCTTATTTATACCTACACCGGCACGGGACCGGACAAGGAGTGGAACGCAGTTTATATCATCTAGCTAGCCATATTCTCGAAACTGACAAACCGTTTCGTATATTCGCCTTTCTGCTTCTGTTAGTATAGTGGCACATAACACCCATGTTTGCTAATTGCATTTCCGAACCGTTTTTACTTTGTGAACGATGTTTTTTGAAGGAGCATGGTACAGGGGGATGCGTCCTTTATCGCGCAAACCGAATCCGAATATCCTGCAGAGGAAATAAAAATATTGAAGAAACAAAAAAAAAAAAAAAAAACACAGTAAAACAGAAGAGATCACCCACAGGCACAAGCAAAGGTACCAGGAGCTGTATATGGCTTTGCTTTTTCGAATCATATAGCTAGCTACCAAGGCAACAGTTTAGATCAATAGACAGTTTGTCTGTCTGTCTGTCTATCAGATAAACAGACACCGGCAATGGCGCTGCTGTTGATGTTGCTGTTGCAGCTGAAAATAAAAATAAAAATAAAAATAAACGTCCGACCATCAAAGGCCGAATGAAGTTTGAAGTCACTCGCTAGCTTCTGCTGCGTCTGCTCTGTTTCCAGACTGTTTAGTGTATAGCCCAGCGGTTGGCTTTGCTACTATTACGTTTAGACTGTCGAGCTGTTCCTATATGCTGCACTGGTTCCCTCTTTACATTTGAATGTAGATATCGCCCCCACTAGCAGATATTATTTTCTTTTTCTCTGTTTCCTCTCGAATTTGATTTTTTTTGCGTCGACCCCTCATGGGGTACGTTCCTTGTGTTTTAACCAGGAACGGAAATCGATTTTTGTTTATTTACTTTGAGCGTTGCCATACTCACTGAATCTGAATGAATGAATGAATTAATATAGTCTCACAGTGGAGTATTTGCATTGAACACTTAGTCCAGGGTAAATGTTTAAAAGAAAGGGTAGAAACCTGTATCGATACCAATTTTAAGATTTTATGAATAAAATCTAGATACTATTATACTCGGACTTTTAATGTGCTTATTTTGATTGTCGTTTATTTATCACTAAACGACATTTTTCGATCATTGAAGGATTCCAGATATTTTTAGCTGTTTCTGTGTCAGAGGTCATCAGATATGTTTTTATAGTTTTGGATTCGTAAGAAAAAATTGAATTTGAGATTTCAATTTAACCTGACATTTTTGTGTATATGCAACAGTAAAAAGCCAAAATAATGAATTACTAGAATTAACCGGTAAATTCTAGAATTTCATTATTTCGAAATTTTACGGCAACATAATCAATTTAATTTTGTTTAATCGAATTGTTCAGTGAATAATGCAAAACTTAACAAAAATGAAACAAAAAAAAAACAATTTTTCAATATTTTTTCAAAATTTTTCTATTTTTTTCTAAATTAATCAATTTCTAAAATACCTAATTAGAATTAAAAACAAAGTAAAAGAACGGACTTCCAATTTTAAAAATGGAAAAGAGTATGACATCGAGAGCGTGACATCGTAGCCGATTTTTTTTAGAAAATTTCCCTTCTCTCCTTAACCGGGGAAAAAAGACCACCCCTCCAATACCCCCCCTCCAATACCTACGATTTTTTCTCGTCTCGACTCAACCTACACGATTTAGCTTTTTTTCACCGCCGCCGTATGCCGTATCACCATGTATATTTTTGTGCATTCTCCATTTGTGTATAGAAAACTAAAAACCTTAGCTCTACTGATTGAATTATTTTGAAAACCGTTATATTCATGAAGAAATTTGTTATAATCTGTTTTGAGTAAATTTTCAAAGCTACAAATTAGTCCATTACATTTTTTCTGTAAAAGGGACCGTTAAGGAGATACTCCCGAAAAACCAGTATGGAGGCCTTTTACCCCCCCCCCCCCCCCCATAAAATTGTGAACGGGACTCCTATCGATGGGGACTTTTTACAGTTTCTTAAAAACACAATTAGAATGCTGTATACAAAAATCTAATTTTCTCGTGATTTTTCCGAAGTCAAAAGTCTTTAAGGACTACACTACTTTTTTAAAATTGAAAATCAAACAAAGGCTCCAAGTTAAAAACTTTGCACCTATCCAGTTTTGGAAACACATTAAAAATTAAAAAAAAAAATACATATACACTTAACTCCATTCAATATTTTGCAAAAACAAAAGTTGCAAAAAGTGGAAAAGTGAAAAAGTGAAAAACAAAAACATGATCTAGAGATCCTGCATGTCAAAAATTTGTCTTTGATCTGTCAAATCAATCTGAATTGGAGTGTCAAGTCAAAAAAAATTCTGTGTACGGTTTTTCGGGCTCGAACATCTTTATATCGCATGTTTCTTTTTTTAACTTTTGGCAAAAAGTCTTGAATGTAGTTAAGCCTTAATATACAGGGTGTCCCTTATTCATGCAAGAAAATTTAGAGAATGATATCTGGGTTCATTTTAAGAACAAAAATGTATGGGTGAAAAATTGTATTTGAAGTGGGGAGGGGCAATTTCTGAAAATTGACTTAAAATGAAAAAAAAAAATTATTAAGAATTAATAAGAGTATATACAGCAATGTGATATAAAATTTTTGAAAGAAAATATTCCATTCTTTTACTTGCTTTTTAAATCAATTTTTTTACATAAAACCCTAGTTTTTAAGATATTAAATTTCAAAGTCAAAAAATTTGTAATTTTTTTTTTTTTCAAATTGATTTTTTTTTGCAAAGTTTTGCGAATGTGCCACTTTTTTTTTAAATATTCAATGCTTTAATTATTTTCAGTCAAATATTGAAAACCAGATGTAAAAATCTCTCTTATTTTTTGCTAAATTAAAACAAAAAAAAATAAATTTGACCAGTTTTCGATTAAATTGTTTCACTGTGCTTCCATATCGTGTGGTTGTCTTCATACAGTTACAACAAATGAACTGGACAATTTTTGGTTCCCCAAATTCACACAGCACCATCAAAGGAAGTTTTATGGAGGAGTTAAGGAGGAACACAAATCTACAAAAAAATAAACCTTTGAAATGAAAACAATGTTTGCATCATGCACCGTAGTCGATTTGAATTATTATGAACCCTGGCAATGGCAACCGTTTTATTCCGATACGATACCAGCTTCAACACTCACAATAACGAAAAGTCATCTTTCAAATGACTAAAAAACAGCCATGTTTTGTTATTTTTTATTTTGTATTTGGAGGCTGCGGTTATGCATTTGGAAATTCATTTGACAGCAAAAGGATATGACCACAGGAATTAGGGTGTGAACGGGTGGGTTGGGATAATAAAGAATATATGAAATTCGTTGATGCTGAATTTAAATTTAAAAGGGCAAGCCCAGTTTGTTTGTTTTCTTTTTATTTTAATCATTTTAAGTCTTCCAAATAAGCTGCTGAAGCACCTTCCTTTGACAGTAGTCCAGCTGTTGATGTGCTTACGCGTGTTTCAGTCAAAAAATAAAAATTGAAAAAAAAATAACAAAATCTGTGCTGTCATGTTGCGGGCGTCGGATTAAGTTTGGCCCTTTTGTATGTTCTCTCAATGGAACCTTAAATGAAGAATTAATACGTATTTCTTCCTAACTTTAACACCGCCACGGCGCTCATCCTCCTCCATAAATGAAACAGGCAATTTATTTTATTCGCCTTGCGGGATATTGCGACCATCTGTATGCAGAGGGATTATGGCGTGGCAGCAGGAAGGACTCCGACTCTCTAACAACAAACAATAAATAAAAATAACTTTGAATTATGCGATAGGGATTCAAGCATAAGCGCGTTAAATAAGACGTTTCAAAGTTTGTGCAGAAATATAAAAAGATATAATGTACGAACCTTATACCGAAAAATTAATAAATCTATTAAATGTGTTTTAACGAAAGCATTACCGGCCCAATCCACACACACACACTTACACAACCCAGATGACTTAAAAAATTAAATTAACGCAACGATTATTACACGGGGATAAAGTTCGAGTTCGAAATAAACATCACAACAACAACAACAAAAATAACTGACAATTTATTAAGGAAGAGGATTTTTACATGACTGCCTTCAGAATTTTCTTTGGCAGGAGGAGGAAGTTTTTGGGCAGTAAATTTGCAGAAACAAACAAACAATAAATACCTCAAATTATTTTTATCGTAAAAACAATCAAAGAGATATTATTTTGAGAGTTAAGTGATTTTTATATATTTTTCTTTTTTTATTTGTGTTTGTTTCCTTCTTTAATTTGGTTTTGTGTAGGTTCTAAAAGGGATTTGAATTATTTTTAAGTTATTTTGAATTAAGGGTGCTTTTGAACTTGATTAATATTCATACCAACTGGTGATGGAGATTTATTAGTGCCAGTCACAGCTATTTGGAAGCCATTATTAAGGAATTTGTAATTACGGTTTTTAATAGAAATACTTTGGTCGAAAATTAAGGTTAAGACATTTTACTTTAGCTTATGTTGATTTTTAATCAGTTGAGGGTTAAAGGAGAGATTTATTTAACTTTAATAAAAACAAAAAATAATAACTTTATATTGTTGCAGGTTTAATTATGGTCTATTTAAGATGGAAAATAAATTTTTATAGGGGTCAATATATAGGGTGTTTGGTATAATGTACACCAAAAAGCTAAAGCGAGTAGGTTGGGTTAAGACAAGAAAAAAATCGTAAGGGAAAGGGGTCTATTTCCCTCCGTTTGAGGCGGTAGGGGCAATTTTCTAAAAAAAAAAATCATAAAACAGAAAAAAAAATTATTTAAAAACAACAGTAAAACTTACAATGCAATGCTTTAACTTTTTGGAAAGCCAGAAATCTCTTCTTTAGTTTTTATTTTAAATTAAGTTGTGTTAGTGACAAAATTATTTTCAAATTCGAAATTTTGATTTTTTTTTTTGATTTGACTACGTCAAATTTATATTGACTTAGGCTATGGTAACGTCCAATGCTAGTAAGTGAGCGCGCTAGCTAGCGCTAGTTCACGCTTGTTTGCTCTAGTAAGAAAATCGTGGATGACTGTTCACGCTATTTCGAATCGCATTTCATGTTTTTTGCTGCTGCAGTTTGTTTGGAGAGCTTTTTAAGCATTTAAGCTTGAAAATCAAACTAGTTTTGATCTGCTAGCTTACTAGCGTGAACTAGCGCGCACTCTCTTACTAGCGCAAAAGCAACTAGCTTGATCTATAACCACGTTATTCATGATCTATATATTAGATTTACTAGCCTACTAGCGCCAACTAGCGCACTGGCTGACTTAGCGTTGGACGTAACCGAAACCTAAGGCTTTGACTTTAGCTTTTACTTGCGGCCAATAATAATTTCACGTCCATTCAAAATTTCTGCCTGTATTGTAAATCTCAGTTTCGCTTTGGTGAGCTTGTGTATGTATGTATATATTTATTTAGTAAAATTTTACTATTACAATTCAATAAATAAATAAAGTAACAAAAATGTATTCTTATATTTAATATGTATACAGTTAGAAAACTACAATTTTTATACAATTGTTTCTCTTATATAAGATATGAGAAGCTTTTTGAATGTTGCTAAAACAGTTTCATTTTTTATTTGAGAAGGCAATTCATTAAACAGTTTAAGTCCGCGATGACAAATCATATTTTGGGTTCTAGTGTCTCTATAAAATTGAAGTCTAAAATCAAAGTTAGATCTTAAGTTGTATGGTTGTGTGTCTCCTACGTAAGTTAAATTCGATGTTAGATATTTAGGAGCCAGTCCATTTTTCATTTTAAATACAAACAACATAGCATTAAACATTATCCTTTGTTTGATGTTCAACCATTTAAGGCAAGAAAGCATCCAAGCGATTGATGTGTGAAAACTACATTTTAGGATAGTTCTCATGGCCTTGTTTTGTAGAACTTGGAGACGATTAATGTGCTCATTGTTACCTATAAATAAAATTGTAGAGCAAAATTCAAAATGTGGTTTAATGATAGTGTTATAAATATTAACAGCACAGATTGTAGTTATATCTTTACGAATTCTTTTCAGAAATCCAATTTTTTTCGATACTTTTTTCGATACATAGGTCATGTGACTGTTGAAACTCAAACTATTGTCCAATATTACCCCTAAATATTTCATTTCATTAACTTGTTCAATAGGATTTCCTTCAATTGATAAGTTTATTACGTCACTACTATTTATCACCATACATTTAGTTTTAAGAACATTAATTTTAAGTTTGTTTGACTGTAGCCAAAGACATAAGTTGAATAAGTCTTCTTTAATATAATCCGAAATCACAGATAATAATGTACCACTTACGAACATGAGAGCATCATCGGCGAACAAAGAAATTTTAGACATTCTTAAAACTTTACATATTTCATTAATATAAATCAAAAATAGTAATGGACCAAGTATAGTTCCTTGTGGAACACCATAATATGTATTAATTTCACTTGAGGTTGAATTATTCACACATGTCCTTTGAGTTCTATCAAATAAGTAAGTTTTAAACCAATTAAGCTCAATGTCTTTTACACCGTATTTTGATAACTTATGGAGAAGTCTGTTTCGATCAATTGTTTCAAATGCTCTTTGAAAGTCCAAAAACAGTGCTATAATTTTATTACCACTATGCCTTTCTTCCTTTAGAGTCATTATCAACCAGTTTAGGGACGTTTCGCAAGAGTGGTTGTGACGAAACCCGGATTGATTTTCTATTAATATTTTCGTATCACAAACATATCTATAAAATTGATCATACGCGCACTTTTCAACTATTTTTTCGAGTATAGGCATCATGTTTATTGGTCTAAACTTTTCGCAGTTATTAGTTCCAGTTTCTTTAGGAATTGGTATAACCGTACATTCTTTTAAGTTTTTAGGGAACTCACCTTGAATGAAGGACTCATTAACTATTTTTAATAATATTGGGCCTATAATATCAAAGCAATCTAGGATAATGCTAATATTGAGATTTAAGGCACTTTTTGTACTCATACTTTTGCATATTTTTCTCAGTTCATTTAGATCGATTTCTTTAAATTTAAACACAAATGGCATTTCAGGTAATTCAGGGACTGATTGAATATTATTAAAGGGTATTGAATTTCTAATTACATCTATGCTTTCGATAAAATACGAGTTGAATTTATTAGCTATCACAGAGTTTACAGATTCCAATCTATCACCGAAACGAACTTCGTTGATTTCAACTTTTTTTTCATTTAAAACCAATTTTTTTATTGTTTGCCACATAAACTTTTGATTTTGACATGATTCAATTTTATTACAGATATAATTCTTTTTTGTAAGGTTAAGTTTATTTTTGTAAGAATTCCGTATATTTCTGTAAGTATTCCAATCGTCAGACCTATTGAATATACTTGCCCTACGAAAGCACTGAATTTTGTTATACTTCAACGTTCTTAGTTCATTGGTGAACCATTTATTTGAGTCATAGACTATAGTTTTTTTAGTTAATTTTTTTACACAATAGTATAACCCATCTTGCAGTAATGATGATAACGTGTTTAAGTCAGTATTTAGATTAAATTGTTCACATTTTTCATTAAGAAGTGTGAGTATTGTAACTAACGAATCACTGTAAAAAAAAGTGGACTGAAATGGTTCTTTTCGTTTCCATTTTGATGACAATTTCACAATGTTTATGAACCACCCAATTTGTTCCTTTAATTAGTTTTAACGACTTTGATCATTCAGTACGTGAAAACAGTTCAATGGATTAATTTGAAATATTACAGAAATATTGGTAGTCTATAGTTCTTTAAAATGTTTTACCAAATTAAGTCCTGCAGTCAATATTTCTAAAGCAGTAAAAGATTTACAAAAAACTTTTAAAAATTCGTTTTGTTTTTACCTTTTCGGAATGTAACGCTGAGGAGCCTAAAAAAATAATCTTGTACAAAATTAATTCCAATTTTTAAAACTACCCTTAAATTTTCCGTGTCGTCATTCCTTGCGAAGATATTGATAGTCAAAGTCAAAAGTCTGTTTTTTCATTCAAAGTCAGATATTCTTCTGATAAAAAATTGTAGAATGACGAAAAAAGACGACCTTAAAGCTAAATAAACAAGTTATGTAAACATTATATTGGCTTCAAAAATATTTCCACATAAAATGAAAATGTTCAAAAAAAAAAAAAATTAAAATTAAAATTAAAATTAAAATTTTTGGGTCGTGCTGCTTCTTGTGAATGCGTAATAACGGTATTTAAAAAAAAAATTATTTGCTAAAATTTCTCGATACAAAATATATAAAGCTTCAAAATGCTTTTTGTTTCATCTCAATACGACTACTTTTCACAGAGATACCGCTCTTCAAAAAACACTAAAAAAAAAAAAGGGATTTTTTTTGTTCTCTTAATTGTTTAGAGAAGTACCAAGAAAAAATGTCAAACAAAAAATAATCCCTCAAATTTCTGGTGGAAAAGTAACTGTTCCACAAAATTTCAGGTGTAATAAATTCGCTCACTGGGTGGGAATTGATTCCACTTTTAAAAATTCCGTTAAATAAATTCCCTGCACGATTAAACCCTACAATTAAAAATGTTACTTGTTCAGTTTTGGCTATCAACTTTTTCGACCAACGAAAGTGATGCAAAGACCTAAAACAAATTTATTATCTCGCGTATTATATGAATGCTGCAAACTATCAGTATATGTTATTTCAGTGAAGAAATCATTTTGATCAAACAATTTTCTTTATACATTTAAAATAGTGCAATCACTCCTTGTTAAATCAAAATCGTTCAACACACACTCCCTCACAAATCACCTCAAAATATCAATCAGTGATTTTTTGTTAACACTGCAATCACACAATGACGAGATGATCAATAAATCGAGATTGCTTCCTTATGTTTGACAAGGTGAAACGCATTATAGACATACCTGTCTGAAATCAACTACCTGCAGCACGACAACGACATGCAATGCATGACTATGATGGCGCATTCCATTCATGTGTTCACATCACAGTGGTGCATGTGCTGCCTAATAAATCAGTGTTCCCACACGTGTAGCAAACATACATGCGTCTGGATATAGACGGCTTGAGCACATTCAGGCCATGAAAACGCGCGCGTCGTCGTCGATGCCGCCACCACCACACCGCCGCCGCCCCCCGCTGCTGTCGCAGTTCTGAACGTGACTTCCAAAAAATTAACCAATCTGTGCGAGCATTCTTTGGGACACGTACTTGTTATAAATTAAAACTTTTCGTTCTTATGACGGTGAATAGTTTATTCTTGTTCCGTTTTCTTCATTTTTCAAATTTAAAAATAAGAAGAAAAAAAAGTTTTCTCTTTTCTTTCTTTTTCTAATAACCACGCGCGCATAAAGAATAAGACACCATTTCATACAATCACATATAGACGACAGTGGTATTTTGGAATTCTGCCAATGGGAATAAAAGGATAAGACTTCACAGCTGGAGAAAAAAAAAAGTTTGCAGAAGAAAAAAAAATTACAAAAACTTTCCTTTTTCCTTGTTCGATGGGGGGTGTGTTCGTGTACTTTTGACTCAACCCCTCTTATACCTCCATCCACACCCTGAGGCTTTTTAGTTTTTGTTTTTTGTCAACTCTTTCTTAGCTTAAAATTTCGAGTCCTTGCATTTTTCGCTTATTTTGCTTTGAATATAAAATGAATGAGATGCAATCCACAAGATAAGTGCTTACTTCGTATCTTTATGTTTAGGTAAGTACATTCCTACTTTATTCTTTTGCCTACTCTTCCACTTGACAAGGCAACTATGCATCAGGACTAACAGTTGTTGTAAAGTGGTGACACACGCTCACAAACAAACAAACAAAAAAATACCATCAGTGTTATAATTCAACGTTGATGTCCTCCTTTGTGTTGTGTTAAATTCACAAGTGAAATGCAAATAGCAGCAGGCTAAAGGATATACCGCACCACCAACGTCGTCGTCGCGTCGTCGGTCGTCGTCACCTGAAAGAAAGTATCTTTTATATTTTAAACTTTCCATCTATCTACATATCTATCTCCATTTCTAACTTAAAACAGTAAAAACCAACTGCGCACCGGGAAGTATTTTTTTTTTTGTTCTATCAAAAATTCGCCTGCAGGGAAAGATTTATATGGAGTTTAAAAGATGCGTGTAGCGTGTTATTTTTCGCGTATCTTTTGAGCGCCAGCAGGCGCCATCAACACTCCCCCTTGTATAGCTAGTTTAAGGCAGGAACGGATCTAGGAATTCATATAGGAGGGTGGTTTTTTTTTGTTTTATATTCAATAAATAAGAATTAAATTTGTAGTAGACCGTGGCGTAATAGTTAGTGTGTTGGACTGTCATGCCAGAGGTCTGGGTTCAATACCAGTCGCTTCCACCTTAAGTTTTTTTCGCAGCTATTACCTCAAATTTTCAGATTTATGAACTGCATTTCTTTAATAATTTAAAAACAATGATAAATTATTACATGTTCGTGAAGTTCGGCTAAAAAAATACAATGACACTACGTTAGAAGTTGGGCTTAGTGGTAAAGTGGCAAAATGAAAAGTCTGCCATATTTTCGATCTTGGGAGCAGAGCCAGTTCTAATTTAGGATTGAAAGGTTTTTTCGTAAAACATACCAAATATCTTAACTTCACATTTGAGCATAAATTAAAAACATGAAAGTTCAACCTATAGGCAATAAATAATCACCCTATCTCGACTGTAACTCCTACTGAAACAAAAAACATCCAAACTAAACTTTGAATTTAAAATATTTGCTTGAAACAAAAAAAAAACAAATTCACTTGGGCGTATACGTAACAAAAACTAAATACAGTAGACGCTCGATATAGTGAAGTAATTAAAACCAGACTTGTTTACTATATCGAGATTGTTCACTATTTTGAGAGAGAAGCTATAAAGGTTTTGCAGAGTAAAATTTGATACAAAATTACATTTTGTCCGGTGTCAAGTTTCAAACAGGTCAAACATTCATATAAAAATTATAAACATATTGCAGCTGCAGTATTCTTGCTGAGTACTGAAAAAAAAAGTGTAAATAAAAAAAAATCTCGATTTAGTGATTTTTTTGTTTACTATTTAGTTTTGTGTTCTCTATATTGGATAGTTCACTCCACCGAAATTCACCATATCGAGCGTCTACTGTAAATCATTCTCTCACTCATCTGAATCTAACCATTTATACAGGGTGTCACCTAATTCGTGCAATATATTTGGGGAGATGATTCCTAGCATCATTCTTAGAAAAACATTGTAAAGGGGAAACATTCTATCTTCTCCTTTTTGAGGCTGAGGAAGGCAACTTCTAAGAAATTGAGTTAAAATGGTTAAAAAAAATTATTAAAATTCAACAAAAGCACATACAATGTGGTTTTCAGTATTGACTAAAAATTGATAAGGACATTAAAAATTCCAAAAAAAAAAAAGTAGGTACATACCACTTAATTTACGCAAAATTAAAAAAAAAAATACACTTAAACATTTTTTTTTTACATTTTTACTTGCGATATATAAGTACATACTGTCTTATGGCAAGTTTTGGATTCGTAAAAAAAATCAAACTCGAGATTTTGATCAAACTTGAAATTACGATGATATAGGGAATACGAAAAAAGTGGGTCTCGCAATTCCGTCGCCGTCTGTCTGTCTGTCTGTGTACTCGCCTACAGCCTAAACGTATATGTGTAGATTTTATTTAAACTTGGTATATAGTGCTTTTTGGACGTTATTTTCATTTTTTTAGGATCGAAAATGACGGTACCTGCCATATCCTATTTTTTTCAAAAAGGGCTCGACAGATTTTTCTAAAAAAAATTGAATAAATTTTATTTAGTATGGGCTACCTTTTTGTTAAAACAAAATTTGCAAAAAATGGTTTTAAATGGTACCTCCTGGTTTAAATGGTACCATAGAACCATTTTTTTTGTATTTTCGTTTTACTCGAAAAGAATTAAGCTTATTTTAATAAAAAATTTTATGGAGAATCTTCTGAAAAATTAAAATAGTATTGTATTCCAAAAATTTTCAAAAAATATTTTTTTGGATTTTTAAAAAAAGTTTCAATTTTAATTTTTTTTTTTATCTAATATTTCGAAAACGACTCCATTGATTTTTAAAAATCTTGGTACCGAGCGGTTTTTTTTAACATTATTTAGAATATTTTGCACAAACATTTTTCTTATACTTTGTCAAAATTGACGGTACTTTCCATATAAATGGTAAAAAAATCTTGACACAAAATCTAAATTTTGTAAAAAAATATTTTAATGTGGTTACCACAACTAACTAAATTTTGTAAATAAACATTATGGTGAATTAACAACATTGTTCAAAAAACATTAACGTAAAGGCTTTAACTTACATTCGTTTAGAAGTTCAAAACAAAAAATTATAATCTCAATATTTTAAATTTCAAACAATTTGGCAAAAACCTAAGATCTCTATAAGAATTCTAAACAATATTTTTTACATAGGATTGAAATATTTATTTAAGTTCGATAGTTAGTCGATAGATGGCGTGTGCATACTTAAAAAAAAAATAATCAAATGGTGGTTAGCTGACATAACCACTCAATCTAAACGAGAAAATTTCTTATAAAATGATTGCGTCAGTTTAGAAAACATAACAATTCGGGTAAGTTTAAGATACTTATATGGTAGTCGATAAAGGACATAATATCACATTGATATTTCATGATTACAATTGATGAATTGATGGGTTGTTCTTTTCGTGTATGTATCTTTTTTTTTGTGAAAGTTTAGAAAATATTCCGCCATACAAAAATATCTCCCGAAGCTAATGAGGGATATTACCCTTAATGCCCCTCCTCTCTTATCCAGCCATGTTCTAAACACCTTTTGTGGGAAATGTGATTATTCATTTCTTTTCGCCTGCGACGACACACGACACAACAGCGATGATGACGGACAGAAAAGTCTTTTAGTTTCTGCACCAGAACTTTTCAAATCACCAAAGAAGAGTCAGAGATTTTTTTGCACAAATTTCCCATCAACTGAGACATACTCTTACGATTATATCGTACAGAAGAGAAGAGTGATGGCACCGCAGCAGGAAAATATTATCTTTTGGATACAGATACAGCTATCTAAGCATACACTCACAATGTTTTACTGTTTAACACAAAATAGATAGAGACGTACCTAACCTACCTACCATATCAACTTCCATACCTGTCAACTTGTAGTTCTAGTTGGGTGAGTTAATTTGACTTCCAGAAAGAAAAAATTAATATCCTTGCGATGATGATAAGATGAAAAGTGATGATAATGAAAAATGTTTCCTAGCTACACCTGTTTTTTTTTTTTTTTTACTATATTGAAAGAGTTTGTCTTTTTGTAATAAGAATAAAAAAAAATTTAATTTTAATTGGTATAGATGGATAGATATAGATAGATGGATAAGATAAATAATAATAAGGTTAAATTAGAATGAAGATGATGAACATTGTGTAATCATGTTATGGAAAAGTTTTAAATTGCAAGTTTTAAGCAAATGTTAATAAAATTTATCAGAAATGTATCTCTCACTTTTCTATGGGAATACAAGTTTTAATACAATTTTAAACCGAAGAAGCGTCCATCTGTATTTAAGGTAAAATGTAGTTGATGTTTTTTATGCACTTTAGATTTGTGCGAGTACAGAATCGAAAGTTTCTAATTTTCTAGGAAATTTGTTGTAGTTTATATAAATTTTAAGTTAATGAAAAAACTTTTTGACCTATCAGGTAGGAAAGATGATGGAAATAGTTTTGTAGCCGTTTGTTTTTGTTTTTTTTTTTTTCACTATTTCACCAAAAATTGTTACAAAAGCTACGATTTGCAAAAATAAATATTAAGTTAAAGTTTGCCGTCCGCCCAATAAATTAATAATGAGAAATTTTTTGTTAATTTCGCAAAAAAAAAAAATGTGAAATTTTGGTATGAAGTCTTCAAGTTCTGATTTAACAATGTGTTAAGGGCAAACAAAGAAATTTAGAAATTTAGAAAGGGGCTGAAGTCAAGTGATCACTCTTTATAAGATGCATTTTTGAAAGATTTCTGGCCCTGATATATAGTTTGGGCTTTTTTCATGTTATTTTTTTTTTTTTTTTTTAATTTTTCGAACGGTTTTCAAATTGACAACTTCATAGAAAAGATCGTATTGTGGGAAGGGTGTATTTTCCCCCATAGGCCATAGGTAAAAGATGGCCTATTATATGAAACCTTGACTCAGAATTGAACAACCTAAAAAAAAAAAGGTTGTCAGAAAACTAGGTTTCAAATTTTTGATTTTTGACAAAAAATACGCATTACAGAAATAGGGTTTTGACGTTAATGTGAGAAAATTATTTTCGAATTATTTGCATGATATAGTTTTTGAATGGCTCGACCAATGTTGCCATCTGATATTTCTAAATAGTACAAACAATATTGCATTTAAATTTCTTTAAAACACAAAAAAAAAATTATTTATATACATTTATAGACAAAATAACATTATTGAAACATTAAAATACATCTTAAATATGTAGCTACATTATAGTTGTTAACTACAAGAGCAAGTTCATGTGATCCAGTCGGGAATATTTTTTAAAGTCAGAAACCCATAATTATTTCTAAGAAAAAAGTTATTTTCAAAATTTTCAATTTTTTAAACGACTAAAAAAGTTAATGTTTTCATAAAGTGAAATAAACGCCTTTAAAATACTTGCTTATTGAAGAAAATTTTTGAAAAATTAAAAAAAAAAAAAACAAATGAACAAAATATTTTTAATGTTTGTTTTTTTTTTTTTTTCAAAATTTTAATTTGGATTCTTTTTCCAAAAACTATTCATTTAAATATTATAATTTAAATAATCAACATGAAATACTTGATTTCTGACTTTTAAAAAAGCTATATCATAATCAAGTAGTAGCTTTTTTTTTTAAATTAATTTTTTAACATTAGTTGAGTTAATATACCTATTAGAAAATTTCAGCTTCTTTCGAAATGAAGGAAAATGGACCCCCTTCCATGAAACATGTTCAAGATTAATTTTCCAAAGTATGGACAAGTCAGAAATAAACTGTAGATACAGAAAAATAGACAAACAAAAAAGTGTTAATGGGCCAAAAGTGAAATTTGAAAAATCTAAATGTCGGTCTCAGAAGCTAAAGTGAAAAATATAACTGTCTTCTCCCCTCCTTGTTTTTAAAGTTTAGACAAGGCTCTGAAAAGTTTTCAGTATGGAAAATCTAGATAAGGAAAACTTGTCAAATACTTGTAAGGCCCTTGTTAGGCCACTAGAAATACCCAATATGAACTCTTTTGAATGTCCCTCAAGTTATCAGAGCGAGGTCAGCAGAACAAAGTTTTTAATGGTGTCATCATTAGGTGCCTTAAAGGTGCTAATTATAAGTACCCAACAAATTAAGATTAAGTGCTCCAGTACTTTTGGAAAAAATTAATGTTCGAAAATAACTCTGCTAAGAACTTGAAATCAAGTTAGCAGAACTTTAATAAAACAACGTTTATGGATGAAGGTGTTAAATAAATTAAACATCTAACACATATAGCCCAGGAAAATTAGACAAAAAAAAAATGGCTAAATTACGAAAAAAATCCGACAAAACTGAATTTTGGTGCAGATCTTTATATTTCTATCTTAAGCATATTCCAACAAGTTACCTAAATTTGGACCGGGGCTAAAATTTTCACGTAGGGTGCGGAAGGGGTTAAATTTCAGTTTTCTTTTTGCAAAATTTCACAAAATTCAACTTTGTCGGAATTTTTTTCGAAGTGAATGTCTTATTTCCATGGGCTTATATTCTTTGTTTTAAATAAAGATGATTATAAGCATTAAGTTACTAAAGTAAGATGTCCAGCTGGAGTCACCGAAGAATTCGAAATCAAAGTAGGTGTACACCAGGGAAGTGTCTTGAGTCCTCTGCTCTTTATTACAGTCCTTGACGGACCCAAAAGTGCATCAGTTATTCTTTGCTGACGATGGAGCCATCATAAGTGAAGATCCTACATCCCTGCAACGAGTGCTTTACGTATGGGTGGATGTTCTGGAAGGAAGTGGGTACCGCATAAGCGCGGCGAAAAAGACAGGATACTTATGCTGCCCATGATCCACACAGGCCTATTCCTGACATTTATTTGAATGGAGTAGTGCACTAGTGTGAAAAGTTTAAATATTTGGGATCTATGATCAAGAGCGAAGCTACTTGCGATGACGATATCAATCATCGCATAAACGTAGGGTGGTGAAGTGCTGACCGAAAAATGCCCCTAAGCTGAATGGAAGGCTCTACACTCACATACGGTTCACAATGTTGGACAATGTACAGAAAGTATGAGAGTAAATTAACGGCAGCTGAGCAGGAGTTACAAAGCTTGATCGAATTAGAACTACGAACATCCGAGGAAGCCTGCATGTTAAAAATACCATCTTTCAAAAAATAGAACACGACCGACTCAGTTGGTATTGCCATGTTCAAAGGAGAGACCCTGAGAACCCCCTTCCATAAAGCAATATCATACAACGTTCCGATACGACCGCGAACTAAGAAGAAAGCCGGGCCGAAAAACTCCTGGTACAAGCAAATGCAAAAAAACACCAGCATTCCGTTGGCCTCAGAAATGGAACAATACAAAACCGGGAAGCTTGCCGCCACTTTCTGAGGTCAACCCGGCGAACCCCACAGGCGGATCACTAGTGTGAAGCAGATACGTGGGAAAGTTATGATCCCTTCGACATCGAGATCAAAACAGCGCCGAATAAAAGGAGGAAGAAGAAGATAAGCATTAAGTGACTTGGGTTATTTTTGTTATTTATACTAAAAAAAGTTATGAGTACGAAACTTTAAACGTTGATTACTCAAAGTCTTGAAAAATCATCTTCGTCTTTTAAATGCTTCAATATTACAATCAGTTTTTTAGTTTTTAAATTTTTTTCAAAGACTTCCTTCGTTACTTGATGATTGCCGGTATAATATTTTACCGGAGATAAATTTTTAACTACGTTCTTTAATTTTAAATCGCTTACCTTTATAAAATACGTATAAATTATTTTCGTTAAATTAAAATCCAATTTACCTGAAATAAAAAAATAAAAAAAAAAGATTAATTTATATTAAACCTATGTATAAGCACTTAACAAATTTAAAATTTAAAGGAAAAAAAAAGCCATTAGGACAAAAGCCTCACGAAAGATCATATAGGTTTAAATTTCCATAATTTATTGCCAGTCTAAGAGCTAAATTTACATTAAAAGACAACAAACACGTAACTGTCCTACTTAAAAAAAAAACATTTGCATTAAAATAAATATCCTCTAACCAATTTCTACCCCAAAAATATACTACCCATATCAGTTTCATGAAAAATAAAGAAAAAAAAATACTTACCTACAACAAAAATAAGGAACCCTCCTTTGGGGTTAAAAAAAAAAAATATGTATATATTGTTGGTTTTTCAAAAAAGTATATACATCTAATGGTCTATCCTTTTATAATGTTTCTTCAAATATGCGTCTGTAGGTAGGTACATGTCGAAGAGAAATTCTTTTTTTTTAAGGAAATTTATACATATTAATTTTTCCATCTACATTCCACAACAAAATTACACATTCAATGGAATATTTTATAGATTCCAAGGTTGTTTTAATAAAAATAAACCAAAGTAGCTAGCTACGAATAAACGCAACGGTATATAAGATGTGTGAAGGTAGGTACTGTATCTACATAATACAACCTACTTTCTAAACTTTCTAGTTTCGTGCAAGGAATTTGATGAATAACACAACGAACAAAGAGCCTTGAGGATATTAAAATGAATCAAAAATTTCAGGTCGGTATGTAGATATTGATTTTGATAACATTGAGGAATTTTCACCTTTTGCCTTTTTTAAAGGCCAAAAATATCATCAGACCATAAAGGAGACATTATTTGAATAAAATGAACAACAGAGTCGCACGTTATTGCTCCTTTGGAAATTTAGTACAAGTTTTCGGCAAAATTTAAGAGAAATTAATTTAAAAAGTTTTAAAAGTTTAAGAGAACAAGAAATAATAAAATAACTTTATTTGTGGCTTAAATAAGATTTAGCTAGATAATAAAATTTTAGTGAAATTAAATCAGGGGATGAAAAAAAAAAATCTTTTAAAACTTTTTTAACGTTATCTCAGATTTCATCTTTGTACGAGAGCAATACTTGCCCTTATACTATCGCACTTTACCTTTGATATGTTTTTTTTTTTTTTTTTTTTTTTTTTGATAAAAAGGACACTTTTTTAAGGTTAAATTCAAAGTTTACAAAAGGTTCCTCGAGGCAAACTTAAAATATGCTCATATCATTCAAGTAATGTGTGTGTTACAAGGGTTGTAATCTAGATAAATGAAGTTTATTTGGCCCAAATCAGCCAACAAGCTTATCGGCATTTAATGACACACCTTTTGTATAGAGAAAAAGGATTCCCCGTTTAGAGAAGACATTCTTCGAATATTTTTAACTATTTAGTTATTATTACAATAGTTTTTAAAGCTTTTTTTTTTTTTAAACTTCACATTCAGAATATGTATACTCCCCTTCTGTTATAGAGTAGATGAATATGAAAAGAATTATGACCCAGTCGTCGTTGTAGCTTTGTGTTAGTGGATTTATGTGTCATTAGGTTGGAGGGGTAATTAACAACTCTCAACATACAACATGCAACGCTTGCATTCTAGCTGCCTTAATAGCAAGTAAGTATGTACACATATGTACATGTATTGTTCCATTATGAGTATATTTACCCTCATTACTGCGGTGTGTCACATTAACCACTTCTAACATTTTCCTCTAAATTGTGGAACAGACTGACGATGACGGACAGCAAGTTAGACAGGGGGGAGGGGGTATTTAAAAGAAAAGTAGCTATAATCATTATTAAATCTTTGATGATGATAAAACAACAGCGAACATAATTACAAGCAAGGTTTTTCAGATTTCTAATGGGATAATTTTTTGAATCATATACCAGTCTCCGATCCCGGGAGACCACCTGTTGCTTTGAATTGCTATGGGTTACTTAAGTTACCTATTTTCTAAAGACTTTATGGGTGCTGTTTCAATTTTAATTTTAATGACTTTATTGAATCAAAAAATTCAGGAATGTTTGAAATTTAAAACGCAAGCGGTATTATTTTAAGATTTAGTAAAATCATTTAAATTTTAATTTTAATTTATAGAATATATTTTTATTTCTGGGTTCAAATTTCATATTTTTTCTTAACTGAGTCCCAGAATTCGACATAAAAAAAAGTTTGATATTTCAATGACCATTGGTTAGGAAGTGCAATCATTAAAATATAAAAATCAATTTAAGTGGAATGTTGGTCCGAAATTAAATTTTTGTTCAATTTTATAGTTGGTCAGCTTCAAAATTTTTTAAATAATTTACTGCAGATGTGGACTATGAAATCGTTTAGGTTACATTAGTAAAAGTTAGACATTCGAATGTATGTTTTGCGCAGTTTGCATGAACATATGCCCAGTATTCGGAGGGTGTATGCGGATGTGAGCGTTGTTTTACATGCTCTGTTCATGAAGACATGTATTGATAATGGATCCAATTACATACTCCAATAACTTCGGAAAAAGTAGTCAACACTACGATAAAGCAAAGAAACACTTTTGCAACTCTAAGCCCACATTAGAAAAAAAGACTATTTAAAAATAGAAAGTATTGGAAGTATGAAGCAGTCTTAAACTTAAAACATTACACTTTCACAATTTCCTTGTACTGCTCTATATTAAGTCTATCACTTCTATCACTTCTATCACTTCTATCACTTCTATCACTTCTATCACTTCTATCACTTCTATCACTTCTATCACTTCTATCACTTCTATCACTTCTATCACTTCTATCACTTCTATCACTTCTATCACTTCTATCACTTCTATCACTTCTATCACTTCTATCACTTCTATCACTTCTATCACTTCTATCACTTCTATCACTTCTATCACTTCTATCACTTCTATCACTTCTATCACTTCTATCACTTCTATCACTTCTATCACTTCTATCACTTCTATCACTTCTATCACTTCTATCACTTCTATCACTTCTATCACTTCTACTTCTACTTCTACTTCTACTTCTACTTCTACTTCTACTTCTACTTCTACTTCTACTTCTACTTCTACTTCTACTTCTACTTCTACTTCTACTTCTACTTCTACTTCTACTTCTACTTCTACTTCTACTTCTACTTCTACTTCTACTTCTACTTCTACTTCTACCTCTACTTCGACTGTTCAATTTATCAGATAATTTTGTGTGCGTAAGGGCCATTCTACTCAAGATTTCTTTTAACGATAATTATGCACACCAAGTAATAACTTCGCTTCTATCTGAAGAATAAAATTCCTAAAATTTTATGTAGAAAAAGTGTAAAACTTAATATAAGGACATTAATTTCTAGACTCTCCTTTTTCTATCCTGTCAGTTTGTTCTCTAAAAGAAAAAAATATCTCAAAACATAAATATTGTCATATACCAGAACTCTTATTTAACATGCCCGAATTCTAATGGTCTCAGAACATAACCTTCAATATTATGCTGACACATCAGGAAGATAATATATCCATTTCGATTTATGATACTTTGGTCTATTACTAATTACAATCAATTATTAAGGATACTCCCTACATAATGAACGACCTAGAAATTATATTTTACTCCTAAATTTTGCCATTCCCACTAGTCTATCCCATCATTTAAGCATAATTCAAAGCTTTTACCCACACCAGCGACCGAGGACGCAAGACGGGTACGAAAAAAAGTTTGTGTATATTGAAATGAAATGCCCTATCATCTCTCACATGTCATACACAACACACTACATCTTCTGACATGAAAAACACATAAAAAGTAATAATCCCTAGCTTAGGAATACAATTATCTTATTAGAACATTATTTCGACCCACAAAAACCCGAAAACAAAGCAAAAAAAACAAAGTCGCACCCCGAAAAAACACCATTCCACAGAAGATTGAAGACGCGCACCAAAAACACAAACATATATAACTCATTTGTACTCGACTTTGTGATATAGCAGACTTCGTTGGTATGTAAGAAAACTTTATCATCATCATTTGGTTTTTATTTTTTTTTTCTAATGGTAGGGGCTCAGGGATTGAGAGGGGAAGATTCCTACCCTACTACCCTTAATCAAAAAAAAAAAAAAAAAAAAGTTTAGGATATGAAGAAAAATGTAACAAAAATTCAAGAATACAAGAATACAGCACCCCATGGACATATAAATCACTTACACGCCTATTTTTCACCGTCAATATCTTAAAAGTACTATTTTTTCACCCTCACTTTAGCTCTATACAAGCTACTAAGTACTTTCATTTTGAAAAGATACATTATTTTCAACTAACAGTAAAAACCCATAAAATTGTTTGAATATTAAAAAAGGAGCACTGAAGAGTGAATGTGTATATGCACTGGAGAATGAAAAAAACGATGTAGGTATTGGATCATGGATGTGCACGACTTAGTCGCACGTACTTGTCGAATTTTAAAAAGGTGCTTAAAGATTAGGGTTTCTCAAGACGTTTGAATTCATTTAACACATCATTTAGTTTCAATTGTCAAGAAATACAAAGGATCAATACTCAATTTTTGCACAAAAAAAAAAAATTAATACATTCCACATTAATTTTATTTTTTTCATAAATATGAGCAGTGAACAGTGAAATTCAAATTCGAAAATATTTACACTTGACAAAAAAATCACCTTTTTTTTTAATGTTTTTCGAAGAGCTGTATCTCTGTAAAAAGTGATCGTATTGAGATGAATCAAAAAGCATTCTGAAGCTTAATCGTTTTTGTATTGAAAAATTTTTGCAAATGATTTTTTTAAGTTATCGTTATTGCGCAATCATAAGAAGCAGCACGACCCAAAAATTTTAAATTTTTTTCTTTTTTTTTTGAACATTGTCATTTTCTTTGAAATTTTTTTTTGAGCCAAGTTTATTCAGCTTTAAGGTCATCTTTTTTCGTCATTGTACAATTTTTTTTCAAAAGAATATCTGGCTTTGAATGAAACAACAGACTATTGACTTTGACTACCAATATTATCGCAAGGAATGAGGACACCGGAAATTTATGGACAGTTTTAAAAACTGGAATTAATATTCTACAAGATTTTTTCAAAACTTTATAACGATTATTTTGTTTGGCTCCTCAACGTTACATTCAGAAAAGGTCTAAAAAACGACTTTTTAAAGAATTTTTGTAAATCTTTTAGGGCCAGTTGTACAAATATTTGATCCGTGGTTCAGGAATTTTAACTTACCAATTTCAGCGGATTAACTGTGGTTCAACGATGGTTCAGGCATGTAATTGGTTAACTCGCTGAAATCGGCGAGTTAAAATTCCTGAACCACCGATCAAGATTTAAACCACGATTGTACAACTGGCACTTACTGATTTAAAAATATTGTAGGACTTAATTTGGTAAGACATTTTAAAGAACTATAGACCACCAATATTTCTGTAAAATTTCAAATAAATCCATTGAACCGTTTTCATGTACCGAATGATCAAAGTCGTAAAAACCAATTAAGAGAACAAATTGGGTGGTTCATAAACATTGTGAAATTGTCATCAAAGTGGAAACGAAAACACCAATTTCTGTCCACTTTTTTCACAGTTTTGCGTTAGTTACAATACTGATTAGATTTTAAGGGGAAGCAAAACATCTTTTCGGGAAAAAAAATTACAACTAAAATTTGAAAATTTTGAAAAAAATATTTAATTTTTGCTCCAATTTTTTTTCTTTGAAAAAAAATGTTTTTTTTTTCTTCTCCACGCTTATCAGTATTGTAACTAACGCAAAACTGTGGAAAAAGTGGGCAGAAATTGTTGTTTTCGTTTCCATTTTCATGACAATTTCACAATGTTTATGAACCACCCAATTTCTCTTCGAAAAACACTAAAAAAAAAAGTGATTTTTTTTGTTCCCTTAATTGTTTTGACAAGTGTATGTGCATACGATTTTCTGTGTCGTTAAATTTAATACACCTAGTCTTTGCATCCGATTGAAGTTAAATTTCCATATAAAAAAAAAACATACCTTTTTCATAGACGTGAAAAATATAATTGATTTCGATATAAAAAAAATTAAATTACCTTGTATTCAATTTAAGTGGAAATGGAATTTCATACAAAAGTATTCACTGGTATGAAGTGAATACCTACCAAAATATGAAAGTGAAATATGATTGATATTTTTCATTCAATTTCTTTTGCTAAAAATTAAAATGCTGAAATTAAAAGTATTTACTTGGACCTATCTACTTTCCAAACCTAAAGCCTTTTAATAAAAATTCTTATATTTTGATAATCTTGTATTAAATTAAATGAAATTAAAAAAGAAAATTGTTTTTTTTTTTTTTTTTAAGAAAGGTATAAGTTGCGTCAAGAACTTTTGCCATTAAGGCATTCCTATCTAATCTTTAAAAAATCTTTTTGACTATAATTGAGGGCTTTCGAATCAAAGTTTAAATTTAGTGGTTCAAAGTAGGGTATGGTGTAGTTTTTTTTATTTGTTTGAAGGCAAATTCTTTAAAATCCTCCAAGGTATAGCTCCTGTAGATAAAAGAAATCATTAAAAAAGCAATAAAAGCACCTACCTGTGAAAGATAAAATCGCAAAATAATATCAAGCCCTTCACACAGATTTTCCAAACATTTCTCCAATAAATTACAAAAAAAGTAGAAGAAAAACCTAGAAAATACTTAAAAATCACCGACTACTTTCCCTAATAAAAACCATATATAAATCACAAAAAGAAAAATATAAAAAATTGTTTAACTATCGAAAGGTGCGATGATCATCAGAGATACCCATACCTTGTATACCATCTCTATGCCAACCTATTACAACAGCTAAACAAAATTTCCATTCACACTTATCTTTACGAACAAAACTCTGAACAAGCCTCCCCATCATAAAGCACTTACAAATGCATCAACATTGAATAACACTAAATCATGATACCAAGATACCCATTAGTTGATAATAATTGGCTATATAAGAATAAAAAAAAAAAAAAAAAAAAAAAAAAATACATCAGAAAAAAAGCTATTTCAATATGTTTCTCGTGTATTTCTCTCAAAGCAAAGATAAGCATCACACATCCATCATCAACTCCCAGCCACAAGTTGCAAATCGTTCTACAAAACGCTTTTTCCTTTTCTCAATGTTGTCCTATACTTTTCATTACAATCTCAACTTTGTGAAGATAGAAAAAAAAATGAAGACAAGAAAAAAAAACTATGAAGAAAAGTAGAATCATTATTATGGATTCCACCCAACAGCACAATAAAAACAACAACAATAACGTTTAACTTGGTCAAGTAGTTTAACACGAATTCTTCCTTTGAGATACAAATTCAAGAAGGAAAAATAGCAAAATAGACAAAATAAAGAAAAGAAGAAAAAAAAAAAAACAACAGAATTAAATACTATTCAGAATACCAGATTATCTCTCATTTCGTTGATGATGGTTTACATCTGAAAGATATATACTCTCTCCATTTTATTATCTCGCAACTCGCTCGGGTAATTGATACCACAAGGTGAGAAACAAAAATAAAATTAGTATCTTCAATGTCGATCATCATCGTATAAGATACCTACACTTACTGGGAGGTTTCTTGAAATTAAAAAAAAAAAAAGGAAAAAAAAAGAAAAAGTAGAACAACATCAGTAGCAAAGTTAGAGCAGTCGGCATCGGCAAAACAACAACAACACTATGAAATAACCTTCAACCAGCATCTTTGAGAAAGTATCTTTTGCATCTTATCTTTGCCACTAAGCGCATAAATATACAAACTTCAATGCACTTATATGTAGAGGAGGTCAATGCAGCCCTGGATAAGATATGTAAAAATCTCTCATGACACAAACATGCATCTTGCCGGCCCGGCCAAAAAAAAAAGATAAAGCCAACAATAACAGCAAATCCATGATGATGGAGGCAAGAGAGTAGGTGTGCATCTTGCATGTTATACGGTTCGACTATTAAGTGGTACATGGTCGTCGTCGTACGTAGTGTGAACCGTTCGTAAAGCAAAGACCGAACTCATGAACTAAACCTTCAAGTAACGCCTCCTCTTTAATATGGTTTAATATACGCACCGAAATTAATCTGTATTTACACGGTAAAAAATGTTAAACAAGATTTTTAATTTGCCTCAAAATAAATCTCGAAAATGTCAATACAATCCCTCTTAAGCCTTGAGTAGGTGTACGTAGAAAATCTTCAGTGTGCAATTTTACATTTATAGGTTTCTACTTTAAAGCTAAAAGAAAAAATTTAAGCCACAAAAACGGAATTTTTACTGAAGAGTAATTGCCTGTACAGAATGACGATGGAGACGGAACTGCAGCCGCAACTGGAATAGATGTCAAAATATTGAATACACACAAATTCAATGTTGCGAACACAATGGAACGTAGCCGCATACGGAGCTGCAGCCGCAGGCGGAAGAGTTTACCAGCTTTTATATTTTTTATGTACGACAGTTTTGACGTTTCAAATTGTATGAAGAAAACAAAAAAACAACTTTTCGGGTCGGAAAAAAGTTATTAATTAAAAGGAAAAATATTTGAAACAAAAAATGTGAATTCTGAGCAGGTACACAAGAATATTATTTTATTTTTCTTCAAAATACTTTCAAAGCTGTACAGCTGCATTGTGGGCACGTAAAAAAAAACAAACGTACCACACTTTTTGACAGCTCTTCCAGTTCCGTCTGCGGCTCCAGTTGCAGCAATCTATTCTGTTCAGGCCGTAAAGGAGCATCAATATAGCTCATTTTACTTCAGAGCAAATAAAAGTTATTACCTGACTTGGCTGTGATCCGCATCAAATAAGATTTGCAACATAAAGTATTTTAATATGCAAAGTCGCACACTGCCCTACCGATAAACAAAAAGACCGTATGAATGATAAGTTTAATGACGTCCTGGCCGGAGACTACGTAGCCTGTTTCCGAGTACGATGTGAAATCTATGTTCGGAGACCTAGGCTTTGCAGGAGCTCATAAAGCGGTGAAAAGTAGCACTAGATTTCCACAAAGCAACTTGGTACTCTCTAGATCTAGATGTTTGAATCACCCCAACTAGATCGATCATGTTGCTAATTGACGCACGTATCCGAAATCTTAATAAAAAATCTGGGTAAGTTTCGGGAGGCAAACGTCAAACTCTGACCATTTCTTTGTCACGGACAAAATTCAGAGCTGGACTACCGAACAAACAAAAATTAAGAAATTCCAAACTGCCCAGAAGAAATAATTAGACTTTGAAGGTCTTAGCAGGAGACCTGATCAAGATGCTCTATGCTGAGCATTTATCTATCACATGAAGTCAAAAATCAGTGCTTCCAGTACCCCGATGTGGTAGCCGGTACCCACAGAAAGAACTCGTGTTTTGATGACGTCAGTAAATGCACAAGTGAAAATGATGCAGCGTAAAAAAAAAAATGGGTAGCGGGGGAAAAATATCGAGCATGATGGAGCTTGAAGAAGAAGATTCTGCGCTGGAAGAAGCAGCCATACACAACCTCCCAGATCGAGGAGATAGAAGGGTCTCGAGATCGAAATAACTCTTGGGCGTTTGTGTGAATAAAAAAGTCAAGACACTAACTGGTTTTACAAACCTGAGAATTGGAAACAAAACAGCGAAGCAGAGGGAACAGTAAGAATATTTAAGCTGCATTTCTAATAGCTGCTAAATACGAATCATGGAAGACGAGTGATAGAACAAGAATAAAACCTACCTGCAATCAATGAACATTTAGTTCTACAACCCACTATAGAAGAAGACGAATTAGCTGTAAAAAGAGCTTGAGATCAACAAAACTGTGTCGATTATGTTGGATTACCAGCGTAGCTCTTCAAACATGGATAATGTATGTGATTAATGTTTGTAGGATGTTTTGACTGGACATAATACATCAAGCAAATATGTATGGAAACAGCATGCTCGATGACCTAACTATCAGTACCATATGGCCCGTCTACAAAAAAGATGATACCATGTTTTGCAAGAACTATCAAAGCATATTCTTCCTTTTCGTCGCAAAAAAGACCATACAGAACGTACGGTGTGAGCTGTTATACAACTGTATTTATCGGTTAGTATTTCCGGCTCGGAAGATCGGCCATAGATCAAATTTGTATACTGAAGTAAATTCAGGAAAAGACCAACGTATTTCAAGTCGACCAATATTTTTTTATTGACTCTTAAGCCGCATAAGATGTAGTAGCCCGTGGCGTAATGGTTAGTGCGTTGGACTGTTATGGTCTGGTATTGCCGCTTCAACCTTAAGTTTTTTTCGGAGCTACTACCTCTTGCGAGGAAGTGATTAATCCTCCAAGAGTATCTTTTGTCATAGAAAAGTGCCGCTCACCTTAGCCGTTCGGATGCGGCAATAAACTATAGGTCCCCTCCATTCCTGCAGACACGCACACAGGAATGGTTGAGAGTTGTAAGTCGCTAGGCCCTGGTTTTTCATGAGCCGTTTGTGCGACCAAATTTATTTTTTTTTTATAAGCCGCATAAGATTGTATTCATTGCCAGGAGCTTTATATGAAGATGGACGAACTCAGAATCTAAGGAATAACTGTTCCAAATGTCAGTTGTTTCCCGAGAAATTAGAAAACACACGGTGCCATTTACAAATGGCGGAATGTTTTCCGAACTATTCCAAGCCTGCCCAGGGTTTCGGCAATGAGATGTGCTATTATTTGAATTCTTAAATCTTGTTGAGGAACAGATAGTCCGTTGGGCAGGCGTTGACATGAAAAGCACTATCTTCAACAAATCCATCCAACTATCTACTGATGGGATATGTGGATGATATGGACATCATCGGCCGCTCCAAACTTGAGATCGTTCATCGCAAATGAAGAACAGGCGAAACGTGTTGGTATTGAAGTAATCACAGTGCTATCAGCACACAATTAAATGTTTATCATCCAACTTGGAAAAGGCTTCTCTACTGGCATCAAGCTAGTTCAGAAGTTCGTTTAGCTCGGAGTAAAGACGAGCTCCACAAATGAAATCAGGAGAAGAGTTTCCCAAGGAAACAGCTGCTGCTTGATTTTGGCGAAACAAATGGGTAAACTCATTTCGCGCAATATGAAATGAAGATTCTACAATACTGCCAGTCCAGTTGACGGCAGGCGCCGCCGGGTGTTGAGCAATTAGGAGAATGAGAGAGCTCTGATACATACAAATTATTCTCCCACGAATATTTGGTCCTGTGTGCCAGGAGGGCAAATGGAAGATAAAATGCAAATGCGAGCTCTATGAGCTCTACCAACGAAATTTGATCGACTAGATTAGCTTGGCAACAGAGGACAACAAATGGACAACAAAGCTCCAGTCAAGAGAGTCTTTTAATTCCAGCCACCAATTTCAAAGGGACAAGCAAGTCCGAAGCGAGCCATTGCTAATCCAAGAGAGCCAGGCCTCGATGTGTATGATAGAAAGCAGCGTTTTCGGGATCTTGGCGGTTAGAAAGCAATACCAAGTATCAGCTGAGACCCTTCACAAGTCGGGTTCACGTAACCTAAGTTAGGTTTTCCAGTGGTTTTTGTCAAAGAGCCTTCGGCATTTGGTGCTCTTTCAAGCTTTTGATAGACCTCTAATTTGCTGAAATTTTTGAAGCAAGCCACAGAAAACTCATGGGGCTTTGACGGGGAACAGGTTTGTACAAGCCAAACGTCCGTTGTGCCCTTTTGCCTACAGACAACAATTTTTTTTTTTTCAACTAAACTAAATTATCAGAAAATTTTTCACCGTGTATGCAGGACTGAAATTCAATATGAAATTCAACCTCAAAGACACAAAAGTAGGGAGCCTTGCCAAAAGGAGAGAACGTTCGACACACATACATAGATATACTTTACTTACGTCTATTTAAAGACCCCCGTATACTCTATCGAGACTCATCGGAGAAGGTGTTTTGTAATGTAATCTATAGTTCGTCCAACTATTCTTGTCAGTACAGGCCTTACGGGAAAGCTTTTTTCAGATCAGTGGGACCTACTGATATCCCAAGGCACCCCACGAAACAAAATGCCACTTAAATATACACAATAGCCACTGACTTCCCACGGCATTGTTTTTGTAATTTCTTTTTCAAGCGACATACATCCCTCACGACCTATCTCGCCCACAGCCGTAGGCACAATGAATAACCAATCATGATCTCTTGCTGTTTGTGTTAATTAAAAGTATTCCACAATATAGTGTGACCATTGGTAAGCTAACGCACATAAAAGACTCCTTTTCCTATTGCTTATGTGCAAGAGCTTACAGAATTAAAGCTTTTTTTAAAGCTCTTAGGATCAAAAAAACACTAAGTGTGGTCGTTCGTCGTTGTTTTAAACTGTTTAGGCAGAAGTTTTTTTTGCAAAAATATAATGGTCAAATTGGTGTGTGTGTTGTTTTTTATAGTATAAAAATAAAATGGCGCGGATGTACATAGGTGTTGTGCGTCAGCTATCACTTAAAAAAAAGACGCAACCATAATATCTTGAGAACGGCTCATGGTACCTACACAACATTTGTAAGCACATTTTTATGTAAGGTATTCATGTATTAAATATTTTGTTATTTTATATTTTAAATTATTTAAGTAGGTAGGCTTTATAACTCAAATGCAAATATTATTTTTTATTGTTAAAATGATTCTATTTTTTAATTGCTCAATGAACTATTTATAAATAAATAAATGAAGTGGTATTTTTTGTTATTTGTTTCGTCTTTTTTTTTTTAATGGATTAGGCCTACTGGGGATACCCTTACAAAAACGTACCTATTTTAATTTAATTTTTTTTTTAGTTTTCATAATCGTATTTGTGCAATTTTACCTACTTGATGACAACGCTGATCAATTTCAATTAAACTTGAAATGATTTATTCTGCATACTACGGCATCGCGATTAGAGCTTTTACATGCGATAGACTTATGCAATACGCTGCAACCAAACTGAGATGCAAACGTCCTATCTTCCCTGTACTGACAAGAATAATTGGACGAACTTTAGGTTTTTTCGTCGAGCTGCTGGTATTCAAAACTGCGTCACATATCCAATACCCGATTCCATATAACCCAAGAACTACTGTTGGATCCATTCGCTGATGGTCTTGTGATGGTTCTGGCGGTGTGTATGGTGTGGATTATGGTGTAGTGCAGGGATTTAGCATATTTTTATCCGAACAGAACTCGAAGAACATCAGCTATTGCAAGGTTTATTCCATTCTCTGCTGTGAATAGGTATAGGTACCTATACTCTCCTCAGGAACAGTCTGGTTCGGTCGGTATGATGGGAGTATCGGATAACACAAAACTTTGATGCCCCTTCCCTCATTCATAATGCATTTTTCTGGTTCTGTTGTTGTTGTTGGAACAACTTGTAGTTTTGTATTAACTTTTTTTTGTTTTTTTTTTCTATTCAGTGGGATTTAAAATCTTTACTTGGATTATGGGTCGTGGATTATGGATTGTGAAGTTGATCAAAAATTAAAAGTCAAGAGGAGATCTCTGTCGAGAGAATTTTGAATAGGCAAAATGGAAAAAGAAGATGTTGGAAGAGAAACAAAAAAAAAAAAAAAAAGCAGCACTCAGTGGGCCAGAAAACAAGGAGATCTGTGGGTTGAGTGGGAAGACGAACATGGTTTTTCTTTATGAAAATATAATGCAAAATAAACAAGTCTTGTAATGGTTTTTGAAAGTTTCTTTTTTTTTTTTTTGTTTCTTTATTTGTTTTGTATTTTTTAAAAATGACTTTCGGGTTGAATCATCGGTTTTATATTTTTTAAATTTTAGTTGATGGAAATATTTTTGCTCCATATTTCGTCAAATAGGTTTTATTTTTGTTTGTGTAATTCACCTTAGATTATGCACATGTCTCTTCTGAATGAAAGGTTTTGGAATTTTAAATACATCAGGTCTTGGAGAATTTGTATGAATGTTTATATTTTCACTTGCATTCTAATACTACATAAATTTAACATTATCACGGAAGCATTGTGTGGAAAAAGTAGAACAAGAGTTCCTTCTGAGAGGAGATTATACAAGGAGTTTGATGTGAGGAAGACATTAATTTATTCTACTTTGAAAATGAAACCGGCATTTAAGGATGAATGTAGTTTTGTTTGTTGGAGTTTAATTGTTAGCGACCCGGAAAATCTTGACTGTTATTTCTTTAATATTTATAAAAGGAAACAGGAAAGAAATCTTGGAATCCTTGGGATAGAGAAGTTCCTATTAAAGTCCAATTTGTTGAATACACTAGAACAACCGTGCTTGCGTTGTTTCGCTTAATTACAGGTATACCTAATTTTAGAGAGTATAATGTATAAAAATAGTTTTAACTATATTCCTTTATGATCTAAGGTATTTTTAAATGCAATCTTGCTCGCACGCCTTCCAACCTTCCTGTTCCAGTACTGTACTGCTCATCAGGGAGATATTCGAAGACGGTTCGGTAAGTCGTTATCGCTGTCCCTACACGGTCTGCGTATCCAAGCTATCGCATCTGCTGTGTTGTCAACTTTTTGTAATTTGTCCTTGAAAATGCCAAGTACCAGTATTTGTCATGTACTTTATCGCAAGTACCATGTATCGGGTACTTAAGTACCAAGTGCTTTCAAGTACCTACTTGACCAGGCCTTTTAAGTAACTGATCGCTTTTCCATAACACAAACTCGATTAACAGTTTCTGTTAATAAAGAAACTCCTTGGGCTAGAAAGTAATTAAAGTTACTGACCAAGTACCTGAAATACTGCTCAAGTACTTGAAAAACACTGGTACTTGTATTTCTTTAAGTACAAGTACCAGAGTTCCTAGGTACAAGTACCAGTACCTAGTACATACTCCCACTTGAGAGTATTGAAGTACTGAAATACTCAAGCACTTTAAAGTTCTGATTCGTAACCTCTCGGGTTTTTTTTTAAGGCATATAATTCCAAGGGATGTATTTCAGGTCTCTCCAATTCTTTTCTAACTGTGCGAATTCCTCTTCGAGCTTCTTCACGAAGCTTGCCTTGCCCTTTCCGTTTTAATGATTAAGGCCACTTTCTCTTATGTCTAAAATTTCCGGAATCGTTCTTGTATGGGGTTAATTGGAATACATTTGAGCCAGAAATTCCTTAAAATATTTTACGAACACCTATTGAATGTGACTTTCTAAATATTGCTAACTTAATTTAACAGGTATTTAACATTTAACGGAACACACAAATCTGAGTACATCACAATTCATCATTAAAAAGAAAAAAACATGGTGATAAAATACAGCCTTGTCTTACTCCACCTTCAATTAAAAATTCCTCCGACAAACTTAATCTGGTAACAATTCTCATTGAAGTGCTGATTTCACGTTCGGAAGAATAGTGTTCCTACAAATTTCCCTAACTACTGAAGACAGTTTGAATTCTTTTAAACCGACTTTTACTCTGAGCAATTTTTTTCACGCGGTTTTTCAATAATTTTTTTGATAAGCAGGCTTACGATACGAACGTTGTTGTTCCTAGAAACAAAGTTGTCATGATTACTTTAAATGAATACTTCTAATGTGAGCTTGACATTCATACGTATGTTTTAGAAACAGATTTTGCAGCAAAGGGGAGTTCCTATCGAAAATTCCTCTTTTGTTGCTTATAGTACGGAAAATGTTATCTAATCGGGATTTTGTTCTAATAGAGATTTCTGACTTAAACATTTGTTGTGAGTTTCCCACAAAATTCGGAAGAAATTTTACGAACCATATTAGTCCATGCTAATCGAATTCTTCAAATTTTGGATTCTTTTAAACTTTGAAAGAAATTCCTCCTACCAATAAGTACTTCTGCATGGAAATAGATTTTCGACTGATACTTCTGCTTTAAGCTTGCTTTAATATTTAATAAAGATATAAGCATAAAATGCAACCATTAACCAATACTTTCTCAACTAAACTAGTCAATGTGGACAAGATTTTCAAATAAGCTTATACAAAATTTTTGAAGACAGGAGAAAATATGATCGAAACAGGATTTCTAAGAAATACTTCTGTTCTTTAACGTAAGCTTATGAGATATGAATAATTTTCTATATTTGCTTATTTGAAACAAGTTAAAACAAAAATTTTTAATTCAGCTTTCAAAAATGTTCAATCTAACTTTCCAGACTAGTTGAAAGCAATCATATTTTAAGAATAATTAAAATGAATCAAACTTGCAAAAATTTTCAAATGAATTTCCAGTGTTAACTCCAAAACTCAGCTTCTATATCTTAAGCTACATATTTATTTTCTGATTGCTATAGGTAGTGATTTTATATGTTGGTAGACTTTTGACAATGATAAATAGAGGAATTCATACAAGTTTTAAGTCACAACCAATAACTTACGACTTTCTCAGACAACCCTCACACAGCATCATGGTCATCCATCAAAGCTTGATAAGCAAATGAAAGTAAATATTTCTAAGCAACTGGCAGAAATGGAAGAGATTATAGTATTATAATTGACAACAATTCCAAGCAAAATGTTTACCCATGTCACAAAAAACCAAAACAAAAAAACTGATACAATATCTATTCGTATTAGATAGGTAATTGTTATATTTACATTTAAATGAATAGGTTTTTGCAATTCAGTGACAAAATAAAAGATACTTTTACGAAAGGCTGAAGTGATACATAGGCAAAAAAATTGGGCCCAGAATGTGGTAAAAATTCAATTCAATTAAATAAAATTTTCTATTGAATTACAAAAAGTTTTCAGTGGACGTATCCGCTTAAATCTTTATTTGATAGCAATCTTTAATTAAGTAACCATTCATAGATAAATATTGTTCCAAAAATTTTTATTCAGAGCTTTGTTGAGGGAAGTCGCAGCAAATGCTTCAGATGAACAGAGTGTGCCACCAGGTCTAGTTGTCACAAGAAAACTTTTCGTATTGCCAGTGACGACGACGTTTGAATGAGCATTCGAAAAAAAAAGTCTAGGGATCACTTTTGTACTTATTGCAAAAAGTTGTGGAATTAGTTAGGCCTTTAGACCTAAAAAAGTGTGTTTCCTATAGAAGACAGTGCAACATCACACACAGCTCGTGCTACGATGAACATTTTGCAAGAATTTTTTTTCTCACCTAATAATATCAAAAAGTAGTGACATCGATTGGACCCCATGAGCCTCCGTATTCTTTTTTATGGGAGTTCTTGCGGAAGAAAATCAAAACCTTAAGGATTGAGGACATTCTAAAAGAATTAACTGCAATAACAGTAGAAGTCTGTAAAATTTTTGTCAAAGCCCTATTTCCATAATGCGATTTTTTCGGCAATAATCTGATACCCAGGCTTTCATCAGTTAATTTTGTAATTACGTAAATACATTAAGAATCGTTTTCAAGAAACTTTAAAAGAAATCGTTATATGACAGCTAATATTGGCTGGAACAAAAATTTGAGATATCAATGACGTCAGTGGCACTTATGTATCCGAAGAAATTGAGCTCAAATTAATTTGAGTACTCCTAATTTTGCTGCAATTTACCCCAAACGCGATGACTCATCACCTGAAACTATGAGGCGATAGCTATAAAACAATTCCTCTATAATCTTTGCGCAATCTTTATCCTATCGATTGGTAGGTATATTTAGGATGTCTGTAGTGCAAACAGTCACTTAGCAGTAGGGCGCGAGCGGTACATGTTTTCGTGACGGTCCTCATTTCGCTACATCACACCCAACCGTCCGAGAAAGACATGTAATCCATGTCGAAAAACTCTTGAGGGAATTATGATAAATTGAGTTTTATATCAACGTCCCATCAGTTATATAATTGGGTCACTGATAACCTCCACTGCTTGCTCGTATAGCCTAACTATACGTCCCAGTCGGCATTGACACTACTCTAACTAATTTAAAACCACTTACCTACTAACTTCTATGTTTATTCTGAAGTAATTTACAACGTCTAAAAGTATTCAACGCAAATCAATTTCAAATTCCCTAAACTAGATGAGCTGAAATTCCCTGACAGGTGTTATATACCCACAATTTAAGAGAATCGTCTTTTCACAGCTATAAACCTCAGCCAGCTATACAGACGCAAACATAACCATCAGATAAAATAAACAACTATATCCTGAATAATTTATAAACACACATAGGTATATACATCACAAATGCACGTAGATTTCATGATGTCCTATCCCAATCCCAATCCCAACGACAGACAAAATTCACATTTAATAAACTGCAAACACGAAAACTCACAGTCGGGAATTTGTATTCTTATTTTTTGTTTGCAATTCCAGGAATCAGTATTCCTCCAACGGCGCGGCGGCGGTGTGGAGCGGCACGGTGTGGCGTTTACGATGGAATCATAAATACACCTTAGTGAAAAGCAAAAAATTTGATAGAACAACAACAAAGACTAAGTCTAAACTAAAATTCTAAAGCTGTCTCCAAATAGTGCACTTGTCAACATCACTATTCGCCTTGTATTGTTCCCTGTACTCAGCTCCTCCAGTCAGCCATCCATCCGCAGCCAGTCGACTGGGTTTGGTGTTTTATTCACACAAAGGAATCAAGTCCCCTCCATCATGCATCCCAAATCCCGATCCTATAATATAAACTTCCTTATACAATACCTGCTACCATACCGTCCGCGTCTGTCGTCGTCGCGAGGTAGTCATAGCTCGAGCTATAGCAAAAACACAGTTTCTTGGAGTTTTTGCGTGCAAAACCTCACTCTTGCGCTTTCATTGATGTGTGGTTATGGTTAATGCTGACAACTTTTCTATTCCCAAACGCTAACGACTCTCTGTGTCGGGATCGGGATAGAATTTTCCTTTTTTATTCATCCACATAGTTCGTTCTATCTATCCGCGCCTCACTCCCCCCCCCCCCCCCCCCTCTTTGACTTTTTACGGTGTTATGACAATTATTATTGTTTTTTTTTTTTTATCCCCCCTCCCATTGACGAAAGTGGCATCGCAGGGTGCACACATATGAAGGAACAATGTATAAAGATACTAGGAGGACACGACTAAGGCGACGACGACAGCAACGACGGACGACTCTTTGAATTCCGACGGGATGCATGCCTGCACCCGGCTGTGCTATACCATGCCCCCATAGCTCAGCATAACACGGAATGCCATCGAATCATAGAATGACGTGTAAACATCGCGAGTCATATTATAAAAATATAAAAATAAATTGTTATTTTTTTTAACGTTTTTAAGCACGCTACCAAAGATGGAGCGGAGACAACAAAACAAAAAAAAAGTACAAAATAATCTTGTACTCTGGCTTTGGTCGACAAAGACGGGGGATATCATCAAAAAAGAAATTACTCTTTTTTATGAGTTGGTTTTTATTATTTTTTTGTATTTTGATCTCAAAGCTAAAAGTCAGAATAAAATACGAGTTTTTTTTTTGTTCTGCAGAATTTTTTTTTTCGGCTTTATGAACGGATATTGCTAGCAAAAGTGCTCTTTTAGTTGTTGAACAATTGTTTGGAGTTGTATACTATCTATAAATTGTTTTTATTATTAATTTAAAACTAATAAAAGAGGAAAAGTTAAAATAAAAATATAAATTTATTTTTTTTTTTTTTTTTTTGAGTGAAAGGACCGGACCATTGGCACTTTTGTATGGAGTTTGGAACCACTTTTAACATTACTCAACAGTCATGAAACTATGCTAAATTAAAGCTTTTTAAGAGAATTTTATTTTATTATATGGCGGCATAGTTAAAATCTAGCGCAAAAATAGTATTTTGGCGCATTTTATAAAAAAAAAAAAGTATTTAAAATGGAAAAAAAATGGCAACATTTACTAAAAACTGTTTTTTTTTCCTTTTTTGAAAGCCAGAAGTCTATTCTTTCATTCCTTTTTCAAACCAACTTATTTCTGTTTATATTTTTCGAACAAAAATTACTTCTAACTTAAAAATGTTGAAAAACAAAAAAATTAAATATTTATTTTTTTTTCACAATTTTAAATACTAGTTTCGAAATTGGCTTTTTTATTAACAACCTCTTAGAACCTTGTAGATATTAAAAATTGTAAAAAAAAAACAGTTGGTACTCATTTTTTTGTTTTTCAACATTTTTAAATTGGAAGTAATTTTTTCGAAAACTATAAACAGAAATAAGTTAATTTAAAAAAAGGAATGAAAGAACAGACTTCTGGCTTTCAAAAAAGCCAAAACACTTTTTAGTAAAAGTTGCCATTTTTTTTTATAAAATGCGCAAAAACAACATTTTCGCAATCGATTTCAATTAAGCCGCCCGCCATGTAATAAAATAAAGTACTCTCCATTAGCTTTCATATATGACATATGTTTTATCCAACGCTGTTGAGTAATGTTGAAAAATGGGCCAATGGTCCTTTAACAAAAAAAAAAAAAAAAAAAAAAAAAAAAAAAGAGCTATGAATTTTTGTAAGTTCGTTTGAACTTGAATTAAATATTTCATTTTATTTATTTTTTATTAATTAAAATTTAAAACAAAATTAGATTTGTGTGGGTATACCTAGGTTAGGTATATTAATTGAACGAGTTCTATTGGCTTTAGCTTTTTTTCAGTACTGAGTGATGACTCTTAATTAAAATAAAAATCACGAGTGAATTGCGCGAAATTTTTGTAGTAGTTAAATTCTATAAAGGTGCCCCCCCCCTCGCCCCCTGCCGAAAAAAATATTTTTTTTTTTACAGAAGTATATGACGGGAAAATTTATTTTGAGGTTATTAATCAGTGCCTCGAAAGCTATTCTTTTTTTGCATTTGAATTTTAATGAGATTTTTAATGATTTTTTTTTTACTTTATTTTTTTTTTTTTAATTATTTTTTATTCAAGTCCTGAAAGCTTAGTTTTTTCTAGATTTTTTGACAAAAAAAAATGGAAAAAAAACAACGTAAGTTTTCCTTAAATTCGACTTCAAATTGGTATTCTTTTGCTTCAAAAGATCCTATTTTTACTAAGTATAGGTGCGTTCTATTGGCTATTTTATAGCTAGCGCAGTAAAATTTCCCTTGGTGAACAATAACAAAACCAAAAGTGCCGATAAATTAGCCAGTAAATTAGTGAATATAAAAGTGGATAGAGAGTGAGGACTTGTACCTCAAATGTCGGTAACGTAGTTTGTTTTTCACTCACAAAAGGATATAAACAGAGCCAAATAAATAAAGTGGACATAAAAGTGGATATAGCGTTTTATTGAACCTGTATTGCTGGGCTAGCTTTTATTTACCAATAAAACGCACCTTATGCAGTAAAATCTTAACGTAATATTTTGAGCAAAATTAGTTTGAACAAATTTTGTTTTTATTTTTTTTTTTTTCAAAATTTTTAGATTCAAAATTAATTTTTCCATAACTGTTTTCTAAAACAGTTTGAATTGAAAACAGAATTAAATAATGTATTTCTGGTTTTGAACAAAGGTATAGGTTTTAGATGTTGCCCTCCTACGCAAACTGTGGAATAGAACCCCCCTCCCCCTCCTTCACGATTTTGTCCTGTAACCTACACACCCTAGCCTTTTGTCACATCTTATGCCTAAATAAATAAATAAATTTGATGTCACAACAGCTCATGAAGAACTAGGGCTTAGTGACTTACAACTCTCAACTATTCTTGTGTGCGTGTCTGCAGGAAGGGAGGGGACCTGCAGTTTATTGTCGAATCCGAACGGCTATAATGTGAGTGACACTTTTCTATATGATAAGAGATACTCTTGGAGGTTTTTTCAATTCCTCGCAAGAGGCGCAGTAGCCGTTTTATTTTTTAAAAATTATTAGGTGGCGAGGCTGGGGATCGAACCTAGACCTCCAGCACAATACACACATCTTATGCCTAACACCCTGTTTAAGTTTTTATTGCAATGGGAAAAAAACTTACTTTTGAGTTTTTACTTGCGAAAGAAGGACACTTACCTGAAAAATAAGGAAAATATATAAGATTAGATTATAAATTAAATAGTGGAACATGAGTAATAATATAAAATAAATAAATATTACAAAGAATACATTAATAAATAAAAAAAATAAAAAAAAGATTCAAGTTAAGCGTAGATATCGATATTTTTAAGACATCAACATAAAGGCATACCTAAAAAAATGCGACTTGATGGGAAATTTTCTAATACTAAGTAAAATACTTATTTTTTTCACTTATGCACTATGTATTTGAAAAAATACATACATTGATCCCCTCCCCTCCCTCCCCTAGCTATCCTTACTTCCATGGTTAAGAGTCTAGGTAGGTATAAGGCTTTCGTTTGTGTCAAGCTTTACTTGAATTCTCATATTATTGAGCGCTAGTTGTACTATTAATCACATAATTTCGTAGATGTAATTAAAAATGATTGCAACTCGTGGATAACACTCTTCCAATGTTTCTTATATCTCGTCGCGTCATTTTTATTCTTTTTCCATTAACATTGCTGCAATAAAATAGACAGTTGCATTTCACCAACAAATTTAACAATGCCCAATACAGACACTAACACCATTAAACTCGCTCTATTCTTCTATTCTTTCTTAAGCCGTACTTTACGAATGAAAAGGTATGTATCTCATTATTAATCATATCCGATGCCCGTTAAATTAACTGGCTGAACAGAATCGTGACGGAGACGGAACTGGAGCCGGAGCCAGAGCCAGAGCCGGAGCCGGAATAGCTGTCAAAATATTGAATACACGCAAATTCAATGTTGCGAACACAACGTAACGTAGCCGCATACGGAGCTGCAGCCGCAGATGGAAGAGTTCACCAACTTTTAACTTTTCACGTACGACACTTTTGACGTTTCAAATTGTATGAAGGAAAAAAACAACTTTTTGGGTCGAAAAAAAATATTGTGGTTATTTGTATCGCGGAAAAAATGATTTATTAAAAGGAAAATTATTGGAAACAAAATATGTGAATTCTGAGCTTGTACACAAGAATATTCTTTTGTTTTTCTTCAAAATACATTCAAAGCTGTACAGCTGCATTGTGGGCAGTTAAAAAAAAAAAAACCTACGACACTTTTTGACACCTCTTCCAGTTCCGTCTGCGGCTCCAGTTCCAGCATTCTATTCTGTTCAGGCAGTAAGGCAGAACATCATGAGTTATAAAAACTTCCTTCCATATCTTTTTTAATGATCCAACTAAAAACTTTTAAAATAGTTTAAAAATATGTGCACAAAGTATTGCATGCATATTAAGTTTTAACAATAATAAACTTTTCCATAAGTAACGAATATAACTACCAATAAAAGTGAAGAAGAAAAGAAGAGAATATAAAAGAAGATTGACACACCAATTATATTCCTGTTTCCTTGAAATACAAAAAAAAAAAAAAAAAAAAAAACAAAAAAAAACTGAATTTACCCTTAGCTAAAGTTAAAAGTTATGCTGATCCTGATCCCTTAAAAAATAATGAACCTACTCTTCAGCCTATTACTCCCATTTTTTAACGAGCTCCTTCCACTTAATAGTAAACATAGCAAAAAATATAAAATTACAAAATCATGTCTCGAAGCAAAGAGAAAAAAAAAAAATAATACAAATCCGCATAATAAACTAGTAACCTAATAAGAAAAGTTTTATTTTAGAAAAAAAAAAGCAAAGAAAACCACCATGACAACCCTTTTTTGATTTAACAGTAACTACCATTTTCTTCAAAGCTAAAAACAGCAAGCACCAAAGAAGTAAAAAAAACAAAACCATACCATAGCAGCTTACTTAGGAGCACTGCTGTCGTTTTGGCTACTATAGTAGCATTTGGCTACTTTGCTGCGGAAAGGGCTACTGTGCTACCCAACCCATATCTCAAAATGGCTCCCCAGTCCCCCAAGTCACAACATTAAAGGATTAATTGAAAAGATTATCTTACATTTATGAACCCAATTTTTTATTTTTTCACATCGTTGTTTCAAAAATATATTGCACATTTCTGTAGGTTTCAGAAAGCGATATAATGATGAAGAACTACTCGAAATGTCAAACTCTCAATGAAAGTATTTAACAAATTGATGTTATGTATTTATTTATTAAAATAATGCCCAAAAAGAGTCTTTTGTTTTCTGTTATGTTTATTTATTATACACTTTCTAGTAAAAAAAAATTAAGGGAACATAATTTTATACAGTTTTTTTAGTGTTTTTTTTTTTGAAGAGCTGTATCTGTTTCTTTGTGGAATGTGGACGTACTTTAAAGTGGGCAAAAATTATTATTTTCTGTTCTGTTTTAATGAAGACTTCACAATGTTTACAAATTGTTTCTTTAATTTGTTTGTACGACTTGATCATTCGGTAAAGAAAAACAGTTCGTTTTTTCTTTTGGTTGTTCAAACTCATTTGCAAAAATGAATATTGAAAAATGTTATGTTTCGATAGAAAAAAGTATTTGTCTCTTTTCATTTGAATTCTTATTATTAAATTAATTATTTTGAATTTTTGGTGGCTCCTCGACTTTTAAAAATGCTCCCCAAATTTTCTGACAAGTGCTACCCTCGAAATTCGGAAAACGACAGCACTGCTTAGGAGGAACTAGGAGAAAAATGACTGCCCATTAACTTTTAAGACATCTAACTGTCAACATTCATTTTTTTTTTTTGCACTTTTTTGTGTGTGTATGTTTCTTGCGAAAAGAAGGACTTAGGGCAGTTAATTAGTAAAACCAAGTGTTTTCGAGAGTTGATGACATAATTTTCCAAGGGACAAAGGAATGAGGTAATTTTAAGTGGTCTTCGGCTTTCAGCTAATTAAGTCCAAACAGAAGGTGGCTGGCAGGCGTCAACGACTGACTGCTGACAGGTGGTTTAGGTTGGGTTCGTTGTTTTTTTTTTTTTTTTTTTTTTTTTTTTTGTTATTAGGGCCGGAGTCTTACTGCAACCAAGCCAACAAACGTTTTAATGTTAGATGGTGTTGTAAAGTGCATATAATGACGATGTGGTTGGTGCATGCCTCGTGTGCCGTCATGCTATGTCATGTGTGTCGTGAGTTGTTAATTTTTCTTTTGTTCATGCAGCATTTTTTTATCATCATAAATAGTTTCCACATATTCATCTATACAGAAATACAGGTGTTATAATATTGATTTGAGTTTTTTTTTTTCTCTCTCCTCATTTTGGATTTTCTTTTATTTTTGTAGCGTGCTACTATTTTTACGAGCTCACGGAACAAATTCAAATCATTCTTAGCTTTTACGAGCGTGGTCATTAAAATATTTCTAAAAGGTGCATTTAAGATGGAAATTGATATTAGATTAGATTGGATTGCAAGAGTGTTTTTTTTTTTGTAAAAGAATTTTACGAGCAGCTTTTGTGTTTTGTCAAAAACAGCAGGGGATTAAACTTAAGCTGTTTCCGAATGAACCAAAAGAAAAAAAAGCCTACAATTATCGATGGAAATGGAGGAAGAAATATTTAATGTTTTTCGAATAGAAAGTCGTAAAATTTAAACAGAGTGGGTGGAAATCCGTATTTTCACCTTCTCTTTTTTTTTTTTTTTAAATTAATATTTTCTCATTTGAAAACTTATAGTCGAAGTAGTGTGTTTTATGTTTCTGTTTTTTTTTTTTGTCATACGGCAATTCGACTATAGTTCAGCTATTCAGCCATTATGACATTCCTTTGAGACAAAACGTTGAATTACTGTTGACAGATTGACACAGTGCTTGGTGGAAATTGGTTTTTTTTTTGCTCTTTTCTTGTTGCCTCGGGGTGCGGTATATATAGAAAGTGCAAATTGGCTTGTGTTTTATACTAAATTTGCCTCTGGGGAAATTGTGTTTGCTTTTGCTTCTTTTTTGTAGACAAATTGGTAAAGTGGACAGCTTTACGACCAATTTATGTCACACTCGTCTTGTACACACTTTTCTATAAGGATGCTTTGGGGTGTATCGTATGGATGTATAAATGTAGCTTTTAGGAAGGGGGGGTGAACCATTTTCAAATAAAAGAAGATTTGTCTATTTTTAAAGTTAAAGAAGTGAATGGAGTGATATTTTTGTTTTGTTTGATTTGTCTATTTTTAAAGTTGAAGAAGTGTACATATTGGGTGAAGAGACAAATTATCACACTTTTGTCACAGATGGTAAAGTTCAGATTTTAAATCTTATTCTACATATCAATGACCTAAAGCCCTAGAGATTATAAAATCATCAAGAAAATACGGCAGCGAGGGAAACTAAAATTTGATAAAAATAGATTTGTGGTTGTCAGTTTGTAGGATTTCCGATTTCAAGCGATTTTTGGTACAAGAAGCGAAGAATTTCTTGTTTCTTCACAATAAAAGGTTCATTATCTGCATATTTTCCAATTAAGGCGCCCACAGTATTTTCTTTAAATAAGTAAATATCAAAGGTTTAGAGCGAAATATATATTTTGAACGGTTTTTAATTGCATATAGGTAATATTAATTAATGAAGTAATAAAAATAAATTGGTGGCACGACACAGCTTGTTGATAACCATCAGACCCCAGATCGCTTAGACAATCGATTGAACAACGATATCGATTTGACAAGCTGTCTTTATCATATCTAAAGGGAACAATAAAGACAGCAATCGTCAAAACGATGATCATTCAATCGATCGTTTTACACTAACCGATCCCAGGACTTACGCCTCTAAAACATTATTGGGTGAATTTAAAAACAGCAATACCATTATACTAGAACTAACCTTCTTAAATGAGCTAAGATAAAAATTAAAATTTCTCCTTTTGGGGGCAGGGAATGACGCGAAAATGTTTTTAATCTCATTTTTAGTAATTCGGTCTACTGGTGTAGGCTTTAGGCCTCGTCAAACAGAACGCGGGCCGACGGGACGGTCAATACTTCACCAGGGAAGGAAAGAACGCGGTGGTCAAATTTTGTTTTTAATTTCTTACAAAGACCGCGCTGTTTGACCAGGCCTTTTATTTCTCCCAATACCAAGGGACGGTACGATAAATAACTTTTTTTAGGCTTGTCTATCTTTTTTTTTTAACACGAAACCAATATTCTCGAAAAAAATTTATTGCTGGGAACTTATTTAGACAGTAGTGACCCGACATAAAGCCCTCGGAGAAAACTCTCGGAATCCCTCAAATTTTCCAGTCATATTAGATATCAGAACAGACAAATTCTGGAAAAATCACCGGAAAGCTTGATTTCGGTACACAGACGGTGTTCCGTACGCATCGATATGAGCGCGCCGCTGCTAAAAATTTTATAAGAGGTGAAAGGCCCCCAAACTGTTTTTTCGGGAATATCTCCCTAACGGTCATTTGTACAGAAAAAAATTCGGGGACAACTCTTTAGCTTATAAAATTTCCTACAAAAATGATAACAACACGTTTATTTATTTAAATAACGGTTTTACGAAACAATTCAATCGGTGGAATTAAGGTTTTTTTCAAAAAAAATATATAGGGTGATTTGCATACGGTGTGACAAAAAGCTAATAAAAATTGCGTGTAGATAAAATCGAGACAAGGAAAAGTCGTACAGAAGAGGGGTCTATTTTCCCCCGATTAGGCAGGATGGCCTATGTTCTACTAAAAAAAATTGACTTGATGCAAAAAAAAATCATATACGGCCATATTATTGACTTTCTTCAAAGCTTGTTTTACCGAAAAAAATCTATAGGGGTTTCGAGTTTTAAGTTCGTCAAAATTTTTTATTGATTTTGCATCTAACGGGATGCTTAAATGTCTTTTTTTATTTTTGGAGAAAATAGATTTCGTTATTTTTAATTTGCTCAAAACTGTTTTTGAAATTTTAATTAAACAAAATATATTTTTTTTTTTTTTTTTGAAAATTCAAGAATTAAAAAATTTGTACCTACACTTATGTACATGGTTTTTTCGAAAATTAATTTTCAATTCTACATTAACAAAAATATTAAAAATTATGTTACTTGCCAATTTTTTACAAAATCTTAAACTTGTGAGTATAAAAAAATCGTTATAATTAAAGAAATTTGGTTCAAAAAAAAATTGAACTGTTTGAGAAAAAACTAATTTAATTTAGCTGAGCTGGATGGTACTTAAATTATCCTGCCCAGCTAACTTATGGGAATTGAATTAATTTTTTTTTTTGCATAAAGGCTTGGAAAAAATTTCTGAAATCGCTGTACTTTATTTTTGAAATCAAATAAACCTATATCCTAAAACTAAGAACAATTTGTTAAAAAATTTCCAAACCAAGTCACAACATGTTACCTAAGATTAGTGAATGAATGTCTTGGAAAAACTGTTCTGAACAATAGATCAAGATCAAAACCAGATTACATGGATTTACCTACTTTTTGTAATAGGCAATTTCTGTTTTTGGACTTAAGCCATCTTTCAAACCCCACCTAATATGAGCTTATTTCTTATGTACCTATTTAAAAAGCAAACTGATCTAACCAACGATACCAAAACTAATATTTGATTTATAGGTCCAAATAAGTTCCGAACCATCCCAAAATCAAACATTTCCAAACTTCAGAACCAACCTCTGACCGTCTTAAGGATTTAATTTCTTCGATAAGTGATGAAATTTTATTATTATAGCCCAAAATTTTAGCACTTAAAATAATGTCTCTCTAAATCTTAAATATATACCAAACTCATTTTGGTTCTGTGGCTCTCGGAATAATCTTTACACTTTTGTTTATTTATTATTATACACAAGACATTGCGGCAAAGCTTAATGGTACAACTTTACTAACTTTGGTCCCAAATCCATATTCCATATACATGACTCAAGATAACATACAAGAAGAAACTATACATACATGTATACTATATACCTACAGCCATTTGTCTTTAACTTAATCTGCCATTTCAGCCAATCGATTAACCTACATTTCTCCTTTTCGTCCACATGACCACTAAAGAGTCAATGTTACATTTATATTGAATGTTTCGCTGAAGGATTAGGCCCATCGAATGCCAGTTAATCCATGTCATCACCTCAAAGTCAATTTACGGCTAAATCCGATGCGGGATGTCTTGAACGTATAAGTATACTATACACTTAGTTGAAAAATAACGTTACCATTATTTTGTAGCATGTTGGTTTGTCAATGGGGTATCGTCTATAATCACAGTCCGTTGGGTCCTATTTGCCAAGTAATGTGATTCGACACTAAAACTTAAAGGCGCTATTGTTGTCATTTATATTTTTTTGGCAGGAACGTAGTTAGAATTTATTTTTTTAATTTTAAGTCAAGAAAAAAGAAAAAATATTTAAATTATAATTAACAAAAAGTTTATAATACACATACATACAAATAAGTTTTTGTCATGGTCCAAAAATTTTGAGGTTAATTTCAAATAAAACTAAATCTCCTAACGTCCTAACATATCCCAGAAAAATTCGACTTTTAGTCCGAAAAGAAAATTCCGAAAAAGCTGAATTTTGGGTTGAAAGCTTTTTTTGTTTTGTGATGACCATTTTCTAAAAAGTACTATTAATTTTGACAGGACTTTTTATTTTGAGGGGGTGAAAAAGGTACAATTTAATACTTTTAATTGTTCGAAAATTATAACTTGTTTTTTTTTAGAATTCTCAAGGCAAAAATTGTATGGCCTAAATTGTCAAATTTCTATCAAAATGGAAGAAGAGAATAAACAAAAATAAAAGAAAATTATTTTTGTTATTGTTTTAGTGGACTGTATTGAATTAAATTCAAATGGGTCTAAGAAATAATTTTCAACGAAAGAACGTCAAAGTTATAGCACAAAAATTAGTTTTTATCCCTTTCTAACAATGCCAATATTATAAGGCTTGTTTTCCAACAATTTGGTACATATCAAAATTTGTTATTACCTTCAAATTAAAGTAGAATCACATTTAAAAACATATTTGAAGACACTTCGAGCCTAAATTTGACTTAATTCTTGAATTTGAAAAAGTCTTTTTTTTCGTAATTTTCGTACAAAATTCTGACCTAAATTAAAAGGCTCCATTTCGGAACGATAAACAGACAAAGCGACGAAGCTCAGTACAAAATCAAGTAGACGATTTCAGTTGTCAATGTGACTATTGTGTTTGTTAATATGAAAATCAAGATAAATACAAAGAAAAAAAATTTAAGTGATCAAAATGAAAACCGCAGTCATCAAATAGACCAGTGTTTCCCAAACTTTCGATATTGATGTACCCCTTCTAGGATTTTCGTAGCCCTGAGTATCCCCCGTTGTAGAAATTTATTTATTCTTTACTTTAGTAAGTAGTTCAAAAATTAGTATTTTAAGGTATAGTATAGAACGAAGTGTTATTTCCTGTAGTGTGAACGCTTTGAATACTCAAAAGTTTCAAGCTTAAATCTAGATTTTGCTTTGGTGAAAACTGAATTTGGGAGTCGTTACTCATTTGTGTACATGTAGTACGTGTACCTTAAGTTACTCAAGTTTTATGCGTTTATTTTGAAAGTCCAGACAAAGGGTATCTAGGTATAGAACTTAAAACATTATCAGCCTTATTGTGAGTTCCACCCGAACAAAATTTCACCTTAAAATTTTCTGTGTGCCCGGAATTTAAAAAGCTATTATGAGTTTCGCCCGAACAAAATTTACGTTTTTTGTCTTATTGCTCTCTCGTTTGCCTACTAAGAACAGGTGCATATTTAAGCTATGGATGGCATTACATTCTGTCTGAAATTAATTTTCACAATAAGGGAAATTTTTGAAACATAAAATATTTCACGGGTGAAACTCACAATAGGCGAAAACATTTTCCTGGTAAATTGTTGTTCGGGCGAAACTCTAAATATAAGAGGCGAGCGCTCTTGTACAAGACCCCCATTATATTCGCACTGAAAGAAGCTTTTCCTGATAACGAATGTGGAGATCCAAGACCTTTACCATGGAGCCGCTTTCTGCAAGACACTTTCAAAGGATGCAAAAAGTCGATTTTACTAATAATTGTGATTATACAAAACATATGAAATATTTAGTCGGTTCGCAGTGATTCGCAGTAGGTTTATTGTTCTTTTTTCTTTCCACGGCAAATCGATGAAGAGAAAAGAGAGCACTACATTGCGAATTACTGCGGTTTTACGGATTCCATAATTGTAAAAAAGTTCTTTTTTTAATATTTTTTTTCATTTTCTTATCAGAAAATGTAAACTGCTTGCCAGTTACCCGTAGACAAAAGACAAAGCTGCGCGTACCCCCAAAAAACTCTTTGCGTACCCCCAGGGGTACGCGTACCACACTTAGGGAAACACTGAAATAGACAAATGCGGTAGTCAACCTGACTACAGAGATTGTAAATATTAAAATCAAGATAAATAAAAACAAAAAAAGTTTGTAACGAGGCGTTACACTTTCGAGCCCAATACCCAAATGCAATATAAATATTCACCGCCGCCGGCCGAACTGCCATCAGCACCCTACATCGTCATCTGATATGCATAAAAGCTATCCACCAGCACTCTACAATCAAACCCATAATCGCCCACCTCTCACCACACACCGACAGAGTATCAAATCAACAAGCTCGACGTCATCACTGGAAGTAATAATTTTCACTTTATCATCATTACAATTCACAGTGTGTCGTAACCGCAAATATAACAAGAGGACGTTTGAAATTTCAACAATTCGAAGCTTATTGACTCGACATTTTCTTGTTTGCGAATTAGAAGAGCAGAGTCTATGTTTCCGGCTGATTTCAGTTTGTAGCAACTGCGATAGGTTCAGGTTCCTTTAGTGGTAAGTGGTGCATTCTGTGTATACGTAAAGCTAAAAACATTCCATGGTTACTCCCCTCTCGCTTTAGTAAGTAGTGGGATGGAATTAGATTCCTACCGCTGTTCCCCTCTTGCTTTCGAGTGAGCAGCGTGAAAATCGCATTTCTCAATAGGACAACTGCCGTTATAAAATTGACAACCGTCATTTTCAATTTGACAACTGTTATTTTCATATTAAAAATCGTAGTTTTCAATTTGATAAACGTGATTTTCAATATGACAACTGCAGTTATCAAATTGACAATCGCAGTTTTCAATTTGACAATTGTGATATTCAATGTTACTACGCCAATCATCATATTGGCAATTTTTCAATATGAAAATCGGAGTATAGTCAATATGAAAACTAAATCATGAATTTTTCACCCTAAATTGTCATATTGACTACTGCGGTAATCGGTTGAAAAATGACTATTTTATTGTCATTAGTCCCTGTGAATACCGGATTATTTTCAGTGCACAGTACATTCAAAGTACTTTAGCAGTACAATTAGAGTACATAACAGTAAATTCACAGAACATTTACACTAAATTAACAGTATATTTACAAAACATTTACAGTACCTTAACAGTCCATTTACAGTACATTTAGAATAAATTTACAGTACGTTTACAGTACATCTACTTAAAGAATAAAATGTCATTATAAAACCTTCATTTCCTTCCACAAAAGTGCTTTCAAAAGGAGAATATTTAACTTTCTTATGGGGGCCATGAACCCCTCAAACTGCCTTCTCCATACACGTTCCAGATTTCTGTTTTCGCAATAGGTACTAATGGATAGTTAAACTGATGATGGCGAGCTGGTGTAGTGTGTACTTATAAAGTTATGTTTGCGTGTAGGTGGATGATTGGTACCCAAAGCGTATCGTTATATATTTTACTGGTTAAACACATTTCTGCAGTTCTAATTCCGTGACTTATAATTAATCCAATTATTTTCTTGCATAAAAGCTTTGGAAGTGTACCTCTTATATAGTAGGTAGGTTAGGTTGGTAGGTAGGTACTCTTCATTCGAACAATTAGAGGAATTATACAAACTTCTTTTTGAAGAATTATTTTTACCAGAGAAGAATAACCAGCTCAGAAGCACACACACACACACACACACACACACACACAGCCTTATACAAAAACTATAGACGCATACACTCTTTACTCACGGTGGAATGGAGAAAATATCAAAAGTTTTGTTGTGTCAAGTGCTGCAATTAATTCATAGCGCCGTGAAAATTATTTCAACAAGAATATGAAAAGCTAATGAAATTATAGTTGAAGATTGGCGCGGCCTTCGCTTAGGAGGTTTTACGTCAGTGAATGTGGGGTTTTTGGGGGTAGATAGGGGAGGTGGATGCGTTGTTTGGCATGGTTGGTAGGTGAGCTAAAGTCGGTAAAAGATGAAAAAGGTAGGTAAATTGCCGTGAAAATTTACGTAGAAAATACACTCGGTATACTACACAAAACTGTAGAAAGAAAGAGAGAGAGAGAGAGTTGTGAAAATTAATTTTAATTTTTTTTTTTTTGTTTCCTTCGAGCTGGATGGAATTCTTCTTCCTTCCGTTTGTCAGATAGTCAAGAGATTTTTTTTTCTTTTCTTTTCTGAGTATCAAAAGCAACAGAAGAAAAGTTAATGGTTTGGTCTGATGTATATAATCATGTGCTCCCTGTTATGCTGGAAGAAGAGGACGAATGATGATGATCGGGGTAAAAAGCATATTTTTAAGGGTTTGTTAAATATAAGAACGGAATATTTTTTTTTTACATTTTTTATTTAAATTAAAATTAACAGAGTAAGATGGAGAAAAGTTACGTTTCCACAAGTTTGTGATGTAACGATGTAAGTATACATCTCATTAACTTGTAGCATTTAAACAGTTATAAAAGCTATAACAGCATAAGGATATCTGTCTTAAAAATTAAAGTTCAGAATAATTTTTTTACTTTAATGAACTCTTTGTTTTAAAGTGGTTTCCGCTCAGACAAGATAAGTTCAAGAACTTTTATGCTGTTTTTGTGTTCGAAGTAATTTTCTACAGAACAGAGACAGGTAAAATAATTTGCTGGTTGGTTTGGGGAAGATGGTCTTCAAAGACATGAAAAAAAAAAAACCTAATTAATTATTTCTGCAACTTATTTATGTACCTACGCTATCTTGAGTTCAAAAATGTAGATATGAATGAACTTAAATGTAATTTATATTTAAATCATTGAGGAAGTTAAAAAAAGCGTCTTACTATGGATTAGTAGGAAGGAATATATTAAGAAATAATTTAAATAAATAAAAGTTTTTAAATGAATGCAATTTTTATTTCACCTAAATTCATAAAGGTGCAATGTTTCATTACAATGCAGGAAAATTAGACTTCCATTTGGTAAAAAATCAGAGAAAGCTGAATTTTAGTGCCGAGCTTAATTTGTATCTGTTGAAAGAAAACGTACATGTTTTGAAATTTTTACTGAAATTTATATTCAGTATGGTATTGGTTGTAATCACATTATTTGAATCAATTCGTCGAATAGTAAAGATTTATACGCTTATAGTTGTCATCAAACGCGAAAAATTAAGAGCAATCGAAATTTGTTCGAAAAGGGTCACATTTTTTTAAGAGAAAATTTCGTATTGATTCTTTTCTTGTATAATGTCTGTACGTACTTATCCTGAACCACTTCGTAGTTGAATGCTCTATTTTTTTGGTAGGAAAAGTAGGAATATTTGTATCTGCAACTTTATTTTGTATACTTTGTGTCACATACGTAACAAAAATATGTAATGTTTCATTTATTATCTAAACAAAAACGAAATTCGTGTCAAATTGATAATTCTAGGACAAAATATATAAACATTAAGAGTTTCAAGTTTAAAATTTATGTCACAAGCGTAACATTGCATTGAGTTTTTGAACCATTCTGTTTTTAAGCTAATTTGGAGTTTTGTTATTTAGTAGATATGCAATGTATGGTGAATGGAAGGAAATAAAAATTTAATCCACTTTAAAAGGGTATTTTCATTAAAATAGAAACACATTCCCATTGAAGTGTATGTGAATAGGTAACAGAAACTTTATTTTTCGAGCTAAGGAATTTTTATATTTTCTGTGGGAAATGATTTCCATAATAATTTCTCATTGAATATTGTTTATTATATTTTGTCTATGCGTTAAAATCATACTCAGTCACTCTAGTAAACATTTACTTTTTCACAACCATAACAAATTTTTTTGAAATAAAATTTTTGAACATTTTCAAAAATTTGTTTCTTATTTCTTAACTGGTGCCATACTGAAGATCATCTTTCAAACAATTTTTTTTTTTTTGTCAGAACAATACCTGGCTTTAAATGAAAAAAAAAGAGACTGTTGACTTTGGTTACCAATATCTCCGCAACGAATGACGACACAAAAAATTCAAGTGTTATAACGACAATTTTTTTTAAATTAATATATCTTTTGGGCTTTAGGTCTTTATCCAACGATATTTAAAAAAAAAAAAGTATGAAGAAATCGACTTTTAAGTAAATCTTTCACTGCTTTACAAATATTGATCGGAGGACTTAATTTAGTAAGACGTTTTAAAGAGCTATAATATTTCTGTAAAATTTTAAATTGATCTATCTAACCAAATGATAAATCTCGTACAAAGCAAACAAAAAAAATATAAACAAAAATTGAAAAAAAAAAATTTGAAAAAAAAAGTTTAAAAAAAACAAAGAGTTTAATATTTACTTCATAATTTGAATTTTTTAATTTGTTTTTTTTTTTTTTTATAGAAACTGCTTTATTTTTCACTTTAAGGCTAATGTCACACGAGCGTCTTTTTCTGCGCGTTCATTTGGAAGTACGTCTTGAGAACCAAGACAACTTATATAGGAATGGACACACGAGCGTCCACTTATTTGTTTCATCCGCACATCTAACTTTGTCGATTTTTTGAACCTCATGCCGCGCAGATTGTAAAACGGCATGAGGGGTACTGTCGTAAATTAGTATGGTCACACGAGCGTTCAAATGAACGCGCTTCGAAATAATTTTTTAGATGACTTTTTTTCTGATTTTTATTTTATCTTTTTAGTGGGTCAATATATATTGCTGACATTTTCACAGATAATAGAAATAATGTGTCCAAAATTAAATTAACTTTAATCTCGCACTGAAATCAAACATCACCAGATATCCTAAGCCACTTTTTTAAAAGAAAAGATAGTCAAAAGCCCTCAAATATTGACACAAATGAAAACTGTTTCGAAAAAAATATTTTTTTTTTTATTTTTTTCATTCAAATTCCTGGGAATAATGAATAATTTTTCAATATTCCTGGGAATAATGAATAATTTTTCAAAATTTCTATTTTCACGTTCATATTTCGAATATTCATGAGTTTATCTCTAAAATAAAAAATTTCTTAACACAAAATTAGATTTTCAGTTTTAATAAATGTTTATCTGAAAAAACATTGACATAATATACCTATGCAACTGTTAAATTTGTCTTAAACCTAATCAAATAAATCTCATTTTACCTTACATCTAACTAGTCGTATATATTAAGTCAACAACGCAAAATTCCAATATACGTAGATACACTGATATATCTTAATCATCAAGTAATAAAAAAAATACAAAAAAAAAAAAACACCACAGAACAGAGCTCATTTCCGCATCCGAAATAACCAAATGCCAATGTGTAATTTATAACCCTTGCCACCAAACGGATAGCGCACTGCAATAAATTAGTTATTTACGACACCCTCAGCAGCTCAAGAACGCTGCAAATCAGCACACATTATCCCATTTTCCACATAACTTACAAATGCAAAAGGTAAACATGGAATACGAACATCCAAATACAATATCTGCCATAACAAACAAACAAACAAAAAATCCAAGATTTTTTTTTTCTTCAAATCCCAATCCTAAATGCTTGACAACCATTTCAGGACCACACAAAAAAAAAAAAAAAAAAAAAAACAATTCAAGATAAAGGTGAGGAAAATATTGAGCAGCAGCGCAGTTCAGTTCAATGCGCACTTTTTTGTTTTTTTTTTGACCCGAAGGGAAGAACTTCATATCCATAGGGAATTTGTATTTTTGTGCATTGTAAATTTTGCTCCTTTTTCAAACAAATTTCAGAGAGAGAAAAGAAAAAATTGTTGAAAAGGATTCCCCCCCGAAGACGAACGATATTTTATCATCTGTACAGGTAGAAGTAGATAATATAAGGACAGAACCAACAAACAAACCAAACAGTGTGTGCTATTTGCTTTATGCTCACCTTCTTTTACAGGTATGTATGTATGGTTAGTTGGTGAATGAGAAGATATAGGGTTGCCGTTTAGTTAGTTTGAATGGTTCTAAGGATTTTTTTACACATTTAATAAAATTCTGAAAAATCACATAATAAAGGGATTATGAATGCGTTTTGTTTACATTCAAAATTAATTAAATATCGAAATTTTTCAAATATCCAAAACCACTGAAAATTATTTGCAAATGTTAGCGTTCTTTGGATTAGAAATGTATTTCAATCAATTTTCAACAAAATTGTTTAATTATTTTGTCATTTGCGTCACGTAAATTTTGTGCATCAATAAATTACTTAAATCAGCGCATCCTGCTCGAGAATTTTTAATTAGGCAAAAAAAAATTCAAAAATCAGTCAGTTACAGAAAAAATTTTATTCGTACTTATTTGAAGTACAAGTACAAATTTCATGATGATTTTACTCTTAAATTTCCAAGTACTTGTAATTACACAAAAGAATTTAAAATTTTGTTCTGATTACTGATTACAATTTTAAGTACTTAATTGTTGTACTGAAATACTTTTCAAATACTTCTAAGTACTTCTTTTTGCTAATTATTTTATTTCTACCAATTATTCTTAAATAAGAAGGAATAAGAAGAACTTAAGAAATTGAAAGCACTTGAGGAATTAAGAGTAGATGAAGATTATTTAAGTACAATAGTTAAGTAATAAATTAATCAGTACTAAAATAATCAGTACTAAAATAATCAGTACAAAATTTTACTTACTTAAAATATTAACGTAGGTATAAGATAATTGTACTTAAGTGGTACTTAAGTAACAATATATTTACATAATTAGGTAACAGTCCTGATACAAAGTCAATATCGTTACGAGCGACATTTTTTTTAAGTAAGTAAGGCAAACACCATTTAAATTTAATTTGAAAAAAAAAAAACAAACCAACCAACCTTACGCTATAAACTAAAGAAATTAATTGTGTTTATGTACATTATGTGCGTTTTATTCATAATTCATAGCTAGCGCAGCAATAAAAGTTCAATAAAACGCTATATCAACTTTTATGTCCACTCTTTATTCTCTGGATGTGTTCATACTCTTTTTTGAGTGAAAAACAAACTACTTTGCCGACATTTAAGATTCAAGTCCACAATATTTGTCCACTTTAATATTCACTAATTTTACTGGCTAATTTATCGGCACTTTTGGTTTTGTTATTGTTCACCAAGCGAAATTTTATTGCACTAGCTATAAAATTGTCAATAAAACGTACCTATTATTGTTTTAATAAAGTCTAAATTATTCTCGTCACATGTCATCTAGCTTTTTTTTTTCGATATTTTTTTTAACTAAATTCCGAAATTTTTAGAAAGGTGTATGTATTCATTTAGTTCTTCTCGTCAAGCAAATGTTTTCCCTTAAAAAATAAATTCGGAATTTGCTTAATCGAACCCATGTTAAATGTTTTTAATATTTCAAGTAAGCTACTACGAATTAAGCAAGATGAAAAAATTCAAACGCTTACAGTGTTTGCAGACAAACTTTTAATTGTATGGTCAGACGGCTTGCATGTAGTTGGCCCCCCGACTTTCAAGTTGGGCAAAACTGTTAATGGCAATCGTTTGTACATCGTTTGTACACGTTTGTACAACTTTTAGAATAATTTGTACACGCACCGTTTTTTTTTTACAGGCAATTTAAATAAACGGACGGAAGTTGGCCCCAAAAAAAAAATTTTTTTAATGTTTTGAAAAATTTTGAAATGCAATTCGATAGATAATCGTTTGTACACGTTTGTACAAAAAATATTTTCGTTTGTACACGTCCCAAATTTTTTTTACAAAAATTTTTTTTTTAAAAAATGTGTCCCGAAATTTTGAAAAGTATGCAATCGTTTGTACATTTTTTATGATGATTTTTCATGGTATTAATTTTTTGAATTTATTTTTTTTTCTATTTTTAATTAATTATTCAAAATTTTGGGACATGTAGTTGGCCCCATTTCAATTTTTTTTTTACAATTCGAAAAATCTGAAAATCCAATTCGATGGATAATCGTTTGTACACGTTTGTACAAAAAATATTTTCGTTTGTACACGTCACAATTTTTTTTTACAAAAATTTTTTTTTCAAAAAATTTGTCTCGGAATTTTGAAAAGTATGCAATCGTTTGTACATTTTTTATGATGATTTTTCATGGTATTAATTTTTTGAATTTAATTTTCTTTCTATTTTTAATTAATTATTCAAAATTTTGGGACATGTAGTTGGCCCCATTTCGATTTTTTTTTACAATTCGTAAAATCTGAAAATGCAATTCGATGGATAATCGTTTGTACACGTTTGTACAAAATTTTTTTTCATTTGTACACTTCCCAATTGGATTTTACACACAAAATTTTTTTAAAAAACTTCTGTACAAATTTCGAAAAATATGCAATCGTTTGTACATTTTTTATGATAATTTTTCATGCTGTTAATATTTTTAATTTGATCAACTTTCTATTTTTAATTAATTATTCAAAATTTTGGCGCATGTAGTTGGCCCCATTTTGATTTTTTTTTTACAATTCGTAAAATCTGAAAATGCAATTCGATGGATAATCGTTTGTACACGTTTGTACAAAAAATATTTTCATTTGTACACTTCCCAATTGGATTTTACACAAAAAATTTTTTTAAAAAACTTCTGTACAAATTTCGAAAAATATGCAATCGTTTGTACACATTTTATGATAATTTTGCATGGTATTAATATTTTAAAATTGATTAAGTTTCTATTTTTATTTAATTATTCAAAATTTTTGTGCATGCAGTTACTCTAAACTTAATAAAATGCTTAGGTAGGTAGGTATGTAGGTACGTAAACTAATATCTATGTTACCTATAAACTTTTTTTTCAAACTTTTTTGTAATAGGTATCTACATACCTACCTACCTACCAAATTATTATATATTTCTACCTAGTGGTACCTACTTTAGATACCTACAAAAATGACGAATAAATATATCCATTTCACTGGAGCTTACATACCTAGCTCTTCTTTTGGTACCTACTCACGTATATTTTGTAGGTACATAGGTACCTACATAAACTATTAAGTTAAGTGAAACAACGGAAAATGGCATTAAATCCATAACTATACTAATTTGAATTTTGCCGTCGGCAAAACGCTTTGTATGTGTTTATATTTCATTTATGTACCTACATACCTTCCTATCTCCCTACCTACTGAAAAGTAGGTAGTTAACATTCCCTCGCATTAGTTTCTGCAGCAAAAAAAAAAATAAAACTTAACAAAAATAAAATAATGCAGTTTACATTTTCAGTAATATTTGTCCTTAATTAAAAAAGCCCAACATTTTTGAGTAACAAATCTATTTATTTTCTTAAAAATTTTACAGAAAAAGGAAAGAAAAAAATTTTGGCTTGTTGCCTAGTAAAATTGTAAATTTTAATTTTTTTAGTAGGTTGGTAGGTACCCAAATCGTGAACTTACACTATCAAAAACTACTTACAGGGGTCCCAAATTCATAATCGTGTAGGTATTTTTCTGTTGCATTGAGATGGTATGTACCTAACCTATAGTAAAAGTGCAAGATTGTTGCAATACTGACTTAAATATACTTACAGTGACTTCTTTAACTATAGGATAGCTATACATACCTACCTACATTATAAACATAAAACATTAGTTAATACCTACCTCTTAACATATACCTATGCTCAATTAATTTTTAAAAATTTTGGAAAAATACCTATACATATTTGGGGGACCTAACTCTTTTTTTCGGGCAATTACAAGTGTTGAACTTGGCTTCTTTCAAAGGTGTTGTACCTCAAACATACTTATGAGCATGTACCTATATACCTACATATATAGGTATCAACAACTATATTAATTTACCTATTTCTTAATTAAATTAGAACATGTATTATTAAATTTATTCCGTTAACGAAGCTCCTCCTCTTTTAATAAAAAAAACGTTTTGGGACGTGAATACTACCAATACTACGAAGAACCTCAATTGATCAAAACAATTCAAAATTTTCCTTGACCAATAAATTTCATTTCAGCTACACATATATCAAAAGTAGAAATGTATGCGTAAATTTTATTTATATTAAGTCAACGTGTCGTCATCGCATCGGTCGTCGGAAGTCATATTTTTTTCATTCATCAATCACTTTAGCCCCGCCCCATAAGAGAATTTGTTTATATATTTTCGATGTGTTTCATTTTATTTACTCTTTAGTAGGTCACTAAACGCTGATGACCGACGATGGCTGACCCTGACCTTATAAAATGCGGTCATAAACATGGTTTCCCGCAACATGTTGCAAACAAACGGTTGGAATTTATTTATTTATTTATTTTTTTTAAATATTATAATTGAAAGTGTTGATTGATTCACTCACTGACTTATTCATAATTTTTATCATCATTGTACAGGTCAGTGGGTAAATGATATATATATATATATATAGAAAATTTTTTCATAAACATATACATATGTAGAGCTTCAATAAGAAGGGATCTTTTGATAATCGCAAAATTAATAGGGTAAATTGGGGTAAATATGGGGTAAAGTCGAAGTTCTAATTTCTTAACGAGATTTTTTAGAATTTTCATACCAAATACATTCAATAGAGTTTTATTTTGGTTGACAATGAACGAAACAGGCAATTTTAGTGCATTTTTATTGATTTTTTGATCGGTTTTTAAACACCTATAAACTTTTAGGTTTCCCCTTTAAAAAGATAAAAAATAAAAAGTGTAAAAAAATTGAAAAAATCTTTGTGTTTTCAAAAATTCCTAACGCCCACAATAACCACGCCCACAAAAAATTCCTTAAACATATATAATTTTTTTTTAAATTTCCTAATTGAAAATGTAATTGAAAAAATTCTAAAAAATACTCCTGATTTATAAGAATTTTTTTATAAAAAGTCGATTTTGGTATTTTTGAATTTTAACCAAGTTTGTAGGGTAAAAATTTTTTTTTAGAATTTTTTAATTAACTTTGCCATTCTAATATAATAAAACTCTATTGAATGTATTTGGTATGAAAATTCTAAAAAATCTCGTTAAGAAATTAGAACTTCGACTTTACCCCATATTTACCCCAATTTACCCTATTAATTTTGCGATTATCAAAAGATCCCTTCTTATTGAAGCTCTACATATGTATATGTTTATGAAAAAATTTTCTATATATATATATATATATCATTTACCCACTGACCTGTACAATGATGATAAAAATTATGAATAAGTCAGTGAGTGAATCAATCAACACTTTCAATTATAATATTTAAAAAAAATAAATAAATAAATAAATTCCAACCGTTTGTTTGCAACATGTTGCGGGAAACCATGTTTATGACCGCATTTTATAAGGTCAGGGTCAGCCATCGTCGGTCATCAGCGTTTAGTGACCTACTAAAGAGTAAATAAAATGAAACACATCGAAAATATATAAACAAATTCTCTTATGGGGCGGGGCTAAAGTGATTGATGAATGAAAAAAATATGACTTCCGACGACCGATGCGATGACGACACGTTGACTTAATATAAATAAAATTTACGCATACATTTCTACTTTTGATATATGTGTAGCTGAAATGAAATTTATTGGTCAAGGAAAATTTTGAATTGTTTTGATCAATTGAGGTTCTTCGTAGTATTGGTAGTATTCACGTCCCAAAACGTTTTTTTTATTAAAAGAGGAGGAGCTTCGTTAACGGAATAAATTTAATAATACATGTTCTAATTTAATTAAGAAATAGGTAAATTAATATAGTTGTTGATACCTATATATGTAGGTATATAGGTACATGCTCATAAGTATGTTTGAGGTACAACACCTTTGAAAGAAGCCAAGTTCAACACTTGTAATTGCCCGAAAAAAAGAGTTAGGTCCCCCAAATATGTATAGGTATTTTTCCAAAATTTTTAAAAATTAATTGAGCATAGGTATATGTTAAGAGGTAGGTATTAACTAATGTTTTATGTTTATAATGTAGGTAGGTATGTATAGCTATCCTATAGTTAAAGAAGTCACTGTAAGTATATTTAAGTCAGTATTGCAACAATCTTGCACTTTTACTATAGGTTAGGTACATACCATCTCAATGCAACAGAAAAATACCTACACGATTATGAATTTGGGACCCCTGTAAGTAGTTTTTGATAGTGTAAGTTCACGATTTGGGTACCTACCAACCTACTAAAAAAATTAAAATTTACAATTTTACTAGGCAACAAGCCAAAATTTTTTTCTTTCCTTTTTCTGTAAAATTTTTAAGAAAATAAATAGATTTGTTACTCAAAAATGTTGGGCTTTTTTAATTAAGGACAAATATTACTGAAAATGTAAACTGCATTATTTTATTTTTGTTAAGTTTTATTTTTTTTTTTGCTGCAGAAACTAATGCGAGGGAATGTTAACTACCTACTTTTCAGTAGGTAGGGAGATAGGAAGGTATGTAGGTACATAAATGAAATATAAACACATACAAAGCGTTTTGCCGACGGCAAAATTCAAATTAGTATAGTTATGGATTTAATGCCATTTTCCGTTGTTTCACTTAACTTAATAGTTTATGTAGGTACCTATGTACCTACAAAATATACGTGAGTAGGTACCAAAAGAAGAGCTAGGTATGTAAGCTCCAGTGAAATGGATATATTTATTCGTCATTTTTGTAGGTATCTAAAGTAGGTACCACTAGGTAGAAATATATAATAATTTGGTAGGTAGGTAGGTATGTAGATACCTATTACAAAAAAGTTTGAAAAAAAAGTTTATAGGTAACATAGATATTAGTTTACGTACCTACATACCTACCTACCTAAGCATTTTATTAAGTTTAGAGTAACTGCATGCACAAAAATTTTGAATAATTAAATAAAAATAGAAACTTAATCAATTTTAAAATATTAATACCATGCAAAATTATCATAAAATGTGTACAAACGATTGCATATTTTTCGAAATTTGTACAGAAGTTTTTTAAAAAAATTTTTTGTGTAAAATCCAATTGGGAAGTGTACAAATGAAAATATTTTTTGTACAAACGTGTACAAACGATTATCCATCGAATTGCATTTTCAGATTTTACGAATTGTAAAAAAAAAATCAAAATGGGGCCAACTACATGCGCCAAAATTTTGAATAATTAATTAAAAATAGAAAGTTGATCAAATTAAAAATATTAACAGCATGAAAAATTATCATAAAAAATGTACAAACGATTGCATATTTTTCGAAATTTGTACAGAAGTTTTTTAAAAAAATTTTGTGTGTAAAATCCAATTGGGAAGTGTACAAATGAAAAAAAATTTTGTACAAACGTGTACAAACGATTATCCATCGAATTGCATTTTCAGATTTTACGAATTGTAAAAAAAAAATCGAAATGGGGCCAACTACATGTCCCAAAATTTTGAATAATTAATTAAAAATAGAAAGAAAATTAAATTCAAAAAATTAATACCATGAAAAATCATCATAAAAAATGTACAAACGATTGCATACTTTTCAAAATTCCGAGACAAATTTTTTGAAAAAAAAATTTTTGTAAAAAAAAATTGTGACGTGTACAAACGAAAATATTTTTTGTACAAACGTGTACAAACGATTATCCATCGAATTGGATTTTCAGATTTTTCGAATTGTAAAAAAAAAATTGAAATGGGGCCAACTACATGTCCCAAAATTTTGAATAATTAATTAAAAATAGAAAAAAAAATAAATTCAAAAAATTAATACCATGAAAAATCATCATAAAAAATGTACAAACGATTGCATACTTTTCAAAATTTCGGGACACATTTTTTAAAAAAAAATTTTTTGTAAAAAAAATTTGGGACGTGTACAAACGAAAATATTTTTTGTACAAACGTGTACAAACGATTATCTATCGAATTGCATTTCAAAATTTTTCAAAACATTAAAAAAATTTTTTTTTGGGGCCAACTTCTGTCCGTTTATTTAAATTGCCTGTAAAAAAAAAACGGTGCGTGTACAAATTATTCTAAAAGTTGTACAAACGTGTACAAACGATGTACAAACGATTGCCATTAACAGTTTTGCCCAACTTGAAAGTCGGGGGGCCAACTACATGCAAGCGGTCAGACGTTCTTTTTTAATTTAGAAGGAAAGTTATAACAACAGAAGGATGTTTTGTCTGTCAAACACAAAATTATTAGGTATACAGTCTGGGTCGTTCGATTAGGCATATATTTGTGGTGTTTAAATTATTTAAGCCAAATAATTAAAAATAATTTAAAAATTTCAATTTTTTAACGAAGACAGGGTTACCTACTTTAAATTTTTTCCAAAAACTTGAATACTGCATTAAAAAAAATTTGTTGCAATTTTTGTAGCATCAGTTCTTAGGTTCTTGATTATAATGACACATGATTCGCCTATAAAATTACAGCAGAATTTACCGTACCTACTTATTTATGCGATATGAATTCATGCGAATTATTTCTGTTCTCAGTCACTTTAAACGTAGCTCGGAAATAAAAATCGACTTAAACGAGAAGACAATATTAAGACAGAAAGCTGTTTGAATTGAAAGAATTTGTCACAGGCTACATATTAGAAGATTTAAGAATTGACACGAGTTGGTAGAAAAATTGAAAATTTCTTTAAAAAAATCAGGACACTAAAAATAACTTAGGTTTTCATAAATCGTTGTAAATCGGAAATTTACCTAAAAATGTATTAAGAAAAATTGCTCCAAGGCTCGAAAACTCGAAAGTTCGAAAGCTCTTCGACAAAAACCCTGAAAAAGCTCTTAAGATTTGATTTCAATTGGAAATGGAGGCTATATAGTCCACAGTCATTTGGGCCGAAAAAGTGGGTTGCTTTTGAAAAGTTTGAGAGAAGTTTTAAGAAATTGGAATTTTATAGATTTTTCGAATTAAAAAAATGAGCGCGAACCACTGTACGTTCGTTGTATAGAAAACCCCTCATAAATTGATAAAATCTGCACCACTCCACAGAATTTCATGAATTTTCAGGTGTTATAAAAGATGACGTAAGGCATCTTTGTAATTATATTTCCGCCCACTGACACCTTATACAACCTCCAAAATGTATAAGTGTTTTATGAATGATTTTTAGTTAACATTCTTTTAAACAATTCCCAATTCCATTAAATTATTTGCCACGGTCTCTTTGTGTGGTGTTTTTAAGACCAAATTATTGTGTTCTTTTTTTTGCGGCCCAAGCGGTAAGGATGCAAGATGAGAAAATGAAAATTCGAAAAGAAGACTTCAAAATCTAGAAAAATGCCAGTTTTTCTAACTCTTCCGCAATACTTTCCAAATTCCAAATTAAACTACTAAATGACTCGACTCATAGGAAATTACGAAAACACCAAAACACTTATCCCTGATTACAGAGTGGTTGGTTGTTGTTTGAAAATTCTGTGAATTTATAAAATCCGATTTTCAAAAAGGACGAGACTAAATAAATGCCAATTTATAACAGTTTTATAACAGTTTTTAAATGGGCGTGCGTTAGCACTTTTCGCGCGAATTAATTACAAAAAAAACTCTCTGTTCCTAAAGTATGCCGACTGTCAGAAGGCCCTGGCCCTAAAGGGGTGCATAATTAGTAATTTAATAAACAAAACTGTTATAAATTTTAGTCAATGCCTTTCAAAATCAAAACCATTTAGGGTGCTGGTCCTGTTTAAATGGCCATAGATCTAGCAAACATGTAATCAAGAAAGTATACCAGAGTAGCTCTGATTAAAAAATCAATTTCGGAAACTAATATTTTGAAAATTTCCCATTTTTTTTGACAGGCCTTTGGCCGCATTTAAATGGGCTCCAACCTCCATGCTTACAACGACGAAAACTTTATTTTTTTTTACCATGATTTTTTATTTGATTTCAACAGAATCTGCTACCAATATTAAAACACTTGATATGTCTTGAAGCGTCATTTCTGGAATCAAACATTCATATGGTGCCTATGAGTGTATATTGAAGCGAATTTTCTAGATTTTAGTCTGGCATCAACTTCGGTAAGTCTCCTATGATCCTCTCTAAAATTCCCTAAGGGCAACCCAGCCGTTCAAAGATGAATGCATAGAGATACTACCTAAAATAATGAATTCGTTAAAATTATTTCGTGAATTTTTACGGAAATAACACGCACACTTTTGGTTTTCCTCCCCGCCGCCGTTCGTTATGGGCTTCAGTTACAGTTCCATTATAATAAATATATATATACTCGAAGGTATAGAGTTCCAGGTGTTGTACGCACAGCAGTTCATTGATAAGAGAATAAAGATTCTTGCAAGCGGACCTTTATTTTTCTGAAATAGCACAGATTTGTATCTTCTTTTGATAACTCTCCGGTCGGTGCGACGCACGTCGTGGTGCGTCGTCGTCATCGTTGCTCAGATTTCACTGCTAAAGAACTGAAAAACCAACAACCCCTATACTAATTTTGTTTGCTGCTGTTTTTGATAGGAATAGGTAGGTGAATATAAATTTTATCTTCTCTTTTAAAGCAACCCTTAAGTTAGTGGCAGACATAAGAAAACAAAATAAAAGGAAAATTTGTTCCGAGATATTGTTTTTGATTGAAAGTAATGGGGCTACACCACCAACTTGCACAGATATACCTTCCTACAAAAGAGCACATAGGTACAGACATTATTTGGTATAACATACAACAGAAATAAAAACAACAACAACAACAACAACAACAACTAAGGGTAGAATTATCATTATTATTATGACTATGTTTTAATTTCTGTGCTTTGAACTGACAAGGGTTGTTTTGTTTCTTTATTCAGAAATAACAACAACGACAGCAAAATATAAATAAAAAAAAATGAAATAGGACAATATACTCTCTTCAAGTCGTCACATTATATAGTTAGTTCTCCTGTTATTATTGTTGTTGTTGTTGTTTGCTGTGTTTGTTGGTCTTTGTTTTACATTGATCATGTCATGTGCCCTCACACAATCACCCTTAAAGGGCTGGCTGTGTGGGTGGTATATTAGAACACCAGATAGAAGGGTGAGTTGACGTTTTTTTTTTTTTTCCTTTGTATTCTTGGCCATTCTCTAAATAATACAATAATTGCATGGAAAAACTAGGTCACAAGTTGAACAAAAAAAAAAACTGGAGAGTGTTATGCTTGCATAGGCATTTCATCAAAGAAAACTTGCCCTCATATCTTGCTTACATTAAAACCTCCTCTTCTCCCTTCAACCCTAAACCCAATCTCCCTCAATTACACAAAAAAGTTGTGGAATTTTTTGTGAAAGAAGGGATAAAGTTTTATGTAGGGTTTGTTAAATAATTTAATGAAAGTGTGTTTAAGTTGTAAAATAGTTCCATGTACGAGCATGTCCTACCTTATAGCAAACACTACGTCCCTATATATGTACCTATGTCGACAGAGATATTAGAACTTTTTCTTAAATTTGACTCACACTTCTTTTTCATGATGTTTTATTTATTTATTTTTTTTTTTCAAGAGTAAAACTATGTCATAAAGGACATCAGGGCAACAGGATGAGGATGTTTTTTTCTTGTTTAAAACTGTTGGGAACTAAAAACTTAAGTATAAAGTGTGTCCTTAAAATTAAAAAGTTTTTTTTTTCAAGAAGATAGAAACTAAAAGTCTAGACAGGACGTTTAGGGACATACATAGATTTAATCGATTTAAAGAAAAACCACTAGCTGAGGGGAAAAAAATAGCTTTTACTGGGGTTTGAGAAGAATATGGAAGGATGGAACTTTATAAAACCTGCTTGCTTTATAGAAATTAGTTTTTAAATTTGGAAAAAAATAATATTTATAATTGGCAATCATACGGATACTTCAGTTTTATTTTTGATACAGAATGTTTCGAATTGAAAAAAAAAAATAAAAAATAAAACACACTGAAGGCTGAGTCCAAGATGGTTGGCAAGAGGATCGAGGTCATATCCAACCTGGAAAAACACTCTTGTCTTCGAAGAGCCTCTATAGAGTTTTGCATTAATACCTGCCTGGAAAAACAATCCAGTTTTCAATAAGGCACTGGCAAGTTTTTCAAAGTTACTAACAAGGGTCTAACAAGGGTTAATATAGGCATTCGCTAGGCCCTCACCAGTCATGAACCTTTTTGCCTCTTCAGTTAAATTATGCCTAAGCCCTGACTCTAGTAAAGACTAGATTTGTTCCACATATTTCGTTTTACATGGTTTTCCATTCAACCATTTCAGATATGGGGGCAAAAGTTAGAAGCTGTCAGTCGCTCTATATTATAATAATATAGATAGATATCCAGTTCCTCGATGTCTACTACCCTGGCTATACACTAAATGATCGTTGTCGTGTGCAGTGCTAGTCCATGGAAGAATGGCTCTTTGCGGAATATCATCCTAGATGATAAAATTCAGCTTGATCTCGTCCATGACGTCCATGTTTTCCTTGCCAAAAACTTGCCAGGGCCTCACCTAAACTTGTCAAAAACTTGCCATTTTTCCAGGCGGGTAATAACTCAGGGACAATTAGCGATATTGACTAGGGCCTCGCCAGTAATGTGCCGTTTAGCCTCGATGGACAAATCTATTCTAGGCCCACATTAGTAAAACTAGAATTTTTTCATATTTTTCCCAGAAATTGTATGTTCTTTAAAATCCTAAACAAGGCAAGCTCTTATAATTTCCCAAAAAAGGAGAGGTCAGATTCAGCAGAGCAGATATACCGGGGCAAGACGAACAGGATAATACTACGGTTTCATATCCATAACGCTAAGCAAGTGCGCTAGTACGCTAGTAAATATAATGCATGGATAATCAATATCTTAGCCGTTGTTGATCACGATAGTTGATTTCACGTTACTATTACACCCATCGCTATTAAGCGAGTGTGCTAGTAAACGCTAGTTTGAGCTGGTTTATGTTCAAGCTAATTCGAGTCCCATTTTTTGGTATTTGTTACTGCACCTTATTTTGAAATCACATTTAGTTAGTATTTACAAAAAGAACTGATCGCGTTAGTAGGCTTGAAAATCAAATAAGTTTGTATCTATTAACTTAATAGCGTGCATTGGCGAACATCTGTGTGACGTCAGAATCCTGATCTCAATTTTTTTTTGGGCGAAATATGTCGGGTTCGTTTGTCTGTCGTTTGTCCATAGTTTTCCCACGTTTGTCCAGGCAAAAAATCTTTTGTCCAACCTTTAGGAATAAAAGTTATTAAGCTTTTATTTTTTATAGCAACTACCCCAAAAACCAAAAATTCGTCTAGCGCCCCCAATTTTCAAGTTTTTAGGATGAGACCAAGTGGGTTAGTTTTTCCAACGGCTTCTTATGTCTTAGAGGAATAAAGTACATACGTTTTTTAAGACAGGTAGGCGTGGTCTACCTGCTTCCGTTAAGGGAGGGGCATTTAAAAAAAAATCGTGCATTTTACCCCACAACGAGAAACAGTGTTTATCTTTCACCACCTCAGTTATCGGGCTCCGTGAAATGTCTCCCCAATGAAATAACTCCCCAATTGATTTTTGGGGACTTACTTCATTTTTAAATTGGGGGGTTATTTCATGAGGAAATAAATCCCCGAATTTAACTATGAAATAAGTCCCCAAATTTGGGTACTAATTTCTTTGAAGAAATAATAAAATTAGGGCGTTTAAACAGTGAAGTATGTATGGGGGGCATGCTGCCTCTCTGCAACACCCGTGCCCACTATAGGATTTGGGGTATGTGCGAGGTTGGGTGTATGCAAAGTTTCTTTAAATCCAGATTCTAGATTCCAGAAAGAAACTTTGCATACACCCAACCTCGAACCTGCCCCAAATCCTATAGTGGGCCAAGCAGGGGAGTTAGTTGCAGGGGGCAACATGCCCCCCATACATACTTCACTGTTTAAACGCCGAAGTTTTGTTATTTCTTTGGGGACTTATTTCGTTTTTAGTTTGGGGACTTATTTCATGCGCTTTTGGGGATTTATTATATTTGAATTTGGAGATAAAAAAAAAACATTTTGGGGAGTTATTTCATTTTTGGATTGAGGAGTTATTTCATTGGTGAGTTATTTCCCGGAGCCCAGTTATCGTTCTCATACTCTTCCCGAAAAAATAACAACAGATTTTCTTTCTAAAATATTAAATCGCTTTGAGGGGAAAAATTTAAATTTCAATACATACTTTGATTAAAATAAAAAACAATGAAGTTTTTAAACTACAGAACTTAAACCTGACCTAAAAAGTTAACAAAAGTATAAAATACTTGTATGATATTAAAATGAGCCTTAAAAAAAGTATTTAAATGTGTATTTTATTTAATTTTATTTTAATTTCAAATCAATTTACAAAAAATCACGCACTTAATATATTTTCGAAGTAGAATATCTTATCAATTTCTTCAGAATTATTATTATTGTTTACCTATTATCTATATAAGTTGACACATTACGAGCACCTTTATGTATGTATATTTCAGTTATCAGAAAAAAAAAATACTTAACCAACTCATAAGACTCTTACACCTAATAAATAAATCAGATAAAATAATCTGCAGTGATATAGACTTTGAAGGCGTATATGTAGGTAAAAGTACATAAACCTTATACCTACATCTACTTATCAGTTGCGTGGGCATATATAAGTAGGCTTTGATATGTACAACAACAACAAAAAAGAACGAAGAAATTCCTAGGGACATTATTTGACAAAATGTGACAGCCAGAATTTCAATTTGACCTGAGTTTCAAAAGAAAATAAATAAGTTGACAAAAATAAAAATAAAAAAAAAAGAATCCTTCTGAAAGAAAGAAAATGTAATCAATACCTCCCACGTACAATACAATTTGTGGGGAATAAAAAATCAACTTCATAAATTATTAATAAGGGAAACTGACCAACATAATAAAATGAATTAAAATTAAGTCATGATATGAAAGCGAGAAAGCCATAATTTCAGTGCAGAATATTAAAACAAAAATATGACTTTAATGTAAAGTTTTAAACACAGGGGAATTATGAAGTAATGAACAAGGCAATAAAATATGAAAAATAATTTTGAACTTATAATCGATTTTTAACCAAAATTTGGGAATTATTTAAATATTTTGCTATACGAGTAAATAGTCTAATGATAAAAATTTAAGGCGGAGATAGAATCTAACGCTGTTTTTAAGAATTTATGAATTTGAAAATTTATTTCGAAAAGAATCATTTACTCATTTTTGAAAAGAAATCTTTTTTTTTTTTATTTGATTATTTTTCATTTAACCCGAAATCTGTTTTTCTTTTTAAAATTATGAAGTTCAATATTATTCAAACTAATAGAAACTCTTATACAAAAAAAAATGTTATTAAAATTAGTTCAAAAGACAATTATGGGCTTAAGGAAATAACCCCCCAGTTTCATAACTCCTGAAACGCAAAATGAAATAACTTCCCAAATTGAGTATTCATAGCATGAAATAAGTCCCCAATTTTGGGCATTTATTGCATATGAAAAATCTCCCCACCTTTTATACAAATTTTGGGGAGTTATTTCGCTTTTCTATTGGGGAGTTATTTCAGTGAGAAGTTATTTCCCTAAGTCTAAATTATTTCTGTTGTTGAAAATAAAAAATATAATGGTTCTATTAGGGGTGTACTGTTAAAAATTATTTAATCTGATTCTCGTTCCAGTTAATGGTAGATCGTACTAGTTTTGATTTACAGAAACAATTTTATCACAATCTTAGAAAAAAACATATACTGGGTTGCTCCTCCTGTTTGGTGCATCTAATACCGATCACCCTGTATAAGAAACTTTTTTTTTAAACCAGCTTAATATTGAAATAATTAATAATGAATAAAGTTTTTTAAAAATTGATCTAGTGACGTAATATTAAGGGTAAAGAAAAATTTTATTTTATTTTTTCAATTAAAAAAATTGTAAGAATTTATAAAAAAAAATTATTACAAAAAAAAAAATTTTTACAACTTTTTCCTGTTACACCGTTTTTCATAAAATCGAAAATCAACAAAAAAAAATTCTCTATGTCCACAATTTTTCTGATTTTTTTACTTAAAAAATTAAATTAAAAAAAATATAATTTTCATTAATTGCTAGAAATAGCTTGTATGGTAGGTACCGTTATGTTGTCTGAAAAAAATCAACCTATGTATATCCGTTCAGGCTATAAGCGAATAGACAGACAGACAGACAGACAGACAGACAGACAGACGGGCAGACGGGCAGAATTGCAAAACCCCCTTTTTTAACATTTGATTTCAGTCGTAGAAATGGCGGCCTTGATCAACTTAGCACGGTGACAAAATTAGCGTTGAAGCGCGCCGTTTTTTGATACGATAACTCGTGTGTCCTTTGTGATTTTATAAGACGAATTCGGGGTTTAAAATACCAAGCTGGGCAAAAAGTTGGCTTCAGAAATCCGTTTTCCACTTGATTGTGGTCTGGGGAGTCTGATGGAGGACATGGTAAAGGAGCTATACCATGTTAACTTTAAAGCCATTTCGTCACGTTGCATTGCGGAAAAAGATCAATTCTTTTATCTTCAGTTCGGAGAGTTCATTGAGGCCATCAAAAAAGGCTTTACAAAATGATTGCGCTCTCATTCTGGTCTAGAGCGAGACATTTTCAAGAGGAAATAAAAGACAGTGTGCTTTTCCTGTTGGACAGCATTGCATATTGTGTGGGATGCCCTGCCTCGCCGCATATTCTCCAATCGATCAGTGTGCAGAGAAGGTCGCAACGACTCTGGCTATATCTAACCTGGGTCTGCATATTAGTTTTGCTTCGGTGGACCAAATCTTTCTAGATATAAATCAACTAGCTAAACTGCGCCACCTACACGGTTGGATTCAGTAACAAAAATTAAAAATATATTGCCCTTCAAAACCCCAAGAGGAATGTTGACTCTTTCCGCAAGTGAGTTATGAAGGGCTGATCCTTGCGTGGCCAGTTCGTTTGTTCGATCATTTCCCTCAATGTCGCAATCACCTGCAAGCCAAATAATGGAGACCATGAGGTTACCATTTAGGCTTGCGAGCTCACCACGACATTGTTGAACCAATTTAGTAGCGAAACAATAGCTTTAACGGCTGCCTGACTGTCTGTCAGGATGGCGGTATTACGGTTATGGTTAGGATCTTGTTTCGGCATATATACTTCCCAAATTGGGAGTAATTCCAACTGGAAGACACTATCAAAGTTGGTTAGCTGATAAGATTTGGATTCTGGAAATATTCAGAGATTTGGAAAAAAAAACATCTGAACAAACTCCACACTCCATCTGTGAACCATCAGTGAAGATACAGGGTATAAGGCAAAAGGTATGAATCGGTTTCGACCGGATGGCGCTCGGCTTGTGGTTGTGGTGGGAAAAGGGGAGGGGTCTCGTTGTGGCAATGAGAGAGCCTAGTTTTCAGTAGCAACCCTGGTTTGGACGGGAGAGCATCTGGGGTTTGATGTTAAGATTTTTTTTGAAAATGGCCGTTCTGTTATCGCCACGCAGAGAGCCTTCCAACAGCACTTTAATATCCCTGTTGGGCGAAACGTCCCCAGAGCTGTAAGAACTCCTGAAAATGTCGTCTTGGCAAGAAATGCTATCGAACAGTCTCCCAGGCGCTCAGCTCGTAGACATGCAGTTGCTTTGGGAATGTCTAGCAGATCTTTAAGGAGGTTCATACCTCTTGCTCCACTCTGTATTTGATTTCACTTTTTCAAATTCATTATATACATAGCTTTTAACATTGGGTGCTTTCGTAAATTTCTGACTATAACCGATTTTTAGGGTTTTTCCTTTACTTTAAAACTCTTTCTACCTTATTTATAAAAAAAATCGGTTATTTCAGCTCTTATGTTCAGGGTACCTATACCATGGAATAAGAATTTTCCGAATTCAAATGGAGCGGTAAGCAACTGCCTTTAGTTTTAGACTGGTAAATTCCTATTCGTTGGTGTATTTGCTCTGAACACAAGAGCTGAAATAACCATTTTTTGTTAGTCCAGTCATATTAGACATAAAACCAGCCAAATTACGGAAAAATCGCCGGAAAGCTGGATTTTGGTATACAGCCTTCTGATGGTGTTCTTAAGAAACTATAAAAAGTCCCAATCGCTTACAATTTTTGGGGGGGTTAAAGGCCCCCAAAATGGTTTTTCAGCAATATCTCTGTAACGGTTCCTTGTACAGAAAAAATGTTGATGACAAATTTGTAGCTTAGAAAATTTACTACAAAAAGATTATCACACTTTTTTTCATAAAAGCAACGGTTTCTTAAATAAGGCTTTCAGTTTTCTATAAAAATGGAGCATGCACATACATATACAGGATGATTTGAATGTGGTGAAAAAAAAACCCAAATCGTATAGGTTTAGTCAAAACAAAAAAATGTATGGAGGGGGGGGGGGGGTCTATTCCCCCCTGGTTAGGCGGGATGGGGCAATATTCTAAACAATTGACTGGAAATAGAAAAGAGATCATTTAAAGACAACGGCAACACTTACAATGTCACATTATACTTTTTTTTAAAGCTGGAAGTCTGTTTTTTTATATTCTTTTTAATTAAAATTATTTTAGAGAATAATTTTGTAAAAAACTTTTTTTAAACTCAAAATATTGAAAAAATTGAAAACTATTTTTTTTTTCAAAATTTTACTTTATTAAGTACTATTTTTGTTTTAATATTGAATGCTCCTATTAATTTCTAATCAAACACCAAAAACTAGATGCCTAAATGTCTTCTAGTTTTTGAGAAAATTGAAAATAACCAAGTCTACTTTAGTAAAAAACCGCACCTTGTACTCAACCTTGTGACAATAAAACCATTAACTCTACCGATTGAATTATTTCGAAAACCGTTACTTTTATGAAAAAAAAATGTGATAATCTTTTTGTAGGAAATTTTCTTAGCTATAAATTTGTCATAAACATTTTTTCTGTACAAAAACCATTTTGGATGGCCTTTACCACCCCCTCAAATTGATAGCGGCGCTCCTAACGACGACGGGGACTTTTTACAGTTTTTTAATAACACGATCGGAAGGCTGTATGCCAAAATCTAGCTTTCCAGCGATTTTTCCGAAGTCAGATGTCTAATATGACTGGACTATAAAGTAAATAAATTTGGAATAAAAATAATAAAATCAAAGAGTCTCAAAGTAACGCAACTTATATGATTTAGCGTTCCATTCCTTCTCTTTTCTTCCCCTCCCCCTAGTTGAATTTATCTCTTATTAAGTGAGATTCATTTAAAATCTTTTTTAATGTATGTATCTTTTCTCATAATTTATTTCTAAGCTTAATTTATTATTTTTTAAGCTTAATTCTTTCATTTTTTAAAATTTGTATTTCCTGATAAATACTCCCTCCCCCCACCCCTCCGGCATACATCTTCCTTTAGGAAAAATAATTTTAATATTTTATTTCCTCTGAAAAAAAAATCAGTAAATTATTGAAGTTATAATTGAAAATAATTACAATTTTTATGTTTTTAGAAAAGAAAACCAATCTAATTCGGTCACTTCGGAAAAATCGATTTTCCACACACATTTAGTCAACAAGGCCTCTTGAAGAGATAAAGACTATTATTATTTATTTAAAATGCATTCTAATGTTAAAAAGTCAAGAAGTTCAAATTGATACACACACAATCACACTCTCAGTATTGTTGATTTTATTTCTATAATATAATCTCATTTTTTTTAAAGCCCTTAACCCTTGCATAGGTCACATTGACATTGGCGTTCTTTCTCCATTAGGGAACGGAAAAGCAATTAAATCTTGATTATCACAACACATCAATTTTTTTTTTTTTCAGTCTCCCGATTTATCATTCCCTTTTCTTAATAATTGAGAGTGACTTTCTGATTCAGACGAAAAAATAAAATTCAATCGACAATTTTTCATTTATCAGCACAATTCAAACCCATTCAATCGATAAGATACGAATAAATACTTTAGAATTTCAAATCAGCATATATAGAAAAAAATACATAAACTTATAATATTATTTACTATTATCGATTAAATGGCGACGTTTAGTCTACAACAGCGATGAGGTTGAGAGTCAATGTCGCAAAAAAAAAATCATCATAAACATGGCAGAATAGTCATGGTGGTTTGTCATTCGCACAAAAGGTAGTATTTGCATTGTTATAGAAAATGTTAACTACCTGCTAAATGAAATAAAAAAACTTTATTAAATCCTCCTTTTTATCATATCTTCTACTGTAGGTATCCAAGAATTATAAGAAAATTGAATTGTGGAGAGAATCTAAAACTATATAGCGATGTTGCTAGGGCGATAACACGCAATGCCAAGGACGCGTTCAAAATTGCAATTAAACGTAACATCGAGCCGTTTGCTATTGTCATTATATAGCACTGCCGCGAACACAACGTCGTACAGTGGGGCGAATTGTTTCGAAACTGAAACTAAAATCAAAGAAAAGATTTTGGAATATTATACCAGTCTTGAAAGCCAAGACATTTCTGTATCGGTGCTAATTGGTATGTAAAAACCCCAACCGCCACGCCCACTAGCACGCCCATTTCCCTCAATAGTTAGTTCTCGTTATTTATTTTCTTTTTCGAAGAGTTTATATATTCGAGAAATATTGGACTCTATTATTGCAAACAAAAACTTTATCTTATGTTTTTTTTAATTTAGTCCAGTTCTGCCATACAAACTGCCCCACTGTTGGATCATATGTGACTGTGAGAGTGCTATATATACAGGTACACTTGTAGGTCGTGTATTCTTTTTTTTTTTTGTTTTGTTAAGTGACGGAAAAACGTGTGTTAAATTGAACATTTAAAAGATATACAACGAAATGTAAAATATAAAGTTAGCTTGAAAGTGTGAGGACGTGAGTGTAGTTACAAATTCGCAATAAAAAGGGCTTTTGTGGAAAACGGCCAGATAGGGTGTGGGGGGAGTGGGTTCTCTAAGATTTCTGTATTATTTCATTAAAGCTGTTAGCTTTTATTGTTTTTTAAAAGTGCTCATTGATATTCAATGACAAATAAACGTGTTTTGCTGAGTTTTTTTTTTAATGTTCATACACGTATATTAAGAAATACGACCCTTTTGCAATCGGAATTATAAATAATTTTTTTATTTTAAGACTTTTACGCATAATTTTTGCACAGGAACGCCTAAAATTATTTTACTTTACATACAATTTGTAAGAAGCGTATTAAGATTATAATAAGAAATTCAGTAATAAATTATGACTTTATGTCTATGGGAAGTGTGAAACACCATTCTGAGTAATTTTAAATTAGCTTGCGCACAAAGGCGTATCGAGGAAGAGCTAGTTAGATCTGCAGCTGATTTTTGAAAGGCCATACTAAGGCTATCGACGGGAAACTAGTCAAAAAGTTTGCGTCCTTACAAGCCCTTGAACTTCGAGACTGCCCTCCTGGAAAAAATGGCAAGTTTAAGCCACAAAAAAATTAGTAGAAAAAATCTAAACGAAGAAAACTTGTCAAATACTCGCAAGGCTCTAACTAGTAAAACTTAAATGAGTAAGAATTGCTGTTCCCTTTCAGAAATATCATTTTCAACTTTGTATCTACTTCTATTGCGAAATAGTAAAGTAGTCCCAGGATCGAATATCGAGTTGAGGACCTAGCTAATTTCTACAGGGTGATGCACTTAAGGTGTGACAAAAAGCTTGAGCGTGTAAGTTGAGTCGAGACAAGAAAAAAATCGTATGGGAGGGAGGGGGGTCTATTTTCCCCCGTTTAGGTGGGAGGGGCTATTTACTAAAAAATCGACTTGAAAAAAAAAAAAAAAATAATAATTAAAAAACAACGGCAACACTTAAATTGTCATGTTATACTTTTTTTTTTAAAGCAGAAGTTTGTTATTTTTTAATGTTTTTAATTATTTTTGGAAAAATTAATTTTTTAAACTCAAAATTTTGAAAAAAATAATTGTATTGAAAACATTTTTTTTTTTACTAAATTTTACATTATTTGGTAGTACTTTTGGTTTAATATTGGATGCTCCTTTTAATTTTTAGCCATGAGTTCCATGGGTCGATGACGTTAGGACACCCTGTATAAGGTTGAGTTAAGACAAGAAAAAAAACGTATAGGAGGGGGGGTCTATTTCCCCGTTTAGTCGGGAGGGGCATTTTCTAAAAAATAGAAAAAAAATCATTAAAAAACAAAAGTTCCGACAAGCGGAAAATTTCCTCAAGCAGACACATTTTCGGGAACTAACTTTTTCTCGAATTTATCATACAAACAAATTACGTTCCTATAAATGGAAATTTTTATAAATGGACGCAGAAACTTTTTCTCGCTTAGTTTTATTTTTTTATAAACAAGAAGAAAATGGGAAATATACGTTATTTCCAAAAAACAAAATTTGGATTTTCTCCTGGGGATTTTTTGTAAGGATTTTTTTGGGGGGATTTTGTCTTTAGTCGGTTTTATCTTAGGGATTTTGTCTGTGGGGGATTTTTTTGTAAGGAATTTTTATGGGGATTTCGTCTTAACTTAGTTTTATCTTGGGGATTTTGTATGTGGGGATTTTTTTGTAAGCGATTTTCTTGGGGGATTTTGGCTTAACTCGGTTTTATCTTGGGGATTTTGTATGTGGGATCTTTTTATAAGGGATTTTTTTTAGGGATTTTGTCTTAACTCGGTTTTATCTTGAGGATTTTGTCTGTGGGGATTTTTTGTAGGGGATTTTTTTTTGGGGATTTTGTCTTTACTCGGTTTTATCTTGGGGATCGTTTTTTTGGAATTAGTTCGTATTGTAACCCGAAGAAAATCTCTGTTAAGCGGACGGGAATCTCTAATAACTGAATAGAGAGATGTTACGTTGAGAGCTTAGTATAGGCGATTTCCCGAGTAACAAAGTTTGCGCTATGATAAGAGTTACGGTTCCCGGTTTGGACTACGTTCCGGAATAGTACATTTTTTTCTACTCTTAATTTTCGCAATCATTTCATTTAGTAGCTCCAAGAAAAGCAGGAGAACCGGTCAAAAACTAGGAAACCATAAGCGTCCGCTTATCGGAACTTTAACTGTACATATAATGTAATATCTTATGTCATAATGTGAACATGTCCCATAATTTTAGCAAATGTCATTAAATATCTACGCAGTTTAGAGATTTTGAACTAGTTTTTTGTTTGCCCAGGTTGCTGAATTGGTTCTCGAGCAGGACGGAGCAACCCCTTAAAGAACAATTTGGAGATTTTGAAACACTAATTTATGAAATTATGCCATTACCTTTGCCCTACCTTGTATAATATTTAAAAAAAAAATGAATAATAATTTTGTGTAAAAAAAGACAGTTAAGGAAAGACTATTTTCGATAAACACAGCTTCAGTAAGAAACCAACAAAAGTAAATTAAATTTTTATGTTTCCCAAAGGAATCTTTAAAACAATCTTCCTGTTAAACCATTTCCTTTTCATTCATATTTTCATCCCAAAAACAAAAAACTCTTACAGCAAAAATACATAAATATGTAGCTACATTTTGTGCTGTGAAGCGTGCAAGTCCATCGACTGCTGACGCTGATCCAATGGGTAATTATTTGTAAGTTCTCACACAATAACTCAGCCGTAGCAATCCGAAGAATAGGTCTAGATATATATAGTACCTAACCTAAAGATATTGTATCTCATGAATAAAGAGTAATACTGCGAATAATTACTAAATAATGCTTATTGACTGTTATGCCCTTTATCTTATAGAACAAAGTTAAATTGTACCACACCTATCTAGGGAATATAAATCAAATATAGGAGAGAAGAATAAAATAAGAAAGAAAAGGGAAGCCTTTACGATCGATATAAGTTTTTTGTTTTTTCCATTTAGCTCTCTCCTCAAGGAACTTAAGTTATTTCGATTTGCTTGAGTAATTTAAGCTTCTGGTTTGGTTTTTTTTTCGAATTAAATCATAAAGTTATGCATCATTGGTGGCAACAATTCGTTACCAGACGGTTAGTGTTGATTTATTCTTAAAGATGAAAAAAAAAAAAAATAGCATAGGGAATGTGAATAAAAGACAAACGAGGGTAGGGTCACTGGAGACACATTACTTTGTGTAAATTTCTATAATTTAACATCCGCTTTTTAGTCGTGTGATAAAAATTTGGTCTCGTATTAATAAATAAATTTTTTGAAGGGAAACATTTTGAGACGACTTTATTTTAAAATATACATATTTACCTACAACATTGTTTTTTTTTTTTTTTGGGGTGTGGTTTTGAGCTTGTTTTCAGTTGTGTGTCAGCAATCGTGTTTGGTTACAAAATGGAATTAAACGGTGACACCTTTTTAATGAAACGATGTTAAATTTAATAACATACACCTTTATACCTACATAATATGTATGTGTTTTTGAAAAAAATACAAATTTAGGAAAAATATACACTGCGGTTCAAAAAGTTGAACCTAATTCTCAAGTTTTTTTTTTTTTTTTCAAAAAAATTCAAATTCATAACTAAAAACCTTCTTTTCGGTTTTTTGCGAAGAAATATTTTTTTGTTGAAGGTTTGAATGAAAGAACAGCAACTTGAGTGAGCTACCACCAAAAATATTGAATATTAAAAAAAAAACAAAACAGTGGCACTTCCCGCCTGGAAAAATGGCAAGTTTTTGGTAAGTTTAGGTAAGGCCCCGGCAAGTTTTCGGTAAGGAAAACATGGAAGAGGAAAACATGACAGGCCCCTATTAGTGCCTCGCTGAGAACGTTTATTTAAATAATGACTGTGAATCGGTGTGTCAAGTAGTAAAATCGCAACTGCAGACAAAACAGAATAAGACAGAATCACAACTGATTTTGACATTTATTAGAAATCTGTTCTAGGTTGTTCTACCTAAAAAGCAAGGATTCGCGGTTAATTCGTGAAATTAGTCAACTTTTATTATCTTAAACAAGAAAAAACGTGTTTTGAATACCTCCAAACCTCCCAATATAAGCAACAGAAAGCGCATCACCGCAGAATCACAAACGATGACACTACCGGACGCTGCACGTTTTTAAACCGACACGTAAATGCACACAAACGGCAGGATAGGTACCATGAGAATTATGTTGGAGACAGGTCCAACCAGGATGACCAAGAGTTCATCGGCAAGCTGAAACGTGGTGAGTACACTGAAGTCTTCGAAGCAACACAACAACAAGAAGTGTCTCTTGAAATAAAAACCATGGAGAATATATGTGGAACAAATCTTGTTTTTACTTGTCAGGGCTTAGGCAGAATTTATCTGACGAGGCAAAAAGGTTCATAACTGGTGAGAGCCTAGCGAATGCCTATTGTAACCCTTGCTAGACCCTTGTTAGTAACAATGAAAAACTTGCCAGGGCCTTATTGAAAACTAGATTATTTTCCAGGCGGGTTAATAAAGCAACATTTTGATCAAAATAAAATTGAACAAAACATTCACATTTTTTTCAAAAATTTTGACTTTGAAATTTAATTTCTCAAAAACAGTTTTTTTAAATGAACTTGAATTAAAAAGAAAACAAAAGAATGGAATATTTGCTTTCAAAAAAGCTATAGCACATTATTGTATGTAATTTTGTTTTTTTTTTTTTTAAACGGAAGCGTTCAGATGAAGAAGGGGTTAAGTGACATTTGAAAAATTTTGAGACACAAGAGTTTAAAAAGTCCTTTAACTAGAACTTCTGTATTACATTTCCTTACTTTGTACAATTTTTTGTCAAGGGCAATTGAAAACCAATGATTGTGGAAGGCCGCCAATCTTATTAGAATTAAAGTTTTCTCTTAGCGTTTACGTTGGTAAAAAATTTAAAAAAAAATGTACAATGTCACTTACCCCCTTCTTCATCTCAACACTTCAATTTTTTTTTTTTTTTTCAATTTTAAGTCAATTTTTCAGAAATTGCCCTCCCTGCCTCAGGGAGGGTGAAAGAGTTTAATGTCCATATATTTCTTTTTTTTGTTAGAATAATCCCAGGAATCATCTACCAAAATAATTTAAAGCACGAATTAGGAAACACCATGCATACAAAGATAAGGCTATGGTTTCAGTGGCAGCGATGTTTACTCGAGCAAGTAAACAATTCTCGCTTTAATTTTGAAATTTAAGGGTTTCAGTCACAGCAATTCGCGCACAATCTAAACAGGATTTAATTGACGAGGTAAAATATTATAGTGAGGCCTTAGCGAATGCCTATAGTAACCCTTGCTAGACCCTTATTAGTAACTACGAAAAACTTGCCAGGGCCTCATTGAAAACTCGATTCTTTATTGAGGCGTGGTTATTTTAAAAAATATAATAATCAAGCCAATAAAATAGATAAATGGAAAATGTTAATTCAGCATCCAAAAGTTGCATCTTATAAATGAACCGGATTGTTATTCGCAAAATCGATATTTTTTTCTAATTTTGGGGGAGTTTAAAAAGACTTTTTTGATCGAATCCCCCCCGATTAAAAAAAACCAAACCAAATACAAGTGAATCAACCACATTTACTATAGCGTCAAAAAGGCGCAAGGACTCTTTTTGCCTTTGTACCAAATAAAAAAAAATAAAAAAACACAAATATACACTTTCCATGTACCTACTGGGCGACTTGATAAGGGTTCTTTTTTTTTTTTTTTTATCGAAAAATCAATTGTCGTCCTCGTCCACAAGTTGTACCAATACCTACTTTTTTCACCCTAAATTTATACATTGAATCATTACAATTTTGGTGGTGGTGGTGCAAAAAACTGTTACACCAAATTCTCCTTGCCTTGCGCTTACTGCAAGACAAAATCAAACAGAATTAAAAGTTATTTTGGTTTCATTCATCAATAGCTAGATAGGTACTTATCCCCTTTTCAATTTGGTAACTTTCTTACAAATATAATGTCAACCTTACAATTTATTTCTGATAATTTCGATCAAATCGCCCTTCTTAATAATGTAAATGGGCTTAAACGTCTTGTCAACGTTGCTTATTTAACTTTTATTGTGACGCGCGATATAGGATTGATGTGATGAATAAATAATGCAAGGCTACTGATTTTTGTATCTTATTGGGAATGGGAGATTTCTATTATATTGAGCTCGAAAGAGAGAGCGCATAGTTTAACCCTTGAGTAAAGACAACCACATAAAAGATACTTCCATCAAGTTGGCATCTTATTAGAGAGTGTTTAACCATTATATTTTAACCGCAGACATTTTATCAAGGTTAAACCACAGATTAAGATACATTTTCCCTTGAGATACTTATTTGACATAGAAATATCAAGAACAGAAAAATCCAGATGAGTCAACACATTCCTTATATCTCTTCTGTCTACAGTTTCAGATTCATCATCATCATCAGCATCTCACATGAGAAACTTGCGAAAAATCACAAGCAAACAAAATTTTATCTAAGTGTAGACATTTCATAGAAAGATATTCTTCACTAATTTTTTTTTTTTTGTACTTTACCTATTTGTTTTTTTTTTTTTGTAATATCTTTTACTCTCAAGAAGAACAAATATCAATTACTTATGGGAAACATAATGCAAGATATTTTGTCTTTGGTTGATTTTTTTTTTTTTTAATTTATTTTTTTTTTTAACTCTTTTTACATAGAAATGTCACGTTTGTGCGAATTTTGTACATATACAGCTATGGACAGAGAAATAGCACACTTATGAATTTTTTATGAAAATAGAATTTATCTCTATTTTTTTAAAACAAAATACTGTAATTTGTATGCGAGAAACTTGGGAAAATATTAAGGATTCTTAAAAATAAATTATTAATTTAATTTCAATTGAATTGAATTAAAAAAAAAAATATTATAGCATTTAATGACGAGATTTCTGGTGATGGACACAAAAATAGCACACATTTGCAGAAATGTAAAAAATCATAGTTTTGGTAAAGTAAACATTTAATATAGCACAATTTCTGAATTAGCCAAGTTAATACTTTCTAGATTTGATATGATTTTTTTAAATTAGCCTTGCATCTTCAGTGGAAACTCCTTACCAGCTGTGTGACGCCAGAACCCCGACCTCAAAATTTTTTGACGAAACATGTCGCATTCGTTTGTCCATCGTTTGTCCACGTTTGTCCAGGCAGACAAATCGTTTGTCCACCCTCAGGAAAAAAGTTATTAAGCTTTTCTTTTTTATAGCAAGTACCCCAAAATTAAAAAACGCCTCTACTGCCCACAATTTTGAACTTAGGAGGTCCGAACCAATTGCAATCGTTTGTCCACCGGCTCCTTATCATTGTCCACCAAAAATTTTCGTTTGTCCACCCTTAGTTCAAAAATTATTCAACTTTTCTGTTTTATAGCACAGGGCATAAAAAATTAAATTTTTTTTTTGCGGAATGGAACCAACTGCAATCGTTTGTCCACCGATTGTCCATGTTAGTCCAGAAAGAAAAAAAATTTTTCCACCCTTAGTTCAAAAGTTATTCAACATTTCTTTTTTATAGCAACACCCCCAAAAACAAAAAGTCCCCTAAAATCCCCAATTTTTAACTTAGGTGGCCCGGACCAATTGCAATCGTTTGTCCACCGGCTCCTTATCATTGTCCACCAAAAATTTTCGTTTGTCCACCCTTAGTTCAAAAATTATTCAACTTTTCTGTTTTATAGCACAGGGCATAAAAAATTAAATTTTTTTTTTGCGGAATGGAACCAACTGCAATCGTTTGTCCACCGATTGTCCATGTTAGTCCAGAAAGAAAAAAAATTTTTCCACCCTTAGTTCAAAAGTTATTCAACATTTCTTTTTTATAGCAACACCCCCAAAAACAAAAAGTCCCCTAAAATCCCCAATTTTTAACTTAGGTGGCCCGGACCAATTGCAATCGTTTGTCCACCGGCTCCTCATCATTGTCCACCCAAAATTTTCGTTTGTCCACCCTTAGTTCAAAAATTATTCAACTTTTCTGTTTTATAGCTCAGGGCATAAAAAATTAAATTTTTTTTTGCGGAATGGAACCAATTGCAATCGTTTGTCCACCGATTGTCCATGTTAGTCCAGAAAGAAAAAAAAATTTTTCCACCCTTAGTTCAAAAGTTATTCAACATTTCTTTTTTATAGCAACACCCCCAAAAACAAAAAGTCCCCTAAAATCCCCAATTTTTAACTTAGGTGGCCCGGACCAATTGCAATCGTTTGTCCACCGGCTCCTCATCATTGTCCACCCAAAATTTTCGTTTGTCCACCCTTAGTTCAAAAATTATTCAACTTTTCTGTTTTATAGCACAGGGCATAAAAAATTAAATTTTTTTTTTGCGGAATGGAACCAATTGCAATCGTTTGTCCACCGATTGTCCATGTTAGTCCAGAAAGAAAAAAAAATTTTTCCACCCTTAGTTCAAAAGTTATTCAACATTTCTTTTTTATAGCAACACCCCCAAAAACAAAAAGTCCCCTAAAATCCCCAATTTTTAACTTAGGTGGCCCGGACCAATTGCAATCGTTTGTCCACCGGCTCCTCATCATTGTCCACCCAAAATTTTCGTTTGTCCACCCTTAGTTCAAAAATTATTCAACTTTTCTGTTTTATAGCTCAGGGCATAAAAAATTAAATTTTTTTTTGCGGAATGGAACCAATTGCAATCGTTTGTCCACCGATTGTCCATGTTAGTCCAGAAAGAAAAAAAAATTTTTCCACCCTTAGTTCAAAAGTTATTCAACATTTCTTTTTTATAGCAACACCCCCAAAAACAAAAAGTCCCCTAAAATCCCCAATTTTTAACTTAGGTGGCCCGGACCAATTGCAATCGTTTGTCCACCGGCTCCTCATCATTGTCCACCCAAAATTTTCGTTTGTCCACCCTTAGTTCAAAAATTATTCAACTTTTCTGTTTTATAGCACAGGGCATAAAAAATTAAATTTTTTTTTTGCGGAATGGAACCAATTGCAATCGTTTGTCCACCGATTGTCCATGTTAGTCCAGAAAGAAAAAAAAATTTTTCCACCCTTAGTTCAAAAGTTATTCAACATTTCTTTTTTATAGCAACACCCCCAAAAACAAAAAGTCCCCTAAAATCCCCAATTTTTAACTTAGGTGGCCCGGACCAATTGCAATCGTTTGTCCACCGGCTCCTCATCATTGTCCACCCAAAATTTTCGTTTGTCCACCCTTAGTTCAAAAATTATTCAACTTTTCTGTTTTATAGCACAGGGCATAAAAAATTAAATTTTTTTTTTGCGGAATGGAACCAATTGCAATCGTTTGTCCACCGATTGTCCATGTTAGTCCAGAAAGAAAAAAAAATTTTCGACCCTTAGTTCAAAAGTTATTCAACATTTATTTTTTATAGCAACACCCCCAAAAACAAAAAGTCCTCTAAAATCCCCAATTTTTAACTTAGGTGGCCCGGACCAATTGCAATCGTTTGTCCACCGGCTCCTCATCATTGTCCACCCAAAATTTTCGTTTGTCCACCCTTAGTTCAAAAATTATTGAACTTTTCTGTTTTATAGCACAGGGCATAAAAAATTAAATTTTTTTTTTGCGGAATGGAACCAATTGCAATCGTTTGTCCACCGATTGTCCATGTTAGTCCAGAAAGAAAAAAATTTTTTCGACCCTTAGTTCAAAAGTTATTCAACATTTCTTTTTTATAGCAAAACCCCCAAAAACAAAAAGTCCTCTAAAATCCCCAATTTTTAACTTAGGTGGCCCGGACCAATTGCAATCGTTTGTCCACCGGCTCCTTATCATTGTCCACCAAAAATTTTCGTTTGTCCACCCTTAGTTCAAAAATTGTTCAACTTTTCTTTTTTATAGCACCCAACATTAAAAATTAAAATTTTACTTAATAGAATGGAACATATTCACAGATATTCCATGTAAGCCCAGAAAAAAAATGTTCGACCCTTATTTTTTTAAGTCAACAGTGCCTTAAAGTTACTAGAAAGATATTTTATTATTACTTTGAAAATAAGGCATTTATCTTCACTCCTTTTTTGTTTTATTTAGCGAAACTAAAATCCCTATATAGCTTCAAATTTGAATCTTTGCTGTTGTTAAGTTAAAAGCTTTGATTACTTAATTACAAAATTTAATTTAGTAAGGGCCACTTGCTCCAAACGAACGGATAAATATATAAAACTCAGGATAACTATCCTAGTTTAAATAAATAAATAAGAATTTATCGTTTTTTAATTGTACGAACGGAAAATAAATAACAAGCGGATAAGAATATTTTTTCAGAATCACCAACACAACAAACACAAAACACATTGAAAAATAAACAAACTTTAACGCTTTCACTTGCTTTCTCGTAAGAAATTATATAATTTGACGTTAGAGCTATTCAGAGTTTAAATATTTATCCAGAGAACGAGGAGAAGATAACTTTTTAAACTTAAAATAGAGAAAAAATATTTTGCTACAACATGATTTGATTCAAATCAGTCAGATAATTTAATTTATTTATAAATCAGGAGTTACTGCTGTCAAAAAAACTTCTGTGTAAGTGGCTCTAAATATGTTTATTATAATAACTATGTTATGCAGATTTTCATAGTTGGGAAATGAATAATATAAATATATGTGTGTTTTAAAAGTAATTAACGTTCAAGTTTTTGGTATTTAAAAATCTTTTGCTATTGTTTCTTACAAATTGATTCCAATTTTTCTTTTGTTTTATTTATTAAAATTATATAAAATAAGAATTTTTATTTTAATAGATTGTAATGCTAAATTTTGGAAAATTCATTTCGGCAGCCGTCAGTAGCCACGCTGTTATTCTTTTAATTTATCTTAAATTAAATAAAGAACTGGATTTTAGCATGAATAAACGAGTGAAGCATCATGTTTTCTAATTTATCAAAGATAAAATCATCAGCGTAAAATTTTGAAAATTTTTTGTCATTATTTTTTCAAAAAATTGAGTTTGAAAATTAATTTTTAAAAACTGTTCTCTGAAATATTTTGACTTAAACATAATAAACGAAAGGTTTCTAGATTTAAAAAGAAAGTCCTCTAACATTTTCAGTGTTGCTGTTGTTTTTTAATGGTTTACTTTTATTGTAAGGTGATCTTTTGGAAAATTTGACCCCCCGCCTAAGGGAATCACCCTGTATAATCTATGCATTGTACATATCGTATGAAATCTGTCATTTTCTGCAAATTTCTTTTAATTAAATGAAATGGTTAGGAGCCATGCTAATAAAAAAGGTGATTTTTTCTTAATTTAAGGGGTATATCAATTTTTTGTTGGTGGTCGATCATAAATGAGCAAAAGACAAACGAAACCTTTTGGCATCATCATCCCAGGTTTGCCAATGGTTGCCATATGAGGGCAGTAGACGACTTTTGTTTTCTGGGACTGTTGCTATATAAAAGACATTTTGAATATTTTTTCAACAAAGGGGGGACAGACGAAATTTTTCGGTGAACTTTTTTGTTTTTGAGGAAGTTGCTATAAAAAAGAAATGTTGAATAACTTTTGAACTAAGGGTGGAAAAATTTTTTTTCTTTCTGGACTAACATGGACAATCGGTGGACAAACGATTGCAGTTGGTTCCATTCCGCAAAAAAAAAATTTAATTTTTTATGCCCTGTGCTATAAAACAGAAAAGTTGAATAATTTTTGAACTAAGGGTGGACAAACGAAAATTTTTGGTGGACAATGATAAGGAGCCGGTGGACAAACGATTGCAATTGGTCCGGGCCACCTAAGTTAAAAATTGGGGATTTTAGGGGACTTTTTGTTTTTGGGGGTGTTGCTATAAAAAAGAAATGTTGAATAACTTTTGAACTAAGGGTCGAAAAAATTTTTTTCTTTCTGGACTAACATGGACAATCGGTGGACAAACGATTGCAATTGGTTCCATTCCGCAAAAAAAAAATTTAATTTTTTATGCCCTGTGCTATAAAACAGAAAAGTTGAATAATTTTTGAACTAAGGGTGGACAAACGAAAATTTTTGGTGGACAATGATAAGGAGCCGGTGGACAAACGATTGCAATTGGTCCGGACCTCCTAAGTTCAAAATTGTGGGCAGTAGAGGCGTTTTTTAATTTTGGGGTACTTGCTATAAAAAAGAAAAGCTTAATAACTTTTTTCCTGAGGGTGGACAAACGATTTTTTTGCCTGGACAAACGTGGACAAACGATGGACAAACGAATGCGACATGTTTCGTCAAAAAATTTTGAGGTCGGGGTTCTGGCGTCACACAGCTCTCCTTACCAACTTTTGCATCCTCTATTTCAGATGGAGTTCCACGTTTTGTTTATTCTAGCCCAAAGTTTGACTTTAGTTTCTGTTTTCTTTACCTGATATGAATACTCATATCATTAAAAAGATGTTATAAAACTGAGGATATGAACTTTGTGCTGACCTGTGTAAGAAATATCAATTTATTATTCCAAAAAACAATTTTGTACCAAAACCGCCACATTGTTTTGGTCATTTTGATGCATTGAAATTTAAATGAAATGCAGAAAATGGGATGAAAAAAGTTCGATCGGTCTTTTGATAATATTTAAGACTTCGAAATTTAACCATCTTGTCATCAATTATTATAACTGGAGCCATTCTAAGGCATGCAAATGCACCCAATTTTCTTTCAATATAATTATTGGTATTTTAGGGTACATTTGCAGTTGCATATCTGGCTTTTAGGACAATGGAAAAATGTTTTCCCATAGTCTAATGCGTTAAAACTTCATTTCAGTATTCTGCTACGAATTTCATTTGCTGAAGCTTACATATTGCTCAACCTCTACTATTCATTTTCTAACAAGTCTAATTGAGATATCAAGAACTAATTTTCCATTGATTTCAGCCACTATGAACTATGAACCAAAAGATTCATAAATATGGCACAACCTTTTTTCTAATGTTGGCTTGGTCAACTCAGACTTTAACTTCGGAATGGTTAAGTTTACGAATTTTGTTTTCTGTTCGGAAATCTAAATTGGCTTTAACAAAATTAACGGCATTCTAAACCATTTTTCGAAAACAGTTCAGTAATAAAATCGTTTTGAGGAACTGATCCGTTTTGTGTAGAGTTCATAAATAACACAACTTTTTCCCGCTTATAATGGGACCCCTTTTTAAGTATCTTTTTAACACGTGTCCGTTTTAACACACCCATGAATGAATAAATTGGGGTTTATAATTGCACTACGACCTTTAGATCTATTGTGCCCCCATTTAGAGCCAGATGAGCTTGCTCATTCACAGCTCTTCCTCCAAATTTGTTTCTTTGAGGAACTTTAGTATTTGGAGTATTTTCAGGGAGGGTAATTCGCTCACTTCTATCTGGTGGCGGCCCAGATGTTTGTATCTCTGATGCATAAGTGCTTCACAGCTGCCTAAAATGTGGTCCGGTGTCTCATCTTGGTTGTTGCAGAATCTGCATGTGGCAATGCTCACCAAGCCAAGGATTCTGAGGTGTCTCCTTAGCTTACAGTGGCCTGTGAGGATGCCCGTAGCTATTCTTAAGTTATTCCTACTTAAGCTAATACAGGATTTGAAACGTTCTTGGTTGTAGTCCCCAAGTAGTAGTTTGGCCTGTCTTAGCTTGGGGAATTCTTTCCAGATTTTTAGTCTTTTAGCCTCCTCTTCTGTTTTGATTTTATTTTTAATCACGTTTTCTCCTATTCCACAATAGGGCTCTGGACCCGTTAAGGGTGTTGTTGCACCTATTTTCGCTAAGGAGTCTGCCACTTCATTGCCTTGGACACCAATATGGCCTGGTACCCAACAAAGTGTTACATTGTTGTTTTTGCCCAGTTCATTCAGTCTGCACACAAAGTCCCATACCAGTTTAAAACTGATGGTGTAAGAGTTCAGTGCTTTAAGTGCAGCTTGGCTGTCTGACATGATGGCAATGTTTTGGTTACGGTAGTTTCTGTCGAGATTACGTTCTGCACATTTTCCTATGGCGTTGACTTCCGCCTGGAAAATGCTAGTAGACTGCCCCATCGGTAAGGAAAGTTTGGTTCTTGGCCCAAAGATTCCTGCCCCAGTCCCTTCACTTGTTCTCGATCCATCAGTGTACCACTTGATGACATTTGCCCTAAGAGTGTAGTTAACTGATTCGCCTCGCCTACCCATTCTTTTTTGCTACATAATTCCGTTCGAAAGTTTTTTACGAAATTATACCTTTTAATCATGCCATCTCTTGGAATGTCAATGAGGTTTGTTACTGCGGACTTGCTGATCGAATTTCTTTCCCTATGACCTATGCAGTTTCCCGTCCCAGTGCCCTCTTTTGCAAATCTCATGATGGCTCCCATAGCAGCACTTTCTATGGCCACATGTAGTGGGGTTAGGTGAAGGATTACCTCCATTGCTGCTGTAGGGCATGATCTCATTGCTCCAGTAATGCATAAGCACGCGAGCCTTTGTACCTTTTCCAGAGATTTCCTGGTTGTAATTAGTTCGGTCCTTTTGTACCATGCAACCGCACCATAGGTAATGATGGGTCTTACCATCATGGTGTACATCCATCGCAGGATGTTTGGCTTGCAGCCCCATGTTTTACCAGCAAGTCTCTTGCATATCATAAGGGCCCTAGTGGCTTTCCCGACAGTTATTTCAACTTGTTTGTTCCAGAGGAGTTTACTGTCTAGTGTAATTCCTAGATATTTAACATCCTTCTGGGGTTCGATTACTTCTCCCGCCAACCGGATGGGCTTCTACCCTCTTTTTAGTAAACGGTACTATCGTTGTTTTTGTGGGGTTTATATTTAATCCCACTGATAGACACCATTTCGTTGTAATGGATAGACCTCTTTGTATTATATCGCAGAGTATCTTCGAACTTGCCCAAGGCTGATATTACAATATCATCAGCGAAGCCGATACATCGTATGCCTTGAGAAGAAAGATTTTCTAGTAATTCATCTACAACAAGACTCCACAGCAGGGGTGAGAGAACCCCGCCTTGAGGACATCCTCTTGTTGTGATGACTTTCTGGACACATTATCCTGCGTATGCTTCCGCCGTTCTTGTGCCTAGCATTTCACTTATCCATCTGATGATGGTAATGGGAACGCACTTCCTTACTAGAGCTTTATTTACGGCTTCATGAGAAGTGTTGTCGAAAGCCCCCTCAATATCTAAGAAGGCACATAAGGCCGTTTCTTTGGATTCTAAAGCAATCTGTAAGGTATTTGTGAGTGCATACAGGGCGGTTTCTGTAGATCTTCCCGCTCTGTAAGCATGCTGGCGTTGGTTCAAAGGCATATTTATTAATACTTCTGATCTAATAAAGTTATCAATAACCTTTTCCAAAGTCTTCAGTAGAAAGGATGTTAAACTTATTGGCCTGAATGACTTTGGATGTGTTGTATCCTTTTTCCCAATTTTGGGAATAAAAATAACCTTAGCTCTTCTCCATAGATTAGGTACGTGTCCAAGTGCAATACTACTTCGAAGTACGCTAATAAGATATGACATTAGTTCCTCTTTCCCTTTTTGCAAGAGGGCTGGGAAAATGCCATCTACTCCCGGTGACTTGAAAGGTTGAAAGGTGTTTAATGCCCAATCAATCCTATTAGCTGAACAGATAGTTGAGGCTATCTTCCAGCTGTCCCGGTTTGGCTTGTTTTTGTATTTCCTATAATAGGTAAACTGCCCGGGAAATGAGTGTTTAACAATAGAGTGACCCTTTGTTCCTCATTTTCTGTAAAGCTTTAACACACCCAACAGGAAACTGTATTTATCTGCTGCAAATCTCAATTGAAAAACGAAAATTTAATATAGAAATCAAAACTGTGCTATTTTGATATGAGCGGGAATTCAATTCTCGGAATAATAACAGGATATTTGGGATCCTCATTTGTGGTTACAGTATCTTCAAACAACGTGCCTAAAAAAATGCGGTCAGCGGAAAATAATTTTTTTAATTTTTCCCCAATATTTGTGCTATTTCTCTGTTCATAGCTGTATATATCACAAATGAAGTGAAATATACATATTTTTGTAAGTAAGAGTAATTTTGTGGCATCATTAAGATAAATGTTTATTTTTTTCAGCATTTTTAAACAAATTTATATCAATTTGAGGAATCATCAGATCACAACCTTGAATTACAAAGCTTCTACACGATTGAGCAAAAGTAATTTAGATGGCGTCAAATGTCTACAGACAAAAATGTTTAACGACTTTTTGCCGCAAGTTTCTGAATTGAATATCGAAAATTGTTGGTTAGAGCAACACATGTATGGCATGTTAAAGGTTGTGGAAGGCATTTAGTTTTCATTTTACCAAATATTAATACTTAACTCAAAACTTTCATACAGAATTTCTTTCCTTTAAAGACTTATGGGTATCTACTTTTGCCATACAAAAAGGAAACCTAGTTCGCTGCTATTCCCAGGTCTCAGCATGAAGTGACATTATTCCCAAATCGTAGTACTTTCTGTTTCATCTTAATCGCTTCTTCGTTAACTGTCTTATTTCCAACGTGCCTCTTAACTTTATCTGAACTTAAAAAAAAAATCTTATAAAGATAAGACAAAATAAAAAAGGCACTTTAGATTAAGATGAAACAAAAAGTAGAAGAGTAGGTACGACGAAAAATTAAGATAAGCCACAAGATGCCGTTGAAATGTGGAAGGGAAAAATTAATATAAAGTTCCTCAATTATTTTCACATTCTTAGGCTATTATTTTAAATGGTTGTTACTGGCCAAATACCTAAATAAGTACAAAGGCAGAAAAGCCTTCAAATAATGTTCTCAAAAGCAGACTAACTTTTAGGTTTTTATTTTTAAATAAGAATTCATTTGTGATATTTATTAAATTCCCTTGTAGTCGATCCGATTTGTGAAATTGGGAAAATTTTGACATTTCTCGACGTTTCAAGGTCTCTGGACTCGGATTACATTGTTTTTAGAAAGATGTCTGTGTAAGTATACGTTCGTACGTTTGGAAGCTTTTTATCGTTCACGGTATCTTGAGAACGCATAGAGATATCCACTTTAAATAAATTTTATTTTACAGATAATAAGGCCATAACGTGCAGAAAGTATTTTCAGAAAAATTCAATTAGCGGTTTTTTTTATTACAGTAATTTAAAAAAACAAAGCTGTAAAATGGCTTGTTTCTCAAATATCTCTAGAACAAAAAATGCTATCGACTTCGGCCTTGTTTCAATCTATGCATAATGATGTAGTGAAAAATTGGTAATAGGTACTTAAAACAAAGAATCAAAATCAGATTTTTTTTTTTTTTAATTAAAAAAAAATATTAAATATTGATTCAAAATAGCTTTTAACGGCCTTTAATCCATAAAAATTGGCGTCTTGTCTTCTAGGCCAAAAAAACTGAACAAAAAAAAATGCTAATAAAATGTGGGTCAACCCCAGCGTTTTTTTTTACTTCTATTTATTTTCATGTATACATATTTATTCTTGCTAAATACCTAGGGTGGTAAATAGGTACATGTTGTTAGACATGCACCTACATCTTAACTTAATTGCACATTAATATTACTGTAAACACTTCAAAGACTTTGCTGAGTTGAAATGGGAAAAGGGAAATGTATACCTACCTAGCTTCCCCAACGGCAGTGCGACATTTTTGGTTTTTTCCATAGTTTTGTGGATCCGCAAGATAATTGTTTATAACAGTCTTACTTCTATTCAGCCTCCTCACTATTTCTCGGCCGGAAAGTTCCCAAGTCCTTGAGGGCATCTATTTTTCCTCTTTTTGTCGTTGTCAATTTCTTTTCGGAACCCATTTTTGTATTAAATTAAATAAAAAGTTTTTTTTAAACATGAAAAAAAAAATCGATGATAGGAAATCCTGTAATGGAATATTCGCAATGGCCTCAAAGAAATGGCGCACTTTTTTTTCCGCTTTTAAAGTAATTCATTAATTGATTAATTTATAATTAACCCTTTAATTGTATGACTTCCTTATGGGAAAAAAACACGTACCTACCTACTTACTCATAGGTAGTAGGTAGGTACGTAAAAGTTTCCGGATAAAATATTTCCGACAGATAGGTAGGTATAAAGAGCGAAAATCGATTGCAAAATTTGTGGCCTCATACTATTGATTGGCAGTGTATTTTAGAAAAACATTTGTTTGCAAATATTTTATTTAAAATTTTTTAATTAACTTCTCCAATGCAGAACTAGCTGCTTCTGTAAGTATACAGGTATAAAAAGTTGAGGAAGCCCAGAAGTAGGTGGGTACCTACTTTTTCGTTAAAGTAGTTTTCAGTGAAAAAAAAAATCTAAAAAAATAGTGTATACCTATACAATTAATCAATTTTGCTGTTGGTTAAGATTTCACAGAATACAAATTATGGAAAATCACATACCTATCTACCTACCTACAAATGTAAGAGATTCTGCTAGCACAGCCATTTCTGTGCGTTTGATTAAACGTCTAACATCAAATAATTTACCTGGATGACTGTGTTACTTTAATTCACCTGCTAATTTGAATTACCTACCTATGTAGGAACCTACCAACAAAGTAGATTAAAAGATAAATCGCTGACACTGACACTGTCGTCAGTTATTGGTACCATTGCAACACAATCGAAATCTAATTAAGACCTGACATATGGAGGACAAACAAAAATGAACACCCACTACCAACAATTCCAATCCAATCTAACAAATCAAGCCAAGAAAAGCTATTATGTTTTAACTTGTAGGACTAATGACAGCCGATGTCTTAACAAAGCCAATATAATACCCACAATAGATAGACAAGTATCTAAATTGTCTCCCTTCCGACCGTTTAGATAGGTGTATCAAACTTTAATTGCCGCAGCAATTTCAATCGCCTATAGATACATTTCTATTGTTTATCTAGTTACAAAGATTCAGAAAGATCGAAAAACCCTCCTTTACCAAGTTGTTAGTCTATCTATAAATTAAAATTCTAAAGACAACATTACATAGCACGTTCCCGATACCAACAATATTGTGTGTGTTTTCCGAAAGAATATCATTTTTTTTTCTTTTGTCCTATCCTCTGCTGTTGGTGCTGGTGCTGTAACAGACAACCAGTACACACCAATTAATTACAATTACCGGAAATTATACGTAATTACAACAACTCTGGTGTGTCAGCAGTAAATTTGTGTTCTTTTGCTTTCCCATGTTCTGGAAGACAAAACAGCCAACGGGCCAAAGCTATAAGGCCAACCAAACCGAAACCCAAACTCCTCTTACCTTGACTTCCTTGACACTTTGCGATCCGGAATGATGCCACCAGCAGAAACAGCAAAAGCACCAAATAATGTAATCCAACAACAACAGTCAGTGGTTGTCCTCGTCGTCCTCTTCCATATCGGTCCATTTTTAGGAATGGGATGTTGTCTTTCTTAATCCAAACGAATAACTCTAATTATGCACAATAGACAAACACCAGGACAATTTATACAAAAACAAACAACAAATTTTATTAACTGCACATTTTTTTGTAAATAATTATTTAGGTATTTCTTTTTTTTTTTTATTTGTTTATTTTTATTTAATTTTCTTTTCAAACACCACAGCAGACGACAGACGACAGCGTCCAGTATTTACTTTTTTTCTTTATTCTTTTGAAAAACTTTTTCACTGTCTTCACAAACACTGTTGTATAGAACAAAACACAATAAAACCACTTTTTTCAATAAATTTTCTATCCCTCTTACTCACTATCTTAGAAGAGGACACACTGCAAGAACATTTAAACTTGTTCCGGTGTTGTTATCTTATTTTCTTCCATTAAAATGCATTTAATCACATTTTATCCGAATGCATTTTTTGCTACAATCAGCAATTTTATTCGCACTAACTGTAATATTATTCAATTTATATGACGCGAATTTACCGAATAAACGCAAATCAGAGTTAAAAAGGTAAACACACCCACACTAAACAAAAAAATCCGTCTATTCTCTTGGTTTTTTTTGTAATTGTGAATTCTTTTCGTTTTCACACTAAACAGCAGACAAGGCCGTTAACTTTGATTTGATAGTAAAATCAAAAAAAAAAAAGAATCAAAACCGAAACACCCGATCGAAAAAAGTGAATAATAATGAATGAAAAGCAGATCCGATTGCAATTTAATTAGAATATTACAGTTTGAAAATACATTCCGGTGAAATATTGCAAAAATGCTTGCTTAATTCAGTAGATCTTATTTTTTTTCTTGGAAAATATTCTTGAGTTCGAAACACACGATTTGTACGGTTATCCGGTAAACTAACCAAACGCCATCTTAACTACTTGCAGACTGAAGAAATTTTATTTTGATTTGGCGTGGTTTGCTTTGCCTTTCCTTGTCTCTTCTTTCTCAATGGTTCTTTTTGTTTATTTTCTTCGATTATTTCTATTTCTACAACCGTTCGTTTGTTTCATATTTCAGTGCGTTCATATTGGAATTCTACTGTCTGGGTTTTCCTGTTGGGTGTAAAATTTTCCGAGTGACGCGTTTTATGTTTTTTTTTACCAACAACTCTTCGTTTCGATTTAATTTTGTTTCTGCTGTCAAATTTTGTAAGAGAAAAAAAGCAAATGAGAGAGAAAAACCGGTTTGTTTGTTGTTTTAAGAGCAATTTGTCAACTGTCATTACAAATTACTCTTCGGAATACTAGAAAAAGACAAATATATTCATTTGAGGATGTGTTCAAGAAAAATGGAGATATTTTTATTAAGGCGTGTGTAACACTAATACCCTGTTTAGATTGGGAAGATTGAGGCCGGTATAACATGAGTTTGGGATAAGAGAATGCGGGGTGAAGTGCCTTGTGAGGCGCGAACAAAATATAAAAACCGGACTAATGAGTCTCATTCGTTGTTGTTTCGAATTTGTTGTTGTTCCAATGTATTTTGAAGCACCTCAAAGTGTATAATGTAAACACGACGACCCTCACTAGTCCGTACTAAATTTTCCCAATCGAAATTGAGTCTAGGGTAGTAACTAGTTTCGAGCATATGCTCAATAAAGGCCCTCGCAAACTGCCACGAAGCATTCGGAGCGAATACACGACAACCCTGGTTGTCAAAGCAAGCAACACGTTGTGATTATTGTCTTCGTCGTCACTCCGAATGCTTTGCGTTGGCTTGGGAGAGCCTTTGTGACCCAAAGATACTGAATATAACCCATTTGTTTAAATTGTTGTATTTGTAATTTTGTGTCGATGTGAAATCCAACAGCAATATAGCAGGGTGGTGTTAAGATAAATACTGTGAATGTGTGAGTTTTATACCGCCATTATTACACATACTTTCTCATTTTTTTATCTGATAGAACTTGTAGGCAAAAATTTTAATTTTAGGTTGGGATTCGATCCCTAGACCTTTGGCATGACTACGTAAGTCGAATTTTAAATAAATTACCCAATTTTTTCATTTATTGAAATAAATAATTATGTACCTTGATCACTTTTAGGCTGAAAGAAAAAGGAATTAAGAAAACCCTAAATCACGTGTTTTATTATTGTATGCGAGTCAAAGGCAATATTCAACCTCCAAACGCATTTAGCTTATAATGCCTCTATTCAACGTTATGAGTTTTATGAATAACATTTTGGCGTTTAGCGGCTGTATAAAGAGTGTATAATACTGCGTTTTCATTAGAGCTGAATCCAGAACTTCCACCAAACGTCAAAAACTCTAGATGGTGGGAAAACAAACGGTGTGTATTTATATTTGTTTGTATTGTTGTTTTCCCCCATCTACATCTTCTTTTTGATTAAAGAACTGTCAAAATTAGAAAGAGAAAAGACAGAGTCAAATTCTGGAAAAGCCCAATTGAGGTAATTTGGCAAATTACAAAAAAAGTGTTCACATTTCGTTATTTTGTTTGACGGTCCAGATTGTAAATCGCTTGTTGTTTTTTACATTGAATTCTGTCCTTTTAAATGGGATCCACTTTGAATAGATTCTATTTGGGTGTGTTCATAAAAGTTTAACGTAATTTCCTACAGAACTTTGTGCAAATTTGGTTGAAATTACCTCATTTGGAAATTTGAATTTGCATGTGAAACGAGATGATTTCGAATTGAATTTGGAAATTTTGAACGAAATTACCTCATTTGCTCTAATAAAAACGCAGTATAACATTAATTATGCACTCGTTATAATGCGATTATGAATTAGGCTGTTAATATATTATTATTCATTTATATTCACATGTTTCTTGAAAAAATATTGCATTTTTGCTGGAAAACATTTTTCGTTAAAGAAACTGGTGCCTTTAAGAACTGAAGTTCATGACTTTTTCATCAAAACAAAAAAAAAAATAAATATCCAATCTAAAGTAAGCTACCGGTTTTTTTCCACCCGGTTGTTGTTAAAATAAACACCGCTTTTAACCGAGATAAATAAATCGGTGAAAAAAACGGTTAAGCGAAACGAAAAAACAGGTGTCGGTTTTAACCGTCCTGTTTTTCTCATCTCTAGTTTTCCGTTTTCTAAACGGGAGGGAAATGGTGGAGAAGATACAACTCGTTTTAGAGACGGAGTAAGGTTACTTCGACCTAACGACACCATTAATCCTGAAAAAAATATTTATAAAAAAATATACGTGGAATAGAGGCGGAGTAAGCTAAAACTGGTACATAGGAGGAATAAAGCCGGAGTAAAGCCGTTTTAGTATTTATGTCATTTTGACATGAAATCGGCATCGTGTTGCATTTGCAAAAAGGTGTGCAAACAAAATCCCAGTTTTCAAACCGTTTTATTTTATTTTGCTTATCCATTCATTTGATAAATAGATATTTAGATAAAATAAAACCAATAATAATTATTAAAATGAATAATTGTGAAAGTTAGCTGGGGTTTGTTTACGTTTATAATAACCAGAGTTTTAAATTTGTCAATTTTTTGATAATATATTTTATAAATAAGATTTGTTTTGACGTGGCGTAAAGAGGGAGTAAGTGCTTCGACTCGGTTTAGCTACTCCGAGGTTAAAACGAGTATTAGTGAAATCTAATAAATAAGGCTGTGAATGATTAACAAAAGCGATACCAACTTACGCGAATGGACTAGAATGTCTTCTTCGGACTAGAAAATCTTTGAAAAAGACAGCAAACTTATGTGGGCTCGCATGCGGCATGAAGAAGAGGATCGCCCTCAAACCAACTTATGACGTGCCAAACAGGAAACTGCTACTTAGGGACGGACCGACAGACAAAGCTGGCAGAACCAAAACTTATGTTGTAGGTAAGGTTGTCGTGTTCATCAAAGTCATTTTCTTCTGTTCCAATATTCATGTCTACTTCGTATCAAAATGTGGTTGACCACAAATCTCTAATACAATTCAAATCAAAATAAAGGATATTCCTATTACTATTAACAACGTTAAGGAAACAACCATTGCCTTTGATAAAATTCTTACTGAAAGATGTCATCTATTCACAAAATCCACTTTCATCCGATTGTCGAAAATGCACTGCTGCACTCCCGCACTTATTGCCCATATGAATTCCCTGTAAATTTAAATCCTTACTCCTTTCTTACGTTTTTCCGCACAGACTACAAATGAATTATAAACCACTGCAAAAATAACTGACCAACTATGCAAATTGGATCATTGGGCTATGCCAGTTAAATATTTAATTAACAATCAAGACTTTACCGTAGTCACTCACCTTGTGAAATTGAAATTAATTGGAAATTCAAACAAACCTTTACCTTTAGGCTCTCTGTGCTCTGTCACACAGAAGTAAAAATGGGTAGGTATATACCCAATTGCGAAAGTCCTTATAACTATACGGTAGGATGGACAGTCAGGTATCTATGAAACCTTTATTTCCTCGCTACTATTACCACCCACAAAGAAAACACAGGATCTCACTTTGTATATCCCATTTTGTACACGCAAACTGAGTGATGTGAAATTGCAAAGGAAATAACTGGAACGATATCTTTGTATTCTCTCTTGGACAAAGAAAAATTTATTTAATGGATATGGATGGGCGACAGGCCACGTTCCAAAGATAACTTTGCTGTTCCCAATCGGACTCTATTCTGGGCTAGTTTTTGGGTTCATTGAATTGCATTCCGAGTCCTATCTCGATTCTATTGTGTACATTACATGTTATCCAACTTTGTTGCACTTTCTTTTCTTTTATTCGGTCACTGAAGTGTCCACATGGGAAACTTTATCGATATAGTGAGATCTTTTACAATGTGATGCCAGTGCAATTTATGCTGACTAAAACTAAAAATGGTCCCTCTCAGGGTTCTAAGAGTGAAGTGCTTAAAGATTTATAGGGCAAGAACATTTTTGAAAAGCTTCGTAAATAAGTTTTCTATCAGCAGGATTGAAATGCGTTTTTTTCTTTATGTATATGTATAGGTATGAAAGTTTTTATACTTGAAACACGAAAGTAAAACTGTTTGCCAACAATTTATGGCGAAAGTGGCACAAAGTTACTATTTAATAAAATATTTTGCATAGAAGAAACATATTTTATGTTTTTATAAAAAATAAATTTATTTATTGTTTACTATTTTAAAAAGAATTGGGGAAATTTGGCATAAACTTGAACTACTTAGGCGTGGCGTGTAATTTTGACAGATAGGTATACTTAAAGAGAATCGGCAATTTTACAGTTGAAAAAGAACGTTACAAAGTTACATTGCATCCACTTCCGAAAGATGGCACCATAATGTAGATACTAATGTCGATTATGGAATCCGCAATAGCGGATCCGCATCACTGATCTCTACAATACACTGGATAGCGCATCCATACAAGAAAGTTGATGCCATTTGAGAATTGTTATAATGTTGAGTTGCCTATTTTTTTTGTATAACGGTATAACTGTATAACATAATGAAATGCAAATTTTTTTACAAAATTGCAACTGAAATATTTTAAATTCACTTTAACAATTATTTTAAATTACAAAAAATCAAATTTACAAACAAGTGATGGTTCTTTTGCCTGTTTTTCTTAGAAATTCCACTTTGGTTTTTGCCCCTCTTCGGTTGTAGTAGAATTTTTGAGATCTCAGCAACTTGAACTGGCCTTCTCAGCCTCACTGAACATACCTGAAATGTTGAGTTGCCTCACTGAACATACCTAAAGTGTTGAGTTGCCTACGTACTTGTCATCTTCAATTGGAAGTAGAAAAACTGTTATACTTTATAGGGAATCCACTATCCAGTGTATTATAGAGATCAGTGATCCGCATTGATTCGCAGTACATTAGTCTCCTTTCTTTCCATGTGAAATCGATGATTAAAAAAGAGAGCACTTCACTGCGGGTGCCATTTTGCGGATTTCATAATAGGGATTCTTATAAATCTTTATTGTACCTAGTTCTTATGCCGGATTTATGCCGGATTTACACAAGTGACAAAATGTCATTAATTTTGTCATTTTTTACCAATAAATTGTCATAATTCGGTTTTATGACAGTTAATTGGTATAAAATGTCAATATTAATGACATTCTGTCACTCGTATAAATCCGGCATTATACAAGTGACAAAATGTCATTAAATTTGTCCGTTTATACCAATTAATTGTCATAATCCGGTTTTATGGCAGTTAATTGGTATAAAATACCCAAATTAATGACATTTTGTCACTCGTGTAAATTCGTCATTAAAATAACGCTTTAAAAACAGTTATAAAATTTCCCCTTAATAGGCGTTTTTCTTTTTTAGTTCAGAGTAGTTCAGAGCTGAGCCCGAACTGTCAAACAAAAATGTTTTGAGTTCAGAGCGCTCAGAGCTTGGTTTGTTTTTCTTTTTTCGTTCAGAGCGCGTTCAGAGCGTGCTCCAAGAGCTCAGAATAAAACAACCGAGCAGACGAAGTAAAAAACTGAGCGCGGCCAACTGCATACAGTTTTCATGTAATTTGACAGATATGACAATTGAGTGCTCAGGTGTGTTTTATAATTAAATCGGAATGCTCTGAACATACTCTGCTCAGAGTTTACTCCATTCGCTCAGAGTCTACTCAGTACTCTGCTCTGAACAAACTCTGAACTAAAAAAGAAAAACGCCTAATGACACGATGTTCAAAACACAGAAATTGCATTAACTATTCTAAAAGTTTTGTGTTTTTGGATAAATAAAATACAGAACAATAGACGTCAGTTGCACTTGTCGTTTCTCTATGAAAAAATTAGACAATTGGCATGTTTATATTTCAGAGATCTCGGAGGAATCCGTATTCTCAGAAATATAAAAACAATTCCTCACAAAAATTCTTCAGTTATGCTGTCAAAACTGTGGAATTTTTTTTTGGATTCGTTGCTCAATTATTTTCTGTCGCCGCAAATCAAATAAGAAAAAAAAAGGAATAGAAAGTTTTTTTGAGGAATCTTGTTTATATTTAAAGCTCCTACTCGGAGGAAAATATAAACTGATTGAAATATAAACTGACATAATTTACACTTTAGAAAATGTAAGACCAACTTGTCATTGTAAATGCGGCATAAAAAAACTTTGTTCAGTTGGACTGGGCTTAATTGTATCATGGATAAAACTCTGTTTTGACATCAATGCAAACAAGTCTCCGGTAGCCGTGATCGTCTAGTGGTTAGGACCCTACGTTGTGGCCGTAGTAACCCAGGTTCGAATCCTGGTCACGGCAATGTTTCATACATTGTTACGGAAGGAGATTATTTTTTTAATTATTTTTCTATCAACTAATTTGTTCAGACCTTACTAATTTCGTTTCTTTACTTTGGAAACACTGTGATTTTCTGTGCATTTTTTTTGTATATGAACTTTGACAGAACTCTGGAGTCAAATTTAAGTAAATGCATATAAAATCGCAGAGTTTCAAAGTAAAGGAACAAAGCTAGTATCTATATTTAAACAGGAAAATCAAAAACAAGTATACCTAGTGAGTATACCTACGAGTAGTAGTAGTCTGATTTTGTATGGTTTCGCGTTTTGACAAAATGATTAGGTAAGTAGTTAAAATTAAGACAATTTTCTGTGACCTAGGAAAAGTCGTTTTTTCTTCCTTTATTAAATTGTTTACGTTACAAGATTTGTTTAAACCTTCATATAAGATAAAACACAAGCAAAGTGCCTTCCCAATGTCAAAGATGACAAATTGAATATGAAATGTGTAGGTACTCGTTTTACACGCACGGTTTAAGTTGTCCAGTTGCACCCCACGCATATTTAAGGTATTATCTACTTGTATATTATTGCTCAAAAAAAAATTAAAAATGTACCTATTTAACATGCGAGTAGTTTTTTTTTACTGGAAAATATAAATACATTTTTGAGACAAAACGGAGCAAATGAAGTGTTCGTAATCTTATCTTTATGCAACGTTATACTGGTTTCGAACTCAATGATGACAGCCAAAAAAGATTTACGACACTCAAACACGACTAATTAAGACATTTTTGGTTTTATTTTTGATCTCGTTTGTTTGTTTTTATCTTTTTTTCGAGAAAAAGTGACAAATCGAAAATGGTTTTTGGCAAAGGAGAGTTGAACTAAAATGAGAGTCAAAGGGATTAAAGATTTAAATGCCGCCTTACGGAGGAGTGATTTATGTGTTTTTATTGGCTTGAAATTGAAAAGCATATGGAGCTGTTAATTGAAAATGAGCACATCGCACTTTTTATTTAACTGCATGGAAGGATTTCTATAAGACTTTATAAATAGATTCATTGAAAAAAATTCACTTAAAGTTTGAGTTCGGTATAAGGAGGTAGTTGGTAGTACAAAGCATAGGTACACGCCTTTGAATGCTACTTCATTTAAGGTTATGTAAGGAGGAATGTACGAGTACATTTAGTGCAGCCACAGACAAGTAGGTATATTAGTCCAAAAGTCACAAAAACTTAAAATAAATAACGGTTACCTAATATTAATTAATGTATTTAAAATTTACATTAATTGCAAAACCTCTACCTTCCGTTCATAGTGCAGAAAATACTAAGGTAGTTGTATAATAATGTTTTATCTGAGAAATAATTAACGCAAGGTAGGTCGTACAGTATGTATCTATTTCTTAACTTCAAATTAATTAGAAAATGACTAGAAACATTTTCCAATTAAAGTTCCCTTAATTTGAAGGAATTGGCGCAAAATATTAGACGATTTAGTATGATATTAAAGCATTTTTAGTATGATGCTAGGTTAAAAAGTGGATTTTCCAAATTTTAAACGAGTTAGAATCGGAATATGTATCTTTTTATTATTTTACTAAAGTTAAAATATCCAAATCGCAGTTTTATCTTTTATAGGGGTTTCCATTGGTAAATTGAGATTTCAATCAAAAAATTGATTTATTTTGTGGCGAATGGAACACAATTTCAAATTGATTTATTTTTGTCACTGTATTTTGTGCATTATAGCTTCTATGTAATATTTCAAAAAAATCTTCATCCCTCGATTTATTTTAGAAGAGAAATATGAACTTGATAAAGATGCCGGTGCATTTTAAACCTACCATTTATTTATTAGCAATAATTTTCCACATTTTTCAACACAATTTTCACAAACGAATCAACAAAAAACATATGCAAACTGACAACTGGATTAATGTTTGTATTAGTATAAGGGGGGTAAATGGGCCGATAAATTTAAATTTGCAAATTTGATTTAAAGTCAAAAATAAATCAATTTATTTTGCTCAATGGAACGCGAAATTGTCTATTTGATAGATCCAAATCAAAAATAAATTGATTTATTTTACCAATTAAAAACCCCACTAGTATCATACTATCTCCAAGTGTTACTTTGACAGTTACAAATGTGAAGATGATGTGATCTGTCACTGTTTTAGGCGTGTTCAACTGGATTTTATAAAGGAAATTAGTTTTGTATGAAACTAGTTAAAAATGTTTAAAAGTAAAACTAAGAAGTTAGAATATTGTTAATCATGTTAATGTCTTAACATCATGCTGTTTGTTGCGCCATTGTTTTTGACACCTTGCAGTTAAAGTCCCATACATCTTCTGAGCCATCTATCTTTCGCTCACACAATAAAAAAAAATCTTTCATGTGAATCAGAGAATATTTTGTTTTGTTTTTTCTAATGTGGTTTTTCTTTGGTAAATTCAGATTTCTGTCGAAAATTTGATTTTTTTCCATCGGTGGGTTTTGGATGGAAGAATCTAAATCTACCCTTTTATGTCGCACATAAAATCTCTCTGTGTTACCACAGACAAGAGAAATAAATATTTTTCTTAAATCTGTGCGGTGTTACTGGATGCGCTTTTCAGTAAAACGCCCATGTAAACAGACATTAGCTTAACGAAAAGATTATTTTAATTTTGCATACTTTTTGGATAGTGGACAAAATATAAATTTTCTTATCAACATGAAAACAAATTGTCTATGCTATGATTAAGTTTAAATTATGCATTTATACATCGATTTTCATCAATCCTCGATAGTATAGTGGTCAGTATCCCCGCCTGTCACGCGGGAGACCGGGGTTCAATTCCCCGTCGGGGAGAAAGGTGTGTTCGTTTTTTTCTATTTTTTTTTTTAAGAAAAAAAAAATGAATCAACGTTGTCTCTTTTCTGATTTTATTTAGGTATAAACCCTTGGAAAAATTTAAAATGCCTAGAGGACATTGCATTGATTGGTTGGTTTGTCCTTGTGTTATATAGATTTTTGCTTTAAAAATAGAATTAATTACTACACATATACAGTGGTGTGAAAAACATTCCGGATTTTTTTGGTAAACTGCATTGATTGTTGGTTTGTGATAAAAAAAAATGAAAAAATCAAATGTTTGCAATTTTTTCCCATTTTTATTGAACAATTTTATCATTTGAAACAAAAACCATGGAACTTAATCCATCAAAACAAAAAAAAAATCAAAAAATTAAAGCTAATTCAAAATTTTAATGTGACAAACTAACCGGATTTTATTTTTTTGCCATTAACTTTTATTATTTATTTAATATTTTGTCCAGTAACCCCTGTTTTTTATCACAGCTCGACATCGACGAGGCATTGACTGGATTAAATTCTCGAAAATAGAAGCAGGAATATTCTCCCATTAATTTTTCAAAGCTGCAAAAAGAGAAGTTGTTGACGTATGCTTTCTTTTCCCAACCCGCCTTTTTAAAATGGCCCACAAGTTTTCTATTGGGTTTAAATCGGGTGATTGAGATGGCCATTCTTAGAAACGAATAATTTTAGTTGCAAACCACTCTTTTAGCAGCTTTGTAGAATGTTTGGGGTCATTATCCTGCTGAAAAACCCAACGCAGAGACATTTCTTCCTCTGCGTATGGAAGCATTAATGACTCCAAAATGTCCCTATATTGGAAACGGTCCATAATTCCTGTGATTTGGTGTATAGGACCGCAGCCTGCTCCTGAAAAACAGCCCAAAACCATCACCGAGGCTCCACCGTGCTTTACTGTAGGGAGTACATTTGCAGGCTTTAATCGCGTACCTTTTAAGCGCCTCACTGTCCTTGCACCATCGGAGTAAAATAAGTTAAATTTGCTTTGATCACTGCAAAGCAAACTCCTCCATTTGCTTAAAGACCGGTTAAGATGATTTTTTGCAAATTCAAACCTGGGTTAAATGTTTTGATTAGGAATTTAAAGTCTTTCCCAAATAGCTTTTACGGATTACCTTTTTTTACGATGTTTAGCAGTAAGAAGAGGTTTTTTAGCTGGTCGAAATGCAAAAAGACCGAAATCTTTTAAACGCTTCCTGACCGTACTTGGGCCTGGGTAGATTAAGTTCATCAGAAATTGTCTTTGAAGTCGCAAAAGGGTTTTTAAGCATGAAATTCTTTATGCGCATATCAGTTTTAATTGTTGTTTTGCGAGGGCGTCCACCAAAATGATTTGCTTCTACTGATTTTCCACTTTTAAATTTTTTAATGAAGTCGCAAACCGTTGACGTTGGAATTTTTAAGATTTCGGCGATTACTTTTTGTTTTATACCGGCTTGGAATTTTTCTATTATTTCGTATCGAATCGAGTTGCTATATTTTATTGCACTATATAATTTCAACTTACACAGCTCTTAACTTGTAAAAACGTTTTAATCTCCGGCTTGAGTCAAAAGACTCGAAAAAAAAACGTTACTTTAACATCGAGACTCGCAATCTTCTTGAAATCCGGTTAGTTTTGCACAGGCATGTTACTGAGTAACTTTATAAAATAATTTTTTATTGTTCTTGTCATCGTAGCATTAAATTTTTAAGGTTATTATTAACTTGTCCCATACTCTTTACAAATTATTAAAAAACTTATAGAAAGTCGTTAGTTTTCTACTTGGTATTAAGAAAATCATTACTATGGGAAAAATCCGGAATGTTTTTGACAGCACTGTATATAGAAGTAGGTTTCCTGGAGCTTCAGTCCTTTATTTAATTTGTCATTTATGGTTTCATTTAATTGTACTAGAATAATATAGTACTTATATTTTATTTTAACATGTCCAGCAAGGGCTTACGCAGGGGGGGGGGCAACGTTTTTTTTTATTATTTGCAGAATTTTTTAAAACCGTGTTTTACAATTTTAAAAATTATATTATGTATTTTTTAATAGAAATAATGTTATGTAATTAAGTTTATTAAATCTCAATAAGAAAAGCCCTTATTTACTTTCAAAGCTTAGATCCATAAAATGGACAGTACCTACATAAAAAAAAGGAAATTCAAAATTAAAACAAAAAAGAAAACAGACCTAAGCGCTAAAATAGCTAAAACATATCCTTTAGTTTTTTCTTCACTTATTATTATAATTTGTACCGACCGATGTCTTGTTTAAAAAAATAAAATGAAATGTGAGTTCACCAACTTTTAACTTTTCACATACGGCACTTTTGACGTTTCAAATTGTATGAAGAAAAAAAAAAAACAACTTTTTGGGTCGGAAAAAAATATTGTGGTTATTTGTATCGCGAAAAAAATTAAGTATTTATTAAAAGGAAAAGTATTGGAAAGCTGTACAGCTGCATTGTGGGCACGTGAAAAAAAAAATAACGTAGTACGACACTTTTCGATAGCTCTTCCAGTTCCGTCTGCAGCTCCGGTTCCAGCATTGCATTCTGTTCAGGCAGTAAGTTAGTATCTGGCTAGTGATTACGCAGAATATTTATTTTCCTATTTTGATTGATTTCTCTCACTGGCTACATATGTAAATAATAAGATGTCATTTCCGTCATGATACTTCCGTCAAGGTCGGATATTCTAGGTTAAATTTCCATCGCAGAAGGTAGGCATGTGTTAAGAAACTTTGCTTCAAAAAGTTGTCAATTTTGTTTTTAAAAAAATTTAATTTTTCTTGATTAGTTATTAGGTAAATTAGATGAATATTTACGATTTTCCTACCTCATTACAATATTTGAACACTTATGTACCCAAAAACCGACACGGAAGATGTGAACAAAACCAATTTTTTTAAAGTAAGTACCTACATTATGTATATGAAACCACGAAAAGGTAGCTCATACAAAATAAGGTGAATTTGCGTTACATACTGTAGTAGGTATGTATGTCCAACGAAATGCCAATTTACACAATATACCTACAAGTATAGATTGTGTGGAAATTACGTCATTTTATTCTCACACCCAACAGAAATGTTTGTTATTGTTTCTAAGAAATTCAATCTTTTCTTTGGAATTTACTTTCAACCGGTTTTACCTATTGAATGAGTTTTATTATTAACATTAACAAATGTATCACATGTATCTGCTTAAGCTGCAACGGAGTCTAAGTCACAGCTGTTTCAATCTGAAAACCCCCACGAAAGTGCAATTATCTGCAAGTAAACCTATGAATTTAAAGTACTAGAAATACCTACCCCAATAAACTGGGAAAATGAATTTTAAATTAAAAAATATTAACATGCTACATTTAGAATTGATAAGTTGTTTTATGTATTTTAAAAAAAAAAGTTAAGAGAGGATTATATTGACCGTATCTACCAACTAAGAGTTTGAAACAAATTAATCAATTTTTTGTATGGAGAAACCATTTTTTTGATAAAATAAAAAGGGTTTGTTTCACACAGTGCCGTAACAACGTAGGGGCTAGGGGGACTTTGCCCCACTAGAAAAGGATCTGCCCCCGAAACTAGGGCTTTGCCTCCCTCCACCAAGCGTTTTTTCAATATGTGAAATGGATACTAGAAAAAGAAGGAAGAAATTAAAAGGCAATTGAAAACAAAAATAATAATGAAAATTATTTGTATACCTAGTTAATTATTTCTGCTCTAAACTTTTTTGCATTTTACTTGTGTCGAATTCCTTTTAAGAAAAAAATCGATTTGTTCAGAAGAAAAAAATCGACTTTTCTGGACAAATCCCGTGTATTAAAAGAAAAAAAATCGAATATTTTTGGTAAAAGAAATTCGACATTAGAAAACATTTGGAAAAAAAACTTGAAATATTTTAGTTTGGTTATTGACAAAAATTTTTCAAATTTTCAAAATTAATTAATATACAAACAAAAACTAAATTTGAATTTTTCACAATAAATTTTTGAATATTTATGTATACAAACTAACTTTAAAGAATTAGCCAAAGCAGTTGTGGACTTCTAACCTAATTATTGACCCACTTAGTTCGGGACTTTTGGCCCATCAGTGTAATTTAATAGTCCACATTTGATTTATGGACTTGTAACCCACCAAAGTGAGTCAAAAGTTCATTATGGGGACTACTCTCCTCATCAAGCGGAGATGGTAAATTTAAAAAAAAAGTGAAGGTCCTACTTACTTTGTATCTTCGGCAAAAAAAAAATTGCTGCTGAATACGAATGGCAAAGGTGAGATACACTTAACCAAGACAAGGAATTTTTCTCAAGGCTGGTGTTCGACCTTCTGGAGTTTTTACAAAAACTTAATACAAAAATGCAAGGTAATGCCTTAAATCTTCAAAATCTTCGCACTCTTTTATTGGTCGTATACTTACTCTCTTCACAGAACTTTTGCATTCTCCAAAACTGTTTGGATATTTCATGTTCAACCATGCTTGAATTTCTTGGTAAATCCACTAAAATAAACACAGATACAAAAATATTTAAATTATAAATAAACAGATAACAATTTAAAAGTATTAGCATGCTCGATGCAATCTACATACACTGCAGTTCACTTGAATAGAGACAAAATAAAATTCCACCAAACAGCATATGTTACGGCCAGCTTTCATGGCCATAATACACTTATGGGTTGATGGTAGGCAAAGGTTTTTAGTCTCTCCATGGAATACACTTACAAAATTATTTCCTTTTTTAAATTAACGGATATTTTTCAAAATTAGTAAAAATACTTAAAAAAGTAAGCAGTAAAATTGGTTCACATGAATAAAGGCAGCAGCAAAAAAATGTGGAAAAGTTCAAAATTTTGATTTTATTGATTCTTTTTTTTTGGCAATTATTATAAACAATAATAAAAAAAAAATATGTAATTTATAGTGAGTATGACCGTTTTTTGAAATTAATTCAAAAATCTGGAATTGGGTCATACAAAGATTATATATCCATAATTGAGCGATATTTCGGCCCAAGCAGACTTAATGCCATGGATAAGCCCTTCTTTATTTTGGTACTGCTTCCCTCCTTCGTATACCTTGCGTGTAAGCCATCCCTAGACATTTTCGATAGTGTTAAGGTCAGGTAATTACGGCGTCAATTCATCACTTCAACTTGTTGGCAATATATGACCCTACAATACGAGCAGTACGGATTGGTGCGTTTTCCTGTTGCAATATCCATGGCAAAGGTCCAAAAAATTCCTTCAGTTTAGGGAAAGCTGATTCCAGTACTTCCTTTTGCTTGCTCGGCTGTATCTAAAATCTTTACTCTGTCCATTTTTATTCAAAATTTGTCTATTCTATTATCACGTTAAATTTACTGAACTATAATTTTACACTAGTTTTCTCAAGAAATATTGACGTAGGCAAGTAAATTCACAAGTGCCTTTATTCAAATGAACCAAATTTCGTTACTTACTTTTACGACGCTTTTTGAAAACTTTGGAAAAATCGCGATTCTTGGTACAGCAGTGCTTTTTTTAGAGTACATTTTCTTCAAAAGTTTTGGAAACTTAATTCACTTAAGAATTTTAATAATGAATGCAATTAACGGGACTTTACAGTCGCTTTTATAAAAAATAAAATTTGCCTTTATTCAAGTGAACCGCAGTGTAGTACCGAATTTCATAATGATAACATCAACTGCTGAAATGAAATATAAAGCACATAGGTATAAGATTATAATAATAATGAATTGATATGAGCGTATTTCGTCATGACTAGAAATTAATTATTATCGAAAATTCTAAATGCCCCGCTGCTATAAAACCTAATGCAGTATAATTTGTAAGCACACTACGTATTGTGAGTTCAAGAGCAACGGAGAAGTATATATTTACCTACTTTTTTTCCGAACAACATCAGAAAATCGTTCTAAAAAAAGCTTTCTATTCATTCATAATGGCTCCAAGTCCAACAGATAACATAGCAGTCACTTTAAGGCTTTTCGCAATTGCAGTGTGTCTCGGTTTAGTTACTGTGTCTGCAATGGATTTTAGCTTTTTACCTGAGCTAAAAAAAAATAATAAAAATTGTGAAGTTACCGAGGACATTTTCAATCCTGTGCATATCGATCACTTCAACAAGGAGATGCAAGCAATTAGAGATGAAGCAGCTCTTAAAGGCATTTCACTTTTATTTCAGATCATTCCATATTTTTGGTGGGGAAATTTCAAGAAAAGGTTCATTGCAGCGAAGAACTTAATTTACAACCATCCAAGTTCATATGCAGAAGCAATTTCAATTAAAGAAAGTGAAGCTTTAGATGACTTTGGACTTGCTTGTCAAACTCCAGATCCTATCTGGCGCCATGACGAAAATGATGAATCTGGGGTTACATTGGAATATTACTGGCTTGATGAGAATAAAGTAAAATTGTCTGAGAAAAAACACATCCATTCCCAGGATTCCCAGGAAAGTGGGATCTCCAAAACGGAGAAGGACATAGATCCTAGGAGGTGTGCCTTTTGCAATTGCCGAGGACATACAATAGCCAATTGTCACAGAAGAAGAAAAGATTTCACCAAGTTATAAAAAATGAAAGTAATTCTGAAAGTTATTTTTAAAAACGTTCGAGGAGTGATTGATTTAAGTATATTCCTAACGCTACGTATATACGGTTTTGTAATTGAGCTAAAATTCATCAAACAAAATAGCTTAGATTTTATTAAAATACCGGAAGAGGAATCAAGTTCCGCTGAAGAAGATGAACCGATGATGTTTGATGCCGAATCCAAAGAATATGAAGAGCAAACTTCATTTAACTGATGAAACTATAGACACTGCAGTTGTCGATTGTTTCTTTTTTTTTTTTTTCTTTAAAAAGCATTTGAACAATATTTAAATGTTTTTTTTTATATATATAAATTACCATTAAAGACTTTGCGCTTTAAAAAAGATACATACTTTAACTATTAACCTATAATAGTTAAGTGAATAAAAATAAAAGAAATTTGTACTCATTTCTATAATTTTTGTGTTTAATTTTTAATCAAAAGAAGGATTTAAAGGAAATTATGATGAAAGTAAATGGCTGAAAACAATATTGTGATGATGCTATAGCTATAGTCCCCTTTCACACAGGGCAACTGAGTTGCCGGCAACAAATAGTTCATAGGCGAGAAGGGCAGGAAGAAAGAGGGGGAAATGAAATCTCCCCGGTCAACAAATTCAGGAAACTTTTTTGACGTTTCTCTTCACACTACGTTTGTGTGCGTTCAACCAAGGTAGTTTAAAAGGAAAATAGAGCAAGTCTCCTCCAACTTTGTATCTGCGTGTGAAAGGTATAGGAGACTGTTAAGGAGATTTAAAGAAAACGTCAATAAAATCACCAGCAACTAGTATCTTCGTGTGAAAGGGGACATAGCTATAGCTGCAATAGAAAAGAACATTAAGGCTGTTTCACAATGCGACGAGAAAACGAGACGTCAGCGTGAAGAGATCAATATAATCATTTTTGTATTGATTCTAATGGGGTTTTCCATTGGTAAATTTAGATTTCAATGAAAAAATAGATTTATTTTGTGGCGAATGGGACACAATTTCAAATTGATTTATTTTTGTCACTGTATTTTGTGCATTATAGCTTCTATGTAATATTTCAAAAAAATCTTCATCCCTCGATTTACTTTTAGAAGAGAAATATGAACTTAATAAAATTGCCGTTTCATTTTAAACTGTTACCATTTATTTATTAGCAATTATTTTCCACATTTTTCAATATAATTTTCACAACCGAAATATCAACGAAAAATATTTACAAACTGACAGCTGGATTTATGTTGGTATTAGTACAAGGAGGGGTAAATCTGCCGAAAAATTTTGATTTGCAAATTTGATTTAAAATCAAAAATAAATCAATTTATTTTGTCCAATGTAAAGCAAAAAGAGGAAAAATTGTATTTTTGACAGATCCAAATCAAAAATAAATTGATTTATTTTACCAATGGAAAACCCCATAAGAATTCCTTATTTAAAATAAGACTATTTTTAACGCGCTTTACCTCTATTTGATATTTCATAATAGTTAATAATAAATCTACATTATAGAATAAATAGGGTAGAGTCGCCAGTGGCCGGCCCCCTTAAGGGATTTTTCATAAAAAATATCACATAAAATCTCCAAATCTCAATCTTTTCGATTGATTTTTAAAGCAAAATGTTCCTTATGGTTCTCTTAATTGATCTGAATTCATAAAAATTAATATTTAGGCCTATTCGGCGAAATATTTTATTCTGTTATTCTGCTATTCTGTTATGAATTTCCATACAAAAGTTTAAGCTGTCATAAAATCTTTTATGCATTATAATTATGGTATTCGGCATGCCAAAATCTGTTATAAAAAATCTGCTAAAAAATCTTTTATGAACTGTCAACAATTCGAACAGTCACAAAATCTTTTATTAATTCCATTTTTGATATTCAGCAAGCCACAATCTGTTATGAAATCTGCTATAAATCTTAAAAGAATAAGACATTTTTTTTTTGACTTTTATCATAAAAGATTTGCAGGTGGAGTGAATTAAAAATGGAAAAATTGCCGTTTTCTAAATTTTTGTTAAGTTCAGTTTTCATTTTCAGCTGTACCTTTGTATTGGAAATAATCCCAGTGTTTAGCTTTCTCATAGGACTCGAGACTGGTGGTTAGAAAAGTGCAATGCATGCTTTAAAAAAGAACATCCAGAACATAGACACTGAATTTTTGATCCAGAAGTAGCTCGCCAAGGGCTTATAGCCGAAAACAGATGTGCAGCTTTTTCCCCATGCAGCGAATTTAGAAATAGAGATATCATGCAGCAAAGGCTGCATGCAGAGCCATAGTCAGCCTTCATAAGAACATGTGTAAATTTATTTTCGCTGCATTGGAAAAGGATGCACATCTGTTTTGGGCATATGCCATACTTTAAAAACAACAACAAATACCGAAATTTGACATGTACACTGGATCCACAGAACAAAAATGAAAACGCTAATGATATTACCTTTAATATATGTACCGTGGGTTTACTGTAATTGCAATCAATCGTTCATTTCGATGAACGGGTGACAAAGACCGAATCAATAACGATTGACATAGCTCTATTTTAAAGCTATTCCTCAGTAAATAACCAATTTGTAATTTTCATAATTTCCCGCTTGAATGTTATTGATACGCCCAATTCCATCTTTTTCGGTATTAGATCCATACCGATGGTATTTTTTTAGCATACAAACAATTCCTTTTCCTTAAATTTGGCGGTTTTTCCATTTATATATCGTTCAATCGCTCTCGTTAAGGCAAACAAATTAGACTCAACTATACATGTACGTGAGTAAACATAAGCATATTATGGTCAAAAAACATGAGAAGCTTAGAGGCCATTTTGCTAAAAACACTTCGAAATAATGGTTCGTCCATACTGTGTCCATTCGCCATTGTAGTTACACGTACACCTTGTCTAAAATTACCTGCCATCTATGATAAACGACGTTTAAACAAAGACGTATGTCGGTGATGTTTCACTCTATGGGATCCCTTCACTTCACCACAATAGGTTCGAGAAATCCTTTCAGAAACATCATGAAGGAACTATGGCTACTATGTACACTCATAGGAGAATCACAACAGACACATCCTTTGACCTAACTATTATTCACCGTAACACAATAATTCAATTTCAAATGAAGGATCCTTGTGACTGACTGTTCCTGATTGAGTCATTCGAAGAAGGAGTAAAAAATAGATTGTTGGCTGGAGGGCGGGCAAGGTGCATCCCGAAATCAAATCGATTCAATTGCTTTCAGAGCTCTTTGTCTTTGGTGTGGGGTAACATCGATAACAACGACGACGACGACTACTTCGAGGACGACTGTCTTTGATAAAAGTTATATAGAAGCGGAGCTAGCTATAAGCTGGCCACAACTAAATCGGGACGAGTACCAGAACAATTGATTTCCATTGCCTACCCCTCTTTTACCCTCTTCTCAATTTTCCAATATTGAAGTAGGTAAATAATTTATATCAAGACTTTTCATGCATAGTTTAAGTAAGTTGTGGGAGTGGCAGAAGTTGGAAGGATTTACATCAATTTTAACCGAGAACTGCAAACACATCCTGAAAGAACTTCTCTTTTCAGCCGGATCGGTTGTTGAAGAACAAACCAGACAACAAAAACAAAAGGGTCGAGGATATTATTCATGTTATAAATACGTGTTTAGATTGAAAGGGGTAGGGGAAGCAGAAGAAGAAGAAGGTGGAAGAGCCTTGATAGGGCGAGTTTGCATTTAAATGAAGGAGGAAGACTTAACCTTTTGGGAGAACCCAGATATAATCTTCCACCATAGAAAAACAGGAGGTAAGGTACCATAGCTACCCAAGAGCTAGTAGAGTTGCTATAGCTACTTTGAAGTAAAGTATAGTTTTCCACTATAACCGACCACTCACGGATGATTTGTAGAGTTTGAAGAGGGCTTTATTTTTATTTAACCCCAAGGAAATCACAAGAACTCTCTCCTGTCTCCTACTCTTATAGGTACCTATTGCTCCATTAGAAAACATGGAACCTTCTATTGCTGTTCTTATAACGTTTCCTAGTTTTAAGCTTCTTTTACTTCTTTTTTTTTTCTTGGCATAATCATCATCGTTCGTTGTGTTTGAATATGGAAATGGGGACGCGACGAGCAAAATTGTTTAGCTTTTCATTTTATTTTGTATACGGATACAAATCCTTGAAACTTGAACTTTACTTTAAGTTTTTCTTGATTTTTTTTTAAATTTTTATTCTTTATTTACTTGTGCGCTCTCGTTTATGACCTTAAGCAGCAGGAACAAAAGGGATTTATGTATGTATGTTTAACTTGCGTTAAAGAAAGTTTGTGTTTTGTGAAAAGATTTTTTCATGGCTCCCGCAGAGGAGTTTTATTTTGAATGCACAACAAAAAGGATATGTACAAACTGTTTTTTTTTTAGAACATTTAAAACTGCATTCAGTTAATGGGAATGGAGAGGAATAAGAGATTATGGATAATATGTCATAGACAAAGTGGGAGAGGCTGAATATTTAATAGCCATTTTGTGTTAGTTTACACATTACACTTGGTTTACACTTTGCAGATGTTTTTCCCATTTTTAATTGCGAGGTTTTTTTTATTTATTTTATTTAGTATCGACCTGTGTCAAAATTCGACACCATCTTTCGAATTTGCAAACAATTTGTTTGAAAATAGTGAAGGAAAAATAACATTTTTTTTACTAGGGCATGTTTTGGATTTGTAAAAAATCGTCTGTCTGTATCGTCTGTCTGCATATGTCTGTCTGTATGACTGTCTGTATGTCTTTCTGTATTTCTGTTTGTCTGTATTTCTGTATGTCTGTCTGTATGTCTGTCTGTATTGTCTGTCTGTATGTCTGTCTGTACGTTCTGTCTGTATGTCTCTCTATATGTCTGTATGTCCGCCCCGGGCGGCACTTTTAGGGGGCGGCAAAATTTCACAATAATAATAGGTACTTAATAAACTGGCATTATTTATTGGTAAGTGTGCACCGCAGCAAAATTTTACACAGTAAACAACAACAAAGGAATAGTGTCGATAATTTAGTCAGTAAGTAATAGGTACATAATAGATACAATATTGAGATTAAGCTTTAGAATGCGTGCGAAAATTTTTTTCTGGGGAAGGTTGATAAGGCCTCGTATATTTTAGTTGATTATTTTAAATTTTGTGCTTTGTTTTTACTACTGGTGGTTTGGAAAATAAACTTAGACGGTCAATGTAAGTTAGCAATGCCTTGAATATTTGACGTCACCAAAAATATTATCAGTATACACAATGTTCTCGCTAGATGCGTTGACATGTTCGCTACTTAATGTACTTTCTAGCGACATTTCGCACTAAATACAGTGAAAGCTCCTATTGCGGACAACTCCCTTAAGCGGACAATCCCTTAAGGCGGACAAATTCTCACGACCGTGGATCTTGGATGTAAATTCCATACATTTTATGAACCCTTAAGCGGACACTCCCTTACCCGGACGCGGACAAGAATATTAACCGTGATTTGTCAAATTAAATTCCCTTAGGCGGACAAAAATTTTTTTTTAGTATGTAAATTTCAACTATTATTTTTAGAAATACCTACTTTTACATATATTTATTTTGCATTAAAAACGGCCCCCCTGGTTCACAGCGACAATAGATGCGATGTCACCAAATTACTGTCTGTGATTAAATTCATAACGGATTTTATTTCTGCAGCTGTAGTTTGTTTTTGTATCTTGTTTCTTGTATATTCATGTTTATTTTTAGTTTGAATGAATTTCATGGCTTGTAGGTGCAAATATTTTTCATGATGCCACAATAGTAGCCGTGGCGTGATGGTTAGTGCGATGGACTGTCATGCCGGAGGTCTAAGGTTCGATCCCCAGCCTCGCCACCTACATATTTATTTAAAAGAAAAAACGGCTACTGCCTCTTGCGAGGAATTGACAAATTCTCCAAGAGTATCTTCTGTCACAGAAAAGTGCCGCTCGTTAGCCGTTCGGATTCGGCAATAAACTGTAGGTCCCCTCCATTCCTGCAGACACGCACACAGGAATGGTTGAGAGTTGTAAGTCACTAGGCCCTAGTTCTTCATGAGCTGCTGTTGTGCCATCAAATTTATTTTTTTTTTACAATATATATTACATTTCCTTATTTACCTATGTATTGTTTTCCTTTGACGGACAACTACCTTAGACGGACAAAAGTGTTGCGACCGTCGCTGTCCGGCTAAGGGAGCTTTCACTGTACCTACTCTATAGATAGGACAGTCGGCAGAGGTTTTTTATAGGTAGAGGTACCTATTGATCAAATTTTATGATTGAAATTATGTAGTAGGTAGGTAGGTACCTATGTTCTTTTTGAGTATAAAAACTAAACGACGCGACTGTAGGTGTTCTGCGCCGGCCGCCATTTTGAAAAACGCGTTGGAACCAATATCATGAGAACGGCTAGGTAGGTACAAAAAAATTTTAGGCATTTTTCGATAGGAAATTTAATTATCTTTCTTTTTTTTTCATATAATATTTTTTATAGTAGGTACTTATACTTTCAGAGTTAAGGCGCCTTTAAGTGGATACGGTTTTTTTTTTATTTTTCCCCAATATCTCCTTCACGATTGATATTATGAAAAAAATCAAGAACAAAGCATGCTTTAATTCGCACTTAACTATTAAAGTAGGTACCTATAAATCCTCAAAAATGTAATTTTTATAATTTCGCCCATTTTTTTAAGATTTAAAAAATTGATAAATGCAACCGACATTTAATCTACACAACACTCGCGTCCCGTCGCGTAAATATTGTGATGACAATAATCTTTTTCGTTTTTTTTTTTTTACTTCGGGTACCTACCTAAATAAATGATCATCTTGCCAAAAACTTCTTCAGAATAATTGTAAACCTACTACCTATGTATAGTTTTTTAAATTGAAATACATACCTACCTAAATAAGATGGCGGGAAAATTTTCTTCCGCCCCGGGCGGCTGATAGCCACGCTACGGCACTGATTTTGATTGAAAACATTCGTAATGTAGAGTAAGTACCTATAGAAGTAGTACCTACGTTATATATATAGGTACATACCTATGATGCTTTTGTATACATATAAATGACGCCTACCTAGCTACCTACATACCAGCAAATTGCCAACAGTAATGTTGACTCATTATTTTTAGTAGGTACCTACCTACCTAAATATTTTTCATTGTCAAGGTTAATTAAACTTGATTTTTGCTGATCAACAACGAAAGGGAATCCCCACAAAATAAACTGAGTGCCAAGAAAAGCTTTAAGCTTTTGTATAAAACACATCCACATCAGAAAAAAAAAATAGCAAAAAATGTATACCTACATAAAATACCTACATACATACCTATACCTTGAAAAAATATACAAAAATAAATAAGTACGTACGTATATGTATGTACCTACCCATATAGAAAAAACCGGTATCTATATAATGTGTCACTTTAGCCGGCCGGCTTTCAGGTATAATATTGCATAATTATGTATAGGTACATATACTATACTATACTACACATGTATAGTAGGTACATAATAATGGGGGTATGTAGGTGCATTTTTTTGCATTTTTATTTTGTATTTGTGGTAAATATGTAGGTAGGTAGGTCAAAACAGTTTTGTCAAAACAAGAGATTGTAACGTTTGTGTGTACCTATGTAGCGGGACCCGCACCGGGGCATAACGGGACCCTTAAAGATTATTGTTAATAAAAACTGAAAGAATTTTTGAAGCACTTTTATTAGAAAACAAAATTATTAAGGAATAAGTAGGTAGGTGGTACATTACAAAGGTACCTATATATAAGACAGATTTTCAAAAATAAATTATTTATTATAGGTAGGTACCTAACCCTACCTACCTATGTAGGTATTTTTTTTTGCTTTAAAAATCATTGAATTTGCGCATTATGTCCCGGTGCTGAGGCATAATGGGCATATGTGGGGTATACGTATAATGTGCACAGAAATAAATCGAATTGCAAGGCAATTCCTCAACATTGCATTCCTCAACATTAGCCTCTCCATCTCAAGCACAAGAACAATGATACCAGTTGCAATAAGCTCTTCGGGAAACCCATCTTTCTGTGGACTGGGAGTGTAAATACCTACTCATAATACAAGACATCCTCGTTATTTGAGTTTGCTTCCTTCCTGTTTTTCTCAACTTTTGTTAGGTATATAGGTACGACGTGATTAAACCTTAAAACCTATAGCCATAGCACATTATTCTTGCTTCATTCTTGTCACTTGGTCTTCCTGTCATATTTGCGAACCATCTGAGAAAATTTATAACATGCTGATAAAATCATATAGAAAAATATACTAAAAACATGAACGGGGCAAATGGGCATCCATGCTCATTATGCCTCGCGAAAGTCGCAAATATTTGCGAGCCTGACGTCATTTTTACGTCTCCATTTGCGAACCTTGCTCGCAATTTGTGTGAACACTTCTTTGGGACAGTCCGCAAATGCTCGCAAATCATTTGCGGGTGATTTGCAAGATGAAGACCCATGTATCGCAAATAAATTTGCGACTTTTCCGCAAATCGTCTGAACACTCACGCGAACCATTTGTGACTATTTGCGAGCATTTACGATCGTCCTACGCATTTGCGACTACCTACACAAAAATGTAACACTGCAAATGTGTAGATTTGCGAGCAAATCTCTTCAATAAATTGACTCTGAACTGAGATTGTTGTGTATTTTTTTTTATTACAGGTATTATTTTCGTGTACAAAAAATTTAAATGGCGAAAGTTAAAGGGGTGTTTTTTTGTGCATCTATTCATCTGTTCGCCTCCAACTAGAGAATTGACTAATCATCATTTCGTGTAATTTTTTGAACTAATTTTTTATAAACAATTTCTATCTACTGATATTAAGCCATTCGTCCACTTTATATTTTAGATTTATAAATAGTGAACTAGTGTTCAAGATGAGATGCAACAAAAATAAAATCATGCAGGTTAGGTACCTACACAAATTATTAAAAAGCTCGCAAACGTGCAAATGATTAAAGATGCATTTTGTTCAAATGCTGTCGCAAACCGTGTGAACAATTTACAAATTAGCCACACTATTTGCGATACCATTTACGACCACGTCATTTATGCGAGCCCCTTGGTCGCAAATGTATTTACAAGTTTTGGGACAAAAGTCGAAAATCGTCTGAACACGTTTATTTGCAAGTTTGCGAATGTTGTCAAACGTATACATTTAAGGGAATATTTGCGACATTTTTCTTGACGTCAGTACCTACTCGTAAATATTTGGAAATTTCGAAAATCGTCTGCTCGTACCTTTAGATCTCGTTTCTAAGCTGAGCCTTTGGCCGTGTGCGAATTCGTTAAATGTCGAATTCCTTTTAAGAAAAAAATCGATTTGTTCAGAATAAAAAATCGACTTTTCTGGACAAATCCCTTGTACCTATTAAAAGAAAAAATTCGAATATTTTTGGTAAAAGGAATTCGACATAAAATTTCGATTAAATTTTATCCAAAATTAAATTTTGACATTTCTACGTACAGATTCACAATTTAACGCGATTTTAAGCCAATTCACACACGGCCTTTATTCGATATAGAAATACATAGGGAGCCCATTATGTCCCGGGTTTCCCTATGTAGTTATGTATGTAGATTCAACTGTAAGTATATGCATATTTAGGTTATGTACTTTGTTGTTAAACAATCTGGTGAAATTTCAAACATGCAAAATGAACATGACGCATCAGCAGCTGTTAAATGAACAGATAGGTACCTAACTTCTACATTGTGTAGATAAACACATTAAATAGTTTTAGGTAGGTATTATAGTACCTATATGTATTTAGGTAGGTAATGTACCTATGTACGTAGGTATGTATGTATATATGTACATACATCTTCATATAAATTTAATTCATGGGCGTCGTAAAAGATTGGTAAACAAACACCAATATGTATATAGGTTTTTATGTATACCTACCTTTATTCTCAGAATTTATCTTCATAAAGCAACATAACGGCTTTCGTTTAACTGCTTTTTTGGAATTTTTAATAACCTCTCTATTAATAGGTAGGTAGGTACCTATTACTTATATAGATATTAGCCTATCTTCTAGGTAAAATACTCGAACTCGAGATTTTGATCAGACTCAAACCTATCTGATTTGGATACTGTACGCTGCGAGTGGTAGATATGAGGATCAAAAGAAATATGAAAAAAGTAGGTCGGTAGGTAGGTTATACAATTTTGTCTGCCTGTATGTCTAGATAAGAGATAAGACACACTTCCATGAAAGTTTTCTGACATCATTTATGTAGGTACCTATACCTACCTTGCCTAACTCTGATAGTCCTCACTTTTTACTTGAGAATCTGACAGACGTATAATTACGTATTTTTTTATTATTGTTAGGTATCATTTTGTTAATTTTGATGTAGGTAGGTACGCAGAAGAAATTACGAAGTTTTTTAATCCACCCACAATTAATAACACAATTTGAACTAATTTTTGTTGACTTAGGTAATTATAATTATGGCTATGTATATTTAAGTAAATGCATAGGTATGTGCATATGTACATAATACATATATGCATACAATCTAGCTTCCACGTCCCTCATACATACATATGTGCAAGAAAAATAACTGACTCGCATACATAGATTTTTCTGTTAAAAGTTGACGTCATGTTTTTGGAACAAAATTTATTGGTTTCGGGCGCACATAACTTTTAGCAATTTTTGGCTGATAAAGTCTATTATAGGGCTGCCAACTTACATTATTTAAAGTTTACAGAAACAAGAATGAAAATATTTTAATAGGTACCTATGTTTTGTGGTTGTTTCTATGTAGCTACAGCATGACATGGACATGTAATTAGGTATACCTATAATTTTCATTTTCATAAATGCGTAGAAAAACACTAGGTACCTATGCCACGGAAGAAAAATGTAAACCATATCTACCTACCATAATAATTACAAAGGCCCATAACAAGAAACTAGGTAGGTAGGTACCTATCTACCTCCAAAGGAACAGTTTCATAGGTAACTAATAAAATTCAATACCTACCTAAGATTGTTAGTGCTGTTGACAGGTCCCAAATACATATCTCCATTATAGGCAGATAGAATAGGTACTAGTTAGGTAGGTAGGTACCTATTATCTTCTCATTATTAGAAGATCGCTCTTTTATATTTTATTAAAACCTGCATTAGAATAGAAAGCATAACATAAAAACTGTTAGTTCTGAAATCACACAAGACACGACACAACCCTACAGAAGAAATTCATGACAATGACGTCATTCAACAAAGCTTTTATTTTATTATCTGCTTGCTATGTATGCACGTATAAATTAGATACATAACCAAATCAAATACCCAAGAGGTTATATACCTTACCTACATAGTCATAATAATTTCACCACTACTGCAAATACACTTAAATTACCAACCATATAAAAGCCTCATGTACGAAATTCTAAATCAGTCTCTATTCCACCGAGCACTCACTCGCATCGTATTCAAATAACAGACATTCGCCAGACACATTGGCTTTGTTCTGGACTGACTCATCAAAGTGAATTTTACTATTTTTTAAATTTTGTTTCTATAAAATAAAACCAAAAGTGCAAACATGTCGGTAGTCCAAATGACCACAGAGCAACTTCAACAGTTGATTGAAGCAGTACGAGTTGCAGCTGTAGCTGGTAATCCTGCTGCTGCACCATCAGCAGCCGCACCATCGAAGGGAAGTTTCACAAATTGCAGTTCCCGTTTCGGAGGACAACGTGACCACGATGCCGTCGAGCAATTCATCACCTCAATGGAAACCTACAAGGAAATTGAGCACATCAACGATGAAGACGCATTACGTGGTATTTCCTTACTGTTCTATGGCCTTGCATCCACTTGGTGGCAAGGTGTCAAGAGGGAAGCAAAAACCTGGAGCGATGCCATCGAGCTTATTCGCAGCCATTTCTCACCAACCAAACCAGCTTACCAGATCTACATGGAGATCTTTCAGTCCAGCCAGGACGCAGGTACGGCTATAGACACATTTGTGTGTCAGAAGCGTGCTTTGTTAGCACAATTGCCTGAAGGTCGTCACAACGAAGAGACTGAGATCGATTTAATTTATGGATTGCTACATTTGAACTATCGCAAGCACATTCCTCGTCACGATGTCAAGACATTCCGAGATCTGCTGGAGAAGGGTCGAGTTATTGAGCACAACAACACCGAAGCTTACGAAGCTCCAGGAGCAAAACCCTCGACAGAAAGAGGAAGCGGTGGTGGTGGCGGTAAGCGATGTTCCCACTGCAACTATAGAGGACACACAGTTGAAAACTGCCGCAAGAAGAAGTCAGCTGAAGAGGATTAAAGGTCACACTAAAAATAATATATTGTAGGTAATATTATTTAGTATAGGTACTATTAACGACTATTTGCACTTGGCTTTTCAAAATGGCGTCTTAGGAAACCAGTAGGTTTAGTTTTTGAAAGGTTTTCCAGCTCCCAATCAGGGGGATGGGTAGTTTTCAAAAGCTTTATCTTCTGAGTGTTTTTGCGGAACCATTTTGACTTTGCCAAAAACTTTAAATTTAATAATAAATATGACAAATTAACGTCAGTTTGCGCTACGCCTCATCAAGGATAGCCGTCTAGATTTTTAATCTAGAATATAAAGTTTCAATTTCTGAAACTCATTTGTGAACTTTTAAACAACTCGCCGAAAGGCAAAACCAACCAAATGTAGAACCGAGTGCCGAGTGGAATCTACGGAGAGTTTGGAATAGTGCTATGAGCTTTTCTGTGAATAATAAGCCGTGTGGAACTTATAAGGAAGTTTGGAGGCAGAAAGGAATCCGCACTTGTGCTGGTTTCTTTCAACCTTTTCACTTCATTGTTCGTACCTTATGGGTTTCATTCCCAGTTTAGCTTGTTGCAGTAAATAATTATACACATAATTATAGTAATATGGTTATATATATAATTATTTATCACTGAAGCCGCTCTTGACGTAGACATCTGCAAAGTACTCACCCCCTTTTGCACATTGGATTTGAAACTCGTCGACTCTTAAGGTAGACTATTTGGCATTTTCATTGATAAATTTCGGTTTTTCAATGCTCATCCCGGATAGCCAAGCCTTAGATTTGAGAGTTTCACTTTGGGTGTACAAAAGGGTTCCGGGGACCTAGTCCCCAAAACCCATTGCTTGATGAATTTCTCAATCGTGTTGAGGTTGAAAAATGTTCAGGATACTTTTAGTCCGACGAAACAGAAGCTTCCGAAGGTTGGATTTCAAAGAAAAGAGTTTAAATAGAGCTTGCTCTTTTTAAACATTTTAATTTGAAAAATTTTCTTTGTGAATGACTTCTGTTGAGTTTGGCTAAGAGACCTTTAGATTTCTCACGTTCTCAAAATGTATTCGAGAAATTCAGAAAGTGATAAAACTCAAAACTTTTTTATGCTTTATAGCATGAAATAAACTTGAATCAATCAATCAAACGATATTTTGTACTTATGTACATCAACCAACTTAATTTTGAATTATTGTAATTCAAAAATATTATTTTGTAATTAAAACATTCGCCAGTAATTGGCTTTGTTATAACGACTCTTTGTAGTCTTTGTGTTATCTATACAACACGCTTAATAAACAATTTTCTGGCTTCAGACGCCAGCAGGCATTAATAAACTTTTTTATACGAAACAACAAAATTCACTTTGAATACGAATACGATTTAAATATACAAGAATTATTTTAAGAATATCTGGATAAGCTTAAAGTTTAAACATCCCAAGGAAAACTTTGTTAATTTTATTAAATAAACCTATTTGCATTTAATTTATATACAAATTTTAATGATGCTAAAGAAATTTAAGAAATTGTTAAGTTTTCAATGAATAATTTTTGTAAATTCAAATAAAATTTTTTATATACATATGTAACTTACTTTTTTATTCTTAATAAAACTTTATATTTTTATAAAAAAAAAATGAAATTTTGTCTTTTAATTGAATTGATGATTTAAAAATTATAGGTACGATGAGTTCTATAATTTTTGAGTAGACTTATGCCGAAAAAAGATGTGCAGCTTTTTCCATGCAGCGAAATTAGAAATAGAGATACCGGTGCAGCGAAGGCTGCATGCAGAGCCTGAAATATATCAGCCCTCATAAGAACCTGTGTAAATTTATTTTCGCTGCACTGGAAAAAGCTGCACACCTGTTCTCGGCTTTACTTTGCTAAGTCATGGTTTCACATGGAATTTAAAGATTACCTAGCAAAATGTTGGAGAATGAATAAAACAATAACGAAACATTCCAATGAAGAAAGCATAAAATATTTAATCCCTCTAGGCATTTCAAATTCATTCTTAAGGACATGGAAAATGTCAAATTCGACACTCAAAACACAGTTCTTTCTGCAAAAATTTCAGAAAACGATACACGTTTATGAAGATGCCGCTGCACATCATATTAAACTGTTTTTCTATTCGAAAATGGAATAGTGGCCACCATTCGTTTTGAATTCCACAGATGACTACTGTGGCTGTGTGCCTACAGTTGAATTAGGTTTTGACAGCACAGTAATTAGGACCTCGCCTGACTTTGCATTTCGTTCCTTAAAGTCTAGGGTTGTCGACGTATTTTCAGTATTTAAGGTAAGAGAAACCGATATTCGAAAATCATAATTCATAAGTGATGTAGAAAATAAGATGCATCGATGCAAATATTTAGGTACTTATAAAAATAAAAATAATGCGCAATTAGGTATAGAAAAGTTGATACTAGCATGTATTAATAATTGTGTATTTTTATCTTCGCTTAAAAAATAAAATGCAGGACTGGGTCGCATGAACTTGCTCTTGTAGTAATAGTTTCATCGATTTTTGAAGATTGAGTGTAATATAAAACATATAATTAATAAAGTGTAATAAACAGGTACCGTTAATAACGGTTTTTGGTTAATTTTTTTTTTCACCAAATTTACCCAAAAATTTTATGCTCCAAGTTTGAAGAAAATCGCGTCAGGGGTTTAGGCTGTAGTTCGAAGTACAGACAGACAGACGGAATTGCGGTACCCGCTTTTTTCGTGTTTTCAATCATCGTAATGTCAAGTTTGATTGTTATCTCGAGTTCGATTTTTTGCACGAATTCATAAGTACCTATAATGCAAGTAAAAATTAAAATTTGTTCGCTTTTTAATGCCAATAAGTTTTTAGTTACGGCCATATTATTCAATTGTTTCAAAGCTAGTTTTACTGCAAATCTAGTTCTGTAGAGGCTTCAGTTTTAAATTTATAGATATAATTATTATTGAAACATGTTTTAATTTAAACCTAGTATGCTGCTGATGCGAAACGAAAAATCCCGTACTAAAATGACACAACGAAATCACAAACTTCGTTCTGTGGTACCTACGCTGTTTTAGTAGATTATTTGGAGAGATCTCCCTTCTTTTTTCGCACAGAATTAATTGCCTGTAACCACCGTACACATATAGCAGGTAATATCTTCCGAGTTTTCATTTTGTTCAGTTCTGCGCATGTCTTGTATTATGTTTTTGTAAATTGTGGACGAGGGTCACTGCGACTCGGAAACACTTGTGTTTTGTTTTTGTAAATTCTGACAGGCAGGTCACTATAATTTTCGAAGATGCGCAATATATTACCTTCAATATGTGTACTGTGGCCTGTACCTACAGTAAACAAAAAAAAATAGCGCGAAAGTAAGAGTGGGTTTTAAGTGTTCGAAATTTTGCACCATTGCAAGTAAACTAGAGTGAACAAAACTCAACAGAACGAGTTCAGAGAACAGCAATGCACCAAATTCAATACCATCATCGAACAAACCTAGTATTGAAAACTGATGTCAACGGACCTGCCGGAGGGAAAAGTTAAAAGTTCAGCTACTTTTCACGTTGCGTCCGGCGCATGCGTCGTCTATAGGTCACTTCTCATAAGAACGTGTGTATTTAATCGAGCTGTCAGTTGTATACGTCGACGCAACGCATGCGACGGATTCTATGGTTCGGGCCCTTAAGGCCGTGTCAAACAGAGCGCGGTCCGGCGGTCTTTGTAAGAAATTACAAACAAAATTTGCCCGCCGCGTTCTTTCCTTCCATGTTGAAGTATTGACCGTCCCGTCGGCCCGCGTTCTGTTTGACCAGGCCTTTAATATTCATTTTACTTCCCACTTGTTTGACATGTGTTAATACTCTGTGGGATAGTGTGGAAGACCTTTAAGTGCTGTTTTCAATGCAAGAAAGGAAGCAAATAAATGTGTCTTTATTTTAACATATGAATGGACCTTCTGGAAATTGTAAATAAAAAGTTATGATACCTCCAAATACTGCAAAAGGAATCAAGTCTCTTCTGCCCTATACATTTAACCCACTACAGTGAACAAACTTGCCCTCAATCTTCCCAATCTAAACAGTTTTAAATATTTCAATAAGTAAAACTCTTCGAACATACCCTTTTGGACTATCTGTAGCTTTGTCGCTCCAATGCCATTTTTTTCAATTCCACTAGTTCCCTTGACATTAGTAAACAGCTGACTTTCTGTATCTTTTCAAATAAAAGAGAACGCGCTGGCGCATATTTTCTCTTCTCTGCCAAACAAACGGTTTTCATTTGCCCTTCCCTCACTCGCTTTTCCTAAAAACAAATTTGTTTATGCATTTCTGTAGTAAAAATTTCCAATTTCGCCTCTTCTTCTTTTTCAATTTCAGTTACTTGAGAAGAGACGCTATGGAAACGTTGCTCCACTACCGTTTGACAGCATGTCTGACATTTCTATCAAAAAATATGCAATTTGCAAATGGCTGCCCTCGAAATAGAGGTTCGTTCTAGAAGTGCTCTTGGGTTTTATATTTAATTTTCTATTTTATTGTTAATATTTTGTTATGAATTTATTCCAAAAATCTAAATCAGTTGTGGGTGATTCAGTGGAAATAGAAAATTTAAGGAATATTTTTGTTTTAAATGTGATTTTTGAAGGTGTAAGGAAAATCGTGGTTACTATACCTCCTACGATCTATAAGAAAGAAGTTCTTGATATAATATTAACATTCAAAGTGTTTTCATTCGTTTTATTTTTTGTTCGTTAAGGGAATACATTCATCTGCAAGAACTTAAAAAACCCAGTCGTTGGAGCTCCTACAACTGATTTGCTGTGCACCTATTTTCTCCGGTGATCCTTGGCCAAATTTTTCAGCGGAGTAGGTATAAATAATCATGACTACTAGCAGTGAAGATGTGTTGCTTCAGATGGGCGAAGTGCGCTTTAAAAAGGGCGATGGCACGCTTTACGTAATGAACGAGCGCCTCGCCTGGATGGCAGAACATCGCGATACAGTGGCTGTGTCACATCGATTTGCTGATATAAAAAGTAAGCTTCTTCAATGCTCCATGTGGGACTTTAACTTCTTTTCGGATGTGGGTTAAATAAATTCATTATGAAATTTTGTCTAAAATGACGAGTGTGTGTATCTAGCGATATATACCCACATTTCGACCTTCAAAATTCCAATGAATCAAATTAGCTTCTTCTTTGTTAAAGATAAACTGTAGGTACATAATGTGCACACCTACCTTTTTTTTTAATTTTAGTGCAAAAAATTTCACCCGATGGTAAGCCAAAAGTACAACTTCAAGTTGTGCTCCACGATGGCAATAGTTCAACTTTTCATTTCGTCAATCGCAATGGATTGCAAGCTCAACTTGCCGACCGAGACAAAGTTAAGGAATTGCTGCAACAGCTTTTGCCTAATTTCAAACGAAAAGTCGATAAAGAACTCGAAGAGAAAAATCGAATTCTATCGGAAAATCCAAATTTGCTGCAGCTGTACAAAGATTTAGTCATAACGCAGGTTTTGACCAGCGAGGAATTTTGGGCAACACATGCAAAAGAATATACGGCAAAGAAAAATGCTAAGAAGCAGGAAATTGGTGAGTTAATTTTTATTCTATCAATTCTTTTAATTATCTATTCACTTCGTCTTTTGATTTTTGAAATGATCCTCAAAAATCATTTCTCAAGGCTTACTGTTTGGCCATATTTTGTTTTCGCTATTGTCAAATTATTATAGGTATTTATCAAATTATTATATTTATTCTTTTAATTTCTTTACTTATTTAGGAGTTTCCGGAGCGTTTTTAGCAGATATTAAACCACAAACAGACGGCTGTAATGGCCTTAAATACAATCTCACCGCCGATATCATTCACTGTATATTCAAAACATATCCAGCCGTTAAACGCAAGCACCAGGAGAATGTTCCAGGCAAACTATCCGAATCAGAGTTCTGGACAAAATTCTTTCAGTCACACTATTTTCATCGTGATCGCATAACAGCAGGGACCAAAGATATTTTTAGCGAATGTGGTAAAATAGATGATCAAGCTTTGAAAGTTGCTGTGCAACAAGGATCTGGTGATCCATTACTGGATTTGCGACAATTCGAAGATGTGCCTCTGGAGGAGGGCTTTGGCAGTGTCAATAACGACAAACATCTTGTAAATAGTGGTAACATTGTCCATCAAAATATGATCAAACGGTTTAATCAGCACTCGATTATGGTAAAAATAGTTTTTTTTTTTTAATATAATTCGAATGTCTGAGTAATAAAGAGATTTCAGGTTCTCAAAACGTGTACCGATGTAACAAATCCGAATAACACAAATATAGCCCCCAATCAAACGACGTCATCTAAAACAGACGCCAACAAAAATGATTTGGGCCTAAACGGCTTGAGCGAGAAAAAACACAAGAAAGCCCATGCAAATGGAGATTTTGCCAGTAGCGTCAGCAACTTATGCAGTCCGGAGAAGCAACCAAAAAAAAAGCGAATCATGGAAAAAATATCCTTCGAAGATCTCGGTGATCCTGTGGTCGATGAAGTCGACTCTGTTCTTCAGAGTTCGAGTAAAAAGTCTCAACAACTAAATCTAGCCAAAGGCGAGCGTTATATGCACGGACCCGTTCCTATGTCACATCAAGATACCCACGACGACCCGAGAGAATTAGACGAGACGCAATATCAATTAATACGTGTCGCTGAAAGCTGGAACAACAGAAATCAACAAAGATGCCCTGTGACTGCTACAGCCGCTGTCAATGCTTTGGGCGAGCTCAGTCCTGGAGGCGCATTAATGCGAGGCTTTCAAGAACAGTCTTTAGCACGTAAGTTGAAAATACTTCGATGTGTAGCAAAGTGGTTGAGTTTATTGATTTTTCATGCTTGTCTTAACCAGAACTCGTCCCACCCGATGTGGAAAAGGAATTAAGACACCTGTATCTTTCACTTAGTGAATTGCTGAAACATTTCTGGAGTTCATTCCCAACAACAACACCAGAACTGGAAACTAAAGCTGTAAGAATGCACGAAGCATTGCAGCGTTTTAAAATGGCTAAGCTATCTCCATTTGAGGTGAGTTCGTACTCTATAATAATTATTATTTTTTTTTAGAAATACATACCTGTTTTTTTTTATTTTAAATTTAGAATCGTGCAATGCGAGAACTATCGCCATTAGGAGCTTCACTTACCCTGCATTTGAATCAGTTGTTACAGTCGGCTGCAGCAAAGTTTGCCACATTTCAGGAGAGGAAGATGCGTCAACATCGGTAGCATAATCGGAATAAGTCGTCTACAATCTTGCATTGAATGAGGAGACCAATTTTTTGTGTTTTTTTTATAAATCTTTATAATTTATAATTCTCTCTTTATGTTTTGTACAATCGTATTCAAAAAAATCAAAAAAAAAAAAAACATATATTCCAGCAGAAAAATTATGTAGAGAATAAAAAATTAAAATCTGTGTAAATTTGAGTTTTAAATTATTTCATTTTTGTAAGAATTAGTCATCAGCAAGTCGAAGAAGAAGAAAACCATTAAGGGCTTTTAGATTCCAACTTTATGGAAGAAGTTGCAGCAACTTGATGAGTAGTGGAGATGGAGGAAAGTATTTGCTCAGCCAAATCTAAAATACCCATTTTAAAATGCCGCTTTTGGCTGCTGTTCATAGATTTCATGTCGGGCAGCACACTATGAAAAAACGACAGATCAGGATCGGGCGGATCGATTGTCTTTGTCGAGTCTTTGATTTTCAGCAATTGTTTTCTTTTCTTACCGTACTCATAACCTTGCTTTTTATTGATAAAAGTGATTGCTGAGTTCTTTCTCTTTCTGCAAACATAATCTTTCTGTTTGGGAGGTCCATTTTTGATTATTTCACTCGTTGCCTCATCATTTACAGAACTATTGTATTTATTACTGCAAGGTGGGGCAGATGATAAAGAGGAGCGGACCGATACACAATCATCACAATTTTCGTAATTATCTTCACCTTCGCTGGTTTCTGCCTCATTTTTAACAACTGATTCGTCGATTTCGACTGTATTCTCAATTATATTGGCCTTGGGTTCACGGGTTTTCAAAAAGGGATCCAAGAAAAAGAGATATGGGGCAAGATAATACTTTTTGACTGTTTTAGTTCCATTACCAGATTTATTTAGTTTTGCCTTATATTTTGAATAGCTTCCTCTTATATTTTTCCACCGGTCCTTGCAACTGTTGGCTAAAATAAAACGAGTTGATTTTAAGCCATGTTTTGATAGGTATTTAAAAATGTTTGCAAAAATCATTTACAAATATGTAACTCGCAACAGGAGATTCATTCGAAGTACCTATTTACCTGTTTATCTTCATAAAAAATAATTCTGCTTTACTAGAGATCATACAATCGGCCCTATCGAAGTAACCGTCGGAACGGAATTCTCTCCGATTTGCTAGGAATCGGAGACATTTTGCTTCGAGGTAGTTCTCCGATCAGAAAAATGTCTCCGATTCGTAGGAAATCGGAGAGTTCCGCTCCGACGGTTACCTCGATAATGCCGAATATAACTCCCGGTTAATAAGTGAGAACCTAACACCTATGTACGTTTGGAAACCAAGAATAGTTTCTATGATAACATTAAAAGTGGGTAAGCAAGAGCTCTGAGCGTCTTGAAATTAAATCCGGGGAGCCCTAAGTATGACAATTGTCTTGGGCCGCGGGTACTTTAAAAAAAAAGTGACATTTTTTCTTTTACTTCCTTAAGTTAGACATATTTGAATGGAATTACCATCAATACAGTCGGAATGCTCAAGCTTCGACTAGAGGCCGATTTGTTTTTTTGCAGTAAGTAACTCATGCCGTTTTGCAACTACCGATGTTGGTGAATTCGTTCGAAATATGGATGAAATATTTGAACAAGTTGCTCATGGCACCATGAATCGCTTTGCTTTTCGCTTTTAATTTAGTTGGCATATAGAAATTAAATGAAGAAGGTACTACCCACATTTAAGACAAGAGGAAGAGGTACTTTTGCTAGTATCTACTTATTTAATACAAAGAATTGAGCTGTAAGTAGGTAGGTAGGTATATACATACATAGGTACATATTTATTTGAAAGATCCTGCCAGAATCGGAAGTCTTAAAATAACTAGATATAGGTGGGTATCTACCTATTGCTTACTGCTGAATTTTACCACTTATTTTATTTATGCAATCATTTTATAGGTACTTTTGTTCAAACCCAGCTATTCATTTAAATTGTAACATTTAAAATTGAAACTTACGATTTTCTGAAAATTTATGAGCAATTGTCTCCCACGTCTGGTCCGCTTGAATTCTATGCAATAAGCAATAATCTGGTCGGTTAAAATCGTACAAATTTTCATATTTTTGTACTTCTTGGCAAAACTCAATATTGAATTCCAAATCGTCTCGCATTTTGTAAAAAAAAATTTTTTTAACAAAAAACAAATTTTCTGATGGTACACGCCACTTATGTATGTCAAAGAATTAGCGTAGCGTGGTTGGCATATGGCATGAGCCACTCCTCTTTGCTTGCGCCACGCCATCTGTATTACATAGTGTGGTGACTCCACGAGAAATATTTCATAGAATACTGTATTGCATGCTATGAAAATTGCTCATATTGCTTTGCTCATAGAAAAGCTATGAATATATGTAGTATTCTATGGAGAAGCAATTTTCCCTTTGACATTTGTGGGTTTGTTTTAATTAAATTTTGTTTTGTGTTTTTTCCAATGTAATTAATTGTAGGTGCCAAAAGAAAGCTTTGGTGTTTTTCTCGTGGATTTAAGCAAAATTAACAATAAATCAATTCTTTTTATTGTTTTAACTTGATAACTTTGCTCTGTGAGATTTTTGAGACAAATAAAATAGTAGGTAAGCTATGAAAATGCCCAACCAACTAGGTATAGCACTCTTTCTTTCTATCAAAAGTGAAACGTGACAGATTATAATCTATGAATTATTTCAGGTGGAGACGGTTTTTAGAAAATTCTCGAGTGTAACTGAGGTTTAAAACTATTTGACCATGGGTACACTAGTGTAGGAATTCACACGTTTAGAAGGCATCCGATACATTTATTAATCTATTAAAAAACGAGAATACAATTATAAACTTTCATTAGAATTGGTTTTAATCATAACAAAAAAAATCATTTACGACTAAAGCCTTGACTACATAAGCTACTTTTTGCAAAATTACAAAAGTAAAAATACTTTTTTCCATCTAGCGCAATTGTTTTGTGAAAAATAATATAAACATTTTATTTTTAAACCAAAATTTAAGCTTTCTGCATCATTTTTATAAGTTTTCCTGTGAGAAACAGTATCCCAAAATGAGCTTGAAATTTTTACTTTTGTACTTTTTCACTTTTTGGCTTATGTATTTAAGGCTTGAGTGTTACCTATTTGAAATTTTTCGATTACAATTACATACATGTAATTGTAACAGAAAAAAATCGATTATAAATAAATCAATTAGGCACCCAAATTCAATTACATGTAATTAAAAATAAGTAATTAAAATAAAAGCAATCGTGAAAAAATTTGTAATGAATACTTTTTCTTGTAGCATACTTTTTGCTGACTTATGTCCTATAATAAAAGAACAGGTATTGTTGAAAATGGAATTGATCAACTAAGGGCCAGTTGTACAATCGCGGTTTAAATTTTAATATGGTTCAGGAATTTAAATTCACCGATTTCGGGGGCTTAACTGAGGTTAGGCGATGGATCAGGGCATTAATTGGGTATTATCACATACTTGAACCATCGTTGAACCTCAGTTAATCCACCGAAACCGGCGACTTAAAATTCTTGAACCACGGTTTAAATATTGAACCACCATTATATAACTGACCCTAAACAAAGTATTTTATACAAAAAAACTATAAACTGAAATGAACCGAAAATAAAGAAAAACTGTATTAAGTTCAAAAAGCAAAAAAACGTAAAAAGTGAAACACTGTATACATATACAGGGTACTCAAGCTTTAAGTATACCAATATCAAATACTTAAGAAAAAAAATTCTTATGCTTTATCTATTTTAAATTTTTTTAAATGTAATTAATATTTTTCGTAATTATTTACAAATAAAGTAATTAGATCTGTATATTTTTCAATTACATTAAATTCAATAACTTTTTTCTTTATATATGTAAATTCATTTATTGAAAATTTACATGTAATTGAAATTTTTTAATTAATAATATTACAAGTGATAATTATTGTAATTGAATTAAAATTACACGTGTAATTGAATAAAATTCAATAACTGATTACATGTAATTGTAATTGACCTTGTAATCAATATAATTATGTATACTCCCGCCTGGAAAAAGAATGTAGTTTTCAATGAGGACCTGGCAAGTTTTTCATAGTTACTAACAAGGGTCTAGCAAGGGTAACTATCGGCATTCGCTGGTCCCTCGCCAGTTATGTACCTTTTTGCCTCGTCAGCTAAATCCTGTCTAAGCCCTGACTAGTAAAACCTAGATTTGTTCCACATACACAAATCGATGGATTGTGTCATCTTCTGTGCTTTTGCGGGGGTGCGCTTTCTGTTGCTTATTGAGAAATTGGGGGATAGTTAAAACACGTTTTTTCTTGATCAAAAAAAAAAAAAACAAAAGTTCACTAATTTCATTAATTAACCGCGGATCCATTTTATTTTTATTTTATTTTACTATAAAACAATGTTATTTACTTGGGTAGGTATTTGTGAAAGTCTGTTTAAGTGGCTACGTTCAACAGAATATCTAAAAGTTTTAAAATCTGAAAATTCAGAATTTTTTTGTTTAATGCAAAAAAAGGAACTGAAATTTCAGTCAAAAGTCATTGTGTCAAATTCTCGTTTTTATAGAATTTAGTATCTACCGTTACATAGTTAGTTACTAACAAGAGCCTCACCAGTATTTTATTAAATAAATGTTCTCAACGAGGCACTAATAGGGGTCTGTCATGTTTTCCTCGTCTAGGTTTTCCTTACCGAAAACTTTCCAGGGCCTTGCCTTAACTTGCCTAAAACTTGCCATTTTTTCAGGCGGGCTGTATCAGTATGTAATCATGACTCATGACCATGACTTTTATTTCCTAGACTGAAGATCAAAATGCGGAATTATGCACGATTAAAATGAGAATTCAAAACCTCGCCGCGTTGCATTTATATTCATACATTTACATGTGATGTTACCCAAATTTATGTAGGTATATACATTTATAGGAGGTGTTAAGGCAAGCTTTGAGGCTTTGGGAGAAATATATCATGTAATAAATATATCAGGCGAGAAATACAGCATGCCAGTATATCATGCCAGTTAAATAAATTATGCGAAAAATACCTATATCGTAGTAGAAAAATATCATTTGAAAAACTTATCATGCGAGAAAAATATCATGGAAGAAGAATACGAGCAAGCATGTGAGAAAATTATCATGCGAGAAATATATGAAGCTAGAAAAGTATCATGTGAGAAATATATTATGCGAGAAATATATAGGTAGGTATATTATGTGAGAAAAGTATCATTTGAGAAATTTATTTCACGAGAATATATACATAGATAGATATATAGATATATAGATAGAAAGATAGATAGGTAGATAAATGGGTAGAAGTATATAATGTGAGTTAAACATCATAGACCGAGAGCCCACAGCAATTTTTGGGTGTGAAGTGCAATAATATAGGTCCTTAATTTTTATTTGCAAATATGCAAGTCTTGTAAGGAGTAGTTAGGGCGTTTGCAAATAATGCTGCATTGAAAATGCATTTTTTCTGAAAGCCCAGTTAAAAGATATAGCACTTAAAAAATTATATTTAATAAGAGCTGAATACCATAGACATGGATATGAGGGTCCAAGACTTCTTAGGAGGGGCATTCTGTATGCAAGACGTACTTGAAAATTAGTTTTTATAGTGCGTCTCGCATACAGTAGGTCCACTTAAGAGGTCTTGGATCCCCATATTCATATCTATGGTATTCAGCTCTTTTATAAAATATAGTTTTTTTTTTTAATGTTATACATTTAATCTGGGCTTACAGAAAGAAATGCATTTTTATTGCAGCAACGCCCCAACCACAGCTTGCAAGACTTGCATATTTGCGAATAGAAAGTAAAGACCTATCTTATTGCATCATTGAGTTTTTGCTATACCTACTTCACACCCAAAAATTGCTGTGGGCTCTTATTCTATCATGCGAGAAAAATATCATTCGAGAGAAATGTATTGCAAGACATGCATACCTATAAAAACATCATGAAATTTTTGTTGCGTGATATTTTTCTTGGATGATATCGTATGTTCTATCAACGTTTTCACTCAGTTACATTAATTAATCATGTTACAAAATAATTTTACAAAAATTTTTTTTTATGTCAAATCAAATTGAAATAAACACAATTTTCATAACTTTTTCACACATGGCCAAGTAGTTTTCTATTTGTGTCACTTTCTGCAAAAAATTCTTGATGTAGATATGTACATACATATGTACCTAGTTAAATTCGTAAGATGTTTTATCTTTAATCTAATCAATATTTTAAGGCTTAAACGCTCATATTCAACACAGAAACGTTTAAAACGTGGCTGAAGGCCAAAACATAATGATCATTGAGAAAAGGAATATCCCATATCAGTAGGTATGTATACATACATGTGCTAAGTATTTCTTACGCTAATGAATTTTGTTTGTTGAATTTAAAAAAAAAAAAAAAAAAAACGATTTTAAAACCGAAACCTTCTTATATGTACATAATATTTCATTATACATTATTATGAGGCCAAAAATCCCCTCGCAACCAATCACAAAGCTGATTTTATTGAATAGCCCTGATCTACTAAAAATAATATTTGGAACTGGAAATAACCTCTGCTTGTCCATGCGTGTTCTTAAAATTGATTTGAACTTTAAAAAAAAAAACAACTAGAAATCTGATAGTGCCACTCAATTAAACCTTCAGCATTTCATAATTCATCTCAACTTAAATGTCGATGGATGTAGCCTTTAGCCTCTGTAGGTCATAATGATTTGAATCAAATTAGGTATAGATTTAGCAATATAAATGCCAGAATTTTCATTTTTGATTACCTTGAGTTTTTTTTTTTTTTTTTTGTCAACCAAAATCTAAAGTTTTGTTTAACAATAATTATTCTATTTCTGTTCTTTTGTATAAAAGAACCACCGTTCTTGGAATTGAAATTAAATTCAATTGTGTGCTTTTACATTAAACAAAAATTTGTTCTATTAAAAATAAGTCAAGTGTACAATGTTAAACAAGGCTCTATTTTTTGTCATATCCGTATTGTGTTTTGTGAGTTTTGATAAAATACATAATAAATTATAACACACAGAAGAAAAGGATAATTAACAAGGACGTTCTTTAAAACTTAAGGGCCAGTTTCACAGTGCACATTTACAGGAATAAGTTTCACTTAAGTTTAGTGGCACTAAAGTCACCAACATAGAAGACTTAAGTGACTATGATTAAGCTCACATGTGCAGTGAGATTTTGGGTCTTTATCTTCCACATTGGCCACTTAAGTTCCACTTCCTTTGACTGTGAAACTAGTCCAAAGAGTTAAATATTCAAATTATTCGTTCTGAAAGATACAAATACAAATTCTTAAAACGGCTTTTGTAAAAAAATACAAAGATAGAACCAACAATTGTTTTTTTAGAAATTGTTAGAATGTTTGTTCATGCTTCTATGTATGTGCACTGTGCAGTGTGAATAATATCAATTGTGAATGAGTTTTTTGCTTCAAATTAAAGGCGAAAGCGCTCAAAGCCGCAAAAAACCTACAAGTGGAGTGAATACTCAAGATATGAAATTAACCTTAAGTGCTTAGTACTCAGCACTTAGTGAATATCCAATACACGGAACTTTCAATCACAAGTTTAATATTTAAATCAGTGGTACAAAGCATGAGAAGTCACACTCCTAAGGAAATGTTCTGAAATTAGCATCCAAATTATGAGTTCAAGATATTTTGATTGGATACTTCGTAAGACTTAAAAAAAAAAAATTAAACTAACAGAGAAAATCTCATCGCATATGTTAAAATAAATGGTATATATTATTACTCAATGATGATAGCAACCCGCCTAGAAAAATGTCAAGTTTGGGCCAAGTTTAGTCAAGGGCCTGGAAGAAGTGCTAGTAAGATAGCTTCAAATAATATAGTGTATTAAACCGAAGCTAAAATTATCCTTTTTTTTTAACAAAAACTTTTTGTTGATTGTTTACTCGAGTCCAACCACAATTTTTGGAAGAAAAAAAGTTCCATCCATTTCAACAAAGTTTAAGATTTATTTTATTTAGTTTTTATTTTTTTCAGAGGGCGTCCAAAGCCGAGTTCAACTGTTCCGATCCACCTAGTTTGCCGAAATATGTAAATAATCTTTGTGCATATAAAAAAAAAATATTTCCTCACATTCACTTTCATATTATTTTAAGGACATAAGTTCGTGTTGTCGAATTCCACACATCGATCTAGGATCTGCACCACAAAAATGTATCAAAGAAATAGATTCCATAAAAACCGTTGCAGACTTCCCAGCATTTGCTCATGTGGTATAAATTAAATAAATTTTATTTCTTATTTAATCACAGAGTTAATTCTTATCAAATTTTATTTATAGTGTTACCCTGAGTGCATTTACCGTCATTCAGGAGTTCTTCAAAATGGCGAAATTGAAATGGAAAGTGTTCAAAAATTCCTTCAAAATAGTGTTCATGGAGTTGATCAGGATATTGTTCCAGTTATAATGAATTCTTTTGAAAGTTGCATGAAAAATAGTATGTAATTTTTTTTTTATCTCAAAATAGCTACAGCCCCTTCCACACTATCTCAAAGTGTTCTAACCACATGTCAAACATGTTGGAAACTGATACTATGTAGGTACAGTAGTGTTGCAACAAAATATGAAAGCTCGTAAACAAACATAGTCCCCTTTCACACAGGGCAACTGAGTTGCCGGCAACAAACAGTTCATAGTCGAGAAGGGCAGGAAGAAAGAGGGGGAAATGAAATCTCCCCGGTCAACAAATTCAGGAAACTTTTTTGACGTTTCTCTTCACACTACGTTTGTGTGCGTTCAACCAAGGTAGTTTAAAAGGAAAATACAGCAAGTCTCCTCCAACTTTGTATCTGCGTGTGAAAGGTACAGGAGATTGTTAAGGAGATTTAAAGAAAACGTCAAAAAAATCACCAGCAACTAGTATCTTCGTGTGAAAGGGGACATAGTTCTTTTTTTCACTTCTCAAAACTGCAAATTTCTACCAGTCCAATTTAAACTTTTACTATGAACTTATGACAGAATTTAGGAATAAAATTTGACAGAAATAGGCAGTTTTGTGAAGTAAACGAACAAATGTCTTGTGTGAAAACAGGCCATCACACACTGTTTGATAGTTTATCCACACGAAACGATTTGATAGCTTAAAGGCCTTCCACACTATCCCACTGAGTATTAACACATGTCAAAAAAGTGGGAAGTAAATCGTGTATAATAGTGTGGAAACAAAATATGAAATCACATCCCACACGACTTGACAGCCCATCTCACACAATTTGACATGTGTTAATACATGAAAATTTGTAGGATTGGTTCTAAAACCATCACACATTCTATCCCACTTGGGGGTTTGAGGTTATGGTGAATTGATTTTTTGGATTCAGGTGTGGAAGCAAAATATGAAAATCGTTTTCTTCACACAAATTTGGCAGTCGTAAGTAATTCTATCACACTTGTTTTTTGACATGTATTAATACTCGATGGGATAGTGTGGAACGGCTATTACAAGACTGGTTGTAAAACCACAATTGTAAACCCTACATTTAAATTTTGTGAGGTTATGCGGTTAAACTTATTTGTTCGATGCAAATTTGATATTTGCATGAAATTCTTTCACATACTTTTATTTTGACATTTGTGATCTTAATAGTAATCAGTCAGTGATGTAGTCTGTCAGGACTTTAAGAAAGAAGGTATTCTAACAGTATTTCATTAATTTTCATTTGTATTTTCTTCTATTTTCAGTTAGAGAACAAATGAATGCTATAAAAGTTAAAATGTATGCCAAACTACCTGATGGTTGTAGTCCTTATTCTAGTATGATTTGGGGCTGTGTAAATACGGATTCATTTATTAATTGCCCAGAAAAGATGTGGAAAAACGAAGATGAATGCAATTTGGTAAAGAATTTTGTGAAACAATGTAATCCTTTGCCACATGTTCCATTGCCGGCTTATTAGAGTGTTATTTTATTTGCCATTAGATTTTTATATGAATGTCGTCTTCGTGACTATTGTAAAATAAATATGTATAAATTTTAAAATTATCAACTTTTGTATTTTTTGTATCATGGAATTTTATATGGTCGCTGTTTTGGTTTATTTCATATCATTTCGACATTTTTGTAATCTGAAACTGGGATGGGGATAACACAAAATCAAAAAATTCTAAACAACCTTCTGGTGGAAAAATATAGAATATGCTTTTTAGGTAATTATTCGGACCTTTTGTCTTCTATCAATAACAGTATTGTTAATAATGTTGAATGCTGAAATTTGGCCTAGTTGGTTTCGTTGCTGAGCAAACAACAAACAAAATGTCGCTTACGATACTTTTTATTTTTGTCGCTTACGATAATTTGGCGGTAAGGGCTCGGCGGCGCGTCAAAAACTACGTCCTTTACTTTGGCGGATACTTTTTGGCGGGATAAAAAATTTTGATATCTGAATTTGAGTGCTAATTTGTTGCACAAACCAAAAATTTGTAGCTTGCATAATTTCCGAGTTATTAAAGTTTTCGGTAAAATAAGTCTAAAGTTAGTGGACGGAATCTAAAATAATACGAATTTTAAACAATGATTCACACCCAAAATTGTAGCTTATTTTTAATGCTCTTAAGCTGCCAAAAACGGCGAATTTGTAACTCAAATAGTTTATAAAATATTGAAATTTCCGCTAAAATAAGTCTAAAGTTAGCAGACGAAAGTAAGAAAAGAATAATTCTCTTGGTGTCAAAAATTGTAGCTTTTTAAATGCTTTTTTGTTGCGCAAAAAATAATAATAATAATAAAATAAAGATAAAATGTCAAGCTACAATATTGCATCAAGACTTTTGGAAAATGTTTCAAAAATTTGTAGTAAAAAGTACACGTTTTGCCAAAATGATGTCTCTTCAATTAAAAAAGAGAAAAAAAAAACAACTAAACACTAACTAATGTCGTTTTTCTTTTGCAAATATGGATTTTGATCCCGGATCACGAATTTTCTTGGCAAAAGAAACGCAGATTGGATTTGTTTTTTGTTTGCAAATGTATGTGTGGGATGTCAAATTTAATTTTGTCAAAAATAATTTTAATTTAATAAAGCAAAAAATAATTTTGATAGGCAAAGAATCAAAAACGGAATGCAAATGAAATAGAAAATCATAGAATCAGAGAATCACACAAAAGCACAAAATGACGTTTTATAAATAGTGTGTGTGCAAGTGCGTGTTTCATGTAGGTGTAAATTATTCACAATTTTCCAATAATAGTAGAGAACCTGTTAAAAGAGATACACCTGAGAATAGTTTTGTCGAATATTGTTAGCACCCCATACACATACGACAAAGTAAACGCGTGGAATCAAGTGTGAAGTAGAATTAAATGCAATAATTTTAAATTTAATGAAAAGACAATTTTCAAAAGGTTTAGATATTATTATATTTTATAAAAAAAAAATTAAAATACACACATTCTTTAAAAATAGTGAACATTTTGATGAGTTGATGACTAATACACAAGGGTATATGGTGATTCGCCTGAGGTGTGACAAAAAGCTTGAGCGTGCAGGTTGGGTTGAGGTAAGGAAAAAATTAATGGGAAGGGGGGTCTATTTCCCACGTTTAGCCGGAAGAGGCAATTTTCTAAAAAAATCGACTTGTAATGGAAAAAAATAAAAATGAACAAAAATACCTAAAATATCATGCTCTCCTTTTTTGTAAAGCGCCTACTTCCATTAAGAGAGTATAGTAAAATAGATAGATATCGTTATTTTCACGTTTACCAAAAACTAAAAGAGTGCAACTTGCATGCAACTTGCACGAAAAACTTGCATGCAACTTGCACGAAAAACTTGCATGAAAAACTTGCATGCAACTTGCATGAAAAACTTGCATGCAACTTGCATGAAAAACTTGCATGCAACTTGCATGAAAAACTTGCATGCAACTTGCACGAAAAACTTTCATGCAACTTGCATGAAAAACTTGCATGCAACTTGCATGAAAAACTTGCATGCAACTTGCATGAAAAACTTGCATGCAACTTGCACGAAAAACTTGCATGCAACTTGCATGAAAAACTTGCATGCAACTTGCACGAAAAACTTGCATGCAACTTGCATGAAAAACTTGCATGCAACTTGCATGAAAAACTTGCATGCAACTTGCATGAAAAACTTGCATGCAACTTGCATAAAAGACTTGCATGAAAAACTTGCATTAAAAACTTGCATGAAAAATTGCATGCAACTTGCACGAAAAACTTGCATGCAAACTTGCATGAAAAACTTGCATGCAACTTGCATGAAAAACTTGCATGCAACTTGCATGAAAAACTTGCATGCAACTTGCACGAAAAACTTGCATGCAACTTGCATGAAAAACTTGCATGCAACTTGCACGAAAAACTTGCATGCAACTTGCATGAAAAACTTGCATGCAACTTGCACGAAAAACTTGCATGCAACTTGCACGAAAAACTTGCATGCAACTTGCATGAAAAACTTGCATGCAACTTGCATGAAAAACTTGCATGAAACTTGCATGAAAAACTTGCATGCAACTTGCATGAAAAACTTACACGCAACTTGCACGAAAAACTTGCATGCAATTTGAACGAAAAACTTGCATGCAACTTGCACGAAAAACTTGCATGCAACTTGCACGAAAAACTTGCATGCAACTTGCATGAAAAACTTACATGCAACTTGAATGAAAAACTTGCATGAAAAACTTGCATGCAACTTGCATGAAAAACTTGCATGAAAAACTTGCATGCAACTTGCATGAAAAACTTGCATGCAACTTGCATGAAAAACTTGCATGCGACTTGCATGAAAAACTTGCATGAAAAACTTGCATGCAACTTGCATGAAAAACTTGCATGCAATTTGCATGAAAAACTTACATGAAAAACTTGCATGCAACTTGCATGAAAAACTTGCATGCAACTTGCATGAAAAACTTGCATGCAACTTGCACGAAAAACTTGCATGCAACTTGCATGAAAAACATGCATGCAACTTGCATGATAAACTTACATGAAAAACTTGCATGAAACTTGCATGAAAAACTTGCATGCAACTTGCATGAAAAACTTGCATGCAACTTGCACGAAAAACTTGCATGCAACTTGCATAAAAAACTTGCATGCAACTTGCACGAAAAACTTGCATGCAATTTGCATGAAAAACTTGCATGCAACTTGCATGAAAAACTTGCATGCAACTTGCACGAAAAACTTGCATGCAACTTGCATGAAAAACTTGCATGCAACTTGCACGAAAAACTTGCATGCAACTTGCAGGAAAAACTTGCATGCAACTTGCATGAAAAACTTGCATGCCACTTGCATGAAAAATTTGCATGCAACTTGCACGAAAAACTTGCATGCAACTTGCATGAAAAACTTGCATGCAACTTGCATGAACAACTTGCATGCAACTTGTATGAAAAACTTGCATGCAACTTGCATGAAAAACTTGCATGCAACTTGCATGAAAAACTTGCATGCAACTTGCACGAAAAACTTGCATGCAACTTGCATGAAAAACTTGCATGCAACTTGCACGAAAAACTTGCATGAAAAACTTGCATACAACTTGCATGAAAAACTTGCATGAAAAACTTGCATGCAACTTGCACGAAAAACTTGCATGCAACTTGCATGAAAAACTTGCATGAAAAACTTGCATGCAACTTGCACGAAAAACTTGCATGCAACTTGCATGAAAAACTTGCATGCAACTTGCATGAAAAACTTGCACGCAACTTGCATGAAAAACTTGCATGCAACTTGCATGAAAAACTTGCATGGAACTTGCATGAAAAACTTGCATGCAGCTTGCACGAAAAACTTGCATGCAACTTGCATGAAAAACTTTCATGCAACTTGCATGAAAAACTTGCATGCAACTTGCATGAAAAACTTGCATGCAACTTGCATGAAAAACTTGCATGCAACTTGCATAAAAAACTTGCATGCAACTTACACGAAAAACTTGCATGCAACTTGCATGAAAAACTTGCATGCAACTTGCATGAAAAACTTGCATGCAGCTTGCACGAAAAACTTGCATGCAACTTGCATGAAAAACTTGCATGCAACTTGCACGAAAAACTGGCATGCAACTTGCATGAAAAACTTGCATGCAACTTGCACGAAAAACTTGCATGCAACTTGCATTAAAAACTTGCATGCAACTTGCATGAAAAACTTGCATGCAACTTGCATGAAAAACTTGCATGCAACTTGCACGAAAAACTTGCATGCAACTTGCATGAAAAACTTGCATGCAACTTGCACGAAAAACTTTCATGCAACTTGCATGAAAAACTTGCATGCAACTTGCATGAAAAACTTGCATGAAAAACTTGCATGCAACTTGCATGAAAAACTTGCATGCAACTTGCATGAAAAACTTGCATGCAACTTGCATGAAAAACTTGCATGCAACTTGCACGAAAAACTTGCATGCAACTTGCACGAAAAACTTGCATGCAACTTGCATGAAAAACTTGCATGCAACTTGCACGAAAAACTTGCATGCAACTTGCACAAAAAACTTGCATGCAACTTGCATGCAACTTGCACGAAAAACTTGCATGCAACTTGCATGAAAAACTTGCATGCAACTTGCATGAAAAACTTGCATGCAACTTGCATGAAAAACTTGCATGCAACTTGCACGAAAAACTTGCATGCAACTTGCATGAAAAACTTGCATGCAACTTGCACGAAAAACTTGCATGCAACTTGCATGAAAAACTTGCATGCAACTTGCACGAAAAACTTGCATGCAACTTGCATGCAACTTGCATGAAAAACTTGCATGAAAAACTTGCATGCAACTTGCATGAAAAACTTGCATGCAACTTGCACGAAAAACTTGCATGCAACTTGCACGAAGAACTTGCATGCAACTTGCACGAAAAACTTGCATGAAAAACTTGCATGCAACTTGCATGAAAAACTTGCATGCAACTTGCACGAAAAACTTGCATGCAACTTGCATAAAAGACTTGCGTGAAAAACTTGCATGCAACTTGCATTAAAAACTTGCATGAAAAACTTACATGCAACTTGCACGAAAAACTTGCATGCATCTTGCATGAAAAACTTGCATGCAACTTGCACGAAAAACTTGCATGCAACTTGCACGAAAAACTTGCATGCAACTTGCATGAAAAACTTACATGCAACTTGAATGAAAAACTTGCATGAAAAACTTGCATGCAACTTGCATGAAAAACTTGCATGCAACTTGCATGAAAAACTTGCATGCAACTTGCATGAAAAACTTGCATGCAACTTGCATGAAAAACTTGCATGCAACTTGCATGAAAAACTTGCATGCAACTTGCACGAAAAACTTGCATGCAACTTGCATGAAAAACTTGCATGCAACTTGCACGAAAAACTTGCATGCAACTTGCATGAAAAACTTGCATGCAACTTGCATGAAAAACTTGCAAACCATTTTTTTTATTATACTGAAAATTATACTACTTGTTGTTATAAATTTATTATAGCTAAATTTTGAATGTCTGTATTTTCGAAACTGTTGGGTCTATACAGATGGTTCTGCTGGGCTCAAATTGAAGAAAATTTCATTGCTTTGAATTCGTAGAGCGAAGCTATAGTCGAAAAACTAATCCTTTGGAGTTAAAATTGCCAATATCTGAAAAAAGCGCGAAAATTTCGCGGTTTTTTCGATTTTTAACCATGATGCGTTCGGCGCTCGAGTTCGAAAACTTGGTTTTTTCATGAGGCCAATATCATAAACGACTCAGCAAAAAATCAGAACTACCATAGCTAACGCATACGCTGATGTATAAGGTTACTGGACTATATTGTTTTATTTTAAATTTTTCAGAACTTATCTTTCAAATTTACATAAAATCAAAAAAAAATAAATAAAATAAAAAATATAAGATAAAATCAAAAAGTGTAATGTAATTAGTCGAAAGTAAGCTTGAATGTAGTTGGACCTTCGACTAATTTTAAATTTTATAAAAAAAAAGTGAATATTTTGATGCCAAAATAAATTTAAGTACATACATGCATACCCATGCATACTTTTGTGTTCAATCAACACAAATTTCATTCTGGCCACATAATTTACCAAAAAAACTTTTAATAATTCAGTAATTAGTAAAATTTTCGAACGAAAATTGTGTTAGTATAGTAAGAGATGCAAAAATATTACTGTGAAGAAGACCTAATTAATTTAAAAATATATAAAATTATATTTATTAGTCATGAAATCAAATACATATGTACTTTATATACTCGAGTGGTAACTCATTTTCATTCACAATTTTAAATTGACTTTTATTTTAAAATTTGGTTCATTTTGTCTGTGATAATTAACTAACCTATATGAACTTTAATTTGTCATCTTTGGTGTTGTCGTTCTTATTTTTCCATGGTGACGTTCACGATGTCTTGGCCCACCAAACTTTGCTGGCTCACAGTTTTTCACATAATTCCGAGCATTATTACATACCTCAGTATTTATCCAAGAATTTTCAGGGCAATTAATAAATGCATGTCTTAAAGCACAATAAGATACAAGTACCGCAAATGGAGAACAAGGAATTTTGAGTCCTTGATATCCTTTATTTTTGCTTCTACCAATAGTTTTTCGATTTTCTTCGAATTCTTGTATTTTATTAAGAATTTCTTCACCACATTTCTCGTAACCCAAATGGAGAATTTGGACGAGTTCGGGATTATTTGGAATGTTACTTTTTATGAGTGCGTTCATATTAGACATATTAAGTTGATTATTTTCCAAAGCTCCTGCTCTTTTTAATACACATTCTACAGCACACTAAAAAAAAAAAAAAAAAAACATGATATATTTACATAAAAGTTAAATATTAAAACTTACTGGATTCATAAAAGTATAATTATCATCGATTTTTTTATTTATACCACCAACAAAAGTTTTGCTATAACACTGATCTCTGTATCTATCCAGTCGAATTATAGGCATCTTACAGCACAATTTTACATCCTAAAAAGTTAATTTTTAAAACAAAAAACAAAACATTTTCTTAAAATAGGTAAATATTCTTACCAATGGCGTGAATAATAACTTTTGACTGCAATTGAATTGCAATTTTTGTCCAGATACCTGTGTTTGTATAGAGCGATCAGTTTAGTAAAGGAGATTTATTTAGTTTAAATCTTACGTTAAATGCAATAAGTAATATTAAAACTGAACGTAGTCCACCCATGCCGAAACAATAATAAAACTGTGAAAATATTAAACTGAAGTAAGTTATTGAACCTGTTACATTTATACACGATTTCTTGCTACAAAAACGCCGATCTAGATTTATAATTTTAAATTAACTTGAATTAAATAAATGATCGGAAGTCATATCCATAATGTTCATTTTAATGTAAAACAATTAATTCGACCCTATAATACAAATTTTATGAGCGTAATATTAATCAAAAAAAAAAATTACGTATACGCCATAGAGACCAGATTAATAAGTTAAAGATAATTTTTAGTTTTTACATACGAATGCAATCAAAATGTTAAGACTTACTTCAAAATTAAGTCTAAAATTTTAGTTGAATGAACAAAGATGCTTTATCGTACAAACAAATCAGATTGTTCTGAAACTTTGGTGTATTAATGTATAGGTTAGTTGTTTATTTTTAGTTTTTAAAATACCTATTATCTGATGAATATCTGATTCGATCTTATCCCGGGACAATTTTAAAAATCTAGATGTTTTAAATACACGTGGCCAGAAATTAAATAAAAAAAAATGTTTTTAGTTTTGGTGTTTTAGTGAAATGATTTTGTATTGAGGAAGAATTAAGGAACACAAACAAATAAAAAGGGATTCTAAAGCTTTCTGCTTTATGTTAAAGTTTATAGCAGATGATTTTTTTTTTAAGATACCATTATTGCGAAATGCATAAAATTTTTGTATAGGGGGGTTGGGCCAGTAACAAACGTAGAATATTGTTCTTCAAAATTCTGAAAATTTTCATTAAGTTTTGAATTTAGAATACATTTTTGCCTATAAATTTATTAAAGTATCTCCAAAGCCTCGCTTTACCATTATTATTTTAGGGCAGGGTTCAGGGAATAACTTTGCATAAGTAGTTTTTTAAATTTCTGAAATTTTACCTCAACTTTTTAATTTAGAATTCCAACAATCGAATTCAATTGCTCCTCCATTACGTTTTTAGGGTTAAAGGGAACACCCCTCCTCAAAATTTTTAGAAAATAATTATAGCCTGATATTTTATCTTCCTTTTAAGATTGAAAATCGGACCATTACAACGAAAGATATATTTTTTTTAATTAAGCTTAACTTTGAAAATTTCCACAATTTTGCAACTAACGGACCTTTTTCCACCAAACACACTTTTTCTATGCAATTTTTCTGATTTCTCTATAAAATTGAAATTAAGATTGAGAGGCTTGTGTAGCACGTAAAATACCAAATGAGATTCGGAATAAGAAAAAACCAAATGAAACCATGCATGCATTGATAACATATGAACTCATAGAACAAGACTTCTATATAATATTGCCATAATCTCAGCTCAACAGTACTTTAGGAACTCAATTTTTTTAATTTGATTTTGGATACATTATTTCTAGTGAAAATTTCAGCAATATAATACATATTATACCCCTCATGCCGTTTTACAATCTGCGCGGCATGACTGGCTGAACAGAATAGAATGAAGGAACTGAAGCCGCAGACGGAACTGGAAGAGCTGTCAAAAAGTGTCGTACGTTATTTTTTTTAACATGTCCACAATGGAGCTGTACAGCTTTGAAAGTATTTTGAAGAAAAACAAAAAAATATTCTTGTGTACAAGCTCAGAATTCACATTTTTTGTTTCCAATAATTTTCCTTTTAATAAATAATTTTTTTCGCGATACAAATAACCACAATATTTTTTTCCGACCCAAAAAGTTGTTTTTTTTTCTTCATACAAATTGAAACGTCAAAAGTGCCGTACGTGAAAAGTTAAAAGTTGGTCAACTCTTCCGTCTGCGTCTGCAGCTCCGTATGCGTCTACGTTCCGTTGTGTTCGCAACATTGAATTTGCGTGTATTCAATATTTTGACAGCTATTCCAGCTCCGGCTCCGGTTCTGTCTGCGTCACCATTGTTCAGCCAGTGAGAGTCAAACAATCAACAAAGTTGGACGCGCGGACGAAGCCAATAAGTGGACGCTCGTGAGTCCATTCCTATCCTATAAGTTTTCTTGGTTCTCAGGACGCGCAGAAAAAGACACTCGTGTGACATTATCCTAATTGATTGTCTGAACCTTTTGACAAATGTAATATTTTTTTTTTATTAAATAAAGTATAGCCCTGTTCCTTTACTTTGAAACTGTGATTTTCTGTGCATTTGTGTGAATTTCAGTCCAACGTTCTGTCAAAGTTCATATAAAAAAAAATAAAATGGCAGTAAAATGCACAGAAATTCAAAGAGTTTCAAAGTAAAGGAACAGACATTATATTTCCGACTATTTGGAAATACTGTTTTGACTGTTTAAACTTTAAACAGTCGAAAATAGAATAAATTTAGCAGTTTCGTACATATTCATTGCGTATGTTTCCAAAAAGGATACATTTTATTTAAAATTGGTTCTAAATAGAAAAAATTATTTATGTCGAATTCCTTTTAACAAAAAAAAATGGATTTATTTAGAAGAAAAAAATCGATTTTTCTGCACAAATTCCTTGTGTTTGAAGAAAAAAAATCGATGTTTAAAGGAATTCGACATTAATTAATTTTTCAAATTGTGATTTTTCTCGATCAGAAAAGAAAACGGGGTGAAAGTAGAATTATGCGGAATTCGTTTCTGTAATTTGAATCAATTTGAATGCGAGCATTCCTTTGGGGGTAATAGAATATCCTGCAGGATTAACTGGAAATAATTATAATCTTTATGGTAAATCGGGTTCACATACTCCAAAAGCTATTAAGTGGAACCGACTTTGATACCATACTTAAATACTATGTTACACCATAAGGATATTTATGTTTTATAAAAACTCAATACATTTAATTTCTATATTTCAATACATGAATCATATTTTAGAGAAAATTACATGATTAATTTTTTTTTTCAGTCCCCTGGAAAAAAATCAGTTCCCTGAACCTTCTTTTTCAAAAAAAAATTCTCTAAAATTGATATTTTAAATTTTTTTGGCTGGCCGCTTTTAGCAACGTTAAAAGGCGTTCGAACGATTGACTAGGACTACTTTTTTTGACTTTTAGCTTCCAAAAATGTCTTCACCTTTTATTCCATGTTTTGTACAATCACCCACATCATTTTCTCATGACAAAAATTATTTAGAATATACATATTTGGAAATTGTAAATGTAGAAAATTGAATTTGGTATAACTCTTTGGAATATTGTCTTAGTTTAGTAGAAAATGGCACTTAAGCAAGTAGTCAATAGGAAGATAAAAAGACTCAATAAAGGTCTTTCATTATATGTTCACTTAAGTTTCGCTTACTCAGACCATAAAACTGAGTCTTAAGTCAGTCCCAATATGCCATATGGGAATATTAAGTGTAAGTGTGGGCGCTGGCTGTGAAACTAGGCGTTAGAATATATTTTTATTCCATTTCATGTGAACATTAGGCGAAATAAATCTTAAGAACCATTTTAACTCAAAACTTCAACAAGTTTTTGGTTTACCAATAATTTTTTTAGTGGAAATAGTGTTGTTGTATAAAATGTTTTTAAATACATATATGTACATATGTATATTTGAAAGTGTATATTTTCCATCATCAGTAATTTTAAATTTTGTTTCATCCTCAAAAAAGAAACCATGCTCCCCTCAAGAAATAATACCATGCTCCCATTCTGGTACATGAACTAACTTAAATTTTTATTTAACACAAAAAAGTACACTGCGTTGTTGTGTTTACGTTTTACCATAAAAACACAAAAGTTGGTATGTACATATTTATAATTCCTTTCACGTTTAAGGTAAATAAAAATTTTGTTTTTAACTTCTGTCGATAGTTACGTGTATAAGCCCAAAAAAAAATAATCAAACTGTTCTGATAAATATTAGTTTGAACTTGTATATGTATAATGTCAGACAGTAAATTAGATCTTCCAAGTGTATAATCATAATATATCATTTTCTGCAGACTAAAGTACATCATTAGGTTTTTGATATTTTTCTTCATAGGTTAAAGCATTCAAAAGATAAAATCAAATATGTACAAGAAAATAAATTAAAATATATAATCTTTTTTTAAGACAAACACAATGAATGAAGACAGGTTAAGAATTTCACAAAACTCGTTATTAGAATATCTACTGCGTATGTACGTACGTAGAAGGTAGAAGGTAGGGGCGCAACAATAAGTTCACGATTCTATAAATTAAGTGCATGAAATATGAATTAAATAAAATGCAAACTGGTATTATGAGTATCTTGAGAATGGTCACGTGTAAAATAGATGTCAAATAGAGGAAGTTATAATGGGTTATTTTGTGTTAAGCAAAAAGTTTATTTTTAAATAAATTTGCTTTAATGTTGACATATATTTTATAAATTAAACTTCAAACCTACATATGTATGTATTAAGTCTTCTGTAAATTGAAATAAACATTTTTGGATCGTTGAATTTGAATAGTAGATTTTATTTGTTCAACATTATCGTGACCATCAGCACCAATTGAAACAACACCACCAATATAAATTATGTAAGTTAATTATTAAAATATTCGTGTTCTTATTTTCTTTAAACAAAATTATCTTCATCATAATGTTTGAATTATTTTGTATTTAATTTATTCTTTTGTCAATTGGAAACTGAAAATCTACATATATAAGTGAAACTCAAGTATGAAAGAAAATTTGGTCATGTCCTTTCGACATAAATTTTCCGCATTCCTTTTTGATTTGTAAACCGCACCATTAAAGCACAAATTCGAAAATGTGTAAGGTTTTATGCGCTAGTGCTAGATTTCTGCTTTAATGAAATTGTAAGCAGAAAATGTTACACCTTTTATATAAATATCTTAAGGCCCAAACAAAGTAAATTTTAATGTCTGAATAATTGGCCAATATAGAAGAATGAAGCCCAATTCACTTTTAAGACTGACCTTATAAAATAACCCTTAGGCCTCCCATATTGGCCACTCAAGTTCCACTTAATTTTTCACCTAACATTTAAATATTGCCAGCCTTAGTTTTTTAAAGAAAAAACTGCACTTCGCTTTGAATTTAGAGAAATTAATTTATTTAAAAGTTCCTCCATATCTAGTTTGTCAGTAATGTCGCTATAAACATGTAGTATACCAATATTATTGTAGTAGCGGTGGCGTGATGGTTAGTGCGATGGACTGTCATGCCGGAGGTCTAAGGTTCGATCCCCAGCCTCGCCACCTATTTATTTAAAAGAAAAAACGGCTACTGCCCTCTTGCGAGGAATTGACAAATCCTCCAAGAATATCTCCTGTCACAGAAAAGTGCCGCTCGTTAGCCGTTCGGATTCGGCAATAAACTGTAGGTCCCCTCCATTCCTGCAGACACGCACACAGGAATGGTTGAGCGTTGTAAGTCACTAGGCCCTAGTTCTTCATGAGCTGTTGTGCCATCAATTTTATGTTTTATATCAATATTATTAAACCAATCTTAAGTTTTCAGCCGACGAAGAACAGAAAAATTTCGTTCGTTCAAACTAAGATGTGAATGCAAAAGTTGTACCTTAAGTAATTTTACATTAAAAATGTGAAAACAGTTTTGTTCGTACAATCAATAGGTTTTGAGGAAAACGTGCACAAACTTTATAGTGTTCCTACTGGATTTAATGAAAAAAATTTATTGGAATTGCATGTTTCAACGGGCAAATATTTTTTTATCTTATGTGTTTGGGTACATCTACACATGTTTTCATGTAATAACTCGCCTGGAGTTTGTTTTTTTAACAAAATACCTGCAAAATGAGGTATAAACGATCTCTCGGACTTTTTTCATCTTTAAGTTATAGCTTTTCAAAGTTCACCTGTCTTTACCTTATGTGGTTAATTGGAATGTTTAGCTTTAAGACACTCGTCCTGCCTCTCCTGTGGCATTTAATCCACTAAAACTTTTGACAAATTTGTAGAGGAGGGAGTGAAATATCTTTGTTTAAGATCATTTTTCAAAATTGTCAAATTTTTCATCAACTTTTGAATTTTAAAAATCGAAAATCACATTGATGGCGGATTCAAACACCGGCCCCCTAGAACGCAATTTTGTACCCTTATTCAAAATTTTTTATGCAAGAATGTAGCCTGATTATCTGGCTTAATTCAAAGACTCCTACCTTGGAGATCCGATTTCTAGGACGAATTTAACTCGATGTTGTATTGGTTTTCAGTTCAGAAATATCAAAATAGAGCAATATGGTTGGCTTTCGAAGCTATAACTTTTATCTTAGTAATTGGATCTTCAAGGTGGGAGTCTTTAAATTAAGCCAGAAAATAAGGCTAAATTCTTGCATACAAATTTTTGAGGTTTTTATCTTTTTTAATTTTTCTTGAACTTGCTGGTAAAATTATTTGTAAATCTCGAGTGGGTTTTGTACCCACTCGAAAAATCTCGTGTGGGCTGCTAACTCATAAAGTAAATGCTGGTACTTACTAGGAAATGTGTAGTTGCCATTACGAAACTGAAAAGTGGCTGGCTTAAAATTCTGATAAAATAAAACAGAGAGTTCGACCTGAACTAAGAAATTTTTGAAATAATTTCAAGTTGCACATTCTTCGTCTACAAACTTTTTTATTCCAACGAATTGGAATTGAAATAGAAATAAATCAATTTATTTAAAGAGGCAGAATGATGGAGAGGTATGCTAGCTGAAGGAAAGTTCCTAAATTTTATTTGTAAGCGTACATTTATGAAAACTAAAATTAATGAAAAGAACGCCCTGTTTAAATATAATTTTGCAATGTACTCCTTATTTAATGTAAAGAATTATTTGTACTCAATTAAATAAAGTGTTAAATTCTTTTAAAACAAAAACTGTAGTAGGGGAAGTGGGTGCAAGACCGCACTTTTGTGTTTGACTGCCTTAAAAATCATTTAAAAAAACGTCTTAAGTTATTATAATAAATAAATAAATTAATCAAAAAAATATAATAAACTTTTAGGAAAAATTGTCAATAAACTTATCAAACTCAATATGGGGGCAACCTATTTCAAAAGTCATAGTTATATGTGACATCTTCATCTGCTCCAACTCCAGCATAAGCTTCGAGAACCCACCCAGTAGGGCATATGGTGCATTTACTGGCTGAACAGAATAGAATGACGGAACTAAAGCCGCAGACGGAACTGGAAGAGCTGTCAAAAAGTGTCGTACGTTATTTTTTTTTTTACATGTCCACAATGGAGCTGTACAGCTTTGAAAGTATTTTGAAGAAAAACAAAAAAATATTCTTGTGTACAAGCTCAGAATTCACATTTTTTGTTTCCAATAATTTTCCTTTTAATAAATAATTTTTTTCGCGATACAAATAACCACAATATTTTTTTCCGACCCAAAAAGTTGTTTTTTTTTCTTCATACAATTTGAAACGTCAAAAGTGCCGTACGTGAAAAGTTAAAAGTTAGTGAACTCTTCCGTCTGCGTCTGCAGTTCCGTATGCGTCTACGTTCCGTTGTGTTCGCAACATTGAATTTGCGTGTATTCAATATTTTGACAGCTATTCCAGCTCCGGCTCCGTTTCCGTCTCCGTCTGCGTCACCATTCTGTTCAGCCAGTAAATCTACCCATCAGATGGATTCGATTTGAAAATAGATCCAAGCAGAAGATGCAATTCCAATCTGGAACACTACTATAGTGTATTCATCTTCACTTTCAGCAAAATTCCTTGCAGCCTGTCACCTTTTTTTGCTTTTATACGTTGACTTGATTAACAAGCTCTTTTGGAGAAGATAAAACTTCTTGCAATGAGGAAGATTTGGTGGTCTCTTCAGTGACTTCTACCAAAGATTTTTTTATCAAATAATGGCCTGTTGGTTGTAAAGTAAAAACATACTAAAACATAGGGGCAAGACCGCCCATGTGCGGTTTTTCCCCATTCAGATCTTACCCGAAGTTCACGGAATTTTTATTATTTTTTTTTTTGCTTTATTCTTTTACAATAAATAATTTTCAATATGCACTTTCTAATAACAAAAAAGAAAAAGTTAATAATTTTAAATATTTTACTGGTAAGAACACAACTTACATTTCACCCGAACGATAACGGTTTTTCAAAAAATCATGAAAAATCACTTCTCGACGTCTCAACCGAACTACCTCATACTGGAAGACATGATCGACCATACCAAAAGCCACGTGTTTTTCATTGTAAGTGTTGACATTTCCTTTACAGCGACGTCGACCTGGCCAAGAAGCTGAAAATTCAGCGGCTGAGATGGCTGGGACACGTGGAGCGTATGGACACCAACGCACCAGCCCGACGAGTCTTCGAATCTACCCCTGACGGTCTGCGCAGCAGAGGAAGACCCCACCTTAGGTGGCGCACACAAGTGGAAAACGACCTCAACCAACTTGGAGTGCGTAACTGGAGGCAGCTAGCTAGGGACCGAGCTGGCTGGAGGGGCTTGTTGGTTGAGGCCGTAGTCCATCCTGGGCTGTGAGCGCCATCTAAAGTAAGTAAGTAAGTTGACATTTCCATTTTTTTTTTTCATACAACATAGTACAAAAACGGTCTTTCCACCACTTTCCCTATTATAAAATTAACTCTAAAAACATCAAACACTTCCAACGAACCACTTCCAACCGCTATAAATATAGATAATGCTGAGCGAGCTTCCATGTAGTTAAAAATATATGTAGTTGCATAAGCATTAAAAGCCGGCCATGAACCTGCCAATCAGTAGCTTGAATGCATATGATGCCTTATTGTTGAATTCCTAATTTAATGTTAAGGGAAACATAATGTTCGTACATAATGTTGAGAGTTTTTCCCATGATTGAATAAAACCTACTTGTTCTTGTTATGCCATCATCAATTTGTATTTTATCAAAATAAATATCTAATAATAACATTTTGTTAAACATTAAATTAAAACATTCATATTTTCTAACAAAATTTTGTTAATGATGACAATAAAAAAAAATGATAAAAATATTTATAATAACATATCTAGTGTACATAAATCGGCGTCACTCTAATATAACACATACAATTTTGTCAAAATAAATATTCTAATAAAAGTCAATAATTGATAAGCCTAAATAGGTAGATTTTTAGGTAAGTCAACCACCTGAAAAAAAATCCTATTATATTACCCATCGATATCACTTTCAAGCTCAATTCGTCGCCGCGCCGATCGCACGATAAAATTTTCCCTATCTAGCGTTAGATATAGGTATAAAAAAATATAATCAAATCTGATTTAAATTAGTAACGAATAGCGATATCAATCAAGAGTGTATAGTGTCTTTTAGCTATGTAAAGAATGAATAAGCATTGCATACAGCACGTTCCAACATCGACTTCGTTTACCGTACCGCAATTGGCAGGGGGAAGTAGTTTATTTTTCGCATAGCTTGTACGTAAAGTTGTCGGTCGTTCGTGACCTTGCGATTTACTTACTTATGTGTTTTTTGATTTGTTTTGTTTTTTTTTTTTTTTTGAGGGACGTGAAAATCAAAATTATAGAGAGCTTGCTGGCTGTACTATACTAACTTTATAATTATTCGTTAGTTACTTCCGAGTATCATTGTACTGATGCAACTGAGAACAGCAAACATATACTAGTGAAAAATAAAAAATCACCGAGACGATCAAGAATCATAATCCACACTGCCATAACGACGCTAAACGCCCGGGCTGTAACTTAAACTCTCTCTAACTTAAACGAATTAAATAACAATAAAAAAAAATGTTTTTTATTTTTCCTTTTGATCAACATAGCACCATCTAAAGATACATTAATTTTGTTCGTCAACCGTTAATAAAGGTATCTGTGATTTAAAATTCTGATACAGTTAAGTTCAATTGACGAGTCGTGACGGTCGCAAAATTAATTCTATAAGGTTCAAAGGATAACACGCCGGAGTGTGAGTTTATGGAAAATATATAAAATTCGATTCTAACGAAAAAATTTTAATCAATAACCAATTAAACACTAAATAAAATTTAGTGTAGTGAAAAAAGGGTTTTCCCTTATTTTTTTAGCAGTGCATACAAAAATGGATAAAACTGAATCCCAAATCGAAAAAGTGAGTAATAGTGAAAATAATTATATAATTAAAACTGTTCAATTTAAATAGGTAGTGCATCAGAAAATAATTAAACTCGAAAGTGAAATATATAACATTATAGTTAAAAATAAAAACAACATTAACAATAGGTACAATTAATAATTTGTATTTAAGTCAAGTATACCTACTTATCTATTTATTGTTTGAAGTACATAATATATGTATCTGCTACTGGTATGTGAACCTTGAATTTTAAATACATTATTATTGCTAACGAATTAGTTTCTTAGAAGTTCTAAGAAAGTTTATTAAAAGGTTTATGACAAAATAAACAACAATATTGATTAATTGCATTTCCTTAATCGCTTTTCATTTGTATTTGTTTTATCTAATAAATAAAAAAAAAAAGAAATAATTATTTACTAATAAAATTTATATATTTTAAAATATTAAAATTATTTTATAAAAAATGTATCAAGTTCATAAGCCAGCAGGTTATTTTGTTTATAAATCAAACTTTCATGGAATACAAAAATTTTGTTTGCTTCTCAAATTTCCATTTGGTCTAAAAATTTCGCAATGCTTTCGTTGTTTTGAAAAATATAAAAATATTTTGAAAAATTTACTTAACAAAAATATTTTTTTATGACGAGCAAAAAAAAAAATTAAATAAATTAGTTGTAACTGGTTTTAGAATTTTTTGATAAAAACGGATGCTACTGTCAAGTCAACTGTATTTAAGTAAAAGTCTGAAATTTCAGACTTTTTTTTTACTTTTCTCTATCTCTCACTCCCTCTCGTGAAGTGTGAGTGAGAAAAAGCACAGATATGTCAAAAAAGTATGATATTTCGAACATCGTCTTTAAATGCAAGTGGACCATGCTTGTGGTGTATTTTTGTTTTTTCATGTGGAAACCTAATGACGACGACCGACGGGGCGACGACGAGTCGATGGCTCTCATCATGAGTTAATTTAAAATAATTTAAAATATGTAATGTCTGTTGTTAATAAACGATAAAGCTGAGGTAATACTTATAAAGTCTAAGATTCCGCCATAGAACGACCTATACGCTCATCAAGGTACCTAATAAGAAGTACATATACAGTTTTGTAGGCAGTATCTAAACAAACATTTTGCGCAAGGGTTGCCTAGCGTAAAGTGGTCAAGGCGTAGGGTTGCCACCCTCTAAAGGTCATTTTTCGTGTTTTTACAATTATCTAACACAGCTCACATGCTATGTCTTGCGGCCTAAAAGAAAATACCATATAAAAGGACATTTTATTTTTAAAAAAACGCAAGATTGAATCGCATAACCTTGCTCTTGTAGTAAAAGTTTATTCGAATTTTAAAGATTGATTGTTGTAATATAAGTACATTTAGGGCCACTTGCACAGAACGAACGGATAAATATATAAAACTGAGGATAACTATCCCAATTTAGATATATATGTAAATAAAAACTTCTTGTTTTTTAAATTGCACGAACGGAAATAAATAACAAGCGGATAAGACTATTTTTTCAGAAACACCAACACAACAAACACAAAACACATTGAATAATAAACAAACTCTAACGCTTTGACTTGCTTTCTCGTAAGAAATTCTAAAATTTGACGTGAGAGCTATTCAGAGTTTAAATATTTATCCAGAGAATAAGGAGAAGAAACTTTTTAAACTTAAGGGCCACTTGCACCAAACCAAAGGATAAATAACTAAAATTGAAGATAGCTATCCTTGGATATAAAAATAAGTTTATTATTTTTGTTTTGACGTTGCACGAATGAAAAAACTTGCTTGGATAAGTAACTGTAGGATACTTATTTAATAACAGATAGAGCAACAAAAAAAAAAAAAACCAACAATATTATGTCATAAATATCAAGTTTTTTCGGATTGTGTTTGAAAAATTTCTTTTGACTATCGGTTTCGCGAGGTAATAAATGATGTCTACTTCACCAAATAAACGTTCGAGAGTTCCACACTTCACGACTTCGGAGATACTTCTCGTTTTGTCACTCGGCGAAAAATAAAGGCACATCATTCAAAATAAAAGAACAGATGCGGAATATTATTAATAATAATGTTTTCTCGCTTTCTTTTCAAATAGTTTTGAAAGTTTTCACTAATTTTCAAATTAAATTGACAGTTAATACGAGTTATCCAGAGAAATGTGACTGGATAACTATTTTAAATATTTATCTATGGATAGCTTGATAAATGTAATCGCGCAACCAGTTTTTTTTTCTCAAATAGACAGATATTGCCTAACTCAGGATAAATCAGCAGTAGTTAACTGCTGTCAGAAAACTTTGGTGCATGTGGCTCTAAGATAGACAAAAAATAATTTTCTACAACACGATTTGATTCAAATCAGTCAGATAGCTTTAATTATTTATAAATCAGGAGTTACTGCTGTCCAAAAAACTTCTGTGCATCTAAAACCTTTTAAACTTATTTTTAAAATTCAATTTAAATTTTTTTAATTTGGATGCAGTATTACTTACATTTTAGAAAAAAATTTCTTAACTGACCTATTATTCAATCGAAATCGGATGAGCGATTAACGAGAAAGTCGAAAATAAAAAAAAGGGTTCTATGGCATATGTAAAGGTTTTTGGTATTTTTTTTTTCTTCGCCAAAATGTAGGCCATACCACCAATAGTATACACAAAAATTAAAAAAAAAAATATTTAGAGCCGTTTTTGGAATGAATAATCTTTTTCAAAACGGTTGTATGGCAAGTACCGTTATTTTTTGAGCTAAAAAAATCTCACTAGGGAACAACCCAAAAATCTAGACATACAGCAGACAGACGGAATTGCGTTTTTCGTGTTCTCTATCATCGTAATCTCATGTTTGATAGTTATCTCGAGTTCGATTTTTTGCACAAATCCAAACCTTGCCCTATAATGAGTAAAAACATACTTACCGCCATATTATTACTCGATACATCCAGATTTAAACTTAAATCCAGATGAATTTACATTGAATTTGTATGATTTACATCCAGATTTAAGTTTTAATCTGGATGTATTGAGTGAATAATATGGCTGTTATAAAATATCAAATTCGGCCCTATCGAGTTAACTGTCGGAGCGAAATTCTCTCCGATTTCCTACGAATCAGAGGAATTTTGGTTCGAGGTAGTTCTTCGACCACCAAAATGTCTCCGATTCGTAGGAAATCGGAGAGAGTTCCGCTCCGACGGTTACCTCGATAGGACCGATTATGTTTTGACATTCTTTATGCATGTACAATTAAGTTAACTGTTTATAACCATTGGTTTTATTTTTTTATTCCTTATTTTATTTTACCGGGTTTGACGCATTTTTTTTATAATCTTAAATTTTCGGCTTTAAATTGTGCGGATTAAGTTGATTAAGTTGAGTTTAAAGTTCACTTAAGCCCGATTTACACCCGAATTGAATGCATAATATGGTTTCAAGAGAATTTTAGGACTTCGTTATATTAAAATAATTTCGGGCGGGGATTCAACTCTTCAATTTTCGCCAATTTTGCCATTATCGTGTAAATATTGTGCTTACATCATTTTGCAAATTATTATCAAATAAAAAAATTTATCAATTTATCTCCTTTAAATACTTCTGCATTTTCCTACTTCACACACTAAGTTTAATATAATCTTTAGGGAATTTCGGTCTATGCTGATTGCTGACCATATAATTGTGAAAAAAGCTTCCGTATGTCCTGAATTAAAAAAAAAAAAAAACAACACAAACATATATTTGCCAGTAAGACCTAGGGTCTTATAAATAAACGCTAAACAAAGTTGTTCATTATCGGTTTTTCTGCTAAATGCTCCACTATACCTGTTTGCCTAACTGTATAATCTAAATTCTTAATATTTTCTTGAAGGCTGTTGTAAGTTCAGTTCTAAACGAGTAGTGTGGGTACTTTTTTCTATAATTTAGGGGAACTTTCTGATAAATTTCTTATGGAATAAAATTAATAATAAAGGTTAAAAAGTATTATTTTGTTCCGGTTTTCTACATAACCTGTACTTAGCTACCGATTCAACGCTGTGTTTCTTTATAAAAATATATAATGTAGTTAAATTTCTATTTTTAATACTTAACTGACCTATTATTATGTGTATACTTGTACACAACCTGTAATGAACAATTTTATTTGCGTCTTATCAATTTAATTCGATTCATTGATGGGGTCTGGGCGGCTTAAAGGGGTTCGTTGAGCTTGAAATATTATTAAAAAAAAATTACACTACAGTCAGTGTTTTTTGTTATATTTTTTCTGTTTTATTTTGGACAACTGGTTTGGTTTGATGTTTTTTTGTTTTGCAAGGAGATAAATGTTTGATGAGTAAGCAGTCAAACAGTCAGTACATTAACAAAATGTTAAGTTTTTTTTTTATTAGAATCATCATATCCACTTTTAGTGGTGATTTTTATTTAAATCTATATTTAAGCTATTGTCTGCCCAACAAATTAAAAATAATAAGTACCATTTTGTTATTTAATTACTAACTAATTAGCCATTACAGTACTAGTTTGTATTTAGTACCTACATACATAAAAATGTGTATTATTTATAATTTTGTTTTCTGTAATTACTCTAACCAGCGCTAAACATAATTTAATCCGTCAAAATCGGTGAATTATAAATCCTGAACCACGAGTTAAATATTGAATCATCTTTGTACAACTGGCCCTAAGTAATTAAAAAACAAAAAAATTCCAATACTGTTTGGAATTTGTAATTCAAAAATTGCAATTGCCTATGCTGTTTGTGATATTTATTGAAAAAAAATTTACAAATTTTAAACTTTACAAAATAGGTACGAGAAGGTTTTATATAATGCGCTCGGATTGATGTTAATTTGTAAAAAATAAAAAAAACTATGTACCTATGTATGTATGTATCTATGTATGGGTACCACGGCATCGCTGCCAACTTGATTTTCCTGGATATGAAAACAATTCAAAAAATACCTGCAAAGCAAGATTTTTGCATAATTTTAATTTTCTGAAAACAAGAAAAAAGTAGGTACCAAGTGCGGACTCTGTTCACGAACGATTTTTCTTTAATGGGTTAGGTACTTGTATTTAGCAACTTATAACATAATTTTATCATCCAAATTATAAGCGGCTCAATGGTCTAGGGGTATGATTCTCGCTTTGGGTGCGAGAGGTCCCGGGTTCAAATCCCGGTTGAGCCCGTTCTTTTTTTTTTTTAATTTAAAAAAATCTGCTATAACCTGCAAGGAGCTTTTTAAAATTTTGATTTTCATTTTTTATAAATTTTTCCTTGAGAATTTTTATCTCATCGTAAAACTCAGCTCAAAAGTTAACAAAACTTTTTGTCACCCAGCCCTTTATTTGAAGAGAGTGGTATTTGCCTCCAAGACTGATTTCGATGGGATATTCTGCATTGAATTCTAAAATAAGAGTTGTTTACAACTTTTATGAAGTAAAACTTTCAAGAACTGAGTAATTAAAAACCAGAAATAAGTTAACTTAACAAGTCACATCAATTCTGTTTTGTTCTTTCGTTTATTTGTTCACTTAAGGCTAAGACTTTCACATTGTAAATTTAAATCTTCAAAACACATACCTTTTGGACTACTACTATTGCATTGATTGAATACAATCTCATCTCGACTTACTGTTGTCCTCAAAAAAAAAAATACTTTATTATTATCATACTGGGTTGCTTAGGAATCCTTTTGTGGTCAAATTGAATTACTGCCACTTCAAAAGATAACTGCTTGATCGACTAACTTATAGCCTTGGCCCGAATAGTTCTTCGGTGGGTAGCACACAAACAGACTTAATTGCACCAGCGACAGCACACAACCAAGAAAGTTTGGAATCTTGTAAACGCAAAGGAAAAGTAAAATCTATTTGTAATATTTGGCGGTCTTTTTCTCACTTGTATAAAGGCATCTTTAATAATCACTCCATAAATCAGCCATTGGACTGTAACAAAGAACGACATGGCTATCAACGGGAAAGGTAGACTCTCAGAATTCTTTACTCGCACCACATGGAATAGCATGATAAGGGGCGCCGCAAAGAAAAATACCGTCACCACACAGCAGGCATATCCTGGCAAAAATATTATAAATGATCAACGGACAGGTACAAGCTCTTATCGACTCACCCATAAGTTGAATGGCTTCTGCGTGGTTCACCTCATATTTGGTGTACGTTACGATTGTTATCAGTGTGAAAAGCGCCAGCGAAAATTGGCGCACGTAGCTTCTTTTGTTCACTGTGAACACGTAGTAGATAGCTGTATAAAGGAACATCAAGGCAGTGCCTATAATGTTCACCATAACTACGATTTTTTCATTTGTTAATGAGCCATACCGCAGCCAGAGGCTGGACCTAAAATATGAGGATCAAGAGAGGTAAGATTAAAACAACATTAGAAGCTGGTAGATCTCACGATAAGAAACCGCATATGAAAGGGAATCCAGACGAGTCGCCAGTGCTCTTCTTGTTAATGTACTTCCGGCAGACAATCCTATACAGAAATAAGTCGCAGTTGCAATTGAAAACAAAATACAACATAAAGGTGAGGTGAGGTTGATTGCAATCAAGGCGCTATTATCAGTTTAAAACAATTGAAAACCTACGCTCCAGATAAATACTGCAAAACAGTTGTTATCACAGCCGTCGTCTCCAGAACTGTCTCCAGTGATGACGAAACCATTTTTGTAATGTTTCTTGTTTTTGTTTTTACTACGTGGTCGTATTTTAAATGTTTCAATATGATTTACTGAGATTTTAAAATGTTTCGATTTATCGAATTAATGGCATTGTTTTCTTTAAGAAAATAATATTTTCTTTAAGTCTAAATTGTAGAGAACTTAAAAAAGGAAATAAGAAATTTAAATTACTTTACTCGCCAAAACCGCGGCAGTAAACTTGTTCGATACTGGCTACTGGTACTGGAAAATTGTTTGACATTTAAATTTTTTGTAGCAAAACAACAACAAAATATTCAACGTAAACAAATCGAACGATGACAGCTAACTAGAGTTTATTTTTTTTCGCAAGTAGAGGGCGCGAGGAATGTTAAGAAGATTGAGTGTTGAATCATAGGGTGGATTCAGATTTGAGAAATTTATTTAAAAAATTTAATTTTTTTTTAACAAAAAAGACAGTTTTCTTCAAAACACATACAATTATTCTTAAACCATTTCAATAAAATCAATTTTAAGTAATTTTTCTCAAGCATATAAAACTCACTCCCAGAAACCCCAGTAAAATAATAAAGTACCAAATTCAAATAGATTTTCTTTCTTTTTTAGGCCAGGCGCGCACATGAAACTAAACAGTTTGGTTTCGACTTTGAGTACTATAGGATTATATGAGAGTCCGCGCCGCGCACATAAACCGGCGCGCACTCCCATATAAGCCCATTGTTCTCAAAATCAAACCAAACTGTTTAGTTGCATGTGCGCGCCTGGCCTTACTTCTTACCGCCATATTTTCACTAGATACATCCAGATGTCAACTTAAATCCAGATGAATTTACATTGAATTTGTGTGATTTACATGCAGATTTAAGTTTTAATCTAGATTTATTGAGTGAATAATATGGCCGTTATTCGATGAACGAAAATTATACCAGTTTCTTTTAATTCGAATCCGTCCTATCAGAGCTGTCTTAAATTTTTGGGATCCATCATCCCATGAATATAATAAAAAAAAATTATTCTTTTTTCCCTCTTGTCGGTTTATTTTTATTCGCATGTAGTTGCCTATTTACTTTGTACTACCAAAAACTAAAATATAGCCATATCCATCCGCCGGAGAAAAAACTTAACTTAAAATTTTACGGTAACGTATTCCTAATAGGATCTCGTGTTGTTCTTATTTTATATTTTTTGATGATTTATGAAATATGGATCAATATATTCTGATAATAAAAAATTACCGATTCTTTCATTTTCAATGTACGCATCATCCACACATTTTGTTTGTAAATTGGAAAAAAAGAATAAACTTCTGTTGTCTGTTCTGCACTAATGTCCAGAGTTGGCAGTTTCTTTTTAAGAAAAAACCTTAAGATAATTATACCATTAACACTAGTGTGAACATAATATTGTGAATACAACTAAAAAAAAAAAACAAATAAATCACTTACGGCCATATTATTCACTCAATACATCCAGATTAAAACTTAAATATGGATGTACACTATGAAGTTCATACAATTTATAAAAATGTTATAGTGAATTTTGTGTTATGTACGTATGTATTTTTGTTAAGAAAAACCATCACCACATTTTGTTCTGTCCCGTCATTATTGAGTAAGTACATAAATAATAAATTAATATATTTTGATATTCAAAAATAAGACCATAATATAAAGTGTTGTTTTCATTATTTCAGCTGAGTGTTGTATTTCATATTGTAAGTATAACAGAATTAATATCAATTTAAAAATACATTTTCCATCCATTCAATACTAAAGAGAAATAAAATTAAAATGGTATACCTACCTACTTACATTTTTGCTAAAAGAAAAAAAAAATTTGAATAACTAGGTATACCTATATTTAGAAAACATGAAAGAAATCTATTTTTTTTTTTTTTTGGAAGCAAAAACTCAAAAAGAAGACTTATTTCTGATTTATTGTAGTGCATTTGATTACTTAAAGAAAAGTGAGACAAAAAATATTTAAAATTGGTTTCATCTAAACCTAATAATTTTGTATTGCAGTTGTACATAACATTTCCGATTTTTATATTTTCTCTCACTTCTGTTAACCATTTTGTTTAAATGAACACCGTATGCTTTTCGAATCCCGGAGGGGATAGGAAGTCTTAATTTCATGCCGGTAGCAAAGTTATTCTCCATGCGAGTTAAGCACCGAAAATTATATCTTTACCTTTAGATGAACCCCCACATAGTTTTTACTTCATCCAATCCATTGTGCTAGGAAGAAATGTACCAAGAGTATTTAATTTACCTATGGTATTCACATACTCCACAAATAGAAGTTTAAATTATTTCGAATCAAATTTTGGTAAATTTACAAAATTATTATGTATGTATGTATGTTCTAATGAAAAATATAATAAATAAAAAAAACACTGTTGAAAAAGATGTGCAGGCTCTTGGCATCACTGCTCACCCACACCATTATAGCTATTTGACGTTTGTTCAAAATTTCCCCGACTAAGAAAAAAAAAAAGTCTCCACTAGTACCAGCTGATTATCGTGCTGAATCGCACAGCGACGGAAGCAAGTTAAGTTAGCTATCAAGTTTACTGCCTTGTTACCGCTATTCGCCTTTTCGATGGGCTCAACGGTTGTGAACTTTTTTTCTAACGGTATTCTTTGTTGATATTATTTTTGTTTGTGCACAGTAAAATATAAAATCTTGAGGAATTAAGTTTGCAGAGATATCAACATATTTTTAAGATTTCAATTAATTGCCGTAACTGGAGAACACGAATAGCGCAGTATATATATTTAAATTTAATATAAACGGTCGGCTAAGAAATAATGGAGGAACGAAGTGAATCTAAAGTTCTCTACAATTCTACTCCCAAAGTTGATATCGTGTCTAATGGCACCCCACAAATAAAGGTTACATTGCATTTCATAAAAAAATATTAAGGGCACCTAAAAATACGAATTACGGATTTTCTGTTATTTTGGTGGAACCTACATAGTACCTACCTACCCAATTTCAAAAATTAATTCCATTTGATTAAAAAAAAAACATCTAATTCATTTCATCCCAAGTTCCCATAAAAACTTTCTAAAAAAAATATCGTTATAATTTGTATCCTTGTTTTCTAGAAGCAACAATGGGGAAAATTACTAACTCTAGTAGGCTATGCGGCAACCTTAGGATCTGCAGTTCCAGTTGGCTATTGCATTGGAGGTATCAATAGTCCGGCATCGGTAGGAAACTTTTATCTCTTGAGCATCAATACAAACGATATAGTACTCAATTCTTTTCTAGTACATGCGAGCTTGGTGCAATGAAACACTCATAGAACGTTATGATTTCCATATCACATCTGGAGGTTTAGATATTCTTTGGTCGACAATTGTTTCAATATTTCTGGTAGGAGGAGCAATTGGTTCATTGGGAGGTGCAGGGGCTGCTGATAAATTTGGAAGGTAAGTCTACAAAGTTTATTTAATGTATTCATACATTTAAGCTCATTATGTAATCACATATAATTTGAATATTTTGTTGGTTTAAAAGTTGAAGGCATAAGACTTATCAGAGATATGAACGTATAAAATAACTAAACCTTAAGAAGCTTTTTTTTAATCTTTTAGTTTTGATAAGACGACTTCTTCATCTCATAACGTCAATAAAATTTCTCTGGCTGTTGATATAGTTTTATTAATGTTTATTTAGAAATGCAAATAATGTCACAATTGCTGCCTCTATATGACGAAATTTATAGAATTATTTAAATAAGAATCTCGACAGGAATAAAGATGTTTGATATATAGTATTATAATTAGATACGTATTTGAACTATGAAACTAGATAAGTTTTAATTCCAAATACACGTGCACACATTGTATATAATATATATAGGTCTCTTTACTACACCGTATGCCTCTTTAAATGTAAGATCTAATTATATCTATTTCGGTCTCAAGTTGAATCTGAAGTTATTTTAGGAAAATTTAAAACTTATTTTATTTTTAAAGGGGTACCCATATAAAATCGTTTTAGGTAACGTAGCCGACTCCAAAGATTAATAGTAACGTCACCCATTAAATGAGCATACCTTTTATATGTTAATTATGATGGTACCTGCCATTTATTAGGAAGTCACATTTGTTTGTCTCCCTTATAAATAAAGGTCAGTATGAAAAGTTTTTACCGAAATACCCTAAAAATAGTATAACGGACATATTATTGACTTTTTTTTTGAAATGCTAGTTTTACGAAAAAACTAGTTCTATAGGGGTTTCGATTTTTTTCACAAATTTTTATCTATCTCGCCCCGTTTAGGAGGTGGGGGTAGTTTTAGATAAAAAAAAATATAAAAAATAAAAAAAATTCGCATGCAAACTGAAAATTTTGATAAAAAAATTAAAAAATGTTTAGACCAATTTTGTATTGTTTAGATTGTGAAATGAAGTGCTAAAATGGCTTTTTGTGGTCAATGCGTACATCAATTCTAAATCGAACATAAAAAACCGAATGGATTTATATCTCCTAGTTTTTGAGAAAATTGGAAATTACTAAAACTACTTTTTTACGAGATGTGTCTTGCTTTCAAACCCGGTGAGTGTTGCCCTTACCTCATAAACGGGGCGGGACGCATTTCCCTTCCCCTCCCATAGTAAAAATGGTTGCTTGGAAAGACCGTTATCAATTTTTGGCGCCAAAGTTTTTTAATTTTTATTTTGATTACACGAATCGAGCCGGCAACTTTTTGCAGGTTCGCTCTATAATCTGTGAAATGAGTGCAGTGCACACTGCATAGTTCTCGTCCTTGATTAAAACTTTCGGCATACCATCACACTGTGTAGGTTTAAATAAAAAATAAAATGCACGACTGGATCGCACGAACTTGATCTTGTAGCAAAAGTTTCTTCGAATTTTTAAGATTGAGTGTAATATAAAACATATACATAATTAATAATTATATATGTATTTATCCATTTAATAAATTGAAAAATGAAAATTTGAATATGGAAAAAAAGCATGAAAAACGTTCTTTAAATTCATAAAACAAGTACTTAAAATGTTTTAATCTCAGAATGAAGAAACGCCATCTCAATTCTTGAAAAAGTGTGAATTTATGCAGGAAAAATTTTTAAAATCGTTGGAGCGGTTTTCTTAAAAAATAATTTTTTATATATAAATTTTTTTGATATTTGGTATGCCTTTTTTATGAATATAATAATATAAAGCTAAAACCATAATTTCAAAAATATTAATCAAACCGTTTTCAAAAAAATGATTTTTCAAAAAAAAAATTTTGAACTTTTTTTTTTAAAAAATCCAAAAATTATTTTTTTGAAAATATTTGTATGCAGTATTATTCACACTTGATAGGACCTCTTACGAAAAAATTTTGATCAAAATCGGTTGAGCGGTTAACGAGAAAATCGAAAATAAAAAAAGAACAGTTCTATGACATGTGTAACGTTAATAACGGTTTTTGGTAATTTTTTTTTTACTGAAATATAGACCATACCACTACTAGTACACACAAAAAACTTAAAAAAAAAATCGTTAGAGCCGTTTTTGAGATAAATAATTTTTTTAAAACGATTGGCAAGTACCGTTATCTTTTGAGTTAAAAAAATCTCGATATCCTCTCTAGGGAATCACCAAAAAATCTTATGCTCTAATTTTAGGCTGTAGGGCGAGGTATATACAGACATACACACAGACAGGCAGACGGAATTGCGGGACCCACTTTTTTCGTCTTCCCTATCATCGTAATGTCATGTTTGATTGTTATCTCGAGTTCGATTTTTTGCATAACTTACCCTATAGTACCTATATCGCAAGTAATAAAAATGTCGCAATCAGAAACTTCCGCCCTAACTAGCTAATAAAAGGCAAAACAACTTCAAACACAGAAGAATATGAAGTTGATAAGTAAATAAATTATGTATTATTGTACACATAGAATATCTTTAACTAACTTACAATATGTTTGTATGTACGTACATTACGGTGGTTCTTAATTTCTTTTATGTTTGTTTTTTGGTTTTTTTTTTTACAAAAATTCCGAATCAAATTCGTAATACGGTAATACATATTGCCAGCCAACGAAAAAAATATATGTATAAATGCAAAAAATCATGAATAGTCTGGGTTATTGTTTTAAATGTTAAGAGTTATCCCCAGGTACAACATATTCAAAGTCACCAGCCCAGGGTCTTAGGTGAAATTTTAATTAACTTTTATTTTGTAGTGCAGACTTCTCCGCTAAAATGCTTGCCTTAAGAATATTCAATAAAAATACAAAAAGGGAACATTACCCCCCTGTTTAAACCTCGCGTCCCTGGGCTGAGGACTTTTTTTAAGGGTACATAACCCCTACCTTTTTGAGCAAAAATTTAGACTACATAATTTTTTGCATATGTTTTATGGTTTTGGGGTTTCGTTGATTAGACTATAAACAAAATTGATTGCCGATGTATTCAAATTTCAAACAAATTTCAGAATCTCGCTTCGGGTGGCAGTCCGATAAGCCTATCCACCTATCCATCAACAATTTCAGATAGATTTAATTTAATTTTATTCCATTTACGACGTTGAATGAAAAAAAAAAACACATTTAAATCATTCGCAGTACATTGCTCCGAGTTTATTTACAGATTCTACAGACCGGCGGCCGGCGTCCAATAATGCAGTTTTCGTGTTTTGTGTGCTCAATGTTCCTCTTGGCATTTACTTTCATTCTTCATTTCTGAGTAAAATTTGTTTTGCAATTTATATTATCAATACAGGATCATGCCAGTTGGTTTGCAATTCCATGCATTGTTCGCATCTTTTCTTACATTTTCTTCTATCAATTTGGCCTTGACCCAATTATTCCCTACTTTATTGGATCTGGTGAGTAAAAATAAATTCTGGTGTTTTTTGTTTGCGTAGATTTCAGTGAATCCTCAAGCAGTGCAAATGGTGTGCAATCAATTCAATTTTAAATGACAAGCTCAATTGAACTGCTTAGCTCCTATAAATTAGCTCGTGCTTAATTCAATTATAGCTTCTGAAAACATCTCGAAATTGGCGTTGTCTTTCGTGTGCCTCTTCTTGTCCAGATTGAGTTTTTGTTTGCCTTAAATAGACTAAATAAAAGATGTTCTACATTTATATTATCTTTTCTTATCGTCAATGTACTGAGTAGGTACTTAAACTAGATGGAGTGAGTAAGAAAAAACGGCGATTTTGAGACTTGAAGATACCGGGATCAGGTCAAAAGTCAGTTTATTTGATCATGGTAAATTATGTTGGATTAACATCTTTATCTTATGTAACTGAAAATTTCAAAAAAAGTTCCGCAGGACAGATAAATATGTACTAAAAAACAAATGTGCGAAAGAGTTATAAAGATGACATTGATATTAATGGAAATAAGTGAGAAAATTCGATTTTCAAAAAAGTAGAATAAAGAAATATGGACAAGTTACTTAATTCTGTTTTAGTTTAGACCACTGATTATGCTACACCCTGACCCTGTATATCAGTAAAACTTCTTTTATTTTTCGATTAGAATCTCATTAGCCTGACCGATAGAGAAAAACTGATTTCGGATTCAAAGCAGATAAAGTCTGGCTCGGCTCTGGACATAAAGGGTTTAAGCTTTCTATGAGCTTCTTTCCTTAATGAATTTTACTATATGATTATTTTACATTCTAAGCAGAAAATGGTGCATATTTGCAAACGTATTTATGTATCTTTCAAATTTATCTGTGAACAGTGGCGTAGTGTGGGTTAGGGTTAGGGCCGGTCGGGGCATATCCAATTTTTGCCGCCACACACCAAAAAAAAAAATAAAGTGAGTAAACAAAAAGGAACTTAGAGCTTAAGGGCTCTCCCAAACCAACGCGATTAATCGCCGCGACAAAACAACAACGAGGTTGTCAAACAAAACAACACGTTGTTGTTATTGTTTTCTATTGTCGCGGCGATTAATCGCGTTGGTTTATAGAGAGCCTTTGATTGAAAAATTATTAAAAATGTGATTCGAAATTAATTTATTTAAAAAATTCTTTAATTGTTTTGATGAGAGATAAAAAAAGTACACCACCTGATTGTTTTAACAAATCTTAGTCTATAACAAAAAAAAATCTTAAAACGTAGCAGCAGTTTTTTTTAAACTAATTTTTTATATTTAGGTATCCTATTAATATTATATTAATATTATAAATCCGAAAGTTTGTTTGCCTGTCTGTTTGTTCCTCTTAGGCCCATTTGCTGAAACGAAACTTAAGTATTTATGATCAACATAAGAGCTTATGTGACAGTTTACGCTGAGGAAAAAGTAGAACATAAGCGTTTAAGTTGAACATAAATATTTAAGTTTCGTTTCAGCAAATGGCACTTAATCTCTGAAATTACCTAATTGATTCTAATGACAATTCGTAGAGCGAGAGCTTGGAACATGAGGGTGGACATAGGCTACTTTTAAATTATTTGAAATGTCAGATATTCAAATATAAAAATATCAAAAAACTAATAAAAAAGTTTTTTACAATCATAAAGTTATTTAAACATGCGAAGCAAGGCGAGCACGGGCCTGCTAGTATATAATATTTTGTGAGCATTTTTAAGAAAAAAAAATTAGTACATCATCTTTAAGTATTTATTAATGTAAAATTAAAACTTAAGCTTAAAAAAAAAATTTTGAAATATCGAATTTTCAGAAAAATAAAGTTTTTTTTTTAAATCTAAAATTTATGTTTTTGAAAATTTTGATATGCAGTATGATTTTAAATTTTAAAAAACATTTGTATAAAAAATTAAATTTAAATCGGTTGCACAGATAATGTGATAGTCCTAAGTAAAAAAAAAATGGTTCTATGAAAGGTACTGTTAATAACGGCTAACTGTAAACATTGTTTTTAGTAAATCATACATAGGCCGCATTAATTTGAGAATTCAGAACAATTTTAATCAAAATCGAAAGTCGTTTTCTAGAAAATTTAAATTTTCTGTAACGGTTTTTATACATTTATATTTAATTCATTTTTTATTTTATTCATTTTGACTACAAGAATATTAAAAAATTTATATTTATTGTCAAAAAATCGCTCCATATCGAATTTTGCTAAAATCGAACAAGTCGTTTTCGAAATATTTGGTTTTCAAAAAAAATTTTAAACTTCTTTTAAGAATCAAAAAAAAAATGAAAATTTTGAGCTATGTGATCTTGCACCCCATATATGGAATTTTCGAAAAAAGTATGCACTGTAAAAGGTAATTTATTGATCATAAAAGGTCAGGACATTTCAGAAATAGGTCAGACTTAAAAAATTTTTAATCCATAGTTAAATTTTTCAAGGTCACCCGCGATTTTTGGCATCTCATTGAAGGGCCACTGGATAGTGATAAAAAGTCAGGTAATTTCAGTAATTGGTCAGGCATTTGTTTTTTTTAAATTAACTTTTAATGTTTTTTTTTCAAGGACACAGTACAAGACTTTTAGCATCTCATTAAAGAAATTTAAGAAAAACAAGTATAAAATTTACAAGGTTAGTAAAAGGTCATAAAAGGTTAGGCCAGTTTCAATTGGTCAGGCATAGATTTCTTTAAATAATTTTTTAAAGTTTTTTCACGGTCATAACAAGGACGTATAGATTTTAAGCACCTCATTTTTGGGATACATATTCGAAAAAAGTATACACCATCGGAAAGGCTACTTAATCCTTATAAAAGATCAGGCAGCTTCAGAATTTTTGTTTTAACTTTTGAAAACTACCGCCCCTAGCAGAGTGCCACCCAGGGCTTGTGTCCCCTTTCCTTCCCCCCTCTCGCTACGCCACTGTTCATGAATTCAATTTTTCCAAACCAAAATTCTGTATGAAATATTTCAACGTCATTGTCATTTTTCATGTTTGAATTTAATTGGTTTATTACATAGTATTTATATATATTTAATTCCTTTTAGATTAATAAACTTGTAATAATATTTCAGAAAAGGATGCTTCATAATTACTGGAATACTCTTCGTTCTGGGTGCGATAATGTTCATGTTTTGCCGAATGGCCAGTTCTGTTGAAATGCTTTTGCTTGGCAGATTAGTTGTCGGTTTGGCATCTGGTCTGACAACAGCTTCCTTGCCAATGTATCTCTCTGAATGTGCTCCACTGGCACTTCGTGGCACTCTCGGAGTATTCTGTGCCGTTGGAGTGACTGGTGGTGTTGTAGTTGGACAAGTGTTCAGTTTGCGTCATATATTCGGCACACCCGATCATTGGCACTACGGTTTGAGTTTCTACATCTTTCTAATTATTGTTTGTTATTTGCCATCTTACTACTTCCCCGAGAGTCCAAAGTGGCTGTATGTTATCAAACAAGATCGTGAAAGAGCCAAACGAGAGCTACAGCGACTCAGAGGAGCCAATCAGATGGCACAGATTCAGAAAGAAATCGAAGATATGGAAGCTGAGGCCAGTGCTAAAACCCAAACTGCCTCGTTTTGTGCAGTGTTGGGTGATTCCAGTCTTCTTTTACCCTTAATTATAGTTTGTGCCTTTCATGGTGGCCAACAATTGACTGGCATCAATGCGGTATATATGATATTTTCATTTTTGTTTAAATTTAATTACGTATTTTGCTTCAATTCATGATTTTTGTGTTCTAGATTTTTTACTACTCTGTTTCGATATTTGAAAGAGCTGGACTCTCTACAACTGATGCCGAGTGGGCAAATCTGGGAGCTGGTATTGTGAATCTTTTGACATCATTGTTGGGCCCATATCTAATGGCAAATGTCAATCGTCGTCCGATAATGCAGTTTTCATGTTTTGTGTGTTCACTATTTCTCTTTGCCTTTGCATTCATTCTACGATTTATCGTAAGGAGTTTTTTTTTTTAGAAAGAAAAGAGAATTAGTTGTCATTCTATTCATTATAATTTTATTGCAGGATTATGTCAGTTGGTTTCCAATCTTGTGCATTGTGTGTATCTTTTGTTATATTTTCTTCTTTCAATTTGGTCTTGGTCCAATACCCTATTTTATTGGATCTGGTGAGTAAAATAAACTATGCAATCATCTCGTAATCAGTTAAATTACAAGCTAAATTCAAAATTGGCAAAGTTCAAAAGGCGTAAAACGCGTTCTTAAAAGAATATGAATTAATAATTATCTTTATAATTTTTTGAGTGTCATGGAAATCACGCATTTCATTTTTTGTTGACAGTCGTTCTGTTTTATATTTTTTGTATTATTTCTGGGCTTAGGCAAGCAAATGAATAAAACAAGTCTTATTGTTTATATGTTCATATGTCTATGGATGGACTTCATCAGGTGAAACCAATAAGTTTTCTATAATTGTATTGATAACAACGCTTTAAGAAATAACAGTAAGAGACTTTTAACCCCTTACCAACCCCCCCCCCCCCCCCCCCCCTATAGGGGGTGGGTGCAATTTCTGAAAAATTGACACAAATGAAAAAAAAAATATTCAAAATCAAACAAAGTAGGTATAGGTACCATGATATATAGCGTTTTTGGAACCACAAATTAAGGGACGCCCTGTACCTATAGTGACAAAAAATTATTTTAAAATTACTCTATTCTGGAGCGTTGTTTAATTTTTTTTTTTTGTTTCGTTGTCCCTATACCCCTATGTTTTGTTGCATTCATCGTTGGTTTTACCTTTACCTACCTGCAATTTATTTTTTAAAACTAAGTCAGAGTGTTCCATTTTGTTCGTTTTTTGTTTTCAGTTTTGTGTACAGTTTTGAGGCCATTTTTGAAGATTTCATTGCCATTTTGTAATTGTTTGTATCAAAAAGTTTTGCGTGTTTGAAAATGTCCGCCATTTGTTTTAATTGGGGTAAATGATTTAGCAATATTTTGTTGTTGATGTGGTTGCTGTTGTTATTGTAGTTGATCTTCCTGTTGTTGTTGTTCTGTCCAATTAGCTGTCGGTTATGTACCACAAAGTATTGGGCTTTTCCAGAATCTGACTCTGTCTTTTCTCTTTCTAATTTTGACAGTTCTTTAATCGAAAAGAAGCTCTAGATGGGGGGAAAACAACAATACAAACAAATAGAAATACACACCGATCCGATACTGTTCGCGCCTTTAATAGTGTGTTTGTTTTCCCCCCATCTAGAGTTTTTGACGTTTGGTGGAAGTTCTCAATTGAGGCATTTTTTTGCTGCTGAGATCTTAAAAGATATACATGTAGGTAAATAACCAAAATTATACAAGTTATCATGTGGAACTTTACAAATATTACAGTTATATGCTGAATATTTCATGCCAAAAAGACAATATTCTTGAAACTTGAAAGAGTGAAAATCAACAAGAACAAACAACCTTTTTTTCTGAAACACACAAGCACAAATACCTAAACATGTATATTCGTACAATTTTACCTACATACATACATACATATATCTATAGTGACCAGAATTTTTTCAAACCAATGCGGGACGTCTTGTTTGAAACAAAAATATTTGATAAAAGAGGAGAATTATACTATTTTTTTGTTTCATAAGAAAAAAATATTAATTTTTTTGATTTTATCTAGTATAAAGTAGGTAACATAAGGAAGAAATATACATCCCTATTTTGAGTCACTTTCAATTTTGATTAATATCGGTTTTATAAACTATGGCCAAATTCCTAAACGCAAAACATGCACAAATTATGCTAAGCAAACAGTTCCAAAATGCAAACGTAAGCATCCCTGTTAAGCAGATTGTCCATAAACGTACAAGATTTTATTTTTATGCGCAAATGCAAATGTATTTGTGCAAATGTCAAAAATATCTTGCGCACTTCACTTGCATTTCAATTTGTTTTTATTTCAGCTTGCTTTTTTCATTTGCTTTGCATGTGTTTTGCTTTGCAAATGTTGCGTTTAGGAATTTGCCCTATGTTTGAGTCCATTGTTATTTAGACCACAAGAAATACACAAGTTTTATGCAAAATACAAAACACAACCCTATGACATTTATCGGGTTTTCCAATGGTAAACCAAATCAATTCTTTTTATCCGGATCTGTCTGTCAAAACACCGATTTTGACATTTGTCGTCTTTCAATAGGCAAACAAAAATTATTTTTTTATCGAAAAATAAATCAATTTAGCAGATCTGGATTTTGCATCAGATATCTTTTTACTAACACCGCTATATACACCAGAGCAATTGACAGCTATTAGTTTGACCACTAGCAGCTCTTCAGATACGAACACACATATACTATAACAAAAAATCAACCTAAAATCGTAATCTATTCGCCACGAAAAAAATCGAATTTCGGGCAGAAATCTGAATTTACCAAAGGAAGACCCCATTAATTTTGACTAACAAATCTAGAACGCCAAAATAAAATGACATTTGGCTGTCTTTTATGGGGGTTTCCTTTGGTAAAAACAGATTTTTTTGCGGGACTTTGCGGGACAAATATGTAAATGCGAGACATTTTGCTGGACAATTGATGATGCGTGACAGACATGTAAAATGCGGGACGTCTGGTCACTATACATATATCCAATTTAATAAGTGAAGGTGTCTACATTTTCACTAGATAGAGCTGTCGATGGTTTTGATTATTTGCTAAATCTATTTGTTTATAAACAAATAAAATGACATGATCTTTTTTTTATATATTTTAGTTTTTTTTTTTTTTTGTTTTTCAGAAATCTTTGAAGTTGCACCTCGACCGATTGGTATGGCGATGGGATCACTTGCATCTTGGTCGTGTAATTTTATCATCGGAATGGCATTTCCAACTTTACAAAATGCTTGGGGAGCATTTGTATTTATCCCGTTCTCCATCACATGCATACTGCTGTTCTTTTTAACACGATTCTATTTGCCAGAGACACGAGGACGTGATCCATCCGAAGTTGCACCACTTATATCCAAAGGATTCAGTTCAAAAGTTCGATAGAACGCGATATTAGTGTTGTTATAGTAGACTATATACATATAGCACCGTAATGTTGTCAAGCTCAAAGTTACTTAATTGTATTGATTTTTGTATTGTTCCTATTATTATAGTTTACTTACTATTTTAAGTTATCGTAGGTCGAGAAAATTGTTCGTGTGTTTTTCTGTAGAATACATACGCAATTACGATGACTATGAAAAAACTTGTAATTGGACATCAACTACTATCCTATTGAAAAAGTTAAAAAAATATTATTAAAATAATTGTTAAAAATACAAAATTTACGTTTTTTTTTATACAATAATATTTAATATAAATAATTCTTAGCCTAAAAGGTACATTATGTATGTTACCATTGTATATAAATCTTTATTACAATGGTAGGTATATAGAACCCCCTCCAAATTATTTTTTTTTGTTTGGTTTCAACTTAAAAAGCCTCAGCTTTTTTCGCAATTTATGCGATTCATCCCAGTTAAACAATTCAACAACCACATAATGTGCATAAATGCTGTGTCAATGTTTTAATAAATTTTCGCATTAAATTAAAATTATTAAAATAAATCCTTAAATGCATGAAGAACATGAAAAAAAGAAAAATAAAAAAAACATCGCCATTGTAGATAGTTTGGAAAATCTAATTTTTAGGCAGTACTTTTTTTTACCCACCATTTTTTAATCCGAAGTTAAAGGGTATAAACTTTTTCGTATTTCCGTTTAAGTTTTATGGTTAAAAGCTTAATAAAAAAGAATTAAAACGAAAGCTATGGAATTTTTATGTTTTTTATAAAACATTTACGACATTATTGACATTCTTAAAAAATACATAGTTTTACGGAAAAACTATTTCTATAGGGGTTTTGAGCTTTAAGTTTTTTACAAATCTTTATTACTTTGACATCTAAATTAAAATTACACATTTTGAAATCGAAACGAAATTAGTAATTATTGTTGAAAAACTTAAAACTCGAAAAACCAATGGAACTAGTTTTTCAGTAAAACTCTAGTTTTGAAGAAAGTCTGGCCGTTATTGTTTTACAAATTTTGAAAAAGTCTCGAAATGAATATAACGAGGTACAATTAAAAAAATAAAAAACAAAATTTTTGTATTTAAAATTGATACTATCCTAAAAGAAAAAAATTCAAATGCAGGGATCTTCAGCTTAATAAAAAAAAACAAGAAAATCGGTCGAGTTTCTGGTAACTCGATTTTTTTTAATAAATGGATACAAAACCATGGTCTTTAATAAAATTTTTAGCAAATTGAGCAACATTTGCATGCATTACTTAACTTACCTATCTACACTGTTCTGTTCTATTTTTTCGACCAGAACTGTGTTCATGAAGTAAGCGCACATCAAAAGTAACAGTGATTTTTTGTTATGAAAAAATGTAAGGGGCAGGTATTGGATTCTTTAAAATTAAGCCATTGAACTGATAAAAAAAAAAACAAAATTAAAATATTTCAATAAGAACATACATACATACATAATGTAGGTTCAATACATACAAAGGAGATTGCTAAATTCCAATGTTTAATGCACGTACTAAAATAATATCTAGATATATATTTATACATATACATATATGACCAGGTACATTTTTGAGAATAATTTTGTTTTTAATGTTTTGTAAAATGGTCAGTAGTAGCCGTGGCGTGATGGTTAGTGCGATGGACTGTCATGCCGGAGGTCTAATGTTCTATCCCCAGCCTCGCCACCTATTTATTTAAAAAGAAAAAACGGCTACTGCCTCTTGCGAGGAATTGACAAATCCTCCAAGAGTATCTCCTGTCACAGAAAAGTGCCGCTCGTTAGCCGTTCGGATTCGGCAATAAACTGTAGGTCCCCTCCATTCCTGCAGAAACGCACACAGGAATGGTTGAAAGTTGTAAGTCACTAGGCCCTAGTTCTTAATGAGCTGTTGTGCCATCAAATTTATTTGTTTATTTATTTATAAAATGGTCAGTAATTTGAGCAAAGATGACAAAAAAAAAAAAAAAAACATTTAGAAAATATTGAATTAAAAATAAAACAATTTATCATGTCTGTATTTCTTTTGAATTAAAAAAAAATCTCTAAAAAAGCATTTACGTGCGACCCTGATGAATGCATAATAGTTCTAGAAATAAGCTCTGTTGTATAAATGAACCATTTCATTTGCCTAAAATTAACGGAACTAGTTAAAGTTTTAAATGTTCTATCGGAGATGGTTTTATAAGTCGCAATTTTAAAGTGAAGAGGACCGTGTTATTTGTATGTTGCATTATTTATTTCTTGTGCTTGTCATTTTAGTTATAGTTTTTAAGTTTTTTTATTCACTAACAATTTAACATAATTTTAATAAAATGAATCGATATTTGTTTGGTAATTCTGCGATACGAAAGCATGATAACTCATTCGAAGAAATTGAGTTTCTTTCGCATAATGAAACTGGAGAGATTGATTTGGAGGCAAAAGTGAGTTAATCAATTAAAATATGTTGAGTAGAGATACATACAAAGAATAAAAAATAAATATTAAAAAGTTTAATTATTATTAATTAAAATACATAAATATTTAAACATCATTCTGCCACTGCGTATTATAAACCGGTGGAATTCTATCAGCCATTTCTATTTATTTTTGGAAAACTCATTACAAATTATTATTAAGTTTTAGGTTATGGTGAATTATCGATCAAGAGATCTGACAAACTTAATTCATTTGGTTTTTTTTGGTTGGTCAGTAGTAATTTCACATGTAGGTATGTGCATTATGTTAAACCATATGGATACTTCTTATGTCTCTGTTTGCTCTGTTTCTCCATGGCGAAAAGCCGGGCTTACAAAGGTCAGGAATCGAATGGATTTGGGCCAAATTAAATTTGACCGCAATGAAAAATGGTCTCAAACAAAGCTTGAAAAATCGCAGCAAACATTTATATGAAAAGCAAACAGGAAAACAAAAATGTTTAAATTAAGGCGCCAAAAAGCCTCTTTTTCATTTTTCATTTTGGGGTTAAATTTCATTACGAAAAATGTTTCCACTTTATAATCTATCTCTTGTTATTGCTTATGTTTTTATTTTTGGGCCATTTTTCGATTTTGGTTTGAGTATTTCTTTCGTTTTTGGGGCTTTTTTTGAAGTTTGAGTTTTTTTTTTAATTTTAAAAATGAGGTAAAAAACACCAATTTTGGACCTATTTTTAATTTTTTGGTTTGATTTTTCATTAGGATCAAATTTCTTGTAGTCCATATTTGTTCACATTCAGTTTGTTCTGCCTATAGTATCTTGCATTAGAACTATTGTCGAATTCATCACCAAAAAAATTTGGGGAATTTTCCTATGGTCCGGCATTCATCAGAAGTCAACGTCCAATCCAATTGCTTTGAGGGAGATAATGCAGTTTGGCTGTCTGTCTGATGTCGGGATGTGGGATGTCCAACACTAACTACCTATATGCAGACGAAAAACATAGGCTCGAAGTAATTTTAAGTCGAAAAACTTCAGAAGTAATTTTACCGTTTTCACTTTATTTCGACTTATAGTACATACATACATAATGTATGTACATAACTGTTTTTATGATTTCTGATCTCGTTTCTTTGACTGGTTCTAACTTTTTTTTGTATTCACACAAGATCAGTTAGTAGCTTACCTTTTTTATGTGGTTAAGAGTTTATCCCGCAATTAATTTTATCAAACCCATTTGATGGCATTTTGACATGGATTACGTGTCTTTCTCGGACGGTTGGGTGTGATGTAGCGAAATGAGGACCGTCACGAAAACATGTACCGCTCGCGCCCTACTGCTAAGTGACTGTTTGCACTACAGACATCCTAAATATACCAATTGATAGATAAAGATTGCGAAAAGATTATAGCTATCGCCTCATAGTTTCAGGTGATGAGTCATCGCGTTTGGGGTAAATTGCAGAAAATTAGGAGTACTCAAATTAATTTGAGCTCAATTTCTTCGGATACATAAGTGCCACTGACGTCCTTGATATCTCTTTCGATAGGGTTTGAAAAAGGGCATCGCTACGCGTATTTCCCATATCGGCAATTCACGTAATAGCACATAAGACATGTAATCCATGTTCGGTAGGTGCCACAAGGGCAATCTACCAAGGGTATTTTTTAAGCTGGCCATACACGATAGTGCCAAATGGTCGGCTGAGCCAAATTGCATCATGTGAATGGGTTCGGCCGTGTCATTTGGACTTTCATCAGGTTATAAATCCACCAGTCCAATTGGCACCCAGCCATTTGGCTCGATCGTGAATGGCCAGCTTTATTTATTTTGTTTTTTTTTTTTTTGAATTTTGTATTATTTTTGTTTTTACAAAAACAAGTAATTAAGTATCATTTTTCCTTTATTGTGAAAGGTTACTTTGCTCTCTTCAAAATACTTGACACTTTTTAGAAAAAAAAAACGAACAATTAACGTCTTAAAACCATCGTAAACGGCTTAAAGTTTAAGCCGTTTTAAACGAACTGTCAAAATTTGATTGGAAAATCTTTTCCAACAAATCGTAAACTTTAAGACACGAATTCGTATGTGTTAAACGAAGATGGTAAACTTCGTAAACCTCTCAAACTCTTGTAACGCTACTATGACGTTCAATGTGCCACAATTTAAGAACTAGATCTCATCCAATTTTTCTTTATATCGTTCTTTACAACACAGGTAAAAGGTCTTTACCAAAAACACCCTATATAAAGATGCCAATCCTGGGCTGACATTTTGGTTTGCCTACAAGCTGAACGACCAGCTGGAAAACAGCTGATGTACTAGTTTTTCAAAGAATTTGTGTGAAAAACGCACACCAAACGCACACATAGATCCAACTCCTCTGTTCATTTATTCATCGACACGAAACGAATTACAACAATAACAACAATGTAAACAAATAGGTTTTGGGGGGTGAAACGTACGAAAGATTCATATCTTTATATAGAGTGTTTTTGGTCTTAGGGGCCAGTTATAGCTATCATTGAAAACCGTTATTAAAAATTTTAACTGTTAGTTTTGGGACATTTAAAAAGTCAAATCGGTAAATATTTTGATGCCAATGTAAAGGTGACGACTTAAATAATATTTATTGCGAAAAAAAATTTTTGATTGGGTCCAACCTTCCACATAAATTGATTTTCATTTTTTGATTTTTTCAATGATTGCACTACCTTATCAATGACCATTTAAAAAAATAAAAGACATTTCATGAGAAAGGTTGGGCCAAAATTAAATTTTTTTTTGGCCAGATATATTAATTCAGTCATAATCTTCATTTGGCATTAAAATAACCGTAGATTTTGCATCCTAAACATCTTAAAAGACATCATTAAAATTTTCAATGATGAATTTCAATGATAGCTATAACTGGCCCCTTGAGCACCGACATTTCTTCGTACTTAGCTAAGCGCAAATGGGCTTAGTTGTTGTTGCATTTAACACGTAAACTGTTGAGCCCCGACATCGTTTTTATTTATCCAATTCCCTTTGGGCTTGCAAAAAAAAACCCGGCTATTATCAGGAAATAGGCTTAATTGCTTTTTTTTCAATATTTTGAAATTTATGGGATTAAAACAAAACAGTGTTGATTTAGGCCCATCGGCCACTAGGCAACTTTTAGTTGCGCAACTTTTTGTCGCGCATCTAAAAGTTGCCTAGTGAACGATGGCAAGCAACTCCGAGCAACTTTTGGGTTCAGTATTTTCAATTGAAATTTTATATTGACCTTGTATTTTGGATCAGAAACGATACAAAATTCGTTCAGTGTGAAAATAAAACTATGTTTTTCGGGTAAAAAGCCTCTCATTTTGCAAAAATTTTGGAAAAATTGCTGGGCTCGGAAATTGCCTAGTAGGCGAGGGTAAGCAACAAAAAGTTGCCGGGAAAAAAGTTCCGCGAGCAACTCCGAGCAACAAAAAGTTGCGCAACTAAAAGTTGCCTAGTGGGCGCTCTCCCATGTCCCCTTTCACACAAGGCAACTGAGTTACTGGCAACAATTAGTTCATAGGCGAGAAAGGCAGGAAGAAAGAGGGGTAAACGAAATCTCGCCGGTCAACAAATTCAGGAGACTTTTTTGACGTTTCTCTTCACACTACGTTTGTGTGCGTTCAACCAAGGTAGTTTAAAAGGAAAATACAGCAAGTCTCCTCCGACTTTGTATCTTCGTGTGAAAGGTACAAGAGATTGTTAAGGAGATTTAAAGAAAACGTCAAAAAAATCACCAGCAACTAGTATCTTCGTGTGAAAGGGGACCATATAAGCTAATGTAATTGGATTGAGAGCAACAAAAAGTTGCCTAGTGGGCGATGGGCCTTACGAAACACTAACGGCCATATTATTCACTCAATATATCCAGATTAAAACTTAAATCTGGATGTAAATCATACAAATTCAATGTAAATTCATCTTGATTTAGGTTTAAATCTGGATGTATCGAGTGAATAATATGGTGGTAAGTTTTATCTATGTTCTTTGAGTTATAATAGGAATATTTTGTTATAATAATTTATTCTAAAAAAATTTTTTTTTTTCCTAATTTCAGAAACCGCAGAAATGGGGTGGTCTTTTAATATTAATTTCATTTGCAACGACGATTGGTGCTTCAGTTCCAATCGGATACTGCCTTGGATGTGTTAATAGTCCCGCATTGGTAAGAGGAATCTTTCTATAATATGAACAAAATCTGGTCCAATAGTATATGCATGTACCTAATGATTTGTTGTTTAATACAGTTTATCAAAGATTGGTGCAATGTTACACTTATTGAGAAATATGATTGGCATTTAACAGATAGCGGAATAGAAGTCCTGTGGGCGTCAATTGTTTCAATTCTTTTACTTGGTGGAATGATTGGCTCACTCTGCGGAGCATGGGTTTCCGATAAATTTGGAAGGTTTGTTTTTTTCCCAAAAGAAACCCTTTCGTTATATGTAGGTAATTTCCTGAACTAAAATTGTACTTTTCCAGAAAAGGAGCAATTTTAATAGCTGGAGCTCTTCTACTTATCGCCGCATTTATGTTTAATTTCTGTCGAGAAGCTAAATCAGTAGAGCTTCTATTGATCGGTCGATTTATAGTTGGCATTTCGGCGGGCATAACCTACACTGCTTTGCCTATTTATCTTCTAGAAATAGCTCCTCCACATCTACGTGAAACTTTGGGTGTTTTTTGTGCTGTTGGTGTAACGGCGGGTGTTGTGGTTGGACAATTCTTTAGTTTGAATTTCATCTTCGGAACCGAACTTCAATGGCACTATGCTCATAGTGCATACGGAGCCTTGGTTGTTATTTGTTATCTTCCATCCTATTACTTCCCAGAAAGTCCGAAATGGCTTTACCTGATCAAAGATGATGCCAAAGGAGCTCGCAGTACTCTCAATCGATTGCGCCAAAATGATGAAGCTCAGGTCAATGCCGAAATGCTCGAATTAGAAGCTGAAGCTAATACGAAAGTTGAAATGAGTAGCTTTTGGTCGGTTATATCGAATCCAGCTATGAAACTTCCACTCTTCGTTATATGCTGTTATCAAGCTGGTCAACAGTTATCTGGTATTAATTCAGTAAGTTTGAAAGGTCCTTATTTTTTGTGCTAAAAATATCGAGTATTGACAATATTTTCCTGCAGATTTTTTTCTATTCAGTGCCGATTTTTATAAAAGCTGGGTTTTCTGCCAAAGATGCTGAATTGGCTAACCTTGGTGCTGGGTGTATGAATCTTGTAGTTTCACTTATGGGACCGGTTTTAATGGCTAAATTTAATAGAAGACCGATGATGATGATTTCGAGTTCTTTGTGTGCATTCTTTTTGATAGCCATAGCCACATCACTTTATTTCATTGTGAGTGTTGAATAAAATGTATTTGTTTATTTTATTGATTAATTTATCTTTTCTTTTATAGGATGCTGCACCATGGATAGCTTTGGCTTGTATTGGATGCATCTTCGTTTTTATATTCTTCTTCCAATTTGGTCTTGGCCCGATGCCATATTTCATTGGAGCAGGTAATTTTACTATTGACATCTTCAATTTTTTTTCGTTGTTAACTAACAAATTTGTTTTTTATTTTTTTAGAACTTGTTGAAGTATCCCCACGACCAATGGCTATGTCTTTGGGAAGTCTTTCATCCTGGTTGTGCAATCTCGCCGTAGGCATGACATTCCCTCCATTAAATGCGTTAATTGGCTCACTTGTTTTCCTACCCTTTGCCGTCGCGTGTATTATTGTGTTCTTCGTAACGTTTTTCTTTGTTCCAGAAACCAGAGGTCGTGATTCGTCACAGCTTGCCCCAATGATGGCCAATGGTTTCAAATCTAAAATTAAGTAAATCTCAAATATTTGTTTCATTGTTTTAAAGTTCAGTATTTTTTATATTTTAGTTATTAATAACATTTGATATGTACATATGTAAGTTGTCTTGATAATACTGCCTTGTAATTTATTTTTCTAATCCATGATGTAATATAATTTCTTTTTATTATAATTATTATGTACATAGTTTTACAATAAAAATAAATGACATAGTATAGAAAAAAATATAAAAATATCCTAATTTTTTCTTTTATTTGGTGAAAATTAGCAAATTTGAAAAAAAATCAAACGTTTTTTAATTAAATTTATAAGTACGTAGTAGCTTCGTTCGTGTACTGAAATGATCAGAAAGGTGAAATAATTTACTCTTTTGGGAGCGCTCTTTTCTGCAAAAAACTACACATTTTTTGCGTACACCAACACAATTTGAGTTACATTTGTAGAAATTCGTAAAAATTCGTAGATTTGGGGAGTACGCGAACGAACCTAGTAATGCTAAAAAAATCTCAAAATCGGCAAGTCAAAATTGCTGAAACATGGATTAAATATTGAACAACGTTTATACAACTGGCCCTTAACGTGTTTAAATAAAGGTTCTATGAAGATGTCTAAAAAGCAATGGTCGTTTAACAAACACTGTCTAACTTTAGACAGCCGTTCAAGTTTAAAAAAAAACTTTTCTAATTGTTGCTAAAGTCTTACTTTAGACAACGTAATCGGATATCTGCCTTGACAAATTTAATCTTTTTTTTTATTAAAAAAAGCATAGTTTCGACTGTTTCGAAATACTTAGACAAAGTTTAAACAGTAAAAATCTAATAAATACGACCACAATAATCTAAAAAACAAAAATCTCGAAAGTAAAAATCTAGTAGACAAATAATCTAGGATTGAAAAAATGTCGAAAAAAAAATATCTAAAAAAGTTAAATCTAGAAAATACAAAAATCTAGAAAAAAAAATCTCGAATGCAAAAATCTAGAATTTTTAAAACAATGTTTACAATGTTTTTTTTTTTTTGTGGCGTATTAACAGTGAGGTATGCATGGGGAGGAATACTTCACCCTGCGACCCACCGCTTGATGGCCCACTATAGGAGTTTGGTAGGTGCGAGTTTGGGTGTTTGCAAAGTTTCTTTTGCATTTAAATCTGAATCTGGATTTAAGGAAACTTTGTGAAAAATGTGAATATATACCTAATGAGTTTTATTTGAGTTTAAGCTCCTTAAACAGGTACGAAAAAAAAATCTAGAATAATTTTGTTTTCGAGATATTTTTCTGAGATAGGTATAGTCTTTCTAGATTTTCGAAAAAATTTAACCAGTGCAAGTGAGATAGCAATATGAGAGATGTCAAACTTCCATGAAAAGCCCATTCACATTATCGTACTGAGTATTTAACACAATGTCAAAAAAGCATAAGAAAATGATTTCGTTTAAACTCGGTTTTAAAATTTGTCTGAAGGAAAATGGCATTTTTGTTAATTGGTTCGTTTATTAGCTTTCAGAACTAAAATTGTTTGGTGCAACCGATAAAATGTCATTTTAAAATTTATCGAAGCAATAAATATTTAGAAGCGTTTCGTCCAACCGGGCATTATAGTATTCCGACCATCTTGTTTTTACATTTCTTCTCGTTTTACCAATATAAACTTCATCACAATTTTGACTAATAACGGAATATATTCCGGATTTATCAAGTCTTTCTATTTTTTTTTTTGTTTTGTTTGTTCTAAAACAAAATATGAGTCCACTACTCTTCCATTCATATAAAAGCTTTCCCAAACCAACGCGATTAATCGCCGCGACAATATAAAACAATAACAACAACGTGTTCTGCGTTCAGTAAAACGACCATTTATGATCTATGCGGGCACTTTCTAAATGGATTAGTATAATGAGCATCACCCTGTGGTTTGAAAATTTAAATATTTTGGCATTACTGTTTTCTACTCAAAAATCTGCTGCACCCACACACCCAAACATATTTGACGTTTTCCTCTACACACAAAAGTCTCCACTCACTAGAAAGCGAAACAGCTGGAGCTCGTACAGCTGAGCAGTGGTGCGTTCTTTTATGTTACTGTGGTTAACTATAGTTAACTATAGTTAACTTCGGTCGTTCCTTTAATTCAGAAAAGTTACTTCGAGTAACTTTATGACGTCATAAAATCGTTCCTAAATTCCAAAGTTAAAGTGTCAAAAAGTAACTTTTTGTAACTTTTTCCAACTCATCTCCTCGATATGAATTGAAATAGTTGATCTGTCAAACACAGCTGAAATGCAATGGCGGATGTTTTGTTTACTTTTTGCCCTTTTGATTTGGAATTGTTTTCAATATTTAAAATATGTTTTTATCAATTTAATCGATGTTTTTTTGTCGAATTTGATTTTTGGAATAGTTTTCTTTTATTTTCTGATGCATTTTCTTTCTGTCGGCATCTTCTTTTTTTATTTCGTCAATTTTTCATCGAAAATTCTGTCCCATAAGCAATGAAAAAAATTGCACTTATTTCTGTTCGATTTATACAAAACTTAAGTACAAAGAAATTTAATTCGAAAATAGTACACATGCTATTTTGAATTCCTAATAATTATTTTTGCAAATAAATTTAATGCAATCAAATTTTTTTCTTTGTTATTCATTCCAAATACAATTCGTTTTTTTTTTTCAACCCCTTTCGTTTGACAGATTAACTATTGTTAACTCTGGTCGTTCCTAAATGAAAAAGTTACCAAGAGTAAGTCCCCTTTCACACAGGGCAACTGAGTTGCCGGCAACAATTAGTTCATGGGCGAGAAGGGCAGGCAGAAAGAGGGGGAAATGAAATCTCCCCGGTCAACAAATTCAGGAGATTTTTTTGACGTTTCTCTTCACACTACGTTTGTGTGCGTTCCACCAAGGTAGTTTAAAAGGAAAATAAAGAAAATCTCCGGGTTTTTGTTGCTTGCGTGTGAAAGGTACAAGAGATTGTTAAGGAGATTTAAAGAAAACGTCAAAAAAATCACCGGCAACTAGTATCTGCGTGTGAAAGGGGACTAACTTTCTTAACTATGGCACATCAACTTTTATTTTTGACACATTAACCATAGTTAACCACAGTAACATAAAAGAACGCACCTCAGTGAGCTGAATCGTGTATGCCTATGCGTCGACTAGGTCTAAGGTCTTGTCTAGAGGCCAGACGGTTGTCTTGTTTTTATTTTTTTAATTTTCGAGTATTATTCATATTTTGTTTAACTTTTAATTACTTCTGTAAACACACATAGTTTGTTTAAGTGCGAGTATTAACCAACATTTTGCTGTGTTCTAATACGACCTACATAGATTCTATTTCCGCCAAGATACAACTCTTTCATTTGCAAGAGTTGTCCCCTTACAAATAGAATTTACCCTTTTTGTGGCTTGAAATTAATTTTTTCCCCATAATTGGGTTACGGCGGCAGCGACACTAGAATATCAAAAAACAAATTATATTTTGTTTAAGAACTGGCTGCGTCTGGTCTCTTGTGAGTTGCGTGTGCATAAATGGAAGAGCGAAGTGAATCTCAAATTCTCTACAATTCAACCAAAGTTGATATTAGGTCAAGTGCCACTGCACAGATTAAGGTAATTTTAATTGGGGACAACTAAAAAAAACAGTACCTACGGGTAATTAATGGGATCATTAAGTTTCGCTCATTATCAGTTGGACATGAGTTCAATAATTGGTTAACCTTGATCTTGGAATTGTGGCTCGAATTGAGCGCTTTTCTGATAAAAAAAAAAAAAAAAATCATTCAAACAAGAATAAAAAAGAATACAAAAATCATAACAGATATCTTGGTTTTGTAGAAGCAACCATGGGGAAAATTGCTAACTTTGGTTGGCTATGCAGCTACCTTTGGATCTGCAGTTCCAGTTGGTTATTGCATCGGAGGCATTAATAGCCCAGCTTCGGTAGGAAACCTTCGTCCCTTGTGGGCATCAATACAAACATTAGTAATACTCTAATTCTTTTTCAGTACATGCGGACGTGGTGCAATGAAACACTCATAGAACGTTATGATTTCCATATCACATCTGGAGGATTGGATATTCTTTGGTCGACAATTGTGTCTATTTTTCTAGTCGGCGGAGCAATTGGTTCATTAGGAGGAGCAGGAGCTGCAGATAAATTTGGAAGGTAAATTTGAATTGCATGTCTTAACCTTGCTGAACTCAACTAATTCAGTAACTAAAAAGTCATTTTTCTTATCGCTCATTAAAAATAGTTAAAAAAAATGTTCATGGAAATTTACAAGGCTTATATTAAACACGTAACACCAGAAGTTATGCACTAGTCAAAGTTGATAAGGAGACCCTAGAAGGTCTTCGAATCAGTTACGTCAGTAAAATCTCTGATTCTGACTGATTACAGATTATTTTTTTTTTGCAATCATACAAAAACTTGTTTTGTTCAATTTTGGAAAACACAAAACGGGTAAACAACGTTGCATTTTTATTGGTCACCATTTTGTGGAAGTTTTTCTTCGAACAATATTTTGCTCTTTATTGGTCAAAGGTAAAAGTAAGACAGCACTGGACAAACTACAACAAAAGTACGCGACACTGTACCTCAATCCTCAAGACTTTTAATATAATAGCATTGAAGTATCGCGATGCGAAAATTCGCGGCAAATCAGGTTATAGCTTAATATTAGGCACCAAAGTTTTTTGTGCTTTTAACTTTTAATTACTTCTGTAAACACACATAGTTTGTTTAAGTGCGAGTATTAACCAACATTTTGCTGTGTTCTAATACGACCTACATAGATTATATTTCCGCCAAGATACAACTCTAGATCAGGAAGATTGTCCCGGCTGACGGTGTCTCAATATTAATTAAGAAACTGTGGGGCGGTCAATTGACACTCATAATACAGTTGTTTTGTGTTTTCTTATGAGCCTTACAAGAGCCTTTATTATTTACTAAAGATAAAAAGAAGCGACTTAAATTCAGCAAATAGATAATGACAACAGAAGAATATTGTACCTTTAAATACCAAGACCATTATGTTTCATTCATTATTATTAATTTTATCTCTGTTTCTGAAGAATGCTTAAACAAATTGAATTGAAAATGATGAGAAGTTCCCAAAAATTTAGTCTCTCTTATTTTTAAACAAGGTTTTTGTAAAAGCAATTAACAAAGTGTATAAGTTTAAAACAAATTACAGTAAAAATGGGTTGCAATAAGTTTTTTGTGCATCAGTTTTTTTAATTATCCCGAGTGTTTCCCGCGGCATTAAATTTCAATATAACAGGCTAACAGAACAAGAACATGAATAGAATCATAATAACGCATTTTCTCTATTTTTTTTCGATTTGATTTTTGAACTGTTTCACTGCTTTTCTATTCAAATTGAATTTACATTATAAAAACATCTACAATTAACAACACGGCTTCTTGAAGGATTTATCATCTTTGGGAATCCATTGGTTTTTTTTCAAGACCATGTTCATAATCCGAGCATCATTCTTGCCCAGTGGAGCAGGCGTGTTAAGTGGGACATTCGTGCCGTTTATGTATACCATTAGCGTTTTTTTTGTGAGTATAGTTTATATTTTTTTAATTAATAAAGGCTCTCCCAAACTAACGCGAAACATTCGGAGCGTCGACGAAACTTTCCTCCTTTTAAATTTATTTACATGGTAATTAATTAGAGTGCCCACACTGGCGCGATGCGAATCTTGGTACATTGGTCGTCGTACCCCGTTTGATAAAATTTTATAACATTAACGGTTCCTTCAAAACGATTCACCAAGGTGATAGGCCAAGAGTCACAACACTGGGGAAAGATACATCCGTTATAAGAAAAATTAAAAAAAAAATCCCTTCATATCCTCCAAGGAATTAAAGAATGGATTAAATCTAGAAGTGAGCAAAAGAACGATTCGTCGGAGAACTGTTGATGGCGGTCCATCTTCTTTTAAGGATGTAAAAAAACCTTTTATTTCGGTCAAGAACAGAAAGCCAAGGTTGACATTTGATCATAAGATCATATCAATTGGGCATATCAATAAGGCTGTGTTATTTTCTGATGAATCCAAACTCATTTTGAAAGGTTCAGACGGTTTTCGACGTGTCCGTCGGCCAATCGACCATTACCCCCATTTTGTCCAACACTGTATGTAAATAAGTTCAGTAGCCTTCGTTCCATTTGTTTCTAAAAATAATTTAAAAAAAAATATACAATGCAGTTAAATTTCAATGCGCAGTTAACAATGTTTTAAGGTGTATATGTATTAATTTGATCGAATAATGATATTATTGCTTCCATAAAAAAGACAAAGCACTTAAGAACTTCAAGTAGATTTCCGCTATCATTGATGTTTATTTAGAGATAAGATTAAAGGCGAAATCAGACTTAGTTTAAGACTTTAAAGTAATCACAATCAAGATTATCGTTAATATTGAGTTCTATTCCTGATTAATCAGATTAATAAAAAAAAATACAAATCCATTATCACACCTGTTGTATCTAGGTACATAATATCGTCAGTCAATGTTGAAAAGTGTGTTACCCCAATTTATAACCGCTGTTTTTACTTTTGTTAAATTTGCGACGTTATATCGTATTAGTTACAGATTGTTCAAGGCCCAGATACAGCTATCACCAGAAGATACAATTGCATGAATTAATACATATGTATATTAGAAAAAGAAAGCATGTATGTGTATGTAGTTTATTACTGATTAAAATAAAGTCGCGATTGAGAAATAAAATAAAATCGCGCGGTTTTATTTCATTTTTTAAAATAAATTTTAACCGCAATCAAAATAATGTCAGCAATTTTCAACAATTTTATTTTAAATATTAACAAAAGTTAATATTCTCTACAAACTGGTGTTCTACTAGTTCTTCTGGCTTTTCTTTTGTAACTGAATAAGCCAGTTCACATTTCTGAGATCTCACTGAGCAAGCTCCATCAGCTTTTCTTTCTGAGCAGGAGGAGAAACCTGAAGAAAATTTCTCCGCTAGAAGTAAAAAACAATTTGCATCTCTTTTTTATTAATTAATTAACTGCGACAAAAAATAATTGAGCAAAAGCCAATCCAAAAAATATCAGTCTCAGCTTTTTGACAGCTAAAGTGAGGAATCTGACTGAGGAATTACATTCAGATTGCTGAGGTCTCTGATCTGAGATCTCAGAGATCTTAAGAAACCAGAACTGGCTTAATGTATTATATTAATTTTTCCTTAAATATCACTTAAAATCGCTGTCATCGCTCATTTTATTAACAACTCAAAATTTCAATCGCTTTCAATCAATTTATTCACTTACTCGCACAGGTAAAAATCGCTGGCATCGAAACCACAACATAGAAAACACGTGTACAGTCGGCTCCGGTTAACTGGAACACTAAAATTGCAGAAAATTTGTTTCAGTTAAGCGGAGTTCTCATTTAAACGAACTTCGAATAACTGAAACTAGTTTCACATAAGCGGAGTTTTATAAAAAAAAAACTAATTTATATATTTTGAGAACGTCTAAGCCAAAAACTAAACCAAAATATAAAATCAACTATACCGGCATGGAATTACAGAAAGTACGAGAATGAAGAATTAAGAAATATTTTGACCTTTCAAATTGAAAAGGTGTGTTCAATTGAAAATTTGGTGGCAGCGTTCATTGATAGTCTCAGTTATGCGGAGCTCAATAGGTGAAAATTTTCTATTTGAGTCATTATTGTTTGTTTCAATTAAAAGGAGTTTTTACTTAAGCGAAGCTCAATTATCCGAAGTAGTTTGCATGGAAACTGTTGAAAAAAAAAACCCGTAATAAATTTCTTGTTTCAGTTAACTGATTTTTTTTAGTTAAGCGGAGTGCAGTAAAGCGGAGTCGACTGTATTTTAAAATTTAAGCGAGCATCGCTTATTCGCGCGAGTGAAAATCGCTGCCACCGAAACCGTAGCCTAATTCTCAAAAAAGATTTGCTTTATTTATTTTCTTTCAAATTTCTTCATTTTCGTTATAAGAGTCGTTGCGATAAAAATTAGCGTCTAAGAAGAGTATGGCATTATAGTGTATTGTGGTCACTTGAACTTTTCATTGTAATTATTGTTCCTATGTAAATTATACCGAAAGTCATGCATACCGGCATTCTTGCAATTCCCTCGTATGCCGCTTATTATCAAGGGAAACTATTTAAAGAATGAAATATGAGTCGGTTACGTTTGTATATAATAATTGTTTTATTTTTTCTTTTACTTGCTTAACTGCTGAAGTATTATTATTATTTATATATTACTTCCGTTTAGGGTATCAGTGTCGATAAGACATTAACTCAGCATAACAATGACATCAATGTAAACAAACGTCAACGACATCGAAATAGGCACTGGTTATTAGTAGTATAAAGATAGCTACATACATTATAAACAATTTTGTTCATGGAAACTGAATACCATTTAAATGTTTAATTAAATAAAAAAAAATAATCATTCTTGTAAAGTTGTCACTATTTAATATTCATTCCACACTTTTGATGTGTACTCGACTTTATTATAAATTGATTGCTTTACTTAACCGCTTTAAGCAGAAACAAAATTGTTGATTTGTTTTAATTCATTATTAAACATCAACTTTTGAATATTAAGTTATACCGGTAGTCATTGAAAACACAGTTGCATTAAAGATTTGATTTCATAAACAAGATTTCGATGTACAATGAACTCATGACACTCATTCTTCATGCTACAATTTCGAATTTATTTTTTAGCTTTAAAAATTATTACAACTCAATAGCAATAAAATTTCAGAAAAGGATGCTTCATGATCAGTGGATTACTCTTCGTTTTGGGTGCGATACTCTTCATGTTTTGTCGTCTGGCCAGTTCCGTTGAAATGCTTCTGCTTGGCAGATTTTTTGTCGGCCTAGCATCTGGTTTGACAACAGCATCCTTGCCAATGTACCTAACTGAATGTGCTCCATTGGCACTTCGTGGTACTCTAGGTGTATTCTGTGCCGTTGGAGTTACCGGTGGTGTTGTAGTTGGTCAAGTGTTCAATTTGCGTAATATTTTCGGAACACCTGATCTCTGGCATTACGGTTTGAGTTTCTACATCGTTCTTGTTATTGTTTGTTATTTGCCGTCGTACTATTTTCCCGAGAGTCCAAAGTGGTTGTATGTTGTTAAACAAGATCGTGATGGCGCGAAAAAAGAATTACGTCGTCTGAGGGGAGCAAATCATATGACACAAATTCAGAAAGAACTCGAAGCTATGGAAGCTGAGGCCAGTGCTACAATGCAAACTAGCTCATTTTTGGCAGTTTTGCGTGATCCAAGTCTCACTTTGCCTTTATTTATAGTTTGTGCCTTTCATGGTGGTCAACAATTGACTGGTATAAATGCGGTAATTTATTAACTCATCAATTTCTTATTTCTTAACTTCTCAATTATTTTTTTGTTTTAGATTTTCTACTACTCTGTGTCGATATTTAAAAGAGCTGGACTCTCTACAACCGATGCCGAATGGGCAAATCTCGGAGCAGGCTGTTTGAATCTTATGACATCGTTTTTAAGTCCATATCTAATGGCCAATGTTAATCGCCGTCCATTAATGCAATTTTCATGCTTTTTATGCTCAATTTTCCTCTTAGCTTTTGCATTTGTTCTTCATTTTATCGTAAGATGATAATTGATGAATATTTTCGAAAAGATTTCAAAATTATCTTATAAATTATTATTGTTGCAGGATTCATTCAGTTGGTTTGCAATTGCAGGCATTGTGTGCATTTTTTGTTACATTTTCTTCTACCAACTTGGCGTTGGCCCAATTCCCTATTTTATCGGATCCGGTGAGTAAATATTTATATAAATCCTCTGTCATATATATATTTTATTTTTTGCCTCTAATTGGTAACTTTGCAATCAGTGCAATTGAATTAATAAGCTCAATCGAACTGATTCGTTCTCATGAATTAAAAATGCGTGTGTTATTCAATTAGCTCTTGAACTTTTCTCAATCTTTAAGTATCTTCTGTTGTTTAAACTGTGTATATTACCATTGGACGCTGTTCAATGTCCAATTGTGACGTTTTAATTGAATCACACTTGTCCCATGCCGCTTATGTTCATGTCCAATTGAGTTAATTAGTCTACAAATACAAGATGCTCTTTGGTTCTATTTTAAAATATCGTGTTAATTGTTTTGTATTTAATTTAATTAAAGGCGATCGCTTAAAAAAAAAAAGCACTAAGTCGAACAGTTGGTTTTAATGTATTTATTTGTTTGAACTGCTTTGTTGACATAGCAAATTATACAGGGCAACAGATTTTTGTGTTGAAAAAGAGATGAAAAACTATTTTTTTTTTCGGACCTTTCTCCCTTTAATATAATGTATGTAATGTATGAAGCAGTTACTGTATATAGTTTTAAAAAGAATCATTCATGATTTCAAGTTTTCCATTTCCACTTTTTTCTCTCCGATTAAGCTTAACTAGGCCCAATGGGTATTTGATGAAAAAAAGACGATGTCGGCGCCAAAAAATTTACATGTTAAATGCAAAAACAATTGATTTTTTTTCGGGATTAGATTAGCACAGAGAATTCTCAGAAAAACAGTTCTACCGGCATGAATTAGATATGTCTTTTATCAATAGTTTTTATGGAAACTCCATGTCGTTTTTTTAACTGATTCCCTCTGGAACTGCAAAAAAAAGAATAAACCAACTAGCTTTACAAATAAAATTAAATAATAAATATTTGCCTTCCCGTCCAAGCGTGGGAAAATAGACTCCCACACAAATTAGTTTTAAGGCATCTTATGCAATTCGCCCTGTATGAAGCCTATCTGAAGACTTTTTCAAAATGGTGGCATTAGGTGCGCCTTATATGTATGAAATTTTATTTTTTTCTAATTTTAAGCGTCCCAACCAGTAATTTTGTTCCTTTGCATGAAAATAAAAAAATTCTGAAAATTTTATACAAATCGGATAATATTTAAAGGTCACTACCGGCACCCATATTACAGGGTGCTTCATTGAATTGTGTAGTATACTGAAAAATTATAATTAAACTTTTTTTCTCTAATCGGTGTTTAGTTATTTACTAACTTTAGATGTTTACTTATTTTAGTTCTATTAAAATATTTTACACATTAAAAAGTAAAGAACTCAACTAGAAGTTTAACTTCAGTCATAAACAAAGATTGTTCAATGTGCAGGGGGTCAATTCTCGTTCTGTGAAGCTGTTATCACTTCACAAACATGTCTTATGCGATTTTGGAACTCATTGTGATAAATGTACTAAATGAGAAACTCCTCTCGCAATTTTTCTCTTCAAACGATACTGAAAACTAGTACACATACAAATTTGTACTTTTTCAACCGACATGCACATGAGGGATGATAAATCAAACAAAAATACTAACACAAGGAAAAGAGCTTCATGTATAAATTTTTTTTTTCTCTCAGACTAATTCATTTCGTGTGCTCTTGTTTCCTTTCGTGTGCTATCGTCTCGAAGTAAAGTATACAACTTGTTTTTTCTCTCGGTTCAATTCCACCCACATGCGCAGGCCAAATAATGATTTTCTTAACAGTAGCTTCACAGAATAACTTGTCGGTGATAAAAATTTTATCACGTCAAGAGATTATGACTTTTGGTTTCACTTTTTCAGGCATCCAGAATCGAATTTCGTGTGAAGTTGTGAAAAAATTTATCACTTCACAGCTTCACAGAACGAGAATTGACCCACAGGTGTTGGTTATTGTACTCAAACTCATCCATAAGCTTTACTGTCCGCTCATCGAAATCATTGACAACTCTCTTGTTACCTACTTATTCGATATTTCACTTCATTGTATAGGTCTTGTCCTTGAGCCACTAATCCACATTCTTGGTCAAGAACTCCAACGTTAGTTCTGTTATATTGGAAAATCGGCGGGTGCTTAAGCTAGCGTAATGCTCCAACCCTTTTGACTAGATATTAGAAACGTGAACATTTATTTTCTATAAGGAATTCCCTACTCCCTTAGGCCGTGTGCGAATTCAGTTAAAATCGCGTTAAATTTTATCCGAAAATTAATTTTTGACACTAGTGAGGTGAATCTGTATGTAGAAATGTCAAAATTTAATCTCGGATAAAATTTAATCGGAATTTTAAACGAATTCGCACACGGCCTTAATTTGAAACCATCTTCCTCTTCGGCAATATTTTGATTGATTTTAGTCCAGAAATTCTCAAACCGTTTGAAAATCAAAATTTTTGGACCTGTTGACGGTTCACGTTATAACATCTGCTTCTAATTTGATCTCGTAAATATCGTGACATCATGCTAATTAGGGCATGTTTGTTTCCATTTTTTGCACTAAAAGAATACTCGCCATTTTTTTCTTTCAGTATTGACTAATGTCGTGTAAAATCCTAAAGATTTCACTTTATCGCAAGTTTTCCATTCTATTACTGCCTTATGAACTGCTTGTTTCTGTAACCTCACCTGAACTAGAATATTCAACTTCACGACACCCTAGCCTAGAAGTTTATCTAATTTATCTCTTCAAACGATATCCTCCAGTTATTTGCCATCTCAGTAAGGCAGTTAATTCCATTTTCAAGTTTTCAGCAATTCTTAGCCGATGCGACGATGCTTAGATTCGCAACCTAGGTGGCATGTGGATTAGGTAAAAACGTTACACCTGGATTAGTAGATATTAACTTAAGTATTTTGAAAAAAAAAAAAAAAGTCAAACATTATTACGTTCTTAATATTTTTATACTCGAATTCCTATTTTTTTTTTCTAGAAATTTTCGAAGTGGCACCAAGACCAATTGGCATGGCAATGGGATCTCTAGCATCTTGGTCATGTAATTTCATCATCGGAATGACGTTTCCTAGTCTACAAAATGCTTGGGGAGCATTCGTATTCATCCCGTTCTCCATTACGTGCACACTTTTGTTCCTACTAACGCGATTCTACTTGCCAGAGACTCGAGGACGTGATCCATCTGAAGTGGCCCCACTTATTTCCAAAGGATTCCGTTCCAAAGTTAGATAGAATTTGGAAAGCAGGAGATTAGTGGCTAAAGATCATTACACCATGAAGTTGTCAAGCTCAAAGTTGCTTAATTTTTTTATTTTCAAATTTTGCAATTATTACGTTTTGCCCTGGTTGTTTTTAATTATGTTCTCAATATTTTATATGTATAGTTTATGGTTGTCTTTTATATAATTTTTATTTAAATCCTTAGATCCTGGACAAAAAATATCCGAATAAGAGGCTTATTCAATTGGCAAAAATGATATACGATGAGGCTAAATTGGTAGAAATTTATAATCAATAATTATGAGTTTTTATTATTTGTCGACGCAAGTATGTTTAGGGTCTGAGAGATATTTCGTTGTAAGCAAGTACAACAAGTTCAAAAACATGTTAAATGTATATTAATTTTTAAAACAATTAAAAAGAGGTTATGTATATTGCGGTGTTGAAATACTAAATTAGGTAATAAAATATTTATTTTATTTTCCTATTTTAAAATAATATTTAATAAATGATACTATTTTATTTTTATTTAACATTATTGTTGAAAGCTTATGTTTTTTTTTTTAGATAGAATAATAATAATCTAATACTTGACCAGGTGATAAATTAAATTAAGTTTAACATTTTTTTTACTCGTGAGGCTTAGTTAAAAAATAAAATGTTCAAAGAATAAAAACACTAAATGCGTTTCTTTAACACTTTTCTATTAGCTTTATTGTACTTATGTATAGTTGCTCCAATGCAATTTTTCTATGCAACAAATATAATGTTCGTTAGACTGATTTAACAAAAAAATGTAAATGTCTTCGATTTTTTATGCTACTAGTTTTTAGAGTTTAGTGAAATAATAAGTCTGCAAGAATTTCAGAGGTCGCTCTTTTCCATTCTGTACTGCAAGAACATACCGAACCCTTTCCGACAAATTGTTTTTTGTTTACTCAGCAACGAAACCAATTAGGTTGAATTTAAACATTGCACATTATTAACAATACTGTTACTGAAAGCTGAGAAAAGGTCCGATTGCTTTTGATCATCAAGAAAAAAATTAAATAATTAGTTGAATGTGAAGTTTGCATTTTGTCGCTTACGATAATTTGGCGAGAAGGGATCGATACATACTGAATCTATTTAGTTCTTGATGCTGAAAAATTTGTTTGCAGAAAATCTTGTACAGAATGTGTAAAAATCATTTTAATAAGTTGAAAAAATTTTTAAAATTAAAACTATTAAAACCTCCAGAACAAACAGTAAAAAAGCAATACAAATCGTGTTGAAAAGCAGTCATAGAAGCAAGGAGAAGAAATTTACCGTTCACTAGGGCGTATGCGTACTTTTTTTTATTTTATTGAATTTTCTGACTTTTTCTTAAAATTTTGTATCAGAGTTCTTTGTCATCTGATATTTTATTACATATTATTATTATTTATTGTACTATTTAGACTAGAATATCAGTTTATTAGGCTTGACCATTCTTTATTCCGTCAATTTCAATGAATTTTTGAATAACAACAAAACTTAAAGGTGCTACCACCAATTGTTATACGAATTAATTTATTTTTAATTCGTTTTATTTTTGTTTGGCTGGAGATATATGTAGTTATTACAAGGGGTGCCGAGCCGCCTATCATCAGTCTCCTTTTTAGTGGTGCTGAGCTTCAATCCAATTTTATTGTGAAAAAACTTTCTGCATGCACACCATAGGAGTCGAACCCACGCAGATCTGCTCAGTCTTACGCCCACTGGAGTCACAGTTCAAAATGCGTTTTTTGTTTATCAAATGCATTTGGAGCATCAGCATTTTTATAAGCGCATTTGAGTATGCTGTCTTGTTCCGCCTCCATTTTTCTCCATACCTTATTTCGATAGACTGCAATTCGCAAAATACGTATCAAAGGGGGTGAGGTTGGAAGATCGGTAACGAACCAGACTATTAAGTTATTATTATTAGCCGCGTTTTATTTTCTACGGATCTGGATCAGGATCATTTTTTAACACGTAATACAAAAACAATTTGGGATCCTGCTCTTTATCTGGATCTATTTTAAAGATCCAAATATTAATTCTTACTCTGGCAGGTAAATGGCTTTTGTGGTAAGGTAGTGTTAATTGCAGTGTTAAGAAAAGTGACAGGAAACAACTGAAAATAATTCAAACGTAAGTAAAAAAGGGATGTTCATATAACACTGCTGCCATTAGCCGCGTTTTATTATCTGCGGATCTGGATCAGGATCATCCCTTGAAAATAAAACGATATGGATCACAATGACAGCAGTGTTATATGAACGTCTCGTTTTTACTTACGTTTTAATTATTTTCAATTATTTCCTGTCTCTTTTCTGTACACTGCAATTAACACTGCCTTACCATAAAAGCCATCTACCCGCCACAGAAAGAATTATAAAAGTTTGGATTTTCAAAAAAGATCCAGATAGAGTGCAGGATACCGAATTGCTTTTGTATTACGTGTTAAAATATGATCCTGATCCAGATCTGTAGAAACTAAAACGCGGCTATTGTGATCCATATCGTTTTATATTCAAGGGATGATCCTGATCCAGTGCCTAGGTTCTGTAACTCTCACATCTAAAAAATCAGTCGAGAAACGCTGAAAAATGGAACAAAACTAATGTATTTTGTTCCAGTTTTCATCGTTTCTCGACCAATTTTATGCATGTGAGAATTACAGTACGTAGACATAGATCCGTAGATTAGATAATAAAATGCGGCTATTATTATTTATTGTACTGTTCATACTAGAATGTCAATTCCGTCAATTTCATTGAATTTTTGAACAACAATTTTATCACATATTTATGATTCCCGTCTGCTTTGAATATTAATTTCCCAGATGGAATTATGGAGAAGGATTTTATTGGTATCACTCAATCAAGTTTGTTGCATTTTAAATTTTTTTGTCGCTACCTACATACATGTTTTGTGGGCCATATAAATTCAGCTATTTTTAGTTTGGGCCTTTTAACACTGTTACGTTGTTTCTCTTTGTGTCCATTTGCTGCTTTGAAGTGAAAAACCCCTAATATCATATTTAAAAAAAAAATTGACAAAATTGCTGCATACTCTTGGGAAAACACTAAACAAATTAGAATACAAAATCGATAGCTTTTTTGAGATATTCTAATTACTCCAGTAACCTTGTCGTCTCATAGGAGGGAGATGTTCCGCTAGTTCCCGTAGTTCTGATTTTTTGCTGAGTGGTTTATGATATATTGGCTTCATGAAAAACCCAAGTTTTCGAACTCGAGCAACATGATCAAAAATCCAAAAAACCGCTTTTTTTTTAGTAATTGGTGATTTTAACCCTAGAGGATTAGTTTCTCGGCTAAAACTTCGCTTTATGATTTCAAAGGAATTAAATTTTCTTCAATTTGAGTCCAGAACCTTCTGTAAATGAAGCAATTAAAAATTTAGCAATACATTTATAACAAGAAGTAGTATAATTTGTAATATAATTAAAAAAAATTGTGTTAAGCACAAGATGCAAACAAACACTACAGCGGCAGCGTGTAGGTTGGGTAAAAAGAAGAAAAAATGTATTTAGTTATTGGATTACCTACATCTAACAGTTTAAAAATATCGTTTTTTGGTGTCTTAAAAAAAAAAAAACATAACAACAAAGTAAACTCATTACGAACTCTTAGGACATCAAAAAATTCCTCAACAGGTCTACTATTCGAATTATTCTGCAAAGATTTTGATGATCAGTATTATTCGAAAAAACTAGGATTAAAAAATAAATCCTAAAATAATCATGATTTGTCTTCAAATCAAGATTTTGGTTATTCATTACATAAGTACCTGAAAGCATTTCTTTGTTCAAACTGGAAACAAGACTTTTGATGATATTTATATGCGCTACATAAATTTAAAAAAAAATACAATTTAAAGAAGTAGGTACTTAAATAAATCAACTAACATCAAACAAGAACGTACTGATTTGATGATAAAGCATCAATTAATTAAAATAAAATAAAGCAAACAAAATATAATCGAAAACCTTCTTTAAATGTACGACTGGATCGCACAAACTTGCTCTTGTAAAAGTTTCTTCGAATTTTAATAATAAGTAAATAATTTTTTTATGGGAGCCTTAAGTTTAAACTTGTATTATACATGTAGCTTAGAGCTTAAATTGAAAAAATTATCAAAAATCAATATAATTCGAAATAAATTTATTAAAAAAATCTTCTTAAATTATTTTGAAATCTAAAAAAAGTAAACTATCTATATTTTTTCAACTCACTTAGTTTTTGAGAAAAAACTTAGTTTTTGAGAAAAAAAAATCAAAATCCTAGGAGCGTTTTTTTTTAATTTTATTTTCTATATATAAAATTTTGTGAACATTTTTAAGAAAAAAAAAAATTGGTACATATGTTGAATTAAAAATAAATTTGGAAAAAAATTATTAACCTGTTTTCGAAATATCGAATTTAAAAAAAAGAAATGAAATATTTTTTAAAAATCAAAAATTTGTTTTTTTGAAAATTTTAATATGCAGTATGATTTCAACTTTTGAAGAGCTTGTATTCAAAATTTAATTTAAATCGGTTACACCCATAATAAGATAATTCAAAATAAAGAAAATGGTTCTATAAGAGGTACTGTTAATAATGACTAACTGATGTAAATTTTGTTTTTGGTAGATCATAGACTATACTAGTCTTAAATCGTAGAAGTCGCTTTCGAGAAAAATTATATTTTATGTCGGTAACGGTTTTTAACATTTATATGGAAGGTATCGTAAAATTTTGACTCTAAGAAAGATTTTTGTTCAAAATATTTTAGATAATGTTAAAAAACCGCTCGGTACCATGTTTCGTAAAAATCAATCCAGACATTTTCGAAATAGTATTTGGTTTTCAAAAAAAATTTTGAAACTTTTTTTAACACCTTAACTGTCCCATGCATCACATTTGATACACAAATATAATCTTTTCTCGTGCCGCCTACGTCCATGTATCAAATTTGATACATTTTGGAATTCGGCTTCGCTGTCCCCATACAAATTGATATGAAAACATTCATACGTCCATTATTTTGTTTTAGAGAAATAATACGTCAACAATAAGTCCCATATGTATCATTTTTGATACACAAAATTATTTTTTTCTCATTTTTGATACATAAATATGTATAATGTTTATAGCACCGAAATCGCCTAAAAACTTAATTAAATATTATAATTTTGATATGAACGGGTAGGTAACGTCCTATACTTTACGAAACTTAAAAAAAAATTGGAAAAATGTTTAAGTTAAATAACTTTGTTCACAAGTGAATGTTTACATTTTTATAAGCATATTTTATTTTGCAAAGTACGTAAAACATTATTTATAATAAGTAAAATACTTTTGTTTAGGTACATACATACATACATAACGACATAAGGTAAGGCCGACATAAATGAAATATTCATAATTTAACGTTTTTTGAGATTGAGTCTTAATCATTAGTTTGTTTTATTAGGTATGCATTTTGCACTTATGAATGCAACACGAAATAAAATGAAGGCAATTGATCTGCCATGTTTCTTTTTTAGCATCATTATATCTAGACTATAACTGCATTTAGTTTTATATTCTCTCCACTCCACACCCTTATTGCTGTCGATTCATTGCCATATCTAGTAGATAACATAAGCACTTCTCGATTATCCATCTTTTTGTCGAGCAATGCTTTCAATGGAAGATCGACTCGATTTTAGCGCATTTTTCCAAATAAGTTTGTGTTTCGATTTTTCAAATAAATTGCCAAGGGTACACTATTATTATAATTATCAACGTAATCACATAATCTCACCAGAACAGACCCTGGCTTGTCCAGACCTTCCTTTGCCGAACTTTATCCCGAATATATTTGGTAGACGTATAGCTATCGACCGTGCACATTTTATAAATCCTTACATGGTATTGTTAAGGGTTGTTAGTTTTTATTTCAAGTCGACCTTTAAATTTAACTACAGATTCTTATAGGTACACCTAATATTTCGGAAGGAGTATATAATGAACGAAAGTTAGCCAATAATTTTCTTATAAAAAATCAATTTTGTAAGTCTTGTGTGTTTTTTCTTGGCACTTGCCGCGTGGTAAAGGGGCGAGGGGGTAAAATAATATAATTTTGCATTGGAATTTGTTAATTTTACTGACCCCATACAAACTGATAATCACCCATACGTCCCATGTATCATATTTGATACACAAAATTAGTAAGCATTCGTCCATGTATCAAAAATGAACACAAAACTAAAACGTTTTTTTAACAACAGTGACCAAATTTGTATGCAACCAACCCCTTCTATGTTGAATCTTACTAAATAATAAAGTTGTTTTTGAAAAAAAAGTACTGGACTTATGGGCTTTTTAAAATAATGTTTTATGGGGACAGTGAAGCCGAATTCTCTTCATGTATCAAAAATGATACATGGACGTATGTGGCACGGAAAAAAAAATTTGTGTATTAAATATGATACATGGGACTTATTGTTGATGTCTTGAAATAATAATGGACGTATGTGTAGCTTTCAATCAAATTGTATGGGGACAGTTAAGGTGTTAAAAATCCAAAAAAAAAAGTTTTTTGAAAATTTTGGTATACAATACTATTTAAATTTTTCAGAAGATTCTCCATAAAAAAAAATTATTAAAATTAGTATTCCTTTTCGAGAAAAATGAAAATAAAAAAAAAATGGTTCTATGGGAGGCACCATTTAAAACCATTTTTTGGAAATTTAATTTTCACAAAAAGGTACCATATACCTAATAAAATTAATTGATTTTTTTCTAAAGAAAAGTATGTCGAGCCATTTTTGAGAAAAATAAGATTTTCCAAAAATGCTCAACAAAATTATATTGCAGGTACCGTTATTTTTGGTCCTAAAAAGAAAATGAAAAAAACATGTCGGGGGAATTTCCCAAAAACACTGTATACCAAGTTTAATTAAAATCGGCCCAACGGTTTAGGCTGTAGGCGAGTACACAGACAGACAGACAGACGGACGGACGGAATTGCGAGACCAACTTTTTTCGTCTTTCCTATCATCGTAATGTCAAGTTTAATCAAAATCTCGAGTTCTATTTTTTTTATGAATCCAAAACTTGCCATATAATAGTACCTATACATCTTTCGCAAGTAAAAAACTCATCTGTTTAGATAAATTAAAAATCTGTCGCACTCTTGTAAATAATTTGTTGCTTTCTGATTTGTTTCATATAATTAAAGCACAATTTTATGAATTCAATACAAAATATCTTAAATACACCAGAGTGAAAAATAAAACGAATGGTGACAGTTTTATAATATATTTAACCACAAATATACATAGCAAATTTGTACACTCCAAATCAACTGAATATTTATCATTCAATTAAAGTAGGATGGAATCGGAAATTAGGGGCTTAATGCGATATCTACTCATAATTGAATCAAAGTCGAATGTACTTAAATTTCACTTTTGTTATTTCAAATGTCCATTCGTTGTAGTCCAGTCAACGAAGACCCAAAATCATAAAATAAATGAAATAAATCGTGTAGTCTGGATTATTTTTTTTAAGTGGTAGGGGTGCCCCCAGGTACAACATACTAAAGGTCCCCAGCCCAGGCCAGCGAACTTTATTCAGGAGGGGGGGGGGGGGGGGTAAAGGTCCCCTTTTGTATTATTTTATTATTTCGTAAATATTTCGAAAACCAAGCATTTACATAAGAAGAAAAGTCTACTGCACAAAATGAAAGTAAATTAAATTTGCTACAGAAAAGGCTTTGTTCATATTTTCGCTAGAACTGATACTAATGGAGATGCGGGGCTTAGAAATTTAAAATGTATACAAATTCGGTAATTACTCTCTACAAATTTAATTTTTATTGATGAACTTACCCGTAATAACAGAAAAGGTAATAAGGTCTGAAAGATGAGGGGGGGGGGGGGGGTAGGGGTTAAAATTGTATCTTTCATAACGTGGACTTTTCTTCTTAAACGCTTGGTTTTCGAAATATTTACGAAATACTACAAAAGGGGACCTTTATCCCCTTCCTGTCTAAAGCTCGCGGGCCTGGGCTGGGGACTTTTAGTATGTTGTACCTGGCGGTCACCCCTACCACTTCAAAAAATAATCCAGACTACAAGATTTATTTCATTTATTTTTCCTTCGTTGACTGGACTATTAATATTTTTCTATTTGACTTTTATCTCCGACAGATACACTGTTCAACTTAGAGCTGTGTCAATCGTTCATTTTCAAAGATCGAATCAATCAATGATTGATTGCTTCAAAAATTCGGTCTTTTCAATCAATCATTATTTCAATCATTATGGTCAGATTAATTCGGTCTTTGTGATTGTGATACGTTATAAAAATGAGTTTTTTGCAAATATTTCAGAAACGCTTTGTGCTAAATAAAAATTTTATTCCACAATCTTATAGCTGAAGCAATTTCCCACAAAAATGGAATATAATATTTTTTTCGTAGCATTAACCGTTAAAAAGTTACAGCAAATCGAAAAGTCAAAAAATCCCTTAAAAAGGGCCAAAGGTCATGAAAATGTGCTGTAACTTTTAAACGGTTAATGCTACGAAAAAAATAATATATACCATTTTTGTGGGAAATTGCCCCAGCTACAAAATTGTTAAATAAAGTTTTTCTCTAGCGCAAACCGTTTCTGAGGTATTCGCTTATAAATCTTCGTAATAGTTTCAATTCGTTGTCTTTATTGTATTAAATTCTGTTTTGTTTGTATTTTATTTATTTGTTCATTTATAAAATGTTTTTCTTAGTGTACGTTTTGTTGTAGTTTGTTGCCTACTAACTACTAACACTGCACTAAGTGATGAGCCAGTGTGCACAAATATTGTGTTGGCAAATCTTTTGGTCGTTAGTTGCAGCTTGATTTAAGCTCTCTTCGACAAAGATCTGATAGTGTAATAAAAAACCGGAATGACAGCCGAGGATTCATATCTTGATGATTCAGTATCTTTGGTCAGCAATTCATACTTGTCGGGTTCCGAGGAATCTATGGCCGGATATCTGTAATGTGGTTTTTCTTTCAGCCAACAAAAAAAAATTGGTCCCTGCCAGGGATTTTGATCCCGCCCAAGTTTTTGCATTTCTTTCAACCAAAACAAAATCAATCCCTTACAATTCGGGGTCAAAATTACTGATCCCGAATTAAAGAGATATTTACACCTATATGAAACACGCACTTATGCACACACACACTTTGTGCTTTTGTGTGATTCTGTGATATTCTTTTTCATTTGCATTCCGTTTTTGATTCTTTGCCTATCAAAATTATTTTTTGCTTTATTAAATTAAAATTATTTTTGACAAAATTAAATTTGACATCCCACACACACATTTGCAAACAAAAAACAAATCCAATCTGCGTTTCTTTTTTGCCAAGAAAATTCGTGATCCGGGATCAAAATCCCTATTAGCAAAAAAAAAACGACATAAGAAAAAAAAACAGATTATACCTTCTCGAGCTAAGCAGAGGCGGAGGAGGGCTCCTATCACTTTCTTTGTGAATGTCCCAGGAAATAATTTTTCGACGAATTGGGTGACATCTCGTGTTTGCGACTAAGAAACATTATGAAATTCATCCAGAATTCAAAATGGTTCAGGAAGGCCCCGCATACCTAACCCCTAAGCTCCACCAACTCCCCTCCTTACCTGTCCTTATATCTGCCATACCTTTATCCTGGGGAGGGGAGCACAATGGATCCACTGAAATCCGAGTGGAGATCCACTATTGTTTTTTTTTTACCAAGGAAAATTTTACTAAGCTGAAAAAAAAATTGCCAATAAAACACACCGATAGTATAAAAATATATTCTCATTTAAATGACCTGGAGTGTAAATTTGTCTTCCTTTTTTTTATTTACTTTGTTTTTATTGCGATCGTAAGTTGACTGCCAAGTTTATGAACACCAATATCGCTACTCATTAACTCAGCTGTCTAGTTTTGATTAGTAATTTAACAACATTGAAGGAACTTCTAAAAATGTGGGTGTATTGCCATTGAACTTTGACAGTTTTTTTTTTTTTTTTTCTTGACAAATGTTGTAAAATTTATCATTTTAAAATTTATGTTGTCTAGAACACCTACATACATATGCCTACGTATATGAAAAAAAAAACAGAAATAATATTTTTTTTTCATCGATGAGAAAATGCTTAATTTTTTGTTTGTTGATTTAGTTTAATACTAAAAATAAATTTCGTAATTGTATACTAGTTTCTATTTTACGCAGTCACAATGACGTATTTTCAATTCTAGTTTTATGAATGCACGATCGGTTCGTGTCGGCAATAAAATCGAGAGTGTGCCAGGCCAGCGCCAGCGGCTAGCCCGAGTAAAAATTTAAAAGATCATCTGGGCAGGCGTTGGAAGTTTATGACGAACTCATACACATAACACATTTATCACGCTTCTAGTCTAGTCATGGAGTATATTTTTAAATAAACAATTTTTTTTTCGAATCTAATTCGTCATCTCACTGTGAAGCTCAACGATCCAAATCAACTACAAAGAGATTCTTTTTGGTTTCCAGTTCAGTCTGCGTTCAGTGTTCCTCTCAATCGGTTCGGTTAGAAAAATCCACCTCCGGGTAGTGTTCGAAAAAGTTACTTTTATTTCATTCGTTTTTTTTTTTGTTGTATTTCTTTGTTTTAAAAACATCTCATTGTTATACCGTTTCTAACCTATTACATGGTGTTCTTATAAATTTATTTCGTAGTCATTGCTGAGATTATAATCTTCGAAATGTTGACAAGTACATGTGTTCTCCTTTTTTTCTAAATAAATGATATTATTTTAATTTTCGAAAAAACATACATAGTGAAAAATTATCTAAGTTTTAGTTAAAATGTTTGTGCTATTTCGTGCATCTGCTGTCAATAAACAAAATATTTTATAAATACAAATTAAAATCTATTTAATTTTCGGCAAACATCATTGATGAGCACATCAACGAACGACGAGGTAATACGCTAATGGTATATGCGGCAAGGAGATATTTAAAATAAAAATCCAGACCGGCAGCAAGCAAGAGCAACAGCAACGTCGACGACGACGGAGGTTGAATTTAAAATGGAGGACATTAACTGGGTGATTGCGGGCAGGTAATTGTGTTTATTTTTGTACACTTAGCGTGAAAGATATCTAGCCAGACAGTGATGCAGTCGGTCTAGCTTACCATGTTGTCGTTTTCTTTTGACGTTGTTCGAAGTATATTCGTGAAAAATGAACTCGGGGAAAAAGAGTTTCTCACATCATCAAATAATGAGCATGAGTGTCACTCACATGTCAGTTAGTGTTGGTTCACACTATCTACAGAAAATTTGAAATCTAAAAAGAGTATTTTCAGTTTAGTTTGTTGATAGATTTAGGTAATAATCTGCAAAAGAAACTTTGTTATGATTGTATTCTTTTCAAACCCCAAAATTTTGTTGATAAAGAAGATTTTTGGAAAATACGTACTCTTATTGTAAATCAATAACCTGATTTGAAAACTCCGACTTCTTGTGCAAACAATTAAAGCTGTTACCAGTACAGCTAGTACACAGTTTGAATGCAGTATTGTAGAGGGATTGATTCTGAGTATAAATCTGAATTTGCGGGAAATTCAGGCTTGTACGGCTCCTGTCATCTTTAATTTAAGATTTATTTATAAACAATTTACTTAAAAAATCATTTAAAAACAACAGCAATACATACAAAAGCCAAAAATCCATTCTTATGCCCGTAATATTCACGCCGTTTAAAATCGGTTTAGATTCAGAAGTCGGTTTAAAATTTTTAAACCGACTAATCGGTAATATTCACTCACTTAAACCGACGTTAACCAAAATTATAAACCGAATGATCGGTTTAACTATGATAAACCGACTCCAACTTAAACGAGGCATTTTCGTGTCGTTTAAATGGTTTTAGCTAATATTCAACATTTTATTGGTTTATTCAGTCAGTGCAAAATATTCAATCGTGTTATTTTCGGCGATGATGGCTATTCAAACTCATCATATTTGTGCACATTATTCACACATCGGGGTAGAGCTGACCAATTAACCAGAAAGGGCTTATATACCGAGAGCTGGTAAACGATTTGCTCAAAGTGTTTTATATCGCTCCAAAATTTGTGAGCATGATATTTGTATACCGCAGTGCAAACTACATGCCATAGACCTTTTAGCGATATCGCGGCCCTAAGACCAACGTAATGCACTTTCAAAATTCAAAAAAATGAGTGAAGTTTAAGTGTATTATACCGCTCCAAATTTTGTGATCATAATGTTTATGTGTCCAAATTAAATGCCATGGTCTGACATCTCCATAATGCACTTTCAAAATTCAACCAAAAAAATCAGAATAGTTCGTGGTTACTGTCCACACCCAATTTCATCAACTTGACAGTAATACCTCATACCTAACCTAGCACCACTACATATAATGCATTTCCAAAATTCTTTAATGCAAAAAAAAGGTGTTTTGAATCGATCCAAATGTTGTTTACATAGTATTTTTATGTGTTCAAACTAAATTCCATCAACCCGACATCAATACCGTAGCCATAGCACCATTATAATGCACTTTAAAAATGCTAATACTATTTTTTTGTTAGGAAAGTGCATAATGGTAGTGTAATGTTCACGGTATCGCTGCCAGACCAATGAAATTCAGTTTGGACAGATATAAAATTTGGAGCGGTTAAAAAAACTTTTGTTGCAATTTATATGTGCATTATGAAGGTGTTTGGGCTGCGGTATTGCTGTTAGGTTGATGAAATTTAGTTGACATCTTGCTTAATATAATATGATAGATATTGGACCCGAATTCACGACCGACGCGGAACTGCATCCAGATCATCAAGAAAAATTCAACTCGCAACAAATCGTTCATGGAATGTTTGGAAGACGCAATGCGGTGGACGTTATTGTTGACATTTTTTCGCAACGTAAAACACGATAAAGAGGAATGAAAGACATTTCTAATGCGTATTTGTGTTTGACACGAATTAATTAATTTATTTTATTTAAATATAAAATGACAATTCAAAAAATAAATGTCAAGAAAAGCCTTTTTTAGTGTTTTCATACTTGCGATGCTATGCGACGGTCGGTTTAAATCACAAATTTAAACCGACGTAAACCGAATGGAATTTTTTGCTTAAACGGAGTGAATATAACCGATTTAAACGAGATTTTGTCGTTTAAATTCTATCGGTTTAGTTCGGTTAAATGTAGTCGGTTTAAGGGCTTATAAACCAAGTTTTAAACGGCGTGAATATTACGGCGGTTATAATCTGTTCTTAATTTAAATGGTTTTAAATTATAGTTTTTGAAAAAATAATATTCAAACTGAAATTTTTGAAACAAAAAAAAAATAAAAAATTGTGTTCAAACTATTTTGTATCAAAATTTTTCACTACTAAGTTGCAGTTTTGTTTTCAATATTCAATGCTTTCATGAATTTTCAGTCAAATACTTTAAACCAGATGTCTAAATGTCTTTTAATTTTTGAGAAAATTGAAAATAACTAAAGAAAGTTTTCCTTCTTCAATACGTTATTTTGTTGCTACAAAGATCCTATTTTGAATAAGGGCCAGTTGTACAAACGTGGTTCAATATTTAACCCGTGGCTCGCTAGAAATTCAGTTTGACAATTTCGGCGGATTAACTCAGAGGTTCAACGATGTACTTGGCTATTATCACATACTTGAATCTTGAACTATCGTTGAATCTTATTTAATCCGCTGAAATCGGCGAGTTAAATTTCATGAAGCACGGGTTAAATATTTAACCACGTTTGTACCTATAACTGGCCCTAAGTAAGTAGTAAAGTAGATTTGGTTATTTTCAATTTTCTGAAAAGCTAAATGACATTTATGCTTCTGGTTTCGATTTTAAAAATCGAAAAGTTTTCTTTTGAATTTAATAGATTTAAGAGCCCACAGCAATGTTTGGGTGTAAAGTATATCAAAAATTCAATTTGGCAATAAGATAGGTCTTTACTTTCTATTCGCAAATATGCATAAGTCTTGCAAGCTGTGGTTGCGGCTTTGCTGCAATATGCAAAATGCATTTCTTTCTGAAAGCCCAGATAAAAGGTTTACCATTAAAAAACTACATATATTTAATAAAAGAGCTGAATACCATAGACATGAATATGGGGGTCCAAGACCTCTTAGGTGGGGCCTTCTGTATGCAAGAGTGCGTTTTGCATACAGAAGGCCCCACCTAAGAAGTTCGTCATATTTGTAAATAAAAAGTAAAGTCCTATCTTATAGCATCATTGAATATACACCCAAACATTTTTGTGGGCTCTCGGTCAATAAACATTTTTTCAGTATATTTCAGTAGCTTTGGTGACTGTTATTTTGTATGCTTTTAAGAACATTAATCAGCTCTGCAACAACCCCAGCTGAAAAAGCAGAAGCTTTCGCCAAACACTTCGAGCGGAGCTTTAACCGCCGTAATATTCACGCCGTTTAAAACTTGGTTTAAAAGCCCTTAAACCGACTACATTTAACCGAACTAAACCGATAGAATTTAAACGACAAAATCTCGTTTAAATCGGTAATATTCACTCCGTTTAAGCAAAAAATTCCATTCGGTTTACGTTGGTTTAAATTTGTGATTTAAACCGACCGTCGCATAGCATCGCAAGTATGAAAAAACTAAAAAAGGCTTTTCTTGACATTTATTTTTTGAATTGTCATTTTATATTTAATTAAAATAAATTAATTAATTCGTGTCAAACACAAATACGCATTAGAAATGTCTTTCATTCCTCTTTATCGTGTTTTACGTTGCGAAAAAATGTCAACAATAACGTCCACCGCATTGCGTCTTCCAAACATTCCATGAACGATTTGTTGCGAGTTGAATTCTTCTTGATGATCTGGTTGCAGTTCCGCGTCGGTCGTAAATTCGGGTCCAATATCTATCATATTATATTAAGCAAGATGGCAACTAAATTCCATCAACCTAACAGCAATACCGCAGCCCAAAACCCTTCATAATGCACATATAAAATGCAACAAAAGTTTTTTTAACCGCTCCAAATTTTGTATCTGTTCAAACTGAATTTCATTGGGCTGGCAGTGATACCGTGAACATTACACTACCATTATGCACTTTCCTAACAAAAAAATAGTATTAGCATTTTTAAAGTGCATTATAATGGTGCTATGGCTACGGTATTGCTGTCGGGTTGATGGAATTTAGTTTGGACACATAAAAATACTATGTAAACAACATTTGGATCGATTCAAAACACCTTTTTTTTGCATTAATGAATTTTGAAAATGCATTATATTTAGTGGTGCTAGGTATGAGGTATTACTGTCAAGTTGATGAAATTGAGTGTGGACAATAACCACGAACTATTCTGATTTTTTTGGTTGAATTTTGAAAGTGTATTATGGAGATGTTAGGGCCACGGTATCGCTGCCAGACCGATGGCATTTAATTTGGACACATATATAGGTACATTATGCTCACAAAATTTGGAGCGGTATAATACACATAAACTTCACTCATTTTTTTGAATTTTGAAAGTGCATTACGGTGGTCTTAGGGCCGCGATATCGCTAAAAGGTCTATGACATGTAGTTTGCACTGCGGTATATACAAATATCATGCTCACAAATATCATGCGATATAAAACACTTTGATCAAATCGTTTACCAGCTCTCGGTATATAAGCCCTTTCTGATTAATTGGTCAACTCTACCCCGATGTGCGAATAACGTGCACAAATATAATGAGTTTGAATAGCCATCATCGCCGAAAATAACACGATTGAATATTTTACACTGACTGAATAAACCAATCAAATGTTGAATATTAGCTAAAACCATTTAAACCGTACCTAAACGACACGAAAATGCCTCGTTTAAGTTGGAGTCGGTTTATCGTCGTTAAACCGATCATTCGGTTTAAAATTTTGGTTAACGTCGGTTTAAGTGAGTGAATATTACCGATTAGTCGGTTTAAAAATTTTAAACCGACTTCTGAATCTAAACCGATTTTAAACGGCGTGAATATTACGGCGGTAAGGATCGACCACCCAATCACCTTCCTGAATTCATCGATGAAGTAGAACGCGGTTATGAAGAAGCTACAGCCTTCAACCCCACAGTCACCAACTTCACTGAGGACAACTCCGCAATGGACCCACAAACTGGAGATGCCTTCACTTCCTTCGAGGAAGTAATCGACATTATATACATGGTAGAAACTTAAAGAAGTCAGCGGGAAATTATGGGATTTCTAACTTTGTTCTTAAAAAGTTACCAAATCTCGCCATCCTCCTACTGACGATCATCTTCAACAACTGCCTGAACAACAGCTACTTCCCCGAAACATTGAAAAAGGCAAAAGGGGTACCTGTGCCGAAAAAGAACAGCAGGAAGAGCTTCGAGGGATATCGGCCAATCTCGCTGCTCTGCTGTATCAGCAAGATTTGGGAGGCACTCATCTTGAGGAAACTCAATCATTTCTGCAGGGGAAAGGGAGATCAGACCTGACTTCCAGTATGGTTTCCGAGGAAAACACTCTACCATCCATCCGCTTCTTGGACTGCACTCAGATGTAACCCGCTTGGAATCAACAAGAAGGAGACGACCATTGCGTGTTTACTGGACATCAAAAAGGCTTTCGACACAGTGTGGATAAAAGGACTTTTATTCAAACTGTCCAACTTAGGACTAACTAACCACTTTGTAAAAATTATCAAAAATTTCCTAAACCTTAGATTTTTCTACGTACAGGTTCGACAAGGAAGAGGATCAGCGCTGGAGTACCACAAGGTTCGAAGTTGTGCCCCATTCTTTTTAACATTTATACAGCGGACCAGCCCACAAACATACCAGGGACGAAGACGAAACTGTAAGCGAAGACAACAACGAATTACCTCGGAGTGAATTTCATCAACCGCTTTCAGTTCAACAAGCACGCTGCACTCATGCTTAAAAAACCAACTTCTCTCTGCATTTGGTTCCTCCGCTCCTTAGTAAGAGAAACGGACTGAGTAGGAGGACTAAGCTTCTGGTGTATAAACAGCTGATTCGGCCCGTTCTGACGTACGCCTGTCCCATCTGGTTTACCATTTCACCAACGTATATGAAGAAGATCCAAGTCTTTGAGAGGAAGATACTTCGGAGCTGTACATGACTTCACAGGAATCCAGTAACGAGGAAATATGTCCCAAATAAAAAGCTGTATGAAGAGGCGAAATTGATTCCAATAAATCAGTTCATGTTACAGCTCTCCACGAAAATCATCAGGAACTTGGAAAACCACCCCAACTTGGAAGTCCAGCAATTACTCCAACCATTGCTACCCGAATGTTCGAGCCATCACAGACGACCGATACGAGAATATCATTCACAATAAAGAAGCCCCGTTCTACGAGAGGATCAACAGCCGACATTACCGAGGATAAACCAAACCGAAACCTACCCCCTATTCTTCCCTAAGTTAGTTTTAAGCCAATTGTATATAAACCCCATTGAAAAATAAAAATTCCTTATCTAAAGAAAAAAAAATCTGTTATTTTTTATAAAACACAGATCCATAACTTGAATTAAACATCAAAAAAAAACTTTTAGGAACAATTTGACAGTACTATCTGAGATATTATTTTCTTTTTATTTCACAAAAATTAAATCAACAAACGAAATCTCTTCCTCGTTTTAATTTCCATTTCAAATACATTAATAGAATTTCTAACTAATTAATCCATGGTATGTGTTTTTGTGTGTGCATTAAAAATATGGCGCTTTTATGGATCACCTGCTAAAAATAAACAAAACCAGAGGCCAATCGTTAATTCACCTGTGGTTTCTTGGTACACCTAATAAAAGATGATTTATGAACTAAGCAAACATTTAATTTACACGAAAGAAAAAAAAAACATATTTCAAATATGTATTTTTAAGTCCAATGTGTGCTTGTGGATTTCCAAAATATGTTTTTATACACAGTTTTTTTGTACAGTAAAATATGTACAGTAATTCACTTTGTTGGTTTATGTTATTTTCTACTATTTTAAGATTAATGGAGATCAAAGGCCAAACTGTATTTGATAATGGATTAAAAATCTTTTTTTTTTTTTTAATATTCTGCGCCTGATATCTATTTAACGGATTTTTTAGTCAATATTTAATGATTTTTTAAGACCGACAAAAAATTACCAAAGATAAAAAAAAGTTTGTTTAAACTATTAGGCGTGTTTTTCTGAGCTTCTAAAAAAATAAATTTGATGGCACAACAGCTCATGAAGAACCAGGGCCTAGTGACTTACAACTCTCAACCATTCCTGTGTGATGCATGCCTGCACGAATGGAGGGGACCTACAGTTTATTGCCGAATCCGAGCGGCTAATGTGTGCGGCACTTTTCTATGACAAGAGATACTCTTTGTTTTGTCCTCTTCTGTTCTGTTCTGTTCTGTACACTTGCCATTTTAGGTCGTTGGCACTAAAAGTGACGCTATTTTTCGGTCGCATGTGCGGTCAATTATATTGGAATTCATATGTTCTATTTCTTGCGACTAAATAGTCACGCGATCGAAATCGCAAATATGTTCCTTGCCTTAGGCTGCGCTCAAAGAAGTGCTAGAAGCGATGTGATGCGAGAAGCGCTTGCGAGAGCGTTTGAATGCGAAAAAAAAATCTCTCAAAATAAATCAAAATAAATAACAAATTACAACTCGCACTTGTCGCACGAAATATAGCTTCACTGGGCGCAGCTACATAAGAATATTATGTGAATACACTTTTCTCGCACTCGCAACGCTTCTCGCATCGCATCGCATCGCATCGTTTTTCGCACTTCTGTGCGTGCAGCCTTACGCTTTGAACACAATAGGAGTGTTCAGTGAGGCTGTTCCGAACAGTTTGGAACAGTTTAGAACAGAAAAGAACAGGTTTTTGCTGTTCAGTGAGAAATTTTCTGTTCTAAACTGTTCTGACTTGCTGTTCAGTGAGTCTGTTTGGAACAGTTTAGAGCAGGATTTTCTGTTCTAACTATTTCTTCACTGAACAAAGCTAATGTAGATGTAGAATCGCTATAGCACAAACTGTCAGTGAAATTGCTGATTCAAGTAGCTAAGAATGTCTACAATGGTGTAGCTCGACTACCTCACGTCGAGCTTGAGTAAGAAAGAGAGATCATTGAACGATCCCATTTATGCCATCTCAAGTGCAGCTTGTATAGCGAGTAGAAAATTAAAGTTGAGTCAACTTTTGCTGCAGTCACTTCAATTGCTGCAGCTGCGGCTTCACATTCTAGCGCTGTATACAGCTTTCGTATCTTTCAACCTTGACAGTGCTATATGCTGTAGCTTAACCATTTGTGTTCGGTCAGTTAGACAACTGTACCTACTATTGCACTGAAAAACTATTCATAAGAACTTAAAAAAAAGCTCAATATTTTTTAAAAATTCAAAATTTCTGGTCTTTAAAAAAAATCTTTCGTACTTTTTTTTTTAATAGATAAACGCTCGCATCGCTTCAATTTTAATTATGTTCTTTAAAAAAAAAAAATGATTCTAATTCATTATCTGTTGTTTTACTTAAAAATACTTTTATTTTTTCTCTACAAAAAAAAAATGTGTTTACGAAACCCCTCTATAATATTGAGAAATGTCTTCCGATTAACAAGTGGAAATGGAAACAGTAATTAGCTCAATAACTCGAGTGATATCTATGTTGAACTTGTCTTCACTGACGCAATTAAATTGACTCATTTAACTTTTCATCGAGCATCTGTTGGTGATTTTTTTGTTTTGTTTAAGAAAAACATTTCCATTCCTTGAGTATATTTATGTACATATGATTTGTTTCATAGCTCAATGCCAAAAAAGAAAAATCTTGTTTGAATAATTATGGCGCCACTTTAAAAACTAGCCCATAAGTATTTGTATATAATCAATAAATAAACAAAAACAAATATTATTTAAGAATTAATATTTTTCAATAAATAAAATTAACGTCTTGGTTAATTAATTTGAAGAAATATAAATTCATATATTTTTTAATAATCTTTAAATATTTTTTAAGGCATTAATGTCTAGTTTTTGTCTAGAATTAAATTTGAAAAATATGTTTTATTATGAATTTTTGAAATACCTGAACATTGTGTTAGACTTTTTTTTTTACATAAATACCTACATACATATACATCTGAAATTAAATTGGCTTTTCGCCAATATGTTGTTTAAAATAAGAGGTCTTTGGGAATTTGGTTTAGAGTTTAAGAAAACATCAATTTACAGAACATCAATTTACAGTTGAAACAGAATGTTTGATAAAAAATAACCCTTTTAATTACAATATATTGTGATATTACATTATTTATAGGGAATTGAGCATTCCATTGTTTTGATGGTACTGGTACCATGTACAGTGTACATACCCTGGGATTCCGTGGAAGAGTTTTCAGTGTTCTGCGATTTTCTTGAAGTAAATAATTTTTGTACGGTAAATACAAACCTTTATGCCCAAAAGAAATATTTGACGTTTATATTTTTTGTTTATCAAAGTACCCGTAATTAAAAAAAAAATGATACAACAACATCCACTTTCAAAGAAAATTACGAGCAGTCCATGTATGTACAAAGAATAAACATTTGACACAAAAATGCATGAATGTGAGTATCGTTCATCAGGTGTTATAAAGTTTCTGCATAACTGCTTAACTACATTCAAAACCTGTTGCAAAAAGTATGGCAAAAAGTGAAAAAAATTAAAAACAATAAAAATTGTGTTTGACATGTGAAATCAATCTGAAATGACATATCAAACACAAATGTACGCTTTTTCGCACACAGGCATTTTCACCGCACGTTCTAGTTTTTTTTTTTTTTTTTTAATTTTGCGCTTTTTGCAAAAAGTTTTGAATGTAGTTAAGTCTTAGGGAACTAATTTTTCATACTGGAACTTTTGGCTCAGTTTCATAGCTTGAGTAAGTGGCACTTTAACTGGCTGAACAGAATGGTGACGGTGACGGAGACGGAACTAGAGTCGGAGCTGGAATAGCTGTCAAAATATTTAAAGGCCGTGTCAAACAGAGCGCGGTCCGGCGGTCTTTGTAAGAAATTACAAACAAAATTTGCCCGCCGCGTTCTTTCCTTCCATATTGAAGTATTGACCGTCCCGTCGGCCCGCGTTCTGTTTGACCAGGCCTTAATACACGCAAATTCAATGGCCAACTTTTAACTTTTCACGTACTTACGACGCTTTTGACATTTAAACTTTTTGGGTCGAAAAAAAATATTGTGGTTATTTGTATCGCGAAAAAAATTATTTATTAAAAGAAAAGGTATTGGAAACAAAAAATGTAAATTTTGAGCTTGTACACAAGAATATTGTTTTATTTTTCTTCAAAATACTTTCAATGCTGTACAGCTACATTGTGGGCACATAAAAAAAAATAACGTACGACACTTTTTGACAGCTCTTCCAGTTCTGTCTGCGGCTCCAGTTCCAGCATTCTATTCTGTTCAGGCAGTTAGTCCCCAACATGGGAGACTGAAGTGTCACTCATTTTGGGTTAGTGTGGACTGAGATATTTAGGCTTTGCTTCCCATATTGGCCACTTAAGTTCCACGTCCTTCGATTGTGAAACTGGGCCCTAATATCTCACAAAAAAATTAAAATATAGTCAGCATGAAATCGGAATAAAGTACCGAATTTGCGTGTTATCTACCCATATTTACTTCCATATTGCTCATGAGTCGTGAATGCCTCAATTTTCTTTTTTTTCGAAATGCAATTGATTTTGAAATGTATTGTTTTTCATGTTTTCTTATCGTTAAGAGTTGCGGTTCCGCAATATATTTGGACGTTGTTTAATGTTCAGCTTTTTATAAATGTGTAGCCCAAAACTTATGGGGTTTTCCAACGGTAAACAAAAATCAATTTTTTTTGATCCAGATTTGTCAAAACACCGATTTCAACAATTTTAGTCTTCCAATGGGCAAAAAAAATAGTTTTTCTCAATAAAAAAAAATCAATTTATCAAATCTGGATTTTGCGGGAGATCTACCCCTCTTTTTACTAATACCACTATTCACTTGCAATAGACGGCTACCAGTTTGACAACATAAGGTCCACAGAGACGAATATACACTAATACTATGAAAAAAAAATTAAATCTGAAATCGTATTCCATTCGCCATAAGAAAAAAATCGAATTTTAGGCAGAAATCTGAATTTATGAAAAGAAAACCCCATCATAAAAGATGAAAATAAACGTGTCAAATACTCGCGTATGGGGTTTTCCTTTGGTAAAACCAGATTTCTGACTGATATTTGTTCTTTTTTTCGAAGCCGATAGATTACGATTTAAGGTTGATTTTTTTTTTTCATTGTATAAGTGTATATTCGTATCTGTAGAGCTGGTAGTGATCAAACTAAACGCTGTCAATTGCACTTGTGTACATTTATTCATGTCGATTATGAAATCCGCAAACCTGCATCCGCAGTGAATCGCAGTGTAGAGCTCTCTTTTCTCTTCATCAATTTTACGTGGAAAGAAAAGAGAACAATGTACGTACAGCGAATCACTGCGGATCCACTGTTGCGGATTTCATAATCGACATGATTGTTAGTAAAAAGGGGTACATCTGCCGCAAAATCCAGATCTGTCAAATAGATTTTTTTTAATGAATATAAAACATTTGAAGGCAAAAAACTGTTAAAATCGGTGATCTGGAAAAAAAATTATTTTTTTTGTACCATTATGCAAACACTCGCAAGAAGTAACAAGTTGCTGGAGACTTTGTTGACGTTTACTTTTCATTTATTTAATAATCTCTTGTACCTTTCACAAAAAATCGTAGAAGATTTTCTATAGTTTCCTTTAGGCCAGGCGCGCACATGCAACTAAACTGTTTGGTTTCGATTTTGAGTACTATAGGATTATATGAGAGTCCGCGCACATAAACCGGCGCGCACTCCCATATAAGCCCATTGTGCTCAAAATCGAAACCAAACTGTTTAGTTGCATGTGCGCGCCTGGCCTTAAAAGTATACCTTTGTTGAACGCATACAAACGTAGTGTAAAGAGGAATACAAAAATCTTGAAATCGTTGAATGGGCAGGTTTTGATTACCCCTCTTATTTTCTGCCCTTCTCAACAAGGAATCGAAAGTTGCTGGAAATTCAGTTTCCTCGTGTGAAATGGACTAAGAATTTGTGATGTAAGTTTTGCTATCCCATCAGATAAAACCACTTTATATCAAAAACAAAACTGGCAGGGGCCTAGTTAATTTCTGTAGTAAACCCTGCTAGCCACTTGTTAGGATCTATTATGTATATTTTAAAGTTTCTAGAGCCTCTTTAAAAACTAGATTTCTGGGTAGGAAGTTGTACTCCTAAAAAAACACCTTTTACTTTTTAATACTGTTTTGTTGCCAGATTTACTCAAAACCCATTTTAACAACTAACAAGTTAAATATGTATAAGATCTAGTGTAACTCTATTTGCTTTATTTTTTTCGTGACCTTAGGACATATCTACACTTGTGAGGAAAAAAAATGGAATCACTCCTTTTCGCCTTAAAAAAAACAATTGCTACGGATAAAATATTTATGCTTAAATGTTAATGTTAAAACTCGAACTTAAAACTTTAAATGGAAGGAAAAATCATAAAAATCCTTTGGATAGTTTTCGCGTTCCGAACAGTCGGATTCCTTAGAAAAGTCGGTTTTGCCACGGTTGACAGGCTGGCACAAAGCTCAAACTCAAACCCCATCTAGCATTTGTGAGACGAGCTTGAGCGAAGGGTTAGAGCCAGAAATCCAGCTCCTAAAACAATAAATGAACTGAACGCGACTGGTAGGCGAATGGGAAAGAATACCGAAAGAGACAGACAGTCAAGAAACTCATCAGGTCACTTTATTTCTCCTTATTTGCTTCAACTATGACGATTACCTCTGAAAATACCGAAGTGATTGTTTTGTTTTTAACATTGATTTAAAGCTTATGGTTCCAGCTTTTTAACGATACCATAAACATTTATGCATGTCAATTACATTGAGAGATTTATTGTCTTAACAAGAAGCAAACCGAGGCTGACTCCATTTTTTTGCTCGCAAGTGTAATACACTAATAATTGTTGGACAACGTGCTACAAATTTTCACAATTTGCTTTCGAAACCCACAGTAAACAAAAAATGAAAAGGCCATAATGGCCATTATGTAATCTAAGAAAAACGCCAAATACTTTATGTTCTTATATGACGTGACCTTATTTCACGGCACGCTTTCAACCATGTGAATAAATAGTAGGAAAATAATTCTTGTACTTTCATTGAAGATATTAAAGATAAGACAATTAGACCTGCAACTTTGTAATACTTTTATACTTTTTTTATAGCCTTTTTGAAATGTTGGTGGAAAATGCACAAAATGTACATAGAACCACGCCTATCTACAGCATCATTATTTATTCATGAAAATTGAAAATTATTATTCAAATTTTATAACATTACCAAATATTTATATAGTTTTATGAAATTTTGGGGAGCATTTTTAAAAGTTTAGGAGCCCCCAATAATTCAAAATAATTCATTTAATAATATGATTCCATAAATGAAAAGAAACAAATACTTTTTTCTATCGAAACAACAATTTTTATATTCATTTTTGCACAGCACGAGTCAATTTTTTTTAACTTATTTTTTTTTTTGTTAACCAATTAAATATAGTGGTCCGATAACTTGTTTATTAAGTTTTAATGTCATCATGTTTTGTTGTTCTATAAATTTTCTTCCGAAGAATATCTGAATTACTTTGAATGAAAACAGACAACTTTAAATTGGGTGACCAAGTTTTGAAAACCTGAGTTAATTTTCTACAAGAGCTTTTCAAAGCTTTAAAGCCAATATGTTTTTTGGCACCTCAACGTTAGTTTAAAAAAAGTAGAAAAAACGGCTTTTTATAGACTTAACAAAAATAATCGTAGGATCTAATTTGGTAAAACATTTTGAAGACTTATTAGACCACCAAATTTTTTTTTAGATTTAAAATTGATCGATCGAATTGTTTTTTTTTTTTTACCAATGATCAAGTCTACAAACAAATTGTAAACATTGTGAAAAATTGGTCAAAAATATCAATTTTTGACCACTTTTTGTCACAGTAAAGTACGTCCACTTTCCACAAAGAAACAGATACATCTCTTCAAAAAAAAACTGTATAAAATTATGTTCCCTTAATTTGTTTTACTAGTAAGTGTATAATAAATAAACATAATGGAAAACGAAAGACTTTTTGGGCATTATTTTAATAAATAAATACATAACATCACTTTGTTAAATACTTTCATTGAGAGTTTGACATTTCGAGTAGTTCTTCATCATTATATCGTTTTCTAAAACCTAACAGAAATGTACAATATTTTTTTGAAACAGCGAGCGATGTGAAAAAATAAAAATTTGTGTTCATAAAATGTAAGACAATCTTTTCAATTAATTCTTTAATGTGGTGACTTGGGGACTGGGCAGCCATTTTGAGATATGGGTAGCACAGTAGCCCTTTCTGCAGCAAAGTAGCCAAATGCTACTATAGTAGCCAAAACGACAGCAGTGGTTAGGATGGCATGGGAATCAAACAGAATACTATCTGCCAATAATTTAGATTTCAGTCTTTAGTCGGAATCGGATGAAATGATTTATAGATTTTTGAAAGAAATAAAAACTAAATCCCCATCAGTATGCATGGGTCAGAAAAGTTATGAAATATAATAAATCAAATAAAACAAAAAAAAAAAAAATCTCATAGATGAATAATATAAATCTAAAACATCAGACAGTCTGTTTTGGTCGGACGATTTTATACAGATGTCTGTCAGGCCGGTGCGAATTCAAGGTAGAAAACAAGAAAACATGGTTTTATTTAGGGGCGAGGGTGAAGCCAATGATATTTATTTTATTATGAATTTTTAGAAAGTTTATATTTTTTTGTTATCGATTTTTATTTTGAAAAAAGAAAAAAACAAATAATTGGCATGGACGTTTGTTCTGCATAATTCAATATTATTAGCGTGATTGTGAGCCAACTTTGAAATGATTCTAATGCGAAATGAAATAATGCCAAAACAAATCAAGGAAAAATAACACTAATTAAAATGTCCACTTAAGAACTTATGTACAGTATATACAGATATGATTAAAGTATAAATTACATCGCATTTGTAATATTTTATAAATTTAATAGCTGCCAAAAGTATATTAACTATAGCAGCAAGTGGAAATAAATGAATTGAGCTAACTTGATTACGAAAATGTTTCACCAATCGTTGTTGTTTTGTTGAAAAAAAAAAATAAACAAAATTAAAGCAATTTCAAAAATGTTATACCAAAAACAATTAAAATTTTAAAGTAGATTTGGTAAAATTGAGCAATGAGCAAGACTCGTCGCCATTTAGTTTTCGTGTTCTTTTTATTCTTAAAAATTAAAGAATTTGATTTTTTTGATATCATAAAATAAAATGCATGCAGTATTGTATAGGGCAAGCATATGTTCTTCATCTGCTTGGAGGCAATGGGTGCAATTGCACCCCCCACCCCACCCGGGGCTCAAGAACGAACAACGAAGTACATAAAATATAAATTAAAAAACAATGTTTTATCGTTCCATGTTTATAAAATTTATTTTAGTGTTATTCTTCATAACACTGATATTTCCAACAAATCTGACGTACTGACGTGACTTTGAACGAAGGAAATTTCAGAGAACTTTTAAGGTTTCATTCAATTGTCTGCTAGAGATATAAAACTAGAGCAACATTTGCAGTCAGCTTCCTCTAATGCTACAAATCTAAGCAAAACAATACAAAACATGCTTATTTCATGCTGCGGAAAAGAGATTTATGATCAAATTTTAAGTAACGTGCGGGCTTCACGGTATTATTAAAAACTATTTTGATGGGACAACCGATGTATCTCACCTCTCCCAGCTTAGAGCCTTATGATATGTTCATGATGGGAATATTCGTGAGAATTTTGTCACTTTCATGGATGCGTTCGAGGAACTAGCAAATGCAAAAACTGGCGAAGAATACGACTCCGATGAGGAAGATTTAGTCCAGTGCATTAATAATCCGACCCAGCAATTTGTAACACCCCTAAATTTTTTTTCATCGTTGGAAAGGTACATCATCGGAGATCATAACCCTGAATTTTTGCACTTGTGAAATTCACCTTTCGGCCGCCATCTTGGATTTTAATTTTCATTGAATATCTCGGTTTCTGTTCGTCCTACACAAAACTTTGTAAGACAAAAAGTGTAGAGAATTAAATTTCCTAGTTTTTATGTTATGAACCTTTGTTTCCATATTGTGACTATTGAAAAAGTTATATAAAACATGATTATTTAAAAAAAATATGTATTACAAACTTATAGAGCATTAAATTCTCTACAATTTTGCTATGCATACTTTTTTTTTACTGCAATAAACAAAAAAGATATGAAAATCAACGCATTTTTACAACTTGCGAAAAGAAAATGTTGCCAAAACTAACACTTTTCATTCCAGAAAATGTAAATTGTGAAGTATCTACTCTAACGCTTCGGACTCCTCTTAGACGTAACCTCTGTTTGGTAACGTAAAATTTTCACCAAGTTTACCACACTTGGTTTTTTTTTTAGCTATGGGTTTTGACAGCAAAATGAGAAAATTTGTGAAAATTTGCAAGAAATTTTACGTTACAAAACAGATAGCCCAGGAATTTTGTGCAAAACTTCTAAATTTGACATTTGGTAGGGTTGTAGAGCTAGTTTAAAGGAGTATTTAAGGAATTATCCCCGCTTCTAACTGTTGAGGAATTCCTGCAATCAGTGTTTGAAAAAATAAAATTAGGTTAAACAAAAAAAAAAAAATTAAAAAAATATTACGGTACATATAAACAAGTTTCGAAGAATCTCAAATAATTGGAAATTTAATTTTATACAAGATTTTGAACTTTTTTTTGTCTATAGTACCCTTAAGTTGGAAAATTTTGTATTGAAAGTTGAAAATGTTATTTTTTAAACAATTTTTTTGCGGTTTTTTCCATATAAATACAATAGGTAACTATTTTTAGTAAAATAAAAAAATACAGTCTTGTTCACTATCGAATTCTGCGTCATTTGGTATATTTTTCAAAATCGTAAAAAAAAATTAACGTATATGGAAAAAAATTTAACGGTGCACTTCAGAAAATTGAAAAATATCTTAAACGACGTAGAGTTAAATTTATTACAAGTTGGTACACATTTTTTATATAATACCGTTAACTTGGTCTATTTGTATTCAAAAGTTTGCAAAAAGTGTAAACTAAAAAACTACAAGATATCTCAACTGATACAAAATTTACTAAGGCATAATATTGCATACAAGGTTTTTTTGTATTTTATGCACTGAAATTGTTAAAATTATTAGTAAGCGTTGAAGAAGTGAAAATTAAAACTGATATTATGCAGTTTTTACTAAAAAAAATATAATGGCACATCAAAAAAAAATTTAAAAATACATCAAATAATGTAAAATTCAATTAAGCATAAGATTTTATTCATTTTATTTAATAAAATTTTATTTAATAAAATGTCTTCTAAGCCTTTATATTTACAGTAAACGTTCAAAAAGTGAATTTTGTTTCGTTGTATTTTTATCCAAAGGTTTAAAAATAAGATATTCAAATTTTCGATAAAAATTCAAAAACAAATCAATAATCAAAGAAATTATCAAAATCAATTTTTGTTTCATTGAAATTTTGAAATTAAGGAAGTTCCAATCGTCTTTCCACATTTATCTCATATCTCACCCGAGGATTTTTGCATGACTAAAAACCAGAGGAGATGTGATATAACTCCATGCCATCGTCCATTAAATGTTCACTAACGGCGACGTGGCGGTGGCATGTTTGATTGAGATGATATTTCCTATAATAATTAAATGATTTAATCATGAAGCATTTGTATAAAAATCATTCTCAAATATTCAAGTTGTTTCTTTTTATTTATTTTTTTGCCTCAAAAGTTTCATTTGAACTCAATTTATTACACCCCCAAATCACCATCAACGTCAAATAAAAGCTATTGCCAATTAATTTGATATTTCCTTCAATGTTATTTCACAAATCGACATGCTTTTCATTCAATTTCAATTAATTACAGTGACTTTAAGTGGGTACTTTACTTTTTCCTCAGAAATAATTTCATTGAACAAAAAAAAAAACAAAAAAAAATATTCCACATACGCCATAGTGTACAATGTATTTAAATTTTCATTCATTTACATCCTCGACGAAATGTGTTTTTCTATTTTTATATAAATGTGTACCTTTGTTTGAAATGAACATTTTGCAAATCAAATAAACACGTTTCCTTGCTCAAACGTTTTTCAACAGCTACCAATTTAAATACCTTGGTTTTGCTTACTTCTTTTGGACATAATTTATTGAAATGCGAATGTTTATCAATTTTAGTTGAAACAACAAATACTCACCATTTTTTTTCCACAAACTCAAAATAAATTCTTGGGATATATTTTTTTGTTGTGTTCCATATTAAAATTTATGAACATGCCAATTGAAGAGTATTATCCAAAAAACACAATATCCAAACATGAAAATCAAATTTCGCATTTTAGATGTGAGTGCTTGAAAGATTCATAAATCATGGTTAACACTGCGGGATATTAAATGAAGATTCCAAATCACCCAAATGTTTATTTATTTATTTATTTTTTTTAGCTAACTTAATCGACTTTTCATAATGAATGTTTAATTTTTGTTTATGCATTTAACAGATGAAAATTAAACACAAATCGAATTAAGAAGTGGCACCGTAAAGGACTGGATTGATCAATTAGAAAGTTAAGCGGAAAACATCAAAAAGTATGCAAGCAAATCAACTGATACTTTTGATGTGGCTGCAGAGTGATTTTCTTCGGCCAACACGAAGAAAACCCTGAAAGGACTACAAATATTTAATTAAAAAAAAAAAAAAGGAACGAACTTTTGTGTATAAACACAAAACAATAAAATGAATCGTAAACGCTCATTTAAACGAAGAGAAAAACCACCATTCGAACGATTCAAGGATCATTTTAGAGCATTTACTGCCTTTATGTTTAGCAATGTGGGAATTATCCTTTTGGTGATTATCTATACGATAGGTGGAGCATTTATGTTTCAGGCAATTGAGACCTCAGAAGCAAATAAGATCGGGCGTAAGACGAATTTGGGGGAACGTAATAAGACCGTTGTTGCAGACCTTCTATGGAAGATCACTTGTTGTGAAGCGAATGTTTTTAATGAGACTGAATTCAAAAAAAGGTAAATTACACATTTTGTATTGACTATTTTTATTTCTGACCATCGCAACATTTAGGGCGGTATTCACCAAGCGCTCACAACTTATGAGGCTCATAAACCTATTCACCAAGCAATAATAGTAAATATTTATGAGCGCTCAGTGGTCCAGACCACTCATAAGTTATGAGCGCTCTCATCGAAAACTTGTTCGAAAACATTCGAAACAAATATGACACTTCTCGCAAACTGTCACGAAAACGATATATTGTCTACGGAATTCTTGATCTCTGTCGCACTTGCTGATTTCTCCCGTGTTTCACGTTGGACAGTTTTGAAATTTATCGCAAAAAATACGTCGATAATCTTACACTCAGACTTGATCAAAGCCCAGCTTCAATATGTCCATTCTGTTACTTAATTTAATAAAGATAAAACACAAATCATTTCAACACAATTTTTTGTTTTATTTGTTTACCTTTAAGAATTTGACATTTTGACTTGGCGGCTGTCAATCATGCTCGAAAACAGTTTGATTTCACAGTTTGGACATGCCTGATGGAGAGAGAATGGCTCTCATTTTCGGACATCGAAAAATACTTATGAGTGGTTGGTGAATAGCACAAATAATTTTCAAGTTATGAGCTTCATAAACTTATGAGCAGTTTATGAGCGCTCGGTGAATACCGCCCTTAGCTTATCACGTAATAGAGTTCTTATGCCACACAATCAATAGAGTTACTAAAGTTAGACGCAATGCATTATATACACATGAGTTGCCTAGACAATTTTGAACACATATGATGGGATCTAATAAAGTTCATTTTTGGACCAAAATTTAACGTATGTGGTTCAAAGTTGAAATTAAACGCAAAGTTTTAATAAAGAAGGTAAAAGGTCGACTAGACTTTATTAAAGTTAATTTGCGATTGAAAAATAAAATTGTTACCGGAACCATGAAAAATGTATTTGCTGCCGTTTTAGGTTGGCAGCACATTGTTGATTCTGCTTTACGTAGACAGCGCCAAGAAAATGAATCACATATCCTAAGGTGTTATACGCATTTCAACAAAAGTCAAACCAACTTTAGAATCAAAGTTTAAATAATACGCCCAATAATTGTACCTTCCTCTTTTTCCAAAAGTGGTTGGAAGGCACCATGAACTCAAAAAACAGTGTTTGGGTACTTTACCCTTAAACTCTTATGAGTTTAATTATAATTGAAAAATTGTAGGTACCCAAAAATTCAAGGCAGATCATGTATCATACTTAACTCTATCGATTGAGTAGTATGAATATCAAACAACATTAGCTAAACTATTGGACCAAAAACACTCTATATAAAGATGCCAATCCTGGGCTGACATTTCGGTTTGCCTACAAGCTCTGGTAAACAGCTAATGTACTAGTTCTTCAAAGTATGTGTGAAAAACGCTCAACAAACGCACACATAGATCCAACTCCTCTGTTAAACGAAATTACAAATACAACAATGTAAACAAATGGGTTTTGGAGGGTGATACGTACGAAAGATTGGCGTCTTTATATAGAGTGTTTTTGGATTGGACAGTTATACTATTTTTGAAGAATTCAAGATCAATAAATATTTTCTTTTTTATTTTTTATTTTAGGATGAATGAAACAATTTTCGATTTTCAAAGAGCAATTATTAAGGCTGAACTAGATGATGTGGATATTAAACAGCAGTGGAGTTTTTCGGGGGCATTCCTTTATTCATTAACTGTTATTACTACTATTGGTATGTATTTTAAATATGTATAGGAATACAGCAATTTTTGGGTTCAAATAATAACAAACTAGTACATATCGACCTTCCCGTCAAATTATCGTAAGTGCCGAAATGCTAATTTTAAACATTTTTTCTGTACAAGGGACCGTTAGGGTGATATTCCCGAAAAATTAGTTTGGGGGGCCTTTCACCCTCTTTAAAATTTAATTTTTTTAGCGTTACTCCTATCGATGGAGACTTTTTACAGTATCTTAAGAACAGTATCAGGAAGAGAGGCTTTCAAATTTCTTTAATGACTATAATCAAAGAATATAAAGTTACTAAGAAGTCGCATCTCATACAAATTTTCTACTGAAAATACCGGGTTCCAACGTTGGAACCCGCACTTTGGCTTTTTTATGGGCTTTTCAATAATTCTCTCAGCGCTTTTAAAATGAGGTACCATACAACTTGAAATAGTCTGCTTTTTCGTCCGTGAAAAGCCCATAAAAAAAAACAAAAGCTCTGAGGCCGGGGACCAATATTGAATGTGCAGTAAAAAAATTGTATGAGATGCGCCTTCTTGGTAACTTTATATTCTTTGCTATATTATAAAGAATAATTGAAAAAAGTTTCCTACGTTTACCATTTTACGGTAAAGGACGTCCTTAAATCGTAATGTTTCCATCAACACATGTTTCATGAATGCCCGGTGAATAATCCTGCGTAAATGATGCGGTAAACCAATCAGCAGATTTGATAACTGTCATACCTAATACAATTGAACAAAACTTTTTCTATTTTTATCCATCTTCGTTTACGACGCGACGGTACGATATTGTTCAGTTCGTTTACGACTTCGCAAACTTTCCGACGTTTACGATTTTTACAATGGTTTCTGACGTAGCATGAATACTCTTAAATTCTTGTCGGAATGTTTACGATTTGTTAGAAGCGAATTCCATTCATATTTTTTTGATAATTCGTTTACAATACGACATCATCTTCGTAAGTTTTCCAACGTTCCGACGTTGCATGAATACTTACTATGATTTTTTTTTAGCATAATACAGAAATACCAGAAAGTGCCCTTCCACAAGAAACAAAAACAGAAGAGATTTTCTGTAGTTTCCTTTTAAAGTATCTTGGTTGGAGGCAAATTTATGTATTGTGAAGACGAATGTCAAAAAATCTCCTCAAATCGTTGACCCCAGAGATTTTGTTTACCTCTTTTACTTCCTGCCCTTCTCATTGGGAACTGAAAGTTGCTAGAAACTAAGTTTCCATGTGTGAAAATGCCCCGATGTCGATGCAGACAAGAAGTGCGTGTATGGCTCGCTTATAGTCCCCTTTCACACGAAGATACTAGTTGCTGCAGATTTTTTTGACGTTTTCTTTAAATCTCCTTAACAATCTCTTGTACCTTTCACACGCAAGAAACTTCGTGTGAAAGGGGACTTACACTTACGATAGCTCTGTTTGTTTACTTCATCGCAAAATTGGTAAACAATTTTATTTAAGTTTTCCATTTTGAATGATGATTTTGGAAAATACTCAAAAAATTGCGCAATTATTTTATCCGCGTTTTAAGATGTTGTAGTATGTTCCCCCCGAGCCTGAAATTGCACAATTTCGAGAACTCAATTTCAAATGAAACAATTTCGAATGACAGCTTACATTGGAAACCATTTTGATCATTGAAATAATAATATTGAATTTAAAAGAAAGTTTTAAAATATATTAAATAGTTTTTTGACGAAAAAAATTCACTGAATAAAGGCTCTCCCAAACCAACGCGATTAATCGCCGCGACAATAGAAAACAATAACAACAAGGTGTTGTTTTGTTTGACAACCGCGTGTTGTTATTGTTGTTTTCTTTTGTCGCAGCGATTAATCGCGTTGGTTTGGGAGGCACTTACAAAATGGAAAGACAAAATAATCCATGATGGTTTTCAATGAAAGCTATAACTGACACCTAGTATTTTTTTGTCATTCTTTGTAGTTCTGTTCGTTCATTTTATTGGGAAATAATTGTTATAACTGTTATAAAACGCAATTTCGTTCGCAATTTCATTGAAATTGAGGTGATTTGAGATGATTTTGAAATTGCGTCTATGTATGGGAAATTGTTCAATTTTGAAGATGATTTCAGAAAAATAATCCAAAATTGCGCAATTTCGTTCAATGAGAACATACTATTAGATGACAAAACTTAGGATATTATTTCAACGATACTTAGCGATACATTAATATTTTATCCATCAATAATTGCTAACAGATGTTAGATTTCATTTTCCGTTAATAATGCATTAAGTAATCATAGTCATAAAATACAAGTTCCGTATTTTTTTTATTTTGTATCTTTTTCTTAAGGCCCATTATAGATTTTAAAAATATGACGAAATTCGAAATTTGTATCGCTTTCTAATATTTAAAATCTTTTCAGGATACGGAAATATTTGTCCTAAGTCTAATTGGGGCAAATTGATAACCATTCTCTATGCAATAATTGGAATGCCACTATTTCTCTTATATTTATCAAATATTGGTGATATTTTGGCCAAATCTTTCAAATGGATCTACGCTAAAGTTTGTCTCTGCCGAATTTGTCCTGGTGTTGCTAGAAGACGAATAATACGAGAACGTCGAAAAATTCGCCGCATGACAATCGATAGAGATGTGAGTACTTAAACATGATAAATTTCCTTTTTTTTTTAATAAAACATTCACCTTTTATTTATAAAGATCGATAGCATGGAAGAAGGAACTGAGTCTAAATCTAGTAATTCGAGTGACCAAACCTCATCTGAGACGAATGATTTCTACGAAGAAGACGATTCTGAAATCGAAGCTGAAATTCAAACCAATACCTCAACTGTAACAGTTCCGGTTACTGTTTGTATTTTCATTATGATTGGGTAAGAATAATTTAATAATCAGCCTTATCGTCGTACCCGATCGGAATGAAATTTTCTCCGATTTCTACGAAATGTACGAATTTTGTATCATTGTAGCCGTTCCGATAGGCCAATCGGACAAATCTACGAAAACAAATTTAATGTGCGTTGTTACATGCCGATGAAATGTCAAAATGGCAGCAACGCATCACGAATTCATGCGATTTCGCCGACAGAAAATTATAAGTGGAAAATTTCCCGAAACCATACGATACGATTCGTATACCATGAATAGAAAAAATCGTCCGATCAGAAGTTTTCTCCGATCGTACATTTCTCCGAACGGATATGATAATAGGGCTGAATACTATTTTCTAAAAGATATTAAAAGCTTGCTCAACGTAGCTACATCCTGTTTGGAGCATTCATGTTTGGAACATGGGAGAACTGGACCTTGCTAGACGGAAGTTACTTTTGTTTCATATCATTGAGCAGTATTGGTTTCGGAGATATAGTTCCGGGCGAAAAAGTGGTAAAAAAGTTAATGTTTAGATTTGAAATTTAAAAGTTAAAAAAAAAAAAAAAAAAAACAACGCTTTCAGATAACAAACAATGATATTACCAACGTTGAAACAAGTTTTATTCTCTGCGCTGTGTATTTGTTACTGGGAATGGCTTTGATTGCTATGTGCTTTAACCTAATGCAGGTATGTACAGATCACGGAACACAAGGTAAAGGTAGAAACAGGACTTTAATAAGCAGAAGCTTAGTGAAACTTCATGCAAATAAACGAAAAGTAGCTTTCCCATGTCAAATGAAATTTTTTGCAAATTCGCTTAATTTGGACGTGACCAGATAAATGCTAATTTATAACAGTTTATCACCAATAAAAGTGGAGACATATAGAAAACTGTTATAAATTGTCACTTCCTTATTTACTTCGTTTAGTTTATTACCTTCAATTTGTGTATAGTGGATATTGGTTGTATATTATGACAAATTTCTGATCATGTTTTATTATTATTTTTTCTTTTTTTTTTAAGGAACAAGTTATTCATCAAATGAGATCTATCAAGCGTGTGCTGAAAATATGTTTTCGGTGTAAGAGGTGATAAAAGTCAGTGGTCGAAAGAGCCACGAAAATCTACTACAGTATCGTCCTAGACCGATGAGGTAGGACACAAAAATGCGAATGCGTCAAAAAAACGGAAACTAGGATCTAATCCCGTAAAATGAAAACTAGTGAACGACATTGCATTTTTAACAATGTTCTTAATAGAAACAATATAAACTGTGTAAATGGCGACGTTCTTAATTTACGATATTATATGATCCCTGTTATATTACCTTTCCTATAAGGACTAACACATGTATTTTCCGGCATTATGATATTCAGCGGCAAAAGTTAGAATATAACTACTCAAAATTTGAACGTCCGGGTGGTTATCTAAATAGCCATTTGCTATTCGTATAGCATTCATGTAAGCACCTCAGCCTAAAGCTGTCAATGAAACATGCACATTCAATCCAGCACAGATGAAAATATTTAAGTCCTTAGCGAAAAAACAACTTGAAGCCATATAATAAAAAAAGACCCTTCCAAAATTCCTTAAGAAAAATTAGTTTAAGATAATCATGCCGATTATGGAATCCGCAAAACTGAATCCTTAGTGAATCGCAGTGTAATGCTCTCTTTTCTCCTTATATCGATCTCACGTTAAAAGAAAAGAGAACAAATGTACCTACTCACTGCGGATCCATTATTGCGGATTCCAGGTACATTGTTGTTTAGTCTTACATATGTTAATTTTATATTTAAATAAATAAATAAATTATTAAATTCTTTTTTTCAGCTTTTTTAGTATTATATATGTTAAGTTTTTTTTTACTATAAACTGATATGATTATAAATTCAATTTTAATATTTAAAAAAAAACTTTATATATTACAAATACTTTAATAATTAAAATTAAATAAATAAAACAAAAGCTATTTTGAATATAAAATAAATATTACGAATTTGTATGTTTTTAAATCAATGCTTTTCAATTAACGTTAAACTTGGGACTAGTTGTACAAACGTCGCTTGCGTGTCGGTTCAAATGTTTTGTAGATTACAAAGGATAGTTTTTGTTTATTTAAATCACATTGATCTTAAATATATCGAGGTAACCGTCGGAGCGGAATTCTCTCCGATTTCCTACGAATCGTAGACATTATGCTGATCGGAGAACTACTTCGAAGCAAAAGGTCTCCGATTCGTAGGAAATCTGATAGAATTTCGCTCCGACGGTTACCTCTATAGGGCAGCATATCTTTAACGTTAACTAAAAACAGTAAGGGCCAGTTGTACAAGGTGACGTGAAATAAGGCACGAAATAACGCCAACAAAATTGGCCCTATTTCCTTTTTAATTTGGAAATAACGCCGAATTTTTTATTTGGCTTTATTTCGCTTAAGAATTCAGGAATTTCTAGAAACTGAATTGAATTTTTTTACAGTAACATATTTTTTTCGGTGCTAACGTATTAAATCTTAAAGCGTAGTACGCAGATCGGGAAAAGACAAATTTTATCTCTACAATTCTAATCTCTACAAAAACGTTGGAAAAATTGCGCAAAATTAATGTTTTTCTTCTTTTTTTCTTTTTGTAAAATTATCGATAAATAAAAGTTGATAAGTGTTATTCGTGCAAAATTATTGACCTGTCAAAATTTTTCCCGCAAAATAATGCTTCGAACATTATTTTTCCTGGCAAAATTTAGTGGAGACTTCACCCTACAGCGGGTACAAACTTCACAATTTTGCGCGTGAACTGCGTACTGTCTGGAAAAAAACTGAAGACAAAATTTGTCCTGGGAAAAAATTTGTATGAAAAGAAAAATTTTTCCCGATCTGCGTACTAGGCTTAATGAAAGAACTCCTAATGAAAAAATTTCTATAACAATAAATGCAATAACCCTTAACATTTTAAATGAAATAACTCCTAAACGAAATGCAGGTAAGCATTGTGACTGTCGCTCGTGATTATGTAAGTGTACCTACTCAAATTCTCCTCCACGCGGGGAGTGGTGGTGTCGGCGGAGATGCGCGGCGTCGCTGGTGTTTTTTAAATAGAAATAAAACCAATTTATTTTTTAAAAATGAAATAACGCCAAATTTGAAATTTGGTCTTATTTCGTTGGGCCTTATTTCACGTCACCGTTGTACAAACGTGGTTCAAAATTTAACCTGTGGTTCACGAAATTTAATTCGCCGATTTTGGTGGATTAACTGAGGTTCAACGATGTTTCAAGGTTGAAGTATGTGATAATAGCCAATTACTTGCCTGAACTATCGCTGAACTTCAGTAAATCTACTGAAATCAACGAATTAAAATTCCTAAACCACGGGTTAATTTTTAACCCACCGCACGATTGTACAACTGGCACAAGTGACTTTTTTTTTTATTGAAATAATTTTTTTTTTAGTTGGCAACTGTAGGTATATGAATCATTTAACATACAACAAAAATGCATTCTTAAAAGTGTTTGAAAGCTCTACAAAAATTATGCGAGATATTCAGATTGACGACGAAACTTTTGCCTGTCAAAATTAGTTTACGTGGCGATAATTCCCACACTGACGGGCGATAAAGTTGACTCGAGGAAGGCGAATCTTTCGCTATTTTGACGACATTTTTATCTTTGGTCCTCATGCTAATTTTTGTGTTCCTTGTCAGATTTATTTTCAACATTATGTAATGAATAAATAAAACAGGATAAATTTCCATCAAGTGCTTATCTGCTCTATAGAGTATATAAGATTTACTTAGTTATGAATTTGGTTAAAATGGGGTGAATTGAACTTTAATTTAATGAAATTCCTAAAAATTTGGTATACCCAAAATTTAATAATAATTTATCTCACAGGGAGCATATTGTGGAGCAACATCTCATGAAGAAGTAGGGCCTAGTGACTTTTAACTCAGCCATTTCTGTGTGCTTGTCTGCAGGACAGTTTATTACCTAATGTCTTATAGGAGTATACCTAGATGTGAAACACATTTCATTACATATACATTCATCCCCTTAAGCAAAGGACGAAAGGAGTTAAGGCTCTCCCAAACCAACGCGATTATTCGCCGCTACAAACGAAAACAACAATAACAACACGTGGTTGTCAAACAAAACAACACGTTGTTGTTATTGTTTTCTTTTGTCGCGGCGATTAATCGCGTTGGTTTGGGAGAGCCTTAGCGCCGAGATTTCTCCGCACACTTAGCTAAGCCACGGTGTAGACTAGTTGTTGTTGCACGTACATTTTTTAGCCTGTATATAGTTTTTTTTACCAATTCCCATCGGCATAGCAAAAAAACATCCTACCTACGTATAAACAACGTTAAAATTAAAATTTTATTCTATGTTCTGAATGCCAACCCTGCCTCTGTTTGTTTTGCATTTTGACGTTTTTCTTTCTCTTCAATCACTCGCTACTCAAATAAAATCAACCAACGAATGTCACATCAAAATCAAAATTAAAAAAAAAAAAAAAAAAAAAAAAACTGACGAGTACCAAAACGGCCGTGTGTTCTGTCTTCTTCTGTTCGTTTTTATTTGCGGGGAATAGTTTTTTGTGCAAAGTGCAGTGCAGTGAGCAACTAAATTAGATTTTTACCCAAAATAAATTTAAATAAATTAGCTTTTTTACAATCAAAGTGCGGTTTTATTAATATATTAACCAAATAAATAAACAATGGATGACTGTAAGTACATTAACCTCTCCATTTTTCTACTTGAATTTTGTTTAAAAAAATTTATGCGTGGCCTGTTTTGTGTGGCATGACATGAAAACTTGGATTATGTTATATTTTTCTTTTACGTTTTGCCTCATTGCAAATCATGTTAGGAATATTTTTTCCCAATACTTAATCCAAATATTAATTTGTATATATTTTCAATACCTATTCTGTACAATAACATTGAAAAATATGACTCAATTCCTCGTAAATTCCCACACTTTCTTTGGATAATTCTCGATTTAGGAGGAGGAACATGAAATTCCGATTGGAAAAATGGTGGTTATGGGAGATTTCTAGTTATAAGGGCGAACATAAAAACAACAAATAAGTTTCTGGAGCCAGAATGTCTGAAAAGGAAAAAATTCAACTGATTTCTGTTTGGATGATGAAAATTTGATTATGAAATATACATAGTTGATGGATGTGGATGATAGGTTGTCTATCGTGGCAGGAAGAAACATTCCCAAATCATTCGTCTGTTTATTTTTTCTACCATCTGTGTTCTTTTATTTTTTGTTCGTATTTATTTTTTTGTATTGTACATGGTTTCGATGTACAGCAAGTCAAAGAATTCTTCGTGCAGAAAAAAATATAAAAAAATTTATTGAATTTCACGGAGTGACAATTTAAAATTGTTTTGATTATAAAAGTGCTGTTTATGCGGTTCGCAGGGCCAAGGCCATCCGCGAATCGCGCTAAGAGGCGTTTTTCTTTTTTAGTTCAGAGTTGGTTCAGAGCAGAGCACTGAATAGACCCTGAGCGAAGGGAGTAAACTCTGAGGAGAGTATATTCAGAGCACTCCGATTTAATTAAGAAACACACCCGAGCACTCAATTGCCAGTCAATTGACAGTTCAGGCTCTACTTTGAACTAAAAAACCCCCAATGGATACCCACTTTTAATAGTAAAAAACTAATATAACTGTTATAAATTGGCATTTCTCTGTCCTAGTATATATATTTGACGTTTTTATTTTTTAACTCAGAGCAAAGCACTGAGCTGTTAAAAAAAATCTGTTTCTTTTTTAGCTCAGACATACATATCAGAGCTCTCAACTTGTTTTTCTTTTTTCAATCAGAGCTAGCTCGGAGCTTGCTCCATTAGTTCAGAACAAATTGACCGAGCAAACGGAGCAAATAGCTGAGCGCAGCCAACTTCATACAATTTCCATGTGATTTGACAGATATGGCAATCCAGTGCTCAGACGTGTTTTATAATTAAATTTTATGTCGTTTTTCTTTCAGCCAAAAAAAATTGATCCATGTGAGGGATTTTGATCCCGGACAAGTTTTTGCATTAAATTCAACCAAAAAAAATCAATCCCTGACAATTCGGGATCAAAATCTCTGATCCCGAATTAAAGAGAGATTAACACCTACATGAAACACGCACTTGCACACACACTATTTATAAAACGTCATTTTGTGCTTTTGTGTGATTCTGTGATTTTCTATTTCATTTGCATTCCGTTTTTGATTCTTTGCCTATCAAAATTATTTTGTGCTTTATTAAATTAAAATTATTTTTGACAAAATTAAATTTGACATCCCACACATACATTTGCAAACAAAAAACAAATCTAATCTGCGTTTCTTTTGCCAAAAAAATTCGTGATCCGGGATCAAAATCCCTATTTGCAAAAGAAAAACGATATTAGAGCTTACTCGGATCGCTCAGGCTCTGCTCAGTGCTCTGCTCAGAGCTAAAAAAGAAAAACGCCTTTTAATAAAGACTAGACTAGAATATTAGTGCCTGTTGTATTTTTGATGAACGGCGCATCCAATGAGATGAGTATATTTGATGGTGAGTAAGAAAAAAGGGTAGATTCTACCCATTTGGCTTATATAGTATCTTTGACTAGAGAAATGCCAATTTATAACAGTTACAATGGTTTTTTGCCATTAAATGTGAATGTGCATTAGCGCGTTTCGAACGTATTGAAGAGAAAAAAAACTTCGGGTTCCCGAATTAGGCCCACCAGCAGAGGGCCCTGTCCTTGTGGGGCCGCATAACCAGTATTTTCATAAACAAAACTGTCAAAACTGTTATTAGCATATCTTTACAGTCACTTGCTTTTAATTATAGCATTAATCCATCAAAAGCAAGTAGGTGTGTTCTTTTCTTTTCTCACGTTAAAAAACAAGAGAAAAGATGACTGTATTTTGAGTCAAATTAAATTATTAGAAAGCTCTGGCGATGCGGGGCCACATAAGCAGTATATTGTTATAAATTGGCATCTCTAGAGTAATTTTTATTAAAATAATAGTGGGACCCAAGTATGACAGACAATATTTTCGATAACTTAGAAATATTGGTGAACGAAAGTGGACTTGTTTCTAGCTACTACCTAAGTTTTTTTGTTGGTTGACTTACTTTTTAGATACGTAGTTCCCTGTGGCAAAATGATCCGGAGGTACAGGGATAGAATCCCATGCAAAAACATAAAATGATTTTTTTTTTCAGGGGTACTGCGAGGAAGTAAAAAATTCAAGAGTATCTTTTGTTCCTCTCATTATTAGCCATTCAAATTCGGCAGAAATTTACAGGTTTTCCATTGTTGTCGACTTACAAGATGCACACATCAATGGTTGAGAGTTGCAAGTCACTAAGCCCTGGTTCTCCACGAGTTGTCGCACCACAACCCCACCAATTTTTTTATTTTAGTGTGATAAAAAATCAATGACGCACAACCAATAATTTTGCAAGATACAAAATAATTGTTTATCTCAATTGTTTATTCCTACAAAAATAAACTGCCTAGAATGACATAATAAACAATTAAAAGATATTAATACGTCTAATGCCTTCTAAGTATGATAATGTTTGATGTCGAAGCAAATATCTAATTTCCTTTACTTTGCATCGAAACATGAAAACTACACAAAAATAAAAACAAACATAAAATATTATACTGACATACATACATATTATGTACATATACCTACATACATATATATTGTCAGGAAAATAATCGTTAAATTGTGTGTGATATCTTTTGATATTACATATTTGTTCCTGAGTAAATGTTGACGATGCAATATCACATATTACTTTCATACGAACTCAACTTTTCCACTTTCTCCCCCCAAAAAAAAAAATTAAATACACATATACGAACGTGTACGTTATTATTTGTGTTGCGTTGCTCCGTAATTACAGGCAACGGATAGAATCACCTTAAAGCTATACTACTCATAGCAAGTGAATCGATTAAACATTTTTCTATTATTATTTGGGAATCAATATTTTGGCAATACGAAACAAAAATAGGCAATTGAAACCTACAAATAGCTTTGCAATAAAAGAATACACTTTTGATTGATTTCGGAAGATTCTGGGCTTAAAGCAAATAATAATACATACTGTTTGTATCTTATCATACAGACTATACTACGGACGGACACTTTATAAAATGACTATGAGTCAGTAGTCAAAGACCTGCTATTGTGTGCAAAACATACGATTATAGAGCAAATCATTAGATATGGCTGTGAACTTTTTTTGATAACAAATAACGAAAGAATTTTCAATATATAAAACTTTATTTGAAATAGTGATAAATAGATAGCAATTGGATTCGATGGGACGATTAGAACGACCACTTTTCTCATAGAAATATGTATGTCATTGACATATTGGCATGAACAGATTCAAACCGCAGTGAACGTCTTACAAATAACACTGTTAGATCGCTTTTACACGAAGAGGTTTTGTTGTTGTGATTTTAACTTTTTAATATGGAAGGAGAATTAATTCAGAAAAAAATACTAGCCATGCTGCAGAATTTTCGAAATTTGCGCTTTATTTTTTTTTTATTTTTAAATAGTAGGTAAGCATTTGAGTGATTCGGTGTCAATTGGCGCTCGCTAGATTAGACGATAAATGTATTTTTTTTTTGAAAAATATACGGATACATGATTGGAATTGGTAGGTGGGTTGTCCGTGTATGATATGGCTTTAAGTGGTGTGCTTCAGCAGCCATTTTAAAAAATGCATTTTTTAACAATAACTTTTTTATAGAAAACTAGCTGACCCTACAGACGTTGTCCTGTCTTAGATATGAATATTCAATAACAACTGGAATAAATAATTAAAAAAAATATATATTTCAAAAACAGTATTTATTGCATAAAAATTTTTGATACACAACATTGTTAGTTTTTTGTTCTGGCGCATAAATAAATAACATTGATGGTTTTCCAACACGGGAGTAGGCGACATACAATAGTCCATACGAAAACTTAAAAAAAATATAGAGGCTGGGGTTGGCCCACACTGATAATTTCCCATTGGCTCCCTTTAAAAATCGACACCCGATGTTATTTTTTATAAGAAAATTACCATTTTAAAATCTTAAAAAACTTATCAGTTGTGCAATCAAGGGAAGGCTGTTTGCTCTAAATATATGCGACACGAAAAATTCCAACAATTATAAGCAGTTTTTTTTGGCCTAGAAAAAAAACCGTCAATTGAATTTTTTTTACAAACCTTATCAGTTACTAATTATGGTATTGTGTGTAGATTAAAACTATTCGAGAGTTGATATCATTGGTTGTTCTCGAGATATTCGAGCCGAAAAACATTTTTTTTTAATTTTTAGCATTTTTTTTTTGCAGTTTTTTTGGCCTAGAAAAAAAAACGTTAATTAAATTTTTTTAAAAAACTATCGATTATTAACTATAACTTTGTGTGTTAAATAAAATTAACCCGAAGATAATATCTTTGTGTGTTCTTGAGATATTCTATATTTTTTAACAATTTTCAATGTTTTTTTTTTAAATTTAAAAAACTATGGGTTAATTTTTTTTTTAAGTACATATTACCAATTTTTCACAACATCATTATGCATAGATTGAAACCAGGCCGAAATCGATAGCATTTATTGTTCTAGAGGTATTCAAGAAACAAGCCATTTTACAACTTTTTTTAAAAATTACTGTAATAAAAAAACCGCTGATTGAATTTTTCTGAAAATCCTTTCTGCACGTTATGGTTTTATTGTCTGTAAAATAAAATTTAAATGAAGTCAATATTTCTATGCCTTCTCAAGATATCGTGAACGAACATTGACTTCTCTCTAAAAACAATGTAATCCGACTCCAGAGACCTCGAAACGTCGAGGAATGTCAAAATTTTTAATTTCACAAATCGGACCGATTACAATAACTTCCAATGGGAAGTTATTAAAATGATGAAATTGGAGATTCTCTGGTTTTACAATTTTTGGCTCCTTAGAGTATTTATCTGGTTTAATACGAATCCAACAAACAGATCCCCATGCAAATTGGATGAGGTATGTGCATACAAACAAAAATCCAATTCAGAAAGCATGTAATTTACCGATTTTCCGACGATCGAGAGACCTGAGGACTGTAGGAATTTTCGACATGAACATTTTTAACATTTATAATCATATAATCTTAGAGAGCGCGTTCAAGTATAGGGGATTAACACAAAAAAAATGCAAAGAATAACTTAGGAAGCACACAACTTGGGAGGGAAATAACCAAATGTTAAAACCCATAAAAAAATCAGCGAAATGTGTTAAACGCTGATAAGTTTTTATATTTCCATTTTTTTTGACCTTATATGTACATAATTTACGTATGTATATTACATATGGATTTAAGAAAAGAGTTAGATGAAAAATTCCTCTTAATTAATCTTTATCTGTTTTTATTATTATATATAAAATAAATTAAAATAAATAATACAAAATATGTAAGCATTAGCAGAGTCACTGTGGCGTATACGTACCTACTTTTTTTTTAACCAGCATATAATAGTTTTAAAAATAGTTATCAAAATAAAAAATAACCTATGCCTGGACTTTATAGCTTTCTATTAGTTCAGGAATATATAGAATCTGTTTAGTAGTTTCAGAGATTACCTGGTACATATAAACAAACAAACTTTACCTCTTTATAGTAGAGTTTGATAAGCTGCGTTTTGTTGTTTTTTTTTTTGTGAAAATAGGTTAATGTCAACTTAACCGCCCTAATGATTCCTAGGTGTAAAAAACTGAAAAATAAAACTCTGGCGCTTAAATTCTGAAGTATAAATTTATTTTAGAAACAATATTTTTATAAACACTTAAGAAAGGTCATTCACTAAATAACCTGCCTATACAAAATATTTTTGTACAACATTTTTGTGCTAAAAGCCGTTTTTGAGATATTGGTTAAAGACGAGTATAGGAACCTATTAAAAACAGTTATATCAGTTTTATTTTTTTTAAAATTTATTAATTTATTTGGCTCAATTGCCATTAAGATATTAAGGTTATTTTACATAATTGGTTGTGTAACATTCAATTGTAATTGTTCCGGAAATTTAGTTAATAAATGATCTTACATATACATTTACTTCTTTGATTTTTAAATTGGTTTAAGTTATTTATATTTCTTATGTTAGATGGAAGGTTGTTATAAGTCTGTAATCCCATGCATAATATGCTGGCCTAGTTGTTCTGGTTCGAATGATGTTGAACTCTTGGACGTTTCTTAGATTATATTGCATATTCCTTCTCGCTGGTTAACTGGATTGGAGATATTCAGGGCACAAATTATGTTTTATTTCAAAGACAAAGACCATAGCCATCATATAAAGTCTTTGATTTATATTTAACCATTGCAGAGATTCGAGCATAGATGAGATTGGGGTATAACGATCACACTTTAATATTATTCGCCTCACTTTATTTTGCAATTTTTGAAATCTACTTTTTTGTGAGTTGTTACAGACATATAATAGACTTGCACAATATTCAAAATGAGGCTTGATAGTTACATTAAACACTTTTATTGTACTATTTTTGGAAATTTTATTACGAGTTCTTCTAAAAACTCCCAGTTTTTTTGAAACTTTTTTACATATGTGATCTATGTATGTGGTCGTTAAAGGATAGCTTGTTATCGATGACAATGCCAAGGTATTTGATCGATGCTACCTCTTCTAATTGTGAATTGTTAATTTGAACGTTAATTTGTTGTTGCTGAAGGGGTTTATTTACTCTAATAAATTTTGTTTTATTTGTATTTAGCACTAGCTTATTCATATTTAGCCACATACACATATATTGAATTTAGGTTTTTTTGAATTTTATCAGTCATAGTATTAAGATCATTTCCTGCTATATAAAGCAAAGCATCATCTGCAAATAGCATAAGTTTGGAGAATCGTAGCAATTTTTCAATATCATTTATATAAAGAAGAAAAAGAACCACTCCTAGAATAGTTCCCTGTGGAACTCAAGTGGCAACTGTTGCTGAATTAGACATTTTATTATTAACTGAAGTTTTTTGAGTTCTATTATGAAAGTTTTAAACCACTTAAGCTGCTCTTCGTTTTTTATTCCATATTTTTCTAGTTTGTTTAATATAATTACATGATTTACGGTTTCAAAAGCTCGTTTTAGGTCTAGGAAAACGGCAATAACACAATTTTTATTATCAATTTCTTTCTTCCAGTCACTGAATACAAAATTTACACATGTTTCATCCGAGTGGTTAGAACGAAAGTCTGGGGGGGTCATTCCGTAATTTTCAAAACGATAATCATCAAAACGATTATCGCTGACGTGATCGTCAATAATATGCTTCACGTAATTCAAACACTATCTCCTCGTCTATCGGTTTTCCAGAGATTGTCAAACCATCATTGAAATTTCATAATAACAATTTGCGTTATTAGAACGAAGTTCTTTAGTGCACGGTTTGTTTGTAAGCCCAAGAAATCGACAGAAATTTACATTAGATGGTGGCGCAATGGAATAAGTACATTCTTCTTAACAGAAAGGTTCGGCGTTCGATCCCTGCTGGCGAAACGTTTTTTTTTTTTTTTTTTAATTTTCATATAATTTGTATTTTTCTCAAATGTTTGTTGCCATTTTGCAAAATAAGTTAATTTTTCGCGTACAAACTTACATACAATCATGAAAACAAATGTGAAACGGTACCTATTTAGGTATCGTCCAAAAGCCATCGTTTTGACGATAGCGTTTTGATGATAATCGACTTACGTGAAGCAAATATTTGATCGTCAAAACGTGATCGTCCAGACGATATGCATTTTTAGGGTTACGTGCAGTAGGACTATCGTCGAAACGTTATCGTCGGGTGATAATCGTTTTACGGAATGAGTTCCCTGATTGCTGTTTGTTATTAAGATGTTTCTGCAGTTGATTTGACGCAATTTTTTCTATGATTTTTTCATATAGTGAAAGCATATTAATGGGGCGATAGTCACTGCATTTAATTGAATTTGCCACTTTCTTTTTTGGTAGAACAAGTGATTCTTTCCAAGTTTTGGCAAAAAGTCCATCGCAATTAAGAGTATGAAATGTTGTTAAATTAGGTTCGGGCGGATTAGAAAAAAATAATTAATTAATTTTGTACACATTTAGAAGGTGTTAATAGACCTCCTCCTATACGAATTTTTCTTGTTTTAACCCATTCTACACAATTTGTCGCTTTGATGAACTCTATGCAAATCACCTTGCATAAAATTGCTTTGATAAGTTTTTTATGACAATAATTGTTAGTATTTAATAATAAGAACTACATATATGTAAGTGTAACATAATGCTTTAAATATATAAACATTTGCAGCAGTAGTTACAAAATAAAATTTGATTCTGGGATGTTCTCTTCTAACGTATTTTTGATAAAGCGTAGCAAGCATGCATTGTATTTTTGTTCTCAAAAATATTTATAATAAAAGGCATTTGTATTTCTATGTATTAAAGTGATACAAATTTTACTGGGTTCCGCTAGTAAATATGTATAACAAAGCTTTAGTTTTGTTTAGTTTCTTATTATTGATAAATTCTTTGTATTAAATCAAGAGATCACCAAAAGGTTATCACAATGTTCGAATGTTTGACAATTTCAACTTGGTACAATTTCCATTTAAATTGGGGCTAGTTTCTTATAGAAAGATCTAAGTGGTTGTTTGAATTCAAGATACCTAATACTTTTATTAAAAAAATAGAGATATTAAAGGCATATTCACTGGACAAAGTGTTGTATCAAGCTCTAAATGCCTCTTTATCATAAGTGACAAAATTGTTATAATTTTTTTTTTAGTTCAGAGCTACCTGAATCGCGCCGCGTTTGCTAAAAAATAATAAAAGGATAGAAAAAGAGAATTGAATATAAGATATTTATTTTTTTCAACTACGAGTACTGTTATTTTGTTTTTAATGTTCAACAATCTTACCCGGGATGGGGAGAGGGAATGTTACACAGTGGCTGGATGAGAACAAGAACTAATTTATATGTTTTACTACCAGTCAACAAGTTGCCTTGCACAGTGCAGATGATTTCAGATGCTGATAGCGATTGAATAATTAAGTGTAAACTTGGTTCCTCGTAGAAATCAAATATCCTAACTTTTTATCCGTTGAATTGATTCATAAAGAATATCCAGTTATATGGGCTAGCTCACGACATCCAAGCAATTATGTCATTTTACAAAAGCCATGATTTCTTTTTTGAATTAGCTATAAATCTGGGGTAGGAACAATGGTACCTTCCTTTCCGCGGGAACGCACATCAACCAGGGTTTAGCCACGGCGGTGCGCTGACCCAGTGTCAGCGTAGAAGGCGATGCTTTCATCGTTGTCTGTTGAGGCAAAGTTGTCGTCCAGTGTGTGCATTGCGCTGAGGTACCTCGGTTGGGGCATTCGCTGTTGGTTCCAGATCCTTCTTATAAGCTGGTTCGGGTGATTGGCTGTGTTTGCTACTAGCTTCTTAGCTGTTTGGAGTAGATACTTGTCCAGCGGTGTTATATTCGCTTCGGAGTATATTACCTCGTTCCTGTAGTATTTCTGTCGGTCCCTGTCGAAGATCAGTCCGGTGCAGCTCCTTAATATTTTCCTTTGGAAGACTTTGAGTTCATTCATTGCTGTTTTTGACATGAAAAAACCATACAGGGAAACTGTAGGCGATGACTGGCCTCAAAAGAGTTTTGTAGAGGAGGATCTTTGTTGGCTGGCTAAGTCCGGTACTTCTCTTCATCAGGGGGTGGAGACGATGGAAGACCCAGTTGGATTTCTTCAGGACACTCCTTGCATGAGGGTTGAATCTCAGCATCTCGTGGAAGTGTATTCCTAGGTACTTGACGGTTCGTTTTGTTATCAGTGTTGATCCGTTTGGGAGCTTCAGGGATATACCTCTACACTTGGCTGCTTTTTGGCCCCTTCCGCTGCTAGATGATGGTCTTCTGAAACAAATCAGTTCCGACATTGAAGCATTTATTTTGATTCCCCATTTTTTGTATAACTCAAAAAGCCGATGGATGTGGTCTTCAACTTTCTTCACAGCAATAAGAGGTGACATCGATGTGTAGTATGTACTTGAGTCATCAGCGAAGAGGAGGTTCACGCAGTTGTTGTTGGGGGTGGGCTGGTCGGAGGTCAGTATGTTGAATAGAAACGGTCCGAGTTTCGAGCCTTGAGCTACCCCAGCTCTGATGGTCTTCGTTGATGATGTACATTTCTTCAGCTGTACGAAAAAGTTCCTGGAAGAAAGAAAAGAGAAAATGATTTTTATTAGTTCTATTGGGAAGTTAAGTAAATGGAGTTTATGGATGAGCCCGTCTATCCATACGCTGTCGAATGCTTTCTCGACATCTAGAAGGCATCCGACGGTGACCCGGTGGCTGTTTAGTGCCAAGGTGATGTCATGCTGGAACTTCAGGAGCGGATGCAGTGTAGAGTGCATGTCAGGGATGATCAGTTTTTCGCTGCAGAACTTCTTGAGTTTCCTGAGAATGATTTCTTCAAGGATCTTACTCAGGTTGCTGAGGAGGGAAATAGGCCTGTAATTGGAGCCTAAGTGTCATTTACCTTTCACTCTCCATTTTTATCTGGTTAGGCGAAAAGATAGTTAAGTGTTTAAAAGTATTAAAGTTAAACATTCCCACAACGAAACAAATTCTTTCAATTTCAACTTTCAAGTCAAACTCGCATATGCCTATGGTTGGATTGTATTTGTTTCTCACTTTTACCATTCAATTCTATCAAACCAACTTTAGTTCAAGTTCCTACATAAACTAAATTCGATTCGTGGAAATACTTGCTTTCAAAAAAAAAAACAAAAAACATTATTTTCAAAGTTAACCTCAAACGTCATTTATCGTATTTTTCGCCAGACCAATTCATGACCACGAAGGGTTGCCCCGGTTACCACTTAAAACATTTTATGCTTCTCAAATTACTCACAAGCTTGTGCCATTGTACACTATACCAACATCTGTCTACATATTTCTGAGTTAGCTTGTTTAATTTAACCACCACTGGTAAGTCACAACCTTCCAATGGCCATTCTACCTACCACACCAACAAACTGGTTCAAAAGAGACCTGAAAACAATATGTGCTAGCTTCAACAAAAACGTAAGAAAATGTTAACAAAAAAAAGAACTAACTACCAAGAAAAACTGAGATAGAATAGAGAGAGAGAGCGAAGACAAACTTCGAAAAAAAAAAGAAAATAACCAGAATAAGAGTTACCTTAGCTACGTACTCAAACTCAACAAACGTTAGCAACGTGTAATGAAGTTGGCTTGGCTGACTTGACTGTGACTGACTGACACGATTAACAAAAACTTTCGTTGCTTTAGTTGCTTTTCACGGGGTAGTGGCGTAACATTAAACTACTCGAGTCAATCCGTCAAGTGTGTGTGTGTGTTTTTTTTTTTCGTATAACGATAATTAAATTCAAAAAAACAACAACAACAATCATCGGGACGGGCGGTTTACATGACATTCGAATTTTATCCTTGAAATGTGTTAAGATTTCAGTGCAACTAAAATGTGACTTCCTTTTCCTATATATATGTTCTTTTAACAAAGCCCATTTCTAAACAAACCAAACGAAAAATAAAAATGTCTGTGATTTATCCAACGACGACAACGTCGACAACCATCAGAGATGACGACAACGACAATGAACCCGTAAGTCTGGAATTCATTGAAGATCCATACATACCAAAGCTGGACAATTGCCTGACTCCCTCCCTAGATGAAATAACCGAATTCGATCAGAGGAATATTGACTGCAATGGAAATGGTAGTGCAGCAGCAAGTATCTGTGATTGGTCTGAAGAGACCGAAATGTACTTGAGAAATCTCACCTTAGACCAGATCTTCTACGATGCGCACAGCGACTTTGATAGTCTGGTTGAATATCAAATGGCAGAGGCTGAGTTCGGCATTAAACATCAAAGTGCCAACCAACCACAAATGTCAATTGCCAAGCGATTCCGTTTAAAGTTCCTCACCAAGCGAACGATGCGCGATGTTAAAGTAACATTTATAGATTTTTCCAAACCCTATCTGGCCAAAATCTCGAGTAGTGAGAATTATAAAAAGTTTTTGAACATTGGTAGTCAAACAGCGGGAATGGGGACAACCACAATGGGTACAACAACGACGTTGATGTCAGGTAATAAGCTTCCGTGGAATGATTATTATTATTATTATTTAAGAGAGAGAGAGGAACGAACATTTGGATTGGGGAAGTGCGGATAAGTTTATTTTTTCTTTGTTATGATGGTTTTTTCTTGTTTTCATTTTTAGCCTTTCTATTTTTGTTTGCAAAGTAGAAGACAATAACGATGGTAATTTTGTTGTTAATCGTCGTTAGTTTGGTGGTTGTTGTGGAAAAGTCTGATTTTTTTTTTTTTTTAAAGAGACTGTTGAACTTTTGAGTCTGAAAGTGATGATGAAAGCTTATTTGAATTTGAATCAAAAACATTGGATCTAGTTTAAAATCTTGTTATACTTAACAAAGAGTTGGGAATGGCTTCTTATTGATTGAAGCCATTTATTTAGCAAAAGGTTCTGATGCTACTCAGAATCAAAATCATAATTTTAATACAAATTCCTAAAATCCAATGAGAACCCTATCGTAATGGAATTTTCCATTATGTTTTGTAATTCTGTTCAAGAAAGTTCTATGATAAGAAAGTCTTAATTTTTTTTTTCTTTCAAAAATGTGTTTTGACAAGAAAAAAATATTTAATGTTTAAATTTGTTCGTTTAATAGGTAAAACTTTGAAATTATTCACGACGAGAGGTTGCTATAAAAGTGGTGAGGGTTGACATAAGTAGGACGATATTTTCAACTTGCTAGGAACCCCGTACCCTAAAAAGAAGCATGCAATCATGTTTGTGATAAATGACAGGAAGTTATAAACAACAGTGCGTGCGTCGTCGTGTCGGTGTTGGTGTCGCTCGTAACCCTCCCATTGCATGGTTCAAATGATCTAATAAAGTTATAATGATTCTAAAGGGTGTTTTACCTTTATTTATTGAGGCTCACTTATCTGTGAAGTACTCTTTCTTTGTTTTTATTTTCGTAAATTGGATTTATATGATAATTTAAGTAAAATGGTCAAAGTTAAACGGAGGAAAAAAGTGCAATCTAATATCAAATTCATTTGGAAAATCATTGCAAACAAATTATAATTAAAAAAATTTCACGTTTAATAGGCAACGGTCAACCGCATAAAACACGAAACTTTATATTTCTGTTCTATCTTGTTCTGGCAGTCTAGTTTCTCTTAATTAAGCCCAGCTTTTTTCAGAATCTTACAATGACAAAATTGTCATGACAAACTTGTTGTTGTATTAAATAATGATTTGTTAATTTTTATAAAATAGGGTTCAGAGGGCTTTCTTATCAAAGTCGTAAAACAAAATTTTAAGTTTGTAATCAAACTTTATACATACATCACAGCTTGCGTTAGATCCGAAAGTTCTAATTTTTTGCTGACTTGTTAATGATATTGACCTCATGAAAACCCCAAGTTTTCGAAATAGAGCGCCGAACGCATCATGGTCAAAAATCTTTTTTTCAGTTATTGGCAATTTTAACCCCAAAAGTTTTTCGACTATAACTTCGCTGTGCAATTTCAAAGTTTTTAAATTTTCTTTAGTTTGAGCCCAGAATCATCTATGTAGACCCAACAGTTTCGAAAATACAGATAATCAAAATTTAGCAATAATAAATTTATAACAATAACAAGTAAAAAAATAAATAAATTTGATGGCACAACAGCTCATGAAGAACTAGGGCCTAGTGACTTACAACTCTCAACCATTCCTGTGTGCGTGTCTGCAGGAATGGAGGGGACCTACAGTTTATTGCCGAATCCGAACGGCTAACGAGCGGCACTTTTCTGTGACAGGAGATACTCAATAACAAGTAGTAAAATAAAAAAAATGGTTCTTGGCAGAAGATGCATAAAAACAGTAGAGCGTATAAGTTGGGTCAAAAAAAGAAAAAAATCCTTTGAAGGGGGTAGTCTATATCCCCCCGATTAATTGGAAGGGGAAATTTTTCAAAAAATTTTCTTGAAATAGAAAATGACTCATAAAAATCCACCGACAATATTTGCAATAAAATCCTTTACCTTTTGTCAAAGCCAGGAATCCATTCTTAAATGTTCTTTCTAAATAAAGTTGTTTAAGTCAACAGTTTTTGAACAAATCCATTTCAAACTCATAACATAAATTAGGAAAAAAACATATTTTTTTGGGTTTAAATATTTTTTTTTTTTTTTTAATTCCCTTTTTTAAATACCATTTTTATCTTAAATATTCAATGCCCTTATTAATTTTTAATCAAATACTAAAAACCAAATGCTTTAATGTCTTCTAGTTTAAGAAATAACCAAAAATAACAAAATCTACTTCACTTATTAGAACCCAGTAATCTTGTTGCCTGGATCGCCTTGTTTTAAATCCGGTAGTTTTGATTTTTTGCTGAGTTGTTTATGGTACATGTGTTTTGAATAACCCAAGTTTTGGACCTCGAGCACCCAAAACGCAACATTGTCAAAAATCAAAAAAACCGCGAAATTTTCGCTCATTTTTCACCGGCGAAAAAAAGCTTCCGAACGTACGTACACATTTTCTAAAAACAATGTAATCCGACTCCAGAGACCTAGAAAAGTCGAGAAATGTCAAAATTTTCAATTTCACAAATCGGACCGATTACAATAACTTCCAATGGGAAGTTAATAAATAAATAAATTTGATGGCACATCAGCTCATAAAGAACTAGGGCTTAGTGACTTAAATCTCTCAACTCAATTTCTGTGTGCGTGTTATTGGCAGGAATGTAGGGGACCTACAGTTTATTGCCGAATCCGAACGGCTAAGGTGAGGAACTCTTGACACTTGTTAGGTGGCAGAGGCTAGGAATCGAACCAAGACCTCTGGCGCGACACTCCAACACACTAACCATTACGCCACGGGCTACTGCGAATTAACAATTAACAAGGTATAATTTTCGAAAGCCTCTCTTTGGTTGGAAAAAAAAAGTCGATATGCTTACAAATGATATTAGATTCTCTAATGCATCGAGATAAAGGCTCATTAAGGCCATATTTAACCCGGTGATACGATTCATGAAATAGGTTACGTTTGTCTTGACTGAGTAGAGTATAAATATCGCCAAAAAATAATAGAAATAGCCCCTTACTAAATGTGACCTAATAGTATCATATATCACGTATTAATTCAATAGAAAAATAACGATGACGAATTTCTAGCGATTTCAGTCAAAAAAGTTTGCATCTGGTAACATAAGGAGGGGTTACGATATTCTTGTTGAGACGTTTAACTACAATACGCGAAAATCTTTTCTGAATGTTTTCTATCCTTAAAAAGTGAATTTTATAAAAGGGATTCCAGACCACACAACAATATTCGAGGAACGATCTAACATATGCATAAAATAGTGAGCAAATAGTAAGTGCATCCCTAAACTCTTGGATTTTAAAGAATCGATTTGTAAAGTATGAACAAGCGAATTTGTCATTTTTCGAAAATCTTTGTTCTGATATTTGAAACTAATCAATCCCGCCTGGAAAATGAATCTAGTTTTGAATAAGGCCCTGGCAAGTTTTTCATAGTTACTAACACGGGTCTATCAAGGGTTACTATAGGTTTTGCTAGGCTCTCACCAGTTATGTACCTTCTTGCCTCGTCAGTTAAGTTCTGCCTACATCCTGACTAGTAAAAACTAGATTTGTTCCAAATATTTCAGTCAGTGTCTGGTACCTACAGTTGCTTGCAGTCTGTATTGTTGACGGGAGACAATTCCTTGACGATGCACGGACAACAAGATGATACAGTTCGTACCTCCACGAAAATTCTCCATGGTTTTTTATTTTAAGAGGCACTTCCAGTTGTTTTGCTTGTTATGTTGATTGCTTGGTAGACTTTAGCTTGCCGATAATCTGATGGTACGTTACTTTACTTTAAACGCGTGTAGCGCCTGGTAGTGTTATCGTTTGTGATTCTGCAGGGGTGCACTAAGTTGCTTAATGGGAGATTAGGAGGTTTCCAAAGCATGTTTTTTCTTGATAAAAATAGTAATATAGTAAAATAGATTTTACTATTTGACACACCAATTCAATTTCAATATGTATTTTGAACAGTTAATTAACAACAACATAAAAGTTTTTATTACGATATAATAAGACCCGACTTTTATTAATTGTCATATCACTGCACTGTATTAACGTGGTTAGTTACAATCAAGAGCTTCACCAGTATTTTATTAAATATATATTCTCAGCAAGGCACTAAATAGGGGACTGTCATGTTTTCCTCGTCTAGGTTTTCCTTACCGAAATCTTGCCAGGGCCTTGCGTAAACTTGGCAAAAGCTTGCCATTTTTCCAGGCGGGATTTATGTTAAAAATACATATTTTAGATACCTGTGTGGCGAGGCATTTAGTTTTCCGATTATACCAGTTAGGTTCATATTTTTATAACACAAATCTGTACCTCTTGTTCTAAAATCTGAATCACACGCCATTTATGATTTAAATTTAATAAAAATAAGTATTATTTACCCTTCCTAGCCCTTCCTAGGTAAATCACTTAAATTAATGAAAATGAACACTAACAAATTTTGCACACACATCACGTAAGAGCATAATTCCGTCTCGTTGTCATTACTTTTCTTTTCGCATGCAAGTCTGTGACAGCTCTTTCCGTTCTTGATGAATATTATGCGTATGTTATTAAATCAGGATGCGTTGCTAAGGACGGTGTAAGCTAAAATTTTCATGGTATGTATGTACATACAAATATGTATGTGTACATATAATAAATTTATTTGGCACTGAGATACTAAAATGAGTTATACAGGGTGATCGGTATAAGATGCACAAAACAACTGCTGGACCGAGTAGGTGGGTTAAGACAAGAAAAAAATAGTATGGGAAGGGGGGGTTTATTTCCCACCGTTTAGGCAGGAGGGGCAATTTTCTAAAAAATTGACTTAAAACAGAAAAAAAAAATATTTAAAAACAACGGTACAATTTAAAATGCCATGCTATACCTTTTTGGAAAGCCTGAAATCTCTTCTTTGATTTTTATTTTAAATAAAGTTGTTTTTGAAAAATTAATTTCCAAACTCGAAATTTTGAAAAAAAAAAAAAAATGAAAAAAAAGTTTCAAACTACACTTGTCAAAAAAATTAAGGGAACAAAAAAAAATCACTTTTTTTAGGGGTTTTTGAATAGCTGTATCTCGGTGAAAACTGGTCGTATTTAGATAAAACAAAAAGCATTCTAAAGCTTTATATTTTTTGTATTGATAAATTTCAGCAAATGAATTTTTTAAAGTCCGCAATCATAAGAAGAAACACGAGCCAAAAATTTTAATTTATTTTCTTTTTTTTGAATACTGTCATTTTCTTTGAAAATTTTTTTTGAGCCAAATCAATACTTTTTTCGATAACCTGTTTAATCAGTTTAAAGGTCGTCTTTTTTCGTTATTCTACAATTTTTTTTCAGAAGAATATCTGGCTTGGAATGAAAAAACAGACTTTTGACTTTGACTACCAATATCTTCGCAAGGAATGACGACACGGAAAATTTAAGGGTAGTTTTAAAAACAGGAATTAATTTTCTATAAGATTTTTTCAAAACATTATAACGATTATTTTTTTTGGCTCCTCACCGTTACATTAAGAAAAGGTCAAAAAAAGGACTATTTAAAGACTTTTTGTAAATCTTTTACTGCTTTACAAATATTGACTGCAGGACTTAATTTGGTAAGACATTTTAAAGAACTATAGACCACAAATATTTCTGTAAAATTTCAAATTAATCCATTGAACCGTTTTCCAGTACCGAATGATCAAAGTCGTAAAAAACAATTTAAGGAACAAATTGGGTGCTTCATAAACATTGTGAAATTGTCATCAAAATGGGAAAGAAAAGAACAATTTTTGTCAACTTCTTTCACAACAAAATTTAAATTTGAAAATTAAGTTTTAAAAAACTGTTCACTAAAAAAACTTAATTTATAAACAAAATGGAAGCACATATTTTTAAAAATAAAAATTAAATTTAAATTTGATGGCACAACAGCTCATAAAGAACTAGGGCCTAGTGACTTACAACTCTCAACCATTCCTGTGTGCGTGTCTGCAGGAATGGAGGGGACCTACAGTTTATTGCCGAATCCGAACGGCTAACGAGTGGCACTTTTCTGTGACAGGAGATACTCTTGGAGGATTTGTCAATTCCTCGCAAGAGGCAGTAGCCGTTTTTTCTTTTAAATAAATAGGTGGCGAGGCTGGGGATCGAACCTTAGACCTCCGGCATGACAGTCCATCGGACTAACCATCACGCCACGGCTACTACATATTTTTGGATTAACAAAAAAGTATAGCAAATCTTTTAGACATTATCGATTTTTTTTAATAATTTTTTTTTCGGTATTAAGTCAATTATTTTAGGAAATTGCTCCTCCTGTTATTTTCAATTTTCTCAAAAACTAAAAGACATTTTAGCATCCGGTTTTTTTGTTTTGGACTGAAAGCTAATAAGAGCATTGAATTTTGAAAACAAAAATTATACTTAATTACATAAAATTTTGAAAAAAATTAGTTTGAAACTTTTTTTTCTTTTTTTTTTTTTTTTTCAAAATTTCGAGTTTGGAAATTAATTTTTCGAAAACTATTCACTAGCACAACTTAATTTAAAATGAAAATCAAAGAAGAGATTTCTGGCTTTCCAAAAAGGTATAGCATGGCATTTTAAATTGTACCGTTGTTTTTAAATATTTTTTTTCTGTTTTAAGTCAATTTTTTAGAAAATTGTCCCTCCTGCCTAAACGGTGGGAAATAGACCCCCCTCCCTCCCATACGATTTTTTCTTATCTTAAACCAACCTACTCGCTCCAGCAGTTTGGTGCATCTTATACCGATCACCCTGTATAGCCTATTCAACGAATATTTAAATACAAACAATAACATAAAAAAAAGTAATAAACAAAAAGTGACTATACTGATGATCGAGATGGTACTTGTTAAATAGCTATAATTCCAGCCTAAACTTGGTGGTAGCACACACAAGTTGTTGTTGTTAATTCAAAAATGTTCAATGTAATTGATGTTTACTACGCAGCCTGCACTGCATGTATGTTTATGATACAAAAAACCCTTTGAAAACGAATATTTTTGAACTTCATTTCTGCACTAGGGGACTTCGTCACTAGTCGTTGAACCACTTGGAGCTTCTTACGAAGAGAGCGAGATTAGTTATGTCTATGTTTGCCAGATCACTAGGATCATTAAAGTAGAAATCTCCCAGATGGAGTCTGCGTCTTTGAGATAAAGCAAGGCATGTGCAGAGAAGGTAAGGAATCGATTCCTCTTCCTCTTCGTTCATGCAGCTTCTGCAGAAATCATTAAAGTAAACACCAAGCCGTGTTGCGTGCTTGGCTACAAGACGGTGTCCTGTTAATACACCTATTACGGAGCCGATATGCGATCTCCTTAAAGATATCAAACACTTAGAGCGCTTCAGATTCAGTGTTGGCCAAATCTGTTTCGTCGCCAAACAAGTGGTGATGTTTTTCCACCTGAGGTTTGTTTTCTGTATAGCATCCTGCTTCAGCTTAAGTTTACATGTAGCAATGGAAATGCCTATATTTAACCTGTCTGATAAAATAGTTAGCATTGTTCCTCCTCTGGCGAGTTCGTCTGCCATACAATTTCCTGGAATGTCTCTATGGCCCGGCACCCAACAAAGGTCATCTCCATGAGAGATGATCGGCAATTTATGGCTGTTATTGAGTTGATAGAGACAGAGTCCAGTGATTTATCGCCAAAAGTTCTGCTTAGAATATGCTACAATGATTGGGAAGGCGAAAAGAGAGACTAAAATTTAGTCTATTTGAGTATACACCTCCACCAACCCCTTCATCAGTTTTTGATCCGTCGGTATAGAAATCAATAGATTTCTTATTGAAAAATGCCGCATCTTCCCAGCTGGATCTGGAGGGGAATTTTTTTATCAAACTTAAATTGTGGGCAGGTGTAATCCATGTTACTGGGAATTGGTCCGAATGAGTTCAGAATAATGGAGTGGCCAATCCTGTTGTCGATCCACTGCGAAGAGGCTGTAAGACAAATGGCTGTGCTTGCAGCCGTCTGTCAGACAAAAATATCGAGAGGTGTAAGATGGAACAGAATGTCTAGTGCAGCTGAAGGAGTCGTACGAAGTGCTACGCTCATGCACAGACATGCTGAACGTTGAACCTTGTTCAATTTATCAGAATACGTTGTTTTATCTAGAGCGGTCCACCATACCGCCACAATAGGTCTGATTACTGATGTATTGGGTTGCAGACCCCATTTTTTGAATGTTGGGTTTCCAACTTAACTTTTTATCTAAAATAAGACCCAAATATTTCGTTTCGTATGTGAAAGTTAGTGGTATTCTTTTAATAGAAGGGGGTCTATAGGGGGAATTTTATATTTCCTGGAGAAAAGGACAAGGTCTGTTTTGTGGGGGTTTACACCCAGTCCGCATCGATGGGCCCATTTTGTTAGCTTGCTTAGAGCGTATTGTAAGAGATCTTATAGAATTTCAGGATGGCTTGCCTGATACGGCAATAGCAATGTCGTCAGCATAAGCAATCACTCTATGACCCTCCGACTCCAGACATCTTAGCAGCTCATTTACTACCAAGTTCCAAAGAAGGGGGGATAGCACACCGCCTTGCGGCGTACCTCTACTGACAGACTTTCTTGCAGAAAATCCGCCCAGCTTTGAATTAATAATCCTGCTAGTCAGCATTTGATTTATCAAGTGCAGACGTGATTGCAGATGTGTCAACATTGTTAAAAGCGCCTTGTATATCTAGAAAAGCGACCATATCATACTCTTTGTGATGTAGGGAGTACTCGATGGTACGCACCAGTGTGTGGAGAGCTCTTTCCACTGATTTCCCTTTACAGTATGCATGTTGAGCTTTAGACAAGAGTCTCGCATTGATGCTTTTTTCTTAAAAATGTATAGAGCCTTTACTAAACTTGGCTAAAACTTGCCATTTTTCTAGGATGGAAAGAATACAATTAGTACATACAGTAAAGACATGGAAACGAAAATACTCTAGGGACACAGCCACAGAAATTAAATTCCCCTTTAAGTCTAGTTTATACATCAATGCAAAGTGAAATTTAAACCAAAACGAAATATCAATAAATATCGCGTCGAAAGGTGTACAAAGAAAAATTAATTTAGTTTTATATTTGGTTTAGATAAGTCCGTTGAATTATATTTATTTCGAAACGAATTTCTTCCCCCTTTTCGCTTAAATAATTGCATTTAATTTTATTGTATTTTTAACGCCTGGGAAAAAAAAGCTATTTTTTTGTATAAAAACTTCGCTTCGCTTCGATCTATAAACTAGGCTTTACAAACAAAACACAAAAATTTACACAATATAAAAATGATTCGGGACTATAATTTTCAATAAAGTTTTTTTTTTTTAATTAATTGAGCTTTAAAATATCAAAAATTCAATATTGAACAATTATTTTCAATGTTAAAAATAGACAATTGTAATTGGGGTGAAAGTGTTCCTTTTGTCATTATTTCGTAATTCGATATTCGACGGACAAACAAAAATAGTTTTTCATTTTTTTTTTTGCAAATTTAAACAACATAACCTGCTGATAGCATGCCTTTTTAGCCTAAGCTTCTGAAAATGTATTTATAAAAGCAAAGAATCCTCAGTTTAAAATTCTTTTGATTTTTTTATGTTTGTCCTTTGTGTTCTTTACAAAACCTTGTCCTATTTTATCCGAGGTACAGGAAAAAAAAACAAACATAAGGCCTTTGGCCTACCCTCTCTTTATAGTGTACAGTACTTGATTAAGTTTTTCACTTTCTAACTGGAGCGTATATAAATTCCTCAAACAGTACTAAGTCATTAGTATGGATTGTGAAAACAACTGAAAACTAAAAGAGTGTGTACTCCTTTTGACGCTTAAATTCGCTTCAAACTTAATTAAACTCGGATGGTAATCGAAAACCAACAGAGTAATCAAACTATTAGTGTTTTATTGCTATTCTATATTTCATCTGAGCTTTATTTATTCAATTGTGTAAATATGAAGAGCATATCTCTGTGACAAACAAAAAAATATATAACACTGCAAACTCAGAAGTTGTTTTTTGTTTTGTTTTTTTTTTTTTTTTTTGCCCTTGAAATGAATAAAAAGAGAAACAAACGTGTTCGTGTTACTTTACAATAAGGTTCAGCTATTTGTAGCTTAAATTAAACCTCAATCGTTGCATTTTCTTTTCATTAAAACAAATAAAAAAAAATCTATGATTTGATGTTCTCATTCTGTTTGAATTGATATACATATAACTCATTGAAAATACCATCTATGCACGTAGTCGAAAACGTAACGTTTGATTGGTGCAAAGCAGACAAATCAGTCAGTTAATGGTTCGCATTCAAGAAATTTATTGCTTCATAGGACATGGTCTTTCAATAATTTTTAAACAGAAAGAAAATTTACACATATCTCATCTTTGATAAAACATCAATAAAGCGCCATTTGCTTTCTTTATGTGGCGCTACAGTCAGGGGTGAACCAGGGCCTCAACCAACATGCTAGCGTACACTAAGGCTAAGCACGCACTTGCGATTTCGATCGCGCGACTATTTAGTCGCAAGAAATAGAACAAATGCGTTTCAATGTAAGTGACCGCACTTGCGACCGGAAAACTGCGACTGAAATTTGTTCCATTTTTCGAGCCCCGATTGTCGCAAAATAAAATGAAACAAATGCAATTACATGTTTGTGACCGCACTTGCGGTCATCTGCGATTTAAAAATCGTAGTCGCGCGTTTTTTTTAGTCGCAAGAAATGAAACACATGGTTTTAAATGTGAGTGCACGCACGTCGCACATAAAAGAATCGCGGCGCTTAATGAAGCAGGTTCCATTTTTAGAGCGACTTTTCAGTCGCAAGTGCGTGCAAAGCCATTAAAAGATGTATGTTGCATTCGATAGCGATTAAAAATCACACGACTACAAATCGCAAGTGCGTGCACAGCAAAAAATTTTTGCGATCGCCATTTTTTAATCGCAACGATTTTAAATCGCAAGTGCGTGTCTAGCCTAAGTTCTCTTCTTGTGCGCGCCACCTAAGGTGAGGCCTTCCTCTACTGCGCAGACGATCGGGGTAGATTCCGAGACTCAAAGGGCTAGTCGGTGCCCATACGCTTCATGTGCTAGCCGCTGTATTTTTGTACTCTTTCGACACACACTAGCTGTAAAAATCATCGAAAGAATCTTCCTTTCAAACCACCTGACCGATACATCAGGACTGGGATGATTAAACTCTTGTATAATGTCTCCTTGGTTCTGTGAGAGAGGGCTTTACTACTCAAATGACTTTTTTACTTGCGATATAGGTACTATAGGGCAAGTTATGGATTCGTGCAAAAAATCGAACTCGAGATAACAATCAAACTTGACATTACGATGATAGGGAAGACGAAAAAAGTGGGTCTCGCAATTCTGTCCGTCTGTCTGTCTGTCTGTGGACTCGCCTACAGCCTAAACCCATGCGCTGATTTGAATTAAACTTCGTATAAAGTGTTTTCGGGACATAACCTCGACACGTTTTTTTCCTTTTATTTTTAGGACCAAAAATAACGGTACCTGCCATATATTTTTTTTTAGCATTTTTGGAAAATCTTATTTTTCTCAAAAATGGCTCGACAGATTTTTCTAAAAAAAATCGAAAAAATTAAATTTCTGTAAAAAATACTACCTTTCTGTAAAAATTAAATTTCCAAAAAATGGTTTTAAATGGTACCTCCCATAGAACCATTTTTTTATTTTCGTTTTTCTAAAAAAGGAAGAAACTGATTTTTATATTTTTTTTATGGAGAATCTTCTGAAAAATTTTAATAGTTTTGTATACCAAAATTTTTCAAAAACTTTTTTTTGGATTTTCAAAAAAACCAAATATTTCGAAAACCATTTGGTTGATTTTTATGAAACTTGGCACCAAGCGGTTTTTTAACATTATCTAAAATATTTTATACAAAACTTTTTCTTGTATTCAAAATTAACGGCACCTTCCATATAAAACCGTTACAGAAAATATAAATTTTCTCGAAAACGACTCCTACGATTTTGAATAAAATTGTTGTGAATACTAATATTAGTGTGGTATTTGATCTGCCAAAAACAAAATTTACAGTTAGCAATTATTAACGGTACCTCTCATAGAACCATTTTGTTTATTTTGGACTATCTCATTATGTGTCTAACCGATTTAAATTAAATTTTTTATACTAAAGCTCCTCAAGTCTAAATCAAGTCTAAATCAAAATTTTCAAAAAAACTAATTTTGGATTTTAAAAAAAAAATATTTCAAAAACGGCTAGATAATTTTTTTCGAAATTTAATTTTTAAGTCGCCATAAATAAATACTAAGAAAATTGTGTACCAATTTTTTCTCTTAAAACTGTTTACAAAATTATATTATTATTAATTAATTTTCTCAGAAACTAAGATAAGTTAAAGAAATCAGATGGTGTTCTTTTTTTAGCTCTCAAAACAATTTAAGAAGACTTTTTTAATAAATTTATTTCGAATTATGTTGATTTTTAATAATTTTTCAATTTAAGCTCTAAGTTACACGTATAATACTAATTTAAACTTAAGGCTCCCATAAAAAAATTATTTACTTTTAATACACTCAATCTTTAAAATTCGAAGAAACTTTTACTACAAGAGCAAGTTTGTGCGATCCAGTCTTGCGTTTTATTTTTTCTTGGTCCTATCCTCATAAACAGTCAACTCCATAACAATTTAAAGGAAATAACAAAAATTGGTTTAAAATTTTGCCTTCCGTGACGATGGACTACACAATAATGCAAGTACCTACATTAGGGTGGCGCTTATTTTGGCAATGTTCGAATTTCGTTTTTTTTTTTCTTCCAGTTTTTGTTATATTGTGGCCAATGAAAGATGCTCCGGGTATATTTTTATTTTTTTTTATGAAGTTATCCCTATTATACTACAGGGTGGGGCAAAGGTATGACCCGGTTTTAAAGGGATGTAAAACAAAAACAATTCAACTTACAGAAATTATGTTTATATTGTTTAATTCAGTACAGAATCTAGTTTTTTTACATTAAGTTTTAAAGATTATATCAGGTAGGTGGTGGCCGTCAGCCGCGATGCAATCTTGAAGGCGAATTCTGAAGTATTCAACCGCTCTTCTGCACGTTTCGATGGTTATTGCTGTAACCTCCTCTCTGATTCTGTCCTTAAGTTCTTCCAGGGTATGTGGACGAAGTTTAAAAACCTTTTCCTTTATGTACCCTCAAGGTGGAACGTGGAAGTGGACCTCGTCGTCCCTGCTGAAAAATGTTGAATTTGCTGGAATTCTGTCCAACACTTGTTGGCAGCAGTTTCTTCGATGTTCAAAGTCAACAGCTCTTGAACATACCAAAAGTCCTAGCCCAGGGCCGCGAGATAAAGCCAGGAGAGGGGGTTAAAGGTCCCCTTTTTTAGTTTTTCGCGAATATTTCAAAAACCAAGGGCTTAAGTGAAAAAGTCAGCACCAAGTGATTAAAGTAAAGTAAATTTCCTACAAAAAATGTTATATTTATATTTTCGCTTGGAGCAACACTAAGGAAGATGCGGGGTGGAGAAATGTCAAGAAATCAAAAAAATCGGTCATTAGCCTACAAAATTTATTGTTTATTGATCAATTTTACCCAGAAAGAACAGAAAAAGTAGGTTTATGTATTCAAAATTATTCCATTGATGATTTGGAATAGAGTTTATGGGGTTAAAACAGGTGGCGAGGGTAAGAATTTCCTAATTAAATTTATTTGCTACAGTATTTGCATTCACTATGAAAAATACTGTTTCTTCAAATGTAAAAAGTATTATGGATTTTCCCAAGTTGCTGACCATGACTTCGTAAAATAATTTTCAGATATGTATTAAGAAAAAAATCGTTTAGGATAAGGGGGTCTATGTCCCCCCGTTTACAAGGGATGGACCATTTTCTAAAGCACTGACGTAAAGTGCATTAATAATTATTTAAAATCAACGGAAGTACCTATAATACAATACTATAGATTTTTGAAAATCCAAAGACATATTCTTTTATTTTGTTGCTAAAACAAGTTTTTTTATTTAACAGTTTATGAAAAAATTGAATTTGAATATAAAGTTTTGAAAAAAAAAATTTTATGATTTTATTTTCAAAATGATTTAATTTTCAAAATTTTTTGTATCTAAGTGCAAGATTTTAGTTCAGAATTTATTGATGTTGTTAATTCTAAGTCGAACGCTAAGAACTAGATAGCTGTATGTCTTTCAGTTTTTGACAAAATCAAAAATTATGAACACTACTACTTTTTTAGAAAATTATTTCTCTTGTCAAACCGTCACTTTGCCAACGAAGGAAAAATCATGCAGTGTGGATTATTTTTTCCTAAGTTAGGGGTGATCCTCAGGTATAATATACTGAAAGTCCCCAGTCCAGGGCCGCGAGCTTTAGACAGGAGGGGGGTAAAGGTTCTTTAGAAAAAATTTCTAAGAAAGTAGTAGTGTTCATAATTTTTGATTTTCTCAAAAACTGAAAGACCTACAGCTTTCTAGTTTTTAGCTTACTTTTTCACTTAAGCCCTTGGTTTTCGAAATATTCGCGAAAAACTAGAAAAGGGGACCTTTAACCCCCTCTCCTGGCTTAAGCTCGCGGCCCTGGGCTGGGGACTTTTGGTATGTTGGACCTGAGGGTCACCCCTACCACTTAAAAAAATAACCCAGACTATTTGATTGATAACTTCACGAAAAAAAATAAAATATTCCCGCAGCATCTTTAACTGGCCACAATAAACGAAAAATCAATGTTTTTCATCGTTATTTTTAAGTGGGTGTGGGGGGCGAAAGAAATTCAAACATTGCCGAAATAAGCGCCACCCTAACCTACATACATACATCGAACGTAAAAAAATATTTGTTTGATAAAATTTTGTTTTTTTCATTTTGTTTGAAAAAAAAAAACAAAAATAATATGAAGTAAATACGTACCTAGACCAAGACCTATACTTATTTATTTGTTCTAATTATCATTAGAAGGTATTATTAATTGGATTGCTCTAAAAACCATAAACGGAGTGCATTTTAAGTTTGTTTGCTTTGCAACCGTAAAGAAATTAAAAACAAAAAGGAAAAACGAAATTATGTTTAGTGTAGTTAGCTTGCCACTGCCTGGCGCCAAGTACTCTCCCACTTAAAAGTACTTCTCTTCAACTCTCAGTCCATTTTGAATCTAAACTTCAGTTGATGCATTTTCAATTAAGAGATTACTCATTTCGAATGCGATAGCAAATATAACCCACATTAACGTTGAACTTAATTTGAAAGCACTCTATTCATATCAAGTTCGATAAACTTAAAAAAGAAGAAGTATTTTAACCAATCATTGAGCCATTTTTGTTTGCTGAATCATCATCCACCATCGATATCATGAACTCTGTGTGTTCTGGAATTAAATTATTTGAAAGGAGAAAGTCTGCAGTGTTTTTTTGTTTTTTTGTTTTTTTTTTTTTTTTTAGTGGCACGTTCCTAACATCTTTGCACGTTTGTTACCCTCTTTGGATGGAAGTAGATACATATATATATTTTTATATTATTGCATGGAAATTATTTATAAATTGTATATATTTTTTTTGCAAAAGTAATTAAATAAAACTTTTGTTTTTATTTTCTTATTTCTTTTATATGCTGCTGTGGCAACAAAAATGAAGATTGTAAGTAATAAACAAGAAATCACATAAAGTTATTTTCTACAAACTTCTAGGCATATCGCCCACTAGGCAACTTTTTGTTGCGCAACGAAAAGTTGCTCGGAGTTGCTTGCCATCGCTCACTAGGCAATTTCCGAGCAACTTTTGGGTTCAGTATTTTTAATTAAAATGTTAAATTGACCTTGTATTTTGGATCAATGACGTTACAAAATTCGTTCAGTGTGAAAATAAAACTTGTTTTTCGGGTTGAAAGCGTCTCATTTGGAAAAATTTTGGAAAATTCCAAAAATTAGCTGAAAGTTGCTCGTAAATTGCCTAGTGGCCGAGGGTAAGCAACAAAAAGTGGCCGGGAAAAAAGTTCCGCGAGCAACTCCGAGTAACAAAAAGTTGCCTAGTGGGCGATCTCACATATAAGCTAATGTAATTGGATTGGGAGCAACAAAAAGTTGCCTTGTGGGCGATGGGCCTTAATGGCAAAGGAAATGAACAGACATAGATTGGTGGAAGTGGAATAACCCCTTAAAACCGACGCGAAATTATCAGCTCGACAATCGATGCTTGAAACATTCTCAAAATTGCGTTTGCTTTGGAACTCTTATAAATCGCCATGTAAATTAATTTCCACAGGCTAAAGTTTCGGAAAAGCCTTAAACCATCCTCGATTACAATGCATCGCAAGGAGTGGTTAGTGCGTTCGAATATAACGCAGCCACCATCGCGCGCCGCACCAGAGGTTTGGGATCAAATGCAATTTCTTCCATTCAAAGACAAAACATTTTTTTTATGGGCTCTGCCCCCTCCAAAGGGTGACAAATCCTAAAACACTATAATTCATGATAAAATCTTAGCCCTACGAATTTGGCAGAAAATTGTAGATCCCCCATCTCTATCGACTTAACAACAAGCATACAGGAATGATTGAGGCTTGAGAGTGTAAGACACTAAATTCTGGTTCTTCACTAGCTTTTGCACAAACCTTGAGACCAAGGCGGTGGTGTAGTCAGGTTTTCAATGCCAGAAAGATCAAAAAGGTCTAAAACCATGTGGGATTAATAGGGACGTTAACAGTTACCTTTGCTGCTATTGAATTGGGAGAATCAATTTTTGTGCAGAATGCGAGGATTTAATTATGTATAGATTTTTTTTTTTTTTTTTTTTAAATCAAGTTTTTTCTATGAATATTTTTTATAGCGTATTTTACTTTTTAAAATTACAGATAACACACAGAAAATGTCAGAGCCAGCTTCCCCAGCATCTGTTGCATCAGCAGATATTGCCGCGGAATTTGCTGCTCTTACAGTTGAAGAACAAGAACAGCAAAGAGCCCAATGGACTCAGGTATTTTGATTTAATTTTGTATCTATCTATTTTATTTATGAAATAAATTAATCTTTATTTAAAGGAACTTGCTCAAGTTGAAGAAGAAATTAACACTCTTCGTACAGTGTTAGCCTCAAAGAGCAGACTTGCTTCAGATCTTAAACGTAAATTGGGTATTACTGTGTGGAAAGAGCTTACTGATGACATGAACTCAGGAATTAAATCTGTTAAAGAAAGTTCTGTGTAAGTACATGCATAATTAAAATATCTTCATACATACAAAAATAAATAATCTTAGTTTCAATGTTAAGTTAAAAAAAAAAAAAAAAAAAAAAAACTTGGTGATTGTAACACTTTATATGTAGGATTATAATAATCATGCACCGTTAATTAATTTTGCTTTATTATTTTGTATGTGCTAGAATTTATAATTTAATTTTGATTTTTAATTTATTTATTAAATAAATCATTTTAAGTTACCAAACTGTTGAGAAAAATGTGGAAAACATTGCTAAAGCTGTTCATGATGCTCCACTGTAAGTAACAAATTAAACAAAACAAACTAAAAAAAAAAAATAAACACAAAAACCAGCCGAATTCTTAATGTCGTTAACGCACATCTACTCACAATTTTTTTTTCATTTCTTCTTTGCCTGATATTTTATAATTTACTAAAAAAATACATTTTTTTACTTGTACAGTTTATATTAACGTATCAATGTCTACTAACGAAAACCATGATAAACCAATGTGAAGTTATTTTTCAGTACTAACACGGATTCACTAATTTTTAGGAAACAACGTTTATTTAAAAAACGAGACTAGAGAAATGTCAATTTCTAACATTTATGTTCGGTTTCACAAATATTTAACAGGCTTTTAAATTTTAATAATAAATTATTAAACTGTTAAAAAGTTAAAAGGGCTTTTGAAATCTTCCATTAAAACAGTTTATCGCCATTAAAAAAGGTTGTGTTGCAGCATAATCAGTATAACTTTATAAACGAAACTGTTATAAATTGTCATTTCTGTAATCACTACGTTATTGAAACTTCCCTTTTGTTTGGTTCTTTTAAAATATATCCTATTGTATTTGTTGCACTTTGCTTATTGTTCACTCAATAAAATGCCTTCATTTTCAATCAGAAAAAAAGTCTCTCGTGTTTAATTCAGCAAGGCGTGTTGCAATTACTGATGGAACTTCCATCAATGAAATTAACACGGTATCTACCTGAAATATTATATAGATTACTATCTGTCACTTTCGATAGAAAGAAAGAGCGATAGTATACCATAAAATGTTGGTTGGGCATTTTAATAGCTTACTATTTCATTTGTTTCAAAAATTTCACAGGGCAAAGTTATGAAGTTAAAACAATTTAAAGAATTAATTTATTGTTAATTTTACTTAAATCTATAAGAAAAAGACCAAAACTTCCTTTTGGTACTGCAATAAATTAATTACATTCGAAAAAAACACAAAACAAAAAAAAATTGAAACAAACCCATGTCAAAGGGAAAATTGCTTCTTCATAGAATACTCATTATAAAGGCTCAGGAGTCCGAAAGCAGGTTGACTATTCATAGCTTTCTACGAGCAAAGCATTATGTGGCAAGAATTTTTTTTATAGAATACTCTGAGTAGCCTCCATGAGCAATTTTCCTAGCATGTAACCTAAAATTGGTCACGTTCAGGATTCACTAGGATAGCCTATCTTGGTCTTGGATACTGGAATGTTTGTTTGTAAACGATTAATATAGGATAGGTTATATTTGCTAACAAATATCAGCTGCTCTTGATATTTCTCATCGGATAGTATACCAGGATGAGATGTTTTTTTTACGCGGCCATTGATTTTGGCCTTCCAACTCTTCTTTACCTTTGTATATTAATTTTTGTCTCTTTGTTTCATAACGAGACAAGAGGTATGACAATTTATAACAGTTATAACCGCATTAACAGAACGGTAATAAATTTTCAATTTTAGGAAGTGACTAACACTTCTTAAAAACTCTTGTATACTAGCAGACAGGACAATTGACTCACGATATACAGATATCATTGTATACACCCAAGTCGCCATCTTGGCATTTCTATGACATCACAATCATCCTTGAGTATTATTTTCTTTTTTAAATGAAGACTATAATTCCTAAGGTGGGCGGTAGGAGGAGTATAAGCAAAAATTGGTCAACATGAGATAAGTACACTATTCGACTCTAAAATTGATGTGGAATTTTTGGGAAAAGCATTATAAGTCTATTGCACACACAAATTACTATAAAGAGCAGTGGTCAAAGTATCTTAACTCTATAAGAGACATAATTCTGAGAGGTTAAAGGAGTATAAGTCAGCTTATACGGTTATGATCAAATAAGGGGTATTTTTTTTAACCTCTTCGAAGAAAATGTTAGTGGTCAAATGAGTGCAAGTCGCTCGATTTTGGTTTTCGGTTTTCTATTTTAGAATTCGGCATAAAAATAGAAAATCACAGTTTGATAAAAAAAAAAAATATTATAAAATCCGGTTTCTATTTTTATATTCGGCATAAAAATAGAAATTCACAGTTTAATTAAAAAAAAAAAAATCGAAAAATTTAAGATTAAAACGTTTTTTCGCTTTCCTGAAAAGTTGCAATTTTTGACTTATACTCCTTCTACTGCCCACCTTTGGAATTTAGCAATTTAACAAAGCTAATTTAAGTAATAAGGACTGTGAAAATAAAACAGCAAATTTCTTCTCCGAAGAAAACTAGATGATTGTGACGTCATACAGCTAATACCTTGTTTCTGTTTATCGTGAGTTGACTTAGCTGCGACTGTAAGAAATATTCAAGCATTGCTCCAAACTCGTTGCCATTTAACGTCATCAAAGACTGTGTTCTTTTCAAAGAAATACGACTCTGTGTTCTTTTCAGTTACGATACGACAACATGTCCTTACTTGAAGTGAATGCGTCTGTCGCTTCGTAATTATTTGTATGCCCGATTTCATAAAGGACTTTTAAATGTTTCAAAGCCCAACAACACCATTTTGTTTTGTTAGTTTTAAATCGATTCCAAAATTGTCCTATAAAACTTGGATTTGAGCACTTGAAGCATTTCTGCATTAAGACATCGATATTCAAAGTGAAAGGACCATTTTTCTGAAAATTTCGGTCGTTAGTATTTGTTGGAACCATAATTATAAATATAAATTTTGATTGATTTTAAGGAAAAGTTAAAATCTTGATATGCTTTGCACGAATCTATCACAGAACTGAGAAAACAAGAACTACGCAAGGCTATACTTCTCAGTTCAATACTGCGCAGTACAAAACTACGAAAGACACAGCTGCTCGCGACACAACTATGAAAAAGGGATACTACTGAATACTTATCTTTTTTTGTTTCCTTTCACGTCAAAAATCTACTGTGGTGTATCGAGATGCACCCAATTGCAAGAATGCAAATATCCTGAAATTTAAAAATGTCATTAAAACCAATTTTTTAAAGATAAGAAAATGTTGCTAAAATAAGTTTTAAGTCTCTAGCCCATCGATTTGAATTTATTGAAGCTCTACGAAATCGTTTTGACGATAGCTGTCCCTGAGATATAAATAAGAACTCTAACGGTTCGTATTAAATCTAGCATTTTACTATAAAGCATAAGATGTCGAAAATTTTGTGGATGTACCTTCTGGCACCGTTTTTTTTAAATTTTAATTTGTTTTTTCACTTTCGATCATATTTTTTATAAGATTATCTTGAGAAGTTAAAACTTTTCTTTTTTTTTTATCTTTAAAATTGTATCTTGTTTAGATTTTTGAGTCTGTTTTTCGAAAAAATGTATATGAAAAGCAATAACAACAAAAAGATGATTTTTTGTGAATTGTGATTTTTCATGGTTGTATTGAGGCTTTTTTTTTGCATTTTGTGGTCAAATTTCATTGTAAAAAATATTTTCATAACAAAAAATTCCCCAAATCCCCAAAACTAATTTTAATTTCATTTCAAACCAAAAATGTTCGATATATTATTTAATCACTATCGCATAATGATCGTTAAAATTTTCGATTAAATATTGATAGACCGAGAGCCCACAGCAAATTTTAAGTGTGAATGATGGCAAAAATTCACTGGTGTTTAGAGACAGATCTTTAACTCCTACAGTGCTGTGCAAAACATTTGCAACTAATATCACCTAGTTGAAAAACCATATATGTTGTAAAATATCAAATATTTTCATTGCGTGGGCTTTGTTATTTATTTATCATGCTTACTAGAGTAAAGCCAAAAATCAAATCAACAAACAGCTTCAACGAGTACAATTTTTTTTACAAAAAAGAGCTTGTTTTTGAATGTGCAAAAAATTTGCAACTCACTCGAACGAGTGCCAACCGACGCATTTTGACAACGGTAAATAAGTTTTCGTTATGTGGTTCGTTCGTTCCGTACATAATTGCGTTTTGAGACAAAAAAGCGAACAAACATTGCAAACTAACAATTTTGATAAAAATGGTGGAAACAGGTATTTTTCTGAAACTAAACCGAGAATTTTGAGTAACTTCAAAAAAGAATATCAAAAAGGAATATCTCAGAAAGAAAATTTGATCAAATATTCCATACATAAATCGACTGTTTGCGAATCCCCCTGAGTCAAAAGTTGCTGTGTCACCATAGAGGACGAAGGCTTTACAGTAAATGAGCACAAGAAGATTGGAAAGTTATAAATTTCAGCTGAAAAAAGCAAACAACATGTTGACCAGAAGACTCAGTAGAATTTTATTTAAGTGAGTTTTGCAGATAGATGGCCCCATGGAAAAAGTCTTGGACCCTCATTTTTGCTGATAAGCAGAACCACTTCATCATTAGAGACAAGAATTATTTTGCTATCACAATTATCTGCAAAACCTATTTTTAGCAATCTTTGAGTGAGTTTTACAGACAAATGGCTCCAGCAAAAATGTCTTAAACCCTCATTTTGGTAAGGAGAAGGGACCACTCTAAATGGATTTTTTGCTGTGCGTCTTGCATACAGAAAGCCCCAAGAGGTCTTAGACCCCGATATTCATGTCTAGGGTACTCAGCACTTTTATTAAATATAATTTTTCAAGTGCTATAGCTTTTATCTGGCCTTTGAAAAAAAAAACAACTCATTTTTAATGCAGCATTATCTGCAAAGGCCCTAACCACGGCATGAAAGACTTGCATATAGGAGTTAAAGATCTGTCTCCACCAGTGAATTTTTCCTATCATTGACACCCAAAATTTGATGTGGGCTCTTAGTCTATGATATTTCAAATTTTAAAAGGATCATTCTGTGAACTTTTGTACACAAAGCTTTTTTAAATTTTGAAAATTCAATAATAAGTCAATTTCATAATTAAATTTCACCCGAATCTGTAAAAAATAAAACCTTCCTTAAACCTTTGTATATACATTTTGAGGGAATTTTTCACATTTTCTTGAAGGCTTTTTTCATTTCATTTCTTTTTGAAAACGGGGTTATTTTCATTATGAAACAAAGTTTTTATGTTTGGCCAAATTTGATGTAGCCTTTAACTCAAAACTGAAAAACTGGTCCTTAAAGAATAATACAAAGTAAAAACACAGTTTGTAGTTTTTTTTCGTTGACAATTATTCAATAACAAGTCAATCGGGTTTTACAATACGGATCGGTGATCGACAAATCACTTAAGGCAATGTGATTATAACAAAAGGAGCATTTTACTAAAATAAAAAAAACACTGTATTACTTTGATTAATATTTTATTTAGTTTCATATTTATGTAAATTGTCTCGCTTGGTATTTTAGAGTGCTGTAAATGTCGTGTTAATAAAAAAAAAAAACCATCCACAGATGTCCATCGATGTTAACCTCCTTCTACTAACTAAAATGGTGTTCTAATGTTTTGTGCTTGTTGTAACATAAAAAATATTATTAATAACCATACATTTTTTCCAAACTATTTTCTACTCATTTCAAATCTAGCTACCAACGCACAGAATCTGTATTCAAATCAACAGCTGAGAAGACCACATCTATATTTGGCGATATCACAAGTGGCATAACATCTAAATTGTCCCAAATGAAGAATTCCGAATCAATGCGTTCGATTGAAGAGCGTGTTGGTTCGGCTTATGGCAATGTCAAAGTAAGTCTATTAAATACACCGAAAGATAAAAAAATAAAAATTGAAAAAATCAATCTGACAGCGGCATCAATCAAAATTTAATTTTATCTACAATTTGATGTAAAATTGTTGTACCTATGTTTTATTTTTTTATATTTTGTTGTTTTTATTTTGTTACCAAACTCAAACTCTTTTATGTATATTTTTTTAATTAATAAATATTACAAACAAAATCAACGTTATTTTAGACAAAAGTAACAACATCCCGATCGGGTTCGATTGCAAGTTTCAACGATGACTTACACGACAATAACATATCATCGAGGTTGCACTCACCTACAAATTCACAAGGAAAACAATAAAAATAAAATAAAAACTACAACAACAACTACTACAACAACAATCTTAATAATAAAACAACACCAATTATAATTAGCACCAACCAACCAATCAATCAATCAACCAACTTACCAACAACCATGCCCCTTATTCAAGAACAATAAATTATTCTTTCCATTAAATACATAAATAAAAATAGTAAACAGAAATAATCATAACAACAACAATTATTACAAGTGATAACGGCGATTTGAAGAATGTAATATTTTTTTGTTATAATTTTTCACATATTCTTATTTTGTTTTTATTTTATTGCTTGAGTTTATATGGCAATTATATTAAAACAAAAATTAAAACTATTATAAATGTACTAAAAGCTAAAACAATAAATGTTAGTTCTTGAAATATGTGTGTAACTTATAGCTTCTGAAAATAAATGTTTTAAAATGTTGGCTACTAAATGAAATGCAAAAAGTTATAATGCTTTAAATAAATAAAAAAAAACAGTTGTAAATAAATATTAAATGAGGAGGTCAACAAAAGAAATCGACTCAGCAACGATGATGAGGAGGAGAAGATGGCATTCTATTCTATTCTGTGACATTAAAAGGGAAAATTAGAAATCTGTGTTAGCTTTGATGTCTTGTAATCAAGACGAAACAAAAATAATTACTTGCATTTTTATTACTTATTTTTTTTTTTTTTTAAACAAAAATTTAATTCAATCGTATTTGTATTTTTGTGTTTGGTCGATAAATTGAAATATTAAGCATCATTACTTGCCCTTTCCTTTGATATTGTGAACGTAAGAAAAAAAAAAGAATCAAAATATAAACATTAAATCATGTCCATTTTAAATAAATAAAAAAAATATTTCGTTCTTTTTAAATTGTACAATGCACACTATTTAAAAAAGAGAAAAAGTAAAAAGGTTCTTACTTAAAAAAAAAAAAAAAAAAGTTAAACAAAAATTCATCGATTTGAATATTATTCGCCTCTGAATGTATGTAACAATAAATTAACAATTAGATAAGTAAATGTGACATTTTTTTAATTTGTAATAATTTCGAAGGAAATCAATTATGATAAAACGCATTAAAAAAAAAAAAAAACATTAATATACATATATTTTTTGCCTATATGATGTTACATTTATAAAAATATTTTCATTCATAATAAAAAAAGGTAAATAAAAATACAATAATTGACTTTAATTTGTTTTCTAACTGTAAAGTAGATTTGATGTAGTCACGAAGCTTTACATTCGAGGGCCATTGAGGGTTTCACTTAGCACACTTCACATTAATATCGTTTTTCCTTGAAATCTAAAATGACTCTTTAAACTCCAGATCAATCTTTTGAACATGTTGGCTTAGAAAAATTTCAGATAATTCAATTTGACATAAAATACTATTTACATGAGTGGGTAAACGCAGATCAAATCTCTAATTTAAAAAGATCGCGTCTGTCGTCTTCAGAACTCATTTTTTTGAATGAAACATAAAAAAATGGAAAAGGATAAATCTTTTCCACAATGAAAAATGACATAAGTAAAGTATATGTATACAATTATCGTCTATGAACTAGATAGAGACAATGAGCCCTATCGAGGTATCCGTTCGGACGAAATTTCGATACGAAAGTCAAATCCGATTTTAACTTAGATAGCGTTTGAGGTCACAGTACACATATAGAAGGTAATATCTTCCGAGTTTTCATTTTGTTCAGTTCTGCGCATGCTTTGTATTTTGTTTTTGTAAATTGTGGACGAGGGTCACTGCGATTCGGAAACACTTGTGTTTTGTTTTTGTAAATTCTGACAGGCAGGTCACTGTAATTTTCGAAGATGCGCAATATATTACCTTCAATATGTGTACGGTGGTTTGAGGTATCCGTTTCGGAACAAAATAAATGAAGCATACCATCGCGTTCATTTTACATAAGTATGGGTCAGCTTCAGCTGTTTTTTTCATAAGCGAAAAAATTCTTTCTGATAAATTTTTGAAAAACGTATGCCTAGATTTGTATGAAAATAAATGAATAGTATTGCTTTAGTTTTGGAACCCGAAGGCTTAAATATAAGTACAAGACAGAAAGAGGAAAGACTAAAACTCGTCGAGATTACTTAAATATAAAAAAAAACTTTCAGATGCAGCGTAAGTAGAAATGGATACCATAAAACTGCAGCATATCCACCAATCGCTCTTGTTGAGCAATAGTCATTGTTTTCTTTCTCAAATACAGACTTATTACACTAAAGACAACGAATTATTTTTAAGTGATTTTTTAGTAACAATTTTGAAAAAGTTTCCATTTTTATTCCGCAACTATTTCTTATCGGAGACCGTCGGAAGAAATTTAACGCGCAGCTGTCAAACAATCTTTACTTAACGCATTGTGTTGCACTGCGATGAAGTGCGTTGAATTTTTTTGGAAGAGGTGTCCGATGTTTCAATGGAAACGGATATATCGATTGAAAATTCTCAGATTTCGAACAAATCGGAGAAAATTTTCTTCCGAACTGATACCTCGATAGGGCTGATTGTAAGTTGGCACTAGATTTGTCTTATGACCTTGTGAAACTATAAAATTAAAATAAACGTAATTGTATATGAAGCGGCACGTGGGACAATAAAACTTTTTGTTTTACGATCATTTACTGGAGATAGCCTGAAAAACCATCAAACAGAGTGTACCCACTATCAGTCGTGAGCAGAACTGTCATACTTGATCGATAATGTGTACCCCGCTTTATAAATCTGTCAAAAATGTCACTCAAAGGCGCACCTCATCACAATGCAACACATAACACCGGTGTGCGTTCCATAATTTCGGAAAAATGTTCCGAACAGCCGTTCGGAAAAACACCTCAAAGCAAAAATCCTCCGATTTGTATAAAGGCTCTCCCTTTAAGACAGATTGACATTATATTATTTACAATTTGTATATTCAATTTTTAGCTTGTAATTGGTTTTATCTAACTGTTAGCTACATATCAAAATAAAAATTTTAAAAAAATATGAAATTTGATGGTTGGATCAAAATATGCAGTTTTTTTTGGAAATACACGAGCACAGTAGGTTCTTCCCAAATGCAATACACGAGTACAATCGTCTATCGACAGCCGCTAGTTTGACAGCTACATTGTTGCGAGGCAAGAGGAGAGGAAGAGGTTGGTAAGGCGGTAGGGTAGGAAAAAGGAATAGGTAGGAAAATAGGAAAGGAAGAGGTCGGAAAAAGGGTAGGAATGCTAAGTTCCGGGGACGCGGCCTGCTTGCGTTGCGCGGCTGTTAGCTCGCCGGAATGGGGGGGATCTTGCCCCCGAAACTTAACCTCACCTGCAGCAAAAACATATATCAGGCCTGAGAGACTCACAACGTGAATACGACCGCGGACAGACTATCACCGCTTCAAGGCACTGCTGGTGTAAATGCAGTGTTGCCGAAACCCACCCAACCTAGGAATCCGTTGGCTTAGTTTGGATTCCCCCTTACGGGGCAGTGACCAAGTTCCGGTCATACCATCTTCACCGCGATTGCTTTGCTACCATCCACACCCCTGAAATTTAACGCTTAAAAAGTCATGATTTCTGTTGAGAAATCAAAGAAACACTTGTTTTCAACCAAAAGAGACGTTTTTTGAAGTTTTATTATACTTTTTAACATTGAAACATTGAATTAAATAAAACATTTAATTTAAGTAAAGTAAACTAAACCAGAAAAATTTTCTTATCTTTTCAGAAGGAAAAGTAGATGAGCTAAATCAAACAAAAAAAAACAACGTGAGCCGAATTGCTTCTCAAAAGGACTATCATCAAAACTCAAAAGTAGCCTTCTTAATACGTGGGACTACCTGAAGGATAAAACCGTCCTACCTTCTTAGAGCTCTATGGAGGTCGACTAGAAAACATAAACAAAAGTAACCAAAAAAAAAAGGAGTAACTGTAATGACAGGCCTTGAAAAACTAACACTTTTCACTTACAGGTTGAATGAATTAATTTACCAGCTAGAAAATTAAATATTAAAGAATAAATATAAAAATAAGAATGATAATAATAATAATAATATGAAAAATTATTTGTAAAAAAAAAAATAAACAAACTATATCAAAAAAATTTTAATAAACACTTCACGTCTCATAATAATTTAACATTTATCTTAAATCCGGATCAAAACAGCAAACATCAGGAACAAAATATTGATTCCAACATGGACATAAAAAGTCCTTAAATCGATTTTTAGGATGATAAAATAGACTAAACGGATCAGCTCGAAAGTAATCTTCACTTTTCAATTTTAAAAATTAGCAAAAATTGACGTAAGCACTCGAGGATTTTGTTTTTGTTTTATCATAAAAATTTAAATCTTGATATCTTCTTAGATTCAAACCTGGTACCCCAATTGAGAGGGTGTTCCAAAGATGGAGTTATCCTTAGATGTAGGGTTCACGCAACAGGTTCGGTGTCCAAGAAACCGAAGACAACTATTCTTCCCGGAATGACGTTTCGTCGGGGATCAATAAAGGACTTCAATGACTGGACAATAAGCGGTTATCCTTATAGAAGTTTTAGAGCACCAGCTATCGCTCGCACTATTGCCAATAGCGCTTCCGAAATTTCGGCCAAATCGCCAGGAAATTATGACCTTTGTAAGGACTCCGATAATGCACCAATACTCAAAGGACCAACAAAAAAAATTGATGTGGCGGCCCAGCGCTCCGCTGGCCAACTGGAACCGCCAGAAATTCACAATATGGTATTATCGCGTAGCCTGTATGAATTTAACACATTTAGCACCAATAAAATTCCTCAATAAAAACTCTCTTGCGAAAACTCACCTCAAGTTAACTTTTTAATTTATAAAAAAAATAAATTTAAATTTTTTAAATTTTCTCCAACTGAGTGTTTTTTTTCTTTAATTTAACACTCAAGCAAGTACACGTATCTTAAATACAAAAAAATTTAAATTTATAATTAATTTAATTTTCAAAAAAAATAAGAAGATTTCGCATATAATTTAATTAATTTAATTATTCTCACTTAAAATTCTTACTTTTTATGATGAAAAAAAAAAAAGGTTTATAATTTAAAAAAAAATTATAAGAAAAGCGAGTGTCGACCGGGCTCAAACTCGTGGAGAAAGATTTTGACCTTTTTCGTGGTTTCGATTAGCGAACAGGCCACCTTGTTGTTTTTTTATTTAAACACATATTCTCCTCCCACACAGTTAACATATCGTATGATCCATCGTACCCGCTAGCTTATCTGTTTTTTTTTGTTTTCCTATTAGGGATTTCAATGTGGTAGTTTTCGCCTCATTTCATTTCGCTTCGATTATCATGATGACATTTCATACTCGATCATCACCGCCATCTTAACAAGATTGACTTTTGTTTGCTCTAGCTTCTAATAGATGGCGTACCAAAATAAAATTATCATGCGCTTACATTTTAACGCTTACAAAGAGTTGCCGAAATATCTTCCTGATAAAATATTTAGGGATAGTGAAAAGCCACAAATCACTAAATCAAAGAATACTGAACCCAAATCTCAATCGTGTAAAACCTGTACGACAAATAATCCGCAACATTTACCTTCGCCTATATGGTAGTCAAACGACAATTTCCACCTATTTTCACCTCAAGCTGAAGATGAACGAAAGAGAGGGAGATATATTGCTACTCACTTCGACTAATTTTCCCACTCAACCCATCTATGTGAGTTCTGGACGCCTTGCTAATCGACTCTTACAAACGGTTCAAAAGTTGGCGGGTTGAAACTTGGTTGGAGAATCGTTTATGATTTTCTTTAAATGTCATTCACCAACCACCAAGGAGGCCAACCAACGTCAGTTTCGACAAAAAAATCTGTCCACATAGGTGACCGCAACAAATTTTGTTCGTTTCTGGGATACACTCCACAAAAACGAACAAAAAAAAAAGGCACCGGGCTGGAATTCCTCTTGCCATCACCGTAGGTAGAGAAGTGGGGAGTTAACCCATGCCACCAAAGCCGGGCATAAAAAAAAACCCAATGTGTTTTTTTTTTTTTGTTTTTGATTGTGACGGTTTACTACTCCTAACAGTCAACGTGTCAAACTCGCTTTTACTACTACTGCTTCTCCAATATGACCATCGACAATCTGACAATCGGTCAGATTCCTCAAAGTGAAGTCATTTTCAAAAAAAAAAGGGCGAGGAATATACTTCTAGTAGTGGAAAGATCTTAATGTCACTCTTGCATATCATAGATTATCCTTGCCCTCGCTACATGAACTTCAACCCTCACATATATGGAGTTGAGTAGTTGACTCGACTTTAGCTAGTTTTTCTCTCTCTCGCACTAATGGTTTCGTAGTTTTGCAAGTAGAGTATCTAAAAACTGAGATCTATGACCTTGCCTCGCCAATTTGTCATGGTGATTTACACCCCAAAGTTAAAATTGAACTGGATTTCGTTGGTGATGGAAGCTGCTGGTAGGTATTTAGCAAGTATTTCCGTGTTTTATTTTATTTCCGTTTTTTTGATTTATTTCTTAAAATAAATTATAATCATAAGTTAATACTTATTATTTATTTGGACCTTTTCAGATTCTTTCATCCCAAACGAGAGTAGGCTAGGCTGGTGGGCACCCACCAAGGATTTTGTTTTCCGAGGCGTCCTCCCAAGAACAGACCAAACAAAATGGACGCCAGTTAAAAAGTCGCTCCATTTTTTTATCTAGTGGGGAAGTTACCCACGCTATGCCGGGCCTAAGGCATGCTTCATGATCTTCGGCCAGAAGGTTACGGTTGCCACCTAGCAGTACCTACAACATAGCGAAGTAGTGAGACCGTTCTCAAAAAGGGAATGCACCGCACCTGGGTATTGTATAGATCAGCTTTACGTAGCGCTGCCCTGGTCTATTTCACCGAACGGATCGTGGTCTTCTTCTAAACGACAGGTATGCGCCGTTTTTTCTGTTTTTCATTATTAATTTATTAACTTCAATTTTATTACAGAGTTCAGCAAGTGTTCTATCTTTGACGTCACCATTCAGCAAAGCGTACTTCAAATAATTTACATATACTTATATATATATATTTTTTTTCTCATACGGATTCTTTTTCAACAAGGTCATCGACCTTATTTTTGCCGCTGATTATGACCCACGAGAAAATGCGTGTAGTTGGTGAGTCGTTACGAAAAAATAGCGAAATGTTTTACTACTAACATTACGTAAAACTAAAATAAATAAATAAATAAATGAATAAATAAAGGAATAAATAAATGAAAATGTACTACGAACTAATCAACTAGACGTTTATGGCTATATCACAGGGTGCTTCTATATTATTTCTGAGGTGGGAACATATCACAGCTTCAGTATCACAGGTGTTTGAGATTAATCGCTTTGGTATCAGGTTGAAGAGGAGAACAAATATTTAATAAATTAACGCTTAAATAAATAAGTTCCAGACTATCACAGTGCATGCAACTAACACGAAATTAATAAATAACAAAAAAAAAGGAACTAAAACCTGTTTGCTTTTAGTAACTGATGGTCATTTACTATGAAAGTGGTAATTATTTTTGGAGGTTTTTTTTTTCTAACGCGTCAGGAATTAGGCGCTTTGTTCCATAAATAGAAGCAGATGAGGCTTTTCTTTTAAATTTGTGAAGTGTCGTGTGAATCAATAGGAATATACTTGATTTTTTTTCTTTTGTTAATCTTGTACGGATATCGAGTATTATTTACGTTACAGTGCATTTTTTTTGCATGAGCGATAATCGGTGTTTCTGACATTTTTTTTTTTTTTTTTTTTTTTTTTTTGGAATTCTTCGCCCCTTATTTTAGCTATTGTTTCAGATCCTTGGCATGGAATATACCAATTTTCTTTCCGGATAGGTTTTCAATTTCGTACATTTGTCTTCCTACTTGCTTTACTACTCGACACTTCACGTACTTTGGGCATAGTTTTGCGGATAGATTTTTGGACGCATCGCTCAAGATGAAGTTTCTTCGATAGACTTCCTGTCCGGACAGGTATCGAACGTTTCGCGTGCGGGTATTATAGGTTTTTGCAGACCTTTCGTTGGATTTTAAAATGTTTTCTCGGATTCTTTTGCGTATGCACTCCAAGCGATCGCGTCGGGGAAGGATCAACAACTCGCTATCGTCTACCGCATTTAACTTTTGTGCCAGTTCATAACTGCTACCGTGCATTATCATGTTCGTACCGAACAAAGCGAAGTATGGTGATACACCGGTAGAGCTATGAACTGCACTTCTCATGGCACATGCAATGTCATTTAGATGGTAGTCCCAATCTCGTTGATCGGTTTTGAGATAAGAGCGAATTGCAGCCAACAACGTGCGGTTGACCCTCTCCGACGCGTTCGATTGGGGTGCATAGTTTGCTGTCCGGAAATGCCTAATTCCGTATTTTTCCAAAACGTTTTGGAATTCCTTCGCAAGGAACTGCTTGCCATTGTCGGAATGTATTATACGGGGCACGCCAAACATACTAAAAACCTCTTGTTGTAGGAACTTTATAACATTCGAAGTGTTCGCGTTTTTTATAGCCTTCAAAAAGACAAACTTGGACATGTGGTCTAAAACAACTAATACGTAAGCATTCCCGGTTTTTGACCTGGGGTAAGGTCCCAGAAAATCGATATATAGTTTCTCGAACGGACGATCAGAACAGTAAGAGTGGACTATCGGGGGACGTGACACTTGGTTAGACGCTTTACACTCCTTACATACAGAACAGTTAGTAACATACTCGCGTACCTGTACCGTCATATTCGGCCAGTGAAAATTTTGTCGAATCCGGTGTAAGGTTTTAGCAATACCTCCGTGAGCCACGTTAGGGGGATTGTGGGCCTTTTTAATAATGTCTTCAGTAAGACCTGACGGAACCCACAAAAGCCACGTATGTTCTTGCATTGGTTCCTCACCTACACTTCTAAATGCGCGTTTATACACGAACTCGTCGTCGATTTTCAGATCAGGCAGCTCATCGGAGTGATCCTTAACAGTTTTAATCAAACTCAAGTATTCTTCGGAACGAAATTCAGGGGAGTCTAAGTCGATGAGTGGGGCTACTTCTTCTATGGCCAGAGAATCTACGTGTACCCGAGAAAGAGTATCCGGAACGACATTCAGGCTGCCTTTTCGATGCTGTATGTCGAAGGCATAGGACTGCAATAGCAAACTCCATCTGGCTAATTTACCACTCAGATCCTTCATGCTCATTAGCCAGCGGAGGCTAGAGTGATCTGTGATTACTGTGAAGTCCATGCCCTCGACATACGGCCTGAACTTTTGTACAGCCATCACCGCAGCCATACACTCCTTCTCGGTTACACTGTAGTTCCTCTGGCTTTTATTGAACTTCTGCGAGAAGAATGAAATCGGGACCTCTTCGTCCTCCGCGTTTTTCTGAAACAACACAGCACCGATTCCCGCATCCGAAGCATCACATTGAATGAAGAAACGTTTCGTAAAATCGGGATGCGACAGAACCGGTGCCGTGGTTAACGTCCGTTTCAACTCCTCAAACGCTTTCAGCGCTTCATCAGTCATTTTGAATTTTTCGTTCCTCTTTTTCAACAGGTCCGTCAAGGGTGCAGTCAGGGTGGAGAAATCCTTGATAAACTTCCGATACCACCCTGCTAAGCCAAGTAACCGCCGAACCTGCCTAGGGGTTTTGGGGACTGGGAAGTCAACAATAGCTTCCACCTTAGCAGGATCGGTTTTAAGCTTACCGCCACCAACTATGAAGCCCAAGTACTTCAGCTCTTTGAAGCAAAACTTGGATTTCTTCATGTTGATGGTGAGGTTAGCCCTGCGCAAGCAGTCGGCTACTTCGTTTAGCAAGGTGATATGCGTCTCAAAATCCGGCGCCATGATGAGCAAGTCATCAAGATATACAAAGACACGATCCCTAAGTCGTGCAGGGATCACCTTGTCCATCAACTGGCATAACCTTTGGGCAGCATTACACAACCCAAAGGGCATAACAGTGAATTGGTACAAGGGTCTCCCCGGTACCGCAAAGGCAGTCTTTTCCCTACTCTGTTTCTCCAGCGGTATTTGCCAGAATGCTTCTTTTAGATCAATACTACTAATGTAGTATGTATCCGGTAGTCGGCTGATGAGCCCCTCGATATGGGGGAGAGGGTTAGCATTTTTCTTCGTCAGTGAGTTCACCTTACGAGAATCCAGGCAAAGTCGATTTTTGCCTGGTTTTCGTAAGAGAACCACTGGCGAACACCACGGGCTCTCACTCTCCTCGATAACGCCGAGGCTCAACATCCGATCTAGCTCTTCATACAAAATGGCTTGTACCGCTGGTGAGACAGGGTAGTGACGCTGTTTCACAGGGAGCGCATCTCCAGTATCTATGACATGCTCCATGAGCGTCGTCTTTCCAAGACCATCCCGGTCGAAACAAAGAAATCTCTCCCTGACTGCCTCCAATCTGGCCTGTTGATCAGCGTTCAGCTGATGAGCGTTCAAGACATCTGAAACTTCAGTCAACGAAAGAGAACTGATAACGTCCGGAGCTAGGTTAAAAATTTTCCAGAAGTCTACCCCGAGGTAGATCTCCTGGTCTAAATTGGGGACTAAAAAGAACGTTAACATCTTTTCACTGTTTTTGTACCTTACTTTCGCTTCTATTTTTCCCACTATCGACTGACTTTTTCCGTCAGCGGTTTTAACACCAGACCGAAACACGACTATAGGCAGCTCTAGTTCCTTGACCAGCTGTAAACAGTTTTTGCCGAGAATGCTTACACTGGCCCCGCTATCAAGCAAACCTAACAAGTCCTTACCACCTAATTGAATTTTTGCATATGGTCTAGGGTCTGATGCTAAGTCCACTATGGTAGAGGAAATTCGCTTCCTAGTTTCTTTTCTGGCCTTGTATCTCCATCTAGCTTTTAGTATCTTCTTAGAAGGTTTGTAAATCGCACTGTTAAAAATTCTGTTACGCGCTTGATTATATTCGGCAATTCTAATATGCAAAGGTTTTATATGGAATAGATTTGATTTCATATTTTTTTCTACAATTGAACTTTTGGTTTCTTTTCTTTTTAAAATTGTGATTGGATTGTGGCCCTCTTCCTCAAGAGGACCCTCAACCCTTTTCTTTTCAGGATTGGCTACAATTTTTGAATTTACTTCGGGTTCTGATTCTGGGTCGGACGCGATTCCCCCGGAGCCTTCGCGTCCCGCGATCTGTTTCCCGGGTTGCATCGGGTACAATGTGGGGTTTTCACACCTTCAAGCCCACACTTGAAGCAAAACAGATTACGTACGTCAGACTCACACTCAAAATATGAATGACCCTGTGTTTTGCAGTTCCAGCAAACGAAGTTCGACGTATCTACGTATTTCCGTGGTGGAAGTTTTTGACGAGCCCCACCAAACTGGTAGGCTGCGAGATGTTCCTCTGGATACTGATAGGCGTCATCATATTCAATCTCATTAGCATGTTTGGCTTGGGGTTTTGAGAATTTTGGAAGTTCTTTTTCCTTCCTCGGAAATGCTGATTCCACGTCTTTGCATGCATTCCTCAGCTGATCCAGGGAATATATTGGCATTGGGTATACCAAATTAACAAGCCGGTCGTTCAGACTCTTCTTCAAAATCCGGACTAATTCAACTTCCGGGATTGGAATTCTCATCTGCGACTTGATTCTGTTAATGGCTGCTAAGAAATCATCTATATTCTCCGAGAAACCCTGTTTGCGGTCCATTATCTCGCGCATGATGTCATAATCAGAGCGATTATTTTTGAACTGGCGCATCAGAGCTTCTCGCAGAGCGGGCCAGTCGGGTCTGTAATTGTTTCTCTGAAATTGCCAGAACCAGTCGTATGCATTTCCAGAAAGCAAAAGGTGAAAATCTCGCAATATTTCTGCCCACGGACACTGGTACTGGCTCTGCAAAGTCTCAAGACGGAAAACGAAGTCTTCAACCGTTAGGGTTGCCGGCTGACCTTCGAATTTAAGACCCCATTTATTGATCTTAATTGGAGCTTTAAATCCAGAAGGCAGAAAATGGTTCGGATACATCGGTGGGTAAGCATATGGATTTGTTGGGTTAATTGAATTTGTTTGGTTTCTTGCAGTACTAAAATGCGCATCACGGAAACCGTCAGGTTGAGATATTCTATCTTGACTACGTCTGAACGGTTCTTGTGTCCTCCTGCGCTGTGGTTCGGGAGGAACAAAAGCACTCCTGCTGGGATCAGATCGAGGGAGCTGTTGTGGTGGTGGAATGATAGGTGGTGGAAAATTATATTGACTGTCAGGTGGTTGCGGTACTTGATTATTCGTTGGTGGAGTAGGCCTACCTAAATTCAAATCCCTGAGGAATCCACCAAGCTGATTTTGAATCTCTTCCCTCAGAGAATTCGATACCTCACTTTGGACCGTTTGCTTGTAAGTAGAAAGAGCATCCACAATAGCTAGGTTTACGTAAGCCTTTAAATCTTCAGTAATAGAACTTTTCTCTCTCCTTTTACTTGCAGGTGGTACTTGTAAAAGACTGTCTAATATGTCCCTGTACCCACCTCCGTTATTTGGATTCGCGCTAGCTGATCTTGGAGGGGGAATCCTCGCAGTATTAGACCTTACTGTTTGATTCAGCGAACCAAAACTTTCACGTGGAGGTAAAGCTTCTGCCCCCCCATCACTGAGATGACTAAACGAAGGGGTAGAAACTGAATCTATGGTACTGAACGCTTGTTGATTTTCGAGTGGCCTACTAGAACTAACGGCGGGTACATTGGACGCAGCACGAACCTGTCTATCTGTTGTGAGAGGAGAATACATTACTCGACGCCTCTCGGTAGCCTCTAAATTTTGGCTTGCTGACCTAGTCAATCTAACATTTTCCTCTATTTCAGAATCTCTTATGAGTCTATTTATGCGGTCGTCTTCATCCCTACCAACTGGATACATTTTTAAGTCTTTTTTTTTCCGATATCAACTGAATAACAACAAAAACGGAAGAAAACAAAAAAAAAACAAAACTAGGTGAGTTTGCTTAAGAAGCTTATTTTTCCCGAAGACAATCAGCGCTAAACGTAGTAAATTCAAAACAAATATATTATGTAATTATAAGATAAATTATCTTACGTTCTTAAGAGAATGTAATTATTTTCTTTACGAAAACAGGTAGTTTTAATTAAGTAATTAAAGATTAATATATAAGAATAGATTAAAAGTAGTTTTAAGATAACTATCAAAAGATTTTTTTTTTCTCTTGCTAATAAACAAAAAAAAGTTTTTGTATACTACACACAAAAAATGTTTTTTTTTTTCTACTGGATGTAAATTTGTTTACTCGGAAGAAATATTTCTTTGATGTTTTGGGTTACTAAACAGGTAGTTTGTTTGGTTTTTTCATAAGAATTCGGGGTGCTTCAAGTAGCGTCTACGGTGGTTTTTTAGCGACATGGTACGACCTTACTAATGGCAACTTTCAAAACTAGACATCAGACGGACATAATTAAATTCCTTGAAGCGGTGAGATAGGAAGGGAATTACAGAAAGTAGAGATTTCACGAAAAGACAGGATAAAGTTTTCCTCATCGTTCCCGCAATTCTGGACCGTCTCTTAGGACTTTGCCAGAAGACATGAAACGGTGAGGGAAACTAAACAGAAATATGAGAAAAACTCAAGATGAAAAAGATGAAAGAAGATAAGGTTGGAACGGTGCAGCGATGTTCAACGACCCGTCAAACACGGTCACCGCCTCCAAAATGAAACCTGAGAAGACCAGACATATGAGGAAAGAAATTGAAAATTAGAAAGAAAAAGTTGAAATTTGGGATCAGGAAATAAGGGAAAACAGGACTTAGAAAAAGTAGCTACACTGGGTGCAGATTTCTAGAGTTCGTCGCAATTCACCATAGTATGTCAGAGACTTTCTAGGTAAAGACATACGAATCCGAAAACCAGCATCCAGCACAGTTTGAGAAGGAAGAAAACACTCACTAACCGCTGTCACAGTGGATTTCCAAAAGCTCGTCGCAATTTATCTAAGTGCGTCTTAGACCTTCTTGATAAAGACTTACGAGTTTAAAAATCCACTGCAAGTTTGGTTTAACTATCACAAAACGAAGACTACAAAAAAAATATTAGCTAAAAGCCAATACGTTGGGCGCCATCTTGTTGCGAGGCAAGAGGAGAGGAAGAGGTTGGTAAGGCGGTAGGGTAGGAAAAAGGAATAGGTAGGAAAATAGGAAAGGAAGAGGTCGGAAAAAGGGTAGGAATGCTAAGTTCCGGGGACGCGGCCTGCTTGCGTTGCGCGGCTGTTAGCTCGCCGGAATGGGGGGGATCTTGCCCCCGAAACTTAACCTCACCTGCAGCAAAAACATATATCAGGCCTGAGAGACTCACAACGTGAATACGACCGCGGACAGACTATCACCGCTTCAAGGCACTGCTGGTGTAAATGCAGTGTTGCCGAAACCCACCCAACCTAGGAATCCGTTGGCTTAGTTTGGATTCCCCCTTACGGGGCAGTGACCAAGTTCCGGTCATACCATCTTCACCGCGATTGCTTTGCTACCATCCACACCCCTGAAATTTAACGCTTAAAAAGTCATGATTTCTGTTGAGAAATCAAAGAAACACTTGTTTTCAACCAAAAGAGACGTTTTTTGAAGTTTTATTATACTTTTTAACATTGAAACATTGAATTAAATAAAACATTTAATTTAAGTAAAGTAAACTAAACCAGAAAAATTTTCTTATCTTTTCAGAAGGAAAAGTAGATGAGCTAAATCAAACAAAAAAAAACAACGTGAGCCGAATTGCTTCTCAAAAGGACTATCATCAAAACTCAAAAGTAGCCTTCTTAATACGTGGGACTACCTGAAGGATAAAACCGTCCTACCTTCTTAGAGCTCTATGGAGGTCGACTAGAAAACATAAACAAAAGTAACCAAAAAAAAAAGGAGTAACTGTAATGACAGGCCTTGAAAAACTAACACTTTTCACTTACAGGTTGAATGAATTAATTTACCAGCTAGAAAATTAAATATTAAAGAATAAATATAAAAATAAGAATGATAATAATAATAATAATATGAAAAATTATTTGTAAAAAAAAAATAAACAAACTATATCAAAAAAATTTTAATAAACACTTCACGTCTCATAATAATTTAACATTTATCTTAAATCCGGATCAAAACAGCAAACATCAGGAACAAAATATTGATTCCAACATGGACATAAAAAGTCCTTAAATCGATTTTTAGGATGATAAAATAGACTAAACGGATCAGCTCGAAAGTAATCTTCACTTTTCAATTTTAAAAATTAGCAAAAATTGACGTAAGCACTCGAGGATTTTGTTTTTGTTTTATCATAAAAATTTAAATCTTGATATCTTCTTAGATTCAAACCTGGTACCCCAATTGAGAGGGTGTTCCAAAGATGGAGTTATCCTTAGATGTAGGGTTCACGCAACAGGTTCGGTGTCCAAGAAACCGAAGACAACTATTCTTCCCGGAATGACGTTTCGTCGGGGATCAATAAAGGACTTCAATGACTGGACAATAAGCGGTTATCCTTATAGAAGTTTTAGAGCACCAGCTATCGCTCGCACTATTGCCAATAGCGCTTCCGAAATTTCGGCCAAATCGCCAGGAAATTATGACCTTTGTAAGGACTCCGATAATGCACCAATACTCAAAGGACCAACAAAAAAAATTGATGTGGCGGCCCAGCGCTCCGCTGGCCAACTGGAACCGCCAGAAATTCACAATATGGTATTATCGCGTAGCCTGTATGAATTTAACACATTTAGCACCAATAAAATTCCTCAATAAAAACTCTCTTGCGAAAACTCACCTCAAGTTAACTTTTTAATTTATAAAAAAAATAAATTGTTAAATTTTCTCCAACTGAGTGTTTTTTTTCTTTAATTTAACACTCAAGCAAGTACACGTATCTTAAATACAAAAAAATTTAAATTTATAATTAATTTAATTTTCAAAAAAAATAAGAAGATTTCGCATATAATTTAATTAATTTAATTATTCTCACTTAAAATTCTTACTTTTTATGATGAAAAAAAAAAAAGGTTTATAATTTTAAAAAAAATTATAAGAAAAGCGAGTGTCGACCGGGCTCAAACTCGTGGAGAAAGATTTTGACCTTTTTCGTGGTTTCGATTAGCGAACAGGCCACCTTGTTGTTTTTTTATTTAAACACATATTCTCCTCCCACACAGTTAACATATCGTATGATCCATCGTACCCGCTAGCTTATCTGTTTTTTTTTGTTTTCCTATTAGGGATTTCAATGTGGTAGTTTTCGCCTCATTTCATTTCGCTTCGATTATCATGATGACATTTCATACTCGATCATCACCGCCATCTTAACAAGATTGACTTTTGTTTGCTCTAGCTTCTAATAGATGGCGTACCAAAATAAAATTATCATGCGCTTACATTTTAACGCTTACAAAGAGTTGCCGAAATATCTTCCTGATAAAATATTTAGGGATAGTGAAAAGCCACAAATCACTAAATCAAAGAATACTGAACCCAAATCTCAATCGTGTAAAACCTGTACGACAAATAATCCGCAACATTTACCTTCGCCTATATGGTAGTCAAACGACAATTTCCACCTATTTTCACCTCAAGCTGAAGATGAACGAAAGAGAGGGAGATATATTGCTACTCACTTCGACTAATTTTCCCACTCAACCCATCTATGTGAGTTCTGGACGCCTTGCTAATCGACTCTTACAAACGGTTCAAAAGTTGGCGGGTTGAAACTTGGTTGGAGAATCGTTTATGATTTTCTTTAAATGTCATTCACCAACCACCAAGGAGGCCAACCAACGTCAGTTTCGACAAAAAAATCTGTCCACATAGGTGACCGCAACAACATAGTCACAAATACATGTATACAACTCTACCGAAAATAAGAACCAGTTATTATTATTCAGTATGTTTGGGAACGTGAAATTTCTTGCAAATTTTCACAATTTGCCGTCAAAACCCATAGCTCAAAAAAAGTGTGGGAAGCTTGGTGAAAATTTCGCGTTACCAAACAGGTATAATCAAGTAATCCAAAAAAACGGTCTCATTATTTTTATGTTCTACTGTTTTAAGTATTTGTTATTTATTTGAATTGACACCAGGGAAATTGCTTTCGACACCACCTGCATATCAGCGCGTGAACTACTAGAGGGGGATAAAATTTTTTTGGATTTGACATTCAATGTATTTCCCATAAGAGAAAACGAAAAAATGGTCTGGAAAACATTAATTTTACTAATTAACTTTATATGAACGGGTATCCGTATTTTAATTGCAATGGAATAATAAAACATGTGAGTTTGTGAATCGAGCTTAAAATATATCGAAACTAAAAACTAGAATGCTTTAATTTATAGATAAAAAGTGTAAACAAATCATCCTCACAATGATAAACAACAACAACGATACCCAGTTAACAAAAAAGCAAGGCAGAGGCGTAGCTAGTTTTATATAAAATATGTTTTGTTTTTGGTTTTGTTTTTATTTTTTTTATTTATTTTTTTTTTTTGTTTTAATTATGAAAATACATGAAATAATTTTTTATGGTGAAATTTTTTTGTTTTTTTTTTTTAATCGAATAATGCCGAAAATTATTTTTTACTTTGTTTTGTACTTTTTACAAAATTTAATTTGAATGCTAAGAAAAGCTCCCAAAAGCAAAAATAAAATCAAAAATTTAGCAACAATAATAACAAAATTTTAAGTGAATTATAATTGTGTGCCCTTAACAAGCTGTTCCAATCCTGTGTTTGAAAATTTACCGTATCTATTAATTATTTAAGTTTTCTTTATATTCTGTTAAAAAGTTTTACGTTAAAATGTTTCAAACATAAAACATACCTATTCTCCTATTTCACATACTAAAATGCAAATACATACCTACATAATATATCTATAGTTCTATGTTAAAACAATTATTTCAGTTTAATCCATAATTTATTTTTCCCCTAAAACCCTTCCCTCACTACGCACATGATCTCATTTCAACTCGCGACGGTCATCCATTTTGGAAAACAACAACAACAATACACGTTTGTTTACATTCTTTATGGGCAAAATAAAGCAAATAAGAAGGTGAATTTAGAATATATTCTTCTTGATTAACAAACTAGCATACATTGTCAATCTATTGTAATTATAATATGAGTACCCGTTCACCCCCAGTTTAGACAAGCGAGTAGAACTAGTAGGATTTTTATCTTAGTGTTAGTTTTGTTAATGTATCTGTAACTAGTAGTTCATTGCGCGTTCGATCAACTAGTATGCTATTTAACTTCATAAAACTCCAAAAACGTAATAAAAAAAACTAACATCTTGAAAAGGGATTCTGAATTCTCTTACATTTTTTCCTACACACTTTTTGTTCAACCGTAACCTTTTAATTAGATGAATAAACACTCGTTTTCGCGATATATGTACATACATATGTGAGTTTTGAGGCTCTAGTCTAGACGATTAATTTTTTTTTTCATCCTTTTCTTTTCTTATTATTTTTTTTTTTAATTTGTACGACATGACAAATTCAAACCGCAAATCTGCCAAAAATATTTTCCAAAGAAAATCATTCCTACGAATAAAACAGAAAACAAATATTGCAGAAGTGTATAAAGGGGGAAACATTACATAAACGTCAAATTACTAGCAGGCTAACTAGCAAGCAACTCGCAGGCGAAAATATTATGCTATTTAAGCTACTAGTCGGCTCTCTCGTGTACAAATACACTAACACATATAAAGGCTACTAGTTCTACTCGCCTGTATAAACTGGGGGTCATATAAAATTATTTACTAAAATTAATATTTTCCAGACCATTATTTCGTTTTCTCTTATGGGAAATACATTGAATGTCAAATCGAAAAAATTTTTATCCCCCTCTAGTAGATCACGCACTGACTGCCAGGTGCCGTGACTCCTGGTGCCAATAACCTTAGGAGAACATCCCGTGTCATTATATTTAATTTTGCGGCTAGATGTCTCTAAGAGCGTTTTAAAGAAACACACAGCTGACTTATCTGTCAAATATCTTTCTTTCGCGTTGTATTTTTTTAAGAACAGAAAATTAAAATTTGCAAACAAGCAAGAAACAAGATAACAAAAGAAAAATCTTTCCTCCATTGTCCATATATTATATTTGCGGTGACTGTTTCAAATCGTGCAAGTGTTCTCTTCGGATAAGTGAGTAACCTAGTAAAGTTACTTTTGTTGAATAATAAAAAAAGCCATTAATTGAAAAGCAAAACAAACGTGCAACTTGCAGACCAATAAAAAGGAATTGAAAATAAAATATAAAAAAAAAAACAAGCAACAATCTGTCTGTGCGAAAAAACACATTAGAACAATGGAATCAATTAACTCTAATTCACTGATGGCAATCGAGCGAAATTCTCGAGAATCATATCTCGAGGCTGTCCGCATTCTTCTCATTTTGCTGGACAACGTGATTCGAGAACCAAATAATCCTAAGTATCGGGCAATTCGTCTTGAAAATCGCACCATTCGCGAAAAACTGCTATCGCTGGCTGGTGTTACGGATCTATTGTGTGAAATAGGTTTTATTCGAACCCAAAGCGAGTACGTCTTGCCTGAAAGCACTGTGCTGGAGAATATCAAACAATATCGAGAAGTGATTAAACGTCGCGTGGATAATTTTGTGGAGAACGCGATACCGTCTACAAGTTCAGCTATGACGCGCCCAAGTGAGTATAGTTTCCCAACAAGTGTAGCTAGTTTTTGCTTATGCCATCATTAATTTTCATAGATGAACAGAACAACGTTGTTGCTAGTGCTGCACCTTCAACTCCATCGGACAATCGAAGGACATTTATAGTACCATCGGTGCCATACAGGCAGAGGACTACATTCCCAACAGTTGTGGTAAATACTTCTCATTATAACATACACCTCATCTATCACCTTATTGTGTAGTTTTCCATGAAAATTATGCGCAGTTTATTGGTCTACCAATTACAGTACAGTGATTCAAAGAAATTAAAACCACGAACGAAAAATCGAATAAGAAACAAGGCTCTAGAAGTCGTACCTATATTTATTAGAGAATTTCGAAGTGAATTTAATTATGTTTATGTTTTGTGCATAGCAGAAATCATTAAAAAAAAAAAAAGCATATGTGAATGTGTAGGCATTGTTATAAAAGCACGTACCTATATCTTAAAGCTATAAAAAAAGATATCTAAGCTTCTAGAAAATTTTAATGGGGTTTGATGGTTTAATAAATTGTTGAATGTTCTTTTTCGCTTTTATCTTAAAATTTGGTTAGAAAAACTTTTTCTTCCTTTCCATATAAAATCATAAATTGAATTTCAAATAAAAACAATAATACATATCAATTAACTGAACTTAATGTAGAAAAGTGCACTCAAAGTCTAATTGCCTATAACTTTAAATTTTAAAGATACTGAAAAGATGAAGTCCCGAAATTGGAGTTATTGTCGCCCTAGGTAAATTAATATTTCGCCAGCATAAAAATTCATTCCAAATAACCGTTGACAATAAAAACGGACAACAAAAGAGAAAACATAATAACCGACATAGAAGTAGTTGCTGTGTTACTGTTTTTAAATTGATGTAAATGACGCGTTTAAGTTTTATCATTAATATAAAGACGTACAGTTTTACAGTTTTTTCTATAAGCAGACTCGGCACTGGGAATGTCTTTAATATGGATAAAGAGATAACATTTTTATCATTTCTCCATAAAAAAAAATATATTTTGTTTTTTTCTTTTTGTTAGATAAAATAACAGTAACCGTTTTTCTCACCAAAATATTTAAATCGCAAACAATAAAAAACAGATTAAATATGTTGTTATCGTTTGTACACAAAACTAAAAGTGATTTTTTTTTAATTGTTGCGTTGTTTTGATAAGTAGATATAACATACACTCTCACCAACACATGGCTAATAATATAAATTTAGTTTAGTTGATTTTTAGTTAAAAGAATCTAAGCGTAATTTCACTGGGTGGTTGATAAGTTTTCCTACTTTTTATATTCTCCTTTTGTCGTCTGTGTGAAGCCAAAACTAAACTTTGAGCTCATCAACTTCAGGGTCGTTTGTTCACATTTTCTCCAATTAATAAATTTGTGGGAGTTGAAACTAAAATATTCCAATTTTCTTTTTTATAGCAACATTTAAAATTATTTATATCAAGAAACATTTTGGGAGAGATTGGCAACAATGTACCTACACGCTGCCAACCTTACTTGGTTGCCTATCATTGAAAATTTTAGTTGTTAATTTTACGCCGTTTGCAAAGTTTTACATTTTTATCTGTGCATTTCCTAGTTATTTCTTTGATTCACTGTACAATCGGATCCATTCATTGTTGGAGGAGGTTGACCTTCTCGTCACACCCTTGGCCTTGAAAAAATTGGAAGCAACGAACACAAGAGAGACAGTGAGTATCTACCTACAAACACCATCAACTTGCTGCCGGGTGGATTGGGTTGGGATGGGATAGCCCCTTCTCAGCTGCCAACTTGTAGTACATATTTGGCTTAGATGACGTGAAGCAGTCATTCCCTTGTTCCAATCTCATTTTAAATGCGAGTGAACGAACACTAATCAAAAAGTATTTGCAGTTGATATCAGTCAGTTCCTCTGCTACTGTTTGGTTGAGAAGATTGGGGGTTTGTCGTCGGCGTATCGATTAGTTTTCCTTCTGCTTAGCTTTTGTTGTCATCGTCATAATTTTTATCGTTTTCGTCGAATTGTTGTTGCAGTCGAGCGTGTGCATCGAGACAAAGAGTTATTATTATTATTTTTTTTTTTTAATTATCGCAATCTGCCCGAATAATAAATTCAAGTGACGACGCAAATTAAATTTATTATTTTTTTTTTGTTTGTCTCATCAGCAAACAGATCAAACCAAGATTGTTATGATAAATGTGAAAAAATTATGAGGCATCATAGCAAAACAACAACAAAATGATAAACTTTGATTATTACACCAGTACGGTTGAGGTATGTAAAAACTGTTGTGGTTTATTTATATTTTGATGGACCTCTTGACTCAAAAGGCCATAAGTGCAATATTCGCTTAAAAACCTGCCACATGTCCAATAACCATGGCCGGGGTACGTCAATTCTTATGGATGTTAAATGGGGGTGTGAAAGAAGGAATTTTCGTTTTCATGCCAAAATCTAAATTTAAGTTTTTTCCACTGCCTCTGACATTGGTACACACATTTTTAAGTTAAAAAAAAAAAAAAAAAAAAACATACAAAGCAATTTATTTCACTGTATAAGTCAATTGCGTTGGAATATAATTATTTAAATATTTAAGTACAGAGACAGTACTGTCTGTATATTAAATGTATGCGAGGGATATAGAGCCAACTATCACGAAGTTTAAAAAAATTATAATAAATTTGAATGTCAATGCGAGACATGTAATCTTCATGTTAAGGGCATGTAATGTGAAATGTTACGTGTTCTATGGTTTGGTCTGATACGGTTGGTATCGTTGTTTTGTTCTAGTCACATTTTTTCACATAATTAATATTTTAATCATGAAGTAACCATTTTTTATTGTTCTTATTCTATTCTTATTCTTATTCGGGTAAGGTAGTGAGAATATAAATAATGCAAATGCAGAAGTTATAATTATCTTCATCTGTAACACAGATGGAAACCATGAAAATAACAAAAGTTGAGTGATGTTTTGAGCATTCAATGCCATTCGGGCATCGGTATTTTGCATTTGCATTTTGTGGCTAAATGAAAATGAATCTTGTAATGAATGACAAAAATTAAAGGAAATTATTTTTATAAAAACTATTGAAAACGAAAAAAAAAAAACAAATAATCAAAATATGTCAAGATGAAACTATTTAGCCAGTTCACGTTTCTAAGATCTCACTGAGATCTCACTGAGCAAGCTCCGTCAGCTCCACTGAGCAGAAGGAGAAACCTGAACAAAATTTCTCCGCTAGAAGTCAAAACCAATTTCCATCTCTTTTTTATTAATTAATCAACTGCGACAAAAAATAATTGAGCAAGCGAATCCAAAAAATATCAGTCTCAGTTTTTTGACAGCAAAAGTGAGGAATCTCACTGAGGAATTACGTTCAGATTTCTGAGATTGCTGAGATCTCTGAGATCTCAGTGAGCTTGAGAAACCTGAACTGGCTAAATATAGCTAAGATGTATAAGATTTATTTTTAAATATTTTGCTCAACTTACACAAAAACTGTCAGAATAAACATACATCAATGGAAGCTTCGTAAACATAATATATTTTGTGCTAAATTTTCAAAGAAAATATTTTCAAAACATTCATGAAACATATAAACTACCTGGGAAGCATTTTTTTATGTATTTCTTTTACTTTTATGTATTTCTTCCTGACGCAATTGTGCTTCTCAAATTAACGTGTTTACTTTTTACTTCGATATATGTATGTATGTTATTCGTGCAAAAAATCGAACTCGAGATAACAATCAAACTTGAAGACGAAAAAAGTGGATCCCACAAATCCGTCTGTCTGTCTGGTTGTATGTTTGTCTGTACCTCGGCCTACAGCCTAAATCCCTGAAGCAATTTTCTTCAAACTTGGAGAATAAGATTTTTTGGTAATTCCCTAGAGGGAAATCGAGATTTTTTTTTTTAGCTCAAAAAATAACGGTACTTGCCATACAACCGTTTTAAGTTGTAAAACGACTCTAACGATTTTTTTTAAGTTTTTGTGTGTACTAGTGGTGGTATGGTCTATATTTTGATGAAACAAAAATTTGCCAAAAACCATTATTAACAGTCCCTGCCATAGAACTTTTTTTTGTTTTCGATTTTCTCTTTAACCGCTTAACAGATTTTGGTCAAAATTTTTATTTAGGAGGTCCTATCAAGTTAAAATTTGTAGTAGCCGTGGCGTGATGGTTAGTGCGATGGACTGTCATGCCGGAGGTCTAAGGTTCGATCCCCAGCCTCGCCACCTATTTATTTAAAAGAAAAACGGCTACTGCCTCTTGCGAGGAATTGACAATTCCTCCAAGAGTATCTCCTGTCACAGAAAAGTGCCGCTCGTTAGCCGTTCGGATTCGGCAATAAACTGTAGGTCCCCTCCATTCCTGCAGACACGCACACAGGAATGGTTGAGAGTTGTAAGTCACTAGGCCCTAGTTCTTCATGAGCTGTTGTGCCATCAAATTTATTTATTTTATATCAAGTTAAAATAATACTGTATACATATGAATTAAAAAAATACAATATAGCAAACGCAATGTATTTCGCGGACTTAGATAGTTTGGTGTAACTCAAAACGACTGTGAGTAAAATTTTTCAAGCGAGGGAGGTAAAATATGAATAGGTTACCACCAAAAATCCAATTGATAAAATAAAAACAGTATTATTACAATTAGGTGATATTAATTCTAAGATGTATACAAGTTTTTGACAAAGATATCTGCAAATTATAAATTATAAGTTAGTTACAAACATATTGGTGTTTTTTCGTACGTCTCCATTATTGTATATTTAAATCAAAGAAGAAAAGAGATAGTTATTAAGTAAATTAAGGAAGAATGAATAGTAATAGAGAAAGAAAAAAATTAATGACGATTGATCGTATGGAGTGACTTTAGCTCAATCCAGAAACGCCCAGTGCCACAGGACCCACGAATATGCCTTGGCAAGGAATTCCGTTTAAATTTTAATTTTAATGAGGTCAAGACCTTTCAATTAAGATACATTTCAAATGGTTTCCCGCAAAAGCCCATTAAATAGTCATACATTAAAAAAATCCGCGATTTTTATCGCGCTTTCCAGCTGTTGGATAGAGCTTGAAGTTGGTTTTTTTCACATATTTATACTCCTGGCAGTCAAGACCCTCAGATTGCGATGTATTTGGGAGTGTAGCATCAGTTACCTAAAATTTCGTAAAAAAAGCCGCAAGTTTTATCGCATCTGTCGCGATCATAAAATCCAGTTTAATTCATATGAAAACACTTTTAAGTTTTCTAAAACTAACTTCATTGAACTTGGAAATTTCTTTTCTCGTATTGATTGGAATAATCAATTAAATAACAATGATTTAGTACATGCCTATAGACGTTTTATTGAAATAATGTTCATGGGTTTTAATCAGTTTGTTCCACGTGTTCAGAAAAGGAAATCTTGCAAACCTTTATGGTACAATAAAAGGCTTTCACATATTAAAAATATTAAAAATAAGGCATTTGCCAAATACAAAGTTACAGGCAATCAATCTGATTATATGGTTTTTAGTAACTTAAGAAAAGAATTTTCGGTTTTAAGTAAATTCCTATACAAACATTACATTATGAGTATCGAAAATAATATTAAAGCAAATTGTAAATCGTTTTGGTCCTTCATTAACTCTAAGAGAAAGTCAACTGGCATTCCCCAGAATCTGAACTTTAACGGAGTTGATTCGTCTTGCATTGACAATCATTTGGAACTTTTTGCTAGTTTTTTTGAGTCTGTTTATTCTTGCCCTTTAAACACCGCAGTTGTTAATTTGGAAGAAAAGGTTGATATTGGTTTCATTCAATTGAATTTTGATGAGGTTTTAGTGGCTCTTCAGACCCTTAAGATAAATGATAATTGTGGTGTAGATGGTATTCCATCTAGTGTTTTGAAAAACTGCAGTGATTCCCTTTGTTTGCCGCTGTTTATAATATTTAATAAATCACTATCGGAGGGTTTATTTTTACCTGAGTGTAAGGAAGCATTTCTAATTCCTATATTCAAAGCAGGTTCTAAAAATCTAGTTGAAAACTATAGAGGTATTTGTAAACTCTCAGCGATCCCCAAGCTTTTTGAAAGTTTGGTTAAAAGTAAAATTGAATTTTTGACTAAGGAATGCTTGTCAGAGTCACAACATGGCTTTGTATCTGGTCGGTCCACTGTGACAAATTTAGCGGTTTTCTCATCATATGTCCTAAATGCATTAGAGGATAGATGTCAAGTCGATGCAATTTATACTGATTTCAGTAAGGCATTTGACTCGGTTGATCACAATATTTTACTAAAAAAGCTAGAGTATTTTGGTTTTCACTCAGTGATGCTTAAATGGATTTGTTCGTATTTGAAGAACAGAACCCAACGCGTACTGATTGATACCAAAGTCTCTAGAAGTATAGAATGTACTTCTGGCGTTCCACAAGGAAGCCATCTTGGTCCTTTACTTTTTATATTATATATTAATGACATAGTAGACGTAATCAAAAATTGTAATTATCTGCTCTACGCAGATGATTTAAAATTATTCTTTAAAATTAAGAACACTGATGATGATTTTGAACGAGTTCAATCTGACTTAGATTGTATTTCTAATTGGTGCTCTGTAAATAGCTTAAAACTAAATATTGGTAAATGTAAAAGTATAACATTTTCCAAATCGGGATCTGTTTCTTACTTTCCATATAAAATTAACTGTAATCCTTTGACTAGAGTTAATGAAATCATAGATTTAGGTGTTGTTTTCGATTGTAATTTTTCTCCTAAAAAACATGTTGAATACATTGTGGCAAAGGCGAATAACTTAGTTGGATTCATTAAAAGGAATAGTAAAGATTTTACGGATCCTTATGTTTTACTAACACTTTACACCTCTTTGGTTAGATCAACAATCGAATATGCTGATGTGATTTGGAATCCTTTCTATAGTGTTTATTCGGATAGAATTGAACATGTACAAAGACGATTTACCAAATATGTGTTTCGTAAAATGCGTTGGAACTTTAGTCCTGACTATAAAGCTAGGTGTCAATTGCTCGGGATAAAATCTCTAGCAGCTAGAAGAAAACTTCATTATGTAATGTTTGTGAGGGATATACTTTGTTATCAAATAAAAAGCCCGTTTCTACTCTCGTTGATTTCTTTTTATGTGCCAACTAGAATGTTAAGAACAAGAAGTTTCCTTTTTGAACAGCCCCATAGAACAAATTATGGTACAAATGAACCAATATCGCGTGCTGTTTCCTCGTTCAATGAAGTAAACTCTATTTATGATTTACATTTATCTCGTGATAAATTTAAAAATGAATTGTTATTGTTACTAATTTTCTAATTATTGATTATTTATAATTGTTTTTGTTATCTTTAATACATACATATCTGTTAAGCAAATGCTTGTAGATGAAATAAATAAATAAATAAATAAAAAGTTTGCGGCCACCTACACGTCTGTCATGGGCATATTCACACTCAGGGAGTCGAGAGCTTTCCAATGACACCAATTTTAAGTGGTTTCCCAAAAAGTAAAAAACGCCAAAAAAAAAAAAACCCATTTTCGGCGGCGTCTGTCGAGGGTTTTGCGGCCACCTACACGTCTGTCATAACCATTTTTGTAATCAGCGAGTCAGTGGCGTCGGGATGCGATGCATTTTAAGTGGTTTCCCTCACTATTTCTATTTTCAGAAAAGTTGTACTTTTGATGCACTTTTTCGCGGAAACGCGGCCACTACGTGCAGACAGACTTTCGTATTCGTTATCACCTTTCCTAGGACTAGTTGTAACATTAATACCATTTGGTTTCCTTTCAAGCAGAAAATCCGTCGCCAGCTTTTAGACTATAACAAGTTTCCGATAACGATGGAATTCGTGATAGGGCTCAATGCTTATGAACATACAATTTGTTCCTTTAAATTGGATTGTACGACTTAACTTGATCATTGCGTTCGAAAAAAAACGGTTCAATTGATCAATTTCAAATTTTACAGAAATATTAATTCCCCATTGCGAACATTCATTTCGGTCGGAATGTAATGCAATTAACTGCTTTAATTGTTGCTTATTTAGTAAGCTATAGCTCTTCAAAATGTTTTACCAAATAAAGTCCTGCAATCAATATTTAAAAGCAGTGAAAGGTTTACTAAAAGTAAAGGCTTACAATGTCGTTTTTTAACCTTTCCTTAATCCAAAGGAGAGTTGCCAACAATCAATAAGAATCGTTATAAAATTTAGAAAATATCTTGTAGAAAATTAAATCGAGTTTTCAAAACTACACTTAAATGTTCCGTGTCGTAATTCGTTGCTTAGATATTGGTAACCAAAGTCAAAAGTCGCTTTTTTCATTCAAAGCCAGATATTCTTCTGAAAAAAAATTGTAGAACGACGAAAAAAGATGACATTAAAGCTTAATAAATAAACAAATTATCTAATTAATACATTTGATTGGCTCAAAAATACAAATTCGAAAGAAAATGACATTTCAAAAAAAATGAAAGAAATTAAATTTTTGGTTCGTGCTGTTTCTTTTGATTGCGCAATAACGGTAGCCCGCCACAAGCATCATCTGTAGAGGACCAATGGAAACACTGCCAAAATGCCATCAAAAGTGCCGCTACTGATGTGCTGGGTTTCACTAGGCCACCACAACGAAACCCCTGGTTCGATAAAGAATGCAGACTGGCACATGAAGCAAAGAACGAGGCCTACCAAGCAATGCTCCAGACTAGAACCAGAGCTGCTGAGAGAGCAGCCCGGGACCTCTACGGGCAAAAGCGAAGGGAGGAACGCCGACTTCTCAGGAGGAAAAAGAGAGAGCATGCGAAGCGGGCGGTCGAGTCTATTGAGGACTGTAGCGGCAGGGGGGATATTCGAAAGTTCTACCGAAGGGTGAGGCAAACTACCCAGGGTTACAAGGCCAGAACGGAAGCCTGCCGAGACGAGAGTGGGAATATGGTGGTAGACACACAGTCGGTGCTGAGGATCTGGAAACAACACTTTTCTAGACTGCTAAACGGCGAAGATGGCCAAAATTCCGCTGTAAGACAGAACACTCCATTCAACCTGGACGATGATGGTCAAAATTTCCGTCCACCCGACCCAAATGAAGTGCGGTTAGCGATAGCCAAGCTTAAAACGTACAAGGCTGCTGGTGCGGATGGCCTGCCAGCCGAGCTATTCAAAGCAGGGGGAGATGACTTGGTAGGGAGTATACACCAGCTTATCTCCAAAATTTGGTCGGAGGAAAGTATGCCCGATGAATGGAACCTCGGTATAGTGTGCCCCATCCACAAGAAAGGAGATGCTCTGACCTGTTCCAACTACAGAGGTATAAGTCTCCTCAACGTCGCATACAAAATCTTGTCATCTGTACTGTGTGATCGCTTAAAACCGTTTGTCAACGATCTGATCGGCCCCTATCAGTGTGGTTTTAGGCCCGGCAAATCAACCGTCGATCAAATGTTCACACTCCGACAGATTTTGGAAAAAACCCAGGAGTTTCAAATCGATACACACCACCTCTTTATCGATTTTAAAGTCGCATATGATAGCGTAGACAGAGACGAGCTATTCAGAGCCATGGCGCATCTCGGCATCCCTGCCAAACTCGTCCGCTTGTGCAGGATGACGATGGAGAAATCTCGCTGCTCCGTCAAAGTCGGCAAGAACACCACCGAACCCTTTGATGTCGAGAAAGGTTTGAGACAAGGCGACGCGTTATCATGCAACCTCTTTAACATCGTACTTGAAGCAATTGTACGCAACTCGCAAGTCAACAACAGTGGTACAATTTTTCAAAAGTCCGTTCAACTACTTGCTTATGCAGATGATATTGACATCATTGGGAGAACGAAGCGAGCTGTTACCGGCGCGTTTGCAAGTATTGAATCGGAGGCGGCGAAAATGGGTTTGGCTGTTAATGAGGACAAGACGAAGTATATGCTATCATCGAGAAAGGAATCTCAACATCGTCGGCTCGGGCAAAACGTCACGATGGATAGATACAACTTCGAAGTCGTCAAGGACTTTGTCTACCTGGGCTCCACTGTAACATCGCAAAATGACATCAGCGCAGAGATCAAACGAAGAATTACTCTTGCCAATCGCTGTTTCTTCGGGCTAAGAAGGCATCTAAGTAATAAAGCCCTCTCTCAGAGAACCAAGGAGACCTTATATAAGACCCTAATCATCCCGGTCCTGCTATATGGGGCAGAGGCATGGACCCTGTCAAAAACGGATGAGAATCTGCTTGGGTGCTTTGAAAGGAAGATTCTTCGGGTGATTTTCGGTCCAGTCTGTATCGATGGAGCATGGAGGAGAAGATTTAATAACGAGCTTTACGGGCTTTACAGCGACGTCGACCTGGTCAAGAAGCTGAAAATTCAGCGGCTGAGATGGCTGGGACACGTGGAGCGTATGGACACCAACGCACCAGCCCGACGAGTCTTCGAATCTACCCCTGACGGTCTGCGCAGCAGAGGAAGACCCCACCTTAGGTGGCGCACACAAGTGGAAAACGACCTCAACCAACTTGGAGTGCGTAACTGGAGGCAGCTAGCTAGGGACCGAGCTGGCTGGAGGGGCTTGTTGGTTGAGGCCGTAGTCCATCCTGGGCTGTGAGCGCCATCTAAAGTAAATTAAAGTAAGTAAGTAATAACGGTACCTTAAAACAATCTTTTGTTAAAATTTTTTAATAGAGAAAAAAAGAAAGCATTAGAATGCTTTTTTTCATCTCAATACGACCACTTTCCACAGATATACAGGTCTTCAAAAAACAAAAAAAAAATGAATTTTGTTTGTTCCCTTAACATTTTGACAAGTGTATATTGCATAAAATTCAAATGGAAATTTTTTTGCTTCCTCTATTCCAATGCGTTTCCACCAGACACGACAGTTGGTCTCATTAGTTAGATGCTGTTAGATTCTGCATTTAATTTTATAAACTAACCACGGGATTGCACAATTAACATTGCATCTGAACTATGACTGTATGTAATTTAATCTTTACTTTTTTATCTTATTCACTGGTCGAATGAACAGAACATAGCACATTCCATTTCAAAAATGAATATCAAAGACGCAATTAAATAAAAACGAAACCAATTGTAATAGACATTTAAAATTCCATTATATTGCTCGTAAAAACCCATCAATTATCATAAATTTGAATCAGATCTTGTCATTTCTATTTCTAGCACATACCAAATAAATTCCTTACTTTGCTGGAAAACTGCTCCGATTCAGTTCTTCAATTCGAAGATGAAAAACTTTTGGCAGCTGGACGTGAAATAATTCCCATTGAAGAACTAACACAGAAGGCTTCTGAAAAATTGATTGCAATACAAGAAGATATAGCATCGGGAGCATGTGTCGAAAAAGAACCTTGTATTCGTGACCTATTGCTGGTCGAACTTGTCAACTGGTTTAATACGGAACTATTCGAATGGGTCAATAATTTACCTTGCAAAGTGTGCGGCGGTGAGGAGATGAAACTTCGTCGAACACAAATTGAGGACGGTGTTCGAGTAGAAGTTGGAATTTGCTGTGGTCAAGAGACGAAATTCTACAGATACAACGATATATCCCATTTGTTGGCCACACGAAGGGGACGATGTGGAGAGTATGCAACATGTTTTACATTCATATGTCGGTGTTTGGACTATGATGCCAGATTGGTGTACTCATTCTTTGATCATGTCTGGACTGAGGTGAGATCGAGAGCATTTTTTAGCTGATTCAATTTTATCTGAAGAATCAAATAATTAGGTCTATTCGGAAGGCCAACTTCGATGGTTGCATGTTGATCCATCGGAAAATGTTGTTGACTCACCTCTAATGTATCAGCATGGTTGGAAAAGGGATATAGATTATGTAATTGCGTACTCAAGGGACGATATTCAGGATGTTACCTGGAGATACACAAATAATCATAAAGATGTAATAATAATAACTGAATTTAATAAAGCCCTAGACTATGATGATCATTCATTTATTGCAGGTTATGAAGCTAAGGAAACGCTGTACAGAAAAGGACCTTATCAATACTCTAGTAACATTGAGACATAAGCGTCAAGCCAAGATATCAGAAGAACGAAAAAAGTATCTCAGTCAAAGAGATATGCTAGAATTAATACAAATGACAGTTCAAAGGTGCTTATAATAATATACTTTTATTTTGTTCTATTACAAAGATATAAATTCCCTCGCATAGGCCTCCAACAGATGCTGAATTAAAAGGCAGAAGCTCTGGAAGCTTAGCTTGGAGACAGTCACGAGGGGAAACTACATTTAACAATGTAAGTAAATTTTTTTTAATATTGTTTGGTTACAAATTAATCACTTGGATGGAATTGTACATAATGTATGTATGTAATTTTTCAAGTTAACATGTATTTGAAATAAGTTCCAAATTAAAGAGATTCCGAATATCGGAATAAAAACTTGTGTGAGTTTCGACCGAACAACATTCCACGCGGAAAATTGTTTGCCCTATTGGAACTTCACCCAAAATACGTTGCCAATGTTTGAGCTAGTGAAACATTTCCAATGACATATTTGTTCGCGATAGCTTTCGAAAATTTCGGGCGAAAAAAATTTAAGGTGGAATATTGTTTGGGTGAAAGTCACAGTGATGCGACATACAGAACATATGTATACAGAAATAGGTGCCCTGAATTCGTATAAAGAATTCATGCTCTTGGAGGTTTTGTCAATTCCCCGCAAGTTTTTTTTTTTTTAATTATAAGTTGGACTGGGTTCGGCCCCCAAACCTAGACCTCCGGTAAGGACAGTCCATCGCACTTACCATCATGTCACGGCTTTTTATTAGATTTAAGTTAATTTTTGTTCTTAATTGATTTAATATGTATATTTTTTGTATTTTTAGATATTTGTATTTAAACCAAATGAAACCGAAATACGAGAAAAACAGCTTAATGTGAGATATTCCTGCGTCACAGATACTTATGAAAGATATATAAAAGGTTTTTAAATTCTTATAATTTTGAAACAAATACTATTTTAACATATCGATCAAAAACATTTAGATAGATCAAATACAAAGGTAATCGACACATATAAAACATGGCAAAGCGCTCAATTTTCCTCGAAGAATATATTGAGAAAAGTCGAAAGAGATTGGAAAATGGTTTATCTAGCCAGACAAGGTAATAATTATTGTTTCTATATTTTTAACTTTACTCTAAATTACAACAACAACAAAAAAAAATTTATCATTCCAGAAGGGAGCGAAACAGCTGAAGTAGTATGGAAGTTTGATTTCTCCAAAACCAATTTAAAAGTTAAAGACTTTAAATTGCATCTGGATAAGAAAACTTTCGGTGATGGTGCTATTGATGTATTAGTTAGAAATGCAGAGGGCAGTAAAGAAGTGATCGGTTCAAAAGATCTTGTGATAACAGCACTATTGTCTGGTGGGAAAGGAGATGTTGCCTGGCAACATACCCAACTATTTCGTCAGAGTCTAAGTTCCAAAGAATATCCATTTGATTTAAATGTAGAGCTTTGCTCTTAATTTTTTTTTTGTTTTAATTTTAATAAGGCGTGCATGGATGGTGAATATTATTGTATTATGTATATGAAATATTTTTTTTTTTTAAATATGTAAACGAAAAATATATATTATATTGATATATTTTTGTATGTGTATTACCGTTGAAATGGATTTAACTAAAAACACAAAGTAACACACAAAGACTAGAAAGAATTCAAAATAAGCAAAGAATAAATAAAGTTCCATTGACTTGATAGCCAAAAAAATTCAGTTTTAATTGTTATTATTTACATAATCTTAGTTTACAAAACTAATATCTAGTTATCTATATACATATATTTATATTCGTTCAAATTCTTTAAATCTACTGTTCGCTGTTAACCAACTCGAACCATTGTCGCATGGCTTCACTGAGAACAAGCGGCAGTTGACCAAGATCACGTACGATCATATAATAGGGGAAGGGGAAGTCATCAAGATACGATTTAATACTTAGCTTTTTATCTGGAAGCATTTCCACCGACTGAATATCGAGAATTGAACTCTGGAAATTAAATAAAGAAGACGTGAAGAAATCAATGAATAATAATGAGCAATAAAACTGAAGACTTACCTTGTTTTCTGGATTGTCTATGATGATGTAAACAAGGAATATTCGTTGCCGTCTCGCCAGCTTTACGGCATTTCGCACCTATAAAACAAAAAATTTAAAGATTTTAGTTATACTATCTTTTTAAATCCAAGTTAATTTCCGAATCAATTTAATTTTGTGGAAAAAAATTAAAATACCTTAACAGTTCCTTCGCTGAATATATTTCGACCGTCACTCAGCACAAGAAGCAAATTTTCAAACAGTCCATTATCAGAGCCCATTGAACCTTCCTCGGTATTCACAGTCCGAACGAAATCCAACAAATCCGCAATATTAGTCTTTTCTTGGGCAAAAGCCAATGAACTGACCAACTTGGGACCATCAAATTGTTCTGTATGATTGAGTATAATTTTTGGTGCTTCACCAAATGAAACTATACTCAAACGACCACTTTCCAAAAGTGTTAGGGCTTGTGATACAAGTGAAATAGCTTCTAGAGTCAGTTCCTTGGAATTGTTATGATCCATGGATTTGGAATCATCAATGGCAATTGTAATTTTGTAATCACGCTGGGCTGGTTTGGTTCTCCGTAGCCAAATTTTATCCTTTCGGAACTGAGAGGCAATGTATGGAATGATTTTCTTCATGTTTATACGACGTCCTGTGCGGTAATCACCCTTCAATCGGGTGCACTTTGTGGGCTCGAGAATAAGACGTAGTTGTTCGCATAGCTCTCGGGCATTTGGAAGCATTTTATTTGAGATAATCTGCCACATTTCGTAGTCTTGGTGTTGTGGAATAGTCTAAAATGAAAATATTAAAATTTGAACTGAATGAAAAATTGCTCCTTACCCCTTTGCCTGAAACCAACTGATTTTGATAGGCTTTCCTCAGTTCCAAAGTCTCAGCAGCGGTTAAATCTTGAGCAATACTCGTGTCCATAAGAATCTCTTTTCTGAAATAGGAACAACAAATCAGTCAAAAATTCAAATAGAACTTTCTTAAATCTTACATGCAATGTGCAGTGGTGTCATCACCTCTTGATACAGTCATTGTTTCCACAACCTCACCTTCAACGTCAACTTTTTCTGTTTCTTCAGATTCTTCGTTCTTCTTTTCAGTTTTTGAAGGTTTGTCAGAATTTTTTTCTAGCTTTTCAGCAGAAATTTCTGGTTGATCTTGTTCCATCTCATCTGGAGTTGGTGTCTCATCAACATCCATCAATTCGTCTGTATTTTCCTCGTCGCCCTTCTCCTCCTCATCATTCTTTTTCTCTTCATCCTCTAGATGTTTGATTTGTTTCGATTGCTCTTCTGTGGCATTGTCAAGAGTTGTCTTATCATTTGTTTTTGGGTCTTTTACATGCTGGAATTCCTCACTTTCAGCTTCATCCTGCTTCTCGTCGTTTTCCTCAGAGCCTTCTTTCTGCTCTTTGAGTCTGTCAATTGTTTTCAGTTGCTTTAACTTATTCTGCTCGGCTTCGCCAAGTGTACGCTCTTCATTTGTCTGTCCCTGCTTTCGTTTTTCTTCGGGTTTGGGCTTTTCCCTCGACTGATCTGCCTTGGCTTCCGTTTCTTTAGTTTCTGCAATTCCTTGATGCCCTTGCTCAGAAGTTTCATTCTCAGCTTGTCCCACTCCGTCCTTGTCCTCGCCAGTATCTTGTTCGTCAAGCTTCTGGTCTTGATTGATGTCTTTTTCGGGATCTTCATTCTGAACTTGGTCGGTTGAGCCCTTGTTCTCTGTCTCGGGAACAGATTGAACATTCTCTTCTTTGCTCTGCTTATCCTTTGACTCTTCAGCTGCTTCAGTATCTTTGTCTTCAGATTTGCTTTCTTTATTTTCATCTTCTTCCTGTTCCTGCTTCTGCTCTTCTTCATCCAATTCTCCACGGGTTTTTGTTTCCGCTTCCTCGTTTTCAACATTCTCCTCTTCATTTTTCTCCTCTTGAGCATCATTATCCTTCTTCAATTTATCTGTGCCTGCTTCAGGTTCTTCCTCAGAATCTGATGAATCCCCTTCGTTCTTATTTTCTTCACTTGGTTCGTCCTTTTCTCCTTCTCCTTCTTCATCTCCTTCCTCATTTTCATTTTCATTTTCCGGTTGCTTCTGATCCTTCATTGTATCAATATCAAATGGGTTCTCGTCCTCACGCTGATCATCGCCATCTTTTTCGTCGTCCATGTTGAAATTATCACCCAAATCCATTTCCTCTGCTTCTGGTGGATCCTCTAGTTGATTATGATAAGGATTTAATTGTTCTTCATCGAATTCCGGTTCTTTCATGTCATCGATATCCTTCTCCTGCTTTTTCTTCTCTTTGTCTTGTTCTGGATCATCTGTTGCATCTAAGCCATCCTTATCGTGTTCTTCTTCTCCCTTCTTCGACTCATTCTTGCTATCTAAATCGTTATGGGCATCCGATTCATCTTTTGAACCCTTTCCCTCATCTTCTTCTTGCATTTCATTCTCTTCCTCCGATTGCTCTTGTTCCTCGTCAGATCCCCAAATTTGATCATCTAACTTGTCGGCTCCCTTATCAGTGTCACCCATTTCTTTATTGAGTTCCTCTTCGTCCTCTGACTCTCCACTGTCGTCTTCTTCTTCGGGCTTCTCAATGTCCTGCATCTTACCCTCAAAGTCATCGCTCATCTCAATTCCTTTCTCCTCCTTGCAATCCTCATTGTTCTTCTTGTCTTCCTCTTTTCGATCTTCTGGTCGTTTGGCGTCATCAAGTTGATCTTCTGACTCAATTTTATCGGAGGCATCTTTGTCGCCAGTTCCATCTTCCAGGCCAAATCCTTCACCTTTCTTATCATCGTTCTTCTTCGACTCACCTTCTTCGTCCTGCATTAAATCTGCTGGAACACAGAATCCTTTCGTGCTAAGCTCGACGAACACAGTTAACATAATGGAAAGCATTTTGGCAGAAACCTTATGCGCCCCCAACTGTTGGAACAGATAGTAATCCGCGACCAAGTTGTATTGCTCCAAAATCGGCAAAACTGATGTAATCCTCCGAACGTATTGAATGTTTGCGCCCTTCGAGTGCTTAATGGATAGAAGAATGTTGGACATTTTCTTGGTCACATGGGAGAGATTCAAAATATCCCAATCGGCCAATAGTTCCTGGTACAATTTCCCCTTCAGGTGATTTTCCTTAATTTGCTCGTCTTCGGCCTGTTTTCTGCTTGGCGAAACTCTTTGTTCTTTGCCATCTTCAGAGGTTATTGTTGGCTTGGGATACTTTTTAAATAGTTTCTGAATGGACAACAAAACCGAATGGACAATGTTCTCCAGCTCGATGTCGATATTTTCATAGTCTGGCAAGTCTTCGGTTGCATTTTCCTGCCTTTCAAAAGATTCATTAACTTCTTCCATGTGACTAAGCAATTCAGTTAGACTCTTCGCAGCTGGAAGGTACTCATCTTCTGAAACAGAAAGCAATTCTCGAATTCCTTCAGTTTGAGTACGAATGTCTATGTAGGCTTTGTTGAAGCTTTCCATTCGGTCACTACTTAGGAATTCCACATCGTTCTTGGCCATGTCGCCTAAGACAGACCTTACCTGACCAAGAAGTTTATGACAGCGTTCTGTGATCGTTACGAACTTCAGTTCTCCTTGGATAAGGATTGTATTCGTGTTTACTAGCAAAGTATTCTCAGACGATTCTTTATCTGGAATGCATTTCAAGAGCAACACAAATTGCTCCATTAGCAGACGAACTCTACAAATGCTCTCTTTAAGTGCCACGAATTCATCTCGCCATTTGGAGAACTTTAAGCTATTCGGCTCTTGTGTGCTCATCTCGGATAGTAGTTTCAAGTTACAAATGACATTACGCAGCTCATAAACATCACGCGTCGAATTACTTAACAGCAGACGTTGATTTTGAACCAGGAGGAATGTTTCAACAGCAAATCCTTTAATGCGGTCAATGTTTGGAGGCCCCAATTCACTGAGTGGTGCCAACATAGCATTCTGGAGGAGTTTCAGCTTAAACACACACTTTGCATAGTATCTATCGAGGTTTTCATTCAAATGAACAATATTCGGGTGAATCTTCTTGTCTTTGAACCCTCCTAGCATGGTTTTTACACAGAAGGGAGGAAGTGACAAATCTTCGAATTCTGACCGAAGTGACATCTCAAGTAGACCAGATTTATAACTGAGTCCAAGATTCGTAAGAGTCTTAAAGAAATCCGAAAGAGCTTTTCGTTTTTGTTGCAGAATATGCTTGGCTTCGATGACTTGCTTGGGACGTTCTTGGGATCTATCAACTTCCAGATTCCTTAAATAGTCGCATGTTTCAATTTGTAGGGTCATAAGCTCGTCAAGTGCATTAATCAAGCTAGGATAGGAAACATTGTTGATGGTTTCTTTGACTACATTCCGCGAAGTCAAAAATAGTTTTCCAACCTTGTGCAATAGACTTGCCTCATCGCCACTAGCTTCAACTTCGAATTTCTCCTTTAGCTTTTGTGGAGCAACAAATGTCTTGACATCAATCATGTAATACTTGATCTTTGGGTCATAACGTAGTTCCCTGCCCTTTTCGTTTTCAAAATTATAATCCTTTGCGGTGGCATCTTTAGGTTGAAAAACTGGACTTATTTTCTGCGTCAATTGATTTTGATATTCCTTGAGGAACTTGTTCAAGCTTCTATGAACTCTTGCCACATTGCTTCGCATGCTAAAGTAAGACAAGTCTTTGTTGTAAGATTCAATCTTAACAAACTCTTTGAGTTTCTTTTCGATTGGAGCACGAATTGACTTCTTGTTCTCATCAATTTCAGCCGCGAATTGACTAAAGTAGATCTGTAGATTGTGAAGACCAGCAATAAGAGTGGTCTTCTTTTCCTCGTCCCCGATTTGAATATAATGCAGGTACATTTCAAAAGATTTCAGCAAATCCATGCGAACTTGGAAATCTCCGTAGCTAGACGATTCGACAAATTGTTTTAGGATTCTAAGGATATCGTTGGGTGAGATCTTAGAGGTTTTCTGTTGTTCGGTTTCCATTGTTTCACCTTCGGCAAAACGTTTCTCGGTGTATTTCATGTCAGTGTAGGATGAATCGATTTCGTGATCTTGGATGTATTCTTGGAGAAGATTATAGATGAAGAACCAATATTTGTAGGCATTCGACTGGACTCTGAAACCAAATCAAAATGAGTATCAGAAATATTTTGTTTTTGTTTATAATATAGTAATATTTACCTTTCATGAGTTTGAGACAGACATGTTCTCCAGAATTGCAATTCCAGTTTTGTCCATTTTTGAACAAATTCAGCAACTTCAATTTCCAAGTCACGTAGATGATTGTTCTTGTGTGCAACTTCATTCCACTGAGCTACTTTTTGGCGTAGTATTTGAAAACCTGTATTGAATCGAACTACTGGTGATGTCGATGGTAGACCACGGATTTTTTTGATGACACGAACAATCTGACAAAAAAATTAATAATAATGATCAGCTTTAAATACGACAAGAGAGGAAGTGGCACAGTCAATTGAAAGTAGTAGCATTTAGACAAACTAAGGTGATTTATTAGGAATTTTAAAGGAAGATAACCAAAATATGCTTTTTTAAGGTACATAAATGTTTAAGAATTAAGTTCGAGCTTTGAGGTCGATAATGATCTTCAAAGGATGCATTTACCTCAACCGTGTACCTGGAAAGAAATAGCCACGATAGTTGCAATTTTTACTGGATACAGGCCAATAAAAGAGCATGCAGCGAAGCTGGGAACTCCTCGCAATAAGCCCTGACGAAATAGATGGAATCAAAAGGAAAAGGAAACTTTCAATTATTTTCTCTATATTATGTAGCTTGCGATGGCTAAAATAAGAGCATCATCTATATATATAAAAATGAATCCTTTGTCCCACGGCTACATGCAAACTTATGATAAATCAAGAATCTATAAAGTGCACAAACCTTAGGTGTAACAACATCACTATTTGTGTGGCGACTAAACAAATCTGGCCAAAGCTGGCTCTGAAGCGCACCAAGTGTCTGATTTCTTTAAGCAGATCGCACATAAGCTCCGTTATAGGCGTGCTTAACTGGACACTGTCTTATAGGCAGGCACGCCACGCGACTTGGCGTTTTTGCCAATGACTACTGCAGAAGCTGCATGGATGAGGAGGAGGAGGAAACAGTATCCCAAAGACGTTGATTCCATTTGGGAGACTTCTACTATATTGATCCAAGTGATCTGGCTAATACTGAAGTAAGTAACCATGAACGCTTCGTAAGGAGCTCCAAGTGGTTTAACGATTAGGGGAAGTTTCTCCTAGATCTATGTGGTATCACAACGGGCCAATAGTTGGCCGATGTGGGTCGCTTGCCGACAGCCACTTCCACAGTGCGCATCTTCGAAAATTACAGTCAGAATTTACAAAATCAAAACACAAGTGTTTCGGAATCGCAGTGACTCTAGTCCACAATTTACAAAAACAAAATACAAGACATGCGCAGAACTGAACAAAAAAGGAAACTCGGAAGATATTACCTTCTATATGAGTACTGTGAGCCACTTCTACATAACCTAACCTAACCTAACCTATCCCTTTTTGTGTTCGTACGCGAATAACTCGGCTGAACATCATTCAAATTGGATCAGGATTGAACTTTATGTATACTGTTGTTATTTTGACAATCTTATAGTTACTATTTTTCTACTTGATTATTTTTAATTTGTACTGATTGTTTTATTCCGAATAGACTCTCGAAATAAGGCCAATAGCGCGCAAATTATTGTTGTTTTTTTTTTTTCAATTTTAACGCGACGAATTGTAAAGCTGTGATGTACAGATTTTTAAATCTAACTAACAGCCCTATTCTGCTAAACATTCGCGTGAAAGTTTGTATTCTGCTATCCGTCGGAGGGAAATGATTACTCCAAATTTTGTATGAAATTCGATAAAAAGTGGATTTTTGCAAAATTAGATTCTTTTAAGAAATCCTAAACTAAATATCAGTTAAGATTTGCACTCTAAAGACTGAAGATTTAAAAAAATAATTAAAGGCAAATTGAATGCAACTTTCACGTGAATCGAAAGTTTCGATCAGATCGAATAGCAAAATAAGGCTATAATAGCCGCGTTTTATTATCTACGGATCTGGATAAGGATCATCCCTGGAAAATAAAACGATATGGATCACAATGACGTCAGTGTTATATGAACATCTCTTTTTTACTTACGAATTGTTTTTGTATTACGTGTTAAAAAATGATCCTGATCCAGATCCGTAGAAAATAAAACGCGTCTAATATATGCTGATAAAAGAAAGTACGTATACGCCACAGTGACTCCGCTAATGCTTATTTGGTATTATTTATTTTAAAGGTTCTGTAAAGTTATATATATGTAGGTACTAAAAACAGGCAAAGATTTATAAAGAGGATTTTTTCACCTTGCTCTTTTCCCATATCCGCATGTAAAAGTTACAAAGGTCCCAAAAAATGCAAATATAAAAATGTATCAGTTTCTAACACGTTGGGCTACATTTGGTTATTTCCTTTTTTATTTGATGGTAAATCTTCTAGAAGTAAGTATACACTTTTTTTTATTACTATTTATTCCAGTTCGAATTGAATATATTCACAGCTAAGACAGGGCAACGTCTGTGCGTTCGCACATAACTAGGCTAAACATCATCCGATTTGGTTGGGGATTTTTTTTTTGTTGGATTTGTATTGAACCAGATAAACACACAACGGAGCCGAAAATTGGAAAATTCCACCGAAAATTAGAAATTTTTTGTTGGATTTTTATTTAACTTTACGGCGAAGATTTAAGTAGCATAAATTTAAGCCTGCTTCATCCAAAAAAAGCCACACATATCGCTGAAAAAAAGAACATGAGGCTACAATTTGCTCGGAAGCATATTAATAAACCCCCGGCTTTTTGTAGAAGTGTTATTTGGACTGACGAGACTGCTTGTTACTTGGATGGTTATAATAGCTGAACATTTTATTACTCAGATCGTAAAATTAAAGCCAAACAACCGCAGTTACAAAACAAAACCCAGGAGGCACTCCAAAGGAGGTAAAATTATGATCTGGGGATGGATATCGTATGGTGGAGTGGGACTTCTTGTGAGGTGCTTCGGTCATATGGCAAGTCTTCGTCGTAAAGTTCTTTTACTGATGGAGTTTTCACGATCATTATTGGAATAAGTAAGCATATTTAGCCTTATCATCCTACCCGATCGGAACGAAATTTTTTCTGATTTCTACGAAATTTACGAATTTTGTATCATTGTTGCCGTTCCGATAAGCCAGTCGGACAGATATACGAAAATGAAACTGCGTCGAAAATGTCAAATTCGTGCGTTGCATGCTGATAAAATGTTAAAATGGCAGCAACGCATCACGAATTAATGCGATTTGTGAAGATATTTGCTTTCCGATTTTCCCGACAGAAAATTAGAAGAGGAAAATTTTCCGTAACCATACGATACGATTCGTTTACCATGAACAGAAAAAATCGTCCGATCGGAAGTTTTCTCCGATCGTACATTTCTCCCACCGAATACGATAATATGGCTGATTTTGAATTTTTCCACATGGGTTACTTTCAGAGGAACGAATAATTCGATTGTCTCCCCTTTTTGTTGTAGCCCTTTTTTTCTATTCCGGCAACATTTTTAACACTTCCTCGCGTTTTTTTCATTTTTAATTTGATATTATGACTGTAGTTGTATTTAGCTGATAGTTTTGCTGCCGAAACACCCATTTGAAAATCTACACAGTAGCTGCGCGCTGGTCCGAAGTTAGTTCGTAAGTTCTGAGTCTAGCCATTTGAACGATTTGACTGAAGAAAATATAAATCCAGGCTGTTAACAATAACAAGGTGCATCGTTTAAACTTGAAAAGTCAATTCTATAAACTCCTGTTACCCACTTTAAGCAGTTCATTGCATTTGTGCAAATAATTTCGCTGGTGTTAATTGATGTAAAAATAATTTTGTCATTCTTTCTCTTATGGTTCTACCCTTAACAGTTAGAATTTTGATTTTGTTTTTTAAGTTACACTGTCGAGAATATTAAAGAGTTTATCAATAATATAATATATTTATTTTTTTTTTAAGTTGTGTACCTTTTTTGAAGTTTGAGTATTGCAGTCTGCAAAATAATTTTGCCATTTAATGTATTTTATTCGGCAAGATTGGCACATTGGAGCACAGCACGCTGTAAATTATCTATATATATTCATAATTCAGAAATAGAGCATGGATATTTTGGACTTAAATTAAATTTGGTGGCGCGACAGCTCGTGTAGAACCAGGGCCTAGTGACTTACAACTCTCAACCATTTCTATGTGCGTGTTATTGGCAGGAAAGAAGGGGACCTACAATTTTCTGACGAATCCGAAGGGCTAAGATTAGATACACTTATTCATGACAACAGTCACTCTTGGAGGATTTGTCACTTCCTCGCGAGAGGCAGTAGAAGTAATTTTTGTATGGTGGACGAGGCTAGGAATCAAACCACCTCCGACATGACAGTCCTACGCACTAACCATTATGCCACGGCTACTATATACTTCGAACTTGTAAATCCTATATTTAATGGGTTAAACCTAGATATGGACTGATTCTTTAACATTAACATGCGATTTTCTAGCCTATTTTAGTTCTTTTCGCTTCTAGTATCAAATTATGTAGTATCACAGATAATAGAGTTACATAGATATTGCATCCCGTACAAACAAAAATGATAACTTTTTCAATGTTTTTTGCTTGTAATCCCTTTTTCTTTTTTCTAAAAAATCGAATCGGTTGGCCAAAATACTTATGTGCTATAGCTGGTGTTTTGTTTTTATGTGTATGTTTGTGTATTTATCTTTTGTAACATCATATATAGTATATAGGGCCAACAAATTCGATTAAACTGGGACGTACGTCTGCGTCCCAGTGATCATATTTTTTTTTCTGCATGCGATATCTATGGAACTATAGTGTCTGTGGTAGTATGTTTTAAAGTTAAGTTTTTAAAATATAATTATCTCTTACATCAATTAAACTAGCATGTTCGGGATACAATTCCAATTGGTCTTTAACACGCTTCTCAATTCTATCCAAAACATCTGTACATGAAATTATTTCGGGAATGTTGGAATCCTTGTAAAAGTTATATTCTTGTAAGTGTTTACCTAAAAATATAATTAAAATAAGATATTTGTCATTTTTTTTTTTAATTTGTTTTAAACTTACTGGAAAACGATACTTCATTGAGCATCTCTTGCTGAAGACCAATAGCAAAGGCAAAAGTGTTGTAAATATTCTTATCCAATTGTTCATTTAATGCAGTTTTATATTTGGAAAATAATCTTACGAAAACCTTCACACGATCTTTAAATGGAGAAATGAAGTCCAAAGCAGGAGTGTTTTTCGCATTAATATCTGGGTGGTAGTAATAAACCCTAAAAAATAAATAAACAAAATATTTAATGGAAACATTCACAAGGATTTTTTTTTGTTTACAACATACTTTGAAAATTGTTCCATAAGAGTAATGAAATTCTTCGCTAAGAATCCATAATCTTCATCACGTATAACCAAAGATGATTTATTTGTAATTTTTTTATCGGACGATAATTTCATTACTTTTTCTAGCGAATCATCCACAATGAACTCTCCAAAGTCTTCTTCAACATTTGTTGGGAAATTTTCTTCGATTTCTTGAAGTTCGATGAGTTCTTCGTCTTCGGTTTCACACTTGGTTCTATTAATATAATTTTTTTTTTTTTGTTATTCAAATATTTTTTAGTACATTTATTCACATTATATTCATTGCTACAAGAATAATTTAATTTTTGTAATTTAGTTAACTTACTTTGTGACATAGAGACTATCTTCTTCTGCTTTTTGTTTCCTCTTACGCTCCTCTTCGTCTTGCCATACTTTGTTGCAGATATTAAGGGCGAAATCAAGTTCATTGAATGTTTCTTCATTAATATCCAATGAGATTGTGATACGATTCTTCAGCTCTAGAATTTTTGATTTTAGAAGTCTAAAAAAAGTAAATATATGAATAGATATAATAAATTTTTGACTATTCAATGACAAACTTACCTAAAGTATTCAAATTCGCTGCCCTCTAGCCTATCCAAAACAGAAAAAACAATCGATCGATTCTCATGCACATTGTTTGATCTGTCCACATTGAAAACTTGCAAACTACTAGCACTTGGGAATTCAACAATATTTGTCAATAAATTCGCTAACTTCCCATTTTCGTTCAAATTTGAAAAGATTCCAATGGAATTGGGCATAATTGAGCTTTGCAATTGTTGCAGTGAAATTTTCAATCCTTCAAAACCAAATCTTACCAAACCCACCGAACATTCAAGTGGCTTCAAGAAGTCCTCATAGTGTCCTGCATAGCGTTTCATGGTATGATTGATAAATCGCTGTGAATTTGAAATCCATAGATCGAGTTTTTTGTAAGTTTCAATGAGTCTCAGTAATTTGGATTCATCTGGTGTTGGTTTAAAGTCCACACAATCCTGCCAACTATCATCGACTTGCTGAAGAAGACTATGCATTGCGTTTGGTTCGCAATTCGTCTTTAAGAAATGTGTTATGTCTTGGACTAAATTTGAATATAAACATTCATCTGGACGCAGAGCAACCTTCTGCGAGAACTTGGCTTGCCTTTTGGATAAGTCGGCCAACCTTGATTGTAATTCATTGCAAATTTCGGATCCAAAATTCTTGTAGTTCATGGTGATCTTCATAAAATCATACGCAGTCATCAGTGTGGTAAGACAATTTATATCCTCAACGATGTATTCCTTTTTTAGGCGATTCTTCTCAACCGGATCGATTAGCGGTGTGAAGGTGAGAAGACACATTTCGATGGATCCAATGAGAGATTGAATTAATGAAGCATTGTAAAAGTTATTATGAGTTCTTAACATCGGTTGGAGCTGTGCATTGACTTCAGTTTGTGTCTTAAGGCATTGAGCAGTCAATTTCGAGACAAGTTTCTGGAAATTATCATTGTAATCAGAAAAATTCTCATTTTCCATATTCTGACAGAGCTTTTGGACATATTTAACTTCTACGCATAGCTTCTTGGCTTTTGTCAAACTTTCTTCAAGAATTGATTGGGATAAATCAAATCTCTTAGTCATTAAGAGACCATTGTTCCAAATCAACTGACGCATATCTGCCAGGGAACTCTTCCATATCTGTAAGTCATTTAGTGAAATAGCTTTAAAACTTCCATCCCAATGGAATAACATCTTAATAATACTCTCGCTTAGAGGTGGACCTGCATAGGTATACGTCGAAGCAACCTCTAAGTCTTTCTTTTCAAGATTCAAACACGCATCACTCCGGGACGATAGATTATTCAACAAAAGAGAATGTGAAGCTTTAGTCACAATATGGTTGTACGTTGAAATGAGTTTATAATTAACATTAAGGTACTTAATCAGGCTCTCGAACTCGTTCTCAGTTTCAATGGTGGAGATGTGATTCAAAATTTGTGAGGATAAGTCTTCCAGTCGCTGATACTTCTTGCTTTTGGTTAACTGAAGTAGTTCAAGAGACGACGTACTCAAAGATGAGATATTCTCGATAAAGAATTCATTCAAATCCAAGCTCCTTGATTTATTTATCGTGATTTGGGAAACGAATTTATTTACAAAATATTCTCGAAGTGGCAGCATTTCGAATTCAACTTGATTTGGCAACTGTGTTGGCTGCAAATCTGCACTGAGAATAGATGCAATCACAGCAAGTGACTTCTCATAATCATCGAAATCCCAATCGTCGACCACTTCTTCGTCTGCCTTGTCAGCAAAATCATTAATGAAGTTTGTCATTGCATCCAAAAGTGATTTTGGAATATCACTAGGTAAAAGAGTACCCCCTGGTAAACGATGACAATGAATGTCAAATCCTTGTTTCTTCAAAACCGCCGCTTTCAACTTTCTAGCTTCATCAGATTTCTGTGCAAATAGCTTCTTTGCAATAAACTCATTGCTAAATGTTCCATAAACAGGAACAACGGCAAGACAAGCATCAAGCGTATTTCTCAACTTCAATCTCTGGACTTGTTCTTCCCTGTAATAAGGCTGGAACTGAGTAATTTGTTTAGTATAGACTTTCCTTATCAAATTCAACGGATGATTCACACTTAATGCATAGTTGGCAATTTTTTGAAGACTTAATTCAAACTCGGAATTCAACTGCTTATAGTTTGGCAGAAGTTTCTCCAGTTGTTTTAGTAGATTTTTATCCAACCACTTAAAGTGCAAAAGAAGTTTGTCCATTAAATTTGTATTCAACACCTTGCTGATGAATAGCTTGCCTTTAGAGATTTTCAACAAACGATTGGTCCATAAGAAGGCAGTAATGACTTGTACGTAAGTTGACAAATTAAATCCAGCATACACCAATGAGGCATTCAAAATGTGACCCAAACTCTTGACAAATGTTGCCAGATTGTTTAGAAACACATTATTCAATCGATCGTTGATAACTTTAGTTTGAACAGCTTGAGAATAGGCTAGAGCATTAAGCTGGCTAAGTTTGGTTACTGGCTCAAGACCAACTTTATCTACTAACAGATGTGACAGCAACAGAGCACTAAGGGCAAATCCTTGTTGTTCGTATTCTGCATTTAGTTCTGCAATATATTCTCGGATACGTGGAAATAGTTTGCTATTCCATGGAACAGAACTAAGAGTCTCGCCAAAGTTTTGTGTACTTTGATCAATCGTGGAATAGAACTCATCACTGAGCATTTCTAATTCTTTTACGGAAACTTGGTCCAATTCAGAGTTCTTTAGAATTTCTTTCAAGTACAAATGACGAAGGTTTCTGTCGTCCATCGAACTGGTCTCGTAAAACATGTACATACAAGTTCTTATCAATTCGAAGCTCTTTTCGAAATCAAGATTCTCAAAGCTAGTAAAGAGTTGACTCAAAGAATCACTAGCATCGTTCTTGAGGAGGAGCAATCTGAATGGTTCGGCTTGCATTTTAACCAATGCCACCGAGTTCAAATCTTCGCCTCTGAGTACGACGTTTTGAAGATCGACCTTTACAGCTTCAGAATCGTTTAGTTTCTTTGATTCCTCAAGCACAATTTCTCTCAGTTGATTTTGATAAAAAGCCAAGCCATAGCCCATTAGATCGATATTCGAGGAATAAACATAGACCTCTATTCCGCTTACATAAATAGCCTTCTCATCTTCATAGCCGATACTCTTATAGGCCTGGACGAGAAAGGCGAACTGTGTTAGATGGGAAACATTGAAATTATTGATCTCAGTCGCTTTACAAATCCGCTCATGAATTCTCAAAATCGTATTTATAGAATTTGTGTCGTGAATTCCATTCTCATAAACAATAACTCGAAAATCATCCTTGGTGTAGTTGTCCTTGCTAAATGCCATTTCAACACAACGATTCCTCATGGCTCGTGATAGTTCTCCATTCTTTGGATCGATTGTAAGGAATGCACGGAAATTCTCATGTTTATCGACAATTTCAGCTTCATCATTGACCGTGACACCCTTTTCGGATATCATTAGTTTTCCATTTGGCTCAAAGACAGGATTTAATCGATCTAAAACTGCCGAAGAGCATAGATTCACGTGTTCCAAACTAATGTATTGTCCATTTTTTAAGGATTTTACAATTTTCGAATCTACCCATTCGAAACTTCCACCTGTATTGAGTGATTCGTAGTTGCGGATAAGATTTTTAAGAGCTTTTAAAACTTTGTTTAGCTGTTCAAGCTCGGCTTTAACTTGAATAGAAATTGAATCAATTGAAAGTAGCTTAGTTATGACTTTGGATATAAGTAGAATACGATTGCGGAAATTATTCAACTCATCAGACATCTCAGATTGATTGTGAAGATCTAGATTGAAAATTATTTTAAACAATCAGAGTGTGGTTAGGGAAATTTTATATTTTGTATCTTACCAATTTTGATTTTATTGAGATCAGAATATTTACTCCAAGCATTTAGTAAATCTTCTAAAACATGATGTCCTCCATTTTGCGATGTATAATTCATTTCGAGAATTAAGTTCTGCACTTGTGTTGTGAAAATTGTTTCAACGCTTTGTGAAATTTCTTCCAGGTGACGGTTAAGGTCAATCTGAAAAAAATAGTTTGGGGTTTAACGACATATAATAAAATAAAATGATAATTAAGACAGATAAGGGTTAGAATGTGTAAAAATAAAAACAGGAACGACTATTGTTCCCGGAAAACACGCTTCAACTCTGGAAGTTAACTCCAGATTCCTCAAATTAAAGAAATAACTCATGCTTTATTAAATTTACATATGGTTTAATTGCTGTTAGTTTCTCAGTAACGTACATCTGCAGTTCATATCCCAAAAGAAAATAACCGAATACCGAAGTTTAATACCGATACACTGAAGGATGTTTACCTCCATCGCAAACCATTTATTTCGGCCGATTGAAGACATCAGTGCTGATTGGTTATTTTTTAACAATCTTAACAAAAAGCGTTTATCCCAGTTGCTCTCTATAATTTTTTTTAGGTGCAACCTTTCTCGATATTAAAGGGCAATAGTGCATCCGCAGTGATTCGCTGTATATTGTTCTCTTTTCTTTGTACGTTAAATCGATGAAGAGAAAAGAGGGCACTACACTGCGTTTCACTGCGGATGCAGTTTTGAGGATTCCATAATCAGCTTAATTATTATCTATTGAAAGATTTCACTCACCTGTTGAAAGCTGCCAGTAACAGAATCATCAATAGTATCCATGTTGCAAACTTCATTGGACAGTGTACACACTAAATCGATTAGCTTGGTTTTCCCTGAATCAGTTGGACCACACAATAATACCGGCTTATCCATATAAATACATTCAATTAAATTCTTTAAATATTCTCTTTGGGATGCCAGCAGAAGTGGTGTCTTTTCTATACTTTTTAATGGTCTCAAAACCGCCGTCAAATTAACTGCAGGCTCTCTTTCCAATACAATATCATTTAAATAAATTTTTGTATCAGTCCAATAGAGTGCAACATCTTCCGATAGTGCATTAAGTTTCTCTGCATCACAATTGAAGACTTCACTAAAAGCATTACGAATAAAGAGCTTGTCTTGGTCAGATCTCATTCTTTGATAATAGATTAACTTCATACGTTCGTAGAGTACAATTAAAAAGTTTTCAAATTCACTTAGAAGTTGCTTAATTGATTCTTGTCGTTGGAAAGGTGTCTTTTTTGGAATAAAACCTGTCTCTGGACTAATAAGCAAATCGCACCATCTCAGAATGTCACGCAAATTAATTTCGAATGGGCCTCCTTTATAACCGAATTCCATGTCAGCGATTCCTTTATCTAGCTTTTCTGAGAATTTCACTAAACGAAGTGATAAATCAAACTCAATCTTAGCTGGATGAATTTGCGGACTTATTTTTAAGTTTTCCTTTTGTTTCAGTAAATCAAATATATTCATTGGCTCTGCCACGCCATCCATTTGTTCCAAAAATCCTTTGAAATGAGCGGCTAAATCTTCAAAATGTTTAGCATACTTTCCATTTACCACAAAGAGCAAATCATCGGTGGTGAGCTTTCTCAAGTAGACTTTATTGAATCGATTAAGGAACGATTGTGGAAGACCTTTTCGACCGCCACCTTGACGCAGTGGATTCTGGCAAGCAAATATGCGAGTCTTCCGACTAAGGACGAATGTTTTGTTTAGTTCGGGAATATATACTTCTCCACGATGATCGAGAATGGCATTCAGACCCTCGAGAACACTTTGAGGAGCTAAATTCAATTCATCAAGAAGGATCCAGGTATTTTCCGATTTTAAAGCAGCCAAAAGAGGTCCATCTCGCCAAACAAACGATCCGATTGTGTTCTTCACTTCAGGATCATCAATGTTCTCTTCGGCTGGCAAATCAGTTCCGAACAGATCAGCCAGATCAGTATGTTCGCAAAGGTTTATCCTTACGACATTGTAACCGATTGCATGAGCCAGACTCTCCACAATCGATGTTTTGCCCACTCCAGGTGGTCCTTCCAACAATACAGGCTTATTTAAACTCAAAGCCGAAAGAAGTCGGAAGAGATTCTTCTTTGTTGTGGGTGCATCAAATAAGAAATGCTCATCGGCTGTTATTTTTCTTTCCGGATTCGTAGGAATAAAGAATGGTTTGATTCCGAAAGATTCGTCTGTACTTTCAATAAGATCTCCACGCTTTAGAATTATTTCATCCGCCTTGAAATCAATGCCTACAATAAACTTTGCCTGTTCAATAGCATATCGAATGATATTCAATTTGAGTTCTTCGACTTTCTCTAGAGATTCGTGTGGAAGCATTTCTAGAGAATCTAAGAAAATTGTCTCTAATCCAAAGATTGCTGCTTCAGGGAATTCTAGCTTCGAATTAACAATCAAATAGTTTGACCAGGCGAGAATATCACGAATAGAGAACTTAAACTTCTCTACTTTATCGCGAATACAGAACACTACATCGACCAGAAATGAAGCCACCTTGCGGACATATTCCATCTCCCTTCCACTCATACTCTGTGACATGCAATTGGCTGCAATATTCACTAGATCATCTCTTGAATCCGATGGTATACACCAAATTTCTGTAAATCGATTTCTTAGAGCAGGAGATAATTCCTTCTTGCCGAAATCACCTCCAGGATTCATGGTGGCAAAAAATTGAAATCCCTCGGCTGCTTTAATGACAAAGTCCTTGGACACAGAATCAACATCGCTAACACCTCCTTTCTCAGCCAACAACACCGTTCTCTCAGGCTCCAAAATACAATTCAACCTTTCAAGAACAGAATCTTCTGCCAGCGAGATTTCATCGGCCATGAAATAACTTCCTTCCACCATTGACATGATTAAAGGGCCATCTGCCCACTCAAACAACTTTTGATTCTCATTTGATTCTGAATTTGTTCTGCAAGGTCTCAAGCCACCCAAGAAATCAGCTCCCTCGGTGTGCATATGACAATTCAGAATCCTCAATTGAACATCGTGAATACTCGCCAAAATCTGGCAAACCGTAGTCTTTCCACATCCAGTTGGTCCAACTAACAGCACTGGCTCATTAAATTGAATGGCTTTCGCCGCCAAAACGGCCATTCGTGTCATATTTCTTGTCCAAACAATATCATTTCTCTCGGTGTAGCTTTTAATTGAGTCTATGATGTTCCTCGTCACAGGTGATGCTTCATCGCCGAACAATAAATCCAAGTTAATCTTCTTTCTAAAGTTTCTGTAGAGCGTCTCTTCTATGATTTCAATCTCGATATCAGTTCTCACTTTCGCAGACAGAACCAGATAGCCCTCCTCAATCAAATGTTGATTCCAGTCATATTTCAAGTCATCAAGAAGTTGCTTGTCAGCGAATGTATAACGATTACCCCACCGGAAGAGATCACGCAATGTGAAGACATTCTTCGTTGTTGTCTTACGATTCTTTTGCAAATCCCACATGCATTGTACCATTTTCTTGGAATACGATTGAGGAATGAGACAACGTTTCTCAAGAATTATTTCCAATTCACTGCGAGGAATTTCGGAAAAATGAAGTTCAATGAAACGATTTTTAAATGCTCTCGATAGAGTTTTTCGGCCCCCGTATAAACCCGGTGGATTTTGTGTAGCAAAAAGCATGAAATTCGGATGAGCCTTTACTAAAGTCTGAGTTTCTGGAATAAATAATTCACGATTGTCATCGAGAACACGATTAAGAGCTTCTAAAATGTCAGTGGAGGCCAAATTCAACTCGTCGAGGATTATCCAAAAGCCATTACGCATAGCTTGCACCAAGACACCCTCTTTAAAGGACAACTTGCCAGTTACGTCGGATGTGTAAGTTCCTATATACTCCTGCAGATCGGTGTGTTCATGATTATTGATCCTTAGACAGTGGTTTCCACTTTTCTTGGCGACATACTCAATCAAACTGGTCTTTCCAGCACTTGTTGGACCCTGAAGCAGGATCGGCAATTTTCCGATCGAGATAATCCTAGATAGATCCTTTAGATTCTCTCCCACACTCTTGGTGAGGATGTAGTTACTGCATTCTTGGATCTCATTCGGTCCCTTTTGAATCCAGTAGCCTTCGAAATTCAAGTAATCCTCGCCTGGACGAGGAATCCCTTGCGACAGAATCGCTTTAACATTGCTTAACAATGAACCTTTGATCAATTCCAGCACAATATTATGTGAGGCAGGATCTAACTGCGTTAGAAAACTCATACAGAAGCTCTCGTAAAGATTCCTTTCAATGGATCCGCAAAGGTTTTTCGCACAGATCATCAATGAACGACAAAGGGTACGAAGAGAGAATACAGGACGATTACCCAGACCATCGTTCAGCTCCAATTTTGACAAGATCCGAAGTTTTTTGTACAACTTCACGATGTTCGTAACTCGTTTCTTTTCAATTCCAGTGTTGCTTAAGTAATCGCTAACTAGGAGAGTCAAATCACCGTTAGTGGTCAGTTCATCGACAAAGAACTCTGTGAACCTATTTCGAATGCCCACGGGGAGATCTTTTTTACCAATATCAGTGCTGGGATTCATACAGGCAAAGATTCTGAAGTCAGGATGTCGCTTCACTGGAGTGAAATCTCCCTTTTCAAGCAAAACAACCGATCCATCGGGTTCGAGAATTGTTGAAAGGCACTCCAGAGTTTCGGCCGATGCCAAATTGATTTCGTCCAACAGAACCCAGTCACCATTTTTGATACAATTTACCAAGGATCCAGGAATGAAGGCAAACGAAATGTTTATAGATTTCGTCAGTTGGGAATCCAACTTTTGCAGTTTAATTTGCAATTGCTTCCACTTTGGCAAGTCTTCTTCGAACTTAAACTCCCTCTTTTCATAACGACTGAAGACAGAATTCACAACGGTTATCATGAGTTTGATGAGGACTTTGAAATTACCCTGGTTGTAGCAAATACTGAATTTGTTAAGAAACGTTTCGTTTTTGCTGCCATCGAAGGTCTTTCGAAAGAGGTTTTCAAATTCAGATCTAAGGGGTGCAACAACGTAGTTCAGATCGACTGGCTTGAAACCACCAACAAGATCAGAAACATCTGATTGGTTATTCATGTTCACTACAACCAACTTATGGTGGGTTTTCTCGGCTAAATACTGCACAGAAGAAGTCTTTCCAACTCCAGTTTCACCAACGAGAAGAACTGGTTCGTCTTGTCCAACACATACAGCTATGCGTTCCAATAAACATGAAGCCATTCGTGTGAAGGAAAATGTGGCACTTTTTGTTGTTTTCTGTGGCATTATTGTTTTTTCTAAGTTCTTCGCCAACTTCTGTTTCTTTATTGGTCTTAAGAAGTCATCATCGTCTTCGCCGTTTTTATGTGTACGAGGTTTTAAAAGCCCACATGATTTCGATACAAGCTCAGCTCGACCAACTTTGATTCTCTTAATATCCACCTGGACATCGGGTTTGTATTCATCAGCGAAGAATTCACATCTAGATTGAATGATGCCAAGTTTTGCGCCAATGCTCGTGACAAGGCGAGTCTTGTCCCTTCCCTCAGGCAAATAGGAACAGAATACATCAACGGCGTTTTGGAATACAAAATAGGCACACTCAGTGCTTGTTACTGAGAACATTGGATTTGAACGAGCACACAACTTGATTAAATCTCTTGTGGACACAAGTCTTCCCGAATTAGTTATGCTACTGACAGAAACCGCTTCAAATGGTAGAGCGACATATTTTTCTGTTGTATCAGCTTTATCATCGGTTTCTTGGAATCGCAAGTTGTCGGCAACGGTGTGGTCACCACTTGAAAATGTTAGGAACACATCGACAATACGATTGGCGACAGTTTTAAGTTTGGGATAGTTGGTACTGACAACACGGCAGAGTTCATTGCGGGACAATGGAAGCACATTGATGGTATAAAGATATTTCTCTAGCAGAGAGTAGAGGCACTTTTGGGAAGCGTTGGCACCTTTATTCGTTCTGAAATTTAAAAAGAAACGTTGCGTTGGAAGGACAAGAAAAAACTTATTATGACAACTTACCTTACTGTTACAAAAAGTTGGAAACCTGGTTCAATTTTAACACAATCTCTGAATCCGGGCACACTTAAAAAATTGTTCTCCAACAAATTATTGAGGATTGTAAATGTATCCTGTGTGGCTGAATCTAGATCTTCAAGAAGCAACCAGTATCCGTTCATTACAGCCTGAAGAAAAGAAAGGTAGTTATTATAACTTAAATAATTTAAAAAAATTTACGCAGATTATGTAAAAATGATGAATTTCGGTATGAGGAGATGGCAAAAACTATTTTTTTTAGGTATTGTATAAGTAGCACATTTTGGTGGCTGGTACTGGTCCGATGAAAATAATGGCAAAAAAAAATGTCTCGCTCTGAAATAAAAACAAGCGCGCTCTAACTTTGGATCGATGCATTGTTTTTTTCGATGGCTAAAGATTACGAACAAGGATCTTAATTCAGGACCATCTCTACTCAAAAAAAGAGAGTGTAGAATGTGCACTATTCTTCAAACTAAAAATTGGGTTCACAAGGTAAAAAAATTGACATCTTCGGGTTGATTGAAATACGATTGCGGGTCGCTTCTATGATAAATTGCATTCCTCACTCATTACAGAAGCGCAGAATCCAATTGTTGTCTATAAACGATGGAGGAAGTTACAGCGGGCCTAAAGGAACGAATACTATACCATTGCGAAGCACATCATGCAAGGAATTTCTCTTAGCCAGCCTTGAGAAAGAACAGGCCGCCCTAACATATTGTATAGAGTGTAAAAAAATATCTACATACCTGTGTCAATACTCCTGGCAGCCAAATAAATTCTCCTGGTACATCTGTACACCGATATTGTCCCAGCAACATTTTACTATCAGTCTGGTCTCCAAGCTGAATTCGCAAAAATCCATTCCTTTTGTCTAATGCTTCATCAGTGACTTTTATACAATTATCTTCTTTATCATTGTTCTTTCGTTTATTTTTATTGCGTTGATCTTTTTTTATATTGTCTGTTTTTTCTGTAGTCTTCAATTGCCCATTTTCATTTTTATTTTTTAAAATCTCAATTTCTAGCTGTTTGGGGCAAACTCTTCCAGTTTTTCTAGCTAGGTATTCAACAAGCGTTGTTTTACCACACCCAACTGGTCCGGATAAACAAACTGCCTTGCCCGAGGACACACCCAATGCAATGCTCCTCAAATTGACTTTTGTTGAATCGACTCTAACAATTGTATCATAGTTGCCATCGGTTTCTTCATAGAATTTTTTGTTTTCATTATTAAAAATAGGAATAAGAACACCTTCCACATTAGTTACAACCTCACTAGTAAAGGGTACACTTATTATGGAGTCGGATTGGTTTGAATTGTCAGTGTCTTTAAGAGTGTTTGTTATGCTAGGAACTCGGTGCTGTTCCCTATGAAACAACAAAACTACATCTTCTCTGATTAACTTGTTTAATTCCTTCAACTGGTGAGGAGTCATGTGTGTGATGATAGCTATCACATGGTTACAGTAAAGCTTTTGGAGATCACATCCTTGGTTGAGGTAGTTAGACACAAACTGAGACCAATTCCAGAGATCTTTAAAGAAAACCGGATCACACGTCAGTAATTGATAGCAGCATTTTGCAATCTCCAAGTCTTTAACTGGAGCTACGTTTGTGAGTTTCGGTTTCTTTTTAAAAGAATTTTCATCATTGGCACGTGTGAATGGTGCTGGCTTGTTGGTGAAATACTTTGTTGCATACCTGCATAGAAAATAAGTGATTTAATTTATAAATCTTGCAGTACGAGTTAATTTTCATGCAAACTTACCTCAAAAAATCTTTAGAAATCGGCATCAACTTAGACAAGGCAATGCATTTTTTCTGATACTCTTCGAAGTTAATGCTGGCGTCATCATCATTGTTAATTCTCTCTGTAACAATTAGCAAAATGCAGTCTTGAAAGGTTATTCCGATGTTCTCGGTATATTGAGAATCCAATAACTTAGATCCTAGATAGTTCAGTAATTTCAAAATATCCGGAGCAGTTACATCCTGGAAAACAATTTTTATAAAAATAGCAAAATCGTTTGAAACACGTGCTGTAGTGTATAGAACATTTCATGTTCATTCATGAAACCAACTTACTGGTAACCTCAAAAACTCTTTCAAAAGTTTATCTTCAGATTTTAATAAATTTAATAAATCATTTACTGATTTTTTAACTTTATTCGAACTTATTTCCATTTTGGAAATATATTTATTTCAAACAAAACAAAAGAAATTCAGGGAAAGAAATATTCAATGTACAAAATCACAACCAACGTATGAAAAACGGTTCGCACTCTTTTCGACCTGTCGGAGATGTGAAATGCGTAAAAAATAAACACGTGTTTTGTTTAAATTATTTGACGTTTTCTCATTCTCTTTTTCGTATTTTGTGAACAGCTGGGGATTGTTTACTGTTTTTATGCAACCGGTTTCGCTTTTGTTGTATCTTCTGAGAAGTCAACAAACGGTACAAAACAAAGGAAAGAGCATACGTTTCGTGAAAGAGCAAAAGAGATGAGAAAATTGTTTTTATTTAAATTTTATGTTTTTTTTTACTTTCGTGAGAGTGCTACCAAGGTTAAAGAAACAGAGGTGCACTACTCAAAAAGTCCTTATCAAATTTAATATGAACTACTCAGCAGCATCTAGAAGAAAACTTTATTACTTTTATTGGTGTGTCAACAGTTCATTAGAATTTTTCTTGACACGTCTTTCATAGCAATTATGTATGTATGTATATATTTATTTAGTAAAATTTTACTATTACAATTCAATTAATAAATAAAGTAACAAAAATGTATTCTTATATTTAATTGGTCTTATTAATTCGATTTTTGGCTGTTTAAACTATGTCTAAGTATTTTAAAACAGTCGGAAATATGCTTTTTTAATAAAAAAAAATATTGCATTTCTCTAGGTTTAGACAATAGATTACGTTGTCTAAAGCAAGATAAAAAGATAGATTACTTTAGCAAAAATTAGAAAGGTTTTTTAAATACTTGAACGGCTGTCTAAAGTTAGACAATGTTTATTAATAAGACCAAATATGTATACAGTTAGAAAACTACAATTTGTATACAATTGTTTCTCTTATATAAGATATGAGAAGCTTTTTGAATGTTGCTAAAACAGTTTCATTTTTTATTTGAGAAGGTAATTCATTAAATAGTTTAAGTCCACGATGACAAATCATATTTTGGGTTCTAGTGTCTCTATAAAATTGAAGTCTAAAATCAAAGTTAGATCTTAAAGCCTTAACTACATTGGCCACTTTTTGCAAAATTACAAAAGTAAAAATATTTTCTTCCAGCTAGCGCAGTTGTTTCGTGAAAAAGAATATACACATTTTATTTTTAAACCAAAATTTAAGCTTTCTACATCATTTTTAAAAGTTTTCCTGTGAGAAAAGCTATCCCAAAATGAGTTTGAAAATTTTCACTTTTGTACTTTTTCACTTTTTTGGCTTATGTAGTTAAGACTTAAGTTTTATGGTTGTGTGTCTCCAACGTAAGTTAAACTTGGCGTTAGATATTTAGGAGCCAGTCCATTTTTCATTTTAAATACAAACAACATAGCATAGCATAGCAGATATTTTTTAGAGTGCAGGAAAGAGAAAACAATACATTGGAAAAATAAAAAATGTAATTTTAAAACAAAGCACTTATTTACAGTCCACAACACACGAGATATGTGTGATTCTGGCTTAAGTTTTTATTGATTGGACACAACTTTGCATTTCACAATAGATTACATAGACTAGTTCCTTTACTTTAAAACTCTGTGACTTTCTTTGCATTTTTGTGAATTATAGTCCAACTAAGGCAGTAATACTACGTTTTCACCGAGCACTAAACCGAGATTTAGGTAGATTTACCCTAAATTCCGTGATTTACCATACAAATTTTAATCCCCTCAAATCAAATCTCATTTAAATCTTCATGGGACAGTTTTACAAATCGAACACACCTATCCCTCTATTCAGCGCAATACAATACAATTTTTTTGTATCGTTTGACACAAAGCAAACTTGCCATCTCTCTTCCACTTTATAAAAAAAATGACCCACTATCCTATATCTTGAAAGATTCTGTCAAAATTAACCTACTTTTTAATCTTTTTCTTTCTGGTGAAAACACTATCCCAAACCTATCCGAACCGGGTAGGATTGAATTGTTATCCGAACGCTGCATTTATAATGGAAGAAACTTGGCATCACTAATTATTATCAAAAACGCAAATGTCATTTTACTGTCACGCAAAAAGAAGCGTCTCATCGAAAAAAATGTATTTTATCTTCATTTATTTATAAATTAAACACTATTAAAAACATTTTCAAACTTTTAATTGCTTAAAAAGTACTTTAACAAGATGGGTACCGACGTTCGTGATATTCTGGATATGGAGCGAGCGAATACGCCCGAGGTAACTCGGGATTCGTTCCTTGCTACCAAAAAAAGGAACTTTGAGAAGTAAATTTATAAAATCTGGAAAGAAATTTCAAGTATATCACTATAAACTGCTTTTTTTTAGAGTCAAAACAAGTAAGCGCCCTGAAGGAATGCATAGAGAAGTATTCGCATTGCTCTATAATGATAATAAAGATGCTCCGCCTCTGTTGCCCACGGATACAGGTAATTTTTTTTTTATTGATCTTTCATGGGCAAGGATCTTGTAAAGAATAAAATATTTTCCACAGCTCTCGGTATTGGCTCTGGTTACAAACAGGTCAAGGCGCGATTGGGTATGCGACAGGTCCGCAAATGGGAATGGGCACCTTTCAGCAATCCGGCTAGAACCGACGGAGCTGTATTCCACCATTGGAAACGCCAATCAGATGATGCACGAGAGTATCCCTTTGCTAAGTTCAATAAACAACTTCAAATCCCTGTGTATACAGTCAGCGAGTACAACACTCATCTCCGTACCCAGCCAAATAAGTGGACAAAGGCACAAACTGATCATTTGTTCGAGTTGGCCAAGAGATTTGACCTGCGTTTCATAATCATGGCTGATCGTTGGGATCATGTGAGTTTTGGCATGAAGACCGTTGAAGATCTTAAAGAGCGATATTATGAAGTCGTTGGGCTGCTGACCAAGGTAAGGTTAATTTCTCTGCAGAATGCTTTAATTTCTAAATGATTTTTAGGCCAAGGGAACCAACAGTGACAAGAAAGCGTATGTTTTCGATTCCGATCACGAGCGCAAGAGAAAAGAACAACTCAAAAAACTATTTGAACGCACCACTAAGCAAGTGGAAGAAGAACAAATGCTGTTGAATGAGTTAAAGAAAATCGAGGCGAGGAAGAAGGAACGGGAGCGCAAAACACAAGACCTTCAAAAGCTTATTTCACAGGCTGATCAGGTCTGGAAGTCTTAAAAGATCAAGTCTCAACTGAAAAATAATTATTTTTTGTTTCCAGCAAAGCGAAACCACTTTGACAGACAAAGCGACCAAGAAACACGAGAAAAAGCTCTACAAGAAAAAAATTCATCATCAACCCAGGCCGTCAAAAGTTGATTCAGTCGTTAATGTATGTCTTCAGATTTCTTTGAAGTTTTGTCTATCTATCCTTAATCTTTTTCTTAATTTGTAGGCAATTGAAATTGGTGGCAGTGGCATTAAATTCTCTGATCTGCGTGGTTCTGGGGTTTCTCTTCGATCGCAGAAGATGAAACTTCCAGCAAACATTGGACAGAGAAAGGTCAAGGCTTTAGAAACCGCTATTCAAGAGTTCAAAGTTGGTAAGATCGATTATTACAAAAAACATACAATTCTACAATTGCATTTAGAGTACATGTGTTACCGTAAAAAGCCGAAATAATGAAATTCTAGAATTTACCGGTAAATCCTTGAGCACCCAGCATTACGGCGTATAAACAGTGAGGTATGTATGGGGGCATACTTCCCCCCTGCAACCCCCTGCTTGGCCCACTATAGGATTTGGGGTAGGTGCGAGGTTCGATGTATGCAAAGTTTCTTTTGCATTTAAAGAATCTGGATTTGAAGAAACTGAATATATATCCTATGTATAAATAGTGAGCTAGGATTTACGGGTAAATTCTATAATTTTATTATTTCGGCTTTTAACGGTACCACATCCACATAGATAAAATATTTTTAATTAGAATTCATCTACAAATAACATTGCATTTATTTTTTATTTTTTTTTTAAGATCCTGCTCCACCACCAACCGAAGATATTTGTAACAGTTTCAATGAATTGCGATCTGATATGGTGCTCTTGTGCGAGCTGAGAACTGCATTGGCAACTTGTGTTTATGAACTGGAAAGTTTAAAGCATCAATATGAGGCAGCTTGTCCTGGAAAGGTCTTTGAAAATGTTTTTTGTTTTTTTTTCAAATTTTAATTTTTTTTCTTTATAGACTTTGAACATTCCAGCAATATTGATACCACCAGATAATTCATCACAAGGAGAAAATTCAACGGATGGAATTAGTTTAAGTGGAGCCTAAGCTTTTAAATTAATAAAATTAATATTAATTATAAAAATTCTTGAACAATAGGTTTATTATTAAATTAGTTTCACCGATCCCAAATTCTTTTATATATGAAGGGTTTAGGACTGATTTGGTCCTTCTTCTTAGTATGTACTTCCCCTTGGTAATGAGGTAAAATTATAAAAAAATGTAAAGCTTAATCTTAAACTATTAATTAAATAAATACAAGTAAAAATTGAAGTGAAAAATTGAATTATAAAATAAAAACAATTTTCTAAATTTTACCTGTTTTTGGTATATTTTATAGTTTTGTATAAAAGAAGTCCTTGGCATCATTTAGTAAAAAAAAAAAAAACTTCTTCAGTTGAACAACACAGCATTAGCTGTCTTAGCTTTATTTTCATTTAGAACTTACAGTTTTAAAAAATGAAAACTGTCCCATAAAAAGTTCTAACTCGATAAGGAAGCCTGGTATGACTCAACATTATGTTTACTTTGTATAGGCTTGTTACCAATTTATATTTTTTTTACTTTTATGTAGGTAATTTTGTTTAGCATAAACAACAGCAAAATAATTATTACAAACTGATTAAGGATGTTTTCCAATGAAAGCGCAAATAAACGATCAAACTAACGTAAGCTGAAGGAAGTATGTATGTATGTATATTTATGATTGTGGGTAGATAATAATAGTAGTATTCAAATATATATACAAATACATAAACTAAGAAAATCCAAAACCGCCGTGCTTCCAATTTTTTTTTCAAAACTTTGAAAATGTGTTTGGTGGAATTCCCATTCGTGTATTCAAAGCAGACTTTGTAGATTTTTCGTGAGAAATTTGAGAATGATAAGACATAGGAGTAAGGACCTTTTAAACTAAAGTAGGCAGAGTGAAACTATACGGCTAGGGCAAGTTTTGGATTCGTAAACAAGAAATGAACTCGAGCTTTACGATGATAGAGACAACGAAAGGTGGGTTCCGCAATTCTGTTTGTACCTAGACCTAGAGCCTAAAGCGATTTGAAGTGATTTTTTTGAAATTTTGAAATTAAGGTGAATTATTCCCTGGAGACGGAATTGACAAAAATAACTCCCAATCCAACAACAATTATTGTTCCTTCCATTTAAAAACTGTTATGAAAGAGGTTATTTATCTCAGAAATGGTCTGACGATTTTAATAAAATTTGTATGTACTTTTTGTAGGTTTGGTATGGTCTGCATTTCGGTGAAAAAAAAGCTATCAGCAACTGTAACGCTAACTTTCATATGAATTTTATTTTTTTCGACTTTCTCCTTAACTTAAAATTTTTAATCAGGAGTTCCCTTTAAATCTAAAATATATTGCATATAAAAATGTTCGAAGAAATATCTTTCTCCATTCCTGCAGTAACGTTAACCGGAATGGTTAAGAGTTGTAAGTCACTAGGCCCTGATTCTTTACAAGCTGCCACTCCACTAAATTTATAGACCTTTCTGTGACCAAATTTTCAAATCCAAGCTCCTAAAATGGCAGTTAATACGTTCCTCATATTTATGTGAAGACAATAACTGAATCACTATAACTGGTTTGCAGACCTTTTTATTTCTAAATATCATAATCTGACTTTTATTTAGAGACCGGCTTCGCTCTCAATTACAACTACACACATTATCAACTGTAAAAATTCCGTCCTAAGAAAAAAGGACACATGTTGTTTTCTTAAATTTGCTTATTTTTTTACATGACTATCCAACCTCCATAATAATAAAGTAAGTACCTACTACCTACCTATGTACTTTATACCTAAATACGAAAGGAAGAGAACAAATTATTAAAGTGAGGCTTGCCAATGAAAACGATTTCTTTTTTCCCGACAAGTTCCTGTTCATCGTCATGGGAAATTAATTTTTTTTAACTCACTCACCTGCTACACATCACGAGTCACGACATTACATTCAAAGAGTTTCCTATTCATTCATCATTATTTTCATATAGTGATGCCATTAAATAAAATAAATCTAGGCTTGGTTCAATTGCCGCTAATTGTTTATGTTTGTCCAAAAATAAACATAGATACATAATGTAGGTAAAAGAGGAATTTTGGTTGGTTGATTTATAAATGCAACAACAGCATAACCGCCAAACTCCCTCACAAACGACTCAAAACCTTTCATCTAACGTACTATAATGTTTGTATATGCTTTAACAGTGGGGAAGGCACTATATTTATAATTGAAAAAAAAAACTGAAAATTTGAATTTATGTAATATGACTTACCTTATTTATTCATTTATGTACATATATAAATTTAATTGTTGCAAAAAATTGTTTCAAACCTTAGCTAAAAGAAGCCAGTTTTTAATTGAATTTGAAACAAAAAATGTATCTTTGGGACAATTCTGATTTCTCACTTACACCCCGACTTCACAGGAGATTTTTCTCTCCAACTAAATGTCTGCTATCCATATCAAGACATTTTCATATATCATATAGGAAGATTAAATTCTCACTTAAAAAAAAATTCCGACAAAGCTGAATTTTGGTTGAGAGCTTTATTATTATGTCTTAATCATTTTCCAAAAAGATGGATGCTAAAATTTTTAAGGGAGTGAAAGGGTGAAATCGACAAGATATTTTGTCAAGATGAACATTCTGAGATGAATTATTTCCTGTGGAGGCGGAGTGTTAGGTATGTCCGTGTTACACATAAGGTGCTGCAAAATCTTTTAACTCTGGCCCAAAAAAAAAATGAAATAATATTTATTTACTTAATTTTCTTTCAAATTTAAGAGTTTGAGAATAATTTTTAATTATTACAAAATTTTATTCAAAAATTAAATTTTTAAAATGCATTCCAATAGTGTCACAGAAATCGGTCCACTGTACAGCAATGAAACGGTTATCGTAGCGAAGTACGATACCACCGCACCTTCGTAGATATAAACATAGGTAAATAAAACATAAAACAGAAATATATGAATGAGAACGGTTTTATAGTGCGATAGGAGAGCATTTTCAGCCAATGCTATATCAAGCTACGTATGTACATATGTATGTACATATTTGTATATGCATATTTTGGAACTTATAATTTATCTGATGATTGTACGTTTAATAAAGTACAAGGAAAATTAGGAATAATGGTGGCGGTTTTAATCGAGCGTGACCATTGATTTGATGAAAATTGAATTTAAGTCTTAAGTTATTATCAAAATAAAGTTAACATTTTCACAAAAGTGATACATATTTCCAAGCAGTTTTTTTTTTTTAAATATATCAATCGTGTGTTTTTTTATATCAAATTATGAATCAATTCAAATTAAAATCAATTTGGTTGTATTGTTCTACTTTCAATTGGCCTAACATATTAATTAAAAATTAAAGCTACATGATTCAAGTATGTATGTACATATGTATGTACAACACATTGAATTTAAAATTTGCTGACAAAATGGTCGTTCCAGTAGTTTTCCCAGGCTGCGGTGGTGGCGGACGAATTAAAGTCTAGTATGCATCAGAATGTAGAGCCTTAGGCCCAGTTTGACAGTTGGAGAAAGTAGCACTTAAGTGGCCAATATGGGTGATAGAGGCTCAATATCTCAGTGCACATTAACCTGAATCAGTTCTACTCAAGCCTCACATGCTGGTCTAGCAATCAATACACTATTGGACTCAGTGACGTGCCGTGGTGCTTTTGGTAGGCTGTTCGCTATGTTTTTTCTGTAGTAAAATTATCCGGGGAGAGTACCTACGTTAGCTTCGGCACCAACATTTGATAACCCCTCCTAAAGGGTCTATCTAGCCCCGTTTAGGAGGTATGGCCAATTTTAGAAAAAATTACTTAGGTTACTATACAGTATTATACCGGTTTTGAAAGCCAGAAATTTGTTCTTTAATCTTAAATTTAAGCTAAATTATTTATGTCAATTAGTTTTAAAAAAAATTCGCATAAGAACTTAAAATTTTCATAAAAAAAAAAATGAAAACAAAAATATAGACCAATTTTTCCAAAATTGAGAAATGAAGTGCTAAATTAACTTTTTGTGGTCAATGCGTATATTAATTTTCAATCGAACACAAGGAACCGAATGGTTTTATGTCTTCTAGTTTTTTGAGAAAATTGAAAATACATTCTTATTAAAATTTTTAAGATTTTTTATAAATGAGTTTATGTAATATTGTGACATTAGTAAAATGCATAATTCATTGAGGTTTTTTTGATACCCCTTTCATAAGGAAGTGACAATTATTTTTAAGGTAAGAATTTTTTGTATAAGTAAGTCAAGCGATTTTTTCAATAAAAATTAAGAAATCGTTGAAAATCGTAATTTCTCGCTACGCTCTTAAAATTACCGCCATAAAACCAAAACTTTATTTGTTCAACATAGTTAGATGCACAATATGGTATTTCATAATTTTTGAAAATTTTGAAATTTTTTATCACATTTACCGATAAATGTGATTTAAAAATAATACATTTTGGGTTTACGGCGCCTCAATTATATTTTTTTATATGAACCGTTATAAATGTATGTACATCAGGAAATGGGTTGATTTCTTACGTTTCTTTAGATACCTTTATGGAATAAATCCTCCCACTAAATCAAAAGTTATAAACAATCTAGTCAGGTTCTATTGACATTTTTGATGATTTTTTAAGTAAAAAAATCATCCCTCACCTCACTGCAACCGAGTCGTGCCGACGATCAACAACATACATTTTGTTTGTTTGGGCTTTGTTGGTGCGCTTGATGAAGGTGAACACCAATGCATACAGAAAGGATACAGATTTATAAGGGAAAACGATTTCTTGTGCTTTTTTTTTGAATTTTTTTGTATGTGGATTTGGGTTAGCTGGGTGCGCTGAAGTAAGGAGAACACCCTACGAGGAAATTTTTGTTATTAGGCACTTCTCTGACTGGTAGGTAGGTAATTTGAATTATATGTTGTATGTGGATTTGGGTTAGCTTGCGGTGCGCTGAAGTTAAAAGAAATTTTTTCGTTACTTTGAATGGAAGTGAATTATTTGTTCTGATTTTTGTTTGAGGATTATTTGAGTTCGTACACAGATCTTAATTATTTATTGACGTACTTATGTATTGACAGGTTATTAAAAAAAAGAAAGACAAATGCGTATTTTGGAGAACTTTCCATACGTATAGGGAAATTAAGATGTTGGTAGGGTGTGCGGTGAACACCTGCGCACCTTCGAATAAACGTCACTGATTGGACTCATCCACATCACATTATTTAAGAGGAGGGTTGTTGCAACATTTTTCGAGCACATTGTATTTAAAAATGATGAATTTATATTAATTCTGCGAATAACAAAAATCGAATTCATTAAGTCTTAACAAATCCTTAAAATATAAAAGTTGATGTTAATTCACACCCCCTATATTTTTAATTCCGATATAAGAACATAATGACGAAGTACTAGGGCAAGTTCTGAATTTGTAAAAAATTAAAAAAAAAAAAATCGTCATTTCATTCCAATTACCTACATTCTGATGATAGAGAACCCGAAAAAAGCGTGTCCTGTAGCCTGTTGTCTGTCTGTATGGCTATCTGTTTGTACTTTGACCTACAGCCGAAACCAATGAAGTGATTTTCATCAATCTTGAAACTTAACGTTTTTATATATTTTTATATATTCACTAAAGGGGATATTTTTTTAGCTTAAAATGATGTTCTAGGTACCTTCTACACAATCGTTTTGAAAAAAAGGTTTTTTGATCTTTGATGGATATTTATCTCGAAAATTGCTCTAACGATTCATAAATTCATATTTTAACTTGATTTTTAGGGCAAGTACTTATTGGTTTCGTGTTAAAAAAAAGTTTCGGGGTTGTAATTAAAATTCACACTACGATAATGGAGAAGTCCAAAAAATTGGGTTTCGCCATACCGTCTCACAGTGGGCCCTACATATGGAAAGTCATACCCAAAACTAAGAAATTAATGTGTCATGTATAAAAGTGAAACAAAACCCTAGTAAGGTATATTTTTATTTATATTTCGTCTACCAACATCTAAATATCTTCACTATCGAACATTTTTTATCAGTTGTAGTTAAATTCCGCATAAGGCTCATGGGCGTGTCAGATGAAATGAACATTCCATTTAGTATGTCGGTGAGGTTATCGTTTTTCTTTGAAACAAAACTCTCTATATGACTTAAAATCTGTAGTGCGAGCTTCTTTGGTCTCTTCACTCAGCGAAAATTACTGTGTTTTTCGTAAAATATTGGACCCAAAATAGAACCGTAGTTATTTTTGTGTACATTTTTGATTCTTGATTCTTATTTTATGATAAATGAAACAAATAAGAAGAAAAACGCCAACAATAAAAGAATTATATAGTTTTCGTATTCGTGGACTATATTGTATGACCCTTAGTTGAAATGCGTTTTGCCCAGGCACGAGTTTGGCTCATAAGTTAGATGTTTTCGTATCTTTTAAAGACGCAATGTTTTGAATTTAACTAAATATTCCTAGAATAATATAACTTACACTACTTTTGTATTGTAGATTTTATCATTGTCAATAATCATCGAACAAAATATTGCGTCCTAGAAGGGTACGGCAGCATCTAACTGATGAGCGCAACTATTGTGCCTGGGCGAAGACCATTTTAACCAAAAGTCATAAAAACATTTTAAAGATTGAAATGAACATTTATTTCAAGTTTCATTAACAGGTCATTGAATCTAAAAAATTTTTAGGATTGTTTTTATACTGTCGCGCTTAAAAAAAGTCATCATTTGATAAAAGTAACTATTACTTTGTGCAAAGACGTCGTATCGTTTTGATTTTAGTCTCATTGGATTCAGCGTTAAAATCTACCCCAAAATCATGTGCCATATGCTAAGATTGTACCAAAAAAATATTTCAGATTCAAAAAATCCTCTCCCATCCCTTGCCCCCGTCTTTGAAAGCGACCATAAAAAAAGCGAATACGGGGATTTCGGGGAACTTTGGGTATGCTTGAGGAGGTCAAATTCTGCGTCGACACCAATCATTTTATATTATAATGATTGCTTTTTTGACCCTAGAATACGTATACTCCGAAAAATCATGTTAAACAATATCGGAAAATAAAATTATTAAAAAAATTCGCGCAACCCACTTTTGCTTTCGACTTCAGTTTATTATAAAAGAATAACTAGTGCATAAATGTGCATAAACAGTTTTAAAAGTTCGTTGCGCAATTTTGAAATAAAGTGAAATTAATTTTTTTGACATACTGTTCTCCTCAAAATGAAATATTTCTCGTTAGAGATATAAATTTGATTACGAAAAATGTTTAATAAATTCATTTTAACTTGATCCATATAACATATAACTTGGTTTTTGTATTTGTTGCACAACACAACAACTAAAAAGCCTCAAATGAGTGATAAAACACTGTAAAACACTTCCCGGCATCGAAATCCACTACTTCGGAGAAGGTATTTGGCTGTGGTAAGTTCCTTCAAAGTAATTTAAATGGGACCAAAAGATGTCGGAATATGTAATCAACAAAAGTAATAACAAAAACATCGAACGGTACTGTTTTCCATTTTTGAGTTTTGGGCACGGCTCTGGTACAGCGGGTCCCAGTGTGCGTCTGTCGATGTGATGGACGTCTGTGCGTTCGTGCACAACTGGCTAAACGGGTGGTTTTCAAATTCGGTACAGAGCATTTTTATGTAATTCCCTAGAGGAGAAATTTCAATAATTGAATTTGATTTAAATCATCTAAAACAGGTAGCTGCCATGCCTTACAAATATTTGGGTTTTTTCAAATTTTCTCAAAGACGGCTCTAAAGATTTTAATTAAATTTCGCACTTTTAATGACCATAGTGGTTGTAAGAAAATTGAATCTCAGGTTTTTGCCAAAAAATGCGCATTGCGGAAATAGGGTTTTGATGTTTTTTGATAAAATTGTCTAGAATGGGAGTACAAAACTCCAAGACATGTAAATCACCAGAGCAAGTTTTTACATCATATAACTGATCTCAATAAGATTATGCTTACCTGCCTATAAAGTTAGTTTTATCAAAATCGTTGGAGCCAATTTTGACCACCATTTCTCCGAGCAAAGGTTCCTGCCTGCATAGTATGATACCCAATACCTAATGAAAAAGAACCCTAAAATAGTAAAACCTCATTCATGATTCCTGTTCGTGTTCGAACTTGTTCGGCTTTATTCTTTATTGTTTATTGTTTGCCTTCTTTTCATTACTTTTTGTTGGCTTGACTAAATTCAATAAAGTTTGTAACCTTTATTCATTAAGCTTTGTTTCAGACTAATTTATAACTCTCGTCATCTAAAAACAAAAAAATCATATTCAATATAGCGCATTAGAGTTACTTACGTATGCGTATACGCAACGGATGTGATATGTGTGTTGTACCCTACCATCCTATCATATACCTACCTACCTTACCTTCTTAGACCAAGTCCCACACTTGTTGGTTCAACACGGTTGCTCTTGTGCTGGCAGAATTTCCTATTTTGTGTCTGGAGAAAAGCCCACTTAACCATAACCGGGCACATTCTCATCAGTGCTGTCGCTTTTAAAATTGAAAGAGGCATTTCACAAATTTTCAGAACTTTGAGGACATACATATGTACATACCAAGAAAAAATTTAATAATTAAAAAAAAGTTTTTGTGAAAAATGAAAAATTACGATAAGAAACTTTGAACACAACTATCAACTGGACTAGTTAGACAGTGTCTAAATATTTCGAACAGTCGAAAATATGAATTTGATACAAAAAGTATCATATTTTTTAAGGCTCAGGCAAACAATTCCGATGTCCAAAGTAAGGGGCCAGTTATAGCGATCAGGAAAAGTTGAAACATTATGAAATTAAATATTTTTTCCTGATGGTCGATTATTGCAAACAGGAAAATTACGTCAGTAGAAAAGCCGACCGTCAAATTTTCTGTATTGAAATACACACGAAAAACTTTTTCGTTTGCAATCCTGTTAGTGGAACAAGTAGAAATTGGGACTCAAACCATTGGAACGATTTGTTCCATTTTGTTTGAAATAGCACACAGCTGGCACGAAAAATGAATTAGAACCAGGAAAATAATTTAATACATTTTTTAGAAAAAAGAATTGGGAAATTGAAAATGTTAAGTCCTCAAAAAATTCTTTTAGTTATTTGTCATCGATTAGTGTAGTAATTGTGTTTCAAAACGAATGATAACATTGTAAATTTTACATCAGAAAATTTTTCCTGATTCGTTTTCCTGATCGCTATAACTGGCCCCTAAGATAAAAAAGTCTTTAGAAAACAATTAAAGATGTTTATTTTAAAATCAGACGGCTGTGTTAAACAACGTTTATAAATAGGACTGATAATTTATACCGAAAGAGAAATTATCAGCTGAAACATGAGTTTTGCTTGGTAGCAAATTCTGAAATTCTGGTTTCGATTTTGAGTACTATACAATTATAGGAGAGCCCGCGCACATAAACCGGCGCGCACTCCCATATAAGCCCATTGTACTCAAAATCGAAACCAAACTGTTTAGTTGCATGTGCGCGCCTGGCCTAAGAGCTGACAGCAAATTTTTGGTTTGGAGATATAACCAAAATTCACAAACGTGTATGTAGAGGTACATGGGTCTTATGATGTCGAATTCGATCGTCTGGCAGGATTATTTTGTCGCCGGTCAAAGGGAGGGGCAGTGAAAACAGCGATTTTCCAGATTTTTGTTTAGAGGGTATAACAACTGTTTTACATACTTAAACTAAAGCTAACTACGCTTTGATTAAGAATTTTGGGGTCCTAGACGTTTAAAGCGTCGCCACATCCAACCCAGACGCCCCCAAAAAGGTGCAAAAAATCAGATAACCAAATAAAAATATTTCAAAAAATCAAAAAGAATCTACTCATTACAAATAAGGGGGTCCCAGACGTTTTAACTGTCGCCAGACCTAGCCAGACGACCCCTAAAAGAGTATAAAAATAACTTCATTTTAAATTAAAAAAGAAATTGATCAATTTTGTTTGAAAACAAATCAACCAAACAGAAAAATACTATACTATAGTTTTTGAGAAATTAATTTTAAAACACGATTCCAAATGGTAAGTCGGTGAAAAATTAGTCACCAGCAAACATACTTAAATTTATAGAAATGTCCACTTGAAATTGCCTGTATATCGTATATATTTATGATCTGCTTGCCATAAAAGTAAGGCAATTAAGGCCAGTTTTGTAAAGGTACCTACTTCAAGTCGTTTATTTTAAATTAAAAACGACCTTAACGCAAAATAAACTGCGTTTTCGGACAGAAACCTGTAATTTACTCAATAAACTTAAAACAGCAGTGCAGTAAGAAACCTACAAAATTCATCAAATAAGTCGAAGAAAAGTGTGGTCTGAGTTGTAATTACAGACGAATAATTTGAAATTAAAGTTTTATGCATACATACATCAAAGCGACCTACCGACCAACCAATCGGTTGCTTTCAACAAAATTATTCATTCAATACCATTATTTGCACTCATTCAATTTAAAAGTTATTTCAGTTCAGTGGAAAATAACTAAGAATCATTAAGAAAATTCGAAGAAATTTAAATAAAAAAGTACGCATACGCCCCAGTGAACATAAAAATTCTGGTTTTTCCTTGGTTTTTCGAAGCGATTTGTGCTTTATCGTTGGCTCAGAGTCATAATCAGGCCGTTTCAACTGTAAGCCAACGATAAAGTCGACAAAGACTCTGTTTTTTTTTAGAAATTCATATACACAACATAAAAAAACATAATTTCTTTTGAATTCCTTTGAATACATATATGCATTAATAAGGAGTGTAAAAGAGTAATTTTTTATGTTTTTGAAATATTTTTCACTCTTAAAATGACCAACATTGTTGAACTTTAAAAAGATAGCAATCGAGTTATATGGACGCTACGCCACTGATAGGTATACAGATACACAATTTGAAACATTTATACATAAGGTCGATAAAGGAATAACCTAACTTTTTACCTGTCAAATTTGTCTTAATAAAAAATCTGGATTGGTACACGGTATGGATATAGTAGAAGACAAATTCTTCAAGAAATTACACCGCTTTCAGCACAACCCAAATGTATACTATAGGAGGCCAAAATGCCTTCAAACCTAGGTATACAGTGAAACCCGGATAAGTGCCTATCGCCTAAGTGCCTAACCCGTTTAAGTACCTTTTATTTTTTAGAACCAAAATTTTGAGGATTTTTTCGTATAAAACTCATCTAATAAGTGCCTTTCGCTTAACTGCCTTCCCCGCTTAATTGCCTTTTATTTTGTATACTTTAATTAAAATTTACCTGAAAAAATTCTTATAAGTACACAATTGAAATCAGCAGAAAAAGACAAAAGCTTCTTTTCATCTAGCGCTTCCTTTTTAAAAGGTTACCGATACTAGTCAGTTGATGTAGTATTATTTCATATTTTTTAAATAACATATTAAACGTTTTTTTATTGTCATTTTTTTTAATTTTTGTAAATATAAAGATAAGTGCTTATGCGCACTTAAGCGGTTTTTTTTTAATAACCGCACAACCCGCATAAGTGCGCCTCCTAAAACGAGGCATTTATGGTGAGGCACCTATCCGGGTTTTACTGTATATAGTCCATTCAAATGTTACATTAACCTTGCATTTTATATACAGGACAAAATTTTGTTTAATGGATCTGTTAGGAGGGATCAGTGTGAGTGTAAAAACGAGTTTTTGAGGTTGAAAGCCCCCGTTTGGCCGTCATTTTGGAAAAGGGGGTGTCAAAAGTTCTTCGCGATATCTTAAGAACCATACATCGTACAAACAAAATTTTAGAACATTTATTTAGATAATTGAATTCTCTACAATTTATTATATTAATTATAACTTTTTATCGTAAAACAAAAAAGTTATAATCAAAAAAAAGATTACCATTGTCAAGAAAAATATCATTATCTTCTGGTTTATTTTTTTTTGTATATCCTCTTTAAGATATATTTCTTAAAACGGTCATCTTTTTTTGGTTATAACTTTTTGTTTTTAATTATACGATAAAAAGTTTATTAACATAAATTGTAGAGTATTAAATTCTCTATACAAAAAGCCTGAAATTTCGTTTGTGCGATGTATGGTTCTCAAGATATCCCGAAGAACTGTTTACGCCCGCATTTTCCAAAATGGCAGCCAAATAGGGGGCTTTCAACCCCGAAAACTCAAACTGATACCGCCTATAGATCCATCAAAAAAAAAATTTCCTGTAAAAAATGCAAGGTTCGGCCAAAACTTTGTAAAATTTCAATGGACGAATAAGTTTGTGAGCAAAGGCGAAAAAATAAATTTAAATATTAAAGTACTTTCGACAGCAGTGAAGTCCATTACTACAATACCTAAATACTCTATACACAATACACCATCAAAAACCTTTTTCTATTCACAAAACGAAACTACGAACTACGAAATACCTGAAGAGTTTAACGAAGCGTGTTGCGTTCACCTGAATCTGAATGGAACTTACCACCACAACCGCAACAAAATTGCACACCTTTTCTTTAGTAGACCAACAAATACACAATATAGAGCTCAATTCAAAAAAGGTAAGACCACAATTTTTGTTCACAAAATACAAAAAAAAAAAAAATAATAATAAACACAAAAACAACAACAAAACCAAGAGAAGAAACCGACAACATTGACGACGATCATGTGGGTATCAAACAACCCAACCATCATCCCACGGATCACGGTTGTTCAACGATCCAACAGCTACAATCGTTTTAGATACAAGTTCGTGGGCTTCCAGTGAAGACCTATCTACTCGCTTAAATTCTAAACCAATATTGAAATCCGGGATCGTAATTCGTTTTTTTTTTTTTTTTTTTTCGTAATTTCTAAAAGAGGACATTGCGTCTTTGTTGTTCGATCGTTTTGGAGATTCATCCCGGTTATGGCAATAACGAATGCGACGACGGCGCGACAGGTTCTCTGCATTGAGTCATAGCTGTCTCAAGTTGTTTTTGTCTACAGATTATACAGAGCTCCGAGTCTACCTGTTCAAGATAAACAAATCGATATCGCATTGTGTGCACTTTGTTGATATTTCATCAATTTTTTTTTTGTTTTTGTATCATCTACTCCTCGTGTGTCTCGATCGGCCGCTGGATTGTAAGAAGACTCCAGGCATATTGATTGACGGTATTGAGCCTTAATGAAGTCATATATTTTTGTATCTCCTTCCGATGACCATATCTTGCATATGAATGTGATTAAGAAAATCGAGTTTTGTTTCGACAGTGACAGTGACCATAGTAATGACTGAGTGTATTTCATATTGATCAGGAAATTTAACCTTTTTTAACTACTGAAGAAGTGTTTATGTTGTAACAAATTATACCTATCCGGAAAATAACACACAAGTCTCCTTAAAGATTCGAAAATTCGTTGTTTCCGGTAATTTTTATTTAAAAAAACAAAACAGGAGTTATCCGTTAAGAGAAAATTCTTCGTTTGCTATCTAAAACCAAGTATCAGTGACACCTGATTTTCGGTGTGGTGTTTGTACATTGTATTGTGTATCTTTTTTAGTGCGAACAGGTGTAATTGTTATTATTTGTGTTTCGCACGCTGATAGTGCACTTTTTTTTGTTTGCTGCGACGTAAGCTATTTTAGTGGGAAGACTGCTTCGAATACAAAAGTATTTTAAGCTGATTAGCAAAAACGACAGCGACGAGACGACAACGACCCTTCCAACAACGGACGTGCATTTGTGAATTCTTCATCCGATATTTCATATACTTATCTACCTGCATACAAACTTGAATGGAATAAAAACAAAAAAACAAACTTAAGCAAAACAAATAATAAGAAAATACAAAGAAAAATATGGATTTATCAATGAAATTTCTTACAATGAGGTAAGTTGATTGATTTATAGATATATATGTACATAGATGTATGTAATGTACCTACGTGTTTCTATGTTGAAGTCATATACATAGTGATATATTTGTTTGCATTGAGTTTAGCGCCTTATTTTATGTTATTGACTCTTAAAAAAATTATTTAAGGAAATTTCAAATTAATGTTAAACTGATACTTTTTACCGGAAAGCGCTGAGAAGTGTCAGATTTAATTTTTGAAAGCCTCAAAAATACGTCTGTGATAAGTTGGCAGGGCAATTTTTACTTAGAGTAATAGGAACAAGACGGGAAATTGCAGTTTTTTTTGCATTTTTGTTTGCATTTATATTCCGGATTTTGCAGTTTAACAAATAGTGGGTGTAATCGCGTCACCTACCAACTTCACTGTGAAGTTAGCATCAACCGGCAAAGCTTATACATCGATATAAGGTTCCAAATTTGCAGTTCAATAAAAACTTAAAACCAAATTTTGAGGTCCTCATTAAAAAAAAATCAAAAAGTTAGCAGGTCCTGCCCTTTTCTCAGCTACCGTTATAAGGCTAATTGCAGTTCTTTTTGCAGTTAAAGAAAAGCCTAAAACCCTGGGGTTCCGTGGAAGAGTCTTCAGGGTTCCGCGACTATCTTGACGTATGTAGATAATTTTTGTAAGTTAATTACAAACATTTTCACGCAAAAGAAATATTTGACTGATAGGGCTTGGCACCCCTTGAAATAGCTACATATATCTCCAGCCAAACAAAAATAAAACGAATTAAAATACCTAAAATTAATTCGTAAGCAATTGGTGGTAGCACCTTTAAGTTGTTGTTGTTGTTCAAAATTCAATGAAATTGACGGAATAAAGAATGGTCAAGTCTAATAAACTGACATTCTAGTATGAATAATACAATACAAATAGAAATATTTGACATTTGTATTTTTTTTTTATAGAAGCATGAAAAAAATTATACAACAACATCCAATTTCCAAAGAAAATTACGAGCAATCCGTGTGAGTATAGTTTGCGCATACCTTTTATAAGGTTCTGCACACAAGAATAAACCCTTGACAAAAAAAATGCATGCGTGTGGGTATTGTTGTTATGAAGTTATTGTGTAACTGCTTAACTACAAAAACTTTTTGCAAAAAGTATGCCAAAAAGTGAAAAAGTGATACCCAAAAATATGTTTAGAGATGCCTGCGTGTGCAAAAAAAATTGTGTTTGGTTTGTTTTAAATCAATCTGAAATGACATATCAAACACAATTTTCGTACGCTTTTTCGCATACAGGCATTTTTACCGCATAGTTTTTCATTTTTGCGCGTTTTGCAAAAAGTTTTGAATGTACTCAGTTAAAACTTCTCACAAAAAATGAAAAATATAGAACCGTGCAAACTTTTCGCGAATTTTTTTTACTGGTCTCGGGCAACTTTGACCCCCCCCCCCCCCAACTGGATTCCTGGATCAGCGCCTGGTTGAAAATTAACATTTTATAACTTCACTGTACATTTTTCTTTTCTCTGAGTGTATTTTGTAAAAAAAAAATCAGTATTTCTTTGTAAGGTAATTTCTATTGATTTTGAGAGTTTTGTTTACAATGTTGTAGGCAGGTGTGAATTCTATCTTAATTAGTTGTTCAAATTCAATCTTTTATTATTTTAAAATAAATTACTTATCTCATGAATATTTTCGCACATATGTATCTACTGTTTAGATATGTGAAACAAACATGTTTTTTTGAAAAGTTATTTATTACTTAATAAATGAACCAATCTAGACCTACCGATGCTTTAGTTTTTGTCATAAACTTCTGTTGTTTTTTTTTGTGGATTGTATGAACTGAAATTTTAAATAATTTGAATTGATGGCCGTTTTTCTATTCTATGTATGTACATACATATGTACGTCCATTTTTTTATAGACTTATAGACAAAATAAAATAACAACTGAGGGTGTAAAGAATTCGTTAATCGTTAATCTTGATATCTTTATCAAGGCGAATACAAAATTGATATTCATGTATCCATGTAGGCATATATTTTAGATCCAGTTTAAGCAAATATAAAGAGAAATTCAGAAAAATAAATTTCATATCTAGGAGATTGAGCTACTATGTTATGTAGTACTTTGTAAGTTATTTTTCTTCAATCTAAAAACATTCCATATTCAATCTAAGAACAATTTTGTTTGTGTGTTTTTGTTTATAAAATAAAATTAATATTATTAACCTATATGTATTTATAGTAGGTATACTTAGAAGAACATAACCAGATTGCAAGAATGGAAATAAAATTATATTGCAATAAAATAACTTAAAAAAAAGAAAATTTCCTCAAAACCCTATTTCCATTATGTTATATTAAAATATCAAATACCTCATTCAACATTTTGCAGACTTTATTACAATTTTTTTCTTATGAAAGTTATTCTTTAAGCTCTGATGACGAATAAGTTCTACAAATTTACAGATAGCTATGAATTCTCAGAATCCATTATCAAAAATAAACTGTTTTTTTTTTATTAAATTTTGGAGCTTAAATTAAGATTCTTTTTATTTATGGTTAACCAGTTTGTGTTTCCTGAATTCTGAGATCTCAGAGGACTTCGTATTCTCAAAAAATATAAACAACAATTTCTCACTTAAGCTGTCATGAACTTATAATGAAATTTGAAATTTTGGACTCTTTGCTTAGTTAGTTATTTTCTGTCACCGTAAATTTGACCAATACACCCTGTCCCCAGTTACCATCAGCGCTATTAATAAACCCGTGACAGCGACGAAACAACACCAAAACGTGTTTTAACTTAAAATTATTATTAATACCTAATTATGTTTCAGCCCTAAATGACGTTTGACAACGAGCGGATAACTTATCTCATCGATTTTGGTGTTTAACGAACGGATAACTTCTTTACACACACTTCTAATAACTTTGCTTGTCAAATTTGACACATAACTTTTCATTGATTGAACCAACAGTGCAAATTCCAAATTATAGCAAAATAAAACTTACCTAATGGATTCGTTCAATGTTCTTAATATATAATAAATAAACTGGAGTATTTAGATAGACTGAGTGATGGTGATACAAACTTTAGACGGCCTAAAACGCATAAAGCACGTATAAGTCCTCTAGAAGAACTGGATGAATATAGCTTCCAAAAAAATATCGTTTTTCAAAAAATAATATGCTTCCTGGACATTAAAATAACCTTTATTTGTTTTTGTTTTTAAAAAGTCAATACATTTTCATTTACAGCTGACTGAAATGACATATCAGCTGTCTGATATGAAAATGTAAAGGAATATTGCTTGCGTTCGGGTGGTAGTGAGATAGGCTATCCACCTATCCCAAAAATGTTCAGATATCTTGAGTTGTTGTTGCATCAGCTGACATCAGAAGTTTTTCAACAAGGGATTACAACAACACAAACCTATCCGGATAGGTTTGGCTTGCCCCCCGAACGCGGCCATTTAGTACATTTCAGTGAAGTGCTGCCAGGTTTTTAGTGTTATTTAGTAAATAGATAACACGCAAACAAAATAGGTTTATTAATAATTTGAATTATCAAACGAATAAGTTCACTATCCGTATGCTATCTAAAATGTGTGTTAACGGGCGGATAGTGAATTTTTATTAAAAGCGCTACATGAGTTCTTGGGGTCATGTTTAGACCGTGTGCGAATTGGTTTAAAATTTCGATTAAATTTTATCCGAGATTGAAATTTGACATTTCAACGTACAGATTAACCTCACTAGTGTCAAAAATTAATCTTCGGATGAAATTAAACGCGGTTTTAACCCAATTTGCAGACGGCCTAATTAAAAAAACGTAGAGGAAAGTAACCTCTGCCTACCTGTTGCTGTACAGCATCACCATCATTCTAAAAGTAGAAACAAATAATTTTTCCCCATATACTTAGCCTGCCACCCAGAAATGGAACCGTGAGAAATATGTTACCAAATTGTGTGTAAATAGTTTTATTATTATTTATCCCGAATGACCGTAACACAACTTGCATTTCAATTAAAAATGTTGTGCAGTTATACTTAGGTCCCATTGGGTTGACACTTTTTATATCTGTAAACAATTATTTATAAACCTTCAAACGTAACGCTTTAAATTCCTTTTATGGTGTCCACAGGCATTTGATTCATGTTCCTCTATATATACTTAAAACCGTCATCAACACCAATTTATGTGCATTCAAAAACACCCCATAATGGGCATGAAAACTCATCATGTAGGTAATTAATCAACCAAAAGTCGACTTTAATCAAACCTCTAACGAAAATCCGAAGAAAAAGTATTGGAATCAATTTGATACCGCAGCATTTATATCAGCTAATAATTTCCAAATACTTTAACTCCTGTGTGCCTGTGTCTAGTCTGTGTGGTTGATGGTCCGTGGTCTACGGTGCCGTGTTCGCTATACAATTCAATTGTAATTTGTGTCATTAAGCTGAAACGAAGCACGTTGCACTGGACTATAATGTCCAGCTATCGGGTGGTGTGCACACAGGTTGATGAAGGTGATTTTGTAATAATTATTGCACTCGAGAATTCTTATTGATCTCCAAAGAGCGTGGTTTGCCTTCTGTATCGCAGAGTTCCCATTGCGTCTAACCATAATCAAAGCAACTGTCAGTGAGGCAATATAATATTCGAAACATAAGCTTCATTATGGCGAGTTAACGTTGCCCGCAAAATGTTTGTTTCTTTGGTGGTGGGCCTTCAAATGCATTCTTATCTTCATGATTTTTTTGTTAACTGAATATAAAGGCGTTTTGATTAACATTTAATGCAGGCGCAGGGTTGCCAGTAAAAAAAAAATATTGACGAATGAGGATGATCAAAAAAAATACCTTTGTGAGTATACGAATGGCTCCTAAATTTTCTTTAGAAACACTTAACCATCAAGGCCGTATGCGAATTGGTTTAAAATTTCGTTTGAACTTTATCCGAGATTAAATTTTGACATTTCTATACGTAAGTATACAAATTCACCTCACTAGTGTCAAAAATTAATCTTCCCATTTCACATACGGCCTAAAGCTAAGAAGAGATACCTAAGACCCTGTTTAGATTGAAAGACTGCAGAGGGTATCACGACAAATTTGTTGGTAAGAAAAGTTCGGAAAACCCCCGCGGGGAACTCCCCTCTCTTCTCTTATTAACAAACCTGTCGTGAAACCAGCCTCAATCTTCACAATCTTAATAGGGTCTAACGATTGGTAGATCTGACAAAGGGTCTGTTTGTTTACTTCCCAAATCTGCCAGTTTTAGTCCATTTTTATTTTTGTAGGCCGTCTATGAATAGGGCTCTTTACCAAATAGCAATATATCTCTCTCTTGTTCACTCATAAACGTCAAAATCATCACATTGTGGGCTTGACATGTTTTCACTTCGGAACAACATATTAAACTTTTAGTATAAAAAACCGCCTTTTTTATTTTCGCTTTCGTTCTTCGTTCGCATCTGTCAAGCCCACAAAGTAATTGCTGTCACTTTTGACATTGGCAGATTCGTAAAGTTCCCTATTAAATTAAAATAGCGTTTAATTATATCCGAAGAAGATTGACACTAAATGAGGTGAATTTGTATGTGGCAATGTCAAAATTTAATCTCGGATTAAAATTTAATCGATATCAACATGGTTTTATATGAAGGACTAAAATTGATAGAAATTAGGGGTTTTGGGCATTAGTAAACAAACAGAGGTATTGTAAAACTTTGGAACAAAATCCCTCAAATGTGTGAGCAGAAAATTTGTAAGTTATTTTTATTGTGGACAATCGTCTGCATTTGACTTTAGGTGCTCCTTCAATATATTTTATCTCTACCAACTAACCAAACACGGACAAACTGAGAGTTCTTATTTCGCTCCACCAATTTGTTTATTTGAATTGTATTTCAATGCCTCTTTAAAAATTGACTTTCTTTGCATATTTTAATTTCCCATTTATCCCTGCTTAAGGCCGTGTGTGAATTGGGTTAAAATCGCGTTAAATATTATCCCAAGATTAATTTTTGACACTGATGAGGTGAATCTGTATGGAAAAACGTCAAAATTTAGTCTCGGATAAAATTTAATTGAGATTTTAATCGAATTCGCACACGGCCTAAGTTCGTAACAATGTGATTTCAGACACATTAAAATCAGTGACATAACCTACCTAGAATAAGATTTACACCTTCAGTTTTTTAACGTGCGACACAAAAATGTGAGGGCTGATGAGAGGAAAAAGGTGAAACGTGTAGGGAATAAACAGAATTGGAAAAATAAAATTTAGTGTGTTGTATGTAATTTGGATTAAAATTTCGATTACGTTTTATCCGAGATTAACTTTTGACAATTCTATAGAAACAGATTCACCTTCATGAGTGTCAAAAATTAATCTTCGGATAAATTTAAATGCGATTTTAACCTAATTCGCGAACGGCATTACCATTATAAGGCCGTGTGCGAATTCGTTTAAAATTGCGATTAAATTTTATCCGACATTATAATTTGACAATTCTACGTACAGATTCACCTCACTAGTGTCAAAAAATTATCTTTGGATAAAATTTAACGCGATTTTAACCGAATTCACACACTGCCTAAGTGTCAAAAAGTTAAAAAAAACTGAAGGGTAAATCCCGAGGACAATATTTTCGTTCTAATAATTATTTTCTGTAAATCTCGATGTATGTACATATGTAAAAACTTCTCTAGTTTTACCGACGATATAAACCATAAAATGACTGTCACAAATTTAAACAAAACAAAATAGTTAATTTCTAACTAGGTATGTTAATAATACAGTCAATTGAAGAATATTCTTTACAAAAATATATTCGATTATTAAAAAGTCATTAATTAGATTTAAAACGGCCAATAAAAATAAAAAAAAGAACAGATATTCAGAGAAAATGCATATTTAACGGTAGCTTAATCAAATTTCGAAGTAGATAAAAAATATGTCATCTTAATTCGGGAACAACAATTTTTTTTTAAAGCGTATTGATATTATAGAAAAGTGTGTGTCTGCCTACTTAGCTCTTATCATCAAAACTTGTATTAATCAACTTTGAAAACTGCATTCTTCTATTTATGGAAATTAAAATTTTTTTAATTATACCAACATTTAAATTTAAAGTTAGGAACAAGAGACTTCTTTTTGAACATAATTTTTGTTTCGAAAAAAGAACGAACAAAAGTAGTAAGGTAGCACATACACGTGTTAATATTATTTTTTATTACAAAATTAACATAACGAATGTTGATACTTTTTATTTTGTGTTCTTTTTTTTTTCTTCAATTTGTAGTTCTTTATTTGAAAGTTTAATTATTTCAAAAATCTTCTTCAGTTCCGGCAGTAAAGTAGAAACTAAAAAGAACACTTGAATTAATTTTAAGGTAGAGATCCCACAAGAGAACCAACCACAAATCAACTGTCACATTTGAATGTTTACTAAATCGCAACAGGATGAACTCCATCCATTTAGGCGCCCGCCATTATGCGTAGGTGTTGTGTGTGTCAGCCACTTTCCATAAACGCGTTCTTTAATTTCGTTCCGTTTTTGTATTTTTTATTTGTGTGTATATAAATATTTATTCAGGCTTTAGCCTGCGAGCTACGAGATCTTTTTTTCTTGTTCGGTTTTAGCTTATTTGTTTGGATTGTTTGCTGCCACAATCCACAAAGAACTTGCTGCATTTGCATATTTTGATGTGTTTTTGTTTTTCTTTTATTTTCTCTCCGAGACAACTAGCTTCCAAATTTGGCCATAAAGATAAAAATAAAATGAGAATTTTTTATTCGAATAAAATTATTCGGTATGATAATAAGTTTGGACAGACAACGGACTTTATTTATAAGACAACAATAATTTGAAATACTCAATAGACGCCACACACTTTGGTATAACCTTAAACTGTCTCCATGACACTTTTGTCAATTACAGTGCTGCCAGTTTAACGAAAAAGAATCAATCTTTTTTCAATTTTTATGTTTAATTTTTTCTTTTTTGAAATTTGTGTAGGCTTTGATTAATGGAGCTGGTTCTAGTGTAGATTTGTATAAATCTTTTTGAAATTCGTTATATTAATGTTTAATATTGTTCATATATTAATGTGTATATATGAAAGTAACTGTGTGGTCGGTATCTATAATTTAATAAAAACGCTTGCGCTCTTTAATTTGTTTAAATTTAAATAAAGGTGCACACTGAAGTGTGTCGTGTATGTTATATACCTATGTTTATCTAACTATACTACCTATGGTAAAACTGTCATCTCAAACCACAGCAGACACCAAACGCCTCCGCATTATTTTTGGTTAAAATATTGCGTGGGTCTTGTTCGACGAGGTTGCTTGTTGCTCTGTATCTGAATACGTAATGCATTTGGAGCTTGTATTTTTTATTCATAAACCTATTAGTCAAAAGTGGTGAATGCCCAAAAGCCCACTTAAAAACGCGCGTTTGAATTGTGCTACTCCAATTAGGTTACGTTCACATTAAACAATTTTTTTTGTCGATTGTAAGAAAACTTCACATTCAATAGGGATTTTGTTGCTTTGTTTTTCTTCATATATATGAGGATATTCATTCATGGAATATTAAAGAAAAAAAAAAAACAAGTTAAAACATGTTGAATCACCTCTTAAATTCAGATGGTGATGCATTATGTCGTATGGCAAGTTTTGGGATACTAAACAAAAAATTAAATTAAAGTAAAGCTACCAGTTTAATTTTCATTCATCCTTCATCCATTACTTTTAACATTTTATTCAGGTTTTGTTTTTTTTTTTTTTTTAACTCGTGATCCTAATACAATGTGGTTCGTTGGTTTAATTTATTGCTTGACGTAATCAGTCGCGTGGGATGTATCTCAATCAATATGACATCTTTATGGATGCCATTTCGCTATTGAATTGATTAAAAGTTGAAAATGTTGTTTGAAATTATATTTGTAACTTAAAATCTTCAGTTTTCTTGAATGTCAAATCAAGACTTTAGTAAGGTACCTACCTACAAACAATGGCGCAAAATTTTAGACGGTTTAGTATGATGTTAAAGCATTTTAAGTATGATGCTAGGTTAAAAAAAGGCTTTTCCAAATTTTAAACGAGTTGACATCGTATTATCTTTTTAAGATTTTACTAAAGTTAAAATCGCCAAATGCCTATTTTATCTTTTTAGTATCATACTAAATCCAAGTGTCACTTTGGCAGCTACAAAATGCAAAAATGGGTTGAACTGTCACTCTTTTAGGCGTGTTAAGCAAGAAAAATAGGTTTAGTATGTTACTAGTTAGAAAATGTTTAAAACTAAGAATATTTTAGTAAAGAGTTTTAAAGTTAGAAAATTGTTAAGTAGTATCATGCTAATACCTTAATATCAGGCTGCAATCAATTAGACTATTGGCACGATAAGGTAAAAATGTAAGAAATTATGACCAACTGTAACTCGTGTAATTTTGATTTTAACAATAAAATGGCAGTAAGAGCCCATTATAATCATAAGCTACGATTATTATGAAAAATTTCCTTTTTTGTCAGCTCTATTAACTTAATTAAAAACAAAAAACAAAAAAAATCTATGTAGTCAAGATTAAAGCAGCTGTCGATGATGTTAAGCTCCTTGACCATTATAAAACACATTATCTTAACAAATGGAGCTCCTTTTTTTTATGTAGATTAAGATGACAGCAAGCCTTTTAATTTATTTTATCTTTATGAATCTTAATAATGAAAATAAAAAAAAAAAACTTGTTATTTCATTGACAAAAAAAAAACCACTCAAAAACAAATCCACCCACTCACTAAAATTAGAATACGAGCCAATAAATTTAAGTACGGGTACATATGTATTTTGTTTTAAACAAACTTGTTTTTTTTTTTTTATATTATTATATTTTATATGACCATTATAACAATATTGTTGATTTGGAAGGCACAACTTAACAACAATGATGAGAAAAAATTTAATAAAACTTGAATTTACTATATTTACATATTTTTTTTCGGATGCACAAAATTGCTTTGTTAAACCCGAAAATTACATTTGTTTAGTTGTGTCATTTTTCTTCAGAACCAACGGTATTAAGAGGTTATCTTTTTGAGAGGTGTCCAAAAACATGAAATGAAAAGTCAATGTAGAATCAATTTTGTGGATATTATACCTATGTACATACCTAAGCTTACATTTTTGAGTTCCTTATAACTTTTCAATGAAATAAAACACAAAAGTAGGTATGTAGGTAAATTAATATAGCCTTTTGTATTTATTCAAAATAAATGTAGGCAGGTACCTTGATACTGAGTAAAAGTCCCTTTTCAGACGAAAAAATTGAGTTTTCATCAACTTTCAGTTCTTAAGGTCCAACTACATGTAGCAGACGGATGAAAATGGATGCCAATTGCTAATGTCAAAAATGAACGAACGCAGGCAAAAGTGAACGAAAACTTAACGAATCTAAGCAATCCGTCATTATGGGTGCGTTATATGATTTCCCCGAATTCGTTTCGTTTCGTACGGCCGGCGCCGCCACCGTACGCACCATTTCTACTGTTATAGTTGCGCCTAGAAGAGCAGTGCACAAAGTAATTACGATATACAAAATCTGCCTGATCGGAGATTTGAAGAGATTTTTTTTTACATTCCTATTTACACTAAACATAAATGTGCGTTGAACAAAGATACTTTAAAGATGGCCATTCACGATCGAGCCAAATGGCTCGGTGCGGTGTCAATTGAACTGGTGGATTTATAACCTACTGAATGTCCAAATGGCTCGGCCGAACTCATTTACATGATGCAATTTGGCTCGGACGAGCCATTTGGCTCTATCGTGTATGGCCAGCTTAAAAGGCAGCTACAAAATCTTACGATTTTGTTTCTTCAAGTGAAAGATAGGTACAAGTGATCTCCAGCAATTTGTTTTCTTCGTGTGAAAGGGAAGAAAAATAGTGTTGTCAATTTAAAAACTAATCCTCATAGAAGAAGAAATTAAAGGAACGGGTATATCGTGGAAAAACTGAGGCTTTTTTCAACCTAGTGTGAGTTACACAAACACAAATGCATTCACACTGGGTCGGCGTGAAGTTAGACGTCTAAAAGCTGGGGCGCCCAAATGATTTTTAATTATATTTCTTTTCGGTCAAGAAAGTAGGAACACGTGTAGCTGGTAAAACTAGATTACGATTTTTATCTTCTCAGAAGTACTTAGGCACCTTTACAGGAACACGGCAGTTGTTAATGAACCTATTAAAAAAAAATTTGGTTTATATTTATCCGATTAAATAAATAATTGAATGAAAGTCATGATTTTTTTTTTTAATTGTGATAAAATTAAAAGTGAGTATAATAAAACTAACTTAAATCGCTGAAAAATAACTGCACTACGGGCGCTCAACGGATGTGACCGCCTTGCATTACCAATAAAAACTTATACGACCCTGGGGGAGAGTTTCTAATTTTGACAGGAGAAGTATATTTTAAATGACGGCTCTGAGTTTCTTTGTTTTTTTTTTTTAATTCTTGCGGCCTCACTCACATACACTGTATAGTGTATATGTGATATACACCAGTTCCTTTACTTCTTATTCAAAGACTAATCAATAAAAAAAAGTCAGCTGTCACATCTAAGTCATGTCCCCAAAAAAAAAGGGTTGCCAATCTAAAAACCAGACCTTCATTGAAAAAAGTTTTTCTATTTAAATTTTAAACAAAGTCTAAATTTGTTCGATTTGAACGTGGAAACTATGTAATAATACGTTTTTGTTAGAGCTGAAATGAGGTAATTTGGCAAATTACAGAAAAAATGTTTACTTCTAAAATGCCCTTACCTATTTTTTTTTTTTTTTGAAAGTCCAGACTGTCAATCGCTTGCTTTTTGTTGTTGTAATACATTGAATTCTCTCATTAAAATTCTGTCATTGAATGGATTCCATTTGGGTGTGTTCATAAGGTTTTTACGTTATTTCCTTCCGAATTTCGTGCAAATTTGGTTGAAATTAGGTACATAATTTGGAAATATTAATTTGTATGGGAAAATGAGATGTTTTCGATTCGAAATTGGAAATTTTCAACAAAATTACCTCTAATTAAAACGTATTAAAAAGGTTAAATTTTATTAAACAAAAAATATTAGATTGAAATTCTTGAATTCTGATAAAAAAAAAAGTACTTTTAAACTTGCGATTGAGATGGCGAATGCCTGCAATAGTGCAATTCCAATATTAATTTCAACTTTTCCATGCGTATAGTGATTTTTGCATTCTACCGATGAACGCTTGGATCTAGCTTATAAACATTATAGACACAACAAGTTTATGCAGTCTATAACGACCATATTATCTTTACCTATGTATTCACACTTCAACTGAATTCCGCTTGAACTTTAATTGCAATCAATGGCACAGCGATTAGATTATAATCAGGTAGATATTACGAGCATGCCATTCCAAACTAATGTTACCAGCAAATTGACCCGATAATATACTTAACAGGTTATTAATCTTCAGTTATTTGTAATTCGCATTACGAATGATTTTTTTGTTCGCTTTGCTCTTTTTCTTGCTCATGTAGATATGAACCGTGAGTGAAAATAATCATTAACCTAGAATTGTAGTATAGACCTTTAACGAGCTTCTTGTTAGGATTTACTAATACTCATAAGCTCTTCTTGTAATAATTGTAAATTAAAAAAAAAAAATTAAAAATTAATTTGAAACGGTCGTAAGGACGGTCTCATGATTATAAGATTCGTACAGACTTTCAACGGACCGCACGACCGCCCGCCCGCCCGTTCAAAAACTGTCAATTTTTCGAAGAAATGTCAAGGCAAACAAAAATATACATCTTTTTGGAATGTTAATTGAATTTAAAGAAAAAAACTTGGGCAAACGTTACAATTTTAGTTGGTCTGATAGAATTTTTCCAAAAATCTTTTGCTCAGTTGGATAGGCTATCATTTTGTTGCCTTGAAATTTATTTAAAAACACATCAGATAGTTTTCAAGATATGTTTATCACCCCTGTTAAAATGTTTAACCTTGGTCCAAAATTTAGTTTTTACTGCTTTCAGGTACTTCTTTAGAAAATGATTAAGACGTCAAAATAAAGCTTTATATAGCAAAATTAAGTTTTTTTTTCGGATTTTTTCTGCAAAGTTTGACCTATATTTGTTAAACTCATTGGAAAAAAATTCAAGGAAAGAATAGTTTTCAACAAAATCAAAGAAAATTTGAGAAACAAATTTTATTTCCGCACTTTGATAAGTACCCAAAGATCAACACATTGGCTGCAACTACAACATAATGGAAATTTTTTATTATTTATTATCAGATGCATGAAAGTACCGTTAAGATTTTTTTTTTTACATTTCCTCAATGATTTAATGATTTAATTTATTTTTAAATATAACTTTTGATCCAGGCTCCCACATTCTAAATAATTATCGCAACGAATTCCATCCATAAATTAGAATTAATTGCATACTTTTTTTTTTGCAAACCCGATGTGACAACGGGCGGCGGGCGGCGGGCGGCGGCGCTACGCAGTAAAGTGTCTTTTTAGATTCACTTGTGGATGCTTAAGAAGTGCTTTGCCATCCTTGAGATTGTTTTTTTTTTTTATGATTAGCACCCATGCACTGTTGCAGTCAAATGTTTATCTTTCTAACATGTTTGATAGTTGCGTTGCGGTGGTGTTGATGGTGCAATTTTAGCATTTTCGACTTCGGTCGTCGTTGTTGTTGTCGTTTAATTTCGCAACGTGAGAATTTATTTCCAGTTTTAAGATTCCAAACCAAGCTAAGCCAAGTCGGTCGTCTCCTCTCGTTGTCGTCGTCATTTAGATATAAAATGTTTGATAATATTGCACAATTTTAAACAACTGCTGCTGTCAAAGCCGGAGGTCATACTCTGCACTGCATACTATGCACACATTTCCACCTAAAAAAAAAAAACAAAATCGTGCTCAATTCAAAAGATACCTGTGTACTACCATAGCTAAAGCAAATTGTGTGCACTCGTTCAATGGATTGCTGTCAGCTTGCCTACCTGGAGGCATGGTATTTATTTTTTTCATTCATAAAACTTCAGCTAATTAGAAGGTTCGTGAGAGTTTTCAGCCCTAGAAGATTAAATAAAATGGTAGAGTCTTTTGTTGAAAGAAGTTCCGGTGAATATTTTAAACCGATTTTTATTTTTTATATATTTTTTTATAGCAAGGTAGGTACTCGCATACTTTAAGGGTAAGTTATGTATTCGAAAAAATAATCTCAGGAGATTCAAATCAAATATGGTTTTATCATAAAGAAACTTATATTAAAATATAAATATGTATTTATTTTGTTTTTGAAGAAGGTGTAAGATTGGAAAGTTCTTCCATTTAGTTGAGGGACTTAACAAATGTATTTGTTTAAGGGCCAGTTGTACAAATTTACGCTGACCCGAGGATCAGCTAAACTCGAGTTATATCGTGAACCAGGTTCAACTTCGAGCGCGTTGTATACAGTCGTGGTTCAGGTGAAAGTTAACTGAACTCGAGTTAAAGTCTATTTACTGGCAAATTGATTACATATAATTATGGCTTACGTCAATGTCAAATGTCAGTCGATAGAGCTTTCTAACAAACAGCAATATATCTCTGTCTCGTTCATTTTTAAATGTCAAACTCAAATTCTTAGCACAATGACATTAAAGTGGCAGCCATTTGTTTGTTTTTATTTTGGAGGCAAATAAATATTTGGAATTGTTTTTTTCCTTTTTTTTATTGAAAACTGCAATTAAAAATGTTTTCATACTTTATATAAGATATTTTAATCTTTTTATGTCACAAAATGGCTAGATTTTTGTAATTAAAATTAGCCCGCCTTTTTTTTTCTTTCCAATATCATCTGTCATTCTGCCAAGTTTTTGCTGTCATTTGAAACTGACAATTTGATAGAGATCTCTATTGTGAATTTATCGCACACATCATGAGTTATTTCACAAGGTTTGCGCTTGTTCTTTGTATAAAAATAATAAATTATAATTTAACATATTTGCAATTTGAATGAAGTGCAAAAATCAAATCTGTACGTTGTGTGGTTGCCATTTTGTACACACATACACTTACGATGAACGCATACAAAATAATACTCGTGAAGTCACAATCATAAGATTTTGTTTGGAGAAGAAGAAGATAATTTTTTTTATTTTTTGTTTTATGTTTAAAGTTCTAATTTTTATTTTTAAATGATGAATTCTAGTGATAATTCTTAATTAAAAAAGAAAATAATACTAAAAGATGATTGTGACGACACAAAAATTCCAAGATGGCGACTCGGGTGTATATAATAAGCATACCTTGTATCTGTTTATCGTAACTGTCGAAAAAATTCAGTTTGAAGTGAGATAGCATGTAGGTATACAAAAAAATTCCACATCAAAAATAATATTAGCCAATCACATCCTTGAACCCTGGTTGACTCTCAAGTTAATCTGCCGAATTTGGCGAGTTAAATTTTTCGTAGTTCAGCGGTGAGTTAAGTCTTAAACCTCGATTGTACAACACTTCATAGCAGTTGAAGTGAGTTCAAATCTTGAACCACTGCTGAACCACGACTGTACAACTGGCCCTAAGCCATTATCTCACTTCGAGTGTTTGCTTGCTAAAAAAATAATGCAGTGTCTTAACAGCCTTATTAGCAATATCAACATTTTTAAGCGTTTAATTCCGGTTATCTAAGTTGGTTGAGCCCTTTACCAGTCAAGACTTTGTAATTTTTTTTTTAATCATATTTTATCTTACATTAATTTATTTTGAGATGAAAATTCATTGTGAATCTATCAAGATTTAAATTGTTAACGCTTTCTGTTATTGTTAACTTGGTGCATTAGGCGTTTTTCTTTTTAGCTCTGAGCCAGAGCATCACTGAGCAGAGCCTGAGCGATCTGAGTTAGCTCTGAGCAGAGTATGATCAGAGCTCTCAGATTTAATTATGAAACAAGTCTTTATTGCCATATCTGTCAAATCACATGGAAATTGTATGAAGTTGGCTGCGCTCAGCTATTTGCTCCGTTTGCTCGGTCAATTTATTCTGAGCTAATGGAGCAAGATCTGAGCTAGCTCTGTTTAAAAAACGAAACACAAGTTGAGCGCTCTGATATGTCGCTGAGCAAAAAAAAGAAACACAGATTTTTTTTTGACAGCTCAGTGCTTTGCTCTGAGTTAAAAAAGAAAAACGCCTATTGTAGATATTTTTTTGTTGTCAAAAATAAGCATTTAAATGATCAACAGTTTTCGAGAAATTCCATTCTGAAAATTGAGCACCAAATTCGCAGTATCCCCAATCGTCCAAGTTTTGTTACCATCGAACAAATTTGGAAAATCAGACTGTTACGAGAAGAAAGCCTGGTTTGCGAGAAAAAAGCCAGAAAGAAGAACGTAGATAACTATTATTTTTTCAAAATAAAAGGAAAAGGTAATTTTCTACCAGAAAGTTGTATGAATTCTCTTGCAAGCGATTGCGAGGGTCAAAATCCTCTTTTGCACTTTGTTTCAAGACTATAATGCTAGATCTTCATAAATCACTGCATTAATAGTTTATCACGGTAGTGCCAGCCAAGTTCACGGCACTTTCCCACCGACTTGCTCAGAATAGTTATCAATTATATGGAGCACTTCTGATTATTGTAGAATTAGTGTGATGGACTGTCATGCCGGAGGTCTAAGGTTCGATCCCCAGCCTCGCCACCTATTTATTTAAAAGAAAAAACGGCTACTGCCTCTTGCGAGGAATTGACAAATCCTCCAAGATTATTTCCTGTCACAGAAAAGTGCCGCTCGTTAGCCGTTCGGATTCGGCAATAAACTGTAGGTCCCCTCCATTCCTGCAGACACGACAAAGGAATGGTTGAGAGTTGTAAGTCACTAGGCCCTAGTTCTTCATGAGCTGTTGTGCTATCAATTTTTTTTTTTTTTTTAGAAGTGTGGAATAAAAAGAATAGATAAAGAATTCTGGGCGCGTTCAGTATAATTGACGTTCTTAAACTCAATTATGGCAGATTCACATTAGTGTTAATTATTTAAAAACAGCATAATAACGTGAATAAATCTACCAGAGTACAAATTTTATGCATTTAATGTAAAATTTACTAAACTTTTGACTTTGAGAATACATAAATATTCAAAATAAAAACATTTACTTCTTCAATTGTTTTGACATTTCACCGAACAACTGGATTGCCATTCTTTTTGTTCTAGTTTTGTTTCTTTATTCATTCCATTCTGGATATTCTGGATAAACATTTCGTCTATTCCATCCATTCTGTTCCTTATCCGGAATAAATAAAGAAACACACTCAAAATGTCCTACTACTTTTTCGTCTCACATTCAACGACAGCGTATCGATCAACCCCATTCGTTTTGCTAGCGTTCACATTCTATGATCGTTTTCCCGACTTCATTTGCAAAAATATTTTCAATGCATTTTTTGCACCAGTATTGCCACATTAATTAAATTTTTTTCAGCTCACTTTTTGTTGTTTCCTTTCGACTCCAATCATCATGCAAGGATTATAAAAAGTCTTAACTGTCAAAAGCCATGAGATTTATTTAATAAACGAGATACTTTATAAGATAAGATCCATATCAATTAAAATGGTGGTACACTGGGGCGTATACGCACTTTTATTATTTTATTCGAGATTTAACAAATTTTACTACAATTTTTATTTCTGCACGTTGAGTTGTTTACATATATGTCAATTGAAAAAAATGAAGAATTTTTGTTTATATTTCTTTCTGAGAATACTTATTCCTCCGAGATCTCTGAAATATAAACTGGTCAAATATGTGGGCGCGGTACGGAGTACGCTGGCAACTTAAAGAGTTCTCCTGTCAAAATAAATGACCAATGGAATTTTTTTCAAAGTCCCTTGTGCAAACAGCTGTGAGTATGATATTAATGAAATTCTCTTCAGGCATCAATCAGGCAGACAATCCTAACCTATCTGGGAGGAAACTTTAATCTGAGTAACTGTAGCCTCAAATACAAGCAGGAAGATCAGAACAGTGAAGGTGAAACTGAAGTGTTATTATTTTATTTAATTAATATTTTATGTCAAAGATGTGACGAAACTCTGGTGAGAGCAGGGGGCTTAAGATTTTAAACAGCCCCGGGTAGCAGAGAACATAAATAGGCCACTGATAAAATGTATTCGACGAAGTAAAAAGTCAATGCAAATTAATTCCGAAAGTAACAGGAGTTATAACGTAAATGTACCAGATCTAATGAACGCGACCAACCATTCAAAACTTTGAAGGTAATATTTAAGGAACGTATTCAAAAGATTTTTTGAACACATCTCAGTCTTGGATTTTAATGGAACGAAACGAACATTTTAGGTTCTTTTCTTAAGGTCAGGCGCGCACATGCAACTAAACAGTTTGGTTTCGATTTTGAACACAATGGGCTTATATGGGAGTGCGCGCCGGCTTATGTGCGCGGACTCTCATATAATTCTATAGTACGCAAAATCAAAACCAAACTGTTTAGTTGCATGTGCGCGCCTGGCCTTAAGCCTATTATGCTGTTGATGTGAAACGTTGGTCTTCAACATGACAATGAAAGGCTTATGGAGTTTCCCTTTGGTAAATTCAAATTTCTGTCTAAAACTCGATTTTTTTCGTGGCGAATGGAGTACGATTTCAGATTTAGTTTTTTTTTGTCATGGTATAAGTGTATATTCGTGTCTGTGGACCTTATGTTGTGAAACTGGTAGCTGTCATTTGTAGTGGTGTTAAGTAAAAAGAGATGTAGATCTGGCGCATAATCCGAGAAAAATCATTTTTTTTACCCATTGGAAGGCAAAAATTGTCGAAATCAGTGTTTTGACAGATCTGGATTAAAAAACTTTGATATTTTTTTACCATTGGAAAACCCCATTGCGAAAACTACAACAGAAAATTATCCCCCTTGAAAGTGTCATCGTTTGCAAAAACACACACACAAACGCATAGAAATCACAGAAAGCCATGTTGTGATGAAAGAAACAACAAATATACAAACACGAATAGAGACCAAATGTCACTTTTTGGCACACAATAATCTGCTACCATTATCAATTTCGCTAATCGAACAGCGTACCGCAGAACGAAAAGCAGAGCGAAATTTTTCGTTTGTGATTTCGTTGTGTCACTTTTGTATGGGATTTTTCGTTTCGCATCAGCAGCATACTAGGCTTTACTCTGAATTAGATAGGTCTGTTCATTTACTTTGAAATTCTGTGATTTTCTGTGCATTTAATACAATATTTTTTTTATATATTAACTTTGACAGAACTCTGGACTCAAATTCAACCAAAGCACAGAAAATCACGGAAGGTCCTTTCCTGTTTATTGAAACTCTATGATCTTATGTGCATTTCTGTGAATTTTAGTTCATGTTCTGTCAATGTTTATATAAAAAAAAAATTTACTGACATTCTCAGAAAATCGTAGATGTTTCAAAAACAAGGGAACGAACTTAGAGTTTCAAAGTAAAGGAAAGCGATTCAATTCTCAAGACAAACTTCACTTTTCAGATTATTAAATTTGCTTTTCTGCTAGAAAATAAGCTCTTAACCTAATTATCAAAATTATTAGATTGTATTTTTTTTAAAACAAATAAAATATCAATTTGAGTTTAGAGAAAGAATCCGTGACATTATGGCCAATGTCTTTATTTACCACAGGAAGGTGACAATAAATGCACATGCAAAACTCCTTACGGCAAGAAATTACATATATGAGTAGGTAGCCTTTTGGCACATGAATGTGCGACATAGTCTTGTACTTTATGTTTGAATTATACTTGAAGGAAACAAAGACTCATCGACGCGACGGCATTAATGCTGCAACACATCTTCTATAATACCTGATGCATTCATTGTTCCAAGGCGTGTACTTATTCCTTTTGGGTTAGGTAGCAGATATACTGACACAGGCCTCCTAAACATTAGCCACCCGTATTGTAGGTAAAAGAATTCTATATATGCCGTTGTATTGTAAGTCGTGTGTACTTAAGGTAGGTGCACATTACTCAGGTAAAAAATATTCAAATGAAATTGAATGCGCGGTTGACGCGACTCAGATGAGTGGGTATCGCTTTGTCGCTTTGAATGAATTTAATGCCTATCCGTATACATAGCTCCGATCCGATCTGATGATGGCCCTGGTCGTTCCGTTTCGTCTTTTGTCATTTGAAACTTGTTTAAACGGAAGTAAACAGAATATGTGGGGCCTTTGTCAAAATATCATTGTTATTATTTAACAGTGGGGCAGATATTGACAAAATTAAAAAAGAGTTTTTAATTTCGAAGATTTTTCAATAGTTTATATAGTACAGTGAGAACTTTCTTTAATTTTTATAATTCACATTTAGACTGCTGTCAGAAAAAAACACAAATAAAAGAAAGTTACAAATAAAAATTAAACAAAAAAAATAACTTGAACCAAAAATTAATGACATAAACTGAACAATTTTTCAGAAGCTTTGATAAGAAATCATAGAAAAAATTATTCATTCTAAAATAATTCATGTAATAAAGGTTAAGGTTTTCAGCGAATGCTTCAGGAAGAAGGTTTGTTCGTAGATTATGCTCAAAGTAAGTTCATACGTAGAAACAAATCTGGAGATTTTTTTTTGCCATTTTCTTAATTTTCTTAAAAATCTCTTGAACGTTTCACAGGAATAAACAAAATCGTAGAAGATTTTCTCTATTTTCCTTTTAAAGAACTTTGGTTGAACGCACAAATATACGTAGTGTGAAGAGGAATTTCAAAAAAAAACTCCTCAAATCGCTGATCGGGGAGATTTTGTATACCCCTCATACTTTCGAACCTTCTCACCCAGACCGCAAAGTAACTAGAAACTCAGATTCCTCGTGTGAAATGGTACTAGTAGTACCTAGATGACGTCTTCGGCGATAATTTTGTTGGATAAAAAAAACATGATTTGTTAACTGAATTGTATGTTATTTTCCATTGGGATGTAAAAGTTGATCAAAATCTAGATTTCAAGCAAAAACTACCAAATTTCTGCAAAATCAAGTAGTCCATTGAAATGTTACATTAACCTTGCATTTCAGACAGGACAAATTTTTTTTGTGATGGATCTGTAGGAGGAATCAGTGTGATTGTAAAAACGAGTTTTCGGGGTTGAACTCACCCCCATTTGGCCGCCATTTTGGAAAAGGGGGCTCAAAAAAGTCTTCGCGATATCTTGAGAACCATTCATCGAACAAACAAAATTTTACCACATTTGTGTAGAAAATTAAATTTTCTACAATTTATGTTAAAACACCTTTTATCGTAAAATTGAAAACAAAAAATTTATAACCAAAAAAAAGAAGAAATTTATTTTAAAGAGGATATAAAATAAATAAAAGAAGAAGATAATGATACTTTTCTTGACAATGGTCATCTTTTTTTGATTTTAACTTTTTTGTTTTCAATTTTACAATAAAAAGTATAATAACATAAATTGTAGAGAATTTAATTTTCTACACAAATGTGGTAAAATTTTGTTTGTGTGATGTATGGTTCTCAAGATATCGCGAAGACCTTTTTATCGTGAAGAAGATTTATGTAATCTGGTAGATTACTGCAAAATCCTTGGAACAGTATGAATGTTAAACAAATACACTTATTTACTTCATTTTTCTTGAATAACAGTTCAGCCACAAAAACGAAACGATGAAAAGAGAGTTTATTGTATATATTAGAGTGTAGTGTACCTACTTTACTCAGGTAGTGTCCATTTGTGTTTTTTTTTGTCAATAGAAAAAGAGATCAATAAAATGCATATTTCTTAAGACTTTTACCTAATTTCAACAGCAGTTTTTTTGTAGTTTCTATCAACACTCAATTTCTAGTTTATGAAATTCGGTAATTATGTTGCCGAAAATGCGCTCCTCTTCAAAGAAGAACAGAAAAAGATTAATTTTTTTTGCCCAATGGAAAAACCATACCATAAAAAACGCAAAATTATACTCTATGAACACATCCATCGAGATTCAAATGAAACTATCAGTCGCATCAACATCTGAAAACAAAACCATTAAATTCCATTCGATACTCGAATAAACGTCACAAACCCATCCGTAGAATTGGGATTCTACTTCTCCTTTTATCGGCAGTAATCCTACTGTGGCACTTGTACTTTTGTTATTCGTGTAAAATCCTACTGTACTATGCATAGCTTTCCCAAAAAAACACGGCTATTGATTCAAAATAGCTTTTAACAGCCTTTAGTCCATACAATTGGTGTGAGTGAGATCGCCGCCGCCGCCGGGACGAAACACCAATTTGTATGGACTAAAGGCCGTTAAAAGCTATTTTGAATCCGTTTTTAATTTCATTCCAAATCCGATACCACACCACTTGTTTAATCTCAGCGACAAAAATCGCAAGTGCTTCCTTAGCATTAGTTTAAATGTAAGCCGAAATGGTACCATTAAATTACATGGCTTTGTTTCTATCAATTTTCGGACGATTCGAGTGTCACTAATTAAAATAAATCAAACGAACAAGCACGTTTGTCGTTTATGAAGTTTATGAACTTGTGACTTTAATTTACTACGACTAAAAAGTTGCATGCAATAAATTAAATCGCAACATTTAAGGCATTGCATTTTTCAGTATCATGGCATGCATTCAATCACATTCTTCGCATACTCATATTTTTATTTTCCGATCGGATGGCAAAATTTTAAGTTCCTGTCTTGGTTTTATTCCAATTTTCCAGCTACTTTGTCCCACTGTGCGTCGGTGTACCATTACCAGCCCAGCCAGTATCAGATCATCATCAGCAATAAAGGTAGAAATAAAGGTAGGACAAACAATATAGAGGTAGACAGAAATGTATGCACACATTTGTATGTAGGTAGTAGGTACATGATACAACAGGGGCCAACAAATAGAAACGGTCACGCGTGCGTAATCCAGGAAACTTATAGAACTATACGTTCACATCAGGCATTATGGGGGATTACTCATTCGGATATAGGTAGGTATACGAAAAATTGAAATTAAAGTAAGGTCTGTGAATAATTACGATGATGATGTCGAGCTCGAAATTCATAGGAAGCGAGGGATTTTTCAAAAAAGTTTGACCATTTCATTCAGTTTTGTTTCAAAGGCGGATTTATTTTTCTGCTTTGTTTTGTGACTGTCATCAAAGATGGTAATTTGATATTATTCTGAGCGGATGCATGACGGAAGATGGCATGTTTGGCGCAGGTGAATAAATACGGTAATTGTACTGTATGTCTGGTGATGCCCTGGATGTTGTTTTTTTGTTATTTAATTAGATATTAAATTTATGTATGGGAAATATGGTTATAGAATAATACTGGGCATGGAAATTGACGAAACAATCATGGAATAATCTATGCTTTTATTATTCGAATATACAAGCGGTGTATAATGGATTCTTGATATAATTTTAATTATATTTTATTTGTAATTCTATTAGAATGAAAGTTTGAATAAAAAATTTATTTTTATAATCTAAAAAAAAAATGTCGACTCATTTCTAACACTGAATTTCCATAAGAATCGAAATTAAGTATTTTTACAAATCACTTAAAATCAGAGATAAGAAATAATTGTTGACGTTTATTTTTAATTGGTTTCTCTCAGAGAGTTACCACATTCTTTTATAAAGATTTCGGTTACGGTTCGAGATTTATTTATTTAAAAATAAAATTTTGGTTATCGGTTGAGATTTATTTTATATTTTTTTTTTTTTTAAATATCTCAAAAATAAATCAATAATGATTTATTCGAACAAAAAATTCGAATACCTATGTATGTCTTTATTTTTTAAAAATACACGAGTAAGTATATATACAGGGTGATTCACAAACGTTGTGACAAAAAACTAGAGCATTTAGGTTTAGTAGAGACAAGAAAAACGTTTGGGCGGGAGGGGCATTTTTCTAAAAAATCGACTTAAATTTTAGTTTCGTTTCAGCAAATAGTCCTAACCTAAGTAATACATACGGAGCCGCAGACGCAGACGGAAGAGTTCACCAACTTTTAACTTTTCACGTACGGCACTTTTGACGTTTCAATTTGTATGAAGAAAAAAAACAACTTTTTGGGTCGGAAAAAAATATTGTGGTTATTTGTATCGCGAAAAAAATTATTTATTAAAAGAAAAATTATTGGAAACAAAAAATGTGAATTTTGAGCTTGTACACAATAATATTCTTTTGTTTTTCTTCAAAATACTTTCAAAGCTGTACAGCTCCATTGTGGACATGTAAAAAAAATAACGTACGACAATTTTTGACAGCTCTTCCAGTTCCGTCTGCGGCTTCAATTCCGTCATTCTATTCTGTTCAGCCAGCAAGTGTTGCCCCGTTACCTATTTATAAGCGGTCCGTTTTTGTGATGTTTACTTACAAATTAAAGTGTTCAGATAGTTATGATCGACGAACAAATAAAACATTAAAAACTGTCGCGGGCTCCCGGACTAAAAGATTCAGATCCCTGATTAACGGGGCGTTGTTGAAAGAAATTTTTCAAACTACAGGACCTACTTTTTTTTGCAAAACTTTATGCATCTTCTTTGTACACATAAATTGTTTTTTAAATTATCTTTAATTGTTTAACATTTTCTTTAAAGGAAAGAAAAGAAAGTTATATTTTTAATATGTATTTTTTTGTTTGTTTAATAATGCTTTCCTACATCCTACCATAACATTTTCTTAGAGTTCCATTTACCTTCATCATCAATTATTGAATATACACGCCCATGTATAGATGTCAATAACTAGGTATAGATATGAATAACTTTAACTTAAATCGATTTAACGATCGGGATGATCCTGCATTTAATTATCTTTGTTTGCATTTTTTTTACCGTCTGATGAAGCAGTAGCGGATTAGGTTGATGCCATGAAGTTTAAATTTTTTTTTTCAAGAATATTTATAAGTTCCAATTTTTCACAATTTCATAAAAATTATCGATAAATGAAAGTGGAATAAGTGGTTTTTAGAATGAAGAGGAAGAACAACAAAAACAATAGAAAAATATTTTTGTTGTTGTTTTAGTGGACTGTATTGAATAAAATTCGAATGGAAAAATTTTTGCGGTATTTTAGTCCAACCATGCTTTTCGCCCATGAATTTAACCAAATTCCATTAGAAAAATATAATTTGCAGCAAAACAAACATAGCATTCGCACATTGAATAAACCTAAACGCAAATAGAATTAACCCAAACGCAAATAGAATTAACCCAAACACAAATAGAACTAACCTAAACGCGATTCCAACAATCTTTGCTCTTTTCTTCAAGAACTTGCAGAAAAAATGAGCGACACATCTTTAAACGGATGGTATCTTGATAATAAGTCCCGTACTACTTGAGTGTTGTGGATTTTGGCGTTGTCCAAAATGAAGATACCAAAAGAACAAAACTTCTTGGAATTGCGTTTGGGTTACAGCGTTGCCGAAGTGGTACGATCGTGCTTTTTTGACACGATAATTTCCTTGTGATACGGTGGCACAAAAAATTTCAATAAGTCACATTTTTTATTTCCATTATTTTACTCAAAATGAAGCAAATTTCAACAAAATTAAATGAAAATTGGTACAAATTCCGTAAAAAGTGGACAGAAGCACATCATTTTTGACAATGCACGAAGAGAGCAAATGATTTTCATTGATTTTTGTTATTGTATTACATCCTGTAATAAAATTGAAAATAGAAGAATTTGTGGTTTTTTCATGTGGCATGAAAAATGGCACGTTTTTTCCAGAAAATATGGCACGTTAATTTTATTTCGGGCGGCAACGCTGTTGGGTTAATTCTGTTTGCGTTTAGGTTAATTCAATGTGCGAATGCTATATATGTGTCGGAAGCCATCGACTAAAATTCTGCGTCTTAGAAATTTTTTTTTAGAATATACACTTCTTTTTTGACCTTGTAAAATGTTCCTCTGGAAGTGGAAGAAGACGATCAGTAAAACTTCATTTTTGCAAAGCATTTACAAAGTCTTTAATTTTAAGTACTTTCTCCTTGATACGAAAATTTACAGAGTTGTTAACAAACTCGTGAAAAATCTAAGTACAGAAAATAAAATGCAAGACTGGGATTATAGACGAACTTGCTTTTGAGGTGTAAGAGGTTGTAACGTGGCTAAGCATGAAAAAAGGACCTAGTGGTTTACATATTTATAACAAATCATGTGAAATATTTTTTGAAAAATTAAGAATTACCTACTTTAATATACAAGTTTACAAAATTTCAATAAAATGGGTAAACCCAGTAAGCAGTAACGATATACACAGTAGGTACCTATCTGAAAAAAGGATACATGTATGACCACCCAAATATGAAATAAAAGGTTTCGTTGACATACAAATTCTAAGGGCCAGTTATACAAACTTGGTTCAATATTTAACCCGTGGTTCAGCAATTTTAACTCGCCGATTTCGGCGGATTAACTGAAGGTCAACGATGATTTAAGGTTAAAGTATGTGATAATAGCCAACGGTACTACCGTTGAACCTCAGTCAATCCGCCGAAATCGGTGAATAAAAATTCCTAAACCACTGATCAATATTTGAACAACGATTGTTCAAAATGGCCCTAAGATTAAAAATTAAATTTTCAACTGATTTCTTCACCTTTGTTCTAATTTAAATTTCTAAAGCATAGAACTTTAATTTCTGTGGCCTGACCTGATTAAGATATCTCCAATATTTCGGCCAAAAGAGCGGCTTCTCGTTAGTTAACTTTTCGCTAAATCCAGCACTGGTAACAAGTTAACAACGATACTATAAATAGTATTCATGTGCCCACACACAATTTATTCTACTTCTTCCCTCACTTTTTGCATTTAATTTCGAATGAAATAAGGCTGCTTTTTCGACGATACATTTCATTTGATGAGTTTTTTTGTTTTTTTTTTTTATTGTCAACGAATGGACCATTTTAAGTTCATGCGAAAAGTGCCCAAACTACTTCGTCCATTTAGACTTCTTGTTCCAATAAGAAAAAACTGTATAAATAAAATTAAAAAAAAGAAAAAGACAGATACACACACTTCTCACCGACAATTGTGTTTCCTGAAATTCATGACTTTTATTGGCACCTTTTGGGTATAAATTTTAATTTGACATAAATAGCTTCGAATCAAGAACGAAGGATCCACGATATCCCTCTGCAATCCAAAGCAGACAACGAGGAAGATGTGACGATGACCACGACACAACAGTTCCATTGTGCCTCAATATAAAATTAAAAAAAAAAAATAACAGAAGGCGAGGCGACCGACGCGCCAAGTCACAAAGCTGGCTATGGCTGGTTGGTGGCTCAAAAGAGCGATAACATGTTTTTGAATATATTTCGCGAGGGTGTCATTATTCTTCTGCCCAAACCCAACCAAACTAACTTCAACATGGGACGTGAGATTTCGGTTGAACTGACACCGCAGTGGATTTATTATGTTTGTTCTTTTCCAGAGCGCGTCTTCAAGATATCAAATCAAATGTAACATTAATGAGATTATCCGAGTTGATTGGAATGGGTCTGTATAGGTTTTGGTTTTGGTTTTGGTTTTGGATTTTTTTTTTTTTTTTTTCAATTTTAATTGACACCCCAACTCAACGCATTAGCATGAAGTGTTTTATTGAGTTTCTCTGTTTTAGGTATATTTCGGAAATTCCGTGTTCAATTATGAAAAACCTGATAATAAAAATCCACATTAAACAATAAAAAACAAAATCCATGCCTAAGCTTTGTGTTTGACAAAATACTTAACATCAAATGGACTTTCTAAGGCTTGCGCATTCATAAAAATGGTTTTTATTGCTTTTATTTCTTAACTAAAGTTGGTTTTCTATCAACAAAAAAAAAAAATACTCTGTGGCTGTGGCTGCTTCATATGTTGTATATTCCGACACCCACTCGAATTTCTGTTTTCAAAATGCATAATATTATTACAACATTTCCGTTCCGCGCCTTCTAGACTGAAAACCAACAACGAAGCACGCTGCAGCTTTTGGAGAGGTATGAAGAGGTGTCAGAGTTATAGGATTTCTTGGCATTGATGGCGGCAATGGTATGAGGTATAAATGGTGTATCATGTTAATTCAGCGTGCATTGTGCGTTTAGGAAAATATCATTTTCAAACTCTTAGCCAGTTATTCAAATTAAATGTTAGTGAAATTCTTTTTTTTTTGATTTTTTGGCTGTTTATACAAAGAGTAAACGTTTAAACAAAATACGCGTAGGTTGAAATGAAATGTTTTAAAGAATATTATCAACATGTTGTATCAAAAAAGTAGTAAGGTACACTTAATAAAGTCAAAACAAATTAAATATGTATAGGTTAGGTACCTAAGGTAGATAAAATTTCATGTGACTTATGTCATTCCTTCAATTCATTCTGAATTTATGGAAAAACAAAATTAAAAATCATTGGTTTAAAAAATAAAATGCACAACTGTGTCGCCCGAACTTGCGCTTGTAGTTAAAATTTCTTAGAATCTTAAAGATTAATTACAATATACTTGAGTTAAAATAATTAATAATCATATATTTACATATTTGTCAATTTAATAAATTGAAGAATTTTAATTTGAATATGGAAAAAAAGCATGAAACACGATTTTTAAACTGTTTTATCAGTTGCGTAAAATGTTTTAATTTCAAAATGAAGAACGTCATCTCAATTCTTGAAAAAATATGTAAATTCAAGCAGATAGAATTTTTAAAATCGTTTGAGCGATTTTCTTAAAAAATAATCTTTTCTATATAAATTTTCTTGAAATTTTTTGGAAAACAAATTTGGTATGCTATTTTTAAGAAAATCATAACATGCAATTAAAACCATAATTTAAAAAAAAATCAGCAACCCGTTTTCAAAAAAATGATTTTTCAAAAAACAAAATTTTAACCTTTTTTTTTTTTGAATCCAAAAAAATATTTTTTTTTTTTGAAAACATATGTATGCAGAATTATTTATACTTGATAGGACTTTTAGAGTTTGAAAAACATCGCTTCAGTGGTTTAAGCTGTAGGCCGTGGACAGAAACTTTTTTCGTTTTTGTCTATCATCGTAATGTCAATCATTCTACATCTAATGTGTATTTGTTTTACACGCAAGGAAAAAGTCTCCACTCCAGATTTTGTGTTTGCTAGTTAATTTCAATATCAAATGGTGGAGGATTTAATTCGGGATTTGGGTAATTAGTAGTACTAAAATCCTAAATTCCTGCATCATTAGAATTTCGAAATTCGTTTGTGGCGGACCCAGCTTGACGGTCACCCTCAAATATTCAATTTCAATTCAATTCAATTCAATTTGTTTTCATTAAATAATAAAGGGGCTAGTTTAAGCGTCATAAAAACTAAACCAATGGGAGGAGAAAAGTTAAAGTTAGTATTTTTTCTAATGAACCCATTCTACATCTAATACCTATTTTTTTTTTTAGGGTGGCGTATAAAAAGTCTCCACCCCTTATTTTGTGTTTGGTACTTAATTTCAAGGTCAAATGATGGAGTATCTGATTCGGAGTTTTGGCAATTAGTAGAACTTAATTAGTACTAAATTCCTGCATCATTAGTTTCTTGAATTTTTGTGTTTTGAGGTGTGGTGGTTCCAGCTTGACGTCAAGCTGGGTCCGCCACAGGTTTGAGGGGGAGGGGATTTTAGTTCCAGATCGGGATTGCGGTACGAAATTAGAACTTAATTAGTACTAAATTCCTGCATCATTAGATTTTCGAATTTCGATTGTGGCGGACCCAGCTTGACGGACCTTGTTATCTATAGAGTTCGATTTTTTGCACGAATCCAAAACTTGCCCTACGCAGTGAAAGCTCCCTTAGCCGGATAGCGACCAACAACGGTCGCAAACACTTTTGTGCGTCCAAATGTGGCACAACAGCTCATGAAGAACCAAGGCTTAGTGATTACAACTGTCAACCATTCCTGTGTGCGTGCCTGCAAATGGAGGGGGCCTACCTACAGTTTGTTGCCGAATCCGGACGACTAAAGTGAGTGCGGTACTTTTATATGACAAGAGATACTCTTTGAGGATTTGTCGTTTCCTCGCACTTTTTGTTTTAAGGTGGAAGCGACGGGGAATCGAACCCAGACCTCTTTCATGTCATGACAGTCCTATACTAACCGTCTCGGGCTACTACTAAACGGCGACAAGGATTCCGTAAACCTAAAGAAAACATGAACAAACTGATATTTGGAAACTTTTCCGCTATCTGTAACATTTAAAGCGCTAACTATAGAAACATCCGTGGCTTTTGCTGCCCTGGTTCCACTTTATAACTCTTACAAACTATCCCATCGAGTATAAGCAGAATAGGCGTTTTTCTTTTTAATTCAGATTTCAGCGAGTTGGTTCAGAGCAAAGCACTGAGCAGAGCCTGAGCGAACGGAGTAAACTCTGAGCAGAGTGTGTTCAGAGCACTCCGATTTAATTATTGTCGTTTTTGGTTGTAATAAATTTTACAACATTTCATACCCATCGCAAACTTGATGCTTTGTAAAAATTTTACTTTGCATAAATTTAACGTTTCGGAATGTTTAATGTTTTGACACTGTTTTTTTTTCGTTAATTTAATTATTCATAATTATTAGTACTTACTATTTTTTTTAGCAACTGTTTTCATCTTTTTTTTTAAAGCAAGAGTAAGATGCTTAAAATAATTTTTGTGTAACCTTTACTTTTTTTTCTGCGATCACTGACCAGAGGTGCGGTTAAAGTATGGCTTTCCAACACCCACATTTCTTCATTTATTTATTTTGTTGTTTCTATTGATATTGTGAATTTTAAAACCAGATTTGACTAAATAATCAAAATTTGAAATTTTAAAAAGATACTATGAAATTTCTTTGATTTCATTTAATATAAAAATTAGACACGTTAAAATTTCTTTTTTTTGCATTCCTCTATTATTTAATGAAAACAAAATGAAGACTCATAAAATTTTATTACATCTAGAATCACTTCATGCATATAAAATAAAATCTTTTCTATGTATATCTTGCAAAGAATCTTTTATGCATATTTTTTTTAGGTATTTCCGCCATTAAAAAAAGATGCGTCGGATGATGAAACAAAAAATTGAATAAAAGTATCATCTTTGCGTCTCTTGTTTAAAATATTCATTTCCAATTTAAAAAGAAACAAAACAAAACACAAGAATCCATTTGACACCTACGTATCCACTCATTGTTCTGCTGCATTTACCAAAGACGATGAGATGAAGATGAAGATGGCATCAGTATCATGAGATTAGACTCCTCCATAAGAATACAGTCAGTGTTGCCACTTTATATTTCACATGAACGAGAAACGAGAAAATGTTTGGAACCTTAAATCAAAAATAGGTACCTAGGTATATAAGGATAGCCCAACACAGAATTTTAAAGTAACATTTGTTGAATTTTACGAGTCCCAACTTTAAAAAAAAATTGCTGAAAATAAATGAATAATTTTTATTAAAAAACATTTTTGACAAATTAAAATATAAAATAAAATAAATTTAATCGAAACGAGGAATGAAATGAAATAGAACGGAACGAAGTGAAAGGAAATGAAATAAAATAAAATAATTACTTAGGTTAAGCACACACTTGCGGTTTCGATCGCGCGACTATTTAGTCGCAAGATATAGAACAAATGAGTTTCAATGTGAGTGACCGCACTTGCGACTGAGAAATCGCGACTGAAATTTGTTCCATTTTTCGAGCGACACGATTGTCGCAAAATAAAATGAAACAAATGCAATTACATCTTTGTGACCGCCCTTGCGATTTAAATTTCTGCGATTTAAAATTCGTATAGTCGCGGAAAGAAATAAACATGCACGCACTTGTGATTGTCAGTTGCGTGTTTTTTTCAGTCGCAATAAATGAAACACATGGTTTTAAATGTGAGAGCACGCACGTCGCACATGCGACTAAAGAATCGCGGCGCTTAAAAAAATGGAACAGGTTCTATTTTTGGAGCGACTTTTAATCGCAAGTGCGTGCACAGCCATTAAAAGATGTATGTTGCATTCGATAGCGATTAAAAATCGCACGACTACAAATCGCAAGTGCGTGAACAGCACAAAATTATTGCGATCGCGACTTTTTGATAGCAACGACTTTAAATCGGGTATTACACCTTAATTTTTTTAACGTACGATATAAAGAAATGAAGACTGTGGAAATGAAAGAGGTGAAACGTGTGGGGGAATAGACTGAATTGGAACTACATAGTATTATAAAGTGTCGTAAGTTAAAAATGTGAAGGTGTAAAACCCGTCTTTAACAAATATATTACAAAATATATATATTTTTTTCAAAAATAAACTAGACAACATACATACTCTTGATGTGGCAGCACTGTTCACAGTGCAACAACTGCATTAAATATACGATTTCACCAGCGTGTGCCATCACATACAGCGCAGCCACTAGACCATTTATTGAAATTGATGCGAGAGAGAAGAGATCTTCTTCTTTGGCTCCGTCCGGATGCATCTTTATAATACCGTTCCGTAACCCGTGCTAGAGAAATGCGATTGTGATTTATGAAAGTTCATGCTATCTGGTCTAGAAAAGCCTTTGGTAGGTTAGGTTAGGAACTTCCATAGATGCGAATGAGTTCTTCCTTTATTTTAGTAGTTGTTTTTGTTTTTTTTAGAAAGTAGGTATAATTTTTGATTCTTTTGAATAACAATGTGTTTAGATGACTGCTTTTTTGTGGGCCAATAAAATAACAACATTAAGTGGGTTTTTCGTTTGAAAACTAACAAAGGCGCAGAGAGTGTAACCTTTTTGTAGAAATTCTTCGATGATGTCTTTTCGGGTGGGTGGTATTGATTTACTGAATAATAAATTGATCGAGAATAGTAGGTTTTATTGATTCAGGAAACATTTACATCAATTTTGTTTTTATTTTGTATTAGAAAACAGAGGGTTATATTGATTTTGGTTTTATCGATGACAAGGGATTAAGGTTTTTCTTTTGACATCAGTAATAAATGTGACATTAATAATGATTGCAATCAACATAATTCTAACCTATTTTACATTCAAATACAAATTGGTTTTAAATGAAAATTTCAAATAAACGGAAATGTTGTAGGATTAGTTTCTGAAATGTCATTAAAAGTAAAAACAAATATTTGTTTTTTTTCGGTATCAGTAGAAGGTATATGCTTCCATTATTCCATCCAATCTCTGTTTCGTCAGAATTTTAGTTTTGATTTCTAGATACTTTTACGTTGTTAGTAAGATTTGGTCAAAACTAAAATTACCTACATAAATAAATATAAAAAAAAAATGTATTGACAAAAAACAAAATGGAGAGAAGGCGGAGCTTACTGTAATTCCATTTTGGGGGTGAACATTCTCTTCAATCTTCTATAAATTAGCTTAACATAAATAGCCAATAAAACTCAAAATTAGTATTCAATTCACAGCGCCAATTTTTTTTAATTTTCATTCATCTTCTTTTTATTTAAATTTTTAAATGCAAACACTAGTTTCTTCTCGAAATATGTTATTTTTTAGTTTTACAAAATGTATACATATTGTTAATTTCATTTAATCAAAACAAATCAAATTAGCACATTATTTATGCCTTCGATAGATTAAACACTTTAAAAACATTTTAATATTTATACATACGTACAATATTTGGAATAAATTTATTTTTAAAGCGAGTCATTATGTATTGATTGAAATGAATTAATACTATAGTCACTTTAATTAAATTAACACAGCAAGAGATTGTAATGTTGATATATTTAACCAAATCAAAACAATAAAAAAAGCCAGATTATCATTTTGATGGGTTTTTTGCACAAATTTTATAAATACAAAATGGTCTATAATAGATTTGTTTTCTTAAAAAGTTAAAAGAATAATTTCAGTAAAGTGTTATCTTAAGCTTTAAGAAAAACTAGAACAATTATTAAGGCCTGGTTTTTTAAGGCTTATAAAATAATTTGGAAATTATTATTTAAAAATATATACCATGAAGAGAAAAAAATGCTGAAATACCTTTTCAGATGAGAAATACCTTCCGGAGTACTTCGTTGCACTTATGCTATTTTTCGGAGTTTTATATATGAAGAAAATGCAATTTTACTGTTTTTGTATGTTGTTGAAAACGACAGAAGAATTATTTTAGTCCAGTCAACAAAGACCTAAAATCATAAAATAAATAAAATAAATCGTATAGACTGGGTTATTTTTTTAAGTGGTAGGGATGACCCTCCAACATACCAAAAGCTCCCAGCCCAAGGCCGCGAGCTTAAGCCAGGAGAGGGGGTTAAAAGTCCCCTTTTTTAGTTTTTCGCGAATATTTCGAAAACCAAGGTCTTAAGTGAAAAAGTCTGCACTAAGGAAGAATAAAATTGATCAACAAACACTAAATTTTTTAGATTTCTTGACATTTCTCTACCCCTCATCTGCCTTAGTGTTGTTCCCAGTGAAAATATAAATATAACATTTTTTGTAGGAAATTTAATTTACTTTAATGCTTTACTGCAGACTTTTCCACTAAAACCCTTGGTTTTTGAAATATTCGTGAAAAACTTAAAAAGGGGACCTTTGACCCCCTCTCCTGGCTTAAGCTCGCGGTCCTGGGCTGGGGGCTTTAAGTGTGTTGGACCTGGGGGTCACACTTACCATTTAAAAAAATAACCAAGACTACACGATTTTTTTCATTTATTTTTCCTTCATTGACTGGACTTATTTACTTTATGCTCCCCTAAAAAAATCAATATTTGTAAAACAATTTTCCACCATATCTGTGCATTATATTGTATAAAGTCCAAAAGAAACAAATATTTTCGGTGTTGCAACAAGGATTTTTGGATAAGATTTTACAGCAAGCAACCTGGAATAAAATCGCACTTGAAGTTGGCCTGCCTATTCAAAAATACAAGCCCATCACCGTCTTTTTTTGCTAATAACAATAATTACTTTGTTTCTAGTTAACAATTGCATTTTTAAATCTAATATTTTTTTGGAAATCATATTTGTTTCATAAACGAAATTGGTATATTTTTTTTTGCATGAAACAGTTAACCAAGCATGCCAAAAAATATTTTTGGTACCCACCTCAATAATTTTGACATTCGAAAATTATAGCATAGATTTTTTTTTCGCACGGAAACTATAAACTAGGCTTTATCTGTCAAAATTTTGAATTCATCCTTCAAATGAGAACTTCCACCAAACGTCAAAAACTCTAGATGGGGGGAAAACAAACATACTATTAAAGGCGCGAACAGTATCAGTGTGTATTTCTATTTGTTTGTGTTGTTGTTTTCCCCCCATCTAGAGCTTCTTTTCGATTAAAGAACTGTCAAAATTAGAAAGAGAAAAGACAGAGTCAGATTCTGGAAAAGCCCAATATACACCAGAAAACTGTATCTATTTCTTTTCGATTTATTTATGTCGAATTCCTTTTAAGAAAAAAATCAATTTGTTTAGAAGATTCTGGACAAATCCCTTGTATTGAAAAAAAAAATTCGATCTGTTTAGAAAAAAAAATCGAATTTTTTTGGTAAAAGGAATTCGACATTAGTTTGTTTGTAATTTTAACAGTGCTCACTTATGTAGTTTACCTGACCCCTTGTCATATTAAACCAGTGGACTGGTTAGGTACGTTTGAATGAGAATCAGGAATAATAAAGATGACACACTGTGCTTTCAAATCACCCTTTGAAATGTTTACGTTTTTGGGGACAAGTTTAATTTGCGGTGTATTTTTGTATGGAAATCTTCCGATTGAAGAAAAACAATCAATTGACAAATCTGCTTTGGGTACACAATTTCAGAAAGCATTGCTTTATTAGCCATGTTTTTTTTTGCTGCGGAAACTTATACAAATTTATTTGGATAAATTTATACGAAACGAACGTCATTTACCCCTAACACACGCCACGAACTACTTCACCGAAGCATATTGTCGGTAAGGTTTTTGGTCGTGTGAAATGAAAATTGTGTCGACACAGCAGTGCGATCTCTGGCAGTCGAAGTAGTATGCCGATAAGCCGATATGGCGTGTGAAAAGGAGCGAACTAGTTCGTCGACACAGTTTTTTTATGTTGTTATTCGGTTTTTGTTGTCAAATAGTGTTTTTGGTCCCGTTAATCTTAGATTCAGTGAATAGTTTTTTGATAATTTTATTAAAAGTATCTTAAATGATCAAGAAAAATGTATTTGGACTCATAACAAAATAATTATTTTATTGGAAATAATCAAAGACAGCTGATTTTGGCATATACTTCTACATCGACGTATTGGCGTGTAAATGCCCATACAAAAACGAAATACTTTGTCGATGTGGTTGTTCGATGTGGCGTGTGTTAGGGGTAATAGTGACTTTTAGAATTAGACGTGTTCAGATATATGATACATAAAAAACTTTGACCGTGCTTGGTAACTATTGCATCGCGATTAGTTAGCGATACAAGTAGTGAACTAAAACGCACTTTATAGACAAAAAGATTTATAAATTAAAACGTAGTTTATTAAAAAAAATTGTGAATTAAACGTAGTTTATACAAAAAAAAAAAGATAAATTATACGTCTATATTTACTCAAAGCTTAGGAAAGCTGGTTAGTAAATTATTAAGGTAGAACTACATATAAAGGCTCTCCCAAACCAATGCGAATCATTCGTTGACGACGTCGAAAGCAACAATCAAAACAAACAATACGAATATATCGCATTAGTTTGGGAGAGCCTTAATAGTCAGAAATTATCAGAAATTATGAAAAGTAGAATGCTGAACAGTAAAAATCAGAATTAAGCCATAATTCACTCTTTCTCTTTTCTTCGTCCTTGTCTTAACAAATTTCAGTTTCAATTCCGTGAGGTGCATTTGGGGCGCTCTTCACTTCCGAAAGAAAAAGTTAGTGAAAATCAAGAAACCGACATTATGGGTGCGCCGCCATATGATTTTTTGTATTCTCTCATTTTCGTTCGACCACTGCCTTGAGCTTGCGTCTATTACCGCTATATTATTCAGTCGTTTAGTCCAGATTAAAACTTTAATTCTATTTAGTTTGATCTATTGCCACATTAATCCATTTGGATTAAAAGCTCATTTTAATCCAAGACTGAATAATATGGCGGTAAATGTTATGTTTAATCCAAGACTTAATAATATGGCGGTTATAGTTCTACCTTAAAACGCGACTCGTGTATCTATATAACATTTTTGTATCATTCCGGAAAAAATGTCTGCGATTTCGCGTTGGTTTGGGAGAGGTTCTCCATTTAAAAATAACTTCGAAATCTGAACAAGTCTAATGTGTCACACATTTGACGTTTAATATTTGACGTTTAACGAACAGGCTGATTCAATTACGCAGCATTTATCCAATTGAATATAAAGGACGTTCACGCAAACTTTTGCGTAAACTTATCTTTTTACACAATTGGTAAACTAATCTCGTTGCATGAATACCCTTAATATTTCTCATACATAATATGTATGTACATATGTAAAGCTACGAAAAATCTTTAATGAATACGAATACTTAAATTGTGTTTCTCAATTTTCTGCAAATTTATATAAGAAAGTATGCCCTTTAAATTTAGAAAGACGTTGAATTTCTTAAAATACGTTTTTCTCTGAGAGAATAAGTAAATAGTTTGCGCCCAGGCCCGCATGTCAAGTTTAAACAAGGTCCTTAAAAATTTTCAGTAGGTTGTTCTGTTCATGCAACGTCGGAAAACCATCGTAAACATTGTAAATGTCAGAAGGTTTACGACACGCGACGTTGATCGTAAGCGAACTATCAACATTTGTATGGAAAATCTTTTCCGACAAACCATGAACTTCCTGCAAGAATTTGTGTCGTTAACAAAAATGGAAACTCTCTTTTATTGGGCTACATGAAATTTGTCCTCAATAAAAATGAAAATAGCCCCAAAATCATCCAATGCTTGCTATGTAAATTCTTAGGGCAATTTTTTCGTTTAACTGCCTGAACAAAATGGAATGCTGCAACTGTAACTGGAAACGGAGTTGCAAAAGTTTTTTAAAAGTGTCGTACACTTCATTTTAAAGTATTTTGAAGAAAAACAAAACAATAGTCTTGTGTACAAGATCAGAATTCACATTTTTTATTTCCAATATTTTGCCTTTAAAATAATACAGAAAGTGAATAATGCAACCAAATTCATATGTGTCTATATTGTCACACATAAAGTTTATTCACCTTAACCCGCCTCCCTCATTCAACTTCAAATACAAGTAATTTTTGTACTGCCTTAACAGTCTTTCCATATGCAACTTCCGTTTTGTCGTTATAAAAATATCTGCGCTGCCATAATAGTAAGTAATTTATGATTGCCATAAGAAGAATGAATCAAAAACATGCCGAAGAAATGAATAATTTATTAACACGACAAATTGATGTCCTTCTAAATCAACAAGAAATCAAAATGTTCCACGACGCCGCCGACGCTTGTTTTCTTGTAATAATATTAAATTAGTGTTATCAGATTAAGATAAGCACTTAATTAGGCAATAAAGTTATGGTCTCCTACAGGAAAAAAAAAAATACCTCATTGTAGGTATCCGTATTTTATAGATATTATGTATCAAGATCTACTTAATTTTTGGTTTGTACAAAAACTGCCTTGAGGTAAACCAAAACTAGTAATAAGCATGCAGATCATGAAGTTAAACGTCCAAAAATAAACAACATGATGTGCGATTTTAATAAAATATAAAAGTAGGAATAAATTTGTAAAGGTTTCATTCTGCTTCTATTTGAATTAATCGTAGAAGAAAGGCAAGACGTAAGAGTTTTGTTTTGGTGTAAAAATATATGTAAAACAAATTTTAAAAATACAACTACGAACAAACTACGAAGTGATTACGATTAGACGGAATACATGGATGTGAAAGTTGGCTTCCGAGAACTTTAAAAATTCAATACGCACATGTCAAACATATATGTAGGTAATTTTCAGTTATGTTAATGTTTTAAAAGTTATTGACGGTGAGCTATAGCGACGGATAAAATTATCTCTTTTTCGTGATTGCGGAAGCAGCGAAGCACATATGCAGTTCCGTTTGTTTTCAAATCTACTAATAGTGTCGCTTTTGCCGTATAAAAATGTACCGTTTTCTCACTCTGTCATTAAATTTCATAAATGGGAACTTCTACAAAACGTCAGTGTAGTTACACTTAAATTAATAAAGTTTTTGGTTAGATTTTCGGGGTGTTCCATTCCTATCGAATATTGAAAATTTAAAAGGAATGGAGTGAAAAAAGAATTCCATATTGGATAGGAATAAAACACTCCCAAAATCCAATAGAAAATGACATTAGAGTAAATTTTGGGAGTGTTGAGTTGCCGGCAACAATTAGTTCATAGGCGAGAAGGGCAGGAAGAAAGAGAGGTAAACGAAATCTCCCCGGTCAACAAATTCAGGAGACTTTTTTGACGTTTCTCTTCACACTACGTTTGTGTGCGTTCAACCAAGGTAGTTTAAAAGGAAAATACAGCAAGTCTCCTCCGACTTTGTATCTTCGTGTGAAAGGTACAAGAGATTGTTAAGGAGATTTAAAGAAAACGTCAAAAAAATCACTAGCAACTAGTATCTTCGTGTGAAAGGGGACTAAGGAGATTTAAAGAAAACGTCAAAAAAATCACCAGCAACTAGTATCTTCGTGTGAAAGGGGACTATGGAATATGGACATTTTTTCACTCCTTCTACTCCAAATTTTGTCACTCCTTCTACTACAAGTTTTCCATTTTCTGTACTGTTGCAATTTAGGAATGTTCAATTCTTTGGTCCCCTTTCACACAGGGCAACTGAGTTGCCGGCAACAATTAGTTTATAGGCGAGAAGGGCAGGAAGAAAGAGGGGGAAATGAAATCTCCCCGGTCAACAAATTCAGGAGATTTTTTTGACGTTTCTCTTCACACTACGTTTGTGTGCGTTCAATCAAGGTAGTTTAAAAGGAAAATAAAGAAAATCTCCGGGTTTTTGTTGCTTGCGTGTGAAAGGTACAAGAGATTGTTAAGGAGATTTAAAGAAAACGTCAAAAAAATCACCAGCAACTAGTATCTTCGTGTGAAAGGGGACTTACGAATATAAAAATTTTGTCTACTCAATTGGGAACTTCCACCAAACGTCAAAAACTCTAGATGGGGGGAAAACAAACACACTGTTAAAGGCGCGAACAGTATCGGTGTGTATTTATATTTGTTTGTATTGTTGTTTTCCCCCCATCTAGATCTTCTTTTTGATTAAAGAACTGTCAAAATTAGAAAGAGAAAAGACAGAGTCAGATTCTGGAAAAGCCCAATACTTTTTTTTGTTTGACACAGTTTAAAGCTGGTTATAAAAATGAAATAATATATAAGTTTAAGTACATAAGTAGGCACATATATTAAAATATGAAGGTCTGTATTGCACGTTCGCTGACTATCCAAAGCTATCCGGATAGGTTTATATTGTTGTAATCCCATAGGAAAATTCAAGGCTGTTTCACAATGCGACGAGAAAACGAGACGTCAGCGTGACGAGACCTCTTCGCAGTTGCTCTCTCTTAAAACAGAATTTAAAACAGTGAAACAATACATAATAAAGTATTTCTCATCGTCACGTTGCGTCTTTTTTTAAATTTTTCGAACTTTATGACGTGACGAGACGACGAGAAATGTTTGATTATGTATTATTTCACTGTTTAAAATTCGTTTTTAAGAGAGAAAAACTGCGAAGAGATCTCGTCACGCTGACGTCTCGTTTTCTCGTCGCATTGTGAAACAGCCTTCAGTCAAAAACAAATCTCAAGCTAGCCTAAAATTTTCTGTATACTTTACAATGCGATGGGCAATTTGAGGAAATGCTGGTGTCACGTCTCGTTTGTTGTTGGTTTTTCGTCGTTTGTAAAGGAATAAAATATTATAAAAATGTCTTAAAATGCATATCAGTGTAATTTGGAATGCAATTAACTAAATATTCGCGTAAACATTGAAACTTTAATTTTCCTTTTTTCAGCTGTTTCGATTTTTGACAGAAAATATTACTTACCCGGCTCTGTTCGTTCGAAAACATATCAGATACTGACCTATCTCAGACAGCCTATCTGACTACCACCCAAACGCGAAGAATGTAAAACCAACAAGCGACAACATTAATCCTCCTCGCGCACGTACACAAAATCATCACGAATTTGAATTTCCATTTTTCACAAAAATCAAATAAACCGATGAATCTATATAGTTAGCGCCATGAGTGTCATTTTGCCACTGTAAACTTTTAGCAGTTTTCAATTATAGAATCTTGAAAGCTGGCAATTGTGCAATTTGATTGTCAAACGCTAAGCAAACATTTCATTAATTTAATATCGCAGTCGTGCTATGCCAGCTGTAGTAGTATTGTATAGCTGTTATACTTCAGATATGGCTGCTGTCCAGTTAGGCACACATCACTAGTAAACACGACAAATAATGCTAATTACGATCGTGCTAACTATTGGCAGTAGCTGTCACACTCACGCAATATAAGCAAACAAGTCTGATATTTTATAGTAATTCAACATTTACTACGTTTGGTGGTGTATAACAGCGAGCGACCCGCGGGGTGTTGTGGTTTTCTACAATGAACGGTTGTACTTTTTAAGCAAACCGCACCATTGACTTTTATTTGAATGCTTTAAAGATAAGGTGCTGCCAAACAATAAGAAACCGGAAATCGGTTGTAAAATCATTACAAAATCGATGTCATTATACTACACGAATAACGAAATGACACCCATACCTATTTTATTATGATGGTTGGACTTGGAAAGCTGGAGGCGCTCAACGATCATTTTGCTACCTGTTAAGCTTTTAACGATTTTTTTTTTGTATCTCCGATCTTGATTTGATTTAAGTGCGTACTTAAAAAAAAATAACAAAAATATGGGAAAAGACCGAAAGTGTTATACAGCATGAATGGAATCACATTAGCTATTCAAACGTCATATGTCAGGCAGTTAAAGATTTGGCCTTAAGTGGAATTGATTTTGTTGTGATGCCAAAAGTTGTTAGTAGGTATTTTTTATTTTCTTTTTTTTTTGTGTTTGATTTTGAAATTAAAAAAGAAAAAAACAAATTGTGATGATGGTTTTCATCCACGCATTTATACTTTTCTACCTGCACCCACGCAGATTTTTTTTATTTATTTTGTAGTAGTTCAGTAAATATATTCAACTGTTGCTAAGGTCTACCAGCTTTATTATGATTTGTAAATATAAATAATGCACCAATGAGTGGTGGTGGTGGAGCTGGTTTTATAAATTGATCTTAAATCTTATTTTAAAGATATCATAATAAATTTATATCTACCTACTAACAATAAAAATAATGTAGGTGGTTTAGATTTTGATAAGATACATTTTATTGAATTTGTATTGCGTATACATAAATCTTGTATGTAAATTCATACTAAAGCATTCGAGTATAAATTATGCCATTTTCGAAAATTTCAAATCAAAGTCAAATTTGACTGGCAAATGATCGTCCTTTATGACGCAGAACCTGCAATAGGGCTTTTTTACAAACAGCAATATATCTCCATCTCGTTCATTTTTAAATGTCAAATTAATAGCCTTGACACAATGTTAGCCATTTGTTTGTTTTATTTTGGAGGCAAAAATTTATTCGAAATTGTTTATTGTTTTTGCAGATTGCACTTTAAACATCGAATGAATCTTATTAGCCCGCCTTTTTTTCTTTCCAATTACATCTTTCAGTGTGCCAAGTTTTTAGCTGTCATTTGAAACTGACAATTTGGAACACATACCTATCGTCAAGTATTGATTTCACACATTTAATGAATGTCAAATTTATTGTTTTTGTATGCGCAAGTTGACGTTTTCGAACAAAAGATAAATAAAACAAAATGGATGCGGTAAATACATTTTTATCACCAAAATTTTTATTGAAAACCTTTTCGGAACTGTTAATTACAATTATTATTATGATGCAAAAACAAAAATAAGTAGGTTTACTTTAAAGGAAAAAAGCAAAAATATGTCCGTCACCTCAGATGACGGACCAGCTCCACAACAGATGATGTTTTCGAACAACTGACTTTCGCAAACTGCATTATCGAAAACAATAATAATGCAGTAAAATTTGCATTTGCGTTTTCAAACAAGACTTTTGACCCAGATGACCTTTTCGAAAATGGTCTTATACAAGTTCTCGCCAAACTCTATTTTGTGCAAAATTAATTTTTAATTTAGTACGTACATAAATATTTCTCTCAAAACTGTTAGAAATTGCTTTCATACTGATAATACAGTCAAAACCGCTTATTTGATATTTGTTTTTTTTTTTTATTTTTTTATTATTTTTCACTTCATAGCATATTAAAAAATCAAAACCGACCAATATAGCCGTGTGCGAATTGGGTTAAAATTGCCGTAAATTTTATCAGAAGATTAATTTTTGACACTAATGAAATGAATCTGTATGTGGAATGGTCAAAATTTAATCTCGGATAAAATTTAATCGAAATTTTAACCCAATTCGCACACGGCCTTTAAAGACTGTTTTCATTTTTCTTCAGTTTTTCATCTGTCAATTGCCACAAAATGATGATTGTCACTTTTGACGTTGACAGATTAGTTCAGTTCCTTTTATGATATTTCAGTTGGGTTTTTAGACCCTTTTGGAATTCAGATTTTGCGTGATGTGACCCAATGTCATGTCACCTAAATCTACGAATCAAGTTTTAAATATCTCTTTATCGTACGTATATATCATTTGAAGAGGTATCTTAAAGTTTCATGAAATTGTATTATCTGCGGATTTCAATAAGGTATAGGTACATTACTACTGTTTACATAATACATTTAAATTGGGCAAATTGCTTTGCTGCCGGCAAAATGTGCTCCAACCTGTCCAATGCTTAAATCCATCTCGATCGAACACTTTTTTTGCACATACAACATCATTATCAATATTTTCATCAAGGAAATCTAAAGAAGAAAAAATTTTAATTCAATAATTTTTGCCAATATGAACAAATGGAAATGAATGTAGTGTTTACAAACCTTCACAACGGGCATTACAAATTCCACCCTTTGTCCCATTTTTACACCATTCCTTATTGCTTATCTATAAATACAAAATAATTGATGGTTAATGGAAATAATAAGTCTGTTCGTATACCTCCTTCCGAAAGCTGCCACTTTAGTCCAATTTTTTTTTTCATATGTACTTTGACAAAATTATGGCAGTTTTCGGAAGTAAACGAACAGAGGATTACACAAACAGTCACGATGGCGGTGGCGGCGGCGTTGGCGATTGCAATAACAGATCTGTTACTGACCAAAACAGCCATATTTGGTCCAAATTTATTTTGTTTATATTAACTTTGACAGAACTTCGGACTAAAATTGACAGTTTTGGGTAGTAACCGAATAGAGAGGTAACAATGTGAATGCTGCAAATCAGAATCGGTATTGACACCAGGTAAATTGCTTTCGACACCACCTGCATATCAGCGCGTGAACTACATACTAGTGGGGGATTTGACATTCGATGTACTTCCCATAAGAGAAAAAGAAAAAATGGTCTGGAAAACATTAAGCGTATTCACGATCCGATTCATTACAGTTACAAAAATATTTAACCGGCTTTTACATTTTTAAATGACGTATTTTGTATGGAAAAACCTTTTTTCTTTTAAGATTTAAAAGCCCCCGCCGGTTGAATTGTTAAAAGAGTTTTATAAAATCGGCTATTATATAGATGTGTTTTATTGAGCTATGTTAGTTACTGTGCCGATTCCGTTGTGTTCCATTTTAAGCCATAGTTACTTAAAAGCAAAATAATGCAATTTACTTTTATTATAAAGGATCTCAATAAAACACGCCTATTATTGATTGAGCTCACCGAAGTCCATTTGCTTGCTTTTCCTTTGATTCACATGTTATCGTGATCGCGATCGCTATCCCCGTCACGTCGGTTTTGTGAAACTTGAATCAATAACATTTTATGGATTTATTATATAAGATTTGACTTACTCCTACGAGACGAGTATAAAAATAAAAAATAAATTTGATGGCACAACAGCTCATGAAGAACTAGGGCCTAGTGACTTACAACTCTCAACCATTCCTGTGTGCGTGTCTGCAGGAATGGAGGGGACCTACAGTTTATTGCCGAATCCGAACGGCTAACGACGGCACTTTTCTGTGAGATACTCTTGGAGGATTTGTCAATTCCTCGCAAGAGGCAGTAGCAGTTTTTTTCTTTTAAATAAATAGGTGGCGAGGCTGGGGATCGAACCTTAGATCTCCGGCATGACAGTCCATCGCACTAACCATCACGCCACGGCTACTACTACGAGACGAGTATACAACAGACAAAATTACATACATATATCATTTCTGTATCGTATATCGATTTTGATATTTTTTTGACAGAAATACGTCTTTAATTAATCCAAAGGTAAGTCATCCAATTTGTTGAGTTTAATCGGGATAAAAATTAATTGAAAAAAACATATGTTTCAGGCGTAAGACTGCGGTTTAACTATGAAGCTAGGATGTTCTCTCACTGAACTTAAACTTTTTGTGTTAGATCGAAATCTAAATTGACTAAAGAACATATTTCAGGATTTATTTTGAGTTTACCGTTTAACCCCTAAACTATGACGATGTAACTATTATGTCGTACGTGTCATTAGATAGTACAGAATACTGTTAAGTGGTGTAATTTTGTGTAAATTACCGTACATTTACAGAATTTTGACATTTTTGAGAGAATTTCATCCTTGCTCTTCAAAATTTAATAGTATGTGATGTACAAAGTAAAGGATAAACTATTTTATTTATTTACCTGAAAAAGTCCATATCGAGAACTGCCATTTGCATTTTTGGTTACTTTTGACGTATCTTTATCGCTCTCGTGCTCAATCATACAAACCCCTAAAATGAAATAAGGATCAAAATATTGACGATATTATTACCTATGTATTTTCGATTTAACTTACAGTTTGACAGAAGAGTTTTATCAAATTTATACTTTTTGAGCTCGCTAGCCATTTCACATCGTAAATATTTTTTTGCATCTAAAAGTGTTGCACAGAATGCAAGAAATACCACTGCAAGGTAGAAGACTTTCATGTTGTATTTCTGAAAATGAATTTAAATCATTATTTATTTGTAAAAAAAAAATGTGAGAGAACACTATATTCTTGAAAATACTTAGGATAAAAGAGCTAACTGATAAAAGGAAAACTTCCTACAGAAATTACCGAAATTTCATTCCCAACGAAATCGTTCCAAACGAAAACTCTAATCGTAGATTTAGACGACTAAAGCGTCTAAGGCTCTCCCAAACCAACGCGATTATTTGTCGCGACGAACGAAAACAACAATAACAACACGTGGTTGTCACACAAAACAACACGTTGTTGTTTTTGTTTTCGTTTGTCGCGCCGAATAATCACGTTGGTTTGAGAGAGCCTTAAAAGTTTTGATCACGACTGATAGTTGGTACACTCTGTTTGATGGTTTGTCAGGCAAACTCTACTCACAAAAATGTTTGATTTTGACTAACAGTCAGTGTACTGTACGCCGTGTTCGATTATTTGTACTACGCTTAAGGGCCATCAGTTTTAAAAATGTATTTCAATATTTAATCCGTTGGTTCAACAATTTTAGATCGCCGATTTCGGTAGATTAACGGAGGTTCAACGATAGTTCAAGTATTGTAATAATAGCCATAGTCAATCCGCCGAAATAGGTGAGTTAAAATTGTTGAACACCGTTTGCACTTACTTCTAAGATTTATCATTTATGAATGATCTATCAGTAAATGCTGTTTCACAATGCAACGATAAAACGAGACGTCAGCGTGACGAGATCTCTCCGCAGTTTCTCTCTCTTAAAAAATAATTTTAAACAGTGAAATAATACATAATCAAGCATTTCTCGTCGTCTCGTAACGTCATAAAGTTCGAAAAATTGAAAAAAAGACGCAACGTGACCACGAGAAATACTTTATTATGTATTATTTCGTTATTTGAAACTCATTTTTAAGGGAGAACAACTGTGAAGAGATCTCGTCACGCTGACGTCTTGTTTTCTCGTCACATTGTGAAACAGCCTTAAGTTTGTCATAAAAACTGACATGTGCGTTGTGCAACTGATGTTTAATTAAGACAACAATTTGTTGTCATTTTTTCTTTCTTTTCTTTAATAAAAAAAAGGAACAAATGGAATTGTACTTAGAATAATTAGTAAAAATATTCATTAGGTCAATAATGGACAAAAAATTGCAACGGAATTTATTGCGCTATGAACACTTTATTTCTTATATTTTAAATGTTATCTCATTTATTGTAAACCAAATAAATAATTTTATCATTGCTTCTACGGCAAAAATTTAATCATTTTGATAACTGATTTTACTACTGATAAATACCTATACTCCCTGAAATGAATCACCGTGCTAAATTTCTGTATACATCACAATTAATACAATTGACTTGCTTAAATAATTATGCAAATGGTTTTTTATTTTTACTTTTACTCTATTTTGGTGCCCTCTTATAAACAATTAGGTATGTACAATTGTACAGTGCATAGCTTAAATAAGTAGGATCAAGTATTGTAAACAATGAATTAACTAAAGTACATACATTATTTTACATATATAAATATGTAGCTTAATTTAATGCTGAATTAAATTTGAATTTTTTCTTTGAAATTAAACTTTTCATCAATTTTTTCAAAGTCACAAAAATATTTGCTTCGTAGATACGTGTCTTAGACGGCTTAAGTGTCAAATCGCCCAAAACAAAATCGACCAATTCTGAAAAATGTCACATCGCCCAAATTTTTGGACAGAATTTCGAAAGAAAAAGAATCTCGAAAGACAAAGGTTCGAAAAATAAAGTTTCGAAAGGACAAAGTATTGAAAGACAACAAAGGTTCGAAAAGACAAAGTTTCGAAAAGACAAAGTTTCGAAAGACAAAGTTACGAAAGACAAAGTTTCTAAAGACAAAGTATCGAAAGACAAAGGTTCGACAACCAAAAGGTTCGAAATTTTACAAATTTTTGAAAAAATGTATCTAAGAATGCTGCGACGATTTCTTTTCGTTTTAATTAGTACTCGTAAAATAGAGATGAGTAAACTCAGATAAAAATATTTCGCTGATACACTTACACAACTTACATAGCGATTTTGTGCTATATCGCAATTTAATTTTTTTTTCCGTTTAATGCAAGTCATAGGATGAACTTACAAGAATGCCCAAAGCTAATATCTTGACTAACGAAATGTCAGAACGACCCTCCCCCCCAACAGTTATTTATTTCTAGAGCAAAAAAATGACTATCTCTTCTTCACCTAAATATTTGCCATTACATTAATTATTAAGACAGTGTAAAATAATTTCTCGAAGTTGAAATAAGTTTTTTTCCTCAAAACTCGAGATTATTGACGGGAAAAAATATAAAAGTAAATTGTTGTATGTGATGTACGAAAAATAAATATACAAAATAAAAACTAAGCCAGCCTACAAAACGCCCACTTTTGCATTGGGCGATTTGACACTTTTCTGGGTAATCTGTCATATGTCACATCAGCCAAAATTCTTGGGCGATGTGACATTTTTCAAATTTGGGCGATTTTGTAGAGGGACCACTTAACTGGCCGAAATAGCAAATCGCCTAAAATTCGATTTTTGGGCGTTTTGACTTACTGTCAAATCGTCCAAAAAGAAGAAAATGTCAAATCACCCAAAAGGTTTTTAGGTGATTTGTCATTTTCTTCTTTTTTGGCATTTTGGGTGATTCAATTTTGTGGGCGATTTGACTCTAGGCTGGTTTAGACAGAAAGAGGGGACAATATGTAATGTGGTATCTTTTTATCAATTCCTGATTTTTATCGCACCATCTGCTTTTGTGGTATAGCTCGTAGCGTAATGGTTAGTGCGTTGGGCTATCACGCAAGAGGTCTGGGTTAGATTCCCAGCATCTGCCACCTAAAAATGTTTTTAAGGGCTATTGCTTCTTGCGGAGATTCGTCAAACAAGTCTCCCAAGCCATAATACAAACTTCAAAATTAGGTTACACAAAAATTTCTGACAGCTGAATTTCTCACGGAGACTTCTATCGAACTCGAACCGAAAATCAAATTTATCCATAGGATTTTCTTACTGATATATTGCAGATGTGATTAAATAATGAAATTTATTAAATTTCATTATTTAATGTGAAATAGAAAATGTGATGTAGAAAAAAATAAAAAAAATAAAATAAAAATCTTTCAAACACTTTTAATAACAAATTTACTCCAAGTACTGAAAAAGTAACTTTTAAAAAAGAATACGACAATAATCTAATGTGAAGGTATCGAACAAAATTTTGACAGTTCCCTTTCGCATTTTCTTATTTGATTGGAAATTGGATTGAATTTGTAGTAGATTCATGGAAAGTGTGGGTATTTTTTTTCATCAGAAGGTTAATTTGTTTATTGGTAGGATTTTATTTAAGCTCTACATAAAATAAATAAATTTGGTAGCACAAACGGCTCATGAAGAACCAGGGCCTAGTGACTTACAACTCTCAACCATTCCTGTGTGCGTTTCTGCAGGAATAGAGGGGACCTACAGTTTATTGCCGAATCCGAACGGCTAAGGTGAGCGGCACTTTTCTATGACAAGATATACTCTTGGAGGATTCCTCGCAAGAGGTAGTAGCCCCGAAAAAAACTTAAGGTGGAAGCGGCTGGCATTGAACCCAGACCTCTGGCATGACAGTCCATCGCACTAACCATTACGCCACGGCCTACCACGACATTAATGATTGATTATTAGCAAGGCCCATTACATCTACGAAGTTTTTTGAAAGTCGAAAATATTCAAAACAACCGAGATGATTTGTGTTGCAGCTACCCATTCTAAATTAAAAAAAAAAATCGAATTTCTGCTCTAGGCAATTATATAAAAGTGATCTACTCATACAGAGTTTTAAGGGGTGAGGCATTTTAGTTCGATAAACACCCTGTGGACACACGAACGAACCGATACGCACAGATATAGATGACAACTTCTTGGATTTCACCCTCATATTTACTTTTTGATTAAAATAGGTTCAATTAAATTAATTTTTATATTGGGTCTAACCATCTGAACCGCAATGTAATTTGAATATTTAAGTGTAATAATTCTCGTAACCCAACAGCTGATTAGATACCTACTTAAATTAATTGTTTTGCAATGTAAACAGAAAAAAGAGAGTACAAAATAAAAATACTTTATTTATCTGGGTTTTGAATCTTCAATTCTAAAGGTCACAATAATATTGAATATTAAAAAAGTACTTGAGAAAATTTAAATACTTGTTTAACAAACAAAATAAAAAAAAAACACACTCACATTTTAGTCTGCGCGCTTTGTTATTTGGTAAACAACCAACTTGTAGATCTAACTTCAAACTGCTTACAACTTTGTTTTGTGTTACCTTTAAAAAGATTTTTTTTTTTTAAATTAAAGCTGGGTCTTTTTTTTTTCAAGAATAAGTGATAAAATTTTGATACTCACTCTGCAGCTTTACCTTTGATCATGAACCACTGAAACTGTCAGAATTGTGGCGTCAATTAAAAAAGTCTCACCATACACCGTTGGTTGACAGCATGGTGCACGTATATTGAGAGACCACAACTCTCAGGTTTATGTATTTGAGTGGGGATGGGGACTTCCATAGAAGCTTTTGGTTAATATAATAAATATTATTTCTGGTTGTGGTTGATTTTTGTTTTGCTAATAGATATAGTGAGAGAATTAATAGGCAACTTTTTATGGAAATAAAAACCTTTTTTTTTTTACTCTCTCTTTACTTACCTATCAGATACTTTAAATTAAAACAAAAGAACAATGGTCATCTACATTTTTGATAAGATACTATTTTAAGATATAAGATATACAGATAAGATGTATTTGTTTAGGTATTTTTTTCATATTTTAATGAAGTTTTAAAAAAATTAATGGAACTATGTAGGTTGCCATCTATGCTTTTTGTCTTTCCTTAACAAAAGAACTTAGGCATGATTAAGTTGTTAAAAATGTAAAATACTTTTTTTAAACCTATTTTTAGTAAATTTTTGAGAAATCTTAAAATTATCTTAAAAAAAAAAACTTAAAAACAAAAAGTTAATTTTGTTTTTAAGTTTTCAATATAGTTGGTAGGGAAGTCAAAAAAAAATGTTTTGTTATATTTTAATTGGCCCTTATAATTTTTTTATATCATTCAAAAGTTTTATTAATTCAAAATTTTATTCTTCCTAAGATTTATAATTAATAGACTGGGTAGGTTTGGTGATGGCAAGAAAGAAATCGTCTGGGGGAGAGTATCCATTTTTGAGGTTAGATGGGCATTTTTTAAAAAACTGTCCTAAAAAGGAAAACACATATGTATTACAAAACAACAGCAACACTTAAATTATTATATTTAAGTTTTTTTTTTTTAAACCAGAAGTCTAATTTCATTTTTATATTTCATGTATTTTAATTTATTTTGTTTTTAAATTAAGTTAATTCAATTAATGCGTTTTTAAATTATTAAAAAAAAGAATTAAAACAAAGGTAATTTTTACGTTTTAAGTAAAAAAGTTAAATATACTTATTTGAATGATATTTATATGAAATCTGAACAAAAAAAAAATAGTTTATTTTTACGTTTATTTGATTTATGTTTATAAATTTTTGGTTAAAGTCTATAAACCAGATGGTTTTAAGTTTTCCAAATTTTGAGAAAATTAAATATTACAAAATCTGACTTTTACTTGCAATAATACTCGAGATTTAAATCAAAGTTGACATAACAATTATAGACACAGGCTTGCTAGATTTTTATGAGGTTATATCACAAAATCTGAAAAAAAACTATCGCAAAATCAGCTACTTTAGTATCGCGAAAACCGCAAAAGCAATGAAATGGTGTAGTTAATACTGTTAATAGTAAAAAAACAGTAAAATCATTTTTTGTATTTTTTCTTTTGTTAAAAAATGAATTCGCAATAAATTCAAGCTCACTCTTAAGGAAAAAATCTTTTCTTGAATTTTTGTCACGCAATCATTGCTCTGTTTAAATTTATATATGCTATATATTTTAATCACGACATCTTCCAAAAGGTATGTAAATTGACGATTTCCTTCATTCAAACTGGCTAATTTTCAGTAAATTTAATATCGCAAAACCCGCAAAAGTTCAAAACCGAGAAGTTCAAAAAAAATATCGCACGTTTTGCGATATATCGCGCAATCTGGCAAGCCTGGATAGACAACATGAAAAATGAGGCTCCCGATAGTCGGAGCTACTGAAGCTGATTTTGATAAAAATGTTTTTATTATGCTGTAGTAAACCGTAACATTTTAAAAATTGGTAAAAACTTAATTAAGCAAACACTAACGGTACCTGCCATAGACCCTTTTTTTTTTGCAACTTTCTCGATTTTGATCAACATAATTTATTCAGGAGGTCATTTTAAGCTTAGAAAACATTGCATATAAATATTTTTTAGATTTTTTTTTTTTGTGAAAAAACAATACAGTATTGTCTCCCAAATCCGAATTAATATTTGCAAGGAGATATACGGAAAAGGAACAGCGTTATTTATTTAACAAAAAAATCCGTATTTACTACTTTTCAACACCAAAAATTGGAAAATTGCATTATAAATAGGTTTATACCCATGTATTTATTTTTATAAAAACTTAGAACAAATTTATGTATGTATTCAGTTATTGTAATGTAAAAAAATGTAAAAAAATATAAAAAAAAATTACTGTAAAAACTAAACTGTGAAAACCAGTGCTTTTTAAAGTTTGAATTCGGATTGCAGCGTGCACAAATAGTTTCGGATTGTAAAGAACATAATGAAAATAAAACGCACGACTGGATCGCACAAACTTGCTTGTGTAGTAAAAGTTTCTTTGAATTTTAAAGATTGAGTGTATTAGTAAATAATTTTTCTATGGGAGCCTTAAATTTACAATGGTATTATACATGTAACTTAGAGCTTAAATTGAAAAATTATTAAAAATCAACATAATTCGAAATAAATTTAATAAAAAAAATCTTCTTAAATTGTTTTGAGAGCTAAAAAAAGTACACCACATGATACTGTTTTAACTAATTTTAGTTTTTGAAAAAACAAAATCGTAGGAGCGGTTTGTTTTGAAAAAAAATTTTTATATATAAAATTTTGTAAACATTTTTAAGAGAAAAATTGGTACACAATTTTCTTAGTATTTATTTCTTGCGACTTAAAACTTAAATTTTGAAAAAAATCATCTAGCCGTTTTTTAAATATCGAAATTTCAAAAACAAAATTTTTAAAAATCCAAAATTTATTTTTTTTTTCAACATTTTTTTTTTTCAAAATTTTGATATGCAGTATGATTTCAAATTTTTAGAAGTTTTTTTTATAAAAAAAATTAATTTAAATCGGTTGAACAGAAAAGGAGATAATCCAAAATAAAAAAAATGGTTCTATGAGAGGTACTACTGTTAACAATGGCTAACTGATTTAAGTAAGAAAGCACTGTTCTTAATATTAATCCAAATTTTAGCTTGTTAATAATTGTGTTTAAGAAAAAGCTTTTTTTTTTGTCTAAATGCTTTGACTAATATGCGGTTATTATTTCCAGTATTAATAATAAAAATGAAAATGTGGTCATTTTTTTTTAAATTTAAATTCATATGATTTTTAAAAAAAGTTGGTAACCATAGTAATTTGCTAAATTGATATTTAGACTTCAATATCAAAACAAAATATACTCGTATTTTAAATTTGCTTTTATTTTAATTGGCAACTTGTGATTTATTTATCTGTTATCAAGAATTGTACTTTACCAGAATAAAATAATTTCCCTGAATCTAATATTAATTAAAAATTTATTACGTTTTCTAAGAAATACATACAAGAAAATTATAAATAGAAACTATAAGTTGAAGGCCATTTATTACTTTACCCACATTTTGTAAAATGCAATCTGTTAATTTTAATTAATTAATAAGAATACAAAAAGTTCGCGTAAAATACAAATATACACGACTAGGTCACATGATAGTGCTGTCCAGGTTAATGAAAGAGTGCGCTTTAAAAATTTAAAAAAAAATAAGAAATTGATGTTAATTAATAGCTCCTAATGTTTATTGGGATATGCGTAAATGCATATAATTGGACGGACATTTGTAAGATCATTTATGCTTCTGGCGTTGGTGGTTGTAAGTTTTGTAACTAACAAGAGTTCGGCTAGTGTGCCCTTATCACCCAATGTATGGGATATTCGCAAAAATTATGCAGTCTAAAAGGGCAGTAATTGGTCATAAAAGGACAAGTAGTTTTAGAAATTGGTCAGGCTTAGAACATTTTTAATCAGGGGTTGAAGTTTTTCAAGGTCATGCACGATTTTTGGCACCTCATTTATGGGATATTCGAAAAAAGTATACACCATCTGAAAGGTAACTTATTCCTCATAAAATGTCAGACAGTTTCGGGAATTGGTCAGCTGTAGGTTTTTAGTTTTTTTTTTCTGAAACTAGATGACCTTTTATGAGTATTCAGTAAACTTTCAGATAACATAATTTTTTTTTTTGTGATGAGGTGCTAAAAATTTCTACGACCTTGAAAAAAAAAATAATTTCAAAAATTCATACAAAAATCTCTATGGCTGACCAATTTCTGAAACTATCTGACATTTTATGGGGATTAAGTAACCTTTCAGTTGGCATATATTTTCGAATATCCCATAAATGAGGCGCTAAAAGTTCATATGACCTTGTAGTGACCTTGGAAAAAAACTTTGAAAATTAATTTTAAAAAAAAAACTAGCCTTACCAATTACTGAAAAAACCTGACCTTTTATCACTATCCAGTGGTCCTTGAAGTGGTATACTTTTTTTTTTGCTAGTATCCCATACATGAGGTGCCAAAAATCACGGATGACCTTGAAAAATTTCAACCATAGATTAAAAATTTTCTAAGCCGGACCAATTTTATTTAAACTACCTGACCAAATACTGACCTATTAGACTGTATACATTTTTTGCGAATATCCCATATATATGGGGTTCTAAGATCCCACAGCCCAAGATTTCTATGTTATGTGAGGAACGGCTTTAAAAAAGTATGCGATATCTGGAACGGATGCATTCGTTAGCTTGTGTCTAAGATCTTTCTTTGACATTATTCATTAAACGTATTGGCAAGCTCTCATGATGACCTTAATGTCACATCTTGCATTGTATCGGTTGCAAAAAAAAAAAAAAACAGGACGGTGAAACATTTAGATACATATTCGATATTCATATCTTGTTTAAGTTTAAATACAGAATTGACCTTAGAGTAACCTTTAAAAGGACCTAAGTAAAATTGTAAATACATACAAAGATTCGCGATCTATCGATTTTCGATGCCTAAAATGAAAAATTTGACCTTGAAATATTCTTGAAAGCCATCGTCAAGGTCAAAATCAAGGTCTACAAAACATTTGAAGTCTTCGTTGAAAAAATATTTCAAGAATGACCTTGAACTTTTTGAAATTATCTTTCCTGAAGAATTATTCAATAATCCCATTATTTTTGTTAGATACACCCTGTATAGTATTTCTGTGCTCACATGACCGAGTGTCCTCTTATAAATGTTGTCATGCCCTGCATTAAAATCACGTGATACTTTAGATCTTTTTATACTTAACTGATCTAGAAATCATGTAAAAGGTGTCTTTAAATGCTATAAAATATTATCATTAGGGCTACATCAGTATAATGTTCTACTCATCTTTTATTATTTGCGGTTTATTTTTTTTCAATAACTTTATTTTAAAGTTTAATTATAAATCATCTATGCCACAGATAACACTTAAATTTAATAAATTCTCTGGTTTTTTGCAACTTCTAACCCATCCATTCCAATGTTGAAATCCTTCTCTGGCGTAAATTTTCTTTGCACATGCAACATCATCGGCTATGCTATCATTAAGAAAATCTTAAAAATAAAAAATGTGTGAATAAAAATGAAAATTAATTAAAAATTATATTATCAAATTTGACAAACCTTCACATTTAGCATTACAAATGCCACCTTTTCGACCACTTGTACACCATCCCTTACTGCTTATCTTAAAAAAAAAATAAACATTAATAATATAGCAATAATTAGGTGTGTTTTGTTGTGCCTTGTGCAAATTAAGAAATTTTTCACATGGAAGGAAAATTTTCACTTGAAATTTCTAAATTTACAGCACATTTGGTCTTGAGTAGAAATTCAAAGTATTCGGATATTTTGGATATCTGGAATGGACGGGAATCCAGAATAAGATTTCCAAAACAAATCCTGATAGTATCGGATATCGGGATCCAGATCTAGGATCTGAAAAACATACACAACAACTGTCTCATTTAGTTATCCGGGTATCTTAATATCTGACATTATCCAGATATTCTCAGATCCTATAATTATCTCATTCATAAGTATTCGGAAATTCGGATAGTTTGAGGGATCGAATATAATTTGAAGCACTATACTCTTCGGTAATGTGGAACATTGCAAAATTGGCACAGTAACTATAGCACAACAAAACATATGTCTATTGAATATAATTTTGTAATATATTTTACCTGAAAAATGCCATAACTTGAACTGCCATTAGGTTTTCTGATTACCTTTGTAGTATCTCTTCCACTCTCGTGTTCAATCATACAAATCCCTTTTAAACAAAATTTAAATAATTAAATATTATGGCTTTGTATACGAGTAAACTATTATTAATTTTTTAAGCTATCAACAGCAATATTTACTTTATGGATATTAAAATGCAATATATTGTCTTTGGTGCGTATTAAAAGTCGTTTGCTTAAGTTATGTTTTACAAAACTGGAGTTTAAGATCTATTGGATCGATGAATATTGCTCCTATATGTATATAACTAAATTTTATTTTGTACTTATCAAAAAAGAAGTTTACTAAATTATTCGTCTTCAAATACTGAAATATTGAACCAGAAAAATTACAATAAATGTCTTAAAATTCAATTAAACCCACTTTTGACATAATAGCAACAGTTTTAAAATGTTTATATGCATACGGCCCTTCGTTATTTTGTATGTATGTAGATAAGGATTGTCCTTATTAATAAAATGTTTGAATTTATGTTCCCAACGTCCAACTATGTAAATTGACTTTAAATTTCGAAAAGCCACGTAAAACATGAATAAATCAGCTTTGTTGAATATTCTCAAAAAAAAGTCGATGTCCCTAAATATGTGGTGAATCAATTTACAAATTTAAAATTTGTAAATTGATTTTTTTTTTCATTAAATTCTTTTACCTCAGTTTGTTATTTCACAAAAAAAATGCTTAAAAAAGATTTCAATTTACAAAGTGAATAATGAAAAAATTTAATTTAATAACTTCTTTCGTTTTCTTAGTGAAAATTTACTTCTCATTCATTAGGTGGTTACTAATAAAAACGGCGTTCATTTTTGTGCTAGTTTTAGAAATACTTAAAAAAAATTCAACCAAAATTGATACTGAGCCACCCCCCCTCCCCTAAAAAGAATTATGTGTGCGCCACTGTCATACTGTTTTTGTCTCGACCCAACCTACCAGCCCCATCCTTTGGTCGCATCTTATGTTAAGCACCTTGTATGTATGATGTTCACTATGGCGTATGTGGAACATTTCTTTATTTATTAGAAGACTTTTTTTATGCTATCAGATTTTTGTCGAAGAGAATTTAAGCACTTTAAAACAAAATTGTGTATATAAAATATATAAAATATATTGACGAATTAAGCAGTTGTAAAGACCAATAAGGTAACGTATGAATCTCGAAATTCTCTTATCCATCATTTTACAAACCTTTGCCTTATCGACGATTAAATTAATGTATCGTGTAAAATTAAATTCAGAAGTAAAAAACTCCAAGGTCTTTAATATTATTAAAACTATAATCATGTAAACAAGAAACTCATCTTTGTTTTAGAAAAAATGCATGGCCTAGAATTTAGTTGGATCGAGATTCACACCATATAACAAAACCATAGGTAAATATTATTTTGAAAGAAGTATACAGTAGACTTCATGCTTTTTAACTTCCTATTGGAAGTTATTGTAATCGGTCCGATTTGTGAAATTGAAAATTTTGACATTTCTCGACGTTTCGAGGTCTCTGGAGTCGGATTACATTGTTTTTAGAGAGATGTCTGTGTACCGTGTAGGTACGTTCGGAAGCTTTTTTTCGTTCACGATATCTACGATAGAGAACTCGTAGAGATATCGACTTCGAGTGAATTTTATTTTACAGATAATAAAGCCGTTACGTGCTGAAAGGATTTATTTAAAAAAAATTTAATTAGCGGTTTTTTTATTTTAGTAATTTAAAAAAAGTTTTAAAATGGTTTGTTTCTCGAATATCTCTAGAAAAAATAAAGCTATCGTCTTCGGCCTGGTTTTATTCTATGAATATTGACGTAGTGAAAAATAGGTAGTACTTAAAAAAAAAAAAACAACCAACAGTTTTTTTTTTTAATTAAAAAAACCATTAAAAATTGTTAAAAAATATCGATTATCTTGAGAACACGCAAAGATATTAAGTTCGGGTTAATTTTTTTAATACACAAAGTTATAGCTGATAATCGGTAAAGTTTGTAAAAAATTGAATTAAGGGTTTTTTTCTAGGCCAAAAACACTGCAAAAAAAACTGCTAAAAATTGTAAAAAAATGTTTTTCGGCTCGAATATCTCAAAAACAACCAATTATATTATCTCAGAAATAATTGTAATCTACACATAATACCATAATTAGTTATAGATAACGTTTGTAAAAAAATTTTATTGACGGTTTGTTTTTTTTTTCTGGGCCAAAAAAAACTGCTAAAAATTGTTAAAAAATGTTTTTGGCTCGAATATCTCGAGAACAACCTTTGATATAAACTCCCGAATACTAAAAGAAATTCGGGACGTATATGTATATTCAGAGCAAACAGCCGAACTTAGGCCTTCTCTTGATTGCACAACTGGTAAGATAATTTTCTTATAAAAGTACATAAATATCGGGTATCGAGTTTCAAAGGGCACCAATACGAAGTTATCAGTGTGGGTCAAACCCAGCCTCTTTTTAAATTTTCATATCGTCTTCAAACATGAGTATTACGCAATTACTAATGAATATAGCTAACAATATAAAAAGAATAGGTCCTAAGCGACTTCCCTGTGGATCTCGTCATTATTTCGGAATACCATTATTCTTATCTCCAAAACAGAACTCTGGGCAAACTACCTGTTCGAAAAGCAACATATTTTAGAGATTGACCTCTAGTTACGAAAATAGGGAATATAAGAGCTGACTTTCATGCAGTTGGAAATTTACCAGAACTTAGTGATAACGCGCAAAAATATGCTGGATTCTCCTCTCCAATCCTAATATTGATTTTTATTTTTTCAGAACTAATGAAGTGGTTAATAATATATATTCATGAATAAAATATTTCTCGAAAAATTAACTTTCCCTTTTTAAATTTTAATAATATTCTTACATTAACGTACCAGTACGCCTCTACTATTACCACCACTTTATACTATTTGAATAAAATTATTTAAAGAGATGATGATACAATAAAAAATAAAACAAAAATAAACGTAAAAATAAAATTTGTTAGGGCATAAATTTTTGATTTAAAGGATTTTTTATTTAAAAAAAAAATGCGTTTGGGATTTAAAAAATAATTGAGATATCTGCCTACTTTAAAAAGCTTTTAAATAGAGTAGTAATCAAAATAGTTCAGATGTCGATGTTTTTCATTTTTCGTCCTCGGATCTTTTAAATGGGTTCTGTTCTGAATCCCCATTACAAGTATTTTCAATCATCATAAAATTCATAAATTTAATAAAGAATTTAATGAATTATCTGAATCTTAGTAAAATCCTTTTCTAAAATTTTACAGAAATTCGGAATATGTATATGGTCCTGCCGACTTTTTGAAAGAAAAAAATAACATCCAACTCCGTTTATATGTAGCTATTGATATGACTTTAAAAACAATATTATTTATTTTCTTCTTAATACATACTCACAGTTAGAGAGAAATGTTTTGTCGAAATTATATTTTTGAATAAGTTCTTTGCAAAGTTCACAGCGCATGAACTGTTTTGCATTTGCAAAAAACAATTGATAGGTTCCAAGAATAATTATTAAAGTTGAAGTCAGTCCTTTCATTTTTTATCACTGCAAGAAAAAAAAATAATAATAATTCATTCAGACTGATTTGTAAACAAAATTATTTATTTTATAAAAATAATAAAATTGCAGCTAAGATTTATGATTAATCTGTATTAAAATAAATTTAATTTGATGGCACAACAGCTCATGAAGAACTAGGGCCTAGTGACTTACAACTCTCAACCATTCCTGTGTGCGTGTCTGCAGGAATGGAGGGGACCTACAGTTTATTGCCGAATCCGAACGGCTAACGAGCGGCACTTTTCTGTGACAGGAGATACTCTTGGAGGATTTGTCAATTCCTCGCAAGAGGCAGTAGCCGTTTTTCTTTTAAATAAATAGGTGGCGTGGCTGGGGATCGAACCTTAGACCTCTGGCATGACAGTCCATCGCACTAACCATCACGCCACGGCTAATCTGTATATAATAATTAAATATCGGCAATAAATTCGAATTATAAAATCAAATCAAGTGATAAATATTCATTGCAGCAATTAAACGATATCCATTTTGTAGATAAGCTAGTAGGTATATTTAAATCTTAACTAACTTATTAACTTACAAGTTGTAAACAAAACGGTAAACAAAAATCAAAGCCAATTCAACTTGAAAAAATTGACATTTTTAGACTAGTTCAGGTTTTCTCTTATTTACATTTACATTTATATATCTGACTCTAGTTAGACACACATTATTATACACAATTTATTGGCATGTTGTAGCTTGGAGTATTTATTGTTTTTTTTGTCTTATATCTCGAACATTGCTCGGTAATCTGTCTTAGCTAATTTTTCGTAATAGTAAAATTTAAATTTAAAAAAGTTTTCCGAGTATTTTTTAAAAAAAGGCAGGGCAAAATTATAATCCATAATAATTTCATAAAATTGGTGTTTTAAACTCTCCATAGTTGCCCAAGTTGTGTGAGCGGCTACTTTATCCAGCATAAACCAACAATGCTCGAGACCCAATTCAGCAACATGATGTGGCAAAAAATAAACCGGTTCAACATTTGTTTGTATACACTCAGGGAAAAACTGCGACTTAGATTATAATATCGACGCTTTGATTTTAATAAGAACGTGTTTGGCCCCAAATTGTTGCCATTCTACTTTGATTTAAATACGTTTTCTTTAATTATATAATGTTTTTTGGCTCAGTGTACCTACATTTTTAACGCCATTTGCAAAAAAAAATATGGCGCAAATTCACATTATGACATTACTTTTGGCTCCACGAAAAAAGCTATGCATAATAAGTTAAGATAAAGCTCCAAAAGAGGCCATCAAATTGAAAGAATCACATTTAAATTTTTTAAATAAAAAAAAAAAAAAAAAAAAACAATTGAAAAAAAAAATAGAACTTTTTACCAGAACTTAGCGCAGAAAACTGACTTAAGCCGGGAAGTATCTTCAAGTTTTATTTCTAAAAAGCACTGAATTCCTTCAGACAATATAATAATTACTTATTTATGTATATTAGGGTGTCCGTTATTTCCCAATTTTTTTTTTTTTTTTTTTGGATAGGCTACCCACTAAATCGATAGTTTATGCGTACGAAAAATTTATTGACCAAAAAACATACATACAACATACATTTCCCATACAAATTTGTATGGAGATTTTGCACTTTTTTCCCTTATATTTTTTTTCTCTCGAACTAATGTATATGTGAATTATTTTTTTAAAGAATAGTTGAAAAACAATAATCAGAAAAAAAAATTAAGAATTGCTACATTAGTTCGGGAGAAAAAAAATAAAAGGTAAAAAGCGCAAAATCTCCATACAAATTTGTATGGGAAATGTATGGCTTTAGAGGCACTTGTTAATGACCTCGGACAAAATTTTTTTTGGTCAATAAATTTTTCGTAGCGCCTAAGTTTTCGATTTAGTGGGTGGCTGATCCAAAAAAAAAAAAAAAAGAGTTTGGGAAATAACGGACACCCTACTAATGTATATGTACATACAAAGATAGGATTTTAAATGAACTTAGATTAAACCAGACGCCACAGAGTCATCATTAGATAATTGATCTGTTGTATAAAGTAGTAAAATGATAATTATTAATAAACCTATACCTACCTGTCTAGCTACATGGCGTTTGAAACAGCGCTGTGCGGAGGTGATTAATCAGGTTGGTACATTTTATACATATTTTAAGGTTCAAGTGAAGTTTTTTTTTTTTCTTGCTAGCCAAGTGAAGTCTAGCTTAAAATCAGGGTCGCATCTAATAATTAAGAAAATGGAAAGCGTTTGAGCCGCAAACGATTTGTCCGGGCAGGTGTTAAGTCGGTCACTTACATAATTTTATGTCTCGATAGATCAATTCGGTCTCTTTTAAGTTTTTATGGAGTTAGTTTTTTTCGTGCTTTATAAATAGGGCAAGTAGTGGTTTCGTGTAGTAGCCGTGGCGTGATGGTTAGTGCGATGGACTGTCATGCCGGAGGTCTAAGGTTCGATCCCAAGCCTCGCCACCTATTTATTTAAAAGAAAAAACGGCTACTGCCTCTTGCGAGGAATTGACAAATCCTCCAAGAGTATATCTCCTGTCAGAGAAAAGTGCCGCTCGTTAGCCGTTCGGATTCGGCAATAAACTGTAGGTCCCCTCCATTCCTGCAGACACGCACACAGGAATGGTTGAGAGTTGTAAGTCACTAGGCCAAATTTATTTATTTATTTTTATAGTGGTTTCGTGTAAAAAAAAAATCGAATTTTTGATTTAGCTTATCTAGAACAAGTAGCTGCAATACAAATATTTGGGTTTTTTTTTCAAATTTGCTTAAATGACCATAGTAATTGTGAGAAAATTGTATTTCAGGTTTTCGCCAAAAATATCGGATTGCGGAAATTTTTTTTATTTTTGAGTTATTCACGTTAGAGTTGTGCGATTTAGTTCACTTGAGTGATCGATCAATTTAGTTCGAATCGTATAAATGAACTAGTTCGTTCATTTTAGTTCACTTAAGAGAAAATTAAAAAAACTGCAAGCAAACTTAACCTTTTCAATTATTCCTAAAAGTAGCTGTGTCTTTACTTCAGAGATCTCGGAGAAATCCGTATTCTCAAAAATATAAACATAATCACAAAAGTTCCTCAGTTTTGCTGTCAAAAAATTGAGGAAGGGTTTTTTTTGGATTCGTTGCTCAATTATTTTCTGTCGCAGTAAATCAAATAGAAATAAAGGAAAAGCAAGTGTTTTTGAGGAATATGCTCCTGCTCTTTTAAAGTGACGGAGAAAAACTAATGAGCGCTCTGAAATATAAACTGACCAAATTAGTTGTAAGATAGTTTCGCGAACTGTCACTGTGCTTTTTGGTGGAGAACAGAGAAGTCAATCATGACAAGGCAGAAGAGATCAGCTAAATCGTGTATCTCTTTTACATGCCAGTGGAATGTAGAAATTTAAATATAGACATAGACAGACACTAGTAAGAGCCTGACTACAAGATTCTTTTTTTCGGTTGTTTCGTCTTTTTGACAGACCGGTTGAACGTTGAAAGGTAAAGAAATGTAAGGGGAATTCATCTATGTTTCTAAACCCCTCAACCTATCTGTCAAAATAACGAAAGAAGAACCGAATCAAAAAATGATTCGTGTAATCAGCCTCTAACTCCTTTCATCCAAAGAAAATATAAGTACTAGTGAAAAAGTCAAATTTGCTGACAACTAATTGAACTAGTGAACTATTCAACTAGAAACGTGAACATAGTTCAGTAGTTCACTAAAGTGAACTAGTTCATTGAACTAGTTCGGATGGACCGATTTCGTTACAATTTTATAATCTGAAGTAGATCAAACAATATTAAATTTAAACATTTTCAGCCTTATTTATTAGATTTCACTAATACTCGTTTTAACCTCGGAGTAGTTAAACCGAGTCGAAGCACTAACTCCCTCTTTTTACTACGTTTTCACCGACCACTAAACCACTGAATTCCGTGATTTACCATACAAAAATTTTATACTACGTTTTCACCGACCACTAAACCGAGATTTAGGTAGATTTACCACAAATCTCTTCACAAATCCCGTGATTTACCATACAAATTTTAATCTCCTCAAATCAAGATTTAAAATAAATCTCATTTAAATCTTGCTAGGTAAAATTCGAACAGACCTATTCCCCTATTCAGCGCAATACAAGCTGCTAAAGCAAACTTGCCATCTCACTTCCACTTCATAAGAAAAATGACCCACCATCTGCATTTTGAAAGGTTCTGTCAAAATTAATCTATTTTTTAATCTTTTTTTCTGGTGAAAACACTATTTGGGATTTATGAAATCTAAACGAGATTAACTTGCAGTGAAAACGTAGTATTACTCTCCTCAAATCAAGATTTAAAATTTCATTGAAACCTTCATTGGACCAATAGTTTTACAAACCGAACAGACCTAATCCCCTATTCAGCGCAATACATATTCGAGAATCGCGAGAATCAATTTTTTTTGACACAAAGCAAACTTGCCATCTCACTTCCACTTTATAAGAAAAAAATAATTACCCACCATCTGCATCTTGAGAGATTCTGTCAAAGTTAATATTCTTTTTAATCTTTTTGGCTGGTGAAAACACTATCCAGGATTTATTAAATCTAAACGAGATTAATTTGCGGTGAAAACGTAGTATTACGCCATGTCAAACAAATTCTTATTTATAAAATAAAAATGACCAATCTAAAACTCTGATTTCCACAATTATTCATTTTAAGTAATTATTATTGGTTTTGTTTTATCTAAATAAATACTTATCTAATGAATGGATAAGCAAAATAAAAGAACACGGTCTAAAAACTGGGACTTCGTTGGCACACCTTTTTGTAAATTTCACACGATGCCGATGTCATATAAAATGACATACATAGATACTAAAACGGCTTTACTCCGGCTTTATTCCTGCTATATGTACCAGTTTTAGCTTACTCCGCCTCTATTCCGCGTGTATTTTTTTTTAATACATTTTCCAGAATTAGAGGTGTCTTAAAGTCGGATTAACCTTATACCGTCTCTAAATCGAGTTAATAAATAAGGCTGTTTAAGAATTATTTTTTTTTTGAAATTATTTTTTCGGTAAAAATATCATAACATAATTGAACCATCAACATATTTACATACCTATGTCTATATAGGTACATAAATCTACTACACCATATAGTTTTTAACTAAAAGAGCAAGTTCGGACGTTCCAGTTGTGCATATTTTTTTTTTTTACAAATGTTTGCTTAAAAAATCGATTCATAAAAATAATATAAAAACTTAAATTTGAAAAAAAGAAATCTGGGCGGCCTTTATATTAAGTTTATTATATCTACTTATATTTAATTTAAAGGCCATCGAATTGATTTAATCCGGCCCTGGAGAAATTATTTATAGTTAAATTTTTTATTTTTTTTTTATTTTTATAAATCTCTCATTTAATGGTATAGGTACCTTTTTTGTATTTAATTATTATTTATGTATGTATGTACATACCTAAGGTGGCACTACAGTCCGAAACAGAGCATTTAAGCAAGCATCTTCAATTCAATTCGGTCCTTAGCCAGGTTGGCCACCTAAGCCGTGGTGTTTCTCTACTGCCATCATCTCTTTTGGCTAGGTTGGTGTCGCTCTATTACTCGCGATCCACTCTGTTTATGCAGACGGGACCAAAAATTTCAAAATAGCGTAGAAAATTCTAGCAGTCGAAACTTGAACCATTAATGGAACTTAACACAAAATGTTTAGCCATATAAAGTTAGCATGACAACTTTATACAGTAATTGGTCATAAAAGCTCAACTATAATTTTTTTAAAATATTTTTTTTAAGGTTTTTCAAGGTCGTAGCGACTACCAATTTGGAGGTATACATAATTTGAAAAAATACCATCTGAAAAACTAGTTTCCATTATTTTTAAATAATCGTTAAATGTTGTTAAAGGTTAAAAGAGGTTTTAGGCACTTCAGTTGTGGGATACTCGCGAAAAAGTATACCTACCTTAACTAATTTCAGAAAAAGGTCAGCCATAGATTTTTTATTGAATTTAATTTTTTTTTTCAACTTAAAAATATTGAAAAAAAAAATCTATTGCTGACAAACCTTTTGTACTTTTCTGTGAATATCCAACAAATGAGGTGCTAAGATAACACAGCCTATAGATCACTGATCTCTTTAATACACTGGATAGTGTATTCCCTACAAAGTATAACAGTTTTTTTGACTCCAATTAAAGATGACATTTGGGAAGGCAGCTCCACTCCCTGACATCTTCTGAGCACAAAAAAAAAATCATTTTGACGTAAAAACTAGTGATGCTTAAACATCGATAGTTTCCATTTTCGATAGTTTTGGAAAAAAAACTATCGATAAAACGATAGTCGAATTTGAAATAAATTACCCAACTTTTTGTTTTATTCAAATAAATAATTATGTAGCTTGCTCACTTTTAGACTAAAAAAAAAATAAATAAAAAAATATGCGCCACCCTAAATCTTTGTGTTTTATTATTGTATGTGAGTCAAAGTGACATTTCGGTACAAAAATATCCTTATGTAGGCACTATTCAACCTCCAAACGCGTTTAGCTTTTAATGCCTCTATGCAACGTTGCATAAGTTTTCTGAATAACATTTTGGCGTTCAGAAGCATTATAAAGAGTGTATAACATTATGCACTCGTTATAATGCGATTATGAATTAGGCTGTAAGTATTTAACCATAACCATATTTAACCATAAAATTCGAATTTACCCCCTAAAAAATCACATAAAAATGCTCTGGACCAAATTTAAGGCAAATCGGCCCTCTCGAATTTGAAATTATTGAAACTATCGATACTATCGATGTTTAAGCAACACTAGTAAACAGTAAAATTCTTGTTTCCAATTTATTTTTGTGGCGTGCGGTAATTGTGTTTAAAATGCATTTTGTAATCTTATAAAAGTTTATTTTATATCGATCGTTTTAAATACATTCATTTTATGTAATTTGAAATTATTATTTCAGAATACATGCAGTTAAAGCAATTGGAGTTTTGTTCAAAAACGAAGTCCAGCAACCGCAATGCATTAAAAAGCGAGTATGCGTTGATTTTTCATCGCCAAATATTGCTAAACAAATGCATTTACGATCCACCATCATTGATGAATCAATTTCTTGGCTATTGGAGTTTATTTTTTTAATGAAGATTTAGTAAATTCAGAACTATAAAGTTATACTGTTATACAAAAAAGTAGGCAGCTCCACTATAACAGTTCTTCAAATGGGGTCAGCTATCTTGTATGGATACGCTATCCAGTATATTATAGAGATCAGTGCTATAGATACACAAATCTACTTATGTAAAATACATTCGATGTGATTAAAAATAAATTAATCATTGGGTTTTTGACATTTCATTTTGAAGTTTAATCTAATCAAAAATCTTTTAGGTTCGTGAAGATGGTGTAACAAAACAATAGAAATTAAAAATTTATTTATATTGTACTGCAATCCTTACTGAGCTCAATTTCTTTTCGCTGCAAACCTTAGCCGGTGCTAAATTGAACTCAAGATAGCTCCGGAACAAAAGAATTTTTAAATTCTTTGAACCTACTTCCCGAATGCACCAGAGTGACATAGCAAACAAACAAAAGTGTTTGTTTAAACAACCCAAAACTCTCTGTGGGTCCACCTGTGAGCATCCACACAACTCGATTGCCTCGCTTATGCGGTATGTTCAATCACCAGGCTGATGCCTACAGAGAATCCAAGAAGGGAGTAGGTACCTAAGGTTCTTTTGTCCAAGAAAACGTTTACCGCGAATTTATTTAAAAAATTACTTTGTATCAATTTTCAGTAGATGTATGTATGTATGACACTCCAGCATTTTTAAAAATAAATTATGGCTTTATTACCCACTTTAATGTCTCACCCACATCCATAAATGAATCATGGAATTATGTCACACTTAATTGGGATAAAAGTCTATTTTGGACTTATGACCCGTAAAGTTATGTCCCTACCCTACCTTACACTGTTCTAAATCAGAAATACCCTAGATTTGGAAAGAACCTCCGCCACAATAGCTGGATTATAAAAAAGTTTTGAATGTCAATGAGATCTTGAGGCATCTAACTCGTCCTATAAAATAAAATTCTTATTCTATGTTCTATTAACAATTAGCAATTTCCGGAAATTAGAAACATTTTTATGAATTTAAATTTATAAAGGGTAAATTTGAATTTTTTTTCGAAATTTGATATTTCCTTAACCTTTGTTTTGCGGTCCCATAATAAACACACATCAGAATTATAATTTAATGTATATGGGGTACAATATGTAAATCAAAGATGAATCGATGGGACATTCATTATATTTTTAAATATTTTTATTTAATAAATTTGTTTTTTTTTTTTTACTTATAAATATTTAGTTAATCTTAAAACTATACAAGAAAGATAATAAAATAATAATTTATATGATAATGGTTTTATATTTATATAAAATACATAATACATATTTTAGAATCTATGACATTTTCAATAAGTTGGTAGGGGTTTTAACTATTATATCACTTGGATTTTTTGTTTGCTTTACATTTTGAATACAAAATTTACAAAATTTTTTAGTATAAAATTTTTGACTACAAAACTAAAATTTTAACAAACTAAATCAATTGATTTAGGATAATATAGATTACAAAAAAAAAATGGAATAATTTTGCACTAGAAAATGTTGGAAAACGAAATTTTAGCACATAAATCAGCACTAAAACCCGATTCAAAACTAATTTACTATACCTATGTATATAAAAAAAAAAACTAAATAACAAAAACCTATAATATTCCTAAAAAAAAAAGTCAATTTGTGTTGGGTTAGTTTATTTCCAACACCACACCGCATTAATAAAACTATTGAAATGTCGTATTTTTTTTAGTGTCATATTTCTCTTTGGCAGTTTAAATTTTTTATTTATTTTTTTTTTATTTGTATATCTTGGCTTTTATTTAACATCTTGAGATGTCGGGAAGACTTCGCCCACGACATTTGCTAACCCAACCAGGCCAAGCCTGAAAGCCATGACGATTGAAGATCTGCTTCGCACATCTAGAGTCATCAAGAATGTCGTCGTTGAGGAAATCTATATACAAACAAAAAACATACATAAAACAAAACATAAATATCAATATTTGATCGTGGGTTGAGAGAGGTACAGATTTTTGTTTTTTATTAAAAAACAGAAAAAAAAATAAATAAAACAAAAGAATTGATTTGAGCCACCCACTTCTTGATTATAATAATTTTATTGGTTTTAAATTCATAAGCATAACGAGCGAACGAACACTTTTTATTATATTTTATAGTTTAGGATGAATTGTAGTTTTTTTTTTTTTTTTTTTTTTACAGATATTTGAGGGCTATGAGACACGAAATAGTTTAAGTAGTTCAAATGTGTTTTGAATAAATCGCAACAAAAACGAAAAAACAGATTGAAATACAAATTAAACTGTTCCTGATGCTTGGCAATATAAAACCAAAATTTGAAAGTTCAAAAAATTGATCTATTTGAAACTTTGGTAAATTTAATGATTTTGACAATTTTGTTTGACATTTTTTAAAAAGGAATGCCCGTTTAACTATGGAGCCTTGTTCAAGAGTGTGAACGAACGAGTTTGGTATAAAATGAAAAGTAACGTTGAGCTTGTTATTTGAGTGAAATATTTTCAAAATCGTCCATGGTAAAGTCGAGATATTTGAGCTTGAAGTTGGCGATTACAAAAGAAAGATTTTAGCTTTTTTCCAAATAATTGTTTATAACGTAAGAAATAAATGATGTAGAAAAATGAATATTTCTCTCGGTGTATTAAGTTAGTTTTGCATTATTTTTCAATAAAGTACTTATTTAAATATGAGGGAAAATGTTTTAATAATAGCGCATCTCAAGTCAAATTTTATAAATCACGGCAAATGCTCCCCCTGGCCCCTTCTACCTTACTTTAATTTATTATATATGGCGGCTTAGTTGACATCGAGCGCGAAAATGATGTTTTTGCGCATTTTTAAAAAAAAGTATTTAAAATGGAAAATTTTATAAAAAAATATGGTAACACTTACTAAAAAGTGTTATACCTTTTTTGAAAGCCTTCTTCTTTCATTCTTTTTACTTGCGATTTATAGGTTTATGGCAAGTTTTGGATTCGTAAAAAAAATTGAACGCGAGATAACAATCAAACTGCATTACGATGATAGGGAAGACGTCAAAAGTGGGTCCCGCAATTCTGTCCGTCTGTCTGTCCGTCTATCTGTCTGTCTGTCTGTGGACTTGCCTACAGCCTAAACCCATGGGCCGATTTTAATTTAACTTGGTATAAATTGTTTTCGGGACATTACCCTGACATGTTTTTTTCTTTTTATTTTTAGGACCAAAAATAACGGTACCTGTCATATAATATTTTTTTAGCATTTTTGGAAAATCTTATTTTTCTCAAAAATAGCTCTACAGATTTTTCTTTAAATCATGCTACCTTTTTGTAAAATTTAAATTTCCAAAAAATGGTTTTAAATGGTACCTCCCATAGAACCATTTTTTTTATTTTCGTAATGGAGAATCTTCTGAAAAATTTTAATAGTTTTGTATACCAAAATTTTCCAAAAACTTTTTTTTGGATTTTCAAAAAATGTTTCAAAATTTTTTTTTGAAAACCAAATATTTCGAAAACCATTTGTTTGATTTTTATGAAACTTGGCACCAAGCGGTTTTTTTTACATTATCTAAAATATTTTATACAAAACTGTTTCTTATAGTCAAAATTAACGGTACCTCACATATAAATGTTAAAAAACCGTTACACAATATATACATTTTCTCGAAAACGACTCGTACGATTTTGATTAAAATTGTTGTGAATACTAATATTAGTACGGTCTACGATCTGCCAAAAACAAAATTTACAATTAACCATTATTGACGGTACCTCTCATAGAACCATTTTCTTTATTTTGGAGTATCTCATTATGTTTCTACGCAATTTAAATTTATTTTTTCATACAAAACCTTCTCAAAGTTAGAAATTATACTGCATATCAAAATTTTCAAAAAAAAAAACAAATTTTGGATTTTTAAAAAAAATTTCAAATTTGTTTGTTTGAAAATTTGATATTTTTAATTCAACACAAATAAATACCAAAAAATTGTGTACCAATTTTTGTTCTTAAAATTTTTTACAAAATTTTATATATAAAAATTAATTTAAAAAAAAACCGCTAGTTTAAACTTAAGGCTCCCATAAAAAAATTGTTTACTTTTAATACACTAAATCTTTAAAATTCGAAGAAACTTTTACTAAAAGAGCAAGTTTGTGCAATCCAGTCGTGCGTTTTATTTTAAATCATTTTATTTCTGCTTAAAGTTTTCGAAAAAATTGCTTCCAACTTAAAAATGTTGAAAAACAAAAAAATTGAATATTGATTTTTTTCACAATTTTAAATACTAGTTTCTAAATTGGCTATTATATTAACAATCCTTAGAATTTTTTATTTTAAATTGTGAAAAAATTAGTATCCAATTTTTTGTTTTTCAACATTTAATTATTTGGAAGTAAGTTTTTCAAAAACTGCAAACAGAAATAAGTTGATTTAAAAAAGGAATTAAAGAACAGCTTTCAAAAATGGCAAAATTTTTTTATTAAGTTTTGCCATTTTTTTATAAAATTTTTCCATTTTAAATACTTTTTTTTAAAACAAAATGCGCAAAAACACCATTTTCGCACTTGATTTCAATTTAACCGCCATGTAATAAAATAAAGTACTCTCTATTAGCTTTCATATGACATAAGTTTTATCACTGTTGAGCAATGTTAAAAGTGCGCCCAAAGTCCATACAAAAGTGCACATGATCCTTTAAGACCCAAATCAACAAAATCAACAAACTGGGCTTAAATACCCAATCGATTGGTTGAATCATCTTTTTCATTCTTGAATTGTCAAAGTTTCATTACCAATTAAAGGATCATGTTTATTGATTAATTTTTTACTGTTCGGTATTTTTCGTAAAATTTCACTTTAACTTTATGCACCCAATAGAAAAAAAGTAGAAATTAAAAAAAAAAAAAAAAAATTAATATTTAAAAAAAAACACAAAAAACAAATTATTTTAATTTTAATATTAGGTATTTTTTTTTTAATTATTAATTTTTCTTTTTCAATATTTTTAGTCAGCATTTAAAGTGAAATTAAATTTCTTATAATTTCACTTGTCTTTTTACACACTTTAATTCATATTCACCTCACAGAACAGACTATCTATAACTTACCTTCACATTTCATATTACAAATGCCACCTTTACGACCCTTCCGGCACCAGTTCTTGCTGTTGACCTAAATTTCAAATATTGATTACTGGATTGATTAGGAAATTGTGATTGCGTATCTAATAATAATTAACCTGAAATAATCCATAACTGACACTAGTATTTGGTTGCTGCATTACTTTTGAAGTACTTCGGCCGCTTTCATGTTCAATCAAACAAACCCCTTTTAACAATTTGAGAGATTTTATATACATTAATGTTTTGGCGAGGTGGTTACTTACAATTTGAAAGATAACTTCTTGGAAAGTCGTGTCTTACTAGTTCCTTGGCTAATTGACATCGTGTAAAAATTCTTCCTTCAACTTGCAAACTTACATTAAATGAAAGGACAACTATAACAGCTAATGATATGATTTGTTTTGACGACATATTGTTTTTTTCTGTGAGTTTTATAAGTTGCTGAATCTAAATAAAAAAAAAATAATATTTTTAATTAGACTTATTTGCCTTGTAAAATAATGCAATCATTTTAGAGCTGCACTTCACTTCAACTTCAAAAAATAAGGCTACATAAAATTTGGCCCAATTGAAAAATGGCCACAAACAAAAAATATAAAATAGCCCCAAAAATTTATATGAAAAGCAACAACAACAAAAAATTGATTAAATTTTGTGATTTGAGGTAATTTTTCATTTTTTTTTTGTGGGCCTCTTTTCATTTTTACCTTCCCATTGGAAGTCATTTAGCCAGTTCAGGTTTCTCAAGCTCACTGAGATCTCAGAGATCTCAGCAATCTCAGAAATCTGAACGTAATTCCTCAGTGAGATTCCTCACTTTTGCTGTCAAAAAACTGAGCCTGATATTTTTTGGATTCGCTTGCTCAATTATTTTTTGTCGCAGTTGATTAATTAATAAAAAAGAGATGGAAATTGGTTTTGACTTCTAGCGGAGAAATTTTGTTCAGGTTTCTCCTTCTGCTCAGTGGAGCTGACGGAGCTTGCTCAATGAGATCTTAGAAACGTGAACTGGCTAATTGTAATCATTCCGATTTGTAAAATTGAAAATTTTGACATTTCTTGACGTTATGAGGTCTCTGGACTCTGGAGTCGGATTACATTGTTTTTAGAGAGATGTCTGTGTGCATACGTTCGGAAGCTTTTTTTCGCCGACGATATCTCGAGAACGCATAGAGATATCGACTTGAAATAAATTTTATTTTACAGATAATAAGGCCATAACATGCAGAAAGGATTTTCAGAAAATTCAATTGGAGGTTTTTGTATTACAGTAATTCTTAAAAAAGTTTTAAAATGGCTTGTTTTTCGAATATCTCTAGAACAAATAATGCTATCGACTTTGGCCTAGTTTCATTCTATCTCTATGCATAACGACGTAGTGAAAAAATTGGTAATACTTAAAAAAATCAACCCGCAGTTTATTTTTTTTTATTAAAAAATCCATACAAAATTGTTAAAAAATATCGAACTCCTTGAGAGCACACAAAGATATTAACTTCGAGTTTATTTTATTTAATTAACCTACAAAGTTATAGTTGATAATCGGTAGAGTTTGTAAAAAAATTCAATTAACGGTTTTTTTTTCTAGGCCAAAAAAACTGCTAAAAATTGTTAAAATATGTTTTTCGACTCGAATATCTCGAGAACAACCAATGATATCAACTCCTGGATTATTTTAGTCTACACACAATGCCATATTTAGTAATTGATAAGGCTTGTAAAAAAAATTCAACTGACGGTATTTTTCCAGGCCAAAAGAACTGCAAAAGAAATTGCTAATAATTGTTGACATTTTTCGTGTCGCATATGTATAATAAGAGCTTTCCCTTGATTGCATAACTGATGATAAGTTTTTCGAAGATTTTTAATTAATTTAAGTAATTTTCTTATCAAAAATAACATCGGTTGTCGAATTTCAAAGGGAACCAATGGGAAGTTATCTGTGTGGGTCAAACCCAGCTTCATTTTCATTTTGGGGTTGAATTTCATTATAAAAAAATGGCCCCACTTTTATCTGTTGTTGTTGTTTTATGTACATATTTTTGGGCCCATTTTTAACTTTTTATTTAAACTTTTCTTTCTTTTTCGGGGCTATTTTCCATTTAGTTTGGGCTCATTTTTCCATTTTGAAAATGTGGTAATTTTTAATTATGAAAAAAGCCCCAATTTTGGGGCTATTTTTTATTATTTTTTGGGGTCATTTTTCATTGGGGCCAAATTTCATGTTGCCAAAAAAAAATTCCCAGTCAATTTTGAAGTCTTTAATAACGCAATCATTTTAGGCAGTTTTGCAATGATTGCATTCTTCTGAAGTCTTTTTTACTTCAAGCTGTCTTTTAAATGCTTGAAGTCGTCTTTTGATTGCTTAAAGACTTTTAAATGCTTGAAGTCTTTTAACTGCTTGAAATCTTTTATGTTTTATATTTATAAAAATTCAAAATAGGAAAATAATATGTAAGAGATAAGAATTTGTAGATATTTAAATTGGAGACTTGTTACTTATTTTTTTTTTTTTTTTGTTGAACTAGTTTTTTATTTAATTTTAATTCACTGTCAATTATTTAAATATAATTAAATTTAAAGAATTTTTATGAAACTTTACACCTGTAATGTTCACTTAAGAAAACTTAATGTCAAGTTTTTAGTTGAAGGTTTGTTTTTAATTCCCGTTTTCCTTACCAACAAGATAAATCAATTTGCTAAGCATAAGTTTGATTATTTTTAAGTTCTCTTCTTAATATTCAATGTTTATCCATATTATAAAAATTTGCAAGAGAAAGTTAGTAGCTTGTAGCTGGAAAAATGGCTTAAATCTACGTACGCAATACCAACTTATTTTAATATTCATAATTTTAAATAAATTAAAAAGAGTTGGCTGAGCCTATATTATAAGCTGATTATGCAGAAAAAATGTTCTTATTTCAATGATTTATATCTATTTATGTATTTCTCTTACTCTTATCAGCTATACAATTTTTTCTTTGTTTCTAATACTAAACTACAATTTCATATTGATAATGTAAATTAAATTTAATCTTGGCACTATTCCAATCTAGACAAGATCATTTTTAGAATTTACAGACTTATTACAAGCAAATTTAATATTAATTTTGCATTTATTCAAACAAATCCATCGTCATGTAATTTATTTAGTGTCAATATGTCAATAAAAAAAAAATTCAAATAAAAACAAAACCTACCCCGACTGATAATTCACTTAGCACTATCAAAATGCCACTGTAATTATCACTTCACGCCAACAAACTACACTCTTCTTAAGCGAAGATTATTATCTCGTATAAACAATTCGCAAAGATTTTTATTTATTCTACTTTGAATACGAGCTCTTTGCGGCGAGATACTTTTCAACAAACTAATTGCAAAAAATAGAAATGTGGGCCTTTTAAAGACTCGGACAGTGCAGCGTTTGGAGGTTTGTACAATTCTATATGTTGCCCTGTTAGAATTATGTAGCTACACTCTGTTGTATTTGATCGAGAATTATAGTTTTTTTTTGTATATCGCATCTGTAAAGGATAAAAGTTAAAAAAAAATTTATAGTCATAGAATTAATGCAAAAACAAGCTTCACAACTACCCGATTTTGTGTATCCCCTATTTTGACGGAAAAATTGGAAAACGCAGTTACCTAAGCCAATTTGTCTAATTTCTTTATAATTTTGTACATATTTATACTACCGATCAGCTGATAAACCATATATTTTACATACAGTAAAACCCCGATAAGTGTCTATCGCATAAGTGCCTAACCCGCTTAAGTACATTTTATTTTTTTAAACTACAATTTTGAGGATTTTTTCATATAAAACTTATCTAATAAGTACCTTTCGCTTAACTGTCTTCCCCGCTTAATTATGCCTTTTATTTTGTATGAAATTTACCTGAAAAAAATTCTTTTAAGCAATTGAAATCAGCAGAAAAAGATAAAAGCTTCTTTTCATCTAGCGCTTCCGTTTTAAAAGGTTACCGATACAAGTCAGTTGATGTAATGTTATTTCTTATTTTTTAAATAACATACTAAACGTTTTTTTTATTGTCATTTTTTTTAATTTTTGTAAATATAAAGATAAGTGCTTATGCGCACTTAAGCGGTTTTTTTTTAATAACCGCACAACCCGCATAAGTGCGCCTCCTAAAACGAGGCATTTATGGTGAGGTCCGGGTTTTACTGTATTATGTTTGGAGTTTAAACAGTCTCAACAAAAATCTGAAGCGAAATTTTTCTCGTAGGTACTTTATTTCTCATTTTCAAAATTTCGCATTTAAAATTCGAACAGAAAAATTAACAAAAATATCCTATTTCAACTTACCAGAGTTTAAAGCACTGAATAAATACAAATAGAAGTAGACACTCTACAACTCTAAGCGACGCTATGACCATGGTGATCAAAACCGGCAACTATACCTATAAACAACTCCCCTTACACGCCAACTCCACAGGACATACAGATGCCCAAGATCCAAACAACAATCCAATCAACAATCAGCTTGTTTTTTCGCACTGGGCATTTTATGTCATGTCGATAGTTATGTCGATAAATTCCACTAATAAGTCAGAGCAAGAGAATCACCCAAAAATTCCTTTCAGTACTACTTCTACCTCTCTCACACACATGGAACGTCAAATCTCATGCCCAAGCTTTGAACAGTGCTCATGTCTTGTTCAAAAATTAGATTTCGTTGACATTTTCATGACATGGACATGGATTTTTGTGCCTCCATTGGATTTTTTGTAGACATGTTCATAATCCTGCCATCGTTCATGACCTGTGGAGGCGGCATGTTATAGGGATATTTAATTATTATTTGTATGTGTGTGTATGAGGATTTGTAATTTTGTATATAGTCACGAGATTTCGACTATGATTGGCATAGAGATTTAAAAAAAAAAAAATATTATGAAATCCACGGAATATGGTATCTATACATATACAAAAATTAAAAAAAATATATAATGGACATTTTTATTTCTTTGAAAGATTTTCGATGAAACATCAATTAATTGACACGGAGTGTTTTATGCGCAGTTTAGTTATCAGATCAGAAGTAATTTTATTTACATCCCATGATTTATCAGATTTAAACGTTATTTTTTTTTAATGTTTATCAGTTGCATTTAAATTATATGTATGTAGGTATGTCCAAGTACCTACATATCATATATTAAAATATTCTATACCATTTAGAAATTAGTAAGAAAAATCTAAAAAGAAGATCTTACTATGGAAAAAAATATTCAAACTTATGCATTATTAGACTTGAATTTATTTTCGGCTTAGGTATGTATAGATTTTTAATTTTATGTAGGTGTTTCAGGTTTTAAATGAATATTACCGTGTCAGCTTAGAGTGAAAGCCGCAACATATTTTTTTTTTTTTGCATTTCTATAAGAAAAGTCAAAAACAAAAATGTTAGGAAGTCAAGCCTGTTTCTCTCTCTACTAATTTAGAAATTCCATCATAAAGTGTAAATTTCAACACCCCTATTAGATCTGCGCCTTGTAAACTTTTAAAATTAAATTTTAAGAATATTATTTACCAAAAATCTGTTTATACAAATGTTTTTTTCAACCCATTTAAAATTTTGTTATACCCTTTAAAATTATTAATACAAAGTTAATATGCAAATAAATTATTAGCGCTTTTATTCAAAGTTGTCAATTGTCGTGAGATTGTTGCTGATTGTGTGTTTTTTTTAACGAATTGTATGCCTCTAACTTTATTTGCAAAGATTTTATTTAAATTAAAGATTTATAAATTTAATTAATTAGATTTTTGACTGTTTAAACTATGTCTAAGTATTTCGAATTAGTCGGAAATATGCTTTATTTTATAAAAAAAAAAATATGACATTTGTTAACAATCATGCTCACGCAGCCTAAAAAGTAGTTTCGTGAATTGACTGTTGAGCGGAGCTGCTATCGACAAACCAACACAAATTTATATTCTCGATCTTTCTTTTGAATGCGGCCAAATTGTCGCAACAACATTTGTCAAGGTTTTGACAATCGATTACGTTGTCTAAAGTTAAGATACAAAGTTAGATCAGTTTAGCAAAAATTAGAAAGGTTTTTTTTTAAAGCTTAGACGGCTGTCTAAAGTTAGACAGTGTTTATTAATACGACCATCTGTAATTATCTTGCTAGTTAAAACTTGTTGGGCAGTTTGACAATCCCATCAGAAATGTCCCTTATTTTACAAAAAATAAAAAATATAAATATATAGGGTGTTTTTCAATTATTTATTTTGATTTGAACAAAATGCATATGTTTTACATTAAATATAAATTTTTTTGTATGCTATGGAGAGAATATGTTCCGTTCGACTTTACATATCCCCAAATATAAACACACAATGATTGGCCACGTTCATCACTACGTTTTTGACAGTTCTAAAAATTCAGTTCTGAAAAACGTAACACTGAACGCACAAAAAAGTCTGAAATTATTTATTCTGTTTTTATTATTTTTTACACTTTAAAATCAAAATCCACACACCAAAAAAAAAAAACTGGATCAAGAACTGTTTTTTTGTTCTTTTAGCTGTCATCTGAATTTTCAGATAGAATTTTTCATCTGAAAATTCAGAAAAAAAACGTAAGAAACGTAACTAAATGTCAATCGACGTCAACTGAATTTTTATGACTGCTGGCCAATCAGAAGCTTTAAAAATGACAGTTCAGAACTGTCAAATGTGCTGTTGAACGCGGCCATTGTCACAATACCCTGGAGGCAAATTTACAGTAGTTCTGTTAAGAAAATTAATGCGTTCACCGAATGTTTTCTTGAATAAGTTGACTGTTTCATTCCTGCTCAAACCAGAGCTCTTCCGCACTGTCATATTTATGCTCATGAATCAGGGAACTGAAAGGTTTAAAATTATGGCTATATCCATAGCAATATCGTTGAACATAATACACGCTCATTAGTCTGATTTAAGAAACAAAAAAGCACCAAACTGTGCAGTTTTCAGGATGTAATGGAAGTGTTTTGATTCAATTCCCAGCCTCCTCCACCTAAAAACGAAATTATGTTTCCTTTTCACGGCTACTTCCACTTGCGAGGAAGAGACTAATCTTCCAAGAGTATCTATTGTCATGACTCATGAATAAGTGATTCTGTAATGCATAGAACTGATTTGTCATGGTCAAGTTTGGGGAGTGACTTTTCCATACTTTTTTATGAACAGTTTTTCAAAAATTAGTTTTCAAACTCAAAATTAAAAAAAAAAAATTTGTTCGAACTAATTTTACAGTGTTAAACAGTATTTTTGTTTTTAATATTCAATGTCCGTATCAGTTTTTGATCAAACACTGGAAAAGATGCTTAAATATCTTTAAGTTATTTTTACAAAGTTTAAAATAACGATGCCTACTTTCTTAGTGGAAATGGGATCTTTAGAGCAAGAAAATAACTTACTTTTTATATTTTCTTAAAAACCCATACGATTTTTTTTTGTCTCAACCCAACCTACACAATCTAGCTTTTTGTCACACTTAATGCGAATCACCCTGTACACATAGATGCATAGCATATGTGCGTAGTCAATTTTATGCCATTCCTGGTGTTGGATTTTGTGGAATTTCGGATATATGTTGTGGTATATGTTGATGGATGGAAAGGATTTCCTTCTGTTACAATTTCTACAAAATTTGCCCCATTTTTTCCGTAGATTTACCTGACTATCATTAAAAAAAAATGGAAGGCTATTTTTAAGTATTTATTATTGCAAAGATAAAAAATAAATTTTGACAAAAATCATACTCATTTCTGAATCGAATTTCAAATTAAAAAAAAATATTTTTTCTTACCGCCATATTATTCACTCGATACATCCAGATTTAAATTTAAATCCAGATGAATTTACATTGAATTTGTATGATTTATATCCAGATTTAAGTTTTAATCTAGATGTATTGAGTGAATAATATGGCCGTTAATCCTAAATTTATTTTCATTATTTGAACTTGTATCGGTTAACCACATCAAGGTTCAATGAGAGTTGTTAATTACGACTTAATGTAAATTTTGTTCCTGTTAAGTACACAGAAAACAGACAAATTTATATCAACATCGTAGGATTTGTTTCGAGATAAATAAGATTTTCTTTGACTGTCTTTAAACAGTTGTTCATTTAATTTTACTTATAATTTTTATTTTCGAAGAATTGAAGCCTTTTTATAAAAACTTAAAAAATAATTTTTGAAAATTTTTGTATACAATACTGCCTAAACTTTTAAGAAATTTATCAAAATCAGCAAATACAGAAAATGTTTATATGAGAGGTACCATTTTAAATTATTTTTTAGCTATTTTATTTTCATCAAAATTTAGTGATTTTTTTTTAAACATGTGGAGCCAATTTTGAGAGAGATAAAAATTTTTGCTAAAAAAATAATTAGATATATGAAGTGCGTTTTATTCCTAATTAATAGCTAGCGCAGCAATACAAGTTCAATAAAACGCTATATCAACTTTTATGTCCACTCTTTATTCTCTGGATGTGTTCATACCTTTTTTTGAGTGAAAAACAAACTACGTTACCGGCATTTAAGGTTCAAGTCCACACTATTCATCCACTTTTATATTCACTAATTTACTGGCTAATTTATCGGCATTTTTGGTTTTGTTATTGTTCACCAAGGGAAATTTTATTGCGCTAGCTATAAAATTGCCAATAAAACGCACCTATGGAGGAACCGTTATTTTTAGTCATACAAAAATTTAAGTAAAATTTATATAGCCGGTGTTTTTAAGTCTAAATAATATTGCATAGACAAATTAAAAAAAAAAATATTTTTGGTTGAATACAAAAATCTCTTTTATTTTTTGAAAAAATATATGTCTTGTGAGGTAAAAGTGAAATCGTTCTTAAAAAAAATGCACTTGAAGAATAAATAAATGTCAAACAAAAACCCAAAGCCTACTTAATGGCTTAAATTTATCAAAAAATAGGTCATCTAAAAATTAACATAAATATATTTTTACCTAATGATAATACCCTTATAGCTTTTTGAGATGAAATTAAAAACAAAATATTTGTAAAGATAATAACGACTATTATGTAAGATTCTATTACATGTAGTTAAGTAGGTAAATACCTATATGATTCTTTGAAATATGTATACCAGAGAAGCCCACAACTCATCAAAAGAAATGATATCACAGTCTCTATAACAGCTTTCACAACATGATCGACAAAATTAATTAATTTATTTACTCATTTTTGCATTAAGCCAAGCTATATCCCGCACCGCAATCATATGATTTGAATAATAGGTCAAATACCGGCAATCACCTACATAGCATAGATCACAGCCACACATCAACTAAAATTACCCCTCCAAGCTCCAACACACTAACTATGATGGCAACAATAGATCTTGTAATTTATCTAGACACTCTTATAAAGCTTAGAGACCCCCGAGTATGAAAGATATACATAAATCTTATTGTTTGATTAGAGCGTATGCTTTAACTGGCAAATTGTTGAGTAATTTAACAATTGCATTCACGACCGTGCTAATCAAATAATGCGTAACGCATTCAACCTATAAATTGTATGAGCTCGCGTTTGCCTAAATAAATGCAACTTTTCATATCACTTGACCCAAAAAAATACTTTTTTTATGACCGATTTTCTTCTTTTTATTTTCAGAAATCATATGACAGTTGTAACAATATGTTGTTTGCTATTATTAAATTCGTTGGTAAGTGTAAAATCTAGTGAAGATGACATTGAGGGCAATGCAACATTATCAACTTTGAATGATTCCGGTGAAAGTGTTACGTTACCTTCATCTACTACAACAACAACAACTACTACTACTACCACTACAACAGTTGCACCAAAGAGTTCTGTAAAGTTTTTCCAAAAAAGCTCACCAAAAAAGAGAAGAGTTCAAATAGACTCCATTCCGATTGGTCAAGATGTCGTAGATTGGAAATGTCCGAATATCACGAGTTCTAGAAGTTTAGAGTGTGGATGTGATTTACCGCATACCTTAAGGTGCAATGGTGATCTTCATGGACTTTCGGTAAATTTATTCGACAGAGAACAAATTACAATGAAGCTTTTGTTAATTAAAATTATTGTATAGGTCCTATCAGAGAGCCTTAGGGCTTCCCCGTATCCCATCTCGTTGCTTGACTGTTCGTTGAGAAATGTGACCTTTTTAAGTGATGCGAAAATATTTGAAAACATATCACTGCATGGTTTGGTGATCTCATCTGGAGAAATTAAGAGAGTACATAAGTCAGCTTTTCTTGGCCTGAAGACACCACTTCAAGCTTTAGGTAAATCTTCATTCAAAATTTGATAAATTTCAATTTGTTTAATATTTCAAATTTCCTTAGGTCTACCAAGCAATGCTTTACTTAGTGTTCCCTGGAACTCAATAACCCAATTGACATCATTGGAGCGCCTTGATTTGTCAAATAACAAAATCAAAACTCTTGGAACAGCTGATTTCTCCAGTTTACAAAATCTAATTTATCTAGAATTAAGCAATAACCAAATATCTAGCATTTCTCTTCGATCTTTCACAAATGCCAAGAAACTTGAAGTCTTAAAGCTTGGAGGAAATCGTCTTGGAGACTTTCCTTCGAGCTTGCGATCTCTAAGTCAGTGCTATAACCTACGGTAAGTTGGAAAATACCAAAAAAACAACAACACACATTTTAATCTGTTTTCTATACACATAGTCAACTAGATCTCAGTTCCAATTCGATAAACGGACCTCTATCTGCTACCACGATTCCTGCACTTCGGAATCTTGAGTCGCTAAATCTTGACAAGAATCTAATCAAAAGCATTCAGAATAAAGCCTTACAAAATTTTACCCGGCTAACTAGTCTATCGCTTCGGCACAATCAGATCGATGTTCTCCAAGACCATGCTTTCTACGGACTTGGGTCACTTGAAAGTCTAGATCTGAGCTATAATGGAATTGTTGCCATATCGAGTTCATCACTTCAGCATTTGGCTCGTCTGAAAGTTCTCGATATAACTCACAACTTCTTGAGAGCTCTAACATCCGATCTAATTGCCCCGCTGCCATCTTTGAACGAACTACGCTTGTCAGGCAATGACATATCAATTGTGGCCAAGAATGCATTTGATGGTGCCAAGGAGTTGAGAAGTCTATCGCTTCAGGAAAATCCACTATCTTGTGATTGTACGATTCGGCCATTCGCCGAATGGCTTCAAATAGCCAAATTACCTTCACAGGATTTGATAAGCCCCACCTGTGTTACCCCACCGAGATTAGAGGGAGCTCCTCTAATTCAGGTTCCAGTTGAATCATTGCATTGTGATATGGATAATATGGAAAAAGATAATGCCAATATCTTGGAGCAACTTGAAGCGCTCTCAAGACAAAATAATTCAACCAACATTAGGGACCTAAGTGAAAAGGTACAAATTTTGTCATATGGTGAATGCTTGTATAAGAATTATATTTATATAAAGATTTTTTACATAATTTCAGATATCTCTGTTGGAATTGCATTATTCAACTGATTATGGACTAATTTTGCAGTGGATTTTAAACCTCAGTCAAGATGATTATATGTGTGATGCAATTTTCGTTTACAAAGAAGAGAATATCAACGAAATTTTAATTGATAAATCGCCGGTAAGTTGAACTTCATTCATTTTAAATCGTGCTTAGTCGTCCGGAAAATCCCAAAATACTTCTGTTTCAAATTTGAAATAAAATGGAAGTAATTGTCTGTTTGAAAGGCTAAGAAGGCTTCTGGGTGAAAAATGAAAAACCCTTTACGTAGTCAGAACCACTAAGACGGTATTTACACTTTCAGTTTTTTAACGTTCGACTGCAAAAAAGTGAGGGCTGAGGAGATGCTTCCTTCTAAATAAATATTTGAAAAAAAAAGAGGGACAATGTTCATGCAATTTTAGATGACCAATTTGAAATAATACTCAGTTTTCTAATGGCACATTCGTAACGTGTCTGAAAAACGTAAATAAAACCAAGTTACGGTGAAGTATCAGTTTCATGAAAGAAAAATATCGATGTTTTAATCATGAAGATAAGGTCGTAAAAGTGAATTTCAATACACTTCCCGTGTCGAAATGTTCGTTTGTGCGTTCACTATAAGTTGAGCTAAATTCTAAGCGGGAAGAGTTGACCGCTTTGCTTGAAGTTTGGTACAGAGCATTTTATGTGATTCCCTAAAGAGAAAATATAAATTTCTGTTTTACTTAATTTAAAAACGATTTTGGTATTTTTTTTTTTTTTTTGCAAATTTTCCCGAAAACGGTTTTATCGATTTTCATTAAACTAACTGTAATGATCAAAGTGATTTGAATAAAGGGGTATTTGCTTAAATCACTTTTTATGTTTTAATCACGTAAATTTAATTTAAAATCAGTAGACAAATATTTCAGCGTACAAAATATCGGGTATGGTTTGTTTCGTTTTTTTTTTTTTATCTCGTTTTTTAATTACTTCGTTTTAGTCGCTTTGCATTTCGTTTTTTATGTATTTTAATCAATTTGTTTTTTAAGTACTTGGTTTATATTTGTTTCGAAAAAAAAATCTTTGAGTCTTTTACTTAGTTCATTTTAAGTTCATTTCGCCTAATGTTAACTGGTGAAAGAGAAAAAATAGACGAAGTAGTTGCAAATACATATATTATTTGGTTTTTCAATTATTTCAGTGTTGTTCATTTCGATTTTAATCACGGTTGCCACTTGAAAATAAAGTTTGTGTCCAAAATTAAAAATAAAAATGACCAACTGTAGCTAAAAATGACCAAAATAATTTGAGTCCGAAATATTTGAACCTCTAAACACAGAAAACAATGAATTCATCACATTTATTTTAACATATTCTTCATATTACATAGATGACATATTTTTTTATATGTATTAAGTCTAGTTTATACATCAAAATGCGAAGTGAAATTCAAACCGAAATGAAATATGTATCAATAAATCTCGCGTCGAAAGGTGTACAAAGAAAAATTAATTTAGTTTTATATTTAGTTTAGATAAGTCCGTTGAATTATATTTATTTCGAAAGAAATTTCTTCCCCTTTTCACTTAAATAATTGCATTTAATTTTATTGTATTTTTCACGCCTGGGAAAAAAGCAATTTCGATCTATAAACGAGGCTTTAATAAAATTCATTCACAAAGTAGGTACCTAATGAACTTAATTAAATTAGACTAACATAAATAAATAAATAATTTCTCAGAGCATTTTAAAATGAGATCAAAGTAGAACTTAATAAAAACAAATATATTTTCATAAAATCAATATTTAAAAAAAAATGACCAAATGGAATAAAAAATGACCATGCGACCAAGTGAAAAAATAATGACCAAATTTGGTCACAAATGACCAAAGTGGCAACCGTGATTTCAATTACTTCGCCATCATTTGTTTCGTTGTTATTTTGTTGTATGTATAAAGAGACCAAGGGCGAATTTTAATGCCTTTGGTCTCTTTACATCAAAAACAAAATTTTAGTCGAACACTGAAAACTAGATGGTTTTATGTGTTCTAGTTTATGAGAAAATTGAAAATTACTAAAACTATTATTTTATTCAGCATTGCGGCGCATAAACAGTGTAGTATGTAAGGGGGGGCATGCTGCTCTTGCTTGGCCAAATATAGGATTTGAGGTAGGTGCGAGGTTGGATATATGCAAAGTTTCTTTTGCATTTAAAGGATCTGCATTTAAAGAACCTTTGAACTTGTCATCCAATGTCAACGTCATCATTTTTTACAAAATTGTAAGAAAATCTATTATAATTAAGTCTTTCTTTTTCTCTTACTAATTTAAATACATTACAAATTATACTTTTATCCATTTCAAGACTTTTTAATATTTTGTTTGATAGTTTGGAGCTTGCCGCGCACGGTTTTAAACACTCTGAAGACAAAATATAACCATGCCAAAACAATTGATTCTTATACAAAATGAAATGTGAAATAAACCTTAAGCGAGATAACCTAAATAACTCATTACACTTTTAACGAAATTGTAAAACCAGTAAAAAGAGAAATAAAAACATGCGAAGTGATTAAAAACCAAAGTAGACATAATCGAAGTTAATAAAAATAATTATAACAAAAGCGAAATAACGAAAAGCGAAGTGAAAAAAAACGAAACAATAAGCACCCCAAAATATCACTTTTTTCTGTCTAAATATGCTCAAGTCAAGAGAAAATTAAATTCATTTTTATACGAATTTATGGTGCATTTTATTGCATGATTTTAAATCTCCGAATTTTAAGAAAATCTTTTTGGGATTAAATCGAATTGATAACAGTTAGTTAGTTTACATATTTTTCTGTTATAATGCACCACAAAAACAAAAAAAAATAGTTAAAGCAATTTTTACCGTTCAACTTTGTAAAATCTATCTCCCTTGAACCCAATTTTTCAAGTTCATTTTTCATTTACGAATTGGAACTAAAATAAGTGCTCTATTTAAATTCACAAAATCATATCCACCAGGATCCGTCTTTACGAGTTGGTAACTATTTAAAAACATAGTCTTGAGTTTAAAAGGATAAAATGTGGACCTGTATAAATTTCTTTCCACCAATGTTTATGGAAAAAAAACTCCTGGCAATGATCTAAAAAAAAAAATTGGTTTGGGGTGGGATTTATTTCTTCTCGTGTATACAAGAGGTGTTTTTTTTTTGAAAAACTAACTTAAAACGGGTACAAATTTATTTAAAAATAACAAAAATAATTACAATATTCAATTTTATAGTTTCTTTTAAGACAGAAACCTTTTATTCAATAGACCGATCAAGTTATTTCAAAAATAATTTTTCAAAAAAAAAAGATACGCACTAGTTTAATTTAATTAATATTTAATTGTTTTTTTTTTTTTTTTTTAAGTACTTGTTTGTTTTTGATTGAACGAAGATTTTTCATTTTTTTCAGAATATTAATCTTTTTTTCTTGAAAAATTATTTTTGAAATAACTTGATCGAATTTTAAATAAAAAAAAAAAGGATTCTGGCTTAAAAGAAACTATAAAATTGAATATTGTTATTATTTCCGATGTTTTTAAATAAAATTGTATCCGTTTTAAGTTAGCGTTTCAAAAAATTATTCTACTCGTATAAAAGGGAAGAAATATACCTCCCCCAAAAAACTTTTTGCTTAGACCATGACTAGGAATTATTTTCTAAAGTGTTAACTTTTAAACACTCTTTCTGTTAATAACTTATATTCTTTATTTCAAAAAAAAATGTAAGAATTTTTTTCTTATTTATTTTATAATTAAAATAGCAAATGTTTGGAAAAAAACCATTGTTAATTGAAAGGTACTTAATAGAAGTAAAAAATAAAAAAAAAAATATAGAAAAATATCACCTGGTTTAAAAGATATGGATTTTGACCACCAAATCGACGATTTCGGCCCCCTGTGTGCGTCGATAACTCCTAAAAAAAACTTCAGGATAAAAATAAGCTATTCCCTTATGATTATAAAGTCAAATGACGTTAAGTATTTAACTACTTATACCCGTCTAGTGAATCACCTAAGAACCTTTGTTAAAAAAAAAAAAAAGGCTTCAGTGTAAAACAAAAATAAAAATTACGTATACGCCTCAGTGAACGAAATTATTCAAGAACCTTTAAAATGATTTATTTTCTTACGCACAACAATCCCACCTCTTTAGAACTTTTACTAACAGGATAATCCCATTTTCAACAGACCTTTAACTTTAACATATCAAAATGGTCACCTAATTATTATTTTCTTTAAAAAGATAGCAAAGAACTTTCAAATTTGGTGGTGCAGTCATTAAACCATTTCATGGATTTATTAAATGAACAGAAACTTTTTTTATGATTGTCACAAAAGTATATTGTTATATGTATTACACATCCGAAGAAAAACTAATTCATTTTGTCACGACAATAATATGGCATTGCGTGTTTTATTCTTTGTGAATTGAGACATATGATTTAACCAGTTGAATAGAAATAATAATGAACAAAAAAAAAGGTGAAACATATTCCACCTGGTACGCAAATTACAATTTTCCACGCTTTTTTCTAAAAATATAATTATGTACCTATGTCCTTTTTATTTAACACATGTTAAAGACACGTTATATGGTTTATTAGAATTATTTATAAATCAATAAAAATAGTGACAAGAAATAAGGCTGGAAGTCTAATTCTATAAGATAAGAGCTGAAGGTTATTTCGTTTAGGTAATTCAAGTGCTACAAATTTTCTGCATATAACTTGTACGGTCAGAGGGTCCTGACTTATTTTTTGGAAGTCTTGCCCCATCACCACTTTTGAGCCAACTGATCATATTTTTTTTTTATTAATATGATGCTAAGAACAAAAATTTTAATTTCTAAAATTCTATTGCAAACCAGACTTTTCCCAAATGGAGTGAGAAGAAAAAGTCTTTACTCCATCTCTAAAATTTCACCTTAAAGATTTTATGAAATATCTATTAAATGCTAGGAGGGATAAGTTGACCAAATTTTTGAGAAAAGTTGCGTTGATGCAACAAAATGTTCAGTAAAACAGTAAGCATTAAGGAATACCAGACAGGAAGTCAGTTTTCTCTTCTAATAAGTTTGTCATCGAAAATTTTAACAATCACAGAAACGTTACAAACAATCTTTAATATTTTGTTCATTTTTTTATTTTAAGATTCATTGCGAAAGTAAAATCATAAATGGTCAAAATACAGTCAGCGTTATTGTTCCTGAAAGCTCGATTTTAGAAATCGGCGAAAGGTAAGTCACTCTTTAATTTCTCTTAAGTTTTCAGTCTCTAATTTTTTTCTAAATCTATTTCAGCTATCGCTTTTGCCTTGTTCTAGTTCAAGAGGACGATCCAAAGTCCGAAGTTGTAATTGGTTGTTCAAACATAACTAAGCTCCAACTCAGCAATCCAAATTCCAATTTCGATATTCGAAGTCCAACTTCAGGTAACCGACGACCAATCTATCCATCTGATATTGCAAACATTGATCGAGTTTCAACGCATAGCGATGAGATCAGTGGAAATGAGGACCAAATTCAATTTACTGGAGGTCGAAAATATCCCATGTCCGATTATTCAAATGGCGATAAAGTTCGAGCATATAATTTCGTCGACAGCCTGAACAAAAGCTTTCTCCCCGGACTTGGTCTTGGTATCTTAGTCACTAGCGTATTTGTCCTTATCTGGGGTGCAACTAGAATACGAAGCAATAGTCGTCCAAATACTCCCACCGCAACAACATGCTATGCAGCTTCTGAAAGAATCGCCCATTTGGCAGATCCAGAGCATGGAGCTCGCTATTTAAAACTGCAAGCGACTACAAGTCTCTAGGGCTTGAAAAGCCTTTGCAGGCGATTTTGTGAGTTGATCCTGTGAATGGATTTAAAACTCTTGTGATAATTCCAGTACCAATGTGCCGTGTTCTGCAAATGTACAACAAAAACAAAAAAAAAATAAAACTATTTCTTTTTTTTTTTTTTTTGTAATTTTCTTCAAAGCAGCTTTCACTTAAATTGAATGAGAACAACACGACAAAGGAACCAAAAACATTTATGTGTTTTTTGCTTTCTTCCCTTACCTACTTTATTAGATTTAAGTTTAAAGTTTTGTTTTTATTTTATTTTAATATATGATATTGTTATTATGTAAATTAAAAATAATTTGTTAACATTTTTTTCTATTTCTGTCTCCCTCTATATTTATTACTGGCATTCAAATATGTTATACTATTAGCCTTAATTTATAAGCCTTGTGCCATAACTAAGTTTGTATATTAAGCAATCAAATAAAAAAATTAAGAAAACAATGGAAAAGATATATTTTTTTTCTAAAAATATTTAAGTCATTAACAATAAAAAATAAATTATTTAATAAAGTATTTTATTAAATTTGTAAAATGGTAGAAATAAGAATGAAATAATTTAATTTTTTTTTTATATAAGATTCAAGTGTTCAATGTAAAGTATTTGCATTAAAAATGTTGAAAAAAAATTTAATAAAATAATTGAATTATTAAAAAAAAAAATAATATTTATTGACTGATTTATTAAAAATAATAAGTTATGAAGCTAAAGATGAAGGACTTAATGAGTCGCATTCGTTTTGCCGATTATCGACGACAGCTCTCTAAAAATCCGATAATATAATAATGCTGCCAATTTCGGGATATATCCAGCATTATATTATTATTTTTCGACAACTATAATAGTTTAAGATCCCGCAATATAACGACCAATCCTCATCGAGGTACCAAATAAGAAGTGTCCAGTTTTGTAGGTAGTGTCTAGTGTAGATAAACATTTTGGACAAGAGTTGTCTAGCGTAAAGTGGTCAAGGCATAGGGTTGCCACGATTTTAAAGGTCATTCTTCGGATTTTTACAACTATATGACACAGCTCAGATAGTATGTCTTAAGAACATAAACAAAATAGCATATAAAAGGATATTCTTTTAAAAATGCTAGGTTTTCTTAAAAATCGCAATTGCAATAGGGTAAATTAGGGTAAACAAAGATAAAAGTCTAGAATGTATTTTGCAAAAGAAAAACGTTAGAGAGTTGGTTATTTTTGTAATAGATAGATTCTTTTAATATAAAAAGTCATGGATATGCAAAAAATGTGAAAAATCTACAACTCGAGATATTATGAATACTTGAAAGTAAAAATGTGAAAAAAACGCTGGATAAAATAGTTACCATAAACCAGGGTTATGTTTTCTGAAAATACTTTTTATATTTTTAGAAAGCTGACAAGAAATTAATTGATCCGTTTTTGCCAAGTTTTCGATTTAACCTCACTTTTTTGCTAAGGGAATTTTTGAATAATATAAATTTTTTTCATCAATTTTTGGCGGTTTTTGATTTTTTTTTGCATTTTACCCGCATAGGTATTCTTATTTAAAATAGATTCAACGCAAGAACACATTAATTACGAGTACGATGGTACCATATTTTTCCAAGGCCGTTAGAAGAAGAAAAAACTTTGATAGTCTCAGAGAGGTGACAGCAAATTTGGGGAAGTAAAGTATAACAAAAATTTAACTACGTGGGATGTACAAGAGTCATGTTTTTTTTCGAAGTTTGTGGTGGATATGGGGAGTTGGAAATGGCGATTTTTCCAATTATTTTATCAGAAGTATAACCACTTATTTTATATATTAAAAAACATAAAATGGTGCTCTGTCATTTTACCTAATCTTTAAGACCTCCGATTAATAGAACTCAAGATATAAGGATTTTAAGCGAACTATATGATGGACCTTCAGAGTAAAAATTTTGTTGAAAATTTGGTTGAGCGGTTAACGAGAAATTCGAAAATCAAAAACAATGGTTTTATGGCATGTATGTACAATTAATAACGGTTTTTTGCTAATTTTAGTTTTCATCAAAGTGCAGACCATATCATCACTAGTACGAACAAAAAAATTAAAAAAAAGTCCTTAGAGCCATTATGGAATAAGTAACCTTTTTTAAAACGGTTCAATGGCAAGTAACGTTATTTTTGAGCTAAAAAATTTCGATTACCCCGTCTAGGGAATCATCCAAAAATCTTACGCTGTATGTTTAAAGAAAATCGCTTCAGTGGGTTAGGCTGTAGTAGGCATTAGAGGTACAGACGGAACTGCGGGACACACTTTTTTCGTGTTCTCTATCATCAATGTCAAGCAATGTCAAGTTTGATTGTTATCTCGAGTTCGAATTTTTGCACGAATCCTAAACTTGCCCTATACTATACTATAGTACCTACCTATATCGCAAACGCAAATGAGTGAAATAACTAAATGAATAATCTATATTCAACAAAATAGAGATAGTGCAGTCAACGAAGACCCAAAATCATCAAATAAATGAAATTAATCGTGTAGTCTGGATTATTTTTGTAAGTGGTAGGGGTGACGTTATGATAGATTAAAATTGTAACCCCTACCCCTCCCCCCCCCCCCCCCCTCGCCTTATAACTTTTTTTGTTATTTCTGGGTAAGTTGATCAATAAAAATTAAATTTGTAGAGAGTAATTACCGATTTTTTAGAGTTTTTGAATTTCTGCCCCGAATCTCCATTAGTATCACTTCTAGCGAAAATATAAATAAAACCTTTTCTGTAGCAAATTTAATTTGCTTTCATTTTGTGTAGTGTAGTAGACTTTTCTTCCTAAACGCTTGGTTTTCGAAATTACTAAAAAAAAGGGACCTTTAACCCCCCTCCCGGCTAAAGCTCGCGGTCCTCGGCTGGGGGCTTTAAGTATGTTATACCTGGGGGTCACCCCTACCACTTAAAAAAATAATCCAGACTACATGATTTTTTTCATTTATTTTTCCTTCGTTGACTGCACCAGGGCTGTCGTTTTAACTTTTGAGAAAGCAGTACTTCAAAGAAAAAAAAGCAGTACACAGCAGTACGGCAGTGAAATACAAACTTTTTTTCACATACATACCTAATTATGGGAACAAGATTTTTGTGATGTTTTTTTTTTTTTTTTAGTATTTTTGAAACTACCTTACTTTTTGGTCCTCCTGAATCAAGATGTCGGCCAGACATTGAACCTCATTGCAGTAAAATTTTATGGAACAAATTGTTGTTTTTATTCAAAAAAATATATAGAAAATCGCTTCGCCTGAGCTATAAACATTCAAATGCCACGCGAAAAATAACTTCTTAACGAACGAAACTTAGCTTATCAATTTTTCTTCATCCTTGAATTGAAAAATTGAGCTATTCCAAAACTTTTTTTTGGTGCACTATAGAAAAAGGTCGCACTTATTGGTAAATAAGATAACTGAATTAGTTTTCGTCTTTTTTCTTTAACTAAAAATACCAATTAAAATTGATTGCAAAATTTATATTTTTAATTTTATTTTATTTAGTGTTTTTGTTACAAAATATTATAAAAATGCATGGGTTTTGATTTGACTTCGCATTCGTGTAAACGAGGATTAACTACTGACTTTTAAAAAAATTGACAATTTTTTTTATTTTTGCTTGATTTTGATGATTCGTGATAGTTTCGTAGGCACCTAGTACTTTTAAATTGGAGGTAAAACTAAAAGTTGAAAAGAAGACAAATATCTCTGTCGCCATCGGTTCTACCATTAGTACCTACATATGTGAGTTACCTACCTAAATAACCATCCAATCCTTGAACTCAAAATAAAATCAAGGATACAAGCTCAATGATGTCACATAATGTTTATCAGTCATAAGATCTAACCGTTTCCAACGAATAGAGTACAACATAACTAGCCTCTCTCAGACGAATGATAAAAAAAAAAAAAACTGAAGTCACGTAGACCTACAATTTTAGTATTGATTTATAAATTTCCTTTTGCTTTTAAACAAAAAAAAATTAGTCAACATTTTTTATTCTTCTTTATAAGGACACACATAAAGCCACGCAGCAGAATGTGTGCCATCACGAAACAATAACAAAAAAAGCACACAAAATAGAAAAAATAGAAAACAAAAAGTAAAAGACTATCCTAAAAATACACCTTCCCCATGCATGCTTTTACATTTACAGTGTAAATTAGCGCGCAACAAAATACACAAACCAACCTATACCTCTTACCTTAAGGCTCTGCCCTAACTCATTCGCTATAAACACCTACCTTTATTTAAGGGTTAATTACAAATGGAAAACATTTCGCCATTGTTCCATGACTAAAAGATGACGTAAAAGGTCCTTGTACGCGCAAACATCCTGCGACTATACTGCACATTATTACACCTAGAGATAGATTACAACAACGGGGCGCCATATAACCAGGGACGGACTAAGATCTCAAACAATATAATTTTGTATAAAATATCCAGTTGGCCTCAAAACCTCAATAAAATCTTAATACTACGTTTTCACCGAGCACTAAACCGAGATTTAGGTAGATTTACCACAAATCTCCTAACAAATCCCGTGATTTACCATACAAATTTAAATCTCCTCAAATCAAGATTTAAAATAAATCTCATTTAAATCTTCATAGGTAAAATTCGAACAGACCTATTCCCCTATTCAGCGCAATACAAGCTGAGGGAAACCATCTTTTTTTTTATCGTTTGACACAAAGCAAACTTCCCATCTCACTTCCACTTCATAAGAAAAATGACTCACCATCTGCATTTCGAAAGGTTCTGTCAAAATTAATCTATTTTTTAATCTTTTTTTCTGGTGAAAACACTGTTTGGGATTTATGAAATCTAAACGAGATTAACTTGCGGTGAAAACGTAGTATAAACTGCCTTGACTATTTCAGTACCATTCTGTTTGAGTCTTTATATTTTATTTATTGTTTCATAAATTTGGTACTCCAGGGTTTGTTTTTAATGCTCGACATATCGGCATCGATCAATAAAGTTTGCAACTCGAATGAGAAGGACGATGATAGAAGGTAAACTTTTTATTGTTTCCTTCGACCTAACTAAAAAACCTGGTTCCACTGACCCTTGCCTTTAAGATTTCTTTGGCTCAGAGGCAGATGTCTACTTAACTTGATAATTTGAAAATCCGGCTATGCCCAACGCCATTGCCACCTACCTGAATGACCATTACAGTCTGAGAAAAAAAAAAAAAAAAAAAACGGAAACTAGGGAAAATGTGTTATTAATGTAAAACTATTCCCCATACGGATATATTCGTCCATCGTGGCTCTAAAACCCCCATACGACTATCGCCCCCTGCCACTGTCGCGTCGTCGTCCTTTATACCATGATGTTTAAGGGTGAATAAGGCGCACATCGCCTTATTCACAGTTAAATCGTGACATTTGCCTTCTGATCGTTGCCGTCGGTCGGTCGTCGTCGGTGGGCTCCTTGCGGGTGAGATGTTTAAAAACTTCAACGGAAATACTTTCTCCCAGTGGAATTATTGTTCTGTCAATAATTATCCTGCCGAAATTCCATTTCGGTGAATTAAGAAAGTTTAATCGGCAGTGTAGTGTTAACGACTGTGTCGAACGCCATCGAGTCGAATTATACAGTTTTATTGACCAATGAAAGTTCGATTTATTTTGCTAAGGTGAATCCTTGCCAAGGTGCTTATGCTTATGCTGGTGCTATTATAGTGGTGCGGTGGTGGCGGAAGTGTGTGCGCGGAAGTGGAAACTGAAAGTGGCTGCCAAGGTTTCCATTTGTTATGGTCAAGTGGAATGCAAATTTTCCGTTAATTCCGAAACACTAGAAAAGTTCTTGAGGAGTTGATAAATTCTCGCGAATATATATGATTTTAACAACTGTGCCACATAAAAATTAAACTTAAAATTTAATTCAAAACTAATGTTAAATCAAATTAAAAACAATCAACATCAATTTAAACACGGATGATGTTGGGATTCATCTATTTGATGTTGATTCTCGGTTGGATTTTAATAGTATTGTTTTTGCGGTGTAAAAAGTCGATAGCACCTCATTTTGCATTCACCGATAATTACACAGAAAATGTTGGTAAGTGAAAATATAAATAAATTATACCGAAATACATAACCTCATTGTGTTTTGAATTTATTTTTGGTGGAAATGAATTTCATATTGTTGTGTTAATATTTTAACAGACCATCATCATCGTCGACCATCGGTTCATGTTATCGAATTGCCATCGGATGATTTCAGAGACGATATGGATTCATATTCGCAGGTCAGTCGTTCAAGGCTCGATTCGTATCGGTCAAGGTCTGTTATCGATGAGAGGACCATTGAAACGTATCCAACGGATGCCGTTATAAATCCTGCCTATACAAATGATGAGGAATACATTCTAAATGGTAACATATGTAATATTTAATTTATTTTATGGGATGCGGTGTGGGTGTACCTAGCGTGTTTCGTGCCAAAATTTCTAACTCGAATTACCTATGTACATAGGTATTCATATAATGGTTAGGCAAATGGGGGGTCAACGTTTAAAAATAAACATGACGATATTTTAGAAGTTTTCGTTTTATAGCGGACAAAGCAATGAAGTTTGAACTATAGTTTTGTAAAACTGGTCGCAATGTAACAGTATAGAAAATGGTTTTGCCAAGTGATTTTTTTAGCGACTGTTTACATTCTAAATAAGTATCATTAAGCCAGTACGACGGTACATTTTGTCTTATAAAATTCACCTCATTCCCATTCAATCATGTCAGTCGAGAGAGAAAGAGAAAACAAGTGTTTTTGAGAAACTTATCAGGGACCTAAAAATCCTTTTTTTATACAAAAATCAATGTGGAATGTTCACACATCATTCTCGCGAAAAAAAATGTAATGATTTTTAAACGGGAATATCTCAGAAACGCGGTGTGATAGAATATTTGTGATTTCTGACGGATTCGATTGCAGCACAACAAAAAAGAAAAACTTAATTTTCCTGACCAGTGTCCAGTGTTTATTCTTGATAACAGCAGAACTATTAGTTTTACAGGATTTCACTTATATGCTTAAAATCAATCATCGTCCAATTACTTACCTCGTAGGATGAGTATTTTAGCCAATATGGTGCTGGTGCCGAAGATGTTGCTGTACTTCAACATTCTGTTCAACTTTAAATTTTTTCTAATTTATTTTCTACATTTGGCCCTTACACTCAATAGACGTAGTTTTTGCTTTAACTTCCCATTGGAAGTTATTGTAATCGGTCCGATTTGTCGAATTGAAAAATTTGACATTTCTCCACGTTTCAAGGTCTCTGGAGTACCATCATATGTGTACGTACGTTCGGAAGCTTTTTTTCGCCGACGATATCTCGAGAACGAATAGAGGCATATCGACTTCGAATATATTTTATTAAGAACATAGCGTGCAGAAAGGATTTTCAGAAAAATTCAATTAGCAGTTTTTTTTAAAACAGTCATTTAAAAAAAAAAGTTGTCAAATGCCTTGTTTCTCGAATATCTCTAGAACAAATAATCGGCCCTATCGAGGTAACCGTCGGAGCGGAATTCTCTCCGATTTCGAGGTAGTCCTACGACCAGCAAAATGTCTCCGATTCGTAGGAAATCGGAGAGAGTTCCGCTCCGACTGTTACCTCGATAGGGTCGAATGCTTTCGACTTCGGTCTGGTTTCATTCCATGCATAATGACGTAGTGAAAAATTGGTCATACTTAAAAAAAATTAACCTATAGTATTTTTTTTTATTAAAAAAAACCATTAAAAATTGTTTAAAAATATCAAATTACTTTGAGAACACATAAAGAACTAAGGGTTAATTTTATTTAATACACAAAGTTATAGTTGATAATCGGTTGAGCTTGTAAAAAAAAAATTAACAGTTTTTTTTTTCTAGGCCAAAGAAACTGCAAAAAAAAACGGCTACAAATTATTAAAAAATATTTTTCGGCTCGAATATCTCGAGAACAACCAATGATATAAACTCTGAAATAATTTTAATCTACACACAATACCATAATTAGTAATTGATAAGGTTTGTAAAAAAATTCAATTGACGGTTTTTTTTTCTAGGCCAAAAAAAAAAAAATACACCAAAAGAAACTTCTAATAATTGTTGAAATTTTTCGTATCGCATATATTTATAGAGCAAACAGCCTTCCCTTGATTGCACAACTGATAAGTTTTTTTTGAAGATTTTTAATTAATTTAAGTAATTTTCTTATACAAAATAACATCGGGTGTCGAGTTTCAAAGAGAACCAATGGGAAGTTATCAGTGTGGGTCAAAACCAGTCTCTTTTTTTTATTTTTTTATTCAATTGTTAAAATTTTCTTAAATTTCCATTTTTTAATAAGTTAATAATTGTAAATTATTAACTAAACTTTATTAATTATGACAAATCCCCCAAGAGTATCTTTTGCCATAGAAAAGTGCCGCTCACCTTAGCCGTTCGGATTCGGCAGTAAACTGTAGGTCCCCTCCATTCCTGCAGACACGCTCAAAGGAATGGTTGAGAGTTGCAAGTCTTTAGTCCCTGGTTCTTTATGAGCCGTTGTGCCACCAGATTCATTTATTTATTATAATAATTTTAAATGTATCTTTTTGGTAAAAAAATTTCAAATATTTTTAAGAGAATAAATTGGAATTTAAAAATAAAAAAAGGAAAAATGATACTTATTAACGTGTTTTTGAAAAAAAAAAAAAAACTAATATAAAAGTCAAAAAAACCACCTAAATATATCAACAAATGGATTTTAAAATAAATTTCGGGAAAATCGTTACCCGCATAGAAAAAAGTTGTGTAAATGCAAACAAAATTCAAGAACCGGTTGTAGTTTGGCAAAATTAGAGTCACTTGATGAAACGAGACCAACAATCATAAAAAGTTTTATAAGTCGAAAAGGAAGTGAAAACGAAAAAAAATGACCTCTTAAGCTTTTCGACTTAAAATGATCCTGAAGGTCATAGTTTTTGTCTGCATCGCCGACCACGGGATACACTGTATATAATGTTATCTTGTATTTAAATTTTCGTTATATACCTAAGTATACAACATTGTTGAGCGTTTTGTACAGGTAAAATGTGACACGTTTATAAAAAAAAATTACACGCACTTATAAAACTTGTCGAAAACGTTGAAAATTACTGCGATGATAGTTTTTTTTTTTTTTGGCCGGCTGAGGGGTGTTTGGTGAGAGAGCGTGATAGTACCTAAGTATGTATTTTTAAACCTAAAAAAATGAAAACAATCTATGCATATATGCGCGACACATGGTCTTATTGGGTTAACAATTTTGCAATGCTGAGAAAGACGATTTAAATCACCTTTCCAAATGCACCTCGGAAATAACTGTTGACCTTTATTTTCAATTGGTTTCTCTCTGAGAGTTAACACTCTTTCTTTTAAAAAAATTCGGTTAGGGCTTGAGATGTATTTATTTAAAAATAAAATTTCGGCTATCGGTTGAGATTTATTTTTTTGTTTTTAAAAATATCTCTCAATGGTTGAGTTTTTTACGAAAAAAATAAATATAAAAGGTCAACCTTTAACATTTTTCGCAGAAAATACATCAAAAATGATTAACTCGAACAAAAATTTCGATTACATTATGTCGAGAATGTATCTATTTTTCAAACATACGAAGGTTTGTAGATCGTGAGAGTTGATTAAAAAAAACACCATAAACAGGTATGATGGTTTTCCAATAAGTAAGATAATAAAGGTATAAATTAAATAAATACAAAATAATTTGTAAGGAATGCAGCGTTTATCTTACTTCAATAAAAAAAAATTTAGAAATGCAAAAAAATTGACTTAATTTTTTGTAAAAAAAGAATACACTATACTTTTCCGAAGTTATTTGATACCCTGTATTTGAATTCGGTATCAGAATCGCTCATTCAGGTCAGGCTTTCGAGAGATTCCATTTTAAAAACTAAGTAAAAACAAACATTTTTTTGTTACTTTTTAGGTTATGTACCGACCGACGCGACATATGTAAGTTAATTTTGTACGAATTAAAAAGAACAAAAATATTACTTTTGTGGGATATGTAGGTACATACATATATTGAATAAATTTTGTTCAACAAAATTAGCAACGATTCCTGAAAAATATTCTACTTAGAAATTTCTTATATGTAGGTACATTAGGGTGTCCGTTAATTCCCAAACTCTTTGGTTTGGATCAGCCACCTTATAAATCGAAATTTTATGCGCGACAAAAATTTATTGACCAAAAAAATTAAGATGACATAACAACTTTTTAGAGAAGATTAAAAAGATTAAGTATCAAAAAAGGTGAAAAATAAAAATATGATATTTTTTAAAAAATCGAAATAAATAAAAAAAAAATATTTTGAACGTGTTTTTTAAAAGAACAATTTATATACAAGAATCAATAAAAAAAATTTAAATAACTGCCATAGTTGAAGAAAAAAAAATATTAAACTTCAAAAACGGTCAATAAATTGAAATATTTAATAATCTAAAAAATTAAAATAAATTATAAGTTTTAGTTTTCCAGAATTTTTGATTTTTTTTTTATTAAGAGCATTATTATTCTATACAAAATAAAAAACAAAATTAGAATAGCTGGTTTAGTTCAGATAAAAAAAAAATAAAATGTGAAAAAGGTGAAAAGTACAAATATGTGAACTTTTTAAAGTTCGAAATAAATTATAAATTTTTCTTTTTACATACAGTGTAAAATCTCCATACAAATTTGTATGGGAAATGTATGGCTTTAGATGCACGGGTTAATGACCTCGGACAAAATTTTTGTTGGTCAATAAATTTTTCGCAGCGCATAAACTTTCGATTTATAAGGTGGCCGTGGCCGATCCATAAAAAGAGTTTGGGAAATAACGGACACCCTAATGTACATACATACATACATACATACATTAGATTAGATTTTTGTCTCAACTTTTTTTTTTAATTTAAACATTATTTTTTTCTTCAGCTCCACCGCCAACTTATGATGAAGTAATGAGACAGCCTGAAATTTATCCTCGAGTCAGTGAAATGAATAAATCACGATCGAACATATAAAATACAAACAAAAAATAAACGTCACAAATGTTACAATGATAAGACTAAATTATTGTTATCTTTAATGATATTCATATCATAGAAAAGCTAAAAAAACAATGCGGATAAAGTTCATCTGGAAGAATTATTGTAAATATTTTGTTTGAATATTATCGAATCTTAAAAAATCTGTGATTTATAGAAATTTACAACAAAAAAAATTAAAGGAAACAAAAAAAAAACAAAAAACAAAAACATTTGACACGATTTGTATAATAAAAACTATGTAAAATAATACTTTATTATTATTTTTAAAAACAACTAAATTAAGTGCTAATATATTTTTCAGATGTTTCCTGTATAAAATTTGAGAAACAAAAATACATATAATAAAATAAGATGTGTTTTGTATTTATAATAAATGTCCAATTGATCATAATAAAATTGAGTTTCTATTGGAATTTTAGTTTCTTAATTAGCAGATTGGCAAGCATGACGAGGTTACATACTGACTGAATAGTATCAATTGTTTACCTACAGGAATTTTATAACCATGGTGCCCCGAAAACTGTTGAATAGAATGAGTTGCGACCGACAGTTACGCATATTATACTGGGAACTGGATCCTAATTGCAACACAGCAGGATCATTCCAGTTAAAATAACAACTTAAAGGCCTTCCACACTATCCCACTGAGTATTAACACATGTCAAAAAAGTGGGAAGTAAATCGTGTATAATAGTGTGGAAACAAAATATGAAATCACATCCCACACGACTTGACAGCCCATCTCACACAATTTGACATGTGTTAATACATGAAAATTTTTAGGATTGGTTCTAAAACCATCACACATTCTATCCCACTTGGGGGTTTGAGGTTATGGTGAATTGATTTTTTGGATTCAGGTGTGGAAGCAAAATATGAAAATCGTTTTCTTCACACAAATTTGGCAGTCGTAAGTAATTCTATCACACTTGTTTTTTGACATGCATTAATACTCGATGGGATAGTGTGGAACGGCTATTAGTAAACCAAACATTTTTTGCTGTTTTTAATATACAAATTATTGTTCTAGGTGTGATCTAGGTTAAGCAACTATTTTTAACAAAAATGTTGTTTGGATCACTTTTGTTCTTAACTGGGTAAAATATAGGTACAAATGTATTGTATATATGGTTGTTTCTGTCTAATAGAGCGACTATTAGGTCTATCTTCTTAATCCCTTGCAAATGCTTTTGCTTTACAAGAAAAAAAAAAAAACACAAGAATTCGTTTAAGTTTGTATAATTTCTTTTGCATTATTGTATGCCATAAAATATTGTTGTTATATACAAGCTCAATACAATATAAAAGTGTATTTTATTAGTTTTGTTTTAATATGCCAACAATTTCAGTTCTTAGTGGTGTTCATTATTGTAGTGTAGTTAGTAGTTTCTATCGAAATGTGTGCTCTCAGTAATAATTATTATTAAATAAACTAAAAATGTGCTTAATTATTGTATAAAAAAAATAAATAATGTGATAAATCGTATAAAAAAATAAATTAATTCGTTTAATATCGAGAATCTAGGGTTATTTTGGACATTAATGCATAAGACACAAACTATCTTTTCTCTCTCTCTACGTACATATGTATAATCTCTCTTTAACCTTTTTAACTCTTTTATCTATTTTGTTTGTTTAAAAACTATGAAGACATTTATCGTTAAAACAAAAAAATATTATTTAAATATATGTTTAACACAAATTCACAGCTCTTTGCATTGAAAATCACTCCTAGATTTTTAATTTTGAAAACAGCCTTTGATCATCAAACTTCTGGTTTTTCTGCACTATGCATTTGTACAAAATTCTCAAGGGTTTTTGGTATGATGTTTTTATATTTGAGCTTATAGAAAGCAACACTACGCGCTGCAAGGCACTTAAGTGTTGTGGATTTGTTTTGGTATATCACCATCATATTAGTGACGGAGGCTATAAAATAAAAAGTAATAAAAGATTTACACGATTTTCTTTTCAATATTTTAGAATTAACTAAACTTACAAACAGAAGCTAATTGTGCAGGTGTAAGTCCTAGTGAATTGACAGCGTCCAAGTGCGCGCCGGCTTCAATAAAAAGTTGGATTATTTTTTCAGCCTGATTGATAACGAGGGTATTATCACGACGAATCTAAAATGTGATTTCATAAATAACAGAGGCACTCTTCTTTGTTAATTAGGAAAAATAAAAACTTACACTTGATATCAATACGTGTAAGGGTGTATTCCTCTCAACATCTTCAGCAGTGACAGGTGCTCCAACATGAACCAGCAATAAAGCCGTCTTGAAACAAGGGAATCTATACAAAACATAAGCATGTATAATATAATTTTTAACTTTATTGAACATTTATAAAAACTATTTTGGAGATAAATGATTTTGTAAAAAAGTGGAGATAAAAATTAAATGTTTAAAAAAATGGTAAAACTAATAAGCTAATCTAAGATTAAGTCTTCAATAATAGCTATTGTTATATGACTATACTGCCGTCACAAGCAAAAAGGACGTATCTCCATTTTTTTTTAGTTTTGAGATAAATGCATTTTAGTGTTTTTGGTTTTCTCACCTTCAATTTTTTTTTTTAAATTTAATAAATGATTTGTTAATAAAAAAAAAAAACTATGTTATTTTATGGCATTCATGATTTTGAGTTATTTTGGTTATTTGTTAGAGAAAATGGACTTGCAGTCTTTTTTCTTCGTAAAAACACCTAAGAAATGGAGATGTGCCTTTTTTGCTTAGTAAAGAACCCTAAAAAATATTGATTTAAATTTTTATGAAGCAGATTTCATACAAATAAATTGAGCTATTAGACTAAGAGCCAACAGCAATTTTTGGGTGTAAAGTGTAGCAAAAATTCTATTCGCAAATATGCAAGTCTTGCAAGCTGTGGTTGGGGCGTTGCTGCAATGAAAATACATTTCTTTCTGAAAGCCCAAATAAAAGGTATACCATTAAAAAAAACTATAAAAGAGCTGAACACTATACACATGAATATGGGGGTCCAAGACTCCTTAGGCGGGCCTTCTGTATGCAAGACGCAATATAAAATTGAGTTTTTAAGTGCATCTTCCATACAGAAGGCCCAGCCTAGGAGGTCTTGGACCCTCATATTCATGTCTATGGTATTCAGCTCTTTTATTAAATATAATTTTTTAAAAAAAGTTATAATCAAAAAAAGATGACCGTTTTAAGAAAATTAGGTTTAAAAGGATATAAAAAAAAAATAAACAACTAGTTATTGATATTTTTCTTGGCAATAGTTGTCTTAATTTGGTTATAACTTTTTTGTTTTCAATTTTACGATAAAAGGTATCTATGATGATTTAATGCTCTAAATTTTGTTATGCTGAAATTTTGTAGTGCAATGTATGGTTCTCAAGATATCAAGAAGAACTTTTCCCCCTTTTTTCCAAAATGGCAGCCAAGTGGGGGCTTTTAACCCCGAAAACTCGTTTTACACTCACGCTGACCCCTGCTACAGATCCATCAGAAAATAAATTTGTGCTGTACAAAATGCAAGGTTCGGCCAAAATTTTGTAACACTCCAGTGGACTAGTTGTGAATTATTGAATTGATTGAGTGATAAGACATTCAGCGATTCATGAAGAGAAGCAAGTTTATGATTAGGATTCTGGTTTTAGTGGGTAAAAAGGCGCGTGAACCAATAAAGTTCTAAGACAAAAAGGAACATAGACATGTCATTTTGGCATATGGGCCCCTTTTGCTTAGGAAAAGAGCAAAAAATGGATATGTGCCCATTTTCACTAGTGATTTTGAGCCTTTAACAGTTGGAGATATTTTTTCCTTTTTTCACACATAACTAATAAACTGTTAATCGTTTCCAGAAATGCCTCAAACTCAATTTTTGATTTTTGGCGATTACGACCTTTTGGCTTATGAAGGTAGTATAGGTTTCAATAGAGATTAGTTTTACATTAATATAGACAATCGGTAGGTATCTATATCCCTAACTATTTCAGAGTGACATAATTCATCATCCAAGACTCAATCTAGGGACCTATTCTATTTCTATGCGAATAGGACTCCTGGCTTGCCGATTTATAACAGTTTTGTCTAGTACGGTTAATGCGGCCTCGTAAGACCAGTGCCCTTCGCCGGGCACCCAGAGTTCTTTTTTTCAAGTCACGTAAAACGCGTTATATCACCTTTCAATGGCAAACAACGGTTATAAATGTAACATTATCCAAGATAATTTCAACATGCCTGTTTTCTTAATCAAAGTTGAAAGCAGCCTCAGGATCACGAATGTAAAAAATATATATTTTTTTTTAAATAGAAATTTTGAAAGTCGATAAATATATAAATGGAAACAAAAACCCGTTTCTAAATACTAAATATAAATTTCAGCTCTTTCGCAAAAACTAAAACACGCTCCAAAAACTTAACAAATATTTTTTTTTTTTATCAAATACCCACCTACAAATTTCGCTTGTGTAAAAATCATCAACAGGGGTAACTCCATTCACAGCTCTGTGCAATAAAGTTTGTCCATCTCGTAATTTAGCATCACTTCGAATTAGATTCGAAATTGATGAATATAATGTTTGAATTTGTTGTTTCCGTACAGTGCATGTTTTATTAGCCAACAGTATTGTGATAATTTTAATTAGATAAAGGGCAGTAACAATATTATTATCATATTCATCCTAAAAATTAAATCTTCTTAAAAAGATATTAAAAGAAAATAATCAAAACATCACTTACAGCTATTCGAGGCACAATATCTTTGGGTCCGGGATTTAACATTTTTCGTTTATTATTGTCGATTTCTTTTTGGCACTTGGATAACACTGAAATAGCAACACATATGTCTAGGTTTTGTTCAAGACGTACCATTTGTGAGAAGAGTTGTGCAAATCTCATTAAATCTCTTTCGACGGATAACTGAAATGGGATAAATTATTCCAGACTATTGCGATTGCGAGAGGGACCTTAACTCGTCAACACTTACATCATTGTTCATTCGCAAGTCAATTGCATAATTCCATAGATTACAACACATCTCAAATCGTTCCTGATCGGCGAAAATCGCACCTCTGTACACAATAGGCTGTGGCAGGTCTGGATTGTTTTTACCTAAGATACGTTCTCTAACTGTTAATGATTCCATATGAATGGAGTGATGATTCAGTCTAATAGCTTGAAGATCCTTGAAAAAAAAAATTAACAAATTTTTTTTAGAATAAGGAATTTCAAGGAAATGAATTTTTGACTAACTTCAATTGTTTCTGTCTCTATCCAACTATCATAGGCAGGAACGGGTGGTAATGTGCGTTTTCGAATAACATTATCCGAATCCTGGAAGCGAAGTTCCATACCATTCATCATATATTGGAAGGCCTTAACAACATTGTAATTGTCCTTATCGTTTGCAAATGATGCTCCCATCAGTTCTAAGGCATCGATTTTCTGAAGAAAAAAAGCAAAACACGTTAGAGTTTCAGCAAACACTGCATATGCTCAATCAATCTTACTTCTTCTTTGCTCATTAAATCTGGTCGATTGATGAACATTTCAACAACGTTTTCGTGTGATCGTTCAGCTGCATGTAAGACTGGCGTCAGACCATGCTCATTTTTCTGCAATTTAGCCCCATGGTCGAGCAGTAATTGACACACCTCAACATAACCACATTCAGCAGCATAATGAAGAGCTGTTGCACCGCACAGTGCTTGGTCATTAGGGTCAGCTCCGTGTTTCAAAAGTGTATCAACCTAATAAAAAAAAAAATTAATCATAAAAGAGAGAAAAGGAGTTTCAATTCATATCTTACTAACCACATTTGTATGCCCCTTATATGCTGCAATCATAATGCAAGTATTATTGTATGTATTAGCCAAGTTAACATCAGCTCCATGTTCAATTAAATATTTAACTATATCGAGTCGTCCTAAAACCAAACAAATAAAAATTAAATAAATTTAAAATAATCTATGACGAATTATAAAAAGGTTAATTACCTTCGTAGCAAGCAGCTCGCAGTGGTGAGGAATGCGCTTTTGTGTTGTGATTTATATCGGCTCCTCTATGCACCAAGAATTTAACAATATTCAAGTGGCCTATAAGTGCAATAATTGAGAATACATTTTGAATTGATTTTCAAAGTAAATCTTAAATGTGATATAATTTACCCATTCCAGCTGCTACCCATAATGCTGTTGCTCCACACACAACAAGGCCATCGAATATGACGTTGCATTCGATTTCTAGGTCCAAATCATAGTGCGACAAAATTGTTCGAACAAAGTTTGTGTTGCCAGACTTTGCTGCCAAAACGAGGGGTGTGACTGATTGGCCATCCTTTTCTTCGAATTTCTAAAAAAAAAAAAAACAAAAAAAAAATGAAAAAAAAAAACTAGAAAAATGTATTTCTTCTCAAGTTTGGAATTCTTTTTATATAGAAAAATTGAAGTACCTACTCAGAACGTAGAAAACTAAATCGCTTCCGGCTTTCAGTAGCCCACACATTTAAAGTTAATATTTTCCAGAAAATAGAATTGCACCAAGAAAATTTGATTTGAAATAGGTTGCCCAGACGCTTTCACTGTTAAAACGTTATCAGATCTTATGAAGAGCCATGCCCTTAACCCAACTAGCCCTAACTCTACAAACCCATTCATTTTGAAATTTGAAACTTTCTGAATTAGTTTTTTTTTCGTACGCGTATAACTCGGCTGAACGTCATCATTTTTTAATTGGAGATAAAAAATTGGAAAATTAGGCCGGAAAAGTCATTATAACAATAAATTGCATACTTTCTGAATTGTTAACGTTCGCTGGGAGGGATCCGCTAGTTTCAATATAATAATAAAATGTTTAGGCTTTTTAATTTTGGGGTGTTGAACCTGAATTTGATGGTTTTCCCAAAAAATTTGATAATTTCATTTCTATCAATTTTTGATTATTTAAAGGCTCTCCCAAACCAACGCGATTGATCGCTACGACAAACGAAACAACAAAAACAACACGTGGTTGTCAAACAAAACAACACGTTGTTGTTATTGTTTTCGTTTGTCGCAACAAATCATCGCGTTGGTTTGGGAGATCCTTTAATCTCACAAAATGGAATTGCATAAAATTTCCTACAGATTTTACAACATAAGTTTTTTTCTCTGAAGAAACCTTACCGCTCAATCGCTAGTTGAAAAGCTCTTAAAAAACTTTCTACCGTTAGTTTTAACAGAGCTTAAGCCTTTATTAAATACTCAGTAATTAAGGTCCACATCGGAGATAGACCCTTAGGCTCCATTCACATGAGAGCGACCAACATATGACGAAATAATGAATAAATGGGATTTTAAAACATTTAATAACCTAAATTCTTCACAAAATTTAAACAAAATGATAGAAATATAAGCTAGATTTTCATTACTAACACAAGATAAATTTAAGAAAAGAAATTGGTCGTCGCGAACGTTCGCAATTCGTTACGACCAATTTGTTTTCTATTTATTTTGTATTAGTAATTAAAACAAAAAATTTTAGTATGTAAACATGAATCTAATTTACTTTTCTTTCATTTTATTTGAATTTTATGAAGAATTTAGGTTATTAAAGGTTTTAAAATTCCATTTATTCATAAATTCGTCATTCGTTGGTCGCTCTCATGTGAATGGGGCTTTACTGTAGAACAATTATTTTCTTAGAATTTGCGTCCCCGAATTCGCCAATTTTTAAAAATATGTATGTATTTATTATTGGGGAGTTAAAAATTTAATGTCGAAAAAATCATCTATGCACATTTTTTAAGTGTAATTGAATCTAAAAATATCATATTATAAGTCACAGGAAGCTAATGTCGAATTCCTTTTAACAAAAAAATCGATTTTTTTTCTAAACAGAATCGATATTTTTGTTTTCAAACTAGTCATTTAAGCATATTGTTTTTGATATTTGACCTAGATTTTTGAGTTTGTAAATAAATTTTTTCAAGGACTATCACTTGAACAAAACTTTATTAAAAAAGAAAATTGAAGAATGGATTCAGCTGTCTTTCACAAAAGGTATATAATTTTATTCCAAATATTGGCGTTTGATTCTTATGAGTCATTTTCTATTTCAAGTCAGTTTTTTGAAAAATTGCCCCTCCCAAGTAAACGGGGAGATATAGACTACCTCCTCCAAAGGATTTTTTTCTTCTTTTGACCCAACTGATACGCTCTAGTATTTTTATGTATCTTGTGCCAAGGACTATTTTTTTTATAATATGTACTAAAAATTATACTACTGGTTGTTAATAATTTGTTATTGATAAATTTTGAATATCTGTATTTTCGAAACTGCTAGGTCTACACAGATGAATCTGGGCTCAAATTGAAGAAAATTTAATTACTTTTAATCTTTTGAGGTTAAAATTGCCAATAACTGAAAAAAGCGCGAAAATTTCGCTTTTTTTTACCATGAGGCCTTTAGCGCTCCAGTTCGAAAACTTGGGTTTTTCATGAAGCCAATATCATAAATTACTCAGAGAAAAATCAGAACTACCGGAGCTAACGCAAGCGCTGATAAAAAATGATAAATAAAGTTACGGGCTAATAACCAGAACTTATTAGAAACTTTTGGATAAAAAAATGGTTATATGAGGGATAGGGAGTTTATGAAGGTGGTCAGGGTTAAAATGCTCTAATTTAATTTATTTGACAGAGTGTTAGTTTTCAAATGACCTGTTTTTTTCGAATGGATCTTTTTTTAATAGACTCTATCAATAATCCCCTATATCAATTCTGTCAATGGTCTAAAAAGGGGTTTGACGCCTTTCTCCCCTTCTACGGTCTTAGAGCAGGAGGAAGACATAGATTCACTTGTTTAAATTCTTGATGTTACTATTAATCCCGTTTATATTAAAGGAAAGACTTAAGTTAAAAGTATTTAGTAAATTTTCTTGTATATTGCCTAGGTATTCTGTACGTACTCCAAAAATATTGTTCTTGTTTTTGCTCAATTGCTAAGGCAGGCCATAACTTTATATGGACTCTGCATTTATAAGAAAACACATAAAGTATTTAGAAAGAGTGAAAAAGTCCAAAGACCATTGACATTTTCTTTTGTTAAAATTGTTAAAAAGAAGCATTATTATTTAAAATATTCTTTTTTTTTAATGTGGGTTAATTTCAACGAACTCTTGTTTACTTGTGAAATGATACATCGAACCGCAATTTCATCAGATACGGATCATCTTTATAAATATTCATTCAAAATCGAATGTTTCATTATAGAAATATATATAAAAGACATAATCATATTATACACATTATAATATTTTTATTTTTTAACTCTTTGTCATCATTCGAAAAAAAAAACAAACAAACAAACAAAAAATTCCACGAAACTACTGTTTCGAGTTCATTTTCAGTTCTCACGCTATTCGATCTATGAATTTATTTTGCAAACAAAAAAACATATTTTTGTTTACTTTTAGACCAATTTTTGAATTAATTATAATTATTTGTGAAATTGAAGAACATTTTATAATCGTTAAAACATAAGTTTTTAATTATCATACAAATTTTCCACGTTTTTGAAAATTTAAAAATATCAAATCAAAAACAGGTAAACAAATTCATACATATGTGGAAATTATTCTTTGAATTTTCAAAATCAAGGTCCTTTAGATGGAATGATTAATTTTTGTTCACCCAGAGTGGGGCTGATGGGGGGAGGAGGGTGTGATGAAAAATGGATTCTCTTTATGTGAACACGCGTTGCCTGAGAAATGACTATTTTTAGAGTGAATAGCTCTTTGTTTGCTCGTTCCGTTCCACAGTGCGAATTTTCATTTTATTTTTGTTTTGTTTTTAAAGAAAACATGCCTACAACAGCGCAATGTGTGAACATGTTTATATAAATATACAAATAGGTATATAATATTAAAACAAAAATGAAAAATTTCCGTGTAAACTTATTTCAAGCATTCTCGAAGAACAAGCTCGTGATTCCTGACATAAACCATTGACCTAATGTTTATCTGTCGATTTAGTACTATAGAGAGTATTTCTATGCGGATTAATGGCGTCGCCGCTGTTGAATTTAAATGCTGCTGGCACTGTAGCGCGAATGATGTGAAATAAAGATTATTTTGGACAAAGCCTTTGAATGGGACTATAAACTGCGGAATTTCTTTTGTCCTTACAAAACAAAGTATTACATTGGGATTGAAATATCTTTTAACAAGTTGGTATATTAAAGGCAATAAAATGTTTTTCAATTCAGAATTTTAATTTTTGCAGACGAAGAATACAGAAATAAAGAATAATATGTGTAATAATTTAATGCCTCCTCTTTAAGTTCAGTAGGATATTTTAAGAAAATCGGTTAAGGTTCAGACGAAAATAGGTTAATGAAAGAGTGAGTTTTTGAATTTAATTTGGCATTGTGTGCAAGATATATTTTATTTAACTTAATAATTTTTTCAACTAGGTACTGTCATTTTGATAATCAAAATATTTCCAAATTACTCATCATTTTGGTAGTAATTTCGATATGATTAATCGAAAGTTTATTATGAGGTGATAAATAGAAAAGATGAGAGAGAAATTAGAAGAAGCAAATACGATGAGAGAAATTTTCATAAAATAAATACGGGCGGAGATTTAGCTTTCAGTATTCATCTATACATAACATTTTCAGTAACCCTTCTCCAGAGGGGCAACTATCAAGTTGATTTTCAATAACTACTTAGAAAAGCCTAACGTTTGTTGTCCAAAAAGTTTTGAGATGTTCCACAAAAAAATCGATTATTTATGTGATAAAATTTAAAAAAAAGTGAACTTTTTGTTTTATAAAAATGTATCAAATAATTGAAAGCTGATTTCAAAAATTTATAAAAAAAACTTTGAGCCGCTCGCACCAAGCAAGAGGATTATGAAATATTTAAATCACACCAAAAACATAAATGTTAAAAAAAGAGCCAAGTTCTCCTATGTTTACAAAAAAGTAATGAGATCTAAAAGTACGCCAAGTTCATGGTTTGATAAATCTAAAATTCAAATTTTTTTCGTTTACACGCATTGCAAGACCTATGTATCGCTATACCAAATTTCAGCGTTTTAAGACAATCAAGAGTGATCCATGAAAGAAGGCGGATACCACGCCCCCCTAGGTTAGGTTGGGTTTGGAGGGGTGTTAATACGACAAGCCGCATTATCTCACTCGGATCTCAGTGGATCCATTGTACTCCCCAGGATATAGGTAACGTAGGTTTAAGGATGAGTACGGAGAGGAGTTAGTGGAGCTTAGGGGTAAGGTGTACGATTTTGGGTTCTGAACGAATTCCAAAATGTTTCTTAGTGGCAAACACGAGATATCGCCCAATTCGTCAAAAAAGTATTCTCCGAGGGCTGTATGTCTGGCTCTTGCTAGGGCTGGGGCATTCAAAAAGAAAGTAATAGGAGCCGTCTTCCGCCTCTTCATCCTAACACCCTCTGCATAAATCAGATGTGGTGATACCCATTCTGCTCATTTGGGTTCCCATTGAGTTGTGACCCGTTAGGATTCCAACCAAGAGGGACAGTTGAGGTCTGCTTAGCTTGAGAAAGTAATCTGTTATTTTTTTTTCTTAGAGATTTCCGGCCATAGATTCCTCGAGACCCGACAGGTATCAATTATTGCTGACCATCTGTCGTTTGCGGCTTATAGGAAACTATTGTGAATTCTACTTTTTTCCTGTTCTAGTGGCATAAATACAGAGGAATATGTTTGGCTGGGGTCAAGAGATGACTCGTTCTTGGCCAATTCGTCAGCCTTTTCATTCCCACGTACGTCACAGTGTCCCGGGACCCATCGAAGGGTGACTGTATTTGTTGCGCCGAGTGATCTTAGCTTGTTACGACAACGATTTAACAGTTTAGACTTTGTGACGATGGAGGATATAGCTTTAATTGCCGCCTGACTGTCAATAAAGAAGTCGATATTCCTGTTTACTAATTCGGATGTGGCAAGACTCCTTGCAGCTTTTTGCAAAAATTTAAAAGATTTTTTTGTCACTCTGCATTCAAGGTGTTTTTTGCAATTTTAGGCGTTTCAAATGTGGTGCGCTTGTAGAAGTTTTTGTCTGCCATCGAGAGAATATCTAGCAGGAAGCTTAATTTTAAGTTTTTGACTACCAACCTCAATCCATTGCAGTGTTTTCACAATCCTAATTTAAGGATTTAAGTCGGTTTTTGCTTTTTTCTAATCGTGGATACATTTTTTTTGTAGTCGATAATATAGTCTATCGACTACAAAATTATAAAAAGATCAAGGATATAATAAAAATCTCGACAAAATCTGATGATATACGAATGTTTAAATTGCATAAAAAAAATATTTTCATATTATTCGAAATCTATGTTGAACAGTTTTTATTTTCTTTGTCTTTTTTGGGGGGTGAGCTTAAATATTTTTAATTTTAAGGGGTATTTGGAATTGTTTAAAGTTGTATCCAAATATCCAAGTACCGCTGAAGGTAGAAAGTCTTTATTAAGTGTCTTGAATGTGTGCATGTTTTCTGTGCCAATAGACGATAAGAAGAATATAGATTATTTGGATCCTTTGCACTTACCATTATGCCACGGGTACTACCATTGATAAAGCAATGAAAAAAATAGGGTTCATATTTTTTTGTAATTTTTTTTGCTCAATCGCATTGATTGAAATTGGTAATTTAGATCTAATCCACCTATTTGTAGTACAAAAGGATTAAAATATTAAAAAAAAAATGTGGACTAAAGCTGTTTTCACTTTGGAATTCAATATTTTATCTATCGCAATGAAATCAACTTTTAGAGAAAATATTTTCTTGATTCAAATTTAATTTTGGTTCATCTTGTTGTATTCATCTATCATTCAGTTTGTTAAGATTGTTTGATTCTTCTTGCTTCCTACATGACTTTTTTCATCACCTAGGATGTCTCAGGCATCAAGTATAATCATGTTAAAATTTGAATGAGAATTTGGATTCGACTCGATTTTTTTAGTTGATTGTATTGCTCCTTACCTCGTGTGGGTTGTAGCAATTGCAAATAAAACAACCTAATTGACTTCTGGATTAAAAGTGATTTTTTTATTAATTTTCATGGCTATTTATACTTGATTCATTAACAATTTGACAATAATTTGTATTTGTTTGGGAAATTAAATGTTGAAAAATTAATGTAATAAGATAGGAGAGCATTTGTAAAAACTGCTGATAGTGCAGTTTTGGTGGAAACCATATGAATAGGTATGGATAGTGATGTTCTTAGGGAATAAGGTGTTCTAGCTTTTGATAGGGTGTTAATAATTAAATAAGGTGCTTAAACATATACCTACCTACCTACTGCCTCAGTATTGGACAGCATTTCTGTTCTTTTTTTTTTCTGATATTTTTTACATCTCATTTGCCTTAACGCCTTTGCGCAATGTAATGTGCACCTTTTAAAATTAGTGCAATTTTAGTGCACCCAAAACATTTACACCATACAAAAACATTTTAGGTACCAACATGCATACATACATATTTAGGTATATGTTCAACTTTAATTTGCATTTTCCCTTTTTCTCAGCAAATTATAATGCACGACACATAATCATGGGATAGGTAAAGCGAAAATCGATCGACAAAATAAACATAAACAAATTAATCAGCTCAAAGTGCAAATGTCATTGCCAAACGGAATGCCTCGCAGCCGGATCGGATCGTACAATTCGAGTCAGTTGAGATTTTTTTATTTTGTAAAATTAGGTAGGTTAAGGTACCCGTACCTCGAGGTGCAATCACAAGGCACAATGTAGATAGAGACGGACGACACTTATAGATTCTGAAACCAAAACAGAAAACTGCCAAACCACAAAAAAAGCAACACCTATTCCCTTCGGTGCAGCAGCAATTCCATTTCAATGCTTACGTAGATGCTGCTCTCGTGGCCTCGTTCGGTTCATCAATAGAAGCAAAAGTAGTTCTCTGCTCTTCTGTATTATGGTGCGCACCAAAAATGCTTTTTTGTTTTGATCAGAATCAACCAAAATCATCATCATCATCAATTAAATTCTCGCTTCCCAGTACACACAATAAACCATGAGAAAAGCAGACCTATAGACTAATAGAACGCCCGATAGTGTAAAGACTAGAGATCTAAAAATAGGGCCATCCACTGACACTATAAATAATTTTATGACAGGCCAGAAGCAGAAAAAATCTCACGAAATCGCGTCTATTAATTTGCGATGTTTATACAAAAAAATCCCCACTTTAGCTACGCATTAATTTAAAAATGATAAGCCAGGTGGATGCTGACGGCAAACAATGGCATCTTATATGTGTGTCCCAGAATCCTTTGTCCTAGAAAAAAAAATTCCACTCTATTGACTTACCAAATTCAGCAGATAATTGCACAGTTCCCGCGACGGCAAATCATTCAATGCTGCAACTAGTGTTTTGGCCTGATTCATTTTTGCAGCAAAGTAAATTTTTGTCAGTATATTCCCGGGGATTTTCTCGTCAGGAAATGCCTCCTGGCAATCCTCCAGGAGGTCCTCCATGACGAATTCCTCGATTTGCTGAATTTTGAATGATTTTTTGGAACAATTTGGGGATTATACAACGCACTTTACAACCAATTGCACTTTTTACAAATTGCCTTCTTGAATTTTTCTGGTAGTAAGATTTTATAGGTACTCTATTCGTAGGCGATAATTATGAATTTAGCTAAGATTACTTCTATCGAATAATGAATAATTCACTCAGCAAATTATGGGAATGCAAACAAACTCAAACGAAACGTGGAAATATTATTTTGTAAATTTTATTTCAAAATACTTTTCCCGAACAAAAAAAAAATTTAAAACTTTTCTCGCTTTCAACATCAACACTGACAAGTGTGGATGCGAAATGACATTTGGATTCGAATTTTGTGGGTAGAAGAAAATTTGGTTTGTTTTTTTTGACATTTTGTTTTACTATCTCTTTCGCTGTTGTTGTTTTGCTTTCAGCAACAAGTTCGGTTATCAGCTGTTTTCTGCGGAAAAGACACATTTAATCTAGTACAATTCACGCCGGAAGTACATTTTGTGAATAAACGAGAATATCCGTTAAATTTCAAACCATTGAATTTATTCAATTTTTCAAACAGTGTAATTTTTTATTTGTAGTTGATTTTATTGTACAATAAATCTGGATTTTATTTTTCCTCTGAGGTCGATATTTTTTTCGATTAAATTAAATGCAGACCATTCACATGGCGCTAGTAAAGAACTTTTGACAGCTAGTTGTTAAAAAAATCCTTGGGCACTTCTTCGACAAGAAATGGTTGCGGAATCTATGTACTTTAGTTGAAACGGAAATTTCTAGTTTTATTTTTAAAATAATACGTATGTAGTTGACTGTCGTGCAGTAATAACGTATTTCAAGGGCCAAATCAGAGCGATTGTTTAATATGCTAAATCTCGGTATAGCATTATCATCCCCTTTTGGCAAAGCTGTCCCGCATTTTCAATTATCCTCGAAAAATTACGAAAATACAACAATGCGTATGGAGTTTCCCATTGCTAAATTCTTTCGTTTTTAAATAAATGGGCCCTAGCGTAGCGGGAATTTCGATTAAAATTTTCTTACCCTCGGAATATTTTATTCGCTCCAAATTCTTTCTGCTATTGTGAATCTCTTCCACTGAGTTGATTTCTCTCGCACAAAAGTCCAATGTAATGACAGCCAAATTCCAGTGAAAAATTGTATTCTTGATACAATGAATTCCGAGGGAAACTTTTTAGCAACATTAAGGCTTAACTACACTCAATCAGCCCAATTCTAAACATTCATAATTTAATATAGAAGGTAAAAATATTCTACCGGGGAATCCGGAAAAGGAGCATTCTACACCCAAAATAAAACGTCTCCCGGAGAATATTTAGACTTGGGTTGAATATTCCGCGGGAAAAAACTCTCCGGGAGACGTATTCTTTCGGGAGTTGAATACTCCTATTCCGAATCGTTTTTTCTCAAAAGCTATTCGCTTTTCATACCACCTCTCATAAAAACGAAAGTTCTTACTAGGTACATGTCATTTTGGGTTTGAAAGCGATAGGTGTCTAGGTAGCGGATTGTTGGCCGCGCTTTTTGGAATAGGCCTACACAGTTCTGAATGTTCGGAACCGCTTTTTAGCATATAAATCAAATTTTAGAAAAAAAAAAATAATTTATTCTGAATTTTCATTTAGAACACATTTTGCAAAAAAAAAGTGGCAAACATATGCGAGGCGGAATATTATCGTTCAGCCTTAGCCAGACGGTGTTGCCGACATTGCTCACTGCAATAGCCGGCTGACGAGTACGGATGGATGCAGAAAATCAAATTACACTTACACACATACCCGATCCTGTAGCTGTGTGCTCTCTTCTTTATGAGATAAGGGTTGTTTCGTGTTCAGTTTTTTTTTTTTTTTTTTTTTGGAAAAATGAAACAAAACATTTAACAGTTCGTGTTAAATGGCTCCTATTAGCTTTGTTCGTGTACTGTGCAGAACTACGAATTTCTACACATTTTTTTTATATGAACTTTGAAGTATTTTCGCTGAAAATTCGTTGTTTTGGACAGTACACGAACATTGGTGTTGGTACACGAACATTGGTGTTGGAATTGCGTGTTTCACCAGAACAATTCACCTTAAAATTGTTTTCTCCCGACCGAAGTTTACATTTTCCGCCTTATGTTCTCTCATTCGCCTGTTAAAATGAGTAAAATTTTAGGCTGTAAATAGCATTGTCCCCTTTCACACAAGGCAACTGAGTTGCCGGCAACAATTAGTTTATAGGCGAGAAGGGCAGAAAGAAAGAGGGGGAAATGAAATCTCCCCGATCAACAAATTCAGGAGATTTTTTTGACGTTTCTCTTCACGCTACGTTTGTGTGCGTTCAACCAAGGTAGTTTAAAGGGAAAATAAAGAAAATCTCCGGGTTTTTGTTGCTTGCGTGTGAAAGGTACAGGAGATTGTTAAGGAGATTTAAAGAAAACGTCAAAAAAATCACCAGCAACTAGTATCTTCGTGTGAAAGGGGACATTGCTATCTTAAAAATATGAAATATTTTTCAAAAAAGTTTTTAAAATTCCGGGCGAAAAAAAATTTAAGCTAAAATATATTTTGGGGTGAAACACACAATAAGGCTGTTCATAATATTTTTTTTTTCGAAAACACAGCAAGTACAAAAGAAAAGAAAAAAATTTACTTATTTAACTTTCGAATCGAATTTCAGATTAAAGACCAAAAGATAGAAAATTTTAAGTTATTCAACTATGCTAAAAATGTTTTCTATAAATTTAAACACATTCTTTGGTTCAATTCAACAATTTATTATTTCTAAACAAAATATATTATATAAAGAAAAAAAAAACAATTTTAATTGATAACAATGGAAAGCGAATGCATTTATGCAGGAATTGCACTATTCAAAAAAAAAAAAAATAATAAAACTCAAATTACATCGATCATCAAGAGATGTAAAAACGTGGTCGTTAAGTCAGTTTAAACCCATTATTTACTATTGCTATTTAGTTCAATATGAGTTAGCAGTGTTAATTTCTATTCGAACGTGTATTTCAATGTATACCTTTTGCATTTGTGGCGTATTCTTTTTTTTTTGAACAAAGGATTTGTTTATAATTCAGTAATAAAGTATTTTGACCACAAAAAGGTTAATTATTCAATTCAATGATATTGCGAACAAAAAAATAAAAACAAACTCATAGAACCGTAAATTGAAGGCAGTTTTCTAAATGAAATTAGCTGCTGAGTTAAAACTAAAACGGGATCATAACAGTTTTTTTTAATTCATTAGTTTTTTCTTGGTTTGTTATTTTTCTTTTCTTCATGTTTTGTTTTTAATTTTTTTTTTGTTTTATGGATCTTCTTTTTCTTCCACATAGAATAATTTCGTTATGGTCTGAATGGTTTTGATCCGAAAGCAACAAATAAACTATTGAAAATTTAATAAACTACGATGACGACGCTGATGAGAAGACGACGATTCAAAAACAATGCCATAAGTGATAGGTTTTGGCTTGTTCCCGTAGGACATCATTTTTGTTTAATTTTCCACTTCAGTTTTGTTTTCTTATATTTTCTGCATTTGAAATGAGATTAAAAAAGTTAATTTTCTCATTTTGTTTAAAGAACTTCATGGTTATAGTAAAAATACTATCAAAGTTTGTAAAATCTGTTATCGATATGTTGGCAATAAATGCAACATGTTTTGTGCTTAATGTAAAAAGTGTTAGCGTTTTTATCCTATATAGTGTTTCTGTGTTTTCTAAAGGCACATTTTAATCAGTCGAATTCTGTTGACAGAAAGAATCAAACGAATTCACTGATGCGGATTTGTTTACAAATTAGAAACCAAAGGCACCTTGGCGATCTCTGGAACAACTGCAGGAATAGCTGTAGAAACAACAGTATCATTAGCTTTGGGGAATATGGTTGTGTTTACACCGTTTGAGTTGGCGTTCGAATTGTTGCGCGAACGTGGTGGCCTGCGTGATCGTGGCGCCCTTCGCCGCACTGGTCCGCTTTTTGTTGTAGAATCAGGCTGCATCTTGTTATCACCAGCACCAGGGTTGGAATCGCCACCAGCTTGATTTTCCTTGCTGCGACCTAGAATTAGAATTAATTTACATTACACAGAGCTAAGTATTGTATTAAATTTGTCACCTACCCGATCGCCTTGAAGCCCTTCTGTTGGATTTTATCACTGGTTTGATTGTTGTCTTGGCTGGATCATAAAAACTATCAAACAAATCAATCAGATCTGTCTTGTCTTCTTGTTTCAAATCTTCGATAGCTTGAATAACTTCTGCAAGACCTTCTTTTTGTTTTTCCGTCCAAATAGTATTCAAACTATTCAAGTCATGACCGTTCTCAGCCAAAATAATGCGATACTTGACCGCGCGCAGACGGTGTTGAAGTGTAGCCTTGAAATAATTCAAAAACACCGGCCGGAAGGAATTCTGACGTTCCAGCATCAAATTTTGGCTTTCCAATTCGTCTAGATCACAGGAGATTGGTTGTGCATACTGTGTGATAATTTCGTGCATGTTTTCAGCATCTGTTGGTTTACTGTCATTGTTATTATTGTTGTTGTTGTTGTTATTATTTGTTAAACGAAGTGCAACATTGTAAGTCATTTTTGCACGAATACTGGCGCTTCCATCGAATAAATCCGATTCACTATTCGATCGGCGACGATTCCTTCGCTGCTTCTTGTTTTCTGTTTTGGGTGAAACAGTTGCATCACCTGGCTTCTCCACTTTTGGTGAAGTTGTTGAGCTTACTTGTTCTTCGTTGCTGTTATTATTATTTTTATCACCATCTCCTGAGAGTGCTTTTACGAGTTTTCTCAAGCTCAAATACTGTGTTGGGCCGCCATTTTCATTTGTGATCGTGACATTTTTCTGAGCCAAATGGAAGCCATTTGCAAATGCTTTAACCGTTTGTTGGAATCTCTCCAGGAGATCGTATTTTTTCAGTGACTCCAAAATCATGTACGGAATGAATTTTCTTTCTTCATGATAGATCATTATTATCCCATCGGATTCGGGGTTATTTTTCTTTAACAACTCCAGCCAATTAAGGAAGTCTTTTAAAGCAGCTACCTCTGATTTAGATTTAATAACCTAGACAAAAATAAAATGGTAATGATTGTTTATTCTTAAATTTAAAAAAAAAAAAGTAAAATGGTAATTACTGTTTCTCCTTAATTAAAAAAAAAAAAACTTATTCTTTGTGAGAAAGTTTTGTGAAGAAATTGCGCTGATGATGTGGAACGAAATTTTTCTCTGTGGTCTTAAACAAGACGTCGAAATGCTTACGAAAAAAGGGCGAAAATATATAGCAAGCAAATCAAACAATGAAAGAAACAATTGATGATAAATTTTCGTCAACGAGCAACAGCAATACCAAGCTTGCAACTGTGGGTACTTTTCGTTGGTTTAAGAAAAAATTAGGCTGAGTTCCAAAATGCCTACATTTTTCATACGCCATTTTAGCATTTTTTAATGCATTTTTCAACTTAAAACCTTAAAAACTTTTTTCTTTTCAAATATGTATAACCAAAAATAAATTTAGTAAAAACCTCCTGATTATATTTGAAAAAAGAAAAAAGTTTTTAAGGTTTTAAGTGGAAAAATGCATTGAAAAACAATAAAATGGCGTCTGGCAGGCATGAGGCTGAAAGAACAACGTCTTGGACCTACAATTTTATAATTAGGCGATTTTTTCTAAATGTTTGGTGCATCGTGCATTTGGTTATACCTCAAAGGGCAGAAGTTAATTTTCTGCAATCTTTGGAGCCGTTTGGCGGCGCGAACGCTGAAACCAAAACGTATGGGACCTACATATTTGCAATCAGGAGAATTATTCTGATGTTTTTATGTATCACTTATGTGGTTATATCTTAAACTTCCAAAGTTGATTTTTCACCCTCTTTTGGGGGGCGTCTGACAAGGGAAAAGCTGAAAGTAAAACTAACTATTTTAAAGCAGTGTACAATCCTTTATTGTTTATATATAAATTCAAGTGGTTATACCATCCAAATCGGAAAAATTACCCTTTTTGAAAAAGAACAGTTTTTTTTTTTTAAAGTTGCCAGACTCTTGTCTACAAACAAAAATCTGTCCGAACACTGGTTTGGTTTCATAAAAGACAGTCGTAAGATGGTATTATATTAGCCTTATTTATAGAGGCCCCTTATAAGATAGGTAAACTTACAGCCAAAAATGCAACTCTTAGGACTAAAACTTTGCTTGTCCTATTCAAGGCATGCATTGGTAACAAAAAAAATACCAATTCACACATTTGATTGATGTTTTTTATCTTTCATTTTTAAAAATTGTAAAAAATAAAAAGTGATCATTTTTTTTGATGATTATATCTGAATTCACCTAAATCTGTAGTCATAATGCAGATACCATATTTTGAAAGATTTACATGTAAGTTGATAAGCCTAAGTTTTTAGAAAATCTGGTTTATTATGTTAATCTAAAAACCGCATTATGTATCGGAGTGCACTCGAGTTTAACTGCGAATATCAGATGATCTTGCACTGGTCCTTAGCAACTTAAAAATTCTAAAAATTTCCGAGAACATTTATTAAAATTGATTCAAAGAATTTTCGTTTACGAATATAAAGACAGAAATAAACTGTTTCTCAGTATTGTCAAAATAGGGGTATGTACGATTTCCTACTTTTTGTGTTACTGAGAATGGCATTTTTTTGGATGCTAAATTATATTTTGTTGCACTAAATTATATTAACAGAGGAAATAGAGATTTTTTTGTGACTTTTCTGTCAGAAATTTTGTATATGGTCCTCATTTCGAATGTCGTTTAACGTGAGATAAGTAAAAGCTTTAAATTATCATCCAAAGCTAGAAGCTTTATGGAATCATATGTATATTAGGGTGGAGCTTATTTGAACACCCTTAAAGTGATGAGGCTGACTTAAAAAAATTCTGTGCAAAATTTCATTGAAATCGGTTAACGTTAACACGTGCCACCGAGCACTTGAAATTTCCCATACAAATTACAGGTAGATTTTTAGTATTTTACTAAAAAATTCCGCAAAATTATAATTGTTGATTAAAAAAAATGCAACTTGGCAAAAATCTTATAAATATGGTAAAGTATAAAAGCAAAATATCTTTACCCACTTAAAAATAACGATGAAGAAAAACAGAGATTTTTCATTTTTTTACATTTTTCGGCTGCGGGTACATATTTTTTATTTTTTCGTGAAGTTATCAATATTATATAACATTATATACGATCAACAAAATTTAAATAAGAGTTAACAAATTATTCATACTTACTACACTAAATTTTAATGTAGTTATGCTTCACTATTCTTGTATTTATTTTTCGTTATAAACAAAATTTGGCAATAAAATCTGTATATTTGTTTATCATATAAGTGTTATAATATTGATAACTTATTATTATTATTTATTAAGACTAAGCAAATCTGATGCGTGGGTTCAAATCTCGCATGATGAAAGAAAGTTTTTCATAATAAAATTGGATTAAAGCTCAGCACCACTAAAAAGGAGACTGATGATAGGGCTTCGCATTCCTTGAAATAGCTATATCTCCAGCCAAAACAAAAAATAAAAACGAATTAAAAATACCCAAAAAAAAATTAATTCGTAAGCAATTGGTGGTAGCGCCTTTAAGTTGTTGTTGTTGTTCATAAATTCAATGATATGAATAAGTTTATGAAAAAATAAAAAAAAATATATCCCACAGCATTTTTAATTGGTCACAATAAAACAAAGAATGTTAAAAAAATTACTGCTTTTCATCGTTATTTTTAAGTGGGTAAAAAAAAATTTATAAAATGTTAAGATATTTTTTTGATACTTTGAAGATTTTTTCCAAGTTTCATTGACGTGCTTTTTACTTAATTTTATTTCACTGAGTCTAATGTGTTTTTTTTTTTAAAGTGAATATTATGGACATACGTATTATGTAAGTTTAAATTGTTGGGTCTAAAACATGCGGATTAAAGGACGAGCTTAAAATTCACTTCAACCCAATTTACATGAAGTGAATAATACGACTGTGAGTAATTAAACTTTGTTGCTCTGCTCGAAAGAAGGGAGAGAGAGCATTTTGCCCGTTTCATTCTGCACATTCCGACTCTTTTGCCTACAAACTTCGATTTTCCTATATCGAATTGCCCAATGAGATAAAATTTTGAGTCTTTTTTTTTTTTATTAGTATTTTACAGCAAAGCTGACAATTTTTAACTTTTTTATTTCAATTACACTCATTTCTAATAGCGTTTTTGTTTGGTCATCAGGAAGCATTCCAAATGCTTCTAAGAGTTTGTTTGGCGAAAGATGACAGTTCGTCTAAGTTCCAAAATGAAGAATGTTTTGATGCGGAAATAATGCCTACATTTTTTATACGCATCAGCAACTCAAACATGATGCTTTGTAGAAATATTACATTGCATAAGTCTGACGTTTCGGAATGCAAAAAAAAAAATTAAATCGAAGCAGCTAAAAATTTTTTGGATGTGCAGTTGGCGCAAAATGCACATCTGATGAATTTTGGAACTCAGCCTTCTTCTACGGAAAAGAAGAGAAAATCGATTCTGGATTTAAAGAAGGAATCAAAACCAGAAGCACGAACAGATGATAATAGTTTAAACATCAATGTCGCAGAATGAAATTTTTTGATTGTATATTTGTGATTGAATTCGATTTACATACTTTCTTTTATTTAACTACGAAATATCTATTTTGGAGCATTATTATACAGTGCATAAATACAATCTGTCTACTTACTTTGGAAATAGGATCAAATTTTTCCAAATAGTTTTCGATTTATTTAAAAGTAACGAAGAATGGAAACGGCTTTAATTTAAAATCTGCATTTGAGGTTTCACAAATAAAACGAAACTCAAACTTCAGAATCAATAAAAGCTTTGGAACTTGTCTGTTTGGTATTCTGAGTCGAAGAGTTCCAAACAATTCTTTCAGAAAACCAAACGAAAACGCCATAAGAATCTCATTCTTGAAAATTGCTCGTTTTAGAAAACTTTTAAAGACTAACTAGGTAGGTATAACTAAAAAGAAAACCTGAACTTGCCTAATAATTTTACAAATGCATCTTTACAACAATCGGGTTGGTAGGGACGTATTTGTAAAAAAAATCATAAACATTTTTTGAGTTTTGTTGGGAAAATGGAATAAATAAAATAAAAATAATTTAAATTTACATTATAAATCGCAAAAACAAAAACGGTAACATTTTATTTTTCAAACATTTTTCCAATGTTGAGAATAAATACCAACACCTAAATAACATCTTATTCAAATATAGTACCTAATTAGACAAAGAAATAGAATGTGATTTTTTGTAATGAACTCAGCAAGAATTGAGTTTTTTGATTTGAATTAGGGGATACCCCGAGTTCGTAAAAGTAAACATGCTCAATCACTGCTTAAAAACAATTGCAAAAAAGTGTTAGTAGTTATGTACATTTTGGGCAAAATTTGATTTTAATGCTCAGAGCAAACATCAGCGCTTCTAAAACAGTGAACACAATTTAAAACGGACTTCATTTGCCTGCAGAAATGCGACTTGAATATGGCAGTGTTATTGAAGTTTTACTTTTACGAACTCGACCTGAAAATTATCGGGTTTCATAAAAAATAAAAAATATGGTTGTAAATGCCTTTGAGAGGTAATAGCTAAAACTCATACAAATACACTTTTTTCCTGAACAAATTCGTAATCCGTTATACCTACCTACCTAATTTTAATTGAAATCACATGTTGTACAAGAAAAGAACTTTCACATTACTGTTAATGTTTTGTGATGTTCATTGTTCGCAAGAAACAGTTAACTTTATAAAAATAACAAAACAATTTTTCACAAAATTAAATTTTACCTTGAAAGTTTGTAAAGACTTGAGCATCCGATAAAATCCAATTGTTATCACCCGCACTTGATGTCGGTTCGTTGCAGCTGGGTTTAGATTCATGTACGGCATGATGTATTGCTCAAAATGTGAATTTGGCGTGTAAGCTGCTAACTGGACAATCTATTCAAACAAAAACATAATAATCTTAAATAAGCTTTCTTTTTGATAAAAAAAAACACCAAACTTACCTCATCGATAAGCCTTTTGCCGGTTGTGTCGATATCTACGCCTACAAGCGTATATTTCCCTTTTGGCAATGTTTTAACGGCTTTTGGTTCATTTAGGGAGCCCATTTTCGATGGATGCTAAACTGCTTATACAACGGTAAAAAATGAATAAAAAATATTTTTTAGCCTTGTTAATAAACAAAAAAAAAAAAACAGAAATATTCCGAATAGAATTTTTTAGAAGTAAAATTACCTTTTTCTCCAGCAAAAAAAAAAACAAACAAATTCTTGCAAAAATGAGAAAAACTAACCAAAAATCTTTTTATCTATTTCCAGATTGTTAAAAGTACAAAATTTTTCTCACAAAAGCTTTTGTGTGCACGTGTCGAAAAAAAAATGTGCAATCACAAGTCTCAGTTTATTATCAGTCCTCGCAGTTCGACCTTAGATTTTCAAATGAGAACTTTTTTCAAAGAAAATTTCTTTGTATGAAAATTTCCTCTTTCGCAATCATAATTTTTTTTTTTCATGGAGAGGGCCGTTATTTATTTTTTTTTATTTGTTCCTTTTTGGGAATTTCTCTCCAGTGTATTTTGTTTTTGCAAAATGGAAAAATAAATAAATTAAATAAAGTACGCTAGGAAGGTGCGACAAGTGGGGTGAAAAGGGGCGGTACGCACAAGTAGTTTTTCTTCTTATTTCTTTTTTTTATAATCGAATTGAATCGACACGAAAATAGTTTTTCATTTCAAATAGGACATAACATAAAAAAATTAATAAATATAACGTATGAGTCACAACTGCTACATCACAGATGTGCACAGATATTTGTATGGTCAGTAAAAATTTGATTTATTTTACTTACCTGTGGAAGTGGAACAGGTGTTAAATTATTAAATAAATTTGTAAGTTTCTGAGAGGAGTTTTTAAACCAGACAATTGTGGAAAAAAGAAAATTCACACTTTTGGTTATGGGGGAAATAATTTTGTGCAGAGTTGCAGACCGACGAAAAATCAAGTGCTGATAAGAAAAATATATCAGCTGCTGTCTATTGAAGAAGCCGCTGTACTGTTGATAGGATGGTGTGTTTTCCAGGGATGTTATCAAGCAAAGTGTAGGGAATTTTTCAGTTGAAAGAGTGGATAGGTCGGAATTTACGTTGCCCGATTTTATAGAGTATTGATACATGTCAAACAAAGTGTGATAGAATTACTTATGACCCCCAAATTTTTGTGAAGAAAACTATTTTCATATTTTGCTTCCACACTTACATCCAAAGAATCATTCATTTTTTTCAAGCGCCGCGATTATTAAAGCATTGCGCAAACCTAAGCGATGGCGGTGGCGAACGCGATAACAATGTGGATGCCGCTCATGTGAATCAATAGGAAGGCTCACATCTATGCGATATGTGGATCGCAATCACGTTCCACTGCTGCGTTCAACTAATGTCGTTTTCCGTTGGTCACTCCTAGCACTCTTTTTTCACTCCATCCACACTCCCAACACTCCAAAAACCTTCCATTTGCTGTTCGGAGTGATGATTTAGGAGTGTTTTTTCACTCCGGATTTCATTAAGGAGTGCTAGGAGTGCACTCTGAAAACACACATATTTTTAAAAGTTATGTGTTGGATTAATTGCCAAAATAGTAAATGCTTCTTCTTGAGATGTTCTCGAATTGAAATTATTGAAGAATTCATTTTAGTTTTTACTTCTACATAGATACACATATTACGGAAAAGAGTTTTTCATATTCCATTGGAATCAAAAAAGAGTGAAACACTCTGAAAATCCAATCGAAAACGACATAAGTGACTTTTACTGAACGCAGCAAGCACCATTTTGATCGCAGTATCACACAATATTTGAATTGTTTTGTCAAAATATTAACAAAATTCAAATGAACAATGACTTAGAACATTACAGCAGATTAATAAAATTTAAAAAAATCAAAATTTTTTAAAATTTTTTGCGCAAAGAATACAAACTACAAAAAAGCAAAAAATTTACGGATACAATTGCCGTCCCTGCCGATTAGTTATGTCTAGATTTATCTGCTACTGATTTTTTCTCAGTTTTTTAATGTTTATTTAACAATTTGCGCGTCACTAAATGTATCGCAATATCGTGCTAATGTGAGCTGGTTTTTGAACGCGCCTTTATCGCGCGATAAAGGTTATCGTGATCGCCACCGCTATCGCTTAGGTTTGCGAAATGCTTTAGTCGCATGTGCGTGCACTCACAATTAAAACCATGTGCTTCATTTCTTGCGACTGACAATCGCAAGTGCGTGCATGTTTAAGGCTCTCCCAAACCAACGCGATTAATCGCTGCGACAATAGAAAACAATAACAACAACGTGTAGTTTTGCTTGACAACCACGTGTTGTTATTGTTGTTTTCTTTTGTCGCAGCGATTAATCGCGTTGGTTTGGGAGAGCCTTTATTTCTTTCCGCGACTACGATTTTTAAATTGCAGGATGTACCTACAGTAAAAAAAAAAAACAAATGCGACGGAAAAAAATTTAATAATATTTGTAGGTATTTGCCTATAGCTTCGTGTTCTGATGGCAGTTATAACACGCTTTTAAAATTTACAGAAATGAAAATGAACTTTGAAAAGCACTTTGGTGAAACCAAAAAAAAATCCCTATTTAGTGTTAAATGGGCTTGTAAATATTTAAAAGTCCTCTATGAAATCGGACATTAGAAATCAAAAAGTGTATCTTTATGCCCCCTTTCACACGAAGATACTAGTTGCTGGAGATTTTTTTGACATTTTCTTTAAATCTCCTAACAATCTCATGTACCTTTCGCACGCAAGCAACAAAAACCCGTAGATTTTCTTTATTTTCCTTTTAAGGCTCTCCCAAACCAACGCGATTATTCGCCGCGACAAAAGAAAACAACAATAACAGCACGTGGTTGCCAAACAAAACAACACGTTGTTGTTATTGTTTTCTATTGTCGCGGCGATTAATTGCGTTGGTTTGGGAGAGCCTTTACACTACCTTGATTGAACGCACACAAACGTAGTGTGAAGATAAAACTTCAAAAATATCTCCTGAATTTGTTGACCGGGGACATTTCGTCTCGCCCTCTTTCTTTCTGCCTTTCGCGCCTATGAACTAATTGTTGCCGGCAACTCAGTTGCCTTGTGTGAAAAGGGGACTATGGCCTTTTCGATTGGCATCAGAATGACAGTGTTCTTCTTCTGACAAGAAGAGAAATTTACTTCTAATTTTTTCAGAATCGTTCTTGAAGTGATCACACGCATCAAATTGTGTATTGTAGGTCAGTGACAACATTCTAATCCACAACATACCACATGAGACATGTTTGGTTTAGCCTTTATGTATAATTATATACGTAAACACTACCGACAAAATTATTTAAACAAAAGTTTTGGTTACTTTTTCTGTAAAAACACCCCAATGTGGCATTTAATTAATATTTACAAAACACCCGCTGTATATTTTTAATTCCTTCAAACGCTGCTTCAGCCACCTACATCTGCAAAACGAAAATTTCGATATCAGCTGATATATGTCAAAACTTTACAATATTTGACAGTTATCCGTAATTGAAGAAAAAGGAAAAATAAAACATTTTCAAATAAAACCCTCGATTTAAAGAGATAAACACAAAAGAAAAACTACTTTATTAATACATAATCAAACAAATAACAGCCCCAATTATGTTATCATTCTTTCGTAAGATGTCGACGACGGACAATGTGCAAGCGGCAACGGCACCGAGAAGTCCAACAGATAAAAACTCGCAATCATTCGACGAGGGTATTCCAATTGGCGAGGAAGCTCTCCTCAAAGAATTAGGATACAAAGACGCACATGATCTACAGGAGACATTATTTGGTAAATAAAAAAAATACAATTTACTTGATAGTTGCATAACTTTTTGATAACAGTTTCAAGTTATTCTTTTTTTTTCAAATTCTAGATGTTCTACGTAGTATTCGTGACCCAGAAAAACCATGCACCCTAGAAGACTTGAATGTTATCTATGAAGATGGAATTTTCGTTTTGCCTCCAACTAAATCGAATGTTTATGTGGTAAAAAAAAATTGCTTTGGACTCAGATATACATTTTAATCAAAACTTCATTCTAGGTTCGAGTTGAATTCAATCCCACTGTGCCTCACTGCTCGCTAGCGACTTTAATTGGGCTATGCATTCGAGTGAAAGTGGAAAGAAGCTTGCCTCACAATGTCAAATTGGATATATACATTAAAAAAGGAGCTCACTCTACAGAAGATGAAAGTAAGTAGAGTTTCTCAATTTTATTTATGGCGTTTTATTATCATTTTGACTCAGACAACAAGTTAGGCAATGAGCAATGACCTCTATAGAGTCTGTTTTTAAAAATACATTATTTATCAATAAGATATCGTTGTTGTTCATAAAAACAAATTGTGGTTTACCAAAACTCTAAAGCACCCGAAAAGTGCATCCCCGTTTTAGCGCAGTAAAAATTTTTAAGCAACTATTATTTTATTAAATGCTCTTTTCTTTTCTTTCCAAGTAAATACCTACAAAATAAATTTAAATTTTTTTTTTGTTTTTGGAAATGCAAAGTTATTAAGACAGTCTAATGACTTTGGTTTTATATTCTTCCTATTGTATAATAAAACGACTGCTTTCTTTTAGTACCTTAACATCAAGATAAAAAAGTGTTCAAATTGATCGAGATTTTGATCAAATTTGATAAAGAATACAAAAAATAGGTACCCAGTATTCTGTCTGACCTGGCATTCCTTGGACAACTATTTAAAAAAAAAAATTATTGTGGGTACCGAAAATAACGGTATATGGATGTGTATCTGTTAAGAATACGACTAAGAAAATCTTTTTTTTGCGGCAACACCACTCAACTGATTTAAATTTGGAAAAACTATTTTGTCAAATTACAGGCGGGTAGCTAGGTATTTTAATAAGAAATAAATCTTTTTAAAAACTGTAAAACGGTATGTACTTCTATACACCATTTTTTTTTTTTTTTTTTTTTTTTTTTTTCAATTTCTGACTCTCGTTAAAGCTTTTGTATATACACTGCGTTCCATTCGTTTAAATACAGTCTTTTTTTCAATAAACTTTTTGCGATTTCTCCTGACCTTTGTTTAATTAGAAAATATCTAATTGTTGAATTTATGTTGACACGTAGTTGTCAAAGTAAACAACACGTTGTTATTATTGTTTTCGTCGTCGCTCCGAATGTTTCGCGTCGCGTTGGTTTGGGAGAGCCTTAAAATTTCAAAATTATTCTTAGGCCATGTACGAATCGGATTAAAACGCGTTCAATTTCATCCGAAAATTAATTTTTGAATTTTTGATTAATGAGGTGAATCTGGAGGTTATTTAATCAAACATTTATTCTAATTGGGACTTAGGTCGTGCCCCAATTAGAATAAATGTTTGATTAAATAACTTACAGATTCACCTAGGTCGTGGTAGTATCCGTGGCGTGATGGTTAGTGCGATGGACTGTCATGCCGGAGGTCTAAGGTTCGATTCCCAGCCTCGCCACCTATTTATTTAAAAAAAGAAAAAACGGCTACTGCCTCTTGCGAGGAATTGATAAATCCTCCAAGAGTACCTCCTGTCACAGAAAAGTGCCGCTCGTTAGCCGTTCGGATTCGGCAATAAACTGTAGGTCCCCTCCATTCCTGCAGACACGCACACAGGAATGGTTGAGAGTTGTAAGTCACTAGGCCCTAGTTCTTCATGAGCTGTTGTGCCATCAAATTTATTTATTTTTTTTTTAAATTTATGACTTATGTCGTGTCTTATGTCCCAATTAGATACATAATTTAGCTGAAAATATTGGTCAAAGCCTAGCTTTGTTTTGCTGTTGCACATAATCTATATAGTAGTCTATCAAAATAAGGTAAGTAGAAAAATGGAAGCGGAACAAGACATCATACTTAAAGGAGCTTATAAAAATGCTGATGCTCCAAATGCATTTGATAAACAAACATCACATCTCGACCTGTGACGTCAGTGGTCATAATCGGTGGAATGCGTAGTGATACGACCTCGAAGACTGGGCAAATCTGATATGCGCGGGTTCGAATCTCATGGTGTGAATGTAGAAATTTTTTTCACAACAAAATTGGATTAAAAGCTCAGCACCACTAAAAAGGAGACTGATGATAGGGCTCGGCACCCCTAAAATAGCTATATCTCCAGCCAAACAGAAGAAAAAATTAATTAAAATACCTAAAATTAATTCGTTAAACAATTGGTGGTAGCAATTTTAAGTTGTTGTTGTTGTCGTTCAAGAATTGAATGAAATTGACGGGATAAAGAATAGTCAAGTCTAATAAACTGACATTCTACTATGAATAATACAATAAATAATAATAGCTGCATTTTATTTTCCCCCAAATCTGATCTGATTTAGAAACATAAATAAAAGTATTACAAAAACAACACAAGATCCAGGTCTGCCTTTGAATTTCAAAATCCATTTTCTGAACACTTTCCTAGCAATATTTTAATTTTATAGGTTGGTACCACTGCTGAGATTTACAAAAAAAAAACTCAATAAAATTAAAAATTCTCGAAATCAAATGCATGTTGCCATCATTCCAATTTTTTCAGTTTTTTCTTCATTTAATAGAGCCGACGCGTCGCGAGGCACGGAAAAAATACATAAAAACTATTAACTTAATGGAAATTAAACTAAAAAAATAAAACTGTTCCATTTTTAAACATTCGCTCTTCCTTAGATATCAAATATTATTACAAACAAGATTTGTGAAAATTTTCCTTCTGTCAATTTTATTGTGGAAATAAAGCCAACTGTGAGAAATAAATACATTTGTGATCCAGTTTGTTTTATTATCATGATCTGATCCGGGTCGGATCTGGAGGAAAATAAAATACAGCTAATAGTACATAGTTTGGATTGGATTGAAAATTATGTTTCCTACACTTGGTTTTTTTTTGCTATGACCAAATTTCTGCTTTCGACGCACAGACTCACATTTAGTCTTCCACTTACTTACTTTAAATGATGCTCACTAATATGCGTCAGAATATGCGTCCAGGTAAAATATTCTAATTTTGCAATAATTTCTCATCCGAGGCTTATATATATATATGATTATGGTTACAAATAATGCCAACCTCTGCAAACCGAGGCGAATTGACACTGCAAAGTGAATAAGTAGATTAGATAGATATCACAGTGAATGATGAAAGCTGGCCTAAATTATGTTTTCGACGCTCATTAGCTTCTCGATCAAGAGATTCTCCTATTATCCTCTAGCTCTAAAAACCATATTTGGGGGTGGCCCCGGCGCAGAAGTAGTGCTTGACTGCTAACCTGGATGTGTGGGTTCGAGCCCCAGTCTAGGCAGCATTCTCTTCTATATTCCCTCAACTGAACGCCACCCCTGGGATTTAATGAGATAATCAAAACCTTATTTCTCAATCCACTGTGCCAACAAAAATCTATCCTATCCTTCTATTCCTTCTAACATTGCCTAATTTATATGTAAGACCCTAGATCTTACTGACATATATATGTTTGTGTTGTTTTTTTTTTTGTTTATTCATATTCGATTGAAAAGGTTTTTGTGTGATAACACACTCGTAGTTTAGACTGCATAGGAGTTTGATGATCGGCATGGCAACCGTAAAATAGCTACCACACAAGTTCTTGTTGTTTCATTCAAACCTTCAACATAATCATATTGTTTAAAAGTATTTTCTTCTTCTGATTTCAGTTAACAAACAAATCAATGACAAAGAGCGAATAGCAGCGGCAATGGAAAATCCAAATCTAAGAGAGTTGGTAGAAAATTGTATCAAAGATGAAGACTAATTAAAGTATTTATGATTTAAGAATTATTATTGTATGTGTATTTATATTCAAAAAATGTTGATTTTTGTATTCGAGAAACAATAACTGTATTTTAAATAATTACCGAAGGCAATGGGATGGAGCGGTGCTCTAAAAAAAAAAATAGTGATTATATTGACTGTTGATTTATATTTACTATAGGTTATCTATAGGCAAGCCTATTGATTATTAGAATTTGTAACTGATTAAAGTAAACGTAATATTTTTACTACCTTGTATTTTAAAGCTGGTTTTATTTAGTTGTATTAAACATTTTTTTGAATGATCTTGAGTTATTTTAATACACACAAATAAAAAAAAACACAAAAATCTTATCATATGACAAAAATCATAAAATTTCAATCGCTTTTTAATCCCAAAGGCTGTCGTGTGCAATTAAAGTCAATCAGTCTTTAAAAAAAAAAAAAATTCTAATCAATGACAACTTATACCGGTTATCGGATTCTTCATTTATAAATATGTCGTGTGCAATATGTACTTTGTCAAGAAGCAATATGGCTGAACACGTGAATTTAAAAGCAACCACCATTAATGAAAAATTGTAGGAAAAGACGTATAATTCTTAAATCGGAAATAATCAATAATAATAATTACTAGATACATACATACATATGTGTATGTGCTTTGTTTACTTGGGGAATTTAAATTGAAATAACCTTATCGGTCGAAGACATTATAAATTGAAAGTCGACTAACAATAAGTAAAGACATTAGTGACTGATCACTGTCTTAACATTTTCCTATTGATCGATGCACCTCTTTCATAAATGTTTTTATTTTTATTTTATTTTCAAACACTAGGGGATAGACTAACCTTAAAAGTATAAAGAAGATAGAATGATTGAAAACGATAAATGGAATGTAGATTTCATCTAGTCGTATTTTTTTGAATCTTTTACGACATAGGTGTAATGGGCCCTATCGGGAATCTCCAACGGAATAAATTTCCCTCGAAGAAAAATCCAATGCAATGACAACCAAATTCCCTTGGAAAATTTATTTCCGATACCGATATTTGATCAAGGGAAACAATCCCTGGGAAATTTTTGTTCGCGATAGCCCCCCCCCAGTAACAAGGGTGAATGACTTCACATTGCATTACGAAGATTTGCAATCTAAACAAAGGCAACTGAAATCGTTAAAATCTAAATAAAAATAATAGTCAGCCTTATTCTGTAAGACGTTGAACGCCAAAAAACAAACGACAGTGTGAACTTGGTATTACTAAGTAACTTTATATTAGGAGTGTTCAGTGAGGCTGTTCCGAACAGTTTGGAACAGTGAACAGAAAAGAACAGGTTTTTGCTGTTCATTGAGAAATTTTCTGTTCTAAACTGTTCTGACTTGCTGTTCAGTGAGTCTGTTTGGAACAGTTAAGAGCAGGATTTTCTGTACTTGCTTTTGAGGTAGAACAACTTAGAACAGATTAGAACAGGATTTGTGGGAAATTTCAAAATCAGTTGTTGTTCCTGTTCTGTCCTGTTCTGTTCTGTTCTGTTCTGTTCTGTTCTAACTATTTCTTCACTGAACAAAGCTATTCTTTGGTATTACGTAAAGCGTTAAACGCCAAATAATCGTCAATTTGTCGATTCTCTCTTGTGGAACGCGTTCCCTGTATTTTTTTCTGTATTCCGTTAGTCGTTTCCATAAGAAAAACGTCTATAAAAACGTCGAAATCTGTCGTCGAGAAATTCGTTGACGACATGAGTAAAAATGTAAGATTTTTTAAAACTTATTTTAGTTTTTATAATTTAAAATTCTTTGTTTAGGGTAAAAATAACAACCAAAATTCAAATGCGACGACTGATAGAGCTCGTGGAAGGAAATGAACACTATGGTGGAGGGTCAAAGTATGGAGCAGTTTCGAATACATTCAGTTTCTTGCATTTAAATGATAGGAATAATTTGACATCAAAAAAATAATTGTTTGAATAAAATCTTTAGTCCTCTTCCTCAACTCAAAGTAAGTTTAGAATTTAATGAAAAAACACCCTTTTTCATAGCTGAGGTAGAGGGCTAAAGATTTTATCCAAATATTTTTTTTTTGTATGTTAACGGCAGTAACATTGTTTTTTTTTTTTTTATTTAAAAGAAAAAACGGCTACTGCCTCTTGCGAGGAATTGACAAATCCTCCAAGAGTATCTCCTGTCACAGAAAAGTGCCGCTCGTTAGCCGTTCGGATTCGGCAATAAACTGTAGGTCCCCTTCATTCCTGCAGACACGCACACAGAGTTGTAAGTCACTAGGCCCTAGTTCTTCATGAGCTGCTGTGCCATCAAATTTATGTATTTAATAAATTATTCTAATCGCCTTTCGGAATAAGGGTGAGTAAGTATTTCCTTGACACACTAAAGGTTCAGCTTTTCATTGGTGAGTTAGATCAAAGTAAATTAACTCTGGACACAAGTTAAGTCAAGAAGCAATTTTTCAGAAAAAAAAAAAACTGAGCCTTATGTCGTTTTTCTTTGCAATCTGTAAAATCTCTTCTCAAACTCCAGAATTACTCTTTTGAATAAAACATGTTCACATCGAAAAATTTCATCTTCATAGCATGTCAGCCCATATTTTAATAGTATTGGTGAGCTTATTTACATGTATGGGTGAACGCATAACCCGAAAAGAGTCATGTCTCTTGAAGCACTATGTAATAATTGACTTTGATACATTCATTTTTCGAACTTTGACTTTTCGATCCGATCGAAACATTCGATTCACGTAAAAGTTTCATTCAATTAAATTATTTTTTTTTAAATCTTCAATCTTTAGAGTGCAAATCTTAACTGATATTTAATTTTGGAATTCTTAAAAGAATCTAATTGTTTAAATGCTGCTTTTCATCGAAATTTATACAAAATTTGGAGTAATTATTTCCCTCCGACGAATAGCAGAATACAAACTTTCACGTGAAAGTTTAGCAGAATAGGACTGACAGACTTTCAATTTACTGAACAAAGATATTTTCAATTTGACACGAGAGCTTATTTACATGTATGGGTGAACGCAGATCAAATCTCCCAAATTAAACATCCGCAACATGAAAAACTGGAAAAAGTTCAAATCTTTTCGCAAAAAGATGAATTTTTTTCTACAATGAAAAACGACATTAGCTGTGTTTTGTTGAGCTAGTTACTGTGCCGATTCTGCAATGTTCCACATTAAGCCATAGAGTTACTGAAGATCAAATGTGCTGTTAACTTGTTGTTGGTAGAATTTGCATGTGAAAATTTTGCTTAAGAGCCCTTCACCTAAATGTGGGAACTATTTGTAGAACCTATTCATCATCTGAGATTCTCACCCCAAGGTTTAAACATCAGATAATAAAAAAAATGCAATCCAATAATCCACAAAAAAAACATCCACCACGCACCACCGCACCACCGTTTACTCCATCAAGTCAGAGAGAAACACACGCAACGGTTGAAGTGTGTGTGCGGTGCGTGCATTGTTGCTTGTTTTTTTTTCTTTTTACTGTAGGTCAATAGTAAGAAAAAAAAATTGAATACGATGATGAAAAGGTTAGACATTACTTGTGTGCTTTATTTGTGTGTTGTTTTTATGCAAAAAACTGGTTTCGTTGGTAGAGTAGGTGTATTTTCTCTTGATTGGTGTGACCCAGGTATATTTTTGCAAGATGGGTTTCATTCATTTTTGGGTTGTCTTTTTGATTTTATTAGATAATAAAGCCCTTCAAAAACCTTTTTAAATCAATTACTATTTTTAAATATGAAAACAAGCTTTTGATATTTAATTACAATTTTAATAAGTAAAAACAAGTCACCTACATAGATTATTACAGTAAGTGTTTTTTTCTTTTGTTAATAAATTCACAGTAATTGGTCATACTGATTTGGTGTTGACTAGCATTTGTTTAGTAGGTAGGTACATTTTCTTCATAAATAGCTTTTTACAGTGATCGGGAAAAAATCCATATGTTATATATTTTAGACTGTGCGTAAGGAAAATTAAGGACAAGGTCGGTTTCTTGCTTCTTGGACAGAATTCACAACTTGTTGAATTTTGAAAAGTAGGTATAAATCATATTCACATAGGTATCTATTTTTAGAATATTACGAAATTGTAATTTCAAAATAGTAGAGAGATTGTTGAGAAGATTTGTTTTCTTTTCTGCATTTCGTTTGGTTTGATTATTGAAAAAAATGTTAGATTAAAACTGAAAATATACCTATGTACCTACCTACCTATACTTACATGTATGTACATATGCAGGTAGGCTACTATAACAGATAGGTATGTGAAATTTACTATTTCAAGCCACAAGGCGACATAACGCTGCAATTTATGTATTGTAAACGGAAGTAGGTATAGGTAAATTATTTCTTGATTTACTGTGAGTACCTACATAGTATTAAAAACTTTGAATGGTACATCTAGGTTGGTAGGTAGGTCTTAGAAACTAAAATGAAATGTACGTTTAAAGCAAACTTTGTAATGTTAAATATTAGGTAGGTATACCTATATTATTTTTTAATTATAAATTTAGAAAAAATGAGAGGATGTAGGAAAGAAAGTTCCCTAGTATGTTCAATAATGGGTACCTAGAAAAGGGACATACTTTCTAATGTTAGGTCTTTTCCACACCACCCATGAGGTAAGACATTAGTCGCGTTTTTTTTTTAAAGTGGTATCCCCAATAGGCCTACTCCACAAAAAAAATTATTTTTGTACCTACTCACCTACTACATTCTTAGGTAGGTATAACAATCTGGAGTTTGAGTTTATACATATGTTATATTATTTTCATTATTATTTACTTGATGGAGTACGTACTTCCATACCACGAGGGATGCGGGGATCTACTAGCTCTGGCAAAAGCCAATCTTCATAAAAAGATGAAAGTTTGTTCACCATTTGATTTTCCCAAAAGTCGTCATCCTTTTCTATTCTTTCAACGTAAAGATCATATTTGCTGCTAGTCCAAATTGCAGAGACACAGATATTCCTTTTGGAAATATGCAATTGTCCTTGAATTTGATAACAGTAAATATGACTCTTACTAAACCCTGTTATGGAACCTTCATCGGAAATTGTAATAAATTTAAGTTTCTTGTTTTTGATGGCTGCATCAATCGGATCCAATCCAGCAATTGAAAAAGGGCATTTGATCTTGCAAATAGTGTTTTCATCTATAATTCCGTTATTCACGGGAAACTCAATGAAGACGCCGCACGATTTCAGCTTGAAACCCAACTTGGACAACAAATCAAATGCAGCGGACTATTCATTGACGAAAAATTTCCTTATCTTGGAGCTTCGCCAGATGGAATTATAGATGAAAACACTATTTGCGAGATCAAATGCCCTTTTTCAATTGCTGGATTGGATCCGATTGATGCAGCCATCAAAAACAAGAAACTTAAATTTATTACAATTTCCGATGAAGGTTCCATAACAGGGTTTAGTAAGAGTCATATTTACTGTTATCAAATTCAAGGACAATTGCATATTTCCAAAAGGAATATCTGTGTCTCTGCAATTTGGACTAGCAGCAAATATGATCTTTACGTTGAAAGAATAGAAAAGGATGACGACTTTTGGGAAAATCAAATGGTGAACAAACTTTCATCTTTTTATGAAGATTGGCTTTTGCCAGAGCTAGTAGATCCCCGCATCCCTCGTGGTATGGAAGTACGTACTCCATCAAGTAAATAATAATGAAAATAATATAACATATGTATAAACTCAAACTCCAGATTGTTATACCTACCTAAGAATGTAGTAGGTGAGTAGGTACAAAAATAATTTTTTTTGTGGAGTAGGCCTATTGGGGATACCACTTTAAAAAAAAAACGCGACTAATGTCTTACCTCATGGGTGGTGTGGAAAAGACCTAACATTAGAAAGTATGTCCCTTTTCTAGGTACCCATTATTGAACATACTAGGGAACTTTCTTTCCTACATCCTCTCATTTTTTCTAAATTTATAATTAAAAAATAATATAGGTATACCTACCTAATATTTAACATTACAAAGTTTGCTTTAAACGTACATTTCATTTTAGTTTCTAAGACCTACCTACCAACCTAGATGTACCATTCAAAGTTTTTAATACTATGTAGGTACTCACAGTAAATCAAGAAATAATTTACCTATACCTACTTCCGTTTACAATACATAAATTGCAGCGTTATGTCGCCTTTGTGGCTTGAAATAGTAAATTTCACATACCTATCTATCATAGTAGGACTGCCTACCTACATATGTACATACATGTATAGGTAGGTAGGTACATAGGTATATTTTCATTTTTAATCTAACATTTTTTCAATAATCAACCCAAAAAAGAATCCACATGCAAAATGGAAGACTTTCAGGCGACTATACATACACATAATATATGCACATACACCTGCGATATACCTACATTAAATTCATTTTTGATTTAATTTAATTCATTTATAATTGATAAACTGTAGTGTTATGGCATATTGTGATTTTAAATTAGGTAGATATCTACTAATTTCGCATACCTATGTAGGCATCTACCTACTCTCACTTTTATTTAAAAAAAAAATACATTACGTACCTATACCTGAAATCTTACCTTCCCACCTATGCTTCCTTATTGAAAATATACCTAAGAACAAAAAAATACACGAAGTAAGGAAGATACCTATACATATTTTTGTACCTACATACGGAAAACAAAAAGTCACTTCATTATTATAACATACCTACTCCAGGTCCTATCTACTTATGTATACTATAAATACCAAACTACTTTTCTGCCTAACCAAACTAAACTAAACATACCTAGATAATGTACATATGTACCTACCAAAATATTTTAACTTTCAAAACATATTATAGAAATCTAATGGTTACTTGTAATCAAAAAACATGATTACAGAAACAACCGAAATCATAAAATTCAATAGAACACAGATTACCTATATTGAGATTTTTCGCAAAAACCAAATACCCATTTTCTTGGCAAACAAAAATAAGAAAACAAATAATTACAAAACGCCTACCGCACCAACACCAAGCATTCAAAGTAACCATATACACACACACAAACCATATTTCACATCTCCATACAGCGCACACCAAACTAAAAATGCACACGGTTTGTTTTTTTTTTGTTCTTCATACAAACTCTAGCGGTCGCTTGGAGAAAAAAATAAATGGAATGATTTGTGTCTGAACTAAAATCTTGATAATTTTGTTTGGGGGAGATGTTTTAAAAATTCTTTGTTTTATATGAAAAACACGATTACTGATTAAATTTTTTGATTGAACTTGACTAAAGAAATATCAAATTGTTAGCAGGCATCATTACAGATGCAAAATTCGTTAATTACATACAAGAAAAAACGTGTTGAAACACAGTATTTTTACTGTTTTTAAAATCAATATATTGTCGAAACGGTGCTGAAGTATGTTTTTTTTATTCCTGTAGTTTAAAGATCTATTTAAACCCTTCAAAACAAAACTAAATTAGATTTAATTAAGTTACTAATTTACCCAAAAAGCAGCATTTGTATAAGGAGTTTTTGCAAAAATCTGACAATATAGCAGTACATTTTTTGAAATATCTTATGTTTTGTGCAAACTATCAAAAAAATAATACCTGCAGTTCAAAGGCAATAAACAACTCTTTTATGTGCTATTTAAATTATTGTCATACACGCTCAAATGACTTCGTAAAGTAACATAGCGAATGAGCATTTTTCGTTTTTTCCTCAAATGTAAGGAAAGGCCTCTTAATGTGAAGAATTTCTTAATGTGCACATTAAGGAGTTGAACAAAACACACCTATTAATAAAAAATATTATCGAAGAGAAGAGAAAGACAACCAAATGTGTGAGCTAGTAAAAATGCTAGTAAGCTCAGTGCGATTGATAATAATAATAACAAATAACACTGGGATAGAGCTTATCAAGACGTAGCTTCGTTAACGCGATGTGTAGGACATCGGCTTCTGAACAGCTTCGTACAAACTTCGACTCCCAGTGAAGGCATAGGAAATTTTTCAATTAAAAATGAGCCAGAATCAGACTAAGCACCACTAAAAAAGAGTCTGAAGTCTGATGATCGAGGTGGAACTCATGAAATAGCTATAACTCCAGCCAAAATTTGGTGGTAGCACACAAAAGTTGTTGTTGTTCATTCAAAAATGTTCAATGTAATTGATGTTTACTTCACAGAAGGCACTGCGTAGGTATATGATTATCATACGTAAAACCCTTTGTAAAAAATATTATCATAGCCAAATTCACAAGTGACTTTGGTGGTAAGTGTCGAAAGCGTCAACTGTGCGTCTCAACAAATCTGACTTTCACCACTGTGCGCACTACGCACACGGTTGCCACTTGAAAATAAAGTTTGTGTCCAAAATTAAAAATAAAAATGACCAACTGTAGCTTAAAATGACCAAAATAATTTGAGTCCGAAATATTTGTACCTCTAAAAACAGAAAACAATGAATTCATCGCATTTATTTTAACATATTCTTCATATTACACAGATGACATATTTTTTTTTGTATGTATTAAGTCTAGTTTATATATCAATGCGAAGTAAAACTCAAAACGGAATGAAATATCAATAAATATCGCGTCGAGAGGTGTTCAAAAAAAAAAAAATTATTTAGTTTTATATTTGGTTTAGATAAGTCCGTTGAATTGTATTCACTTCATAACAAATTTCTTCCCCCTTTTCGCTTAAATAAGTTCATTTAATTTTATTGTATTTTTCACGCCTGTGAAAAAAGCTATTTTTTTGTATGAAAACTTCGCTTTGCTTCGATCTATAAACTAGGCTTTAATAATAAACAACAATAAAAAACAGAAACCAACAAATTCACAAAGCATGAATGAACTTAATTAAATTATTAGACTAACATAAATAAATAAAAGTAACGAATCATAAATAAAAAAAACATAAAAATAATAACTTTTCAGAGCATTTTAAAATGAGATCAAAGTAGAAGCTTAATATAAACAAATATACATTATGTGCATAAAATCGATATTTAAAAAAAAAAATGACCAAATGGACTAAAAAATGACCATGTGACCAAGTGAAAAAATAATGACCAAATTTGGACACGAATGACCAAAGTGGCAACCGTGACTACGCACCCTTATCTACTGCTCAGAGTTAACGCGAAAGTTACAATTTATTTTCAATTTAATTTTGAAGTGGGTGGGTGGAGCTCCGGAATGTACGAATATTCGTACAAAATTTAATTGCTGTTTTTTTTTTCATTCCATCCATACCTACCTACCCCAAAATGATTATTAATAGATTAATAGTGCTTTCAGCGCTCGTTGTGCCTAATTTAATATGCTTTAAATAAGTATGAGGGACACTAATTGATGACCAATTTTTTATTCAAAATACTATATATTATGTGACTCAAAATCAATAATTGTGTTTTTGTTTTGTTGTTTCTGTTTTTAACTGCTGCGGCAGCTCGCCATAGAACATACAATTAGGTACATATTGCAAAAAAATATTCGTGTGAATTGATGCAATGCCTATGAAATAATTACCCATTGCGTGGCATAATTAATTAATTATTTTAATGCATTTAAATAAATTTTCCAATTTGCTTCAATAATTTTTTTTTTTGTAGGATTGCAAGTATTGGATTTTATATTTTTAAATTGTTTCAAAAGGTTTCAGTTTTTTTTTTGCTCATTTAATCTGTGAGTGTGGTATTAAAAAATTATGATTTTATTTGCATTTTTATGTCGCACAAATCAAATCATATAAAAAACGATTAAGGGTTTAAACGCCCACATTCGAATAATATGGCATGTCATATGAATGAAGAAATACATACCTATTTAACTTGGATTGCACAAACGGTTGTGGTCTGGTTTCACTTATTGAATTAAGCCTCCGATGAAAAGCGTAGTGGAATATTGTTTTGTTATTTTTGTTGTGAAAAGGGATATACATTTTATAGTATTACTCGTACGGGCATAATGACGGTTATACGGAATGCTTTGACAAGCATACTTCCAGGAACATAAGCATTTACATTACAGTTACAGTGTGTGACAGGGATTTTTCATGTTTACAAAGAGCTGCGTTCGTGGAAACGCAAAAATCAGAGTACATACATACATATTTCTAAATAATACAGTATTTTTAAAGTTTAAAATTAAAAAAAAACTATATAGACACTGTACATACATATATAATTTTTTTTTATTTTGTCAACTTTAAAAATAATTCTTTCTCATCTGAAATTTTAATATTTAACGAAATTAAATTAATGCCCATGTAGACTTTGTAGCATTGCTGAATAATTTTTTTTTTTTAAATTGAAGTTATGTAGATTGATGATTGAAACAGAGATTTTTAAAATAAACTAGCTGATCCGGCGATCTTCGTTCGACTTATAATTGATTAATTTATTAATGTTCCTTTTGAAAGTCGAGCAAGCTCTAATTGTTATCACGACTTTCCGAATTTTCCGGCCTAATTTTTCAATTTTTATCTCCGTAGTGTGTTTATCTGGTTCAATACAAATCCAACAAAAAAATCTCCATCCAATTTGGATGATGTTAAGCCGAGTTATGTGCGTACGAACAAAAAACTTTATTCAGATCACGATTTTCTGACTTTGTTGGTCGAATTTTCTAATTTTCGTTCGAAATTTTCAATTTTCGGCTCCGGCTTCGTTGTGTGTTAATCTGGTTCAATACAAATCCAATAAACAAATCTCCGCATGCAAATGGAATAATGATTAGCCGAGTTATGCGCGTACGAAGGCGTACGAAGACAATTTCATTTCATTAATTTTGAAATTTCAAGGCGTGTTCATGATTTTCGTACTTCTTCGGTTGAAGTTTCTAATTTTTGGTCGAATTTTCCAAATTTGGGCCCCGTTGTGTGTTAATTTGATTCCAACAAAAAAGTCGTCAACCAAATCGGATGACCACAATTTCATTTTAGAAATTTTTTTAATTTCAAGTTGTTTTCACGATTTTCTTACCTTTTCCATAGAAGAAGAAATTACTTTTTATTCAAAGACTTTTTTGGTCGAATTTTCTAATTTTCGGTCGAACTTTCAGATTGTCGGATCCGTTGGGTGTTAATCTGGTTCAATAAAAATCCAACAAAAAAATTGGATACGTTCTTAAATTCACTCTTAATTGTATTTAATTTAAACCCCAACAATGAAGAAACGTTGAATATTTATCATCATCATCATGTATGGGGAAGTGTCAAGGAGCTTTATTTGTACATCAGAGATGTGTTATTCTTATGCAGCAAGCAACAATATTGAAGTTGAAGGATTTATGTACCTATATACAACAACTGCAGATGCAGAAAGGCACCTGCAACTGCAACTCCGAAAGTACGAAAGTTGCAGAGGCTGATGGGAGTTGCACCTGTGCATTTCTGGTTGCTTTAACATGAATTGACAATTTATTATTATAACGAGATGCGCGTAATGTCATATTTAATGTGCAACCAGGATGTGTGCTGGAGACGAAAACAACACACACACAAACAAACCGACAGAAAATCCTTACAGGAATAAACTTTTCCCATCCATAAATCTCCTTGAAGGGGATGCGATTTCTGGAGCGGAAAGTCTGTAGTATAGTTAATGTGTGTGTCGATGTCGATGTGGATTAATATTCATTTCTCTGCTTTGATTTTTTTTCTTAATGAGCGTGTGAATCTGAATGATGTGTGCGGTGTGGGTTATAACTATCTATCTATTTAAAATTTTAAGGGGTGTATGTTTCGCTAGACCGTGAGTGCACTGGTATGCATAGAGAGTAGGTATGGGATAAGTGTTTTGGCAGTGAATTGATGCAATTAAGATGCTGAAGACTTCCTTATTAATTCATATAATAGGTTTGCCATTGGTTCCGGGAACTTCAGCTGAAGTATAGCGTCAAAGAGATCCTTGTATAAACATCTTTAGTTTTATTGGTGCTATGCTATAGGTACGTAAACTTTGATTTCGAATGCTTCTTCCGGGAGCGAGCTTCTGCTTATACCTACAGTTGAACCACTCATATCGTAGTATTCGGTCTTTCAACTTGTCATGAGGAGTTATGTAAGTTTGAAGTTGTGCAAAATGAGGGACTTATAGTTTTATTTCGGATACAAATTTGTATCTACGTATGTATATATGTACAAAAATTGGAGACTGTCGTGTTAACTGAAAATGACGTATCTAAATTTTTTAATGATTAGGACTTTGACTTGCTATTTTTAGTTAAATCGGTATGAAACTATCAATTGTATATAAAAATGAATCCGTTTTTGTGTTCGTACACGCATAACTCTTGACTTAACATTATCCGATTTGGTTGGGGACTTTTTTGTTGGATTTGTACTGAATCACGTTAAAACACAAAAAATAAAATTGGAAAATTTGACGAAAAATTAGAAAATTCAAGCGAAGAAATACGAAAATCGTGAAAACGCCTTGAAATTTCAAAATTTCTGAAATGAAATTGTGTTCATACGCGCATAACTCGGCTAAACATCATTCGATTATATGCATGCGGATATTCGTGTTGGAAACACACAACGGAGATAAAAATTGGAAAATTATGTCAGACAAGTCGGAAAGTCGTGATAACAATTGGAACTTGCTCGTCTTTCGAACGGAACATTACTAATTTAATCATAGGTGGAACGAAGTTCGCCGGGTCATTGATTGATTGATTGATTGATTGTAGTAGCCGTGGCGTGATGGTTAGTGCGATGGACTGTCATGCCGGAGGTCTAAGGTTCGATTCCCATACTCGCCACCTATTTATTTAAAAGAAAAAACGGCTACTGCCTCTTGCGAGGAATTGACAAATCCTCCACTAACAGGTTGAGAATGTAGTGTGGCAAATTTAAAATGTAGTAAAATTTAAAACGCGCAAAAACACAACATACTAAGTTGTAAATTTTTTCGGAACGACAATATTATTTGTATAAATTAATAATAAAAGGTCTAAATTTAGATTTTATTTCATGCATATTTACATAGCAAAAATATCTGGCTTACAAAAACATTTTTGCAAATTTCCTACTAAAATTTCAAAATCAAGGTGGACACACAACGTTATTAGAGCATTATAATTTTTTTTTTATGTCAATTACATTGGTTTATTTATATTTTATTTTTAAAATTGATTTTTTGGTGTCGAATATGATTTCATTGATTGATTTTTTTGTAATTATAATATTTTCCGAGTGATTACTTAAAAAAAAAAGTGAATCACATTATCCACTTTCAGAAACGAAAAATTGATGACTTCTAAAAAAAATTGGTCGAAAAAAAAAAACGGCATCGGGGATTACCGACGCCCGCCATCACAGAAAAACATGGAATTTCCATACACACTATCCAAAACGTGTATGTATGTAAATATTGCCGGTAAAACAGTTTTTCGACGTGCTTAAGTTAAGAACCGAGAATTCTCCCTACTGTGCCTATCTAAACCCGAAGCGATTTAGTTGTTGTTGGATTTAACGCGTAAGCTGTTTAGCCCGAACATCGTTTTCTTCATCCAATTCCTTTCGGGGTTGCAAAAAAATAAAAAACAGCTATTGATAAATAAAAAAAAATATTTTGCCAAATGGAAAGTAAGATCAAAATTGTCCTTCTAAATTAGAATTTTATGTTTTGAAATTGTAGTGTTTTTGGAATATTTTACGATTGTACGGAGTGAATTTTTCTTGGAAAAAAATGTAGCAAAAACGCTACATTTGTAGTAGGGGGGCAACGCTGCTCCTGTCACAGAAAAGTGCCGCTCGTTAGCCGTTCGGATTCGGCAATAAACCTGTAGGTCCCCTCCATTCCTGCAGACACGCACACAGGAATGGTTTTGAGTTGTAATTCACTAGGCCCTAGGCCCTAGTTCTTCATGAGCTGTTGTGCCATCAAATTTAATTTATTTATTTTTCCAAATATGTAAATAATTGTTTTTAACGTGAGAATTGAATGATCTAGAAAAATGATTTTAGTATCAAATAAAAGGTATTTTTCTTGTCTTTAAAAGAATACCTACTAAAATTATTTTCCTATCTCTTATACATTTTGAGATGATATGCTTTAATTTCATGAGAAGCATCTACTTTTACGCGATATTTGACACACGGATATATCGAAAAATTCAGTGATGACATATGTATACTTTTTTTACCATAAATTTAATTACATTTAAAATTGAATTTTCTGAATGAAATAAATTCCTTGTTATAAACAAAAGATTCTAAAAAAGGCACTAAACTATGTCTGAGGTAGTATGAATGTTGAGATGTGCGATAAATAAAATATATTCCCTTATATTTTAATAAGTTAAGGCTCTCCCAAACCAACGCGATTAATCGCCGCGACAATAGAAAACAATAACAACAACGTGTTGTTTTCTTTTGTCGCAGCGATTAATCGCGTTGGTTTGGGAGAGCCTTTATTTGCTGATTAATTAATTATTAATTTAATACACAGCAAAAAAATATTTAAAAATAAGAAAAACTATGACAATATTAATAAGTAAACAACGTTGCTATATTTGATGAAAAATTATCGTGAAAATGAAAGCAGTTGAAGTTAAAGTATATTTATATTCATAAACACGTTATTCTAAATTTCTAAATTCAAGTTTTATTTTTCCATATGCAACTGCTCCTTTGAAAAAATATCTGATATCCTAAATGCTTTGTTCGCCCTTGTATAACCAATAACCATATCGCCTGGTGAGAAAAAAAACAATTATTTTAATTTTGAGTGTAAAAACTATGATTTTTGTAAACTGCTAAATTTAATGTTTTTTGAAACACCCATTTTTGCACGCTTTTTCGACTTTACACTGAGTAGAAAAAAAGGTTCAAGCATAATCAAGTTAAGCTTGACGGATAGTAAATCCTTATATATCTCTTCATATAAAACCAAAAACTCAGCTGCATAAAGTTGTATAGAGCTGAGCTAGAGCGATTTGATTTGATGAAGTCAGTAATTTTTTCTGAGTTTTTTTTTGTCAGTTGCAAAAAAAAATTAAATAACGATGCACATAACTACGAATATGGAATCTCTCCATTGCATGCTAGACTCAGGTGCATGGAATTTATTTTGAAACTGGCTTATACACCGACAAGAGGGAGAGAAGTTTGATGAATCGATTGGGATCAAGGAGGCAGAAAAGAGAAGAAAACAAGAGATTCAAAGGTGTTTTCACAATGAGCTTGGAATTGATGTAGATAAACCTAAGCAAAGATTTGGAAATAGCAATGATAGAAACACTTCAAGGAGATTTTTTGAACAATCTGAGGCAACCGCTCGAAAAACTGGAGGCAATAAAGAGGTTATAACCAGGATCAAAATAATATTAATATTTTGAATTGCAGGGAAGTAGTAAATACATAGTTAAATTTGGAGAGTACACCAAAAAAACCGCAGAGTTATTGAAACAAAAGTACTCTGAAAAACAACTCGCACCTAATCTTCATAAAATTTTGGTTCATAGTCAAAATATCATCGAATACCAATCTCTACAACTTGGAGAATTGTCAGAAGAAGCCCAGGGTCTAAAAATCAAGACTACAAGAAATACAGATATCAAAACACGTGCAAAGATTCAATAATTCGGCAGAATGAAGACCTATTTAACATGCTAGCAATCTCATCCGATCCACTTATTTCTTCCTTAAGGCATGTAAGAAACCAAAAAGAGCTGAAAGCACAATACTCACCAAAAATGATAAGTTTATTACGCATTACCCCGGACTTAGATGATAGTTTCCAATAAATTTAATGTTTGTATGTAAATTTTTGTTCTTTTTATTTTGTGTTTCTACTTTTTGAATTGTAATCTATCAATAAAATACTTTATAAATGTGCTCTCTTATAAAAAACAATAAAAAATATAAAACATCAATTAATAAAAAAAAAACAAAAACTGATTTTTTCCCCTCTGTTTCACTCAAATTAGTTTGTTTTTTTTCCCCACTGTTTCACTAAAATTACACTCAAATTACTTCATAAATTGACTTTCGACCTTTTTAGAATTAAATACCAATTATGTTAACCACCTTAACTAAAACTTCTTATTTAAGCAGCAGTTTCTGAAACACCCTGTAAATATTTTTTCTTAAAATTCACAAACTTTATAGCCTTGGAAATTTCCTTCAAGATAAAAAAAAATTTTTTTTGGCGATATCTTTATTCGTTTAAGAGATATGATTTTTGCAACCAAGGAAGTCAATACGGGCCACTATGCGGCGGCGTGGCAGTCCAACACACTAACCATTACACCACGTTGCTCTTGCTGAGTGTTTAGTAATAAGATTTTGGTCCAAAAGGGCAACTTGAACTTTGTGACTAGATCAAGAAAGATAATTGCGAATGTTTGCTAATTATAATGGGTTCTGAAGAAGTTGGAACTGGAGCCCTATTACAGCAAAACAAAACAAAAAATCATCTTCAATGACGAAAGAACACGTACGTCAAGAAAATATGCCAATTTGTGTGGGATGGTCCAAATCTGCAAAATTTTTATCAAGTGCCAATGCATTCGCAAAAAGTCACTATTTGGTGTGAATTTGGATTATAAACCAGCGACATCACCGGTTAGTACTTGTTCGAAAACCACGATGGCATTCCTATCATTTATCATGGATGTTTAAATGTTCTCAAACTCCAACATTGATCCAAACCACTATCTGTCTGTACATGTAGGTACATTTGTATATGCGATACAGCATCATCAATTCATTATCCTTATACAATTTTACTTCCCTTAAGCTAACGCCAACAACTGTTAAAGTTTGGTCGTTTTCAGAACATATTTTCGAAAAATAAGATCTCCAACATTAACACCACAATTATTATCTTATGAAATGCTACAAAGTCAAATAAATAAAAGACTTCGCATCTAATACCTCTCACAAACTTTTTTAAATAGAAGGTGTCGTCGTTAAGATATTGCTTAAAAACTACCTCACTCAAGTCAAGGACACTGGGGTAAATGTTTTTTTTTTTTTTTTTTTGTTTTTTAACTAAACCACTTGAACTTTTTTTTTTTTAATATGTAAAAGCTATTCAAAGTCTCGACAGAATTATTTTGATTTGCCAAAAAGTCCAGCACTTTTGAAGACATTTCCAATACAAAACTTGAAGAGCCACTTCAAACGGTTTTTCTTTCTATCTTTTCCCATCGCTTACCACCGTCACCGTGTAAATTTGCTGTGACTTTTTTTTTCTTTGTAACTATTTCCATAAAAAAAAGAAATGAACATCAAGGTGAGCACCACCAAAGCTGTAAAAAGACATAACGAGCAAGGAGTATACGATTTAATTGCTTCTCACAAAACTATAGAGCGATATATAGAACAGGAGAGCCGGTTGTGGAAACAGTGGGTTTGTCCAGCGTTCTAGTTTTATATCGAAGCAAAGGACTATTCCGGCGAATTTGCAAATGCAATCGGTTGGGTTAAGCCTGTCGGCTCCAGTTTGCTGGATTCTATGGCAGTAAAAATAACGAAAATTATAATCAGAGTCTTTGTATTCTGAGGCATACTTCCTCACTGTATATGAATTGGACGTTGTCACCAGTTTGAGTCCAAGTCCCAGCCCGAGTCCCAGGGAGGACTTTTAGTATCCTGCTAATGGGTCACGATCTAGTTATTGCAAAATGTATTGAACGTTCTTATACATTTTCTATAGTCTCTGAAGGAGAGGCGGTTCAGAGGTTGTTCCTTAACCCTATAGGTATAGTAGTTAAGGTACCTTTATTGATGGGCGTATAGGGCGACCAATGGAGCATGCCATTTTGTATGCATATTCTACCATCATCGTCATCATCATCATCATCCAGGAAGGAATAAGTTTTCAATGTGAATTTTGATTGCCTCGCCAATTAGCATAATGAATAACGTATATAAAAGTGCTTCTTTTAAAGTTATCATTGCAGTTGGGTGATGAGTTTGGACTTAATTGCTGTAATTTCTTTTCTTTTTATATCTTTTGCACAAGCGGAAGCGTAAGGTATTCTAATAATTTCACAAGGAGCTCAAATAAAAGAAATAAAAAAAAAAAAAAACAAGGGCAGATGGCAATGCTGCGTGAAATGAATTTTGAGTTTTGATGAGGAAAAACAAAAGGACAATTAATGTAAAACCCTTTTAAGAGATACTTTACATTGTGAGGAAACAATTTAATGGTCCGTTGACGAGCAAGGTTTATTGCATAATTAGAATGTTTTATCATCGTTTAGGTATTTAAAATATTTTTTTTTTATTTTTTTATTAGTTTTATATAAGTTTAAGGATTATACTCCGTATATGAGAAAATCTTTATTTCTAATGGTTCTTATTTTTCATTGTTAAACAGACGTATTAGGTCGTATAAATTAGTGCCCCTATAATCATTTCTCATTTTAACTTAAATATTTTTATGATGATGTCAAATATTTGGCATAAAATTTGAAGCTAAAGATTTTATAATAGCTATAACAATCGTTTTATTATATTCATGGTATGACCTTTTCAGGCACTTCTCACATAAAAAAAAAACTTGAACAAAAACAAAAGGGTGTTAAAAGAATAGACGAATTTCAATTTATACCAAAATAATCAGAATTTAAAAAGGATTCCTTATCCAGATGAAAAATTCTCAATAAACAATGAATAAATTTAGAGACAAACCTAGAATCTTTTTAACCATATTCATAGCATGAAAATCTTTTATGCTAACGATTCCTTTTGCATGAGACGAAATGAGACCACCCAAAAAATAGGCTTCTCTGCTTCTCAGACCTCCTATTATTTTACAGAACTCTTTTTGCCGAAATGAAATTATGTTTTATCCTTTGAATTTTTTTTTGCAAAAACTGTTATTTGATTTTCTCTTAATTAATTAATTAAATTAATAATTAATTATTGATTTTGATCTTTTTTTTATGGAGAATTTTTTGAAAAGTTAAAATAGGATTTTCGAAAAAAAAAACTTGGTCAATTTAGGCTAATGTCACGCTTTTTTCTTCGCGGCCATTTGGAGGTACGTCATGAGATCCAAGAAAACTTATAGGAATAGGGACACGAGCGTCCACTTGTTAGTTTCATCAAAGGGTCCAACTTTTTCTACTGTCTAACTTTCATGCCGCCCAGATTGTAAAAGGGCATGAAGGGGACTGTCGTAAATTAGTATGAACAAACATGCGTCCAAATGAATGCGCTTGCAAATAATTTTCAGGTGACTTTTTTGGTGTTATTTATTTTTAGTGGGTAATTTCAATAAAACAACTATTATTTATTTTGATACCTCATTTGTTTTTTTGTGTGCTATAGAAATAGAGGCCTCGCAATCTTGATTTTAACTCTTAGGGCCTTATTACGGTTCGCTTCGAGTCAAACGTTTTGGCGAACGTTCTACAATTTCATATTAGAGTTGGCGAATAAAGTCATTCGCAAAAAATTCATCGAAAATTCATTTAATTGTCAATGGTTTGCTATTGATGTCAGAGTAAAAAAAATTATTTTCATAAATATAATTTTGTTTGTGGAATTTTTGCAGTTTTCTTTAAGTTTTAAACATTTTTTAATAACTTCAACATAATATTTCGTGGCACAACAACTTTTTTGAAATAATCATCCAATTTGTTTGCGGAAAATCAAAAAATCAAGACCCGGGCGAGCGCTCTGTCAGCTAGTTTAATTTGGTGTATCCGTGTGTTCCATTAGAAAGGTTATGTGTTGATAATGGGTATATTTTGATTGACAATATAATGTTTTTAATTTATAAATTCATATTTTATTTGTATTCGCCGGCCAGTCACTAACAATTTTCATTCGCTTAGTAGTAGCCGTGGCGTGATGGTTAGTGCGATGGACTGTCATGCCGGAGGTCTAAGGTTCGATCCCCAGCCCCGCCATCTATTTATCTAAAAGAAAAAACGGCTACTGCCTTTTGCGAGGAATTGACAAATCCTCCAAGAGTATTTCCTGTCACAGAAAAGTACCGCTCGTTAGCCGTTCAGATTCGGCAATAAACTGTAGGTTCCCTCCATTCCTGCAGACACGCACACAGGAATGGTTGAGAGTTGTAAGTCACTAGGCCCTAGTTCTTCATGAGCTGTTGTGCCATCAAATTTATTTTTTTATAGTTCTGACGTCTGAGGCGAGTCACATGACGAATATTCGCTAATTGTAATACGGATTTGATTTATTCGCCAGCTTTTTGGTTCGCTTCGCGAACGATAATAGGGCCCTTAACCACATACCACCTATTTCAGTCCCTTAACCACCTACGTGCGGTCCTGGAGACCGCTTACAGATTATTACCTTGAATTCGGGACTTACAGTTTTGTCTTAATACAAATAAGTGAATAAAATGTTTGTTAATGCTCTTAAGTGAAGTTATTTTAGAGACTGAAATAACATACATAACCTAGAGTAACATTTTGTAATATTCTTGAAATCTTCACAAATACACACTTTTAGCACAAAAAATGACTATGCTCATAAAATGAGACCTGTATACCAGTAAGAACTGAAATATTTCAAATTCTTGGTATTAATTCTTATAAATTAAGGGTTCAAAAAATAGTATAAAAATAAAAAATTTAACACAAAATAAAAACTTCAACAAAATTGCAGCCCATCAACATTCACATTCACAATTTTCATGGCAGTTACCGTACATTTTTTCTTCAAACTGGGTGGAACTCTCAAACTGGGCGGAACTCTCAGTCACATGAGGTTCCGCACATCACTGCAATTTTCGTCTGGCATATTTTTATCATCAGACATCTTTTGCTGAAGCAATATTTCAGTACTTGTGTCGCTTAAATTTATTTTGACACTAAAAAAACTGTACTAAATTTAAAAAAAAAATCACAACCACCTACATGCGTTCGGTCCCGGAGACCGCTCTGGCGAAATATTTTTACTAACCTAGGCCAAACGCGTCCACGTTTTGAGTCTGTCAGCTTCAGCTTGTTGATCAGTAAAAAATGTACATGGATGATGGATGTACTCTGTCGCAGGACACGCAAACATTCAAATATATGTATTCGATTTGAAAATTCGTTGCGGTCTCTGACTAAGACCGGTGGTAGGTGGTTAAGGATTAAATTAATCAAGAAATCGGCAAAATTGAATATAAATTGTTCGTTTGGTTCATTGCTCTCCGTAGTCTACCAGTGGGGAAAAGTCTGTTAATTACAAAATTAGGTCAATTTCCAAAGTTAAGCTGTTTTGATATCTTTTGTTGTAATGATCAGATTTTCAAGGTTAATGTCTTAAAACAAAGATTAAATGTTAGGGTACAATAAATTGTATATACTAATTTTTAAGAAGGTCACCCCTTCTACCCTAAAAACGCAATGGGGAAGCAAAAATTGAATTCGTTTCTTGAAAACTCTAAATTGAAAAGTTGATTTAAAATTTCAGAAATTTGAAAAACAAATTATGTTATTTCCCGCACTCTTATTTAAAATAATATTTTTTTAGCATAAATCTAACAGGAGAGGCAATGGTGATATACTTTAATCAACACAGTAACACCAAAGTTGTAGATAATTAAATTCTAAGCATCTTTTGTGAAGTGTATTTTTAGTCAAAAGTTGAAAATAAACGAGTTATTTAACCAAAACCAATTTTCCTTAAATTCAAGATGGCGGCCAACGCAATACAGCTAGGCGGTCGAAAACATTCCATTTTGTTTGTACATTCAAACTGGACTAAATTAACAGAAACAAAATTGAACTCCCATCACCTCTCCATAGAACCACCTTTTTCTTGTTTTAAACAATCCAGAGGCGAACACAGGGGGTTTTGGGGTACATTTATTCTTTACCATCGTGAGCTACTTTCAAAAATACAAAACATTCAGCCGCAAAAGTGTTCTGAGCTGGATACAGATACAGAAGAAATATGTAGGTACTACTGTTCTCACATTTGCAAAAGAATGTCCAAATGACATCAAAGGATCTACTGGTAATTTTTTTAGCTGAGATGATGATGTAGCGCTGGTAACAATAATTTATTATTAATTTATTTTTAAGTTTTCTGAATATTTGTTATAACTTCAAATTATTGCGTTCTCCTCTGCAACAATCTTATTATTTATTCAAAATAGCGTTTATCGCTCTTTTGTCCAAAAAATCTCATTATTTCTTTAACCTATTTGAAATAAATTTTGTATACAAGTACTTCTAATAAGTTCAAAAAATATTGCGTATAAAAATTAAAAAAAAAAAACATTTTAGATTTAAAAAAAAATATATAAATTTTATTGAATTCTTCAATTAATCAGGAGTTGTTTAATCAGATAATTTATAGTTATCTTAATTTTTAACAATTTTTTATTTTAAAGTGAAAGTTATATGCCTGTATGTGCGATGCAGTGTTCATTTTTCTGTACTCACGAAATTTAACTTTAGACTGAAATGCTGTCGTTTTCAAAGTTTCGAACGTAGCACTTGTCAAAAATTGGGGGAGCAATTTTTAGAAGTTGAGGAGCCCCACAAAAATTAAAAATATTCCATAAAATAATATGATTAATAAAAATCACAATTTGCGTTCATAAAATAAAAAAATTTCAATTTTTTGTGCTGACTTTGGGAGCCATTTTGAGCTAGAGGTAGCACAGTAGCTCTTTCTGCAGCAAAGTAGCCAAATGCTACTATAGCCATTACGACAGCAGTTACTGAAGGTGACAGGTGTCATAAAATATAGACTCCCTTAATTAATTTATTTCTTTTAAAATCAGATAAAAAGATTTATAATATTCAGACTTTAAACAAACACTATGATTGTACATTAGAGCAAGTTCGTGCGACTCAGTCGTGCAATTTACTTTTAAATCAAAGAAGAAAAATAAAATATGTTTAATAATTAAACAAAAAGTACTCATACGCCCTGTAAAACAAACAATATCGCTTATTCTACCTATATAATTAGAAATAAAAAATAGAATTTATATTTTAGAATGCTTTTTATTTCCGTGTAAAATATTGTTGTGATGAAGACAAGTGTAAAAAGAGAAATGCAGATACACATCCCCAGTAAATATTATAGCTAGTGTATTGGCGCATGAAGTCACGGAACCTTGCAGTCAGCACAGCGCGTGTAGCTTACTGCATCCACATGTACTTATGCAGCTGAAGTGGTTTTAATACTGCGATGTCATTACCAAGCATTTAAATATCTTTTTTTTAATTTAAGATTCAACCCTATGCAGACTTGTATCAAAAAAAAAACAGGCATTTTCTTAGAGCTTATATAGTCACTCTTATATTATGTAGGTTTACTTTCAAGAAACTGTCTATTAAGTTCCATGAAATTCGTACTCTTTATATTATTCAAGGTAGAAAGTTAACAAAATTAGGTTATATTAAAAGTTCTTTAATTTTTATAAGATCCTTTCTTGCTTGCGCGCAGTAAAGATTTAGTTTTCGAAGAAGTTTTGCAAACTCAACAGACAGAACCTCGAAAACTTTTTGAATTAAAACCAAACAGTCAATATACTTAGTTACTTATTAAAAGGACTCCTTTAACAACAACCAATACCATCAAATGAGTTACTCAGAACCTCCATAGCATCCACAAAATTAAGTCATCTGGATGGGGAATGTATATAGGTAGTGCGAGGAAATGCATATTACAATATGTTGGCGTTTCAGTCTATTTGCGATAACATGTAGTAAAAATTAATTTTCAAACACAATTTCATAAATTTTGTGGTTAAACTTGAACCTTTGGTGCAAAGGTGCTTTCTGCAAGGATCACTTCAGAAACACATTCATGCATACAGCATACCTCAATAAAACTTAATTCAGGCGTAGAACAAAAATTGCAATGATATTTCATAAGAAAAACCAACGTTGCGTTACGGTCTGATATCAGTTTTCTGCCTTCTGCCTGCTGCACTGTTAACTTTTCCCTTGATAAGTGAACGCATTCCATCATACTTTGTGTGAAAGTTTTCAAGAGATCCTTGGGACCTTTGCGATGGGGAGGAACCGCACTATACTCCTGAATGGGCCTTGTGATGCAGGAGGCACAAACTCTATCGTTAAAGAAGATGAACGTTTTTCTTCCCTCGTCTTCCTCCTCTCCAAACTATTTATTTTTAGGTGTATATAGGAAACTTTCTAAATCTCTTATTTAAATTTACAGGCCATTAGGGCGATATTCAGTTACACCAGTATAGAACGCGTGACATATATTCCGCGTGCGTCTATCTTAAGGCAGGTATAACTACTCCAGACTCAGACTATATGATGGGTTGGTAAAGAGTCTTGCGTCTTCTTCACTTTGATTATAATGTGCAATTTTGCATGTTAACTTGAAAAAGAGTGTTAGTGTGGAGCGAGCAAATGATGTTAGCTTGTAATTTATTTCCCAATTAAAAGGAATTAAAGTTCATCATGTTGAGCTCTTTTATAGGAGGATGATGATGATGATGGAGACGAAGAATACAACGACGACGACGTCGACGTTGATGATGACGAGGATCTTAATCAATGTCTCTACACAATTCAGGTCTCAAGATTTCAATTATTTCCATCTTAGGTTAAATTTATTTGTATGTTGTTTGGATTGAGAAACAAGAGTGATTTGAGATCTTTTAAGATAAAAGGTTACCAACGATTAGAAACGCATTAAAGAATGGATATAATATGGCACCTGAATGTAAGTATCGAAGCTTTAAAATTAAAATATGCATTCTATGCGCTAGACAATTTTAAAGAACATTTAGCTGATAGGCTTTCTCACTAACTTAAGGTGGTACTGCAGTCCGATAGTCCCCTTTCACACGAAGATTAAGATACTAGTTGCTGGAGATTTTTTTGACGTATTCTTTAAATCTCCTTAACGATATCTTGTACCTTTCACGCACGTAAGCAACAAAACCTGAAGAGATTTGCTTATTTTCCTTTTAATCTACCTTGGTTAAACGCACACAAATGTAGTGTGAAGGGGAACGGCAAAAAAATCTCCTGAATTTGTTGACCGGGGAGATTTTGGTTACCCGTATTTCTTGCTGCCCTTCTCACCAATGAACTGATTGTTGCTGGAAACTCAGTTGCAACTAAGCGGGAGCAACAACTTCTTTAGCCAGCTTCGTGCCTATATCTCACTGCTGCCTGTGCGCACCGCATTCTTCTTCTATGAGCCATAAATAAAAATCAATAAATTCAAAACCGAAGAGGAGGCCAAAAAACTTAAAAATTGGAAACACCAGATTATAAATTTATTCATTCTATGAGCCATGCCTCGGGGGTTGATCTAACTATTTTTCGGGCCGCGTGTCCATCTGCTTTTCTTGACCCAGCCACGGAAGTCGCTTTACTCTTTTACTCTTTTGGTTATAGGTCGGTGTCGCTGTACTTCTTGAGAAATTTAAACCTAAAGCCTAAATCAAGAAGATTCTGCAGCAAGCTCGGTCCACTTTCAAAAGCCCAATTGAACTATGCCTTTTTGCACTTGTGTACGCTACTCCTGTTCCGCGGACAAAATATATTGAGATTCTATTCATCGGGCCTGCCATTGGTGTGCTACGCACACCTCCCGTTTAGGCGGCAACATATACATACAATGTCGTCCTATACGTTTTTTTAAAGCCAGAAGTTCTTTTATTTTATTTTTAATTCAAAGTATTTGATGGAATAGTTTTTGAAAAACTAGTTTTCAAACTCAAAATTTTGAAAAAAATTGTGTTCAAACTAATTTTTTTGTAAATTTTACTTTATTAAGTAAAATAGTTTTGTTTTTTATATTCGATGCTCCTGTAAATTTCTAGGAAAATACGGAAAAGAAAATACTTAAGTGTCTTTTTATTTTTGAGTAAATTCAAAATAACGGGAAAGGAAGTTTTCTAAAAAAATGACTTAAGACAGAAAAAAAATTATTAAAAAACAACGGTCACTATTACATTGGCATGTTATACATTTTTCTAAGGCTAGAAACCTCCTCTTTTTTTTTTAATAAGTTATTTTATTGAACAGTTTTTCAAAAATTAACTTTCAAACTTAAATTTTTGAAAAAAAAAATCAAAAAATTGTGTTCAAGCTAATTTTTTTCAAAATTTTATGTTATTAATATATAATATATAAATATAATATTTTCGTGTTTAATATTCAATGCTCCCATCAATTCTCAGCCAAACACTAAAAACCAGGATGTCAAAATGTATTCCAGCTTTTGAGAAAATTGAAAATAACAAAAGTAAATTTTTTGTTGAATTTGGCTTCCATCGGTTTCTACTACATATTTTCAATTTTCTCAAAAACTTAAAAAACATTTACGCATCCGGTTTTTAGTGTTTGACTGGAAATTAATAGGAGCATTGAATGTTAAAAACAAAAAATATTACTTAATAACGTAAAATTTTGAAAAAAAATTAGTATGAACACATTTTTTTTTTTCATTACTTTTTCAAAATTTTGAGTTTGAAAATTAATTTTTCAAAAACTGTTCTCTCAAATAATTCTAATTAAATAAAAAATAAAAGAACGAGCTTTCGGCTTTAAATAAAAGTATAACATGACATTGTAAGTGTTGCCGTTGTTTTTTAATATTTTTTTTTTTTTTTTTTTTAATTCAAGTCGTTTTTTTAGAAAATTGCCTCTCCCGCCTATACGGGGGGAAATAACCCCCGCATCCCATACGATTTTTTCTTGTCTTAACCCAACCTACATGCTCTAGCTTTTTGATGCCCCCTATACCGAACACCCTGTATATGTAATAGGTCCGATGATCTAAGTAAGTAAGCATGTATTCGTCGGATACACGCCCCTGTTCCAAGCCATTTCGTTGTGTTTGTCTTAAAAGACACCACGATAGAGGTGTCATTGACAATGACTATAAATATTATTTTAATTATTACTTTATTATTCTGATCGTGTCCCTAATTAAGTTTTTAGCTAGTTAGGGACTCGATCAGAATTTAGAAAAGGACTTGGAAATATTTTGCGGTTGTAGCCGTCCGAGACAGCAAGCGAATTTCCTTATATTTTTTTTTTTTCGTTTTTTGACTATGATCAATCAACCTAAATCGGTAGACGAAGCCGTATTTAGGACCGTGCTGGCAGTATTTTAATGCTCAAATCTGGTGAGCACGCAGGCTACTCCACGTCACCCCTCAAAAAGACGAGGCGCTGGGGGAACATTGACATCCGCCATTGAAATTCTAGCAGTGTGGGATGTAGCCCCGTCCTGTTGGAACCAGATATCTCCCAGATTAGTTGCTTCACTCAATTCTTCCAGCTCGGGTTCAAAAAACTCTTCCAACATCGTCACATAGCGCTCAGCGGTGACAGTGTTGGTTCACCCATTATCCTCGAAAAAGTAAGGACCAATAATCCCAAATTGGGATACTGAACACTGCATACAGTCGCTTTAGGAGAGTGAAGTGGCCTCTGGTGAATTTCCCTTGGGTTCTCATTAGCCCAATATCGAAAATTCTGTTTGTTAACAGCTCCACACAGAATGGTCGAACAGCAAACCCACGATGCTCTCCCGTCCAAACCATGGTTGCTACTGAAAAGGAAAACTAGACTCTCTCACTGCCACAACGAGACCCCTCCCCTTTTCCCACCTCAACCACAGGCCGAGCACCGGCCTTGGCATCAAGAGAAATCAAACGAACTCTTAAAAAGCTTTAATTTTTCTATATGCTTGTGGAGAAACGTTAAAAAAGTTTTAAATGCAAAATTAAATTGGCAAATCAAAATAAATACCATCTGGTTTATTCTCAATTATTGTCATTTTTATAGATGAGTTAACCTACTTCTTCTGACAAACTAAATGCAAAGCATTACGTTTTTTTTTAAATTGAAACTTATTTATCTTTACTTAGTGCAACAGAGTGACAAGTATATATTTTTATATTTGCAAGTTGTATCTGCAAGTTTTAATTTTTTAATGAAAAAAGGAAGTGACAGTTCTAACCACAACAAGATGTAAAATTAACCATCGTTTGACTATTATACATAGTAGACATAGCTGGTAGACGTAGAGCTTCTTTCATTTAAATAGAAAATTTATCCTTTGAATGGAAAAGGTAAATATTTTCAGGCCGAAGAAGTTTTCTTATATATTTAGTGTTGTCGATGTTTTGTGAAACTTGTGTTCCTTCGGCTATGGCATAATGAATTAACTTTCTTGAATTGGTTTTTTTGCTTGTTTTTTTTTTTTTTTATTTTTATTTGCTTTTTCAACTGCAGATGCGAAAAAAAAAAACTTTGCAAAAAAAAAAAAGATGATGGTTGTTTTCATTTCAAAATATAAGATGGTGGATAAAGTTTTCTTTTTTGATATTAAGTTAAAAACTGCAACTAGGTATACTTATTACTCGAACGAGCAATATGGTTAGATGATTTAAAAACTCTTCCCTGATCAGGTAGTGCAATTTAAAACTTTGAACTTATGATGATTGTTTAAGAGTTGGATTTATATAAGTTTTTATTAGACTTCAGTGAATTTAGAAGAGAACAAATACTCATAAATCTTTAAAAAAAAGTCAAAAATATCTGAAGAAGCAAAATGAAATGCCAAGAACATTTTAATTGTAGTTTAAAAGTCAGCTCGTTCTTTTGTTAAAGCAGTAAGAAAGTGCATAAAAGTATTATAGGTACATTCTCTGAAAACTAACGATTTGGCTTTATAATTTATTTAGGGGTTGATTTATGAGATCATTCTAAGAAAAAAATTGTGTGGGCAAAAAACTCTATCTCCCCTCCTGAGGCGGGGAGGTGCAATTTACCTAAAAGGAAAACGAAATTGTTTAAAAACTAAAGAAAGTATATATACAACAATTATGCTATAGCCTTTAAAAATAAATATTCCATTCTTTTATTTGCTTTCTAAATCAAGTTCTTTAAATTATTAGTTTTGAGAAATGAGAAATTAAATTTCAAAGTCAAAATATTTTTGAAAAAAAATTGTGAATTTTTTTTAAGATAATTTTTTTTTTTTCAAAATTTTGCGTTATTAAGACCGAATGTTCTTGCAAGTAATAAATACCTTTAATAATTCTTAGTAAAATACTAAAAACCAGATTTAAAAATCCTTTTTAGTTTTTGAGAAATTAAAAACAAAATTAACGGCCATATTGTTGACTTTCTTCAAAGCTAGTTCTATAGGGTTTTCGAGTTTTAAGTTTTTCAAAAACAATTATTGATTTGATTTGATTTAGATGTCAAAATATGTATAAATATTTTGATTTAGATGTCAAAATAATAAAAATTTGTGAAAAACTTAAAACTGGAAACGCGTAGAGAACTAGTTTTTCCGTAGAACTAGCTTTGAAGAAAGCCAATAAGATGGCCGTAAAGGTTTCATATGTTTGTTTTGTTATGTTTATGGTGCAATATTTTATAAATAAAACCCTTTTTTTGTTTTGGGAAGAAGTATCTTTTTTTTTCTTTTAATTTCTCAAAAACTTAAAAATATTTTTAGATCTGATTTTCAGTATTTGACAAAGAATTAATAAGGGCGTTGAGTACTTGAAAAAACATTGGGTCTTAATAACGCAAATTTTTTTTTTAAAATCAAATTGAAAAATTCCAAAAAAATTTTGACTTTTAATTTAAATTTCTCAAAAACTATTCATTTACAGAAGGCGATTTAGAAAGCATATAGAAAAATGGAACATTTCCTTATAAAAAAGCTATATCATATCGTTTTACGTAATTTCCTCAATTTTTAATAATTTATTTTCCATTTTAAGTCCAGTTTTCGAAAATTGCCTCTCCCCGCCTCGGGGAGAGTTCTTTTTTCTAGAATAATCCCAGGAATTAGGGGACACCCTTTATAAGTTGAAATTGAAAATTTTTCTTTTAAATCGAGTTCTTAATTGTTGGATATTCATGGTTGAGGTCATTTAATGGAGTTGAAATTTCCAAGTCACAATAAATTTGTGCATACAAAAATAACTTATTGAGAGACAATTTAAAACTATATAGTTTAAGTGAAATATCAATTTATCATTGGCATTCTAAAAGTTAATGAAATTTTTCAGTTTTTTGAAACAAAACGTTTTATTTTATTTTGATCAATTTTTTATGGAGAATGAATATTTACACCACTTATGTTCGGTTTCATAAATATTTAAATGACTTTTAAATTTTAAAATAACGTATTTTGTATGAGAACAACATCATTTATAATTTAAATCCATTAAATAGTTAAAAGGGCCTTATGACATTGCCTATTATACTTTTTCCAACTAAAATAGGTAGTGTAGGCAAAATAGGACTCTCATTGTGGCAACAAGGATTGCATAAATCTGTCCTTTATTAAAGCTCTCATAGGGTTGTAGTAGTGTTTATTTTAAATAGACCCAAATATGGAAGAATAGTATGTAGGGTTACCGCCCTTTCTTTATTTATAGAAATTTTCATTTAATTGTTTTATTTATAAAAATTAAAACACATTTATCTTTTATCACACCACCATGAGGTAAGATAAAAGGAGCTTCTTCAAAAATACACGAGTTAAAAATACAAATTGCACAAAACTTTAAAAAAAATACAATTTACATAAAAATACTTTACTTCACATTAACTGACCGCGCGTTACGAAAATTTGCGCATAAGACTTAATGGTAGCTCACTCAAGTTGTTGTTGTTTCATTTAAATCTTCAATGTTAATATGATTGTGCGAAAGCTTTGCAGCCTACACTGCTCGTGTGTTATCATACAAAACCCCTTTCAATTAATTCTACGCAAATAATGTTCTTCTTCAAAGAAAACAGCTTAAAATTTTGTAACTGCTTTTTAACGTATTTTCCACACATTAAAAGAAATGCAAAAGATAAAAACACTCCACGATAACACTTGTCATTAAAAACCTTTTTTTAAAGCTCTAAAATCAAAAGCACCTCAGCAGAAACCCAAGGAAAAAATACTGAAGGAGTTACTAAATGGACACGGGTAACTCTGAATGCACATCAGTATTTAATGGGGGGTGCGCTCAATTGGACGTCGTCAGATACAATCGGAAATTTACTGGCGGACAAACACTTTTTTACGGAGGTTCTTTCAATTTAGTATGGTGCAAAAATACGGCACGCTACACTGATTTTGAAAAAGCCTTCCCATAAGTCGTGTACTGCCTATTTATGTTGGATAAACTATAGTCCCAATTTTTGTTTACATGTTCGAATCGCTTTTACACTTTCCGAGCACATCATATTCATTATTTACTTATCGACTGATTTTATGAGGGCAAACATGTTCGAATCGAATGTTGTAGTAGCCGTGGCGTGATGGTTAGTGCGTTGGACTGTCATGCCGGACGTCTAAGGTTCGATCCCCAGCCTCGCCACCTATTTATTTAAAAAGAAAAACGGCTACTGCCTCTTGCGAGGAATTGACAAATCCTCCAAGAGTATCTCCTGTCACAGAAAAGTGCCGCTCGTTAGCCTTTCGGATTCGGCAATAAACTGTAGGTCCCCTCCATTCCTGCAGACACGCACACAGGAATGGTTGAGAGTTGTAAGTCACTAGGCCCTAGTTCTTCATGAGCTGTTGTGCCATCAAATTTATTTATTTATTATTATTAATGTTTTAGAAATACAGAAATTGACTTATACAATATAACACAATAAATTGTCATGCGTCTAAATCAAGTTCTGAAAAACTTCTACCCGTAAAAATTCGAGAAAACCTATCGGCTTATGTCGGATTTTCACAAGTGTCAAAATGTCATTAATTTTGTCATTTTATACCAATAAATTGTCATAATTCGGTTTTATGACAGTTAATTGGTATAAAATGGCAAAATTAATGACATTTTGTCACTCGTGTAAATCCGGCATTACAAAAATAGCTCTTTCCTAAAAATAAGCCACTTTAAATACAAAGGTACCTCTCGACCATTTATTCGAGAAACTAAACAAGTTTAAAAATTATTATTTTCACAATAACTTCTTTAAAAACCACTCAGAGACATTTTTTTTTTGCTGTGAAAGAGTGTGCACATTTAATATTCAACAGAAGACAAAACACTACTTTAACACTTTTGCTAACATGGTGTGATTTTAATTCCATCGAAAAATGTTTTGTTTTTGTGTTTACTATGCCGATTGATATAGTGAAACGTTTATAGGTTCCTTTTTCCTGCAATTATTGTTTTGTTGAGTCTCATTACAAATCAGTGTTGCCAATGATATTTTTTTAAAATGAAATATAGTAATGATAAAAACTATGGCGCAAAATTTTAAACAGCCTGATGTTAAGGTATTATAGCATGTTACTATTTAACAATTTTCTAACTTTAAAACTCTTAACTAAAATATTCTTATTTTTAAACACTTTCTAACTAGTATCAGACTAAACCTTTTTTCTTAAGAAACTCTTGCTGAACACGCCTAAAACAGTGACAGTTCAACCCATTTTTACAATTGTAGCTGCCAAAGTGACACTTGGATTTAGTATGATACTAAAAAAGATAAAATAGGCATTTGGCTATTTTAACTTTAGTAAAATGTTAAAAAGATAATACGATGCTAACTCGTTTAAAATTTAGAAAAGCCTGTTTTTAACGTAGCATCATACTAAAAATGCTTTAACATCATACTAAATCGTCTAAAATTTTGCGCCAATGTTATTCTGTAATATTAGGAATTTTAGTTGGCATGGTTTTAAACGTTTCGATCCAACATTTTAATTTTGTGTAGGTCCAGATTTTATAATTTAGGGTTTCACATTTCTGGGCCGATTATTATTATTTTTATTAATAATGGATTTCCTGCTACCCGACAAGTAATAATCGTACAATGTCAAGTCTGGAGAGCGTGGAGGCTAGTTTAAATCCCCTCACAGCAAGGAAATTTTTCCTAGTGAGTTTTCATAATGAAATTCCAGCAGTTCTTGGACGTCTGCAAATTCAAAGGGATGCTTATGAAGATGTTCATACATAGTCCGATGACATGGAAGGTCTGGAAATTCCAAGAGCAGCTGCCTGCATTTGAAAACAGCCCCTTGGACTTTTATCAACAGCTCGAATTCGCTCGATGAAAGTACAAACAATTGCACAATTTCCCATACAATGACGCAGTTTCAAAATCATCTTAAATCAGCTAAATTTCAATGAAATTGCGAACAATTGTGATTTATAACAGTTATAACAATTATTTCCCAATAAAGTTAATGAACAGTTACGACTTGGCAACTATTAGCATGTACACAAAACAACGAAACATAAGCTACCTCAACGTTGAAGTGGAAAAATTTCAACTTCAGCGGCGTTTTGACAACTCAACTCATGTCAAATTCCTTTTAATAAAAAAAATCGATTTGTTTAGAAGAACAAAATCGATTTTTCTGGACGAATTCCTCCTATTGAAAGAAAAAATAAAACGCACGACTGGATCGCACAAACTTGCTCTTATAGTAAAAGTTTCTTAGGCTCATTTGCTGAAACGAATCTTAAATATTTATGTTCAACTTAAGCGCTTATGTTTCACTTTTTCCTCAGCGTAAACTGTCTCATAAGCTCTTAGGTTGAACTTAAATACTTAAGTTTCGTTTCAGCAAATGGGCCTTAGAATTTTAAAGATTGAGTGTATTAAAAGTAAATAATTTTTTTATGTGAGCCTTAAGTTTAAACTAGTATCATACATTATAGAGCTTAAATTGAAAAATTGTTAAAAATCAACATAATTCGAAATAAATTTATTAAAAAAGTCTTCTTAATTTGTTTTGAGAGCTAAAAAAAAAGTACACTATCTGATTTCTTTAACTTATCTTAGTTTTGGAGAAAAAAAAATTAAAATCGTAAGAGCGGTTTTTTTTTTTAAATTAGTTTTTTTAAATATAAAATTTTGTAAACATTTTTAAGAGAAAAAATTAGTACACAATTTTCTTAGTATTTACTTATGTCGACTTAAAAACGAAATTTCGAAAAAAATTGCATACCCGTTTTGGAAATATCGAATTTTCAAAAAAAAATTTTGAATTTTTTTTTAAAAATCCAAAATTTGTTTTTTTTGAAAATTTTGATATGCAGTATGATTTCAACATTTGAGGAGCTTTTGTATAAAAAATTTAATTTAAATCGGTTAGACACATAATGAGATAGTCCAAAATAGAGAAAATGGTTCTATGAGAGGTACCGTTAATAATGGCTAACTGTAAATTTTGTTTTTTGAAAGATCGTAGACCATACTAATATTAGTATTCACAACAATTTTAATCAAAATCGTAGAAGTGGTTTTCGAGAAAATGTATAATTCCTGTAACGGTTTTTTAACATTTATATGGAAGGAACCGTTAATTTAGACTATAAAATATTTTAGAAAATGTTAAAAAACCGCTTGGTGCTAAGTTTCAAAAAAATCAACTAGATGGTTTTCGAAATATTTGGTTTTCAAAAAAAATTGAAACTTTTTTGAAAATCAAAATTTTGGTATACAAAACTATTAAAATTTTTCAGAAAATTCTCCATAGAAAAAAATTATCAAAATCAGTTTATTCCTTTTCGAGAAAAACGAAAATAAAAATAATGGTTCTATGTGAGGTACCATTTTTTGGAAATTTAATTTCTATAAAAAGGTAGAATATACCCAATAAAATCTATTGATTTTTTTTAGAAAAATCTGTCTAGCCATTTTTGAGAAAAATAAGATTTTCCAAAAATGCTAAAAAAAAAAATTATATGGGAGTTACCGTTATTTTTGGTCCTAAACATAAAAGGAAAAAAACGTATCGGGGTAATGTCCCGAAAACACTTTATACCAAGTTTAATTAAAATCGGCCCAAGGGTTTAGGCTGTAGGCGAGTCCACAGACAGACAGACGGACAGAATTGCGAGACCTGTAATCGTAATTGTAAGTTTGATTGTTATCTTGAGTTCACGAGTATCGCAAGTAAAAAAATCGAATTGTTTGTTGAAAGGTTCATTTTGATTTTCAGAATGGCCGCGTTCAACAGCACATTTGACAGTTCTGAACTGTCATTTTTAGAGCTTCTGATTGGCCAGCAGTCATAAAAATTCAGTTGACGTCGATTGACATTTAGTTACGTTTCTTACGTTTTTTTCTGAATTTTCAGATGAAAAATTCTATCTGAAAATTCAGATGACAGCTAAAAGCAACAAAAAAACAGTTCTCGATCCAGTTTTTTTTTTTTGGTGTGTGGTCTGATCGTCTGGGTCTCGTATCGCTTTTCGGATTTTGATTTTAAAGTGCAAAAAATAATAAAAACAGAATAAATAATTTCAGACTTTTTTGTACGTTCAGTGTTACGTTTTTCAGAACTGAATTTTTAGATCTGTCAAAAACGTGGTGATGAACGTGGCCAATGACACTTCAATTTTTTTTAATCAGCTGATTCTCTTCAAGTCGTCTGTCATGTCGACACGTTCGTAAAGCTTGTAAACGTAACGTAAGCGTCTCTAACGCGAACGCGCCATTGGAAATCAGCCTTAAGCTGTCAGACGAAATTGTTTCAATTTCAGTGTGAACACTTTGCGTTATTTTGAAATTGAGTTCTCGAAATTATGCAATTTTAGGCTCAGTGGTAACACACTATTAGCCACTTACGACTAAAATAGTTATAAACTAAAATTACCAATGGATGGAGTGATGTGCAATACGGACAAAATAAAAATTCAAATACATAAGGCATCTGTTGCGCTTCACCCTTTAGATTAGAAAATGTATTTATATTTATTTACCAATTCAAATGAAATTGTGTAGTTTGAATGACAATCTAATCTAAATGACGACTGTTGGACTTTTTTTTTTAACGAATACCATACTCGCTTAAGAAAAAGGTTTAATTTGTAAATGAAATTGCACAATGTCAACCAATGATCTCAAGTTTAAAACCAACACCGCATGTGGTGTAGAAGATACGAGTTCATTCTGGTGCTCCATTGCCATAGAAACAATTCAAGAATTAAAACATCGACCTCCTCAAAAATAAAACAAAACAAAACAAAACAAAAAAATTCATTCCATTTCAAACGCAAGAGTTGAAAATTCTTTTTTACTTGAAAGTTAAAAAGAAAAATAAAACAACTGAAACAAGTGAAATTAGAAGCAAAAGATACAAAAAGGATCTCAGATCCACAGAAAGCTGTATAGGTACCTACATAGCCTACGTACGAACTACGAAGAATCTTTCACGGATTATCCTTCAATTATCTTGAAAGCTTTCTCCCTCTGCAAGGCTTCTTCCAGCTCCGAGTGTTTTCTGGGTTTCTTTCGGCACAAGATTTTCTAAGCTCTTGGAGTTAAGAAATTATAACATTACCCCCCCCCCCCCCCCTGCCGATATATTCTTTTCCATCCATTTTCATTATTTTTTCCGCACATCTTTGCAAACTTTCCGCTTCGGTTTGGATTTTTTTTAGTTTTAATAATTTTTTTTATGTCATTCTCATTGTTTTGTAAAAAAAAAAAAATATACATCTGGTATTTGTAATTGCAATTTTATCGACAAGTAGTGTGCATCCTGTTGCGGATAAATTGCGCGCAGACACAATCTTCTTTCATAGCAGAATCATAAAAGAATAATCGCATTTAGAACAAGAGCTAGAGCGGTTTGGTCCCATGTGAACGACACAAAACACCCCAAGGATTTTATAATTAATTAACGGAAATTCATGGAACCACCATCATCGCCACGTTGGACAATAGTTGTGGTTATCTTTTGTTTGTATATTTGTATTATAGTTAGTAAACAATATTGAAATTAAAATAGCATCCGACGGTAATTTATTTCTAAAGTGGCGTTGGTTCTTAGTTGTTGGATAGGAGAGGTGCAATTATTTTGTCGATTCATTGTTTTTTTTTATAATTATATTTATTTGCTTAATTGCTCATTATAAGTCCGTTAATTTGTGTGCCAAAAGCAAAATATAATAAACAATTATTCTATTTTAAAAATGGAAGAAGAAAAAAAAAGAAGGAATTTCAAAAACAGCAAGGCTTAATATTTTTGGTTTAGATTAAATACCTACGCATGTTAAAATAAACATAAAATAAAATGTTAAACAAAACAAAAAACTAATTAAATTATGAATTATTATTTTAGTACCTATTTTGGCTACTTATTTTGATATAAAAAATTGTTAGCTATTTAAAATCTACTGTCAAACCCATTTAAATGAAATAAAAGGTTTTAATTAAAATTTCAATCAAGCAAATTTTTTCAGGAGCCTCGGATGACGGCTGTGGGATCCTAGCATCCCATATATATGGGATATTCGCAAAAAATATACTATTCGAAGGGCCGCTGGATAGTGATAAAAGGTCAGGTAATTTTAGTAATTGGTCAGGCATAGGTTTTTTTTAATTAATATTTACCGCCATATTATTCACTCGATACATCCAGATGTAAACTTAAATCCAGATGAATTTACATTGAATTTGTATGATTTACATCCAGATTTATGTTTTAATCTGGATGTATTGAGTGAATAATATGGCCGTTAAAGTTTTTTTTTTTTTTTTTTTTTTTTGTAGTAGTAGCCGTGGCGTGATGGTTAGTGCGATGGACTGTCATGCCGGAGATCTAAGGTTCGATCCCCAGCCTCGCCACTTATTTATTGAAAAGAAAAAACGGCTACTGCCTCTTGCGAGGAATTGACAAATCCTCCAAGAGTATCTCCTGTCACAGAAAAGTGCCACTCGTTAGCCGTTCGGACTCGGCAATAAACTGTAGGTCCCCTCCATTCCTGCAGACACGCACACAGGAATGGTTGAGAGTTGTAAGTCACTAGGCCCTAGTTCTTCATGAGCTGTTGTGCCATCAAATTTATATTTTTTTAATTTAATTTATTTAAAGTTTTTTGTTCAAGGTCATAGCGATTTTAAGCATTTCACTTATGGGATTTTCGAACAAAGAATTGACCATCTGAAAGGTTACAATCCTTATGAAAGATCAGGCAATTTCAGAATAGGTCAGCTGTAGATTTTTATAGTTAAGAGTTTGTTAAGAAAAAAAAATTCTTAAAATAGCTGAGCTTTTATCACCAATTACTGACCTTTTAGATGACATACTTTTGTTGCGAATATCCCATATATGAGGTGCTAAGATGCCACGCCTCCTAACATCCAAATCTCCTTGCATGCATTGCAAGCCCTACCGCTCCACCAAGTTTCATTATTCTACAACAATCTTGAGTGCTCCATTACTTTTTGAATAAAAAGTGGCTGAATGAAAATTTAAATTTTTTTTCCTTTACACACATTTCAAGCCCTACCGCTATATCAAATCGCATCATTCTACAATAATTCTACGAATTTGGAGGAAGTGGGCTGATACCACGCCCCATACGAGGAAAACCTTAAATTTACGATTTTTTCTATTGTAAACATTGCAAGCCCTACTGCAAGCCTGCACTTTCGGATTTCATCAATCTACAGCAATCAGGAATTTTTTTTTTATAATCGGTCAAACCATTTACGTCCCTTACTTTGGCGGAGACTTTTTGGCGGAATCAAAAAATGTTAATATTTGAAATTGTAGCTAATTAAATGCTAATTTGTTGCGCAAACCAAAAATTTGTAGCACGCATAATTTCCGAGTTATTGAAGTTACCGCTAAAATAAGTCTGAAGTGCGCAAAAATTAATTCGATAGCTTTTTTGGTTAATTTTTTTATTCGAATTTAAAGTTTAGAAAGTGCATTTCCGGTCCGTTAAAATAAACCGGAAGTTGGTTAAAAAGAGGAATTTTCAACTTTTTCTTCTTGCCAGAAATTGTAGTTTTTAAAATGCTAATTTATTGAACAATCACGAAATTCGTTGCTCTAACGGTTTTTTGTACATTCAAGCTAACAGCTTTTAAAGTAAGCTCAAAATTGAGCTCCCAAATTCTAAAATAATGAGAAAATCGAACATTTTTTTGCACGAATTTGTAGTCCCCCTAACTAATGAAACCCGTAAACCCCGATTTTAAGTGTTATAGGGGGTCGAATATCGGTTGATTTTGTTCCTGTAAAAAGGGGTAGAACTTGGCTGGTCCATCTGATATGTTTTTATACGAAGACTAAAGGCTGTTTACATCTATTTTGAAGCAAATAATGTTTGTTTACATGATGGGTTTACACTCTTAGATATTATTTTGGGTTTACCATGACATCTATAAAGCAAAATCTCTCAATTTGCTTTTATTAGTTTGAGTTTTATAATTTCATATAATATTACATTTCAATTTATGTTAATAAATTTGAAGCAAAATTATAAGAATCACTGAAGGTGGATTGCAAGAATTTTTAAATTATCTTTGAAAAAATACAACAAACATTACTTTTGAATGTGACAGTTCAGTATGTCATGTGTATTTAAAAGGTAGATATATTTTTTGAAATAAAAAAAAAAAAAAAACTTTATGTTTTACCATAGCATAATTAATTTACAAAAAACAGCAAAAATCAAATCTAAATTTACATTAAATAATTTATGTTAATTCTCAAAATAACATCTATCAGCTTTGGTTTGTAATTTTGATTATTTACATCAAATTATGTGGTTCCTTAATTGAAAGAGCTACTTTTAAACGTCCCACTGAACCGATTTATCATAATAACTATTAACATACAAAAACACACACAAAAGCGCTTTATCTACTTATGTACTCATATACCTATGCATTTTACATATGCACATTTGATATTTTTATCACAGAAATAACATTAACTCACTGCAACTAAAATAATGTTTTTGTTTTTGTGCGTGAGTATTTAATAATTGATGCATCAAACAACAACCTAAAACAACCCACACTGCCACCACTCCACTGGATGACCGACCGACCATTTCGATTTATAATTGTCTATAACAACTATATGTCCACAACTCACACAGTCTTTTCTTATTTGTGTGTTGGAAACGATATCAATAATAAATTCATTAAAACATTCATTCATTTTAATAATATTTCATTTAATGTTGGCGCGCATTCCCTGGGGGGAGAATGCGATTATTTTCCAATATAATAATAAATCCAAGAGCAAAAGTGAAATATCATCGGCTATTTGATGCGAAAATCATAAGCAACCTGCTTGCCCATTACAGGCCTGATGTGGAGGTAGGTGGGAATTACACTTGAAAATAAATTATGGGAAATAATATTTTCAAATACACTTGCGAGCAAAAAAATGGAATCACCCTCTTGCTTCACGTAAATACAATATAGTTGCTCTCAATGAAATTGAGATGCATTCATGTTTTTAATATCGTTAGAAAGCTGTAACCATAAGCTAAAAATCAAGGTTAAAAACATAACAATCACTTTGAGATTTTAAGAGGTAATCGTCATAGTTGAAACAGGTAAGCAAAAATAAAGTGAAATTAAAACAAGTAGGTAGTAGCCCAAAAATTGAACAAAATTAAGCGTAATTTTTGCTTCAGTATCTTGTATTGTCCTACTTAAGCTCTAATTGCATCTTCTTAACGATTTTTGACTGACCTGATGTGGTTCTTAAATGTCTCTTGCGGTATTCTTTCCCATTCGTCTACAAGTGCTGCTTTGGGTAAATAATTGTTTCACGAGCTGAATTTCTGGCTCTAGACTTTAGCTTAAGCTCGTTTCATAGATACTCGATAAAGTTTATGTAAGTCTGGGCTTACTGCAAGCCAGTCCATCGTGGCAATACCAACTTCCCTAAGGCATCCGACTATTCATCGCGCAGTGTTTTATCGAGCGTTATCATGCATTTGTACGAAATCTTTGGCAATGCATCCAACATAAGGAAGGAAGTGATGCAGCAGAATATCGGAGATGTACCGATTCGCAGTTAAACCTCCCCTTGACCACCAACAGTCGTCTTCTACCTGTCCATTCACTAGCAATTCTTCATCGTACCTTTTTAAGCTGTTGTTGGACGTTAAGGCCAGTCTAGTGACGATTTTACAGAGAAGTCATGGTCGATGAAATTTTTATATCTTTACTGGCTGAACAGAATGGTGACGGAGACGGAACTGGAGCCGGAGCTGGAATAGCTGTCAAAATATTGAATACACGCAAATTCAATGTTGCGAACACAACGGAACGTAGCTGCATACGGAGCTGCAGCCGCAGACGGAAAAGTTCACCAACTTTTAACTTTTCACGTACGACACTTTTGGAAGTTTCAATTTGTGTGAAGAATTATTAGTGCCAAAAAAATTATTTATTAAAAGGAAAATTATTGGAAACAAAAAATGTGAGTTCTGAGCTTATACACAAGAATATTCTTTTGTTTTTCTTCAAAATACATTCAAAGCTGTACAGCTGCATTGTGGGCAGGTAAAAAAAAATAACGACATTTTTTGACAGTTCTTCCAGTTCCGTCTGCGGCTCCAGTTCCAGCACTCTATTCTGTTCAGGCAGTTAAGGTCAGTCTAATGACGATTTTGCAGAGAAGTCATCGCGATGAATCTTTCGTATCTCGTGGTACACGGGCGGCGGCGACGCGAACGTCTAGATTTTGTCATTCGCACAAACTGTCCAGTTTCTCTGAACGTTTTGTAGATCTTTGATATACAGCACTGGCTTAGATGGAGCTGACGGGCCACAGTACGTTGGCTTATTCCTTGTTGCAGTAGTGTAACAACAACAAGATGAGAAGGCCTATAAAATCGAGATTATGTAACAGTTCACTTTTAAGAGCACACCGATAAATAAAAACCAATAATGGTGGCGTATATTGCGTATAACTTGTTATTTTCGTTATTATGGCCGATAACGCGAAAACTATCCAATGGATTTTTATTATTTTACCTCCTGTTTAAAGTTTGAAATTCAAGCTTAGAAAACGTTACCATTAAATTTTAAGGATAAATATTGTATCCATACCAGAGCTGTAAAAGACTGCAGTACTTTGGTAATGCAGTTAATAAAGTCGCAGTTAATTAACTTACCTATTGAATGTAAGTTATTACTGTAAATAAGTACTTTAACTGCGAAACAAGCAGTCAGCAGTCAGTACTAACATTCCGACTGTGCAGTTAAAAAAAAAAGTTGATTAACTTTAAGTTAATTAACGGCAGTACTTTTTAACTGCTTTTAGTCTTTTTAGTCATTGAAAAGTCTTTGTACTGCGATGATTTTACTTTTAGTCAGCAAGTCTTTTAACTACAGTCAATTAACTATAAGTTTTTTTTTAACTTTTTTTCTTTTAAATTTCTTTTCTTTTTATTCCATCCTTTTATAAGTACAAGTAAAAGACTAGAAAAAGTTAAAAGACTTACAGTTAATTGACTGAAGTTAAAAGACTTGCTGACTAAAAGTAAAGTCATTGCAGTACAAAGACTTTTTACTGGCTAAAAAGACTAACAGCAGTTAAAAAGTACTGCAGTTAATTAACTTAAAGTTAATTAACTTTTTTTTTTAACTGCACAGTCGGAATATTAGTACTGACTGCTGACTGCTCGATTTTAGTTAAAGTATTTTTGTAAGTTAAAAGACTTAATGAAATTAGTCAATTAACTGCAGTAGCTAAAAGACTGCAGTTTTTACAACTCTGATCCATATAGAGATTGTTACTTTTAAAAGGCTAAAAGGAGTGATCCTATTTTTTTTGCTCGCAAGTGTATTTTTTAGGTAGGTTTGTATGTAGATACCACATTCTTGAAAAACTCATCAATTATTTGCGCATTCGAGATACCAAGCGCGGTTGCCGTTTTGGTAGAATCCTACCAAGCTTGGTAGGTTTTGTCATCTTTGATAGGTTTCTACAAAACTCTTTAACATGCAAAAACAACATTTTATTAAGCACAAAAAAAAATGATTTCCAGTCAAGTCAAGAACTTCTGTGCAATATAGATGTTTATGTATGTACACAAAACTACAGTGAAAGCTCCTATTGCGGACAACTCCCTCAAGCGGACCATCCCCTTAGGTGGACAAATTCTCACGACCGTGGATCTTGGATCTAAATTTCATACATTTTATGAATCCTTAAGCGGACACTCCCTTACCCGGACGCGGACAAGCATATTAGCCGTGATTTGTTAAATTTAATTCCCTTTGGCGGACAAAAACTTTGTTTTAGTAATTTCAACCCTTATTTTCAGAAATACTTTTACACATCTTTTTTTGCATTAAAAACGTTCCCCCTGGTTCACAGCGACAATAGATGCGATGTCAATGTCTGCAGCTGTAGTCTGTTTTTGTATTTTGTTTCTTTTATCTTTATGTTAATTTTCAGTCTGAATGTTCCTTATGTAACTATTTTTTCCCTTGGACAGACAACTCCCTTAGACAGACAAAAGTGTTACGACCGTCACTGTCCAGCTAAGGGAGCTTTCACTGTATTTGAATTTTTTAGAAGATTCTCCATTAACAAAATTATCAAAATCAGCTAATTCCTTTTCAAGAAAAACGAAAATAATAAAAAAAAAAAGGTTCTATGTGAGATATCATTTATAACCTTTTTTTGGAAATTTTATTTTCACCAGACACATTTGTAGAGCCATTTTTAAGAAAAATAAGATTTTCCAAAAATGCTAAAAAAAAATGAAAAAAAAAACGTGTCGGAGTAATGTTCAGAAAACGCTAGATACCAAGTTTAAATAAAATCCATGTGCTTAGGCTGTAGGCGTATATGGACAGACAGACAGATAGATGGACGGAATTGCGAGACCGACTTTATTTTTAGTCTTCCTTGTCATCGTAATGTCAAGTTTGATCAGAATCTCGAGTTCGATTTTTTTCACGAATCCAAAACTTGCCATATAACTTATCTGATATATCGCAAGCAAAAATGAAACTAAAACTAAATATGAATCGATCTAAGTATCTCTTGTAGCGTTATTATATTGTTTGTAACAATTTCAAATTTTTTAATATTTTAAGAAAGACGTTTCAATAATTGTACCTGTTTAATTTTTTTTAAGCGTCGCGAATTTACAGTCGCATGTGCGTGCACTCACCCGTTTTTCATTTCTTGCGACTGTAAAATCGCGCGACTGACAATCGCAAGTGCGTGCATGTTTATTTCTTTCCCCGACTACGATTTCTAAATCGCAGAAATTTAAATCGCAAGTGCGGTCACAAACATGTAATTGCATTTGTTTCATTTTATTTTGCAACTATCACGTCGTTCGAAAAATGAAACAAATTTCAATCGCGATTTCTCTGTCGCAAGTGCGGTCACTCACATTAAATCTCATTTGTTCTATTTTTTTCGACTAAATATAGTCGCGCGATCGAAATCGCAAGTGCGTGCTTAGCCTTAGGGGCATGACATTTTCGGTGTTTAAACCCGGATAACGGGTATGATATTTTTTTAAACTTTTTTTTTTGTAAGTTGCGCCAGTTAAAACAAGTTTGTTGAAATTAATTCTGCTAAATACAAAAAAAATATATTATTTTTTTTTCGGTACGAAAAGTGATGGAATCCAAAATATTAATATTAATTGTAAAACTTCAAACATTGAATATCATTTCGGGTGGAGTTTATTCCTGAGAGAAGTGCCCAGAGCCCCCATACTTAAGTCACGTTCCTGCCTTGGAATTGTCTCCTATTCCTCTTGACCATTAACCAAATGTCAAAAAAAAAAAAAAAATACTATCCACCTGGAATAATTCAATTATTTATCGTTGCGCACATTGAATAGAGTAAGTAGGTATTAGGTGTGGTGCTGTGGATTTGCATACTAATACAACTTTTAATATACATACATTAGAGATATCCTTTGTGTAGATGTATGTTGAATATTTGTATACAGTGTATTACGTAGGTAGATAGTAGCTAGTTGTCAAGGCTCCACTTAAATTAAGCTCACATTTGAATAAGTCATAATCTCTGTCTATTTTGCGTTCTATTAAAGAATTCATGACACCATCAGGCATTGTTTTGAGCCCCCGAACGACAACAACGACGACGATGACGACGTCATGTGATATACGAATGTATATATGTTCGTATATCTACAATCTAACCTACCTACGCGTCGCAGCGGTACTAATTTAGCGTTCAAAGATAATAATTTATTTACTCGCACATTCAATGCATTCAAATTGCTTTAGAGAATTTTGTTTTCCCAAATTAATTGAGAGTTTGAATGAATTAAGAATATATTTTTGACACTTTATGTGTCAACGGATTAATTATAATAATTATCATGTCACTCATTTTTAGTTTACGTGTCAACAAGATAAAATGTATGTATATCACAGATCAAAGCAGGTGGAATAGAAGTATGCTTTTGTGCTAGAGCATACGGCATAACCGCGTCCGAACACGTGGCCGCAGTCGCGCCCTACCCGCGACTGGCGTAGTGGTACCCGCGCCCGTAGACAGAAGGCGCATGGACGCGGAAAGGCGCGCGAGCGTGTCTGTGGGCATGTGTTCAGGCGTGGGGTACCACGTTCCACGCGTGTTCAGTTGGGAGTTGGTTCATAATGAACTATGTAAGTCTCAACTGAACTAACTTCCAACATAATGAACTAAGTCCACTGTCAAATTTTGTCAGAGTTAGTTCGATTCGGTTAGTGGGAGTTAGTTCTTTTGGGAATTGGTTCGTAGGGCCCTTTCTAACAACCCTTCAAAGTTTCATTTACTACATGACCGTTATTCGTTAAAAAGATCATTACCTTATAAATATAAATTCAAGAAATTAATTTTAAAGGTTCAAACTCCTCCGTAGGCTCGCTTCCTAAAAATAAAACTGCGGCACAAACTCCTGCTCGTGGAGAACCATGGGCATGACATTACAACTCTCAGCCGACAACCGCATTCCTTTCGTGTGCGTATTGTTACTTCGCAGGAATGGAGGTGACCTATAATTTTCTGCCAAATTTTAAACCCTGCCATTTTGAAAATTTGCATGGGAGTATTTCAAAGGATTAGAGGGGAGTATTTCGTGCTAATGGGGAGTAGATACGCAAAAAAAAAAGCATTTACACTTTACGCTCTGTGAATTCCGCTTCCGATTTGTATTGATAGCCTATCAGATTGTCAACTGAACGCGGCCATTTAATTCACAGTTCAGACTCATAAGAATGAATACGAACAGGCAATTTAAGCCTTGAACGCAACAGATGGAATCAGAGATGCCATCTTTAATTTGTTTTTTTTTTTTGCCTCCACAGGCAAAATATTCTCGAGGGGAGTACAATTATAGTGAGGGGAGTACGGGGGTACAGTGAATGCCAGGGGAGTTCGAGTACTCCCTTAGTACTCACTTCGGCAGCCCTGCCCCTAAGTTGATGTGAATCATTTTTTAATGGTGTTATAATCTCTCTTGCAGTCCCACATTCATGCAAACAATTGCGCGGCTTTTCACGACTTATCGAAATGGTCGGGACGCGGAAGGAACGATTGAAAAATTAATTCAGCTTAATGAATTCCTACATTAATAAATGGGAATTTTCGTATCTTTTTAAGAAAAAAATACGGACTTCTTACTCATTCTAAGCATTCCTTATAATTGTTGTTGGAACACAACTTAATGGGAACTCTCATGAGCACAACGGGCATTAGCAAACTTATGCCAGAGAGTGTCAAGATGAATGTCTTAGCCTGACTCGAACAAGAAAAGCAACCATCCCCTCCACAAAAAATTTTGACGAACTAAGCGTGATGTCTAATTAAACCAATCCTATGGAATATACTAAAATTCATTCAGAAGTCAGGAATTCAGTATATTATGTAGATTACAGTGAGGCGAAGGCATATAACTTTCACTTATTCCTCTTCTGTTTCCTCTCCTTTTAACTTTCTTGCTTTCTCCCACTCACACAATGGATCTATTGAGATGCGAGTGTATCACCACTTTTGCAAACCAAATCTATTTGATTTGTTAATGTCAAGTTACATTGCCAAAACTAGAACTCGCCCAGCTAACACTGTTAATGAGTTCACTTGCTTACCTTTGGAGCTTAGAAATTCCCATATGATAAGTCCTTGATTGTGAGATTTATAAGTGTCAGTGCCAAATAAGCGTATTCTATTCTTCTATTACTTTTACTGATTTCAACAACCACCTTCATCATGTTGGTTGAGGTTATTTTAATTTAGAGAATAAAATATCCGTAATAAGCAAGATAAAAATATTAATTAGATGGAGATATGAATAATTTAATCCTCGAATTTAATTACAGATAAAAGGAAATAGTTCTCAGAACCTTAATTTTAACTTTTGTTCTTCCTACAAGAACTCTTATAAAATATTTCATACGTTATTCACGCCATAAGCTAAATTCCATACGTAGGTATATGATCTTTTGATTTACTTACATACTTCAAGAAATTTTGAAATTTTCTTGGAAAAAAAATATATCTTTATTGGGTGAGGTGGTGTTTGAAGAAAATAATTCTTTGAATCTTGATGTGAAATTTTTTGAGGTTTCACTTTTGAAAAATATTTTATATCGTACTTTATGGTTTGGAATTAAAGTTCCTAACAATATAGGTCGAGGTTATGGCAGATTATGTTCTTCTTATTAAATGTGGTAATGATTCTGTGAAAGGGGATATTGTTCGTAATTTAATATTGGTTTTTGACTTTGAATAATTTTCAACTATGACTGGAGGAATGTTTTATTATTTTTTTTTTATAAAGATGGTTTTTGCAATATCTCACTTAATAGATTGAATGTTCTACTAAATCTCTATTAAAAATCTATTAACGATTGTTCAATCGTCACTCAAACATACCCGAGAAATAAAAACTTATACATAGTTCCATTGCTTTCAAACTTTTCTGTTCATTTGTGTGAATTTTAGTCCAACGTTCTGTCAAAGTTCATATAAAAAAAAAAAAAAAAAATGGCAGTAAAATGCACAGAAAATAACAGAGTTTCAAAGTAAAGGAACAGACCTATTATCAGTTTTTGAATTTGCTTGCTCACTATTTGACGGAGCGAAATCTCTGAGATCTCATTTTCCTGATAATATGCCTCTCGTCAAAGCCAAAAAGGAAATGTGATTAGATGTCAACTAATTAAAGCTCTATTCAAAGCTCAGTAAGTACATGAGTATGTATAAACTTTTGTTTTTAAATTCTGTATTTGAAAATTCTGTAAATTAATTGATTTGAAAATTCTGTAAATTAAAATTATAAAAGAAGAATTATAGTTTTGATAAAAACGCGCACTTTTTTCATTACCAAGCCAATTCTTCTTTTATAATTTAGAGAATTTTCAAAATACAGAATTTTGGAATACAGAATTTTGGCATATACAGAATTATGATCCCACCCCGTTGAATAAAGTAACAATTTAAAGTGAGTTGGGCCATCTGTATGTAGGTACATATGTTTGTGGGAGACGGACAGAATCCCGAAAACCGAAATTCCAAAACCCCGAAAACCCAAAATCCCGAAAGCCCAAAATCCCGAAAACCCAAAATCCCGAAAACCCAGAATACCGAAAACCCAGAACCCCGCAAACCCAAAATCCCGAAAGGCCAACATCCCGTAACTAAAATAGAAAAATGTATATTTTCTTTAAATTTTTTTAAATAAAAAAAGCACCTCAAAATCGTCTGTTTAATTTTTATTGAACAAAAACATAACAATATTATATACAAAACAAATTAAATATAACAAAAATAAATCTTCAAATAGAGAAATTATAACAATATAGTCAAGAAGTGTAAGCAAATCATAAGACATATTTAACATAAATTAATATTGTAAGAAATTCCTCTATTTCTGAATTTTCCTTTCCTTACGTTCCAAGTAGATTTTTTTAATTTTTTTCTCTTTCATCTTGTAGCGTTGTCTAATAACATAGCAATACTCATCTTAATTAAGCCTTTAATTTATTAGTTTAATGAAATCTTTTTCTTCACATTTAACGTTAACATAATAAGAACTTAATAATATCAGAATACAACCAACGTTAACGGGAGTGTACAGTAATCTTCTTGTTAACTATAATACTTGTTATCTCTACACTTACCTATTTTCCGAAACCGAAATCCCGAAAAAATACACTCACAGGCACATTTAAAGAAATCGTCAAGTTTAGATCACATTGGGTGTAAGTAATGTTGAAAGCAAAGTTTGAAAAATACAAAATAAAACAAAAAATCTGAGAAAAAACCACGTTTATTAAAGAATTAACACGAAAAACAAACAAAAACACAAAATACTGAAAAAGATGTTATCCTTTAATTTTAATAAAGTGGTAAAATTATTGAAAAACTTAATTTTTATAATAATGGGTGTCTGCGACGCAGGCTCTAATTACTTCGTGGAGCCCATTTGACAATCCGTCAATGATGTCCTGAACATCCGACTGAGGGATGTTGTGCCACTCCTCTACTGCAGCTATCTTAAGCTCTCCTAGAATGGTAGGGACATGTGTTCTCGTTCGGACACGTCTTCTAAGGTTGTCCTTAAGATGATCCATAGGTTTGAGATCTGGACCGCAAGATGGACATGGCAAAACTGTAATCCCGACCTCATTTAGGTAGTTAGTTACAGAATTTGCGGTATGACAGAGCGCGTTGTCATGCATTAACCGAAAGTGTTCACCAGAAATTGGTGCGAAAGGCATCACATGGTCTTGCAAAACGTTTTCCACGTATATCTGAGCGTTCAGACTGCCTCTATCGACCACAACAAGGTCCGTGCGAGCTTCATAACTGATGCCTCCCAAAAACCATTATAGACCCTCCGTGGTAAACCAGTGTTTCGGTTATCGTGCATGGAGCAAACCTTTCGTTTTTTTTGCCTGTAGACACGCTGACGTCCATCTGGACTTCGTAGACCTTCCTCTGCAATTTGGGGCGCGCGCTGGTCGGAATGCTCTGAAATTTAAGTCTGCCAACCTTTTTTTGATGGCACGTTCACTCACACCAATATTCCTCACCTCAAAAAGACGTGTACGAGCTTCAGTAGCGATGCAAAACCGATTTCTCAGTATGTTGTTTAAGTAACTGAAACAATATTAAAAATCGATTAAATTGCAAAAAATGCTTCGATGAAAATTTTATCGGGCGAAATAAGGGTTTTAGTTTTTTGTTTCTTGCAAAAATATCCGCTAAACAAAAAAACAAATCAGCAGATAAATTATAGTGAACTTAAAGAGTTAGGGTGACGAAAAATGCAGGTGGGCGGATAATTGTGCCTGTGAGTGTATATAAATTGAAAATTTTGCGCAAATTTTTCATTTTATATAATTTTTCGGGTTTTCGGCTTCGGGATTTTGGGTTTTCAGGATTCTGGGTTTTCGGGATTTTGGGTTTTCGGGATTTGCGCAAATTTTTCATTTTATATAATTTTTCGGGTTTCTAATTTTCGGGATTTTGAGTTTTCAGGATTTTGGGTTTTCGGGATTTTGGGTTTTATGGGATTCTATGTTTTCAGGATTCTGACCCCAACCCTAATGTTTATAAGTGCTGTATGTGCATAAATTCTGTATTCCAAAATTTTTAAAAAACTAAAAGGTATGAACTTTGTATCATTTATAAAATTTCGGTGTACCAGAAGACAGAAAATAGATTTAAAATTTAGAAAAACCCTTATAAGCTAAATTATAATTTGAGTCAATTTCTTTGAAAACTTCTCAAGTTATTAAAAAAAAAATTGATGCTATCCGCCATCACAAAGATATACTTGTCCTAACTTAGCAAAATTTGTATTGTTTCAATAATTTCCAACCCATTGGTGGTTTTCATTAAATTTAATATTTAAGAAGTATTTTAAAATTGTCATTATTGACAACGACAGCCACAAAAATGTTTTAATGTCGCAATAACCTCGGATATCTATATCTACATACATTTATATTGATTAACACTCAATTAGGAAATTTCGTTTCACGACATTGGATATCATTGATGAATAATTAATTTTACAAGTACACGTGCCAATTTTCAATGTTCTTGGCTAAGAAGTAAAATTAATAGATTTTTCAAAAAAAAAAAAAAAAAAAAATAAAACATTCCCCCAAAAATTTTTGAAACCATTAATAATCCAAACAATTAAACAATTATTGTTCTTTTTTATTTGTTTCCTTTTTTTGTTGTATTTAATTCTGCCCAAGGATTAAATTGAGATATTGACGGCCTGGAAATGACATAGCAATTAACCAAAAGAAATTATATTTGCTTGTTCAGGCGGAACGCGCACCACATTGCCAAATAAAAAAAAGAAAAAAAAAATTAAACAGAAAAACAAAGTGAGGGTCATTAATAAAACTCAATAAAAGGATATCAATTAGGAAAAAGATATCAATCCATCCGTTGCAGAAAATCAATATAACCGCATAGATAGAATTCAGTGAACTTACCATCGTCTTCATCTTCGTCGCTGACTTTGGACTTTCGACTTTTGATTTTGACTAAAAAGACAAAATTGTTGGCTAAGCAAAAGTGGTGGAGCAGAGCATTGATGGCATGTCTCTGATGAGCGAGCTCAAGCGTTTCCTTTTGAATCCTTCTCGTTTTCCCAATCACGGCTGCCTGATGATGGTTTTTCACATTCTAATTAATCTTATGTTAGGAAAAGTTGTTTTTGTTTGAAAACATCTTGTTGGTGTCGTTTTCTTTCCTAGAAAGATTCTATTTAGTGAGATGTCTATAAGATTATTTTCGACCTTCTTGTTCTTAGTTCAAACTACTACATAATATATACACTGAGTGGTTTTATGGGAAATTGACATTTGGCTAAATAACTGAATGGCGTCTGGGGATTAAGTCATTATTCTAGTCTAGTGCAATTAAATAGAATCAATGATGATTGTATTGGTGAAGGTGATTCGTATAATGGAAGGTATTATACGTGACGACTATAGCAAAGTCAGAAGGCATTAATACCTATACCTACCTGATGAAGTAGAAAATATTTTGATACAGACACAATGGGCTATCAACATCTTAGGCATTTGAAGCTGGTGTAAAATAAAATAAATTGTTACGAAAAGGTCATACTTGCTCTTTTAATTCAGTTATATGAAATGTTTAAGAATAAAAGATGTAAAGTTGTTAAAGAGAAAGTTTAAGAAATTGAACAGTTCTGGAAAATATATATGTGTAGGTATGTATGTTTTTCTTTTGTGAATGTATGGAAACTCAATTGGCTTACTTATCAGAACCTGTCAAGAAAGTTTGAAGCAAATCAGTCCAGTTAGGTTCTTCGAAGTAGGTATACCTAGATGGAAATAAAGATAAAAGGAGAAATGTCAAATTTAACTTTTTTTTTGAACGTCTCAATAACAATTATTAAAGCTCTGTTTGCATCAAGAACCATTTGGATTATGGATAAAGGGGCTAAGGGCTTAATTTTATTCTATCAGAAAAGGTTTAAATTGGAAAAAAATGCGGGTAAACGTTATCAGTTAAAGGAAAGATACTTGTGCAACCAATAACTATCGTCATTTTTTAAAATAAATTATTTTAAGAAAAATAAAATTAAGTTTCGACAAAAATATAATACGCACGACTGGATCGTATGAACTTTGTTCTTTTATTTAACAACTCAGGGTGTCCAGTAAATAAAGGATATCCTTACTACCCGTTAAAGAAGGCCTTACGACGATTACATAATAATATGTTATGTACACTAGTCAAAAAAATTAAGGAAACAATATATTTTTTTTATTCCTTTTAAGTTCTTTTTGAAAAGCTGTATCCATTTGCAAAGTGGACGTATTGAAATGAAACAAAACGCATTGTAAAGTTTTTTGTTTCTTGTATTGAGAAATTTTAAAAAACGATTTTTTAAGATACGCGTTATTGCGCAATTATAAGAGCCAAATATTTTTATTAATTGTTTTATTATTTTTTTTTGGAAGTGTAATTTTCTATGAAATTTTTTTTGAGCCAATATATTGACAATTTATTGGGATTTAAAACTTGTTTATTAAGCTTTCATGTCGTCATTTTTCGGTTTTCTACAATTTCTCTTTCGAAGAATATCTAGCTTTGAATAAAAAAAGACACATTTGATTTTGTTTACAAATTTCTCAGCAACGAATGATGATATAGAAAATTTCGGGCAGTTTTGGAAACCTAATTGTTTTTCTACAAGAAATTTTCAAAACTTTATAGCGAATATTTTTTTTTGGCACCTCACCGGAAGTTAAAAAAAGAGAAAATAAAACGCACGACTGGATCGCACATACTTGCTCTTGTAGTAAAAGTTTCTTCGAATTTTAAACATTGACTGCCTTATTCATAAACAAAAAATAGTTATTTCAGCTCTTGTGTTCAGGGAAACTACACCATGGAATAAGAATTTTCCGGACTCAAATTGAGCAGTAAGCAATTGCCTATATTTTGAGTCCAGAAAATTCTTAATCCATATGGTGTAGTTTCCCTGAACAAAAGAGCTGAAATAACCAATTTTTTTTATGAATAAGGCAGTGAGTGTATTATAAGTAAATAATTTTTAAGCCTTAAGTTTAAACTAGTATTCATGTAACTTAGAGCTTAAATTAAAAAAATTATTAAAAATCAACATAATTCGAAATAACTTTATTAAAAAAATTTCTGTTTTGAAAGCTAAAAAAAGTACACCATCTGATTTCTTTAACTAATCTTGAAAAAAAAAATCAAAATCGTAGGAGCGCCTTTTTTTTAAATTAATTAAATTAATATATGAAATTTTTTAAACATTTTTAAGAAAAAAAAAATGGTGCACCATTTTTTAGTATTTATTAATGTTGAATTATAAATTAAATTTCGAAAAAAATTTCATTTATACCCGTTTAATATCCAATTTTCGAAGAAAAAAAAAAAGAATTTGAATATGTTTTTAAAAATCCAAAATTTATTTTTTTGAAAATTTTGATATGTAGTATGATTTCAAAAAAAATCATATAAATGGGTTATACAGATAAGGAGATAGTCCAAAATAAAAGAAATGGTTCTATGAGAGGTACTGTTAATAATGGCTATCTGTACATTTTGTTTTTTATAAATCATAGACCGTACTAATATAAGTATTCAAAGAACTTTGAATCCAAATCGTACGAGTCGTTTTCGAGAAAATTTAGATTTTCTGTGACGGTGTTTTAACATTTATATGGAAATTACCGTCAATTTTGACTATAAGAAACATTTTTGTACAAAATATTCTAGATAATGTTAAAAAACCGCTCGGTACCATGATTTATAAAAATCAATGGAGTCGTTCTTGAAATATTTGATTTTCTAAAAAAAATATTTTAACTTCTTTTTAAAAACCCAAAAAATATTTTTTGAAAATTTTTTGATTTTTCAGAAGATTCTGTTCTATGGGAGGTACCATTTAAAAGTTTTAAATTAAAACCATTTTTTGAAAATTTCACCAAAAGGTAGCCCATACTTAATAAAATTTATTAAATTTTCCCATTTTTGAGAAAAAAATATTATATGGCAGGTATCGTTATTTTCGGTCCTTAAAAAAATAAAAAAACCTGTCGGGGAAATGTCCAAAAACACACTATATATCAAGTTTAAATAAAATCTACCCATACGCTTAGGCTGTAGGTGAGTACACAGACAGACAGACGGACAGACGGACGGAATTGCAAGAACAACTTTTTTCATCTTCCCTATCATTAGATTTTTTTTACGAATCCAAAACGTGCCAGTACTTCTAACAGTATATCAAAAGCAAAAATTCAACGGTGCTTTATTTTTTTTTTGATAATTTTTTATTTTCTAGATAATGTTCAGATTTTACGATAAAATACAATCCCCAAGTTTTTTTTTTAACAAAAACTATAAACAAGAAGAAATAAATCAAGCCATTAATTTCTTCATACTTTTCAATTCATCTCATGCTTTCTCTTTCATACATAATTTAATTGAATTATAAAACCATTATTATACAATTCGTAAGCACTTTAGCCAGCAAGAAATAGTTCCTACGATCAAATTCTTCGTTCTATTTGCAAATAAATCGACAAAAGTAAACTTGGGCGTATGAGCACTTTTTTATTTGAATGAAATTTTAAATTGTTCTCTTCAATTTTTGTTTATTTGAATTATGTACATGTATTCGAAAATTATTCAATTTTATTCAGCCTTATGGTTATTTGAATTAGATTTTTCTTATCAGGTTGGATAAAAACCTCGAATAAGATTTTTTTTTAATCAAAAAAAAAAAAAAAAATTAAATGAAAATTGTCTTCATAATATAGGTATCTGTGTAATGTGTTTAAGTAAAAACAAAGAATCTACCATCACTTCAAGGAAAAGTCGTCTATGATGAACTTATACGCTTAAAAAAATATCAAAAGTAAGAATGAATGAATATTGTATATTGTTTTCTAAAATGAAACATAATGCCATTGTCATAGATAAAAAATAAATGTCAAAACTTGGAAGACGCGCTTTCATTAAATATTTAAAAAATCGAATTTTCTCATTGTTTTTTTTTTTGACGAACGAACACAAAGCAGCGTAATTTTCATCTCCTTAAATTATTTATCAATATAATGATGATAAATTTGAGCACCAGATGAAAAGTTTGGAATTTTACTTTGAAGACAACAAGTAACTTTTTGTCTGATTGAATTTGTATATTTTCCGAATGAGAAGGGTATTTATGATAAATACAATTTATATTTTCGAAAATGGAGAGTGGGCAAGATTTTATAAGATGCGCGTTGGTTGGACCCATTGTACAACAAGAATAAGTTATGTATTCAAATATGTACTAAGTATGTACATTATGTCTTTATTTGTATAGAAAGTGTCTTGATGGAGGATATTTTAATCAACCTCGGGATAGTCACGGCTTACGGAGATGAATTTTATTATATGTCTTCCTGTACCTAATGATACTAGGAGGTTTTCAACGATTAGATAATGATGTCGTTCATTTTATTTATTGAAAATTACAAATTTAAATTCGAAATCAGAGAGTTTGGGCATTTTCATTGTTTTCGTTTGAGGAAACAAAGATTGTATAAGATTTGTTCGTATGTATTCAATTTTTAGTTAAATTAATTACTTTTTTGTAGTAGAGTGTGAAAAAAAAAGTCATTTTATTAAAAAATTATTCATAAGTAATTTTTTATAAAAAAAAACTTTTTTCTTAAATTACGTTGCAACGTAACTGTGTGCCCTAAGATTTTTATTGGTTACAAGTGACATGGCTTCCAGATATAGAGATGGCTTTTAGAATATTTTCTTTATAGTTTGTCTATTTATGCTGCTCAAAATTCAATTTATTTTCCTTTAAAAATGAAATTTCTGTGCAAAGTCTTTAATCTTATAATCTTATTCAATATTATATTAGCCGATTTTTTTTATTACTTAGTATCTACTCATTTTCTCATTTTATTTGCAAAACACTATGAGTACTTCGATTTGTTTAGCGTTAAAAATGAAAAATGAGCAGCTACTTAGGCCCATTTGCTAAAACTAAACTTAAATATTTATGTTCAACTTAAACGCTTATGTTCTACTTTTTCCTCAGCGTAAACTGTCACATAAGCTCTTATGTTGAACTTAAACACAGTACACAAATATAAGGTATTATCTTGCGCAGGTTGTCAGAATTGAAACTGTCAGAAATTATAAAATGGTTGCTCGAGTGCTCCCAAAAACTTCACACTGCAATATTAAAAACAACAACAAATACCGAAATTTGACATGTAAATGGGCACTGGATCCACCATTTTTTATCGATTTTGATAGATGCGCAGAACAGAACAAAAATGAAAACGCTAATGATATTACCTTTAATTTATGTACCGTGGAACTTAAATACTTAAGTTTCGTTTCAGCAAATGGGCCTTAGACGCTTATATGTTCTACTTTTTCCTCAGCGTAAACTATCACATAAGCTCTTATGTTGAACTTAAATATTTAAGTTTCGTTTCAGCAAATGGCCCTTAGTAACACAAAAAACACGCCTATTATAATTTTGAAAACATGAAATTACCAGCTCAAAACACATTTGTTTTTTTTTTTTTTTGATTTTTTATGAAACTCAGATTTTTCTTATCGTGCAACGCCCGCCTTAAAATAGTATTAAAATATTTAACACATATAGCTTTGAACCATAATAGCAAATTCGTGCATTTAAGTTAATTTAATTAGAAACGAACATACGTTTCGAAGTTTTTTTCCTGTATAAATTTGGGCCCTAGGAACTATAACTCCCACCCAACGAACTAATTTCGACCAAATTTGGGACTTGGTTCATAATGAACTGATTCCCATTAATTTTTGAAAATAAAACCCAACGCTGAATAAGTCCCAAATAGAAGTGAACTAAGTTCCGCAGCATGAGACCCTCCTCCAAGTATACGAACTTGAAGCCCGTACAATTGGAAAAATACAATCCAAATACAATCCCATGTTCCAAACAAGACCTAAAGCCGAGCTTACATAACACAAACAATTTTTTTTCAAGCTAAACTCAAACATCTTAATAAACAAAAATGATTCCGTTTATTTGTTCGTACGCGCATAACTCGGCTGAACATCATTCTATTTACATTGGAATTTTTTTGTTGGATTATTGAAAAAAAATAAAACACTCTACGGAGCCAAAAATTGATAAACTGACCCGGTGAACTTTAGCTTAAAACTGTAACTTTAAATTTTTGGCGACTCTTAATTTTTTCTGTTCAAAATTTTCGTCTCCGTAACGTCGAACGTAATTTTCAACAACTTCGAAAATTCAGATTAACAATTTCTCATACATTTGTACCAGGACTGTCATCAGGGTAGGGCATGTAGAGGGTTTGATACCCCAATACATAATATGGCAGCATATTTATTTTAAGCCTTAAAAATAATAGATTTGAAAAACTAAAAATTCTAATAAAAACCGAATTAAAAAGTAGTAAATAATTTTTATTCTCAAAATAAATTAATTCATATAGTAAAAAGTAAAGGGTGCTTATAATAATAAAATAATTATTATAATATTAAAATTATATACCGTTGGTAGGTAATTATGTATTATAATAAAATAATGCACTTTCCCAACAAATTATTCATCATCTCTTTCAACTACTTTTTCACCACAAAATATTCTCAGGTCTGTTGCCACCCCTCTTTGGACCACTAGTGCCCACAAGGGTCTTCATCGCTCACTTTGAAAAAAAATTATTTTTCAGCGCCCAAAAAACAAAATTAAAACATTTTTTTTTGTCATTTTTTTTTTAAAATAAAATCACCTCTCACCACCCGATACCCCTTTCTGTAGGAGACTAGCGCCAACTTTCAGACACGCAGGTATTATGAATTCTAATTAAATTTTTTCCCGAAAATTTTGCCGCATGAGATTTTGCGACCTTAAGCCCGGGCCTCACGAGTCACGGGTCTAAGCCTAAATCCAGCACTGGATATTCTAGTGAGACAGCATTAGATAAGAGAAATTTCAAGACATTTTATAACTATAATTTCCAACAGAAACGAGTAGAATAAGAAATCATCTTGCACCTTGAGTGTCTCAGAGTCTATTCATTCGACGTTGTTGGTCTTGGCTTGGCTTCATCGTAAAGCTTTTCATCTCCCAAAACACCCAATTTTACCTTTGTATTTGTTTAATAATTATTACAAATTTAATTTTAGATGTTATTTTTAAATTTCAAACAAATTTCACAAATTTAACCAGTGTTGTCAAAAAACACTAGATGTCTGTTTTTTTACTTTGAAACTCTGTGATTTTCTGTGCATTTTAATGCCATTTTATTTTTTTTATATGAACTTTGACAGAACGTTGGACTGAAATTCACACAAATGCACAGAAAATCACAGAGTTTCAAAGTAAAGGAACAGAGGGCTATTCTTTTACCCCATTTGAGCACTAATTGAAACGCTTGCCGAAGTGGCATGATCGTGCGTTTTTGACACGATAATTTCCTCTTGACACGGTGGCACGAAAAAGTTCAATATGGCATGTTTTTTATTTCCATTAATTTACTTAATATTAAGCAAATTTCAAAAAAATTTAATGAAAATTGGTCCAAATTCCGTAAAAAGTGGACAGAAACACATATCCTTTGACAATGCACGAAGAAAGCAAATTTTGATCTTTTTTGTTGTATTAGACCCCGTTCTAAAATTGATTGCAGTTTTTTCAACAAAATAGAAGAATTTGTGTTTTTTCATATGACACGAAAATCGGCACGTTTTTTCATAAAATATGGCACGCTAATTTTATTTCGGGCGGCAACGCTGAGCATAAGTTATTGTACTTCTTGTTTTAAAAACCAATTGATACGGATTCAAAAAATTCATTTTCTGTTTCTGTCATACCGCAAAAACCTTCCAGTCAAATGCAAAAAATATGAAGAATATATTCCTAAATCCCTGAGATTATTTTGAGTTTTTTTTTTATTAGAATTTACTATCTTATTAAAAGGACAAACTTTTTAAGGCTTCGTTATAAAATTCAAGTAAATTAATAATAAGTTCTATGAAAAATGTTATGCCTATTATTCAACACGTAGACACAGAAAAGACCACCCTCAATTTATTTAAAGGAGGATTAATTTTCATGCTAATTGCGTGATAAAAGAAACGATGAAATTTCTCGAGTAAGAAACACCTGACATGTTTCATTATTCGTTGACACTTTTCTGCTAAACTCAATTTATAATCCTCAATTTGAATTATATATTTATATGTACATACATATATAAGGATTTTGTCTCTCTTGAAAACCCTTTGTCATCGGTATATAGGACAGAAGAAAGAGGGATCTTCTTTTTACGCAAACACAACACAAATCAAAAGTTCAAAATTGTCTCAGGTATAAGACAATGATCAAAGGTCGACAACATTCAGCTCGTGCGTTACGCACATGTTCGGGATTAAAACATTTGCAACCTTGGTTACTTCGACGAAACGTCGACGTTGACGTTTGGCTGACAGGTAACCAACCTTCCATCATATGTCAGAATCAGTGACACATAAATCGGTGTATAATTAATTTTACTTTTTATGATTACATTCATCACCATGTGGAAAAAATAAAAACATTTAAACAGCACCAACTGATGTTTGTTATATTAAAAGAACTTTTTTTCACAAAAAAAAAAGAGGCAAACTCCGGACATATGGCAGGATTGGAGGCTGGTGGAATAAATAAGCCTTAAAATTCCTCTCCAACACTGTTGCTATGGTATGTCATTTTATATCTACTTTAACGTGCTAAAATTTTCCAATGAATTCAAATGAAATGTTTTCGTAAATATTTATTTGTGGCATGTTTTTGTCAGCAACGCTATAGGTACCGTGTGGCCATGCAACAAACGTGACGGACAGGAATTCATGCTCGAGCATAAATATTTTAAAGGAAGGTAGTCTCCCAGCCGCAAAATAGATCCTTTTTTGTCACCTCCGCTCCATGTCTGTTGGGAAAAAAAAGGAACATAAAAACTGGGAAATTATAATCTATTCAGCACATTGTGCCGAATAGAAAATCACGCTGAATTGATGATTCATTGGCTTGCGGACTGCGGAGATTAGGATAGGTGCTATAGCTTGTAGGTGGTAAATATTTCGCGACATATAAATAAGAAATTTAGACATATTTGACACACATGTGATATTTTGTTGAAATGGGATATGAATGAACATTGTTGTATGAGATTAATTTTGTGTTTTAAAATAAGCAAATAATAACAGTGTTTTCGGAATGTAGCCAGATTATGGATGATTGTGGAGATGCATTTTGGGTGACTAAATATAGTAGAGCGTGGGTTCAATTCAATGAACTAAGCGAAGCATTTTTTGTTTTTGTTCTTTTAAGTTTCAGTGGGATTTTGCATCGAAAAATAAATTCGTGTCCAGGAGGACCAGAGGCAGTCGATTCCTCAGTCAATGATAACCGATTCCCTTTGCTCAAAAGTGAACGATATGGACGTGGACAACATGTGGTCCTCTAGTGGAACTCTACCTGCCAAGCAGCGAACGTCACAATAGACATTCTGCATGAACGATTTGGGGGTAGTTTTAACTCTCGCCATGGTGACGTGATTTGGCCACCAAGATCATGCAATTTAATCCTATTAGACTTTTTCTAGTGGGTATTTTTGAACTCGTTGTTATCCCTATGACAATAAGCCGAAAACAACCGATATCCTAAAAGTCAACATAATCCCATTAGGTCATCGCTCAAATTCAGCCAGATCTATGCAGCAATGAGTCTGTTGGGCCGCTCGTAGTCGTCCCCCCACACCGCCACATGGGTATGTATTTTGAATTATGTCATAAAAGCATACTAATTGCAAGGTATCAATTAGAGTCGCCGTTAAATGGGTGATTTCAAAATTTTTATGATTGCATCCCCCTAAAAGTCTCAAATATAATACAAAAAAAAAAACGTTTCAAAATTTCATGCCCCTATTTTAATTTTAACACATGCCGCCGGGCCTTTACTTTTCTCCATACAAATTACATTGGTTTTTTTCTATGTTTTGATTTTTTTTCTTGCGCAGGCAGGTAGAAATAACACAAAAAATCTCACTTTATCAACACTTCAGTGAAGGTAAACTATAGTAGCGAGTGGCAGTGGAGTGGTAAACAAATGGCTTGGCGATGGAGTGGCGGCGAAGTGATATGAAAGTTATTTAACGCGCACTACGGTAGCAAAGTACGTTCACCAGCTCTTGGTCTATAAGTCAATAATCACAAGTACAAAAATCCCCTTCGTCACCACTCACTTGACACTTGAAAAATTAAAAATGTTCGAGATGTGTGGTAGCAGACTGGCACCATACCAATTGCAAAATATCATGCCACCGCCACTCTACTTTGATGAGCGTGTCTTCGTTCAATTACATAGGTTTAAACAATTCCACCTGCTACTTAGTTACCACGCCACTACCACTCCACTTCGTCACCACTTCAGTGAGCGCCTTTTGGTAAGTACCCCAAGACCTCTGAAATTCGCCGTTTGTCAAGCTTCATCAGCTCCACTGATAATGAAAAGAAACCTGAACAAATTTTTTTTTGCTGGAGATCAAAACCAATTTCCATCTATTTTTTTAGTTAATTAATCAGCAGCAACAAAAAATAATTGAGCAAGCGAATCCAAAAATTAGTATTCTCAGCTTTTTGACAGAAAAAGTGAGGAATTACGTTCAGATTTTTGAGATTGCTGAGGTCTCTGATATCTCCGAGATCTTGAGGAACCTCAACTGGCTAAATGTAATTCAAAACTTTAAAAGCTTCTGCCTTTTTTTTTTAATTTTTTACCAATGTAAAGACAACATGGAAATTGTAATTCCTACATACATATGTACATAATATGTATGCATATGTGGGCTGCCTTCTTTGGTTTTCAAGTGACTTTGACAAAAAAAATGGTATAAAGTAAGTATTTAAATGCAACACAAAATTGTTGTGTCTCAAAATGTTTCAAATTCACTTAACCCCTTCCTCATCTGAACGCTTTAAATATAAATCTACAAATCAGCTTTTCATTTGATTTACCTACATACATACATATTTTAGGCTTCAATATCAATTATTGAGTATTATAATTTGTGACGCCTGACATAATTTACAAGCCACTTGAAAGTGTATATTGATCTGAATAAATTTCCAGTAAATTTTGTTCATTTAAATCCTTCAATCCTGAACCTATTTAAGCCACGCTCTATTAAGCCCATCAAATTCATGACAGGAAGTGCTCATCAGCTATAGGTATACTTCATAAAACCTTCGCCTCATTTCTATCGCTATATGTATGGCAAAAGATTGAAAATTACTGCTAAATGTAACATCATAAATGCTGTGCTGACATCACATATTTGCCGTTACATTCATATATTAAATATGAATATAATCATCATCCACATTATACCACCCTTCGCAATTGCCGCACCCAATAAAATCAGTATGGTGGAAGGACGGATAATTGTGGCACAATTAAACGCGTTCGTGTCATGTCCAATTTTTTTTTTTAATTCATTTTGACAAACAACTATTGCACCATTACCATCAGCATTATCATCATCATCATCATCATCAGCAGGCAAAATATATTATTATGACGAACTGAGCGACGAGCACGGTGAGTGAACCAAACCTCAAGAAGCAGAAATAGATTTCTCTAAATATCTCCCCATATGAGGCATTGAATATCACATCCCTAATGGTGTGCAATTCCATTATCCTGGAAAAAAAAAACAGGAAAACAAAAACAACATAATCAGGCTAAGCTTCAAATTACTTACCTCATGCAGCGCCACCAAACGAACGTACAGTAAGTTTTATTTCAAAAATCCATAATTGCTCCACATTAGTGTTGAATATACTAAAACCTGGATATAGAGCTCCTGGAGAGGGAGAGACTAGCTGTTAATGTGTGGGGAGTTTGCCTTCCGCCAAACCTCAAAGCGTTCTCGTATTACATACAACGTGCAATGTTTGACGCCCACCAACAATGGTTTTAACTATAAAAATTATACGTTTTCGCATCCTGCGCGAGGATAATAATAATTGGATCTTGAAAAGGAAATAGAGTATTTTCACGTTTATAAGGATAACATATCCTACATATAAGTACAATGTGTTTTTGTTCTTTCTTCTTTTTTTTTTTTTCTTGAGATACAGCAGGATGTTTGAGGGGGACACATAATTTTCCACTTGATAATTTCGAAGTTAAAATAATTTGATTTGTTAATGCCTTAGCTTATTCTTCATCATGAAGAGACCATTTTTTGAAAGGAAAGAAAATTTGAAAATAAATTAATCAGACGATAAGACCTGGAGGAAATAACCTCCAAACTAATGCTTATTCATTTATTCTACAAGCCATAATTTTGAAATGACTTCTTGAAGGCCCTTTTTTATTATATATGTTGCATAAATCGCTTTGTTGTCCTTATTCATATCTTTCATACTTTTAAAATTAGAAAACTTAGAAGGACATCATATCAATTGTAAGAAAATAACACCTAAAGGGAATAACCTTCTGGTATATGTATGACTTTTAATTTTAATAGAGCTTGATTATGATTAGCTTCAAGTCTTTTTTCTTTAATCACGTCCTTCGCAAGGTTACAAAAATTACCTTTAATATAACTGCACCTAAGATAACCTTAAAGTCGATGTATGTATGTAATTAATTTGTATTAGCCATATTTTTTCAATGGCTTTTCATTGAAAAATCCATTTTTTTTTTTCGAAAACTAAATACAGTAGTAGGTTAGGTTAGGTTAGTGGGCTGACAGTTAATCTTGTTACCGTCACACTTAGATCAATGTAGATCCATTGTGATACCCTGTTAAAAGAGGAAACCTATTCTAAAAAACAAGACATGACATATCCCGTTAAAGGGGATAGATTTCAGCAAGCAGCTGCTTGAGGCTATCGGGGGGGTTCCAGTAGCTGTCGTCAGAAGCATTGACACCGGGTTGAGGGGAGGTTACGTCACCGCTGTCATTTGAGGGCGTGTTCCTCTCCTTTACTCCCACTGAGTGGATCATTCCCCCCACCATGCCCGGAGGAGCAATTGGCTCCCCACAACGCCTGGTGGGTGGGTTTGATAAATCAGTGGTTATGGTGTAAGTTTGCTTTGTTATGTCAAGGCTGGGGTGAATCGAGAGGGTCGCTCCCTACCATATAAGAGTATTGTATCGATCTTGTGGAGGGACGGCCATCACAGATTCAAATGACACTCAGGAGTGGCAGATGTAAGGCTAGCTGCCCTAACTCCTTTATTGCCACTCCCGTAGGAATGCGTGCGTCTTACAGTCATCATTGTCTTTGTTCAGTAATTGTGGGTCGGTTTGTAGATGGAATATTAGGGACTTTCGAGCCATTTAGTAGCGTTAATGAACTTTAAGAGATTCTTGCTAGGAATTTCAGAGAGTTCCCCTAAATCGTCGAAGAAGTGTTTCCCCAGGAGTCTGCTTCTCAGATGACATAGCGCAAGGCAGTGACAGAGGTAATGAAGGGTGTCTTCCTGAACTTCCTCGTCACTACAGCCTCTGCATAAGTCATCCGAGATAAGTTGCTTTTTTATCTTGTGGTAGTCCAATAGGTTGTGACCTGTGGTGATACTCACAAGAAGAGAGTGTGACTTTTTGTTCAATTTTATGATCTCTTTAGTTCTTTGTTTATTAAATACTGGCCATAACTTCCTAGTAATGACGCAGGTATCGAGTGAGCTCCATCTTCTATTTGTTGTAGATAGAACTTTACCATCGATTTCTTGTTTGAGAATACAAAGTGGGGTCTGGACTACTGACTCTGTCTGAGCTGGCTCAAGTGTTGAACCAGTTCTTGCCAGTTCATCAGCACTCTCGTTACCTGGAATACCACTGTGACCAGGAACCCAACAGAGCCTTACGTTGTGCTGTGTGCCAAGAGCTCTTCACGACAAGCTTCGATTTGATTTCAATGGCAGAGATAGCTTTTATTGCTGCTTGGCTATCAATGAAAAAGGTGAATACAGTAGTAGCTCGATATAGTGAATCTCGGTAGAGTGAACTATCCAATATAGTGAACACAAAATTTTATACACACACTACTCTAAATAGTGAACAAAAAAATCACTATATCGAGATTTATTTTTATTTACACTTATTTTTTCAGTACTCAACAAGAATATTGAAGCTGCAATATGTTTATAATTTTTATATGAATATTTGACCTAGTTGAAACTTGACACCGGACAAAATGTTAATTTTGTATCAAATTTTACTCTGCAAAACCGTTATAGCTTCTCTCTCGAAATAGTGAACAATCTCCACATGGTTTTAATTATTTCACTATATCGAGCGTCTACTGTATTTCGAAAATGAATCGGAAAATTTGTAGGAAACTTGGTACTGAGTGGTTTCTTAACATTATCTACAATATTTTGAAGAATCATTTTTGATAGCATGGTTATCACTATTTGATATCACGTTTGCTCTCAGCCGAGACAGGGCTTGGCTTTTATCGCCAAAAGTTTCGCTTGGAACACGCTACAATATGGTTAGGATAGGATGACGAAAGAAGAGAGACATAAATTAAGTCTCTCGGAGTACAGCCCTGCCCCAACCCCTTCATCAGTTTTTGATCCATCAGTGTAAAAATGAATTGATTAAATTGATGGATCTGGAGGGTATGGTAACCTCGAAGTTTTTATCGAACTGTATATAATTGAGGAATGGTGTAGTCTGTGTTGCTTGGTATAGATCTTAATAAATTCAGAATCATAGAGTGGCCAATGCCATTATTGGTCCACTGTGAGGAAGCTTTAAGACGAATGGTTGTGCTTGCAGCTGTTTGTTTGATGGAACAGAAGGCCTTTTTACATGAGAAAAAGGCCTTAAATTATGTTTCCAGCTTAATTTTTTATTAAAAATAAGACCCAAATATTTCGCTTCATCTGGAAAAGTTAGTGGTACACATTTGATAGTAGGTGGGTCTTTATGAGGGATTTTGTATTTCCTAGAAAAGAAAACAAGATCGAGCTTATGAGGATTGACCCCCAGTCCACACTGATCTGCCGAGTTTGTAAGCAAATTTAAAGCGTTTTGTAGGAGTTCTTTCAACGTATTAGGGTGCTTTCCCGATACAGCTATAGCAACGTGCGTCGTCCGCATATAGACTATCACCTTGTAGCCCTCCGCTTTCAGGCTGATTAGTAGCTTATTCACTACCAAGTTCCAAAAGAAGGGGGGGAAATAACACCGCCTTGCGGGGTACCTTTACTAACAAATCTTCTTGCAGAAAAGCCGCCCAGTCCTTGAGTTAATAATCCTGCTGGTTGGCATTCTATTAATCAATTCCACAAGCGAACTATCTACCTTCATCAGAGATGACAATGCTGCCGTGATTGCGAATGTGTCGACGTTATTAAAAGCACCTTCTATATCTAAGAAGGCAACCAGAGTATATTCTTTATGACGGAGGGAGTATTCGATGGTTTGCACAGATGTCTACAGATTTCCCTTTGGAGTATACGCGTGTTGAGCCGTAGACATAAGTCTCGCTTCTACTTAAATGGATATCAATCAATCTTTCAAAGGTTTAAGAAGGAATGAAGAAAGACTGACAGGTCCGTGATCATTTGGGTTTACATGGGAACATTTATCAGCTTTGGATATGAAAATAACTTAAACTTTTATGTACTTATAATACACTCAAAAATTCAAAGAAACTTTTACTACAAGAGCAAGTTCGTGCGACCCAGTCGTGCATTTTATTTTTTAATGCGAATTGTTGGTTGAGAAAATTGAAAATTATCTTGTTGCATCAACAACAACTATTCTTTAATGTGTTAATAGCAAAAAGGCGGGAATCTGAATCCTGAAAAGAGTGGCACTTTCGATGACAAGAGATATCCTTGGAGGACTAGTCATTTCCTCGCCAGCCCTGAAAATAAAAACTATTTTTTTTGTTTTAAGATACAGGTTACCTGAAAAATAACATGATTTTTCGAAAATTTCAGAAATGCTTCTTTGGAAAAAAATAATAACTGTTATTTTATTTTTTACCGACCTAAAATTAGTCTAGAAATAGTACAATTTTTTCGTACCTTAGTTTCGTTTGTAGTATATTTAACTTTTATTTGAAGTTAACGATCCTAGTTTTTTTACTTTTTTGAACACAAATTTAGATTTTTCGCATATTTTATCGAACGATATTTAGTATTGCACAACAATTACTTCTCGCTATACGAACATCCTTTCTATTTAACAGATTTTTCACATTTTATTGTTCTCTTAATAATGGTTTTGGAACATCAATTTCACGAAACAAATTCCAACATCGTTTTTTGGATTATCTTCTTCCGGGAGGCCATTTGAAAATGCTTATGCTGCTCCTGCTACTGCTACTACTACTGCTTCAACTTCACGAATAATTCAGCTTGTGGTTGAACCCAGATATTGTCTGGTGTTTATAGATTCTTTAAAAGTATATCCATATCCATACATCCATTCATTTCATATATAAAAGCAAAGTCGAACCAATTATTGTCTCTGGTCAACTTGTTCCAATATAGAAAATCCCTTTTAAAATAGCGAACTATTTTATTGGAACCAAATGGGAAGTGGGCGTGTAATATCCGCTTTTTGTTGTTGCATCATATGGATTCTGCCGCACCAGTTGTTGTCATTTTATAGTTTCTGTGGTGTTGTTGGGTGACACTAGCATCATTATCCTTTGTTCCGGTTGTATGGAGATGGTGTCTATAGAGTTATTATTTAGGTTAAAAGCGCATTGTGCGTTAATGTGGTTATGGCGAGTCTTTGTTATTTAAAACAACAAACAGACGGTCATGGTCATGTTTATAGTTAGGACTAAAAGGGTTTAGAAAAGGGTTCTGTTTTATCAATAAAAATTAAATATTGTGGTAGTGTTCAAAAATATTTAAGAATTTAAAAAAATTTTAAGGATTTTTCTGAAGAATGTAAAATACTTTGAAGAACATTCCTAAACATTCCTTTGTAACAGAATAAAAACCGAATAAGAATCCACACCTCGTGGCGAACCAGGACCCATGTTCTCTTACTTCTCGCATGCATAAAATCGATCGAGAAACAATGGAAACTGAAACAAAATACATGAGTTTTGTTCCATTTTTCAGTGTTTTTCTCGACTGAATTGTTCGATGTGAGAGTTACAGAACATGGGTCCAGTTCTTAGTAATTTACAACCTTCAACTATTTCTGTGTCTTACTGAGTTGTCAGTCGACAAGAATAGAGGCGCTTAAAATTCACAGACCGAAAAGTATCCTTTAGAGCAGGTAAGTAAGAATATAGTAGTAGCCTGTGGCGTAATGGCTAGTGCGTTGGACTGTCACGCCAAAGGCCTGGGTTCGATTCCCAGCTTCTGCCACCTAAACACAAAAAGTGTTTTTCAGGGCTACTGCCTGACAAATCCTTCATGAGTATCTCCTGTCAGAAAAGTGCCGCTCAACTTAGCCGTTCGGATTCGGCAATAAACTGTAGGTCCCCTCTATTTCTGATGCAGACACGCACACAGAAATGGTTGAGAGTTGTAAGTCACTAGGCCCTAGTTTTTTCATGAGCTTTTCTGCCACCAAATTTATTTATTTATAAGTAAAAATATAAATTTCCGAATTACAAAAATTGACTTGTTATTTTATTTCGCAGTTTTTGTTGATGGCCATTAATTCGAAAAAGTAATTCTTTTCAAATTTCTTTTTTAAGATTTCTCATCGAGTTCGTATTCAATTTAGCATCTCATCCATCCGCATCCTCAAATAGCATCCATGGAGTGCAAATAGATCATCCTGGCAATAAATATAAAATATCCCGCATGCAACGAAGCATTATTGTGCTGGTGGAGTCGATGCATATATCAACTTTGCTTCGGTCGGTTATGCCCCATTTGAGCTATCACTATCACCAGCAAAGCACATAGCTTTCCTCCAGTGGCATATACAACTTTTGCGACTTCAATACACCACATGAATTCGTAATCAACTAGAGACCAGAGCAGCTAGTGGCATCAGCATCAGCATCATCGCATCTGATGTTACTCAGAGACATTCCAATCCCGGTTATGGTCCGCTAGGAGCGGCGAATTACACTCTTTTAGATAGCTGATGGCGGCACACAGTTTGTCAACACACATCTCGACTTAGTGCGAACATGCAATTATTTATCCTTTTTCCGGATAATAACTTTATAGCTGTCACCGCCACAGACTTATTGTCAGCCATGTGGATTATTTTATTCTCTGGGCTGCTGATGTGTTGTCATATTGCCACCGCGCCGCCGCCGCCACGCTGCTGGTCGCAGGTACCACTGACATTAGGGACTGACACAAACTGCACTCTGGGCGACTGGGATTCACAAATTTACATTCGGGATTATTAAATGGATGCATGTTGTTTTGAGGTGAGACTCTGAACAAGCAGCATGATGTCCCCTCCCAATGCAACTCAAATTTTCAGAATGGAATGTTTTTATGTTGCATCGAATTCAAAATGCACTCAGTTACATGTACGGAACCTCAGTCATTCGTCTAAAAGCTAAGGGATATACATATAATGTAGTAGAATTGATTTTTTTTATAATGCAGATTGAGGATCAAATAAAAACAAAAAATAATAAAATATAATTCCAATGGGCGACAGCAGTGCACCATTTCAAATAGAAATTCAAAATAAAAACAATCACGTTCGCACCCACGGCAGTTTAACAAAATTTAATTTCGTTCATGTGTTCAAATTAAATGTGTTCATGTTGTCTTGTGTTAACTTTTTAATTAAAATCTAGGGAGAGCTCTTTTTTTCGTTTAAAACTTATAAAAAAAAAAAAATATTTAGCTACCTATGCATAACAATAAAATCAAATTCTTTGAAACCAAAGTTGCTTGAAGCTTAACGAAAAGAGCATTGGCCTGGGTCTTGTCATGCCACGGGCGTATATGAACGCGTAGAGGAAGTTTTTTTTTTTTTTGGAACTTTGAATCGTATATAATGGCTTTTATTAAAATTCAGGAAGACACAGACTGTGAAAAGTTGATATTTTTGATTAATAAATATATCACATCGACTCCCATATGTTTTAAACTTTTTTTTAAAGAAATTCGAAAATCAAAAGGTTAAACCATATCTTCATTGTGTACAGATGACAAACAATACACACCATATTCTAGAAGGAAGTTTTCTTCAAACAAATACAATGAGGGAAGGTTGTTATGCTTTTTTTTTCAAATTAAAGGTGAGGTAAGTTCTTCCGTTTCCAAATTCAAAACCTAATGCCCGTAATGTTCACGCCGTTAAAAATCGGTTTAGATTCAGAAGTTGGTTTAAAATTTTTAAATCGACTAATCGGCAATATTCACTCATTTAAACCGACGTTAACCAAAATTTTAAACCGAGTTTGTGCACGTTATTCACACATCGGGGTAGAGTTGACCAATTAACCAGAAAAGGCTTATAGACCGAGAGCTGGTAAACGATATGCTCAAAGTGTTTTATATCGCTCCAAAACTTGTGGGCATGGCACTTGTGCTAGTGCAAACTACATGCCGTAGACCTTTTAGCGATATCGCGGCCCTAAGACCACCGTAATGCACTTTCAAAATTAAAAAAAAAAAATCAGTGAAGTGTATGTGTATTATACCGCTCCAAATTTTGTGATGATAATGTTTATGTGTCCAAATTAAATGCCATCGGTCTGGCAGCGATACCGTGGCCCTAATACCACCATAATGTACTTTAATAAAGTTAATACTATTTTTTTTGTTAGGAAGGTGCATAATGGTAGTATAATGTTCACGGTATCGGTGCCATCTTGCTTAATATAATATGATAGATATTGGAATCGAGTTAACGACTGACTCAGAACTGAAATCAGATCAAGAAGAATTGAACTCGCAACAAATCGTTCAAGGAATGTTGGGAAGACGCAATGCGGTGGACTTTATTGTTGACATTTTTTCTCAACGTAAAACATGATAAAGAGGAATGAAAGACATTTTTAAATGCGTCTTTGTGTTTGACACGAATTAATTAATTTATTTTATTTAAATATAAAATGACAATTTGAAAAATAAATTTCAAGAAAAGCTTTTTTTAGTTTTTTCATAGTTGCGATGCTATGCGACACGTTCGGTTTAAATCACAAATTTAAACCGACGTAAACCAAATGGAATTTTTTGCTTAAACGGAGTGAATATTACCGATTTAAACGAGATTTTGTCGTTTAAATTCTACCGGTTTAGTTCGGTCAAGTGTAGTCGGTTTAAGTGCTTTTAAACCGAACTTTAAACGGCGTGAATATTACGGCAGTAAAGATTTTTCAAACTCATTTTTGTTTGTTTTTATTTTTCAATTTTATATTTAAAAAAAATTTAAATTTTTTAAGTGACTTAACAACTAAATTCATATCACGGTGTTGCATAATTTAACATATTTTCATATTAAAAATAAGGAAGAGGAAATATAGGTACATCTATTGTTCCCGATAATGATGGACTCTTTCGATTTATGCTTTTAAGAAGAGTTACAAAAAAAAAAAATTAAAAAATTGACAGTTTGGAATTGCGAAAGTCATATCCACTTCAATACAATTTTATAAAAGTGGTGAGTTTTGTAATTTTTAAAATGCATAAAATAAAATTTGTCTAAAGAAAATCTGAAAATCCTTCTAAAATGTAGATGATTGTTTTTTTTTTATATATACATAATGTATAATGAATGGCGGAGAGCTTTTAAAGATCAAACAATAATAATCGTAAGCAATGGTACACTGTGGCGTATACGTACTTTTTTTCAATTAAGGATTTAATTGAAACATTTTGCTTAACGAGCTTCACAAAATTTATTGTATGTAAATAGATTCCTAGAGGTATGAGTGCATTTCATTAGGTATGAACATTTCTCATTGAATTCGTTTGAGTACTACACATAAAAAGTCATTCACATACGGTGTGACAAAAAGCTGGAGCGTGTAGGTTGAGTTGAGACAAGAAAAAAATAGAATGGGGGGGGGGTCTATTTTCCCACGTTTAGACGGGAGGGGCAATTTTCTAAAAAACGACTTAAAATAAAAAAAACCATGCCACGCATGACAGGGGTCTTAAAATACCGTATAGTAGTGTTGTTTCAGTAGACACTTCAAAATTCACAATTTGAGAATATATTAATAATTCTTTGATTGAATATTTTTGATCAGTCAAAATTTGTTGGAAAACTAGAATAACTTCAAACTAGCTAATTGTTACATAAATTTATGATTTTGATAATGAGAGGATTTAAGTTGTGTTTACTTTAACTATCGGATAGTTATAGGGAGCTTCAGCTTTATTCCGACATTTCTTTTAGTTTGAAATTGAGTATTAAAGCCTAGTACGCAGATCGGGAAAAGACAAATTTTATCTCTACAATTCTAATCTCTACAAAAACGTTGGAAAAATCGCGCAAAATTAATGTTTTTCTTCTTTTTTTTTTCTTTTTGGAAAATTATCGATAAATAATAGTTGATCGTGTTTATCGTGCAAAATTATTGACTTGTCAAAATTTTTCCCGCAAAATAATGCTTCGAACATTATTTTTCCTGGCAAAATTTAGTGGAGACTTCACCCTACAGCGGGTACAAACGTCACAATTTTGCGCGTGAACTGCGTACTTACTGCCTGGAAAAAAACTTAAGACAAAATGTGTCCTGGGAAAAATAATGAGAGGATTAAATTTTGAATAAGAGGTTGTCTGACTGAAAAAATAGCTTGGGAAATAACGCCAGATACCCTATTGTACAACAACAACCAACCGTAGGTACGGATGGACAGAACTATTGACTCAGCTTTTTTCGCCTTCTAAATCATCGTAATGTTAAATATGTTATACCGTAAAAAGCCGAAATAATGAAATTCTAGAATTTACCGGTAAATCCTGTTTATACAAAGGAGACATTCAAAATTTCTTTGAATCTAGATTCTTTAAATGCAAAAGAAACTTTGCATACACCCAACCTCGCACTTACCCCAAATCATATAGTGGGTCAAACAGGGGGGCAGCATCACCCCCCCCCCCCCATACATACCTCACTGTTTATACTTCGTAATGCTAGGTGCTCTAGGATTTACCGGTAAATTCTAGAATTTCATTATTTCGGCTTTTTACAGTAACAGATGTGGTCTGTTTTATGTAAGCAAAATATTATTTCTTGTTGCTAAATAGAATACAAAAAAATAAAAAAATAATTTTTAACAACTTCTCAACCATGAACAAATAAGTACCTTAATCCCTTTGAAAACATAATCTTGTGACCTGGTGATGTATTTATAAGTCCATATTAAGAACTGAATCAATGACTTGTGCTGATACTTTTTAAATATTACTAGAGTCTGGTATTAAGTATTTAATTTTCTGTCAATACAAAGTGTTAACTTGAGTGTAGAATTCAATTTTCTTCTTATCCATTACATTTCAAATATTCTATAAAATGTTCAAATTCAAGCTCTTGGAAAAGTTTTCTCTCTTTTTTTTTTGTTCGCCTATAAATGATGAATTAGGTTTGGTCTTTAAATATTTTTAACAGCGTCCTTAAAAGAAACAGACAGATGTTTCTGCATTTTTAATTGATTTTTTATTTAATTTGTGTCTGGTCGTTTAAAAAAGAAAAGAAAAAGAAGTTTTTATGGCATCAAAAATGGGACTGGATCAGCTGGTACTATTTTAGATATATATAATTTAACTCAGTTAATATTGTGTAATATAAAATTTGCCCTTATATGTATTTATGTATTGATTTTCCAGTCTGATACGATTTTACGTGGAAATTCTAAAATGTCTGGAATACTAATGCTTTGAAATGCCTAAAAGGTGAAAAAGTGAAGAAAAAGTGTATACATTTGGAGTTAAGGGAAAATCCATCAAGGTTAAGTATGGTATTTTATCTTACATTTCACGTAATTGATTATTGATACAAAGTGTATGAAGGTTTATAAAAGGAAATGGACCGATATACATACATAATATGATAAGCTTTTTGGAGGTACTAAAATAAAGGTGGTGAGGGGCATACTGCCTTGTTAACTGAAAATGACGTATCTGCATTTTTGGAGTTTTTGAGTTAAGACCACATTTGATATCTCTGATACAGTTATTATTTTATTCTATTATAATATTAACAATATCTTGCTTCATTTCGGCTTAAAACGCTAAAGAAAAATGACGTATGTGCAAAGAACCATCCTATTTTTAAGAGAAATTGACGTATATGCACATTTTAAAACAAAACGACGTAAAGCTGATGAAAATCGGCATTTTAATTTCCTCCAATCATTTTTTCTTTTTATTATAATATTTTGAAACGTTTAATTTTTTATTTATTTTATTATTTGAATTTATGAATATATTATTTTTGTTAAAAAAAAAAAAAAAAATTTTTAAAAGCAACTGGGATAAAAGTGTGTCTCTTTTTATTATTACTATTGTACTATTCATTCTAGAATGTCAGTTTATTAGACTTGACCATTCTTTATTCCGTCAATTTCATTGAATTTGTGTTTCTCTTTTATTATTATAGACAATAATTAAACTTAAATGCCGTAACTACACGAAAAGCTTAAGACAAAATGACGTAACTACCAAAACCTACGTTTGTATTCAATACAAGCAAATACATTTTCGGTCAAAAAATAATAACTTCTCTACTTATTATTTTGTCAAAATATGAAAGACATTCATCCAAAAACAAAAAAGTTATAGATAAAAACAGGAAAACGCATTTATCTCAAAATGCCAAAAATGTAGATACGTCATTTCCGTTAACACGGCAGCATATGTCAGTAAGTCGACCAACTTAAAAAAAAAAACATATATTGGCTATTACAGCGAGAAGATTATGTTTTTTTTTTTTTTTTATTAGTGGATCTTCAAAAATAGGGATAACACCATTTTTTCATTAGAATCAAAAGAAATACTTCTATATTTATATGTTAACAGGAACAGGTTATTTCGATAAATATAAAGAAAAGGTATTTTAATCTGAAGTTTGCTTATTTTTGTGGACAACTAATATATTTTTTTAATTTCAATTGTTCACTAATAATTTTTTCTTAATCTCAGAATTACCGAATCTAACACAAGCGAGTTACTGGGCTATTTACTTACTTACTTTAGATGGCGCTCACAATATAACCCAGGATAGACTACGGCCTCAACCGACAACCCCCTCCAGCCATCTCGGTCCCTAGCTAGCTGCCTCCAGTTACGCACTCCAAGTTGGTAGAGGTCATTCTCCTCTTGTGTGCGCCACCTAAGGTGGGAACTTTCTCTGCTGCGCAGACCATCAGGGGTAGATTCGAAGACTCGGCGGGCTTGTGCGTTGGTGTCCATACGCTCCATGTGTCCCAGCCATCTCAGCCGCTGTATTTTCAACTTTGACCAGGTCGACGTCGCTGTAAAGCCAGTAAAGTTCGTTGTTGAATCTTCTCCTCCATACTCCATCGATACAGACTGTACCGAAAATCACCCGAAGAATTTTCCTTTCAAAGCACCCCCATTTTTGACAGGGTCCAGGCTTCTGCCCCATATAGTAGGACCGGGATGATAAGGGTCTTATATAAGGTGTCCTTGGTTCCTTGAGAGAAGGCTTGACGACTTCGAAGTTGTATCTATCCATCGTGACGTTTTGCCCGAGCCGACGATGTTGAGATTCCTTTCTCGATGATAGCATATACTTCGTCTTGTCCTCATTAACAGCCAAACCCATTTTCGCCGCATCCGATTCAATACTTGCAAACGCACCAGTAACAGCTAGCTTCGTTCTCCCAATGATGCCAATATCTAATATCATCTGCATAAGTAAGTAGTTGAACAGACTTTTGAAAAATTGTGCCCCTGTTGTTGACTTGCGAGTGGCGTACAATTTCTTCAAGAACGATGTTAAACAGGTTGCATGATAACGCGTCGCCTTGTCTCAAACCTTTCTCGACATCAAAGGGTTCGGTGGTGTTCTTGCCGACTTTGAAGGATCAGCGAGATTTCTCCATCGTCATCCTGCACAAACGGACGAGTTTGCAGGAATGCCGAGATGCGCCATGGCTCTGTATAGCTCGTCTCTGTCTACGCTATCATATGCGACTTTGAAATCGATAAAGAGGTATGATGATGTGTATCGATTTGAAACTCCTGGGTTTTTTTTTCCAAAATCTATCGAAGTGTGAACATTTTATCGACGGTTGATTTGCCGGGCCTAAAACCACATTTACACAGTACAGATGACAAGATTTTGTATGCGAAGTTGAGGAGACTTATACCTCTGTAGTTGGTACAAGTCAGAGCATCTCCTTTTTTGTGGATAGGGCACACTATACCGAGGTTCCATTCATCGGGCATACTTTCCTCCGACCAAATTTTGGAGATAAGCTGGTGTATACTCCCTACCAAGTCATCTCCCCCTGCTTTAAATAGTTCTGCTGGCAGGCCATCCGCACCAGCAGCCTTGTACTCTTTAAGCTTGACTATCATTAACTGCACTTTATTTAGGTCGGGTGGACGGAAATCTTGACCATAATCGTCGAGGTTGAATGCAATGTTCTCTCTAACAGCGCAGTTTTGGCCATATTCGCTGTTCAGCAGTCTAGAAAAGTGTTGTTTCCAGATCCTCAGCACCGACTGTGTGTCTACCACCATATTCCCACTCTCATCTCGGCAGGCTTCCGTTCTGGCCTTGTAGCCCTGGGTAAATTGCCTCACCCTTCGGTAGAACTTTCGAACATCCCCCCTGCCGCTACAGTTCTTAATAGACTCGACCGCCCGCTTCGCATGCTCTCTTTTTATCGGCGTTCCTCCCTTCGCTTTTGCCCGTAGAGCACCCGGGCTGCTCTCTCATCAGCTCTGTTTCTAGTTTGCAGCATTGATTGATAGGCCTCGTTCTTGGCTGCATATGCCAGCCGGCATTCTTCATCGAATCAGGGGTTTCGTTGTGGTGGCCTATTGAAACCGAGCATATCAGTGGTGGCACTTCTGATGGTTTGTTGGCAGTGCTTTCACTGGTCCTCTGCAGTTGGTGCTGGCAACGAGCTTGCTGAAAGGTTAAGAGAGACTTTGTCAGACCAAGTCTCTCTACTGGGCTAATAGAACTAGTTTTATAATAGTAATGATAATGATAGTAATGATTATGTTATGTTCAATCAAACGTTACAAAATTACTCAAATAATTACATAAATAAAATTAAAGCCGAATAAGGATGAAAATTTTTGTTAGCATTTCGACATAGCAAATTTTGAAGGTTAAAAGTAGTATCTTTCCAAATTTCAAGCATCATAGGCATAGCTTTCATTTTTGGTATATACCTACCTACTTTGATGATAGTTTTAAAATTTAAACCAAACATTTTTCGTGATCACTTGGACTTAAAAAGTTTTATTTTATGAAGCTAACCTATATTCCAAACTTTACGTATTTATCACGTCAAAGAAGATCTTTTAGTTGCAGGTACAACATTTAATATAAAACTTGTGATTACCCTGAAGCTAAACTAAATAATAAAATAAAAAAAACCACCCTAATTTCCATTTTATGGTTTCTTAGTTCATCACTCCAGCTCAATTACCTCTAAAATGATTAGTATTCATACCAACACTACAGACTATAGCTTCAATATTTTTGATGATTTTTTAGGTTTTTTTTTTGAACCCACATAAAGTAGCTAGCCTAGCACCCTGACTGCATTCTCGAAGGATACCAAAGTCAAAGTCCAACTCAAAGGAACAAACCAAAAAAAAAAAAAACTAAAAAGCAATTTGAATATTTTTTGTTTGCACGTTTATTCTACTTTCTCTTTTTTTTTCTGAAGATACTTTTCGTTAAAAGGATAAAAAGGAATACCTATATACTCACCGACAGCTATTCCAAGCTTAGGTAACATAAAAATAACAATTCCAGGTGAAGGAAAGGTTCTTGGAAAATTTCTTTTCCTCGGCAGCTCCCATCTGTACATTGGTGATTTTTTTTTTTATGAATAAGCATTCTCCACCATCGAGATCGACATCATTGTGGTTAAACTCTCCCTGGGTGTGTGTGTGTGCGTGTGATTATCTTTTATTGCACCAAATAAGAACGCGCTCTAAACTGCGAGTTCTGATGGAAATTGTGCCTCCCCTGTATACTCCAGCACACCGCAGAACATACGTTTCCACTTAATACAACTATGCGGCTTGCAGGGATATTTGTGGATGTGATTACAAATTATTATAAATTTGGGATAAGGATTAGATGAAGGGGAATATTATCAAGGTAAATTGAGTGAAAGAGGGTATGAACAAGAAGGATCAGAAATGATAATGTGTTCCTTTTTGAGGATTGGGATTTGTATCTATTTTTTTTTTTTTTTTAATATACCGAAGCTGTTGGTCGTTGTTTGGAATCTGGAAAATGTTATGTTGGCAATTGAGTTCGTCCAGATGTTTTGCGATAGAATTAACTTAGAAAGTGTAACTCCTGAATTATTATGTGCATTGATACTATGACCCTTAGCTAAAAATTTTTTTTGAACCAGGATCAATTATGGAAAATCTATAAATGATTTTCTTTTATTAATATAAACCTAATTCAAATGAACTATACTTTTAAAATTGTAGTAGCCGTGGCGTGATGGTTAGTGCGATGGACTGTCATGCCGGAGGTCTAAGGTTCGATCCCCAGCCTCGCCGCACCTATTTATTTAAAAGAAAAAACGGCTACTGCCTCTTGCGAGGAATTGACAAATCTCCTGTCACAGAAAAGTTCCGCTCGTTAGCCGTTCGGATTCGGCAATAAACTGTAGGTCCCCTCCATTCCTGCAGACACGCACACAGGAATGGTTGAGAGTTGTAAGTCACTAGGCCCTAGTTCTTCATGAGCTGTTGTGCCATCAAATGAATTAATATAAACCTAATAGTCTAAGATCCCGCCATAGAATGACGTACCCTCATCGAGGTACCAGATAAGAAGTATGCAGTTTTGTAGCTATTAGGCGTTTTTCTTTTTTAGTTCAGAGCATTTCAGAGCTGAGCCCGAACTGTCAAACAAAAATGTTGTGTTTCTGTTTGAGTTCAGAGCGCTCAGAGCTTGGAATTTGTGTTTATTTTTTCGTTCAGAGTGCGTTCAGGGCGTTCTCCATGAGCTAAGAATAAAATAACCGAGCAGACGGAGTAAAAAAATGAGCGCGGCCAACTTCATACAGTTTCTATGTTATTTGACAGATATGACAATTGAATGCTCAGGTGTGTTTCATAATTAAATCAGAGTGCTCAGAGTTTACTCCGTTCGCTCAGAGTCTACTCAGTGCTCTGTCTGGCCCCCTATTTTGTAAAACGATTCTCGTTGAAATTACTTCGTTATCGTTTAAAAGCGATTACGTGTTACGAGAATCGTTTCAGTTTTAACGATACTCGTTATTTTTTACGACTGTTATTTGGCTATCGTTTAGCTTTCGTTTTCGTTTTTTAATTTTTGACAATGCAGAATAGAAGTGGAGTTGGTTGTGCCTCACAATACACGTTTAAAACCAATACACGTTTGAAACCATCCACCTTCCAATGCTTGATAGGCAAATAGAACTCTCTGAAGTGGCTTCGGCAATAGAAAACACAAAAGAAAACAAAGCACCAGGTATTGACGGCATTCCGAATGAGATTTACAAAAACGCAAGCATTTCATTTGTTGAAGAAATACACATTTTACTCAGAGATATCTTTAACGCTGAAACTATACCTTCTTCCTTTAGAAAATCTATAATTTTCCCCCTTTACAAAAAGGGTGATGCTAGTATTGCTTCGAATTATCGAGGGCTTTTCTTTCTGGATACAATTTACAAAATATTTACAACAATTCTGCTTAAAAGGCTCACTTTGTGGACTGAAGAGAACAGCATACTCAATGAATACCAGGCTGCATACAGAAGTCAGTACAGCACAGTTGACCAAGTCTACAACCTTTCTTGTATCATCCAAGTTCAGCTGAGCCAGAAGAAAAAACTTTACGGTTTCTTTGTAGATTTGTCAGCAGCGTTCGACAACATTAACAGAGAAGCTTTGTTTTACAAATTGTCAAAGCTTGGTGTCTCTACAAAAATGGTTTCCATTATACGTTTATTGTACAAGGATACGATTGCTACAGTCTGGGATGGAACTAGTACGTCTATTTTCTTTCAAACATCCAAAGGAGTCAAGCAAGGATGCGTGCTGAGTGCCCTCCTATTTGTATTATTCCTAAACGATCTACACTCCGAACTTCCCACTGATGGCCTTATCGTGAACGGTATGCAAATAAACGTTTTGTTATACGCGGACGACATAGTTCTCCTTTCTGACAGCCCTAGTACCCTACAGACGATCATCGATAGCTTCAGCAGATATTGCAATAAATGGAACCTTGCTGTTAACCTAGAAAAATCTGAAATAGTAATTTTTAGGAATGGTGGTAGGAGAGCAGCAGCAGAAAAATGGTATTTCAACAATGGTGAGATAAAGATAACTAACCAATACAAATATCTTGGCGTTACTTTCTCCTATAACATGTCCTGGTCATACCACTTAACAAAACGGCTTACATCATCGAAAAACTCGATCAACTCGACATGGTCGAAATTTGTTAGAAACTAGTTTGTTACTCACTCTGCTAAATATAAAGTGCATGATGCAGCAACAAAGTCAATAATGCACTACTGTGCGCAAGTGTGGGGGTACAAAGAACACGTTCAAACTGAAAAACTTCAACGTTTCTTCGTTAAAAGATGCTTTGGTCTGCCGGATAATACGCCTAATTATGGAATTCACATTGAAACGGGTCTTCCAAAAGCTTTCCTAAGTACATTAAAGATACATCTGGCATACATACGCCCAGTGATGTCAATGCCACTTAACCGCTTACCACGAATTCTTTCTGAAGCAGTCATCGAGAAAAATTTTTATTGGGCCCAGGAATGGTCAAGCCTTTTCCATGAGACGGAGATTGATTTCAGTCCCGAAACTCCAGTTTCAGAATGGAATCAAATTCACAAATTGCTGCTAACAAAACTAGCAGAAAAGCATTGGAGTGAATTCACCAACAATGCACTACAGTCACAGTTTCACGATGAATATTGCAACCTTTTATATGCTGAAGTCCCGAATTACTTTGAAGATAATAACGACCGTGACATGATCAAATTAATCTTCAAAGCAAGGTGTGGGCTTTTGAACTTAAATGCCAGAGCTTTTCGCAATGACACTGTCGGCTTATGCACTCTATGTAATCAAGATGCGACAGAAAACATTTATCACTTCATTGGTGTGTGCCCCATCTTTAGAGGATACCGACAAAAATATCTTGGAAACATTACACTAGACCGGCCAACATTCCTCAACATCTTAAATGGTTTCTGCTACCCAAAACTCTACAATTTTTTAAAAGACTCGCTTAAATATCGTAATTTAATAATAAACGAATTTAGTTAAAACTTGCTTAGCTTTGCTTAAATATAATTAATTCCTTTTTGAACCTGACAGACGACTTATAAACAAGTTATTGTCATAATTAATTTTGAATACCAGCTTAATCATGTTTTTGTTAAAAATTTTTTAATGGAAAATAAAATTATATTATCTATCTATCTATCTATCTATCTATCTATCTATCTATCTATCTATCTATCTATCTATCTATCTATCTATCTACACGTTTATTTTTCGATTTCGCTAGGCAACGTCTTTGTTAAACCTTTCTCGTTTTACATAATCGCTCTTTGTCGTGTCTATCGTTTACTTTAGTATCGTTTACTTGCCACTCGTTTCGTAATACGTAATAGGGCCCCTGCTCTGAACAAACTCTGAACTAAAAAAGAAAAACGCCTATTGTCTAAACAAACATTTTGCGCAAGGGTTGCCTAGCGTGAAGTGGTAAGGCATAGGGATGCCAAGCTTTAAAGGTGATTTTTCGGGTTTTTACAATTATCTGATACAGCTCAGATGGTATGTCTTAAAGACATAAATAAAATACAACAAAAAAGTAAATTTTATTCAAAAAATTTAAAATAAGTACGTGCTTTTTTTTAAATCGCAATTTCAATAGGGTAAATTAGGGTAAACAAAGATAAAACCCTAGATTCTATTTTCTAAACGAAAAATGGGAGAGAGTTGGTTGTTTTTGTAATCGAAAGCTTCCTGACTTTTGTGTATATTAACAAAAGTCATGGATATATGCAAAAAATGTAAAAAATCTACAACTCGAGATATGAACGTTTGAAAGCAAAATTGTAAAAAATAGAGAAAAAAATAACCATAAATCAGTTCTATGGTTTTTGGAAACAATTTTTATATCTTTAAAAATTAGACAAAAAACAAATTGACCCGTGCTAGCCGAGTTTTCGATTTAACCTCATTTTTTGGCTAAGTGAATTTTTGAATAATGTAAATTTTGAATCTTCAATTTTTGGCGGTTTTTGATTTGGTACCTCGATGAGGTATACCTTGATGGGGGTAGGTCATTCTATGGCGGGATCTTAGACTATAAATCTGACGTCAAAAGAAGAATTCTGACAATAATTTATTTTCAAATTTCAATCAGAATCGATCCGAAAAACCAAAATGTATATCAACTTAGCAGGTCACTTTTACGTTGCAGATTATATACTGCAACGGAAAAAGTGACCTGCTAAGTTGATGCACATAAAACAAAAAAATTTGGTCATTATCTGCTCTTGGATTCACTTTTTTAACTTTAAATTTTGCTCAATTCTTCACTTCGACAACGATTTTTTAAATTATGAAGCTATCATTTTTAATAAAAAATTTAGTACCACTGAATAAAATGTCCTCAAATCATCATGTACCAAATTTTATTAGTATACATATTACTCTAAATTTTGCGTGGAAGAAAATTTTAATCGCCAAATTACAACAAACGACGGTGAAGTCAAAAGCGTAAATAAACAACAGCTAAGAAAAAATGATTTTTCTATAAGCTTCTTCATAAACAAAATATAATAATTGGAAACGTTTTCGAGAAAAATTAAAATTTAAAAAAAGTTAAATATGGTTAATAGTGCAACCAAAAATAAGCTTGAGCATATTTTTTGCTATCAGTCTTATTAAGACGAGACCTTGTTATAAATCTATTTTATGAAAAATATTTTCTTTTAAGCGCCATCTGTTAGGGCATATTTTTGCATATTTCCTTGAAAATGCATATTTTTGCATATTTACGGTTAAAGCGCATATTTTTTTATATTTTTCATAAAAATCATAAAACGTTCAGAATAGATAAAGTGTTGTTTTCCAAATTTTAATTGAAAAGTTGGTTATTACTTTAAAAAATTGGCTTGAGTAAATTTTTATTTGCTCTATAATAGGGTAGGTGTTAGTTTCGTGTACAAGCAAATCCGAGGTCTTAATTAAAATTGACACCAAGAAGATGGAGAAGTCGAAAAAGTTATCATCAAAAACAGGTAGCTTCTTTACAGAGGTCTTAATATTTTCATGATAACTAGGATTTTGAATAAATTTCCCAAATGTTCTAAGAAAGCTGCCTTTCAGGTTTTGGCCAAAAAATTCATATTACGAAAATTCCACGTTTTTTGAGAAAATTACCTTATTTTGATTTGAGTTAAAACGTCTCGTCCGATTTTGTTTTAGTTTGCAATCAGTACTTCAAAATATTTCAATCAGCATTGATTTTTAAAATGTATAGAAATGTCATTTTCGTAGTACTTTCAACTTTTTTTAAAACATTTTTTGTTTATTTGAAAAGTATAGCTACATTGTTGTTAACCATCAGAGCAAGCTCATGCGACTTTTTCGTGAATATTTTGTGTTTTACTTTTGATATCATCGTTGTATGGGAATTTAAAGGATTCGCTATTAAACAAAAACGTATATATTTTAACTTTTAATGGCCTTAAACCCATGTTTATAGATTAAGAGCGGTATCAGCGTTGCCGAAGTGGCACGATCGTGCTTTTTTGACACAATAATTTTCTCATGGCACAGTGCCACTAAAAATGAAGCAAATTTCAACAAAATTTAATTAAAATTGTTCCAAATTCAGTAAAAAGTGGGCAGAAACACATATTTTTTGACAATGCACGAAGAGAGAGAATACGATTACCTTTAATTTTTTCTTATATTTTACACTCTGTCATAAGATCGATTTAAGTTTTTTTAAAAAAACAGAAGAATTTTTGGTTTTTCCATATGCCACGAAAATTGGCACGTTTTTTTAGAAAATATGGCATGTTAATTTTATTTCGGACGACAACGCTGGCTGGTATCACGACAAGTTTGTTGGTTAGAGAATTGAGGGGAGTTCCTTGTTCCCCGCGGGGAGTTCTCCAAACTTCTTTTAAAAACAAAAAACAAACCTGGTGTTCATATACCGGCCTCAATCTTCCAATCTAAACAGGGTCTTTAGTCCACACAAATTGGCGTTTCGTTCTGAAAATCTAACTTGGATTGTATATGTATTTTATTTTGTGGTTGTTTTTTTCACTTTTTAGGTTGGTGTCGTTCTTTTTAATGTAATTTTTAAAAATTTTGATGAAAGAGTATATTTTTGCAAGCAATATTAACATTTATTAAACATGTTTTTAGGGCATATAGGTAATCATTTTTTTAGGGCATATAATCACTTTTTTTTGGGGCAGTTAATTGATTTTTAAGAGCATATTTTTGGTTGCCCTAATCATTAATAACCCTTTTTCGAATAAAATGTAAATGAAAAATAACTGTTGAATGATTTTTTTGATCAAATTTTGTAGTTGCACATTTTTTCACAATTGCAAAGGTCTCGTTTATCGGCCATCTTGTTTTTAATGGTTATTTTGATTTTTGCAAGTAACTTTCGTATTTTTGATCCCAGAAAAAAATGTATAGCTTACAAAATATTTTTGGAAAAAATGATATGACGAATGTAAAAAATCTGCCGCCGTTAAAAGCTTTTTTGAATCAATAATAATTTAAGAAGTCCAATTAGTGCTAAGTCTTCTACTTAGCTGATTTATTTCAGTATATTTAATAGAATTTGTATTTTTAAAAAAAATCTTTGTATATAATAATGCACTGTAAAGATTTTAAATAAAAGCGATTATGGAAAAAAATGTCTTTCTTCTTTAAGAAACGTAAAAAATTATTGTTGGCTTCAGTTTTAGATTACCTACATTTAAGAATTTTACACGTTCTACTTACGTACGTATGTACATATATGTATATCGCTAAATCATCATTCTACCTACCACCACACATCGCGCTCAACGACGTTAACTGTCACCTCAAATATTATTTTTAAAATTAAAATAATATATATAAATATATAAACACATCAACATGATGTGACGTTGGACGAGTTTTTCTGCACTTTTAAAATTCACATTTACTCCTTCCCACGAATATGATAAGTAAATGTGCAATTTGTATGGGAATTTGAACCCTGACATGCAGTTCGGCTTTCGAGAAAAGCACTCAACGCTGCATCCGCTGCTGAAGTTTCAACACGACATCACCACCTCCCTTAACAGTCATCGTGTCACCGTCGGATGCTTTCTAGATGTCGAGAAAGCATTTGATAGCGTTTGGATAGAAGCCCTAACTCATAAACTTCATCTATTACAGGTACCTCCGCCACTAATAAAAATTCTTTTTTCTTTTCTTTCTTTCAGGAAATTTTTCGTACAACTGGACAACTGTAAATCAAACATGAAGAACATCAGAGCCGGAGTCGCCCAAGGCTCAAAACTTGGCCCTTTCCTCTACAGCCTGATGACATCCGACCAACCTGTCCCAATTGGATGCGAGAACCTGCTATATGCTGATGACTCGCTTACATATGCATCATCAATGTCACCGCTTATCGCTGTCCGAAAAGTAGAGGCCCACATCAGCAGACTCTTCAATTTCTACAAGAAATGGGGCATCCGGATCAACACTTCCAAATCCGAAGTTGTCTGCTTCAGGAGGCCTTCAACTGGTAGAGGTAGCCGCACCGCAGCCAATTGCAGAAACCTGGTCCTGAGACTCCCTGACGGATCCACAATAGCTGCCAAACAGAATGTGAAGTACCTGGGAATCCACTTCAATGAGTTGCTGAGGTTCAACCCACACTCAAGAAATGTACTCAGAAAAGCCAGCTGGGCCTTTCACCGCCTACACCCACTGATGAAGAAAAGAACAGGACTAAGTCAACCAACGAAGTTACTGATCTACAAGCAGCTCTTACGACCAGTCATAAGCTACTCCTTCCCAGTCTGGTTTTCAATCTCGAAGACAGCCATGAAGGAGCTTCAAGTATTCGAAAGGAAAATTCTCAGAATTTGCACCGGCCTGTACTTCGACCGGCAGCGGCGGAAACACTACAGGAACGAACATCTCTATTCTGAAGCCAATATAATCCCGCTAGACAAATACCTAGTCCTTTCAGCGAAGAGACTAGTACGGAACATCATCGACCACCCGAATCAGCTAATGAGAAGGATGACCACTGAACAACGACATCCGGAGCCAAGGTACCTCAGTGTGATGGAAACTCTTGATGACAACATAATCATGGACAACGAGGAAGCAGTATCGTTCTACGCTGACATTGGGTCAGCCTTCTACCGCGGCTAAACCCACTTCCCCCCAACCTACACCAAAAACACCATTGACAACCGGGAATGAACACCCTGAGGACGATTAAGTCAGCCGACTTTTAATTAAAAATTTTTTTTGACATGTAATTTATATATCTATAATTTGTTAAACTTAAGACATTGTATAACGTTAGGCCCCTTATGTGCCAACAAATGTAAATTTATCATAGTATCATATTAGTTATAAGCCAAATTGTATATATTATGTTCAATAAAACAAAATTGAAATTGAATGGGAATTTGAATCTTGAATGGGAATTCGTCTTCTGCCTTTACCAGTGTTGTGCGTACCATTCTCGAGTACGAAAGCAGAAGTACCAAGAAACACACTGCTGAATGCGTGGCGCACTAGATATAGGAGTTTCGCCTGTTTTTGGCTTTCGAGCTGTGAAATTTAATTTGTGCCTGCAGTTTCGACTGAGGGCGGGGACTCTATCGCATTGTAGCATTTGTGCCTACAGTTTCGTCTGAGGCCGGGGACACTATTCCATTCTACTTATTTGTGCCTTTAGTTTCGACTTAGGCCGGGGACTCTATCCCGTTCTACGTATTTGAGCCTTTTAGTTTCGACTAAGGCCGGGGACTCCATCCCAAATATATGAAGTATATTAAATGAAATACCGTGTTATATTATTTTAAGTAAAGTTAGTTTGTAAGATTGTAAAGATCGAATATAATTACGATCGACAGGAGTTCCGAACTCTTCAAAATCAAACCGAGTTTTCTTGCTTTCTTCGGTCTGACCCTGGATCCGCTGAACTACCTCAGCTATAGACAAAAAAGCATCACAATACATCGTTGGAAAGACATATTACCTACTCTTCTTTTTAAAACCGTAAATAAACTATAAATCGGAAGAAATATGACCGCGATGAAAATCGTTGGGTGCCTCGAAAATGGGTTTTTAACAATAAATTGAGATTTTGAGGGTAATATAGGCAAGTTTTTAAGTAGTTATGGTTCGTTATGCAATTGAATTTCATGCAATTTTTATTTTCATTTTGTAGCACAGGGGAATTATTGTGAGTATTCTTTTTCTTGGTCAACGTGGCATACTTTCATACTCATTTTCATATCATTGAAATTTTCAACTATAAACATCGTTTACTTTCTCATCATTTGGCCCCTAAAAAAAATAAAAAAAAAAAAAATTCATGCTGCCAAGACCTTAAAAAAAATCATTCCGTTTGATCTGTAATCAAACAGCCATTAGACAGAATAGCGAGATGAAATGTCAAGTTCTGATCGAAATGGTATTTTTTTCACCAAATATGTAGTAGGTATCTATTTTCCTTTGTACAAGCAATAATTTTCTTCGCATTGAACTTCAAAAAGCACTCCTTTTTCATTGTTAAAATAGAAAAATCCATTTGCATTTGTTGAATTTTGCTTTGTAAAAGGAAACAATTTATTTAAGTAAGTAAAATGTGATACATATATCTTTTCATATTGTAACCTTTTGGAATTTAATATATTTTCTAGCGTATTCTCCATTAGCATATTTGGTATTTAAATAAACATATACGGTTAAAGAAAATCTATATTTATTTGACCTGGACTTTAAAATTGAAATCCAAAGTCATAAAGTGAGGTATTAAATTGATTCAAATTGTTAAATCGCCCAGCCTTCTTTGTCCAGCACCCGAAGTAAATGCTAAACTAAGTTTACTCAGTATAAAAGGATAAATTCTCATTTTTTCTAAACTGCATACCTACATAAATACATTTTATTTTCTTTTTTTTTTTTATTTATTAAAACATTCCAATAGTTTTTAAAGCAGATGATTCTGAAACTTAAACAAAACGATATCCTTTCGATGAATAAAGTCATATACTATTGCATATAATATGGCTTCGCTTTCCTGCAAGCGGCTGTGAATCCGAGAAAATGTGTAAATCTTTTTCTTGTCCTATTGAAATGAATTGAAGGTATTATTCACACACATTCATACTCCCATCTCAAAACGTGCATAGTGTGGCGATATGATGCCAAAGAATTACCCCTACAGTAGATACGATTTTCTTTCGGGCTAATAAAGCCCTGATGGGGAGTTGTGCGCCCTTAAATACACATTTAAACTGTTAAATATGAATTGGCCTTAAACTAATCTTGTAAATTGGAATTTCAATAATTTTCAATTAATATTATGGATCCAGACTATGGCAAATGAATATACATAATAGAAGATACAACACAAGCATATAATCAGAAACACCACTTTCTAATGACCATGTTTACATATATGCTTTTTGTCTCGTCATCAGGGCTGGATCTCGGGGTAAATATGCCTTTAATCGCAATTCAATATTGTGTTTTAAACTTCTTGATTAATTTTAGTGTTTTTTTTATGAAATGTGTATAAATGTACCTCCGTTTAAACATTCTGTATCAAACAGTTTACAACATGGTGTGATTGTTAAAGCGTTGAACTGCCAAGCCAGAGGTTGGGGTTCGATACCAAACCTCTTAGAACTAAAAACAAAAATGTTTTTCAGGGCTACTGCTTCTTGCGAGGAATTGAGAAATCTCATCCAAGAATATCTCTTGTCATTAATAAAACCTTTCTTCTTAGCCGTTTGGATTCGGTAAAAAGTTGTAGGTCCCCTCTATTTCTGCTCAATGACATGCACACAGGATTGGTTGCGAGTTGTTAGTCACTGACCCTGGTTCTTTATGAGCTGTTGAGCTACCAAATTTAATTTATTTATTTGTTTAAAACTTTATGCAGAATATTTAAGAAATCAATTTGAACATCAGATCAGTATGGGAAGCTTAACATTAAAAATAAAATGGAAAACTTAATCTTATGTTCGATCACAGTATGAACTGAATATTGCAAAGTAATTCATCTAATTATCTTAAAATAAATAAATAAATTATTGGAACCTTTATTTTTTACCACTTAGTTAAGGTATGTGAGTCACAAAATTAACAAAGATTACAGTTTAAACTAAAAAATTGATATAAATCAACATAAAATTAGGAATAAATTAATTAAAAAAACCTCTGAAATTGTTTAGAAACAAACGCGAAGTAGGTAAACCATCTAATTTGTTGAAAAATCTCTAAAAGTAAATTTAAAAAAAATTTTAATATTTTAAGCAAAAAGTTGGCAAGCTATTTTTAGTATTTATTGTAAATCGTTTTCAAAAAAAAAAAATATATTTTCCTTAACATTTTTTAAGAGATTAATGAAATAATTTTGAAAATAAAAATTATTTTTTGTTTAAAATCTACTAAATAATGTTGAAAAATTGCTTGGTGCGAAATAAAATAAATAATTTTAAAAAGTTGTTTTCGAAATATTGAGTAAATAAAATTAAACTTTTTTTAAATATTTAAAAAATATATATATTTTTTTTATTTTGGTGTACAATATCTACTACATATTTAAATTTTTCAAAAAAAAAAAAAAAAATCTATAAAAAAATGATCAAAATTAATTTAACTGTTTTCGACAAAAGCGAAAGTATAAAATGGTTATTTGAGACATGTCGTTAATAATCATTTTTATATATTTTTTTGTAAATCTTTTGCGATCTAGTCGTGCAAATTTTGTTGCTTTATAAGTCATAATATAAAATCATATTGAAAAAAAAGAGGCTGGGTTTGAACAACACTGATAACTTCCCATTGGTTCCCTTTGAAACTCGACACCCGATGTTATTTTTTATAAGCAAATTACCAGTTCAAAATCTTCAAAAAAACTTTTCAGTTTTGCAATCAAGGGAAGGCTGTTTGCTCTAAATATATGCGACACCAAAAATTTGCAACAATATTCTTTTGCAGTTCTTTTGCCCAAGAAAAAAAAACCGTTAATTTAATTTTTTTTACAAACCTTACCAATTACTAATTATGCGGCATTATGTGTAGACAAAAATTATCCTGGAGTAGATATCATTGGTTGTTCTCGAAATATTCGAGCGGAAAATATTTTTTAACAATCTTTCAACCCGAAGTTAGTATCTTTGTGTGTTCTCAAGATATTCGATATTTTTTAACAATTTTTAAAGGTTTTTTAATTAAAAAAAAAAAAAAAGTTGGTTGATTTTTGTTTTAAGTACATATTACCAATTTTTCACTACGTCATTGTGCATAGAATGAAATAAGGCCAAAGTCGATAGCATTATTTGTTCTAGAGATATTCAAGAAACAAGCCATTTTACAACTTTTTTTTTTAAATTACTGTAATAAAAAAACCGCCAATTGAATTTTTCTGAAAATCCTTTCTGCACGTAATGGCCTTATTATCTGTAAAACAAAATTTATTTGAAGTCGATGTCTCTATGCATTCTCGAGATATCATCGGCGAAAAAAAACTTCCGAACGTACGTACAGAGACATTTTTCTAAAAACAATGTAATCCGACTACAGTGACCTCGAAACGTCGAGAAATGTCAAAATTTCCATTTTCGCAAATTAGAGCGATAAATAACCACCTACCACCTATTTCAGTCCCTTAACCACCTATTTGCGGTCCTGGAGACCGCTCAGAGATTATTACCTTGAATTCGGTATTTAGTTTTAACTTAATACAAAAGTAAATAAAATGTTTGCTAATACTCTTTGCACGTTATTTGACTGTGTCAGCTCATGGAACGATACTTGTTGATCAGTAAAAAATGTACATGGATGCACTCTGACACGCACACATTGAAATATTTCGATTTAAAAAATTAGTTGCGGTCTCTGAGACAGGTGGTAGGCGTTTAAGGGTTAAAGCCATTCTAAAAAAAAGAAGTACGTATGTATTTTAAAATATTAATATATATTTTTTTTTTTATATTTTATTTTAAGTATCTCCATAATACAAACTCTTTTTTTTTGAGCCGATTCCATTTAGATTTTTTGTTTACCCCATTTTACCCTATATTGCAAGCAATTTTTGTAAATAATTACGGCATCCATTTAAATATGTACAATCATTCAAACACAAAAAGAATATTTCGAGTTGGATACAATTTTTAATTTTTTAACCCTATATTAACCTGAAAATTATACCTACCGAAAATTTTTTAAGAACTTTTTAGCTTTTAAGCCTTCTCTGGAGTATTAGTCCAGTGCATTTATTAAGATTTAGTATGGGTGACCCAGCAGTTTGTAACACCCCCAAATTTGTTTTTATCATTCGAAAAGTACTTCATCAGAGATCATAACCACGAGTTTTCACACTTGTGAAATTCACCTTTCAGCCGGCATCTTGGATTTTAGTTTTCATTGAATATCTCGGTTTCTGTTCGTCTTATATAAAACTTTGTAACACAAAAAGTGTAGAGAATTAAATTTCCTAGTTTTTATGTTATGAACATTTTTTCCATATTGTGACTATTGATAAAAGTTATGGGCCAACAAAGTGAAAAAATTCAAAATTTTCAAGTATTTTTCAAAATTTAGCACATAAAACATGTATTACAAACTTGTAGAGCATTAAATTCTCTACAATTTTGCCATACATATTTTTTTGTACTGCAATAAACAAAAAAGATATGAATATTTGTTTGTTAAAAAAACACCGTTTCAGAATGTTCATCGATAATTCAAATTCTCCTTTTGGCAACATTTTCTTTTCGCGACTTGTAAAAATGCGTTGATAATTAATAAAAAAATTTTTATATCTTTTTTGTTTATTGCAGTACAAAAAAAGTATGTAAGTATGTATGTAAATTTTGAGTTTTTTCACTTTGTTGGCCTATAACTTTTTCAATAGTCACAATTTGGAAAAAATGTTCATAACATAAAAACTAGGAAATTTATTTCTCTACACTTTTTGTGTTACAAAGTTTTATGTAGAACAAACAGAAACCGAGATATTAAATGAAAACTAAAATCCAAGATGGCGGCCGAAAGGTGAATTTCACAAGGGCGAACATTCAGGGTTTTGATCTCCGATGAAGTACCTTTCCAACGATGAAAAAAATTTGGGGGTGTTACAAACTGCTGGGTCGGATTATAAAAAAAAAATAACTTATATGTCAAATTGATAAAATATAGATTAACTCTAATGAACTCATTCATAAGCAATTCAAAGGAGCGCAAGGCCCAGATGCAATAGCCTGTCTAATTGTTTCAGCCCTGGTGGTCTTTTCAATCGTTATTTACTATCGAGAGGCTATTGTTTGCTTTCAGTGGCAATTTCGGTTGCTGGGAAATGCTTTTACAGCCGCATCAACTGATGGAAAGGGGAGCAATTTAGTCAAAGGAGTTAAATTGAACGAGTGTGCGTGACATGTCAACCAACCCCACCCACACTACACCCAACGCCACCATTCTCTATCCATTCAACACTCCCCCGCCTTCCCGTTCCCGCCAACAATATACTCTTTGGAAAGTGTTAATCTTCTGGAATGGGATTAGAATTGGTATTTGTGTCTGATGCCTTGGTTAGGGCTTCGGGTCTGAAGATTTATGACAGTTCTTCGTCCTTTGCATGGCCTTCGTATGTATATATAGTCACCATTTATGTTATTGTTTGTGTTGCATGCTGTTTTTGGTTGTGCCGCAGCAGAATTCCAACAACATTTTTGGGGTGCGATTGCGACAGCAGTCCACAAACACACCAACTTGAATAAATTTAACAGCGAAATCGGGGCCAAACTTGGTGTGTGTCCTGATGCCAAATTGATTTATGTTTAAATGAAATTTGCTTTTTGTTTTGCAAAGGCATAAGAAATTCGAAAAAGATCGGCTATAAAAAGCTCACGTTCGGGAATTAAAGTGATGGGATTTTTCGTTTGTTGTTGTGTTTTACGATTGTACGAATAAAACTGGGGCTTTGGATTATTTGGTTTGATTTTTTTTTTGTGTGTTATATGCTTTTAATATTGTGTAAGAATTAGTGTGTCAGATGGCTGTCGTCTTTAGCGGTTTATTTGTATAGAGACTTTTTGGAGGATGAAAGGAAGTAGGTAATGATTTTTCTTTATAGTTTTCTTATATGATTCGTTTTATAGGAAAGACAAGTTTTTCATTCATTCTTAAATTGAATGAATCCCAGCCTATTCAAATATACTTTTTGTTTAGGGGTATCTATGCTGTCTCAAAGAAATTGACAAATCCTCCAGGAGTTCTTTAAGTGCCTATTAAGCTGTCTATGGACTTGGGACACACCACAATGGATGAAAGTGTAATATGTTTTCATTAAAGCAAATGAAGTTGTTTCATTATGATCCCAAATCATCTTGTTTTTCATATAAAATCGCATTTTTTCTAAATGAAATTTTTTGGTTAAAACGACCTAAAATGTTTGATGGAAAATCTTTATAGTGTTCTGTTGATGTTCTGTGAGTTATTTACGCCTATGTTACTTAAGGAAACGTCTGCAAAGTACCTACTCAACCAACAGTAACCATATAGCAGACAGTATGGAGTCAATCTCAGTTTGTGAACATTATGTTCCAGAATTTCATCCCATTCATAACAACATTCAATTCCAAACGAGACTACAGTCCATCAAACCTGACCATTACTCCTTCAAGACCATCAACAAATTTATTGACTAAGAATCGATAATGGAGAGGCAACATCAAGCCATATTAAAACCATTGCATTTGCAACCCATTTCGAATGATACTTTATGCCTAACACTGCACAGCTAAATATAAGTATTCCTGTTATAGACGAAATTTAGTAATCCATCTAACAGACTCTGATGCTATCAAACTATTGATAACAATCGAGGTGATCTAGTCCATCAGTCCACAGCAAAAACTTGATATAATTACCTAGCTGTAGCTAAGATAAAAATGAACTTCAGGCCAAAAAAGTCAACAGAACCAGAACCTAACCATCATTCTGAACAACTGCATCAATACCAGCTACTTCCCCCAAAAATAAAACATCGTGAAAGTCATGACCGTTTTCAAGGAGCATGGTCACAAGCACCATAGCGGATATCCCTCTCCAAAAGCCTAAGTGATGAACTCTTGGAAAAGTTGATACTCCTGACTCAGGAAGCTCAAGACGTTCTATATTGAAACAGTTTAGCTATCGATAAAAGCATTCCACACCGCATCCTCCCCTGAATTTTTAATAAGACGTGATTGTAGCCCTAAATAGCCGCATCAACTTGATGTTCAAAGGGTAGACACGGTGCATTCAAGAGGACACAAGTTTCCACAAGCTTTTTTAAAAGCAAACTTCTGTCTATCAACTCCTACTCTCACCTCCCCGTGGTGAACATCGGGTGACTAGTAACTTAATTTAACTGAAGATGGGGCTCCAAGCCCTGTGGACGGTTTTAGGGAAGGAGTATTCCCACTAAGGCACTTCCATCCTTCATCTAGGCGGATGTAGAAGAATTCCCCAAGTGAAAACAGTTCGAGTGGGTTTGAACAACTTAGTGAACACCTTCTGATGGTTCCTGCGATATATTTAGAAATATGTTGATGGAAATATGGATAAGAGCTTTCAAATTGTATTTTTCCGGATTTCCTGTATAATCAAAATTTCTTTTATTTTATTTTTACAAGCAACTTCTTCGTATAATTGGGGAACTGCAGGTTAGCAATGAAGAGCATCATAGGTGGCTCAAGACAAACTTGAACGACTTCCTTATAACATCATGATCCTCCGTTAACCCATTTCAAGTATTATTCAAGTATTATGAGAGAACGTTCTTTTCACTGACAAAGTGACAACTACCACGTGATGTAACCATTACTTAGATAGGTATTTAGATAGTCGATAGTCATATCCGCAACTCCTTTATAAATTTTTTAAAACAATAGATTGTATGGATCACATCATCAAAATTGCAACTTGTCTGCTTTAGAAGACTCAGCTAGCAGAACGGTCACCCTACTATAAACTTCCAAAGCACTTCTATACGGAACCAGATTACCAGCCCAACACCAGCCAGGTATACCTAGAAGCATCAGCTTCTCAACGAGATGTCCCCCAGTTATCTATATTCTCTAATGAAAAAGATATAACCGAATAGGAGAAAAAGGTTCTACTCTACAAAAATAAATTCTGAGACCGTTCTTTACCAAAAGCTACCTGAATTGTTGAACTTATCCAAACCAGATTTGAAGGAACTGAACATTTTTGAAAGGAAAATCATGATTATCTGCACCGGGATTTATTTTGATCTTCAGAGGCCGGCGAAAATACTTTCAGAACGAGTAACTGTGCTCTGAAGCCAAGCCAAGCCAATGTGTAATCCCCCTGCGGGATAAACACATTACCAACCAAACCAACCTAATTAACTTTTGAGAAGGAACGAAGACCAACCAACAACTACATCCTGAATCAAGTTGCCTAAATGATATGGAAACGACGTTCATTCTAACAACCAGCGATCAAGTAGGATTCTGCTTCCATATTGACCCAAAGCCCAATTCACACAGAACTAGCATACGGTTTTCATGTGATTCTGACGTGGTGGATACATATGCCACGTTGTGGAATCCGCATGTTATCTTATGGGACAATACACACGTAGAGGACGTGGCGAGGGAATGGGTTGACTTGCCATTGCCACGCTGTTTCAGAAACACGAGTGGCCTACATGAACGGTACACCATAATGAAATCGCCTGAAGATTTCGTTCGTATAAAAGGTATTAGCCCAGTCCCACGAAGAAAATTTTTTTTTTTAAGTGGGACAAAAGCTCTCACCTGAGCGCTGAGATATTTTGCGGAAATATATGAGACGAAAATTGTTTGAATTTATTTCTCAGCCAAAACAGCTGTTGTTTTGACAACCAAATTCAAATTTTTTTGTGGTGCGCAATTGCAAAAGTTGTAAATAATTACAAAATAAAGACGGAATGTTAATAAAAACTAAAATAAATTTAGCTTGTTATTATTTCTCATTCATTTCAATAAGTTTCTTTGCTTCAAAAATTAAATATTTTAAGCAACAGTTGAAAGTAATTTTTCAGAAGTATCTCCAGCCAAACAAAATCAAAACGAATTAAAATACCTAAAATTAATTGGGAAACAATTGATGGTAGCGCCTTTAAGTTGTTGTTGTTGTTCAAAAATTCAATGATTTTAATTCTGATGAAATCTTTAAATATTTCAAAAAATGCTACCTCAAAATTTCGAAAATTCCATATTTTGAAGGTCAAAATCAACACGAAAAAAAAAATATTTGAAAAAAAATCCAAAAACAAGTCGATTATTAGATAATTCAATTAACTTTCAAATTCATTACTAAGTTTATCTAAATTTATCATCAGTTAAGTTTTAGAAGTTCTCAGGTATGACGTTGAGTTTTCGCCACAAAATTTTCATAAATTGTCAGCTCGTTTTAGGCCTAAATTTTTTTGATTATGCTTAGCATCTCTAAGACTGAAAAAAAAAATTAAAATTCTAAAAATATCTATTTATAGTCTTGTTAATGGTATACAATATTTAATGAGCTTTTTAATGAGTTAATAATCTGTAATGACCTTGAAAAACTTTAACCATCAGTTATCTAGGCGCACGGTAGTGCGCCCGCCAAGACGAGAGGTTAGCACTACCTAGGTATATATATTTTCTCGAAACGTTTCGTCGTATTTTCAAGCCCTCATAGCTTCGGTATAGATAGAGCTAGAGAGCTCAAATTTTCAGGATTAGATGTAGTCCGCGGCCTTATAAAACACACAAATTTCATATTTCTAGCTTTTATAGTTTGGATGTTATTAATAGCCAAAAACCTTGATTTTGTCACTGACCACTCACTCATCAAAACCTAAAGGGTACTTCCCGAAGTGCTAGAAAGCTGAAATTTGGAATGTAGACTAGGATTTGCATACAAACAACAAACAATTTAAGAAATCTGTAACTTTCAACCTCCAACACCCCAAAAGTGGAGGTTCATAATAAAACCTCAAAAACAACAACAATTATCACAATCACATACACATACAATCATGCCACATGTGAGGTGCTAAGATCATGGAGGTACAATCCCAATTTTAAAATCAGTTTTGTATTAAGTTTTCCTATTTTCCCCAAATCACACACAAACACAAACATTTAAAAAAACATCGTTATACATACCGCATAGCTAAGTGATAGAAAAAAAAAGTTTTGAATAATTTAGACATTGTGAACCATAAAAATGTATTATCATCTTGATTAAATAAAAATCCCCACATTCAAAGTAACAAACAATATCATCATCAATGGAATTTATTTTAACCCAATTCAAGGAACACAAAAAAAAAACCTTACAAAATCCCTAACGTAAACTCATATCACAATTCACAATCCCGAACAACATGAATAAAATTTAAACCCATATGTATGAGTAGAGTAGAGTATCCCTGGATATAGACAAAAAAAAAAAAAAAATACAAACGAGCCTTGAAACTAAAATATTCGCTCTCACTTAAACTGCATTTTTTTTTTGCATTGCATGATTTGTAAAAATCTGGCTCGCTGTGATTTGATTTTATATTCTTTTCAACTCCCTATAGCCGGTAGCTATATGAGAACAATTCGTGTATTTGAAATTTAGATTTTTCACTTGAATTGTATTTTTAATATAAGCGATTAATGCATACTACACAGTGTAATCAACTTGCACCTAACACGGTTTTGTGACCGATTAAATGAACATGAACAATGGCTTACCATAAGGATACCTATCTGGACCATCCTTCCACATCACTCACAACCACAATACATGCATACACATACTCGATGTTGAAGGATATTTTGTTGTAAACCTAAACAAACCCGAATTGATAGATTGGAAAATATATTCTCGGAATTGGATTTTGAAACAAAAAAAAACAGAAAAAGATATCCGATTTTATTGAATTGCATATAAAATAAAATTAATGAGTTGGCAATTGCTTTTAATCCTCCACCATTTCTGTTTCTTTATAAATACAAATATTTGAATGTGTAATAAATATTATTTGATTAAAGGAATAGGTTCATAGTTTATGTTTATACTTTTTACTTCTTTACATTTGGGCTACATTCGAAAGGTTAGGTGTTAGTGTGGTCTGTGGTGTTTATACATCTACAATGTCTATAGAGACCTGCGGTTGGTATCTTTTAGAAGCTGTTTTCTTATCTATTATATTTATCATTTCTATCTAGTAGCATCGTTGTACCTACGGCATACTTTCTGGTGTACCTCAAGGTAGCCATCTTGGGCCGCTTCTATTTAATATCTTCGTAAATGTAATTCCATCTTTACTTAAAAGTGCTTCTTGTCTAATGTATTCTGATGATATTAAATTGTTTATATGTATTAAAAACACCACACATTGTTGTTATCTTTAAAACGATTCAAATATATAAGTAGACTATCAGACCCGTGCTCGCCTTGCTTCGAATTTTAAAGAATTTTTTTGTTACAATATAATTTGTAGATAAAGCTGGATGTGTTCAGTTTTCTCTTTAAATTTTTTTTTTGTTATTTATTTTAGTTATGTATATTACACAATACATATACATACATAGCATTACATTATGTACAAAGTAAATAAAAAATAATTATTTTTTTCATTAAATTAATTTTAAAATAGTTTATTGAAGAGCTTTTTGAGACACAATATTTTTTCTCTTTCCGTCTTCTGAAAAAAAACAAATAACTTTCTGGGCTGCTCTGCTCTTGAACATGCGACTATTATAATTGTCTATTTGAAAAGTAAGAATATAGATTTTCACGATTTAATCCAGACTCTGCAAGTGATTAACCTTGTGCTTTATTGATGGTCATTGAGAATGCAAGACGAAAAGGGAACTTTAGGCTTTGTATCAAATTTGAATTAAATCAGCCCACCTGTTTGAATTCTAGCTCAAGGATAAGGAAAAGTAATGAACGCATCAGACAAATTGCTGCATTGCATAGACGCACAGACCGACCGACGATATGGCGAAACCCACTTCTTCAGAATTTTCCATCATCGTAGTTTCAATTTTGATAACACCCCGAAACTTTTTTTGTACACGAAGCCAAAATACTTGCCCTATAGAGAAAGCAAAAATTATACCGGTTAGTACCTACAGTAAAAAGATTTTCGACTTTATTTAATATAATTTTGTCTCTTGTCTAAAAAGGTCAAAAAGAATTCTGAAAAAAAAAATCAATTTTGATTCATGAATATCTAAAAACACAAAAATTCAAAAATTGATATTTTACAATAAAATGTTGTTTTCGATAGAATTGTTATCAAAAAGATACAAACAATTTAACCAAATAAAGAATTTTCAAATAGAGTAGATATGGTATTTTTGTGCAAAGAGAATTTCCGAAAAACTGTACTTTTTGGTGGCCTTGGTAAAATTTTAGAATTAAAAAATCTTCAATAAATTTAAATAGTTAAAATAAATACCGGAAAAATGACTTTGAGGCATTTTTGAAAATGTCAAAAACATATTCCAAAAAGTTTTGCCTAATCAAATATTAATTATTCGTGGAAAACAAACAGATTATATTTACGTTTTCAAATAATAACTCATCTTTTAGTTTATTTTTTTCCTAAATATAATACATTATACCATCATTATAATGTTGTTTTCGTTCTCACCATTTTCAACATCATCATCATTGCCAGGACCCCGGATAGACTCACAAAATAGCTATTTCGAGTGAGCATTTCCATCTTGTGTGACAAACAACTGAGACAAGTTCTTTTTCCAACATCAACTTATTTCGGTCCCGCAAGTGTTATTTTATTTTTCCCAAAATGCAACAAAAATAAAAATAAAAAAAAAAATTTAAATAAAAAACTATTTCGTTGCATTGGCTGACGACTGCAGACCGTGTCATGATGAATGGATGACGGAAAACGTCCAGTGGAAAAAACTACAGAGAAACATCCTTGACGAAGGCAAATCGCATTCACTCTACCTTCCGAATCGTTTTGTTGTTTGTCTCGATGGAATCCTCAGCATAATGATGATGATGGTTTGGATTGAGTAAATAGCACTTAAATTTGCATTTCACTAAAAAAAAAAAAGAAAAATGCAGCATTGAAACAATTTTTCATTCGCTTTTGGAGTTTGTGCAGATTCCGCAGGCAAAATGAGATGCAATATTGTAGTTTTATGTAATTGAACTTGGCTTCTTCCTTTTGATGGTTAAATTAACATTCTATTTAAACTGAAACAAAAAATTATTAAATGAGTTATGGCATTTTGATTTTATAATTTAAATTTTATCTTCTATGATTACATAAGGACTCGTCCATATTGCATATAGAATTCTTAATAAGGATAGAGTTTAGGAATAGGAACATTTTTAACTTTAATTTTGATAATAAAAGCCATCAAAAATGTCCGGATGTTGAAGATATCTGGTTGGTATAATTAAAATTAAAAAAAATTGGTGGCGCAGTAGAGCCATGTGGCCTTGGGGTTATATGGGGACTATTCAATATTTAAATCCTCGGTTTGTGGAAGCCCGCAACATGTGAGGGCCCCGGGCTTCTGCCCCAGATGCCTCGCCATAAATTCGATATTAGTGCAGAACTAGCACCTGGTCAGTTGCACTAAGATGAGAGGCACACGGCACACCATCATTACCTAGAGATACTCATGTGAAGAATTATCACTTTCTCAAACAATACCCATACAAAATCATTTTTATTTAAAGGTGGGATTGTCTGGCGTTTTGATTCCAAAAATTCACGCAATGTTAAAAATCCATTACGGACTTATGCTATATAAAGCTTTGTTCCAGACTTTTCTGTCAAATTTTGAGGAGCGGGAATGAAATTCTCTCAGAGAGAAGTAAACTGCCGAAAAAGTGTGGAACGGTTTTTGTAGGCCAAAAAGTGTGTTATCTCGACCGACACAGTTTTTTATCCCCTAATCAATCAGGTTTTAGAGCTAAACATAGTTGTGAAATAGCTATCGTTAAAATTTTAGATGATATAAGATTAAATTTTGACTAGAAAAATATAACCAATTTGTGTCTTTTTGATTTTTCAGAGGCATTTGATAGTGTTAGCCATTCAATTTTGTACCAGAAACTTAAGGTCTACTTCAGATTTAATGATAGAGCATCACGTATCTCAAAAATAGAAAACAAAAGGCGGTCGTTGGTACCAAATTTTTAGAATATAAAAACTTAATAACAGGAGTACCCCAAGGATCAATTATGGGTCCTCTATTGTTTTGTATTTTTAGTAATGACCTTATTAAAGTGTGCTTAAATGTTCACCTTAATTTATATGCTGGATGATGTGGAAGTTTATCTCTCTAGACCAATTGGGCTGGTGGAAGATTTGATGTGCAGAATCAATGATGACATGTCTGCTATTTTAATGTGGTCTGTTTCCAATGGACTTTTTCTTAATCCAACTAAATGCCAGTCAATTATTAAAAAAAAAAAAATATGACCCTGAAATTTTTCCAGAGATTTACCATGGAGGTTCTAAGATAAAATTTGTTGAAAATATTACAATTCTTTAATTCAAAATCAATTGATCCTTTTAAGCTTCTGATCATGACAATTACATCGTTGTCAATTACATGGTGGCTTGCGTAAACTCTGGCTGTGTTCCAGCTTTACACCTTTTAATATAAAGCTAAGGCTCATCAAAACGTTGCTTTTGCCTTTCATACCTTATGGATCGATTGTTTATTGTAAGCCTGATTCCCTTCATTTCATAAGCTTTAGCGTATCCAAATATAAAATTAAAATTTTTGAACATTTTCTTAACAGCAATGTGCGGTGATTTTCAAATTAAGCCGATTTATATTGACTTTTATTAATTTTTAAACAAAATTATACAGTAAACTAGCTGACCCGGCAAACGTTGTTCTGCCAAATAAATTATTTCTAGTGAATATTTTGCTTGTTAAATAAAAAATAACGAATGTATTAAAAATATGTGTTTGAATTTATAACGATCGATAAAATTAATCGAATCAGATCGATAAAATGAAAAAAAATTAAACGATTTGAACGAAAGTTTGTTTAAAGTTTATGCTGCTGGCAATGACGGTGTGCATTGCCATTCGATAAACAAACGTGGAAACATTCGTGATTCTTGTGTTCTTTTGAGGAAAAAATTTCGCAGCACTATTGGTGCGGAGCACTTCAGATATATCGGTGCAATCGAGTATTTCATGGCATATCTGGTCGGGTCGTTTTGGACGCCCAGGCGAATGTCTTAAAGGAATGGAAACATAATTAGTTAATCCATCGAAATCGGTGAATTAAAATTCCTAAACCACGGGTCAAAATTTGAACCACGATTGTACAACTGGCCCTTCGTCGTTTGGGGTCTATTTTAAAGAACAAAAATTGTTACGTAAGTTCCATTAAATAGATCCGCTTCGAAAATGATAAATGCATTTAAGTAATTTTATTTATTTTTTAATTTTTATTTATTTACCAATTGAATTAAATGTTTTCTACTTTTTTATAAGAATGCATGTTGGGGAACTATTACTTGTGTAATCACCTTCCATATAACCATCTGATTCCATATCATCATATGTTGTTTCTGCAATAATTATTGGTTTTGATGGGCTTGAAGGCTTTGAAGGTTTCATTGATTGAGAAGCTTGTACGTAGACAACATTCGCTTGTTGTTGCGGTTTTGGTTGTGGTTTAACAACTTGTGCTTCTTGCACGTAGACAACATTCGCTTGTTGTTGAGGTTTTGGTTGCGGTTTAACAACTTGTGCTTCTTGAACGTAGACAACATTGGCTTGTTGTTGAGGTTTTGGTTGCGGTTTAACAACTTGTGCTTCTTGCACGTAGACAACATTCGCTTGTTGCTGAGGTTTTGGTTGCGGTTTAACAACTTGTGCTTTTTGCACGTAGACAACATTTGCTTGTTGTTGTGGTTTTTGTTGTTCTTCTTGCACGTATATTACGTTTGATTGTTGTTGGGGCATTTGTTGATAAGAATTTCCTGAATCTTCCAAGTAAACTACTTTAACATTCTGCTGAGCGGTATTTTGCGAATCACCAAAAAATTTTCGACCTTGCATTTTTTGTCCCATATTACGACCCCAACCCATGTGGCCCATATTTCCCATTGAACTACCATCCTCTGTGAAGCACAACAAACTTGTTGATGAATCGAACATGTAATTGGGCTTACTGACTATTTCAACATTTGAATCCTGGTAGCTCGATGGATCTATTACTATTGCTCCGCCTGATCCCGTTCCACTTGATCCAGCTCCACTCATTAAACCCATAGCAAAGCTTTTTATTGCATTAAATCCATCAGTTATACCACGTCCATCGGGCTTATCAATTTGTGCCTCCTCGGCTTGTTTAAGCATTTTACGAATTTCCCCAACTGATATTGGTCCAAGTCGAAGTTTCTTTCCATCGATGGCTCTCAATGCCAAGGCAAAGAAAAATAATGAAAAAATAAAATTCCGTCTCCCAATCATTTTGGTAAAATCTTCAAGAACTTTTTGGCGAATTGAGATTGAGAGCACTACACTACTAGCCAAAAAACACATTTCGTTCGACCTTATATTGCAAAATTAGCAAAACATCTGACCCAGATTGACATGTGTCAAAAAGTTGATTTCCTAAGAATATTCTAATTCAAACAAAGAAAGAAAAGAATTAGATTTTAGTTTTAATTATTGGCTTAAAAAATTGTTAACATATTGCCAAACAAAATCAATAAAAATGTCAGAAGTTTAAACATTTTATTCATACCCTGGGGCTGTTTTAATTTAAAAATTCCACATTCGATGAATATATACTAAAAAAAAAAACTAGATTCACAATGATTTGAGAATTAATTTATTTATACAATTTTAATTTTTTATTACGCACACACATTGCCGCGCCATAACGTCCATCGGATAGGGCGTGAACTTTTTACCCTATTGACCTGAATTAAGAACGAGTTATTAGAATAATATTGATGTTTTTAATTTAAGCCAGTTTAACTTTATGAACTATAATGTAGCATCATATTAAATATGTTGAATTGGCATAAAATGGAAGCATACATTATAGACATACATATTCTAAAAGTGCTAACTAAAGCCAGTTAAATCAGCACAGCTTTGGAGATGGCTTTATGAATTTCACATCAACAGATGTTATGCTTTACAACGTAACTTATTGAAATTTAAATTAATTAACGGAACAAAAATTGCAGTGCCTATGGCGTTTTATTTGTTTTTTTCGTGGATATACAAAGTTTGCTGATGCAAAATTAAACTTTAATTTGGCATAGATTTAGTTTGCTGAATTTTTTTTTTTAATTTCACTGAGCAAAGGCATTAAATAACCGAACTTCTTTTGCTGTCAAAAATGTATACCACCGCAAAATGTCTGTATTTAACAAAAAAAACTTTTTAAGTCAAAAGCGCAAAAACATTTTATTGATTTTTGTATAAATAAAACCGTAACTCACTTCGTGTCTTATCGGGCTTCATGCAGAAACTTTTAGATAATATTGGCATGAAGTTTTAATTTATTTAGTTCAAATGCAGTCGCAAATTATAGGCTTTTTCATGACAATGATATTGGGACAACAGGAATACACCTAATAAATACAGTGAAAGCTCTGTTAAACGCATGAGTGACGGTGATACATTTTTTTGTGCACAAAGAAAAGATAGCGAATACAGTTAAACCCTCTTAAGAGAAATTGCAAAATATCACAGCCTTTCTTTCACTTAAGCGGGTTTTTCACTTAAACGAACCCCACTTAAGTGAAAAAAAATTCACTTAAGCGGATCTAAAAATTTCATTAAGCGGCGAATTAATGCTAGAAACAATTATATTTATCTTTGAGTTATGAAAATGTAATTTTCTTTTTAATAAATGTCAAAATACGTATACCTCTTAAGCCATTTGAAATGTTGTTTTGGATAATATTGTTTAAGAGGACAAAGCAATTTGTTTATAAAATGTAAATGTAAAAGTTTGTGAAATAATCAGAAATTCAAATGTCATTTTCGTGGTGAAAATGGTGGAGGTAAAAAATAAAGAAGAAACGAAAGCATTCAGTAAATTTTTTCGTTCTGCGCGAATCAATTTTTTTTTTTTCACTTTAAGACTAAAGGTCGCAAAAAATCTTCCAATTGAATTTAATTCAATACAGTCCACTAAACAACAACAAAAATATTTTTTTTTTATTTTTGCTATTCCTCTTCTTAAGAGAGTTTTTGTTCAATGAAAAATATAAAATTGAACTGAAAATATGTTTCAGATATCCGGGTTTTTCACTTAAGCAAGTTTCGCTTAAGCGGAGTGTTTTAAAGGAAATTGTTCAAAAAATACTCGGGGTTAAAAAAAGTGTTTCAGATAAGCGGGTTTTTCTCTTAAGCGGGTTTCTCATAAGCGGGTTTTACTGTATATATTTTTTAGGACCATTTTTTGCTAAAAAATGGCTAAATAAATTTGTCTACAAAATATCAATTAATTTATAGATAGGTATAGATTGCCCTTTAGTGTTTTTTTTTCGAAAAAGTGGTTATTAATGGCACGTCTTTCCAAAGAACCATTTTTTTTATTTTTTTATTTTTCGGCTTTCTTGTTGACGGCTTAACTGATTTTGATCAAAAATTTTACATGGGAGGTCTCTTAAAATCTGAATAATATTGCACGTAGAGATTTAAAAAGAAAATTAGTTTTTGAACTTAAAAAAAAAAATCGATTTTTTTTCCTAAAATTAATTTTATTTTAAACGGGTAAATGAATTTTTGAAATTATGGTCTTAGCAGATGTATATTACACTGATTTCGTTGATTTTCAATGCCTCTATTTAGAGTTTAGTGAATAAACAACAATTATGGCCAGTTTATATTTCAGAGATCTCGGACGAATTCGTATTCTCAGAAATATAAACACAATTCCTTAGTTTTGCTATCAAAAAACCGAGGAAGGTTTTTTTTTTTTTTGGATTCGTTGCTCAATTATTTTTTGTCGCAGTAAATTAAATAGAAAGAAAGGAAAAGCAAGTGTTTTTGAGAAATCTTCTTTATATTTAATACTCTGAAATATAAACTGATGATAAAATTTCAACTGTTTAGATTAACATTAATAGGTCGCGCATCGCTTATTTCTTTTTTTCATACAAATTGATATGAGAACTTTTCTTTTGTTTTATACGGAAATTATTGAGACATATTCTTAAAGGAAATTGAATGTTCTTTAAACAACGTATTTTAACTAGTATCATACTAAACTTTATTCTCTAAAAAACTCCAGCTGAACACGCCTAGAAGAATGACATTTCATACCATTTTCGTATTTATTATTGTCAAAGTGGTATTTTTAGTAGTAAGTATGATCCTAAAAGTAAAATAGAAATGTGGCGATTTTAATTTTAGTTAAATTTCAAAAGATAATACGGTTCAAACGCGTTTTAAATTAGGAAAATCCTGTTTTTAACCTCTCACTAAAATGCTTTAGCATCATACTAAATCATCTTAAAGTTACAAAAAGTATTTAAAGTATTTAATTGTAAAAACGTGTTCTAATTCCAACGATCAAAATTGCCCGGGTAAAATGGCGTACTGGTATGCCATATTACCCTTGCAAGTATACAAACAGGCAAGTTGACCAAAACCATGAGTGAGTCCAAACATACGTGATTCTAACTGGCTGAACAGAATGGTGACGCAGACGGAGACGGAGACGGAAACGGAGCTGGAATAGCTGTCAAAATATTGAATACACGCAAATTCAATGTTGCGAACACAACGGAACGTAGACGCACACGGAACTGCAGACGCAGACGGAAGAGTTCACCAACTTTTAACTTTTCACGTACGGCACTTTTGACGTTTCAATTTGTATAAAGAAAAAAAACAACTTTTTGGGTCGGAAAAAAATATTGTGGTTATTTGTATCGCGAAAAAAATTATTTATTAAAAGGAAAATTATTGGAAACAAAAAATGTGATTTCTGAGCTTGTACACAAGAATATTCTTTTGTTTTTCTTCAAAATACTTTCAAAGCTGTACAGCTGCATTGTGGGCATGTAAAAAAAATAACGTACGACACTTTTTGACAGCTATTCAAGTTCCGTCTGCGGCTTCATTTCTGTCATTCTATTCTGTTCAGCCAGTAAAGGCAAAATATAGTCAACGAGCTCCTATTCCATTTGCTTGAAAAAGGTGGACCCTTCTGTAAGCCACTCAAAATCTTCTTCTTGTTGGCTGCTCGTCTTCTCAGTTTAGTTTTTGGAACTCCAAATGTTGTGGATACTTTTTTCCAGCCTATTTCTTTTTTAGGGCTTTTGATAATGCTTCCACAGTCCAGGAATACATGTCTGTATATCTTTAATATTTTCCAACCATTTTCACTATTAAGAAAATAAAATGTAAGTATAAGTATAAAATGGAACACTATGCCATTTTAGTTGAGTGCTTAGTAGCCATTTTGCGCGTTTATGGTTTTTTTTTTTTATTGAAGTTTTAATTCCGAACAAACTGAAATAGTACTAGGCCAACTAATTTCAGAAAATTAATAAGAAATACTTAATACTTACAACATGCATTTACTGCTTTCTCCAAAATTTAATGTGTTTTTATAGAGTTTTTTTGTCAACAAATTTTTCACAAAATTGTATGAAGTATAGTTTGACCTGTCAAATTTAAAAAAATTAGCTTGAAGTTGCTAACATTTCGTGTATGTCGGTACTGCCAGATAAACTAAAGAATAGTGTTCACAAAACCATCTAATTCTGTTGTTTGATTCTACGATTTCTAGCGAGGGGGCCATTTTACCTTTTGATGGACCATTTTAGGCCACCTTCCCCTACTTTTAATAGTTCAGTAAGGACAATCAAACACAATTAAAATGCTTATAGCTGCAAAAATATTAGAATTGTTTGTAATTAAAATTTTTAAAACTTTTAAACAAAGAAAATAAATTCCTATGTTTTAATATATCAGAGTCATTTAAGGCCGATTTTGTTCACTTAAAGTTGAACATAACTTGAGGATTTTTATTTTCAACTTGTGAATTTGTTTTTATTCACACAAAGTTGACGTTTTTAACTTTCGATTTTCAACTTATGAGTTGATCAACTTTAGAATTTCTCAACTTCTCGGAATTCTAGGCGTTAAAGGAGCAAACTTGGGAATTTGTCCGATTTTTGTTTATTCACTCTAGTTATCGCCTGTTTTCTCTTGACATTAGCTGTCGCAAATAAATAAAAATATAAATTAAAATTCAAAAAAAACAGTTTATGTATGTACATATGTATTATTATAGAAAGTTTATTGAATATGTACATACATACATACATGTGTTAATAAATTCTTAAAAATATCTTACTTACATATGTTCATGTACATACATATGTATATATGTATATATGTTATTATTAGGTATTCTTTTTTGCCGCTGCTGATAATGTTTGTTCAAGGTGATCGGATCCAGGTTGAATTTTTTGGCAAACTTTTGAATTTCAAATTCTAAATAGGGAGTTGAAGTAGTGAACAAAATACATTTTTAACTTGCCGATCAAATCTCGAGTTTATACCAACTTCAAAGTTAGCCAACTTGGGATTTTCCGGCAAGTTGAACAATAGTGAACAAAATCGCCCTAAGTATATTAGGTATAAAATTTAACTTCTACAAGTCTAAGGTTTATGAATACATTTTTGCAAATTAGAAAACTTTCGAAAAATTCGTCTAGATACTGTTTGTTTATTCAACTGTACTGGAATGTAAACAAGAGTGTCATCTACCTTGTTAAACTTGTTGAGCAAATAAACCCGGTGGTGGCGGCAGTGGCGAGGCAAACGAAAGTCCACGGTCGTTGTTCGTTCACTGAATAATAATGTCAAAAAACCTTCCACACAATATGCCACAAAGTAAATGACAACATTACTTAACGGATAACCATCCAAATTGGGGTAGTATACCTACACACATGTTATGTGAATGCTGTCGGAAGGATTCACCATAAGAGTGACACACTAATAAATGAAAACATTGTCCTTTTCTCCGTGCCGTTCCGTATAGTTCGCATATTCAGAGTCAGAGGATGCTATCTATTTACATGTTGCGTTCCATAACTTAATTAATTCTGATTTGTTATAGTCGCATTCGCAAAACACATTTTCTCGTTGGCAATGGTCATATACGGATGATGTAATGAAATAGATAGGCGACTTGCAACTTGACCCGGGTAGATATGGTGTTTTTGCAAAATGTTGGATATTTCCACAAAAAAGGATAAATAAATGTTTTTGCATAAAAAAGTATTGCAAAAGTTGAATGCAAAAAGATATAAACTGTTTTCATGATATTTTGGGTTAGGGATGAACAGTGTGATCAACAAAAAAAGGGATGAAGTGTGTGTGTGTTGTATGTATTTTTTTGTTTCTAGACCCCATCCTCTTCGACTTTCTATAAAGTCTCAGTTCGGTTTTCCGTTCAAAGCAGCCACAGAACGGTTTTAAACTGCCCCAAACTTTTGGGAGCTTGGTCTAGAGCTCCCTAAAGTTTTAACGGAACCTTAAATTTAATTTAGATCTAATAAATTTGTATAGTGTTGCCACCATACTAAAATTGCAGTACCTTTCAAAATTTAACTGGAGTTTTTTATTTTTTTTTTCTGAATAGGTGAGGGATAGAAAGTTTTATTTGAGTAAAACGATTGAGAATGATAATTTTCTCAAATATTCTGTTATAATGGGTAATTCTTACGGTCTCCTATGAACTCTGCGGTGACAACTGAATTTGAGCAGTACAAATGCAGAAAAACTCATTCCATTGACTTCTTGTGCGCAGCTTCGATTGCTTCTTCTGTTGTTGTGATGTTGTGTAGTGTTCGCATGTTTTTGTTGTAGAACCTCGTCACAATCGTCGTGGGCGCCTTAAAGTATGTGATGCAATTTTGGCGATGTGTTTCTTGTGGGTGTTTCAGTGTTTTTTTTATAGTTGTCGGATAGGCTTAGCGAAAATAGTATAACTCCGTTACAGTATGAAATATTATGATCTAAAAGCTTTGCAAGAAGAAGACTTTTCTCTAGCCTTTACGACCTTTATCTACCGCCAGATTGTACTATGGACATGGATAGGCAGTCTAAATTATGTCAAATTCAAGATTATTTCGTTTAAAAATATTCACAGCATTTTTTCTGAAGTAGAAGTATATTTTGCCTGGGCTCTAGATCTGATCCAAATGAGATCATGTGAATAGTAAAACCCAGCTATTTTATCATCTAACCGCAAGAGTTGGGTATAAAATTAAATACATTTTGTGACACAATAGAACTAGAGCCTATAGTGACTTACAACTATCAACCATTCCTGTGGACGTGTCTGCAGGGATAAAGGGGACCTACAATTTATTGCCGAATCCGAACGGCTAATGTGAGCGGCGCTTTTCTATGACAAGAGATACTCTTTGAGGTTTTTTTCAGTTCCTCGCAAGTAGCCTTTTTTTATTATGTATTTATTATTAGGTGAAGTGGCTGGGAATCGAACCCAGACCTGCGGCATGATAGTTCTTCGCACTAACCATCATGCCACGGCTACTACAAGAGTCGGGTCTCGGGTATACTTGTACGTAATAAGATTAGTGTTCGCAAACGAATATTATTAATCAATCGGGACATTTATACATTCATTTAAAATCATGTTCACACTGTAAAGTAACTATACTCATTGCCATTGCATTATGGTTCTTCAAACTGATTCCCATAAAAAAAAAAAATTGAAAAGCGAATGCACTGCACACATATACTGCAGGCATTATGAGTCTGATACTTCTACAGTTCTCATAAAAAACTCTTCGAAACGTTTTTGAGTAGATACTTTATCCCTTTCATCCCACAACATCCCGATTGACGAACGAAATTTATGTTTGTTGGTAAAAGCAAATAAGGGTAAAACCTCATCTTCATTCGTTGTGTAAATGAATGTTCAAACAGTCCTGGTGGTGGAACAGGATGCTGCCAGGATACCCAAAATGTTGTGGCATGACTCAATTGGAGTTTGTTTCGAATGGATGGGAGATGGGAGGGGATGAACAGGACGTCGCCGGATGGGTCAATGAGCGGGGATGTGGCTGACTGTGCGGATGCGGTGCGGTGGTTAGTGAAAGGAGAAGTGTCCAGAACCCAACGGCAACGGTGTGCGGTCGTTGATTTGAGACGACTGCAACCCGATGAGAGCATCCACATTCACTATACGAATAAATATCCTGTCTTCCTGTGCTTTTGCAAAGCACAGTTAAGTCAGGGAACAAGCAACTGCGGTAATTTAACGGAGACTGAAAGTCGGCAAAACAATGCTTTCGGTGATTGTCATCCAATATGCAAAGGCAGGATCCCATCTCCACCTCGAGATTCTTCCCCCTAAAGCCCCAAATTACTACCAGTCCAAAATCTCACCACCAACAGCAGAATCATTACTGCAACTGGAACTGGCGGAAATGATTTCCTCGTGAGTTCCTCTTTGGGGTTTTGTAAGTTGTGATTGTTTCGGGTATTGTGAGTCCTCGGATATCTGTTTCCACTACTATCCATTCATGAACCTGGACTGGATTCGTCCCAGTTTTTTTTTTTTTGTTGCTGTTACTAATTTACGGCAATATGCGGGTAATTTGATGAAAAGTTTATAGTTTTTTGCTAAATCAGTGTCGGATTTTCATGACACAAAGGAGAGTTTTTGTTTTGCATCTGCTTCTCCCAGGCAATGGATTTTGACAATCCAGTTGTAACCATAGTATTATTTTGCAATTCGGATACAACACTTACATAACACTGAGTGCATGTTTGTGCTGGAAACTGGATGCGGTTGCAAATATGCAAATGATTTAGGACTAAGGAGAAAAATAACATTTTCTTTGTTTGAAAATAGATTAGGAAAACTGAAACTGAAACTGAAACCATTTTTGCGAGGGAATATTGTTATGTAAAAAAAAAATTGGAGACAAGTTTTTTGGAGTAGTTACCAACCATTGCAGAACTTAATACTTTAAAGGGTATGAAAGGTATGAAAAAAAAATATATTAAAATTTAGAACTATGTATATTTTCAGTTGTGCAATGTAAAAAAACTTTGTTTTGCTTAAAATGCAAAAGGTACCAATTTATGTGAACAAAAGTATAAAAAGTGCTGATGAGATGAGGAGAAAAACTAAATTTGTCACTTTCCTTGACCAACTTAAATTGGTCAAGGAAGTTACACTATTTTCGCAACGCCTATCTGACAACTACCAAAAGAATACCGAAAAACAAGGAACGAATCACCAGAATTGCATCACATACTTTAAGGTGCACATGACGATTGTGACGAGGTTCTACAACAACAACATACGAACACTACACAACATCACAACAACAGAAGCAATGATCGAGGCTGCACACAAGAGAATAAAATGAGTTGTTCTGCGTTTGTACAGCTCACACTCAGTTATCAACGCAGAGTTCATAAGGGACCGTAAGAATTACCCATTAACTCAGAATACTCGAGGATGTTCTCCTCTGGAGCTTCTAGGTCAATTATCGTGAGTCGTGCTCGTGACTCATAGGAAGGACCGTGAAGCAAGCTGTTGGGTGTGTAGTACACCAGTAAGAAGTTTCTAAACTACTTTTTGGCTTTTTGCCGTAAAATCTTCGCTCCTCTCCCCTGATTTGCCTTGAATTGCATTTAAGGCGAGGGACTTAATCCCAAACAACTCAATTCGGACGGAACAACTCATTAAATCCCATTACTGGTTATGTCCTAGAGTCTACACGGTCCAGTAAACAATCCTAGCTTTCGTACCCGGACTTGACTTTGGTCAGCCATAAGGGAGTCATTCCCGAAAATCTGTACCCAGACTTGACTTCGGTCAGCCAAGGCAGTCAATTCCACTTTCTGCCGTATATGAAATACTCTGTTATGTATTTTAAGTAAAGATATAACAATATTGTAAAATTATGATGAATTGTTAGAATTAGTTATAAGAAAGATTTAATAAAGAACTAATTTTCGTAACTTGAGTTCCAATCTTTCAAACACACCGAGTTCTATTTTTGCTTTCTACCGTACGAAACTTGGATCCTCAGCTGAGAATAAAAAAAGTATCACAGTAGGTACATAAGACTGACACATCTTTGAAAGTCGTGGGAACGAACCACAGCGTCTGCCATCTAAAAACAAAAACGTTTTTTTTTTTTTTCACAGGTACTTCCTCTTACAAGGAATTGACAAATACTCCAAGAATATCTTTTATCATGAAAAAGTGCGCCTCTCACTCTCACTTTATCTGTTTGGATAACGAAAAAAAAACTGTAGGGCCCCTGCAGATACGAACACAGAAATGGTTAAGAGTTGTAATTGATTTCATTTTTATAATATCCACACATTCGTGTAGTAGCCCGTGGTGTAATGGTTAGTGCGTTGGACTGTCAGGCTTAATGTCTGGGTTCTGGATTGCCAGCTTTTGTCACCCACACAAAAAAAAAACACAATTTTAATATCGTCAATTGCTGTATCCTCAGACTAAGAAGGAATTTTAGTATAGCTTTCTCTTTCGAAGAACTAGAGAGACCCTGTAGTGTACAAGATTGATTATTGATTGATTGATTATACCGGTGCTGGTTGTACAGCACTGACGAATGGATCTTGTCAAGAGCAGATGAAAACTTGGTTTCTTTGAAGGAAGATTCTTCTGGTGATATTTGATATAGTTTTGACGACCTCTTTGGACTTAATAGTCGCGACGACCTGGTATAATGCAGCTGAGATGGCTAGGACACGTGCGAAGTATATATGAACAGCAAGGACTAGTCTGACGAGTTTGCAAATCTACTCCCAAGGGATTGTGCAGCAGAGGAAGACCCAACCTTAGGGGGTGTGCTTAAGTATCATCCAACTTGGTATTGGTATGTGTTCCTGGAGCAAATAGCTAAAGAGACCGAGCTAGCTGGAAGCGCTTGTTGTTTAAGGCCGTAATCCATTCTGGACTATAAGCGCCATCCTAACTAAAGTAAGGTAAGAACGACTAAGAGCACGACAAGATGAATGGGACGAAGGGATCGGCCCTCGTGAAACGCAACTTAATCCAATTGCAGTGACGATCTTTAAGGTAAGAACAAAGTACCTAAACATGTTACGATTTTTAAATTCTTGGATTGTTTTCCTGAGTTATCCGGAGAGGTGCTCTAGATCGCGGAATTCTTGCCATATTTTGTTTTGCATAGAAATTCCTATTTCCGGTTAGATTATTTTTCTTGGTTTTTTTTTTGATTTTTGTTGGTACGCTTCGCTTGAATGTGCAGTTAAAAAAATTTTTGTCCTGTTGTGTTTTTTTACTGAAAAGAAGTCCAGCAACGAAATGAACTCATTATAGAAGTATATATAAATTGAAGTTTCCGTCTCATGAGAATTCCTTTTCACAAACAAATGACAATGATTGAACTAATTCCAGGAAATACCCAACGCTAAAAAAAAAAAAAAAAAACTACCACAAAATAAAAAATATACTTCTACAAACACAATGAAAATACTAGGTGGTATTTCTATGCAATTGTCAAGAGGGAATTTCAAAGCGAACTCTGAAGCAAGTGTAGCCAGGCAACAATATTCAGGGGAAATGTGCTTTTTTCCACTTCAATTCATTGTTGTTTGGCAAGTAAGGAAAATAAGAAAAAAAATAGCTCCACCAACCTCTGCTCCGCACCAAAAGCGAATTCTAAGTCCTTTCAGAAAACGCATCCTTGAATTATTGTTACTCTCGAGTAGTAGTTGAACATTTTTCTAGATTTGTAAGAACATCATTTCAACGAACGGTTAGGTGGTTCGTTCACCACAGACGCTTTGAGTTATTTATTGCATCTTTGAGCAATAAAATGTCGGTAGAGTAGAGTGTATGCTAGGAACGATATCGTACAGCATAACACACCACAAACACAAAGGATTGGATAAATCTGTTAACAACGTACATATATGCATTAGTTTGACTAATTGGTAATTTAACGGTAACTCAGTAAACACATGTTTGTATCATAAAGATTTACTTAGTTATAAAAATAAATACCAGAATTAGGATGAATTAACTACTTGCGTTTTGTTTAAGTACTTTAAATATGTAGCTCAATTATTTTAAATTTTAAAAGGAATTAAAAATAAAGCTAAAGATTTGTTTTAATTGCTCTTTTTGTCTCAAAGATATGAAAAAGTCCTTGGAACAAAAGAAATAATTATGTATAAAATTTTTAAATGGCGCCCGAGCGCGACATCAAATTAAGTGAAAATTAACTTATATAATCTAAATTCAACATTTTGGAAAACTGAATAAAACTTTTATAACAAAAGTATATATAAATGATTCTGGAATCAATAGATTGATATAAATGGCGTCTTTAGCGCTAGTGCCAACGCAAAATGCTTTATGTTGTCTTTTTTGGTTTCAAAACTCATAATTCTTTAAAGATTAAAGATGTCGTGACATCAGGTAATTTTTTTCTGTTTAAATGCAATCCAATGCTATAAAATTTGTTATCAAGGAATATGTTCCCGGAAACTTTCGCCTGAGTCTGGGGTAATAATCTAATCTAAAGACATCTAATAATCTAATGACATCTTTGGATTGTATCTTGTTTTGAGATCTTGTTTTTTATTTTGGAATGATTTAGTGAATTAATTATTTAGTATGGGTCCTATGAGACTGAAAGCATGTTCAATATTGTGCTTTATTTTGTTGAATCCTTGATATCTTTCAGGTATTCTGATTTTGTCGGGATATTCCTGACATCTACACCCTGTCCTGATATACGTTTCGATTTTTGAGATTACTTAATTTGTTTCTTTAAATAAACATAAACGGATTAGTTACTAGACGAACTATATAGAAGTTTCCCTTGGGTGGACGTGCTATGATTAAAGTAAAAAATTTAAGCGTTAGCATTTACTTCCGTCAGCGTGCTTTTAACACAGCTTCAGTTCTGCTGTAATCAGTTCTGTGAAGAGCTTGCTGGAATTGAGGTACTTGATCTAAGTGATTGAGTTGATGTTAATATGCATAAGCTCAAGGAGGTCAAAAGAGTCAGTCACGCCCGACAAATCTTGATAAGCAAAAATGGTATCAGCTACTTCGTAGCGTCTTTCGAGAGGCTGCAAGCCAATGAGTCTCAAACACTCTCAATACGAAGGCAAATTGTAGTTTTCAACCCATCGAAGTCACCTTAGAGCAAAACGATGAAATCTGCCTTGAATCGCTTGATTCTCTTAATATGAACATGGTGATATGGGTGCCAAACTTGGCTAGAATATTCTAGTAAAGGCCAAACAAATGTTGTATAAAGAGATTTCGTAACATAAGAATCCAAAAACTCTCTAGACCAAGAGCACAGTTAGCTCTAGCTATACTATATGTTGTCATAATGGGATCTAAAGTTAAGCTTACTATCACAGAAAACACCTAAATCAGGAATGGTAGTAACCGTGGAAACTTTAACGCTATTAATAGAGTATAGTCCCGCCATATTAGACGGAAATGTTTACGGGAACATTAGGTTCTAAATTGTTTCATCAGACAAAAAAATTGTCTATTTTTTTCTGCAAAAGTAAAGATTCCTTAAGAAGAAAAGTCGAATTTTTTATTTTGCTCTTCTAGGCCAGGTAGCTGCTATAAAAATATTTTAGTTTTTTTCAAATTTTCATAAAAACAGTTGTAACGCGATTTGGATTAAACTTCGTACCTGTAATGATCAAAGTATAGTTGTAAGTTGGTCTCTGGGCTCTGGCTAAGGTTTCCATCCCTGATCGGGCCCAATTTCACAAATTCAACCATATAATTCAGGATTTCAACCGGTACTTAATGATAATAAGAGATCTCACCCGGGCGCCATTCATTTCAAAAGTTATGTATTTTCATCTCTCATAGTAGCCCGTGGCGTAATGGTTAGTGCGATGGACTGTCATGCCAGAGGTCTAGGTTCAATACCAGCCGCTTCCACCTTAAGTTTTTTTCTGGTCTACTACCTCTTGCGAGGAAGTGACAAATCCTCCAAGAGCATCTCCTGTCACAGAAAAAAGCCGCTCCCCTTAGCCGTTCGGATTCGGCAATAAACTGAAGGTCCACTCTCCTCCATTCCTGCAGACACCCACACAGAAATGGTTGAGAGTTGTAAGTCACCCTGGTTATTCATGAGCCGTTGTGCCACCAAATTTATTTTATTTTTAGGGTTCCTACATAAAACACGAAATTGCTTATCCGGATTAAACTATAATTTTATGAAATATTTTTATACTCCAACAATGGATCTGATCGGAACTTAGAATATAACGATAAAAGTGTCCAACCCGGGCGCCATTTATAAAAACGCGATGTATTTTACTAAAAACACATTGTCTGAAAATTGAAAAAATTTACCAATTACTGTTCCAAACAGCGCCCAACACTTGGGTTGGCATTCAAATCTCCATCCATGCTGTGGTACCTTTAAATTGAATATATTAACTTACTTCACAAATAAGTTAGTTTTTATTGCAGTATTTAATATATCTATTTGTTGGTCTATTGAATTAATAAATTTTGGGGGCTATTGCACTGCGACCTTAAGATCTATTGTGCCCTGGTCTATTGATATTGTAACATATTTTAATTCAGAAAATGTATCAGAAACATTTCCATTGAATGTGAAAAAAAAAAAAAACAGAATTCCACGAAATTCCTCATTAACCATGAAATACACTCTTTATATTCCCTTGGGAGATAATTAAATGCAACTGCACAAATATAATATGCTGTCCACTTACTACACTGACAGAGGACGACGACATTGAAATGTCAAAAATGAAAATAATATTCCCTTAATGATGAAAACGAAGCTTTTCTCTTTTTCAAGTCCATTTATTAAAACGTGTATAGGTATTGTGTGCATGGGGGGTTGTTTTAATTTTTTCCCCGTTTCATTTCAACCTTCAGGCCATATCAAAATATCATTTTAAGCTTCTGAAATCACAGAATGGAATTGAATTACGCATTAATATACTTACTATATACCAATCCCCCTCCCAGCTTATGTCATGCGACATCACTCCAATCTGACAACTGTGTCCTTCATCTAGTAAATGCAAGGACTTACGCCATGAAACGTGTAAAGAAATGAAATTGATAATAATTATTTTTATTTTCTATTCCCGGAAAATGAGAATTCGAGATGCCTTGATGACTTTTCTACTTTTAACACCCCTGTCTTTACACACAATTAATGCGGTACAGGGGATGTATAGCTTGAAGTCATGAGAAGGTGCTGCAATACTGGATTTCGGACATTTTATAGCTCTTTGTTGTATATTTCCGCCAGGACAACCTTAATGATGATGAGATAAATCGAATTGAGCACATGGGGGTGTTATCGCCTTTGCCGCCCGCTTTTTCCGCACAGTCTTTGTGTGTGCCATTGAAGTGCCAGGGGTGGATTAATAATAATATAGAACTACTTTTCATAATATAATACTTAGGGGTGTTGGAAAGTCAGAAAGGTGCGAGGGTGGTGACTGAGTATCTTTCTGTTTGGTAAAGAGCCCATTAAATACGGAATTTTGGACAAAAATGATTATTATCTGGTTTGTCCAACTACATTGCTATATCTTCTTCGCTATATAACACATCACGGGTGTATTTGGCTTTTAGTTTTGTTTCTATTTAGATTTTCCTCAGAGCAATGGCGAAGAGACTAAAAGGAATATAAATACCTCTTTGTTCTAGAAGAATGATTTTAATGCGGTCAAAAGATTCAGGGGTTAAATATGCATCCACCCACAAGAATGTTGGTATTTATATACCTATTGTCGGCTTACCTATGTATACATATCTATGGTTTTATTATTCGGATAAATATAAGGAAAAGGAATGCATTTGATTTATTAAGTCGACCTTGTTAATGCCTTTTTTTCATAAAAAAAAAATGAAAATGCTGATAATCAGCTTTTTGCTTCATCCTTCTTTTTGAGTTCATGGGTGAGTTCATGGATGAGTTTTTTGATGAATACCTACTAAAATTAATTTATGTGAGAAAGTAGTAGGTCTAGCAAAATTTAAAATTCAGTGGTTTTAGTTTAAATTAATTAATAACTAAATAAAGCGAAAATACAATGTTGAATTGGTAGGGGCAGGGGGGTGGAGTTTTAATGCTTTGACATATTTAGTAGAATCAATTAAAAGCTTCAATAACCGTGAGGTAAAGTCAAAGTATTCCTTGTGAAAATCTTATATCGTAAATAAACATAATCGTAAATAAAAATAAATAAATAAAGCAATAGGTGTTATATAAAAATTGTTCCTTGGTATAAGCGATGGGTATTGTTTATAGCGGAATCAAGTTACCTATATCTAGAAAAATTCCTCAACTATATAGAAGTTGTATCTATACATATATCGTCAGCGTTGAGTGCCCATCCGTGATGAAAACAATAAGTATGTATATTTGCTCGAAAAAAAGGGGCTTTAGCTGGTTTTAGTCCCATTCTCGGTACGCCACTGCCATCAATTACTTATCGCTTTGAACACCTTGGCTTTTTGTTTCCAACACTTAATGCTGGCGACATATTTATTTTATGTATTTATTTTGTTTAGTTAATTAATTCATTTTATTAATTTGTATTTATTCTATTTTATTTTATTTTATTCTATTTTTTTTTAATACATTTTATTTATTATATTTATTTTATTTGTTAAGTAAATCAAGCAAGAAAAAAATGAAGTTAATAAATCCATGTTTTCTCAGGCTTCGGTGCTACTGCCTATTGCGAGGAAAGTGACAAATCCTCCAAGAGTATCTTTAACTCCTGTCGTAAATAAGTGCCTCTCACCTTAGCCATTAGGATTTGGCAGAAAACTTAAGGTCCCCTCGATTCCTGCCAAAAGTACGCGCACAATAATGGTTGAGAGTTGTAATTCACTAGTCCCTGGTTCTTCAGGAGCTGTTGCGTTTCCGAATTTATTTTTAAACTCAAAAATATTTAGGCTGATTCAATCAAAGTTAACCATAACTTGAGGATTTTTATTCTCAACTTGTGAATTTGTTTTTATTTACATAAAGTGTAAGTTTTTAACTTTTGATTTTTAACTCTAGAGTTGATCAACTTTATGATTTTCTCAACTAACGGAAAAAGTAATAGTTGACCGAGCAAACTTGACGGTTTGCATAAAAATGTTGTTTTGTCATTTAATTTTTGTTCGCTTCAGATTCCGGACAAAAAGCTAGTAAATACAGGTTATGTTCCGAAGCAGTTCTTTTTGATAAATTGGTCATCAATTTTTTTGGGCAGTAATAGTGCAGACATATAGACCTTTGACTCCAGAAAAATCACTGGAAAGCTTATGATTTTGGTACACAGCCTCCTGATGGTATTATGAAGAAACTGTAAAAAAGTCCCCATCGATAGGAGCGCCACTAACAATTTTACAGGGAGTTAAAGGCCCCCCGAAATGTTTTTTTTTCACGAATATCTCCCTAATGGTATCTTGTGCAGAAAAAATGTTGATAACGAATTCGTATATTAGAAAATTTCCTACAAAAAAAGATTATGAAACTTTTTTTTCATAAAAATAGCGGTTTTGAAAATAATAAAATGGGTAAAGTTAAGGTTTTTAGTTTTCCATATACAAATGGAGAATTCACAAAATTACTTGCGGTGATTCGCATACGGTGTGACAAAAGGCTTAAGTGTAGGTTCAGTCGAGGCAAGAAAACAGTCAAATGGAAGGAGGGGGGGGGGGGGTCCATTTCCCCCCGTTTAGGCGGGAGGGGAAATTTTTGACCAGAAATTGAAAAGAGATCATTTAAAAAAACAACGACAACACTTACAATGTCACGCTATAATTTTGTTTAAAGCTGCAAGTCCGCTCTTTATTTTATTTTTAATTCAAATTGTTTCAAATAATAGTTTGCAAAAAATTTATTTTCAAACTCAAAATTTCAAAAAAAAAAAATAAAAAAAAAAATGTGATTTAACTAATTTTGTTCAAAACTTTTCGTTAATAAGTAGTATTTTTGTTTTCAGTATTCGATGCTCCTATCAATTTCTAGTCAAAGACTAAAAACCGGGTGCCTAAATGTCTTTCAGTTTTTGAGAAAATAGAAAATAACTAATGTCGAATTCCTTTTACCAAAAAAATTCGATTTTTTTTTCTAAACAGGACCCATTTTTTTTCTTTCAATACAAGGAATTGGTCCAGAAAAATCGATTTTTTCTTCGACATAAGTTTACTTTACTACTTAATTAGTGAAAATAAGATCAACAAAATAACGAATTTAAGAAAAACTTTCTATTTTTTCAAAAACTGAAATACATTTAGGCACCCGGTTTTTAGTCTTTGACTAAAAATTGATAGGAGCATCGAATACTGAAAACAAAAATACTAGATACTTAATAACGTAAAATTTTAAACAAAATTAGTTTGAGAATAATGCATATTTTTCAATAGACTATGTTTTATCTTCAAAAAGAGTCAAAACGCTGGCGTCACAGTGTAAAAATCGACAAAGTAATCGCGTCCAATGACAACAAATAAGTTCAAAACACAAAATTAATTCTGTTGAAGAGGCCCTGTGGGAGCACTTATTAAAATAATATTAAGACTGTTTTTGAAAAAAAAAACGAAGGCTATTTTATAATGAAAAATATAATGTATAGATAGAGTCTGAGTTTCAATAAAGAAACCCATTTGACGTAGATGTCCTTTTTTATTTTCAAAAGTTTTCAAAAGGCATTTTTGGAAACTTTAACGGCCATATTATTGACTTTCTTCAAAGCTAGTTTTACTGAAAAACTAGTTCTATAGGGTTTTCGAGTTTTAAGTTCATCAAAAACAATAACGGCTATATTATTGACTTTCTTCAAAGCTAGTTTTACTGAAAAACTAGTTCTATAGGGTTTTCGAGTTTTAAGTTCCTCAAAAAAAATTATTGATTTGATTTAGATGTCAAACTATGTATGAATATTTTGATTTAGATGTCAAAGTAATTCAAATTTGTAAAAAACTTTAAACTCGAAACCACTATAGATCTAGTTTTTCGATAAAACTAGCTCTGAAGGAAGTCAAGAATTTGGCCGTTATTGATTTGATTTAGATGTCAAAATATATGTATGAATATTTTGATTTAGATGTCAAAGTAATAAAAAAAACCCCTATAGAACTAGATTTTCCGTTAAACTAGCTTTGAAGAAAGTCAATAATATGGCATAATAAGCTCATGGAGAAGTTCTGTCTAGCTATAGGCGTTGGTAACAATTTTTCAAGGCTCAGAAAGGTACTGCTCCAAGGTACTTTTCCCAGTCCTTACAATAGGCATTTCAGTATAGGTACCTAGACATAATCATCGAGAATTGAATGGCTATCAGGAACTTAAGAACTTCTACCCCTTCCCTCTTACCATTCCATTACCAATTTATTTTATCTATGTACTTATTTTTTTTTTTTATTAAGTTTTAGATATTACATAATCTGCCGGAACTTCCACCCACTTGTTACTTAAATTCCTTGCTTAACATTTAACATTTTCGCCCCTAAGTTGGACTGCCGCAGTAAAAACAGAACCCAATTATTTTTAATATAAAACTAACACCCAATGCTATTCACTCAGACTTACTAACTGGAAGTCTGAAGTACCTAAGTATTTCTGCTTTATCCCCCTTAAGATCACTCTTTTCAAAATAAATATGCCAGTAGCAACTACTATAGTAGCTCGAAGCGGTGTTAATGGTAGGTATACTATTAGGTGTTTGCTTGCCCAACACAGTCTGGATGAAATCATTGAACTTTCCCCCCCCCCCCCCTTCCCTCTACTCCACCTGTCATTATTTCTTTTTCCTGACTTTTATATGCGCTTAAAGGTATCTATGTCTTGTGTACACAGTTTTATTGCCTTGTATTTTCTATATTCTCAAAAAGGATGTCAATTGGTAGTTCCGAGGATATCGTCTTGGTCTACTAAAGATTCCATGGATCCAGTGTGTGTATTACGTTCTTTGAAGATACCAAAACTTATACTTATTTATTGGTTGTGTTTTTTTTATTTTTGTGTGTCCTGGTTTTTTCTTGCGCTTTTAATGATGTAGCAGCAGGAACGAAAGTGCTTACTTTCCTTGTTCTTAAGATTGCCCTGTTTATTTGAGAATATTTTGTGTGTGTGTGTGTGTGTGGGTGGGTGTTATTTTTAGGAAAGAAAACCAAAAAAAGGTGAAAAAAAAATAGAAAAAAAGCTGTGTGGAGAGATTCAGAAGACTAAAATAAAATTGAAAAAGTCAGAAATTAGAATTTCAAAGACGTTTCAAAGAGATGACTCTTTATTACTTAACTTTAATATTGTTATGAGTTTTTTACACTGAAAAAAATTATTTTAAAATGAAAAAAAAAGGAAAAATTGAAGACAATGATATATACAGGGTGATGTGCATACGGTGTGACAAAAAGCTAGAGCGTGTAGGTTGAGTTGAGACAAGAAAAACAAAATCGTACGGGAGGGAGGTCTAGTTCCCCCGTTTAGCCAGAAAGAGCAACCTTCTAAAAAAGTGACTTAAAACAGAAAAAAAAAATATTAAAAACCAACGGTAACCGCTACAACGACATGCTATATAGCTACCATTTTTTAAAGCTATAGAAAAACTTTTTTATTATTTTTTTTTAAATAAAGTTGTTTTATTGAGTTTAAGATGATTTTGTTCAAAATGTTACGTTATTAAATAGGATCGAATAGGCCTATAAACTCTACTAGGTCACTTCAAAAGCTCGTGCAATTTTTCTGTTGGTTTGAGAAAAAATGGGTGTCCTGCTAAGTTGACGTCAATTTAGCAGGTCAACTTTCTCAAAACTATAGATAAACGGTCCGACAGTGGATATATACTGCGAACTACTTAATTGCTAATTAGTCACGCAAAAAAAAATTGTATCGCTTTTTTCATTTTCGAATAAATAGGGATGACGGCATCATGACACCCATTTTCTCGCAAACCAAAACAGCGATTAATTTTTTTTTACGTAACTAATTAGAAATTAAGTAGTTCTCAATATACATCCACTCCCAGACTATTGATCTATAGTTTTGAGAAAGTTGACCTGCTAAGTTGACGTCAACTTAGCAGGCAGTCAGGCACCCATTTTCTCGCAAACCAACAGAGAAATTAATTTTTTTTTTGTGTAACTAATTAGAAACTAATTAATATATACTTTTTAATCTGCAACTGATAAAGTGACCTGCTAAGTTGATGCACATCATAAATTTTTGTATTAGATTTTATTTGTCAATGGTTTTAATAATTTCTTTGAAAGAACACTGCACTTTAGTAGAATACACATTAAAGGCGAGTTTTGGCAGTTTTTTATGAAAAAAAATTAAGTATTTGTATAAAATTTTAATTTTGAAATGCGCGCATAAAAGCATCAAAGTGAAGTTCCATGTTTACTGATTCTTGAGTTTTCATAAAAATTCTTACTGTGTACAGCTATTATTATTTTATTTATTTTAACACCTCCAGCTTCTGACACTTTGTATGTATAACACTTACCACCAAATTGTACATCCGCCTCCAACCTAAAGTCGTATCTTCATACATCTGACCAGGAGCACGAACTCGTAATATTGTAATTGAAACATTTTAAAAAGCTTCCATATTATAATAATTGGAAATGCCTAAGGCTGAAACGATGTTAAATAACGACATTTTTTATTGACATTTAAAAGGAGGGTAACATCTAAATATATCTTACCTACTTCTAGAATAGGCCGAGGGGTAAAAAAAAATGTAAAATTTAACTTAACATCAAGATCATACCGAACCACCAAAATTCCCATCACAGAACATTTCTTTATGACAAAAAATGTTTCATTAAGAATTTTAAACAATTTTCTTTCCGGAATGTTTGCGTCAGAAAAACGTTGTCATTTAATCAATTGTTGTTGTTGTTAGAGGCTTCTGTTTCGAAGAACATCACTTAAAATTCATACAATATTTAATTATTATTATTGGATGGAGAAGTTTATTTTTATGCCTACAACAAAATATAGAGGTCTATGTGGGTGTGTGTATCTTTTAAATTGACGAAAAATATACGACGCACGACCAACTCGAGAGTGCAAATTTGGAAGGGCTGTGTTGGGAGGAAATTGTCATAATTATAGAACGTGCAAGAGTGTCCTTAATGGAAATTAATTAACTCGGTTGCGAATGATTTCCTTTTTTGATTATTGTGTTGAATTTTTTTTTTTTTTTTTTGCAAACAAGGTTATGTTTTTTTGATTTTGATAATGACTTCCTCGTTGCTGTGTGTGTCTTATTTTTTTTTTGTTTTTCTGTTAACATAATATTTTTTTTTTATATTCTGCTTCTTTAATTCAAGAAATGAAAAGTCTCGTACCTCCTGTATAGAGGTCAAGGTTTTTCAAGTATTTTTGCTTTTCCAGATATAAAAAGCAAAAAGAAAATGATGTGGAAGGAAGTAATAATTATTTTCCGCTTGTATTTAACCCGGATACCAAGGAAATTAAGTGTGCTGATTGAGAAAGTCAATATTATGATTGGAAATTCAATAGTTTTGTAAGTTTTACTTACTTTTCCTTTTGCTATATATTTTTCCGCATCAGTGGATTTTGATTATAACCTATTATGTACCACAAGATGTCGTAAGCTTATAAATTTAGAGTTTTATGGTTAAAGCTGTAGCAGTTTTGATATTTTTGCGTGTTTAAGTGTTTGCCATTTCGTCTGCATACATTTTGAAAGAGTTTTTGTTTTTTAATCAAATTTAATATTTTAATAAAAATGATTAGTATTTTTTCTTTAATTTTTATTTTAATTATTCTCTTATAATTTGATTGCATGGTTAACTTCTTAATCAATTTATGAAGGGCTAAGTGCTAAGATATTTCTGTATATACCTGTAATATGTAAGTAACTATAATAACGAATATATGTAGATGCCTTTTGGGACTTCGGGAAAAAACGTCAGGCAATACTAAAATTAAACGTAGATGCAACCTGTTTGCATTTTATTATATTTCATGGGATAATAATAATATAATTATAACATAAAAAGTGCCAAACTTGGCAGACACTTCCCGTGGGACTTAACACCAGACAGACAGTTTCAAAGCTGTCTAGACCTAGAGGATGTAATTTGCTTTAGTACACGATGAAAACTAATTTATGTATGCAGGTAAATGTTGTTTTGTTAACTATATGTGCATACATATTTCTAACGATACTTACGTATGTATGCATACATTTATCACTTTCTCACCATCCTTCAAGACAGAAGACCGTGAGTGCATGCAAGCTATAAGCATTTAAGCAGTACTTAACGAGCATTTTGTATGCGTGCCGCATGTCGTATGTGGTTATTTCGAATGCATTAAAGCTGTCTTACCGATATAAGGTCTTGCCTCCAGTGAGCCGTGCCTGTGGCAAGTGTCAAAATTGTTCCATGACACTCATCAGGTGTGATGACTAAAACGGTGCTTTTGTGCAAAACATTTTAATATCTGATATTTAATGCATTTAATTGGCATCTTGTAGTAGCCGTAGCCTGATGGTTAGTGCGATGGACTGTCATGCCGGAGGTCTAAGGTTCGAGCCCCAGCCTCCGCCACCTATTTATTTAAAAAGAAAAAACGGCTACTGCCTCTTGCGAGGAATTGACAAATCCTCCAAGAGTATCTCCTGTCACAGAAAAGTGCCGCTCATTAGCCGTTCGGATTCGGCAATAAACTGTAGGTCCCCTCCATTCCTGCAGACACGCACACAGGAATGGTTGAGAGTTGTAAGTCACTAGGCCCAAGTTCTTCATGAGCTGTTGTGCCATAAAATTTATTTATTTTAATTGGCATCTTAATTGCGTAATTATTATGATATTTTATTTTATACCTACTGTCAAAATTGGAAAAAATAAAATAGAGTAATGGGTCGCATGAAACTAGCTTGAATGTGCGATCACAATGTGAATTTTAAGGGTATGTATTATAAAACTCTTAAAATAAAATAAATACACATTATGTACATATTTTTAAACTTTAAATTAAAAAAAAAAAAAAAAAGGTACGTATGTCAATTTTTAGGAAGTGGACTGTTATTCTGTATTCAAAAACTTCTGTATGACCAAATAATTCTGCTAATCAATAATTAGCAGAATTGTATTACAATTTTTTGTATAAACATTTTGGATTCTAGGATAACTATGATGTGCAGTTTCTATTGACGAAATATTGCATTTGCATTTTAAAAAAATGTAAAATTGTCAATTCGTAATTTTTGTTCCTTTTTTGATATCAAAAATTTTCTCAATCGATACAGTCAATTAAATTTCAATTGGCATTGATAATTTAAAAATTAGTTTTGGTGTTCGATATATATTTTTTATCATTTTTAGAAAATCTTATTTCTCTCAAAAATGGCTTTACAGATTTTTCCAATTAGGCTATATCTTTTCGTGAAAACAAAATTTCCAAGAAATGTTTTTAAAAGGCACCTCCCATAGAGCAATTTTTTTTAGTTTTCGTTTTTTCCCGAAAAGGAATTAGCTGATTTTGATAATTTTTTTTATGAAGAATTTTCTGAAAAAATCAAATAGGGGAAGGTGTCCCCCTTAAGAAAAATGTCAGAAATTTAGGAAAAGTGAAAAAGTTTAAAGGTTATATGTATTCTTTTCAAAGCTTAATCAATAACGCTTACATTTTTTCGCTTTACGAGTTTAATAAGTTACAAAAAGTATTTAAAGTATTTAATTTTAAAAACGTCTTCAAATTCCAACGATCATAATTGCCCGGGTAAAATTGCATACTGGTTTTTGGAATTCCGAATGTTTTGGATACTTTTTTCTAGCCTATTTCTTTTTTAGGGCTTTTGATAATGCTTCACAAAATTGTATGAAGTCTACTTTTGGAAATGGCTAGAAATAGTTTGACCTGTCAAATTTAAAACTTGAAATTGCTAACATTTCGTGTATGAAAATTGTGTTCAAACGGATTTTTTTTTTCAAAATTTTACGTTATTAAGTAATATTTTTGTTTTTAATATTCGATTCTATCCTATTAATTTCTAGTGAAACACTAAAAACCGGATTTCTAAATGTTTTTTATTTTTTGAGAAAATTTAAAATAACAAAATCTACTTTACAACTTAATTAGTAGAAATAGAATCTTTAGAGCAACAAAATAACCGATTAAAGTCAAATTCAAGAAAACTTACTTTCATTATTTTCAATTTTCTCAAAAACTGGAATACATTTTGACATCTGGTTTTTAATGTTTGGCTTAAAATTGATGGGAGCATTAAATGTTAAGCATGAAAAATATTACTTACCAACATAAAATTTTGAAAAAAAAATTAGATTGAATACAATTTTTTTCAATTTTTTTTTTCAAAATTGTTCTCTCTAGTAACTCAAATTAAAAACAAAATAAAGGAATAGATTTTCGGCTTTAAAAAAGAGTACTAAATGACATTGTAAGTGTTGCCGTGCTATTTTCTAAAAAATCGACTTGAAATAGAAAAAAAAAACTATTAAATGTTAGAAAACCGTTAAAGAAAATAAAATCTAAAATTTTGCGCCATTTTTTTTACTTTTGACTACCTACAACCGATTTAAATTATTTTTTTTTATACAAAAGCTTCTAATAAGTTGAAATCATACTGTTTATCAAAATGTTCAAAAAAAAAAAAAAAAAAAAAAAAAAAAAATTTTGGATTTTTCAAAAAATTTTCGAAATTATTTTTTTTTTTTTTTTGAAAATTCAATTTTCAAAAACGGGTAAATATTCTTTTTTCGAAGCTTAATTTTTAATTCAACAATCAATGGTGTACGTATCTACCAATTTGGTTTTCTTAAAAATGTTTTCAAAATTTCACACATAAAAAATTAATTTTGAAAAAAGGCGCTTTTATAATTTTGATTTTTTTTTTCTCAACGACTAAGATTTGTTCAAGAAATCAGATGGTATACTTTGCTAAAAACAATTTATATGGTTAAATTTGTTCATACATAATTCTTATTATTAATAATAGCTGCATTTTATTTTCCACGAAATCTGATCCGGATCAGGTCATGATAATAAAACAAATTGGATCACAAAATTATTTAGTTCTCACAGTTGGCTTTATTTGCACAATAAAATTGACAGGAGGAAAATTTGCTTAATTCTTGTTTGAAATAATATTTTGTATCTAAGGAAGAACGAATGTTTAAAAATGGAAACATTTCTTACTTCCGTTTAATTTCCATTTAGTTAATAGTTTTTATGTATTTTTTCCGTGCTTCGGCTGTATTAAGTGAAGAAAAAACTCAACAAAATAAATTGGAATGATGGCGGCATGTGTTTGATTTCGAGAATTTTTAATTTTATTGAGTTTTTTTTGTAAATCTCAGCAGACGTATCAATCTATAAAATTAAAATATTGCTAGGGAAGTGTTCAAAAAATGGATTTTGAAATCCAAATCCAAAGGCAGGCCTGGATCTTGTGTTGTTTTTGTAATACTTGTATTTATGTTTCCAAATCCAATCCGGATCAGATCTGAGGGAAAATAAAATGCAGCTAATATGTTCATTGTATAATGTGGGTACCTACTTATAATACAATCAATCTGTACAAATTTAAAGAAATTTTTAAAGAGCAAGTACAATTCCGTCGTGCATTTTAGCTATTTGTAGTCGTATAGAACTCTTTGCAGTTAATTAGAGGGTACCAAAACTCCCAATTTTTTTTTTTTTATATATTCTGACTTCTTAATTTTTTTTCTATTTCAAATGTATTAGTTCCCAATTTTAGTTAATAACAACCACTCTAGCTATACATTTAATATGCCTTGCAGTAATAGACAGTGAACACACCCATTATATTGACCTAAAGACGTATCCGCCTTACCAACTCATAAAAATAGTTTAAAAAGTTAACGGAAAAATGCCTGCTGCGATCATAATTCATTTAATTCTTTTTATAAATTAATAATTTCCCAGTTTACAGTTTAACTTTTATTTCCTTTGAATTTATATATGAAAAATCGCTTTTAATTTTTAATGTTCAAAAAAAGTAATTCATAGATAGAAAATTGTCACAAGCCGAAGTTTAAAGTTAAAAAAAAAATCTTCGTTTATTAAATTCCTCCCTTAAAAAAAAAGCATTATCATTGAACGCGCTCAATCACAGTTATTCCCATAACGTCTCCTCTTAATTTAGGTGTATACCCAGCCCATATCTATTATGTATATTACTTTAAATACTTACAAATGATTTATTTATAAGTCACAGATATTCCATAGCCTTTCGAATGACATTTAACAAATCTCATTCTCAATCGCATTTCAGAAATCAATTCCCCATGTCATATACGTGTAGCACTTTACTTTCAATTTTCCGCATCGACATTAAATGGCTTCGTCGCCCGCCCGTCGAATAAATAGGAATGCGATACGATACGATATGAATGTGATACAGTCGTCACTTTATAGCCATTAAGAGAGTGTTGCCGTCACATATTCGCGATTTTAACACGGCACCCGTGCATTAACCTCATTTCTCTTCCATCAAACACAAAAATATTAATGTTTCCATCAGCGCGGCATTTCTGCCACGCCCCCATGAGACTTATCCCACACCGCCCTCGCTCCATGCCATCGACAACCCCTGTCCCAGAGGAAGACGAGAGGAAAAGTTTTACATTTCAATTGTTTACTCAAGCAATTGTAATACACACAGTGCAGCAGTGGTAAACGTTGAATCCCATGAAAGAATATAATATCCTTTCAACGGCCGGGCCGGGCCGGGCCCCATTCCCCCTGTTGCTTACCCAAGCGAATGGAATTCTTATCGCAGCAATAACAATTGCAAACGATTTGAATTCATTTAGCACACACGCAAAACACTTTTTACCATGCAATCTAAAGACGAAGGGGTTGGAATGTAAATGCTGATGGGGGCTGGGAGGGATGGGGGGTTGATGGGACTCGGGAGGGTACAAAATCTCTATGATGGTTGAAGGAAACACAACTCGATGCGGGCTGAATAATCTAAATGTTTACCGAAAACGACTCGGAAACGGAACTCCCTGCACAAAGATGGCGAACTTTAATTTTTTTATTTTTCTATTGTTTCAACATCAGCACCTTCGTCTTCTTCTGCATTGGAAAACAGTTGTTGTTGTCATTGGTTTTTCTTTTTTATTGTTGTAGTTAAGTTACTCTCTTTTATTCCTTTTCTGTCATAAATAATGATGAGAAAGGATACTTTCACTTCTTATCTTTCACTTTGAGATCCCGAGCTCGTTTTCGGGCTTGAAAATCTCATTAAAAAAGATTTTACTTTGCTTTCGAAAAAGGAGGACAAACTGCTTATAGGAGGACTTTACGTTGAGTTGTTAAAGTTGAGGTGGTTTTGTATCGTTTGTGTTCGGTATCCTTTTCCCATAGCAATATCTTATATTTTTTTTATTTTGTTGTATGTACATTTTTGGTTTTTATGTTTACTTGTTTTTTATGCTGGAGCATAAATTACATCCCTGTTGCATTTATCCCATTCTCCGGTAATATTGGTGAGAAGAATTTGTGTTTTTTTTCTTTTCTTAGAGTGGGGAGATGTTTTTTTTTTTTTTAATTATCTCAAAATCCTTGTTTAAGGAGTTGGGTCATATAAAATCACTTTTTGTTGTCCGAAATGCATATCTTTGTGAATATATATATTTAAGGAAATGAGGTGGTCTGAGGTTTGGTACGGTATTTTGTTGTTCAGAGGACGACATTATATAATGGTGTATTAACATTTTTACTCTCAAGGATATTTATTAATTTATGAAGTTGTTCAAAGTTAGCATCGTTAACTGAAAATTTTTATGATTCTGGTTGAGGGATAAGGTTCATCGTTTGTCATAAAAAGGGAAACAAATTTACCTACTTTGTTTGATATTTTGTTTTTTATCTATTTTCAGCGTGTTACGGTGTTATACACTAACTCGCATTGTAATAAAGAGAAAATTTCTTTTTTTTTTTTTGAGGAGACACAAGAAAAATGTGATAAAAGGTGACAAAAAGAGCTGACGTACCTATAAGATTACATCATAAAATTTGTAAACGACAATAATTTTAGTTTATGAAGTTCTTTTTTATTTTGTCGGTGAATGGAAAAACAGTGTGTGATGCAAGCTGCAACAATAATCAGGCGAATGTCGTCAGTGCAGCTGCATACAACCTATACCTATACCTACCTATATTTTTTATTTTGAGAAAATTGATCTATCAAAAACTAATAGTAACCAAAAAAATTTAACTAAAAACACAGTAAAAGAATTAATTTCCACCTTTATAAGTTACATATCTTGAGATTTTTTCTCAAAACCTTTGTTTCTTATAAAAAAATTGTTTTTATTTTGTTCGTGTGCAAAATTTTATATGTAATAGCTACAAGCATCAGGGTGATTTGTATAAGGTGTGATAAAAAGCTAGGGCGAGTAGGTTGAGTTTAGCCCAGGAAAAAATCGTTGGGTAGGAGGATCTAAAAAAATTGACTTAAAACAGAAAAAAAATTATTTAAAAACAATTCTAAAACCTACAACGATGCTGATCATGCTAAAAAATTTTTGGAGAGCCAGAAATCTCTTCTTTAATTTTCATTTCAAATAAGTTGTGTCAGTGAATAGTTTTTGAAAAATTTGTTTTCAAACTCGAAATTTGATAAAAAAAAAAAAAAAATTAAAAAAAAATTCAAACTAATTTTTTTCAAAATTGTATGTAATTAAGTATAATTTTTTGTTTTCAAATTTCAATGCTCTTATTAATTTTCAATAAAAAACAAAAAACCGGATGCTAAAATGTATTTTAGTATTAAATAGAAAATAACGAAATCTACTTTACACTTAATTAGGAGAAATAGGATTTTTGGAGCAACAAAATAACAAATGGAAGTCGAATTTAAGGAAAACTTACTTTTGTTATTTTTAATTTTCTCAAAAACTAGAATATATTTAAACATCTGGTTTATAGTGTTTGACTAAAAATTAAAAAGAGCATTGAATATTAAAAACAAAACTATTTTATAATGTAAAATTTTGAACAAAATTAGTTTGAACACAATTTTTTTTTTTTTTTGAAGTTTGAAGTTTTGAAAAACTGTTCACTAAAACAACTTAATTTAAAAAAACAAATAAAAACTAAATTAAAGAAGTGATTTCTGGCTTGCCAAAAAAGTATACCATGGCGTTATAGTCTTTACCGTTGTTTCTAAATAATTTTTTTTCTGTTATAAGTCAATTTTTTAGAAAATTTCTCCTACCTTCTAAACGAGTGGAAACAGACCCCCCTCCTATACGATTTTTTTCTTCTCTAAGTCCAACGTACACACCTTAGCTTTTTGTCACCCCTTATGCTAATCAGCCTGTATAAGTGTATATTTCAGAAATAATTAATTTTGGCCTTTCCACTCCAGAAATTAAAAGTGTTGACGGATTTCGTCGTTTTTTTTTTTTTGTTTTTTTAATTTCTGCACCTTTTTTTTTCTGTCATATTAGCCGTTCGGGTTCGGCACACAATTTTTGGTCACCTCCATTCCTGCCTGCCGATAATACACTCACAGGACGAATTGCTATACTTGGGTCACGCCATAACTTAAGAACGACATTACCGATTTTATTTATCTTTTTTTAAGTTTTCTAGTAGAGAGAAATTTTTTTATTTTCGTGACCTTTTGTTGAAACTGATTAATACCTTTTTATTCATGCCTGAGAAAAATATTAATAAATATTATATGCATCGACATTGTTTTATACCTAGATAAATACGGCTATACTTTCAAATTATATTATGTACAGATTTTTAAAACGACAAAACTCAAAAAATCTCATTTTTCAAAATAGGCAACAGAAAATTGAATGAAAATGTGAATTTTTATTAATCTGTTAAAATATCAAGACCACACGATCGTTCATTAAGTTCCAAATATTGTAGTAGAGTATTCTATTTTTACAGTGGATAGTTTTTATTTTGTCCACAAAATAACAAAGTTTGCTAGAAAATAATATCATTTGTTGAGTTGTGTGGTTTTTCTTCCGAACCGACGATATGTATGCCGATAAAAAAGTACGTATACGCCACAGTGACTCTGCGAATGCTTAGCTTATTTTGTATTTTTTTTTTTAAAGGATCTGTAATGTTATATGTATGTATGTATATACTCAAAACAGGCAAAGATTTATTAAGAGGATTTTTAATCTCTCTCTTTTTTTATTTCCACATGTACTAGATTATAAGGTCCAAAAAAAAAAATGGAAATATAAAAATTTATCAGTGTGTAACACGTTCAGCTATGTTTTTGTTATGGGTCATGACATTTCCTTTGATTATAATTTGATAGTGAATACTCTAAAAGTATTTAAAGAAAGTTGAAATGTTTTTAATAACTTCTGTTGGAAATACAGCATAACATTTGCAATTTTTCAAATGACATTTGGAACCTTTTCAAAGGCTGCCTGCTGCGACATCCCTATAACATAAAATATAATAAAATATACAAAAACAAAAAAAAGCATCCCAAAAAAAAAACTATATATTTAATAAAATTTGATTTGGAACACATAATGGCCAATTGCTGTTGATTCTTCATTTAAAAAATAGTACAATTATGTCGACTTTTTCAGCAGTTACACCATATTTTACCCAATACAGTGGGGTTGTTGGAGCCCAGTGGAAAATAAATTCTAATATTATTAAATTTAGGTATAGTTTCTTGGAGATAAGGTGTTAATTTCTAATTTATTTTCATACCTAAAACTAAGTCGGTTACATTTTGTAATTGCGATATGTCTTCGGCTCAAAAACACTGACAAAAACACTGAACAAATAAAATTTTTAAGCTAACATTGCATTTTTTGGAATAAAAGAAAAACCATCATTTAGAAAAATACCAGACACTACTATACAATATTGAAACAAAATAAGCTATTGCCTGGTCTTGATATTTTAATAGATTAATTGAAACTCCGTACCTTCTATATGTATCTCGACAATGCCTCTAACAATTTTAATAATATTTTTGTGGGGACTATTTGTAAGTAGGTATAGGCTGCATTCTGGTGAAAAAAATATTACCATACAAACTGTTACTAACGGTACCTACCATAGAATTGTTTATCTATTTACTTTTCGAATATCTCGTTAACGGCTCACTCGATTTAAATCATAATTTTTATTTTTGAGGTCCTATTACATCAATCATATTGCCTCAGAGATTTGTAAAACAAATATTTTTTTTGGATAAAATATTTTGAAAACGGGTTAATGATTTTTTTTCGATATAATAATTTTAGGCGTACCTACATGAATTATTAAGTAGGTAAATACTTACATCCTTAAAAAAGGGCATACCAATTTTTTATTTTAATTATCTTTTAAGAAACCCACTCAAATAATTTTTAAAATTATATTTTATCAAAAATTCAGATGACTATCCTAGTTTTAGTACGTAATTAGTTTTTTTCCCATATTCTTTAAATTATTATATGTATGTGTGAAGAAATATCTACATAATCATTTTTATTAAAAATTATCTGCCGTATTCATAAACAAAAATTGGATATTTCAGCTCTCGTGTTCAGGGAAACTACACCATGGAATAAGAATTTTCCGGACTCAAAATAAAGGCAATTGCTTACTGCTCCATTTTAGTCCGGAAAATTGTTATTCCATGGTGTAGTTTCCCTGAACACTAGAGCTGAAAGAACAATTTTTTGTTTATGAATAAGGCAGTATATGTTTTGTTTACGTATATAAATGTATTTGAAGCAAATACAATCTTTAAAATTCCAAACAGCTTTAACTACATGAGCAAAGTCGTGTGATCCAATCGTGCATTTTATTTTTATTTATTATGTACCTACATATTTTAAATTCTACTCACTATTATTACTGTCAAAATCAATATGATTTTTCTGTAACTTAAATTTACCCCCAGCATCTTGTCACTGAGTTTTTTTGCCCCTAAGACTGTATTCACGTCGCGCATATCAAAATCACTCTTCATATTATATTGTTTCTTTTGAATTTTATCTCACAACAACGCCGACCAACGTCTCTATATCACGCGATATCATTTTTTTAACAGTAAAATATAAACCTCCTTTAAATAAATACAAAAAAAAAAAAAAACACAGGACTATATTGATGACTACTTAAATGGCAACATAACGGCTAACGAACTTCATTCTGATTTTTATGAACCACATTCCTTCCGCAATCAGTTTATCGATAATAACTGTGTATCCTCCATTTAAGTACGTATTCTTTTGTATATACAAAAAAAAAAAACAACAACAAGAAACAATCAAAAGATTTAACAGTCGATTAGCCAATATTCATTCAGATGGTGGGAGTACGTACATAATACTTTATCATTGTGCAACTTCTGCAGCAATAATGATATGTTTTTTTATGAGAGCACAGAAGACAAGTGTACTATACGCAGTATAAGATAAAAGTCCTTCAGATTTTCATGGCCTTGGAAATTGACTATAAATATTGTTTATAAAAAAAAAATGAAAACATTTTTACGCTTTTCAATTTTTCGATTGTATTGGTTTGTATGGTTATATGTTAATTTATATTTGCGAGGATGCTTTGTTGGGTGCTTTGTTATAAAAATGAAGATAAATTACATGCTCTTATAATTTTAAATTTTATCTCAAGCTCTGCAATATAAAAAAAAATATGAGTACCTATTATTTGTTTATTTTTTTTTTTTTTATTTAAATAATAAAACGTCTTTATTGTTAAAAGAATTATTTTTTAATTGAAAATTATTAAATATTTTTAAAATAATGTGAAATAATGAGTTCATTAAATTTCTTTAAATTGCGCAATTTAGGTAAACTTGAACCTAAAGCCATACATTTAAAGGTTATAGTTCTTTTGACATATCGTGAAAGAGTTGTAAGCATTTTTTTTTGTTGCAAAGGAAGTAAAATCTCTTTGACGATTTGTTCTTTTAACCTTTATTTTTCCAAACCACTATACTCTTTGCAGAAATAAAAAAAAAAATCAAATGTCTCCATTTCAATGGCATGAAATATTTGTAATCACTTAACTGTATGGTATGTCTACTAAGTGCTTGCATAAGGTTAAACGTTCATAATATATGAATATCAAAGAAGAAGTTCACGTACAAATGTATTTACACATACTCATATACAGAGTGTACGTATCTATCTCCTTGCAAGGACTGGTGCATATTTAATAGGACCAAATCGGATATCTTCGAGCAAAAGTTGCAACGAAACGGCATCATGATTGAGCAACAAAAAAAAAAATGTTACAACAATTCTATGGCATTTTGTTGCAAAATTGCAACTCCAAGTAAGTACCTACCTACATTTTATACAGAAAAAGTTTCGCTTCAGTTCTGTTTTAATTTTTTTTTGTTTTGCGAGTTCTTTAGAGATCTGTAATGTATACAAGGTAATGTCCGTAAAATAAGTAAGGAAACCATAAACTTCTACTTACTCATTGCTTTTATTTTTATACATATATGTACATTTTTCTCTTTTCGTAAAAATAAATTGTAATGATAGAAATGTAAGTTATGGTTGCTTGAAGCTTAAACTGTAACTCTATTGTGGATAAATAAATCTGGACCGCAACTGTATTTAGAATTCTATTACTCTTAAAAAATAAAACTTAATAAAAAATATTAATTTGTTTATAAAATTTAATATTTAAAGAAAATTCGATATAAAAATTTTACTACAAACTATACGCAGGTACTTTAAAAAAAAAAGTGTTTAAATTGAAAAGTTGTCAAAATCAACATTATTAGAAATTAATTGATAAAACAATTTCTAAAATTGTTTTGACACCAACGCAATTTTACTACCTAATTTATTTTAAATAAAACGCACGACTAGATCGCACAAACTTGCTCTTGTAGTAAAAGTTTCTTCGAATCTCAAAGATTGAGCGTATTAAAAGTAAATAATTTTTTTTATGGGATCCTTAAGTTTATTAAAAATCAACATAATGCGAAATAAATTTATTAAAAAAGTCTTCTTAAATTGTTTTGAGAGCTAAAACAAGTACACTTTCTGATTTCTGTAACTAATCTTAGTTTTGCAGAAAAAAAAAATTAGGATCGTTAGAGCGGTTTTTTTTAAATTAATTTTTTATATATAAAATTTTTAAAAAATTTTTCAGAACAAAAATTGGTACACAATTTTTTAGTATTTATTTAATTAAATTTCGAAGAAAATTACCTGACCGTTTTTGAAATATCGAATTTTCAAAAAAAATTTGAAATTTTTTTTAAAAATCCAAAATTTGTTTTTTTTTTTTTGAAAACTTTGATATGCATTATTATTTCAACTTTTGAGAAGCTTTTGTATAAAAAATTTAATTTAATTCGGTAGCACACATAATGAGATAGTCCAAAATAAAGAAAAATAGTTCTATGAGAGGTACTGTTAATAATGGTTAACTGTAAATTTTGTTTTGGGTCGATCGTAGACCATACTAATATTAGTATTTAGAACAATTTTAATTAAAATCGTAGGAGTCGTTTTCGAGAAAATTTATATTTTCTGTAACGGTTTTTTAACATTTATATGGAAGCTACCGTTAATTTTGACTATAAGAAAAATTTTTGTTCAAAATATTTTAGATAATGTTAAAAAACCGCTCGTTACCAAGTTTCATAAAAATCAACAAAGTCCTTTTCGAAATATTCGGTTGTCAAAAAAAAATTTTCAAACTTTTTTTAAAAATCAAAAAAAAAAAAATTTTGAAAATTTTGGTATACAATACTATTTAAATTTTTTAGAAGATTCTCCAAAAAAAAAAATGATCAAAATCAGTTTATTCCTTTTCTAGAAAAACGAAAATAAAAAAATGGTTCTATGGGAGGTACCATTTAAAACCATTTTTTTTTGTAAAAGTTAGCATATACCTAACAAAATTTATTTATTTTTTTTAGAAAAATCTGTCGAGCCATTTTTGAGAAAAATAAGATTTTCCCAAAATGCTAAAAAAATTATATGGCAGGTACCGTTATTTTTGGTCCTAAAAATTAAAGGAAAAAAACGTGTCGGGGTAATGTCCCGAAAACACTTTATACCAAGTTTAATTAAAATACCAATTGTTTACGAATTAATTTATTTTTAGTTCGTTTTTTTTTTAATTTTTGTTTGGCTGGAGATATAGTCCTCTTTCACACAAGGCAACTGAGTTTCCAGCAACAATCAGTTCATAGGCGAGAAGGGCAGGAAGAAAGAGGGGTAAACAAAATTTCTCCCTTCAACAAATTCCGGCGATTTCTTTGAGGTTCCTCTTCGCACTACGTTTCTGTGCGTTCAACCAAGGTAGTTTTAAAGGAAAATAAGCAAATCTCTTCGGGTTTTGTTGCTTGCGTGTGAAAGGTACAAGAGATTATTAAGGAGATTTAACGAAAACGTCATATAAATCTCCAGCAGCTAGTATCTTCGTGTGAAAAGGGACATAGCTATTTCAAGGGGTGCCAAGCCGCCTATCATCAGTCTTCTTTTTAGTAGTGCTGTGCTTTTATCCCATTTTATTGTCAAAAACTTTCTACATGCACACCATGAGATTCAAACCCATGCATATCAGATTTCGTCAGTCTTCGAGGTCGTATGCACTACGCATTCCACCGCTTATGATCACTGACGTCACAGGTCGAGATGTGTCGTTTGTTTATCAAATGCATTTGAAGCATTAGCATTTTTATAAGCGCCTTTAAGTATGCTGCCTTGTTTCGCTTCCATTTTTCTCCATACCTTATTTCATAGACTACAATCGTAGTACGTATCAAAGGGGGAGATATAATAATACTATCAGGCCCGTGCTCACCTTGCTTCGTATGTTTAAATACCATGATTGTAAAATACTTTTGTATTTATTTTTTGATATTTTTATATTTGAGTATCTGAAACTTCAAACAATTTATCACTTTTTTTTATATTTTAACTATTTTTTGGTAAACTGTCGTACATTTTTAAAACAAAAGTAGCCATGTCCATCCTTATGTTCCAAGCTCTCGCTTTAATAATTCTCATTTCAATCAATAAGGTATTTTCGGAGATCAAGAGGAACAAACAGACAGACAAACAAACTTTCACATTTATAATACTAATAGGATAAACGAATTAAAAATACATAAAATTAATTCGTAAACAATTTGTGGTAGCACTTTTAAGTTGTTGTTGTTGTTGTTCAAAAATTCAATGAAATTGACGGAATAAAAAATGGCCAAGTCTAATTAACTGACATTCTATAGGTAGTATGAATAGTACAATAAATAATAATTTTAAAAATCTTTGAGGTGTTTTTTTTTTTTTTTTAATAATTTTCTTATCAATATTTTCTAATAGTTTTCTGATTTTTTTTTTGTTTAAAAAATAACTATTTTCTAAATGTTTAACTGCAATATTGTTAAACCTAGTAAGGAGCACCTGATTGCAAAATTAAAATAAAATCGGACAAACCATTAAAAAGAAAACTTTAAATCCCATATTTCCGCAATGCGAATTTTTTGGCAAAAACCTGAAATGCAGTTTTCTTACAACTTCTCCAATTATTTGCAGGTACAAAGTTTTATCAAAATCGTTATAGCCATGTTTGAAAAATTTGTTTGGCGAGACCCAATTTTTTACACGAAAGCAATCGTAGCCTATAGAGCAAGTTAAAATATAATAATTGTATTAGTATTTTTATTAGGATCAAGATAGCTTTCAACAAACTTAGCTTAGTAAGAACAGATTTTTTCATGGAAAAAATTTGTAACAGGCTAATTTTTGGTATACAAATTGAGAAAAGTCCTCCACTATCCGATGGTCAAGGCAAGACCGCCCTATCAAAGTTTATTGGGGGCAACACCGTTTTTTCCTTTAAAATGAAACCTATATTTGCAAAAGTCACAGATATATGTGACTTATTTATCTGCGCCAATTCCAGCACAAAAGCTTTGAGAGCCCACCCAGGGCACGAGGTGCATTTGTCTACCGATCAGATGGATTCGATTTGAAAAAAGCTCCAAGCAGAAGATGCAACTTCAATTTGGAACACTAGTGTACTAATCTTCACTTTCAGCAAAATTCCTTGGAGCCTGTCACTTACCTTTTTTTCCGGCTTTCACGTTGACTTGCTTTTTTTTTTGTCAGCCCACGGAGCTTCCAGCTCAGCTTTATACGGCAAACTTGTCAATATTGCGGTTTTTCCTTACTTTGCTGCCTTTCCCTGAGAAGAAAGGTAACTTAACAAGCTCTTTTAGAGAAGATTATAAAGTGAAAGGCTGTTTACGTTGATGGAGTGTTAGCTATAGCAGCTAGAGAGCATCAACTAAGTTTGTGTTAACATTGTTTTCATAGAAATTTTATAGCATATTGACGTCGTTGGCACCTCCCGCGGCCAACTGAACGTGCCAATTGGGTGCTTTAGAAACTTCTTGTAATGAGGAAGGTTTGGTGGGGCTCTTCAGTGACTTCTACCAAAGATTTTTCATCAGATAATGGCCTCTTGGTTGTAAAGTAAACACATACTAACGGCTCGCGTACATCTAATCCGTCATCGGCCGAAGTATGCTTGGACGTCGTCGGCCGAATTCAGACGATCGAACCAAACGTATGTAAAAGAAAGGGAGCGCGTACACCAACCCGACGAAACATCGGACGATAACGCCCCCCGATATTTACCGATCAACGGACGAATCCGAACATGTTTAATGGATTTTTCGTCAGTTTTACGGCTATTACTTGCGATTATGCATGCGAAAACAATTGAAACTTTACAAATGTACTGATTGGTATCGTCCGGGAAAGGCGGGAGTGTATAAAGATGAACGTTCGAGACAGTCGCCCGAATAGTTCCGACCCAAAATCGGCCGATGATTCGGTTGCAGTGTACGCGAACCGTAAGACATAGGGGCAAGACCGCATAGAGGCAAGACCGCCCATGTGCGGTTTTGCCCCATTCAGATCTTACCCGAAGTTCACGGAGTTTTTATGACTTTTTTTTTCTTTATGTCTCCTTTTTTCACAATAAATAATTTTCAATATGCATTTTCTAATAACAAGCAGGAAAAAGTTAATAATTTTAAATATTTTAGTGGTAAGAACACAACTTACATTTCACCCAAACAATAACGTTTCTTCGAAAAATCACAAAAACTACCGTAACATCTCGACGTCTCAACCGAACTACCTCATACTGATGAAGACATGATCGATCATACCAAAAGCCACGTGTTTTTCATTGTAAGTGTTGAAATTTCCCATTTTTTCATACAAAAACGGTCTTGACCTCATTTATTAAGTTAAATCTACAAGCAATTTTTCAGCTAACAAATATATTAATAAATTAATGTGCGGTCTTGCCCCCACTTTCCTTACCTTTGACAGTGCGCCGGAATGATTATATTTTTGCCCAAACATCGGGATGTCTAGATGTTAAACTAGATGTTTACCAATGTCACAAAAGGTTCAAATGGAATAACGCTACAGTCGCTAACGAGTTTACTATAAACTGATGACAAATCGATTTCGCATCATTACCAGTCTAAAAATAACACTATAATCTGCACAATTTTTCGTCTTTGAATCCCAATTACTCCATCATATTATCTTTTTTGGAATTATGTATTTTTTGATTTAAAAGCTTTTTTCCCTTTTTTTCGGATGATTAGAGTTTCTCAAAAACAAAATTTCAGGAATCGTTACAAATTTAATTGAACCCAATTACCTTCCGTTATAAGATTTACAATACATAACCTCAAAAATATTTACAAATAATTTGTCTTTTCATTTCCAAGCAATATCTTTAGGTATGTATAACTGGAAATTCTGACCTAATGTAGCAATTTTGAAGTATGGGATAAAAATTCAAGGGCCACAGGAAAAGCATAATTTGATTCGAAGGACAGACAAAAAGTGTAGCCATAGGTAATTTAAATTATTTATCAAATTGTTAATTTCCTTTCGTGATTCCTAAATTTATGGCAAATCCATTATTCAAATTGATAAAGGCAAACAAACTCAAAAGTGTTCATATAAGTTTTAATACACTTTTAAATAATATATCCTTATCAATTATACCTTTTCTTTCCCATATCATTCGAACGACCTTAAATCTTAGCTGGATGTATATTTTGAACATCAAACAATTTGCTTTACTTTTCCAAACACGCGTCAAGAATTTATCTATCTCTTTAATTGTTCCACCATCAATCTATTTTTATACTCCCACACAAGATATACTCTATACTGTCGTACAAACTTCTATACAATAAAATCATAACAAAAATGCAAGGACAACATTATAATTTCTCCTTCCATTTATGAATGAACTCAGAAAATATCCTTTTTACTGTGATGAGAGTTTTAACAGAGTCACTGTGTTGAATATTATTTTTAGCCATTATACGCATGTCTGACCGAAATTTAATCAATCCCCCATGTTCGAAAAATCTGGACTTCTTCGAAGGCACTCTCTTAAAAAGGACTTTCTCGCACTAGAGATTAGAGAGAACCATAACGAAGTGTTGCATATTTTGTAGATTATGTTCTAAATATAGACACACAATCATTTGATTAAACACTAAAGGAAGTGATGTAAATGTAAGGCATGTTTTGATGATATGATTACGAAGTGGGTAACGCATGGAGAAAAATATGTATTAAATAAAATGCACGACTAAATCGAACATCCTTATTCTGGATTGCAAAGGTATTTGTTTCTTTTTAATAATTAAACATATGTATGTAGTTTAGGTTCTGAGATCATAGCTGGCATACTTTATCAAAAAAAAAAAATATACCATTGAAAAGATTAGTAATTAGTCATGAATGGTCAGTCAGATTCTTTAATTAATCACCCATAGACGGGTTTGTATGAAAACATTTTAAAGGTCGCTAAAGATTTTTGAAGTGATTATTAGCAACTTTTAATGTTCTAAAAACAATTTGAAAGGTCAAAAATGTTCAGTAATTGGTCAGCCACTAACATTTTTCCACGAATTTCAGTTTTTTTTGGGCTCTGAACTCTTAGCACCCCATACATGGAAAATTCGAAAAAAAAGTATGCAGTCTAAAAGGTCAGTAATTGGTCATAAAAGGTCAGGTTGTTTAAGAAATTGGTCAGGCTTAGAAAATTTTTAATCCAAGGTTGAAGTTTCTCAAGGTCACCCGCGATTTTTGGCACCTCATTAAGGGGATATTCGAAAAAAAAGTATACCACATGAAGGGCCACTGGATAGTGATAAAAGGTCAGATAATTTCAGTAATTGGTCAGGCATAGTTTTTTTTTAATTAATTTTCAAAGTTTTTTTCAAGGTCACAGTATAAGACTTTTAGCACCTCATTGGTTGAATTTCAAAAAAAACTGTATGTCATCTGAAAGTCTACTTAATCCTCGTAAAAGGTCAGCTATTTTCAGAAATTGGTCAGGCATAGTTTTTTTTAAATCATTTTTTAAAGTTTTTTCAAGGTCAATACAAGGTCACGTGAACTTTTAGCACCTCATTGGTGGGATATTCGAAAAAATTGTATACCATCCGAAAGGTCAGCTAATTTCAGAAATTGGTCAGCCTTAGATTTGTTTTAATAAATTTTTTAATTTAATTTTTTTTCAAGGTCGTTACAAAAGGTCGTATAGACTGTTAGCACCTCATTTGTGTAATTTTGAAAAAAATTGTATGTCATCTGAAAGTTTACTTATTCCTCATAAAAGGTCAGCTATTTTTAGAAATTGGTCAGGCATAGATTTTCTTTTATGAATTTTCAAAGTTTATTATTTTTTCAAGGTCATAGAGATTTTTAGCACCTTATTTGTGAAATTTTCAAAAAAAATGTTTACCATCTGAAAGATAACTTAATCCTTATAAAAGGTCAGCTAAATTCAGAAATTGGTCAGACATAGATTTCTTTTTATGAAGGTTTTAAGTTTTTTTTCAAGGCCACAGTATAAGACTTTTAGCACCTCATTGGTGGGATATTCGGAAAAAATATATACCATCTGAAAGGTTATTTAATTCTCATTAAAGGTCAGCTAGTTTCAGAAATTGGTCAGGCTTAGATTTTTTTTAACGAATTTTTGAAATTGTTTTCAAGGTCACAGTATAAGACTTTTAGCACCTCATTGGTTGAATTTCCAAAAAAACTGTATGCCATCTGAAAGTTCACTTAATCCTCATAAAAGGTCAGCTAGTTTCAGAAATTGGTCAGGCATAGATTTTTTTTAATGAATTTTTAAAATTTATTATTTTTCAAGGTCATAGCGATTTTTAGCACTCCATTTTAGGAATTTTCAAAAAAAAAATTATGCCATCTGAAAGTTCACTTAATCCTCATAAAAAGTCAGGCTATTTCAAAAGTCGGTCAGCTATGGCTTTTTTTAATGAATTTTTAAATTTTTTTTCTCGGTCCCAGTATGACTTTTTGCTAGCACCTTATTTAACGAATTTTCCAAAAAAAATGCAGAAGTCACGGCACTTTAAAAATTCATTAAAAAAAAACCATAGCTGACCGGCTTTTGAAACAGCCTGAATTTTTATGAGGATTAAGTGAACTTTCAGATGGCATAATTTTTTTTTGGCCCTTCATGTGGTATACTTTTTTTTCGAATATCCCCTTAATGAGGTGCCAAAAATCGCGGATGACCTTGAGAAACTTCAACCTTGGATTAAAAATTTTCTAAGCCTGACCAATTTTTTAAACTACCTGACTTTTTATGACCAATTACTGACCTTTTAGACTGCATACTTTTTTTTCGAATTTTCCATGTATGGGGTGCTAAGAGTTCAGAGCCTTTTTTTTGGTACGTTTTTATTTATTTATTTTTTTTTAATTTAGGTTAATTTTTTTTTTTTGAAATTTCGGGATCGCACAGATACCTATACTTTTGTTTACATTGTTTAATAGTACGCATAGGCGTGTGCCTACACTTTTACTAAAAAACTATAGTTTTGTTCTAACAAAATATGCATTTTTTTAAATATTAAGCTTTATATTTTTTACAAAAAATGCAAGCTTTTCTTAATTTAATTTTTTTAATTTTAAAAATTTTATATCATATACAAACATTTAAATAATTTTAAAATTTCGTTGGGCCTTTATTAAAAATTAATTTTTTTTAGCTTAGAACTAGAAGTAACCAATAAAGCTTGGTGCATAACGGTTGAAATTCAACGGAAATAAAGGTGCAATTAATTCCAAAATTATATGTAAATAATCTGCTATATATGTAAATAAAAATCAGCCCGATTTTGTGTTTACACGCGTAACATGATCCGATTAGATTCGTATTGAATTAGGTAAACACGCTAAAGAGCCGAAAATTGGAAATTTCAACGGGAAAAATCGAAAAGTCGTGAAAATTTGAAATTGCATACTTTCAGAAGCGAATGATGACGAAATCTGATATGTAATTCCATTTTGTATGGGAAGCGGAGAAAATATTGATTATAAATGTAGGAATTTAAATTCGACTAATTGTGTCCTGAAGAAATTGGGATAGCAAATAACAGATGCCGCTACGCTCTTAGAATTACGTTCGACAGCTGAAGAGTATATTCGGTGTCGCAATAAGGCCAATAGTTCCCAAGTTATTTCTGTTTTTTCGCTTTAAATTCGGCGAAAGTATTTTGTTCGCGTATCGGAAAGCCGTCAATTTTTTAACAAATTCTATATTTAAGTCGAACCACATTTTTTTTTTTAAATTTATCATCAGCGTTAAATAATTCCGAAAGTATGTCGCAGTCCTATTTTCTCTAAAACAACGATAAAACAGTGCGGTACACTCAGGCGTATACGCAATTTTTTTTTTATTATTGTATTTTAAACATTTTTGTTTGTGCATTCCGTTAAATTATGTCAATTGTTTTGTCCTGTGAATGTGTAATTTGAAAATTTCTTTATTTCCTACGAGTAAAAAAATGGTTATAACGAAAATAAAGGTAAAAGAAATTGTGTAGAAAAATAATTAAACAAATTTTATACTGAAAAGAAATGCCCACAATATTTTATTGAATAATTGCATTAAAATTTTAAAATTTCCGCTCTTAATTAATAATATATTTTAAAATGAGACAATTTTAACCAAATATTCAAATTTTAAATTATTGGGATGAAAGTTAAGTTCAAAAATGTAAACCTAATTGTTTTTCAATATATTTGAATGAAAATTTTTAAAATTAAAAAAAAACAAATCCACATACCTAAACAATTGAATAAAAGTGAATTTTAAAATAATCAAATCGATAACTTAAAGATGAAAACATTTTTCTAAAAATGTTTCTAATGAAAATGAAAAATAAAAAAATAATCAAACATAATTTTTCTACGTACTTAGCTTTAAATCATTTTTTTTTTTTAATTTTAAATTGTTTTTCATAAAGTATCTACGCACTTTTTCACAATTTATTATTTTTAATCTGTGGAGCGATTCGTGAACTACGATTTTCCCAAAATGCGAACAAAAATTCTATACGATAGGTTCCGTTATTTTAATCCTAAAAACAAGAAAAAAGTGTCAGGAAGATATCCAAATATCGCTAGGTATTAAATTTAAAAAAAAATGGGCCAATACTTTTAGGCTCTAGTCGAAAAGATTGCAAGACCCACTGTTTCGAACTTCAAATTAGATCAAAATCTCGAGATCGATTTTTTTTACTATGTATGTATGTATGTGCAACAAAATCTCTCAATATTCTTATAACAAAGTTGTTTTTAAAATATTTATAAAGTATTTACATCAAATCTTTTTTAGGTTATTATGAAAATTTAGAATACATTTTTGTTTTAATTCCACAAATTAAGTAGGTTAGGTTAGGTTAGAGTGGCCGTCTAGATGTTGTTGACTCACTTAGACCCTAAGGGTCCATTGTGGTACCACTAAGGAAAGTTACTCATGGGAGAGTTATGAAATTAATCAAAACATTTTGTGCTTTTAATGAAGTTTGAGAGACATCTTGTGTCGATCGTTGCCAGTTCACTGGTATTATCAAAGAAGGGTCTACCTAGGTAGGTGTTCCTTCTATTGGAGAGTGCCGGACATGTACATAGAAGATGTTGGATTGATTCCTCTTCTTCCTCGTCCATGCAGCTTCTACAGAAGTCATTTGTGTAGACCCCCAGCCTCTTAGCATGTCTACCTATGAGGCAGTGTCCTGTTATGACTCCAATTGTGGAGCTTAAGCTTTGTCTGCTCAGGGAAATCAAGCCTTTTGACCGCTTCAGGTCTATGCATGGCCATATTTGTTTAGTTACTATAGGCAGGTGGTACCCTGTGACCATCTAGCACTTGTTGATTCTAGAGCATATTGTTTGAAGAGGTGTTTGCATGTAGCAAGTGGTGTTCCTATGTTGTGTCTTTGTCTAACAGTGGGCAGAAGTGTTCCGTTTTTGGCGAGCTCATCAGCTTTACAATTTCCCGGAATGTCCCTGTGGCCCGGCACCCAGATGAGGTGAATGTTGAACTGTTCTGTCATCTCATTCAGAGATGATCGACAGTCGTGGAGGTACTTAAAATTTCCATTTAAATTGCACAATTTAACTGAAATAAAGTGTAATACATAATATGCACATTCAACACAACTCAATGTAAATTAAAAATTAAAACAAAAAATCATATATCTATACTAGATGGTGAATTCAGTTTTCTCTCATTTATTTTCATGTCATAAAATACATTTATTACCATACTGAATGTCACTAAACGAACTGAACATTACAAAATGTTCATAAATGATTATTCTACATTTTGAATTACACACTCACTTTCTTGTTAGATATTATTCAAATATGAAAATCATTAATAACAAAGAATTATGACATTTATTGTTTCTTGGTATATTTTCATTTTCCAGTTTCTTCTAGAGAAGTATTTTTATGTTCACCAAAAATGTGACATGTTGCAAGTATAACGACATAGATCTCTATCAAATTGATAGCTTAAATAGCGTAACACAAGGCCCTCGAATAACTGAATAAACGAATAAAAATAATAAATTATTACTTTTGGTTAAATTTATTATGTTAATATGTATAGTTTAAATATTTATGGAATATAATGGATGTGGTATGTGTGTTTAGATTCCATGTATGATAAACATTAAATTATGTAAACCATTCTTTTTAAACTACATTTTTTAAGTGAGTCTCGCGATTCTGTTTGTCTGTGAGTCTTTTTGGCTTCAGGTTAAATGTATAGTTTAGGTAGGTCATTTTCCTTTAAACTTTGTACCTAGTAACCAAGCATTTCTTGAACATTCCTCTGACAATTGTTTTTATTGTTTGAGACCGAAAATGACGGACCTGCCATAAGTTAATTTTTTGGCATTAAAGGAATGTATTGTTCTCAAAAGTGGCGCCAAAAAATTTTTATTTAAAAATTGAATTAATTTATAAAGTTAAGTTGACTTTTAGTGAAATTTTTTCTGAAAAATATGGTTATGATCTTTATTTTTTTACTTCAAGGTTTTCTCGAAAACGGTTCAGGGTCTGATCATTTTTTTTTTATACGGAGAATGTTTGGACTCAAAAAAAACAGTTTTTTTTGCTAAACTCAATACATATTTCGAGAATAGTTTTTTTTTTCACTTTTATTAAACTCTGTTTCTATTTTAAAAATTATTTAGCAGATCTTAAACAAAAAATATTATTTAATCGACCTGTTTTTGGGTTTTTTTTTTTTAATATTTTCTTTTCGTGTTCATTTTGCAGCTTCAATATATGAAATTTTCGAAATTTTGAGGTAAAATTTTTGAAATATTTAAAAATTTAATCAGAACTAAGATTTTTCAAAATAATGAGTATTTTTTTGGGTCAATTGTTTTTTCATTTGTTGTTGAGTTTTTGATTTTTAGCTTTTCAAGTGCTGGTTTGAGAAACTTCAAATTTATAAAGCGTGTAGGTAATTTTGGTCTAGATTTTTTATAAAAAATTTAATTAAAAAAATAAATATTTTTTTGATATTTTCTTAATTTTTTTTAGGTCAATTTATGTTTTGCAGTTTTTGATGTTTATTTTTTCAGAAACTTCAAACTTATACAACAAATGAATAATTTTGGTCGTCATGTTTATAAAAAAGTAAAATTTTGGAAAAATTAGCTTTTTCATTTTTTTTTTTCATTTTTGCAAAAAAAAATATATGAAGATTTTTTTTTTTTTTTTTTTTTTTTTTTTTTTTTTTAATAATACAAATTCTATATACTACTGAAATAAATCAGCCAAGTAGAAGACTTAGCACTATTTTATTGGACTTGTTGAATTATTGATTCAATATAGCTTTTAACGGCCTTTAGTCCATGAAAATTTTTGGCGTTTCGTCCCGGCGATCTCACTTGGACTCATCAGTTGACTAGTGAGGGCCTTGTCAATACGCAATTTCCATTAAGTTCAGTTCATCTTACATAGATTTCATGGTGAATACCCAGTGTGAACTATATCTAACCAGATTAGAATTCCTAATCATTAAAGCTAGAAGTTTTTTGTGCCCGTGGCCTGGCAATGTTTATATACGAAGATTTTTTTTTTTTTTTTTTTTAATAATACAAATTCTATATACTACTGAAATAAATCAGCCAAGTAGAAGACTTAGCACTATTTTATTGGACTTGTTGAATTATTGATTCAATATAGCTTTTAACGGCCTTTAGTCCATGAAAATTTTTGGCGTTTCGTCCCGGCGATCTCACTTGGACTCATCAGTTGACTAGTGAGGGCCTTGTCAATACGCAATTTCCATTAAGTTCAGTTCATCTTACATAGATTTCATGGTGAATACCCAGTGTGAACTATATCTAACCAGATTAGAATTCCTAATCATTAAAGCTAGAAGTTTTTTGCGTATTGACAAGGCCCTCACTAGTCAACTGATGAGTCCAAGTGAGATCGCCGGGACAAAACGCCAAAAATTTTCATGGACTAAAGGCCGTTAAAAGCTATATTGAATCAATAATTCAACAAGTCCAATAAAATAGTGCTAAGTCTTCTACTTGGCTGATTTATTTCAGTAGTATTAGTATATAGAATTTGTATTATTAAAAAAAAAAAAAAAAATCTTCGTATATAAACATTGCCAGGCCACGGGCACAAAAAACTTTTAGCTTTAATGATTAGGAATTCTAATCTGGTTAGATATAGTTCACACTGGGTATTCACCATGAAATCTATGTAAGATGAACTGAACTTAATGGAAATTGCGTATTGACAAGGCCCTCACTAGTCAACTGATGAGTCCAAGTGAGATCGCCGGGACGAAACGCCAAAAATTTTCATGGACTAAAGGCCGTTAAAAGCTATATTGAAAAAAAAAATATTTGGGAAAAATGATTTTTTTAGGATTTTGGCACAAATAATACGATCTACCAGCTAAAAATTTTACAAACGAAACAAAAATTTAGTTTTAAAAATAAATAAAATTAGTTTTCTAAACCACTCCAATAATTACTTTTTTTTATAATAGTATTCGTTCAAAAAATTAAACAGTTTCAAAAGTTTGATATTGTATATAAATAATTTTTCATTGTGAAATGTAATGCGTATACTACACTCCATATCACTTGTTTGTGGCTACTTGTTTTTTTTTTATTTTTTCCCGATGTAAAATGAATAATATTGGAGTTAGATGATTACGGGCTCTGAGAAGAAAAATTAAATACAGTGAAATCTCTCAAACTGTGATAGTTTTTTGTTCTGCCTAAAGAGGTTGTCCATCCAAAGAAAACAAATATTTTGTAATACATTTTTTTGAGTTTTAGGTACTTGCATTTATCAAAATATATCATGGAAGAATAAGTATCAAATGTGAAGGGAATTTGTAAAAAAATCGCTTAGAAACTACGAAAGATTTTTGATTTTGTCCGCCTAAGGGAAACTAAATTTATTAATTTTTATCAGATATCCTTATCCGCGTTCTGGCAAGAGAGTGTCCTCCTAAAGGAACGTAAAATGTATGCATTTTGGTTAGAAAAATTTGTACGCATAAGGAATCTGTCCGTGGTCCGTCTTAAGGAGATTTCACTGTACCAATGTAAATGTTTACTATGTTGTTTTTCAACTAATATATGTATGTCCAGTATAATTTCATATTCATAATTTTCTTTTTGGTGGAAGTTAACATAACATTTTTCGATGTTGATTTCTACTTGAAAAAAAAGGACGAAAAAAGATTATATTTCTGATGCTGCTAAAAAAGAACAATGTTCAAGCTGATTTTGAAATCCACAACACTTTTGATGAAAAGAAATTCATTTAATTAAAATGTGGTACACTGGGGCGTATACTTACTTTTCTTTTTTAATTGAAATTTAAATTAATTTTCCTAAAATTTTCATTTGTGCACGTTGAATTGACTTATGTCGATTAAAAAGCTATTTTTATGAATCGTTTTTATTCTTAAAACAAAAAAAAAAAAAAAAAACAAGGAGCAAGGTACGAAGTTTCGTAATAACTTCTGTCAAGGTGAATAACCAGCTAAAATTTTTTAAAGCAGTAAATTGTCCATCTCAAAGAGATGTGAAGAAATTCTGATGAGGGTAGGGGGCGTATTATTTTAAATAGCCCAGGGTATGCCACTATGTTTAAGTCAAGTAAATAGGGTTATCTTACCAAAAGCTTCATTTTTTATCGATTAAATCCAACTGCCTGATGAGAATAAGGATGGGGTTGATGCCTTGTTGGAATACCTTAGTTACAGGCACAAAAATATTCTTCAGCTTTGGGAAGGCCCGTTCCAGCAGTTATTATGTAGCTACTTCCTTTAACTACAGTATTGTTATAAGTTCCATTTCGACAATCGGTTATAGTTTAAAAAAAACCCCAAGTAAAATTTCGCAACGTTATATTTGCAGAGGTCTCAATCAAGAATTGATGCAGTTCACTAATATAATTCGAGAAATTTCAATGGATTTTCGTAGTAACTCTTTAAAATGTTTTTTATTGAAAAATATTGGTATGTCCTTTTTCACATGTAAAATACTTTTCCAAAAAAAAAAAATACAAAAGGAATTTTCGGGATTTTTTTTTTTTTTGAAAATAGTGGCCTCAAATAAGTGATGCGCAGTGTGTATATATCTACGCAAATCCAAAATCAATAGATTATTTCATACACTTTGTAAATATAATACCAAAATAAGCTCAAGAAATAATTAATATTATACTTCATTTATCTTTACCAAAAAATAACCTAACGATGAGTTTGAATAAACTAGATGATATGACGCTTTTTTACCACCAACATGTCCAACATACAGCAATTACAAATAATTGTCTATCAAAGTTGAATAATTATTTCGAAGTAATTTCATCCATCAGCGGGCGCAACAGAACAGAATAGAACAAAAAAAAAAAAAGGAAAACAAAAAACTTTTAATAAAACCTACCTCTATACCTACAGGCTAGCTGCCTACTCATTAGACAACCAAGCATGATGACATTTATTTCAGGATCATAAATATTCACTCATAAATATTCAATAAGGATGATAGGGCATAATGGTATACAGACTATAGGCGATGCCAGGAATGGACAGACGACCTATGCGTTGATGGAAAATGTTAACTTGCCCTTGAATAAATTTGTTAACGAATTTTTAATTTTTATAAAAATTAAAAAACTTCATTAATTCAGATAATTATTTACTCAATGGTTTTGATTACTAATTATGTACGAAATCTTTTTTTTTTTCTGTTTCGATAAATATTTTTTTGCAAATGATACTGATTTATTTAAATAACAAACTTTTTAAAGGAATAAATGGAGTCGTATTAATTAAATTTTAAAAAAATTCACAGGCCAATAAATTATATTGAATAAATTTGATGGATGGATGAATTTTGTAATAATATTATTTAACTAAAATATGGATCGCAATCAATAAGGGGGCTATTTCATTCCAATACCTACGTCCTTGCTTTGTCATTTCTCATACTGAGTTATTTACAAGTTGAGTCAGAAACACATACAACGTGTAAAGTTTATCCAAGCTTGTTATGAAAAACGGTTGTTCAAAAAGAATGAACTCATGAACTATGCAATGCACATCTCAAAGAAGAATTTTGACAAACAATTTGAAGACTCATTTATAAGGTTAATTTGATTCAGAAGCCCACGTACCAACGATCGTTCAAAAGCTGAAGGACAAAAAAATTAATGTAGCTGCAACAATTATTTCTCAGAGTGTCCTCCAAAATACGATCCAAAAATCCTATTTCTGCTAATAAAGTTGTAAAATAGATTTGGTTATTTTCAATTTTCTCAAAAATTAAAACTCCTTAAGGCATCCGGTTTTGAATGTTTGACTACAAATTGATAGCAGTATTGAATATTAAAAACAAAAGTATTACTTAGGCCCATTTGCTGAAACAAAACTTAAATATTTATGTTTAACTTTTTTAAATTTTCCTTAGCGCAAACTATCACATAAGCTCTTATGTTGAACTTAAATACTTATGTTTCGTTTCAGCAAATTGACCTTAATAACGTTAAATTTTGAACAAGATTAGTTTGAACACATCTCGACCTGTGACGTCAGTGGTCATAAGCGGTGGAATGCGTAGTGCATACGACCTCGAAGACAGAGCAAATCTGATATGCATGGGTTCGAATCTAATGGTGTGCATGTAGAAAGTTTTTGTTTCACAATAAAATTGGATTAAAACTCAGCACCACTAGAAAGGAGACTGATGATAGGCGGCTGGGCACCCCTTGAAATAGCTATATCTCCAGCCAAACAAAAATAAAACGAATTAAAATAGGTACCCAAAATTAATTCGTAAGCAATTGGTGGTAGCAACTTTAAGTTGTTGTTGTTGTTGTTGTTCAAAAATTCAACAATTTTTTCATTAATTTGCAAAATTTTGAGTTTGATAATTATTTTTTTAAAAACTGTTCTCTCAAATAACTTGAATTAAAAACATATTAGAAGAACAGACTTTAAAAAAAAAGTATAACATGAAATTGTTAGTGTTGCCGTTGTTTTTTAATGATTTTTTTAATATATTAAGTTGATTTTGCAGAATGTTGCCCCTTCCGCATAAACTGGGGAAACAGACCCCCCTCTCGTACGATTTTTTCATGTCTTGAGGCTAAAGCCTTTTGTCACACCTCTTAGGTGAATCACCCTGTATAAGACATCTGGTCATGAACGATGAATATTTGAAAAGTGATCAATAGAAAGCGAATCGTTTCAAAAATCAATTCGTTAAATCAAGCAATTTTGATATGAAATCATTGCATATCTACTAAAATATTAGAAAAAATTTCATATAAGAAACTTTCAAACATTTTCATATTCATATTGTTGAAACGTCCCTCATATGAATTTTTTTTTCGAATTTTTTGTTAGAATTTGAAATTGTTTTTTAGAAGCATTTAAAGAACTGAAATCAACACTAGATACCGTTTCAATCATCCAAATAAAGCAAGTAGTTTGGAAATAACAGCATGGTTTGTAATCAAAATCACTTTTTCATGATAGGCAAACAATGGCCAAAAAAGTGAAAAAGTACAAAAGTGAAAATTTTTAAACTCATTTTGGGATAGTGTTTCTCACTGGAAAACTTATAAAAATTATGCAGATAGCTTAAATTTTGTTTTAAAAATAAAATGTGTGAATTCATTTTCACAAAACAACGGCGCTAGCAGGCAAAAATATTTTTACTTTTGTAATTTTGCAAAAAGTGGCCAATGTAGTTAAGGCTTTAAGAACCATTTTTATATCTAAAAATGTTTCGAAAAATATTATGTAAAGAACACTTCAAGGTTTTCATATAACATTTGTATTTGTGTTGATGAATTTGAAACGTCTCTAATACGATTTTTTTTTTATTAGAAAAAGTTTAAAAAATGCCTTAAAAGGATAATATCGAAACACATAAATTATCCAAATTTAGCCAGATATGTACTACGCTAACGCTCGCTTAACTTACACATAAGACTATTTTATTAAAATAGGCATACAAGATTTTCCAACTCATTCTATAAATATACTAGAGATTCTGATTCAAGAAGAAAATATTTTTCAGCGTAACCTTTACCTCCTAACTGCTTCCATAACTAAGGATTAAAAAAAAGTTGTAGGTATTTTCTAACAGAATTGTTTAAATAAACAAATATTTACATATACCTATATTAAAATTTCATTAATATTCCAACACCTAGAAAAATTGCCTTCTTTTCTCCGTGACTGGACTTTAACATTAACCAAGGTACAGTAAAAGCTCCCTTAGCCGGACAGCGTTTGTCTGTCTAAGGAGTTGTCCGTCCAAGAGAAAAAATAAAAAATAGTTATGCAGGGAAATGTATAGTATAAAGTGACATCATAAAAAATGTTTGTACCCACAAGCTATGAAACTCATTCAAAGTAAAAATGAACATGAAGATACAAGAAACAAGATACAAAAACAGACTACCTATAGCTGCAGAAATAAAATCATAAAATCATCATATTCATTTTATCACAGACAGTGATCTATTGTCGCTGTGAACCAGGGGGAACGTTTTTAATGAAAAAAAAAATATATTTATGTAAAAGTATTTCTTAAAATAAGGCTTGAAATTTACATACTAAAAAAAAAGTTTTTGACCGCCTAAGGGAATTAAATTTAACAAATCACGCCTAATATTCTTGTCCGAGTCCGGGTAAAGGCATGTCCGCTTAGGGGATCATAAAATGTATATGGAATTTAGATCCAGGATCCACGATCGTGTGAATTTGTCCGCCAAAGGGGATTGTCCGCTTAAGGGAGCTGTCTGCAATAGAAGCTTTCACTGTTTTTTTTTTTTTTTACTTGAGTCTGTATATTGAGAGTAGGAGTTGATAGACAGAGGTTGAATGTGGACGCTTGTGTCCTCTTGAATGCACCGTGTTGTCTACCCTTTGAACATCGGGTGCCTAGTACCTTTGACTGAAGATGGGGATCCAATCCCTGTGGACGGTTTAAGGTGGCAGCAGACGAGAGAGGGGGGGAGGAGTGTTTCCACTAAGGCACTTCTCCTTTTTTCAGGCGGCAGCGGAGGAATTCCCCAGATGGAATCAACGGTGGCGTCTACAGTTCTAGTCAGTTTGAACTACTTAGTGAACACCTTATATGGGCTACTACGACGTATTCGTAGCTCAGGCCTATAAGGAGCGGTTTATCCGGCTCCCCGTCCTTGGAGTTATAATAAGGATCTGGTCCTCCAGGCTAGGGGGTTGTGCGTCGGGGTGACTTCCCTACCACGTAAAAAATTATCGGTTCCGAAACAACAACAAGCCTCGGATATGGATGATTTTAATGTTGACGACCCCAGCAAACGAAACAAGGACAATGAATTTCGGATCTGCACGTGGAATGTACGGACCCTAAACAGGCCACGTGCAGCCGAACAACTAGTGGAGAACCTGGATAGGCTAAGGGCTGATGTAACAGCCATCCAGGAAGTGCGATGGGATGGAGAGGGCATCCGAAGGATGAAAACGTGTGACATCTACTTCGGCGAGTGCTGCAAGGAGCAAGGTCAGCGGCTCTTTGGTTGTGGTTTTGTGGTAAGGGGAAGACTTAGGCAAGAAGTCTTGGGCTTCAGAAATGTAAGCGAGCGCCTGGTCACAATCCGCATCAAAGCAAAGTTCAAAAACATCACGTTGATCTGTGCCCATGCCCCAACAGAAGAAAAGGATGACTCAACCAAAGAAGAATTCTACGATCTCCTCGAGGATACGTATGATAGTTGCCCCAAGTACGACGTCAAGATTATTCTTGGCGACTTCAACGCCAAGATTGGAAAGGAGGGCATCTTTGGTTCGATAGTCGGAGGACACAGCCTGCACGACAACACTTCCGGTAACGGACTCAGGCTAATCGATTTCGCGGCGGGGCGAAATGCCATCATAGCAAGCACTCTATTCCCACACCTCAATATACACAAAGGGACCTGGCGGTCTCCGGATCAACGAACCGTCAACCAGATTGATCATGTTGCGATAGACGCCAGACATGCTTCCAGTATCCTGGATGTCCGAACGTTCCGAGGTGCCAACATAGACTCGGATCACTACCTGGTGGTAGCGCAAGTACGTATGCGGATATCTATGGCGCCACAACGACGAGCGGATGCTGTAAAACGATTTAACGTCGCGAAGCTAAAATCGCAAGAGATAGCCAGGACTTTTGCAGACCACGTCTCTCTTAAACTCTCAACAAGCCCGCCACAAGCATCATCTGTAGAGGACCAATGGAAACACTGCCAAAATGCCATCAAAAGTGCCGCTACTGATGTGCTGGGTTTCACTAGGCCACCACAACGAAACCCCTGGTTCGATGAAGAATGCAGACTGGCACATGAAGCAAAGAACGAGGCCTACCAAGCAATGCTGCAGACTAGAACCAGAGGTGCTGAGAGAGCAGCCCGGGAGCTCTACGGGCAAAAGCGAAGGGAGGAACGCCGACTTCTCAGGAGGAAAAAGAGAGAGCATGCGAAGCGGGCGGTCGAGTCTATTGAGGACTGTAGCGGCAGAGGGGATGTTCGAAAGTTCTACCGAAGGGTGAGGCAAACTACCCAGGGTTACAAGGCCAGAACGGAAGCCTGCCGAGACGAGAGTGGGAATATGGTGGTAGACACACAGTCGGTGCTGAGGATCTGGAAACAACACTTTTCTAGACTGCTAAACGGCGAAGATGGCCAAAATTCCGCTGTAAGACAGAACACTCCATTCAACCTGGACGATGATGGTCAAAATTTCCGTCCACCCGACCCAAATGAAGTGCGGTTAGCGATAGCCAAGCTTAAAACGTACAAGGCTGCTGGTGCGGATGGCCTGCCAGCCGAGCTATTCAAAGCAGGGGGAGATGACTTGGTAGGGAGTATACACCAGCTTATCTCCAAAATTTGGTCGGAGGAAAGTATGCCCGATGAATGGAACCTCGGTATAGTGTGCCCCATCCACAAGAAAGGAGATGCTCTGACCTGTTCCAACTACAGAGGTATAAGTCTCCTCAACGTCGCATACAAAATCTTGTCATCTATACTGTGTGATCGCTTAAAACCGTTTGTCAACGATCTGATCGGCCCCTATCAGTGTGGTTTTAGGCCCGGCAAATCAACCGTCGATCAAATGTTCACACTCCGACAGATTTTGGAAAAAACCCAGGAGTTTCAAATCGATACACACCACCTCTTTATCGATTTTAAAGTCGCATATGATAGCGTAGACAGAGACGAGCTATTCAGAGCCATGGCGCATCTCGGCATCCCTGCCAAACTCGTCCGCTTGTGCAGGATGACGATGGAGAAATCTCGCTGCTCCGTCAAAGTCGGCAAGAACACCACCGAACCCTTTGATGTCGAGAAAGGTTTGAGGCAAGGCGACGCGTTATCATGCAACCTGTTTAACATCGTTCTTGAAGCAATTGTACGCAACTCGCAAGTCAACAACAGAGGTACAATTTTTCAAAAGTCTGTTCAACTACTTGCTTATGCAGATGATATTGACATCATTGGGAGAACGAAGCGAGCTGTTACCGGCGCGTTTGCAAGTATTGAATCGGAGGCGGCGAAAATGGGTTTGGCTGTTAATGAGGACAAGACGAAGTATATGCTATCATCGAGAAAGGAATCTCAACATCGTCGGCTCGGGCAAAACGTCACGATGGATAGATACAACTTCGAAGTCGTCAAGGACTTTGTCTACCTGGGCTCAACTGTAACATCGCAAAATGACATCAGCGCAGAGATCAAACGAAGAATTACTCTTGCCAATCGCTGTTTCTTCGGGCTAAGAAGGCATCTAAGTAATAAAGCCCTCTCTCAGAGAACCAAGGAGACCTTATATAAGACCCTAATCATCCCGGTCCTGCTATATGGGGCAGAGGCATGGACCCTGTCAAAAACGGATGAGAATCTGCTTGGTTGCTTTGAAAGGAAGATTCTTCGGGTGAACTTCGGTCCAGTCTGTATCGATGGAGTATGGAGGAGAAGATTTAATAACGAGCTTTACGGGCTTTACAGCGACGTCGACCTGGTCAAGAAGCTGAAAATTCAGCGGCTGAGATGGCTGGGACACGTGGAGCGTATGGACACCAACGCACCAGCCCGACGAGTCTTCGAATCTACCCCTGACGGTCTGCGCAGCAGAGGAAGACCCCACCTTAGGTGGCGCACACAAGTGGAAAACGACCTCAACCAACTTGGAGTGCGTAACTGGAGGCAGCTAGCTAGGGACCGAGCTGGCTGGAGGGGCTTGTTGGTTGAGGCCGTAGTCCATCCTGGGCTGTGAGCGCCATCTAAAGTAAAAGTAAGTAAAAGAGTCTGTATATTATAACCAATTTATATTAACCCTGGTATCTGTATCTATAGACATAGTGTTAAATTCATTAAAAGTTATTCATAGTTATTCAAGTTATCTCTATACATCTAAACGTATAAGTGTTACATTTCATTATTGAATCAAATGAATAGCCCACAACTTCAAGGCCACTAACTGACTCAATTATATTACCTTTATACACCCGAAAAATCTTCTCTTCATTCTGTCTTTTTTGAGGATGACAAAATTAAATTAACCTGTTACAAATCATCGCTGTTAACACTCTGTTAAAATTTCCCTCTCACTGAAAATGTCTTCTTTCATTTTTATGTTTAGAAGAGACCGAAACTCCTAAACTGCTCTCAAAATAAAATATCCTTTTCTACTCTTCGATTCACAGAGACGACAGGCTGTCCGAATATCCCTATTCTGTATTCCATTGAAAGAATCACTTGAAGCTCAGCCAGCTGATGGGGGAAATTCCGAAGAATCCAAAATTGAAACTCGGAAAAGTATCTCGCAGCAATGAAATACAAAAAAAAAAAAAAAAAATAAGAAAACATCCCACACAGTCATTTCCCACCCGATTTCGGTACAAACCGAACGGATCCCTTCGAACGAGTAGTTTTATCCTGTATCTCAGATGTGTAGCACGCGTTTGATTTATATTTTCTGTCGCGATACAGATTCATCATCAAAAAGTTTCTCCATCCAAGCATCTATGCGAATTCCGGTGGCAAGGGATCTCACAATTTATACTTTGCCCGCGTTCCGTTTTCTCGTTGTCACTTAACTCGGTGCGTCAATGGGTTGGTCACGCCGCATTTAAACAAACATATTAACTTATTCTAATCGGTTATGTGGTTCTGCATGCATCTGGAGCCGGTGCATGGTTAAAAAAAAGATAGATTTGTGGAAAGAAAATTGAAAAGGCTCGTTCCGCGAAACGTGATTTGGCAAGTGAAATAAATTTTAACAATTTTATCCGTCACCTCCTCATACCGTCTCGAGGGGGACATGTGATTTATATAATTTTTGAGAAAAAACCCGTTTATAACCATCAAAACCACACGACCAAGTTTTTTGTTCCGACATAAAAAGCGCACATGATGTCTAGAAGGAAGAAAATCATCCTCGGAATGATTTAAAAGTGAAGTGATGTAGAAAACAGGATACTTTCTCAAAGCTAACCCTGACAACAGCATGTAATATGGCAAGTGGTGGGTGGAATTAATGTGGATGACACACTTTTCCTGTCAGCAGCAGCGCGTGGTTTTTCCAGATTTTTGAATCCCTCGTGTGTCAAAAAGGTACCACAGAGCGGTGGTTTTTCTTCGTGTTGCTCCTTTAGAATATTGGTTAATGCTCGTAAATTTATTTTCCTTAAATTACAAAATTCAAAGGAAAACTTGATTAAGATTTTTCAAGAAGATTTAATTTTGATTGTTTTTTGTGTATCGTTGATGTGACGCGACGCGTACCTATTTGTAGGAATTGTGCGGTTGAAATGATGACGAATATTTGTAAATTAAATTTTATCCTTATCTAAAAATATCCATAAGTTGTGCAGTGAAATTATCAACAAGCAAAAATTTTCATCCGAGAGTGCTTCAAAATTTAATAACGTGATATAAAATAAAAAATTAATAAAAAAAAGAAATATGTACAAATTCAGTGCTATAATATAATAAATCTGCCTATAAGTGTTTTTCAGGTTTGAATTTTAATTATAAATTCTCTAGAAATAAATTAAAAAAATATATAAAAAAAAAGATTTTCAAAAATGATCAACATTCAAGGATTGAGGATACGAACGAAGCTGATTGGATTATGCCTGCTGATTTTCTTCACAAGAATCAAAGGTGAGTTTATTTAATTAATTGCCGAACACAAAATGCGGATAAATAATTTATTTCTTTTCGTGGAGCTGTTTCACAAAACGTGTGTAGGTATGAGGGAAACGAAACGCACGTTATTAAATGGAAACATCAGATTAATTGAAAATATGTTGGATGATTCAGTTGGAATTTTTGCGTGGTTTTATTATGGTGGAATGATTTCACTTATGAGGATTTTATTTTAAAGGTAGGAGTTGTGGAGAGAACATTCGTAAGTGGGACATGTTTGAATATAGGGTATGGTATGTTTCACCGGAATGCGTATGGCAAATTAACGTTTGGCGGGTGTTTATTTCAACATTTTTTTGTTTAACATTTTGTTTATTTTGTTATTTTTGCATTTAACGATTTGCAAATTATGGGTTTGTTTTTTAATTAATTTTGCATTTTTCATTTCCAAATTTGTGTTAAGTTTTTTGTTTGATTGGATTTATGAAATTTGGAATTTTTTTATTTGGCATTTAACTTCTTTTTACTTGCGATTATGTACATAGGTACTAGGTATATATAGGGTAAGTTTTGGATTCGTAAAAAAAATCGAATTTGAGATTTCAATCAAACTTGACAATACGATGATAGAAAACCCGAACAAAATGGGTCCCGCGATTCTGTTTGTCTGTTTTATGTCTGTCTATTCTTTGAACCACCGAAGCAATTTAGCTCCAAAAATAACAGTAGGTATGTACCTGTACCTGTGATACCTACAACCGTTTTGAAAAAGGTTGTTATTTATGTCAAAAACGGCTCTAACGGCTTTGATTAAAATTTTTGTTTGTAAGTAGGTAGGTACTATAACAAAAAATTTTTTTTTTATTTTTTTTTTGAAATAATAGTTTTAGATGTACAGTATTGTCTCGCTAAACCATCTTTATTATGTTCTTTACAATCCCAACCTTCCTCGATTTCTGTACGCTGTAATTTGAATTCCAATACATTAAAACCCGCTTAAGAGAAAAACCCGCTTATCTGAAACATTTTTTTCATCCCCGAGTATTTTTCGAACAATTACCTTTAAAACACTACGCTTAAGTGAAAAACCCGGATACCTGGAACATGTTTTCAGTTTAATTTTATATTTTTTATTAAATAAATCTCTCTTAAGTGAAAAAAAAACTGAATCGCACAGAACAAAAAATTTGCTGAATGCTTTCGTTTCTTCTTTATTTTTCACACCATTTTCATCACGAAAATGACATTTGAATTTTTGCTTATTTCACAAACGTTTAAATTTAAATTTTATAAACTAATTGCTTTGTCCTCTCAAACAAAAATCCAAAACAACATTTCAAATAGCTCAAGAGGTATACGTATTTTGACATTTATTAAAAAGAAAACTACATTTTCATAATTTAAAGATTAATAAAAGACAAATACAATTGTTCCTAGCATTAATTCTACACTTAGGGCCATTTGCTGAAACGAAACTTAAATATTTAAGTTCAACATAAGAGCTTATGTGACAGCTTACGCTGAGGAAAAAGTGAAACATAAGCGCTTAAGTTGAGCATAAATATTTAAGTTTCGTTTCAGCAAATGGGCCTTAATGGAATTTTTAGACCCGCTTAAGTGATTTTTTTCAAAATTTATCTTTCCCCTTCATAGTTTTCTCCGAGTGTCCAGAAATGGTAACATGAGTTTCCAAAATATATTTTTTATGTAAGTATTTTGTATTGTTTTCAAATTTTAATAAAATACTCTTCAAAATATAACGTGAGTAACCATGGAATTACCCATTTAACAAAAATACTCCTAATTATTATTTCCATTACAATGTGCTTTTTTATGTAATACTTGTAGATAGTTGTAATATTTGAGAGTAGTTGTAGGTAACTGTCTCGAAAAAAAGGGGTCATTCTCCCCTTTGAGAAAAGTATAGACACCATTATGAAGTAAAAATGAGGCTAGGTTTGGCCCACACTGATAACTTCCCATTAGTTCCCTTTGAAACTAAACACCCGATTTTATTTTTTATATGAAAATCACCAATTAAAAATCTTCGAAAAATCTTATCAGTTGTGCAACCAAGGGAAGTCCGTTGGCTCTAAATATATGCGACACGCAAAATTTCAACAATTATTAGCAGTTTCTTTTGCAGTTTTTTCTGGCCTAGAAAAAAAAACCTTCAATTAAATTTTTTTAAAAACCTTATGAATTACTAATTATAGTATTGTGTGTGGATGAAAATTTTTTCGAGGTGGATGTCATTGGTTTTTCTCGACATATTCGAGCCGAAAAACATTTTTTAACAATTTTTAGCAGTTTTTGTTGGCCTAGAAATAAAAACGTTAATTGAATTGAAACGTCGAGAAATTTCAAAATTTTCAATTTCACTAAACGGACCGATTACAATAACTTCCAATGGGAGTTGCCTTTTGATTCCTAACACTCATATATTTTTGAAAATTCTTATTTTTACAAGTAATAATATCTAATTACCCCACAACATTTCTATTTGTTAAGCATATTTTAAATTTAATATTTGTTAATTATTTTCTATTTTAAATAAAAGGTGCATTCGACACTTGTCACAAGACAACAGAATGTATCTTTCTTCTTCAAAGTTATATGTATTAATGGAAAAACACAATAATTTTACACTTTTGTATTTTACTTTTGAGAATCATTAACATTTTGGCTAATTATTGTTAATTTTAATTTTAAGATGAATTATGTAAACAAATTTTGTAAAAATTGAGGAAGAAAAATAAGATTAAATTGAATTGAAAAAAAAAAATTAAATTAAAAATCGATAAAAAATATTTGAAGAAGATGGAATTCTATTCTGAATTCCTGAGGTACATAGTCTTTCACTGCACAGGAGTGCAAGCTGCAATAAGGGGTTTCTAGTCAATTTTAAATTAGGTACGGTCAAAAGCCGAGATGAGAATAAACGATAACCTCTCTTTTGGGATTCGTTAAAATTGAGAAATCCTAGTATCCTTTCGGTGTCTTCGCGTTTTTTTTTGTTTGTTTTGTAGAAGAAAAGGATAATAGAATTTGTATCTTGAAGCTGCTAAATATTAACATTTAAAAATTAAATTTTATACATAATTTAAAAATTTATATAGGGTTGTTCCAAAGATTCTATTTCTACTAATTAAGTAGTAAAGTAGATTTCGTTATTTTCAATCTCTCTTAATTTATTATGACATTTTGTCGTTTTAGCCTCAGCCCTAAGTGTTTGTTTAATCGATCTGCATCTGTTGTGACTTGTGGTGGCTTGACCTGTTCCAAAAATTACTTGGTTGAGGATATTTCCATTTTTTTTTTGGGACCATATAACCTATTATATGTGGATATAAGAAGAGAGAGAGAGAGAGGTGAAAAAATCCTCTTAGTTAATATTTTTCTATTTTTAGTATATATAACATTACAGACCCTTTAAAATAAATAATACAAAATAATCATTAGTAGAGTCACTGTGGCGTATACGCACTTTCTTATCAGCATAATTAGTTAGATTTAAAAATCTGTACACATCACGGCTTTACAGTGGATGTATAGTAAGTAGTATGAAATATGTTTTCAATAGCAAACTCAGTGTTATCATTCAAATTCCGCATGATCTCTTCGTCAAATTCGTCGCACAATGTTTGTATAGGTACATATAAGTTTAGTACCACCTATATGAAGTATACTATCCGAAATTCTACATCAATAGAACCAAATAATTTATTTTTTTTAAAAACATTAAATACCTTGAACTGGCCAACTTCATTCCGTTTAAGATTAATTGAATTATAAAAGTCCCTGCCTATGCAAATTGGATAATGTTTAGCCAAATTATGCACGTACAAACAAAACCCCGGCTTTTAAGGGAAAATTTTCTAACTTTCGGCTTCGTAGTGTATTAACCTGGTTCAATACAAATCCAATAAAAAGAATCCCCAAGTAAGTTTGATAAATAAAATAAATATACATATACTATATGTTATAAATATACATACACTTATATTTATATGTAATAAATCCTTTTCCTATTAATATTATAAATGTGAAAGTTTGTTTGTCTGTCTGTTTGTTCCTCTTAATCTCCGAAAATACCTAATTGATTGTAATGAAAATTGGTAAAGTGAGAGCTTGGAACATGGGGATGGACATAGGCTAATTTGTTTTTTCATATCCTAGACCAATTTTCAAAAAAAATAAATAGCAGGGGTATTCACGATCCGGTGCACCAAGCCTTGTAAAATTGCAAAATTTTATTTTTTTTTTAGTAGAACGTGAACGCACTTTGTCTATTCCGTTGTAACACTAACACTGCACAAAATACACACACGAACAACAGCTGACAGCAAGAATGACATTTGGCTTGCTATCAAATACACGTTCGCAAATTTTACACCGTTGTTTCTAGGCGCACGGTAGTGCGCCCGCCAAGACGAGCGGTTAGCACTACCTATATTTTCTCGAAACGTTTCGTCGTATTTTCAAGCCCTCATAGCTTCGGTATAGATAGAGCTAGAGAGCTCAAATTTTCAAGATTAGGCGCCAGTTATAGCGATCAGGAAAATGGATCAGAAAAAAATTTTCTTTTGTATAGTTCAATGTTTTATTATAAGATTGGAAATATAAAAAGGATACGAATCGATGATAAACCGATTGAAATATTTTTTTCATTAAAAAAATTTAATTTGTAAGAAATACTTTGTCTAAAACAAGTACTTATTCATTTTTCTGATGGAAATTTCGTACAGAAAACGAGTTTCCATCAGAAAATGAATTTTGTAGAATAAATATTTCCTCCAAAGAAAATTTTGTTAATTAAATAAATATTTTAAATGATTTATCATCGATTTGTATCATTTGTATATTTCAAATCGTATGATAAAACATTAAATTATTAAAAAGAAAATTTTTCCTGATGAGTTTTCCTGATCGCTATAACTGGCCCCTTAGATGTAGCCTTATTAGACACACCAAATTTCATATTTCTCGCTTTTATAGTTTGGATGTTATTAATAGCCAAAAACGTCGATTTTTTCACTGACCACTCACTCATCAAAACCTAAAGGGTACTTCCCGAAGTGCTAGAAACCTGAAATTTGGAATGTAGACTAGGATTTGCATACGAACAACAAAAAAATTAAGATATCTGTAACTTTAACCCTACATACCTACCTACCTTCACCCTCCAACACCCCAAAAAGAGGTTCATAATAAAACCTCTAAAACAACAACAATTTTCACAATCACACACAACAATGCAATGCAAACTCCGCCTATAATTGATGTGAGGGTTGTTTTTTTTTAAATTTTATATTCACGAACACAAAAAACAATGCACAATATGGCTTTGCTTGAATTAAGGGTTGTTTATATATATTGTATGATTTTCACCACGATCGCTGAACTGTCGTCTCGTTCAGTATGAAGTATCCTTGGAATTTAATGTATGTGTATGTACTTATATTCAGGGGTGTGCGATAGGAAAAAATAATGAACTTTCATTTTTCGCTTCGGTCAAAATAAATAAAGAGATTTTACATTGACGGATCATTTTTTTTAAGGTTTAAGTACCTTATTACCTTAATTTTTGCGAAGATAAAAATATACGCGTTACTTTTACTTATATAATTTCTAAATAAATGCGTAGTAAGGTACATAGGTATATTATTTTCATGTTACTTAGCTGAATTATAAGGGTTAGGTATGTAGTAGGTAGTTACTTTATTCCGAGGTATTAGGCCTATTGCTACAATATCAATTGGAAAGTAGTTTCATTGGAATCAGAATCCTACCGTGAAGTATTTAAGGGAGGTTCAGGTGTTTTTCTTATGGATAATAGGTGATCCTACAAAAAGAAATGAAATCCCACCAAAAACATTTCATGTAAAATAGGTCGCCAAGACTCACAAGCTCATAACGCTTTCGCTATGAAAAATTTATGAGATCTCATGAAGAGCCAAGCCTTTAACTCTATTAGGCCTAACTCTCCAAGCCATAACTCTACTAACCCTAAATCGTGGTCAAAAATTATGGCTTGGACAATCGGTGGACAAACGATTGCAATTGGTTCCATTCCGCAAAAAAAAATTTAATTTTTTATGCCCTGTGCTATAAAACAGAAAAGTTGAATAATTTTTGAATGAAGGATGGACAAACGAAAATTTTTAGTGGACAATAATAAAGAGCCGCTGAACAAATGATTGCAATTGGTTCGGACCTCCTAAGTTCAAAATTGTAGGCAGTAGAGGCGTTTTTTTAAATTTTGGGGTACTTGCTATAAAAAAGAAAAGCTTAATAACTTTTTTTCTGAGGGTGGACAAACGATATTTTTGCCTGGACAAACGTGGACAAACGATGGACAAACGAATGCGACATGTTTCGTCAAAAAATTTTGAGGTCGGGGTTCTGGCTATAAAAATTAAATGTTGAATAACTTTTGAACTAGGGGTGGACAAACGAAAATTTTTGGTGGACAATGATAAGGAGCCGGTGGACAAACGATTGCAATTGGTCCGAACCTCCTAAGTTCAAAATTGTGGGCAGTAGAGGGGTTTTTTAATTTTGGGGTACTTGCTATAAAAAAGAAAAGCTTAATAACTTTTTTCCTGAGGGTGGACAAACGATTTTTTTGCCTGGACAAACGTGGACAAACGATGGACAAACGAATGCGACATGTTTCGTCAAAAAATTTTGAGGTCGGGGTTCTGGCGTCACACAGCTATACGTGCACGTATCGTATATTTTCAAGCAATGATAACAAAACACGACTTTATAAATATAAAAGTTTGTTTGTCCGTCTGTTTGTTCGTCTTTAACTCAATAAATACGGATGTGAATATTTCAAACATTCAGATATTTAATTATGAAAATATGAAAAACAAATACAAAAGTAAATAAAATTGACGTTAAAATTATTACTTAATGGATTGTTTTTTTGTTCGATTCAAAAAGTCGATATTTTTATTCGATTGTTTACTCCTTTGGGATGTAACCGAAGGTTGAAAAATCGGCTCTTAATTAGGTAATTTTCGAATTAGTTAGCAACTTAATACTTAATATCTATATTATTTCTCTTCAAAAAAACTCTTATTAATATAAAAATATTGGTAATAATAACTGCGTTTTATTTTCCACTAAATCTGATCCGGATCAGATCATGATAATAAAACAAACTGGATCACAATAATTTTTATTTCTCACAGTTGACAGAACGAAAATTTTCACAAATCTTGTTTGAAACAATTAGTCCAGTCAACGAAGACCTAAAATCATAAAATAAATGAAATAAACCGTGTAGTCTGGGTTATTTTTTTAAGTGGTAGGGGTGACCCTCAGTTCCAACATACCAAAAGTCCCCAGCCTAGGGCCGCAAGCTTAAGCCTGGAGAGGGGGTCCCCTTTTTTAGTTTTTCGCGAATATTTCGAAAACCAAGGGCTTAACTGAAAAAGTCTGGACCAAGGAATTAAAGTAAATTAAATTTCCTACAAAAAATGTTTTATTTATATTTTCGCTTGGAGCAACACTTAGGAAGATGCGGGGTGGAGAAATGTCAAGAAATCTAAAAAATCGGTCATTAGCCTACAAAATTTAGTGTTTCTAGATCAATTTTATCTAGAAATAACAGAAAAAATAAGTATGTGTATTCAAAATTATTCCATTGATGATTTGGAAGGGAGTTTATGGGGTTAAAACAGGTGGCGAGGGTTAGAATTTCCTAATTTAATTTATTTGCTACAGTGTTTGCATTAACTATGAAAAATACTGTTTCTTTAAAGGTAAAAAGTATAATGGATTTTTACAAGTTACTGACCATGACTTTGTAAAATAATTTTCAGACTTGTACTAAGAAAAAAATCGTTTAGAATAGGGGGGTCTATGTCCCCCCGTTTATAAGGGAGTGACCATTTTCTAAAGCATTGACGTAAAGTGCATTAATAATTATTTAAGATCAATGGAAGTACCTATAATACAACACTATAGGTTTTTGAAAATCCAAGGACCTATTCTTTTATTTTGTTGCTAAAACAAGTTTTTTTTATTAAACAGGTTATAAAAAAATTGAACTTAAATTTAAAGTTTTGAAAAAAAAAAATGTATAATTATTTTATTTACAAAATTTTTTGTAGCTAAGTGCTAAATTTTAGTTCAGTATTTATGGCCGTTGTTAATTCTTAGTCGAACGCTAAAAACTAGATAGCTGTAGATCTTTCAGTTTTTGAGAAAAACAAAAATTATGAACACTACTTTAATTCCTTGGTCCAGACTTTTTCAGTTAAGCCCTTGGTTTTCGAAATATTCGCGAAAACCTAAAAAAGGGGACCTTTAACCCCCTCTCCAGGCTTAATCTCGCGGCTCTGGGCTGGGGACTTTTGGTATGTTGGACCTGAGGGTCACCCCTACCACTTAAAAAAATAACCTAGACTACACGATTTATTTCATTTATTTTTCCTTCGTTGACTGGACTAAATATTTTGTATAAGGAAGAACAAATGTTTGAAAATGGAACAATTGTTCGATTCAGTTTAATTTCAAATTAGGTAATACCTAGGTTTTCCGTGTGTCGGCTTTATTAAGTGAAAAGAAAACTCAACAAAATAAATTGCAATTGCGGCGGCATGTGTTTGATTTTCAGAATTTTTAATTTTATAGTTTTTTTTGTTAATCTCTGCTGTGTACCAACATATAAAATTAAAATATTGCTAGGAAAGTGTTCAGAAAATGAATTTTGAAATCCAAATCCAAAGGCAGACCTGGATCTTGTGTTGTTTTTGTAATACTTGTATTTATGTTTCCAAATCCAATCCGGATCAGATCTGGGGGAAAATAAAATGCAGCTAATAATATTACAATCATAACGTAATTTAAACATGCTAAGCAAGGCGAGCACAGGCCTGCTAGTATTCAATATTTTTGTTTTTATTTGTCATGAAAAAACAAAACGATTTTTATATACAATAATTTAGTAACGCAGAATGTAAAAAAAAAAAACCCTCAAACGAATTTTAATGTTAAAGTTCGCAATATTCTCAATTTTTCATTCTGTAAGAATCTTCAAACAAATTATTAGAAAACTTAAACAAAATATAGGCACAGCCGTTGTCAAGTTATGGCATGACCAAGGGAAAAAGGGATTCATTTTTATATGTAAGCAACGCAAATATCAAACAATTTATGTCCAGAGTTAACTAATTGTGGTTTGACTCACAACTTACAATTTATGTAAATACTGACTGTGATTGTTAACTGAATAATTGAAAAATTGGCTCTAAATGTCTACTTATTATCGGCACCATAATCCGTTCTATGAGATAGTAGTTAAAACGTATTGCAATATAAAATAATCAAGCGCCTACTAATACAGTGAAAGCTCCTATTGCGGACAATTCCCTTAAGCGGACAATCCCTTTAGGCGTACAAATTCTCACGACCGTGGATCTTGGACGTAAATTCCATACATTTTATGATCCCTTAAGCGGACACTCCCTTACCCGGACGTGGACAAGAATATTAGCCGCGATTTGTTAAATTAAATTCCCTTAGGCAGACAAAAATTTTTTTTTAGTATGTAAATTTTAACCATTATTTTTATTAATACTTTTACATACATAAATATATTCTGCATTAAAAACGGTCCCCCTGGTTTACAGCGACAGAGATGCGATTTCACCAAATTACTGTCTGTGATCAAATTCATAACGGATTTTATTTCTGCAGCTGTAGTCTGTTTTTGTATCTTTTTTCTTGTATCTTCATGTTCATTTTATAATTTGAATGAATTTCATGGCTTGTAGGTGCAAAAATGTTTCATGATGCCACTGTATATTATACATTTCCTTAAATAAATATTTTTTTTTCCCTTGGACGGACAACTCCCTTAGACGGACAAAAGTGTTACGACCGTCGCTGTCCGGCTAAGGGAGCTTTTACTGTATTGACATCATAATATTTCACCGGCATGACGTGTCTCTCTCTCTCTATGTGCTTACGTGCACTGCACGTGCCTATATATGATTTTTATTTTCTGTATCAATTATTTATACATGGCATGTTGTTTTCTTTTTGTTTGAAAACTATAAGTTCATAGGAATATATTTTTTTGTTAATACATACATTTAACGATTTTAGAACAAGTAAAAATATTAACAACCAAGTCCTATGCTTGCCCTCTTTCGATCTTCGAATAATTTACACTCTGACATTTTCATCACATCCGAAATAGTTTTTTGCACTTAGATTTCATTTCGTTTCCTTTTATCACTTAGCTTCACAGAATGACAATATGCGATGGTCATGCTCCGATAAAATTTCAAAGTTCCAATTCATTTTTTTTGTGGCAAATATCCTATACCTACCCACCGCACTGAAATATGTATTTTTTTTTTCGATAGAGCCATAAAAAACGAAATCCATCGTAGTGAAATAATAAAAAAAATGAAATAGTTGGAAAACTTTTTATTATATATTTTTTTTTGTGCTCTATCGTCTTAGTTGCCAAGCGAATTAGTAGTGTTTCGTTGTAGAAGTTTTTAATGTTCGAAATTTGTCAGAAGTTTGTTATCCTGGTTTCTTCTTCATATATACCTAATATGAACAGAAAAAAAAACTAAATTTTATTCTCGATGGGACTTTTAAGTTTGAATTCAAATTGTGAAAATAAATATAGAACGCATAAGTAAAATGCTTAAAAGAACATGCAGAACGAGAGAGAGAGAGAGAGAGAGGGGGATAAAGAAATAAAATGGCCAAGCCATGTTACTAGAATTGCACTAACAACTGTAAGAGTTATGAAGTTAAAGTGGCAATCGTAAAAACTTTACAGGCAGTCTTTTATAGAATTTTTTTTTAGTTTGAAGCCGAGATGGTTGTGGGTTTGCAGGTTTTCTAATCTAAGTTACCAATTACTTAAACTGCGTTTTTTTATAATAAATCAACTTCGCAAGGCGGTTAATAGGATTTATTGGAGTTGCTTTCAATAAAAAATTAAGGTGAACTATGAATCCATAAAACAATACGATAAAAATGGTTACCATTCTTCGAAAATAAATTTTTTGAGAAAACTTATTTTTAATACCAAAGTTAAAGTAATAAAGTTTTATTTTGATCTTTTTCGAATAAGTCGTAAAAAGTTTTTAGTTCATCAAAGTTTTTTTTTTATGCGAAAAAAAAACATAAAATTCTCCCATTCTCATTAAGAGTTTTGTTGGTTTCATAGTAGGTACAGGGTACACGTACATAATAACGCAAGGTAACAATGTTTATTATTAATGACGATGTTGGATTTCGAATTTTTATCTTAAAACATAAGTACGTAGTAATTTAAAATTATTAATTATTATTATTTTTTTTTTTTTATTTTGGTTTGTACAAAATTTGATGTGTGCTAAAATGAAAATTACCAATTAAGAAAACAATAACTGTAATCAGAAGTTACTCAGTAAAATAAAATTACCTTCGTCCCTTCGGTTTATTTAGGTATATAAATACATGGGAGGCGGGGTCTATTTCCCATCGCTTAGGCGAGAGGGGCAGTGTTCTAAAAAATCGACTTTGAATAGAAAACAAAATTATTAAAAATTTTGTTAAGTCAAAACTCTTGCTTTATTTTGTTTTTAATTCCAATTTGTTTTATAGAATAGTTTTTGAAAAAATTAATTTTCAAACTCAAAATTTTGAAAAAATAATGAAAAATGAAAAATTGTTCAAAATTTTTTAAATAATAGGTATTTTTGTTTTTAATATTCAATGCTCTTATCAATTTCTTAGTCACGAAAAAACCGGATGCCTTTATGCCTTTTAGCTTTTGAGGAAAGTGAAAATAACCAAATCTATTTTAGTGGAAATAGGATCTTTGGAGCAACAAAATAACGGATTGAAGTCGAATTTAAAGAAAACTTACTTTACTCATAAATAAGCCGTTACTTTGTTCAAAACTATGAATTTGTTTTATATTTTTAAACGTCTCAAAATTAAAAATAAAGAAAATTCGTAGGTAATGGTTAAATATTATTTTCCCTAACCCCAATTTTCAAATTATGATGTTTTATTTTATGTTTTGTTTTCTACCTTACGCAGTTACTTTCTTGAACTTGAAACAAACAAGCTGTATAAGGAGTTAATAAAAGGCTTTTACGAATGTCTTGAATGTGTTGTTTTAATGCTGGAAAAAAATCTTTTTTTTTTTTTTTTTTATTTCAAGTTTGGTTTTTACTGATTTTAGATAGATCTTTAAATCTCAGACCCGGAGGCCAAAGCAATCTGAGTTACCATGAACAGGATTCCTAAGCAAAAATTTCTTCTGTAAAAACACTAGAAGAAAAATTTCGCTTGTTCATTAATTGACGAAGCTAATTCTCAGAGATCTCAGACAGAATTAGTTTTATCTTGTTTCCATTTTTACTGATGCCTTTCACTGATCCATATAACTGGCCCCAATGTCAACCAACATAACAGGTGCAGTGTTTTTTTGGTAATTTATAGCAGGCCGAAACAATAAAAGTTCCAATAAAACCATAAAAATAAGGCTTGACTATACATTCAATTGACTAAAGGCTTAACTTCATTCAAGATACAAAGGGTTTTTTATATGATAAACATTCATGCAGGGTAGGCTGCGAAGTAAACATCAATTACATTAAATACCATGCAAAATATTTTGCAAACAAATGAAAAAAAAAATTTTCTTTAAAGGTGCGAAAAAAAAAATTATTTTTAATATGTAAATTCAATCTTAAATGGCAGATCAAACACAACTTTCGTACATAGGCATCTCTAGCGCATGATTTTTATCTTCATTTTTTCACTATCTGTCTTCATTATCGATAGGTCGTGAAATTTTTAGTTGCTTTGAAATGTCAAAATATAGATTACTTAGTGCAAAATGATACAAGAAAATACTAAAATCGGTGATGGGCTATATTTTTTAATGGGCATCAGACCAACTTCAAGTGCGATTTTATTCCAGGTTGGTTGCTGTAATTAACTTATCCAAAAAATCTTGTGTTGACAAACTGTTGCCTTGGGTACCAAACTTTTAACGCAATTGACACCCGGCCTTAGACTTACTTAGAATTATTTCTTTTGATAAAATTCTCGACAATTCTGTTTGATTTTCTCATCGCTAACGCTAACGCTATTTTTTTTTTTATTTGTTTCTAACTCTTCTTCAATTTTATCGAGGAGACATATTTCTAAGTCCTTTCCATACTGAAAATTATCATTGAAACTCGACTACAATTTTATTTATTTATTTTATTTATATCCGAACTTACAAGTTTAAACTGAGATTTTTTAATTTTTTTTTAAGTAACTTAAAAACACGAACGACCGCAAACAAATCGTGAAAATCTGTCACAACTTTTTTTCCATGCAAATCAGTTTACCGGCAATTGTTTTCCGTATAGAAGAAAATGGTGTACCAAACCTTTTTTTTGGCGAAGTCGGCTTACTTCCGAAAAAAAAAATTTATTCACCTTACAGCGATATTTGAATGAAAATATTTTTTGCATCCAAAATAATAAATTGTTTTCCATTTTTGATTAATTTATTCAAGATAAACAAACATTCAACAACGGGTTGCTTATGCCAAAGCAAAAAAAAAATTTCATCTTGGACTTCATACAATATAATGCACAGATTAGGTGGAAAAATGTTTTGGAAATTTCGATTTTTTTTTCGCATGCGAACTGTAGGCTCCGTGAAATAACTCCCCAATGAAATAAGCCCCCAATCTAAAAATGAAACAACTTCCCAAAATGTTTTTTTTTTAAGTCCCCCCCAATTCAAAGATGAAATAAATCCCCAAAAGCGCATGAAATAAGTCCCCAAACAATAAATGAAATATGTCACCAAAGAAATAAGAAAATTACGGCGTATAAACAGGGAAGTATGTATGGGGGACATGCTGCCCCCCCCTCTACAACCCCCTACGAGTTTTTTCGTATGAAAAAACTTTCGATTTTCATATAAATTTTTGGGATTTATTTCATTTTTTTTGGGGGGATTTATTTAATTGGGAAGTTATTTCACGGAGCCCGAACTGTTAATTAAGCTTAAAAGAAAAAAACTTTGAATAACATCAAAAAACACTCCTCGTTCGATACAGCTCAGGCTAATTGAATGTTTGTTGGTTGTGTTGAATCCAAACGGATAAGGACCTACAGTCTTAATTAAATTGGTTAACAAAATTGTCTACGCCTATACAAATTTAAATATTCCGAAGGTTAACTATTATACTATAAAATTTAAATTAATCACAGGAATAACCCCGAGGCAGAAATAATTTACATACATAATTATATATCAAAACCTTAATCAACCTTGAGAGAAATAATATTTTATTTCCTTAATCAACTTTGAAATAAAATAATTTACTGCGGGTCCTTAAATGAAAACCATATTATACTCGTACTCTGACTCTCCATCTTAAATATTCAACACGGTCATTAAATTCAAGAACCAACTTAAAACATCATCTTGCGCCAAAACCATAATGATAACCAAACTGAGATAAAAGTGCCATTAACATTTATTTCGTATCTCATCTTGAGATGAGCTGGAACATGAGTGCGAGGATTCTCAGAGTGGTGTGTATATACTTTTATCTAGGTAAACAAAAGCATTTGTCTGCACCAATGGACTCTGATGAATGCCTGCTGCTTCTGATGCCACTTCTAGCCCACTCCAAGGTGCTTCACTGCCTTTTTGATAAATTTTTAATTTCAGATCTCGACATCAGTGGAAAATAAAGAACACAACAGCAACTTCAATTCCTCGGCCCTGTCCTTACTGCCATCATATCGTATGAAACGGCCGCCATACTTTCTGACACACTATGGAGTCATATCCGGATTGTTGTTATCAATTGTGCGCCAACAACATCCGCATAGGAGTTTTGAAAGGACTCTCCCTATGACGTAGTTGGCTTATGAATGTTATTTTCTTACCGATTCTTGACAAGCGGGCTACTCCCACTGTTTCGATTGCCAAACAGAGGGAACGCTGCTATATATACTGTTGCAGCATTCCATTGCTGCACCAATTGTTAGAAGTGTTCATCCACACTCTGAATGTTGTATGTATAATGTGGAGCTTGTATGTGCATACTGTGCAACCTCGAAACGGAAGGAGCTATTCTCGAATTGAGAAAGACTTGACTCGACAAAAATGTCTGCCATGTTGTGTCCGGAGGATATTTGCTGTCCCCAAAATGAGGAACAAAAAAACACATTCTCTATGCACACAATCCAGAACCTAGTGGGGGTGTTTGAATTAGAGTTGGGTGGAAAAAGTTTAGAAAGAGTGGGATGGGTAGGGCGCGCGCGGGTGGGGGGGGAATGTAGGGGTGGAGGGAGAACACTGGAACACGGGGAAAGGTTTTGTTTGCAGACATATTGTGAACTTGATATTATTTTAGAATTTATGGGTGTTGAAGTTGATGTTTTAACATTTTTGGCTCTGCACTTGTCCCATTATGAAGGTATAGAAGGTGGCTGCTTCTTTCCACAGCTACTGCTGCTTCTGCCATCACTACCTACTGCTGCTTCTGCTTTGCTTTAGCTTGAATGTGAATTTAGAAAATTGCAACACGAATTTATTTCATTCACCACTTAGAAGCACTCGGGCGGTATTGTGGACTTGAATTGTGGCAATCGCTTTTGAATGTTGATAAATTGCAGACATCTGGGAGGGAAGATGGTTCTTTTATACACGTATACAACTTACAAACGTACTATATGATAATGGAGATATGATAGGAACTGGAAGCGTTTTAGTTTGTTCGCTTTGGAGTCTTTGCACTGTTGTTGCTGACAGGCATTTTGCAAAATGCAGATCACTTAAAAGTTAAAATGTTTTCGCAGAGCTTAAAATTGCATCATGATGAAGAGAGTTTTTTGTTTATTGTTGTTGTTTTTTTGTTATTTGTGTTAATTTTATGATGGAAGATAAAATTGTAACTTGATGCAGAGCTTAGATAGAAAATGTTATTAAATTTAAAACTTTTTAAATTAGGGGAATTTATTTTCAGATTGTATGAATTATAAATTAAAGCTCCAATTTCACAGAATGTGTTTTAATTCTATTTTAGTTTTCAACTTATGGTTGGTCATAACTTATGCTAATTAAAATTAAAATACACGACTGCGACGCACGAACTCGCTCTTAAGTAGGTACGATCACAGTGTATGGTTTGAGGCTGGAATATTGTTACCCAATTCATCTGATTTAGTGTAAAATTTATTCATGTCATTCGATACAGTCATCGTCCTTATATTTTCTATTATTTTTAATTTTGAAAAATTATTTTTCGCTTTTAAGTATGTAATCTACAGAGACCTCTCTATGGTATGATATGAGTATATGAGGACTTCTTACCAGCATTTCAACAAACTATTGAACTTCTCAGTCAACTTTTTTTTAGAAAAGGCAAGAAAATCAAAATCAAACTTGCAAATTTTGAAAATATATGTGAGAAATTTAGTGATGTAGTCCATGGTACAATAAAATAAACATAGAATTTGATTTTTACTTAATATTTTTATATCTATTACTCATCATCACAAAACAAGTATTTATCACAAAAAATAAGTATTTTTTACAACAGCAAATTAAGCCGTCTGGCCTTCTGTGCAGCAAACACATCTATAACCTCTTCAGTATTGATATCAATTTCTCTATGAATTGACATCAAAGTTAATCCTATCAGTCTTTCCTCGCCGGAAGAGTTTCTCATATATGTTTTTAATCTCTTTATTGTTGAAAATGTTCGTTCCGGTGTGCATTTCGAAACTGGAAGGGTAGCCAAAATTTTTAAAAGTTTGTGGATGTCTGGAAAAAGTTGTTGGTTGCATCTTTGAAGAGCTTCTATTGCATTTTTCGCACGGTCTTCTGGTAATTGTTGGTGGCATTTTGTCTTCAATAGTAAGAATTCAGCCTCCATAGTGTCCCAATCCAAAAATTTCTTATACAATTTAAAATTTTCTTCATTAAAATTAGTTTCATTTTTACCGATAGCCGATGGTATTAAAATATACAAAGAAGAAAGTGTCGACTTATGATTCTCGAATCTCATTTTAAGTTGACTAATAAAGTCATCTAAGAGAGGAATCAAAATTGTTATCCTAAAATAGGTCTCTAGTTCTGTCGGCAATGTGTATGTAAATAAAACACTCATTCTGAATTTGGCAAGAATGCCCTAAAGCCAAGTTTGATGAATGCGCGCTACAATGCAAGTATAAAGCTTCTGGGTGGGACTCGCGTACTACTGCTTGAACTCCATTGAAACTGCCCCTCATAGCAGAAGCACCGTCGTACCCTTGTCCAATTAAGTTGCTGCAGTTAACTTCCAAATTTTGTAGTTCAGAGAGAATTGCGTTAGCTAAATAATTTCGATGGCGGGGAGAATCGGGCTGTTTGTGCAGAAGTTTGGGAAAAAATTTTAATAAAAAGCTATTAATAAAAAAAAAAAATTAATAAAAATATTTCGGGGGGGTTCAAACCCCTGTGAACCTCCCCCTGGCTACGGCCTTGGGTGTTACTAATTATCAAAACGGATCTTCTCGTGGAACAATATTGTTATTTTTGACTAGGTATCTGCTTAACGGATTTAACTTATTCAAAATGTAGTAAAATTCTTATATGTAATAAGTTTTAATAATATCGCATACATATTAAAATTTTCAAAAAAAAAAAAAAAAAAAAAAAAAAAATTGGTATTGAATATTTTGAATGAAATTCTATATGTATTTCAAAAAAGAGAAAATGATTTTTTCAGAATCAAATTTTTAATTTATAAATATTTAAAATTTGTGTTCCAATGTTGTTTCTTCTTAAAAATATTCTCAAAATTTTATGGATACATAAAGAATTCATTCCAATCAAAAACAAAATAAAAATACTTCACTGATTTTTAAAATTTGTTCTGTTACATATATGTATTAATAAACTTGTTTAAAAAAAAAATTAAATGATATGTACCTACATCGCAATGGCGTTAAAAAAAAATTTTAGAAGTTTTTTAATAAATTTATTTTTTTTAATTATGTTGATTTTAGCAACGTTCAAATTTAATTGTCCAGCTTCTGGAATTTTTGTGTTTTTAAATAAAAACACCTTTGTATAAATAAAAATACAAACAATTATTTTATGTCGAAGTTAATAAAACTACACAACCCGGAGCCTTTTATTTTGAATTAAAAACAATAAAAATACTTGATATATTTTTTTTTTCATACGCATAATTTTTGATGCAAGAAAATAATCCATAAATAATATTGACTATAAGTTTCATTTTATCTATCGAAGTATATAAAAGTAGAAGTACTTATACAATTAACTGTCTTTAAACTTTTTGATGTATTATTTCAAAAAGAATAACAATATTCAAAATGAAAGTTAAAAATTTCTTTCATAAAAAACCAATCATCTATTCTTCCATTCATAAAAACTTAACTTTTTATTGAGCAGACAAGATTTATACTTTTTTCTATTAAAAAAGAAAACTATTAATCTATTAAAAGACCAACCCTATAGCAAGTGGCAAAGTTATCCACCCTTGGCAAAATTTCATCACATACAATATTTTTCTTCTTGTTTTTTTTTTTGTATTTTGCAATCAATCCAATGTCAAACCGTATATGTTTGATGTCATTTTACTCTCGTAAGCTGACATTGTAGCTATAGTACGATTACACTTGCACCAGCAGAGGGGTTGTTGATGGATGATGGGTGTTTAGAGTCGGTGGTGGTCAATAGAAACCACCTTAAAGTTTCAGTTCAGTTTTATAACGATGGCTCTTTCGTGTGTGTATAATGTGTGCCGTTTAACCACTGTTAATGGTGGCAATCATTTTCACGCAAAATATCAATTTTCTCACATGTGTTTTCACGCTTTGAAATTTTACAAAAACGCTGTGGTGCTTGTAATTCTGTAAGGCAGGAGTTAGGGTAGGCTGATGTAGTGGACAAAAAGCGAATCCTCATACTCCTCAAACTGTGCGTCACCACACAAAATACTCTCTGCTTAGAATCAAAAAGCATCACGTTTGGTTTTTGCCTTCCTTGAGGAGAATGCCTGTCATTGCCAGAATATCAAACACATACACACGTACGCATAGACCCAGGTTACAGGACAACCACAAGAGTGCCAATATAGATTCTACACCCCCCGTGGAGTAATTAAGCTTGCATATAGCGAGCTAACAAATGCCAAATAAACCCCATTAGCACCTCCGATCCGAGCCACCTATATTGCTGCTGGTATGCGAAGGAGATTTGATTTGATATTTTTCTGGGGATTAATTAAACTGTAGACTTAACATAAATAGATACAGCTACAACAGCACATACATACAAACATATGCTATGGTGCTTCAGGTTTATTTCGCGTGTGAAACAACATGGCCAAACATGAACTGTTACATTGGCAAGAGCCAACAGAGGGCAACCACGGTCGCAACCACCATACATTCTGTGCACTTGGGGAGCATCGAGCGTGATCTAGACATTCTAGTAGTCATAACCACAAGTACATGTTGGCCAACAATCCATATATGCTTATTTGGGGAGAAGAACCAGGGAAGGATGTATTCGACAGATTAGATGAGGCCCTAAATTTAATGATTTAAATTGAAGTTCTAGAAAAATGCTGATAAAAAATCAGTTGCAGGATTCAGAAGTCATTGAACCTCTTAAGTACTTCAGAATTACCCCAAATAATAAGACGGTCGTAAATAAGAAAAAAATAAATTAACTTTCTACTAGGAATGGAGGAGACCTACAATTTTTTTGCCAAATCCGAACGACTTAGACATGAGCAGATACTCTTTGAGGAATTGTCAAAATTCTGGTCTCCTTAGCTCATCCTCATTGCGAATTTAATTTAAAATTACGAAAATTTTCTGTTAAGTCGTTACAGTCGTCCCGCTATTTTATTTAAACTCATCAGGAAGTTCGATATGGTTAATTTTTGAATCTTCAAGATATAGAACTCCTAATGTCCGATTTTTAAAGATAAAGTTTTAAAAATTAAGAAATAATAATAGACATTAGGTTGGCATGCAAAGTTTTGGAGGTGTCAAAAATTTCTTATACTTTTGAGTTCGTTGAAGAAAAAATATCAAGTAAAAACTTCCCTGCCGGGGGTCGTACACGCACTACTTTCTAACAAACTAAAAGATAAAAATTTGGTGGCACAACAGCTCATGAAGAACCAAAAGTGCCTTACAAGTCTCAACCACTCCTGATGTGCGTGTCTGTAGAAATGGAGGGGACCTGCAATTTATTGCCAAATCCGAACAGCTAAGCAGAAACCCTTTTTTTGAAAAGAGATATACTTTTGGAGGATTTTTCTTTTCCTCGAAAGAGGCATAGCTATCCGAAAAGAAACGGTTTTTGTTTCTTAAGTAAAGGAGGCTGGGAATCCAACGCTTTTAGCATTTCGTCATGGTCTACCATTACACCACAGGCTACTACTATACTTGCTGACAGTAAAAGTACCTTCTTTCCCATCCAAACACAACAATAAACCCAACCCTCTATTGAACCAAAACCTATGGTAGGAAACTACGCTCACTTTTTGGCCTTCTCTTCAAAAAGAATAAATTAAAAAAAATACGACCATGGACAAGTTACAATAATAATATAATTATATGTAGGTAAGGTACACGAAAACAAGAACTCTGGTGTGGTTGTTTGTCCTTTATAAAATGACGGATAAACTCCTCAAATATTCAACCACAAAAATGACAATGAACTTATCTTAATATTGGTCAAGAGATTTGGAATGGACGGCTAACCGAAATACAATACGTGACCAACTTAAGCCACATGCCTTCACGCCTCTCTTAACTTGTTGGTTTTCTTATACTGACAAGTTTTCAAGTACCATAATATCGAATAGAAGGACAACAAAGAGTATAATATTGACAGACAAATTATTTGAAACCATCACCAACTACTCAAGAAAATGGAACTTCTCGATATATATATGTACATACATTCATAGGTAAAGTATAATTGAGAATCTAAACTTTATTCTAAAAATGATTATATGTACGTAACTTACTTTTTGTATTGTGAAAGGGTTTGGCATTAGATGGATGACATTTAACGTAGTAAACAACGCCTGCTTTACAGGGTGTTTCACCTAAAGTGTTGCAAAATTCTAGAGCGTGTAGGTTGAGTCGAGACAAGAAAAAAACCGTATGGAAGGGGGGTTTGTTTCCCGCCGGTGGTGCTCGGGAGGGGCAACTTTCTAAGAAAACGACTTAAAATAAAAAAAAAAATCATTAAAACACAACGGCAACACTTACAATGTCATGCTATACTTTTATAAAGTAAGAAATCCGTTATTTTTTTATGTTTTTGATTTAAAAAATAATTTAAGAGATTAGTTTTTGAAAATTAATTTTCAAACTTAATTAAAAAATTGTGTTTAAAATAATAACAAAATCTTACGTTATTATAAGGCCCATTTTAAGTTCAACATATGTAAGAGCTTATGTGACAGTTTACGCTGAGGAAAAAGTAGAAAATAAGCCTTTAAGTTGAACATAAATATTTAACTTTCGATTAAGCAAATGGGCCTAAGTATTATTTTTGTTTTTAATATTCAATGTTTCGACTAATTTCTTCTGGCTTTAGAAAAAAAGTATATCTTGACATTTGTAAGTGTTGCCGGTGTTTTTCTATTTTTAGTTGTGTTTTAGAAAATTGCCCCTCCTACTAAGGTGTGGCTTTTTACCACACCTTACCTGAAAAACCCTGTATAATATTTATAAACAATTTTTCAGCTCGAAAATTTTTGTTAAAGAAAAACATACAACTTATGTGATAAAAGGAACATTTTATTTTATTTTTGCAAAAAAAACCATTAAGGGCGTGTGTGAATTGGGTTAAAATCGCGTTAAATTTTATCCGAAAATTTATTTTTGACACTAATAAGGTGAATCTGTATGTGGAAATCTCAAAATTTAATGTCGGATAAAATTTAATCGAAATGAATGCAGCCTAATATTATACAAAAATTTGTTTGCGTAACAAATCGTTGAGAACAAGAGCCAAAAGTGACTTATAAATCTTATAATAATAGTCGGAGAGCTACCAGCCACTTTGACTAAGCTACAAGATACAAAAGGTTTCAACTCGCTGTGTAAGCTTAATTTGGGAATAGTTAAGTACAAAAAAAAGTCTGACAGGGTTGCCGCGGTCAAAAGCTTGCCATCTGATTTTTTCAAAATGCAAAAAAATTATCTAAATTTACCTACTTTAACAAGGCTGAATTTTTTGTATACCTACCTCATATAGTTTATCTTGTCGATAGGCGCGGTCTGACGGTCGAAAGTGCTTCTCACAAGAGTCTACAGTTTTTAAAGATTAATAAAAATGGCATTAGTTAAATTTGTAAGGTACAATGCCTTAACTTTGTGTATGCTTTATTCCATTATTCGTGACTAAATAAGTTAACAAATTATGACCAGAGTAAAGTTTTCCACAGTTCTACGGCTGCCAACTATTTTTTTAAAATTGGAAAATAACTGTAAAAATTAACATAGGTACTTCCTTTTACAACGTTGATTTTTGAATATTTAATAGCTTATGTGTTCTTAAACATGACAAAAAAATATGCCAGATGAGTTTGTTAAAAAGAAATGTAGCTTGCCAGACGAGTCTTACGTTTTTTAAGTTGGTATTTAAAAAATTTTATTGGTCAGCCAAAGAGATTTGTAGGTATATTAAATACAATTCATAAACTCGATACAATCTTTATTCTTATCCAATTAAGTCAGCAAATTATGATCTGGTACTATTTCTGAAGGCCCGGCTGTCACAAAAACAAAAAAACACCTACGTTTACAAATCTAGTTTTTGCATATTAAGCCTATTTCATCTCGTGTATGAAAAAAAAAACACTAGACAAGTTTGACGGTCCAAAGTGCCTGCCAGACTAGCCTAAATTTTTAAAAATTGGTATTATAAGAAATATATGTTTTTTTACTTTTTCACACACTTTAAATAGCTGCCAAAACTTTAAATTCTACCCCTAAAAATATAATTTTTACATATAGTTTCGCTAAAGACTTTTTGTATATAAAAAAGTGCCAGAACAGTAAGATGGTTGAAAGTTCCTGCCAAATGAGTCTAATATTTTAAAAATTGGTAATAGTGAATATTATTTTTTTATGTTTTACAATACGTCATTTGTGTCCAATTAATACAGCAAAAAGTAAGGTTTTATAGTGCCAATGTTACCACCTAATTTTTTTACATCTAAAACTAGACTACTTTTTTTTTGGTAAAATATAATATAAATAAGACAGTCAAGGATATTAATTAATAAAATTTTGTTAAAAAAAATAAATAAATAAACACACAAAAATTTTGCTCTAGTCTAGATGATTATTAAAATATTCTTTAAAATAATCGTATGGAGCTAAAAAAAAAAAATAGACAAAAACTATACACTTTCAGATTGGAAAAACATGCTATTGTAGTTAAAAACTTTAATGTTATAATATCTTTAACGAAAAATGGTTAAAAGTCCAAAGTACTAAAAATATTCATTTTATGTTTGATTGTTTAAAAAAAATTGTTTTCATAATTTTGTTTATGAACAATTTGATTTTTAATAGCACCATATCGCAAATTTATAACAATATAAGTCAATTTATTCAGAAGATATACGCCAATAACTCAAAAATAAGGAATTTTTTTCTCACTAAACATCAAATCCCTTTGTCCGAAATATTAGTTTTTTTTATTTTTTTTTTTTTTTTTGTCAAAAACCTGAAATGCAGTTTTATCACAACTTTGTTCATAACAGGTATAGGTACCAAGTTTAATAAAAATTGTTGAAGCTGTTTTCGAGATAATTTAAAAGAAGCGAAATATGTATTTGTACGGTAGCTATAGTCTGTTCTAAAAGACTTAAATAAAAACTTCGAATTTCCAAACTTGAAGCAAATCGGTCTATCCGTTTAAGCTCTAGCTGAAATAGCAGTGGCCACACGGACGCACGTACGGACACACGCACAGACACACAGACGCCCAGACCACGGACGGAATGGCGAAAACTACTTTTTCAGACTTCTCTATTATCGTTGTGTCAATTTTGATTACAACCTCGACTTTGTTTTTTACACGAAAGCACGAAACGAATATTTGCCCTATAGAGCAAGTAAAGGCCGGCCAAACTGCTTATCAGATTTGTATTAGATGTGAAAGGCCTATTCTAAAGGGTAATGCCGAAAATAGATGTGCAGCTTTTTCCAATGCAGCGAAATTAGAAATAAGCCGAAAACAGATGTGCAGCTTTTTCCAATGCAGCGAAAATAAATTTACACAGGTTCTAATGAGAGCTGACATATTCCAAGCTCTTCATGCAGCCTTTGCTGCACGATATCTCTATTTCTAATTTCGCTGCATGGGAAAAAGCTGCACATCTGTTTTGGGCTATAGAGATATCGTGCAGCGAAGGCTGCATGCATCAGAGCCTGGAATATGTAAGCCCTTATAAGAACCCGTGTAAATTTATTTTCGCTGCATTGGAAAAAGCTGCACATCTGTTTTGAGTATAACAAGTGATATTTCTGAGTCAAACTTCTGCTAAGTTCAAAAGCTGTCACTACAATTAAAAACAAAAGTTAAATTAAAAAAAAAACATCCAAACGACATATGACACTGAAGGTTTCGTACCTAAGTATTTCATAAGCAGATTTCGTCCGTTTAGTAGATAATGCTTATAATAATATGTTTCTACGAGTAAATTTTTCTACACCATCAGAAAACAGCACCGACTTTGAACATTAGTTAAACAATTTTGTTATGTCTTTTAAATGTCACTTATCTAGCTTAAATAGATATGCCTTAAATATTAAATTTTTCTTATTATTTATCAATGAAAAAGTTAGATATATATATGCCCTAAAAATAAATGAGTGTCACCCAGAACGTTTTTCGCAATGATTACACATAATTTTAAGTCTGTCCCAATATAATCTCAATTACATAAATATGTGTACAAGTCAGTGCTTATTGGCTTAAGGACATTTCAAATAAAGAATACACCTGTACACCACATCAGGACACCTGTCTGTCTTCCTTTTCTTTAATGTCACCCACAAAGATGACATTGTGATTTGTGAGTAACATAAATACGAAAAAGAAAAATTTTATTTTCATTCGATATCTCTCCGCCACTCAAAGTGTCTCGGAAAACGAATAAAAATGTACAAATTTCCCCCCGACAACAAGAACTTACCTAAATATGTATATTGCCTCTGGGGGGAGCTTTGATAAAGGTTAACTCTTCTGGAGTTGATGTGAAGTTTCCTGTTTCGCAAACAAATAATTTGCCAGGAACAGGAATTTTTCCATTTAACCGAGAAATTTAAATAATTAAATAACAGCAATTTATTACGCTAACTCAAAAAAAAAAAAAAAACTCGATGGAGAAGTCTACATCTTACTTCTTCTTGGAATCGGTATGCCTACCTTTTCGCAAAAAGCTATCAGGTTTTCTTCCTTAAGTAGGAAATGAAGAAAATTGAGAACCTTTCTCTGTGGAACGACATCTGTCTTTCATCTTCTATTTAGGATGAAATCTTAAATTGGTTTAAAGTTTCCCTATAAAGCTTCTGGAGCATCAACAACCAAACAACAACGACATCTCGAAAATCCCAAATAACAATATCCCGCACTTCACATGAAATATTTTCGTTGACACTCCAAACTCTAACCCCTCTGCGGCAGGAACATGGTGGCTGGTGGCACAGCCCCATCCCCTTCTTTCTTTAGCTTCGTTTTTCTTCACCACCCCCATGAAAAATCAAAATTGGTGACAAGAATACTTGGTTAGGATTTGTCCTGTATGAGAGGATCTAAGCAAACACACACAAAAATTTAAAAAACAGAGGATGCGTCTGAAGGAGTTAATCTTCGCCAAGATTTTCAAGCATCAACCACCTCCCAGTATTCTTCGTTTTCACCTGGTTGGGCATTCGTATATTGCTGTGTATGAAAGTGTTTGTTTTGTTGATTTTGAAAGTTGAGCCTTCAAAACGAAAGGTTAAAAGCAAACGAAGGGTATTTATTGTCTTTTTCGTTGTTTTTTTTTTGTTTTATTATTTTACCCTGACGTAGGTATCTAATAGCTTTCGACACATTTACCGAGAATGTGCGTACTGAACTGGAAATATTCTCAAATAATAAAAATGTATTTATGTTCTTTATCTAGATCCTTTTCGATTTTCGTTTATCTACCTTAATGCTATTTTCCTTGAGTTGAGTTTCTGATATATTCCGTGTCATATAATTTAGATATGAGATGAGAGTTTGGAAGATAAAATCAGTGCATGTTATATTGCTTGGGGTTGTCAAGGCCTAAAACAAAGTTTAAAAAATACTTGGAAATTTTAAAATTGACAAAGAATTGTTAGATAATGTTCATTATAAATAAACACAAATAATTTTTATATACAAAATAATCAATTTTTGGGTTTTATTTTCATAGATCTATGATTTAAGAAGGTCCCCTAAAGAAAAAAGTCTCGGTACCTATATGCGTTAAATTGATGAGTGTCAAGCTAGCGAAACAACAATCGCCGATAAAAAAAAAAAAAAAAAAAAAAAAAAACATAGAAAACATAGAAAACATCGTAAGACAAAATTGAAATCTTCGCAACTAATTCAGAACTGACGAACTGCAAATTTTTTAGTAATAAACCACTCAATATAAGAAGTGTTGCCACGTTTCCAGGGCTCCCTGTCTAACTTGATACCAATTTGACAATTTGCAAAAAAAAAAAAAAACATAGAAAACATCAAGCGAAAAATTCAAACATTCTTACCATTAATTCACGAATAATTAACGGCTAATTATAAGGCCGTAAAACAATCACAATGAGAAGTTTATAAGTTGACGTTTGACAATTTTGCAAACACATAGAATACGTCAAGCGACAAATTCAAAGTTGTCACCATTCATTCACGAGTAAGTAATTAACGGCTAATTATAGAGCAGTAAAACATTCGCAATAACAAGTTTGTATACCTTTTCAAGAGGCTGCTTCGCTAAGTTAGAAAAGCAGCAAAAAAAAAAAAACATTGCACGACAAAATTAAAATTGGAACAACTCATCCAGAATTGCTAAACGGCTAATTATTAAGCAATAAACTATTCCATATAAGATGTTCCCTTTTTGAGATTACTTAGCAAAACATAAAAAAAAACATAGAAAACATCGAAAGAAAAAATTCAAAATTATCACAAGTAATTCACGACTCATTGATGGCCAATTTTCCAATTAACAATTTTTCGATCGGCAAATGTTGTTTCGCTTTTCAGTATTAATTTTTTTATTATAATTAAAATTAATCTAAAGATTAGCTTTCCAAATTTTTTGTTAAATTTTTTGTTTTACAAAATTGAATATATGTACGTGTTTGCACAACATAATTGTATTTATTAATTTATAGTACACGAATATAGTGGGTCAATTTCTGTGTTGCATACTCAACATATTTACTAACGGGGTTACAATATTGCAACCTAGAAGTTGACCAACTGTCGTGGTCTAGTTTTAAGCATTATTGTTACACATTAATTGAGTATAAATATTTGAGTACATTTCAATATAAATCATTGTTTTATTAAACCTGGATTACAAAAAGTTTTTGCTATTAACTGAATTATCATTTGGTACTTCGAGCCGGAGCTGCTTATTAAAAACAAGACCGTCATAACTGAAAATATGCTATTTCGAGATAAATAGGTACAATTTATTATGAGGTGAATTTCGATTTATTTAAACAAAAATTGTTTTCAGTGTGAATTGTTTTATTCGCTTTATTTCAGTTTACTTTAACTCAGTTGAAAAAAAAAAATTATTAGAAGTTAATAATTAATTGTTCACATAAAATATTAAGGTAAAAGTTATTGCAGGCAAAAATATGGTACTTTTTTTCCTTCCCAGTACAAAAATGGTTGGATTTTTTGTCAAATACAGTGGGATTTTAAAAATCCCATCTGGCATCACTACTCGCAATATAGGCAGCAAAGATTTTGCACCAACATATTTAAATTGAAAGTGTGAATGAAGCAACAACAACGTGAGTGAGTTACAACCAAGTTTTTATATGCTGGAGTTATCACGGTTGCCAGGACGATTATGAGACTCCTTTAATTAAGTATTTCTTTTATACAAATGTAACTTTGAGAGCTGAAGTTCAAATAATATCTAATGTTGTAAATAACGTCTCGATGTTTTTTTGACGTTCCTTTGTAGTACCAAGTGCCAGTGACGATAGAGCCAAAACATTGGGCAGTAAAGAAAATATATAAAATAAAGTTCGGATTTAATTCATTCCAGTTTCATTTCAATTAAATACCAATTCGCCGTGAACAACAACTTCGAGACTTGGAGTCAATGCAAAAAAAGCATCTTGAAAGGATAATGACAGCTGAGTCACATAAATATTGCTTAAAATTCTTGTTAAGTTTAATATGAAGACATTATAAATCAACAGTAGGAACCTCTATACACAGGCCAACTTAGGGCTGTTTTTTTTTTTTTTGTATTATAACCCAAATATATAATTCAAAGCTTGATATAAGCATTTAATTTTCACGTAAATATAAATATATTATGTAGATTAAAAAAATTACAGGGTGTTTTAATATTTTGGGGTTAGATTCTTGTTGATGGGCGCCACTTAAAAAACAAAAATATATAATTTTTAGTATCGGCATGAAAACAGAAGCATTCTGGTTTAGTAAGTAAGGTATGCAGAAAAAAATCTCGATATCGGAAATAAAACGTATGCCTTATAGTCTCCCATATGCATTATTTTTATTGTTCGTCTGAGGTCGCCAGGTTAGGCTAATTTCTTTATTAATTTTATTCTACATTTTTTTTTATGTCAATGTTAATTAGTTTTGCCGCCATCATATATTTCCAAACCTTGGGAAAAATTGTCAAAATTTCAAGGGACATAATATCAATCTTTTCATCTGACCTCGAAAGAACATCTAAGGATATAAAAAAGACACCCTGTGCTTACCCGCCCGCGGTTTGGGCCAAAAAGAATCATTTCAAATTCCACACACTCCCTAAAGAGCAATAAAACCGCCCCCATCAGCACAAATGGACCATAAGTCCCAAATATAATGTTTGCCAAATATTATAACACATGAACACAACACTGAGGTTCTTTAAAAATTCCACCAAAAAAAAAAAAAGAACAAAAAAAAAATATTAAAGATATACGACGCGGCGTATATTTTCGAATAATATATACTGAATTGCTGATGAAGGACTTCCAGTCAAGGACGCAACCTCTACAACAATCTACTTTGTGGTTTCTGGAGGAGAAATTCATATCTTTCCATAAACACCATGTATCACTAGCAATAGCAATAGAAACCCCTCATAGAGTAGCAGGAAAAGGAAACGTTGCGTCGTCGTCGTCGTCGTCCTCATAGTCATTTAGAGTGAGTAAGAACGTATGTATAGAAATTGCTTCATCTAATCTTGCCATAAATCGCGTTGTTATATTTCTTCAAAACATGGCTCATCTCGTAAGGCGGTCGTTAGCCTGCATAAACTGTGTTTTTATGCCATTGTCTAACAAAATAAACATAAAACATAAGTAGAATCTTATGACCCATTTCATGCACTCTCTCATCGAACATTATTATATTGCGCGCTGATGAAATAGGTTATATTAAATTTCGTTTCTAATATTTGATGAGGTATTTGTGTGTTGTGGGGAGGATACCGCGTAATGATGGTTGAGTGCACAGCACACGCACAACGCACATCCATCCATCATTATTTTAACTGCATATCTATATAGGATGTGGTGCTTCTTTCTTGGTTCAATTAAGTTCATCGCATTAAATTTATTTTTGATTAGTTTGGTTTTGAATGGATTTCATCACCCGGAAAAGTATATGATTAAAGATACTCTTGGAGAATTTTTCACTTCTGAAAAAAAAAGAGTTTCGGTTGCAATAGGCTAGAGATTCGAACCAAGGCCTCCTAACTACACATTACGCCAAGGTCAAGGGGAATATGAATTTCTGTTAATCTGTCAAAATATCACGATTGTCAGATCTTACAATATTGTCTCAGATGTGTCATTAAAAAAAAAATTGTGCCAAATGTCTTAAAAGCGCTTGAACATACAATTTTGTTTGACAATAGTGTCGGCTGTGGAATCTTAGCACCTCATATATGGGATATTCGCAAAAAACGTATGCAGTCTAAAAGGTCAGTAATATGTCAAAAAAGGTCAGGTAGTTTAAATAAAATTGGTCAGGCTTAGAAAATTTTTAATCCAGGGTTGAAATTTTTGAAGGTCACTCGCGATTTTTGGCACCTCATGGGATATTGGCAAAAAATATATACCATCTGAAAAGTTACTTAGTTCCCATAAAAGGTCAGATGGTTTCAGAAATTGGTCAGCCATAGAGATTCTTTTATGAATTTTAAAAATTAATTTTTTTTATTCAAGGTCTTAGGGATTTTTAGCACCTCATTTGTAGAATTAAAAAAAATAATAATTATGTCATCTGAAAGTTTACTGAATCCTCATAAAAGTTCAACTAAATTTAGAAATTGGTCAGGCATAGATTAGTTTTTATAATTTTTATAAAAGAAATCAAGGTGAATTTCAATAACCTTTCATTTTTTTTTTTTGTTAAACTCATAACCAAAAAGCTACAGATTACCAATTTCTGAAACTGCCTGATCTTTTATAAGGAATCAGTAACCTTTCAGATGGTGTATACTTTTTTTGAATATCCAATAAATGAGGTGCTAAAAGCTTTAAAAAATCTTTAAAAAATTATTTAAAAAAAATTTATGCCTGACCAATTATTGAAACTACCTTAATTTGTATGACCTTTTACTGACCTCTTAAACTGCATACTTTTTTGCAAATATCCCATATATGGGGTGCTAAGAGTACACATCCAATATTGTCAGAAATATAATTGCGTTAGACAATTAATTGTCATGTATTTTTGTCTGAATATGTCTGAACGACCAATTTTTTGAAAACAAAGTAATGCAGCTACTTTTTGATTGATTTCGATTTTTTTTTCTTTGGTGCGATGGAATAGAAAAGTAAAATCAAATTGACTGACCGACTCTGATGCCGTCATTGGCATCTACATAAATGTATGTAAATGAAATAAAAATAAATTGAAAGTCATTTTTTCTGTTTCAATTGGATTTATTTTTGTTCATACAAGAAGAAAGTTTTAATTTGTCTGATAATGCCTGCCAACGGATAAGTACTGTCTTCCAATCGTGTAAACTGACAATTTTCACCCTGGCAATATTATCAGAATCAGAAACGCCATTTTCAGGCAATTATTGTCAGTCAATCACCTGACAATGAATTTTATTGTAAGACTTTGGGATATAATCTGCCAACCATGTGAAAAGACAATTAATTAATTGGCAGCTATTGTCAGAGCATTGACAGATCTGACAATATTGTAAGATCTACCAACCGTGTGTACTTTTAGAATAAAAGCTTGTCTTCTTCATTGGATAATGTTTTTTTTTAACAAACTAAAAACTGTGATTTGTTGACTGGAATGACAGGTTTTTAAAAAAGATTCAATTGACAAAACTACAAAAGAAACTGCTAATAGCTAATTGTTGGAATTTTTCATTTCGCACATATATTTAGACCAAACAACCGCCCCTTGATTGCACAACGACAACTGATAAGTTTTTCGAAGATTTAAATTGGTAATTTTCTTATAAAAAATAACATCGGGTGCCGATTTTCAAAGGGAACCAATGGGAAGTTATCAGTGTGGGTCAACCCCATCCTTTTTTTTTTTGCATTTAAACAAGGGCAGTAGGAATTTTTATCCACACTACAACTTTTTTATATGCGGGTAACGGTTTTTCAGCAATTCATTGTAAAACCCATTTGTTGACATTTTTAGGTTGTTTTTTTTTTTTATTTTTGATTGTGGTATTATTTTTTCACAAAAACACGTAATTAAATATAATTTGCACTTTTTTTATTTTGAAAGCCCAATTTATTCTCTTAAAATACTTGAAATTTTTTTTTACCAAAAAATACATTTAAAATTATTAAAAGAATAAAAATAAAAACAAAGAATTTACATTACATATCAGTTGTTAATTTTTTAATATGTAATTTTCTCCACATTAACAAACGTTTTTCGAAAAATCTATCCCTTTTACAGAAGAATGTGTTAACATACCATTTTTAAGTTCAGAACTTCATAAGCTACAACATTTTGGACTTGACATGTTTTTCAAAAAATTAAAGATTTTCACTTCACAAAAATAAATTTGGCGAACTTTTTAGGCACTGATATAAATATATGTACATATAGTAGAGCCCTGATAGCCTAGGAAAATTAGACAAAAAAAAAAGCCAAATCACGAAAAAGTTCTGACAAAGCTGAATTTTGGTGGAGATGTTTATTGTTGTATATTTTACCATTTTCCAAAAAAGTACCTTAAATTTGGACCGGGGATAAAATTTTAAACGGGGGGTGAAAGGGGTTGACTTTCAGGTTTTTGCAAATTTCTTAAAACCTATCAGTGCTTTAAAAAAAAATATGAAGGCAAAAGTTATATCTTACGTACCTAATTTTACAATAAAAATGTTATGACACTTTTTTTCCTATAATCAATAGGTTTTGAGAAAAAACGTGCAAAAACTTTATAGGCAGTGTACTGAATTTAGTAAAAAAAAAAATTATTGAAGTAGTATTTTTCGACAGGCCAATATCTTTTTATCGTTTTGTCTTTGGGTACATCTCCACATTATAAAAAAAAAATTTCGAGGTGGTAGAGGTTAGGAAAAAGACGCCATATTAAAACAGCGACCACCCCGAATTTTTGTTTTATAAAATGTGGAGATCGATATGTACCCAAACACAAACAATAAGAAAATATTCGCACGTCGAAACATGCAAATTTTGTATTGATCGTACGATAAAAAGCGTTATACAAATTTTAATGTAAAATTATACATAAGATACAAATTTTGTCTTCACATGTTTTTAAAAGCACTGATAGTTTTCTAGAAATTTGCAAAAAACTTATATTCAACCCCCCCCCCCCGTAAACATTTTAGCCCCGGTTCAAATTTAGGGTACTTTGTGGAAAATGCTTAAGAACAAAAATATACATATCCACCAAAACTTTGCTATATCGGAATTTTTTCGAAGTAAAAGTCTCTAATTTTCCTGGGCTATATGAACCAAAATGCACTTTTTTAGTATTTTTTTTCGAAGTGAGAGTTTCATATTCCTGGGCTATATGTCCACAATAGTACACGATTTGTTTGTTAACGATGCACTGATTTAATAAAATGTTTTTTTATCATAAAATACAAAATTTTCAGAAACTTTTCAGAACATGTTATGATTTTTGAAGGCGAATCGCCTTTAGGTATTCGCGAATTTTTTTTTATTAAGACCCGCAGTTCAGATTTAGGATGTCTTACGTGCGTCCTGGGGCTCCGTGAAATAACTCACCAATGAAATAACCCCCCAATCCAAAAATGAAATAACTTCCCAAAATGTTTTTTTTTTTTTATGTCCCCAAATTAAAAGATGAAATAGATCCCCAAAAGTGCATGAAATAAGTCCCCAAACAAAAAATGAAATAAGTCCCCAAAGAAAGGGGGGCATGTTGCCCCCTGCAATCCCCCTGCTTGGCCAACTATAGGATTTGGGGTAGGTGCGAGGCTGGGTGTATGCAAAGTTACTTTTGCATTTAAAGAATCTAGATTTAAAGAAACTTTGCATACATCCCACCCTCGCACCTACCCCAAATCCTAAAGTGGGCTAAGCAAGGGAGTTGCAGGGGGGAACCATGTCCCCCCCCCCACCATACATATTTCACTGCTTATACCCCGAAATTTTGTTATTTTTTCAAAGAAATAAGTACCCCAACTTGGGGACTTATTTCATATTTGAATTTGGGGATTTTTTTCATCATAAAATAACCCCCCAATTTAAAAATGAAATAAGTTCCCAAAAATCGATTAAATAAATTCTCAATTTTGGGGAGTTTTTTAATATGAAAAAAAATCCAATTTTCATATACATTTTGGGGATTTATTTAATTTCTTTTTGGGGAATTATTTCACGGAGCCGCGTCCTGCCTTTAATTTCCAGGGTTATATCTTGCAGACTTTTTCAAGGAACACTTTGAAAGCGGAATTAAAAAAAAAAAACACTTACCTAAATATTGTTAAACTGCAATTGCTTGGATCGCCTGCCTTCAACCCTGTCTCTGTTGTTTTTTGCAAGGATTCCAAAATATTTCAATTTAAAATAGCACCTGCACTACTTCTTGACGTTTCCCCTAGTTTAACAAAAGAACGATTTGTATAATTCTTATAATCGGTACAAAAATCAATCGGGGTCGAATGATTTTCTCATTTGAAACTCGCTGCTCTATACCTAGTCAACTTGACCTTATTAGTCACAGCTGATGATACCTACTTTACCTATCCAACTCTCCGAAAATCGATTACTCTTCAAAAGTCCATAAAACCATTATCCTTTATTGATTTTAAGGAAAGTGAAATCTAAAAAAAAAAAACAAAACAAAACAAAAAAAAAAAAACATTTCTTTTCCTCGTATTCACTGAAATGAATAAAACAAATTGAAAATTCTGCGTAAAAAACGTCTCCATCAATCTTTCAAAGTGAAATAGCTTTTTGAACCCTTTAAACAAAATATTATTTATACATTTACCAAAAAGGATATCGACTCAACTAGGATACCCAAACCCAAACGACGACGATCCAGAGGCAATATTTGATCCCACATTTCAATCTAAATAAGAGGACAACAAAAAATAAAATGTCTCAAAATGAATTACAGATTTATCAAGGAGATTTCCAATACCTTATTCAAATACGAGTGTTTTGTTTGGGAATTTATTCAAACACTGAAATAAGTAAGATGGCATCGACCATGACGGCCTGTCAAATGGGTGACGGCATTTACTTAAGTATTTTTTATTTGAGTTTAAAACCTACTGTTCTTTTGAATATTATTTTTGTCTTATTTGTTTTTTTTTTTTTTCAAAGCCTACACATGAGTACATTTTCATTTGTTGATAAAATAACAATTTTTGTATATTTGAAAGCAGAGTAGTAATATATCAAAAGGAATGGCAAATAGGTGAGGAGACGTCTTTGACCCTATACACCCACCTCATACCTTAAGCTTCAGCGAGCCTAAAATAAAGATTTTTGTTTATGTGCAGTAAAATTCTTTTGAAGTCAAAAGGCCTTGAATGGGAGAACGGTTTTGCCACACACTTTATCTAAGAGAATTCTGTATTTAAAATTCTGTGAGCCGAAGATTAGTTATTTCAAAATATAATTTAGCTATAGGCACAGTCTGAAAATGCGAATTGTTTGACGAGGGTTGTAAATAGGGTGGTTCTTATTTTAAACTTTATGAATAATTGTCACTAAAATTGTGGGGAAAAAAAAATCAAAAGTTTGCACAAAAAGTCGTTGACCATGGCCACATTATAGCATAGGCGATTTCTTAATAATTGCGTCAATATAGATAGAAAGGAGATGCGACGACACGATAACAATAATAAGTTCGTGGAAAATCATAAAATGTAAAAGATGAATAATTCTTGATGCGTGATGATGTCTACTGCCTACGCCTACCATTATTGTTTTTATTCATTGTGAAGAATAGCTCATGGAATAATTTTTTTTTTACACAGACTTAAGGCGATTAAGGCTTTTTCACTAGATCGTGACAAAATGACATTATGCGATGATAGAAAAGTCCACTGTTTATCAAGCAAAAGTCTTAACGTTTGAACCGATTTAGATATACAAAGCATTTTATTGCGATTCCCTAAAAGAAGTTATATTTATTTCTTTTCGTTATAGCTTCAAGGTTCAAAGTTAAGTTATTTAATTAGAAATGAAAAAACTGGCTACACAATTTTATTGAGACTGGTCTCATAAAAAAATATAACTTGACTTAAATCTATTAAATCTGACCAATATTCTGATTATGTGATTAAATTTTCAGACATAATAAAGACTATAGTAGGTAGTTTAAGGCATCATTCGTGGAAATTTTTGCTCACTGAAAAACCATTTTTTTTTTCTTTTTAAAGATGTAATAATTTTCAAAATGGATAAAAATGAGCACTAAATTTTCCATCAGTTCAGATACTGTTTAAATTTTGTGAAGAATTTAGGTTATTTAATGTTTTAAAATTCCATTTATTCATTAATTCGTTATTCGTTGGTCGCTTTCATGTGAATGGGGCTTTAGTGTTGCTCCAAGCGAAAATATAAATATAACATTTTTTGTAAGAAATTTAATTTACTTTAATTTCTTAGCGCAGATTTTTTCACTTAAGCCCTTGGTTTTCGAAATATTCGCGAAAAACTAAAAAAGGGGACCTTTAACCCCCTCTCCTGGCTTAAGCTCGGGGCCCTGGGCTGGGGAATTTTGGTATGTTGGACCTGATATGGTCACCCCTACAAATTAAAAAAAAATAAGACTACCCGATTTATTTCATTTATTTTTCCTTCAGTGACTGGACTAATTCCTTAAAATTCTTTTATACAAAAATTTTTTCGAAGTTACATTTTTGGGGCGTTTTGATATTGGTTTTTGGATCAATTTGTTAGAGAACAAAACGAATTTGTACTGTAACATTTACAAATCAAAAAAGTCTCAATAAATTCCTTTTTATACAGGGTGGGTCAGATAAGACCTATCAATGTTAAATGTAATAGCTCCATAGTTTGCCAAGCAGTGAAGCAGTACGTAAATGTGAAGTTGGTCCAGCATGATGCAGCTCTGCTATTGGCCGTAAAAAGTTGTCGATTATTGTTCTGTTAAAAGCCCTATAAAAATTGTTTCTAGCATTTCATACTAATTCTCAAAGAAATATGGGCTGATAGCTTTTTCGGCTATAACAAAGCACCAAACAATGCATCTGGGATGGGTCTAACTGATGATGGTGTTTTTCGCTTGGATTTTCAGAGCCCAAATGTTTACAGTTTTTTTTTTTTTGACATAACCACTTAAATGGAAATGCGCTTCAACCGATATCAAAAGATTATCAGTTCTATTAACAAAATGTCACTGCCCGCCCTTCAACACCAGTGTTAGCTAGCACATGAGTAGAGAACTTGTCAGTAGAGAACTTCAAATAATGTATGTACTCTCTAAAAACTGGAGACTGGAGAACCCAACAATCTGTCCGGTTATGAGAAGTGTCCGGAGAGAGTACATTGCATATAGATTTCGATCTATTTATATTTCGACATTCCGCTGAAATTTCTTTTTTTTTAAGATCTGTCTGAGTCTTATCAAAATAGGTAATGACTTTCAAAAGATCAAACATAGGCCGTCAAACTCGCATAGCGGATGCAATGTGGCGAGGGCTGGCAAGTAGTACTGAGGAAGAACGGGCATCAGCGAACATGCCAAAGAATGGCTTAAATACGTGCCGAAGAAGCAACAGAGCGAACTGAATGTTATCATCGGCACTATATGACTGAAGTGTGTCCTCATTGCAAAGCATTAAAATTTAATGGAGAAACGATAGGAATGTGTTGCGCTTCCGGAAAAATTAAACTGCCTCAACTTGAAGAACCGCCAGAGCCCTTAAAACTTTGTTTGCCGAATCAAAACATTTCTTAGCAAACATCAGAAAATACAACTCATGCTTCCAAATGACGTCTTTTGGAGCTGAAATCGTTACAGCTCAATACAAGCAAACTTTTAAAGTATAAGGGCAAATTAATCATAAAGCCGGATCCCTGCTCCCGTCCCAACGTCTACAAAAAATTACATAAAATTTCGACTTTGAAGTTATTGACACTAACTACATTATCAAGAAGAGGAATAACAAAAATAAAAGAAAAATATTTTTGTTGTTGTTTAGTGGACTATATTGAATTAAATTCAATTGGAAGATTTTATGCGACCTTTAGTCCAAATGCGTTTCGCCCAGGCACGACAGTTGGGCTCATCAGTTAGATGCTGTCGTACCTTTCTAAGACGCAATATTTTGGTCGATGGCTACCGACTCTTAATAAAATCTACAGCGCATACACACTGCAAATTATATTATCGTATAATTATGTATCAATTTATTTTGCTATTTTCTTATGATTTTCTACCCGTGCGAAGCCGGGTCGGGCCAGCTAGTTATTAATAAACATACACTTGTCAAAACAATAAAGGGAACAAAAAAAAATCATTTTTTTTTTAGTGTTTTTTTGAAGAGCAGTATCTCTGTGAAAAGTTGTCAGATTGAGATGAACGAAAAAATTTTAGCAAATGATTTTTTTTTAAAGTACTGTTATTGCGCAATCATAAGAAACAGCACGACTCAAAAATTTTAATTTTTTTTCTTTTTTTTTTAAAGATTGCCATTTTCTTTGAAAAAATTTTTTGAGCCAATTTAATGTTTTGTTTCGATAACTTGTTTGTTCAGCTTTAAGGTGGTCTTTTTTCGTCATTCTACAATTTAATTTTTTTTCAAAAGAATATCTGGCTTTGAATGCAAAAACAGACTTTGGCTACCAATATATTCGCAAGGAATGATGACACGAAAAATTTAAGGGTAGTTTTAAAAACTGGAATTAATTTTCTACAAGATTTTTTCAAAACTTCATAAGGATTATTTTGTTTGGCTCCTTACTGTTACATTCAGAAAAGGTCAACAAAACGTTTTTTTTAAATCTTTTATGGCCATATTTATTGACTTTCTTCAAAGCTTGTTTTGCTGAAAAACTATAGTATCAAAGGGGTTCCGAGTTTTAAGTTTTTTCAAAAATAATTATTGATTTGATTTAGATGTCAAAATGTGTATGAATATTTTATTTAAGATGTCAAAGTAATAAAATTTTGTGAAGAATTTAAAACTCGAAACCCCTATAGAACTAGTTTTTCCGTTAAACTTGCTTTGAAGAATATGGCAGTTACTGCTTTACAAATATTGACTGATACAGGACTTAGCTTGGTCAGACATTTATAGACCACCAATATTTCTGTAAAATTTAAAATTAAACCATTGCAACCGTTTTCACGTACCGAATGATCAAAGTCGTAAAAACCAATTAAAGAAACAAATTGGGTGGTTTATAAACATTGTGAAATTGTCATCAAAATGGAAAAGAAAAGAACAATTTCTGCTCACTTTTTTCACAGTTTTGGGTTTTTTACAATACTGATAAGATTTAAAAGGGAAACAAACAATCTTTTCAATAAAAAAAAATTTAAAACTAAAATTTTAAAATTTTGAAAAAATTATTAAATTTTTTTCTTTACCTTTTTTTTTTTTGGAAAAATTGTTTTTTTTTTTTCAGAGTTGAAGTATTGTAACTAATGCAAAACTGTGTGATGACAATTTTACAATGTTTATGAATCACCCAATTTGTTCCTTCAATTGGTTTGTGTGACTTTGATCATTTGGTACGGAAAACGGTTCAGTGCGGGTCGATTTGAAATTTTACAGATAAACTGATGGTCTTTAGTTCTTTAAAATGTCTTAAGTCCTGCAGTACATTTGTAAAGCTGTGAAAGATTTAATAAATAGCTAGACTTTAAAAAGTCGTTCTTTTGACCTCTTCTTAATCTTAAGGTGAGGGGCACAAAAAATCGTTAGGTATATTGTTTTTGAAAATTCTTGTAGAAAATTAATTCCAGTTTTCAAAACTGCCCTCAAATTTTCCGTTTTGGCAATCCTTGCTGAGATCTTGGTAACCAAAAATCAAAAGTCTCTTTTTTTATTCAATTTTTTACAATTTTTTTTTCTAAAAAAAAAATTTTTTTTCTAAAAAAAAAAAAATTGTAGACCAACGAAAAATAATGACATTAAAGCTAAATAAAGAAATTATCGAATCAATACATTTAATTGGCTGAACAAAATTTTGCAAAGGAAATGACACTTCAAAAAATTATTTTAAAAAAATTTTATTTTTATTGGCTCCTACCTACTGTTTCTTATGATTGTGCAGTAACGGTATCTTAAACAAATTATTTGTTTAAATTTTTCAACAAAAAAGCTTTAGACTGCTTCTTACTTGATCTCAATGCCACTACTTTTTACAGAGATACAGCTCTGCAAAAAAAAAAAAAATAAAAAAAAGTAAAATTTTTCGTGCTACCTTTATTCTGTTTGACTATAATGGCCAAATTTTGCAGTTTAACGGTGTTAATTTTTATTTTTCAGAAAAGTTGTTATGTATAAATATGAAAAGTTATGACCATATCAAGTAGGTGTTCTGGCACTTAAATTTAAAATTTTTAAAAAAGTGGAGTTAATCGATTTTGTGCACTGAGTGGCTTGGCTCATAATAAAAATAATATTCCGTACTTATAATGTCATAAAATGTTCTATAAAATACAAAAATTGATTATACAATTTTTTACTCATAACTTGTTTCATTAATATTTAAAATTTTAGCGTTTTTATTGAAAGACCCTTTATAAAGACCCTTTAAAAAGAAAGTAAATAATCACCCACCGTGGTATAATGCTAGATTGATAAAACTTTAAAATGCAAAAAATAATGCTCACAAAAAGTTTAAAAAATCTAATTCTTTTGATGACTATTCACTTTTTTGTCGCCTTAGAAAAGAATTTATTTTTTTATCTAAATTTTTGTGTAGTTCTTATACTCAGTCGATTGAATTAAACTTAAAGCAAAACCCCAAGGGATTTTGGAACATTATTAATGCAAAGAGAAAAAGTGTAGGGTTTCCAGTAAATATGCAATATGACGGTTTATCATCAACAAAATCTTCTGAAATAGTTGAAATGTTTGCTAAACATTTTCAAACTATTTATAGTCAATCAAACTTGCAAACATCAGGTTGTACATATAATAATATAAATCCAATCACTGACTGTTGTAGCTTATTTTGTGAAACATATGAAGTTGCTGCAGCAATAAATGATTTAAAGTCCGCATTTTTTCCCGACATCCATGGAATTTATCCAAATGTTTTGAAATCTTGCGTTGATTCATTGAGTTTGCCACTTCAAATTATTTTTAACCAGTCTTTGTCTTCTGGGGTTTTTTTGGATGAATGGAAGATTTCTTGTATAACTCCTCTATTCAAGTCGGGAAAGAAGGATCAAATTGTTAACTATAGACCTATAAGTCAAATGGCTACAGTGCCCAAATTACTTGATAAATTGGTTCAGCAAAAATTTTTTCATATCATTCAGAATGGCATCTCTAATCTCCAGCATGGTTTCTTTAAGGGTAGATCAACTTGTAAAAACTTGGTCGAGTTTAAAAGGTTTTGCTCATCTGCTATTGAAGAGGTTGCGCAGGTTGATGTTTGCTACACAGACTTTGTTAAGGCTTTTAGCAGAACCAATATAAGTATTTTATTGGATAAACTTAAAGCATACGGCTTTGACGGCGTAATTTTGAAATGGTTTAAATCTTATTTAGTTGGAAGAAAGCAAATTGTGACTATTGGTAACTATTGTTCTAAAGAAATTTTGGCAATCTCGGGAGTTCCAGAAGGTAGCCATTTGGGTCCTTCATTGTTCTCGTTATATATAAACGATTTAGTAAATGTAATACAAAAATGCCATCTTCTTATTTTTGCAGATGATATAAAATTCTTTAAAAAGGTACATAATGTAAACGACTGTATTGCTTTTCAAAATGAACTAAATGTTTTTCAGGATTGGTGTAGGTCTAATGACCTTGAACTTAATTATGGTAAATGTGCGTTGATGACATTTAATCGGACTTTGCATCCAATTTTGATAAATTATATCCTTAATGGGAATAAGGTTACAAGGGTTCACGAAATAACGGATCTGGGAATAGTGTTTGATACTAAACTTTCGTTTGATCTTCATATTAATCATGTTGTGTCAAAAGCTAACTCTCTTTTAGGATTTGTTAAAAGAAATTCTGTGGATTTCAAAGATCCATACACAGTCAAGTCTCTTTTCTGTGCATTGGTGCGACCTACTCTTGAGTATTGTTACATTGTATGGTACCCGAACACTGTAAAAAATATTAACAGGATTGAAAGGGTTCAAAAAAGTTTTTTGAGATTTGCTTTGAGAAATTTTTCATTAACAGGAAATGCGATATTAAGTTATAATAATAAATGTTTATTACTGGGTATTGAGACTATTGAAAGGCGAAGAAAAGTCTATAGTGTTATGTTTATCCGTGATATCTTGTGCTTTTCTATAAAATGTGATTATTTACTTTCTCAAATTAAATTGTATGCCCCCTCAAGATCCTTAAGATCAAGACAGTTACTGTACGCAGTTTATCACACAACTTTATATGGGACGCGTGAGCCTATCTCACGATGCATACGTTTATTTAATGTTGTTTATGAAGATGTTGATATTTCTATGTCTAGAGAAAAATTCAAAGATTCTCTTATGTTAAGTAAAAAGTTTTGAAATTATTCAATTTTGTTTATCTTATATTATTAAAATTATATTTATTTATCATTTTATCTTTAAGTTTACATGCAAAATCTGTTGATTTACTAGATCGTAGATTGAATAAATACTAAATACTAAATAAGCAGAAAATACTAACAAAAGTTTATTAGAAAAAAGGTGGCATGAATCTATTCTATAAGGCAAGTAATTTATAATGCTTGTTACGATAATAGCAATTCCATATAGATACGAGTATGTTTTAGACGCAGTCATATTAAAAATTGTCCAATCATCAGTCAAACACAAAATGAATAAGGGTCACCCGAGTTTCAATAGAAAACTTTAAATTGCCTACAATTTTAATATTAAGTCCCATTTTGATAAAGTATAGATATTAAATTATAAACCATATTCCTTCAAATAAAAAAAAATACTTCTTTGATCCAAAATCACATATCTAAATGTGTATTGCTGCCTGAGATTGATTTTAAAAATTTATATAAATTAAAATGCCCTGGGGATATTTTTTTTTTATTTATTTGTTTCGATTAAAATCATTCTGTTCCAGACGCAAATAGATTATTTTTTTCTAAAGTTTAATTTGATCCGCCAATGCAAAATTAAATGTGTGTGCATAAGTTTAAACTTCAAAGAAGCTTTCTGTTGAATTACCAACATTTTGACTTCTCCAGATGAGTTTTCTTTTCAAAAGGAAACCTCTAAAAAGAGGACGGATACGGGTAGGTAAGTTTATGTTCCCTGCTCTTCCGGTACCCCTTTGCAATATTTCTATATATTTAGTATACTAACTGATGTATAGATATTTAGTATGTGTAGCAAAAGGAGAGCCTAACCCTAGTATGCGACGTTAAATTGAACATGATGCACTTTTGCCCCCTTTTTAGTTCGATTTTTTTTTTCTTTTTTGTCATGGCAGGGGTACCAACCTACATTTACCAACGACATTTTACGTCCTTGTTTTGTGTGTGACACACGAGTTAATCCTGTGACACAGGTTGCAGCTAGGTGTGTATATGATTTGTGCTGGCAGGCTATACAACCTGGGTTGTGGTTTTCACCTTAATCACTTGCTGGTGCTGTATACAGCTCTGCACTCTGCACTTTGCTTCCATTCGCTTCTCTGCAAACAAGGTCAACCTCTGGGGTAGGTTTTAGGTTAATGTGATTAAAAATTGTCACAAACAGTGGCAGTGGGGCTTGAAAGAAAGCTACCTCAGTTCAGTATGGATATGCTGCCATCTGGGCCTAGGTGGATTGTGGCTGATTAAAGTGGGCTACACTCCCTCTTGCTTGTGCCTAATGGTCTGGACCCAAAGAGGAACGCAAAACACCCATCTATCGTTAAAATTTCAATCAGAATTAAGATTAAGGCTGACACACTGACATTCAAACAGGCCTAATGAATGGACGCGCGTGTATACTCCGTTGGCGTTTTTTGAGGTTCAATTCGCACATAGCTATATCGTGCCAGTTGCTTTGCTGGGCTTATGGGGGGAAAATAATTAATTACAACTCAACCATTTGATGCATTATATTTCAACCCCATCTGCAGATGAGGCTGCGAGGCCCTTCATAAATAGGTGGTGGTGCCTTTTTGTGGAAAATTACTTTTTTTTTTTTTTTTAGCACCCTCAGCTTCGCACATCTGTGTAGGCGACGACGGACGTGTTTGGTGTTGAAGTTACTCGTATAGTCGTCGTATGTCCTTGGATATCCTGCGAGTGAATATATATGAATGTGAATAATCCATCATTCAATTTGTTTATATGTTTCTCGGATTTCTGAAATTGGGAAACGCATTTGAAAGGATGAATAATGAAGAACATGAGATTAGTATTTTCGCTTTTGAAACCCTTGGATATAAATAAATTACATATATATTAATGTATGTGTGAGCTTTATGATCGCTTATACAATCTAGAGAAGAGACGAATGAATGTATAGGTATTATATGTATAATGTGAATAGCTGAATCGTTTTTGGTTGACATATAGTAATCATAATTTAACTAAGCCTGAAAGCTGAATAAAGGTAATCCTAGTAGTCATTAATTTTTGGAAAATATAATAAATTGTGGAACTTTAGAAACATACATATATGCTGTTTCCATTGAAATTTTGTGCTACATTTGTGATTTTCATCTCAAATAAATTTATTTCACATGGCTTATTTTAATTTTCTTTTAAATTATAAACCCATTTTATGCGCGTTCTAACAAATTCTCATTTAATATCAATCTATGAATGTATGATTGTATATGTATCTAGGTTTTATGCGTCAACTTTCAATTCAGAAATAATATTTTCAAGGTGAAAAAACTAAGAAAGTTTATTTATTTATGAATAATAGTCCAGTGCAAAACTTAGGCAAATTTTGCGAAGAGCTGAAAATTGGTACAGGCCTTGGGTATAGGTACATAATAAATGCCATTAAAAAGTGGTTTGCAAAACAAGTATTCAATTCCTTTTAACTGAGATCTACGATATAAAAAAAAAAAAAAACTTTTTTAAATTTGGTCAAAGTTCAAAAATTTCTGTTTTTCGTATTTAAAACCTAAAAATTTTGACTTTTGTAGAATATATTCAATTTTCCTTGTTGTAACGATGCGTTACACTTTCGCCCTCACCTACCCGAATATTTTACAGCAACTCACCGCCGCCGACCGAAAATATTCACAATAAACCAGCACCCTGTTGGACTGGGGTTCAATACCAGCCGCTTCCACCTTAAGTTTTTTTCGGAGCTACTACCTCTTGCGAGGAACTGACAAATCCTCCAAGTGTATCTCTTGTTATAGAAAAGTGCCGCTCACCTTAGCCGTTCGGATTCGGCAATAAACTGTAGGTCCCCTCCATTCCTGAAGACACGCACACAGAAATGGTTGAGAGTTGTAAGTCGCTAGCCCTGGTTTTTCATGAGCCGTTTGTGCCACCAAATTTATTTATTTTTATTAAACCAGCACCCTACATCAGCAAAAACACCGAACACCAGCACCCTGTTACCATCCAACCAACGTCACCAGAACAACAAACACCAGCCACCCATCATCCTGATTCATCATCAATAGCAGATCATCGTGCACACCACTGTGTTCAAGTATACTACAGAGCAACGTCATCATGCAAAATGAATACATGTATTTTTGTTTTACTGGCTGAACAGAATGGTGACGCAGACGGAGACGGAGACGGAGCCGGAATAGCTGTCAAAATATTGAATACACGCAAATTCAATGTTGCGAATACAACGGAACGTAGACGCATACGGAACTGCAGACGCAGACAGAAGAGTTCACCAACTTTTAACTTTTCACGTACGGCACTTTTGACGTTTCAAATTGTATGGAGAATAAAAACAACTTTTTGGGTCGGAAAAAATATTGTGGTTATTTGTATCGCGAAAATAATTATTTATTAAAAGGAAAATTATTGGAAACAAAAAATGTGAATTCTGAGCTTGTACACAAGAATATTCTTTTGTTTTTCTTCAAAATACTTTCAAAGCTGTACAGCTCCATTGTGGACATGTAAAAAAAATAACGTACGACACTTTTTGACAGCTCTTCCAGTTCCGTCTGCGGCTTCAGTTCCGTCATTCTATTCTGTTCAGCCATTTATCGTTAAGTTCCTTATTTGCGAATTGGAATTACTGAGGCATAAAGTTCCAGCGAATATTAGTTTTTTAGCAACTCTTGGTCGCTTCAGGTTGCTATACTTGGTATATTCGTGTATTACTTAGAGTTAACCTATGTGGTATTAAAATTTCCGCCGTAGTTTTTCTCTCGGATTAACACTGGGCTGGAATCAGATTCCTACCGTTTCTTGCTCCTTCTGAAGTTCTGAGTGAAATCGTGGGTCACAGTAATTTTTCTGTGGGTGCCTTGGTTTGGAATTAGATTCTAACGTTTAGTCCCTATAATACACTTCTTCTAAGTGTTTACGTAGGCCGAGTCTTCTCCTATAGCTCTTTATAAAGCCTTTGCCATATATGAAGTAGATATTCAGCTTAAGTTTAAAACAAATTGTAAGATTGTAATCCGCTTCTTATTGAAATAAATATTTATTCATATAACTGGTAACTCTGGATAGAGTTCTACTTTCTTAACCCGAGTTTTACTTGCTTTCTTTGGGAATACCCTGTAAGACGACGAAAAACAAAAAGAAATTAAAATTTGTTGAGTTTTTTTTTATTAGTTCTCATATTTTGAGTGAAAAAAAATTGTTAGACAACATCAGATTCTGGTTCAGAAACCCCAACATTTACATTATAAAAGGAGCCAGCCTCTTTTGTGCACCATTTTATTAGACAAGTAGTAGAAAAATATATAAGTTACATAATTCTTTTCTCATTCTTGTTACTTCTATTTTTGGATGATGTGATGCCATTTGACAAGGGATTTTCAACATCACAATACCAAAACCATTTTATTTCAATTTGAGGTCACATAATTTTCATTTCAGAAAGCAATTAAAAATAAAAGATTTACTCAAGCCGCTACATCAGACTAAACACTCTTATTCACTAAAGGCCTTTTAAAACCCCATCAACTTTAAGGGTTCTTCATTTAAGTATTTTTTTTTCAATTGAATGCCTAATTTTAATACTTTTTTGGTGCGTAAATTATTGTCTTAATACTAAAACCCAACAATTATAGTAATTAACATAAAATACCATCTTCTCTCATAATGGATTCGAAATCTGTTTCTTTTTTTTTGTCTATATTTGGTTATTTTATGAAAAAAATAAAATAAGATATACCAACTCATTAAATCAAGGACATGCCTAGGGTTCTTAATGCCATTTAATGATCATTCCGAAAAAATGCTTCCCCATTTTAGGTAGGTATAGGTTCAGCTTCAGAGTACATACAAACGTATAAGCCACCGCCACAATTTAGTAATTAAGAAAACATTTTTTTTCCACCATTTCAGTCCATTTCAAACATCAGCACAGATTTTGATGGCCCTGCTGCGAGCCATAGTATATGAAGCTTACAATTTTAATTCAATATTGTTCTCAGCATCCCTCAATTTGCCTGCCATTTCCACCCCTTTTGCCAAAGCATTAGACAGTAATTAATATGAAAATGCTGCTCGACCACAATAAATGAGTCCTTCGGGAACATCGACCTCACCACACCACACCACATCGCCACCAGCCCCACCACTCACCAGCTATGTTCGTATTATGGCAGTATAGCGAGAAGTGGCTTAATGAATTCAAAGTATCTGCGGTTGTACAGCTGTAAATATCAAAACCTCTCATAAATTACCAAACGCGAACGTTAATTCCAAACATATTATTTGTGATGTATTCGAATTAATTAGCAGCTCTTGGTTTTGGGATCCACCTTCGTAATTATTTGGGTTAGAATTCAATGTTTTTTCGGGAAACAATTGAAACGTGCAACGGAGAACAAAAAAATAAAAAAGAAAAAAAAAATAGATACGACTCCGAGGAAACAACGCGGGTGAGCTGCAGCTGATGCTTGTAAAACTGACTAATTCCGAAGGACGGACGTTATGCCGCCAGCAGTTAGGTGTAATCCGAAATCCGACCCTTCTATTGCCTCCGCTCAAAACTCATGCTTCGGTTAATTAGAAAATTGGAAAATTGCCAGCTGCTACTGCTCTGCCATTGCCGAAAACCATGAAGCTGACAAAAACTACTAGAGTATGGAAAATGTAGCAACTTCAATCGTTCCAAATGCCTCTCTATCGTCCTTGTAGCTCGGAGGGCCCCTTACCCTGCTTCCTTGATATATATTTTTTTTTGTGTAGGGACATGTGTAGGTAGCTCCAAACATGACATCCTTGCTATTATATGCACCAAATGGTATGACGATGATTAAGTATCCCATAACTCATATCTGAACTAGGTAGAGAAGGTGAGTAAAAAAAATTGGGTAACTAGGTGAATATTGCTTGTGCAATAGGAACTACCTAAAACCGCCTCCTTCTAACCAAAATGGAATGAACGAGAGACACACACCTACACACAAAAAAATAAGGTAAAATGAAAAGCAAATTCGTCCTGCCAAAAAATTGGAACAACAACAACAACTGGCATCTTGATATATTTATATATTTATGACTAGGTAGCCTTAGGCCGCGAAACTACTATACACATCCTTCATGAAAATTGTTCGGTGTTCGAAGTATGTACATACGTTCCAGCTACGCCCGCCACTGTAGTTATTATTTTTTTTTTTTTAATAATTTTGATAAAATGCTAAAAAAAATGTGTTGGGTCGGTGAATTCAACATTTATATTTTTTTCCTCTTTTTCTTAATCTATAGAAAACCAATTTATGAAATTACTTTCGAATCAAGTTTTAAGCTGAAACATTTCAACGAAAATTTATCTTACACTTAGAAAAACAGAAACCAATTTTCTTGATATGATTGAAGTTAGTAAAAAAATTAATAAAAACCTTAAAAAAAAAAAAAAAACAATTTAAACACTTAAAAAAAATATCGATATACTTTGAGCCCATCAAATGTATACCTCTAGTGGTTTTAAATTTATAAAGATTGTTGAGAACAGCATAGGACATAATCTATGGATAGGGATGGATTCGTTAAAAATAATGAAATACTTACTCTAATACTATATAAAGATTTTTTCTATTCATATTTTGTTGTTTATTCACTGAATTCGTGCCAGGAGCCCTAGTCCTAAATTATTAAAAACTGTGTTCTATTTAAAAAAAAAAACTCAAAATGTCCATTTAAAAAAAAATGAAATTTTTTGAATTACATTAAAAAACTCCAAAATTACACCAAACATTTAATTTTATTTTGACGCAAATCCCGCTCATATCAGCCAGGCAGGAAACATAAAAACAGAGAGAAAGGTGAGAGTGGTCTTGTGACAGTGTGTGTGGGTTTGTGAAAAATTTTAGCTTGAGTTAAGTTGTGGTTACAATAGAGTTAAGATATTACTGAGGTAATTCTAATTTTTAATTGAAAAATTATTAAAAATCAACATAATTCGAAATTAATTAGTAAAAAGCTCTTAAATTGTTTTAAGAGTTAAAAAAGTACACCATCTGATTTCTTTAACAAATCTTAGTTTTTGATAAAACAAAAAATTCAAAATCGTAGGAGCGTTTTTTTTTTTTAAATTAATTTTGTACAAATTTTGTAAACGTTTAAAAAAAAAAAATTGGTAGGTACTCAATTTTTAAGTATTAATTAATGTTGAATTAAAAAACCACCAAGTTTTCAAATATCGAATTTTCAAAAAAAATTTTAATTTTTTTTTTTAAATCCAAAATTTAATTTTTTAAACATTTTGACACGCAGTATGATTCAAATTTTTAGAAGCTTTTTTATTAAAAAAATTATTTTAATAGGTTTTATGGATAGTGAGATAGTCCGAAATAGTAAGAAAAAAAATGGTTCTTTGAGAGGTATTGTTACTCATGGATAACTGTAAAATCTAGTAAATCATAGACCCTACTAATATTAGTCTTCAGAACGATTTTAATAAAAATCGTAGGAGTCGTTTTCGAGAAAATTTAGGTTTTCTGTAACGGGTTTTTAACATTTATATGGAAGGAACCGTTAATTTTAACTATGAAAAAATTGTGTTAAAATCATATCTTAGATAATGTTTATAAACCGCTCGGTACGCTAAGTTTCAGAAAAATCAATCGAGTTGTTTTCGAAATATTTGGATTTAAAATTTTTTTTTTGTGAAAATTTGGTAGGTATTCAAAAAAAAAAAAATAAAATATTATTTTTCAAAAAAAATTATTAAAATCAGCTGATTTATTTTCGATAAAAAAGATAATTTAAAAAAAATGGTTCTATTGGAGGAACCATTTAAAACATTTTTCAGAAATTTCTTTTTTTCATTAAAAGGTTGGGAATTTTGAAAACAAAACAAGTGCTCAATAACGTAAAATTTTATTAAAAAATTAGTTTTTATAAAAAACATTATTTTTTTTTTTAATTTTGAGTTTGGAAATAAATTTTTCAAAGACTATCACATAAAAAAGCTTCATTTGAAAAAATAAAAAATTAAAGAATGGATTTCTGACTACAAGAAAAGGTATAGGATTTTTGTCTCAGCAGGTGTTGTCGTTGGATTTTGATGGGTCTGTTTCTATTTTAAGTATTTTTTTTTTGAAAAACTGACACTCCCGCTTGAACGGGGGTATATAGACTACCCCTTCCATAAAATTTTTTTCTTCTTTTCACTCAACTGACACGCTAGTAGTGTTTTTATGCATCTTGTGCCAAACACATTTTTTTATTATACTTCAGATTATACTACTTGTTGTTATAAATTTATTATTGCTAAATTTTGTATAGCTGTATTTAAGAAACTGTTACGTCTACACAGATGATTCTGTGCTCATATTAAAGAAATTTTATTATTCCAAATCCTAGAGCAAAGTTGTAGTAGAGAAACTAGTCCTTTATAGGGTTCAAATCGCCAACAGCTGAAAACTGCGCGAAATTTTTGCGGTTTTTTGGATTTTTGCCATGTTGCGTTCGGCGGCACTCGAGTTTGAAAACTTGTGTTTTTCATGAGGCCAATATCTTAAAATACTCAGCAAAAAATCAGAACTAACCGATCTAAATCAAGGTCTCACTCCTATGAGACGACAAAGGTACTGAACTAATAAGAATAAATAAAAGCTACAATATACAAAGTAATTTTAAAGGAAGGGCCTTCGACTTTAAGAAGGTTGCTGCTATCAAGGACTATAAAAATAAATACTTTGTTAATAAGTAGCTTCAATAACAAATTAGATTTATTTAACAAAGTTTACGAGCGCCTCTTTACGCCGCGATGGAAATAAAAAACCCCTTTATTATCTTTTTATAAATATTTTCTATTAAATGACTCTGCCAGCCGGTCTAATACCTAATTCGTATCCTTTTACATGTGATTTCGTCTCCAGTGGGACGTGAATAATCACTTAATCAACCGGAAGCTCATTCCGCCTCAATTTAACGCCAGCTTGCCTAAACCACATTTTCGCTCCCATTCATTCTGCTATGTGCTAATCGAAACAAACTCGGTCGACTTAGAAAAAACAAAACAAAAAAAAAACAGGAAAAAAACAAGAATTTCGGAACGCAGGATAAAAAAAACAGGAGCAAATTAAAAAAATAACAAGCACAAAATGAATCCCTGGAACCAGGAAAAGGAAATAAAAGGAAAAGGAAATATAAAACCTCTCCAGAGTGGGTTTATTTTAAACGATCCCCCCGGAATACAACGTAACAATCAACAAGATGACAAGAGTCGATAGCAAAATGTGTACCTAGAAGGAAAAAAAAAAATAAAGGTAGAACTGCAAAGTTCCTGCAATGCAGCGTTTTTTTTTTTTTTGTTTCTTAATTTTTTCCTCATTTTTACTTTTCTCAAGAATTTGCTGTTCGGAATTTACAGTCTTGAGTTAAAATTTCTTACTTGCTTTTGCTTTCATACTGTGTGCAGTGCACTTTCCTTTCATTTCTTGATAGATATTTTTTTTTCTTCAATTCCCATGATAAACCACCAGGTTGTTCCCATTTTAGATGAGAGCGAACGGTTGGTTTTGTTTGAAATATTTTTTCCTATAACGTATTCGAATCATCTGAATTGCTTGAATTTGTATATTGAAGGTGAAATTCACTAGAAAATCAAACATGAAGCTGGATCGAACTTTGAATTCTTCGAATTTTTCGATGATGTTGTAATACTAACTAGACTGACTCACTATCAACACAAAACCGTTACAGTTGGTTGGATTCCGTTTAGGGTAATGTTAGCTGTGGGGTATTATAAGTAAAAAAAAGTTCTTGTAGCCCACCCTATTTCAAGTTAAGTCAATCATATCCCAGTGGTGGTTAGAGTACCGGACGGATGTGCATATTAATTCAAAATTTGACATCATCTCGAACCTTCTCTGGCTCCTCAGCAAGCAAGGTTTGTGCAGTTTCGTTTATTAAAAGGGTTCCAATGTATAATTTTGGCTTCGACAACATGTTGCTTATTGAGGCATTTGACAATATACTGAGCGAGAGTGAGGATAGTCTCTGAATCTGAATTCAATAAAACTGCCTTTGTTGTTCCCGCCTCCCGGCCCGTGAAAGCTGCTTCCATACTCATCTGGGTCAGTCAAAACCAGCGTTGCCGAAGTGGCACGATCGTGATTTTTTGTCACGATAATTTCCTCATGGCACGGCGGCAGGAAAAAGTTCAATATGGCATTATTTTACTTAGAATGAAGCAAACCCAACCTCGCACCTACCCCAAATTCTATAGTGGGCAAAGCATGGAGGTTTCAGGGGGGCAGCATGCCCCCCCCCCCCCCCACCCCATTCATAGTTCTCTGTTTATACGTCGTAATTTTGTTATTTCTTCAAAGAAATAAGTACCCAAATTTGGGGACTTATTTCATAGTTGAGGTTGGGGCTTTATTTCATCATGAAATAACCCCCCAGTTTAAAACTGAAATAATTCCCCAAAAATCGATGAAATAATTCCCCAATTTTGTGGAGTTTTTTCATATGAAAAAACTTGCGATATTCATATTAGATTTTGGGGATTTATTTCACTTTTGTTTTGGGGAGTTATTTCATTGGGGAGTAACTTCACGGAGCCGCAACTCTCAATTGTAAAAATTGTCAAAAGATTTGTTCCATACAAAATTTTATTAAAAGAATGCCAAATATAGATATAGCACAATAACTAGTTCTGGTTTAACTAAAATATTTATTTAATAGTGCACAAATTTACAATTCGACTTTTTAGAAAATTTTCTCTCCTGCCAAAAAAAGGGGGAAATATAGAATCCCTCACATACGATTTTTTTTTGGCTGGACTCATTTTACCATCTTCTTTTAAATTCTCTGTATACATTGGAACCATTTTCATATGAAAGTCGGCATTCAAGCACAAATTTAAAGGCACCTTCCAAGACTTTGCGTGGCTTGCCAAATATTTTTTGTCGACAGAATTCAACAAACAGACCAATGTGACGCTCTTGCTTTATTTTTCTTAAGCTTTGTACAGTGTTTAAATGTACTATCGGAGCCCTGCGAACGTTGTATCGCCCTCAAAATAAAGTTGTTGGCGTATTTGTTCCAGGTACCATTCATGATTACATGACGTTTTTCGTTTAGCCCATTATCTTATAGATAACTTACTGTTAAAAATGATGAATTTTCAAAAACATCCTCTATAAGCATAACATTTCTAAGAAATACGAATTTTCAAAATCAGCCCTTGGTTTCTGAGATTAGTCCGAAAATGCATATATGATGCACTCCTGCAACTTATTAGCAAACTGTATTTTGAACAAAAAACGCATAGGAATACTCTTAGACTACTACCTAAGATTTCCTTTAATTTTTAGCAAAATCTGACCGTGTTTTTTTGCTGGAATTGTTGGTGAACTGCTAAACCGATTTTAACCAAACACAATCAGGACGATTCTCAGAACCCCCCTTAAGATTTTTTTGAACTTTGAACAAAATATGAACATGTTTTCTAAAATTAGTACGAAAATGCATGCGCTACTGCACCTTGTTGCCAAACTGCTAGACAGCCGCTCATTGACCAAACAGGCACAGGAACCCTCTTGAACTTGCACGTAATATTTTCTGAAATTTTGAGCTCAATATGTATGGTGGTTTCGGAGTCCATTAATTGAACTGAAAAACAAAATGGAGCTGCAGGTGGAACTGCAATAACTATCAAAAAGTGTCGTACGTTATTTTTTTTTACGAGCCCACAGTGCAGCTTTATAGCTTTGAAAGTATTTTGAAGAAAAGCAAAACAATATTTTTGTGTAAAAGCTCAAAATTCACATTTTTTGTTTCCAATACTTTTCCTTTTAATAAATATTTTTTTCGCGATACAAATAACTACAATATTTTTTTCCGACCCAAAAGTTGTTTTTTTTTTCTTCATACAACTTGAAACGTCAAAAGTGTCATGCGTGAAAAGTTAAAAGTTGGTGAACTCTTCCGTCTGCGGCTGCAGCTCCGTATGCGGCTACGTTCCATTGTGTTCGCAACATTGTTTGTGTGTATTCAATATTTTGACAGCTATTCAAGCTCCGGTTCCGTCTCCGTCTCCATTATGTTCAGGCAGTATAGAAAATCAGCATGCCTACATAGCCGCCTGTCGGCTACCCGTTTCATCTGGGAAAGTATACATATATAGATTCCTACTTATTCAATGAAAAAACGGCTAAACGGTGCCTATTCCGGCCACCGGGCATGCGTGAAATGGTTCTAGGAGGTTTTTCATTAGACTGGGCTGCCGTCATTACAGCTCTCCAAGGAAAACCTTGTTCGACGAAAACGTATGCAAATTTTAAACTGCGTGACTTTGACGTAAGTTTCTCAAAAGAAAAGAGATAAACTTATTGCTTTATATTGTATAGTGGCAGATCAAAGAACTGTGTGAACAAATTTTTATACTTCCTTTGTTTTTATATAAAATACATACCTCAATATTGACTTAAGCTCTGTTGGCCAAATTCACCTTTTATATTTAATTCTCATCTATATCTCTCACACAGCAGCTTTTTCTTTAAACCTCTGCGATATGGCCTTACGCCCCCGATTATCTAAGATACACAAGAGCACACACATGCCACATGTGAGCTCTGACTTAAGCTAAGCAAAGCAGTCTTCCTTCCATATCCAAACGAGTTTATACTGTATATTTTATATATTATTATCTGAGGCCGAAGGATGAATAAATTTCTTTGGCCATTGTTATGTGTTGAATTAAACAGAAGTAAGCCAGCCAAGCCAGGATGTACGGTACGTATCTAGGCGATGTGCCTAGTATAGTTATGTATAAGTGAAGTACCCGAAAAGCCTATTGAATCGTAACATTGCTTTGGTGCTAGAGAGCAAATAAAATTCCCTAAGGAACAAACAACACAAAATAGAGCACACTAGGAACAGCATATACACATAGCTAAATGAAAAGGATTCATTTTGGCATGACAGAATAATTGGAATTAGGGCATCACACGAGGGTGATGGAGGTGGAAGCCAACACCCGACAGGCAAGTATAGGAGATTGTTTTTGTTTTCTATTCATAGAATGCACTCATGGATGGTGTTAAAATAGTTGCAAGCAAAAGTGAGCATTTTAAGGAACTCTCAGTCGCTTGGATCGACCCGGCTCGGCTCGGCTTGGCTTGGCATGCATCAGCATAAAATATATTGTACTAACTCGGGATGCTCTTCTTTCCTGCTAATGCTGTAGGTCGTCCTTGCATCCTTCCGTCGGTCGTCCGCCTGTATAGTTAGGAATTGTATCTTTTTATTCATGAAGTGGCACCGAACGAAATATTATGATGGGTCATCACTTAAGTTAAATAACTCATGGAGTGCGGTTTTAAATGGTGTGGATTGCCGGTTGGCGTTGAAATAGTATGACTGTATATGGATATGCTTAGAATTTTTGCAAGTCCTTCGGACACCTATATAAGGGAGTTTTCATATACGAGACAAGAGTCAAGGGGAGGATTCTGCTATCTGATGCCTGCATCCTGAATGACACTTTCATTTTGTGTAGAAATCATAATACGAAGTGGAATACACTTGAGATTTGAACGAAATGGGTTTTTTGAATTGAATTGAAAAGTTAGTTGAGTCATACTGATGCTGCAGCAATCGCACTTCAAAATATTATTATCTGCTGTGTTAGGATTAAAATTGTACCTACCTAAATGAATTCTCACATACCAATTGAACTAAGGAAGTATATCTCTACATCGTATTTTTCGTAGGTTAGGTGAATTTATGTAGAAATTGTTGTGATTATAGTGATGGGAAACACGTAGGTATGAAAAACTGCAATATACTCGTATTCATTCATATTTGCATAGTTTGGCTTATTGAGGCATTTGGGATATATTTTTAGTATTGATTGATATATACCAATAGGTGGGGCAAAAATTATCACCTCATTGGCAGAAGATATAATTTTTTAATTGGGTGTTATGTCATCGTAACTCATGTATGTTATCGTAACTCAATTATTTTCGTTTTATATTTAAGAACTGTAATCTTTTTGGCTTCTTTACGCGTATCCTGAATCCTGGTGGTTCTTTTAGCTGCACATATGTATGCCAAAGGCGTGGGAACAAACATAAAACGCCATTCATAAATGAGAAATTTTCAATAGTAACTGTCCCATCACCATGATAATCGAAGGAAAAGTTTTGAAAAATACCTTCAATGAGGTAAAAACTATAGTTGAGGAAGTAAGATTTTCGTGAGTAATTATTGCACAAAGTAATATTGAGGTACTTCCTGATGCGTAATTTTTTGAATCTCGACCTAAATTTGGCACTTTCACATAATTAAATACGCGTAATGAACTTTTAGTCGGCATGTGACGAATAGCGATTCCCGAAATGCTATAGACAAAGACAACGGAACTTTAAAAGATCTTACTCGAAGCACACAAAGTCAATTATGTACAAAGGGTTGGAGTCATAATTACATAAATATGTATGTTTGTGTCAAATTTGGTTTCGAAAATTCAGTATTTTAAAATTCTGTACTCTAAAATTTTGTATTTCAAAATTCTGTAAATTCTGTTTTACAAAATTCTGGAAATCCAAAATTATGTACATATTTGAAAATTCTGTAAATTAAAAAAAAAATTGTTTTGATAATGAAAAGTGCGTACCTACTTTTTTCTAATTATCAAAACATAATCTTCTTTAATTTACAGAATTTTCAAATATGTAGGTACATATGTACATGCACACAGAAAACCAAAAAACTTGTTTACATCTGCTTAGCTTTGAATAGAGCCCCTATCAATATTTGCTCCTAATTTTGTTTGAAATCTGATCACACTTCTGAATTTGGTTTGATAATGACGCTTATACGGTTTTTTGTATCCGTTTTCAATTTGCATATACATACTTTAGTTTTTGAAATTTTCGTTCAAAAAGTTTCAATTATATTCAATTTAGGTGTGTTGGTTTTTTTTTTTTAATTTCCGACATGTTTTTTTTTTTAATTTGGCTGAAATTATATGAATGGTTGTAAGAAATTAAAAAATTGGATGCTAAAGAACCATGGGAATTTCAGGCCCACTTTTCAATATTGCTCAAGAGTGATGAAACTTATGCCATATGAAAGCTTACTTGAAATCGAGCGCAAAAAACGGTATATTTTATAAAAAAATGAAAAAAAAAAATTATTACAATAGAATAGGCAATACTTAAAATTAAAAGTGCTTATACAGGGTGTCCAGTAAATAATGGATAACCTTCCAACCAGACATAGCAGGCCTTAAGACCTTTCAGAAAATAGCATACAAAAAAATATTTACCATGTGCACAGTTTTTCAAAAAAAAATTAAAAAATTATGTCTCTTCTCGAATACCTTAAAGGACCACCAATGAATGATTTTTGTTGCTTATTTATTTTTATAGTTTTCTTGCATAACTATTCTAATAAACAGATACTAAAATTTAACACTTGTTGTTGCATTTTTTTTATTATAATTTTTAAAAATTAGTTTTTCAATATAAACATTACAAAATATTTATTTTTACAAAAGTTTGACCATCTGTAAAAAAAAATAAAATAATAAAAGCAATGCAACAACATGTGTTAAATTTTTGTATCTGTTTAAAAAAAGAAGGAGAAGAGATGTAATTTTTTAATTTTTTTCTTTGAAAAACTGTTATACCATGGAGACCAAATGGTAAATATTTGTTTTTATGCTATTTTCTGAAAGGTCTTAAAGGTCTGCTATGTCTGGTTGCAAGGTTATCCATTATTAACTGGGCACCCTGTATACACTAAATAAAAAAAAAAAAAAAAAAAAAAAAAAGTTGAAATTTAATTTCTCGAAAACTATTTAAAACATGATATAAGCTTATTTCAAATTAAAACAGCCTTTGTTTGCTAAAATTGAAACAAAAATCGTTGTATGACATCTTCTCGTTCTAATAGGGTTAAAACAGAAAAACATTTTTTCCTTAGGGAATCAAACTCAATTGGTCTGGTTTGGTCTGGTCTGGTCTGGTCTGAACCAAATTTCAAGTGAATCTTTCCATACGTTTAGGCTCCAGGTAGATGTATTCTTGGAATCACAAATGAACATATGCACAGATAAACCGCATACACTTTTTTGGACTTTTCCATTATCATTTTAGTATGTATTGATTAAAACCTCGACTTTTTTTTTGATACGAAACCAATACCTGCCGATGTATTAGTAAAACAGTTCCGTTGAGTCCGGTTCCGGTCATACCTTAAAGGCTGAGAACGTCTCATACTCACCAAACAAATGTCTTTATAATACAAATTTATAAATTGTACTCGTATAATGTATCTTTCTGATGAACTACACAAATATACAAAAAACAAATATGAAAACATTTATTTTCTAAAATCTACAAAGTAAATTTACCTCTTCCGCTGTAAATCATTTGAATCATATTTATCATAAAAACAGCACCAAACACGTTGATTGTGACAGTTACAGAAATTCTTTAGATTAATATAAGTTATAAGGAATATAAATTCCATTCGATGATGGTGGCATCGCTTCGCCTTATGTGTTGAATACAATTATTGTCTCTTTTTTGCCAGCACAATTTTCCTACACAAATTATGTCCCAATGGGAAGAGTTGTAACTTATTTTTATGAGTTGATAGGTAAGGGATATGACACATGAGTTATTAAATTTTGTTTGCATTCCTTTGAGACTATACTATACTGAAAAATATATGTAATACCACGAGTTGGTTATATTATGAGTTGTTTACTTTGCTCATTTCAAATAAATTTATCTCTCACTTGGGTAAACTTATCAGTTGAATTTTGCTTTCATATAGGTTTTATATAAAATCATTTTAAATGTTATATTAAATAAAATAACTTAAAATTGAACACTTAAAAGTTTTGATCAATTTTGTTGTCTCGAGTTAAATTATTTTACCATAGAAATTCTTATCCAAAAAGAAAATTGCTTTTTCCATTTGAATTTAATTTTTGTTTGTCAAAATAATAAAAATATAGATTACATACTGATATTCATCATCAGTATTTTACACGATACTAAGGCGCCAGTTTTAGCTATCATTGAAACTCATCATTGAAAATATTAATGATTCATTTTAAGATGTTTAAGATGCAAAATCTATGATTATTTCGATGCCAAAATATAGCTTTTAACTTAATTCATATATCTGGCCAACAAAAAAATTTTCATTCCGCCCCAACCTTTCTCATGAAATGGCTTTTATTATTTCAATGATCATTGATAAGGTAGTCAATCATTGAAAAAATGAAAGTCAATTTATGTGCAAAGTTGGACCCAAACTATATTTTTTTTTTTGCAGCTTCACATTGGCATCAAAATAATTACTGATTTTGCTTTTTAAGTGCTTTAAATCTTAAATTAAAAATTTTCAATGATGAATTTCAATGATAGCTATAACTGGCCCCTAACACAAAATTTACAGATTTCAATCATAGAATAACTATTTAAGTTATGTCTTCTAATTTTGCGTTAACACTTTATAAGCTATATTAGACAATTTTATACATTCTGATGAATAGAAATGGAAACAAAATTAATTTTGTTATTTTTACCTTAACCCATGTTAGTGCCAGTTGTAAAAATATTTGATCCGTGGTTCAGGAATCTTAACTCATAAATTTCGGCAGATTAACTGAGGTCCAACGCAACGGCGGTTCAGGTATGTAATTGGTTATTAGCGCATACTTAAACCTTAACCAACCTTGAACAAACGTTGAACCTCAGTTAATCCGCTGAAATCGGCGACTTAAAATTGTTGAACCACGGATTAAATTTTGAACCACGTTTGTAAAACCATAGAATTTTTTTTTTTTGTCGGAGATAACCTAGTAAATATCGATTTTCAGAATTGATGATAGACTTAGAGAATGTTCGAACCTTTTACAATTTTTTCTCTCATCGTAAACCCATGTTCGATCACTCTTATTTTTTTTGGTTGTATAAAAAAAAATTAACAAATGCGTAATTTACTGTGTTACAAGCTTACAAAATAAAAATTGCACGAACTTGTTATTGAGGTTTAAGTGGCTTAGAATTTGAATAGTACATATTTTATATTTTTAAGTACAAAATAAATTAGACAAAATGGTGAAAAACCATAAAACTTGACTCTTAAACTAAATGTTTGAATGCTTGAAAAAAATATGAATTTATCCAGAGAAAATTTAAAATATCGTTGGAGTGATTTTCAAAAAAAAAAAAAAAAAATAATTTCGTAAAAAAAGACGTCGTCGTTTGAAAAAAAAACTCCCTAAGTCAGTTTTTAAAATTTGAAATTGAAAATATCCGTTAAAAATTATCGGAATGAAACGATTGTAGGCTTAAAATATACATGAAGCGTTGCGTAATCTCTGACAAAAAACTTTTGTAATTGGTTAATCCGTTTGATGTTGCAACGTTTTTGTCTCAGTTTGGCGAAACATTTGTTTTTTTTTTTTAAGCTGATTTTTTTTTAACATAATAAGTAAGTTTTCCTTAAATTCGATTTAAATTCATTGTTTTGTGTCTCCATAGATACAGTTTCCACTAAGCGTTAAGTAAAGCAGACGTTTTTATTACCAATCAAGAACTAAAAGACATCTAAACATCTGGTTTCCAGTGTCTGACTAAAAATTGATAAAAACATTGAATATTAAATCTAAAAACCACTGAACCAGAAAGTATGTTACCAAGAAATATACAGAAAAGATAAACTTCGTTTTCCGGTACCTATGAAAATGCATCGTTCAGTAATGATTTGGCCCTTTCTCATACCCTTTCATGTGAATAGAGCTTACGGGAAAGGAGCAAACTCGAATTCATAACATTTTCGTTTGAAATAAAAAAAAAAGGATAAACTGGTACAGGATGTGAGTTTATATTGATGCTGGTTGTCCTTGTTATGGCTGACAGGGGAAGCACCTTGTTTATTTGAATGTTTTTAAAAGTAATTCTTGGCCTATTTTACTGGTACAAAAGATCGTAAAATATTTACGAAAAAAAAGCTTTATTTATTTTTCGCTTCCAACTCGTGCAGTGTCAACTTTAGCGTTTGATTAACAACGTACTACTTGGCCGATAATATCGACTAAGGACTCAATTCATAGGCAATTAAAAGTACTATAAATGACTTTATTGGCATTATCCCAAAACAAAAGTCAAAGGTAAGCGAGTTATCTTAAATAAAGTCGCGCTACCCCCGAAACGTGATGCATAGGCGAACTTTGACCAGCCATAACTTAAAGGTGAAGCAACTCACAGTGGTCGTTTATATCTTATTTTGTAGATAATTGAATTCCCTATGAGGTTCAGTTGAACATTTTTTTGTAAAAATAAAATCACAATGAGTTATTCGATAAAAACCAAACCTATCTCTTTTTCAAGGCTGCGGCTCTTCCCTAACCCCACAAATAAGAAAAAGTTGTACCCAAATAGATCCCATAAATAAAATTTTGTCCATCGAAAATTGCAATTTCATGCTCTTTTTTTGACTGGGCTAAAAGTACAGTTTTCAAAAAAATTAGATTGAACACAATTTTTTATTATATTTTTTTTGTTTTAATTACGAGTTTGAAAATAAATTTTTCAAGAACTTGTCACTAAAATAATTTTCATTAAAAACAGACAAGAATGAATTTCTGGCATTAAAAAAAGGTATATTCATATATATATTTCCGTTGTTTTTAATGATATTTTTACTTGCGATATATAGGTAGGTATTATATGGCATGTTTTGGATTCATAAAAAAAATAGAACTCGAGATTTTGATCAAACTTGACATTACGATACGATGATAAAGAAGACGAACAAAGAGGGCCTCGCAATTCTGTCCGTCTGTCTATCTTTGTCTGTCTGTCTGTCTGTCTATGGACTCGCCTATAGCCTAAACCCATGGGCCGATTTTAATTAAACTTAGTATAAAGTGTTTTTGGAACATTCCCCCGACATGATTTTTTCATTTTATTTTTAGGACCAAAAATAACGGTACCTGCCATATAATTTTTTTTTAGCATTTTTGGCAAATCTTATTATTTTTCTTAAAAATGGCTCGACGGAGAATTCTAAAAAATACTTCAATAAATTTTAATAAATATATATTATACCTTTTTGTGAAAATTAAATTTCCAAGAAGTGGTTTTAAATGGTACCTCCCATAGAACCATTTTTGTTGTTTTCTTTTTTCTCGAAAAGAAATAGAAGATCAGTCTATTAATTTTTTTTGTAGAATCTTCTGAAAAATTTAAATAAAATTGTGTACCAACATTTAAAAAAAAAAATTGTTTGGATTTAAAAAAAAAAGTTTCAAAATTTTGTTTGAAAACCAAATATTTCGAAAACGACATGGTTGATTTTCATGAAACTTGGTAACAAGTGGTTTTTTAACATTATCTAAAGTATTTTGAGCAAACATTTTTCTTATAGTCAAAATTAACGGTATCTTCCATATAAATGTTAAAAAACCGTTACAGAAAATATAAATTTTCTCGAAAATGACTTCTACGATTTTGATTAAAATTGTTCTTAATACTAATATTAGTATGGTCTACAATCTGCCAAAAACAAAATTTACAGTTAACCAGTATTAAGAGTACCTCTCATAGAACCATTTTCTTTATTTTGGACTATCTCATTATTTGTGTAACCGATTTAAATTACATTTTTTATACAAAAGCTTCTTAAAAGTTGAAATCATACTGAATATCAAAATTTTCAAAAAAAAAACAATTTTTTTTTTTTGAAAATTCGATATTTCAAAAACTGGTAAATAATTTTTTTCGAAATTTAATTTTTAATTTAACATAAATAAATACTAAAAATTTGTGCATCAATTTGTTTTCTTAAGAATGTTTACAAAATTTTATATAAAAAAATTAATTAAAAAACCGCTCCTAGGATTTTGAACTTTTTTTCTCCAAAACTAAGATTTGTTAAAGAAATCAGATGGTTTAGTTTTTTTTAGCTCTTAGAACAATTTAAGAAGATATTTTTAATAAATTAATCACAATTTATTTTGATTTTTAATAATTTTTCTATTTAAGTCCCATGCTCATATGTATATATGTTATGTACATGTGCAGTGTGCTATATTGTTCATTTTTGCATATTAACAAAATACAATAATAATTATAACAATCTTTGAAATTCGAAGAAACTTTTACTACAAGAGCAAGTTTGTGCGATCCAGTCGTGCGTTTTATTTTGATTGCAAGTCTCCAAAACAGGGAGAAATATCCACACCTTACATACAATTTTGTTCTTGTCTCAACCCATTATACACGCACTAAACTTTTGTCGTGTCTTATAAAAAACACCCTGTATTAAGTAAAAAATAAAAATAATACGTATACGCCATGGTGACCCATATGATTTTTATGTTTTTTCAAGTATCTTTAGATTTTTTTTTGTTTCAAACCATAAAGCAATTAATATTTATTCCCTACGTTTAAAGGTACATTCCATGAAAAACATATGGGTACATTGATTTTTTTTAAAAACATATTATTTAGGTACTAAGTTTATTGGCATCTCCTATGTTTTCTTAATACGGGAGACTGACTACTCCAGAATTATGAATTTACTTTTCATTGTCTTTCTTCAAAGACATATTTTTCCTTTTTTGCTGAAAAAAAACTGCTGACTGACAAAAGGTAGGCTTTGTAAAAGATAAAATCCCCAGTTGAATTCCGCAACACTTTACCTAATGGCATTTATTTGCGTTTTCATATCACACACACTCGCTTGTGTCATCATATATATCGCTCTTACCTTAAACTTTACCTAATACATACCTGCTTATATTAAAAGCATACACGTTTGAAGTACTGTCTTCGTTCAAGACTAACACCGCCCGCCACTGTGCCGCACTGGGAAAAGGAACACAAATCTCTTAAAGATAAATCACGCTTTTACACTGCTCGCTGCTGTTCATTCTGTTACTACCTACGAATGTCACACTGTCATAATGTCATCCTGAAAAATGCTCTCCCAATGATGTGAAAATGGTCTGCGATTATCAATGTGAATGTGGAAGCCTTTTAGTCTCGAGGTAAAGAGCTCACTTTAATACTAGCTTCGAGGCTTTGTCATCGTGGTGTTTTTGTAAATTGTACCATTTTTCAGTCTTCCCATTGATATTCCTCAGACGAGGTTTTTTCTTCGTCTCCTTGCGGCCGTTCTAGCGTTTTATCACTCATTCGAGTGTCAACTGAGGTTTTTGTCTCCCACGTCTCAGTTTTATTTCCCATGGCTCAAAAAAAAAAAATGAAGAAAAAGGACGAACGATAGTGATGAAAACGTTCGTAAACCTCTTATGCAAAAAAAAAAAAAAAAGGAGGAAGAAAATAAGTACCGGAATAAGGGAAGAGATGAAGATTCTGGATAGTGGCCGGATTATATGCAAGAACAGTAAAATAATTACAGGATGTATACAATGTCATTTTAAGGATATACAACGCGGAGACCCCCAAGCAAGATAACTGTCGTCAGCGTTTGTTGACAGGCTTTACAACACGATTTCCATGAATGACGTTCCTTTTTGAAACAATAAAATTCATGTGCAGAAATAATTGAATAGCGAGGATGGATACGAACCGACATACAGACGCACAGACAGACAGAAAGGCATATAGACTCAAAATGAAAAGGACTACTGCTGTTTTTGAGAATAAGAAGAATCATCATATTTTCATTTTGGCATGTAAGAGTTGCATAATGTCAGTGTCACACACATTGATGAGGATTCAGGGTAGCTAGATAAACTATTTGTTTCTGTTATTATTTCCTTTTCGACTTCAAATGTTGTTTTTCGGTTTTACCCACAGTATAATTTATGTAACTTTTCCTTTGAAGAAAAGCGAAATTTGACGTCGTCGTTTCTGTGGCGTCGCATTCGCCCGCGCGCCGTTGGGGGTGGCCGCGGTGAATTAAATCTCTTTTGAAATTCCACATACTGATTTGAGATTTAATATACGACAAACGAATGCGAAAGGAAAATATTTATGCTGTCATGTGGTGCGGTATTGTTGTGACATTTGTGGTGACGAAATGGAAATTGAAAATTTAAATTAAATGCACAATTGGATGAAGCAATCCTGATTACTTTTTAATTTGGGGAGAAAATTTAAATTTGCTGCACAAAAAAAAAAAAAAAGGATGCAAATTTAAAATGAGCATTAATTCAGAAATGATTGAATTTAAAATTTTCTTTACTGGAACTATGCAACAGCTTTGGATAACATCCAACAACTTTCAAATTCGAATCAGTGCATCAAGAATTTGGACTTAAGATTTGCATTTATAAATTTAAATAAAATCATTTTAGGACTTCTTGTCATGTCATCATTTCATAACAATAAGATGTTACAACTTGATGAGGCTTTGAAACTCGATTTGAATCGTGGGTCACTTAATTTGAGAATTGAAATTGCAGCACTTAAAAAAAGCTTAAGCTGCAATTGGTTTCCGCATCTTAAGATTTTCCAATTTCTGTTGTGGTTGGAACCAGCTTAACAGAAGTATACAAATCTGTTAGAGGCCTGTTAAAATTGAACCGGTTTGAGGGTAGAAGATCAAAACTTATTACTATTTTTTTAAATCAGTTCTTATGTGCGTAATTTTAGCTCTCCCATTTTTGATTAAAAAAAAAAATGTGCTGTATTGTGTCATCATTTTTGTTTTTTTTTTTTTAAATTCCAAAATTTTTTCGAACAAAAGTGTTTCTAAAAACTTAAAGTTGCGGTGTTACATAATATGTGTGACGTGAGACTAAGAAACGAAGAAATAAAACAAAATTCGCATATTTGCAACATTTTTTTACAACCGAACGCAAATGTTGCGAAGCCCCTAAGCTTGAAGTAAACACTGCCATTTTTGATTTTCAGAAAAATAAGAGTTAATGCTACAAATATTTTGCTCAAATTATGTCCATGTGCCGTTAATATTTTTTTTTTTTTTTTTTTCAAAATCGCAATTTTGCTAATTTTACTGGTTATTTTCTTTTTTTTTTGCTAAATTACGATAAAAAAAAATATTAACGTGTGCTTTTTTGTACTTAGTTTGTTCTGCCAAGTGCTGAAGAGATATAAAAAAATCGCTTTAAGAGTTAACAAGTTATGGTGTACTGCCATTTTCGATTTTTTTCAAAAAAAAAAAAGTTGTGCTGCGTGCAGTAAATATTTTTTTCGAATTCGCCGGTTTTTCGAATTAAATTTTTTAAAATTAAGTTTTTCTAAAAACTTAGAGTTATTCTGTTTTGTGCACAAAAATTGATCCTAACAACCAAATCGATAGAAAAAATTTGCATATTTGCAACTCTTACAACCAAACGCAAATGTTGCGCAGCCCCTACGCTTGAAGTTAGCACTGCCATTTTTGATTTTTAGAAAAACAAGAGTTATGTTGTATTTACATATTGTGTCCAACTTTTTTTTTTCCAAATCGCAAAATTGCAAGTTTTACAGGTGATTCTTTTTTTTTTTAATAAAGATTAAAAAGTATTATTTCGAATTCCTTTTAACAAAAAATTCGATTTGTTTAGAAGAAAAAAAATCGATTTTTCTGGACAAATTACTTGTATATTGAAAGAAAAAAGTCGACTTTGTTTAGAAAAAAAAATCGAATTCGATATTAATCTTATGATGTGTTGTGCTGCCAAGTGCTCAAAGAGATACAAAAAAATAGCAAATTTTACGGATGAAATTTTTTACAATTTTAATACAAGCGGGGCAAGTTGTAGCACATAATTTTTTTTTAAGAAAATAAAAAATGTCGGTGCTAGTTTTTGTTCTAATCTAAACACTCGTGTCTAGATTAGGTATTACAATTCTGAACGTTTAGACAATCTATTCCGTTGCTTAAAACTATATAAAAAGTTAGATCACTTTCACAGTTAAGAATGTTAATTCATAACTTGGACGGCTGTCTTAAGTTATGAAGCGTTTATAAATACGACTGAGAATGTCTAAAAGTTTTGTATTTTTAGCAATTTGTTTCAAGGTTAAATCGTTGCGCACTCGATTAAAGATTGGGGCATTAAAGTAATACTTAGGTTTCTGCAATAGAAGGTAGATTTTGAATAACAGTTGTGGTGGCAGGCTTGCCAGATTGCGCGATTTATCGCAAAACGTGCGTTAATTTTTTTTGTTTTGTGCCTTTAAATTTAATTTTTCGATATATTTATATTTTTTGTTTTTTTTTTTTTTTTGCAATATTAAATTTACTTAAAAGTAGCCAATCTCGAATGAAAAAATCGTCAATTTAAATAACTTTTGAAAAACTTCGTTATTTTGTTGGCAAATATATAAAGTTAAATAGCTCAACGATTGCGTGAGAAAACTTCAAGAAAAGATTTTTTCCTTAAAAGTGAAATTGAATTTATTGCAAATTCATTTTTTAATAAAAGAAAAAAATACTATTAACTATAACAGTTGCAAGCCTTTGTGGTGGACGCAGCAGATTTACTCCAAGAAGTACATTTTTAATTTGGAGTTAAGATCAGCCGCTCAATGAACCTTACCCTGTCATACGAATATGAAATATTATTTTTGAAGATGTGGCCTCAAGCTGGATGGCAACGCTAAAAACACTCCAGCATCATTAAATTTTTGAAATTCCATTATAACAGACCCCAGCTTGACGTATTTCATTTGCAGTTGCAGTGCATTGCTTCTTTAGGACAAATGGTATAAAATGGCTCATTTAATCCAGCAGATGACTCCTCGGGAGTAAAATATTGCGAGTGCCATATCTATAAAATATTACTTGTGATATTGACACGAGTTAATAATATGAAAGAATAAATTGTTTTAAAGTTTAATGTGGTAGTTAATTGATTTAAATGCAAAAGGACAATAAATTGATATTTTTATTGGAGAATTTATTGTTTAACCACAAAGTGGGAATGTTGATAATTTATGTTATTGTTAATTTTTGCAACAGGGTTAAAAAGATTATTCCCGTCATTATACGAAGTGATTTATAATTATTTGTTTGTGTCCAAAAGATATTTTTACATCACTTGTCATCCGATTACATTAATTTTAAAAGCACTATTCTGTATTTTAAATTTATACTAGGTAGGTGTATCCTGGGTGTTTTTGTGTTGTCACAAATGTTATGAAATAAATTTATATATTTTTTTTGTTTCATCTTTTTTTTTTTTTTATTTGCTGAAATTATTATATTTTGTGTGTTTGAAAAGGAAAGGAAACGCATCAGAAGATTAATGTAGGATGGCAGAAGGAAATTCTACATAAAATATGAGGTGACACTTGAGGAATGAGTTCCGTTAATGGTTGGTACTACTTGTAATAGGTTACAAAATACATAAATACCTACAAAAATTTATGTTATCTAAGGCGAGACAATTTACACAGAATTTATTATTCATTTAGACATCATTTTTTTTTTCTTAGGGCTATCCTTAGGGTTTTGTTTTGGGTTAGATTTGTTCAAGAACTCGTATTTCTATTATGCCCTTGTATTCATTCAATTACCTTCAATGGTCTTTGCTTTTTTTAGAAGTTACTTTACAAGAATTGCAAAGAATTTCTTTTCTAAGTTGTTTTGACTGGTATCTTTTTCATTAAATGCAGATTGTTTTTTTTTTAAATATAGGATAACATTCAAAGCAACTGAAGTCACTTCATCAGAAATTAAAAAAAAAAAACAAAACAATAAAAAAAAACAATATGCACGACTGAATCGCACGAATTTGCTCTTGTAGTTAAAAAACTATAATGAAGTAGTAGCAGCTATTGCTATGCACAGGCATTTACCTTGACAGTTCAATAATGTTACCACGTTGTAACGAAATAATGTTAAGCAAGTCAATTGCTCAATTAGGCAAACAAAAATAAAAAAATTGGACGGCTTGTTTTTGAACAAAAAGGTAGGAAATAAAACAAAAACGTAAATATCACGAAAAACTTTCAATTTAAAAGTTCAAGGGACCTCAAACGCATTTCCATGCGTTTCGCCCCAAGGTAAGACAGTATGGTCTCATCAGTTAGATGCTGTCGTACCCTTCTCAGACCCAAATATTGGTCGATGTTTAACGACTCTTATAAAAATTAAAGCATGGATTGGATATACTGTGAATTTTATTATTCTAAAGGAATTTGTTTAAATTCAGACACTTAGAAATGATTCTGTTTCGTTTCGCATTGAGTTGAGGTCACTTATGGACTTTTAAATTGAAATTAATTCAAATCCTCCACCTAAACAGAAATCATTCTTAATAAATTTCTTCATCTTCGTTTCACGAAAAACGTCAGAATATCCAATAAAGGAGTTTAATAACTTAACAGATTAGGGATCATAATCATTCAATAAATAAATAAGATGTATGAACTTGTTTTAAGTAAGTAAGCTTAATTTCTGGTAGACCTTCCGGAAGAACCTGAAGCTCTGATATAATTTTTTAAGCTTTGCTGCATCATTTTACCTTCACCACATATGTAGACTACTTTCCGTGAAAAACAGAAATTTAGATGAATAACCTAAATAGATTAAATTTTTACTTACGACCATGTCATTGACTTTTTTCAAAACTAGCTTTACTGACAAAAACTAGTTTTATAGGGGTTTTGAGTTTTAAGTTTTTCAAAAAAAATTATTGATATGATTAAGACGTCAAAATACGTACATATGAATATTTTGATTAAGAAGTCAAAGTAAGAAAAATTTGTGAAAAACTTTAAACTCAAAACCCTTATTGAACTAGTTTTTTCGTAAATCTAGCTTAGAAGAAAGTCAATAATATGGCCGTTAGCGCTTCTTTTCTTTTCTTTTCTTTTCTTTTCTTTTCTTTTCTTTTCTTTTCTTTTCTTTTCTTTTCTTTTCTTTTCTTTTCTTTTCTTTTCTTTCAACGAAGTCTGCCGACAGATTTGTTAACTGACGAAACAAGCACAGTTTCTAATGTTTATTGTACAATGTACAGGTTGTACCAGCAAAACTATAAATTCATTAAGCCATAATTGTAATGCATTTTCTTAACAAAACCAGAGTTTCCGCCACAATCCCTCCATTTTCACCTAAGAACCATATCGTCAGACCTTGAAAATTTAAAATTTATTTAAGTTATTTACTTGATATTAAATTTTTGTGGTACAAAACTAAGCAGCGATATCATTTAGTCTACACGAGAATATTTTTCTTCAATTTTTCAAATAATTTAATCCCACCAAAAACATTTCATGTAAAAAAAGGTCGCCAAGACTCACATGCATATAACGCTTTCGCTGTGAAAAAGCTATGAGATCTCATGAAGAGCCAAGCCCATAACTCTACAAGGCCTAACTCCACAAGACCTAACTCTACCAACCCTACATCGTGGTCAAAAAGTATGACTTGGCCGTTTCGCAGCCGAAACACAGAAACTTCCAATTTTTGGTAAGTCGGTTATGCAAAAGTTTAATGAAACGGCCAAGCCATACTTTTTGACCGCGATGTAGGGTTGGTAGAGTTAGGTCTTGTAGAGTTAGGCCTTGTAGAGTTATGGGCTTGGCTCTTCATGAGATCTCATAACTTTTTCACAGCGAAAGCGTTATGTGCATGTGAGTCTTGGCGACCTTTTTTTACATGAAATGTTTTTGGTGGGATTTCATTTCTTTTTGTAGGATCACCTATTATCCGTAAGAAAAATACTTGAACCTCCCTTATAAATACTTCACTGTAAAACGCTGCTTCCAGTAAACCTACTTCACAGTTTATATTGTAGCAATAGGCATATGTATAACCTAGGAATTAAATAACTACCTACAACCTACCAAACCTATAACCTTTATATTGAGCTAAGTCTCTTAGCAAAACACCAGATATGTACTTGAAAATCATATACCTATGTACCTATACATAATTATTAAGCATTATAATATATAGTATTAAAGTAACCCGTATATTTTTAACTTCGCAATAATTAGGGTAAACCTTAAAAAAATGAGCCGTCAATGAAAAATCTCTTAGTTCTTTTTTTTACCGAAGAGAGTTGAAAGTTCATAATTTTTTCCTATCGCACACCCCTGAATATAAATACATATGCATAAACACATATAACATATAATTCCAAGGATACGTCATAGCGATACCGACACGACAATTTTTTACCAAACGTGGTGAAGATCATACAATACATAAACAACCCTTATTTCAAGCAAAGACATATTGTGCATTGTTTTTTGTGTTTATGAGTAAAAACTAAAAAAACAACCCTTACGTCAAGTATAGGCGGGTTATATGCCTTGTGAAAATTGTTGTTGTCTTAGATGTCTTATTATGAACCCCCATGTTTGGGGTGTTGGAGGGCGAAAGTTATAGATTTCTTAATTTTTTTGTTGTTTGTGTGCAAATCCTAGCCTACATTCCAAATTTCAGCTTTCTAGGACTTCGGGAAGTACCCTTTAGGTTTTGATGAGTGAGTGGTCAGTGGCAAAATCGACGTTTTTGGGTATGAATTACACCCAAAGTATAAAAGCTAGAAATATGAAATTTGGTGTATTTTGTAAGTCCGTGGACTACACCTAATTTGAGCTCTCTAGCTCTATCCAGATCGAAGTTATGAGGGCCTGAAAATCCGACGAAGCGTTACGAGAAAATATAGGTAGTGCCCGCCGCTCGTTTTGCTCGTCTTGGCAGGGGGCACTACCGTGCCCCCAGATTTTTAAAATGCGGATACTGCCACAAAAAAAAAACAAGTGGCTGGGTTTGACCCACACTGATAACTTCTCATTGGTTCCCTTTGAAACTCGACACCCGATGTTATTTCTTATAAGAAAATTACCAATTAAAAATCTTTGAAAAACTTATCAGTTGTGCAATCAAGAGAAGGCTGTTGGATCTAAATATATGCGACACGAAAAATTACAACAATTCTTAACATTGTTTTTTTTTGCAGTTTTTTTTTCGCCTAAACCGTCAATTAGCTATATTTTCTTAAAAACCTTATCAATTACTAATTATGGCATTGTTTGTAGACTAAATTTAGTCGGGAGTTAATATCATTGGTTGTTCTCGAGATATTCGGGCCGAAAAACATTTTTTTTTAATTTTTTTAGTAGTTTTTGTTTGCAGTTTTTTTGGCCTAGAAAAAAACCTTTTATTGAATTTTTTTACAAACTCTAAAGATTATCAACTATAATTTTTTGTATTAAATAAAATTAACCCGAAGTTTATATATTTGTGTGTTTTCAAGACATTCAATATTTTTTAACAATTTTTAATTGTTTTTTTAATTACAAAAAGAAAACTGTCGGTTGATTTTTTTTTTTTAATTTTGACCAATTTTTCACTACGTCATTATGCATAAAATGAAACCAGGCCAAAGTCATTAGAATTATAGAGATATTCGAGAAACAAGCCATTTTATAACTTTTTTTTAAATTACTGTAATAAAAAAAAACGCTCATTGAATTTTTCTGAAAATCCTTTCTGCACGTTATGGCCTTATTATCTAAAAAAAAAAATAAATTTGATGGCACAACAGCTCATGAAGAACTAGGGCCTAGTGACTTACAACTCTCAACCATTCCTGTGTGCGTGTCTGCAGGAATGGAGGGGACCTACAGTTTATTGCCGAATCCGAACGGCTAACGAGAGGCACTTTTCTGTGACAGGAGATACTCTTGGAGGATTTGTCAATTCCTCGCAAGAGGCAGTAGCCGTTTTTTCTTTCTTTTTTCTTTTAAATAAATACATAGGTGGCGAGGCTGGGGATCGAACCTTATACCTCCGGCATGACAGTCCATCGCACTAACCATCACACCACGGCTACTACGGCCTTATTATCTGTAAAATAAAATTTATTTGAAGTCGATATTTCTATGATGTGTTCCCGAGATTTCTTCGGTGAAAAAAAGCTTCCGAACGTACAAACGTATATACACACGGTACATAGACACCTCTCTAAAAACAATGTTATCCGACTCCAGAGACCTCGAAACGTTGAGAAATGTCTAAATTTTCAATTTCACAAATCGGACCGATTACAATAACTTCCAATATGGGAAGTTAAAAATGCATGTCATACATAACTTCGCCAAAAGAATAAAGAAGCAAAAAATTTTTCGCACTTGATTAAACAAAAACTTCAAATTTAAATGGACGGAACTGAACGGTCACAACAAAGATTTAAAAAACTATAGCTCTCTTTTGAGTTTTTCGCAAATAAACATGAACTAAACACAATTGCTAAAACAAAGGATTTTTAAAATGCAGTTTTATTTATAATTTATATTTATAAATAGTATAAAACTTCAGTAAGAAACTCCATGATTCAGTTTGAATTAGCGTAGATCTGTTATTTTGCCAGAGATATTATAAATATTCCCAGGGTATGGTGCATTGGCTATTTGCTACATATAATGTGTGATGTTTTCAGTTAATTTTCGAATGCATTATTTTTTTTAATTTTGTCTACCTAGATCGACTTTTCTGACCACTGTGCGTCGCATCAGTTGAGCAATTAAAGATATTCATAAAGACGGAGATTACTTTATCTTAATCTTTATAAAACTATAAAAAGGTCAAGATAAATGGATCCTTTAAATTCAATTTATATATCTACCACTACTTTATCTAAAAGATTTCAAAAGATTCAATTTAAAATTCTACAGCTATATATTAAATCAAAGTGAATACAAACCTAGGTGCGTAAGGATTGGATTGGAAAAATTATTTCAATTTGAATTTTTACTCTAAATCTGATTAAAATCAATCCTCTATAGTCTCTAGTGCAAAACAACACTTTGCATAATAATCCCAAGGTACAGTAAACAATGACCTTTTTTTTACAATTTAATCCCTTTTAACCTTTTTCTAACAGTGAATCACTTGCTAATTCGTATTTTCTTTTTTTCTTTTTTTCAGGTAAAATGACTTTTGGATAACTTAATCTAAGATGTCGCCTCGCCTTGTGTGCCGGATATAACGAATATCTAAAGTTTTTTTTTATCACGGAAGAAATTGACCATGTCTTATAAGATGGTAAAGCAAAAACCAAAGCATGTTTACTTAGATTTGAAGAAATTCTTTTTTTTTTTTTCCTTTAAAGCTTTTTTTTTGTTTCTGTTTAAGACGTTTAGTTCATAAGATAGAGGGTTTATCTTATAAAATAAATCTAATTTTTTTCTCGCGAAACGTGTTTTTCTCTACGCGGTGGATGAAATGAAAAAGAAAAATTCTGTTTTCATGCTATTTTTAAAAATTCGCAGCATGTAGCCAACCGAAAATGGAAAAACAGATATGATAAGCATAGATTGATGGACCCTGCATATCTTATATCTGGATGATTTGCAATTTATAAAAAAAAGGTTCAATATGAAGTAAAACAAGATCCATAAAAGACTGCTTTGCCATAAATCGTGATCCCGAAACCCTTATTTGGCATATAAATAGGTACATCAAAAATACAACTCAGGACTATGAGTTATAAATAATCGGCTAAACTATAAAGTACTCTGCTGGGCAAAATTTAAGGAACAACAAGTGTTTTTTAAATTTATTTTTAATCATACAAAATATGCACGACTGAAATTGTTGAAGAAACGTCAGCTAGCCGTTCCTGATGATTTAAAACAAGATTTGAATTTCTCCACTAAGGGAATCACAATAAGTGGCTCTGTACAAAATTCCAGGGCTTATGCAGGAGTATCTTGATTTATTTTTTTTAAGGATGATAATTCCTTCAACACTACACTACAAGTTTTTTCATTGTCACTAGACTGAATCATTTTAAGGTATTCTGTTAAACGCAGGCATTCCATTTTTATATTTATGATGTAATTCCCTAGAAAATAAATACGAGTACCTATTTGTTTAATTATGGTGAAACGGAAAACTGTCATCCCAAGGCAAATAGAGGTCGCCAAAACTCACAAGCTCATAACGCTTTCGCTATGAAAATGCTATGAGATCTCATGAAGAGCCAAGGCCCTAACTCTACCAGGCTTAACTTTCCAATCCCTAACTCTACAAACCTTACATCGTGGTTTGCATGGCGGACTGCATTTTACAATAAGTCTATGAGAAACGGCCAAGCCATATGAGGGCTTGAAAATACGACGAAACGTTGCGAAAATATATAGGTTACCGAAAATATATATAATGTACAGTAAAATCCGCTTAAGTGAAACCCGCTTAAGAGAAAAACCCGCTTATCTGAAACACTTTTTTCATCCCCGAGTATTTCTCGACCAATTACCTTTAAAACACTCCGCTTAAGCGAAACTCGCTCAAGTGAAAAACCCGGATACCTGAAACATATTTTCAGTTTAATTTTATATTTTTCATTGAAAAAAAAAAACTCTCTTAAGTGAAAAAAAAATAGAATCGCACAGAACGAAAAATTTGCTGAATGCTTTCGTTTCTTCTTTATTTTTCACCTTCACTATTTTCACCACGAACATGACATTTGAATTTCTGATTATTTCACAAACGTTTACACTTACATTTTATAAACAAATTGCTTTGTCCTCTCAAACAAGAATCCAAAGCAACATTACAACTGGAACTGACTCAAAAGGTATACGTATTTTGACATTTATTAAAAAGAAAACTAGATTTTCATTATTCAAAGATAAATAAATGATAAATACAATTGTTTGGAGCATTAATTCTCCGCTTAATGAAATTTGTAAATCCGTTTAAGTGAAATTTTTTTCACTTATCCGGACTCCGCTTAAGTGAATTTTTTTTTTTTTACTTAAGCGGGGTTCGTTTAAGTAAATAAACCCGCTTAAGTGAAAGAAAGACTGTGACATTTTTTAGTTTCTCTTAAGCGGGTTTTACTGTATTTGCAATTAGGAATGGCCACGAGACTTGGTATATTATCGATTTGGCATAACTTATAGTATCGTCTTGGTCTTGTGGCGCCTTTTGTGGAAGAAATGTGAATTAGAGTTGTAAGCGAAATGATATACGGTGTTTTGAATAAATTGCGAAAACAGGCTAAGAAGTGTAAGTTGAGTCGAAGTCGAAAAATAAAAAATATTCCGCAGGCGGGAAAGGCAATTTTCAACAAAAAATATTAAAAAAAAGTATACGGCAATACACACAATGGCATCCTGTATCTTTTTTTAAGGATATCCTTTCTTTAATTCTGTTTTTAATTCAATAGTCTTTAGTTTATAGTTTTTGCAAAATTTTCAAAAAATATGGAGAATTTAGGTTTGGAGGAAATTGAAAATAACATTATTATGCTTTACTATAGTATGGTACAACTGCCCAGAGTACCCAGTAGTAAAGAGAAGCCTCAGTTTGGATATAATTTGCAAAGGTTCCTAAAAATTTAAATTTTTACACAAAACCAATAGTTGCTCTATAGAGAAAAGTTACAAAAAAAAAAAAAACACATTAATCAGAAAAGCTGATGCTTATGATGGTCGCTTTTGTTTAAACTTTATTTGATCAAAGACCTAATTTGCTTCGTTCGAACTTTAATTTTCCTGTACTGGAAATATCCTACAGTTCATTGAACATAAAACTTCCTCAGCCAACTTCCATTTAGTTTATATAAAAAAAAAAAAAAAAAAAATAACAAGGCAATTTTACATGCCATAGTTTGAAACTCTTTCTGTGTTGGCTCTTATTGATGCTTTTATTTGCTCTCAGGGATAAAAAGGCAGAATCTATAGACAAAAAAAAAAATATCTACAATCTAGAAACTCAATCTTAACACAGGCCAGCAAACTAGAAATAGGATCCACTCATATTTTCTTATGTAAGGCAAAGTTCAAACAACGCCTCAAGTAACTGGTGCGATGAGCCATGAGCCTGAGGAGCATTGAGTGTGTGATTTCCATAGAAATAATCAAAGCTAAGACCAGCTATAGATGGATTTACAATGATGGCGCGTATACCCGACCAACCCGTTGGGATATTCAACAGCGGATATGTATCCCTGGAACTACACATTTTCGTTGTGCAAACATTTTCAGTAGCTTCATGTAAGAGAATGTTCCACTTGGGTGTATTTAATTTCACTTCCTGTGATGTTTTCATTTTTTTTTTTAATTTTTTATTCACCTGAACAAGGATTTGTACTTAGATGTAGGTAGGTAAGTAGACGAGTTTTTCATAAAGGTGATCGACATGACATGGACATCCTTGTCGTCATCGTCGTCACCATCTCTTTTCGTTATATTCAACATTCACTATCATGCAAAAAAGAAGGATAATCATTTCTTTATTGCTTAGTGAGCTATTAAAAACTCATTTGTGATAAATTATTCCTCATGCTCCCATGTGGATGGATGGTTTCCATTTAACTGGATAAATGGCACGTAAAATGGGGCACACCATAAGCATATACATACACACACACACACACACATATATATATAAATAGAGGATAATGATGCTACTGGTTGTGGTATGTAATGTTGTTCCAATTGAATTGAAGTGAGGACAGGTACAAAACATACCTACTCTTCGTGTTTTGTCTAAACATGGAGAGCTCAAAAAACCTGGGATTGAAATTGTGAAGTCAGGCAAGTTGTGGGCAGATGAATGACAACCAAAAAAAAAAATTAGTACAAGCAACAAGGAAGTCATTTAAAAAAAAAAAAAGATTTTTTTTGTTTGAAGTTAGATTTTCATGTTGATAAGCTTTATTTTTGGGAACAAGGTCTCTAAATTTTGTGAAAATATCAAGTTTAAAAATCTTGAAAAGAGCCCCTATCAATTTTATTTACTTACTATTATTTGGGTATAAAATGTATTGCTAGCAAAATATGCTTGTAGGAAGCAGCGTTGCCAACCACTTTGGGAAAAATAATCCCTCCATTGAAAAAAAAAAAAATTATGCCTTTTCCAATGAAAAAAAGCCTCACTTGATTTTTTTAAATTAATGTTAAATATAAAAATTAAACACCAATTTTATTTAAATAAACAAAAATAATCCTACATTAAAAAAAATAAAATAACTCACAGGAAAACGTCATCTATCTTATAACATACAGGTACATTTATTGATTGATTACAAACATAAGTAGCTAAGCTAGGCACGTATGGAATAGTAAAAATTCATATTTAAGTACAGTTTGAATGAGATTGCCTTTAAAATCATACACACATGGATTTTTGAAATAACTATTAGCGGGTTTCTTGGAAGGAATCGCAGATTATAGCAAATTATACCTTTAAAAATTGTCTTTTTGTGCAGAATTCCTCTTAAAATTTCTGGTTTGAGTCTGTTCCTGAGCTTTGTTTTAATTAAATTAAAACAAGAGAAAATACTTTCAACTGTCGCTGGCTGTGGAATGTGAAATACTTACTAATTTTACAAGAAAGAGAAACATTTTAAATCCATCTATTTTTTTTTTTTATTGAAATGGTTTTTCCCAAAATCTGGAAATGTTTTTTTAAATCGTTAGAAATATTTAATTTCACAAAATCTGAATTCAATAAATATTAATAATGAAAAATTAAGTCTCAAAACCCCCAAACAGGTATAAAAAAGCCTCAGTTGGAATCGCTGGCTGGTAGGGAGTGGTGATCTCAAAAATGATTTTGGTTTTATTTTTTCCTACCAATTTATATTGGATTGTTAATTATTATAATTTGTAATATTATATTGTATAAAATTTGAATGTTTCAAAAATTCCTTTTGAATGGTCTCTTTAAATTTGATTGAAAGTCAATAAATTAGGGCTTAAACCAGCGTTGCGGAAGTGGCATGATCGTGCTTTTTTGACACGATACCTTCCTCGTGGCAAGGTGGCACGAAAAAGTTGAATATGGCACGTTTTTTATTTCCATTACTTAAAATGAAGCAAATTTTAACCAAATTCAATGAAAATTGTTCCAAATTCGCAAAAAGTAGACAGAAAGACATATTTTTTGATAATGCACGAATAGATCAAATTATTTCCTTTGATTTTTTTTGTTTTATTACACCCCGTAATAAAATTAATTAGTTTTTTTTTTTCAACAAAATAGATGAATTTGTGTCTTTTTTTGATATAGCACGTAAATTGGCACGCTTTTTCAGAAAATATGACACGTTTATTTTATTTAGAGCGGCAACGCTGGCTTAAACTGTAAATAGGCTTTAAAAACGCGAAAATGTTCTACCAGTAGTATATATGGGTAGCTTCTGGCACATTTATTGAAAATTTTAATTTAATGTTTTGAGACAACTTAAGAGGCAAATTAAGTAATTATTTTGATGCCAATATGTAAAAATAGTGCCTCGATTATTATTTCTTGCCATATTCATATTATGCTATAAGGCGAAGGCGTTACATTTCAATGAGAGCTGTATAAGAACACACTTGCTTATTAACATTTTATTATTTTCAAAAAAGGTTGAAAATTGAGCTTCTATGGTTACTTTGAGCCAGCCACTAGCTGCGTTAACATAAATAAAATGCATTTAATCCTTAGTACCAACCAGGGGCATAACGGGCACCTTAAGGATAATTGTTAATAAAAACTGCAAAAATGTGAATAGAATTTCGGAAGAACTTTTATAAGAAAGAAAATTTATTAATTAATGAATAAGCAAAAGAAGTACAGTTTTTAGAAAATAAATATTTAGTAAATTTTTGTTTTGCTTTGAAAAAGTCATTCAATTTGCCCATTATTCCTCGGTGCTGAGGCATAATGGGCATATATGTGGTATAATGCGCACAGAACTAAATTGGATTGCAATGCGAGCATGTTTGCTTCCATTCGTCAACATTAGCCTCTCCAAGCACAAGAACAATGATACCACTTGCAACAAGCTCTGCGGGAAACCCATCTTTCTGTGGACTGGGAGTTTAAATACCTATAATGCAAGCACTCCTCGTCTTCTGAATTTGCTTCCTTCCTGTTTTTTTCAACGTTTTGTTATGCGATGAATTGCCTTATTGATGAAACCTTAAACCCTGTAGCCAAAACACATTTTTCTGGCTTCATTCTTGTCACTTGGGGTTCCTGTCATAATTGCGAACCATCTGAGAAAATGTATAACATGCTGATAAAATTATATAGAAATTGATACTAAAACATTAACAGGGCAAAATTAATTTATACTTATTTACTTATCTTGGTATCAAATAAAGAGAATCCAATATTCAAGTGACCAGTTTCTCGAAAAATACACTCGAAAAATCCTCAAAATAATAAAAACACTGTCGAAAATTCGGTTTTGTTCAAAACGAAGAGGAACTGCCATTTTAATTCAAAAAAGTGGTTTCCCCTAATAGCGAGCGATGTATTGAAACTGGTAGATTGCGTTTCGGAGCTGACCCTTTATTCGACGTAGAAATACAAGGGGGCCCATTATGCCCCGGGTGCCCGCTATGCCCCGGGTTCCCCTACTTGCACAAATTGATATAACTTGCAACAACACTTAAAAATACTCTTTTAAATTTCTATTTTTCCTAACAAATATGTTTGATAATACTAAATAACATCTTATCTCTTATTCCCATGGCTTTAGAATAAAAAAATTGACACGATCTATTATTAAAAGTTCAACAACGATAAATAAAAAGTAAACCCCTCAAAAAAAAAAGAAATAATTAATGTACATAATGTATGTACCTAGCTTCTTGAATTTTGTTCCTTCATTTTCTTGAAGCAGGAAATGTCAAAAAAGTTTACTACCGTAATGTTTCGTCATATAAATTTTTAAGTGAACAGAATTAAAATTGGATTTAGATAGATCCTTCCCCACACTGGAAAAAAAAAATAAATTTTAACTTCAAATTACAAAACAGAGTTTTTTTTTATTTCTTGATAATTACTCATATTACTCACTCAAACTTCCAAGAATTATGATAAATATATCACATGGAAACTCCCTTGGACGATTTATATCTAATATTTTGACAAAAAAAAAACTGTTAGGAGAAACCGTCAAATATACGACATGGGAACATAAATAAATGCCATCTAGAGTTCGCAAAATAAATGGCAGTAAAATTGTAATTTACTTCCATTATTATTTGCGCAGGAATATCTGAATATATACATAAATATACTTACCTAGGTAACTTAAGATATAATAATTGACTAACCGTCACTCCGTGCTGTCACCTCAGAGTTTTGGCAAAAGTTTCTTCTTTTTTTTTTTTTTATTTTACTTTCCTGTTTTCCTGTAGGAGAGAGGAATATAAATTCCTTATCATGCCTTAAAGTATTCATAAAGGACTTAAGTGCTAGATGAAGACATTTTATATCCATAAGTTTTTTTTTTTTTGTTGTTGTGCTTTGCTGTCGGCGCGCCGAACCTTTTTGACCTCTCGCCTCAATATTGAGTCCATAAAAAGGGGGCTGTTTACAAAGTTGTATTTTTTTTTTTGTTGGCTTCCGTTAATAACGGAAGCTGTACCTTCTCTTTGTAGTACTATCTCGCAGATGAAAAGGAAAATTTATTTGAACTTTTTTGTGGTTCCTGTTATGGTGACACCTTGGTTTTTAATAAAACAAAAAAGGGAGAGAAAACATACACACATACATATATCTTCAAACGTCACCACCAAATGGAACACTATATTACCTAACAACTCTGCAAACGGTTTTAGGATAAAATATTATATAGGAATACTAAGGACTTCTGGTTTGTTTGGTTTTAAGAAGGAGGAATATAAATAAGAAGAGTAAGAAGGTATGTAGTATTTTAAACAGTGTTTCTACTCATGCATAAGTTACACGGATAATTCAAATATGTACATTATATTGAAATTTGAGAAACCAATTCCTCGGGACTCTTTTTTCCGCTATTTCAACGAGTCGCCATAAGAAACACATGTAATGTTATATAAAAATTACCTATGTACTATTGAAACCGAAGAAAAGCTAAATCTAAAACTTGGATTTTTAAGTAAAAGCTATGTTTTGCGTGAATAAAACACAGCTTAGGTAAAAAAATTGGATTTCAAAGATCATGAAAAGTGGTGAAATGGCAAAATTTTCGATTCCTTAACTGGCTGAACAGAATGGTGACGCAGACGGAAACGGAGACGGAGCCGGAATAGCTGTCAAAATATTAAATACACGCAAATTCAATGTTGCGAACACAACGGAACGTAGACGCATACGGAGCTGCAGACGCAGACGGAAGAGTTCACCAACTTTTAACTTTTGAGGTACGGCACTTTTGACGTTTCAATTTGTATGAAGAAAAAAAAACAACTTTTTGGGTCGGAAAAAAATATTGTGGTTATTTGTATCGCGAAAAAAATTATTTATTAAAAGGAAAATTATTGGAAACAAAAAATGTGAATTCTGAGCTTGTACACAATAATATTCTTTTGTTTTTCTTCAAAATACCTTCAAAGCTGTACAGCTCCATTGTGGACATGTAAAAAAAATAACGTACGACACTTTTTGACAGCTCTTCCAGTTCCGTCTGCGGCTTCAGTTCCGTCATTCTATTCTGTTCAGCCAGAATTACAATAACTTCCAGTAGGGAAATCATGGCGCGGTCTTCCAGATTAAAATCGTTGGAGCGGTTTTCTTCAAAAATAGTTTTTTATATATAAATTTTTTTGATATTTTTAAGATAAAAAAATTGGTATTCCATTTTTATGAATATAATAATATACAGCTAAAACCATAATTTCAAAAATATTCATCAACCAATTTTCAAAAAACTAACTTTTCTTTAAAATCCAAAAAATATTTTTTTTTTTTAATTTTTGTATGCAGTATTATTCACACTTGATAGGACCTCCTTAATAAAAATTTTGATCAAAATCGGTTAAGCAGTTAACGAGAAAATCGAAAATAAAAAAACGGTTCTATGGCAGGTACTGTTAATAACGGTTTTTCGTAAATTTTTTTTTCATTGAAATATAGACCATTCCACTATGTACTAGTACACACAAAAAATTAAAAAAAATCGTTAGAGCCGTTTTTGCGATAAATAACTTTTTTTAAAACGATTGTATGGCAAGTACCGTTATTTTTTGAGCTAAAAAAAATCTCGATGTCCCCTCTAGGGAGGGAATCACCAAAAATTCTTATGCTCCAAGTTCGAAAAAAATCGCTTCAGGTGTTTAGGCTGTAGGCCGAGATACAGACAGACATACAGACAGACAGACAGACGGAATTGCGGGACCCACAATGTCAAGTTTGATTGTTATCTCGAGTTTGATTTTTTGCACGAATCCATAACTTGCCCTATACCACTCGTAGTTCCTATATATCGCAAGTAAAAATCTAGTTCAAATAATAAATTTACCTACGGGGAAAGTAAGTACTATTGATGCATCTCGATATATGGTCACCGTTTTTGGGGTTTAGCCATAGCCAATGCGTGCATCAATATTGTCGAAAAAATCTAGTTAGGTATTTTTGTCAAAACAAATCAGGGCCATCTTTCCAATAATAAGATAATAATCCATAATCAAATTCTTAATAAATTGATAGCCATATTCCTCTGGGGCTTTGGGTCTATGTTGTTATATCTTTGAAAGATCTTCGTTTCTAATCATACATCTTATCCTATAATGTTGACGGCAGTATATTTCTTTTTTTTATCCGTTTTTTTTTTTTTTTAATTCACATTCAAACAAAGAATTTCGATATTAATTTTTGTATTAGAATTTTAATTCCCTTATATTAAAAATATTATCCGCACCACATCGCGCTCTAAAAAAAAATGAGAATGAGAATGAGAGGATGCTAAATCAAATGTCATCCATTGAAAGTGCTTGGCGTGAAAATCGACAATCATCAACTCTGAATTCGTTATGCCAACCATAAATAATTGGCATAAAATATCTTCAAAAACGAAAGTCAAATCACTGTCAAGCTAAAAATAATAATAAAAAAAAAAAAAAATAGCAGTATCCATCCATCCGAAGTCTGCAAGTTCTTTTGTTAATAACACACACAATAGCAATCGATAAATCCATATATAGTTCATAGATTCGTAAAAGAGAAAGAGCTGAAGGGGTGGATGGCAAAAAAAATGGGGCAGCCTTTTTTTGAAAAAAAAAAAAAAAAAAAAATTTATATAATTTGCTTTTATAAATCGCAAACCGCACAAAAGAAGCAAACAAAAAAAAATAATAAAAATCAAGAAAATAATATAATAAAGGAATGAACTCGCAGGGCGAAAGGACCAGAAAGGAAAGTCGTAATCCACAATGGCGGCGCGGCGACGACGACGATGCCAACAACGATGACGACTACCAGGATCCTCGGCATTCATCCATCCATCCTTTCATCCATCGACACGGCATCAATTCAGTTCCCCTTGAGCGAAGAAATAAAATCGGAATAATTGAAAAGGACGAACGCACAGGCAAACGAACAGCACAACAAAAATGTAATAAACAATGGCGCCCGGCAAACAGTTATCGAAATGCGTAAAATTGATGATGGAAATTTAATTGAATCGATGGCGTTATTTGTAGAACCAAGAATGAACCAAAAAAAAATTGAGTAAAACAAAATATCTGAAGGATGAGTGAAAGGTAGATATTAATATGAACACCTGTTTCGGTGTCAGAGGATGTCTCTCTGAGTTTGAGCCATGCCAATAATGAGGGACACAATCGCAATGACAGTTTATTTCCCCCAAAGTAAATGTGGTAATTGAAAATTCCTCAAAAAGATTAAATTTTTTGCTTCGAGCTTTGTTTTTTTTTTTTTCGCGGAAAAGGAAGGCCTTTCGCCCTTACTCCAAGCACAACCAAACACAAAGTCCAAAAGAGCTTAATCATCAGTGCAATTAAAATTGATTGAAAGCCAAAAACGCTCGAAGGGTATTTATATAGGTAATGCCTGTACCTGTCGCTGTGTCTCGAACTTTCTCAGGACCCCTTCAGAATAAACAAACGAGAAGGAGAGCAAAAAAAAAAACACAAAACTGCCTTATATAGAAAAAGATAGGCCAGAAAATTACTTCAAAGCAATTTGAAATCTTTGAATTTTATGAAAAGAAAAACAAAAAAAAAAACCCTATCATCTCTCTCGGCTTCCAATTTTCTTTCATTTGGCCATTTAAGAAAATACAAAAATGGCTCTAAGGAAATTTCGAATATCCCTTTAGTAGCAATTGAAATCCTAGTGGAGCATTATTTTCCTTTTTTGTTTGTTTCTTCTGGCTAAATGAAGGTACAAATTTGGTATAGTTGCGGTAGTGGGGGTTGAACAAAAATGAAAAAAAAAAAAACAAAAATAATGAGAGGAAGAAATCGGTTTTGGAACTCATGCTAGAGGTAAGGAATAATAATTCCTTGGATAGCAAACGTACAGTGGTTATTTTGACCTTGATGCTACGTCCTGGAAGCAACATTACAGCTTCATAATGAAGGATTGTTTTTTTCCTTGTTATTTTTTTTTTTGGTTTATTTGGAAATACCACGAAGGAACTAAGAAATATATCAGATAAGGATCTACCGCAAGGATAAAGACAAACTTTGTTGGATATATATTTCCGTGAAATACCTATATTTACTTTGGAATTTGGGTTTGTTCGTAATGTTATCCTACTTATGGATGGGTGCCAGGCGAGAAAGAAGAAAAGTTATGCAAGCAGTGTTATTAAAGAAACTGATGAATAAAATTCAAATGAAATAAAGATATCAAAGGAAATGATTCGAATACTTATTTATTTATTTATGTATGTATATAAACGCCTTGGATTTTCCTCGAATTAAACCAAGGATGTTAATTAAAACCGTTTGCATTTTTATTGATGAAAGTATATCGAAGAATGTAGAATGAGCTGCTAACTTACAACGAAGGAATTATATACTGTATACAGGTAAATATATAAAAATACGTGATAAGAGAATGCCTAATTTAACTCCAGCGTTAATCAGGAAAGAAGTGTAAATGATAGAGAATATATATGGGTAGGCATACTAAATAAAATCTCTATAAAATGGGAACATGGCAATAGGTATGATTTGATCGAGAAAATTCGATGTTTACATAACATTTTCCTTTTGATAATATTCGAAAGAAATTAATTATTTAAAGACCAAAGTTCTGTCATAATAAATCAATAGTCCAGTATATCTGTTCCAATATACATATGTAGATGTAAATGTAACTATGCCTTCATATTAAGTCAGGATTATTAGGAATTTAATATTTCATTGCGGAAGAAATTTTAGTTTTGGCATTGTTAGAATACCTTATAAAAAGCTTACATTCTAGTTATTGATCAGTAATTCCTTGGAGGCATACCATTATCTCGATTTAAGCTATACCTTCTAAGCCTAAGCTTAAAAGGTCAGTAAAATGTCATAAAAGCTCAGGTAGTTTCAGTAAAGGATCGGGTAAAAATTTTTTAAATATTTAAAGTTTTTTCAAGGTCATTACAAAGTCACATCAAACTTTAAGCACCTCATTAATGGGATATTCGAAAAAAGTATACACTATTTGAAAGGTTACTTAGTCCTTATCAAAGGTCAGTTAGTTTCAGAAATTGGTCTGCTGTGGATTTTTAGTTATGAGTTTAACAAAAAAAAAAAAAATGAAAGGTTTTTGACCTTTATCTTGAGATTTTTTTTTATAAAAATTATAAAAAATAATCTATGCCTGACCAATTTCTGAAACTAGCTGACCTTCTTTGAGTACGGAGTTACCTTTCAGATGGCATATAATTTTTCCCAATATCCCATAAATGAGGTGGCAAAAATCGCTGGTGACCTTGAAAAGCTTTGACCCTGGATATTAAAAATTTTGTAAACCTGACCAATTTCTGAAAATAACTGACCTTTTATGACCAAGTACTGACATTTTAGATGACATAATTTTTTTGCGAATATCCCCTATATAAGGTGCTAAGATCCCACAGCCTGGGAGCGTATCGGAATCATGCTTTTAAAAAATCTGTTTTTTTTTTTTCAAAAATCCCAATAAAAAAGTTTTAAAATAGCGTCTTCTTAAATACTTATTTTTTTTTTAATACCTACAGCTTTATTTTTAAATCCTGTTTATTCAAAATCCTGTCTTTTAAAATCCCTTTTTGAAATCCCGTGTCATCACGCTACTCCTGTTCTTAATAATACATGACTTAAACTAATTGATTTCAAATTTAATTATTTCATATTGGTTATTTTCGCAATTTAATGTTAATCAAGATCTAAGAATAACTCGAATAAAAGAAAATGAGTGCATGGGCTGCTGTTTTTCATCATCGCAGTACACTTTACATATTTATTGTGCAAAAATTATTGTAATGCATGGTAACGGCATACGTTTTTTTTTTTGCCAGTAATAAGTGGGTGAGGCGAAACATATTGCACGTTTTAGTTGGATAAAAAAGCGCTGGGTTGTATACAAAATCATTATGCATTACGGATTAAGGTAATTTTGATGCGAACAGAAACAGAAAAAAAAATTAAAAACGGCCAAGCTAAACTATATCTGTAAAAAATAACGTGTTAAAATCACTAGCTATAAAAAAAAGATGTAAGATTTTTGCTAATTGCCTGAATTTTGAAAAAAAAAAAATTATGAATTTATGCAGAAAAAATATCTTTTTCAATTTTCTTAAAAAATATTTTTTTATATTTATTTTAAGAAATTTTAGAGAAAAAAAAATTGGTATGCTATTTTTAACTACATATTTAATAATATACACTTACAGTCGTATTTATATATGTACGTTGTCTAACTTTAGACTTAGAGAGCCATTCAAATTATAAATAAACATTTTTAATTGAGTTGCTAAGTGATCTAACTTTTCATATAACTTTAGACAACGGAATAGATTATACTTAAACCTTGACAAATATTATATATTTTTTAATTAAATAAAGTACGACTATTTCGAAATACTCAAACACTGGCCAACACCTTATAAATACGACTTCTAGTGTCGTATCCAACCAACCCAAGACAAATACTGTAAATGTTTGTCCTCATAAATAATAAAAGCAAATATTCCAAAGCCTTTCGGTACCTAGCCGGAAACTTATTCAATATTGTGCCTCGTTGTCGTAACCAACTTCTTACTTAATTCTCTAATCACGTTAAATACAAATTTCTTTAACCGAAGAAGTTATTGTGTAACCAGAGACAGAATTTACGTTATTTTATTTAAAATCAAGAAATTCATATAATACTTAATTTGTTTGATCCTAAAAACTAAATTATTTGTATCATCTATTTTCAGACTTTCACAGAATTGTTATATTTTACTATACCCACTACTAACACACTGATCGATTGACCCAGGTCATTTATGAAAATGATGTTTTAGGAAATGGAACTGGCATTAGATTAGGGACATCTTAAATTGTCTTGAACCTTCGTAAGGCATTATATTAAATTAAATTAAATGCCCTTTACGTCGCACATACTTGCTCGTACGTCATGAACTGTTGAGATAAAAGAAGATTTAAAATTGAGTTTTAATTGGAAATTTAATTTTTATGTCTTTAAAAACTACCCTCAATTTGCATCAGTTAGGTACTTTTACAGCTCTTATACAAAAGTTTTTTTAGAAAAAATAAGAATAAAAGTGTGAGTGAGTGATATTGTGATAATTTTGTTGGGTATAGGAGCTATATATGGATTTAAAGAAAAACTGGCGCAGACGTTGCAGCGGGTTTTTAAATGTAATTTTTACATGCTCAAAGAATGTTCGCATGTAGATAAAAATAAAGTAACGAGTTTTAATCAAAACTGACACCATATCATCCGTGTGTGAGTTTGTGCGTCCGTGTGTCCACTGTATAGTTTGAGATACAGTGTGTTATCACAAAAAAAAAAATCAATTTTTTTAGTTTTTTTTTTACTTTATCATATTGTTTTAATTTCATTTATAGTTTTTAAAATTTTAATCTACAAAGTGATTCAACTAAGGTGTGACAAAAAGCTAGACCATATGGATTGGGTCGAGATAAGAAAAAAAACCGTATGGAATTTTCTAAAAAATTGACTTAAAACAGAAAAAAAAATTATTAAAACACAACTGTTATACAATTACAATATACGTTTTTGTAGGACCAGAAATGTCTTCTTTTAATAAAATATTGAATAAATCTATTTTAAAGAATAGTTTTTGAAATATTAGTTTTCAAACTAAAAATTTTGAAAGAAAAAGGAAAAAAAAATTCAAACTGATATTTTTCAAAATTTTACGTTATTAAGTACCAATTTTCTTTTTTATATTCAATGCTCCCATCAATTTTTAGTCAAACAATAGATGTCAAAATGTGTTATAGTTTTTGAGAAAATTTAAAATTAACAAAAGTAATTTTTCCCTAAATTCGACTTCCATCCGTTATTTCGTTGCTTCAAAGATCCTATTGCTACTAATTAAGTACTAAAGTATATTTCGTTATTTTCAATTTTTTTTCAAAAACTAGAGACATTTAAGCATCTAATTTTAAGTGTTTGACTCGAATATTAAAAACATAGACATTACTTAACAACGTAAAATTTTTAACAAATTTAGTTTGAACACAATTTTCTTAATATTTTTTTTTTCAATGGGGATCCTTTTTCTGGATTCGAATTCAACCAGGTTAAAGGAACTGGAAATTTGACAGAAAAAAAAGTAGGAAAATCGTTAAAACTTCTAAAAATTACATACTTTCTGGATTGGATTTTTGTTTGTACGCACATAACTCGTCTGAACATCGTCTGATTTGCATGGGAATTTTTTATTTAACTCATATTGAACCCGAAGCGGAAAATTGGAAATTTCGGAATAATCCGAAACTGTTTACTTTCTGGAGTAAATGGTGAACATTCCATTTTTTATGGAAAGGAGTAAATATTGATAATGAAAGACAAATAACAAATAACAATGATAAAACAGTGCGGTACACTTAGGCGTATACGTAATTATTTTTTTTTAATTTATTTTAAAATGTTGTTTATTACAAAGCAATGTAGTGACCTTTAATGTGTGGAATCCATTTTCCGTTCAAAAATGTTCATTTAATTCAATTTACTTTCAAAAAAATTTTATTATTTTAATAGAGAGCCTAGAGTTTTTATTTAAAATACTATGGCATTTGATCAGAATCGATAAAATCTTTGGCGATAAAATTAAAATTAAATTAAAGAAAAGCATTCTCTTTCAGATCTACAGTTTTCACTACTCTTAAAACAGCTGATAGAGCTCAAGCTAAATATTAGAGTTTCATTTATTATTTTTTGCATCTTTCTTAACCAAGGCTAACTTTAAAAGAACGATGTGCATTACTCCAAATAATTAGTGAAAAAAAGAATAGTTATTTGTCAGTACCAGCTTAAAGTTATATTGTGAAAGTAGGCCTTTTGCCAGTTGTGAAAAACAAGTGAAAACCTGATGGGATTAATAAAATAAACAGGAACGTTAAAGGAGATAGGTAAGGTAGCATTTTGGATAGCAAATACTCAAGGGCAAAATTTAAAGTGCTATAGGTATGTACCTATTTATGTATATTGTTCATACATATCTACCAAAATTTGCCAATTTGAATTTCTTCGTTATAATAATATTAAATCAACATCACATGTTTTTTTTCACACAAAACCAATACCTACCCTATACAACTAGTACAGCTACAAAAAATTCTCGTATCGTTCAAAAACGATTTCCATTTATTTTAATATGTCTCTTTTGTTTCCTAAGTAGAAAGTTCATGCCTCTTTTTTTGATTTTACATTAAATTACCCTCATTTCGTAAACAAATTGATTCTGATATCATACAAGTGAATTAAATATTTTCTTATTTTTTTAGTCCAAAATGTTGTTTATGGTCTTGCTAGGGTGTTGCGTTTGTTGACAAAGTATAGAAATGTCTCCTTTTGAATATTCAAGCGTATTCCTCTTTAAAATAAAATATTTTGTTTATTGATACCTATTTCCATTTATTTTATAATTAACACATTTATTTCAATGTGGAACTAAATTAATCCAATGACGTATGTATCTAGCCTTGGATTTTTTATAAATTCTTTAACCTTTGTGTAAAAACATAAGTGGGTTTTAACATTAAAGTACCCACTTAACGCTTCCCTAAAAAATTTAAATAGAAGAGCCCAAAACCTCAATGTTTATGTTTACATCTCCTACACCCATACATTGATCGACTGACAATAAAACTACCCTCTGAAATGCTTCCTTATATCTTTAAACTTTTAGCTAAGGAATTCTTGCTTTTTTTCCATGAAAATCGTTTAAGCCTCTTGAGATATAAAAAGTATGTTGCCACACGTATATTCGTATAGCCTTACTTTTAACTTTGCTGTAAATAAAATTGCAACAACTTGCAAGGAAAATCATTTGTGTGTGCTTTTCTCAGTGGGTTGATGATGGAAGAAACATTTTTCCACTTCAGTGACTCCATTTTCTGAGGAGGCTTGAATATATTGGAAACCTTGTAAAATGTGTGTGTTCGACGACGGCTGGATATAGCGTGAAACAATTTTGTTTGCGTTTTTACTTGCGATAGGTATTAAATGGCAAGTTTTGGATTCGTAAAAAAATCATTGAACTCGAGATTTTGATCAAACTTGACATTACGATGATAGGGAAGACGAAAAAAGTGAGCCTCGCAATAATGTCTGTGGACTCACTGACAGCCTAAACCCATGGGCCGGTTTTAATTAAACTTGGTATATAGTGATTTTGGGACATTCCCCGACAAGTTTTTTTCATATTCTTTTTAGCACCGAAAATAACGGTACCTGCCATATAATTTTTTAAGCATTTTCGGAAAATCTTATTTTTCTCAAAAATGGCTCAACAGATTTTTCTAAAAAAAAATCAATAACTTTATAATTTTTTATGCTACAATTTTGTGAAAATTAAATTTCCAAAAAGTGGTTTTAAATGGAACCATTTTCTTTCTTGAAAATGATTAGACTGATTTTGATAATTTTTTATGGAGAATCTTCTACAAAATTTAAATAGTATTGTGTACCAAAATTTTTAAAAAACTTTTTTTTTTGGATTTTCAAAGAAGTTTCAAATTTTTTTTTTTGAAAACTCAATATTTCGAAAACGACTTGGTTGATTTTTACGAAACTTTGTACCGAGTGGATTTTTATATATTTTGAACAAAAGTTTTTCTTATAGTCAAACTTTTATACATTATTATAGAAGATACAGTTAATCTTCCATATAAATGTTAAAAAACCGTTACAGAAAATATAAATTTTCTCGAAAACGACTCCTACGATTTTTATTAAAATTGTTTTAATAATAATTTTAGTATGGTCTACGATCTGCCAAAAACAAAATTTATAGTTAGCCATTAACAGTACCTCTCATAGAAACATTTTCTTTATTTTCGATTATTTCATTATGTGTGTAACCGATTTAAATTAAATTTTTTATACAAAAGCTTCTCAAAAGTTGAAATCATACTGCATATAAAAATTTTCGAAAAAAACACAAATTTTGGATTTAAAAAAAAAAATTGAACTTATTTTTTGAAAATTTGATATTTCAAAAACGGGTGGATAATTTTTTTTGAAATTTAATTTTTGATTCAACATAATTAAATACTAAAAATTTGTGTAGCAATTTTTTTTCTTAAAAAATTTTACAAAATTTTATACATAAAAAATTAAAAAAAAAACGGTCCTATGATTTTGAATTTTTTTTCTCCAAAACTAAGATTTGTTAAAGAATTCAGATTGTTTAGTTTTTTTAGCTCTTAAACCAATTTAAGAAGATACTTTTTAGTAAATTAATCTCGAATTAATAATTTTTCAATGTAAGCTCTAAGTCCCATGCACATATGTATGTTTGTATATGTGCAGTATGCCCATATTGTTCATTTTTGTATATTAACAATTATATTAACTTAAGGCTTATAATACAATCAATCTTTGAAATTCGAAGAAACTTTTACTATAAGAGCACGTTCGTGCGATCCAGTCGTGCATTTTCTTTTTTTTTTTTTGTTTTTCTTTTTTCTTCTTAGAAGTTGTTTACTATTATTTTAGAAAGTATCACGCTTCTCTTGACATGTCAATCCCAATTTATGTAAATATTTGCGTTTATGCTTTCTAGAAGTTTTTTTTTGAACCAATAAATTGTTTTGTGATTTTATAAATAAAGTTTTGGAGAAATAACAGAGGTGGTTTTTATTATAAAAAATATTGTATGGAAAAATTTAAGCAAGTATAAAAACTTATTTAACTTCTTGTAAATAGAAAACATTTTTTGTGATGTCGCTTTGGGCATAACTTTATGAATTTCAGATAATTGATTAAGAATTTACTTTAACTTTCTAAAGACGTCTTAAGTTTTTGAAAATTTGTGAAAAAATGTTAAACATTCTAGTTTTACAAAATTAGTTAGAAAAAAAATAAACATTCGCAAATTGATTGTTTTTCGTTATCTATGAAGAGCACACAACTATTTTTCTGAACCACTGAGTCGAAAGCTTCACCACTTTCACTTAAACTTTTTATAACTATGATTTTAAAATGTAGCACAAGTCAAAAGTATGCACTAAAAAATCACATCAGCAGGATCTTATTTTATGAAGTATAAAGCAATATTTTAAAATATTTAATTTTGCACAGATGCGTTAGGATGTATATTTAAAGTTACTGTAAATTCTAAAAATAAGTTAAAAAACTACGGTGATAGAGAATAGACGAGGAACTATATCATTGTCCCGGAACTTGCTATCGTTCGTAATCTGAAAAATCTTTTTCATCTAAAAACACCACATCATGAGGATATAGTAGATAATCAATAATAAATAAGGAAGAATAATAGAAATTCACAATATCCTCTTTCTTATCTCATCAGAAGTCTTACGAAATTCTCCATAAACAATGATTAAAACTTTTTCACATTTGTTATTTCTTTTAATTTGAATAAAATACAAATAAAAAAGAAAATGAGAAACAAAAAAAAAAGAGAATCAACTTTCTAAATTGATTGGCAAAACTTGGAAACATTATTTTCTTTTTGTTATAAGACTTTGATTTGGTTTGGGTGGCCTTCTTTAAACTGCGTCTTTTTAACCTAAGTAGGTTAAAGGTATATGTTGATATAGAATTTAGACAGAGTCTCATAAATAAATCTTTAAAGTATACATAATATTGATGTGAAATGAACTTTCTTTTTTATCTTTTGCAAATGAAGAGAAAAAAAATAATAAACTCAATTTCTTAGGCAATCTAGTTTTTTTTTTTTTTTAATTTGTAGTAACTAATCACTTTTATTTACAAAATTGTTATTCTAAATATGTGTATAAAACCAAAATGGGCCATACAGGCGACGAAGACGACGGTAAAAATACGTTTTGCAAAAATTGTATATTCGCAATTTCCAGAATCTATATATATGTAAATAGCCTTAAATAAATTTTGTGGTACCCTTTGCTCAAAAAGTATTTAACCGATTTCCATAAATATTATATGGTTGGAAAGCCACAATTGCGTAGATGTGCAGAACATACTTGAGACACGGATTTACACACTGTGAGTTGTTTTTGTTTTTGTACTGTCGAAAACTGTGCATAAATTAAAAAAAAAAAAATTAAAAAAAAAAATGTTTTTTTCCTTCAATATTTTCAAACAAATTGTTTGCGAAATTGAAAAAGTCGAGTTTCGACACAGGACAATACTAGTGCATTTTAATCGTCTCGCAATTTGTGTTTTGTGACTTATAACTTCGCAAAAGTCGTCTTGCACTTTTTCGATAAATTTTAAAAATAATTAATTTCGCAAATTGTTATTTACTGGTTTTATAATTTCGGACAAAATGAGTATTTCAGAAATTGTATCTTTTTATTTGAATCGACACATTCAAGGATTAAAGTGTGTTTGGTTTTTTCTACAATTTTGAGTTTTTATTAAAAAATTAAAAAAATACATTACTTTATAAATTATACATGACTATAATTATTTCAAACCTTAAAAAAAAAATAATATTTGAGCCGTTGTGTTCGAAAGTGGAATAAGTCTATTTTTTTAGGTACCTATTTAAGTGTTTTACGGACTCTTGCATAACCGGATGCGCACACCAATTTTAACAACCCTAACACAGTTTGGATATCTCTTTTTGGGACAAAGAAATATTTCTTCCATTTATATAAGGTCAATTGCTGAAATTTTTATATGGTAACTCACATCTTGTCGGATTTTGAAACATATAGAAGTAAAAATCAGCAAAAAAAATTTACAAAAAAATTTTGGTGCAGAAATTTGTAGATAGGTGAAAATTTTAGTGTCTCGCAAGCTCTATCCTGTTAAAAACTCGGTACATTACAATTTTTTGAAAACAGGACTATATAAGAAAATTCGAGAATAATTTAATTGTTTGAAAATCCCTCAATTCCGTTTTTTATTTTTTGTCTCAAGCGGACACATCTCATAACCGGACAAATTTTTTGGCAGATACCGTCCAGTGTCCGGTTATGAGAGAGTTCACGATGTATAAAATTTATATTCCGTGATAGAGTTTAAAAATTATATTCAAATCATCTTTATTTAGCATTTGTGAAATTATTTAATTTTATTTTTTTAAGGGCCACTTGCCTATATAGCGATTATAATCGCACCTCGGTAGGACCTCATTGGTTACGATATCGCCTCTGCGCAAAGCAGTAGTAGCCCGTGGCGTGATTGTTAGTGCGATGGACTGTCATGCCGGAGGTCTAGGTTCGATCCCCAGCCTCGCTACCTAATAATGAAAAAAAAAACCGGCTACTGCCTCTTGCGAGGAATTGACAAAACCTCCAAGACAAGAGTATCTCTTTTCATAGAAAAGTGCCGCTCACATTAGCCGTTCGAATTTGGCAGTTAACTGTAGGTCCTTCGGTCCTTCCATTCCTGCAGACACGTACTAGGCCTAGTTTTTCATTTGCTGTTATGCCATCAAATTTACTTATTTTTTCTTTTTTAAGGGCCACTTGCATGAAAGTTTTTTAACAGCATTAACCTCTGAATTATAAATAATTAAGAGCTATCTGACTAACTTGAATTAAATCATGTAGTAGCGAAATATTTTGTCTCTATTTACAACTTAGCTCTCACGTCAAATTTAAAAATTTCTTACGAGAAAGCAAGTCAAGGCGTTAGAGTTTGTTTATTTTTTAATGTGTTTTGTGTTTCTTGTGGGGTTAATATTGAAAAAATATTCTCATCCGCTTGTAACTAAAAAACATTTATTTACTTATGTATCTATAAGAGCCGATTTTTCAATCAGCAATTAATCAGTCAGTTATATACCCGAAAAATTAAGTTAATTGACCCTTAAACACTCGGATAGCAAAATTGACTTTTTTAATTATAAAAAAGTAATCTACAGAATATTAAATTATTAAATATTGTTTTTGATGAGAATTTAATTTTCATTTAACGTTTATTTCAGAGCAACATTGAGGAAAGGTCTTAAATAATCAGATGGCTCTATTCTCAGGAATAATTTATATCTATGACTATTGAAAAATTAATTTTTGCTCTATTTGGAGATTATGTACTTTCTGATTGCCTACAAAAACTGACTATTGAAAAATTGGCCATAAACTTGGCTAGTTATATTTAGTTTGTTTGTATCGTGCAAGTTGCCCTTAGAATTATTTATTCTAAGAGTTTTGACAGCAAAACTGAGAAATTTCGCTGAATATATTCCTGTTCATGTAACTGAGATTGCTGAGGGCTCTGGGATCCCGTTTTCCTGAACATCGGTCTATTATTTGAGAGAGCCTCAACTCTTTCCTTTTCCCGGGCCCCTGCAGAATTCTGAATCCGGCCTGGTTGTCGGCTCTTAGATTAACACTATATATCTGCTTGATGATTCAGAAGTAAAACATATTATTTAACTACTATTCTAAATATAATACATATGTACAGTACAAACATATATGTAAAAGTATGACATATAAGAATCCATTATACATTTTTATTGGGGCACTTTTACCAAAATTGATTCGCACCAACTGATGCCAAAAATAATAATAAGAAATAAGTCAATTTTCCATAGATGGAGCTACAGACTAAACTCGCAGTAATTTGATTCTATTTAACCTTTTGTACATGCCAAGCTACGATTATTGAAAACAATCCAAAACCATCTGGGGTGCAATGAACTTCAAAAGTAATGACATCGTTTAATTGCAAAATCAATGAAAACCACATTAGGCCCAAATGATGTCGTCGCCGTTGTTGTTATGCAGACTTGTAAAAAGGTCATAGCAAAATATTGTATCTGTATACCTATTACCCAGATTGTTAGTACATGAGACGTTTGCTGTGACCCCAATAGTGTTAAACGAAATGAATTATTATTATGCTATACGGCAACACTTACACTTATTTAACTATGCCATCTACACTTAAATTTATAATGTATTTTTATTTTAAACTTACCAATTTGATTCTTACCTCACTTCCTGTGAGTTTGACACTTTACTTTTATAACCTTACTTGAATAAATTACTTACTTGTTAATAGTCATATAGTCACCTTGTTTTTTTTCTGAATCTTTAAATCCGTTGCCATCGTTCTTTATTAGAATATAAATTCTACAGGTTATGGGCCCAGCTGGTGTAAAACAACATTTTAATTTCAATTAAATTTACATTTTTTTTTTTCGAATATAAATTTTACATAATGTCGCTTTCGAATACAGTGCAAGGTCGTATTGCAATTTTCAATGGTGAAAACTACTCAACTTGGAGGGCACAAATGGAAGGCGTATTGCATAAGTTTCGCCTTCTTAAAATTGTTCAAGGAAAGGAAGAACGACCACCAGAAAAAAAGGATGAGCAGGAAAAATGGGACGACAAGGATCTAGATGCTCGGAGTGAACTTTTACTCGCCATGGAAGCACACGCGGTAGCTCTTGTAAAAAACTTTAAAACTTCTAAAGAGATCTGGGATTTCTTGGCTTCCAGCTATGATAGGAAGAGTGTGCGACAAAAGGCCGAAGAGTTCAAGAAATTATTAAATATTCGTATGGACAGTACTCAAACTATGGACGAGTACCTGCGAGAATTTTGTGCCATAATCAGTCGTTTGACGGAGCTAGAAGCAAAACTCGACGATGACCTCCTTGTGGTCATACTTCTAGATAGTCTCGACGAAAATTATAAAGATGTGCGAGCAGCATTCGCAGCGCAAAAAGACTTCCCTACTTTGGAAACTGTCCGTATTAGGTTGATGGAAGTTGGCGATACAAAGCCAAAGTTATCAAATGATAATGCCTTGAGAGTTAAAGGTAAATTTAATAATTTTTCTTCTCATTCCAACAAACCCAAGAGGTTTAGTCAGTCAACGCAACAAACAAATTCATTTGGCTCAAGGTATTGCAACTACAATTGCCGACGCTGCGGACGAAGAGGGCATAAGGCAAGTAATTGCCGATTAAATGGAGAAGTAGCAAAAAAGGCTGATGATTCATGTTGCGAAACCGGTTTCATGATGCAGGAATCTTTGGAGCTCTCTCCCACGAGAGCACTCGAGGTATCAGATAACCTTAAAAATAAAAGTTCTCGTTGGTGCTTGGATAGTGGTGCAACATCGCACATGTGTCACAGCGAACAAAGTTTTTCTTCCCTATCTAAACGTCACATTGGTTTTGTCAAACTAGCAAATGATAAACAAATAAAGATCATGGGTATTGGGACGGTTAACATTGTCAGCGAAGTCAATAAAAAACCTCTTTTTTGCTCACTTTTTAATACCCTTTTTGTTCCAGATCTTAAAGAAAACTTGATTTCAATCAACAAGGCTACTGTGAACGGTGTGAAAGTTTATTTTGAGGCTGATAATGCAAGAATTGTGAGCAAGAGTGGACGACAACTCTTAAGTGCAAAAAAATCCGAGGGACTTTATTTTGTCTATCCGTCCAAAGAAGAAGCCTGTTTAAACACAAGTTCTGGGAACGTCAAGAATGTAAAGGCAACAGGAGATTTCAAAACCTGGCACAATAGGATGGGACACTTAAATGCAGCATCCCTGAGACATCTGCAACGTAAAAAAATTGTTCGAGGACTTCCAGAGTTTAAAAATTATGAGCTGGACTGTGACGCATGTATCAGAGGGAAACAAACACGTCTGCCATTTGATAAAAAACATGAAAAATCAACATCATCTTGCTTGGAGCTAATACATTCCGATATATGTGGACCTATGAAAACAGAATCTCTGAGTAAGTCTCTGTACTTTGTTACATTCATAGATGATTTTTCTAGAAAAATATTCGTTTATGTGTTTCGAAAAAAGTCCGAAATGATAGACAAATTTATTTTATTTAAGAATCTTGTTGAAAATCAACTAAATAAAAAAATAAAGAGAATAAGATCTGATAATGGGTCAGAATATACCAGTCGTGCCTTTAGACAATTGTGTGAATCCAATGGCATTAAACAAGAATTTAGTTCACCCTATACACCACAGCAAAATGGTGTTGCTGAACGTGCCAATCGCACACTTGTCGAGATGGCTAGGTGTTTGAAAATCAAAGCTGATTTCCCAGACTTCTTGTGGGCAGAACTTGTTCTCACCTCAGCTCACATTCGCAATCGTTGTCCAACGTCAGCAAATCATAACAGAACCCCGGAAGAGTTATGGTCATCGAAGATTCCTGATGTTTCGTACTTCAAAGAGATAGGTTCACTTGCATTTGCATTAAATAAATCTGGAACCCAAAGCAAGTTTGATGCCAGAAGCGATGAATTTGTCTTAATAGGATATTGTGATGATGCAAAAGCGTATAGGCTTTGGAAAAGGGGTACAAGATCCATAATTAAAAGTCGAGATGTGGTTTTTATAGAAAATAATAAAAATAAAAAGCAACCAAAATTTGTTGAGTTTGAGCGGGTAAACGATGAATCACGATCGAGTGTAAAGTATGAGCAAGGGTCGGATAAGGCTGATAATGAAGGAACTCAGGAAGATGATAATGAAAAAACGATAGAGGTACCAATCAAAAATGTTCATATTCCGCTACCAGGTGATGACAAGGAAACCAGTGGGACTGAAGATGATAATGGAAAAACGAAAAATGATAACCTGGAGGAAACTTCAGACAGTGAAGATTTTGAGGAAGCTTTAGATAACCAAGACGATGTTGAAGCAAATTATTTGCGCAAAGGTACACCGAAACAGAATTTAAAAAAGGGGAAAGAAACTAAACCCACTACATCAAGCACGAGACCCAAACGAAACGTTCCTATTCCCAACTATAAGGAGGCATCATATCTGTCGGAACAATCGGAAGAGGATGATCCTAAATCCTTGAGGGATGTTAAAGCTTCTTCAAATTTTGATGAATGGAACGAGGCCATGAATACTGAAATTGATTTTTTAAATAAAAATAAAACCTGGAAAATTGTAGATCGTCCCAAGAACAAAAACGTTATTGGATGTCGATGGGTATTCAAAACTAAGCGAAAACCAGACGGAACTATCGAAAGAAGAAAAGCTAGGCTAGTAGCTAAAGGTTATTCCCAACTTTATGGTGTAGATTATTTCGACACATTTGCTCCAGTCGCTGAGATTAGCTCTATCCGGATGCTCTATGCTATTGCTACGGAATACGATCTAGATCTTCACCACATCGACATTTCAACTGCATTCTTGTATGGAGACTTGGACGAGGAAATCTTCATGGAACAGCCAACAGGCTATGTGAGCGACAAATCTAAAGTCTGTAAACTTCAAAAATCAATTTATGGTCTGAAACAATCAGGCCATCAATGGAACAAAAAACTTGACAGCACACTTCAAGAAATCGGTTATAAAAATTCGAGCTACGATAAATGTATTTATTTCAAAAAACAAAATGATATCAACACTTTAATTACTGCATATGTTGATGACCTAATTGTGGCAACGAACAGTCAAACCGATTTTGAAAACTTCAAATTGCACCTTGAAAAATATTTTGAAACTAGGAACATGGGTGAACCCACGTTAACAATAGGATTGGAGATTTTAAGAGATCGAAAACAAGGAACTTTATCAATCAGCCAGTCAAATTATATTACGAGCTTAATTTCAAAATATAATCTTGCCAACTGTAAGCCGCGAACGTTACCTTTGCAGCCCAAAACAAAACTTGAAAAAGAACCTCAAATTGAGGGAGAAACTAAACCTGTAAACCAAAAGTCATATCAAGAGCTCATAGGGAGCTTACTTCACTTGTCTACATTCAGTAGGCCAGATATAGCGTATTCTGTGAATACTCTTTCACAATTCAACCAAAACCCAAGAGTTCAACATTGGAATTCAGCTATTTCAGTTCTTAGGTATTTAAAAGGTACTCTAAATACAAAATTATTTTATTGCAGATCTGGAAAGCCGATCATAGCCTATGCTGACTCAAGCTATGCTGAAGACGTAAATGATAGAAAGTCGCAATCTGGTGTTGTGTTTGTACTTGCTGGTGCACCAATCGATTGGGAATCTCGTAAACAGCCCATTGTTACGCTGTCCAGCGCAGAAGCAGAGTATGTCACCTTAACAACAGCTGCGAAACGAGCCAAGTACTTCAAACTTCTACTTGTCGAACTGAACCTACATTGTGCAAATGAACCAATTACCTTATTCACCGATAGTCAAAGTGCACAATATATAGCCAACTTTAAAGGAAGACGCTCGCGAACAAAACACCTTCACGTAAGATACCATTACATTCGCGAAGCTATAGCTGATGGCACAGTGAATCTGAAATACTTGTCAACTGAAAATATGTTAGCTGATCCATTTACTAAAAATTTGTCTTTTGCTAAACATTATGAACATTTTAAAAATCTTGGAATCATATTAACTTGAATCAATAAAATTTGCATTTAGATTTAGAATTTATACTATACATAATGTTGTTATAAGTGTTAAGCGTTGAGGAGGTATGTTAAACGAAATGAATTATTATTATGCTATACGGCAACACTTACACTTATTTAACTATGCCATCTACACTTAAATTTATAATGTATTTTTATTTTAAACTTACCAATTTGATTCTTACCTCACTTCCTGTGAGTTTGACACTTTACTTTTATAACCTTACTTGAATAAATTACTTACTTGTTAATAGTCATATAGTCACCTTGTTTTTTTTCTGAATCTTTAAATCCGTTGCCATCGTTCTTTATTAGAATATAAATTCTACAAATAGCAGCCCATCTTCTTGTTGAGTGCGGTACACACGGTGATGGTGGTGGGGCACTTTAAGTCAATAGCAGAGCAAAATGGCAATTGAACGATTATATCCAAATGCAGGAGGCACCGCGAAGTGTTAGAAGTGCCTCTTTTGTGTGTCAGGAAGGAGCTACTTTAAGCACACGTAGGTATAGTACCTCTACACAGATATACATACTCAAATAGATGGAGGAACCTTTCATCGATTAGGATGCAATGATGCAGAACGGAATGTGACATCACGACGACGACGTTCGTACATGTTATGGAGGTATACAACCCATAAAGACGAGAATTGAATGGAGTCTCTATATGCATTCAAGTGCCACCATAACTCCTAGCCACAGATTCCTGGTCGAAGATGACGGCGACTGTAGTGGCGGTGGCTTCATCATTGGTGGCAGTGATGGCGGTGGCAGTGACCAACAACCATCATTATCGCAAGATTCTCGTCATCCTTGGCAAATATATCGGACTCCATCCATGTGCACAGTGATGCATGAGTGTTTTGTGACACAGAGTGTCCTAAAGGGACACAACACAAACAAAAAAAAAAAAAAATCAACTCTATATCCTGTGTTGTGCTGGAATCTGTATGCTTATTGCTACTGCGGAGCGGATGATACTCAATGATGCGTTACCAAGCAAAAATGGAATACACAACAAGGACTAAACAGCAGCCCCACAGCAACATGCCATATGCTGCTGCAGGACAACGATAAGCGCTGGAGCGTGTTGTAGTTAACGCTCGTTCATATCCTGCCAGTCGTCAGCTTAAGGCAATATTCTCCCGCACAGCTGGTTTGGTTGTATGTAAAGGGTAGTTTGAAACTAAACTCACCCCCCCTCCCCCCCCCCCCCCACCACTCGCTCAGATTTGCACTATTACAGCCCGTTTGTCCAGTGTATTTGCATTATGGTCAGTGTATAGTTTATGTGTATTTTCTATATATTGGAGAGATGAAAAGCCCTCCGGTGTAAATCGCTGCAATGGGTGGCTTAAATGGTGGAAAATCGTTTATATTTGAACAGTTCACCTCCATATGAAAGAGCAAAAAGGAAAATTTTTCAAGATTAAATGACACTCTAGGGGGCAAAATGATCGGAAAATGTTTTTTTTTTATTTTACTTTTTTCTACTATAAAAAAAAAACATTTTTTTTTTATTTTTGCATTTTAATTTATTTTGCATTGCAATTTATTGAAGCAACCATGCACACCAGATGTACCATTTAGAGTAAAACAAAATAGATATTGTGTTGTGTATAGTGTGTGGTGTGTCTTCATTTTGTTAAATAAATAAAATTTAAGTTTTTGTTTCGAAATTGGTTCAAATTGAATATCGAGTTGTAAAGCTATGTGTGACAGTGACTGAAACACGTGTGCAATTTGCATGAAATTAAATGATGATGGTGGTGGCAGTAGCTGGTAAACAAACTAATCAACGAGGTTTTGAAAAAAAAAAAAAGAAAATTAAAATGACAGACTGTTGATTTTGTCAAAAAGAAAAGAAAACGTTTAAGATAAAATAAATTTGGTGGCACAAACGGCTCATGAAAAACCTGGGCCTAGCGACTTACAACTCTCAACCATTCCTGTGTGCGTGTCTGCAGGAATGGAGGGACCTACAGTTTATTGCCGAATCCGAACGGCTAAGGTGAGCGGCACTTTTCTATGACAAGAGATACTCTTGGAGGATTTGTCACTTCCTCGCAAGAGGTAGTAGCTCCGAAAAAAAAACTTAAAGTAGAAGCGGCTGGTATTGAACCCCAGACCTCTGGCATGACAGTCCAACGCACTTTTTCTTTTTTTAATTAATTTTTATTTTTCTTTAAACTTATAACTAACTTAAAACTAGACAAAAATTCATAAAAGCTAGCCTACTTACAACTAATAACTTACAACTAACTTACTGGTTCCATGTAGGCGCTTTATGTTAAACTATAATAGCTTAATGCTAATGCCTTTCGGCCTAAAAACTTAATTAATACTTAATTGCATGTCGGTTTTATTTTTTACCGAGAAGAATGCATATAAAACTCGGTCTCTTATCGATTTTTTTTTTTATTTTATATAAAACTTACAAACTAAATAAAACTAAACTAAACTAAAGGTCGTTAAGACTACTTGAAGCTAATTAAAACCACTTAGAACTACTTAAAACTAGAACAGCCACAGCAAGCATTCTTCGTTGGTTTTATAATTTTTTTTGTTTTATTCTTTTTTTTTTTTTTTTTGTGGTGCCACCCTGACTGTCCCTTCTTATCACTAAATCACTTATACCTATGTAAGCCGGCCAATCATATGTCATGATTAATAATGTCAGTTTTTAACCTCCAAAACTGGTTTTCCTGCCTTACCCTATCTCTTCGGTCCCGATCGGACACAGTCCTACTGAACCTAGGGCGCTCAGCGCCGCCTTGTGCGAGGACGTTTCGGTTGTAAAGGAGTCGCCTGTCTACAGTTCTACGGCCGATGTGCTAGATTAGCGGAACTGCCAATCCGTTCTGTATCAGCCCTTGACTATGGCAATGCATCGGGCGGAATAACCCCACTTAAACGCACACTCTGGCAGTATTCGTTGTTGAGTTAATAGGCCCCAAAAATTAGGCTGTTTGTCGAGGACATCGCTCTTGCAATGTGACCCCGAATCAGCTTTAAAAGAAATTATCTATTCTGTTTATGTTGACCCCGTTGTGTAGAACCAGGTTGGAATAATAATGTTTGTACTCCGACTCTGGTGTTCTGTGTAATCCAAGGCAGCGTCTAAGGCACTGCCTCTCAAACACCCGAATCTTTTCCATTTGAGATTGGGCAACGATGAACCAAACCGGGCACCCAAAGGCAATCATCGGCCGGATGAGGGCCATGTAGCAAATCACCTTCACCTTGGTGTCAAGCTGGCTGCTATAAAACAACCGTTTCGTCAGGGCAAAAGCTCCCCTAGCCCTGGTCAGAGCAGCATTTATATGTCTGTCGAAATACAAATACTGATCTAACCAGATGCCAAGGTACTTTACTACACTTTTACTCGCCAGTGGATGTCCATTTGGCCCTACGATCACCAGCTTACGCCAGTTCTTTCTCGTATCCCCTGTGGCTCCATGCAACAGAGTCCTAAACAGAATAGTTTCTGATTTCTGAATGTTAATTTTTAACTTCCAGTCATGGCAATATCGCTTAATCTTGTCGAAGTCACGCTGCGAAAGAATTCTGATGACCTCGACCTCGACGTAGTCCAATGCACTTACCATAACGCCGCCGCGGGCTACTACTACTACCTTGCTGAGATATTGGTAACCAAAGACAGAAGTCTGTTTTTTTTCTTCCAAGCCAGATGTTCTTCTGAAAATGACACTCTTCAAAAAAAAATTAAAAAATAAAAATTTTTTGCTCGTGCTGTTTCTTATGATGGTGGTACCTTAAAAAATCACTTGCTAAAATTTTTCAATACAAGAATCATAGGGCTTTAGAATGCTTTTTTTTTCATCTCAATACGATCATTTTCCACAGAAATACAGGTCTTCAAAAAACACTAAAAAAACGTGTTCCCTTAATTTTTTTGACATGTGTATTACAGTTTAAAATAAAAAAAATACTACTTTCGTTGGGTTTTGTTTTTAATTTAAATTATTTAGGAAAAGTTTTCGAAAAATTAATTTTTAAACTAAAATTTTTGAAAAAGTAATGAGAAAACTAATTTTGTTCAAAATTTTTGTATTCGTAGTAGCATCGAATATTAAAAAAAAAAATCTTACTTAATGACGTAAAATTTTGAACATAATTAGTTTGAACACATTTAAAAAAAAAATAGTTTGAAAATCAATTTTTCAATAAATGTTCACTTAAAAAAAATTTAAAAAAAATACTTCTGACTCTAAAAAAATAATAATTTTTTTTTTTATTTCAAGTCGATTTTTTGACTTAACTTTGTTTGAAATTTCAAACGAATCTCAGAAACTAAGAAAAAAAAAACGCTCAAGGAGCACACATTTCTTTTTTTGCTCTTTTTTTTCTATTGAAAACCCCAGAAAATGCACCAGGGACGGAAGGTGTAGCGACGCCCATTTTTCCAGACTTCTGTATCACAGAAGTAATGTAAGTATTATTAAGACCTAGAAATGTTTTTTTTAAACGAAACCCACTTGCCCTAAAGAGTAAGTAAAAATTTTAAAAATTGAGGTAGGTATAAGTATTTAAAATGAAGAACAAAAATATCCCAAGTTTAATCAAAATAGATTTCTAGCACCCTACAATGTCATTTATTATAAATTATTTCTCACTTAATCTCAAAGATTTCTTCAACTTTAATAATAATTTTCAAAAGTCCGACAAGTATATAATTACTCTTCTCGAAAGCAAAAGCAATTAACAAGATTAAAACCCGAAAAGATACAAAAGTATCTCTGTATACACAAAGATTAGCAACTTAATTCCATAATAATTGTTATCCTTGAGAGAATTCATCCCGCACTCCTACATTCATTTCACTTTCTTATAATATTTATGTATAGCCAGTCTCCATATATTCACCTCGAAAGCTTATAGACATGAGGGAAATTTATATAGTCAGCGTCAGATTCATAGAAAATTTATAATATTTCTCATGCCCCCCCCCTCTCTGGCCATTATTCACAGCCATCAACTTTGGATAGAATCCTTGCAAGTGGCAACGACATTCATATTCATTAAGATACAATATAACTATTTTTATATAATTTCTACATGGCTGGCTAGGCTAGGTTATGAACATGAAAAGATACTATTGTTCGAATAAAATGTTCGTTTCAGCAGTTCCCAAGAGATTGCCATGCAGAATTAGGTGAATGTCAGTCAGCACGAATGGGCTGGTGTACATGTGTGGATGTGATGCCCACGAAATGCCGATGTGATCCTTAATGTGGGGGAAAAACTGATTTTTCTGCTTTGCTCTTCTTCTTTTGCATATATCCTTGAAGTTTGAAGAAACGATTTCTTTAAACAACAAAAAAAAAATAAGCCAAAAGCAGTTTATAGCTTGAGGCCTGGTCCTTGAAGCAACTGTGTTTCACACCAAGTGGCCTGAAAGCTTATTCGGGGTCACAATATGCTTGAGCCAACAGAAAAACAAATCGATTGCGACACTTTACCCCCAGGCATTTTTTATGAGTTTTCTAACGATTAAAGTTATTTCAATTTCCGTCCAAAATTTAAGTTCGGTTCAAAGGCAAAGGACCAAATTAAAGAGAGCAATTTAAGTTTGTTCAGAGAGCAGAGCAGAGGGCGAAATTAAAGTAATGTGAAGAGATCCTTTGTGGAAGAATATGAAGATATTTTGTTGGCAGTCTTAATATTTGCCTCGTGCAGGTGCAAGAGAGGAATAGGAAGTATAAACTTTCGAAGTCCCCTAATAAAGCAAACAAAAAATGATTTTATTAATATTATTCATTTCTTTTTCTTGCTTTTCCTTATCGGTATTTTTTTTTGTCTTCCTTTTTTTTACCTAATATAAGAAAGAAACTTCATTTGGATTGCAAGGATTACGATGACGAATGGAACGTGCTTAAATTCTTGAATGGGCTCTGTTTGCCTAATCGAATTGATGATTGCTGAAAGGCAACTCAGCATCCAGTCGAATCAAATATAAAAAATTCTTCCTTGCTGCCTTTGTTGTTCGTATAATATAGAGAGGGGCAAAAAAAAAGGACTAAGAAATTTATGAGAGACGTTTAAAACAATCAGTTATGCGGGGTTAAATTGATAAATTTCCTAGATAAATCATTTATAATTCAAAACTGGGGTCGAATCAGTAAAATTTTGGTTTGACCCAAAGGATCTTCTTGAAATTGATTTTGTTTTTTTTTTTTTTTGTTCAAATAAAATTCTCAGGTGAAAAGACTTATGAACAGGAGGATATCCTTTACTTAGTTTTTTTCTTTTTTTTTTAGCTAAACGTGGTTAAGGCCTTTTTCTATTTTTTTTTCTTTGTTGTTGTTGCTACAAAATAATAATGAATCTCTTTTTATTTTATAAAAGAAATTTTCCACCAAGAAAAGGGAGGATACTTGGGAATCAATTCAGTAGGAAAGTATAGGTGTAGTTACTTTTTATTAAAGCAGGGATTTATGTGTAGCTATTGATGCAGTTGCGAGGATATTTAATATACTTGGTATTCTGGCAAGGACTATAAAGGACAAAATGTAAAAAAGCATGAAATTCGTTTTCTTTTTTTTAAATTGAAATAATATAACATTTGAAATTGTTTTGGACTCTAAAAAATGTAGGGACTCTTAATAAAAATTTGTGCGGGCGCAAGATGGAAGTAGTGCTTTTAATATTTTTCTGTATAGATATTTTTTGTTATAAAATTGAAGGAATCAAACTTCTTAAAGATTCTCAAACAAAATTGATTAAAAATTAGTTAGTTTGTGGCTAAGGGTGGCAACGAGACCGAAACTAGTCTCTGTGTCGTCCGAGACGAGTCTACTTTAGAAGCACCCGAGTGGAGACCGTATTTTTGGTACCGAAATTCCCCGAGAGTCTCGCTGGCCTCGGTGGTCTCGGTGGTCTCGGCGGTGTCGGTTGTTTGATTTGGTTGATCACAAGTTTTTTTTTTTTTTTGTGAAATATTGTATGCGCTTTAAAATATCGAAACCACATTTTGTACATAGTTATACTCAGATAGGCGCACTGCGAAAAGCCAGAGAACAATATATACAATTTGTGTATGCATTTCGTTGGAATAGAAATCGCTTATTTTTCAGACTTTGTTTCCCCCTCCGGAAAAACGTGACTTTTAGGTGACACTTGGAAAAAAATATGATCGAAACGTCATATTGTTGCATACCTATCAAACCATAAACTGTCAAAATTCATTGAAGGATGGCTCCGATTTGAATTAAAAAAACCTCTACAAAATTTAAATTTTACCTCAGAAAATTCGAAACAAAAGACAAAACAGACTCACGAGTCTATTTTCTTTACACAAGACTCCACCACCCCGTATTTTTCCTACCAACAAACTGCTGAGATACCGTACTATATCTTTTCAATATTTCTCATTGCCAGCCCTATTTGTCGCGTTGTGTCGTTTTTCTTCCGAACCGACACTACATCGATATCATAAAAAGGGGCTAGCTGGGTGCGACTCACACTGGTAAATTTCCCAGTTATGCCCTTTATGAAACTCGATAAGCGATATTATTTTTTTATAAGGGCCAGTTGTACAAATATTTGATCCGTGGTTCAGGAATTTTAACTCACCAATTTCGGCGGATTAACTGTGGTTCAACGATGGTTCAGGCATGTAATTGGCTTTTAGTGCATATTAGAACCTTGAACCATCGTTGAACCTCAGTTAACCCGCCGAAATCGGCGAGTTAAAATTCCTGAACCACGGATCAAAATTTAAACCACGATTGTAGAACTGGCACTAAGAAAATCACAAAGCCAAGATCTTCGAAAGCCTATAATCAGGTGTAGAATTAAGTGAAGACCCATAGTTTGCTCCAAATAAATGCGACACGAGAAATATTTTTCAACAATTTTTAGCGGTTTCGTTTGAAGTTTTTAACAAAATTAAAATAAAAACAAAATGGAATTCAAGAAAATTTAAACCAAATATTTCGAAAACCACTCTGTTAATTTGTATGAAACTTGGTACCAAGCGAATTTTTAACATTATCTAAAATTTTGAACAAATTTTTTTCTTTCAGTGAAAATTAACAGCACCTTCCATATAAATTTTAATAAACCGTTAGGTACAGAAAATCAAAATTAGCTGTGTAACCGATTTAAATTAATTTTTTTACACAAAAGCTTCTAAAATTTTGAAATCATACTGCATATCAAAATTTTCAATAAAAACACAAATTTTGGATTAAAAAAAATCAATTTTTTTTTTTGCAAATTCGATATTTCAAAAACAGGAAGATGAATTTTTCGAAATAATTCAACAAAAATAAACAGATATGTAGATACTTAAAAGTTGTACATATAACAATTTTTTTTTCTGAAGTATGTTTACAAAATTTTATGTACTTAGATACTATATAAAAAAATAATTTAAAAAAAACCGCTTTTGTAATACATTTGACCTTTCTCCACATTTTCCCAATACGTAATAATAAGCACTCGATTTTTTGAAAGTGTCTTCACGTTATAGCTTTGAATGACAAGAGCAATCTCATGCGATTCAGTTGTGCATTTTATTTTCCATGATATTCCGTTTAAGTTCAAGCAATTTTTCAACAAAAAATGTATATAAAAGCTGCTTTTGTCGTCGCCAAAAATTTTCAAGGCTCTAGGAAACAATTTGAATAACAACAGTGTTTAGTTTTGTCGCCTGTGAGTGGAATATTTGAATAAATAAAATCTAGAAAACGTTAGCAGATATGAAAAAATTAAAAGAAAAAACAAAAATCTTATAATCCCGACGAATATAAAGAAGAATATGAATATATAAAGACATCAAGGACGTTATCTGATTTAATTATAAAATTTATGAATTCATATACACCAAAAAGCAAAAGGGAAACAAGCAAAACTTGTATTTTTCATTATTATAAACTCTTTAAATAAATATCTAATATACTATCGCGTCAGGGAGAAACAAAAGGTTTGCTACCACGTTATATACAGAAATAAAAAAAAAAATATTTTTTATATATAAATGCAACTCGTTGGGCAAATGAAACAGATTGGTTTCAAGGACGAGAACGAGGACGAAGATTTATATCTCATCTTGTGATTAAACGAGAACGTCTGCTTCAGCTGGAATACTGTTTCTGGTTCTTCGGCTTCTGTTTGTGTAGAGATAATCTTTTGACTTGTCGGATCACATTTAGGAATTATTTTCTGTGACCGTCTGGTTTTATGTTTTAAAACTACATATACTAATGCCATTCATCTATCCGATGCCAGCTTTGGTCATACACCAGAGTAGAAGATTATAAAATTGTTTTTTTTCGATTTTTTTAAATTCTATTCATATACATAAGGTCAATAGTTTAAATACTTTAAAATAACACCGTTTTCGAAGCTTATGGTTTTTGGAAAAGTTCAGAAAATTTCTGAAAAATTTAATACAGCCATAATAGGTACTTATTACATAATGTGTATTTTCAAGTTTGTTTTTGGGCTGGCAAAATTGAATAAGATCGAGATTCTGATCAAAACATGGATTTCGTTAGACATGAACTGCTAAATTGTTCCTATTTCACGACAGTGAAGTTGGCAGGTCAAATTTCAATTAGATTAATTTAACCACGACATCAGGAATTTGCAGTTTCTTTTGCATTTCTACTCCGGATTTCTGAGTTCAACAAATAATGAGTGTAATTGTGAATAGCTATCACATTAAAATAAGGCTCCAAATTTGCAGTTTTTTGGCAATTCAAGAAAAGCCTAAAACCAAATTTTTAATAAGTCCTCATTAAAAAAAATCAGAAAAAACATATTTCATCCCCGACTTCACTGTGAAGTTGACAGTACAATATGAATTTTTTTTTGATACTTAAAACTTTGGTTTTGAGCTTTTCTTGAGCTGTAAAATATCTGCAAATTTGGAGCTTTATTTCAATGTGATAGCTTTCCCGCTTCCTGAGAAAAGAGCAGGATAAGAAATTACACCCACTATATGTGTTGAACTGCAAACTCCGAGACAGAAATGCAAACAAAATAAAATGCACGACTGGGTCGCACAAACTTGCTGCGTATGAAACACGTTCTTTAAATTCATAAAACATGTACTTTGAATAATTTAATCTAAGAATGAAGATCGCCATCTCAATTCTTGAAAAAATGTTTTATACTTATATACAATTTATGCGGAAAAAATTTTAAAAATCGTTGGAGCGGTTTTATTAAAAAATATTTTTGTATTTATAAAATTTCTGGAAATTTTTTGAGGAAGAAAGTTTGGTGTGCCATTTTTAAGAATATAATAATATACCACTACAACCATAATTTCAAATTTTTTATTTTTTTTTTTAAATCCAAAAAATATTTGTTTGAAATTATTTCCTTTTAAGTAAAAATTTTGATCAAAATCGGTTAAGCGGTTAACGAGAAAGTCGAAAATAAAAAAAAAACCGTTCTATGGCCGGTACCGTTAAAAACAGTTTTTGGTAATTTTTTTTAAAATGGTCCTATGGCAAGTACCGTTATTTTTTGAGCTAAAAAAATCTCGATTTATCCTCTAGGGAATCACCCAAAAATCTTATGCTCCAAGTTTGAAGAAAATATCTTTAGTGCGGTTTAGGCTGTAGGCCGAGATACAGCCAGACATGCAGACATACAGACAGACAGAAGGAATTGCGGGACCCACTTTTTTCGTGTTCTCTATCATCGTAATGTCAAGTTTGATTGTTATCTCGAGTCCGATTTTTTGCACGAATCCTAAATTTGCCCTAAAGTATCTTTATCGCAAGTAAAAATGCAAAAAAAAACTGCAAATTTTCCTGCCAACTTCTCTATTTCACTAGTTTTGTTCGTTGTGTTAAGAGGAAATGAGTCGACATCGACATAGTAGTTCAACAACTTATGGTTTCGGAGTGCTATTTTGAACAAGAAACACGGTACAATGGTGAATGCATCAGAGTATCAAAACTCCTTGTCTACCCTGCATCAGCAGCATAGCATAAGGCTTTATGTATACCTGATGGGGATCACCCTTACCACTTATCTGAAATAATAATCCAGACTACATGATTTTGTGCATTTTTTTAAATGATTTTTAATCTTATTTGACAGAACTGAAACAAAATTATTCTAAAGAGGCGTTGCAGTATTAATATTAAATTTTATTATTTCCATTTTTTCACAGCGAAACTATTTTTGGAATTAAATAAAATATTGAACAAAAAGCTTTCCCACACAAAATGTATCAATTATTATTTCACTTAAAGTCATTCATATTAAATATGTTTTCAATGCAAGTTATAATAATATAATATTGTACCTTCAATCGATGACTTTGATATCCAACAATTTCTCAATAACAATTTTGAATTTTGATTGTGTGTTATTACGTTGATTATTTCATTAACATATAAAATCCCCCTTATGTATGAACTGATATTCTTCAATATTATCAACTATGGTCCTGAATAATAATACAAAAATTTTCTATTTCGCTATAGGTACTGTACACACGCACATACTTTATATGGGACGTCTAGGTACCTAATCAATTTTCGAGTGCATGTTATTGGAGGTTGGTCTATCAGTTTATTTATCAACTCTACTAAATTATTGATTGGCAAAATAACTGTCATTATTTTTATTATTATTATCGAGGACTTTCTCTCGTGATGTCGTGATCAAACAAATTCCAAAAGTGGACAATGAATGAGAAAATTATGAAAAGTGCCATGGCAGCTATGGCTCAGATATTCTTTGTATCTATCACTATGTTAATCCGTATTTTACACTCTAGGTCATTTGAAATAATCCACCTTTTGTATATGCACGACTTTCTTTACCCCACTATTCCCTTCTTAACCATAGCGTTTTACCCTTTAATTTTTTTTTTTTTTATTTTATTCACTTCAATTCTTATTGTAAGTATTTATAGCTTGGAAATTTAAACATTTCAAGTTTTATGTTCCACTTTTTGTGAGTTATTGCAAAAAAAAGTTAAAGATTTTATTTTGTTAATGATTTACATTTTACACTGTATTATTTTTAATAAAAAAAATGTTAAGAATTTTTAAGAGAACAAATTAGGCTTTCAAAATAGTAAAGGAAAAATAAAACTTGATTGAGTATGTGTTTTTGTGGAAAAAAAATAAAACCCAAGTCAAAAACCAACCTAGCCAACAAATGGGTTTTATAGTAAACTAGCGGACCTCGCCGAACGTTGTATAGTCGTACCCACATACAAAATATGCCTGTTTTATTATACTACCAATATAACTTCAAATGCAAAAAGTTCAAAATATATGTATGTATGTAGCAGCCCGTGGCGTAATGGTTAGTGCGTTGGACTGTCATTCCAGAGGTCTGGGGTTCAATACCAGCCGCTTTCACCTTAAGTTTTTTTCGGAGCTACTACCTCTTACGAGGAAAAGACAAATCCTCCAAGAGTATCTCTTGTCATTGAAAAGTGCCGCTCACCTTAGCCCTTCGGATTCGGCCTCCATTCCTGATAGTTGTAAGTCACTAGGCCCTGATTCTTCATGAGCCGTTAGCGCCACCAAATTTATTTATTTTTATGTGTATTATAAGAATTTTGCAGCCGGTATAGGCTTTAAAAAAATTGTATGTATCATGCTTTCTTTCCAACTTTCAACTTTCTTCAACTAAGAGGAAACTCATATATAAAAAAAACAACTGCTGAGCTGAATTTTATTTAACTGCTGGACTGTCATCCTCTAAGTCAATATCCCAAATGTCAGCTTTCGAACACCAAATAATTTTTGAAGACATCCGAACAAACACTCTTTTACTTCCACTTTACATTTTCTGTACTTTTTTGTTGATCTTGTTAACTATTATACGTGGATATAAGAAGAGAGAGAGATAGGTTAAAAAAATCTTCTTAATTAATCTTTGTCTGGTTTTAGCATATGTGTATAACAATGTACATATAACATTATACACACCCTTTAAAATAAATAATACAAAATAAGCTTTTGCATAGTCACTGTGGCGTATACGTACTTTTTTTGATCAGAATATTATATAAGTTGGATTTTGTAGTCTACACATCAAAGCTTTACAGTGCATCTTTTATAATTGGTGTACAAAATATTTTGAATTGCTAACCCCCTAAAGTCAAAATAAGTCTTAATGTTAGTTAAGTCAGAGTTTGTTGTTGAAAAATTGATTACGAATTTAACTTCCTTCGGCAGAAATATTTTTTTTTTTTTTTATCATTGTAGAGTGGTGTTAAGTTTAGTGAATTAGTGTTGTTAACATATAACCATATGTTATATGAAGCTATATAAAGTACTGCCCGAAAATTTAACATCGGATAATATTCGGCCGAATTATACACGTACAAATAAAAATCCAATTCAGCAGAAAGTATGCTTTTTTCATGATTAACCGGCTTTCCAGGGCAAATTTTACAACTCTCGGCTACGTAACATGTTAATGTGGTTCAATTTGAACCCAGATATTAAGCCATTTCAAAATTATACTAAGTTTTCAGGTATTTCAAAGTATTTATAGTTCGTTTGGCAACTCCTGGACATTAGTTGGTTTAATTGTTTTTAAAAAGTGCTCAGCAAATCCAAAATCCATCCTCTCCCTATCTATTTTAACTTTTTCACATTCCCACCGACCAGTATCATTTTATAGTGAAAATAGAGCTTCGTATTCACTACAGGCAAACTCTCAAAGTTAGCAGACCAGAAACGTCCAGGGTTTTTTGGCCATAGGTTTTATGCTGAAGGAAACATGTGTGATTATTGCGGTATTCTTGTTTGATTTCTAGAACAGCAACCCCCCTAGTATCTGTAAAATTGTCTTCTCTGGGAACTGATTTTCAACTGTTATTCCTGACAGCACTTCGTAAATCTGTCAACTTCAGAAGACAAAACATAGAAACGGAAATATTTGTTCAGTTAAGTGGACTTAATAGTCTTCTCTTTCTTTTTTAACTGACTTAACGTTCCACTATCTGTCAAAATTGTGCCTGAGTATTTGGAAATGTCAAAGATTTATCCGAACATTGAATGATATTTGGCGTTTTCAGGAAATGAGATCTCAGAGATTTCTCCACATAAAAAAATCAAAATTTTTTTCCTCAGAGTTTTGACAGAAAAACTGAGAAATATTGCTAAGAAATAGGCTAAGTTCCGAAATGTAAAAAAAAGTTTTTATCACATAAGCAACGCAAGCTTGATATTTTGTAGAAATAATAATTTGCATAAGTTTGACGTTTCGGAATGCAACAAAAAATATTTTAAATCGAAGCACCTAATAAATTTTTGATATGCAGTTTGCGCAGTAATTGCGCAGCCGATGCATTTTGAAACTCAGCCATACTGCTCATGTAACTGAGAATGCTAAGGGCTCTGAGATCACAGTTTCCTGAACATGCCTATGGTATTTTATTGTTTAGATTTTCAAATTTCTCAGTCAGAACATCTAGAATGTATAAGTTACATTCTTTACAAAGTTTTGTTTTGTATTTTTTTCCAAGTTTTCAAGACGACTTTTGCAATTTCAATTAAAAGTTGTGTTTAAAATATTCGAAGGGTTTTTGTACGATGATATTTTCCAGTTTATTCTGCATTCATATCGTAAATGTTTTTATTTTTTTTTTGTAATATTATTTAGCCGTGATGTTTTATTTGTTTCAATTTAATGATTTCAAGATGATGACGATGACGAAAAACGTTTGTTCAGCACAGCTATAACAATTTGATCTTGATGACAATACACTAAATCTTGTACCTATTCAAATGATTTAAAGTGTATGTATCTTCAGCTTCAGGCAGAAATTCCAGCACATCGGAACAAACACAAATATGGAATAAATTATTCAGTCACTATATAGGGTTGTTGTACCTACTCGCATATATGATATATAAAAGGTAGGCTCTAGGTTTTGAAGTACAAACTTATTTGTTTTCGGATGGATTGGTACGGCTTTATTATTTAGCCATGGCCCAGGCCAATACCAACATCATCGTCATTACCAGCCTGTTTCCGCTTCCGTGTCCAAACGGATCAATAATATTAGTTTGCGTTTTAGCATTGTTGCCGCTTGGATGGAGTTTTAAGTGCTTTTCCATGGAAAAAGGGAATTGGCTTCAAGCACATTATACGAGTCTATATATACAATGCCTACATACATTTCTATCGAATTTGGAAAGAGCACTTTATTTTGGGGACCATTGTTCCTGATTATGCAAATTGATTTGAAACAATTTCGGGATTATATTCTGTCGTGATAATCGTTGTCTCTTTGTTTTTATACATATCTATCTAAGGTTGGATATTATTTATTTAATGATCATGGGAACTGTGACAGCTTTTGTGATGTGAAAATTGAAGTATACGTCAATAAAAGAGTCAATTTTGGTTCACATTCACATCATTCATACATTTTTATTTGATTTGCTATATATGAACTTTTGTATATTGAATATCTACGATGGGGATAATAAATAACATTGTATATCTATTGGCATCAGTTATGTATGAAAATGTGTCGAAATCAGAACCTTGAACTTTTTAACCAGATGTTGACACTTTTATTCTGTGCTAATTGTTGCTAAATGTCATCTTTATAATATTGTTTAATGGTATATGCCAATAGAATGGTTGAAATTGATTTTTTCCTAGAAAAACCGTATAGTTAAATACATACACACACACACACATTTTATTTAATTACTGTTTTAGCTAAGTAAATAAAAGCCGAAAAGTGAAATCAGCTTTGTATAATGTCGGGCTAATAGTTGTGACAGTTGGCCATTATTACCTTACTTTCGATATCCCTGTGGATAAATAATTTCATACCGTTGTGTGTAGTGTGAAAACAAAGTAGGAGTGAAGGGTTAGAAATTAAAACAAAATTCTTTTATCTCTGTAATCTCCATACAAAATGTCCCACCTAAAAAAAGAGGCAGCAGATACACATGGCAAAAATGCTAAAGCATAAAACAAGAGAAGCCTGAGTGAAGAAAAAAGATCCTGATGGTTCTCAGAAAAAAGGTGTAATATGCGATCTTTTATAAAAATGTCGATACTATGTCTTACAAGAGCTATATAGAAGCACATTCAATAGCAGATACAGGATTTCATCTTAGTCACAAATACACAATCGCAATTCCAAAGCTAACAAACAAACTTCCCATCTTTGAGTACATTATCAAGTGTTCAATATGCAATCAATTGAAAAGCATATTTGGGCTGTTTGGTCTAAAGGTTTTTGAGCCGAAAAACTTATTTCAAAAATTCTATCAGCTTTTAACATCCCTAAACACACCACACAGACATCTCTCGCAAAAAATATTTGGTTCGCTCTCTAAGGACCTCGAAAAGTAAGGATTTATCGAAATTTTTAATTCGACCAATCATACAATTTCATTAACTTCCGAATTCCAATTGCATTTCACGATTCTGACGTTTAAAATTTGCTCATGCTTCTGATGGTTTTGATTATACTTTTTACAAGAAGAACTTTCATCTATAAAAAAATGGTGCCAAATGAACTTTTTCAGAATCATTATGAATACTTCTTGACGACCAAACGAAAGCGGCAGGAAAGCGTAACATTTCGTTTTTTTTTCGGTTTTTCGTGCCTAGCTTAGAAACACCCAACTAACAATTTAACTTGTGTTAGGTTCAATACAAGCTATTTCCTGGCTTGTATAGTACCACCAAAAGGCCTTTTACCAACCATTTTGGCGCACATTATAGAAGCAATATACCTCATATAAGACCTATGATCAAAAGTGCTATGCAATTCAATTGCTTTACTTGAACAGATGTAATAAGGCCTTATGAAAGCTCTTAATAAAATTGTGTAATTAGTTCTTACAAAAGCCGGCATATAACTCGTATGTGAATGATCATTAAGGCCTTATACAAACAACTTAAAGAAAATGATTGTATAAAGAAAAAATATTTCTTGCTTTACATTTCAATTTCATTATTTTTATATTTTCTGTGATTTCTCTTTATCTTTTCGTGATTACTGCCTTTATGTTGATTCTGGAATATTCAGAATTTAATTTAATTTTAAAAAAACCCACTTTTTACTCACATGATTTTCCGAGATTTGAACTCACGTCGTCCTGATTAGCAATCCAGCACTCAACCCACTACGCCATACCGCAAATTTAAAGCTTAGTGTAAAAATTTTAATGAGTTGATACTCCACGTGTCAAGAATGCAAATGCTTGATAATTTCTATAAGTTTGCTATTAACAAAATGCAAAAGCTATTGACAGGGTTCGGGCTTGAGATTCAAAAATTTCGAAGCAGATAAGGAAAAAAGCGAAGTAAATCAAAAATTTCCAAAACTCTGAAATATTCTTAAAAAATTTTTTTTTAACAAACAGACCTATTCCTTATTCAAATAACAATTTAAGTTTAATTGCTTGTTTTTTTTTAAATAAATTTGCAATCGAGAATTTTGTTCTATTTTATAAACTATTGACTCAAAAAAGTACCACATAATTTTTTTCGGTTATTGCTTATAAAGTTACAAAATTTACGCAAATTTAATTTATTCGATTATTTTGTTGAAATGAAAATTAAAAATAAGCACATTGATAAATAAATTAATCGCGAAAGAGAATGAAAACGAAGATTAAAGGCTCTCCCAAACCAACGCGATTAATCGCTGCGACAAAAAAAACAACAATAACAACACGTTATTCGTTGTTGTTATTGTTTTCTATTGTCGCGGCGATTAATCGCGTTGGTTTGGGAGAGCCTTAAAGAAAAAGAAATCGTTCAGAACAACATTTCTGACATTAAGAATTTGTTGGAAACGTGTTGGGTACCAAATCCCGAATGCCAAAATCCCGAATGGACAAAATCCCGAATGCTAGAATCCGGAATGACAGAATCCCGAATGCCAAAATCCCGAATGGCTCGCGCGCGCGATTTAAAATACCAAAAAAGTACTGATTCGGGATTTTAGCCTTCAAAATATAGTTTTTTTTTTATTGTTAATGTTTGTTTTTATGCTAATTTGTAGATACTATATTTAAGATCGGTTGAAGAAGTTCGTGCCTAAAAACTCTAATTTGTTTAATGTATTTTTTGTCATAAAATAATTGATATTTTGATATGGAAATAGTGGATTTTAAAAACGTGAATTTAAATTTTAATTTCTTGCGTTAAATGTATATGTTTATATTGAATTTTTCAGTTTTGTTTCGTTTATTCGTTCTTTTATGAAGGAAAATGATTCTCAAAGAGATTAACTTTAATTTCAAAGCAGCAAAAATGAAGAGAAGCCAAGCCATACAAAACAGTACTGAAATAGTATTAAAAATAGTATTGAAATTCAGTATTAAATACCGAATGCATTCGAGATTTTTTGTCATTCAGGGTTCTTGCATTCGGGATTTTGGCATTCGGGATTCCGTCCATTCTGGATTTTGGCATTCGGGATTTTGGGATTCGGGATTTTGTCTCCTTCCCGTTGGAAACAACAATGCTTTTTAGCTAAAACGTAACAAGTGGGTGGTGATCTTTTTTTTCATTTATTTATTAAGGATTTTTTCAATTAAAAAAAATAGAAGCTGATCTTGAAAAAGCAAAGTAGAGAAGTAGATTCTATTTTTTCCTCAAAACTGAAGTAAATCTACTTCCATCGAAGTGAAGCACGAACCCTGGCTATTGATTTGTATAAGTTTGCGACTAACAACATACAAAGGCTATACATTTCTATGTTTGCTATTAACAAAATGCAAAAGCTATGCATTTGTATAAGTTTGCTATTAACAAAATGCAAAAGCTATTGATTTGTATAAGTTTTGCGATTAACAAAATGCAAAAGCTATACGTACATTTGTAATAAGTATATATTGTTGTTTAGAAAATGCAAAGCCATATTTTTCTTTTCAAAACAAAAATATTTTGTGTTATGAACGTAATGTCATTGTTGAGAAAACTCCAGACAAAGATAATAACAGACATGTTTTTTTATTTATTACTTATTTACTAAAAATTGACAAAAATTCAAATTTGTATTAACATTTTTGCTTTTTTTAATAAAGTCTTAAAGCAGATAACAACTTTTAGCTGAATGCTTTATAAAAGCTCTTATCTTTTGTATATAGAATGAATTTCGGCAAGCCTTAAACAGACTTCCATAAGACCTCATTACAACGGACTCCTATTGACCTAATTTTTAGAGGTACAAAACAAGGTATTTTATATAAAATGTGTCAAAAAATGATTGACTTGCATACATAAGTCTTATGATTATACTAAAGGAGCTATAGCTTCCCAAATTCCAAAAACTGGACCTTATACAATATAAATTGTTAGTTGGGCAGTTTGTCCCATTATTATTTATAAAGTTATTTATATTTATAAAGTTATTTGGCTCCTAAGATTGGTATTAAAATTATCAAATTAAATTTCCTAAAAACAGCTACATTTTATATAGTCTAAAGCCGGTAGCAAATTTTTGGAGTGGAGGTATAACCAAAATTCATATACTTACATGATTGTTTAGGTAAACGCTTTTTAATTAGTGCACAATCTTTATTTTTTTTATATACAGGGCTTGGATATAGGATGGGTCGAGGCAAAAAAAAATCGTATGGGAGGGGGTCTATCCCCCCCCCCGTTAACCAAGGAAAGTCAATTTAAAAAAAAATTAAACGCAACTTAGATATGTAAAATTTTGAACAAAATCAGTTTGAACACTTTTTTTTTCAAAATTTATTTTTCAAAAACTGTTCACTAAAACAACAGGTGCCAAATAACTTTATAAATATAACAGATATGACAAATTTGGTCAAAATCTATTTTGTAGAGAATTTTCTAAGTTATTTTTTTTGTCTCGGATTATTTTTCGAAAGGACAAACAGTTTCTAAGATAAACACGAAAAACCGAAAAAGACATCTTACACTCTCCTACCGTTAGAACTCGCCTCGGATTCATGGGGACTTTTGTACACTTCATCTTTAGGCCTCTCTTAATGAGTGTGCCAAGCTTCAAAACTTTTGAATTTTTTCCAGGTGAAAACGTTTATTGACTGGACTAATAATATTATGTGACGAAAATACTAAACGAAAAATAATCTCTGCTCCCAATTTAACAAGGCGAATTTGGCAAATATTGTGATACAAAATTGGAACAAAATTGAAGGAATCATTAAATAAATACACAGAAATCGTAGTTTTATAAAAATTAGGTACCTACTTAAGAAATCACAGGCATGATTTTAATTTAAAATCGTTTGGGCCGTTTTCCAGAAAATTAAAGTAATATAAATAAAATAACCAAAATTAGAAACTTAATGACTGTATATGAGCTTTGATTTTCCAAAAATAAATTAAATTCATCCTGGGCCTTTGAAGGCAACTAGCAAGCAAGCGAGCAAGAAGAAATCTATCTTATTATAATTTTTCTAAAAATTTCCGACGTTAAAAATTGAGCAACCGAATCCAATTTTTGTTCCAAGGACTAATTTAATAGCAAAATCACTATTATCACTTATAGCAAAATCACTGTTTTCCATCGTCATTTTTAAGTGGGTAAAAAATTTATAAAATGTAAAAATTTTTTTTTTCGTATACTTTACTATGTTTTTAAGATTTTTATTAAGTTTCATTTTTATTCATCTACAATTACAATTTTGCGGAATTTTTTAGTAAAAGACTAAAAATCTACCTGTAATTTTTATGGGAAATTTCAAGTTTTCGGTGGAACGTGTTAACGTTAACCAATTTCAATGAAATTTTGCACAGAATTTTTTTAAGTCAGCCAAAGGGAGGTGAGGAAGAAAAAAATTCGAACACTTCCAAAAAAAAGTGCCACCCTAATATGTATCTGCTTATGTAATATGTAATGGCACATTACAGATAATATGTAAGTAGATAAAAAAGCAAATAATTAAGCTTCCTTGTCGGATTAAATCATAACCATCGTATACATCGCTCATTAAAAAATTAAAAAAAAAGACTATACTCAGTGCTTTCTCCATGCCTGGCTACATATACGAATACTTTAAACATATATATAAATTTTATATGAAGTATACATACAAGATAGCTATAAACCAAAGTATTTCAAACAGTAGTTCTCTTAAACATAAATAAAGTAAACAAGAAAACAGAATAAATCTATTGATTTATTATTATTACTGTCCGAATTATGAGAAATAAACTATAAAATCCAAGAAACAACACCACCTACACCATCACCCCATTCTCACATCTTGTGCAGGAAAAACCATTTCGAATAGCTAAATTATGTAAAGACCAAAATTTGTATGTTTTGTTTTTCGAACAAGTCAACTGAGAACATATCGAAGTTCAACATCGATTGCTTTAACATACAAATTATGTACTAAAATAATTCCCTGGAGGAAATTATTAAAGAATCGATGTGAAATCGAAAAATTATTCGAAAAACTTTACGCAGAATGAAATAACCTCGAAAAATATGTATAAGTCTATTATGAATGAATACCAAAAATAAACAAGCGTATACCTATAAGAACAAAAAAATTAAGGAACAAGAACAACACAATCGAATTGGAATCTTTAAAGAAAAAAAATCTAAAACTTTAGTTCTGTATACTATAAATGCACAGGATCGGATTTATTCGAAGGCGCACTGACAAAAAAAATTGCTGTCAGTTGGTTTTAGTTGAGGAAGAACCGAAATAGCCCATGAAAATCAGACTTTCACTTCGAAAATTTTTTAATTATTTTTCATCATTTTTTACTTGAGAAATAATTCAAAATGGAGCAATACGATTGGCTTTAGAAGCTATAAATTTTATTCTAGTAGTCAGATTTTCCAGGATGAGGTTTTTAAATTAAGCCAGAATATCAGGCCACATTATTAAAATTTTTGGGAAGGGGTAAAAACTTAAAACAAGAAGGATGGTTAAATCCATCATTGAAATGATTTTCGATTTTTATAATGCATCAAAAGTTGATGCAAATTTTAAAATTTTGAAAAATAGTACTTGACAAAGTTATTGCACTGACCCTCCTCTTTAAAGTTGTCATATAGATTCTGGTGGAGTTAGGGCCACAGAAAAGGGAAAGCTAAACATTTCTTCCAACCACGTTAGGTACAGATGAACTTTGACAAGCTATAGCTTAAAGATAAAAAAAAGATACGAAAAAAGTGGGTCCCGCCCAATTCCATCTGTCCGTCTGTATGTCTGTCAACGGCTTACAGCCTAAACCAATTACCTAAGCGATTTTCTTCACACTTCGAGCATTTTTGGGGGATTCCCTAGTGGGAAAATTGAGATTTCTTTTAGCTCAAAAAAAAAAACAGTACTTACCATACAACTGTTTTGACGTTTTGAAAAAAGTTACTTATCTCAAGAACAGCTCTAACGATTTTTTTGGTCTACATTTTGGTGAAAAAAAAATTTACCAAAAACCGTTATTAAGGGTACTTGCCATAGAACCGATTTATTGATTTCGGATTTTCTCGTTAACCGCTTTACCGATTTTGATCAACATTTTTACTTGAAGGTCCTATCAATTAAGAATAATATTGCACACATCTATTTTCAAAAAAAATATTTTTTTTAATTTTTAAAAAAAGTTCAAATTTTTTTTTTTTTTGAAAAATCATTTTTCTTGAAAATAGATTGATGAAGTTTTTTGAAGTACGATCAATCTTTAAAATTCGAAAAAACTTTTAAGAGCTCGTCGAAACATGCAACTTGATTACATTTTTTTTGACCAAATTCAAAACACCATAACGTGTAATAAATAATATCTTTGATATAAAATTACATAAGCTATAACTTTTGCCTTCACATTTATTTAAAAACACTCACCTATAATTTTTGAGAAATTTGCAAAAAGCCTGAACCCCGTAAAAACTTTAGCCCCGGTCCAAATTTGTGGTAATTTTTGGAAAATGCTTAAGATACAAATTTAAAGTTCTCCACCAAAATTTAGCTATGTCGGAATTATTTTCTAATTTAGCCACTTTTATGTCTAATTTTCTTGGTCTAAAATGGGTGGACCAATTCGATTCAAATTTAATGGTAAAGGGCATTTGTATATGATTCTTTAGAAAGGAAATTCAAATTTTTAATTTAATTCATCTAGTACAATTAATAGCTGCCGTACAAATATTTCAGTTTAAAAAAAAATTCTCCAAACGGCTCTGACAAATTTTGATTAAACTTCTTATCTGTAATGACCAACATACAAGAATCGGTTGAAGTTTGAAAAAGTTGGGGCCAGTTAAAGAAACAAGACACAAAAGTCATGAAAACCGTTTAAAGGAAGCGAAAACCAGAAAATTACCTACTTCTTAAGTTTTTCGACTTAAAATTATCTTAGGAACCCGAACCCATGATTTTCGTCTGCATCATTAACTGTGGGATACCCTGTATATATAAATGCTCTTCACTAAATTTAAAGTTTGCACGTACACTTAACCGGAAATTATGGTTCACGACAAAAAAAACTCATTTCTACTTGGTCAAATACAGCCCTGATCACCCAGACAAAGTATTCAATATTCCTGTTCTGAACATGAACAACGAAACATAAGACTGATACACTTTACAGTGTCATAGCAGGAAAGGGAAAGGACATTAAAATTGGAGACACAATGTCTGGATATAGACAAAACGACTGACAAAATGATATCAATGTTTTTCTTGTTTCTTCCTTTAGGTTTTTTCTTTTAGTTCTTCGTGTATTTTTTTTTTTTTTTAATTTTATTTCTTTTCTCATCATCAAAAGCATAAAGAAATGACAACACAAACTTTTGTGAAAATCCTTTTCAATTGCCAAGAAAGAGAGAGAGAGAGAGAGAGAGAGAGAGAGAGAGAGAGAGATAGAGGTGTATGAATAACTCGCATATAGAGAAAGTTAAAGAAATCGGTCGCCGAAAGAATAAAAATATAGTCGAAGGACCTAGTTTGTTGAGCTCGCCTGGTTATTCCTTTGCAATGCCTTTCGAATCTGAACACTGAACCCCTCCTATGTATGTATGTGTCCTTTTTCGTTCATGCTATACCTACCTAGTTTTCAATTTAAGATGATGTCGTTTGAAGCTGAAGAAAGGGAGAATAGGAGAACACACATACGATTTGTGAACCAAATATAGTTTACGTTAGTTTTCTTTTCTATATAAAAATCAAAGGAAAAACCATTAAGCAAGCAAAAGCAAAGAATCTATAAGAATGTTTTTTCATCGTCATTGTATTTCGTATCCCACTCGTCCATATTGTAAATTCTTAAAAAAAATAAATGGGAGTTGGATTGAAAGAGAAAACAGGCCCCATAAGGTTATTCCTCCTCCTTCTCCTCCACGTCCTCGTCGTATTTATGTCAGAAGAACTCATCTTAAAAACTAGGACGAGCAACTTGAAACTTTCAAAACTATAAGATTGTTGTTACTGAAAAATAAAACATGGTTTACTAAAAGAGTGAGTTAAAAAAAAAAACATATCATTCCTAAACACTTACACAAAGAACACAACGAACAAGAAAAACTTTAAAATAATATTTATTATTAATGGGAGAAATTAGTTAAGTTATTAAGACGAAACAAGGCGAAGACGTTCAGAGTAAAAGGAACTTAATTTATTGTAAATAATGTGCAAACTTTATTTATGTTAATGTATTAGGTTTTTGCTAACACAAAGTAATAAATTTTGATAAAATTGTTCAAGTGTTAAGCAAATAAAGAAAAATTTTGTCTTTGAAAGTAAATAACAAAAGAAATACGGGCTTATGTGTGTTGACAACAAAGACATCTTAAGTTGTTTTGATTTAGCAGTACCTATTGAGTCGAGTATTTCTTCGTTTTTTTTTTTAATCTGGGACCAGACTAAAGTTTTTTGAAGGTTCTTTGTTTCCTTGGAGGTCATTCTAAACAAGAATAAGAATGTTTCCATCGAGATATTCAAACCATAAATTGAAAAAAAAAAAACATGTTTTTTCGGTATGTTTAAGGCTACGTTACCAAGGAACTGAGAAATTACGTCATATTTCTAAGATATACTAATTTCGAATTACAAATCCGAAAACATGTGTAACGGTACTTCTTAATATCGTCATAGTTGTCTAAAAGAACCACACATATGGCTTAAAACCGGTTTATTTTTGCGCTGCACATACCTTACCTTAGGTTACAACATTTCTGGAGTTAAAGTTAAGGGCATAAAACCTTCGAAAAAGTAAAGTTCAATCCACATTAAAAAAAATATATTTAACTTTAGCGAACACTAGCTGACCCAATAGACATTTTCCTGTCCAAGCTATGAATTTTCAATTCGAAATAGTATAAATAATAATAAAACAAATATTTCAAAAACATAGTGCTTACTGTAACGCTTTTCGATATCCAAATTGTTAGTTTTTTTCTGGCGCATAAATAAATAATGTTGATAGTTTTCCGACACGATAACAGGTGACATACAATTATCCACGTTAAAGCTTAAAAAACAGGTGAATGATTTTTCTCGATTCTCCGACTTCTTCGGTCAAGTTTTCCTTAGTACAATACGAATCCAATAAAAAAAAATCCCCATGCAAATCGCATGAGGTACAGCCGAGATATGCGCTTACAAACAGAAATCCTCTATCTCTTCTCACCTCCTCCAGTTTCTTTTATCCACTCTTCTCCTTTCCCTTCTGAACACTACAGACCCTTTAAAATAAATAATACGTAATAAGAATTAACAGAGTCACTGTGGCGTATACGTACTTTTTTATCAGCAAATATTAGTTAGTTTTAAAAATTTGTGCATCACAACTTTACAATTCATTTAATAATTGGTATGAGGTATATTTTTAATAGCCAACTCTCTTAAGTCAAAATAATTTCATACGTAAGTTGATTCAGAGTTTGGTATTTGAAAAAAAAAAAAAAATAATAAAAGAAAATTAAAATCGATTACAAATTTTATGCCACTAAAATTGTACTTCCTTCGGCACATTGTAACGAAGCGTTACACTTTCGAACCCCGAACCTTATCCCCGAATTTAATATAAATTATCACCGCCGGTCGAACTGCCATCAGCATTCGATATCGTCATCCATTGTGCAAAAAATCTATCCACTAGCACTCTACAATTAAACCCACAATCGCCAAACCTCTGAACACACACTGATACCGCTTTGCGACGGAGAACCAAATCAACAAACTAGACGTCATCACTGAAAGCAATTACGTTCACTTCATTATTATTACAATTCACAGTGTGTCGTTACCGCAAATATAACAAAAGGAAGTATAAAATGTCAACAATTCAAAAGTTAGCTTATTGACTTGAGATTTTCTTGTTTGCGAATTAGAAGAGCAGAGTCTAAGTTTCCGGCTGATTTCAGTTTGTAGCAACTGCAATAGCTTCAGGTTTCTTTCGTGGTGCATTCGTGCATACGTAAAGCTAACCTTTTTGGTCCTAAAAATATTCCATGGTTATTCCCCACTCGCTTTAGTGAGTAGTGGGCTGGAATTAGATACCTACCGATCCGATATTCCCCTCTTGCTTTCAAGTGAGCAGTGGGTCACTTGTTATTCCTTTGGGTTAGCCGGAGGCTGGAATCAGATTCCTACCGATATTCCGCTCTTGCTTTCGAGTGAGCAGCGGGCCACTTGTTTTGTTATTCCTTTGGGTAAGCTAGAGGCTGGAATCAGATTCCTACCTTTTTTCCCCAAATTCACTTCTTCTAAGCGAATCTTGTGGGCTGAGCTTACTCCTGTAGCTCATAAGAACAAACTAGATTTGTATTATATGAAATACGTTGTTATTTAAAAAAAAAAATATAATGAAATTTGTAAGACTGTTAACAAATTATTTGTTGAAATAAAGTTATACGTTAAATCTGGTAAATGGTTCGAGTTCTTACTTTCTTAACCCGAGGTTTACTTGCTTTCTTCGGTAATACCATGGACTTCGACGAGCTTACTTCAGCCTAGAGAAAAAAGCATCACAACATATATTTCTTGTATTTTGATCATTGTGGAGTGGTGTGAAGTTATTTAATGAGTTAGTGTTAACATATTTAGTGTCATCATTCAAATTAAGCATGATCTTCTAGTTAAACTGTCTCAAAATTTGTATATACATATTAATTAGATAATGTTTAGCCGAATTATGCACGTACAAACAAAAATCCAATTAGGAAGTATGGTTTTCACGATGTATCGGCTTTTTAGGGAAAATTTTCCAACTTTCGGGTCCAGAGTGTATTTACATCATTCGATACGAATCCAACAAAATTAGCCGAGTTATGCTGAAAATTTCAAAACAGGACTCATTTTTATTTATTTTTAAAGGGTGTTCAAGATTTCCGACTTTTTCGTTAAAATTTTTGGCTCCTTAACATGTTAATGTGGTTCAATACGAATCAAAAATAGAATTCAAAAAATAAATATGTATAAATATTCAATATTTTTATATTATTATTTGTCAAGAAAAAACAAAGCGATTTTTTTGTTCAATAATTTAGTACGCAGATTGTTCAAAAATCTTTAAAATTGATGTAAAAGTTCGCAATATTCTTAATTTTTCTTTCCCTAATACTCTTATAACAATGGGTCCTGTGAATAAAAAAAAAGTTGGCTTCCACCTAAGGGTTCTAAAAAATTGGTTTCGTACGTACCCCACAAATAACGCATAGGTACATAAGCGTCTTAAGCTACGAGCAGACGGCATATAAAAGCCGAAAATGTTTGCGACTGTGACGTCATTTTTACGTCATCATTTGCTACTTTTGGCCGCACATCGTCTGAACACCCATTTGGGACAGTCCCCACATGCTCGCGAACAATTTGCAGAGCATGTGCGACACCTAGATCGCACATTAGTTTGCGACTTTTTTGCATATCGTGTGAAGACCCTCGCATATTATTTGTGACAGTTTGCGAGAATGTGCGACCATTTGCGATAGTCCCAGGCATTTGCGTTGGCCTGAAAAAATAACATTGCATATCTGACGCATTTGCGAGCATTTATGTGAAATTTTAAATGCCGGGCGACAGTAGTAGGTATAGTTTTGTTTTGATTTAAAAAAAAAAATAAAAATAATAAAAAAAAAAACAATTAATACACCGTGATGGTACATTTACACAAAATGAGTGATAGTGAGCCTGAGGGAACAACATGCACTGATCACGTACATATAGAACCCTCACAACCAAAGCCAAGCCGCAAGAGAAAATTTGTATCGGGAACGAGAAGAGTGCATCAAGGCTGGACGCGCGATCAGAATAATTTATTCATGTCGATTATGGAATCCGCATTAGGCCAGGCGCGCACATGCAACTTAACAGTTTGGTTTCGATTTTGAGCACAATGGGCTTATATGGGAGTGCGCGCCGGTTTATGTGCGCGGACTCTCATATAATTCTATAGTACTCAAAATCGAAACCAAACAGTTTAATTGCATGTGCGCGCCTGGCCTTAGTCGATCCGCAGTGATTCGCAGAATTTTGTTGTCTTTTTTCACGGCAAATAGATGAAGAGAAAAGAGAGCAATACATTGCGGATGAGGTTTTACGGATTCCATATAATCGATATGATTAATTGCTGCGGTGGACAAGCGTCCCAGACTCTGGGATGCTGGTGCTCCAGACTACAAACTGTTCAAAATTGATGTTTGGTCGAGGTGGTGGATGACCTCGGCTTTTAACGAAGCATTAACGAAGCGAAATCAAAGTGGGACTGTTTGATAGTGACTCTTTTAAGTCCAATTTAACAAAGATGCGCACGAAGAAGTCTGGGCAGGGCACAGAACAGTGTGCCCATGGCAATTCTTTACCTAGATTATTTTTTTGGAGACCAACGTACTGCACCGCTCCACTTCATCAGTTTCTTCAATGGAAATTTTTTAAACCACTGACAGCGACTCACAAGGCAATATGCAAACCAAAGAAAATATGTGTTCGCAAACCTGCATATGATTGGAATTGGGTCATATGCGGATTTTGTAGCACACCGTCTGAACACCCCGCATATAGACCAAAACATTTGCGATCATATTTGCGGACATATGATGTGCAAGCACCTATATCGCGAATGCATTTGCAACTTTTGGGACAGTTTTTGCACATCGTGTGAACACCCTATGTGTAAGTGTGCGGACACTGCTATGGAAACAGAATTTGCGACATATTTACGACTTTTTACGTGACGTCAGAGTCGCAAACGTTTGCGGCTTTTTATATGCCGTCTGCTCTTAGCTTTACTCTTATTTTATAAAATTCCAAGATTACATAATAATTTTTAGGAACTTTTCTTTGATGATTTGCAGAATTTTTCAAAATAGAATATGTATCAAAAAAATTAATCTAATATGATCCCAATCAAAAGAAAACACCAATCCACCCTTCCCGAATTCAAAAATTTAATTTCCATATTGTAAAAGTCTCAATTCACAACAATGTTACTCAAACAATATACTTACCCAAAACACATACATATTGAATTCACAACACTGATTGTTTCAATGGTTTTACTGATCAGGAACATGAGTCAACACATCCGGTTTCTTTTATTTACAAATTAAAAATAAAATCGAGAAAATAAATCGTTTAGAGTGCGGCGCTTTTTCGTGTTGCCAAGGATTTGCCTTATTTACAATATTCAAATAATAAAATCAATATACAGGATGTTGTCAGATTAAAACAAACATTTTTATTTTTTAAATACATTTTTTAAATAAAATAGGTAGGTATATTTTATCAGTGCTAAACCTAAAAAATTTAAATTCACTACTAAAAAATAGAAATTGTTAATTTCAAATCTCTGATCATAATGCTAACAACGAACAAAAGATTTTATTCATGTTGATGGTGCAAGCATCTTCGTCTCAATCTTTAATAAAAAGTTAACATTTCTTGTCTCCCAAAATTCTGCGAACTTCGAAATTCTGTAAGTCCAAAATTCAATAATGCGATATTCTGTAAATCTTAAATTCTATAGGTATTTTAAAATTATGTTAATCTTCATTTCTGCAATTCCAAATTCTTAAAATTATTAATTCCGTAAATCTCAAATTCTTCATTTCAAAGTTCTGTTAATCTTAATTCAAAATTCTGTTAATCTTAAATTCTGTATTTCTATAAATACGAATTTTTTTACTTCGAAAATTCATTAAAACCTACATTCATTTTTTCGAAATTCGGAAGATAGTTCAAAATTCTGTCCAACCAAAATTTTAAAGTTCGAAACTATGTAGATCTTAAATACTGTGTTTTGAAATTCTGTAAATTTAAATTTAAATGTATTTCAAATTTCAGAAAATCCAGAATTCCGATACATAATTCTGAAAATATGTCTGAAATTCATAAAAAATTTGATTACTGAATAACAACCTGTTCCTCATTATTACTTGTTTCTCAACCTAACCCAGGGGCTCTATTAGCAATTTTGGAGGCAATAAATTGCTTCCATTATTGCAATTGCCTTGAATATTGCCAATAGAGACGCTTTGGCAATGGCAATGTCAATATTGCCCAAAAGATGAAAGGCAATTATTGATTTCCATCAACGAAGCCATATATTTTGACGTTTCGTCTTTTACAAAATGGTTTATTCACGATTTTGAACGATTTCTCCTTCATTTCGAAACAAAAAGTGAAAATATAAATAAGAATGACCACAAATTAGTGAATTTAAATTTTATATTATCAAAAACAGTATACTTAAGCAGATGATGTCGCCATTTCTGTACGTGAATTTTTCGACAACTAAAATTGTCTGTCCATGAAATGCCCCACCCAAGCAATAAATTGCAATTGTCATTGAGATTGACATTGCCTCAAATATTACTAATAGAGCCACAGCGTAAAACCCCCATCATTGAGTTTCAGTTCTTCCTTATGGAAGGTAAGGTAACTGATATCTGGATCTAAGTTAGTTAGTAGGTAGGTACCTATACATTTTCGTTACATAATTGCATCCGAGAAAGGATGGAAGATTAAATCTAGGCTTTACCTGTGAGAAAAAAAAAGACATACAAAATTTCTCTCAAGCATCGAGAAAAACATAGAACACCCTATACAATGTAGTATTCACCCATACATGTACACATGAGTATAGGTACAGATGCGGAGTGAATTACAATACGCGATTTTGTTTTAATTGCAACTGTAAATGGGCTACACATTTCAACCAGTCCAAAGCGATTAATTAAGCTGCTGATTTCCCCGACAACGGCATCTACATCTTCGTATATACCTACACTTAAATATACACGCTTTACAAATTTAAAGCTTCGCATTCCAGGAAGAGGACAAAACAAAGGACTCGACGGGTTGGCATTGGCGAATTGGGTTAAAAAAAAAACGCCACAGTTAACGAAAAGCTTGCGACAGTATATTTTACCCATTCTTGTGTTGTCGTCAGTTTTTATTGTTTCCTTATGTACATACTCCCCTCCCCTACCCCTCTCTTTGAACTGGCTCAGCAATAACAGACTCTCCCATACAATCACAACAATAAATTTTGAATTTTCAAATTAAGGCCAGAAATAAGTCCGATAAAAAGCCTAGCAAAGGCAGCAACAAGACATTCACAACAATCCCTACAACAAGAGCAACAAAAATAAAATATAAAGGTCCTGAACTTCGCACACCGAAGTGTAGGTGACAACATTAAACAGCCGTACTTTGTGTTCTTTTTGTGTGGGGTATAAGCTGGCACTGGCCTGGCACCGTGGTATGGTCTGGTCCTTTCCATTCTACATTTTTGTTAACCCAGTCAAACGAACGAACCCAAACGTGAGAAAATTAACAAAAAGCCTTTTGCCTGGTTACTTTGTGTTTTGGTGTGAAATCGTGAACAATTAAAAAGTAAAAGTTGCCGGGAAAACGTTATACCTACTCGTTTTAGGGTTTCTCATTTGTATCCTGTTTTTGCGCATAATTTTAACGGTATTACCTCGTTTTGGAGCTGTATAGTACCTGCCGAAGAGGCTTCCATGGAGGACGTGAGTTTAAATTAACTTTAATTTTTTTTTTTGTTAAAAGGTGTTTTTTTCAACTCAACCTTTTTTTTCCTTAAATAAGCTACAAAAACAAAAAAACAAGCCCTACATAAACCAGATTGATTTTCAGCCTAAGGGCATGTTTAGAATAACAAAAAGGACATCAGGGGAAAAGGATTTGGTTAGGTAATTATTCATTTAGTGTGGTTTTTATGTTTATTTGGCGGTGTTAAGATGATTTTTTATTGACGTTTACTAGATGAGGGTGCTGTTTTAGGGATGTTGTTTTTTGTTTTAAATAAAATTGTGATGAGCTGGAGACAGATTGTTGATGAGGGCTTAGTTTAGAAAAGGTAGAATGAGTAAATGTTTTCCTTTCAATTTAATTACGGCAGTTTTTTTTTAACGGTGGGCAATTGCACCCATTGTCCTCCACCCCCCTCTCTATCCGCGCCTGAGGAGAGAATATTGTTCGTTTGTTATATTCGTTCGAGTTTCAACGAATTCATTTAACCAAGAGGTTTCGATCGTAAGCCATCGTATACATTGAATCAGTAAATAGCGAGATCAATTTTATAATCCATATTTAAAAAAATTTATGGTACTTAATTAAATAAAGAGTAAATATTAAATTTTAGTGCGTTCATTTTTTTCTAGAGTTTTCGATCAATATTTTACAAAGTCAAGTAGGAATAGGTACTGTGTTGGCCTTAAGAAATGTAATAGTCAATGTGTGTTAGGAAAGTTAAGCTCCCGGTGAAAAATTGACTCCACATTGGTGGAAATACAATTATTAGAAGAAAAAACTATGAGCGGGGAGGAAATTTGATGCTTTAGCTTAAAATAGCGAATGGTTGAAATTTGGAAATATTAACTTAAAAGGACCTAATTTTTAGGAACAACACCATGAAATTGTAAAAATTGAAAAAATTAAGCATAAATCACCTTATTTGATTTTCATTTTCGATAAGGTAAGCGCAGCTCTGTAGTCTTTTGATGAAATTCTTCACTTGCCGGTAAAAATACACTTCGAGTGGCTGCACTAATGAAGTTTGAAGTAGTTTGCGGATAGGGTCATACCAGTATAGGAATGCGTGGCCTTATTCATATCCTTCCGCTTAATAAGCACGACTTTTGATCCTTTCTCGGCGAGAGGGTTCGATTGTAGGTCGACTGGTATTGGCACCCTGGTCAATAAAGGTGTAACGTGAGTACAAACTTACTATGTATAGAAAAAAAGAGAAAACAAATTTCTTTTCCTAATACCTGTTTGGTCAGTGTTGATGATGAAATCATTTTCGAGTTTGCGATGAGAGAGTCGAAATCTCTCTGCTCCAGCAAGAGTCTCCTTCTCCTCCATTGTTGCGGTTTCTTTCTCCGATACAAATTTTTTTTAACTTTTATCTGTCGAATTCGGTGTCTTCGATTGAAAACCATTACCCATGCCTCGAAAGTCAGATTTAGAAATTGGCTGGCAACAGCTAGAGCCCATATTTCTGTAAGTTCCTCGTCGTGAATTGCTGATTGGATTGACGAGCTTCCACAAAGCGATCATTGGTCAATGTATAAATTGTTGTGTGCTTATCTTTCGTGAATCCACCTCTCCTAATTTGTTCCTCCTACACTTTCAATTGTTACATTCTCTTAAAACGACAGCATCATTTCTTTTGCAGGCTTTAGAGACTCCATGTTGGATGCTCTTTTTCCAAATTAAGCACTTTAATTTTATAATCAAGCGGAATATTGTCCGCATCGATTTTTAATCTTTTCTCGTCTGAGTACTCGTCTTTTATGATTTTAACGGGGAATCTTCAACTTCTTCAAACAGGCCTTCTTTATCAGGTTCTTCAAACATAATAGGATTGTAACACAGTAAAATTTTCTGGCAGAGTTTCCATTATTGCACTGAAATATTTTTTTCGGCTTCTCATACGTTCTTCTTTAATCACTGCAGAAGGTTCCGTTGCGATTTAATTGTTTTTGAGAAGAAGCTGCTCACAATATGTTAGCGCCGCCGTTTTTAATTGAATTTTGGATTGTTCGGTAGGATGAAAATTTTCACTTTCCTGACGCTTTGAAGGCCCAGCCTCCATGACTATCAATCGTTAGATAAGACATCTCACGATCTCAAGAGCCAACATACGAATGTTGAACGTTAATTCTTTTACTAACTCAACTTTTTGCAAATATTGATTCCAAAATATTCATGATTCAAGACACAGGAGAAAAAGAAAAGCTGCATCACCGACGGGGATCGAACTATAGAGACCCCCCAAATGCGAAGCCATATGCATGTCTACCACTGCACTAAAGACTACATTCCTTTTTGTTAGCTTAGAATGTAAATTAATACACTGAAATTTCTTTTTATTGATTTTCTGACCGATTGTGAGAGTATCGCATCTTAACAATTCCACCCGTTAATCTCATGGACATGACATATACATACATATATCAACTATGAGCCAATTTGGTGACCCATGCATCGTAGCCTCCCCTTTTAAGTACTGAAGAAGTTGGTACAGTAAAACCCGCTTAAGAGAAACTGCAAAATTTCACAGTCTTTCTTTCACTTAAGCGGGTTTTTCACTTAAATGAACCCCGATTAAGTGAAACAAAAATTTCACTTAAGCGGAGTCCGGATAAGTGAAAAAATTTTCACTTAAGCGGATCTAAAGATTCCATTCCCCAAAACCAAAGCGATTATTCGCCGCGACAAACGAAAACAGTAACAACAACGTGTTGTTTTATTAATTTAATTATGTTGTGTGACCAATTATTTGCAATTATATTTTTAATATTTTAGGTAGGCTTTTTTGGTCAATATGTGTTTTAATGCAAATAAAACAAGTCTATTTCATCTTTTCCCAACGTTTCGTCGTTATCCACGACTTCTTCAGGGGTTTATCTAGATCTTTTATTGACATATTTAATTTTACAATTATTCAATAATATTATTTTTTTAAAAAAGAAACTTACTTATTTTATTTAGAGTGATTTTACATAGTTTTTTAGTGCAGATATTTTTTATATAAATTTGAAAACAAAATAATTTAACATAAAAATAAATTAACATGAAAAAACTTATTACTTTACGGAACAAACAAAAATTATTACAGTAGTGTATGCAGGTACTTATTGAATTGCCAAAGCATAGCTCGCGATCGTATTTTCTCTGTCCTCTTGTGTATTCATTGTTTTCGTCATTTTTTGTTGAATTCTTAAACTCTCAAGAGTAAATCTCGCGTTCATTCTCTTTTCTTTGTCAAGTACTCTTACATCGTCAAAGTTGGCTGTGTGTAGGCTGTTTCACAATGCGACGAGAAAACGAGACGTCAGCGTGATGAGATCTCTTCGTAGTTTCTCTCTCTTAAAAAAGAATTTTAAACAGTGAAATAATACATAATCAAGCAATTTGCGTCGTCTCGTCACGTCGTAAAGTTCGAAAAATTGAAAAAAAGACGCAACGTGACGACGAGAAATACTTTATTATGTATTATTTCGTTGTTTGAAACTCGTTTTAAAGAGAGAACAACTGTGAAGATATCTCGTCACGCTGACGTCTCGTTTTCTCGTCGCATTGTGAAACAGCCTTCTCTTTAGGCTCTCCTCGACCAACGCGATTATTCGGTGCGACGAACGAAAGCAAGAATAACAACACGTGGTTGTCAAACAAAACAACACGTTATTGTTTTCGTTTGTTGAGGCGAAAAATCGCGTTGGTTTTGGGAGAGCCTTTAAGTGGGTTTCTCTTAAGCAGGTTTTACTGTATTAAAAAAGAATACGGCAATGCTCCATCTAATTTTAATGTATTCAAAACATTTTGACAGTCCACTTAACGTTTTTTCATTTGACAGCAACTTTGATGGAAATTGTAATAGAATCAAAGAAAATGTGGCGATTTTTGTTTTGTAAGAATTCTATTGAAGCTTCTTATAGTCGACATTAGTGATTGATTATTATAAAGCCCAATGTGTTTAATTTTTAAGAAAATTGGAAATTGCAAAAACTTAATTTTGGAGTTTTTTCTTCCTTAAATTTAATAGCATAAAATATTAAACTATACCATATCCCCTCTTCTCAGCACTTGGACCACTTACTTTAAAAATCGATTTAATCTTCTATTCTATCTACTGGAAAGGGATAATGCGGTTTATTGTTAAAGAACCCTAACCTCAAACTGACCAAAAGATGCCACATCAGGACTTTGTATTGTAATAAAAAAAAAAGGTTACCCTTTAATCCATCATAATAATTCTCTGCATATTATGAAGGTTTTTCAATAAAATATTTAATACTTATATATCTAATATCATAATAACTCAACATTTCGGAGCGCATTAACCCTATCCCAACTATATATAATTTTATTATTATACTTCTATTTTTCGGATGTCTCTGTATCATCTTTAATACACTTACATATTTGTGTAACCAACACGAAAAACCTAGTTTCAATAATATAATAATACATACTTATGTGTATAGGTATTATTTTGTAAGGCCTCTTAAAGGGTTACCTTATATTCCACTACGCTACGTACCGGAAGAAAATCATTCAAATTCCCAATAATATCGATATTACCTCATAAAAGTCTTTCTTTATTGGTTATTTCAGATTAGAAGAACTGAATTACGAGAATCTTCTGAGGTCCAAAAATTTCCAAAACCCCTGGGTAAAATTAGCACTTAACAAAAAATATATCATTCCAAGGAATAATGCTCCTCAATGACTTGGATACGTCTCGAATTTAAGGCAGGTAAACTATTTCTTCGCATGCACTCTCGCTACACACTTTCGATGGAGAAAAATTGTTGGTTTATAGGTACGACAAAGGATTATAACGATGACTGAATGAGAGGGTGTATTGACAAAAGGAAAGATTTAAGAACAGTAGGTTAGATAGGTATGTATATGGTGTAAAGGGAGTTAATGGTGCTGATGCGATGATAAAATCGATTTTGGATCAAAATCTAAATCGCTTTACCTGGGATACTACAATGGGTCTACTATACTATAGCCTACAACCGAAATCTGAAAGTACATATTTACCATCATCGTGTCGGGAAGATTATAAGGGATAAGCATCAAAATATGTGAATGTTAGTGTTGAAAGTTCCCCTGTGCTTGCTTATATAGAATGAAGGTACTATAACCCACTTGAACCTCCTGCCGCATTCAGCCCATTTAGAAGAGAAAGGTGTGCAAATGAAAATCATTATGTGAAGACCATAATAAAGTTAATCTTTTGTGTAATTGACATTAGAGTCATATAAATTCTATCAGCAATAAAAATAATAAAAAAGGGTTTGTTATATTGGGTGGATATGGGCTGTTGATTAAAATAAGGGTTAACACAAGACATCAATTAAGTACGTGCAGGATCGAATAAGGATTTATCATTGAAGCAACTCCAGCTGGTTTTAGAAGCCGTAAAAAGGGACAAATTACATTTCTGCAGTTAATACATATCCGGTCCTATGGATCAGCAACAACAACTTAAAGGCGCTACCACAAAATTACAAAATTGTTTACGAATTAATTTTAGGTATTGTAATTTGTTTTATTTTTGTTTGGATGGCGATGCAGCTATTTCAGGGGGTGTCGAGCCACCTATCATCAGTCTCCTTTTTAGTAGTGCTGAGCTTTAATCCAATTTTATTGTGAAAAACTTTCTACATGCGCACTATATGAGATTCGAATCCACTCATATCAGATTTGCTCAATCTTCGAAGTCGTATGCACTACGCATTCCACCACTTATGACCACTGACGTCACAGGTCGAGATGTGCTGTTTGTTTATCAAATGCATTTGGAGCATCAGCATTTTTATAAGCTCCTTTAAGTATGCTGTCTTGTTCCGCCTCCATTTTTCTCCGTACCTTATTTTGATAGACTACAATTCGTAGTACGTATATCAATGTATATCGTATATGTAATGTATATACCAAAAGTTGACAAATATACATAGGTAGGAACTGGAACATGCATGCATACATATCGTCGCCCGGTGACGGAGACGGAACTAGAGCCGGAGCTGGAATAGCTGTCAAAATATTGAATACACACAAATTCAATGTTGCGAACACAACGGAACGTAGCCGCATACGGATCTGCAGCCGAAGACGGAAGACTTCACCAACTTTTAACTTTTAAAAGGAAAAGTACTGGAAGATAAAAAAATGTGAATTCTGAGCTTGTACACAAGAATATTGTTTTGTTTTTCTTCAAAATACTTTTCAAGCTGTACAGCTTCATTGTGGGCATGCAAAAAAAATATCGTACAACACTTTTTGACAGCTCTTTCAGTTCCATCTGCGGCTCCAGTTCCAGCATTCTATTCTGTTCAGGCAGTAGATAATGCAAAATATGAACAGTTTTATGCGATGTTTTGCATTTTCCAATATTAGGACAATTGAGGTCCGATGTTCGACTCCTAGAATACCAACATAAGACTGCAGTCGAAGATTAGACATAAATACGAGTTGCAGAATATGGGTGATTGTTTCTATCCGAATCTAAATTATGATGTGTTATGTTAATGTTTAAATATTTTTAAATAAAATTTTATACGCTCCTCGAGGCATTTTTTCTTAAAACAAAATTTATTCAAAAGTACATTATATGTTCTTAAAATGCCTCCTTGGCAATTTATCAACCATCACTGCTTTTCCTTGTTGTATAAAGTTACTAAGATTGGTTTGAGTTGAACCACTTTATGGTCTTACCAAAAATTCAATTCGACAAAACTTTCCAACTCAATCTTTGTTAAAAAAAAAAACTATATACATACATATTATGAAATAAAATACATAACACTGTATCAAGGTTAACATTACGATGGATGAAAAATAAGATACTTTTTCTTCACGTTTCGTAGCTGTAATATCAATAAAACATTTTTGCAGCAACAAACCGAACGAAGAAGAATTTCCTTAATTTATGCGACGACGGCGAAAAAAAAGATATAGCTGATGGGTGATGTGCGCTAGGAAGAAATTGTACCATCCACCTTTTTCATCATCTGGAAACGGAACCCAGTAAATTAGTTTTTTTTTGCTCTCAAAAAACGATACTTAGGGTAGGTCATGGGTTTGAAAAAAAAAATTCTGTCGGTCACCTTACAAATTTGGAAAAATTAGCAGCAATTGCAGTAAATTAATGGGGATTGCCTGCCAGCCGAACTATTCAAAGTAGGGGGGGGGGGGGAGATGACTTGGTAGGGAGTATAAACCAACTTATCGCCAAAATTTGGTCGGATGAAAGTAATTATGCCCGATGAATGGAACCTCGGTATAGTATGTCCCATCCAGCCGAAATGAGATGGTCTGACCTGTACCAACTACAGAGGTAGATATACATATGTCTCCTCAACGTCGCATACAAAATTTTGTCATCTGTACTCTCTGATCGCTTAAAACCGTTTGTCAGGGATCTAATCGGCCCCTATCAGTGTGGTTTTAGTCCCGGCAAATCAACCGTCGACCAAATGTTCACACTCCGACAGACTTTGGAAAAAACCCAGGAGTCTCAAATCGATACATACCACCTCTTTATCGATTTTATGGTCGCATATGATAGCGTAGACAGAGACGAGCTGTTGCATCTCGGCATTCCTTCCAAAGCCAAACTAGTCCGCTTGTGCAGGATGTGGATGACGATCTCGTTGCTCCGTCAAAATCGGCAAGAACACCACCGAACCCTTTCATGTCGAGAAAGGTTTGAGACAAGGCGACGACGCGTTATCATGCAACACGTTTGACATCGTTCTTGAAGCAATTGTACGCAACTCGCAAGTCAACAACAGCGGTACAATTTTTCAAAAGTCTGTTCAACTACTTGCTTATGCAGATGATACTAACATCATTGGGAGAACGAAGCGAGCTGTTACCGGCGCGTTTGCAAATATTGAAACGAAGGCAGCGAAAATGGGCTTGGCTGTTAATGAGGACAAGACAAAGTACATATATGCTATCATCGAGAAAGGAATCTCGGGCAAAACGTCGTGCTGGATAGATACAAGTTCGAAGTCGTCAAGGACTTTGTCTACCTGGGCTCCACTATAACATCAGCGCAGAGATCAAACGAAGAATTAGTCTTGCCAATCGCTGTTTCTTCGGGCTAAGAAGGCATTTGAGTAATAAAGCCCTCTCTCAAAGAACCAAGGAGACCTTATATAAGACCCTTATCATCCCGGTCCTGCTATATGGGGCAGAAGCATGGATCCTGTCAAAATCGGATGAGAATTTGCTTGGGTGCTTTGAAAGGAAGATTCTTCGGATGATTTTCAGTGCAGTTTGTATATCGATGGCGTATACAGCAGAAGATTTAACAACGAGCTTTATGGACTTTACGTCGACCTGGTCAAAAAGCTGAAAACACAGCGACTAAGATGCCTGAGACACGCATCATACAAACTACATTTTTTTTTAAATTTATTTGTTCTTCTTATAATTTATTTACGGCCATATTGTTGGCTTTCTTCAAATCTAGTTTTGGGCAAAAACTAGTTCTATTGAGGTTTCGAGTTTCAATTTGTTCACTAATTTTTATTACTTTGACATCTAATTCAAAATATTCATACATAGTTTGACATCTAAATCAAGTCAGTAATTTTTTTTGAGAACATAAAAACTCGAAACTCCAATAGAACTAGTTTTTTCAGTAAAACTAGCTTTGAAGAAAGTCAATAATATAGCCGTTATTAATTTGTTGTGTAAAACATTCCAAAAAAATTTTGGCCAAAAAATAATTTTTATCTATAATTACTATTGGAAGATTTTTTGCAACCTTTAGTCCAATGCGTTTCGCCCAGGCACGACAGTTGGGCTCATCAGTTAGATGCTGTCGTACCTTTCTAAGACGCAATTTTTGGTCGATAAATACCGACTCTTAATAATACAGTCCACTAAAACAATAACAAAAATAATTTTTTTTTATTTTTGTTTATTCTCTTCTTCGTAAATTATCCAGACCACAGGCTTACAACAACAACATACATTTCTAGGTGCAAGAATGTAACCATGTTCCCCTAGAAGAATATAATTTACAGTGCATATGCGCTGTAGATTTTATTAAGAGTCGGTATTAATCGACCAAAAATTGGTACGACAGTATCTAACTGATGAGTCCAACTGTCGTGGCTGAGCGAAACGCATTAGACTAAAGGTCGCAAAAAATCTTCCATTTGAATTTAATTCAATACAGTCCACTAAAACAATAACAAAAATAATTTTTTTTTTATTTTTGTTTATTCTCTTCTTATAATTACTATTTTCTAAAAGTAAACTATTCTCAAACTATTTACAATCTTCCAATGAAAGTATAGAAAATTTTTTGCCGTTAGAAGATATACATATACTTGGGAGGAAAAAAAGTTGCATGCATTGCTGTTAACTCTTCAACGTTATATGTATGCGATTTAAAGTTATTTCGCGAAAACTGCCTAAATTTGTTCATCAAAAGTGCAAGACAAATTTTATTGCAATTTCCTTTTGAGTGAGTCACTGTTGATGCTGAAGGAAATGGAGATTTTAGAGCCCTCAGAACTCATTAAGAACCAGTCGATAATACCTCTTACACTGCATTTTCCTCATGTTTCAATTTAAATTTAAATGACTGATAGTCGATTTCATAAAGCTATAAAAGGCTTTTAAATTTTTAAATGACATATTTTGAATGGAACATACGTCATTTAAAAATTCAAAAGCCTGTTAAATGGTTAAAAAAGCTTTATGAAATCGGCCATGAATTAACTAATGTTCCTTAATAAGATGTTTATTGTGATTTATTTATTTTTTTTTTTAATATGGATTTGTTTTGTTATTTAAAAGATTTTGTTTATTTAGTTAAAAAAATTAGGTGAGGCTTTTTTTTTTATTGAAAAAGGCATCTTTTTTTCTCAAGTGAGGCATTATTTTGGCCAAAGTGGTTGGCAACGCTGATTCTAACTCTGATGGTCTGCTCAGCAGAGGAAGACCGAATCTTTTGTGGTGTACACAACTGGAGAACGATCTCAACCAACTTGACGTGCGTAACTGGAGGCAGATAGTTAAAGACCGAGCTGGCTTGTTGGTTGAGGCCGTAGTCCATCCTAGACTGTAAGCGCCATCTTAAGTAAAGTAAATAAATTAAGGCTAATTTCCAATGGCGCGTTCGCGTTAGAGACGCTTACGTATACGTTTACAAGCTTTACGAACGCGTCGACATGACAGACGACTTGAAGAGAACCTGAAAATCAAAATGAACCTACATACCTATAATTTCGAAATTCTTTCAACAAACTATTCCATTATTTTTTAAACAAAATCGATTTTTTTCTTTCAATAAAAGAAATTTGTACAGAAAAACCGATTTTTTTCTTCTAAATAAATCGATTTTTTTGTTGAAAGGAATTCGACCATTAGTTTAACTGTCAAAACGCACGCTGAAGTTGATTTTTTTCAACTTTAACGTTGAGGTAGCTTATGTTACGTTGGTTTGTGTACATGCTAATAGGTGCCAAATCGTAACATAATACCCAACGCGTCATTGTAAACAATTTGCTTAAATTGCTATGTGTGAGCTTTCGCGTTGAAAGAAAAATCTGTCAAAGCGACGCCCAACGCGGCATTGGAAATCAGACTTTAGTGCTTACAAAGTGGACAAAGAGCGTGTACTTGAACCTTAAATGTCGGTAACGCTGATTCTTTTCCACTCATAAAAGGGATGTAAAAATAAAAAGTGGACATAGAAGTACTTTTCTACTTTTTTATGGGAACTTGTATTGTATGAGAACTTGTATTTCTGCACTAGCTATAAAGTATGAATTACCAATAAAACGCACTTTATAATTATATGCATAGTCAAAATCAACTATATGCATAGTCAGGTTTAACTATGTTAATATTGTCAATTTTAACTAAAAAAAAAAAAAAAAAAAAGGCCGACGACGTTTGTATAATTTTTGTAATTCATATGATTCTTTGTTCAGCTGTTTTCACGTTTTATACTACCTCCATTCTCCATCATCAGCTAGGAGGTAGGAATCGTTGAAGTCATAAAATTTGACATCCTTTCAGCGATTTTACTAAATCATAATAGAGGTTGAGCTATAAAGTGAGATTGAATTACTGGACTTGCTTATTTCGACTTCTGACGATTTAAATTTTTATTAGACTTTCATCCTCCTCAGCTATCAATCAACCATAAAACAAGTAGATTTATGCGACCAAGCCGAGCACTTCAGTTGTATACCTACCTATTTTGTTTTTATTTTAAGTTTGCGGAAGAGGCCACCGACACAGTCACTACCATATTTTATTCAGACGCTAGAGTCAATTTTTATGTTTATGAAAAAACGTGATGTCATGAAAATTTGAATTCCACCTATAAGTACGTATCTATGCGTGTTATCGTTTGGAGAAGCCTTCGTTCTGCTCAATGATGGTTTGCAGTATTCGGTTCTGAAGCATCATCAGCACATCCTTCATCCTCCATCCTCATCCATCGTAGCGAGTATCAGTGAGTTTGTTAGGACTCTTCATTTCCTTTGGTATTTGAAAATATACACGAGGCTGCGTAGCAACGCGCGTTTCACTGCGATGTTCTTTATCTCTAGGTACTCAACGAAGCCCAAGGAACAAGTTCATTTCCGAACTTATATTAGGCAGGTTATGTGGTTTACAACTTCTTGTTTATAAGAACGTGATTTATTGAACTTCAATGCAATTCGAAAAAGTTGTTTTGCATGAGAGAACAGCTTGGGAGTAAACTCATTCACCCTGGGTATTTTACATACATATAAAGCGTGCCACAAGCAACGAATTGCGAAATTACTTTAATCAAGGTCTTTTGCTCTATAGCGTTCAAGGATGTGTGAGAAGGATCCTTAAACTATGAGAGCTAAGATTTCTGTAAATTATTCAACATTGTTTTGTTTTTTTTTCAATAGGATGTTTGCTATTTTTTGTCGTTATTTTCTTTGCTACTTCGCAGCAGTGAGTTAAAAGTTATTTCTAATTTTAATATTAAAATATTCAATTTAATTTTATTCAAAAAATTCTTTTGATTTTGGAAAAATAATTTCAGAGAAATTAAACAAATTGCCGACGGCAATATTTCTAAGGATATTCTTCTGATGGGAATTCTATTCAATATTTTCACCGAGAATCCCAGTATTAGAGCTATTTTCAACTGATATCAAGAAGATAAAATGGATATTCTTAGAAAATAGCTTAACAAAAATATTTTAGCAGTTTCAAAAATGGAAGTCAATTCGTTAAAAAGCCATGAAACAAATATGCGACATTGGATATGGTTTGACTAATTTTGTTAAAATTTTGCAATCAGGTGACTCTGAGTACCTCAAACAGTACTGCGTTTGAACATTTTAAAAATATTTTCTTTTTAAACAAAAAATTAATGGCGCAAAATTTTAGACGATTTAGTATGATGTTAAAGCATTTTTAGTATGATGCTAGGTTAAAAACAGGCTTTTCCAAATTTCAAACGAGTTAGCATCGTATTACCTTTTTAACATTTTACTAAAGTTAAAATTGCGCAAAATTTTATACAGCCTGATGTTAAGGTATTAGCACGATACTATACTTAACAATTTTCTAACTTTAAAACTCTTTACTAAAATATTGTTAGTTTTAAACATTTGCTAACTAGTATCATACTAAACCTATTTTTCTAGCTGAACACGCCTAAAACAGTGACAGTTCAACACATTTTTGCAATTGTAGCTGCCAAAGTGACACTTACTTGGATTTAGTATGATACTAAAAAGATAAAATAAGCATTTGGCGATTTTAACTTTAGTAAAATGTTAAAATGATAATACGATGTTAACTCGTTTAAAATTTGGAAAAGCCTGTTTTTAAGCTAGCATCATACTAAAAATGATTTAACATCATACTAAATCGTTTAAAATTTTGTCCCAAAGATAGTGTCTGGAAAAGACGAATTAAAAATAAATAAATTTGATGGCACAAACAGCTCATGAAGAACTAGGGCCTGGTGACTTATAACTCTCAACCATTCCTGTATGCGTGTCTGCAGTTTATTCCCGAATTCGAACGGCTAAGTTAAGTGGCACTTTTCTATGACAAGAGATACTCTTGTTTTGTCAATTCCTCCCAAGAGGAAGTAGCCGTTTCTTTTTATTATTATTAGTTGAACGAGCCTGGGGATCGAACCTAGACCTCCGGCATGACAGTCCGTTACATTAACCATCATGCCACGGCTACTACAAGAAGTAGACCTATTGAGGATTGTAAAAGTTCAATTGGAATATATGTAGGTACGTTAGAAGTAAACGCAACGAAAAGTGCTACCAATCTAGAAATGTGAAATTATTAAGATTATTGTGCATTAAAAACATTGACGCTTTCTTGGCAATGCTACCAATGCAACCGTAGTATTCGCTTGTAAATTAGGCGCCATGTTATAGTTATCATTAAAATTTATCATTGATAATTTTAATGATTCATTTTAAGACGTTTAGGGTGAAAAATCTATGATTTTTTTTATGTCAAAATAAAGCCTATGGCTAAATCAATATATCTGGCCAAAAAAAAAAAATAATTTAAATGCGGCCTAACCTTTCTCATGAAATAACTTTTCTTGATAAGTTTGTTCAATCATTGAAAGTCAAATTATGTGGAAGGTTGGACCCAAACGATTTTTTTTTCGCAAAATATATTAATTGAATTTTTGTACAACAACAACCTAAAGGCGCTACCACCGTTTACGAATTAATTTATGGTATTTTAATTCGTTTTATTTTTGGTTGGCTGTTAATAATAATAACTTAATAGTCTGGTTTATTACCGATCTTTTAACCGTACTAAGAATTGTAGTCTATCAAAATAAGGTACGGAAAAAAATGGAGGCGAAACAAGACAGCATACTTAAAGGAGCTTATAAAAATGCTGATGCTCCAAATGCATTTGATAAACAAACAGCACATCTCGACCTGTGACGTCAGTGATCATAAGTGGTGGAATGCGTAGTGCATACGACTTCGAAGACTGAGCAAATCTGGGTTCGAATCTCATAGTGTACATGTAGAAAGTTTTTCACAATAAAATTGGATTAAAGCTCAGCACCACTAAAAGGAGACTGATGATAGGGCTTGGCACCCCTTGAAATAGCTATATCTCCAGCCAAACAAAAATAAAACGAATTAAAATTCTCTTCTTCCTAAAATTAACTGGTAAAAAATTGGTGGTGGCGCCTTTAAGTTGATGTTGCTGTTCAAAAATTCAATGAATTTGACGGAATAAAGAATGGTCAAGTCTAATAAACTGACATTCTTGTATGAATAATACAATAATAATATATTATTGAGTCGTTATATCTTCACATTGGTATCAAAATATTTACTGATTTTGCCTTTTAAGTCAAAACATATATTAAGAATTTTTAATGATGAGTTTCAATATGGAAGCAATAACTGGCACCTTACCCGATTTTTACTTTGATTCAGAGCAGTGCTGGGGGACATTTTTAACAGAATTCCCTCCACGCAGTCGGTAAATTCCCTTTTTGTCCCACAAATATTTTCGTTTTTCCCTTTTTATTTCCCACAGAAATGAAAAATAAAGAAATATTAAAAACCAACAAAGCACATAAATAATGTTTAATTTTAATTTTTGAGAAATTAAAAAACAAAAAGAACAAAAGTTTTGAATATGAAATTAATTTTTTTTAAAACTATTTAAAACAACTTGATTTAAAAAATTACTAAAAGAATGAAATAGTAGCCCTCAAAAAATCAATTTATTTTTAATAATTTTTTCCATTATAATTTAACTTTTTAGAAAATACCACCTCCAGCCTCAGGGGTGGGGGGAGATAAAATTGATCTTTTATAGAATGACCCACAAATTATACCCCCAAAATGTATTACACGAAGTAGATGACACCCTGTATATTATTAAGTGCATACAAGTACCAAATTTTAAGCAAATCGGTCCAAGCGTTTATGCTTTATTAACTGTGGAAGTGAAGAAGCAATCTATTTGTGGATATACATATCATGTTTTTTCTAAACACTAAATATATAACTGAACACGAATATAGAAATAATTACTAAAGATATACATATATGTATCTAGTCATTGATAGTACCTTATATTCACGACCAGGTTTTATAAAATCTTTTAAGAAATAATTCTGACATTTCTTAAACTTCATTTTCACTTCTTTCGAATTAATCTAAAAAAATTGATTATAATTTTGTTGATGAAAGAGCTCATCATAAAAAATTTAAAAAATCAAAGAATTCCCACCAAATGGGTCGGTTTTCCCTTTAGAGGTCAAAATTCCCATAAAAAGGGATTTTTCCCACGATCCCCCAGCACTGATTCAGAGTTGTATTTTCCCTGATGTCGGTATTTTGTCGAATTCTTTTAAAACACATTTTTAGTTTTTTTTTTTTCGTCAGGTTTATGAGAACTATAATGTGCATTTGTAGTCAACGAATGTTTTAATTAAAAAGCTTTTTGATAGTATTCGAAAAAATATGCCTCGCGGTATTATAAAATTTATAAAATAAAATTAATGTATATTTTTAAGAAAGATCTTTGTGTTAAGTCAACCGAAGTATACGGACTTCTTCGTATGAAAAACGAAAAAATAATAATAAAATCCTCTTTATTTTATTACATTTGTTTTTACTCAACATAATTTGAAATTCCTCTTTAAGAATTTTTAAATTTCAAATTATTTAATCCTTTCTTAGAATGTAGGAACGCAGGCACCTTTCTATACCTATGAATTTAAGATTTCTTTGGTCTCATCATTTTCCACTGAGGGTCGTATATAGTCCTTTACATTAAGGTATATATATATAGGTACATACCTCTATTATATTTCTTCAGTTTGTTTATTTTTCGTTAATAGGTAATTACTTTAGCTTCAATTTCATTCCTTAGGCAGTATTATTTTATATTAATTGGATGTTGTTACCTTGTCAATATTTGTCGGACATTTTTCTTGTTTATAGGCACGATCTCATAATGACACTGAAAAAGCTTTTATCTACTTCCCCTATAGTCGACTTCTTAATGTATATTGTACATTAACAAAATCAACTTTCATAAAAGATAAAAGATATGAATTTAAAAAGAAAAAATATTTATATCAAACTAAAATAATGTCGAAATAAAATCCTTGAAATTGTTTTTTTTTTTTTTTTTGTATTTGACATAAAGTTGGGTTCTTCCTTACGAAATTAGAATTTAGAACTTGGGAAAGATTTTTTTTTTGTCTTTGAGTTGCTTCGAGTATCAATTTAATTTATTTATTATTATTAAACATTTGGGGGGAATAAAAGTTGGCAAAAGAACTTAATGAAGAGAATCCTAGTCTGCCACTATATATTGCTACGTGACATTGCTAGATCCAATCTGCCCTTATTTTTTTGTTTTCTTTTATTTTTTTTATTCATTTTCTGGCTTTGACACCCTTGGCAGTATTGTTCTCTGTTTCTGTGTATACCTGATGTATTACAGTCACGTAGAAAGATGCCTGTTGGCAGCAAAGGTACCAACTTACATACATACATATATATTTCCTAATCTAAACTACTTGTTTCCATTTTGAATGTTTTTTGTTGTTGTGTTTGTTTTCTTATTCCTTGGTCCTTTTGGGTCCTTGGTCGTTATAAATGGTACGTTTTGAAGGTATATCTACTTTCTCATATATTCATATCCTTTGGATTTGAAATTTGTGGCAATTGGTCTTAATGCGTGCTAACTTAATTGCTTTCAAGGGTTTGTGTTGACTCTTGAATGGTAATAAGTTTTTCATCAAATTCTTCAAGATACATCTGGGATCTGAGTTAAGGAGTTCTGATGAAGTGGTTTTGTGTGTTAGTGTATATTATGGACTATACCTTCATCTATGTCAACAACCGAAATCATTGAAGGTGCTCAATTGATGTCAATAAAATTATACGAATTTACGTTAGGCTCGCTTTAACTGAGATTCGGGCGAGGATCTTTGAATTTTGGGACTATTCAGATATAAGAAAGTTCTTTATTAGTGTAAAGCGGTTGTCAACTTTTTTCACAGTTTTGCATTAGTTACAATACTGATGAGATTTTAATGGGAAGAAAAACATCTTTTCGAGAAAAAAAGTTACAATTCAAATTTAAAAATTTTGAAAAAAGTATCCAATTTTTGTTCCATTTTTTTTTTTTTTTTTTTTTAATGTTTTTCTTTCTTTTTAACGCTCATGTAACTGTAACTAACGCAAAACTGGGAAAAATGTTGACAAAAATTGTTCTTTTCTTTCCCATTTTGATGACAATTTCACAATGTTTTTGAAGCACCAAATATGTTCCTTAAATTGTTTTTTACGACTTTGATCATTCGGTACTGGAAAACGGTTCAATGGATTAATTTGAAATTTTACAGAAATATTGATGGTCTATAGTTCTTTAAAATGTCCTACCAAATTAAGTCCTGCAGTCAATATTTGTAAAGCAGTAAAAGATTTACAAAAAGTCTTTAAACAGTCCTTTTTTTTGACCTTTTCTTAATGTAACGGCGAGGAGCCAAAAAAAATAATCGTTATAATGTTTTGAAAAAATCTTATAGAAAATTAATTCCCGTTTTTAAAACTACCCTTAAATTTTCCGTGTCGTCATTCCTGGCGAAGATATTGGTAGTCAAAATCAAAAGTCTGTGTTTTCATTCTTCTGAAAAAAAATTTTAGAATAACGAAAAAAGACGACTTTAAAACTGATTAAAAAAGTTTTCGAAAAAAAGCATTGATTTAGCTCAAACAAAATTTTCAAAGAAAATGCCAATGTTCAAAAAAAAAAAAAAAAATTAAAATTTTTGGCTCGTGCTTCTTCTTATGATTTCTCAATAACGGTACCTTAAAAAATTCATTTGCTGAAATTTCTCAATACAAAAAAAATAAAGCTTTAGAATGCTTTTCGTTTTATCTCAATACGACCACTTTTTACAGAGATACAGGTTTTCAAAGAACACTAAAAAAAAGTGATTTTTTTTTTGTTTCCTTAATTTTTTTGACAAGTGTAGGCTATGTTACTTGGCATTTTTTGTTAAAACTGATAACGCACTATTTTCGTTAGGTAGGCATATGAGTTTTTAATTTTAATATTTTGAACTACATTTCTTAAGAATCTGAGGGCAATAAAATGATTTCCTTAACAAATCTTAATTTATAAGAAAAAAATATAAACTTAAAACGTTCCAGTGGTTTTTAGAATTTAGGTACTAATGTGGAGTTAAAACGTACATTTTCAAATATATGATCTAACATTTTGGTTTTTTTTGACAAAAACTTAAAACTTTAAAACTTTTTAAAGACTTTTTTTTTTTTATTATAATAAGAATTCAAAGCCCGAAAACGGAAGAATTATCTAGAAAGAATCAACGGTGGTGTCTCCAATTCCAGTTAGGTCGAAGTAGTTGGTGAGCTTTTTATACGGGCTACTATACGACATATTCGCGGCTCAGGCGGTTTATCCGGCTCCCCGCGCTTGGAGCTATTATAAAATTCTAGTCCTACAGAGGGAGTTTTTGAGTCAAGATATCTTCCCTATGCTTACGGAAAATAACAAGGGTGCCGAAACAAATACAAACCTCGGATATATTCAGTGAATTTAGAAGGGCATTTTTGGTTTGATAGTTGGAGAACACTGACGGAACAACAGTACTTCCGGTAACAGATAGAGGCTCATAGCATTTGGCACAGGGTGAATTGTCACTATACCCATCAGCGCAGCATTTGGTTCCAACACCATAATATACACAAGGGAACTTGGCGCTCTCCAGATCAACGATCCATTATCTATAATTGATCATGATGCGATATAGACGTGAGCCATGCTTCCAAAAGCGTCAATATCCAAATATTCGGTCAACAGTACCGCTCATGCTGGTGAAAAAGTTTGACATCGCGAAGTTATAATCGCAATATAGACCGCAAGGACCACTTCTCTCCTAATTTTTTCACAAAGCCATCACCAAGTGCAGAAGACCAGTAGAATTACTGCCAAAATAACATCAGATGTGCCCATCGCCCACTAGGCAAATTTTTGTTGCGCAACTAAAAGTTGCTCGGAGTTGCTTGCCCTCGCTCATTAGGCAATTTTCAAGCAACTTTTAGGTTGAGTATTTTTAATTGAAATGTTAAATTGACCTTGTATTTTATATCAGCGATGATACAAAACTTTTCAGTGTGAAAATGAAACTTTTTTTTCGGGTTAAAAGCGTCTCATTTGCCCGAAATCTTTGAAAATTCCCAAAAGTTGCTGGAAAAAACTGCTTGGAAATTGCCCAATGAGCAAGGGTAAGCAACAAAAAGTTGCCTAGTGGGCGATGGGCCTATAAGAGTTCCGGCTGGCGCATGAATCCAAGTTGAAAACTACATAGAATCAAAGCAGCTGGGAAAACATTCCGAGAGCTACATATATTGACAAAAAAAATGTTGGAACCCTGACTTCTCTGGAGTTTTCTACCCAAAGGCCTGCGCTGAGATGATGAGGAGAGTGGAAATATGGTAGAAGATGAAAATACACAGTCGGTGCTGATGAGGATTTGAAAACAACGCACATTTATAGACTGCTTAACTTCGAAGACAGCCAAATTTTTGCTATTTGACAAAACATTCCATTCATCTTGGGCGCTGATGGTCAAAATTTCAGTCAACCTCAACTACATGAGTGCAATTAGTGACATCCAAGCTTACGTCGTACAAGGCTACCCGCAACAGTATGGCAAGGCCGGAATTGTACCGGCGCTGTAGTATATGTAATGCGTGTAAAATTGTACTGTACTAAAGATAGCTTTTCCAATAAAACACGCCTATTACATATATATCTAAGAAAGAATATTTTTTTTCTAACCCAAAACAGAGCTTAGCGCATGTAAAAAAAATTATTTAAATAGTTTCGTTCCTTTACTTTGAAACTCTGTGATTTTCTGTGAATTTTAGTACAATTTTAATTTTTTATATAGATAAACTTTGACAGGACTTTGGATTGAAATTCACTCAACAGCACAGAAAATCACATTCTTTCAAAGTACAGGAACTAGGCTAATTATTTCACTTCATTAATAATTCATGGAGTAGAGGGTTAATTCCTTTATTTTTTTAACATTTAGTTAACGCTTTTAACTTATATCTTTAAGTAAGCAATATAGGACTGCACTCTTTTTACCAACGAAATAAAAATTTGTTTTTTCCTTAAATTCAAACTTAACTAACATTGAACAGCAGAAATTATCCTTTCCTTTAGATAATTTTTGGGTTGCTGCTCTTTTTCCCTTTTCCTGCCTTTTTCATGGCTTCTATCAAAATTCTAAACAAATTCAAAAAACGCTCAATGTAAAAGATTTCATCAAATATACTAGAGTGCTAAAATTATTATAAACTTATACAAACTTTTTAATAACCGACACAAACCTTATATTCTGCGTACTGAAGTAGAATCTTTTCAATTTATTTTATTAATTTAAATTCACTTTAAGTTATTATAAAGTCCGTTCAAGTTAATAAGGCAATCTCTTTAAGATTATTCAATTATATATTTCCTGATGGCTACTTTAAGTGAACTTCACAATTTCGTCTTCTTCTAACAACTGTTACGCCCGGCTGGACTCAGCCCAGGTCGTCCATTTTGTGGTTGATAAAGAAGTTTTGCTGAGTATGTACCTACCGTCTCAAATTACTTTCTTTCGAATGAAATTAATTCTTGGTGTGGAAGGTTGGCCGCCAAAGCTGACGTCAGCCGGAAATAAAAGCTGAGGAAACTTTTTTTTTTAAGATTCTGAAATTGCACGTTCAAAGTAAATTACTAAGAGGAGGGAGTCCCGTTCCTTTCGTTTATATAGTGGATGCCAAAGCTTGCGCATTTTTTTTTTAAACATACCTACCTAGTGTCTTTTTCGAAAGACTTTTTAACATAAGAGCCGACTCGGTGATATTGGAAGCGGCACTTCAATTTTGGTTGTCATAAATCACCCAGATATTACAAGGACTTATCCAAATAAATGTTTGATAACAATTATTATTATTATAAAGCAGCAAGAGTGCTCCTTGAAGACAAAATGCTGTTGATGTTCTTCTAAGTAAAGAAGAAAAAAAAATATAAAAAAAAAAAAAATAATGACAGATACAAAATTTCAGGCATTAATATTTAACGAAAAAAACGCCTTCACGAAGTGTGAACAAGTAAAACAAATTCAAATGAATGCTTCATTTAATATATTCCATAAGTGAAATAATATATAATATGCCAGGGATGGCAGAATACGAAACAGTAGGATATAAGGAAACGAGACTAACAGCATTTTATAAAATAAAAAAAACGTATTTTTGTAGGTGTGTATGTATGTGGTGGGTAGTTATGAAATGGCGTGAGATGTATATTAGCATAGTATCATCAGAGCGGATAGGGAAATTGAAAATACGCTAACTAATGAGGGCTTTAAAATACAATTTTATTCAATGGAAAAATGTTGAATGACATTTTTCGTATAGCGACGACATCTTTAGCGCATGTTCCGACTTCAACGTCTTCGCGTCAAGTCAAGGATAATTGACATAAATGACGTGAGGTGACGCCCATTAGATTATCATTATAATTCTGGTTGACGCAACGCCGCCGACGGGACGGTGTGGCACTCAGTTTTTCGTTTTACTGAGTGAGGTCCGGGCCACACAAAGTGGGATTTTGTTTATTTAATTTATTTATGAAAGGTTTATGAAAACCTTGTTATAATGCCATTTTAAATATGAAATATGTAAGGTGTTGGTATATAATTGACACTTCAATAAAATAAAATTGTGCCAATTAATTGTAATAAAAAGTAAATTATTCTGCAAACTGCAAACGGTCTCTATTTTTCTCGGAATGGATATGAAATTTCACAAATTAAAATCTTGAATTTGAAAACTATCGCAATACAAAACCTTGCAATTTCAAAATCCCTGCTTTTAATAATCCCGCCATTACAAACCACCGCCGAAAACTAAAATCTCGTATTTGAAAAAAAAGAAAACAATTACAAACTCGGAGAAAAAACATTAACAGAATTTGAGTTCGGTAAATTCAGAGTTACCTCAACAAATTTGATGAGTAACACGCGTTTAATTTTAAGGTCGCATTAAAAAGCTGGGCCTAAAAGATAGGCTGTACGCTGTACGATCTTAGCACTGGTATATATGGAATGGCTTACGAAAAAAGTAAGGTCAGTAATTGGCCATAAAAGGTCAGCTATTTTCATAAATTGGTCAGGCTGAGAAAATTTTGTAGTCCCAGGGTTAAATTTTTTCAAGATCATCAGCATGTTTTGGGACTTCATTTATGAGTTATTCGGAAAAAAAGTATACCTACTATCGAGACAAGAAAAAAATAAAATGCACGACTGGGTCGCACGAACTTGCTCTTGTAGTAAAAGTTTCTTCGAATTTTAAAGATTGAGTGTCATATAAAACACATAATTAATAAATTATTAATTAATAATTATATTTATACATTTAATAAATTGAAGAATGGAATAATTTGAATATGGAAAAAAAGCATGAAAAACGTTATTTAAATCGAAAAAACAAGTGTGTACTTAAAATGTTTTAATATCAGAATGAGGTTTGTAATCTCGATTCATAAAAAAAAATGTAAATTTATGCAGAAACAATTTTTAAAATCGTTGGAGCGGTTTTCTTAAAAAATAATTTTTTAAATATAAAATTTCTTGAAATTAAAAAAAAAAAAAAAAAAATTGGTACGCCACTTTTAAGAATATAATAATATACAGCTATTACCATTATTTCAAAAAAATCTTCAACCCGTTTTCAAAAAAAATAATTTTCTTAACTTTTGTTTAAAAATCCAAAATATATGTTTTTGAAACATATTGTTAATCAACATCGGTTGAGTGGTTAACGAGAAAATCCAAAATCAAAAAATTGGTTCTATTGCAGGTACCTTAATAACGGTTTTTCGTTAATTTTGACTATACCAACACTAGTACACACAAAAATTTAAAAAAAATCGTTAGATAAATTACTTTTTTTTTTAAATGGTATGGCGAATACCGTTATTTTTTGAGCTAAAAAAAAATATCGATTTCTCCTCTAGGGAATTACAAAAAAATCTTATGTTTCAAGTTTGAAGAAAATTGCTTCAGTGATGGTTAAGGCTGTAGGCTGAGGTACAGACAGACATACACACACAGACAGACAGACGGAATTGCGGGAACCACTTTTTTCGTGTTCTCTATCATCGTAATGTCAAGTTTGATTGTTATCGCAAGTAAAAATCTAATGTGAGGAGGGGTTTTATTTCCGGCCGCTTAGGCGGGAGGGCCAATTTTCTAAAAAATCGACATAAAATAAAAAAAACCATTAACAAACAAATGCAGATTTTCGTTCTTTTATTTTGTTTTTATTTCAAATTAATTAATTAAATGGTTTATGAAAAATTAGTTTTCAAACTCAAAATTTTGAAAAAAAAAAAAATAATGAAAAAATTGTATTCAAATTAGTGGTGTTCAAAATTTTACGTTATTAAGTAGTATTTTCGTTTTTAATATTCAATCCTCCTATCAATTTCTAGCCAAACACTTAACACTGGATGCTAACGAAATCTACTTTATTACTTAATTAGTAGAAATAGGATCTTTGAAGCATCAAAATAGAACTTACTTTTGTTATTTTCAATTTTCTCAAAAACTTTAACACATTTTGATATCTGATGGTTTTTGATTTTTTACTAAAAATTAAATTCTCTTCTTCGTAATCAATGGCAGCATTGAATCAGTTTAAGGTAATTTTTTTTAATTTTTTTAATTTTTTTTTTTTTTAATTTAAGTTAGTTAGTTTTAGCTAAACTCTTCACTAAAAACAACTTTATTTAAAACTAAAATAAATGAAGAAATTTCTGGCTCTACGAAAAAGTATAGCACGATATTGTAAGTGTTGCCATTGTTTTTAAATTATTTTTTTTCTATTTTAAGTATATTTTTTTTTTTAAATTGCCTTTCCCGGCTAAACGGCAGGAAATATACCCCTCCTCACATACGATTTTTTTTCTCGACTTAACTAAAATATAATACGGCAATCTTTAGATTATTAATGGTTAAAGAAAACGGCTACTGCCTACTGCGAGAAACTGAAAAAACCTCCAAGAGTATCCAAGAGTAGGCCATAAACTGTTGGTCCCCTTAATTCCTGCAGACACGCACACAGGAATGGTTGAGAGTTTTAATTCACTAGGGCCTGGTTCTCCAGTCGTTTAAACTTTTGATTCGAAAATAAAATCGAAACTGATATATAAATCAGACCTAACATTCTGGCTATAAGAGTAAGTTCATATTCTGGAAAAAGCTTTGGATTTGTATCCTTTGAATGACATGAATGGAAAATTGCAATGAAATGATGTACGGTTAAGATTATGTGTGAAAGGCTTAAAAAGGGAATAAGGAAAATTAAATGTTTTAAAATTTTTAAAAACATACACAAATTGAAGATATTTAATTTCAGTTCACATTCAGGCATTGTTACTCTATTTAAAGGCCTCCCACATACTATCCCACTGAGTATTAACACATGTCAAAAAAGTGGAATGTAAATCCTGTATAATAGTGTGGAAACAAAATATGAAATTTTATCGCACACGACTTGACAGCCCATCTTACCCATATTCTATCCCACATGAGGCTTCAGGTAATGGTGAATTGATTTGTTTGGGATGCAAGTGTGGAAGCAAAGTATGAAAATCGTTTTCTTTAACAAATTTGGCCGTCGTAAGTAAGTAATTCTATTTCACTTTTTTTGACAGGTATACTCGATGGGATAGTGTGGAAGGGCTATTGCATACATATATGTATATCTACATATCTGCTACATTAAAAACTATTGGACTAAATGTGTTCATCTTATTTTTTGTAGTTCCAACCACCTTTCAAAATCATGTTCATCCGTATTTAATTATTATGAGTGTTTTTGCAAGCTTATTTTTCATTAGTTCTATTAAAATTAATTGTAATTTGTTTTGAAGTTTAGTTTAATCTTCTAACGTTTGTTTGGTTGTTGGTTGAAAGTAAATAATAGGCTAAAAGGGTATAATGTTATTAAAAGCTAGGCTAGTAGCATTTTCTCCCTTCTGTTTACTAATTAAATGATAGGTAAGTATACTGTTAACTTCATTCTGCACTCAAGGTTTAAATTATTGTTTAATATTTTATTTTTCATTACCTGTAGTTCTGAAATATAACCATTAAAAGTAGAGAATTTTATTTAAAAATATTTTCAAATGAAATGGTTTGCACATCTAATAGATTTCTACAGTTTTTCCAATAGAAGCTCATTGGCGTAGTTAGGGATTTTCCCTATTTTTTAACTCTTCGTTGGAATATTTTACATTTATTTCTCCATAAATCTCAAGAAAAATATCAAATATGTATTTTAACGAAATAAAGTCAAATTCAGATTGGTAAAAATACATATTTAAGGAAGTTTTTAACCCTCATCAATATCAAGGGTGCTTATGCAGATATTTAATTTAATGTGCCGGTAAGAGAAAATTAAAAACCATTACTTCTCTTAAAATTTTTGTAATTTTTATGAATTTTAATTTAATGCATTTATTTATTTAATTTATGTTTAAATTTTAGCAAAAATATGTAGAAAAAAATCTTCGTTTGGGGTAAGTGTGTGCAATCATTTTCGGGACAAGTGTGTGCGCATGGAAATCGTATGAAAATTCATATGTTTCTGATTTAAATCGATTTAAAAGAAAAATTCCTATGAGAACTTGTATGGAAATTCATACATTTTTAGTAAAGTTGGATTTTTTTAGATAAATTCATTAATTCAACTGAAATGTTTGAGGTTTTAAAGTTCCATTTATTTAAGCAGTTTCGCGTTTCCTTGAAATATAATTTTTTTTTTATTTTTTTTTTTGTTAATACTTAATAATATTTACTAATGGATTGAAGAGATAGTAAAATATCAAAACTGGGCTTTAAACTTAATTTAAGCATAGAAACGTTGAACGAAAACCCTGCGCACCCTTAACCCATAGACTGCGTACACTTACCCCTACCTGGGGTAAAATGTGCACGGTTTCTAGGGTGGGCATTCCCCCCCCTCCCCCCCCCCCCCCTTCCCGTACCACCCTTAATTACGAGCATGTAGAAGCTTTAATAAAATTATGAATTAAAAATTATAGACTAAATGTCGGCAGCTAGGTCTGGGAGTGGATGTATGTTTAACAAAACTAAGAGCACCGCTGTACCTGAATTCATAGAGCATAGAAGAGATCTTATTATTTTTTAATTTTAATTCAGAAATAAATTTCTAGTAAAATTAAATACTATTAAGTTCATAAAATCTTTGGCAAAAATGACCACATTCCAATTAGTTTTAAACTTAAAATAATTATAACCCCTCAATAATATTATATACCATCGCATAAAATCATATTAATATATTATGAACTCTCAAGGAACCAAGCACCGTATCTTAAGAATTTTACACGCGCCCTTAACCTAGCACTGTAGTGTTATAATTTGTTTCATCCCTTACGTAAGGAAGGATTTCCACTTAAGTTTATTTCATGCGAATAATATACACACTTTACGTTGCTGGAATACTTAAGGATTTTGTTGTTCACAGAGTCTACAAGTAGGTTAACCTATAAGCTTTGGATAGCAAAATCAAGTTCTTTTTTTTTTTTTTTTTTTTGTGTTGCCTTGTTGCCCCATATCACTATACAACTTGGAATAATTGATCAGAATTGGCGAAGCAGGACAATTGAATTTTCTAAAGAATTTGAGATTTGTGGAATTTCAATGAACCGGCAAGACTCATATAGGCATCTGTCCATATCTACTATACTGACTCTCTTCTTCCATGTTTTCTTGTTGATGATTTATTTATTTCTATATCTCTCTCTATCAATGGCAATCGATTGTAAATAAAATGTATAGAAAGCCAAAATTTTTTTTTTATAAACGCATTCATGCTGATCACAATATGGTAGGCATAGGATTCCAGGAGTTGGGGGTTTTGGGTTGTGACTTTAAGAAGATAGGTTTATTTAAACTTTGTTATCCGCTTGCCACTCTTAAGAGTAATTTTATGACTATTGAAAAGAGACTTTTGATTATAAATTTTAAGATGATTTTTTTATAAATTGTAAATCAGTTCATTTTTCCTCTTCTATAGATTAATTTCGTTTTCAAATATTTTTTAGGATTTTTCATGCTCTATTTCACAAGTCTAGTTAATGTATTTGAAACTATCAAATGATTTAGACATTAATAACTTAGTTGTTACCATGTCGTCCATGCGTATATAATACTCTGTAGGTATGTTTCAGGGTTGCCATTTCACATTTTCCCATTTTCAATTTGAAACGTCAGCTTAAAAAATTTTTGATTTTATTTGTGATTTTTATGCGATGCCGTTGGTTATTGGAATGTATTTATTTTTTTAAATCTACATACAATTTTAAAAAATACCAAAAGAGAAAAAACATCCAATTATTTCTAAAATACAATAAATACTCAATTAAATTTTAAATAAAAACAATATTTTTTTTTAATACCATTTGAATACTTTATAATGTATTTGTAATTGTGCATGTATTAGCTGTAAATAAAAAATAAAAAATAAAAATTAAAAGTTGAAAAAAAACAGGATTTTTCTTTTTGTTAAAATGTGTTAATCTGGGGTTTTTTTTATTTTTCTGGGGGGGAGATTTTATTTTCATCTGGCAACACTAAATTGTTTTGACATTTGAAGCGAACTTATTTTGACTGAATCGCTATTTATAATACAAAGTTAGCGAATTCAGAATTTTTGATTAAGAGGGCCTAAGCTTTTATTGATAAATGGACGGATTTATTTTAAACGTTTGTAAGAGTAGGCGAAATCGTTCTTGAAAGAATTGTGTAAAACTCTCGATTCAACACCAGGCATTTGTATCAATCGTCAGTTTAGAAAGACCGTTCGAAAATCAGAAAGTACGCAATTTATTGTTATCACGACGTTCCCACTTTTTCGACCAAATTTTCTAATTTTTATCTCCGTAGTGTGTTTATATGGTTCAATACAATTCCAATGAAAAAATCCCCATCAGTCAAATCAAATAATGTTGAACCGACTTATGCTCGTACAATCACAATTTCATTTCAAAAATTTTGAAATTTCAAGGCTTTCACGATTTTCCTACTTTGTCGGTTGAATTTAAAAATTTTCGGTCGAATTTTTAAATTTTCGGCTCCATTATGTGTTAATCTGGTTCAACAAAAATACAATCCCATACCTACATACCTACATTTAGAATATTTTTTTTTTTAAACTGGAAATAAAAGTCTAAAATCTCAAAAAATATTTCAATTTTTTCTAGGTTAAACTATTTGGTATGTGTTTTCCTTTGTTTTAGAGACAACAAAAAAGTTGGTGGCACAACAGCTCATGAAGAACATTTCTGTGTGCGTGTCTACAAGAATGGAGTGGTCTTACAGCATACTGTCGAATCTCCAAATGGCTAAAATGAGCAGCACTTTTCTATGACAGGAGATATATTATATACTCTTGGAAGATTTGTCACAGGCTACTGAAAAATATTTTTGATGTTTAGGTGGCAGAGTCTGGGAATCGAACCCAGACCTCTGGCGTGACAAATAAACGCACTTACCATTACGCCACGATTTAGAGAAAAAATCATATTTTACTATATTTAAACTCCGCCATACTATATTTTGAACCAGTTAGGAAAGCAGCTCTATCCCGTAACACAACACAAAGACAAAAGATTAATAAATTAGATGGATTCTTAATATATTATTAGCCAGCTTAAAAAAATTTCAAATCTCTGCCATTGTAAGTAGCAATTTAATCCAATTATGTATAAGCGCGCATTTCCCCTGGATCCCCTATATTTTATTGATTTATTTAAAAAAGACAACTTTTTTATAATTTTTCTTACATATGGCGACTTCACGAGAAATATTTCATAGAATACTGTATTGCATGCTATGAAAATTGTTCACGGAGGCTACTTATTGCATTCTAAAAAAAAATTCTGGCCACATATTGCTCTGCTCATATAAAGTTGTACATAATATTCCGTGACTACATTGGGTGAAAAATATTTCAAATAAATGACCTTTAAACTTAGAAGAACAACTTCATGCGTTCCTGTTGTTAATATTTTATTTTATTGCCTATGATATCACACACCTTTAAATTATGAAATTAAAATTTATTTTACATTTAAAACCTTTAAATTATAAAATATAAAATTAATTGTAGAACGTGTCGTTGTATAAAATATAAAGTTTTGATAAAATCATATTGTTAACTTTTATGAAATTTTATTCTGCAAAATATTACCCATGCATACAGTGGTTATGTTGGTGCTTTCTATACTTATACCATAATTCAGTTCTATGCGAGGGATAAAACAAAAGTACTGATATTATGGCAAAAAGGATTATCCTCACACACAAAAAAATAAAATACAATAACAATAATAATAATAATCGTATGAAGTTCCATTTTGAATGCTCAACAGAGATAACACTTTTGATGAATATAGTAATATATTTCTATACATACATAGACATACATACCCATAAGCTCTTTCTACCATACCACACACGCAACCCCAACAACCCCCATGCATAAGCTATGATTTCCATTTCGATTTTATTTGGCTGAGGTTTAAAGTGATACAAATTTTTTATTTATTGTTTTTTTTTTTTAATAAAACAAAAAAGACAAACCCAAAATTGTGGAAAAAAAACCCACAAGATAATAAAATCCCGAACCTGATGCAGGAAGAAGGCACACACCACCCTGATGCCTTCCATAAGGCGTTTTTGTGTTTCAATTATTGTTTTTCAAAAAGGAGTTCTTGTATGCTCGACTGCCAAGTCAGATCTTTTATTTCCGAGTAAGTGAAACTTTTTCGTTCGTTCGATAAAGTTTCCTTTTTGTTCAAACAAAATATGAATTTCTTGTTTTGGGTATGAGGGGTGAGAGAAAGAGGACGAAAAACGGTGATCTACTTTTCTATGCAACGATAAATAAATTTTGTTTATTTGTAGATTTAAAACTGCAAATCTACTTCTTCTATTTTATATTTATTTTATTTGTTATAAGAAAAGAATACATAAGTTCAATCAAGCATGAATTCGGAGAGAACAACATTTTGGTTGTATAGGTACACACATTGTATGAATAATGAACATACATAACTAAATATTTTTAAAAATAAATTTATGTTATTCATCTAATAATAGATATCTTATTATTTGTATTTTTGCAGAATCGTTAAGTTCATATTCAACAACGATGACGACGACGTCAACAACATTGTCTCCTTCAAGTATCCTGCCATATTTTGACTTTGATGTACCTCGAAATGTCACAGTAACAGTGGGACAGACAGGATTTCTTTATTGTCGAGTGGAAAGACTTGGAGATAAAGATGTAAGTTTTTTTTTTTTTTTGAAAGATATTTGATGCATTTATTTATTAAATCAAATAAAGTAAATGGTACGAATGTGTGGAGTGTAGGAGGATATGACCTTATCTGTTATTTGTTTTGACATGTTTTGAAGGATTTTGTTGATGTTCACAAATTAAAAAAAAAAAAAAAACAGAAAAAATAGTATTTATTGCTCAGAACTTTTAAAAGCTATAGTTGACACGAAGTGTTCGAATGTGAAGTTTGTCATGTTACTTTTAGCATTAGTTTAAAGATATGCTTTAGATTGGAAAAGTCATTCAACTATTTACTGATAAAATTCTATTATTTCAGCTATATTTTGAATTTTGTTTGTAGACATTTGACAGGGAATACATATAGATATTATACATTGTATGCGTCGTTTATATCCAGCTTTGATCGTGTGTACGTTTGACAACATTGAGGAACAAAAATATGTTTGCTAAAAAACTAGACCATAATTTTTTGAATACACTGAAAATAATCCGGTAGTCACAGGGACTATTTTGGTAGTCCATATGACAGCAAAATTGTCATTTTTCAACCGATCACCGCAGTAGTCAATATGACAATTTAGGGTGAAAAATTGATGATCTAGTTTTCATATTGACTATACTACGATTTTCATATTTGTCAATATAATGATTGGCGTAGTAAAATTGAATATCATATGGTTGTCAAATTGAAAACTGCGATTTTTAATATGACAACAGCAGTTGTCAAATTGAAAATGACGGTTGTCAATTTGATAACTGCAGTTGTCATACTGAAAACCACGGTTGTCAAATTGAACGACCACGGAATGTTTTTAGGACCAAAAAGGTTAGTTTTTACGTATGCACGAGTACAAAAAAAAAACTGAAGCTATCACAGTTGCTACAAACTGAAATCAGCCGCAAACATAGACTCTGCTCTTCTAATTCGCAAACAAGAACATCTCGAGTCAATAAGCTTCGAATTGTTGATATTTCAAAAGTCCTCTTGTTATATTTGCGGTAACGACACACTGTGAATTGTAGTAATGATAAAGTAAAAATAAATACTTCTTTGTAGTTAGTTTGCTGCAGTTGTCTATTTGATGACCGCGGTTTTCATTTTGCGATCACCTCAATTTTGTTTTTTTTTTATTTATCTTGATTTTCATATTAACAATCACAATAGTCAAATTGACAACTGAAATCGTCTATTTGATGACCGTGGTTGTCAATTTGATGACAAAAATTTTGCGGTCATCATAGTCCATTTTACTGCCACAGGTGTTCTTATGACAACTTTGATTCTCAAATTGAAATTTAGAAATTGAAATTGAAAATTGAAAATTGAAAATTTTCATATTGACTATCGTGTTGTAAAATTGTAAAATAATTTTGCAGATTTTTCGTCATATTGATGTATTTTTTTCATCAATACGACAATTTCAAGTTGACTATCGGCAATTGTCACTATGACTACGGTCATTTTTTTTCAGTGTACACAACCGTATAAATGAGGTGCTAAAAATCGCGAATGACCCTCTGGAAAACGTTAAAAATGGATTACAAAATAGATTTAGAATGAAAATTATTTAAAAATCGATTTCTGGATTTAAGAAAGTGGAACTGTGTAAATCGTTCATTTCAAATGATCGAATCGTTAAGAAAGGGTATAGAAATTTGTCTTAGATTTCGTGGCTGGATTTTGATTACCTAGTCTTTTTCGATTTCAAGTCAAGCTTTTTGAAAATTGCACCTCCTGATTAAACGGGATAGGATAAAGACCACCACTCCCATACAATTATTTTCTTCTTTTGACCCAAAAATAGATCTTGTGTTTGGTCAACACAGATGATTCTGGGCTTAAATTAAAGAAAATTAAGTGACTTTGAAATAGTTATAATGGAAAAACTAGTCCTTTTGGGTTAAAATCGCCAATAACTGAAAAAAATCACGATAATTTCGCGGTTTTTTTGGATTCTTGACAATGTTACGTTCAGCACTCGAATTAAAAAAGTTGAGTTTTTTTCTTAGAACAACATCATACACAACTCGGCAACAAATCAGAAATACTTAATCTAACGCAAGATCTGGGGGCCTATTTCACCAAACACTTTTCACTTTGAAACTTTGCAAAAAAATAATTTCCTGCAAAGTAAAAGTGCGAAGTTTTTCACAAAATTTGCAAAGTGAAATGACTTTTCACTTTTCAATTTTTCAGACTATTTTTGAAAAGTGAAAAGTAAAAGTGTTTCACCAATTTAAAAAAGAACTTTGCATTTAAATTCGTATTTTGCAAGGTTGCAAAGTAAAACTTGATCCAAATTGATACATTTGGATCAATTATGCATTTAAAAAAATCATTGACATTAACCCCTGTTCAATCTCTGTTCTGCAGAATTTGTCCTTAGTGGTGTTATTAACACCGCATTAGGGGATGGTCGATATCTCGATATCATTATTGGAACTTAAAAATCGTCCTAAATCGGATGTATTTGAGACGCTTCTGTCTGTTTATTAACCTCGATTTTTTATTGCACCAGCTGCACTGCTGATGATATATTTTCAAACATACGACTTAAGCAAACTGCATTGTACGCTAACTGGCCAGCTTATACGTTTACAGCATATAAGGACCGATCTGGGCCACAAACCACCAAAGCATGCTTTCTGTGCCTGCTGACAAAATGTTGTTTTCAGTATTGGTGAATGGGGTACCGTCAATACATCTCGCTACACAAAGAAATCCTCGAAGAGAATTTTTTGACCAGCAAATGGTGTTTAGGAGAAGTTCATCAATGATTACGCTCGACGCTTGATGAACTACTCTGCAGCGAAATACTTTTCTTATTCCGTGCACAGATGCAACACCTTGATATTGGGCTTTATTACCGGCCAAATTTTATGCACACAAAAGTTGTTGGAAGTGACTTAAGCCCATATTCCTTTGACTGTCTAATTGTAGTTTATTGCCAATTAAGAAAAAAAACTCTCTTTTGTCGAAAAATTATTTCCGACATCAAAGATAATTCTTAACTTAACTACTCTTTGATTACTATTATTTATACTTCTTCGTTCTCAAAATGGTTATTTTAATTTTTTATTATTATTTTGCGACAACTTTTCATAAAAAACGCTTATTTGCAAATGAAAATTTCTCTTTGCATATTATTGAAATACTTTTCAAAATTCTAAATACAATTTGCAAAGTCTATTTGTTTGGTGAAACGAAAAGTACAATATTTTTTTCAAATTAATAAAACTTTTCACTTTGCAGAAAAGAACTTTTCACTTTGCAAATTTGCGTTTGGTGAAACGTAATTTGCAAAGAGGAAAACTTTTCATTTCAATAATTTCCTCTTTGCAAATTTGCGTTTGGTGAAACGAATTTTCCAAAGTAAAAGTGAAAAGTGAAAAGTGTTTGGTGAAATAGGCTCCTGATCTAGGTACACGCACATAGTTAATGGACTTATGATATATTGTTGATTTTTATATTTTCGGTTTGGCTTAAAAAACACAGGGTGATTCACTTAGGGGGTGACAAAAAGCTAGAGCGTGTAGGTTGAGTCGAGACAGTACAAAATCGTATGGGAAGAGGGTCGAAAACAGTCGTATTTCGGTATTCTAGGAATCGAACATACGACTTCACTTTCATAATATTGGGAAACTTTTAACAGATATTGTGGATTTCCTTTTCCATTAATGGAGTGTGTAGACAGGCGAATAATTCAGCAACGGAAATATTAAAAATGATATTGGGCGGTGACACAGTGAATGCAAAAGTAAAATACGCTCCTGATGCTGTAATAACGAGAACTCCAGTAATTATTTTATCAAATAATGACGTTTTTCTCAAAGATGAAGCTTTAAGGTCTCCCATGAATTCATTTTTATGGAAATCTTGTAATAAGCTAAAAAAAATTAACAAAAAAGCCCAATCCTCTGCTTCATATTTATTACTAAGAAAATACAATTTAATAACAGATTAATAAAAAAAAAAACAAGTTTTTGTAATAAATTCTTTATTTTATTTTTAAATTTCCAGTTTCAACGTTTACAAAGTCATATTCGTCGTCGGATTCATTAATTTTTGAAAATGCATTAATTTTTTAAACGAGATTTGTTTCGCCTCGAAAAAATGGGAAAAAATGATGCACATGTCAAACTCTTTCCGCCAAATTATCGTAAGCAGCTAAATATAAAAGTATCGTAAGCGACATTTTGTTTTTTTGTTTGCTCAGAAACGGAACCAATTAGGTCAATTTTAAGCATTGAACAATATTAACCTTACCGACAATATTATCCTTACCGACAGATGACAAAGGGTCCGATTGCTTTCAATGCACTGAAAAAAATGAAATAATTAACTTTATGTGACAATATGAAAATTTCGCCTACGATAATTTGGCGGAAAGGGCGCGATATTTGCACATAATATGTTACCTTATCGCTGAGGCTCTAAGAAACATACATAAACATAATATAATGCATAGTTTACATTTTTAAGAGTGCAATAAAGTCCAAAATGATTTAAAACTTTTTTGCATTCTCAAAAGTGTAATAACATCCCTTGGACTTTTTTTCACTTATCTAGTGGTGGCTACAGACACAATTGCAATTGTGTCTGTAGCTCTAGTCAAAATCTTGAACGGATTTTTTCTAGTTGCACTGCAGCTGCAGCAATAAAAACAGCAGACATTTGGTGTTATAAAATTCACGAGTGCATAATATTTCTATATTGTATTGTACTTAAAGTGCAAATATTGCAAGATTTTAGCCAGTAAAAGTATTATCAATCCATTGGAACTGACCTAGTATTGTTCCAAAAGTGCAAAAGTGTAACATTTTCCTAAACTTCAAAAGCAAAATATCAAGATAAACCTGCAACTATTGCACTTTTATTGTATCTTAAACCCCTTGAAACAGAAAAATACAAGAGGGCAAAATTTTTACCCATGTATCTGAAAGATACACGTGTGTGGGTTTTCTGTAGTGTTACACAGTGCGTTCACGATCTATTTACCTAAACTAAAATTTTGCAATTTTATCAGACTTGTTGTACCGGATCGTGAATACCCATAATATATTTTATTGTTGCAGTTAAAAGAAACTGTTACACTTTTGCACTTTGACAATGATATTAGACCAGTTACACCAGACCATGAATACCACTAACGCATTTTTGGCTTCGGATGTTATTACATTTTTTTAGATTTGAACTTTATTGCAGTCTTGAGATTTCAAAAAAAAAAAAAATATTTTTGGACAATTCAGTCCAATTCTACTTTATTGCATTCGTCGCCTGAGAATTGTTTTGTCCCATACGCCACTTTTGTGGTTTTTTGAGTTAGGGATGGATTCTATGGTAATTTTGTATGCTCTTTCTAAGGGCCAGTTGTACAAATAGTTGATCCGTGGTTCAGGAATTTTAACTCACAAATTTCGGCGGATTAACTGTGGTTCAACGATGGTTCAGGCATGTAATTGGCTTTTAGTGCATATTGGAACCTTGAACCATCGTTGAACCTCAGTTAACCCGCCGAAATCGGCGAGTTAAAATTCCTGAACCACGGATCAAAATTTAAACCACGATTGTACAACTGGCACTAAGTCTGTGATCCGATTTGCGATATGTACTACCAATCTTGAGATAATGAGCATCGACTTTGTCCCATATCCAGGAAAATCAACGGTTTATAGATTTGTTTTGTCCCATAAACCATTTTTTTGGCGTTTGGGACACATTTTTCATATAATTTTCTATAATTTTTTTTGAGAGAATTGGTTTGTCCCACGTACTTTACTTCCTTTACTTTGTGGGACACTGATCGAAAAACAAAATTTAGTATTGGTTTGTACCACCTCCATTACAGCAGTTGATGCGTTTTATTATTTAGGGATCAGGATCAAAATCATTTCTTATAACAAAAACAATTTTGTGTCCCACGTGTATGAGAAAACTTTACAGTAACAAAATATAGTAGATGGGACACACGTGAAAAAAGTTGACTTTTACGTAAATTAGCGTAACTTCTTAACGGTCAAACAAAACATTTTGAAATTTGGTACAAAAACTTATTATAGGTAGAACTTTGGGCAAAAAAAAATCAAAAAAAAATCCTATCACACGGTTTTGGAATCCCAAGTACAAAAACCTTTAACTTCGTTTTTTCGAAATAGTGCCAATGGCGTATGGGACAAAACAGTTCTTAGGCGACGAAAATGTTGTCTTTATTTTATGCCACCGAAGTCACCAAATTGTGTTAGAAATGGAACAATATATGATTACAAAAACCACACAAATGACTTTTTCAATTGAAATTGTGACAATTATCTACAAGCAACGATATGCGTTGTTTTTTTAAGCTTCTCGTACACAACTTGAAGAATAACGATTTTGATACGAAACGAGTTCGAGTTCGACTACGAGTACGATACAAAATACGACTTGTAGAATATGGGTGATTGTCGTGGTATATTTTTTTTAAAGGCAGAAGCCCTTTCTTTTATTTTGTTTTTAATTCAAATTATTTGAAAGAATAATTTTTGAAAAATTAATTTTTTAAACTCAAATTTTTGAAACAAAAAATGAAAAAGAAATGTGTTCAAACAAATTTTGTTTAAAATTTTATGTTATTATTAAGTAGTACTTAGTATTTTTTTGTTTAGTAATGCTCGCATCAATTTTAAGTAAGTTTTGTGTGAAGTTTTTGAGAAAGAATATCGAAAAAGTCATTTAATCTAAACAAATCTCAGAAGGAAACAAACTCACAGGAGCTTTTGTAGTAGAATATGGCTATTAAGTTATTTTTTTTTCAACTGAACCTACATGCTCTAGCTTTTTGTCCCTTCTTAAAAGAATCACCTCATATTAAAAAGAAAATGACAAAATATTCACCCGGTTGGTGGCGTTGTCGTCGATTATTATGAATTATTCTATATTTATAGAGATATATTTCTCCTATTCATAACAAATGTTTTTTTAGTGTCAAAAAGTTAATCAACGAACAAATTGATTTATGGACTGATGGACAGTTACTGAAGTTTTACTTTTTTTTGTTCAAAAATGGTGGTCGAATCATAACATCATACAAATGTGAACAACATTTTTTTACGATTTAACATATGACTAGCCTAATAATGTGCCATAAAATATACCGATGATTTATTTTATCTAAAAAAAACAACCATATAATAGTGGTACACTGGGGCGTATACGCACTTTTTTTTATGTCATTATTTAAAAAATAAATGTTGTCATTTTGTGTGTTTGTTAATGATATGGATGCCTTAGTTTATATCAACTATAGTTATCCAAAAATCCCGACAAGAAAATTTCGTTCGAAAAAAAATTACACTTTTGATGCATTTTGCCTCCATTACGTTTTCAGTATTATTTCTTGCAGACACAAATATTATCTATCACTCTCGTCAAAGTTTTCAGTCTATTCATCAATATTTTCGTGGAGAGTTTTTTTTTTTTTAATAAAGTTTTCATGATTATTCAACGGCGAAATTAAAGGTATAAATTCAGATTTAAAACAATATCCTGCGGGCTGTTTGCTTATTCCCCGTATTGAGTGTAACCATTGTTTGTTTGCTTTCTTTGGTAACAAAAAACCATGATGGATAAAATTTGCTTTATTTACCAAGAAGCTGAGCTTTTCAGTTTAATTAACTTCAAAGGATGCTGTTGTTGTGGAGCAATCAATAACAATTAACAATTCATGCGAGTTTTTGTTTTCGTATTCTGCGAGAAGTCAATAATAGATTTGAGTTTTGCTGAAAAGGTATTCATTTTTATTTTAATTATTTTTACCTTTGAATATTGATGGTTTTATAAATAAAGGATAATATTAAAGAATTTAATATTGGTGACTTCGTTTAATTTAAAATACAGAAAAAGCAAATATACATGAGCTCTAACCGCTTGTCCTATTATTAATATTATAAATGTGAAAATTTGTTTGTGTGCCTGTTTGTTCCTCTTTGTCCAAAAATATACCTAATTGATTTGATTGTAATGAGAATTGGTAGAGCGAGAGCTTGGAATATGAGGATGGACATAGGCTTCTTTTGTTTTCAAAATCTACAGCAGTTTACCAAAAAACAGTTAAAACATAAAAAAAAAGTGGTAAATTGTTTAAAATGTCAGAAATTTAAATATAAAAATATCAAAAAACAAATACTAAAGAATTTTACAATCATAAAGTTATTTAAACATGCGAAGCAAGGCGAGCACAGGCCTGCTAGTTTATCATAAGCTTAAAAACTAAGTCAAAAATATTTACAATACATTTTTAACAATACTATTACTGAAATTTGACAATAAGTTCAACTAATTTTGAGGGTTATATAAAGCAATATTTTGGTTTGGACCGAATAAATAAGCCAAAATTGAAAACCATAAAAATGTTATATTAAATCCCAAAAAAATTTCATTTTTTAAAAGATCCTTAACTTATGGAGTTCAATTACGTTAGTTGCAGAACAACACATTTTTTGGATAACTGAAACCTTCTTCAAAAAATTCATAATTTTGAACAAACAACGGCCACTTTCTTGTATTTTGCGGCATGATTTGGAATTAGTTTATAAGTTTGAGGGCACGTTCGACAAACATTGAGTCAGTTAGAAACAAGAAAATTACCTTTTTAGTTGAACTTGAATGTACCACTCGGACACCTATTTCAGAGTCTATATAAACATTAAACAAGATAATTTGGAGTGAGATACAGACATTGGCAATGTTATTACAAATAAGACTGTATTTGTCCTTAAGAAGTCGTTCAAGTCTTAAATCGACCGGTTTCTACTGCTTAAATAAAAGATGCTTAATTTAAATAAGCTATAAAAGCTATGGAGTATGAAAGGGGTCGAAACGAGACGAACTTCTCTAGCTCTACATAAAAGCCAAATTATTTTCATTTTTTTCAGTTGAAATGGAAAATTATCGTTCTTTTTATATTTTGATGTTCATGTTAGGTGGGTTGGTGCTAGAATTTGTATCGCATTGTAGATGTGCTCTCCTTAATTTGGTTCTTAGCACTTTTCTTTTAATCCTTTGTGTAAGGCATTTTAAAACTTTGTTTTAAAATAATCAAAGGGCACGGTAGTGCCCAGCCAAATTCTCGGCACTACCTACTCCTTTTTACAGGAACAAACTCAATCGATTTTCGAACCCCCTCTAACTTCGGAACCAAAAATTTCAGAAACGCGGCATCGGCATATCTGCTAAGCTGGGCAAGAGCAGGCGACTCACCAAATTTTAATCCTTTTAGCATTATTTGTCCATGAGACATAAGACGTCAAAAATCGAGGAAACCGTACTCACGTTACTCACAGATTGACCCATCATCAAAATTATGGAGCACTTCCCGACACCGTGGTTTAAACAATGCAAAAATCGAAAATTTTGAATTTTTCATATAGGGGGTGTGGTATCCGCCCACTTTCGCAGAGTTGCTATCAATTATTTTGAGCACTTCTGATTGTTGTAGAATTATGAATTTCGGTAGAGCGATAAGGTTTATAATGCACGCTGAGCAAAAATTAAAAACTTGGGGCTTATAATTCAAGGGGCGTGGCATCCAAACACTTTCTCAGAATTATTATTGATTGTTGTACAATGATGAAATATTTCAGAGTGTTAGGGCTCAGGTGCATACAAAAATCTAAAATTTAAGATTTTGTGTAAAAATCAAAAATTCTTTGCAAAAACGAGTGAAATCACACCAAAAACATAAATGTTAAAAAAAAGAGCCAAGTTCTCCTAAAGCTTCATAAAATTAGAACTTGGAGAACTTTAAGATCTCATTACTTTTCACGCGCTGACAAAGGTTTTTCAACTAAATATTTTTAGGTTATATTGCCCAGAGGCGAAATCGAGATTTTTTTAGCTCACAAAATAACTGTACCTTACCTACCATACAACCGTTTTGAAAAAGGTTATTTATCTCCAAAACGGCTCTAACAATTTTAATAAAAAATTTTGTGTGTAACTATTGCAGATATGGTTTGCGTTTACAAAAAACTGTAACTAACGGACCTGAAATTGACCTGTTCTTCTGATTTTCGACTTTCTCTTCAACGAATTAAACGCAGTTTTGATCAAGGAGGTCCTTTTAAGTGTGAATTCTATTGAATATAAAAAATTTCAAGAATAATTTTTTTTGGATTCAAAAAATCAAAATCTTGAAAATATAATTGTTTTGAAATCAGGTAATTGATTTTCTTTTAAAAATATAATTTTAGGTATATTATTATTATTATTATATTATAGTCGTGCAGTTTTTTTTTTTTTTAAGTAAGCGTCAGGACTGACAAACGCCAAATTATTTACTAATAAACCATTCAATATAAGAAGTTTTTACCCCTTTTTCAGGGGGTGTTTCGCTAACTTGATACCAATTTGACAGTTTTGCAAAACAAAAATAATATAGAAATTTTAATTACTTCAAATACTAAATATAATTTATTTGCTCAAAGCAAATGAAACTTTAGGTACGTTTTATTGGTAATTCATATCTAGCCGAGCAATACAAGTTCAATAAAACGCTATATCAACTTTTATGTCAACTCTTTATTTTGTGGCTGTGTTCACACCCTTTTATGAGTGAAAAACAATCTACGTTAACGACATCTAAGGTTCAAGTCCAGACTCTTTGTCCACTTTTATATTCACTAATTTACTGGCTTATTTATCGGCACTTTTGGTTTTGTTATTGTTCACCAAGGGAAATTTTACTGCGCTTGCTATGAAATTGCCAATAAAACACATCTTTTGTAAATTTTGTTTAAAATATACTTAATTTTTTAATGTTAACATTTACGCATTATAATATATAAATTATCTATCTATAACATTGTAAAAAAAATGCCAAACTTTGGGCAAGTGTGTGTTGGTGTTGTGTGTGTGGCTCAAGTCTAAATTTTTCTGACTGAAAAAAAAATCTATGAAATTTGTATGCTCGCTTACATGATTTTTTTTTTTGAAAAAACTTATATTTATTTAACAAGAAAATTATTTTAAGTCCTCATTCCCAATCCATTATTTCATCGATCCATTTAAAAAGTAAAGTTATTCTGCCTCTGACATTTCAATTTCATAACGAAAATATTTTTTTTTATTTTTGTTATACATATAAATCTGTACAACCAAAATGTATTGTGAAAATTTTCTAAAAGAACGCCGGATTATTATAAAGTACTCTGTCCCCTCAACTTTGAAAAAAAACAACAACAACTGTCACGCTACTTAGTCGACCTTCCAGAGAATACAATTTTATTGTTGTAACATGAATTAAATGGGCTTGGGCATTATTGTGCCATATAACAAAGATATCTTTCTGGCTCTACCTTAAATGATTATACCTTTGGCCACCGATCAGCCACCACACCCTGTGCGGGCAGCAGTCAATTTTATGAAAATTCCTTTCTAACATTTCACAAAGTCATCAATCATATCGTTTTTGGGGTAAATTACTTAATATTCAAGTTAAAAGTTCACATCAGGCAACATATTTGCGCAGGAAGGAAATATACTTTTGTTGTTTGGTGAAGGAGCCAAGCACTGGCCCTGACATCCTTTTATGGCTATATGCGGGGTTGGCTATGCTATATACTTACTTTATTGAATTAGAGCCCTCTTTTAGTCCATGGAACTTACAACACAACAAAAAGAGCACTCACATGTTGCGCTCCAGCTTTTTTGTATTTTTTTGAAGTCACGAAGTATAGTCAATAAATTTGAAAAAAAAAAATAAAAATAAAAATAAAAAAATGAACATGATTGATGGTTTTGTGGCCAAAGTGGCCTTGGCTTTTACTAAATATGTGAACGACGTGTCTATCGCAAACCTCACCGCCTACAGTCATTTTTGGTCCTTGTTTAGATGTCAGTTTTATTGTTGTTGGGAGTTTAGTTTTATAGCTTAACAGTGTGAGTCATGCGGGATAAAATGCTATAAGGAAACTCTTATATCATCGAAACGCACGTGAACATAGAGGAAAGAATGGCTTAGTTTTGAGGGCAATTGCCTAAGTCGATTTTTGTTAAGTACGTGGTGGTGCCCACTGGATAATCAATAGATGTACACGTGTACGTGAATTTGAATAGGACATGTGGTTGAAAGAAAGTTATTGCTTCAAATAGGAAATGGAATTAGAAAGAAATTTCTCAAGTAAAAATATATGTATACGTAGGAGGTAGATATTGGTACCCTGAAGAAACAGACGACACAAGCAATAGCCTGTAGCAATGATGATGCCTTGAATTAAAGATGACGAAGAAACCGCAAATTGAATGATTTGCAGATCTAATGAACATAAATCGGTTACCAATCTTCTGATACCTAAGATTTGACTTCTGGCCTGTTTTCATGTATGATGGGGATCAAATCTAGCAGGTAAACAAAGGTTAAGGGGGACATCAATTTTTATGATTTTAGGTAAGTTGCTACGAACATAGGTGAAATGCAAGATCAAAATTTGGAGGTTTATCAAACATAACTAAGATAGGGGATTTCAATTCTATTAGGTTTTAGGGATATTTTCCATCCGTATTTGCATCTGTTAGGTAGCGTCACGAGCAGATCATGAAATGCGCGTTTCCGCAACTAAGGACTTGTTTCAAATTTTTATTTTAGAAGGCAAATAGTCGTTACCACTAGGAAAAAGGGTCTTCCTGAAGATAAAAAATGTTCTAAATTTAAAAAAAAAGATCGGCCGGCAAGGCAATAGCTTATTAAGACCTATGGGCTAAATAGTATCGTAACTCTCATCTCAAAACCATTTTTGTGTGCGTAATATGATATCGCCCAGTAAGAAGAAAAAGGATATATGTTCAACGTCAGATACCTGCCAGACATGTACATATATTCATATTATGAACAGTTCATAGAATTCAATGAAAAAAAAAATTAATGTCGAATTCCTTTTACCAAAAATAATCGATTTTTTCTTCTAAACAGACTCCATTTTTTCTTTCAATACAAGGAATTTGTCCAGAAAAGTCGATTTTTTCTTCTGAACAAATCGATTTTTTTCTTAAAAGGAATTCGACATAAGACTGTTAAAATGACTTTGAAAACCATTTTTATTGCGTTAGAAAAGGTGCGCTCCCAGGAAAACGCAACACCTCCCACCAGCCAGACTCCCCCCATTCGAACCGTGGTAGTGAGAGGAACAAAATACTAAAAAAACAGGACTGCTAAAATTCTTTCTCAAAAACGTTGCTAGCTCCCGTACTATTAGTCGTTCGAATTCGACAGTAAAATATAGGCCTCCTCCATTCCTGTAGACACGTCACGCAGCTACACAGGAATGATTGAGAGTTGTAAGTCACTTCACTAGGCCTAGGCCCTGGTTTTTCATGAGCTATTGTGCCACCAAATTTATTTTTATTCGAATAGAGTAATATCTCAAGGCCGCCAAAAATACGCCATTTTATAAAAGCCAAGATTTTATAAACATATAAAAATAGTTTATATATGCACTTGCGAAAGTAATTACATGGATGCGCCCATAACTAAAGTGTTATTGGTGATTTGTAAGGTAAAACAGTAAAATACTGGGTGTCCCCTAATTTTCCAGGATAATTTCTGGAATCATTCTAAGAAAAAAACTGTATGGTATAAACAATCTAATCTACATCCCCTCCCTCAGACGGAGACTTAAAATTAAAAAAAAATTATGAAAAATCAACAAAAGCACATAAAACCATATGTTTTACCTTTTTTTAAAAGTTAATATGCTATTCTTGTATCTGCTTTTTAAATCAAGTGTTTTAAAAGCATAGGGGCATATTCATAGATGTTTTTTAACTTGTTGCTAAGCAAAATTGGAGTTTAGCTAATGGAAACTTCATCAGATAAACTCCAGTTTTGCTTAGCAACAGCTTAAACAACATCTATCAATATGCCTTATAGTTTTTTAGGAAACAGATTTCAAAGTCAAAATTAAAAAAAAAAAAAAATGAGCTTAAAAGTGTTGCCGTTGTATTTAAATTAATTTTTCCAATTTCAAGTAGATTTCTTAGAACATTGCCCCTCCCGTCTAAACGCGGAGTAATAGACCCCCTGCTACTTGATTTCTTTTTGGCTAAACATAATCTACTTAGATTTTTGTCACACATTATGTGAATCACCCTGCATAATTTATTACTATTGTATGATTGACCTACATATTTCATTACTTGGCTGTGTAAATTTCGGAAGCATATCATAAAACAGTATATCGGCCTACGCATTATCATAAAACTTTTTTACATATGTACATACCTATACTGAATCCGGTCAACTTGAGATTGAGATTTTCTTATCATACGATGTCGGAATCTTTCTACAAATTAACCAGAGGAATTCGTGATAATAAGTAATATTGCGTGTTTATTTGTTAAGCGAAAAATTTCCTTCATGGAGAAAAGAAAATTATTAAGCTTTCGTTACCACATGAAAAACAATGTCCAACAGCTGTACAAATAATCTTTGCTGGAGATATAAAAATATTTATTGGTCTGAACTGTGAATAAATAATTTTTTGTTCATAAGAGGTCTACGTGTCTGGTACACCTATATATAGCCTTGGTTGTGTTCAAGCACCAGCATCTATAAAAAATACAAGACAGGGTTTTTTTATTATGTATAAAGTACCCTTAGCAGTTTATAACTCTCATTAAAGAAAAATATAAAATTACAAACAAAATTATAGCAGTTAACCATTTTACTTCTTTGTCTTTATTAAAATTTTTTTTTAATGGCAATTCCTAAAGGCTTATGTTATTCAATAAAAAGTTCTTATAATTATATCTTGACAAAATTTAATGTTGATTTTCAGAGAAATATATTTCCATACCTGGATAAAAGGTACAAATAACTTAATATTTATTTTGCGGGAAAAAATTTGCTAGAAAATCTTTTTAAATTTTTCGTTTTTCATCGACAATGATTTAATTTTTATTTTCATGTTCATAAAAAAATAAATTAATAGATTTCAGATAAAAACCACATCACTTTAAAGTGCCTCCATTAAAAAAAAATTAAAAAAAAATAATATCCCAAAAAAAAGATTAACTTCGAAATAAATACAAAAACCAACAAAATAAAAAAAAATTGAATATACCAAAAATAAATTTACAAAAATCCAATAAAAAAAAATTGAATATACCAAAAATAAATTTACAAAAATCCAATCTGCCATACATAACGAACATCCAACCTAAAAAGACATCCTGGCACCACCGCAAATGGACTTCTTGTTCAAAATAACAATGCAAGAAGCCGCAACTTGAACACGATTATCCTGTTGCTGTCCTTCTAGCTGTTCATTTTGTGGCTGTTGCTGCTGGTTCCTGCCGATGGTGATTGTTTATTCCAAAATTGTCGAAGTATCGTCACTACCACTCGAACTGGGTACCAACGCATTTCGTCGGCCACCCACTTCCGAATCTCCATTATTTTCAATAGCATAGGTGGTGGTAGTCAAGTACACCATACCTATTGCTATCTCCTGGTCTTGTTCTGCAATTGGCGTGTTCCTCTGTGCATCCTGTAAGTTTGTTGACATTTCTACTGCCGTTGATACTCCTGCAGTTGAATCTGACTTTTCCAATCTCCGCATCGGTTGAAATGTTTTTCGATTTTCCAAAATTAATTTTATTTCCCTCGCAGACTGCCACCATCTGCGGATGTAAATTATGTTTTAAGCAAACTCGCAGGTGAAAGGATGTTGCACAGTGGAAATTAAGTTTTTATTTATCGTCCTGTACTCAGAAACAGAGACTTTAAGGTAAATCTGAATATTGTGCGGTTGTAGTGTGTTTGTGTTTTGAACAAAAAGTTAGTTAAGCAAATCAATTTATTTTTAGGGATTTATTTTTTTATAAAATAAATTTTCATAAAATAAATCCGTATTTTCGTTCCACAAAAGTTAAAAACAGAAAAAAATGCATAATATCGTCGGTTCGGAAGAAAAAACAACACAACTCAGCAATAATCTCATTTTTCTAAATAAGCAAAACAATTTGAATAAAAAAATAATCTGTTGAAATATTAAAACCACGTAATGGCTCATTGAATTCCAAAAAATTGTAGTAGAGGCTGGTATTTTTCCAATTGATAGTGTTTATTTTATTCACAAAAATTCGATTTGTTGAGTTGTGTCGTTTTTCTTCTGGAACGAAGACATACATACATGTAAAATAAAATTTAATGGGAAGGGGACATAATCCTGAATCCCGAAATACCGAATGCATAAAATGAGAATTCCGAATCCCGAATGCATAAAATCCCGAATAGCTCAGTACTTTCTTTTTGGGATTTTGGCATTTCGTACCCAATCCCATTTTAATATTGTTTTAGAGAACAAATTGATTTTATGTTCAATTTAAGGCCAAAAAAGACAAAATTCGACATTGGTCACACTAAATTCCTAAACTTAAAGAATACCTCAGGGGAAATTAAACCTGCAGAATCCAACAAAATACCGATAAGATGTTATGATAAAACTGACAATATAATACGAAGAGGGTGCAGGCAAAATAATTGCTTGGCAGAAGAGCGTAAAAGACCCTCTGCACTGCGAGTTCAGTTTCAGTGTGATACTATATACTCGTAGTTTATTTCTGCAACACCTTTTTCCACACTCAGGGTTAGTATTTTGAGTTTATGTATTTGACTTTTTCAACTAGATGGATCTCCTTTACTATTTTAATAACATCGTATACTATAGCTGACTCGGTGAACTTCGTTTCACCTATAATAATTGATTAAATTATTAATAGCTCTATTTTATTTTCCCCCAGATCTGATCCGGATTAGATTTGGAAACATAAATACAAGTAATACAAAAACAACACAAGATCCAGGTCTGCTTCTAGATTTGGATTTCGAAATCCATTTTTTGAACACTTCCCTAGCAATATTTTAATTTTATAGGTTGGTACCACTGCTGAGATTTACAGAAAAAACTCAATAAAATTAAAAATTCTCGAAATCAAACAAATGCCGCCATCATTCCAATTTTTTTTTAAGAGTTTTTCTTCATTCAACAGAGACGACGCGTTGCGAGGCACGGAAAAAATACATAAAAACTATTAACTTAATGAAAATTAAACTAAAAAAATAAAACTGTTCCATTTTAAACATTCAATACCAAATATTATTTCAAATAATATTTGTGAAAATTTTCCTTCTGTCAATTTTATTGTGCAAATAAAGCCAACTGTGAGAAATAAATAAATTTGTGATCCAGTTTGTTTTATTATCATGATCTGATCCGGATTAGATCTGGGGGAAAATAAAATGCAGCTAATGTCTCTTTCAAAAGTCGAGCCTAGCTTCGCTATTGAAAGAATGACAATTTTTCGAATTTTTAAAAAAAAACTTTAATCCATGTTATGAGAAATGAGTTTTATTTTTAACTTCCCAATCTCATTGGAAGTTATTGTAATCGGTCCGATTTGTAAAATTGAAAATTTTGAAATTTCTCGACGTTTCGAGGCCTCTGGAGTCGGATTACCGACGATATCTCGAGAACGCATAGAGATATCGAATTTAAATAAATTTTATTTTACAGATAATAAGGCCATAATGTGTATATTTCAGAAAGATTCAATTAGCGGTTTTTTTATTACACTAATTTAAAAAAAAAAAAGTTGTAAAATGGCTTGTTTTTCGAATATCTCTAGAACAAATAATGCTATCGACTTCAGCCTGGTTTCATTCTATGCATAATGACGTAGTGAAAAATTGGCAATACTTGAAAAAATCAACCCACATTTTTTTTTTTTTTTTTTAAACTAAAAAAAACCATTAAAAATTGTTAAAAAATATCGAATATCTTGAGAACACACAAAGATATTAACTTCGGGTTAATTTTATTTAATACACAAAGTTATAGTTGATAATCGGTAGAGTTTGTAAAAAAATTCAACTAAGTAACGGTTTTATTCTAGGCCAATAAAACTGCTAAAAATTGTTGTAATTTTTCGTGTCGCATATATTTAGAGCAAACAGCCTTCCCTTGATTGCACAACTAATAAGTTTTCCGAAGATTTGTAATTGGTAATTTGCTTATAAAAAATAACATCGGGTGTCGAGTTTCAAAGGAAACCAATGGCAAGTTATCAGTGTGGGTCAAACCCAGCCTCTTTTTATTTTTTTATAATTATTTTAAGTGGATTTATGACCTTGGACCAATGTTTGTTTTCAAAAAATGCATTAACCTAAAGCTAATGAAGTAATGACATATACGAGCGTCCTTTTCCGCACGCCCAATTTTTGTTCGCACGTCATGGGAACTTCTCAGATCAATAAAATGGGAGTCTACCTACAAACAAGCTGGTATAGAAGAAATTTGTTCTTTTTGCTCTTGTTCGCTTATCATCCATTTGCACAGAAAATTCCCCAAATAAGACGCAGAAAGAGATCATGACACGTCCCCTCTGTTTGCACACGCTTTTTTATGGAAAAAATTAGGGGATTTTCTTATGTGAATACATGATAAGGGAACAAAAGCAAAGAGAACAGATTAGGTCTATCTAGTTCCAGTGAGAAATAGATTTGATATCTCTTTGATTGGCACGATCGTGCTTTTTTGACACGATAATTTCCTCGTGGCACAGTGGCATGAAAAAGTTCAACATGGCAAATTTTTTTTATTTCCATTATTTTACTTAAAATTAAGTAAATTTCAACAAAATTTAATGAAATTTGGTCCAAATTCCGAAAAAAGTGGACAGAAACACATATTTTTTGGCAGTGCACGAATAAATCAAAACATTTCCTTCGATTTTTTTTGTTGTATTACTGCGCCCGTTATAAACTTGATTACAGTTTTTTTTTTCAACAAAATAAAAGAATTTGTGGTATTTTCAACTGGCAGGAGAATTGGCCCGTTTTTTCAGAGAGTATGGCACGCTTATTTTATTTCGGGTGGCAACGCTTGGTGCTGGTGGTATGTGGAGTTGGAGAAGAGACACATACACACTTCATTCTTTTTTTTTAAATTATGATTTGTGTTTGCATGTGTAGAGTAAACCAATGGGAATGTTGACTGGTTGGGTGATGGATTTATGGGTGGGTTGGTGGGTAGATTGTAGCGTGCGTGTGCAGGTGTGAGGAATACACGCATGTTTTGACTATTCATTTAGATTTATGTTGCTCGTTTTTTAATAAACATGGTTTGGTTATATGTTGAAAGGTAGAATTTCAAGAGGAAACTCGATAGGAATCGTGTTATACGGACGACACGCCACTGGTAGGTATTCATTTCTTTTGAATAATTCCATAAACGAAAATGATATCAATATTTGTGTATGTATTACTATTTTCAAGCTTAAAAGATGATAGCCTTTTCGTTTTTCGTACATATATATGTAAAATGAATTTCACAAAGTGCTAATAATTAAAGGTTATGATGCCCGAATAAATACAGTTATGTGAAAATGTTAAAAACTTTTTTTTATAAATATCTCAGAAAGTATCAATTTTTTCGTAGCTTGCAAAATTTTATATAAACAATATCTTTTCACTTTTTATCGAAGAATTATGTAATGTATTTCAAGAAAACTTTAGCCAAACTTACAATACCAGTTCTTATGGACTGTAGTCAAAATTATATAGGGTCAAGGTAGAGTTTTTAAAGTACCCACTGTATTTCAAAATACTATGATTCAAAATTCTGGTTACACAAAATTCTGAATGAAGAAAATTCTGTATTCCAATATTCTGTTTAAAAAACTTCTGTACTTAGAAAAAATTATTTTGTTTAAATATTTCGAAAGAAAACAGCAAATTGCGCAATTTTTAAATTGTAAAACAAAATTATTTTAAATGCTGCAGAATGAAAAAAAAAGTACAACAATTTACTCTTAAGGGTAAGTGTCCCTTAGAGGTTGGAGTTCTACGCCAAACTATCTAGCGTTCGCATTTTTGCGAACATTTTAATGAAACAAACAGTCATCGATTGGAAATTATTTAAGTGAAATATTTATTTAGCTTTTAAAAAAAATAATGTATACCTCAAAATTGTGAGACAAATGGAAAAATTATAAAATTTAGTACGATGCTTACAAAAATGAATGGGAAATTGGGTAAATATTACTTTTTAATTTTTTATATTTTTTTCTAGAAACAATTGATCTCAAAACTAAGCAACACTTATTTAATAAATTTCTATAGAATCATAAGAAAACAAAATTTAGAACGTTCCAACATTTTGTACACACAGTTTCGTGTCTACATATATTTATCAATTTAAAATTGATCCTTTTAAGATGTCAATGTTAAACCTCGAAATATTGCAATTTTAGAATGAACCATATGCAAATAAAATATTTCGGACTATTACCAATATTGCTGAAGAATTTTAATTTTCATCGTTTGATTCTAGTGAAAGGTACTGGCCCGTTAGCGATTGATTTTTTTCAAAATTTTTGCTCGTATTAAATAAAGTGTTAAAAGTATAAATAAATTTTTATATACCTTATAGTATTTCTACCAAAAAATTAATAGTTTTTGAGTAATTTTGAAAAAACACAACAAAATTTTTCTTCTTTCATCTTAAAGAATCAAAAGGAAATATTTAATAAAATAAGGTTCTTGCATAAGATTCACCTTTGTCGGCATTTTTTTCAGAGGGGAAGTCTAATTTGCCTGACACGCAAACTGTAGTACGTATCGACGTAAAGAATGAAGAGCGGTTATATTATAGTAAACCAATACCAGAAGATATAATTTTTTGAATGCAAAAATTAACTTTCTTTTATGACTAAAGCCTAGGTGCAAAGTGAAATCCAAATCGAAATAAAACACCATTAAATCTCACGTCGAAAGGTTTACATTGAAATTCAATTTTTTTTTTATATTATTTGGTTTAGATAAATCCGTTTAATTATATATTTACTTCGAAACAAAATGTGTTCCTCCTTGTCGCTTAAATAATTGCATTTAATTTTATTGCATTTTTCACGACTTCAGAATCAAATCATGCTGCAAAATCGTATAAAATCGAAGTTGTCTCAACCTTATAAGTTTTGATTAATATCATCTGATTGATATCTTTAATTATATAACTTAAAACGTCTTAAAGGCAAATGCATCTTCTGCAAAAACAGAGACAACAACTAATTGTAAGCCTTCGCCTGATCCAGAACTTCGTCTATGTCAATCTAATTACATTTTGGCTTGGTTTATCAGACCATATGACATGCAAGACCTGCAATCAAAAGCATTTCTGGCTAACTAACGCTGGCTGACTTCTCTTTACCTACTGACTTTGACAAGCTTGAGGTTTTGTTCGATTTAATTGTTAAATTTGGCTTTGATTTGATTGGCTTCTATGGGAGGAATCTCAGATAACAATCTTGTTTATGGAAATGCTATACAGCGCAGGATGGGAAGTAGAAATACAAATCAGGAACACAGGTTTTTGGTTTGGCTTTAATATGTATTGTGATGATGTTCTAATTAATGAAGATGACGTATAGGGATTTATGGGGAACAGAGAGAAGTTTTGTTGTCCTAATTGTATCTGTTTTGTATTGTTTGATATTTGTATTGATTTAGTAAACTTCATAAATCAAATAATGGGGATTGATGTCATAAAATGTTGTATGAGCTTATGAATCATAATCAATTTGATGCTTATTGGAAGGAATATTAAATGAATTAACATTTAATCAATCTACTCACCTATACCAAGGTGCAAGTTGTCCTCGAATAAGCATGTAGACATTCACAAAGTACACAGAAAACTGAAATTAAAAAAAAAAAAAGGTAAACAAATAGCAATGAATCGTTAATATTCGGTACCGTAAAGCACAAATTGATTTGCTTTTTTGTTTTGTATTTAAGTAAGAAATATTATAACATTAAAATACGACGCTAAAAGAAGAATTTGAGCCCTTGGCTTTTACAAAACTATTAAAAGCTATAAGTATATATGCGCAGAATAAAATAATTTCTCCCACAAAATTTGCTGCGGTTAGCAAAAGACTGGCTGTGACGTAATAGTTAGTGCTTTAAACTGCCACATGCGTGCCGTACTGGATTTCTAAAAATCGAATCTCAGCTTATTCTACCTAAAAACATTTTAAGAAAAAAAGTTCGGGGTCAATGCATCTTGCGAGGAGTCAAAAAATCTCTTGTCAAATATTTCCTCTCATCTTTAGTGGTTCGGCTTTGTTGGAAGTTTGTAGATAACCTGCGTTCTTACCTATAATGTACCCATACCCTTAGGCCCTGATCAATCACCCATTTGTATTTTTTTGTTGGGAGTGATACAAAATTTCAAAAATCATTGTAATCCGATTGCGCAATGCAATAAGTACTCGAAAACCTTTCCGAAAGTTTTAAAATTTTTTAGCAACAAATATTATATTATTTTCAGGATGATGAAGGAAGATACCCCTTTAGGTTTCCTATAAAAATAGCCTTCTCGAAAAGCAATACAAAAAAATATTATAGCATTTTCCACATAGTGTACTTTTTGTTCACTGTGGCGTATACGTAATGTAAATTGTAAATAATATTTTCTTAATGGCTCGAAATATTGGTTTCACGTAGAAAATAAAACTCACGAATTACGATACTTGATTTTATGAAAATAGCCAAGGACTGCCTAGTGGTTTAGAATTTAAAATATAGCTTCAGTCAGAGTTATTCACTCAGAAAAAAAAGTTGTAATGCCAACAATTTTATACTTTGGCTCAACAATTTTCGTTGGTTAAAATGAACCCAAATATCTAAATTCTTGAATCAAGAATGCATTGTTGACAACGCTTTAAGAATAAAAAATTTTAAATTAAAAATAAAATTGTTAAACCCTTAACAACTAAAGTTCTTGCCTGAAAAACTAGTTTTTAAAATAAATTAAAAATTAAGTTTTTGTCCCAACAATTAAAAATTGTCAGATAATTGAGAGCTTTTATTGTTACCCCAAATATTTAATTGTTGAAAAAATTTTAAATTAATTTGTTGCGCCAACAATAACAATTCTTAAAAGTTTGTGGCGATAAAAATGTATTTTCAATAAAATGTAAACATATACATACATGCGTATCTACAAAAAAATCAAAACTGAATTCACTCTTTCATGAAATCTTGACTTTTTTGTAAGTATATTGTTACATTTCTTTGAAAACACATTTATTGCAAAAACTTTTCTTGTTTCTGGAAGCAACTGGCTGATTAGTTCAGGTTTCAGGGGAGCGGCCTTCTTTGTTTCCAATTGGTAAGAGGAGGGTTTCGTCACTTGGGCAGCATGAAAAGTGTTCACTAAAAAAGAAGTTTTTAAAGGTAAAATTAATTTTATTTGGTCACTATACTCCTTTACCTAACTCAATGGATTAAAACTGAAAAGAGAACACTTGTAAAACTTATACATACGTAGGTACTTCTAATTTGCACTCTCCAGTAAAACTACTTGAATCGGCGTTGCGTCGGCGGCCACAAAATGAATGTTGCATTTTTTTTCATTAAATTGACAGTTCCTGCAGTTCAACAACAAGTTTTTGTTGTGCCAAGAACAAATTGTTTATATTTTGACAATTTTTGTTTCAATGTCAAGAATTAATTCTTGAACATAAGTAATAAATTGAAATACTTAAAGCAACAATTTTCATTGTTGTACCAAGGAAAATAATTCTTGAAAATAATTTTTACCGCAAGAACTGATTCTTCGACTAACAATTCCATTGTTGATAGGAAATAATACAAATAAAAATTGTTTCCACAACAAGTTTATACTTGGGAGAACAATTTTGCATTTTTAATTGCTTTTAACAAACAGAAAATTGTTGTGCCAAGAACCTTGGTTCTTGAACATTCAAAAAATATTTCTTGTAGTAACAACTAGTTCTTAAGGCAACAAATTTAAGCTTACAATTTTTTAAAAATGCTAAGTTCTTGTTTTAACAACTTTTTTTTTCTGAGTGTTGTGAGAAATTGTGAGTCAGATATTTTTATTTTGTGAAAAAAAAAATTTACACTGAAATGAATTTTAACTTCTGAATTGACCTAGTAGAGGTTGTAGGCCTTTTTGAGTACAACACGAACCTATACCATAAAACTTTCCTATACCCTCAAAATCTCAATTTATTATTAAAAAACCATTGTCGAGTGATCTCCCGCACTCAACGATATTTAACTCGGCCATATTTCGTCCAATTTATAATTTATTTACGGTTTTAAAAATAAAAGTAATAGCCCAAAATTTGAAATGGATGTAACAAATACTGAACAATTATTTTTTGAAAATCATATCCCACCCAGAATGAAGGTCTGCATGATCATAAATATTTTAAAGTAAAGCACAAGTAAATAAATTCAACATAGAAACTGTGTTTTACTTAGTTATGATATAGATTTATGATCCATATGAGCGAATGGGTCTTAAGTAATTAAACGAAGAGAACACAACTTTTCTGGTTTACGGACAAAAATATTGTCACCGTAATTTTCCACCCAAAACAGCTTTCGCTGTATTATAACCTGATAAAGCCCATAATACACAAAAGAGCAATCTGATACGGAATAAATGCCACTTAAGATTTTTAAACGCAATTATCTTCATTTTTTGGCATAAGGAATACATAATAAGTACATTGTTTGAGTAAAATCTTCACTTGCATTTTTTCGCATTAAAAGTACATTTAGCTTGGGTTCTTTACAATACAATTTTTTTAAGGTCAGAAATGTTGTGTTGTCATTGTGCACATATTATTAAAAAAAAAATAAACTTACTGTAGTAAACAAAAAGAAAAGTAGCCATCCTTTCGTCCAGATCCTTGCTACAGCTGGCATATTGCTACTCTTTTCCTGCACAAAATAATGTTGTATCCCAACGAGTATTGTGCCAATAATACCAAAGGCAACCAATGTCAACAAAGAAAACATCTGGCAATCTTCCTGCAAATATAAAATACAAAATACAATTAATTGAGATTAAACTAATTTTATATTAATTCCTATAACCATTGCCAAGGCTACAACCATTACCACCACGCTTTCACCATCACCATTATAGCTACATATGTAGATACCTACTGCATAAAATAGATATACACTCAAATTTTAATACACAAATGACACAATTAATTAATTTATTAAAATCTAATTAAGTTGCTAAGCAGTTTTAAGCCGGATCGACACATGTCTCGTGTGGTGTGTTGTGGAGTGTTGTGGACTGAGTACACTAATCAAGCATGCTATTTTATAAACTGACATTTCTTATTTTTTTTTATTATTCTGTTTTCAAGAGCATTGTTTTTTCTATCCCGCACGCTAAAAAAAATGTCTGCGCCATAGCGTGGTACGGTGCAATCGTAACAAAATAGATTTTGACACAACACAACACATCACGCGAGACAATTATGGCTCTACGTCTACGCATATAAAATACATTGAAGCGATAGCGATACACGACTCCACACGAGATAGATGTGGTTCCAGCTTTATTCTCTCTCAGGGTTGTTTTCTTTTTTTTTTTTTTTTAATAATATGCTAGTAATAACAATGCTAGTGGTCAAAAAATTTATCTAATTTTGACAAATTTTTGTTATTGTTTCTTTGGAATATCTTTATAAGAAACTAGCTGACCCGGCGAGCTTCGTTCCACCTATAATTGATTAAATTATTAATAATCCTTTCGAAAGTTGAGAAAGCTCCAATAGTTATCACGACTTTCCGACTATTCCAGCCTAATTTTCCAATTTTTATCTCCGTAGTGTATTTACCTGGTTCAATACAAATCCAACAAAAAAGTCCCCAACCAAATCGGATAATGTTTAGCCGAGTTATGCGCGTGTGAAAACAATTTCATTTCAGAAATTTTGAAATTTCAAGGCGATTTCACGATTTTCCTATTTTTTTGGTCGAATTTTCTAATTTGCGGCTCTGTTGTGTGTTAATCGGGTTCAATAAAAATTCTACAAACCATTATAATTAAGTTAACTTATTTTTATCAAGCATATCCGACTTTAATTAATTTAATTAAATTTTGTCCTGTCCAATATAATTGAAAACATAGTAATTGATTTAAAAAAGTTTTTTTTTTTAATGCAAATCACAAAAAAGTTTAATTAAAAAATATTTGATGGATTAATTATTTATTAATGCAGAAGAAAACCAAAACCGAACCTACTTTTTATATCTTTCTCCTTAAAAATTAACGTCCATGTTATGCGAAACCAATAATTCCTCAAACATCAGACTCAGGATATACGTTTCCTATTTTCTCTTGCTTGCATATGCACTTATATGGGTCGAGGATGCAAAAATGACCTCAATCCCTTGATCCAACAAAAATAAAGCAGCTGCATCAATTAATTCTCCGTGTGGCCGGAAAGCAATAATTATAATCGTTTGTTAAATTATCAACTGCATCATCGTTGGCGTAATCATTTGGCTGGACGCACAGACAAAAAAAAAAAAAAAAAAAAAAAAAAACAAAATAGGTTCTGTCTTTCTCCCTTTTTCTGTCTACACTCAGAAAATCTTGAATATTGATTTTGAAGCTTGACGTAAAAGAACTCACGCATGCTTGCATAAGTTTTTAAATCTGTTTACAAAAAATCATCGAAATCAGTAAAGTAGTTCTAAGAATATATTGGGAATATATTTTGAGATTCCGTAAAAGTAATCCACATTTTCGTATATTTTTATACAAAAAATGTTTGATATTTTTCTAATATCATATTTTTTAAATATGTGATGGTTAAATAAATTACACAGATATTTGCTGTTTTTTTTTTAATAAAAAATATACATATGTACGTCTAGAAGGTGTTTCCATTTTCCAAGCTTATTATTGGTCTTTTAGTTGGAAACTTAGTAAATACTTTGGAAAAACTTTAGAAAAATGATTCCTAGTTATTTTCGAAGAAAAGTATTGTTCGTATTCAAAAACAATAGAATTATTCAATCATAGATTTTCTTAAAGCCAGAAACCTTTTTCTTTATTTAATAATAAACTGAATTAAGTTATTTAAACAAAAATTTCAAATTTTTTTTTTTCAAAAAGTTGAGTTTGAAAATTCATTTTTCAAAAACTAGTATGAAAAGAAGCAAAGCATATGAAATGCAGTTGTTTTTTAATGATTTCTTTTCTATTTCTAGTCGATTTTTTTTTTTTGAAAATTGCCCCTTCTGCTTAAACGGGGGGAAATAGACCCCCTCCCATAAAATTTTTCTCTGGTCTCAACTCAAGATTTACGTTTTAACTTTTTGTCACACCGTATGCGAATCACCCTGTATATTTTTGTGCATTCTCTATTGTGTAAAAAGCTAAAAGCCTCCTATACCGATTTAATCATTTCGAAAACCGTTATTTTTATGAAGAAAAGTTTTTAATCTTTTTTGTTTAAAATTTTCTAAGCCACAAATTAGTTCCTGACATTTTTTCTCTACAATGAACCGTTAGGGAGATATTCCTGAAAAACCATTTTGGGGGCGTTTTACCCCCTATAAAACTTTTAGCGGCGCTCCCATCGATGGCAACTTTTTAGAGTTTCTTAAGAACACCATCATGAGGCTGTATACCAAAATCCAGCTATCCGGCAGTTTCTCTGAGTTCAAATGTCCTTAATGACTGGACTCCAATGACACACATGCAAGTACATTATGATTAAGACTTGAGAGGTTGAGGCTGCATAAACACACGATGCCCTAACTTTCACCAAAATATTTCTTATTTTATTATTAATGTTTGTTTGTAATTACATAGAAAGTGGGTTTCTTTTGTACACCTTTACACTATTCTCGAACAAAAAAAAAATCCTTTTGATGCCAAAACAAAAGTATTTTATGTGCGTTTCGCTGACAGCTGGTAAAAATTTAAATTCTTACTTGTACAAAACCGCGCCGCCGCCGCGCCGGCCGTGTTAGTCTTTTAATTTTTTTTAAATATTTTTTGTTGAATTAAATTCCTGTTATAAACATGCAAGTGTGTTGAATGTTGATCGGTGTGTTTGTTCCTTTAAAACTTAATTAATACCGGAATGTTATGAAAATTATTTTTACGTTTAAAAAAAATTCGAAATAAGTACAAGTTTTTTTTTTAGTGTAAATTCCGGTGAGCCGGTCATTCAACCAAAGATAGGTGGTTTCATATTTACTATACCTATGGCGAAAAAAAAAACAGCAACAGCAAAAATACGCATCTCATTTGGTGACACCACACTTACATATACATTATTGCCAATTTCGAAGATAATTAGCATAGCATAAAAATGCACCACTCTTGACCAAGCACATACTCCAAAGTCTTTTTTTTTTTCAACAAAATTGATGGCAAGTGGTCATTTGGTTGTAGCCACGATTGCTTCGATGGTGGAAAATAAAAACAAAAAAAATCAACAAAAATTCGGAAAAAAAAAAACTAAAAACCCTTACCGGAAAATGCACTTACCTGCAACGCCCTTCGGCTCATCGAATGCGAATACCACATACGTAGTGATTGTAAACATGTATATCTGGAAAGTAAACAGATGTAAGAGATTATAACTGCGAATCAACCCTACCATTGTCGTCCGTGACATTCTTTTTATATCAATTTTATATAGACAATATGTGTGGGTGGGTAAATCTTTGTGGTTACATGCTCTTGCGTGGGTCACACATAGGGTCTGTATAGCGACATGTCAACAAAAATGGAGGGCAATTTCCGCGATTTATTCAAAAGCTGTATCTCTTAATTGGTTCCACTTTCAAGGAATATAAAATGACTGCTAATTACTACGTTTACGTTGTACCATTTCGACTATGTTTGTTTTATGTATTCGAGTACGAGTGTCCTTGTTGTTTGACTTCAATCAATGTTGGTTGTTGAAATCATAGATTAGATGTGATTTTCTCTTGAATACAAATGATATTCCATTCAATCTTGTTGCAGCTAATTGAAATATTGTATTTCAACGCTGGAGAACTGTTATATTTCTGACATCAAATATCAAACTAATTGCAAGTTAAAAAAAAAAAAACAATAGGTTGACCTTTTCTAAAAAAAAAATGTATTCGATATTTTAAAGCCTTAAGCTAAGTTAGCTAATTATTTTTTTGTTTGTGCTTTATTCTGAACAAAAATTTAAGAAAATGGCGACACTTAAACATGATTAAATTAGCTAAAAATAAAGAAAAAATTTAATGTAATACGGGCTTTAGGAAGCAAAATCTATGATTCCTTTTAATGCTTACCATCAAACACTGACTTGGATTTTTAAGGCCCAATTTGTCCGTGCGCAATTAAAGCTCTGAAAGATCTTTCCTTATGAAAAACTATATCTTGAGTTATTTGTAAATAAATGTATGCCCAGATTTAATTAACTCTGGTTTAATTCAACACTGAAAAACTATGGTACATATTCATAGACGTTTCATAAAATCATGTTTTCCTAACCTGTAGTTTAAGACATTTTGGAATCATTGAATAAATAAAAAAGGTCCTATCTATAACCAAATTCTATTTTGTAATTATTAAAATATATCTCTTAAAATTTAACTAAACCCATTTTTAACTTATTAGTTTTCGTGAGGAGAGATTAAAGTCAAACGCAAGTTAAATCACCAAATTTGGTTGGTAAACTCAGGATTTATTAAACAGATGCTTTTTATATTTTATATCCTCCGAGTTTTTAAGTGGATTCGGGTAATAGTAACATGTATCGAAAGACAAAGTTATGAACAAACCCAAATGGAGTCCATTTAAGGTGGAACTTATTTAGAAGACAGAATTCAATGTAAAAAAAACAACAAAAACAAGCGATTGACAATCTGGACCGTCAAAAAAAAATTTGGAAATTTGAAATGTGTAAACTTTTTTTTGTAATTTGCCAAATTACCTCATTTCAGCTCTAATGAAAACGTGGTATAAGAATGCTGCAGAATATTTCATTTCGTTTTAATTAGTAGGTATGTATACTCGTAAAATAGAGATGAGCAAACTCAGATAAAAATATTGCGCTGATACACTTACAAAACTTACATAACTGCCTTATTACGGTTGATCATTTATATAAATATCAAAATTCGATACTTGAAACCCTTCTAAGAATTTTTTTTATTAATAAGAATTACGCGGACCGTTATGTATTACAGGAAAATTAACAATTATACAAGAATTATTGAACAACATTTTAGTTAATCGGATTATAAGGTCCAAAATTTCAATATTTACCAATGATCAATTTGATCATTGACAACCGTAATAAGGCAAATATTGATTTTGCGCTATAGCGCAATTTTATTTTATCTCCGTCATAGGCTGATAAATTTACAAAAAGGCCAGAAGGTAAATTTTGACACAGGATCATAAATATGCGGACAAAAATTCAAAATAGACTTGTTAAACTGATGTGCTGTTTTTATAATTTATGGGTTGAGAACCCACAAAGGGGATCAAAGACCTCAAAACGCCAGTGCATTACGCTTGAGTAAGTGTATTGGCGCAATATTTTTATATGAGTTTGCTCATATTGAATTATACTAATTCAAACGAAAATAAATCGTCCGCAGCATTCTAAGATTATTTTTTTTTTTTCTTTCAAAAATTTGGAATTTCGAAACTTTTGTTTTTCGAACTTTTGAATTTCGAGACTTTTTAGAAATTCTGACGGTTTCCCTTGGTGGAGCTGTGCAGTTCAAGTTCAGCGCGTGAGTAACCAGGGTCTATGAATTTATAACTCTCAACCATTTCTGTGTTGCATAGTTGTTTATTTGAAAGAATATGGAGGGGACCTAAAATTTTCCTCATATTCGAATGGCTACGATGAAGAGGTAGGTACTTTTGGATAATTATTCACTTCCTTGCAAGATGCAGTATTCTTGGCAAAGACCATAACTTATGATGCTTTTTTGTCAGACCGAAGAAAGGAAAAAAAACTCAGTTTGTTATGAAGAGTTCAGAACACCAAGTAGTCGTCAATTTTATTTAACCTTCCAACCTTATAAGCTATAATATAAATTAAAATAATCGACCCTATTCTGCTAAATAATTCAATCGAAACTTTTAATTCACGTAAATATGTTTCATTCAGATTTTTTTTTTAATTTTCTGTATTTACAGTGCAAATATTAATCGATATTTATTTTCAAGAAAATGTAACTGTTTAAATTTCGAGATTTATACCAAATTTGGAATATTCGTTTTCTTCCGACGGATAAATAGAAACTTTAACGCAAAATACGTGATACACGGGTACAGTAATTTTTACAGTAGGTTTGCCTAATTAACTAAATTTAGTCCCCGGCCCTAGTCGAAACTCGAAACAAAAGGCACAAATGAGCACAATGGGGTAGATTCTCCGGATCAAGTCAAAACTGTAGGACCAAATACTATAATGGGATAGAGTACTCAGCCCCAACTGAAATTGAAGGCAAGAAATAATTTCACAGCTCGAATGCCAAAAACTGCGTAACTCCTTTCTAGTACACCATGAAATGAACTCAGCAGTACGTTTCTTAGTACTTCATTTCATCCTTCTTCTTTCGTACTTGAGAATGGTACGCACAACACTGGTAAAGGCAAAAGACGAATCCTTGTACAAATTACACATTTAACTTATCATATTCGTGGGAAGGAGTAAGTGTGAATTATAAATGTGCAGAAAGACTCGTTAAACATTTCATCATATTGGTGTGAACTTTATTCGGTGTCTGGCGGATGTGATTAATTGAATTTGAGAATTTAATAATATAGTTGAAGTGACATCATTTGGGTCGTCTTTGAGGGCGATGTGTGGTGGCAGGAAGAAGGATGATTTAAAGAGGAAAAAATGTGTAACTTCGATTCAAAATAATCAAACAATTTAATCAAAACCTCGAAGACGGGCAAGTCTGAGCAATTGCTTTACAGTAATGATTAATATATAAGTCCGCCACTGGAAATCCAGCTCTCATCTGTGGCATCAAATCAACCTCTAATGCCACAGTTTAAAGTTAACAAAAAGACTCAAACGTTAAACCTTCACTAGAAAACGTAAAATGAACAACAAAACATCGTAGTTCTAATATGTTACAAGACTACGAGTAAGTGTATGTATGGTAATTTACATAAAATCCTAGTCCTGATAGCAAAAGGTACCTTCACACACATTGTAATGAATGGTTAGGCGGGTGGAAAGTATGTATGTTTGTAGGTATGTGCGAGTAGGGATTTGAAGAATTCCTTTTAACAGTGTATGCAACACAAAACATAAAACTAGTTATGATTGTTTCATTTTGTGTAAAAGCGCTCGAGGTTACAGTTACAGCGCAGCAAATGAGCTGAAAAATTATTTTCAACAAGGCAATTAACGGAATGTGTTCCGACAGAAAACTAGGATAGCGAAAGGGTTTCTAGTTTATAGCTATAGTAGTAGAAATACACTTTCAGCAACAACTGACTCGTTCTTTTGCTACGCCCCCGCAGCACATCTACTTAAAGAACACACACACAACTCGAACTCGTTGCCTAAGTTGGAAAATTTACTGGGTCTCTAAACTTTTGAAGAGACCGAAAAACTACATTGTTTGTAATAAACGGGTTTTTTGTTAATGTTTTGACAAGTAGGTACTCATTTGGCATGAAAATATTTTCCTTTATTTTTTGTCGAAGGAAAATGAACGGGACAGAAAAGAGTTTTCTATTAAACAATGCAACCACATTCCGCGTCATTGTTTTCAGGGTATACCTACATAGTACATACTTAGCTCCCCCACCTGGATGCTTATATCTATACCCTTTATTTAACATGACGAATTAGTTTTGTTGGGTTGCTTTTGGTTTATACTATTTTGAATACTAACTTTGAAGAAAATAATAAGCTTTTAGCAATCTATGGACAACTAGAAGCTTTTTGTGTGTTTATACCTAGTTAAGGTAGAGAGCACTTCAAGTAATTGTTTACACAAGAATCCTCTCTCTTTCCATTGTAGAACTTGGGACAAACAAGCAAGTGGTGGTTGGGCAAAGTTAGTCGTCATTTTTGATGAAAGGGCATAACTTTAGGTAAATTACTTTGCACAAGAAATCTTAAAGTTTAATTAAAGTTTAATTTTAGAAATGAACTAAACACTTGTGTTAAAGTTTCATATCAAGTGCGTCTTAAACAACAAACTAAAGAAGTATGCAACAAAAAGTTTGTATTTCATCAAGTTATTTGAAGTTGACGAAGGCATGAAGACTTTTGGGTTGAAGATTTATTATTGTTTTTTATTTTTTTTTTAAATAATATTTATATGAGTTTATTTATGTAACTTATCTCAAGAAACTTTGACTCAGGTTAAAAAAAATAATTAAATTCGTTTGGATGAAATATCACACATTTTCTTTAAGTTATAGAATACAAGGTCTGAGACATTATATGAATGTATAGGAAAACGGTGAAAGAAAACTAAGAATCTGGAAAAAAATATTTTAGTATAATTCTAAACGGCTGTGGCCTATTGCAATGTGATGAACTTTGTATGCCGAAAGAAATCAAAACAAAACTGAAAAATTTTGAAGATTTTGATGAAATATTATAGCGTGATAATGAATGCGTTGAGAAATCAAAACAATTAATTTCCGCTTGCACCCACATTTAAAATAATGGATAGGTACAAATCCGGGTCATTTTTTAAGGAGCCAGTTATAGCTACCATTGAAAACCATCATTGAAAATTTTAATTGTTAATTTTTGGTTTGGACATTTAGAAAGTCAAATCGGTAAATATTTTGATGCCAAAATATAGACCATGACTTGAGGTATTATTAGTAAAAAAAAAATTGATCCGGCCCAAACTTCGAAGTAAAATGGCTTTGAAATTTTCAATGATCATTATGGTAGAGTAGTTCAATCATTGAAATTAAAACTCATTTTAAGTGGAAGATTTGGCTAAAATGAAAATTTTTTCGACTAGAATAGTAATTCAAGTCATGGCCTATATTTTGGCATCAAAATATGCACCGATTTGACTTTCTTAATGTCCCAAAATTAACAATTAAAATTTTCAATCATGGTTTTCAATGATAGCTATAACTGGCCCCTAAGACTAAGTAAATCTTTTAAATAATCTTTTTTTTTTTTTTTTTTTTTTCTTTAAGGAATAATTGGCCAATAACGAGCCAATAATTAAACTTTACAATTGCAACGAGAACAAAACGAGGCGAGATTTATAACAAAAGTGCTATTTAGTTACTGCGACTGCGAACTAAAAGGCAAGAATTATCCGAATTTTAGAAGAAATCTGGAAACGAATAGTTCAGAAGATCTTTATTCCAATGTAGGTGTTTTACATGCATAGGTTAGATCCCAATATGTTTTGACAAACTAAATGTCCCATAAAATGACAAAAAAGTAAAACCCACGACTGGATCGCACAAACTTGCTCTTGTAGTAGGTAAAAGTTTCTTCGAATGTTAAAGATTGAGTGTATTATATTATAAGTAAATAATTTTTGTATGGGAGCCTTAAGTTTAAACTAGTATTATATTTACATTGAACTTAGAGCTTAAATTGAAAAATTATTAAAAATAAACATAATTTGAAATAAATATACCTAATAAAAAAAATTTTCTTAAATTGTTTTGAAAGCTTAAAAAAATTAAACTATCTGATTTCTTTAACTAATCTTAGTTTTTGAGAAAAAAATTCAAAATTGTAGGAGCGGTTTGTTTTTAATTTAATTTTGTATATATGTATATGCACCATTTTTTATTATTTATAAATGTTGAATTAAAAATTAAATTTCGAAAAAAAATCATCTACACGTTTTTGAAATATCGAATTTTCAAAAAAAAAATATTGAAAATTTTTTTAAAAACCCAAAATTTATTTTTTAAAAAATGTATGATTTAAATACTGCATATCAAAAAAAATTGGATTTTTAAGTCTTTTGTATAAAAAATTTAATTTAAAACTGTAAAAATTGTCAAACTCAGTAAATTCCTTTTCGATAAAAACGAAAATAAAAAAAAATGGTTCTATGGGAGGTACCATTTAAAACCATTTTTTTGGAAATTTTAATTTCACGAAAAGTAGCCTATACTTAACAAAATTTATTCAATTTTTTAGCAAAATCTGTGAAGCAATTTTGAGAAATAAAATTTATTTTCGGTCAGGGAAAAGTACAAAAAACACTTTAAGTATACCAAGTTTAAATTAAATATACCCATGGGCTTTGGCTGTAGGCGAGTACACAGACAGACAGACAGACGGACGGAATTGCGATTTCCGAAATGAGCTACTTCTCACCAAATTTTTCAGTGCGACTTAGTTCACAAATGAGAGAAAAAACAAAAAATTGGTAGTAAATTTATTTTATTTTTTTTTTATTTTTTTGAGAAAGCAACAAATTTTGATAAAGTGAAAGATTGTTTCTTTTTGTTCGTTTTAATTTTGTTAATTTTTAGTAAATAATTTAAAGGAGTTTACATGCGAACCAGCGACTAATACACTATGTGAAAATGTTTGACAAAAGACTGTATTTTATACAGGAGTACAAATTGCTTCCTGTGTTTTTGCTTTAGAAAAAAAAGCACACAATTTGTCAAAATATTCCTGTATTCACGACAGAAAATATACTTGGTAAATGGAACATTTAAACATTTTCCACGGCAGAATTATTCCATGTAAAAGTGGACATGAAGATAAAAAATTTATCTTTCCCCTGTCTACATTATCCTATTTGTCAAATTAGAATTAAAAATATACTAGAAGTGTAAAATGTGTGGTTTAAAATAAAAAAGAGCTTAAAAACTAAAACCTAAATTTTTAATTTGTAAACGTAAAAAACGTGTATCTATGTATATGACGTGAGTTCTGTAACGTGAATAATGTGAATAATGTATTGAATAATATATTTTTTTGTTTCGTTACAGTTATGTAGGTTCAAGAGATTCAAGATTATTTTATTGAACAGTTAATATTTGCAATTGGCTTAATGCCAGTTATCTTTAAGTAAGCAGTGATTTTTAATATATTTATGTTGGCACAATAGGGGGCCTAACTATATATTATTTTCTCATTTTTAAGCCAGAATAGTGGTAAGACTCGTCGCATCATCGTTGAATTTAATTAAATTAAATTATTGTTGATAAAATTTTTTTCTTGGAAACTATATTTTAGATGTTTTTTTTTTTTTTTTAATAATGAGTCAATTTATTCTAAGGCGCCAGTTATAGCTATCATTGAAAATCATCATTATCTATTTTAAGACGCTTAGGATGCAAAATCTATGATTATTTTGATTCCAAAATAAGGTTTATGACTTAATTAATATATCTGGCAAAAAAAAATTCATTTTAACCGTTCTCATGAAATGTCTTTTATTTTTTCAATGACCATTGATAAGGTAGTGCAATCATTGAAATAATTAAAGTCAATTTATTTGAAAGGTTGAGCTCGAAAATGTTTGTTGGCAATAAAATATTAATATAGTCGTCAGCTTAATATTGGGATCATAATATATACTATAATTTTGCATTTTAAATGCCTCAAAACTTTTATTAAAAATTTCCAATTATGAGTTTCAATGAAAGCTATAACTGGCGCCTAAGTTCATATGGAACTAGTTCCACTTGTGGGAATTAGTGTAGGTATTCAATTTTTGAACTTATTTAATTAAGTGTTGGGTTTTATTTCCAAAAATAGTATTTTATAGTGAATCTAGTCCCAATTTTCGTTACCTAAGAGTTTGGGAGTTAGATATTATATGGGGCCCAATATTTTGCTGTAATGATTTTTATACTATTTATAATTTTTCTTCCGAAAAATTTATAGTTCAGCCTAGTTAAGACATCCATTCAAAATGAAATCCAAATCGAAATAAAACATCAACAAATCTCGCGTCAAAAGCAAATAAATATTGTTCTATAGTTGGTTTAGATAAGTCCTTTGAATTATATTAACATCTAAATAAATTTCTTCCTCCTTGTCGCTTAAATAATTGCATTAATTTTATTGTATTTTTCACGCTTGGGAAAACATAAGTTATTTTTGTATGAAAATTTCACTACGCTTCGATCTACATATAAACTAGGTTTTATGGAGCATTTACAGAAAAATAAGTTCTGCCTCACATATGTACAATATATATATACATATTATGCAGAGGAGTACACTTTAGAAAATGTTTAAAAATAAAGCTCTCAACCTAAATTCATCTTTGGTAGAATGTTTTCTAAAAGAAAGTCAAATTTTTCATGGGGAAAATCTAAAAAGTATTTCATTGTTTTCTGAAAATTCCTTTTCGATAGAAAAAATAGGTACCTATACATAATTATTAGCCTGGTATATGAAGGGAATATCTTACCTTAAGGTTTGTATAGTTTTGTATTGATATTGACAAAGTTCACATGTAGTCTTTCCAGATGTGCTTATCCAGTGTTCTAAACAGAAGGTGTGCACATAAGTTAGAGTTCCTTTGCATAAACATGGTGAAACTAGTCTAAAATGAAAAGAATATAATTAATACTAAATGACATTATAGATTCGAGATATTTACGGTATTCACAATAGACTAACTCGTCTGCCATTTTTCGACTATTTTTTACTTTATCTTATTCCCACTTCAAAAGAACAAATGCAAGATAAAGGTAAAAAAAAAAGTAAAAATAACAAATGTGAAAAATAAAAACCAAGCTACTGCCGATGCGTTTTATTGGGAGTTTCTTACTATGCTATGTATAGATTCCCAATAAAACACGCCTTTTATGTATTATAATGATCAGAAATCATAATTTTGACTTAAAATTATTCCATGGTATGAAAATTTAGACAGCTTTTCCAAATTTTCTAATATTTATCACTTAATTTTAAATAATATTTTTAATTAACCTTTGAAATAAACTTACACTTTAACCAAACAACTTGAAAATTTTGATTTCCATAAGTTGTTAAATAGAATATTATGTTCCTGCTATAATGTATTTTAAGTTAACAAATGTATAAGGACTATTAAAAATTACGTTTACAGTAATTTGTGTGTATGTTTTGAAAGGTATATGCACCCATCCCTCTGTTAGTTAAAAGCATAAATACACGGATTAATTAGTAGAGTATTTGCTAGCAATTTACTTTGTGCTATATTTGAATAGCTATATACCTAGGTATTGGTTATAAAATCCATTTGAAAATCCTATTGAATTTGAAATTCAAAATAATTAAAACCAAACATTGATCACTACAAATTTTCGCTTCTTAGCTATGCAATTTTTGAATATAATCCTAGAATTAGGTCGAATAGTATTGAAACAAAACTCTATACAAATACATTCTAGCATTATCTACTTGTATTTTGCCAAAACTAAAAAGAGGAGAGAACAGAAAAAGAGTCCTTTTGCAATGGTACTCGATAAATTGAAACTGTGTTGCAAAGTCCTTCAACCACATTTTGTGTGTAATTAGTATAAGTGAATCATTTGATAACAGCAATACTCGCACTCTCGTATACTCGTAATCGTACTCGAACACTGGATGGGGTTAGGGTTGGGGTACTGTTTGCCGTCTATTCCATTTGACTCACTCATGTGAAAAACAAATACCATACACTAACTTGTATCGTGTAAAGGATAATTTTCACATTTGTTTATTTATTTAAAAAAGGGAACTAATGAGCAGAAAATTTATTAAAATTTTAATGTTTGTATATTTATTTTGGTTTGGTTGAGTTATTTATGCTGCTAGGGGCCGGCTTTGATTTTCGAAAAAATTACTATTTACATTAAACTAGGTCATATACTGCCTCTCACTCTCTTATAGAAATCGAGGCTTGAATGCTTACACATAAAAGATATAAGATGGGTTTATCGAAAATTAGTGCAAAAAATATCAAATAAAAATAAAAATTAATTTAGTTAATTTTACAAAAAAAATTGGTACCTTCATTTGCAATATAACTAAGATTTATAGCTAACAAACATATTTTGAGCTTTTTTGAAGATTAAAAACCACCAATTTGAGTGATTTAACTTGAAATCGAAATCGGTGGGTTAAAACAAGTAAAAAAAATACTGTGCTCAAAAGTATGTATCTGCTCTTTAAGGCAAGGCGCGCATCGAAGTGGCCACCGAGTGGAGTGGTAGTGGCGTGGTGAATAAGTGGCAGGTGGCATTGCTAAAACCTAGGTATACACATAATGAAGAAGCGCTGGAGAAGTGAGTGGCAGTGGAGTGCTGAACAAGAGGCTGGGCGAAAGTTATTTAACGCGCACTGCGGTAACAAACTACGTATGGTGCCACCGATTCTATTCAGGCAGTTAGTCAACGTCACATTGTGCGTCCATAGTAAATTTTTAAAAGCAATTTTATATGCCAAAAAAAAGCAAAATACTTTAAAGATCAAATATTCGAAAGGCGAGGTTGATCCTGAAGACCACGTAAAACCAGACGAACTATGTACTTGATGGCAGATATGATTTTGAGCGACTGACTACTTACATACTTACATCTACATACGTAATTGTTTTTCTATGACATCCCATTTAGCTCTGTCAACTTAAAATTTCTTGTATGGAAAAATTGATTTCTTATTTCGAATTGCGGCCAAGGATATTTATTAGTTTTCTAAAATATATTTTTCTGACAATACAGAATACAGTTTGTCAAAAATTATATTTCAAATAACAAATATTAGATTAGATAGATTTAGATTTTTATTACAGTTTTATAAAAGTTACAATAGATTTAAATAAAAAATTACAAGCATGGAATGAAAGCCGTCTGCCGGAATGTTATCTAGATTTAAACTTTAAGAAAGATTACAAAATCAAGAGCAACGTATTATTATACATTTTGAAAAATAAATATCACAATTACATTCTAAAATAAATAAACATATTTTGTATGTATAACTAGCTGACCCGACAGACGTTGTCCTGTCTTAGCTATGAATTCGAACTGGAATATATACATAATAAAAAAAAACTGATAAATTTTTGTATTTCCATTTTTTTTGGAATCTTATAATATATTACATGTGGATATAAGAAGAGAGAGAGGTGAAAAAATCCTCCTTATTATTCTTTGCCTGTTTTTAGTTCATATGTATAATATTACAGACCCTTTAAAATTAGTATCATTAATTAATGGGATCACTGTGGCGTATACGTACTTTTTTATCAGCATATATTATAGTTAGACTTAAAAATTTGTACATGACAACTTCACAGTTCGTTTTATATAATTAAAGTTAATTCAGAGTTTGTTGTTTAAAAAAATTGAAATCGATTGCGAAATTTATCCCTTTACTTCTTCATTTTATCCTTAACTATCTCTTATTACTTCCTTCGGCACATTTATTTTTTTGTCTTTTAATCACTGACGAACAGGTCAAATTTGTCGCACAATATGTATATATTAAGCGATTCTTATTTAAGCTATTGTATTGATGCACTACGTATCAATCGCCGATAGAGAAACACCGTTCGAACAAAAAAAAAAAAAAAACAATTCAGAAAGTTTGTAATTTAATGTTATCACGATTTTCCGACTTTTCTGGCCTAATTTTCCAATGTTTATCTCCGTAGTGTGTTTATCTTGGTTCAATACAAATGCAAGAAAAAAATTCCCACCCAATTTGGATGATCTTTAGCCGAGTTATGCGCGTACGAAAAAAAAAAACTAATTAAGAAAGTTTGAAATTTCAAGATGTTTTTACGATTTTTTGATTTTGTCATTCTAGTTTTCAAATTTTCGGTTAAATTTTCAAATTTTCCCCTTCGTTGTGTATTAATCTGGTTCAATACAAATCCAACAAAAAAAATCCCTAAACAAATGGGACGATGTTTAGCCGAGTTATGTGCGTACATACACAATTTCATTTAAAAAAATTTTGGAATTTCAGTGTTTTCAGGATTTTCCTAATTTTTCGATGAAATTTTCGGTCGAATTTTCCAAACCGTTCAAATAGAAGCGGACATTTGATTCGCTAATCATAATAAGACCCTTAATATTTGGTATATTTTAATTTTGTTTTCAGAATAAACCCTGTCATGTTTTATTCCATTTCTATTAAACAAAAACAAATAGACCAAAGTTAGGAACCTGTTATAGCATTGCGTAAATAAGCACGTATCGCGAGGACACATCATACACTACATGATAATAATAATTGGGATAAAATAATATGGATTTTTGATTTATTTAAAATATTTGATAAATTCTTTAAATAAATCCGATTATATTATTTTATGCTTTATGATAATTCAAATCACTGTTTCAATATGTATTATAATAATTATATTGTTTTGAATTGTACCTTCCTAACAAAAAGAACTGAAAATAAATAAGATTGGTGGTCATAATGTTTAAATTGTATTCATTATATAGTGCGACCGTAAGGTATTTGTGGATTAATGTTTTTTTTTTTAGCAAGTAAATTATATTTAATAGCTGGTGTCCTTCAGTTAGGAGACTGTTTTCTATGCAATATTTAAATTCATAATTACTAATCTTATGGTCTATTGTAAGCCTCATATGGAAATAGGTTCTATACATCAGAAACTTATTTCAAAGCAATTCAATTTAAATTTGGATCAGTTCTAGAAATTAATTTGTTTTTTTAAGTTTCTTACTATAAAGTAATACATAGAAAGCCTTTTAGAGGAAGATAGAAAACTATTTGTAAAATAACACATACTGACACACCAAACAAAACAAGCTCTCAGAGCGCATTCCTGGGTGTTGATTTATTGATTTGCTGCGAAAAACTTATTGAATTTATTGAAAAACGTTTAAAACTAGAGCTCATTTTGGTAAACACTATCATTTTATCAAATCGACCCTAATAAACACATTTTCAATGTTAAAAATCAGAATTACTCAATTTTACGAACGGTCTCCCTCTCCCTCCTATGAGACAAGGTTACTAGGCTATTGGATAAGGAATTTAGTATTTTCTTTGAATCGTCTTTATGTATGTTGTATTGTTTCTAAAGGTAACCTTACGTACCTTAACTATAGAAATTGCAAAAAGATTGTCTTACCTCTCAGGATTTTCCGCATTGTGACAAATCCGACAGACAAAGGACCCAATCGACCTCATCGACGATATGCTCTCCGTGTTGTTATTCAAAGTAATTCCATCGCTGCTGCCTGAGGGAGCATAATTTTTCTCCATTTTCTGCTGCATTTCACACAAATTCGATTCCTCCCTGGGGAAATTGATAGTCTCTGCACAATGATGACAAAAAATATTTCCATCAGTATTCTGTCGATCCTGGGGGTCTTCTAATGGTCGCATCATCAAGTTGTTTGATACTTGGCAAAGCTGATGTTTTTCCCTTATGGCTATGTTTTCTCTTATTTCAAAGACATTTGATGAAGGAACATCATGATTGTCGTCTTCATTTTCATTATTCTGGACATCATTGATGGATATCGAATTAAAAGTAAATCGAACCGCTTGTAATGTATTATCCACTAATCGCCAGCCGTATCTATTAATTTTGCCAAAGTCTGTCAATGGGTGTTGAAGCAATTGAGTTGTTTGTGATTCTGGTTTAGAAAGTGAATAAAAATAAATAAAAAGCTCGTTTTTTTTTTCATATTCTTCACAATTTCGTTATCATTTTAAAATGTTTAAGAGCATTGGAGTTTTGTATTGGAAGAGCATGAAACATACAAATTTTGAAAAATTTGAGTCTTACCTCTGTTGGCCATTTAGGCCTGAACATTAAAGATTTAAAATTTCTTATAAATAAGTAAACTGTACAATACAAAAATATGACACAGAAAAATTTTAATTTAAAACAAAATAATTTCTTTAAAATTTGTATACAAATAAATCAAGGCTTATGCAAATTAAAAAAAAAAAAAACATTCAGGTTTGTGAGATTTAGTGCCATTTGTAGAATCGGTGGTTCAAATTTTTATTCTTGGTTCAAAAATTTTAATTCACCGATTTCGGTAGATCAACTGAGGTTCAGCGATTGTTTAGGCAAGTAACTGCGGGTGTTATTATGTAGCTGAACCACGGGTTAAATATTGAACAACTTTTGTACAAATGGCGCCTAAATGAATTCCGTAATCACCGACATTTAAACACACGTTAAAAAATCATATACTGACAACAACATTTTTGGCTGCGGAAATGGAACTTCAATGTGGCAGTATTGCCACTAAAACAGTTTGAAATCAAAAAACACACTAAGACAACAGACTTCTGTTAAAAAAAAAGCATAGCATAAAATCGTAAGTTTTGCTGTCAAGTAAGTACCTGCCGTGCAGGTACACGGATAGAGCAAGTGATTATTTTTTAATTTTTTGTGGTAAATATTTATCTCCGTAATAATATTGAGTTATAAGCAATGAGATCCACAAAGCTCTTTGTAATTTTAGTTGCATTGACAGCAAAATTTTTCAGCTTTTCTGTCAAATTACTGAGAACAAAATATAGGATTTGCTTCCTCACTATTTGATGGAGAGAAATCTCTTTAAACTCGTTTTTTTTAAGAAGAGCTTGTATTTTTTCATATGACACAAATTTATACCGTATTTAAAAAAAAAATCGACATGGTATATTTTTTTTTGGACAGCAACATCGTTCTTGCGGTGTATGTACTCAAAAGTTTGAGAAGTTGAAGTACTCTCTGACCTTAGAAATTTAAACTGGCTGTAAGTTTTGTTGGTTTTTGCCTTTGCTAAATTGATTTTTATTTTCCCACAAGCAAATAAAATGTACGGTTGGATTACAATCTATGGTTAAAAAGTGTTTATTTATACTAAATGAAGCACATGCTCCGAAAATTTGAGTTTTGAGCATTTGTACCGTTCATGTATGTTACTTATTGCGAATGAGAGTAGAGATGAGATGAGAATGGCGTTTTCACTAATTTAACACCTGCGTTTTCATTAGAGCAAATAAGGTGATTTCGTTGAAAATTTCCAAATTCAATTCAAAATCATCTCATTTCCCATACAAATTCAAATTTCCAAATGAGGTAATTTCAACCAAAACTTGCACGAAATTCGGTAGGAAATTACGTAAAGCTTTTATGAACCCACCCACCTGGATTTCATTCAAAGTGGAACCTATTTATAATGACAGAATGCAATTTAAAAAAACAACAAAAACAAGGGATTGACAGTCTGGATCGTCAAACAAAATTAGGAAATTTGAAATGTGAAGACTTTTTTTGTAATTTGCCAAATTTCCTCATTCCAGATCTTAACTTGCATAAAGACTTATTTTCACTTAAGGGGGGTTTTTTTTTCAAAATACGGGTATGGTATGTTTCGCCGGAATTGTTTGGCAAATCAACGTTTCGCGGTGGTACATTTCGCCGTTTCTCGTTTCGCATTTTTTTATTTAGCATTTTGTTATTTCGCAATTTTCGTTTTGCAAATTACGTTTGATTTTTTATATGATATGACAAACCATCATTTCGCAATTTTCATTTCGCAATTTTCACTTAATATTTTGTTTGATTGGCATATTTAGGTTTGGCAAGTTTTTATTTGGCATTTTGTTATTTGGCTTTTTCTTATTTGGTATTTTATTATTTTGCTATTTTTCATTCAGCATTTTGTTATTTCGCTTTTTTTTATTTGGCAATTTGATGTTCAGCTGATCAAAAAGCTGATCATCAAATTGCCAAATAAAAAAAGCGAAAAAACACTGAATAGAGAATATAAAAAATATAATGCACCTACGAAAATAACTGCCCAATTTCCTTCCTTGGAGTAAAATGTGAAAATCCTCTTTCTGTTATATACTTATCTAAACTAAGCAAACAAACTGAAATCCTAAATCGCGAAAGTGATTACGGCAAAAATTGCAAAACAACTAAAAAAAAATATTACCAACTTAAGCACGACTAAGCAACGGTTCAGAAAAACTGTTAATCTTGAAAAGAAACGATGGTAATGATTGGTCAAACGATCAAAACAACTAAACGGCGAAATGATCTATTACCGAAATAATAAAACGGCTTGACGACATTTATCGAAATGATTAAACGGCGAAACGTTATTTCGCAAAATAATGAAACGGCGAAACAATATTTTGCGAAAAAACACTTGGCCAAATAATAAACAATTTAACAAAGAAAAACTAAAGAATAATTTGCCAAATGAATTTTGCGAAATGATTGAAAATATTTTTAACAAAAAGCGAAATATAAAACCGCCGAATGTTAATTGCAGAATGATTTAAAAACGTAATGAATAAAAAACAAAATGTAAATTGCCAATTAAGAATTGCGAATTAAACAAAATATTTAACGACTAAGGCGAAACAAGAAATGCCAAATGAATTTTGCCAAACAATGGTGACCCTCAAAATACATATATCTCATACCAATTATACAAAAGCTCTGATGAACGGATTTTTAAATCTTACTAATTATGTTGATAAAAAAAAAGTACGTATACACCACAGCGACTCCGCAAATGCTTACTTTGAATGGTCTTCTTCTTCTTCTTCCTCCGCTGTTAGATTTCAATGTCGGCGTCGAGGGGATCATAACTTTTCCACGTATCTGCTTCACACTAGTGATCCGCCTGTGGGGTTCGCCGGGTTGACCTCAGAAAGCGGTGGCAAGCCTCCCGGTTTTGTATTGTTCCATTTCTGAGGCCAACTGAATGCTGATGTTTTTCCATTTGCTTGTACCAGTTTTTAGGTCTGCCTTTCTTCTTAGTTCGCGATCGTATCGGAACGTTGTATGCTATTGCTGTTTGGACGGGGTTCTCATGGGTCTCTCCTTTGAACATGGCAATACCAACTGAGTCAGTCGTGTTCTATTTTTTGAGAGATGGTATTTTTAATATTTAGGCTTCCTCGGATCTTTGTACTTCTATAATTCGATCAAGCTTTGTAAATTCTGCTGTCATACGAAGCATCTTCATCTCAGCTGCCGTTAATTTACTCTCATACTTTCTGTACATTGTCCAACATTGTGAACAGTATGTGAGTGTACACACAGCGGCGGTGTAGAGCCTTTCTTTCAGCTTAGGGGGCATTTTTCGGTCACAGAAGATAGCAGAATTTTCCCGCCACTAATAAAGAGCAGATTACTCAAGACACAGCCTTGCGTATCACCCTTGCCTTTATAGATTGGCAGAAGAAAACATTCTCTTCATTGATTAGGCATTCCATCACCTCTTATAAGCTTGGAGACAAGAATCATCAGTCATCTGAACCCGATGTCTCCCATCTTTTTCCAAAACTCTGAGGGTATTTCGTCTGGTCCAACATCTTTTCCTTTTTTGGAGTATTTAACCGCCTCAATAACTTCTTCTACTGTGACGTCGGATACCTTTAAAATATTAATTAAAAGGTTTTTTTCACCTATCTTTATTCTTATATGCGCATGTAAAAGATAAAACATAAGGTCCTAAAAAAAATGTGAATATAAAAATTTATCAATGTGTAACACGTTCAGCTAGATTTTTGTTGTGTGGGTCACAACATTTATTTATTTCATTCTTTGCCTGATGTTAAATCCTCTAGAAGTATGTACACATCTGGTGTGCTTCCCAAAAGTTTTTCCTTCCATTTTTGTTTTGTTTTGTTTTTGTTAATTCTCTATACTTAAACGCGCTCGCTAATATTATAGTATAATCTTCTATATATTATGTAAAAATAAAAAAAAAATTTGATGGCACAACACCTCATGAAGGACAAGGGCCTAGTGACTTACAACTCTCAACCATTCCTGTGTGCGTGTCTGCAGGAATGGAGGGGACCTACAGTTTATTGCAGAATCCGAACGGCTAACGAGCGGCACTTTTCTGTGACAGGAGATTTGTCCTCGCAAGAGGCAATTGCCGTTTTTTCTTTTAAATAAATAGGTGGCGAGGCTAGGGATCGAACCTTAGACCTCCGGCATGACAGTCCATCGCACTAACCATCACGCCACGGCTACTACTATATTTTGTATATTATATAAAAATTAAACCCTGCCACATATTCGATTTGACAATGAAACTTACGGCAATCAAAATTAATTTACATGGTGATTAATGAGAGTCCCCACACTGGCACTGGGGCGCGATGAATATTCGCATTGCGCCACCATGTAAATTAATTTTGACTGCCGAAAGTTTCGTTGTCGCGTCGAATTTTCGCGTTGGTTTGACAGAGCCTTAAAACAGTTATATTTTTGTTATGGTAGGGCGATACAAACTTCGCCGGGATCCGCTAGTTTTCTTCCTAAAAATAATATATTCAGTCTCGAAAACCTCCAAGACTTCAAATATGTGAAAAAAGAATATATATGTACATAGTTATATTCTTACCGACCTTCTCATTGTAATTCCAAAGAAATCCTTTCAGCAATAATAATTTCATTTGTAACTAAAAAAGGATAATGTGCCTTATATAAACATTCATAGAAACACTTTTGACTATGATATTCTAGGTCAATGCACACCACTTTAATTCCTATGTTCTTTACCTACCCTAAGTCATTTCTGTGTAAACATGCTCTCACAGTCACAACTCAAAGGAAACCTTAAGTACATTTATAAAGTGGCGAAAAAGAAAAGCTGAAACGGAAACTCCTGTTATGTCTGCTCGAAAAGTGCTTAGCTAGTCCTCCATAATGGTAAATTTGCGTCAAGATAAAATCTCATGATATGATTTTATATCCCAACAACTATGGCGATGGCGATGGGGCGGTGGATGGCGTGTTGTTATAGAAATGAACCCTTGTTTAGGTGCAAAGAAGATTACAAGTACCCCACTTTTCGAGAGCTATTGGAGATCCTGCATAATGCTGATAGCTTAGCTCCGAATGAAATATTAATCTCTTTCCAAAAACAAAAACAAAAAAATAAATAAAAACAGCTTGAAAGAATAAAATCCAAAAAGTTTTATTTTACTCAAAATGTTGTAATGTGATCCACGAACCGATTCGCCTGTTTCTCATATTTTTTTTTTTGTGTTCCTGTGGTGGTGGTGGTAGAGTGGGGGTTAAAGGGGACACAACCCTTAATTCCAAGAATTCTTCTTTCATTCTTTTTCCAGGGAAAAAAGATTTCCTTTAACATAATCTTACTCCTTTACCTTTCATAAATTGTTTATACACAAGAAGTAACATTCTATTTCACTAAGCGAGTCTGGTAAACTTTACAGCTGCTCATATCAGATTTAACTAAAAGGATCTTCACTTCAAATTCAGGATATGTATGCACATAAATTGTGAGAAAATTAATTGCAATAAGATAGCTGACTTTGTGTCTAAAGTTGTTGTTGGTCTCGATTTAAACTTTTGGTAAAGGTATATGGAGAGAGATTTTAATTATTGTTGTTTGCAAAATATAGATGGTGCAAGAAAAAGGATAACATGAGCATTAAGGATAAGATTTTGAATTAATTACTATCTCATCCTGTGTAAGATGTATTTCTTACATTATTATTTTTTTTTTTTTGGAGATTGAAAAATCTCTCCTCGGAGAAAAATATATCGTTTTGATGGGAAGGCCACATGTGTGTGCATAAACCATAAGGGGCATCTATTTATCTTGTGGGTAGCTTATACGATGCTGAAAGGATTTGAGTTTTGCTTATCTCAATGAATTTTTTATTTTTTTTGTTTCATTTCACGCAGACACAAACACACACACACACATAAATAAATACAAATAATCCTTCTTATAAAATACACTTCTGTTACTTTCCATCATTAATAATGTAACGAAGGGTTTCTTTGGAAGCAATCTGAGAAGTTTGGACTATCAAAAGTTTTTTGTTTGTTTTTTTTTTTTTTTTTTTTTTTTTTAACACAGAAAATTACGAAGTAAGGGATTTTCTCAAGGGTTTCTTATACTTATTTGTATTTTTTATTTGCAACTTTAAACTATCTCCTTAAATCTATAAAAGGTTTGATGCGTTCATCTGTTTTAAGAGATTAAAGATTTTTTTATTCAGGATGTGTATAGATACGAGTACAGGTTTAAATTGATTACTTGTCAGTTGAATATTATTTGAGCATTTTACATTTGTTGGTGATGCCATTGGGCAGGGACTGTTGAAAAAGCTTTTAGTCCGCTAAGAAAGTGACAAATACATGGAAAATAAATTACAAATTCGTCAAATTCAGTTGAACAATAGAAGTGATGGATTTTTTAAGTTTAATTTAGTCCTGGGCTTAAACACATATTTATATACATTTAAAACAATAAATCCATTTTTGGTGTCATCTGTCATGTTACATGCACGCACATGTCCTCTTAGCTTTGTATTCCCTCTCATGCGAACTAATTATTATTATGTAGGTAATCAAAAATATAATTGCGAATAAACAGCGACTGTGTAAGGATCAAAATAAAAAATCTAGAAAAATAGAGATTTTTTTTTTCCACATTTGAAATCGATTAACCTTCTCGAATCATTGAAACATGAAAAACCAAACAAAAAATTGTAGGAGGAATTTTTGAAAAAAAAAATACAATTTTCCTTGAAATTTGAAAAATAAATATACATAAAGGTACAATCATTTGGGTACTTAACGCTGCTATCACTCTGATCCGTTTCATATTCAATAGCTAAACTGTCGGCTATTCCCAAACTTTTTGAAGCAATTATTTGCAAAACATTAAGCTTTTATACGAAATCGTTTATTGTTCATAACCAACATGGTTTCTCGAAGGGCCGTTCGACTGTCACCCTACTCATGGAGTTAGCGGAATTTTGTATCGATTCTTTTAAAAATAAAAAACAAACGGATTGTGTTCTTACAGATTTTAGTAAGGCATTTGACAAATTGTCGCACAGAGTTTTGCTTAATAAAATGAGTAGGCTGGGGTTCAGCGTAAACTTCGTTGCTTGGCTAAAATCTTATTTACTTGACAGATCCTATTCAGTGAATTTTAACGGCTACCATTCAAATAGTTTTGTCGTAAATTCTGGTGTTCCCCAGGGAAGCCATTTGGGTCCAGTTCTTTTTATATTGTTTGTAAATGATCTTCCGTCAGTTTTAAAGTACTCTAATTGTCTTATGTATGCTGACGATGTTAATATATTTAAATCCATTTCTAGCAATCTTGACTGTGAAAAGCTTCAAATTGATCTAAATGCTTTCTACAATTGGTGTGCACGTAATTATTTGTTGTTAAATATCGACAAGTGTAAGATTATAAATTTTACAAGAAAATTGTCTGTTTTATCTTTTGACTATAGTTTCAATGGCGTAAATCTGTTAAATGTAAATGATGTATCTATCCTTGGTGTATTGTTTGATAAAAAACTTGAATTCACACAGCATATCAATATGACATGTAATAAAGCCAATTCAATATTAGGTTGGATTAAACGGGAATCACGTCAGTTTTCTGATCCTTATGTTATCAAACAACTATTTACCACATTTGTCAGACCCATTATAGAGTATGCTTGCCAGGTATGGACCCCCTATTACAGTTGCCACAAAATAAGAATTGAACAAATTCAAAAAAGGTTCCTAAAATTTGCTCTAAGAGGCCTGGGCTGGCAGAATCCATTGACTCTTCCTTCATATAGTAGCCGTCTAAAACTCATAGATTTACCCAGTCTGGAGCGCAGACGTTCTTATTTATGTTTTGTTTTTATTGTTAATCTTATTGATGGTAATATCGATGCCTTGAACCTTTTGTCTCGCGTTAATTTTAATGTTCCAAATCGTAATCTAAGAGGTTGTCCTGACCCAATTCATATAAAACACTGTCGAACCAACTATGAGCAAAATTCACCATTAAATAACATGTTTAATTTGTATAATGTTTATCATAACTTATTAATAAATTTTTCTGATGTATCAAATACTGGTTTTAAAAAAATAATTTATAATATTTTATAATTTATTAATTCTTAATTCTTAATTCTAAGAAATATTTTGTACGCTAGATATTAATTAGCTTGATTCAAATAAATAAATAAATGCTTTCCGGCCCTTCCACCATAAAAATAGCCGTTCGAATCAACGTTTACTGTGAAAGAAGTACAGTATTCTCCGCTTAACTTAAATGACTATTTTGTCAGATTTGTCGATCTATTTATCCGGGTTCATTGAACAGTAGCCGTATAAGAATCTATTCTACTAAACGGTATAGGTACACGAAATTTTCTAACGTATTTTTTTCGACAATTTAGTGGGTAAACCAACTAACCCAGGTGCAATTAAACGGGAATTATTTTCAAATCAGGAGCACCACTGCGCTTTTCCTGGATAGCTAGGATATTTCTGAATTTTTTTCAATGGTTATGTAAAACATTGAAGAACAAAATGTTAAAAGATTAAAAAACAAAAAATCTTATATCTTGTGTTGTCCATTTGAAATATTTTTTTAAAATTTTATAATAGTTCAAAAAACACATCGCTAAACTTTCAGGTAAGTCAGTATCTACTTCACTCTCCATCAAGATCCAAAAGGAATGCGGGAACCGGGAAAGAAAAAGTCCTTTTCTGCGTGCAGCACACTTCATCAATATCACAAAAAATTCCCAAAGCATTTAAAATATTCAAATTTATCCAAATTTAAGAAATTAAAACAAAGTTGAAAACAATTTTTATTTTTAATCTACGAATTTAGTTCATCTTATTGGGGAAAAAGTTAGCTAGGTAGGTAATCCTTCCTACACTAAAATATTACTTTCTTAATTAAGTGGCCTCTTATAGTATTAAACTGACTATTTTAAGACTGCCAATTCCGCTTGATATAATTATTTAAAGACCCATTACAAAGATTATTATAATAAGCTTCTTATTCTTACCTCGCCGGTTCGAATATGGTTACCCAAGTTCGAAAATAATTACGTTCGACTTTTACATAAATATAGGTCACGGGTTAATAATGCTTTGATTGTGCTTATCTCGATTGGAAGTTCACAATCTGTTTATTCCTGGCCCAAATAATATTATAAAGAACAATTACAATTTTTCTTAATGCTTAAACTTTTCTGCCTCAAATAAAGTGCAATTACTTTTTATTGTCTCGGTAACCAAAGAACTTTATCTGGTTATTCATAAGATATCTAGCTGTATAGGTATTAGGAAAAGAAAGCATATTTTGGTAGATGCGAGTGTTCTGCTTTGGCAAACATTTAATATGAATCTATATTATCTAATTACCAAGGGAAATACAGAATTGGTTGGTTTTGCGAAAACTTTTCTAATCGAATTAATTTTTTCTTTCCCGTTCGTATACGTAGGCGTCGCCGTTGTCGTCGTCATGCTGTTTGCTCGCGATTTTGTTGCGCAACATTATTATAATAATTATTTATAATTTATACAAAAAGAAAAGTATCCTACAAATGTTCACCGCCAGCCCCGAAAGTTCCATAATAATTTTAAAAAATTAAAAACTCTTAATCTAAATTATGACAAAAAAGCAAAAAAAAATATATAAGTAGCTGTTAGTAAATTAGGGAATTATGCAATATAAAAGTGTCTTTCATTCGACTTATGGCCAACATGGCTTTTATTTTGGCTTACATATTGCTCGAAAGAGAAATATCTGGCTTTTATTGGGATTAACTTTCAAGACATTTTTTTTTTTTTTTTTTCGTTGAACATGCGTTGTCGACATTGTGTTATTTGGATCGTAGTATTGCTGAGTTAGTCTCGTTTGGGGACGAAAAAAGAAAAGAATCCTTTCACAACAATATCTTCATGGGGGACCCACAGTTCCATTTTAATAGAATTTCGTGCAATTGAAAAGCAAATAAAAGACGAAAAAAGCACTTTATTAGGGAGTTTTTGGGAAACTTTTTCACTTAACATAACAATACAAAAACGAAGGGAACAAAAGTTACAACAGGGTTAAGGAATGTAGACCTTGCCAGTGACGGATCGTGTATGAGGAAATTCTTCGTTGGCCTGCCATCTCTTAGCGAGTATGAGGAGAGATTTATTTACAGGGTGACCCGGAATTCGTTAGGTATATTTTATGGAATGATTTCTGTGATCATTAAAAAAAAAAAAAACAGAAAAAATTATGACGGACAAATTCTATCTCTCCCCTAAGGCAAGGAGATCAAATTCAAGAAAATTGACTTAACATGGAAACAAAAATTATTAAAAATCGACGAAAGCAAACAATCTGATTTGTGTGGATCTATCGCAGCATGAATATGGATTTTCGTGTGAATTGTGCAACGTCAAAAAATTAAAATGATTGAAGGATTTGAATGAAGTATGCACATAGATACTTTACATACCTAAATATAGCTGCTATAAAATAGACGTTGACCATTTTGCAGCGTCGTAATGGTGGTGTAGAATTATTATTCATTTATTTGTTTTTTTTTTTGTATCAAGTTGTTTGAGTGAATATTTTTTGAGTTTTGGAAAAATATTGTAATTTTTATTTTAATTTTATTATTTTTTAATTTTGCGAAATTAAGTCCAAGAAGGAAGCAATGTAAAAACATGCTTATTGGAGTTCAGATTTTTAGGACTAGTTTGTCAGTGGTTTATTAAACCAGAGTTATAGTTAACACTGGATATAAAATTATTTATAGTTAACTCATGCGAATTGATTTAACGAAGAGTTAAATCAGCAAAATTGGTGAGCTAACTCGAGTTCATGTTTACTTGTTTAATCAATCAGCACTGAAAAATTGGGCCTTAATGAAGCAGCGTTTAAATTGAGATGAAACAGTGACTACTCCGAAAATTTAAGATAAAGCACATGAGTTGACGTTTTTTTAAATCTCAAATATTAACTTGCGCCGAAAGTCCAATAATTTTGTATAACAAAATACGAGTGACCTCTTTTGCTCCCCTCAATCCAGCCCTGAGTTTGTAGGTTGCTATGATAGAATAGGAAATTAATTTGTTGAGCTTTGGTGCTGCAGAAGGAAAAAGGGTAAAAAACATCTATACCTAACGGTACGATGCCGATGGCGGCACGCGGTGGCTGATGGACGAAGTGAGAGAGGAAGAAAAGTGCAAACAAAATTGTGAAGTTTTACAAGTAGTAGGCATAACAAATTACATCAATTACTTTAAAATGAAATGCGCTATACACCAGCAAATATTTTTTTATTTAATAAATGAGATTTTACTGTTTTTGTTGTGAAATTAATGCAAATTTATTATAACAGTTTTTTGTTTCCTTTATGTAAATGAAAAATAAGCTGTAGCTGTACGTGTGCACTTATAGGTAGCAGTGTGTTTTTAAAAGGGTACTTTACTGTAAATATTGAACAAAAAAAAAAAAGGAATTTTTGAGGACTTTGATTATTATGATTAAATGTTGATTCTATAGGTTTTAGTTAAATTTTCAAGTTTTTAATCGTTCGGTAAAAATGTTAACAATCAATTATACATGTAGGCCTAGGTCAGTGATGCCAGATGAGATTTTTAAGACCCCACCATATTTGACAAAAAATCCCACCATTTTTGTACTGGAAGGAAAAAAAAAACACTATGTTTTTTCTGCTTTAATTTTACCTTAATGTTTATTGTGAACAATTACTTACTTCTACATTTTTTGTCTCAACTGAGTAAAAGTTTACCTACTGAAAATGATTTTTCAGCGAAGAAAAAAAAAATACAATCAAAACAATAGCGCAAAATTTTAAACAGCCTGCAATTTTACTGAACAATTTTCTAAATTTGAGGCTCTTTACTAAAATTTTATTAGTTTTAAACATTTTTTAAATAGTATCATACTACCTAATTTCCTAACAAACTTACTGAACACACCTAAAACAGTGACACCTAACGCTATTTTCACATTTGTAATTGTCAAATTGACATTTCGAGTTAGTATAGTACTAACAAGATGAAAAAAAAATATAAAACAGGCATTTGGCAATTTTAACTTTAGTAAAATGTTAAAAATATAAAACGATTCTAATGCGCTTAAAATTTTAGAAAATCCTGTTTTTAACCTAGAATCATACTAAAAATGCCTAAACATCATATCAAATCAACTGAAATTTTGCGCCATTCTTTTTAAAATAAATCATAATTCACCTCTTATAATAAATTAATTTTAAACATTCTTTGACTTCGTTCAGGATGTTAAGTAAAATATTAATAAATAAATTTATACCTTCGGTACATTTTCATTCTCCGCGATTTGTCAATTACCGATTTGTAATTTGTTGTGGGAATGTGTAAATAAATATAAAAATAGTACGAAAGGGAAAAATAGAGTATAGTAAAGCATTCCGCATTCGTGTAGTACGGTTAAAAAAGAATTTCTGTTCTTGAAATTTAGCTCTGGGTATGAGTTAATCTATATAAAATGCAGAGAACAGCCATAAGAAAAAAAGAGCACAACGACAAAAATCCCATCCATCTTTTATTTCTTTAAAAGTATCTCTCCTTGTTGACATATTCTCTGTGTACATATCGGATAGGTTAAATAATTTTGTATCGAGAGTGCAGTTAAATTATGAATATGCTGTAAAAAAAAAGTTGAAGGAAAATAAAGAGGTGGTGAATTTTTTAAGTTGTGGTTATGGTAAAAATAATATTTCCACCCATAAAAAAATATTTCCAATACTATCCCACCATAAATCCCACCAATATTCCCACCAAGCTCATAATTTCCCACCATTTTGGTGGCAATATATTATATTTTATGTAGAAAAAAATTAATTGTGAAACTATTATTATAATGACGTAGGAAAACAGTTTAAGTGGGTTAATTTATTTATTTAATTTGTTCAATTGAAAACTTAGTACATATTGATTTAATCGAAAATTGTATACATAGTCCTTCGAGCTGGATTAATGTTAAGTTGACAATTCAGAAATAAGAGACCCCTTAACTCTGGTGGGAGGACTTAAAAATAGAACCAATTGGTAAGTATACACAATTCACGCAAAACCTGCTATTATTTCATGAATTGTTTGAATAAGTCCATTTTTGGAGAAAAATGAGTTAGTGGTCAATTATAAGTAAGATATTTGGATCCTCTTTTTGTATAATTAATCATATATGTACCCAAAAGAGCATCTTTTCCTTCTCAAATAAACAAATGAAATTTACGTTACACAATCTATTGTTTTTTAAAGTGGAATAAGTCCATCTTTCTTTATAACCATAGCTTAAGCAACTGTAAAATTGCAGTTTTTATTGATTGGATTTATTTCAGTGGGCATTATCCTAAAGTAGGTCTAGGTATCAGTACATCATAGACAAGATAACGGTATTTTTTGGTCTGGGAATAACAATAAGAAGTCATTTCATTAATTTTGTCCCTGAAGATGATCCAGCGAAACGTGTCGTCGGGATAAAATTTATTTGCGTGTTTTCATTTGCATAATAAAACAAAACTTGACCAAAAAAGCCCAAATTAAAACTATTAATATATTAATTTTTTTAAGTTTTTTAGCAAGCCTAGCTGTTTTGTAAACTATTATTACTAAGGCTCGGATTTCCAGGAAATGCATGTTTTTTCCTCAAAACATTTAGAAAACTAAGACCAAATTATCTTTACGAATTATGTCTTTACAATTGCATTCTACCAATGGTGCATATTTAATACATATATGCTATGCAAAATGCATTTTTTTCTCAATAAATGCAAATTTTAAGTGTTATGTTGGACTGTGTTGGAAGTGTTATGTTGGACTGTCATGCCAGAGGTTTGGTGTTCAATACCAGCCGCTTCCACCTTAAGTTTTTTTCGGAGTTACTGCCTCTTGCGAGTGACAAATCCCCCTTGTCATAGAAATGTGCGGCTCACCTTAACCGTTCGGATTCGGCAAGAACCTGTAGGTCCCCTCCATTCCTGTAGACACGCACACAGGAATGGTTGAAAGCTGTGAGTCGATAGGCCCTGGTTCTTCATAAGCCGTTTGTGCCACCAATTTTTTTTTTAAGTGCATATTGTACAAATTTATTTTTATTTATATTTTTTATTTATTTTTTCTAAAAGAGTCAAGACCGTGTTATAGCCGACAAAGTTATCACGTCCAATGAAAGCAAATACCCTTCTCACTAAGTTTGAATTGTTGATGTTTGGGAACTTTCACTTTGACGAGCAGCTTTTCTTCCAAAATTCACATTAATTTTAACGAATTTTTATTAATACAAAATCAATGAAATTTTTTTTTATTATTTTTTTTTTTTTTGGGAAAAATAATACAAAGTAATGGTCTTAAGTGCATATTTTCCATTTTAAGAGCATATTTTAAGCGCATATCTCGATTTTTAAGTTCATAAAAATCCTAGCTTTAGGTCATTGCCTACTAATAAGTTCAAATTTTGATGATTACTCTTCTTCGGCTTATTTGGTCGAATTAATTTATTAAAAAAAAAAACTTCATTAGTTTTCCCAACGTTTCTACTGAGTTTCAGTCTTATTCCAGGGCAAATAAGGTTCATTATAAACGTGGTGGATATTCATTGAAATAAGATTTTACATATAAAAAATCCATTTAGTAAAAATTGCTATATGCAAATATGGACTTAAATTATCTAAATTTTAATTTTTTATAATTTTTTATTATTTAAAATGGAATAAGTTCATTTGGGGCTGAAAAACCGTTAACTTTATTTGAGAATTTTAATAAATTTGATGGCATCTTAAAATTTAACATATTTACAATGTAAAATGCATCACCTGAATTACTTAGGCCCATCGCCCACTAGACAGCTTTTTGTTGCGCAACTAAAAGTTGCTCGAAGTTGCTTGCCATCGCTCAGTAGGCAATTTCCGAGCAACATTTGGATTTAGTACTTTTAATTGAAATGTTAAATTGACCTTGTATTTTGAATCAGTGACGTTGCAAAATTCGTTCAGTGTGAAAATAAAATTTGTTTTTCGGGTTAAAAGCCTCTCATTTGGCAAATATTTTGGAAAATTCCCAAAAATTGCTAGAAGTTGCACGGAAATTGCCTAGTGGGCGAGGTTAAGCAACAAAAAGTTGCCGGAAAAAAAGTTCCGCGAGCAACTCCGAGCAACAAAAAGTTGCCTAGTAAGGCGCTCTCCCCTATAAGCTAATGTAATTGGATTGGGAGCAACAAAAAATTGCTGTGGCTAGCAACAAAAAGTTGCCTAGTGGGAGATGGGCCTTAACATTTGACTATGTATGTTTAATTGGTTATTAAGCGCGACTTCACTTTAATCAATAATAAAAACAACTTTAGTAACTTTATAAAGTTTTAATTATACTTTATAGAATTTTATTGCTTCAAAAAAAAAAAGAAATATACTTTAATTTTATGGTGAGCTCGTGAGATGGCGGTGGTGGAGGTCTGGTAGCGATGGTGGTTGAAGAACGAATGCAAAAGTAAAATGACGGCGGCAGCGATATTCAAGTCGGAACGGGAGGAAACGAAACAAAATTGGGTTGGGTTTGGAAATTAGTATGTGAGAGTAATTAGATTGACGTTCACACTTAGGCCTCCTTCCACTTATTTACACTTACAATTAGACTTGAACAATGTATATTTTTAAACATATTCAAACGCAAACCCTTAAATATCTCGAAACATGAAAAAATATGGACTTATACCACTTTCAAAAACAACGGCTCATAATAAAAACTAACTATTAAGACTTTTTTCCTTAATATGGTATTATCATCTTGGGAATTTTCCATTTTAATTTAATTTTTATTCTGACACAAGTTAAATTGTACTAAATTTGAAATATAAAAAATACTGCAGATACGTTTTATTGGGAATTTCTTAGTATATCGATTCCCAATAAAACACGCCTATAATATATTTTATTACGAGGTTGCTTGAACTCAACAATATGTTAGCCTTTTGTGGTTTTGGGGTTATAAACCAGGATACATTTTTATTCTCTTTGAAATGTTACAAAATAGTCAAATGTTTTATATTAAACAAACTTGGCATTTACAAAATGCCAATAAATGAACAAATTTACTTCCTTTGATAAGCAATTTTTATAAAATCAGAAGAGACAAATATACATACATAGCTAGAACCAAAAGCAAAGATCACTTTCAAAATAACTATGTGTACCTATCTATTCCTGGAAATGTTTTCCTTTTCTACGAACTTTATTTCACTTATTCACATTCTATTTTATCATTATTTCAGGTTTCATGGATCAGAAAACGTGATTTGCACATCCTTACGGCTGGTTCCACAACATACACATCTGACCAGAGATTTCAGGTAAGAAATAATATACAATGTAGGTACAGGTATCGAAGCCAGTATGTCCGGTCGGTCTTGCTTTATCGGGTTACGAATGAATAAACTTATAGCCAAATCAATCAGCATGCTTGAAAACACATTTCTATTTCGTTTCCTCCTTGGATCCTTTCATTTATTCAATTTTATATTTTTGGTTTTTCCTCCAAAGCTTCGAAGAAAAATATGTACAAAGGTACGTCAGGATCAAAAGAGATGTTGAGATTTTCGTCCTTCATCGCACAACATTGCATGCATAACATAATATTCTATTTGAAATAAAAAAAAAAATGTCTTCTTATAAAGTGTGCGAGTAAGGCCAAGTGATGCAATTTATTTTGTTCTTTCCATCATTATGAGATTGAGGAATCAGGATGATCAGAATGGAGAACTTAGCTCCAGCATATCCTTTGAATATGTCTGTCTGCTGCGTGACTAAATAATATATCACGAATAGGATCTGTAGTTTTTCGTGCAGCAATTCATGGCCGATTGTAATGTTGGTTTTATTGGCTTGGTGCTGGATATGAGTGTAGTCCTTTGGAAAGCTCGATAAAAGCGTTGTTTTATTTTTGTATTGTATTGGTTGGTAGTAAGCTATATAGCTTCCTTTGTGTAGTAATTTGTTGTTTTTTGTTTTGTTGCAGGTGATACGACCGGAAAACTCAGGCAATTGGACACTGCAGATAAAGTATCCCCAGCCAAGGGATTCTGGTATTTACGAGTGCCAAATCAACACAGAGCCAAAAATGTCCTTGTCATACAATTTCAACGTCATTGGTAAGTGTTTATACGTGGGGAGATGTTTCTTCTCTGTTTTTTTTTTTTTTCTATTTTTTTTTTTTTTTTTTTTTGAATTCTTGGCATTTTGAAGGAAACAGACATAGCATAAAAAAAAAAGGTTTGAGAGTAGAAGAATTTCTATTTCAAGGTGCTATAGGTATATGGAACTATTTCACGTTTATCTCGTTCAGACTTTAAGGCTTTTTTTATTTTTACTTCATACCTTCCCCGCCAAGTGCTTGGAGCAAAGACAAGGCATCTTAATTAAATTTCCGGCTCATTTTTTTTAAGATAATATCTTTAAGCATCATCGTGACAAGTATGCTATTACACCTCCATCCTAAGGATTTTTTTGTCTTAATGTATTTTCACAAGGATTTCCTGCCTGCCATGTCATAGAACTCAAAATCTTATGTATAGTAAAAAGTTAAAATGAAAATTTCAATGTCATTATTTCACCCAAAGGATACCTACTCTGTTGTTAATATATGAACTGTGCGTGTATTTATGGTTAAATGTATGTGTTTGACATCATGATGCACTCCGCAAAAGGACTCCTTCCACTAAGCTCTGTAGGAAAAGCTTTAAATAGATGTTAAATAGGATTATTTGTAATCTTTTACGATGAAAAGTCTAAGATTATAAAGAAGATGACCCTTAAGTAAGTTAGCTCATGAGTTAAATAAGAAAATCAAACAAACTTTATATATAAATGTGTATACTAGCTTAGTTAAAGAGATAGTAATAGCTGTATGTATTTAAAGTGAAGAATTTACTTGGAAGGCTTTAATACACATTTTATGTTTTCTTAAAACAAGACAGAGGAGCCTATAGTACATACCTACTTCCATTCATAGAAGCACATTGAAAATTTAGGGATTTGAGTGATTTGGGTTGAATGAATGTATATGTAAACCCTTGCGGTGATGAATGACAGGTTGAAATATTATGTGAAATATACCTAGGTATATGTACTACCAACATACATATGAGTGTTGAACATTTGATCTGCATGGGAAGTTTATCTTCATCACTTAAGTGTTTCTCTGGAAATGTAAGGAAATATTATCTGCATTTCAAGATTTTGTTTTTTTATTTGTGATATCCTGAGAAGTTATTGCCATATAGCTGTGTGTATATGGATTTACTTAAGAGTGGATAAGCATTTGGGAAATAAGGTTCCTATCAGGGTATAAAGATAAGACAGAAACAAGTAAAATGGAAAGGTATCACTTGTTTATTTTCAGATAAAGCAAAGGGATTTAATTTGTTGAAAACAAAGGGCATGACATAAATGAAACAAAACATATGGCCCATTGTTTATTCAACAGGTTATAGGTCTCAAAGAGAAATTAAGGTGCCTATAGCATAAGTGCAAGATAAATGTTTAAACATTTCTTAAAATAATTAATTTATATCAATTACTAGCGGATCCCGTCGGCAAACATTGTATCGCCCTGTGTAGTTATAGGGGTGTTCCAGCAGGCAACAAATTCGTATCGATCGCCAATGCAGAAAGACCGTTCGAACACAAAAAAAGAATTCAGAAAGTATGCAATTTATTATGTTATCACGACTTTTCGACTTTTCCGGAGTAATTTTCTAATTTTTATCTCCATAGTGTGTTTACCTAGTTTAATACAAATCCAAGAAAAAAATCCCCATTTTTCCCAGATCATTGACTATTTAGAAAAATAAAAAAACTTCTTGTCCGTAATCAAATGAGGCAGAGTGTATCTCCACTATAATAAAACATTAATAATAATACATTATAGAGCATACGCCCCATGTCTCTAGCTAATTGGAAAGTTAGTTTTAAATCGACTGTGAAGTTTTGATCGTACGGACGTACAAGGAAGCTAATTAATAAAAACGTAAAAAAAGACGAAAAAAAAACTCTTTCTCACTCTTTTCCGAAATGTTTTAATCTCAAAATAAAATAGTGTACAAAAAATTTCTAGGTAATAAAATTCTCTACAAGATTTATTTTGAAGACTTTTGCTCTATGATCTCTCGTTAAGAAGTTATTAGCTTGCGAAATGGGAAGAAACTGAAAATTTCACAAAATACCAAATTTTAGCCTATTTTGGTAGCTTCATAGCTTTGTTGATATTGGTTGTACAAAAAAACTACAAAGGCCATATTTGTAGGAAATTTTGTTTTCTACAAGTCGCCCAATTACTTTTTTTTGCCAAAAAGTACACCAGAAAGAAGTTATGGGCAAAAAACTGAAAAAAGTTCCAATTTTGAGCGGTTTTTTCAAGATTGTGAAGGGGGCGTGGTTGTGGAAATTTGTATTTTTCATCTACCGACCATATTATATAACATATCCAAAATTTAGAACTACCCGACCTTTTGTAGGGTAAAATGTCTCTATTGATTGGACTAGTTGAGGTGCTTTTGATTTTAGTGCTTTAAAAAAATGTTTTTAAGTGTTATCGTGGAATATTTTCATCTTTTGCATTTTTTTAATGTGTGGAAAATACGATAAAATGCAGTTACAGAATTTTAAGCTGTTTTGTTTGAAGAAGAACATTATTTGAGTAAATTTTCGTAGCGCGCGGTCAATTAATGTTAAGTAAAGTATTTTTATGTAAATTGTATTTTTAAAAGATGTATTTGATTTAAAGTTTTTTGCAATTTGTGTTTTCAACTCCTGTATTTTTGAAGAGGTGCCTCATGGTGGTGTGGACAAAGATAAATGTGTTTTAATTTTTATAAATAAAACAATTAAATGACAAATTCTATCTACATACTATTCTTTCATATTTGGGTCCATTTAAAATAAACACTACCACAACCCTGTGAGAGCTAATGAAGGACAGATTTATGCTATCCACTGATTTAGCCAGAATGAAAGGCAAACATCCTATCTTGCCTATACTACCTATTTTTGTTAGATAAAGTATATAGAAACCAAGTTTGAATAAAATCGACCCATGCGTATAGGTTGTAAGCGAATGGACAGGACAGACAGACATCAGATGGGCGGAATTGCGAGACCCACTTTTTTGTCTTCCTTACATCATATAGTAAAAAAAAATTCGAATTTTATGAGGTAAAATTTGAATTTTGTAGAGGTTTTTTAATCCGTTTAAATCGGAGCCATCCTTCAATGGATTTTGACAGTTTATGCTTTATAGGTAGGCAAAAAACTATATTTTGACGTTTCGATAATATTTTTTTCCAAGTGTCACCTAAAAGTCTTGAAGTTAATTTTTTTCTCGAGGGGGAAACAAAGTCATAAATCGTATTCTTCTCTGGATTTTCACAGTGCGCCTATCTGAGTATAACTATGTAATGTACATATTATTGGTTTGATATTTTAACGCGCATGAATATTATAAAAGTTGAACATGAGTACTAAAAAATTATTAAATAAAAAAATATTTCTTCTAGCGAAAGCCGAAACCAAACCACCGAGACCAGCGAGACTATCGGTTAATTTCGGTACCAAAAACATTTTCTAATATTTTCTAAAAATTTGGCTCAGAGAAAAATACCACAAAATTACATAATGCAGAACATAATAATGGAACCATTTATAATGGAAAAACAGTAAATAGGTAGAAATATTTCTAATTTTTTATAAAGTTTGTATTATTATCAACCCTTGAGGGCGAAGCTTACGAAGTATAATCCTTTATGTATTTTTTTTTGCAAACCATAAATCAATTTGTTTTGGATTTTAATAAAAAAAAATCGTTTCTCTCCTCCGCCAACTTTTTTGGCTTGATTTTCATATAGAATTTCTCTCTGAAAATCTGGACCATTTTGATGGGTAAAAGAAAAAAAATCATAAAATTTTTATTAAGATCCCTCTAGTCATCCTAACCCCAAATTCTATGTGAACAAAACCTAAACGCTATATGAACAAGTCAAAAACATTTTTATTTTGTTGCCTCAACAAAATAAATGGAACCAACAAAAAATATAGCCAAGCTTTAAACCTTCAAATATATTATAATAGAAAAGGTTCCAACTCAAACTCCTATATGTAGGTACATACATACATATTATAAAACCACATCCATTTTCGGAAAGTAGTTCAAGAAAAAACCATCGTAAATGCTCCACTTTGCACCCCAAAACCACGTGCAAGTATATTATACCTATAGTATAGAAGGCGGCCCAGGCGTTTATATGGACACACGGGATGAGAACGAGGGGACGCAATCCTGTGTGTGTGGTGCAAGCATTTTTCATTTTTCTAAAAGCACACTTTGCTTTCCAACAAACCACACCGCCACACACGTCCTCCCTAACTTGCGTTCGAAAAAGTAAAAGCAGATAGTCATTCCCTACAGGATACCATTTGCACCAAACCCAATCCAACCCATCACAACCCAAACCCATAGCAATCATTCAATAGAAAGTTACGACAAGGATTTATGCGGGACGAGTATGTGGCCTAAAAAATGATTGCACTTGGCGCACATTCTAGTTCTGAGCTTTTTTTTGCGAATTAACCTCTTTATTATTTTGTAGGTATATGTGAAGATTTTTTTCTATTTTCAGTTTTAACTTTTAAGTCTTCTGTATTAAGGATAAAGGTATTAATTGAAATGAATAATTAAAATAAGAGCATAAAATAAAATTCTACTGATGGTTGCCAAAAGATTGATCCGTTGCTGTTGATGAAATGAATAATTTTTTTTTTAATAAAATTACTCAAGTGCAAACGCGCAGTGGGACTGAATTAGTCTAATAGGATGTTTGCATTTTTTAAGCCAAGTTTTGATTTTTTGTTTTATACCTCCATAGGCCCAAACTTACTTACTTAGGTCCTCAGACCTGTTAAGTCCGTGGGGGACCCCTAGAGGGGCATAGGGCCTCGACTACGCCTACGCGCCATCGCGTGCGGTTTCCAGAAATGTGTTTCAGCTCCCTCCAACTCTTGCCTAGTTGCGCTGATTCCTCCTCAACTGTTCTACGCCATGTGCTTCTCGGCCGCCCAGCTCTTTGCCCTTTCTGTGTGAGCGGATTCCACTGCATTGCCTGCGCTGCAATACAGTCGTTGCCTTTTCGAAGCGTATGTCCAATCCACTGCCACTTTCGACGCCGTATAATAGAGTCGATATAGGTTCCTGGCCGGTTCTCTTGAGGAGTTCTTCGTTGCAAATACGTTTGGGCCAAAAAATCCTAAGTTTGTTTCGTAGACATCTATTAACGAACGCTTGCAGCTTCCTAGTGACAGCTGCTGTAACCTTCCTGGTGCTGCATCCATAAAGCAGTACGGATTCTACATTGGAGCGGAACAGTCGTAGCTTGCGGTGCTCAAACTGAGATAGTTATTCCTCCATATATTTTTTAACATACCGAAAGCAGCCTTTGCTTTCCCGATACGGCTGCTAATGTCTTGTTCGGTAGCGACTTCGGTAGAGATGACAATCCAAGGTATTGAAAGTTCTGTACTTTCTCTACCGGCTGCTGGGAGATATTTAAAAGAGAAGATGTCTGGATTCCGAGGCTCATCAAAACTAAAGTAAAAATATATGGAAAAGTTTTAGGCAGACCTTCTTGTCCCCCAATTTGTTTTCAGGATTTTTTTTATGTGAGATAAATGAATATCGAAAAACATGAATTGACTTCAGGAATCGTCATAAATGCTCACATCAGGATGGCAAAAAAAAAGCAATTCCATCTGGTGCAGGATCAGGACTCAATTAACATTTAATTTCTATTAAAAGAAACAACATGACATTTTTTGCATGAAACAATAAACCAAAAATGCCAACAAATATTTTTTGTATCATGTTTAATAATTTTGACAAGATTTGTTAGAATTCTCTACTTGTAAGTATATCAATTTGAAATCATATCATCATGGTCGGTTATGGCTGATTTTATAGTTTGCGTACGAAAAAAACCGAAATTTTCAAAACAAATTTTCCATTTAATCTGACATTATATGGTATAAAGTCCAAAAAAAAAAAAAAAACCAAAAATAAATTTATTAAAAGAAGCTGATCGTACTAGAAATTGTATCCAAAGACACTATAGTCCAAAAAAAAAAGTTAGGGAAACAAATAGTTGAAAAAAGATGTATTGAAATGAAACAAAAAGCATTTTTGAGATGAGAAATTTTATCAAATGACTTTTTTAAGGTACCGTTACTGCGAAATCATAAGTCCTTTTTCACACAAAGAAACAATTTGCTGCAGATTTTTTTGAATTTCTTTTTTTTTATTTGCTTCAACCTTTCCCACGAAGAAACAAAATCGCAAAAGATTTTATGTATTTTGATTTTAAAATACCTTGCTTGAACGCACATATATGTAATGTAAGGACACGAATGTCAAAAAAAATCCTTAAATCCCTCTTTCTTCCTGCCCTTCTCACAACCTAAAGTTGCTGGAAACTCAGTTTCCTCGAATAAGCCAAAAAATACGTCATTTTACTTAAATGGAAACTTTTTGGAGGAATCAATTTTGATAAGTTAATTTGTAGCTTATTAAATGCTAATGGTTGCGCAAACTTTGTAAAATTTGTAGCTCGTGTTCCGTTTCCGAGTTATTAAAGTTTCCGCTAAAATAAGTCTAGAGTTAGCAGACGAAAGGACGAAAATAATAATTTGGGCCTTGACACGCCCCATATTTTCCCACTTATACGTCTGGTTTGGTTTTCAAAATATTCGCTAAAAACTATAAAAGGGGACCTTCCCTTTAACCTCCTCCAAGGCTAAGGACTTTTATTATGTTGGACCTGAAGGTTTTTTTTGGAAAGAACTAGATTCCAAGGAGTAAAAGAATGCGTAGATGGTACACATGTCCTTTTTTTATAAATTAACTTTGTAGTCTGAGCACACCTGTAAGTAAATGTATTAAAATTTTGTAGTTCTAATCAATTTGGTTGTTACCTTTGTCCATCCCCCGGCATCTCGACATGGAAGTCCGAGGCTGTTAAGCTTTTTAGTTATATTGGGCCACACACGATCTACATCCAAAGTCTTATTCGATGTTTTTATCAAACCAGCCAACTGGTTGTAGTGTATTAGTTGTAACTAATAAACTACACAAAAATATGTAAATAGTTTTCTTTTTAAGGCAGTAAAAAGAATAAAAAGAAATAAAAGACTGCAGTCAAATGACTTACTGACTTTTAAGTAACTTACTGACTTTTAAGGGACTTAAAGACTGCAACCAGTCAAAAAGTTATGCAGTCAATAAACTGTAAAGTCAAAAGACTTCTAAAATAAGTCTTTTAATTGACAATTGACTTAAGTTTTTACATCTCTGGTAAGTACATACAAGAGCACTTAGCCCGGAGACGCTTGGTCTGTAGTTCAAATCTCAGTGAGGCAAACAGTTTTTCAAATAAAATTGAACATACTTAGACTAAGCACCACAAAAGGAGTCTGATGATCAGCCTGATGGTGACCGTGAAATAGCTATAACTCCAGCCTATAAAACTTGGTGGTATCTTACTCAAGTTGCTGTTCTTTTATTCAAACTACATATTAACTTTTTGTTTCTGACAATTTTTTTTTTCTTTGTAATTGTTTTTGTTTTTGCAAAAAATATATTTGGCTTCATATGATATTGTTTGACTTTGCATATTTATTTTTTAATGTAGATTTGTTATTAACTATTATGAAATATCAAATAAATGTTAAGCGCATTAAAAAATACTCTTTTATTTTAAATAAAGAAATCTTAGAATCAATACAAAAATGTTTATGTTAAATATAAACGGTTCATCAGGAGAAAATCCGAAAAAGAGAAGGTGTGAAAGCAGTGAATCAAGCAATTAATTTCTTGGGGATTTTGTCTGTGTTATTTTTTTGGGATTATGTCGTTTTGTTTATCGTCACTTATCCATCATCAAATTAAATTATTTCTTTTAAATTCAAGTGCAGTATTTTTCTTCTCAAAGTTTAAAACCATACAGTATATGATATTGCATAAGACCAACCCAGTCGTCCATTTTTGTTTATGTTCTGTTCATGGGTATTGCGATTTTAAAAATATGGTGATTTGAGTACATAAAGTGTTAATGTAGGTAGGGTAGATCATTTACCAATGGGGTAGATCTGCCAATCGAATTTTTTAGTTGAACCAAAAACTTGTTAAATATCGAAATATCGATTTTCATTGCCAATCTCTCTGAATGCAAACTGTCCACAAAGTTTGACAGTTCTCAGGCAAATACAAAACACTGCGGTAATATCACCCCATGGGTACGGTTGACCAATGGCAAATCCACCTTAGGGGTACTCTTACCAGGCAGTGTGGCAAATCCACTCCAGGGTTTAACTTGTATACTAAAACCTACAAATAAATTCTGTTCTATATCTCGAAAGATGCCACGCAATTAAATTAAAAAGGGCTGAAATAGATACATTGATACTTAGGTACCTAGTAAGCCCTCCCACACCCCTTTCGCTCTCTATACTAAATCATCAAAACATTTTTACTTCAGTGTACCTACAAATTCGATATCTAGTTCGTATACGTAAATTGTTCTTAATTTATAGTCAAGCATATTTAATGCTAAAATTTATTTTCCTAAATTTCCAGTTCCTGCACGCACACTTTTAAAGTCAAAGTGCTTAATTTTAAAAGTGCTGATTCGCTTTAATTTGTTTATGTTTAACCAACACCCAGGTTATTATTTGTTTTATTTCTTCCTTAATCAACGAAAGTGACATTAAATTAAAAACAAACCATGTTGATGTTAGAGAACACACAAACACAACCGAAAACAAAAACTACAGCGCTATAATACAAAACAAAAAAAAAAAAATAAACCCTGCTGGCAATAATATCTTTTTGCTGCTTTATTTTAATCTTACGCCATACTCTTATTTGTTTTCTAAATGAATTCTTGAATTCCCTTAAAAACTTATAGGGGCAAAAATATGTGCCTACCCAGTAACCACCCTTTTATACCGACCCGACCTGTCCCGCCACGAAATTACATCCTGTTTTGCAGAAAATTGTTTGCATCCTCTAGGAATACCTACATAAATTTATCCTTCATACCTTCATAGCAATGTAGGTATATTAACTTAAAAAAAAAAAATTCTCTTCTAAAAGAAAAAGAAACTTTATTAGGTATGGAAAAAAGTTATAGTTAACTATTCCCTTTGGTTCACTCTGTCATCGAGAGATATTCTGTAGCTTCAGCAACAACCTGACAGAGTGTGCTCGGATTTTAATGAATTATTTCTCTATCCCTCCCCATCGCTAAGTCCTTTGGGGGAAATAAAAAAAAAATAATCAACACCAACCAAAAGAAAAAAAAAACAAAAGCAACAAGGTTTACTGGTTTACTGACTAAGTGACACCATCATGGAAGCAACACAGGAAAAGTCTTTACAGGAAACTAAAAACAAAGACAAAACCTTAGAGCAAGTAATAAGGTTTTTTTTTTTATGTAACAGAGGCCTAGGAAAGCCAATACGCTGATACAACACAGAATTACCTGAGAATTTGTTTATTATTTTCTTCCCTCCAGCTGTTTTTTTTTTATTATTTTTTTCAAAAATTAATAAAAAAAACTGATTTGGCAAGGAATGGCATGAAAAAGGATTGAAATTTCATCTTTGCCAATTAATTTTGACTTTGAAGTGACACAAAAAATTGTAATTATTATTGGCTGCAAGGGTGAAATTTAATCAACAAAAAATTATAACTACGGTACAGCCTACCTTCCCCAAGGTGGCTATAGTAACTTTTTTAATTGAAAAAAAAAGAGTATTATTATTGTTGGATGTTGTTCTGCTAAGGCTGGTTTCCATCTGATAATTTTTGTTGCGCCCAGTTGTTTGAAATGTAAAGGAGTATTTTTCAGCGTCCTCAATTATCAATTATTTTTACTTGCGATGCATAGGTACTACTATAGGGCTACATGAAATTTGGCCCCAATGAAAAATGGCCCCAAACAAATAATGAAAAATAACCCCAAAGCTGGGGCTTTTTTTCATAATGAAAAATGACCCCATTTTCAAAATGGAAACATGACCCCAAACTTAATGAAAAATAGCCTCAAAAAAGCAGGAAAATCTTAAACCAAAAGCGAAAAATGGGCCCAAAAATATATACATAAAGCAACAACAACAGATAAAAATGGGGTCATTTTTCATAATGAAATTCAACCCCAAAATGAAAAGAGGCCCCAAAAAAATGAAAAATTACCCCAATTCACAAATTTTAATCAATTTTTTGTTGTTGCTGCTTTTCATATACATTTTTGGGGCCATTTTTTTTTTAGAATTTTTGAATATTCTATTTTTCTCAAAAATTGGTCCAAGATTTTTATAAAAAAAATTGAACAAATTTAATTATGGGCTACCTTTTGGTGAAAATAAAATTTCCGAAATATGGTTTTAAATGGTACCTCCCATAGAACCATTTTTGTATTTTCGGTTTTCTCGAAAAGGAATAAGATTTTGATAATTTTTTAATTGATAATCTTCTGAAAAATTAAAATAGTATTGAATACCAAAAATTTTCAAAAAAAAATTTTTTTTGGATTTTTAAAAAAAGTTTCAAAGTTTTATTTTAAAGAACAAATATTTCGAAATCTTGGTACAGAGCGGTTTTCCAACATTATCTAGAATATTTTCCACAAAAATGTTTCTTATAGTCAAAATTGATGGTACTTTCCATATAAATGTTAAAAATCCGTCACAGAAAATCTAAATTTTCTCGAAAACAACTGCTATGATTTTGATTAAAATAAAATACGGTCTATGATTTATTAAAAACAAAATCTACAGTCAGCTACCTCTTAAGAAACCATTTTTTTATTTTAAATTATTCCTTATCTGTATAACCGATTTAAATTAAATTTTTTATACAAAAGCTTCTAAAAATCATACCACATACCAAAATTAAAAAAAAAAAATTAATTTTGGATTCGAAAATTCGATATTTCAAAAACAGGTTGATGATTTTTTTTGGAAATTTTATTTTTAATTCAACAAATAATAAATATGGTGCACCAATTTTTTTTTTTTTTCATAAAAATGTTTACAAAATTTCATAAACCTACAAAAAATTTATTTAAAAAAACCGCTCCTTCAATTTGGAATTTTTTTCTTAAAATCTAAAATTAGTTAAGAAATCAGATGGGTTACTTTTCTTATGGGAATAACGTTTTCACATTTTTTAAGTCCAGCTATTTTGACTCCACTGATTTTGCTATAGTCTTTCACTTTTATGATGCTCTTTAATATTTGAAATAGTACCTCAGTTCGCTTACTTCCCAAAAAACTGCCAATTTTTATCAATTTTAGCCAAAACCAGCAGTTTTGGGAACGAACGAAATATTTCATTCAAAAAATTTGTAATTTTTTCGAACACTTTTGACATATGACCCTCATAGTTATGAAATCATTTTTGATAAAAAAAAAATTTGTTTCTATTGGTTAGTTGCTCAAAAAGTGATACACAGCTTTAGTTGTCAAATAAAACTATTCCAATGATTTCAAACTTGGACCTGAACTGAAAAAATCGACAAATGTCATATACATCAATTTCAGTTAACACGGCAAAACTACCATTGGTCGGTCGGAGATAAAAATTGAACATTTCTTGCAATAGATCCGGAACCCTGTTGTTTAATGATTTAAAAGATAGAAAGACACAAGTCAACCAAAATAACACTCAAAAAAAAAGTTGTTAAAATAAGTTGTAAGCTTAAAATTGTTGCCTCAACAACAAGTTTTTACAACAAGAATTATTTTTTTAATAATATACATGCCACAGCAATTTTCCGTTTGTCAAAAGCAATTCAAAATGCAAAATTCTTGTCCCAAGTATAACTTTGTTGTGGAAACTATTTTAATTTGGATTAAATTCAAAAACGGAGTTGTTAGTCGAACAATCAGTTTTCTTGAGGTAACAATTATTTTCAAGAATTATAATTCTCGGGACAACAATGAAAGTTATTGCCTTATTTTTTTTTTTTTTTGCATGAAGGTGGTAAGTGCACACTTAAAGCCAACTTTCACCTTTTTCATAAAAATAAATTAAACTGATTTTTGCTTATGGGCGGCGTCAAGTGCAGAATTTTTTTTTAAAACACACCTTTATCATGAAAAAATTGTAAATTCTTTGCTTTTTTATTGTCTTTTTATAAGTTTCTCTCTCTTTCAGAAAAAAAAATTTCAAACCTAAAACTTTAAACGCTTATACCTAACTTAAAATTTCTAAAAAGTCTTATGACACAATAAAAAAAATTCACCTTCCTGTTGTGGTTTTTTTGTGACGTTTATTGTGAGGGTTTTCTAAAAATACCGAGGGGACCTACAGTTTATTGCCGAATCCGAACCGCTAAGGAGAGCGGTACTTTTCTATCACAAGATATACTCTTGGAGGATTTGTCCCTCCCTCGCAAGAGGGTGTAGCTCTGAAAAACATTTTTCGAAATCGAACCCAGACCTCTCGACAGTCCAACGCACCAACTAAACCATTACGCGATGTGCTAACAGTTGTTACACATTTTACCCTTCAGACCATAGCAGGGACAAAAACTTTTAATAGCGTTCATTAGCTGTTTTTGTGACACGTTATAAAACACCATAGGCTTATTTTTCTCCTTCAATTAAGATCTTATATTAAAAAAAAAAAAAAAAACAGCTATATGCATGCTTGAGCACACACAAAAAATATAAAGGTACAATTTTGCCATCAAAACCAGAGCTCGCAACACATTTTATGGTCAGCCGGTACTGAAAATTCATTTTTTATAGTCCAAGAATATGACCTGACCGAAGTATCTTTTTTTTGTCACTGGCATATAAAATATTAAGTATAGGCCTCCCGCCAAGAAAATACCTTAGCCTTTAAGATGTCACATGAAATTCAATGTTGAACACAATAATAATTTCCCTCTTATACTCGTAGAAGGATATGACACTTAAATTTTAATTTTAAGGAAAGCTTTCTCTCAATTACGTGGGATATATATATTTTTAATGCTCATTTAACACGTAATTTATGTTGAATTATTCTACATATTTTATTATTTTTTTTTTTTAAAGAAGAAGAAGAAAGTAATAAATCTTTGACATGTATAAAATGTGTATTTTTTTTAAACGAATAAAATCTAATGGTATCTAATTAGAAAGAGTCTTTTAGAATGATGTAATGAGGTTTTTACTTTTGCTGATGGCTTATTGCGCAAAATTTTATGACAATGATGTTTGCGTTCATTTTAAATTAATAAGAATAGACACACATAACATTATACCTATATTTAGGTATATAATTTTATTAAAAGGTTCTTTTGTGTTTTAGATAATAAAACATGGGTGGTTCAATCTCGAGGATTGTGGGTGATGATGATATACATATTTGTTATACGTATGTAGCTATTTTATCTCCCTATATGGCAGATTTTGACTCTTTCAATCTCAATTTGCTTAGATACGTTACCTAGCAGCAGAATCCACATTAATTAGAAGAGCTGTTTAACGTTTTTTTTTAATAATTTGAAATGGTTAGACAAGGCCTCGCAAACTAAACGACAACACATATTTTAACTAGAATTAGTTTTATTTCTTAAACAAGCATTGCTAAAAATTTTGATCCATATTATAAAAAAAAAAATAATAATTTGGTGATGTAGAACTTTGAATTTTTAAATGTTCATAAAAACTAGAAGACATACTTAAGCATCTGCTTTTAAGTGTTTGACTTAGCCCCATTTGCTGAAATGAAACTTACTTTCTTCAGCGTAAACTGTCACATAAGCTCTTATGTTGAACTTAAATATTTAAGTTTCGTTTCATCAAATGGCCCTTAATGTCCTGAAACTATTATAATAATTAGTTTGAACCATTTTTTTTTATTTATTTTTTTTTTTTTTGAGTTTGAAAATTTATTCTTCAAACATTAATCATTCAAAACATTTAAACTAAAAAGAGGATAAAAGAATGGATTTCTGGCTTTAGAAATTAATAAAGATATAGCATGACATTCTAAGTGTTTCCAATTTTCTCAAATGATTTTTTTTTCTAGTTCAAATCCCAAACAGGGGAAGTGAACCCCCTCGAATACGATTTTTTTCTTGTAACAACCCAATAAACACAACAACACAACATAACAAAAAAATACATTTAGAATTTTAAGGAAATTTGAATTTTTAAATAAACAAGAAAAATTGCCTCTCTTGAGTAGTTTTTTCAAATAAATTATTAAAATCATTAAGAAAACGTTATATAAAGAAATTCTTTCTTTTTGTATTTAAAAATCATTTTTTTTTAGTAATTTTGACTTTTTTCTCTAATTTTTTTGAACCATTGTATTTCGGAAATCATTCCAAAAATAATTGTTTAAACTAACATAGATTTTTAATAATTTGTTTCGTATTTTAGATCAATATTTCAAAAAATTGTATTCCGCAGCCTCAGCATTTTTGGAAAATCTTATTTTTCTTAAAAATGGCTAGACAGATTTATATAAAAAAAAATCAATTAATTTTATTAGGTATATGCTACCTTTTTGTGAAAATTAAAATTCCAAAAAATGGTTTTAAATGGTATGTCCCATAGAACCACTTTTTTTTTTTAGTAGACTGATTTTGATAATTTTTTTTATGAAGAATCTTATTAAAAATTTCAATAGTATTGTATACCAAAATTTTGAAAATTTTGTTTTTTTTTTGATTTTAAAAAAAGTTTCAAAATTTTTTCCTGAAACCCAAATATTTCGAAGACGACATGGTTAATTTTTATGAAAATTGGTAACAAGCAGTTTTTCGACATTATCTAAAAAATTTTAATCCAAAATTTTTCTTAAAGTCAAAACTAACGGTACCTTCCGTTTAAATGCTTTTAAAAACCCGTTACAGAAAATATAAATTTTCTCGAAAACGACTCCTACGATTTTGATTAAAATTGTTCTAAATGTACCAATATTAGTATGGTCTACGATCTGCCAAAAACAAAATTTACAGTTAGCCATTATTAAGAGCACCTCTCGTAGAACCATATTCTTCATTTTGAACTATCTCATTATGTATGTAACCGATTTAAATTAAATTTTTTTTTACAAAAGCTTTTTTAAAAATTGAAATCATTCTGCATATCAAAATTTTCAAAAAAAAACAATTTTGGATTACAAAAAAAATGTTCAGTTATGTTGATTTTTAATAATTTTTCAATTTAAGCTCTAAGTTACATGTATAATACTAGATTTTTAAATTTAAGGCTCCCATAAAAAAAATTATTTACTTATAACACACTCAATCTTTAAAATTCAAAGAAACTCTTACTACAAGATCAAGTTTGTGCGAACCAGTCGTGCGTTTTATTTATAAATACATATAAAGTAGTAGCTCTTCTTATATTAAGTGTTTGTAGGTACATAACGTAATTGTACTTAAGTTGTATGTATTTTAGTCCATATAGACAAACGTGTTTCTATAAGCTACCTCTATTTCATGAGCATTACAAACATCATGTATAAATTGCGATTCATGTTACCAACATTTTCCAGTTGTTCATGGTTCATTGTACTTACATCAGTTTTCTAAGAACAATTCTTTGAGGTTATTTTTGGGATAAGATTTCAATAATATTCGATTAAAAATCTTCATTTCAAGAATTTTGCAAAGTCAAAGTGCTGAGAATCATTTAAGGTATAAATATAAGCATGTATAGAGTTGAGTAAGTTAAACTTCAAAAACTTTACTCACAAATGAACCTAAAATACACAGAGGTTTCATAGAACCTCATGAAATTTCAGCAAAATGCACCTAAATATATAAATACATAGTTGCTTATTTGAAATTGTTTGCCTAAAGTCCTTTGGGAGCATAAATGAGAATTTCAAGTATTTTCAATTGAAAACTATAATAAACATTCAATGTACAGAGAAGCCTGCTATTTGTATGCCTTTGAGCAAGATATGAACAAAGTTCTAAAGAAAAATAACTTATTTTGATATTAAATTTACATTTTTTACTTCAAAGGTACCTACATCTTACTATTCACACAGAAACGGTCAGAAGGACTTCCGACCTGTCGACGTGGTTGTCATATAGTCCGATGCACCACAAATTCATATTTAGTATAGAATCTGTCGTATGCTTCAAAAGTCTATATTGAGACCAACCTTAAAATCGTCTCAACGTCCATTTAACTTTCGAAAATACTTTGAATTGGTTTTCATATCAAAGTTTTTTTTTAAATATTTTTTTCAAATATACAATTTTGTAGAAAATATTCTATCTTCATAGAAATAATTTTAACAGATAAAAGAAAACATTCTCAAAGTTGACTTCACCTGTAAAGTTTCCTGTAGCTATTTACAATGAACGGAATATAGGAAGCAATTGGCTTTGAGCCAAGAACAACATGGTCAGATTTATGAGTAGTTGTATATCATTTTATGTGGAACAAAAGTCAATAAAATGACATAGAAACTGATGGTTGTAAACAAAAAACCACAACAAAATTCCAAGTCTATGAGTTTTAGTTGGGTAAGTTCTCATAGAAATTTTGACCTCTGTAAAATATAAACACATCATTGCATAGGCGGGTACGGGTACTCTTAAAATGTAAGCTCTGATGAACTAGCAGAAATGTTGTCTTATTTTTTTTGGAATTGATAGTTCTTTTATAATATTACATAATGTTGCTTAAAACATAAAATTCTGCATAGCACATAGATCTGTCGATTCGAAAAAGCTAATTTGTTTCCTTGTCTCTTGAAGCCCATGTCCAGTCTATAGGTACTTTTAGGCATGACATAGCAATTTATTCGTTGATATTGTCTTTGAAAAAAATATAATTTATTAAGAAAAACCATAAGGGTAGGTAAAAGAAACCTACTTTACATAATTTTATCTGGAGTATACAAATAGGTGCATGATGTGTTGGCTGAAATTTTAGAATGGTAATACTGCTCATCAAAAATGTATCTCGACTTTTTCCAAAACTCACTGTCAGCAATCAAAGCTCAAAGACATCCAATATCACAAGCATCATCCAATATCACAGTTTTCTTAAAAAATAACTTCTTATATTTAAAATTTTTTAGAAATCATTAAAAAAAAAATTATTAGTATGCCATTTTTAGGAATATAGTAATATACAACTAAAACTATAATAATCCGTTTTCAAAAAATGATTTTTCAACAAAAAAAAAAAATTGAAAATGAATTTTATTCTAACATGCCTTGATTTTTATCAAAATCTGTTAAGCCGTTAACGAGAAAGTCGAAATTAAAAAAAGCGGTTCTATGACAGGTGCCGTTAATAACGGTTTTTGGTATTTATTTTCACCAAAATTTTGAGCCGTTTTTAAGATAAATAACTTTTTTCAAAACGGTTGTATGGCAAGTACCAACTGTTATTTTTTGAGCTAAAAAATATTTCGATTTCCCAAAGGAACACCGAACATGACATTTTTGATTTGAAAATATTTTCTTCTCTCATAACTCAAATTTTTTTTTCTTCCATTGTCATAATTTTTTAATGCAACCAATTTTCGGGTTTATGTTTTTAATGCAAAATATTTTCGACTTGTAATAATTTTTTTTTTAAAGAACAAATTTTTCATTTCATTGAATTTTTTTTTTTTAATGCACAACTTTTCGATTTCATTTTTTGTATGCAAAACATAAATAAATGTTTTTTTTTTTTTTTTTAATGCAAGAATTTTCAACTTGCTAAATTTTTTTTTTAAATTTTTTTTTTTTTAATTTTTTCACTTGCATTAATTTTGTAATGCAAAAAACTTTTTCAACATTATTTTTTTTTTTGATTTAACAAATTTTAAACTTACATGAAATTCTTTTGAATTCAAATTATTTTAACATTGCATTATAAAATTTTATTTTTAATGCAATTTTTTTTTTTGCATTAAAAATGTTCGTTTTCTTTCATTTTTATTTTTGCACTTGTCAACGCTTAAAGTGGGTTCAGGTGTGGTAAAGTTGTGTCGGTTGTTAGTCTAATCGTAGCCTAGAACTTGAGATTTTGTATGATAATTTTTACATTTTGCTTTTTGACAGATCCCTTTGAGATTAACTATCGAAAATTCCTTAATAGTTTACTCAATTAAACATATTGACTTACTATGACAACACTGTCGTGTGATCGTTATTAGCTCCTGTCAATGCAGCATCAATGGTCGTATCGTATTCTTATTCAGATGTGTTTAAGTCCTGTGATTTTCATCGCTTTACGTGTCAATTTATTGACGCCAAAGAATAAGAACTGCCCTGATATATTTTAAACGTCAACGGATAGTTTGTTATGCGCTCACTCGGTTAACGTTGGGGGTGCTTGGAATGACAAGACTGTATATAAAATATTTGGTGACATTTGTCACTGTAAGGTAAGCATTCCTAATTTATCTATGTTTTGTGAGAGTTATTGCGGAAGTGAATATGAGAACATAGCGGGTAGAAGAAATACAGAAAGCATTGAACTTGAAACATCTGAGATTTTAGTTAACAGAGGAGGTTTGAAATTAAAAACAAAAATGTATTCTGCAGAACTTGTCAGCACTCTGGTGGTTCTGTTTGCCTTTAAATATTTATCATTTCTCAAAATGTTGCCTCAACAGCAAAAAATTTACCTAATTTATGTACATATACTAGCAAACCCGTGCTCTCGCGCCGTGCTTCGCATTGGTTAAAAACTTTTTGATTTTTCTTTTGAATCACTTTTTTAGTAAATTTTAGTTATATTTTTGTTAATTGGTCTAAGATTTGAAGAAAAAATTAGCATATGTCCGTCTTCATGTTCCAAGCTTTCGCCCTACCAATTCTCATTACAATCATTTATGTGTTTTCTGAGATTAAAAGAAACAAACAGACAGACAAACAAACTAACAAACTTTCAGATGTATGGTGCAAGCTATATCTACTTAGAGTGATTTAAAAAAAATGATAAATATAAGCAGATTAAAGTGAGTGAACATCATCTTTTCAGACATGCACCCACACATTTTATCAAATCAAAATTAAACAATATAAACCATTGCCCCATAATCCTTCTCGAAGACAAGCTGTGACACTTTTAGGACACACATAACTTCAAATCAAATTCTCTTATCGAAAGTGGAACGTTTCTTTCATATTACATTACAATGTTTAAACATTCAATTAAGTTCTGAGTAGCAACCCAACTCATTTTAAATGCCCACATATGCCTAAAAACAGCAGCAATACCCACACACGTTTGCACATGCAACCTGCACAGAAAGTAAAGCTAAGGCGTTAAAGTCCTTAAGGAACTGCAAAATGCATAACCCAGATTCTGAACGTGCTTCTGCATCAACAGCAGAAAAGCAAAATAGCAAAACCAGGCTCTGCCGAGCTTTGACTTGGGCCTGGTTCTGCTGGGCTGGGCAGTAGCAGCAGTACTTATTGCTGCATCAACAACAGGCGAACATATGCCTATAAATTATTTCAAAAACACACACATAAGCCCTGACGAAGACACAGAAGTACAAAAAAATATAAAAAAAAGACGCAAGGATATTCGCATAGTTAAATAAAATAAATACAAAAAAATAGAAAAAGGCTCAGAAAGTGAAAAATTGTGTTTCTTCTCATAATTTTTTAGGTCATGAGATAGGTAGATATATGAGAATTCTTCCTTGAGTGGCATACCTTGAATTGAATAGAATCCCTGTTTTTAACTACCAACCAGAGAGAGAGGACAGGTCTCCTTGGTTTCATCAAAAAAAAAAAAAAAAAAAGAATTAATTTGTTTAAAAATCTAAAAAACAAATTCAACTGGACGATGACGACGAATACGACGCTATAAGGACAGACGAAGGCAAGGAAACAGCAGTGGTGGATAAAAAAGTCAAAACGAATATAAAATGCTGCCAAGCTAAGAAGATTTACTGGCAAAAGGTGACAAGCTCTTTTCAAGCACCAATTAGTAAAGTAGGCCCAGGAAAAAAAAAAAAAAATATTAAACTTGCTGCAAAAGAAGTTAAGAACAAAAGTGTAAGAAAATCTTAAAAACATTAAGGACAAAAATTAACATTAACTACGAATAAAGCGGTGCAATGTTAAAAATTTCTTTTAAAGAAAACTTTTAGAAATTAAAAAAGCGTAATGTGTTGGAGTCTGCTTGGAATTTCTAATTATTTAATAAATTGCTCTGAATGTTGTTGTGTTTTTGGTAACTGAACTGGATGGGCTCATTTTTGTTTCATGTTCCAATAAATAATTTTCATTTTTAATTCGAAAAGATTTTTTTCATTAATAAAAAAGACTTATGTATATCGTCTTCATCTTCTTAATAAAGGTTTTTTATTATTCTCCGAAACCGTTCAACCGATTTCAATGAAGTTTTTTTTCAATGTGTATTTGTATTCGGCCGTATTGAGGTAACCGTCGAAGCGGAATACTCTCCGATTTCCTACGAATCGGAGACATTTTGCTTCGAGGTAGTTTTCTGATCAGCAAAATGTCTCCGATTGATAGGAAATTGGAGAGAATTCCGCTCTGACGACGTTTACCTCGATATGGCCGATTATATCTGTAGACACTCAATTATTATTTTTCAAAAAATTTACTTTAAAAAAAAAGCATGACACAATTTAATTTCAATACACTTTATTTATCTGGCTTCAAAGTGGTTAAGAAAAATTGGAATGTACAGCGACTAAGTGTTACCATTATTTTTCTAGTTTTACCGGCTAAATCTGATGGTTCTATCTGATTTGGGCTGAGAATGTATGCATTTTCACAATAGTGGAATATGCACTTCTCATAGGAGATAAGAACTACCAGGAGAATAATTACAGCTTATACAGGGTTATTCACCAAATGTGTCACAAAAAACTAAATCGTGTAGGCAAGAAAATAAGAGTATTGGCGGGCGGGTCTATTTCCTTCTGTGTAGGCAGAAGAGACAATTTTCTAAAAAAATCGATTTAAAATAGAAAATAAATCATATAAACAACATCAGCTCCTATAATGTCAAGTCACATTTTTTTATAAACCAAAAAATTGGCCTTTTATTATGATTTTAATTCAAATTGTTCGAGAGAATAGTTTTTAGCAAAATTAATTTTCAAACTCAAAATTTCGAAAAAATAATGAAAAAAATTGTGCCCAAACCAATTTTGTTCAAAATTTTACGTTATTAAGTAGTATTTTTGTTTTTATATTCAATGCTTCTATCAATTTCTAGTCAAATGCTGAAGAGTAAATGCATAAATAAATTTTAGTTTTTGAGAAAATTGAAAATAAGGAGATGGGTAATTTTCTAAAAAAAAAAAATTGACATAAAACAGAAAAAAAAAAATTATTAAAAAAACAACGGTAACCGTAACAATGACATGGTATATTTGTAAAGCCAAAAATCTCTTCTTTTATTTTATTTTTAAGTAAAGTTCTTTTAAACAATGGCTTTTCAAAAATTAGTAAGCAAAAGTAAGTTTTCCTAAAAATCGACTTCCATCTCAGAAACTAAAAGACATTGGCGCATCTAGTTTTTAGTGTTTGACTAGAAATTTAAAGAAACATCGAATATTTAAAACAAAAATAACAAAGTTAGTTTAAACACAATTTTGTAATTTAAACGTCCTATAGAAAATCGTTTATATAGAAAATACATCTTTTATTACTTACATAATATACATATAAACGTATACATGTGGCGGATAATTTTAACTTACCCTTGATCAGAATGGTAAACAATTAGTATCAATAAAAATTAATTATACTTGTGAAATAAAGTGGTTCACTTGGGCGTATGCGTAATTTTTTTTTTATTTTTTACTTTTTTTTTCTGTGTCCCTTGGTATAGTGATTAGTGCATTTTTGGAATATCATTGAATTCTGCGATTTAATTCCAGCCTATGCCAGCCGAGAAAAATTGGTACTGAGTGCGCCCTTTTTAATTATTGTAAACTTACAAAATTCAACATAAAATATATTGCGAAATTTTGTTTTGTAATAGCAAAATGTTCATAAACTTTTTATTTTACAAAAAAAGTGTAATTATTATTTTTTTTTGTTAAAATCGTTTGTAAGACACATAATTGTTGCCATGACTTCTCAGATAATTGTAAAAACATGAAAAATTACCTTTAAAGCGTGGCAACCCTATGCCTTGACCACTTTATTCTCGGCAACCCCTGTGCAAAATGTTTGTTTAGACACTACCTACAAAACTGTATAATTCTTGTCTGGTACCTCGATGAGGTACCATAAGGGTTACCTATTATATGTGTGGCAATAATTATGTTTAGAAGATTATATAATTTACTTTTAATTTAAAATATTATGGGTATTGCTCTTTAATTTTATTTTTATAATCGAGAAACATAAATATTTTTCACCCACAGAAAAAGAATTTTTACGATTTTTTGTCTCGGTCTTTTAAGTGGCTCTCACTTTGTCGAACTGCAACCGAATCAAATTTTATTAAATTTTCTTTTTTTGTTTTTATTTTTGTTTTAATAATTTTAAATGTATTTTATTGCAAAAAAATGTCAAGTAATAAATAAATTAGGTTTTGAAAATAAGAATGCAATAATGATACGTAATATCACGTATTTTTGTGAAAAAAAAAAAAAATTATAAAATAACCTGAAAAGCAAAGAATGGGTTTTATAATAAATTGCGAGAAACCGTTTTTCCCGCATAGAAAACAGTTGTAGGGTGGTTAAAAAGTTCTAACTGCACTTGCGTAAATACAAAAATTCAAAACTCGGTTGCAGTTTGACAAAGTTAAGTGCAACTTAAAGAAACGAGACCAAAAATAATAAAAATCGTCGAAAAGGAAGCGAAAACGAGAAAAATACAAACCAAGTTTTTTTGACTTAAAAAGATCTCATAGATCTCATCAGAAACCCATGGTTTTCCTCTGCATCGCCGACCGTGGAGCTCCAAATAAATTTAATAAATTTAATAATGCAAAACAGGCGTTCTATACACAAGAACTTTTTCAATAACCCTTGTTGTTGAATTTTGAGATCGAATTTTGTGAAAAAACTCCGAACATCATTTACAATAAGAAAGTCTGAATGTCTTAATGACTTCAGTTAATTTTTGGCCGTTTCAGTTTTCTAATTTCTCAACATAAATAAAAACTACCTTCCATATTTATAAACCAAAATTTGTTAATTCAGCTCTTGTGTTCAGCGTAACTATACCATGGAATAAGAATTTTCCGGGCTCAAATGGAGCACTAATCAATCGATTTTAGTTTTAGTCCGGAAAATTCTTATTCCATGTTGTAGTTACCCTGAACACAAGAGCTGAAATAACAATGTTTTGTTTATAAATAAGGCAGTACATATGTATTTGACGCATATTTTAATATTTAGAGATGCTATAAGATCTTGAGCATCTTCGAAAGTATACTCTACACCTCAGTCATATTGTCATCATTTTTAAAATTCACATTTGAAAAGTTTTTAAAAAGAAAGTCTTTGTTGTAACTTTCATGCTGGAATTTTTCATAACCATGCTATTATTTTCAAAGTTTAACCAAAAAATACTTTGGTTGTGGGAAGTTTGAGCAAAAAAAAAAGTTAAAACAAAATTAAGGGAATTTCTATGTAAGGAAATTCTTTCAAGGTAAATTTTAAAAGGGTAATAGTACATACATATAATATAAATTCCATCAATTTTTTCTTATTCATACGTGATATATACAGGCACATTGTTAAGGTATGTGTAGCTACTTAAAAAAAAACTATTATAAAAGTTAAAGCTTTAAAACTTTTACGTAAATATTATTCGTAATTATAAAGCATTTTCCAAGAAAACCTCATCTACACGGAAGACAAGACATCATGTTGTTAATCAGGATAAAATAAAAAAAGAAGTCAGAGGTGGATGTTTGCTTGCTAATGAGAGTTTTGAAACTTATTTAAAATATTTTTGAAATTAATGAGAAATTAAAAAAGGAAAAAGATTGTTTGATATGGTTTAAAAACTTTCGGAAAGTTGTGCGTAGAAATGATAATGTAAAGCTTGCTGAGTTTTTAGAAAATTACATAAATCGAAAATAAATACCTACTCACTCATATTATAGTAAACTATGGAGTGTAGCTGTAGGTTCTCAAATTTGACATTAACCTGATTTTATGTATAATATTCCATATACTGTACTTCGCAGGATTTCAATGATGGGGAGGGGCGAACTCACAATCAATTTTATTTTAACTTTCGATTGTACATATGTACGATTGTACATATGTTTATAATATGTACATAGGCAGAGCAGCAGAGTTTTAAAAGCTGCAGTCTTTTCGATACTGCAATTAATTGACTAAAAAGACTAATTTCATTAAGTCTTTTAACTTACAAAAACACTTTAACTAAAATCGAGCAGTAAGCAGTTACTGTGCAGTTAAAAAAAGTTAATTAACTTTGAGTTAATTAACTGCAGTACTTTTTAACTGCTTTTAGCCAAGGTGCAAAACGCTAGAGCGAGTAGGTTGGGTTAAGACAAAAAATAATATGGGAGGGGGGTTTTGTTTCCCCCCGTTTAGGCGGCAGGGGCAATTTTCTAAAAAATGGACTTGAAATAGAAAAAAATATTATTAAAAAACAACGGCAACACTTACAATCTCATGTTGTACTTTTTTTAAAGCCAGAACTTACTTTAGTTATTTTAAATTTTCTCAAAAACTGGAATACATTTTGACATCTGGTTTTTAGTGTTTGGCTGAGAACTGATGGGAGCATGGAATATTAAATAGGAAAATATTATTTAATAACATACAATTTTGAAAAAAAATTGTGTTCAAACACAATTTTTTGATTTTTTTAAATTTATTTATTTTAATTTAATTAATTTTTGAAAAACTGTTTACTAAAATAACTTATTTTGAACAGAAAATAAAAGAAGAGGTTTTTGGCCTTACAATCCTTCATTGTTTAAATATAAACTCAAGTGGATATACCTCCGACTCCAAAATCGCAAAAATTACCCTTTTCAAACATCAAACCCCCCACCCCACCCCAGGCTGAAAAAAAAAATCTGCCAGGCGTATTACCTATACATAAATTTACATGAATTTTGGTTATATCTCCACTTCCAAAATTTGCTAACGGCTCTTAGACTATCAGTAATTCCGCCTAAATCGCTACATCGGTGAATTTAAAATTCTGAACCACGGATCAATATTTAACCCACGATTGTACAACTGGAACTAAAAGATTTCGTTCCTGTCTCGCGCACGTCATTGTAAAAGGCCTTTTTCATACGAATTGCTTTATCATTGGCGGGTATAAAATACAACATGCACTGACGTTTTCTCTCCCACTGCCCTTCGAACACGAAACTTTCACTTCATAGGCGTGTAAATTCAAAATACCTTATTAATTTTGAATACATCTTTGGCTTGGCTTGGACTTTTCACCAAAATGTCCTTATTTTATTTGCTGAGTGTGAGATGTATGGAAAGGGGCAAGAACCGCTTCCAATAGTTGAGCCAACCGGAGCTGAAGGCAAGCATGCTACCGCACCAGCACCAAAAATATACCCCTGTCGTACCCAAGCAACAATCGCATAACAGTTTAAACGAAATACTTTAAACCGTTCGCCCTGTCGCCTTTACAGCTTTTGTACGTGGAGCTTATTTTTGCTTAAGACTTGTGTGTGGTTGTTTATATTGAAACAAACTTGAGCTTAACACAAGGTTTATCTTTGAAAAATGTGTTTAACTTAAAAAATACGAAGAACCAATTACATTTTCATGTTCACCCTGTAATATCCCTGTGGCTATACCTATTTTATATCACATATTAAATTGTAGAAACATATTTCAAGATTAGAAAGTAATATTTCGTGTTTAAATGTTTCGCAATAAACAAACATATTTCTTTTTAAATAAAACTTGACCTATTTTTGATCCCGAAATTCGAACGACATTGTGTATAAACAAGAGCACAGCTGTTCATTTTCATGTTCGCTATATTTTATATGATTCGCTTCTATTTCATTTATTTTGTTTTAAAGTTGTCTTATAAGAAAACGACCATCTTGATATTAATGGCATAATAAAAGCAACATCATCTGAAAATAACAATGCAACAAGAGATACTTACATAGTAAGTTCATTTTATTTCCATTATTCTTTTTTTATTCCTTACTCAATCCTTGCTGCTCCTGAAGGAAGAAGAGGTCGTCGATGTTAAAGAATTCTATTTTTCGTGGTAAATTTTCAATTGGAAGCCTTAAGCGCATTCAATTCATCCTCAATCATGATAATGTAAAAACATTTCCGTTTTTTCTTATTGACATCTTAGTTCGTCTCTTCTGTTTGGGGGGGGGGGGGGGGGGGGGAATAATAAAGCCCGCATACACATTTCCTGCATTAAATCGTTCATCCTTGAAGGCATTTGCACAAAAATATAGGAATAGTAAAATATAACTTTTCTAACAATACACAGACAGTGAAGAAGAATTTTGAGGAAAAATGAAAAAATAAAACCAGAATGAATAAAAAAAAGTATATGTATGTAGGTCTTCTTGGCGCTGTTGCATTCAAACATCAATTCAGAAATCTCTCGAATTTCGTATTCACTTCTCGACGGGGGTATGAAGTTGATATCTTAAAAATTTATGGAAATAGCTTTTCACAGTCATGGCATAGCATCTTATTCAGGGAAATCCATACTCACATTTTGAGAGTTTAGGTACCGATACCATTTTGCTTAAGGATAAATTTATAGTCTTATATAGTATTTAAGCGTGGAGGGTTATCTGAAACCCTTTTTAAGGCCCTTTGTGCATGAGCTATATACATATTTTATATAATACATACTTGAAATATGTGTTATAAATAATGTACATCGAATAAATTCAATTTCAGATTTTAGGAAATAATCCTTAATTTCCCCAATTTTTCGTAAAACTTCATTGCAGAAATGTAATGCAAGTGTTTGTAGAAAAAAGAACTTTCATAGATCAGCTTTTGAGAGCAATCGCGGTAATAGAAAAATCTGTGTATGTTGCGATTAAGCAGATCATATAGCTCGAATGGCAGGTGGTTTGTTTTGGCTCCGTGAAATAACTCCCCAATGAAATAATTCCCCCCAAAAAAAAAATGAAATAAATCTCCAAAATGTTTATGAAAATTGGAATTTTTTTCATATGATCATCGATTTTTGGGAACTTATTTCATTTTGTTTTTCGTTTGTTTTATGTTCCACCACAGTTTAGGGACTTGTCAACTGTTTTCTTTGACAACAGTATGTTGGGGTTAAGAAAAGGCTTATTTCGAATTTAAAAATCGGGACATCGACATAATCATATGCTTGAAGTTAGCACTGCCATTTTAAATTTCTGCACAAAAAAATGGTTGTGCTGCGATGTGTCTTACTTATGCTGATGCCGTGTGCCAATTAAAAAAAAATCGTTTTTAGCGTAAATTTAGCACTTCCATTTAATATTTTCAAAAAAAGTTTCGCTATATTGTGGTCAACTTGTGGTTCGTAATTTTTTTTTTTTAATTCACAAATTCGTACATTTTACGAACGAAAAAAGTTTGTCTACATTCTTAAAGTTGTGCTGTTTTGTGCTGAAAAAATATACTTAGAACTAAAGACATACAAAAACAACGACCAAAACGAAGGTGTTGCGTGATTTAAGCACCTCCATTTTCGATTTTCAAAAGAAAAAAAAATGTTGCGCTGTATTATGCTCAAGTTGTGCTGCTACAAAGCCGTACAAAATTGTTGTTTTTTTTTTCAAATTTGCAAGATTGCAAATTTTACGGATGATATCCTTTCCAAATATACAATTTTCCCAAAAAAATTAAACTTTTGCTGTATTGTGCTAATTTTTACTATTGCTAAGTGCAGCATTTAGAGCCAAAAATTAATTTTGTGAAGTGTGAACTGGTGCTAAGTTCACGTTTCACAAAATTTCAAAATTTGATTTTCAAAAATATGCTCAACGCAGACAAAATCCCAAAATTCAAAATCCAAAATCTAGAAAACCCAAAACAAGCACAAAATCCATAGACCAAAATCTACGAATACAAAATTTACAAGCCGAAGAATAAAAAATCCCCAACTGCAATAATCACTGCTCATTAATGATTAAGTATGCCATTGAAATTTTTGAATGATACATACGGCCCTGGTTCTTCATTACCTATTGTGCCACCAAAATATTTATTTGTTTTTTATGTATTACTTTTTATTCTAGGCTTATATTTTAACTAAAGCCAACTCCACTATAAATTCTTTCCGAGATTTTTCATCAAATTAGCAGAATTCCAACAAAAATTATGTCTTAAAACCAAAAAAATGTCATTACCTGGAAAAATATTAACAACGTTATATAGATTGTCATAGTAATATTTATATTTCCCATAGAATATTCTAAAATGCAGTTCATTTATTTTATAGCGTTGTTTTTTATTAAGTTTCAGTTAAAAAACAAAGAGAAAAGAAATTTCAGCAAAAATTTTACAGCGAAAAATACATCAAAGTATATTCATTTGAGTGAATGCAGAAAAATAGAAAAGTGATCAACAAAAATATCGCCACGCTATAAACATTTTAATTAAAAAACCAAAGAATTTTTGTATCTCGTTGAGCTATGTAATTTACTATTATTATTATTTGTATTCATAAAAGGTATGAGAATTTAAAAATAAAATAAAAATGCTCACACAAGAAACAAAAAAACTTATTTGCACAACCGACCTATAGTAACCAAATTGATTAAATTAGTTTGAATGAATTTTTCGCAATCAAAAACAATTTAATTTATTCTGTTCGTTGAATACCCATAATGATTATGTATGTTTTTTAAATATCTTCATCCTCGTGGAAAATCTAAGTTTTCGTCCTTACGCATTTTTTTCATATTATGTCATAGTTTCAAAAGATTGTTCTAAAATAAGCCATAAGCAATGGTAGGTACTCAATATTTTATAAACCTATATTCATCTTCTGAACTTAAAAGAAACAAACTGCATACTTATGAAAGCCTTATGCCACCTAACAAAAATATATTTTAAAATAGGGATTATCTGATTACAATAATAATATTAAAACAGTGCACATGTACATGCATGTAACAGTTTGAAATGAAAAATTATTTAAATCAACATACACAGTATAGTACATTAATTTAAAAAAAAAAAAGTTCTGAAATTTTGTTGACACCGCAATGCGATAAATACCATCTGATGTCTTTTATAAGTCTTATTTTATTAAAAATACATTTTATATACAGCCTGTCACCTAATTTGTGAACTTTATTTCACGGGATTATTCTTGAGATCATTCTAAGAAAAAAATTATTTGTGAGAAAAATTGTTTTTTTTTTCTTACTCAATGTTCCTATGAAATCTTATTGCTAGTCAAATAATGAAAACCAGATTTTAAAAAAATAATTCTTTAGAAAAAAGAATTTAAAGCAGTATTTCCCAAACATTTTTTGTACCATGCGTATGCCCCACCACAACATTTCCAAAATCCTTATGTCCATACATACAAAATCTGAAATGTTGAATAAAAATAAAATGGCTGATATCAGAAAAAAATCTATAGAAAAAAAGTACACATTAATTTGGTTTTCAAAACATACATATTTATATTGTAGAACAGCTGTTCAATTACAAAATAATTTAATAACTATGTAATATTAATTATTTAAAATAAGTGAGATACCTACGATTAATGCCTCCTGCAAATAGATTTTATGTCAGGTTCAAATATAGAAAGCTTCAGTCTCAAGTCTCCTCGTTTTGTCATATCAAGAAAATTTTTTTCTTTATCAGCAAACCATTTGTGGCACTTAATTCGCATTCAGTTAAATATGAAGATGGAAAAGGTAACAGCAGCTCTCTTGCATATATTTGGTTGCATTGGGGTATCTGATTTCAGTTTCCTCACAAAGCCTTGCCATCGCTCCTTTTATGTCGAATAAAGTTTTAATTTACTCATCATTTTGTATTTCCGCGAGTTCTTCTTGAAACTATATATCTGAAATATCAGAAAGATTCACTAAAATTGATTGCATTATCCAAGATTGAGAAATTAATTTCTTACAAAGCAGAAAATTTTTAAATCAGTCGATAAATTTTTCAAATGATCAACAATTACATCTGTAGCGGTATCGGTCACTTCACATTTTTGTAAATATATGTCTGTCAAATCAAATAAATTCTTTTTCATTCCACAAGATGAACGAGTACTGGCGTATTTTTCTCTTGCTTGAAAAACCATACTCATCAGAAATATATCTCCAAAGGGGGAAACACAAGAAGGATACATTTTTAGGAGAGATGGTGTAATGGAGCATAAAAAAATGTTTATACGGTTTTCAGTATTTGACTAAGAATTGATAGGAATAAGAAAAAACATTGGCACTTACTTACGAAAAATCTTGAAAATTTTGAATCAATAACCCAGCAATCATCCCCTTAAGTACAGTGCACGTACAGTTACACCTTGTATATATACAAATTTTGAAAAATTTTTGGAAATAAAAAATAGTATGCCAATTGCCAATGATTAATATTTTTTAATTTGGAATTAAGAACTCCATTACGAAAAAAATAATAATTTTCAAAAAATAATTTTGAAATCAAAAAGTAAAAAATGTATTCCTCTTAGTTAGTACATCATCGTAGTAATAGTAGCTGAAAGAAAAAAATTTAATCAAAATCGTTAAGATTTTATATTTTATTTATATATTTATTTATTATATATTTATATGTATTTTATAAATTGTATGCAAGGTAACGTTAATTTTGGATATAGGTTAAAGTAGTTTGTGTTTAGAATCCACTAAAAAATGTTAACAAACCACTTGGGCCAAGTTTATTTTTTTTTTCATCTTCTCAAAATAAGACATAAACTGTTTCTATTAATATTTGATTATGTAATAGTAAAATTTCGTCTGTAGACTCTACTCGTCCATCTAAACGTAATTTTTATTAAGAATAACAAAGAATTCTATTCATACAAACTAAATGGTAACTTGCTATTTTCATGGGGCTCTATCCAACCAAACCATCCAGCTTTAAAAGTGTATTCTTCTCATTCTCCATTGAAAAAGATCAATCAATGCACCTTGAGGTAGTAAAGGTTAGTCAAAAGTCAGAAACCATATCACGACACACCAACTGATACCATTTAAATGTAGCCACTATGATATCAAAAGCTCAGCAGTATACCTGAAATGAATTACACCGTATTAAAGTCCTAAAATACATACAAAAATAAATTGTAGAATATTTTCGTTTCCTCCTAGTCTTGAATCAAACAAAAAAAAATAATGACAGCTTCACAACACTCATCGGTTTCGGATCCTGTGGAATACCCTTCGTTTTTGGCATTTCTATATGCAGTTCGTTCTTTCCTCTTCGATTTTCCTTATTATAACTCATAGTTTACATTTATTTACATTTAGTGGGATTACTGGATATTTTACAAAGGATTTTGGAATTTATTACAAAGATTTACCTTGAGCCAGTAAAGGAGAAAATTCAATTTAAATTTCATCGAACGTAAATTTCGTGCCAAAGTTCCTGAACTCTGCTAAACAGGTAGATCTATGAGAATGTTTTTGTTTTTAGACTTAAGAAATATAATACATATGTAGCTATTAGTTGATACAAACAGAGACACACACATATCTCATGTTAAGGAATTTAAATAAATCCAAAAGAAGCATTTAAAGATTCGATATGGGGTATTAAAAGGTTTACCCCCCGAAATAATTGAATTCAAAATTTAATTAATTCTTTGCTCAGTACTTTGTGAAAGTAATATAGACAGACACTACTGGGAGCAGCTACTTGAAGCTCGATGACTTTAGTTTTCTGATTAGTTCGTTTATTTCTTTATCGTAGCTATTTTTGCAAAGGAAGGGGTCAGATGAAACTCAAAGAAAAAAAAAAAGGACACAGACAGAAGTGGTTGTTTAAAATAGCAATTTTGTGGAAATTTAAATTAAAATCTAAATGAGGAGAGAAATTGAAAACCAAATGAAATTTCAACCGAGATAGAAATAACGAAAATCTTAAAGGACTATAATTAAATGAATAGGTCATGGTGATTGTGTCAAAGAATTAACAAGTTTAGAGTGCCCTATAGTTGAGGAATGAATTTAAATTTGTGTGTTTGGCATTTCGTATATTAGCGGCTTTTTTAATAAAAGAATTATTAAAGGTCAGCATCAAGTGAAGGCTAAAAACAAACTTAATTAAAAGTTATCCGAGAACAAAAATTACATCCAGACAGACAGCACGAATCATCCACTCATCCATTCACCAGAGTCCTCGAAGTATAGAAATCTACTGGTCAAGATAGTATATCACACACTGTTTTGAAGGGGGGGGTGGTGTGTTTTTGCACGCTGACATAACCGACGCTTAAGCTTTTCCATCTGGCGTATTCTATTGGTCTGTTTCCCTTTCCGAGAGTGGATCAAAAAAAAATTTTCCTAAAAAAATTAATCTTCTTTCAACTTTAACTATCTTTTTATTGCGCTGACATCCCTTATTTCCAAAGTCATGGAAAAGCTATTTATTTATAACACCAAACGTGTCTTACGATCTTCTGAACCAGAAACCAGATATATATGAGCAGGCCCCGAGCTATAACAATTCTTCCAGACAATTTCAACGCCAAACTAGGATTTGGAGGCATTTTTTGGCGGTACGACCAACTCAAATATTGATATTGTGTAGCAGTTTCCGCTTCTTAAAATTCACGAGAAGACTTAAAATCTCCATATCAATTAGCCGTCATTATCAAACTGATCACATTTCGATTGACGCAAGACAATTATCATCCAGTAACTCAAATAGATGTTCGAACATTCTAAGGAGCCATAATTGACTGGGACAATTATACCTCTTAGTAGCCAAGTTACTAGGGATATCGTACCTACGTCAAAAACAGGGAAACACTGACAGTACTACCACTTTACTTCAATTGAAGTAGATCTACTTCTTTTTTTCGAAATTTTTTGAAATCTACTTCCTACTTCGCACCATCACCAAAATATTGAAATCTACTTCATTTTCAAAATCTCTGTTTCAACTTACTTCAATTTTACAAAACAAAGGCCAAATCTACTTCTTTTTTCTATTTCAATCTAGAAATTTTTGTTTTTTTTCAGATCTACAACTTTAATTTTTTAAGTTTATTGCTTTGATAAATTTTTTAGGTTAAAATAAATTAAAATAATCAATTTTGGAGAACTTTGACACCCTTTAATTTTTCGGGCAGTATGATTACTAATAATTTTTTGTCACTTTTTTTACAAAGCAACAAATGGGAATGGGAATCGAATAAGATCTTTTTTATTTAAAAAAAAAAAAAACGCAAAGGGGGAAGCTTTAGGAAAAAAAAAACCTTAGAAAAAAAATGGTTTAAAATCAGTTGAAAATCGTAAATAAAAAACAGTACAAAAACGCACTGTTTTAGATATTGTTTGGTATTAATTGTAGGTAAAAATTAAAATATATTTCACAAAAACTTCTGTCTTTGGCTATAAAATAACATTTTTAACGTACAGATATCTTTAATAGAAACGTTTTAAGAGCTAAAACCTTTAAAATTAAAATCAAATATAGATTTGTATAAAAAAGGTTAATTTTGAAATCTACTTCGATTTTTCTCAATCTACTTCGCTTTTTTCTTCAAATCTACTTCGACTTTTTTTCCGGAAGTGGTAACGCTGAACACTGTGCTATGATGTCGGACCGCTATATGTACAATTGCAGGATATCGTAATGTCCGTTTTCGATAGAGTCTCTTCAACTTCTCTTGAGAAGTCCTATGCCACCAGCATCAAGTCTTGAGAACCAGTGGCAACATTGCCAAAAAATGCGATCAGAGTTCACACCTCCAGCTTGCTGGGTATTGACGACCACCACAAAGAAACCCTTGGTTTGACGATGAGTTTCGGCAAGCACGTGCATCTAAACAAGAAGAATACACTAGGGGCACTGCATAGAACGAATAGAGCTGCTCGCGTGCTCTATACATGCTGAAGAGGAGAGAGAAACACCGCCTTCTTAGAAGGAAAAAGACGGATCATGAGAATCACACGATGGAGGAAATAGAGGAATTCTGAACAGGAATGAACTTCAGAAGTATTCCAAAAGGGTAAACAAAACCATTCAAGATTACAAGCTCCAAACCAAAGAAAAAATAAAATAAAAAATATTTCTTCTATAAAAAACCGAAACCAAACTACCGACACCAGCGAGACTCTCGGAGAATTTCGGTACCAAAAATACGGTCTCGTCTCGGGTATTTTTAAAGTATAGTGCTTTTTAAGTAGTCTCATCTCGGTCTTGGTCTCTTTGCAGCACTAATTGAACTGTTTGGAAGAAACTTGTCGATTGAAGACATGGTCTACATCTTAGTTAACCAATTTTTTAAGCCTTTCATCCATAATCTCCAGGCCTACACGAAACAGTAAATACATACATACATAGTTACATAATACTTTCCTTATACATGGTAACTATTAGTGCTTTCAAATTGAAGGCCCCTCCATAGGTCGATTCCCGCAGATTCATAAAAAAAAAAAGGTATCAAACACTTGGCAATTGTCATTAAAAAATGCCTCTTAACTAATCCGTCCAGATTCATCATATAGAAGTATAGGTGCTTTCGAATTCTGTTGACTACGCCACACGAGAATGATTGAAGTTTAAGTTAATAGGCCCGGATAGCTTTCTACGAGCTGTCACACAATAATTATTTTTAGATTTATTGTAAAGCACCTAATTTAAAACACATTCAATTTTTTTTTTATTTTTTTTTTTTAAATGACAAATGTAATCCTTTGATAAAGCACCTCTTTTGATAAAGCACCAAGTCCTCTTCTTTAAAGTAATCTTCCAAGACCTCACTCAAAACTCATTCGTCCACAATTTTAAGCATAAATAATCTTTTAAAAAATCAAATATTTTCAACACATAAATCACTGTGTTCAATCAATTTCACTTACTGTCATTCGGCACAATGAAATTTGTCAACTCACTTATCACCAAGAAAACATACCATCATACCATCGCATCACACACGATCCAAGGATTACATGAGTACAACAAGGTATATCATCTCAAAAAGAATAAAGTGCTTCGAGTTCAAACAGGGTTCAAGAAAGAGTGAGTATCATATGAGTAGATAATAAAAGTAGCTCACAAAAAAAAAAAAAAAATAAAAATAAAAAACGAAAGATATCCTCATTTACTCGAGTATTTTTTACTCGTCCTTTCTAACTGACAATAGAAAGAGTGATTGATTGGGTCACTGACGTGTTTTTTAAAAAAAAAAAATGATAAAAAAATAAAAAAAAAAGGCGACAATGCAAAGAGTTTCAAAGGAAGAAAAATATAAAAAAAAAATAAATTTTCAAAGGTTTACCCTTCAATGTTGCAATTAGTTCGTTTCGCTTTTGTATAAAAATCCAACCCTTGACACAGACGAGCAACACAGTTTCACCCATAGAAATTGCCAGACCAGAGTACTTTTTCTTTACTTCCGTTCTTTCAAACTAATTACACTTTTTCTGTATTTCCTCTGTGTGTTGTCTCTCTATGTCTATGACACTGCTGATGTTGCTGTCTATATGGTAGGTGTATACTTCGAACTCGGAATTACTTGCGCTGATGCTTTTACTTTTATCTAATTGCATGATGAACTACAATCGGAACGTAAATACTAGATACTGGAACTGGATATAGAGATACTGACTGAGATACGATACAATTATAGTGGAAAGGCAAAGAATTGAAATAAAATGTTAAGGGATTGAGAAAGCAAATACATACAGATAGGTAGATAGATACCACCCACAGTTGTACAAAATAAGGAAGATAGTTTATTTCGATGGAACTTTTTTATCTGCTAATTGTTTTTTCACTGTCTACTTTAAATTGATTAGAACAAAAACAAAACGATGTATAAAAGAAAATATCATCATAGGGAAGCAGGACAACTACTTTTTCAATGAAATCCGAAGTGTTTGTTTCTGTTAAAATAGTTTCATCAAAGGTTTTGCACTTTGAAGAAAAAGGAACTCTGGCTGGATTGTATGGAGAAATACAATTTTAACATTTTTTTGAGACACAGTATTTTGTAAATTGTAATAAACAATTGTTCTGGCTTTCCGTTAGAGATATGTAGGTATTTCGAAGATTTTTTCTCAAAAGCAATACTCGTTATCTGCAGTTAAAGTTGATGAATTTTTGAAGTCAAGTTTCTATTAGTAATCCACAAAGCTGTTAAGAAGAAATAGATAACACTGCACAACAAAATTAATTTTTCCAGCTGAATTAAATATTTTAGCGTATGTCTTTACTAATTCGAGGTCACTGGTCGCGAAAAGCCAATTCATAAAAAGACAAAACATTAGGTCAAAGGGGTTGGGGTCGAAATACTGTAGGGTCAAAATACTGTTTTTAAAATACTGTATTTCAAAATACTGTAATTCAAAATTCTGGTTACACAAAATTCTGTATTTTAAAATTCTGTACGGTCAAAATTCTGTATGGTCAAAATTCTGTATGAGTAAAATTCTGTATTTCAATATTCTGCTTTTCAAAATTCTGTATTTAAAAAAATTGGTTTTGAAAATGTAAAAAAGTGCGCACTTTTTTACATTATCAAAACCAATTTTTTTAAATACAGAATTTTGAAAAGCTGAATATTTAAATAAAGAATTTTACTCATACAGATTTACTTAAATACAGAATGAACATTGAAAGTTTGAATGCAATGAAATCTTATATTACAACAATTTTTCTTGTATACTTACTATCTAAATTTGTATTAAATTGTAAGGAAAACAAAATTCGGAAAATTGCTACACTCATTATACATATTATCATATATCATAATGAAAAATTACCCAAAACAAAATATAAAAAATATCCCCAAAATTGGAGAAATTACCCCATTTTCAAATGAAAAAAAAAACTGGAGAAATTACCCCAACTAAATGAAAAAATTCCATTTTTTATACTGAAATTTAACCGAAAAATTTAAAAAATTAAAAGAAGCCTTAAAACAATGAAAAATGACCTCAATTCATAAAATATTATCAATTTTTTGTTGTTGCTTTTATATAAATTTTTGGGGAAAATTTCGTATGTTTTGTTTGGGGCTATTTTTCAATGGGGCCAAATTTCATGTAGCTATTTTGTACATTTATTTTAAAATTCATAATATTAAGATTTCAATGTAAAACCTCCTTAAAAACTCAAATTCTATAATGAATTTTGCAAATAAAACATTTCAGACTTGTACCAATATTGCTGAAGAATTTTAAGTTGCATCTTTAAATTCTACAATTTCCACATATCGAGGTTTAAAAGAAATATATTCACGAAAATTGGTTGGTAACAAATAAGTATTTTACTCGTTTGTAAAGAGATCGTACTTGAATGATTTTTTGTAAATGTAAATGCAAAAAATTCTATTTGTACTTGTACGTGCTTAACAATGATATTGTTAACAATTTTTTCTTCGAAATATAGAACTTGGACATAACCAGCATTTTGGAAACTGAATTTTGCACTTACAGCATTTTGAACACACAGATATTTGGATATACAGAATTTTGACACACAGAATTCTGAAAAACAGAATTTTGGTCGTACAGTATTTTCAAAAAAAGAAAAAACAGAATTTTGGTCATACAGGATTTTGATAGCCAGAATTCTGACCCGCTCCCAGGTCAAAGTATAGGTGAATTTGTTGTGAGATGAATGCCTTTCCCCGCCGTTCCTGATAAAATTATATTTGAAAATTTTCTATAACGGTTTTAATATTATTTAATTTGTATATTTTTTTTTTTTAAATTTAAATATTATCTATTAAAAAACTTAAGTCATAATAATTATGTATGTGAAAAACTGAAAATACAGAATTTTTAACATTGTTTGTAAGTAAATTAGACGAAGTATACATACAGGGTGTTCCGTATAAGGTGCACCAAAAAGCTAGGACGAGTAGGTTATGCTAAGACAAGAAAAAAATCGTATGAGAGGGGGGTCTATTTTCCCCTGTTTAGGCGGGAGGGGCAATTTTCTAAAAAATTGACTTAAAACAGAAAACAAATTATTTAAAAACAACGGTTAAACTTAAAATACAATGCTATACGCTTTTAAAAAGCCAGAAATCTCTTACTTAATCCTGTTTTTAAATTAAGTTCTGTTGATGAATAGTTTTTGCAAAATTAATTTTCAAACTCGAAAATTAAAAAAAAAAAAAAAAAAAAAAAAACAATTTCAAACTTATTTTTTTTCAAAATTTTACGTAATTAAGTACTAATTTTCTTGGCAAAATTAAATGCTTTTGTTAGTTCCTAGTCTAAAAACAGAATGCAAAATTTTTTTTTAGTTTTTGAGAAAATTAAAAATAAAGGGAGAAGCAATTAATAATTTTTAATTTTTTTTTTTCAAAATTTCGAGTTGAAAAATTAATTTTTCAAAAACTATTAACTAAGACAACTTAATTTAAAAAGCAAGTTAAAAAAGAGATTTATGACTTTCAAAAAAAAAAGTATAGTATGGCATTGTAAGTTTCGCCTCCCTCTCATACGATTTTTTTCTTGTCGCAACCCCAAGCTCTTTGGTGCACCTTATATGGAACACCCTGTTTGTATGTATATGTGTTTATACTTATGTATTTATTTTATTTTATTTTTGCAATTAAATAAAGCCCTGTAGTAGCCGTGGCGTGATGGTTAGTGCGATGAACTGTCATGCCGGAGGTCTAAGGTTCGTTCCCCAGCCTCGCCACCTATTTATTTAAAAGAAAAAAAAAAAGGCTACTGCCTCTTGCGAGGAATTGACAAATCCTCCAAGAGTATCTCCTGTCACAGAAAAGTGCCGCTCGTTAGCCGTTCGGATTCGGCAATAAACTGTAGGTCCCCTCCATTCCTGCAGACACGCACACAGGAATTGTTGAGAGTTGTAAGTCACTAGGCCCTAGTTCTTCATGAGCTGTTGTGCCATCAAATTTATTTTTATTTAAATCAAGGCCTGATGAAGACCATAAACATGCTCGAAACGTTGTAATAAACAACATCATCTTTTAATTGACATAGAGCCCACTATAAGTTTTAAATATCTTTAACGATACAAAAGATCACAAAAAAATCATCATTTATTAAATATACATATGCTTTTTAATGAAGCTGAAGATCGCTGCATTTTAATTTTTGTTTTCCTTTAAAGTAGGATAAATCGATAAGTATTAAAGATATCGAAAAAATTGAAACACCAAAATGTTGTGGACAAATTTTTCCAGGGACGATGTCCTTTACTTTTTTCAAATTATACCTCGTGATATTTTTTTTAGCGAGTCTTTAAAATTTGAAATTTATTTTTTTTAGATGAGGAGATATACCAAACTATTTGTCTTATAATCAAAATAATAATTACCCTAGGTAGAGCAGTTCCTTATTTTTTTTTTATTTTTTTTATTAAGCGTTTTTAACCATCAAACTTAAAAAGTAATACAAAAAAGTTTATACGCTTATAACTTCGGATTAACGAATGGTAGGTAAAAAAAAGTACATGTAAAAATCAGATTTTCTAAACTCTAGGGGCGATATTTTTTATTTTTTTTTAATTTCATCTTCTTACGTCATTTTCATCATCATCATCATTTTTTCGATATCTTTAATACTTATCGATATATCCTACTTTAAAGGAAAACAAAAATTAAAATGCAGCGATCTTCAGCTTCATACTTTTTAGACACTGTGATAGCAAATCAAAATTGCAGTATTTTTTTCAATCATATCATGACTAAACTTGATTTAACCAACAGACCTTAAGTCAAAACCTTATATTTTCATAAATCTTCAATTCGAAAGTTTATAACCTGATTTGTTTTTTTTTTTTTTTTTTTATTTCGTTTTAACTCCATTTATTTTTCTTGGCTTTAGCTTTAAAAAAAACACGTTCATCGTGAGAAAATAGAATTAATCAGGGTTAAAATGCTTTTGTGAAGAGGTTTGCCGAGTCCTCTATCCTCCCACACACAAAATACAATTAGAGATGGCAAAGAAGAAAAAAAAATAAAATCAAAAAGAAAAACAGGGATTCCAATTGTTGTTCATAACAAGGCTCTTTCTATGTTGGTGGTGGAGTATTTCATTCCGGAGCCTCTGGGTCCATTGTCCGTCCATAACATTGCTTTTTTTTCATAATATCTCGGAGCATGTGTATCTTGCTGGACGGGTTAGTGTAAGTGTGAATGTGGAAAGAAACTGGAAATTAATTTTTCTTTCTTTCATTTCGGAGAGAAAAAGTAAAAACAAATTAAATTGCACCTCGGACAAACTGGGAATGCAAGCGAAAAACAAAAAAAAAATATGAAAATGGTGGGTGGGCTCTGACATCCGGTCATGACGACTACAAGGACGGTGACGCTGTGGAAGATATGAAATGAAATTGAATGACTGTGTTGTAATTACCGGAGCGTGGTAAATTGTTGCTGGATAGCTATGAGATATTACGTGTTTTTTTTTTGCAGTAGCCTTTCTCAAAGGCTGACCGGAAGTAATGTTGAGGTGTAAGGAAGTGTTTTTTTTTTTTTTATTGTATGAGTTGTGGAGCATGGATAGGCAGGCATATTTTACAAAAGAACAGAAGTAAACTGGAAGATATTAACAAAAACATCCGTGTGGCTTTAATTAAAGGCAATGTAATACATAATAAGTCTTCTTTCATGATTAAGGATGTGTTAATAATTAAATGATTAATGCATAACAGAATAGCACAAGGCTATAGATATTAAAAAATGCTGCATACTAACTTGGACAAACGATTTCTGATGAATATAATGTATGATCTGCTTGATTACATATAATTGTGTTTTAATGATGGCTTTATGGCTAAGCCTTTACTTTGCAAATGAAGTTAAATAAAGAGCTTAACCCCAATTAAACTTTATAAATCATGATGAGTACCTAATCAACTAGGGAGACGGACAGAATCCCGAAAACCCAAAATCCCGAAACCCCATAATCCCGAAAACCCAAAATCCCGAAAACCCAAAATCCCGAAAACCCAAATTTATTAAAATAACTATTTTTTTTACTTTTTTCCGTAGGATGGACAACGGTGTTGCTACCGTCACTATCGAGCTAAGGGAGCTTTCACTAACTTTTTGTGTTATAAAAATCTTCATAAAATATTTTTTTTAATTTTTTTTTTAGTTACGATTTTAGGAGTGTAGTATATATATTTGTATATAAAAAATGACAAATGTATACACTATACAGATTTTTACATAATGGTTTTCAGTCTTTGACTAAGCATTGATAAGAGCATTGACTATTAAAAACAATGACACTTAATCACGCACTATTTTGAAAAAAATCAACTTCAACAAAAATTCACAATTTTTTTCAATTGTTTTTACTTTGAAATTTAATTTCTCAAAAACTATTCATTTAAAGAACTTGATTTCAAAACCGAATAAAAGAATTGAAACTTTCAATTTTTAAAAATCTAATTTAAAGAAAATCCATCATCCACGCTGTAGTCGTATGAATATCACTATGATGAAAAGTATATTTTAAGTCTTGCCCATGAAACCTGTACCTAAAATATTATCGAGCTATCAAATAAATTAAAATCTTTATTATAATATAAATGGGTTGATGATTGGCTGGCACCTGTAAAATTGAAAAAACTTTAGCATATAAAAACTTGATGGTAGTTTACTTAAAACCATAAATAATATTACGTATTCAATTAAATACAAATAATATATTTTTTAATTATAAAAGGGAACTAATGCTTTCTTTTAAAAATCTATATCCATGAAAAGGAAAGTCATATATAATTGTATATGTACATATAACATGCATATTAAATTTTTCTTAAATCACCCCTCCTCGCCTCAGGGGAGGAGATCGAGTTTTTTACCCATACAATTTTTTTCTAAGAATGATCCCAAGAATCAAACTCCTGAAATATAAAGCACGAATTAGGGTACACCCTGTATAAATACACCTATAATGTAGTATCTCTTAAATTCCACGCTATATATTTGATCAAGAGCAATTTCGTGCGATCAAGTCATGTATTTTATTGTTTTAAATCGATTTACATATTTCAATTCCTTTTTTGCGGAGAGAAAACTGTGTCAGCGTAAATATTCAGCTCGCAATTTCGAATATTTCGTATATGGCTACATGAAATTTGGCCCCAATGAAAAATGGCCCAAAACAAATAATGAAAAAAAGCCCCAGCTTTGGAAAATGTCCCCATTTTTTAAAATGGAAAAATGACCCCAAACTTAATGAAAAATAGCCCAAAAAAAAAAGAAAAGCTTAAACCAAAAGCGAAAAATGGGCCCAAAAATATATACGCAACAACAACAGATAAAATTGGAGCTATTTTTCATAATGAAATTCAACTCCAAAATGAAAAATGAAAAGAGGCCACAAAAAATTAAAAAATTACCCCAATTCACAAAGTTAAATCAATTTTTTTTTTTTTTTTTTTTGGGGCCATTTTTCATTTGGGCCAAATTTCATGTAGCCTTCGTATATCTGCTGTTATTAGGTAGGTACCTAAAAAAGATAACTAAGAAATTTCCAAAAATTACTCAGTTCAAAAGATGAAGAGAAACTTCATGTTTGTAAACTTTGTTGCTCTTTATAGTTTTAGGCGATTAAAACAGCGAGATTCGGAAAAAGAAAAGTCCTAAACCAATAAGTACATACAATTACAGTGGATGAATGCTAACTGTTTTATTGCTAACTTATATAATTGTGATTCAGAGCCCAAATTTTGACCGCATTATTTTCCTTTTTCTACCATTAGCTTCAATTTAGTGGAATTTAATGATAAATATATAAAATAAAAAAAAAATACATTATTCTTTTCTCTTTCTGAAGAAAAATTCTTCTTCCCTCCTAACTTTACATATATTAGCTATTAGCGAACAGTCCATTTCAAAATACCGGCAATAAGGTCTTACAGGAATAAAATAAAAAAGTACCTACCTACTTTTACAACATAGAAAGAACCCTGGTTCTTGGTATTTTGTTTATTTTTCAATAATAGTCCTTAAATGCAGACTTATTAAAATTTGAAACCGTTGCGAAAACTTGAATTACCTTTCAAATATTTATGTTTTTAAATGGATACTTTTCAACATGTATTGTATACCTATAAATAATGGGTTTATATATCTTTTTATGAGAAAACCAATATTGAATGCAAAAATAAATCAATTTTCTTCAGTGGCTCTGATGGCTAGGCAATGATTTCTCTCTCCACTATAATATAACAGCGTGAAGAGTATTTTTGTTTTCTCTTTTTTTTTTAGAAATCTGTTTCAAGTTACTTTCATAATATTTTCTACTTTATTAGATTTGTTAACCCGCTGGGAATACATCAGCCAGCACCTCATCCATTAGGAATATTTAAATCAATAAATTTGATTGAATAAACAGGAATTTTGTCTACAAAACGTATTCAATTGGAAGTTGAAAAAACAAAATTTTTAAGGATAAGCCAATACATATCTATCTAACTAAACTTAATTTCATAAGGCAGACAAAATAAATCGATTTTTCTACCAAAAAAAAAAAAAAATCTAAAAACAACAAAACGTTTTTATTGTGGTTTGGTTGCAGAAACGGTAACCTACCTACATTCTATGATTCCATTCATATTTGAATGGAATTATTCTTTTTCTTATTGCAATCAAAATTTTAAAGTAGGTATCATCATCATCATTTATCATTTATTTAGTAGCAATATATGTAACAGTATTTCATTTGGTAATATATATACATAGGTTAGAGATTTAGGATTAACATTTTCCTTTTCAACTATAATTTAAAACTATGATATAATAATAAAGTTGTATTTTGAATTTTAATAAAGATCATTCAAGGGAAAGCTACGAACAAAAACCCTTATTCAATTCTTAAAACTAATATTGCAAAACTCCCACATTAAGTTTCTTAAATTATAAATTGAACTAGGTCGTATAGTTGCGGAGAAAATTAAGATTGTCAAAAGGAAAATATTCCACTCAACAAGCTCATTCACTCCAAATTTACCGCCTATAATTTTAACGTGTAATATAGTAATACAATTAATACAATTAACTATATTATAAAGTAAAGTGTTGGCCACTCACTCACTCACTCATTCATTATTTTTACACATCATTCTACAGGTTTTTGTGTTATATTATATATATATAAAAAAAAATTTTTCCTATACCCTTATATATGTAGAGCTCCACTAAGAAGGGATTTTTTAAAATTCTAATTTTTAATAGGGTAAACAGGGGTAAATGTGTGATAAAGTCGGTTTTCTATTTTCTAAACGGGATGAGATAGAGATTTCATTCTTTTTGTGTTTGATAGATTTTTTAAAAATTAGATTGACATATTTTGGGAAAAAATTCTAAAAAATTTATTTTTGGAAATAAAGTTGTTTGAAACTCAAAAATGCAAAAATCGATGTTTGACAAAATAATTCTAATAAATCAGGAGATTGTTTGATTGATTTGATAATTACGGCGATTGAAAGAAGATAAAAAAAAAGGTTATCCATGTGTCAGGGATTTTTTGTGGGCGTGGTATTGTGGGCGTGGGGAATTTTTGAAAAGACGCAATTTTGTCGGCTCATTTTTTGATGGTTTTTATTTTTTATCTTTTTAATGGATGTACTAAGAAAGTTAAAATTTTTGGATCTTATAGAAGTTATAAGTTCTAATGTTTTTGGAAAATTTCAAATTTCTAAAGTGCCGTTAAGCTGAGATATTTGAGTTTAAAAAAATGAGCAAATCGATTTTTTACGGTTTTTATCGATTATCTTTTTACAGAGTGGGAGTAGGGAGTTGAAATTTTCACATATGATAGGATTTATTATTTCAAATTGAATTGCATTTAAATTTTATTTGTTTAATACCGTTAGACAGAAATAGCGGTAAATATTGACTTCTTGAATAAATTCGTTAATTACTTATCGCTGAGTGCACCGATTATTTTAGTTTTTCTTTAAATCGCATGTCCGTTAAACGACAAAAATTTTGATACCTCATTTGAATCTGTACGACCTCTAGAAGCTTCACAATCTTAATTAAAAACTGATCAAAAAATCAATTAAATTGCATTAAAATTGCCTGTTTCGTTCATTGTCAACCACCATCGACCAGTGGGAGATGACAGTTATTTTATGAAAATCACAAAAATCAATTGATATTGTTCGATTAAAAAATTCATAACTTCTATACTATACGTCCGATCGATTAGGTTAAGGTCTTAAAAGAATCATGAAATGTCAAGCTTTAATTGTGTGTAAAAATTATTGCGGAAAGGGGAAGCATTCTATACGAAAAGGGGTCGGAAAGCCGTTGTCAAATCGATTTTCATTTTTCAAAATGCAAAACATGATGAAAAATTTCAAAATATCAAAAAACAATATACTACAAAGTTATAGCCCCAACCCTCATCTACAAAAATGTCAGTGGTTATATAGGGGTAAATTCAACAGGAGAGGCTGTAGGGGCCCTTTAATTGGTTTAATGACCAAAAAAGTATTTTAAATTATAAAAATGATATAAAATTATCGATTAGGCCATCTTATAAGGTTAATAACTTCGCTAATAATTATCGGATCTTCTTTAGGTAAACAAATATGGAAAGATGAAATGTCAAGCTAAATTTCTGTATAAAAATTATTTCAAAATCGTAAAAAAAGTCATACCAAAAAGCTGATTTAGTCTGAAATCAATATGGATCTTATCATTTTAAATTCAAAAGTTGATGAAAAATTTCAGAATTTTGAAAAACTCTTACTATATGTTAATTTCAAAAATCTTGGTCTACAATAATGCTGAACAATGTTTTAAGATTAGTTCAACAGGGGAGGCACTAAAATTAATTTTACGGGATTTTAAGGATTTTTATTAGAAAATGCAATAGACACGGCTTTATATATTATTTTTTTACATCCAAAATACTTAACGGATTTTATAAGTTAAAGTCTTAAAATACTATCATTAAAACAGACATTAAATGTGTGGAAAAAAATTTCATAAAATTGCATGACAACTTTGAAAAAAATGTAAAAACAAATTGAGTTTGCTTTTTTTTCCCGCCCACTTTACTGATTAAAAAATTAAAAACGGTATATAAACTTGATCGCATAGAAAAAATGTTATCAAAATATTATTGCCTAATATTTTTTTTAAATATATGTAGAACATAATGAAGCCATTTATGGAACAGGAGAGCTGATATTAATTATTTTTTGAATTAAATTTATTTAAAACTTGCTTTTTTCGGCACAGCGCTTTCCCGATTAAATCATTCATAACTTTTTACTGCGTAGACGGATTTTATTTTTATAACTTTTTTTCAATTAAGCATAAATAAGCGCTTATTTTTATGTATAAAACATACCCAGACATGACTTGATATTTACAATAAATGTTCTTTAAAAAAAAAATTGCGATAAAATATTTTAAATAATTTTCTTGAAATATGTCTGAAAGAGCTATCGAAAATGATCTATAACTTCAGTTATTCTTTTTAAATCTTCCAAAATAACATTTTAAATGATATAAAATATATTTAAAAAATCAAAAATTTCAAATTTTATGCAATTGAAATTTCGTGATATTTCAAAGGCAAATGCATGGAAAATTGCAAAATTAACGATTCAGCTGTAGAAAATCGGCTATAAGTCGAGAAATAATACTTCGATTTTTAAAGTTAAGATGTCAATAGATAGGTAAATTTGTCACAAATATAGAAATTATAAAAAAATATACACGATTATACATTTTGAATAAATTAGAGGTTCCAAACGAAAAAAAGGAACGTTTTCAACTTAATTGACAATTAAACACTGATTTTTCATATGACTTTCAACATTATAATTTATTTATTTTCTTGGCTAATCAGCATTTATTTTGGTATACAATTTATTTTTCTACATAAACCACAAGCTGAGATACGAATTTTTGAATATTTTTAAACGCCAAATCCAGCAAAAATCCAATGGATTTGGTCGTTAAAATTCGGTATTAAGAAAAGATGGCCGGAATTGCTTATAACTTCGGTAAATCTTTTTTTTTATTTTCAAAATTTATATTCCTTATTAATTTTTTTTTTCTAATTTTTTTTTGGATACCTAATTACACATTCAAGGGCTACGCAAAATTGGTAGGGGGGTGCTTATTACATGCAAATTGAATTAATTTCTAACTTGAATTCTAACGGCCGGATTTTAAAGGTTATAGTTTTTAAATGAAGATTAAATCAAATGCAATGCAAGGGCGTGCGCAAGAAGGGGTAAATGGGCATTTGCACCCCAAATTAAAATTATTTTTCTAATTTTTTTTGTTAAGTATTAAAGAGTCAAGGGCGTATGTAAAGGTGATAGGGGGTGTTTTTTGTATGTAAATCGTCTTAATTTATAACTTATATAGAGAAAAAGAGATACATATAGAGATGAAGAGATGTAGACATATAGAGATATTGAGAAACTAAATTATAGAGATATAGAGAGATAGAGAAATATAGAGACATAGAGATATAGAGATAAAGAGATATAGAGATATATATATATAGAGATATAGAAATATAGAGATATAGAGATATAGAGATATAGAGATATAGAGATATAGAGATATAGAGATATAGAGATATAGAGATATAGAGATATAAAGATATAGAGATATAGAGATAAAGAGATGTAGACATATAGAGATATAAAGATAAAGACATATAGAGATATAGAGATATAGAGATATAGAGATATAGAGATATAGAGATGTAGAGATATAGAGATATAGAGGTATAGAGATAAAGATATAGAGATATACAGATATAGAGATATAGAGATATATAGATATATATGTAGATATTGAGATATAGAGATATATAGATATATAAGAAGATATAGAGATATAGAGATAAAGAGATATAGAGATAAGGAGATATAGAGATAAAGAGATGTAGACATATAGAGATATAAAGATAAAGACATATAGAGATATAGAGATATAGAGATATAGATATAGAGATATGGAGATATAGAGATATAAAGATATAAAGATATAGAGATATAGAAATATAGAGATATAGAGACAGAGACAGAGACATAGAGATATAGAAGTATAAAATATAGAGATATAGAGATATAAAAAATGTTTGGATTTTTAAGTTTCAAAATTTTTAAATGAAAATTAAATGTAATTCAAAACAAGAACGTGCACACAAGGAGGGGTAGGGTGAGGGGGACTTGCACCACTAATCTAAATTTTTAATTCTCTTTCTCTAATTTTTTTATATGTATAAATTTTTCGTATATATATTATAAAATAATTATAATAAAAAAAATGTATATATTTATTATTATTACAATATATATTTATGTTATGTATATATAAGTATAGAATTATATATATTTTATATATATATAAAATTTTTATTACATATGTAGAATTTTATATATAAGTAGAATTCTATTACATCTGTAGTATTCAGTTTGCGAAGCAACTGACACGGGCAAATCGGCTAGTCTATATATAAATTTATGGTGGAGATAAACATTTGATTAGTTCATTATCAGAGTAAGAATAATTTACATAAAATTTTTGTGTTAAATTTTCAATAAGGGAGTTCAAAAGATTGACATTGGCTTGCTCATGAAGCCTGATGGTTGAATGACACCATGGCAAATCAAGCATCATTTTAAGAATTTTGTTCTGACATATTTGTAGCTTAAGTTTGTGAGTTTTGGCACAATCGTACCAAACAGGAGCACCGTACAGGAGGATAGATTGGAAAATTGATTTAAACATTAAAATTTTATTTTCTTTTGTAAAGATTTATTTTATCAATAGTTGTAGATATATGTTTTTGGAAATTAAATTTTCTGTCTATCATGACCCCAAGGTATCGACAATGCTCGGACCATTCAATGTTCACGGTGCCCATTCGAAGTTGTACATTGTTTGGGAGGAAACAAGGTTTTCGACGTCTTGTAAACCAAATAGCTTGCGTTTTCAAAGGATTTACCTTAATCTTCCATTTGAAAAAGTATTTTTCTATTGTGGAAAGAGTTGTTTGCAACGTATGATAAACGTCCACAAAATAAGTGCCCGTGTCGTCAGCAAACATTGCAATACCAATATTATTTCCCAGAGTGGGTATGTCGGAGACAAATATATTGAAAAGAGTAGGCCCAAGTACTGTACCCTGAGGGATTCCATATGGAATATTTTGTACAGAAGATTTATCGTTTTGTACCTTTACCAAAAATTTCCTGCCACTCAAAAAGCTTTGGATAATTTTAACTATCTGCATGGGAAAGTTAAATTGAACAAGTTTGTGTAGTAACGCATCGTGCCAGACAGTATCGAAGGCCTTTTCAATATCTAAAAGAATTAAAGCAGTAGACTCTTTACTATTGAATTTTTCTTTAACATGATTTTTTATTCTGAGAATTTGATGGTTGGTGCTATGAAACGGTCTGAATCCGAATTGAAAATCAGGCAAAACATTATTTGCATTTAAGTGATTGTCAAGATTTTCTTTGATTATTTTTTCTAATATTTTGCTTATAGAGCTCAGTAAGCTTATAGGCCTGTAGCTGTTAGCATCATCTTTTGGTTTGCCGGGTTAAAGTAGGTAAATCTGAAAGCTTTTACCAAAAGAGATGTGAATGTAGAAGTGGCTTTTAGAATAATTATTGTTGCACGAGATATTTATATTTAATAAGGTAAGAGAGGGAAGGTCGATGTTCAAAGTAAACAGAAAAAAAGAAATGCATATACCTACTTACAACTTTTAGGTACATGTAAGCCATTTTTCGAATATTTTTAAGTGGAAATTTACACAGGTTCTTATGAGGGCTGACATATTCCAGGCTCTGCATGCAGCCTTCACTGCACGAGGTCTCCATTTCTATTCTAATTTCGCTGCATGGGAAAAAGCTGCACATCTGTTTTCGGCATTATAATTTCTTTATATCCCAGGATTTTGTTCGGTTTCTCTTGCTTGTATTTAAGGTTGAAAGTACTTAGATTTTATTTTCCCAGCTGATTGTAGATAGGGTTGCCGTATGTCTCAAGAGAATATAATTCGTATCATAATAACCACTGCTGTTTGCTCCAGCGCAGCGGGGCTGTAGAGATGAATAGTTTGCTACTTTAAGCCTTTAGTATGCTGCTGATGCGAAACGAAAAATCCCATAGAAATGAGCGAAATCGATAATTGTAGCAGATTATTTGGAGAGATCTCCCCTCTGTTTTCGCACATAATTAATTGCCTGTACCATTAATTGTGTGCGGAAAAGTGACATTTGGTCTCTATTCTTTTTTGTATTTGTTGTTTCTTTCATCACGCTTTCTGTGATTTTTATGCGTTTGTGTTTGTTTTTTGTTTTTGCAAATGGTGACACTTTCAAGTGGTAATCTTTCGTTATGGTTTTCATAAGTATTTCGTTGTCAAGTTGTAGACCAACTTAAAATTTCGTTTCGTATCAGCAGCGTTCTAGGCTTTAAAATAAATTTAATTCTTCACATATAATAAAACTGACCCAGCGAACTTCGTACCGCCGAACAGTTAATGAACGTAGTGATATCCTTTTAGGTAAACCTAATTTATGATTTTAATTAACGTAATAAAATGAATACAAACAATTTATTTAGTTGAAAAATTCATTAAAAATAAAAAGAAAATATACAAATTAAATTAAACTACAAAAATCAAGTATTTCAATGGCGGGACGGCAAGACATTAATTGCTTTGATGAAGCTATGTATTTTGCTGCTTGGGTTGATTCACTTCAGTGAAACACCTTGGTGTATGTTTAATCGACATGGTGAATGAAAGACAAATCGGAAATTGAATTCTTTTAAACTGAAAGGGCATATCGGTTGGGATCATCGGAATCCTCGGAATGAAAACTTCTTTACCTTTGAATTTTCCTTCGATTATAGTCGCGTGAATTACATTGATCATCAGGTTTCTTACCACGAAACGCGTTCCATTGCATAGTTTTGGGTGGTTTAGATTTCGAAGCATACGATGACTACCGAGCCCACCTTTAGTTGTAAATTGTGCGGTGGTATAAGCCAAGCAAATCCAAGGAATTTGAAAAATCAGTTGGATAGTTGGTGGCTTTGCCTTTGTTTGTTACTAACTCAATAGATTTGAATAAATGCAGATTTCTAAAATTTTGATTCTGAATTAAATAGTTTAGATCATCCATATCTTCATTCTTAGCCGCTTAAATTCCTCGCTCACTCAACCATTCGGTTTTTTTGTGGTTAGCAATGATATTCGGGAATATTCTTTGTTGATGAACCAGCCTTTCGATGAGAAAAAAGTTCAAAAATTCGGAGGAAATGAAATCAATCCACTCGATTCGTGTCCACAGGAACACGACCATTACCGATAGTCAGCAATCGCTCGGAGAAATCTTGAGCAGATCAATAGTTCAGCAATGCAACTCTCATGTTTTCTGCCAACTGCAGTTTCTTCACATAGCGCTCCATATTTTATGATTTGAGGCAAGAGTTTATTGTTCAAAGCACTGAAATGAGGGGAATTAACCTAAAAACGAATAATGGAGTCAGTATTTGGCCATTTGCCTTGGATTCTCCAACAGGATAACGCACCAATCCATACTGCCTGTATAGTTAAATCGTTTGTTCCAAGTTAGAATATGGAATTAATGGATTTAAATTGAAAGTTATAGAAAATAAAGATGAAGAAATTTATAAAGAATTATTTCTGTTTAGGTGGAGTTGAGGTCACTTCCACTTGAACTTTTAAATAGAAGTTAAACAAAATGTTTGGGGATGTCTATCCCCAAAGGGGAAAAGCTATTAAGCTATCAAGATTGGGCCGAAATTTCCCTTTACTATTTAAGATCATTGTACAAATCACTTCCCGACCATGATGACCTTACACTTTACTAAATGCTTTGCTAAAAAATTATTTACTATTATTACCAACAAAAATTGATAAATAAAAACAAAATTTACAAATTTCAACCGATTTTATTGCTTGGATTTTCGACTCTGTCACTCTGTTTATAAACTTTGTTTAAGCCCCATTACTTCGCACAATAAACTGATATTCGAAACTTCTTTTCCACCTGCAGAATTATGTCCCTATAATTCGAGAACTTTATTATAGGGACATAAAATTCTGGGATTTAGTTAAATAAAAATGTTGCCCTTATTCAGGTGAACCGTAGTGTATGACTGAATCTTATGAGTCTTATAATTTTTTTTTTAAGTTAACGCATATGTACATAAGGAAGTTTGAAGTTTTTTACTCATAACTTCAACTATTTTAAATAATTAAGTATTTGCTTATTTAATATCATCAAAATCTGAAATTTCTTTGACCTTAATCTCTCAGTGATTTATTTCTTAAAAAAATAAGCAATGGAATTTAAACACCAACAAAACCTGTCGATATAAAATTTTGTATGCATACCTGTTTGTAGTAGCCCGTTGCGTAATGGTTAGTGCGATGGACTGTCACGCCAGAGGTCTGGGTTCAATACCAGCCGCTTACACCTTAAGTTTTTTTCCGGGCTACTACCTCTTGCGAAGAATTGACAAATCCTCCAAGAGTATCTCTTGTCATAGAAAAGTGCCGCTCACATTAGCCGTTCGGATTCGGCAATAAACTGTAGGTCCCCTCCATTCCTGCAGGCATGCACACAGAAATGGTTGAGAGTTGTAAGTCACTAGGCCCTGGTTCTTCATGAGCCGTTGTGCCATCAAATTTAATTTAATTTATTTATACATACCTGTTAAACCTTTTACAGTTTCTGTATTCTTATGTTATTATTTAACTATTTCTAGGTACTCTACTTTAGTGCTAAAAAATGAATTTGTATTTTTTTTTTCTAGAACTTAAAGCGATGATCACAGGTCCAACAGATTTATACGTTAAGACAGGAAGTGATATTAATCTTGCATGCAAAATCCTTCAGGGACCACATGAACTGGGGAATATTCTTTGGTATAAGGGTAAGCTAAAAAAAATTAAAAAAAAAATTGGTAAAATAATATTTTTCATATTTCTTTACTCATACGTAGGTAATGAAATAATTGATTTGGCAACAAATCAAAATGAAATTGACAACATCAATCGGATAAGTGTGGATAACGATTGGACAGAAGGACTAACATCGAGGTGGGTTCATAGAAATTCAAAAAAAAAAAAAAAAAATATTTTTCTTTTTTAACAGGTTCATCAAAAAATATAAGTTTATTTCAAATATTGGGAACATGTTCCTTCAAATAATTCAATATTTTCAGTCTGAGGCAAGGCGCGCACTGAAGTGGTGACGAAGTGTAGTGGTTGTGGGATAGTGCGTGGCAAAAGAGTGTTTAACTAGTGGCTTGGCGATGGAATGGCGGCGAAGTGTTATGGAAGTAATTTAACGCGCACTGCGGTGGCAAATTACGTATGGTGTCACCGTCTCATCAGTTACAATGTGAATTTATTTACACATTTTGAAATATTCGAGACTTACATAAGTCAGTAATAACAAGTATCTTCTACATTTAAAAAAAAATCCACTTCGTCACCACTTGCTTGCCACTTGAAAATTAAACATGTTCGAGATAAGTGGCACCAGACTGGAACCACACAACCTTCAAAATATCACGCCACCCCGCCACTTTACTTTGATGAGCGCGTCTTCATTTGTTTACATAGGGTTTGGCAATTCCACCTGCCACTTAGTCACAACGCCACTACAATTTCACTCGATCGCCACTTCGGTGCGCGCCTTGCCTGAGAATTGATTGCAAATGATTTGCTGAAAGCGTTTTATACTGCTTCAAATTTGAGTGACATACAAATGTATCTGTTTAAACTATAAAACTGTATCAACCTGTCAGCGATGTCGGAGACTTAACGGCACATATAGTTTAGATCTTCAAATGAAACACCGTAAATAATTCCATAATCACCCTATAATGCTTATGTATATACACAACCACATCATAAATATGTTTCTGTATAACCTCTCAATTAAACTTAATTAGACCAAAAATTTAATTGCTTGAAAACGTTAAAAAAAAAAAACCATAGTTATAACGACTTCGCATTTATTTTTCAGGTTAAAGATCCGAAGAGCCATGCCCAGTGATACGGGAAATTACACATGTGTCCCAACGATAGCAAAATCGACTAGCGTTTATGTTCACGTTATAATTGGTAAGTCTTGAGAGAACTTTAATTATATAAAGAACAAGCTGTCTCACGCTTACATACATTATTTGTGTTGCATTTATATTCAGAGAGGAGAATTTGTGGTCATAAAAATATCCCACATAAATCCCCCCTCCCCTCTATCCCCTTACCATGTTTTCATGAAGGAATTTTATTAATTCCTTTCCTGAATTTTCAAAATAACTCCATATTCTTGCGGTATCCCATATCATCGATGAAGAACGCAGACCATGGCAATGGCAGGGCAGGAAGAGGAAAAACTTTCAGACATTAACGGAACGAAAATTTAATTTCATCGATAAATCACTATTTACCTTGGGTTTTGGTGATGGAAAATTAACGACCATAGGAGACCGAAGACCGAAGACCAAAGAACAAGACCGCAATATACTCATAGTCTCTTCAAAGTGACCCAGAACATGCTATATCCTCCGAACGTCCTTGGGTTTTATGCACACAGGGCTATAGCACTCCTCTAACACACCAACAAAGACCCTCTGATAGCCATAAAAGTTTCACCGCCCGCTCCAGCTTCAGCCTCAGCCACAGCGAATGAACAACGAACATTTGTTTCGTCCTAAGGTTTAAGAGGTTATGATCTTGATTATTACTCCGTGGATTTATACTCTGCAGGAATCTTTGACATGTGAAGGTTAAATTGGTTCTCCTTGGGTAAGGACATCCTTAAACCATGGTCCCTAAATTCGATAAAACAATTTCATCTCATGTTGGCCGTTGGGTCTCCGGTCTCGGCTCCTCTCGGGGTCTTGTTCCTATATCCATATTCGAGTAGTTGAAAGAATACACCACCACTGCCACTGCCACTGCCACTTCCTGTGGGAAAAAGTATGATGAGTCCATTGCAAGATATTCGTATATACCTACAGGTTAATGGGCGCAAATAACAATGCTATTAGTCCTTCCATTTGTTTTATAGTGGATGGAATATGGCTGCTATAAGCTTGATGCTGCTTTCCGAGTGAGAAAGGGAAACACAAGTCTGAGTGATTTTGCGTTCCGCACTCTTGAGTGAGTGTTGAAAATGCATTAGGATAAGTAATTGCCCCGGGGGTATGGGGAATGGATACCTTGTGTCTGCCTAAATCGTTCACACTCTGTATAGTTGGATACGTGGGTATATAATGAGTTCACAAATTGGTCATTATACTGCTGTGCCGCCATTGTATGTTAAGACACCGTATCACCCACCGGTGAAACGGAACAAGAACGCCCTTTAGCATTTCCCGGGTAAATGGTGGTGATTATGCCGTATTCTCTGAAGAATGATCTTGTGAAAAAGGTTTCTTTTTTTGTTGTTGTTGTTGTGGATACCTTAATATGAAGGGCGGTTAAGGTACGTACTTCTATAATCGAGGTGATAATGAAATAATTTGATAAATTTATATCTTTTTCGTTTTTGTATGCCAGGCCATTAAGCAAGGATATATATTTTGAGAACGCGTGAATGTAAACAATTTTTAACGGTGTATCCTGGTGTGAAAAATAATTGTGCGTGCATTTTAAATGCCTCAATTTACCGAGCCGTAAAATGGTCTTGTTATTATTAAAATAAAGTGTTTTTTAATGAAAACAAAACGTTTGGGGGATTTTTGTTTGATTATATGGTTTCTATATTATAAACAATTAATCTTGTGAATAGAAATAGAAAATGCAAATACTTGTACTATAAATAAAATTAATTAACGAAGATTTATTCTTTGATAATACAAATTCTATACCTTCTAGTGAAATAAATCAGCAAAGTAGAAGACTTAGCACTATTTAATTGGACTTGTTGAATTGTTGATTCAAAATAGATTTTAACGGCCTTAAGTCCAAAAAACATCTTAGATTTGTTGATGATCGGAAAGGTTTCTACCTTTAGCCAAGAAATATTCAAGACAAGCCATGCAGCAGAAGAATTCACAAGTGTGGTCATTTCACGACTCACTTGGCATCAATTTGGTAGGTACTTATTTAAAAATGAACAAAAATACTAACACAAAATCTGAGCTCAATTCTTAGGAAACAACGTCGACTTACAAAAATGGTTTTTGCCAAGTTTAAAGCAAATCGGCTCATCCGCTTAGGCTCCAACTCGACAGTGAACGTTCACAGTTCACACGATCAGTCTGATAAAAAAACATTTTTGAACTTATCCATCTTAAAATTAAAGTTTTAGCTTAAGCTACCTAAGCCGACACATGTAAATAAACGAAAGAAAGCTAAAAATATGAAGCTAAAAATAAAATTTTCTAGCTCAAGCTAAAAAGAGTATTCTTATTTTTATTCACATAAATCAAAGCTTAAGCTAGAACTGTCCAGCTTTAGCTACAAGTAAAAGCTATGACTAGCTAGCTTTAGCTTCTTTCAAAAACAGCTTTTAATTTTATTTTTTGTTCACAAGATCCAATACAATTTTGTAACAATTTACCCCAGTCTATTTTACTTACGTTTTATTGTCTAAATGTTATATTTTTACAAATTGTGTTCAGTACTTTTTTCGTTTTTTTTTTTTTGTTGGATTTTGTAGCTGAAATCTCTTTCAACTCAAAATCTTAGGAACAGCATCAATTTTATTAAAAAGTGTTACTTAGCCCCACTCTCCCCTAAATCTTGCCATGAATAAGTGCCTCTCATCTAATCATCTTAGCTATTCGCATTATGCAGAAAACTGTAGGTCTCCTCCATTTCTGCAAATAACACACCCTGATAGTTCTTCACGAGCTGTCGTGCCACCAAATTGGATTTTAAAATTTTAGTTAAATATTTAAATTTTGTGTTTATATTTTTTTTTAATTTAAATTAGAATTTTTCGAATGATTTACTAGCTGTCACACTCCACACATGTGTATCTGTCTCGTAGTCAGGTTTTGCGGAGAGGAATACATGGATAATATCTAGACCTTGTCTCGACTATTCTTGGCGTTAGGGAAGCGTTCAATGGGTGTGCTTTGACAAGTATAATAAGCTGACAAGTTTGGCAGGAATGCCAATATTATAGACATGATTTTATATAATTCGTCCATATTTAATAAAAAATTTTATTTGTTGCGTCAAGGGGGGTGGTAATATTTCACGGACATTTTTTTTACACCGGGCCAAAAATTGGAAAATTCGGCCGAAAAAGTAGGAATATCGTGAAAACCTCTTAAAAATAAATAAAAATTAGTCCCTTTTTGTATTCGTATGCGCATAACTCGGCTGAACATTATCCGATTTTTATGGGGATTTTTTTTGTTGGATTCATATTGAACCTTGCATCAAACCAGAGAAACACACTACAAATCCGAAAATTGGAATTTTAGACGAGAAAAGTCGAGCAATCTTAAAAAAACCAAAATGGTGATGATATATCAGAAAATTACATTTTGTATAAGAAGAAGTAAATATTGACGATGAATAACAAATAATACGGAATTGATATAATAATAACAGATGACGTTAAGCTCTTAAACTCACGTTTGAAAGCTTAAGAAAATATTTTTGGTGTCGCAATGAGACCAAAAGTTCGTAAATTATATCTGTTTTTTCGCTTTTAGGTCTACGGAGCCGTCGAGTTTTAAATAAATTCTTCCAACCACATTTTTTCTTAATTTAAAATCATCTAGAAATATGTCGTAGTCCTACTTTTTCTAAAATAACGATAAAGCAGTACGGTGCACTGGGGCGTATACGCAATTTTTTTTTTCGTCTTCATTTTTGTTTGTTCATTACTTTAGATTATATCAGTTTAAATATTATGTATTGAAAAAACAAAAACTAACAATAGTAAAAACCATAAGCTAACAGGAACCCTCAACAAAAACCCAATTAATCTTTTCTCTTTCTCTTTGGACAAAAATTATTTCATATAATTTTAATTTTCACTTTCTAATTTTGAATAAAATATTCTTTATTATTTTTTTGGATTCCCAGAAATATCAAATGCAATTGCAATATTAATTTTAATTTGAAAATGTATTCCAAATCCAAACGTTTAAATCTTATTGTCAAGAGAATCCTCAAAATATTCTTAACTGAAAAGAGAACTTTAACACAAATAGCTTTAAGCACTATATAAATTTACCTTTGTCTTACATTCATACTGAAGATTGCATATATGTACATGTCCACACATATGACGACCGTTTCCTTAATGTAACTCAATAAATCTGAGGTGTTCTAAGGAAAGTGTTTTGTGTTTCAACTTCCATTGAATTGAAAATAGAAATGGAAATGTTAAGCTTGAAAGCCTTCTTCATTTCGTATGTGTTTACTTTAAGGGTCTGCAAATGTGAAAGGACATAAAGAAAACATGCATTGAAGTTGAAAACTTTTCAATGAAGAATTACTAAATACACGACTGAATCGCACAAACTTGCTGTTATGCTTTAAAGTGGCTTTGAAAGATGTTTATATTAAATATTTATTGATACAAAATTGAGACAGTTAAAGCAGATGCAGACAAAAAAAAAATTGATTTATACTTTAAAATAAAGAAAACAACAATTTCGGGATTTATTGGGTAGTTATGTGGCATGCTATATTATTTTAGCTCTCTTTTTGAAATTGAACAAAATCGGTTAAGCCTTTAAGGATAGGTAAATGACGAATAAACAAAAAAATCTAAAAAATCAATCTGAAAACTCAAAAAACGAAAAAACCCAAATAAAAAAACTTATTTACACGAATCCAATAAATTACATGTCCCAAAGACTATAAACAAAGTAAAAACCTACTTGCTTGGTGTGCGAGTAAAGGATTTCTTTCTTGACTGCTTTTTTTTTTCGAAAATTAAAACCACAAAGTCCAAGTGCGTTTAGAAAACAGCATTATTTGATCAAGTTACACAGTTCCAGGACTCTTCACAGAGAGTCAAGTTTGGTGGTATTTTTTAAGTGGTGCGAGTTGTGGAAATATAATAAAATTAAAATGTCACAGGAACTTCACCTTATTATACGATCACCACTGTGGTTTTAAACTTATTCATTTTAATTTAAAAGAGATACCTTTTTTATTGTATTTATAAATTTAAGATTGTAGTTATAAATTTAAGGTATAGTTTTATGTGAGTATACATAATTACATAATTAGAAATTACAGCTTAAACTGAAAAAAAAATGTTAAAATCAACATAATTTGAAATCAATTTATGACAAAACAAAAATTATGAGTTTGTTTTGAGAGCTACAATAAAAACACGATTTGATTTCTCTAACAAATCTTAGGTTATGAGAAAAAAAATTCAAAATCGCACGAGTGTTAAAAAAGAATAATTTTGTATAGGCACTTATAAAATTATGTAAACATTTTTAAGAAGAAAAATTGGTGCACCATTTTTAATATTTATTATTGTGGAGTTAAAAATTCAATTTAGAAAAAAATAATCATTACACGTGTTTGAAATTGTCCAATTATCCAAAATAAATTTAAACTTTTTTTTTTAATTTTATCCATTTTTTTTTATGTATGCAATATGATTTCAATTAAACTAAAAGCTCTTGCATACTAAATTAAATTTAAATAAGTTAAAATGAGTCTCATTTTTTGTGTTCGTAAGCGAATAACGTGGCTGGATTTGTATTGAAACAGAGAAACACACTACGTAATGGAAAATTAGGTCGGAAAGTCGCGATAGCAATAAATTGCATACTTTCTGAATTGTTTTTTTTTTTGTTCGGTCTTTCTACATTGGCGATTGATACGACTTTCGAAAACGGAGACGGACAGAATCCCGAAATCCCGAAGACCCAAAATCCCGAAAACCCAAAATTCCGAAAACTCAAAATCCCGAAAACTCAAAATCCCAAAAACACGAAATCCCGAAAACCTAAAATCCCAAAAACATAAAATCCCGAAAACCCAGAATCCCGAAAGCACAAAATCCCGAAAGGCCAAAATCGCGTTACTGAAATTGAAAAATTTTTATTTTCTTAAATTTTTTTTTAAAGGTTTGTATTTGTTTTGACCATAACAAGAATTTTTGTCTAAATTATTTTATATAACGTTACCAGGTGTCGTAAAAGTCGACCAATTTGTTTTCAAAGTATTGAGTTAAAAAAAAAAAACCCAACAGTTTTTTTTTTTGGCGCCCATACGCCCACATTTTTTTATCACTCATGGCATAAAGTAATTTTTTCAACTAGGTGACTTGGCATTATGTGTTTTATTAACTTTCCATTGGAAGTTATTGTAATCGGTCCGATTTGTGAAATCGAAATTTTTTACATTTCTCGACGTTTTGAGGTCTCTGGAGTCGGATTACATTGTTCTTAGAGAGATGTCTTTGTACCATGTACGTTCGTATGTTCGTACGTTCTTACGTTCGTACGTTCGGAAGCTTTTTTTCGCCGACGATATCTCGAGAACGCATAGAGAAATCAACTTTATTAATAAGTCGATTTATTTAATAAGGCCATAACGTCCACAAAGGATTTTCAGACAAAATCAAACAGCGGTTTTTTATTACCGTAATTTTAAAAAAAGTTGTAAAATGGCTTGTTTCTCGAATATCTCTAGAACAAATAATGCTATCGACTTCGGCCTGGGTTTCATTCTATGCATAATGATGTAGTGAAAAATTGGTAATACTTAGAAAAAATCAATCCACGGTTTTTTTTTTTTTACTTAAAAAACCATTAAAAATTGTTAAAAAATATTGAATATCTTGAGAACAAAGAAATTAACTTCAGGTTAATTTTATTTAATACGCAAAGTTATAGTTGACAATCGGTAGAGTTTGTAAACCAATTCAAATAACGTTTTTTTTTAGATCAAAAAAAAAAAAAAAAAGCTTGCGAAAATTTTTAAAAAATCTTTTTCATCTTGAATACCTCGAGAACAACCAATGATATCAACTCCGGGATAATTTTAGTCTACACACATTGCCATAATTAATAGTAATTGATGAGATTTGTAAAAAAATTCAATTGCTAATAATTGTTGAAATTTTTCGTGTCGCATATATTTAGAGCAAACAGCCTCCCTTGATTGCATAACTGATAAGTTTTTCTAAGATTTTTAATTGGTAATTTTCTTATAAAAAATAATATCGGGTGTCGAGTTTCAAAGGGAACTAATGTGAAGTTATCAGTGTGAGTCAAACCCAGCCTCTTTTTTCAATTTATATTTGGTTTCCTCTATAAAACACCCCTTTTACCTAATAAGATTAATAAAAAAATACATATTTATCTTCGCCTTAAGATAAAATGTATCAGTGTCAAAAACAACCATTTCCGTGTTACAATAATGTACACAGACAAAATATTTAAACTTATTTTTAAAAATGACGTAGAAAGCTAAACTTTGTTCTTGCCTTAAGATACTATGAAAGTATCAAATCTTTTGATCGTCCTTAACACCATTTTCACATTTCAAAAGCACAAAGCATAACCTCACATAACGCACATCTGTTTCATTTGTAAAGTTATCCTTTGGGCTAAAGTAAGGAAACAAAAACTAAGATTGCAAAAAAAAAACAGTTTTGAGCTTTTAACATTTAACCAAAAAAAAGAGATACAAAATACAAACAGTTTTATTTTGTATACATGTTGAATTTATAAAAAAAAAACGCCTGGAGCAATCGAAAATCAGCAACTATATGTTGTAGAAGGCTGCGATGGATGCAAAGGATATACGAAGGATACTTTCAGCTCAGCTTTTCAACGAGAGAAAATACTTTATCTTCTATATGTGGAGGGAATCCTTGATATACTCAATGCGACACGTTTAATGTTCCTTCTTCAATTTGTTTTCCTTTCACTTCGGCAAAATGGATTCGCCTTCAAATGTTCCCCAACATTATGAGAAACGACAAGCGATCTTGGAATATATATATCCTCGATAAACCCCCATTTGCCCAGGTCTTCATCATAGTTGTATACTACTCGAACTCTGCTCTGGTACTTGCACGCTAGGTATTTCCTAATTTATGTGTGAACGAGAGAAACGAACCAGCAAAAAAAGTAATTATTTTCCTATCCCTGGGGCCATTCCAGGATCTCGTTCACTTTCACGTGTGTGCATGCAACAAACCCTTTAATGTTTATGTTTATTTTTTTGTTCATTCTATTTTTTGATTTTATACGTACTCATAGAAAAACTATTTACTTGGGATTTGGGGAGCAAAGCTGTGTAACTGCCTTGCTATGAATAAGTTGGGTAAACATTGATATACATCAAGAGAACACAGGCAAAGAGTAAATAGTACAACAAAAAAAAAAATCCTCAAACCATGGCAGAAGGACGAAAGCAATAAGAATAGGGCTGATGAGATGTGTATACGAATTGTTGTTGTTGCTGTGCTGCTGATGGAGTTGGTTGGACGGACCATGGCTAGGTCATTTTGGAGGAATTTCAATGTTTTTTCATTAATTTTTAATTAAAAAGAAACAAAGACATATGCGATAGAGAAGCGTACATGCGATGATGCACTTGAACAAAATGTCCTTTAGGTCCTTGCTCTGCTTTTTTGTTCAACCTTGGTTTTGAATGATTGTGTGATGCCATACACAATATTGCAAACATTTCCAATGTCATACAAATCACACATTTTCGCCTGTAACGGAGTTTTATTCTTAGGACAAATTGAAAGTCAAGCCTCGAGGTTGAGAACGAGAATAGGAAAGCAGAGTTTAGTTTGTAAAAAAAAATTCAAATTCGAAATTCTACTTTTTAAAAATTTATCTGTGTTGTTTTGATATCATATTCTGCTTTTTGAAATTCATCTTTCTGACATTCTTTCGATCAATGGTCAGCCATCCCCTCAACCGAATAAAGGAGAAGCTTTACTACAGAAGGTATAAGCAATTATGTAGATGCACCATGCACTCACCGATTGTGGTGAACGTATGATCATTACTCATTCATGTTCTCATCTAACTTCCGCAGGACATACAACTGTAACTCGTCTAGTGTGAGAAAATAATTCTTTATCAGAGACTTTCGAAACATTTAACCACATAAAAAGTACTAATACACTCGATTATAAGTAAATTTTCTGAGAATTTAGGAAGGATGGTGATAGAGAGAAGAAAGAGAAGAGGTGCAGTACTACCAGTTTACTTCAATTGAAGTAGATCTACTTTTATTTTCAAAATTTTTTTAAATCAACTTTCTAATTCGCACCATCACCAAAATATGGAAATCTACTTCATTTTCAAAATATCAGTAACCTACTTCAATTTTACAAAACAAAGGCCAAATCTACTTCTTTTTTCTCTATTTTAATCAATTTTTTTGTTTTTTTTTCAGATCTACAACTTTTAGCTTGTAAGCTTTGATACAAATTTTTTGATGTTAAAATTAATTAAAATACTTAATCAATTTTGGAGAACTTAGACACATTTTTCGGGAAAATAAATATTCATAAAGTCAAACTAATAATAGGTCTGTTCTTTTACTCCCCAAAACTGACAATTTAAAGAAATTGTATACAAGTTTACCAAAATCCGGTTCATTACGCAAAAGATGTGTAGTTTTGGCCAAAAGAGAATGCTCACGAGAGTGTACAAAATTTCCCCTTCTGTCAATTTCTGCCCAAGAAATTTCTTCGGGTAGAAATATAAGATCTCTGTCAAAAGAAGTAAAAAACAACAAAAAATACAAAATGACTGTTGTTTACTTTTTTGTTAAAATAGGGAAGCTTTAAGGAAGGGGGTACCTACTAAAACTAAGTGTTTAATGCATTTAAATATAAACCATTTAAAAATGACAAATTAATGACTTCTAAACCCCCTGTATATGCATGCAATAATGATGAAATAATAAAATAAGCCTAACAGGATTTAAAGTTTACGGTAGGAACTGAATATCCTGATATATCATATTTTTATCTCGCTCTAAACACATTGATATTATGGTCTAAATAATGCGATTTTTTTTGAAAATTCAAATTTTTGAGATATTTTCTGATAAAGAATTCACCGTAAGAGTCATTAAAAGGTAAAGGTTTCATTTTTTTCATTCACTTAGGAGTTTTAGAGTAATTCATGGATTTGTAAAACAGAAATTAACAAATAATAACAACTGAATCATTGCTAAAAGAAAACGAAAAAGGGGTATTAGGATTCCGTTTGTCTGCTAACGCTAACCATACCTAAACATATTTAGCCTTCAACACTGTTTTGATACGATATTGTTTAGTAAAACAAATTGTTTCATTAACTTTGCGAAGCAACGCGAGTGCTGGTCTGCTGGTATTATATACATACATATACTGTAGCTTTTTTATTATTATGTGATTTATGTTAAATATAATTTTAAGGCCACAAATTCCTGTGAATGCATATATTTTTTTTAAATTTTAAATCTTACCATCTGGCTTCTGCATAAACCAATTTTCTAGCTGAAATCTGATGATGATTATAGTATGGATCCTAGCCTTAAACTTTGTTCAGATAACATTTTGAAGCATATTTTAAAGAAACATCAAAGCGATATCGAAAGCCATTTGAAAAAGTATAGATGTTAAGGACTATAAATTCAAGAAATTTATCGCGTTTTTAAAGATTTAACTACCTTCATAGATATAAATAAAATCCTCTATTTCATTTCAAGAAAAAAAAAAAAAAAACAAATTTCTCTTAATTCTTTGGAATTTTATTTATATATAAAAGTATGTAGCGATGTACCTACCTAAACAGGGTTGAATAGGAATACTCTACTCGTATATCTCTATCGTCCGCTTGTACTTCATTTCCTTCCGAAATTCAATGGCTGAATAAAAGAAGACAAACAACAGCGTCACGCCATCCTGCCAACTTATATTCCTTAACGGTGGCGGCGCTTGTTTCTGTGGAATGTTTTCAAAAACAAATTTATTTTGTCAGCTTATTCACTATCTATGCACATATACCTATATACTCTTCTCCACGCCAACCAGCTTACTTAAATTTTGCCTTAGTTTAAGCGATTGTTGCCACAGCAAGCATGGACCGAAAATCGCTTTAAACATCACTTGCCCTCCTCTAAGCTTCTATGAGAAAAAAAAAGTAAAATTTATCTGGTTAATTAAGACCATAGAATAACATCCTTTTGAGAGTTTTCATCTTTTTAAAAGAACATTTCTTTTGGAAAATAGCAAATAAGAAAGTATGACTAAGAATAATATCCTTTTTGATTTTATTTTCCTTTGAAATAAGTCTTTATTATTTACAGTAGTTGCTTAGTGTTGCATTTTATTTCTGTATAGTTCAAGAGGTTATATAAGGTTAGAAATTGAAAAATAAAATTCTTTTATCAAAACTGATTTTAAAAAGATGATGTCGATTAGATTATTTCTTGTAAAAATCTATTACAATCTGTTGTGTGAGTGAGAAGTTACGGAAAAAGGATGAGTGTCATATTAGCGAATTTGTCGCTGTATGTTTTCTATGTTTTTTTTTTTTTTTTTGCAAAATTGTCAAATTGGCATCAAATTACCGAGGAACATCTGGAAAGAGTTAAAATCTTCTTATATTGATTGGGTTTCTGCTTAATTAGTTTTGAAATATTGAATTTTATCGTACGATGTTTTCTATGTTTTTTTTTGGGAAAATTATATTAAACATTGCACGACAACTAACAGCAAATTTTTAAGCAAAAGACTTTCGATTACAAAAGTTTTAACCCATTTTTAACGAGTACGTAACTTTAAATGAATTTAATTTAAAAAAAAAACCATAGAAAAAATCGCACGACAAAATTAAAATTTTCACAACTAATTCAGGGCTAGTTAAGGTAAATTATTAGGTAAAAACCCAATCAATATAAGAAGTTTTTAACTCTTTTACAGACGCTCCTCTGTAATTTGATACCAATTTGAATATTTAGCAAGAAAAAACATAGACAAACTTGCACGAAAAAACTGAAATTTTTACAAATAATTTAGGGTTGACGAGCTGCAAATTATAAAGCATTAAACCACTCAATATATGAAATTTGTACCGCTTTTCCAAGGGTTCCTCGCTAATTTGATACCGATTCGACAATTTTGTAAAAAAAAAAAACATAGAAAACATCGAACGACAAAATTCGAAATTATCACAACACCATAAAAGGTGTTTTTGAAAGAAGCTAATGCTAGCTAGTAATAGCTTTTACTATAAATAAAAAAAGAATAAACTTTTTAGCTTGTGCTAGAAATTTTTAGTTTAAGCTTCATATTTTTAGCTTTCGTTTGTTTATAAAACCAGCCATATATACACTATTACTAAGGAGAATTCTTATACGTAAAACCAGCTTAAATAAAATGAAAAACCCGGATACCTGAAACATATTTTCAGTTCAATTTTATATTTTTCATTGAAAAAAACTCTCTTAAGTGAAAAATAAAATTGAATCGTCAGAAAGAAAAATTTGCTGAATGCGATTTTCAGCACGAAATGTTATTTGAACTTCTAATTATTTTACAAACGTTTGTCCTCTCAAACAAAAATCCAAAACAACATTCAATTAGCTCAAGAGGTATATGTACTTTTTGACATTTACTAAAAAGAAAACTACATTTTCATCATTCAAAGGTAAATAAGAAAAATATAAATTGTTTCTAGCATCAATTATCCGCTTAATGGAATTTTTAGATCCGCTTAATTGAAACTTATCCGAACTCTGCTTAAGTGAAATTTTTTTTTCACTTAATCGGGTTTCGTTTAAGTGAAAAACCCGTTTAATTGAAAGAAAGACTGTGACATTTTGCAGTTTCTCTTATTCGGGTTGAATTGTAATAAGAACTAGTCAAAGGTTACTAGACAAGAAGTGCAAGAATCTTGAAGTTTTTGTAGATTTTACTTTAATATTCTAGTAAAAGCTATTTTTAATCACAAGAATTGAAGGTCAAGCTGAAAAAACAAACTAAAGCTAATGGAATCTATCGTAAGCTATTTAAAAATGGCTTTTACTAATTGACATCTTTCACTAGCTATAGCTTAAGCTTAGTTTTATTCACGCAAAACCTAGATTTTACTTAAAAATCCAAGTATTAGCTTTAGCTTTTTTACTATTCACAAGACCCAATGTTTTTAATATTTTCTCACCCTTCATGACTTTGAAAAAAAAACAAGAAAAAGGTATGCATTTTCTAGATCTGTGGCTTATTAAACAAACAGTCAATCGTCTAGCAGAGCTCCTTTATCCTCTTTGGTTATTTTAAACTGCAGATTCGGTTAGTTTATGCAGGGCAGGTATGTATTATTCAGTGTTCTTATTAGTCGTCAAGCTTGGTGCATTCGTACCGTGATAGTTATAGAAAAGTATTATAAATTGAAAATATCTAAAGAAAGTTAAAAGGCTTAGAAGTTATGAAAATCAATCTGGCTTCTACTACACGATCTTTTCTTCAGTCCAAATGAATTTTCAGATGTTAAGTACTTTTTTTTCTGTAAGGCTTAAAAAGATTAAATGAATATTTTTCTTTTAGGCCGTGCGCAAATTGGTTTAAAATTTCGATTAAATTGTATCCGAGATTAGAATTTGACATTTCACCTCATTATTAAAAATTAATCTTAGGATGAAATTTAACGCGGTTTTAACCCAAACCACACACGGCCTCAAATGTTGTACATATAACTATGTAGGTACTTGCTTTCCGATAAAAATATCACAAAAATTTGATGTGTTCCTCTTAACCAAATCACTGTTTTCACACATAAAACTTAAACAACACCAACTATTACATTCCAATCAAACTAAAATAATTGCCTTGTTAATAACTATAAACCAAGCATTACCTCGCGGACTATGCAGATTGAAATAAAATTAAAAATTGTTCTTTTTGTGTACTAGCCCAGCATAGCAAAAGGGACTGGAAAATTTTGGTTGTAGATATATTTTTTTTTCACTTTTTGAAAAAAAAAAAAAACAAAATATTAGTACATAATGAAAACCGCGTCTTTTATCTTTTTTTTTAAGATAAAAAAGAGGTTTCTTTTGTAGGTATTGAAACTGTGGTTTTAGTAAAGTGTTTTATGTTTTTCTTTGTTTAATTTTTTGTGGTGATTATTACTGAACAGATCGAGTGTTTCGAACGCAACTATGAAATTAGAAATTGCACGCTGTTTCTCTTCTTTATTAAACGAACTTTCAGTGGTTAGATTTTTTTTACCGTTCTTTGATTTTTTTACCAGTTTCTTGGCTAACTCTTGGAGGTTTGGCTGCACTAAAAAATTTGTTTTGTTAAATTAAAGTACCTACATATTTGAATAAAATTTTTATACATAACAGGCTTATAGATCTGTAGTTTCCGAATGCAAATAAAACTATTTCATCCTTTCCTGAAGTTTAAATTTTTTAATTCATTATCAATTTTAAAAAGTTAGTTTCTAAAGATCGCAGTCGATGGAACTGCTCGGCCATGGAATTGTACGAAGCGGCAATATATTATTTATCGAGTATTAGCACATGTCAAACAAGAAGTGGGATAGAATTATTTACAACTGATGATTTTCATATTTTGCTCTCACACTTGCATCCAAACAAATCAATTCACCATATAACTTTAAACTCCCCACAGTTTAAGAACCTATTCTAAAAAGAAAATTCATGTATAGGCAGATTGTCAAATTGTATGAGATTGGCTGTCAAGTTGTGTAGGATGGAATTTCATATTTTGTTTCCACACTATTTAGGTACATAATTTACTGCCAGCTTTTTTGACAGGGCTTCAAGGGACAATGGAAAGGCGAGGTGTGACACTTAACCAGAAAGTTGATAATTTGACCAACATTGTCGCGTTGTCGGTACAGTTCAGTTGTCTATAGCTTGTTGTCGGTATGGTGCGGTATAGCAAATCGGCACAGAAGAAATTAATTTACAACATTTTTTGATAGTCCATTAAAATATAAAATTAGTTTTTTTTGTAGGTGAATTATAGATTTTTAAATGCTCATTTGTTGCACAAACTCAAAACTTGTAGCTCTAACGGTTTTTTGTAACTTCAACTTAACAACTTTTAAAGTTAGCTGAGCTCCCAAAATCTAAAATAATAAGAAAATCGAAAAATTTTTGTGCACGAATTTGTAGTTTTCTTAAACTTAATGAAACCCTTATTTTTTTTATTTTTTTTTTAATTAAAGATTCAGCTTAAATAAGACATTATACCTACTGTAACGGTCAAAATTTGAAAAAAGTTCGAATTTTCGAAATTTCTTTTATTTGTTAAAAATTGTAGCTTTTTAAATGCATCAGGTATGACCCGAAATGTTTTTTTAAAACTGAAAATTTAAATAAAAAATGATCCGTGAAAGCTATACAAAATTAGTTTTTCACAAAAAAATTAGCATTTTAGAAGCTACAATTTCTGACAAAAAGGAAATTTTGAAAATTCCACTTTTTTACCAACTTCCGTTTTATTAACCCATTTCCGGAGGCCTCCAGTTCCAGTTGACTTAGAAACTTGAAATTTCACATACTGTATATTTCCTTATTAAAGGAAATATTAAAAAAAGAAAAGCTTTTGGTTTCCCAGAAAGTTCTTGTTGCGTTTACGCAACGCTCGCCGAAAGCCAGTATCAAAATTATTAAAATAAAATTTTCTTCTGACCTACATGAAATACATGAACTTTATATGAATACTTTTATGAAAAAAAAATTAAATACACCTAGATACACTTAGTAATGACAAGATTATTGAAAATAAATAAAATTATCAAAAATATAAATAAAAATTGACTTAAAAAAATTTTTTTTTCAAAAATTAATAAAAATGAAGAAAAAATTTTCAAAATTATTTTTTTCCAAAAATGAACACTTAAATTACCTATGTATACTATGTATAAGTTTCTGAAGATTGCCCTTAAGAAGATAAAAATCAAAAATAAAAAATAAAAAATCAAAAATTAAATCATTTTTCCCAAATTTATTTTGAAAAAAAATCAAAAAGCTCATTTTTCCCAAACCCTTAAAAAGATAAAAATCAAAAACTGCAAACAAAAATTGACCTAAAAAATTATTATTTTTTTTTTTTTTTAATCAAAAAACAATTTTTTTTTATTTAAATTTTTTTTTTCAAAAATCCAGACCAAAATTACCTATACGCTTTATAAATTTGAAGTTTCTCAAACCAAAAACTTTACAAAAATTGAAAAAAAAATTGACCTCAAAAAAAAAAATAATCATGCTCTTGTTGGATAGGATGCAATCAAAAATTATGTCTCTTCAAAGATTTGAAAACGCAACGAAAGGAATTATTATTTTTTTTAGGTCCAAATGCTACTGGATTAAGCGAGCGTTGTGAAAACTCAACGTAGTGCTTTCTTCTCACCTATCAGACAGGCAACTCATATCAATTGCGTCAACATTATTTCAGAATATAATTCCAATCCTCATTTACCTGTAACATGATTTTGAAATGAAAAATTTTAATTCTGATAAAATGTTTAAATATTTTAAAAATTCTACCTCAAAATTTCGAAAATGTCATATTTTGAAGGTACAAAATCAACACGAAAAAAGTATTTGAAAAAAATCCAAAACAGGTCGATTAGATAATTCAAATAACTCTCAAATCCATTACTAAGTTTATCTAAATTTATCATCAGTTAAGTTCCAGAAGTTTTCAGGTTGCGTTTCCGCAACGCTATCCCGAAATGGGTTAACGGGACGGAAATGCACTTAAATAAATAAATACATTTGATGGCACAACAGCTCATGAAGAACTAGGGCCTAGTGACTTACAACTCTCAACCATTCCTGTGTGCGTGTCTGCAGGAATGGAGGAGACCTACAGTTTATTGCCGAATCCGAACGGCTAACGAGCGGCACTTTTCTGTGACAGGAGATACTCTTGGAGGATTTGTCAATTCCTCGCAAGAGGCAGTAGCCGTTTTTTCTTTTAAATAAATAGGTGGCGAGGATGGGGATCGAACCTTAGACCTCCGGCATGACAGTCCATCGCACTAACCATCACGCCACGGCTACTACGGAAATGCACTTATTAAGCTTTATATTCAAATAAAAAATTAACCAAAAAAGCTATTAAATTAATTTTTGTGCAACAAATTAGCATTTTTGACACCAAGAGAATTATTATTTTCGTACTTTTGTTTGCTAACTTCAGACATATTTTAGCGGAAATTTGAATATTTTGTAAACTATTTGAGCTACAAAATCGCAGTTTTTGCGACTCAAGAGCATTTAAAAAGCTACAATTTTGGGTGTCAATCCGCTAACTTCAAACTTATTTTAGCAGAAAACTTAAATAACTCAGAAATTATACGAGGGTCGTCATTAAAAGCTATTTTGAATCAATTATTCAACAAATAAACAGTGCTAAGTATTCTAATTTGCTGATTTATTTCAAGTATAAGAAAAAAAACTTTGTAAAAGTAATGTTGTACACCTTCACCCCCAGGTAAAAATAAAAACAAAATCTTATTTCTATTCAATGTTCCTTAAGCTTGGAAATACCAAATTGAATACCCAATTCCTGAGTCCATTGTAACCGCTAAAAGCGCCTATAACGAATAGTTTAAAAGTAAAAATAAAACTGATTCACTATTGAACAGTTTGCTCTACCTTTAGTGTTAAGTTGGCAACACTTCTTTTCTGTCGAAAATTTGACTATCCTAAATAATCAGTGAAATACTAACCACACCAACAACAGGATAAACAATAAAAACCTTTTTTTTTCGGGATAAAGACTTCTATTTTGTTTTGTCTAGTAGGTATCTCCTGTCTGGTTTAAGCTGATTTTTTGTTATATTTTTAAGTCAATTTTGCTATTTCCAATCCATATTCCTTACAATCTGTCATCAATCTTAGCATCCAATCAATTTCTGAGAAAAAAAATAACGAAGGAAAAGCAAATTTACTGTTGCTGCTCTTGCTTGTATATTCAGATTCTCATATAAGGTACATTGTATAGGTTATAAGCATTTTCCTATACCTTACCTACTCCAATATCCACTTTCCTATCTTCAAAAAGCTGGCAGATCACGAAGCTGACTTCAAGTCTAATTGACAGCCCCATTATCCTGTCATGAGATGTGAGGATTATTTTTCCAGAAGTGACATGTCAGTTTTATTTTTTGCCGTCAAAAGAAATCCCTTCCTTTTCTATCTCCGTTTTGTTTTTATATCATATCCCCCACACACAAATACCTATTACTATATTTCTATCCTCACACATACATACATAATACATTTTAATTACCTTCATGGAATTATCCCCTTGACTGCTCTCAATTTCCAGAACTCAGACAAACAATTTGTGAAATAAAAAAAAAATATCATATCGTTCCATATTTTGTTTGTCTATATGAATGTAGTCTCTCTATTTTTTATAACCTCAATTTCTTTTCTGTGTGTTTCAGGTGAGCATCCAGCTGCAATGCAGCACAATGCCGCAACATCTGTGGTAGTAGTAAACTCAAGGACCAGACACAGTTGGCTGTGTGGGATATTGCCCGTGCTATTGCTGTGTTATCTGCGAGTTTTCCTAAAGTCTGTTTCCGGTGTAAGTAATTTGTTGAGGACAAGCAATGATAATAAGAGCTGAAGAAGCGCTCCAAGTTGTTGTGGTGGTGCATCTGGGAATTAAATTTTTCATTTTTATTTTTTATTTTTTTTTTATTTTTTATCTTGTCTTATTTACTTCTTAATTTTTTTTTTGACATCGACTGTTGGGATTATGTCTTTAAGTTTTCTTCAATGATGTACTTTTTTGTATTTAATAGGTAACTTTAAGAAAAAATGAAAAATAGATGAATATAAAAATGTAAGAAAAAAAACAAAAATTATTAGAAATAAGGAGCATTCATATGTAAGTTTGTTAATATAAAAATAGATTTATAAAATAAAAATATATATTTGACACACATACCAACACAAACATTTGAAAGTTAAGAATATAGACGTACTTAATTCATAAAGCAAAATATTTAATAAATACAAAATTTGTATATACATATTAGTTTTTTTAGGAAGTAATAATATTGTAATATTTTTTCCCACAGAAAAATGTTATTTATATTCGCAGAGAGACACCCGATAATGCTTGGTTGTGAATAATAATTTAAAAATGCAATTCCAAAAATTTTGCACATAATATCTTTTGTATATGTTTTTTTTAAGAGTTTTTTTTTATAATGGCGGTCGAATTTTTTTTAATTAAATCATTAATTTAGAAATTAAGGGCAACTTAATGCACAAAATATGCATAAAAACTTTAAGTTATTGAAAGTCTTTCGCACTTTCTGACAGCGTGCTAGTGTGTGAAAACAAAATATGCATAACGTTTTCTATTACAGAAATGGAAAAAGTCATACCATTACTCAGTGAAATAATGCAAAAGGGTCGATTAGTTTCACATTTCCAAATTTCTTAAATCCACACCAAATTTTCCTTCAAATCTTTATTCACAAATTGGGTTTGACAAGTTTTTATGATTTTATACGTAGAAATTATAAAGTGTTCTGCCAAAAAAAATAAATTAAATATTTTTGAAGCAAGTGTGAAAAAAAACAATTTTTACATATAAAGAGGACAACACATACAAATTGGAGTGCTTACTTTTTATTAAAATGTTGAGCGTTTTTTTTTTTTTTTTTTTTTTTTTTTTTTTGTTTAAGTTTGTTTTGTATAGAGTTTGTTTTGATAAATTTGGGTTCAATAAACCAGCAGTTAAAATAAAAAAAATTTTATGTAGTTAAAAAAGCCTTTTTTTTATAAAAGGAAAAAAATAACAGCGAACTAAAAATTTTAAATAAATAATTCACAACAGACTTTAAAACTATAAATTTTTTTTTTTTTTGTATAACAGATTTTGCATTTTAAATTTCTATTAAAGGAATATATTTTTTGCTAATAAAACATATGCCAATTTTTATTAAGTTTAATATTGCAAAACTGACGCAAAATCCACTGTTATTATGAATCTATTGCAATAATAATATTTTTTTTTTTTTTTTACAGAAAATAAAGTTTTGCGGTAATTCAAGTAGTCTGACTATCCTGTTCACTTTACAATCCATATTTTAATATTTTCGCTGATTCGAGGTCATGTTATAATACAAAACTAGTAATTTGTTTCAATATGAAATATGCAGCAAGTTAAAGTACGAAAAAAAGTTATACCACTTTGAAATCCTCATATCACGCCCCAATTTTTATCAGTTTTGCCACATAGGTTACCATACATTTTTTTTATTCCACAGATGATTTAACTTTTACAAAAATAAATTCATCCCAATTTCACTTTGAAAATCGAATTTTTTTATTTTTTTTTTAAAAGGTACATAAGAAATTTAAACTTTTTAGCACTCCTATGTTTTAGCCCAGGTATTGTAAAATATTGCTGCCAAAAATAACTATTGAATTAATTCTTATATATAGCCGTGGTATTAACAAATGTAAAGTTAGGCAAAAAAAGCTCCCAAAACAGAAAAATCCATTTACTTTTTGAACCACTTGCGATAGAAACTTTTCATGTGCCATTCCAGTGCAGCCATAAAATGCACTTTTTGCCATATCAATAAAATAATCCATTATTTACGGGACACCCTGTATTTCTGATTTCTCGAAAACAACAAAAAATATATTTTCTTATGATTTTAAAACGGGAATTCCTCAAAAAAAATGTGCAGATATAATATTTCTGACTTCTGATTAAAGTTTCACCAAAAAACTTCAGAAGAGTACGATTTGGCTAGTGCAACACAAACAAAAACACCTGTGTAATGAAGGTTTTATAATAAAAAAAATATGCACGACTGGATCGCACGAACTTGCTGTTTTAGTTAAAAACTAACATGTTGTGATGATATTTTTTAGATATTTTAAAAGCAATATCTATTGTTTGAACTACTAAGAAGAACCAAATTAAAAAAAATTAACAAAATCGGTCGACTCATTTGGAAGATTAAGGCATTCTTCCCAAAGAACATCAAAACCCTATTACCGCAATGCGATTTTTTTTTTGGCAAAAACCTGAAGCCCAGTTTTCTTACAACCGATTTGATTATAACAGATAAGTACGATGTATAATCAAAATCGATAGAATCATTTTTTAAGAAAATTTGAACAAATCAAAATATTTTTATGTTCTAGGTGACCTTAATTAAAAATTCGAATTTCCCCTCTAGGGAATCACATAAAAATGCTCTGTACGGGATTTGAAGCTAATCGCCCCAAAATCATTTAAGCTTTAGCTCAAATAACAGTGGAAAAACGGGCGCGGCGTACAGACACCCAGACGCACGGACGGTATGGCGAAAACTCCTTTTCAGACTTCTCTATCATCGTTGTGTCAATTTTAAATACAAATTCGAGTTTTTTACACAAACTAATACTCTTGCCTTATAAAGCAACTAAAAACCTACATACATATAACCATACTGAAATAAATCAGTCAAGTATAGAAAGCTTAACATTATTTAATTAAATGCCTTGAATTAGCTTTTAACGCACATTAAGTCCATACAAATTGGCGATCTCACTTGAACTCATCAGAGTTTAACACGTAATTTTTTTTAAGTTCAGTTCAACTTACATGAATTATCTGTGCTAAACATCTAAAATTAATAATAAAATAAATAATTGCAATTGCAATATGAACCAAATAAACGTGGTCAAACAAATTGTTAAAAATTCAATAAAATAAAAAAAAGTACGTATACGCCCGAGTGCACCAGTGTTATATCATTGATTTTGTTTTGGAAAACATAAAGCAACGAAGCATATGGCTGGTCTACTTGAAATTAAACAAAAATCTTTTCCAATCTCTGCCTAGAGTGGACGAAATGGCTGCGCTCATAAATCGTTTCGTATTAAACAAAAATTACTAAAAAGCTAACGCAAAACTGATCGGTGCCCCAATAGGTCCGTCTTCGTACTGGAAACACAATTCCCTACAACGCTAAGAGGCGTCACTGGAGTTGTATACTGCTGAAGTTTCAAGCGTGGACAGTTTATGCCTTAGCCAAATGTATCTGGGCAACTCATAAGCAAATATAATTCGTTTAAACACTATCTAAAAAAATGTGTACGTCTTCTCAGTGAGAAAAACAATAAGGGATAATCGTTCTATGATAGGATTGCAAAGTTGCAAAGTTTTAATAAAATTAGTAAAAAAAAAAAGAAAAACATTTAAATCCATTTTCCAGTGAATGAATTGTTTGAAAAAATCATATAGTCAAGGAAATCTAAGATTTGACCCCGCACAAACGGTGTCAGGACCATGGGTTCGATTTACAACCTCGTCCACCTAAAAACAAAATTTGTGTTTTTTTTTCATGGTCACTGCCTCTAAGAGTAGCTCTTGTCACCTTAGCTGTTAATTTCAAAACGGCTTACATGTAACCTATTCGTAGAACTGATTTATCATGGTCAAGTTTGGGGAGTGACATTTTCAGTTTTTTTATGAATATTTTTTTTTTTATTTTAGCATCTGGTTTTCTGGGCTTAATTAGAAATTGATGGGAGCATTAATCACTAACAACAAAAATATTACTTAATAACGTAAAATTTTTAAATAATTTTTTTTTTTGTATTTCAATTCGATTTTTTATGGAAATTGCCCCTCATGGCGAAACGGGGGAAAGAGAACCCCCTTGCCATACGATTTTATTTCTTGTCTCAATCCCACCTACACGCTCTAGCTTTTTGTCAGACCTTATGCGAATAACCCTGTATGCATAGATGCATAAATTTTCATAGCCAATTTCATTCAATTTCCCGGTGTTAGATGTTGTCGAATTTTTGATATATGTTGTGGAACATGTTAGTGAATCAGTTTAGACAGTATATGAATGTACGAGGTTTATTCGGTTGGTTTTGAGAAAATTTAGCAAAACATTACATCATGACAGCTATCCTTTCTATAAGAGTTTTTCCTTTTTACCTTATTACCGCGTGTTGTCAGATTTGGTTAAAACCTCGCCTCAAGTTTGGCTTAAGAATAAACAGATTATTTTTTTTAGAAGTGAGTTTATTAGGAGCTAGAATTAAATGGGAGGGTTCTTCGTTACAGGCAAGAAGTGCAGGTGGAATGCTTGCCTGTGTTTGGCTTAGTTCATTGCTTATTTCTCAACTTAACAGAAATTACATGATAAAACTTTAAGTTTACTAAGAGAAAAATTATAAGCCCTAACCAATTCTATACTAAAAATCATAAAATCGTTAAACCTACACCTAAAGCACCTCAATTTTATGTCCCTTAAATATATTTTGGGGCAGACTCTTTAGATGATTTTTGCACCATCGCAATATAGTTTTTTTTTAACAAAGATTTTTATTCTTATTATTTCTTTCATAAGTAATTATTTTTTTAACAATAATTTTTCAAGCGTAGCACAAAATCTCTGAATAAAACCTTAAAAAAATTACTCTTGGTTTCAAACATTTTTATACTGCTTAAGTATAATAAATTTTTTTTTACTGTAATGATATTATATTTAAAATTAAAACAAAATAACAATGTAATTCACAAAAAACAATTATGTATAAAGTCATTTTAATAGATATTATTAACAATACAATATTTCTTAAAAATTTTAGCTTGTAATTCTACTTTCATGTGAGAATTATATTTTAAGAAAATTAAAAACAAAAAAAAAACAAACAAACCGAAACTAGTACACACACACATGAAACAGCTAAACATTATACAAAAAATTAAATATCATATATCAACAATTAATTATAAAATAAATCAATACTTAAAAAAAAATCATCACGACAGTATTCATAAAAAAAATGTCAACATTATTCAACACATTTTTGTTAAGAAAATAATAAACCAAAAAAAAAAAAAACAAATTAAGTTCAACGAAAATTCACTTGAAAATATAAATGCAAGAATTAATACAAATAATTGTAAATAAAATAAAATTATAAATTTGTATGTAGTTACTACATAAATATAGAATTAAAAAAATAATTGTATGTAATACAAATTAAAAGTATTCTTTTTTAGAAAGAGGTAAGAAATTTTTTTGTTTATCAATAGAAAAATTTAGAAAAACTTAATAAAAAAAAATTTAGTTATAAGAATTAAGAATTATTATTACACATCTACAACACTGTAGGTTAAGTGATATTTATAAGAATTAAAAAAAAGAACAGACAGACTTACTGAAATAATTGTAAAAGAAAATAATTGTAAATACATTTTATTAAATTATTTAAGAGAATAAAAGAAAATAAGTTAAAAAAAAAATATCAAATCTGTTTTTTTTACTTTTTATGGGAATAATTTTTAGAAAATTATTTTTATTTTGAAAAAAAAAAAGAAACTAAATTAGAAATAACAAAGCAGCCTTGTCGTCTCATAGGAGGGAGACCTTGCGATAGATCCGATAGTTCTGATTTCTTACTGAGTTGTTTATGATGTTGGCCTCATGAAAAAACCAAGTTTTCAAACTCGAACACCGAACGCTACATGGTTGAAAATCCAGAAAACCCGAGATTTTCGCGCTTTTTTCAGTTATTGGCGATTTTAACCCTAAAGGACTAGTTTCTCGACTATAACTTTGCTCTACGATTTCAAAGTAATTAAATTTTCTTCAATTTGAGCCCAGAACCATCTGTGTAAGCCCAACAGTTTCTAAAATACAGCCATTCAAAATTTAGCAATAATAAATTTATAACAACGAAGTAGTATGTACCTACAGTACAGAATGTTTGGCAAAAGATACATAAAAATACTACAGCCAGCGTGTATGGTGTATGTTGAGTCAAAAGAAGATACAAATTGTACGGGGTAGTGTACATCCCCCTGTTCAGGCGGGAGCGGAAATTTTCCAAAAAAATTATGTACTTTAAATAGAAATAGACCCATCAAAATCCTAAGGAACAAAATTATAAACCTTTTCTTGCAGCTGGAAATTCTAATTAATTTTTCAATTTTATTTTTAAATCAAGTTTTTTTAATTGATAATTTTTAAAAAATTTATTTCCAAACTCAAAATTTTGAAAAAAAAATTAAAGTAATTGAGAGCTTGTTTTGTTTTCAAAATTCAATGCTTTTATCAATTCTAAAACAAGATGCCTAAATGACTCATCGTTTCTGAAAAAATCAAAAATCACTAAAGCGCTCAATAAACGATAAACTCATCGCATCGTATAGATTTGAGTTGTACCGATATCGGTCGGTAGCGATATCGAAAGTGAGTACACACACTGACACTGTCAAACACAAACAAGTCAACGACCTGCATTTTCTAATGAATTCTTTATGGAAACCATTTTTCTCATGCTTCTACTAGCAGCCAAAACAGAAAACATTAGTTTGACGGTTGTCACAGTAGCGAACACACGCAAACACAGTACGTTCCCCATCGAAGCAAGTCGCATGCTCCCTAGGTCTTCGCTCGAAGCAGGACTATTCACTTTTTAAGTGTCGAACTTTCACCGTTGGGCACATCACCCAACACCAGCTTCTGACCACCGCACCCTTTTTACTGATGTGCGTGAAGTTACCACCGCCATTTTTGATTTTCGTAAAAAAATGGTTTTGCTGCGATGTGTCCAACTTGTGCATATTGTGCTATAATATGCTCAACTTGTGCTACGATGTACCGTAAATATTTTTTTCAAATTCGCAGATTCGCAAATTTTACGAATCAAATTCTTTTAATAATTAAATTTTCTAAAAACTTAAAGTTGTGCTGTTTTGTGCTCAAAAAATTAAACTAGAACCGAAGAGATAAAAAAAATAAGCATATTTGCAACATTTACAAGCAATAACTCAAAAATGTTGCGAAGCACCTTTGCGTGAAATTAGCAACGCCATTTTAGATTTTCAAAAAGTAAAGGTTGTGCTGTATTGTGCCCAACTTGTGCTATTTGTGCCTTGAATTTTTTTTTTTTTTAATTTGCAAATTTTAGAGCCGAAAATTCATTTTGCGAAGCGTGAACTTAGCATCGCCATTTGCGATTTTCAAAAAATAATGAATGGATATTATGATCATCTTGTGCTGCGTTGTGTCGCAATTATTTTTTTCAATTTCGCACGTTTGCAGGCTTTTAAACACTGCCTACATAAAGGTAATGCAGTGTTGAATATTCAATATGGCCTGTTTCTTTTTGATTAAGAATGTCACAATGCAACATAGATTTTTCACCAAGCCCATTTGCTATTATTAGGGCTTTTTAACAATAAAACATTGTGATTCGCCAATAAAAATAGTGTTTTGAAATTAATTTTTTTGTTTTTCTATTAATTTTTTACATTAATTTTTAGTTGTTGAGTTTTTTTTTTTTTGGCAAAAGTCACTGTTTTGCACAGTCTCCTAAATAAAATTCTAATGGTTAAATAAGCCGACAAAGAGTACAGCTTGGTATTTTTGTTATAGAAATCAATATACCTAAATCAATATTGCGAATAATTAACCATTTAAATTTTTGCCAACATGAAAACAAGAATCTCCAGACAAGAAAAATCTGTCACTTAAAACTTCGACACTGAAAAATTCAACACTTAAATGGCAGCACTTAAATATCCAGCGCTCAATCGGCGTTGGTGAAGTGTCCGTCTATCAATTTGCGGTTCCAAAAAGTACTGTACCGGTCTTCGCTCGGTAGTCCCCTTTCACACGAAGATAATAGAGATTTTTTTGACGTTTTCTTTAAATCTCCTTAACAATCTATTATACCTTTCACACGCAAGGAAAAAAAACCTGAAAAGATTTGCTTATTTTCCTTTTAAACTACCTTGGTTGAACGCACATAAACGTAGTGTGAAGAGGAACGTCAAAAAAATCTTCTTAATTTATTGACCGGGAAGATTTTGTTTACCTTCCTTTCTGTCTGTTCTTCTCGCCTATGAACTGATTGTTGCTACAAACTCAGTTGCTTCGTGTGAAAAGGGGCGCCAGCATTCGACCGTACAATTTCAGTACAGCGGATACTTTCGTTTACACACACGATACAATCATCGCATGCGATTCATCTTTTGTACGGTAATACAATAATTGAATCGTGTATTGAGCGCTTAAGATTAACCGTTGTAGATGGCATGATTTGTGTGTCCTATCACGGGCCGGTTCACACAACCGTTTTCTTTTCTAAAAAAAAATTAAAATGAAGAAGCTAACTCATCGATCGATATGTGTCCTCATTTATTTAAAGGGTTGCTGTATTTTTTCTCACAAACCCCTAAAATTTGCCTAAATTTTCCAAGATATCATTGTTTCTTTCAACAAATCAGGTTTAATTGAAACGAATTTAATTGTAAATTTATTATGGCCATCAAAAATGATTTTAGACATTCCTTCTTAAATCGATCTTATAACAGTAATTTAATATTTTTTTGTTTTGTGTTTTGTTTTGCTTTTATTTTGAGTTGTTTTGTTCTTCATCAAATAATTATGAATTATTTCTGGATGATTATCCTTTCCTTTGGTCCTGTTTCTAATGAGACGAAAATGAAAAATATCATTTTTTTTTTGTTTGTGTCGATGGTTCTTTTTTATTGGACCAATTTAGCTTTGTTGCCATGCCAATTGGCAATAAATCCAAACATGACGTCTTCCCTGCTGAAAAAGAGAAAGGTACTCTCTTGGGAACATAATATATATAAAAAAAATAAAAAAAAAAAAAAAAATTGGAATGCTGAAGAATGGCACATTATACTGCCACTCTGGGAGTTAAATGATGCGTTATAAATGAAATATATATCTTTCTTATATGACCTGTTCGGAGATGAAGTGACTGAATGAACAAACATCAAGTGAGTTAGTTGATTGTATTTTCTAATATAAATTTCTCTGATTAAATATATAAGGACGGTCGGTAAGGTGGTGCTGTGAGTTAGGGCTTCAAAATGGGGAATACATATATTTTCAGATTAAACAGAAGGTTTGGTTCAATGATTTTTTGAAAAAATTGATTTATCTCTAATTGGCCTTTTGAAATCATATGACCTTCTGAGTTCTTTCGTATTGATATTGATTGATTGCAAACGTCAAATCGGCAATCAAAGAAACGTTTAGCTATGGTGGAGCCTTGATAAAGCTTTTGTACGTGGGTCGTCTAAAGAGGGCAAGAGTATGAGCTGCTGTTTTTTTTTTTTTTTTTGCTTGTTTTATAGGGAAAGTATAGGTAGAATTTTACTCTTGGTTCGTGCAAACGAAAATTCGTGGTTTCAATCAAATTTGACACTATACGTTGATGCAGAAGTCCGTCCATTGCCGTCAGTCAGTCTGGTATATTTTCATCAAATTTGGTAAAGAGCATTCTTATTTGATTCGATAGAGAATAAAAAATGGAGGTCTCACTGCTGAACCAAATCATGTTAGAAAAAGGGAATTCAAAGATATTAAATGGTTCAAGTAAATTTGGAATGTTTATGCTCTAAATTTTCTTCTGATTTAGAAATGAAAAATATTTACAAAAAAAGAGCTGTGAGTTGGTTTTATTTGATGAAAAAAAAAAAAAAATTGTGAATTGATTCATTTTTGGATCTTTAAAAAAAGGTAGAGATAGCATGGCATTGCAAGAGTTGCCGTTGTTTTTGAATGAATTTTTTTTCACTTTCAATTCGATTTCCTAAAAAATTGTCCCTCTTGCGTAAACGGGGGAAAATAGGACGTCTTCCAAGTTTTTTTGTTGCCTCTACCCAAACTTTATGCCCTATCCTTATGTCGTATCTTATTCTAGGCTACCTATTGGTGAACAAAATTGTTGCGAAAAATGGTTTTTAATGACACCTCCCATACAACCGTATTTTATTTTCGCTTTTCTCAAAACCAGTTGTTGATTTGGATCAATTTAGCTTTGGGAAATGTTTTGAAAGTTATAAATAATATTTATTGTTTTCAAAACAGCTAGTTTTGTATACAAAAAAAAATATATTGCTTGCGAAAATGAAATGGTATATTTTTTTATTGCCACCTAATGTTTTAACGTCACCAATCGATTTCTTATTTTTTAATCTAGAATATTTCAAAAAAAAATTATTGTTCCTTTCATGCGATTACTAAAAATCGTTAAAGAAAATCTTATTTTTTCGAAAACGGACTTATGCTATTTTAATGTCTCTGGAATTTTTATTATAAGCGCGATTTAATATTTAAGAGAAACTAAATTTACATAAGGTTATTAATAAAAGTACTTACTTCTAATGTTTTTGATATCGGTACTTTCTCATTACAAGTTTAATCGATTTAATTTTAATTTTTTTCACAAAGTCAAATACCTAATTGTATTAAAATATTACAAAAAAGTAAAACAATAGTATGTGATTCTTTTTTATTCTCAGCTTAGGTAGCGTCATTGGATCCAGGGTCCGTACCGTAGAAAGCAAAATGAAGCCCTGTGTGTTTGATAGTCAGGAACTCTGGTTATAATACTTACAATACGTCAAATCTATAATCTTTTCCTTTCAAAAATTAAAAAAGGCTTGCTTTCACAAATACAGTGCTAGCACCCGGCATTATGGCGTATAAACAGTACATAAACGGGCGTATATAACAGTAATTCGTATTTTCAAATTTGTATAAAATTCCCATTAGAAAGTGGACTTCGTTCTCACCTTGCTTGGGAATAAAAACCACTTTAAAAAAGTAGTTTCTGTTCCCGCCTAGTGGGAACTAACACCTTTGGTGGAATTAGTTCCTGGGGACTTAGTTCATGGCACCGAATATTTTTTTAATCATATATGTACCATACCTATTGCCCGAAAAATGAAAGGGTATCAAAGTTCTCCAAAATTGATTATTTTAATTAATTTTAATAAAATTTATCAAGGTAATGAACTTACAAAATAAAAGCTACAGATCTGAAAAAACAAAAATTTCTGGATTAAAATAGAGAAAAAAGAAGTAGATTTAGCCTTTGTTTTGTAAAATTGAAGTAAGTTTAAACAGAGATTTTGAAAATGATGTAGATTTCAATATTTTTGTGATGGTGCGAAGTAGGAAGTAGATTTTCAATTTTTTTGAAAAAAAAAAAAAAAGTAAATCTACTTCAATTGAAGTAAAGTGGTAGTACTGATAGGGGCCCTACTAGAAGTTACCTTAGTGAATTTCTCCATTTTGCTCAATCGCAGAGAGGATTAAAATTAATTAGGTAGACCGCGCTGGAATTTACTTCCAAATGAATTGCAATGTACCAAACGCACGCCGCACCTTCAGATTTCAAGAGGAAATTATTCTTGCACTTCTCTAATCAAGATTAAATTTATATTTAAGCCTTCTCATTTTTTTTAAATTTCTTTGATTTTACTTTTGCTTCTAGTACTCCTATTTTGTTTTATATAATTCTATTTAAGATTCTATATTAGTAATGCATGCATTTGATAAGATATTTTATAAATAAACCGACCTTGTTTTAAGAATTATGGTTTCATGTTTTTGAATATTAAGAACATTTTGTAATTTAAACTATTGATGCCCCAAAAAGATTTGAATCTGAATAAATGAAACAAAAAAATGAAATTACTAGAGGAAAATATCTTGATTTAACGGGTAATTCTCACAGCCCCTTATGAACTCTGCGATGACAACTAGTTGTAAGCTTTATAAATGCAGAAAAACTCATTTTATTGATGTCTAATGCGTATAGCAGCCTTGCCACAAAGAAAAAATTATTGAGGGCCACTTTAAGGGCCATTTCCTTAAAGTGCGGGCCACAATCCGTCAGAGAATTTTTTTGCTAAATATGTAGGTCCTAAGACAAACTTTTTTATTTTCTTTTGTCGCTAATAGTTTGGCAGACAAAGTTTATATTAACTTTTTTCGTGTACTTTCCGAAACTACGAATTTCTACACAATTTTTTTTTTTGTTTTATAAGTATTTTCGCTGAAAATTCGTAGAAATTCGTAGTTTTGGACAGTACACGAACAAAGTTACATAATATTATTAATTATTTTTTATAGAAAATTTGTCTTCCAATTTAGAAAGAAACATCTGAGCGCTCAAGGATTTTTTAAGGGGGACAAAAAATTTCACATAAGAGCAGAGATTTTTTTCGGAGCTTTCGGCTGCAAAAATGTTTGAATTGTTCTAACATTTAAACCTTTGTTCAGCAAATTTTAACCCACTGATTTTGGCGGATTAACTGGTGTTTTATTATATTGATATGATAAAAGCCAATAAAATGCTTGTACCAGGGTTGAACCCACCGATTTCAGGTATCTGCTTGTGGTCTACAAATTAATATCAAAGCAGTAAATATAAAACAAAATGGAGTAAAACACAATAGAAATTTAAAAAAAAATTGAAATAAATTGAACTTTAATGTTTAAATCATTCCCCCAAGCTTTGTGCTTTAATCATAAAATATAAGGAAAGCTGAAATTTTATTTCCAGATGTTCGAAGTATGAGAATTTTTGCAAGTTTTTAAAATTTTAATCTTTTCTCGTGAAAGGATTCCGCCTCCGTCAAATTTATTAAAAGCGCTCAATGATTGTTTTGTAGGGTACTCCCAAGGAACACAAAAAATTATAAGTGCGGGCCACTCAATGGTGGCCCGGGGCCAAGAGCCAAAATGAAAAACATAGGGCCAAATGGCCCGATCGGGCACATTATGGCAACGCTGGCGTATAGCCTCGATTGCTTCAATTGCTATGTGCTCCTTAAAGTATGTTATGCAATTCTGGAGATGCGATTTTTGTAGATGTTTTGGTACAGTTGTCGCATAGGCGTATTTTTGTGGATGTTTCGGTATTTTTCCCAGTTGTCGGATGGGCGTATTGAGAACAGTGTAACTTCGTTACAAGTCAAGATCCCGCCATACAACGACGTACACCCTCACCGAGGTACCATCAGATAAGAAGTATAAAGTTTTGTAGGAAGCGTATAAACAAACATTTTGCGCAATGCCTAGCGTAAAGTGGTCAAGGCATAGTTGCCACGCTTTAAAGGTAATTTTTCGGGTTATTACAATTATCTGACCAAAGCGCTAGAGGTCGGAAACTTTTGGATTATGCATTCGGTGAATATTATAAACAAATTAATAAAAAATCACAACTATACCTGATCTAACGATCAAAGTCTCCCTCCTATGAGACGACGGGGTTAGATACTGGAATATGTATTTTATAATTCTGAGTACAATTTCGATTTGGTTTTAAAATAAAAAAAAAAATAAAAAAAATTGGCGATAAAAATAAATTTGGGCGATATTTTCAAATCTATCTGGGCGCTTTTTCTTTGGGCTTGCCCGCATTGGTCCCCTAGTGTTGCCGCCCGAAATAATATAAACGTGCAATATTTTTCTGAAAAAACCTGCCAATATGCTTTATGGAAAAACTGCAAATTCACATTTATTTTGTTAAAAACCCTAATTATTTTTTTTACGGGGTGTAATAAAACAAAAATAAAAATCAAAGGAAATCATTTGCGAAGAAGAGAATAAACAAAAATAAAACAAAATTATTTTTGTTATTGTTTTAGTGGACTATATTGAATTAAATTCAAATGAAATCATTTGCTCTATTCGTGCATTGTAAAAAAATATGTGTTTCTGTTCACTTTTTCTACGGAATTTGGAATAATTTTCATAAAATTTTGTTAAAATTTGCTTTATTTTAAGTAAAATAATTGAAATAAAAAAAAACGTGCCATATTCAACTTTTTCGTGCCACCGTGCTACGAGGAAATAATCGCGTCAAAAAAGCACGATCGTGCCACTTCGGCAACGCTGGTCCCGATTAGTCGATAATTGAAAAATGTCGAAAAATGAAAGAACCGGAATGCTGTATACTAAATATATGAGAGTTCGAATTAAAAAAAAAAAAAAACACATTTTTGATGATAAAAATGAAAAAAAATATTGAAGACAAAAACAATTTTTTGTATTTGTATTTGTATTTGTATTCGTATTTTTTTTTTTTTTTTTTTGTGCTTGTTAAAGTTTATATACGACATCTTGTCATATACTTAGTAGGGCTGTGTCAATCATGAACGATTCGATTTTTTTGATCCGATCATCGAAAAGTCACAACTTTTCATTTCAATCGATCTAAATCTCAATCATTTTGATGATTCTCGATTTTCCAACCCAATCTTAATCATTTCAATACATCTCGATTTAAAACATCAATCTCTAGTACAGTAAGAAAAAATTCAAAATAAAAAAGATTAGGCTGGTCAGTATAAGCGGTCAAATGTAACAAAAATGAGTTTTTTGCAAATGTCTCAGGAACGGTTTGTGCTAGAGAAAAATTTTATCCTACAATCTTGTAGCTGAGACAATTTCACACAAAAATGGTGCCATACAATTTTTTTCGTAGCATTAACCGTTTAAAAGTTACAGCACATTTTCATGACCTTTGGCCACTTTTATGAGACTTCTTGACTTTTCGATTTGCTGTAACTTTTTAAGGGTTAATGCTACCAAAAAAATAATAGGACAATTTTTGTGGAAAATTACGTCAGCTACAAGATTAAGGAATAAAATTTTTCTCTATCACAAACCTTTCCTAAGATATTTGCAAAAATCTCATTTAGCGGTCATCGGATCGGTGAGGACTGAGGATTGAGGATTGAGGAACTCTTTCAGTGGGTTCGATCAAAATCGGTACATTATTGAATTGAATTCGTTAGATTCGGAGATTGAATTTCATCGAAATCGAAATGTAAAATCGAATCGGAACAGTATAAAATACTGAATTGAGTTAAATGAAAATGATCGAATGATCGGATCATTTTGGTAATCGATTCTTGAACGATTCGATCATTTGAAATGAACGATTTACACAGCTCTAATACTTAGGTAGGTTTCTACCTATTTAACAAAATATTTATTTAATGAATCCATAAAAAATTATTTGTGCACTGTTCCATACATACAGTAAGTAGTAAACGCATCATTTTCTAAAAGGAGTAACTGCTTCTGTAAAAAGATGGAATGCTTTTAACTCAAACGGACTGATTTTATCATATAGTCGTAAGAGCTTTATCCCACAATCGACTTTGAGGATTGCGGGATAACAATTCACCACTCAGTCACCTCATAAATCGATAAATTTAAAAAATATAACCTCCAAAAATCTAACATAATATCATGGTATAAAAGATTTATTTTGCTGTTTGCATCATCATCACAGAAAAAAAGAAGCTCTTTGCCTTCTTCAAATAGGTAGGAATGTAGGTAGGTATATGAACCATCCTGGATTTGTTCACATGGAACATCACTCAAAATCCAAGAATTTTATCTGACAGCGAACACTCAAGATAAACATAACAAAAACCAAACCAGGCTACAAATAAAAATACCAAAAAAATATATAATAAATGCCATCATATAACTAATATTGTGTTCCTTGTCAACGCACAACGGTATAATGTCTGTAAGTATCAGAAATTCTACTTATAAGCCAGATGAAACACGAGAAATCAATCTTACCTTTCAAATCGATTCTCAGTCAAGTACAGACATCCAGCACTTCTTCTCCTTCAACCCACCTGTGATGGTATACAGTGGCACGGGCGGCGGCGCGCGGATTGGTGATGGGGGACTATGTCACCAAATAAAAGTAATTGCTGCAATCATTCTCCCCGAAGTTTTCACCTTTACCCAGCGAAATCAGAAAGAACACTGCAGGCAGAATGATGAGTGTTATAAAACAACATCTATACCTAACCTATAAATAAATCGAGGGAATTCGAAACAAAAGAAAACTCTAGAGAAAACCGCAATAATTCTGGAAAATATCGCCTTGTTTTAGGTATTTCCATTTTTAGCTAATAACACGTTAATCAATTTCTATTATCCCAAAACTTAACGTCTTCGCTGCCATTGCCATCATCTTTGAAAACAAAACCTCCTTGATGTCGTCTTTTGCTCCTCCCTCAACGAGCTATTCCCAGACCGAATTTGGCAAGCAAAATGAGCTTGCTGTGTCGTATATACCACCTACCTACTTGTCATCTTCCTTGCCGGGTAATGTTGTTGTCCTTGTTGCCAATGCCATTGCCATCATCGTATCCCTGTTTTCCTCTTGAACAGAATCAGCATAAATAATTTATCATTTCAAGTGTTTGCCACTCACTTGGTGTTCTCACGGTTCCAATGGAGGAATGAGTCAAAAAAAAAAAAAAACAAATAACGAAAACACGAATCCTTACCAAATCCTGGGCAAAGAATAAGAAGACAGCTCCTCATAAACGATTGATGTCGAGCTCGTTAAAGATTTCATTTTTCCACAAAAAAAAATAAAAATGCATTTGGAAGCACTGAAAGTGGAAAAACGAAGTGAAATGAAAACCCAAAAACGACGACAAAGATGATACTAAAAAATGTCAAGAACACTTAGCAAAACTTAACCAACGAAAAAATTAAGGAGGACAGAGAGTAGGGGAATTGCATTAAGTTTGTCTTTTAGATATTTTTGGAATTTTTTTTTTATTATTTTCTTTTCATAAAGAAAATATTTTGTCTTTTGAAAGAGGCGTTAAAATGTAATATTCAAAACTTTCGCTATGAAAATAGTTTTTGTGTCAACAAAATGTTTAAAAAGAGGACAAAGTAAAATTGTCGGATTTGTTTTTTTTTTTTTTGTTTTTTTTTTTTATGTGAAATTGATTAACAAATTGGCAGTTTTCTTTCTGGGTCAAAATAGTCGAATAACGGTTAGAAATCAGAGCAGATCCAGATATTTTTAATGACTATTGACTAAATGCACTTCTTTGTTCTATAAATCAATTTCGAGCGGCTTAATAATAAGAAAGAAACTTATTTTAACCGACTGTGTATTTTTATAAAATAGCCTGCATGTTAAGTAACTGACTGAACAGAAGGAGACGGAGACGGAACCGGAGCCGCAGCTGGAATAGCTGTCAAAATATTGAATACACACAAATTCAATGTTGCGAACACAACGGAACTTAGCCGCAACCTTCGTTCCGATATCAATTGTATAAGAAAAACTTGTAAAGCTTTAATTGAGGATGATTTAAAATGGCTTCTACGTAGCCATTTTTTTTATAGAAATACATTTATTCTATAGCACTTCTTACAAATCTTATGAGAGCATTCTTCGGAGTAAAATGATTTTAATCCATAAAGGTGAAATAGGAGTGAAAAAATGTCGCCTTTTTAACTATTTGGAGTATAATACAAAACTTATAGAAGTAGGTTAAGGAGTAATAAGAAACTTCTTTGGATGACTATAGGACTAAAATTGTTAGTTGGGTAATTTATTTTATTTTTCGTTGTTTGTTTAAATAAAAATTTAATTTTTTCGTTGTTTTATTGGTATTGGGCTACTATTTGGTCTACTTTTTCGGCTCCGATTTTGGGCTATGGAACTAGTTCAGGACATGGCAACCCTGCGGTACTAGGTAGATTCTAGGGGCTTATTGACAATACAGCTTGTGTTAATGAAGCTGGTTCTACTACATTTTGAGGTAGACAACAGACTGCAATGCTTTATTTAGTGTGCGGGAAGGATTCGAACGAAGTACACCGACGTCTAAAGTCTTGGTGCAAGCTTATTGATTACTTTGACAAACAATGGCAAAAGACGGATGGAATATCTGGCAGATAATGTTTTAGGTATCCGAAACCTGGCAACGACAATTATAAATACATAAAAGATTTTGTGCCTACCTTGTTGAAATTCCAAAAATATTTATTTCGGATTTCATATCATCCCTATATTAAATTTTTATTAACTGAATCACCTATAAGAAATCATATTCAATTGAAGACAGAAAATTTTGTCGTAATTTAATTACCTACATATATCTTTCAACATATCCTTAAACATTACCGAAGTGCCAGAAGGCAGCAGATAGTAAATGAGAACATCTTAGTATCTGCAGTGAATTTATATTTGAAATAGCTTACAATATTTGAACATAAAGCAACATAATCAGTTCCTGAATAATTTCCTATACCTTTCATCGGTACACACACCTCCACAGCAAATGAACACATCCACAACCTCAACCACCCAGCGCAAGGAATCAGAGCTCTCCCTCTGATGGTTGTGAACGAACATGCATAGTAGCAAAAGCAACAGCAGTTTGTTGCAGTAGCAATGTCCTTCTAATGTTTACAGTTTATCAATAATCCATGCAAATAGCACGCACATTGTTAATGGAAACAAGATAACCATCGGCCTATGCAAATATATCATCTTAGATGTCTCTCAATGTCTCAATGTTACCCTTCTATATACAGCATAGGTAGTTCATATATTTAGAAAGTAGGTACCCTATAAGCTCTTGCTGCAATGAGGAACTTAAATATTCAATGCAGAGTACAATCTGTGTGTCTTCAGCTTCAGCTGTCGAAATGGACGATAACACTAAGTTTAAGAACAAATAGGTTCTTCTCCCACCCAGCCAGCCAGCGTTGCCGAAATGGCACGATTGTGCTTTTTTAAAACTATAATTTTCTCGTGGCACGGTGGCACGAAAAAGTTCAATATGGCACGTTTTTTTATTTCCATTATTTTACTTAAAATTAAGCAAATTTCAACAAAATTTAATGAAAATTGGTCCCAATTGCGTAAAAAATGGACAGAAACACATATTTTTTGACAATGTACGAATAGAGCAAATGATTTCCATTGATCTTTGTTATTGTATTACCCCCGTAATAAAATTGATCAGTTATTTTAACAAAATAGACGAATTTGTGGTTTTTTCATATAGCACGAAAAATGGCACATTTTTTCAGAACATTTGGCACGTTTATATTATTTCGGGTGGCAACGCTGTCTCCCACCACATGGGTTTTTGTGATGCGGCGTATAATTGGCTTAACAGAATGATGACGGAGACGGGACTGGAGCCGGAGCTGGAATAGCTGTCAAAATATTGAATATACGCAAGTTCGATGTTGCGAACACAACGGAACGTAGACGCATACGGAGCTGCAGCCGCAGACGGAAGAGTTCACCAACTTTTAACTTTTCACGTACGACACTTTTGACGTGTCAATTTGTATGAAGAAAAAAAAAAACAACTTTTTGGGTCGGAAAAAAATATTGTGGTTATTTGTATCGCGAAAAAAATTATTTATTAAAAGGAAAATTATTGGAAACAAAAAATGTGAATTCTGAGCTTGTACACAAGAATATTCTTTTGTTTTTCTTCAAAATACATTCAAAGCTGTACAGCTGTATTGTGGGCAGGTAAAAAAAAATAACTTACGACACTTTTTGACAGCTCTTCCAGTTCCGTCTATGGCTCCAGTTCCATCATTCTATTCTGTTCAGGCAGTTAAGCCCTTCTCTTCTTCTATTATAATATTAGCGTGTTTGTAGAAAATATAGATTGCAGGTGATTGACTTTGGTTTGGTGTGAATCACTTGCCTAAGGGAACCTCAGGAATTTTCTATGCATCATAAGGTTAAGTGTTGCCAAAGTATTTGTTTAAATTGTATTTGTATTGCAATTGTAACATTTTCACTTTTTCGAGATAATGAAGAAAACACTAAATCGCTTACCGCAACCTTTTGATAAATTAATAACATTTCCTTTTCGAACACTACGGTTGTAGTATATAGCCATGGGGTTATAGTGAAGGTGTAATCATCACAATTCTGCTATCGCTTGCATTTTATCAAAGAGCTATCTACCTACATACATTAAAATCATCCCCATTCGGAGCAGATAATTTATACTAGTGGTCGTCGGTCGTTTCCAATGTCACTTCTAATGAATGTTTCACTATAATGCCATGGCCTAATTCCGAGCATTCCATTCCATACAGAAGGCTAGGTGTTTATAATACTCGAACTGGATATACTTAGTACATTCGTTCATATACACACTTCTAATATAACACCTTGACGAAAAGTGGTTAGGCGGACTTAGGAATGCAGATGAAGCGAGAGTTATATGAATTTGAGATTAACAAATGGAGGAGGAGCATATATGAGTGTACTGGGACTGGGAATATGACTACTGCATTTTCATGTTTTGTGTATTGGTCAATTGGACTTCAGATTAAATCGTTCACACTTGAGATCTGTTTGTGCGATAGGCCAAAATACCATAAACTACTTATGTACCTATTTGAATGTACATATTGCACATGAAAGGACGATATACATAAGTACCTACACCTAGCATATAAATGTACACTTGTTAGCAATATTAAGGACTTATGGCAGACAACAAACTGAATTATTTCAATCTACATCCTTCCATTAAGCATTTTGACCTAATTACTAATCAAGAATGGTTTCTTAATTATTTTAAGGATGCCCTCTGGTTTTAAAGGCTCGATCACACTTCTCTGTTGGTTAAGGTTTGTACCGAGGGCCATGTGTATGAAAGAGTCTTATTGATTAAAGGCGTATCTGGGCACGTTTAAACCAATAATTTTTAAGGTTAGAATGCATATTGGGTTTTTTTTGTTAATAATTTTTGAGAAAATATTATTGACACATTAAAAAGTTAAATGAGACGTGCCAGGACTGATTTAATATTTCTTTTTTGTACGGAAGAATTTTGTTCGACATTTTGAGAGGATACATTTTTTGGATAGGTATAGGTTAAAAATGGAAAAAAATTGTCATCAATATCTACAGGAAAATAAGTAAATATACACCCACTTTGTGGAACAAAATGAAGGAAGCCTACATACGTCTATTATATAAAAATTTAAGCCCAATTTTTAAGGACGCGAAAGCAAGCATTTTATAGAAAACGTGAAATGTTCCCAGTTCCCATTTTTTTTTTTTTTTTTTTTTTTGAAAAATATTCAAAAATGGATGTTTTAGACAAAAAAGAAACGTTTTTGGTGTAGCCCCCATTTTCACGAAAATCGATTTTTTAAAAAATGTAATCCAGGTTTTTCTCCATGTTCTGAACCTTGTTTCAACTTGTTATTGGAACTTTAAGGTAAAAATTTCAAAAATTATGAGCAAATTTCAAAAAAATTCTAGCCTCCCTTTTTGAAATTCTCATTTTTTAAATTATTTACTGACTGATTCCAAATAGTTTAATGACCATTGTTGCAAAAATTGAATATTTTGAACGTGTATTTTTAAAGACAGGGTCTTTGCAACTTTTTTTCTAAAAACTGCAAAAAACGGCTCTCCAATATTTTTTTTTTTAATATTGATTGTGAAAACATCTTCAAGTTTTTGAACTTTGTAAAAAACTCTAAGTTGATCCAGGCTTTCGTTTTTTAATATTTATTTTTGCTTTCAAAAATTTCAATAAAATGCTTACCCCTCCACCCCCCCCACCATATTTAAAATGAAAAATCTAACGGCCATATTGACTTTTTTTAAAATCTTGTTGTAATTAAAAACTAGTTCCTTAAAACTAAAGCTTTGAAGAATGTCAAAAGTATGGCCGTAATACCTGTTCCAAGTTAGACCGAGACTAGTCTCGGTCTCGGTTTCGGGACCGATAACGAGACGAGACTACTTTAAAAGCACACAAGACGAGACCGAGACGAGACCGTATTTTTGGTACCGAAATTCGCCGAGAGTCTCGCTGGGTCTCGGTGGTCTCGCCGGTTTCGGTGGTTTGGTTTCGGTTTTCGCTAGAAGAAATATTTTTTTATTTAATTATTTTTTAGTAGGTATGGACTCATGTTCAATTTTTATAATATTCACAAATTTTTTTTGCGAATTTTAAAATAAACTTCACCTTTTTCCGGAGCCAAAAATAAAATCGGATAACTTTCGAGTTTTCGAGACTCACGAGTCTGTTTTATACATTTTCTTCGTGCTTCACACAAGACTCCACACCCCGCATTTGTCTTACCAACAAACTGCCGAGATAGCGTACTTTATCTTTTCAATCTAAACATACGTCTTATCTTACATCTTTTTACTACCAAAAAACACGAAAGAAACCAAGGCAAAGGATGAGATCAAGACCGAGACCTAGACCTAGCCCGAGATTGAGACCGAGACCGAGACTGAGACTGAGACCGAGTCTGGCACATTAAAATTTTCACGAGAAAAAGGCGAGATCGAGACGATACTTGGTTAGGCGAGACCAAGACCGATACCGAGACGAGACTGAAATTTTTCGATTTTGACGAGACCGAGACGAGACGAGACTAACAAAAGTTTCGCCTGGTCTCGTCTCGTTGCCAGCCCTAAATAAGCCACAATCAATTTTCTTGTATTCAATTCGCGTCTGGACTATCATTTCACTATATCCGCTCCAGGGAGAGTGTAATATATCTAGTTTGACTTGATGCACCTTACGTTAACGTGACCCCTTTTTACCCTACTTTTACCTGAACACCTACCTAAATTAAACAGAAAATTATTGTTTAAGTTTGCTCAATGTACCATATAGGTCGAATATCATTTTAAACGAATCAACCACGTGTGTATACGAGAATAAAATCAACTTCCACTCTCTGATGCAATTTTTTTTTTGCGGTATTTAGATGAATGTTGGAATGAATCAAAAAATTACCATAAAAACATTGTATTCCTGTAAGTACAAATGTTTACCAGATTGTTTCCATCCATCAAATTGAACCACACAAAAAATTTAAATTAATTAATAAAAATAACTTTTTACAACAAAATCTCTTCAAATTCTAAAAATAAAAAAAAAAAAACCTTCACAAAATATCTCCAATCATAAAAAAAAAATTTCCCAATTAATGTCAATCATGATGGAGGCAATTTTGAAATATGTAGCATTGCCGTTGGCTCGTCATAATATTCAGCATACCTCATTAATTTTTCTCAGCCATAAGTTTAGTGTCCCCTGTGCAGTGCTTTCCCTTTATACCTCAACACCGTCCGTAACAGATGAATTTAAGCCAATTAATCCCATCTATCGAGATCAGGCTTTATAAATGAGAAACTTCTATACCATACCAAAAGCCAAGCATATTGGCCGGCGCATATAAATGTCAAAGCTCACTCACCCACGTTTTAAAAATTAATGTCACAGCCCGTTTTCGATATTCGATATGCCGAGCATACCATGAACAATTCCAATATATCAATTCACGGAAAAAATTGTGAACCGATATACCATAGCATCACACCAGCCATCAGCGTGGAAGCTCGTTAAAATCAATTAGCTCGATTTTGTGAAAATCTTCCAAGCAAAATCACATTAAATTTATGTCCTCTCTGGAATGACTATGATGGTATTTATGGGTTCCCACCATGCCACACACCGTGTTGGTCGTCGTCGTTGTCGTCTCATCGTGAGTTGATTCCACAATGTACTTCATGCAACCAGTAGTGGAACTAGTCAATCACCCGGAACCCCACTCCTATCCTATAAAGGGATAAACTCAAATGCAGTAACTACTTTATGCCAACCACAATTGCTTAACACGCTCGATCCTCTAAACCTGCACAAGAACGATGATGGTCTACCATACATTGAGGACCTGGATGTACAAAAAAAAAAAAAAAGAGATGCTAGGACTACGGGAAGGACTATCACAAAAACTGTCGAGGACGACATGACGCTTCTATACGGGAAGTGTTCTGACAGCACGAAGAGTAATATAAGAGCTTTCTATAGCCCACTTGTGCTCGCGCAGCAGCACCTCCCCTTTATTTCCTTGTTAAACATTGTCTTGCAACGGCAAAGACACTGATTGATAGATTGATTTGCTACGATTGAGGCAGGGATTCGTGCGGTCGTTAAGCTGCTGGCTGGCTGGCTGGTTCTCTGGTTGCGTTCGTACCTGGTTTGTAATTGAATTCAAATCAATCCTCGTGAGCCATCGATGTTTGATGAATGCAGAAATGGATTTAATATAGCTGCACACACAAACGTGATTAAATTAAATTGACATAAAGCAGGTTCTTTTAGCATAAATTAAATATGCGAGAGATTTTCTAGAATCAGTTTGTTCATCTTAATTTAAAAAGAACTAAACTACTCCAAATGATGAAACGGTATGAGGAATGTAGGTCTGAATTTAAGCTCGAAAATAAATTTCTCGGACCCTAAAAAGACTATCTTAAAATATGATTCTCTTACCAGCTTACTGCTAGTCGTTTCTGCGAGGGAAATAAAATAATAATATGTTCGAATAATAGAAAGAAATCTACACTCTATAGAGCCTTGCTTTGATGGATTATCGTTAAATGCGGAGTTTTCGACAAACTCAATATAGTTTGTCGAAAACTTCGGTTTTAACGTCAAAAAGATACACTTTTAAGAAGCGGCCATAGTCCTAAGATAATAAAAAAATATCATTTTATCCCGTGGTTTGCGTTGGTGTGAACCAAAACTAACACATCCTTGGATTTAGTTGCAGACTATTTCCTTAATGCTGTCCTTGTCAATTTAAAAGCAAATCTGTCAATTGTCTCTTACGACATGAACATCAGATCGTCTTTTCATGTTCCATGAATAGCGATATCCCGCACATATTATTATCACTACTTTACTATTAAAGACAAAACAAATATTTATTTTGTCCGCGGTATTCTCAGAAAGTATTCAACCGATTTACTTGAAACAAATTTCAGAATTTTCCTTATAATTTTAAAAATGTGAAAGGGCATTTTTTTATTTGTTAAAAATCTTTGTTGAATTAGATTATTAACTTTTAAATTTATACATACAAATTTCGTACATTTTTTTATCGAGTTTGACCAACATATTCAATTATGCTTTTAAACCTGCTTGATATTTTCGAAAAATGAAATTTTTTGTATAAAGTCAATAGTTTTATGCAAATTTTAAGCACTAAATCATTTCTTGAATGTATTTACAAGCTGAGAAATAAATTTATGTACAAATTATAAATTGTTCAACTTTTTGCATTTTTGCATCTATGAATTCAATTCAATCGCAATGACTGGGTTGCTGCTTTGCTCCATTTCATTATCGTTACGGCGTTTGTACATTTGTTTTTGTTTATTTGCTTCTGATCAGAATCTCTGTCAACTCAATTTTCGGCGTTTTACTTACATCCGTTGAATATGAGTTGGATCGTAAAAAATCAAGCGCGAGATAACAATCATACATTATGGGGGATTGAGAACATAAAAAGTGGGTAGCTAAAGTTCAGCCTGCCACTTTAAAATAACGGCTTTGCGAAAAATCGCATTTGTATAGAAAATTCATACATATGTAAGTTGAGTGTAAGATGATATGACACATATCAAACACAATTTTTATGCGCTTTTTCCTACAAAGCCCACAGGAATCTCCAGCTTATGTTTTTGTTTTTCACTTTTGCACTTTTAAAGCTTAACTACATTCAAGACTTTTTGAAAAAAAATGAAAAGTAAAAAACAAAATCATCCGGTAGAGATGCCTGTGTGCGAAAAAGTGTACGAAAATTGTGTGTGATCTGCTATTTCAGATTGAATTTACAGATTAAAAATAATTTTTTTCTCACACCACACCATCTCTAGAGCACTTTTTTTATTTTGACTTTTGCTCTTTTTGTCATTCTTTTGCAAAAAGTCAAGCGGATGTAGTCAAGTCTTTTGTTTCGCTTGCTATTAATAACCATAAATCATGCGCATGTTAAGGAAATTAAATCTCTGAGACTTTGCTCCGTTTAATAGTGAGCCAGCGAAATTTTGACCTCATTATTTTAACAGACATTTTTTTGCGGATGAATCATTATTAAAATTGCACCTCCGGTTCTGAGATCTCATTTTCCTTAACTAAGCCTTGTGATCTTAATTTCGTAATAAATAATATTGTTTTAATAAATAACTCAAAAATATTTTGACGTGATAATAGAAACAAGATTCGTTCTTTACTTTGGAACTCTGTGACTTCTGTGTAGTTCAGTACAGCCGGGGGGTGCGGCCCCGGCACAGTGGAGGTAGAGCTTGACTGCTAACTGCTAACCGAGCCCCAGTCTAGGCAGCATTCTTTTCTTTATTCCCTCAACTGAACGCCACCCCTGGGATTTAATGAGATAATCAAAACCTTATTTCTCAATTCACTGTGCTAACAAAAATCTATCCTATCCTTCTATTTCTTCTAACATTGCTTAATTTATAAGACCCTAGGTCTTACTGGCATATATAATGTTTGTGTTGTATTTCTTTCTTTTATATGAACTTTGACAGAACTTTGGACTGAAATTCACGGAAATCCACAGAGTTTCAAATTTTATATAAATTTTTTAGAAAAAAAAAATGTGCATACAATTTTTTAGTGTCTATTTATGTTGAATTAAAAATTTCATTTTAATAATATTCATCAACCCATTTTCCAAAACAAAATTTAATTTTTTTTTTTTAATCCAAAATTTTGACGTGCAATATTATTTCGACTTATTTTAGATGCTACTATTTTTCGCAACTTTATTGCTTCATTTGTTTGACGGCCCAAATAGGCCCCCTTGCATCTTGCTGGCATTTGTTCAGTGTAACACACACACAAATAGACCAAATCGTTGTACTTACTGTTGAAGAATTTTATTCCCATACCAACGAAACCAACCTTTCAAACGTAACGAAACATACGTATACTATATTTCTTGTAAATTAAAATAAATCTTTTGCAAAATTTTGCACGCACTGCATTGTGATTTGTGATACATAACAAAAATGCAGAATGAAATGTCAAAGTTACGCAACACACAGTTTATTTGGATATTTTTCGTACAAAAATTCTAAGTTCACGATTAAAAAATGTAGGGTGGTGGAAGGAGGGTGAAGTTTTGGGGTCCTATCAGTATTTTTTTATTTCAAATCTAAAAAAATATACAAAACACAATTTTGGTCAGAAAAATTGAAATTTCACCTAGAGGTATGAAATATGTCAAAGATGTATTATTGACCAATTTGGAGTATAACAAAAAAAGTGGATAAGATGAAAATCTTGTTCTTCCTTCGAAGGAAGAACAAGATTTTCATCTTATCCACTTTTTTTGGTATGAAATATGCTTTACGACCTAAATCGGTCGAGCCGTTTCGGAGTTGTGTTAGAAATAAAACTTTTGTAATAATGCGAGTGTTCAGAAGTCGGGTAAAAAAAAAACAGGGAATAATGACCAACATTGGGCGTGGCGAAAGTGTGGAACTCCATCTGATAGTGAAGATGAAAAAAGTTGGTTTAAGGAGTTTCCCAAAAAGATGTTAAGCTAATCTGAAAAATCATGGTAAGCTCACAAAATATTATTACCTTGGCTGATATCTACTTTAATTAAAAAAAAAAAAATGCGTAAGTGTTCTATCTTTCCGCCCCCAAGCTGGTACACATGTTTTGGTACTGTTTTAGTACTCCAATTCAGTTATAAAGAGAAAGAGCAATACAAATTAAAACTTCTACATTTTTAATTTTTTCATGTGTCTTGTGAACCTTTTAAGAGTTTTTGGCATATCAGAAACTTTTTCTTCATTATTGAGTTTCTAAGCACTCATAAAGAAAAAAAAAAAAAAATTTATATTTTGACACAAAAATAAATCATGTGCAAAAGAAATTATGTCTATTTAATTTTTAGAAACTGGTATACTACCCACGCATTTTTAATACTTGAATTATACAAACATTAAACTTTTAACCTACATCTTATGCCAACATTAACTTTAAATTTAAGCTTTTTATGCCTTCTCGTCATACATACAAAACAAAGTAATGTATATTATTTAAAAGACGTAATAACTTATGTAGTTAAGTAGATAAATACTGACCTACATAACTAAGTTGGCTAAAATGTTTATGACTTATTCGTTTTTTTATGAACACTTATATAAAATCATTAGAATAAAAACCACTCAAATCAAATAAAAAATGTTAATTAGGCTATCAAATTATTGCTGAACCGGTTAAAGAGATTAACTATATATTGAAACACTTTAGCGAGATGCCACCATCATAGAAACCTCATTAAATGTTGGATTTTTATTTTAATTAGTTTTTAGTTATATATAGTATCACCTTAAAGAATCTAAGAGAAAAGAGGTCGTTGGGCTATAGGGAGTTGGGACATAAAACTTCTAGCATTTCTGTAAAAAAAAAAAAAGAATTCAAGCTTGAAAATAAATTGTATAAATGAGGCTTGCATTGGTGAAATAAAAGCAATTCTAATCACTCAACTATAACCTCTTGATCTCTTCAAGAGAATGCTTAATTTTTAAACTTCGCAAACTATTAGAGAAGAGAGATTTTATAAAAATGAAGTCCTTGAAGTTATTGATTGTGATCACATTGCATTGTTTTTGTGCTTTAGTTAGTGGTAAGTTGACGAATACACTTTCAAATATTCTTATAATTTATAAATATGTAATACTTTTATTTTTAACAGCAAAAACTGAGTCCTTAGTCACCAAAGCTGTTCCTTTCCAATTAATATCACCTGTTGAATTCAAAGCTATCTTAGAGCTGAGCAATGGCAATCCATTTATCACACAAAACAGACTTCTTAACAGTGGTTCCCAAGTGGTGACTGATATCATTAACAACATCGCCAATGGCCTAATAAGTCCCGTCAATCTAACTGGTTTGGACCCAATCTATAGTTCAATTTTAAAGCCAACCAACAGCGGTAAGGCTCAGGGTTATCCATTTTGTGCAATTCAAACGAATCGAAATACACAGCACTCTCAACGAAGTTACGATGCAATTGGCGACCCTACTGGCAATTTCGGATCATTTTCTATAAATTTCTATCAGCCTGGAACAGTGAATATTGATAATTATGATGAAGACATAACTATTGATGAGGTAGATCCGGACTACCATAATCAGAGACCAAGTCAGGCAGAATCGAGTGGACCAACATCAGCAGCCAACTATGGCCCAGTCGATAACAACAAAGATAAACCTGGTAATTCTGTTGGACCGGTTATTAACTGCATAGTAGTTCTTAAAGAACCATCGCAACCAGCTACTCGGCCTCCTACTCCACGTCCTACCTCAGTTCAACGCCCCTCCAATCGCCCTCCTATGCGACCATCATTTTATCCACAGTATCCAGGGATATTAACACCTCCCCAACCCCAAGAACCCAACTATTCGATTGGTCCCTACCAAGTCGTCCCTATTCCATACCCACCCTTCCTCGGCTTAATTGGACCAGCAGCCTCAGTTACATCGAACTTGGCCAATTGGCCAGGCTCTCAAGCATTTGCATCGAATAATCCTAGTTCTGCAATTTCGCCAACATGGCCATATTGGTCAATGGCTTCTCCGTCCGTAGCCCCACAGGGTATCAAGAATCCACAAACAGCTCCAACATGGCCCTACTTAGCGATCCCATCGCAACCTTCAATCAGCACTCATGTTCCGACGACATCACCCTTCTTGCCAGGTTCCTTCTGGACATCAGCAATCAACCCTGAAGTTGTTGGAAATCTAGCCCCTTCTCCAAGTATTTCGATTAATTCGAATCCAACTGCATGGTTCCGTCCTACAACTGCGGGTGCATTTAATCCGAATCATTTAATGCAACAACACAATTACAATGATGAGCTTAGGTCTGCTGATGCCATACAGGATGAAATTACTCCTGAAAATAAGGAAAATCAGCTACAGACCGTAATTGGAGATGAAAATGTAGTTGAAACAATACAACGTTCTCAGAAACAGAAATCAAAGAAATAATCTCAATTTTATTAGTTCAATTTCAAAATTGCAATTCAAAGTGTTAAAAATGAAAATAAATAAAAAATAATGCTTAAACCAACTTCCAGGTTTTGATATTGTTTCATTCAAGTTTAAAAAAAAGGGAACTGCCATTGACAGACGATATCAATTCCAGTTAATTTTAACATTACAGGGTGTCCCCTAGTTAATGCACTATATCTTGGAGGATCATTTCTGGGACCATTTTAAGAAAAAAATTGTATGGGGGAAGTATTCTATCCACATATGGAGAGATGTCAATAAGCAAAACTGCCACATTTGGAATGTTGATAGTTCTCAAGCCAATGTTGAGACGCACGCCGTTACATCCAAAAAAAAACTGACAGTTTGGTGTGCTTATAATGGGCTGGTGGAATCATTGATACTTACTTCCTTAAAAACGATGCCGGCCAGAGAATTACAGTCAATCAGTGTTGTGCCACGTAAGCTATAAATGTAGACTACACGATTGTCTACGTGTAAATAATTTAAGGTCGACATGAGCTTGTCAACAATGTAAACAGTTTAGAAAACTCATAAAATAAGATTTTCGTATCACATTTTTCTTTTAAAATTGACCCAAAAAATATTGAATTCTATCTTTATAAATCGAGTCTACATCCAACAGGGACGAGACTGAAATTAGACTTTTTTAATAGAAAATTTACCGACAAGTTTCAGCGCTCTAATTGATTTTGAAAATAAAAATAAAAAAAATAATTAAGCACTTCTAGATTTTAACTTAATTCGATACTTCATCCAAAAAAATAAAAAAAAACACAGTATTTCTGTAACGAAATGAGATCGGGATGATTTAGAGACGAGACTGCGGACCAATACCGTGACGATCCCAAAATTTTGTTTGGCAAATTAAAAGATCTAGAAGCTATTGTTGACATTGTCGACACATTGTTCACATTGCTTACATTGTCGACATTGTTGACGCATTGTCTACATTGAAACGTAGACAATTTAAGTCGACACGTAGAGGAACAACACACAACACTACATTCAATGGAGACTAGTATAGAAGGATGGGAGACCGTTAGAGGCATGATCAAGATCATGCGATTTGACACCGTTAGACTTTTTTCTGTGGGGGTATGTGAAGTTGCTAGTCAAAACTGATAAGTTAGAGACGAATTGGAAAAACATAACATTGGCCGCGTTGTTGCTAGGACCAAAACTGCTGTATATATGTATAGTGATCGAAAATTGGACTATATCCGAGCAAACCGCGGTGGCCAGAAATCATATTCAAATAGAAATGACAACGAATTATTTTTTAAATAAAGTCAATTTTAATGCAAAATTATTATACAATTTATACATATGTGTTTTATTTTATTTTATAGTTATATACTATACCTCTTTAAAAACACCTTTTATGAGAGTGAAAAACAGCTTATCAAGAGTTAGGCGGTTCTTGCAAAACGTAAAAGTCCTTTTCATCTTTTCCAAAAATATTTAAATAATTTTTTTCCAAATTTCTGTTGTTGTGGTTTTTAGCAATCTTATATAGGATTGTCAGTTAGGCTATGGTATTATGCAAATAAAAAATAATTAAAACCAGGGAATTTATTGGAAATAATCTGGTATTTCAAATGCATGGACAAATTTTCATTGAAATCAGTAGTCAAAAAAAAAATAAGGTAAAAAAGATCGTACTGTGAAAAAAGATCGTACTTATATCCACATAATAACCAATCCTTTAGTTTTGTTTTGTCCTATACGCCACATTTTTGCATACATACGACAAAATATCCATGTATTTTCGGTATATTTTTTGTTTAACTCTGTTTTGTCGTACGTGTATAGGCTTTTAACAGACTACGCCCAAAATTTCAAATGAAACATCTAGAGCGTGTACGTGTAGGATGGGCTGAGACAAGAACAAAAAATAGGATTGAAGGGGGGTCTAACCCCCATCTTCCCCCGTTTATCCGGGAGGGGCAGTTTTCAAAAAAAAAAATTGACATAAAAGAAAAAAAAAATTAGTAAAATACAACGGTAACAGGTACTTACAATGCCATGCCAGATATCTATTCTTTTATCCTCTTTGTAATTCAATTTTTGTTAGTGAATATGATTTGTAAATTTAATTTTCAAACTCAAAACTAAAAAAAAAATCTAAAGAATAATCTAAAAATTAATAAATATTTATTAAGAATTAAGTATTAAGTAATATTTTTGTGTTTTATATTATGTATATTCAATGCTCCTACCAATTTTTGATCGAAAACTGAAAAATAGGTTCTTAAATGTGTTTTAGTTTTTGGAAAAATTAAAAATAACGATACATATTTATTTTACTATACTCTCCTAATGGAAATAGGAGCTTTAAAAAAAAAACGGAGAGCATGATATTGTAGGTGCTTTCGTTCATTTTTATTTTTTTTCATTTCCAGTTGATTTTTTAGAAAATTTTTCGGGGGGAATAGCCCCCCTTCAAATTATTTTTTTTCTTATTTCAGTCCTACATGCTCTAGCTTCTTGTCACACCGCATGCGAATCACCCTATACCCATGTACATATATTAGAGTCATCAACTCATCATCAAAATCTTCGCTATTTTTTAAAATTGCGTGTACCTACTTATTTTTTTTTTTATAAAATATATAATATCTAAACCTTTTGAATATTCACTTTTTATTAAATTTTAAATTATTGCATTTGCTTCCACTTCACTCGGTTTCGGATTAAACCATTGAAGTTAGCATTGAAATGTAGTACATAATTATGTGCTTTTACTTTGTCGTACCGTCGTACGTGTATGTGGTGCTAACAAAGTACTCATTTTCGTGGCGTATACGACAAAATGATTTTGGGGAAAAACATCTATAATTTGAAAACCAAAACAGACTCAAAAACTTGGACTTCTTCAATCAAAAGAATATATTTCACATAATATTTTATTAAAAATTCATAAATTTCTATCGATTTGTTTCTTTTTTATTCAAACGTGAAACTTAAAATGCGATTTCCCAAAAATGCTCAAATGGCGTATACGACAAAACAATTCTCGGGCGACGATATATATCTAATCTACCCATAAAACAAAAACCATCATCATTCATTTTAATATTTACTTAGTTTTCCATTTTTCTGTTTAAAAATTTCTGTTTAGAAAAAGTCAAAAGTAAAATCCTTCTAAATCTGCAGCTTGGAATCTTTCTCACCCTCGCTCGCCCCGCGCTACAGCCTTATGTCATGATTTATTTTCTTTTTGTTAATATGTAAATGCTATGCGGCACAATACAATCTGAGCGTAAAGTCAAACGATATTATAGAAAAAAATGTACTTTCGTTTATGTTTGCTCTGTGCTCCATCCAATTTGGTTCTGGTACTTTTTTGTTGACACTCTACAACGCTGATGTATATTTTATTTTAACACTCTTGCAGTCTCGTACAGCACCATTCGGCTGCCCGCCTGACTCCAGCCCAGGCCCAGGTCAACCCTATCCAATTTGGCCCGATGTGGACCAAGCCAACCTATAAACTCCAACCCTACCACCCAGTCGAAACTGAGCAGAGAAATAATAAATTTCTGTTTTGTAAAACTTATAAGCCAAGCAAAAAATAAATGTTTGCATAAACCTGGTATTCATTGCAAGGACCTCTTTCTTGATTCCCGTTGGAGAAAAGTCATTAGCTTCCAGTTTAAAAAAAAAAAATAAGTAAAATTGAGGATGCATACAGTTTTTCAGCAAGAGAACAAAAGAAGAGAAAAAAATACTACTTGCTCAGAATCTGGTGGCAAGTAGAAGTAACTCCCCCCAGAAAAAAGTGCATGGTGGGTTGTTTTGCTTCAGCATTATTTGCATGGGAACTTGTTGGCTTCTAAATTTCATGTTTACTCTTGGTGTCGTTAGGGCTAATAATGTAGGGTTCTTTTCTTTTTTGCTATGTGCACCTATACTGCCTTGCCCCACACTCTTAAAGACTTTCACATACAGAATCAGGATTATAACTACGCCACTTCATGTGGTGTTTTTGCTTGACTTGCCTCGAGCTAGTTAGAGCCATGAAAAGCTATAATATAGGTACATAGTACTATAGTTTTATAGGCAACTTTGGTCCCTTTTCTTACCAGCAATATACATAGCTCTCTAGCTATAATGCTGGTCGTCGACTGTATAATTTATTTTATGAAAAAAAAAATCAGGACTAACAGCTCACTTTATGTCGAACGTTTCCGGTACGTGGTGCATGAATAGTAGGTACATATATGTATAAGGAAATTAAATTGCAAAAGCTTAGCTAACAAGCATATTATGTATGGAGGAATCTTTTGATATTGTTAGAATATTTCTAGAAGAATTTAAATTAATAGGAGTTATTATTAAGCGTCAGTAGTGCAGGATAATGGAGTATGGTTATTTAAGTTTTTATATATAGTCCTGGGACATGTACTTAGTACCTACTTAGTTTAAAAAATATATGCCCAACTGGATTGCATGAACTTGCTCTTGTAGTAATAAAAATTTTGTTTTTAAAAATGTATGTTAGTGGTTCCACAAAGTACCGATTTCTTAAAATGTTAAAAAAATTTAAAAATTTAATATTTTTATTCGGTATTTTGTTTTATTATACTACACTTGTCAAAACATTTAAAGGAGCAAAAAAAAATCACTTTTTTAGTGTTTTTTGAAGAGCTGTATCTCTGTCAAAAGTGGTCGTATTGAGATGAAGAAATAAGCATTCTGAGGTTTTATATTTTTTGTATTGAGAAATTTTAGCAAATAATTTTTTTAAGGTACCGTTATTGCGCAATCATAAGAAGCAGCATGACCCAAAAATTTTAATTTTTTTTTTATTTTTTGAACATTGCCATTTTCTTTAAAAAAAATTTTTTTGAGCCAATTTAATATGTTTAATTTGTTTATTTAGCTTTAAGGTCGTTTTTTTTTTTTGTCATTCCACAATTTTTTTTCAGAAGAATATCTGGCTTTGAATGAAAAAACATACTTTTGATTTTGGCTACCAATATCTTCGCAAAGAATGGCGACAGGGAAAATTTAAGTTTTAAAAACTGGAATAACTTTTATTTGCTGTAAATATGTCTTGAAAAGAAAAAAAATTGCCGCAACAGTGGTTCTTCCGAAAATGGCCACAAATAGTTTTCATACAAAATCTTCATATAAAGCTAGCATGACACTTTTCAAAATCAGCAAATCGGTCCACTCGTTTAGGCTCTAGCTCAAATAACAGTCGTTGCATGGACCTACGGGCATACAGATGCAAAAAGGCACAGATGAACACGTAGAGCGAAGCGCGGTTGTATGGAAAAAAAAAAAGTTGTTGAAATAAAAAACATACCCCCCGCAAAAGTTGTGTTGGGTTCTAAAATGAATTTTAATATTTTTTTTTTTAATTTTTAAAATGACCGCTAGGGGTCGCGCATTAGCATTGAAAATTGAAAAAAATCGAAAAATGACCCAATCACACAGATCCGTCTCAGATGCTCTGTAGATTCATTTTTTAAATATTAAATAATCTTTTTGCTTGAAAAACCAGCTTAAGTGTTTTCTAATTGCCATCTGAAGTAAAAAAAACCAAGCGAAAATCACAAATAACGAATCAGATTATATTAAAAAATATAAAAAAACACATTTAGTTTTCTTGCTTAACGTGTTTTTTTTTTATTTTTCGAATTCAATAATTTATTTTAAATAATCTTTTTTTGTTTCAACATTTGGAAGTTCTTTTCGGGAAATAAGGGTGTTTTTTATCAACCCATCTCTGTTAGTGAATCCACAAACTGTTTTGGAAGCCTCGGTGACCAATTTGACTGCCCTTTCAACTGCTTGGCTGTGGCATGAAAATTTTGTCAATAAATTTGATTTGTTATTGTCGTTTTGGCTGACAATATCCCAAAGCTCTTCAGTCGAAAAATCCATTACCAATTGAGGTTCAGATGTGCGTTCCATAATTTCGGAAAAGTGTTCCGAACAGCCGTTCGGAAAAAAACACCAAATAAAAACAAATAAAACTATATGGTTGTCCTTTCTTTCAAAATCCGTATGAGATAGGTAATCTTATACGGCCGCCTCTCGTATTATTGTTTTATTTCATGTCGTTAGAGCAGTTTTTAGAAATGTTAAAAACAGAAATTAACTTTTCAATTTTAAGTATGTATGTATATGTACAATTAAATATTCAATTAAAAAAAAATAAAAAAATGATCATGAACCAATTTTGACTTGTTGATTTTGAAATATTGAAACTCTTAAAAATCTAATACATACCTGATTTTTTTTCTCCATAACAAAATTAATCAAAATCAGTTGATCAGTTTTGATGTTATTAACAAAAATTTCACGAAATTTTGTCTTGGCAAAGGTAGCCATCAGTATCTATTTAAACAGATAGTTTTATTTTTAATACATAGTTTGGAGTAGTTTTTGAGAAAAATAAGATTTTCCTGAACGACTTAAGAAAATTAATAACAGGTTAGGTATCGTCATTTTTGATCTTAAAAAAAAAAAAAAAAGAAAAAACTCAGTACAAATTTTAAAGATTTTATGCTGTAAAACACTAATTTTCAAAAAAAAAATGTGTTTCAGATTAAAAATTCATTGTGTTGAATTTTTTTGGATTAATTTGCCACATGCTTTGCTTTATTCTTTACCTTTTCAATCATTCTCATTTATTATTTCGGTGTATTAAAATGCGAATGCCTATTTCATCTTCATTACTTAACTTGTTCAAATCTAGATATATTTTTTTTTAAATGTTCTCACAAAAAATTTAACGAAATCGAATCAAAATCAAACTGTCAATTAATATTATCTATCTGCATAATTGATGATTTGTAAACTCCTAAAAGTCATTGCTCTTTGATTTACATTCTGAGTTCACTGTCCGGTGAAAATGTTTAATGTCAATCCACAGCATTATTTGTTTTAATTGAAATTACTTGTTAAATAATGTCACTCATTCTGTTTGACAGTTTACAAGATATACAGAATCAAGGTAGGGCGTTGACCAATTTGTCCATTTGGCCATAGTACTTTGCATACTATCAGACATCCAATTAAAAACTGAATGGAATTTAATGCAAAAACGATATAGAAGCTATACAAAATCTGCGTTCATATTGATATATTATTAGGTATACCATTTGACCAATGCGTATTATCTTAAGAAGTGAGGAATGTTTGTAGCTATAAGCATAACATTTTTTTGTAGCCCATAGCTACGCTTAAGAATGAATATCTTATTATAAATTTATAACACTCATATTCGTCTAATAGTAATTTTATTATAAGAGGTTAGTATTTTTCGAATGTCAAAGTACTTAAATCCTGTATCTAGATCAATTTAAGGCTTCAAAGTATCTCAGTATGCCTAACGCTTAACATTTTTAGTCTTCATAATCCCATAACAACACATGACAATACATAGAAACAAGAGTTGAAAAGTGGAATAGGAGCTAAAATCTTTAAATGTCAGTTGATCTGCTGTTTTAAATGAATTACAGAAGTGCGTTCTTTTTCCGAAGAAAATTTGCTTCTGTTCTTGTTTCTATCGAATCGATTTTTTGGTTTGGTGTTAGTATTAGAAAAGAGGGATTAAAAAACTTGGTTTATTGTATCAAACAATACATTATACAGATCGATGCAACTCTTCCCGTATCTGTGGCTTCAAGCGTACGGTCTTTCTCTTGTCTTCGCAGATTAAAAACGTATCTGTGCAACATGGTGAGGAGCGATTAAATGGGTCGATCGATATTACTTAACATAATATAGGGATATTGAGGTGAATTATGAATTTTTAATGTCGAAAGTACCAAAATGTATGGATATACTCTTGTAAAATTGCATGTATTGATTGATTACATCATTTCATATCAACACGAGTACCTACCATATACCTAGTAATAAAATAAGATGAAAATCTTATATTTTTCAAAACCCTCCCTCCCCCCACAATTATTTTCTGCGACCGCACCTGTCGGTGTTATTTACTGAGTGTACGTTAGCGTATTTAACTGGCTGAACAGAATAGAATGACGGAACTGAAGCCGCAGACGGAACTGGAAGAGCTGTCAAAAAGTGTCGTACGTTATTTTTTTTACATGTCCACAATGGAGCTTTGAAAGTATTTTGAAGAAAAACAAAAGAATATTATTGTGTACAAGCTCAGAATTCACATTTTTTGTTTCCTCTAATTTTCCTTTTAATAAATAATTTTTTTCGCGATACAAATAACCACAATATTTTTTTCCGACCCAAAAAGTTGTTTTTTTTCTTCATACAAATTGAAACGTCAAAAGTGCCGTACGTCAAAAGTTAAAAGTTGGTGAACTCTTCCGTCTGCGTCTGCGTCTCCGTATGCGTCTACGTTCCGTTGTGTTCGCAACATTGAATTTGCGTGTATTCAATATTTTGACAGCTGTTCCAGCTCCGTCTCCGGTTCCGTCTGCGTCACCATTCTGTTCAGCCAGTAATTGTGACACCTTGATTTCGATTTCGAAACATCGATTTCCATAAAGTCGCACTTTGATTTTAGATTAGATTTTTGTTGAAAACTAAAAGTTTAAGTTAATCTTACTGAAAAACAGCTTCTGAGTTAACTCGGCTTCAATTTATTTGCAGAATTAACTAAGTAACTTTGGATTGTGGACTGTGGACTGTTTTTATTTTAGTTTGTGATAAAATAAGCCGAACATAAAGAAACTACCCTAGGGCCTAGGCACAGTTAAATAAATATACTATAAAAATAATTGATAAATGTACTTTAATATCAAAAAATATAAAATAATGAACGTAAAATTGACTGAATACAAGATATACTTGCAACTGTTTTTTTTTTTTATTTTTTTTTTAACCCAGCCTATGCCACCTAACTAAAATGTCCATGTCCAACAGTTTCTCTTGATATGATAAGCTGGCTTTTGATAAGAATTGTAGGTCCCCTCTATTCCTGCCTTACACAATCATAATTTAAATATTTATTCATACAAAACGAAAAAAGTTGATATTTATTTATTTTGCTTATTTATTGCAAAATGAATGCCTTAAATATTTTTTAAAAATTCTATAAAAGCTTTGGTTTTGCAGGATTTAATAGTGTTCTTTATTTTTTTTTTTAAATAAATCCTTTCAGATTTCAAAAAATATATATACATATTATGTATATAATTTAAATTCTATAGAGCATAAACCTTATATTGCAACAACTTTCCTATTAAATATCGATTGCGTGTGCAGAGAAGGACCATTCGTGCATCAGGTCTGTGTGACCATCAAAGTTCGGAATTTAGCATTTGAGCACGATTTCCGGTCAAACAATGAAGATCCGATTTAGAAATTATTGTAGAGAGTGTGCGGTGCAAGAAAATAAAATTAAAAAAAAAAAAAAAAAACCACTATTGTTCGTCTACATCCGTGTTCTGTTTTTTTTTTCGTTTTTTTTATATATCCTTTTTTACTTGCTGTATATGGCAAAGTATTTGTTTCGTCAAAAAATAATAATGAATTAATTTAAAATTAATTTTTTTTTTCAATAGTTACATAAAATATTTCTAACATGGTTTTTAACTCTTTTACGTGTATTTTTATTTTTCAAGATTTAATTTTTTTTTTGTGATACTGAATTTTAAATTATATAAAAATGAAATTTAAATTTAACAAAAAATTAAAAACTATAAAAAGGCCGTCGGTTTTTTGGTGAATTTTATAGAAAAAACATATTAACTGTGTAAATAGAGATAAAGCTTTGTACTACCCAAAATAGTACCTATAATTGGGCAGTACAACTTTCTTTTAAACTCAAAATTTTAAACTATTAAAAAATGGCTCTATTAGTTGAACAAAAGTGGTTTAATCCAGTAAATCCTAGAACTCCCAGCTTTACGGTGTATAAACAGTGAGGTGTCTGTATGGGGGAAGGGGCATGTGGCCCCCCCTGCTTGGCCCACTATAGGATTTGGGGTATGTGTTCGGTTGGGTGTATGCAAACTTTCTTTTGCATTTAAAAAACTTAGCTTTCACACTTCTGGTTCTGAGCCATTAAAAAGCAAATACATGCGACTATGCCGATGATTTTATTCTATTTGCAATCTCGTTAATATCGAGTACGTGATTGAAATTGTCATTCTAGTATTAACTGTTCTCTTACACTGAATTCTAAGCCCTCTGGTAGTTCATAACCATACCTATGTATAATTTATATATGTACGTTGCGCGTGTAAAATGTCGTTGGTCATTGTTAGAAAATGTTGAATGTTTTTTTTTAACAAATAGAAATTTAAGGCAACTGTCAATAGACGTTTGTTGTGATGGTTATTCAGATTCGTATTAAAAAATAAATATTTTGAAAAGATATTGAGCCCCGTTGTCAAAATATTTAATTGATATAAGTACATAATGAAATTTTCATTATTTAGGTATTAAAAATAATGTTTAAAAAAATAGGGTTTGAATTCTTTTTTTTTTAAATGATCTTTTAAGTATCAACATATTTTGAAAGAAATGTTAACGTGGACAGTAGATATAGATATAAAGATGTCATTATAAATAGCATTGTGTTGCATTTAAATTTGAATTTCAATTTTTCTTATAGAATTTTAAAGATTAGACTGATTCAAAAAAATTAAAATTTCTCCGATTTTTAGTGCCAATAGCTTTTTAGCTAGAGTTTAGTGAAATAATAAGCCTAGTAAAATTTCAGCTGTTTAAATTAATATTTAGAGGTCGCTCATTGCTAATTTATTTTTTCCATACAAATTGTATGGGAAGTTTTCGTTTGTTTGCTTGTTTTTTTTTTATAAATTTAGAACCGGTTATCGTACAGAAACAATTGAGACGTTTTCTTAAAGAAGAATAAATTTTCTTTAAAAATGTCCTCAACTAATTTTTTAATTTCAGTACTCCTTTCAAAGTTATTGAAGGTTAAACTGGATAATTAATTCCATACGTTTTTGGTTTCCCCGTTGAAAATATCAGCTGTAATATACAATCTTAATATAAAATTTTGTTGTATATGTTCAAATAAACTTACTGTTTAAGAAAAAAAATTATTTGACACAAAGAAAAAAGACAAAAAAATAAACAATAAAATAAAATGGCACATTTTTAATGTTATTTTCGGTTAATGAAGCAATCAATTTGAAGGAATTTTTCATTTAAATTGATTTTACAAACAGTGGTATTGTGTTTTTATAAATATTTGTATCTCATGAAACTAATATTAAAGACAATATTTTCAACAGGAAAACCAAAAAAGTTAATTCGGTACTACCATCCAGTTTAATCTTCAATAACTTTGAAAGGAGTACTGAAATTAAAAAATTAGTTAAGGACATTTTTAAAGAAAATTTATACTCCTTTAAGAAAACGTCTCAATTGTTTCTGTACTATAACCGGTTCTAAATTTATAAAAAAAAAAAACAAGCAAACAAACGAAAACTTCCCATACAATTTGTATGGAAAAAATAAATTAGCGATGAGCGACCTCTAAATATTAATCTAAGCAGCTGAAATTTTACCATGCTTATTATTTCACTAAACTCTAACTAAAAAGCTAGTGGCATTAAAAATCGGAGACATTCTAGTTTTTTTGAATCAGTCTAATCTACATCTAAGCATTAAATAATAATTACTATGTATATTTATTCATATAATAAATTGAAAAATATATGGAAAAAAAGCATGCATGACTGGGTCGCACTCAGTTGCTCTTACGCACTGAGGTTTCTTTAAAAGTCTGAACACATAAAACTATTCATTTGATTTTAAAAGAAATAATTTTTTTTGTAGCCTTGAGTTGAAGTTAAAATTTTATACATATACATGGCACTTAGAGCATAAATTGAAAAATTATTAAAACTCATTAATTCAAGATTAATTTTTTAACAAATTTTACCTAAAAATGCATAAAATATATAAAATTGTTTTGTGACCTTTAAAAAGTACAATATCTAATTTCTTTAGCAAATCTTAGTTGAGAAAATCAAAATCATGGGAGCGTTTTTTTTTTTTTTGTTTTAAATTAAGTTCTTATATACCCACGTATACAATTTTCTAACATTTTTAAGAAAACAAAATTGGTACCTACGTTACTATTTAGTATTTATTAAAGTTAAAATAAAAAGTGAATTTCAAAACAAATTATCCACCCGTTTTTGAAATACTGAATTTTCAAAAAATTTTGAAAAATCCAAAACTTTGATATGCAGTATGATAGTCAACTTGTTAAAAGCTTTTGTATAAAAAATTTAATTTAAATCGCTTTTACATAACGAGATAGTCCACTTTTGGCATGCTAGAGGTAAGTACTGTTAGTAAAAGCTTACTTTAAATGTTGTTATTGAAAAATGAAAGGCCGTATATTAATAGGTAATGGTAGTATTTAGAAAAATTTTAATCAAAATCGTAGGAGTCGTTTTTGAGAAAATTTTGATTTTCTGTAACGGTTTTTAACATTTACATGGAAGGTACCTTTAGTTTTGACTAGAACAAAAATGTTTGCTAAAAATATTTTGAATAATGCTAAAAACCCGGTCGGTACCAGGTTTCGTAAAAATCAATAGCGGCGTTTTCGAAATACATATTTGGCTTTCAAAAAAAAAAAAAATTGAAACTATTTTTAAAAATCCAAAATTTTATGTACAATATACCAATATACATACTTTTTATTTTTTAGAAATTTCTCCATAAAAAAAATTATCAAAATGCTTTTCGAAAAAAAAAAACGAAAATAAAAAAAATGGTCCTATGGGAAGTTCCATTTAGAACCATTTTTTGGAAATTTAATTTTCACAAAAAGGTAGCATTTACCAAATAAAATTTCGTGATTTTTTTTAGAAAAATCTGTCGAGACATTTTTGAGAAAAATAAAATTTTCTAAAAATGCTAAAAAACAAAATTATGTGCCAGGTACCGTTATTTTTGGTCCTAAAAAGAAAATGAAAAAAATGTGTCGGGGCAATGTCCCAAAAACACTTTATACCAAGTTTAATTAAAATCGGCCCATGGGCATAGGCTGTAAGCGAGTACACAGACAAAGGGAATTGCGAGACCCACTATTTCTGTCTTCCCTATTTCATGGTAATGTCAAGTTTGAACAAAATCTCGAGTTAAATTTTTTTTTTCGAATTCAAAACATATCGAAAGTAGAAATGGCTTCTCAATAAGCTTACATGTGCATATGTATAGCGGTATAATAGAGTGATACATTTCTTAAAAGTATTAAAGGTACGAGTAGGTGCTAGGTACCTATAACATATGAGGCAGAATTTAATCTTTTTCGATGAAAATCTTACAACAAAAAGGTCAGAGTTTTTACCTAAATTATAATATGAATGATACTTGCAACGATGACGAAAACGAAGACAAAAGGGATGTTATTTAAATTTAAAGATGATAAATTGAATATTTATCATCTGTCATCATGATAATATCCTTTGTGATGAATTTTATGAAATATTACTTTGTTGTTGTTTGGGTGTGTTTATTGAAGGTAAATGCCTGCACTTGGATTCTAATCAATTTTAATAGGTATAGAATAGATATACATAAGTATATATTTGTAAATTGTACATAATGAACTCATATACATAATGTATATACATAATCCATATAATAGAAAAACGGTATAGGAATTTCAAATAATTAAAATTCCAATTTGATATTATAATGATTTATATTATCAAAGAAGAGAATAAACAAAAATATAAGAAAATTATTTTTGTTATTGTTTTAGTGGACTGTATTGAATTAAATTCAAATGGAAGATTTTTTTTTTTTTTTTTTTTTTTTTTTTTTTTTTTTTATATATTATCCTTATGTCGTTCGATAATGAAAAAAAGGAAGGTAAAAAGTTTAGAGAGTAATCCTATATATAAATGGGCAGAATGTGTGTTATGTTGGTTCAATAGTATACAAAGTTATGAAAGTGTTTGGATGGCGATATTTTCGCAACCAAACTTAGTAGAGGAGGTTGCTGATGTGCTTAATAGAAAATTTATAGACCTTTCCGCCAATATACAAAAAAAAAAATTGTTGGATCTCAACAAAAAAGACAGCACCTCTATAAGTTTATAATGAACTTAACCTAGCCGAACCGCCAACTGAGCTTACTCCCGAATTCATGAACAATAAGGTAAGTCCAACTGACAAATTTGGTGGGAGTAGGTTCATTTTGGCTAGGTTGTTAGTTCTTTTCGGAGTTAGTTCGTAGGGCCCATGTATCGCAATACAAAAATACACAAATTCCGATTTTGTGCTTCCGTAAAAAAGTACCAGCTATGTAAATAAATATTTCAAACTATTCCCTAAAACAGCTTTATTTGAAAAAGAAGAGATTTCTAGCTTTATAAAAAGGGATATATGGCATTTTAAGTCTTAACGTTGTGTTTTAATAATTTTTTTTTTGTGTCAATTTTTTAGGAAATTGCCCCTCCCGGCTAAACGGGGGGAAATAGACCCCCCTTCCCTACGATTTTTTCTTATCTCAATCCAACCTACAAAATCTAGCTTTTTGTCACATCACCTTAGGTGAATACCCCTTATTCTAATTTGTTTGTTTTTAAGTTCCTCAATTTAATTTTTTGTTTCCATAAGCTTAACAACCGGACACATATTTTTGCACCTTTACACAGTTTGGTTAAAAAGTGCAAAATATAGATATCAAGGTTAAAGTTAATTAAGAAATTTATTCCTTAGACTTCTAGAAAATAAATTTATCTCGAATCATTAATCAAAAATTATAACTAAATTCAGATTTGTAATTTTTAAAATTTTCTCAAAAAGTACTGGGCCTACACCCTAAAACAATCTAGTTTTTGATGTTAGACAAATTGACACGACTATTAAATCTTAAAATCATAAACGACTGAAATACGTACTTACACTCTTTTTTAAAATAAGAATACATCTTATTTTTCATTTGTTTTCAGTTTCGAACTGACTGTTCCTTTATTTAACGAAGAGATTTCCTCAAATTTTAAACAACTTGAAGGCTGTTTCACAATGCGACGAGAAAACGAGACGTCAGCGTGACGAGATCTCTTCGCAGTTGTACTCTCTTTAAAACGAATTTAAAACAACGAAATAATACATAATAAAGTATTTCTCGTCGTCACGTTGCGTCTTTTTTTCAATTTTTCGAACTTTACGACGTGACGAGACGACGCGAATTGCTTGATTATGTATTATTTCACTGTTTAAAATTCTTTTTTAAGAGAGAGAAACTGCAAAGAGATCTCATCACGCTGACGTCTCGTTTTCTCGTCGCATTGTGAAACAGCCTTGATTTTTACTTGAGATATGTATGTATAGGGCAAGTTTTGGATTTGTGCAAAAAATTGTTGAATAAGTTTTTTTTGTGATTCTCTAGAATCACCCAGTATTTTAACTTATGCAAAACTGTAAAAAAGTGAACAAAAATTGTTCTTTTCTTTCACATTTTGATGACGATTTCACAATTTTTATGAATTATACAATTTGTTCCTTAAATTCGTTTGTAGGAATTTGATAATTCGCTACGAGAAAACGGTTTAATAGATCGAATTGAAATACAGATGTACTGGTGGTCTATAGTGTTAACCAGCGTGTATATAGTGTAAGCCAGCGAAAGATTTACAAAAAGTCTTTAAAAAGTCGTTTCTTTACCTTTTCTTAATCTTACGGGACAAAAAAAAATAATCGTTATAAGATCTTGTGTGAATCAATTTAATTTTTTAAAGTTGCTCTTAAATTTTCCATATCGGCATTTTTTGCTGAGATATTGGTAACCAAAGTTAAAGGTCCCTTTTTTTATTCAAAGCCAGATATTCTTCTGAAAAAAAAATGTAGAGCGCAGAAAAAGACGACGTTAAAGCTAAATAAAAGACAGGCTAGGTTTGACCCTTACTGATAACTTCCCATTGGTTCCTTTTGAAACCCGACACCCGATGCTATTTTTATAAGAAATTTCTACCAATTAAAAATCTTCGAAAAACTTAACAGTTATGCAATCAAGGAAAGGCTGTTTGCTAAAAATATATGCGACACGAAAAATTTCAACAATTGTTAGCTGTTTCTTTTGCAGTTTGTATGGCCTAAAAAAAAACCGTCAATTGAATATTTTTAAAAACCTTATCAGTTACGAATTATGGTATTGTGTGTAGGCTAAAATTATCCCGGAGTTGATATCATTGGTTGTTCTCGAGATATTCGTGCCGATAAACATTTTTAAACAATTTTTAGCATTTCTTTTGCAGTTTTTTTGGCCTAGAAAAAAAAAACGTACCTACGAACAGTGAAATTTTTTTGTTCCCTTAATTTTCTTGACTAGTGTTTAAGTACTCAATCTTTAAATTTCAAATAAAATTTTCCTACACGAGCAAGTTCGTGCGATCCAGTCGTGAATTTTATTTGTTCTTTGGGTCATTAAATAAGACTACAAAATGAACTGTTTCTTTTGTATTGTATAGGTATTCTTCTTTAAAAAGAAATAATAATTCTGTCGCAAGGGTGCAGTTGGCAGCTTTTTCGGATGCTTCATTAGTTACCGACCGGAACTGGAAGAGCATATCTCTCCAGCAAAAAGAATACCACATCAATTACAACATAAGCTATAAATCAACTTTAATAGACCCTCTTGCCTGTATATAGAATATATCAAAGAACCGGTCCTGAAAAGACGACATCAAATAGATAAAAACTGAAATGAAAGGGCTCCGAGAGAGAGACTCATATAAATTTTCCCATTCTACATCGCCAAAAATTAAGGTAACGTTGCTTTGCAGTTATAGTGGATCGGAATGGAGTGGAGTGGAGACGTATAAATAAGCGAAGTGATGTTCTTCTGAAGCAGCTAGCTATCCCGCATATAAAAAGAACATACCCAATATAAAAAGTCCTCAAAATGCTATAGATCTGGGCAGTAAAAAAAAAAAAAATAAAGAACGCTAAATTGTTGCGGTTTGTTCCGTACACACAATTTTCGGGTGATTTACAGCTCTATAGGCAAGAGAGATGGACTGCCCTTTTGTGGCGGGTGACATGGTCACCTTTGTGTGACCCGCTATCTCTGGGCTTTATTCTTTCCTTATGCATTACCTGGTAACGGATAATGACCACACCATAACAGACGGATTTTGTGGTTGGTCGTAAATTATACGGTGGGTTGAATTTATCTGCTGACCTTTTGTTCACTCATAAAAAAACTGAACCCACATGTACCTACATACCTGCCTACGTTATTAAAATGTAAAATCGTTTATTGAACCTGTGTGTGTGTGTGTGAAAGGACTTCGCATTCTAGAGAACCTACACACTTCGAGTTTTAAGGACTTATGGGTATCATTCGAATTTTGGCCATAACGGTCGAAAACAACAATAATTAAGATACTTTCTGTATACGGGTGTTATTATTTATACTCCTGCTTCATAAACGTATATATTTTATTGTTAAAATTTTGCATAACAACATTTTAGAATATATAAAAAGATTTCATAAATATGCTTTATCTCATTGTAATCATTCGAACAATCCTTAAGGCTTAATAATTTCTATTTATATGATGATTAAAGCTTTGTATGCACAGCAACAGCAAAGGTCAATTCGTTACGATAAATGCTCTAAAAGATTTATAAGAACGTACAGAAACATATACATTTTGTAAAACTGAACCCTTTTGTAAGCAAATTGTTAAGTAGGTACATAGTAAGTTTTGAAAACTTAGCAAATGCATTAAACTTAAACTAGGTAATACTACTCCAAAGTAGGTAGCTATATTAGTAAAATACATAATTTTGATTATTTTTTTAATTAATTTCTTTAAATTCTGACATTTTAACAGGGGCGTAGCTATCGCGGTATCAGCCGTATCAATGATAAAGGGGACCCCAATTATACAGAGGACTCGCCCAAGGCAAAAGAAAATTTTCATTTAAATTACTCACACGAACTAGGCACAGTACCATACTGCAGTACCGTTACCGCATGTGACTCTAATTCACTTTTTAAACAAATTTATAACAAATTTTTTAATCGGCTTAGAAATGCAATTTCTCAATTCCGAAAGCTGTCTGTCAGCTTTGAGAGCCTCTATGATCTGAATAAAATGTTCGAAGTCTTAGAATTAAATTCATTGCAAACATCTAATAAAAAAAGAAGCAGGAACTAGTAATTGATTGCTTATTGAACACCTGTTTATAATTCAAGATTGAGAAAATTTTCTTGATTTGAAATTCTATAGGTATGGGAAAAGAAAGATATCGGACTTTTTTTTATCCAAAGAGGCCAGAAATCTATAGGAAAAATAAATTCATATTAGGTTTTGGAAGATTTAATTGAGAAGAATAGATACATTAATGTGCGTGAAGTTAGGACCGCCATTTTTTTAAAATTGAAAATGGCGATGCTATAACTTCAAGCTTCGCAAAATAAATTGTTGGCTCTGAAAGTTGCAAATATGCGAATATTTTTTGTATCTCTTCGGCACTTGGCATCATAAACTGGAGCAATAAAACAGCACAAATTAATTTTTTTTTTAAATCTTAATTTTGTAAAAAAATTTATATTTCGCAACATTTGCGTTGGTTGTAAAAGTTGTAAATATGTATACGAATTTTCAGTTTGAGCACAAAACTGCACAACTTAAAGTTTTAGAAAATTTAATTTTTAAAAAATTTCATACGTAAAATTTGAAAAATAATATTTACGGCACAACGCAGCGCAATTTTAGTTTTTTTTTTTTTTTTGAAAATAGAAAATGGCGGAGCTAACTTCACACACATGAAGATTTGGTCCTAAAATCATTTTTCTATTAAGTTTCATAAAAAAACACTATTTAAAGGCTATGCTCCAGTCAGGAAAAAGAAGGCCCTAAAAAAAAATATTTGATACGGGATCGGGGCCTTAAAGAATTAGATATGCCACAGCATTTTAAATCACCTTTTGTTTAGAATATAAATGCCAAAAAATATAGGTTTCACAATAAATTTCGAGAAAAGCCGTTATCCGCATAGAAAAAAGTTTTTGAGCGGGTAAAAACTTCAAGGATCGGTTAAAAGAAACGCCGAGACCAAAAATCATATTAAACCAAATAAGTTTTAAGTTTTTCGACTTAAAATTACATCAGTAATCCATGGTTCTTTTCTGCGTCGCGTCGGCGGCATCCTTAATAACATATTTTGATGTGTACACTGGTACAGTAAGTTATGTATGTGACAACTTCTTCAATTCAATATCAATCATCCCCACTATAATGTAGGTATAAAAGGTCATATACATAAGTAGAATGTTCTTTGGTATAACTTCATTAAATAGCTTGTTTTATCAACAAAATTTCATCAGAGACAAGAAAATTACATTCTATCATTACTTTTACTATGTCAAAAACACGTGTCTGTAAATAAAACTCAGCATTAAAATATCCTACTGTGTCGACCATGAAACAATATTCAACTGAGGAAATAAGGTTTTTGTTTGATTTCTGATTTATCAGTCCCATTCCCACCCATCGATTAAAATTCCTTTACCAAAAGGAGGTTTATGGACATAATGTACATTGTACATGCATATACATATACTTACGACTTATATTTTTGTTTATTGATTATTATATTACTGTCACAAAATATCACAAATGTTTGCTAAGCTCACATTCACATATAATCTGAAAGTTGATCTACATTTGTTATTTTTCAGAACATGCTAGCAATAAAACCAAAAGCAAACAAGAATGTTTTTACTTTTACCTACATACATTGGATAAAAAGACGCTACATATGTATACGTAAAATTATATCGATGGGTGGAAATTGAGTATTGCCGACGCTCGATCTTTGCGATTCATTAATTTTTATAAAAAAAAATATAGGTAACAAATAAACGCAAATCATCATTAAGGAATATCTACTGCCTAAAAAGTCCATTTCCAAAAAGTGACTTGTCTACAAAGTTAAGAGGGATGTCGAAAATACTCGTTTCTCACACATAACTTTTTAACGGTAAAACACCAGAGAAAAAAATTTCATTAAAATTTAATAGATCATGAGATTTTCTACGAATAAGGTTATAACATACCCTTTGTACTTTGACCTAATGTTAAGAAGATGTGGCCATTTCTTAAGACTTTTAAACGATGTGTGTTTTTGGAAACATACACATTTATGCATAATTTTTTATTATGTGACCCTCTACAAGGAATAATTAATATTTTAAAAAATATCATCATTTTAAAACTTTGATCCAAAGTCAAAAATGCTAGAGGTATTCACAATCTGCTGCAACAAATCTAGTAAAATTACAAAAATTTAATTTTTTTTTTTAGTAGATCGTGAACGCATTTTTTCTACGTTTGCAAATTTTACATTTTTTTTAACAACATTTTTGTGCAATATTTTACCTTCACCAGAATAAAGCACCAATATTATTTTTTCCTCTAAAAAATAACATTATTCAAAAAATTGGTCAAAAATCAAAAATACCGTGAAACCCGCTTAACTGAAAATCCCGCTTAAGTGAAAAACCCGGATATCTGGAAAAAATATTTCTTTGAAATTTTATATTTTTTTATATAGTAAAAAAGCTTGGAACTCTTAATGAAAAAAAAAAATAAAATATAATACAAATAAAATAGTAAAAAACACTTTTAAGTGAAAAAAAAAGGATTCAAAAATCAAACAAAACAAAAAATATTGAGACTTTGTTATAGTTTTGGTACAAAATAAATATTTTTTTGTTTTATTAACTTATTATTGTTTAAATTTATTTATCACATCCAGACTTAAAAGATTCGTCCCTGTTTTCAGCAATTTTGCCCTTATCCAAAAGAGCTTAAGTGAAAATCAGAAATCCTAAATTTACTTCAGTGAAAACCTGCTTAAGCGAAATAAATATTAAAATAATTTGTCGTTTCACTTAAGCGGGTTTGACTGTATAGGAACTAAACTCAGACAAATGTGCCTACAATGCGGAAAAAATTCAAGTAAAGAAAGTAATTATCTCTTATATTATTAGAAACACTGGCTAAAAAGTCATCAATTAAAGATGCTGCGGGTATATTTTTATCTTTTTTTTTTATTTTTTCGTGAAGTTATCAGTATTATATTACTCTTACCATGTTTTTAAGATTTTTGCCAAGTTTCATTTTTATTCAACAATTACAATTTTGTTGCGGAATTTCTTAGTAATTTGTATGGGAAATTTTAAGTGCTCGTTGGTTGGCATGTGTTAACGTTAACCGATTTCTATAAAATTTTGCACAGAATTTTTTTAAGTCAGCCTCATCACTTTTTGGGGGGAGGGGGGCGAACGAAATTTGAACATTGCCAAAATAAACGCCACCCTACTATACATGTACAAAATATAGATTTTTTTAAATTGATTAAAATCAGAACCGTGTTTTGAGAAATTAAAAAAAAAATGGGCCAAAATAAGTATTTTTGGTTTTTTTTTTTTTTCGAAAATAGGTAATGTCTAGGTATACGCCTATGTTAATAAATAAAATTTTTGTTTAAATGAATTTACTTACGTGGAGCAATTTTTGAGTTAAATAATTTTTTTTTAAATTGCCATAGAAATGTATACCTATAAAAAAATTAAACCAAAACCAAACCTTGTCGTCAGGGAATGTCCAAAAAACACAAGGCACCAATAAGTTTACAACAGATCGACATACCTACGTATTCAGGTCAGAAATAACAACTCGTAAGTAAAAGGTAGAGGATAATGAGAATAGATTTTGTGTGTAATTGAGAGCTTTACATAATGCGATCGAAGGGTGGTGTGGTAGGAGGGCTCAGTGTAAGTATCTAATGATTATAAGAAGAATATGAAATGTGAAAACTGATTATTGTTGCTGTTGTTACTTTTGTTTGCTTCATGTTTTGATGAGTGAAGTGTGAACTCATCAAAACATGAAGCAAACAAAAGTAACAACAGCAACAATAATCAGTTTTCACATTTCATATTCTTCTTATAATCATTAGATACTTACACTGAGCCCTCCTACCACACCACCCTTCGATCGCATTATGTAAAGCTCTCAATTACACACAAAATCTATTCTCATTATCCTCTACCTTTTACTTACGAGTTGTTATTTCTGACCTCTGGTTTGCTCGTATTCGTTAAAGCTGTAGCCAAACAGACGGACAGAATTGAGAGGCCCACTTTTGTCGTCATCCTTATCACCATTTCACGACACCGCTCTAAAGATTTCAAATTAAATTTATCATATTTAAATTTAAAGAGCCTTTCTATACTTAACCTAAGGCACACATAATTTAAAATAACTAAACTTGTAGCTATTTATTTGTATTCTTTCGGACTAATTTAAAAAATATATTTCATCTTAGGTCCTCATATATTTAAATGTAGAATTTTCAAGATTTTATTTCTATTGACTTGGAAAACCCAACATCAACAAAAAATACCAAAAAACGCCCAACAAAAAAATAACCCACAATGATTATCCCACCATTTTATTCGGTGAATCCTTATACAATACCATCGGCAAGCTAGAGTGACCATTACACTTTATCATTCTCACTTTATTAGTATCATGATTGCTTCCCATAAAACTAACCAAATAAATTCCAATTAAAATGAAAACTCAGGAAGTGAGCAAAATTCGCAACCCATAGTCAAGGCATTTAATTTCACCAAACGGTATCTTTCGTCCGTTGGTTTGTTCGGCACTCAGGACTCAGGACTCAGGAAACGGACACCCTCAATATATGAATAAGGAGGGCGAGAGGTGTGGCCAAATGTCCATCGAAATAAAAAAGGAATATAATTTGTTCTCCTTGAATGAATTACTGACTGCTTGTTGACCTTCCCCAAGTTTTTTTGTCTGAATTTATGGCTAAAAGTCAAAAAGGCTGTCCGAAGAGGATAACAACAGAGTCGTGTTTCAGGACTTGATTTAATCAATAAATTAAAGCTGGGATACATTTCTTGGTTGATGTAATGTATAACAAGGTGTGTAAGAGTTACTTTATTAATGAAAATGTACCTTATATCTTACACACATTTACACTTATACGCATAATAAATATACCTACGGAGATATAAAAGTTAGGCAAACACATCCCAGATGCCAAAGTTTGGTTTTAATTCTGATTAAAATGATGAAGGGCACTACCGGCCGATCATTTGTTCGTCTTCTGGGGGTGTAGAATTGTGGTTAGGACCCTTTCCAAACATTGGATGAAATACAAAGAAGCTCTACGGATGTAGGATTGTTGTTGCTTTTTTTTTTTCCCACCTTGAATTCGGAAGCACTAAATGCTTTGTTTAATAGGATTAATAATTCTTACCAGGTGAGTATAAGGGTATGTGTTTAATTTGTGTAGTTAAATTCCAAGGAAGAAGAAAGAATATTACAGAATGTACACATCCCTTTAGCTATAGGTGAGAAAAATTAAAGCTGGATGGTTTCGGCAATAGATACCCACCCCAGTGAGATTTTGTGGGTTGTCATTTAGAATTCTGTAAAGCAGCATTTCGATTCACTCCTACCTTTTATAGGAAAGCTAAATCAAAAACTAGTTTTCCTGGGGAATCACATGGAAATGTACCTATATCTGTACCGAATTTGAAGAAAATCGGTTCATTTGTTTATGCCCTAGCTCAAATGACAGCGATGGACGCACGGCGCACAAACTGACGCAACATGTGGTATAACGACCTCGATTTTTTTTTACTCAATAGCTGGAGCAAGTAAAAACTCGATGACGTATCAACTGATTTTGATTCTTTATTCAAAGATTTCAATAGTTCAATAATTGTAGGTTAGGTAAATGTAGGCAAATTTTAGGATTAATTTTTTTTTTTTTGAAGTCTTAATATTCGAGAAAGACTTTGTCGATACCCAGTGTTAAAATCAAAAGAAAAAAAAGGCCAAGGAAAAATAAATTTCGATCTTTGGGCTAAAATTCACACTATTTAGAAAACGTATTTTGCATCATCAGAAGCTTTTATCTTTAATCTTATTCACTCGTGTAATTCAGATTTAAACTTAAATCCAGATGAACTTACATTGAATTTGTATGATTTACATCCAGATTTAAGTTTTAATCTGGATGTATTGAGTGAATAATATGGCCGTTAATTTCGAGTTTCTCATTATTACCCCTATAAAAATATTAATCATATACAATTTTAAATAAAATATGTTTATACAGAGCATTTTTATATGATTCCGTAGAGGGAAAATTCCATTTCAGTTTTATCATTTTTTTTTCTTCGAAAACAACTCTAAAGATTTTGATTAAACTATGTGATGGTTGTAGGAAAAGGGTTTTTTAGGAGTCTAGTTATTCTAAATATTTTAATTAATAAAATATATTGCATTTAAAAAAATCCATTTTGTATATTTTTTGTTTACATTTTTTCATTAAAATGTACATAAATTGTTTCTGATCCACAAGAGTAAGATCGTTTATAAACATTAATTATCATTATCACTTATTAAATAAAGACGAAAAAAATATTTAGTTTGTCCGCGGTATGTTATATTTTTACAAACTCATCTATATTTGCTTGGCTTTTTTGTTAGATTTCGTAGTTGAAATATTGATTCAACAGAAAAAGGTTTGGCTTTCTAATTTTTAATATCTTAGGAACAGCATCAATTGTAGTAAAAAGTATTACTTTTAGCCCCGCACTCTCCCCTATTAAAAAAAAAAAAAAATTCCCGCATTTTTGTTTGTGCATTACGTTAGATTATACATATTTAAAATATTATTTTTCCCAGTTTCAATTTTATAAGATTTAACTGGTTCAAAAGAAATCCAAAAAATATGGATCCCCATACAAATCGGACGATTATCAGCCGAGTTATGCGCGTACGAACACCAAAACGGACTCATTTGTATTAATATAGATTTCTTTTACTGGAGCTTTGGTATGATTAAACATTAAATTAAATTAAGAAAACGGCCCACATACCTCAATCTTTCAATATTTCAAAACCAACTAGATATCTCTTTCAAAAGTCAAGCATAAATGTATGTATCTGTTGAAAAATAACCACACAGCTCTAGATATTATAATGCATGCAGACTAAAGTCCAGACTATAATATCTTTGAAAGAGCTTGAAAGAGCTTGTGGCCAGAAATCATGAAATCAAGCAGCCTCTTTTGACAGATTAACTTAACGCATATGTTGATTAAACTCTATAAGTCCGACATATTACACCCTCCCCCCCCACAATCGTTTTTAAACTTCAAGTCCACCATCATACTCAATATACGGCCCTTCTTCGTGTTCATGAGCTTAACAAAAAAAAAAAAAGTTGTCCATTTTACTGCTTTCACATTGAGGCCATACACAATGGAAAATATTTTTTTCCAGCCTATTCGTTGAAAATTAAAATAATAAAAAAAAATATTTGAATTTCATTTCTTTCGTCTACGATTTTCATAAAAATGTCAGCACCATTTTTCTTCTTCTTAGGGTTGTTTTTTTTTTGTAATAAAAATTCTCCAAGAAAAAATAATAATAAAAAATATATATCTTCATCTGTAAACTGTAACTGTAACACAATGAAAATATACATACACACACATACATATCCATATTTTTGTAAAAATTCATCAAGCGGAAATGTCAGAGAGTCTGTGAGCTGAAATGAAGACTGATAACTTTTCGACCGTTTTCTTTTGTGTGTTTTTTTTTTTATTTATACAGAGGAGTTAAGGAGTTTGTGTAAATGAGACAGGCTCTTTAGCTAATTCGCCCTGAATTTCAATTTCTTTTTTCTTTTCTTAAATGAAAAGCAGAATGACGATAATTTATGAGTCTTTAAATGCATGAAATAACTTGGCCCCTCTAGTTAATATAATAATATAACAGTTAAAATAGAAGAACATTATTGAATACAAATCCCGTTAAGAAAACAAAAATAGGAAAACTAAATACAATGGGCCCTACAGAAACAGCTGTCTAATATGATAAGCATACATATTTAGTTCCATTTCATGTTATATTTATGTATGTATGTAGGAATATAAGTTAATAATAAATGTAATTTCCCACATTCCTATATCTACCACAGCACATTTCTATACCCCAGAGCCTTATACTTTATTTCCTGCACATTTCCTTTAATTTTATTAATCAGCACTCCACAAAAATATTATAATCAGCAACAATAGATAAAAAGTAAATAATTTGTAAATCCAAACAAATCAATTATTTACTTAGCAAGCAATAATAGAATTAAGCTCGAATTGATTTTTAATAAAAAGAGTCAGTTATAAACTCACAAGAAAAGAGTGAACAACTTCATGAGTGTCAAGTTAGCGAAACAACATTCACCGATCGAAAAAATTTTAATTGGGTAATTAGCCGTTAATTAGTCGTGAATTAGTTGTGATAATTTAGAATTTGTCGTTCGATGTTTTCTATGTTTTTTTTGCTGCTTCGCTAATTTGATATCAAGTTAGCGAAGCAGCACCTCAAAAAGGGGTAAAAACGTCTTATAGCGAATAGTTTATTGCTTAATAATTTGCCGTTCAGCAGTTCTGAATGATTTGTGACAATTTTAATTTTGTCGTGCAATGTTTTCTACGTTTTTTTTGCTGCTTTGCTAACTTCGTGTCAAGTTAGCGAAGCAGCATCTGGAAAACGTATAAAAACTTCTTATTGTGAATGTTTTACTGCTCTATAATTTGCCGTTAATTAGTCGTGAATTAGTTGTGACAATTTTGAATTTGTCGCTCTATGTTTTCTATGTTTTTTTTGCAAAAAACTGAAATTCGTGTCAAGTTAGCGAAGCAGCACCTGGAAAACGTATAAAAACTTCTTATTGTGAATGTTTTACTACTCTATAATTTGCCGTTAATTAGTCGTGAATTAGTTGTGACAATTTTGAATTTGTCGCTCTATGTTTTCTATGTTTTTTTTGCAAAAAAGTGAAATTCGTGTCAAGTTAGCGAAGCAGCACCTGGAAAACGTATAAAAACTTCTTATTGTGAATGTTTTACTACTCTATAATTTGCCGTTCATTAGTCGTGAATTAGTTGTGACAATTTTGAATTTGTCGCTCTATGTTTTCTATGTTTTTTTTGCAAAAAAATGAAATTCGTGTCAAGTTAGCGAAGCAGCACCTGGAAAACGTATAAAAACTTCTTATTGTGAATGTTTTACTACTCTATAATTTGCCGTTAATTAGTCTTGAATTAGTTGTGACAATTTTGAATTTGTCGCTCTATGTTTTCTATGTTTTTTTTGCAAAAAAGTGAAATTCGTGTCAAGTTAGCGAAGCAGCACCTGGAAAACGTATAAAAACTTCTTATTGTGAATATTTTACTACTCTATAATTTGCCGTTAATTAGTCGTGAATTAGTTGTGACAATTTTGAATTTGTCGCTCTATGTTTTCTATGTTTTTTTTTGCAAAAAAGTGAAATTCGTGTCAAGTTAGCGAAGCAGCACCTGGAAAACGTATAAAAACTTCTTATTGTGAATGTTTTACTACTCTATAATTTGCCGGTAATTAGTCTTGAATTAGTTGTGACAATTTTGAATTTGTCGTTCTATGTTTTCTATGTTTTTTTTTGCAAAATTGTAAAATTGGCCTTAACTTAGGGAAACAGCCTCTGGAAAACGTATACAAACTTCTTATTGTGAATGTGTTACTACTCTATAATTACCCGTGAATTAGTTGTAACAATTTTGAATTTGGTCGCTCTATGTTTTCTATGTTTTTTTACAAAATTGTGAAATTGGCGTCAACTTAGCGAAAAAGATTCTGGAAAGCGTATAAAATCTTCTTTTTGTGAATGTTTTACTACTCTATAATTAGCCGTGAATTAGTTGTGACAATTTTGAATTTGGTCGCACGATGTTTTCTATGTTTTTTTTTTTTGTAAAATGGTGAAATTGGCGTTAACTTAGCGAAAAATCCTCTGGAAAACGTATAAAATCTTCTTATTGTGAATATTTACTACTCTATAATTTAGTTGTGACCATTTTGAATTTTTCGCTCGATGTTTTCGATACTGTTTTTTTTTTTTTTTTTGCAAAATTGTGAAATTTTTATTAAGTTAGCGAAGCAGACTCTGGAAAAGGGGTAAAAAATTCATATATTGAATGGTTTATTGCCATTCATCAGTCCTGAATTAGTTGTAACAATTACAATTTTGGCGTGTAATGTTTTTTATGTTAAAAAGATATAGTTTAGTCTCGTACTGTATTAATTAAAATAACTGAAAGAACTCTTTAAATGTTACAAAAAGAATTCTATTTTTATTTAAATCTTAAAACGAAGTACATGATTATATTATAAATATTTTTGAAGAAAAACACACAAAGAGCATTAAAAAATTGCAACTTCAATGTTAGAGCTCTGGCGCAAATCATTCGGAGCGAATATGCCACGACTCCAAGAACGATTCGATGAAATATTGCTTGTGTAGACACCATGCTATGTAAATCTGAAATTTCAGATGTTCTATTGAACGCGGCTGATGTGACATCTACGTGTGAGAAATTTTCCTATAACTATTGTGTGTAACCGCCATTTTTCTTTCAAAACCCTACAAAAGCTAGAATGTAACTGCCATTTTTGAAATAAAAACCCTACAAATGCCTGAATAAATGTTTGTTCCCTTAAATTTCCCCATTACAGCGACATCTACTAGTCGCTTTTAAAACTGATTTTTTGTACGTATTGGTGTTTTACTTTTGCACAAAAGATTTCACAACGCTCACGTGATCAATATTTTTTACAACGAACGTGATTGAGTTCGTGTTTGATTTATCACGAGTCATTGTTACCCAACAATTTTCGTGTTACACTGAGTATTTTCATATTCAAGTGATCACGTTCATTCTACTTCTGAAAAATTTATTTTTGATCATAAACATTGTTATTCAACAGCATTCATGGTTCTTTACACATGAACATTGTTGATGGAAAATATTTTTTTTTTGAACTACGTTTATAGTCAAATGATAATGAACGTGATCAAATTAACATACTGAAATTGTTCTTTAACTACGTTCGTTGTTATCGAAGCATGGTTGGACCGCTTTGCACCGCTGCATCTTCGGTATAGTATATATATGTACTTACTTACATACCTTTTAACCTGTGAACTCTAAAACGGTCAAATAAAAAAGAATTCTTTCTTTTAATATAATGTTTTAAATGCTCAACCAAAAACGTCTTATTTGTGGATTTAAACTAGAAAACCTTGGTTGTTTCATCATAAACGTATTCAATTTAACAATTTTTTAAGATCACATTCATGATTAAGTAACAATGAAATCAGCAATGTCATTATTGTCTTACAATGAAAACAGGTTTGAAATCACTACGAACGTGATTGATATCACTATTTTTGTGATCATTAAAAAATAAAAATATCAACAATGCTACCTTGGTTGATTTAATCATGCCGCCTTGGTTGATTTCACTACGAACGTTGTAAAAATCACAATTTTTTTTCGCATTTTCAGTCAACAACGAAACATTGTTGAATCAACCAAGATTTTTTATTTCGGTGTATTAAAAATCATGTACAATAGTCAAAAAAATTAAGGACACTACACTTTTTTCACATTTTTTTTAGTGTTTTTTAAAGAGCTGTATCTCTGTGAAAATTGGAAGTGATGAGCTTTAAAATGCTTTTTGTTTCATCTCAATACGTCACAGAGATACATCTCTTCAAAAACACTAAAAAAAAAAAATAGTAAATTTTGGTTCCCTTCATTTTTTTTAAATGTATTTAAATCCGTTTTGGGAAATCTGTGGTACCACTTTACTTCAATTGAAGTAGATCTAGTTTTTTTTTTCAAAAAATTTTAAAATCTTACTTCCTGCTGGCACAATCACAAAAAAGGAACATTTAACAAAGCAAATAGGTACACATATGAAAAATGTTATATTGCATTTAAAGTATACCTACTATAATATGTATACACTGAAATACACGAATTTTATAAGAAGTTGGTTTTTGTTTGCAAATTTTTACTTGGTATTGTTTTTAGTTGTTTTGTTAATTTAAATTAAATTTAATTAAAAAAATTATTAAAATTTAGATAAGAAAAAAAGGGCATTTTGAAATTTGCCTTCATTTTTGTTCAGATATACTTCACTTTTTCTTCAAATCGACTACTTCCACTTTTTGTCCGGAAGTACCTTGTAAAGCTGCCGCTTATGAAATGTGCCTGTAAGGGTTTACCCCAATAGCTAGAAACCAATAATCTAGAAAGTAAAAATGTTGAAAGTTAAAATCTAGAAATGCAAAATTCTAGAAAAAAAATCTCGGATGCAGAAATCTAGAATTGTTGTATTGATTTTTGAGACAATGTTTATAATTCGAGCGCGCAAATATGTCAATAAAAACCATCGCAGGTATTTTAAAATTGTCCCACACTGAAGATATTGATAGGTGTCAGAAACGTTAATTCTAGTCAACACGGTAGAATTGTTGTGCCAGAGTAATATCAGCAAAAATAATGATAAACATAGTGTACCTAGCATGTACATACCTCTAGCTTTTTGGTTTAAAATTTACACAGCGAAACATCACCATTTAAGAAGACTTGGCCTTGACAAAATTTAAACACGTAAATTTACCACCCATAGTGTTTTTAAAATTCGCACTGGGTCATGTGCATATCCCAGTTATTGGTTTTTGTTATCGATTTGTCCAGAAAAATAAATTGTTTAATAATGTGAACATATAATAAGTTTTATTTGACCTTAAATAGGTTAAAAGAAGTTTAAAATCATTTTTTTTTTCGAGATATTTTTGGAGATATGAGTATAACTAGTCGTCTTTCGAGATTTTTGTTCATTCTAGATTTTCGTGCATTTGAGTTTTTTGCATTAGATGAAAAAATTGTTTTTTTTCGAGATTTTTGGCATTTCGTCATTCGGTCATTCGAGATTATGATGATATGAATAAAAAGCAGCACCTGCTCAAAACTCAACTTTTTCGAACACGTGCTCCATTTGGTATGAATAAAATACCTACTTGTGGAGGTGCTCAACGATTGAGCGTCTGAATGTTTGATAAGCAGGGCCGGACCAACCATATGTGCAAGATGTGCAAGTGCACAGGGCGCATAGTTCTGGGGGCGCATTACCAGGAGCAAGAAAATGTAATCTGATCTTGCGCAAAGAAATTTGTACTGCCATTTGCATTTTAACCGCAAAATTTCTTAATCCCAAAATAACATCCATCACACCTGTGCTAAGTTATTTCTTGCTTTGACTCGAAATATCGTAAAATTAAAGATCCAACTAGACCTATGCAAGTTTAATCTTACCTACCTAATCTCAAAATATTCCACCCTACTCGTACAAAAGAAAAAAAAAATAGCTCTGAAAAAAAACTTAAGGTGGAAGCTGCTGGTATTGAACCCAGACCTCTGGCATGACAGCCCATTGCACAAACCATTACGCCATGGGCTACGGGGAGTATTTATTTATTAGAGAAAAATAAATTTTACCTTGTGTTTCCGCTTTTCTGATATGAACAAAAAAGGTCTACCTCTTGGGTAATGTGGAAAAGGCTTATGCATGTGTATCAGTGTATGTATGTTTATATGTGTGTAAATATAAAAAGGGGCGCTTTCTACAAATCTTGCACAGGGCGCAAGTTTGGCTTGGGCCGGCCCTGTTGATGAGTACCTTCTCAATATAAGTACCTTACTCATGATTCCGCCTGTAATGAGAGAGTAAACTATAAATACAAGCCTCCTCTCATCTCATTTTAATTAAATTAAGTGAGATTTAATGTAAGACTTTCATGCCAGTATATACCCACGTACCTATATGTAACTAGGCCTTTTCGCACTTAAATTAAATTAAATTTACATCGGTTCTTTAAGAAATGTGTGAATCTACGCACATGTCAACATCTTAATTGAAAAGAAAACCTTTAAGATTTTTGTTTATAAATTATCTAGATTTAAGCTTTACAAATAAAACCCACAAAGGTCTCTCTCCCCAATTCTTTATATCTACCAACCAATTGTCACACATTGGTCATCTTCAATTGATTCCCACAACTAACATAGCAACGTAAACATACTACTGATTATACATACATAATACATATATGTATGTATGTATAGAAACCAAAATCAATATTCAACCACTCTGAAATTTTTATACAAAAGAACAACAACGAAAAAGTCATCTTAACACCCGAACCTATATTTACATTTACTCAATTCAATTTGAACAAAAGAACAACAATATAAAACCGACAGACAAAAAAAAAAACAAAAATCCAAAGAGAAGTGATGATGGCAGAGGTAGGTAACATAAGTTCACTGGCCCGTACTAAGAAACAAACAGATCCCAGTATATAGGAGGATAGGAAGATACAATCAACTTAGGCAAAAACTCCTACTACATGATGTATGTTCTCTGAACACACCCTTTCGCATACTCGTAAGCTTTATACACAATAAAACACTCAATTTGTTTAGTGTTATTCTCAAGCCACATGAAGTTTTATTTTGAATAATTAAGCAGTTTGTCGTCAAATCAATGCAATCACCTCCTCCATGACACTCGATATCACCATCATCATCGTCATCTTCGTCAACCTCTGTTGGGCGTCGTCGTCGTTGTCGATTGGTCTTTGGAGAAGGCAAAGTTTTTACGATACTCTGCATTACTCGTGTCAGGATCTTCTTTTTCGTCATAGTACTCCCCATTCTCATCCATCCTATATTCTTCATCTGAATCCTCAGCATCATTTTTATCATCTCTATCCACAATCGAGGCCAATCGAGCCGATATCAGATTACCATCGGGCTTAGCCGAAACAGGAGAAGAAGAAGCAACAGAGTTCGGATTCTTCGATTTTGGAAAACGGATTCCTGGTTTCCCGAAAATCCCTCTTTCTGTTGTCGTTGTCCTTGTCACTTTTGTCGTCATCTTTGCTGGCTTATGTCCTATCTTGACTTTAATGCTATTGATTGGTTTTTTATTATTCGGTCTACTACAACCGGTTGCATTCTCACATCCAACACCAACACCATCAGGTGACGTTGTCATTGGTTTGCCTGCACTAATTGGCCGATTTATTATTTCCAATTGAATTTCACCTCTTACATCCTGATCTCGGTCAAAAGACTTCAATGAATTTATCTTCTTCTTTGGTTTTATTGTGGGCCTTTTGAAATGTTCTCGGTAATTTGCAATGGCCAACGATGATGATGGCAAGGGCTGTGTTTCAATGAATCCGTCGAATGGCCGAGGACGAAGGAGGATTGAATGCGCACCGTCGAGTTTTGATGTTCTTTTGGTATCTCTGTATTTCGACGATAGGATGTTCCTGATGGAAACAGAAGAATTAGATGCTTGTTTTGTTGTTGTTGATGTTGTTGTTACAGCAGCGACCTGCTTCTCAGAATTCTGTTTTCCCTTTTCAAAGTAAGCCTTCATGTTGATACGTTCCGCATCAGCTGACAGGATCGAGTAAAATCGATTATCATCATTGCTATCAACAATGCTTAGCAATTGCTGTGGTGTTTCATGTATTGAACTGAGTTCTTCAAATGTTTTGGAAATAGCTTTCCTTTGGAATCCAGCGTTATTATCCTTCGACTGAAATTGTTTCTGATGGAGATGCAGAAACGGGCCTTCTGATGGACCATGGAGTTCAGGGCTAATAACTGTAGTTATGGGTTTATTGTTCTGCGAAGCATTGTTAAAGCTATCAGAAATGAACTTTTCGGTAGTGGGAAATGTTTGGTTAGCACCATCGACTTCGGAGTTCGAATTTTCCGAATGCTCAGAGTCAGAATTGTAAGCATCATCTTCTTCAGGGAAACTATTGTGCTGCCTTAGAAGCATTTCCATAAGTAATTTCATGACTGTTTCGTCATATTCCAGTGCCCGATATCTTGAGCTGAAACTTGGCAACTCTTGGCCTGGAAGTTCCCTTTCATCATCACAATTACCACACAAAGGCATTTCTAAAAGTACAAAAATTGGATTTAGTTAAGTTTTTTGAATTTTTGGCTAGCTAATTTATTTTCAATCACTTACGTTCACTGGACTTACACAATTTCGCCAAAACAACAAAAACCACTGTAATTATAGTTATAGTTGCTATAAAACGTTCTTTCATGTTTGAGTTCTCGCAATCAAATCTCTGCCTCCGGTCAGTTAAATAAAATCATGATTTACCATGCCAAAAAGCTTTCAAATTATGAAAATTCCATCATTGTCCCCGAAATTCTAACATCATCGCATCGCATCGCGCACAAAAGTTTATATCTAAAGTTAATTAAAAATTCATCAACGTGTATTTGCCCGTAAAACTACTGTTTGATGAGAACTGTTCATTTTAGCGTCAAACATAATAATTTTCACTTCTGAATTTGATTGAGAGTGTAATTGGAGTTTTATGGTAATTGAGTTGTCAGCTCCCAACTGTGATCTGAAGGCTTATTGTTGGATGCGGCAATTGGGAAGACCCCGAAACCTATTTTAAATTTTGTATGCTATATTAAACGGGTTTTTCGGCTAGGGCATTGAATTAATTATTAAAATAATGTTAATAGTTAATTTTGGATTTGTGAGTGATGATTTTTTGGAAATGAGCAATATATTTATTTTCAGACGAACTTTTATAATAGAAACTTTTGCTATATGGGTAGCGGCGTTTTGCATAACATTTGTCTTTATTTTTGTATACATACAAAATTAGATTTTTTTGTTAATTAGTAAAATATAGGCATTTTATAGGCGCCTCTGCCACTACACAGTAGTCCGTTTGTTGAATTTTATCGACAAAAATTACTTTTAATTACATATTACGAAAATTAATGAAAAAATTTGGTACCTATTGATTTGCTAAAATGAAACCTAAATATTTAAGTTCAAAACCTGTTATGATCTCATGTGCCAATTTACCCTGAGGAAATGTAGGAACATAACGATGAGTCAAATTTACGCGCATAACTCGGTTAAGCATCATTCGATTTGTATGGAATTTTTTTTCTTGCATTTATATTTAACCACATTAACACATAATGGAGCCGAAAATTGAAAAATTTGAACGAAAATTCGACCAAGAAAGTCAGAAAATCGTGAAAACATTTTGAAATTTTAAACATTCTGAAATAGTATTTTGTTCGTACGCACATAACTCTGCTGAAAATCATCCAACTTGGATGGAAATTTTTTTGTTGGATTTGTAGTGAACCAGATAAACACACACCGAGATATCACTTTTTGAGCAGCTAACCAATCGAAACACATCCTTTTTTTATTAAAAAAAAAAAAGTTTTATAACTGTTAAGAAATTGGCACAAGAAACTCATAATCAGTTTTGGTCTAGTCTAATAAATCAGTTCAAACCACTTCGGAAGTATTGGGATAGGTACATTTTGGACACACTTTTCTAAATTGGGTACAAAAACACACTCACTTAAGGACACTTTAAACATAAATTTGACTTAAGTTGAGACTATTTTTACTTGCGATAAAGTTTATGAATTCGTGCAAAAATCGAACTCGAGATAACAATCAAACTTGATATTACGATGATAGAAAACACGAAAAAAGTGGGTCCCGCAATTCCGTTTGTCTGTCTGTCTGTGTGTGTATGTCTGTATGTTTGTCTGTACCTCGGCCTACAGCCTAAACCCCTGAAGCGATTTTCTTCGAACTTGGAGCATAAGATTTTTTTAGTGATTCCCTATAGAGAATAAATCGAGATTTTTTTTTAGCTCATAAAATAACGGAACTTGCCACACAATCGTTTTAATAAAAGTTATATATCTCAAAAACGGCTTAAACGATTTTTTTTAAATTTTTTGTGTGTTCTAGTAGTGGTATGGTCTATATTTTTGTGACTTGATCAAAAAATAATTTCAATTTTTTTATTTTTTGAAAAATCAATTTTTTGAAAACGGGTTGGTGAATATTTTTGAAATTATGGTTTTGGCTATATATTATATTCTTAAAAATATCAAGAATTTTTATATATAAAAAAATATTTTTTAAGAAAACCGCTCCAAACCTCTGTTTTTTCCTATAGGTTTAAACAGCAAACCTATAGGTTTAAACAAAATTTGTAAGATATTGCACGTTATCAGGCAAACACTTTGTTTTTGAGAATTTTGTAAGTTTTTATTCATTTTTTATTATTTTTTTGATAAATTTTAGTTTTTTTCAAAAACATAATTAGTATTTTCAATAAAATACTAATCTTTTTATATTTTTTAATTCTTACTATTACAATTAAAAAAAAAAATTAACTCAATGATTATGGATTTATTTGGTCAGTCAAGTATTTAATAAATCGATGTTTAAAACAAGAAAATACGGCGTGATTTTCAATCAAATTGCACAGAAGTTTTTGAGTTGACTTGAAATAATTTTTATTTTGTATTTAATTGTTAATAAAATATTGTTTTCACATGTTAAATAGTTGTGGAAAAACCTACCAAATCGAACTGAAATCTAAGAACCTACCAAAGATAAAAAATCCTACCAAGATTGGTAGGATCCCACCAAAACGGCAACCGTGAGAACGTCTATAAAGCTAGCACATACACATTAGCATAATCAATTTAAACCATATCTAGAATTTTGTGCTCTTTTTGTGCTATTTTTGTGTGGAAGTCAATATTTTTGTGCTAGCATAGTTTTCGTTTTATGCAAATCTATGCTACCTTAATATTAAGCTAGCAAAACTTCTAAACCGCTCAACATAATCAATTAAAATAAAAACTAGAATTTTGTGCTATTTTTGTGCTTTTATTCTGTGCAAGTCTCGATTTTTGTGCTTGCATAGTTTTTGATTTATGCATAATTATGCATATTTATGCTGCCATATAAAGCTAGCAAAACTTCTAAACCGCTCAGCATAATCAATTGAAATAAAAACTAGAATTATGTGCTATTTTTGTGCTTTTATTCTGTGCAAGTTTCGATTTTTGTGCTAGCATAGTTTTTGATTTATGCATAATTATGCTTCCCATATAAAGCTAGCAAAACTTCTAAACCGCCCAGCATAATCAATTGAAATAAGAACTAGAATTATGTGCTATTTTTGTGCTTTTATTCTGTGCAAGTCTCGATTTTTGTGCTTGCATACTTTTTGATTTATGCATAATTATGCATATTTATGCTGCCATATAAAGCTAGCAAAACTTCTAAACCGCTCAGCATAATCAATTGAAATAAAAACTAGAATTATGTGCTATTTTTGTGCTATTATTCTGTGCAAGTCTCGATTTTTGTGCTTGCATAGTTTTTGATTTATGCATAATTATGCATATTTATGCTGCCATATAAAGCTAGCAAAACTTCTAAACCGCTCAGCATAATCAATTGAAATAAAAACTAGAATTATGTGCTATTTTTGTGCTATTATTCTGTGCAAGTCTCGATTTTTGTGCTTGCATAGTTTTTGATTTATGCATAATTATGCATATTTATGCTGCCATATAAAGCTAGCAAAACTTCTAAACCGCTCAGCATAATCAATTGAAATAAAAACTAGAATTATGTGCTATTTTTGTGCTATTATTCTGTGCAAGTCTCGATTTTTGTGCTTGCATAGTTTTTGATTTATGCATAATTATGCATATTTATGCTGCCATATAAAGCTAGCAAAACTTCTAAACCGCTCAGCATAATCAATTGAAATAAAAACTAGAATTATGTGCTATTTTTGTGCTATTATTCTGTGCAAGTCTCGATTTTTGTGCTAGAATAGTTTTTGATTTATGCATAATTATGCTTCCCATATAAAGCTAGCAAAACTTTTGAACCGCCCAGCATAATCAGTTGAAAGTCCTGCCTCACGTAACACAAAAAATGACCATCGTCTAGACGATCACGTTTTGACGATCAAATATTTGATGTAGTAGGTCGATAATCATCAAAACGCTATCGTTAAAACGATGGCTTTTGGGCGATACCTAGATACAAACAGTTTATTTATTTTGCAAAGTGACAACAAAAATTCGAGAAAAATACAAATTATATGAAAAATAAAAAAAAAAAAAAAAGTGCGCCAGCAGGGAACGAACACCGAACCTCTCGGTTATAAATAACTATTCCACCGCGCCACCATCAAATTTAAAAGTTGTCGATTTTTTGAATTTACAAGCAAACCGTGCACTACTTCATGTTTATCGTTTTAAAATTACGGTATGACACCCCAGTTTATTTGGTTATTTTTTTTTTTAAATTTCAAGTTGAGATTGATGCTGTTACATTAGTAGGTATTTTAAATCAATTTTCTTTGATTTATTTAAAATCATGCTATTTATCTATAGGTAGGTAGGTAAAAATAATATAAAACAATTCTCTCTTGCAAATATTTTTTCCCAATGTTACCTATCATACAAGCATTAAAAGTTCTCTAAACCTACTTTGCCTAGCTTTTTCTTGGATAGTTTGATTAGTGTGGAAAACTACCCTTCAACTGAATAATATTATGGCGTTAAGTTGAGCTTCAGACAGTTTAATAGCTACCAAAAAGATTCCATTACGAAGATCTTTTTTTAATTTGCTTAATAGGCTTCCAGCCATATTTTCGATAAAAATGGAAAATTGGCAAAACGGCTTTCTAAAAACCTTAGCCCTGGGACCACGTATTGCCAAAATTTAAATTGTGTAGAAAGACTGACATTTTTGGCTTTCAAACGTTCGAGCTTTTTTTTTTTTTTTTTATTTTGGTCGTTATATTTCAAAACTGCGATGATATGTTTCGAAAAATTACGTTAAACTGCCAAATGGCTTCCCAATTTCCTGAAAACAGGATGGATGTTGTCATATAATATAATATATACATATAGGTATGTATATTTTTAGAGGTAGTAAACAGGGCTTCTATTCATTTGAAACTGATTTTTGAATTATATGCTTTTGAAAAAAAGTAAATTTTCTAATTTTAATAGTGTCTTAAAGTACGTAACTAAATATGAAATAAATAGCATACAACTTTTTCAAAGTGCCATATGTATATTCTTATAATTTAATTCAATAAAAAAAAACAAGCATAAAAAGAAAATTTTTATTAAAAAATAAAACGTTTTATAAAGTTTTTTTCTTGCAATAAAAAGTCGTTATTTTCAAATAGTTCGAAATCTTAGTTTATCCAATCGCGATAAGATGGTTTTTTTTTCGAAGATCTATTTATATGAAATAGTCAAGACTCAAGAGAGAGGAGAATCAAGGAATGTTATTATGAGTTGCATGCAACATATAGTAGTCAAAACAAGCAAAAAGAATAATGTGAGTTTGTGTGGGTGAGTATGATTGCACCAACATCAACCAACACATTGTATTGTATAGAAGGGGGTGAACGACGAGAATATTTTTGTTGTGTGTAGCATACATATGCATAATTATGCATAAATCAAAAACTATGCTAGCACAAAAATCGAGACTTGCACAGAATAAAAGCACAAAAATAGCACATAATTCTAGTTTTTATTTCAATTGATTATGCTGGGCGGTTTAGAAGTTTTGCTAGCTTTATATGGGAAGCATAATTATGCATAAATCAAAAACTATGCTAGCACAAAAATCGAAACTTGCACAGAATAAAAGCACAAAAATAGCACATAATTCTAGTTTTTATTTCAATTGATTATGCTGAGCGGTTTAGAAGTTTTGCTAGCTTTATATGGCAGCATAAATATGCATAATTATGCATAAATCAAAAACTATGCAAGCACAAAAATCGAGACTTGCACAGAATAAAAGCACAAAAATAGCACAAAATTCTAGTTTTTATTTTAATTGATTATGTTGAGCGGTTTAGAAGTTTTGCTAGCTTAATATTAAGGTAGCATAGATTTGCATAAAACGAAAACTATGCTAGCACAAAAATATTGACTTCCACACAAAAATAGCACAAAAAGAGCACAAAATTCTAGATATGGTTTAAATTGATTATGCTAATGTGTATGTGCTAGCTTTATAGACGTACCGTGAGACAAGGTGCCAACGAAAAAGCAATAAAGTGGCACTGAAAAGGGTAAAGAGACAAGTCGGCAGCGACAGTGCAGCATTGACACGGTGGTAGCGACAAAGCGGTAAAGTTTAAAATCGATAATTTTGTTCCATGTAAGGTGATTATCGACAATCGTTTTTTTGTACTGATATTATAGCGACAGCTTTTTAGGTGTCGTTTTTATACATTTATGTCATTTTTGTATGTTTTGGTCGGCTTAAAATTGGTTGGTTTTTTAATAATATAATCAATATCTATATTAAAAAGTGTGTTTTAGGAAAAAAAATAGTAATTTTTACATCATTTACAATTTCTCAAACCGCACGGAGAGAAAGGAGTGAAAATAATTATAAAAAGGTCCAACTGATCAAAATAAGTTTGAGAAACAATAAAAGAACACAAACTCCAAACAAAAGCAACACAATACCCAAAATGCAAAAATGACATTTATAATTCAGAATTCTTGATAGAATTGTAAGTGATGCCAAAAAACAAAAAAATTTTAGCGATCGATTTACTCAGAGCAACGAATAGTTGATAATCAAAAACGACAATCAAAAAAGCGACAATCAACTATCGCGTAAGCCGATTCCACCCCAGATAAATTCTTAAACTAATTATAATTACGTAGTAGTCGTGGCATGATGGTTAGTGCGATAGACTATCATGTCTAGGTTCGATCCCCAGCCTCGACACATAATAATTTTTAAAAATAAAAAAAACGGCTACTGCATCTTATGAGGAATTTGACAAAACCTCCAAGAGTAGGTATATCTTGTCATTGAAAAGTTCCGCTCACATTAACCGTTCGGATTCGGCAATAAACTGTAGGTGCCCTCCATTTCTGCAGAAACGCACACATGAATGGTTGAGAGTTGTAAATCACTAGGCCCTAGTTCTTCATGAACTTGTTGTGCCATCAATTTTATTTAATTTTTTTAAAATTATAATTACTGTAATTGTATGTACTTACTTGAGTGATGATGAAGATCCTATTTGGCTTGAAAATTTAATTATTTAATATATAGTTTAAGTCGAAGTGAAAACTTTGTTTTCATACCTTAATCGTTGTCCCCGTCAGTATGAAAGTACATATATGTATGTATATGGTATATGCACTCGATAATATCGATACTGATTTCGATATACAAACATAAGTACCCACATCGTGACAAGGCTCTTCAAGTTTACAATCAAAAGTTATTTTAAATGTCTTTGTCACCTGCATTAACGAACTTTTTTTTTTCCGAAGTTTTCCTCTCAACTCAAAATGCTATTAAAACTTTTAGCTGGTAAATTTTTAAATTTCTTTCATTTATTTTTTCTTAGTTTGTTTGTTGTTGTTTTTAAGAAATATGTTTCAGTTTAAAATCTTATTTGGGGTCTTAACATAGAGTGAGAAATGAGAATTAAAAACCAAACTTGTTTGGCAGTTTGCACATCGATCATAATAAATGATTAATACTTGATTTCTCATTGGAGTAGATACTCGTTGAAGATGTGTAATCGAAAACCGACTAGTATCTTGATGGGTGTTTTGTTGGACATTTTTATTTTAAATTCGAATATGAATGGTGGTAATCAATTATTGTTTGTTTCTAGATAAGCACAGAGATAAACAAAGAAGCAAAAGGTTAATGCGTTTGAGGCATGTGGGGTGCCTTCTGTATATTGGGTTTGGGACTTCAATATCAGCTATAAGAGACCATATAAAAAAATCAAAATCGAAAAAATTAAAAACTGAGGAGACAATAATTTTGCTTTGCACTTAATGTCAATTGAGTAAAATCTGAGTTGAATAAGTACGATGCTTAAACGATCTAAAATTATTATACGCTAAAACGACGGTATTGCCAATTTATAGGTAACTGAGTTTGTATGGCTAAAAACTCTTGTAGTAGCCCAGGGCGTAATGGTTACTTCGTCAGACTGTTACGCCAGAGGTATTGGTTCGATTCCCAGCCTCTGCCACCAAACAAAAATGCCTTTTCCAAGGCTACTGCCTCTTGCGAGGAAGTGACAAATCATCCAAGAGCTTGCCTACATATATCAAATTATATACATAGGTATAACTTTCAGTTTTCTATAATAACTTCGATTTAATTCCCATAAAACACCTTTCGGATATAGTCATTGCCCTGACGTCATTTTTATGTAATTTCTCTGATTTTGACTGTATATGGTATAAGACACATTTTTCATAAATAAAACGAGACAACATAGTGACATGAGCTTTCTATCTATTTTTTACATTTTTTTTTATAAATTGCTAATAGGTACTGCATGTATTGGATTCGTAAAAAAGGACCTTTAAAACCGTTAGATTTGATCAAATCTAGTCGCCCAATGATGGAAGTTATTATTTAATAGAGTTCTACATAGAAGAAGTGGATTATATATAGCAAAATAAGTTATTTCTAGCAAGGTTTCCTTTTGAGTGCAAAATATTAATGTTTTGAAATATTCATCCATAAACAAAATTGTACATACCATATTTTATATGCCTATAGCACTGTTAATTATGATGTTATACTGCCTTTAATCCATCAGTAAGAAACAAAAATAGACTAAAAAATGCCAAAGAAAGGAAATAAAAAGCACGACTCGGTCGCACGAACTTGCTCTTGTAGTAAAAGTTTCTTCGAATTTTAAATTAATAATTATATGTATATGTATTTATCCATTTAATAAGTTGAAGAATGGGAATTAAATTTGAATATGGAAAAAAAGCATGAAATACGTTTTTTAAATTGATAAAATAAGTCCTTAAAATGTTTTAATCTCAGAATGAAGAATGCCATCTCAATTCTTGAAAAAATGTGAATTTTTACAGAAAAAATTTCAAAATCGTTGAAGCGGTTTTCTTAAAAAATTATTTTATATACATTAAATTTCTCGATATTGTTTTAAAAAAAAATTTGGTAAACCATTTTTAAGAATATAATAATATACAGCTAAAGCCATAATTTCAAAAATATTCATCAACCCGTTTTCAGAAAAAATGATTTTTCAAAAAAAAAAAATTTGTATCTTTTGTTTAAAATCCAAAAAATATTTTTTTGAAAATATTTGTGTGCAGTATTGTTCACACTTGGTAGGAACTCGCAAGTAAAAATTTTGATCAAAATCGGTTAAGCGGTTAACGAAAAAATCGAAAATAAAAAAACATACGCAACAGACATACACTCAAGAAGACAGACGGAATTGTGGAACCCACTTCTTTCGTGTTCTCTATCATCGTAATGTCAAGTTTGATTGTTATCTCGAGTTCGATTTTTTGCACGAATCCATAACTTGCCCTAGTACCTATATCGCAAGTAAAAATTAGTTAGTGACTGGAATTTGGCAGGGATATTGGTACATAATGGGACTCTTTTCAAACTAAGAAAATTCCTCACTGATTCGATGACAGTCAGTTACAAGGGTCAAAGGTCAAGAAAATGGGTTTATTTGCAAAGTTCTCATAACAGGTTTGTTTTTCGAAAGTCATAAAAATGGTTTTTTTTTGCAAATATCTCAAAAACAGTTTGTTTTATCTTTTTGTTCAATCTTGTAGCTTATAGGAAATTTTCCACAAAACAGTCTCTTTGGTTTTTTTTTGTAGCATTGACATTTGACCGGTAAAAAAATTAATTCAAAAAGTCAAAAAATCAGTTACAAGGAGCCAAGGGTCATGAAAATATCTGTAGGTCATGAAACCATTTTATCGAAAACAAACAGTTTTTGATATATTTGCAAGAAAGTTTTCTTAGGTCATTATATTCATTAGACATTTGGAAGAATTTTAAAAATTGATAGAAATTTCGTAATAAAACTTAACAGGATTTCAAACATAATCAACAAAATTGGAAACAAAAAATTAAACATATATATTTTTTTTAATTTAGTTAAAATTCATTAAATAAAAATAGAAAGTTATTTAAATTAGAAATTGTGTACAATTTTCAACCCACCCTCTGTTTATCTTAAACACAAAATTTACTGTTGGATAATTAACAAAACTTTATTAACACTTTCTTTTATACCTGAAGAGCCAAATGCATACTTATTATAGAATTAATTTGATCAGGGCTATAAATTTCCAGACAAATTTCTTTCAGATTTCTACATACAAATGTTTGTTAAATGAATCTGTTTATAAACTTAATTGCAGTTTAAAATAATCAAACATAAAACTTATAGGTACTATTCTAGCACAAAACCATAAAACCTTCAAAACTTGCATAAATCAATTAGCTTAATATCACAAATGATCAACACAAAAAAAAAAATGATTCAAAGAGAAAGCACAAATCTATTCATCTCAAAATGGCAAAAGATAAACTGTGTCAACTTTGTTCATACGAATTATTAACCCCCCCATTAATATATGTTGTATATACCCACACTCTAGATAAACCGAAACATACTCCAAACGGCTTCCTCAAATGTATGTATATCTTTTCAATATTTCATCTTCTTCTTATTTGCAATACACTCTGAGTTCATCTCATCTGCAAAAAAAAAATATCTATACCTAGAATATTGACTTCAAGCTAATTAATTATTATTCATACTCGCTCAAATGTGCGACCTAAATCCGTTCAATACATCTTTAGGCTAAAGAACTTTTAACATACGGTCATAGATATTTATTTATATTTGCCTATCTATCAACCAAACTTAAAAAGTATATATCTTCTCCAACTTTTTAACCAAAAAACTTCTCAAGGCTTAGTTAAGATTAGTTCTTTGACGGGGAACGTACCCAATCGACTTTGTTCAGCTGATGTGACTTAAGTTTCTTTGGTTTATCTCAACACAATACAAAACAAAAAAGAAGTATCTTAGATTTTGTTCATCTATATTCGCAATGGAAAGGAAATTTTTTATAACATTATGTCTTGCCGTACTTTTGCAAGATGCATTAGGTAGGGAATATAATTTCTTGTAGCTAAAATGCTCATTCTAACTTATATAAAATTATTTTTTTTCTTTCTAGGTTCTTTGGAGAAGAGAAATTTTAATCCTCGTTTTAGGAATTTGAACAAAAAGTACTTGAAATCATCCGCCCCTGGGTTTGAAGATGGCGAAGTTATGGAGGAAATGTATCTTTTAGATACAAGCAATCAAAAATTGACGAAGACTGACGTGATATTGGTGTCTATGCCTTTGGAAAGCTCATTTACGGAAAATGGGTTAGCTGATCATCATAAAGAACAACATTCTCAACATACCGCTTCCTTCCAACGTAAAACTCAGAAACCAAATCATTCGTCCTTGCCTGAGGCCGATTCTACGATGATTCGTCAAAGCAAGCCTATCGTACTGCAATTGCTTGGATGGTCAGGAAATCCACCAGCTCCAATTGGTTTGCCTCCAATGCCCGCTAAAACATCAGAAATGGCCATGTCTAAACCAGAAATGGAAGATGTTGCTGTGCCAATAGTTATTAAAGAAGAAAAACTGGAAGAAATTAAGCCTGCGTCATCCAATGGAATGGCAGCTGAGTCCATGATGGCTGCATCGAAACCAGGAATGGAAGAACTTGTTGTACCAGACGTTATCAAAGAAGACAAATTGGAAGAAATCAAACCTGTGTCTTCTGGTTTTATGGCAGCTGACTCAATGATGGCCGCATCTAAACCTGGAATGGAAGACCTTGTTGTACCAGACGTTATCAAAGAAGAAAAATTGGAAGAAATCAAGCCTGTTTCTTCTGGTTCGATGGCAGCTGACTCCATGTTGGTCGCATCTAAACCAGGCATGGAAGATCTTGCTGTGCCAGTAGTTATCAAAGAAGAAACATTGGAAAAGGAAGAAATCAAGCCTGTGTCCTCTGGTTTGATGGAAACTGAAACCATGATGGCCGCATCTAAACCAGGAATGGAAGACCTCGTTGTACCAATAGTTATCAAAGAAGAAAAATTGGAAGAAATCAAGCCTGTGTTTTCTGGTTTGATGGCAGCTGACTCAATGCTGGCCGCATCTAAACCTGAAATGGAAGACCTTATTGTACCAATAGTTATCAAAGAAGAAAAATTGGAAGAAATCAAGCCTGTTTCTTCTGGTTTGATGGCAGCTGACTCCATGTTGGTCGCATCTAAACCAGGAATGGAAGATATTGCTGTGCCAGTAGATATCAAAGAAGAAAAATTGGAAGAAATCAAGCCTGTGTCTTCTGGTTTGATGGCAGCTGACTCCATGTTGGTCGTATCTAAGCCTGAAATGGAAGACCTTGTTGTACCAATAGTTATTAAAGAAGAAAAATTGGAAGAAATCAAGCCTGTGTCTTCTGGTTTGATGGCAGCTGAGTCCATGTTGATCGCATCTAAACCAGGCATGGAAGATCTTGCTGTGCCAGTAGATATCAAAGAAGAAAAATTGGAAGAAATCAAGCCTTTGTCCTCTGGTTTGATGGAAGCTGAAAAAATGATGGTCGCATCTAAACCAGGAATGGAAGACCTTGTTGTACCAATAGTTATCAAAGAGGAAAAATTGGAAGAAATCAAGCCTGTGTCTTCTGGTTTGATGGCAGCTGACTCCATGTTGGTCGCATCTAGCCCTGAAATGGAAGACCTTGTTGTACCAATAGTTATCAAAGAAGAAAAATTGGAAGAAAACAAGCCTGTGTCTTCTGATTTGATGGCATCTGACTCCGTGATGGCCGCATCTAAACCAGAAATGGAAGAAAAAGAAAAATTGGAAGAAATCAAGCCTGTGTCTTCTGATTTGATGGCATCTGACTCCATGATGGCCGCATCTAAACCAGGAATTGAAGATCATGCTGTGCCAGTAGTTATAAACAAAGACAACTGGAATAAAATTAAGCCTGTGTCTTCTGATATCATAAAAACTCCCGTTATATTTGATGCCATTTTCGAATCTGTTCCAGTGATGAACGAACCTAAAAAACCAGAACCGGAAAACGTTAAAAAGGAAGACAAAATGAAATTGGACGAAAATAGAGAAGAGGAAAGTATAAAACAAAAACTCGACGCCGAAGACATGAAACTCCAATCTTCTGATGAAAAACTGAAGCCAACAAATACTGTTGAAAAACCAGAAGAAGTACAAAAAATCGAAGAAATTAAAAATGAAGCCCCCATTATTTTAGAAGTGGCTTCTGAAAACCTTTCAATCAAGAAAGAAGTTAACAAAGAAGAGACAATGCCAAATTTGGATTCAAAAATCCCTGAAGAGAAACAAAAACCATGTGATAAGTTGAATCCCGACGAAAATAGCCCAACACAAAAAGAAAGTGCGATTGAAGAAAATTCTTCCAAACTTGAGTCGTCGTCGGTAGCACATAAGCAAAGTTTTATGGAAAATAAAATAAAGGAAATAATTAATGCTGAAATTCTAAAGAAAAAGGCTCAATCAATTCAAATGGATATTAAGCCAGAAAACATTGCAGAAAATTCGTCGATGAATATTCGCAGGAAACATCCCAATAAAAGACCACACAAACACCCAAAACCAGGCAAAAAGCCAAATAGGAAACCACCTACAACACCAAAATCAACAACAACAACAACAACTGAATCATCAGCTTCAAAAACTTCTATGTCAACATCTTCAACAACATCAGCACAAACAACAGAAAAAACTAAGATCTTGGCATCATCAATAGTTCCAGACTTAGGTTATTAAATAGGTCTAAGGTTCCTGAGAGAGACTCTTTTTTCAATAATTGCATTTAAATCTGAATTCAATAAAACTTCATAAAAGATATCGTTGTATGGTTTTTATTTAATTTTTTTTCTTGTAAAAAAGTTGAACTTGTTTAAAGGAAACAAGTACCTATTTATACTAAAGGATTATGTAACTTCATCTGTTAACGGTATGTCTAATTTCAACGAACGCAAATATTGGAAAATTGGATCACCCTGTATAAAATTTCCTATGTTATAGATCCCCTAAATTTTGTTTTTTATCGCATGGAAATTAAATACTTTACAATTAAGTACCTGTGTCCTGTGTATTAAGTATTAACATTAGGTACCTATTCCAATATTCTTCTTTTTCTTAAGCTGACAAACCGCGATGGTTCGTCCACAAAACAACGAACCCACCGAGGTACCTACATTATAAACTTTTCAAAATGAGGACATCGAAAGCAAGAAAACCACAAGCGATACAAAGCCAAGTTTTCCCGTTTGGTTTGCTTTGTTTTAATTTGTGTTAGTGTTGGATTAGACCCAGCAAACAGCCAGAGTAGCAGCAGCGCCACAGTGCATTATGGTGGTCATATGTTTGCATAGATTTTCCGCAACACATACAACTTGGACTTACAACTGGTGTTCTGGATAAAATCCATTTGTGTTTTGTGTATGGGCTTTAAATTTCAACCCAACTACAACTACTTAATACTAAACCAAAACAATTGCTAGAAAATTCTGCACGAATTTGAAATGAATTTAAAACTAAAGTTTTGTTGTGTGAGTCGGAGGGGATCGGTTCAGGTTTCAGACTTTTTTACTTGTATATACAACATACATAGGTACTATATGGCAAGTTTTGGTTTCGTAGAAAAAAACATTGAACTCGAGATTTTGATCAAACTTGACATTACGATGATAGGGAAGACGGAAAAAGTCTTCTGTCTGTCTGTCTGTGTACTCGCCTACAGCCTAAACCCTTGAGCCGACTTAATTTAAACTTGGTATAAAGTGTTTTTGCGACATTACCCCCACACGGTTTTTATTTTCTTTTTAGGACCAAAAATAACGGTACCTGCCATATAATTTATTTTAGCATTTTTGGAAAATCTTATTTTTCTCAAAAGTCGCTCAACAGATTTTTCTAAAAAAAAAATCAATAAATTTTATTAGGTATATACTACATTTTTGTGAAAATTAAATTCTCAAAAAATGGTTTTGAATTGTACCTCCCATAAAACAATTTTTTTTTATTTTCGTTTTTCTCGGACTAATTTTGATAATTGTAAATAAGTTTTTAGCGTTAGAATTTAACGGAGTAAATAAATAAATAAATATTTTTTTTATGGAGAATCTCCTGAAAAATTTAAATACTTTTTGCACAAAAATTTTCAAAAAACTTTTTTTGGATTTTTAAAAAAGTTTCAAAATTCTTTTTGAAAATCAAATATTTCGAAAACGAATTGGTTGGATTTTTATGAAAATTGGTACCAAGCGGTTTTTCAACATTATCTAAAATATTTTGGACAAAAAATTTTCTTATAGTCAAAATTAACCGTACCTTCCATATAAATGTTACAAAAAACGTTACAGAAAATACAAATTTTCTCGAAAACGTCTCCTACGATTTTGATAAAAATTGTTCTAAATACTAATATTGGTATGGACTATGATCTACCAAAAACAAATTTTACAATTAGCCATAATTAACAGTAGGTACCTCTAATTGAACCCTCTTCTTTATTTTGGACTATCTCATTTTGTCTGTAACCGATTTAAATTAAAATTTTTATACAAAAGCTTCTCAAAAGTTGAAATCATACTGCATATCAAAATTTTCAAAAAAGACGAATTTTGGATTTAAAAAAAAATATTTTTTTTTTTTTTGAAAATTCAATATTCAGGGAATATTTTTTTTTTCGAAATTTAATTTTTAATTCAACATAAATAAATACTAAAAACTTGTATACCAATTTTTTTTTCTTATAAGAAATTAATTTTACAAAAACCGCTCCTAACGATTTTGAATTTTTTTTCTCAAAAACTAAGATTAGTAAAAAAAAATCAGATGGTGTTCTTTTTTTTAGCTATCAAAACAATTTAAGAAGATTTTTTTAATAGTTTTATTTCGAATTATGTTGATTTTCAATGTTGCATGTGCTAGTTTAAACTTAAGGCTCCCATAAAAAAATTATTTACTAAGAATAAACTCAATCTTTAAATTTCAAAGAAGCTTTTACTACAAGAGCAAGTTTGTGCGATCCAGTCGTACGTTTTAATTATATTCCCAAAAAACGAATATTATTGTTGTTCTGGTGTTTAGTTCATGGATGAGATCCTACCTTTAATGTTGGCAATCAAATGCAGGCAAACATCATTAGGCAGATGGAAGTGGCAGTTTAGTGGGTGACTATGGGACTCTGTGAGTGAATGAGAGTGTTTAATGATGCACATCAAGAGAATTTCTATCTGACTATTTCTAACTGAGTGTAAAAATTCCTTCGTTTGCATTTTAAAATGACTTTTTGAGGTTAAGAATTAATTGAAAAGTCTTTGGAGAATGTCGGTTGGTTGGTTAGTTGGTTGGTTTGGCTTGGTTTGAAAGACTGATGACGATAAGGTAAGGAAATTTGAAGAAAATTGGAAGCATTATTATAATTGGTTCGACTTGGAACGATGTAGGTACGTGCTTGCAAGAAGAATCCATTTAACCAAAACAAGAAAAATATTTGTTTTGTTTATATGTAACAACATTTTTTTTTGCTCGTGGAAAATCGATAAATATTGTTGAAAACATAAAAACGCAATGAATTTTTGTACCTACCAATTCTCGCAACAGTAACTAACGATTCGTAACAATTCGAACGACGGATTTATTTAACTACATATTTATTTTGTTTTTTTACAGTTACATAGATCTCTGTAACATAAAGAGCCCCCGCGAAAATTAAAATTAAAATTAAAATTAAAATTAAAATTAAAATTAAAATTAAAATTAAAATTAAAATTAAAATTAAAATTAAAATTAAAATTAAAATTAAAATTAAAATTAAAATTAAAATTAAAATTAAAATTAAAATTAAAATTAAAATTAAAATTAAAATTAAAATTAAAATTAAAATTAAAATTAAAATTAAAATTAAAATTAAAATTAAAATTAAAATTAAAATTAAAATTAAAATTAAAATTAAAATTAAAATTAAAATTAAAATTAAAATTAAAATTAAAATTAAAATTAAAATTAAAATTAAAATTAAAATTAAAATTAAAATTAAAATTAAAATTAAAATTAAAATTAAAATTAAAATTAAAATTAAAATTAAAATTAAAATTAAAATTAAAATTAAAATTAAAATTAAAATTAAAATTAAAATTAAAATTAAAATTAAAATTAAAATTAAAATTAAAATTAAAATTAAAATTAAAATTAAAATTAAAATTAAAATTAAAATTAAAATTAAAATTAAAATTAAAATTAAAATTAAAATTAAAATTAAAATTAAAATTAAAATTAAAATTAAAATTAAAATTAAAATTAAAATTAAAATTAAAATTAAAATTAAAATTAAAATTAAAATTAAAATTAAAATTAAAATTAAAATTAAAATTAAAATTAAAATTAAAATTAAAATTAAAATTAAAATCAAGAAAATTCTGAGAGGTCTTTTGGCCTGGGCCTATCACCATAATAAGTTTGAACCATTCTTAACGGGACACCCTGTATATGAAGTAAAGGTTTCGGACCGTACTTTTATAAATTAACTGCTTACGAAATTCGATTTTACTTGCTGCAAAGCCAAGTATTGTTGTCTAGTAAAAAAAGAGTTAATATTAAAACTTTCAAAAAAGTGGGTTTTCATCAAACGCTGTGTGCGTTCACATGCTATTTAAGTTAAACCCTAAAACAGTTCAACCGTTTTTTTTTTGGTAGATAAGCTTTTAATTACTTTTTTACACTCTTTCGATAAATCGTCGATAACGTTGTTAAGCTAATTAAACAATAGATTTGCAATATATAGGCATACTTTTTAACCACAATAGGAGGTTCGTTTTATTTATTTATTTATTTTTTTTTCAAGAAACCAATAGCCATTTACCGAAAATAATTTATGCAGCACGTTGACCCGTCCACAATAATTAACAACACCAATAAAACGTGTTCGGAATCGTAATAAAAAACATCAAAAAATCAATAAAAATTCAAATTTCAAACAAATTTGAATAAAGAATTGGTATGGGAACGAATATCTACATATTTTAATCGCCGTTAAAGCAAGCAATAAAAAAAGTAGGTACTGATTAACAATTTAATTTGATTGAGTCAAGAAATTAAAACTAATCTGATTGATGTTAAAAAAAAAAACAGCATTTTATTATTAAAAAAACTTATCGGATTATTTTGGTTTTCAATATTAATATTCATACTCTTTCGGTTATTTTACAATAAAATATAAATGTATCAAACTACTAACAAAGCTGAACAATCTGCTTACTGTGCGAAACATTTTTTAATCAGCCTTTAATTAATTTTCAATTTTATACTTAATCTGAAATTCCCACACCATTTCATGTCAAAATTATTTTATGTTTTTGTTTTCCACAGAAAAACTGCTAACATAAGGAAAAACCAAAACGTATCGTTTACTTAGTCAGCAACAAAAAAAAAAAAAAAAAAAAAAAAACAGCAGCAACAACAACAATTACGTGTGTAATTAATGAGTCTCCCACAACAATGCGACACGAACCAAAAACAACCAAGAAGATGAGGCAACAACATCACAAAACATGGAAAAATAAACTTTTCTTGTTCCTCGCTGCAAAGCCCTTTGTAATCCCTTGGAAAAACAGCAGCCAGCATCCTTCTGGAAAGTGGAACCATGTCGTTTCGTTGTCGTAGTCTCATCCATTCGTCGTATATTATTTGTTGCTGCGGAGTTTCGAGTTTATACGAACCGTGTCGCTCATCTGTGTGTTAATATTGTAATTGCATTTCGTGATGTGGTACTTAAAAAATCGTACAAAACGGGGACAACAAAATACACGGATCATCATCATGTCGAGCATTGTTGTAAGCATTTGCCAGGCATTTACTCTTCCGATTAATACCCTCCGACTTGTGTCCTTGTATTTGTATTAATTAATCATTGCACAAAGCAGAATAGCTCTAGCACCAGCAGAAGAACAGTAAAAGGCTGGAGCTCCTTCCTATTATAATTATTATTTTTACGCAATCCTTTTTATATCATGTATGTAGGCAGAGGTACCCTCACATATCATATAAAGTATACATATTAAGTCGGGTCTTCCGTCATCTTTGTCAATTGCATTATACCGTCATCAGTAAAATGACAGAAGGAAGTAAATATCCTGACAAATGTATCTATCAATCTAAATCTAGAAAAAGGAGTCGACAGTCCATTCGAAAATTTAAATATTTCACCCCTTTCACTTTCAGGTGCGGATCGAAGGTCTGGAAATCAAAGGCCGCAAAGTGAAATAGTAAGTAGATAAGCCGATAAGTTAGCTTCTGTTTATCTATCTTCTATCTTTTATCTTTTATCTTTTATCTTTTATCTTTTATCTTTTATCTTTTATCTTTTATCTTCTATCTTCTAGTAAGTAGATAAGCCGATAAGTTAGCTTCTGTTTATCTATCTTCTATCTTTTATCTTTTATCTTTTATCTTTTATCTTTTATCTTTTATCTTTTATCTTTTATCTTTTATCTTTTATCTTTTATCTTTTATCTTTTATCTTTTATCTTCTATCTTCTATCTTCTATCTTCTATCTTCTATCTTCTATCTTCTATCTTCTATCTTCTATCTTCTATCTTCTATCTTCTATCTTCTATCTTCTATCTTCTATCTTCTATCTTCTATCTTCTGTCTTCTATCTTCTATCTTCTGTCTTCTATCTTCTATCTTCTATCTTCTATCTTCTATCTTCTATCTTCTATCTTCTATCTTCTATCTTCTATCTTCTATCTTCTATCTTCTAACTTCTATCTTCTATCTTCTATCTTCTATCTTCTATCTTCTATCTTCTATCTTCTATCTTCTATCTTCTATCTTCTATCTTCTATCTTCTATCTTCTATCTTCTATCTTCTATCTTCTATCTTCTATCTTCTATCTTCTATCTTCTATCTTCTATCTTCTATCTTCTATCTTCTATCTTCTATCTTCTATCTTCTATCTTCTATCTTCTATCTTCTATCTTCTATCTTCTATCTTCTATCTTCTATCTTCTATCTTCTATCTTCTATCTTCTATCTTCTATCTTCTATCTTCTATCTTCTATCTTCTGTCTTCTATCTTATATCTCATATCTTCTATTTTGTATCTCCTATTAATTCGGCACAATGGTAAAATTACTTATTCGATCCGACCATGCCAGGCAATTTAGGAGAGTTTTATGAAGAGTGCTTGCACTTTTCTTGTAATTTAGACACACAAGCTTTATAAAGTGTTATTTCATGTAATTCTCCACCAACGAAGAAGCTAAAAAGGCGGAAAATAAAAATCATGTACACCTTCAAGGGTGAACCATTCTTTTATATAAAAAAAAATCCTTAAGAAGGCTCTCTTCATCTTCTGTTAAAGATAGAATTTGCAAGCAATTCAAACTAAGTGTGGCAGCAGCTACTTGAGTGTGTGAGAAATGTGAAGTGTGTTTGGCTTTGACTATGTGCATATTATGAAGAAGAACGACCCTCCAGCCATCCATGGTTATAGTGATATATCTATGTTGTATAATGTATATATTTCTGGGATATGATGATAAATCTACGTTTTCGCGCGGCTAAAGTCTGAAGCGGGTTGTGTTTATAGCGATTTAGCTAACCTCCATCCGATTTCACCATCCATCCCCATGCTAACACCACCTGCATCCTTTTTTTCATACAAAGAATGTTTAGTGTTTATATATCAAAACCCTTCTATGTGTTCTACCTAATGATAGTGTTCGGCTTGAGCAGTGGAACGAAATGCAGAAAATTAAGGGCATGACAGATAGAAAGTCAAGGACATGCGCTAGAATGATGGATCTAAGAAAAAGAAAAACTTAACATTAAAAAAGATTTATTCTTGTAGAGCAAGAACATTAAAGACAAAAAAAATGTGCCTTGGGAGAAAAGCATTTATTCATGTGTGCGACAGTACATTTGGCATTTTCTACAAGGAGCACGTAACCGACGCAGAACTCGAAAATTACAGCAATTATGTAACGATAAGGATTATATAGAATTTTGAATGTCAAGGTCAAAGTAATAACTCGCCTCATTCTCCAAGGTAGGTAATTTCGTTTTGAGTTTCTTCTTGTTAAAATAATATATATGTAGCTACCTACTTAAGGGATTCTGAGTAAATCTTTAAATGATGCATAATGTGTATTAGAAAAATAATAGGATATTATTTTAAAGGAAACACCAACCGACCACGTGACACACATTGACTCTGACCGTTATTTGGACAATAGGATGGGGAAATGGAGAGAGGTAAGGCATTTAACATTCGTGTAGTGTGGCTTACGAAGGAGTCTCTTTAAAATGATATTTTATAGTGTAAATACATGTAAAGTATTAGGCACACGTGTAAACTGCTGAGTAGAAGCACGAGTAATACGGTGGAGTTATTTTTTAGGCCACTACAATTGTTTTTATTTTACTGTAATACTGTTTGTTAAAGAATCTGCAAATTAAAGCGAAGTTGTGATGATGATTCTTAAAAAAAGACATTTCCATACAAAATCAAAGTTTTTGAACTGAAATTCACATTTCGTTGAAATGGAACTAAGAATAAAATACAACAAAGAGCTTCTATGGTTATAAAGGGTTTTCAATTGGCGCGGGTAGATTTTGGCGCCCCGTGGCGGCCATTTTGTTTTGGTGACATCTGTCAAATCTTTTTTTTTTTTTTAAACAGCACGTTCAAATGATAAAACTTTACTATCAAAATGAGTGTTCGTTAACGCAAACGTTGCGCGCATTGCATGAACGATTTGAGGGCAGGGCCGTAGCCAGGGGGGGAGGTTCACAGGGGTTTTAACCCCCCCCCCCCCTACCAATTTTTTTTATAATTTTTTTTTTTTTATTAATAGCTTTTTATTAAAATTTTTTCCCAAATTTCTGCACTAACAGCCCGATTCTCCCCGCCATCACTGATACCTTACAAGTCATAAGAGGTGGTGAAATTAATTAATTTTGTGACTTTTTCGTATTCTCCCCCAAAGTCACAACTTGTGAAAGTCACAAAAACAATCGAAATTGTGATCTGCTTCAGAGCAGGTCACAACTCACAAATTACATGTGTTTTGTCATTTTGACCTGACATTCTATATATTTTGCTCAAAAATTGCACCTTTCGAGATTTTTGAGTGCTAAAATAAAGTAAAATGGGAATCGATTCGATTTATCCGCATATTAATCAAAAAGTGTTTACAATTGCACAATATTTTCTTTAAAACGAATCATTGCACCACCATCCATCGCCGCTGTCCGACTGCTACTTCTGTTTTGGAAAAATATACTATATGCAAAGATATTTATTCACTCACTTTATTGCTAAAAATAAACGGAACCTTGCATTTTATAAGTTTTAAATACATTTGTATGGCCCAATTAACATTTTTTATTATTTTTGATTATAAGCTGTTCCAAAAATGACACTTTTCTTGTGAGGATTGTGGAAGAATGCCAATAATGTTATCGAGATTTTTTGATAAGTTTGTGCATCTTGAGTGTTTTATTTACATACACATTGCCGCTGATGTGCAAGATCTTACAGTCCCCTTCATGCGACTTGGTATCTGCTCTGGAACATATTGAATTGATATCAAACAGATTCCAAAAAATTCGAGAGAATGTTATTTTGGAATTCAATATAATTTTCCAGACAGCAGAAGAATTATCAAGTATTGCAGAAGAAAAAATAAAAACTACTCGAGTTGTGGGAAGACAACAGAATATGTCTAACATACGTACGACAGATCCAGAGACCTATTTTAGGATAACAATTTTGATTCCTCTCTTAGATGACTTTATTAGTCAACTTAAAATGAGATTCGAGAATCATAACTCCACACTTTCTTCTTTGTATATTTTAATACCATCTACTATCGGTAAAAATGAAACTAATTTTAATGAAGAAAATTTTAAATTGTATAAGAAATGTTTGGATTGGGACACTATGGAGGCTGAATTCTTACTATGGAAGACAAAATGCCACCAACAATTACCAGAAGACCGTGCGAAAAAGGCAATAGAAGCTCTTCAAAGATGCAACCAACAACTTTTTCCAAACATCCACAAACTTTTAAAAATTTTGGCTACCCTTCCAGTTTCGAAATGCACACCGGAACGAACATTTTCAACAATGAAGAGATTAAAAACATCTGAGAAACTCTACCGGCGATGAAAGACTGACAGGATTAGCTTTGATGTCAATTCATAGAGAAATTGATATCAATACTGAAGAGGTATGTGTTTGCTGCACAGAATGCCAGACGGCTTAATTTGCTGTTGTAAAAAATACTTTCAATACCTACGTATAGATATTTATGTGATGTTATTTTTTGTGATAAATACTCGTTTTGTGATGATGAGTAATCGACCGATGCCCTAAATGTGAACATAACACAGGCCATCGCTCAAATTCAGCCAGTCATTGAAAATTGGTCCACTCGGATCCGTGCTATCGTAAGAAGCCGAGGCGGGCATTTGAATGATGTCATATTCCACACTTAATGGCATACATGCACCTTTCAAATAAAAAAATAATTTTGTTAATACCTCACACACAGCTTGTTTTATTCCATTATTTCAACATCCACCCGCCCTTATTGAAAAACCCTTTACAACAACATCAACTTATTTTTAGCCAAAAAGTAGAAAGTCACCATGTGAAGTGGCTGGGCCTGCGGTCATTTACCAGCGAAATAATGACACAGGTCCAGAAAACCTTTGAATCCACCTCCAAGTAAAGGAATAACGTCACTCAGGTGACACACGGAGGATAATTTTTTATTAATGATTAGCTGATGGCCCAGCAAACTTCGTTCCGCCTAAAATAAAAACTCGAAAGTATGCATTTTCGGCTTTTCGCTATATTTCCCGTCTTTTCCGTCTGCAATTTCCAATAAACACCATATTTATTAGCTTTCCGGATTATATTATTCTACTCACAATACCATAATTAATAATAAGTGGTAAAGTCCGTAAGACTATCAATTGACAGTTTATCTCGAATATCCCAATATCAAACTGCCCAACTTTGAGTCTTCACCTTATTATTAAACGCACCTGATAAAGTTCTCGATGATCTTATGAAATGGCGATTTTCTAATAGCAAGTTGTGGGTCAAATGTTTTATACAATTCCGATTACATTTGAAATAATGAAAAGTAATGCAGGTTTCGTGTAGTAGCCGTGGCGTGATGGTTAGTGCGATGGACTGTCATGCCGGAGGTCTAAGGTTCGATCCCCAGCCTTGCCACCTATTTATTTAAAAGAAAAAACGGCTACTGCCTCTTGCGAGGAATTGACAAATCCTCCAAGAGTATCTCCTGTCACAAAAAAGTGCCGCTCGTTAGCCGTTCGGATTCGGCAATAAACTGTAGGTCCCCTCCATTCCTGCAGACACGCACACAGGAATGGTTGAGAGTTGTAAGTCACTAGGCCCTAGTTCTTCATGAGCTGTTGTGCCATCAAATTTATTTATTTATAATGCAGGTTTCGCAAGACCTTAATTATCACGATGCTTTGAAAGGAAGATTCTTTGGATGATTTTCGGTTCAGTGTCACGTCGATCCAGTCAAAAAGCTGAAAATGAAGCGGTTGAGATGGTATTTAGAGTGCACGGTCGCACCAGCCTGACGAGTCTTCGAATCTACAACTGATAGTCTGCGCAGCGGAGGAAGACCCCGCCTTCAGTGATACACTCAAGTGGAGCTCAACCAATTTTGGTGTGCGTAACTGGAGGCAGCTGTCGCAAGGTAGGATATGATATGACTAGAGGGGCTAGTTGGTTGAGGCTGTAGTCGTAGGCGTCATCTAAAGTTAAGTAAGTAAGAAAAGCAGGAGCCGCAAAACAAACTATCTAATATGAAATTTAATTAACTGAAAATGTTTTCAAAAAATAAATATCCCACAGATCTGAAGGCTACGTAGAGAATGCTATTAATGTACATTACTGTGGACTTTATAAAAATATCTGTATATGCATCTACAATTTTGTATAACGATTTCTGCAAGAAGTTGCTTCAGAAAGTTCATTTAAATCCAACTTAAATAGTTTAACAGTATTTTATTTTCTTAGGCAACCCAACGACCATCAACATTGGACTTATTGGATTATAGTTTATAATATAGCAAACATTAGATATGGCAGCGCATCGCAACATTTCAAAAAATATATATGTATGATGACATTCTATAGACGACACTAAATACACACCTGTAACCTGTAGGTATATACCTATGTATGTAAAATGTACATACATACTCTTACACAAATTTCACTAGCACTTTTTAGTCATAGCTTTTTATTTATAGTTGATATGTTAAAAGTTTTCTGTGCGGAATACCGGACACCGATACCCTCAAGCCCCAGGTAAAATTCCTCTGTTTGTTCGTTTAACGAGAAAACTTTCAATTTTCTATGAAAATGTAGACTCACTTTTTAGTTTAAAATATATGACATTTTTATCGTCTCACTTCGGCTTGCCGATGATGTGATGATGATGAAAGGAAAAAAAAGAGGATTGGTAAGAGATTTACATTGAACTCTCAAGATAATATAGAAATAACGAAAAATCTCTAAAATCCGACTTTATAGCCTGTATTTATAAGATTTCTAAAAAAAATAATGATTACAGTGGCAATTTTAGGATTATATAATAAATATTTTTAAGTCTCATCTCATTACAAAACCTCGCTCTTCTTTTAAATGGCTGTAGCACAACTGCGCATATTTATATTACAGGGTGTCCCCTATCATTTAAAGAAAACTAATTTATGGGGGAAAAGTTCTATATCGCCCCTTAGACAGGGGGTGGGGTGGGGGATCAGTTTCTGAAAAATTCACTTAAAATGCAAAATAAATTATTAAAATCAACGAAAGCTTATACAATGATGATTGCTTTTTTAAAAGCTAATACTTTATTCTTATATTTGTTTTTTTTTTACATAAAGTTATAAAATGCAAAGTTTTTAGTAAATTAAATTTCACAATAAAAAATTTTGAAAAAAAAAATTTCAATTTGATTTTCTTTTTTTTAATTTTACGTAATTAAGTGCCACTGTTTTTTTAAGTATTCAATTCTCTTATCAATTCTCAGTCAAATACTGAAAACAACAAGAAAAAATATTTTAAAACACCCGAAAAAAGGGTTTTAATTATGAACAGTGAATTTTTTTCTTCATGAACATAACAAAACCAACAAGCAATATAAAAAGTACCTTTTTATTTTTAATTTCTCAGCCCTGAATAGGTTTTTACATCTTGTTTTTAGTGTTTGACTAAGAATTAATAAGAGCATTGAATATTAAATAAATCAACTTGGAAAAAAAAATCTCATTTTTTTTTTTTTAATTTTTAATTTGAAATTTAATTTCTCAAAAACTGTTCACGCAAACAACTTGATTTTAAAAACAGATAAAGGGATAGGGTATTGGCCTTAAACAAAGATTAAACATAATGGGCCTTGCAAATAATCAAGTTTTGTTATGACTAAAATATTGCAGTGAGTTATCACGACGCATGTACGCCTCGGACATGCGCACAAGTCACAATTGCCTTATCAGCAATTAATAATGAAAACCTGTTCCCACAGGTAACTGTGAATTTGATTTCATTGTCGACACCGGATATTCATGCCGCCTGGGAATTGGCCGGTCATTGACCAATAAGTGCACGGTCAGCACTTTGGCTGTATGCTGACCTTGATACGATATCGCCACCGACCAACGGTGCATCGTGGGATAGGAGCATTGGATTAGAATTATAAGTTAGTCTTAAGTTAGATATAGAATGGGACGGACGCATAAAATAAAGATTGACTATCAATTAAAATACTTGTTTGAATTATTGTAAGTCGAACCGTTAGGCCAGCCCTTCGGGGTTGGCGTTCGCGTTTTTTTTAGGATTCCTCGAAGGAAATCCTTTTACTCAGTGAAATTAACCATAACGTTATGGATCCTAAATAAATTAACTTTTTAGAGTCAATTCGATATAATGGTTCATTATTTATTGTCCACGTAAATGTTTAAGTAATACCATTCACGATTTATTATTAAGACCCCATTCCATTATGGTTAATTTTACTGAAATATTTAAGTCGTAACTAAATTTGATTATTGGTAGGGCCCAATTATTTTATAGGTTTTCGTTGATTTTTAATAATTTCTTTTCCATTTTCATACAACTTTTCAGAAATGTATCCCCCAAAATATCCTGAACTGGTTAAGAACACCCTGTATATGTATACCACTGTGAGTATTTCGCATATATACCTTGATCAAAAGTCTCGGATCAGATTTGAAACCCACGATACACATCTAATTCCATTAACATGTCCGATTCTGAAAATGTACTAATAGCTATAATTGTTTTATTAATTTTGCGTGAAAAAAAAATTTGCGATGATATTAAAAAAAATTCATTAAGGAAAAATTCCATATCTAAATTAACCATCTTGATTCTATAGCTTCAGTTTTTCATTTCCAGAGCAGTTCATAAATTTTCAATTAAATACTGAAGTTAAGCTGATTTTGTGTGGGTGTGTATTGTGTAAATAAGCGACAAAATTTTTTAACACACAACATTCCCCACACTAATAGTGGGAGAGGGGGAGATGAGATAATAATAAGAAAGCCAGTGGAGCTTGAACGGGATCTGGAAACAAGATGAACACTGTTAATAACGTCGTGACGGCGGTAGCGGATTACCAAACCTATATCAACAAGAAAGAAATCCTGAGAAAAGTTACCATAAATTGATGAGCAACGGGGGAGAAATAGATTTTTTTCTAATTGCATTTTCCAATTTACTGATTTCAGCACTTGGGAAATTAAATGAATTTAATGTCTCCATCAGGTACTGGGATTATAAATTGCACGAGTGATTTGGATCGCACGTACTTATAGTTACTTTTATGGTTTAACGTAATAAAGTGTTAAAACATTAGTGCTGTAATTTATGGATTTGCTAATACAGGCCTTTAATGTAAATGGCTGGTTTGAGGTAAGAAAAAAATCTTTTGACAAGAGTGTCAGTTCCCTATACAGTAGGGAACTCAAAATAAAATATTATTGTACGATGAAGCGATTTTCCTCAGAGCTGTTTCGAAATGATTGTAGGAGATTCTTTTAAAAATCTCCTCCAGTTGACGTCAACTAAGCAGTACACCCATTTTCTCGCAAACTAACAGAGCAATTAAGTTATTTTGCGTAACTAAATAGAAATAAGGTAGGAGCTATTTACTCGGTATATATTTTTTAATCTGCAATCGAAAAAGTGACCTGCTAAGTTGATGCACATTTAAATGTTCCATTTTGGAAAGGAATATTTGCATCATGCAAAACTCTGTACATTCATAAAAATTTTCTATTTTCATTAATTATGTGTTAAAAATGTTGTGCTTTTTTCAGTCCCAAATATGTCTCAATTTGTCCCAAATTACTGGTCCTGCTATACCGACATTTTTTTTAGATTTTATCTGACAACCATAAGAGTCTGTGTATCCGTAAGTCATGCGTACCTGTGTGCTTGTGTGCATGCGTTAGTGCGTGAATTATGGCATACGTTAAGGTGTGAGTAAGTGCGTGCGTGCGTTACTGCGTGAATCTATTCGTCTGTGTATTTGTGTGTTTATGTGAATGTATGTGTTATGCTTACCAGACGCCCCGATTTCAGCGTCACAGTCCCAAAACTTGAACCCTATGTATGTATATCCTGATTTACAAAGTGTCCCGGGGTGGAATCGGGTAAAGTGATTTGTGATCATCACATTTATGACAGTCACATGTGATTTGATTTGATTTTCCGTCTGCGTAAAGTGATCACAAAAAATTTGTTGAAATTTGGTATCACTTTAAGAGAAATCGTACAAAACACTTACGTTTGTCATAATTTTGTTTTGTTTTCTCTGAAGTTTTTTTTTCTGTTGGCTTTTGTGTTCATAAAGTATGTAATTTATTCTTTGAATTTGTTTATAAAATATTATCTTTTTTTTTTATATGATTTATTAAAATGTTATTTGTTGAGTGAAAGAATTACAAATACTTATTTGTGAAACAAAAGTTAAAATAAAGTTTTCTATAGTTGGAAAATATTAATTGTTAAATGCTTAAACCTTTGAGAAATAAAAACAAATGTGTTATTTCATTGAATATAAATTTATTCAAAGATCCTTGGCTTGAAGATGCAGAAAATAATAAAGTTTTACATGAAAGTGATAGCAAAATAGCTGTCACAGAAATTAGTCACAAAAATGTGATTGTCATATGTGACAAGCACCTTACGCAGACGGAATTTGTTGATAATGACTATCACTTATCACAAATCACCTTAGCCGATTCCACCCCCGATTGTTTCCCTGGATTTTTCGGAAATGCTACGGCCTTAACTAAGAGAAAATTAAGGGACCAGTTATAGCTCATTGAAATTCATTATTGAAAATTTTAATTATTCATTTTTATATGTTTAGGGTGACAAATCTATAACTTTTTTGATGTCAAAATAAAGCTTATGGCCAAATCAATACATCTGGCCAAAAAAAAAAATTAAATTCGTCCCAACCTTTCTCATGAAATAACTTTTCTTATTTCAATGATCATTGATAAGGTAGTTCAATCATTGAAATAATGAAAGTCAAATTATGTGGAAGGCTATAAAAAAATAAATAAATAAATTTGATGGCACAACAGCTCATGAAGAACTAGGGCCTAGTGACTTACAACTCTCAACCATTCCTGTGTGCGTATCTGCAGGAATAGAGGGGACCTACAGTTTATTGCCGAATCCGAACGGCTTACGAGCGGCACTTTTCTGTGACAGGAGATACTCTTGGAGGATTTGTCAATTCCTCGCAAGAGGCAGTAGCCGATTTTTCTTTTTTAAATAAATAGGTGGCAAGGCTGGGGATCGAACCTTAGACCTCCGGCATGACAGTCCATCGCACTAACCATCACGCCACGGCTACTACTGTGGAAGGTTGGACCAGAAATATTATAAGTCATATTTATTTTGGCATCAAAATAATCATAGGTTTTGCATCCTAAACGTCTTAAAATACATCATTAAAATCTTCGAAGATGAATTTCAATGATAGCTAGGTATAACTGGCCCCTAAATCAGTCAAAATGATGAAAGCAGAAACATTGAAAAAAATATGTACCTAATCAGAGTACAATTTTTATAGGCAAGTTCATCATCAGTACGGTGTTAAGGCATTTCTAGTATACTCACCTAATTTGAGATGGAATTTGCAGGCGCTCTCTTTTCTCTTGTTCGCTTTCACGTGGAAAGAAAAAAAAAACAATATACAGCGAATCGCTGCGGATCCACTATTGCGGTTCCCATAATCGACATGAAGCTAAATATTATATTTTTACTCGGCTAATTCGAAAAAAAACATAAAATAATGTCTAACAACCGCGAAAAGCCTTAAAGTTATATTGTTTATTTGTTATTAAAATACTGTTATATTTACTCTTATTTAAAAAAAGGAACTTTTTTAACAAAATTAAATTAAGTTTGTGTATGTATGTATGTACTGATCTGAGCAGGGTTGCCAGTTTGGGGGTTTCCCCCAGATTTAGGGGTTTTTTCCATCGTTGGGGGGAAATCTGGGGGCATGAAATGTTTTGGGCGGGAATACTATACAATCAAAGAATATCCAATAATTACTGCTCAGTTAAATTTTAAATATAAACAATTTTTTTAAATGCTATTTGAATACAAAAGTACTTGTAGGTACATATGTACTGTACGCAAGTACATGTATGAGCTGTGAATAAAAAATTAAAAGAAAAAGTTGAAAAAAAAACTTAGGGTTTTTTTTTTTGTTAAAATGTGGTAATCTAGGGGGTTTTTAAATTTTTCTGGGCGGAAATTTTTATTTTTCATCTGGCACACTGGATCTGAGATAGATGAATAACACTTAAATAAAATTTGTCATTGAAAAAAATAAAACCGATTGTCGTAAATTGGATTTAAAATTGGCTTTATTAAAATCCATCGAAAATTTCCTTGTTCGCAAGATTTTAAAATTTAATATATCAAATGATATGGTTGCCCCCAAGGGAGAAACTCTGAGCCAACGAATACCATATCGTGTAGCCCATTCGTGCATTTTTTCTAGAAATAACTAGCTCATAGTTCAAAAGTTCACATTATGGTATCGTAAGCAAAATCAAAATATTTTTCTTTGAACAAAATTTTTAGAACCGAAATCTTTGATTTTCAAAAACAGATTAATGTTCACATTCCATTCTCTACCGTCTACCCTATGAGCATAACCATCGATTCATTTGAATTTTATCCATCAGAATTTCACTTGATCTGTCTGACTAGCTACCTAAATATATTGGCATTCGGAATTAACAAATTCCCACTTCTATTCGCCCTCGCTCAATTTTTCAACCTTACTCTGCTGAATGCACTCAGAAATTCCTATGCTAAAATGGCGTGGTATACCGTTATTTTCCTTGAAATACTTCTGTTCTGTATAGTAAGTATCTAACCATACCGAAGCCATCCAACCTATTGATACCTACCTGATTTCGCCAAAGCCTTGTAAACTAACTTGATGCAAGGGCGAAATAGATTAATGTTCATTGTGTTTGTGTCTATTTGTGCTTTAATATAAATTCTTACTTCGTTTTCCGAACAATTTTCACATTATTCAAATATTTACACAACATAACAGAAACGAATGAATTTTTCATATTAATTTAACGGTTGTTTTTAGAGGAAAGAAAATAATGAATGCCTTAACATAATGAAGATGTTGAAATGTATGAATTTTTGTTTATTTAAGAGTCTTTTTGATGAGACAGCGTTTAGCCAGGCAGACATTAAGTGCAAAATTTCTATTCAAATTGGTATGGCTTTAGAGGTGACCGATAAAAAAAAAAAGAGTTTGGGAAATAACGGACACCCTAATATGTACATAAACATATTAGGGCGCACTACTTATTGCGAAAATTTTTGAATTTATGTCTTCCCCTTTAAACAGATCAAGGTGCTTTAAAATAATTCTGCGTCAAATTTAATTAAAATAAGTTCACGTTGGTTAGCGTGTACAACCGAGGAATTTTTTATAAAAAAAAAAAAAAAAAAAAAAAAAAAAAACAAACAAAAAATCAACAAATCCCCCACTTTTTCACCGGTGAGCTCTATAATTTTTGTTTGCAGGATTATTTAAAATACTTGTTCTAAAACTCATTTTTTTCCCTTTCTATGGAAATTATCCATCAATTGTCACTCGACTAGATTATCAAAAGTCTTTCGTTAAATTTAACATTTCATAAATACAACTTGAGTCAGATTATTCTGCTCTTAACGATTAAAAAATCATCTCAAAAGAAAATTCAAAGAAAATAATGAGATATTGTTATTAATATTTTAACAACACCTATACCTTCTTAGTACATCAATCATCTCAACTCGACCCAAAATCCATCTAAATCTCTTCTAAATTATTGTTCAACTTCTATAGGTACCTATAAACATTAAATTATAAGAAGAAAATAAGAAAATTTCGTTACCATAAGATGAGCTTAAAACAGAATTTTACAACTCGTTACGGCCGGCGCGGGTGGCAAGCGCACAGGACAGGATATTCTTAGGTATTTCTCTCGATTCTATTTTCATTATTTACCTTTTATACATTGCCATGGTGAATTTAATGTTTTTTGTCCTTTCGCTAGAAGCATATCCGCCCCATTTGGGACGGTCCAGCCCCATATAATGCCAAGATAAAATTTATATTCCTTCTTCCTTCTCTCAGCGCCCTAATAATTAATTCCCATTAATGACTCTGCAATTTCTTTAAGGTTCTTTTGTTAGACTCATCGTCATCGTCGTCTTCGTCACCATCATGGTCGTCATCGGCTAAAATCCATTAAAATGTGGGCGCATTGTACCTAACGGTTACGTTACCGTTACCGTTACCGTTACCGGCATGTCCTCTTAATCGGCCCGGTAATTAGCAATCAAATTAATGAAACTGTTTCGTCTAAGTATTCTGTGTTTGTGTGTATGTGTGTGTATTTGTATCTATGAATTTCTTGCAAAAGCTTACAGCATACCTTTTCATAATGATACCCCTTTAGCTCAGCCTTTTCTCGATCGACCACAGGTCACTGAAGCCACACGGAAGCGCACACCGGATGGCCCTATATCCGAGGCAAATAAATCTGAAATCCACAGTCTAAAGACATTTAGCTGCCCATCGAAAGGATGTGATGCGGAGGTGCGCTCTGGCCGCCTCCGAAGGCCCATAGTGCAGTTAATTAATTACTGATAGAGGACGTCCGCCAGGGATTTCATTATAATGAATTGTTCATTCCGTGGATAACTCGAAGGTGGGTTTGTGGGATATGCCTTGGAATTACAGTGGAAATGATTTATAGGTTAGGTATAGGATAAATTTGTGGGGTTATTTCTATCTCGTTAATGATTGGCGATGGCATTTATTGCGTGAATTTAGGATTTTATTAGTTAAAGCAAAATGTTTTTTAAATTTACTTAATTAAAGGAAGTAGATATTATTCATAAAAGTCTTTTAGTTATCCCTAAAAGGATAGTTTTGTTTTAAAATATAAAAATAATACAACTGAGTGTATACATTGAATAAAAATGAATGTTGTCACACAGGTGATAAACTGAAGCCGTAGAAATAAATTGTTGTTAAGAAATTAAATCACAATGTAAGAGCAGATATGTGACTGTAAAACCTCGAAACATCTAACTCAATTTGAGCAGTAGGGGAGGGGGGAGGTTGGCAGATCTCTAGTTTAGGATGCGTTCATCTTTTTAATAAGAAAATTAAATTTCTCAAATAATATGAATTAAAAACAAAATTAAAGATCGAACTTTTGATTTTAAAAAAAGTATAGCATGAGATTGTAAGTGTTGCCGTTGTTTTTAATGATTTGTTTTCTATTTTGAGTCATTTTTTAAAAAAAAAATGCCCATCCTAGCTAAAGCGGGAGGAAATAGACCCTCGACTCAACCTACATGCTTTGACACACCTTAGGCGAATCAGGCTGTATATGTGTATAACAAAGGTTTTTTTTTATGAAAAATCTGAACCGTATTATAACAAAGTAATCCATAGTTTTTTGGGTGTGTGAAATTTTCTACCACCCCGGGGGGCTGATACCCACGCTACGCCAAGACGAGGAAAACGAGCGTCGGGCACTACCTATATTTTCTCGTAACGTTTCGTCGGATTTTCAAGCCCTCATAACTTCGGTCTGATCTGGATAGAGCTAGAGAGCTCAAACTATAAACCTACAAACCTAACCTAAGAGCCCTAACTCTACAAACCCTACATCGTGGTCAAAAAGTATGGCTTGGCCGTTTCGCAGTCGTTACACAGGCTCCCATTGACTTATCGTAAAATGAAGTCTGCCATGCAAAACTTCTATTAAACGGCCAAGCCATACTCTTTGACCACTATGTAGGGTATATGTAGAATTAGGGCTTGGAGTTAGGCTTGGTAGAGTTAGGGGCTTGGGCTCTTCATGAGATCTCATAACTTTTTCACAGCAAAAGCGTTATGTGCATGTGAGACTTTACGACCTTTTTTACATGAAATGTTTTTGGTGGGATATAAGATTACAAAAAAAATAACTCGAACACAGAAAATTTAGGAAATGAAAAATATTGTATATAGCTATACCTGACAAAACAATCAAAGAACGATTAATTACTAAATGTCAATGTCCTCTTTTTACTCCATTGGCTTTTGTATTCGGTTCTTCTAAACCACATTCTTTCTATAAGCCTCCATTCTCCTCCCTATTCTGTCGAATACATTTCTGTTCCAAAATGCAAACAAAAATTCTATGATAAATGAGAAACCATTAGTTACTCATTTTCCTGTTTGAGCAAATATGCTCCTCATCTCTTAGGTTTAGATATAGCATTAGCAGGACAGTAAAACTATATACCATGACAGAAGTGTAGCAGTAGAAGCAGCAGCTTATCTTGCCCTGTATGCACACAAATAATAATTTCCTCGGCAATTCAGCAAACTAATGGCGAAATAAATTTGAAATGACGTCTTCCTGTGCTGGATCTGTGAATCCATGGCGCTCCGTTCGTTGACTAAAGTTTAAAGTGGCCATGGCCGGCCCAGTCCTAAAGGATGCAATTACAGTTTTGGAGAATTTTATTGTTGTTTGTTAGAATTTTGTTTAATATGAATTGCTTTTTCCTAGAATTTCAAATTGTCCTTTGGATGGAAGACGAAAAGGGTGTAAGTGATGTATGTAGGTATATTCTCCGTTAATATGTTTTTTTTTTTTTTTGTTGAGAGTTAGGCTATGAAAGAATCAGTACAAGCGGGACATTTAACGACCCAGTTCCATTTCTTTTGAGGGAAGATTTTACATTCGAAAATATGCGGGATGAAGGCCTTTGCACGAAACGAAAACCTGCATTTTATGTAAGTTATGCAAGAAATTCGTCTATCAAAAATTGTGTTATCTGGTAATTATTATATTGTAATTTCAAAGGATGTAGCATCAGGCACTTACGCTCCTTTTTTTCTGTGTTTTATACCTTATTTCTCTACAACACTTTAAAGTTGATAGAAACAATGTTAAAATAAGGATCTGTTCACTGGCCCGAATTTTTTTTAATGAGTTTGTTAATTGTTATATCCTTTGTCCTTTCTCATTTATAAAACGTGGAAGTAGATATCCTTTTAGGAACGTAATTTTTAATGTAATTTTAATATCACAGGAATGGCTCTATTTCGAGGTAATTTTTGTTTGAATTGCAATACAATCGAAAGTTAAAGGTTTGTGTGAAATCATAAGGTGATAATTTGTTAAATACAAAAATGGCTATATAGGGTAAAGAGTTTATTATGTTACACGCATCTTATGCTCGATGCTTAAGAAAGCATAAACACAAATTTCTGTGAACCATATAAATATAAGGGAAAATAATCAAGGATAAGAAAAAATTGATTTGCGTGAAGTAAGCACTGCCATTTTTGATTTTCGTAAAACAAAAAAATGGTTTTGCTGCGATGCTTCCAACTTAGGCGCACATGCAACTAAACAATTTGGTATTTGGTTTCGATTTTGAGAACAATGGGCTTATATGGGAGTGCGCGCCAGTTTATGTGCGCGGACTCTCATATAATCCTATAGTACTCAAAATCGAAACCAAACTGTTTGGTTGCATGTGCGCGCCTGGCCTTAGTGCTTCCATGTGCCGTATTAAAAAAAATCGTACTTTTTGACAAATAGGCAAATTAACTCAAGCATATTTTGAGCGTGAATGGAAAGTGTAAACTGAAAATTTTTCAAACTTGCGGAATTGGGTCCCCGCTCTCCAAACTTCGCACACCGGACTCCTTATTTACACTTCTCACAACGAAATCCACATTTCGCACACTGCATTCGAAATTTTGCACTATAAGAACTCTGCGCTTCGCACTTCGTACTTTGTTCCTTATAGCTAAATCACAATCACGCGTTCGGTCGTGCCGACTTTGACATATTGAATAGAAACAATATATTCTTATGAGGCAATCTGAAATGTTACCTCAAGCTTTGTACTCGCTTTAGATCGTAAATATCGTAAGCTCGAGCTCAACGCCCGAATAGATCTATTTTCTATTTTGTCGCGCTTTGACAGCTCACAGTAGGTAATTTCCATTTTGTTTGTTTTCCTTTTCTTTCGGGTGGGAAAGTTCTTGTGCATTTAGCAATTTTTATTGAAAAGAAAACATTTAGTGTACAAAAACATAATAAATTTCGTTTGTGTGGCAATTATTTATTAATTATAATTACGTGTGAATCATTTTTGTTTGATAAAAGTTATTATAAGTTCTAATTTACGTTTGGTTTGTGTTGTGGTTCAACTTTCAGATAAAATTGGAAGTTAATTTGGATGTTTTTATAATTCCAGAATATATTTATACTTTCATTAATTTTATAGAATAAAATGAAATGGTTTTCTGTGAAATTTATTGTTTGTGTATTATTTATTTCATTTGGAAATACCTAAATAAAATTGTTTTGATGTTCTGTTCTGAAAGTATCTTCCTACCTTCTTTTAGATGTGTTCGATTTAGGCAATTTTTGTTTAGTTCCGGAGAGTGTATTTACTCCGGTGTGTATACTTTTAAGTCGAATTTACACTTTGTCTTCTGTTTTTTGTTGATGAGTGATGTGTCTTGTGGCGCTATCATTTGCAGCTTTTTCTTTTTAATTTGTATTTTTTTTTTGTCAATGTTCACAAATAAAGTTGACAAATAAATTAAAATCCCGACACAAGAAATTTGTTTGTTTGTTTAATAAACGGCTCCACTAGACATGAATCATTGCAAGATATGTGTTATGTAGTCAAAATTTCTTGTGGAGGCCACTTATGTCAAGAAGATTTTTAATTTTCAGACATAAATATCTTCATTTATATCTTGTCTTCTCAGAGGAAATAAATGTGGACATAAATTCTGAAGTTTCATTTATTGCAGCCATTTTCTAAAATCTTGATATTTTGGCTATTATAGTAAAGGCAAAGTTCGAAACACGACGTACCTACGCTACGTGTTGCAGTAGCGCGAATAAATCCAATGTTTGCTCTCTCGCGACCAAATTCCAAATTAAATTTTATGAAATAAATGCCCACTCAACGCAAAAATAAATACATCTTAAATTATATCTAAAATAAAGAAAGATATACAAATTGCTTGTGGAAATACAAATTGCCGGGGGGTAACCTACGATTTGTCTCGTGTGTTGTTTGTGGAATTGTTTTGGTCATTGACTTTTATGTAGTACTTCACCTTTTTTGACAATTCCCCCACCACAACTCTAATTTGAATTTTGATGAAGCGAAGTTCACAGAGTAGAAGATTAGTTGCAATAAAATATACCTACTCGAAAGATAAAGAAAAACAGAAAGTAGAAAGGACGATAACTCTGCAATTTGTTCAACCTCAGCAATTAATCATTAACTTTTTTTCTTTTTATTTGGCCTTGCTGCTGTTTTTAACTCCTTTTGCGAATTCTTCCATTTGCTGGTCTTTTAGAAGTACATACATTGTACATTCTTAATTCTTCCCCTTAGATGCTTGTCAAAGTTATAAATGCTTAAAGAAATGTTTTTTTTTTTTATAAAATAGCTTTCTTTCAAATTCCATTAGAATAAAAAAAAAGGAAAAGCGATGAAAAACTACCTTAGCGCATATTCCTAATGAATACTTTCATTACCAAAGCTATTTATTTCCATTGGTTGTAGAACCTAAATGAAAACATAAAATACAGAGACATTTTTGATTCTCTATTATCTGCGAAGAATTTCAGAAATGCCATTTTAAGGAAACAGAACTTTTATTTGTCATTTCTCAACGCCCGAGGTTTGAAGCCACATTTCGTTTTGCAATTTTAAAGGTCGCGCCTATTGACACATGTTATCGTAAAGTCGATCAAAAGCCCGACCGACCGAACGCGTGATTGTGATTTGGCCATTATTAATTACTTCGCACCTAGAACTGTGAACACAGCAAATCGCATTCCGATGTCATGTTCTTTGCACTCCTCATTACTGAAAAATCCGCGCTTCGGACACTGAACTACAAATTTCGCACAACGCACTATGCGATTCGCACTTCAAACTTCGTGCTCTGTTCTCCTCATTATTCTTACACCGCACTCCTTTAATTAATGTTTTTATTACTTCGTACTTAGAACACTGAACTCAGCAAATCGCTCTCTGACGTCTGCTCATTGCACTTCGCACGCTGCACTTCAGATTTCGCAATTCGCAATAAAAATTCTGCATTTTGAACTGTGAGCTCCGCACTCCACGCGTATCACGCGCTCCGCAATTCGTATGCACTTCAGTATGCACCATTTCTTGATACTTGGTACCTCACCTTGGCCGTTCGTTTTCGGTAGAATACTTAAGGTCACCCCCATTCAAGTCAATAATACACACATTCGAGTTGAAAGTGTAGACCCTGGTTCTACACGAGTTGACGAGCCACCAAAAGAGAACTGCCAATTCTGTTTTAATAACTTAATTTTTTTCTGTCAAAATTGCGCATGAAAATTAATCATTTCCAACCCGTCAATCGACATTTTTCGCACCTGAGGACTGTCGTCGGTGTAGCATGTTAATTAAGCTTTAAGAGCTTCCGATTATATCTAATAAACTTATGACTTGAACTTGATTCTTTAACATTACGAGTTAAGTTAGTCAAGCTATTTAATCTAATAGACTTAAGGATTTGTTATTTGTAACATAAAAGACTAAATAAAAAAATTTCCACTTTTAATGTCCTCCTTAAAGCCAAAATCTAATTTACAAATTCATAAAAAATTCCATGAAGGACCCCATGGACCCGATGGTTCTGGTTATTATGAGTCTGTGCAAACTTCATACAAGTGCAATAAAAATATTTCATCATGTAGAGCTACAGATGTGTCTCCGTAGGAGTTGTTTCAAGTCCTTTCCGTACGTTATTCCTGTGCAAACATTAAATTATTAATGACTCATTGTGTCTTCTTCAACCCCATAATGTTGTTTCTAGGCGAATGGACTTCTTCATCTCCATAAGCCGTCCGTGACAGTCACATAAGAACTATTGTGTTCTCTCATTAAAACTAACTTTTATAGCAGCCTTAAGCAACTCCATGTATAAGAATCCCCTGCAACACCACATGGCAAAGTGTCACTTTTAACACCGAATTGTTTTCACATTAAGTTGAAATGACGACTCTTCAAATTTGGCCAAAGTAAAAGGATCAACATTTCCCACTTGGGAATTCACAGCAAATGAACTAGGGATGCTTAAAAGGACTCCAAACACATTTTCCCATATAAAGCAAAAGCTGCACTTATATTTTTCTTGCCTTCCATAAGTACTGCGAGAATAGGATGATTGAATAGCACCTTTATGAGCATTCATGATGGAACATCATGGACAGAGAGACAGTGCGGATTCATCATCGTCACTAGTCAAGTTGACAGACATCATCATCATCGTCATTTTAGCCAGCCAACCAACCATCAGTCAGTTCGCTTATTCCCCGGTTCACAGGCGGAAGTTGACGACGAATAAGGACATCATTATGGAGTAGTTCTCTGCAGAACTACATACATACATACATACATAGGTCCCATCAACACTACATACTTACATATATTTTTGTACTTTGGAGGAGTTCATCTTGAAGTATCAGTCCCAGTGAAGAGATAAGCATCGTGTTTTTACACCTAACAGGAACATCCTTTATATTTTCTTATCCTTTCAATTGGAATTCAAAGAGCAGCATCGCAGTATAGTAGTTGTAGTGAATGAAAAGAAAAGAATCTTGTTTGCCTTTTTACATCAAAAAGAAAAAGAAAAACTAAATTGTAAGTGAACACAGGAGAAAAGTTGAACATAGACACTTTTGAAAGGATGCGAAATATTTGCTTCTTAAAGAAAAGTGCACGATTAGATTGCAAGTAGGTACTTCCTACCCGTGCGTGTTGATCTTTCGTAAGTTCTTTAGAATAGAAAATGCTGCAACAAAATTCAAAAGAATACTTTGTTATTTATATAGGCAATTCTTTGTTAATATTTTTGAGTCATTAATTGACCATTTAAATTGCTTAGAATGTAAGTATTTGTTTACTAATAAAAAATATATGAATACAGTTCTGTATAGGTAATGTGTCTTTGGATATCTTGTTTTTAATTGGGTATGATTTTTTTTATATACCATTATTAGGGCCCCTTATATAAAAAAATTAAATCCAAGTTTAAGACCATCTGCTCATTGTAGACAAGAGTTACCGCCATCTTTATTTAAATATCGAACTCCTTTCTAGAGATTCAAAATAATTTAACCTTCCGTTTTTTGAAAAAAAAAAAAAAAACAATCAGCTTATTGATGCTCGCATTGCTTCCAGTGCTGTATTTAGGCTTAGGCCCGTAAGGCCCAGACCTAGGGCGGCAAAATTCGATGCGGCAAAGTTTTCAGGAAATAAGAATTCATAATCATTTTGAGCAAACCAAAAATTACATAAATTGCATATTTTTGGATATTTTGAAAAAAAAAAACCCGAGGTGATTGGGAAAAACTGACTTCAGATTCGTATTTTTAAGACTTAAAATAAAGATGCTATGCCATATAATATAGGGGGGTCTCAGACCGCTGGCATACCCTTCCAGATGACGGTTGTTGTACAAATTTATGACATAATATTGTATTTCCATCGGTCCTTGATACGTGCGCAAGTAAACAAAAAGTTAAGGGGGGCGTACTCAACCGGGCCTATAGGGCGGCAGCAAACCTAAATCCACAACTGATTGCTTCGCATGTTTAAATAACTTCATGATTGTAATATACTTTTGTATTTATTTTTTGATATTTTTATGTTTAAAATATCTGACACTTCAAACCATTTATAAGTTTTCTTGTATTGTTTTAATGTTTTTTTGGGAAGCTGTTGTAGATTTTGCAAACAAAAGTAGCCTATGTCCATTTTCATGTTCCAAGCTCTCACCCTACCAATTCTCATTACAATCAATCGGGTATTTTCGGAGATTAAATGGAGATTAATAGAAAATATAGGATTAAAAATAAATTAAATTGAAATAAAGTTTGTGGCACTACAGCTCGTGAAGAACCAGGGCTTAGTGAATTATACCTCTCAACCATCCCTGTTTGCGTGTTGTTAGGCAGGAACCTGCAATTTTCTGTCGAATCCGAACTGCTAAACAGATAGGCACATTTTCATGACAAGAGAAATAATGGGTAGATTTTTCACTTCCTCGCAAGAGGAAATGATAAAGCATTTTTTTTGTTTTTTTACTTGCTCTATACGGTTGTAATTTTTGATTCCGCAGCTCATCTAGAACAGGTAGCTGCTATACAAATATTTTCGTTTTTTTTTTTAATTTTTTCAAAAACGGTTCCAATGATTTTGATCAAAATTGTAAGAAAACTGCATTTCAAGCTTTCGCAAAGAATTACGGGTTGGATAATTTTTGAGATAATTTCCTTATTTTCGAGTTACTCACGTATTTTGTATTTATGTTTGAGAATTAGGGGAAAAAAATTTCACTTTTTTTTTTAGTGTTTTTGAAGAGCTGTATTTCTACGGATAGTAGTCGTATTGAGATAAAACAAAAAGCATCATAAAGCTCTGTTTTTTGTGTCGAAAAAGAACCGTTATTGAATAATCATCATAAAAAATAAGCACTGGCCAAATTTTTTTTTTTTTTTGGAAGAATGTCATTTTCTTTTGAATTTTTTTTTGAGCCAAATGTATTGATTCGATAACTTGTTGAGTAACCTTTTTCGTCGTTGTATTTTTTTTTTCAGAAGAAAATCTGGCTTGGAATGAAAAAAGAGACTTTTGACTTCGGTTTCCAATATCTCAGCAAGGATTGCCGACACGCAAAATCTAAGGGCAATTCTTAAAACTGAAATTAATTTTCAACAAGATCCTTCGAAAACTTTATTACGTTTATTTTTTGTGGCTCCTCACCGTAAGATTAAGAAAAAGTAAAAAAACGAAGTTTTAAACACTTTTAGTAAATCTTTCACTGCTTTACAAATATTGATTGAAAAGCTTTATTTAGTTGTGTTTTGTTGAGCTAGTTACTGTTCAGTTTTTGCAATATTCAACATTAAGCCATAGAGTTACTGAAGAGCAAATGTGCTGTTAACTGTTGTTGTTGGTAGAATTGGCATGTGAACATTTTGCTTAATGTGAAGAATTTTTGAATGTGCACATTAAGGAGTTAAGACATTTTAAAGAACTATAGACCATCAGTATATCTGTAAAGTTTCAAATCGATCCATTGAACGATGATCATGTTTTACTTATTTCGTTTTAAGAAGAAATTACAAAACATATTTTCCCGATTAAGTGACTTTTTGAACTAATTGTACACTCGGGCGTATACGCAATTTTTTTTTTATTTTAATTTACTTTGAACGTTTTTTCTTCAAACTTTGTTTGTTTATCTCAAACATTGCTATAAGTCGACACTAATATTTCTTAATTTCCAAAAGTAATGTGAGAAAAGGACGACTGAATAATAGGTACCTTCATGAGCGTTCATCATGAACCGTTGCAAGTCACTACTAAAAAAATCTTCAGCTTGAAATTTAGGACTCTCTGAAAATGTCAAAGTATTTTAAAGCTCGAATACATCTATTTTTTTTAAATCACTGTAATAGTTGAGGTCTATGGTATATGTGCGTAAAAAGAGGCCCGGAAGTGACCTGTGTTATATAAGTTGGGTTTTTATTGAGACCTACAGTTTTTTATTTTTTGCAGTTCATTTCTTAAAGTGTTCAACACTTTAAGCTTGGACAGTGGACACGTTTTTTCTCCTACCCATAGGACTTGAAGCAAACAGATTAATAGATAGATAGGTTGAAATCAGGGAAATAGCTGAGGGATAACGCCATTTTGTTTGTGCACTTCGATAAACTATAATGCAAAGTCCAGACTATAACAAATCTATAATAAAAATAAATAAATTTGATGGCACAACAGCTCATGAAGAACTAGGGCCTAGTGACTTACAACTCTCAGCCATTCCTGTGTGCGTGTCTGCAGGAATGGAGGGGACCTACAGTTTATTGCCGAATCCGAACGGCTAACGAGCGGCACTTTTCTGTGACAGGAGATACTCTTGGATACTCAGTTCCTCGCAAGAGGCAGTAGCCGTTTTTTTTTTCTTTTAAATAAATCTATAATTCAGCAATATTTTAATTATGCGTATGCATTATGTTATGTTTACTTAATATGCCTAAAGTACATTTCATTTGTAACTATTAACCTAATAGTTAATTCTTGTTGACATTTATCTCACAGAAACTTTTGCACATTAATTTAGCCCTCCAGTTAAACATTTCCGTTCCCAAAGGCCTTCAGTGTATGAGCTCAAAAGCTGCTGGTTTTGTCTTTTCATAAACCTAAGCTGATTACTCAATGTTAAAACAAACAGAAACCAATTAGTGAGTTAATAATGCAATGCATTGTTCTGTAGTCCTCGAATTGTGTACTCATGCATGCAGGAATGCGTGGCCTGTTCTTTTGTATAAATGTTTGAGAAAATAGCCTTACTCTTCTGAATCCTTAACTATATAAAACCGTATGTATTTATATATTTACACTACTTTCAAGCTTTTCTCATACAAACATACACATACATATACAAATGATTTTTATTTAATGTTTTCGCAAGGCTGGGGCTAAAGGAATTTCCGGCTTTTTGTTAACATGCTCCCAAGGAATGCAAACAAAAGTAACCGTGTACTTTTACACTTTTGCAGCAAGTTAATTGCCGCATTGGTTGCCGGTGTTTTGTGTGTTCTGGGGAGCTTTTAGTACAGGCGTGTTATTCTGAGGAATATTCTGGTTCGTTCGTCCTTTTTAACGCTCTGAAGTGCAATTACACGTAATTTTTAAGTATTTTTTTTTTTCACATTCAAAGAAAAATAACGACGATAAATTATAGAAAGTTACGGCTTCGCTTAAAGAATTTTTTAATCCATCCTTTTCTTAAGCTAAGCTAATTGCATTTTTTTTTATTTTTCTTGGCAGGGATCAGTATACTTATTATAATGAATTATGACTTTAAATTTAACTGTCATTTAAATTTGGTAAAATTAGTATAAATTAATCCATTTGATAATTTACAAAATCACCTGTACATCAGGTCATTTAACTTATTGCAGTAAAAGCTCGTAGAATTGTCTCCTATGTATTTATCTCTTAGTCAAGTTGAAAAATATGATTTTTCTTACACATGTTAACTTTCGATAATGAAAGTTATGGCTTCGAAAGCTAACACGGCTCTATTTATGAATTATTTATGAGGTGAAAAAAAAAATGAAAAATAATTCAAAATCGAGTGATATTGTTTGCTATAACTTTCGTTCTCGTAATTGGGTCTTCAAGATTAGAGTCTTTAAATTAAGCCAGTATATCAGGCTACATTTTTGTATAAAAATTTTTGAGGAGGGGTACAAAAATTTCGTACTTGAGGGGTAATTGAAACCGCCTTAAATGTGATTTTCGATTTTTAAAATGCAAAAATTTATGAAAAATTTTACAATTTTGAAAAATATTATTTTACAAGATATTTCATTAACTCTCTTTTAAAAAGCTGTCGTAAGTTTTGGTGGAATAAATGCCACAGGACAAGCAGGAGAAGTGTCTTAAAGCTAAAAATTCTACTCGACCACATTAGATAAAGGTGAAATTTGACAAGCTATAACTTAAAGATGAAAAAAGTATCAGGCATTTTGTAGGTATTTTAATTATCTAAAAGCTTTTTTTTGGCCATTTTGTTACAAAATTAAATTCAGGCGAGTTATTAAATGAAAACAAAATAAGCAACTGTTTCAATATGGCGTCTTTTTCCTAACCCCTACCACCCTGGCATTTGTTTTTATAATGTGGAGATGTAGGTATCTAAACACAGATACGATACAAAACATTTTCCCGTCTAAAGATGCAACTTTAATAAATTTTGTTGACTAAATTCAGTACACCATAGGTTTTGAGAAAAACGTGCACAAACTTTTTCTCTAAACCTATTGATTGTACGAAAAAAACTATTATAACATTTTTAATGTAAAAACATAAGCTAAAACTTTTGCCTTCACATTTTTTTTTTTGAAGCACCGATAGTTATTGAGAAATTTGCAAAAAGCTGAAATTCAACCCCCGAATTTAAGCCCCGGTCCAAATCTAGGGCACTTTTTTGAAAACGCTTAAGATACAAAAATAAACATCTCCAACATAATCGATTATAAGTTTTAAATCGATTTGAATTCAAATTCTTGGGTAACGACATTTCACATTTACACTCGTTTAAATAATTCATAAATGATAGGTTAAAGTGAAAGTAAACTTTCTGCATAATTTAAATAAGACAAATAAGAGCAAGTTGTACAAATATGAGCGTGGTTAAGGCTGTGGGATTTTAGCACACAAACGGTCAGTAGTTGGTTGGAAAATTTGTAATTGATGATGAAGATCTTTCAAGGTCATTAGCGATTTTTGACACCTAATCTATGATATTTTCCAAAATAAATTATGCCATCTGAAAGGTAACTCAATCCTCATAAACAGGACAGCTTGTTTCGGAAATTGTTCAGCGGTAGAAAAAAAAAATATTTCAAGGTCAAGGTCAATGATATTAACATTCTACATTTTACCAATTTCTAAAACTAGATAATTTTTTATGAGGATTGAGTAATCTTTTATATGGCATAATTTTGTTTTTGAAAATTCCACTAAAGAGATGCTAAAAATCTCTACTAACTTTAAAAATAAAATTTTAAGAAATATAACACCAACCTTTTACTTAAACTAGCATACCTTTTATTTGGTGGTCTTTTAAATGGTTTCCTTTTGTTGCGAATATTCCTTAAAAATCGCTAATTTCATAGAGGTTTGCTTGTTTCAAACGTATTTAACTTTTACTGTACTGAAATACTATGAGATGATGGTAAAAATGATTTATCAAAAGGCACACACAAAACATCAGGATTTAATCAATAATTTTTATTACAACAAGTTTAAGTTTATCAAACGCAAATAATAAAATCTCCACATTTTACTACTTTTATGTACTGTAATACTATATACATTTGTGGCTTATGGATCCAGTATAATAAAATTGATGATGATTTTTCTATTTTCCTATCTATTTTAAGTCAATCATACCTAAATACCTCAGTAAAAAATAAATAAAATAAAAAGTAAATAAACTTTATACACAGAAATCAAATATTTGTACTGTAAACTTTGTATTTTTCTTTTTTGCCAATATTCTTATATTGCACATTCGCCACAGTGGGGTACAAAATTATTAAACTTCATAGTTTGTTTAAACATTTAAGACAATGCTTATTCCTCAGATAAAGCAAAAACTATTATTCCTATTTATTCCTCTGATAAAAGAATGTTAAATTGAAAATAGAAAAATGAGCTCTTAATTGATTAACAATATTTATTTTAAAAATTTAAAAGCAAAAATAAAATAAGATTTTTTGGTTCATATTTAATATACGTGGGTTCTAATGTGATACCTACTTATTTTGGGTTGGGTAGGTACGAAATCCCGAGTACTTTTTTTTGGTATTTTAAATCGCACGCGTGATTAGAGTTTTTAAAATACACTTTTTTTCATTCTTAATGTTGATTTAAAATGGGTTGAAGAACTTCGTGTCTAAGGGCTCATTTTTTTTAAATAATTTTTTTCATAAAATGATTATTGACATTTTAATATAGAAAAAGTTGATTTCTTCTTCTTTCTTCTTAATATTGCTCATTTCACTGCTCTTTCTTAAAAAAAAAATAATTTTTTTTTTAATGTAAATTTAATTTTTTGTGTATAATTTAAATATGTAGTTATATATAGTGAATTTTTAAGTTTTATTTCGGGTTTTAATCCCGAATGCATTCGAGATTTTGGGCATTCGAGATTATAGGATTAGGGATTCTCATTTTCTGCCATTCGGGATTATGTCCCCTTCCCACTTATATACCAATGCTTGAATTTCTTTCGTTCCCGCTCCAAATTCCGATCAAATTAAATACAATAATTATATGTAAAATTATATTACGAACGATAAATGAGAATAACGGAGAAGTTGAAATTTATAATGCAGAGTGAACGTATGTATGTAAATAGTTTTTATAATCTTTTACTTAAAAAAGAAAAAAAGAATTAAAAGAACTAATTCAAAGTTCCTAAAACGACGTAAACTTTCAATCGTCACTGTACTGCAACCCCTGGTCGGTTGTTTTGTCTAAATAAAAAAAATATAGATATTCCCACATGAGACTGAATTATCTAATAACACGTTTTATATAGCTTAGACTTAGACGAAAGACAAACGAAGTAAATACTAAGTACAGTGAACAGCCATGAATCTTCATATCTCTCTCTCTCTTGCAATCAAGGTAAAAGAAAAATAAATAAAATATTTATTTCTCTTTGATGATATATTTTACATTCCCTTGTGAGTTTTAAAGTTTATTACTTAAAGTATGATGGTATTTTTTTTTTCTTTTAGCAAGTAAAAGCATATTAGATTTATAGTATTGCTGTTCTTTTTTATGGTATACATGAGGCGTAAACAATGGATTTAAGAAAAAATGGGTATAAATTGTCATACATTTAATTTTTAGTATCACCACAAGGATTTATAAATTTTACTTTCCAAATAGAAATTAAGATAAAAAAAAAATAAATTCAGCTGAAAAAGTCCATTAGTGTCTTACATCTGGTGCTCGTAGGTATACATTTAAGGTGGTTTTTTATCTCACAAATCTCAAATTCGCACTGTCAACTGTATCAATTAATTGGCAAAAAATAGATTTTTTTTTGGTCGGGGAGTGCATATATATTGAAAACTACTTAATTGCTAAAAATTTACGCAAAAAAAAAAAAATTAATAGCTATTTTGGTTTGCGAGAAAATGAAAATGTCGTCACACCAATTTCTTCGCAAACCAAAGCAAAGCTGCGATTATTTTTTTTTGCGTAACTAAATAGCAACTAAGTAGCAGCTAATTACTATATACTTTTTAATCTGCAATCGGAAGAGTGACCTGCTAAATTGATGCAAATAAAAAAATCAACTAAAAAAAAAATTCACAATTTTTATCAAAAATCTTGACTTTGCAATTTAATTTCTTAAAAACTGTCATTTAAACAACTTTATCTAAAAACCAAATAAAATAATGGAATATTTACTTTCAATAAAGCTTAAGCATACTTTTTTAATTTTTAATATTTTTTTACATTTTAAGTCAATTTTTCAGGAATTGGAACGGTGATAGAATTTGTTGCACATACAATTTAGGGAATGATTTCAGGAATCATACCCTAAAATATGAAGCATGAACTAGAGGACACCCTGTATACACAGCGGATCGGCTCTTCAACGTCCCACGAATAAAAACGAAGCTGTATGCTGATGACCACTCAATAACATACGCAACATCCCTTTCACTGGATACGCTGCTAAGAGAGTGGAGGAGCACATCAGCAACTTGTGGGACTACTAAGACTACCTCAAATGGGGTCTAAAGATTAACATCGACAAGAGTGAGCTCATCTGCTTCAGAACACCAACAACAGCAACACGGAATCGAAGAGGTTTTACATCACGCTGTGAGGTTTTAGCAACAAAAACAAGCAACAAAAACAAAAACTAAGTACCTTTTGGAGTGAATTTTACCAACTGCTTCCAATTCAACAAGGAAACTGTAATTATGCTACAAGGAGACTTTTCCCTGGAAGAGAAATGAACTAAGTAGAGTAGGAGTCCTAAGCTTCTGGCACATGAACTGCTAATCGGACCCGTTCTGACGTTTGCCTGCCCCATTTGTTTCATCATTTCACCAACGTACATGAAGAAGATCCAGGTCTTTAATAGAAAGATACTTCGGAGCTGTTTCGAATTTAAGATTTGTTCCTGATTTAAGATTTGGAAATATAGAGGAAAAATATTTCAGCTGATCTTAGTTAATAACAATTTTTGGTCGCTTTAGGCCGCTTAATTTGGTACATTCGGCGGCGTGCACCACTTAAATTTAACTTTCTTTGCGCAGAGAATAGGTAGAATGTTGCAACTGGTATCTTTTTTTCTTGGATTTGTTTCGTATTGAAACAGGTAAGTACACAACGAAGCCGAAATTTGGAAAATTTACCTAGAGAAGCCGATAAATAGTGAAAACCATACTTTCTGAATTGGGTTTTTGTTTATACATTCATATTTCGGCTGAACATTAACCGATCTGCATAGGAATAAGGGGCAATTATAATTTAATAAGTCGTTTTAAAGAAGTATAACTTATTTGTTTCAATTGATGTAGAATTTAGGGTAGTGCTTCATATAGGTATTTGTGGCACTAAGAAACGCTTAATATATACAAATTGTGACCTGTTCATCAGTGCCGAAGGAAGTAATAAAGTTAGGCATAAAAGAAAGGAAGTAAAGGGATAAATTTCGCAATCAATTTCAATTTTTTTAAACAAAAAACTGTGACTTAACTCTAATTATATATAAAATTAACTGTAAAGCTGTGATGTACAGATTTTTAAGTCTAACTAATATACGCTGATAAAAAATTACGCATACGCCACAGTGACCTCATTATTATTATTATTTACTTTAAAGGGTCTTTAATATTATACATAGGAACTAAACACATACAAGGAATAAAAAAGAGGATTTTTACACCTCTCTCACTTCTTATATTCACATGTAATAGATTACAAGATCCCAAAAGAAATGGAAATATAAAAATGTATCAGTGTGTAATACGTTTGGCTATATTTTCTTAAGGGTCATAACATTTAGTTATTTTCTTCTTCATCTGATGGTAAATCCTCTAGAAGTAGTTACTCTACTTTTTTTTATTATATATTCCACTTCGTATTCATAGCTAAGACAGGACAACGTCTGTCGGGTCAGCTAGTTTTGTATAAAAACAAAACAATATTTTTTTGTATATGCGGGCTCAGAATCCATTTTTTTTATTTCCAATAGGTATTTTTTCTATTGAATAATTATTTTTTTTCGCTTCACAAATAACCACATCTCCCTCATACAATTTGAAAGTCAAAAGTGCTGCACGTGAAAAGTTAAAAGTTAAGCAACTCTTCGTTGTGTTCGCAACATTGAATTTGTGTTTACACATTAAATATCTTGACAGCTATTCCAGCTGCATCTCCATTCTGTTCAAAAATATAAGAATATCCGAAAAAACGCAGAATTTTCAAATAAAAATTCAACTCACGTACATTTATTCCTAATTCCATATTGAAATGTTGTTTTGTAGAAAAAAATAACTAAAGCTCAAAATCACTAAATTCCCTCATTTTGCGGTCTCGCAATATATGACTTCCATCCCCCAATATAACTGTAAGTATGCAAGTATAAACATATAGTTTGAGGGCGAGGAGTGGTACGCCGTCGGGGTGGCTCTGTCAAGCTCCCCGAGGAATTATGCTGCTTCTATGGAATATGTTCCTATTTACAGAGTGCTTTAAACCCACTTACCTACTTGAGAGTGGTTTCACTTGCAAACTTTTTAGGCGCACGCCACATTGTCGTTTCCATCAGCACCACCGACCGCACCAACAATCTGAACCACCATTCCGTTCCACATTTTTGCTGTTGTCATTGTCGTTTGGCTCAGCTTCCGCGTTGTCAGGTGTGCACAATATTTATGTATAAACAAACATATACATACAGCTGTTCGCATTGCAGCACCATATTAACAAAGATGGAGTTTGCCAAAGGATTCCAATTAAAAGTTCACATAATTGCTTTTATGCACAATCGCATTCAGTACACTTAACATGCAAATAACACTCTCTGCAGATGTTACCTCAGTTTGCTTCAAGAAGTCGGGCTGTGTCATAACAAAACACCAATATGTCTCAGTCGCAATCCAAAGGAAGGTCCTTTCTCATGGAACACTTAGCTTAGAGGCACCCGAACCACGTCAAATCAGTTCAAAACCATTCCAGAATTTGCGAAATGCGAAACGAAACACCCAACTCTGTGGCTGTAGGTTGCATGGTGGAAGAGAGCGGCGGTGGTGGTGTTGAAATTTGCATTTATTCGCATTATTGTCTTACGGAAGGTGGATGCTTTTCCACTCTCAAGCAAAGGATTATAATGGAATCTTCTTATAGGGATTTGCAATTCCACAATTGTTATGACAGCTGATGCTCTGCACGATGATTGTTGTCATCGGCATTATTCTTAGCTCTCGACTAGAGAAACTATACAATGCATTGTATTGGATGAAATGTTTGACTGTCGTACCGGTGTTTTCTTTATGTCCTTATCACTGCCCAGCACATCATCGTCGTCGTATGTCATTCTCCAACATTAATATCAACATCGATCTCTCTATTAATGATTGTGCTAGGCCAGGCGGAATGAAGATTAACAACGGTACAAAATTCTCTGCCAAAATTGTTCTGTGGCAGATTGATGCTCAAAATATTGCTCTTTTAATTTTGCCCCTTAATGTATGCAATCTGAATATTGTTTCCCTACACACTTCTTCTTTCAGACTAAAAGGAATTTAAATCAATCGGTTTAAAAAAATAAAAGTAGTGAAATGGGGGTGGGGGGAAGAATATGTAAAGTCGCAGCTATTATACAATACAAGTAATTGCGCTGTCACAATCTAGTTTATCTAAAATATTTTAAAAGTGGACGAGGCTTTCAGTCCAGTAACCTTGTCGTCTCATAGGAGGGCGTGTTTGCGTTAGATCCGGTAGTTCTGATTATTTGCTAAGTCGTTTATGATATTGGCGTCATGAAAAACTTAAGTTTTCGAACTCGAGCGCCAGACGCATCATGGTCAAAAATAAAAAAACGCGAAATTTTCGTGCGTTTTTCAGTCATTGGCAATTTTGTCCCCAACGGATTAGTTTCTCGACTATAATTTCGCCTACGATTTCTATCATAATAAAAAAATATGGTTCTTGGCACAAGGCGCATAAAAATACTAGGGCTTATAAGTTGGTTCAAAAGAAGAAACAAATCTTCTGGAGGGGGTAGTCTATAACCCCCCGTTTAATTGGGAGGGGCAATTTTTCAAAAAATGGACTTGAAATACAAAACGAAAATTTTAAGAATAAAATCCTATACCTTTCGTCAAAGACAGGAATCTATTCTTGTATATTCTTTTTAAATGAAGATGTTTTAGTCAAAATTTATTGAACAATTCCATTTCAAACTAAAAAATTAGGAAAAAAACAAAGTTTTTTGGGTTTATCTATTTTTTTTTAATTTACGTTGATAAAGTATCTTCCATCTTTATTTTACCTATTCAATGCCTATAAACGACTCAGAAATAAATCAGAACTACCGGATCTAACCTAAACGTTGATGTATAAAGTTACTGTACTACTTTTTTCTTTTAATTAATTTAATTTAATTTAATTTTTTCTTCTTTCAAACTTAAATGAAATCTTAAAAATTCATAATCCGATTCTGAAAAAAAGGCATTTTTGAAATCTTTATAGTCTATAATACCTATTTTATTTACAGACCTATGAATTGAATATTTCTATACTCGTATACAAAAAATTATACGTAATTTTAAAATAAATTTTTGTTCAATATTCCACCAAGACAATGTCAGTCAAAAATTGAATTTGAAAAAATTCCAAAGCACACCGCGTCAAAACATGAATAAATGTAAATGTGCAAACTCAATATATATATATACATATCTACTCGTATATTCCCTACATGTCCAAATTCAATTTTAAAACATTGCCACTTTTATACCTTTGGGTAGAGGTAAGGTAATATTGTAATGTTATATGTAACTCAAAACATATTCACGTTGATATTATACAAAAAAAATCCTTTCGAAAAATATTATTGGCATCATATATTCAGCTATCAAAATAGAGGTCGATATTAAATTTAATTTGCATACAAAATTCAAAGAGTGATATTTAATATCCGTTGCATAACTGGCGTGTATCTACAATCTATTTGTTTTATTTTATTTTTTTTTTGTCTACCTTTATTTAATAAAAGTATATTGATGAAATGAAATAGATATAGAGATACACTTCGTGCCACTTGTAAGAGGACAGCTTTATTATTATTTACGCCTTGAAAGTGGTCATTTATCAATCCATTATGGATTGGCAAACAATATCAATCGATTAAACGTAAAGAAATCCATAGAATCCATTTCCACAAAAATTATAAAATATTTATGGTACTCATAATATATATTAATAATGGACAAAAAAGCAATCGTCAGTTTTATGAATTGCAAATTTTGTGTAGTGTAGATGCTTAATAAGAAGGAATTTTTTGCAATTTATATATTGTAGCTGGGTTAAAATAGGGTTTAATTTGTTTACTTTCCAATTAATTTTTAAAGTCATATCTAAAAAGGTGTGGTTGGGTCGATAGTTTTCTCAACCCCTTTTTTGTTTGCTGGTTCCTCTACTTTTTTCTCGTCCTCCTTGTATATTATTCTCCTTTTTCCTTTTCTATTTAACTTGGAATAAAATCTCGAAAATATTCTTTTATTTCTTATAATTACTTTATTACGTTATTAAATATGGAGATCAAAAGTTAAATTTAGGATGGCGTTGGCGGTGTTGTGTAATGATCGATTCGAGGTTTTAATGAGAATGCACGATTAATGGGGTTTTCCTTTGGTAAATTCATATTTCTGCCTAAAATTCGATTTTTTTCGTGGCGAATGGAGTACGATTTCAGATTTAATTTTTTTTTATGGTATTAGTGTAGAATCGTGTCTGGGGACCTTATGTTGCCAAACTGGTAGCTGTCAATTGTACTGGTCTATAGTGGTGTTAGTAAAAAAGAGGGTAGATCTGCCGCAAAATCCAGATCTGATAAATTGATTTTTCTTTCGAGAAAAATGAATTTTGTTTGCCCATTGGAAGTCGAAAATTGTCGAAATCGGTGTTTTGACAGATCTGGATGAAACAAAAATTGATTTTTGTTTAGGTGCAGGGCCATAAGGCCCAGGGACATAAAGCCGAGTGGGACATAAAAGCCGAAATTGGGCGTTAAGTTCCACTCAAGTGAGAACCAAGCTCCAAATATTTTTTGTTAAAAATGGGACATAAATCCCAAATTTTCAAGAAGCATAGAAGAGTAAAAAGATTTCGCATTTCAATACAATAAACAATAACTTTTTGGTGTTTTGAACGAAAGTTAGGATAAGCAAAAGGCACTAAGGGGCCGCAAAATAATAACAGTTTTTGTAGAGGTGTTCAATTAAATCATTTTTTACTATGGGGGGGGGGGGGTGATCTAGCACCAAGCAAAAGAAACTTTGCATACACCCAACCTCGCACCTACCCCGAAGCCTATAGTGGTTCAAGTGGGGGGGGGGGGGGGGGTTGCAGGAGGCAACATGTCTTCCTTAATGGCGGCGTATAAACAGTGATGAGTGCATTCAAAGAATCTGGATTTAAAGAAACTTTGAATTCATCAAAACTGTGGGTTTTGATTTTATCAAATTCTCTAAAACTAAAATTGTAATTATATTTAATTAATAAAAAAAATTTTGTTGGTCCTGAAATGTCCCGAGTTTTGTCATTTGGAAATTATTATTTAGTGGGACAAAAAGCCCAAATTTTATTTTTGGGCCTTATGATGTCTTACTTGAGTGGGACCTTACGCTCAAATTCAATTTCGGCTTTATGTCCCACTCAAGTGAGACATAAAGCCCAAGAATAAAATTTGGGCTTTATGTCCCTGGACCTTATGTCCCTGCGCCTTTTACCATTGGAAAACCCTATAAAAGAAAAAAAGGCGATCTTGAATTTGAACCGGGAGGAATCGAAAAAAGTGGACAGCGTGTATGTAGCTACAAAATATTGCGTTCATTTAATTTCATTTTAAGTCTGATACGCAATATGTTGCGCGACTTTCCAATACTTCAACAGAAAATGGAAAATATGTACTGACTTGAACGGGGTTTTTTTTTTTTTTTGTAATTTCACACAAAAATTGAGAATATCCTAATTTTAATGGCGATTTTAAATTTAATGAAGACTGAATAAAATCCGGTAGTAGCCGTGGCGTGATGGTTAGTGCGACGGACTGTCATGCCGGAGGTCTAAGGTTCGATCCCCAGCCTCGCCACCTATTTATTTAAAAAGAAAAAAAACGGCTACTGCCTCTTGCAAGGAATTGACAAATCCTCCAAGAGTATCTCCTGTCACAGAAAAGTGCCGCTCGTTAGCCGTTCGGATTCGGCAATAAACTGTAGGTCCCCTCCATTCCTGCAGACACGCACACAGGAATGGTTGAGAGTTGTAAGTCACTAGGCCCTAGTTCTTCATGAGCTGTTGTGCCATCAAATTTATTTTATTTTTTGAATAAAATCCGGCTAAGAGTCGAATAACTATATGAGAAATTTATATAGTATGTATGTATTTATTTATTTACATACCTAGCAAAAAAAAGGAATTTTCAATGTTGGTAGTTACTCGCGTGAATTATCAGTGAATTTTTCTGTCTGTTTTTTTTTTTGCAAATCTAAATACGGAGAATATTAAAGCAGGTCGTTAGTATGAACATTTAGTTTTATATAAAGCTTTATAAAAAATTAATTCTGTACTACTAAATTCACACAGAAGTCCAGAGCTGAAATATGATCTTTTTTTATTTTTTTTTGAATGAGGACTTTAAAATTAGGACTGCAAATTAAAAGCCTTATTTTAATGTGATAGCTTTCCTGGTAGCTGAGAAAAGGACATGACCTGCTAACTTCACAGTGAAGTTATAGCAGGTTACGCCACTATTTGTTGAACTGCAAAATCTGGAATAGAAATGCCAGAAAAATGCAAAAAAAAAACTGCAAATTCCTGTCTTCGTCCCATATTACTCTAAGTAAAAATCGCCCTGCCAACTTTAAAGACGTCTTAGGAATAAGATGGGGTATTAAATTTAATGAGTATATAGCATAACCCATTTTAATAAAAGAAAAACACTTCAATAATTTTGGCCAGCTAGATTGGCCAAGTACCTCTTCATATATTTATGACGGACGGTGTGGTGTGGAGAAAACCACTTTTTCGGACTTCTCCATCATCGTAGATTTTTTTTTACACGAAACAAATACTTTCCCTAAGATAGCAAATTTGAAATAAAGTTTGACAGGGTCAAAATTCTTCTTTTCAAATTCTTCACCAGTTTTAGGTTTTTCCTTAAATTATAAGTGCACGTGTATGTGATTTGGTGTTGGTGGTGCATTTAATTTAAAATGACTTCAAAAAAAAATGCAACAAACTTTGAAATTCATAAAATATTCCCAGAAATGTCTTCTTCTTCTTTGTTCATCGATAAATTCCGGGTAATTGTAAAGAACCAATTTAAAATTATAAATCCTTTTTCCAATATGGTCATTATATTTGCAAGTAGAAGTGCCATCCATCTTAATCATTTGTATTTGGTAGAAAGAAAATGGAATGGTTGAGAGTTGTAAGTTACTTGGTCCATGGCTCTACAGTCTACACGATCTGCCGGCGCGCTACAAAATTTGTATATTTATATTTAAATAATATACTACTAAGAGGAGAACTTAGAGTTTAATTTCTGCCACTCAGCAAGATGCAATTATTAGGGTGTATGGATATTTCCAAAATATTTAGATTTTGAAAAATTACAAATGTACATGTTCGAAAACTGGTTGATGCAGAGTGTACCTTTATATGATAGGTATACAAATTTTATTTTTTTTTTACTGGTGGTGTGTAGGTATTAAAGGGTAGATGAAATTTAAATCAATAAAGTTTAATACACTTTATTTTTTTAATTTCCTAAGTTCAAATAGTTTTCTTCCTATAATTCCTTGCAAACATATAATACAAAATATAGGAAGTTATTGATACCTACATTAACCTTGTAAAGTAAAAAATAAGCAAGAGAAGATTGAAAAAAAAACTCAAAAGAGAATACGGGAATCAAATGGAATCTTACCTAATATATCCCACACGAACACCCACTTATATTTCACCTGCTTTGGAACTTTGGATTATTCTGCTTTTTTCATATTTTGTTTATTGTAAATTTGCTTTTTTTTGTTAGATACATAATGTAGCAATGGACTGTCATGCCGGAGGTCTAAGGTTCGATCCCCAGCCTCGCCACCTATTTATTTAAAAGAAAAAACGGCTACTGCCTCTTGCGAGGAATTGACAAATCCTCCACGAGTATCACCTGTCACAGAAAAGTGCCGCTCGTTAGCCGTTCGGATTCGGCAATAAACTGTAGGTGCCCTACAATCCTGCAGACACGCACACAGGAATGGTTGAGAGTTGTAAGTCACTAGGCCCTAGTTCTTCATGAGCTGTTGTGCCATCAAATTTATTTTTTTTTTTTTACATAATATAGCTATGACTCCGTTTAAACATTTCTGATTTCAAAACTTTAAATTGCAGCAGAAGGTACCAGATTTTCAAAAACACCTTAAAATGCAAGATTTTGCTCTTATGGTCAAGATGTTTTGAAATTTTTAAAATTGTGTTAGTACCATGGCAAAAGATGCGACAAAAGCATGTGTAGGTTGGGTCGAGAGAAGACGATAAATTTTAGGTAGGTACTCAAACACAATTACATAACTTAATTCGTTTTTTAAAGCAAGTTACACCTAGGTACTTGAAATTAAAAATACTAAAAAACACCCTCATTTTTTAATTTGTTTTTTTTTAAATCAAGTTATTTAAAAGAAAAGTTTTGATCATATTAAGTTTCAAAATCAAAATTTTTGAAAAAAAATTTTAAAAAAATATGTTTTAAGCTGAATTTTTTGTAATTTTGCGTATTTAGGTGTCACTGTTTTTTTTTTAATATTCTATACCTACTCTTATAAATTCTTAGCCGAACACTGATAACCATATGTGTTGATTTTGATATTCACTATAGAAGATTGTGTAAATTTAGTAATTTTGTCTATCCATGTCCCCTTTGCAACTAAAAAAAACATTTTAGCTAACAAAATCATAGTTGTCAAAGCAACTTGAGGGTAAATATATATTTATGCGTGAAATTAGAGCCGCCATTTTTAATTTTCGTAAAAAAATGGTTGTGTTGTTATGTGTAAGTTCGCAAATTTTACGAATGATTTTTTTTTTTTTCAAAAATAAGTTTTCCTAAAAACTAAAAGTTGTGCTGTTTTGTTCTCAAAAAATTATTTTAAGAACCGAAGAGATAAAAAAATCGTATATTTGCAACTTTTACAAACAACCGCAAATGTTACGAAACATCTTAGCGTGAAGTTTGCAGTTTGCACCGCCATTGCTGTTTTTTTCAAAAAGGAATACAGCACAACTCTTTTTTTTTTCTTGAAAATCGAAAATGGTGATGCTGATTTTACGTTTCGCAACATTAATTTTTTGCTCTAAAAACTGCAAATATGCGAATAGTATGTTTGATCTCTTCGGCACTAACTAAGCAGCATAAACTGAGCACAAAACATATCCACGAGCTTGATTTTTTTGAATATCGTTAATTTGTAAAAAAAAAAATTTCATCCGTGAAATTTGCGAATTAAAAAAAAAAGTTATATACGGCACAAGTTGAGCAGAGCACTATACAGCGCATTTTTTTTTGTTTTTAATTGAAAATCCACAATAGCGGGCGGTGCTAACTAGCGTGAGCTAAGGTGTTTCGCAACATTTGAGTTTGTTTGTAAAAGTTGCAAATATGCGAATTTTCTTTGATCTTTTCGGTTACCAGAATAATTTTTATGAGCACAACACATCACAACTTTAAGTTTTTAGAAGAAAAAAATAAATGAAAAAAAAAATATTCGTAAAATTTGCGCACCTGAAAAAATATTTACGGCACAACGCAGCACAAGTTGGCCACATCGCAGCACAACCATTTTTTGTTTGCCTTATTAAACTTACATTAGGACTGAAAATGCCTCTTAAAAGGACAAAGTAGTATTTTGTAGTTTTAGCTGAAAAGAATTTTAAATTAAATAAAAATTTAGTTATTGGATGTAGCAGAAATTAAAATTGCTAAATACACGGTTAAATTAAGTAAATTTCCTAAATTCTATAAATTAAATTTTTGTATAATTGCGAATTAAAATTTGATTAAAAGTGAATTTAAGTTGGGGCTAAAAAAAGAACAAAAATCATGCAAGTTCTGAGCCTGTTTCTGAGTTTTTTGAATATGTATTTTAAATGGCATTCAAGCCTTATTATCTAAACCAAATAACGGAATGATATTTTGCTTTGTATATCTAGTCTATTGGTTGAATTTTTAAATTCTTAATTATGAATTTGATGTATTTGATTGATATCTCATCGAAAACACTACTTTATTGCAGGCTCTCGATCACTCTCGAAAATATTTAGTTTCTGTCAAATAACATCCTCAAATAATTTCCGAATCATTATTTATTTGGTATACAAAACAAACGTTTACGTCAAAGCTTTATACAGCAAATAGCACATCACCTAGGATGTATCAATTTGATGTTCAAATAAAAAGCTACATCAAGTGGGAGGCAATTAATAATTCATTCGGATGTGATATATGAATTAGGGATGATGGCATCAGGATATGAGTCGAGTGTGTGTCTGTCCATCAAACCATATAAAATCCTCAATGTTCCTTTGAAAACATGCAGAGTAGTAGATATGTTTTTCATATTTTTTTTTTTGTGTCATATCTATTCGCATCAGGAACAAAAATTTATTCTTTCTCTTTTGCAATTAAGGACATTCATTTCGATCAGTCACTATATACTATTTTTCTTCTTCTATATCACTATATGTCTGTGAGTTTGAGTTGGGTTGCTATCTTTGTTGGATGGGGGGTTGGTTTAGTATGAATGTCAGTTTGATTCAATTATAATTGCGAGTGCATATGACAGTTGAATGATTTCAAGTCCATAATTGGCATATCATTAAGGGATTTTGAATGAAATGATATTCAAATTGGTTTGCAATTCATGAACACTTTTTGCTACGCACAACAAGATGGCAATGATTTTGTTCTTTTTGAACTTCAAGTTGATGGAATTCTTAAAAATGAAGAGCTATAAGATGATATTTATATAGTTAAAATCAGTTTTGATGATATATTTGAAATTTTAATATTGAAAACTATACATAATTTGTATCGAATAATTTTTGCCATTTAAAAAAAAAAATCGAATTACCGAGGCAAAAGAAAACACTTACTTTGGTATAAGTACCTGTGAATGCGAAAGATGCTCAAAGCAAAAAATGTGTTGTGTTGATATAATGACAACATAGTGGGTACAGGGTAAAAGCTGAGAAGGTACCACATTGGGATGAAATTTTCGCAATTAAAATTTGTTGAAAACATGGGATTATGTTTTTTTTTAAATTGTTTCATGTTCGATGTCCAAAGAAAAACAGAAAGAGGAGTCTAATTAAAAACTTAATAAGGAAAAGTGTTTCTGATTTTTGATGGATGCAAAACTCAATTTAAAGTGTTGTTTCTGAACGGAAAAAGTATCTCTTTTCAATGTCAAAATATCTCAAATTTATTTTAAGCACCTACAAATCTTTCAATATGATATTTTAACTGCAAAATTTAGAAATTACTTTAAATATTGATTGGCAATAATATTCACAAATTTTTTTGACTAGACCTTAACGCATTTAAATTTAAACTTCTCAGCTTTGATTAAGTATTTAATATAATGAAAGGTATCAACAAGAACACACCAATAACCACGATTTTTCCGTTTTTTCTTGAAGCAAGTGTACTTTGTTTTTTTGTTAATGATTTAGCAATAATTAAAAAATAGTTTCTTCCTCAAGTTGCACAAAAACTACCAAAAAACTTGTAGTAAAAGTAAAAAATGTTTTGATGCGGAAGTAATACCTACATTTTTTATACGCATCAGCAACGCTTTGTAGAAATATTACATTGCATAAGTTTGACATTTCGGATTGCAAAAGAAAAAAAAATGAAATCGAAGCAGATACAACATTTTTTGGCGCATGTAATGCATTTTGGAACTCAGTCTATGTTAGGTTATAACAACAAATAATGCTCTTCTGGATCACATGAACTTGCTTTTGTAGTTAAATACTATAATTTATTTATTTATTTTTTTTTATTTAACGTTTTAAATGCAATATTCAATTTTTTGGCGAAAATCTGAAATGCAGTATTCTTACAACAACTATGGTTATTGTATTTACGAAATTTAGTAAAAATCATTAGAGCCATTTTGGAGGAAATTTGTTCTAAATGACCTAAATCAAATTTTCGAATCTAATCTCTAGGGAATCACATAAAAATGCTCTGTACCAAACCCTTTGACTCTAGCTCAAATTACAATAAACACACAGACACACAGTCCCCTGAACGCATAGACAAACAGACAAACCGACGACGCGACGGACGACGGCGAAACCTACTTTTCCGGATTTCTCCATCATGTAGTGTCAATTTTGATTACAACCTCGACTCTTTTTTTTTACACGAAACTAATACCTACTTACCCTATTAGATCACCTATGTAAATAAAAACAATTTAATACACTATATCGCTTGCATGTAGTTGGCCCCCCGACTTTCAAGTTGGGCAAAACTGTTAATGGCAATCGTTTGTACACGTTTGTACAAAAAATATTTTCGTTTGTACACTTCCCAAATAGATTTTACACACAAATTTTCTTTAAAAAACTTCTGTACAAATTTCGAAAAATATGCAATCGTTTGTACATTTTTTATGATAATACCAAAAGAAGAGCTAGGTATGTAAGCTCCAGTAAAATGGATATATTTATTCGTCATTTTTGTAGGTATCTAAAGTAGGTACCAATAGGTAGAAATATATAATAATTTGGTAGGTAGGTAGGTATGTAGATACCTATTTCAATGAAAGTTTGAAAAAAAAGTTTATAGGTACACATAGATATTAGTTTCCGGACCTACATGCCTACCTATCTGAGCATTTAGAGTAATTACATGCACCAAAATTTTGAATAATTAATTAAAAATAGAAACTTAATCAATTTAAAAATATTAATACCCTGCAAAATTATTATGAAAAATGTACAAACGATTGCTTATTTTTCGAAATTTGTACAGAAGTTTTTTAAAAAATTTTGTGTGTAAAATCCAATTGGGAAGTGTACAAACGATAATATTTTTTGTACAAACGATTATCCATCGAACTTCATTTTCAGATTTTTCGAATTGTAAAAAAAAATTAAAATGGGGCCAACTACATGTCCCAAAATTTTGAATAATTAATTAAAAATAGAAAAAAAAATAAATTCAAAAAATTAATACCATGAAAAATCATCATAAAAAATGTACAAACGATTGCATACTTTTCAAAATTTCGAGACACATTTTTTTAAAAAAAAAAATTTTTGTAAAATAAATATGCGACGTGTACAAACGAAAATATTTTTTGTACAAACGTGAACACACGATTATCTATCGAATTGCATTTCAAAATTTTTCAAAACATTAAAAAAAATTTTTTTGAGGCCAACTACCGTCCCTTTATTTAAATTGACTGTAAAAAAAACGGTGCGTCTACAAATTATTCTAAAAGTTGTATAAACGTGTACAAACGATGTACATACGATTGCCAGTTAACAGTTTTGCCCAACTTGAAAGTCGGGGGGCCAACTACATCGTGTATATTTTTTTTTACTATCTTCTTATTCCCTTTAAATAATAAAATAATATGAGGCGATATAAGGCGCATTTCTTCTGCTAATCGAAATGCTTTTATTTTGAATAGTTTCTGGAGTTTTTCCTTTTAACGAGAGCTTGTTAAAATTGAATCATATTTTAGTATAATGAAATAAATAAAATTTGAAGAAAAATCCTAAATAATTAAAAAAAAACAAAAAGGACTCATACGCCATAGTGTACATACAACATTATGTACACATACGTTAGAATTTTAATACTTTTATTGTGTTTATTTATGCTTGAATAATTATAAATCATTATTTTTCTTGTTCTTCTTCATAATGTACTTTGCCTTTATAATCTATAACATTTTTTTAGTTACTGTTTTCAATGCAAATATCTTGCTATTATGTACCCTGCCCCTTTCGCGAGGAATACTAATTTATGTAGGATAACTACATTTCCCAACTAAATAAACATCCTAAATTAAAACCAAACATTTAACATTTACACTATTTCAATTTAAATCATATTTCCAAATCATTCCATTTCGAATATGTACATAATTTACGAACTAACGAACAGGCATTCGGAAAAGTAAAGTCAAGCAAAGTCAAGTTAAGAAAGTTAGGTCAAAGTCAAAATAAAGTCAAATCCAAATTACATTTTTCTATATTTTTTCATAATTGAAATAATCTAAATTATATTTAAATTATAATTTAATTTAAGTCATAAACTAAAAACTAATAAATTGAATTAAAACTAATTAAACTTAAACAAACTCTATAATGTTCTAACTTAGTCCCTTTCACTCTCCTTATACATTTATTAGAAAATTCTTAATTTCGCATTGTACTGAGAATTACACTGCTCAGGTTTTGGTTTCTAAAATTTCTGTTTAAGATTTATTGTAAATGTTATTTTTGACTGGGGTGGCATAATTACTCTAAAGGTACTTACTTTGTACAAAACGTACACAAATTCTTCATTTAAAATTTTGTGTTTTTTACCTGCGATATAGGTACCTACTATATAGCCATAGGGCAAGTTATATGGATTAGTGAAAAAAACCAAACTTGAGATAACAATCAACTTTGACATAACGATGATAGAGAACACAAAGTGGGTCCCGCATTTCCGTTTGTATGTCTGTCCACGGTCTACAGCCTAAGCCAGTGAAGCGATTTTCTTAAAACTTGGAGCATACGATTTTTGGGTGATTCTCTTTTGGGAAAATTGAGGTTTTTTTAGCTAAAAAAAATAACGGTATACTTGCCATACAACCGTTTTTAAAAAAGTTATTTATCTCAAAAACAGCTCTAGCGATTTTTTGTTTGTACTAGTGGTGGTATGGTCTAAACAAAATTTATCGAAAACCGTTACTAACGGTACATGCTATAGAATCGTGTTTTTTTTTTTACTTTCTCGTTAACCGCTCAACTGATTTTGATCACAATTTTTACTCTGAAAGCCTAATCAAGTTAGAAGAATACTGCATTTACCAACATTGTATAAGTATTTCCAAAAAATATTTTTTGGATTTTTAAAAAAGGAATCAACATTTTTTTTTTTTAATCATGGCTTTCGTTTGATAATATTATATTCTTAAAAGTGGCATACCAATTTTTTTTTGTAAAAAATTTCAAGAAATTTTATATATAAAAAAATATTTTTATTTTAGAAAACCGCTCCATTTTTTTTCTGCATAAATTTATATTTTTTCAAGAATTTATATGGAGTTCCTCATTTTGAGATGAGCAAGAGCAATTTCGTGCGACCCAGTCATGTTTTTTATTTCTTATATTTTTTCTCTGGCAATTTTTCCAGGACTTTTGGCAATTTTTTCAAAACGAAGTTTCGGAGTTTTTTGCATTGAAGTTGTGGCTCTCTATGAAAAAGTTAAAAGGTTTATTCAAGTGGTGACTATGTCGTTACTGATAGCAGTTAATATGCGATCCCAAAATATGTGCAAAGTATTTGTACAATTAGATACTGGCTGAACAGAATGACGACAGAACCGGATCCGGAGCTGGAATAGCTGTCAAAGTATTGAATCCACGCAAGTTCAATGTTGCGAACAGAACGGAACGTAGCCGCATACGGAGGTGTAGCCGCAGACGGAACAGTTCACCAAATTTTAAATAAACAACTTCTTGGGTGGGAAAAAAAATTTGTAGGTAATTTGTATCGCGAAAAAAAATTAATTATTAAAAGGAAAATTATTGGAAACAACAAATGTGAATTCTGAGCTTGTATACAAGAATATTCTTTTGTTTTTCTTCAAAATACTTTCAAAGCTGTACAGTTACATTGTGGGCACGTAAAAAAAATAACGTACGACACTTTTTGACAGCTCTTCCAGTTCCGTCTGCGGCTCCAGTTCCAGCATTCGATTCTGTTCAGGCAGTTAGCCTTCCAGTGTTCACAAAAGAGTTTTCCAAATCATGGCGGCCATGTCATTTAATTTTCCTCTATTTCTATTTGCCAGAACCTAAAGATGAAAATCAAATACATAATAACGTTTTATTTTTAGGCGCAGTTAGAAGTAAAGCCCGATTTCAGCGAAAAAGAAATCATCTTTAGGCACGAAGTCCATTTTTGAATAAATTTTCAACTTACTACAGTAAAAAAAAATCAGTCATAATCTGAGGTTCGATATCATCATTTTGCTAAAACAACCCAAACTAAACAACTTAGCTGATTATCAAAAAGAAAATAACAAGAAAAATCAATGAAAATCATTGTGCATGTTTAGTTATTTTAAAGAGGGATATGACAGGGTCTTACAAATCAACTCATATCAAATTGAGCTGACAGAAAAAATTAATATTGGCTTTACTGGGATTGATTCATAATTCCAGTTTATTTAAAAGTCTGTTAAAGGGTCTTACACTCTAGCTAAAAAAAAAACAAATTTACGAAAGTATTCTAACCAAATTTTTTCTCAGTTTGTGTCTTTTTCTCAATTTCAATCAAATTAATTGCTCATTCATAAGTACATACGACAAGACAACATTCAACCCATACGATTTATCAAACTAAATCATTTAAGTTGAATTGTTGCTTCTCGCTATCACCTAATTACATCTCCATTTAGACCTAATTTTATTATTAAACATTTCATAAAAGCAAAGCACTTCTAAGCACACAAGTTGGTCTTTAAAAAGCTTCATTTCCAATTAACCCGATAAGAGAGTTACACAATATATACACACATGCACACTCCCAAAATGATATCCTATATTCTGTCAATTAGTATTAAATGCATCGATTAGCTGAGCAATATGACCACTTAAATTAGGATTATATGGGACATAAATATTCGACTCCGATGAAATAGGTATAAATACATTTTAGTCCTTAAAATCACCCAAATGGCCGCACTTAAAAAACATGTTAAAGAGATGTCCCGCAGTGATTTTCTGAGATATAACGTTTCATTTCTCCCTACACTCTACATCGCTGAAGTCGCATACTTGTGCAGGACAATTAACATCGAATAACTGCTGGACAAAGGCTCCTATCCAACATAGAAAAATTGAGAATTCAGAAGCAAATAATTTCGTATTGTGAAAAAATGGCAATTTCCAAAAAACCCTGTCGGAATATATTTGAAGCCCTCTCCCTAATGGTCGGATCCCTCTACATTTTTTGTTACATACGATTCAACAAAAAAGGTGATCGCTTCCGAGTGACCAGAGAAATGTATATCTACAGCTTTTCAGTGCCAGTAGTTATTACATTGGGCCTCGTTATGGGGACCTTCTTCATTCGTTTTAGTCCCAAATACACCAAATACTTCGAAGACATGGACACTCTCCTGATGTCTGTAGTTTTAATGGACATCACCATGGCAGTTCTGTCGTTCCTCTTCAACATCATTAACATGCAAAGCAAAAACATAAGACATCTTCACATCTACGAACACTTGGAGCAGCTCGATATACAACTGATGCAGGAGTTCAACGCCAAAATGTGCTACGAAAAAATCGCATTTAAGATATCGTCAATTTTCTATGTGTTCTTGGTGTACGGCATCATAGTTAATAGTGCGGTCATCAGTTCCTGGTCACAGGATGACCTCATCGTAGTGTACCTTATCACATTCTGTCACACATTCATTGTATTCGGAATGCACATGATCGTCTTCAGTTTCATAACCGTGGCCGACTTGGTGCGGATAAGATTTCGATTATTGCAGAAACTACTGGCTCCAGCTTATTTGCGGAGTCGCTACGGTGACCCGGATGTGCGTTTGGCCAAACTTAGCAAGGCAATTCAGATTTATCGGGAGCTCTATGAGGTGATTGATAAAGTGAATAGCGTTCATGGATTTTGCTTGTTATCCGTCCTGGCACATGACTTCACGCTGGGCGCCAGTTTGCTCTACTTGATGATTTGGAGAACGTCGACTCTGGGTGTGGCGGGAGGCTTGCATCTGTTCTTTGGAGTCTTCTTGCTCCTACTGCCGCCTGGTTATAAGATGTTCATGACGCCGATATACTGCACCTTGTCATTGAAGGAGGTGAGCGATTACTTCCACATCACAGCAGGATTGTGATGTGAATGAATGTGTCCTTTTTCCATTCGTTATATTTTTGGTGTTCAAATCTTTTCTGTCTTCAAACTAACCTATACCAATTTGTTTGTATGTGTGTGTATGTGTGTTTGTAGGGAAAAAAGTGTTTGAGGATAATAAAGTTTATGGATGACGCTTTTCCTGGAAATAGCCAAGTTCGGCAAATGGTTGCTACTACTCTCTTATGGAACAATCAAAATAAGTACCGAGAGTATAAAATAGGACCGACAATTGCATCTAATATTGGTTTGATGACAATGGTAAGGATTTTTCTTTAAATAAATTGTTCCTTTTTCAACCTGAATTGATTACTTTATTAATGGTGCTTTCTAACGTGGTACTTTTTCATTTTTTGTTTGCAGGTTCTTTCCGCAATGGTGAATTATGTCATCATTTTAATACAATTTCAAATACAAGAAGAAGTTTTGAAAGTATAGAATTATTAAAATGTTAATAAAAAAAAAGGTAACTAAAGAGAATTTATTCCGGTTAGAAGCACAAACAAAAATTATTTTATGTTTTTTGTAGTTATTGGTAGAATTAGATATTTATAGGATTATCATAAAATCTAAATTCTAGCATCTAGCCTCTTAAACATTTAGTTTAATTTTACCTGCTTAACGGGTATTTCAAATACTATAAGCTTGAAAAACGAAAAAATCCTGTTTTTATGATATTTAAAAAAAATACCAATAGGAGCCAAATAAATTTATAAATATGACATATGTATTTATCATAATCAATTTGATCACAATCAATTTTGTAAAGAATTTCATAAACTATTTTTTTCTCTCAAATTATTTTTCGAAAGGACGAACTGTTTTTAAGTTAAACACGAAAAGCTGAAAAATACTTTTCTGCGGCTAGAGCTCACCTCGGATTCACGGAGACTTTATACACTTCATCATCGTTGGCCAAGTTTCAAAATATTTTTTTCTTCATTGACTGGACTAGTTGGGAAAACGGCTGTCCATGCTAAGATTCACAGTGAAGTCGGCACCGCAGCAGCGGCGGCGGTGAAATATGATTTTAATTTTTTTTTTTAAGTGAACCAAAAAAAATGCAAATGAGTCGAAAGCAGTGGTCAAACTGATGACAGAAATGAAAGTCTTGAGGTCCCTGGTCGCGGCTTTAGTGAGCAAAAAAATACGACGAAAACCAAAAAAAATCAACTCTGGGGATAATGGTATGAACCAAAACTCGTTTTCACACATCCCTTCAGGTGGAAGGGGCAATTTTGTTCAAAAAATTACTTTATATGAAGAAAATTATAAAAAAAATAACGGCAAGACGTAGAATGTCATGTTATAACTTTCAACACAGCCAGAGATCTATTGCTTAGCATTATTTTTGAGTCAAGTTGTTATACTGAACAGTTTTTGAGAAATTAATTTTCAAACTTATTATCCCCAGAGTTGCTGTTGATTTTTATATAATTTTCTCCCACCTAAATGGGGGAGGCTCCCACCTAAGCATTATCTAGGGATGAGCGAAAAGGAATTTTGGTTGTATTTTCTTGGTTTTCATCGTACTATTGCTCACTAAAGCCATCACGGCCAGGGTCCGCAAGACTTTCATTTCTGTCATCAGCTTGAGCACTGCTTTCGGCTCATATGAATTTTTTTGGTTCAATTTCACACCCAATAATTTGCTGTGGGCTCTCTTAAGGCTGATTTCCAATGGCGCGTTCGCGTTAGAGACGCTTACGTATATGTTTACAAGCTTTACGAACACGTCGACATGACAGACGACTTGAAGAGAACGTGAAAATCAAAATGAACCTGCATAACTATAATTTCGAATTCCTTTCAACAAACTATTCCTTTTTTTTTAAACAAAATCCATTTTTTTCTTTCAATAAAAGTTATTTGTCAAGAAAAACTGATTTTTTCTTCTAAATAAATCGATTTTTTTGTTGAAAGGAATTCGAACATTAGTTTAACTGTCAAAACGCACGCTAAAGTTGATTTTTTTCAACTTTAACGTCGAGGTAGCTTATGTTACGTTGGTTTGTGTACATGCTAATAGGTGCCAAATCGTAACATAATACCCAACGCAACGCGTCATTGTAAACAATTTGCTTAAATTGCTATATGTGAGCTTTCGCGTTGAAAGAAAAATCTCTCAAAGTGACGCCCAACGCGGCATAGGAAATCAGCCTTTAGTCTATTACATAAACTGCAAATTTGGAACCTTATTTCAATGTGAAAAAACAGCATGTCATTCTTACTGCACACCATAGAGTACCAATATTATCTAGAGAACCGACTTAAGGTGTTCGTTCTCTTTCACCCTACAAGCCAGTGCTGGGGGATCGTGGGAAAAATCCCTTTTTGTGGGAATTTTAACCTCTAAAGGGAAAAAGGGAAAACCGACCCATTTTGTGGGAATTCTTTGATTTTTGAAATTTTACCCGGAAAAGAGCAAATCAACAAAATTATAATCAGTTAATTCGAAACAAGTGAAAATAAAGTTCAAGAAATGTCAGAATGATTTCTTAGAAGATCTTATAACACCTGATAAATTACACAATAGGTACAAATCGCGATCGTGAATATAGTAGGTACTATCAACGACTATATATATATCTTTAGTGATTATTTCTACATTCGTGTTCAGTTATATAGCTTTAGTGTTTAAAAAAAAAAAAATAATATATCCAGGAATAAATTGCTTTTTCACTTCCACAGTTAATAAAGCATAAACGCTTGCACCGATTTGCTTCATGTTTGGTACTTGTATGCACTTAATAATAAACAGGGTGTCATCTACTTCGTGTAATACATTTTAGGGGGATGATTTTTGGGTCATTCTATGGGGGAACACCCCTGAGGCATTTTCTGAAAAGTTAATTTATAATGGAAAAAATTATTTAAAGTAAAAGGATGTTTTGAGGGCTAATATTTTCATTTTTTTAGTAATTTTTTAAATCAAGTTGGTTTAAAAAGTTAAAAAAAAAAATTATTTTCATTTTTAAAATTTTCGTCTTTTTGTTTTTTAATTTCTTAAAAATTCAAATTAAACATTATTTATATGCTTTGTTGGTTTTTATTTTTTTTATATTTTTCATTTTAAGTCCACTTTTCAACTTTTTTTCCGTGGGAAATAAAAAGGGAAAAAAGAAAATATTTGTGGGAAAAAAGGGAATTTACCGACTGCGTGGAGGGAATTCCGTTAAAAATGCCCCCCAGCACTGCTACAAGCTGTAGTGAGAGAATGGGACCATTTTGTCGGCTATTCGTTGAGCACGTATTAGTGATCCCGTGCATTTTAAATGGAACCCCATCCACCACTGCTGTAACAAATAGTATACACGTTTTTGCTCAAATATGATGGGTTCTTGCGCTGAGATATTTAAAATAGGAATACGTTAAGTTCAAAAATTGAAATTTAAAAACAAAATTTCAATAAAATTACTTTAAATAACTGTTTCATGGACCGAAACAAATTTGTTTAGTGTTGTCTTGCTTTTAGCATTCAAATCTAGTAATATTCATGTATATTTATGTTGAAAACGCGACTCTATAAAAAAATAACTGAGCTAATGGGGCCATTTTTTGTTTGAATCCACGATTCACACTGATTCACGAATAGGAAAAAAAGAGTAAAATAAGAGAATTTTCTCTTACTCATCTCAAATAAATTTTGCGGGTGTTTTAGGCAAGAGGGGTACGAGTCGGTTCTCTAGATAATATAGGTACTCTATGCTGCACACTGTGAAGTTAGCAGAAGACATACGATTACACCCAATATTTGTTGAACTGAAAAATACGGAGTGGAGCCATTTCTGAGAAAAATCCGATTTTCCAAAAATGCTGGAAAAAATTATATGGCAGGTTCCGTTATTTTTGGACTTAAAAAAATTATTTTAAAAAAATGTCGAAGGAATGACTAAAAAAGTTAAGTTAGGATTTGAAGAAATTCGTTCAGCCTGCAGCCGAACAAAAATTGCGAAACCCACTTTCTTCCTCTTTCCTATCTTCGTAAGGTTCATCATAATCAGTATACGCCTGTTGCAGTGTTGCGTACTGATTGATTAGATACATTAGTAGAAAAACGGTAACTCGATTTGTCTTTTTACGGATGGACGCAAAGCCCGATTGGATAGAAACCTTTCTTCAACCTCTTTCATAATCTTGACCTCTTTTCCTAACAATACCCTAAGAGCAAAATACAATTGAGTTACTGTAAATCTCATTCAAGGTATTGACTTACTTTACTTTAGATGGCGCTCACAGTCCAGGGTGGACTACGGCCTCATCCAACAAGCCCCTCCAGCCTGCTCGGTCCCTAGCTAGCTGCTTCCAGTTACGCACTCCAAGTTGATTGAGGTCGTTCTCCAGTTGTGTTTTCCAAAGTAGTGACTACCAATTGATATATATTCCGCGCAAAGTTTTTCATAAAACAACATTTTTGAAACTATAGAATCTGATACAAAAAAACTCCTAATCCTCAATTAATACATTACTTACTTAACCTCGCACTTAACTGGCTTGAATACTCATAAATTAACACTCCATTGACAGATTCCCTGATCTGTAGCATTAAAACTTCTAATTCCAACAAAACAAAATTTCTGCGTAAATATTCAAAGCTACAAGCGGTTTAAGTTTAGGTTTTAAGTGTCGGGTGTCGACTGTCGCCCCCGACTGCTGAAAGAGGACGAAACGCCGCCGCCGCCGAAATAAAATCAATAAAATGAAACCCATCATCCAGAGGGATGCATGATGTTGTGTGGCTCATTTTGATTCAAAGAAGAACGAATTTATTGTTTTGGCCATAAACTCCAATTGAATTCAAACAATGCCCGCCGAGAACGAGACAATATTGCTGTTCTAATTTCAAAACACGCGCCCGCCAGATTATTTTGATCGCACACTTCAAACAAAAATGAATTTGCGGTTAAAGGTTTCGAAATTGTTTTTAACCTAAAATATTGTGACACTAAGCGGTGTTTTGGCGTGGCAATTGGTATGTGGTTGATGCCATCAAATGGAGAATTTAGGGATTAACAATGCGGGTGTTTATTATATGTACCTAAAAGCCTAACCTGGTCTGGCATTCCATTGCTTATAAACAAGTGATGCTAAAATGTGTGGTTTATCTTGTTCAATTTCCTAATTGGATTTTGCTACTGTAGAGTGGTTAGGTACCTATTAGGTAAATGGTATTTAAGATTAAGGAATATATAATGCCATTATGAATAAACGATGTATATAGATACAATATCTGTGTTTTTGTATATGAAAAATATTTGGTTAAATCCGATTAAGTATTTTGGTTCTTCGCATATTCGTATAGGTAATTTAGCAGTTTGATGATCATTTAATTTAGGTAGGGATTAAATAATAATAACACTTAAAGGCATTTGGGGATTTGGAGATTATTCTTGAAAATCCGTAGAAAATAAAATCGGCCATACTTAATTTATAATCAAAATAATATATTACATAAATATTAGACTGATTCAAAAAAATCAAAATGTCTCCGATTTTTAATGCCACTAGCTTTTTAGTTAGAGTTTAGTAAAATAATAAGCCTGGTAAAATTTAAGCTGTTTAGATTAATATTTAGAGGTCGCTCATTTTTAATTTATTTTTTCCATACGAATTGTATGGGAAGTTTTCGTTTGTTTGTTTCTTTTTTTTTTATAACTTTAGAACCGGTTATCGTACAGAAACAATCGAGACGTTTTCTTAAAGAAAAGTTATTGAAGGTTAAACTGGATGGTTAATTCCATACGTTTTTGGTTTCCCCGTTGAAAATATCAGCTGTAATATACAATCTTAATATTAAATTTTATTGTATATGTTCAAATAAATTTACTGTTTAAGAAAAAAAATTATTTAACGCAAAGAAAAAAGACAAAAAATTAACAATTAAAATAGCACATTTTTAATGTTATTTTCGGTTAATGAAGCAATCAATTTAAAGGAATTTTTTCATTTAAATTGATTTGACAAACAGTGGTATTGTGTTTTTATAAATATTTGTATCTCATGAAACTAATGTTATAGACGATATTTTCAACAAGGAAACTAAAAAAGTACGGAATTAGCCATCCAGTTTAATCTTCAATAACTTTGAAAGGAGTACTGAAATTAAAAAAATAGTTAAGGACATTTTTGATGAAAATTTATTCTCCTTTAAGAAAACGTCTCAATTGTTTCTGTACGACAACCGGTTCTAAAGTTAAAAAAAAAGCAAACAAACCTTCCCATACAATTTGTATGAACAAAATAAATTAGCGATGAGCGACCTCTAAATATTAATTTAAACAGCTGAAATTTTACCAGGCTTATTATTTTACTAAATTCTAACTAAAAATCTAGTGGCGTTAAAAATCGGAGAAATTTTAATTTTTTTGAATCAGTCTAATAAATATTGTATTTTTAATGATATCTCTTAGATGATAGTCAAAAGAAAAATATATGTTTGTATTTTTCCACAAATTTTGTAAAATAAAAAATTGACATAATTTACAGTTTAAGCATTGTATACGAAAAACTATTACTTTTGATATCTATCTTGTAACTGATTACTCGTATGGAAAAAGTATTGCAACCTTTTATGTTAGAAATTTTATATTGTATAAAATAAGCATCATAAATTCTTTTTAAAAAACTTCGCCATTTCAAAGCTAAAAGCAAAAAAAACAGTATATTTGACTTTAGACCAATTTTCTAAAATATTAATATCTTTTAAGAGGCAAGCGTTAGGAGAACAATGTTAATGTTTTCTTATAAAGGGGCACATAACAAACAAACTTTGCATCATGAGTATACATACTTACATATTTTCTTAAACAAATACCGTTTAGAGGTTATACGTTTACGTTTTTTTTGGTCATATCTTCTAAATGTTAGATAAGTCAGTCGGAAGAAGGAAAGTGTAAGAGACTATTTTGTAGAATACGAAGCTCTTCATGAAATACTTGTCTCTAGCGTTTACCGTTAAAAATCTATATGCAACCCTTTAAGTAAAAGAGTTCGTTTTGGATCCGCGCGTATGGATGACTCCGCGTACGGATCCGCAAAACTGCGTTTGTCAGCTCAAATTAGTATGGAAATTAGAATTACCACTGACCACTTGCCCCTCGTATTGTGAGAGTGAGAGTTCACCATACTCAGTGAAAACTGGAACCAAAACGGATCCAAAATGAATCACAAAAAAAGTACTTCTCCACTACGGTTCTGCATTACCTACAACAAAGCTTTTTTTTTCCAAGACTTCTCCAATCGAATTTACCTACAACAACTAAACAAAGCTTTTTTCATTTCAAGACACTTTTATTTAGAATCATCATCAATTTACAAATATATTTTTTTGCACAAGAAAAAGATGGAATGAACGAAAAACATAATCATTAACCGACCATTACTCAATTTTTAATAATACATATTATACTTTGGAATAATTTAAACTCTTTTGTAGGAGCTTTCTTTTGACGGCTGACTAATGTTGAGACTCACGAGTCTGGGGAAAATATATTTTCAAAACAGTAATTTATAAAATTCAATAGAAGTTTTATCTCAAAAATAAATTAATAAATAAATATAAATAAAAAATAAACAATGATGATTGTGAGTTGTGACACCATCTGAGTTCTTTAAAACTTGAACGAAAGAACATGCACATGATAAAAGTATAGCTCTTCATCATAAAATTTCCAGATTGAAAGTCTTCACATTGATTGACTATAAATACAGATGAACAAAAATATATACGATGGACTTCATTTCCACATATTTTTTTAGTTAAAATGAAAAAAATAATAAAAAAAAAAAAACATCGAATGAAAATAATCGACACACGAAATAAAAACACTGATATGACAAAAAGAACATTAAACTTTGAAAGAGGAAACACATGTTCACATTCATTTCGAACGGAAATTCAACAACATTCTCTGACACATTCATTGATGCGATCGGTCCTGTCTGATAAAAATAAGAGACCAACAGAAAAAGAAAGCAAAAAAAAAAAAACAAACAAAAAAAACACGACAACAACAAATAAAGATACTTTTATATATTTTTATGTTCAACCGGATATTGGCAGATTTTATCACCATAAAAAAAAGATAGCTCTCGAAAGTGCGGACAATGTCTGTTTGATGAGTCCCAGGACTCTTCATTACAAGCGCCATCGCAATGTGTTGTATAGCTGTGTTCATCAAATTTGAAGTTCAATATTGAGATTGTTGCGCAATTTAATAGATTGCTGGCTGTATGAGGAGGACGTATTGTTTGAAGACCTAGAGCAACACTAACTTGCCTTCTTCAGATGTTAAAAGATTTATGTTTTAAATAAAAATAAGGTATGTATTGGATGTAGGTGTCCCTGTATTGGGCGAAGTTTTTTTTCTTAGTGCATTAAACACCATTTTAATAACGAGTATAATAATTTTAAAATATTATGTATACATGTTTTTGAACTCAACATAAACGTCTTCTTTCCAACAAAATAGCATTATATTAAATTAATTAAATTAAATGCACAAAAAAGTAGTTATGTTCTCCCAATATTAATCCACAGACAAATTTGAGACAGTGGTATATTCTCTCCCCATGTTTTCACTTCAGAAATGTAATCAAAGCAATTTTTTAAATGGAAAGCGTTAGGGAGAGGGTAAGGCAATTGGGTATTTACACGACTGGCATGGCGTAGCTACATAAGGAGTAGGCGGGGCAGTGTCCTAAAACCTGATTACTAAAACTAGCGAAAAATTCTCTCACCTTCGGAATCTAAAAAAAATAGTTTGCAACACTACTTTAATCATGGCAACTCCTTTAAAAAAAAAAGGAAGAGAAAGAGAAATTCCCTTCAAGTTTCAAGTGTTTTGTTAAAGATATGTTTGATAATAAATAGACTCTATTGACTTGCTTTCATTAATGTCCTTCTATGTGCCAACTAGACTTTTTCGAAACAGAAATGAATTATTTTATATTCCTCTTCATAGAACCAATTATGGGACTAATGAACCTATATAAAGCGTTCCTTAAAACCTTAAAGGCTGATTTCCAATGGCGCGTTGGGCGTCGCTTTGACAGATTTCTTTGTCAACGCGAAGTTTCACACATAGCAATTTATGCAAAGTGCTTACAGTGACGCGTTATGGGCATTATTATTACGATTTGGCACCTATTAGCAAGTACACAAACCAACATAACATAAGCTACCTCAAATTTAAAGTTGAAAAAAATCAACTTTAGCGCCCGTTTTGACAGTTCAACTTATGTCGAATTCCTTTTAACAAAAAAATTGATTTGTTTAGAAGAAAAAATCAATTTTTCTTTACAAATTCCTCCTATTGAGAGAAAAAAATCGAGTTTGTTTAAAAAAAAAAACCGATAACAGGCAAAGATGGGTAATGTATTGTCACTACACGCGGTGAAATTTTATCTTAATCTATTATATAACGATGAGAAAATTGAACTGAGTGTGTTAGAAGGACCGAACTCTTTGTCTGGAAGAACAACAGGGTTAAGAGACAATCTTCGGGTTGTCAAGGACTGTCTTTCTCTTGTTCAGGGAAGCAGTGAAGACTTCGAGTGGAGGACACCCGCCATTCCAATAATTCAAGCATGGCTCTTTATGAGTCATGTAATATAAAAGGTATCCAGCCAGACTTTTTTGGGAAACCTGGGTGATACCCTACTAAGTGAAAATACAGCTCTATCTCGATGCCGGTGCCTTATGGTATGCGGATGCTGGATGCTCTCAACTTCCATAAATAACCCAAATTCGGTACGACGGGGTGTAATTGCCCATTAGATCACACTTGAGGTTAGCCCCCTTAGTGGCAGCATTGTCGGTTCTTCAAATGCGGCAGCGTTGGTATTTCTTGATCTTCGGATCTTGAATGCAAGAGGTGCAGATAGACCTCGGCCCTTAGCAAGGGTGGAGAACAGCCTTACATGTCTCTAATTGCCACTGGTGCGGCCGAGCTATACCAGGGTGGTGGGTTACATTATTAACTTCGTTATGGAGGTAGTCCTCCCGTGGGGTAGGGCCGTAATAGGCCAGATCTAGGCGTTAGGCCAGGATTTCAGTCTGTTTCTAGATGCTCTGGCGTTTTGATGCACACAATGCGTATGCTAGTAATCCTTATTCACATTATGTTGGGTGGCTATACGAAAGCAGGGAATTGGCTAGTTAACTATATTGTACAAAATATTACCTGAACAGATTTTTTTTTTTTCAATTTTGCTTGAATTTAAATTCAATCTTAAGTAAACGATTGAACAAGAATATAAATAACTTTCAACAATGAAACTTCCTTACTTCGCACCTGTTTGCATTGAATTAATCCCAATTTTCAATTCGTATTAGCATAAGACTTACTCAAGTATCCTTTGTATATATTCGTTGATTATCTCGCTTTGTCACCCCACGTTAAAGGTAATGTATACATACCAACTTCGCTTCCTTGTCGCCAAGTTAAGATAATCCCCAGGGCTTAACTTTAAAAAATGCTGTGAAATACAAAACTAAAAAAAAAAAATGCCAAGCAAATGTATGTTAACATTTATTATTATGTATTATTGATTCCAAGCTCTATACAAGTCGAACGAACGATAACATAATATATATAGGCACACTCATGTTTCCTGGTTCACTCCCTACATTAATTCAAGCAACATTCAATTCTAGTCGTCGTCGTCGTCGCCGTCAAGTGTTGGTTTTGGCAGGGGCTCCAAATGCCGGAAGCAGCTCATGAAATCTTTTTCTATTTCACTCCCAAGCGGCTCTGTGTCTAATGGAAAATACAGCATGTTGACAAGATTTGTGACAGTCGTGAAATAACAATCCGATACAAATCGTATTGATGAGGATGACGCCACATCATTGTTCTTTTCTTCTCCATCTTCATTCGCGAATTCATTGATAATTCGCTTCAATATTTCACCACAAATAACAGTACTTTCTTTCATTTTCAAATTTGCTTCCGCCATTTTGCTTGCTTGCACAGAAAATGCCATTAATCAATTTGCAATCAAATCTCACGTCAAATCTAATGACAGTTAAATTACTGTATTGATCTGTCAACGCGACAGCAGCTGTTGACAACTTAAAATTCCCAAACGATTACGATCACAAACTAATAAAGAGAAGTATTTATGTAGGTAGGCTATGTATGCGAGTATGTATTAAAATAAAATAATAACAGTAACAAATTGTATGTGTTTTGTTGAGTAGGCAATTTTAATTAAATGAATTCCCGCTAATCAATCACAATAAATCAATAAACTTTGGTCATATTTCCATGCGGCGCTTATTGGTGGTGAGCTTGGTGGGATTAGATTTTGGTTAGCTCGGGTCGGTTCATGAGTTTGGTGGAGGAGGGTGGTAAGGGGGGGGGGGGGGGAAGGAGTCTTGGGTATGATTTGATAGGATGCAGATAGAAATTAATGTGGAATATCAACTAATCAAGCGAAATGCGATATCAATTTACATAACAATGCGTTTACGTTTCACTTAGCCCAGAGATACTTGCTATTTTGTGTTAAAGCGACGATAACGAAATAATTGCGGATGCGGGCAAACTGTGTGCATCTGCTAAATTCTGTGCGTATATATTGCAGCTGTGTCAGCTGTGCTGAATTTTGCGGTTGTGGATTGTGGTTATACTGAAATGAGTGAAAACAGTATAGCAGTGCAACAGCAATTGTATAAGATTCTCAAAAATGATAAGGATATTATAATAAAACCAAATTTTAATTTGTGAATTTAGATTGCGGATTTATAATATGTAGATTTTGCAAGTTTTTAGATGGATTAGCTAAAACAGAAGCTTATGGGGCCTAAAAAATATGAATTAATTTTTTACTTGAAAAGTAAGGAAAGTAGGTACATGGGTTTCATACAAAAATTAAAAGATTTCACTAAGTGGCGTTATTGAAGAAGACTCGTTTCTTATAAAAACTAATCTTCGCCACTAGAACTTAAGTTCCTATTTTTGCATTAAAACATCATAATGATATCTCAGTTACAGGCCCGGGGCTTAGCTGAAAGCAAAATTCGAGTTTTTGTGTGCTCACTTCTATATATGCTGTTAATGCTTATTCTTTTTCTATTGTGTGTTATCTGTAGTGTTTTATATAAAAAAAACGAGGTAGAATCAAAATGAGTAGGTAATTCAATTTTAGAATTCTTCAAACCATCTTATAATAAAAGTTTCACAGTTTCAGAACAATCAAAATTCAAACAAATCGTCCAGAGTCTACCAGCAAAAAGAAAGAAAGCGTTGAAGCGTTTATAAGATGATGGTCCTAAGAAGCGTTGCCAGACGTCCCGGTTTAAATAGGACGTCCCGGATTTCAGACATAAGTTCAACTGTCCCACCGGGGCAGATTTTCTCCGGGTTCCGAACAGAATTCAAAAAAAAAAAAAAATATCCAAAGTAAACATCTTCGCGTGATCTAAATTTAACCCGTTTTTTCTTGAACCTGACAGCTGTCACTTCAAATTGGTAAAGTATGTTAACATTCATTTGCTTCCTGAAACTGCCACTTTTATTCCAAAGTTATGACAAAATTAAAATAAAAACAAATTGGACCAACATTTTTTAAAATTGACAGTTTTGGGAAATAAACGAACAGACCGAACAAAGACTGTTTTTAATTTGAACTCATTCCGAGGTAATCAATTGGATGCCTCTTTATTTTATCTCATTCACACATCATGGTGAAAAATATAGGTATAGACAAGAAAGTTTCGTTTCGCAGAACGAATTTATAAACAAAGGCCGTATGTAATTGAATTAAAATCGCGTTAAATTTTATCTATATAGAGGCGAATTTGTGCGTGGAAAATTCAAAATTGAATCTCAGATTAAATATGATTGATATTTAAAGTCAATTCCAACACGGCCTTACAAAAATCGAGTTTTCATTTTGTTCCGGCGAAAAAATTTAAATCCCGGTATTTTTTCATATATTTGTAATTTGTCCTGCCAAGCAACGAGAAAAATCTGGAAACCTTCTCCTGAGTGATATTTTTTGAAATGCGGCTTTTTTCTTAATAGATAATGAGTGGCTTAACCTCATTCATTAAATAATAAAACGTCATGATGTTTAAATCAGTGTGCAAAAAATTTGGACGAGTTTTTTGTCAGTACCTCATAGAATCAGAGTCCTAAACAATGAAGATTTTTTTTGTCGATTTTTTTTGAACTTGGTAGGAATTTTGTTCTTTGCAATCAATCTTAAAATTAATTTTAATCAAAATCCTTGCGTGGGAAACGCTTGTAGAACTTTAAAATTTGTTTTTTTTTTTATATTGTGTTTTTTTGGGCATTCCTCTGACAAGATCCTTTTATTAAATTAGGAATAAGCTACATTTTGCTGAAAATAAAATTTCCGAAAAATTGTTTTAAATGGCACCTCCCATAGAACCATTTTTTTGTTTTCGTTTTTCTCGAAAAAGAATTAGCTTATTTAAAAGATTTTTTTATGGAGAATCTTCTGGAAAATTCAAAAAGTATTGTAGATATACCAAAATTTTCAAATCAATTTTATTTATATTTTTAAAAAAGTTTGAAAAACCAAATTGTTTTTTTTTTTTTTTTTTAAACCAAGTATGTATGTATATCGAAAACGACTTGACTGATTTTTACGAAACTTGGTACAGAGTGGTTTTTATTTAGAATATTTTGGACTAATAGTCAAAATTAACGGTACCTTCCATATGTTAAAAAATCTTTACAGAAAAACTAAATTTTCTCAAAAACGACTTCTACGATTTTGATCAAAATTGTTCCGAATAATAGATAACATTTATACAGTGGTCATTTACAAAAAAAAAAAATAAAAAAAATTCAGGTATTACAGTTATCCATTATTATTTTATTAATTTTGGACTTTCTCACTATTCGTATAACCGATTTAAATTCAATTCAAAAGCTTCTAAAAATAAAAAGCCCAAATCTTACAGCAATCAAAATTTTCAAAAAAAGCTAATTTTGTATTTTAAAAAAAATTCGAAATTTTTTTTTTTGAAATTCCGATATTTCAAAAACGGTTTCAAGATTTTTTTCAAAATTTAACTTTAAGCTCAATATAAATGAAGTCTAAAAAACGGTATAGGTACGATTTTTTTTTTTTAAGTTTACAAAATTTTTATAAACAAGACTTGTTAAAGAAATCAGATGGTGTACTTTTTTTTAGCTCTAAAAACAATTAAAGAAGATTATTTTACTAAATTAATCTCGAATTATCTTGATTTTTAATAATTTTTCAATGTAAGATCTAAATTATTTCTGTGCAGTGTGCTATATTTTTTCATTTTTTGTACTAATAAATATTACATACCTTAAAATTTTCTTAGAAAAATTATTTCCTATGTATTCAGACATAACCACAGAATGATCGTACATATAAGAGCAAGTTAGTGCGACCGAGTCGTGCATTTTATTTTATTTTTGCTTCTCTCGAAAGCTGTGCAAAAGATTTTGATCATATTTTCTATGTAGAATGAATGATTCGAAAGATTTAAAGAGTATATTATATTGCTTAAAAACATGTTCCAAATTTTTTTAAATTTTTAAATTACAAAAAAAAAAAGTTTCAATTTTATTAGATTTTTTTTTTGAGAACTTAATACATATTTTAAAAGCGGCTTGGTTGATTTTAATTAAAGCTTAGACTGAACTGTTTTTTAACATTATCTAGCATATTTTATTCAAGAGTTATTATTCTAGCCAAAATTAACAGAAGGTACCGTTACTAACGGAAGTTATATTTTTCTGGAAAATAACTCATATTATTTTTACTAACATTTTTCTGTATACTAATTATAGTAAGAAATCTACAATTTAACAGAAATAAAATTAGCATTGAATCATTACTAACGGTAAATCTGACATAAAGAATATTTTAGTAGGTATCTCTTAATTTTGTATATAAAATCTCTTTAACTGCTTGATTGAATTTAATTAATTTTCTGTACAAGAGCTTTCTTATAACTTAAATTAATTTTTCATATACATAGATAAAAAGTAAAAGAAAACAAATTTTGATAAAAAAAAATACATATGAATTTATTTCTTTGAAAAATCGATATTTCAAAAATTGGTACTGTCTGATTTTTTCAAAACCGATTACTCAACTCGACATTAATAAATTGACACTAAAAAATGTCATAGTTACCATATTTTTGAATTCTTAAATATATTTATTTATAAAATTTAAACAAAATATGTTTCTAAATAACCACTGCAATGATTTTTAAAATTTGTTGTTCTCATTAATTGAGATTTTTTTTTTTTTTTTAATTTCAGGAATATTGTAAGAGCAGATTCTTACAACCTTCTAGTGTATTTAATTTATATTCATGATAATATTTTCATAAATTTTGTTTTATACGAAGTAGATGCCTATCTATTTGTGGGTACATCCTACATGCCTATAGGTGGTTTGTGGGTATGGAGAATGTATCATGAATTTTAGGTTTTGAGTGAACTGATAAAATGTATATAATTCCACGGAAATAAACAAACATAATGGTTTATGGATTCTGGGTGTTTTATTTTGCGCAATATATTTCAAAAAAATTTATATCTCAGTATCATTCAATGGTTAATAAAATACGTGATTTAACCTACATATTTAAAATACAAGTTGATGTTTTTTTTAAGTTATAACAAAAAGTTATGGACAAATTGATAATTTAATAAATTTTAAATATTGAAAAATTTTGTATAGCGAAAAATAACATGCAAACGTGTGTTGTACATATTTGCGAAATTCGGTTCAAGGAACAATTAAAATGCTAGCTAAAATTTGTCAAAAAATTCACAATACGGAAATGGGGTTTTAACACTTTTTTAAATATTTTTATACCTTTTTATATATGCGTAAAGATTAAATTTTTTCATCCATATAATGTTAAAAGATTGAAAGAATAATAATAATTTTTTTGGATATTTGTAAAAAGCCCTTCGACACTATTCCATCAAGTATTAACACCATCTCTTTTCTTTTATCTAACATACATTGTTTTCAGTAATTTGTATATGTATGTACTTTTACTGGTATGTTATGTAAATATACAATATTATTAAAAAAAAAGGAAACATTCTCATTTATTTAAAAAAAAAACATTACTATCAAACTAATTACACTGCTGTAAAGAGAGTGCATCATCTGGATTTAGTACCTCCCTTTCAGCAGCCAACATTTCAATATAAGGAAAAGAAGTATCCAGGTAAAGTTCGAAATGACCTCGCTATTTTTCACAAAGTATTTTTTCGCTGAAAACAAACTCCCAGGTGAAATAAGAATTAAGTTCCAATAAAGCTGCCCCCAAGTCAATAAATTTAAAATAACGAATTACCTCAGGTGCATTGAAAAACAGGAAAACAAAATAAAAATGTGAAAGAATAAAAAAAAGGTGGAAAAAAAAAAACGAAACTCCAGGATAACGACCTGAACATATTCCCATCCAATGCAAGTGATCTGATCTACCTATAACAATAACTCCACAAGAGAGACAGAGGCAAACCCTCGATGGGATACGTCATACGTGGAGTATTGTTTCCTGTGCGCTGATTTCTATGAGGTTAGAAGTATCGAACAGCAGCCACTCGGGCAGGTTCCATGGGACTTGAAGTGGTGGGGGATGTGTGTAGAATAGTGTAGTGCATCCACAACTATTCTAGAGAGCCAACCACGTCGTCGTTGGTCGTGTCGCCGTTCGTCGTCGCCGTCGTCGACGTTTTTGGCTTCCTAAACAGAGGCGTATGCAATGCACCTTCAATAAGAGCTAAGATAATATTTATTTCTCAACGAAACTTGGCCAACTTCCAAAAATAATCCTCATAGATTTTTTCTTGCTTACCTGATGCACCTTTATTATGGAAAAAAATGACTTTGTATGTATGTGTGTTTGTTTATTTCGGTATGCTTAAGAGTTTAAACAATACTCCATCAAGGAGTATAAACAAATATACGAGTACCTTTACACTCTCAACAAAATCGAAAACGGAAGTGACTGAAAGTTATTTTTGATGACTGAGCAGAAGCACCTTGGGGTGTTTTATAAGATATAAACAAAGCCCATACCACGTATAGAGACTTACCTGTTCCAAGAGCCAAGAGCCACTATCACAACTTCATCACCCGCGCCAGCCGCACCGATTGAAAACGAACCAATATTAACTCCTAGTTTTTAGGATTCTTCCGGGTTCTCTTGTGTGTTGTATTTTTGATTCTTTTTTAAGGATTTTAATATAATAATACAGAGGTAAGATTTAGGGAAAAATTGACAGAGAAAATACATAGTAAAATGCACGACTACGGGTCGTAAGTACTTGCTTCTATTTTAAGGCTACGGTTATTTGCAAAATGTCAGTTTGGTGTAAAAACATATCACCGTTTCAATCAAAATTAACACCACGATAATACTACATCGAATCTCCTTTCGAGGGAACCATACAAAAATGCTCTCTACCAAATTTTAATCAAATCGGCCCAACCGTTTAGGCTACTCAACACAGTTTACAGTAGATGTAAAAAAAAATAGAAATAATACAAATCATCGAGTTAGAATTGCTGAACCACGGGTTAAATATTGAACCACGTTTGTAGGCCCTAAAACGGAAACAAAAATGTATAAGTACGTTAAAAAGCTTTTTGTTTTATGCGAGAAATGCCGTTTTTAATAAACAGCAGTGTTAATAATTAAATTATGTAATCTTATACAGGGTGATCGGTATATCGGTATGCATCAAACTGCTGGAGCGAGTAGGTTGGGTTAAGACCCAAAAAAAGTCGCATGGGAGGGGGGGTCTATTTCCCCCGTTTAGGCAGGAGGGGCAATTTTCTAAAAAATTGACTTAAAACAGAAAAAAAATATAAAAAAACGGTACAATTTAAAATGCAATGCTATACCTTTTTGATTTTCATTTTAAATTAAGTTGCGTTAGGAAATATTTTTTGAAAAATTAATTTCCCAACTCGAAATTTTGAAAAAAAAAAAATAAAAAAAAAGTTTCAAATTTTTTTCAAAATTTTATGTAATAATTAAGTGTAATTTTTGTTTTCAAAATTCAATGCTCTTATTAGCTTTCAGTCAAAAAAAGAAAACCGGATGCTAAAATGTCTTTTAGTTTTTGAGAAAATTGAAAATAACAGGAGGAGCAATTTTCTAAAATAACAAAAAAAAAAAAATATTAAAAAACATCGGTAATGGCTAAAACGCTAAAACTTGCTATACTTTTTGTTAAGCCAAAAATATGTGCTTCCATTTTATTAATAAATTATGTTCTTTTAGTGAACAGTTTTTTACAACTTAATTTTCAAACTTAAATTTTTGAAAAAAAAAAAAAAATTAAAATTATGTTCAAACAGATTTTGTTCAAAATTTTACGTTATTTAGTAGTATTTTTATTTTTAATATTCAATACTCCCATCAAGTTTTAGTCAAACATTGAAAACCAGATGTCAAAATATAGTCTAGTTTTTGAGAAAATTGAAAATAACAAAAGTAAGTTTTCCTTAAATTCGACTTCCATCCGTTATTTTGTTGTTCAAAAGATCCTATTTCTACAAAATATGTAGTAAAGTTGATTTCGTTATTTTCAATTTTCTCAAAAACTGAAAGACATTTTAGCATCCGGTTTTCTGTTTTTTATTGAAAATTAATAAGAGCATTGAATTTTGATAACAAAAATAAAACTTAATTACATAAATTTTTTAAAAAAATTAGTTTGAAACTTTTTTTTTTCATTTTTTTTTCAAAATTTTGAGTTTGGAAATTAATTTTTCAAAAACTATTCACTAACACAACTTAATTTAAAATGAAAGTCCTCATTTTCCGCATTTTAAATTGTACCGTTGTTTTTAAATATTTTTTTTTTCTGTTTTAAGTCAATTTTTTAGAAAATTGCCCCTCCTTCCTAAACGGGGGAAATAGACCCCCCTCCGATACGATTTTTTTCTTGCCTTAACCCAACCTACTCGCTCCAGCAGTTTGGTGCATCTAATACTGATCAGTGATCACCCTGTATAAATAAAAATGTTAAAGTACGTTTGTTGCTTATGAGTAATCTCCGAAAGTTTTTCACCGATTGCTTTGAAATTTTGACACAACATTGAATTTGCATTCGAGCGTGTTTTTATACTATACTTTTTTTAAACAGCAGCGCCAGTTGGACATAAGAGCTACACCCGCTGTACTGAGATATCAGCAATCTCTGTTACATGAACATTATTTTATTTCTCAAAAAAAAATAGTTTTTTTTTGTCATAAAATTGGATGAAAAATTTGAAACACACTTCCTCAATTTCTAACAGAGGTGAGATGCCTTAATTTCTTAAGTACCTATAGCTTATTTATTTTTCGTGATTTACCATTTGGTTTTTTTTTTTTTTTTTTTTTTTGTAATGCACCATATGTATGACGTATGTATGTATGTACAGTGAACCCTCTCAAAACCGGATACAGGCGGTACCCAAAAATTTGTCCGGTTATGAGTGGTATCCGGTCCCGGTTATGGAAAAAAACCAATATGTGAAAACTTAAAGCAAACAAATTATCATATCCATATTCTCGAATTTTATTATTTTTGCCCAAGTACGTTCCCATATTAAAATAAAACCGAATGTACCGAGTTTTAACAGAATACTGTTCGAGAATTTCTGTTTTCTATGAATTTCTACCATATAAATATTTGTTTTGAATTTTATTAGCTGGTGTTTTCTGAGACATCTTTAAAAACTCAATAAGTTGTGAGTAACAATAAAAAAATTACTGGAATGGACCTTATATAAATGGGGAGAGCCAAACTCGATTGCGTTTATTTAAATTGGTGTCCGCATCCGGTTATTAGAGATTCTGCTTTGGGGAGAGTTATTACTATTCAAAATCATGAATTTATTTATGTACATGCAACTAACAAAAAAGTATAGTTAATTTAAGTATTATGTGAGTATAAAAATGAACAAAATAAAAAGTTGTTAAAAATCAACATAATTGAAAAAATGGATCAGACAATTTCTGAAATATATTTGTCAACTACGGAATGTAAACCATCTTTAAAAAATAACATAAAATTTCGACTTTGATGTTATTGACATTGATTATACCTATCGTATAATTATGCTCAGCCCGATTCTGCTAAAAAATTCGATCAAAACTTTCGGTTCACGTGATGTTTCATTCAATTTGTCTCAAATTATCTTTCAAAATTTTTTGTCTTTAGAGCGCATAAATCATAACAAGTATTTATTTTCGAGGTTCTAAAAAAATCAAGGTGTTTAAATTTTATTTTTGATCGACAATTACGAAATATAGTACATTCGTTTCCCTGCGACGGATAGCAAAATACAAACTTTTATACGAACATTTAGCAGAATAGGGCTGGCTATATTTATCAATTTATTTTGCTATTTTCTTACGATTTTCTACCCGTGCGTTGGGCCAGCTTAACTTTAAAAAATATAACGCAGAAAAGATGGATGCCCGAATTTATTAGAGATTGAAATCGAGTTAATTTTCCATAATTCATGTTGACATTAGTAAATTTGTTTGATAAGCTAAAGGTTATAAAAGAAAAAATTGCAATTTAGCATAGAACATTGTAAACTTAACGAAATTATTTTAGGTATGTTAGACAATAAAATTCCAACCACAACACACAAATTCCGGTCATAGTGCTTGAAAGAGTGCCGGAAAACTTCGAAAAAAACTGGTTATGGTGGTGCAAGCACTCTCATGGACGGCGTATTTAAGCCTGTTGTGCCGTGTTCCCAAAATTTATATATTAATATCGTCAATAAAAGATGGTGCAAGATGGTACCTATCCATTGCTGCTGAGAAAATTAGTTAGAAGGTGGCTGGCATGATGCTTTAACTAACAAAATGCTTTAGTCTAGCTTGAGGGCTTGGATTGGCGCAACGCTGTCAGTTTGAAGCATGCATAAGCATTGGATTTTTAGTTTTAAATTAGATCTAAATTGAATTTGAACTTTATTTTTTCATTAACCAGCAAAAATTTTGTATCATCATTTTTTAATTAGTTCTTGGCGTAATGGTTAGTGCGTTAGACTCTGTCAGGCCAGAGGCACTGCCACTGGAACACAAAAACAAAAACAAAAGTGTTTTTCAGGGCTACTGCCTCTTCTGCTTCTTCGGCAATAGGTCTCCATTTCTGCAAACACGCACTCAGGAATGGTTGAGAGTTCTAAGTCACTAGGCCCTGGCTCTTCATGAGCCGTTATGCCAACAAATTTATTTATTTTTTATTAACAATTTTTTAGAAACAGAAACAAAGTTTTTGTCATTATGGCGTGGGGCGCATTAAGGAGAGAGGCCTCATCATTTCATTTTTATTCGTTTATTTTACTTCGGGCAAAAAAGTAGTTGATTACAACTTTTTTTAGGTTTAACAATGCCTTCTATCATTTTGCTCTAGGTATAAATCATGTAGCCTACAAAATGTAACTAGATCTATGTCCTTATCAGGATATAACCAAAACGTGTCGGAAATCGGAATCCACAATTCATAAATAATTTATTTGTCATTATAGAAAGTAAACCTTCGCTGTAGATATAATTTATGTATGTTCGTACAATTGTATATTATTTATAAGGTCCCAGAAGCATATATATACAGTAAACTCTGGAATAGACTCAGTATCCCGTCCAGAATGGACTTAATTAAGTAATTCCTCATGGACTTTATTAAGAATTGACCAGCCAGTTGAGTAATGGAATCTTCTTCAATTATTATATCCGTATAATACACTTAAGAGCGTGTTTATAGCGTTAGTTTACTGTCTTTTATCGCCTATACTTGTATACCAGTTGTCAATATCGCAGCTTGCGGCCACGCCCCACGCACCGCTACTACAGCATCACATCGTCAAAATGAACAACTTCAATTTAACATTAATTTAGGTATAAGTCACCATAGTGAATAGTGATGCATTTCAAAACATCCAATCTCGGCGAACCCCGAAGGTTTGCGGATTGAATTTATGCACGTTTTGTTTATAAATGGAACACTATATATCTAATACCAAGTTGCTGGACCTGATTAGATCATTAACTTGATGCAAATGTGCGTAGGTCGATTCAATTATAATTTTGGTTTGTAATAGATTGATTGGTCGTGTACTGACGTTATTATTCCGACCTTATCCCTTCCATACGATTAACTTAATGAATAGAGAGGATGAATATTGTGATGTGATATTATCAATTATTTGAATTTGACACATGTTCGTTCATTGACTTGTTTTAATGGCGGCCCAGGAAATTGAAGTCTTGAGACAGATAATAGGCGAATGGAAATTCTATATCAACAAAAAACTATACTATGGTTTGAACTTGTAACTGGAATATAGACCTCGATAGATCATTTGAACATCATTTTACAACAATTTAAAAAAAAAAATTGTTAAAGAACTTTTACACAAACAATATTCATTTCTTTAATAAAAAGATAGAACATACATCATCTCCTGCAACGATGCCAAGGTCGATTGCTGAAGGTTAAAATTCCTTTTTTGCCATTCGTCTACCCTCACCTATGCCATTTCAATTACATCATCATTTTCAAAAGAGAATTATAACAAGGATGCTTTCGCGAAGGTTCTTTAGGTAGGGAATGTATTCCAACAAACTGAAAAGCAGCTGATATTGAGATAAAAAATCGAATTGAAATAAAAAATAAAAATAAAATAAAATACATGAAATCAAAGAAATAGCATGAATTTCTGTGCTGCATTAAATGGGATTGCCGATACGTGCAAAGTATTCGATCAAAGATATTTTTACGATTGAAAACAGATAGATATATTCTATAGCAAAGTCAGCATTATATGAAATTAATAAATCAAAGTGTTTTTTGTGTTGTGTGTTTGAAAAATCTATAAATATTTATTTATATGTACTCTTACGATGGATGTTTTTGGTTTAAGAACAAATAGGTACCTGAATATTTGGCTTTGAAATTCACTTTCTATTTTTTTTAATTTAAAAATTGGAAACACGACACAGTTCGAATACCATTTTGAACGTTATAATAGCTGCGCGTTTTATTTTCCACTAAATCTGGATCGGGGTCAGATCATGATAATAAAACAAACTGAATCACAAATTTATTTAGTTCTCACAGTTAGCTTTATTTGCACAATAAAATTGACAGAAGGAAAATTTACACAAATCTTATTTGAAATATTATTTTGTATCTAAAGAAGAGCGAATGTTTGAAAATGTAACAGTTTTTTTTTCAGTTTAATTTCCACTAAGTTAATAGTTTTTATGTACTTTTTCTGTGCCTCTCGACGCGTCGGCTTGATTTCGGGAATTTTCAATTTTATTGAGGTTTTTTTGTAAATCTTAGGAGTGGTGCCAACCTATAAAATCAAAATATTTCTAGGAAAGTGTTCAGAAAATGGATGGGGGGGGGGGCACATTATTTTTTAAATTTGTTATCCATGTTCCATGTAATAATAAAATAATCTTCAGCTCAAATTTCAATTATTATTTATACATATACCTACACTTCTTTTCTTTCGAACGATTATAAATAACGATTTTAACCACAAAAAAAATTTTTGAACTGGGACCGTTACCCTTTTTTGTGTTCACTCTATTTCCCCCTGTTTAAGCGGGTGCGCCAATTTTATAAAAAAAAAAAAACTGAAAATTATTATAAAACAACGGCAACACTAACAGTCACCTTTATTTAAAAGTCAGAAATCTTTCTTTGTTGGATTTGTATTGAACCAGATGAACACACTACGGAGATAAACATTGGACAATTTGGTCAGAAAAGTCGGAAAGTCATGATAACAATAAATTACATACTTTCTTAATTGTTTTTTTTTTTTTCTGTTCGAACTGTGTTTCTTTTCATTGGTGACTTCAATAGCCATCATAGCCTATGGAGATATGAAAATAACGATGACAATGGAGATAGACTACTTGAATCGGCGGATTCAAACCATTTGCATTTAATCTTCGACGCAAAAGATAAATCAACTTTTTACTCCCGCAGATGGCGAAAAGGCTACAACCCAGATCTGTGCTTCGTGACTTGTTATGCGGAAGATCACCCTCTACCATAGCTTCCAGAACAGTGCTGTCAGATTTTCCGAAAAGTCAACACCGCCCGGTCATAATCGATATCGGTATTCAAATACCATTAACTAATTTGGTTCAAAGGCCGCGATGGAACTTCTCAAAAGCAAATTGGAATAACTTTGCAAATGAACTCGACTCATGCATACGGTTCATCCCACCAGTATCTCAAAACTATGACAGATTTAAAGGAATTGTAAAAACAATCGATAAAAAACATATCCCCCGTGGTTTCCGCAAGGAGTACATTCCTGGATGTACTGAAGAAAGCGGACAATTCTATGCTGACTTTAAGGTAACTACCCGGAAATTGGGCAATTGCTAAGATCGCTTGATGAGACTCGCAAAAAGAAGTGGACAGTGTCAACCACCTTAACTTCACCCACTCTAGCAGAAAAGCATGGAGCCTTCTATGCAAACTAGGAGGAAGCAGCTCAAAAACGACAAGTTCCTGTATCGAACCGAACAAAGTGGCGGGTCGCATTGTAGACGTTTCCCGTGCCCCCGTGGACAAATCTCATAGAATTGCCACCAAACGTGAAATGAGGAACCTCAAGAACAACACACCACAAACATCACAATTTTCGAGCACTTTTAAAATAGACGAGGTCAGCACTGCTCTAAACGTAATAAAAACAGGGAAAGCTGCGGGGTATGATGGTATGCATCCAGAGTTTCTAGTGCAAAGCGGTAAAAACATAAGACGGTGGCTAACAGAATTTTAAAGTAATATACTAGAAACAGGTACAATCCCAACTGCAAAATTAAAAAAAAAAATTAAATTTTTAGTTTAAATATAAATTTTGCAAAATACTTTACTTAATTACTTAAACAATTTCATTTAAAAGCAGAATACAAAAATGAATATTAAGTTTTAAAAATGGTATAGCATTAAGTACATAGTGTTATCTTTTTTTTAATGATTTTTATTTTCAATTTCTATTCGATTTTTTAGAAAATTGCCCTTTCTACCTAAACAGGGATAGGGTAAGGGTTGATTTAGTAAAGCTTTGTCTTTTGTCTGGAAAGAATAGAATAAATATTATAATCACAGCTGCTTGCAGCACGAGCAGCTGTGGAGGTGGATAGTTTGCCGCTAAAAAAACTCATCTTGAAAGCAGAAAGTTTTAAATTCAATTAGCGTTTGTCCGCGAGTAACATACCTTAATTTATTTTGATAGAGGAAAATATAATTCATCAAAATAACTTTTTCCAATTGACGTGAACCAACTTGACGTACAAAAATAAAAAATTGTAGACAAAATTGTTAGAGATACAATAAAATAAGAAAAGTACGTATAAGCCACAGTGAACCACATTTGAATGAATTTAATCTCTTTATGGAGCATCATGGTTATTGAATAAATCTCATTTATTTTTATAGTTAAGACTACTTACATACATATGTATTTATTTTTATAATCCCTAATGACTGCAGCCTTCCAAAAGTCGAAAGCTATTGAAACTACTTTTTAATTTTTGATTTCAATTTTTTAGTTAAAACTTTTATTTATTCCAATTTTTCTTTGTTCTTTTAAAGTTCAGTCAACCTCAACAAGGACCTAAAATCATAAAATAAATGCAAAAATGTAGTCAGGGTTATTTTTTTTTTAAATGGTATTGGTCACCACCATCTGATTATTCATTTGTTAAATGATTTTCAGACATATACTAAGAAGAAAATCATTTGAGAGAGGGGGGTCTATGTCCCCCGTTTATAAGTCAGGGACCATTTTCTAAAGCATTGGCGTTAAGTCGATAAATAATCGATGAATCCCTTTTTCGTTGGATTGGGAACTTTCTTTCTAACCGCTCTATACAAGTTGTGCTGAACGCATTCAATTCTGAAACACAACATAAATGCTGGTGTGCCCCAGGGCTCCGTTTTATCCCCAACCTTCTTTTTCATTTTTTTAAATGATCTCCTGTCTGTAACTTCTAATCCAATAAACTGACGATAGTACCCTTAGATTTTCATATTCGTTTCCATATTCACATCCCTGCTCTACGGATGTGGAACAGCAACGGCAAAATATGATTAGTTCATTAAATTCTGATTTAGATAGCATTGTGCAATGGGGAATAAAAAACCGCGTAGAATTTAATGCTTCGAAAACTCAATTCTGTCTTTTGTCGCTAAAGCGAGACTTGCCCCTCTTGCCACTGTTCATGGTGACACTTGCATCGAAGAAACCAAATAGCTTGCGATTCTTGGTATGTGTATCACGAACCACCTCTTTTGGAACGAGCACATATTCATTGTTGACAAAAATTCAGCAAGATATCTATAGGTTTCCTTCGGAGATGCAAGAAATTTGTTCTCTTTCTGATCTGGCTATTATCTAAAAAAGTTATATACGACCAAAGCTTGAGTATAATTCCCATCTATGGGCTGGTGCTCCAGCAACTTTCTTAATATATTTGGACAATATTCAAAGACGTGCCTTTAAAATGATTGAAGATAGGAACATTAATCATTTAACGTCCCTCGAACATCGTCTCCCACGGTCAGTGCTCTAGTGAAATAGCCAGTTACATTCCTCCCCTTAAACGATTCAGCCGTAATACTCGCGCTTCTCGGAATGCTCATCAGTTTTCCCTTGAGCCCAATTTCGGTCGTATTGTCAAATTCAAGGATTCGATCTTTAACCGTACTACGCGAATGTGGAATGCTCTTCCAAGCTCTGTCTTTCCCTCTCATTGTGATAAACATTTTTCAGCTCCTAACAGCTTTTTCTCGACATTTCAGAATTGAAAGTTTATGTATTTCAAAAAACTTAAAAAAAAACATTTATTTTAAATAACATCCACAGTTCAGTGTTCAACTTAAACACTTATGTTTTACTTTTTCCTCAGCGTTTCAGCCCATTTCAGCAAATGAAGAAAAAAATAATGGTTGCAGGGTTAAGTTTTATTGGAAATTAAAAAATACTAGTATCGCCCGTGGTCGAAATTCGACCCACTGTAAACAAATATTTTTATTTGCTGAAATAAGTTTTTTTTTGCATTTATTTAGATCGAAAGAGAGCAAATTAAGTAAGCTAAGTGTCGTCTCTTAGTATTTTTTGCTAATTGTAATGTTGATTAACATATAGATTAGCAAGAAAGCTTATGTAGGTACATATATAAAGACAAAAAAAAATCAAAATTTCATAAAAAGTAGTTTTAGTAATTCTCAATTTTCTCAAAAACTAATAAACATAAAGTCGTCTAGTTTTCTGTTTTTGATTAAAAATTGAAAAATGAGAGCAACGAATTTCATAAAAAAAAATAATTTTAAATCATACGGTTTTGAGAAATTACACCTTAAACTTTTTTTTAATGGTTTTTTTTCTTGAATTTTGAGTTGAAACTCCTTTTTTCAAAAACTATGTATAAATTTGACATGATTCAAAAACTGACTTATAGAACAGAGTTTTGGCTTTAAAAAAAAGTATTAAACTTAATTGTATGTATTACCGTTATTTATAAATAATTATTTTTCCACTTTTAGTGATTTTTCATTAAATTGCCCCTCCCGCCCAAAGGGGGCGAGATAGACCCCACCCCTCATAGTAAAAAATGCTTGTATTTAACCCTTCTACCGAAAACCGTTGATAATTCTTGGCCCGGGAATTATCGTACTCGTGTCGTACGCATAATATAGGTAAACTTTTTACGCTTATTACACGTAAACTAATTATCGTATACATAAAACGTGAGGGGGAAATTATCTTTCCATTGATATATGTTTGAAGTATGTCGGTTTTGTTTTAGTGGAGAAAAAGGGGGTGGAAGAAAATTTTCTGCGTATTAATATATAGATTAAAAATTATAGTATGCGGCTATAGCTTAGTATTCATTGATGCTTGGTCTCCAGAAGACAAAAAAAATTCTTGCGAAGACAAAGCCATTGAGAATTCCACGAATTACAAAAAATATCACAAAATATCATGAAAATAAACCTAAAAAATAATTAAAAAAAAAGAGCGGAGACTTCTCCAAATAGTCTGTTACATATCAATTTAATTTGTCGAACAGCGTTCAGTTTATTATTGCTTAATGAAATGCAGCAGGACTCTCAAGAAAATATTAAGATCTGTTTCAAACAGTTTCCAAGATTTTTTTTTTGTCTGTACGTCGTTTTTGTTTTGAACTTATATGCAGATACTATACTTTACTGTTTTTAAGTTGAGTAATTTTTCCTTAGAAATCATTTATTAAATGTGCTGAATTTGTTTCCCATTTGTTCATTATTTTGCATCCTAAAATATGGTCACCGTAACTATACACCATTACTTTCTTCACATAGACATAAATTCACATTGTAGCGTTATATTGTGTAATGTGTACCTTATAACTTTGACAATACTGCGAGGACAGCTACATATTCAGCTACCAAAAATATTTGTATTTAGTTCAGTCACTCAAAATTTTCTCTTACACGTGCTGGCATCCCGCTTGAACTTGTAATTTTATCCTTTTTTAATTATTTCTTAAGAATTTAATATAACTAATTTATGTCTAGCTTGAATTTAGCTTAAAATAAATTTATCTTTTTGCTCTTACCTTGAAATTTTTGCGTTGGTAAAGCAATAATTAAATTTTGATAATGAATTTGTTGAAAAGTTGAAAAAAAAACAAAGTTAGCCTGAATTTCTTTAAAGTTAACTTCACCATAATGTCCGTACCTTCACATTTTTTGTTTATACTTTTAGACTTCTGATGAATTTGTGTCAGGTAATAAAAATGGAGATATTTTTATCACATCACAAAGCAATGCATAAAGAAGTATTGCATGAAACTTAAACTTAGGTGCTAATATACTTAGGTTATTATGTACCTACATGTATAAATTTGTGGTTGAAAATTTTGTTTCGTTACGTTTCCACAATTTATAATATTAACTAGCTGACCCAGCCGACTTCGTTACACCTGTAATTGATTAAATTATTAATGCAATTTTTATCACGACTTTCCAACTTTTCTAGCCTAATATTCCAATTTGTATCTCCGTAGTGTATTTATTTGGTTCAATACAAATCCAACAAAAAACTTCACAACCAAATCGGATGATGTTAAGCCGAGTTATGCGTGCACGAAAACACAATAAAGAGGTTTCATTTTAATATAAGTATACATTAATAAACAATTTTTTTTTTTATTTTTTTATTTGATATTGATATGTCGTTTTGAACAGATCTTCTTCTTCAAGGCTGTTTCACAATGCGACGAGAAAACGAGACGTCAGCGTGACGAGATCTCTTCACAGTTTCTCTCTCTTAAAAAAGAATTTTAAACAGTGAAATAATACATAATCAAGCATTTCTCGTCGTCTCGTCACGTCATAAAGTTCGAAAAATTGATAAAAAGACGCAACGTGACGACGAGAAATACTTTATTATGTATTATTTCGTTATTTGAAACTCGTTTTTAAGAGAGAACAACTGCGAAGAGATCTCGTCACGCTGACGTCTAGTTTTCTCGTCGCATTGTGAAACAGCCTTCAATGTCTTGTAGTTAAAATTTTGTCTTGAAAGTTATATTTTTTTTACATCTGAATTATTTTTAGTTTCAATGAAAACTATTTAATTTCTTTCCTTTTTCAACGATAAAGTAAACATTATTTTATAAAGTTTAAAAATTTTAAAAGAGTTTCAACAAGTTGTTATATATACACATAATTAAAAACTTGTTCTTATCTACAAAATATCGCTTACTTTAAAAAAAAAAAACTTAAAGAGTTTAAGTGATTTCTTTTTTAAGTCATTCTCTTCTAGAGATAACTTTATTTTTGAAGAACTGTGAAAACTATATTTACTGTAAAGAGTTTCACACAGACACACCACTTTATTTGGGAAGGTTGGCGAAGCAGTAATAATGCGCTAAAAAGCAAATGGGAGATGGGACTTTATAATATCCAGAGCTTGGAGTTTTTGGAAAAGATGGGATATTGCGTACAACGGATTACACTTAAGCTGTTCAAAGTTTTTTTTTTTTTTTTAAAGGATAAGTCCGTGAAAAAGAATCTCGAATTTTTAATCAAACCTTACGTCAAAATTATGAACAAGTTCCCATCCAAAGAACTGGTTTTTTTCTCTGCTTTTTGACTTACAGAACATCCATATGCATTTAAGTGTAGCTGAAAAGAGTTTTTGTGTAAAAACACACTTGCAGTAAAGACTGCAAAGCTTCCGCACCATCATATTTATGTTAAAGGTTTTGAAAATGAAACAGCAACCACTTGATTGAGCTACCACCAAGTTTTGTACATGCTGGAATTATAGCTAAATAAGTGTTTTGCTTTTTAAGTAAAACGAGTCATTTGTGGTTAAGATTCATGTCGTTTAAAATTAGAAAGGAGTCCATTTGCCAATAAAAAAAAAAAGATTTCAGAACATAAAGCTATTTTTAAAGCAAGTTTTAATTTTTTAAATTTGTCGATATTATTTCCAATTTTATAAAACTATACTAAGAGAATTCCTAGACAACCGTAGGTATAAGAAAATAAATTCGACTATATAGACTGTGAACCTATAATCAGTTATTAATTCTTTGCCCTGCATAAAGTACATAATTATAGAATCCTGATTCCAAACTTAGTCTATATGTACCTCTATATAACTTCCATATATATAATCTATATTTTAAATTATGGATATTTTTATAAAAATGTCTGGGAGTCGGTATTAGGTACCTACCTCTATATCAGTATCTGCTCTCGACTTTGACATCTTTTGCATGTTTTTTCTAAAAACAAAAATATTCATTTTTTTTTGTTGCCAACGCCACAAAAGCTAATCAAAATGAGAATGTCATCTTTTATGTTTACGTTGTCCTTGACATGATAAAAGGAAACTAAGAGTTTATGGGAACATTTATTTATGTACAAAATATTATGTGTAGTGTATGTATCTTCACAAAAATAAATAACAACAACTCAACTACCAAACACAATCAAAGTCATTTTATCAAAAAAGATAAAAAGAAAACAATTTTATTCTCAATTTTTATGGTTGCTCCATTTTTGTTATTTTTTTTGGAATAAAGGAACAAAAAACATAACTTTTCTCTTTTAATAGTAGGTATAGGTCGATATGGTTACCAATATTGGAAATAAATTAATTTTTCTTAAAATTAAAGAAATAAAACCAAGGCACAGCTAACAGGAGTAGGTATACACCACATACTTGATTTTTTTTTTGCGATAATGTGCAACAGTCCATACACATTTAGGTATTTCAATCAACTTTCACATTAAGGTATTATGGAGAATACGAAAAAATTCGATCACTCAATTCCGTGTGTATGTCTTAACCTCAACCTACAGCCTACAGCCTAAACCAAAAAAGTGATTTTCTTCAAACATGAAACTCAAGTTTTTTAGCTCCAAATTAGACAGTAGGTATGTACAAGTAGGGTACTTTGCATATAACTGTTGTGAAAACGGTAATTTATCTCGAAAACAACTTTAATGCTTTGAATTAAAATTTTAGATGTATACACTTTGATGAAAAAAAAAATAATTATCAAGAATTGTTATTAACCCACCTGACATTACAACCGTTTTCATTTTCTGTTTTCTCGTTAACGACTTTACTTATTGCATTGTATATACCTTTGTAGGTAAAGGTACTACATATAACTATGGCAAGTTTTGGATTCGTAAAAAAATCGAACTCAAGATTTTGATCAAACTTGACATTACGATGATAGGGAAGACGAAAAAAGTGGGTCTCGCAATTTCGTCCGTCTGTCTGTCTGCCTGTTGGTCTGTCTGTCTGTCTGTGGACTCGCCTACAGCCTTAACCCATGGGCCGATTTTAATTAAACTTTGTATAAAGTGTTTTTGGGACAACCCCCCACACGATTTTTTCATTTTCATTTTTTAGGAGCTGCCATATAATTTTTTTTTGCATTTTTGGAAAATCTTATTTTTATAAAAAATAGCTCTACCGATTTTTCCAAAAAAAAAATACTCAATACATTTCATTGGGTATGAGCTACCTTTTAGTGAAAATACAATTCCGAAAAATGGTTTTAAATTGTACCTCCCACAGAACCTTTTTTAATTTTCGTTTTACTCGAAAAGAAATTACATAATGTAGCTGTTTTTAATAATTTTATTTTTATGAAGAATCTTCTAAAAAAATCAAATAATATTGTATACAAACATTTTCAAATTTTTTTTTTTTGTATTTTAAAAAAAAATTAGTTCAGTTGATTTTTATGAAGCTTGGTACCAAGCTGTTTTTTAACATTATCTAAAATATTTTGAACTAAAATTTGTTTTATTGTCAAAAATTAAGGGTACATTTTTAAAATACCGTAACAGAAAATCTAAATTTTCTCGAAAACGACTCGAACGATTTCGATTATAATTGTTTTAAATACCAATAATAGTACGGTCTATGATTTACCGAAATGGGTGGATGATTTTTTTCGAAATTTAATTCTTAATTCAAGATTAATAAATACTAAAAAATTGTGTAGGTACTAATTTTTTTTTCCTAAAAATTTGTACAAAATTGTATACCTATGTTAAATTTTTTTTTTTTTAATTATCAACATTTTTTGAAAACGAGCAAAGTGATGATTTTTTTTTAATTTTGTGTAAATTTTTTTCTAATACTTTAAAATGGCATATCTACCATTTTTTTGTTTTAGTTTTCAAGAAATTTGATATATGTAGGTATGTGAAAATGTAAAAAAATATTTTTTAAGAAAACTGCTGCAACGATTTTTAAAATTTTGACTAAAAATTCATATTTTCTCATGAAAATTGAAACACATTTCCGGTTATTTATTTAGCAATTTAAAGGACATTTTTCATGCTTCTTTTCCATAATTTTTCAAAGTTAGTTATTGAGTGGTGATAATACGGAAAGCCGCATCATCTCACTCGAATCTCAGTGGCTCCATTATGCTCCCCATCAGGAATAATATAAGGTCAGTATAAGGGACGGGTAAGGAGAGGAGTTGGTGGATCTGAGGAGTTATGTAGGAGAGCCTCCTTGAACCATTTTGAATTCTGGACGAATTTCAAGATAGATGTTTCTCGTCGAAGAAGTATTCTTCTAATTCCGAGATAGTTCGTGATATCAAATCGTGCATTTTAAGGGGTTGGTACTGCCTCTAACGAGGAATTGACAAAATATTCCTTGTGTATCTCATGCGACTCTTGAAATATACAAAAGTGGTAATCATGCTCGATAATTGCCTGAATCCAATAGGGGTCTTCGACCTTCGCCTATGTTTGGTGTATAAATCAAATTCGTAAAGTATTTCAATGATTTTCATGTTTTTCGTTTTCATTTACACTTTTCTGGAGTAGGTATCTACAGTTGTTGAATTTCCCTCTCAAAAATTAAAAAAGAATATATGATTTTCTTACGACATTTCAATAGCAGTTAGTTAAATTTTTAACTTTCTTTTCAGAATTCTTTATTTTTGTTTTTACATCAAACACAAAAAAATACGAAAATCTCTATGTACCTACACAGAGGCGCTCATTTTCACACTCAAACACGACCGATCTAAATTAAATCAAGTGGAAAACACTTATACATATAGCCCTCGAGGTGTCTTCAGCGAGTCCTTCGATATGCCGCCCTCAGGGATGGCAAACAATAAAAAAGAAAAAAACACCAAAGGCTAAAAAATGAATAAAAATCCATACCCGAAGCAAAAAATACAAAAAAAAAAAAGCTATAAAGACAAACACAAAAAAAAACCATGAATGTCAGTGGAAAATAAAAATAAAATTCACACAAAACCCCCTTCGACCCATATAACGATGGAGAAAAAGCGGACAGATAAATCGCATCCACTTTTGGATTTAATGGGAGGAAATATTTGAACATTATTCTTCTGAAGAAAATCATCAAATTGTTTTTTGCATTGCATACGGTTGCTGCTGCTGCTGCTGCACATCTTTTTAGGGGATGACGAGTAGAAAAATAAAACAAAATCTTTAGCCAAAAAAAAAAGAAAATTATAACAAAAACACAAGGATGCGGCTCTTGGAAAAAAACAAGTAAAATAAAATAAATTCAAATTTTTCCTCACACTGACCACCTAAACGAGAAAAACATATTCTCAGAAAATTTTGTTGAAGGATATCGAATAAAAAAAACAACCGGAATTGAATAATTATTTTAACAAGATTCAAGGAAAAAGAAAAATCATTCGCATACCTACCTATGCTCGAAAAAATTACATTAATTTATTTTGTAATTTTAGCTTTATCTTTGTTTCAGTATTATGTAATGTAATGATGCTTGGTCCCAATTATGGTGATTTTTTGTCCGCCTGATGGAATTCTTTTCATCTCAAAATATTCATATCACAATATTAATCCAAATGGATGAAAAATTTAAATTATACTCTGATTTCAAAAAAATCCTGTAGACCTTCATTATGTTTGTGCAAAACGGCAAAATCCTGTAACTCATGAGAAGATAAACTCATTAGAATGTACAGAATACCTCTAAAGTCTACACAAAAAATTGAAAATACGAAATTCTTTATGAAGGTAGATCTGGCAGCAAAAAAATGTAGGTGTATCTGTGTCATAGATAGGTACGGCTACGGACGCATATGACGTGATTTCGAATGTTAAGGAAGTTAGAACATTGTTTTTTTTATTTTGGAAATATTTACTTTTCCATTCAGAATATCAAAGCACCTTACATTATAGATTTAATTTTCTCATTTCAAAGGCACTTGGGAAATCCAATTTTTTTAACAAGTAATTTCTTAATTTTTCAAAACAACTTTATTAATAATATAAAAGTAAAAAAACAACAAATTAACAAAACAAAATGGTTGTTTAATAAAATATCAAAAGACTGAATAACAATTTATATATGTACATATGTATAAATCAAATATTCTATGTTCTCAGACCAACTGAGACCAACTGTCAGAACGGCCGAAACCAATTTTCCCAAATCTAAAAAAAAATTCAGATTTCCCTAAATTTTGAGCAAAGAATTTTATATCACTAAAAAAATGTAATAAAAAAATGTCACTAAAAAAATAAAAAACTTTTACCAGATGCACCATACAAAATTGTTCATACAAAAATTTGTAAAAATGTCAAATGATCTAAAATTTTACTTATAGTCCAGTCATAAAAAAATAAATAAATTTGGTGGCACTACGGCTCATAAAGAACCCAGTGCCTAGCGACTTACATTCTCAGCCTGTGTTTGTGTATGCAGGAATGAAGGGGACCTCCAGTTTATTACCAAATCGGAACGGCTAAGGTGAGAGGCTCTTTTCTAGGACAAGAGATAAGTATACTCTTGGAGGATTAGTCACTTGCTCGAGAGAGGTAGTAGCTGCGCAATCATAACAAATATAGTTCGAGACAAAAGTGTATTTTTTGAAGAGTGTCATTTTCTTTGATTTTTTTAAGCATAATTAAGTGTAACTTGTTTTTTCGTTATAGTTCGTATACATTGTGAATGAAATCGTCATCAATATGGAAAAGAAAAGAACAATTTGTATCCCCTTTCTCCACAATTTTGCGTTAGTTACAATACTGGTAAGAAATGAAAAGAGAAAGAACTTTACAAAAAAAAAATCAAGGAAAAAAAACGCTATATCCACTCTACCTAAAAAAAAAATGGTACTCTTTATTTCTATGGCTGTCTTCACACTCAAAATTTGTTAGTGAAAAATAATCTACTGTGTTATCGACATTTGAGGTTCAAGTCCACACTCTTTGTCCACTTTTATATATTCAATAATTATGGAATTATAATTTACTGGCTTATTTATCGACACTTTTTGTTTTTGTTATTATTTACCAAGGAAAATTTTACTGCGCTAGCTATAAAATTTCCAATAAAACACACCTAATATTTTGTACATCGAACATAAAAAAACATACATTTTTCACAAACTAACTCTTAAATATCTTTCTCCCATGCCTAGACAAAAATAAATTAAATTATTAAAACTTAAACCATTTCCGAAACTCTTGAATTTGTTTCGTTCGTATTTTTTTTTGTTACTTAGGTATGTATGTACATTTATCTTTCCAAACGTTCAATCCGAAAGTATTCTTTACGATTTAAATTGAATTAAAAAAGAAAAATGTATACAAATACTTTCGTTTTATATCAGATCCAAGTGAAATAGAAAACCAACAGAAACATAAAAAAAAAAAAATTCCCAAACACAAGAATCCATTAATTTTCTACACTTACAAGCTCGGAACATAAAACCGCTTGCAAAACTCATAAACTAAAAGAGAACAGCGGAAATATTTAGGTAACCCTGTTTTTCAAAATTTGTTACTGTGCTGCACCGATCCTTCCGAAGTCTCCTCTACCTCACCAAATATACCAAACTGTATATAGAAAAGCCGAAAAGCTATCGGTTCATATTATTCCAAAACAGCTTGCATATGACCTGCAAAAAAAATTAAATATATATATATCAAAATTTATTGCATATTCTTGCTCCCTTATTGGAATCATGGGATTTTTGAGAGGAGGAGTGAGAATGAGGTCATGCTAGCGCACTATACTGTAGGTACAGTGATGTTCAAATAATTTTGGCAACCATTTTATAAATTTTCTCGGAAGGTAGTTTTTGAAATTTTGTATTTCTCAAGAGTTGAAATAGATCTTAAAGAACAGCATTTCAAACGGTTTCATAAGCGTCAAGCTTATAGAAGATATAATTATTCCTTTTTCGTGACCTTTTTCGCATTAAAAAAATTAAAAAAAACCTAAAGCCCACTTAGGATTTAAAAACTTAGAAGATGTACATAAGCTTTTGAAGACACTCGGTGTATGTTCAAATCTTATCAGTGACGGAAAAAGTTTTTTTTTTTCAATTTAAATAATCTTATGTATCTACTAAAATGAGCACCACTAAAGCAGAGTCTAGTTCATTGGTTTTTGTGTCTTCGCGGTAGCAGGGATGAGAGTTCTGAATGTTCGAAACAGCTTTTTTGCAGAATTTGACATACATAAATCAAATTGTAGAAACTTAATAAATTTCATTTAGAATAGAGCTGATTTTATTGTTTCATTTTTAAACTTTCAAAATTTTTCCGAAAAACTTTTATGCAAATCGTATTTTAATTCATGACCATTTGACAAATTTTTAATTTACAAGTTTTCTTTCAAAAATAATAAATCTAACTATTCTCACTTTCTCACAGCATATACCTCCCAAACTAATACATAATATTTTAAATTTTAAAAATCGATACCCAAAAAGCATGCCGTCTAAAAGGTTTAACTGGCTAAAAAAGAAGGTCAACTTTGTACTGCCAGAAATTGGTTAGGTTTGGAAAATTTGTAATCCATGGTTGAAGTTTTTCAAGGTCATTAGCGATTTGTAGCACCTCATTTATGAGATATTCGATTAAAGTATACCATTTGAAAGGCCACCGGATCGGGTTTAAAGGTTGCAGTAATTGGCCAGCCATAGTTTATTTTAATGAATTTTTAAAGTTTTTTTCTTTTCAAGGTCACTATAGAAGATTCTTAGTATCTCATTTCTGGAATTTAAGAAAAACAATACAAAGAACATAAAATGTCTAAGTAAGAAAAAGAGTTTCAGGGTAAGGTCAAGGCTGGGGTATATAGCGTCTATTTTAAATTTGCTTATAACCAGTTTTCCGACTGTCTTATGGCAGAAAATACCATGCACATAAATCTAAAAAACTCAAATAGCGTACGGAACTACTTGAAAACCGGAAGCAACTAAAGAATGCAGAGGATAGATTGAATACCAATAACTGACCTTATATACAAATCCCCTCTGACACCAATTATACGGTTGGATGTCCTTAACTCAGTAAAAATTGAGACAAAAATAGCTACTTTTTTTGGCTAACCACGAGAACAGTGAAAAAACTGATAACATGCACTATCACAATGCGATTACAACGAAACCTTTGCTTCCATCAAGAGTTTGAGTGTCGACAGACCTATCGCTATTATCGCTTAAGACCTTTTGCCAAACTCGTCTGCTTCTGCAGGATGACAATGTATAAAGAAATCTCGGCGCTCCGTCAATGTCCGAATGGACCCTAATAAACTAACTGAACCGTTTGATGTCAAAAAAAATTATATTATGACTATCTGCAGATCGAAGCAAGAGTTACTGGCGCATTCGCATGGAAGTAGGAGTGGTGAAAATAGGTTTGGCTGTTAATAAAAGACAAGACGAAGTATATGGCGTCATCAATAAGGAAGGATTCTTAACATCGTAGGTACCCGGATAAAATGTCTCGGTACAACTTCAACTTAGTTAAGGGCATTGGCTGATGGGCTCCAATATTTCCTACCATGTGAGATCAAATGAAGATCCTTTCTGTTTTGTTGAAATGAAGTTCAAAAAAACGTTAAGTTTATCAAATTGATTTTTTCAAAAGTTTGTCCAAAAAATGCCACACAGTACTGTGTTTTGTAGAATCCAAAGAAATGGGCAATTGCAATGAGCGCACCACCACTCACCACCGTTACCATCGCGTCGCGTCGAGTCGTAGTTGTCGGTCGACGTTTGGTTTTGGCCAAAACGTTGAGCAGCAGCTAACCAGCTTACCTAAAGTGAATTTTTCTGAAATAAAGATGAATTATAGCCCTCCTACTTGCCGTGGCGTTGTTGGCACGGTATATGGACCTTTAGAGTTATTCCATATAGCAACGATGAATAGGTATATATATTCGTATATGATGCACAAAAGGAGCTCCACAGCTCCTCGCGCAATGGATTGAGGCAGAAATGAACTATTCCTTAACAAGGACAATAAAATGCAAATATTTCCAATTTCATTAGGACAAAAGGAGGTTGCTTCGAGAACGGATCGGTTCTTAGATTTTCTTTCTGTTTTTGCTCCGGCAACCAATAACGTCGTTCATAGGTATAGATTCTATTTTGTTCTAGAGAGTGAAATGAGAAGCAAAATGAAAGAAAATTCCATTTGTAAGGTGAAAATATTTATTGAAATTTCAACCACACACAGGAAAAAAGGAAATGCACTGATGTTGGGCAACAATAGGAGCAAGAGCAGAAATATTGTGTGAGGTAGAGAGTCATAGGGAAATTGCCGCACAATGCCATTGAAAACATTTTTCTTATAGATTCCAATAGATTTAATATTTTTTGTGTTTTTTTTTTTAAATTCCTTCATTTGATGTATGGAATGTTGGCGGCTTTGTGCGGTCACTGGGAAATATTGATGTGTGGGGAAAAAAAGACTTCGTATGATTTAAATTCCATATTTTGCTGAATATTGTTTTATTTCTGTGAACTTCGAGCTGTATATGTAAATCAATCAGAGGTATATTATTTTTATCATAAACTAGCTGACCCACTGAACGTCGTTCCATCTACAGCAGAACAGAATTTTACTCATACAGAATTTTGACCATACAGAATTGTACAATACAGAATTTTCTTCATAGGTATACAGAATTTTGAATTACAGTATTTTGAAATACAGTATTTTAAAAACAGTTTTTTGAGCCTACAGTATTTCGACCCTACCCCAAAAAAAAAACGGTTGTATCGCAGGTGCCGTTATTTTTGATTCCCCTCTAGGGACCTTAAAATCTAAAGTTTGAAGAATATTCATCTTCAGTGGTTTTGGCTATAGGTCGGAGTACAGAACAGATAGACATTCAGATAGACGGAATTGCAGGAGCCACTTTAATCGGTTTCTTTGATTTTGAATTTATGAATCCAAAACTTGCCCTATAGTGCCTTGCCTATTACGCAAGTAAAAACGGTTGCACTTAATAAAGAAAAGTTTTCAAAAAAATCATACTTTTTTTTCAAAAGTTTTTCCTAAAACTTTTTGTTCTCAAAAAAAATGAGCGCGAATACAGAAATCTCCAAGTCTTTAAGAAGCATTTTGTGAGAAGGTAAAAGAAATTGTCTCCTTTTCTTCTTAAGTTATAGGAAATATTTTAGGCTCAAGTTGTTCTTTTATTATGAAAACCTTTCTAGAATAAAAGAAGTTTGTGTTGATTTACTAAACGATGCCTTGACCCAGCGGTAATAAGCACATCATAACCTCCTACTTTCTAATTTGACTTATATTTGTGTGCTACTGCCATACAGTATATAAATTATGTATGGTTTTGTCCTGAAATACCTAAAAGTTTCTTAAATTAATGAACTATAGTAACTAACGACTCACTTTATTCAACTTAACACAACATTCTCGTACTTACAATTGTAAATTTAATATTTTTGTAAAAAGAAAAAAAAAAAAGAATACAGCACGACCCCCAAAGACCTCAGGGAAATGTCAAAAAGATTTATCTTCCTCAAAACGTGTATAATATTCTGTTATCTCTATAATTCCATTTGAGACTAAAATTATAACTTTTCCTCTCTTGTGAAGGTATATAGATAGGTATTATTCAAATTCACGCCAATGGGTCATCACTTAAGAATGAGAATTCAGATGAAACTTAGTCCGTTGCCCTATCAAAGTTGTGTAAAAGATTTCAACTTTTCAACTACTATCTTGGGACAAGTTTTGAGTTCATTCAATCATTGAATGAAAGTAGGTTGGTTTACCAAAACCTTATACTATACTTTCGATCACTGGTCCCAGTCCAACGCCGCCGTCACTGCATATATGGGGAAGAGGATTCAAGAAAAGACATCCGAACAAGATGCGATTGAATCAAGAAAGGACTTAGTAGGATTTTTTTTTCTCTCTCTCATCCTCCTCTCTGGAGAGGAAATTGTGACAGACAACTTTTGTAATTTGTGGTAATTGAATAAGACCCCTAAGGCCGTATGCCGTGTAAGCGTGCGTCGCGTAGTCGTCGGTCGGTCATCGGGTGGGTGCTTGTCTTCCTAGTTAGAAATAAAAAAACAAAAACTTTCGCAATTGCACGGACATTTTCATTATGAAAATCCCGCAGGACACCTTCCAACCAAACCTACATATTGATGATCATTGCATTGCAGCTGCTGTATACCTTCTATGTAATTGAAAACTCAGCAAGAATTAAAATCAGATTCTCTCTCGATGATTTTTTATTTTCCATTCGAACTATTTTTCAAGATTTTCACAACTGTCGCCTTTTGTGAAGGAATCAGCAACAAATGGAACTGGCCGGGCTGAGGGACCATTGACGTTTGGCATAACAAAAAAGTCGATAACTTTTTTTGGGTTGCTTTTCCATCACTGAGTTCTGATTAAGTTTAATATGTTAAAAGGAAAATTCTATTCAGAGTTTTCGCTGCTTCTGGGAATCGGAAAGATGGATACATTTTTTTATTTTGGTTCCTAGAAATCGGAACTTTTTAGATGTTATTGATGGTTTTGGGTGGTGAAACATGGTATTAAACTGAACATTGCAAACTCTTAAATATCTGTATTTTATGTTGATTTTAGAATATTATTGTTAACAACTAATGAAATTACATTCAATTTGTACAAAAAACTTTTACTATATATTTATTTAAGAGAAATACAATAAGAAAATAAAAAATAGAGAAATATAAATGGGTGATTCCACATAAGGGCTGACAAAAAGCTAGAGCGTGTATAGGTTGAGTCAAGACAAGAAAAAAATCGTATGGGAGGGGGGTTAACTTCCACCAGTTTAAGCGGGAGGTCAATTATCTAAATTTTAAAAAGTCAACTTAGAATTAAAAAAAAAAATTAAAAAATTGACGGCAACACTGACAATGTCATGATATACTTTTGTTAAAGCAAGAAGTCCGTTCTTTTGTTATGTTTTTAATTCAAGTTATTTTGAAAATTAATTTTCAAACCCAAATTTTTGAAAAAATAATGAACTAATTTTATTCCAAATTTTACGTTTTTAAGTAATATTTTTGTTTTAAATATTCAATGCTCCTGTCAATTTCTAGTCAAACACTGAAGAGAAGATGCTCAAGTATCTTTTAGTTCTTGAAAGATTAATAATAGCGAGAGGGGAAATTTTCTAAAAAAAAATTGACTTAAAACAGGAACAAAAATATTTAAAAACAACGGTAAATGTTACAACGCCATCCTATACCTCTTTGTAAACCAAAAAATATTTTCCTTTATTTTCTATTTAAATTAAGTTGTTTTAGTAAATAGTTTTTCAAATTCAAATGTTTGAAAAAAAAAATAAAAAATTGTATTCAAACTGATTTTGTTCATAATTTTACTTCATTAAGTAGTATTTTTATGCTTAGTATTCAATGCTCCTATAAATTTTAAGTGAAACACTAAAAACCAAATGTCAAAATGTTTTTCCAGTTTTTGAGAAAATTGAAAATAAAAAAAGTAAGTTTTCCTTAAATTCGCCTTCCATCCGTTATACAACGTTTTCACCACAAGTTAATCTCGTTTAGATTTAATAAATCCTGGATAGTGTTTTCACCAGCCAAAAAGATTAAAAAGTAGATTAACTTTGACAGAATCTTTCAAGAAGCAGATGGTGGGTCATTTTTCTTATAAAGTGGAAGTGATATGGCAAGTATCCTATTTCTACTAATAAAGTAGTAAAGTAGATTTGTTTATTTTCAATTTTTTTGTTTTATTTTGAGTATTTGACTAGAAAAAAAAAAAACAAAAATATTACTTAATAATGTAAAATTGTGATCAAAATTATTTGAACACAATTTGTTTTATTATATTTTTATTTTGAAATTTTTTAGTTTGAAAATTAATTTTTCAAAAAGGATTCTCTCAAATAATTTGAATTAAAAACATAATAAAAGAACTGACCTTTGGCTTTAAAAAAAGTAGATATAGCATGATATTGTAAGTGTTGTCTTTGTTTTTTGATTATGTTTTTTTTTTTTTTATTTTAAGTCGGTTTTTTAGAAGAAAAAAAGATTTTTTTTCTTTTCTCGACTCAACCTACATACACGCTCTAGGTTTTTGTCACACCTTAGGTGAATTACCCTGTATATTGAAACATACCTGATATATATAAATACAAAGTTTTAAACAAACAGCAATATTTATGTTTGTCTTAAAAATTTACTGTAATTTATCAAACCACTTAACAGAAATTGGTAATAAAAAAAAAACTGAAGCTTTTTAAATTTGAAAAACAATATCTATATCCTAAAACTCAATAAATATATTTTTGTTTTTCCAGGTATATATTTTAAAATTACCTTTAGGCTTTCAATGTATATGATACACTCTTCTAACGTAATCATCACATTTCACATCACTCTCTCTCTCTCTCTGGAAACAACCTTTTTCAAAAGTAATTTGAAAATCCCGTATTGTATATCGAATGTCTGTTTTGCGTTATTCTTACCTTGACTATAGCAGACGAATCAACTTACCCTTTTTAATTTTTTTGTGGGAAGCTCAAGTTCAGGAGTTCACGTTTCCTATTTGAATTGAAAATGACTACGTTAAGGGCGTAGAACACAAATGTTTTATTGATTTCATTTGAACATCATCAGAATACACGCAACCCTTTATTGTGAGAACTCTTAAAAGTGTGGGTGTACATTTGAATTTGAACATCCTGATTCACTTTGACATCATTGAGATGCGTTAAGTTCGTTGCGTAACATGTACAGGTATGGGGTATCCACCCCGTTTTGAAATTTGCTAGTTGTTGTGATGCAAATTTTTTGTAAGATAAATTAACTTAATGAAGGAAAAGCTTATAGGTATTTTTTTTTTTTAATTTTTGCAGACGATACAAGCATAAGCATAAAAGCAAAGCTATGATATAAAATTAAATTTAATGAATACTCAATTTTCATTTTTTTCAACCCACTGTATCAACAACATTTATTCCTACCCTCCAATTTCTTCTAAAGCACTAACAAAAGTGTCATGCAATACAAAAATATCTAATAAAATTTGTGGCGTGATAGCTCGTGGACGAAGCTTGACGGACCTTACATTGTGTTCATTTAATCATTTTTGTACCGCCATAACTATCTCAAAACGATCCTAATCAGATGATCATTTTCAAAGTTAAAATTCCCATGCAAATGGAATGATTTTCAGCCTGAAACGAACAAAACCGACACATTTTTATTTACGTAGATTAACCTGCGCATAAGTTCAAGCAATTTTTGTGAGAAATTAAAAAAATGGAATTGATACTTTCTTGCATAGTGTATTGTGTAACAGGTAGGAACCACACAAAATTGCTGAAACTGACCATGAAATATATATTCGTAATTTTGGAACAATTTGCAGTTAAAAATATATATAACCTTTATTCTTTACACAAAAATAAGGTCCTTTTTCCTCAGAACAGCAAACTCAAACTTTTCCTCTCAACCAACCCGTCAAAAACCTCCATCTTCATAATCAAACCCATCAAATGCTCTATTTATCTACATCTACATATCTTCTTCAGATTAAAATCTCTATGAATAAAATCCTTTTTATTCCAGTTACGCTACTCATATCATTTTTTGCAGCTAACCTGATACCATCATGCACAAAATCCGTCATTAAATAAAGTTTTTCATACATATTCTGTCCCATAATACCAATTTCGCAGAACCTGCTGGCTGCTGCTCTATAATACCTGGAAATAAAATTAAATTCAAATTCTCGCATTCCTCAAATCACGCTGATCGAATTCAATTCGCTAAATCCCTTTCATGGATTCTAGTGAGCACCAAAGTTCCGTTTTCTTTTTAAACCGAACCTAAAATCCTATTCTAGTTTTCCAAGCCCCAAGCTGAAAATTTTTGCGCAATTTTTTAGAATTCCTTTTTGGTTTTATACAGTTATCTCTCTCTCTCTCTCTCAAGAATTTTTTGCTGTTCGTCGTTTTATTTTTTCTATTAGTGTTGGGCGCCATTTTTTGTCTGCCCTCTTTTTTTAATTCATCTTTTACTTAATCCATCATTGCTAAGAACAAATGTGAATGCATTGAGGCTCCTCAAATAATTGCGTAGAAGTAAACGCCCGGCCGCAGCACTTTAAAGGAGTTAAAAACCGCAAATTAAACATTTTTCCATATTAATATAACAAATTTAATTCGATTTAAGCATCAGCTTTTCGATTTCGTTTCAGAAATATTCCCTTTTGGATGCTGGATAAGTTAAGTATGGAAGTTGACAGATAGAGGGTGTTTGGCCTCTTTTCTCGCAATGCAGAGACTGTATACATATAAGTACAGAAATTTTCAAGTGCTACTACACAACCAGTAATTGAAAAAAGCCATTTCATGTTTCTGTGCGGATGATGCTCTCGATTCCGGTGCAGCGGTTGTTAATCAATTAAAAGGAAATACCCAAGTCACACTGACTATTATATGACAGAATGAAGCTTTTCAATTTAACCAAATGCACAAGAAGAAAGTTTCTTTCAGCTGAGTCATGAATGAAAAAAATGCGTTTTGTGACAAAATAAAAACAACAACAAAAAAAAAATCAACTTACGTGTTAAGTCCCTGGTTATGGTCGCACTTTGCGTGTCTAGCGAAAATTGATTATACATAGGTATATGTGCATTGCAGGTGGTCCTGGTCAATTCTATAATGACACACCTGCAAAGTTATTCCTCCTCCCGAATATAGAGATAGTCACGGTGGACGGTGGAATTGATGTTTGTGCCGAGTCACGTTTCGTGTGGAAAATTGGTTTAGAAAAAACCTTACACCTAGTGGAAATAGTGAGAAAGCGGAAAACTTTCTGTTGTGTTATTTTTTTTTCTCTAAATTGCATGTTGCAGGCATTTAAGGAGTGTTGTGCAAATATTTTTATCGGGTTCAAATAAAAATAAATTGCACAACTGGATCGCAAGGACCTGCTCTTGATTCTTCGAATTTAAATTATTGAGTGTAACGCTAACGCATAAGTACATATAATTAGTAATTTACTTATTAATTTAATAAATTGAATAATTGAAATTGAATACCAATGAAAATAAGCATGAAACACGTTCTTTAAATTCATAAAACAAGTATTACTTAAAAAGTTTTAATCTCAGAATGAAGGACTTCATCACAATTCTTGAAAAAATGTAAATTTGTCAAGGCAAAATTTTAAAATATGTCACCATTCTTTTAAGAAATAAAACTATAATTTCAAAAAAAAGATCATTAATTCGTTTTCAAAAAAAATTGAATTTAAAAAAAAGTTTAAACTTCTTTTTAAAAATCCAAAAAATATTTTTGTTGAAAATATTTGTATGCAGTATTATTCACACTTGACCTTCAGAGTCAAAAACTAAAAAAAAAAAAAGATTCCATGGCAGGTACCGTTAATAACTGTTTTTTGGTAATTTTTTTCACCAAAATGCATACGATACCATCAAAAATTTTAATCAAAATCGTTAAAGTCGTTTTTGGGATAAATAACCTTTTTCAAAATGGTATTATGTCTATAGTACCGTTATTTCTTGAGCTAAAAAAATCTCGATTTTCCCTCTAGTTAAGCAGCTAAAAGGGGAAGGGGAGGGGGGGGGTTGAGAACAAGTTTAGAGTAGAAATAATTTACTTCAAATGCATTATTATTTGTTTTTTTGGATTGCCTTTTAATTTCTTCCTTCCTTTTCTAGTATCGATTTCATACATTTGAAAAACGCTTCGGAGGCAAATCCCCCCCTAGCCCCTACGTTGCTACGGCACTGGTAGCACTTACAAAACCATGTTGGTGATCAGATAAATAATTTTTTAATAATGGAACACACTTTATTCTTTACGATTGTTTTAAAAATCTTTAAAGAAAAAAAAATATAATAGATTCCTTAAATCAATATACAAGTGCTTTGCTCATTAAATTAAAAGAAATACATATTAATTTTCTAAGAAAAAAAATATTAAAGCTAATTGCAAATATCTTAAAATTCCAACTTCTTTTATTTTAACGATAAGCACATCTATTGGTCTCAAATATTTGAATTAGAAAATTTCAAAGTAAGAAGTGCGGCTGACACAATTTAATGAAAATTAGTAGGTACCTACGATTGAATGGCATTTTTTTTTAATTTTTCCGTATTTTCATAACATTGGGAATTTTAGTTTACATCTCAATGTTATTAAAAGACCTTATTTCTGAACAGAGACATTTAGTGACCATTTAAATGACATAACCTACTTATCTTGCGAATATCCAACATATAGCATATCGAGCCCTCCCCGACAAATTATCGTAAGCGACAAAAATAAAAAGTATCGTAAGCGACATTTTGTTTTTTGTCTGCTTAGCAACGAAACCAGTTAGGCCAAATTTCAACATTGAACATCATTAACAATACCTACTGTTATTGACAGATTGCTTTTGATGCACGAAAAAAAATGAAATAATTAACTTATTGCGTGACAATATGAAAATGTCGCTTACGATAATTTGACGGAAGGGGTCGATATATAAAAAAAAAAAAAAATTGATGGCACAAACAGCTCATGAAGAACCAGGGCCAATTTGTAATGGTACTTTGCTGTTTCCAGCCGAGGTAATACTCAGCAGTTATACCCAGGGTTCAGGCTAAATGAAAGTACTTAAACTTTAGCTTCTTTGTAAAATATGGTTCTTTATTTTTGATAGCTTATCATAAAGTTTTTCAACGGGAGGCTTCTTTCGTGGATCGGCACTTTAGATTCCTGAAACTGGCTCTGGCTCGGGTCCGGGTCTTGGTTATGGTTCTGGTGCTGGTTCTGGTGCTGGTTCTGGTGTGGTTTCTGGCGCTGGTTCTGGTGCTGGTTCTGGTTCGGGTTCTGGTTCTGACTCCGGATCTCAGACTTAATGTCTGTTTTATCGCAGGCTTTACCTAATAGATCACAGTATTTAAAATTTAATAACTGGTAGATCACGGAATTGATAGTTCCGGTACATCCCAGGCTTTAGTCTGGTAAATCACAGTACGTGACTTTATACTGGTAGATCGCAGCTCTATAAGATCTGGTACATCACAGGTTTTTGGCCTGGTAAATCGCAGTATGTAACTATATACTGGTAGATCGCAGCTCTATAAGGACTGGTAAATCACAGGTTTTTAGGCTGGTAGATCACAGTTTTATATAGTACTGGTAGATCACAGACCTTTTTTATAAGCCTGGTATTTATTTTAAATTTATTAAAATTTACCTTTGGCCAACTTCCTTCCTCGGACTATGTTCGGTACTACTGGTGGTTTTTTTTTTTCCTTTGTTACGGATGTGGACTTATGTCCCTGCTCGGGCGCCAATTGGCAGTGACTTACAACTCTCAACCATTCCTGTGTGCGTGTCTGCAGGAATGGAGGGGACTTACAGTTTATTGCCGAATCCGAACGGCTAATGTGAGCGGCACTTTTCTAAGACAAGAGATACTCTTGCAGGTTTTGTCAATTCCTCGCAAGAGGTAGTAGCCGTTTTATTTTTAAAAATTATTAGGTAGCGAGGCTGGGGATCGAACCTAGACCTCCGGCATGACAGTCCATCGCACTAACCATCACGCCACGACTACTATAAGGGGTCGATATATAAAGGTGCTAAAGTCCCAGAGTCGCTGAGCGGAATTCCTTTTTTGAGAGTGAAACTGGGTGTAAATTTAAATTTCCTGTGCAATATGGATAAAATAAAGAAAAACCGTTTTGATTACGACTTTTCAAAAATTAAAATTTGTTTTAGTTTCACAAATTTGAAACCTCATAGAACTTGTATGTCAAAGAACTCCATCGGGCACAAAAACTTTTCACCACAACTTTTCAAAAAAAAAAAAATAAAATAAAAATAATTTTTGTAAAATTTTCAAAACAAACATTATTTCCTCTTCGTTTGTCATCGTTCAAAATTGGAAATATGTACTGTTGATGGAAAATATAAAAAAAAAATAAAAGAAGAACTTTTAAAAAATACAACTTTTCTCAAAGTTCGAGTGTTAAATAAATTCAATTTTCACCTTTTTGTTTGAAAACAACCCCAACACAAAAGCATCCCCCCAACTGAGCAACATGAATGCGAATAACAAAAACTAAAATCACAATCACATTCATGTGGGTCCTTGGAAGAGAACGACACGAGAGCAAAAGGACCTCTTTGCAGTCAGCTATCGTTTTTCTGAATCTCATTTGTCCATATCTTTATTTTTATTTTGTTAGTGAAACCACCATCACCACACCACACCACACCAACTCCGTCCGAAGCATTTGACAGTTTTCGAAAGGAAATTTGAAGGCAAAACTTTCATGCAACACCTATTTTATGTTGGTTTGTAGCATGGGTGTTGATGCCGGTTGAGTCAGAATACTACTGAGAGAATGTGTCAGCGTATATCCTCCCACCTATAGATACATTCTCTTGGTTTATAAATGAAAACTTTTGTCAAACTCGATGTCAAGGTTGCACAAAGTGGATATCGGACTTAACCTAACTCCGTCTTCCATCATCTCACCACAACTAAATGTAAGTACTAGTATATTCGTGACTGCATTCAAAACGCCCAATGATAGTTTAAAAGCAAAATTGTCAGCGTTTTGGGAATTTGGAGAATCATAATTTCCAAAAGTATTTTCATTCCATTTTGGTCAGAAAATGCAGCAAATGCCAAACAATTGCCACAACAACAAAAATCTGGACCGAAAAGTTTTTTCAGGAGGTGGAAATGTGTTGTGTGTGTTGGGAAGCGATGAAAACTTTACGTTCCCTATATACCTAGCTACTCCGATATGGCAATGAAAATGAAATGTGTGATAATTTTAGAAATGGGATTTTTCGAATTTTCACCTGAAATCAAAATGATAAATTAAATTTTAAAATTTCGGGTCAGTTGGCATTGGCAGCAAAATGAACGGATGCATCGCATATCGTTCGCATCGGTTAACAAAAAATAGTGTGAATAATGAAAGAGGTTTTTTTCCTGCATCATCGGGACTTTTATTTTTTACTGCAATGAAAAGTTCTTTGTGTCTGTGTCAAACCTTCGAAGTGTTGTTTTGATTAATTGGATTGGCTTTGTCATCCTGGCAACCAATGAGTTAAAAGGGCCATCAGTAGGTATACCTACATATGTCTGGTAATATACGAGTGTATCTATAGGAATATTATAGCAATGTCAGTAGCTACTACATTTATAGGTCTCGTTAGGTATATTCGTCCATGGGTTTTTCATAATCGTTGCTATCCACACCGTCGAGGTCGGTTGTGCCCGTACGATTGATGATTCATATGGATTCATCGTGTTTCAAAAATTAAGGATGAATTTTATTTTGAAACCATAAAATACAATGTGTCAATTTATTTCAATAGAATTAAAATTAAAATATGTTTTTAAAGCTTTTTTGGAATTTCCTGAGGAGGAATACTGATAAAGTTAAATAATAAAAAGTAGCTCTGAAAAACTATATATTGATACGTAACTAGTCTACCATATGCATAGTATAATATGTAAAATTTGTGATATTTTTTCAAACAAAAAATCTAAATTTTAAATTTATTTAAGTTAATACCCAACTAGTTTATGTTTTTAAACCGGTCTTAAAAAATATGTACCTATGGAGTTTAAAATTTTTAACTTTCTGTAAATAAAAATCATTCTATTTTTAAAAATAAATTGATTTAAAATAAGCGACTTAGGGGCACTTGCAAAGAAGTATTTTTGACAGCAGTAACTCCTGATTTATAAATAACTAGCCGATAAAACCCGGCGTTTCCCGGGTCTTCTTTAGTAAAACTTTATGACAACCAAAAAGATGAAAAAATCATCACTCGAAAAATGTTCAGCTTAAAGAGCCCTACACACCATGTTACTTGTCAGGTAACATTGACGGTTTTGTATCTTCATTTAATCTTTATTTAAAAACTCTAACCTTGAAAATCCGATCATTAGAACTCAAGTTGTAAATAAAGACTATTTGCAGTAAAAAGCACCCCTATCAACTTTACGTACGCCCTTGATTGTATAATTACTCGGAAAAATAATTTTTATTAGGGATGCAAATGCCCCTACACCCCTCCTTGTGCACGCCCTTGCCACTAAAAAAGTTCGTTTCCATTTCCATTCACCATCACCAAACACTCACCGCCAAACCAACTAATTTCAGTTGCGCAAGAATTAATTTTGTAGCTTTCAGGGATCATTTTTTATTTCAATGTTAAGTTTGAAGAAATCATATCAGTTCACCGGAAAAGCTTTTTTTAAAATTAAAATCAAAATAAAAAATGATCCCTGAAAGCTACAAAATTAATTCTTGCGCAACAAGTTAGCATTTAACAAGCTACAATTTCTGGCAAAAAAAAATTCGAAAATTCAAATTTTTTAAAAATTTAACCGTTACAATGTGTATAATGTCTTATTTTAGCGGAATTTTGTATAACAAAAAAACTATGCGAGCTACAAAATCGGGGTTTAGGTACTGGTTTCATTAAGTTGTTTCGTGCAAAAAAAAAATTCGATTTTCTCATTATTTTAGATTTTGGAAGCTTACTTTTGAGCTAAATTTTAAAGTTGTAAACTGGAATATACAAAAAACCGTTAGAGCTACAAATTTTTGGTTTGCGTAACAAATTAGCATTTAATTAGCTAAAATTTCTGATATCAACATTTTTTGATTCCGCCAAAAATTTTCCGCCAAGTAAGGGACGTAGGAATTTGTAGCTCGTATAATTTCCTAGTTATTAAAGTTTCCGCTAAAATAAGCCTGAAGTTAGTGGACGAAAGTACGAAAATAATAATTCTCTTGGTGTCAAAATTTTTAAATGCTTATTTTTTTCGCAAGAATTAAGTTTTTTTCCACGGATCATTTTCTAATTTAATTTGAAGTTTAAAAAAAAAGTATTTCGTGAAGCGTTGGACGTAATCGCGGTGTTTAATGCATGTTTTCAGAAAATCGCCAATAATTTCTTTGAAAACATTCTTAAAATAATTGTGAACATTGAAAGTACTGGCGCAAAATTTTAAACAGCCTGATGTTAAGGTATTAGCATGATACTACTTAACAATTTTCTAACTTTAAAACTCTTTACTAAAATATTCTTAGTTTTAAACATTTTCTAACTAGTATCATACTAAACCTATTTTCTAGAGAAACTCCAGCTGAACACACCTAAAACAGTGACAGTTCAACCCATTTTTGCAATTGTAGCTGCCAAGGTGACATTTGTATTTAGTATGATACTAAAAAGTTAAAATAGGCATTATTTGGCGATTTTAACTTTAGTAAAATGTTAAAACGATGCTAACTCGTTTAAAATTTGGAAAAGCCTGATTTTAAGCTAGCATCATACTAAAAATGATTTAACATCACAACTTAATCGTTTAAAATTTTGCGCCACTTTTTTTAGAGCTAGCTGAAACTTCTGTGTACCGAAATTTCTGCTTATATTTTTAGATATACATATTTTTTTTTCGGAGAAAAATTGAAATTTAAAAAATAGAAGGAATTTGTATTTAAAAATTAATTTTGTAACCTAGTTTTCTCTTGATTCTCTTATCATAGACTTTAATTTGAATAAATTATTGTCAGTACACGGTCAGGCATCAGGGTCACATGATGCGAGAGCTGAATCACCATGACTGTGTGACTCCTAGTATAAGTGCACGTTTATATTTGTTGAGTCATTCTTAACATGAATCATTGAAGCTTTCGTTGGATAATGTGATAATACCTAATAGTAATGCCATTTTTCCTACATATACCCTTGAAGTTGATCTATTGTTAGGATAGGACCGATGACGCACAATAATACTAGCTAAGCTTCCAATAAAGGTAGGCACATAAATATTCCGGTATATACCTACCTTTAATCTTGCTCCCACCTGATGACCTTTGATCTAATCCACTTTGCTCCTCAACGCTCACATGAGATTTAGAATCAAAAAATAAATTTTTCAAACATGCAATGTCGTCGCTAAAAAAAATGAAATATTGGGTTTGAAGGATTATCAGGACGAACTTATATACTACAAGTTACCTCACTGTGATTATCCATACCTATGTATATAGGAAATTCCTGTTTTTCACTGTGGGGTTTGCCTTTGGATCTTTATTCTGTCAGCTCACTTAGAGTTATAGACGTTGTGGGTTTAGTTGATGGTTTTTGTCATGTTGACGAGAGATTAACATTAAATCAGCGTAGGATAAAATCTTTTGGTGAAATATACCTCTACCTCATGCTCAACTGTTCTTTCGGAAACGATTTCCACAAAACTCATTCAAGCAAAAATCATGAGTAAATTGAAGTCGTAAATCTACCAAAACTATGACGAAAGTGGTGGCTTCTCTCTGTTGGAAAAAGCAAATCTATATTTTTAGAGTTGCAACAAAGGCCTGCTGCTATATTCTAGGATAAAGTATATTTGTGACTGTGTATGTATATCAGACTGAAAAATTGTTTCCAGGACGTATTAGGAAGAAGACGACCACAAAATGACTTTTTAGCACAAAATATCAAATGAAACTTGTGATTTGTTAAATTGTATTGTGTCATTCCCATCCCTTCTTTAACTCTTTCATTAGAAACAATATGTAAGGAAAACTTCCATCCGGTTGGTAAAATGTCCTGATGGGGACTTCAGTGGGGTTTCGAATTTCCCTAAGGGAAAACAACTTTGAAACTAATATCGAAAGAAAAGTGTTGGTTCAAAATGGAAATTAAATAAATCCTAAGCAGGTTCTTCCCTACTCGCTTCCTTCCTGGGGTTTTATGGATCGTATATAAACAGTTGTAGAAGGTGTCGTATTATGTATGTACGTAGAAATAAAAAAAACAACAAGAATTGGAGAAAAGTGGGTGTTGGTATGAATGTGTTGAAGGAGGCTCTGAATTTAGGTTAGCAATTTGCATATCAAAGAAAAAGTTTTCTTGTTTTGAATTTAGCATCAACACTAAGAGAAGAGTTAATTTATTCCTATTGCTATGGAGACGCAATCTCGGTTAAAGGAATAAAGTAAGCAAGTCGTAATAGTACCTATGCTCTTATCTATATGTACGTACGTCGTCGTGGTCGTGTGTATGTGTGTGAAAGACTATTTTAAATGAAGAAGTGATTTAATTTTGTTCTTCCAGGAGATGAAGAATAAATGTATATACATATGTATGTATATTTAAAAAAAAATCAAACACAAACACAAAAAAAAAAAAATGGTGTAAAAAGAAGGGAAGACAAAGAAATTTAAGGAAACATGAATACTCTATGATGTAGGTATCTAAATTTTATACATTCATTGTGTTGTGGGTGTTTTCGTTTTGATTAAATTTGATATTCAAAACTCAGAATAGGTACTATGGTTTTTGACTTAACTTTTTTTGTTTCAATTGTTTTGTCTTTGTTGATTTAGTTTTTACATTACATTTCTTTTTATCTATTATCTAATATTTTCCGTCAGGATACAGCCACAAACGATATACATATATACTCTTATCTCATAATAATCGGATCAGTGAAATTTGAAAGGAAAGATAGAATGAGGTTTGCCTTTTCAAAAATTGACCCTATTACCTTTTTTTCTTTTTTACATTCAAACGTGGTTATATGTACATAAGTTATTGAACATTTATTGTAGGATGGTTTTTTGTTATTCCTAATATACTTTACGTTATATTTTTTTGTTGTGAAACTATTTAACAAAAAAAGCTTTATACAAAATAGAAGCCTTACAAAAAAATTTAAGGCTAATAGTCATTTATGGAAAAAGTTAATTATATGTATAATGTAAACATTTAAAAGAGTACTTAAAAATGGATGTGTGTTAACTTGGCCCCAAAAAGTCCCTTTTCTGTATAAAAGATGATAAATTAAATGACCATTTTTGACCATTCGCAATTTTCGAAAATTTTTATTTTAAAAAACAAGTGGGAGGGGGGGGCGAAAGGACACTGCCCCCAAAGCATGGAATTTTTTTTCAAATTAAATTGATCCATATAAAAGTTCTATAGTTGGAAATTATTGCCCACTCTTTATCTTTTTTGAACGTTCCGAGATTTTTTATTTTTGAAAAAAATACATAGGTACATAATATGTATGTAAATCGACTTTTTTTATTTTGTCTCTCTTTTTTTTTAACTGCTCATGAGCTAAAATGACCACTCTTCAATTATTCTATAATCTTTACAAAATATTTAGTTTTTTAATTTTTAAAGAACACCATGATAAAAACATTTTTTAATTTTTTAAGTTAAATTATTTATTTATATACATCGATATATTTATTTCAAAAATAAAAAAAAACTCTAGGGGTGTTAAAAAAATTTGAAACGGCGGCAAACAATGTCCAACTAGACCCATATCATGGATCACTGAAAATTTGAGGAAAAAAATTATATTGTGAGGGCAGCGTTCTTTTTAGCCCTCCACTTTTTAAAATCTATTTTTTCTATAACTGTGGGTGGTCGAAAAATTTTAAAGGGTGGTAAAAAATGGTCTTTTTATTGGTCAGCTTTTAAAAAAAAAAATTATAAAAATTGGCCATTTTTTGGGGTAACTTGGTCAAAGCTGCAAAATGTATAAGTTTTTTAAAATATATTTTTTTTTAATTACAATTTTGAACAACAATATTATAATCAGTTGTTGGAAAATATCTACTTACGATGCGATGTTGAAATTAAAGGTTTAAGCATCTGACGAGATTTCCGGGAATTATTCAAAACCGAAGTAAATTTTGCAAAAGACATCAATAAAATATTGAGGCATTGAGCATCTAAGTATTCTGAATAAAATAAAAGTACATACAATCTGTGATGGGGTTGGCCAGCTTTTAATTTAATAGTAAGCAAGGTGATCGGTATGAGATGCACCAAACTGCTGGAGCAAGTAGGTTGGGTTAAGACAAGACAAAAATTGTTGGAGGGGGGGGGGGGGGGGGTCTATTTCCCCGCGTTTAGGCAGGAGGCGCAATTTTCTAAAAAAAAAAATCGATTTAAAACAGAAAAAAAAATTTAAAAACAACGGTACAATTTAAAATGCCATGCTATACCTTTTTGGAAAGCCAGAAATCTCTTCTTTGATTTTCATTTTAAATTAAGTTGTGTTAGTGAATAGTTTTTGAAAAATTAATTTCAAAACTCGAAATTTTGAAAAAAAAAAGTTTCAAACTAATTTTTTCAAAAATTTATATAATTAAGTATAATTTTTGTTCTCAAAATTCAATGCTCTTATTATTTTCAATAAAAAATAGAAAACCGGATGCTAAAATGTCTTTTAGTTTTTGAGAAAATTGAAAATAACGAAATCTACTTTGTAGACATAGGATCTTTTGAACAACAAAAACATAGGATCTTTTGAACAACAAAATAACGGATGGAAGTCGAATTTAAGGAAAACTTACTTTTGTTATTTTCAATTTTCTCAAAAACTAGACTACATTTTGACTTCTGGTTTTCAATGTTTGACTAAAAATTGATGGGAGTATTGAATATTAAAAATAAAAATACTACTAAATAACGTAAAATTTTGAACAAAATCAGTTTGAACACAATTTAATTTTTTTTTTTTTTAAGTTGAGTTTGAAAATTAAGTTTTAAAAAACTGTTCTAAACGAAATGAAAGCACATATTTCTGGCCTTACAAAAAAGTATAGCAAGCCGTTTTAGCCATTACCGATGTTTTTTAATATTTTTTTAGAAAATTGCCCCTCCTGCCTAAACGGGGGGAAATAGACCCCCCCTCCCATAAGATATTTTTCTTGTCTTAACACAACCTACTCGCTCCAGCAGTTTGGTGCATCTAATACCGATCACCCTGTATATCATAGCTAAACCTAAATAGTTCTAAAGCTCTAGGTTTTGATTTATATTTTAATAAAAAAAGAAAACGGTTGGAAAATTCTTATTTAAGTTTCATTCTTTTAATTTTAATTTTAGCGTTTTTGTTAAATCACATGTTTTGGCTCGTATTTTATAGAATTTTACTAGCTCTATACTAGTGACCATCTGTACCGGGTTTTCCGCTGGGTTCCCTGGGACTGTCCCGTATTTAAATAGCCTGTCCCAAATTTATTTGCAAGAAACCCAGGAAGTTCAAAAAGCCAAAGTCTGCGTGAATTTGATCACAAGATCACTCTCAAATTCACTTATGACCTTCAGTTTTCGATCAAAAGTAAGATGTTTTAATCTTCTTCCTGATATAAGAAATTTTAAACATAACATCAAGCATAAAAAAAAGACTTGAAACCAAAAGGGTTTCCCTAAAACAAAAAAAAAAAGTAAAAGGTCAGGTTGGAGAGAATTTTTGCCAGCAAACGCAATCTAAAAACTTCGAAATAGAGAGAATTATGAGTTACAGAAGCTCGAATTAGGGAGGTCAAAATTCATGAAAATAAAATTTAAAATCCAAATGCATAGGTTTTAATTCAAAAATATAATATCATAATTATAATCGGAGACAGTACCTACCTAATAATCAAATTTCAAATTTCCGTTATCTATTTCTGCCACAACATCCCTTGCTCTTCATATAAAAAAAAAGAGGAAAGCACCAACGATAAAATGTTTTTGAGATTAAAGTGTCAAAGTAATAATTTATTAGCTTAATCAATTTTACATCGTGTGATTTATAATTTCTGTTCTTTTGAAATGGGTTTGTGCTGTATCTGTTTATATACAAAATGTGTGGGTGTAAACTTCCTTAATATCCATATTCCATATACATGCTCATTCTTTATTCCAACAAACTAGTGTGTGGATATAAATAAACTTCGCACTTGACCTCTTTTTTTTGTATTTAGAAATTTATTTCACACACTCACCATTCATTCCACGTTTGGATAAAATGAATATCCTTGAAAATATCGGGACACGAAAACATTTTCATCTCATTGTTATGCATCCCTATACATTTATGCAAACTTATACATATTCATATAATGTATTATTATAGTTTGACATATTTTTTTTTTTTGTTTTTTCCTTGCCTTTGCTTTGCTTTGTTTTTTTTTTTTATTTTTTTTTTTTTAAGAAAAACTCAAAGCTAAACCCCAAATTAAAATTTACTTTACCACCTCATCATCATCAACAAGCAAAATATCCTAACGGAAATGTACTGACGAGCGTTTATAATTATTTTGTCGCACCCTCCGATTTCATCAAAAGAAGTATAATATTTCCATCATCAAGTGTTTTCGTTTTCCTTTATATTCAAAGCATTAAAAAGAGATAAATGTCCTTCGAAACGAAAGAGTGCAAACAGAAATTAATAAAAATCATTAAGGACATATACCATCCCACCCACCCATACCCATTACCCATCCTGCCAGCATCAGTAAGTCCTCAACCCAGAGGCGAACATCATGACGACATTGATCTAAATCCACATCTGTCAATTAAAGGAGATAATATCCTTTTTCATCCATCATTCCAGAAAGGATGAACAGAATATAACAGCTGCATATGGTGTGGGAGAGACATTTATTTTTGTATCTAGGCGCAAATTAAATGGTGACACACACAACGAACCATTTTTAATTTCTGATGGTGATTTAAAGTACACCAACAACACCCACGCTCAGAGCCTTTGGTATCCTTGATTTCCTGTTGCGTGCACCAATATGTTCGAGAGTGCAGAACTCCCTAGTTGGTGATAAAAGAACGTTTTATCAAATGGTTATTATTATCAGTCGTTTTTCGGGATGAATTGGGGAGAGTAATACAATAGTCTAGCCGGAATGTACATTTGAAATGCAAAAAAATTAGATAGGTTTTTTTTTTTTTTTTTAATTTTAAACGTTAGAGGGTCTTATTAGGAGTCTACATTTAAGTTTTTGACCGCCTAGCTCCATTGCGTTGGCCGCCATCTTGAATTTAAGAAAAATTAGTTTACGTTGAATAACTCGTTTATTTTCAACTTTTGCTTTAAAATGCACTTAACAAAAGTTGTTCAGAATTTAATTATCTACAACTTTGGTTATAACAGTTTTTTTTCTAGAATTGATAGTTTTCCAATTAATCCGGAAAATACAATTACGATCGTTTTTTCGTGTCTATTTTGAAGTTGAGCGTTAGTTAACATTTTTTAAATGGCCGTTCAAAAACTAAATGCAGACTCCTAATAAGAATCCCTAACGATTAAAATAAAAAAAAAAAAACCTCTAATTTTTTGCATTTCACGCTTTTTTTTTGTACCTACATTCCGACTGGACTATATGGTATGTTAAATTAAATTTTCTAAAATGAATTGGCAGAGCCATGTATGTATATACACACAACACAACAAGGCCTCTAATATGTTCAAATTTGAATTTTGAAGAGACAAGATGATTCAATTAATGCCCGAGTAGTTGGAGTATATAGGACTTTATTTCACTAAAATGAACTCGGGCCCATTTTCAATGGCAACATCGTCGCTGTTCACAAATTTAGTGCAAACTCTTAAATCAGCAATTTACCATTAAACACTCCAACAGCCGGGTTCCAGGTTTTTGCAGTGTTTTGGTATTGTTCAGTTTTTGAAGAGCTCATGGTTGGCCCGCGAGGATTAAAAGCACTCAGAGGCGAATGTTTGAATGGATTATTTAACACGTTTCCATATTATCCTGCCACGTCACGTCACATCGCCATCGCTTTATAAATATCGGCATGAGCTATTATAGTCAACTTATATAGTGTGACACAGTCGATTGGTGATACTGGGGCTTATATTATGCTCTGGTTAGCATATAGTGGGTTTATGCGATTGTGCATCGCTATTATATTGACACGTCAAAGTGAAACGTGACTCTGACGAGAGATTGCACAAATTTAAATCTTTATGGACTTAAAAAAGCCCCGGATGGTTTGAGAAGTGTTAATCCAAAGCGAAGCCACTAATTTGCACCAAACAGAGAAAATCAATGAATTATTAAAGCATATACTCGCATTGCATCCCAGCACATATAGTATAGCCCATTTTAAATCACTTTAGATTGGTTGAGTTTGACACTACTTACTCTCTATTATGACGTACATTATCATATCGCGGTTCGTTAAGAATTTTTTAGAAACCAGTGCCTACGTTCTGTATAATTCTCACATGCCTAAAATTGGTCGAGAAACGATGAAAACTGAAACAAAATACATGAGTTTTGTTCCATTTTTCAGCGTTTTTCGACTGATTTTTTCGATGTGAGAGCTACAGAACGTAGGCACAGAAAACAGATAACTATGGGCAGCAAATCGCTGCTAATTCGGTTTGACGTAACATCCTGCTATACGGTGCCGAGGGCTGGAAGTTAGCAGAGAGGCAGAGTTTATATTAGATTCTCTCTCTCGAAAAAAAAAAACGCTCGACTGATATTTGATGGTCATACTTCAACGTGCGAGGAGGGCAAATGGACGAGAAGATTCAATCTCCAACTCTATGAGCTGTATAAAGATGTGAATGTAATTCAAAAAGCAAAACCTACAGTTTAGAAACCAAGCCATCGTAATCCTAGATGCCCAGATCAAGCCACTTTTGGTAAAAATTACCTTGTCTCAGACTAAATTGGGTGAGTCTGAGACCCTTCAACGGATCAGGAGCCCGCATATGGTTAGTAAGTAATTAATTTATTACGAAATTATTTTTAATTTGCGATATTGCTTACATTCCATCAGGATTGACTATGGCTTTTGAGGAGAAGCCCCTCCATTCATCCCGATCCTTCCTCGTCTTCTACTCAATTATACATAAATTAAATTTGATGGCACAACAGCTTATGAAGAACTTGGGCCTAGTGACTTACAACTCTCAACCATTCCTGTGTGCGTGTCTGCAGGAATGGAGGGGACCTACAGTTTATTGCCGAATCCGAACGGCTAACGAGCGGCACTTTTCTGTGACAGGAGATACTCTTGGAGGATTTGTCAATTCCTCGCAAGAGGCAGTAGCCGTTTTTTCTTTTAAATAAATAGGTGGCGAGGCTGGGGATCGAACCTTAGACCTCCGGCATGACAGTCCATTGCACTAACCATCACTCCACGGCTTATACTACTACTCAATTATACGCACATCAATTTAATTAAGGTTTGTTTTTCGTACATTTAGAGACCGTCATGTTTCTTGTGTAGCTAAGTTATGTTCAGGTGTTGAAACCGAGCGCTTGACATTTCACCCTGCTGCCACCACGCGAACGAAATAAGTGTTTGTTGTGTGTCCTCTTCCTTAAAAATTTGTTTGTAAATGGAGCAAAAGCTCTTATTTTCTTTTGCACACGATCAGTAAGTATAATACCTGTGCTGGGTACCACACCGGACCAAATTATTTAAGTGCAAATGTCCTTATGGATAGCGACATTGCATTTCACGATGAAGTTGTATATAGTTTAATTGATACTGCATGCTTCCATACCCCTTAATTATGACAGGAATAGGGCTTCGGGGCAATGGAAAATTCCTTTGGCATAAAAGTGATAATTTGAACATCTGGGACAATACATATCTCTTTTCCAAGAAGGTTAGATGATGCAAATGTCGTCATTTTTTGCTCTAGAACAACGTAGTCTATCAAAAATCATGATCAGTCAAATCCAAATAATACTGGTGGTATAGGACCAGAGGTACGCAGTAACAGCCTAGTGGACAAAATTCAAAGCCGGAGTATAGAATGTCTCAAACATAATTTAAATCATTTTGTCTCGAAAAATCTGCAATTTAGCTTTTAGATTGGCCTGTTATTACATTTGTCAGATTTTGTATCCTTTTTAAAGACTAGAGTTGGTGTGCTAAAAGCATTTTTCCAAGTTTGGGAGCATTATCTCCATCGAATCCTGGTTTACACATGTCTGAATCAGATCCTTTTTTTTTGTAATTAATAAATAAAGAATTTAATTATCAGTTGAAGTTTGGAGCCAATCACAAGTAAGGACTTGAAATTTTAAAAACCTTTATAATTATAAGATATAAATAAAATGAAAACGAGAAAAGTACCGCTTTGATTTTCCGACTTAAATGATCCCAAGAACCCATGATTTTTTCTAAAATGAAAAAAATAATTTAAAAAAACCACACCTAAAAAACCACTACACTGACTTTACTGCTCCTTGTAGCACACGCTGTTCGCCAAAGTGGACGTCACGCATAAATCATTTTCTATGTTTAGACAAGCTTTTTCACAGCCTTGAAACAGCTCTTGTATCGTTTACGTATTTTATTTTTTAATTTACTTACTCAAAAAAAATTAAAGCCTAAATTATTGGGTAGTTTATTTTCTTTGTACACTGTCCTAAAACATTCATTTTTTTCATAAATTTACAGGTACATGCATACCTATGTAGTTATAATCTGAAAGGTTTTTTTTTAGTTTTTTCTTTAAAATTTGAATATTATTTTTTAAGATCCTCATTTGGGACTTATTTATTATTGAATCACAAAAATCCATTTTCTAAATGTTACTATTCGTATTTTTTTAAGAGAATGATTTTTTTCTTTAACAAAAGCTTTTAGGACCGCGGAAATACTGACGTTGTAAATTTTTGTACCAAGAGTTTAAATGGATTTGGTTTTTCTTTTTTCTGTAATATAATGTGAGTCTTTTACCTGGAAAGGAACCTTTTTTTTTGATTTATGTTTCCTAAGTCTTAACCTAATTCCGATTCAATATTACACCACAAACAATTGCCCGCCCGAACCCATTACAAGAAAAAAAAAAAAGGATTTGCGAACCTGCCACAGAGTGTATTAAATATTCGCATAATTTCCCTCAAGATAAAACAAGACACTCACAATAGGGAAACAAAGCAAAAAAAGTAAAAATTTAAATGTAAGCACACTGAGGAAAAAACCTTAGAAATAATATCTAATCTGATATCTTATTCAATATAATATCTAATCTTCTAGCGTTTCTAGCTATAGTACAGTAACCTTTTTCGTCTCATAGGAGGGATACCTTGCGTTAGATCCGGTATATCTGATTTTTTGCTGAATTGTTTATGAACTTGAGCCCCGAACGCAACATGGTCAAAAACAGTTTTGAGCGATTTTAACCCTAAAGGACTAGTTTCTTTTGTTAAATGTTAAATTATCCCACGCCTCTTTCCCCCCCAGATACCGCGCGAGCTGGGGTCCAATTACACCGAGTATGACGGCAAAATTCGGTTGCAAGTCATATCGGCACTTATTTAAAATAATTAGATGTTATATTAAAGAATAGAAATAGATACTGAAGAGTATCTTGTTATAAAGGACCCGAGTATCATCGGAGTCAAGAGTTTGGGACTGCTTAGTACAAGCAGATCAAAAATATATAACATAAGTAATTTAAGGTAAGAACATGAAAATTTTAAAAATTCTAAAAGGAAACGAAGAAAATTTTGTAAAATATAAAATGAAATGTAAAATGAAAAAATTGAAAATGGAAAATATTAAGTATAGTATGCTAAGGCTATTGTTAATTTTGTAAAGTATGTAGTTTCAGTTTTTCTTTAGAAATAGGATTTTAGTTATTACTATCTACTACCTAGGTAAGTTAAGAGGCGAACTATATAGAAGCTTTCTTTGTGTGGTCTTCCTATGATTATTGTCAAAAATATTACCATAAGCATTAGCTTCCCTCAACATTCTTGTGACGGGCTCATTTCTACCATAGTCAGTTCTATGAGGAGTTAGATGGAATTGTGGGACTGATCTGAGAGAATGTGAGTTGATATTCAAGCTCATTGCCTCAAGGAGGACAGAATAATCAGTTACACCCGATAAGATTTGATGAACAAAAATAATATCAGCTTCAACCGATCTTGATACGGTGGCAAGTTGTAATTATCAACCCAAGGAAGTCCCCTTAGGGCGAATCGGTGAAATCTTCGCTGTATTGCTTCGATTCTTCTAATGTGGACAAGGTGATAAGGAGACCAAACCTGACTAGCATATTCGAGTAAAGGGCGAACAAAGGTGGTATAAAGAGATTTAGTAACGTAGGGATCTGAAAACTCCTTAGACCAACGCTTAACAAAACCAAGAGCAGTGTTAGCTCTAGCTATTATTGTTTTCATAATGGGATCGAAAGTTGAGCTCACTATCACATATAACCCCTAAGTCTCGAATAGTTGTTACTCTAGAAACTAGCCCATCGTTTATGTAGTAGTTTCGTGGTGGTGGACGGAAACGTTTACGAGAATATGTGATTGATTGGCATTTACTAATATTAAGTTCTAAGTTATTCTTTTAACACCAAACTGAAAAATTGTTTAAGTCGTTTTGCAGAAGTAAAGCATCGTCAAGTGAGGTAATAGATCTAAAAATTTTCATGTCATCAGCATACGTGGAAAGTTCCGAATGGTTGATCACGGATTCGACGTCGTTGATTGACAGGATAAAAATAATCGGGCCTAGGTGGCTGCCTTGTGGGATGCCAGATTTTGCAACGAAAGGATTTGATACCGAAGATCTAAATAATATTCGATATGTACGATCGAGTAAGTATGATTCCATCCAATTAACAAAACCGGAAGGAAATCCAAAAGCTATTAGTTTGAACAATATAATTTGGTGAGATATTTTATCAAAGGCCTTGCTAAAGTCTGTGGCTATAAATTCTTATTGACTATACCTAACTTCGGTCTGCGATTTCAAAGTATTTCAATTTTCTTCAATTTAAGCGAAGAACCATCTGTGTTGCCCCAATATAGTTTCTAAAGTAGGCATCAGCTATTCAAAATTTAACAATACATATTAAATTTATAACAACAAGTAAAATAGTTTTTGGCACAAGATGCATAAACACTGTACAGCATGTAGGTTGAGTCAAAAGAAGACAAAAATCGTAATGGAGGGCTCGTCTACATCCCACCGTTCAAAAAATTTAAAAAAAAAAAATTTAATGATTTTTTTTTTTGTAATTTTTTGTACCAAAGTACTAAATTTTTGTTCAATATTTAATGCTGTTTTTATAATTTCTAGTCAAACGCTAAAAAAAACTAGATGGTTTTACATCTTTTAGTTTTTAAGAAAATTAAAAATTATTAACACTACTACTTTCTTAGAAAATTTTTCTTATTCTTCCTACGTGAAGTCGGTAGTGTCATGGCCTGTTCTTCTATTCTGCCGTCACAAGCAAAAAGGGCGTAAGTGCCAAAAATCGAAAATTGGGTTTGAGGTATTTTTGAAAACGTTTAACAGTGTCTTATTTTTTGTGAAGAAAGAAAAAGAAAGTAAAAGGCTCAAAATCACTAGCGAAAATGGGTGTGAGGATCTATGTACATACATAATGTGCGAGGATGTAGGTTATGGATGATGGGGATAAATATACTTACACTACATAATTATAGGGTTGGAATATGACTGTGTAAAGAAATATAAAGAACATCGCATTACGACCAAACTATCAATAATATTGTTTTGTTTTATTTAAAAAGAATTTACATACATAGGGACAGATGTGCTAATATTGGTTTGAGGACGTGAAAAACAGACTTTTCAATACGAACTAATTCGTGGCTACTTCATTCAACTAAGAAGCTATTTCAATTAAAAATACAAGGAAATATCGAGGAAGTACCTATCTATCTTCGTAAATATCCCAGCATATCCCAGAATATCGGTCTTTTTTATCGTTGTCTAGATTGAAGGCTGTTTCACAATGCGACAAGGAAACGAGACGTGAACGTGACTAGAGCTCGTCGTAGCTGTCAAACCAATTTCAGCAATGTGAATATACCAGAGTATTCACAATAAAGCGTTTCTCGTCGTCCCGTCACGCCATGATTTCGAAAAATTGAAAAAAAGACGCGACGAGACGACGATTTTCATTTTGACAATTGAGAAGAGGACACCGAGCGTATCTGTATTTGTATTTATATTTATTAATTGTGTAGATAAATAAATAAAATACCGAAAAAGGCGAGAAAAAATGTGTTTTTATTTTGCGACTAATTAATTTTGTCTTCATTAACATTCCCACCGTCTTCTTCTGCTCACTTTTGGTCTTTTTTTGCCTTTTGCTTTTTTGTAAATAAACACTCCCAAAAGTACTAAAAGCAATTTTTTTTTACATTTTCATTTTCCTTTTTTTTCAAATTTTGTATTTTAATTCCCAATTTCACTGACAAACACGAATAATTCTACTCTGTCTCTGTGAATAACTCGCTGCATTGTGAATTGAGGAACGATTTTATAACGAGAAAAAGATGAAAGCATTTCTCGTCACGCTGACGTCTCGTTTTCTCGTCGCATTGTGAAACAGCCTTCAATGGTATAATCGGATAGAAATTTTTTTGTCGATATCCTCTTGATCCTCCTTGAACGCACCTGCCATGTTCATATTCGCACTTCGATGCCAAAGCTTATAACTTGAAGTACAGTAGTCCCTCGATAATGTGAACTAATTAAAACAAGGCGTTTTCGGATTTTTACTGGAACTTTTTTTAATGCTTAGAAACCGATTGAAACAACTCTTTTGACCGCAGCTGTATTCAAAAACTTTAAAGATGTCTAGACAAATGACACTACTTAATAAAGTCTCTAATATCGATTATATTATATTCTAGTGGAAATCATTATACATCAATACGTAATGTATAATTTAATTTAGAGATTTTGTTTAGTGTAGAAAACTATAAGAAAGCCCCACAAAAAAGAAGCAATGGTTCTTCTTCGTTATACAAAAGACGCAAGAGGACTCGACATTTGCTTGTGCTGACTTCAAGACCATAATTCAAAACATAAAATGCACTATAACAAAAGAAAAGAAAAATAGAAAAATGCAAAAGCACTTTTAAATGTTCGCATTTATTTAAATAAATTAACCGTCGGCATTAGCGTGGACGAGTCCTTTTGTAAATGTTTGTATGTATCTCGTGGTTGTGAGGCTATAAATGGATGTAGCTTAATGAGCGCATTACTTATAATAGTGTTGCAAGTGAGAATATGTCTAGAAGCATCCTTTAGCTGAGGCCTGAGGCTGAGAGTGCATTGCCACTTAAATGAACTGAAAATGCAATGCTAAACTGTTGCACAATTCTTCTATATAGCAATGTTATGCTCTAGCAAAGGACCCCATCAGAGTAAATATCCCTCTCTGTTAACTCTCTTCATATACCCCTACCTAATGGAAAACTGAGAAGGGATGCACTTTGTCTTAGATGTGGAGGAGAGAAGACTTTATTATTTTTCGTTTATATGGCACTTCAATTATAGTTCTTCTTCTTTCTATCTGGCTTCTGTTTTTCCCTATACTCATTTTAAGTTAGGCTTTTAATTAAGAACTTGAGTGGATAATGATTTTGAAATGATCTCAGTTTTTGCGGTTACTATTTTATACTTGAGAGGGTGCTAATCTATTTTGCAAATGGATGAAGAAGATGCGTTGGAAAAGCATTACACAAATATACATTTGCAAAGTGAGAAATGGATTCTTTAATGAAGATGGGTTTTTATAATCAATTTTTGTTTTATAAGGTCTCATTAAAAAAAGAAAATATTCAAACCCATTTTTCATTTTGTAGAAAAAAAAAAAAAACGTATCGAAAAGAAAAATATGTAATGGGGTTGTTAGAATATACTTTTTTTTTTAATTTTTCATAATATAAAAACTTAAAAAAAAAAAAAGCTACTCAAAGGAAGCCTACAGATGGCTCTTTCAGTAACCAACGGAATAACCTTATTTAAAAAGAGAATTGAAGAATTGAGTCTTGGCTTTGACAAAAGGATTTTGTTCCAGATATTGTCAATTGATTTTCATGAGTCTTTTTCTACTTAAACTCAATTTTTTGAAAAATCTCCCCTCCCAATTAAACGGGAGGATACCCCCTCCAAAGGATTTTTTTTTCTTTTGGCCGCACTTATACGCTCTAGTATTTTTATGCATCTTGTGCCAAGACCAAGAACCATTTTTTTTATTATACTGAAAATTATACTACTTTTGTTGTTATAAATTTATTATTGCTAAATTTTGAATACCTATCTGATTTTCGAAACTGATGGGTCTATAACAAAGATTTTTGGGCTAAAATTGAAGAAAATTTAATTACTTTTAAATCGTACAGCGGAGCTATGGTCGAAAAACTAGTCATTTTGGATTAAAATTGCCAATAACTTCAAAAATCGCAAAAATTTCGCGTTTTTTTTGGATTTTCGACTTGTGCAAGTTTTGCTATCCCATCAAAAATATTCATTGAAGTTTAAAGCTGTTCATTTTCAACATTGTACTTCTGTGTTGTGAATTACCCATATTGCAGCGAAAAAAAAAAAAAAACAAAACATAATCAACTCTGTTTTGAAAAACTGTGTTCTCCTTTAGTTTCAAAGAAATTAAGGGAACCCTACCTGGACCCGCTGAACTACCTCAGCAGCTCAGCTATAGACAAAAAAAGCATCACAACCTTTGTACCAAGAAATTACTATCTAACCCATGTGTCCATATATGTATGTATTAGTTTTTCATTAATTTTGCTTTTCGAATAAATTGCAACTGTTTTATTATAATCATTACTATTATATAAAGATGAAACAAATATTTTGTTTGTCCGCGTTTTTCTCAGAAAGTATTCAACCGATTTACTTGAAACAAATTTTATAATTTTCCATATTCTTTGAAGCATGTAAATAGATATTTTTTATTTTTTAAATATATTTGTTGAATTAGATTATTAACTTTTAAGAAAATTTCGTACACTTTTTTGTCGAAGTTGACCAACATATTCAATTATGCTTTTAAATCTGCTTGATATTTTACAAAAGTGGGATTTTTTGTATAAAGTCAATTGTTTTATGCAAATTTTAAGCTTTAAATCATTTCTTAACTGTACTTCTAAGCTGAGAAATAAATGTATTTACTAATTATAAATTTATCAACTTTTTGTATTTTTGCATCTATGAATTCGATTCAATCGCAATGACTGGGTTGCTGCTTTGTTCCATTTCATTATCGTTCCGTGTTTTGTGCATTTTCTTTTGTGTATTTGCTTCTGGATCTCTGTCCGCTCATCCACTCATTTAAATTTTTATTCCTCCTTTCATTCCACTCAATTGTTGACTTTTTGTAACGACGACGGCCAATGTGTTTGTTTTTTCCTTCTTCTTAAGCAAACTAAAATGTTACATACCTACATATTTTAAGTATGGGCACCACTGCCGGCCGTGCGCAATGTGTTTATTTTTTGCTTCTTCTGCAGAGAACCGAAGTGTTACATAAATGTACATATTTTGAGAGGAAAATGGGCAAGGCCAGGGCATTCAGTAGAAAGCAGCATGATAAAAAGGTTTACTGAAAGCTGCTAAAGATTATGAAAATGGTTAAACATTACTGATTTCAACTGAGTGGAGTAAGGAATAAAATACAGTGCAAGCTCCCTTAGCCGGACAGTGACGGTCGTAACACTGTTGTCCGTCTAAGGGAGTTTCCGTCCAAAGGAACAAATACAAAATAGTTATAAAAGGAAATGTTGTATAGTTGGCATCATGAAACTGTTTCAGTGAGAGAAAATAAAATTCTTTATTTGGTTACGGAAAGCATATGGAAGTATGTAGGTATATAAAATTTTTGTTAATAATATAGTAGAAATTGCGGTTAGTCTCATGGAGCATTTGATATACTTTTACCTACTCATATTAATAAGTATATTTAAAGCTTGCGAAGCAACGCGAGCACGGGTCGGCTAGTTAATTAATAAAACTGATGTTTCTATGCTTCACAAATATAATTATCAATGCAATTACCGAGAAACAAGTTAAAAACATAAACAAGTTTAGGAAAATCTATCCAAATCAAATGACCCAACTTGGTGAGTTTGCAGATAATACCCTTCAGTCTTCAAATTCTCGTTATCTTTTTTTTTTTTAAATCTTTGACAAAAATCAATACAGTTTTTTTTTGATTTTTTGATTGCCTATAACTTGGGTTTTAATGTTCGGATCTTCAAGGTTAAGATATCAAAATTGAGGAGAAGTTTTTATTTGTTTTATTTGTTTTGTCGTTTAAACTTTACTGGGGGGTAGAACAAAATCAATATGATTTTTCGCGTACTGTAAATGGAAAACTTGGTAGGCTATGGGCTTTAAATAGAAATTGGAAGGGTTTGATTATTTATGAAAGTTATAAAGTACAGTGTTAATTTAATCGAGATGTTCTACTTTGCTAAGAGCATAGACGAAACCAACTATACAACGGCATATAAATCGAATTATTTTTGTTATCTTTTTATATTAGAAATGTATTTTATATATTTGTATACATATAATACTGAAAACCAATACTTAAACTATAAACTACATCACAAAGATACAAAGTATTAAAATATTTTATCACTGAGTTCAAACTTTATCCACATCAAACAGTAAGTTTTAAGCACGTCATCCAGCTTGAGTCGCTTATATTTTTCTTCCTTAGCAGCTACTAAAATTCAAGTGAGAAGATATAAATATTCTTGATCTTTTCATGATTGTTCTCTTTGTGTATAGCGACTTACCTACAAATTAAGCTAGATATGTATAGGTACCTATAACCTCCTTAAAACAAACTTCCCATAAATTTAATCTTTCGACACCACAAACAAGTAGTTTTTGTTTTTTCATGCTTCAAACACTTAATATGGTAAAACATTTTCTATAAAAATCTGCAAAAATGTTATAAAACTCCTTGTTGTATGATTATGACACAAATATTATGTATACTTACTCTTGAATCCTGCAACAAAAAAATCATAATAAAAAAAAGTAAGTACCCTTCTTTTCAGCACCAATACGAACCAGCCCTATATATTGAAAACGTATTGACTATAAACACAGAGTCGCCCCATTGTTCCTCTCGGCTAAGTGATAAAAATTGCATAAGCAAATTATGGTTCTTGTGTCTTGCCGCATCCAATCCTGCCAGAGCTTCCTCCATTCAGCATCATGGTGCACCATCACATCATCATTTCCGCCGCGATTCCGATGGCGTCTTTCCTGTGCATTCTCGAATGTATGAACATGAAAATTACCAACGTATATAGCTATCTACCTACATATTTATTATCCAGCAACTTCCAAAGTTGCAATAGCTATGTACATATAGGTATACATAAAAAAAAAACTAGGGGGACAAAACCAAGTGTGATTCCGACACAAGAAAGAAAGACACAATGCATCGCATTTTATTAATTTTACGATAACGAGCACATTATTGAAATCAATTTCGGTGCACGCCATCCATGGCACCTATTCCCCCCCCCCCCCTCTCTGAGAGGGCGTCACTGTCAATTTGTATGAACCGGTCGTATGTACTTAACCCATCGACCGGAAGAACATTGTAAGGAATGGCATTCGGAAGGGTGTATTGCTGATGATTGGTGGGAGAAAAGGAGTTCAGCGTTTTCAACTATAAAGGGTGTTCCTTCATTCCCACACCCGACCATGTTGTCCTTGCTTTTAGTGTATATTCAAATGGGATGTGCCAGCGGAAATGAATCCAGTTAAAAAATTTATGTAAAATCGATTACCGAATAGCGATGGGAACGCCAGCCATCCTGACCGAGGAACGGATTTTACACTTTCGACTTCCTCCATGGCATGAACCATGAACGAGAGGACTATAACGACACGTTATACACACCATTCACTTCCGTGTTCGACAGTTGAAATAAAAAAAAAAATAAAAAATAAAACGGGGTTGATAAGTAAAGTATAGGGAGTAAGAGTGGGAGCTATTTTATAATATATAGTTTGTAGGTGGCTGACGGAATATATAGAATATTCGAATTTTGGAGCATTATTTTAGAATTCATTCACGAAGGTCTTACATCTTCGAAGACAATTTTTATGGACTTATTTTGAGTAAGTGCAAGTACAAGTAAAGTTTGTAATTTAACATACCTACCTATCTAGACAGAATAAGATTTGTTCGTTTTATAAGGACAGAAGACATTTCATGTTAAATTGGAAGTTAACCCAAAGTTTGGGTCTAGAAATAGTTGATGTCGGGGAACAAAAAAGATTTAAAGTTTTTATTTTAGTTCAAAAAATTGAAACATTTAAAAATTTAATTGACATTTGATACAAAAGTGTCACGTGAATTTAATGACTTTGCATGTATTTTGCATTTTGTACAATTGTTTAAAAGGGATTTTTTAATGTTTAAAATAGCACAAATTGAATTTTTTTTTTAAATAAATTCAACCGATATACATTACGCCAGGTACAGTAAAAACAAACTATGTGAGGAGTCTGGCTGATGGACTCATTAATCAATGTTCGTCCAAGTGCCATTAGTTCGAACTTTCAACCAAATTATTCTAAATTTAACATCCATTTATGAACATTTACCAGTCACTAGCGCATAAATTTCAGAAACCGTTACACATTTTGTTGAAACAAATTACCTCGTCTTATAACAGAACCTCAAAAAAAAACGATTTTTTATGACTTTCAAACGGGAATATCTCAAAAACGTGATGTGATAGAATATTTCTAACTTTAGATTCGAATTCAGCATATCTTCCACAAAAAAACATCGAAAACGTATAATTTGGTTCTTCGGCAAAAAAAAAAATATGTTGTAGAACAATATTATACCCACTCACAGACAACATCCCCTTGACGCGAAGAGTAGTCCACAATGAACTTTAGCCTAACTTGGGTGGCTTGTTAGCCCACCATCTATAATGTGGACAACTTCTTTGGTTAATTCTTTAAAATTAGTTTGTGTACATAATTAAAAAATTAATGTACAAAATTAAAATTTTGTTTCTTATTGAATGAAATACATAATATAAAAAAAATTGCATAATTTTGTTCAACAACCAAATTTAAATATTTCAAAAGTTTTCTTAATAAAATGCCAACAAGTTTTTTTATTGTCTTTAATTTTGTTCCTTCCTTTTTAAGCATAGATTTCATGCATTAGAAAAATGCGGCACTGGCACCATGAAGGGTTGGGTACGAAATCCCGAATGCTAAAAATCTCGAATGCTAAAATCGCGAATGCTAAAATCGCGAATGGTTTTTGTTTTTTTTAATATGAATTTAATTTTGTGTGGGTTGGGGTCAGAGCCCGGAAATCCCAAAAATCCAAAATCCCGAAAACCTGAAATCTAAAAAACCCAAACTCCCGAAAACCCAAAATCCAGAAGACACCGAATCCCCAAACCCCAAAAATTCCAAAAACCCGAAATCGAAATCCCGAAAAAATATACAAAATGAAAATTTTTTGCAAAATTAAATTCTTTTGCATTTAATCTGGATTTAAAGAAACTTTGAATAGTTTTTTTTTGTATAAATAGTGAGGTAGGATTTACCGGTAAATTTTAGAATTTCATTATTTCGACTTTTTACGGTTATTCACTGATTGCTCTTTTACATGCCTCAAAAAATTATTTCCGGGGAAAAATAAAATATTAGAAAACGCTACAAGATGAAAGAGAAGAAAATATAAAAAATCTTCTTGGAACGTAAGGAACGTTCATAAATTAATTTTTTAAAAAGGAATTTTAACTAGCTGACCCGTCACACGTTGTCCTGTCTTAGCTATGAATATTCAATTCGAACTGGAATTAGTAATGCAAAAAAACACGGTGTTTATTGCAATGCTTTTTGATACACAACATTGTTAGATTTCTGTTCTGGGGCATAAAAGAAAAACTTTGACAGTTTACCAAAAAGGGGGTAGTACGAAAACTTAAAAAAAAAGATGAATAAAATCGGATTTTCACAATTCTATTACTTCTTTGGTTTTCCAATTCTCGGCTCCTTAATGTAATTATCTGGTTTAATACGAATCCAACAAACAGATCTTCATGCAAATTGGTGAGGTTTAGCTAAGATATGTGCATACAAACAAAAATCAAATTTAGAAAGTATCTAATTTTACGATTTTCCGACTATTCCTTAGATGAGGTGAAGGAAATCGTGACATGAACATTTTTATCATTTATTGATATAATCTTAGAGAGCGCATTCAAGTTAGAGAATTCACAAAAAAAAGACCAAATTAAAGAATAACTTGGCAAACACACACAACTTGGGAGGGAGATAACCAAGTGATATAACCCATTAAAAAAATCAAGTGAAACGTGTTACACTCTTATAAAATTTTATATTTCCATTTTTGTATTCCATAATCTATGTATTACATGAGGTGAAAAAATCCTCTTAGCTAATATTTACCTGTTTTTATTATTATATAATATTACATATCCTTTAAAAATAAATAATACAAAATAAGCATTAGAAGAGTCACTGTGGCGTATACGTACTTTTCAGCATATAGTAATTAGTTTAAAAAATCAGTATCACAGTTTTAGAGTTCATTTTGAACATTAAACCCCTATTAAATCAAAATAAGTCTTTATGTGAGTTAAGTCAGAGTTAAAATCTATTGCGAATTTTAACCCAGTTAAATTTTTATTTCTTCGGCAGAAATATTTTTTTTTGTGTTTTGATAATTGTGGAGACGTGTGAAGTTTATTGAGTTAGTTTCAACATAACCAGTGTCATCATTCAAATTAAGCATAATCTCTTTGCCAAATTTGTCGCACAATTTGTATATATGAATGTTAGTACAGTCAAACCTGCTTAAGTAAAACGACGAAAAATCCTAATTATTATTTCACTTGTTTTTGAACCTGAATGTGAACAAGAAGAATAAGTTGATAAGACAAAAATTTTGTATTTAGTAACAAAACAATAACAAAGAAATGGCCTGGTAAAGCCTGCTCATTACTTTTTTTTTTGTTTGATTTTTGTAAATTTGTCAATTTTTTTTTTCACTTAACCGAGTCTTTTACTATAAAAATATAAAATTTCAAGGAAATATTTTTTTTTTCAGATATTCGGGTTTTTCACTGAAGCGGGTTTCAGTAAAGCGGACTTATTTGCGAAATTGTTGGAAAATGCACGGGACTTAGCTGTATTGTTTGCTTATACGGGTTTTTCAGTAAAGCGGGTTTCACTTTAGCGGGTTTGACTGTATTAAATTTTTTTAGTACCACAAATACCTACATATATGAATTACTTCCCGAAAGTCTACATCAATAGAAACAAATAAGTGGCTGAGTTCCAAAATGTAGAATATGTTTTGATGCGAAAGTAATGCCTTCATTTTTCATACGCATCAGAAACGAAAACTTGATGCTTTGTAGAAATATTACATTACATAAGTCTGGCGTTTCGGAATGCAAAAAAAAAAAACTTTTAATCGAAGCAGCTAGAAAGTTTTTTGATGCGCAAACTGCGCAGTAAATGCGAACTGGAACTCAGCCAGTTTTTCTTGAAAATAAATCGAGTGTTTTTGAACACTCAACCAAATTTTAATATTTAACTCCCCAATTTTCTCAATTTTTCTTTCCATAAGAACCTTCTAATAAAGTAATAGAAAGCTTAAAAAAAAAGATGAATAAAATCGGTAAAGTCTTTTTCTAGTTATGCTGTGATTAAGGAAAATATATTTCAGCAACATCAGAGAAATAACTCTTAGTTCTACACATATATACATATATAGTTTCATGTACATATTCTCGTATAGGTAGGTACTTTAATAATAAACAATTAATACAAACTGCAAAGCAAAGCATACCTTTTTCCATAAATTATTTAAATTTTCTAATTTATTCTTCAAGTGCTGAACACACAATACCTATACCTTAAATTCAAACAACCTATAGGAACGCAATCTTTGTACCTACATACCTGTACCTGTTCGATTCCAATTACTGAAACATCAGTATCTATCTTTATCATCCAAAGATACACAGAAAGGTCTGTTCGGTTTGCATTAATTTCAAAACAACTAAACTTTTTGAATATTGATAACTTTGGTGAGACAATTGAAGGGAGGATATATGGTTGGAAGCTACAAGGAAATTAGTCCTTAGTTCACTTAATATATATTCTGCATATCACAGACGGACGAATCTTGTCATATGTCAAAAAACAATCCATCCAGGACTTTAGTGTGTTATGGTTATTGTCCTTCTCGGTGTCTATATATGACTAGGCCATCGCTCGTCACGTCTCATCCATCGATTGAATCAAAACATCATTCAATTCAGAATGACGTTGTTCATATAGATCAACGTTATCTGATGAATTGACCGAATCCATTTAGCACACACATACAATATAATACACAAATAATGTTCCCTTGATGCTCCTTTACCTCTTGAGCTTTTGCATGCCTTAACAATGCGATGCACTATAGTGTATGAGATGGATTATGCAAAACTGGTTAGACGAACAACGATCCCACGTTCTCGTTGTAATTGAAAGGATTCCAATGTAATACCTACATACTTGTTTGATGATAACACCATATGAGCATAAAGGATAATAAACTGCACACACAGAACTAAACCTCGGTTTCACTAAGAACAAAGTGAAGTTGGTATGTGGTAAATGTCAAAACCAAGTTCTCTTTAACTCAAGCCTTCACTATAATACCCTTAGTTGCTCACACTGATGTTGGTCCCTTATTAGTGCTTTATGACTTCCATTTGGATATTGCTTATCGAGCGCGGTAATTAATTTTCCCACATTGATCATAGTGAAGCCATTCAGATAAGGGATATAATATAGTGGTGCTTGGTGCGTGCACCGTATTTATCGTCGTCCACCTACGCGATACGACGGAACCATGTTTATACAAAGGAGGCAACTGTGCCTATGAGATATACTTTTCCTTCATTACTGACCCATTTTGGAAAAACGCAAATTATATTGAAGATGATGACCAAACATAGGTTTTAGTAAGGGTTTATTTCGTTTTTGGAGGATTTCAATTTTAAAAATCTTCGATTTGAATAAAATTAAAGACCCATGTCATCACATAAGATTTAAAGTTGTTTAGCAATCGTTTCACATTAAGCAATCTCCCTCAGACTGATCCCATTATTTTACCTTCCTGATTACAAATCAATTGACTTTCGACAGCCTTGTTAACAAGGCCGTACGCGAGATTTCGATTAGGGAGGGGGGGCAAAATCACATTTCATTTTATTTTTTTAAACAAGATTTCGGTCGGTATAAATTATAATAATTAGTGAAAAAAAAACTAAAGAATATTTTTTAGCTATAATTTTTTAAGAAATCTTACTTGGCTTAGTAGGCTTAGTGCTTAGGTCTATTTTCTATTTTCTAATTTTTAATTTTTATTTCTATTATTTTATGGCTCTATCTGCTATTACTTTGCTGAGCTCATTACCCCGTGCCTCTAAAGCCATTAGTCTTCCCATATAAATTTTTAGGGGATCTATGAGCTTTTTACGTATTTTTACTTGCGAGGTACTATAAGGCAAGCAATGAATTCGTCTATCTGTCTGTATGTCTATATGTCTGTATGTCTGTATGTATGTCTGTCTGCACCTCGGCCTACAGCCTAAACCCCTGAAGCGATTTTCTTCAAACTTGGAGCATAAGATGTTTTGGTATTTCCTTCGAGGGGAAATATAGATTTTTTAGCTCAAAAAATAACGGTACTTGCTTGCAATACAACCGTTTTAAAAAAATGTTATTTATCTCGAAAACGGCGTAAAAGATATTTTTTTAATTTTTTTTTGTGTACTATTGGTGGTATGGTTTACATTTTGATGAAACTAAAATTTACCAAAAACCGTTATTAACAGCACCTGCCATAGAACACTTTTTTTTGATTTTCTCGTTAACCCCTTAACCGATTTTGATCAAAATTTTTTCTTAGTAGGTCCTATCAATTTAGAATAATACTGCGTACATACATATATATTCAAAAAATCATATTTGAATTTAAAAAAAAAAGTTAAAATTTTTTTTTTGAAAAATCATATTTATTAAATTAATTTTGAAATTATGGTTTTTGCTATATATTATTATATTCTTCAAAATGGCAAATCAAATTTTTTTTTTTTAATAATTTCAACAAATTTTATATATAAAAAATTATTTTTTTAACAAAACTGCTCCAACGATTTTTTAATTTTTTTTTTCTGCATAAATTCACATTTTTTCAAGAATTGAGATAGCGTTTGTCATTCTGAATAAAAAAATGTAAGTACTTGTTTTATCAATGCAAAGAACGAATTGGAATGGGGGTGGGGGCGTGCTATGTCCTTGCTTCTTAACGTTCACCTTGTTCAACAAATATGGACTGGTGCTATCGATTCTTCCTGAATTGATTTATTCCAAGGAAAAAATAACAATAAAACTTCCATTTTATATCAAATTTGTTCGTAACGAGTGCTCAAAAAGTTTGAGGTTTTCAAATAGATCAGCTCTTTGATTTATAGTTCTACCAATAAACATTCAATATAAATTAATGATTTTTGAGATTATTTTTGAATGTTGCTTGCATTTCTACATACATATATGTATTATGAAAAAGAATTAATAGTTAATTGTTTTAGTTTGTATGAATTTTTATGATGAGTAAAGCTTAAACATTGAAAATTAGAATTTTCAGAAAACAACTATTCTGTGAAAAAAAAAAACGACTTCTCTTGACACCATTTATACAAATAAAATAGATATCTCTTAATCCTCCAAAAATTACCGATTTTGAGCTAAAAGCTTATACTTACGTCTGGGTATTCTTATTCCTACATTTATTTCCTATAAGAACTACTTTATGCCATGGAATTTTCGAAAATGTTTTGCGGCCTTCGAAAGGCACAATTCGTTTATCACACTGGCCTGGCACTGCTGCAAAAGGCTTTGTATCAGTTTTCATGCTTCACCTAACTCCCTTATTAAGTTTGCGCTTAGATAAAACTTTTAAACATCTAAAAAGTTATACTTTGTGCGAAAGTTTTCGCAGGATAATAGAATTGACTCGCAGTTGTTGTTGTTGATTGTGGTGGTAAAGAAAGGGCACACAGACAAAAAGAGCTCTCGATAGGTTCCTACCTAAGGATGGTTTGCGATGAACAATGATATTGAAATTGATACTTACACAATTTTACTGATATGCTCTGTTGGAGTCTGAAGTTCGCCTAAACAAAAAAAGTGTTTAGTTAAATCGAAAGTTTATTTTGTGTAAGGTGAGAGGACTAAGGTCAAGGTGTAGTGTATAGATATACTAAAATTAAAATTTACTTTAAATGTTCAACTGTTATGTACTTTGGGAAATGTACATACAAGAAATTAGTTTTTAACTAAATAGGTTTAAACAAGTAAGTAAGACATGGAGGGTTGTTTTTTTTTTCTGAAAATAAATTTTACTTTTCCAAATGCAAATGCAAGTATATTAGCCATGGCATGATTGATGGTTAGTGCGTAGAATTGTCATGCCGGAGGTTTGGGTTCGATTCCCAGTCATTTCTGCCTAAACATTAAAATTCATGAACAAGTAAGTGCCTCTCAAGATATTCGGATTCGACAGTTAACTGTAGGTCCCCTCCATTCCTGCCAATAACACGGACACAGGAATAGTTGAGAGTTGTTAGTCGCTAGGCCCTGGTTCTAACGGGCTATCGCGGCTCAAATTGTTTTCTTTTAAATGCAAATGCGAAAAAGTCAAATTTAAAAAAATGTGGGGGTAACAATAGATAGTATGTACTCCTGTAAAAAACATGAGAAAAGTTGTCGTTGTATTAGGTATATTTCCAAAAATATAATACACGTTATGTCTCCTGCTCTATTATTTCGAATTTGATGTACCTACCTATGTTTCTAAGAACAGGGTGGATCATAAGTAACACGTTATAATTTAATTATTGCATATTTTGTATTTTAGTATTTTTTTTTTTTTTCAGAATTAACTCGGTAAATTTACAGTGGAAAAACTCAGCACAGAACAAAGAACCAAAGGTGTTCATTTTTATTTTGAAAGTCGACATTCAATTAATCAGACACAATATAGTCCTGTAACTATATGTACAGGGTGGGGCAAAAGGTACGAACTGGTTTTAACCGACTGGCGCTCGGCCTGTGGTTGTGGTGGGAAAAGGGGAGGGGTCTCGTTGTGGCAGTGAGAGAGTCTCGTTTTCAGTAGCAACCCTGTTTTGGACGGGAGAGCATCGTGGGTTTGCTGTTAGCACTTTTTTCGAAAATGGCCGTTCTGTTATTGCCACGCAAAGAGCCTTCCGACAGCACTTCAATATCCCTATTGGGGAAAACGTCCTGCAATTAGACGTTGGGCTAGGACATTGGAAAACACTTGTTCAACAGCAACTCCTTCGGCAATTGGTTTTTACTTTTTCGAGGATAATGGGCGAACCGTCACTGTCACCGCTGAGCGCTATGTTACAATGTTGGAAGAGTTTTTTGAACCCGAGCTGGAAGAATTGAGTGAAGCAACTAATCTGGAAGACATCAAGTTCCAACAGGACGGAGCTACACCCCACACTGCTAGGATTTCAATGGTGAGATTGAGGCAAGTGTTCCCCCAGATCCCTCCCCTCCTACACGCTTTTTTTCTTGTCTACACACGCTCTAGCTTTTTGTCACACCTTAGGTGAATCACCCTGTATAGTTACTGGACTTTAGGGTCTTCTGTTACGGATTAAGTTCTGTTAAAATTAGATGAATAGCTTTATACTCAGACATCAACGCACCAGTGTGATTGTACAACAAGGCAAGTTCCTGTGCGACCCAGTCGTGCATTTTGTTTAATTATAATTGCATTCCTGCTTACTGCGCTACAGCTACTACTTAGTATCCAAAAAGAATATTGTCTACTCTCTTTACAATTATAACAACGTGATTGCAGCAAAAGTTAAAACAAATTACAAATTCACACAACGGAAAACTCAAAATTAAAAGCTACTTAACCGAAAATGCCATCACTTTTCACAAAAATATAGTTTCTCTCTGTCTCTCTTTCCATTATAGCTCTGCAAATAGTTTTCTACAACTTTATACTCTTTGAAAAGCTTATTACACATTATTTATTTCCACCAAAAGGATGTTATCCTTGCTCAACGCAGAAATGATAAGACCTTCATTTGCAGATACTATGTATGGATGTAGCTGTGATATTTAACAGATGTTAAAATTACAAAAATTACTACTTATAGTTTTTCTTTCAGGAAACTCGACAGAATACACAAAATGGTTGCTTACCATCCCAAAAGGAGTTAAATATCTCCATTGACAAAAAAAAAAGCTCTGAAATATAAAACCATCTGGGGATAGTTTTCTGTCAATGGCAATTGCACAAAATTTCATAATAAAGTTTTGGTATTTTTTTTTTCGTTTACTTTCTTCTTTGTGTGAAGAGAGGGAGTGTGAGATAGTTCTGGGTTCCTTTTTCCGGGATTATTATTTTACTGAAATGGGTAAAATAACTTTTTGGAAATATTTTTTGACAGTGGCCTTCGAATTTTAAGATGTTTTTTTGCAAGTTTTTCTATGTTAGCTTGGTTTGCCTCTTTATTTCCGTCGGTCTTTTGCGGCGGCGGGATGGTGAGGTCGCGACGAAACATTCCCATTTTAAAAGCCACATCATGTTGATTTTTTGTTAAAATAGAAAATGTTTTTTTGGTTTACTTCAGTGACGTCCTCATTAATCTACAAATGGATAACAGATGGTGTTTTCGGTCTTCTATGTACAATTGAAAAAAAAAAGACATTTTTTCGAATATGAAACTTTATTCCAAATTCACACAGAATGATGTTGGGATTTGCCTGCCGCGCGCCGCCGCTGCTGCCGTGCTGGCGTACATGTGCCATATACCTTATGTTACTTGGGACCTGTTGTGATAACACAGACACTTCTGATAAAGGGATGTCCTGCTGTTATGAGGGGCTTTCATTGTTATTTAAAGCTACGTATGACATTTTATTATGATTTTAAGTTTCACTTCACTGCAAAATGCATCTGAATCACATCAAATATAGAACTGAGCAAAAATTGTTTTTTTTTTTTTACTTTGATTGTGACTTCTGTTTTCATTGAGTGTGCCACTTCCACTTATCCAGCACACAACAACAGAACAATTATGTGACTTCTGTTTAAAATTTTCCTTGGGTTTTCTAGCAAAATACATATATATGTATTCAGGTTGCAGGTTACATCCAATATTTTTAGCTATTATAGCCTAAAAATTCAAAATGCCTATATTTCTTTGACTTCTTTGATTCGTGTTTACTGGACAACCCAAATAACAACTCAGCTTCGGTTAGGCCTACCTGAATAGGTGTTCTGATTTCTTTAAGACATTTGTAAAATTTCTGTAAGCATAAAAAGGAGAACGTTATAGAAGCCTCTATAAAAATCTGTGTACGGTCTATAAGAAGCCGATTATACAACCCTGAAAAAAAAAAAGTTATTCTATTATTTTCAATTTCTTTGAAGTGAGTTTTTTATTGTATTTATTCCATTTTTTTTAAGATTCAAAAACTTGATCAAACTTTTAAGAAACTTTAAAATGTTTTCTAAACAATCCCAAGCTTCGATAAAAAAAAAAATTCCCTTTGATGCGAGTAAACGAACTGTAGAAGATTTGATGACGATTTATATTAATTAATTCAGTTTGAGGTAAATTTTAGATTTTAAAGTCGGCAAATATCATATAAAGTATAACACACACAATTATAAAAAAAAAACGTCAATCTGGTTTTCAGTTCCGTTTTTCACGATTGATCTGTGGGTTTTCCCCCATCTGAAATAGTCAAATGGTTGAATGTAAAAACGAATAAAATCTGACAAATCTCAGCGAAGTATTCGATAAAGCTTCCAGAGAATTGTAAAAGAAGCCTTATAAATACTGAATGACAGTAACTTATATAATAAACTTTATACAATTCTTATACAAGAGCTATCAAAAAGTGTCGTACGTAATTTTTTTTTTTTACGTACCCACAATGCAGCTGTACAGCTTTAAAAGTATTTTGAAGAAAAACAAAACAATATTCTTATGTAGGCACAAGCTCAGAATTCACATTTTTTGTTTTCAATGCTTTTCCATTTAATAAATAATTTTTTGTACGATACAAATAACCACAATATTTTTTTCCGACCCAAAAAGTTCTTTTTTTTTTTCTTCATACAATTTAAAACGTCAAAAGTGCCGTTTTTGAAAAGTGCCGTACGTGAAAAGTTAAAAGTTGGTGAACGGTTCCGTCTGCGGCTGCAGCTCTGTATGCGACTACGTTCCGTTGTGTTCGCAGCATTGAATTTGTGTGTATTCAATATTTTGACAGCTATTCCAGCTCCGGCTCCGGTTCCATCCCCGTCCCCATTCTGTTCAGGCAGTTATTCGCCACCCGACTGTTAATATAAGAAGTCGATATTTCTGTTTACTATACTAGTTCGAATGTGGCAAGACTCCTTGCGGCTTTATAAACTGCAAGCACTTCCGCTTGAAAAACGATGCAGAAATAAGGAAGCTTTATTGATTTATTTAGGGGTGCCGTGCGTGAATACCAAGACATGATCATCGCTTATGACCCGGTTTTCCGTCCAGAAGTCCCTTGTGGGGATATCTGTTAGGGCCACTGACTGGTTTGAAATCAATGCTTGGCATCATATAATCTGTTTGTCAATAAAGTTCGAAATGGTACTATGCCCGAAGTGACCCCTTTTCCAATTATTGATGCACTGTTTAAGTTGTAAAGAACTTTTGGCCGCCATTTCCTTCTTATAAAGAGATCGAGTGAGGCTAATGAAAGGAATGTTTTCAGGCCTGCTGTTGGTGTAGTTTTCATGGCACTAGTTGTACCAATACAAGCTAATCTTTGAATTTTAGTCATGTTCTTAAGATTGGTTGCCTTGTCTAGGGCTGGCCACCAAACGAAACATGCGTAGATATGTCAAAATTGGCCTTATATGGCCATCCAATGAATGGTTTTATACGCGTTATAAATAAAATAAATTATTTCTTCTTCTTGGGTTGATTTACGGGGGGGGGGGGTTCAGGTTCACCCAAACAAGTCACCTTTTGTTGAAAACCAAAACCTGATAAACTGTTCTAAAAGAACTGTTAATATTGTTGTCATTTTATTGGGAAAAATAATATAAACATGAGTCCCGCTATGTGTGGAACGAGTTTTCTCTTTACTCAAAGGGCAACATTTGTATTTACACCTGCCTTTTATCTTAAAGGTCATGAATAATATACCTTTAAATAAATGAAAGTCATTCAAATTTTTAGGTAACAAACTTTAATTCCCAAATGGAAAAATGTTTCTACATGATAGAAGAACAGAAAATTAAACTAAGCTCTTCTAATAACACCATTATACTTATACGAACGAGTATATAGTACCTAGGCCCATATAAAATTCCACTTTACAACGTGCAAACAAGTTTTACAAATATCCTTCTGACGTTAACACGCTTAAGATTAATGTGTGACAAGTGTTTGTATTCATAGTTAGGGCAAATGAATTTACGAATCAAAAGCTCTTCATTGTTCGCATTCAAGACTCAAGGAAGAGATGTATATGCTGCTGTCTACAGTCTACTTCTCTTTCCCTCAATCACCGAATTCGCACTTAAGAAGACCATTTTGCCAACCAGAAGCAATCCCTCTCGCCCACTTTTTCTTAAGGGCTTCTCTGATGAAGTGCTACCGATGCTTTCTGTTTTATATATTATATATAGGTATCTATAGATATGGGAACTTAAATGTAGCTAGGTACATATATAGCACGAGTAATTCTAAGTTGTAAGCACTTTAACCCGAGGTAAAAGATTCTTATACAAGAATGCAAAGACTTATTTAACTGACGATTCTTTGGGGTCTTTTAGCAGATTCGAACTCTGAGTGTTATAGTTTGAGCAAGGAGGTGTTGCTATTGTATTTGTCCGTCATCTATACATCACAATAAATATAGAGGAGTTATCCAAGGGCACCATTCCATACCCAAAAGTGATTCTTCGTTCTGCCCTTTAGGCCAATCCATTAGAGAACTTACAATTGTATCACATTAATCGACCTTCTACATAAGTAAGAATGTTCCTTGTAAATATAGGTTATATGTATGTAGTATGTACATAGTTGGATAACAAACTTGAAGACTCGTACACATATGAATAAACAAAGCCCTCTGTTAATCATTCCGTAACGGATTACGGATGGGTTCGTCTTATACATTAAATCTTTTAATCAAATTTAAAAACAACGCAAAATAAAAATACAAGAAAAAGCTCCAAATAAAAACACCCACCAAAATAGCACATCTGGGTCTGGCATTGGCGTCAGGTCTGTCGCGCTGCTGCTGTATTTGGGTTGTTTCTTCAATTTTTTGTTTTATATCTTGTTCTCAACGGGCCTCTTTGAAACCGATTCACTCTGGTGATGCTTTTTTAAAATGCAGGCATGGTTACCTCTTTCGTATTTTTCAATCGATTTTAAAGCCTAGTTTGCTGCTGTTGCGAAACGAAAAATCCCATACAAAAATGACACAACGAAATCAGAAACGAAAAATTTCGTTCTGCTTTTCGTTCTGCGGTACGCTGTTCGATGAGCGAAAACGATACTTTTTTTTCGAAGTTCTACAAAAAAAATCTAGCTGTTTAAATTTTATTTAACGAAGTATAGAACTTTCGTTTCCCTGCGATCACGGATAGCAGAATGCAAACTTTCGCACGAACGTTTAGCAGAGTATAAGGCTGGTTTTATTTATCTACTTTCTACTTTCTTACGATTTTCTACCCGTGCGAAGCCCGGGAGAGCCAGCTGGTATTATACATATAATAACATAATATTAATGAATTTTACGTATATATTTAGAAAAATTTTGCCTACTACTTACTAGATGTAAACCAAGTTGTAGATCAATAAATCCCAAGTTTCGGACAAAGGTTGTTTTTTAAAAATTGGTTTATCCAACCGTTAGGTCGAGCCAACACTTACTTTATACTTACCAACCAACAAGCCCCTCTAGCCAGTTTGATGGCCTAGTTGGTTGAGGTTGTTCTTCACTTGTGCGCTTCACGTAAGGTGGGGTCTTCTTCTGTTGCGCAGACCATCAGGGGTAGATTTGAAGACAAGTGCTGGGTGCGCCGGTGGGTGTCCATACGCTCCACGTGTCCCAGCCATGTCAGCCGCTGTATTTTTAACTGGGGCTTCGACCCCCAGTAAAATCATTGTAAGCACAGCTTATATATCTTATATCAAAAAGGAAAATAAATAATTGAGAATCCTGGTTGTCTTAAAATCGGATTTACTCTGATGCTGGAGTGGAACGAAATTTTTCAACTAACGGGAAACACAGCGACAATACAAATAACTTTTTGAAAGTGTCACCAAATCTAAAAGAAAATACTTTTTTGTACAAAAAAGCAGAGATTTCACCAAATTTAATCTACCACAATTATTAATTTCAACAAAACGAAAAGCAGACCGAAATAGGTATTTAGTTTATGCTTTCGGTGTTTTAGTAAATTTTAACTAATTTCCTTTAATATTTAGATTGATACATTTTTTTTAGTAGGTGGCAACTGTGAATAAAGGGTATTTTTTGAGCTACTGTTGTTCATTAATCATCTAATTTCATGTTTATGGTATTTTTTTTTGGTGTATTTCTTTTTTATTTGAGCATGGAAGATCCTTTGAAGATTGATAGAACATCGTCAATTTGATTAGCAGGCATAAACACACACAATCTGATAAATGATTATTTTTTTTATTGCAGAAAGGGTTTTAATAAAAATTATACTGTCGTGTCGTAATGATTATAGTATTTTTTTTTTTTTGGCATTCCTATACAGCAGTAAGGAGATTCATTATGGAGGTATATATATATATAATATTTGTGTCGAAAAGGTTTTTTTTTTGGCTTTAATCATTTTGTTGACGTTAGAATGAAGAAGGAAGGTATTTTTAATAAAATTTCATTTTTTGTTTTAATTAAATTTGGTATTTTAGAATTTCCCTCGAATGTCACTGAAAGGATTTTTTTATTGTACTTTTTTTTGTGATAAACTAAGTTATGATAAATTGTTTGGGAAAAGATTATGTGTTTGATTTTTGAAAAGTGGTGGCAAATTTTTGTTATTAATTTTTTCATTTATTTTCTGAACAAAAAAAAATCACAACAGTGAAATTAATGATGTGGACTACTTAGCTACATTTTTTAATGTGGATAGGGATACGTTTTGTTGTGGATTTAATTTTACCATCATCAATTTAATTTAAGACACATGTTGAACTAAAAAAAAATCTCACCTTGATTTATTTTTCATAGTATTTTCCAAAAGTCTTCTCAACAATTTCTGGATTAAAAGCATTCATATTTTGATTTTAATATTTTCTTTAAATTTTTTGTTGTACCTATGCATATATTTGATAAACCTATCGATTTTATAAAAAAAAAAATAATAATCCCGTCCTAATGTAACGGCGATACCAATCTGCCCGGGCGCCATTATGTGGTTTTTCATTTGTTCATCACCTCTTAGACTACCGACACCGAGTATACTGTAAAACATTATAACATTGTCTCGGTAAGTTGATAGACTGCACTTACGTAGTCTTACGTAAAATTCAATACCATTATTTTTATCTTACCAAAAATTATACATTAAACTTAAACATAATCCTTTTTCATTTTAACATCTGGTTTATATACTTACACAATTTGCGATGACACAATTTCCAATAGAGTCAATGACTTCTCTAAATTCAAGCTAATCCATAGATTTCAACAGAAATATATAGCTGAATATAGACCTTATAGATGGTTAAATTGAAACTTGTTGAATGTTGAATTGATTTTTGTGCCTAGGGTTCTTTCAATATTATCCATAAAGTTGAAGGGTTATTGACTTGAGTAAATTTCCATCGAAAATGCCTATACCACACACTCAACGCAACCCCATTCCAAATTTCAATATAAAATATTACATATAATCTTTCATTTTTTTGTATATACATGTAGGATGTAGCTATTATGGAATATGGGTACAGTCTCTGTCATTCGTAACAACAAGTAGTATAATATGCAGTAATAACAAAAATATGGTGCTTGGCAGAAAGATGTATAAAAATACTACAGCCTATAAGTTGAGTCAAAAGAAAAGAAAAAAATCGTATTGGGGGTGGTCGATATACCCCCGACCCCCCCACCCCCATAGTTTAACTGGGAGGTGCAATTATTTTTCAAAAAATTTACTTGCAACAGAAGAAGAACATTTAATATCCAAACCGCAACATCCAGAACAATGCCATATACCTTTTGCCAAGCCTTCATTCTTAAATTTTCTTTCGTTTTAACAAATAATTTTTGATAAAATTAATTTCAAACTCAAAATTTTGCAAAAACATATGATTTATTTTTGGTTTAACTTTTTTTTTATTTATGTACTTCGCGAAGCACTGTTTTTCTTTCTAATATTTAATGCTCTCATTAATTTTTGGCAAAGCTCTGCAAAATTATTCGTATTTATGAGATTTTTTACGGTCAAAAACATGTTTTTTTTTTAATAAAGTAAAATAAAATCCAAAGTTAGATACAAAGTTAGATCACTTAAGCAACAAATAGAAATGTCCATTTATAACTTGGACGGCTGTCTAAAGTAAGACAACGTTTTTCGGCCTTAAGCCCTGGTAGCTACAGTGCCGTTTATTCTTTATATTATACGATACATTAATGTGCAGTTTAATAAATTATAATAATAATAATAATAAGACAACGTTTATAAATACGAGTACGACCGCAGATGTTTAAATGTTTTCTAGTTTTTGAGAAATCTGCAAAAAAAAAAAAACCAAACTACTTTACGGGGGGATATAAACCACCCCTCCCATAAGATTTTTTCTCTTGACCCAACTTATAGGCAGTAGTAATTTAATGAATTTTTTGCCAAGCACGATATTTTTGTTATTATACTGCATATTATCAGATCTATTAATAAAAATCCACTGTTCGCTCTTTAACACACGTGTTAACACGGATAGAGAACTTGGCCGTTGGATAACATTTATTTTTAATAAACATATCATAATAGTTCCAGTCTGTACAACTGAAAGTACGGCAAGCTGGCATCAAATCGTGGAAGTATTCTTATACATGTGTCACACGCATGCACTGATTGATGGAAAATATTTTTGTAGTTGAACCGGTTATTACGAAGTGTAAGCATGTGTGTGTTATGAAGTTATCCATCTCTTAAACGCCAAATTTGGCGAGGTAAAGTTATCCGCTCACTGAGACCATATCACACACCATTACCTATTTATTATTTCCAATTGCAGGCTGACAGGATGTGTTAGTCCAATCTTTCCGTTGTTTTTCGTTTATTGATATGGGAGTATAATGCAGTGCTGGGGGATCGTGGGAAAAATCCCTTTTTGTGGGAATTTTAACTTCTAAAGGGAAAAAGGGAAAACCGACCTATTTTGTGGGAATTTTTTGATTTTTGACATTTTACCCGGAAAAGAGCAAATCAACAAAATTATAATCAATTAATTCGAAACAAGTGAAAATAAAGTTCAAGAAATGTTAGAATAATTGCTTAGAAGATCTTATAACACCTGATAAATTACACAATAGGTACAAATCGCGATCGTGAATATATTAGGTACTATCAACGACTAGATATATATCTTTAGTGATTATTTCTACATTCGTGTTCAGTTATATAGTGTTTAGAAAAAATATGATATATCCAGAAATAAATTGCTTCTTCACTTCCACAGTTAATAAAGCATAAACGCTTGGACCGATTTGCTTCATGTTTGGTACTTGTATGCACTTAATAATATACAGGGTGTCATCTACTTCGTGTAATACATTTTAGGGGGATGATTTTTGGGTCATTCTCTGGGGGAACACCCCTGAGGCTGGAGGTGGCATTTTCTGAAAAGTTAATTTATAGTGGAAAAAATTATTTAAAATAAAAGGATGTTTTGAGGGCTAATATTTTAATTTTTTTAGTAATTTTTTAAATCAAGTTGCTTTAAAAAGTTTTTAAAAAAATTATTTTCATTTTTAAAAATTTTCGTCTTTGTTTTTTAATTTCTTAAAAATTCAAATTAAACATTATTTATGTGCTTTATTGGTTTTTATTTTTTTTTATATTTTTCATTTTAAGTCCACTTTTCAACTTTTTTTCTGTGGAAAATAAAAAGGGAAAAAAGAAAATATTTGTGGGAAAAAAGGGAATTTACCAACTGCGTGGAGGGAATTACGTTAAAAATGCCCCCCCAGCACTGGCTATAATGTACTACTTGTTGTTATAAATTTATTATTGCTAAATTTTGAATAGCTATATTTTAGAAACTGTTGGGCCCACACCAATGGTTTTGGACTCAAATTAAAGAAAAATCAGTTACCTTGAAGTTACGTAGAGCGAAGTTATACTTGATGAACTAGTCCCTTCGGCTTAAAATTGGCAACAACTGAAAAAATCGCGAAAATTTCGTGGTTTTTGGATTTTTGACAATGTTGCGTAGGGCGCGGCGCTCGAGTTCGAAAACTTGAATATTTCATGAGGCCAATATCACTAAAAGACTGCGAAAAATCAGAACTACCGGATCTAACACAAGGTCTGGCTGAGCTCCAAAATGTAGAAAATGTTTTCATGCGGAAGTAATGCCTACATTTTTCATACACAACAGCAACGTAAAACTTGATGCTTTATAGAAATATTACATTGCATAAGTCTGATGTTTCGGAATGCAAAAAAAAAAAAGTTTAATCGAAGCAGCTAAAAAATGTTTGCGCAGTAAATGCGCATCTGAAAAACAAATTTAAAAAAAATCTAAGTACAGTGGACGCACAGACTCACAGACGCACCAGTCAAAAAGGAAGCGAAAACGAGAAAATTATCTCCTGATAAGTTTTTCAACTTAAAATAACCTCAGAAACCCATGACTGTGACTGTGGGACACCCTGTTAGATTATGATGGATACTATAAGTTTTCACCGACCACTAAACCAAGATTTACGTAGATTTACCATAAATCTCCTCTCCAATCCCGTGATATACCATACAAATCTTAATCTCCTCAAATTAAGATTTTAAATAAATCTTATTTAAATCTTCACAGGACCAACACTACTATCTAGGATTTATTAAATCTAAACGAGATTAACCTACGGTGAAAACGTAGTATTAATCGGCCTGTTTTTAAATTTTCATGTGTGGATGTGGATAGCCATAAATCAGCTTCAAAATTGAGGAAACAAACTTTTCAATTCTTTCAGATTTTTTTTCACCCTATATATACACTGTTAACGGTTAATTCAAAATTCAATTTTTGATTTAAAGGACAGGTAAATAATGTAAGCATAAAATTCAATAAAAGGCATGTATTTTGACTGTAGACAAGAAAAACCCTAATTGGAGCAATTTTTGGCCAAAATATATGTATAAAATATCTAATTGTCATATTTTGTGTGTGATTTATTACATGCGAACACGTCTCTCTTTTTAACCGCAGCATAATAAATTTCGGAAATGGTTGAAACGGAAATATAGCCTCTAGCAAATAAGCAGCAAACCTATTATGAAGTACCTACATACCTATTCCCCAGGTTATGGTCGTAATAGATGAACATTTTTGGAGGTTATAACTTCCTTCCCTATAGTAAAACATTTCTGCCATATTTTGTAACATTACTTTAATTACTGAGTGTGAATAAAGTTGCTCTATTCACCCATGTCCGCAGTGTCCATGTCTGTTTCAAATTTCATGGTCGACATATACGAGAGTATTTGTGTGTTTATGTGAGTTGAGTATATTTCATTTGTATAGATGTGTGTAATTGTGGTTAGAAATTCCAACTGTATGTGCCAAAATCAGTTAATTGGAGCCTGAATTAATTATGTGTAAAACATGTTTCTCCCATGTGACAACCATATGCCGCATTTATAACTATAATATAGAGCGTGTGTCTGTCCTCAAAATAGTTTACAGTCCTTGGGGCACTTAACCAGAAATGAAAATTTGTTGGCAGTACCTATACACTATATACAGACATACAGAGTGTTGCTTCTCCCGTTCTCGTCGTCATTCTCATACCGTCCATTTTGTCGCACCACTACTGCCACCGCCATCACCATCGCCCAGCAGCGGCTGGCATTCAAGATTCCGGTCAACGCAACGCAGAAACTATTTTCAACTTCATTCCAGATAAATGTTGGCATCATGGTCGTCCTTGACAAGGGACCTCTCGTGTCCGGGTAGTGGTTAAATAGTGGCCCCAAAAAAAAAATTTTAATTATGTATCCACTCAGACGTGTAAATCTGAGGTGTTAGATAACGTGTTGTAAAATTCACCACCCCATCAGGCCTCAGGTCACCATCAGCAGTTATTCTCTTGTCTTCCATTGAGAGGGAGTGTACTGTAGAATTGTGTGTTGAATCTTTTCGAGAGTGATTTCTATGTGTGAACAATTTTGAAGTGGACCAAATCATAACTTTTATTTATTTTTGCTAATTAAACAGGCAGACTATGCAAATTAAAATGAGTCGTACTATGGGCTATAGGCACACTTTTGAAAAAAAAAACAACAACTAGGTAGGTATGACGTATGAGGTATCATAATACCTAATGTGTTTGAGAAATTTTTGCTGGCCAGCGTGCTGTTTGCTGTTGACGGTGCTGGTGCTGGTGCTGGTGCTGGTGCTGGTGCTGGTGCTGGTGCTGGTGCTGGTGCTGGTGCTGGTGCTGGTGCTGGTGCTGGTGCTGGTGCTGGTGCACAAACCGACTAGATACTTCCTTCGGAGGGTTTGTTCGTAATTACTCGACGAAGGTTTAGAAAAAAAGAAAAGTCGGACAATTCTCAACAGATGGTGTCGAAGTTGCACCTAGGTGCATATTTCGTTTTTCAGTTCAATAAATGGACTCCGAAACCAGCATACCGCTTGGGCTCAAAATTTCAGGAAGTCCTACTTGAAAGTCCAAGAGTGTTCCTATGCGTGTTTGGTCAACGTTCGTCGGTCTAGCAGTTTGCCAATAACGTGCAGCCGCGTATGCATTTTCAGAAAAAATTTAGCTACGATTTCTTTAAAATACCAAAGTATGTGTTTGGTCCAAATTGGTCCAGCAGTTTACCAACAATGCAGCAGTGCATGCTTTTTCGAACTAATTTCAAAAAACACGGTCTGATTTTGTAAAAAAAAAAAAAAAAATCTTAGGTAGAAGTCCAATAGTTTTTGTTGGGCTCAAAGAAAACACGTCTAACTTGTTTGACTTGACTAAAGGAACTGTATTTCACATAGGATTTGTTAAAAATTAGATCATAAGAAACTGTAATGATTTACATTATGTACATAGGATTGCAATTGTGTTAAAAGTAGAAGTATAACAGATTAGTGGAATGGAAAAATAGCAATTATTCAAATAGGGTGACTCAAAATCATTTTAAAACAAAATAAACAATTTATTTTAACAGTTTTCCTATATGTTTTTTGATCAAAATGGGGTCTTACAGTATGCCAATAAGTTGCAGAAACCATGGACCGATTTTGAAAATTATTATTATTTTTTAAATGTAATACTTAGGGATTTAAAAATACATAAGTTTTAAAAGTTATTTATAAGGTAATAGGGTAAATGAAGAACGCCATGCAAGCATGAAAACTTCGGAAACAAATACGTCAACAACTTTATTTTAAGGGCGACACAACGTTCGCCGGGCTCCGCTAGCTCTTGCATATTTATGTTTTCTAGTCCCTAAAAATTTAAAATTTTGATGGTGAGATATCTTGAATACAAACCATCGCATATGAAATTTTTTCGACATCCATCACTTTAGAAAACGAGAAGTCCATTATGGATTGTGGTATGTGGAATAAAATCTTTTCTTTCCAGACTAACTCCATTACTTAAAGAAACTCATTTTCTGGGAAGCTTTAGCCAGCTTATGAAAAGTCAGAATGTACACAAAAATGTTGTTTCTTTTAGGAAAAAAAAAAAAACGAAAAAAAGCTTTAAATAAATTGAATACTTACTCATGAAAGAATAAACAAAAGGCCAATGCTGACACCTTTTAATTGCCCCATCACACATCTTCCTCAATCACTTGACTTTCCACTTGACTGACAGTCTCATTTGGTTTATTTTTGTGACTTCCAGTGGATTCCTCATTTTCTTCCTCGAAAAAAAAAACCACAGGGGACTGACACTAACAGTGGCATAGCAGCAACACAACATGCACAACATTCTTTTTCAAGCTTTACCAACAACAGCCAACACCACCATCAACATTGTCGCCATCGTCAACGAAATTGAATCACTCAAATTCAAAGGGAGAAAACAAAGGATTTTCTTTCGCCGCCGTTTCCTGGGTGACTGACGAATACGCCAAAGTGTCCTGGCATCATTAATCTTGATTCACTGAGAGGTTTTCGTGTGTTTTATTATTTTGTTTTCCATCTTTTTTTTATCATTTTTTTTTTCTTCGAAGTTGGTATTGTTTTAATGTTTGAAGAAGAAAAAAAACTGAGTATGGTTCACAAAATCTGTCTAATGATGGCAAAGATAGATGTTGCATCTGAAAGATGTATGAAAACCTAAAAAAATAGCTGAATGCAGTGTTTGAAAAGCTTTGGCGTGTCTGGAACAATAGGATTTTTGAAAAATAATACGGAAACATACAATTTTCAAAGACCTGGAAGTTTTAGTTTTTTGTTGCATACATGCATTGTTTATAGGGCAAGTATTTTGTTTGAAAAGCAGATAAAGTTGAAGTTTTAACCATTTTGTATGCTATGCTAATTTGAAGACTGGAAAAGTGCTATGCGAAAATAATTTATGAAAACAAAGCATTTCGGATTCTTCCAAAGTTGCTGACAAATTCTAAGTTTAAGCCGTCAATTCTATATAGAAAATAAAAAGTTCCAAAGATCAGTATATTGCTGGAGGTTTTTGGATTCGATTAACTTTACAGCCTCTTCCACCTACATAATAAAAACATAAATTGATTTTTCCATGGCTACTGCCACTTGTCAGGAAGGTATACAAGACCTCCAAGAGTAACTCTTGTCATGAATCAGTGCTTCTCACCTCAGCCGTTCGATTTCGGTGGAGAACTGTTGGTCCCCTCCATTCCTACCAATAACACAAACAGAGGAATGGTTGATAGCTGTAAGTCACTATTTGAAAATAAAATAACTTCCAATGGGAAGTTAATGAAAAAACCGATATTTATATTCTAAAGCCAAGTTTCGCAGTCAAAGGAAGTGTCACTTAAGTGAGCAATATGGGAGATGGGTAAGCTAGGTTAGCGTGGTTGTCAGCATGAATGTTTGACACACTTACACCATGAGTTGGTCCATTGTGATATCATTATGAATCAAGTAGTCTTTTTTTCTACTCGTTAAACCATTAAGAGTTTTTTTGTGAATTGCCATTGCCAAAGCATCTCCATTGGCAATATTCAAGGCAATGGCAATAAGGGACGCAATTTATTGCCTCAAAAATAATTGTCAATGAAGCCGCTGGGTTATATCAATAATTTGACATTTGTAAATATATTTTTAATTTTTTTGTAGCTTGCATCTGTGTTTTATTGTATTTTGAGTATACGCCCAAGCTTAATTACTTTAAGTGCTCCCATGGAAGTCTGGTTTAAATTAAATCGAATTAAGCTTGACATGGTTGGAAACGAGTGGTATAACAATTGAATATTATGAGCTTGGTTGGGCATCTTGGTTTGACTTACTTTAAATCCAGGTGTTCATTTAAAACCGGATTTAAATGACTGAAAAAATGGCTGATATTACGGATACCATAAAATTGTTTTTGTTTATCATTTTCGACTTTTTCGTTATCGGAAACAATTTTAATAAAAATTTTTACACAGAAAACTTTTAACGTTAAAACTTCTATAATATTTCATGTACTGATTTCCAAAAAAAATATTCTTTGGATTTAAGGAAAATCCCATATTTTTTCGAAAATATGGTTATAGGTGTATATTAGCCGTATTTTTTACTAATTTAGGTATATCGGCCTGGACAAAAAATTAATTTATTAAATAAAACGTTTAACTTAAACTGTAAATAATTTCTAATCTTAATATCCTTCAAGGATTATGTCATTGAGCTGAATACAATATCTATCCAGGTTAACTGGCTGAACAGAATGGTGACGCAGACGGAACCGGAAACGGAGCCGGAATAGCTGTCAAAATATTAAATACACGCAAATTCAATGTTGCGAACACAACGGAACGTAGACGCATACGGAACTGCAGACGCAGACGGAAGAGTTCACCAACTTTTAACTTTTGACGTACGGCACTTTTGACGTTTCAATTTGTATGAAGAAAAAAAACAACTTTTTGGGTCGGAAAAAAATATTGTGGTTATTTGTATCGCGAAAAAAATTATTTATTAAAAGGAAAATTATTGAAACCAAAAATATGAATTCTGAGCTTGTACACAATAATTTTCTTTTGTTTTTCTTCAAAATACTTTCAAAGCTGTACAGCTCCATTGTGGACATGTAAAAAAAATAACGTACGACACTTTTTGACAGCTCTTCCAGTTCCGTCTGCGGCTTGCAAAAATTCATATTTTTTTCCAGCTTTCACTACATTTTGTTTGAGTTGTTTTAGAAATTTAAAGAATGAGTCTTACTCTGCTTTTTCATATTCTCAAATTTATTATATGAATAAATAAAACTTGTATTTTATTATGTATATACCTACCCTACATACTAGCAGGCCCGTGCTCGCTTTGCTTCGCAAGTTTCAATAACTTTATGATTAAAAATACCTTAGTGTTTGATTTTTGATATTTTTATTTTTAAATCGCTGACATTTCAAACAATTTATCACTTTTTTTTTACGTTTTAACTATTTTTTGGTAAACTGTTATAGATTTTAAAAATAAAAGTAGCCTATGCCTATCCTCATGCTCCAAGCTTTCGCTCTACCAATTCGCATTACAATCAATTAGGTATTTTCAGAGATTAAGAGGAACAAACAGACAGACAAACAAACTTTCTTGCGAAGTGATGACTGATGACATAAAAATTTGCCAAATTAAATAAATGCGAAATAATTAAATTCAAAAACAATAAATTGATGAACCCCTGAAATTTTTTAGCATCAGGGACGTCCATTGGATAGTCCATTGAAATATTACAAAATTTTGGCCGAACCTTGCATTTTGTACAGGACAATTTTTTTTTTATGGGTCTATAGAAGGGATCAGTATGGGTGTAAAAACGAGTTTTCGGAGTTGAACTCCCCACCATTTTGCCGCTATTTCGGAAAAGGGGGCGTAAAAAGTTCATCGTGATATCTTGAAAACCATACATCACACAAACAAAACTTTACCATAATTCTGTAGAGAATTAAACTTTCTACAATTTATGTTAACACACTTTTCATCGTAAAATTGAAAACAAAAAAGTTATAACCAAAAAAAGATGACCGTCCGTCCTAAGAAATTTATCTTAAAGAGGATATAAAACAAATAAAACGAGAAGATAATGATATTTTTCTTGACAATGGTCATATTTTTTTGATTATAACTTTTTTGTTTTCAATTTTACGATAAAAAGTGTTTTAACATAAATTTTGGAGTATTCAATTCTCTACACACATTTGGTAAAATTTTGTTTGTGCAATGTATAGTCCTCAAGATATCACGAAGAATATTTTACTCCCCCTTTTCCAAAATGGCGGCAAAATGGGGGGTTCATCCCCGAAAACTCGATTTTACACTCACACTGTTCCCTCCTAAATATCCTTTAAAAAAAAATGTGTCCTGTATGAAATGCAAAGGTTAATGTAACATTTCAATGGACTAATAAACTTACCAGTGAAAGCTGATGCATACGAATGTGTAGATACCTATCTGAAGTTCTTTAAAATTCATTAACTGGCTAAAAAGAATAGAATGACGGAGCCGCAGACGGAACTGGAAGAGCTGTCAAAAACTGTCGTACGTTATTTTTTGTACATGTCCACAATGGAGCTGTACAGCTTAAAAAGTATTTTGAAGAAAAACAAATGAATATTCTTGTGTACAAGCTCAGAATTCACATTTTTTGTTTCCAATAATTTTCCTTTTAATAAATAATTTTTTTAGCGATACAAATAACCACAATATTTTTTTTGGACCCAAAAAGTTGTTTTTTTTCTTCATACAATTTGAAACGTCAAAAGTGCTGTATGTAAAAAGTTAAAAGTTGGTGAACTCTTCCGTCTTCGTCTGCAGCTCCGTATGCGTCTACGTTCTGTTGTGTTCGTAACATTGAATTTGCGTATATTCAATATTTTGACAGCTATTCCAGCTCCGGCTCCAGTTCCGTCTCCGTCACCATTCTGTTCAGCCAGTAAGGCTGTATTTATAATCTTAAAACACAAATACATATGTATATGGTATGTTATGTACATAAATACCAGAATCAATCTTTATTAATTTTTGCTTTCCAATTTTGATTCTCCAAGCATTTGCGTACTAAGTATGTCAAAATAGGCAAACTGTAGCTCGACGCCTTGATGACCTCTTCCCAGTTACTATATATATTCAAAAAATGGTAGTCACAAAATGATGATCAGTAAGTTATTTTATTCAATTACCTACACCAAAATACTGTATGTGTTGAGTTTGTGTTTAAATTGCATACACCTAACCTTCAATATGTAGATTATTTTAAATAAAAATTCAACAGCTAAGCAGCAGCTAATGACCCACAAATCAAATAAGAATCCATATTATTATGTAGGCCAATGTATTCAACTGACAGAGTGTAAAACTCTCATTTTATTTAGGACGGATTTTACCCCTCAAAAGGACATTCACGCCAAAAAATTCAAGGATATATTTTTTGTTTCCCCAATTTTCACCGATTTGAGAAAATTCACCACACTATTTTCGAATATCCGTATACCTATGGATGGAGAAAATGTTCCCATATAATATGAAAAGAGAAAATTTCCCCCATCACATATAAGGATAATTATATGAATATCCTTTAAATATCCTGCTCTACAAAATGAAAATAAAAAATCCCTCATCTATGAATTGGACTTGAGCTAGGTAAGTTATATTTTTCTACGTTGGACATTTTCTTAAGGAATTTCTAAGCACACATGCGCTGATCCTTCTTTTAAACCAATTCAACTCGAAATCTCACCTAGTTCCCACAAGGATAACATCATGGAAAATAAGTATTCAGAAAAAAAAAAACAGAAAACTAAAAACACTGACATCATGTCCTTGGTTAAACTGAAGCGACTACACACGAATAGGCAGCATAAGCGGCAGCAGCAATAGTTTAGTAGCATTATTAGGACGCATCCTGCCTGCCAGGGATGTAGAGTTATTCAACTTTCATTTGAATTATAATTGTTCAAGGCGTGCATATACACAGGTTTTCCTTATCCAGGCCCAGCATCAGTATCTAAACATCATCATCATCATCATGGTAGATCTTAACTCTAGTCCTAGTGATAATAGGTAAGGTCTATACAGGGTGTTCGGTAAAAGGTGCACCAAAAACCTAGAGCGAGTTGTGGGTTAATATACAAGAAAAACATCGTATGGGAGGGGTCTACTTCCCCACGTTTAGACGGGAGGGGAATTTTCTAAAAAATCGACTTGAAATAAAAAAAAAAAAATATTAAAAAACAACGGTAACACTTACAATGTCATATCTTACTTTTTTTTTAAAGCCAGAAATCCATTCTTTTATTTTGTTTTTAATTCGAGTAACTAGAGAGAACAGTTTTTAAAAATTAATTCACACTAATTTTTTTCAAAATTTTACGTAATTGAGTAGTAATTTTGATTTTAATATTCGATGCTAATGTAATTTTCTAAAAAAAAAATTACTTAAGACAGAAAAAAAATTATTAAAAAACAACGGCCACTATTAAAATGGCATGTTATATCTTTTTATAAGGTCAAAAACCACTTCTTTTATTTTTTTTTTTTAAATATGTATGTTATTTTAGTGAAAAATTTTTCAAAAATTACTTTTCAAACTTAAATTTTTGAAAAAAAAAATCAAAAAATTGTGTTCAAACTAATTTTTTTCAAAATTGTATGTTATTAAGTAATACTTTCGAAAATTCAAAATAACCAAAGTAAGATATCCATGAATTTGACTTCCAACGGCTATTTTGTTGCTTCAAAGAGTCTGTTTCTACTCATTAAGTAGTAAAGTATATATCATTATTTTCAATTTTCTCAGAAACTAAAAAACATTTAGGCATCCCGTTTCTGGTGTTTGACTGGAAATTAATAGGAGCATCGAATATTAAAAACAAAAATACTACTTAATAACGTAAAATTTTGAAAAAAAAATAACAAACAACAAAATTTACATTACATACATTATTTTTTCAAAATTTTGAGTTTGAAAATTAATTTTTCAAAAACTGTTCTCTCAAATAATTTGAATTAAAAAAAAACATAAAAGAACCAGCTTCTGGCTTTAAAAAAAAGTTCAGCATAACACTGTAAGTGTTGCCGTTGTTTTTTAATAAATTTTTTTCTATTTCAAGTCGATTTTTTAGAAAATTCCTCCTCCCGCCTAAACGGTGGGAAATGGAACCCCCTCCTATAAGATGTTTTTTAACCTACTCGCTCTAGCTTTTTGGTGCACCTTGTTCCGAACACCCTGTATATGCATCATGCATACACAATCCATGAGTGAGTATCTCTATGCATGTTGAGGATGAGTGAGTGTATCTATGCCTTTGGGTCTTTATCATAAAACTACGGAATGCAGCGCATTAAAATGGCACACGACGACGACGACGAAAAGTGGCTCTTAGGTTTTGAGATGCATTGTCATATAAATTTCATCCCAAATAATGGTGAAGGAGCATCTTCTGTGAACCCTGGGAGCTGGAAGTTGGCTAGGGCCAGGTTTATTTTTATTATTATGTTTTTTTTTTTTTTTTTTTTTTTTAATTTTAATAATAAAGTTTAAGACCCGCTGATGGGGATGTGGAAAAGGACGTTAAATGATAAACGAACGCAGCAACAAGCCGCAGTTGCAGTTCCGGTGGTTGGGTGATGCGGTGTGCGGGTGAAAATAAGCTGACATGCAAAATGACAAGGACGACAAGGATAATGACGAAGACGGCTACGCGAAGAGAGTGTGACTGCGAGCGAAATAAGATGTCATTTCTTAAGATTAATTTATTTGGTTGCGTGTGTGTGCACAAGGATTTTGACTTACATACATAAATTGTTAAATCAAGAGGCTATGCCATCATAGGGTCGGGGGATCGTGTAGTACTTATACATATAGAATTTACAATTCACATGCTGTAAGCTGAAAATCATTAAAACTGACGAGGGATGAGATGTTACTTGTGTGACATTTATTGATATTAACTTCCTTGACACGGGCACAACTGAATTATTTTCCTCATTATAACTCCTTAATTATTGACATGATAAGTGTTGTCGGTACCTACGTTTTGTAAGACCCGTAGATACACATACACGCATATTAAGATGCATTTTATATGTTTTGTGGAGGCACAGCACAGACTTTATTAATTTATGTACATATGCACGTGTATAGGAACCTATAGGCCTTATTATTGACTTTCTTCAAAGCTAGTTTTATGGAAAAACTAGTTCTATTCGGGTTTCAAGTTTTAAGTTTTTCACAAATTTGTATTACTTTGACATATAAATCAAATCAATAATTTTTTTTGAGAAACTTAAAAGCCGAAACCCCTATAAAATTAGTTTTTGAGTAAAACTAACTTAATATGGCCGTAATGAAAAATTAAATACAGAAAATAAGTGTTTTAAATGTCAAAACAGTTAAAGTTGTTTCGGAAATGCATGGTATCCCCTAATTAGATCAGAATATGGAAACGATTTAAGTTTCTGTGGATACAGTGACGCAGATTATGCTGGAGACATTGAAACAAGAAGATCAACATCTGGATACGTTTTCATGTTTGGAAATAGTGTCATTAGTTGGAGCTTAGAACTTCGAAAGTCAGTAGCTCTATCAACTACAGAATCAGAATATATGGCAGCAGCACACGCTGTTAAAGAATTGGTGTGGTTGAAAAATTTACTTAACGAATTACTTCAATCAATGACTACGCCGATTTTTTATATAGACAACCAGAGTGCAATACGACTCGTGAAAAATCCTGAATTCCATAAAAGAACGAAGCACATCGACGTACGATATCACTTTATCCGTGATAAATTTAAAGAAGGCGTTTTCGAATTAATGTATGTCCAATCAAATGACCAAATAGCAGACATTATGACGAAAACTTTGCCTAAAGTGAAACACCAAAATTTTCGAAATCTGATGAATGTCATATCAAAGAATTAATTGATGTTAATTTTTTTATTAAAATGTTTTTCAGATTTTATTATTCTAGTTAACTTGTAACTAAAAGTGGGAGTGTTAAAATTATAAGATTACACTTCTACTTTATATTTAGTTCAAGTTATAGAAATAACTTTGATTTTGTCAATTATTATTTTTACTGAAAAATCACTTCTTCGAAAAACCTTGAACAATAAACACTTATTATAAAATAAATAAGCTTTTTTGTTCAATTACAAATAACTGAAAGAACTTAAAACAAAAGAATATTTTAGGTTATGATCCCTGGGATAAATCTGAGCACAAAATTGTATGGGGGAAAATCGCCATTCATAGTTAAACCTTTTTCGGTTTTTTCTTGAGAGGGTACTTTTGGTTTTTTTTTTTTATTTTTTATTTATCAAAAACTAAAAACGATTTTTACATCTTCTGTTCAGCATTTGACTAAGAATTGATAAGAACCCCAATATTCGCAAAAAAAAGTATACCATTTGAAGAAGGGCCTCTGGATAGTGATAAAAGGCCACGTAATTTCAGTAATTGCTCAGTACAAGACTTTTAACACCTCATTAGTGGAATTTAAGAAAACCAAGTCTGCAATTTAAAAGATCAGTAAAAGGTCATAAAAGGTCAGGTAGTTTTCATAATTGGTCAGGCAAAGATTTCTTTTTTTTAATTTTTAAAAGTTTTGTCAAGGTCATTACAAGGTCACATGAATTTTTAGCACATCATTTACGATATATTCGAAAAAAGTATACATCACCATCTGAAAGGTTACTTAACCCTTTTAAAAGGTCGGGCATTTTCAGAAATTGGTCAGTTGTAAATTTTTAGTTATGAGTTTAACAAAAAAATGAAAGGTCATTGACCTTTACCTTGATTTTGTTTTATAAAAATTATAAAAAATAATCTATGCCTGACCAATTTCTGAAACGAGCTGACTTTTTATTAGGATTCAGTAACTTTCAGGTGGCATAATTATTTTTTTTTAATTCCACAAGAATCCCTACGGGTTCAAAAAAAATAAAAATCCCTACGGGTTCAAAAAAAAATAAATTCGAAAAATTCATAAAAAAATCTCTATGGCTGACCAATTTCTGAAACCATCTGACCTTTTATGGGGATTAAGTAACCTTTCAAATGGTATATATTTTCTTCGAATATCCCATAAATGAGGTGTTAAAAGGTCATATGACCTTGTAATGACCGTGAACTAAACTTTTAATATTCATAAAAAAAAATCTATAAGGCTGACCAATTTCTGAAACTAGCTGACCAATTTCTGACCTTTTAGATGACATACTTTTGTTTGCTAATATCCCATATCTGGGGCGCTAAGATCTCACTTGAACTTGAAAAAAAAGTTACACCTTATTTTGGAAAAATTTTATGTTATGTACAATGTTTTAGAAGATTCGGCGTAAGAATGTTTCTTTAAATCGGCTAAGTCCCATTTTCTGAAACGAAACTTAAATATTTAGGTTCAACTTAAACGCTTATGTTCTACTTTTTCCTCAGCGTAGGGTGTGTCACATAAGTTCTTATGTTGAACATAAGTATTTAAGTTTCGTTTCAACAAATGGCCCTAACAGTTTCTTAAAGTGGAAACACAAAATTAAATTTCTCGTTTACACTTGCAGGTACAACAAAAAAAACGCTGTTTTTAATGGAATGGGACTAAGCCTTGTTGCTGAATTGAAATACATCTACGGTCTTTTGGATATAATAAGCAAGATATATGATGTAATCCAGCAGAACTATATGACACATTAAATACTTATATAGTTTCCTCTTTCCTTAACACAAAAATCAAAGCTTTCTCATCAAACTGTCAAAAAAAAACTTCTTTGGTTTAATCTTCTATTTAGCCTCGAATCACATAGTTGATAAAAAAAAAAAACATCAAACATTTTTATGAGCTCTCGTTCCATGACAACAGCCATCGAGTCAATAAAAGACAATAAAGTACACAATCCAAATATCAAAAAACACCTAAGTATTTATTTCCATTTAGTATAACGATTTTTTTTTTATTATTTTATTTTTCATTGTTATAGTTGGGATTAGGAAATTCCTTCATTTGCACTTCGTCCCAAATAACAGTCCGTTCATTTATTATTACTTACTATCTACTGCTGCCCTATATCTTGATACTGAAACAAAGTTCCTTCAACTCAACTCAAACAAAACAATAGAAATATAATACAAGTACTAGTTTTTGGGATTTTGAAAGCCTGTGAATTTGGCAGTGTTTGTTTGTATTCTTCTCTTATTTCTATTTTTCTATATTTCTACAACAAAAAGGAGAAATGTCAAAATTTTACAAAAGATTTATACAATGATGTGCTTCATGTCAAGCGTTTTGTGTTTGTGCTATCGCCATCCTCAATCCTCACTTATTAGATGAAGTAGAGTGCCACTTACATAGATGAACAAGAAATGGTATACAAACATCACACCAAAACCAAACGGAAGAAAACCCAAGTTGATAACGTTGACAGAAATAACAATGGCGCATCGGAAACAGAGAATTGCTGAACGAAATGCTTTAAAATTGGCTTGCTTGAAGTAATATTAGTATAGTCTGGGAGGTAGCGTTACAAATGATAGGTATACCAAATTCTTTAAGCAAAGTTTAAAACCTTAAAATCTTTCTTTTTTGTCAATATTTGAGGCAATGTCAATCTCAATTAAAAAAAATTTGGGTGGGCATTATATTGTTGGCATATTTTATTCTAAAACATCAGTGAACAGTAAAAACGAGGGCAGTTCCATAAGTTCTTAAAAAACAAAAAACAATTCCGTTATGTAATTTGGTCTCACTAAATTTTGATCTTCAACATGTATGGTTAAAGTCCCTATCACCTACTTATATAGTCGTCAATATTGTCAATATAATATTTCTCGTTGATCAAAAAATTGCAGAATCTGTATTGTCTGTATCGAATTTTAGATTTTTTAATAAATTCTGAATGATATGCTAAGAACTATTATACGAATGCTTCTATTGACGAAGTTGATATCTACAATTTTTTGTCAAAATGAATGCTGTTTATCAATTTTTCAATCAATTGCTAGTTCTATGTTAATAGATAATTTTTTTTGAATGATTCATAATTTATTTTCACTTTGATAATAACACAAGTTTATACGGTTTTTGACAGGAGCAATTGAAAGGTATTCTTAAAGTAATTTTTGGTATTGAACTCAAACCCGTACTAACCCTTCATCCGTTTAAATCCATAAACTCTCTGTTGAAAAATGACAAAAAAAAAAAAAAAAAACAGTTTTCGCTATTTTTTAAAGTTAATAAAAATGCGAGATTATTTTTAGAATTAATTGAAAGGGTTTTCTGTGATAACACACGTGCAGTTTAGGCTGCAAATCTTTTGCACCATCATATTTTCATACCTTCAATATTTTTAGTTCTTTTTAACAAAATTTTCAAAAATTTCTAATTTAACTAATCTTCGACCGATTTCATTAGAGTTTTTTAACTATTAAATAGGTTTTTAATTTTTTTCAATGACATGTGTTCCATACAAAATACGTCATTAAAAAATTTAAAAGTCTTTGTGAAACCAAAAACTACTTGTCTGCAAAAGCCAAGATAAATTTTGCAATTAAGGTATCTTTTACTCTCTAAAAAAAAAGAAAGCAAAAGAAGAATGATTTAAACTTAAATATGAAGAAGAAGATAAGTAATTTCAGCAAAAATTTTAAATTTTGTTAGAAAAAAAATAATTATTATACATATAATAACCTTTTTTCTCATTTTTTTTTAAATTTCATTTTGCATTTCTGAAAATAGAAGCATAAGAAAAATCCAGAAAAACTTGGTCATTTTTCCTTAACAAGATTACAAGAATTTCGTATGAATTTTTTTTTTTTTTTTGGGATTTTTCCAACAGAGAGTTTATATTGAATTATTCTCATATATCTTTCACAGATTTTTACCCCTCCGTGTCGTAAAAATCAGCTAATTCTCAACCTCCAGAAAATGACTGAACTGAACTAGTCCAGTCAACGAAGGAAAGTTAAAGGCAAAAAATCAAGAAAAATTAAATAAATAAATTTGGTGGCACAAACGGCTCATGAAGAACCAGGGCCTAGGGACTTACAACTCTCAACCATTCCTGTGTGCGTTGTCTGCAGGAATGGAGGGTACCTACAGTTTATTGCCGAATCCGAACGACTAACGTGAGCGGCACTTTTCTATGATAAGAGATACTCTTGGAGGATTTGTCACTTCCTCGCAAGTGGTATAGTAGATCCGAAAAAAAACTTAAGGTGGAAGCGGCTGGTATTGAACTATAGACCTCTGACATGACAGTCCAATGCACTAACCATTACGCCACAGGCTACTACAAATAAAATCAAGTAGTCCCACAGGCCACAGCTCCAACATGCTAAAAGTCAACAGCCCAAGGCCGTGAGCATAAGCCTTGATAGGGGGTTAAAGTCCTCTTTTGTAGTTTTTCGTGAATATTTTGAAAACCAAGCGTTCAAGCAGAAAAGTTAACAAAATTCGAGTTAATTAAATTTCATACAAACAAAAATTGTTCATAATTTCGCTATAGGAGCCATACTACGGGAGATGCTGGTTGTATAGAAATGTAAAGTGAAGGTAAAAATGTATTAATTTTATACAATGTTTCTGTTAATATTCAAATGTCAATCACTACATCTTACATACTGAGTGTTTTGTTTTCAAGTTATTGACCATTACTTATATGATATTCAGGCATAGAAAGAAAAAAATCGTTTGTGTGAGAGGGTCTATTTCCGCCCGTTTATAAGGAAGGAATTATTTTGTAAAACATTGTCATAAACCAGATAAATCTAATTAAAAACAACAGAAATACCTATACTAGTATACTATAGCTTTTTAAACCAAAAACCTATTATTTTATTTTGTTGCTAAAACAAGTTTTTTCAAAAAACAGTTTAAAAAAATTAAAAATTTTGAAAACAAAAATCGATGGACATTATCACATCAGCAGATTTTATTCTATTTTTTGTACACGAAATATACATATAAAATAACATGGAAGACAATAACTGTCAAAATCTTCCCATAACTATTGGAAAATCGTTTTTTTACAGCCCAATCTTATGTATTTAGTGAAATCATAAAAATCACAGTGCGCAACCCTACCACCCAGACTATATGGAGTTATATAGTTACTCTAATACTCTATATATAGAATCTGGCCCAGATCCTATGGTTGCGATTATTTCTACATTGATTGATTTGAAAGTATTTTCGCAAGTCACTTTGGTGAAATCAAATTTAAAATCGATGTCCTTTCATTGTTTAACATCTCTTCAAGAATCACTCTTACTCGTAGCTACTTTTCGTTTCGGAATAATTAATCATGTGTGAGTCCTTTTATATTGGAAGTTAAGAGTCCCATTGTAATTCTTTGTATTCTTCAGAGAGTGTTAGCTATTTGAAACCTACAAACGGCAATGATTTAAAATCAGTTTTAAGATTATTTCAATTCAATATCTATACATATACTGCGCTGTTGATATTAAATTCATATTCAAATTGAGTCTGTGGCTACATAAATGGTAGCAAGGTGTAGATGGTTGATGATATAATGATGGAGATGATGACGATGATTGTGATTGTGATTGCTTTATAGGAACAAATCGGTTTTTTGCCATAGCACATACACTTTGAAACTCATATTCTACACTATACAGCCCATAGTGATTGTCCTTGTGTTTTATTCTATAAATCAAATTCCTGAAATGATGATTTGTTAGGCTTTCGATAGTTTGTCATTGTGACATTAACAAATGGGCTTAAACGCACACACAAAAAAAAATCATAAATACAAAAATATACAACAGTGGCGCTCATAAGGTTACAAGTATTGTTTTTTTTTTTTTTTTTTTTTTTTGTTTGGTGTGCTTAATGAATCTAATTGTATCAATAAAGAAATTGTTTTGACATTTATAAATTACTTAGACAATTATTTTGACAGCACTATCTGCGTGACGGATGAAACAATAATAGCAGACAAATCGACCATAAAGAAGCAATTTCTTTTGGATAAGATGTCAATATTTTTTTGTCGAAGTTTGGCTAAGGTAAGTCTTAAAAAAAAAAATAAGAAAATTGTTTATGATTTGTGATGACTAATGTATTATAACTTTGATTGAAATTGTTTTTTCTTTTCAGATTTTTGAACTTATGTAATGGAATGGTCGGTCCTCTTAAAATCAGTTCTTTTAATGACATGCATTATAGAAAACACTTGTCAACACCATTTGTTAACTGTGTCTATACCGACTGTGAATTGAATAAGTACACACTTCAATAATTAGATTAATTCTTAAACAATAATAAAAACACTTAAAAATTATCAAATAAAATTAATTAGAAATGCTCGCAGTGATAACTGAAAATAACTTTAAAAGGCATTTAGTTGAAATGTTCTCCAATTTAAATTATAAAAGCAAAAGTACAAAATTAAATAAAACTAGTTTGTTAATATTTGCATCAAAATGCGTACCTTTTGTTTATTACTATTATCACTGTCAGTAGTTGCTATCTCTGCTGATCTGGAATCTGATTTTAAAGATATTTTTCATCAAATTTCCAAGGATAATCATCAAGCTCTCAGTGAAGAAATTCCGGAAGAAAATACAATTATCAACAATCCAGAATTCCGAAGTGATCTCGCATTTCCACAAGATTTTAATCTTCTCAACTTTCTGCAGGAAATCTTACAACTAAGTGAAGTTAGGAACATCATAGAATGCCTCAAACAATGGGGTTTCGACTTTAATGCTCTCATTTCACGTCTGGTTACGTACTTTATTCAAAATCCTTCCATTTTAAGTAACCTTACAAGCTGGTTTAGAGAGATGCCATCTGGTGAAATTTTAAAAGTGATTCAAGCGAAAATCGAAACAAGTCCAGATTTTGCTAAATTTGCTAAGGCTGTTCATGATCCCAAGTTAAAGGAACTGATTTATAGAGCTATGAATTCAAAAACTGTACAAGGAAAGATGCAAGACGTTAATGTGAAGAGATTTTTTGTATCATTTAAGCCAATTATTACTGCATTTGTAGTAGGCTCAAAGAAATATAACAATAATAAGGATTCATAAGTTAAGATGATTAAATTTCTATGAAATAAAAGTCGAAATGATAAATATGAGTGTTTTTTTTAATATTCTTTAATTTAATTTAAGGTTTTTAACTATTTTGTTTTGCTTTGTTTTATGGCAAATTTGTGTGTTAATGAGTTTTTGCTGTCAAGGACCTAAACTTCTGTCTGTTTAACCCATAACTTTTGCACGAGAATTTTCGAAAATAAAGATTTCTCTCATATATACGTATATCTTTTAGTTTCTTATATCTACTTTAATAAGTCACCTATAGAAACACCAATGAAGTATTAGATCAACCCCTTACGGAATTTTATGGCTGTTTATCTGCTGGACTTACAAAAATTTTTGCTTTTCTCGCCTCGTGGTCGCGAAGCAGAAAACATTGGTATCATTTATTCAAACCTATAATCACCCTGAAAATCTTAATTTTCAAAAAAAACCTAACGCTTTTGCATCCCACCCTTGACAATTATATGCCACAATGTAGCAGGACTGGAAGAGGAAATGGCTCTATAAACTTTAGTTGCTTGAGAAAGGGTTTTGTAACTCGATTGTCGATTACCTTCTTAGGACAAATAATCAGGGATTGGTAGGATTTATTCTTTTTTCTTTAAGCGCTGCTCTCGCTGTCTTAGTTGACCGTAATTATGACCATAAAAACTAACTTCATCAATTTCACCCCAAATTTATTTTTATTTATGAACAATATTAAGTATGTAGGTATATTAGACTGATTCAAAAAAATTTTAATGTCTCCTATTCTTAATGCCACTAGCTTTTTAGTTAGAGTTTAGTGAAATATTAAGCTTGGTAAAATTCCAGCCGTTTAGTTTAATATTTAGAGGTCGCTCATCGCTAATTTATTTTTTCCATACAAATTGTATGGAAAGTCTTCTTTTGTTTACTTCTTTTTTTAATAACTTTACAACCGGTTATTGTACGGAAATTGTTGAGATGTACATTAAATATAGCTCTACATTAAATACATCAAAATGGCATTTCAATGCGAGATCAAAATGGCATTTCAATGCCAGTGTTGCCTGTTGTGCTTTTTTAGGGTACATAAAGTAATGTATTAAGTACTTAAATATACCTACTCTCATACTAGCGATGTTAATTGCACGTCTTAAGAGAATAATTGGATGAAAAAAATCGACATCGTGGGGGAGGGAGGGGAATGAACGATGCATTTTTAGAAAAATATTGTTTCTTTGATTTCCTTAGGGTTAGGACAAAAAATAACTTTAATAATATTTTGATTTTGATTGGGTATATGCATATTTTAGATCGTGTGTGAATGGGATTAAAATCGCGTTATATTTTTTCCGAAGATTAATTTTTGACACTATTGAGGTGAATCTGTACGTGGAAACGTCAAAACTTAATCTCGGATAAAATTTAATCGAAACTTTAAACCAATTCGCACACGGCCTTAGTTTCAGTTACAATTTTATTATTTTGTTGAAACATAAGCAGATAGTTGTTTATTTCGTTTTTGTTTGTATTTTTTAATAGCAATTTTGTATTAAATATTTTTACAGCAACTACTTTAAAATACTGCATTGAAAAAAAGAACCGAAAATGAATTTTTTCATAGAATTTTCTTATTGATATGTTGCGAATGTGATAAAATAATGAAGGTAAGAAAAAGAAAAGCTGTGAATGCTGAATGTGATATAGTAAAAATAAAATAAAATAGAAATTGTTCAAACACCTTAAATAGACAATTTATTTTAAGACTGAAATAGTTACTAAAAAAAAGAATACGGCAATACTCCATTTTGAATGTATTGAAAACATTTTGACAGACAGTTCACTTTGCGTTTTTTCATTTGACAGCAACTTTTATGGAAATTGTAGTAGATTGAAGGAAAGTGTTGGAATTTTTTTTAACCAGAAGGTTAAATTGTAGGATTCAATTTAAGCTCTACATTTTTTTTAACCTTACATCTAACTAATAGTCGACATTAGTGATTGATTATTAGTAAGACACATTGACGGTACCTTTAAGCCTATGCCCTAATTATTATACTTAGCCAACAAAATAATTTTGGCCAAACAATTCTCATGCAGTTACCTTTATTTTGTCAATTATCATTGGTATGGAGTTTAATCATTGAAATAATAAAAATGATTTCATGAGGAAATTTGGATCAAATGCATTATTCAATGTTAATATACCTACTATGGATGTAATATTTGCTAGATAATTATATTTATAAGTTTTAATTACTTTCTCTCAAGTGTTTTGATGTATTTCTTGTCATACATTCCACTTGAGAGTGCATAAAGGAAAACGCAATTAAATTGATTAATATTACTTTTAGACTTTCAGAACGATTTCGTGTTTATTTATATTTATGTTTGGAATACGTTATTTTAGCAAACATACGAGTATAGAGGGGTACTCAGAATTCAGCACTTAACTGTACCTGTAGTGCCTGTACTGTTTTCCAGGTTTAAGTTTAATGTTGAAAATTTTGTCCATACAAATATTTATATAAATTTATATCCGACCCGAACCTGCCGCTTCCACCTTCCTCTTGCGAGGAAGTGACAAATCTTCCAAGAGTATCTCCTGTCATAGAAAAGTGCCGCTCACTAGCCGTTCGGATTCGGCAATAAACAGTAGGTCCCCTCCATTCCTGCAGATACGCACACAGGAATGGTTGAGAGTTGTAAGTCACTAGGCCCTGGTTCTTCATGAGCCGTTGTGCCACCAAATTTATTTTATTTATTAACCTGCATTGTGTTTAATATTTTTTAAATTGTTTCTTGAACCAACTGTCGGACATTTAACGTTCCTCCCAATGCAGTTTCACTCAGCTTCACAGATTCACCTCACTAGTGTCAAAAATGAATCTTCGGATAAAATTTAACGCGATTTTAACCCAATTCGTACATCTTTCACGGCCTAAGGATAACTATCCAAGTTTATATAAATAAATAAACGCTTCTCGTTTTTCAACTGCACGAACAAATGCTTTCTCGTAAAAAATTCTAAAATTTGACATGAAAGCTATTTAGAGTTAAATTATTTATCTAGAGAACGAGGAGAGGATAACCTTTTAATTTAAATGTAAATAGAAAAAATGTTTTTCTACACTATACAATGTGATTTGATCTAAATCAGTCAGATCTTAAATGTTTATACATATATAAACCAGAGGTATGTGCTGAAAGAAAACTTTTGTTCAAGTCACCCTAAATAATATAAAATTTTGAACAAAATTAGTTTGAACAAAATTTTGTGTTTGAAAATTAATTTTCCAAAAACTATTCTCTCAAATAATTGGCATTAAAAACAAAAGAACGGGCTTTTAGATTTAAAAATAGTATAACATGACATTGTAAAATTTGACGTTTTTTGATGATTTTTTTTCAATTTTAAGTCCATTTTTTAGAAAATCGCCCCTCCCGCCTAAACAGGGATGCGATTTTTTTCTTGTCTCGACTCAACCTTTTTCTTTCAATTTTTGTTCACAATATGACAAGACTATGTATATTTATACAAAAAAAGAAAATGTTTTAAAATATATGATTTATTGACAGGTCATTATTATTTTAAAATTAAAATTACATAATTCATCAATAAGTAATGCGATGTTAATTTTGTCATATAAATTTGATACGACATTTTTAAGCAATATTTATTTGGCAAACTTGCATTTTTTACATTTTAATGTAATACCGTTTTAAAACTACTTTTTTAAGGAACAATAATCCTCGCATTAATTGACTTAGAACTTGAATCAAGTAAATTCTAAATTTTTTCTTAGAAAAAAGTAATTTAAGTTATTTGTGTTATGATATTTCAAATGTCATAGTTATTTTTTAATTATTTTTTTCTACTTAAAGCCTAAATGAGAGGATCTTAACTACATTTATATACGATTTTTGTCTCGAGCTTCGCCCCAAACTGTAGGTACGCCTCAGATTTTCATCGCATCTTATGCAAAACCCCCGGTATAACTTAATCCTTAATGATATGATAATATTTGTTGTGTTTTTTATGTTTAATAATTTTTCGACTGTAATAGTTCTTAGTGATTAAATGTTAAAATATAAGCCCAGAAAAAATTGACCAAAATGTATTCAAACTTTGTTAAGAAATCGGATAACGCAAGATTTTGGTGAAAGCTTAATTTGTATCTCCTTAAAAGTAGGTATATATGTACCCTGAATTTGAACTCCGGCGTAAGTTTTTAGGAGGGTGAAATTCTAGAAAACCATACCTACAATTTGTTTTATTAAAATTGTATTTCATGTACCTACCTACATAATTCTAAAAAAAATAGGTTTGAAAACCTTTTTTCCTTAGAGATTTTGAGCACAGCATGCGCAAGCACTACAATATTAGTTTTGTTTAATGAAAATATTTTTTCCATATCCCCGCGGTGAAAGGAACCGCTTGCGCGTCTGCACTAATTTTTCTTAAAATCTACTACAGTTAGGGAATCCAATCAAATATAATTTTTCTTTAAATTTCTTCAAATAAATTTATAGTTTTCATATAATTAAAAAAAAAATATTAATACTTTTTCCTTGGATAAACATTTAGGATTATTTCTAGGAAATGTTTTGTACATAAATATCGAAAATTAACTCTTGGAATTTTTCTGAGTTGAAATCTCAAGTTTCCTTTCTTATTAAAATCTAAGAGCAGTTTGAATCTTCGTCGAGAGAATTGGAATGTTTTATGTACCAACATGGTTATGCCATCAAAAATTCTTCCCGATTTCTTTTAAGTTCTACATGTTTTTTAGTAAAAACAAACGTTTCGAGTAGCTTTTTTTTTCTTCCTGAAATTTACATTTTTATCATATTGTTATTCTGGAAGATTTTTAATAAATTAAAAAGAACACAGTTCTCAAGATTTCTACTTCTTGTTCTGAATATATATCCACTTAAAACCAACGGAAGATAGTACTTGACTAAGTTATTATTGTTGTTATTTAAAGACATTTCTTCCTTATAATAATAGTTTACTGATAACGAAAATTCACCCCATTATCAAAATATTTGCCTAGCAAAATTGATTTTTTTATAATATCTCAAAGTAAAACACTTCACTCTGCTGATGTGTATGTACATAAAAGTTAAATATTTATTGGAAATTACATCTGAAGTTCTATTTAAGACGAGAATTGTTATTGACTGAACGTAGTATTATTTCTCAACAACAATGAAAGCAACTTGTTTCGGTATTCTGCTTTTGGCAGTTGTCATTTCGGCTGATCTTCAGTCTGACATCAATGAAATTCTAAGTCAGTTTCCTGAAAACCAAAAAATTTCATCTTACAAAGCTAATCGCTTAGTCGATTCTCAACATCAACAACAACCCCACAATGATTGGCTGAAAGGATTTTTCAAAATTTCGGAAGTGAAAGATTTAGTTGATTTCTTTAAACGTAAAGGAATCAATGTGGAAGAAATTGCTTCCAAGTTTTTGCACAATCCAAGTAAATATCGAATTCCTGATGACGTTTTTACATCTGGTGATGTTGTTTCAAATATCATGAAGTATCTCTCATCGTCTAAGGTTGCAGAAATTATTAAGAAAAAAGAGGAAACCAATCCAGAAAGATCCAGAATTTAAGACACTTTTCTACAGAGTCTTAAACATGAAAGCTTCTCTCAACAATAACGAACAACAAGAACGAGGTTTCTTTAAAAAATTATGGAAGAAGGTACTGGCTAATGGAATAAGCGTAAGCATTCCATTCGCTGGATGATAATTTTATTTTTTGAAAATACCAAAATGTTATGTTTTTAAATTTTTACTTAATAAAAAAATTGAATGTGAAATTTAACCTGCCAGCCGGCGAAAAGTTTTCTTCTTGTTGTTTTTATCTTAATAAAATAACCTTTTCCTTGAATTAACTTTGAAATGGTCGTAGATTTCTGCCCGTAATCAGGGCTACTTTCGTGACTCTAAAGAGGTATTTTTGGCTCCTTTTTTCACCTCCGCCTCTTTGCGACCACTTTTATCAAATTATACAAAAATCGCTCTTTTAAAATATGCATGACTCCTTTTCCTCTTTTTAGAATTTCTTCATATTTTCAATTTTCTCAAAAACTAGAATATATGCGCCAGTTCTATCATTGAAATTTTTAATTGTTAATTCTGAGCGGTTTAGAAAGAAAAATCAGTATATTTGTATTGTATTTGTATGCCAAATGCCAAAATGAAAGTTATGACTCAGTTATTATTTCCAGGCAAAAAAATGTTTCATTTTCGCCAAGCCTTCCATATAAAATTACCACTGATCCTTAAAAAATTAAAAACGATTTTATGTTGCTGGACTTGCATTTTTTATATCTAGAATAAAAAGTGAAGTAATAATTTTTATTTCGTCATCAAAATAATTACCAACTTGCTTTTCTAAAAGTCGTGGTTGGTTTGACTATGCAAACGTGGTTGATTTGACTATGCAAAGTAGTTGATTTAACTATGTTAACGTAGTTGATTTGACTATGCAAACGTGGTAGATTTGACTATGAAAACTAGGTTTATTTGACTATGCAAACGTGGTTGAATTTACTATACAAACGTGGGTTATTTTACTCGCAAACGTCGTTGATTTGACTATGCAAACGTAGTTGATTTAACTATGTTAAGAGAGATCCAAACTCTAATGCGGTTATTATTATTATTGGCGTCCGGTCGGTTTTGGCTTTTTATTTCCATTTTGGGGACTTTTAAATTATTTTTGGCTCTTTTTTTCTTGAAATCCCCTTTTTTCCTCTTTTACAAAATCTAGAAAGGTATAGCCCTGCACATCTCAATAAACTTAAATTCAACAGGGAGACCCTCTTCCTTTCCATTCTCTCTCTATGTATATGACGACCCTGACATCTCTTTATTTAGACTTAAACTCTTTTTGGTAGATCGGACCTTTATGCAACATTATAGCTAGCATTTTTTCAGTATTCTCTTTTTATAAGCGATGTTCATTGTATAGGCTTCAGTTTCTTCCACGGCCTCTTCTTGAACCCTGCAGTGTACAATACTCTTATTCTCTTCTATTTTTGCAAAGTGATTATTAATTATGCAAATAAAAGGGTTTTTACACTATCTCACGTCAAAAACGTGTTATTCAAAAACTTTTGAAATGTTTACCTAAGCTAAGTAATGGTTTTGTATGTATCTTAAAGACTGATTAAATATTAAATATTTATTCGTAAAATATTTTATTATTCTATGAATTGGTTAAATATCATAAGTTTATATAAGTCCCCTTCATTCCTGCAGAAACGCAAAAGAAAATGATTGAGAGTGTTGTAAGTTACTAGGCCATAGTTCTTCATGAGCTGGTTTTCTACTTTTTGGGGTCAGCATTCCCTCCTTTGTTGGTTGGAATTATTTAAAAAAAAAACAGTACTCCTTGGCATAATGGCAACTGGTTATTGCCTAAGACTACAACGCCGTGAGTTCTGGGAATCCAATATTAGACTATTCCACCATATAACAATACTTACTCGATTAACGGTTTTCCTTAGAATTTTCTTCGTAACAGCTCTGAATTCTTTGAATAAATTGATATTGCAAGCTTGCCTAATTTTATTTAAACTTGTCTTACATTATTTTTTTTATCTATTAGAGAATTTGTGTAAGAACCCATCTAAATAAAACATAACTAATGCCATTTAATTTATTTTCCCCAACTAATACTACCCCCGATCCAAACTTTAATTTTAAATTTTCTAACTTCTATCCCGTTGCAATCAACACAAGTAGCCTTTGCATTCAAAGCTCGGTAGAACAAAACCTTGAATTCTGGATCCTTAATAGCTTCGGTTAATTTGGCAAAATCGTAATCTGTTTCACTTTTCTTCTCGATGACAGCTGATACTTGAGGTAAGGCGAAAGTTTTTAAAATGATATCAAGAATATCTTCAATAGATGATGCTCGTGCGAAAGCTTGATATTGATTTAAACTATTCAAGAGGTTGATCAACATTTTGTCAGCTTGAATTCCACATTTTTCAAAGTACTGAATTAGGTTTTTAACATCTGGGACTTTGAAGAGCTCTTGCAAAACTTCATTGTTAAGTTGTTTTAGTTGAGTTGGCTGATGGACAGAAGAACGGAAATTTTGTCGAAAGACTTCAGTTGTTATTTTTGTATCCCAAGGAAATTTGTTTATAATCTCTTTAACATCGGATTGAACGTCTGCAGAGATAGTAACTGCTGAGAGTAGAAGAATAAACCAAATTGAAGACATTTTGTTGAGTTAATGTTTAAGAAGAAACTGAATTAGTGGTTGATTTGTTTTGTCTTATATAGCTCTGCATAAGATATATGTAAAAATAAAATTAAGTGTTTCCAAGAAAATGTTACGTACAATGATGTATTTTGATAAGAATTAATTTAACAAGATATAACAATTGGAAAACCAGGTAAGGACTATGTTAAGTAGCCCTTTAGATAAGATATTATAAACATACATCAACACAACTTATACAATTTCTAAAATACAAATGCCTACAAAATTATGAGCGAACTTGCTACCTCCATAAAAAGTTGTTTTAGTTTTTCTTAGTTTAGTTGAACTTTTTTAGAAAAATGTTGCTATTCAATTTGTATCATCAACCATTTTTAATTATTATAATTTTTCTCTGGGAATGCTTCTGTCTTTCGAAAATGGGAACGTGAACGATGCTCGAAAGCTTCTTCCGGAACATTTACGATATCGAGAATAAATTTTTCAAGGCAATTTTGTTATAATTTTATTCGACTTTTTAGTCGGGGAAATTATTTCCGTTAGAGGTTAACTATAGCAAAAAAAATATTTTAGGGGAAGAAGAATTCTCCTTTAGATTTCCAATAGGTCTTCATAATGTCTTTGATGAGCAAACCACCAAATTTATTGTGCCGTTAAGTATGATGCATTTTTAACTCAAATTTATAAATTGGGGATGGCTGATTTAAGGTTGTATTTATCTTTAGAATAGAATATTTTTGGTCTTGCGTGCACATTACAAAAGTCAGAAATATGTCGAAAAATTAAAGAAGAAAATTCGAAAAGGCTTAATTATAAAAATTCAAATTGAATTATAATCTCAAGTGACATTTTTGCTCTCTTAAGACGCTCCAAAAGCCTCACGAGACTTAGTTATTGGAGCTAAAAGCAAGACTGTTAAAGCCCTTAAATGGCTTAGTTTTGGGAGGCTCTTCATGCTTATACATATTTATTCTTCTTATGGGATTACAGACGCCACTTTTTAAAGCTGCTTAACTCTTGCTAAGAGAGTGCGTGTTTTCCTATAGGATAAGAGACCGAGTATGCGCAACCTTAAAATAAAAATAAATCTCTTACGTTTTATATTTCTTTTTTGTTTGTATGCGTCATGCTCTCATATCAAAAAAAAAATTATGTGTTTTTTGATGAGAGTATTTATCGGTAAAAATTGAAATATATTAATTGTGATAATTGTGGCATAATGTAAACTAAAATCATGTTCCAAATAAAATTTTTTTCTACTATTTTGCACATTTTGCTTAGAAAAATAACAACACGCTTTGAAAAAAACGTGTTTTTAGTTTTTATCAGAAAAGGGGTTACCATGAGTTCTTCTTTTTTGTCAAAAAACTCATGCTCTATTTACAGGACAGACAAAATTTTATTATTTTTTATTTTTTTGTCATTTACTGTCATTATTATTTTCGTATACGTACATACTTAGCAAAAAAAAATTAGGTATGTCAGATGTTTATGTGGTATTTATGATTGAATCGTTTAATATTGCCATTTTCCTTATACTGCGTTAATATTCTTACCCTTTTTTTTTTTTTGCAAAAAATGACAAAACTTAAGAAAAAATGAACTCAAATATTTTTTTCTGGGTGATTTCCAGTACCTACACATATAGATTTAATCAGAATACTATCATTGCATTGGGTAAACTCAGTTTCTCAAGCCCTCTCTTTATACTTACACCAAACCAAAAAATCGATCCAAATTAATGAACTTGCCACTTGTTTCCGGGGATAGCGTATCCGATAGAAACATGAACAGAAGCAAACATTCTTCGGAAAAAGTACGCACATCTGTTTAATTCAATTCAAACAGCAGTTCGATTGACATTTAAAAACTTTAGCTCCCATTCGACTCTTCGATTGACATTTAAGAACTTTAGCTCCCATTCGACTCTTGAACTCTTATTTATGTGTTGTTATTGGATTGTAAAGACTAAATGACGTTTTGCGTTCTAGTTTCATAACGACAAACTTAAAAGACTTACATTGATCTAGATATAGGATTTAAGTACTTTGACATTTGAAAAATGCTAACTTCTTATAATAAAATTGTTATTAGACGAACATGAGTATTATAACACGATATTAATTCTTAAGCATAGAAATGAGATTAAAAAGAGTCTTATGGGAGTTTTTTCAGATTCCAAGAGCTAAGCTCTGGCGAATTTGTTAGTTGAGATAGGCATTATGTAGCAAGTAATAGGCATTATTTTTGCAAGTAATGATATTACATTTCTCTAGCTTTCATTTTATAATGCAATTGCAAATATTCATCCATTTAATAAATTTTGAAAGTTGAATTCAATTAGAATTTAAATGATACAATTTGTATGCAAAATTTAATATAACAGCCACCATCATTTGGTATCGTTTTGAGCGTGTGATAAAGTCTAATGCCTTTTATGAGATAAGATAATATATTTTTTTTTCTGAAGAATTTTTGAAAGTGCTCTTAATAATTTGTGGCGTTTGTGTAATAAAATATTTCATGGGTGTTTTATTTCTTTTACATATATCAAAATTATGACACATTATTAGACGATACGAAAAAATAATTTGTGTTTCCATAAATTTTTCATGCGGCACTGATTGTTGAGTTTTTTTTTTATAAAAAATCAGTCTAGCAAAGATAATGTTATAGGAAATATTGAAAAAGTACTTATGCACACAATAAATTTTAATTTGTGATAAAAAAAAACATGCAAGGACAATGCTATAAAAGAAAGAAATTAATATTATCATCATGTAATTCCTAAATAAAATTCATTTAATTGTTATGTAAATTTTAAATTACGAATCAGAATAATATTAATTCATAATTTTTCAGACTAAGTAGTAGTTTAAGTGTTATCTAAGGAACCTAATTTAAATTTAGAAACTATTCTCTGAATAGTGATCTATGCTGCGGCACATTTATTTTTTCCAGGCCAAAAGTTTTATGCTTTTGATCTGCCCTTAGTTAAGTTTTTAATTATTTTATAAATTACCCATAGATTTCGTGTAAGAAAATACAAATTTTTAGTCAAATCTATCATTACGACACGACGCACGCGCGATGTAGTGATGAAGAGGTTCAAGCAAGTGATTTTCAGCATGACGGAGCGGCGCAGCTGTCAGTTTGTTTGAATGTGCGTATCTTCGCGTCTATTAATCGAGCTAGAGCCTAAATGGATAGTTGGATTTGCTAAAAATTTGGTATAGACCACCTTTACATTATTTCCTAGTAGATAAAATCGTATTTTTGTTTTCACTCAACTAGAAGGCTTATTTATAACTTATTTAGTTTCCATAGAATGATGACAGTCTGACGTGTTAACTGAAAGTGACGTATCTAACATTTGTCGATTTTGTTAGTTAAAGCCAAGATTGAAATCATTGGGATGGTTTTTATAGTAACTAAAGTTGTATAACTCGCTTTTTGAGCAGTTAAACAATCGAAACACCTCCTTTTATTTAAAAATGGCGAAACGAAGATATATAATCATTAAAAAAAATGTAGATATGAAGGTACTTCATTTTTAGTTAACACGGCGGATTTATATTCTATATACATATAATTGGATAAAACCAAAACTAGGGTAACTATTTATATATTGTTGGTCTTATATAGAAAACAAATATTTTCAAGTCTAAAAACATTTGAATTTTAAGGAATTCTTGCTTAGAGTATTTTATTAATTTCGTTTTCCATTAGTCACTCTCAGAACTCTTTTTTTTAACTTTTTTTGCACTCCAACAATCCAAAAAAATTTCAGTATCTATTCCAAGTGATGATTTAGGGGGTTTTTTTTCATCCAGATTTCATTAAGAAGTGCTAGGAATCTAATCTGAATACACACACAAGTCGTTTGTTGGATTAATTGTTAAAGTAGTAAATGCTTCTTGTAGGGACGTTATGGGATTGAAAATATTGAAGAAATTATTTCAGTTTTTATTAATACAGTTTAGTCCTAATACAGTAGTTATAATCCCTCTAAAAACGAACATTTTTGCATTTTAGAGGGATTTACATTACTGGAACTTTTTTCAGTGCAAAAAAACTGATTGAAACAACAAAATATTCGTACACAACTGGCAGGTGATGCTCTTTTGACCGCAGCGGCATTCAAAACCTTGAAATAATGTCTTGACAAATAACAGTTAGTAAAGTCTCTAAAAAGCGCACGCAAAAGACAAAAGAAAAAATAATATTTTCAATTTTCTCAAAAACTATAAATTAGAAATTGATTAGAAAATTGAATATTAAACCAAAAAAAAAATACTTTAAAGCATACAAACTTGTAAAATATTATTCTTAGGGTCACTTGCACAAAAGTTTTCTGACAGTAGTAACCTCTGGTTTATAAATATTATTATTATTATTATAATTTATTAAACTGCACATAAATGTATCGTATAATATAAATAAACGGCACTGTAGCTATCAGGGCTTAAGGCCGAGGTTTATAAATAATTGAGAGCTATCTGACTGATTTGATTCAAATCACGTTGCAGCTAAATATTTTTTCTCTATTTAAGTTTAAAAAGTTATCTTCTCCTCATTCTCTGGATAAATATATAAACTCAGAATAGCTCTCACGTCAAATTATAGAATTTCTTACAAGAAAGCAATTTAAAGCATTAGAGTTTGTTTATATTTTACAATATGTTTTGTGTTTGTTTGGTTTGTTGATTCTGAAAAAAATTTCTTATCCGCTTGTTATTTATTTTTCGTTCGTGCAATTAAAAAAAGATAAGTTCTTTTTTATTTATTTAAACCGGGATAGTTATCCTGAGTTTTTTATAATTATCCATTCGTTTGGTGAAAGTGGTCCTTAATCTTGAATTTGAAAATTAATTTTTCAAAAACCAATCGCTAAAACAACATTTTTAGAACAAACAAAATTTTAAAAAAATGGATATCTGGGTTTAAAACCAGCTAGGCTTTTAATTTTTTTTTTTAATTACCCCTCCTGCCTCAGTGGGCAGGAGGGGCAATTTATGTTATTTTTTTTCTTACTCAACCTATTCACACAAGCTTTTTGTTGTTCTCTACCTACTCCTTGTTAAATTAAAGTACACTGTGGCGTATACGTACTTTTTTCATATGGATGTTTGTAATTTATGTATTTTTTAATTTATTATTTAGAATTAATGCACATATACATAAGTATTTATTTAAAAACCGCCAGTGTTGAAACTGACGAACCTTACCTGGACGGTTAGTGGATTGTCTTGTACACAACAGGGTACAAGGCAGTCTATTAACATTTCCTATTGAATGCATAGGATATTTTATGTATAACTTAATCTATAAGCTTATTTGTTCTTGTAAACTGTGGATTATCTACATGTATGTTTTGATTGTAAGCATAGCAGAAACACAATTAAATTTATATATTTTGGTAATTTTTACCTAAAGGTTCAAACCACATGTACAATGATTTCAATATTTAAGGACGATATATTTTCTTAAATTCCTTCTCAAAGAAAAAGTATTATGCACTGCAAAATGTAAAATAGATAGAGAACAAAAGGCAATAATATGCATGGCATAGAAAAAAGCTTAAAAAGCTAAATAAGATATGTACGTCACACATTGCATATATGTATCTAGCACACGGTAACTTCTGCTAGTGCATATATTTCACTATCGTTGCATTTTCTTTTGTTGGTAAGGTGGAGAGAAAAAAGGTGTGAAAAAAAAAAAACTATAAATATAAACCAAATTCCAATTTGACTTGCAAAACATCTCTTTGATTCGGCGAATTCTTTGAGGATTTTTTTTTTTATTTTCATCAAAAGGAAAAACATTTGATGGATAAAAAAAATATGAAGAAAAATATAAAAGAATACCAAGACAGTATTCAAAATAGCTGTAAGTTGTCAAATAACTGCAAGCAATTTCATTAGTGTAACTATTCTTATTATTTCTTTGTGTGTGTGTTACAAAGGTTTCTATAGGGAGAAGAGTTTTTATTCTCAGTTCCGCAAGAAATTTTGTCAGTCTTTGAGTTTGTCAGTCTATAGGAAAAATGCTGGGATAAGTATATAGTTTTACTTGAAACTACAATGAGAAAGAAAAATGGAATATTTGCTTGTTTTTTTTTACGGGTGGGGTTAAAATTTTGTATATTGTATATGTTTTAAAACTATTTTCGAAAATTCTGCAATAAAATAAAAATTTTCTATTTCATACTTTTTTAAATTAAAAAAAAAAAAATATTTTGATGACAAAAACAAGTGTAATTTGACTTACAGAATTTTTAAATATTGAATTTATGCTTATAGAATTATGGACTTAATAGAAAATGAATAAATTCTTTTAAAAATTTTGTAGGAGAATAAGAATTTGTGAATTTTCTAATTATGAATGTAATTTATTGGATAGAAATTTAAATATATGTATAACAATGAGATATTATTTTTTTTTTATCGTATGCACATAATTCGACTGAATATAGCCCAATTGTTTGTTTGTTTTTTGAAGTTAAAATATCTATGCACTATTTGCAGGGCTATACCTGTCAAGATTTTGAGAAGGCACTAAAAAGAGAATGAATGTGTAGCCATAGCCAAGAGCGGAAACTAACCAAACGCCAGTAATAATAACCGCAATCGAGTTTAATTCTGTCTTAGCGGTTTTTAGAAGAAGGAAAGCAACTCACAAATTGTCGAATTTTAAACGGATGAGAGAAAAGATATATGGGAGTATAAATTCATAAACATGTACGTGAAATTTTGTATAGCCTGTCCTAACCTGCAATCTATTAAAAACTAAGCATACTCGGGCTTTAATGATAAAGTTCGATAATATGAGTATGAAAATGTGTTTTTTTTTGCTTCTAAAGTTTATCAATTTTATGCGGGATGCGCAATATTCTAAAACACTGACGTAACATAAAAACAAAATATAAAAAAACAACGGCAACCACAACACTTCCTATACAATGCTTTTGATTTTTATAAGGCCAAGACTTCGTTCATTCACTTTATTTTTGTTATAATTCATAGTTTTTGAAAAAATAAATTGTCAAACTGAAAATTTTGAAAAAAAAAATTAAAAAAATCTTCAAACTGATTATTTTCTGCAAAACGGATTTTTTGCATTTTCTTTGAGTGAGTCTTTCAGACAGATTGCCCAACGGCAAAAGTCTTGGACCCTCATTTTGGTGATGAGAAGGGGCCACTCTATCATTGGGAACACGAATTATTTTGCTATCATACAATTATTTGTAAAATGGATTTTTTGCATTTTTCTTAATGCATCTTGCATATAGAAGGCCCCACCTAAGAGGTCTTGGGTCCTAATGTTCATGTCTTAGGGTACTCAGCACTTTTATTAAATTGTTTCAAATGCTATACCTTTTATCTGGCCTTTCTAAAAAAAAAACGCAATGCAGCATTATCTGAAAAATCCCCAACCACGGCATGCCAGATTTGCATATTTGCATATAGAAAGTAAAGATCTATATCTAAAAACCAGTGAATGTTTGCTATCATTCACACCAAAAATATGCTGTGGGCTTTTAGTCTATTTACATTCGTATCTCTGATCTCTCTTATCAATTTCTTATTAAACTTTAACAACCAGGGGCTTAAGTGTCTTTTATTTCTTGAAAAAAAAAAATCTGAAAAGAGCAAAGAGTCACTCAAATTTCAAAAAAAGCCATTTTTGGATAATTCAATAAAAATAGTAGTATGTAAGGTAGATAGTCCCAACTGTTAGGCCTGCCCAAACTTTAGTTCGATACTTTTTCCACAAAACAAAAAACATCGTGATCGAGAAGATGCTTACGCATTAGGCTAAGCGCATATCGAGACGCGTGTTACATGACACGATTAATGTAAACGTGTCATGTCGTTATCCGCATATTGAGGCGCGTGTTTCGTGTCAAAATATTATTGAACAAATTTTTTTTGGTACATACAAATATTATGCGAAAAAAATTCGTAACGATTTCTTGTTAATAATAATTTCTTGTTAATAATGTGAATTAAAATAAATAAACTTGCAAACTATGATTTAGTAATTTTCAATTTAACTGACAGTTTGTTTAATATTTTCAAATTTTTTTGCAGAAAATAAATAAAATACGTTCACGTGCAGGGTCTCGCAAGAAAAACTGTGTTTCATTCACTGTTTCACACCTGTTTTGTAAGACACGCGGGTCACGTCATGTTAAATCGCTTTATCAATAAACGTTGCTCGATTAATTTGTATTGTTTACAAAAATTGGGGTTGTGCTGTGTCACGTCACACGCGTCGAACGTGTCTCAATATGCGCCAGGCCTTAATTTTAATTATACGAGACGGAGTCTTCCCAAAATGATAGTGTCATTTTAACTTGCTCTACGTATAGGGCAAGTATTAGTTTCATGTAAACCAAAAAGTTTTTGGGTTGTAATCAAAACCGACACTACGATTACAGCGAAGTCTGAAAAGATGGGTTTTACCATACCGTCGTCCATCGGGCTGTGCGTCTGTGCGTTCGTGCGTCTGTGCGTCTGTACGTCTGTGCGTCCGCTTTAATTTAAGCTACACCATAAACTGCTGGGCAGATTTACTGGATGAACAGTAATTTCCAGTACGGTACATTTCCACAATGGAGCTGTATAGCTTTGAAAGTATTTTGAAGAAAACCAAAAGAATATTATTGTGTACAAGCTCAGAATTCACATTTTTTGTTTCCAATAATTTTCCTTTTAATAAATAATTTTTTTCGCGATACAAATAACCACAATATTTTTTTTCCGACCAAAAAAGTTGTTTTTTTTCTTCATACAAATTGAAACGTCAAAAGTGCCGTACGTGAAAAGTTAAAAGTTGGTGAACTCTTCCGTCTGCGTCTGCAGCTCCGTATGTGTCTACATTCCGCTGTGTTCGCAACATTGAATTTGCGTGTATTCAATATTTTGACAGCTATTCCAGCTCCGGCTCCAGTTCCGTCTGCGTCACCATTCTGTCAGTTACTTGAAATTTGATACGAGACAGTTTTATGTGATTCGCTAGGGGGGATATTCTAATTCTCTTCTAGAACAAAAGCTCCCATGAAAATGTTTCGGTTTTTTTAAATTTTCTCAAAATCTTCCTACCTGTAATGAGCACAATAGTTGTAAGAAAGCTGTTTTAGCTGTTTGCCAAAGATTCGCATAACGAAAATATGAATTCGATGATTTTTGAGAAAATTTTATCTTCAAGTTATTCACGTACAGTTTATTTATGAGTCGACCGATTTTGTAATAAATTAGCAATTATTTCGAAAATAATATTTTAACATTTTTTCGTTAAAGATACTATTACATTATTGAACCATTATTTAATATTTATGACTTCATTTTAGCTTATAATTTTTTGCGAATATTTTTTCTTTTCCATATTTTTCATTTTAGCGAGACAGAGAAAAGACTTACAAAACTCTCTCCTTGTTTCCGGGCTTGTCATATACAAAGCTTTAACCTGCATTTAAATTTTAAGCTAATTAATTGCAGCATTATGGAATTTCTTATTTTGTACAGCTTTCTCTTTTAACCTATTACGAGAGTGTTCTTAAGTACAAACATCAAAATCTTAATTTAATCAAAATGTTAATTAAGTCAATCCCACTAATTCATAAATACAAAACCATGTAAACTTTAACATAATTTACCTGCCTATAAAAGGGAAAAAAAATCATTTAAGATTAAAAGCCTCATAATTCCGCAATTAAGTTACATACATACACACACATATAACACCTTTTTTGTATTTATCTAATTGATCCTTAATATATCCAATTATTTTTACATTACGTATACACTAACGTAAATTAATCCCCCACCCACAATCAAATAATATTACTAAACCCTCCTTTTTGGTTTGTTCACAAAAAGGTAAAATCTTTGACCAGCTATCGTCTGTTTATTCGCAAAAAAAAAATCATTTTATATCTTGTTATGGATCCCAGTCAGGCCTTTAGATACCAATCTTCATGAGTACCTTTATATATATATAAAAAAAACCTGTAGGCCCAACAGGAATTCCCCAAGACATTGAACGAATAATAAAGTACGGTTAAGGGTTTAAACAACACACCAATTCCTAAATGTTTGAAACTCCGTACACCGTACAAACCCCAGCCTCTCTATTTTTGGACTCGTACTCGAAGCAAAACCCATAGGATAAAAGTGAGTGCGGTGAGAACTTCATTTTTTCTGTGGAAAGACCAAGGGGATAGCATTATCAAACCTTTGGCTAAGAGATGTACAAAATATAGACATCCTCTATGTTATGAGGTCCATGAAAGTTGGAATCTATATATTATTGCCCAAAACAATCACAGCAAAGGAACAAGCTTCGGGTTGGTAACAGATGCGAATAGCACTATGCGGTTTCAATACTACATTGTGTGAGCAAAGGTTTGTTTAATTTTTTTTATTTTTGTCACCAGAGGCGAGGTAGGTACATAGGTATAGATTTTCTGGGCTGCTAAATATTTAACAAGGGTCTTAGTAAAAGTTATCTTCCGATACAAGTTACCTTTTACACTATACTCTACTCACACGAAAAGTGCATATATCGAACAAACACGCAAAGGTATGGTTTGAGACCACATAATGAAGACAGAGCGTTTTGGATTAATTAAAGTTCATAGAAGTTGTGGCGTGGCTTATTAGGGGTAACTTTTTCAAGTGTATCATGTGTTTTTGAAACCAAAGTTCCTTAGAGGCCCTCAGGAAGTTCTAAAAGAACCACCTGATTTCTTTTCCAAGATAATAATGTTGGTTCACAGGCCAAGATAAAATAATGAATTAGGTAAAGGGTTGTTGGCAACTTAACGCGTCTCGAAAGTTTTCTCCGAAGTCATATCGTTTTTGCCTTCTTTGGTTTCGTGTAAAAAAATATTCAAAGTTTTTTATTAAATAAAACTTAATATTAAGGTAATATACGATTATGTAGAAGTTAAGAAAAGTGTGGTAAACTGGTTATGCCTGTGCCTATATATACATACTTGAGAAACATCGAAAAGAATAGATGAATTTTCTTCAAATTTTCGGATAGGTATTCCTACGTCTCCACAAACAATTGAAAATTGATATTTCTTACCTAATTTCAAAACTCATTTTGTATAGTGGGCATCAAATTATTTCATGAAATCTCATTTCCAATCAACCCGCTAAAGAGAGAACAGCTTGACGTCTAAGCTTCAATTTAATAATTGAGTATAGAGACGAAAAAAATACACCACCTAAGATTTCGAGTCAACTCCTCAACCCACATGTAAAGGTAAAAAGCATACATGTGTCAGTCCAACTGGAAGTAAACTTCAAATTATTTCTTCATTCATTTGTTCTGCGATGATATGAACAAAAAAAATGAAGATTCGGGGCCGGATTTTGGATATATCCATTTCTTGTTCAATTTAATGAAATCAATTGTTTCCTTTGGAGGCCCAGAGTAAAGCATGGTTTTGCAGAAAATTTTTAATCCAGGGTTAAAGTGTTTCAAGTTCACCCCCGATTTTTGGCACCTCATTTATGGGATATTCGTAATAAAAGTAGGTATACCAATGGGCCACTAGATAGTGGTAAAAGGTCGGGTAATTTCAGTAATTGGTCAGGCATAGGTTTTTTAAAATTAATTTTTAACGTTTTTTTTTTTTTTTTATCACAGTGCAAGATTTCTGGCACCTCATTAATGGAATTTAAGAAAAACAAGTATGATAAAGAAAAAAGAAAATACAAATAAAAGAATTATTTTTGTTTTTCTTATAGTGGACTGTATTGAATAAAATTCTATTTAAGATTGTTGTGACCTTTAGTCCAATGCGTTTTGCCCAGGTACGACAGGGGTCATCAGATAGATGCCGTCGTACCCTTCTAAGACGAAATATTTTGGTCGATGTCTACCGACTCTTAATAAAATATAAAGAATATATGCACTACAAATTATATTATTCTAGGGGAATGGTTACATTCTTGCACCTAGAAAAATTGTTGTTATTAGTCCGTGGTGTGGCAACGAAGATTAAGAAGAAGAAAAAGAAGTTTGCAATTTTAAAGGTCAGTAAAAGGTTATAAATTGATATTTTTAAATAATTTTTTTAATTTTTGTCAAGGTCATTACCAGGTCGTATACATTTTTAGCACCTCATTTATGGGATATTCGAAAAAAGTATATACCATCCGAAAGGTTACGTTATCCTTATAAAAGGTCAGGCAGTTTCAAAAATTGATCAGCTGTAGAGCTTTAAAAAAAATGAAAGGCCATTACCATGACCTTTACCTTGCAATTTTTTTTTATAATAAATATAAAAAAACAATCTATGTCTGACCAATTTCTGAAACCAGCTGACCTTTCATGTACAATTACTAACTTTTTAGATAACATACTTTTTTTGCGAAAATTTCATATATATGGTGCTAAGATCCCACAGCCCAAATTTTTACACTCAACTACAAAATGAATACAAAATTTTTATATGAAATCTTGATCAATCATATCACTGTAGTTTCCATAAGTTTAAAGGAAGTTAATCCTCCTTTTTGACCTACCTACTCATAAAACTTGTTTTTTTTTTTATTGCAATTAAAGATTTTAACTACATAAATTATGGCTGATATAAAAATAAATAAATAATTAAAGGAAAATTTTCTGTATGTACTGATTACAAAACAAAATAACATTTTTTCCAAAGTCACATCATGGTTATAATTAGTTAAAGTTTTTATTTTTTTAGTTTTTAATGTGATTCACTATAGTTCACTATGGCGTATGTGGAATATTTTAGTATGCTCTAAAATTTTATTATTTTTTAATTTCCCATTGAAAGTTATTCTAACTAGTCCCATTTTTCGAATCGAAAATTTTGACATTTCTCCCCGTTTTGAGGTCTCTGGAATCTGATTCCATCGTTTTTAGAGAGATGTCTGTGTAGTGTGTATACGTATAGGCTCGTACGTTTCGTATTTGCGTGAGCTTTTTTTCTACGACGATATCTCGAGAACGAATAAACATATCGACTTCGAATAGATTTTATTTTATAGATAATAAGGCTAAGGCCATTACGTACAGAAAAAGTTCAATTAGCGGTATTCTTATTACAGTAATTAAAAAAAAAGTTGTAAAATGGAGAACAAATAATACTATCGACTTCAACCTACTTCCATTTTATATTATAATATAAATACGTTAAATTAAAAAAAAAAAAATACGGAAATATTGAAATTAACTTCGGGTTAATATGATTCTATACACAATGCCATAGATCTGTGTTCCCCAAAGTGTGGTACGCGAAGAGTTTTTTGAGGGTACGCACAGATTTGTCATTTGTCTGTAAGTAGCTAGCAAGCAAGTTACATTTTTTTGATTAGAAAAAAGCAAAATAAACAAAAATAAAATAAAATATATTTAAATTTTTGTTTAAATTAGTTTAATAGTTAAATCGACTTTTTGCATTCTTGGAAAGCGTCTGGCAGATAGCGGCCCCATTGAAAAGGTCTTGAATCTCCACATTCGTTATCAAAAGAGTAGTTTCTATCACTGCGAATATATGTATTTCTAATTGCTATAACAATTTATTTAGAAGTTGGTTTAATACTCTTCTTTAGGTTCATCTTGCATACAAAACGCATTACCCATACCCCAGAGTTCGTAGACCCGCATGTTCATATCTAGGGCGCTCAGCTCTTTTATCTTTATACTTCTGATATACCTATTATCTGTGCTTTCGAAATAAACGCAAAAAACTTGAGTAACTATACACGTACTTGTACACGAAGGGGTAACGACTCGCAAATTCAGTTCTTATCGCTAACACGTATGTTCCAACCAAAGCTAAGACCGTTTTTGAAACCGTCATCTACGTCAAAAATGCATTCGCAAAATTTGCTTTAACGTAAACTGCAAAAGTCTTTGGTTCGAAAATGGTAATACAAATTCTATTGCATTAGCACTGTGTTCGTTAATGCAGTTTGCAAACAATATAATCTCTTCTCATAAAATCTGAATTGTTGACACTATCTCAATAAATAATAAGATTTTTTACCGAATTAATTTTGTTTGTTTTAGCTTTTGTTCGAAAACGTTAAATGCGCTTGCAAAAAAAAATCATTTGATTGCATATTTGACGATTGCAACCTCTGCATTATAAATCACGATCATTTTCAGGTCAAATTGACTTTTGTTTAACTTTTTTGAAAATGGAAAAAATCTGACATTTAAGCTAAAAATTTACAGATTTCACTCATAGAGTAACCATGGGGACATTGAAAATGACACCTGGCTAATCTTTTCAATTTAAATTAATTAAAACGTAATAAGCTGTTTCAGACACCATTATAGGTTCTGAAGTTTCTAGGTACCTTTATGCACATTATGTATTTAATGTCACTTTCCATTTTGCAAAAAATAAATCTTGTTAATTTTCTTTAACTAACCCATATCAACTTTCCTGTTCAACCAAAAAAATCCTTTTTTTAAGATCTGATATCAAAACTCATAAATATGTACCTATTAGTGCAAACACAAATATGCCCTAAAAACAGTTTTAAGCGCTTATAATTATGACCTTAAAAATCAATTACATACATATATGCCCTTAATAAATTATTATATTATGCTCCAAAAAAAATGATTATATGCCCTAAAAATATTGCTTAATAAATAGGCTAAAATAAATTTTGTGGTACCATTTTCTCAAAAAATATTTGACCGATTTCGAAAAATTTTATATGTATAAAACTTTAAACTATTCTTTTCGCGGACATTAATCATTTTAACTTTACAGATTTTTTCGGAACTTACCACGTTAAATAACGCGGTAAGTTCCGAAAAAATCTTTAAAGTTAAAATTTTATATGGTTGAAAAGCCACAATTGCGGAGATGTGCAGAATCTACTTGAGACACGCATTTACACACTGTTGGTCATTTTTGTTTTTTAACTGTCGAACACTGCATATTAAAAAAAAAATATGTTTTTTTTCCTTCAATATTTTAAAACAAATTTAAAATTTTTCTCTTTCCTAGAGTGTTTCAGTTTTTGTTCGCCGAGTTTCGGCCACGGGAGGATACTAGTATGCTTAATTTTGCTTGTAAAAATATATTCTAAGTAGGATTGTATACCTGCATGTTTAAAAACTGCACTAAAAAGGACGACATAAATCTAAAAAAAAAAAAAAAAATAGGTAGTGTACAAGCAAGATTGTCGAACAAATTTTGCTTTATCGCTAAAAGCCATTAAATCATATTTAAAATAGGTACAAGTACATGCATGTTTTTTAAGATGGTGAGTCGTTTAAATTCATTCACATGGATTTATTTAAGACATTAATTGCATCAAAAATAAAAAAAAACAAAAATTTACACAAGTTTGTTCTCGTGGCTAACAAAAATTTTGGTACTTTTCAACGAAAGAAATGTTAAAAAGTCAGAATTACTGGGAACATGTTTTTTTTTTATTTTGGGTCAATATTTTCTAAATTTTCAAAACCTATCTATACATATTATTGTTTAGGCCGTGTCCGAATTGGGTTAAAATCGCGTTAAATTTTATCCGAAGATTAATTTTTGACGATAGTGGGGTGAATCGGTATACGCAGAAACATCAAAATTTTATTTCGAATTAAATTTAATTTATTTAGAAGCACTAGATTACAAAATTGAAATAAAATCGTTCGAGTCAATTTAACCAACTCAAAAAAAGGTTAATTTTCTTAAAAAAAAAAAAAAAAAAAAAAAAAAATCCAACCCATGCAAATTTCCGTAATTCGAATTTTTTCGACATAACCTGAAGTTAGGTTTTAATTTTTCGGCTATGCTATAATGCTGGTAATGCTGCCCTATAAAGCTTTATTATTTATTTTATAAACATTAGTAGATACAGAACAAATTATAGAAATGCTGATGCTCCAAATGCATTAAAGGCACATCTCGACCAGTGACGTCAGTGGTCATAACTACCTAGTGGAATGCGTAGTGCATACAATTTCGAAGACTGGGCAATGGGTTCAAACCTCATGGTGTGCATGTAGAAATTTGTTCACAATTAAATTGGATTAAAGCTCAGCATCACTAAAAGGAGACTGATGATAGGACTTGGCACCCCCTGAAATAGCTATATCTCCAGCCAAACAAAAATAAAACAAATTAAAATACTTAAAATTAATTCCTAAACGATTGGTGGTAGGTAGCGCCTTTAAGTTGTAGTTGTTTGTTTTTCAAAAATTCAATGAAATTGACGGAATAAAGAATGGTCAAGTCTAATAAACTGACATTCTAGTATGAACAATACAATAAATAATAATAATAACTGAACAAACTATGTTGTTTTTTATGAAAAATATACATACCTAAACAAATTGGCATGCCAAAATATGCACGTAAATCGTAAATATACAAAAATATGCATTTACTTATAAAACGGATTTCTAATTTAGTTCTAGTCTCGTCTTAATAGAATTACTAAAAAAAGTATGCTATAGTATATTTTTGGTTGTCCTACATATTACATACCTACATAAATCGATTTCAAGAAAGCTTAACTCCGGCTTTCACACTCAACTGCATCACTGGCCTTTCTTATAGGACCGAATTGTATTCTGTATCGAATAAAAATAAATACCTATCATTTTCAATTTCAAAAAATCATAACCTACCTACCTCCATAATTATGTTCATGCATAGCATTTACATATATACCTACACTACATACAAAAATCTGGCAGTGTACCTATAGATACACTTTTGTTGGTTGCGTTATATTTGTTGTTTTTTTCTCTTTTTGAATATTCTTCATTGAATATTCTTCCACTGAAGCTTGTCTGTTGACGACGACTTTTCGTTTCGTTTTTTCCCCGTATACATATTGCCTACGCCTGCTGTAATTCATCGCTTGTGTTCGTTTGTTTATTTTTATTATTCTAGTATGCTCTAAAATTTTATTATTTTTTAATTTCCCATTGAAAGTTATTCTAACTAGTCCCATTTTTCGAATCGAAAATTTTGACATTTCTCCCCGTTTTGAGGTCTCTGGAATCTGATTCCATCGTTTTTAGAGAGATGTCTGTGTAGTGTGTATACGTATAGGCTCGTACGTTTCGTATTTGCGTGAGCTTTTTTTCTACGACGATATCTCGAGAACGAATAAACATATCGACTTCGAATAGATTTTATTTTATAGATAATAAGGCTAAGGCCATTACGTACAGAAAAAGTTCAATTAGCGGTATTCTTATTACAGTAATTAAAAAAAAAGTTGTAAAATGGAGAACAAATAATACTATCGACTTCAACCTACTTCCATTTTATATTATAATATAAATACGTTAAATTAAAAAAAAAAAAATACGGAAATATTGAAATTAACTTCGGGTTAATATGATTCTATACACAATGCCATAGATCTGTGTTCCCCAAAGTGTGGTACGCGAAGAGTTTTTTGAGGGTACGCACAGATTTGTCATTTGTCTGTAAGTAGCTAGCAAGCAAGTTACATTTTTTTGATTAGAAAAAAGCAAAATAAACAAAAATAAAATAAAATATATTTAAATTTTTGTTTAAATTAGTTTAATAGTTAAATCGACTTTTTGCATTCTTGGAAAGCGTCTGGCAGATAGCGGCCCCATTGAAAAGGTCTTGAATCTCCACATTCGTTATCAAAAGAGTAGTTTCTATCACTGCGAATATATGTATTTCTAATTGCTATAACAATTTATTTAGAAGTTGGTTTAATACTCTTCTTTAGGTTCATCTTGCATACAAAACGCATTACCCATACCCCAGAGTTCGTAGACCCGCATGTTCATATCTAGGGCGCTCAGCTCTTTTATCTTTATACTTCTGATATACCTATTATCTGTGCTTTCGAAATAAACGCAAAAAACTTGAGTAACTATACACGTACTTGTACACGAAGGGGTAACGACTCGCAAATTCAGTTCTTATCGCTAACACGTATGTTCCAACCAAAGCTAAGACCGTTTTTGAAACCGTCATCTACGTCAAAAATGCATTCGCAAAATTTGCTTTAACGTAAACTGCAAAAGTCTTTGGTTCGAAAATGGTAATACAAATTCTATTGCATTAGCACTGTGTTCGTTAATGCAGTTTGCAAACAATATAATCTCTTCTCATAAAATCTGAATTGTTGACACTATCTCAATAAATAATAAGATTTTTTACCGAATTAATTTTGTTTGTTTTAGCTTTTGTTCGAAAACGTTAAATGCGCTTGCAAAAAAAAATCATTTGATTGCATATTTGACGATTGCAACCTCTGCATTATAAATCACGATCATTTTCAGGTCAAATTGACTTTTGTTTAACTTTTTTGAAAATGGAAAAAATCTGACATTTAAGCTAAAAATTTACAGATTTCACTCATAGAGTAACCATGGGGACATTGAAAATGACACCTGGCTAATCTTTTCAATTTAAATTAATTAAAACGTAATAAGCTGTTTCAGACACCATTATAGGTTCTGAAGTTTCTAGGTACCTTTATGCACATTATGTATTTAATGTCACTTTCCATTTTGCAAAAAATAAATCTTGTTAATTTTCTTTAACTAACCCATATCAACTTTCCTGTTCAACCAAAAAAATCCTTTTTTTAAGATCTGATATCAAAACTCATAAATATGTACCTATTAGTGCAAACACAAATATGCCCTAAAAACAGTTTTAAGCGCTTATAATTATGACCTTAAAAATCAATTACATACATATATGCCCTTAATAAATTATTATATTATGCTCCAAAAAAAATGATTATATGCCCTAAAAATATTGCTTAATAAATAGGCTAAAATAAATTTTGTGGTACCATTTTCTCAAAAAATATTTGACCGATTTCGAAAAATTTTATATGTATAAAACTTTAAACTATTCTTTTCGCGGACATTAATCATTTTAACTTTACAGATTTTTTCGGAACTTACCACGTTAAATAACGCGGTAAGTTCCGAAAAAATCTTTAAAGTTAAAATTTTATATGGTTGAAAAGCCACAATTGCGGAGATGTGCAGAATCTACTTGAGACACGCATTTACACACTGTTGGTCATTTTTGTTTTTTAACTGTCGAACACTGCATATTAAAAAAAAAATATGTTTTTTTTCCTTCAATATTTTAAAACAAATTTAAAATTTTTCTCTTTCCTAGAGTGTTTCAGTTTTTGTTCGCCGAGTTTCGGCCACGGGAGGATACTAGTATGCTTAATTTTGCTTGTAAAAATATATTCTAAGTAGGATTGTATACCTGCATGTTTAAAAACTGCACTAAAAAGGACGACATAAATCTAAAAAAAAAAAAAAAAATAGGTAGTGTACAAGCAAGATTGTCGAACAAATTTTGCTTTATCGCTAAAAGCCATTAAATCATATTTAAAATAGGTACAAGTACATGCATGTTTTTTAAGATGGTGAGTCGTTTAAATTCATTCACATGGATTTATTTAAGACATTAATTGCATCAAAAATAAAAAAAAACAAAAATTTACACAAGTTTGTTCTCGTGGCTAACAAAAATTTTGGTACTTTTCAACGAAAGAAATGTTAAAAAGTCAGAATTACTGGGAACATGTTTTTTTTTTATTTTGGGTCAATATTTTCTAAATTTTCAAAACCTATCTATACATATTATTGTTTAGGCCGTGTCCGAATTGGGTTAAAATCGCGTTAAATTTTATCCGAAGATTAATTTTTGACGATAGTGGGGTGAATCGGTATACGCAGAAACATCAAAATTTTATTTCGAATTAAATTTAATTTATTTAGAAGCACTAGATTACAAAATTGAAATAAAATCGTTCGAGTCAATTTAACCAACTCAAAAAAAGGTTAATTTTCTTAAAAAAAAAAAAAAAAAAAAAAAAAAATCCAACCCATGCAAATTTCCGTAATTCGAATTTTTTCGACATAACCTGAAGTTAGGTTTTAATTTTTCGGCTATGCTATAATGCTGGTAATGCTGCCCTATAAAGCTTTATTATTTATTTTATAAACATTAGTAGATACAGAACAAATTATAGAAATGCTGATGCTCCAAATGCATTAAAGGCACATCTCGACCAGTGACGTCAGTGGTCATAACTACCTAGTGGAATGCGTAGTGCATACAATTTCGAAGACTGGGCAATGGGTTCAAACCTCATGGTGTGCATGTAGAAATTTGTTCACAATTAAATTGGATTAAAGCTCAGCATCACTAAAAGGAGACTGATGATAGGACTTGGCACCCCCTGAAATAGCTATATCTCCAGCCAAACAAAAATAAAACAAATTAAAATACTTAAAATTAATTCCTAAACGATTGGTGGTAGGTAGCGCCTTTAAGTTGTAGTTGTTTGTTTTTCAAAAATTCAATGAAATTGACGGAATAAAGAATGGTCAAGTCTAATAAACTGACATTCTAGTATGAACAATACAATAAATAATAATAATAACTGAACAAACTATGTTGTTTTTTATGAAAAATATACATACCTAAACAAATTGGCATGCCAAAATATGCACGTAAATCGTAAATATACAAAAATATGCATTTACTTATAAAACGGATTTCTAATTTAGTTCTAGTCTCGTCTTAATAGAATTACTAAAAAAAGTATGCTATAGTATATTTTTGGTTGTCCTACATATTACATACCTACATAAATCGATTTCAAGAAAGCTTAACTCCGGCTTTCACACTCAACTGCATCACTGGCCTTTCTTATAGGACCGAATTGTATTCTGTATCGAATAAAAATAAATACCTATCATTTTCAATTTCAAAAAATCATAACCTACCTACCTCCATAATTATGTTCATGCATAGCATTTACATATATACCTACACTACATACAAAAATCTGGCAGTGTACCTATAGATACACTTTTGTTGGTTGCGTTATATTTGTTGTTTTTTTCTCTTTTTGAATATTCTTCATTGAATATTCTTCCACTGAAGCTTGTCTGTTGACGACGACTTTTCGTTTCGTTTTTTCCCCGTATACATATTGCCTACGCCTGCTGTAATTCATCGCTTGTGTTCGTTTGTTTATTTTTATTATTCTAGTAATGTTTTAGTAACACCAACCAAAAATTTGATAGTTGTCCTCCTATACGCTGGAGTTCATTTTTCATATTCTACGTTCATGTGTTCATTTCAATCATTTCGGTCATTTCTTTAGTAACACCAACCAAAAATTTCGTTGTGATGCCCTATACGCTGGAGTTCATTTCTGATTTATTGAATTTATTTCATTTAATCATTTTAGTAACACCACAACTCTGTCAAAACGATCCTATAAACATTTTCAATGTTAAAACTTCATTCAAAGCGTGAAAAATAACATTTCGTCTTCTATACCTTTAAATAGTAATTTTCATTTTCGTTTTTGAACTACAAATGGAATAGTTAAATATATTTCTATAACGGGATCACTTAGGGCAACGAAAATTTTAAAAGGGGTACGGTAATGTCGAAAGTTTGGGAAACACTGCCATAGATGATAATTATTGAAAGAGTTTGTAAAAAAATTCATTTGACTGTTTAAAAAAAAAAATTACGAGAAACTACTAAAATTGTTGAAAAATGTTTTTCGTTTCGCAAACAGGCCAAATTATGTCTCCTCTGATTGCACAAGTGATGCGGCTTTTAAAGATTTTGAATTGATAATTTTCGCATAAAAAGTAGAATCGGATATCAAGTTTCAAAAAAAGGGCACCAATGCCTCCTTTTTTTGTGATTGCGATCAATAGCATGGTAGGATTACGTAAAAATTGATTTGCAAAATTTTGGCCTGGGGTATTGATTTTTATTATTTTTCTAGATATTAGTATTATTAATTAACTAAGCGAGATGGATTTTTGTTTTCTTATTTTTCCCAGTACGGGTATAAGCCACGCTATCACCCGGTACCATCTTGACGTTGAGTTTTGGAACACCTGTTTAAAAAATATAGTAGTAAATACTAGCAGTCGTTTAAACGTTGTCTTACTTTAGGCAACCGTCCAACTGATAAACATTAACAACAATTTAACTATGGTTTCACAGGATGTGTGCCAGTAGCATCGTCTTATTGAAACCTTTTAAGTATTAACTAAATTTCATTCTCGAAAAGTGACGAAAAAGCTGAAAAATATGTCATTTATTTTGTAATCCCGTTCTAAAACTCCATAAAATCCATCCAATAAGGATATTTTAAATCTGGTTATACAATATACTTACAAAAAATTTATATTATCATGATCATTCTTTCTTATGGGATAAAAATATGGCCCTTATGCTTATGTACTTATTTTTACCTATAACATCTACGCATCTCCATTGATGTAAGGTTAAGTATGTACAATAACCCTAATGATAACCGTTATGAAAAAAGAACCTTATTTAAATTGAAAAACGAGTTTGTACATATACATACGTATCTCATCTAACCTTTCACATTTCGACGTCTTTTCAAACCACGAAAGGGTCTTATAAGGATATGAAATCAATATTTTATTAAAGCAACCCAACACTTAACGGTCCCGCAAAATTACTCTCATTTTCCACATGTCATGCTGGCAATACGATTCATCTATTTTTCTTTCTTCAATATTGTATTTTCTGGGATAAAAGAAAAAAAAAACATAACAGTAAAGATGAACCCTCTTTGAATGACATAATCTTCAATTTAATTCGACTCAATGTCATTTAACTCAAAACATCCAAATCATTTGGTTGCAATTCTAACTCTGATGATGTTGAAATGGACTCGTTTAGTTTTGCCATCATCATGATATCGAAAATGATACAAAAATAAATGTCAGGGATATCCCATAAAAATATACCTACTCTCCAACTCGCCATCATATACAAATAAATAATATCCTTAATGTTCATACCCAATATAGCCTGAGTAATCGAACTGAGCAGAACACTCCCTCGCATGTCATCCTGTAACCCTGTAAATGTTGTTATTCCATGGTTGGCGCCCCATGCAAAGAGAAAAATTTATAACAGCCAGCCACCACGGAACAGACCGGATACTGTGCGTTTCCGGGAATATGACCATATTGATCTATGGTGGCCGGCAACAAAAAATCATAGTATCCCACCATAATTGTAAGTAGGTATATACTCTACTCGTTGTCGTATCAACAACCGCATTTACAACCCCATAAAGATTCTCCAAAAAAGGAAAACATATGCACTCATTTCATCCAGTGTATATCTACACTATATATCTACACTAAAGCCAAGCAAAGTGGCAGAGAAAATCATTTTGTGTCCTTTTAAGTTAGTTCCACATCACATAACCGGACAGGACAGGAGACAGGAAATTGCTAAATATATTCGAGTACGGGTATATAAACGAGAAGACCTTTACTATCGTCCTTTTTGCATATAACGTTTCAATGAAACCGAAGAACAACCGACAGACGTGACGTTATTTCGTGTCCTCATTTCTTTTTCTTTCACTTTTGCGCTGTGTATAGGTATTCTTTGAGAACAAGATCCTTTGATGGTGGAAGAATGAGTGCCTGAGATAAGTGAAATAAAGGATAGTATCCTTCAGCTCTTTGGCGGTTTCGAATTTATATTTTCTGCAAACTGGTTTTTGGGTTTTAAAGTTTTTTTTTTTTTTTGTTTATGGCCGTGTTAATGTTTTTGAGAGCCTCGAGTGTTTAGATAAGTTTGGGTGGATAAATTGAATCGATTTTTATTCACTTGCTATAATAAATTTTTATTTAGCTTGATTTTTAAATTTTAAAAATTGGTGCCTAACCAAAAAAAAACATGTTTGCAGCAAGGGCCTTACAAGTGGTTGATAAGTTTACCTCGTCTAGATTTTTTCTAGTGAAAACTTTCTATCGCCTTGTTAGATGTACCAAAAACCGTGTTATTTTTTCATGAGGAAAGCTTATTGGTTGAGGCCTAGAGGTCCTATGCGAACTTTAAAGGCACTATAGTAAATAAAGCCATTCAATTTAGTATTTTTTATTTTAGAAAAATATTCTTTTCCGGAACAATTTTTTTCCATCTTGCCTCCTATAATTGTTGGAAATACGTATAATTGATGAGAATGTCGAGCTCAAATAAAAAAAAAATGCAAACTTGCAAGTTAAATTTAGGTTACAAAAGTTGGGAAACATTAAGGGCCAGTTGTACAGTCGTGGTTCAATATTTAACCCGTAGTTCAGGAAATTTAATTCGTCGATTCCGGCGGATTAATTGAGGTTCGACGATGGGTCAGGCCAGGCATGTACTTAGCTATTTTCACATACTTGAACCTTGGACCACCGTTGAACCTGAGTTAATCCGCCAAAATCGGCGAATTGAACTTCCTAAACCACTAGTTAAATATTAAACCACGTTAGTACAACTGACCCTAAAAGAACATCTTAGTGCCTGTTTACATTGTATTTTTGATCATCATCAAAATGTTCCTAGTGTTTACATTATAGAGAGAAAATCCTTTCATTTCAATCTACACATCCCTATCTCACATCTTTAACAACCATGTATCTCTCACTCACACAAAAAAATTCTTCACGCTCAAACCGAAAACATTTATTGAAACTGAGGCATCGGCGTAATTTGGGTGGAATTAACCCTTCTCTTTCTTACTCACACAAAATCTACCCATCTCACTGGATGCGCCGTTCGTCAAAAATACAATGTAAACAAGCACTTATTAAATAATTTATAGAAAACTTAAATATCTTTAAAATATGTGAAAGATTACGATAACTTTGAAGCAAAAATTGATAACGGTTTTTCGTAGAGGGGTCAAAAAAAAGCATTTTTTGTTATCGGAGGGGGGGTCTATCACGCCCCGTTTAGGAGGTAGGGGAAATTTTAGAAAAAAAAATGACAAATTGAAAAAAAAATATATATTATAAAACAACGGCAACACTTACAATAAAGTACTATACCGGGTTTAAAAGCTAGAAATGTTTTCTTTAATTCAAAATTTAATTAAAAGCGTTACCCAGAAGGCACCACGAGGAGGTAGATTAACATAGCATTCTATGCCCTATTCGGTCAGTAAGGTTAAGTCAAGACAATGTTCAAATGTCTTGGTAAGTTCTAAGTAGGTAGGCATACTTTGAACATTACCATTGCATTCTCTTTTTGGGATTTTCTCCTCGGAATTTAATTTTTTTTGGGATTTTGTCTTTGCTCGGTTTTTTCTAATTGATTTTGTCTGTGGGGATCGTTTTTTTGGTATTATATCGTTTTGTTTATCGTCACTTACCCAAGACGAGTTACCTTTTAAAATTTTCATTTCAACAATGCTTATTCAACATGAATCCTAATTAATAAATATACCTTTATGCTTGTGTATTTATTCTTTACACCTGCCCACGCACGTGACATTCTTACGCATCAAACATAACCCAACCACTAACCAGTCAAAATTAACGACTCTGCCTATCTAATAATAAAGCAAAATATCATGAAATATGTCGAGTTATAAATTTCTGCCTGGATGGAACAAATTGGGTTTCTTTCCTTAACTTCCCTTATCATTCATTCACAAACAAAATTCACTAAAAAATAACTCGAAGAAGAGTGTGTCGAAACGTGAGCATGACACCTCTCTGTTACAGGCTTTCTTATGCAACAAAAAAAATAACACGCATTTCTTCGGGCTATTTCGTGAATTTTGTACGTATCCGGCTACGCTGCTGTGTTAAGTTTATTGAGCAGAGGGTAGAGATTGGTTTCTGTTTGAAAAATTCACCTTGATTCGAAAAAATAACACGATTTTGTTCGTTTTATTTGATTTACTTTGTATGTGGCTCGCTGCGCTGTGGCTGCTGTTGGTGTGTGAAGTTTATTGAGCAAGTCGGATAGGTTTTTCTTTGAAAAATTCAGTTCTATTGTAAATTTAAACTATAAAAAATTAGCTTGAATCTGCAACACGCGAACGCGATATAGGAAATTTCAGGTCGACATTTATAATTTTGTTGCCTGCTTCTTTGGGGTGACTAATTTTTCTTCGACTTACCATTTGAAATTATCCAGGCCACACCACTAGTACCTACATACACAGTTACTAAGTAAAAGTTGTTTTGGCTTCTGAGTTCCATGATTATCCCAATAATGAATAAAAGAAAACACGACTTCGATCTAAACTTTTTGTATTAAAGTGAATCAAAAAACGACTCATTTTACTTTTAATTTAACAACAATATTTTATTATTAATAAATACATAATCATACATATATTAATATTCTTTGATTTCTTACATAAAATATTATTTACAAAATAAATGTAATTTTAATTTTACACTCCATACGATTTGTTTACTACTTAAAAAAAAACTCAATGTTTCATCCGTGAAAACAAAAAAAAAATTAATATGTACAAACAAAATTTACTGCTAATATGTACATTTAAATTCATGCCCATATGTGGCTCTTATAGTAGCTCTTACACGTACATATAGTATTCCTGCAAATGAAATACAAAATTTAACATCTACCACCCTGGAGCATTTTGTTTTAAAACAAAAAAGAAGTTAAAAGCCCGAAAAAAGGTTGCTCGTCAATAGTCACGACCAACAAAAAAACAAAAAACATTTAAGCGCCATCCATTTTAATTTATATTTTGTAGGCTTCATTTAAGTAAACATCGCAGCATCACATCAGTCTAGGCAAAAGCACTCGTTTCTACACACACATTAAGCCTACACATCACGTTCATGGTTTTGACATCAAATTTCGATTCCCCCCAACTCCATCCAACTGCTGTTACACACGATAGATTCGGATAAATGAATGGATGGATGGCTCGAGATGTGAAGCAAAGACAAATCTTGTCAGCTAAGAAATATCCTCGTATCCTTAGCGAGACGAAATATTTCCTTAACTGCATCCTTGAGCAACGTCATTTCTTTGATGTCTGGGTGGTTGGGCTGTTGAATGTCTCTCTAAACATAACTCTCTTGCCGTGTTAGATTGAATTTCATCCCTGAAGCTGACAACGACGACGACGTTGTTGAACCTCGACTCTCATGTGACCGGTTAAATGATTTATTCGTACAACTTTCGTTCAATTGACGAGCCAAAGCGGATATATCCCGTCCGTAATCTTCATCGCTCTCAAGCACTCCCACCTTTGAGAATATCGGAATAAAATTCTGTTCGAGAATCTCATGGCCCAGACTGGATTCATGGATAAGTCGGGCCAACGTATGCAAAATTGCTTTGATGGTGCGTCGTTGTGCATCAACTTCGGCACGTGACGTATACTTCCGGTAGAATTCCGCTTGAAATATGGACGTGATGAAATTTATGATGTTGCTGTTCGCCAAATGGCTATGGCACTTTTTGTTGCTGGACATGTTGTGAAGCATTGCGACTATTTGTTCCTGCAAAAAGGACATAAAAAAAAGATAAAATATGATTATGAATGGCGGTGGAATTTTTAAAAAAGTTTTTGTAATGTGTGCGATGCGTCATTTTGTAGTTCTCCATTTTTGTTTTTTTTTTTCAAACTTTTAAACGAAATTCTGCACGGCTGCACAGTTAAAACAAAAACAAAACTCAAAGACAAATAATGTTCTTATAAACTTACATAAAGGAAAATCGATATTCCAGATAATCCTCGGCATTCGAGAGTGTCCTTTAGTTTGATTATCGTCTCGTTGGACATAATTGAGTAAACAGAGGTCATTTCCACACGACTTAAATTGTTCAATGAGGCTGCACAAAGAAGCAATGTCGGACAACAATTGGTACGTTCAATTAAATCTGCAACGAGAGGTAAAGAGATGAAGGGTATTAGAAAAGACACTATATAGACAGAAATTTAGATAGATTGCTTAGGTTGGTAATTAATAAATGTAATTATGTCATATATAAGGTGTTTCAAGGATATTGTGATGGTTTATAATAGGTGTCATACCTACACATACTTGAATGTCTAATGGATATTTGCTGAAGAAGATGTTGCTGGCAGAAGTGGGTGGAGGTATTCTATTGTTGTTTTGATAATATACTTGGTATCTCAAATTGAAACCTGTAAATGCAACGCCATCCAGTTGAACAAATTGAAACCAATATGCTTGTGGTCCTTGAGGATGAAGTGACGATTAATTAATTTATTTGCATGCGGGCACTCAGAATTCAAAGAGCCAAATATGCGTGTATAGGTATATGTACAGTCAATACATACATATTTTAATGAGATGTAATCTGAAGGATCCATAATAAATGTTCGCTACATTAGTTCTAGAATAGATAAGAAGATTGTGAGGGCTTTTCAAAAGCATCTAAGGAAGATCTGAATTGAGATTTGTTATGACAAGAAATGTAGGTATTGAATTCAAGAGCAATATTGATTGGGTCGCTTGGACTTCAGATGGTGTTTTCATTTATTAAAAAAAAATTGTTTTAATATTGTGCATGGTTTTATTTTACAATAGCGGAGCCCAGCCAACGTTGTATCGCCCTTATTTGTTTCATGTGCTATTCATGCTTAAATGGTATTCTTCCTTTACCCCCGTATTTAATAGATAACTAACTTTTAAAAATAATGTATCTTTAGTGCCATCCTACGTAACATTTCAAAGAAAAAAGAATTTTTTAAAATCGACCCATTGTTTCTGAAATTAGTGCAAATGAACACCTTCAACTTATTGGCAAATTTTTGGCAAAATCGTACCGTGTTTTTCCAAATAAGTCAGAAAATGCACGCTTCATTGCTGGCGAACTGCTAGACCAATTTTCTGGGACTTCCAGTTAAGATTTTTTTTGAATTTTGAAAAAAATTTGAACATGTTTTCCAAAATTAGTATACGAAAACGCATGCGCTGCTGCATTCTTGGCAAGCTTCTGCACCGATTTTGACCAAATACATACAGGCACACTTTTTTTTAGTTCTTCCTTACATTTTGTGGAGTTTTGAAAAAAATCTTAGCTTGTTTTCTGAAAATATTCCGAAATTGCATGCTCTGCTGCACCTTATTGGCAAACTACGACTTCCACGTGAGATTTCGTGAAATTTTCAACTCAATCGGTATGGTGGTTTCGGAGTCCGTTCATTGAACTACAACGCCACCTGTTGAGAATTAATCGACATTTCTTTTTTTCCTTAACCTTCGCGTAGCAATTACGCACAAAACCTCAGAAGAAAATATCCCATTTGGTCCAGTCGTTTTCTATTTTTAAGCATCCCAACAAACCAAGATCCATTTTTTTATATACAGAATTAAGAAACCCTGGCTTAATCTCTTTTTTGCATTCCTACATATTTTCTTAATCCACTAAATGTCAAAAAAGAAGTATTTAACCAGGCTTATACTCAAAAGATTTATGCAAATGGGAAGGAAACAATTATTCCTTACCTGGGGCCCGACTCTGTATTCGTTCAGAAAGTGAATTTTTTAGAAAACGAATATTTGGTGCTCTCTATTTAGCAAAATACAACTTTCGGATTTACAATTCCGATTAAAAAAAAAAAACATGTATTCCGTAAGTGGAAAAAGTTTTACGGAGTACCAAGCCAAAAGCGGAGGGGAAAGCCGTTTCGAATAGGATTGATTTTGAGTCAGAAAACGAATTATAGAGTAGGGGCCTTGCCTTGGACCCTTCTAATGAAGAGTATTCTTATCCTGGTGATTTGAGAAGCGCAGAAATTAGAAATCTCTTGCGCTGAATCCGAAGATTCAAATTGCTTAGGGAAAATAGAAGAAGTCTCTCAGAATCCATATGGTCTCACAATGCCTTATTAAAATTACATATTCGCATTCTTGCTGATGCGTTCTTTAACCTAACCTAAACCAATTATTGAAAGTAAAACATTTTTAAGTTCTTACCAGTCATTCCCTCGACAATGATCTCTGCAGAGTCCTTTAACCCATCAACTCTGCACTGCCCACCATGCCATGGCGCCGTAATCTGCGTCAACAGCGACACAGCCTCTCTCTTCTCAGCATCGGTTTTCTTCGATGTCTCTTTCTCGCCATCCTTCTGTAAAATATCCCTTACAATTTCTAGACCTCCAGCTTGACCAAATTGACTTATAGCTTCTGGACTACAACAAATCGTAGCCAAAGCTCTCAATGCTAATGCTCTCACAGATGACAATTTATTCTCAAGGCAAACCATCAACAATGATCTGACAGCTTCATTTTGTACGAAAGCATCGCTCAGCGATGCAAATCCTTCATATGGCATATTCGAAAGTGTCGCAATCATATTTATATTCGCCCGCAACATCAAATCACACTTGGACTGCTCCACACTGTGTACTATTACTCTGACTAACTTTTCGAAAACCAAGCGAAGAGTTATCAGTAAATAGCGCTTTAGTACTTGAATATCATCGTGCAGGGATTCCATTTGAATGTAATGGTGTTTCTCCAGAGATATTCGGGTATCTTTGACAATGAGTTTGATGTGTTCGATGTTTTCCTCGAAACGTTTGCGGTCAGCTCGAAATTCAGCAAAGAATACCGAACGACGTTCGAGAGCTAAGGTGAAATCGTCGACACTTTCAAGGAGTTCATGAGATCTCGATAGAGCCACATGCAAAGTGGCCGAGGTATGACCTTTGAGTATTTTCTCCATGATATCGAAATCAGCTTGCATAGCCACAGAGCGTTGTTGGAGTTGACGAATTATCTTCGCCACAGTATTGCTGGTTATTTTCATGTTTTTGAACGCCTCCAGGACGATGGATTTTGTTTGCAGAGTCGACATCACTTCACGGTCATAGGACATACGAATGTCATCGAGCCAGTTTTGAAGCGAGGGTGAGTGACCATTAAGGAGGGGATTATCATACTCGATACCCACCGAGGGTAGAGTACTTCCATATTTGACAGTAGCACCTTTTTTCAATTTCGGTGTACTAGTACTTGCAGTGAAATGAACTCCATTATTTGCTTTCAGGGGAGAGATTACTTCAGCTCCTTCGGAATGCATTGTGTTATTATTGGCATCCTCTTCTATGGCACTACCTAGGATAACTGTCTCGTTGTTGTATTCAGTGAGACGTGACGGTGATGCATCCAAAGGAGCATTCGCTGGCATCAAACTCCGCCTGGTCTTGCGGCTCACCAAACGACGACGACGAATCGACGATGTTGAACTAACGGAAGCCGATAGCTTATCCGTGTTTATCGGAGAGCACTTACAGGACGACGAGTCTTCGTCATCTTCCTGTCTCTTTGGCGTGGTATTAACAAAACTAATCCTATTAAGTTTACTTATAAGATCACAGGTGTCATCTGTGTTTCCGTTGTCATCTGCGATATCCTTTTTTCGCTCGACGCAAGGCGAATTAGGTGCACTGAACGACAATCGGTTTGGCGTTAAATTTAAAGACATCTTAGTGCGCCTTATCACAGTTGGTGGGGTTTCTATGGTTCGCATCGAAGTTGGCGAACCATTATTTTCACTTAAATCCGATTTAGCGCTTCTTGGTGAGGACGAAGATAGTGAAGTTCGTCTTCGGCCACCACCACCACCACCGATGCTATGTGATTCTTCGTTATCAGAGAATCCAGAGTCCTGAGAGAGTGAACCGAAAAAAAAAAAAGAAGATAGTTTAAGGATTGCAACTAAATACATGTTCAGATTTTATCTTACCTGACTTCTAAGACTGCCAGGACTTTCATGCTTAGCCCATAATTTCGATGAATTTTCATCTTCAACCTCTTGGATGCGAGATAGATTTCCAGCGTTAGATCTTATAAGGTTATAATCTAACGAACTGTAACCACCAGTGTGTTGGTTTGAAAGATGAAAGTTACTGTTATTAGCTGTCGACGGTAGTAAGTTGTCCGAACCCCACCAGACTTTGCTATAGCTTCGTTGAAATGGCATTTTTTAATGTTTCTTTTTTTTTAATTTGAAGTTTTATATTGTCTTCCTGTAAAAATATAAAAAAAATAAATTACATTTCAGAGATTTAAAAAAAAATTGAAGGATTTGTAGGTATTTATTTGTATGTGCAAAACTGAATCCTTTACGCGACAGAAGGACACGCACGTTTAGCTTATAGTGAGTCACGTGTTATAGGAGAACAACGTTCTTAGAAATTCAAATGCCAACTGGTTTGGGATATATAAAATGGCTTTAGGAAAGAACGTTTGAGACAAATTGATGACAAAGCAAGCATTAATGCGGCTTCATTTTGTTTGAGCAATTAGGGGTGGCGTATGTGGAATATTTTGTTGAAGACAATATTTTTTTTTTTTGTTCGATAAATCATTTTAATTTTCTAGGAATGGTTACAGTTACGGAGAAGCATTAGACACGTTCAAATTGGAAAAAAAAAAGAAATACTTTAACCAAGCCAGATCTAGTGGTGGATTTACACGATTCAAAAATGGCAATATTTTTTAACATTTTGAACGCACCATTTGCCATTAAAAACGATTATGATTATGAAGCTTATAGGACTGACGAAATATAATTATTTTTGTCATATTTAAGACATTAATTGTCATAATAATTGTGTCTATTAAGAAACAATGGATACGAAATGGCAACAAATATTTATAAATAAATATGGAAAATAAAATTGCTTCGGTACAATCGGTGGGAGAATCTTAGGTTAGAATCAAGCGTATTTCATATAATATATTTTTTTTTCGGGTGTTCCTAGTGGCTCGACTAAGAAATTAAAAAATTCACATAATAAAGTGGCCTGTCATGTAAGCCATTCAGTAGAAAATTTAAGGTTCCCTCTAATCCTTCAAGTCACCTGGCGCTAAATGCAAACGAGCTGTTTCGTTATTTCAAAAATTTGAGAATGGCAAGTTTGTATAAGGCCCTGGAATGTTTTCAATGAAAAAATCTAGACGAGAAATAATAGTAAAATACTATAGTAAGGTCCTTGCTAGTAAAAACTTAAAAAGTTTTAATATCCCATCAGAAACACCCCCGGTATCAGAAAAGCAAGAACTTTATCAACCAGCATACAACTCACCTAAAAAAAAAAAACAATCTAGTTTTTAATGAGCCTCTAGAAAGTTAATTTACATATACATATTTAAGTACCAACGAGCTAGCAAAGGTAATAACTAACTAACTAGGCCCTGTCCAGCTATTTACATTTTTCTCCAGATAAAAAATAAAAATATTTTTTTTTTAAATTCCGATCGTAGACCAATCCGCTTACCATAGTGACAGTCCAAAAGTTGAAAAACAATAACTTTATGCTTTAACTTTTCATACTATTGTATGGTGTTTACAATAATTTGTTTTGGAAAGGATGGCATAGGTTAGCGTAGCTGCACTTACTTAAGACCATGAGTTGGTCCATAAAAGGATGACAAAACTTGCTCAAAAAGTTTTTACTTGCAATGGACTTAGCAGAGTATTCCTCCTCAAGTTTTTACCACTGAAAACTTTACAGGGCCTTGCATAAAAATGGCGGATATAGTACAGAAAATTATTTTCAACATTTTATATACATACCTAACTTTATGTTAGAAATAAGAAAAACTGGTAGCCTTTCGGACTTGGAATGGTAAGCGGAAGGTTCACGTTCAAATCTCAAATCAAATAGCTTTTTTTCATTTTTTTATTCTTTCGAGTTATTCACCAAACTGTCAAAGACTCAGCTAATTTCGGTATTAACGCTACTTGCTATTGCTACCCCTTCGTTGTCCTTTAATAGATTATTAAAACTGTCTAGAGCCTTATCGAAAACTAGATTAATTTTCAAGGTTAGATCTCTTTGAGATTCTTCTTTGTTTTTTTTTTTTTTAAGTGCTCAAAATAAAAGAAAGATAATGGGTACCATCCACCTAAATTACCTATAAATTTAATTGTACAATTTTATTTAACAGAGTTTGTCTTCCCCAATAAACTGAAGACATCTAAGCATGTATTGGTCGTATCTACTCTGAAACTAAGGCAAATGTTTTTAAATTAAAATATTTGTAGCTGAAAGTCAATAGTAAAGAATATTACCAGCAAATTATTTTAATTTCAAAATTAAGTTGACTTGGGATTCCAAGAACTCTTAATTGCAACAAATTAAAACATAATTGGTCAAAGCTATTGCAGACATTTCACCCTCAAAGAACACTTCAAAACAAACCAAATTCTTCGAAACATTTGAATTATTTTGAAAATATAAACTTTTGAACAATATTCAAGTATACCTGGTCTATCTCTCTTTTACCACATCTTTTAACTAAAGAAGAGTTTGCCTCTTTCCTGAGCTCTCATCAATTTAATATTTTTTTCTCTGAGACATTCTTTAAAGAGTTTAAAACTAGGCATTAAATAAATGCATTTGCTTCAAGATTATGTATGAAATATATAAATTAATATATACAAATTTACCTAATAACATTCTGTTTAAGGATATCTAAAATTTTAATTATTAAGCTTAAGTGCATACACAATACTGTATAACTACTGTATAAAGGCTTTTAAAATTATTATTTAACCACAAACAGAAGCCAATACACAAGTTAATCCATGCCCTAAGTTTCAGAATAATTTTCTAATTAACTTATATTTGCCTCTTTTCGTCTATTAGCCCATAGAGATGCACATTAATAGTTTCATTTCCAAATGGCCAAATAATCCAATCTTGTTTAAAATTTCATTACCAGAAAAATCTTTTATTTTTTTTTGTCTTTTCTCTTCCTTTATTTGTCGTTCCCTGGCCACAAAATCGTTTTACTCAAGAGGTTCTTTATATTCAAGGACTGTATGAATATTGGTAGGTAGAGTGTGTAGTATATACATTTTCATGTCTGTCTATTGTTTTGGTATCTAATAGCATGATGGCATAACATAAAGGATAACATCTCTAGATTTGTCTGTGTTTATAGGGTGTTTTCTTTTTTATATTTACGATAATTTTTTCTATTAATTTTTTTAAATGTGAAAGTTTGTTTGTCTATCTGTTTGTTCCCCTTAATCTCAGAAAATACCAAAGTGATTGTTGTAATTAAAATTGGTAGAGCGAGAACTTGATGATGTCAAACTATTTATGCAATGGCTAGCTAAAAAACTTTCCAAGAAAAGTCTAAAGCCTAAAACAGATGTGCAGCTTTTTCCCCATGCAGCGAAATTAGAAATAGAGATATCGTGCAGAAAAGGCTGCATGCAGAGCCTGGAATATGTCAGCGCTCATAAGAACCTGTGTAAATTTATTTTCGCTGCATTGGAAAAGGCTGCTCATCTGTTTTGCCCATAAGGAAAACTACAGTCGTTAGGTTTTCTTAGAACCTTCTAGGAAAGTTGTCCAGCTAGCCATTGCCTAAATAGTTAGACTTGGACATCTCCTTATTTTTAAATGAGCCCCACCAGTAGTTAGCTAAAATGTTCCTCATTTATTCACTTACATATACCTGCTAACTGTCAGTTTCGAATGAATTCGATTGATTGAACTTGAATACGTTCAAAGATTTTTCATTTAGGTACTTCAAGATAATTTTTCAATTCATAACTAAAACTAAATTTACTTTGTTGGATTGAACTTACTCACTTTAAAATAGCTTAGAAGAACATATAATACAGCTCCTTACCAAACAGCAATATATTTCTCTCTCGTTTACTCAAAAACATCAGAATCATGACTTTGTGGGAGCTGACAATTGTTTTTTGAAAGCAGATCCTAACATTATATGAGATATATTTATTAAAATAGCAAGATTTTTGTTGTAAATATTGCACTTAAGATTAAAAAAAAATAACTCAAACAGAATTAAAGAACCGGCTTCTATTATCCTTTTGTAATTTTTTATATGTCAGTTTCCACAAAATGATGGTTGTCACTTTTGACATTGACACATTCGTAAAGTTCCTTATTGCAGTGTAAGCAGCTCTTAAAACAAAATAAAACACTTTACTGAACAGAATAGAATGCTGGAACTAGGGCCGCAGACGGAACTGAGCTATCAAAAAGTGTCGTAGGTACGTGATGTTTTTAACGTTCCCACAATGCAGCTGTACAGCTTTGAAAGTATTTTGAACAAACACAAAACAATATTCTTGTGTACAAGCTCAGAATTCACAATTTTTGTTTCCAATACTTTTCCATTTTTTTCCAAAAAAGTTGTTTTCTTTTTTCTTCATACAATTTGAAACGTCAAAAGTGCCGTACGTGAAAAGTTAAAAGTGGGCGAACTCTTCCGTCTGCGACTGCAGCTCCGAATGCGGCTACGTTCCGTTGCGTTCGTAACATTGAATTTGTGGGTATTCAATATTTTGACAGCTATTCCAGCTACGGCTGCGGTTCCGTCTTCGTCCCCATTCTGTGCAGGCAGTTAGATGGATTTTAAAATTAAAACTCCAGACAAAGAGTGGAGAAGTTTCAAAGTTTACTGATTGTCTATAAAATAATTTAAAATACCTCCAGTTCTAAAAAAGACCACCCTATTCATTTACTTTACTTGTTGTTATTCTTTTAGCTTGATGGACAAAACAGGATCTTCCGGCTCTGCATTTTCCTCCTTTTACAGTTGATTCCTCGTTTTGATTATCTTTTCTTTGTTGGTTAGCTTAATGTACTTTTGTGGTTTCTAATAGGTATATGTTTGGTATTTGTATATATGTTTGCGTCTTTTAAATTGCATTTTGCACGTTTACTGTGCGGTATAACGGTATACCTAGTAGACAATATAGGTATGCACATCACACAAAGTTCTATCTAAATCAGGACAAAAACATACCTACATATGTACATTCATCGGTTTAAATGCCATCGAGAAAATCCAAAACAAAAAACGATGACGTGAATGCATTACACTTTTAATCATTGAATAAATACAAAATACAAAGTTTTGTACGAAAACTTTGAATGGCAAAAAGTTACATTTTAAAGTGAGAATTTTTGTTGTCAATTTTAGATGCGAATTTCTCGCACGATTCTTTAGGGATATGTTAATGAACAACAGTGAAATTGTAGATAGTCCAAGAGCTAGGAGCCAGTTTGACTAACCCGTTCGATACAAGATTAAAACTGGTGTAGGTATCCTTATTTAGGACAAGATCAATTCTAAAACCATCATTATAGGTACTTATGGTTTAAGAATTAATCCTTAAAATTTTCGGGTTTGTGACGATATCTAGAAATCAATAATCTTGAAAACAAAAATCTCGAAATTAAAAACTTAAAATTGAAAAAATCTCGAATGCGAATATTTAGAATTGATATATTAATTCTAGATTACATGCTTGCTTTTTGTTCTTTAACAAAACTACGATTGACTAGTTAGCCTTAAGTGGGATACACATTATCGATCACGTATGACAGTCGGCTGGCTGTCAGTCAATATCAAAAAATTTTGTGAGCATGAGCTTGCCTGGAGTTTGCTTGAAAAACCATCAAACAGAGTGTACACACTATCAGTCGTGAGCAAAACTGTCATACGTGATCGATAATGTGTACCCCGCTTAAGAAACTATTAAAATAACTGAATTTAGTGTTGGTTATGATGCGTGAGTGGAAATAAAAAATAATTAAAATGAAAGTAAACGAAATTGTAACAAATAAAGGGTTTAACAAAATTGAAATCGATGGATTTATTTATCATTCGAATGAATGTGTAAAAAATAAGTTATTGGTTGTGCGAACTAACCATAACTCTGCTGTGCTGAAAATGACATCTATATTTTTTTATGATATATGTATAATACATTATAAAAATATTTTTAATAAAAAAGGATGTGATTGGTTACCTACTCAAAAAGCGATATACATACCTACAGCTTTAATTGTAAATAAAAACCATCCCAAGGATTCCAAACCTGGCTTGAACTGAAAAAAATCGACAAATGTCAGATACCTACGTCAATTTCAGTGATAGAGTAATAACAGTAAAAAATAATGATAAACATAGTGTACCTAGTACATACTTACTAAATTTTTGGTTTAAAATTTACACATCAAAAACATCACCATTATAGAAGACTTGGCCTTGACAAAATTTAAACACGTAAACTTATTAAATTTTGGAAAATTACATTCAATAGTTAAACAAAAAGCATTTATGATATTAAGGTACATTGTATAGGTACAGATGTCTATTATAGGTACTAAGCTCCATTACCATGACCATTTCATACTGATAAACTAACGGAAATTCAGCGACACAATTAATTCAAATTTATAAACAGAAATGCAATTACATTTCATGTCTTTTGTCTATATCATTCGGCCAAACAAAAGTCCATCCAACCATGAATTTTAGATTCAGCAAACTACATTATAGTGTAGCCATTGTCGCAATTAGAGATACAAAGTTTCAAACATAATTCAGTCGTTAACAGTTTTAACGTTTTGTGTAAGCAGTGTTTTTCCCCCTTTTTCGGTCCCCCCTTGTAAATGACACAAACTCAAAATATCATCGTGATACATACAATTTAGTGCAACACTATGTTGCACCACACTTTATCGGTGCTCAATGACTAATTTTGGCCATTTACGGTGATGTTAAACCATCAATTATGTGTATTGTTGTTTTGCAAATGTCAAAGCTAGGTATACGAGTAGGTAGGACTACACTAACGGTGTAAGTGTAATGTGGGCATAACTATCTATTGTAATATTCAGGTGTATACCGAGAACTGTTTTATGCAACGATCTTTACATTATACCATCCACCCTCTGCTTAGCTCCCACGAAACACAATACATAACGTCCGAAACTGCTTATTTAACTGTTTTATGGTCCCGAATTACCGTAAGGTACCAACCTATACTGCATTGGGTGCATGATGCAACTGGATTTGTATTACATTGGTCATCGTCGAGCATTTATGGCTGTAAGCTATATACTAAATGCAGGGGGACAAAACCGCATGATGGGGTTCAATTGTTCGAGTACATACATATACAATTTACATTATATGCAGGTATGATGCCCATAAACTTCCCTTTATTACAATGTATCATATTGTTGAGTTTTGTGTTGTTGCCGCACGTGTTATTTCAAATAGATGTTTGACCATATGGAAGCTTATCACTTTGTACGAAAATTTGTCTGTATATTATTGTTAAATTACATACCAACTTGAAATGGTGCGATGGCCGGCGGCGGCAGGCGATGCAGTGAAACCACTATATTGCACGTGAGAAACTGAGAAAACATAGTCTATGTATGTTTAGTCCATGATGAATGATGATGGTGTAGATATTATAGTGTGTGGTTGTTGGATTAGATTTCTAACAGAGTGGTACATTCCTTAGAAAATGTTAATTTTGGTTATATCCTTAACAAGAAGTATCTACCTACATACAGCATATATAAATGCTTCAATTTGCAGGAACAAGATATTTACCGTTTTGTATAGCCAAACGCACACATCGCAAACTATGCATGAAAGGATTATAAGGAAGATGGTTTTTGATCCAATTGGGTTAATGAATAGACTAGACAGCCAGATGTGGTTTACCGAGGGCGAAAATTCAAATGTTAGTTGGCGGTATGAAAAAAAAATTCCATATTTTATAAGGCAGAGTTGGGGTTTATAATGAGTTTTCCGCTGTCCAATTTTAATTAATAGGAATAGCTGGGGGTAATCATTATCAATTTAAGAAAACTGGCCTACAATGAGACGCAATGTAAAATGGCACACTTGCCGAAATCTTGAAAGCTACTATAGAATTAAGATGATTTTAGTCCTAACGTAACCTTTGAAACTCCGGGTCCAATAAAATATTATTGCCATAATCCGGTTGTTAAAATTGTGTCAGACTTCTATTAAAAGAAGACCTCTTATTGATAACACTGTTCCTTTTTATTCAAGAATTTGAGTTATTTAAAAAAAATATCAAGTACCAATTTTTCAAGATTCGATCTAAAAGTAATTTTCAATAAACGAATATAGCACAAAAATTAGTTACCATCCCTCTTGGTAACTTGCTTTTCTAAAATTGGTACATATCTGAATGTAAAGACATTTCAAATAATATTGATTTTGACTTCATTTCTGACTTTTGCAATGCTTCTTTTTTTTAATAGCTGTATTTTATTTTCCCCCAGATCTGATCCGGATTGGATTTGGAAAAATAAATACAAGTAATACAAAAACAACACAAGATCCAGGTCTGCTTCTAGATTTGGATTTCGAAATCCATTTTTTGAACACTTCCCTAGCAATATTTTAATTTTAAAGGTTGGTACCACTGCTGAGATTTACAGAAAAAACTCAATAAAATTAAAAATTCTCGAAATCAAACAAATGCCGCCATCATTCCAATTTTGTTTTATGAGTTTTTCTTCATTCAATAGAGACGACGCGTCGCGAGGCACGGAATAAATACATAAAAACTATTAACTTAATGAAAATTAAACTAAAAAAATAAAACTGTTCCATTTTAAACATTCAATACCAAATATTATTTCAAATAATATTTGTGAAAATTTTCCTTCTGTCAATTTTATTGTGCAAATAAAGCCAACTGTGAGAAATAAATAAATTTGTGATCCAGTTTGTTTTATTATCATGATCTGATCCGGATTAGATCTGGGGGAAAATAAAATGCAGCTAATATTAATTTCGTACTGTATCATTTTTAAATTAAAAACCCTCCATTTCTAAAACAAAAACTATAGACATATCGCATTCCATTATAGTTTATCGTTTAGAATTTGCATTTTGTCACCAAAACTAAACCAACGGACAACAACTGTGTGACGGACAAAGAAAACCTATTTTTGGACTTTTTCATCAACTTTATTTTAAGTTTCATTAAAACTTTCCAATTTTGTTTCACGAAATCGATATTTTATTTAAATAGACTTTTTTACAAATAAAAACTGTTTGAAAAATACATAGTTAGACAATTCGTTCAGTTTAACTGCCTGAACAGAATAGAGACGGAGACGGAACCGGAGCCGCGGCTGGAATAGCTGTCAAAATTATTGAATACACACAAGACACAAATTCAATGTTGTGAACACAACGGAACGTAGCCGCTTACGGAGCTGCATTCGCAGACGGAAGAGTTCACGGACTTTTAACTTTTCAGTTTTCACGTATGTACGGCACTTTTGACGTTTCAAATTGTATGAAGAAAAAAAACAAAAACAACTTTTTGGGTCGGAAAAGAATATTGTGGTTATTTGTATAGCGAAAAAAAAATTATTTATTAAAAAAAAGTATTGGAAACAAAAAATGTGAATTCTGAGCTTGTACACAAGAATATTCTTTTGTTTTTCTTCAAAATACATACATTTAAAGCTGTACAGCTGCATTGTGGGCATGTACAAAAAATAACGTACGACCACAGATAATGGTGTCTGAGGTACGACACTCTTTGATAGCTCTTCCAGTTCCGTCTGCGGCTCCGGTGCCAGCATTCTATTCTGTTCAGGCAGTAAAATAAGGTAATAGGTATGGACCTTCCTACTTTACTTAACTTTACTTTACTTTAGATAGCGTTCACAGTCCAAGCTATGGACCTAAATACATTTAAAAAACTTAGAATTGTGTTTTCAAATCGAAGAATCAGTTACACCTATTTTACTCATTGATATTATAATAATAGAATGAATATCAGGGATTAAATAGTTACGGCCATATTATTGACTTTCTTTAAATCTAGTTTTACTAAAAAACTAGTTCTATTGGGGTTTTAAATTTTTTATTTTTCAAAAAAATATATTGATCTGATTTAGATGTCAAAATATGTATGAATATTTTGATTTAGATGTCAAAATAATAAAAATTAGTGGAAAAATTAAAACTCGAAAGCTGAATAGAACTAGTTTTTGCCCAAAACTAGCTTTGAAGAAAGGCAACAGTGGCCGTTAGAGTTTTTGTATTTAATTTACAAGAATTTACATTATACCTATTTTTTTTTTTTTTTTGTGAAATAAACAAACAAAAACCGAAAAATAAACCTTAAAATACTTTGAATAGGTACTACGAGTAGGTATAGTGTGATAATATTAAAATTCCACATATGTATATATATATACATATTTTTATGAATATTATACCCATGGTGTGTGTCCTACATAATAACAAAGAATTTTAAAAACAAACAAAAAATATCAAAATATGCCAATCCTGATATTTATAACTTAAACAAATAAACAAACCAACCAACCCTAAGTTTTCCACAAAAATGTCAACAATATCTTTATTTTTTTTTTTCTTTGCATGCCAGACACAGTCATAGCCCCAGCTATCATGGAATATTGCATAGGTGATTATATTATGTTTCATTGTCCGCTGCACATCCCACTAAGCTTAATGGTATCGAATTAAACTTTCCTCATACAAAATATAACTGTTATTAGGGTTGCCATTTTATTGAAAATGCTTTTATTTAATCATATGATTATAAACTAATTAGCTTTCTATTGCTCCGGTTGAACAAGTTTTGTATATTTTTAAGCGTTAGTGTGTTATGTAATTTAAAGATCAAACTATAGCCTATTGTAGGCATTAATTCCAAATTCTGAATTTGTAACCTTGTTAAAATTTTGATATTTTTATTTCATTCAAGCAATAAATTTGGTCATGGTGAGATGTTATATGTATGTGCGTCTACGTCACAGTAATCGTTTTCATTCTTGCCTTTCCTATTTTAGCTTAAGTTTAGACAGCAGACAAGAGGGCGCTGATCACCTGGAAAAATAATCTAGATCTCAATTCAACTTGGCTCTAGAAAGTTTGACATCCTATGTAAATTATGTATAAATTCTGTTAAGGGGCTACCAACAGTTACTATCGAAATTAGATAGACCCTCACCAGTTATTTACCATTTTGCCATGAGATTTAAAAAAAAAGTTTCTGTATTTAAGATTGGATCCTGGGATCATTCCCTAATCAGTCACAGTCTAAGATGAGGAAAACTTACCAAATACTCAATAAGGCCCTTGCTAGTAAAAACTTGTGGGGCAAGTTTTGCTATCCCATCGGAAATACCCTCAAAAACAAAAACTTTATAACGAGCTTACACATGAAATATTTAAGTATAAATTTATAAATTTTTAACATTATACTTCTGTTTTGCAAATTAGTCCCATGGTTAGCTTTTCGGACTGGTAAACAGGATCAAATAAACCAACTTTTGTTCGTATTTGTTTGTCTCTCGAGGCAAATTGGCTTACAAGTAGTTTATATAGTAACGCTGCTCGCCCCTTATTAGGATCTATGTAAATCTTTCTAGAGCCTAGTTAAAAACTTGTTTATTTTTTCAAGTGCGTATCAAATAATCCCGGCTGGAAAAATGGCAAGTTTTTGGCTAGTTTAGACAAGGCCCTGGGTAGTTTTCGGTAAGGAAGATCTAGACGAGGAAAACATGACAGACCCCCTTTAGTGCCTCGCTGAGAATATTTATTAAGTTAAGTGCTGATGAGGCTCTAGCTAGTAACTAACTAGTGAAAACATTTTATGAAAATTAATAAAATAAGGATCCCGCCTGGAAAAACAATCCAGTTTTCAATAAGGCGCTGGCAAGTTTTTCATAGTTACTAACAAGAATCTAACAAGGGTTAATATAGGCATTCGCTAGGCCTCCACCAGTTATGAACTCTTTTGCCTCGTCAGTTAAATTCTGCCTAAGCCCTGACTAGTAAAGACTAGATTTGTTCCACATATTTCGTTTTACATGGTTTTCCATTTAACCATTTCAGATATGGGGGCCAAAGCTAGAAGCTGTCAGTCGCTCTATAATATTTTAATGTAGATAGATATCCAGTTCCTCGTGTGTTTGTCGTGTGCAGTCCAGTCCATGTCCATGGAAGGATGGCTCCTTGCGGAATATCATCGACTTTGTGTACTTGTCCTAGATGATAAAATTCAGTTATTTCCCAATCGATGAGGAGCAACATTTTACTTTGGTGTGTGTATGTTTATTGAGGCTGTTCGAAACAGTTTAGAACAGAAAAGAACAAGTTCAATGAGAAATTTTTTGTTCTAAACTGTTATGGCTTGCTGTTCAGTGAGTCTGTTTGTACTTGCTTTTTAGGTAGAACAACTGAGAACAGATTTCTGAGAAATGTCAAAATCAGTTGTGGTTCTGTCTTTTTCTGTTTTGTCTGCAGTTGCGATTTTACTATTTTACACACTGATTTCCAATCATAATTTGAAATTTGCAGAGTTAATTAACACACAAAGATTTTTATTACGATATACATATGCTTTTATTAATTTGCGTAAAATGATTTCAAATAGGTAGTTATCATGAAGAACCTCACCAGTACTTTATTAAATAAATGTTCTCAGCGAGGCACTAATAGGGGTCTGTCTTGTTTTTCTCGTCCATGTTTTCTTTGCCGAAAACCTGCCAGGGCCTCGCCTAAACTTGCCAAAAACTTGCCATTTTTCCAGGCGGGATCGATTTAAACTCTAATAACAATATTCATTTTTTCGTAAATTAGCATTATTGTCCTTCGTCGTTTTCCAAGCTTTCGCTCCACAAGCTCTCATTGTAATTCTTTAGTTATTTTATTATAATAAAAAGGACTCTATCTCTATCAAGTCTAAGAATTTCATGTTTTTGGAATGTATAGACAAATATACTTGGCTAATTAACACCATAGTTCAACAAATTGAAGCCCGAAAATGTATTAACATATCAGAAACGCGTCGCTTTTATAATTTATATAATTAATAAATAATGTTGTGATAATTTCAAAGTTTACTTTATAATAATAAAATTAAATTATATTTTAATAATCTAATTTTTATTTTTATTTCATTATATACACACAACATGGAGACAACACCCCAAAGATATGTATGGAGTCGGTTCAGTAGCTCAAGACATTACCCCCTACATACAAACCAACAAAGTTTATAACTTTATAATATAGGCTATGTCCATCGTCATGTTTCCAATTCTCATACCAATCATTTAATTTATTTTCTGGGATTAATTGGAACTGGTCAGGGCTTAGACAGGATTTAACTGTCGAGGCAAAAAGGTTCATAACTAGTGAGAGCCTAGCGAATGCCTATTGTAACCCTTGCTAGACCCTTGTTAGTAACTATGAAAAACTTTTCAGGGCCTAATTGAAAACTAGATTCTTTTTCCAGGCGGGATATGTTAAAATAAATATTTATGTAGCTAACCCAGCTCTATGGTTTAACTAGAAGAAACTGTGCTCAACTGAGTCACTTTTCTAAATAATTCATGACCTCCCATTATGTATGTTCAATGTTTATACCTTTATCACTTAACATTTCAAAACTATCGACCAAAATATATAGGTATATAAGATTCTGGCAACACTCTTAATCGTGTCACATTCACAATATGCACTTGTGCAATATGTTCGCTCATAAAGTATCGACTCAATTTGGTTAACGGTCGATAGAACTTAAATGGATTTACTGTTTTTTTTTTTATTATTATTATTTAACATTCACCTTTTGTCATATTTTCTATCTGCAGCCATTGTTCAAGTCATTATCATGGAATTCGCTTGGCTATGGTTTTTTTTTCTTTGTTGGATGAGCATTAAAATTCCCAACATGTTTTTTGTCCTCATTTGGAAGTTGGGTGGTTATTGGAGGTTTCATATTAGTTGTGTATCTGCATAGTGATGAGCACTTTTAACACCGCCTTTGAGTGTCATCGACTGTCAGAAAAACTGCATCAAATCATAAAGATTATTACCAGTATTCAATTTTGATATTCACGAGTTTTGACTTTTATTTGTTTTGCTTAACATCATCGCACTTAGTCCAGCCTCTTTAATTCTTTTTATTTGTTTTTATTGAACTTTTTCCTACTAATCACCGATCATTGAAAGTAATTAAGGAATGACCCAGAAAAAACAAGAAAACTTTTCTTTTTTTTTATTTGTTTTATTATTATTTCCTGTTCCTGTCAACAGAGGCTAAAAGTGTGATACAAAACTTATCTCCTAAGTTTATCTAGACATTTATCCTGCTGTGACTTGTAAAGGACTATCTTGATGGTAATGATGATGATGAGGGAGGACACTTTTAGCTCTAGCAATCAAACAAAAATTGCCACAACCCACACAAATGCATTTATAGAAATGTTAATTCTGGGTGTGTGTGTGTGAAGGACGTGTAGGTATGTGCGTTGTTTGCAGATAATCACTTTTAATGATCCACATAATTAGGCTAAGACGTGGTGGCACTACTGATGATTCTTCTCTATGGTTTCTATAACAACATCCAGAACATGGAACTTGACGGATTTAATTAAAAATTCAAATTGTCGTTAGAATAATTATTATCTCCACTTAAGTGGATTATGCCGTATGGATGATAATAATTATGTGGTGTCTTTTGTTTATATATGTGAAATATGTACATATATGTATATGTGTGGGTTGGCTTAAGTATTTAATATTAATATTAAGGATAGTGTTTCATCGTTTAATACCTACTTGTTATAAATGTGGAACGTGTCACAATAGACATTTGATGAGAGTTCATTGACTTCAAACATTAAAGAGAAGTGCTTTCCAAGAATGTTCTCTGAAGTAGGTGGTTATAGTCACCTACTTAAGTAAAGAGCTCATCTTTCAATACTTGGAATAATTCAGTTAATTGGGCTTTGGGCAGGTGGTAATGGAAAGAGGTTTTATCTGCCTCAAAAAGATTTTGTGATAAAAATCAATAATAATTCTGTTACTGTAGGCTGTAGGTGTTTGGATCATATAAAAAAAAACAATAGATTCAATTATATGTGGTTGAATTCTCACTATAATTAGGTTAAATATTGAGGCAATTTTGTATTTTATTATTATCCCTCCTTTATTCCCTATACCAGATTTGTTTTTCTTTTTAAAGCAAAAAATACAGAAATATTTATTAGGAAGCCTTTTAAACGTGTCAAATTCTGCTAAGTTGCCATTTATATTGGACGAGACTAAAGGAATGGAAGTTTATAACAGCTACGACAGCTTATCTCCATTAAAAGTAGGCGTCCATTAACGTGCTTTATGCACCTTTAAAAAAAAATCTATGGATGCCCCAATAATCCAGTAACTATAGGCACATCAGACTTAGCGTTAGATCTGGTAATTCTGGTTTTTTGCTGAGTTATTAATGATATTGGCCTCATAAAAAATCCAAGTTTTCGAACACAGCATGGTCAAAAACCAAAACAAAAAAACGCGAAATTTTGAGCTTTTTTAACCCTAAAGGACTAGTCCCCGACTACAACTTCGCTCTACGTTTTCAAAGTGACTAAATTTTCTTCAATTTGAGACCAGTTTAGGACCCTATTAACGAGGTTAAAAATATCAATTAATTTGATGAACAAAAAAAAAAATACTCATCAATTGATAGATAGAATTATTGTTATACATATATGTGTATGAACCACAGCTCGTATAGAACCAGGGCCTATAGTGAGTTCGAACTCTTAACCATTTCTGTGTGAGTGTTGTTGGCAGGAATGGAGGGGACCTACAGTTTCCAAGTTTAGAGAAGGCCCTGGAAACTTTTCAGTACGGAAAATCTATCCGAAAAAAACTTTGTCAAATACTAGCTTATTCACAAAAAAAGAAATGGGTTATAATTATTATTAATTGTATTATTCATACTAGAATGTCAGTTTATTAGACTTGACCATGCTTTATTCCGTCAATTTCATTGAATTTTTGAACAACAACAACAACAATAACTTTATAGCTAAGGGGTGCCGAGCCGCCTATCATCAGTCTCCTTTTTAGTGGAGCTGAGCTTCAATCCAATTTTATTGTGAAAAATTTTCTACATGCACACCATGAAATTCGAACCCACGCATATCAGATTTGCTCAGTTTTCGAGGTCGTAATGCACTAGGCATTCCACCGCTTATGCCCAATGAAGTCACAGGTCAAGATGTACTGTTTGTTTATCAAATGCATTTGGAGCATCAGCATTTTATAAGCGCCTTTTAAGTTTGCTGCCTTGTTCCGCCTCCATATTTCTCGTACCTTATTTTGATAGACTTCATTACTACCACAATTCGTAGTATCTTCATCAAAGATACTGAATTTATAAAGATATATGAATCCTCGGCTGTCATTCCGGTTTGCCTACAAGCTACAGCAATCAGCTGACTCATAAGCTTTTCAAATTATGTGTGTGAAAAATCCACGAAAAACGGAAAACCAGCACATATAAGCAGCTCCTCAGTTTACTACCCCGTTGCAATTCACTTCTATCAGCCCTATCGTAGTATCCGATCGGAACGGAAATTTCTCCGACTCATACAAAATGTTTTTTTTATTTTTCATTTTAATGATACGAATTTCTCATAAATCGGTTACACCTCCAAAAAATTATTTCACCGTGCGGTTGAAAAGGAAAAATTAAAATGATATTTTCTTATATTTCTAATATTTCTTAAAATTCGGAGAAAATTCCGTTCCGATCGGATACTATGATAGGGCTGTATATATCGACATTACAAAAACAACAATGTAAACAAATGGGTTTAAGAGGGTGAAACATACGAAGGATTCATCTCTTTATATTCAGTTTCTTTGATCTTCATATCAAAGGGGGAGAGGTTGGAAAATCGGTAACAAACCAGACTATAAAGTTATTATTATTTATGGGTTTTACCGACTTTACTATTGCGTTTCATAAAAATAAATAACCACAACGAAATACTGATTTTTTTTCGTCTAAGGATAATCCACTATAATATGTTTTATATGATATTAGAGATTTTTAAACCATAACTACACAAGTCAGTCATTTTGCCTATTTCTTAAACTTAGATAAGATATACATATTACATATCACTGTTCTACAATTCTACATAATAGCCATCAGCTTACGAGGTCTAAGCTGTTTGTGGTTATTGTTGCTCATTAATTGCAGCAATAGAAAACTATTTAAAGTTCAATAATATTTGATGTTATTGTCAACTTTATATCCAATATTTACAATAGTTTTTATTTTTTTTTCTGCTTTTTTTTAGATTTAATGGTTATTGTAATTTTTGTTTTATTTAATTTGTTCTCGCTGATATTTTCGCCAAGTTGGCAGCAAACATACGTCATTCGCCAATGCTATGAAATGAACTTTTATTCGTTTGTCCTCTTTATGAAAAAAGCCAATCGGTATAAAGTTGATGACTACGACAAAGGATCCTCCTGATAGTTATGGCTATAATTACAAAATGAAAAAAAAAAAAAAAAGAAAACTACGTCTGCCATCGATATTGGCATCAATCAACCATAAATTAACAATCGTTATTTATTTTCAAATCCCCCTCTTCAATTCCTACGCAACTTTATACAACACTACAACAGTTGATGATAAAGGAAGGGATGATAATAAAAACATCACTACAAATCTACAATATAGTGGCACAAATAGCTTTTGAATAAAATTTAAAACAACACTCGTAAAAAAATATATATCCGTGGTTGGTATCCTATCCTGATGGGATGATGATATTCATGGCAAATAAAACAATTTGAATCGAGGTATGAGTGGAGGTTGAATTGAAAGTTTTGAAAAGCCCATTGAATTGATTATTTGTATAACGAACTGAAGGGTTTGTTTGTGAAAAACAAAGGAATGCTCGATGGAAATAATTCATTACATTCGCTTCTTTTGTAAATGAAAAATTGAAGATAAAAAAGATCAAAAAAATACCTTCCCTTTACTGTCATAAATAAATTGAAGTTAAGTTTCAGTTTGTGGTTTACTTAACCGTAATACCTATGCACTATTTTGAAAAAAAAAAGTTTAAGCTATGTACATAATATTAGGAAAGACTGTACAATTAGAAAGACGGGTTTACTGCTTGAACACAATAAAGGCTCCGCAGGGCCCACGTCCTTACAAAAAAGTTATTGTTAAACTTATGTACATAATTAATATCTAGAGTCGTAGGTACGGCTGCAACTCCTTTGTTATTTACTTTTCTATTGGCTTTCAAAGAGTTCGAGTAACTTCTTTGAATTAAATATTAATGTGGTGAAGAGGCCTCAAATGCCTAAACATTATACACACGTTACAGGTACAATCATAATGAGAAACAAATAAAAGTCTAAAACAAAATCAACAAAGGAACCAAATTGTAGGTTAAATTTTAACTTTGAAAAGAACTTTTGTGTATTATTTTTTTTTTTTTCAAATTTAATTAGCAATAATGAGCGTATGCTATTTTCCTTTTGCAGTTGAGTTTTAATTGCGCTCATTTAATGTGTTATTGTTATCGGAAATAATTTTCTTTTATTATAATTCCACACCATAGCCACATTTTACTTCTATAAAATAGTCAGGCGCGGGTGCAGGGGGAAGGCAATTCAAAATGTTTTTTGCGTACCACACACCAAAAGGCAACTTCTGTTGGGCAAATGGCTTTTCAAGGCCATGAACAAGTAGGACTTTGGGGTGTTTGAAATCCGAAAGTTTAAAATATTTAATTTGATAGAATTCTATGGAACATTCCGGAGATTTTAGATTGACTTACTCAGTCACTTCATATGTTACTGTTTTTTGTGACTTTTAGTTCTTGTACTCACAAATTATTGTTTTTATTTGACATACAGTAAACCGACAAAACCATTTTACTATAACGACCGCGCGACGTACATGTATATAATATGTAGGTATATCGATAATAACTGTAGTTCTCATAGTTTCGTTAAAACAGCTTTTTTTTTTTGTTTAAACATACTTAATCATAACACTGCCCCTGTAAATAGCATAGAAGCGGTCCTGAAATCACAACTGCAAATGCTTAAACGACAACGACAATGTGAGTCGTCATCGTCGTTAAACATTGAGAATGAATAATGATGAAAGGAAAATAAATAATATTACAATATTAATTTAAGAGAAGTATAATTACCGAGTGGCAGGATAAAAATATGATTAATACTGTAAGTGCCAGGGCAAATCGAATGCCAATGGGAAAAAAAAGAAAACGCTGATTGAAAAATGATCATAAATTTTCTTCTTATAGGTAGGTATTATTATTAATATTATAATTATACGATTGGCAGCACGTTAAAATGAGGAAATTTGCCGTTGACAGGATAATGGTATGGCCGAGGACGAAGACGACGACGACAAACGTACGAATGTAGTTGTATGGTGTTCACTCTGGAGGAAAAATATTAGACCTTAATTAGAATGGCTTGTAAAGAGTTCTTAAGTTTTTATAGTAAATAAGCGGGCAGTTCATATTAATTGAAGTCTAAATAATTTACCATCCCCATCCAATTTCAGAGGTACATAAATAAAGAATTTATATGAGCAATTTTCGCAGCAGATATTCAAAAAAAAAAAAATCTATGTTTCTATGTTTATTGATTTTATAAGATCAAAAAATGTATGTATAATAATTCAGAAAGCCAATCTATAAAATTCTTTTGTCTAAGCTTTTGAATTTTAGAATTTTTTCAGAGAATTCATGTTTAAATACTAGGTGATATGAATAAAACGGAGAACGTACTCAGAACAGGTGCCCCATAAGATTCGGAGGAGCTACTCAATACAAAAGCACCTGCTCCCGTTTCGAATGAATAAAATTTTATACCAACTAGTGAGCATATCCTTATTACCAGGGAGTAGGTGCTCTCATACCTCAAACCAACTTCCTGCCTGTAATGTATTATTTTATTATTTTTGTTTCCATACTTTTTTTTATTTTCCCTTGAAATATTTATTTACATTTAATATTAGTTGACAAAAGACGTCAATTCTTTGAATTCTTGAAATAATAAAATAAATTCAATCTGATATAGGTGAAGAACCGACAGCAAATTTCGGGAGTTAATGCACCAAAATATTAGTGTGAGGGTTTTTCGGTCCATGCAATGCTTCGTAATATCGAAAAATTACAGGTTTTTCTCTAAGAAATTTACTAGAAGTGTTTTGGGGATAAAATTGTTATTTTTCAAATTTGATTTAGCAGTCGTAAGGTTTAACATTTCATTTACAACTTTATGTATTCCTTGAATCAAGTTTCAAAAGACTGTCCATGTTCACAGGTTTGAAGAGCACTCTCCAAAAACAACCACACATCTTCAATGTTCTATTTCTAAATCTTTTTTTTTTAATTTAAGATCCACTACTTCCAGTGTTGCCAACTCTATCTACCGATTTATTTAAACTTCAAAATTAAAACTGGAATATTCTTCTTCTCTCAAATAAATGCGTCAGTCATATTAAATAAAAGAAAACACAATCACACAATATTTCGTTTTTGTAATATAAAATAAAATATATATTTCAATATTTCTATATTTTATTTGTATCTTCTTCTATTGCTTCAAACTTTTTTCATTACATATTCTAGTCAAATATGATCACCAGTTTGTGTGTTTTTTTTTATTTTTTTAGTGCAAACGTTGAACGTTCTAAATTTAAATACATATGTATACAACATTAAATAATAAACATTATAATTTCCTTACTCTTTGTGTCTAGCTAAAATTAAATTTTAATCAATTGTTAATATAACTTGAGATTAGGTCCAGAAAATAGTAAGGCGACATGTTTTCTATTCACAACGATGATAACAACAAAACTATCTACCAACATTTTTTTTTTTTAATTTATATGTACTTATAAACAATCAATCCTACTTTAAACATAAAAGTTAAGGAAAAGATACATATATTAAATACCCAAATGTCAACTACATTAAGTAGATATTCTTATGCCTACCATCAGTTATCTGACAACTTCCTCCACTGCGTATGACGCTGTAGTAATTACGTTTTTTTGTGTAATAGACATATTAGAGTTACGTCCATCTTCGTTGGTGAGTGTATTTGTTTCACTTCCTGTGCTAGTTTGTCGGACGGTCGTCATGTGTATACTTCCTTCTTCGGAGATATCATCAAAGGCAGGCGGTGGTGTTGATGAACCCGATGGAACAGTTCGGTATAGGTTTTTTGGAATAGCTCCCGAACTAGATCCACTACTGCCCGTAAGCGAGCGCAGCTGAAACGAAACATTATTACTGACACTACTGGTTTTTCGCTTGGATGGGGAATGCTTCAGTGGAAATGTGGGCGTCTTCTTGAAAACAGTTTTGCTCATGAAATCCTGAAACCGCTGGGCATAGAATGATGGCCGACAAACAGATACCGTGTCTCCATCGTAAATGATACTCTTGAATGTGTGTTCGAGCTTCTTTTTCAAACGATACGATTGAAGAATATCGATAATACCAATGTAGAGCAGTAATCGTTCATCGTTTTCGCTGCGCGCAGGAATTCCACCCAGCGGTACGTCCTCTTCTTCGTCTATTGTCTCATCAACAGCTTGTATACTTTCCATGGCCGTCGAATGGGCCACCAATCTCTGACGATTCATCGACCGACTACGATTTAGAGCCGAAGGGCCAGCGGCACGGTCTCGTTCTATCTGTGCGATTCCCTGGTCGGCTTCGGGGGCGTCTTCCATGCAGACCTCCTCACTACGTTGAAGCTTTTGTCGGGCATTCCGTATACGTTCTTCTTTGCGCTCCTTCATGGCCAGATCTAGATTATGAATGCCCACCAGAAGTGAGTAGTCCATGATCTGGAAAGACTCAAGAACCATGCAATCCCTCTGAATTGTCTTTATTAGTGCATTATATTTGTCCGTCTCGAGGAATATCCCGCTCGGATGGTGTTCTTTAAAATCCAGATCTTTGTATGTCGGCGATGGTTTACTTCTTTCCGCCTTCGAAGCTTTCCGCCCAAAAGTCGAGCCTTTCAAGTCGTATTTTAAATGCATTTTTACATCGGACGGCAACAGATTATTCATCGCCACCAGCCTCACATTCTTACTATTACACTGAAAACAATACAACCCAAAGAACTTCGGCAACAGTGTCCGCGGATTCTGACTTAAATTCATATAATAGCCAGGCAGAAGTTTCTGCAAAAATTCACCCTCCTTGTGTTGGACAGTCTTTATTATGAATTCATCATCATCGGTTAGATAGAATATCGATCCTGAGGCACCGGGATTTGAGAGTTCTCGTAGTGGCGATGCACACATAGACATCAGAAAATCATCAGGAGCTATTCCAAATAGATCTCTAAAATAACGGAATGCAATTGGGGCATAAACCTTAAATCTAAATTCACTATAATGATGAGCCGGGGTAATACTGGATCCATCTGGAGGGAAATTAATACTCTCGATCTCCCAAAAGTCATTCATCAGAAGATCTCGTTTTGGCTTCGATGCTAAGCTGCCAACTGTATGCTGTATACCAAGTTGAATCGATCCCATAATCTGGCTACTGTGAATCTTCTTGTAAGTGATCTCTCCTCCCTCGCCCACACGCCTATGACCAATTTTTCGTTCATATTTGCCACTAGCACTCGGACGGTAAGTGTTCGATACAGTTGTATCCAATGTTGAAGTTCCAGCATCGCACGTTTGTATTGTGGAGATCTTCGTTATTTCGTTAGTCGCTTGACTGGACGTTGTTGCTATCACAACATCGTTTGTTTGTTTTATTTCCGATTCATCTGAGGGTTTTGGTGGCCTCACTAGCGATATCATTTCAATTGAACTGATTTCATCGACTGAAGTCATTTTTTCTATTTTTTTTGTGTGTTTGTTGTTATTTTTGGTTGTGAATGTGCAGAAGTTTTGTAGTTAAGTAATTATGCTGCGGCAGCTTAGTGGTCTGGTGAATATTTTTTCAATTTATCACACGTGTTCTATAAGAGAAGAAACGTTGAAAAAAAAAATGCATTTTAGGAAATTAGTCAACTTCCTGGTTTAAAGGATTTATTTGTGTTTTTTTATTTTTTTTTTGTTTTTGTTTCTGTGAAAAGAGCAGGAACTATATTAATATAAGCTAGAAATAAAGAACGTGTTGGAATTTGAGCTAAATAGGTACATAAGCACTAAGCAGTTGCAGTTCTGTTGTGAATTCCAGACTCAAATGTTGTTGACACGAAATATCCAGACGATTCTACTGACAAATCCTCATTTTCATCAGTCTGTTTTTGTACTTTAATTTGCTATCTCATAATAGAGACTCAGATAACAATCACGAATAGACAAAAAAAAACAATCTAAATAATATAAAGAAACAATCTTCATGTCAGGTTTCTTCTATTATCATTTAAATGAAATTTAGAAAAGGAAAGACTGGCAGGAGAAAAAAAAAGTAGGTACTCCTCCTCATATAGTTTTAGTCAATAGCTTTGTGCTTAAAATTGCTACTGGAAGGAACCAACAACACTGAGACTCTACTAATTTGCTTATAAATGTTCGCATTAAAAAAGATAACAGACAAAAAGCCCAATTTCCATTGACAGTGTCTTCTGCAGCTCTGTGTTGAGACAATGGAAGCATACATAAATGTTTGGGGACACATTTATGTATGCTTCCACACACACAATTTTTTAACTGGGGAGTAGGTCATTAGTGGAGACAGAAAAGGTGGCAGGGAGAAGGTATTTATACCTACATACATACATACATGAAGTTGGAGTGGCATAATTATTTTCGCCACTTTTATTCTTCGTTTTATTTTATTTTTAATTTGTGCTGGCTTTATCATAACAATGGGCAAAAAGCAATTGTGCAGTCAGCTACGAATATAACAACATCGCCGACGACAACGAAAACGACGACGGCAACGGCTACGACATCCACGGGAACATTGATGGCGGCGATGGTTATGACCATGGCGATGGCTATGGCTATGGCATCAAGTGCATTTTTCGCAGTCTATTAAATAATGCTATGTGATACACGCCCTTTTAGTCGGTCTTTTGTCTGATTTCACTCTGTGGCCAGAACTGACTTGATGTTATATGCGCTGGAGCACAATCGTCATCACTGACTGCCGTTTATCAGAACGGAAACAATGGCCAAACACACTCGACGACACACTACCACTACGCGCTTGACCCAATATAGTTTGGAATTGAAGTTCTCTCTCTCTCTGTATTCAGATGATGTTTGTTTTTTTTTATGGATTTTCTATAAGAGGATTTGGTTTTCTAGTGCGGTTATATTTAAGCTTTTAACTTATCTTAGTTGGCTTTGGAATGGACAACTGAATACGGGTTTTTATTTAGAATTTAGATGATGATTTGCCTATGAAAGCCGATTTAAACAGAAACATAAAAAAAAAAAAAAAACAGAAATTCTAAAGCTCAATTGGTACGATTTAAAAATCGATGGAGCATAGCTGTTGAGCCATGAACTGACTGAAATAGCGCGGTTTATAATTGTGCAAAGGGATGTTCGTTAAAAACTTCATTTCATTTTAAAATTTTAATATCTACTCAATTTCAATGATTAGAACTTAAACTGGGGTTTATTTATATTTTTCTTCAAATTATATTTATGCACATATTTTATTTTTTGATTAATTAAAATAGCTTTAATGGCCTTTAGTGTACATAAATTGCATTTTGTCCTGGAGGGTTCTCACTTGGACTCGTCAGTTGACTGACTAGAAAGGGACTTGTCGATACGCAATTCAGTTCATTTCAGTGTTTTTAAGAAATCCCCTTCATTCTGATAGAAAAAGAAGTTTTGATCCAATAGATCTTTAACTGCAGTTTGTAAAATATGAGTTTAGCAAACGAATATGAATAAGCACCATTATGTGTATTATAAAATAGTCAATTTCTAATTGGTAATTTTTAGATATTGAAATTTGACATTGAGCAACCCAATAGATAAAAGTTTTGATCATTTAGAATTAGCCAGTTCACGTTTCTGAGATCCTCCTCATGATGTCGCTGAGGAAGCTCCATCAGCTCCACTGAGAAGGAGGAGAAACTTGAACAAAATTTCTCCGCTAGAAGTTAAAATCAATTTTCATCTCTTTTTTTATTATACAGACGTTAATCACAAGAAAATTTATAAATTTTTTCAGTGAATAGAAGATCAGTTTTTTTTTAAATAAAGTTGCTTTAAAATACAGAATTGTAATGTTTATTTTCAATTGATAAATTGATTGTCGTAGAAGTGTACATCTATTATTAATATTAAAGTTTAAAGGCTTTTTAATCGAACCCTTGCAACACAACAGCAATGATTTCCAAACTGCGTGTTAAGCTCCTCGAATTTCCTGAAAGTTAATTTTTGAATCACGGAAATTGCAAACTCAGATACCTAAATTTAATATTTTAACGAGAGGAATAACCTGAAGTTTTGCATTCTCTCATGAATGACTGTCGGTGTGTGTTATTTTGTATTTTATTTTGGCATTTGCTATCATTAATGATTCATGACTAACATTCCTCAGATTTTTTTCAGTTTTCAGATTCAAGATTACAGGTCTTATTTTAAACGGTTATGGCGCTTTGATTTTTTATCAATGGAATAACTTGAAATGAACTTGTTTCATTCAAGTATTTGTGTATAATAACTATATATTTTAATGAATAGATTGAAAATTAAATCACAAAGTTTAAGAAGAATGTACAAGAGTGTGGAAAAAAAATTATTTCTTGTTTTCACTTATTTCCTAAAGAGTCAGGATTGAACAGTAATTATGCAACGGGGGACTAAGCTTTTGCACTATTAATATTGAATTGAATGGAAAATTGGGCAAATTTAGTGTGCTACCACTACCAGCAATATTATAGCCTGGCCTGAAGCCACTTCACGGTATAAATTCCGATCACCGAACTCCTTTTGTAAGGTCTTATCGCCCAAAACCATGTCCAAATTAAAAATTAAAAAAGGGGGCCAATTTGGACATAGAATAGTTACTAATTTTATGGACAAAGATATACAAACAGACTATTCAATGCCACAAATTGATCTCAACCCATACATAGGTACTAATACCTATTATTTATTTCACTCAATAAAATATCAAATATCAAAATATCAAAAAAAAAAAAAAAAAAAAAAAAAAAAAAAAAAAAAAAAACTCTTTTTCTCACCCGTCCTTATACCTACCCTACCTACATATATACTGGGGAGCACAATGTATCTACTAAGATCCGATTAAGACGATGCGGCTAGAGGTATCATCAACAATACCCTTGTCAGTCTGTTAAGGATGTTAATCTTGATTAGCATCTCAAAATTTATTTTTCTACAACCGCAAAACATGTATAGGTACCTACCAGGTCATATATATTCTACTCCTCAACGTACATTATAACGTGGGTATATATCGCATAAAGCAAACAAAAAAATGATGAAGTCACTATTTAGCAGTCACCTCACCAGGTGGAGAAAAAAAGCGAAAACTTTATTTTTACAATTTTAACTAACCGGTTTAATCTGAACTCAACAGATATACTTCCTACATACATACATACTTTTATCCATGAGCTAACATCGTGTTTGATTTAAGAAAAAAAAATTAAAAACAAAAAAAAACAAACTTTCGATAGAAATTTGTATACCTATTTGTTTTTGGTTAATCTCACTTTGCTTCCTAGAAAAATATAGGTATATGCACCTATATTCTCTAAAGAAATTAAAGACAAAACAAAAATCAATAAAGCCAAAAAATTGCTAAGAAATCCTCACCAAGTATAGGTAATTTAGTTACACCTTATTATTGTTTACCTTTCATTATTCTCTGTCGACGACTAACGACCATAATGAGTCATCACTAGAAAATGTAAGTAGGTACCTACCTATTCTTATTTGTATTCGCGGTGTTATGCGTCACTTGAATTCCTCCTTGAGACAGCTTCTTATCCGAATGCAACTCAACTCGTGATTCAATTCAAATCCAAAATAGAAAAAAGTTAAGTCACGATTCAATAATAACACAACCACTTCTACTAGGGCTTTCTGATAACAATAAATCGTAATTATTTCTTTCAAATCTGTGTTATTAACGTGACATCATGAACCACCATGCAAATTTTATAATTATTAGACTCTGGGAATAGAAATTTGAACGGCACTCTCTTATAAAGTGCAATACCTACAAGAAACGCCTCCTAGCCGATATCGTTGTGGAACAAACAATAACAATAAAATAATCTTATCAGTTGACAATTATTATACAGCGACAAAATTCCGCGGCAAATTAAGAAAAGATAGAACAGCATATTGCCAGCCTTTAAACCCAGAGAATGCTTACGCAATTCATTCCAAAGCCATAAATTCTCATAAAGTATCTTTCTTGAATGAAATAGCAATGTATAAGAATTGAAATTATGTACATATTATTATAAAAATAGACGGAAACAGAAATACAACAAATTAAAACCAGAAGATTGTCTCAAGGGCGGCGAACTAAAAGGTAACAGATAAACAGACGTAGGCAGCCCCGACGATTGTAAACTATAAAACGCTTGCAAATTTCTGGACCCATATCGCCTTCGATAGGCCAGTCAACCAGCAAAATCAAACCGAGGGGTAGGAGAACAAGATAAAATGATTTAATTATAGTGAACACGAACAAACTATAGATAAAGTATGACTCGGTTGATGATGATGGAAATATTATTTAATAATTTGTCTGTTTTAAACTTTCCCCTTGGTAAAGATCGAGAAACGACACAGCAAGGAACTGCATTATCCATAGTTCACCTCACCAGCAACTACAAATTTTATAGAAAATTATAAATTAAGTTCCTGGCTCTTTTCACATAACATTTTAGAATAAATTCATTTATTTACTCACATTTCTTTGTGTTGAAATAATAATTGTTGAATTGGAGTTTCTTTTGTTAGGTCTAGTTTGTGTAATTTTTGTAGACTATTTTCCATTTGTACTCGAGGGGAATAATTGCGCACCAAGTTGTATTTTTATTTAATTTCAAATCACGAGCAATAAGCAGCAACAAGAGTGAAAACTATTTTGTTTTTTTTTTCATTTCATAACACACACAAACCCACACATACGACAGCACACTGCTGATTAGATAAATAATTACTGATTTGTATATTCGAACTATTTTTTTTTTTTTTAGTGTGGAAAATATTGTTTGATTTAAATTAAACTTTTCATGAATTTTCTATTTTTTTTTAATTAGAAAACTCCTAGAAGAAATGGCCGCCCGCAGTGATCGCCATCGTCGTTTCTGTTAAAAAATTTAATTGCTTCTGTCAGAAAAATTGTATGTGGCGAAAAAAGAGAAATGTCAGATTTGGGGTGGGTGCTTTTAAGCGCGCTGAGAGCCATCTAGTTGTAAGGAGAAGTTTCTGTGTGATTGTGATCGTATTTTTTGTAGTGCGGTATTGCCAGCATTGTGTTTAATTTAAAAGAAGGGAAATTTATTTACGTTTTATCGAAACATTTTTAATTGAGTAATTAAAGGATGTTACTTTGAATTTTCATAAGAAGAAGTGTGTATAGGTAACTCCGATTATGATGATATTGAAAATATTTGTTTTTGGCTTCATGAAAAATGGCCCAGAAACAAAAAGTGCCCACAAAAGTTCTATGAAAATCAATTTTTTGTTGTTATTGATTAAACTGTTTGAATTGGGTCATTTTTCATTTTTTTGTGGGACTCTTTTCATCATGAAAAATGGTCCCAGTTTTATCTGTTGTTTTTGCTTTAATGTAGGTATGTATATATTTTTGGGGCCATATTTCGCTTTTGGTTTAAATATTTTTTTTTGTGCTTTTGTTCGTTTAATTTGGGGTTATTTTTCCATTTTAAAAATAGGGTCGTTTTTTATTGTGAAAAAAATCACCAATTTTGCCGCTATTTTTCATTTTTTGTGGAGCCATTTGTTATTGAGGCTAAATTTCATGAAGCCTTTATTGTATTATGTATGTATTTATAGGGTGCTCATTTTCAAAAAAAAAAAATAGGCTCCATGAAATTTGGCTCTAATGAAAAATGGCTCCAAACCAAAAATTGAAAAAAAAAAAAAAAAAATAGCCCCAAAATTGGGGATTTTTTCATAATTAAAAATGACCCCATTTTAAAAATAGACTTCAAATGAAAAAGGACCCAAAAATTTTTTTCATGTAGGAAAACAATTGCAATTACAATCACTAGACAAAGAACGTAAAAGGACACTGGATCATTTTCTTTTGATTTTTGAAGACGCACCGAAACTAAATAAAAATAAAAAATCGAAAACCGAAACCCTTAATACGCCAACGTTTGGGTTTATATCCAAACCTATTGGGATAGGCTTGTGATGTTGCCGTTCCATAGGAAAACAGAGCTGATGAACACAAGAAAACAAAAACAAATCTCAAGCTATCCTAACATTTTTGGTATACTAAATTTGACGAACAGTTGATCACAGCTGACTACTTTTTAACTATTGAACTACCTTTTTGATCTTAAAATGCCGCAGTTTTTTATTGGATTCGTATTTGAACCAGGAAAAAACACTTTACAGCCGAAAATTGAAAAATTCATCAGGAAAAGTCGGAACATCACGAAAATCCGAAATTGCATACCTTTTTAACTGTTTTTTTTATTTGCATGGGCATGTAGTATTGAATTCTATCTAATTTCAGAAGAGTTTCATTTTTTCAATAATAATTGAAGATATTTTTTGTCAATGAATATTGAGGAAAGATTGCCACCACACATATATCAATGATTATTGACAACAATTCAAAAAGTTCTTTCGGAATTCGGGAGAATTAAGCCGTAAATTACACATTACTTTTATTTAGGTACTGTTATTTGTTATTATTTTTTTGTCTTCAAGTACACAACACAACGTTAGCATTAACAAAAAGCTTTGATACATGTCATAAAATTTCAAAGCAGATATTGACAGTTGTTACATTGATGAAAACCAAATTTATTTTGGTTCTCATCAATGTTGTCAATGTTCATTGACAATGACATTGAAGAGCATACGAACGATCAATATTCAGCAAAAATTACTTGTTCAATAAATTTTGACAATAAACATTGATCGTGTATGTGCAAGGCTCTATAGAGACGTTCGACTTTCAAAAGGGACATTAATAATTTAATCAATATTAGGTGGAACGTAGTTTGACGGGTCAGCTAGTACTTATACAATGAAATTCATTTGCATCTATTAACAAATATCAAGATAAGTTCTGGCTCTGAAGTCAATACCCTAGACATTTTAAGTGAGACTCTTATCAAAAACAAGGCTTTAAACTATTTATGTTATGTCTCCATACCTACTCTATTCAAACCTCTATTAGTTCAGCTACTTGAATTTATGAATATCTCGGGCATTTACATAGCTAATTTTGTTAAAGCTAACTGTGGGGTCCACAGAAACCACTAACGTATAATAAATAAATCTAAAAATATAAAATACTTAAGCTGAGATAAAAAAAAATATTTAAAATCAAATCAATATTATTGACGGGTTTCCCATAAAATCTCTCACTTTAAATTTTGTTGGTTTTTGTGGTTTCTATTTCCCCTATTAATATGGTGCCAATAATTGTCGGAAGTGCGCTTAAATGATTTGGATCAAAACAAAGGATATATTATAAATAATTCACCTATAATTCCGTTATTTCAACTTTTTGTCTAGTTTTGTTCACTTTTGCTTCCGGAAGTGAAAATCGTTTCTGACTACAGCTCACTTAAGTGATGTAAGAAGTGAGATACATGATTCCTTTCACTTAAGACTTAATGACGGAACTGAAGCCGCAGACGGAACTGGAAGAGCTGTCAAAAAGTGTCGTATGTTATTTTTTTTACATGTCCACAATGGAGCTGTACCATGGTTGGAAAAGGGCTTACTATTGTACTGAATTTTGTACTATTTAATTTTCCCAGTACGTAAGTACCACTTTTCAACTTTCAGTACTATTTCAATTATTGGCAAAACTCCAATACTGAAATTTTTACACCTGAGTTGAACGCATCACTCAAGTGCTAGTTTGGTTTAAGTCTGATGAAACTCAACATAATGATTTCTTGCAAAAATATCGACATTTTCTAACGAATCGAAAATTTAAAAAATGTAGGTACATTTCGAATGTACGGCGCAAAATTTTAGACGAGTTAGTATGATGTTAAAGCATTTTTAGTATGCTGCTAGGGTAAAAAGAGGATTATTCAAATTTTAAACGAGTTAGAATCATATTATCTTTTAAACATTTTACCAAAGATAAAATATCCAATAGCTGTTTTATCTTTTTAGTATCATACTAACTCCTAATGTCACTTTGACAAATACAAATGTGAAAATGGCATGAAGTGTTACTGTTTTAGTCGTGTTAAGCTGGATTTAATTAAGGAAAAAGGTTAAGCATGATACTAGTTAAAAAGTTGTTTAAAATTAAGAAACTGATATTGAGGTAAACATGATACTATTTAACAATTTTCTAACTTTAAAGGTAAAATGTTCTTAGTTTTAAATATTTTTTAACTAGTATCATACTAAGCCAGTTTCCTCAATAAAATCCAGCTGAACACACCTAAAAAAGTGACATATCACGCCATTTTCACATTTGTAATAATTGTCAGTGACATTTGAAGTTAGTATGATATTTTAACTTTAGTAAAATTGTAACTCGTTTAAAATTTCGAAAATGCTCTATTTATCTTAGCACTACTAAAAATGTTTTAAAATCATACTAAATCGTCTAAAATTGTTGTCCCTTTATGTTTATTTCTTAAGAACTAAAAAAGAAAGGGGGGATAGAACTTTCCCCCCATAAATTTTACTTCTTAGAATGATCCCAGGAATCATCCCTCAAAGCATAGTCCACGATTTAAGGGACACCTTGTATGAATAAACAAAAGTATTTTTTTCCTAAAAAAAATGTCAACGTTTTTCGAAAATAATAATTCCAAATATGAAAAAAAAATATAAAAACAACGATTAAAATTTCTCTCGAAAAAAATATGTTTTTAAAAAATTCTCTCCGCGAAAAAAACAAGTAAACCAAATATTGCTCAAACACGGGACCTACAAAAATATTTTTAGAGATGCCTGTGTGCGAAAAAATGTTGTTTTAACTGCAGTGTCAATCTGAAATGACATATCAAACACTATTTCCGCAAGCTTTTTCGCACTCAGGCATTTCTAGCGCATGTTTTAGTTATTCACTTTTGTACTTTTTGCAAAAAGTCTTGAATGTAGTTAAGCTTTTACATTTTTCAAAATTTGTCGATATATATGTATGTTACATTTAAAAAATATATCGACCAGTATTTGATCTACAAGTCAAGATGGCTGCAAGGGGTCGATGGCAGAATACTCAAACCAAACCTTCCTCTAACGATGACAACCAATGAAATATTAAATTCCTGTAGAATTCACGATTGGAAAAATTTCAGTACTATTTGGCCATTTTCAGTACTATTTTTTTTCAGCTTTCAGTACTATCAAGAAAAGTCAATTTCCATCACAGAGCTGTACAGCTTTGAAATTATTTTGAAGAAAAACAAAAGAATATTATTGTGTACAGAATTCACATTTTTTGTTTCAAATAATTTTCGTTTTAATAAATAATTTTTTTTTGCGATACAAATAACAACAATATTTTTTTCCGATCCAAAAAGTTGTTTTTTTTTCTTCATACAAATTGAAACGTCAAAAGTGTCGTACGTGAAAAGTTAAAAGTTGGTAAACTCTTCCGTCTGCAGCTCCGTATGCGTCTACGTTCCGTTGTGTTCGCAACATTGGCCGCATTCGGGGGGCAAGTCAAACCTATCCGGATAGGTTTGTGTTGTTGTAATCCCTTGTTGAAAAACTTCTGATGTCAGCTGATGCAACAACAACTCAAGGTATCTGAAAATTTTTAGGATAGGTGGATAGCCTATCTCACTACCACCCGAACGCAAGCATTGAATTTGCGTGTATTCAATATTTTGACAGCTATTCCAGCTCCGGCTCCGTCTCCGCTCCGTCTGCATTACCATTCTGTTCAGCCAGTTAATAGGAGTGTTCAGTGAGGCTGTTCCGAACAGTTTAGAACAGTTTAGAACAGAAAAGAACAGGTTTTTGCTGTTCAGTGAGAAATTTTCTGTTCTAAACTGTTCTGACTTGCTGTTCAGTGAGTTTTGAACAGTTTAAATGACTCCTTCTGGCAAATCAAATCTGAAAGCTACTTTTTATTTGTTTATAAACATTAACAGCAAAATTATTTATCAGAATTTAAATGAAGCATCAGCAACATAACCTAAGTGAAAGGAAGAGAGCTTATTCTGGTTAAGTAACAGTTAGATCCAAATGCAATAAAATGTACCTATTACCTACCTAATTTTATCCTAAGTACCTACCTAAACTCAAGCTGCAATCATCGGAAGCTTTCCTAACTTTGTATATTTACAAAACCGAATGCCATCCACAATAATTATCAAAGACGCACCGAGTTTCTAAGAACAGGCCTTTTACTGACTATTTCACTTTAGATTTAGAGCTGTTAATTCTATGAAGTATCAAAGAAAAAAACAAACTCATACTTAGCCCTGTCAAATTAACAATGCATCAACATGACTTATAAACAATGACAGTATCAGCATATAAACAAGAAGACAAACTACATACATCTAAAGACTGCCCCCTTTCAGTAGCTTCAAAAGCATTGACACTCGTGCTTTATGGCTTAGGCGTGTCAAGTTTCTGGCGACAGGCGGCGGCGGTGGCGTAGGCATTTAGTCACACAATTTGCATACAAATCACGTTCAATGATACACCTTACCTGGTAAAAGTTGTAATCATCGTATATTTAGTTTTATAATAAAGAAACTATAGTTATTAGACCCTAAGCATCGAAATTTTGCGAAGATGGTTGTCATATGAGCTATTCCATTAGATAGATGTTAACTGCATGCCTGAATGTATAACCGCATGACAGCAGACTATTTTAAGATTTTGTACATACCTACTATGTACGTAATGAACATAGATGATCGTTTTACTATTCTTATCACTTCCGGATAGGTATTCGCATTTAATGGAATTCGGGCTTAAAAATATCTTGTAATGCACGTACATAAAGTTCTCGATTCTAAAATGAAGGGAAAATTAACTTGTCAATCTTTACAATAAAAATAAATGCCTATTCTCTAGATTATTTTGAAACGAATTTTTCATGATCATTGCTCTGTATCTAAAAATGATTATAACAGATACCTATACGTAACACGATCGAAGATCGAAAAAAAACAGCTTTTTAAAAACTAATTACTCATCGTCATCATGTGGGGAGAGAAGATTTAAGTTCAGGGTTAATTAGAAATTTTTAATTAAATTTTAATCATATCATAGTGACGTTAGTAAACGAGTTTCAACGTCTCATTGGAAATTAGTTAACATGGGATTTTTCTCAGTTCAGTTTTTTTCAGTTCTGTAAATGAAAACAATTCCCGATTCCCATCGAGAAGTGTAGATAGATATGTACATATGTATATTCATCATTATCAAAAAAAAGAACTGTGTTGTTCTTAGAACTAAGGGGCCAGTTATAGCGATCAGGAAAAGTTAAAACATTATGAAATTAAATATTTTTTCCTGATGGTCGGTTATAGCAAACAGGAAAATTACCGGTTATAGCAAACAGGAAAATTACGTCAGTAGGTATAAAAGCCTAAATTTTCCGTATTGAAATACACACCAAAAACTTTTTCGTTTGCAATCCTCCCTCTCCTGTCAATGGAACAAGTATTGAAATTGGGACTCAAATAATTGGAACGATCTGTTCCATTGTATTTGAAATAGCACACAGCTAGCACGAAAAATAAATTCGCACCAGGAAAATAATTACATTTTTTTTAGAAAAAAGAATTGTGAAATTGAAAATGTTATGTCCTCAAAAAATCCTTTTAGTTATTTGTCATCGATTAGTGTACTAATTGTGTTTCAAAACGAATAATAACATTGTAAATTTCACATCATCAGACAATTTTTCCTGATTCGTTTTTCTGTTCGCTAAAACAGGCCCATAATGACAACTGACGGTCTATAATATAATATCTGTCATAATAATTGGTTTTTGTATTGATTACTCAGATAAAATTATTATTTATTCACCTGGGGTCTGACCAGGATCGTATTTACGATACTAGCTGTTTTATTTAAAACTTGCAACCCTATAAGCTTAAACAGTAACTATAATAAACGTTATTTTTAGTTGATTTTCTCTTTATGTAAGAACAAAAATAAAGAGATAAGCAAACCGTTACTTGAAAACATAAGTCGCCTGAATATAAATTAATACATTTATTGAAGGTATGTCTAATAGTAGCCGTGGCGTGATGGTTAGTGCGATGGACTGTCATGCCGGAGGTCTAAGGTTCGATCCCCAGCCTCGCCACCTATTTATTTAAAAGAAAAAACGGCTACTGCCTCTTGCGAGGAATTGACAAATCCTCCAAGAGTTTCTCCTATCACAGAAAAGTGCCGCTCGTTAGCTGTTCGGATTCGGCAATAAACTGTAGGTCCCCTCCATTCCTGCAGACACGCACACAGGAATGGTTGAGAGTTGTAAGTCCCTAGGCCCTAGTTCTTCATGAGCTGTTGTGCCATCAAATTTATTTATTTTTTTTATGTCTAATCAATCAGGCCAATATTCGAAACTAGTAAATTTTGTCGTCTTTAAATTAAGTAAGGACCGATTGTACAAACGTGTTTCGATTTTTAATCCGTGGTTTAGCTTAAGTCACCGTTTTCGACACGATTAACTGAGGTTCAACGATGGTTCAAGTATGTGATAATAGCCAATTACCTATATGCCTGAACTATCGTAGAACTTCAGTTAATCCGCTGAAATTGCTGAGTTAAAATTGCTGAACCACGGATTAAACATTAAACCACGTTTGAACTCTTGCCCCTATAAGCAAGACCAATGATTTGTAGTCGAAATTTTGCCCAGAGATATAGGAACTCTTGTATACTTAGATATGTAGAATTAAGTATTTAATGTAAGAACTAATACGTGGTACCTACTTTCATCCACCCATAATTTATTAATTCATTCGCACTTTCTTTTCCTCATTGTGAGGCTGTGACAGTTAAAAAAAGACACTTTTAATTGTAATTACTACAAAACTAGGCCTTCAAAGTTCCAAAATCTCCTCTAGTCAATTAACTTAAGTAGGAACCTATGTTTAAATTGAAGGTAGTGTACGAGTATTCCAGGTTTTAAAACTTTTGTTCTAGTTTGGGTACTCAAAAAAAAAAACTATAAAAAAAAACATTCATTCTTACTGCATACCAACATAATATGAGTTTCATTCATTAATTTTGTTTTTGCACATCAAAAAACATTATTATTATTATAATTTATTAAACTGCACATTAATGTATCGTATAATATAAAGAATAAACGGCACTGTAGCTACCAGGGCTTAAGGCCGTCAAAAAACATTTAGCAGGCAAAGCCTCAAAGAAATGTTGGTATTTATGTATACCAATACCGAAATACCTTAGCAAATTCCATTCCACTTAGTAATTATAAATTGATCTGACTTGGCAGTCACTGACAGAGAAAACCATTTGTTGTTAGTATGAATCATCTGCCCATAGTATGGTTTGTAAAAGGTGACTCGAACTCGACTGCGCAAATAGTTTTTAAAAATTGTTTTTATTATATTTTTTCTTATTTCCAAGAAAAAGGCTAGATTTAATTGATATTACGGTTTCTGATGTTTCGTTTTATTACATTTACAGAAGCTGATAAATTTATGACTAGAAGCAACAGGTTTGACATTCCAGTGTATACCTATACCTACCTAACTATTGATTGTTTATGTTTTTTTTAATTGAAGATGGATCGTCGATCGCCTTTTTTGGACTAGAAACGATCGACAGTTAAATAATGGCGATGAACGGTTATTGTAATTGATTAATTTCCTTGAACTTGACATAAAAGTACCGGTTTGGGTATTTTTTTCCGCATTGAAAGAGAGAACTTTTTCAATAATTATTTTTTCTTCTCTTTGCGGGTGTGTACATGGCATTCTTTTTCCGCTGTTAGTTTGTTGATATAATTTGTAATTTTGAATGCCTATGAAATTGTTTTGTCGGTAGCATGTTATGCAGTTAAGATGTCAGTTAGATGGACATTGACAGATACTTTGGAATTTAGATGTCAGAAGAAAAAAATCATTTGAAGGCTATATTGTATCAAATCTTCCATATTAGATACATAGGTATAAAAGAGGAAATAGATACAGGCAAACTAATTTTCATGAAGTAGGTATAGGTAAGTATGCCTTGCCTATTACCTATATAACGTGGTTCAATTGGTAGATTAAATTTAATTTTATATGTATGTACATACATATGTACATATATATATTGAATTGATAATTAGTTTGCATACAATTTACCCGTTTATTGTTTTTATTTTTTTTTGCGCAGTGTGAAATAAAAAAGTCAAAAGGATTTCAATATTATTTAGTTAATTTTTTTATTTATACCTATTAGCAGTGTTGCCAGATGAAAAAAATCCCCAAGGAAAATTTAAAAAAACCCCAGATAACCATATTTTGATGAAAAACGAACCCATAAGTGTTTTTTCAACTTTTTTATTTGAATTTTTTATTCTATGAGTACTTTTAGCTGGGTATACAAATAGTATTTAAAAAAAAGATAGTAGATACCTACCTAGTTTTATTTTTGAAATAATAAATTTTTGTATCTTTGATTGAGAATTCAATTTGAGAGGAAAATTCAGGTAGGTATTGGAATAATTTAACTTTAAAATTAATCCCCCTAGATTTCCCCCGACGATGAAAAAAACCCATAAATCAGGGGGGAAACCCTAAAAACTGGTAACCCTGCCTACTAGCGTTGATTCACAAGTTGGTAGCAAGATTTTTTTAAGTTTTATTCAACTTACTCACCCAAAAAATGGATTCGCAGTAACATCCTTCAATTTATTTACTTAAACAAATTATCAGTCATAACGTCCTTGAATTTTAAATTATTTTTTTTTATTTTTTCTCTTTAATTTAAGTAATTAATTGACAATAAATGTTTCCATGACGAAGAAGAAACTTTTGTACCTATGTATATCTACAATCTGTTAATTCAATTCGAATTATTTACTTTAGGTAGGTACATATGTATCTATAATTTAATTTTTAACACATGCTCATTAAGTCTTATTTGAGATATGTTTTGTAGGTACCTATAGGTATGTACATATCAGATACACAATCTATTGTGGATAAAATCATATTGTTACCAATTCTCGTCAGATTACTACGAAAACTCATAATGCATATTTGCCGACTAAACACAGTGGAATAAAAGTCTAATAGTTAGTACCTACTACATATGTACATAGTAAATAGGATGTTGAAGTCTACTCAACTTATACAAAACACACATTTGTTTGGTATCATTTTTGAGCTTACAAACAGGAATAGTGATTTGTGACAATTTGTGCAAATTCGCAAGAAGTTTCATGTTAGGTATCAAACAAACAACAAACTGTTAAAATTTTTAAGATAGGTATTTCATGTTACTATACCTATGTTATGACCTAGGTGCCTACCGTATGTTTCAACTTACAGTGCTACGAGCTACATTTTCACAATTTCGTTCAACCAGTAAAGCACTAATTTATTATTTGTTATTTTAAAAAGCACGAAATTTTAGTCAGCATCACGGCAACACTGACTCAAGATCAACCAGTTATAATAAAAACAAATTTATTTATTATAAAACCAAAACAATACAATTTTTGTAGGTATAACTTAAAACTCGCTGCTTTAAGCAAATAACAATTATTGTTTATTATTCATTGCTTATAGCAACGGGTTCCGAAAATCTGATCATCTTAAAAAATTTATAAACAACAACATATCACGATCACAATTCTTCAAGCTGTCATCATCACAAAGTATATTTGTAAGGGTAAAATCATAGGTACCTATGTACAAAGTACATATCAACAAAAAAATAAACAATTAGGTACGTATTTACTCTACAATAGTAGGTATCTATAAATATTTTAATTGGTAGGTAGACAGGTATTTAATTATCATTTTCATAAAAATTCCTACCTTTTTGTTCCGAGTTCAATATCCTTCTATTTTATAGAAATAAAAATAAGTAGGTATCCAATGAAATCTAAGTTATCCAATGAAATCCTTGTTTTTTCGCGAACAGTGCACTTTTTCTGGAAAATTATATTCCGGTCACACTTATAGAATAACAAATAATAATTCCTCAACAACAAATACCCAGTCAGTGTGTCACTTTACACCAAAAAAAAAAAAAAAAAAACGAACGGTCAAGCAATATTATTTATAAAATTAATTTGTCAACAATAAAATTATGATGACACTCGCGAATTGATATCTACGTCTTAAAAGTGATTGGTCATTAATAAATTATTAGCATAAACGTAGACGAGGAAGCACTAAAACTGTTAGGTTAGCACTTTTTTTTTTGTCTGGATTATAATTCAGTTGAATTAAACCCGCACATGTTATCACGTAGCTACTATCGAAAACTTATCGGTAAAAAAATAATGATAAAACAAAACCAACAATCACTTATCAATGCGATATTCCAATAGGTAGGTTATACCTACACTAACAACACAAAAATAGCGCTCGCGCCTTGCTTAACTTAAGTCTATAATCCCATTTCCATTCTACACAATGAAAACCTAAATATCTAAACCGAATAACCAACCGATCGCGCGAACACAAAATTCTGTCACCCAAACACGTCCGTCCGGCTGTGCTGGAGAATTACGTTTAAAATTTGTGTTCTGTTGTTCTGTTTCTTCAAGTGAAACGGTGACGATTTGCCTGGTGTTCTATGGACTTACTGCTTGCAGAAGAACTGTACTGAGTGGTCTGGTAGACGTCATAATGCTTGACAGACATACTGTATGGGTTTTGTACACGATCGATAGTCTGTATGGATGAGCATGGTTACCACTCTGATACAATTTTATAGAAACTTGCTGTTTTTGAAGATTTACTAATTTGGTGGATATTTTTTGGAATTAATTTTGTGAAGTCTGCAGTTTTTACGCGATTAGTGTACTAAGGAGCAGGGTTGCCACTTTGCTGCAATTGCAATTGCAATTGCAATCAAATCTACTGCATTTTTGGTTTTACAAAAAATTGTCGATAAACAAATAACCCACAAATAATTTTTCAATTTTGTCATTGATTGCAATCATTCTAATTCTTTAGGAAATACTCACATCCTACTTAACTTATTAAAATCTACTGCTTTCGACTATATCGGCTCTGTTTTGATGAAAATTGAAAGCTGACGGAAATCTTGTTTTTGTTAATTTGCGTTTTTTTTTATCTTGCAAATTGTGATAATATTGGCAAGTTTTTAATTAAATCTGCACAAAAAGGTTAAAATTCTTATTAAGTAAATGCAATTTTACTTTATATGCATTTCCTAAGTAGTGATGCATAGTGTTGGTAAGGGCCAAAGTCATGAAAGACTCAGTAGCGACAGGGTACTTAAAATTAAAAAAATTATTATACCTAATTAACACGACACCTTTTCTTTTTGCTCTAGAAAACTTATAGCCTGATATTTAACAATAGGAATGTATTTTCAACAACACTTTTTGTTTTTGAAGAAAAATATATTGATTATTTATTTACTTACCAGTAATATTTTTTTAAAATTTTAATCTTCCTTTTTTAAAAAAAAAAAAAAAAAAAAATAATAATAATAATAAAACGGATCGATTGCAAAAATTTTCAATCGACTGCATTTTTTTTGTGAATCTACTGCGGAAAGTTTGCCGAAAAGTGAAAACCCTGCTAAGGTGGTTTTCTTCAAACTGTTGGGTTCGTCGCCCGTCAGTCTGTGGTTCAAAGTTGATATTGACTAAGAGCTTAAAACATTTGTAGGAGAAATTCTGGATTTTTGTTTAAGCTTATCTTCAACTGTTTTTTTTTTGTTGTGTATGAACTTTGACAGAATTCGGACTAAAATTGTTTTAATTTAGTTTTTAGTTTTATGTCAAATATCAGACAACAAAATTGCTAGGTAGGTATAGTTTTGGTAAGTAAGGGAACAGAGGTAATGTCTAATGGTTTGTCGTAATATGCCAAACGGTATATAATTTTGCTAAATTTTCACCCAGAAACAATGGAATTTTTTAGTCGTGTCTCGTGTAAATCCAACAAAAAGCGAAAAAGTTTTTTTCAATTTCTGAAATTTTCCAGAAATATTTTTCTTGAAATGGCAACCATAGATGGTAAGTACGATTTGTGAGTAAAATGGTAGTAGTGGTGGTTGTTTATTATTTTTGTTTTGGGCGCCTTATGGTATTGCTTTGGCATGCGATACGAGCAATGCAGCTTGCACCTTTTTGGATTGGATGAATCTTGAATAAAATTCTTGATTAACTTGGAACATATTTTTATGTTTTGCTTTTTTTAACTATGTAGGTATGTAGGTACATACGTTTATGTACATTTGAAAGGAGGTTGTTCGTTTTCCTCGTGTCGTTTCAATAATTGAGGGGTACATTCACCCCTTACATATAGTTTGTCATTTATTGTTTTTAGGGATGAATATTGTCGAAGATTTTCGGTGAGCACCTATTTAGGGGGCAAGAAAAATTAGGGATGAATTTGGTGAAATCTTAATCTATGGAATTTTCAAGAATTAAAAATCTCTAATGAGAGTGTTTCACATTGACGGAACCAAAGATCACATAACTGACTAACTGTGTTGGTATTTTTTCTTATATTTTATTTTAATTTGGGGTGAGTCAAGGAGCAGCTGCATAGGATTTTATATTGTGAAGATGAGTGAATCTGTAAAGAACGATGCAAGTAAATTCTTAATTGTTAGGATAGGTACAGACATTAAGGAGCCATAGGTATTTTAGGGAGTGGAGCGCGATAGGTATCATATACCTATGTAGGTAAATTAAATAATTTTTAGTAAAAATCAGTATGTACCTGTCTATTATTGGCTTATTTCGTTGGTTCGGAAAAAAAACGGCACAACTCAAAACAAATGAAATTTTTGAGAAAGCATTGTAATTTTGTGAAGAAAAGAAAAACTTCTACCTAATTGGAAAAATACCAGACTCTACTTTCTACTGCAAATGTACTTAGCCTTAGCACTTAATGAGGAGAGATTCTCCGTATACCAATATTTAAATTCTACGAATTAGTCTTTCCTTGTACACGGTACACCTACTACCATTATTTTTACTATTATTCTCGGACAAACAATACCTACTTAGTTTAGGTACATGTACCTATAGGCACGTACTCTAACTCTTGTCGGAAGCCATGGCATCCATATTTTTCTTTTAGTCCCTAGTAAATTTTTAATTTAATTTTTAAAGAAATTTTAAATGTTTAAAACAAAGTTCATTTCCACACCCATAAGCAGGCAGGTTTTTTCCTTAGTCAACAATTTTTAAATCTCCAAGCTACAAGCATTAAAGTAGATTTATACCTATGTGCTTAAATATATAAATTTTGTAAAGTAGGTAGGTCGGTGGGTATGCTGAAAATAATTTTTTTTAAGGAAAAATGAAATTTTCTAAAAATTCTTCAGCTTTACTCTTTTTGTAACATAGGTACCTACCTACTTAGCTAAGAACCCATTTAAACGGACTAGAAGCTTTCACTTACCTTGTCTTTTTGGTAATTATGTATTATATGTATGTGGGTACATACCTACCTATGCAAAACAATTTGATAATCATAATGGTTTTTTAATTGCATTAACTTTTCCAATATAAAGTATGTAGGTACACCTTTATATTTTTGCATGAATAGGTAAGGTAGGAACTGTGTAGTTAGTAGGTGTATTGTGCATAAATATGCGTATATGTACCTACGTTCTTAGCTGAAAAACAATGGCAATACATTAACAAAAATAAATTATTTCAGATACCTACCTATAGCTATTTGAAATTTTGTTGATTCATTTGCGTGCTCTCGAATATGCATAACGTCTACATTAGGTACATTCCTACGCGTACGACCAACAAATTGCAATTGAATTGAACATCATTATTAAGAAATTTTAATAATTGCATAATGCATTCTTATTTGTTAAAAACGAATTAATATGAAAAGGTCATTTACATACCTATAAAAACTAAATTAAATAAATTTGATGGCACAACAGCTCATGAAGAATTAGGGCCTAGTGACTTAAGCAATCCCTAGACGCTCAATATTATTGTGTACAATATTATCGGGTACGCGCCGCAGACGACGGTTCAATATTTTATCCAATAATTTAGTTAACAGCTGATTCTAAAATAAATTTTCTCTCAACCTCTTTTGTATTTGGCATTTTTACTTATTAAAATCACTCGCGGAGGTTTTTACTTTTCACACTTGAAAATTAAATTAACAAATATTGTGCAATTGTTATACCCACAGACAATCAATATTTTTATATTGTGCAATAAATATCAAAAGGGTTTCGATTTTCTTCAATATATTGCACAACCTTGCAATACCAAATATTGCACAGTAATATTGAGCATCTAGGGACCGCTTTACAACTTTCAATTCAACCACTCTTGTGTGCGCGTATCTGTAAGAATGGAGGGGACCTACAGTTTATTACCCAATACGAACGGCTAATATGAGCGGCACTTTTCTATGACAAGAGATACTTTTGGAGGTTTTGTCAGTTCCTCGTGCTAAAATTCCTATTGAGTCCTACAATTCAAAATATTCTCAGAAATAAGAAAAAAATTAATAAAAATCTCTTCCTATAACATTATACCTAGGCGTACGCCCGTTAGATTTTTCCCATTTAGAAATGGGCAGCCAAAAAGTTAACATATGTAGATAGTAGGTATAAAAGGAAATGCCCATTTTACTACATATATGAAGCTTTGGCCAAGAGTGTACTGTATACACGAACGTGTTTGGTATCAACTAAAATGTGACGTTATGGTTAATGAGTGAAATATTAATTTATAAAATCGTTCATGGGAAAGACAAGACATTTGAACTTGAAGTTGTCAATTGCAAAGTACCTAAAGATTTAAGATTTTTTTTTTTTTCAAATAAACCTTTATGTTCGTCTTTCGTCGAATTTCAAAATTGTTGACATCAGTAAACGGTCTGGCTAACATTCTGTAAGTCCTTTAATAGGAGATTATTCATAAATCCAGCTTGGCTTATGTATGTATGCATATAGTATCTATCAACTCTTAGAACGTTTAACTTCAATCCCTATGCATATTATTATTTTTCAAAAAGTCATGAGGAAATTCCAATATTTTATTTATCGCGCATCTCAACATTTCGTATGTAAAGCATAATTGAGGCCATCAGAAGCATAGTGGCCTAACTGAATTTTGCACTTATTTTTATAATGCCAAAAACGAATGTTTATCATAACAAAAACTACCGTTTTATGTAACACTTATGTGCTCCATCAATTCATAGATATAACTGTTTCAAAAGAGACAGTTTTTTACTATAACAAATATTAGTTTTTAATATTTTAAAAATAAGTTCAAAAATCAGTTAGGCCACTCTGCTTCTCATGGCCTCAATTTATAATGCCTTTTTAGAATCATTTGTGTATCTATAATAATTGATACATATTCGAATTAAATAAAATTTTTGAAACGTCTTTTTTAAGATTATTTAAAAAAATTGAATTTTCTAAAAACAACATAATAACGCTTCGTAATCTTTAAAAAATTATATAATATATCTGAAGAAGTGTGTAATCATGCACACTGACCTAAAGCCCACAAGAGGTATTAAGATTTAAAGAAAAAGGTCACGAAAATAAGAAATAATTATATAAGGTGACCAAATAAGCTTTCCCCTGGTGCTAAAATAAGTATTTATGTCATCACTGAATTTTTGATATATCGGTGTGCCAACGACAGCGTAAAAATAGTTGCTTTTCATCAAGTTAAAACTTAAATATCTCAAAATGTATTGAACATAGCAAAATATTTTTCGTAGGTCATATATAAAAAACAAGAAAAATACCTTTTATTTTATGTAAAAATCATTTTTCTACCTCATTTTTATCACACGTTATGAACAATTACTTGGAAAAAAAAAACTAAAATCTTTTATAACTTAGACTTGATTCACACTATAGTGCCGATACCGATACAGTCTCGAAACGTTCTCGCTCCGATAGAATCCCTTTCTGTTCACATTGCCGCTCCAATTCAAAATTATTTAATTCATTTGTTCTCCTTTCTATTAATTTAAAATACCTACATGAATTGTATATTTTTTACTTTTTTTTTCCATAGAAACTATATCAATAACGTTCTCGCTCCGATAAAATATTCTTTCCAATGAATCGAAACTAGAGCGAGAGTGTATCGGTATCGGAGCGGTATCGATGGTGTGAATATATATACTCATTGTTTTATACGTAAGAATATTTTATCGGAGTAAGAACGTATCGAGACTGTATCGATATCGGCACTTAATGTGAATCAAGCTTTAATCGTCTATAACTTATAACTAGTCTAGTTACATACATATCAACCTCTCAGATTTTTAACAACAAGCAACAACCCTTTAAAGTTCAAGGCCAATTTAAACAACAGAAACAAGTAAATAATAAAGAAGATAGTGTATGTACATATTTTATTATAAGTATATGTAAGATTAAGCACATTATGCTAAGCCAAAAGTAACATAATCAGTCAGTGGGAGCCTGGAAAAGCCCCCAATTTCCATAATGTTAATGTTTTGTTATGAAATTACTTAAGAACTAAGAGTGTGTCAACAAATTTTCCAAAAACACAAACACTAATTCAGATGACACTACTTCTTATTAACATTCAGCAGTGCTGCCGTCATGTTGCAAAAGTTTATAATTTTATTTCAGGTGTTTTTTCTGTTTATTTTACTACATAAAGTTAAGTAATTATTTTTTTTTTAAATTTATTAAATTTTCGGCAAAATAGTTAAGAAAAAATGTTTGATATACAAAAAAATAAGATATACTTTTACTAAAACTCCTTTAAAAAATAAAATACATAATATATGCTCATAGGTTAGAAATGTGATAATAAGCGGGTTGTCCGTTTGTATCTGAAATAAAAAATAGTTGTTTTTTCCAGAGTTCGATATTTGCATTTAACTATACATGTTGGGTTAAAAAAATCCTATAACATAACATGTAGGTATTCAAAGCTTTTTTTATCTGTGAACTGGACAACCTGACCCTATATATAGGTGTGATATTTTAAGCATACTTTAAGCTGATTTAATAACCGTTGCTTTTGGTCATATAGCAATTCATCAAGTATGTAATTAGGTATAGCTAATCTCAATCTCAAGTTCGATTCAAGTTAAAACAATCCAATCTCTAAGTTTAATAGGGTTACTGCAAATATTTTTCTTCAGCTTCTTTAGCTTTAAAATGTTATGACCTAAAGGCTATGTAAATGCTAAACATTTCTTGAATTTAAATTTTAAGCAGAAACTTGCATATAAAAGTTCGCAAATATAATATTATTTTAGATAAGGTACCAAAACTATCTATTTTTAACAAAATATTATGTTTAATTTTGTAATAAATCTGCGGCACGGCAACACTAATCTCATTCAAAGTGTTGGCTACAGAGCTTAAACGAGTAGACAGTAGAGGTACTATAACTATATATGACTATGGTGACGCACTTTTAAGCTTAGAAATGTGAAGTTTTGATTTTACACCCTTATACCTACACATCTCATTAAATATGCTATTTACTTGGCGTATAAAGTTTAATCATCAACAACAAGTGGGTATGTAGATACTAAAAATTAAAACAAAAGATGAAGAGCACAGCTCTACTTGCCTTTGATGATGCAGATAGATAGAGCTCTGGGTATATAGTATGAAATCCCTCCTTAATCCTGACTTCCTGTAGATAGCATTTTTCTGGATCTTTTTGGAGATAAACAAAATTAACCCTCCATATAAAACTAACCAAACCCATAATGTTTCTTGCATGTAAACATTTATCATATTATTAACAATGCGGTGACTCGTACACTCGATTAATATTTCTGATGAATTCGCGATGAGACATTACATTTGGAGCAATATAAACAAAGGGTCCCCCTTCTCAGTTCTCTGAGCTGTTTATGATCGGAAGTTTAAAAGACTCGCCGAACACCAGGTAAGTAAGTAAAGTATAGATACTTTACCTATTACCGATGTATGAATATCCATAATATCATTATATCGCTGCGCGAGGTTCTGTGACGGTGACTGTGACTCACTTAATTATGGGAATCTGACAAAACGAAATATAGGTAGGTAAGAAGGTACCTAACCTATATATAAAATTTAAATTCATTCACCTTCTGACAAACATTTTCCTCGTGATATTTTAGATACAAGTTAATGAAGTTGAGATTCAATTCGATAGTTAAAAAGATGATGAATTTGAATAGTACCAAATAGTGTTTATAAGTAACACAACATTCCTTGAGTAGGCATCATTAAGTCAATAAAGAATAGAATGGGAGGTAAGGTAACGTTGAATCGTCAATCGTTATCGATCTTAGTATAACAGTAGGTATAAAGGGTGATTCAAAATTTTGAGTTTGAAAATTGATTTTTCAAAAAGTTCTCTCAAAAATCTCGAATTAAAAACAAAATAAAAGAATGAACTTCTGGCTTTACAAAAAAAGTAAAGCATGACATTGTGAGTGTTTCCGTTGTTTCTTAATGATTTTTTTTTTTCTATTTCAAGTCGGTTTTTTTTAGAAAATTATCCCTCCCACCTAAACGAGCGGAAATGGACCCCACCTCCGGCACAATTTTTTTCTTTTCTCGACTCAACTTACACGCTCTAGCATTTTGTCATACCTAAGATGAATCTAGCCTCAAGAATAGATCAATTTTACCATACAAAACGTCTACTGTTTCTAAGTTTTTGATATGTTATGAAATAAAGGTAGTATCTACCTATAGATGAAAATTACAAATTTCCACCACTTTTGAAACTTTTCCAGACTTTTGCCTATTACTTCTTTAAAAAAAAATCAACACAAACATATATATTTGCCAGTAAGACCTAGGGTCTTATAAATTAGGCAATGTTAGAAGGAATAGAAGGATAGGATAGATTTTTGTTGGCACAGTAGACTGAGAAATAAAATGTTTTGATTATCTCATTAAATCCCAGGGGTGGCTTTCAGTTGAGGGAATATAGAAAAGAATGCTGCCTAGACTGGGGCTCGAACCCACACATCCAGGTTAGCAGTCAAGCACTACTTTCACTGCGCCGGGGCCACCCCCTCCACTTTTACACAAAAACAAGTAGCTAGTATGGCAACTTATAAGAAAAAACTTCCTATTTACATTATAAAGTAGAGTTATCACTATACAGCTAGAAACATGTTCTTTTTTTGTAATTAAATTTGTTTTAAAGAACAGTTTTTTTAAAATTCATTTTCAAGATCAAAATTTTGGAAAAAAATAAAATAATTGTGTTTAAACAATTTTTTTTCCAAAATTTAAATTTTTTAAGTTGTATTTTTGTTTTAAAATCTAATGCTCCTATCAGCTACCTACATTTATTCTAGTTTTTGAGAAAATTGAAAATAACAAAAGTAAATTTATCCCAAATTCTACTTCAATCTAAACCAATACAATTGGTTAAAGATTGAGAAATTGTTTTTTTTTTACATTTTTATTAAATTTCTTTCTTCTAAATTCGTCTGTTCGATAAAAATGTTACAATCGATTTTAAACTAACTTCCTGACTATACAAGTAGCTACAGACCAGACACTTGAGGAGCATGCATAGTACTCTCCACCCTCCTTAACAGCGTTGCCGCCCAAAAAAAAAAAAAAAATAACGTGCCATATTTTCTGAAAAAAAAATGCCATTTTTATGCCATATCAAAAAAAAAAAAAAAAACAACTTGTTCCATTTAAAAACAAAAAAATGTAATCAATGTTGTTAAGGGGTGTAGAAAATCAAAAGGAAATCATTTTTCTATTCGTGCATTGTCAAAAACTATGAGTTTCTTTCAAATTGGACCAATTTTAATTAAAATTTGTTGAAATTTGCTTCATTTTAAGTAAAATAAATTAAAAAAATAAAAATTGGTGGCACAACGGCTCATGAAGAACCAGGGCCTAGTGACTTACAACTCTCAACCATTCCTGTGTGCGTGTCTGCAGGAATGGAGGGGACCTACAGTTTACTGCCGGATCCGAACGGCTAAAGTGACCGGCACTTTTCTATGACATGAGATACTCTCTGAGAATTTGTCACTTCCTCGGCTGGTATTGAACCCAGACCTCTGACTATACAGTTTATCGCACTAACCATTACGCCACGGGCTACTACTACCATTTTAAGTAAGATAATAGAAATAAAAAACGTGCCATATTAAACATTTTCGTGCCACCGTGGCCACGAGGAAATTATTGTATCAAAAAAGCACAATTGTGCAACTTCGGCAACGCTGCTCATTACTGTTATGTATTGCATATACCCCACTTATGTTGTTGTAATTTTGTGGGGATTGGAGAGATGGGCTTATATACTTTTTAGTCAACTTTAAAACCGTTTTATATTAAAAATTTGATTTTATTCTCTTAATTTTAAGTTTTAAATACTTTAATTGTCTTATGATATGAAAATTGGTGTTACTTTTGTTATGTACAGTACCTACATAAACTTTGCTTCATTTAATTTTATTTTAAAATAGTGTTCAAACAATTCAATAATACGGTTGTAGGTAAATGTCGTTCTGGAATAATTTTTGAAAATGTTTTCATGGCTGTGGAATCTTAGCACCTCATATACATATGTGATATTCGCAAAAAAGTAGGTAGATATGTCATCTAAAAGCTCAGTAATTGGTCATAAAAGGTCGGTTTTTTCAGAAATTGGCCAGGCTTAGAAAATTTTTAATCCAGGGAAATTGAAAAAAATATATATGCCATCCGAAAGGTAACTCAGTAAGTACTCACAAAAGGTCAGCTAGTTTCAGAAATTGGTCAGCCATAGATTGTTTTTTTTTAAATTTTTATAAACAAAAATTGAAGGTAAAGGTCAACTACCTTTCATTTTTTGTTAAGCTCATCTAAAAATCTACAGTTGACCAATTTCTGAAACTGCCTGACCTTTTATAAGGATTAAGTAACCTTTCAGTAGTAGTAGCCCGTGGCGAAAGATTTAGTGCGTTGGACTGTCATGTCAGAGGTCTGGGTTCAATACCAGCCGCTTCCACCTTAAGTTTTTTCAGGGCTACAACATCTTGCGAGGAAGTGACAAATCCTCCAAGAGTATCTTTTGTCATATAAAAGTGCCGCTCACCAGTCGTTCGGATTCGGCAATAAACTGTAGGTCCCCTCTATTCCTGCAGACATCTTTATTTTTCAGGCAGTGGCAGTGAATGTGTGTTCCAAAAATGACCGACCGGGGAAATTTCTTCAAATAATGCAATTTCTTGTTTTAAATTCTCCTAAGAAAGTGTTCTAAGAGCTGACAAACAAATAAAATTTAAAAACCGCTTTATCGGTTTTTAAATGTACCTATTGTTTTTTTTTTTTTGCAAAAAACAAAAATTTTCATTTCTTTTACAACTTTAAATCAAGCTTTTTGTTTTTAAATAATATTTATCAGTTTTAAGTCAGTTTAAGGTTTTACAATCTACAAAAATTCCGCCAGTAAAAATATGGAACAAAGGTTTTTATTGTTTTGCGACAACAATGCACACAGTCAACCGAGTAGTTCCGGAATATAGAAGACACACCTTTCATATAGCCCCTATAAAATGTGTTTAATATAAATGTACCTCTGCCAATCTAACAAGAGACCATATAAACTAAAGTTGTGGAGTACTTGGGTTGTCTAACCAGCATTTTATTCAGTATTCACTTACAATGTGTCCAATCTTCTCATCATCATCCTCATCGCAGGGTTGGTCCAATTAACTATTCCGGAACGTCACCACACACAACAGCAACTTTTCGACTTCTGGCAAGAAACATCTGCCCTTTAGTTTTATTTTATTTTCTGTCTCTGATCGACGAAGGCAGCATATACTTTACTTATTTCAACATTAACATTGTTGATAGTTACAGTTACCTACCCATACATTCTTTGGTTCCAGTTTCTGTTTAAGTAAAAGGGTCTCAGACTAAACGTCTTCTCCTCACATTTTGATGATAGAAAGAAATTCCTGTTTTATATATGTACCTAAGGTACTCTACTCTCTCCCTTCAGGAATTTTATCGAAAATTATCGGGATTCCCTGACGTTTGTCCTTTGTGTTTGATGTTCCTTCCCTTTGGCGTGTGTGCTGTGGTGTTCCCGTGCTGTGCATTGTGGTGGCATATGAGATAACATTTCAGCAAAAAAAAATAGAACTTCTTTTGCTCATCTCCGATTACGATGCATTGCATCGTTTAACGCAACCGTATTCTCCTTCGTCTTTTTGCTGATACTTTTGGTCCTCGAAAAAAGTAAGAATATAAATATACATAGGTATCCTGGCCCTGGAGGTTCTTTTGGATGAAGCTGGAGCATCAAGTCTCCATATAATCTTCCAGCTTATTGTATGGCACCAAAAACACACAATGGAGCTAAGTAATTTATAGCTAAGCTACTATTGTTGTCGGATTAGGTAATATGCGAGGATAAATTGTGTGCTTTATGTTTATGGGTCCAACCATCCAAACCATCATTCCACAATGAGAATATATATGGAGTTCTTTCAGCAGGGCAAAGTTGTGGTGGGTGTGTGTGTGTCAAGGATTATTCTTGAAAAAATTTGGCTCGCGTGAGCGAAAAGCTTCAAATTAAATTCGCTTATTACGTTGTAAGTGGATTTGATTGATATAAGGGTTTCATTGTAATGAATTTACCTATACTTATTCTTATCAGAGCTGGGGGACAATTCACAGTGTTTCATATATACAACACTGGCAGCAGGCAACATGAGAAGTAGACAGAAAGAATTTTTGTACCATTCCTACCTACAGTGACACACTGTTCAAATAGTTTTTTTTATTGTTATAGGTATGTAGGTAGGTATATGCCTTGAAAAATAATATTTTTTCTACACAATGTAGGTATGTAGGTAAGGTACTCATATATTTTACCTTTTTATGGGCTTTTGTTTGCTGATTGATAGTGAGGGAGCTGTTGGTTAAAGGAGCATTCTTTTTTTTTTTTATCAAAATCATGGCAAACATTTTCTTGAGCTCGTTTCTTATCTTACGAGTGTACCTACATATTTCGAAATAAATTGGTATTCATTATTTTAACATTGGATCATATGAGAATTGTCCTAAATTAATTTGTTATCATTGTGTTCGATATTTAATAAGTTTCATCATAAATTCAGAAAAAAAGCACTTAAAGATAGGAGCGTAATAAATCACTGATTTGGTGCGCTTGTAAGTCACTATATCTTGGCCTATCAGCTTCGGGATATAAATTTAAAAAGACAAGCTCTTTTCACTTAGATAATAGTCAGGCACTTATTTTAACTATTAATAAGATGTAGATATGTTTGAAATAAGCAGAGAATTAACAGAAAACAGAATCCTACCAATTAGCTATTTAACCATCACGTTAAAAAATCTCCACACTTTCCTTGAGCCTACTACAATTTCCATCAAAGTTGCTGTCAAATAAAAAAAAAATGCAGAATAAACTGTTTAAATTTGTTCGATATTGCATTGTATTGAGTATTGGTATTGCCTAATTTTATTTTAACAGTAAATATTTCAGTTTTATTGTTTATTTAACGATTTTTTTTTATTTTTTGTTTTTCTATATCATATTAAGCAGTCATAGATTTTCTTCATTATTTTATCACTTTTAAATTAAACTTGCTGACCCGGCAAACTTTGTTCCACCTATAATTGATTAAATTATTAATGTTCTCTTCGAAAATTGAGCAAGCTCCAATTATTATCACGACTTTCCGACTTTTTCGGCCTAATTTTCCAATTTTTATCTCCGTAGTATGTTTATATGGTTCAATACAAATCCAACAAATATCCAATATCCCTCCAATTTGGATGATGTTCAGTCGAGTTATGTGTGTACGAACAAAAAAATAATTCAGAAAGTTTAAAATTTCAAGATGTTTTCACGATTTTGTGACTTTTAGTTCGAATTTTCTAATTTTCGTTCGATTTTTTCAATTTTCGGCTCCATTGTGTTCTGGTTTAATACAAGTCTAAAAAAAAAATCCCCATATCGAATGTTGTTTAGGCGAGTTATGCGCGTACGAACGCACAATTTCATTTCAGAAATTTTAAGGCGTTTTCACGATTTTTGTACTTTTTCCATCGAATTTTCTAATTTTCGGAAAAATTTTCCAATTTTCGGCTCTGTTGTGTATAAATCTGATCTAACAAAAAAGTCCCCAACCAAATCGGATGATGTAAAGCCGAGTTATGCGCGTACGAACACAAAAAGGGATTAATTTTTATATACATAGGTGAGTGGAACTTTTCTACGACTAGAGATACTCTTGGAGGATATGTCACTTCCTCCCAAGAGGCAATAGACCTGAAAAGGTGGCAGAGGCTGGGAATTGAACCTAGACCTCTGGCGTGATAGTCCAACGCACTAACTATTATACGCCACGGGCTACTACACATTTGCATTATACGTTTTAAATTTTAGTCAAAAGACTACTAATAAGTTAAAAGACTCACAGTCTGCATCAGTTGAAAGACTAAATAAGATACTGAACAAAACCAAAAACTGAGTAGGTAGTACTGCAGAATTTCAATTGATTTCAATTGACCAGTCGCACCAGCGTTGCCGAAGTGACATGAAAGTGCTATTTTGACACGAATATTTCCTCGTGGCACGGTCGCGCGAAAAAGTTCAATATGGCACGTTTTTTTTTTTTATTTTCGTACTTAAAATGAAGCAAATTTCGACAAAATTTAACAAAAAGTAGCCAAAAATTCCCTTAAAAAAATTGACAAAAACTCATATTTTTTGACAATGCACGAATAGAGTTTTTTTGATTTTATATATTTTAAAACACCCCGTCATAAAATTGATTACAGTTTTTTTTTTCAACAAAACAGAAGATTTTTTGTTTTTTTTTCATATGACACTAAAAATTGCACATTTTTTGAAAATGTGGCACGTTCATTTTATTCAGGTGGCAACGCTGAATCGCATAATTCTGCGCAGTTCATTAACTTTTAGTCAATTACCTGCTTTCATCTGCACAGTTAGAATGTTAGTACCTACTACTACTTATATTTTTTGAAATTAAAATATTTAAGGAATATAGTTTTTTTATTCAATTAACTGCAGTTGTTCTTATACAACTCTGCTATGTATTTGACTCAACTTTCTAAATGACCTAAAACTCATGGATATTTTCAGAATTTCTGTGTACAGTTCTGTGTCCTTATGATGAGGGAAAGTAGGTGAATATTATTTACATGGCAATATCAAAAGCTTTCATTACATTCTTGAAGGCAAAATCACACCATGGAAAATATTCTTCAACGCCTTTGTAGGTGTGTACCACACATACTAATTTTTAAGATCGTGTATTATTCTACCATCAGACGTTGTTATTTAACGATAACTTTCAAAAACTCATTTAAATTTCGTTAGCAATTTTATTTTAATTCCACGTCAAATCTGCTTTCATGTTTAATGACCTTATTTTTACCTCATTTTAAATTTAGTAGGCATATCTACAATTTTATGAAAAGGAAATGAAATTCTCAACTGACTAGGGGCTATACATTTGAAAGTCACGCTCATACCCTGGCTCATAATATACATACATCCTAAGGACATTACAAGCACCCGCACGAAATGTAAACACCATAGTACCCATGTTCCTTTCTTACATAACGACCTATATAAACGTACCTATAATAAAAACATACGGCACGCGACAGTATCATCTATTCCCGACAAAAAAAAAAAAAAGTCCTTTCCCTTGCAGTGTTTTTAACTGCCAGACTGTGCCTACACACAAAACACCTCCACGCTACGCTAGACTGGATTTGCCATCCTGAAAGAGAGCAGATGGTTCCTATATCCTATCCTTTGTCAGGAATATTGTGCGTATCCATATGTACCTACAGATAAAAAAAATTGTAAGTATTTTTTGAGGGTAGTGTCAGTATGGACTATGAAGTGTGGCAGTAGCAGCGGCTTAAATGATAGGGTGACAAACTATTTTTTGACAAAAAATATGCTTCCCCTTTTTTTTGCTTCCACTATTGCTAGCCTTTTTTTTCTTCAGCTTTCACTGATGTGAAAAGGATGTGTGTGTTTATCTACTGTCACTGCTTCCAGCATAGTTCATTTCTCGGAAAAACCAGCTGAAGGAGATTTTCGCGTTCGGATTCACCATATCACGTTTGTTACAAGAGAAAATTGTGGAAGTGTGGGCGAAACCGCACTTGGGGGCTAAACTATTTTTGTACTACCTATATGTTTTTTGAAAAGAAAATCAATTTTAAATACAAACACGTGGCAAATAGAATACCGTACATCATGCCTGACAAGATAAGGTAGTTTTTTGAAAACCTTAAAAAGTTACGGTTCTTTGTGTGTTTTTCTTTTTGTCAAAATTTTATCAACCAGAAAACAATGTTATGGTGTGGTATGTATAGGTAGGTAATATGAAAACCAAAAATTTCTGACTTTTACCGCAATGTTGCTGAAAAATCACTCGTTTAAATTCATCTTCAAATTAATTCTTTAAAGCTTAAAGAATCATATAAGGACTCTCACTATTAAACAAAAATGCACATGAACTAGAAAGCAGCAAAAAGATTAAAACGGTTAACCGACCGACCCTCTGTTGAAAAGGACACGTGGCTTAATAATTTGTAGTCAGTGGCATTCATCACGGATTATTGGTTTAATGTAAAATTATTTTAATGTCATTAACATTGTATCTTTAATAAGATATTTGCACATTGGAATATTTATGAGTTATTAACCAATCAATTAAACCTTCCTAAATCCCATTTTAGCATGACTTAAGTGCTCTCGACATTTACTGAAGCCCAAATTTCATTAATTTCATGAAGTTATTTGCTTTGACTAATTAGTTAAAACTTGAGATTACCAGCTTTCTAACATGAAACGTGTCAGTTGATTATATTTAAATCAGATGAGACAACTGAGAAATGCGATGGCGATCATATTTAAAAGGAAATGTTAATTTTTTGAGAATTTTTTGAGCTATTTCTATATTTTGACATGGATTACGTCATGTCTTTCTCAGACGGTTGGGTGTGATGTATTTTGTGTTGTTTTTTTAATTTTTCGAGCGATTAGATACACTTTTCTGATACATCTACAGGTACATTTATGTCATACCACCTACCTACATTTGGATACCAACAGTTTCTTTTCTTTTAGATTTCTAAAAAGTTATGCATCCTTAAATATTTTAACAACAACCACACCTCAAATGAAATTCATCCAAGAGGCTCATCTTTAAATAGGTATTATTAGGTATACCCGTATAACTACATATCTATTTTAAAAATGAAAAAACTTGTAACGGTTTTTCTTTGCATGTGCTACCTATCAATTTTTCAACGGCATTAAGAAATGCGCAGCACCCCATCATACATACAAAGCAAAGGGACATCATAGAGACCACTCATACAGCACGGCAGATGTGCATTCGTGGCATTTTCAACACATAGCTAAGCTATTAATATTGTTTGAAATAATTATTTGAACTGAACTCAGGAAGGATGAATAAATATTTTTTTCATCCCCATTGCACTGCATGAGTAGGTATATGAAGATATGAGCCTAATAATTCTAGCGATACAAAAACTATAAGGGTTTGTTATAGTTCCGTAGAAAAAAAATGAAATTGAATGTAGGTAATAATAGCCCAATTTTTGCAATTTTTTTTATTTTCAGAACAGTTTCCCAAAATCGTTTTTTTTTTAAAACTATTTTATTCATACCTATGGAGTAGCCCGTGACGTAAGGGTTAGTTCGCTGGACTGTCACGCCAGAAGTCTGGGTTCGATTCCCAGCTGCTGCCACCTAAATACAAGTGTTTTTAAGGTCTACTGCCTCTTGCGAGGAAGTGAGAAATCCTCCCAGAGTATCATTTGTCATAGAAAAGTGCCGCTCACCTTAGCCGTTCGGATTTGGTAATAAACTGTAGGTCCCCTACATTCCTGCAGACACGCACAAAGGAATGGTTGAGAGTTGTATGTCACTAGGCTTTGGTTCTTCATGAGCTGTTGTGCCATCAAATTTATTTAGGTATTTTTATTCACACCTCAGGAACTCAGGAGTGGAAAAAAGATTTTTTGAAGCTTTTGGTTTCGTTCCAGTGTTCAACCATCTCAAAGACGGTGTTCACATTGCCATTGGATTCACTTCAGGCGACTCATTTTGACTCACAGTCAAGAGTAAGCAGAATTCTTTAATTTGTTTTGAAAAATCCTGCCTCACTTGGCTTTCTCTTTCTCACCAAGAGGTATAGGCGTGAAATAAAACAAAGAGACGTCAAAATGAGTAGCCTGAAATGAGTCAAACGGAAACCGAGACTAGTCTCGGTCTCGGTTTCTGGTCCGAGACTAAGACGAGACTACTTTAAAAGCACCCAAGACGAGACCGTATTTTTGGTACCGAAATTCGCCAAGAGTCTCGCTGGCCTTGGTGGTCTCGATGTTTTGGTTTCGGTTTTTGCTAGAAGAAGAATTTGTTTTTTTTAATATTTCTTTAGTACTCATGTTCAATTTTTATAATATTCACAAGTTATTTTGCGCGTTAAAACATCAAACCACAGATATGTACATAGTTATACTCAGATAGGCGCCCTGGAATAGAAATCGCTTACTTTTCAGACTTTTGTCGTTTTTCATTGCAATATGGAAAATCTCCTCTCGAAATTCAGAATTGCTCTTTTGAATAAAACATGTCGGCATAATGTCATGTATGAATCATATTGGCTATATTTCAGTAGATAATATATGTGACGATAAAATTTCAACATATGAACTGTCGATTCAATAAACAAAAATGTTTTCAATTTCACATGAGTGTCTATTTACATGTATGGCTGATGGCAGATCAATTCTCCCAAACCAGAAAGATCGCATCTTTCGTCTTCAGATCTTATCTATAACGCATCTTTTCTTTTTGTGTATAAAACATTAAAAACTGGAAAAAGTGCAAATCTTTTCGCAAAGAGATGACATCTTGTCTACAATGAAAAACGACATTTGCTTCCCCCTCCGGAAAAAAGTTATTTTAAGACTCTTAGGTGACACTTGGAAAAAAATATTATCGAAATGTCAAAATATAGTTTGTTGCCTACAAAGCCATGAACTGTCAAAATCCATTGAAGGATGGCTCCGATTTAAATTTATTAAAAAACCTCTACAAAATTCAAATTTTACCTCTGAAAATTCAAAATCTTTCCGATACATATTATCCGGATAAAGTTGATTTTAGATTCTTCAAAATTTCAACTGGACTCAAAATGGAGCATTCAACCATTCAACTCAAGTGGAAAAAAAACTTGGGTTGAATATCAAACTCTGAATATCAACAACTGAATTTGTTGATGCTGCATATAAAAGCAGTATTAAACACTTAAATGCACTTGATAAAGATATATATTTAGAGCAATTACGTGCATCCCATCAGTCGTATATTTTTTTTATTTTTAGAAACCATTATGGTAGCTTTAGCCGTTTTTTTTTATCGCGTGCCAGTAGCTTTATATATCCATCCCATTTTTTTCTTGTATTTCTTTATTTTTTATTTTAATGTTGTCTCTTTTCTTTACACTACTGAATGAACCCGCGAAACCTAATAGCCATCTACCCGCCAGAGTAAGAACTCAATGTTTAGATCTTTAAACGTGATCCCAATGGAGTGCAGGATCTCGTGTTGTTGTTGTATTGCATGTCTTTCGATGATCCATATGGATCATTTCTGATAATAAACGTTTATATAATGGGAAGCATGCATGAGTACTGACTGGCAAAGTTTCATCGTGTTTACATTAAAAACTTTGATTCGCCTCAAAATACATTGAAAGAGAAAACAGGAATTTTAAAATTTCACTGTTTGAAACAACAACAAAAGACAAAACAGACTCGATTCTGTATTCTTCGTGTTTCACACAAGACTCCACATCCCGCATTTTTCTTACCAACAATTTGCTGAAATACCGTACTCTATCCTTTTAATCTGAACACGCGTCTTATTTTACATCTTTTTACTACCAAAGAACACGAAAGAATCCAAGACCAAGACCGAGACCGATACCGAGACGAGACTGCACATTAAAATTTTCACGAGAAAAAGGCGAGACCGAGACTTGGTTAAGCGAGACCGAGACCCAAATCGAGACGAGACTGAAATTTTTCGATTTTGACGAGACCGAGACGAGAATAACAAAAGTCTCGCCTGGTCTCGTGTCGTTGCCAGCCCTAAAGTAAACCTCTCGATAGACTCCGGAAAAGCCGGCCTACGGCCCTGAAAAAGTATTCTGCCATATTCTATACTATTGCACTGACAACTTGATAGGATTTTGTTCGGCTGGGGTACTGGGATAAAAATAATACCTGTGGAAATGACGTTAATGGGAAATCACCTTTAGGGAAACTGTGCCACATCCCAAAATTGTTGGCGCAACAGATCTCAAGACCAGTAATCCTGAATGGGTAAAATCGGTTCTCGATGGTGGGTGATATGAAAATAAATTTATATTGAAGGACCCTGTCTTAACTGAAATTAAAAGGTATTATAGTGTTAAATTCTAATTTATTTAATAAACTTTACCAGTGCTTCCACTGTAATATAAAAGAGCAAGTTTGTACGACCCTAGCCGAACTCTTATTTATTTCAATTCGTCCAAATCTGATGGGGTTTCCTTTTTGATATTTGATTTTACTTGTTAGTACATATTATTCGCAACTATAACTACCCTTACAGAAATCATGTTGAAACTTCGAGTGAATTGTTCCTACCCTCAATCATTCATATACTTACATACCTACCTAACCTACCTAACAATGATTTTTTTGAAATTTAACGGAAATCTTAGTGTTTCTATATAAATTATTATTTGGTGCTTGGAAATTACATGACGTATGGTTTTCCGAGTGGAAATGAGCATTATTGTTCTTTCTTAATTGATTTCTATTAAAATGTCCGTTAAATTTTGTTTGATATAGGCATGATAATAATGTAAAAGGTTTCATTTTATGAGAACAATGCACGCAATCATTATAAATATTCGTGTACAAATAAGAAATGTACTTCGTAAATTAAGGAAAAATTAAAGGCGTACAGAAATTCAAGCTCATTTAAGCATTTGATTTTATAGAACGTCAGAAAAAAATTTAAGTATTTAATATGAATATGCAATGGTAAGAGAAGCCATTCTCAATAAACAACTACGACCCACCTCGCCGCCTCCTATCCTACAAGAAGTATTCAAGTATGCATGATTTTATGTTCAGAATTTTCTATGAAAAATTAATCTCCGCTGAAATTGAGCTCACACTCACTTTTTCCGCTCACAGAGACCCATAAAATCACGGAAAATACGGAAAATACCAGACTTGGCCATCAGTTGACAGGAAGCATCAGTCCAAGCAACATGTTCCGAAGATAGCATAAATAAGAAGCTCCTGAAGTAAACAATAGTAAAAGGTAATTAATTATAGACCTCCCCCCCACCAGTGGTTAAGAGTCGTGAAGCCAATATATAGCCGGTGAAAAACGGTTGATATCCAGCGAAAGCTGTTGATAGCCGGCGAAAGCCGTTGACAGCTGGTGAAAACCATTGATAGCCAGCGAAAGCTGTTGATAGCCGGCGAAAGCCGTTGATAGCCGGTGGAAACTGTTAATAAATAAATAAATAAATAAATAAATAAATAAATAAATAAATAAATAAATAAATAAATAAATAAATAAATAAAACCATTGATAAGCCAGCGAAAGCTGTTGATTAGCCAGTGAAAGCCGGTGAAAACCGTTGATAGGCAGCGAAAGCTGTCGATAGCCGGCGAAAGCCGTTGATAGCCAGTGAAAACCTTTGATAAACAGCGAAAACTGTTGATAGCCGGCGAAAGCCATTGATAATCGGTGAAAATCGTTGATAAGCCAGGGAAAGCTGTTGATAGCCGGCGAAAGCCGGTAAAAACTGTTGATAGCCAGCGAGAGCTGTCGATAGCAGGTGAAAGCCGGTAAAAACCATTCATAGCCAGCGAAATATGTTGATAGCCGGGGAAAGCGGGTGAAAACCGTTGATAACCAGCGAAAGCTGACGATAGCTGGCGAAAGCCGTTCATAGCCGGTGAAAATCATCGATAACCGGTAAATCCCGAGGATAATCAGCGAAAGATTATCGACCAGAGCCAGTTCCAGCTACCGTCCGAAGCCAGCGACCCAGGAGACAGCCATTGTGTATACCAAAGACATCACTCAGACGAGGAGATATAAGGAGCCTACACCAAACTGATAACAGTCTAGTCAATTCAATATAAAAATATTGTTAATAACAAAAACCAAAGAATTAAGAGTAGTAAATAAAAGATCTTTAACCTAAAGCTTCTGTACTTACTTTAGTTAGTACCTTGGGGAATCACGAGCGAAACTTCAGCCCTAAACAACAAAGTACATCACAAACTGTGAAGTGAAGTATAAATTAAATAGAACAAGGAAACGCATTAGTAAAATATTCTTTAGTTTTAGTTTAGATATACATAAATTCAATTAAAAACAATTCCAATTGAATTCTTCGTTTGAGCTTCTTTATTCTCTTTAATCTATTTGTTTCAAATCATGCTAATTGAGCATGAGGTAATAGCTGGAGCTATTATGAAAACTTAGTTTCCAGTCAAAAATCTTGTAAGCCAAATTCAATTTAGAATAATCCAACCAACAGAGATAGAAAACTCTTCAAACGCAAAGATTATTGTGCAAAGGATAACCTCATCGGCACTTCTCGAAATAATCCGCTTCACCTTCGTTATCCTTTCAAAATCAATAAGATAAGTCTTAAGACTTATAAATTAAATTTTATTCTATTTTCACAGATAAACAAATGAAATGAGCTATTTAGAAAGTATTTTTTGGTTATTTTTCTATTAGAAATAGAACAAGGATAGCTAGAGAGAGTAAGGAGAAAAAAGTTCACTTTCAAAAGGATTTGCAATCTCTCCACTTTAATGCAAAGACTTCTTTTTGCTTTTATCTGAGGAATATGTTTCCATAACTTAAACAATTATAATAGTCCTTATAGCTTCGACAAAAGTACACTTTTAAACTGACCATTTGTTTTGAATAGGGATTGGGAGAGTATCATAAATGATCTTACTTAAAAGAATAATAATTTTATCCTCTATTCGTTGCCAGCGTTGCCGGGCAGAAGACTACTTTCGAGGATGCAAAATTATTATATTTGGGTTGGTTTTGTAATTTCGATTTCTGTGCGCAGATGCGTCTCTATAGGAGCACGGAAACAGAGCTACACTAAGCGTATTTATCCTCAAACCGAACAACGATATCGCATATCTGGTGCTATGGTCCAGCTTCTCGGCCAGGAACTGTTGTTTGGTATTATAGAGTCCCAAGTTGTGGTTGATAAATTGGCTAAGGATTATCTGTGTGCGGCCTTATGAATTATGCTTCGTTCATTTCGAGTTGTTTGTTGCTTCTAAGCTTGTGCTTTTGTTCTTGTTTTGCTTTGGACTTCGTGTGGTGAACTATACAAATCGTATAGTCAAGGCGGAAAGGAAACCGATGCACCTGCCTTTTCCGCCCACCCCCAGAAATGATTTTAAATGTGTTTTTGTGTCAGAATTCAAGTGGTTATTATTGCAGTCCTTCATCATCTTCACAGTACTGGTGTATCTCTTGTCTATGGATATGAATTGCACTTCCAATATTCGAACATAAGAACATCCATGCCGCAAAGTTTAAGCAACATAATCAGTAGCGGTCTTATCGAAAATTCTGACTTCAAAGTGAAGAACCACGACCACAATACCACTTCTTGTTCAAGGATGAGAATTTCACGGTGATGCCAATGATTTGAGAATGCATTGCAGTGGAATCGATTTTGAAAGTCCATTAACGGGATGAAAGTTGGACAACTCTCTGTTCTTGTGGACAGTGGGCAGGTAAATTAAATTGGAAATTGCAATCGTTGGCAATTGCTTTGTCCCCTGCTTGTTGACGTCGTGTCGTCGTCGTCGTCGCCGTGTCATCGTCGACAGTGCGGTAGTTTCCCTCGGATGAAGTTGGAATTAACTCAATGCAATGGCATAATATATGTATCTGTATCTATGCACACAAAGTCCCATTGTTCAGCCAAGCTATATGTATATAGATGGCCAGTTGGTGGGACACGGACAACCGAAGAGACTTTTGATGGACCACAACTACTGAATGCCCAACTTATTGTGTCCAGGACAATGCAATGCGGATGAAGATGATTGCTATGTTGAAATAAAGAGGATTTTCATTCACAAAAGTTGGTCAGATACTGAGGTTTTAAGGTCCTTTTGGGAGACATAATGACTGGCTTCATTTGTAATGTTAAAGGTACACCTGCATACATATATAAACTGACGTAGGGCTTGATGCTTTCAGCAAACATTGTGAGTTGTTTTAAAGCACTTCATTTTGTAAGAAGGTAAATCTGATGTGAAAACTTCAATTTGATTGTATATTGTAAGTTTATTTGTTGTTTGAATTTGGTAGAGTTTTGTAATGACATAAGTAAACCATATTTTCCTGACCTTACCACAGCTTAAAGTCCACCGCAACCTTAAACAACACTCTATTAGATCCATATAACCTACTATGTAAGACTATAATCATCTTGTTTTGTGTTGGTAGGTTTAGGAGACAAATGGGTGTCCAAACGAAATATATGTAAAAACCAAATTTGCAACACATTTTGACCAGAGAACTAATTTTCTGTGGTGTGTTCCATCAAATATGAAAGTTGGTAAAAAGCTGTTTAAGTCAACTCTGCTTCTTTTGAGTTAAGTAACAAGATCTTTAATTATTTTAGAAAATCTATGTAAACTTGAAAATCATCTTTACTGAACGGATAATTACAATAAAGTTATACCTATATAATTTCTCTATTAACCCATATTTAATGTTTAAATCAAGAAAAATGTTAGGTTTTGTTTTGTTTTGATATGAACAAAACCATTAGAGAAAAGTCCAGGATAAAAGACTTTTACAAGGAGAAAATCAGTTATCTAGTGGCTGAAATTTGACATAAATAATGGTAATGGGACTCTTTAGAAGTTTTTTGTTGCTGAGCCATGCCAAATTTCTTCCTGAATTAAGAAGGGTTTCCTAAAAAATCGATTTTATTTTCGCTTCTTCAAATGCAAACATTTTTGAAAAAAATCATAGAGTTGTTGCCACAAAGAGGAAATGTCTGTAATTGATATGGCAACTTTGAAAAAACGGGTAAACATTTATTTCATTTTTTTTTTTTAAATTGTAACCCGTGGCGCAATGGTTAGTGCGTTGGAATGTCATGCCAGAGGTCTGGATTCAATTTTCAATACCAGTCGCTTCCACCTTAAGTTTTTTTCCGGGCTACTGCCTCTTGCCAGGAAGTAACAAATACTCCAAGAGTATCTCCTGCCACAGAAAAGTTCCGCTCACCTTAGCCGTTCGGATTCGGTAATAAAATTTAAATTCATTCCATTCCTGCAGACAGGAATTGTTGAGAGTTGTAAGTCACTAGGCCCTTGTTCTTCATGAGCTGTGTTGCCACCAAATTTTTGTTGACGTAAGCAATTTGTTGGTATTTTTATAGGTTGTTTTTTGAATTTGGTATTATTTTTTTCACAAAACACGTAATCAAGTATCATTTTTCATTATGAAAATTCAATTTATTCTCTTAAAAATACTTAAAGTTGAAGCTTAATCAAAACCTAGAGTTTAATTTATTTTTTTACGAATCAATAACTTGTCAGGGGAGCAATGAAATCTGGCCGCAACAGTTGGCGGAGATCACTTGATACGCCTTAGCAAAAAAAAAGAAGACAACCTTATATTACACATAAATAACATATAAACAACCACCAATAAAATAAGCTTAAAAGACAACAACAAGAACAACATTATGAGTAAGAGACACGAACACCACATCAACATCAGTATTTAGTTCGACTAGCCCGAAGATGGAATCGTAATTCCGAAACGCGTTGCCAATTATTGTTAAAAATTAGTTGTGTAGATTAGAACTGCAATAAAAAACATATAAAATTAAAATTATTATATATTTTTTTAATTATTTAATAAAAACCAACACAACTGGAGACGGAAACTCAACAATATGTACAATTTTTTTTATTCAGGTTTTTTTTGCCGCCTTAGGCTATTTCATATCAATTTCGTCCCACATATCTGATGATAACAGCAGTTTCATCTTCACTGTTAGGATGCTCCTCCACTCAATAAAATAAAAAGAGTGCGTATACGCCCAAGTGAACCAAACTTGAATTAATTTCATCTCTTTATTGAGCATCTTGTTTAATTCAGTTTATTATTGCAATAATTGAGGAACATTGTGTACTTCCTTTTTGAAAAGTATTTAATTTTCGTTTTTATAAGCACTTATTTCCTGCTTAAAAAGCTACAAAACTAAAAAAATGTTTTAGCCTTACGTAAAAATATAATTTCTTTTCATCAATTACTGTCATCAGAAGAAGAAATTTATAATACCTGTTTTATTATTAATGACATAAACTTAAGCCCGAAGATGGATATATAAAATCCGAAACGCGTCGCTTTTTTATAATAAAATAAAAAAAAATATTGTGAAACCACTATATTTAGTGTAATAAAAGAAAAATTTTACCAAAAAAGTTTGTATTTTATCTTTATTTAGAAAAAAAAATAATGACATAGGCTTGAGTAATGCACAATATTATTTTAATAATTTTTCTTTAAACATGTCGTTCGTCATTACAAACAAAACCTTACAATACTTTCTTCAAAATGAAAAAAATAATACAAATTTTTGGTAAATTTTTGTACTAACTAACTAATATTGTATACACTAGGGTGTCCGTTGTTTCCCAAGCCAATTTTTTTGATCAGACACCCTCTAATTCAAAATTGTATGGCCTAGAAAAAATGTATTTACAAACAAATTCGGTCATTAACCTCTGCTTCTTACATAAAAAAAGAAATAATTTTGAAAATATTTTCTATAATTTTTTTTCTTCCCTTCATATAATAAAAATCAACAAGAAAATTAAGAATATCTGCAGTTGCTCAGGAGGAAAACAAATACGTAAAATGTTCATAAATTCCGTAAAAAATTGTATGGGAAGATTATGGCTTTAGAGGCACGGGTTATTGAGCTCGGCCAAGTTTTTGTTTTTGTCCATACATTTACTATAGGACATAAACTTTTTATACAGGGAGGTGTCTGACCGGACACCCTAATATACATGCACAAGCTGTTAAAATTTACCTTTTCAGTCAAAATAATGAAACGGAGTTTTTTTTTAATAAGCACTGAATATTATAATCTACGTTACGAGGGTTGTCTGGGTCAAAATTCTTTTGTCAAAATTTTGTTTTTCAATATCCTGCTTTTCAAAATTCTGCTTTTCAAAATTCTGCTTTTTAATATTCTGCTTTTCAAAATTCTTTTTAATAAAATTCTGCGAAGTATAAAAAAAATGTTTTGCAAAATTAAAAAAAAAATTTTAAACTTTTTTTATTATTTGCAGAATTTTGTAAAACAGTGCTTTACAATTTTAAAAATTATATTAGGTATGTATTTTTTAATAGTAATAATCTTATTTTCTATTTTTTTTTGTTATCGTCGCTTAAACATGCTCGGAGTCATGTAATTAAGTTTATAAAATCTCAATTATAGAAAAGCCCTTATTTACTTATTTACTTTCAAAGCTGGATAGCACATAGAGCCATAAAATGGAGAGTAGGTACAAAAAAAAGAAAATTCAAAATTAGAAGATAAAAAATAGACCTAAGCGCTAAAATAGCTAAAAATATACTTTAGTTTTTTCTTTACTTATTATTATAATTTGTACCGACCGATATCTTTTTTAAAAAATAAAATGAAATGTGAGGTTGCCCCCTTCCTCCCCCCCCCCCCCTAATCGAAATCCTGGGTACGCTCTGAACAGTGCGGCTAGTGTGGCAGACTCGGCGCGGCAAGTATACGGCCCTTAATAGAAATATTTTTCACAAAAAGAAAATTTTTAGAAGCACTGGTAACTAGTAAATGACCGTGCCTCTATGATCCTACTTTTCCGTTCTGGATTTAGAAAAATCCGAAAGGGACTCATGATGTTCAACTGCACAATTTCACTGATTGGTATGGGTTAACTGTTGGAGCGGCTTCGTCCTTTGACAGATTTCACAAATCTGTTCTTACTTTTTCTGACAAATAAAATAAGGACGAAAAAAAACATGAAAATTGTGTTTTTAACTGTTCCAGAAACCCAAAATCTCTTCATTGAGTAGTTATCAGAACAATTCGGAACAGAATATTCTCAATGAACTTTGCAGATATGCACCTATATATAATTATGAGAACAGCCTCATTCAACAATATGTACCTTACCTACTATTGTTTTATTTTGAATTCTATAGTTTTGGTTGTGGTGTTTTTAATACTGTATACCATTTCAAAAATAATTTTAAATCTGTGTGAAACAAAACTGTATACCTATAGAAACTAGAAGAATTATTCATCAATGAACTGGTATGTTTTTTTTTTTTTTTTTTAATTCTTTGCTTGAATCTCTAAACCAATAAAGGTTAGCAATTTCCTTAACACCTTTCCCTATTAATTTTAAAACAAACAATGCTGGGGTCATATAATCTCTTTTTAAATAACGTTACTCTTTTCAAATATACATTTTTCATTACCAAAGCAAACATAAAGATTAAAACCTGTTCAAATGATAATCCATATGTGCCAATAAATCTAATCCAAAAACTCATTAAAATCTTAAAATTCTTTCTTTTCTCGATGAATATAGAAGACCAAGCAGATTTCCTTTATACACGGGGACTTTGAACATTACACACCCCAGGAGATATTCATTACACGTGTCTGTGTCTTGCTTCTATAGTCCTGTAAAGGACACTGGTTCTGGACATGACAACTTTCAAATGATAAACGAAATAAAAAAAAAAACGAATAAATAAAAAGTTACAGTGCTGTGGAGAAATTATTAAGGCTTAAGCTGCAATTAGATTTTTTTTGAAGTGTTGATTATAAAAACTATATAGTCTAAGTTTTCGAAGGTTTTTGATGTCATATGAATTTTTTGGATATAAGTCCTTTGCTACATAAGGTCATGTTTGAAATTAAAACAAAACATTTGCTATTTTTGAGGTTATTTAACATTTAAAGAGGTAAGTTTTTATAAACAATTCTACCCTAATCTTCTTCATAATTTTGTTCTTCTGATCAAAATCTCTTTTACTCTCTGAGAGCTGCTATGTTGCGTATAATCTATTTTCTCAAAAACTAAAAGACATTTACGCATCCGATTTTAAGACAAAAAATTGACAGGAGCATTTTGAATACTAATAACCAGGTCTTGGATTTCTATGTTTATACATATTTTTTATTAGTTAACGTAGAAGCAAACGAATAAGATAGTTTTCGAATCAGAAAATTTCGTTAAAAATGACATTCAATCGTTAGAGCATATTTTTGCATATTTTAATATTTTTTTTTTTGATATTTTTGAATGCACAGTTTTTTATGCACTTTCTTCAAAGTATGAAATTTAATTTTTATAATATGTTTAATATTATAAGAATATGCACGAAAAATATGCACTTATTTTTCGTGGATATTTTTATATATTTTTCGTGCATATTTTTATAATATTAGACAAATTATAAAAATTAAATTTCATACTTTGAAGAAAGTGCAAAAAAAACTGTGCATTCAAAATTTTAATTCAAACTTAGGTACATGGAAGAATTTTGAAGGGCACAAAGTGGATGGATAAAATCTCCTCGTTCGACGATTTATGTATATGATTATGTATGTAAGTCGCGTTCAACTTTTATTTTTGCAAGAGATTTTAAAGAAATTAAAATCTGATAGACTAAGTTTTGTTTTTGAAAATTAAAACAAAATTATGTTTTATGCTCACAAGGCTTATTAAAGGAATTTTTTATTTTCAACTCAGATTAGTAAAGTTAATTTATTTTAATAATATTTTTTTTTTAGTTTTGAATAAAAGACTGATTTATTTTTAAATTGTCATGTTTTATTTCATTTTTTCTCAATAACTTTCTTAAGAAATATTTTCATGTTTTAAGCGAATATTTTCTCATTTTATGTGCATATTTTATGCGCATATTTTGTGTTTTTTTTTAGCACAAACAAATCCGAGCCCTGCTAATAACTTATGACAAAAATACTACTTCATAAAATTTTGAACAAAATTAGTTTCACTTTCAACACTTTTTAAAGTTCTTTTTTGTTTCAAAATTTTGAGTTTGAAAATTCATTTTTTTAAAACTATCCACTAAAAAATTTCAAATTAAAAACACAATAAAAACATAATTTTTTTTAGCTTCAGGAAAAAAAAAAGACATTATAAGTGTTGGTTTTAAATATTTTTTTTTCTATTTCAAGTCGATATCTTAGAAAATTTCCTCTGCTGCCTAACAGAGGGAAAATAGACCCTCCCTCCTATATGATTTTATTTTGTCTCGACCTAATATACACACCCTAGCCTTTTTTCGCATCTTTAAAAAAAAAACTCCATAATAAATCATCAAATTATAATAAATTTTTTGCACAGTACGGTATTGATACAGATTTATGTATTTCTGCTTTGTCAATACACAATATAACTGCTGCGGAAGATTATATCGATTCGATACATTCATTCAGCAAATTTTAAAATAAGAATCCTGTTGGAAGACAATTTGTATGTGAATGTAGATTAAGGTAGCAGGTTAATCTTTTGGAAATAAACATCTTCGATTAAGTTTTTGTAAAGAAAGTAAACGTCCATACTTTATACTCTATTATATATGTATCAACACAATTATTTCCCTTCCTCTTATCAACTGCTTCGTGTTTTAAAGAGACATACCGACTCCTCTGAAATTTGCATGTTTACTGGGCAAAAGGATTATAGAAGGATATCCCTGGAAGATATATTTCTCAATAGATTACGGAATGAGTATACATACATATTTGGAATTATATTAAACAAGAACAAACAATTCTGGATTACCGATGCGACAAAGTTTTAGTTGTTAAGTAGGTAGGCCGTAGGTATTTATTTATAGACCTCCTACTTTAATCTTCTTATTCCTTAAAGAGTTTCTTTTAAAGTATTGGGAGAAATTTAGGTAATACCATCGAACAAATACAATATTATTCAATGGTAATATATGATATACATTTGTTTTTTAATGATTACTGACTGAAATTGTAAGTTGGCAAGTTTTTTTTTTCCACCTGATTACAATTCAAAAGGTTTTGAAAACTTGGCCAGTAAATTTTCCAAATTTTAGTCAATAATAAGAAATTTCTATCATAATTTGGAGTTTTTTTGATATTACTGTACTTAAAATATTTGATATTAAACCTTGGCGAATTTTTAGATCTCATTACTTTTCACGGCTGAACTATTACATTCCTTTTTTTTTTATACAGAGGAGAAATTAACTATTTTTTTAACATTTATTGAATTTGTGAACAACAACTTAAAGGCGCTACCACCAATTGTTTACGAATCAATTTTTTTTTTTAGGTATTTTTAATTCGTTTTATTTTTTTAACATTTATGTTTTTGGTGTTATATCTATATTATATTCTCAGGATTTGTACCTGACTATTGAAAAACTAACTTTTGCTCTACAGTGAAAGATTCTTTAGCCGGACAGTGACGCGACGGTCGTAAAAAATTTTTTCCGTAGGGGAGTTGTCCGTCCAAGGGAAAAAATAGAAAATAGTTATGTAAGGAAATGTATAGTATGTAGTGGCATCATGAAAAATTTTTGCTCCTACAAGCCATGAATTTCATTCAAACTAAAAATGAAAAAAAAACTACATATTCACAAAAAAATTTTATTTGAAACAGAATTTTGAGAAAGGATTTTTGGCTTATTAAAATTGTATAGCATGATTTTTTACTTGTTCTGTAAGAAAAAAGTTCCGGGTTTATAATCAAAACTGATACTATGATGTTGGAGAAGTCCGGAGAAGTGGATTTCACCAAACCGTCTGCCGGTCTGTGCGTCAGTTAGGCCAACCTAAACGGTTGGTCCGATTTGCTTGAAATTTGGTGATTCCCTAGAGGGAAAATCCAAATTTTAGATTTAAGTCATCTAGAAAATGTAGCTGCGAGTGCGACAGGTTCTAATATTTCTTTTTTTATCCTCAAAATATCCTCAAAAACTGCATTTTTACTTGCGATATATGTAGTTACTATAAGGCAAGTTTTGGATTCGTGTAAAAAATCTATAGAGAACACGAAAAAAGTGGGGTCCCGCATTTCCGTCTGTCTATCGGCCTGTATGTCTGTGTGTCTGTCCACGGCCTACAGCCTAAACCAATATAATGATTTTCTTCAAACTTGGAGAATAAGATTTTTGAGTGATTCCCTAGGGGGAAAATCTATTTTTTTGTTAGCTCAAAAAATAGCAGTATACTACAACCGTTTTAAAAATAGTTATTTATGTATCTCGAAAACGGCTCTAACGACTTTTTTTTAGTTTTTATGTGCCACCACTAGGCATGGTCTACATTTTGATGAAAAAAAAATTACTAAAAACCGTTATTAACGGTACATACCTGCCATATAACCGTTTTTCTGATTGTAACCGCTTAATCGATTTTGATCAAAAGTTTTACTAAGGAGCTCCTATCAAGTTAGAATTATACTGCATACAAATATTTACAAAATGTTTTTTTTTTTTTTTTTGGAGTTAAAAAAAAAAGTAAAGGTTTTTTTTTGAAAAATCATTTTTTTGAAAACGGGTTGATGAATTTTTTTTTGTAATTATGGTTTTAGTTGTATATTATTATATTCTTAAAAATGGCAAGAAAAAAATATTATTTTAAGAAAACCGCTCCAACGATTTTTGAATTTTTTTCTGCATAAATTCTTATTTTTTTCAAGAATTGAAATTGCGTACTTCATTTTGAGATTAAAACATTTAAATTACTTGTTTTATCAATTTAAAGAACGTGTTTCGTGCTTTTCTTCCATATTCAAATTTCCGTTCTTCAATTTATTAAATTGATAAATATGTACATATGTAATTATTATTACTTATGTGTTTTATATCATTCTATCCCTAAAATTCGAAGAAACTTTTACTACAAGAGCAAGTTCGTGCGACCCAGTCGTGCATTTTATTTGCATTGCGGAAATAGAGTTTTGATGTTTTTTGAGAAAATTACCTAATTGTTGGGTTAGTTCTAAATGGGTCGACCAATTTTGTTATAATTTTGCAAGTTCGTGCGATCCAGTTTTTGTTTTCATTAAGTTGTAGATTCGCTTTCTATTTTTATATGGGGACTGGGGACCAGTTTTGTAAAAAAGACCCAGTTTTTAGGCCATTTCTTCTGGTCATTTTTGATTTGGGCCAAAATCAAATCATAGCTGCATTCTACAACCCGTTGAATAGAAAATTCGTTCGAATATATATATAACCTCAAACACTATTTACTTATTAACGACGTTGCTTATGATGTTTTATGAAAATTTTCAGTTGTCATCGACCAGACCACTGTCAAATGTCAAAATAGGTAGGCGACCATTCGCAATTCACAGATCGCTAGTCGTGTCTTATGTGCAATGCACTTTATCAATAAATCAAAATATGTAGTTTTTTCGTAAGACAAGCTATAAAAGGTTTATGTTGTTATCCTAAATAATATCTTATGAAGGAATTACAAAATAGTAGGTATGTATGTAGGTGCAGACGTGCAGGTTAAAAGAAGCAACATTACTACAGACTTCATACAATTTGTTTTATATCCGGATTTAGGAATGGCAAATGAATCCTGCTCCTAGATTAAACTTTCTCTTACACAAGCAGTTATTCATTAAATTGTGAATTGTAAAGAATGCACTTGCGAGTTTAACCAGAAAAAAAATGAACGAAGACGACCAGTGTACGGTTCACCAACTTTGCAAAAAACCTAAAGTGATTTACCTATTTGGTTAAAGGTTTATATGTATAAATGCTATATGATATTGTATGCAAAAAGGACGAACCATCAGTGTCAGAAGTATATGCTGGTCGCGTGCCACATAAATGCATCATCAGGTACCTATAGAACTCAGAATAATTTACTAAACAACATTTATTCATAAGAAAAAAAAATCCTTTGAATGAAATGTGGGTAAGCCAATTGTGGGTTATTCCATGCAGGTTGATCCTTTAAAATTGGTGAACGTTCGTTAAGTTAAAAATAATTACCGAGATGACTTAGTTTGACCTGAAATGTTGGTATGGGTATAGGTTGTAAGTATACAAGGAAATGTGTTATGTCGTTATAAGAATTTAAATGCCCTCACATATAAAGTCAAAAGGGTAGGTACACATTTTGTGTTTGAATTCGTTTAAAATTCTTCCTGTGAAAGAATAAAGGAGCTAAAGGTGTACACGAGGTTTTTTTTTTTGATGAAATTATTAACTCGGCACGTGAGTTATGAATACAATCCATACATATACACATATTATGAATTGAATAAAATGAAAGATAGCTGAATGATTCAATGAAATTGATATTTTTTTCTTTGCAACAGATATAAGGTTAATCCTACACACTCCTTTATGCCAATTTAAAGAAGATGAACGCAGCCAGAGATGAACTTTTTTTCTTTTAGGTAAGGCGTAATGGTAGGTATAGGTATGTATAACGATTTCTACCAATACCTATAAGGAGACGAATTTGGCTTCAACAATTTTAAAACGTGCGTGAACGTTATTGTTCAATCAGCATCTTCATTGTTGGAATAGGTACATTATCTAGGGAGCCATAAATCGATATAGGTACACAGAACAGACATACATGAATACAAAAACAGTTTTAAAGGATTGGTAATGATTTATTTTGATAAATAATGTATACCTTTTAGAAGAAGTGTGTCAATTTGTTGAATTTAAAAAAAAAAAGTAAAAATGTATTCCTTTGACGGTCTTTCTTCATTTTTCGATGTAAAAGGTCATATCAAAATAAATATGTACATACCTACATACAATTCGCCAACGTTTTCAATGATTGTAAATTAAAATGCACGATTTGATTGCACGCAGCGTTGCCCACTTTGGTCAAAATAATGTCTCAATTGAAAAAAAAATCATGCCTTTTTTAATGAAAAAAAGTCTTACGAATTTTTTTTTTTTTTAAGTTAACGTTAAATATTAAAAATTAAATGTATAAACAACAAAAGATCACAAAAAACGAACGAAAACATCAGTTTGACTTAAATAAGCAAAAACAATCCTTCATTAAAAAAAAAAACTTTACAAGAAAACATCGAGTTTCGGAACTCTAATTCAGTTATGTCCATAAGGGTGTCCGTTATTTCCCAAACTCTTTTTTTTTTTGATCGGACACCCACTTAATCGAAAGTTTATGCGCTACCAAAAATTTATTGACCAAAAAAAATTTTGTCCGAGGTCATTAGCCCGTGCCTTTAAAGCCATACATATTTCCCATACAAATTTGTATGGAGATTTTGCACTTTTTACCGTTTATTTTTTTCTGATTATTGTTTTTTTTAACTATTCCTTTAAAAACCACATCCAAAAATTTATGTAAAAAGAAAAATTTATAATTTATTTTGAATTTTAAAAAGTTCACATATTTTTGTACTTTTTACCTATTTCACTTTTTATTTTTTTTTCTCTGAAACAAAAAAAGCCATTCTAATTTTTTTTTTTTGATTTTTATAAAATAATAATGCTCTTAATAAAAAAAATTCAAAAATTCTGAAAAATAAAAACTTATAACTTATTTTAATTTTTTAAATTATTAAATATTTCAATTTCTTTCCCGTTTTTTAAGTTTAATATTTTTTGTTTCTTCAACTACGGCAGTTATTTCAATTTTTTTATTGATTTTTGCATATTAATAGTTCTTTAAAAAAACACTTCAAAAATCTATCTGAAAATTTTTTTATATTTATTTCGATTTTTTTTTTTTAAATATCATATTTTTATTTTCTACGTTTTCTAACGATTTTTAATCTTTATTTTTTCGTGTTGCCAAATCATCCAAATTCATATTTTATAAATAAAAAAAATTACTGGTAATACTAATACATTTTTTTTAATAAAACAAATTCAAGTAAAAACTCCCTCCGTAAACAACAGCCAAGCCAGTTAAGTGCAAATAAATAAGACAGCACAAAAGTTGTTTTGTTATTGTTTACCGGATGTAATGTTTGTATGTTTCTTTTTGAATGATATAAATCTACGGGAGGGATTTTTTACTGCGCTGGCTATAAAATTTTCCAATAAAACAAGCCTCATATTTCTTTGCATATAATGATGTGGTCTGAAATCGAAAACACCCTAGCAAAAATAGTCTAGTGCTTAATTTTAGTCTAGCACCGCCTCTGAATAAAAGATGAAACTCAAAAAAAGTATTTAAATCAAGTGGTAAGAAATTAAAATATTTAATAATTTTAAAAATTAAAATAAATTATAAGTTTTTATTTTTTAGAACTTTTGAATTTTTTTATTGAAAGCATTATTATTTTATAAAAATCAAAAAACAAAATACAAAATTAGGATCAGAGAAAAAAATAATAGGTGAAAAAAGTAAAAAGTACAAATAGGTGAACTTTTTAAAATTCGTAATAAATTATAAATTTTTCTTTTTACATACATTTTTGGATGTGGTTTCTTAAAAGACAATAATCACAAAATAGAAAAAAAAAAGTAAAAACTGCAAAATCTCCATACAAATTTGTATGGAAAATGTATGGCTTTAGAGGCAGATTATATCAATTTTTATCTTTAAAAATCGTTTTTGTGTTTTTAGTCTATTTCTGAACTTTGTTTTATTAAAATTAATACAAGAGAAAATATTTTCAACTGATTGCAAGTAATTTTTAATTTAACAAGGAAAATAAACATTTTTTAACTTTAGAATTTTTTCTCCAAATTTAGAAATAATTTTTTAAATCGTAAGAAATATTTAAATTTATTAAAAATCTGAATTCATTAAAATAAAATGGAAAAAAAAAACCTTTTTGGTAAAAAAATAAGCGTCATAGACTCAGATGTTGAAATAATGCCTTAAAGGCATAAAAAAGCACGAAATTGGTATCATGATCGAAGGTCATAACGTGGCATGTATTGTGTTAATGAAAAAGTTATGTGATAAATGTTTTAATATTCTTCTTTGATTTTTTTATAAAATACAAGAATCTACAATATGGGTACTAAAATTTTGTAATAAATAGAAGTGTCTTTATTTAAAATTAGAAAACATTTTGTTGAAACATTAAGTTTTTTTTTTAATGAACAGTGACAGTTCAACCCATTTTTGTAATTATAGCTGCCAAAGTGACACTTGGATTTAATATGATACTAAAAAGATAAAATAGGCATTTGCTGATTTTAACTTTAGTAAAATGGTAAAAAGATAATAAGATGCTAGCTCGTTTAAAATTTGGACAAGCCTGTTTTTAACCTAGCAGCATACTAAAAATTCTAAAATTTTGCGCCATTGTTTTTAACAACCGCCCAAGACCGTGAAATAGATTACATCGATCAAATTCCTGCCACAATGCCAAACTTTGAAAAAAGACTTCGACAAATTTTATATGGACTCTTTTGGCCAAAATTATTATTTCAAACCATATGTACCTAACCTATAAAATTTCCAATGTTGTAGATATCTGCAATATCTACGGAAAAAAGGAAAAAAGAATTTCTCATTCAATATTAGCAGAGCTCCATTCAAATTCCAAATCAATGCGTTACAAAATCTCAAAAATACTTTCAACAGAACTCAAACAACCCATGACTATAAATTTAAGTTAAGTTCAAGATAACAACAAGATTGCGAACTATGAGATTATGCTAAAATAGTTCCAAGCGACGAAGTTCATAAAATTGAATGTTTAAAACATGTAATGTCGGCATCTCTCGTGAATCTCAAAGGAGAGGAAGTTTATGTTATGTACCAGCGCCGGATCTACAACTTTTCCGAACAGGGGCAAAAAACCTGATTTAGCACCTTCAGCATTTGAGGTAAATGATTACAAAAACAAAAAAAAAAAACTGAATAACAGGTATTTATGTATTTATACTTGTTGGATAAATTTTTTGAAACAGGGAGAAAATTTTTTACTTATTAACTTTTATATACAGGGTGTTTTGCATAAGATGTGTACAAATTTTAAGGCTTGTAGTTTGGGTGGAGAAACGAAAAAAATTGTATAGGAGGTAGGTTTAATTCCCCCTGGGAGGGAAATTTTTATAAACATCGTTTTGAAATGAAAAAGTTATTAAAAAACAATGGCAATTAATTTTTCTCAAAATTTTACGTAATGAAACTAATTTCTCTCAAAATTCTACGTTGTTCAGTAGTATTTTTGTTTTTTTATATTCAATGGGCCTAGCAATTTTAAGTCAAAAACTTAGGGCCAGTTTTTTAGTAGTGCGTTAAACCAGAGTTAGATAACTCTGGATATAAATATATTTATAGTTAACTTTAGAAGAAGTTTACAAAAACTAAAAGAGTTTTAAGCATGTAAGACTACGTCTTATTCGTACTCACCTGTATACTTAAATAAATTGAGTTAAACAAATGGAAATTAAATTGAATTACAAATTAAACTGAATTGGATTAAAGTTTCTGACTAAATTGAAAGGAACGTTTGAATATTAAAAATAAAAATACTATTTCATAACGTAAAATTTTGAACACAATTTTCATAATTTTTGTATTAAAAATTTTGATTTTGAAAATAATCTTTTCAAAAACTATTCTCTATTATGAATTAATTAAAAACTTAATAAGAGAATGGATTTCCGACTTTAAAAGATATTTGTAATCGTTGCCGTTATTTTTTAATTATATTTTTTTAAAAGTACATTTTTTAGAAAATTTCCCCTTCCGCCTAAACTATAATATATTAGTTTCATGAGATAAAAATATTTATAAAGACCCTGATGCAGCTGTCGCCTGGGGCACGTGCCCCGGTTTGCCCCCCCCCTCCCCCCCATAGATCCGGCGCTGTTAGGTACATATATATTCATACGTATGTTGTATGTATATTTATGTGATTTATTTTCAATATATAAACTGCTTTCTATATTCCAAGAAGACGACTTCAGTTTTATTTAAGCGAAGGACATGCATAATGCATTCAACATCATGTGTGTGTTTGTGTTGTCTCTGATTATTGGAAAATTGAAATTCGTCTAGAATGCTTGGAGCCAACTCAAAGGATGCTGTGCTAGCTTATTTTTCTTTTTTAACCTGACGTACTATGCTAGTTATTATACCAACTCCCACCTCTACTCTACCGACAGTATACTATGATTAAAACAAAAAAGATGCTTGAATAATTTGATTTAAATCAGAAAAACACAGTCAATGTGCATCGATATCTCATGTAATTTTCTTCCTTGCTTGTCTTTGTTCGATTTTTATTTTAAATATTGTAATAGCAAGTAGAGTCTTCTTTGTGATTTTTTCGCATTTTGTATAGGTACATACATGAAATATTAAGGTTTTGACGTTTTTGGTTGATATGCGGTATAAATATGGGAAATATTCACACAAATCAATCCCACACAAACAAAGAAATTAAGACTGTTATATTATATGTTTTTTTTGTAGATTATTATGATTTTATTAACAAAAACCCTTTCAGGGTTTTAACCCTGTATCTACCGCAATACTTAATAAATTTTCTAAAACATTTCAAAATGTTCACATTCAGCTAAAATTAATTAAGTTTTGTCCCTTCCCTATAGAACGGATGTGGTTTTTATGAAACCTAAATAAATCTGCTCGTATATTATATGTACCTAACAATATTAAGGATTATTTTGAGGAAGTAATTGAATTGCGGTTGAAGGCCAGAGCAATATTATTTATTGTGTGAAACTAATTGATTAAATAAACTTAAATTAAATTTATAATACAAAATTGATTAACAACAACTGTATTAGTTTAGTAGCAAAAAGAATATTTTTCAGACAGGTGCAATATCAAATTAAAGGTTGTTTGACCAGAAAACCAATTACCGAAATAATAAATAAAAAGATTTTATTTATTTGGAAATGTAGGTATATTTGGTTTATATTAATTCTGTGGTTGTAAATCTGAACAGTCGTATTTATTAAATTTCCATTAACGGTTATTTAGTTAGACATCAGATAGAGTTTTACTATTTGGATATTTTATGTATGTAGCTTTATAGGTATATGTATTATTAATGACTGGTGCACACCTAGTTAGAGCTAGAACCAAACTTTTCTTGCCGAATAGGCAGTTTATTATAACTTTCCAGGCGGAAGTAAACGGCTCAAAAACAAAGAAAGATTTTTATATTTGGTTTTCAGTTATTTGAATAAGAATTAATAAGATCCCTGAAAATAAAAAAAAAGAAGTAGTGTACATGAATTAATTACGAAGAAAGGAGAAAAACAAAAACAATTGCAAATTATTATTGTTGTTGTTTTAGTGAAATTTGACGGAAAATAAAAAAAATTAGAAAGGTTGGTGTCCAAAAAGAGAACATATTCTATTTTAAAGAGATGTTCTGGAAACCCTACATTACGATGATAGACAACACAAAATAAGTGGGTCCCGCTATTCCGTCTATCTGTCCGTATGTCTGTATGGCTGTATATCTGTATGTCTGTCTGTACCTCGTCCTACAGCCTAAACCACTGAAGCGATTTTCTTAAAACTTGAAGCATAAGGTTTTTGGGTGATTGCCTACACGGGAAATCGAGATTTTTTTTAGCTCAAAAAATAACGGTACTTGCCATACAACCGTTTTGAAAAAAAGTTATTTATCTCATAAAAGGCTCTAATAATTTTTTTTAAATTTTTTTGTTTATTAGTGGTGCTATGATCTACATTTTGATGAATAAAAAATTTAACAAAAACCGTTATTAACGGTACCTGCCATTGTTTGTGAACTTTCTCGTTAACCGCTCAACCGATTTTGACCAAAATTTTGAAAAATATCAACTTGAAAAAAAAATATAAGTAATTCTTTATCAAAAATTTTGATTTTAAGATTTTATTTCTCAAAAACTATTCACTTAAAGCAAGCATTAAATAAGTTATGTAACCCACCACTCCATGTGCTTTTGGTGATCTAAATTTATAACTTATATGCAGGGCGGCACCTACTTTCAAAATGAAAAACACTCTTATAACTTTTATATAAAATCGAATTTCTGTTGCCTCGTTCATCATAGTTCTGAAAAACTGAACTTTAGTGTACCTACTTTAAAATTAATATATGGAAAATGTATCCCATGTCCTATGTTACGCCAAACGAATGGACAGTGTACTTTAACCATATATGCATATACATCATACCATCATCACAATTAAAGTTTGGTTTGGCACGTTCAAAGATTTTCATTTCAAATCCTAAAGGACCTTTTTGAATCTGTACTCAACTTTTCTTTTCTTCAGCTTTCGACACAGCTTTCAAACTTTATATTTTTTTTTGTATCAACAGATTAATGCAAATCGTGTTATATCCGAAGAAAATCAGTTTGAAAACGACGATGACAACTATCTTATCTTCAAGGACGTAAAAGATGGAGCAATCTTGAAGGAGCCCTACACAGCATCACTAAAGGATATTTTACAAGAAGTGTTGTAAAGTGGCTTGATTTGAAATGTCCTCGATTCTTACAGAAGACCGGATGTTAAAAAAAAATATAACGTCAATGTGTTTGTATGCGTAGGATGGAAAATGGAACAAGGTACGTGACTGAGGGCCATCTAAATGAAGTTTCAGCAATTCCCTCCTGTTCATTCTATACGTACCTATCTACCTACATCGTTTTCGGATTGTAACGACAACCTGGAGACTTTGTAAGGAGCACGAGAACTAAATTTAGGTACGTTCATATGTACTTACTAGACTTGTTGATATCGTATACCTAGTTGCAAAGAAAACATCTTTTTGTTGTTTTTCGTTGTGGTTTTATTATACGATCTGTAGGATGTTAAAGTCTTTCGATTATAATTTAAAATCTCATTTCGATAGGCATGGCTTTTTATTTTATGCGGACGTGTCTGTCTAGGTTGTGAATCTTTTTATAATCTCATCACAAGGACGAGTGGATTTTTTTTCCATACTCTGACATCAGAAACTTATACCTATTCATGATTTAAACCAAAACTTTGGTTGTTTAAAGCAAAACTCATGGTCCGTTAAAAATACATTAAAATTTTTTTGTCTAGGTTATAAGCACCACCCGTAGAAGAATATTCATTTGAATTCCAAATTTCTATGCTAATTCGAATTTCTCGCCTAAATAAAAGCAGCATACAAAGCAACAGGCGGAGGAATCCTCTTCTTCAACCTGGACTGGACAGGACATGGTGGAAGTGGTTAAACTTTTGTCTTCTAGGTAAGTATTAAAGTATCTATGATTGTGGCTTAATTTACGTTGCGTAGTAAGAAACTTATGTATGTATGTACATATTTTTGTTTTATATTTGGATTTTTAAAAAAAAACTTATAAAAATGCAGATTGTTAACTAAAATATTCAGATTCTATCTTGTTTTAATGCTTTTAAAGCTATTTTTAATGTTCTCTTGAACTAGGTTAGGAATTGCATGATCGACATAAGTATAAGTAAGTATAAAATGCGTGTTTTCAAACCATAAAATAAAAACTCTTGAGAATGAAAGTTTTTGTCTAGCTATTATATAGTGGCTCCAAAGAAACGCAGCTGTTTGAATATGTAGTCTATAATTTATTTGATTTTAATAGCTAATTCTTTTAAAAATGTTTTGTGAAATTCAAATTGGAAAACGGACGAAAATCGTTGAATTTTGTATACAAAATTAACCTAAAAAAAATAAAAATAAGGTACTTTCAAAAAAATCATTTTTTAAAATGTCTCAACACAAGAAACATTAAGTCTAAGAATAATATAATGCTTTTTGTTTCATCTCAATACGACTACTTACCACAGAGACACAGCTCTTCAAAAAACACTAAAAAAAAAAAGTGAAATTTTGTTTGTTTGCTTCCTTAAAGGCTGATTTCCAATGCCGCGTTGGGCGTCGCTTTGACAGATTTTTCTTTCAACGCGAAAGCTCACACATAGCAATTTAAGCAAATTGTTTACAATGACGCGTTGGGTATTATGTTACGATTTGGCACCTATTGGCTACCTCAACGCTAAAGTTGAAAAAAATCAACTTCAGCGTGCGTTTTGACAGTTAAACTAATGGTCGAATTCCTTTCAACAAAAAATCAATTTATTTAGAAGAAAAAATCGGTTTTTCTGGACAAATTCTTTTTATTGAAAGAAAAAAATCGATTTTGTTAAAAAAATAATGGAAAAGTTTGTTGAAAGGAATTCGAAATTACAGTTATGTAGGTTCATTTTGATTTTCAGGTTCTCTTCAAGTCGTCTGTCATGTCGACGCGTTCGTAAAGCTTGTGAACGTATACGTAAGCGTCTCTAACACGAACGCGCCATTGGAAATCAGCCTTAATTTTCTTTGACTAAGAGTGTGTTTCTTTATTTATTCCGGATAAGGAACAGAATGGATTGAATAGACGAAATGTTTATCCAGAATATCCAGAATGGAATGAATAAAGAAACAAAACTAGAACAAAAAGAATGGCAATCCAGTTGTTCGGTGAAATGTCAAAACAATTGAAGAAATAAATGTTTTTATTTTGGATATTTATGTATTCTCAAAGTCAAAAGTTTAGTAAATTTTACATTAAATGCATAAAATTTATATTGTGGTACATTTATTCGCGTTATTATGCTGTTTTTAAATAATTAACACCAATGTGAATCTGCCATAATTGAGGTTAAGAACGTCAATTATACTGAACGCGCACAGTATTCTTTTTCTATTCTTTTTATTCCACACTTCAAATGGAATAAAAAGAATGCATTCCAAACGTTCCGGAATGAATAAAGAAACAACAAAATAGTTTATCCGGAATGTTCCGTGGAATAAAGAAACGCAAAACTGGTATTCCGAATATTCTGGGCACACCGGAATGAATAAAGAAACACACTCTAAATGTCAAAAAGAATTTATTTTCTTTGTAAACCTTTCGATGCGAGATTTATCGATACTTCATTTCGATTATTGGATTTCACTTCGCATTGAAGTATAAACTAGGCTTTACAAAAAAATGTTAAAATCCCAGAATGAAGAACGCCATATCAATTCTTGAAAAAATGTGACTTCATGTAGAAAAAGTTTTTAAAATCGTTGGATCGGTTTTCTTAAAAAGTTATATTCTATTTATCAAATTGCTTGAAATTTTTGAGAAAAATTATTTGATTTGCCATATTTTTAGAAATATAATAATATACAACTAAAAACAAAATTTCAAAAAAACTCATTAACTCGTTTTCAAAAAAATTTTGAACTTTTTTTTTAAAATCCAAAAAATCAACAATTTTCTCTTCTACTAAAATAAATTGAAATAAACTGTTTTAAAAACTCTTAGTTGAAGTTGAATGACTAAGAACATGGGATGAATTGTTTTTTATATACATATTTTTAAGAATCAGAATCCGGTATGTTTTTTGATGATAATAAGGGTTTTAATGAACTTTTACGAAACACCCATTCTCTTTTCTAATTTTCGATTTTTTTGTTTAATGAAGGCTTAACTGTTTGGTTTTATGCATTCTGCTTAATGTATCTTAAAGCAATGGATACTGAAAGCTATTTGTTGTTCAAAGCATTATTAAGTTTCTGAAATTAAGAAAATCGGTACAACCGATTTTAAGATGAATCATTTGGCCATTTGGTCAATTTTTTAACAGAACAGAAACTAAACGCATGATTGGATCGCATACAAATTTGCTCTTATGCTCGAATTTTAAAAATTACTGTATTAGTAAATAATTTTTTACTTGCGATATATACATATGTAGGTAGGTACTATATGGCATGTTTTGGATTCGTAAAAAAAATTGAATTCGAGATATTAATCAAACTTGGCATTACGATGATAGGGAAGACGAAAAAAGTGGGTCTCGCAATTCCGTCCGTCTGTCTGTCTGTGGACTCACCTACAGCCTAATCCCATGGGCCGATTTTAATTAAACTTGGTATAAAGTGGTTATGAAACATTCCCCCGGCACGTTTTTTTTTCATTTTCTTTTTAGGACCAAAAATAACGGTATCTGCCATATACTTTTTTTTAGCTTTTGGAAAATCTTATTTTTCTCAAAAATGGCACGACAGATTTTCTAAAAAAAATCAATACATTTTATTAGGTATATGCTACCTTTTTGTGAAAATTAAATTTCCAAAAAGTGGTTTTAAATGGTGCCTCCCATAGAACCATTTTTTTTGTTTTCGTTTTTCTCGAAAAGGAATAGACTGATTTTGATAATTTTTTTTATGGGGAATTTTCTAAAAAATTTAAATAGTATTTTTTGTATACCAAGATATTCAAACAAAAAATAGTTTTGGATTTTTAAAAAAGTTTCAATTTTTTTTTTGAAAACCAAATATTTCGAAAAATCAACATAATTCGAAATAAGTTTATTACAAAAATCTTCTTAAATTGTTTGAGAGCTAAAAAAAAGTACACCATCTGATCTTTTTAAATCGTAGGAGCGGTTTTTTTTAAAATTAATTTTTTATATGTTCCTATACATATATGAAATTTTGTAGAAATGTTGAATTAAAAATTAAATTTCGAAAAAAATCATCTATGCACATGTTTTTGAAATATCGAATTTTCCAGAAAAAAAATTTTAAAATTTTTTTTTGAAAATTTTGATATGCAGTATGATTTCAACTTTTTTGAAGTTTTTTTCTAAAAACTTTAATTTAAATCAGTTATAAATAATAAAATTTATTTATATATATTTATTTATTTTTTTTTTTTAGAAAAAGCCATTTAAAAAAAAGATAGGATTTTTTCATATAAAAAAAAAATTATATGGCAGGAACGTATGTACCGTTATTTTCGGTCCTAAAAAAAACATTAAAAAACGTGTCGAGGGAATTTCCAAAAAACACTATATACCTTCCAAGTTTAAATAAAATCTACTCATATGTGATTAGGCTAGGCGAGTACAGACATACAGACAGACGGAATTGCGATACCCTCGTTTTTGTCTTCTCCATCATCGTAATATCAAGTTTGAGCAAAATCTGGAGTTCGATTTTTCTTACGAACCCAAAACTTGCCATACCTATGTAAAGTAACAAAATTTTCAAAAACTTTATGCTATTGTTTCGAATTTTTGAAAAATTGACCTGAAATTTTGATTTCGATCTTAACTTTAAACTTTCTATCCAAATTTGATCAGAAAATCACGTTCAATAAAGTGATGTCAAAGCATTATCATGCAAATTATAGTTCTTATCCCTTCTAAGTTTTATGTTTTGATATATTTTTTGTTTATAACATTTTGACTCAATTTCTTGACTTAGAATTATTTTTTTTTTAAATTTTGAAATTCAGTACCTACAAAAAAAAGTGTAGTTGGCAGTGCCATCAAATTCAACGTCCCCAAATCATCAAGTGTACCAAATTTCATTGGGTTTTGCCTTGGCATGGGGAAAGGATTTTTATGGCCAAAATGCAAAAAACGGTCTTCGTCATCGTCGTCGACTTGGTAATGATTGTTAATATGCAGTTTTTTTTTTTAATGCGGTTCCATACTTAATAAATGCATATCTATACCTACTTATAAAATTGCATTGATTTTTCGATTAAATTTTTTAATACTACTCATTTTGTTTATCTTATTTGACTTGTCTGGATTAATTTTATATTCAGTTATAACAAAAGCATTCTTTTGTTTGTCCTTTGACTTTTGTCTGAATTAGTGAATTTATCTTTATTGCATCCAATGTTTTGTTTTGTGTTGTGTCTATATAAACAAAAATAAGAACAAAACGACGCAAGAATGCAAACTTTTCTAAGGAAGACATTCTTCTTTTATCCCATCATCTTCTTCATCAGTTCGCATTCTGTATAAAACATACATCGATCGTCATCTTCTACTGAAATACTGAAATATAAATTTATTAAATAAGTCGAGAATAAAAAAGTAATCAACATAAGAAATTTCTGAATTCGAGTCTTCTGTGACTCGTCTAGCCGGGACTTTATTCATCACCTACACCTATTCTCTATTAAATTACCATCTCTCTTTACAAACAAGATTACGCTAGCCTTATTTCAGCCTCCTTTCTATAAAGTCTATTTTGATGTTTATACAGCGCATCAGCAGTGGCGTAGGATGGGGCTATACTGTAGGAGCTCCAGCAGCCTATAGAGATGCTCCATTTGCCAAATTCTTTCTTTTTAACAAACCCGCCCACACGACGATATTTAAGGACTTTCATTGCCATTGAAATTGAATACAAGCAACTTTTCTCAACCGGCCGACTGAAAAAGCGCATTCATATAGAAGGAAGAAAATTGTTAAATCAGATTTTGATTTAGCACAGTGTGTTTGTGTGTGTATTTGTTTTTGTGGATGACTGGGAATAGGAATATAATATGTGCATATAACTCATTTTCTTGGAAGTTAGAATTGGCTCCTTGGAGGATCATAGATGATTTCAGTTGAATTAAATTATAAAAATAAAAATTGCTTGCTTTCTTATAGGAATAAATTAAATTACGAAAGAGTATGCATGTGATTTACTTTTTAAATCGCTAGGATATGTTGTTTTCAACATTTTTATAACATAAAATTAAATTCTTACATGTTTGAAAATACTTTCAGTAAATTCATAATAATATTTTTTTTTTATTTAATTCTTGTCGTAGGTACATATATATATTATGGCCCATTTTTAAAGATTTTTAATAATTGGCAATCAAAACTAAAATAAAATATTCCAGCAACAAAATAAACTTTTCTAGAAGCAGTAAAATATCCTATAAAACAGCTGCTTGAAATTGAGGAAGAGGATCTCCAACTTACCGTGTCTCGTCCAGTTTCTGCCTTAACCTTAAATTTACATTAACATTGATATATAGCATTCGCACATTGAATTAACCTAAACGCAAATAGATTCAACCCAAACGCATAGAATTCACCCAAACGCAAATATATTTAACCCAAACGCAAATAGAGATCTAACCCGTACTTCTTAAGTCTGTGTTGCTCACTTTGTCTGCAAGTTCTTGAAAAAAGATCAAAACTTGTTGGAATTGTGTTTGGGTTAATTCTATTTGCGTTTAGGTTAATTCAATGTGCGAATGCTATATTTCTTGATAAACAGATTCATAATTAAAATCAGTTAAGAGATATCTGTAATTTTGTCCAAGCCAAAGTGCGCGTCCATTTGAGAGTTCTTTCGCTAATAAACTCTCAATCTCGACAGCTACTTGCAAAATACGAACTGTGTTGAAAGCAGTGTTGCCAGATGAAAAAAAAAATCTCCCCCCAGATTACCACATTTTAAGAGCAAAAACCCCAATTTTTTTTTGTCAACTTTTTTTATTTTTATTTTTTATTTACAACTTATACATATGTACCTACAAGTAAATATGTATGTACTTTGAGGTATTTTAATAGTGTTTAAACAAAAATTGTTTTTATTTAAAATTTAATTGAAAAGTTGTGTTTTTGAAATAATTGGATTTTTTTTCTATTTTGGCATTTTATACAATTTATATATGTATGTAGATTAAAAATTAACATACATTCCAATGACCGACGTCAACAAATAAAATTACAAATAAGAACCATAGTTTTAATTAAAACTGACATTTGAAATTGAAAGTGTAACAAATTGCGATTATTATTGAACGAGACAGAAAACATAAAAAAATAATGTTATCCATTCTGTATTAATCCTTTGTGATGTTAGTATGCATGTGTTTGCCCTTAAGAAAAACCAAGAGTTTTGGAATACTACTCAGGAAACATTTGAGAGAAAAATTCAGGTATTCGAATAAATTAACTTTAAAAATAATCCCCCCAGATCTCCCCCCAAATATCTCGCCCCCCAGATATCCCCCTGACAATGAAAAAAACCCCTAAATCTGGGGGGAAAACCCCCAAACTGGCAACCCTGGTTGGAAGTTGGAATTCTGCGAATTAATTCTCTCCGCTAGCTACTATCAAAGCTGTGCCCACTTGCGAGTTTAATCTCGATTCATAACTACTTTCAGAGTTTTTACTCTTAAATGGACAGGCATTAAAAAAAATTGTTTTGTAGATACTTAAGATACGTGGTATGGTAAGGGCAGAGAAATGGAACGATATGGAAAATCCTTATCTTTTTCTGATGTTATAATCAAGTTGAAGTTGCCCCTTTTCTGTTCCAGTTTGAACTCTTTAAATATATTTATGAACTTTTTGTTCGAGTAAAATGTAAAACTCGATATAAACTTGGCAAAAAATGTCAAAAAACCGCTTTGACTTTAATTATTTCAACGGTTTTGAAACTTAATCACTTACTAAATTAATCAAAGCCAAAAAATATAGTGTCTACTGCTATAAATGGAACAAATTTCTTTGAAATAGAGTTTAAAACTCTTTTTCTTTGGTTTCACGGCAAGTTATATATGTAGTTGCGGGTTATTAGAGCGAAGAAGAATTTACCATGACATTTTTTAGTTGCTATTTTGTAACTTTGAAAAATGAAGTTATTGGTACAAAAAACAAACTTACTAGATTTTATGCATAAAAAAAAAGGATTTACTAAAATAGTTCATTCCAAAAAGTAAGAACTAAAGTACATTCTTTTAGCATTTACTGCATTTTTATGCATAATATAAAAAGTTAATAGTATATAGCACTTATTGAATCTCTATTTTAAGTATTTGCTATATGTTTTCTGCATATCATCCATTCAAATAATGCATTTTTATCCTTTTTTGCTTGCTAAGTTATTCCTAATTGACTTTTACAAAACCATCAACCATAGCTTGTATAATATAAGTTTCTAAACTGTTGATTTCTTCGATCTCATTTTCATTTAAAAATGAAAGGCAATATCAGCTAAAACATCAGCACGAACTTGCTCTTTTAGTAAAAGTTTCTTCGAATTTTAAAGATTGATCGTAATATAAAACACATAATTAATAATTATATTTGTATTTATCTATTTAATAAATTGAAGAACTGAAATTTGAATATGGAAAAAAGCTTTAAATTGATAAAACAAGTATTTAAAATGTTTTAATCTCAGAATGAAGAACGCCATCTCAATTCTTGAAAAAATGTGAACTTATGCAGAAAAAATTAAAAAATCGTTGGAGCGGAGCGGTTTTTTTTAAAAAATAATTTTTTATATTGTATAAAATTTCTTAAAATTTTTTTTAGAAAAAAAAATGGTATACCATTTTTAAGAATATAATAATATACAACTAAAACCATAATTTAAAAAAAATTCATCACCCCGTTTTCAAAAAAATGATTTTTCCAAAAAAAATATTTCAACTTTTTTTTTTTTAAATCCAAACAATATTTTTTTTTTGAAAATGTATGCTGTATTATTTTTACTTAATATTTATGGCAGCTACCCTCTTAATAACGGTTTTTGGAAGAAATTTTGTTCACCAAAATGTAGACCATACCACCGCTAGTACACATAAAAATTTAAAAAATCGTGTAAGCCATTTTTGAGAGAAATAATTTTTTTTCAAAATGGTTGTATGGCAAGTACCGTTATTTTTTGAGCTAAAAAAAATCTCGATTTCCCTTCTAGGGAATAACCTAAGAATCTTATGCTCCAAGTTCGAAGAAAATCGCTTCAGTGGCTTAGGCTGTAGACCGAGGTACAGACAGACATACAAGCAAACAGATAGATAGACGGAATTGCGGAACCCACTTTTTTCGTGTTCTCTATTATCGTAATGTCAAAAAAAAATAAATAAATTTGATGGCACAACAGCTCATGAAGAACTAGGGCCTAGTGACTTACAACTCTCAACCATTCCTGTGTGCGTGTCTGCAGGAATGGAGGGGACCTACAGTTTATTGCCGAATCCGAACGGCTAACGAGCGGCACTTTTCTGTGACAGGAGATACTCTTGGAGGATTTGTCAATTCCTCGCAAGAGGCAGTAGCCGTTTTTCTTTTAAATAAATAGATGGCGAGGCTGGGGATCGAACCTTAGACCTCTGGCATGACAGTCCATCGCACTAACCATCACGCCACGGCTACTACATCGTAATGTCAAGTTTGATTTTTACCTCGAGTTCGATTTTTTGCACTATCGCAAGTAAAAAGAAGAATTCAAACCATATAGAGCTGATGAACGCATCTTGGTAATTTATTCTTTAAACTTTAAAAACTGATGGTTTCTACTATTTTCTTTCAATTAGTTCAATTGCTTTCATAGTTAATGGATTATTCTGCAAAAATAAATAAAATTATAAATTGATTTTCTGCAAATATTTATCAAGCTTTGTTATCAATTATGTACTTGTTTTCCTTTTGTATTTGATATAAGCAAGCATTCTTAAGTGATCTTTTGAAAATTTCATTAAAATACTTCAATATATCGCAAATAAGGAATAGTGCATATTTGATTGAGAGTGCTTTTTAATTGCGATTTATGTAAATACAATGTACAAGTTAGGTATAGTTTATGGTGACCTATGGACTCAAAAAAAATCAAACTCGAGATTTTGATCAAACATTACGATGAAAAAAAGGATTATAGCTAACCTTTGGGGAACATTTGACTTTTGCAAGCGGTGCACATTTGTAGGCATACATTTTAAATTTTCTAAAAGTGCTAATATGTGTGAAAAATGCTAATACTTCATCCTGGTTCATATGTACGAGGCTATAAGACTCATATTACGTCTTTGAACCACCAAACAAAACTCCAAGGAATTCTATAACCACCTCTAAAGTTTAAATTTCCGAAACCTACAAAGTAAGCCTTAACTTCTAGCTGTCGCTAAAAATATTTAAATGAGTAACTTACAAAATGTTCATATTTATTGTTAGAATAGGTAAGGTATACCTATGTTTGTGTATACTTTTCAATTGACTTTTTATATTTAATTAAAGTTATATGTGCATGTATGTACATATATATTTTTTTTTATTTTTTTTTTTTTTATTAACAAAATAAAATAAAATATTTAAAAATGTTGGTAAAAAAAAAAAACACGGACAGGCTAGATTGGCTGATACTTTTTGATATAAATAATGTAGATAAACGGTTATCATTTAAAACTGCACTGCTGTTCTCAAATATTCCCCCTTTGAAGTCAAAGGTACCCTGTGCAAAAAAAAAAAAAAATGGTCAAGTTGGTAGCGAAAAATAAAACATCTCTGATTCTTAATTGGAACAATCAATTCACATAATACAATACAAAAAAACATTTAAATCCATCAATAATATTCCGAAAAACAAATTTTAAAATCAATTATGTCAAACCCCGATTTCCCCTACCTACAGGTTTTTTGGATACATTTTTTTTTTATTTTTTTAAATATCAAAAATTAAAAACAAAATAGAAGTTGAGTTACCTACATAAATTTTACATATTTTACTCGAAAATGGCTCCACACATTTTGTTGCTTTTCTCGAAAACTCGAAATTCAGTAATTAAAATAAAAACCAAATTCATTGGACATCATTTCGAAAACGAAAACCCCGAATGGGATTTATTTGAAAGCAGGTTAGGACGAAATTTTCTACAAACCAAACAACCAACAAAGACATAACAATTATTAGGTACTCATTTTTTTTTTATTTTCATCTCAAAATCAATTAATTTTATCCAAAGAAAGTCGCTGCAGCTGTAACAACTACTTTCAAAATTGCTAAGCATGCCGCCCAGAACCCACGAACTTCAGCATTATTCTTTTCGAAGCCATTAAGAGCTTTAGAGTTAACACCGCGGTAGAAACGAGCATGGAATTCAGGATCCTTGAAAGCAGCTACCAGATTGGCAAATTCAGGACTAGTTTCCATTTTCTTATGCACAGTATCAATAAAATCGGATTCAGCAATAGCTTTCTTATAATCGGCCATAATGTTTCCAGTGATAGCAGGGCCAGTAAACTCACCCTCCTTTATGGGTTCCAACCATTTACGATTAATATCGGTTGTCTTCTTGGTCATGTAAAGCCAAATGCTTTGGGCATCGATACCGCAACGATTAAAATACTCAATCAATTCTTGTCCTTCCTTGGTTTGGAGAAAATTCTTTACAAGTTGTTCGTAAGTGATCTTATCCACATAACGAAGACCGTCAGCATAGCCAGGATAAGTAGCAACGTATTGCTTGCCAATTGATTCGATCTCCTTCATTGGCAAATGAGAGACGACATCTTCAATATCAGCCTGAAGATCAGCCGAAATAGCGACTACCGAGAACAGAAGGCAAATCAAAGCTGCGCGCATCTTGCAAGGTTTCAGTCTTAATACTGTATACTGATTTGTCTTCGTACTTCGTTTTAATAGTAAGAAACTACTTTGTATGTGGAATTTACATTGTTATAAATGATATAGGTTTACCAAAATATGTTACGGTAATCATTATCAAGAAATCAAATGATTTCACGTGATTTCCAAGGCCCTAGTTCTCTTCTCAAGTGACATTACAATTTATAAGGAAGCATTTCTATTTTAATTCTAAAAAGGTATATGAAAAAGTAAAGTGATTTTTTTAAAATGCCAACAATATACTTATCAATCTTTAACATTAAGTTTAAACGATCAATATTATGTAGGTATTTTATATATTATATTTACTCAAGTAAGAGCAAAATAAACATAAAGGTTAATTAATCTACATTGTGTTTATTAAAATAAAATAAATAAATAAAAAAAACTTTATACAATTAGTAATAAAAATTATACATATACTAGGTATGTACTTATCCATTATATTATTATGTACCTAATAAATTGAAGAATATATAGGTATATGAAAAAAAGCATGAAATTCGTTCTTTAGATCGATAAAACAAGTACTCTAAATGTTTTAATTTCAGAATGAAGAACGCCATCTCTATTCTTGAAAAATATTCATTTATGCGGGAAAAAAATTTAAAAATCGGTGGAGCAGATTTCTTAAAAAATAATTTTTGTACATAAAATTTCTTGAATTTTTTTGGAAAACAAATTTGGTATAGGTATGCCATTTTTAAGAATTAAGTAATATACAACTAAAACCATAATTTCAAAAAAATTCATCAACCGGTTTTCAAAAAAATGATTTTGCCAAAAATAACTTTGAACTTTTTTTTTCAATTTTTTGAAAATATTTGTTTGTCGCATTACTTTAAGAGACCTCTAAAAATTTTGAGCAAAATCGATTAAGTCGTTAACGAAAAAGTCGAAAATAAAAAAAAAGTGGTCTATGGCGCAGATACCATAAATAACAGTTTTTGGTACCTAAATTTGATTTCACAAAAATACAGACCATACTTGCATTAGTACACATAAAAATGTTAATCGAAATCGTTACATACCAGCCGTTTTCAAGATAAATAACCTATTTCAAAACGGTCAAATGTAGATAGTTAGGGGAAGGTGGCCTAAAATGACCTATCCAAGTAAAATGGCCCCCTCGCTAGAAATCGTAGAATCGAACAGAATTAGAAGGTTTTGTGAACACAAATTCTTCAGTTTATCTGGCAGAACCGACATACACGAAATGTTAGCAACTTCAAGCTAACGTCAAACTATCTCTAGCCATCTCCAAAAGTAGACTTCATACAATTTTGTGAAAAATTTGTTGACTAAAAACAATAAATTTTGGAGAAAGCAGTAAATGCATGTAAATATTAAGTATTTCTTATTAATTTACTGAAATAAGTTGGCCTAGTACTATTTCAGTTTGTACGGAATTAAACCTTAAATAAAAAAAAAACCCTAAACGGGCAAAATGGCCTACTCGGCATAGTGTGCCATTTTATACTTAGACACACTTACATGTTAATTTTTATTTTTATAATAAAAATGATTTTGCAAATTTTAACGATCTACCAGAAAGGCAATCCTGGATGGAGGACGTATTATCAAAAGCCCTAAAAAAGAAATAGATTAGAAAAATGTATCCAAAACATTCGGAATTCCAAAAAGTGCACTGAAGAGACGAGCAGGCAACAAGAACAACATTTTAAATAGCTTACAGAAGGGTCTACCTTTTCCAAGCAAATTGAAAAGGAGCTCGTTGACTAAATTTTGCCTTTAGAATCACGTATGTTTGGACTCACTCATGGTTTTGGTCAACTTGTCTGGTTGGTTTACTTACTTTGGTCGTTGGAATTTGAAGACGTTTTTAAAATTAAATACCTAAAATACTTTTTGTAACTTTTTTGACTCATAAAGCAAAAAAATGTAAGCGTTATTGATTAAGCTTTGAAAAAAATATAACATTTAAGTTTGAATGTCACTTTTCTTCCGAGATTTGGGACAATTTCCTTAGGGGGGCCACTTCAGGCCACCTTCCCCTACAGGTATTTTTGGAGCTAAAAACAAATAGTTTCCCCTCTAATCACCTAAAAATCTTATATTCGGAGTAAATCGCTCAGTGGTTTAGGCTGTAGGTCGAGGTACAGATAGACAGAAAGAAAATGGGCCTTACCAATAATCAAATTTATTTATATATAACCATAACGTTATTGGTCCTAATTAATTAACAATACATTATATTCTCGATTTTTTGGAGTCAATTCTATATATAGTTCCTCATTAAATAGTCTACGTAAATATTTAAGTACATATGAGTGATACCATGCGTAGTACCCGTGGCGTGATGGTTAGTGCGATGGACTGTCATGCCGGAGGTCTAAGGTTCGATCCCCAGCCTCGCCACCTATTTATTTAAAAAAAAAAGAAAAAACGGCTACTGCCACTTGCGAGGAATTGACAAATCCTCCAAGAGTATCTCCTGTCACAGAAAATTGCCGCTCGTTAGCCGTTCGGATTCGGCAATAAACTGTAGGTCCATTCATGCAGACACGCACACAGGAATGCTTGAGAGTTGTAAGTCACTAGTTCTTCATGAGCTGTTGTGCCATCAAATTTATTTTTTTTTTATGGAATACCACGGTTTATTATTTGCAGCCCATTCCATTATGGTTCATTTTACTGAAGCGGTCAAAAAGATCTACTTTGAATGAAAACTATGCAAACTTGATTCCCAGAATTCAGAATTTTCCTTTTACTAGTAGATATCACTAAGTGCCAAAACAGTTTGCCTTTTAATCACACCAAATTGTAGACCATACACGCACAGCACAGAAACTCCTTTTCTTAGCAAACGAATGCTTTGCTATATTCGACTCTCAAAGTCCCAGCTTTTCCAAAAACCTAAACACAAAAATATTTAATTTCTTAAACGTTACAATTTAAACAAATTTTTACTTCAGAAACTTTCACCAGGAATTATAAAACTTTAAAGTATGTCCACAATTTTTCTTAACTCAGGTAATTGTAGGTAAGTGCTTCTATTTTATATAAACATGGTGTTCCCATAAAATCAACTTAAAACTTAAATTTCTTTTTCTCTAAACTAGAAAGGTACTTAATTTCAATGATGGATGATTTTCCATCTAGGACTTAAACAACAAAATATAAAAAAAAAAAAACTTTGAGCTATATAAGGAAACAAAATAAACCAACTAAAACTACAAAACAAGAACAAAAAAAATATTTACGTACACTACTAAATAATTGCCAGCTAAAAAGTTTATTTCTGTTCTTCCTTTATTTCTGTGAATTCTGCACGTCCGCTTCCGGTTTCGCAGTTGTTGTTCGAAATGGTTTTCGCGACCCAAAAGCACAAAAAAGAAGTTCCAGAACTTCTTTTAACAAAAAAAAACGGAACAGGACACAAAAGAGACACGTCTATTCCACATAACCAACCAGCCGCCCACAAACATTTCGAAAAGTTTTCCGTCCAAGTTTTCATTATTTAATTCGTCATGGCCAATCGTATTTATTTTTTTTTGTACCTATTTAAGATTGGCCAAATTGTTTCCTCATTCAATATAGATTCTTTTTTCTTGTATTTGCCTCGTTATTTTAGTTTCTTTGGCTACTATTCGTCGTGGATTAGGTTTTTGTATATCAGGCATCAGCTCTAAAAGATATTGTTCACTATTCGAAAAAGATTTTGTTGTCGCAGTTTTTTTTTTTGTTTAAGAACAACATTTTAAGGTAAGTTTCAAAGTTTGAAAATTATTTTGTTTAAAAATTAATTGCGAATTAGAAAACCAATTACCCGTACCCGTGCCACCATTAACCTACTTATGTTAGATATGTCAACTTGGCTCCGAAAAGTGTCGAATTTTTATAATTTTATGGCCAGTTTCCGACCACCAATAAAAATTGTCGATTATTATTTTAATAGATAGATACAAACATAAAAACTCACAATTAGCTTAAAATAACCACCATTTTCTTTCTCTTTTTTTCGAGTTTAGGAATTTTTCCCTTAACTGGCTGAACAGAATAGAATGACGGAACTGGAGCCGCAGACGGAACTGGAAGAGCCGTCAAAAAGTATCGTACGTTATTTTTTACATGTCCACTATGGAGCTGTACAGCTTTGAAAGTATTTTGAAGAAAAACAAAAGAATATTCTTGTGTACAAGCTCAGAATTCACGTTTTTTGTTTCCAATAGTTTTTCTTTTAATAAATAATTTTTTTTCACGATACAAATAACCACAATATTTTTTTCCGACCCGAAAAGTTGTTTTTTTCTTCATACAAATTGAAACGTCAAAAGTGCCGTACGTAAAAAGTTAAAAGTTGGTGAACTCTTCCGTCTGCGTCTGCAGCTCCGTATGCGTCTACGTTCCGTTGTGTTCGCGACATTGACTTTTCGTGTATTCAATATTTTGACAGCTATTCCAACTCCGGCTCCAGTTCCGTCTCCGTCACCATTCTGTTCAGCCAGTAATATTGTTTATTTAAAAAATTAGTATTCACGCCAAATTTTAGTATTTATTAGTTTATAAATGTCCAATTAAAAATTCGATTTCGGAAAAAATTAATAATGTCAATTTGAAAAAAATAGTTCTTTAATTTAATTGAAATCTATTAAAAAATTTCATTTAAATTAGTTTGGATGGTACAAAACTAAAAAAACATGGTTGAGAGCTATTAGGCAAGTATTTTAATTCTTTCTTTGTTTGGCTGGAGATATAGCTATTTCAAAGGGTGCCGAGCCGCCTATCATTAGTCTCCTTTTTAGTGGTGCAGAGAGCTGAGCTTTAATCCAATTTTATTATGAAAAACTTTCTACATGCACACCATATCAGTCGAACCCTCGCATATCAGATTTGCTCAGTCTTAGAGGTCGTATGCACTACGCATTCCACCGCTTATGACCACTGACATCAAAGGTCTAGTATGAATATTACAACAAATAATAATGGTTTGTTACCGATCTTCCTACCTCTCTTCCTTTGATACGTACTACGAATTGTAGTTAAGTTGTTTTTTAATTTTGGATTTACTTCGATTTATTTCCTTATCTCAAGTCCGAACCCAGATAATGGTACGCCGTTTTAATCACATATAACTCTATTCTTCTATTCAATGGCGACGCACGTGTGTTTTTCTTAAATTTTTTAATTTTAATTTTTTTGCTTTACCGCCCTTGGGTGCCACTGGCTTTTAGTCCGCCCCTGGATTCAGACACAGACTTTTCCACTAAATACAAATTAATCCCGCCAATTTATCCAAAGCGGACACCCACAAAGAGCAAAAAAAAAAAACAAATAAAAAACCGCTGCTCTATCCCTGCTACGCCATCAAACAAAAATGTTCGAAAAAATCTGAAAATATATATTTATTTTCCTTAAAAAACCGTGTCAACAAAAATGTCAATTCATTTCTTACCAAAACTAACAGCTATATTAGGGATATAGGGAAAATAGCAGACAGAACTTTTGCATCGATTTGTCGTCACCATAACGCCATCACTACATATATATAGGTACCTACATAATGTATGAATAATTCTATATCAACATGAATTCACAAAAGATGCGTAGGCTTCTGACTATAACTTTTGATTAACGTCGAACAAGGTCATTGGCTTGTTAGAAGGTACATATAAAGCCTAATGGAAACTTTATACTCTATGGTTGAACGAATTCGCATCTATGTAGGTATGTTCCTGGAATATGAACTCTTGTGGTTCCTTCTTACAGGGACACATGGTAGGACATCCAGGATCCTGGTCCATGATAACAAGCTGCAATCTAATATACAGGCTCATCGGCAGCCTGGATCAGACGTGATTACAGAGATAAGTTTTATTTGAAATGTTTTTCATCTGTCTCCTTCGAATCTCCTGCAAATTTCTCATCTATACACCTACAAATACGATACACAATAACAAATGAGATAACCTCTCTTACGCCTCTTTGACCATGTACGATGGCAATGGCAACATCTGAGGTATAAGACCACAGTTCCCCATCCCCATCAGTTACTCTATAGCTACCATGGGATATTTTCCGTTCTTTACGCACTTTTCCAAAAATAGCCTTCTATAAATCCCACCGTCCGAAGTGAAAATATTTTCGCAACCTTTGGACACGAAATACTTCTAAGCTATTTGTCACTCATTGAAACACAGCTTTGGTCCTTGCTGCAGACAGGACGACCGAAGTTGTGGGTGTTGATGATGAGGATGGTGGTATAGGTACATGCTACCGCTATACCTACCTTTGGCAGAGCCCAGTGGACCATAAATTCGAATAGCTTGTGCCTCTGTTGATGTGAAGGTAGCTTAAACTATGGCACCACTTCGTTTTTGTCTAAAGGTAGGTGTAGCAAAATTCGGTGAGGATTTTTGAAATGTTCCTTCATCTCCAGCAAAACGATGACCGATATGGCGTCACAAAGGTTAGCGTTACTGTTCAGCAAATTCACATATACATATAGCAGTAGGACAATTCCAAAACCAATTTAACCGGCATGTAGTCATAGAGAAACCTATAAGGAACGCTTTTTAGCTTGCTATTAGGGCTTGTTGTATGTAAACCTATACATAACATAGTGTTTGCTTTTCTATTTCTGGGAAAAATTCAATTGGGAAATGGAACACTATAGGTACCCCCTAAGGACCGGACCGGACTAACAACGGCTTAAAAGAAAAGAAGATATAGTGCACCCTCAGGATGATAAAATTAATTTAATTAGTTTTAAGGACAAAAGATAAACCGGATACTGTTTCTTCCTCTCTATACTATATAGATAGACGTCTAAAAGGATTTCGTATGTGGATACGGAAAGATAAGCTCATAAAACGATTGTGTCGTATTGGGAACTTTATAATGCTTTACAATTAGTGAAGAGGGAAAAGACCTTTTAACTAATAGTTTTATTTAAGCTGACAAATCAAAAATTTAGGCAATAAAGTTGATGAATAAAAGTTTTAAAAGTTTTTTTTTTTGAAATGAGAAGAATTTAAAAGGCAATGGGCCTTACTAATAATCAATCACTAATGTCGTGTCGCCTATTAGTAAGGTGTAAGGTTAAAAAAAAGTGTAGAGCTTAAATAGAATCCTACAAATAAACAATTTAACCTTCTGATTAAAAAAATCCCCACACTTTCCTTGAATCTACTACAATTTCAATCAAAGTTGCTGTCAAATAAAAAAACGCAAAGTGAACTGTCAAAATTTTTTCAATAGGGAACTTTACGAATCTGTCAATGTGAAAAGTGACAGCCATAACTTTGTGGGCTTGACAGATGCGAACGAAGGACAAACACGAAAATAGTAAATGCGGTTTTTTATACTACAAGTTTAGTATGTTTTTCCCAAGAGAAAACATGTCAAACCCATAATGTGATGATTTTGACATTTATGAGTGAACTTCTCGTTCACTCATTGATATAATGCTATTTGGTAAAGAGCCCTATACATTCAAAGTTGAGTATTGTCGTATTCTTTTTTAATAGTATAACTACATATTTCAGTACTTAAAGTAAAAAGTCTATTTAAGGTGTTTGAGCAATTCAATTTCTATTGTATTTTATTTATACAATATCACATTTAGCATTCACAGCTTTTCTTTTTCTAACCTTCATTTTTTTATCACATTCGCAGCATATCAACATTAGAAACATATGAACATATGAAAAAAATGATTTTCGGTTCTTTTTTTTAATGCCGTATTTTCCCTCTGATCGATGGGAAGGGTGAAGTTTTGGCTGTAAAAATATTTATTACAAAATTGCTATTAAAAAGTACCAACAAAAACGATATAAATACCTATCTGCTTCCGTTTCAACAAAATAATAAAATCCTAAAACTGAAACTATGGCCGTGTGCAAATTAGTTTAAAATTTTGATTACATTTTATCCGAGATTAAGTTTTGACGTTTCCACATACAGATTCACCTCAATAGTGTCAAATATTAATCTTCGAATAAAATTTAACGCGATTTTAATCCAACTCGCACACTACCCAAAATATGCATAGGTATACCCAATAAAAATCAAAATTTTATTAAAGTTTTTTTTTTTGTCCTAACCCTAAAGAAATCAAAGAAACAATATTTTGCAATGGAAATAATAGTTAGTGAAATAATGAAATGCGATAAAATAATTAGCGAAGTAATGTAATGCCAAATAATGAAATGCGAGGCACTGGAATGCGATATAATAATTAGAGAATTAAATTTTTGCGAAATAATGAAATGCGAGATAAAAATTTGCTATGTGAAATTTTCAAAAAGATGATTTTGCGAAACAATAACATAGCGATATAAAATTTTGCCAAATACATAATTTAATGCGAAATGACTAAATTGTAAAACAAGAAATTGCGAAATGATCATTGCGAAATGAAAAACAGCCAAACAGAATCCGCCAGATGACCCCTACCCATTTCCATGTATTAAATTTTAACGCCTTGCTAGTAAATAACCTAGAGACTTAATTCGTTATTTGTATGTGACTTTTATGAAATCGGGAGATTTTCATTTAACTATTAACTTAATTTGATTATTAGTAAGGCCCAATGTTTTTCCTTTTGAATTGTGCTATATACCACATTTAGGGCAAAGCATGCGTTACGTATACGAATGATCGATTTAAAAGAAAAAATAACAATTGAATTCCTTAATCAACAGATTTTTTCTTTCCTAGAAACAAATAACTTGTGTTTGTATTAGTTGTTCAACTTTGTTATTCCGCTCACAACAAGGAAGAACATTTTGCCCTTCTCTTTCCACGCCCTTCAACTCCGTCGCCTACAAGTTTCAATTTCACCAGGTGAAATTTTCCCGATACAATTTTTTTCTTAGAATGATCCCAGAAATCATCCCTCAAAATATCGTGCTCGAATTAGGAGACACTGCCTCGCGCCTGTATAAATTATAATATGCATTCTTTAGGAAAAGTTGCCAAATATACGCCAATACCTATCCATATGATTCTCCTTTGTTTAAGATCTACAAAACACAACACTTTACATTTAATTCACAATTATTTCTTTATTTCTATTCAAATGATAAATTCAAATCTATCCTAAAATAGCAGCTCCAACGGCAACAACTTTGGTAACCTTCCAGGCCTTCTTCCAAAATCCACGAACTTCAGCACTCTTATCATTATCAAGATCTTTTGAGTTAGCAACGCGATAGAAAAGAGCATGGTAACCAGGATCCTTAAGAGCAGCAACAAAGTTGGCAAATTCAGGACTGCTTTCCATTTTCTTATGCACAACATCAAGAAATCCGGATTCAACAATAGCTTTCTTATAATCAGCCATAATGTCTCCAGTGATAGCAGGTTCAGTTAACTCACCCTCCTTCATGGGTTCCAACCATTCGTGAATTATTTCGGTTGTCATCTTGGTCATGTAAAGCCAAATGCTTTCGATATCGATATTGCGGTTATTGAAATAGTCAACAAAGATATGTCCTTCTTTGGTTTCCAAAAAGTCCTTCACAAGTTTCTCATAAGTGGTTTTTTCCACAAAGCGAAGACCGTCGGCATAGCCTGGATAGGTTGCAACGTATTGCTTACCAATTGATATGATCTCTTTTGTTGGCAAATGAGAGGCGACATCTTCAATATCAGCCTGAAGATCAGCTGAAATAGCGACTACGGAGAGTAGAAGGCAAACGATAACTGCACGCATATTGGAAAGTTATTATTTCAAGTTCAAGAACTCAATACTGATTTACTTGAATTGACCAGGTTGCTTTTATAGTTCGGAAGTTATTCTGTTTAGAAGATAAAGAAAATAGTTAAATAATTATTGTTTGCTTAACCTATCGAGCTTTTAAAGAAATCATGTGCTTTCCAGTATTTGTTTCTTAAGTGATCGTTAAAATATTCCACTAAACACTTCAATTCAACACAATTGTTATGAAGAATACTTGATGCAGAATAATTATATTTTTTTTTGGTTTGGTGTAGTAATTTCTTAATTGAATTTCATGCAGTTTGTATTATCAAATAAAAACAATGTAATATAAACAATAAGAACTACTAAGGACATATTTACTCCGTTTAACTACATGATCGAGAGCTCAAGTTGGATTAGGGAGGGTCGGGTTTTTCGACCTATTATGTTTTTCGTTCATAGATTTTAGAACTCGATATTGAGTTGAGTTGAAAAAGTGTTGAGATGACATATGGTGTCTCTCATGTTAAATCCTCAACCAAGTTTTTTTAGCATAAATTTCAACTCTATGCAGGGTCGAAGCAATCTTTAAGCTCAATTAAATAACTTATGGAAACGTAGTAATTGAAGTTCTGAGAAATACTTACTTCTTTCTGTGGAATGGAAGTGAGATATTCTTCAAAGCTGTTGTAACATTTCTTTTTTTACTCCGATCGCAATAAATCCGCAATAATCGCTGCTTAGGATGTAGGCTAGGCTAGGCAGGTTTAAAAGGAGAGGAAAGAGGAGAGGTGCACCTAAGTGGGAACCAGCACTGAGCCATCCTGAACTCCTGAATGTATTTAACAATATTGCTTAGCGGCCAAGATCGACAAATTAACCAGTTTGTCGGAAAAGTATTCTCCGATAGGATGAACATGGACATTCGATGAGCCCTTTTCAGATCTGATATAATTCAGATTTTTTGCTGATATGTGTTCATATGTGTTCCTGTTGAGCTGTGATTGTGACCCCGCCGCGTTGGCAGTTCATATTCCAGATCAAGAAAAACAACTGAGGCCTATTTAAATTAAATAAGTAGTTACATGATCAATTGTCAATTTCGTTCTTTTTTTGTTCACGTGGCATATTTTAGGTCTTAGGTTAGGTTAGCGCGGCTGTCAGCATGAGTGCTTGATACAGTTAGACCATGAGTTTGTCCATTGTGGTACCATATGATTCATATATATTTTCCTGCTACTCGTTTAACCACTTAGAGCTCCTTTACGAAGCGTGTGAAAATATACTTACTAACGTCTGTTTTCCAGAGGATCATTATAGTAGAACTCTCCTAGATGGTGCCTACGTCTTTGAGATAGAGCAGGACAGGACATGTACAGAGAATAAATCGTTTGAGATTACTCCGAGTCTCGTTGCATGTTTGCCTATTAGACTAGTGTCCGGTTATTAGCTAAGAGATAGCAAACACTTGAGCGCTTCCGATCCAGCTATAGCCAGATTTGTCTTGTCGCCAGACAATAGTGATGATGCTGTTCCATCTAAGGTATACCTTACCTACATATATTTGTTCTGCTCTATATGTCAAAATATGTTGTAGGTATTGTTCCTCTTTTGGCAAGTTCATCAGCATTTCAACTTCCTGGAATGTCGCTATGGCTCAACACCGAGTGGCACAAGATTCAAGAATTTGATTTTGCTCAGATCAAAGAGATGGAGCGTTATAATATTAGAATTACGGTGTTCTGACGGACACATTTGAAGAGATTAAGGATGATTATTTATTCACTATGTTCAACTTGCAGATAAATCTGAAATTCGGCAACTTTAGTATTGATCTCAAATCTGATGTTGAACGGAAAGTTTAAAATTGTTTTTATTAACTACTTTAAATCTTAACCCCGCAGTTGAAATTCTAAAGTTGGCCTACTTGCAGTTTCTAAAATATGCTCGGTATTGAATTTTGAACAACAACAACAACTTAAAGGTGCTACCACCAATTGCTTACGAATTAATTTTGGGTATTTTAATTCGTTTTATTTTTGTTTGGCTAGAGATATAGCTATTTCAAGGGGTGCCAAGCCCTATCATCAGTCTCCTTTATAGTGGTGCTGAGCTTTAATCCAATTTTATTTGAAAAACTTTCTACACATCATGCGGTATTTGAACCCGCGCATCAGATTTGCTCAGTCTTCGGAGCTGTGTACCCTATGTACTATGCCACCGTTGACCACTGACGTCACAGGTCTAGATGTGCTGTTTGTTTATCAAATTTCGGAGAAAAATGGAGGCGGAACAAGACAGCATACTTAAAGGGGCTTATAAAAATGCTAATGCTCCAAATGCAATTGATAAACAAACAGCACATCTAGACCTCTGACGTCAGTGGTCAACGGTGGCATAGTACGTAGGGTACACAGCTCCGAAGACTGAGCAAATCTGATGCGCGGGTTCAAATACCGCATGATGTGTAGAAAGTTTTTCAAATAAAATTGGATTACAGCTCAGCACCACTATAAAGGAGACTGATGATAGGGCTTGGCATCCCTTGAAATAGCTATATCTCTAGCCAAACAAAAATAAAACGAATTAAAATACCCAAAATTAATTCGTAAGCAATTGGTGGTAGCACCTTTAAGTTGTTGTTGTTGTTGTTCAAAATTCAATGACACACAATTATACCAGTTTCAGCTTTTAATTTGCATTTTTTGGCGCGAACCAAAAGAAATATGTCAGAAAATAAACAGCCTGATGTTAAGGTATTAGCACGATACTAACTTAACAATTTTCTAACTTTAAAACTCTTTACTAAAATATTCTTAGTTTTAAACAAGTTTTTTAACAAGTTTCCTACTAAACCTATTTTTCTAGCTAAACACGCCTAAAACAGTGATAGTTCAACCCATTTTTGCAATTGTAGCTGCCAAAGTGACATTTAGATTTAGTATGATACTAAAAAGATTTTAACTTTAGTAAAATGTTAAAAAGATAATATGATCCTAACTCGTTTAAAATTTGGAAAAGCCTGTTTTTAACCTAGCATCATACTAAAAATTCTTTAGCATCATACTAAATCGTCCAAAATTTTGCGCCAATATTTTTTAATTATCAAACAGAATGACCGACATGATCGCTGTTGCTGTTTACAATAATTAACCTCATATACGTAGACATCTCAAACAAATTTTAGATGCCATGGTCAATCCAAGTTCGCAATTGAGGCGAGAACTGATTCGAGGAATATCATTTCGAAAGACGAAAGCGTGGGATGCAACATACAAACCGCATTCACTGATTCAATAAACATACTTAAATGAAGAAAAATCCTAAGTTTGATCGGTAAACTCTACTATTTCCGAGAGTTGAGAAAATCGAAAGTTGATTACCTCTAGAGTTGAAGATCGATAGTTAAAAACGTCAACATTGTGAGTGAATAAAAGTAAATTCACAAGTTGAGTGAAAGAAATCCTCGGTCTAAATGTGCTTTTTGCCCTCTGTTGTGCCACCAATTTTTTTTTCAATTTTAGTCAATATTTCTAAAGGATAGTTAAGATGTGGCAAGAGACTTTGTGGGGCAGTTCCGTTTCAAACACTTTTCAGAAATTTTGGAAGGTTGGGCTATCTAAAAAGGCACCTGACCATACCCCTTCATTCATTATTTTGCTTTTGCGATATTTGTTAGGGGCATTCTTAAAATGTATGTATGTACGTCATAATGTTTCCTCTTTGAATGTCTATGTCAATTTAATTCATCCTAGGCTCTATAAATGCAATGTACCTACACTATTGTTAATTATAAACCTGAAATTTTTCAGGTTTATTCCTTTTATAAGGAAAACAATTTCGAAGAACAAAATGAAGAGGGTCCGCTTTTATTTTGGCTCCTATGCAAAAAAAAAAACTAGATTCTTGAGTATAAGGTATTGGCTCAAAGGTCGGTAGTAATTTATGTCTAAAGGGCTTATGTCTTTGAATACAGTTCAAAAAATTATAATGCGTATTTACCATTATGCAACGCGGAACTACTTATAATAAAATTGCGATGGATTGAAGTGTTTACTGAAATTGTTTACCATTCCACTTGAGAATAAGTATTAATTACTAAATTCAAAGGAAAGCACATGATTGATATCAGAGCCAGGTAAAGTATTAGCGAAAATTAATTAGCCATTTTAAGTATAAAAACAATTGATCAATTCAAGAAAATCAGTATAGTCATCAGTTCTTGAAGTTGAAACAATAACTTACCACAATGCGTGCAGCTATCGTGTGCCTTCTATTCTCCGTAGTCGCTATTTCAGCTGATCTTCAGGCTGATGTTGAAGATGTCGCCTCTCATTTACCAAAAAAAGAGATCATATCAATTGGCAAGCAATACGTTGCAACTGATTCAAACTATGCCGACGGTCTTCGCTTTGTGGAAGAAACCACTTATGAGAAAATTATAAATGACTTTTTGGAAACTGAAGAAGGACATATCTTCGTTGACTATTTCAATCAGCGTGATATTGATATCAAAAGCATTTGGCTTTATATGGCCACGATGACAGCCGAAATGATTCACGAATGGTTGGAACCCATGAAGGAGGGTGAGTTAATTGAACCTGCTATCACTGGAGACATTATGGCCGACTATAAGAAAGCTATTGTTGAATCTGGTTTTCTTGATGTTGTGCATAAGAAAATGGAAAGCAGTCCTGAATTTGCCAACCTTGTTGCTGCTTTTAAGGATCCCGAATTCCATGCTCTTTTCAATCATGTTCGTAAGTCGAATGGCCTTAAACATGGTAAGAGTGCTGAGGTCCGTGGATTCTGGAAGAGTACTTGGAAGAAGTTTGGAAGAATTCCATGAATTTTCGAATAAAGTTTCACAAAGTTGCTGTCGTTATTGATTTAACTAATTTTAGATAAGTTCAAATTTGTAAACTGAATTAAATAAAAAAAGTTTTCTTCTAAAGTATGTTATATGGTTGCGTTTTAATTGAATTGATTTTCAGCATCTTATCGTTGTCAATTATTCTTGATCATATAAAATCCCCAACAGTGAAATAGCTATCAACCCAATTCTAAATATTCCCCGGGAAAAAACTCCCCGGGAGACGCATTCTTTCGGGTGTAAAATACTCCGATTCCGAATTCCCCAGTTGAATTTTCTTACCCTCGGTATTGGGAATGAGAGTTCTGAATGATACAAACAGCTTTTTTTCAGTATTTGACACATAAATCAAATTGTAGAAGAAAAATAATTTATTCCCGGGGAAACATTTCCCGGGGAATTTTCATTTAGAATTAGGCTGTATATCTCCAGCCTATAAAATTTGATGGTCTTGTTGTTTCGTTCAAACCTTCAATAAAATATACAACATATTTGTAGAATAATTACTCTTACTTCTGCTGATTCCAGATCAAAGTTGAAAAAAAAAACGTACCCGAGCGTTGATCTTTTTGACAATGGCTGGTAAATGAACGTCCTTTTTTGAGTTGTGGGAAAACTCAAAGTCAAAACGAATAAATTATTAGGTTTTTAAGACCCGTAGTAGCCGACGTAATGGTAAGTGCGTTGGACTGTCACGAGAGGTCTGGGTTCGATTCCCCCACCAAAAAAAGTTTTTCAGGGCTACTGCCTCTTGCGAGGAAGTGACAAATCCTCCAAGAGTATCTCCTGTCATATAGACAGATATGCAATCCACCTATCCCAAAAATTTTCACATAGCTTGAGTTGTTGTTGCATCAGCTGACAGCTTTTAAACAAGGGATTACAACAACACAAACCTATCCGAATTGCTTTGGATTGCCGCCCGATCGCGCCCTATGGCTAATGGCTATAGGTCTTAGGTCTGTAGGGCGCTATAAGCAAACTATGCCTCTGGTCATTAAATTCTTCCCCAAATTGAATTCTATTCGAATATTATAACTTATAAGTTTCTTTTGACTTATAGATGCACAATATGCTTTCATGTGCCCAAGTTTAAGTATACACCTTTTGGATCCTTCTGCAAGTAAACTTTTTCTATCAGCCTGGACGACAAGGTTTCTAACTCGCCTTTCCTCACAAGAAGTATAGGTAGGTGTATAGAGACTTTAATTTAAATTAAGAAATTATTCGCATTCGACTCTCAACACTCCATAGTTATAGGGGGTGAATCTGAATATGTAACATATTTCTTACCAACAGTCTTTGTTTGGGTCAAAACTCATAGAACTAAGCAAAATGAATCGAATATGTAATTCTTCTTCCAAACATATAGCCGACTTTATATTCGTTTGAAACATTTAGATGGAATATTAAACGCATGTTGATTTTAAAAGAAAAAGTAAAAAAAAAAAATATGAAACAAACTTTATACTGTACACCTAAACGTATCCTCTATGAAAAACAGAAATCTCTAAGTCGAATGTCAACACAAAAAGTCTTATAAGAGTTCAAGAAAGCTTCCAAGTCTTGCGTTTCAAGAAATTCTGAATTCAATTTGTTCAGAACTTTTGAAAATTATTGGAAACTTTTACTCGTTCCGTAGATATGGTTGAGTGGAGGTAGAGGCCAACTCTTAGTAAGACCCGGATGAGTTTTTGGATTGAATTTACAATCATCCAACTTCAACATACATATTATGCACGTCGAGTCGAGGGTTGTGGCTTGTGGGTGGGGTGAATTGAATTTGGTATTTCTAGCTTGAGAAAATGTTTTAAGAATTACATCGGTAGAAGGCGGTCGTTTGGTCGTCTTATTCGGCAAAGGAAAAAGAAATAACTAAACTAATACTACTGCTGGTGCGGTGCTGCACACAAGTGACATGTTGTGGCGACCTGTCGTGAGCGACTTTGAAAGTTTTCCGTCTAATGGAATTTTGATTTGAGGAAACACATGGTTTTGTGGTAAGTTTTGATATGGCTTTTAGTTGTTTTGATGAAAATATTAACGGATATTCTAAGTCCTTGCATCAGAAAAGGGAGTTTTTAAACGGAAATGAAATGGAGAAGACAAAGTTTGATTTTGTTTGCGTTGGTTGAGTTGAAAGATTGACAAACACAAATTCTTCGTTATTCATTTAGATTATTTTCAATTAAAGATGAGCGTAAAAATAAAACAACATGGCGTACGTGTCGTTGCGACTTGCAGTTCAGAAATTGCTTCGTTTTGAAACCTGAAATAAATATAGTTTTTTAGGTTTCAAAGCGAAGCAGCCTGCAACAAATAATTACTTTTAAAACGGAATTATAAAACCAAGAGGGTTGTGTCTTGTGTCATCCGAAAAATTGAAATCTGATCAAAGATGTTATTATTTGTCCAGTAATTTCAATTTTTCAAATCTCACTCGTGTTCAAAAACATAAAGGTACGTCTTAATCCAATTCGAATACAGTAGTGAGCTTAAAATTTCTAAGTGAGTATAGCGTTTTAATGAGCCTTATATTGCTGATCTAGCTAAAAGTGACAAATAAACCACCATTTTTTAAATGAAACGTGTCATTTTTTTTGATTTTCGGTTGTCGCCTATATCTTTTAATACCTCCTTATCAAGGGCGGATCCAGACTTTGAGCCAGGGGACTAATTTAATTGCGAAGTAGAATAGAAATTGATATTTCATCTGTATTGTATCTTTCGAGAATTTTTTGAAAGATAAGGGATAATGCCCAAAAGAACCCAGCTTTGATTAAAAAATGACATAAATGTGGATTTTCAGTCATGACTTGTAGAAAAAAAATATGAAATTATTTTTTTTTAAAGAACGGGACTGGCTATTAGGATTAATTGTTTTGAATAACAAAGTGTTTTCGCATGCAAACAAAGTTGGCAAAGGTGATGCCGGAAAAAAGGACGATGACGCGGGGATCTCATTGGATCCAACACATACTAGAAAACATAGGCCCACGTCATTAATGCTTTTTATTTCATCTTAATACGACTACTTTTCACAGAGATACAGCTCTTAAAAAAACACTAAAAAAATTAATTTTTTTTTGTTCCCTTAATTGTTTTGACAATTGTATTTTTTAAAAATCTTAAGGTTGGTATTGCCGTTTCACACTCTTTAGCATATCCAAAGTTCATTGAAATCCCCGCATTAGTTCTTTTGTATTATCTCTATCTATAGGGGGATAGAGTGGAGGTGGTTCATCAAACTGAAATATTTTTCTTGGAATAGTTTAGGTAAGCATAAGACACATGATGAGTTTGGGGTACTATTTAATTTAAAATTTAAAAAAATTACCGAATTTTCCGTTCAGCAATTAAAATGTTACAAAATAATAACGGTATATAGTGATAAAACTTGGAACACGCATTCAATTTGTCATAAAAATAAGAATCAAAAGAGCCCATAAAAATACCTGCCGTGAACTATATACCTATGCTGCAACTTTGGAATGGGTTTATAAATAAAATTGAAGGTGGTTGATTTCGTTACAAAATTTAAAGGCAAGAAAACGCCTTGTAAAAATATAATAAAATAAAGCAAGCCCCCTCCGAAACTAATTCCTACCTACGGCCCTGATTGAACTGTAGTTGATTTCATTTCATTTTATAATCACTAGTTACGAGATCTATATTCAAAATATATAAAAATCTTAACATTGGAGAACTATAACTTAAGATGACTAGAAAAGCCTACGAAAACACTTCAGTTTGAGTTTATTGTATTGGTATCCAATTTAGTAAGGTCTAGATTTTCTAATATTACCTCGTATGCATTGGCCTTTAAGTACATATCAACAATTTTTCATTTATAAATATTAATACAAATTATTAATATCACGTATATTAGCTTATATCTTCTCTTTAAAATTTTCACAATTTTGTCTCGTTTTATTTTAACTGAAGAGCATTTTTCTTCTTCATTATTATTTTGCTTGGAGTAAGGATAGTTAAAAACAAAAATACGTTTCTCTTAAGTAAACATGGGATTATTTACTAATACTTGTAATTACAACTTTTCAATATTATCTTTGCTGGATGATGCTCCATACAGATGTCATCAATATAATGACCTCTTTCAGTAAATAGTTAAGTCATTAAGCTCAACTCAAATAGCTCGTTCCTCGTTCTTTTTGGCTTTATTGGACAATTCAAATTTTCTTTACCGATGACATTCGTTGGATTTTGTAGGGTATGAGAACAGGTGCAGTGGCCGTTGGGTGTTGTATTAGTATCAAGAGCTTAGCTATAGACAGCCCCTGAATTTTAATCCAAATTGAAAGGACATAATTTCAACGTCATAATACCTGCCTGGATGTGATATGAAAATGATTCAGTGTTTGAAAGGAGGTGCTTATTTGGAATTCCTTTTCAGCTACAAATACCTAACAAATTACATTCATTAGTTAAAAGGATTAAAATCGTGTTTAATTTGAATCCGTGTTGAATTTTTGACACTATATAGTGAAGTTGATGATTAATGTATGTAGGTACATACCTTTCTATGTGGGAATTGTAGTAAAACTTAATCTTAAAATCAATGTGATTTTAGTCCAATTGAGAACGAAATAATAATAACACGTGTACAAAAATTGGGAAATATAAAGGTCCTAACAAGTTAACTGGATGATTCAAAGTAAGATCGCCAGAACCAAATGCCAATTTCTGAGGACTTAAAACCGTTAAAATCTTATTTGAATCAATAAACTAACACGTCCAAGTATAGTAAAACCCAGATAAGTGCCTAACCTAAGTACCTTTTATTTTTTAGAACCAACATTTTGAGGATTTTTACTTGCGATATATAAGTACTACATATATGGCAAGTTTTGGATTCGTAAAAAAAATTGAACTCGAGATAACAATCAAACTTGACATTACGATGATAGGGAAGACGAAAAAAGTTGGTCTCGCAATTCTGTCTGTCTGTCTGTCTGTGGACTCGCCTACAGCCTAAGCCCATGGGCCGATTTTAATTAAACTTGGCATAAAGTGTTTTCGGGACATTATCTCGACACGTTTTTTTCCTTTTATTTTTAGGAACAAAAATAACGGTACTTGCCATATATTTTTTTTCGCATTTTTGGAAAATCTTATTTTTCTCATAAATAGCTCGACAGATTTTTCTAAAAAAAAAATCAATAAAATTTATTAGGTATACGCTTCCTTCTTGTAAAAATTAAATTTCCAAAAAATGGTTTTAAATGGTACCTCCCATAGAACTATTTTCGATTTTCTAGAAAAGGAATAAACTGATTTTGATAATTTTTTTTATGGAGTATCTTCTGAAAAATTTTAATAGTATTGTGTACCAAAATTTTCCAAAAACTTTTTTTTGCATTTTCAAAAAAAGTTAAAAATTTTTTTTTTGAAAACCAAATATTTCGAAAACCATTTGATTGATTTTTATGAAACTTGGTACCAAGCGGTTTTTTAACATTATTCTAAATATTTTATACAAAAATTTTTCTTATAGTCAAAATTAACGGTACCTTCCATATAAATGTTAAAAAACCGTTACAGAAAATATAATTTTTCTCGAAAACGACTCCTACGATTTTGATTAAAATTGTTGTAAATACTAATATTGGTATGGTCCACGATCTGCTAAAAACAAAATTTATAGTTAACCATTATTAACGGTACCTCTCATAGAACCATTTCCTTTATTTTGGACTATCTCATTATGTGTGTAACTGATTTCAATTAAATTTTTTGTATAAAAGCTTCGCAAAATTTTAAATCGTACTGCATTACGAAATTTTCAAAAAAGCAAATTTTGGATTTTTAAAAACAATTTCAATTTTTTTTAAAGAAATCAGATGATGTAGAGGTATGTACTTTTTTTAGTTCTCAAAACATTTTAAGAAGATTGTTTTTAATAGATTTATTTCGAATTATGTTGATTTTCAATCATTTTTTAATGTTACATGAAATAATTTAAACTTAAGGCTCCCATAAAAAAATTATTTACTTATAGTACACTCAAAAATTCGAAGCCACTTTTACTATAAGAGCTAGTTTGTGCGATCCAGTTGTGCGTTTTATTTTGTCTGGGTTTAGTTCACCAGTTCAATAAAAAAAACTTTTAGCAGTACATGTAGATTTTTTTCCGTTGACATTTGAATGGGTTTTTTTTTTTGGTCATGTAAGTACTGGCATAAATCTTAGTCACGGTCTATCCAATAAAAAAGTTCTGTTTATCATTCAAAATATGTCAGCCTAAAATTTGTGTTTATCTGTTGTAAATAAGCAAGATTATTTTACATAATTATTATCGGCAATGTCGTCATTTTTACCACAGTTAAATTTTAAAGTTATTTGAAAAAAAATTAATTTCCATCGGGATTAGTTGTTTTAATTCCCAGTGGTGTCACTGTCACCATAGAAATGGTTTGCAACTTGGATTAATGTAACGCTAATAAATATGCAATTTTTTTAAAGATTCAAATATTTAATGATAATAATACAACGAAAAAGTAGTAATTGAAATGAAATCAAGCCTATGACAGTGTTCACATTCGCTTAATTTATCCGACAATTTTTTTGACGTTTCAGTACTTCATCTCATTACCACTTCATATACAGAAACGTCAAAAAAGGTCGTGGGATTTTGTCCAAAGTAAACACCGTCCACGTCCATGATTTTACAATATTCATCTCATCTAAATTTAGGTGTTTTCCGTTGCTCAGTATGCACTTTTTGAAACCTAGCAGTAAATTTATTCTGCCAAAAGTTAAAAGTTATCCGTAAAACATTTGACCAAGTGCCTAATTTGTTTGTCTGTTCAGTATCAAAAGTCACGTTGACAATAAGAAAATGTGAAAATGGTGTGAACTGTCACTGTTTTGGGCGTGTTCAGCTAAGAAATAGGGTTAGTATGACATTTTAAAAAATATTCAAAACTAAGAACATTTTAGTAAAGAATTTTAAAGTTAGAAAAATAATTATCATTCTAATACCTTAATTAACATCAGGCTTTTTATTTTCTTTTTTCCAGCTCAATGATTAACTTTTTGTGTACTTAAGCTATTTAAAAGCTATTTTCAATCAAACATATTTCATTTACGGCCATATTATTCACTCAATACATCTAGATTAAAACTTAAATCTGGATGTAAATCATACAAATTCAATGTAAATTCATCTGGATTTAAGTTTAAATCTGGATGTATCGAGTGAATAATATGGCGGTTAGAATTGAAAAGTTCTTATCGGGATTACCAACCAAAAATGTTTTTTTTTTTTTTCGATATTTCAATTTACAAATAGAAAAGAAGATTTATTAATGTAAAAATTGATTTTCTATTATCCTTCACATAAAAGTAATTTTGTTTAATTAATTCGGTGAAGAAACTAGTGTCAACAATTAGGTAAATCAAAATCTACCAGAAAATGAAAAAATTAAATTAAGAAAATAACATCAAGCTGCCTAGAATTATATTGTCGGATGATAAAGCACGAAAATGAAAACCCAACAAGGATACGTATATGTAGTGCATCGTTCATTCAACCGAAAAAATATGTGTGCCGCAGCACAAGCAAGGAAAAGAAAAACAGATTTATTATGCATGTGACACAATTGGATCAGCAGCAGATGACTTTAAACCGAACAACATCTACACTCTCACGTCCTCAGCATCACAGCAACATCAAGTCGCATCCAGGACCAGCAACACTCTTGTAGTCAGAATAGTTCGTATCCTTGTTGCATGGACTCGTTTCCTACTTTCCTCTTGAATAGAATGGGCACAATAACATATACCCTTCCACCCGCCCAAAAATCATGCTAACTAATGAAACCACCACTCAAGATGCTTCCAATAAGAGTTATGCATCCTTGGGTTATGTAGGCGCATATGTAGTACACAATATGAAACTCTTACGGCCATACTGTTGCCTTTTTTCAAAGCTAGTTTTGAGCAAAAACTAGTTCTATTCAGGTTTCGAGTTTTAATTTTTTCATTAATTTTTATTACTTTGACATCTAAATCAAAATATTCATACATATTTTGACATCTAAATCAAATCAATATATTTTTTTGAAAAATTTAAAACTTAAAACCCTTATAGAACTAGTTTTTTAGTAAAACTAGCTTTAACGAAAGTCAATAATATGGCCGTTATTGAGTAAGTTGCTTCCAATAAGTATTTTACAAATTTTTTGATGAAATTTGAAGCATGTACATTCGGATACTTCTGTCGTTGAAAAGAGCCCATCAGTAACATCCAACTGGATAAGAATGCAACTCTGCTGGAAAGAAGATAGATACTTTCTAAAATAGCGGCGCGCGGTAGCGGTCTACTATATGTATCCAACTTTGTATACCTATTATAATTTCGGTAGGAAGCTTTCTTCTGAACTTATTGCAGCTAATGGTGCCTCTTGACCCATTATCCTTCAGTAGGATCCTACAGAGTGGTCTTTTCCAACAACTTTACCACACCCAATGCCAATTATTTGGGTTAAGTTTTGTGTTTGTTTGGTTAGGCAAACAAAACCAACAGAAGACCGGGAATATTGTTTTGATGAGGAAATTTTTCAAATGCCTACTCCCATATCCTTGATGCCTTTGCTCTTCGTTGTTATCCTTTGAAATTTCCAAACTTGCCTCGTTAAGAAGCTTATGCATATATAGAGAGCTTGTATCAGTTCCATTGGCAATGGCAGCAATTGAAAAATATGCTAAAGTTTTTGAAATTTTTTGTCCAGCTATATCTATACCTAGGTATCTATATGTATAAATACATTCCTATAGTTGAATTCTGCTACCTTCCTATACCTACCTTTTGTTAAAGTGGATGCAAAAATACTTTTGCAGCAATTTGTTTTTGAATTTTCTGGAAAATGAATCCATATTGCCATGCCAGAGCCTTATTTATATCTTCTTAAAACGATGCTGCTTTTCTCCAGCAAGGATTCACCTTTGTCATTGTTTATTATGCGAGAAATATTTTTGTACGTTATTTCATGGCAAAGTGAAAGTTTTTCTTGTCGAACCAACCTCATCACTATAGTTGGTATAGTCTATTGCTTCATTCAAGAGTCAAGACATGAGATGGAGGAATGTGCCTACATAGGAAAGTTTGTATTAGAACAGGAAGTGAGGTCGTTTATGGACAAAGTTTTATTTATTATGAAGATCAAGATGAGCAATATAAATAAATTAATTTAATAAAAGCACAACACTGGTTTTAAATTAAAGAAAAAAATATATGGAGGCTGTACTTTTTTATTTTTATTTTTTTTTACTTCGGGGACTTTGTATGTATTATTACAAAAACTGTAGGAGCTATTGAACAAAAGTAGATTTTTCACTTTTCGAATGCAAATTTCTTTATGTGTAAAGTTAAAAACGGCATGAGGGCTTAGCGCTTTAACACATATAGTAAGACCGCACCCGGCGGAACTACGCGACCATTGACTGCTAGTACCCAACTCACTCGTTTTCCAGTTTACAGAAGCGCTCTTGGGACCCAGTGGTCATTGTAGGAAACTCTGCAATGACCACTGGGTCATCTTTAAAATACCAAAGTATAATAATGCATTATATTGCATACAAATTCAATGTGAAAGATCAGAAAAAGTTAGTTCGATCAAAATTTATACCACAATTATTCAACTTATGGGTCAATAAACCGAAAAAATTTAAACAAGAAAAAATATTGATATTAAATTTAAATAAAAACGAACTTTTCGGGGTGCCAACTGTGGTCAGTTTTTCTTAAATATTTAAATTTTAACGTCTTTCTTAGTTAGTGTTCGGCGTGGCCGCTCAGTCCCAAGAGCGCTGCGATTTCTTGGAACATATTCCTGCGCATAAATTTAGTGAAGGTGACAAGTAAGTCCATATGTAATACGTCAATGTACGCGACACAGCACAGCACTCCGCGGCAGTGCTGTCGTTTTCCAAATTCCGAGGGTAGCACTTTTCAGAAATTTTGGGAGCATTTTTAAAAGTTGAGGAGCCCCCAAAAATTCAAAATAATTCATTTAATAATATGATTCCATAAATGAAAAGATACAAATACTTTTTTCTATCGAAACAACAATTTTTAATATTCATTTTTGCAAATGAGTTTGCACAATCAAAAGAAACAGCACGAGCCAATTTTTTTTTTTTTAAGAATATAGTTTTCTTATTTTTTTTTGTTAACCGATTAAATATAGTGGTCCGATAACTTGTTTATTAACTTTTAATGTCATGTTTTGTTGTTCTATAAATTTTCTTCCGAAGAATATCTAACTTTGAATGAAAAAAGACAACTTTAAATACGGTGACCAAGTTTTGGAAACCTGAGATAATTTTCTACAAGAGCTTTTCAAAGCTTTAAAGCCAATATGTTTTTTTGCACCTCAATGTTAGTTTAAAAAAAGTAGAAAAGACGGCTTTTTATAGAATTAACAAAAATAATCGTAGGATTTAATTTGGTAAAACATTTTGAAGACCTATTAGACCACCAAATTTTTTTTTAGATTTAAAATTGATCGATCGAATTGTTTTTTTTTTTACCGAATGATCAAGTCATACAAACAAATTGTAAATATTGTGAAATCGTCAATAAAATAGAACAGAAAATATCAATTTTGACCACTTTTTGTCACAGTAAAGTACGTCCACTTTCCACAAAGAAACAGATACAGCTCTTCAAAAAAAAAACACTTCAAAAAAACTGTATAAGATTATGTTCCCTTAATTTGTTTTACTAGTAAGTTTATAATAAATAAACATAATGGAAAACGAAAGACTAATTGGGCATTATTTTAGTATATAAATACATAACATCACTTTGTTAAATACTTTCATTGAGAGTTTGACATTTCAAGTAGTTCTTAATCATTATATCGCTTTCTAAAACCTAACAGAAATGTGCAATATTTTTTTTTTTTTGAAACAGTGAGCGATGTAAAAAAATAAAAATTTGTGACTTGGGGACTGGGGAGCCATTTTGAGATATGGGTAGCACAGTAGCCCTTTCCGCAGCAAAGTAGCCAAATGCTACTATAGTAGCCAAAACGACAGCAGTGCTCCGCGGCAGTTTTTTAGATATACCGCACTTGAAATGCAGCAATGTGACACCAAGCGGCAAATCGTTAAGTTATAAATTGAATTGCTATAATGCTACACAAAAATGGTGGTCAAATGGCACCAAAGACTATGTTTAATTCTCACATTGCCCCCCCTACAAATAAAAATTTTTTTCCTATCCAAAATGTAAAGTTCAGCCACCATTTTTAATTTTACTGTACTTAAACAACAAATTCAATAATTGACGTTTGAGAATTCGTAGAAGACAAGTTGTTAGTCACACACATATCTACAAAATTTTCGAATTTATACTTACTAGGCGTTTTTCTTTTTTAACTCAGAGCAAAGCACTGAGCTGTCAAAAAAAAAATCTGTGTTTCTTTTTTAGCTCAGACATATCAGAGCGCTCAACTTGTGTTTCTTTTTTCAACCAGACCTAGCCTGGAGCTTGCTCCGTTAGCTCAGAATAAATTGACCGAGCAAACGGAGCAAATAACTGAGCGCAGCCAACTTCATACAATTTCCATGTGATTTGACAGATATGGCAATTCGGTGCTCAGATCATACTCTGCTCAGAGCTTACTCGGATCGGTCAGGCTCTGATCAGTGCTCTGCTCAGAGGGAGCTACAAAAGAAAAACGCCACTGCGTTTTCATTAGAGCTGAAATGAGGTAATTTGGCAAATTACAAAAAAAGTGTTCAAATTTCAAATTTCCTAATTTTGTTTTTGCATTTAATTATGTCATTTTAAATGGGTTCCACTTTGAATGGATTCCATTTGGGTGTGTTCATAAAAAATGTTCGTAATTTCCCACCGAATTTCGTGAAAATTTGGTTGAAATTACCTCATTTGGAAATTTGAATGAAATGAGATGATTTTGAATTGAATTTCGAAATTTTGAACGAAATTACCTCATTTGTTCTAATGAAAACGCAGTATTAAACTTATTTTACGCTGTGTTTTCTATTTAAATTCGTTGATTGTTTCATTTATTCACTTCGTCCAAAAGCAAAATTCTATAAGCAGTAGAAATTGCTTTAAAAGGTTTATTCGCATTCGCAGATCGCAGCTCATGTGCAAAGCACTTAATAGGAAATTTTAATTGGTTTTAAGACGTTGATTATAATTAAACCTATACATTAGTCTTTTATAAATAAGTAAAAGTAAAAAGGTACCAAGTGAAAGTTAAAAACAATTTTATAGAAATTTTCAGACTAATAATTCATTCATTTTCAATTCAAATCGAATAAAAAATAGTGCTTTTTGCACAAAAATCTGTAAAGGACATTAGTGCTTTGCTTAGTGAAACCTAAACCAAATTTAATATGCCCATAAATTTAAACATCCTTTTAAAACTACTTTATGTGCAATTCATTGCAACTGGGTGTATAAAATAGGTAGGTATGTTAGTAAATTACCTATAATACAAATTTATCACTCGTGTACCAAAAACGTTTGGAGTTTTCTGTTGAACTCTTCAATATGCACATTAAGCCAAATTTTCACATGCAAATTCAGTAATTCTATGATTTACCGCCATATTATTCACTCGATACATCCAGATTTAAACTTACATCCAGATGAATTTACATTGAATTTGTATGATTTACATCCAGATTTAAGTTTTAATCTAGATGTATTGAGTGAATAATATGGCCGTTAATTTGGAACATTGAAGAATCGGTACAGTACCTAATTAGCTCAACAAAACATGCCCATGACCTATTTTTCAATTTTAAATTTCAATTTAGCTCCTAATTATATACCAGAAATAAAATTGATTTACCACTGGTTGCTATCATTTTAACAAATGCGCTCTGAACATGTTCACTACAGCGCAATGTCACGGCGAATTTAAATTATGCCTAAAAACCACTTTCAACCACAACCAACTTCAGCATTATTTACATCATCTGTTGGCGATGGTTAATTTTTTGTTGGTTGTGAAATTATTTTTGAGAAAAAATCAATAAAATGGAAGTTGAAATTAGCTAGTATTGAATTTATTTGTTTTTTATATGTGTAAAGTTTTATTAAATTCAATTAAAGTGTTTGTTAAAAGGGAATTTTTGTGTAAGTTTAAGTGTTGCAAATTTTCTCCGGTTTTCCATGTTCGCAAATATATTTGACAACGAGTGTGGTGTCTGAGCAGGATTGACATTTTATAGCGAATTCAAATGGCGTGTTCAGGAATGGTGTTTCATTAGTATACGAAATAGAAGTTTTTTTTAACCAATAGTGTTGTTCATTTTCTTCCTACAGATAATGTGAATTTTTTTTGTTACTATTTTGTTCCTTAAGCCTAGTACGCAGATCGGAAAAAGACAAATTTTATCTCTACAATTCTAATCTCTACAAAAACGTTGAAAAAATCGCTTTTTCTTCTTTTTTTTTCTTTCTTTCTTTTTGTAAAATTATCGTGTTTAGGCTCTCCCAAACCAACGCGATTAATCGCTGCGACAATAGAAAACAATAACAACAACGTGTTGTTTTGTTTGACAACCACGTGTTGTTATTGTTGTTTTCTTTTGTCGCAGCGATTAATCGCGTTGGTTTGGGAGAGCCTTTTATCGTGCAAAATTATTGACCTGTCAAAATTTTTCCCGCAAAATAATGCTTCGAACATTATTTTTCCTGGCAAAATTTAGTGGAGACTTCACCCATCCTACAGCGGGTACAAACGTCACAACTTTGCGCGTAACTGCGTACTGCCTGGAAAAAAACTGTGCCGAGATTTAGCTAATAGCGAGTGAGTAGTAGCCGTGGCGTGATGGTTAGTGCGATGGACTGTCATGCCGGAGGTCTAAGGTTCGAACCCCAGCCTCGCCACCTATTTATTTAAAAAAGAAAAAACGGCTACTGCCTCTTGCGAGGAATTGACAAATCCTCCAAGAGTATCTCCTGTCACAGAAAAGTGCCGCACGTTAGCCGTTCGGATTCGGCAATAAACTGTAGGTCCCCTCCATTCCTGCAGACACGCACACAGGAATGGTTGAGAGTTGTAAGTCACTAGGCCCTAGTTCTTCATGAGCTGTTGTGCCATCAAATTTATTTATTTTAGAGTGAGTGAGATGACTCACTTTTCATTGAAAATCGATTTATCTGGTAAAAGTGAGTGAGTAGGCGAGTGAAATGAAACGTCAGTTTACTCGCCAGATGTTTCAGCGGTGACTTGGTGTATGTGTTGGTAAATTTACACTGTTGCATACGTATGCGTTCTTTTCCAAAGGAATTTTAACATAATCTATTCACGTATGTGAAATGAAATAGCAAAACAACAATGTATGTATGTAAAAATGAGTATGCAGCACATAAAAGATTTGTTTTTTATACAAACATATATTTATGTATGTAAAAATGATATTTGATGAACATTATTAATTTGTTATTTACATTCTAATTGTAGATATAAATTTATTTAATACAAATGAAAACTATAATTCAGCATCGCAAGAAAGACCCCATCAACTTCGTGAGGACAAACTACCTACAAAACTTTGGAAGAATGTTTAGGAGTGGATAGGGCACACTAACTTCACACTAAAGTCACACATTGATTCAATTTTATTTTCCTAAGTTTTTTGAAAAGTTTAATTAAAATAAAAATACAAAATGTGAAAATTAAACCTCAAACAAACAAAACCAAAGACAACAAATTAAAAGATAGTCTTTGGTTATGACATTTCATGTGTTCGAAACTAGATTCGAAATTACTCATTTCACTTTAATAGATCACTTTTGCGAATGAAGTGAGATGAGTCGGCGAGTAAGGCAAGTCATCTCACTTCACTCGCTGAAATAGCTAAATCTCGGCACTGAAGACAAAATTTGTCCTGGGAAAAATTTTGTTTGAAAAGAAGAATTTTTCCCGATCTGCGTATATTTTATATACATTCATATATGTAGGTATTAGTGAATTTAGGGATCAATAGGCTTACCAATTTATTTTAAGTTTTGAAAGTATACAAACATACCTATCTACCTACCATACCTGTATTTTTTTGTAGTATTTTTGGAAAATTTCATTTTTCTCAAAAAAAAAAAAAACAAAACTGTTAATTTAAACAGGCATTGGCTATCTTTTGGTGGATATAAATCTCCGATAAAATGGTTTTTAATTGGACCATAGAAACATTTTTAGCTTTCGTTTTTCTCGAAAACGAATCAACTGATTTTGCTCATTAGTTTCATGTTGAATGTTTTAAAAGGGTAGGTATTGTTTGTTTCGTTTTGTTTTTTATCTCGTTTTTTGTTTCAATATTTCTTTTTTCGCATTCCGTTGTTTCAGCATTTTATTCAAAATATTTTTTAATTACTTGGTTTATATTATTTTCGAAAAAAAAAAATCATTCAGTATTTTTTTTTTAATTTGTCAAGTTCATTTATCCTTTTACTATTTATCTTTTCGATTATATCGATTTCGAGTACTTCGCCATCATTTGTTTCTATATTGTTTTTGTACATAATGTATGTAAAGAGACCAAGGGCATTCGAACGCAACGAAACAAACGATAGAGAAGAAGTTACTGAAGCAATTGAATGTTTTTTATTCTACAATTGCGCAACTTTTGACAAAACTTTTTTTTTAAATTAATTATAAACACATCCAAGTTACCCATTTGTAATAAAAATAATAAAAAAGATAAAAGAATTTCATAAAAAAATTAATTTTATTGAACAATGTATTTTTTTTAAACGACTCCTGCAAAGAAATGCAAAATTGCAAATATGTTAGTTTTTTTGCAAGTATGTCAGCATGTTTCTAAAACATTGAAGCCATCTTCTTCAACCTTCGAGCATAAGATTTTTGGGTGATTCCCTAGAGGGGAAATCGTTTTGTTATTTATCTCAAAAACGGCTGCAACGATTTTGATTAAAGTTTTTGTGTGGTATGATGGTCTGCATTTTGGTGTAAAAAAAATTACCCAGAACCAACATTAACGGTACCTGCCAAAGAACCGTTTTTTTTTATTTTTCACTTTCTCGTTAACCGCTCAACCGATTTCAAGTCAGTGTGGATAATACTGCATATCTACAAATATTTTCAAAAAAAAAAAAATTTTTGATCTTAAAAAAAAGAGTTCAAATACAAAGATTTTCAAAAAAAATTTTTGGATCTTAAAAACAAAAGTTCAATTTTGTTTTTTTTTTTTTATATCATTTTTTTTAAATGGGTTGATGATTTTTTTTGAATATTCGGTTTTAGATGTATATATTTAAATTCTTATGGCATAAGTACCATTTTTTTTCTAACAAATTTCAAGAATATGTTGCTGCGGGTTATAAAATTAAACCTGCAATCTTATTGAAGTTGGCCCTAACATTTTCGATATGCTATACGTATACCATGCTTCTTATATACATATACATTTTTTATACATTTTTGTAAACCATTTATGTATTTTAATAAAAAATTTAAGTATACAAGAACTTATTTATGTACAATTTTCAAAATTTAGTAGCAATGTTTGTGCCTGCTTAATATTAACTTATTTAAATTATAAACTCCTTAATCCAAAGAGAGTCACTCTGAATGGAAGAACAAATTAAAAACAAAATAAGTTCTTTTGTCAATATTTCTTTTTTTTTTCAATAAAGTATGTAGTTTGCGAAATGTAAACTCTGCAGTCATAAGTAGAATTATTGAGTTTAAAGTTTAAATCTTCCAACAGAGACAACAATTATTGTAACGCCTTACACATTAAAAGTGTGATACCTAAGCTTTAAAACTACATATTCCAAAAATATTTGAACAAAACTCACATCCCTTTTGCATATAGTACGTCAAGTTAAATCTACAATAAGAATAGGAAACAGGAAGCCATAATGCATCCCAAAAAGCAACAAATTAGCACTAGCAGCGCCAACAACTCAGAATCTAATTTGCCACCATCGCACAAAACTTTGTACTTTTGTCGTGTGGTTCGAAGTTGGTTACTTACCAACTCCAGGTCCAGCCATCCAGCCAAATCACTATGTCTGTTGCGTTGCGTTGCTGGCTGGTAGGTTAGGTTCCTCACATGCCCCTTAGTCTGATGGAAGCACTTTTGAAATTTATGTCCCTAATGCCATTATTCGTTTCCTAATCTGCCGGATAAACATAACACTGCAAAATTTGTCCATCTTCAGCTTCAGCTCTGTGTACCTAACATGTTTTTTTTTTTATTATTTTCCTCTATTCACAGGAGTTATATCCTATACTGCCAATGCTATTGCAGATGTGTAACACTGCCGTTTCGATCCGTTCCTAGTCGTATAAGCAGTACCTACCTATTGCCGCCACCGCTACATCACACACACAAAATCACTGGTATTCAGTGAACCTAGTCCTAGAATCCGACTGATCCCTTATATCCCCGTACACTCTTGCACAGAAAGTTTCATTTTGCATTCGAAATGGATTTTAGCCAAATTCAGTTCATATACAGCGCCGAGGGTAATGCAAATTTGGTAGTAGCCCTGCCACAATTTAAAAAAGTTTTACGGCTGCCAAAAGCCGCCATCAGCAGCACTAGCAACAGCAATACGACGACGACGACGAGGACGACGAGGAACGACAATGGTAGTAAATGCGACGACCATCATCAGTCGGAGGAGCAGCTGAAACATCCAGCTACGACCACCACTTCCAATATGAATAATCCCAACGGAGTCGTTACCACCCCCGATATGGATCAGACACTAGGTAGAACGGGTGAGAGACCATTATACGAAAAGAATAACCCTGATATGTCTATCTGTCCCGAGGGGATATTTTATTTTCTGTTTCTCACACAACTACCTACTATAGCAACCTACAAGAGAACAACAATTTTTGAAGGCTCTTCAATAATTTTTTTTATCTTATTGTCGTTTTTATATACCTACTTTGACGAATGTCTTTAGGTGGGCGCTCCACGGCTACCCCGGATGAAAATAGCGAGGACGATGCAGTACATCCCGAAGAGCTGGTTACATTTGTTACTGTCATGGCGGTATTTATTGGCAAGGAATATGTCAATATTCCAGAAATTGTCAATATAACATCTGAGGCGGAACGCCGCAGGATAAATGACATTTGCAGACCATTTCGACCGGGTGAGTACTTTAACCTTTAGATAGTGACATTTTGTTTGACTTGTTGCGGTTGAGTTTAGGTTTGGGGATGGCTATTTTATTTTATTTACTTTTTTTTTTGTTTCTTAAAATTTGTATTGTCATTTTCTTAAGGGTTCGAAAAAAAAAGAAACGAAATTCATTGTCTGTGTCTTTGCCAATCTAATATGTACATACTGAAATTATTTTAATTGAATATCGGAATTCACGGTTATCTTTATAAACTTTGTGAAAATGACGGAATTGAGAAAAATAAGTTTTTTGACTATCGCCTTTTTGAACAATTTTGTGTAGAGTTAAATTTTTGCTGCTATAAAACGATTTTCTCAAACCCGATGTAACAATTTTGAATGAGTGCTAAATTAGTGAAACAACATTCGTTGATCAAAAAAGTATTACATGGATAATTAGCCGTTAGTTAGTTAGTTGCGATAATTTCGAATTTGTCGTTCAGCGTTTTCTATGTTTTTTCGCTGCTATGCTAACTGCATACCAAAAAGAGTTAAAAAGGTCTTATATCGAATAAAGTTTATTGCCGTTCTGCAGTTCGGAATAATTTGTGACAATTTTAATTTTGTCTTACAATGTTTTCTATGTTTTTTTTTTTTTTTTGCTGCTTTGCCAAATTGGTGTCAACTTAGCGAAGCAGCATCTGGAAAAGGTATAAAAACTTCTTATTGTGAATGTTTGACTGTTTTATAATTACCGTTAATTAATCGTGAATTAGTTGTGAAAATGTTGAATTTGTCGCTCGATGTTTTCTATATTTTTTTTTTTAAATTGTCAAATTGGTATCAAGTTAACGAAGCACCTCCTGGAAAAGGAGTAAAAGCTTCTTATACTGAATTGTTTATTGCTTAATAATTTGCCGTTCGTCTAGTCTTTAATGAATTGTAAGAATTTCAATTTTGTCGTGCAATGTTTTCTGTTTTTTTTTTATTCGTATAAAGTTTGAAAACTAGCCCTTGAAAAGGGGTTAAACCTTGTGGTATTTATTGCTTTAAAATGTTCCGTCAGTTGTCGCGCAATGTTTTCTGTTTTTTCACAAAAAAAAAAACATAGAAAACATCGCTTTAAAATGTTCCGTCAGTTGTCGTGCAATGTTTTCTGTTTTTTTCAAAAAAACATAGAAAACATCGCACGGCAACATTAAAATTGTCACAACTAATTCAAAACTATTGAATGGCTAATTAATAAGCATTAAACTACTCGATATAAGAACTTTTTATCCCCTAAAAATATAGAAAACATCGAACGACAAATTCGAAATTATCAAAACTAATTAACGCCCTATGATTTTTCGATCGGCTAATGCTGTTTCGCTAACTTGACATTTATCAATTTTGATTATGTATTCACTTTAGTTAGAATTTGCAAAAGCAATTGAAACATGCTTTTGCCAAAAAAATCGCATAATGGAGGGTTTTTCAGTTTTTGTAAATAATCTTTATTTATGGGTTATTCCTACATCTTCTGCAATCTTGTGCTTCCAAATACTCTAAATAATGTTGCTTTTAAATATTTTGAAAACAGATATTTTTTAACAAACTGCCTAATATTTTCAATACCAATCCACATTTTACCCTTGAGCGCATTTTTATTTACATTTTACTTTTCTGCTATTTTAAGACCAGAGAAGGTTTTCAAATAAAGTTAATTCCAGCCTACCATTTCACTATGAAACAAATTGTTTTTCAATCCTATGAATGTTGAAAAAAATCAAAATTTTATTTTGATAGCAGGCAGGTAAAAACAACTCTGCCTCAATCGGCTTTGAATTATTTATCCTCCTGGACTGGACCTAAACAAAATGTGTTGTTTTTTTTTATTTCAAACCATAAATTATTTTCTACTTCTAAAACATTTTGTTCTCTTCTGTCACTGGCACAATGCAATCCTCGTTGCACATTCCAACACAAAAATTCTAAACGAAAAGTATCGAATTTCAGGATGCCAACAAAAAGAGAAAAAAAAAAAAACGACAAGAAAAATTCCAATCAATCATACAAACATTTAATTTACCTTCGAACAATAAAATAAAGATTTACTAGCATCCCACTTCTGATACAACTGTAACAATTGTTGTGGATGCTTAACGAACCAACTCCCACTCAACAAAAACCATAACCGGACGACAAACAATGTCGCAAAATTGAAATCCATACACTCCCCATCCCATTCTCAACCAAAAATTTCATGCCAGCTCCAAAGTATCATTTTCTATTTTAATCCGTTTGGAAAATTTATAGCTCATCGACTAGACAAAGAGTTTTGTGGACAATTCGGACTCCTACTACCAGATGCTACACTCTTGCCAGAAACGTTGTTAGTTCCTGGTTTACAACATCAGGTGAGTTGCAACAATGGCAATATGCCTCTGGGGTGGATGAAAACTTCCTTAAGCTTCAAGAATCTGGCTTAGTTTATGCGTCCCTATTGGCCAAATTCAATAAATTATGCATTCCAATCTCGTGGTTCTTCTCTTTGTCGTTCGTCGTCCTCATCGTTGTCCGTGGTCGTGGATGATGCCCTGCCCACATCCTCGCCGTCGCTGTCGGTTAACGGTTAGTTTATGTTGGGGTAGTACGACGGACGCGCGTTGTTGCGCTTGTTTACAACTTTTTCTATAACAACCACCACCACCCCCATGGCATCTTGCTTTTCTATTATAAATTCTGCAATTTTATGATTTATTTTCCTCAATAAAAAGCTAACACCAGGGGACACATTTGCCGTCGATATTAAACCAAAACAAGGATGGATGCTGCAGGATATCGATGTTGAAGTCAAAGTCGATAGTGATGGCTGTGGTAGTGGTATTGGTGGTCCTGCTGTTGGTCTGCTTCGAACGTCATTTCTCAATCCATTCGACCTTAAAGCTTCGAAAAGGTGTCGTTACTGTACGATGCAATTTTCTAAGGTAAAGTCGAGAGAGAATCCTGCGGTGCTTCTATTATCTTTTCTTTTCTTTTAGCTTCGAACTCGTAAAATATCCAAACTGAGTGCATACTGCCCCATTGACATGTTTTCAGGGTTTGTGTTAGAAACATGGATACATTGAATAGAAAATAAGAAAAACTTTTCCCCCCTCCCCTACAGGAAGCCAAAGGTGATGCTAAAATCCTTAAATGCACTTCTCGAATGTCCTCAGAACAATTTGCGTATTTTTCGAAATGGAAATCTTATCTACGGTGACCAAGCTGGTGCAATTACGCTGGAAGAGCTAAAAGACAACTTATTCAATGGGTAAATGTATAATGTTGATACTATAGAAAAAGACATTTCCGGGTTTTTATTCATTCATAATTTTTTTGTTTCCCTTATAGTGATTTGACGACGTTCCAAGATTTGATTATTAACTGTCTGTTGTGGAACTATACGGGAAAACCTGGTGGAACTGGTGTCCTTGAGAGAATTTTAAACATTCAACTTCTTGCAAAAGTAAGTACTGTAGATAGGTATGGAAAAAGGACGAAGGAGTTTTAGTGCATATGAAAAAGAACAAAAAAAATTGCTGAATCGTTAGCTTAAATTTCATTTTTTCCTTCATGTGTTTTTTATTATTATATTTATGCTTTCCATTTCATTGCATTGCTGTACTGTGTTATGTGTGAATACACAAATAGCTCTGCGAAGGATATAGAGAAAGCGTCATAGAAATAATTGTGTATAAGGTCGTTTCTCGTTCGTTCGTTGGTTCGTGACCGAGTCCTTGCAAAGCGCGTTGAATTGGTAGTTTTTATTTAAAATTTAGCTGCCAGTGAAATGTTTCCTTTTTATAAATCTACGATGCCAGGTTATATCCTCTCAGTTTTTATTCTTTTTTTTTTTTTGGGAATTTAAATAGGAAAATTAAATTTAAGGATCAGCTTCCTTGTGTTAGTTAAAATTTTTAAATTTTGGTTTATTGTTCTATGCATTTAATCTAGCAGTAAAGATTTAATGAAAACGCGTGAAGTTGTACTTATGTATCCGAATTATGTTTCTACCTACCCCAAGCAAAAATTATAAAGAAGTACGAGTATGAACTATAACATTTCCTTTATCCTTTGTGCTCTCGCCTTCTAACTTTTAGACTAGGGGTTAATTAACTACTTTTTTCGACTGGTACTTACTTAGAAAGAATTTGCAAGACTTCATTCGGAAAAGTTTCTGAAAAGAAGTATCTATCAGTTAAATACTTCTTCGGACTTCATGCTTCATTTCATTATGATTAAAACATAGTATTTTGCTCATGTCATTACTCCAAAATTGACAGGTGCTTTTGCGCTATAGTTTAATTTTTGGCAAAAGTGGACCATTTTTTTAAATTTTTCGCATTCAATATTACACCGCAGTGAGCTTCCACCAAGTTTTGTACGCTGGAGTTATAGTTATTTCACTGTCGCCAGGCCGATCAGATCATCAGACTCCTTTTCCTTTATTGGTCTATATGTTAAATTTTATTTGAAAACCTTTTGCCGTAACTGAGACTCGAACCATAGACCAAGCGTCTACGGGCCAAGTGAACTCCGCACTGCGCTACCGAAGGTCACGTGATAATGTCGATTCAGTTTAGGTTTTATTGTTTTACACCTGCATTTGAATGAACTAGCATTTTTTGAAGTTTTCATATCGAAATGAGAATATTTATTTATTTACAGGCAAACCAGTGCTCGTCTTGTTCCGCATTCGTTAAAATCTTTTTCATTTAAATCACTTTTTTTGTACATTTTACTAACTTTTTTCTTGTAAACTGGTATAAGATTTGAGTAGTAGCCCGTGGCGTAATGGTTAGTGCATTGGACTGTCATGCCAGAGGTCTGGGGGTTCAACACCAGCCGCTTCCACCTTAAATTTTTTTCGGAGCTACTACCTCTTGCGAGGAAGTGACAAATCCTCCAAGAGTATCTCTTATCATAGAAAAGTGCCACTTACCTTAGCCGTTCGGATTCGGCAATAAACTCTAGGTCCCCTCCATTCCTGCAGACACGCACACAGGAATGGTTGAGAGTTGTAAGTGGCTAGGCCCTGGTTCTTCATGGGCCATTTGTGCCACCAAATTTATTTATTTATTTAATGATCAAAATGGTTTCCAATCAACTGCTAATTTTCGTTTCAGAAAAGTGGAACGCAATTGTTCCAATGATATCTGTTCGATTTTCTTTCTGTTCTCATCTGTCATTATTTCGTTCAATGGTCAATTCTAACCTCAAAATTAATTTTTCATTTAGGAAGTGCACCAGAGATGTTTTCAATCACACCCAAAAGTTTCTATGATTGCTATAACCGACTTGTCAAAAATAATTCCAACATTTCACTGATTTGTGTTTCAATTAGCCAGTTCAGGTTTCTCAAGCTCACTGAGATCTCAGAGACCTCAGCAATCTTAGAAATCTGAACGTAATTCCTCAGTTAGGTTCCTCACTTTTGCTGTCAAAAAACTGAGACTGATATTTTTTGGATTCGCTTGCTCAATTATTTTTTGTCACTGTTGATTAATTAATTAAAAATTTTGTAACGAGCGGTTGTATAACAGGGGTTATTGCTGGCATGCAGGAACCCTTTCTTAGCTCGTCGGTGGGGGTGGTTCTTTGACCCATCAGACTCATTACAAAAAAAACCATGCCAGTCTTAGCATCCATCAGATGTTTTTGATGCGCGAGAAATTATACCTTAACCCTCCCTACCTTGGTTGTCACCCTCGCTAGAGCAACCCCTTTATTCGGCATCTTCTCGTGGTCAGCAACTCACACTCCTTTCACCCTTCTCCTCATCCCTTCCCTAAAAAAAAACTTATTCAAAACTCATTGTATATGGTTTAAATATCTAACCTTTCAATTTTATTCATTTTTGTTGGTTAGGTTAATTAATAGAACTATTCATGAATTGTAATTAAAGTTACTTTGTTGGTTTATTTATTACAAATTTAATTTAATAAAAAAAATAAAAAAATGTATCTAGTTCTATGGATCTCTTGGGAATTGGTTTTGACTTCTAGTGGAGAAATTTTGTTCAGGTTTCTGCTTCTGCTCAGTGGAGCTGACGGAGCTTGCTCAGTGAGATCTCAGAAACGTGAACTGGCTAAATGATGATTTTCAATTACAATCCACATTTATATTATTAATATAATTTTTCTTATTACAATATTTCAAAACAATTTTCATTGTACTTTTTTAGGAATACATCATTCAATCATGCTCGAATGTCACATCAACAACAAATTCAACTAAAAGAAAAACATTTAAATGGTTAAAAAAGTTCCTAGAAAGAAAATCCACCGATAGTTTAGATGATCTTACACCACTCGAAAAATATCTAATAGCAGCTACATTTTTGGATTGTTCTATAATTGTTGCCTTTAAAGAAATCCACCTATCAAATTCTTTTCAGTAAGACCTTAATAGCACATACAAAATATCAATTTGTATTAATTTATAGATTTTCTACAATTTTTTTTTTACAGAATCTCAAGTCACCCAAACGTTATTTGTTTAAATGGAAAATCATACCTCACCAAGGTGTCTGTTCTCGACATGGATCCTAAGCCAGATAATCATTTTGAAAAATTCGTTAAAAATACAAATCGTGCGTACGAATTTGCGGAATTAGAATGTTAAAGTTGTTATTTTTTTTTCACGGTGATTTTTTTTTAATCACTGGTTTTCTTTGACATATTTTTAATAATACTTAAAATAATATTTTTAATAATCTTTTAAAGGTTAAATCTACTAGACTTTACAATAATTAATAATAAAAATAAAGCAAAACGATAAGCAATAGATTTTCATGTTTACAATCTTACAAAAATGTTTTACAAATTCTATTTAAAACAAATAAATATAATTAAAAAAAAATAAATAGATAAAATTCTTTTCTATACATGTGTTATAATGTCTATATTTTTGTAATAAAGTAAGATACTTACCTCTATCATAATTTTGACCTTTTATTATAAAAAAAAGAACAACTTCGTGTTTGTTATACAGGGTGATTCACATAAGGTGTGACAAAGAACTAGAGCGTGTAGGTTGGATTGAGATATGGTATAAGAGGAGGGGTCTATTTCCCCCGTTTAGACGGGAAGGGCAATTTTCAAAAAAAAAATGACTTAAAACAGAACAAAAATTATTAAAAAACATCGGTTACTCATACAATGCCATGATAAACCTTTTCGAAAGCCAGAAATGACTTATTCTATCCTGTTTTTAAATAAATCTGCTGCTGTGACGGTTACAGTTTTTTTAACTAGTTTTTTTTCTGTTTTAAAGTCAATTGAGTGAATTCTTTTAGAAAATTGCCTTTCCTGTTATTTTTACTATTCTCAAAAACTATAAAACATTTTAGCATCCGGTTAACTATGTTTGACTAAAAACTAGTATAGAAGAGCATTGAATTAAAAAAAAAAAACAGCTAGTACTATGGACCACTAAAGGCCGTTAAAATTTATTTTGAATCAATTCAAAAAGTACGATTAAATTAAAATCCAATTAATAGCACTATTCTTCTACTACTCTTCTACTATGATTAAGAATTCTAATCAGGTTGGCTATAGTTCACACTAACCGCCGTAATATTCACGCCGTTTAAAACTTGGTTTAAAAGCCCTTAAACCGACTACATTTAACCGAACTAAACCGATAGAATTTAAACGACAAAATCTCGTTTAAATCGGTAATATTCACTCCGTTTAAGCAAAAAATTCCATCGGTTTACGTCGGTTTAAATTTGTGATTTAAACCGAACGTCGCATAGAATCGCAAGTATGAAAAAACTAAAAAAGGCTTTTCTTGACACTTATTTTTTGAATTGTCATTTTATATTTAAATAAAATAAATTAATTAATTCGTGTCAAACACAAATACGCATTAGAAATGTCTTTCATTCCTCTTTATCGTGTTTTACGTTGCGAAAAAATGTCAATAATAACGTCTACCGCATTGCGTCTTCTAAACATTCCATGAACGATTTGTTGCGAGTTGAATTCTTCTTGATCTGGTTGCAGTTCCGCGTCGGTCGTGAATTCGGTTCCAATATCTATATCATATTATATTAAGCAAGATGGCAAATAAATTTCATCAACCTAACAGCAATACCGCAGCCCAAACACATATAAATTGCAACAAAAGTTTTTTTAACCGCTCCAAATTTTATATCTGTCCAAACTGAATTTCATTGGTCTGGCAGCGATACCGTGAACATTACACTACCATTATGCACTTTCCTAACACAAAAATAGTATTAGCATTTTTAAAGTGCATTATATTTATAATGGTGCTATGGCTACGGTATTGCTGTCGGGTTGATGGAATTTAGTTTGGACACATAAAAATACTATGTAAAAAACATTTGGATCGATTCAAAACACCTTTTTTTTTGCATTAATGAATTTTGAAAATGCATTATAGTGGTGCTAGGTATGAGGTATTACTGTCAAGTTGATAAAATTGAGTATGGACAGTAACCACGAACTATTCTGATTTTTTTGGTTGCATTTTGAAAATGCATTTAATTTGGACACATATAAACATTATGCTCACAAAATTTGGAGCGGTATAATACACATAAACTTCACTCATTTTTTTGAATTTTGAAAGTGCATTACGGTGGTCTTAGGGCCGCGATATCGCTAAAAGGTCTATGGCATGTAGTTTGCACTGCGGTATACAAATATCATGCTCACAAATATCATGCGATATAAAACACTTTGATCAAATCGTTTACCAGCTCTCGGTATATAAGCCCTTTCTGATTAATTGGTCAACTCTACCCCGATGTGTGACTAACGTGCACAAATATGATGAGTTTGAATAGCCATCATCGCCGAAAATAACACGATTGAATATTTTGCACTGACTGAATAAACCAATAAAATGTTGAATACTAGCTAAATCCATTTAAACCGTACCTAAACGACACGAAAATGCCTCGTTTAAGTTGGAGTCGGTTTATCGTAGTTAAACCGATCATTCGGTTTAAAATTTTGGTTAACGTCGGTTTAAGTGAGTGAATATTACCGATTAGTCGGTTTAAAAATTTTAAACCGACTTCTGAATCTAAACCGATTTTAAACGGCGTGAATATTACGGGCATAAGTATTCATCATGAAATCTATGTAAGATGAACTGAACTTAATAGAAATTGCGTATTAACAAGGTCCTCAATAGCCAACTCTGATTAGTCCAAGTGAGATTGCCGGGACGAAAGACGAAACGCTAATTTCTATGGACTAAAGGCCGTTAAAAGCTATTTTGAATCAATTCAAAAAGTACGATTAAATAGTGCTAAGTCTTCTACTTGGCTGATTTATTTCAGTAGTATATATCTAGAATTTTTGTTATAAAGAATAATAAAAAAAATCGAAATTGAATAAACTAGAAGGTATACTTAATTACCTAAAATTTTGAAAAATATCTTGATTTTTTTTCCAAAATTTTGAATTTGAAAATTAGTATAGTATTTCAAAAACTATTCCCTAAAACAGATTTATTTAAAAAAAAAAAGAAATTTCTGGTTTTACAAAAAGATTGGCATTGTGAGTTCCAGTTTTTCAGTGCGAGATTAAAGTTAAACCTGAGTTAACTCACAACATTTGGCGAGTTAACTCTACTAAGTCTATCTGTATAAAAATAAAATAAAAAAAATAAATTTGATGGCACAACAGCTCATGAAGAACTAGGGCCTAGTGACTTACAACTCTCAACCATTCCTGTGTGCGTGTCTGCAGGAATGGAGGGGACCTACAGTTTATTGCCGAATCCGAACGGCTAACGAGCGGCAATTTTCTGTGACAGGAGATACTCTTGGAGGATTTGTCAATTCCTCGCAAGAGGCAGTAGCGGTTTTTTTTTTTTTTTTTTAAATAAATAGGTGGCGAGGCTGGAGATTGAACCTTAGACCTCCGGCATGACAGTCCATCGCAATAACCATCACGCCACGGCTACTACTGCTCGGAAAGTGTAAAAGCGATTCGAACATGTTTGCCCTCATAAAATCAGTCGATAAGTCTATCTGTATGCATTCTTTAATTAAAAAGTGCTTTCTGGGTTAACTTTACATACATTTATATCTGGAGTTAACTAATTGTGGTTTAACAACATGACACGACTGAAAAAATGGCCCTAAGTGTAACCGTTGTTTTTTAATAATGTTTTTTTTTTTTTTTCAGTTTTAAGTCAAGTTTTTAGAAAAGTACCTACATATGTATACAGGGTGTCCCAGGGTTGGCGATGCAGACGACAACCATGGGTTCCTGGAGTACTATTTATTAAAGCCCAATTGATTCTCCTTAAAACACTTAAAATTTTGTACCAACAAAATTCATTCAAAATTATTAAAAAAAATAGTGATATATTCGGCCCTATCGAGGTATTCCGTCGGAGCGGAAAATGCTCCGTGATGTCAGAGGATATCGGAAGAAATCCCTATGAATCTGTCAAAAATGTCACTCAAAAACACACCATCGCAATGCAACGCAAAACAGCGGTGTGTGTTCCATAATTTCGGAAAAATTCCAAACAGTCGTTTGGAAAAACACCTCGAAGCTAAAATCTTCCGATTTGTATGAAATCGGAGAATTTTCCGGTTGGACGGATACCTCGCTAGGGCCGATTATAATGTAATAAAATCCAAAAATTATTGCCCCTTGATTTTAACATTTAAAAGGACCGTTTGCTCAAGACATCCTTAAGGTACTATTGTCCGAGAAAACTGTTGATATAGGCGCCTGCTTGGGTGAAAATACCCTAAGCGGAGCAACGGAGTTACGCGACCCGGACAGAGGACCCAAGAAGGAAGTTAAAATCCTTTGAACCCATACAACCAGCCACCAAAGGCCTATTGCCAAATAAAATTATTGACACACCTATTAAATAAAAAAAAAAAAATATATTTTAGTTTAGTTTTTTTTTTTATTTCCAAAATCTTCTAGGACATTATTGCACTCTTCAAAGCAGAGTAAATTCTAAAATATTGCTTTGGAATTTATTGAATTAGACCTTATTTCATGCAGGCACCTAAGAAGGACTTAATAATGAGTAGGTATATCGTTTCGGTGATAAAGCAGAAAAGTTAAGGGTATATAAAATTTGCTTTTAAGCCAGTATATAACTTATCAGCTCTTATTACTTGAAACTAATTCACTGATGCTTGTGTATAACTTGTATGAAAAATGTAATAATAATTATGTATTTCGGTAACAAAAACACTTAAAAGGATAAACCTTTTCTCTTCGAGCAAAACAATATATTACCCAGCAGAATCTAGTGCAAGCCCATATCCACATACCGCATTCATTCTGGAGACCGCCAAGAGCGTCTAGTCCTACGCATAAAAATCAATAAATTTTACCACCCGTTAATTCATGGCCATGTCCCTAAGGCGTCTAATAATTTTGCAACAAAAAAACACGGAAGCATAACATGATATCGGAAAATTCTCATATTTTGATATTTTACCAACTCGACAGGATGCCACACCTAAGTGCCACACCACTTGCTCGTTTTTACTCCTTCGACCACGACAATAGACGTCCCATAAAAAGTTCCCATTTGAACTAGCGAGAGTGAATATAAGCAGGACCACTCCTTAATTAATTTCCATATAAATATAGAAAGGAATTCGTTTCGCCCTTATATACGATCTAACGACAAATATACCGCAATTGCTGTCTTACACGGATTTAGCTTTTAGTATTTTTCAGTCTTTCAGCGAACGTGACACATCCATAAGGAAGGATATTCCCCTTGAGAAGACTCTGTAGCACAACTATACTGGATCTGGAGGAATAAATATATTGCATTCGAATTTCTTTCACAAAAGGATGGGCAACAAAATTGTAACATTCACCGAACAGCAATTGGACGATTACCAGGTGATTTCCACTTGAGAGCATATAAGATTGCAGTGTCTCTTGGTGCTGGCCCTATATACTTGGTGTCCTGGCAGCATCAGAGACATATACACTACTTGTAGTCAACAATCTCTACACACTTGAAATTTTTGCTGAAAGTCATGGCTGTCTTCAACATTTATCCTTGCAATTTTTATCCTTTTTCTTGCTTTCATTTGATGGTGCGGTACTTTTGGGATAAACCAAACGACTTGTGTCCTGGTGACCATGTACAAACCAATTTGGGCTAACAAAATCTTTCAACGGCACATTTGGGAACAAAAACAAAAAACAAAAACACAACAATAACGCCATCGTTATTTTATCTTGCGGACTTGCTACATAACAAGGATTGTACGTTTTTTACACGAAAGGAGATTTTACGGTAAATTAGTTTAATACAGTGATGTATATATTTGTGAGTGCTTAGTCTTTAGAGTGATGCAGTGTTCTTGAGGTTTTCTCAAAAATAATATCGTTTTTTGTTTGTCGTGTTGTATCTTGTGTGTTGACTTCTTTAAGAGTGCATTTTCATTATTAGCTATATACACTATGAACTATTTCTTCAGCAAGGATTACGTAAATCCCTGCTGCTGCAGAGAAAGAGTTGTTCTTTTTTCAGTGAAAGTCCTTGAGCATTTCAACACGAATTTCGTTCGTAATAATGACTAATATCTTGAATTTAGAATTTAACACACTCATAAAAGTGGGGATCATGATGTTGAGCTCATGTGCTGTGCACTTATGTACATATATCAATTAATTCAAACTTGAAATACATAATTTCGATTAAATTAAGTACATTGCTAACATTTGTTCAAAATTCAAAAAAGCATGAAATTTGTGTCCAAAAAAAACGAACTTAACTAGGCGGCCTACATTTTGTACAATAATTAATTCTGATCTATGTAAGTGTTTTTATTGCAACTATCGTTTTAGACTTAAGTTTCACCCGGATTTTATACAACTTACATACATATTTTTAAAAGATTTTTTGTATTAAAACAGTGAAAGAGTTAGAGTTTGTGCAAATTATTGAAAATTTAAGAATACAAATATAATTCGACACTTTTATTCCTACATGTAGGGTGCTCAAAAAAAAAATAGAAGAAAACGCATTGAGAATTGAAAAAAAAAAAGTACGTATACGCCCGAGTGTACTTACTTAAAGTTTTCTCTTCTGGTTTTTGCATATCGTCTTTCGGTCTTTGCGTCCGTGCTTTCACTGTTATTTAAGCTAGAGCCTTAACGGGTGGATCGACTAGCTTTAAATCTGGTACAAAGCAGCTACCTGTGCCACATAAATATTTCGATTTTTTTCAAATTTTCTAAAAAACGGCTCGAACGATTTTGATTAAACTTTGCCAACCTGTAATGATTGTATTGTTTTTAAGAAAACTGTGTTTCAGATTTTCGCAAAAAAAAAAATCACATTTGTGGACATAGGGTTTTGGTGTTTTATTCACGTATCGTATAGCTTCTTAATGGGTGTACCGATTTTGTTACTATTTTGCAACCTGGTTTGAAAATAGTATATTTTTACAACACAAAAAATTAAACATACATACTTACATTTTTTTACTATTGGTTTAACATTTTTTCATTTAAAATGCCATGATACATATCATGGAGCCGTTAACATAAGTACGTATGCATATAGCTACTGAATTAGGTTTAAAGTCCAATAGCAGGTTCGAGGGATACAGTCGTACACTTTTATAATTATGACATTGCGAAAAAGATAAAGTTTTTTTAATAAATTTAATAAAAAAAAATGAAACTCGAGATTTTGAAGTCCTGTCTCCGTTTGTAATGTCTATTTGCGTAGGTCGATTTTGTATGATGATACCTTGATATTTTTTGACACCCCCCCCCCCCCCCCCCACAAATTTTGTTCAATGTTTGTAGAACCAAAAATAACAACACCTGACATATAATTTTTAAAGTTGGTCCCCTGATTTTGCTAAAAAAAAATTGTTTGATTTACACGACATGTAAATAGGTAACCAGAGGTATAAGCTAGCTTTTAGAGAATTTTTTTTCCAAGAAATGGTTTTTTACTTTCGCTGATTTAGTAAAGTCAATAGTATAGTTTATCAAAATTTTCAAAAATATTTTTTGGATTTATAATTTTTTTTTTTTTATAACTTTACAATTATTTCGAAAACCACTTAGCCAGTTCTTATTAAACTTGGAACCAAGCAAATTCTAAACATTATCTACAATATTTTACACAAAAATTAGTTTTCTAGCCAAATCGTGTACCTTCTATAGCTACAATGTTTAGAAACACTTTTTCCTAGGGACTACGACTTCTATAGTTTCGATCAATTTTTTTTTGTGAGCTTATAACAAATCCTCTAATAGCACCTTCTTAATCTGAATAAAATATTTTTTGTAAAAGGTTCTGATAAATATTTTACATCAAACAAATGTGTACATAGTTATATGTAATTTTCAAAAAAATAAAAGAGTTTTGGATACAAAAATCAAATGATTTTTTGAAAATTCGATTATTCCAAATATGGGTTTATGCTTTTTTTTTATATTTTTAATTTCAAATTAATAAACTCAAAAAAAAAAAAAATAAATACAAACAATTAGGAATTCAGAAAACTAAAATATTTAGAGATCTTAATATACAGTGTGTACCCCAAATCGTACAGAATATTTTGGAAGATGATTCCTGGGATCGAATTGGTGTTTATTCCAATGATTTCTGCAAAAGCTGCATGTTTCCTGCTTTATCTCAAAGACGCGGACTCCATATGGAAGAATTCTACTACAATGATCCTAGTGATCTGGCATAATATAGATGTAAGTAATCTCGCTCGCTTCGTAAGAAGCTCCAAATGGTTCAGCGACTAGTGAGGAAGTTCTTTAGATTCAATGTGGTATCACAATGGACCAAATTATATTCTAAGTGCTGACAACCACGTCAACCTAACCTTCCTGGGATCATTCTGAGAAAAAAATTAGGAAAATTTAAATCTTTTCCCCCTTTAAGGCGGGGGAACGAAAGCAAATACCTAGAACAATGTGCCATGTTTTTTGAAAGTTTATACTTAATTTCTTATGTTTCCTAAATCAAGTTGCTAAATGAATACAGTTTTTAAAAAATCTAATTTCAAAGTTGAAATTTTTAAAAAAATTGTGATTTTTTTTCAAGTTGATATTTCTTCAAAATTGTGCGTAATAAAGGACCGTTGTTACTTTCTACTCAATGCTCTTATTAATTTTTAATGAAATACTGAAAACCAGATGCAAAAGTCTTTCTTAGTTTTTGAGAAATTGAAAAAAAAAAAAACGGAAGGTACTTTCGAAACCCGAAAAAAATTTTAATTTTTATGAATGGTCATTTTTTGGCAATATAAACATAACAAAGCAAATAATTTTTGGAAAAAGTACCGTCCATGACTTTGATATTAAATTTCTCAAAACCTATTGACCATTTTTAGTAAATTTTTCAGAAATTGCCTCCCCCACCTCAGGGGAGGAGGAGATATAATTATTCCCCTACACAATTTTTTCTCAGAATAATTCCACACCTTGTTATTAAAAAAAAAAACTTATAATAAATAACATGTACCTACAATTTTGAAAGAAAAAAAATCAATTAGCAATTTAAAATTTAAAGCCATATGGCAATATTACAAATGTGTAGAATTTTTTAAAATCCGCCTACTACCACGCCTACTTTTCTTTTATTCAGTTAAAAAAATTTCGTATATACTTTCATCTTCCATGGTATACCTGCATTTTTTTGTTGTTGATATGCCCGGTGTAAGTTGGTATTGTCTATTCCAAAACCCACAATTTTTCTTGTTTACGTATCCGTTCATCAAAAAATTGCTGGATGGATGTAGCAAGAATAAAAATATACGTTGGTGGACTACTCAATTAAATAAATAAATTTGATGGCACAACAGCTCATGAAGAACTAGGGCCTAGTGACTTACAACTCTCAACTATTCCTGTGTGCGTGTCGGCAGGAATGGAGGGGACCTACAGTTTATTGCCGAATCCGAACGGCTAACGAGCGGCACTTTTCTGTGACAGGAGATACTCTTGGAGGATTTGTCAATTCCTCGCAAGAGGCAGTAGCCGTTTTTTTCTTTTAAATAAATAGGTGGCGAGGCTGGGGATCGAACCTTAGACCTCCGGCATGACAGTCCATCGCACTAACCATTACGCCACGGCTACTACTCACAACAATAAATAATTTTAATCTCAGAATTCCTTGGAGGTTATCCTAATGAGGTTAGTTGATTTGGTTAAGAGTGAGAACTTGGAACATTAAAACAATATTGAAAGCATCTACCAACTTATAGGTACATATATATCCTTGCTGTCTTGATGCCTATCTGTTTCTCGAACGGAGAACCGATTTTAAAAATGAAATTTGATGATTTATTTGCACATGTTATAACCTTCCATAGTAAATTGCCACACAATTTTTACAGATGCTGCTTTTACATATAAATAAATTATTTTAAGCGTTTCTATGGAAATATCTTTTACTAGGGCAATAGTTACAAGGTTCGTGCCTCTACCCTATAGTATTAAATAATTTCAGAATTTTCCAAAGATTCAAGGTTCATTGAACGTAAAAAATAAAGCCACCATCCATTCCAGTATAAATATGTACAAACAAATACACAATATCTACACATATACATAGATATATGAATTAATGAACTTCAAACAAAACACAACTAAAAAAAAATTAAATCTAAACAGCACATTTAGAGAAAATTGGTTTACCTTAACATTCAAAAGAACTACTTTCGAGGACGGAGCACAGGGACACTCCAAGGGGTCTTTATCCTCATCTAAATGACCAACTATATTCTTTCTTTATTGCAGCTTAGCTGTAGTCAAAAATTTAATTTTTTTCTTTGTGTCCTTTGTTTTTTGCATCTACGTTCTACATGAAATGCAATTTTAATCGAATAGTAAAAATGTTTTGTTCGTTTTTTTATGTGTTGTCCTCCTAGGGTACACAAACGTTTTCGAGAGATTCGCCCGGATTTGGTGCCACGCCAAATGACCGAAGGACAAGCATCTAGTGTCAGGGTTCCACGTGAGTGCATCGAGAAATTGCCCGAACTAAAAGAAAATCCGTTCCGTACCAGGATATGCGAAGCATTTTCCCGTGATGGTCTGGGCAATTTGTCGTTTGAGGATTTCCTTGACTTTCTCTCTGTATTCAGCGAACAGGCGCCAAGGGACATCAAAGTTTTCTACGCTTTTAAAATTTATGGTAAGCTCTCAAACACAAAGTGCATACACACAAATGTAATTGAAAACCAATTGCATCAGGAATCTCGACTAGTCGAGTACCTATTGGCACTCTATATAGACAAATAATTGCGTAAATATTTACAATTTGTCCTTTAAGATGGAAAAATAATAAAGTTCCTTGTTTTTTTTTTCTTCTCTTTTGTCTTTGTTCTTTTTATTTTCTTTGGTCTTCGATCTTTGTTAAATATACGGAACGGATTTTGTACTTTTTATTGAGGGCAACATTGTTCAGACTTCGACCAGGATGGTTTTATTGGACGTGCCGACCTAAAATCTGTTCTGACAACAATGACAAAAAATGACCTTAGCCCCGAAGAACAGCAACAGATTGCGGATAAAGTTATCGAAGAGGCGGATGTCGATGGTGATGGTCAATTGTCGTTTCTGGAGTTCGAGCATGTTATCCTGAGGGCACCAGATTTTCTATCGACATTTCATATAAGGATTTAAGTGCATCAGCTTCAGCTGTGTTGTGCTGTGCTGTGCGGTGGCATGCTGACAAGTTTCTTCGACAAAATTTGCTTCAAGGTATATGGCACCTACTCCTACATAACATACACATAAATATATTTCTTCAAGTTCAGTAAAATGTTAGACATGTATGAAGGATTATAGGTGTACAAGTATCTCAAAGGATTTTACAGAAGCTACATGATGTGTGCACAAAATTTTTGTGTGGGTTCTTGGAAAATAAAATATTAAATCTGACAATGTTGTACAATATGTGTGTAGGTGCCTAATATTTTATCTATAAAGGGCTGCAGCATGGCAGAAAAGAAATTATGTTTCTATATTTTAAAATAAAGATAGTTGGTATATCCTTTGTTTTCTTGTTGATGTTACTACATAAATGTATACATATTGGTTTTCATTCTGACATGACTCTTTGTTTTTATCTTAAGTAAGAAAGGTGATGTAGGTAGGTATGAGCTGGTACCTATACAAAGTCAAAATATTACAGCAAAACCAAAAAGTGTTTACTTTCATAATATCGGAAATTTCAGAAGGAACAATATGCAATAATTTGGAAATCCTACCTCCTCGCACAAATGGTTAATTCCATTAAAAAGTGGACAGATACAAATAACCCAATATGTAGTTATCACCCCCCTGTCTACTTTCCCTTAATTTTCAAATTAGAAAAGCAGAATATTTTAAAAGTGTTAAATGTGTATCGTTGAAAATAAAACGAAATTATGAAAGGCCTTGTCCTAAATTCTGACGTCAGTTTCCAAATATTTTATGAATTTTATATATAAAATAATCATGTCGATTATGAATTCCGCAATAGTGGATCCGTAGTGATTCGCAGCATAGTGTTCTCTTTTCTTTCCACGATTCACTGCGGATGCTGTTTTTGCGGATTCCGTAATCGACATCAATAATTTTGGTAATGTAAAAATTATAGTGGTATAGTTTTAAACTGGTCAATATCTTCTCGTTTTCATTTTCAGAATAGTGGTAAAATTTTTTTAAATTAATTTAAATTTAAACAAATTTGCAAACAACAGCCATAAACTGAGTGTCCGAATTACTAATATTATGTTTATTTTATTGTTTTTACAAAGTAAGAAACTATTATTCCCAAATATTTTATGGCAGAATTACTATACAATGCATAATACACTAGGCATCACCTATTTCATGCAATAATGAGATGATTTCTGTGATTATTCTTGGAAAAAAAATTACAGGCGAAAAATTCTATCTCCTCCTCTAAGGCTAGCTGGGGAGTGGGTTCAATTTTTTAAAAAAAAATTGACTTAAAACGAAAAAGAAGTTTTGTTGAAAACTAATATTCTCTATTATTGTATTCTTTTTTAAATCAAGTTGTTTAGGTGAATAATCATTGAGAAATTAAATTTCAAAATCAAAATTTAAAAAAAAAAGAAAACTGTGTATTTTTAAAGCTGATTTTTTTTTTCAAAGTTTTGACTAATTAAGTGCCCTTTTTTAATATTTAATGCTAATATATCTATTTGTAGTTAAATACTAAAAAGAAGAAAGTAGTTATTGAGAAATCAAAAAAAAAAAAAACAAAAGCACTTTTCACATTGGCACTTAATTAAATTCAAAAAAAAAAGTTAATTTAAAAAAATTAATTTTTTTTTCAAAAATTTTCGATTTTGAAAATTAATTTCTCAAAAATTATTTTTTTAAACAACTAAATTTAAAAAGCAAATATAAGAATACAATATTAGTTTTAAAAAAGGCTGTGGCACATCGTTTATGTGCTTTCGTTGATTTTAAATATTTTTTTTTTTCATTTTATGTCAATTATTGAGAAAATGTGCACCATATTTTAGACTTTTTTTTTTAATAACCACAAAATCATTCTTTTATTCTGTTTTCAATTAAAATTGTTTTAGTGAATAGCTTTTAAAAAATTAATTTTCAAATTTGAAATTAAAAACAAAATGAAAAAAAATTTTATTGTTCAAAGCTCCTATGAATTTTCAGTCAAACGCATTAAAACCGTTGCTTCTGTTTTCTAGTTTTTGAGAAAATTGAAAATAACCAAATCTACTTTACTACTTTTTTAGTTGAAATAGGATCTTTGGAGAAACAAAATAACGGATAGGAGTCGAATTTAACGAATACTATGTGGGAATTTGTAGGTGATCTCTTCCGTTTGAAGAAATTAAATTTTTTAAAGCAGGCTCCAGGTCAGACAACAAAATTAAATTCATTTGACAGGCTCAATACCACGACATTTACACAATTCAAATGCATGTATAATTGAAAGAAAAAAAAATCACAAAAAAAAAAATTATAAACATTTTACTACTGTCCGTGGTTTCCTTTTTTTTTGTTTTGTGAACATTATTTTCTCTGAATAATACATGCATTTGAATTGTGTATAAATGTTGTGATAGTGAGTCTGTCGAATGAATTTTGTTGCCTGATGAAGAGTGTATTCATGCTCGAAACGTTGCATCACCATATAACACCGTCTTTTTTATTGACCTGGAGCCTGCTTTAAAAACTTCAATTTTTACTTAACGAAAACTACTTCAGTTACTTTTCAATTTTTTTAAAAACTAAAAAATATTTATGCATCCAGCTTTTAATGTTTGACTTAAAATTGATAAGAGCATTGAATATTAAAAACAAAGGCGTAGAATTTTAGATGATTTAGTATGATGTTAAAGCATTTTTAGTATGATGCTAGGTTAAAAACAGGCTTTTCCAAATTTTAGACAAGTTAGGATCAATTCAATTCAATTGCAAAAATGGGTTGAACTGTCACTGTTTTTAGGCGTGTTCATCTACAAAAATAGGTTTAGTATGACACTAGTTAGAAAATTTTTAATACTAAGAATATTTTAGTAAAGAGTTTTAAAGACTGTTTAAAATTTTGCGCCAAAACTACTTCATATTGAAAGATTTTGATTGAAACATTTTTAGACACAATTTTTTCATTTTTGTTTTTTTTTTTTAAACTTTTAAAAGTTTTAAAGTTATTATTTCAAAAACTATTTACTAAAACAATTTTAATTAAAATAAGAATATAAAAATGAATTTAAAAAAAGTATATCATGATTCATGACAAATATTTTTTTTTAAGCGGGAGCCAGACAAGCTCGAATTTCCCGCAAACTCAGTTTGTGCAGAAACAAACCCTCTACAATATTGCAATCAAATTTGGACCACTTCAAAACTTTTGTCAGATAAACTTCCTGTTGCTTGCACTAAATGGAAATTAACAATAGACCCCCCCCCCCCCCCCCCTCCAAACAATACGATTTTTTTCTTTATTTAATGCTTTAGTTTAATTTTCTAATTCATCTATGAAAAAACCATTAATGCCTTGCATCTTCGTTTCTCGCTAGTTACAATTAGGCATCGTTATCACGAAAATGAGATATGGGAAGTAAATAACGGCTGCTATCACGGAATTGGGCACTCCAACCCTTAAAAACGATATTTTTATTTTTTTTTTTATCTATTAAGAATCGCTGCGTCCGCCAGTCAAATTTTTATAGCCAATTTTAACTGTAAACTTCTAAAGTTGAAAATAACGAAAAGTTAATTACATTTATCTTTATATTTAATATATCATTTTATTATTATTATTAATACAGCTTTATACTTATCAGATAAATATTACATATTTATTTATTTATATCTACGATACTTATTCTGCTTGTTTTTTTTTATTTATATTTCACATAGATTTCGTATACCGAACATTTTATTTCATATTTTTTTTTTGTTCATTAAATTATTCTTATTATAAAATTTATTGTTTTCAATTTCATTAAAATGTATGTTAAAAATTACACATCTGTACATTTGCACAAACAATATATTGCATATATGTATATACACTTTACGTATACATAATTGAATTAACAAAAAAAAAAAGAAATTTTAATTTAAACTCAAATTTAATATATGTAATATTTAAACGAAAAAAAAAATAAAATATTTGGATTAAGTCAATATTACATCATTTTCTCCATATCTTTTTTTATATAATTATTTTAAATGCATTCTACATGATTTTATTTTATTATTTTTGTATACTTTGTAGGAATATTCTATTTTATATGAAAAATTTAAAATATTCATTTATGTATATAATATAGCCTATTTATCTATTCAAATATATAATTTTTTTTTTAAATTATTATTTTCAATTAGCGGGGACTAATTAATTCGCATAAATTGGCAAATGAGAATTCTCTCGTTAAGCAAAACAAACTTGTAAAATTTGTTTTTCAAACATCGTATACATTATTTTAAGTCTTTTTCCGTTTCATTTATTTTATAAACTATAAAGTTTTAATTTTTCTGCTATTATTATCATTTTTATGTTTGTTTGCATTCATTAAAATTAAAATCTATTTAAATAGAAAAACAAACAAAATTAATACTGTTTTAATTAATTCATTTTTTTACATAATAATATTTTAACTTAATAAACCAAAAAAATTTAAAGTTAAAATTCTTTATAACATGTAAAATTTTCATTTAGCTATTTTTACTCTTGCTTGCGCCCCATGTGGCAACTAGAATAATACAATTTAATGTTTTTTTATTGCATTAGGTTTGGCAAAAACCTATCAATTTTGTAGGAAATCATGATTTACGCAACTACTGTTGTTGATGCCATAATCCGAAAAGCTTTCAAAGCTTTTCAACAAATTTCAGTAGACCGAATTATGGTGCTCGTATTGGTTGTGTGTTGCGTGGTGCAAGTATGAAGGTATTGAAGATGCATTTAATTCTGAAGCACGCCGACGAAGCGCTGCTATACTATGTCCTCGCCAGACATCTTCGTCACCATCTGTCGGTGATTGGAGACTCTGACAATTCGAAACAATGTGGTGGTGGTTGCTGGTGTCCTGATTGTGGGATTGTTGCGATGGTGGTTGGTGTTGCTGCTGCTGTTGTTGTTGTTGTTGCTGTTGCTGTTGTTGGTGAGATTGTTGCTGTTGGTGTTGCTGGGTAGCTTGCTGTTGCTGCTGGTTCTGAAATTAGATGAGGGAAATTTAGTTTATGCCAGAACCACACTTTTTGGGATATTAAGGGAAATATTTTGAAACAGGATATTTTAAAGGATGTGATTCTAAGGGCCACTTGTACAAACTCTTACATGGCTCATCAATTTTAACTCTTATCTGAGGTTCAACGATGGTTGATATTACCAATTACATGCTTGAACTGTAGTTGAATATCAGTTATTCCACCGAAATTACTGTTTACCCCCATAAATTTGATCCCGTTTTCAACTTTTTACACTGCTAATGTAAATGGATAACGGACATAATATTGGAAATGTCAAAAATGTGTTATGGTAGAAATTCAGGCAATATCAGGCAATTTTGAAAAACAGAATTCTATTAAACCGAATCGAAAAAACACAGAATTTTTACAAAGGGAGGCAGAAGAATTTCGAAGGCGCAGAAATTTGATCAGCTCACGTCAAAAATTATTCTAGGATTTAAAATTAATTGGAACACGACCTCAAAGTAAAAAGCTTCCGTTATTATGTGTTTTATTTCTTACCATTTGATCGCCATTCACTTCATTTTGACTAGCATTCTGTTGATTGGAGAGGGGTGGTGTGACCGATGAGCATGAGTTTATATTTGGCGGTGTGCTCGTAGTAGGCGAATTACCAGTACAGCCTACACCGCCAACGGAATGTTGATACATCATAGAGTCACCTGGAAATAATTAGTAATTTTTAAGTAGCAAGAATTAGATGGAACAATGTTATATTATGTATTACTAATACGTATTAGAATAGTTAGTTACATTTAGTTATGGGCCAAAAAATTTAAAAACTATTTTTAATTAATTTAATTAAAGGAAATACCAGCTTATTGCTCTATTGTACGAAATAGTTTGTTAGTTACATAATTTATATACATAATCTTAAAAAAAAAAAATATTCCTTAGTTCCTTTTCACACGAAGAAACAAGTTTCTGGAGATTTTTTTGACGTTTTCTTTTAAGCTCTTTAACAATCTCTTGCGCCTTTCACACTTAGGAAACCAAATCGGAGGAGACTTGCTGTATTTTTCTTTTGAACTACCTTGGTTGAACGCACACAAACGTAGTGTGAAGAAAAACGTTAAAAAATCTCCTGAATTTGTTGGCCGGGGAAATTTTGTTTACCCCTTTTTCTTCTTACCCTTCTCGCCTATGAACTGATTGTTGCTGGAAACTCAGTTGCTTCGTGTGAAAGGGGACTTAGCAGTATCTAAGCAAGGGGTGAATGGAGCACCTAGTTCACATTTCATTTTATTTTTTAAACCGAAATGGTAGTGCCAAAAATAATAGAACTAATCCCGATGAATGCCGAAATAGAAGTCGTTTAAAAAATATAAACGAATCTATTTTATTAAACGATGCAGTGAAATAAGTACCCGGGACTTAAGTACACAGAGTTTTAATTATTAAATTCTAAATAAAAAAAGCAGGACGCTTTTTCGAATGTAGCTTATAAAAAACCTATATGATAATAGTTAGCTGCTAGTTAATTACTAATTCGTTACGCAAAAACAACATAAACAAAAAGAGCAATTTTTTTTTCGTAACTAAGTAGCAGGTTATTATTATTATAATTATAAATTTTTTAATACGCATATTCGAAAATTGTCCTGCTAACTAAGAAAATATATTAAATAAAAATATGAACAAAAAATAAATGTTTTGATTGAAAAGGCCCCAGTGAACGGGAGCGCTTCGATATAAAAATCATGAAAAACGAAATTTCATAAATTCATAAACCCACAATTAAAAAATACCGCATTCAATAATTTCACATTTGTATATCGCACCCAAAAATTTGACGAATATCAACCAACATTTTGGACTTTATTTTATTGTACTTAAGTTCAGGGAACCACATTGTTCAACCTACAGTGTGACAAAAAGCTATAGCGTGTAGGTTGAGTCGAGAAAAGAAAAAATCGTATAGGAGGGATCTATTTTCCCCTGTCTCGGCAGGAGGGGCATTTTTTTTTTTTAAATAGGAAATCATTAAAAAACAACGGAAAAACTTACAACATCATGCTATACTTTTATTATAAGCCAGAAATCCCTTCTTATATAAAGTTTTTAATTTAAATTATTTTAGAGAATAGTTTTTGAAAAATTAACTTTCAAAAAATAAAAATTTTGAAAAAATAATGCAAAAAATTGTGTTCAAATTAATTTTGTTCAAAATTTTAGTAAGTATTAAGTAAGAAGGTACTACATATTTCTATTTTTAATATTTAACGCTCCTATCAATTCATAGTCAAACAATATTTTTTAGTTTTTGAGAAAATTAAAAACAACGGGATGGGCAATGTTCCAAAAAAATTTACTTAAAACAGAAAAAAAAAATTATTATAAAAAAAACAACGGTAACCGTTACAAACGGCATGCTAATGCTATACTTTTTTGTTAAACCAGAAATCTCTTATTTTATTTTAAAATTAAGTTCTTTTTAGCAATACATTTTTCAAAAATTAATTTTCAAACTTAATTTAAAAAAAAAAAAATAGTGTTAAAAATTTTGCGTTATTTTAGCGGATCTTTTAATGCGAGCTACAAAATCGGGGCTTACGGGTTTCATTAAGTTTAGAGCGACTTGAAATTCTGCAAAAAAATTTTTCGATTTTCTCATTATTTAAGATTTTGGGAGCTCACTTTTAAGCCAGCTTTAAAACTTGTTAACTTGAATTTAAAATAAAAAAAAACCTTTGGAGCAACAATTTTCGTGTTTGCGCTACAAATTAGCATTTAAAAAGCTATATAATTTTTGGAAAAAAGAAAAAGTTGAAAATACCATTTTTTTAGATTTTGTGCACCAAGTTCCGTTTTATTTTAACGGACCAGAAATTTAAATAAAAATGAACGAGAAAAGCTATTAAATTAATTTTTGCACAAGAAATAAGCATTTAATATTTTTGACTCTAAGAGAATTATAATTATTTTCGTACTTTCGTCCGCTAACTTCAGACTTATTTTATTGAAAACTTGAATATTTTATAAACTATTTAAGCTAAAAAATCGCGGTTTCCGCGACTTAATTGCATTTCAAAAACTACAATTTTAGGTGTCAATCATTATTTAAGATTCTTATTGTTTTATATTCCGTCCGTGAACTTCAGACTTATTTTAGCGGAAACTTTAATGACTCGGAAATAATGCGAGCAACAAATTTTTGGTTTGCGCAACAAATTATAGCATTTAATTAGCTACAAATTCAGGTATAAAAATTGTTTGATTCCGCCAAAAAGTATTATACTACTGTTGTACCTTGTAAAAAGAATCAGTCAAAACTTATACCATGAAGATGGAGAAGTCCAAAAAAGTGGGGTTTGTCATATTTTTCGTCGATCATTTGTCAATGAAAATTTCTTTTTTTGTTTTTAATATTTTTCTGATGATTTTGATTAAACTTTGCTTAACTGTAATATGATGACTTGAGTAATTGAAAGAAAAGTTATTTTTGCCAAAATATTGGAATTACTGTAAAAGTGAGAAAAATCCCATACAAAAAATGACAGTGAAATCGTAAAATATAAACTTCGTTTTCGTTTTTGTTCCGGAGTACTCTGTTCGAGAGTTTTAAGTGCACTAGGCCCTGGTAGCTGTCCTTCTCAGTTCACTTTAACTACAATGTTTAAAATCCTTCTACTCCAGGCCAGGACAATACTTTTATGAAGTATGCTTGATGTTCGAAAAATGTAAAAACTCAAAAAGAGACAATTCCTGCCATTGTATACCCAAAGTTTGTACATCTTGAAATGCATACATATACTATACCCTACCCACGCGCGGAGGTAATAAATAAAATTGAGAACGATGAATCAGAAGTTTTTGAACTGTTATTCAGAAAAAATATCAACTTCACTTAAAACAAAACAAAAAAAATATCCACCAAATAAGAAACATCACTTAAGTGTTAAAATAAAATTTTGTTGTTTGATTAACTTTATTTTCTTAAAATGCATTGAATGAACTACATATTTATTTCACATGTTGTTTTGTTGTTGTTTGTGAGATGTGAGTCGATTTTCAAAAAATCACTTAGCACCTCGGGGCCAACGACAACGTGCATTTGTTAATTGGCTAATTAAACAGAAGTCAAAAACATCGTGATTGTTGATTTTTTTTTTTTTTTAATTTAAAATATACAAATGTGTGTTTATACTGCAGGGGCATAATGGTAACATTATTTTTGTGTCCTCCATAAAACACATGAATTATTAAAACATATGAATCCATAAAACACATGAATTATTAACACTCAAAAAAATAATTTGACCTTTTTCTTGACCGTGGTCTTATGTTTTTCACGTTTTATTTTATAGATAGGTACATATTTATTTAAGAGAAATTTCTATTGAAGGTAACGTGAAATTTGTTTAAAACAAAAAAATGTAAAATGTTTTATTTGTTTTGAATAATTATATAAAATATTTAGATTTTACAACAAATTTCACCTACCTAATGCATTTAATCCATAATGTTGATAACTCCCAGCACCCATTGCTGAACCTATGTTAATACTCGAATTAAGACCACTATTTAATGAAGATGTGAGTGAGGACGATTGATTTAGTTGACCAAAACCTTTTTATGTACATATTGTTATAATTATTACAGATTATTTAAATGTACATTTCACCGTGTAAAGTTGTGTGTTTAAGCATTTCAAAAAAATACAAAGAGAAAAGAGAAAGAGAGAGAGAGAAAGTAATATTGTTAGTAAGAAGTTTTTTTTAGTATAAGAGACAAATTTAATGTTTAATATGGTTTTCGTTTCAGTTAATTAGATTTTGTAATGATTTTTTTTGTACACACCAGCTGTCATGGGATTGACACCGACACTCCATCGATCACCGCCAAACATTGATGAGCCACACAACCCTTCGCTCATTGCAATATTCGTTATGTTTGCACCGAAGGGCGGGAGTCCGTGGGACGGCAAGAGTGCACCGGGGGTACGGAAGACATTTGTTGTCTTCTTGCGTTTCTTCCATTTGGCTCGACGATTTTGAAACCAAACCTGTAATAAGCAAACAATAAATTAATGTGATGGTTATTTTTATTATAGATTAATTCTTATAGCGGCCGCTTATGAAACTCCTTGGAAAGAACTACAAGTAAATCTGTGGTTAGTAAAGAAAGTAAACACAAAGGTCTAATATTTGAATATGTTGATGTTACAAGGGTCCCAAGTTATAAAGCTGTTCCAGAACTAAAATTGCTATAACATCCAAAAAATCAACAAAGCGTTTTGGATTTTTAGAAGGGTTTTTAATGAAAAACCTTGTCTATCTTGGATCCGCTTTCAATTTAGAGAACGTTACCAACGGTTTTTTTGTACATTTTGACCCCACTGAACTCGAAAATCACTTTGAACATTTTTCAAATATGGATAGGTTTTCGAGATATCGATTTTTGAATTTGTTGTTTGCTTTGCTCAAAACTAGATTTAGGGCTAGTTGAACAAACGTAGTTCAAAATTTAAACCGTGGTTCAGCAATTTTAATTCGCCGATTTCGGTGGATTAACTGAGGTTCAACGATGGTTCAAGTGATAAAATCAAATTACATCCCTGCACCGCCGTTAAACCTCAGTTAATCTACCGAAATCGGTGAATTAAAATTCCTAATCGAATCTAATTTAGTTCAAATGGGTTATAGGTTAGGGACAAAAACAAAAAATAAAAAGAGATTAATTTTTTTTATATTCCATTCATAAATTTTTAGTCAAACACAAAAAAAAAATGGTATTTTAAAGTTACCTATTTTAAAATTGAAAACTTAAAAAAATACTTTTTTCTTTAAAAAATATTAGGGTAGTTCATTAAAATATTCTTGAGTTTCAACTTTAAACCAAAAACTGAGAGAAGCATCGAATATTTAAAGCGAAATAATAACGTAAAATTTAAAAAAGAAAAAAAAAAAAAAACAATTTGAATAAAAGGTTGTTATCGAAACAAATCAGAAAGCAGCCGCAACAACAGACACGTAATGTCCATACGGGATCGGGATACCGAGAACATTCCCGGTGCGTTTCATTTTTGGGGGCCTTTTTTCAGGAAAAATTGAAAAATTCTGTAAGTATACAACATCCTCTGATGTTGACCACCTTTATTTTTTTTTTGGTGATCCCCAAATCAGTGAAGAAATAAAATGTAGAAGGTTTGTATGTATTCAGTTCTATATACTTTTCACCTTTTGCTTTTTTTACGTTCGATTTTCATATTCAATGAGCGTTTTCACGATCCATATTCAATGAGCGTTTTCACGATCCGGTGCAACTGATCTAGTATCGTTGTAAAAGTGCAAAAGTGTAAAATTTTTTTACACTCCAACAATAAAGTATGCTGAAGACAATCTTACAGCACTTTTGCACTTTTTCTATACCTCAATCCCATTGCAACAGAAAAATAATATTTGTAAACGTGTATTTTGATGGCAAGCAAAATGCCATTGTCGCTGTCAGCTGTTATTCGTGTGTATTTTCTGCAGGATAACAATGGAATAGACAAAGTGCGTTCGCGATCTACTAAAAAAAAATAAAATTTTGAAATTTTACTAGACTTGTTGCAACGGATTGTGAATACCCCTGTCCGTGTGCGCATTTTTAATCAACGATAAAATAATAAACAAGCATTTACATAGAAGACTGCGACATTTTTATTGAAGAAATACTGCCTGAAAGCTCGAAAACAAAAGTTGTGTGAATAATGTATTAAGGATATTTTATACATATATGTAACTAATTTGAATGTATTTTTTGAAAAAAATGATCATGACAATTTAAAAACATTTTGCCCAATATAACGATTTTTATGAAGACGTAGAATGCTTCCATCTATGAACGTTACCAAAGATTGCTGAAGTTGGTTTGTGAAACAACGATCTGATTAAAATATGCAAATATACCAATACCTACATATGAAGAAGAGGCAAACAAAAGTAATACCCAGTGGCTTAGCTACCGCTGTATCAATGATACAGGGCTCCCAGGATATTGGGCCCCCGAGATATAGAGGCCCCTGAAGATAAACAGCACCCGACAAGAAAGTGTACAAAAAAATTCATTGAGTTGAATAAGAAACAAGGTCGATGATTTAAAGTGTACTTATAACCAATTTTGTTGCATGTGTCTTTTCGACAGTTGTTCTTCCTGTGTAAATATCTACGTTCTACAAACTAACACTTCCGCAACTTTGCGGAAAAACACTTTTAGTCCAGTCATATTAGACATTTGACTTCGGAAAAATCGCCGGAAAACTGGATTTCGGAATACAGCCTCCTGATAATGTTCTTAAAAAACCGTAAAAAGTCCCCACCGATAGGAGCGCCGCTAACAATTTTACAAAATGGTTTTTCAGGAATATTTCACTAAAGGTACCTTGTACAGAAAAAATGTTGGTCAAAAATTTGTAGCTTAAAAAATTTCCTACAAAAAAGATTATGAAACTTTTTTTCATCAAAGTAACGGTTTTCGAAATAATTCAATCGGTAGAGTTAAGGCTTTAAGTTTTCTATACAAATGGGGAATGCACATAAATATACAGGATGATTTGAATGTGGTGAAAAAAACCTAAATCGTATAGGTTAAGTCACAACAAACAAAAATTGTATGGAGGGGTTGCCTATTCCCCCACGTTTAGGCGGGAGGGGCAATATTCTAAACAATCGACTGGAAATTGAAAAGAGATCATTAAAAGACAACGGCAACACTTACAATATTGTTTTTAATTCAAATTATATTCAAACTCAAAATTTTGAAAAAATATGTGTTAAAACTATTTTTTTTTTTTTTATTTTACGTCATACGTACTATTTTTGTTTTTAATATTCAATGCTCCTATTAATTTCTAGCCAAACACTAAAAACTAGATGTCTAAATGTCTTCTAGTTTTTGAGAATGGGGACTTTTTACAGTTTCGAACACCATCAGGAGGCTGTATTCCAAAATCCACCTTTCCGGCGATTTTTCCGTAATTTGGCTGTTTTTATGTCTAATATGACTGGAATATTTGTTTTTTTTTTTTGAATTTTCATAATAATCGTCCTGCCTGCTAACAACGCGCGTGCAAATCAAAATCTAAACCTACTCTTGGTTTGTGTGTGAATGCTGCCCATTTTCGATATCTGAACGAGTTCATTATTTGTAAAAGTGCTATTCAAAATTGACTGGGAAATGACAAAGAAGCGTCTCTCGTCTGCCTAGTTACTAAGGAGTTAAAACGGCAACCCAAGAATTTTTACAGTTTTTTGCACTCATTCCAAATAACACGTTTTTTTTTTTTTTTAATAAAACAAACTTGTTAGCCAGCTAGCGGAAATACCCTACAGGGCCCCTCAAATAGCTAGCTACGCCGCCGCTGGTTATACCAGAAAGTTACAAACATTTTTTGAACAAAGAAGTGTCAAACAAACGCAAACACAATTCACAAATTTTTAGTGATCCTACCGTTAACACAAGTAAAGTGTGAAAGTGAATTTAAAAAAAATATAAAGAATAGATTAAGAACAACTATGAGTACCTAATAAAAACTTAGAAGCGTATATATATGTTAATGGCTTGCGAAAAAGACATACTACAAGAAATAAAAGAATTTACTAACTGTGAAAAATTTTTGATTTTCTTAGTTTTTTAAATAGATTTTTTTTTCAGAGGGGCGTTTTTTTCGAATCCCTGTAACAATTTTGCTCCCACCATGCGGCTTGTGAAGGAAGGAATTGTCTTGTCATATTCAACTACAAACGGCTCGTTGAAATACATGACCATATTAAAAGGGATTCCTTAATAATGTTACTCAATTAAATTAGACATCTTCCCACATATAATTATATGCAAAAGCATATACATACATAGTTTCTAATCAGTATACTTGTTACTTTAGTAATATTAACATTCCAATTTCCAAATAGTAAACACGAAAACATAACATCATTTTAATCAAGATCAATTATACGTCATTTACATATGAGTATAAACGTTGTTGGAATAAAGGTACATAGGTGTATATACCTAACCTACCATCAATATACAATATACAAGTTCATCAAATAGAATATCCTTGCATATGCAACGCAACTATACCATCGTTTCTTGTATGATAAACTTATGGAGATTTATGCGACGTTTGGTCGAAGTACAAGAACAGCCATTATTCCACACAAACAAATCTCTCAGACTTTAGGTTATGATTCTAATAGATATAGTTTAAAAGAGTAAGGTAAACAAGCAGCACTGCATGTAAAATTTGACATGGAGCTCGAGCAATTTAGGAATCGGACAAAAGTGTAATAGTCCATTGAAATGTTACAAAATTTTGGCCGAACCTTGCATTTTGTACAGGACAAAATTTTATTTGATGGATCTGTAGAAGGGACCAGTGTGAGTGTAAAAACGAGTTTTTTGGGGTTGAACTCCCCCCATTTGGCCGCCATTTTGAAAAAGGGGGCGTAAAAAGGTCTTCGCGATATCTTGAGAACCATACATCACACAAACAAAATTTTACCACATTTGAGTAGAGAATTAAATTCTCTACAATTTATGTTAACACACTTTTTATCATAAAATTGAAAAGAAAAAAGTTGTAATCAAAAAAAGTGGACCATTGTCAAGAAAAGTATCATTATCTTCTTCTTTTATTTATTTTATATCCTCTTTAAGATAAATTTCTTAGAACGGTCATCTTTTTTTGGTTTAACTTTTTTGTTTTCAATTCTACGATAAAAGGTGTTGTTACAAAAATTGTAGAAAATTTGATTCTCTATACAAATGTGGTAAAATTTTGTTTGTTCGATGTATGGTTCTCAAGCTATCGCGACGACCTTTTTGGACCCCCTTTTCCAAAATGGCGGACAAATGGGGGGGAGTTCAAACCCGAAAACTCGTTTTTACAATTACACTGATCCCTCCTAAAGATCCATCAAAAAAAATTTTGTCATGTATGAAATGCAAGGTTAATGTAACATTTCAATTTTGTTAAGGTGAATTTTCATACTTGTTTTACAGGGAAAAGTTTTGTTTCGCGGGCTCTGGGATATAAGCAGCTCATACGCTGGATATTCGCAAAAAAATATAATACCATCTAAAAGGTCACATAATTCTAATAGAAGCTCAACTATAATTAATGTTATTGTTCAATTGTGCAATTGATTTTTGTTTATGGATTTTTAAAGTTCATTTTATTTCAATACCGTAAAGATTTTTAGCACCTCATTCGCACATTCAACATGATTTTTTATTTTAAAGTAGATAGGTAATCAGCAACAACAATACAAAATATCAGTTTCGTAAAACTTAAAACTTGATTTATTTTTTATCATAATCAAACCCTTTACGTTTATGAGACAAAGACCCACCTGCCCTTCTTCAAAAAAAAATCATCCATCATAAAATCTTTAAATTCGTTAATGCTCAATCTATGTTCAAACTGGTTTTAGGTCAGGACTATAGATATGTTTTTTTTTTTTCAAATTATTATCCCTATGTCTTCACGCAAAGCGTGTTACACGTAATCAACCTCTCATTCTCAGTTCATTCACGCCTCGTCTGCCACGTAAATAAGCGTTAAAAAGTCGGTTAAAAATACACTTTTCATTCTGGTGTGTTGTTTCACTTTTGAGTTTCAGCCAAAACCAAAATATGAATTCGGGGGTATCTTTCTCCGATTAATGCAAACCTACTGTCGTATGGAAATCTCTGTCTATAAGGGTGCGATTGTACGCTCACCCTTATGAATAAATTATTAGTGCCATTGCCATTCCATTATAGTATGCGATTAATAGTCGTCTCGTGATACATTTTTATTATTAAAGAGGCGAGCGAAATTGAGCACAAACAGCAAAAAAAAAAAGAACCAGAATCAAAACAAACATAAAATTAGATTGTAAAAGGAATATGATAATGCTACTGTTCATATAATTCAACTCAAAATAACATTCCTAGGGGAATTTCGCCAACAATACATTAAAGCAAAAACCTGGATAGCTTCTCTTATACAAAAAGTAGAATTAAGAAGAATCATAAAGCATGTGTCGATAAAAGTTTTTCAAAAAAAAAAAAAAAATGCAAACATGAGTATTATTTTACAAAAGTCCGTAATTTTGCATTCAAACTGGACAATGAAGAAAAAGTGGGTTTAGCAATAGTTAGGTTTTTTTGTTGTCTTTTTTGTTTTAGCTTGGCCCCTGCCTGTTTTTTGCCCAACTTAATTTGACATTTCTTTGTTCCAGTGTTTGAAAAATTCAACCATGGAGAGGTACACAATTGAGTAGCGCCTTGAAGCCTTTTACGAAATGTATCTCAATCATGTCTCAGAGTCATTGTGAAAATATGGACCATCGGATAGAGGCATGCCACCTAAGCCGTGGCGGGCCTGATATTATTTTTCACACATAATTGTCATAGATCCTTCTATCATAATAAAAAATATTAAGATAATTCTCTGAAAAATTTTTTGTTTTATTTACAATTAACATCGTGCGTTTTCGTTGGACCACCCTTTAATTAAGTCGTTAAAAAGATTATTATTTTTCTCACAACAAAAAAAAAAAAAAAAAAACGGGCTCACAAATTATTATTAAAAATATTCGTTATTTTTAATTAATTGTTCATCCTTATTTAAAACAAAAAAATGTGTTTCTATAGGTAATTTATTATTTTATTATAATTTGTTATGTTTATAAAGTATAAAGTAATGTACCTTGTAACTTTTTTTTTTTTTTTCAAAAAAAAAAAAAAACTTGATTGATTTTTATATTAATTGGCACCTAAATTTTTATACATTACTGTTTCATCTTGCATGCAACCCACGTTTTTGTTTGAAATGCATAAATCTAGGAGAAATTATTGTTAGCTCCGGGAAATTACACCAGAACTTTTTTTTGTAACTAACACAAGACAAAATTTTATTCAAAATTTTGTTTTTCAGGAAAAAAGACAAATATTTTTGGCATTTTTTTTCGTTCTCGGAAATGGAAAAAAAGCATGAAAAATTTGTTTGGAAAAAAGCCAAAAATGAACTTTCTGTCTGTTTTTCTTTCTTGTTTTGGATAAAGGCCCAGAAAACTGTATTTTATAAATTGTTGTAGTAAATTAACAGAGTAACGCTAGAGGTACTTTATCTTCTGTTGAAATCGTTCTAATTTCAGTTTCTTTGGAGTATTTCGAAATGAGTGTGCCAATGTTGAAAAAAAAGAGAAATAAAATTTGTATTTTAAATTCATTAACCGAAGCGATAGTGTTAGTATCTATAACATTTTCTGGATTAATTTCCAACATAAATTTCGGAAATTTCAAAATAAAATACGGAAATTACGTCAGAACATTATTATTGAATATTTTGGCCTTATTTCTATTTTGCTTTCTGGATTTTTTTTCTCCATATCCATCTGGCACGATTTCCAATGTTTCTGGCTAATTTTTCAAAAATGTTTCAAGATTTTTTTTCCTACATTTGAGCAGACGAAATATCTGGAGTTTTTCCAAAAAAATAATGTTGGCGTAATTTCCGGTAGCTCGCTTTAGCCGTTTGAATTCGGCAGTAAACTGTAGGTCCCCTCCATTCCTGCAGACACGTACACAGGAATGGTTGAGAGTTGGAAGTCACTACACCCTGGTTGTTCATGAGCCGTTGTGCCACCAAATTTATTTTTTTTATTCAATAAGCCCATTTAAAAAATGTGTAAAAAAATAAAATAAAAAATTAATTTGGTGGCACAACGGCTCATGAACAACCAGGGCGTATTGACTTACAACTGTCAAGGTCAACTATTCCCGTGTGCGTGTCTGCAGGAATAGAAGGGACCCACATTTTATCGCCGTATATGAACGGTCAATGTGAGCGGCACTTTTCTACGGCAGGAGATACTCTTGGAGGATTTGTCAATTCCTCGCAAGAGGAATGTGTATTATATTAAAAATTTATTCTTATTCATTTTTCTCACAAATAAGATATATTGATTAAAAAAATTTATGTCGAATTCTTTTTAAAAGAAAAATCGATTTGTTTAGAAGAAAAAAATCGATTTTTCTGAACAAATTCCTTGTATTAAAAGAAAAAAATCGATTCTGTTTAGAAAAAAATCGAATATTTTTGGTAAAAGGAATTCTACATTATATAAGCATCGAAAAAAAAAATTATCAAGAGCATCGAAATTCCAAAAATAAAAAACGTTGAATTTTGAAAAAAAGCTAATATGTACAACATTCGTTTTTTTTTTCAAAATTTTAAGTTCAGAATTTTTTTTCAAATCTGTATGTAGGTACATTGATTTAAAAGTTTATGTTGAATTCTTTTTAAAAGAAAAATCGATTTGTTTAGAAGAAAAAAATCGATTTTTCTGAACAAATTCCTTGTATTGAAAGAAAAAAATCGATTTTATTGTTAAAAGGAATTTGACATGAATAAAATTACAGGTTTATGTCTTAAAAATAATCTTTAACACAGCACAGTACAATGTTACTGGTGTTCCCCTTTTGTTTATAAATACATAATTTATTTTCTGTTTATTTTGTTTGTATTTAATTAATTAAACTACAAACTTTTTTCGAATAATATGTGAATCTTAGAAAATCCTACGAGACATTAACACAAATAAACATTCTTTATGACATCAATTCATTTTTCAAAAAAAAAAAAAAAAAATTAATAAATAAATAAAAAATGTTCACATTTTGAACTGAAGAAATTCTTCTTTTGATGGTTTTGCGACAGGTATTCGTATTCATTCTCATTTTCAGCCCTTAGGAGAATTCAAACAGCGATGATGTTGTGCATTATTTGTGAGTGTATAGTGTATAGTCTTTAGTTTTTTTTTGTCATAGAAAAAGTCCTATTTCACACATTTCAGAGTCCTGACAGTTTGATTGAATGCGTGCCCGCTCGCTAGCAGACGTCCCTTTTACCAGAGGCCCTGTCAAAAGTTTGACTATGCTTTCAGCCGAGCGACACGACTCGGCCTGATGGGCTATACAGAACTCCGCCAATGAACCGTATGGTTCTCGTTTATGATGCTGTATGATGTGATTTTAATGCAATAAGAAGTTGATAATGTTTTTTCGTTGTTGTCCGCGCATGTTAAAGGTTGATTCTCACAATGGGGTGTATAATAAAGTTGGCTGCTGCGGTGGTGGGCGCATAATTGCGAGGGTGAAAATCAAATGAAATTTATATTAGCCCAAGGGTTGGTTTCTCGCTTTTCCAGTCATATTATTCCTAACTACTATCCCTTGTGGTGGGTTTAATAAATATTTGTTGGATAACCTTTATCTTCCTATATGGCTGGTTGAATCAATGATTTGTTTTGATGATACGAAAATGAGGATGGCATCAAATGGGCGTCGGATTATGACTCCCAAGTGGCAGTTTTTTTTTGTGTTTTGTCTTTTCGAGGTTTTCTATATGGTTTTGACTTTCGACTCGGTGTCAGTGGTGATGGTACATTAATTGTGCATTATGAAAATGTGGTATTAAACACCTGTTATCTGAATTCGAGATTCATTTTTGATTTCAATGGGATGTAAAAGTTAAAGTACGGAAGGGTGGTGCATCAGCAGCAAACAGACAAAGATGTGAAAAGAGAATAATGGTAAATTTCTGGGTCAGATCACGATAAAACTTCTATCTATGATAGAATTTATGGGAAAATAAAGAGACGATAGTAGAATAGAGAAAGAAATTACCGTGTGAATGTTTGGAAAATAGAGACGTTTTGATTGATGTTTGAAATTGGCTAGTGGTATCCAATTGAAAGATTAATTTATATGAAATAAGATATACTACCTCTTCGACGACGGCACGAACAATAGCAGGAAGATTACAAAATTTAATTCTTGGTCTAGTTCGTGTTCAATACTATAGGTATGCAGCAGATGTAAGTACGAGCATGAATTGCAAAAAAATAAAGCTTTTATAGTATAAGATTCCCTTGGGTATTTTAACTTAACGAAGAGGATGCCCACTTTGTAGCACAATATTTGATGGGAGCAACTCAAAGTATTCCTTTCTTATACCCATAATCCTGAAAACCCAAAATCCAGAAATCCCAAAGTTCAGAAAACCCAAAATTCCGGAACTAAAATTTAAAAAGTATTCTCTTCGCCTGAGAAAACCCATGAATATTATATAAAATAAGACTGAGAAACTTACCTTCCATATCAACAGGTTATATGTTGGGGATAAAAAAAACCCTTTTCGGTGTCCCCACGTTACTGACACACTGCTTCTCAATGGAAAAGGACCTTATATAAAATAAAAAATTTGCGCAAATTTTTTCGGGACTTCGATTTCGGCATTTTGGATAATTTGGGTTTCATACCTAGATTTTGGGTTTTCGGGATTTTGGGTTTTCGGGATTTTGGGTTTACGGGATTTTTGGTTTTCGGGATTTTGGGTTTTATGGATTATGGATTTCGGGATTCTGACCCCAAACCTTATTTATATTAATTTGTTTTATTGTCTAGAAAATTAAATTTTATTTTATATAGGTTGTAATAGATTTTGAAGATGATAGACCGTAAATGATCTCCACGCTCATGCGACACATGAACAGACAATTATTTATTGCGGACTAAAGGGTTGAAGTCGGGTTAGCTACAACTATCGCACTCGACGGAACTGCACTTCAGTGGAACTGCACGGCAACAGAGCTTCACGAAGCGTCAAATTATTGATTGTATGAAATTGTATGAAATTGTATGAAATTGTATGAAATTGTATGAAAATGTATGAAATTGTATGAGATATATGTATTTCAATAAGCGACAACGGGGGGCGGAACGGCGGCGCGACACTAAACTAAGTTAGTTATCAGAGCAACTTTGTCGCGTCGGTGCAGTTTAGTTCCGTTGTCGTCATAGTGTGATATTGCAAGCGGCGCGAAACAGTGCGTCACAAATTATTATTGATTTTCTATTTTAGTGCAGTGACATACAAAATGGTGTGTATAGCTAAAACTTGCATTTTTGAAGAATTTTGTATGTAGAGTAGGGGGAGGCAGTGTGAGAATAAAACCTAGTTTTCGGAGCCATTTGGCTGCCATCTGTAGCATTGTAGCAATTTAATTGACACTAACTTTATGATATGCCGCTTACTTTCGCACATCTACAGTCCAAGTGCGGTATATACACAAAAAACTGTCGAGGAGTGTTGTGTAGTGTCGCGTAGTTCCGCTGAAGTGCAGTTGCACCTTTACTGTTACCTCCTTTTCTTAAAAAAAAAAAATATTGCCAGACAATACATCTTGATCAAACTGCACAGCACAAAGCGAATCGCTCTGGGTGCAATTCCGTCTCATGAAGCATTTCTGGATTAGAGTCATTTGAAAACATAAATACAAGTATTACAAAAACAACACAAGATCCAGGTCTTTGGACTTGGATTTCAAAATCCATTTTTTGTACACTTCCCTAGCAATATTTTATTTTTATAGGTTGGTATACCACCTCTGAGATTTACAAAAAAAAACCTCAATAAAATTGAAAATTCACGAAATCAAACACATGCCGCCATCATTCCAATTTATTTTTTTGAGTTTTTTCTTCACTTAATAGAGCCGAAGCACGAAAAAAATACATAAAAACTATTGCAATTTAAAATCAAAAAAAAGTATTTTTCAGTTGTAAGATAAAATTTACTTATCATATCTCTGTACTGTGCAATGACTTTTCATATTGTAAAAATGTTAATTCTTTATGGACACAATAAATATATATTTATATCTAACTGAAGCGAAAAATTGTCCCGGATCAGATTTAGTGGAAAATAAAATGCAGCTATTGCCGTTTAGTTCAAAAAGATCCTTACCATACATAAACTAGCAATTTATCAAGTTATTGTCTTCTTCGGCCATTCCAATCATGTTTTAGAAAAATTTGGCAAAATTCCAGGCGAACAGGCAAATACAGAGGGTTAAACTCGCAAGTAATTTGAACTTTGTATGGAAACAAGTTTAAGTCATCATTAAGTCATCATAGGGATCTAGATTCAGTAAACATGTTTGCCCAGCCTCATAATGGTCCATCTACTCGGGGGATTGCCGGCAAAGTCCCGCCTAAATTCCGCTGCTCTATCAGAATTCTTGTTTCGTTATCCAAAGCGTTCATTTTTATAAATCTAAATAGTAGCCCACAAAATTTTATATAAGAGAAGACAAATATTTCAGTTTGATAAATCCATCTCTTCTCTATCCCCCTATTTGAAAGCGATTATACAAAAGAACCAATGAGGGAATTTCAGTGGACTTCGGATATGCCTGGAGTGTGAAATTCTGCATCGAGACCAACCATAAGATTTTTTGAATATATGCCTATGTACAAGGTATATATTTTTTAACTAACTTAAACCCCGTCTCCGCTAATGCGGTTTTCCGTCATCGCCATAAACAACTTTGTTAGCATGCGAAAACACTTTGTTATTCAGAATAAAATATCGTCATAGCCAGTCGCGGGGATGACTTTTAAAGAAAATAATTTCACTTTCGTTATCTACAATCCATATGCCATTTTTTAATCGATGCTGTTTTTTTTTTTTATTTTTGAAATTCCCCTTTTAGGGGTTACATAAGTCTCCATCTACGCATTGATCTTTCTACATATACATACAGACATATACATACATACATTATGTCTTCATGAATGTTTATAATAAACTGATTAAAAAAAAGTCAAAATGTCGTCGATTTGCAATCCTATGCGATTCATGCAATTAAAATAGTGGTACACTTGGGCGTATACGCACTAAAATAATTTTATTAAATCTTAACTAATTTTATTATACTCTTTGTTTGTACAAGTTCAAAAAATGGCCTACGCGTAACGGATACCGCAGGAAAAGGCTAGTTTATTCACTGTTTAATTTGAAAAAGAGAAACAGTAAAATCAACTAGAAAAACATAGAAATACACGATACTGAAAAATTTTAATTTTCAAAAATAATTCACGCCTAATCAATGGCAAATTATAAAGCGATAAATCGTTATACATGTATTTTAGTAGATCATACCCCCTCTCGAGGGGGTAATTCGCTAATTCGCTAACTTAGCAAAGCAAAAAAAAAAAAAAAAAACAAGAACAAGAACAAGAACAAGAGCATAGACATTTTTAAACGACAAATTCGAAACAATCAGAACGACAAATTATCCGACTTACCAATTTTCGATCGGCGAATGTTGCTTCACTTACTTTTGACATTAATTTATTAAAATATCAAGATTAAAGTTTCCAAAAATTATTTCTTGTCATAATGATTAACATAACATACATATTCTGTTTTTTTTTTATAAGTTCGAATGCCTATGATATTAAATTAAAAAAAAATCAAATTATAAACTATAGCTTCTTTTAAATCTGTCTAACTTTATTATTAATCTCACAGCCACTTGACACATCTGACTGTATTAATCCATATTTTTTGTTTGTTTTTGAATCCATTAATTCCCCAGAAGTCAGGTAGGTAAGGTATCTACCAAAAATCAAAAACAAAGTCTAAACATTAATGCATCCATAGCAGAGGCAGAGACGTTTGTCGGTAAAGTTGGACAAAAAAGTCCATTTCAAATCGCGAACTTTTGACACAATCCAAAGTCTGAACTGAAATATCCATTAAACCTACTCCTAATAAAAAAAAAAACAACAGAAAAAAAAAATCCTAAAATTTGCAACGATGTATCCTGCACTATAGTTCACAAAATCAAAAAAAAAACGAATAAAAATCTAAAATAGATTTGTGACTGTCTGTAATGGCAAGAGTCGGGAAAAGGACGAAAGTGAATTTGGTATTCGTGCACGGAGAAGGAAGTCAGAGCCAAGGAAGAGGCAACTCCCGCGGGACCATCTCGACTACAAGCAAAATTACTTTAGCCGAATCGTATTTTAGTTGAATGACAGTAAACGAGAGCTAACTCTCAGCATAAATGCGACGGCAATGGCATAAGGATGTGTATTTTTGGTTCACACTTCTTCATCCTTTTTTTTTATTTATTATTTTCTTTGGTTTGTTTTGGAAAACTGCGGCAAGAACAAGGGAAGAGAGCTGTTACTGTTAAAGGACGAACGTGGAAAAAAAAATGTTGTCGTCATTATTTATACATTTTTCTCAGTTTTGTTGTGTGTATTTGGATATTTCTATATCCACATTCCACAATAATAAAACAGGATTTAGAGGATCCCATAAAATAGATCGACTCCATTTGCAGAAGCTCATTGAATGTGTCTATGTCCCTTAAAGTTGAACGCCCATCTTATTCCGTTGCTATCGTTTCCATTTGATAGGAGGGGATGAGATGGGAGGGGAGGGTGAATGAATGTGAGAAATGACTGCCTTAAGAATTTCTCTCCCTCAACGACATCCCCCAATAGAGTCCTTGACAGTGTGTATAACTGTCGAGGGCCAGAAAAAGCCATAAAGTTTATTGCAATAGCTTTGAGACTGTATAGGAAATGAGAGAAGAGGATTGGATCTGGATGGTTGGCAACGAAATTGTTTTCCGAAGCATTTATTCGATATCAGATGGAGCTCTTTGGCTTTGATTGCAAGAATCTGTTGAGTGAATCATGACGACAATGATGTTGATGATGATGATGATGATGATGGTGATGGGGCAATTGTAATACGAAATACTATAAAATGTTATCGAAAATTGATTCGCATTGGTTGGGGATAACCCACAGGAATAAAAAAAACATATATACATAGGTATAGGGGTCTACTTTATAGATGAGCATGAATTCGAAATGTAATCTCAATGGATTTTGAGTGGTTGACAGAATTCTGTCAAAGCCAAAATGTCATAATATCAATATCGATGGATTGGTTTTCGTCAATTTATTGAAATACATATTGCTTATACCTTCAGGAATTCAGATGGAAAACATAAGAAAAATCAATAAGCCTGTACCTGTATAAAAAAATACAGATTCAATGAAAACGGACTTCAGTCGAAATTCAGGAATTTAATTTGGGTACCTACACTAATTGAAGGATGGAAAAATTACTATTATTTGTATCTATGTACATTTGCATAACGTGCATATATACTATTCAAGAGAGAATGAATTGGAATATTTTAGAGATATGAAAATGCATCAAAATGTAATAAAATGTCGATACCGATATCAATCTCGATAAGATAAAATATTCTTACACAAGAAACAAATGAGAATATTCACACCAACGATTCTAGATACGCTCATTTTGTGGATCTGGCTTAAAAGTCCGATATCAATCAATATACACTTGTCAAAAAAATTAAGGGAACAAAAAAAAATCACTTTTTTTTAGTGTTGTATCTCTGTGAAAAGTGGTCGTATTGAGATAAAACACGAGGAATTCTAAAGCTTTATATTTTTTGTATTGAGAAATTTCAGCAAATGAATTTTTTAAGGTACCATTATTGCGCAATCATAAAAAAAAACACGAGCCAAAAATTTTATTTTTTTTTTTTGAACATTGGTATTTTCTTTGAAATTTTTTTTTGAGCCAAATCAATGCTTTTTTTCGATAACTTGTTTAATCAGTTTTAAGGTCGTCTTTTTTCGTTATTCTACAATTTTTTTTTCAGAAGAATATCTGGCTTTGAATGAAAAAACAGACTTTTGACTTTGACTAAAGTTTAAGGGTAGTTTTAAAAACGGGAATTAATTTTCTATAAGATTTTTTCAAAACATTATAACGATTATTTTTTTTGGCACCTCACCGTTACATTAAGAAAAGGTCAAAAAAAGGACTGCTTAAAGACTTTTTGTAAATCTTTTACTGCTTTACAAATATTGACTGCAGGACTTAATTTGGTAAGACATTTTAAAGAACTATAGAACACCAATATTTCTGTAGAATTTCAAATTAATCCATTGAACCGTTTTCCAGTACCGAATGATCAAAGTCGTAAAAAACAATTTAAGGAACAAATTGGGTGCTTCATAAACATTGTGAAATTGTCATCAAAATGGGAAAGAAAAGAACAATTTTTGTCAACTTTTTTCACAGTTTTGCGTTAGTTTTCTGGACAACCCCAAGAGTTGTAAAAAAACCTGGGTTTTTCGATTCTCAGAAATCTTTTTGGGGATCTCAATTGTGTTGTTGACATTTTAAGCAAGAAAGAATTTCTGTACTCGAATAATTAAAACTTAAATTAAGATTGAAAAATGAATTGGTGAGTTTTTATTTCAGAGCGTTCAGTGATTTTCCTCCGTCACTTTGAAAGAGCAGGAGCATTAAATATAAAAAAGATTTCTCAAAAGCACTTGCTTTTCTTTTAATCCTTATTTGATTTCTGCGACAGAAAATAATTGAGCAACGAATCCAAAAAAAACCTTCCTCAGTTTTTTGACAGCAAAACGGAGACACTTTTGTGAGAAATTGTATTCATATTTCTGAGAATACGGATTCTTTCGAGATCTCTGAAATATGTATAAACTGGCCAAATAAAAACAACTTTAAACGTTTCCATTTTTGTTTTCCTATTTAATTTTATTCAATTAGTCTACTATTTTATCTAACTTCCATTTTAAAAACAAACAATCACGGTACTTCAACAAAATAAATGCTTTACAACGTATATCACTTGGGCAGTTTATTCTTTACCTCAACTCCCCCCAACAAAATACCTAGATCTACTTCAGGGCGAGTTCAGAGCGACCCCAGGTTTCAAAAAACAGAGAACTTGATTGTCAGGGTGAGATCAGGGTTTTCAAAAAACGCTTTGGGGCGACCCCAGGGCGACTTCAGGTCTCAACGAAATTTTCGGAGCTAAAATTTAGTTATCGGAACAGTATATCGATGGCCGAAAATTCATGTGTAAGAATATTTCATCTAAGCGGTACTGTTGATATTTGGTAATTTCTCAATTATTGAAGTCCAATATTAATAACAGTATAAATAGACCAGAAAAATTAGACAAGGTAACAAGTCCAAATTTTGAAAAAATTCCGACAGAACTAAATTTTTGCTTGTAGCTTATTATTTCCATGTTAAAAAAAATAACAAATATTCTAATCTTTAGAAATTTAATAATTAAATATAGGACCTCCAAAGTAAAAATTTTGATCAAAATACGTTAAGCGGTTAACGAGAAAGTCGAAAATAAAAAAAAAAAAAACGGCTCTATAACAGGTACCGTTAATAACAGTTTTTGGTAAATTTTTTTTGCACCAAAATGTAGACCATGCCACCACTAGTACACACAAAAATTAAAAAAAAATCGTTAAAGCCGTTTTTGAGATAAATAACTTTTTTTAAAATGGTCCTATGGCAAGTACCGTTATTTTTTCAGTTATAAAAAAATCTCGATTTCCCTTCTAGGGAATTACCCAAAAATCTTATGCTCCAAGTTTGAAGAAAATCGCTTCAGTGGTTTAGGCTATAGGCTGAGGTACAGACATACAGTCAGACATACAATACACACAGACAGACAGACGGAATAGCGGGACCCACTTTTTTCGTGTTCTCTATCATCGTAATGTCAAGTTTGATAATGTTTATCTCGAGTTCGGATTTTTGCACGAATCCATAACTTGCCCCATAGAAACTATATCGCAAGTAAAAATGAGTACCTATACATCTAGAGGATTCACCAATCAGGTGAAAAAGGAAATAACAAAATGTTAAGACCTTTAAAAAAAAATATAGCCAAACGTGTTACACACTAATAAATTTTTATATTTCCATTTTTTGTTGGTATCTTGAAATCTATTATTATGTTCCTAGCTACAGAGTAGACGTGTTTTCTTTTGGCGGTTGTTTCATTAAGTTTTTAAATAAAGTTCAATTTCATTTCTTCATCTGAACTGTTTCAAACTACTTAGAACTCTGACGTTTACTATAATAACTTAAAGTGAAGTTAATTAATCAAAACTGACTATTTCAATTTTAAATTATAAATTCCTTGTGAAAATTCCAAAACGAAAAAAAATTGTTTTTTCTATTATTTCGTTTAACGTGAAAGAAAGCTTTAAAACAACGTTAGCTCACATACAAAGTTAATTATGTCCGGAAGTAATAAAGGGGTAAAAACAAGTGCCTCTCTTGCAACAATTAAAAATTCACCACAAACTCCGAAAATGTCCACTCCAAAAGCTACTGGCTCGGGCAAAGACGATGACAGCTTAACGTCCAAGAAAATGAATGATATAATAGAAAAACAAAGTAAGTCAATAATTTCTTTAATTACAACACAAATAAGAGAATCTGCAGAGAATGTAACTAAAAACATTGAAACTAAAATAACCGAAATAAATGACACTATGAATGATATAAACAAACGCATAACACAACTCGAAAGCACAAATTCAACAACGCATCTTGAACTGGACGCAATAAAAATCGATGTAACCAAACTTGGATCATCGATGAAAGAAATCGAAGGTGAACTTAGGGAAACAAAAAACACTCTATTAAGCACTACCACGCAACTTCATGATGTCAAAACCGAACTGGCCGAGGTGACCACGAAAATGCAAGAAATAGAAATTGCACAAGAAACACAAAACAACAAAAATATTGCTGCGGACGCTGTTCTTTATGGCATCCCATTCGTCAAAGATGAGAATCTAAGATCCTATTTTAATCACCTGTGCCACGTTATCAACACAAAGCCACCCACACCTTTAGCAATTTTTCGCACTCGCGCAGTTAACAAAAACAAGTCCAGCATTCTTATCAAGTTTGCATCTCCGTTCGATAAGAATAACGTCTTAAAAGCTATTTCGAAACACCGCAGCGAGTCAAACAATAAACAACTCTTTCTTCGCGACGTAGGATTAACACAAGTAGAACGAGAAACTCCTATATTTGTTCGCGAATGTTTAACAAAAAAAAAATCACTTGTTACTGCAAAGTGCACTTCAGTTGAAAAAAGCTAAAAAACTGTCATCGGTATTTACGATACGAGGAGCTGTTTACATTAAATGTCAACCAGATGGAGAAGCAATACAAATAAAAAATAACGAAGAACTTAATGGAATTGCCAGGCCTACAGAAACGCTAACTTAAATTTTAAATAGCTTCTCAAACTTTATTTAATTTTTTTTTTCTTTTATTCTTTAATAACTTAAAATTTGTTATATTTTGATATTTATTCTTGATTTCATACTTTTGTTTTTCATATTTTCTATTTATTTTCATAAATTTATTTCTTTTAACTTTTGTCTGAATTTTGCAGAACTTTGTTGAAATTAAAACATCAAAACATTTATTTTCTGCTCTTGTGTTATGAATATTTTTAATTTCGGAATGAATAACCTCGCGTCTGGCGATGAAATATTGCGTTCGATGGTTAACGTTCTGACCAATCAAAGCAATGGTTTAAAATTATGCCATTAAAATGCACAAAGTTTGCTACCAAAAATTGATGAGTTCAGGTTTGTGTTTGGTGGTAGTAGACTTGATGTGATTTGTGTATCCGAAACATGGTTCAAAAACACCCACAATGATACAATATGTAAACTAGAAGGATATAAGGTTTTTCGCTCGGACAGACAGGGTCGTATTGGAGGTGGTGTGGCAATATATGTACGTGATAACATTCCATGCAAGTGCAGTTCAACTGGTTAACTCTTATCTCCAAGGTCGGAAACAAGCTGTTATGTTAAATGGCAATCTATCAAACTTTCTCCCTACAACAAGAGGCGTCCCTCAAGGCTCGATTCTCGGTCCTCTTCTATTTTCCCTCTATATTAATGAACTCCCTCAAACTGTTTCTGAATCAACTGTTCAAATGTATGCTGACGACGTTCAAATTTATAAAAGTTGTTCTCTTGGACAAGTTCACAATTGTGTCATTGATATCAACTATGACTTACAAAATATTTCAAATTTCGCTAACAGTAATGGACTTTTTCTGAACCCTTCCAAGTCTAAGTGTCTTATTATTTCAAAGAAACCGCTTGACCCTTCTCAGCTCCCACAAATCAAACTAGATGGGGCTACAATTGAATATGTTAAAACTGCAAAGAATTTAGGAATTACGTTTAATCAGACACTAACTTGGGAAAGGCATATAAACATAGCCATTGGGAAAGTATATGGAGTACTCCGCAGACTGTGGCCAACACATTATTATACACCACCTAAAACAAGGCTAATGCTTGCTAAAACCACGATCATACCTATACTTTTGTACGGGTGTGAAATTTATTGCAATTGCGACCAAGTAAGCAGAAGAAAACTTAATGTAGCATTTAACAGTATAGCTAGATACGTATATGGACTAAAAAGATTTGATCATGTTTCCTTCTTCTCTAAATCTGTATATGGTATTTCATTTGATAACCTTATCCGCTATCGAACGTTGATTTTATTGTTTCGGACTATGCTCACTCATCAGCCTTCTTACATTTTCTCCAGAATACAAATGACCTCATCAATTCGATCACAACAAATCTTACAATTTCGCTTTACATGTTTAACTTCCGAACGACAATTTTTCGTCCATGCAACGAGGCTATGGAATAATCTCCCACGAAAAATAAGGGCAATTAGATCCTTGAAGTGTTTTAAAAACGATCTAAAAGCACACTTTTCCTCACAGTAAACCTGCAGAATGTAATTGTTTTTATAATTGTTTTTATAATTTTTTATAAATAATTGTTTCTATAATTTTTATAAGTAATTAATAAATTTATAAATAATTAAATGTAAATTTTTAATTTTTAAACAAGAATATTGTTATTGAAATGAACTTTTGAATTTTGAATTAATTAATTTTCAGATAATTATAAATTTGTAACTTTTGCATATATATATATGTATTTTTTCCCTTTTTTGAAGCTATTTCAATTATCATTCACACTTGTACATAAAGCTAAGATAAATTAAAAATCAATGCTTGTATTAGTTTATAAGATATTGTATCTTAATATGCAAGCATACCAATAAATAAATAAAATAAAATAAAAATAAAATATTACATGCGTGAATATAAAAAAATCCTCTTTATTAATCTTTGCCTGTTTTTAGTTCCTATATGTATAACATTACAGACCCTTTATAATAAATAATACAAAATAAGCATTAGTAGATTCACTGTGGCGTATACGTACTTTTTTATCAGCATATATTAGTTAGACTTAGAAATTTAGAAATCTGTACATCACAGCTTTGCAGATAATTTTATATAATTTGATATATTTAGAATAACAAACCCCTCTTAAGCCAATATAACTCTTTATGTGAGTTAAGTCAGAGTTTGTTGTTTAAAAAAATTGAAATCGATTGCGAATTTTATCCCAGTAAAATGATAAATTCCTTCGGCACATAATTTTTTTTGTTTTTCACTGATGAACAGGTCAAATTCGTCGCACAGTTTTTATATATTAAGCTTTTTTTAGTACCACAAATACCTAAATGAAGAACTACCCTAAGTTCTGCATCAATAAAAACAAATAAGTTATACTTTTTTAAAAAGATTATTTTAAATTTAAATGTCCCTTCCTATGCAAATCGGTTAATGTTCAGCCGAATTATGCACGTGTATATAAAAACCCAATTCAGAAAGTATGGTTTTTACGATTTACCGACTTTTCCGGGCAAATTTTTCAACTTTCGGCTTCGTAGTGTACTTACATACTTGTTTCAATACGAAACGAATCCAACAAAAAGGTTCCTTTATAAATTGGATACAAAATAAATATTCAATTCAAAATACTTTCGTTGTGTTAAAATTGAAAAAAAAACAGCAGTAATTTGCACACTATTGGCCTTATTATGAGAGTCTATTTGGAGTAAAACAATAAATCCACATTTGAAATAATCAAATCGAATATTAATAAAGTTAAAATTTTTGTATATGTAAATAAATTTGAATAATCCGGCCTTATTTTCCAATTTGTATCTTCGTTCATCTGGTTCAATAAAAATCCAAGAAAAAGTCCTCATCCAAATCGCATGACGTTTATCCGAGTTATGAGCGTACGAAAAAAAAAACTAATTAAGAAAGTTTGAAATTTTAAAATGTTTTTACGATTTTCTGATCTTTCCGTTCGAATTTTCTAATTTTCGGTCAAATTTTCGACACCATTGTGTATTAATCTAGTTTAATACAAATCCAACTAAAAAATTTCCCAACCAAATCGGATGATCTTAAGCCGAATTATGCGCGTAAAAACACAAAAAGGGATTCATTTTTATATAATATAGATTTTGAAAATTTTCAACAAAATATTTTTTTTTAACTATTTGGAGAGAACCGCTTGCAAGACTATAGCAAAGTCGTTCGGGCCATTAAAAAGCTGTCGCAATAGCTTGAAAGTAAAACCATTTTCGATATTTCTATACTGCGAACTTTTTGGCAAAATCTTGGAAATGAGTTTTTTTTACAACTATTTTGGTCATGTTTTGTACCAGATTTGAACCAAATCGGTTCAGCTATTTAGGCTCTTGCTCAAAATATTAGGTATTTTGTAATTAGGAGGGTTTTGGTTTTCTGGATGGATTTTTTTTTTTGGTGAAGGTAGTGTTAAAATAATTTTAGAATGTCAACACTTAAATATAAGTTTTTGCTTAAAATTAGAATTAAAGAAATGTCCTTTTTTAAATGGAAATTTAATGCACATCCCTCGCATTCACATTGAATTTAATATGACATTGTATATTGGTTCATAATCATAAAAGTGGATATCTATAAAAATAAAGGGAAATCTTTTCCAATCGAAAATCCAATAAACGTTACGTTGATCGCTTTCTTGCTTTTATTCGTTTCTATTTCGCTTCGCCATTGCCATCGCCATCGTTATTTAAAGTGACATTTTTACCCTTTTTTTCTACACGATGTGGTGTGTCACCAAACATTTCACAAATTTTATCCCCCATAATCCCCAAAATGTATATGTGCCATGGTATAATGGTATCTCTTTTACCATATAATGAAACACTCCCCCTATTAATGCGCATCCTTTTTTTTTTTTTTAGTTGGCATGGTGGATACTGCAACTGTTAAATATGAGAGAGCGTGATGTGGACTTAGGACTATGGGCCATGGGGGTCTCCATATGTGTCCAAAATCACCACTTGTCCAAGTCCATTCATTGTTGTATATATCCTGGCAGAGCCATCACACGTCCCATTCCAAGGACGAAGACGACGACCGACGTCGGAAAGAAGATTATTTTCTAGCAACTTGCCGCACGTTATTAAAGGCCATAAAGAAAATCTACCACGCTTTCATTTTATTACACTTGCAGCAATTTAAGGTGCAATTTCCTTGATACTCTTTGCTGAAAATATCCTTCCAAAAGGATCCAAAGACAATGAAAAGGACGAACTATGTCGACAATATAGAGGACATGGAGCATGGTGCGGATATGCGGAGGCAACGTCAAAAGGGTAATCTTCGTCGGAGGCAGATACAAAAAAAAATATTGAAAAAAAAGGAAATAAAAAGTCGAAGCAGCAGGAGAAAACAATAAAACCTAAATCAACTGGATGGATATAGGAAAAGATTGGAAAATTCAAAAAAAAAAAAAGAAGAAAAGAAAAACAAAGAAGACTTGACGGAAGGGGACGGTATAGCTCGATGCTAGAATGCTTTCCAATATCTTAGCAACTTGGTAGGTATAGGACTCTCGCGTCTCAAAGGATCATAAAAGGGGGCGTTGAGCCACTATACCTATATAGGGGTGATTTTATCTCTGCTTCTTGTTTTTGTTATTCTAAATTGTTTTTCTATTTTGTGGAGTTTTCCCTGCTTCGTTGCACTTTTCCCACGCATGCTCCAAAACTAACTACGCCAAACATACAACACAAAGAGAGAACAAGAGCTAAATGTTACTATTGTGAATGAGTCACAATAGAGTGGGTGGGTGGTGGCGTTTGTTTGATTTGTTTGCAATTTTCCACGTAAGGGACGATTTTATTTTGAGAAAAATAAAAAGGAAATGTATAGAGAAAGGTATATGAATATCTAGAACAAAAAAAAAATATATCCTTACAATCAAATATTTTGATGTTGAGGGAATTCCAATTGTTGGGGATGTGATTTGTTGTCATAGATGCACGCATTCACAACATTTACAGAATTTCGCTTCAAAGTAAAATTCTTCTGCACTATGGCAACAGAATTCTCTTCAAGTAGCAAAGATATAATCTTTGAAGTGGTTTCTGCAAAAATCTGGTTGGAAAAATATCATAGGAATATAATATGAGAATGTTGTATGTCAAAATTATAAATATTATTTAAATTTTTTACATGTCAAAGGGAAGTAGGTATATATTTATTTGTACTTAACTATAAATACCTATGCAAAACTCCGAAATGTAGAAATTTTAAAAAGTAAGACAAAGAAATGTTTCTTTTTAATTAATTCCGGACCTTTGTAACCAGTGTAAATTTTCTTTCGCTTAACAAAGGCATTAGTATGGTTAAAGTTCGGAATCAATACTGAAGATCAAACATTGAAGTCTTTCAACAATTTTGCTAAAAAAATCTATTTTACTATTAGTAGATTCTAGAACTTCTACATTTCGGGTTTTTATAGTGACATGTATGAATAAACATGGAATTTTTGTATTTCTAACAAATTACATATGAAAAATTTTACTCGAGGGCTAAGGCATAGGGGCAAGATTACTAGAGTGCCTAGACCTAGAGCGTTAACAACATGAAAGCATCGGATTCCTCAGTTAGTTGCAGTGAATAAAATTTAAAAATTCAAAGTGGAAATTTTAGCTATTAATAAATTGTGCTCTTGATTCGAGCTTTAGTAACACAAAAAAATGGATAGTATTTCAACAATTCAAATATGTACAATTTTGGGCCGTAGAATAATTTTATACATCGGACTTTTTGAAAAATTATTTTTCGCTTTTTAGTAGAAGATTTAACCATAGTTTTCTTGAACAACAGCATGTAGGTACTTTGTTTGGCTAACTACGAAAGGATCTCGTCACGATTGTTTCTAGTTCAAATTTGATTTAAAGCCCGATTCTCCCCTTGTGAGGACTCGTAAGTCACAAGCTCTTTGTGATTATTTCTTGTGAGGACTGTTGTGACTCGATAACATTTTTGGAATTCTCCCCCAATCCTCACAAGAAAAGTCACAACGAAACTCACCACATCGAAGTTGAATTTTGTATTGTCATTTTTGGAACATCTTACGATCAAAAATATTAAAAAATATTAATTGGGCCATACAAATTTATTTAAAACTTATAAAATGCAAGGTTCTATTTATTTTTAGCAATAAAGTGAGTGAATAAATACGTTTGCATAGTATATTTTTCCAAAATAGAAGTAGAAAATCTTTATAGAAATTGTTTAGAGAGCTATTTGCGCCCCTTGAAGTTCTGAATAGCCGTCGGACAGCGGCGGTGATAAATGGCGGTAATTTGTAATTTGTGAGTTGTGACCTGCTCTGAAGCAGATTACAATTTCGATTGCTTTTGTGACTCTCACAAGTTGTGACTTTGGGGGAGAATACGAAAAAGTCACAAAATTAATTTCACCATCTCTTATGACTTGTGAGGTATCAGTGATGGCGGCGAGAATCGGTCTGTTAGTGCAGAAATTTGAGAAAAAATTTTAATAAAAAGCTATTAATCAAAAAAAATAATTTCTAAAAAAATTTCGGGGAGGGGGGGGGGGTTCAAGCCCCTGTGAAACCCCCCCCCTCCCCTGGCTACGTCCTTGCGCACGGGTATAGAAAATGGTAAGAAAATAGCAAAATAAATTGATAAATATTGCAGATGTTATGATAACTACTCAATGTCAAAATGTTAGTTGGCTTTTCTCTTTTCATCACAACTCCCTTCATTTTATACCAATATTCTATATTCTATATTCTATATTCTATATTCTATATTCTATATTCTATATTCTATATTCTATATTCTATATTCTATATTCTATATTCTATATTCTATATTCTATATTCTATATTCTATATTCTATATTCTATATTCTATATTCTATATTCTATATTCTATATTCTATATTCTATATTCTATATTCTATATTCTATATTCTATATTCTATATTCTATATTCTATATTCTATATTCTATATTCTATATTCTATATTCTATATTCTATATTCTATATTCTATATTCTATATTCTATATTCTATATTCCATATTCCATATTCTATATTCTATATTCTATATTCTATATTCTATATTCTATATTCTATATTCTATATTCTATATTCTATATTCTATATTCTATATTCTATATTCTATATTCTATATTCCATATTCTATATTCTATATTCTATATTCTATATTCTATATTCTATATTCTATATTCTATATTCTATATTCTATATTCTATATTCTATATTCTATATTCTATATTCTATATTCTATATTCTATATTCTATATTCTATATTCTATATTCTATATTCTATATTCTATATTCTATATTCTATATTCTATATTCTATATTCTATATTCTATATTCTATATTCTATATTCTATATTCTATATTCTATATTCTATATTCTATATTCTATATTCTATATTCTATATTCTATATTCTATATTCTATATTCTATATTCTATATTCTATATTCTATATTCTATATTCTATATTCTATATTCTATATTCTATATTCTATATTCTATATTCTATATTCCATATTCCATATTCTATATTCTATATTCTATATTCTATATTCTATATTCTATATTCTATATTCTATATTCTATATTCTATATTCTATATTCTATATTCTATATTCTATATTCTATATTCTATATTCTATATTCTATATTCTATATGCTTTATTTGGACGAAGGTCCAAACAATTATCGTTTTACAATATTTTGTGTTAAGAAGGATAAGAATTTATTTGCACAGGAATTTCCAGTTAAAGACTGAAAGAAAGTTGTTTTGTGTTTTGATACTTTTTGTGTCAAAAATAGAATACATTCCACCCGTTATTCAAAAAAGTCTTCTTAGCATTACCCCCTATTGCTCTACTCACAGTTCAAAAATTCAAGAAAGAAACAACCCTACGTTGTTTTTACGTTAGTTAATTATCCATTTGATGCACCCATACATTTTATGGATGGTTACATATGCATACTCATCCAAGTTTCGTTAATTTTTTTTTTGTGAGCAAAAAAAGAATTCATATTTTGGTTTTTCGATTAAAGGGAGCTCTAATTACAGACTGAAGCGACTGTTTCCTAATTCAATACAATTTGACTTTTCTGGTACTTACGCAAAATTTTAGTATGAATCACGGTTGGCCCGCACGTTCATAAATTCGGTAATCGTGAATATGGAAAAAGTTACTCTTACTGTCGCGGTCGGAATCAATTTTCGGGGCAATTATCTTCATCAAAATATACTTAGCTTACCTCCCCATTTTGTATTAATTATTACTTATTAATGTAATTTTTACCATGATGCCATTATGGAAACCAAGCTTACTTTTGAGAAATATTTAGCCCTAAGCCGCAATCCCCAATCCACAAATTGACGAATTTGAAAATATCGTCGGTTCGGAAGGAAAACTACACAACCCAACAAATCTCATTTTTTCAAAAAAATAAGCAACACAAAATTGAATGAATTAAGTCATTTAGTTTCTTATATTGTTGTAGTCTAGTATTTTTCCAAATTATAGTTTTTCTTTTATTCACAACTCACAGAAATGCAATGTTAGCTCAAAAATTTTATTTCAATTGTGTGTTATGTCGTTTTTCTTCTGAACTGACGATGGGTGTCCGGCAAAGAGTGGATAATCCTGAAACGGCGTATAGCCCACTTTATGACTGCTCCGAAACCGGAAATAAAAATGGTCTATCTCAAATGGTACTCAAAATATGTGCATTTTTTCGTTCAGTGTATTTGTTTTGTACTTACTTTACGTTTTGAATACCACGACTACAAATGGATGAATTCCATCGATTTTCTTTGGCAGCAATTTTCTACACTACTGGTGCCAAAACATAATCGGTAGAAAATTTTAATAGTTCTTGGATTTTTTTTATTTAAAAAAAAATTTAAATTTGTTTTTAATTCCAAAAATTGAGAAATTAATAAAAAATAAAAAGTTTAAGCATATCTGGTATAAAAAAAATCGTATGTAAACCCTAGTGTAAACTTTTTAAAAAATTGGCGCAGAAAAACTAGATTTCAGAATGGTATAGTTTTTTACAGTATCTAGAGTAAATAGGTTTCTATTAATGGTAATATGCAAAAAGAGCGAATTTAATAAAATAATTTACTTCGTTGCATTGTTTTATGTTTTTGAATATTACGACTAAACCTGAAAGAATTGGATCGTTTTATTGTTTTGTAAAAATACTCTTCATAAATTGAGCCAAAGTACAAGTTATAAAAAAATAAATTTAAAGGACCATAAATTAAAAAAAAAACAAAAACAACAACATTAGATAATTGTTAAGTTAAGCCGTTAATTTTTTGGTTCACATAGTTTGTATGGGATGCGACATATTTGTATTATATTATCTTTTGACGCATCTTATGCAAAACACCCTGTATACTGGTTATATGGTCTGTTATTCAATTTATTATTTATTGCACACGTACATAAAAGTTGCTAAGTAAAAAAGTTTCTCCCTGATGTTTCAAAAATCCAACCAACAAGTATATCTATATTCAGTTTTTTTTTTTAATCATTAACCTCAAATGCTGATGAAGGGGTGCCAAATTAGTTTTAGCTCCTGTTCGGAAAAGTCGTAGATCCAGCGCTGTTATCATTATTATCTTTCCTAATACTTGATCTATTTTCAATTATAGACAAAACTAAAGTTAAGAAGAAAAAGTTGATTTCCTTCGGCGGAATAAAGATTCACTTTCCATATTCCTATAAACTGAAAGAATCTTATCCCATGATTAAAAGTTCAAATCATCACGTTTCATATATCATCAACCATGTCAATGGATTTAGTATATTCCCCTGATGAATAGTTTCAATAGTAATGCCCTATTAATCTCGAAAATATATTCATTGAAAAGATTTATAGCTTTTCTCTGGCATATCCTTAGCAGCCTCAATTTCTTAACCCTCACAGCATTAGGAGTTAGGAACTCACAACAAAAACAAAATCAGTGCGAATTTAACTTTACCAATTCCATATGGTTAGTGCGTAGGCCGTAGCTAAGAAATAGTTTGATGTGAGTTTATTTGATAAACATAAGACTTTTTTTTTAATATTGGTTATGTTTTTACAATGTTTGAAACAATTTAAGGGCAAACAAAAATTTAATTATCGAATACAATCTGTTGAAGCAAACACTTCTACACAGACACTTGTCCGTTTTTAATGCCTGACATATTAAAGTGATTTAGAAGAGTGGAGATAGAGATGGATATACCTACTAGACTACAAAACTTTTGCGTTCAAAATTTTGACCACTAGAAAAAAACTCATGTGAGGCCACGTCATATCTGGTCTTCTTGTATAAGTCCCGAATATTATATTTTTCTTCAAAGCAAATTTAAACAGAAATTAAATAAACTGGGATCCACCTCCCCTCCCCATTAGTTACGACCTTGGTAAGTGTCTTTGCTAAGGCATCGTTCACTTTATTGATGACATAGAAATAAACAGCAGGCATTCTCTCACTCCCGGTGGTGGTGTCCCTTCGCCACATAAACATAACACTGCTACAGCGCTTCATCGCCACACAGCCTCTCTCCCCTTCTATTATTGAGGTCTTAATGTGTTAACTGTAATTTGTTTTGTTTTTGGCACATTTTGTGGCTTGCTGTTCCCATTCGCATTTGTTTGCCTGCTGCAATTTTGCCGTCGGCAAAAAAAGTGTTTGAATTTATTCGAGGATTTCGATTTCTAATTTGACTGAGATTTTTATAATAAAGTTTTATTCTCTCACTCTGATTTATCGTATATTGCATTTGCAGGCATCAGCGGTTAGTGGGTGGACTGGGCTGGGCTTATGGGGATGGGGATGCAGCAAGGCGTTTGTTTTTAAACATCCTTCTCAGGTGCCTAAAATTTAAATTGAAAAATGTCCTCAAATCCTTGCGTAGTTAGAGACAGGAGGAAAATTGATTTTTTTTTGTCACTATTTTGCATTTCTACCTACAAGAACAGAAGTTGTATATCTGGCTGGGTGGATTTGGTAGAAACTCCAGCTGAGTGCTGATGGCTGAATAGAATTGGTTTTCAAATTCAATTGCAGTACAATTGTCAAGGTTTATAGTGCAAATAATATCGTGATTCGGTTCAGATACTGGCAGGTGGTTAATGTGATGAAGATAAGAGTTTTGTGTATAGATAATGTGTACTTGGTATATGAATGATTCCAATAAAATTAACCATAGGTAGATGAAATATTTTATAATTTTTTAACATCAACTCTTTTAGTCCTAAAAAAATATAAATGTTTTTGGTTGAAATTCGACACTTTCAATTTCGCAAACAGTTTGTTTGAAAAAATATTTGGTAATTTTATATTTCATAGCGCTCAGTAATTAGAAAGAGCAGGAGCATTAAATATAAACAAGATTCCTCAAAAACACTTGCTTTTCCTTTCTTTCTATTTGATTTACTGCGACAAAAAATAATTGAGCAACGAATCCAAAAAAAAAACCTTCCTCAGTTTTTTGACCAGCACTGAGGAATTTTTGTGAGGAATTGTGTTTATATTTCTGAGAATACGGATTCCTCCGAGATCTCTGAAATAAAAACTGTCCGATTGAAAGAAAAAAACATTTGTTTTTAAGTTTTATTTTTTTTTTTTAAATATGCACAGTGTTCGACAGTACAAAAACTAAAATTACCCACAGTGTGTAAATGCGTGTCTCAAGTATATGTTGCAACATCTCCGCAATTGTGGCATTCCAACAATATAAAATTTATCGAAATAGGTCAAATACTTTTTGAGAAAATAGTACCACAAAATTTATTTAAGGCTATATATAGATTATTTTTTCTGATCTTTAAGTGTGTTTTATTTGTAGCCAAAATATCATATTCATTTTCCTTACACTACGTACTATTGAACAATTTACAGAAATTGGTACAGTGAAAGCTCTCTTATATGGACAGGGAATTGTCCGTCCAGGGGAAAAAATTAAAAAATATTTATTAAGAAATGTACCTATATTATAGAATTGCATCATGAAAATCGTTTGCATCTACAGGCTATTAAATTCATTCAATCTAAAAATGAACAAGATCAAATAATACCAAAACAGACGACAGCTGCAGAAATAAAATTAAATTTGAGAGTGATTTGGTGACATCGCTTAATATTGTCACTGTAAATCAGTGAATCAGTTTTAAATGCAAAAAAAAATATGAAAAAGTATTGCTAAAAATAAGGCTCAAATTTACAAACTAAAAAAAAAAAGTTTTTGTCCGCTTAAGATAATTAAATTGAAAAAATCACGGCTGATATCCTTGTCAGGGTCCGGGTAAAGGAGTGCCCGCTTAAGGGATCATAAAATGTATGGAATTTAAATCCAAGATCCATGGTCGTGAGAATTTTAATCAATACATTAGTTGGTAAAAAATGCTGGAATTCAAGAAAATTAAATTTTAAAGTCAAAAACAGGAGTAAGAAACGCTGATACGCAATATACGCGTCCATTATTGGTTTTTATTTATCGGTGGTGTAGTAGCCGTGGCGTGATGGTTAGTGCGATGGACTGTCATGCCGGAGGTCTAAGGTTCGATCCCCAGCCTCGCCACCTATTTATTTAAAATAAAAAAAAAACGGCTACTGCCTCTTGCGAGGAATTGACAAATCCTCCAAGAGTATCTCCTGTCACAGAAAAGTGCCGCTCGTTAGCCGTTCGGATTCGGCAATAAACTGTAGGTCCCCTCCATTCCTGCAGACACGCACACAGGAATGGTTGAGAGTTGTAAGTCACTAGGCCCTAGTTCTTCATGAGCCGTTGTGCTATCAAATTTATTTAATTATTTATCGGTGGTGCTGTTGAAATTGAATTGTTACGTAATCTCGATTTAATAGGCCTTCTAATTTTGGAAATAAATGGAAACCAAACCTGTAGAAGTTGCTCAAGTTGTTGCACTATACTGCGACAGAGAATAAGCCAACGTTCTGTGGCCCGTCAGCTCCTCTTAGAGGCAGGCATTTGAATTGAAGGAAAAGTAAGCTGGTTTTTGTTACTTGTGGTGGTCGAGAGGAGGTTCAACTGCGGATCAGTATAACCCCGATATTCTGCTGCATCTCGTCGGTCGTTCCATTAGCTGGATGTATTGCCAAAGATTTTGTACTAATGTATGATAACGCTCGATGCGGGGAACAGTCGGATTCCTTAGGGAAGTTGGTATTGCCACGATGGACTGGCTGGCGCTAAGCCCAGACTTAAACCCTATCCATCATTTGTGAGACGAGCTCAAAGGAAGGGTTGGACCTAAAAATCCAGCTCCTAAAACAATTAAAAACTGAAAGCGGCACTGGTAGATAAATGGGAAAGAATACCGCACGAGACTGATTAAGAAACCCATCAGTTCAATAAACAATCGTTGAGAAGCTGTAATTAGAGCTTGGATTGGGGTAATACAAGATACTGCAACAATAAATTTCGCTTAATTTTGTTGCAAATGTTTAATTTTCGAGCTACTACTTTATTCTTCCTTATATGCTTCAGTTATGACGATTAGCTCTTTAAATCCCGAAGTGTTTGTTATGTTTTTAACCTTGATTTAAAGCTTATGGTTGTCAATTACATTGAGAGCAATTACTTATTGTTTTTACGTGAAGCAATAGGTTGATTCCGTTTTTTTTGCTCGATAGTGTACTTAGGTACTAGATATATGGCAAGTTCTGGATACGTAAAAAATCGAACTCGAGATTTTAGGGAAAACGAAAAAAGTGGGTTTCGCAATTCTTTCCATCTGTCTGTCTGTGTCCATATTAATTCGCCTATACTCTAAGCGAATGGGTCGATTGTATCTACTTAAATTTTTTATCTGACGTTTTTATGGACATTTCCCTGACATGTTTTAAATTTTTTTTTTATTAGGACCAAAAATAACGGTACATGCTATATAATTTTTTTAACAATTTTGGAAATACATACTTATTTTTCTCAAAAATGGCCAAACAGATTTTTCTAAAAAAATTGAATACATGTTATTAGATATATAGGCTATCTTTTGGTGAAAATTAAATTTCCGAAAAATGGTTTTAAAAGGTACCTCCCAGGGAATCTTTTTTTCTATTTTCGTTTTTTTCGAAAAGGATCAAACCGATTTTGATAATTTTTTTATGGAAAATATCTTTATAAAAATCAAATAGTACCTATTGTTGTATACCTATACCAACATTTCAATTTTTTTTTTTGAAAACTACATAAATATATATCTTGAAAACAAATAGGTTGATTTTTTCGGAATTTGGTATACTGAGCGGGTTTTTAACATTATCTAGAATATTTTGAATAAAACATTTATTTATACCCAGTCAGAATTAACGGTACCTTCCAAATTCATACTTAAATGTTTTAGAAAACCTTAATTTTCTCGAAAACGACTCCTAAGATTTTAATTAAAATTGTTCTGAATACTAATATTTGTACGGTCTATCATTTACCAAAAACAAAATTTACAGTTTAGAGAAAGTCAGATTACTTTTTCTCCACCATATTTTTCTTACAATATAAGCGAAAACTCCTCTAAAACTATAAAGTTCCTTGGAAACCCCACATTATTCTTTTCAATCACAGAAACATGCCAACAAATTATTTTCCCGTCATTGATTAAAATCGGAATGTTTCAATTTAGTAAAAGATGTCAACTGAAAACACGTGCCTTTGACAATAGGAAAACAAACAATTAATTTCTTATATACACCTTAGATACAACTTATACACAGCGCGTGCCACAGTAATTTGTTTTTTTTTTTTTTTTAGATATTGCACACATACCTTACCTACATTATGTATCTATTTTATCTGATTTTTTTTTTATAATATTTATGTTTGTATTCCAATATAATATTAAACAGGGGGACTAGAAAAGTTTCACACATTACATATTTTGTCTTTAAAAAGTTATTCAATGTACATACCTATATAACCTATAAGATATATCCTTTTACCTTTGTTTTAAATTTGATGAAAATACTTTGGAAGTAGGTATGTATAGGTACTGATGCATAAAATTTAATAAAAAAAGGACTCATCTCTGATGATGCTTTCCCTGCACGCGGTAACCTTCAGTCTTGAATTTTATTTACTACCCCCTACCTGCATATATCATGACCATGGCGTTAGCAAAAAAAAAAGCAAAAACAAAGATTACATATATCTCAAAAACGACTGAAGGATACGCCATCGCCATAGGTACGACTCAACGCACAATGAGGGTAGAAAAATAATGTTGGGGAAATTCGAAAGTGGATCCAAGCTCTAGACTTGGGTGGGTGAAAAAAAAAACTTTATACAATGTTTCTGAAGGTACTTATGTAGGTATAGGAAAAAAAAGAAGGTAATATCAGAGATCGTATTTTAATTTAATTTTAAATGAAATGCCACGAAATGGAACATAAAAGATAATGCCATAAGCTCTATGGCAACTCTTCGTATAGCCAGCCATTGGGCCCTTTCGTTTTAAGTTTATTTGTTTTATTTTTTTCCGTTTTGTTTATATTTTGCAGATTTGTTTTGTTGCAACATTTCAAATTAAAAAAAATATTTATGACAGTATTAAACAAAAAGTAGGTAAGGAGTCTGACTTTCAGTTAAGAAGTTAAATTTTTAATTTTAAATAAATAGATATAGGTATTTGAGGATGGGAAATATAAGTACCTAGGTACTAAGTACATTTTACGAAAGATATTTTATATTTTGTTCACGTAAATCAGTCATGAATAGGCCGCATTCTTCGAACAAAAAACAAACTAGAAAATAAGAATGACTTGTCCCAAGAAATGTACACTTGTCAAAACAATTAAGGGAACAAAAAAAAACCCTTTTTTTAAGTGTTTTTTGAAGAGCTGTATCTCTGGGAAAAGTGGTCGCATTGAGATGAAACAAAAAGCATTCTGTAGCTTAATATTCTTTGTATTGATAAATTTTAGCAAATGATTTTTTTAAGGTACCGCTATTGCGCAATCATAAGAAGCAGCACGACCAAAAAATTAAAAATTTTTTTTTGAACATTGTCATTTTCCTTGAATTTTTTTTTAAACCAATTTTATGTTTTTTTTTCGATAACAGCTTTATGATCGTCTATTTTCATCATTCTACAATTTTTTTTCAGAAAAATATATGGCTTTGAACGAAAAAACAGACTTTTGACTTTGACTACCAATATCTTCGCAAGGAATCACGACACACGACACGAAAAATTTAAGAGTAGTTTTAAAAAACTGGAATTAATTTTCTAGAAGATTTTTTAAAAACTTGAAAACGATTATTTTTTTTTGGCTCTTCACCGGTTCAATAAGAAAAGGTAAAAAAAAACACTTTTTAAAGACTTTTTTTAAATCTTTTACTGCTGTACAAATATTGGCGGCAGGACTTTATTTGGTAATATATTTTAAAAAACTAATATGATACCAATATTTCTGTAAGATTTCAAACCGATCCATTGAACCGTTTTCCTGTTCCGAATGATCAAAGTCGTACAAACCAATTAAAGGAATAAATTGTATGGTTCATAAACATTGTTAAATCGTCATAAAAATGGAAATGAAAACAAAAATTTCCGCCTACTTTTTTCACTGATAAGCGTTGAAAAGGAAAAAAAGAAATTTTTAGTGTTTGACTTAGAATTACAATAGCATTGAATTTTGGAAACAAAACAAGTGCTCATAATAACGTAAAATTTTATTTAAAAAAAATAGTTTTTTTTATAAAAAACGGTACGTACTCTAGAATTAAATTTTTCAAAGACTATGAAGAATGGATTCCTAGCTTTGACAAAAGGTATAGGATTTTATTTGAAAAATTGTCGTTGGATTTTTATGAGTCGTTTTCTATTTCTAGTTAATTTTTTGAAAAATCGCCTATCCCAATTCAACGGAGGGATATAGACTACCCCCTTCAAAGGATTTTTTTCTTCTTTTGACCCTTTAGTATTTTTATGCATCCTGTGCCAAGAACCATATTTTTTTTATTATACTGAAAATTATAGGTACTACTTGTTACTATAAATTTATTTTTTCTAAATTTTGAATACATATCTGTATTCTCGAAACTGTTAGGCTTACAAAGATTGTTCTGGGCTTAAAATTGAAGAAAATTTAATTACTTTGAAATCCTAGAGAACAGTTATAGCCGAAAAACTAATCCTTTGGGGATAAAATTGCCAATAACTGAAAAAAGGGCGAAAATTTCGCGTTTTTTCTTATTTAAGACCATGATGCGTTCGGTGCTCGAATCTGAAAACTTGGGTTTTACAGGAGCTAACGCAAGCGCTGATGTATAAAGTTAATGGGCTAAAAAAAAAATTCTCAAAAAAATTTAAACCTCTATACACGAAGTTACCTACGATTTTTTTTTTTATCAAAAACCTGAAATGCAATTTTCTTACAATCACTTTAGTCATTTCTATTAAAATTTCAAAAGCCGAAACCGTTGTTTACGGCAGCGCATTTGCCATCCGTTTAAGATGAGCTAAATACAAAATATCGAATTTCCCAGATAAAATTGCTTTTTACCAAATTCATTGGATAACAACATAAAATTTTTGTTTGTACATGAAAAACATATCGGTTGTCAAACCATAAAAGTCAATCTTCAAGCAGAAAATGTCTTTCGTTACTTCATTCCTTCTACATTTTGCTACACCCCTCACCAAATCCGTCAAAAAGATGAAAGACGAAAAACCAAAAAAGGAATGGTAGATGACATGACGAATTGAATGATTCAAACCAGAGATGTCTACTATGTATGTTTAAATGACTACGACGACGCTGGTTATTTTGAGTCTCAAATCAAAATATCTATAGGTACACAAAAAACCTTAGACAAAACATTCTAGGACAAAATTTCTTTGGTGAGAAGTTGATTTGTTTTTGAGAGAGACGAATACTTATAGTTAATAAAGCTTATAATATCCTACGCAAAATTAACAATAGAAAAATATGGAAAAAAAAAAATAATTGCATAAGAAATTCACATTTCAAAGTCCAAAAGTTTAGAAAATTCATAATATACAGATGACAAAGTAAAGTTTTGGCGGTTTAAATGTGAACGAGAAATTCACATTTATCGACTTCAAGACTAATGTATTAAAAATTGAAAAAGCAAATTTTGATAAATTTTATCGAGCTTAGTAAAATTAAAATATCAGGAGAATTGATATTACAAAATGTCATGTTGATTCAGCATGATTCTTGGAAGCGTAAAATGAACATCGGTTTAATATTACAAGGTGTAAGTTTGGTTTTATTAACCTCACAAAATACAAATACATATACCTGGAAGACCCTATGTACCTTTCCAAAAATACAAAAAACACTAGATATCATAAGCTAGGTAATGCTTTAAATGTATATGCCTGGTAACTGCTCTCATTTATTTCTGTGCATTAACAAGTCATATGCATAATTTCTGCAGCTATATATAAACTACAATATATATCCTTTCAATAACTCGCATTAATCCCTTATAAACCAAAAAATAAAAAAAAAATAAATAAAAATGCAATAAAGCTGCAATCATAAACTTAATTAATAAAGCATTATACATAGCAACACACCTTAAACAACACGCACATTACTCAGGTAACTCTCCACACTCAATTCTCAAAATAAAAACACATTTAATTTGAATACAGTTGCAAACCACTCACCACAACACATTTATATATATATTTATGTCTGTAGGTATAGGTATTGGTATCGTGCTGATTTAGCTAAATCAAAAACTTTCCACATATAAAATGTGCCTGATGGTTGTTAAATGTTATAACTAAATTAATAAGAACTTCCTGTTAAATGCCGACACGTGCTTCCGCAGACCATTTTCATTTTCATCGTCTTATCCGATGTGTAAAATCATATCGGGTGCTGTGAATGCCTAATAAGGGTGCAGTCGTAAATTGCTTCAAACCCTGCCAAGGCCGCCAGCACCCTCGCAAACAAAAATCCGCATACAAATTTCTGTTTTAATATCGGTTTTGGTGTCAGCCAATATGTTTCATCGTCCTTTCGATTAAAAATACTCAACACACACCCATATAGTTTATAGAGAGAGAATTTTGATAATAACATCCGACTACAAACAAACCTTACACATACCGATGAGTAACAAATCGATGAAAAAGGAAAAATATTCACGCCACAGAATAAAATTTCAACGAACGCGATATGCCTTCACACTGGGGCTTACAACAGCAACATAAGCAACACCCTATTCTGCTGCTGCACATCATCACGCACGCACATATCAAATGTAAATCATTTAGGATTCACAGGATTACAAGGATTATGTTTACGAGTCAATTCGCTTGTAAGCCAAAGGCCAATATTGTACACCCAAAACCAAAACAACCCCCATCACAAAGCACATAACAAAGACTGACAATATGCTTCATCGAACAAAACAACAAATAGCAGTGCGCACCCCCTGGCGGGTGGGTGAGAAGGTTTATTTGCTTCCATTAAGTCTATATTCACAGGACTTATGATGACTGCCTTTGTATCCCAAATGGGGGATCGGCGCGGCGCACGGCGCAATCCGGACTAAGGTCTTCCAGGGTTTTTGTCTGTATTCGCCTTCACACCCCCGCAACTTTTCAAAGAGAAAAAATAACAAATTTATCCCCTGGCATTGCCTGATGAATGAGGAGGAAGAGGACAGCAGCAAAGAAGTGCTTTTGTATTTTATGACATTCCAAAGTGACTTAATAGGCCAACGATCTCCAATTTACTGCTTCTTTAAATGAATAGTCCACTCTTCAACAGCATGCATCAGGATATTCAAAGTTTTTTTTGCGTTATTGAAAAAGAATCACAAAAAAGCTCAAAGGACACTAAAGAAAACTTTCAGAATTAACTCCCTCGCCCCTCGTCACTGGGACATCATGTTGTGTTTTGAGGAACTATTTTTTGACGAAACTAAGTTCCTAATTTCGTTCCAGGTAGTAAAGTTATATCAAATCTGTAGGCAAAACAATTATCCTGTAAGATCTTATATCTGCCCTATTATGTTGAGGTGGTTTTCGTTTTATTAGTTTTTGTTTGATTATGTGCGGTTTCAGTTTATTATCCATGTTAATTGGGATGTTTTGAAAGGGGAAGATTTTATAAGACCAATAATGGAACGACCGACAGGTTTAAGGGTTGATAAATATGATTGTGTTTGATTAAATCGATTTAGAATGATAATGCAATTTTTATGGAGGCTATATAACAATAGATAGAATAGGTTAAGGGTGAATAATAATTTAATGTTTCTATATAGATATAGTGGCGTTTAAAGAAGTGCTAAAAACCATTTACATAATGATAATAATTTTTGGTATTTAAGGTCCCAATATTCCGTTGTAGCAGATGGAAAAAATGAATAGACATAATTTTATTAGATTACCTATACAGATAAAAGGCCCAGGCAATATATATGGAATTTGATAGAAACATTTCAAGATAGTATAGCAGGCTCTTTTTGTCTATCTGTCTGCATATGTATTGGGCTACAAACTTTATATACAGTCCAAATGGATAACTCAATTTTTCTTAAACTTGGTGTCTTACGTTTTTTGAAAATTTTCCGGAATCACTTTTTTTATTTTTACTTATGTAATTTATGGAGGAATAGTATGAATAAGGCAAATTAAGCATTGTTAAAAAAGAAATCGGCCTCGGTATTTTATTCTTTTTTTTTCACGATAAAGTCATTGCGCAATTTTAAAGAATCGAAATTTGTTTTTTATGAAAACGACTTGGTCGATTTTTTTTTTGAAATTAGAATCATGGGATTTTACTTATACCTATTAAGGGCCACTTGCACAAAACGAACGAATAAATTAAAAAAACTGAGGATAACTATCTCAGTTTAAATAAATAAATAAAAACTTCTCGTTTTTTACTTGCACGAACGGAAAATAAATAACATGCGGATAAGAATACTTTCTCAGAATCACGTAATACAACAAACACAAAACACATTGAAAAATAAACAAATTCTAACGCTTTGACTTGCTTTCTCGTAAGAAATTCTAAAATTTAACGTGAGAGCTATTCAGAGTTTAAATATTTATCCAGAGAACGAGGAGAAGATAACTTTTTAACCTTAGATAGATAAAAAATATTTTGCTACAAAATGATTTGATTCAAATCAGTCAAATAACTCTAATTTATTTAAAAATCAGGAGTTACTGCTGTCAAAAAAAAATTCTGTGCAAGTGGCCCTTAAAAACAATATGGTACCTACTATTTAAACCTGTTCTTTTTTCTTAATTCTCAAATTTTGTATCAAATTTTGTGTTCTAAATTGAATTATTAGGTATCCAATTCAACTGTTTTAACTTAAATTGTATGTGAATTCAATTAGAACAGCATTTAGTTGCATTTTCAACTAGAATATTCTAAGTTACTTTTTATAGCTGGTATACATTTTTTATGATTAGATATTATCATAATTTTTTTGCTATAGATATATTTTTAAACGTCAATCGAGATATTTATATCTTATTCATTAACCTTGTTATTAATAGTTTTTGAGCCTTGACCAAATGATTTTTACACTACACTTCCATTAAGATATTTTTTCTTATTTTTTAAAATCTGTGTACACCCAACGTGTGTACTTCGAAAATTTTTTAGTGTTAAGTATTTAAGAATAAAAATATTATTTGAAACTTAGTAAACAATTAAGTTGCTGAAAGAAAAAATTGAAGAAAAGGCATTTAAGAAATGAAGAAACAAAAAAGTACGTATACGCCCCAGTGTACCGCCTGTTTACTGTTTGCTGTTCTATCTACTATAAGTATTATTATGAAAATTTTTTTGAGCACATTTATCGGGGCTATTTCAGAAAAATATTCATAATTTTTAAAAACTTATTTCACTAATCCATACTATATTTAGGGCTTTTTTTTACTTGCAATACATAGGTAGTATATATGGCAAGTTTTGGATTCGTAAAAAAATCAAACTCGATACATGATGAAAAAAAGTGCGTCTCACAATTCCGTCCGTCTGTCTGCCTGTGTATACTCGGCAACAGCCTAAACTCATGGGCAATTTTATTTAAACTTGGTATATAGTGTTTTTAGGATATTCCCCCGACACGTTTTTTTTTTCATTTTTGGGACCGAAAATAATGGTAATTGCCATTATATGTTATTATTAATCAAGATTTGTGAAATAAATCAGATAGTATTCATCTCGTTGGTATATTAAAACAATTTCCGTAAAACTTTAATGTTTGTGTTGGTGTGAAAACAGTAGGTACCAGAAGTTGTCATTTTTAAATAATCATCTAGAGGCCGCCCAAAGTGCACGCTTCTTTGCCGATATGCGCGAATTTGGAATAGAAATTTCGATCAAGACTAGTTTGCTGATAGATAATCGAACATATTCCTGTGCTCGTCCCGTGTTTGAAAGAGAATATTGTAGCTGACTTCAGCAGATAAACTGAGGTTCAACCAGGAATATGTAATTTTCTATTATCACATATTTTGAACCTTAAACAATAATTAAATCTCTCTTAATCTGCCAAAATCCGTGAATTAAAATTTGCTGAACCATGGATCTATATTTAAAACATGATTGTAAAACTGGCTTTAAATTAAAAAATCGTGCAATCAGTCATTTTTGTAAAATTAGTTGGCCTCCAAAGAGCTGCGATTTGATGTCGTTTTTTAGTGTTATTTAAGATCGATGATATGCCAGAAATTTATCACTGACGAATCAGGCACTTAAGATAAATATTGGCCAAGATATTGGAAACCATTTAAAATTTATTGATATGTGTGTAAGGGTTGACAAGATGATCACTGACCAACTTCCAAGCCAGCTATTTGAACGATTTCAATTTTTTAAATAATTGAAATATTCGCTTTTTCAATAAACTGCAATCATTGGAAAATAATAGACAGTATATTCTTTAATACTTAGTAATTTTATAAAAAAAAATATTAATAATCGACCCACCCCTTCAACACGTTTTCTTGAAGTTCGGCAAAAATGTTGTTACGGTTTTAATGGATATATCGTTCGTCGGTTCGGAAGAAAAACGACACAAATCATCAAATCTTATTTTTCTAAATAGGCAACAGAAAATTTTAATTTCAATTATTCTGTTTAAATATCATTACCCCGCAATAGCTCATTAAGTTCCAAATATTGTAGAAGTAGTAGACTAATATGTATTTTTCCAATTAATAGTTTTTCCTTTATTCACAAAAATGCAATGCTTATTTGAAAATTTAATTTGTTGAGTTGTGTCATTTTTCTTCCAAACCGACGATATATCAAAAAAATATATATATTCATCTACACTCAGGCACAATTATCCGCCCACCTGCATTTTTCATCACCCTAGCTCTTTAAGTTCACTATAATCTATCTGCTGATTTGTTTTTTGTTTAGCGGATATTTTCGCAAGAAATAAAAAACTAAAACTCTTATTTCTCCTGATAAAATTGTCATCGAAACATTTTTTGCAATTTAAGCGATTTTTAATATTGTTTCAGTTACTTATAAGTAACATAAACAACATACTGAGAAATCGGTTTTACATCGCTACTGAAGCTCCTACACGTCTTTTTGAGGTGAGGAATGTTAGTGTGAGTGATCGTGCCATCAGAAAAAGGTTGGCAGAATTAAATTTCAGAGCTTTCCGACCAGCGCGCACCCCAAATTGCTCCCACAGCACCGTACAGCAAGACTTCGTTTTGCGCGAGAATGTGTTAACTGGACTGCAGAGGAAGGAAGGGACGTCTTAACCTCAGATGAAAGCAGAATAGGTCTACGAGGTCCAGATGGACGTCGGCGTGTATACAGGCGAAAAAACGAAAGGTTTACTCCGTGCATGATAATCGAAACAGTGGGTTACCAAGGAGGGTCTATAATGGTTTGGGGAGACATCAGTTATGAAGCTCGCACGGACCTTGTTGTGTTCGATAGAGGCAGTGTGAACGCTCAGATATACGTGGAAAACGTTATGCAAGACCATGTGACGCCTTTCGCACCAATTTTTGGTGAACACTTTCGGTTAATGCATGACAACGCACTCTGCCATACCGCAAATTCTGTAACTAACTACCTAAATGAGGTCGGAATTCCAGTTTTGCCATGTCCATCTTGCGGTCCAGATCAGATCTCAAACCTATTGTTCATCGTTACAACCTTAAAAGACGTGTCCGAGCGAGAACACATGTCCCTACCACTCTAGGAGAGCTTAAGACAGCTGCAGTAGAGGAGTGGCACAACATCCCTCAGTCGGATGTTCATTATTAAAAATTAAGTTTTTCAATAATTTTACCACTTTTTTTAACAACAAAAGATAACATCTTTTTAAGTATTTTGTGTTTTTGTTTGTTTTTTGTGTTAATTCTTTAATAAACGTGGTTTTTTCTAAGAATTTTTGTTTTTTTTTTTTTAGTTTTCAAACTTTCCTTTCAACATTACTTACACCCAATGTGGTCTAAACTTGACGGTTTCTTTAAATTTACAGAAATACGAGGTGGGCGGGTAAATGTGCCTGTGAGTGTATATACCCTTTCCACTCTCTCTTCACACGTTTGTCGGCAACAGCTTCAGTTTGTTTTGTTAGAATTTCGAACACTCAATAAAAAAATACTCTAAAAATACCTTTATATCGACAATTTATGTACATATGTACCTCTATTCACACGACTTATACAAAACGCCTACAGTATGTATGAAGGAGCGAAAATATTCCTAGAAGACTTTGTCTTTGCACATAAGAAATAAAGTGAAATCCTTTAGTTAGTTGACTTCATCCAATAAATCTTTGATGCGCACACGTAGTGAAAAATCAATCAACGAGGATTTCCACAAATAGCACGAAACGATTCGAGTGAGATCCTGTTTTTATGATGAAAATAAAATAAAAAAAAACTTAGAGAGTGATGTGACTTGGCTCTGAGGGAAACAACAGCAGAATAATAAATTTTAACCCTTTAAGGATTCTTCCTTTTATGTTGGCGACATAACATTGCCATATCCTCACATAAATACCAACACTTACATAAGCTACCGTTACATATATCAAAAAATATACATCATTCTCTTTTTTTGACCAACTAAATATTTAATGGCAAAATGTGTTTCTGGTAAAGTTTTCCTTTCAAAAACATGACTTATCGATTAGAAATATGCCAGTTGCCAAAAGCCACAAAATTTTCAATTTTCAAATTACCGCAATTGAAATCCATACTATCCGCAATAGCATTCACAGGAACATCAGAATTGAATATTGGAAATGCTATCTATCTAAATGATGCGTGTTAAGCCTCCGATGTACAAGAGTTAACAGATAGAATGTGGTCAGAACTGAGGACATGATGGCTGATGGTTAATCAATACAAATAGTATAGATGAATACTAAATTCAATGGAATAGTTTTTTTTTTTTGGTATAGAAAAAGAGATAAGTTTATTCAACAGTTTAACCATAATGATAGCTATTTTTGTTTTTTGATGGCTTTCATCAGGTAGGTATACAACATAATGATGATTAAATGTTAATAAAAATTGTTTTAATTGCTCCTGTTGGTTTTTGATGGAGTTTCAATTAGTTTTTTTTTTTTAGGTACTATTAATTCACTTACCTGAACTCGTGATTCGGTTAATCCAATACGCATTGCTATTTCTTCCCGCATGAAAATATCCGGATAGTGGGTTTTGGAAAAGCATCGTTCTAACTCGTTCAGTTGGGCTGGAGTGAAACGTGTCCGGTGGCGTTTTTGTTTATTTGATTTGTCAGAATTCTATAACAAATGAAATTTTTATAAAGATAGTGAAATAATAATTTTGCTAAGTTAGTCATTGTCTCGAACAAAAAAAAATTGGAATTTTGCTAAATCTGACTTTGATTAAGTTCTTTATGCAGCAGACTCCATTTTGAGAGACATTCAACAGCTTATTATTTACAATTATTCATATTCAGTTGCCACAAGTAAAGGTATTTGATACATTTTTTAAATAAATACTTGTTTAAGTGACCCTTATAATTCTCAACAGATTGATATAGGTGGCCTAATGCAGGTATACACTATTAAATTTCCAAAGTTTTTTTTTTTTAAACTTTTATTAAACACCTAAAAAAGTGGCGCGAAATGTCGTGTGAAGAACCAGGGCCTAGTGACTAACACTAAAAACACTCATAAGGAAAAATATCCGGTAAACATTTAACAAGCTTTTCAAAATTATAAATCTTCATTTTTTGGTATGAAATTGTATTTGTATCACAATGAGTTTTGATTAACGTTCGATAAGAGCATATTCTGTATTTTCGATTTTTCGAAAAACCAAATGGAAAAATAAATCGTTATCATCTAGGAAAACTTTTTTTTTTTAATTTTGTATTCAAAAGGGGAGGCTCAGGACAAAAATTTTCATCTAATATCGTAATAAATTATATCGTATTTAAATCTTTCCTTTCTTATTTTTATTTAGATAGTTTTTTGGTTGTGAAATCTTGGGATACGGATATTTTTGTATGAAAAATGAAATCTTGGAACAATAACACTTGGTTATATTCCCATTTGAAGCAGATTTTTTAATTCAGTTTTTTTTAAGAGAATCGTGGGTTTTATGATTTTTTTTTTTTGTATTTGAAATAAGCCGTTTAAATGATTGGTAACGAACTCAAAATCAAGTTTCAAATTTTTAAAAATTCTGCAAGGGGGCTTCGGGGGAACGAAAATAATGCTATAATAGTGTTGTTGGGTCTTAGCCCTTACTGTTATTTATATCTCTCGATGATTTTTGGTATATTTCAGACAAGGTTTGGGTTTTTGAAAAAGGAAGGCAAATTAAGTTTTTTAACAAAATTCAAAAACTTAAAGTTTTTTCAAGTTGATTGCACATAGGTATATAGTAAGAGAAACAAAATTTTTTCAAAACATGTATCGTTAAATATCCAGAATCAAAGGTTTACAGAAAAAAAAGTTTCAAAGTCCTTATCTTAAAAAAAAAAATACACGTTCCACTTTTTTAATTTTTTGAAGAATCAATAGTCAGAAATATTATTTGAAATCAGAAAAGCAACTATAATTTTTTTCAAATTTTGCCCACAACTTTCGAAATTTTGATCAAAGAAGTAAAAAATAGAACAAACAGGAACAATGTATGTTTTTTTTTTTTTTTTTTAATTGATCAAAAATTGGGAAGCAAAAATATTTAATCAACGAAAACACGTACCTAGCTGATATTCTATTTTTTTTTATATTCTTTTGAATCAAGTTGTTTAAATGAATAGTTTTGAGGAATTAAATTTCGAAGTCAATATTTTTGAAAAAATTTCCGAGTCTTTTTATTCAAGTTTATTTTTTTGCTTAATTAAGCGACACGCGTTTTTTTTTTCCATTTTCAATTTTATTTTTATTTTTAAGAAAAGTTTAAATTTTTTTTTGAAAACCAAATATTTAATTTATTTCGAAAGCGAAAACTAGTTGATTTTTACGAAACTTGGTACCTAGTGGTTTTTTAACATTATCTTGAATATTTTGAAAATACATTTTCCTTATAGTCAAAATTAACAGTACCTTCCATACAAATGTATAAAAACCGTTACAGAAAATCTTAATTTTCTCGAAAACGACTCATACGATTTTGATTTTAAAAAAAGTTCTGAATGCTAATAAATATTAGTACCTAAGGTCTATCATTAACCAAAAATAAAATTTACAGTTAGTCATTATTAACAGTACATGTACCTCTTATAGAACCATTATTTTGATTCATTATCTGTGTACCTAACCGACTTCAATTAAATTTTTTATACAAAAGCTGCTAATTAGTTGAAATCATACTGCATATCAAAATTTTCAAAAAAGAAACTAACTTTAGATTTCAAAAATTTTAAATTTTTTTTTATGTTTCGAAATTTAATTTTTAATTCCAAATTAAAAAGTACCGAAAAATGGTGTACCAATTTTTTTCATACAAATGTTTACAAAATTTTATTTATATATGAAAAAATAATTAAAACAAAAAAACACTCATATACGAATTAGTTTTTTTTCTAAATACATAACTAATGTAAGATTTGTTAAAAAAAAATCAGAATGTGTACTTGTTACTTCTCAAATTATTTTAAAAAGATTGTTTTATTAAATTAATCTTGAATTATGTTGATTTTTAATAATTTTTCAATTTAATCTCTAGTTCCATGTATAATACTACCTCAAAATTAAGGCTCTCATAAAAAATTATTTCTTTTGAAATCAGAGATAATAAAGATAAGTTTATGTATTCAGACCTTAAAACCACAGAGTGGTGATCCAGTTGTTCATTTTATTTTTTGGTTGATTGAACTATTATTTAATCATAACATATTGTTAATATTCTTTATAAGTAAAGCTCGTTTCTCTATTATTCCGTTCCATTTAGTGTTCGACCGTTTTGATTCGACAGAAAATTAAAAATTGTAGATGCAAATATTCACACAGGAGTGGTTGAGAGTATAAGTCACTGTATGTTTTTCACAGAAACTTTATCTTTTGAAATTTGAAAACTTGAAATGAGACAGACGAACTCGCGGCGATGTTTGGTATCTTTTCATTACTTTTTTACTTTTTTTTTTAAATTTATTATCAGGAAAAACACAAGTTTTCTGCATCAACAATTTTTTTTTATTTGATCTTGTTAAGAATTTTTGTTTTATTATAAAGATAGATGACTTACCTGATCTTGATGCATACTATGTGGTTCGCACAATGCTCCAGAAACATGTAATCTTCCACCAGATCCACCATTCGAGTTAGAATTTTGTGAATTTTGCACTTGGCCAAAATTATTTACACCATGCAAGGCAGTTAAAGCAGCCTTCGGCAGATCACAATCTTTTGGACCTAAAATTTTATTGATTTTTAAACAAATTTAAAATAAAATTTATGAATGTAAATCGAAAAATTCGTTCAATAACAACCGTTAAACTACAATTTCAAAGTGTATCTGATTTCATATTCTCCCGCCATAAAAGTATCTTCGTATATAATCATTATTATTACATATATTCCACTTGGATATAAGGTATATATTGGTTTTAGACGAAGCAGGGTATAAACAACAAAATCATAAGAAAATATGAATTTTAACACGTACTTGCGATACTTGATTTTGACTCTTTAACACAAATATACCTACGGAAAATATTTCAAAAAAAAAAGATACAATCCATCAACGGAAATGTATCTGAATGTATGTAATGTATGCATGACCTCCGTTGACTAACTTCTGCCTGACTGACGGGTTTGTCTAAATCAAACATTTGCTCTTACCGAAAAGAAAAAAAAAACAACAACAAATATTGACAGCGAAAAAGAGTTAAGTCACATCTTTTTGGAGCGCTCTTGCACTCATAAAGCCAATTCAGTAGATGAACACTTTTCTACGAACACATCTCGAATACTGTTTGATCCCACGCGTCAAACAACGAATTCCTAGTTACAGACACTATAGACAGTCAGAAAAAGTTGCTGGGAATTCGAAAGGATTTTCATACATTTTTTTTCAATCACAAACTAGTGAGAAAAGACAGGTAGAACTATGAAAGATTTTTTTTAGAACAGAAATGTTAAAAAAAAAACAAGAAGGTAACATCGAAATCGCGCCTTCTATCTGGGGGGTCATGAAGATTTTATGACTATTCAATATGATGCAAGTTTACTGTTTGAACAGTAGCTCGCATGTTCTTCACATCTAGTGAATATCTTATCTCTTTTAGATGCTCTCTGGATGCGCACCTTGCCGTGATCTTAGATGCGAGATCCTTTTAACGTGTACCTGTAGCGAGTGCAATTTAAAATCGTTTTTCACAAATAAACAGATAGTAAAATAAATCTTAAGGTTTATTACCCCTCTTTTGTCGAACAAGTGTTATCTATATAGAAAAAGCTGCCGCAAACAAATCGTTTGACTTTTATCTTGTAGATTTCAAAAAGTCAATGAGATATTAAGTGCTGTGTTAGTGGATTGGATAAAGGAGAATCTCGGCTCGGTTGTTAAACGAACTAAAAGATTCCTATATAGTCGAGGAGAAATAGACTTCTGCAAGGAATAGAGGTTGAAATTTGTCATGACATGATAAACTGAAAGAGTTCCTCATTGTCCCGATGACCGCTAGGTCAGTTTCAACTGACCCCTTGTAACTGACCTAGCGGTCACCGGATCACCGTGAAAAAATTGGACAGAAATTGTTCTTTTCTATCTATTTCTTTCTATTTGATGATGATTTCACAATGTTTATGAACCATAAAATTTGTTCCTTTAATTGGTTTGTAAAACTTTGATCATTCGGTACAGAAAAACGGTTCAATTGGATCGGTTTGAAATCTTACAGAAATATTGGTGGCATAGTTCTTTAAAATGTATTACCAAATTAAATCCTGCAGTCAATATTTGTACATCAGTAAAAGATTTACAAAAAGTCTTTTAGAAGTCGTTTTTTTAACCTTTTCTTAAAAAAATAATAATTGTTATAAGGTTTTGAAAAAACCTTGTAGAAAATTAATTTCAGTCGTCATTTCTTGCAAAGATATTGGTGGTCAAAGTCAAAAGTCTGTTTTTTCATTCAAAGCCAGATATATTCTTCTGGAACAAAAAAATTGTAGAGTGACGAAAAAAGACAAACTTAAAGCTGAATGAACAAGTTATCACAACAAAATATTAAATTGGCTCAAAAAAATTTTTCAAAGAAACTGACAATATTCAAAAAAATAATAAAATTTTTGGCTCGTGCGTAACGGTACCTTAAGAAAATCATTTGCTAAAATTTCTCAATACAAAAAATATAAATCTTTAGAATGCTTTTTATTTCATCACAATACGACCATTTTTTACAGAGGTGCAGCTCTTCAAAAAACACTAAAAATAAGTAATTTTTTGTTTGTTCTCTTAGTTTTTTTTGACAAGAGTGTACTAGAAATAGAAATAAAGACACTAGGGGCCTTCATAATAATAATCTCTCTCTCAAATTAAGCTGTCAGGTATCAGTTTCACCTCACTTCCAAGTTTGTGTTTTGGCTTATTTTTTATCTTTGAAAGCGACTTTTAAAGTATTTAAAAAAAAATTTCTATTACAAAATACAAACCAAAACGAAATCTGCTTTCGTCTGAAAACTGAAATTATAAAGCATGCATACCCAATCGAAATCAAAATATTAATAAAGTTATTTTTTTCTAACCCTAAAGGAATTAAAGAAACAATACTTTTTTCAAAAGGTATCCTTTATCCCCCTCCCCCCACGATGTCGATTTTTTTCATCTAATTATTCTTTTAAGATTATTCTCTCGCTAATATGAGGGTAGGTAAATTTAAGTAAATACATAACGTAGGTACCCTGAAAATGCACAACAGGCAACACTTGCATTGAAAAGCCATTTGTTTAAAGTACAGCTAAACATGGATTTCCATGTATAAAATTTTAACGTTTTGCTATTGACTATAACATGGAGACTAAATTCGTTGTTAGTATGTGGCTTTTGTGAAATCTGGAGATTTTCATTTAACTATTAACTACGGCAACACTTACAATGTCACGCAATACTTTTTTTAAAGCTTGAAGTCCGTTTATTTATTTTTTTTATAATTCAAATTGATTGTAGAGAATAATTTTTGAAAAATTAATTTTCAAACTCAAAATTTTGAAAAAATATTGAAAAAAAATCTAATTTTGTTCAAAATTTTACCTAAGGTATTTTGTTGTGTCTTTGTTTTTAATATTCAATGCTCTTACTGATTTATAGTCAAACACTCAAAACCAGATTCTTTAATATTTTTTTATGGTTTTTAAGAAATTTATTTTTTTTACGAATTCCTTAAGTTGAAAAAAAAACCATTAAAAACCAATCACTGAAACCAGTTGACCCTTTATCATAATCCGATGGCTTTATGTATACATTTTTGCGAATCTGCCAGAAATTAGGTGCTAAAAATCATTTAAAAATTAACCATTTATTACAAATTTTCTTCGACTGACCAAATTCTGGTTCAATTCATCTTTTCAAAATGTTTTTAACACCTAAATTGACTGTCAATGTCAAGTTGGTATAAGCATCAGGGAAATTGGTCCAGCTATCTAGACATTTACACTCTAATATACAGACACAGAAACGGACTGGCATTTTTGATTGATAATCCGGAACAACAATATGATGTCTGAGAACGTCTGAGAACTTCCGGTTTCGATTCTGAAATCAAATTCAGAAGCATTCTTTATTGTTTTCAGAACAAAGCATGCCCTTCTGACACAAATCAAAACCAAATTCTTTTCTTAATATACCTATTTAATTTGTAAGCCTTATTTTGATGACGAGGCGATGACAAGCCTTATTATTATTCCAGGTGTAAATATTTTATTATAAGGTTTTAATTTAAATATTATCGCCCTTAATGCAATTTTTGAGAAATTCGTGATGCAATCATAAAATACTAAAATTAAATAAAAACTTTTCAAATTCGTATCGAAAATTGATTGTTTGCTGTTTTTACGAACTTAATTAAAACAAAAAAGAAGTGCTGATTAATTCCCCTCTACATTTAAAATTTCAAATTTTATTACTGCGCCTCAATGTTGTTATTACGCCTCTGCGCTGGCTGATGCGTTGTTCATTTCAAAGTAAGCTCAAAGAAAATGTGCTAATTTTGACACGTTCATTCGTTGCTAGCTACTGTTGAGGTACAGGTTTACAAACGTCAAAACTAGAATGTCTTAGATATGTTGTTTCTAATGACTGCGCTGTGCATCAGTGTCACCAAACATATGACGTAAAAAGATGCTTCAGTATATTGGAACTAAAAAATCCAACTCCAATGATAACCGAAATCAATAGGTTTCTTAATTTTGTTAAAAGTACATAAATGTAGATATAATGTTTATGAGTTTATGAAGTCATGCGTTGTATAGATGATGCATTTGTGTGTTTATCCACGAATTTGTATCTGGTACTGGCACCACCGCGCGTTTTCTTTTCAATGTCGTGATATACGAATTAAAGGTGCGGTGTTAGGTGTGAGATTTCAGATTCGAGCTCTACCGTAACCGATTTCACATTGTGCCGTGCCGCTGCTGATGGTGGAAATATACTTTTTTTTTATTTATTCATATTTTGTATATTCTCATATTTGGTTAATGTGGAGTGGAATATTGTAGTATAAATCCGTACAAAATAAATCTAAACAAAAAATAAATACCTACGATGTTGGCATCTTCTCTATCAGTTTTGAAATGTTATTAGTGATGACTGATGAGGATGTTGTTGAAAAAAAAAAAATGATTCCAAATCGCTATGTGATTTCGCGCTACTCTACGATATTTCGATGTTTTTATTTGTTCAAAAAAATCACGATGACAAAGTGTGAGGTATGTACCTACCTAAATAGGTATATTGCTAGTTTATTACTATTAAGAACATAAATCTGGAATAAGGTATTTGGGTCTTATTTGCTTGGTTTGAATACATACATACATACAATTATATCTTCCTGGAACAGAAGTTAAAGGCTCACAATTAAAGTCGCTGTTCAGATTGGGGCTTTTCACTACACCCATCATGACGATGATAATGGTTTTACTGGTGGAATTGGTAAAGTGGAAAAGAGCTCCTCAAAAATTTCACCTATACAAAACCATCGCCATGCCATATAAGCATTGCATACTGAAAAGCGGAAATCTAAACAGACACTATCCTTTGCGTTCGTAAAAGTAATACAATAGGTTCTCGGTATTTCGAACACTCGGTAATTCGAACGCTCCACTAATTCGAACAGCTATTTCTTTTACATTAAATTTCTTGTAATTCGAACACTTGTCAAAATTAGTACTCTGTAATTTAAATTTGTAGGTCAATAGTATCGTGAATAGGACTTTTATTATACTTTAAACCACTTAACACTGTTTTCTCAGCCGAAATATTGACTACGAAAAAAGTATTCAGTAATTCGAACAACTTCGAAATTTTCAATTTCACAAATCGGACCGATTACAATAACTTCCAATGGGAAGTTAAAAATTCAAACAGACAATATTGTATATTGCTTCAACAAATGACACTTAAATGTGGCCAGTGTTGTCGAATTTTTCTTATACGAATTCGACCTAATGCATAGTTGATACTTAACAATATTTTTTTCCGAAACATCAAATCAATCCACGGCTGGCTGTCAATTTTCTTTCGTAAGGTGCACTCGAGAAGCGCTCTTTCCCCTCCGAAAGCATTAAATGAACGCCCACTGAATGAAACGTTTCAAAACTCAATTATAATAGCGTCTGTTCAATTGCTTTGCTTGTATTCGTTCGGTTTCGCTTTCATTTCGGTGAAGCGTTGCGTCGCACTGAAGACTGGAGTTCGTAGTTGTAAGCTCGAGTTGTAAGCTTTGAGTTGTAACTTGTAAGCTGTTTTATTTCACTCGTGTAAGTTAAAACTTCCTCAACAACTTAATATATAATAGCACTAACACTTTATTCGAAGATGTCTTAAAGTTCATATTTGACGATGTCTTAAAGTTCATTTAGGAAGAAAAAAACCGTCCGTCGTCGGTACAATGGTTGCAGGACACGTGATATTTGTTTCAAATATATTATGTAGGTATTCTCGTACGCAAAGTGACCAAAATCTTAAAGACCTTCGAAAACTGTGGAACAGCTCAAAATTTCGGATGCTTGACTTTAAATAATTATCATTTTCTTATTGAGGCTAAGAAATTGGTGTTTGTAAAAATTTGGCAAGGAGCTTAAGAATGGCATTAGGCAATGATTAAAGCTTACAAAAAAAATGGTAGGTACCTTAGCTTGACTTTACCGTTCTGTTTAATTTTTTAAACAAGAAAATAACTAAATTAAGGTTGTTATAATACAAATTCTATATGCTACTAAATTAAATCATATGACAAACTATTATTAATTGGACTTATTGAATTATTGATACAAAATAGCTGTTAACGGCCTTATTAGTTATAGTTAAGTCAAAATATGCAATTTTTTTAAGTTTAGTTGAACTCACATAAATTTTGCGATAAAAATTCAGTGCGAACTAAACAGGTAACCAATTTTTATAAACTAAAGGCCGTTAAAAGCTATTTGATTCCAAAATAATTGAAACAAATTTTCAGGAGAAGTTCCCCATAAAATGATTCGAGTTGGAAAAAAAAAACTAAAATATCTATACTACCTAAGTAGAGCAGGATAAGACCAATACTTACTTAAAAGTTTCACTAAGACAAGACTTGACGTTGCGTCTTTTTTTCAATTTTTCGAACTTTATGACGTGACGGGATGACGAGAAATGCTTGATTATGTATTATTTCACTGTTTAAAATACTTTTTTAAGAGAGAACAACTGCGAAGAAGCGAAGAGATCTCACCACGTTGATGTCTCGTTTTCCCGTCGAATTTTGAAACAGCTTTGAGTTTTCAAATTCAATTAAAAACCATGAGCCACCGGATTTCCGCATGCATTATGAATGAACATTTAATATGACGAAATGTTGGAAATGAGAGTGTGGTGCACTAGATATTGATAATTTTGGCTTTCGAGCTGTGAGTTTATTGTGTACCTTCAACTGGGGCTAGGATCGGGACCTCTTTCCCATCATATTATTTGTGCCAACGGTTTCAAGTAACGGCCGGGGACTCTATCCAATTGTAACATTTGCAACTAATCTCTAAGCACATAAAATGATATATCTAATAATTCTGTAAATTAATACAATTTATCAAATGTGTCAAAAGTTTAAATGAATACGTTTAACTTAACAAAGGCGATAAAAAAAAAATAAATTAATTTTACTTCAACAAAAATTGAATGAATATTCGCATAAAAATAAATTTAATATTTTTAATTTGTGCAATTATTGTTTGATAGTGCTCCAGCTGGCACACACTCAACACTTTACGTTAATAAATTAACTCTATGGTCCGTTATGCATACCTGCAATAAATTGACTCTCAGTGTAGTCGATTGCAGGAAATAATGTCCTGGGCTGGGAGGAAGAATAGTTACAGTACCGCTATTTCCATAACATTCGCATTCAGCCCATAAATCAGTGATCCGCTGAAGCAGGGTTTATGCAACAAGCGAAGCAAAATGGTTCAATTGCCCCTACCGACCAATAAAATGTCCTGCTGTAGCATATTGGCCACTTAGTGTTATACTTATGGTAAACTTTAATGTGTTTTATACTCGTTGCAGACTAGCACCCACCGCTCCTCCTGAAACTTATTAAATAAACTCAAGTATAGTTAATGAGCATGTAATGTTCAGTTGCATTCAATAATTGTAGTCAATTCTCAACGAAATACTCATTTTCCAAATATTCCAACCGCAAATGGCAATTTATTAATTAATGACTGTGAGTTGGGGGTTTTGGTTAAAAATATGGAATTAATTCGCGGCTAGGCGATATACGAATCCACTTTACTCGAATGCAAATTTTCTCCGCCGTCGAGCCACCACCACCACCACCATTCATTTCGAGTCCTCCAAGTTCTCCTTAACTAAAAAAAAACTGGCGAACTCTTTTTCCACCAAACAAAACATTCATTACACTGTGCGACAATTATAAATTCGTTTGTTAAATTAAATAAATTAATCCGAGTTAGAGGTAAACTTTGTGCTCGACTCTTCCAATACCAGAATGGCAGAATGGGGAACTCTGTGAAAGGATTAACATAATGTTTTCTATTCATATTACAGTTGGGTTTTGCAAGTCCTGGGTGTTGTCTGCGTCTATAAAATGGAGACATAGACAGAAGGTAGCAAAAGAGGAACACTGTATAGGCCTGATGGTGTGGCAACAAACACTATAAAAGAACTTTAATTGTTCCATTGGAACCTAGGTGCGCCCTTCGACGGTCGGAAGCGAACATAAAAGCTTAGCGAAAAGGATTAGTAATTGTATATCTGTGTACAAAAAAGAAAACCAATGAAATCTCTATGCAGAGATGGCTGGTGTGTCCTTGTTTTTATATTCTAGTATACGATTTTGTGGCTAAAGCCTAAAAGGATTTTACGTATTCTAGTAATAAATTTATCGTTTAGGCGTTCCCAGTCCAACAATAATAATTGGAGAATGCTTATTATATTCTTAAAAATTGGAAAATTTATGAGAAAACTTTATAAGCCACTGGATTTCGCTAAATATTTATACAATAGGTTTTGAGTGATAAACCTTTAGTTAGAGGGAGGATTTTATTATTAGATGGGAATTTAATATCTTAGTAACTTTTCTGACTTTGATCGAAATGTATAAACGAAACTAAATTTAACGAACGAAAGAAACTGATAATAATTTAAAATCGTTTTTCCATGTTGAACGTATAGAATTATGTTAATTTTAATTAAAGCTTATTTGTTTTTTTTTTATGTGTATCCTTTTGGTAAATAATAAAATTATGACTTTTTTTTGTTGCTTCCAAGCAAATATTTCCCATAAACCTTATCCGATTTAAGGTCAATTAACATTCTTTCCGCGGGAAAAGAAATCGTATCACGACAATGTAATAGGGCCTTGGTCAAAATTTAAGTAACTTTCTACAGGAAGTGTTTAGGAAAAAAAAAATTAAAGTTTTCCACCAAAATTCTATAAGCCGAATGTAGACATACGTCCATTTGGAAAATAAATGGAGGTACGAGTACATGCCAATAATTTCTCAAAAGGTTATTGAACTTTGCGCTCTTGTTCGTCAAAATCTAAAGCCTATACAAAAATGTTAGCGATAAGGTATATCCAATTTTATTTTTTTAAAACGGTTTACATATTTTGATTTATTGTTCCGAGAGAAAAAAAGTTGGTAAAAATTGACCCAAAGGGATAAGTATGAAACAACAAACTGTTATGTTTGCTGATTTTTTGTGTATTAGGTACAGTTTCAGGGAAATAAGATCTCAGAGATTTTGCCCCGTCAATTTTGTGAGCAAGCGAATCCAAAAATTATTATTTGTCCTCAGTATTTTGACACAAAAACCGATAATTTTAGCTGAAAAATCCTTAACGGTGCTGGTGCGAAACTAAAAATCTAATACAAAATTGACACAACGAAAGATTTATTTCTACTTCTGGTTTTCATTAGTACACTGTAATTGGAGATGAATTTGAGTTTAATTTGTTTATTGTTTCCCTTATTTGCATTACGTTTGTTTTCGTTTTTTTTCGAATTGATAAAACCAATATCTAGAAATTTCGGAAACTACCTATTAGTACATATAGAATAACTTACATTTCGGATTTCAAAAAAGATATACGTAGCACCTTCAGTGCATTTAACTTGTGTGTGAGTCTTACTCTTAAGTTAAAATTGAGCGGGTTGTTTCATTAACAAAAAAAAATAAAATGGCACCAAACGTATACCTAGGTTTACGCGGAAAAAAACTTCAATCTGTGAAAAGTGGCCGTAAGAGTCAACATGATGGAAGTGGCGCTGAAATTAAGAGAATTTAGTTTAAAAAAATCTCAGCTTTCTTGCGGTCTGCAACTGCAAAAATTTATCATCATTAAAGTTGAAGAAACTTAAATTTCCAAAACTTGTTATTTAAGCTTTTTTTTTAAGTCTAAAGTGAAAAATGAGGGTGATGTTTAATGTATATAAAAATTCATCCCTTTTTGTGTTCGTACAACACACAACGGAAATAAAAATTGGAAAATTCGTTCGAAAAAGTAGGAAAATCGTGAAAACGCCTTGAAATTTCAAAATTTCTGAAATGAAATTGTGTTCGTACGTGCATAGCTTGGCTAAATGTCCTTCAATTTGCATGGAGATTTTTTGTTGCATCTGTATTGAACCAGATTAACACACAACGGAGTCGAAAACTGGAAAATTCGAACGAAAATTTGAAAATTCGAGCATAAAAGTCAGAAAATCTTGAAAACATCTTGAAATTTCAAACTTCCAGAATCAGTTTTTTGTTCGAACGCACATAACTCGGCTAAACATCATCCAAATTCCAAATAGGATCGAGATTTTTTTTTGTTGAGAACCAGACGAACACACTAACGGATATAAAAACTGGAATATTAGCCGAAAAAGTCGGAAAGTTGTAATAACAATAGGAGCTTTAATCAATTATAGGTGGAACAAAGTTTGCCGGGTCAGCTAGTATAAAATTTTGCCATATTAGTCTAGTAACTATATCAGGCCTTGCGTAAGATCCGATAGTTCTGATTTTTTGCTGAGTTATTTATGATATTGGCCTAATGAAAAACCCAAGTTTTCGAATTCAAGCCTTGAACGCAATATGATGGCCCATGTTTTCGAGTTCGAGCGCTGAACTCAGCATGATCAAACACCCAAAACCGCAAAATTTAGCGCTTTTTAAGTTACCATCGATTTTAGCCCTAAAGCTCTAGTTTCTCGACTATAACTTCTTATTAAATTCATAAAAACAAAAACAAGGTTGCGACTAGCGAGTTCGGAAAAATTAATAAATTTTGAAAATCTGGAAACAGAAATCGTATCTTGTGCCAAGCACAACAATTTTGTTATTATACTGCATATTATACTATATAAATATAAATTTTGATAAATTTTGAATAGTTGTTGTATTCTAAAAACTGTTGGGTGGACCGACATAGATGATTCTGGGCTCAAATTGAAGAAAATTTAGTTACTATCAAATCGTAGAGCGAGGTTATAGTTGAGAAACAAGTCCTTAACTGAAGAAGCGTGGAAATGTCGAGGTTTTTTAGATGTTTTTTCATGCTGCAATCAGCGCTCAAATTCGAAAACCTGGGTTAGTATCCATACTGCGTTCAACGTTTGAGCTCGAAAACTTGGGTTTTTCATTAGGCCGATATCATTAACAACTCAGCAAAAAAAATCAGAACTACCGGATCTAACGCAAGGTCTCTCTCCTATGAGAGACGACAAGGTTACTGGACTATATCCAACGCATCAACTATTATAGTCAACGGTGTTTTTGAACGAATTATTATTTAAATAAATTAATAATAGAGTATTTTTTGATTGAAAAGCATTAAGTTGATACATACATTCGTACTTACCAGGCAGTCCGGATGCACCAAGATTATTCAGCATATTTGCCGAAAAATTTCTTACTGATATCGCAGACAGTTTGAAAATTATCTTTCACCCTTGTCTCAAAAATTATGTTACAAAATTAAAGTTTTCATTGAAAAACTCAGTAAATATTTCCATTTAATCGATTCCATCTTTTGTAATTTAATTTAAGAGTGTATAGCGAGTTTAGTTGGGAGTTTTTTTTTTTTTTTTTATTGTATGATGATTACAAAGCGTTTGTTTCACGTTTTATTTGCACTCGAATTAACAACATTCTATAGAACAACAAAAATATTTTCAAAGTAAAAACAAAAATGTAGAACCAAATCAATTATACGAATCAATTATGTCGGTTAAAGTTGGAGGAATGTATGCTAATTTGTATACGATTAGGAAGGTTTGTTTGTTTGCATGTAAATTGATGTAAATTAAAGGACGATGACATGTTGGTCACATACAGATGAGGGGAGATGGGATAGCAATGTGTAAAATAAAATAGAAAAACTATTTCAAAACACGTGCAGACTTGTGGAAACAAATATTACCACCAAGCTTCCAAATTATTTTTAGGTTTTATATAACAGAAATTTAAATTCGGATATAAATGAAAATAGAAGTTTTATTGGATTTTATTGGAATATTGTTGTTTTGTGTTGTTCTTTTCTGTCACAGATAAAGACATTTAGGTAAGAGGTAGGTTTTAGATGTTTTAAATAATATACGTAGACCTACCTAACCACATCTGTGTGGCTGATTTCAAAATATGTATACATATATGACGTATTTTCTACGATTTAATATTTAACGGTAGCCGCTGTGAATAAATTTTGAGGGAAGCATCAGAGACCTTAGACCTGAAATTCCCTTTTCAACCATTCTACTTTTTCCGTCGAAATTTTTAAATTTTGTGAGTTGTTATACATATTTTTGTTTTGCTTTGAATATTTAAATGAAAAACTTCGAAAATGTTTTCGAAATTTCAAGTGCAATTTTTCAAAAAATATTAGCAAAAATTAGATAACAGTAAAAAATTGTACACAAAAGAACTTTTCGCTCTTAACTTAAAATCCTTATGCGAAAAAAATCATTATTAGATAAGAACTCAAAAATACCTGCCTCAAGTGGCAAAGAAAAGTAATTCCCTATCTATTTATAACCCTGGAGAATGGGCGTTACAATTGCATTATATCAGGAAAAATAGACTTTTGCAAGGACAAAAATAGTTAGAGGCTGAAATTTAACATGAGTATTGGTAATATGGGACTCTCTATAAACTGAAAAAGTTCCTCATCGATCCGATGACCGCTAGGTCCGTTACAAGGGCTAAGGGGTAATTAAAATAGATTTGTTTGCAAATATTTCTAACACATCTTATTTTAGACAAACATTTAACTCTGTAATCTTGTAGCTGAGCCAATTTTCCACCAAAATAGTATTTTTAGTTTTTTTGTAGCATTAACCGTTGGAAATTTACAGTAAAAGAAGTCAAAAATTCTGTAACAATGGGCCCAAGATCAATGAAATATGATTTTTTTGCAAATATGTATATCAGAAACGGTTTATTTACCTTCAGCAATCTTGTGTCTGAGGCAATTTTCAACCAAATGATGCAGACAATTTTGATTTTAGCATTTACCGGTAAAAAGTTTCAGCAATTTAAAGTCAGTTACAAACGGGTCAGTGGTAAAGAAATTGAGTTTTTTTTTTTTCAAATATCTCAAAAACTGTTTGTTTCCTACAAACTTTTAGTTGAAATAATTTGTGATAAAAATAGTTTCATGACCTACAGATATTTTCATGACATTTAACTCCTTGTAACAGATGTGTTGATTTTTCGAGTTGCTGTAACATTTTAATGGTTAACGCTACGTAAAATCCGGCTCAGCTACAAGATTACAGAACAAAATTTTTCTCTAAAATAAACCGTTTTTGAGATATATGAAAAATACCTATTTTTATGACCTTTTAACAGACCTAGTTGTCATATTGGATCAGCGAGGAACTTTCTCAGTTTTTAAAGAGTCCCATTACCAATATACATGCCAAATTTCAGCCACTGACTATAGTTTTTCCTTTCTTTGGCGGGTGGGTTTTTAAAACTTTATCAGCATCGTTTCGTTTTTAGTTCAGAGCAAAGCCTGACAAATATACACGACTGGATAGCACGAACTTGCTCATTATAGGAAGCTGAATATGTGATAAAAGTCGATACCTGATGGGTACCGTATACTAAAAAAATTAATTTTAAAATTTTTTAAATGTTATATTGTTTAAAATTATCAGAAAACCAGATTGCAAAATTAAAACAAAATCTTTAAACCCTTTCAGGAGATATATCTATGTATACGCGAAATTCAAAAATTAATCAATTTTCTCGAAAAAACATTAAGACTTTATTTTCGCAATGCCTGTTTTTTTTTTTTTAACCTTAGATCCCAGTTTTCTTACAGCAACTTTGGTTACTACAGGTGTACGAAGTTTATTCAAAATCGTTTAAGCCGTTTTTGAGGAAATTTTAAAACACCGAAACGTTTGTATGCTGTTTGGCTTCTAACTTGTATGTCATATAAATCAAAGAATTTTAATTTTCCCTATAAAAATGCATACATACAAATTCCCAGTACATACCAAATTTTAAGCACCTATTTAGACTCTAGCTCAAACTACAGTGGACGCAAAGACGCATATAGAAAATAAATTTACACTGGTTCTTATGAGCGCTGACATATTCCAGGCTCTGCATGCAGCCTTTGCTGCACGATATCTCTATTTCTAATTTCGCTGCATGGGAAAAAGCTGCACATCTGTTTTGGGCTTATATCTAATATCGCTGCATGGAAAAGAGCTGCACATCTGTTTTCGGCATTACAGACCGACGATGATAGTTATAGGGGAAAGCCACTCTTTCAGACTTCTCTATAACCTTAGTGTCAATTTTGATAACAAACTCGAATTTTTACGCGAAACCAATATCCAATAGGCACTTGCTTCGAATTGAGTAGGCGTTCTCCTTCTCTAGTTCTGAGTTTGTTCTGGCAGAGCCTGAGCGAATAGAGTAAGTTATGAGCAGTGTGTTCAGAGCCCTTCGATTGAATAATGAAACACATTGAGCACTAAATTAACATATCTGTCAAATTACCAGAAAACTGTAGGTATATGAAGTTGGCCAGGCTTAGCTTTTTATTCCGTTTGACCTCTGACTCTGTTATTTTTTATGAGCTCATGCATGACGCAAGCTCCGAGGTAGCTCTTAACGAAAAAAGATACACAATTTTTATTCCACGCTCTGAGCGCTCTAAAGTGCGAACTAAAAAAGAAACACAAACTCTTTTCACAATTCAGACTCTGCTCTGAACTTAAAAAAGAAAAAAGCCTTTTGACAACTACTGTTTTCAAATCGGCTTATGACAGCGCACGGCCCACGCACGTTTGAAGCGTCAGGCCAAGCGAATTTGTGAATTGGAACAGTCAGAACAGACAAGACAGTTCCGATATTTCCATACCATATCCCAATATATGTCCCGATTTTCAAAGTATCCCAATTGTGTCCCGTTTTTTTTTTTTAAATGAAAATAAATCAATATTACATTATACTATGTACTATGACCTACGAGCGAAATTAAAATTCTTTGCTCTGGAATGCATTCGTCCATAAATGCATTTTACTGAAATTACATGAACAAAAAGCCTGCTAATTTATTTTTTACTTGCTCTATAGTCTATAGCAGCGTTGCCGCCCGAAATAAAATTAACGTGCCATAATTTACGAAAAAACAGTCCAATTTTCGTGCCACAAAAATTCTTCTGTTTTGTTGAAAAAACTGTAGTCAATTTTATAACGGGGTCTAATACAACAAAAAAAAATCACAGGGATTCATTTGATTTATTCGTGCATTGTCAAAAAATTTGGACCAAGTTTCATTAAATTTTGTTGAAATTTGCTTAATTTAAATTAAAATAATGGAAATAAAAAACCGTGCCATATTGAACTTTTTCGTGCCACCGTTCCACGAGGAAATAATTGTTTCAAAAAAGCACGATCGTGCCACATCTGCAACGCTGGTCTATAGTTTCGGTGCTTTACTTAATCAAAATTGGCACTAAGATGATGGAGAAGTCCGAAAAAGTGGGTCGATCTTCTCTTGTGTCATGTGTGCGTCCACTGTAACCTAAGCTAGAGCCTTAACGGATGGGCCGATTTACTTCAAATTTGGAACAGGGCATTTTTATGTACATAATAGAGTTCTGCATGAATGTATTTAATTGATCTTTTCAAATGATTGCAATACTTCAGTATATTCAATTCACGAAACATATTTAAGCAATTTCCCTCACAAAATGGCACTCACAATAATAAACAAAACGACTACCACATTCATTCTCTGATAACAGAACGAGTACACAGGGCTTGTTTCTTTTCCTTTTCATGGGTTAGTTGTAGAAATTGAAATGAGTACAGTTTATGAATACCCAATCTAAATCATGAGTATTTCTTCACTATACTGCTGAATGCTGAGCGAAAGAAATGCCCGCACATTTAATTTTGTTAAAGCACTGAAGAAAGAGAGAAGAAAAACAAGCCTGCAACTGAACCCGTTCTGCTCTCAGAAATTAAAGAAAAGTTGGTTTTGTGCGAGATCACGGATCAACTTACGCTCTGCGCTTGATCAATCATTTTAAGGAGTTCGCTCAAATGGGTACTCACTCGTAATAATTTGAGGGTACACTAGAGTGAAATTATGAGTATTTACAAATTAGTATACTCATTCTATGTGGATAAAGTTCTTGATGTGATTATTCATGAATGAGTAGATTTTCATCTCATACTATTTTCAAACATCAGGTAATGCATTCATTCACAAATCAAGGAGTGAGTATACAATGAGTTGGGTGAAGCAAAAGTTAATGAATGTCTTAAAACTAGTTTTTCGGTTTTTTTTTTTTAATTTTCTCTAAAACAGCTCTAACGATTTTAAATAATGACCTTGCTTATTGACAAGGCCTAGTCAATTGATGAGTCCAAGTGAGAAAACACCAATTTTTTTTTGGACTAAAGGCCGTCAAAAGCTATTTTGAATGAAGAGTTCACAATCACGAATGCTATAAATAGTTTAAAAGGTTGTAACATCGTCCACATAAATGAGATATCAGACAATTAAAATGCTTTACGACATCGGTTATAAACAAAATTAATACAAGAGGGCCTAAATGGTTGCCCTGTGGTATTCCAGATTTTATATTAAAATATATTAAATAACTTTCAGTTAGTAACGGCCATATTATTGACTTCCTTCAAAGCTAGTTTTAATGAAAAACTAGTTCTATAAGGTTTTCGAGTTTTAAGTTAAAAAAAAAAAACAATTATTAGCCTAGTTCCTTTACTTCTGTGATTTTCTGTGTATTTGAGTGAATTTCAGTCCACTGTCTTGTCAAAGTTCATATAAAAAAAAAATAAAATGCCACCAAAATGCATAGAAGATCACAGAGTTTCAAAGTAAAGGATTTAGATGTTAAAATATGTATACGCATTTTTTGATTTAGATGAACTCGAAAAATAGCTTTGAAGAATGTTAAAAATACGGCCGTCTTAAAGAGTAAGAAGGTTATTTAATACGTACTGTTTAGACGACCCCGCATCAGGAACGGAGCCCTGCGTCTTCGCGTCGGTGAGCATACTTTAGGCACTTAGAGTTTTGTTTCAAGTCGCAAGAAGTTCATTTATGCACACGGCACCTTCATGGCGCTTAATTGCTTTTCTAATTGTTATTATTTAGCATTTAACTATAGTCTCTTCATAATAAAATAGCCACGGAAAAATATGTAGGAACTTGAAAATAACAAAAGAAAGCGTCGGCTTTTGAGATAGTCAAATGTTTTCGTTGTATCATCTATGATCTATCATCATGTCATATTAGACATTTGACTCCGGAAAAATCGCCGGAAAGCTGGATTTTGGTATACAGCCTCCTGATGGTGTTCTTAAGAAACTTTTAAAAGTCTTCATCGACAGGAGTGCCTCTAAAAATTTTACGGGGGGTTAAAGGCCCCCAAAATGGTTTTCCAAAAATATATCCCTAACGGTGCTGCCTTGTACAGAAAAAATGTTGATGACGAATTTATAGCCTATAAAATTTCCTACAAAAAAGATTACGACAATTTTCTTCATAAAAATAACGGTTTTCAAAATAATTCAATCGGTAGAGCTATATGGTTTTTAGTTTTCCATATAGTTGAAGTGATTCGCATATGCGGTGTGAAAAAAGCTAAAGGGTATAGGTTGAGTCGAGACAAGAAAAAAATCGTATGGGAGGGGGCCATATTTCCCCCCGTTCAGGCGGGAGGGGCAATTTTCTATAAAATCAACTAGAAATAGAAATGAGATCATTAAAAAACAACGGCAACACTTACTATGTCTAAATAAAAATAATTTTATTCGAATAGTTTGTGAAATATTTATTTTTAAACTAAAAATTTTGAAAAAATAATAAAAAAAAAATGTGTTCAAACTAATTTTATTCAAAATTTTACGACGTTAACTAGTATTTTTGTTTTCAATATTCGATCCTCCTAATTAATTTTTAGTAAAAAACTAAAAACCGGGTGTCTAAATGTCTTTTAGTTAAAAAAAAAAAAAGAAAATATAACAAAATAATTTTTCCTTAAATTCGTTATTTTGTTGATTTTTTAAATAAATTTGGTGGCACAACGGCTCATGAAGAACCAGGGTCTAGTGACTTACAACTCTCAACCATTCTTGTGTGCGTATCTGCAGGAATGGAGGGGACCTACAATTTATTGCCGAATCCGAACGGCTAAGGTGAGCAGCACTTTTCTATGACAAGAGATACTCTTGGAGGATTTGTCACTTCCTCGCAAGAGCCAGTAGCTCCGCCAAAAACTACTAAAGGTGGAAGCGGCTGGTATTGAACCTCAGACCTCCGGCATAACAGTCGAACGCACTAACGCCACGGGCTACTTTTATGATTTTAGTTCCAATAATTAAGTAGTAAAGTTCATTTCGTTACTCTCGATTTTCTCAAAAAGTAAAAACATGTCACGTGGAACGCGTTAGACCCAAGTTTTTAAATAACCTTATCGCTCGCTGCCCCGCCGGGAAAAGTTTCTGCATTGCATATGCATATTAAAATAAAAAAAAATTCAACTATGATCACATGCAAGTTTTGAAAAAAGAAAATTTCATAGTTTTCGTAATAAAAACCTTAATCACCCCAGCCCAAAGTTGCTCGTAAATCATTAAAAGACTTTAAGCCTAAAACAAGATAGGTATCAAATCATGTAAAATCACTATGGATTTGTCGTATCGATTCTTCAGAAGCTTAACACTTTACTTCATTAATATACCCACATAGGTACATATGTAGCACATTCCAACTTTAAACGACACAAAAACACCATCAACACAAATTAATTATTTACATCTCCGATAGAGACACATGGACATGATGTCCTGGAAGGTATAAATTAAAAAAAAAATACTTTCTTACAAAAATATCCATTAAAATCCATCGATTTTATTATTTTTCATCTCGTCGCACTCCTCTGATTTTCAGAAGTGTTATATATCCTTTGATTACTGTCGATGTAATTAAATTAAAAAAAAAAAACAACAACCCGACAAAATAAAAATCGATTTTTATCTAAAAGCACAATTAAAAACAGTTACATCAGGATATTCGAGCAGACAGGTGAACAAGAGCGAGGGGGTGTCTCTTGCTGATATACCTAGTTGAAGATAGGTGTCTCACTTTCACAGAAAACTCCTTTTTTTTTTGTAAATAGGTAGGTAGGTTGGTATAGAGAGACCTTTAGATAGGTAAGTTCACAGGTTGTGTGAGTTAATTAACACAATTAATTCAAATTAATTGAAAACAACATCCTTTTTTGAGGGTGGCAAAATATGTAATGTGGAAAGGACGATGGACGAAATGAATAAAGTTTCACGGAATTGTTTTTTTTTTTTCACGGTTATGCACAATTGACTGACTTAATAATAGACAAAGGTTTAAGGTTATACACGAACACAATGTCTGGGGGTCAATCGATTTATCTGTGCCTTATCTAAAAAGTCACAATTTTAGTTCAGAAGAAAGTTTTTTGCAACATTTGGGACAAACTAACCGACACAAACAATCACAATTAGGAAATAATTAATTTCGAATCAAAATTATATTCGATCCGTACGTAAGCACCGTAAACACCGTTTGAACGCACTACACGGATTGAAATTCCGTAAACTCAGCCTCTTCCGACGAAGTTACAACAACAGAACAGATAAAGGCGATGATTGTATCTATCGGATATACAAGTGGATCTGAGATACTTTCGTTGTCACTCAACTTGTTCTCGTTGTTGTTTCAACAGGCGGACTACGGGCCTTGTAACATCTGACTCTTTTTGACGCACGAGTTGCAGGTGGCTGCGCGACAAAGATGGTGAGGTGGCCCAACGGTTGTCGTCTGCCATTTGCTGTGCTATGATGGCGTTGGCCATTTTCCCGTTGTCGCCGTGCCGTGTAGTGTCGGTCGCACACCATAATGGGAGAAGAAACCAGTCTTGCTCTCTGAGTAGGGGGTGGGCTTCCAATTGGATTTGAATTATGGCCCATTCACGGTGGAAGATGCTTAAAACGTGATGCATGGAGAGGGCGTGGCTTAAAAATCAATGGATTTCATTTCTCTTTTGTACACAGATATGACGTTGGGGGTGGTATTTTTTTTTTTTTAATTTTCATTTTAGTTTGTGAGCTGCCATTGCAATTGCGCAATGTTGTTTGTTTGAAGTTTTGGAATGTGTGCTGCGCTGGTTGATGGTGGAGCAGCGCGTTTGTTTCCAGCTGTTTTGAATCAGCTTCGGAATTGGTTTTTGAAATTGCTCCCTGTTCTTTTTTTCTGCATTTTGGTAGAGAGCGCCTTTATTTTTTTTTTATTTTTCGTTTAATTTATCTCATAGTTTTTCGATGCTAGAGAATTTTCTACTGGGATTTTTTGCTTTTGTTGGGTTTTTTGTTTGGTCAAAGAATTCTATGGAGTTAGCAAAAAATCAATTTGATCCGAAATTGCGGTAGGTGAAATACTTTTGAGAGTAAAGGTAGGTATACATAGACAAGTTTGGTATAAAGTTATACCGTATACCTATACCTACAACTAGGTAGAGGTAACTTTCTAGTATTGTATTTAAAAATGCTTCATAAACTGCAAGTTAAGTAAAGTCAGACGATACGTACTTAGATATCTATACCTACTTATAGATACCTACCTATGTTTTTTTTTTTTGAAACTGAAAATATTGTAACAGTTTGTAAGTTAAGAGCTCACGTGCTTTTGGTCGTGTTTTCATGGCCAAAATAAAAATGCCTACACCAGACTATAATTAAATTAGTTATCTATTTATACCTCGATAGCTATGTAGAAACGTTTACCTAACTATGAAACCGTTAGACGATGTAGATTTAGGACAATGTCACACGAGCGTCCAAAATGACGCGTCGTCCGTCCATTTGAAAGCGCGTACAGTAGGTATCAAACTATTTGTCTTGATGTCACACTAACTTCTTTTTGTACGCGCGGACGAAATATTTAGCTTAAGTTATTTCTCTTTCTTTGGTTGTTTAATCAAATTAAAATTGAATTATTCGGTGTCAATTTAAAAAAAGGGCTCCCACCTCAACCGCCGTTCCTGTTTTTTTTTTTAATAAATTGTATGACAATTTTGTAGAAGGGAGTCTGACCGATAACAATGTAGAATATTGTTATTAAAAATTCTGAAAATGTTCATCAACTTTTAAATTTAGAATGTTGTTCTGCTGAAAAATTGATTAAAATACAGTAGACGCCCGATATAGTGAAACTCGGTAGAGTGAACTATCCAACATAGTGAACACAAAATTTTATACACACTACACTAAACAGTGAACAAAAAAATCACTATATCGAGATTTTTTTTTATTTACACTTTTTTGTTCAGTACTCAACAAGAATATTCGAGCTGTATGTTTATAATGTTTATATGAATGTTTGATCTAGTTGAAACTTGACACCGGACAAAATGTTAATTTTGTATCAAATTTTACTCTGCAAAACCTTTATAGCTTCTCTCTCGAAATAGTGAACAATCTCGATATAGTGAACAGGCCTGGTTTTAATTACTTCACTATATCGAGCGTCTACTGTACTTCTATTTGATCACCTGATGCTACATTTACCTGTATTACTTATTTATATCAAATTTTCGAATTAGAATTCCAACTATCGTATTCAATTACTCACCAATTACGTTTTTAGGGTGGAATGGGGTGTTTCCCTCAAAAAAAAAACAGAACTGTATCCTAACAATTTACAATTTTATATTTCATTACATTACAGCGATATATGTATGTATATAATTTTGTTAAGAAAAAGCTTAACTTTGGAAAATTGAACAATTTTGTATAACTGAAGGACCTTTCTCCACTTTTAGACTACGGACAGAGGCGGCGCTAGATCAAAATGATTCGTATGCAAGATCAAATTCGCGGTGTCTTTTCCATTTTAAGCTGCATCATTTTTTAAAAAGAAATATTTATACCTAATTCACTTTTGCAGGAACTCTCTTCCATAAAATTCAAAATTTTTTTAACAAATTTAAGACCGTTATTTGATTTCAAACTTAGAATTTTTTTTTGTCAGTCTTAAGCTCTTTCTAACCTTGGTTCTACACGAGCGATTCCTTACTAGAGAGTTGGCTGTATTCCTACATTACTTTGTCAAATTCCTTTTTCACTTAGAAGAAGCCAGTTGGCGAGCAAGTTACTAAAGGTTCGGTTCATTACTTAAAAAACTTGAGTGCGTTGAAAATCGCTGGCGAGTATTCGCTCATGTGACCTCTAACTAATTTGCATGTATGCTCGAGCTCACTTTAGCTCTACACAAGAACGTACTGAATGTGATACGATGCAAAAATTATGCATGATGAAGTAATTCCGAAAGTGCCTCTTGGTTTGTTGAAATACAGTGCTGGTCAAATTAAGTAAAAACAATTTTTAAACTGTTTTTAGTGCTTTTTAAAGAGCTGTATGTTAAAAGTGATCTAATCAAAATGAAGCGAAAAGGATTTTTAAGCACATCCATTGCGCCGCCTCTGACTACGGAGAGCAATGAAACAAACAAACAATTTCTATGCGATTTTTCAGATTTCTCGATTTATTTTAAATTAAGATTGTGAGGTATAGTACCTACGTAAAATATTAAATGGAATATCAAAGTAGTCGTTATTTTATTACCATTCGGAATTAAGAAGAACTAAAGTTAACCATGCATGCATTGATGAGATATGAACTCATAGAAAAAGGGTTATAATATTGCTGTTATCTCCAATTTTCTTAATAATTACTTTCTAGATATACATATGATATTTTTATTACCTGTGAAAATTTCAGCCTCCTATATTGACCCACTTAAAATTTAAAAATAAATAACTAAAAAACAAATCACCAGAAAACAGTGTTGCCAGATGAAAAAAAAAATCTCCCCCAGAAAAATTTAAGAACATCCCAGATTACCACATGTTAAAAACACAAAAAAAGAATCCATTAACTTTTTTTTCAACTTTATATTTTTGTTTTTTTTTTTTTTTCATAGCTCATAAATGTTTAGGTATAAAGGTATATTATATTTAAGGCCCATTTGCTCAAAATCATCATATGTAAGTATTTAAGTTCATCATAAAGTACTATGTTCTACTTATTGCTTTGCACAAAACCAAAAGTAGATTTTAAATTGCCTTATGTTTCACTTATTTTAGGGGGAGGATAAAGTAAATCATAAACAATTTAAGTTGATCTTATAGGCAATTTCAGCCATATTTTTTTGAATTTAAAGTGCAAAAATGCACGACAACACCTACTTACTCATTATGGTTAAGAGGTAAACAATTGAAGATATATGTACCTACTAAGCAGATTTTTTTTAAATAAAAGGAAACATTTTATGAACATTTTGACGACCAAAGCCATTTGGACAAATTTAAAGTAGGTACCTGGACCTGCTAATGCAAAATAAGTCATTTGAACAAAAAATAGGTAGACGTTTAAGAGCATATCCGATGAGAATTTTTAACAAAATGGGCAGTATTTTTGTTATAAGCATTTTAAGCTTTTTGGACACGTAAATTTAATTTTAAGATGAACAGACATACAGACTCACGAACCGATATGACAAAATCCATTGTGGTCTTGATACAAACACAGGACAGTTCAGCACAACACTACACAACACAATAACTACATATTTATCCCGTAGGTCAATCCAAAATAAATCTATTATTTATAATAGTTAAATTCAACATTATTTTATTTGTCAAAAATAATTTTGAGTACACTTCAAAAATAATATAATTCTATGCTCATTTGACATTCAATTTGAAACTCTCAGAGATTTCTCGCATGAAACTTAATATTAGCTAAGTTGATCATAAATTTTTTAAAGCAAAGCAGAATAAAATAATTTCAACATAAAAACTATGTATAACTTAGTTATGATATAGATTTATGATTCGTATGAGCAAATGGGCCTAAATGATATTTAAAAAATTATTCACCCCAATTACAGAATCCGATGAGTGAGATGCGGAGTAAGGTACTTGATTTTGATATTTTACTAATAGTAAAAATGTCAAAATTGAGTCTGATTCTCTCCGCAGCTGATTCATCGGATTCTGTAATCAGGGTGATTTTGTTTTTATTTAAAATTTAATTAATTCACAGCAGTTGAGTAGTAGTTGTATTTTTGAAAGAATTTAATTTTTTTTACTCTTTCCAACAACGAATCATAGTTCTATACTGACAATTGAAGTTGACAATTTGACCATTATTATTGAACGAGACAAATAAACAAAGGTCGAGTTCGTAAAAGTAAAACTTCGGCAACACTGCTACATTCAAGTCGCTTTTTTGCAGGCAAGGCAGTCTGTTTCAAATTGTGTTCACTGTTTTAGAAGTGCTGATGTTTGATATCAGTATTGAAATCGAATTTTGCCTAAAATGTAGATAAATACTACCATTTTTTAAAAATTGTTTTTAGCATTATTTTTAACGGCCATATTATTTCACTATAGGGGTTTTAAGTTTTTCAAAAGCAGTTATTAACTTGATTTAGATATCAAAATATGTAAGAATATTTTGATTTACATGTCAAAGTAATAAAAATTTGGCCGTAAGAGTTTTGGAATATATAGGGGAAACATAGCAACCGTCCGTTATTTTGTATAAAATACATACAAAGATACATCACGTGCACTGATATCTAGTGGAAAAATTATTGTATGTATATTTTTTGATATAGTGTACAATTCTGGTAGATTCAATTTGGTAGGAATATTAGCAGGTATTGGAATACAAATTCATATATTTCAGCTTTAAAATTGATCCCCACAGATTTTCCTTCAAACAACTCGTCCCCCCAGATTTCACCCCAAAGATTGAAAATAAAACCCGAAATCTGGAGGGGAAACCCCCAAACCTGGCAACCCTGTCTGAAAATTATATAGTAGCATGTCCATTTAAATGCTCGGATGTACATATTAAGTAACGATAGTATCCCTCCTGCCGTTCCACAATCAGTGCGGCATGAAAGTTAGACAATCGAAAAATTTGGATACCTGAACGAAACCAACATGCGGACGCTAAGACTCGTGTGCCAATAGTTTTATTAGTTCTCAAGACGTACGCCCAAATAGATGCCAGAAAAAGACGCTCATGTGACGTTAGCCTAAAATGTCTTTTTTAATATAAACAATATTGTTTGTCCGTTCCGTTAACGAGAGAGTAAATGTATTATCTCTGTCGCTCTCTAATAAAACACAAGTAAATTGTCTCGAACATATCGGACCTTGAAAAGACTTACCAATCATGTGTTGGCCTTATTATGGTTGTTTATATCCAACGAATGGTTTTGAGACTGGGACCCCACCTTTTTTTTTTTTTTTTCAAAAATTCGACTGCTGGAAAAAATTTTCATTGACGATTGCTTTCTTTAATATTTTCTTTCCAGTTTAGTTTCCGATATAATACCAAAGCATGATAGTTTTCCATACCAGTGATGTGGAGCAGTATTCATACATGGGAGGGTCTGTATTTTAAATATTACGTTTCCTTGTAAAAAAAAAAAAAAAACTCTGTTCACAGGAGACGAATCAATGATGCATCCTGGGAACTTAGTGCTCATGAGTGACTGTCCAGGTATTATCGGATATTTTTGGGAAGCCCAGAGGAGTGGTGAGCTTTGACATGACTATAGTCTGTTCTTAAGCATGCGATGCATAATATCTGCTTTAAACTAATGCCAGCTTTTCAAGAATCAATTTTTGCTGTTAGGCAGTTAGGTCGCGCAGGTTTAATTTATTGCTGTAATTTGACTTGCCGCAGGTGACTAAAGTCGCGAGCCACAAAACAGATCCAGAGCCGATTTTTTGCCGTGCAGGTGCAGCAGAAGCAGAGCCGCAAGAGTCAAGGGGGCAGCTGGCCGCACGGCAAAAATCGACTCGTAAAATGCCGGCATAAGCGATCTTATGCTAGCCATTAATATTTTAGTGAAATCTAAAAGTTTTAAAATTAAAAATGGTATCTATAAATAGGTAAAGATTGGTATTGTTGTTGTTGTTTTAAAAATTTCACTCAAGTGGTTTTTGTTTCATTCAAAAACTTCATTATTAATATTATATGGTACAAAATTTTGCAGCTAAGAGTTTTATGGTACACTTAGGCGTATACGTACTTTTTTTTTAACTTTGAAGGTACTCCATTTTCATTTTTCCCACTATAATTTGTATAAGACATCTTATGACACTTTTTCGTTGAAGAGGCTGGAGTTCGATCCACAAACCTCTGGCGTAACAGTCATTACTCACTAATTTTTACGCAACGGGCTACAATCGATAGTTGTCTTTTGGAATTTGCATTCCTTTGTTCTCTTGCATTCTTTGAATTCTTTTGCATTCTTTGCATCCTCTTATTCACATTCGTATTCAAATTTAAATCGTTAGTCACATCATAAACATTCAATACTTTGCCTTAATATTTAAAGAACTCTTCAGAATATATTTGGATGATATAGATTCACTCAGAATAAAAAGTTGTAATGCCAACAATTTTATACTTTGGTTCAACAATTTTCGTTGGTTAAAATGAACCCAAATATCTAAATTCTTGAATCAAGAATGCATTGTTGACAACGCTGTAAGAATAAAAATTTTTAAATTAAAAATAAAATTGTTAAACCCTTAACAACTAAAGTTCTTACCTCAAAAACTAGTTTTTAAAATAAATTAAAAATTAAGCTTTTGTCCCAACAATTAAAAATTGTCAGATAATTGAGAGCTTTTATTGTTACCCCAAATATTTAATTGTTGAGAAAATTTAAAATTAATTTGTTGCGCCAAATATAACAATTCTTAAAAGTTTGTTGCGATAAAAATGTATTTTCAATAAAATGTAAACGTTGTACATACATACGTACCTACAAAAAAAATCAAAACTGAATTCACTCTTTCATGAAATCTTGACTTTTTTGTAAGAATATTTTTACAATTCTTTGAAAACACATTTATTGCAAAAACTTTTCTTAACAAACATTAGTTTCTGAAAGCAACTGGCTGATTAGTTCAGGCTTCAGGGGAGCGGCCTTCTTTGCTTCCAATTGCTAAGAGGAGGGTTTCGTCACTTGAGCAGCATGAAAAGTGTTCACTAAAAAAAAAGTTTTTAAAGATAAAATGAATTTTACTTGGTCACTATACTCTTTTACTTAACTCAATGGATTAAAACTGAAAAGAGAACACTTGTAAAACTTATACGTACTTCTAATTTGCACTCTCCAGTGAAACTACTTGAATCGGCGTCGCGTCGGCTGCCACAAAATGAATGGTGCATTTTTTTAAATTAAATTTACAGTTCCCACAGTTCAACAACAAGTTTTTGTATTGCGAAGAACAAATTGTTAATATTTTGACAATTTTTGTTTCAATATCAAGAATTAGTTCTTGAACATAAGTAATAAATTAAAATACTTAAAGCAACAATTTTCATTGTTTTGCCGAAAAAAATAATTCTTGAAAATAATTGTTACCGCAAGAACTGATTCTTCAACTAACAATTCCATTGTTGATAGGAAATAATACAAATAAAAATTATTTCCACAACAAATTTATACTTGGGAGAACAATTTTGCATTTTTAATTGCTTTTAACAAACAGAAAATTGTTGTGCCAAGAACCTTGGTTCTTGAACATTCAAAAAATAATTCTTGTAGCAACAACTAGTTCATAAGGCAACAATTTTAAGCTTACAACTTTTTAAAAACGCTAAGTTCTTGTTTTAACAACTTTTTTTTCTGAGTGTTCACATTCCTGCAATCCACACAACCATATTTTTAATACTTTTTTTTTTTAAGCAACACTATTAACATCCTTTTTATCCTGAGTATAAACCAAATATTATTTTTGGCTTCTGTGTCAGAATAACGAATGAATTCTTATCCTTTTGTTTGTATTCGCCCGTAATTCTTTATTTTTCTCAATAGCAAATATTTTTAATATAAACAATACTTAAATTGAAGAAACGTGCGATCCTGGTTCGCAGATCCTTTTAGCTATAGCAACACAATAGCAGCTTTAAAGGAAAACCCTTATAGCAAAGCAACATAATTAAATATAAAAACGAGGAATTTCTTTTATTTTAATATTAACTTTTTGAAGTGCAACTCCTATGTATAGGTACACCCACTTGTCCTCTATCCTCTTCTCTACTTTTGTATGCCAGAGTTCCAGGCTCACAAGTTCCATCATCCTAGCAACCTTACACCCATTTTCATATACCATCATAGAGTGGATACAGGTCTCTACAAATGCCTGCAATTCCACCCACACTTTTGGGCTGACGTCGCGTCGCTCGGAACGAGTGACTATAAGTCGTTTATACTCGTGTCCCAGGACTCCCAAGCTCAGGTAAATCGGGGGCATCCAGGAATGTCCCATACCTACCTCCACAACTAGATACTATTTGAAGTGCACGATACGACGCACGACAGGGAGATGATGAAGCTGGCACGTGCCTCCCACTGGCACTGGCTCAACATTAATATACCTTCTGGTATATCTGTCATCCTGCGTCTCAACAACAACACTAAACAGAGTTGATGGGTGCATATCACCTGAAAAACAATATTAATATATTCTTTTAGAATCAATTGTATCTATGTATTTATCTATCTATGTTTCTGGGTATTTGTCTGTTGGTTTTTGTTTAGTTTCGCAACCATCATGTATAAAACGAACCTCCTTCAAATGATCAGATTCATGAAAATAGGTACAATTCCAATTGCATCTATATGTGGTCACATGCACATCCTTCAAAAAGGATTACAGTTGGGGAGGCGGTCGAGCGAACGTTTGCCGTCGTCGCCACTGCCGTATTTTCGGTTCGTTTGAATATATTCCTTTCCTGCGGATGCTTCAGGTGTTGTCACGGTGACATGACAGCGATTGAATTTTTGAATATATACCAAGCGCCAGATTGTTGGTATTTCTCTTTGATCGGAAAACAATCTGTTTTCTATTTTCGGTGTGTTACCTTTGTGTTATTGGGATGTATATCGTGAATATGTGGAATTTAATCATCAGAGCGAGAACCAATATTTTGTCGAAACTGAGAATGACTGCTTCCAGGAATATATACATATGCGGACAAATTTCAAATGGAATTCCACTCAATGTGGAAACTGGCAGCATTCTTACTTAATTAATTTCAATTTATAAACGGAGCATTTTGAAAACATTCTTTCCTAATTAGACAACCAATTTCAATATTGGATCCTAAACAAATCGGTCACGTTTTGATTGATACAAAAATTATTTATTTTTTTTTTTACTTCCGAACTAAAATTTTTTGAAAGAATTCATGAATAAAGGTACCTACCATTTATGGATTTTCTTATAATAAATGTACCCAATAAAAAAAAAATAAATAAAAAAAAATTTTAAATATCGGACAGTCAGACCAGAATAGCTACAGATACACATAAGCATCTGTTAAATGGATGATGTCCAAATTTTAATGAGTGGAAGTTCGCACACCGGAATGGTTGACAGTCACTAGGCCTTTATTCTTATGAGCTGTTGTGCCATCAAATTTATTTTATTTTTTTTAGAATGTTTCACAAAATTTAACACAAAAATCGAAAGACACAACCTTTCTTGTTTGAAATGTTAAAATGTTCAATGCATCATTGGTTTTACATTTTTTTAAAATACGAATTCACCATGTGTTTTTTGTCTTAAAATTTTATCTAGAAATTTCTCATAAAAATTATTATTATTTTTCAACACAAAAATTTTCGGTTAAATTTGACTATGCATACGTAGTTTAATTTGACCATGCATACGTGGTTAAATTTGACTGCTAACAAGGTTTAGAAAGTTCATACATACCAAGTTCAAATCGGATATTAAATATATTTTTTTAAATTTTGTTTTTAACTCAGAGTAGTCAAGTTTATTTATTTTAACTAGTATCGCCCAGCGGCCGAAATTCGGCCAACAAAAACTGACACACAGTAAGGAAAATAAAAAAATAAAATATAAGAGAAAACTATAATTCTGCGAAATCGTGCCATTGTTTACTTAAAGTATATATGTTTCCACTTTCTTTATCAATTAGGTATCATCTGACCATCAGTTACCAACTTTAAAATTAATTTATAGTCTGGTGGACGCTCATACGCCACCATGAAAGTGCCTTAAATTTTGTTTTAAATTAATTTATTAAAATCAAATTTAGTATTTGAATTTAGGAATGCCCCCCCCCCCCGTACTTGTATAAACACATCCCTCATGCCCTGCCTACATTCTCTCTAAACTCTCTCCAATAGACATTGTCAGTACAGGCCTTATGATAAAGCTTTTTTTCAATTAATCGACGACCCGTACATCCCTCATGACCTATCTAGCCGACAGCCGTAGACTAAATGCGTAACCAAACAAACCGCCAAATAAGTTACCATTGCAAAGATTACCTACATCAAGCTACCTATTCTTTTTTGTCTAGTTTGTGTGCAAGAGCTTACAGAATTAATGCTTTTTTTTAAAGCTCTAAGGATCAGAAAAAGTATATTTATTATGCATGCTACGTCATCGCGGTAAGAGCTAATGCGATAGACTTATGCACTACGCTACGCTTTAACCAAACTTACATACATATGTATGTACATAGATGCAAACGTCCTATTTTTCCTGTAATGACAATCTTTGTTGGACAGAGTATAGGACAGAACCTTGAACGCACCGCTGCAATCTGCGTAGCCAAAATCGATAACATCTCTCATGCAGTTTCCCGTTGACCACGCTCAATAAAATTTGTATAGTGAAACGTTCGTTCGGGGTGAGTACGTCACACCTAATTTTGTTTTAATTATAAAATAAAAAAAATTCGTTCTCGTTTTAAGCAAAGTAAACTAATCATTTTCTCATATGAGTGATTTTTGCGCAAAAATATATAAAACTGTAACTTTCCCCGCTTTACTGCAAGTTTTGCAATTTCATTTTTTCACCAAAAATCCATATCTATAATAGTAAAGGCTGATTTTCAATGGCGCGTTCGCGTTAGAGACGCTTACGTATACGTTTACAAGCTTTACGAACGCGTCGACATGACAGACGACTTGAAGAGAACCTGAAAATCAAAATGAACCTACATAACTGTAATTTCGAATCCCTTTCAACAAACTATTCCATTATTTTTTAAACAAAATCGATTTGTTTCTTTCAATAAAAGAAATTTGTCCAGAAAAACCAATTTTTTCTTCTAAATAAATCGATTTTTTTGTTGAAAGGAATTCGAACATTAGTTTAACTGTCAAAACGCACGCTGAAGTTGATTTTTTTCAACTTTAACGTTAAGGTAGCTTATGTTACGTTGGTTTGTGTACATGCTAATAGGTGGCAAATCGTAACATAATACCCAACGCGTCATTATAAACAATTTGCTTAAATTGCTATGTGTGAGCTTTTGCGTTGAAAGAAAAATCTGTCAAAGCGAAGCCCAACGCGGCATTGGAAATCAGCCTTAAATGTCAAGCTTCTTAACGCACCTCTTAAAAAGATAAAAATCAATAATCTTAAAAAAATTGAAATAACCCTTACCTCTCCCTAATGCCACCATATGCACATAATTTTTGATTTCTGCACATCTGTGGGACAAAACTTTTCTAATGGTATATAACTCATGCATTTCCGTTGAGTATTAACGGAGAAAAGTGTACCGTAAGTTTTTCCTAAGCGTATTAATATAGATAAGTAATTTTTGTGTTTTTTAGCACAACAAAATTCAAGCCCTGCGAATAAGTAAAGTCAAATAAAATTAATTGCTTTTTTAGGCAAATGTCACACGAGCGTTTTTTCATGCGCGTTTATTTGGGCGTACGTTCTTAGAACTAAGAAAACTTATAGGAATGGACATATTTCATCAATGCATGCATGGTTTACTTTTTACTTTTTACGTTTTTTTTTTTTTTTAATTTCGAATGGCATAAAACAGCAATTAGGTATTGTGTACTTCAGTTGCTATTTTACGTGCTATACAAACCTGACAAATCACATTCTTAATTTGAATTTAAAACGTAATGGAGAAGTACCTAATTGAGTTTGATTGTTGGAATTCTGAATTGAAAATATTCATAATTTTGAAAAACAATATTTTTCAATGGTATTGGCTTTGGCTCAACTCCCTTCTACCAAAGTGTCATACACTTTAGCCGTGTGGGGCTCATTTAAGACAGGAAAAGTGGTAGAAGCGCTTCTTAATGGACGGACATCTGTATAGGAAAAAGAATATAAATTAAAGGTTGCAGCATAAAATTGTTGCTAAATATATTTTTGTCAGTATCCATCCAACGACTGAAATTTTGCGTCTTAGAAGGGTACAACAGCATCTAACTGATGTGCATTGGAGTAAAAGTCGCGGAAAAAAAACATCCATTTGAATTCTGTTCAATAGTCCACTAAAACACCAACAAAAATAAAACGTTTTGTGTTGTTATTCATATTCTCAAAAAAACTGATTTGATGACGTCATCATATCGTCAAGCTGGGTCCACCACAACGGAAATTCAAAAATCTAATGGTGCAGAGATTAGGGGATAATTTGGGGCTAATTTAGTACCCCAATCCCGAAGGAGCCCCGTTCATCGTTTTAGAGGGCAAAAACTGACTGCATCATTAGATTTTTGAATTTCCGTTGCGGTGGACCCTGCTTGACGGACCTGATAACGTTACAACAACTCACGTTTCGCACGTTTTTTTTACGTTTATAAGTTAATAATTTAGGACAAAGAAATCCTTTCTAAATTTCATTTTATTTTCAACCATACAGTCAACACTTTTTAAATTTTTTTCATTTCTAATTTAAAAATTAAGGGAAAGTATACAGGGAAAATGTTAAATTTTGGATATTTATATCTATGTAGACTTTTTTATGAAATTGCGCACTTTTTAATAGATACGTTTTTTTTTTTTTTTTTTTTTTTTAAACAAAAACAGGAAAGTATTTAAAGTTATGGAGTTTGACCGCCCTTCTTGATGTTTATTATTTTTGGTCATAACTTAATCAAAGTGCCCACATAAATCAGTTTTACGAATTCATAAGGATTTAGTCTCGGGAATTATCATCTCAATTTTGTTTAAGACAAAAAAAAATAAAGAAACGAATACATTAGAAGGTTGGTGGGTTTAATTTCACCAACCAAAAAAAGATCTATAAATTTTTATAGAAAAACCAGTAAAGCCAATGTTCCTACTGGACGGATTGTTTGGAATTCTGCCAAGGCAATACACACCATCAGCCGCACCTACCACACAATGCGACTTCTGATTTAAAGCCCATCGAAGAACACCACCAGCATACATGAAACATTTTGCTCCTGTTGCGGTTGAAGTGACGATGGGCGGCTGCAATATTGAGTGAGTTACCCACATAACAAACGCGCTAAAGTTCATCCGGCCTAGGAATTCTCACTCCTTTCAAAAGCCGCCCGCACTCGTCCGTCATAAGCCCACCAAAATTCGAAGGAGTCGAATATTGAGAACGTGCACTGATTTTGGCTTCTTGATAATGTGGTTTGGCAAATCCTTTCGTCTCAAAAGCAAAATGCGCGAAATCTCTTCCATAAATCAAGTTGTCCCGATATTCTTTGGGAGTCTCGCTACACTCGTATATATGCGTATGACAGTGTGAATTGGGATATGACAAAGATTTTGAAATCCATGCTGCAAGGGGATTATCGGATGAAGCTAAGCAAACCAATAAAACAACTTAAGTGAACGTGCAGAGGCAGCACAAATTGTTTTGAACATTTTCATTGACTTTTCTGTTGCCTCCATATTGGGTATGGGATGAATGAAGACGCAAATTAAAGTATTAGATAAAGCTACAATCATATTTTGGTTAACAAGTTGGTATTGTTAGTATTTGTGGTTAAAGTTCAAAGAGCTAAATTTAGTAATTATATAATAAGATGTATTATATGTGAAAGATAACAAAGAGAGCCACATAATTTCGGAAACATACGTTATCTCCAAAAAAAAAAACAAATTTTCGATCGGACGAATTCCCAAAAAAAAAATTAATCCAACACGACAAAATCCCCTACATTTTATTTTTCCACTATCTCAAAATATCGTAGTAGCCCGTGGCGTAATGGTTAGTGCATTGGACTGTCATGCCAGAGGTCTGCGTCTGGGTTCAATACCAGCCGCTTCCACCTTAATTTTTTTTTATGAGCTACTGTCTCTTGCGAGGAAGTGACAAATCCTCCAAGAGTATCTCTTGCCATAGAAAAGTTCCGCTCACCTTAGCCGTTCGGATTCGGCAATAAACTGTAGGTCCCCTCCATTCCTGCAGACACGCACACAGGAATGGTTGAGAGTTGTAAGTTGATAGGCCCTGGTTCTTCATGAGCCATTTGTGCCACCAAATCTTATTTATTTATCTCAAAATATCCAATAATCTCCAATAATCCCCAACATATTTTTTTTATTGTTAAAGTTGATGCAGTTATTAATTCACAGTAAGGAATTATTGTATGTACCTACTCATAACTCAATACCTATGCATATTATGTAGGTACAAATTTCATTCGGTCATATAGTTCCTTCTTCAGAGCAAACAATTATGAGGGGAGTATGGAGGGGAGAATGGACTATGGAGAGGAAAGAATGAACCCGATTGAACAACAACAAACTTGTGTGTGGCTAAAAAAATGCTAGTTGATTAAAATGCAGCTGTCAAACAATAAAACCTACACTCGAAGAGTCTGATGATTGGCCTGTGTAATTGTTTTTGTTTTGCAAAAAATATATTTTTAGTCTTTTATTTTAAATATGGAACTCTTAGCATCAGGAGAAAATCCCAAAAAGAGAAGGTTTGAAAGCAGTGAATCAAGCAATTAAATCGCTAGTCTCGGTCTAGTCTCAGTCTAGTCTCGGCATCGGTCTAGATCTCGAAATCCGGATCGAGACCGAGACGAGACTACTTTAAAAGCACCCGAGGCGAGACCGTATTTTTGGTACCAAAATTCGCCGAGAGTCTCGCTGGTATCGGTGGTCTCGGTGGTTTGGTTTCGGTTTTCGCTAGAATAAATATTTTTTTATTAATTTATTTTTTAGTAAATTCATGTGCAGTTTTCATAATATTAACAAGTTTTTTTTTTTGCGAAATATTCTATGCGCGTTAAAATATCAAACCACATGTATATACATAGATATATACTCAGATAGGCGCACTGCGAAAATTCAGAGAAGAATACGTACGATTTATGTATGCATATCGTTGGAATAGAAATCGCTCATTTTCCAGACTTTGTTTCCCCTATCGTACTAAAAAAATATTTCCTTTCATTGCCATATCAAATCAGATTGAACGGTTTTATCTCAAAAAAAAGGGGTGTTTATGTTTATAATATATAAGTACATACCAATTCGTTTAAGAAGCATAATTTTTGATTGCATCCTATTCAACAAAAGGATGAGTATTTTGTTGGTTAATTATTTTTTCAATTTTTGTTAAGTTTTTGATTTGTATCTTTAAGGGTTGGTTTGAGAAACTTCAAATTTATAAAGCGTATAGGTAATTTTAGTATAGATTTTTGAAAAAAAAATTAAATAATAAAAAAAAAACAGTTTCATTTCAAATTTTATTCGTAAAATTTGCAAACTTGCGAATTTGAAAACAATTATTTACATTGCACAATAAATTATTATTATATTGCACAATACAGCACATCCATTTTTTTTTTTTTTTTTTTGAAAATCAAAAATCACGGTGCTAACTTCACGCTTCGCAAAATGAATTTTTGGCCCTAAAATTTGCAAAGTTGCGAATTTTAAAAAATAAATTCACGGCACAAACAGCACAAAATGGGCACAATACAGCACAACCTTTATTCATTGAAAATCGAAAATGGCGGTGCTAACTTCACGCTAGGGTGCTTCGCAACAGTGCTTGTAAAAGTTGCAAATATGCGAATTTTTTTTATCTACTCGGTTCTAAGTATCATTTTTTAAGCCCAAAACAACACAACTTTGAGTTTTTAGAAAAAATTAATTAAAAAAAAAAATTCATTCATAAAATTTGCGAATTTGAAAAAATTTTGACGGCACATTGCAGCACAAGATGAGCACAATACAGCGCATCCATTATTTTTTTAAAATCAAAAAATGGCGGTGCTAACTTAACGCTTCGCAAGATGAGTTTTTGGCTCTCAAAAAAGCTGCAAATCTGCGAATATTTTTTTTATCTCTTCGGCACTTGGCAGCACAAACAAAAAAAAAATAACAGTTTCATTTCAAATTTCATTCGTTAAATTTGCAAACTTCCGAATTTGAAAAAAAATATATTTTTGGCACAACGTAGCACAAGATAAGCAAAAAAGTGGTATATACAGAATATGCGTATATACAGAATATTTGAAAGTTAGATAAAAATATTTTGGGAAAAAATTTCTTATTCTTTATTTATTTTTTATTTTTAAATTGAACTGTTATTTTTTGTAATTAATTACAAATTATGTACACAATTACTTAAAAAGTATTTCAATCTGTGTATTTTTCAATTACATTAAATTCAATTACTTTTTTTTTCAATTACATGTTGAAAATTTTCAATTAGATACAAGTAAGTAATTGTAATTGAAATTCTTCAATTACATAGGTACAAAATTACAGTCGTTTATATATTTTTCTATCGTTTTGCATTTTATTCATTTATTTAAACATACACAATGATCACTTAAATTTCTTAATTTTCTTTTTATTTTTTACGTCTTTTCAGTTTTTTAACCTCCACCGGTCGGTGTTTTTGTATTATGTACATTCTCTTTGACGTTAATAAAAAGCAAACATGATGTGTATGAGTATAGTAAAGCAACATCATGTAGGCAATGGAATTCTTCTGGAAAGATTAAGGATATTCATTTGTATCCCATAGTGATTAAGTAAGTTCACTATCTTTTACAGAAAGTTTTTTCGTAGATTTTTCGCTCCAAAAAATTAGGTATATCAAAACACTTTTGCCAAAAACGAAAATGCCAAAAAGAAAAATGTTTAAAACGGCAAAATCCTTCACCAAAAACCTAAAACTTTGTAACCAAGAGTAATGTCTACATGAAAGTGCACTATATGAATGTGAGTACCGCATAGACCGAGCGAGCACTGGGAAAGAGGCAACCTAGTTTTTGTTTTGAGCATCATCAGGAAGAAAAATTACCTCAGAGATTGTCCTTTTTCATATACAAACATGCCGCAAACATTCACAAAAAGAAAACATTCAAGTGGTTGGAAATGTATAAGAAAAAAAAAATCGACTCTTTTGTATCTTCAGAGCTTCGAATGCAGAGCATATCTTTTTAGATATCTTGTTTCCTTAATGACCAGGATATTTCAAATGCTTTTCGAGGTTGAATATGGATGGAGCGATGGAGGATTATTTTATGTTGTTGATGCATAACGAGAAGATTTCCATTACACGACTCTACTTGCCATCGGGAATCGGGGCCACAACCAACAACCACTCGAGGCCTAAACAATGTCCTGTTAATTATCTCTTGGAGCTCATGCGACCACCATAATAATGGTCGCTTCCTTAGCTGCGATGCGATGGTGAATAAATGTACCAATGTAGCAGTGTCGTCGTCATTTTGTGAAAACCGTCAAATAATCTCTCATTCGGGCGCTGCGCCTCAATTAGACATTAAGTTGACTCTCTGGTTTGTTGTCATAAATTTTGACTGATTACGATTCAAGATTCGGGGCAATCTATCATTTAATTAAAAATGGAATTTCGAATAACTCTCAGCACAGGAACAGGACTGTGAGTTATGGTTGTTATGCGACATTTGTGGTTGGTATTGGTATTATCAGACGGATGATGTTTGCGATATAAATTGGTGTGTCAGTGTGTGTTTGATGGTTCAAAAAAAAATGTTCATCGCTGTGGGAGTTTATGTTAAAATCTTCAAATAGAAGTGGGTTGGGTATGGTTCGACCCCGAAAAAAAAGATGATTCGGTTTGAAAATTTAACATGCCCACCCTAATTTTGTATGCATAGATTGATTTAAGTAAAAAATTATAAACTCTTTTTTGTGTGATAGTAAACTGATAAACTTTAAAATGGTCTTTGTTGGAATTAAATTTTAATTAAGTTTTATGTACAAATTTTGAACTTTTTATCTGTTTTATAGTCTTAGGTATGTAGGTATAGTTACCAACCAGTATGTGAAAAAAAGCTTTTTTAGCATTAATCGTGTATATAAGCATGTCTTTTATTTTGGTGAACAAAGATTAAGGTAGATGATTTTACTTTCTGAAAACATGAAGCTTTAATTAAATGTTAATCTGCTATACAAACCTCCATGTTGTAGGTCAGTTAGATCTTTTTTTAGATTTTTTTGTGACAATTTTAAGATTAACATTATACTTTCTTCGAAAAAGTTTGACCTAGAAAATCATTTTTATATACGCTATGAATGATATCGTTAAGGAGAAAAAATATAGGTACATACATAGTTAGAGACTTTCTTGAGGATCATCAAAATTTATTGTCACCAAATATATTAAACCTATCATTGTATACATACTGCCTTTTTCATAAACACAAATTGGTTATTTCAGCTCTCGTGTTCAGGGAAACTACACCATGGAATACGAATTTTCCGGATTCAAAATAAAGACAATTTCTTACTGCTCCATTTGAGTCCGGAAAATTGTTATTCTATGGTGTATTTTCCCTGAACACGAGAGCTGAAATAACCATTTTTTGATTATGAATAAGGCAGATAGTGATTACGATACAGTTTGTATTGTAAAAATCTTGTAATTTTTCTTTCCTAAAAAGAGCTTTTCTTTGAATGCGTCTAATAAACTGGACTTCATACAGGCGATGCTTACTATCAAAAAAGGAATTACTCTTCCCAATCGCTGTTTCTTCGGGCTAAGAAGGCACTTCAGTAGTAAAGCCCTCTTTTAAAATACCAAGGAGACCTTATATCATCCCGGTCCTGCTGTATGGGGCAGAAGTATGGACCCTTTCAAAAATGGATGAGAATCTGTTTGGGTGATTTTCGGTCCAGTCTGTATCGATGGAATATGGATGAGAAAATTCAACAACGAGCTTTACTGGTTTTACAGCGACGACGGCGACCTGGTCAAAGAGCTGAAAGTACAGCGACTGAGATGGCTGGGACACGTGGAGCGTATGGACACCAACGCACCAGCCCGACGAGTCTTCGAATCTACCCCTGACGGTCTGCGCAGCAGATGAAGACCCCAATTTAGGTGGAGCACACAAGTGGAAAACGACCTCAACCAGCTTGGAGTGCGTAACTGGAGGCAGCTATAGGTAAAGCTATAGCCATCTAAAATAAAGTAGGTAAGTAAGGAAGTATGAAGGTTTCAGATTTATGAAAAAAATTTCAAGTTGTTAAAATAAAATCAATGGCGCAAAATTTTAGAGTTTAGACATCAAACTAAATTGATGTTAAAGCATTTTTAGTATGATGCTAGGTTAAAAACAGGCTTTTCCAAATTTTAAACAAGTATTATGTTTTTAACATTTTACATCGCCAAATGCCTATTTTATCTTTTTAGTATCATACTAAGTCCAAGTGTCACTTTGGCAGCTACAATTGCAAAAGTGGGTTGAACTGTCACTATTTTAGGCGTGTTCAGCTAGAGTTTCTTAAGAAAATAGGTTTAGAATGATACTAGTTAGAAAATGTTTAAAAATAAGAATTTTTTAGTAAAGAGTTTTAAAGTTAGAAAATTGCTAAGTAGTGTCCGGATAATACCTGAACATCAGGCTGTTTAAAATGATTCTTGCCACTTTGGTAACATATAGTCTGCGTTAATCGTGAGCTCAGATTCAAATTTGCCTCCATCAAGATCTTTTTGTTCAGTTACACGATTAAATTCAATTTCGCCTATGCGATAGTTAAAAGTTGAAAAGTTCGCATTTAAAAAGTTCTTTTTCGAAACACCACATGCTTATGAAGAACATAAATATGCTTTTGCAGTAAAATGCAATCTCTTTATTTACAAGTAATTTAATTTCTGGATATAGTAGCCCGTGGCGTAATGGTTAGTGCGTTGGATTGTCATGGGCACAGGTCTGGGTTCAATACCAGCCGCTTCCACCTTAAATTTTTTTTCCAGGCTACTGCCTCTTGCGAGGAAGTGACAAATCCTCCAAGAGTATCTCTTGTCATAGAAAAGTACCGCTCCCTTAGCCGTTCGGATTCGGCAATAAACTGTAGGTCCCCTCAAGAATCAAGTTAAACTGATGAGAAGATTGTCATTGTCTACCTCTGATTGAAGTTGAAGGCACTAAGTCAGCTTTTCGAAATATAATGATACCTTGTTTTTATGTGATTTCAATACGATATCCATATTTTAAAAAAATTAAAATTGAAGAATATTCTTAAAATTAAAATCTAACAAAAAAAAATTTTTAATGAAAAAATAAAAATTTAAAATTTAATTTGTAGGTACTGTAATAATATACAGTGTAATATGTTGTACAGCAAGTTGGTAGCGCTGGCATTTGACACCTGTAAAACTCAGTTGTCATTTGAAGTGTCATAATATTAGTTGCCATTTGCGATAGTAGATCGCTTAACAATCGAACAATGCGTTAAAAGCCGTGTTCCTTTGGGGGTGGCGAACTACTCATGAGTAGAAGAAAACTATAATCTATAGTACTCTACTCAAGCTCTAATATGCGCGAGTAGATGAGCAGAGTAGTTATGCACTTAAAATCCTCCAGATGGCATCTAGCTAGGTTAAGAGATTTTCATGTGCATCACATTTTATTTCAATTTGTTTACCGTTTTTACGTTCACCATTCACCAATAAAAAACAAAAACAAAATAAAGCAATTAATAAGGAGGTGAGAGTCTCTATAAGACGACTTTCCATAGATAATTTTACACACACTTTCTCATTTTGTATGAGTTTTTATATACATACGGCAAAAAATCATATAAACTGAGAAATTGTTTGTACAATCTCGCAAGCTTTTTGATGGTACGGATTTCACAGATTATAAATAATTATCAATCACTTAAAATTGTAGTAGATTGCTACTAAGGAAGTGTAATTGTGCGTTCCATTGAAAATTTCCAGCAAAGTAGTAATTTATGGATTTCCCGGAGTTCGCAGCAATTGAACGTGTCGTACACTTCACTTTTGGCCGGCGATTGAAGATCATGACCATAGAGTACCTATATTATCTAGAGAACCGACTTAAGGTGGTTGTTCTCTTCCCCATTACAAGCTGTATTGCAAGGATTTGCCCATTAGATTTTGTATGGGCTAGTTGTCCCGTGCATTTTAAACGGAACTCCAACCACAATATGTATACAGTTTGCCCTATATTTTGAGCATGTATTAGTGGTCCCGTGCATTTGAAGTGTAAAATAAGAGAGTTTTCTCTTGCTCAATTCAAATAAAATTTGCAGGTGTTTCAGGCAAGAGGGGTACTAGTCGGTTCTCTAGATAATATAGGTACTCTATGATCATGACTTGGAAGATATGGGTTCTAACAAGACGGTGCAACAAACAGAGTTGTAAAAACTGCAGTCTTTTCGGTACTGCAGTTAATTGACTAAAAAGACTAATTTCAATAAGTCTTTTAACTTACAAAAATAATTTAACTAAAATCGAGCAGTCAGCAGTCAGTACTAATATTCTGACTGTGCAGTTAAAAAAAAAAGTTAATTAACTTTTAGTTAATTAACTGCAGTACTTTTTAACTGCTTTTAGTCTTTTTAGTCAGTAAAAAGTCTTTGTACTGCAATGTTTTAACTTTTAGTCACCAAGTCTTTTAACTACAGTCAATTAACTGTAAGTTTTTTTTAACTTTTTTTTCTTTTAAATTTCTTTTCTTTTTTGTCCATCCTGTTTCTTTCAGTTAAAAGACTATAGAAAACGTTAAAAGACTTACAGTTAATTGACTGTAGTTAAAAGACTTGCTGACTAAAAGTTAAATAATTGCAGTACAAAGACTTTTTACTGACTAAAAAGACTAAAAGCAGTTAAAAAGTACTGCAGTTAATTAACTTACAGTTAATTAACTTTTTTTTTTAACTGCACAGTCGGAATGTTAGTACTGACTGCTGACTGCTTGTTTCGCAGTTAAAGTACTTATTTACAGTATTAACTTACATTCAAAAGGTAAGTTAATTAACTGCGACTTTATTAACTGCATTACCAAAGTACTGCAGTCTTTTACAGCTCTGGCAACAAACCACACAACACGACCAATTATGGCTTTATTGTGTGAGAAGTTTCCTGATGGTGGCGTAATTTTCACGTTTTGGCGACGTCAATTGGCCACCAAGATCATGCGATTTGACACCGTTAAATTATTTTCTGTGGGGCTACGCAAAAGACCGTGCTTACGCGAATAATCCCAGAACCCAAGACGCATTAAAAACCAACTTTACTCAAGTTATGGCCGAGATACCGCCCGAAATTTGCGAAAAAGTGGTTAAAAATTACCTCAAAAGAATGCGAATCTTCTCGAAGCGGTCATTTGAACGATATTTTTTTTCACACTTACTGGAAAAGTTCAAACTTTATAATGAAATAAAATTTTCATTAAAAATGTATCGCTGTGTTTGTTTTATTTAGCTTTATTTTCGAAACCGAAAAACGAATGACCCTTTACATTATGTACATACATACATATGGTTTAAATCTAAATAAAAATATTAATTTTTGTAATTTTTTAGTGCAATATTGTTAAAATCATCAGATTATGTCGACGCATTAAGAAACTATATGTATGTATATCAAAAAATGTTAACAAAACAAAATTATTGGAATTTCTTGTGGAGTTTTATAATATATACAAAAGTTGTACATATGTAATTATTATTATTAAAAAAATCTCGTCACTTCCCCAGTAGGTGGTACGTAATAATAAAATTTCTATGTTTTGTATTTCTATTCTGGTTTTTATTCGGTTTGTGGTAAAATAACAAATTTAATTTGTATTTGAGCCCACAGCTTCCAGCTTTGACCATGAAAGTTATGAATATCAAAATAGTTCAGAATTTCAGCTCACACAGTTCCAAAAAGAGGACTCACCTAAAATGACTTTAATTTTTTTAACTTGGTGAGAGCAACGACTTTATTATAACTTTTGGGCTTTTGGGTGAAATTAGTTTTTCTTTGAAAAGGTTTTTAAAACCAAAAAAAGGTTGTCATATCTTATACCGAGAAATATGTAGATACATAGTTATCTAGGTTCAACCTGTTGTATAAGAAACGAATCAAAGAAGAATCATTTCAAACAAACCTTTGTCGTCTACTACAAACAAACATCTTATAGGTGAGCACGACATTGAAAAAAAAAGAAATACAATGCTTGAAATTTTTGACGCTAATTAATAAATCAAACAAAAATTTAAATTATAAAAATTAATATTTATTCTAGGAAAAAGAAATAAATACAAAATTGTCAAAATTTCCAAAAACATCTCACTTCTGTGTTACACGTTTATTTTTCCATCTTGTTTTTTTATCTTTTCAAATTTTTCAATCGAGTTTTTGTGTTAATTGGTAAAACTCGTCGATACTCCTAAACATGTGTTGGGGTTAAATTAAAATAAAATAAATAAAAATAAACATATTGATGTACCTACTATGTTATGTATAAAGGTAAACCTGTACCTTTCACTATAACCACAGAAACAAAAGTAAAGGTATATAATTTTGTTTGAATTGTTGGTAGATGTTTGTTTTATTTTTTGACGAACACTTTCGTGTAAAATTAATCTAAAACAAAGGAGACATTTTTTTATATGTATAGTGGTTCTTGTAATTTAAAAAAGCCCTCTTCGATCCGAGTTACACTAATTATTTTATTGTGTGGTCAAAGTCATAAAAAAATGCACGAACTTGGTCTTGTGGTTGGAATGGCTTTTTGAAATTTTAAGATTTTTGTATATTATAGGTGCATTCATTTATATACATACAAAAATTAAATAAAATGTTAAATATATGTACATATATATATCTACCTACTACATATATTATATCTACTAATAAATTCGAAAAGAAGCATGAAACGCGTTTTAAGTTCCTAAAAATCCATTAAGTAGGTATACGAAACGCATCGAAAAATAAAATTTTAAATTGTGATAAGAGTTTAAAAAAGAAATAAATTATTTTATAATTTAAAAGTTGTTCTTCTTAAAATGAAAAACACCGTCTGAATTCCTGACAAATTTGAATGTATGTAGAAAAATTTTCAAAAATCGTTAAAGTGCGGTTTTCTTAAAAAATTATTTCTAATGTAAACATATAAAAATTGTTTTAACATTTAAAAGAAAAATTGTATTTCATTTTAAAGAATAGGTGTAAATTATAGAGTTAAAGCTAGAGCGTACAAGCTGTGTCGAGACAAGAAAAAATCGTATGGGAGCGTGGTCTATTTCCCCCCGTTTAGGCGGGAAGGGTAATTTTCTAAAAAATTGACTTAAAATAGAAAATAATCATAAAAAAACAACGGCAACATTTACAAATTCATGCTATACTTTTATTTTAAGGCCAGAAGTCCGTTCTTTTACCATGTTTTTAATTTAAATTACATATTTGAGAGAATAGTTTTCGAAAAATTAATTTTAAAGCTAAAAATGTTGAAAAAATAATGAAAAAAAATTGTGTTGCATCCACTCTAAAAAGTGGATGCATCAATGTTTTTTTGGATTTTGAGGAAATTGAAATTAACGAAATCTATTTTACTACTTAATTAGTAGAAATAGGATCCTTGAAGCAACAAAATAACGGATGGAAGTCGAATTTAAGGAAATCTTACTTTTGTTATTTTCAATTTTCTCAAAAACTAGAATACATTTTGACATCTGGTTTTTTGTGTTTGACTAAAAATTAATAGCAATATTTAATAAAACACAAAAATTCTATTAAATAAAATCAATTTGAAAACAATTTTTTTAATTTTTTTTTTCAAAAATTTAAGTTTAAAAATTAATTTTTGAAAAACTGTTCACTGAAGCAAGTTAACTTAAAAAGAAAATAAAAGAAAGAATTTTGGATTTACAAAAAGGTATAGCATGCTGTTGTTATGATTACCGTTGTTTTTTAATATTTTTTGTTTTGTTGTAAGTCAATTTTTTTGGCTTTCTGTTTTCTGTTTTTACTAAAACTAATAAAGCATTTAGTTTTGAAAAAATGTTAGTATGTACTTAATTACTTTAAATCTTGAAAAAAAATTAGTTTGACATTTTTTTCTTTTTTTTTTTTTCAAAATTTCGAGTTTACAAAGAAATGTGGATGCTCTCTTGCATATTTTGGGCGTAGGAGTGCACGACGATCGACGTAAAAAATCCTACATTGATCCAATAAGTGCGGTCACTAATTCTTAAATGGCGAAAGCGATTGGAATTCTCTTATAAAATATTTAAAAACAGCACTAAAATACAGACAAATAGGGATGTGTAAAAAAGAGGGACATTTTTTGCGTCCCCCTTCCTCACTTTTAGTCTTGGGGGAGAAAAAAGTTCTTGAGACAAAAAAGGTGGACTATACCTCCAAAAGGGGGACGAAAAGTAACCCTACTTGCGATGCAACCAATATTTGTAAATTAGTGAGAGATTTACTAAAAGTCTTTAAAAAGTCGTTTTTTTTTACCTTTTCTTAATCTTGTAGAAAATGTATTCCAATTTTCAAAACTAATTACACTCAAATTTTTTGTGTCGTTATTTCGTTTTTCTTTGCTAAGATATTGGTAACCAAGGTAAAAAGTCTGTTTTTTTTTATTCAAAACCAGATATTCTTCTATGAAATAAATGTGGAATTATGAAAAAACAAGACATTAAAGCTAAATTAACAAGTTATTAAAGAAGCACATTTAATTTGCTCAAAAAAAAAAAATCAATACAAAAAACATAAGGTTTTGGAATGCTTTTTGTTTCATCTGAATACGACCACATTCAACAGAGCTCTTCAAAAAACACTAAAAAAAACAAAACCTTTAATTTGACTAGCGTATTCCATAGTCTCACTCAATTTTAAGTATATAATTTATGCATACCTTCGCTGGCGCTTGTATTTCAAGTCATTCATTTCGGTGTTTGTTTCAAACTTGGGAAATATTTTTGCTTGCAGAATTTAAATTAATTTGCAGCTGAGTTTTGGAGATGGTTCACTAAAAATATTTTAATAAAATTACTATCAATACATTTTTAAATAAAAGCTACCGTTTCCAGTAGTACCAACCTACCCAATATCTTCAAATCAACGGAAATCCTTACGCAAGCCATCTGTATATCAAATATAGTACTAGGAATAGTTGATAACTAAACCGGATATCCAACATTCGAGTAAGTGATTTGGATTGTGTATCAGCTATTTCGAAAACAATTAACTGTCGATTTGATATAGAAAGAGAGCACAGATGGCAATAGAAACGTAAAAGAGATAAAAATGGCGGTTGAATTTGAAGTCTTTTTCAAATTCAGTTGAAACTTGAAATAAATAACATGGGGTGGGTTATGAATCGTTGAGAAATTTAAATAAGAGAATTACAGACCTTGTATGTAACTATTATGCGAAAGGCTTTCGGACGTCATTTTGGATAAAAATATTCTATTCAATCTTTAAAGGTTTTTCAATCTTTTAAAGATGATCGCCAGAATAATAACGAATTTGTTTGATTTGATAATATGCTTATGATAAGTATTTTACGAAGCTCTTCCATATAATATCTCACTTGGACTCATCTAGTCCTCTACTTGGCTGATTTATTTCATTGGTATAAACAGGGTGTCCCAGTAAGAATGGTCCAAAATAAATATGGGTATAGAAGAGGTCATGACCTCTCAGAATTTAGTATCTTGTTCTTACCGAATCATAACGGTTTTTGAGTAACGGCTGTTTGTTTGAAATTTGTACAAACCCTTACTTTGAATGAGTTTTTTGACTGATTTTTTATTTTTTTGTTTTTATTTTTACACTTAAACATTGGCCAATAAAAGACCTATTTTGTGCATTAAAATAATTTTGATTTTATATGCCCTTATTTTTAAAATACTAAATACACTAGTTTCTAGTTTGATCAAAATTAATTTTTTACTTCAATCTTTGAAAGAGCATCTTTTAAACAATGTTTTTGCGGCTTTTTCCATAAAAATAGAATAGTTAAAATAGTTAGTAAAAACAAAAAATACAGTACTGTTCACTATCAAATTCTGCGTCATTTGGTAATTTTTTAAACTTCTTCTCCTTATCCTTCTGCAAAAAAAAAATATTTAAAAAAATTAACGTATATGAAAAAAAAATATAACGGTACATTTTATAAAAAATAAATTAAAATAAATTTGATGGCACAACAGCTCATGAAGAACTAGGGCCTAGTGACTTACAACTCTCAACCATTCCTGTGTGCGTATCTGCAGGAATGGAGGGGACCTACAGTTTATTGCCGAATCCGAACGGCTAACGAGCGGCACTTTTCTGTGACAGGAGATACTCTTGGAGGATTTGTCAATTCCTCGCAAGAGGCAGTAGCCGTTTTATCTTTTAAATAAATAGGTGGGCGAGGCTGGGGATCGAACCTTAGACCTCCGGCATGACAGTGCATCGCACTAACCATCACGCCACGGCTACTACGGTACATTTTAGAAAATTAAAAAATAGCGCAAACGACACGTAGAATTGAATTTATTACAAGTCAGTAGACATTTATTTTATATAATACCTGTAACTTGGTATCTTTCTATTCAAAAGTTTGCAAAAGTGTAAAATAAAAAATTTTCTTACACTGTTTACTATTACAATGGATTATGGAATAATGAGGTAAATATTACAAAAACAAAATTTTCTGTATTTAATTCTGCATCTTTGAGATATTTTAGAAATTTATGTTACTGACAGTTTTGCAATAATATTAATTTAATCCATAAAGGAATTTAAAAAAAATTAAGATAAAAAAAAAAAAAAAAAAAGTATAACGGTATATGCTAAAAACTTATTAAATATCTCAAATGATATAAAATTTACTAAGGCATAATATTGTATACAATTTTTAAAACTTAAAAAACATCTATTACTGCTTTTTTATATAAAACCGTTAAAATTGTTAAATTTCTACCAAATTTCAAAAAAGTTAAAATTTTAACAACTTTTTTAAAGGGTTTAAAGCTTAAATGGAGTATTTAACAAGCCTTAATTTACTGAAGTAGTAAATTAATTTATTCATAATCTAATTTTCCATCATATGGGATAATTCCAAAATTTATCCTGCGCACCTTTGTGGAACAATTTTGATTTAAGTAATTCTTAAGGGATCATGAAAATACATTTTGAATGCCCAACAAAAAAAATTAAAATAATAATAACGGTACATTTCACAAACTTCCAAAGTATCTCAAATATATAATATATAACGATTTTTTTTTGTATATAGTAGTGTTAAGTTTGACAAATTTTAAATCAAAGTTGTAAAGGGGAAATATTTAACAAGTGTTTACAGTTTTTGCTATTGAAGTTGAATGGTTAAGGGCACTTAATATTATAATTTTATTTTTCAACATTTGAGATATTTTACAAGTTAATCCTGCGATCCTTTCTATACAAAAAAAAATTAATTTCATTCAAATGAAACCAATGAAAAAACGGGTGTTTGAGTTATTTTAAAACATATAATTTTGTCAGTATTTTATTTGTTTAGAGCTTATAAAGTGTTTACATTAATTTAATTCATAAATAAGTTAATTAAATATTATTTAATAATTTACTCAAATTATCGGTTCCAAACAATTTCCCAGTCAGGCTTAATCTTGATGTTAAACGAGATATGAATGCGGATCTGTAGCAGCTTTTGTTGGAGGAAGATAGACTATATCAAATTTAGAATGTAAGTGCAGGTTAGCTATTACCCTGCTGTAACCACGGTATCTTCCTTTAAAAAGCTGAGGTGGTATCGCATCAAGTAAAAGCATAGACAACAGAAAGCAGGTCACTCAATGCAGTACGGGCAGAAAATCAAATGTTCTGCGGAGCATCGAAAAACAAGCAAAACCAGAATGTCCGAAACTTCTGTAGCAACTACCATCGGTTCCCCAAATTTCTACCTGATAATTTTCATAAAAAAATAAATAATCATATAAGATAGCCACAACGTTAGCCTCAATTCACATAATTACGACTTTTATCAAAAAAGGGTACCTATATTCGAAATCTTCTTCACATAGGTAAATATTTTTTTTTTTGCGTAATTTTAAAAATAAGGTTTTCTGTAGAATTTGTTACTTAAGAGTATACATACTTTTATTTATTTTTTATTTAAATAGTTTACGATAAAACCTAACTAAACCAACCTCATTATGATTTTTCTTCAAATATTTGATTTTTTGTAAATTTTTAAGAAGCTTCTGCTGTAAATATAATTTTTTATATTTTATTATTTAAAAACACACAATTGTCAATCATTTTTTTTTCTAGACCAAATATATTCCAAGATAGCCATTTTAATATAACAAAAAATTTCCCGAAAAATCAAAAAATATTCCTACTAAAATCCTATTATTTTTTTTTTCCTCAACACCCACAGTTGAGGATATTTCTGAAAACTTGTATAATAGTATTAGGTATAACATATGTAAGTATGAAACTTATTACCAACATTTAGAAGTTTGTATATATTGTTTCCTGGGCTATTTGGTTTATATTAAATTGAGATTTGAAATGTGTCTTTAAGGAATTTCGTGAGTATCATTTTAGTCTTTCTTTTTTATTTTTTTAAGTCAACAATACCATATATCCCTGATTATTATTATGACCCTATGCGTACATAAAAATGTTATATGTATCCCTTTTTAAAGGAAACCAATTTGCAAAAAAAAAAAATCTTGTTTTCAATAAGCACATAACTAGCAATTATCTTGCAACCTTATATATTATTATTTTAAAGTATCTAAGCACATAATTGTATTTTATTATTTATTTTTCTGACATAAAGGCCAAGAACCAAGTCGTGTAAATTTGAATGCTTTCGGTTACAAACAAGCATCCCTCTTCACAAAATCTATGTATTCATACCTATAAGTATGTATAACAAACCAATTTATGGAATTAAACCTATAATTTGTTATTTCCTTTTTCTTCTGTCGTGCAGTCGTCAATACGATGGCGTACATATATTTCGTTACATTTTGTCATTGTAAGGACGACACGCTGTGGAAATCGACCCTCGATTTAGTAACTCAATTGAAAAAAAAAATCTTTAAAATTGAAAAATTCTTTTTATTTTCCACTCAGGATATCCTGATGGGTGCCAGTTATACGAGCTGAAAACCAAGGGTGCGATGTTTAAAAACTATAGGTGGTTGTATAGTTACCTATTTTGGCATTTAGGAAATTCAAGTTCCTATACATTTTCAGTCTTCTAAATGTATAATAACGAAAATCTTTTTTTTCTGATTCACTAAAATTTCTAAAGAATGTTATCTGATCATGAGTCGTTATACCAAGCTCTTGATATAGTTTTTCAAACGCCTTCACATATTCATTTTTCAAAAGCATGTGTGATAAAAAAAAATATATAATCAACAATGCAAGGATTACTGGCTTTTTGCTTCAAACAGTAGCTACAAGAATACTTTTGTATATTTTATTTGTTGCAGATGAGGTTTTTTCTACGCATATGTGGGAATGTATTTTATCGCACATATACACGTCTTGAAATCGGATGTTTGGCAGTATAACAATCTGCTTACCCATAGAACCAGGATTAGGTGGATTAACGATTGTTAAATGAACAACAAGCCTCAATCAAAAAAAAAAAAAAAAAAACTGTGATGAAGTAGTTGTGAAAGCGAAGTGAAATAGGTACTTTATTGTCACAGGCGTTACCATCTTGTGGTGATCCTTGTGAAATAAGATCGCTTATCACAGCATGAGACCATTATGTGGCAGAGTTTTTTTTTTTATTTTGGAGGAGGATATGTTTTGTTTACCTATGTATTTATACCTGAATACTTATGGCATAGTTTAGGTTGGAGCAATCAATTGGAGAAAAAAAATATGCACGATTGGATTGCACGAACTTGATGTTAAAAACTACATACAATGTTATGATAACTTTAACGAATTAAAATGTTTAAAAAGTCAAAAGTTTATAGACACTAAAAATATTAACATTAAGCTCGATTTTTGTATTGCTTAAGAAAATAGTGTTTACAAAATTTTTCAATGCAATACTGTTGAAACTACTCAGAAGCATTGCATGCAAACTTATAATAAAATCAGTTGACATATTCAAAAGATGTAAACTGTATCTTGAAAATAAGGTATTTTTCCAAAAAAAAAAAAAAAAAAAACACAGCCAAATCTTTTTTTCGCAAAATGCAGGTATATATTCATTACAGGTATATATTTTATTGGAGGGGACATCTGGGGGATTATATATGACTGTTTTTCATTTCGCAATTTCTTGTTTTACAATTTAGTCAATTCGCATTTAATTGTTTGGCAATTTTTGTTTAACAAGTTATTATATTGCTATTTTATTGTTTCGCAAAATCATCTTTTTGCAAATTTCACATAGCAATTTTTTATCTCGCATTTCCTTATTTTGCAAAAAATTAACTCGCTAATTATTATATCGCATTCCAGTACCTCGCATTTCATTATTTGGCATTATATTACTTCGCTAAATATTCTATTGCATTTCATTATTTAGCTTTTTATTATTTCGCATTTTATTATTTTCATCGTATTATTTAGCGCGAAATTCATTAACATGTACCTAAAATATCTAAAGAGATAACAAAACGGAAATTAATAGTAAGCGCAATGAGATCTTGCAAAACAACAAATTGCCACCTAATAAATATGCGATATAAGAAACTGCGAAAGAATTTTTGCGAAATGATCGTTTTTTTAGTTGATATAAAGATAAAACAAAAATTCGCAAAACAACTATTGCGAGTCGATCAAATTTTTTTTTGATAATTGCGAAGTAAGTTTTGCGAAACAATTTTCGTCCAAACGGCCGGCACCCAATTTTTGAAAAAATTGGAAAAAAAAAAATCAAAATTGTTGTATGGCAGCTACTTGTTCTAGGTGACCTTAATCAAAAATTTTAATATGCAGGGTAGGCAAAACCATTAATGATATAGTTTGTCAAACTATATAATGATTTGGACGATATTGGTACCATTAATCATCCGTTTTAAGCTTGCTGTGTACTTCGCGCACCGATTTTAATAACCTCGCAATTACAAAATTCCACTTTTGACAATATCGCATCAAAAATCTCGGAAATATCAACCAAAATCTCACATACCTATACCGTGTCGTTCAAGAAAACTCTTGACAAAGGTGCGTGATGTGAGATGTCTCACTCTTAATAGCACAAAATTTTGCAATTTGCCGCTTCTCAAAACGTCCCTTCCTTGAAGATCGAACAAAATACTGGTGGTTCCATTTATCGGACAATATGCTTTAGTCAGAATATAGCAACGATAATTTCAATTTTTAAAAGAAAAAAAATTGTACTATATATATTTTGCTCAATACTTTTTTTTCAAATTTGCAAATTCGCAATTTTTGTCCATAAAATTAAACTTATATTTATGCTGTTTTGTGCTAGGTTGTACTGCCAAACACCGAAGAGATAAAAAAAAATTTGCATATTTGCAGCATTATTTTTGAAAATCGAAATTGGTGGTACTATGACTTAACGCTTCGCAAAATTAAATTTTGGCTCTAGAAGCTGGAAATATGAGATTTCTTTTATCTCGCTTCAGCACCTGTCAGTACAAACAGAGCACAAAAATGTAATGTAAGTAAGCTTAAGTTTTTTGGAAAATAAAAACTTAAAAACTTAATTTAAAAAAAAAATCCGCAAAATATGCGAATTTAAAAAATAAAATATTTGCGGAACAACACAGCACAAGTTGAGCCGAATAAAGCTGGCGGTGCTAACTTCACGTTAGAGAAATATGAGGCCTCTAAAAACCATAACCTAAGTACGATTTTTTTTATAATATCTACGGCACGTGACAGCAAAAGTTGGTCATATCGCAACACAACTAGGTATTGTTTTTTGTTACGAAAATCAAAAATGGCGGTTCTTATTTCAAACTAAGGCAATTGGCATTTGCGTTTGGTCATAAAAGATGAAAATATATGCGAGTTTTTTTTTGGTTCTTCGGATCTAAGTATTATTTTTGAGCAAAAAATAGCACAACTTTAATTTTTTCAGAAAACTTGATTTTTAAAAAAATTCAACCGTAAGATTTTCGAATATGAAAAAATATTTACGGTATTTATCACATTTTGTTTTTTTTTTTTTTTTGTTAATCGAAAATGGCGGTGCTAATTTCACGTGGGTAGATACATAACAAAACATAAAATTTCGATCTGCTTATGACATTTTTACACACATATACAGGGTGATTCAACAAACGTGTGACAAAAATCTAGTGTAGGTTGATTCGAGACAAGAAAAAAAATCGTATTTGGGGGGTCTATTTCCCTCGCTTAGGCGGGAGGGGAAATTTTCTAAAAAAAATTGACTTTTAGCAGAAAAACTTCTTAAAAAACAGCATTTACAAAGTCATACTATACTTTTTTTTTAAAGCCAGATGTCCGTTCTTTTATTATGTTTTTAATCAAATTATTTGAGAGAATAGTTTTTGAGAAATTAATTTTCAAACTTAAAATTTAATTATGTTTATAATTTTGAAAGTCGAATTTAAGGATAACTTTTTCTGTTATTTTCAATTTTCTCAAAAACTAAAAAAACATTTTGATATCTGGTTTCTAGTGTTTGGCTAAAAGTTAATGGGGACATTGAATATTAAACACAAATATTACTTCAAAACGTAAAATTTTGAACAAAATAAGCTTGAACACCTTTTTTAAATTTTTTCTTTCAAAAAATTGAAATTTGAAAATTAATTTTTCAGAAACTATTGCGTTAAATAATTTTAATTAAAAACAATATAAAAAAGCGGGCTTATTTTATTTTAAGTCGATTTTTTTGAAAATTCCCCCCTCTCGCTTAAACGGGGGGAAATAGCAAGCCAGCGACCGACCTGCAAACATGAATGTACCTTCCTCCTTGTTTGGTGCACGTGTGCAAAAGCTTAAGCACAGCTATTTATTCTCAGAAATGCAAAGAAGAGGATAGTGTTGTGTTTTTATAATTTTTTTTTGTTGAAGTCATGAGAAAAAGGGACATAGTAGCTTCGTTCGTGTACTTTCTGCACTAAAATTCACAGTCTATCAAATATTGAGGAGTGGGGATGAAATTCTCTCAGAGAGAAGTAAAACTGCGAAATAGTACACGAACGCTTTGAACAAATAATTTTTACCGGTTTTTTAACGTCAAATATTTGAAAACAAACAAAATAAATATCGTAATCATTTCCTAAAAGATTTTCAAAATAAAATAAAAAAGTAAGAAAAAGTTAATTTATTACATTAAATTAAATAAAACAGAGGAGTATAAGAAAAGAGATGTTCTGGCAAATATCAAAGTGACTTTTGACTGAACTCATATTTCTGCCCGAAGAATTTCTTTGGGCTGAAATTAGCAGAAAGGGGAAATAATTTACTCTCTCGAGAGCGCTCTCTTCTGCGAAAAACTACACATTTTTTGCGTAAACGAACACAATTTGCGTTAAATTTGTAGAAATTCGTAAAAATTCGTAGATTTGGGGAGTACGCGAACGAACCTAGTAACTGTAGAAAGACATATTTGTCTTTGTATGCGGTAGAGAATTACTGGAATGATTCGCGAATAGAACATTCGCCTGTAGTCGAACGTTGTCATATTTTGTATAAGGATTGGTGAATGAACTCATTCGCCAAAAATTCATCGCAAAATTCATTTATTGCCAAAAACTTGCTTTAAATGTCAAAGTAAAAAAAATAATTTTCATAAATATAATTTTATGTGCGGGATTTTTGCAGTTTTCAAGTTTTAAACGTTTTTAAAAAAGTTCTATTGAATATTTCGTGGCACAACAACTTTTTTGGAATAATCATCTAATTTGTTTGCAGCAAATCAAAAAATCAACACCCGGGAGTGCGCTCTGTCAGCTAGTTTAATTTGGTGTATCCGTGTGTTATTTAAAAAATAGTTTTTCTACTGGTTTTGTATTGATAATGTCTATTTTTACTGTTATGTATTGATAAGCGATATTATTAAAGCCATTTTGATTGAAAATATATAATGTTTTTAGCTAATAAATTCGTATTTTATTTGTATTCGTTGGCCAGTCACTAAAAATTTTCATTCGCTTGGTTATGACGTTTGGGGCGAGTCCATCTGACGAATTTTCGCTAGTTGTAATACGGATTTGTTTCATTCGCCAGCTTTTTGGTTCGCTTCGCGAACGGTAAGAGGGCCCTATATTTCGAGAGATCTCTGTAAAGTAATTATAGGTTCACGAAATTATAGCACTTAGGATAAATTTGTGCAGATTTTTATACTAGTACCATAAATTTCAACCCGAGAAAGGTAAGTTTTCTTGAAAACTAAACATTTCAGCAAACCATCGGATATTTATTTTAATGAAATAGGTATGTTACGTACAAATTCTATTTAGTGATGCACTGAATAAATCTTGTCAATCAAACAAACGAGCAGGAGTGGAGTACAACTAGGAGCTTTATACATATTAACGAGTTTTTGTTCTAAAAACATATGTATACATTTTGTTATACATAGGTATAAAGGTATACATCACTAAAACTAAATTTTGCTTAAAGTAAATAAAATCCCAAATCAATTTGCGAACAAAACCAAAACATTATCGAGTATGAATGGTAGGTATTGGTTTGGTATTTATACTTGCTTTAGCATCATCAGCAATTTGTAGAATATAGAGCCTATGCCATGCAAGACCCATTATACTGTCCAAGTCCATGTATAGGCTATTACGGTATATACACGAACACAGGAAAGATAGATATACAGAATACAGGAACAGGACCCATGATGTCCAATGACATAGAATTTATTCGTTGATCTCAATTTTCAAATCCAGAATAGACAATTACAGTTTCCAATTAATGTTCCAATCGAACTATAACAATGACAAACTGTGCTGATTGGAGAATCTATACAGAAAGCCACATTTTGACCGATGTCCAACGCTCAATGCTGATGAATGCTGAAAATTAGTATGAGCATATAAGTATATTTGTCTATCTACATATACATCTACACATATGTATAACCAAAACTTGACATATATTAGTATCTATTTAGCTTGTGACTATATACACATAGATATTGAGTTGGCAGTGCCAGAGTTAGTCCTAGGTCTAAAATGCAGTTGGAATATATGAGAAGGGGACACCTTTTTTTGCAAATCATTCTTCAATAACTGTCCGTAATTAGTGTGCACTCTCTCTCTGCGATGCACATCACAATCGCACAATGTTCGACGATTATATACATGTATACATTGTATCCATTTTTATAAACAAAAACACAACGATACACTCTCAGCCACGATTATAAAATGCAATTGCAAATTAATTTGCAGATTAATTCGGATTCAATTGTGGGGAAATCGCTTGTCCGAGTTATTGGAAATGGAAGGCTCATCGCTTTGTTTGAAATCCTACAAGGAAAAACTGTTACGATATTGTTACGAAATTCTATATTTGGGATGGGATTATTGAATTATTTTGAATGTTGCAAGTAGTTTAGGGTTCAGAGTTATTGATATTATTATGAACTGTTATTAGAACCAAGAAACCACAATCTCGACTTTCAATCATTCATTCATTTCCATAAAACTTTTTTGACTTCAAACGGCTCATGCTGTTATTTCAAATTATTATTCACATAATCGCTTTTCACATATAAGAAATCTTATATTGTAAATATTTGGACCATATCAAAATTTTATCTTAAATCTGGAATACGATTTAAGAATGATGAATAACGTCACCTGTATGGAAAAATGGCAAGTTTTTGGCAAGTTTAGTCAAGGCCCTGGAAAGATTTCGGTAAGGAATAAAGCCTAGACGAGGAAAACATGACAGGCCCGTTCTTGATAACAATAGCAAACGTTTATTTCTAACTGTATCATCCTGCTGGCCGTCCGTCGTCAAGGAATTGTCTTCGGTCAACAATACATACTACAAGCAACTGTAGGTACCAGACACTGACTGAAATATTTAAAACAAATCTAGTTTTTACTAGTCACGACTAAGGCAGAACTTACATAACTGACAAGGCAAAAAGATACATCACTAGCAAGGCCTAGCGATTGCCTATAGTTACCCTTGCTAGACCCTTGTTAGTAACTATGAAAAACATGCCAGGGCCTTATTGAAAACTAGGTTCTTTTTCCAGGCGGGATTTTTTTTTTAAATATGTGCCTATAAGGGGATATCATAAAAAAAATAGTTAGGGGAGCCATAAAGATACAATAAATATTTTTTTTACCTGCGAAGATGTACCTGGTGATATATGTATACCCATATAATGTTGCTGTTGCTGTATACATAAAGCGTGATTGACCTAATGAGTGACAAAAAGCTAGAGTGTGAAGTTTAATTTGAGACAAAAATAAAATCGTATAATTGGGGGCCCGTTTAGGCGCGAGGGGCGATTTTCTAAAAAATCAACTTAAAATAGATAAAAAATCTTTAAATAACAATGGCAGCACCTACAATATCATGCTATACTTTTTTAAAGCCAGGAAAAAAATAAAATAAAATAAAAAAAAATTAATGTTTAAATTTAAAATTTAAAAAAAATAATAAAAAAAATTATGTTCAAACAAATTTTGTTCAAAATTGTATGTATTTAGTATTTTTATACGAATGTACAACTGAAATAAATCAGCCAATGAGAAGACTTACGGCTATATTACTGACTCGAAACCCATATAGAACTAGTTTTACAGTAAAGCAAGCTTTGGAGAAATTCAAGAATATGGCCGTTGTAGCACTTTTTAATTGGACTTGTTGAATTATTTATTCAAAATGGCTTTTAATGGCCTTTAGTCGGCGTGTCGTCCCGGCGGCTATTCCACTTGGACTCATCAGTTGACTAATGAAGGCCTTGTTAATACGCAATTTCTGTCAACTTCAGTTCATCTTATATAGATTTCAGTGTGAACTATAAATTTTATTTCTGCTTTAAACTAAGCGATCTTAGGCTAGTCATTTTTGCGAGTGAAATCTTTAGATTTTCAAAGCGAAAATATTTTGCTTTTATTTTTGCTATTCCTCTTCTTCGAAAATGGTAAATATGTACTTAAAAAAGGTGTATAGGTAATTAAGTGTATGTATGTTGTTTAAAAAAAGTTCAACGAAGTGGTTGTTGTTTCATTCAAAACCTTCAATATTAATATGATGGTTGTTAAACGTTTGTCTTTTATTAAATACGAGTAAATTTGTTAATTATATTTATCGTACAATCGGGCGTATACGTAATTTTTTTTTAATTTTTAGGTATACCTACCATTGAAAAGGCTACCAGATAGCGATTAAAGACCAGGCAGTTTCAGTAATTGGTCAGCTCTATATTTTAAGTTATAATTTTTTTTTTTAAATGTAGTGTTATTGACCTTTATACCTTGCCATTTTTTATAAAAATTATAAAAAACAGTCTATGACTGACCAATTTCTTTATATAGCTCTTTTTTTTTATGAGCACTGAGTTACCTTCAGATGGTTTTTTCTAATATTCTATAAATGAGGTGCCAAAAATCGGCCGATAACCTTGGAAAACTTTAACCCTGGATTAAAAATTTTTCTAGGACTGACCAATTTTTAACAATAGCTGACCTTTTATGACTGAATTACTGACCTTCTAGGTGACATATTTTTTTTTGCGAATATTACATATATAAATGATAAAACATGGATAAACTGTTCTTTGAGCTCGCTTTCCTGACATCTTTCATTTTATGCTCTTAATTTCAAGTTGACTATTTGTTGTCTCTTTTTCACTTTTTTCCTCCGAAAAATCAAAATTGAAATATCTAAATCAATTTAAATATTAAATGAGTGGACTTTTAGGAACAATAAAATGCTAAATAAAATGTTTTTTCTTCAGGTGATGTGAAGCATTTGTCAATTTTTTTTTCTAGAATTAAAACTGAACTAAATTATTTCAAGCCATCAGCTGTCTGTTTTATTCAAATTTCAAAACTAATTATATCGTTAATAGTAATTTCGCACCCTACACCACATCCTGATTTTCCACACTCTTATCCTTAATTCCTGTGAACTCAAAAACGCAATCAACCACAAAATCCTCCTAACAATATTGTTCCATTTATTTGTTCATCTGATCATCAGCACATCGTCATCTGTACCATACCTATGTAAGTATTTGTATATAGACTATAAAGTATCTCTTTCACTTAAACAAAACACAAAAAATCTAAATAAAAAACAACACAGTTTCCAACAAACAAACAAACAAACAAGAAACACCAACACAAGGTAGGTATTATGTTCCATAAATCGCAATACTAAATAGCTATATCTCCCTTTGCCTTTACAAAACCACCGCATCCTGCAGGACCGCATCTATTAAAGGAGAAATTTCAAACTCATTTCATTACTGCAACAACATACTCGTGTCGCATTTTGTGTTATTTCTTTCCATCACTATAAAGGTCGTCCTGAAGTGTAAACATCATTATGCACATCGGTCGAGTGTTTTGTACCTATATACAGAGGTGTCAATGGGTATCCTTTTTTCCGAAGGAATAATGACTTAAATGTGCGTTAGATTACACACCTATTCGAAAAAAGGGGAACTTCATGCGTAACATGTCCTTTAAGTACTTAAATCCAAATTGTTCACAAAATGCGACTAACACAGCGTATGTGTACGCATAACGAGAACCCACATACACATAGACATATATTTTGATTTTTACTTTGCAAAAAAAAGAAGGACATTAACAAAAACCTACCAATAAGGCATTTAAGGACTCACACTCTAATTCACTTGGAGAGGTTATTTTTTTTGTTTTGTTTGTTTGAAGCCTTGATTTGTCGGTGCGTGAAATGTGATCAGGATTTCGTCTAAGAAACAAGAATGATCCTTAAAGGATCTTGTTTGTTGTAAAAATATTTATTTCTTTATGTAAGGTTTATCATAGGTACTTAGGAACTTATCAAAAGGTGATAGAGCATAGGAAACATAACAATCAAGGTGTTTGTCAAGAAAAACAAATTAAATATTGCAAAATAATTTCCCCCCGAAGGATATTATTTTTGTATAATCAACATAATTGCAATAGCAACAGGATATTGTTTTCTGTTTTCAAACTGACAACGCTCGGGCGCCAAATTGTTTTTCTTGTGAATTTCAAATATCCTTTTCTTGCTAATTGCGCAGAGTTGAGTTGCGGGCAACAAAAAAGAATAAAATGGAATTGCAAATTATAAATTTGTATGTACATATAAAAATTAGGGAAAAGGACATTTCAAAAAAGAAAATGGAAAACGAATTCAAGTTGAAAATAAATTAATAAGAAAATTCATCTGAGATTCTATATAAGGAAAACAAAAAAGAGTTAAATAAGATTTCAGTTAATTATATTATTTAAGTGAGATCCTGTGTACATTTTGGCAAAAAAGAGAAGTAATGTAATGGGTAATAACTTTCATATTAAGTCAAATGTAAATCTTCTTCTGTTTTTCCATTTCAAAATACTATTTTTTTTTTTAATGAAAAGATTCATGTATAAGTCAAAACCATAAAGAATTCATACTTTATCTGAAAAAAAAAAACTAAAATAAAATAATACCTAATATATTGTTATGAATTAAAGTTGGTTTAACTTATATACTTATTGAAAACATACGCCCTGCTTTCATGTCTTGGAATTTTTTTAGTAACGCAAGTTCATTGTTCATATATTGGGGGTCATTACGACTAAAATTTCCATGGGAATGTGTCCCTCCATCGTCATACTCTCTGAATTTTTTGGAATTGGGAATAAGGTTTCTAGAGGAATTTAACACTGCTATTTAAATAAGCCATAAATTCGAGCTTACGTTTAACGGTTGAAAAATATTTCAATTTTCGAAGGGGGGAAACATTTCTGGTTAAATTTTACTCACAATATTATCCCCGATGTTATTTTTAGTTTTTTATTAATGTGGAGTTAAAATTTCAATTTTGAAAAAAATCATTTACTTACTTAATTTTGAAGGTTTTGAATGAAACAGCAACAATTTGAGTGAGTTACCACCAAGTTTTATAGGCTGGAGTTCTAGGTAGCTATTTCACGGTTGCCAAGCCGATCATCAGACTCCTTTAGTCGTTCCTTTAACGGTTTGTAAAAAATTGTATGGAACGTATCTCTACCATTAATTTTGGGTAAGAATAATTTTTATTTAAAACCTTTAAATCCTTTATTATTTATTTTTTATTATTTATTATTTATTATTTATTATTTATTATCTATTATTTATTATTTATTATTTATTATTTATTATTTATTATTTATTATTTATTATTTATTATTTATTATTTATTATTTATTATTTATTATTTATTATTTATTATCTATTATTTATTATTTATTATTCATTATTTATTATTCATTATTTATTATTTAATATTTATTATTTATTATTTATTATTTATTATTTATTATTTATTATTTATTATTTATTATTTATTATTTATTATTTATTATTTATTATTTATTATTTATTTTTTATTATTTATTATTTATTATTTATTATTTATTATTTATTATTTATTATTTATTATTTATTATTTATTATTTATTATTTATTATTTAATATTTATTATTTATTTTTACAATAAGGGTATTCATGCAACATCGGAATCAGCTGATTGGTTTACCACATCACTTAGGCAAGATTATTCATGGGGCGTTCATAAAACGTGTGTTGGAAGCTTTACGATTTTACGACGTCGGAAAGTTTCCGAGTCGTTCTAGTTTTAAAGGTTATTGACGCGAAAACAATTGGAATAGAATGTATCATATGTATCATACATATATTGATTTATTTTGTAAACAGATTTTTGGTTCAAAAAATTGATGTGATTCAAGCATTAATATTAATATAAGAAAAAAGTTACTTTTTTCAGCCCCATTTTTTTATAATTGCACTTAAACAATAAACATAGCTTTTCAATTATTTTTCCGATTTTGTTATAATTTTGCAATCTATGGTGCTCCTTTTTACTTAAATAGTAAGTTAACCTTTTGATAAAACCCCTTGCGAAAAATAGAAAAAAAAATACGCGAAAAATTTGTACCAAAATATTGGAAACTCCATATAGTAGTGCTCAATAGAATTATTTTTTAATAAATAAAAGTTCAAAGTGATAGATATAGAAACCCTGCAGACAAACAAACTATTCCAATTGTACCTAGGTATACCTCTACGTCCACCTCCTTACGTTTGTAATAGAAAGTCAAAGGCACCCATAGGTGGGTAAATAATTGGATCCCATTGGAAAAAAAAATCCTTTAAAACAAAAGTTGGAAATTTACATCTCGTACTTGTGACGTGACGCCTTTCAACGTCACACTCACCCTCACCAATGTGGCATACTTCATTCGAAAGTGATTTTTTGCCAAATATACACTTCATTTAGCCTGCGGCGGCTAAAAGGGTATAGGTTATTCACATTGTGGGGGGTGTTTTGATAAAAACAAATTTGAAATTACATTTCAATTTGCGACAACCCTTGTTGGCTGCAGGCCAAGCGCAAATACAGTGTCAGTGGGCTCAATCCACGCGAGATTTTTTTTTTTTTTTTTTTGTCAAAAGGATATATGGGATGTTCGATATGATGAATCGAAAAACCATCGAATAAATCACACGGAAGGGGATGTTAGAAATGTACCTCTGTGTAAAATGTGTCTCTGATGTGGATTAGAAGGAACCTTGTTCCGGTCCACACACACACAAAGTAGATACACATACGTAAAGAAGGGTGTTTTCGAAACGAAAATCTGCTGGCCATCAGTAATTTGAGATTCACCACGATTCCAGGTCTACATAAACGACAAGCGACGTTGTTATAGATTTAATCTTGGTCTATGATTTTGACAGGAACATTCAGCTTCTTATTATCCAGATTTTATACACAAAGTTTCCTTCATTTTGTTCTACATGCCGCTCTCCTATTAATTAAGTCAAATTTTGTGTGTGTCTTATAGATTCTGTATGGAAAATAGTTGTGTTTTGTTACTGTCACATCGAATGTCCTTCAAAAACATACAAACATAACTCCTCTCGTTCGTCCTGATGTGATCTTTAAATTGTTTATGCCTTTGGTCTATCCCAGGATCATTTTCTTCAAGTGGATAATTAATTCACACAGCAGGAGTGGCCTAATTGCCAGATTATGAAATGTCATTCAGCTGTAATGAGGTTTCAAACTATATACTATAAGGGCCGCACAGAGATCCTTTAAGGATTGTTCCTTTTCTGAAGTTTTTTTTTTCTTTCGTTTTGCTATGTCCTTTTTCCTATTAGGTGTCCCACAACCATAATAGGGTTTTATGAAAAGAAAGAAAGTTTCTGCACTTTTACGAATTATTTTTTATTTTTACTTTTTTTTTTTCTGATGACCGGCTGGCGTTTTGTGGACTTACGGACACGTGGAATGAGTTTTCTAGTTTCCTGATGGACTTTAATTGTTATGAAAGTAATTATAGTGACTTATTTCTTGATATCCGCTTGAATATTAATTTAAATTGCTTTTAATCTTAGTTTGTGGATGTAAAGAAAAACTGAAGAGAGACAAAAAGATTCTATAAAAAAGACCATCTGAGTTTTTTATACTTGAAAGAGATGTACCTACCTATATAAGCCTAGTATCCAAGTTTTCGGGGCTTCATCGCCATGACCCTGCCAAAATCAGCAATTAAAAAAAAAATGTACATAATATGTGTTAGTCAATGGCGTAATGGTTATTCGTCGGACTGTCTTACCAGAGGTCTGGGTTCGGATCCCAGCTTCTTTCACCTAAAAACAAAAATGCTTTTTCAGGGCTACTGCAGTGCCTCTTCATAGAAAGTGACATATCCTCCAAGAGTATCTCTTTGTGATGAAAAAGTGAGAGTTTTTGCCAAAACCACTTTGACTTCCTTCGGGTAAATTTCCAGATCAAGAAAGACGGCCTCGCCTCAGTCTCATCTTGGGTGCTTTGGATTTGGAGGTAATCGTCTCCGTTCATCGAGACAAGTCTCATGGCCAGCATTATACTCCCGAAAACTTGGACTTAAGCTTTCAAAAAATCTTATACTTGTACAAAAAAGAGGCATTTTGTACTTCGTCCAACGAAAAAGTCTATATTTACTGCGGTACCTACCTACTATAATTTTGTTCATGAAATGTATGGACATAAGCAAATTTAATTTTTACCCCTCCCCTCTAAATATAGCAATGTTTAAATTCTAATATTTAAATGATGACAAGCCTTATTAGCACCAAAACTCAATTCAATTCAATTCAATTCTAATCATACCGGAGGGGTGTAAATGCGACTTTAAGGACAACTACAGTCCTTTTCGTCAATATTAGCATATATATATGAAATTCAAAAAAAAAAAATAAATAAAATATCCTCCCACAAAATCCCTACTAAATTGTATCTATTGAATTCACAAATGTTACCAAACATTATTTCACCGCATACCTAAAGACATAAGTATAGGTATATAGGTAAATATACCTAACTCGTGTAAAAGTCAAAAGGAAGTTAGGGTAAAATGATTGTAATAATGACGTTTTATTTCTATAATGTCATAACGTGGGCGTAACACTGTCCCTTCCCTGCGGCATCGTGAATGAAAAATATCAAATTTCGAACCAGTTCTTAATGGGTTTCTCCTCTGCTTTTATAAATATTTTGAAAGTTAGATTTTTTTATCAGTCACAAATTTTTTTTTTTTTTTGATGAGTTAGTTCTTCATCATTTCTACGATAAGCAGTAAATACTTATAAAAACTAAAATATTGTTTAAAGTTTCTTTATTTTAAGAAAAGAAATAAGTATCAATAATAATAAAAACAAAATACAGTGGTGGTTCAGTATAACGAATGATATAATGTCCAGAGTCAATTCGTTATATCGAAAATTTGCTATATCGAATACGTTTTTGTCATACAAATCTTTAGATAAATAGAAAGTACAACTGTATTTTTCATTATTTTGTTTCATATTTCACTTAAAAGAACAAAAAAAACATATTTAACTTCATTCACATATACGCATACATTGTATGAGGAAAAGATTTATTAATTTTGTTGTGCTCATATTTAGGAAAAAAAACACGTCAATATGCATTTGTTTTTTGGGCGTTTATGTTATGATTGAATGCCTCTGCCCGTAAACTTCTTAGAACTAAGACTTAAGAGTTTTCAATGCTATTTTGTTCTGCATATTGGATGCAATTGTCAAAATTTCCGACAGCTTCGTAATGACTCACTCTTTGAACTTCAGTTTCTGAGCTACCATTTTCATTAAATTTTCTTTAAACCTGTAGCAATTGAGTACGCGAGAAAAGTAAGACGTTCCTTAGAAATTTTTCTACCAGGGGCACTCGTTTCGCCAGCGTGAACGTATGTAATGTCTGATAGCATTTTTCAATACAACCCAGTTTCATCCGCATTGAAAATTGCATTATAACTGAGTTTATTTTCTTTTATTATTTCAGCTAATTTCTTCTTAAACGGTTTGATAAGGTCTGCTCTCGGTGAAAGCTTTTTACCAGACTCTTTAAGAAATCGAATTCCATAGCACTTTTTAAATTTTGTTAGCCACAAAAAAAAATGCGACGGAAAATCCGTTACGTTATTTTAACGTTTGTGCATAGCGAACGAAAATTTGAAACTTAAAAAAAAAAAACACTTGAGTAATGGAAAATTGTGTATGTATCTTTCAAAATTATCATAAACATACATATAAGTAGATAGTAACACATTTACAGTCAAGAGTTTCTTTCAAATTTGTTGTTTGTAATTTTTTATTTTTTTTTTTATTTTCTGAAATTCGTTATTTGTTCGTTATATAGAATACCTAATGGACTTGAAAAAAGTGTTCGTAATATCGATCATTTGCTATATCGGCATTCGTTATACTTGACCACCACTGTAATGGCAAAAAAAATAATATTGTGTACAGTATTCCCCGCTTAATGGCACCGACAATTTTGTCTCGTCTTACGAACGTAACTCGTTCAAATAAATGATTTTCGCTGTCGGTGGAGCAGTCATTAAATCATTAAATAAATACAAATTTTGTTATCAGTATAGTAAAATGTTTTAATTTACGAGGAAACATAGGAAAACTAAATTGTTTTGGCATAAGGAATACTGCGTTTGAAGGTTTTAAAAGGAGTTTAAAATTAAAATTAACCTTCTATTTGCTAAATAAATTATAATTTAATTTAAATAGCGTAGTATTTTTTTTTCCTTTTTGTACTCTATATTGTTACACAACAACATAAAGGCAGAAGACACTTTTGCGTGGAATTTCCACCTCCCTAAAAAGTCAACGCAATTATATGTATATTTCTTTTGACATACATAACAAATACATGGCTAAGGTTCATTGCCGAATCTTGTTGCAAAAAAAGCGAATAAAAATTGCCCAACCACAAGTTAAATATATAATGAACCACGTACATATGTAAAAATGGCCCTAAGTTTAGTTAATTTCAAATTCGTGCAACAAAAATTGGATTTTTTATTTTGAAGGAGGTTAATTTTGATTTCCTTATACTTATGTAAAAACGTTTAAGCTTGAATATAAGAAAAAAAATTTAGAGCTACAAATTTCGCATTTAACCCAAAAAATAAATAAATTTGGTGGCTCATGCAAAGCCCAGGGCCTAGTGACTTGCAACTCCCAACCATTCCTGTGTGCGTGTCTGCGGGAATGGAGAGGACCTACAGTTTATTGTAGAATCTGAATGGCTAAGGTGAGCGGCACTTTTCTATGACAAGAGATACTCTTGGAGGATTTGTCACTTCCTCGCACAAAGAGACTTATTATTTTCGTACTTTCGTCCTCTTACTTCAGACTTATTTTAGCAGAAACTTTAGTAAATAAGAAATTATGCGAGCTTCAAATTTTTGATGTGCGCAGCGCAACAGCATTTAATTAGCTATACAAATTTAAATATCAATATTTTTTGATTTCACCAAAAAAATGTCCGGGAATCAAATTTTCAGGTGTTGTGTTTAGCTAGTTTAATTCTAAAACATAATATCCCTATTAATTATAATATCCCTACAATAATTCTTTGATGAAGAAAATAACTTATCAACGTTTACTACGAAAAATTCGAAACACTTGCCGGATTTTATATAAGAATTTCTGTTAAGCTTATCGCCTGAGCTTTGACCCATTAAAGCAGCTTCATCTTAAGCATATATGGTTCGATAGTGGCTCTGTTTTGATTGCATTGAGCCGTTTATTTTTATTTTTAATTTTATTTATTTTATTTTATTCTATTCACTTTAACTTAAAACTAAGATAACAATGATTATAATCTTAAAACTCCTAAATATTTAAAATTTTGGAACAAGACTTGTTAGCGTGAAAGTTTTCTAGACCATAAGTGTGGTGCGGAAGGGTAAACATAGAACAATCTTACGCATGGAAGTGAAGATTGTAATCCACTAAGTTATTGTCAGATATTTTAAATGTTAACAGTTTTGCTTTTTCACTAATAATTAAATTATGGGCAGCAAATCAGAGTCTAAGTTTTTCTAGGTCTTCTCCAATCTTAGAAATACATCCGAACCTAGTTTTGAAAGAATAAGTGAAAGTTATATCATCAGCGAAAGCAGTTTCCAGACCGTTTAGGTCCAGATAACAAAATTGAATTTATGTATATTAAAAAAAGAAGAGATCCAAGTACGGAGACTTGGGGAACGCCATTACTTATAACACGAGATGTACTAATAATTTCATTTGCTTCCACTTTTTGTTTTCTATCCTTCAAATAAGATTCAAAAAACAATCAAATATTATACCTCTGAAAACAGCATTATATAACTTATCTAATAGTAGCTGATGATCGACCATATCAAAAGCTTTGGTCATATCTATGAACAAAGCCATTTTGCAATGATCAGGGCTGTTTCACAATGCGACGAGAAAACGAGACGTCAGCGTGACGAGATCTCTTCACAGTTGTTCTCTCTTTAAAACGAGTTTCAAACAACGAAATAATACATAAAAAAGTATTTCTCGTCGTCACGTTGCGTCTTTTTTTCAATTTTTCGAACTTTATGACGTGACGAGACGACGAGAAATGCTTGATTATGTATTATTTCACTGTTTTAAAATTCTTTTTTAAGAGAGAGAAACTGCGAAGAGATCTCTTCACGCTGACGTCTCGTTTTCTCGTCGCATTGTGAAACAGCCTTCACTATTTAAACCATCATAAAGCTGGGTGCACACTCTAAGTTCTCATCACACCTGTCAAACTTAGCACGCGTTTTTATTTTCCACGTTACTGATATTAGTGACATCTAGGTACCATATAATTTAAATAATTAAAATTTTAATTTTAACATTAGCATCACACATGTGCCCTCGGGAAATAACCCCCATTCTAAAATGAAGAAGGATATAATGTTAAATCAAAAACTTGTCATAACTGCACTCGACTGACACATTTCCCGCTAATGTGCCGTTTTGTCTGTATCAACTTTGATAAATAAAAAAAAACATCAAAAGACCTGTAATTACTGCTGAAAAATTAGACAGATGTTGGGCGGTCCAACATCAGTCGCATGCTGGTATCAGCATGAGTGTCCTTCCATATTCTTGTTATATTTTTTTTTGTAACAATAGCAATATAAGGACTCATAAGTTTTGCATCGATTTATTCCTTTGTTAGTCGATTATTCGATAACACGGTATCCTGTGGTGATTGAATGTTTAAAAAAAATGTCGAATTAGTTTATAAGATTACTCGCTAAATCAAATTGAGCGTACAAGTATATCTTTTAGATGAAGGATAACAGTTGTTGTATTGTTTTGTAGGTATACATCAGTGCCATACGACCAATACGACGACGACTGATGTTTATTAAGGACAAATTGCCTCAGGGTATTTTTGTCGACAACATAATGTCAGTTATGAGAGTTGTAATTATTTAAACAGAAAATCAATCTCATCCTGTTAAGAAGAGCTCGTCGCTGTACTGTATATGATGATCACATCCTATACCGTGACAACTCGAAATAAAGTATCCTAAGGATAACCATCATCATATCGCCCATGACTTTATGTGTAATTCTTCCCCATTTTCCACGCGCACAGTGCAGATTTTTTAATGGAGAAATAAATTGATAAACAATGCAGGATAATACCTTTAAAGCTTTCGCTCCGTTAAATGACTTTTAAATTGAATTTTGTCGCGCGTTGTATGGGAGAAAATCCTTGCTATACCTACATTTATATAGTATACGCTGGCTGGATGGTGTCCTGATGGACAAGCAAAAGCAACAAAAACAAATAATAAATAAATTCGCAAGTGAAGGGCGCTTTTGTATTATGTGCCTAAGTGGAAAAATGGTTGCTTCGGTCTGTGAGTCCGAAGAGTTCTGAGATTCATCAGCGTTTTATATTAATATAGCGTTATTAAATTGACAAGAAAATAAAATTCTCAAATTACACTATAAACAAAACAAAAATAAAACAGAATAAAATGAAATAATTATAAATGCAAAAGAGGGTTTGGAGCTTAGCTTATTTTTTTGAAGATTGTGATAACGGGTATAGAAACAAAACTTCAGAAATGTATTTTTCTACTAAGCTGACATTGAAAATGGGACCAATGTTTTCTCATTGAACGACATCAGAGCGCCGATTTCCTTCTTTACCGAATCAACATAGTATCGAACTATGAATTATGTGGCATCCAATCACCACAGTGGTGGCAGCGGCGGATCGTTATACTAGCTCAGAGATACCTGAGTAACTGACAGTTCCACCCAAACTGACGTTTTTTCGCCTGTTTTTGCATATATGCGTTACCAAAAGGCAAGTTTTGGATTCGTAAAAAAAACGTACTCGAGATATTGATCAAATTTCACTTTTTGATTATAGCGAAAATGAAAAAATGACTACCAGCCTAAGAGGGTAGGTCGATTTTCCTTAAAAATTTAAACATTACAGTCCCCTGATACCTTTTTTCATCTTCTTAGGATCGATAAAAAATAACGATATCTACCATCATATAATTTTTTTTTAGAAAATCTTATTTTTCTGAGTGATGGTTCTTAATGGCACCTTTCAAAGAACCAATTATTGATTTTTTGTAGCGTCTTATACATGGTGATCGGTATAAGATGCACCAAACAAAATTGACTTAAAACAGAAAAAAAAATATTTAAAAACAACGGTATTTAAAATGCAATGCTCTGCCTTTTTGGAAAGCCAGAAATCTCTTCTTTTGTTTTCATTTTAAATTAAGTTGTGTTAGTGAATAGTTTTTGAAAAATTAATTTCCAAACTCGAAATTTTGAAAAAAAATAAAAAAAAGAACTTTCAAATTAATTTTTTTCAAAATTTTATGTAATTAAGTATTATTTTTATTTTCAAAATTCAAAATTGAACCTCAGTAGATCCGCCAAAATCGACGAACCGTTAAATATTAAACCACGTTTGTAAAACTGGCACTTAGTGCACTTAGTTCCATGGGACTTCTTTCACTATATCCATTGTTTCATAAATACATTGTTTTTAATGTAGTTCTCTCAAACGAATATGGTTTGAAGAAAAAACTTCATAACGTATTAGCGAGTGTATACTGCAAGGGAGGAAGAGGACCCCAAATATGATAAGCGCTTAATTCAAAATTGGATTCGAAGTAGCTTTGGCTTTGGAAATACCTATCGAAACACTCAACTGTTAAGGTGTGCTGTCCATATGAAAATATTGGGCTTCATCGGCCCCACATTATAGAAAGTCTGAAATAATTCAAGACAAGCCATCAAGTGTTAGTCAACCACACGCCCTCTCTAAAAACCCTGCGAAATAGGCTAACATTAAAGTCTTTATTTTATTATAGCCAACTTCTTAATTTCATAGAACTCCTCTTAGCAAATTCTATATTCAACTTAATTCATTTATCCTATTAAGTAATTTTTACCCTAGAGACATTTCCAACTACATATAACAAGAATAAGAATAAGAACTTTATTAGTCAATTTAGAACTCAAGCTAAAGAAGTTGTAGAAGCGATTCTTCTACTAAAAGCAACAAGACGTTACTCTCTCTCCAAACCCTTCTCGAACATCCTCTTTCCTCTTACATAATGTTTGTGAATGATAAATTTCTAAATGGTTATTTGCATACATGCAAATGATTTGAAGAATTGAATCCTTCGTCTTGGTCTTATCCTTACCTTTGAAGCAAAGAATGTTAGTATCTTACCTAAACAGGGTGATTCACCTAAGGTGTGACAAAAAGCTAGAGCGTTTAGGTTGAGTCGAGACAAGAAAAAAAATCGTACGAATGTGAGGGGGGGGGGTCTTTTTCCCCCCGTTTAAGTGGAAGGGGCAATTTTATAAAAAATTAACTTAAAACAGAAAAAAAATTATTAAAAAACAACGGTTACACTTATAATGTCATGATATAACTTTAAAGTTTTCCTTAAATTCGACTTTCAACCATTATTTTAATATTCCAAATATCCTATATCTACTAATAAAGTAGTAAAGTAGATTTGGTTACTTTCAATTTTCTCAAAAACTAAAAGATCCTTAGGCATCCAGTTTTCAGTGATTGACTAGAAATTAATAGATGCATCGAATGTTAAAAACAAAAATCGTATTTAATAACGTAAAATTTTGAACAAAATAAGTTTGAACACAATTGTTTTCATTATTTTCTTTAAAAATTTTGATTTTGAAAACTAATATTCCAAAAACTATTCGCTAATACAGATTTATTTCAAAACAAAATAAAAGAAGAAATCTTTGGTTTTACAAAAAGGTATAACATGGCATTTTAAGTGTAACCGTTGTTTTTAAATTTTTTTTTTTTTATATTTTAAGTCAATTTTTTAGAAAATTGCCCCTCGCCCGGCTAAACGGGTGGAAATACGATCTTTTTCTTATCTTAACCCAACCTACACGCTCTAAATTTTTGTCACACCTTAGGTGAATCACCATGTATAAAAAAAAATACAAGTAAAAGGAACCACAAAATTCAGCAATTCAGAAAATATTTCATGTAAGGGGTGTTTTGTTTAATATATGACAAAATACATGTCTGGGAGGTATCTGACGTTGCAAAATCTTCGCTAGACGCTATTTTATATTGAAGAAAAATAAAAATTATATGAGCATTTGCAACAAGAAAAAATTATTAAAAAACAATGGCAATACTTACAGTTATGTAATATACTTTTTTGAAAACTTTAGAATGTTTTCTTTGACTATGTTTTTAAATTATTAAATTTAAGTGAAAAGTTTTTTAAATATTCAATTTCAAACTCGGATGTAAAAAAAAAAAACAAACAAAAATGCTACATTAAATACTTTTTTTTCTTAAAAATTTTACGTATTTAAGTACCGATTTCGCTTTCAGTATTCAATACTCCATCAATTTTTAGTCAAACGTTAAAAACTAGATGATTCTAATTCTTATAATTTTCGAGAAAATTGAAAATTACGAAAACCAATTTTTTCAACGACAAAACCCTTCCACGCAAAGTTAGCTCAAAATATTTCCTTTTAACAGTCTTAATTTTTATTTTATCCGGTTCTACAAACTATTTGCAATATTTATTAATCCGTCTGGCAGGTGTCTGACGTTGCTAAAACCTTGCCGGACACTATTTTGTAAGGTCTAAACTTGTTTTTTTCAGTTTTGCTATCAAAATTTTTAGTTTGCATTTTGACTTAAATAATTTGATTTAAATAAAGGATTAAAGAACAGATTTCTGGCGTTATCAATTTTTGACACTTAAAATATCATACTCTCTCCAATCAATTTGTTTTAGTGAATAGTTTTTGAAAGAGTAGTTTTCAAACTCAAAATTTTGAAAAAAAAAGTGAAAAAAAAATTGTGTTCCAACAAATCTTGGTCAAAATTTTACGTTATTAATTACAAGTTTTCTTTTTAATATTCAATCTTTTTCGGTTTCAATTTTCTCAAAAACAATGAGGCAATTTAGAATCTAGTTTTAAGTGTTTGAATAAAATTTTTTAGGAACATAATTTTACATACAGAAATTATACTTAATAACGTAATTATTTTTTAACATGAATTACATATTCAAAATAGCTTTTAACGGCCTTTAGTCCATGAAAATTTTTGGCGTTTCGTCCCGGCGATCTCACTTGGACTCATCAGTTGACTAGTGAGGGCCTTGTCAATACGCAATTTCCATTAAGTTCAGTTCAGTTCGCCGGGACGAAACGCCAAAAATTTTCATGGACTAAAGGCCGTTAAAAGCTATTTTGAATCAATAATTCAACAAGTCCAATAAAATAGTGCTAAGTCTTCGACTTGGCTGATTTATTTCAGTATCAGTATTAGTAGTATAAAGGGTTAGGCGTTGGGGTCAGAATCCCGAAAACCCAAAATCAGGAAAATCAATAAAAGCTAAACAGACGATTTTGAAGTGTTTTTTTTTTTATTTAAAAAAATATACATTTTTCTATTTTAGTTACGGGATTTTGGCCCTTCGTGATTTTGGTTTTTCGGATTTTCGGGATTCTGGGTTTTCGGGTCTTCGGGATTTTGGGTTTTCGGGATTTTGGGTTTTCGGGATTCTGTCCGTCTCCCAGCATAAAGAATTTGTATTTTTAAATAACATCTTCACTAAACAAATTTGAAATAAAAACATAATAAAAGAATGGATTGTTGGCTAGTAAGAAGTGTAGGTAACTATAGCTTGGTTTTGTAGGTGTTGACTGTTGGCTTTGATTTTGAATGATTTTTTATTTGTTTCATTGAAGTTGATTTTTTTAGAAAATTTCCCCTCCCGGGTTAACATGTGGAAATAGGCCCGTCCCCTCATCCCGACTTTTGCCTACATTATCTGCAAAACACCCTTTATTCATACATTAATGTATGTAATACATGTACATATTAAAATCAGTTTTCGTAGGTTTATAGACAGTAGAGAGTACAGTGTTATAAATGTGCTTTCATTCTTCAATATAAACGACGACGCCGATGACAACTTCATCCTCACATATTTATATGTATGTATTGTAGGTATATGTTTTGCATCCTCTCATTTTATGCACAATTTTATATACTCTATCTCTAAGCTATTTGTGAAGGTTTGTCTGTAAATTTGCATATGTGAATGAGCTGTGGTTTAATTTGCAAATTTAATTAAAATCTGCTCTTCAAACATAGGATAATAGTTTGAAGGAAGCTTAATTGATGAAATTTCAAATGAATAAACATAATAATTATAATAAATTCTATGCACAGCAGGATCCTAGACACACACGTTATATGGTAGGTACTTTAGTTACATTTTAACAGGAAAGGATAATGATGCTTGATTTCGGTGTCGGTGCTGTTGGAAAGGTATCATGGTTCATGGATAACGCCGGAGTTTTTGGAATGTCAAATTTTCAAATCACATGCGTTTCAGCTGATGTTTGTGATCAAATTAAGTAATTCTGTCGATTTAATTTGCCTTGAATAATTTTGAAGATATAAACCTATTTTTTCTGGGTACAATAGAGATATTGACTGAAATTTCAAAATATTAGCTGTTTTCTAGAAACTTCAATTGGTTCAAATATTTTTGATGAGCTGATGGTAGGCGATGAGTTGCCAGGCGTTTTTCATTTGTCAAAAAAAGTTTGTGTTTCGTAGGTCCATTTGCTGAAAAGAAACTTCAAAATTTAACTTCGCCATAAGAGATTATGTGACAGTTTATGCTGAGGAAAAAGTATAACAAAAAATTTACATACCTACTAACTGACCACTTGGATAGATGAAAATAAGTTACTAAGTAGGTTTCAGGCTGGCTCTCGTGCTGGCTATTCAACAATGGACCAAATATTTGTCCTACATAGCGTTGCGAAGCACTTCATTGATAATAAAAAGAAACTGTATTGGTTTTATATTGATTTTAAAGATGCCTTTGACAACGTCAATAGAAATAGCTTTTTATATAAATTGTCAACTTTAAGAATATCCTTAAATTTTTTAAAGAATGCACGCGGAACTTTTATCTGATACTTCAGCGGCTATTCACAGCGGATCGCACACGTGACTCCTTCAACACATCGACAGGATTTCTCCAAGGCTGCATTCTAAGTCCGATAATGTTTGATCTTTCATTGATGACGTTGACATTGGTCAAAAGTTTCCTGGAGGTGTTAAGCCGGTTTGTCGATAAAAGCTCTGTTATATGCAGACGACTTATAGTTTTGTTATCCGAAAGTGCAGTTACCCTTCAACTCATGATAAATAAACTATCAGATTATTGTAAAGATTGGGATATGCAAATAAATGCTGTGAAATCAAAATTTATGGTTTTCGAAAAAAAAAAAGTATCGAAGACTCATTTAAAATGAGAGATGGAAACTAGATAACGAACTATTAGATGTAGTAAGAGAGTTTAAGTATTTGGGGATAACTTTAATGTCAAATCTTTCTTGGGAAAGTCATTATTTTAAAGCCAAAAGTTTCACTGCTAAAATTGCAATTAATATGATGTGGAGCAAATTTTTTTTTTCAAATAGAAATAAATATACTACCGCAAAATATAAGTTATTTAACAACTACCAACGCGTGCTTATGCTATATGGAAGTGAAGTTTTTGGATGCACTAAAGCCGAAAAATTGGAAAAGTTGCAGAGGTTTTTCTTTAAAAGACTATTCAAACTTCCGAGCACAACTTCCTCCTATTCAATTTTCGTAGAATCTGAATTAGAAGACATTTTTCTCAAAAATCTTAAAGCGTGAAACAGATTAAACCAGCAACAGCACCAGCACCGTCAACAGCAAATAGCACGCTGGCCAGAAAAAATGTCTCAAACACATTGCCACCAGCAACAGCACCTACATTTGTATCTGTTTGACGTTTTAAATCAAAGCATTTTCTTCGTGGTACCACACCAGTAACAGCAAATTTAGGACTTAGGCCTAACGGCGCCGTTGACGTTGCTGTTGCTGTTCTTATCTGTGTTGCGCAATTGAAATACATTGGTTCTAAATTAATGGCGGCCGCTGTTGCTGCTGACGGTCCTGTTGCTGTTTCAATCAAAATTCAAAACGATGAGGAAAGATTATGCCAGTATTCAAAAAACTATAATGATGTATCTTTTCAGATACAAAAAGGGCGTTTTTGAAGAATGAGACAGACTAGCTAATAGATACAACCTGGAATTAGGTACAATTAATGGAAGATTTGAACCAGTGGAAAGATATATATTTTCTCTGACACCTAAGAAAAGCGGTTTCGTCAGAAACAAGGCACATTTATAAGCAACTTAATCAATAACTCGGTGAATTGATTTATTTCAATAACAATCTAAGTGTGGATAAGATAAGTCAGATATTTCGTGTGAAGACAGAATTCCTTAACCTCAATTTTATCCCATACTTAATAGTTATCAATGTGAGGATGTGTATCATTTTATTAGTATTTGTCCTGTTTTACAAGAGTATAGGAGACCTCATCTTAGAAAAACCATCCTAACACCAGATGAAACACCTAAAGTTCTTAACGGCTTAAAAGGATGGGAAAACTTATCGAATTACTGCAAGGAAGCCGTAGAATATTGGAATAGTTTTATTAACTTTTCCAATTGATATCGCAATCTATGAATCAAACTGAAGTGACAACAACGAGCGAGGTGGGGCGCTCGGTTTGAACAAAGCCTCCAACGAACTGAGTGGAAAAAATCCCACTTTCTTATTTCGCACAACTCAAATCTGTATGTATTGTCAATATTTTTCTAAACATGCAAACTTATCATTTATTTATATTCAATTTTGTTTAAATGTTACACATTTGTTTTCTGGTATTTATTTTGCCCTGTTAAATTATATCAACACCACTCTGGCTGACGGCATAAAGGCCATGCCAGAATTATTGTTAAAAATTTTGATTTGTGTATTTATTTTAATTTTTTTTTCAATAAAGAAACTAAACTAAACTAAGCTAAAAGCACCTTTACTTACATGCTGAACATAAATATTTAAGTTTCGTTTCAGCAAATGGGCCTTAATTTCCTTTAAAGCTCGCGCCGCTCGAACTTCTAATTTGTGTTTATTTATTCGTTGAGTACTACATTATATGTATGATATGTAGCTAGGAGCATGCTTTATCACCTTAGAGTAAAAATGAGACCGAACAAATGCGGAAAAGTTGAACGCATCCAACAAGCAAATTGTCCGAAAAAAATGAGTAAAAACTGTACCTACCCGATGACTGGTTTGTATACATAGTAGATGACGGATTTAAGGAAGTCTCATATAAGAAAAACACGCTTATAAGACAGACATTCCTAAATACCATGCACATTCCCATAAAGATAAGTGTGAAATAAACTGATATAAGAAACTTATTCTTATACCAAATCTCATTCACTACATGGAAAATTAAACTTGTATAAGAAATTTTCCCGTGTAAGCTTTTAAATGATGCGCCATGTAACTTTCACAAAATTTCTGAACCGACCCTTATTGAATTGCCCGAGAAGTGACAGATTGAAGATCGGCGAGAAAGAAAAAAGCCCATGTATTTGACATTTCTTATAGGCATTTTTATTTATATAAGAAATTTTCTTTCTTATATACATTTTATTTATATAAAAAAATTTTTATATAAGAAAACACGGATAAAAGAAAGGAATTCCTTGGATTTTTTGAGTTTCTTATATCCGTCATCTACTGTAGTATGTGTATCCGTCTGGAAGTTCTAGGCAAACGCTTCATCATTTAGATGCCGACTGTTGGCGGTCTTCTAACTGGCTGAACAGAATAGAATGACGGAACTGAAGCCGCAGACGGAACTGGAAGAGCTGTCAAAAAGTGTCGTACGTCATTTTTTGCTGTACAGCTTTGAAAGTATTTTGAAGAAAAACAAAAGAATATTATTATGTACAAGCTCAGAATTCACATTTTTTGTTTCCTCTAATTTTCCTTTTAATAAATAATTTTTTTCGCGATACAAATAACACAATATTTTTTTCCGACCAAAAAAGTTGTTTTTTTTCTTCATACAAATTGAAACGTCAAAAGTGCCGTACGTCAAAAGTTAAAAGTTGGTGAACTCTTCCGTCTGCGTCTGCAGCTCCGTATGCGTCTACGTTCCGTTGTGTTCGCAACATTGAATTTGCGTGTATTTAATATTTTGACAGCTATTCCGGCTCCGTCTCCGTTTCCGTCTGCGTCACCATTCTGTTCAGCCAGTAAAGCAGATGAGTTCCGATTTTGACGCATTGATTTTGATACCCAACTTTTGGTAAAATTCCATGTGTCGGTGGATGTGGGTTTCAACTTTTCTCACAGCTATAGTGAAATCGATGTGCAATAAGTCAGGAAGTCATCAGCACCAGCGTAGAGAACGCAGTTGTTTGGAATTGGTTGGTCGGACGTCAGAATGTTAAGAATGGGCCGAGCTTCCAGCCTTCGGCAACTCCAGCTCTTCGTTGACGATGAGCATTTCTTCATTATTCGTACAAAAAATTTCCTGCAAGAAGGAAAAGAGAAGATAGATAGATTAGTGCTATTGGAAAGCCAGTTATATGTGAAGTTTATGGATGAAGCCTTTAATCCGTACCCTGTCGCATGCTTTCTCGACATCCAGGCTGTTCAGTTCTATGGAGACGTTAGACTGGATCTTTATTGATGGATGCAGTATTGAGTGGCCCTTTCGGAAACCAAACTGCATGTTAGGGATGGTCATATTTTCACAGCAAAACCTCTTAAGTCTCCAAAGGATTAGGTACTTCTTCCATTATTTTGATGATGTTGGTGAGGAGCGATGTAGATCTGTAGTTGGACACCAAGTCGCAAGCGTCTCTTTCTTCAGATGAACCTTAACAAAGAATAGAAGACACTGTAGGTAATAATTTGTAAAGATTTTTAAAATTCCCAAAGAAAACCCCCTGCAACCACCCTCACACGTTTTGTTGATTCCAAAGACTTAAATGTCTAATTTATTCACCTCCTAGGTAGTTCAATTAATGATAGTTAAGTAAGGCAGGTATATCTTAATCTATGTATTGGAGTAGGTGTAAAATAAAAAAGAATTACAAACCGCCCTTGCAGGCAAACAAGAATTACTATCAATTTATCTGAGATATACATATCTCATTAAGTAAAATTAAAATCAAACAATGTTCACCCTGAAGGTAATGACAAAATATAAAAAAAAGTATATTTATCGTCCTCCCGAACCTCTAGATAGGAATACCCATCCATCTGATCTGCCATCTTCATCAACTTCCCCTATACCAATCCTGCCATTCCAAGTCCAGTTCCAGAGAATACTAAATCCCATCCCCATGCATCATCAGCAATTCACCATGCAAAAAGAAGGACCCCCAACCACAGCTGGGTGGAAACGAAATCAAAATTAAAAATAAACTCTCCACATTGCTGTTCCATCCAGGACCATCACAGCGCGCAGCACTCTTCAATTCATCCACTCAAACCATCCTGCTCGATCTCCCAAAGCCATGCCAAAGCCACCCAGCAAAGCCCGCCACCGCCGGCCGTGCTGCCACATAATACAGACTCCTATAGTCCTCCGTCACCCGAAACGGTCGCATGTAGGTATATCTATCGCAAAATTAAATTAGAAGACCAGAAAATTAAATAATCAAAGCATGACAGCGAGCGCATTAAAAATGGAAGACTCGTTCTACCATACAAACACACGAGTACCTCTGCCTACCTCATACCATATCCTTGGGGGGATCGAATTCGCCCCCCTTTGAAACAACAAGATTTAGGTTCCAGTTTAGTGGTGGCCGATAGGGACGAAGACGGCTGAAGGTGAATTTTTTGGTACGGGCCAAATTCCACACAACACATAGGTGACTAAACGAAAACGTCATTTGAGAGCAGCGAACGAGCAGTAGCAAAAGAAGCTCAAGACCATCCGTCTGAAAGGTTTTCTTTTTTGTATTTTTGTTATTGTTGTTGTTGTTTTATTTCTTTTTAACACTCCCCGCTCATTATGGCAACCATTGTGTAAACATAAACAAATGTTGCATGGCAACACGAGATGGCTATATTTTCACCAAGCGAGACACAACTATCTCACACACAGGTAAGAAGCGAACCCATCCCAAGGTGTCTCTAAATGGTCTAGCTTAACGGTGATACGTTCTTATCTCTGCTAAGCCACGCCCCTTACTATCAGAAAACAAAGGGGAAATACACAGTTAACCGTTCTCTGCCTCTCTGGGAAGAAACGCATGCGTCTTTTTTCAGAGATATCTGAAGATAAATTCGCCCCAAATTAAAGTAAGGTAAGTGTAAGAGCCGTAGAGATGTCTCGGTTTATAAAGTCTGAATGTGATTCAACGGTGTACGTATTTATTTGTATGGATTTACAAAAGCGGATAGAAGATAACGCACGAATTGGAATTTCTCAATTTTATTTTCATCTTGCCCGTCGGCGAAACAATCATGGCGCTGCTGGTTGAGCGTTTGAGATTTTTGAGAACAAAAATGGGGCGAAAATATTTAGATCTAACTTTGATGATGGATTCGGTCCGGTTCTGCTGGTTTACGGTTTACCTGAGTATTTTAACTGTGCATCTCACTTCGGCAAATAGCGAGTGGCTGTGTTTTTTTTGAAAATTTCGGAGAGAAAAGGCAGGGTGTTTCGTATATTTTTTTTTATATTCAGCTTATCCTCATCTTTTCCTCGACCTACCTACCATACCAAGTTCTAGAATATAAACTTGTTTCCGTAGATTAATTTGGTTGTGTTTCCATTTATTTAGGGTGACTAATGGCTTTTTATAGGTGTATCTTTCTTCTTTTCTACTTTATGTGTATCTTTGGGATCTTTTTTTTTTTTCGTCTATAAGAAGGCTGATTGTGCTACTGTTGTGGGTATATTAGGAGGAAAATAATCATTTGGCCAGTTAATGAGGATTTAATGTAAGTTGATTTGTGTTTAAGAGAGTGTGTGTGTGGTGAGTTAAAAATTTCTTTGGCAGATACTACTTAAATAATTTATGTATTTATACAACGCTTTTGCGTTGACGTTCGGTTTGTGCGCGTTAAATTGGGCTCTTAATTAATGGCATTAGTTTATAGATGTAGCCTGAAAAGCTCACTTTATGTATTATACCCCTACCAACATCACTATCTGTCTCTGTCACTCAATTTAAAATGGAGGAATGATTAAATGATAGGGAAAAAGATAACCTACCTACCTATAGCTGTATTATTTTATCTATCTATACCCGTTGGGGATTTGGTAAATTGGAGCTCTACACCAGACACTCAATATTTGGTTAGCATTAAATTATGGCGAATTATGTACCTATTCCTCTCCCTACTCAAAAGTCTTTCTAATTATAGCTGATTATGAATTAATAAATATCAACCTATATAAGCTACGTATACCTACCAATAGGTGCCTAGGTATACCTACCTTATGAGTGTAGAAAATTAAGGTTGCCCACCCATGGAACCAAAGTAGGCTACAGATAAGGTAGAAAGGTAACTTTGGTAGGTGGCTAGGTGTAGGTATACGAGTATATATGTGCAAAGTATCTATACGTAAGTATACGAATTTTGAACCGGTATAACTCACTGCCAGCTATGTCTATGTTTAAGTATGTGCGTACCTATTCAGTTGAAATTTTTAATTGAATGCCACACAAATGGTTTTTTGTTGGGGAAGCAATTTTAATTAAGTTTAATTCACTAATGGAGGGTAATAAAAACGATTGAAATATTGTATTTTTTTTTCTGTTGGATCCACTTCAAATAATTAGTTTAATTAAATGTTGTGTTATTTATTGTTTTGGCTTTTTTTTATTTTGTTTTTAATTTTAATTTGAATGATGTGATTTTAAGCTATATAAAAATACATATTTAGGTAGTCTGTCTTCAATGTACATCAATGCGAGTGTGAACTCAGATTTTTAATTAAAATGATTCAAAAATAATTTCATTAAAAATATGGAATTAAAACTTTAGGTGGGTAGGTATAAACTGCATGGGTAAACTGCATGATTATGATGCCAAGTTAGCGAAGCAAGATTCACCAATTAAAAAGACATATACCCACCTACGACTGGGTCGTACGAACTTGCTCTTCTTTAACGAAAAAATTTCAATATTACTAAAATTATTAATTTTTATTTTCATTTTTGTTCTGATTAAACAAAAAAAAATATTTTCAAAACTTTATGAATACAAAGTTGTTAAAATAATATAGAAGCACTAGACTGAAAAATTATAACAAAATCAGTTAACCTTTTCAGAAGATAAAAATAAATAACTCAAAAATAAGGCACAATTTACTCAAAAACATCAAAATCCTATTTGCGCAATGCGAATTTTTTTGACAAAATTCTGAAGCACAGTTTTCTTACAACTATTACCTATTATCGTCACAAGTAGGTACGGGGTTGAATCAAAATTGTAGAGAAATTTTTAGAAGATTTAAAAAAAAAAAAATTATTTCCGTGGCAGCTACCTGTATGGCAAAAACCACTTTTTTGGTATTTTCTATTATAGCTAATTTATAGTTAATTATAATTAATTTAAATTACAACCTCTAAATTTTTGTCCACCGCTTTTTTTATTTATTTAAGTTTTTTTTTTTTTCAACCTTTAGTATCGATCACAGAAAATAATAACACATCAGTTTCGCAATCACTATTCGAATGCTTCGCTTGTAGGTACGTGAAGACTGATTGTTGTTTCCCCCGCTGATTGAGGATGTCTGCAGAGATTAGACCCTAAGTATATCATAATGATAGCTGTTTACAACATCAGCTGCTGCGGAAATGGATAATTTTGTACCATAAAAAAACTTATCTTGAAAGGAGAACTTTTTAAATTGAATTATAGCCTTTCCCCCGAACTCCGAACCACACCTTCATATTTTTTTTTTTTAAATTAGAAAAATATTTAATCACAAGAGTTTTTTTAAATCGACGAAAACTAACTTTAGGCGCGAAAATAAAAATTGTTTTAAAATTGGTTTAAGATTAAAAAAAAAAGATAAAAAAAATAGTGCGTATACGCCCGAGTGAACCACAATTAAATGAATTTTATCACATAGTGAGGGATTTTGTTTTAATTAATTTCAATTATTTTTGTACTTAAGAATATTTACACACCAAAATCCTTGATGGCTGCGGCCTTCTGGAAGTTGACATTTTTTTTTATATAACTTTGTATTTTTTTTTTAATTTCTACTTGCGAAATAGGTACACATATAGGGCAAGTTTTGGATTAGTAAAAAATCGAACTCGAGATTTCAATTAAACTTGACAAAACGAACCTGCCATAGAGCCGTTTTTTTGTTTTTTTTCTTTTTTTGACTCTCTTGTTGTCGACTGAACTGTTTTTGATCAATATTTTAAATCAGGAGGTCCTTTTGAATTTGAAGTATATTGTATCTGCCCTATTTATAAACATTTTTGAATTTTTTTCTGCATAAATTCATAAATTTTTCCTGAATTCAGATGAACGATTAAAAAATTTAAGTACCTATCTACTTGTTTTAAGAATTAACAAAAAAAACTGTAACACTGTAGCTGGAAAGAAAAAATTCATATGGATGAGGGGAGGGGTTCTTATTCTCCGTTTAAAAGGAGGTGTTGTTTTTTTTTTAAATCGACTTAAAATAGAAAAAATCAATTAAAAAATAACGAAATTTACACTTTTGTATTATAATTTTTCTCAAAGCGAAAAGTCCTTTCTTGTATTTTGTTTTTAGTGTAATTATTTAAGAGAATAGACTTTTTGAAATATTTATTTTCAAATTCAAAATTTTGACAAAATATTGTCAAAAAAATGTGTTCAAACTAATTTTGTACAAAATTTTATACGATCAAATAATATATTTGTTTCTAATATTTAATGTTCCTATAAATTTCTAATCAAACACTATAAACTGGATGCCTAAATACCTTTTAGTTTTTGAGAAAATCGAAAATAACAAAAGTAAGATTTCCTTAAATTCGATTTTAATCCTTTATTTTGGTGCTCTAAAGATCCTAATTTCTCTAAAACAACTTTATTTAAAAACTAAAAGAAGAGATTTCTGGCTCAAAAAAGTATAGCATGGCATTATAAGTACTGCCGTTGTTTTTTAATAGTTTTTTTTTCCGTTTTAAGTCAATTTAAAACAAAAAAATTGCCCCTCCTGGTTCCTTGGTAAACGGGGAATAGACCCCTCCCCATGTGATTTTTTATTTGTCTTGACCCAACCAACGTTTCCGAACGCCCACCCCCGGCTAACAAAAACAAACCTTCCAGGTTGAATTTGGTATAATAGCGCATTTACCTAAACATTACATGCATATAAATTTAGGTTATGCCTCCACTCCCAAAATTTGCTACCAGTTCTTAGACTTAGACTACATATATACAATGTAGCTGATTTTAGGAATTTTAAAAAAATATCAATTTTAGGCGTCAAATAACTTTATAAATACGACAGATATGAACAATTTGGTTATAAGCAATTTTGTGGAGAATTGTATAAGCTTTTTTGTCTCAGATTATTTTTTAAAATGGAAAACATTTTCTAAGTTAAATACGAAAAACCGAAAATGACAACATGTTACACTTTCCTAACCGTATAAATTTAGCATGATAACTTTCGAAAAAGCTACTTCTGACGATTTTAGAAATTGCCGTATAAATGCCGTAGAAATGCATGACACTTTTTAAAATTTGGTCAAAAATAACTTCTGAATATGCCATATAGTTCAAATTAATTGCCGTAGGTATGCAAAAGCATATTTAAAAAAATTACAGACTTCACTCATAGAGTAACCATGGGGACATTGAAAATGACACCTGACTAATATTTTCAATTTAAATTAATTAAAACGTAATAAGCTGTTTCAGACACCATTATAGTTTCTAGGTACTTTTATGCACATTATGTATTTTAAAAATATGTTTTTTTCCTTTAATATTTTAAAACAAATTTAAAAATTTTTTCCTTCCTAGAGTGTTTCAGTTTTTGCTGGCCGAGTTTCAGTCACGGGACGATACTAGTATGCTTAATTTTACTTGTAAAAATATATTCTAAGTAGGTTTGTTTACCTTTGTATATTTAAAAACTGCACTAAAAAGAACGACATAAATCTAAAAACAAACAAAAAATAGGTAGTGTACAAGCAAGATTGTCGAACAAATTTTGCTTTGGCTAAAAGCCACTAAAACCTATTTGAAATAGGTACAAGTCCATGCATGTTTTTTAAAATGGTGAATCGTTTAAATTCATTCACATGGATTTATTTAAGACATTAATTGCATCAAAAATAAAAAAAAAACAAAATTTACACGAGTGAGCCCCACAAGTTTGCTCTAGTGGCTAACAAAAATTTGGGTACCTTTCAACGAAAGAAATGTTAAAAAGTCAGAATTACTGGGAACATGATTTTTTTTATTTTGGTTCAATATTTTCTAAATTTTCAAAAGCTATCTATACATATTGTTTAGGCCGTGTGCAATTGGGTTAAAATCGCGTTAAATTTTATCCGGGTGAATCTGTATACGTAGAAACTTAAAAATTTTATTTCGAGTTAAATTTAATCGAAATTTTAATTCAATTCACACACGGCCTTAAATATTTAGAAGCACTATATTACAAAACTGAAATAAAATCGTTCGAGTCGATTTAACCAACTCAAAAAAAGGTTAATTTTCTCAAAAAAAAAAAAAAAAAATCCAACCCAAATTTCCGTAATGCAAATTTTTTCGACATAACCTGAAGTTAGGTTTTAATTTTTTGGTTATGCTATAATGCTGGTAATGCTGCCCTATAGACCTTTATTATTTTTTGAATAAACATTAGAAGATACTGAACAAATTATAAAAATGCTGATGCTCCAAATGCATTTGATAAACAAACAGCACATCTCGACTAGTGACGTCAGTGGTCATAAGTAGTGGAATGCGTAGTGCATACGACTTCGAAGACTGGGCAATGGGTTCAAACCTCAGCAATCACAAGGCTCAGCATCACTATAAAAGTAGACTTGGCACCCCCTGAAATAGCTAGGTACATATATCTCCAGCCAAACAAAAATAAAAAAAATTAAAATACCTAAAATAAATTTCTAAGCAATTGGTGGTAGGTGGCGGCTTTTAGTTGTTGTTGTTTGTTTTTAAAAAATTCAATGAAATTGACGCAATAAAGAATGGTCAAGTCTAATAAACTGACATTCTAGTATGAATAATACAATAATAATAACTGAACAAACTATGTTTTTTTTTATGAAAAATATACCTACAAAAGTTAGGCATGCCAAAATATGCACGTAAATCGTAAATATACAAAAATATGCATTTACTTATAAAACGGATTTCTAATCTAGTCTCGTCTTAATAGTGTTACTAAAAAAAATATGCTGTAGCATATTTTTGGTTGTCCTACATATTACATACCTACATAAATCGATTTCAAGCAAGCTTAACTCCGGCTTTCACACTCAACTGCATCACTGGCCTTTCTTATAGGACCGAATTGTATTCTGTATCGAATAAAAATAAATACTTATCATTTTCAATTTCAAAAAATCACAACCTACCTACATCCATAATTATGTTGATGCATAGAATTTACATATATACCTACACTACATACAAAAATCTGGCAGATACACTTTTGTTGGTTGCGTTGTACGTGTTGTTTTTTTCTCTGAATATTCTTCATTGAATATTCTTCCACTGAAGCTTGTCTATTGACGACGACTTTTCTTCGTTTTTTCCCCGTATACCTATTGCCTACGCCTGCTGTAATTCATCGCTTGTGTTCGTTTGTTTATTTTTATCATTCTATATAGTAATGATTTAGTAACACCAACCAAAAATTTGATAGTTGTCCCTCATACGCTGGAGTTCCTTTTTCATATTCTAAATTCATGTGTTCATTTCAATCATTTTGGTCATTTCTTCAGTAACACCAACCAAAAATTTCGTTGTGATGCCCTATACGCTGGAGTTCATTTCTGATTTATTGAATTTATTTCATTTAATCATTTTAGTAACACCACAACTCTGTCAAAACGATCCTATAAACATTTTCAATGTTAAAAAAAGGTTTATTTATACTGTTGTTATTTTGACAATCTTATCGTAATTCTACTTGATTATTTCAAATTTTTAGGTACTGATTGTTTTATTCCGAATAGACTCTCAAAATAGGGCCAATAATGCACTAATTATTGTTGATTTTTTTCAATTTTAATGCGACAAATTGTAAAGCTGTAATGTATAGATTTTTAAATCTTACTATATTCTGATAAAAAAGTACGTATACGCCACAGTGACTATCCCCTAATGCTTACTGTAGACGCTCGATATAGTGAAGTATTTTAAATTAGGGGCCGAATTCCCGCATCGGCGAGTGGGCCATACGTCACTGAAATATTTTACATTGGCATTACTGCTCCATTAAAAATACATTGTAAAGAGTAGTGTCAATTGAAATAATTCAGTGACCTAAAGAGCGATGATTTGGCCCCAGGCCTGTTCAATATATCGAGATTATTCACAATTTCAAAAGAGAGGTCCTTAAAAGGTTTGAGTTTGAGTTTGATTCAAAATAAAACATTTTATCTTGTATTAAGTTTCAGTTAGGTAAAAAATTTCATAATATTAAAAATAAATTTATTATTCATAAGAAAATACATTAAATAATAAATATAGGTATAGAAATTAATTTCTCCCTCTTTATTTATGGAACTTACCTCCTTTTGATCTAGCTATTCCTTATTGTTTGACAAAAAATGTTGCAAAAATGCCTTTGGACATTTGATTTTGAAAAGTGTCATGCTTACTTTATATAAAGTTAGCATGACATCAATTTTTGGAAGAACTAGTGGCGTGGCGCGGCAATTTTGTTCTCTTCACGGCATATTTACGGCATTTATACGGCTCTCTGAGACAGTCAAAAGTAGCATTTTTGGAAAGTTGTCATGCTAACTTTATACGGTTCACTTCCCTGCCGCTAGAGCTCGCCTCGGATTCATGGGGACTTTTGTACACTTCATCATTAGGCCTTTCTTAATACTTGTGCCAAGTTTCTAAACTGTTGGATTTATTTTCAGTTGAAGGCATTTTTTCTTTCGTTGACTGTACTAATTGGGAGTATGCGGTTGAGATATTTTGAATGGAATAATGGAAATGCAATACATAAGCAGTCGTATGTATTTATTAAATTTTTTACTATAGTTAGACTGTGTGCATTTCGAAATACACTTGTCAAAACAATTAAGGGAACAAAAAAAAATCACTTTTTTTTAGTGTTTTTCGAAGAGCTGTATCTCTGTAAAAAAGAGTCGTATTGAGATGAAAATTAAAAGCATTCTGAAGCTTTATCCTTTTTGTATTGATATATTTTCGCAAATGATTTTTTTAAGGTACCGTTATTGCGCAATCATAAAAAGCAGCAAGACCCAAAAATTTAAAATTTTTTTTCTTTTTTTTGAACATTGTCATTTTTTTTGAAAATTTTTTTTGAGCCAATTTAATGTTTTGTTTTAATAACTTGTTTATTCAGCTTTAAGGTCATCTTTTTTCGTCATTGTACAAATTTAAGGGTAGTTTTAAAAACTGGAATTAATTTTCTAAAAGAATGGAAACGAAAACAACAATTTCTGCCCACTTTTTTCACAGTTTTGCGTTAGTTACAATACTGATAAGCGTTGAGAAGAAAAAAAAAACATTATTTTCAAAGAAAACAAATTGGAGCAAAAATTAAATATTTTTTTCAAAATTTTCAAATTTAAGTTGTAATTTTTTTTTCTCAAAAAGATGTTTTGCTTCCCATTTAAATCTCGTCAGTATTATAACTAACGCAAAACTGTGGAAAAAGTGGGCAGAAATTGTTGTTTTCGTTTCCATTTTGATGACAATTTCACAAGGTTTATGAACCACCCAATTTGTTCCCTTAATTGGTTTTTACGACTTTGATCATTCGGCACATGAAAACGGTTCAATGGATTTCTTTGAAATTTTACAAAAATATTGGTGGTCTATAGTTCTTTAAAATGTTTTACCAAATTAGATCCTACAGTCAAATTTATAAAGCAGTAAAATATTTGCAAAAAGTTTTTTTGACCTTTTCTGAATGTAACGATGAGGAGCCAAAAAAAATAATCTTTATAAAGTTTTGAAAGAATCTTTTAGAAAATTAATTCCAGTTTTTAAAACTACCCTTAAATTTCCCGTGTCGTCATTCCTTGCGAAGATATCGGTAGTCAAAGTCAAAAGTCTGTTTTTTCATTCAAAGCCAGATATTCTTTTGAAAAAAATTTGTACAATGACGAAAAAAGATGACCTTAAAGCTGAATAAACAAGTTATTGAAACAAAACATTAAATTGGCTCAAACAAAAATTTTCAAAGAAAATGACAATGTTCAAAAAAAAGAAAAAAAATTTTAAATTTTTGGGTCGTGCTGATTTTTATGATTGCGCAATAACAGTACCTTAAAAAAATCATTTGCGAAAATTTCTCAATACAAAAAGGGTAAAGCTTCAGAATGCTTTTTGTTTCATCTCAATATGACCCCTTTTTATAGAGCTACAGCTCTTCGAAAAACACTTTAAAAAAAGTGATTTTTTTTGTTGTTCCCTTAATTGTTTTGACAAGTGTAGTCGAAATATGCTTTTTATTTAATAAAAAAAAATTCTACGAGTTTTTAAGGAGATAATTGATTCCGTTGTCTAAAGTAGTTGGATATAAAGTTAGATAACTGTAGACGACTAAACAATGTTTAATCATAACTTGGACGGTTGTCTATAGTTAAAAAAAAAATTGCATCAAAATCGTTTTGATTTGGCATTAGTTTCAGTTGGCTTGGCCTAAAAGAAAATTAGGAGTGAAGAATTTAATTACATATGTTAGTGGTTTTGTTTTTCAAAATACTTATTTACATATCGCTGGTTCGAAAGAAAAATGACACAAATAAACAAATTAAATTTTCTTCTATGAACTTAATGAGCAATTTCACGGTCCTAATATTTTGAGAGTTTAATTGAAATTCAAATTTTCATTCAATTTTTTGTTGTCTAGGTTAGCGGTTCCCAATCGTTTCTAGTCGCGGAGCACTTTTCAGTTGAGAAACACATCGCAGATCACTTCGTTGCACTTATGCTATTTTTCTGTTGCCTATTTAATTGTTTTTGTATGTTGTTGAAAATGACAGAAGAATAATTATTTTCCCTTAAGCCTAGTTTATAGTACCCATGCTAACATCGACCTCGCCAAAAAATGTTTGTTATCCACCACACTCTTTTCTCCTATACACAAAACAATTAATTTGCATGGAAAACAATTGTGATAGATTTTCGCGATTTTTTTGCGGTTGTTGATGTTTTCTAGTTACTTCAAATAAAGAAATTAAAAAAATTCAATTTAAGTTTGTGAGTAATAAATAAAATAAATGAATGTATGCATAAAATCACAGTCTATCTATGGTAATTTTCGGTACGGAAAAGGAAGAGGACTACTTTGAAATTATGCCTTATTCATGAAATTGAAGAAGAATTAGATATAAATAAAAATAATTTGGGCGGAAAAGAAAAAGGAATAATGATGAGGAAATCAAAAACAAAAAAAACAACATCGAGAAATTTATGAAAAGAAACAACCAATAATTTTTGGTGTTTACAACAAAGTATTTTTAGAGAAAATTTTACAGCAATCAACCTGGAATAAAATTATCACTTGAAGTTGGTCTGCCCATTGAAAAATATGCAGTCCATCACTGTCCATTTTTGCTCCTGTCCTAACTATTATTTTGTTTCTAGTTAAAAATTGAATTTTTTAATCCAATCAAATATATTTTTTGAAATCTTATTTGTTTTTTGACAGAAATTGGTATTTTTTGCATGTAAACCAAGCATGTCAAAAAATATTTTTGGTATCACCTCAATAATGTAGTAGCCGTGGCGTGATGGTTAGTGCGATGGACTGTCATGCCAGAGGTCTAAGGTTCGATCCCCAGCCTCGCCATCTATTTATTTAAAAGAAAAACGGCTACTGCCTCTTGCGAGGAATTGACAAATCCTCCAAGAGTATCTCCTGTCACAGAAAAGTGCCGCTCGTTAGCCGTTCGGATTCGGCAATAAACTGTAGGTCCCCTCCATTCCTGCAGACACGCACACAGGAATGGTTGAGAGTTGTAAGTCACTAGGCCCTAGTTCTTCATGAGCTGTTGTGCCATCAAATTTATTTTATTTTTTATCACCTCAATAATTTTGACATTCGAAAATTATAGCTTAGACTTTTTTTGGCACGTTAATTGTAAACTAGGCTTTATCTGACAAAATATTGAATTCGTCCTTCAACATAAACCAGAAAACTGTATCTATTTCTTTTCGGTTTATTTATTTTTTTTTGTATGTAATTGAATTTATTAAATGAATATTTCAAATTCAATTAGCCAGTTTAGGTTTCTCAAGATATCTGAGATCTCAGAGACCTCAGCATTCTCAGAAATCTGAACATAATTCCTTATTGAGATTCCTCACATTTGCTGTCAAAAAGCAGAGACAAATATTTTTTAGATCCACTTGCTCAATTGCTTTTTGTCGCAGTTAACTAATTAATAAAAAAAAAGAGATGAAAATTATTGGTTTTGGCTTCTACTAACGAAGAAATTTTATTCAGGTTTCTCGCCTCCTGCTCAGTGGAGTTGACGGAGCTTTCTCAGTGAGATCTCAGAAACGTGGAACTCGCTAGTTTACTGCGATCAAAGTGAAAAGTTCAGAAGCACAAAATTTGCTATAGTCGCGGAGCACTTGAATAGTCATCGCGGAGCACACTTGGGAAACTGCTGATCTAGGTATTTTGTAAAATGAGATTTGTTGACTTGTGTCGTTTTTCTTCTATTAAATTTGAGGAATACTGTTCTCAGTCATCTGTTTGTTTTAAACTGCAGCCTCAACCCCCCCCTCCACATAGCCAAATCTTAGATCCGCTATACGCTACTGCCTCTCATATCTAATAGAAATTCGGATTCGCCAGAAAATTGTAGTTCCTCATTTTCTGTCAAATAACAATACGAACGCATATGAAAGTTCGAGAGTATTATACTCGTACACTCTGATGTGCGATTGTAAGTTCTTACTATTTCTAAATTAAACAAAAAAAAAAAATCTGCCTATAAATATATTTCATATTCTTTAATAGGTCAATATAGCTAGTAAAATAGGTAGGTAAGGTACTCACAATGAATGACATCTGGAAAAAGGTATAAAAAATATATACCTTTTTAACTATTCCATAAAATATGTCAGATTAACATCACTAATTTCGAATATCTATTATCGCAACTATAAACATAGCGACCTACCAACCTAACCTACCTATAGGCACCTATTTGGTAGATACTTTTAGGTAAACTATCTACGATCTACTTTTACCTTCTGTGGTAACAATTAACAATACATCCTGATTCATTATCAGAATTTTCGAATCACAAAATTACAAGAAGCATGATGGCTGATTAAATCTTTAAACAAAAAAAAAAATACAAAATGAAATTACGAAAACACATTCAATTAGCCAATATCCCATTCCCAGCCATTGATATCCTTTACCTTTTCCCCATGCAGAACGGAGAAGCATCACGTATGTGTACTTATATATTATCATGAGTTAGTCGATAAAGGATAACATCAGCTTGTATAAAAATGTATCTCTATCTAAAGTGATCTAGATACAAAAATTGATTAAGGTATAGGCGTCCTTCCTTTTGTACATCACATACCACAAACACACACATACACATATTCTGGGAAACACAAAATGGAAGAGCAAATCCATTCAGAAGCACACAAGCAGCATCCGCAGCCGTGACTGCTCCTGCCGCCTAGCCATCCTACCATTTTTCATCCTGTCATCCACCGAACAGATGAACCTCTTCGTCCTCCGCAAATCCATCCCCAGAACCCGATCCCGCTTCCGAGCCCATCACATTCTTAAATACATCTCAATTATTGTTTCCAAGTCTCTCGTTCGTTACACAATAACAGAATTAAGTGCTTTTTAAACCGCAGGACTATTAGCAAAAATCAGAAACAAAAACTATTCACACTCACACCGATTTACACACAACACAGGAGGACGCGGAGACGGAGACGAAGCAGAGGTGCCGCTACGTTGGCTGACTCTGACTCTGCTGGCTAGGTATATCCTTATCCTTGTTATGTATACACTGGGATGGCTCTGCTTTGGCTTTGGGTTACCCCTCAAGGACTCTACTCACACGCACGCACACACACGGCATTGACACAAGCTTATCATCATACACGCACTATATTAAGATTGTTATTCCATTATCCTTGGGATACAATATTGAAAGGGTAGGTAGAAGGTCGTAGCACGTGCCAGAACAGCTACAACCACCTCAGTAACTCAGCTAACTATAACCATCTCTTTCAGTGCTATTATCCTGTTTGTTTGTATTGGAGTATACTGCCTGTCAGTTTTACGTCATTAATCTTAAGGGAGGGGTTGTTGTTTGGGCTATTGTGTTGCGCATTACGGACCGCCTTCTAGAAATCCAGTTTGCACGTCAAAATCAGTCGAACGTGGCTAATGAGACTACGGAGCTCACCTTGCCGCAATAGATGTCGGTCTGCCTTGTTCGCGTCAAGTTGTTTCTACGGACTTTCTGTTGTTCTTCGGGTTAAATTTTATTTTAGAGCGAATCAAGTTTACCGTTACATACCACGCGATTTGACGTTTTGTTGTTGTTTTTTTTTTATTTCTATCCATAACCGTTACTAGAATATGAGCTTTTATTACCTAGCTGTTCTTTGTTAACTTACCCTCCTTGAGCAATCAACGACAAATGGGATTAATTAGCTTTTAATAAGCTTTCATTATTTTTATCAACTAAAAAAAAAAAAAACCAATGGTGTATGTGTGGAACGTTATTGTTTGCGATACCGCTACTTACCTATATTGCACGGATTAAAATTAAGTGGATTTCGTTTCGTGATGCATCGCACATTCCGTGTTTGAAAATATTTGTCCATAAAAAAAAATAAAAATAAATTAGTGCTGTTTACTGTGAGTGCACATTTGACAGGAAATGTACCTACCAACCTGCCTATATCCAATTTTATAACGGACTGTCTTTGAATAAAAATGTCTGCAGTGAACAAGTGACAGCTGTCAAATAGAAATATACTTAAAATACTAAAATTATATTAATAAATTGACAGAATATCTAGTTTGAATCGTTATTGTTTATCCCACTTCAATATACAACAGTAAACAAGATTAGCCCAACAAAATGGATGTCAAACCACCAATGACGGAACTTCAAAAACAAACATTTCAGCATATTTTTGAAAAAATCGTCGCTAATAATAATAAATTCCCACCAAAAGAAATTGAGAATTTTCGCAGTTTATTAGAAAATGTTCGTGATACTAAACATTTTCAGCTGATTGTGGAAAAATTTAAGGCGTTGGAACAATTTGAGAATAATATTCTTGGGAGTAATAATTCTATCGGAGGTGGGTATTTTTGTCTTTCTATGTTTTGTTTAATCTCTATTTTAGATTAGACTAATCTCTTTAGTACAACCTTTTGTACCTGCCTAACTGAAAGTCCGTCGGCTTTTCTTTAGGAGTAAAAATTAATCTTCCTACGGCAGTAGGCATTGCAACTTAAAAAATCATAGTTATACTCTCAATCCATAATAGTTTATGTTAGCAGAACGTGATTCAGTAGAAGCTAGAAGTTTCAGTATTTTGTGTTGAGTTGTTCTTCAATGATAATGTTGGTAAATAATTCGATACAGACTTCTTTCTAATAAATTTACCTATAGACCTACTAATCTATTTCTTCCAAAGAAACTATCCAATATCTAAGTATCCTTCTGTAGTATAAAAAATCAAATTAATTTTATTCACCGCACCGCCGGCCGCTGTAGAGTGGGCATGTATTTTGTAACGAATATAACGGGTCAAATATCGAAGAATAACTTTGGTGGAATAAAAAAATTTTCATATCTGAATTGGCAGATACTTAAATGCTAATTTGTTGCGACTAACATTAATTGTGTAGTTTTTGTGGTTAATTTTTCATTTCAATTTAAAGTTCAAAAAGTGCATTTCCAACACGCTAAAAATTCAGATACTTGTAATTGATTTTTAACTAAGCTATAGAAGTATACTGCCGTGTTAAGAGAAAATGACGTATCTGACATTTGTCGATTTTTTGAGTTAAGGCAAAGTTTGAAATATTTGAGATCGTTTTTATTAATAACTAAAGCCGTATCTCGATTTTTGAGCAATAAAACAATCGAAACACATCCTCCTTTTATTAAAAATAGTCTTATAATAATTAAAAAAACGACAAAGTAAGCTCCTATAATCATAAAAAAAAATGTAGATACGTCATTTTTAGTTAACACGGCAGTATAGAGGTTTGAAGTTCTAAACGCAATGCCTAGTTTACATCAGTTCCCCAGCGAAAAATAAAATGCTTTGAAAAAACTAATTTATTCATCTTAATAAAACCCAAATTTAATATTCGGCTGAATGGGTAAAGGTGCTTTGTTCAATTTTAGCTTAAGTTGAGATTTTAGGCTTTAGTTATAGAAATAATTGAAAACGATCATTGAAAATTCAATTGTTAATTTTGAGCCGTTTGGAAAGCTTGATTTAAGTTTTTTTGTGAGCTAAAATAAAGGTTATGACTCAGTTATTATTACTAGCAAAAAAAATTCATTTTGGTTTGCAGATTACAAAGTATATGGTAATTAGCAGCTACTTAATTGCTAATTCGTTACGCAAAAAAAAAATAAATTGCTCTGTTGGTTCGCGAGAAAATGGGTGTCCTGCTAAGTTGACGTAAACTTAGCAGGTCAACTTTCTCAAAAATAAAGATATATGGTCCGGAAGTGGATATGTATTGAAAACTACTAAGTAAGTAAGATACTCTTGGAGGATTTGTCAATTCCTCGCAAGAGGCAGTAGCCGTTTTTTCTTTTAAATAAATAGGTGGCGGAGGCTGGGGCTCGAACCTTAGACCTCCGGCATGACAGTCCATCGCACTAACCATCAGGCCACGGCTACTACTTAATTTCTAATTAGATACGCAAAAAAATTTGAATCACTTTTTTCGTTTTCGAATAAATAGGGATGACGTCATCATATAAGGAAACCCGTTTGTCGAAAACGAAAAGAGTTATTAAATTTGTTTTATAACATAACTAATTATTAGCAATTAAGTATTTTCAACATATATCCAAACTCGGATCGATTTATCTTTGATTCTTAGAAGTTGACCTGCTAAGCTGACGTCAACTTAGCAGAACACCTATTTTATCACAAACCAACAGAGCAATTATTTTTTGTTTTGCGTAGCTAATTAGCAACTAAGTAGCAGCTAATTACTATATACTTGTAAATACATATGCAACGGAAAATGTGACCTGCTAAGTTGATACACATAATTTTATTCCTTCGTCATACTGTCAAATTTGAATGTAACTTTGAAATTTTTTACACGGAACCATACTTGCCCTATAGAGCCTGAATTCCCGAAAAAAATCAATAAATTGACTGCTGCCAAATGACAAAATGAGATAATGTCATTTTTTATATACAAAGATGTCATTAAATATTATACTTTCACAAAAGATTACATTTTACATCAACTCTTCATAATTAACATTTTTAAAAGAACTGAAAGTTCTATGATGCTAGTTTTCATTAAAACTTTGTTGACAATAGATTTAAATTTGTTGTTATTTTTTTTTAAATAAATTTACAAATACAGGATTTAAAAAGCTATCCAATTTTGAATATGTACCAAAAATAAATGCACAAACGGATTGAACGCACTTGCTCTTTAAGTTAAAAACTAAAATTTTGTGATATTTTAAACGAAAAAATGTTAAGAAAAAAAAGTCAAAGGTATTTTTAAATTCAATATTTTTTTAACTACTCAGAAGCACCAGATTGCGAATTTACATTCAAATAGGTTGAACATATACGCGAATAACCCGAAAATAAATTTTAAACAAGAAACACCAAAACCCTACTTCTATGCAAGGCGATTTTTTGGCAAACCAAAAACTGAAATGCTGTTTTGGTAAAACTGTTTTGGAAACTAATATTGGTTTTTGTTTAACAAAAATATTTCTAGGCCTCTGCAGGCAGGGTCGGACTGGCCATATAGTCGAGGTAGGATTTGACACCCGGGCTCCAGAGCAGCAAAACAAAAAATCATATATGGAGAGAAATAAAATATAAAAATTTATAAATTTATTAAAATTTAAATACAAAACAAAATTAATGTGGATACAAAATAATACCTAAAGGGACCCGCACTAGACAGGGGCCTTTTCATGTAAGAAGGGATCCTTCCAGCTATATAAAGTAAACAGAAAAAGGCTCCGTAGGGACCCGTGGAGGCTAGACGGGTGCCCGCGCAAGCAATATGGCCCCCGTACATGTAAAATGTGGGCCTGTGCAATGTTTAAGGGGGTCCTCACACCCTTAATAAAGATATATGCATACAAATAGTATTTAAAGGGGCCTGTGGAGACTATGGACTAGGGCCCTAACAGCCTGAATTAAGATATATGCATTCAAAATAGTATGTCTATTGGGTCCACCAGATAGGTCCCGTAAAAGCTAGATGAGGGCCCGTGCAGTCTATATACGGGGGCCTACAATACCTGAATAAAGTTATATGCATTAAAAATATTATCTAAGGAGCCCGGGCTGTTAGATGTGCAGTGAAGACGGGGGCCCTAAATACCTGAATAAAGATAGAGTTTATGCGGTCCGCGCTGACTCAGTAGGGCCCGTGAAATGTACTCATGCTAGAGCGCGGTGTGCTAATTTTGTTCAAAACAAAAAATACGTTGACACATTTCTTAGGAAAATTGTTTCGATTAACAAATGATGGGTGGGCCATAAGTAACAGTGATTATTTTTTTTAATATATTAAAACCGCAATACCTACAATGTCATAATATATTTTTATTTAAAGGCAGAAATCCATTCTTTGTTGTTCAAGTTGTTTTAGTTAACCTATAGACTTGGAGAAACTAATTTTGAATCTTATATTCTAGTAATTGTTTCGAATTTTGAAGTTCTTAACATAGTCGCAATTTTAATCCAATTTACATACTGCCTAAGTCTTATTTATTTGAATTTCAAATTTTTTTTACAATTTTTTTTTTTTTTTTTTTGGTTGAGGCTTATTAATAAATGTGAATGAAAAATGAAATGTGATGTGAATCAAGATAAAATCAGCTTGAGTTTTAATACTGTGATCAAATAATAATAGTGTACGATAAATAATTTATGAACACTCAGCACCATAAAAAGAAGCCGGATGATCGAGCGTGTTAACTCGTGAAATACATATAGCCTCAGCCTTTGAAATAAATAGCTTGATGGTAGTACTCTCAGGTTGTTGTTATTGTATTCAAAATGTTTCAAAAGTTATTAATACATTACCTATTTTTTTTATAAGTGCAATAAAGCTTCATTGAAGAAGGCAACACCCCCAGCCAAAACTTCGGGAAAAAGCTTATGTTTATGTTAATTAAATTGTTTCATTGCCACATCCATTGTGATCAAATAAGTCAATTATATTTACATTAAATTTAATTTAACATAAAAAAAAGTTTTTCATACACTGCTTTGTGTGAAAAGTCCAAGTGTCCGGCGGCGGTTCCCTAAAAAATTTTTCCCACCCGGGCCCTTTAGGCCCAGTCCGATCCTGTCTGCAGTTATAGGTAGGTTGTAGTAAATGTTCATAAAAATTTGTTTTTCGTGTTTTTTTTTTTTTGAACCGTAATTGATTAAATTAAGAAAGAATATTTTTTTGAAGCGGTGATTAAGTTAAGGCCTGGGCCATGAGGCCAGTCAAGAAGATACTTTTGAAAGCCTCCATTTGGATAAAGCGAAAAATTTCAGAATCGTCTCGGTATTATGGTTTCATCCTGATGTTTGGGCTTTGATAAAAAAAAACAAGAATTAGGATAATTCTAATAATAAGGATTAGATTTATCATCAAACAATTTTAGACAAAAAGGGCTTTCCAATATGGATAGAAAGATGTTAAAATGTCGCAACTGCGTGCAATATCCATCATGCGCTGAAATTGTTCGTAGAGAAATAAGTTATCAAGGATCGGTTAGTGCTTTCTGTTTTTTTTTATACACTATCAGATCTTTGTCGAAGAGAGCTTAAATCAAGCTGCAACTAACGACCAAAAGATTTGCCAAACACAATAATTGTGCACACTGGCTCATCACTTAGTGCAGTGTTAGTAGTTAGTAGGCAACAAACTACAACAAAACGTACACTAAGAAAACATTTAATAAATGAAAAAATAAATAGAATACAAACAAAAACAGAAATTAATACAAATTAAGACAACACATTGAAACTATGACAAACATTTATGAGCGTGGTTCACTGGTCTTCAATACATTTTTGAGTTTTACTTTATTAATATTAAAATCGAAGAGATTTTCGTTCACATTTAATAGTTTGCACATGCGAGTTAAAGGTTCATGCAATCCATAATTAGTACGATGGTGGGACAAATTCATTAAGTTCAAACTCCGAAGGTTGTGACCTCCTCCACGATAGTTGAAATTTAAACAACTCAACAAATCTGGTGAATCAATAACCCCGGTTATCAGTTGGTGAATAAATACAATATCATTATTAAGTCTTCTATGTGATAGCGTTTGCATCTGAAGAAGTTTAATTCGATGTTCATAAGGTGGAAGATTATAAGGATCGGACCATTGTAATCCTTTTAAAGCGAAACGAATAAAATTACGCTGAACTGCTTCTAGCCTATTCTTATGAACTTCGTAAAAAGGAGTCCATATCTGGGAAGCATATTCAAGGTGGGGACGAACTAAGCAGTTGTAAAGAGCGAGGGTAACATAGGGGTCCTTGAATTCTTTAGCCCATCGTTTGACAAACCCTAACATAGAATAAGCCTTTTTCACGATTAAATTGATGTTCTCAGTGAAATCAAGGTTAGAAGAAACAAGGACTCCAAGGTCTTTGAAACTATTAACACGAACTAAAGTATGTTTTGATATTTTATATTCAAACAAACTAGGAATTCGTTTTTTAGAAAATATCATCGACTTGCATTTGATTGGGTTTAGATTCAAGCCGTTCATATGACACCATATAACAAAATTATTAATATCAGCTTGAAGAAGTAAACGATCACTGACATACGCAATGCTTTTAAAGATTTTCATGTCATCTGCAAAAATAAGAATTTCACTATTACGTATACATAAAGGTACATCGTTGATAGCTAATATAAATAGAGGGGGTCCTAAGTGACTACCCTGAGGAACTCCAGATTTGGCAATAAAAGGGTTGGAGAACGAGTTTCTGAATTTTACCTGATAAGATCTGTTTTGAAGATAGGATGAGATCCAAGTAATAATTCCAGGAGGAAACCTAAACATTTCTAATTTAAACAAAATGATTTCATGAGATAGTTGATCGAAAGCCTTTGAAAAGTCCGTATAGATGCAGTCAAGCTCCTGACCACGTTCTAACGCCGTTGAGCATTTGTGCATAAATACAAGCAAGTTCGTTACCGTCGACCGCCTCTGCATGAAACCATGTTGTTCCTTACAGATTATATTTTTACAATGAAATGTCAAACTATCACACACTACCTGTTCAAAAAGCTTGGGAATACATGAAAGTTTGGAGATTGGCCTGTAATTCTTTATGTCTGATTTGTCCCCTTTTTTAAAAATTGGGGTTATATATGCTTTCCTCCATGTACTTGGAAATTTACTTGTGCTTAAGGAAAGAGCAAAAATATTAAGAAGAAAAGAAGCTAAAACAGATTTGCACCTTTTTAAAACTATTGGAGGAATACCGTCTGGTCCTGATGAATAATCTTCATGAAGTAAGGAAAGGTAATGTAAGACCTTGTCAATATCCAACAGAATATTATTCAAAGTTGTTTTAGGACAACCATTTAAGTAATTGAAGTATTCCATGTCAATAATAACTGGAGTATCGATAAAAGATTGGCAAAAGTTATTAGCAAAAGCCTCACATACTTCCGGAGTACTCTTTAAAATGTTATCATTTAAAATAAAATTGGCTGGATAGCCATCAGATTTCTTTTTGGAATTCACGAATTTTCAAAAACTTTTTGGATCATGCTTCTGTTGGTGGTATAATGCAATTGTCATATGTATTTTCAAAGAAGCATACGGACTCATGGTGTCACAGCTTTAGAGTTCACAATAAACAGTGATTATCTTCGCTTGCATTGCGACTTACTTAATCCCTTATTTTCCAGTTGCATCGTCCCAATTTCGTTAATTTTACCTTTCAAAAGTACCCATAAGAACGAGGGGCTTCGGCGCTGAAAAGGGGTTAGCGAATTCCAACTACGAAAAAAAAAATAGAAATATTAACAACAGCTAAAACAATATGGCCGCTATGAATTGTCAAAATCTACCCGGCTCTTAGAAAACCATTAAGGTATATTACCATATTTGTAGGTACGTAATTCTTTAATTCAAAAAAAGTGTCAAGCTATTTAACTTTTAATTGCCGCATTTTGAAAACCTTTAATTGCCTGGCCAGTTGTCTTTATCCATCGGCTTCTAATTAGCACACTATTTACCTTGATCCAGATTCAAAAGCTCAACCATTTTTTAACAACATATCACATTAAACCTGGCGTCCTTCCACAGTTGCACCCCGCCCTGCTCACCTTATAATTAAAAGTAATTTAATTTCTCTGCCATAAATATTCATAACTATACAATTCCGATTCAGATTTCATATAAATGCAAGGCAATTGCGTGTAACTATATCCAATCCACTGCTTTCACATGTTTGACACATGAAATCGTTTTAAACTCCAAACAAATTACAGACTCTAATTGCACCATATACCATGACAAATTGTCATTAAATGCTTTCTCTTAAGTAAAAATTGCACACAAAACGCCCGGTGCGACTTGGCCGACAATTTAATGCAATTCTGAAAGGACCAACCGCCTCCGCTCCTCCTCCTCGAAATTGAATGGAGCTTTATAGATATGTACCTAGTAGTATAATTATTCTGTTTACCTAGTTAATGCAGGTAAATGTATATTTTTTAATCTCCTACACATACGATAAAAAGAAAATTCCTGAAACATGCAACCAGCATTTACGATTTACCTGCCTTTAGACTTTTAAATGTGACAATAATTGCGCAGCAAGTTTGATAATTCATATCTTTTTATTTCATTTGCATTATAGATGCCGACATCAAGGACACTAGTCGGAAGTTAGGATCCGCTGGACAAACACTAACTCCACGTCACACGATCGACGCCATTTTGGGATTAAAAAATCGTGCCGAAAACGGTATTAATGGTAAGTAACCTTCTATAATTGTTTTTGTTTTAAAACATGGTAATAGTGTACTAACGAAAAAAAAATTAAAAGGTGTCAATTCTGCCAGGCGTTTATTGTTATCCTTATCTGACATCTTGTTTCACACAAATAGCAAGGGCACAATAACAGAACAAAGAAAGTGTAAAAACAAATGTTTTGCTTCGAGACAAAACACATTATCGTTTATCGGACACCTTTTTGTAGTGGTCCCGGTGTGTGACAATCTGCCATAAGGATCTGTCAGGACAAAGGAAACGAAACTAAAACACAACTTTTGGAATACGCCTATTTTGGGCCCGACATCGTTAGGTATAGGTACATGATGGTACCCACGACTAGAAAGCCTTCGGAGACGGATATCTAACATAAACCTCATCACCGAAAGGACATTAAGGATACCCTCTCTCTCTCTCTGTACAATCATGTGCATGGTTTCTCTGCCAAAAAACACAAAAAAAATCTAAACTACCAAAAAAACAAAGAGAAAAAAAAAGAATCAAATTATCTTAACCACATCTTAAAACAGGATATAGCTTCGACTAATCCAAGTGTCTACACAAAATTGTTCATCAACCCGTTATCCTTGCGACAAGGCATTGCAAGACGAATTTTCCCCCCGAAAACGGATTAAGGGATGGCAATTGCCAAAAAAAAATATATTTTCTTTCTCTCTGTTGAATTTGAATTGTGTGTCCCGTTTGTAGTAACTGTTGTAACGATTTGAGGGAGCTTATAAGAATCTTATCAAATAGCGTGCATCTATGAGAATACGGAAATGAGCGGTGCTATTTCTACTGTTGCTGCTGCTGCTGTTACTGCTGCTCTGCTTCTGCTACGTAATAAAGCTAAGGGTTCTCTCTGCCTAACTGTGTGGTTTAGTTTTTCTTGAAACATTTCTACACTCATCCAAATACAATGTATACCTTACCTACATAGAACTTGTTGTTGTGGCTATAATACCTATGATGGGGTCTATATAACATCAACTTTCCTATGCAAAGTAATTGTGATTGTGTTGCGCGATTCGACATTTATTACAAATTTGAAATTATTTAGCAAAGTCGTGCCGACTGTAATTGAAATCGATTACGTGATTTTCAGCTTATTACTCATTCTTTGGTTAGAAATGGAAAATTGGTAAAGTGAGTTTAACATAAAGAGTATCTAGATTATTGATTCAGATAAGCTATTCTGACGGTGATGATACCTAAAGCTCTAAAGGGGTTTTCAATATTTTAAGTATTAAATTGGCAAAAGCATTCCTGAATTAAATTGAAGGTACCTACCTATGTATATATTTCTTCCCATGATTTTATTCAGAAATACAGTCAAACTTCGATAACTCGAACGATTTTTTTATAACTCGAACAAATTTATGTGCGGCAGCAGCGTTTAGAGTTCAAATTCCATACATTTTTTCCTTGATAACTCGAACTTTTATAACTCGATTTTCTTTTTAACTCGAACAAAAAAATGGCATATGCCTCAAGCAAATCGAACTTTTGAAGGGAATTCCCATTTTAACAGAAGAAATAACATCACGTATGCATTTCTACAATAATTTTGATGAAGATCGAATTTTAATGGAAGCTGAATATGATAAATGGATGACGCAAATTGATATAGTAACCAACGTGCCTCTTGAAGATTACATGGAGGTAAAGTCTATCCAATATTAATTGGCAGTACACGTCTTATGGGTGAGCTTTTTCAAAATCAGTAGCGTGCCATATTTTTGCACCATACTAAATTGAAAGAACTCCTCCATAAAAAGTGTTTGCCCGCCCGTAAATTTCCGATTACATCCGACATAGACCCAACATCCTCTCGAGCGCACATATAAGTGCGCACTGAAATGAATTGCTGTGGCCTGTGGCTACTGCTGCTGCTTTTCAACTTCAACCCCTTCCCCTATTATATTAATGTGCATTCAGGGTTACCCATGTCCATTTGGTAACTCGTTCAGTTTTTTTTCCTTGGGTTTGCTTTTGATTTTAGAGCTTTAAAACAAGTTTTTAATGATGAGAGTTACCGTAGAGTAATTTCATCTTTTGCATTTCTTTTAATGTGTGGACAATACGTTAAAATGCAGTTACAAAATTTTAAGCTGTTTTCTTTTAAGAAGAACACTTTTTGCGTAGATTTTCGTAGCGCGCGGTCAGTTAATGTGAAATAAATTATTTTTATGTAAATTATATGTTTAAAAGGTGTATTTTTTATTTTAAGTTTTGTACAATTTGTGTTTTTTAAATGGGTAGTTTTTTAAGAATCTTTGGTAAAATTTTTTAAAAATGTGTGTGCAATAAATTTTAATTCAAGTTATAGCTATTTACAAAGGTAAAAAAAAAGAATACAAATCTAACCAAAGTGTATATTTAAAATAAATCTAAGAATATTCAATTGTCGAATGTTTCTTTTGGGCCTTCCTCAGTACCAGACTTCTTTTCTTTAATAATTTTATGATTGAAATTAGTATGTGTGTTGTTTTTGAGTATAAAAATAAAATAGCGCGGATGTAGGTATTGTGCCTCGGCCACCATTAAAAAAAAAAAAAAGTGTTGTAACCAATATTCTCAAATAGGAAATTTAATTATCTTTCTTTTCTTCACAGTACATTTTTGTATAGGACTTATTTTTTCAGAGTTGAGGCACCTTAAAGTACACTACTGGGGATACCCTTACAAAAACGCACCTATTATCTTACCTCATGGTGGTGTGGAAAAAGATAAATCATTTTTTTTTTGTTTTTCAAAATCGTAATTGTGCAATTTTACTTACTAGGTGGTAACGCTGGTCAATTTCAAATAAACTTGAAATGATTTATTATGCAAACTACGGCATCGCGATAAGAGCTTTTACATGCGATAGACTTATGCAGTACGCTGCAACCAAACTGAGAAACGTCCTATCTTCCCTGTACTGACAAGAATAATTGGATAAACTATAGATAACGATATTTTCATATCGGCCTTTACTACAGACGAGGACATTATTGAGTTCTATAGCTCCAAATCTTTCAATCCGACTTTAATTGATATATAAATTGAACAATCGTAGACAAGACTTCGGTAGAGGAATTTATTCAACAGCCTTCGAAGCATGTTTCAGCAATTGCATTAGAAAGTTTGAATTTACAATTGAAAACTTTTGACGATACAACGGATGAAATTTATGTAGCTTTAAAAAAATTAAAATCATTTTTTATTGAGAAAAAAATAATCAAAAAAACTATTCTCAGACCCAAATCACTAAAAATATGCAACATGTGTATCTTTGGTGTAAAAACTTATGTACATTTATTTAAAAGGTATTCGACTTAATTAAAACACAAAATGTGTGTGCATTTGTATTTCAGATATTGGTTTGTTTAATTGTTTAAACCTTGTGCAACAATTTGGATAACTCGAAGTCTTGATAAGTCGAACTTTTTTGTGGATAATAGAAGTTCGAGTTATCGAAGTTTGACTGTAGTTCAAAAATATCCCGACGAAGAATGGGAATTTTTGTTAAAAATCAAACGAAAATTTGTTTATGTTTGTAAGAGTGTCCCGGAAGTAGGTATAGCCATAAATATTAAAAAATATGATAAATGTAAGAAGTCAAGCGCTACTTTTGACAACAAAATGCACTTTAGGTTTTAAACAAAAGCAATTATCGAAAAAACTTACTTAAAATATTTTGTAGGAAATTAAATTTGCTACAAGTTTGTGGTACAATTTTTTGTCTGGTATCAAAAATACGCAAGTTACTTGCGGAAATGAAAATAATCTTTAAAAACAAAATGGCGGCCAAACAACACCAGATGCAATTGTGAAAAATGTGGTTTTTGGCTTGTGAATTGATACTCTTTAAAATATCAAAGAAAAAATGCGTCTTTAAATTATTTCCCAAAGCATCATATAATGAAATCTAAATACCTTGTACTAATTTGTATGATCAAGGTGATCTTGCAAAATTCATAACTTCAACAATTGTGTACCGATTTTTAAGACCGATAGCTTGTTTGACTCAATATATAAAGCACTTGATATATAAGTACCAAAAAAAAAATATATAATGCAAACTGTTGCCAAAAACGGTCTTCAAACTTTAAAAAACGTGAAAAATTAGTGTTATGTTTCAGATAACCTTTAAGAAATCTACAGATATTATTGCCGTACTACACATGTGTATACATCGTTGAAAAGGTTTATTATTCCTCTTTTTGAAACCGTAAATAAATTATAAATCGGACGGGATATGGCCGAGTAAAAAATCGTTGAGTGCGGGAGATCACTCGAAAACGGTTTTTAACAATAAATTGAGATTTTGAGGGTATAGGAAAGTTTCCAAGTATAGGTTCGTGATGTACTCTAATAGGCCTACAACGTCCATTAGGTTATTTCAGAAGTTCAATATCACTGTAGCACATCAGTGTAATTAACTCAAGTCACTTGACCTTATAAAAATTAGCGACTTCTCAAACATAAAGACCATTAGCAATAATTCAAAATCGTGCAACTTGTTTAATTCAATTATGATAAAATGTCAGTCAAACGAGGAAATTGGCAGCAAATTGATGTATGCAGTAGCGAAACATTCAAAAGTCCATTAAGGCGTTAAGACATGACAAAATCTGACTATTGGTACCTACACTATAGGCAGGTATATATTCATATTCATACGTATGAGAAGTCAAATACTCTAATCGTCTTGGCCAATCGAGCGTGTAAGGCTTTGACAATGCCAGTCAATAATTCAAAACTGAAAATCCATTAACATTCAAATGTATAGGTTAGGTAGATAATTTCCATTGGTTCCTTCTCTTTCCCCCTGATTTGTGTATACAATTTAATTTCATTAATAATCCGCGCAGACACCGTCAATGAATTTGAATGAACAACAAAGTGGTTATAAGTACTACACTGTCTTGATTTTGGTTCTTGAGTATTTTATATCTTTTATAAAACCCAATAAACCAAATCAAAACCAGCAAGTGCGTAAATTAATAATTATTATTCAAATCAATTGATTTGCCGTATGAAGTCTGAAGTCTGGAGCCTGGACCGAAGTGAATTCATTTAATGGTGTGGAGCCTTTTTCAATGCGGGCACGGAGGAGGAGTGAGGGTAAATCCCCGTCGTGATTGGCAGGTTGATGTCTTGATCTTTTATTCACCACCGAGACGAATTCATCTTTTCAAAGGCGATGCTATACAAATTAGGTGACTGATGCTTTCAAATGGAGGTTTTTTTTTTTTTATTTCCTTAAGTAGGTAGATGAATTCAGCTGGAGCTGTCATTTGAAGGTGCATCTGTTTAATTATATGCTGCTTGCGTAGAATTAAATTCGTCCTGAACATTAAGGAATTAATTGAGATCTTTGAGTTAATGGATATTACGGGATGATAATATGACTGTGGTATTTTAATTGATTTCAGTAGGTGTCTAGTAGTGAGATTTAATATTGTATAAAGTAGCTATTAGTCATTTAATTGAAGTTTAATATTAAATACATTGCACATCACTTGATTGAGGTCTGATTTTAACCGAGTTTTTGTATATGGTTCAATAATGCCATAATATTTTTAACGAATAATGTTAAAAATGTCAAAAGCGCAAACAAAATTAATTTTTTGTTTGATTCTTTTTTGTTTAAAAGTTTTTTTCTTTCAAAATTTTAAATTTAAAATTGTACATCCCAGGAGCTTCATATTGCAAAATTATAACATAATCGTTCGAGCCATTAAAAAACGATAGGTATGTGAATAATACAAAAAAAGGTAATTTTCTCAAAAATGCGATTTTTTTTTTTTGCAAAAAGCAAATTTTTTACAAAGGTACAAAATTTAATCAAAGTTGTATTTTATAACATTTAAAAAAAACGTAATAATTGTTTGCCAAATATGTCCTACCTCTTTTAGATAAGCTAAATCAAAATTTCGAAATTTCTCTTCAAGGAAATCGCCTGTACTAAATTTGAATTATTTAGCCCACCGTATTAGGGTGTAGCTCAAATTAGGTACAATACATTCAGACACGCACGGATTGAAAAACATACGTATGCGTCGTGCCTGTGCATCTGACATCACTGAGTCCGAAACGCACTTTTCGAACTTTTCCAACGTTGTATTATCAATTTTGATTCCAACCTCGATTTATATTTTTCTGCACGAAACTAATAGTTTCCATATACGGCAAGTAAAAAGAAAACAAACAAAATAAAATACACACTGCTTTTGTAGTAAAAGTTTCTTGGAAACTTTTTTTTAAAAATCAGGAAATTGTTTTTATAAAAATGGTACACAGTACTACATATTTGTATTTTTTAGAAGAATCTCCATAAAAAATTATCAAAATCAGCTAATTCGTTTTCGAGAAAAACGGAAATACAAAAAAAAAATGGTTCTATGGGAGGTACCATTTAAAGCCAATTTTCGGAAATTAGGAAAAGGAAATTACTAAGAAAATCCTAATTGGGAGTATTTGGGGGTAATCGTCACAGTTTAATAATTTATTTTTCCTTTTCAAATTGTATGCAAATCTATATAAATAGACTTGTATTTTTTGAACTAAAATTTAATTAAAAAGAAAAATAATTTATTTTGGAAATAGAGGTCAAATTTTGAATTCGTAAAAAAATCGAACTCGAGATTTCTGAGATATCTGTTTGCAGGCTAAACCATACTGAAGCGATTTTCTTAAAACTTGAAGCATAAAATATTTATCTTAAAAACGGCTCTTTCGATTTTGATTAAAATTTTTGTGTGTAATATTGCAGATACGGCCTTCATTTTGGTGAAAAATAAATAACCAAAAACCGTTAATATTAATTCCTGAACCGTTTTTTTTTTTTTTATTTTCGGCTTTCTCTTTAATGGCTCAACTGATTTTGATCAATATTTTTATCTTGGAGGTCCTTTAAAGTTTAGATACAAATATTTTCAAAAATTTTCATTTATTTTGAAAATATGGAGGTACTTTGATGATTGGTTTTTTTCTTTGAAAACTATGGTTTTAGTTTCTTTTAGTTTTTTTTTTTATCTTTAAATGAAGTTTTTGAAAAAATAATCTTTTTTTTTTTTGCAAGTTGATTTTTTTTCAATATTTTGTGTGATTAGAGTATTTATAAATTTGAAGTCAAATAGGTACTTGAAAACCAAAAGACTTTCTTATTTTTTGAGAAATTAAAAAAAAATATTTTAGTCGAAATTTGCTTCAGCTACAAGATTGCAAATACAGAGATTTGCAAAAAAACTAGTTGTCATGACCTTACCCCTTGTAACCTCTAGACCGGTTGTTGGATTAATGAGGAACACTCTCAATTTATAAAGAGTCTTATTAGGCGTTTTCCTTTTTTAGTTCAGAGGAGTTCAGAGCAGTTCAGAGCTGAGCCCGAACTGTCAAACAAAAATGTTGTGTTTCTTTTTGATTTCAGAGCGCTCAGTGCTTGAAATTTTTGTTTCCTTTTTCGTTCAGAGCCAGCTCAGAGCGTGCTCCATGAGCTCAGTTCTAAATAACCGAACAAACGGAGTAAAAAGCTGAGCGCAGCCAACTTAATACAGTTTTCATGCAATTTGACAGATACGACAATTCAGTGCTCTGGTATGTTTCATAATTAAATCGGGGTGCTCTGAGCATCACACTCTGCACATAGTTTACTTTGTTTGCTCAGGCCCTACTCAGTGCTCTGCTCTGAACAAACTCTGAACTAAAAAAGAAAAACGCCTATTGTCATTACGAATATCCATGCCAAATTTCAGACCCTAACTAATTTTTTCCTTTGTTTCATATTTTTTCGTCTATTTCTTATATGGCTAGGTATATAATATCGCATAAATAAAATCAATTAGGTTATAGGTGTAGCTGCTTTTAATTTATTTTGATTCATTATTGGATGCTTCAAAAGAAGTCTATTGCCCCCTTCAGGCATGATTAAATTCATAAAACCAAGAAATCAATAATGTGGGGGCGTCAATAAAATCACTCGTCTACCACTGACGCCGGTGCCGCCGCAGCCACCGCCCGCCCGCCGCCACTGCAGCAGTTGTTCTGACAAATTGAAGGCATTGCCAAACAAACAGCATTAACCATCACTGCTAATGATGTTAAAATCGATCCAACAAGACACACAAAAAAAAACATAAATCGACGCGTAATCCTCTTAATTTGGACAACATTCTTTAGATTCGTTCCTATTATCTTCTCCTCTCTGTCCAAAGTGTCCTAATGTGTCTGACAAATTTCGAGTGGCGGCACGAGTTCAGATACAAATTCATCTTAACTTTTTTTTTTTGTATATTTATCAATCCGAGAGGTTTTTAATATTTTATTGTTGTTGCATTGTGGCATCAGATGGATGCGATGATGAAGATGTGATTCCGGACTCAGGATGTACCTGTGCATCTCAGACAAGGGCGATCGATAAGATCATTCACTGAATGACATGAGGGTTTTTACGTGATGCGCGTCATATACAACAGAGACTGAAAATATACTCGTATAGTAGTGGCGGCTCGGAGCGGCGGCGGCAAAACGTTAAACACGGTGTCGGTTCTTGCCACAAAACAGGAATTACTGTCACTTTTCATCATCGTAATGGATTTCGAAATGAAAACATAACCATTGTCCATTACACTAACAACTACAACAACAACAACTTGAACTGCATTAGATGAAATGTCAAATTTGTTAAGTGACTTAAAAGCAAGATGCAATGGGGCTCAAAAAAAAGACCCTCAATTAGCCACATGACTCGATTAGGGTCAATTTACCAGGATAAACCTCACTGAATCCGTCACGGACAACCAACGATTAAAATCAAAGGTTTTTAAAGGGCGGATTTATTTGTGTTTTGGGATCTGATTTTCTTATATTGACCATCACGTTAATTGTGGCCTATACACGCACAAATTAAGGGCTTTTTCTATATTATTGTCTTTCACTTCGACATGAAATCAATTTCATAACTTTTGATTCCGTCGACAGATACGAGAGTATTTAAGTGTAGTACCTACCTACCTATGGTTATTTTTTGAGCTATTTGAACCCAGAAAAATAAATCAAAAAACTTATTACTTTGTACGCCCACAAAGTATATTTAATTGGTCTTATTAAACGTAATTAATGATCAAGTTGTTAGTAAGGTAGGTATATTGAATTACGTTCATATACGTGTTTATGGGTTTTTTTTTTTGTCTTTAAATGTATATATTTACACTTCGGAAAGTTAACCAAATTAAGTGGTTTTGTTTATTCGAATATTAAATGATTGATTTATACACAACACAACAACTATAGGTGTATGTACAAGTTAACCCATTAGCAAAACGCCAACTGTAATTATTTGATTCCCAAGCGCGATAAACTTTATTGATATGAATTTTTGTTAATTTTATATTTGATTTTTCTATATGAGTCATTTAAAAGGGTGGACGCATTTTGAAAAATTCAATTGAACACAGTACTTAATTGAACATTAAGTTTGATAGTAATTTATTTATTGTTTATATTGGATATACATAATAATGTAGGTAAAGGTAGGTAGGTAGGAATATAGTAAATCATAAACGAAGTTTTTATTTGTACTCACTCCCATAAGATAATTTACCACAATTTTTAATAAATTACCTTAATAGCAATACCCGCGTAATGATTTTTCCCTTTTTATCTAATTCCCCTTCATATGTATACAAAATAATTTTTTAAAAATGTATTTGAATTTTTTTTTCCACAACAACCGAAGCTCTGTGATCTTAGCACCTCATTTGTGACGTATTCGTAAAAAGAAGTAATTAATTAGTCAAAATAGTTCAAGTTTTAAAAATTTAAAACTTAAAATTGAAATAAGAAATGACCCGTGAAAGCTACAAAATTAATTCTTGCGTAACAAAATAGAATTTGAAAAGCTACAATTTCTGGCACAAAAAAAAAATAAAATTCAATTTTTACCGTAACATGGGTATCCCAACGTCTTATTTAAGCGGAATTTTTGATAACAAAAAAAAACTATGCTGAGTTTACGGGTTTAATTAAGTTTAGGGTAGGTACCTGCCTTCAACTTCGTGCAAATAAAATTTTTAGATTTTCTATTTTTTTTTTTTTTTAATTTTGGAAACTAACTTTTAGACTACATACCTACATAATTTAAAACTTATTAACTTGATCCGTTGAGCAACAAATTTGATGTTTTCGCAATAAAGTAAGTAGCATTTAGAAAGCTACAATTTTGGACACCAAGAGAATTACCTTTCAGATATCAAAATTTTTAGATTCCGCCAAGGAAATGCCCTTATTTGCACGAGTGAAAAAAATATTATTAATTTTATAATTTTGTCATTACCAAATAATTGTCATAATCCAACCTTATAATGATATGCATAAGGGCCGTCAAATTTATGAGAACGTCAAATAAATGAGTAAATACAAAGATCTATGCCAATTTATGAAAATAGCTGACTTTTTATGAGAATTTAGTAAACTTTCAGATGGCATACAGTTTTTTTTTTTTTTTTTTTGAAAATTCCACAAATGAGATCCTAAAAATCTGTACGACCTTGAAAAAAACTAAATTAAAAAATTCATTAAAACAAAATCTATATAGTTGACCAATTTTTTAAATTAGCTGACCTTTTTTCAGGATTGAGCTACCTTTCGGATGGTATATATTTTTTTTTTCGAATATCACATAAATGAGGCGCTATGACCTTGAAAATTTTTTTAAAAAGATATTTAAGAAAATACACTTGTCAAAAAAATCTGGCTTTGAATGAAAAAACAAACTTTTGACTTTGACTACCAATATCTTCGCAAGAAATGACGACACGGAAAAATTAAGGGTCGTTTTAAAAACGGGAATTAATTTTCTATAACATTTTTTCAAAACATTATAACAATTATTTTTTTGGCTCCTCACCGTTACATTAAGAAAAGGTCAAAAAAAGGACTGTTTGAAGACTTTTTGTAAATCTTTTACTGCTTTACAAATATTGGCTGCAGGACTAAATTTTGTAAAACTTTCTGTAGAATTTCAAATTAATCCATTGAACCGTTTTCCAGTACCGAATGATCAAAGTCGTAAAAAACAATTTAAGGAACAAATTGGGTGCTTCATAAACATTGTGAAATTGTCATCAAAATGGGAAAGAAAAGAACAATTTTTGTCAACTTTTTTCACAAGTTGAAGAAAATCGCTTCGTTGGTTTAGGCTGGAGGCCGTGGACAGACATACAGACACACAGACCTACAGACAGACAGACGGAATTTCGTGTCCTCTATCAATGTCAAGTTTGATTGTTATCTCGAGTTCGATTTTTTGCACGAATCTAAAACTTGCCATATAGAACCTACATATCGCAAGTAAAAAGAGATTCACTTGTATATACTATACATATATAGAGAAGATTATCATATAAAATAGATAATTTTATTACGAAATACGAACTTAATTCTTTTACTTTGATAAATCTGACTATAGTTTTATTGACCATAGCTTGAAAGCGGAATTAAGAGCTTAAAATTGTAGCGTCATTTAATCCAAAACCCAACTTATAAAACCTTAATGCTGAGTAACCTTAAAAATGTATACAAAATGTAAAAAAAAAGCATAAGTTAGAAACACGGAAACATATTGAGAATTTCACATTAATTTCATTTCACAAGGGCAATTAATTCACCATTATTATGTAGCTAGCTACTTATTAAACCCTCTGCATAGATTATATAAACCTATCCTATTTTACCTTGGTTCTAAATAATCAATACCTACTTTCTTTCTCGAAGTATTTCCAGACCACCACACACACATCTTGCAGCAATTATAGAAAACCCACTTCTCACTTTCTAATGTTATACCAATATAGCTTACATCATCATCCATCAAGTCAAAGTCATTCCTCTCATTGCACAACCCATTGAATTAGTTTGATTAATTGAAATACTCTTTCGCTGATCGATCGAAAGTATAATTTCATACATAGCACATAATTATACGGTTCTATACCTTAATCAAATTTTCCCACCATCAAAATATAACTTATATAGCTAAGGTACCAGCCTGCAAGTCTGCCACCATAAAACTTTTCTTTTCCAATTCAATTAAATTTTCCGAAATCAATTTGTCTATTTAATTACCTATGGTAATTCTATAGCTCCTGTGGAATGCAATCAAAACGCCCACCTAAGTGTTGAGAATATAATAGTTTTTGCAATAATTGCTTTTGGGGTGAATAAGCCCCCAACCACCACCACCATCATAGCCTGAACCACACCCCCACAAACCAAAATCTTTCACACACCAATATGCACATTTCTTCTTATAAGTTGTCGACACAAATGCGATACCTCTGAGCGTTAGCCTTATATGAAATGAAAGAGACCCTGAAATTATACCATGAAACTTTATCGTGATGCCAATGATTGACTATTCCTCTACTACCAATATAATTTATACGTCTATGATAACAAGGACGAAAAACAATTGAAATTTCTTATTGAAATAAAAGTCACTTTCTTGTAAGCGCCCGATTTCAAAACCGTGTATTAACGGTATACCACCATTAAACCTTCTTTGCGCTCCTAATGACTTTCTTGCATGTCAAATGATCATCACTCTCCGCACCTCTCTCTATCCCACGTGTCGCTTTGAATAATGCACAGAAAAGCGAGTACTTTACCTACACATTTTAGCCTCATTGGTTTGACAGATCCTGAGAAGGAAAAGAAAAACAATCATAAGGAAGCATTTAAAGCTAATGTTTCATTTAATTATATGCAATCGAATTGGGTCCTTTTTGTTTCATCGATGTAATAAACGAAATCAAACTTAAATGAAACACATAATTCGGTTACGTAAAGGACACCTAGTTAAAATGTAATTAGAGGTAAGATTTTTTTTTCTGTGGAATATAAGAATGTGTGCGATGTGATTATGGTTTTGGTAATGATGTGAGGGAGAGTAGGTATTTATGTGGAATTGATGAGTTTAAGATGGAATTATGGCTTATTTGGGGAAACGGGGGCTAATAATGGAAATTAACTTAATGGTGACAATTTAATTGAATTTTGATACATTTTTAGTTAGATTTGTATTTTATTTCATTTTTTAAGTGCTGTTAACTTTCTTTTTATAGAAAGAGAATACAATAAATATCATTAAAAGGGTACGATCGAGGAAAGGAATACAATAAATATCATTAAAAGGGTACGATCGAAGAAATAGAGGGTTTTTATAGGAGGAATGAAGTTCGGAAGTTTTACTTACTTTACTTAAGATGCATCTTGCAGTCCAGGATGGACCACGGCCTCAACCAACAAGCCCCTCAAGCAGCCCAGTCCCTAGCTAGCTGTTAGCTGCCTCCAAATATACGCACACCGATTTGGTTGAGGTCATTCTCCACTTGTTAGTTGTGCACCCCGCCTAAGCTGGGGTCCTCCTCTGCTGCGAAGCACATCAGGGGTAGATTCGAAGACTCGCTCTATAATGCCCGTAAGGCTCGTTATTTAACTTCCTCCTACTTCACGGGTAAACACGACACCGGAAATCAACCGAATAATCTTCTTTTCAAAGCAAACCAAGCTGTTTCGCATCCTTTACAGGGTCCATGCTTCTGCCTCATACAGCGATACCGGGATGATTAAACTGTGTATATGGTCTCCTTGGTTCTTTCAGAGGGCTTTACTACTCAAATATCTTTTCTTAGACAGAAGGAACAGTGATTGACAAGTGTGACTCTTGATCTTGACTTGATGTCTGCACTCATGTCATTTTGTTAGGTAATTGCGCAGCCCATGTATAGAAAAAGTCTTTGACGACTTCGAAGTTGTACCTACCCATCTCAGAAGTTCTACCAAAAAATAAAAGAAACCTCTTAGGCACATCGCCTACTGGGCAAGTTTTTGTTGCTCGCCTCAGTAAATTTTAGTTGCTCCCAATCCAATTACATTAGCTTATATGGGAGAGCGCCCACTTGGCAACTTTTAGTTGCGCAATTTTTTGTCGGCTCGGAGTTGCTCGTGGAACTTTTTTCCCGGTAACTTTTTGTTGCTTATACCCTCGCTCAAAGGACAACTTTTTGTTGCCGGCATCCTTATTATCTGTCAAAAATATGATACCAAAATGGCGTTCCCGCTTGTCATTGTGGATGCCAAAATGGCGTGAATTTCCTTTTCACCCTTTGTCATTTTGGCCAATTTCTGGAAATGGAATGTGCTTTCCTTTTTTTTAAAAATGTGAATAGGTATTTTTCTTTAAAATAAAATCTTATCAATTACCTATAATTCACATTATAATAATAAATAATATAATATTTTATAATTATAAATATTGATTTATTTCGCATTACCAGCTTACGTATACACAGCCATCACAATTGTTGCTCTCTGTCCGGCAACTCCGAGCAACAAAAAGTTGCGCAGCTAAAAGTTGCCTAGTGGGCGATGAGCCTTAAGGTTACAGCGCCCAAACCAAAGATCGCAAGAAAGATCAAGGAAACATCGTAGTTGATTCGCAGTCGGTGCTGATGATGTGGAGAAATCATTTCTGCAATCTAGGCAGATATAAATACGATGCTGATTAGAATTCCGCTGCTGTCCACAATCTCGAAGAAGTGAAGATAACTGTAACTAAACTTAATCAATGAAAAGGCAGAATCTGAAGGCCTTGCTGCCGAGTTCAAAGCGGCCGGCAGACGATGATATGGCTGGAGTTTGAGCATTTAGATATTAGGTTTGTTCGTTGAGCCCTGAAGTCACCCTGGGGTCGCCCAAAGCGTTTTTTGAAAAAAAAAAAAAAAAAAGAAACCTAGACTCGCCCTGACAATCAAATTCTCTGTTTTTTTAGAAACTTGGGGTCACCCTGAACTCGCTCTGGAGTAGATCTAGGTTTTTTGCTGGGGCGAGTTGAGTTAACTAATAAACTGCCAAAGTGACACAAGTTGTAAAGTATTTATTTTGTGTAAGATTCGTGATTATTATTTTTTTTTTAAATGGAAATTTGATAAAATAGTATACCAATTGAATAAAATTAAATAGGAGAAGGAAATGGAAACGTTTAAAGTTGTTTTCTATTCATTCCTTAATCTTATTTTAAGTTTTAATTGTTCGAGTATAGAAATTCTTTCTTGATTGAGAGTCCTACAGTCCTAAAGTGTTTTTTGAGAATCGAAAAAAAACCCAGATTTTTTGTCAAATTCTGGGGTTGTCAAAAAAACCTGGGTAAGGTTCAACGAACAAAGCTATTAAATAAGCTCGAAAGCAAAGCATGCCTGAAAAATAAAACCTTAGCATTATTTTCCTAATTCTCAAGAAAGCAAACCACAAGATCTTTTCTGATGTCATATTACTTAAACTTCTGAACCTGTTCGTCAATATCTCTAAGGAGGGCCATCATATAAGTGTGGTTTAAGACCAGTACCTAGAAGGTGCAAATGTCCAGTCCATCATAAAGTGGAAGAGAACTTCAACCAAATAGGCATGCGAAACTGGCAAATTTCTTATTTTTTTAATGTTGTTCCAGGTTATTTCCACTTTGGCCCACATTGTTCCATTTTTTTTTTGTAAAAAATATTTACATAAATGTTAAAAAAAAAGGCTTAGCCCCCTTTTTTATGTCCATAGGTATACCTATTATAGGTACTTAATCGAATTTTTTCAGATTTATGTAAATACTTTTTTTTAAACATTTTTCCAAGGTTTCGGAATTCTATACCTATGTATATCAAGATTTTCCAAAACAAAAAAATCTTGTCCCCTTTTTTTTAAAATTCTCACTTTGTATTTGCTTTTAGTTTCAAAAAGTGTTCTTATTAATTAAATTAAATAAAAATATAGGGGGTGTATTTTTTAAGTTAACGACTTAATTTTTTTTTTAATATTTGTTTAAGAATATTTTAAATGCATTGAGAAAATATTTTATCCATACATTTATACTATTAAACTAAAAACAAAAATTAAAAACAGCTTCAAGTTAAAAAAAAACTACATAATTTAAAAAAAATCCGAAAGTTGTTGTTTCGTCAAAAAATATCTGCGATCATAGATTGTACAACCAAAAAAACTGTTTTTAAAATATAAAACAAAAAATTATTATCCGACCCCCAGTTACACTCCTTTTTCAAAATCCAACGGTACCTTATCTCTAAATGTGAAATCAGCCATGCCAAAAGAGCAAGAGAAATATTCTTATACCGGTTAAATTTGTTAAGCCTTAACTACAGTGGACACTTATTGCAAAATTACAAAATTAAAAATATTTTTTTTCCCGCTAGCGCAGTTTTTTTGTGAAAAGCCGTAAAGCCTCAACTACATTGGCCAAAAAAGTGAAAAATTACAAAAATTAAAAATGTTCAAACTCCTTTTGGGAAAGTGTTTATCACTGGAAAACTTATAAAAATGATGCAGAAAGCTTAAATTTTGGTTTATAAAAATTGTGTATATTGTTTTTTTTTTAACGTTACTAACATAAAATTTCAAAAGAGTTTAAACGTATTTTTTTTTAAAATGACAATATTACCTACAAAAATCTCGATTTTCATGAAACTTACTCGTAAATCTTTTTCTTATTTAATTTCAGGTGATCTGACTGATGATGCCACTGACTTACGCTACGGTTTGCCCTTGGCCCATATTCGTGGTATTGACAATCAACTGCTCTCATTAAGTAACTCCCCCCAACTGCCGTCGCACAAAGGCTGCGCTGGTATTAATACCGGTGGCGCCTATGGCATTCATCACCATCAACAGTCCCATCATCAACAGCATAATCACCATTCACATCATCACCATTTGCATGGTAATCATCTCAATTACTCGGCACATTTCCGAAGTTCCCTAGACAATGGATCACCTAATTCCTTGTCCCAGCAACACCAGCAATACCTTTCGGCCCAGGAACACCAACAACAACAACAACAACAACAGCAGCAATCGATGATGGTGGGACACATTCTGCATCGACAACAGCTACCCAGCCCTTCGGATCGGGATTACACGAGTCCGTCAATTGTAGCCAGCATGGCCCTAATTCAACAGCACCATCATCACGAGGCTAATAATGCTTCATCTGGAGGAGCTGGTGGGATTGGAAGTAATGTCGGCTTTAATCAGAACCACATTTTGCATGAGAAAACCTCGAAATCATCTAATCACTACTTCGAGGAGAATGCGGGCCTTGGAGAGGCAGCCGCAGGATCAGGCGAAACGACTGAAGGTGATTACGACGAATCGATGTCGGCGAATGGTGATAACAAGGAGAATGGCTCTTCGACAGCTATTGATGTGACAACTCCTTCTCCCCCGTTGAGTATTGGTGGAGGTGGTAGTGGTGGTTGTGGAGGTGGTGGAGGTGGTGGAGAAACAGGATTAAAAAGAAAATCTTCATCTTCGCCAGCGTCCTTTGATGATTTAGATGAGAATAATGAGACGATGGCTCACAACAGTAAACTGTTGAATGGCAATGATGACCAGGTAGCAGCTAATGACCCGTCCACAATGGCAGATTGCACCAAACTTGGCCCCAATTACGGCGAATACATACGAGCGAGAAGTTTTGATGAGATGCAACAGCAGCAACATCAAATGCACCACAATATCGGCGATCCCCACCAATCTTCACCACCGCTCATGCATCATCTGCAACACCAGCAACAACAGCAGCAACAACAACAACAACAGCGGCAATTAGATGAATTCCGTTCGGCGGGAATTATACCAGAACAACCGGATAGACTGAATGACAATGATAGTGTTGTTAATGGCAGTTGTGCTTCGAGCGAAGACCTAAACCAAACTAATTCTAGTGAACAGGGTGAAAAGATCACTTCGGGCAGTGATGATGAGGGTGAGTTAAAAATTTAAGTCTAAGAATTCACTTTAAGAGCAAGCTTTTGAAACACCCACAAATAGTTCAATATATTTCTAAACGCATACATATTTGAATATTGCATGCGAAAAGCAATGAGTGACTATTGATGGAAAAAATCAGGGTTCGGTGCAATTGAACGAAGAATACAGTATTTAAATACCAATTACTATACACTACAGTACCACCCACATGTCTTAGACCAGCCTTCAGAATGAAAATTTAATTTGACCGAAAACAAGTTTTTAAGAATTTTTTTTTTCAAAGCTTTAGACTTGCTTATCCACTTTTTGATGTTGAAAATTCCAACAGATAAATTCCTCAGGAAAATTATTATATTTATTATTATAGAAACAGACCAAAAAAGCCTAAAAAATACAGTGAAAAAGTTACACGAATAAATTGGTCAAATACACCAAAGAGCACGAAAATTATTATACTTTCAAGTCGAAACAATTTTTTTAAAAAAAAAGGCCAATTTCCGTGGAAAGTTTTATTGTTATGTGGAATAGGGGCTCTTTTGCTCAAAGCTTTTAACCTTGAGGAGCAAAAGGGGGCAAATTTTTGTTTTTTTTCTGACTTGCGCGAAAACTATCAGTTTTTTTTTTTTTTGAAAAAGAAGTCAAGATAAAATGATGAGTGTCAAGTAAGCGACATTCATCGATCAAAAAAAAAATAAAAAGTGGATAATATGCCGATAAATAGTTGAACTTCGAGTTTTTCGTGCGATGTTTTCTATGTTTTTTTTGCTGCTTTGCTTGGTTGATATCAACTTATCAAATCACCCCCTCACATATGGTTTATAAAAATTACCTATATGGAATGGTTTATTGCTAGATAATTTGCCGTTCCTCAGTTTTGAATTAGTTGTGAAAAATTCAATTTTGTTGTACCTTTTTTCTATGTTTTTTTGTAGGATTTGCTAAATTAGTATCAAGTTGGCGACGCACTCTTTGGAAAAGAGCTACAAACTTCTTATATTGAATGCTTAATAATTTGCCGTTGGTCTCTCTTAAATAGTTGTAAGAATTTCAATTTTATCGTGCGATGTTTTCTATGTTTTTGTGCTGATTTTATATGAATGAAATTGATATGAATTATATTCGAATCACCTCTGGAAAAGTGGTAAAAGGGGTTGTGAAGACACCAATTTTTTCGTGCAATGTTATTTCCATTCTATGTGCCCTGGTGTTTTTTATTAAATTCATATAAACTTCGCACAGTACCTCTGGAAAAGGGGTTAAAACTTGTGATATCGAAATGTTTATAATTTGCCTTAAGTTAGTTCTTTTGGTTGTGACGATTTCAGTTTTGTCGTGTAACCAGCTCGTGGCTAGCAATTTATAACTCTCAACCATCTTGTGTGCATATTTTTAGACTGGAGCTGACCTACAATTATTTGCATAATCCGTATGGTTTTTAGGAGGAAAATTTTTTATAAAAAGAATCAAACCCAGTCCTCTGTAATGACAGTCCAACACACTAACCATTTCACCGGCCACGGACAACTTACTAAGCACCTTCAAATTTATTGGTTATTTCTTGCGGAAAATGCATTTTTATATACGGTGGCGTGGATAATTCCACGTGAAAACAATAATCGTATACTACCACCTACTCATAATCTCATGCGCTATTAGATGAGTCTTATCAGGGAAGTCACTTCTACGTTTCATTGAAAATTTCTAGCAAAAGTACTTACACATAAATTCTTTCCAATTTCAAAAGTAAATAAGAAAATTTTCATCTGGAAATATTTTTTTTTTGTTTTCTTTTCCCCAAGCTCAAGATGACTCATGTTCGAAGAAGAAACACCGCAGAAATCGAACTACCTTTACCACCTATCAACTGCACGAGCTGGAACGAGCGTTTGAAAAGTCTCACTACCCTGACGTGTACTCCCGCGAAGAATTAGCTATGAAAGTGAATCTACCGGAAGTTCGAGTGCAGGTGAGTTATCCAGTTTGACATATTTTTGTTTTATTCAATTGATTATTTTGTATAATATGGGTGATGGTGCCAGCCACCCCTTGCCATCAGCCATTTATTACTTGTAATAAAAACCTAAATCGTCTCTCATAACCACATATGAATACCAAACAATGTTTTGGGTAAATATTTGAACAAAGGATAATCGCGTTTAAGGACATATCAACATTTTTTATCGATATTCATTCGATGTTCGATTTTATTTTTTGTTCATTCTCCTTGCTATAATAATAAAATGTACCTTTTTTTTAGGACCAAAGTCATAAATAGTGTCATACTTCTTCACATGCGACACATCCAGTATCTAAAAAGTTTTTTTGGTTTTATATCGAATCAAATTTACTGGGTTAAGTTATAGATTTGCTGGAGGAATTTAGTATGACTTCTTTGAACCGTTATGTTGGTAATAGTTTGTATACATTATATTGTTGAGTACATAGCTAAATGTGGTGTATTATATGCATGTTTATGCATTGAGGTTTAATAAATGAAATTTATTTGATGTTTGATTTTGATTTAGTTCGAGGCAATGAAATCAATTCAAATTGTGAATCAAATTGGTTAATAGAGACAATGGAATATTATTAAGACAAAATATGGTTTTCGTTATCCTCTCATGAATAAATATGTAATAATGATCAGAATTGAATAAATGATGGAATAAAATTTGCGTATTTCAAGAATATTATATCAGTTTAAGTATCAACAAATAAATTTTAGGTCACGAAGCTATTTTTTTGCATGTCTAATTAATTTAATAAAATTCTGATAGAAAGGAATTACTAGATATAACCCAATTCTCAATAAAAAATAAATATCGTGCGAGTATTAATCAATTTTGAAAAAAATTGGTTCAGAAATTTATGGTTAGGACATGCGATTAAAAATAAATTGGTTATTGCTAAAAATATAATTTTAGAACAAAATCTCAAAATGTTAAAATAAATGTTTTATTCTTTGGGTCACGATGAAGGAAATCTAGATTTTGACTGATGGGTGCACGAAATATTTAACTATTTTCTCTACATTTTTAGGCATTTGGTCAACGGCCGATGGTTTTAATTATCTTTTTCTTTCTCTTTGAAATCAAATTTTTATTCAATTTCGAACATCATTTTACATGCAATATTTGTTGTGTATAAGAAAACAGGTCGTTATTCCTAATTTCAAAATTCTGTAAGACCGAAATTCTGTATTCCATTATTTTTTGAAATCCAAAATTCTGTGTATTTTTATGTTTTGTGGTTTCTATTCAGGAAATAATAATAGCCGTGTTTTTTTGGGAAAGCTGTAAATAGTACAGTAGGATTTTAAACGCAGTACAAATACAACATTTACAGCAGGATTACTGCCGATAAAAGGAGAACTAGAATCCTACTGCAGATGGGTTTGTGACGTTTGTTCGAGTATCGAATGGAATTTGGTGGTTTTGTTTTTAGATGTTGGTGCGATTGATAATTTTATTTGAATCTCGATGGATGTGTTCATAGAGTTGTTGTGCGTTGTTCATGGTGTGTTTTTCCATTGGACAGTAAAATTAATCTTTTTCTGTTCTTCTTTGAACAGGAGCAATTTTCCGCAAAAATATTACACAAATTTCATTGAATCGTTCACACATAAACTAGATTTTGTTTGCAATTTCAAACGAAATTCAGTGTTGATAGAAACTACAAAAAAAAAGTTCTATTGGAATTAGGTAAGAGTCCCAAGAAACACGCTCTCTTTTTCTATTAACAACAAAAAAACTCACTACCTGTGTAGAGTAGGTAAAATAAAGTCTCTTTTCAGTTTCGTTCTTATGGCTAAAGTGTTGTTCTGAAGAGAAAAATGAGCAATTAAGTATGTTTGTTTCACATTCGTACTGATCCAAAAAAAATTTTGCAGTACCTAATCTTCTAGATTAGATATTCTGAATATTTTGTTGATTTCGAATTTTCGATGAGGTTTGGTGGTTTGTGCTCGAAATCTAGATTTTTATCAACTTTTATATCCAAATGGAAAACCACATACGATAAAATCCAGTTAACAAATCATGTTTTTTCTACAACAAAATTATCGCCGAAGACGTCATCTACTGCAGGATACATAAACGACATCTATGTCCCATTTCACACGAGTAAAATGAGTTTCCAGTTACTTTCGGTCTGGGGGAGAAGGTGGGAAAGTATGAGGGATACAAACAAAATCTTCCCGGTTATCGGTTTCAAAAATTTTTTTTGACATTCTTCTTCACACTACATAGCTATGTATGTATGTGTGCGTGCAACCACACACACCACTTTAAAAGGAAAATACAGAAAATCTTCTACGATTTTGTTTATTCGTGTGAAACTTTCAAGAGATTTTTAAAGAAATTCAAAGAACGCCAAACAAAATCTTCAGAAATTTGTTTTTTACGTCTGAACTTACCTTGACCATAATCTACGAACAAACCCCTTCCTGAAGCATTTATTGCTGAAACCCTTTTAATTTATCACATAAATTATTTGAGAAAGAATAACTTTTTCTATATGTTTTATTATCATAATCTTCTAAAAAATTGTCAATTTTATGTATCTATAATTAATTTTTTGTGTTAAGTTATTTTTTGTTTGCTTTTTATTTGTATCAAACTATCTTTTATTTGTGTTTTTTTCTGACAGCTGTATAAAATGTGAAATATAAAAAAGGCTACTGCGGATGCGTTTTTTTTGGAAATTTCTCACTGTACTATATATAAAATCCCAAAAAAATACGGCTAATCTTTCAGTTAAAACGGTAAGTTCATGCATGTACAATGCAAATCTGTGTTATACTATATTAGGTAAATATTCATTTTTGGGTGCTCCAGAACCCAGAGAGCATTTTCTATACGAAAAGCAAACCTACATTTATGATGTTTAGAAAAAAAATATCTTTTTATAAAAGATCAAAATTGTGTTGATGAACTTAAGATAATTCTTTATGTTCCGCAGCAACGAAGATACCAGAAAGGGTTTCAATAGTGATCTAAAAAAAAAGTGATAAAAATTCTAATAATTAATGAAGGTGTGATTGACATAAAATAATTTACTTACTTAACCTATAGATAATTAAGGAAAGAAAAGATTGTCGTATTAAATTGTAACAAAACGCTGTGATAACTCAAAATATAGATTCACCCCTATAAATTCTGAAAAAAGGTAAAATAAAAAATGTGAGATGCAATTTATTTATTTATTTTCTATTATTTTATTTGTATAAGGACAAAAAGTAATAAAACAAACATCATTCTCTTCGCATTTCGATTGACAAGAAAAAAATATAATTTATGTGACACGGAACTTCAACCTCCCGCCATCTTATGATATATAACATGCTACTGAATATATGTAGAATATTGTGCACACGATATAAATAACTACATCAATAGCTGAACGCACATGACTATTTAAATACCCTTTTGGGGATGGGATGGGGTCTTAGGTGGAAGTTAGAGATTGGGTGCTAGTGGAGTAATCGGCAAATTAACTATGTGTAAACATTATAAATCACTGCGTGACACAACAACCAACAATTCAAATTGTTTTCGAAATTCCTTAAGGACATAACAACCGATCGTTAACATTTTCTAAGGAGAGCTTATAACTTGCCTCCCTATTAATATTAGGTTTAAGTTCCTCCAACTCTATACAAGAGTAACTAAGGCGAATTTTGAGTGATTGTGTGTGTATGTGTATGACTGTTGAATTAAATGAATGGGGTTGGGTGGAATATCGCATAACTTTCACCCACTCAGTTATAAATGAAAAGCGAATACACGAATGAATTTGCATATTCGTTTTCTTATCGATTTGTGTGGTTTCACATTGAAAACAAAAAAAAAAAAAAAATAGAAGAGAAAGGGAAAGGAAAAACTAGTACAAACTAAATTTGCATTTTTGTTGCCACTGTCATGAATTTATATTTTAATAAAATAAATTAGTTTAGGAAATTAGTTAATTTCCGGAATGTAATGCTTGGCGATGGAATAAATTTATGCTGACAACACAATTAAAAGTTGGAGTACCTATGTGTTTAATATGTTTCTGTATAATATCGGAAAAAGTTAAGGGAAACCGGAAATGAAGTGTGTTGCAAATATTTTATTTAGAAAAAGGAAGTGAATTCTAACTGTATTTATCTAAGCAGTTTTTTTTACATTGATTTATTAGTTCTATATAAGCACTCAACAACATATACAATACATACCTTACAACCACAAAAACGAGAGTGTTTTTCCCAATAAATTTTATAGGTTGTGGTTGGTTGGCATACTGCTGGTATATTAAATACTACACAGAATTCCCACTTGCAATTTCTGCTGACCTTATTCTTTAATTTAAAACTTAATACAAATATTTCAGACTAAATTTCATGAACATTATCTAAAAAATTCAAAAAAAAAAACATTATCTAAATAATTAAAAAAAAAAAAAAAAAACATTTTCTAAAAAAATAAAAAAAAAAAAAAATAATTAAGCACGAAAATTCCAGACTAGGTTTAGAGGCCAGTCAACAGGCCATACATTCAGAAAGTGTTAATAAAATCTTTAAAGAATTAAAGAATTTTAGCCTAACTGGGCAATATGCCAGAAGTTAGCGCCGCCATTTTCAATTTAAAAAAAAAAAAAAAGTTGTGATGTATTGTGCTCAACTTGTGCTGAGTTCGCAAATTTTCAATTATGATAAGAACCAAAGAGAAAGACTGAACGCAAATGTTACGTTACCGCGGCCATTTTCGATTTTCAAAAAAAAAAAAATATACTGTATATTATGAAAAAATTGTGCCGCCTGTACTTTAGATACTTTTTTTTCCTCTTCGCAAATTTGCAAAATTAACGCATAATTTTTTTTTCCAAAACTGTGAATTTAAAAAAAAAAATAACTTGTGCTGTTTTGTGCTCAGTTTTTGCTGCCAAGACTCCCAAGAGTGCCAAAAAGATAAAAAAAAATTCTTATATTTGCAACTTTTGAAGCCAAAATGTAATTTTGCGAAGCACCGCAATGTTCGTTTTCACAAAAAAAAAAAAAAAAAACCAGGAACTCAACCTGTGCTACGTTGTGCCGTAAATTCGCAAATTTTACGGATGAATTTATTTTAAACTAAGTTTTTCTAAAAAAATTAAAGTTGTGCTTTTTTGTGCTCGAAAAATGATACTAAAAACAAAAGAGATACAAAAAATCGCTTGTTTTCTACTTTTACTATAGCGAACGCAAATGTTGCGAGGCATCTTAGCGTGAAGTTAACACCGCTATTGTGCAAGTTAATGACACTAAAATTGAACCAAGGTCAAACACCGGATAGAACGACACACACACACCAAACTGCTGAGAAGCTGCAGTTCACCAGAATTGGAAAGGTGTGGACGGAAATGCTGACGCTACGTCTACGTCGGCAGTGCATTGGCTGCAGAAGCATAGCTTAGGTAGTTAATAAGTTTATATCTTTAGTTAGTTCGTTTTTAACTCGTAATAAAGAAACACATAATTAAAGTTTGAAAAATTGTTTTTTTTATGAAAACCTAATTTGAAAAGACATAATTTGCACGATTTGTGTCGGCTGGGCCGAAAAATAGTTTTTTTTTTTGCAAATTCGCAAATTTTAAAATTTTACGGATAATTTTTTTTTCAAAATAATGATCTTCAAAAAATTTAAACCTGTGCCGTTTTTTGCTCGCTTTGTTCTGCCAAATACCGTAAAGTTAAGAAACTTATTCGCATATTTGGAGCTTTTAGCGCGAAGCCTGAAGCTAAAAGATAAATTTTATGGCACAACAGCTCATGAAGAACTAGGGCCTAGCGACTTACAACTCTCAACGAAAGCCTTGTGACTAACAAGATATTAATTTTCTCAAAAACAAAAAAAAAAAAACAATAGAGTAGTTTCCTTTCCGTATTTGAATGGAAATTTACAGGAGCATCGAATATTCAAAACAAAACTATTACTTAATTAAGTAAAATTTTGAAAAAAAAAAATAGTTTGAACACAATTTTTTTCATTATTTTTTCAAAATTTTGAGTTTGAAAATTAATTTTTCAAAAACTGTTGTCTCAAATAATTTGAATTGAAAAGAAAATATAAAAGAGCATAGCATGACATTGTAAGTGTTGCCGTAAGTAAGTTGCCGATTTTTTAGAAAATCGCCCCTCCCGCCTAAACGGGGGAAAATAGACCCCCCTGCCAAAAGATTTTGTTCTTGGCTTAATCCAACCTACTTGCTACAGCTGTTTGGTGTACCTTACACCGAACACCCTGTATAATGTCTAAGTATTTGAAACGGTCGGAAATATGCTTTATTTCATAAAAAAAAGCATTTGTCAAGTCTTACATAATCGATTTCGTTTTCCAAAAGTTAGATACAAAGTTAGATCACTATAGCAACAATTAGAAATGTTTATTTATAACTTAGACGGCTGTCTAAAGTTAGACAAAGTTTATAAATACGACTGTAGATGTATAAAATGTAGATAATGTATCAACCAATACTAAAAATTCGATTTAAATGATTTTTTTTTATAAATAAACAAATTTGATGGGCCAACAGCTCATGAAGAACTAGGGCCTAGTGACTTACAACTCTCAACTATTCCTGTGTGCGTATTTGCAGGAATAGAGGGGACCTAAAATTTATTGACGAATAGGTACTCTTGGAGGTTTTGATTTGAAACAAATTGGCCTACTCTTATAAGAATAGGTAAGGTACATAAGACGAAACAAACACCATATTGTTTCCAACATGATATTGATAGAATTTGTTCAGGTACCTGCATTATTTCACTTACATTCCCTTGAACAATATTAACCAACTATACTACTCCTTTTTTACGAAAAGTCCTTTCTGTAATGTTTAGTCAATAAAATATACAAAAAAATCGGAATTGCCACATCACATCACGAAATTCGATATATATTTAAATTTGTTTGTCAGCGTCGTCGCACCACTAAAACCAAACTATATTTTTATGTCTAGAAACCGCATCACAACACAATAATACCGGAATAGAAAAAAAAAATCTAACAAAACTTTGTCGCGCCTCATATTTTTTTTTGTCTTTGACATAGGTAAACCAAAGAAAAAAAAACTCATACAAAATTGAGTTATCCAATTTTAACTTATTCCATGAAAAGAAAAATATGTTCACATTCAATTGTCCTTTCTTTGTAACCCTTTCACTGCGAGAAAGAAAATGGGTAAGTTAGTTTTATTTGTTTTTTTTTTTCTATATGGAAAAACTGAATTTTTCCCACATGAAAATTGAACATAATATTTCTGAAAAAAAAACAACACCAACAACTTGTAGGGAAATTTAGTTGTTGTCCCTAAAAAAAACAGAATCATGGAAATATGCACAACGGGGACTCTGATGTCTGTTGATATATGTATGTATATATAATTTGGGGTTGGGGTTTTGGCTCTTGGGTGGTTTTTCCCCCGAGCAAGGGTGAAATATAAATTTGTCTCAATTTATATTTCGGTTAAGGAACTGCAGCTATTTTATTGCTTCGGCATTATTTTCGCTGTCTCAAATGGGGCACAGTTTATGCAATTTACAGAATTTATGAGGTTATTCAAACAATTTTGCCTGTTAAGGAGCATTCGATTTGATATGTAGGCATAAACTGGAGATAGGTGGATACATTCATTGAATTGGGGGTTTTGTTATGACAAAGAGAAAATATATTTTTTTTTTAAGACGAGAGTACATACGTCATACTTTGATTTAAAGCAGTGAATTATTGATGGGGAAACCAGGAAGTGAAACAAATTCGAAACAAGAATGAATGGTTAAGATTTCATGAATTCTCAAAAGAAGATTGCTGTAAAATGAATGGAAAACAAATGATTGCAATCTTTTTGATAGAAATTAATGGTGATTGCATACATTGAAGTCTGGAGTGTCAAAGTGAATTTAATGAATGCATTCTTTTTACAGAAGTACCGTTAAAGATTTGCATTCACAAAAGATTGCATGAATTTAGAAATCCAGTAGAATTATAGTATAGTACAAGAAAGTACTAAACTTTTAACTTATTTCGAAAAAATTTACCCATTTTCAAAATACAGTAATGTCTCGCTTATTCGAATTGAACTGAACTGCGAAACCAGTGTTTTTTTAAGTTGGAATTCGGATTACAGCGTACAGAAATTGTGGTAGGCTCGGATTGTAAAGAACATAATGAAAAAAAATAAAGGTTCGGATTAAAGCGATATTCGGATTAAAGGTGGTTCGGATTAGCGAGAAAATACTGTATCGAATTTTCAAAAAAACGTATTTTGATTTTTTTTTCTTATGTGTAGGTAATTTTTATTTAAACTTACAGGAATTGTACAAATAGTGAGTCTCAGAAACGACTATACAAATAAAATTATATTATTCTGGGGGAATTTGGTTAAATTCTTGGACCTTTAGAACATAAATACAGGTGTAAGAATTTAATCAAATTCCCCTAGAATAATATAATATTTTATTTGTATAGTCGTTTCTGAGATAAATAACCTTTTTCAAAAAATGGCATATGTATGTATGTATACCTACCAGTGGCGTTGCGTCCATATAAGACGATTCCTATCGAGTTACCTTTTGAAATTCTTTCTTTTAACAATGTTTATCAAATAACGAGCAACATGAATCCTGAAGAATAAACATATACCTTTATTTGTTTATTCCTTACACCTGCACACAAAATCTCAACCACTCTGCCTGCCTCGTTACTCTACGCACACATTCATATATCATTGCCTTCCCAAAGCAGAGCAAAGTAACCCACAATATGTCGTGTTATAAAATGTCTGGCTGGATGGAACAAATGATTTTTCTTTCCTTTTCTTCCGTTATCAATCATTCACATACAAAATTCACCAAATAACCCGAAGAAATACGTGTTATTTTTTGCATAAGAAAGCGTTTTTTGAAAAGAGAGCGTGACACCTGTCTTCTCTATACACGCTTTCTTATGACAAGAAATAACACGCATTTCTTCGGGTTATTAAGTGAATTTTTAATGTATCTTGCAGATCTGCAATAAGCGATATAGGAAATTTCAAGTAGACATTCCAAATTTAGTTGCCTACGTTTTTCTTTTTTCTTCGACTTACCATTTAAAATCATCCACGCCACGCCACTGATACCTACTTACTTTTAGAACTTTTTAGAACTAAAAACAAATAATTTTACCCAAGTATAGATAATTATACCGCCCAAGTTAAATATTCATTAAAATCGATTAAGTGGCTTAGGCTGTAGGTCGCGAGGACAGTCTGAAATGCGGGACCGATATCATCGTAATATTAAGTTTGATCTAAATTTTGAGTTTATTGTTTTTTTTTTGACTTATCGATATCGCAAGTATCTACATAAAAATGATCAACATCATTGTGAATTCTTGGAAATTATAAACTTATGCAGACAAAATTTAAATTTAAATTTTTATAAAAATATTTTTAAAAACATGAATTTTCTTGAAAACTTAAACAAAAAGTGTATAATAACATTCTTAAAAATTTTAAAATATACGTCTAAGGTCATTATATTAAAAAAAATTGGCATTTTTATTTAAAAGTCTAAAGAATACATTTTTAAACCTTTATTTACAATATTATTTAAACTTAAAAGGACCTCCCCAGTGCAAAATTTGATCACAATTATTCAGAATAGATGTATTAATTTTCAAGTTAATAACCTTTTTCAATACGGTTGTGTGGCAGGTACCGTTATTTTTAGATAAACAAAAAAAATTGAGGAAAATCGCATCAGGTATTCAGGTTGTATAGTGTAAGTACATATTATACAGACAGATGTTATAAACTTGCAGACGGAATTGCGGGACCACATTTTTCGGGTTTTCTATCGATGTATTGTCAGTTTGATTGTAATCTCGAGTTCGATTTTTCCTTATGAATACAAAACATCTTCTATGCTTATAATCGTACACAATTAAAAATGACCCCGTAGGAGGGAGTAGTCTCCAATTTTTCGATAATTTTTACTTTAAATCATAAAAGCTATACCTATTTTTTTTATTCAACCCATTTAAAATCTGTAATTTTTTAGATGAATATGATTTTCCTTACAGCCTTAATTATACATCAATGCAATCTTAAATCTAAATCGAAATGAAAAATCAATAAATCTCTCTTCGAATGTTTACCAAGGAATATAAATTTTGTTTAATATTTGGTTAAGATAAGTGTGCTGAATTATAATTTACTTTGAAACAAATTTCTGCCTCCTTTTCGCTTAAATTATTGTATTTAATTTTATCATGTATGTAAAAATTTCACTTCGCTTCGATCTATAAACTTGGCTTAGTAGGTAAAACATTATGTAATGTGTATAGCAAGCAGACTTGCCAAATTTTTATATCACGAAATATCGCAAAATCAGCCTTCATATTTTTTGTTTTTTATCGCACGACTTGCGATATATCGCGCAATTTGGAAAGCCTTTGGCAGGTACTGTTTAATTTTTGATTTAAAAAAAAATTAAAGAGACGTGTTAGAGGGATGTCAAAAAAAAAGTTGAATCACTACTATTGATCCATAAAAGGTAGCGTAAAAGTTGTCATGTTCCTTGCGTGTAATTTTTTTTATGAATAAAGCTTTTTCTTCTGCTTTTGGATTACATTTATATGGGTAATGTCTTAATTTGTTTTTTCGATAAAATGCTAGAATTTATGACCGTTCGGGACCGTTTTATGGCATCAGGAGATAACTTTGCGCCATCTTGTACATTTCGCTTAAACATTCAAATCTTCTAAAACATCATGCACATACCTACCCACCATCTGTTACTCCTGAATGGCATTTATTTAATTGTATCTATAATTAAAATGTGTTAATAGTCCTTGGCCAGCTAGAAGTAAAGCATACCTCTATTAACGGCTACATCACTTTATCGAAAAAAAAATGTGCATCTGGATTAAGCTGATATTCATTAGGTCTTCACATGATAAAAATAATAATTTGCTTTGTCATTTCATCCAAATGACAAATGAGCATTTGCAAAAAATAGAAACACATTTCCAATCACATTCATAACCTCAACAAATCGAGTTGATCCCCACTAAATGATTTATATTGTTTGCAAATAAAATTTATTTCATCCGATTTTTCATACGCTGGATTAAACCGAAAAATCCTCGAGATAGATTATAGAAACAAACGTTGCAAACACTCAAGCGAAAAATTCAATTTGATGGTGTGACCGCAGCCATATGGTTTTCTTCAGATATGAGAAGGACCTTTATCTTCATTATGATGATGGTCGTATCTCGTATCCTTGTCATCGGGATGGAATATAGACAACTAAAACGATGATGATGCTGACGATGAAGACGATGACGATGTCTGCGAAACCATTTTCTTCATCATCCATTTATCTAATAAAGAGCCAAGATATATATAATATACGAAAAATAATAATATAACACTAATGGAATTTTTCCCTTTTGTCTCTCCGAATTCTGTGTGGGCTTGTTGTAGGGGTTGACATTGTTTTCTTCACCCTTTCCCATAGAGGTATTCCACATTCACTGAAGGTCTTTCTCACTGATGGTGGTAATAAATGTGAACGGCAATCACTTGCTCCGTTAAACACAATCAAACGTTTCTATTCGTCTAGATATTAGATGCCTTTATGTCCAGTCCAGCTCATGGCTATTATAACCCTTTCAATAGGTTTATACATTCCATTAAGAGCAATGCGGTGGGCTTCAAAGTTATAAACTAACTTTCATTAGTTTTACATGGCATTCAAGTGCCTCACCAACTTAGCTATGGTCTGCCATGATAGCTGATGTTTAATAGAGAAAAGGGTTAATTAAGATGACGTCAAGCCGCACAGCCATCAGAAAGATTGATTAAGCGTTTGTTAATTAGTTCAGTATTAAGTTGAATTTATTTGAAAGGAAAAAATTGAGAGGTAAATTCCATGTAAAGCTATTAATTTTGAACAATTTTGCGCTTTATTTAACTCAGTCGAAAGGAAATGAGGGAGAAAATGTGAACAAAAACATAGAAAAGAAAGGCTGGTATTGGTACCTATGTAATTCTTTAGAAGATGATGAAAAATGTTTCCAAATAGAATATCGTTTAAATTGAATTTCCGACAAAATGATATTTTTATATTTTTGATCGAATTGCACCTAATGAAATAGGGACCGAGAATGTTGTATCTTGTGTTCGTATATCATTTGATTTTATTCATTTTGTGTATTTGGAACAACGAAATAATAACATAAATACGATGATATAAGTAGAAAGGAAGATAAAGTAAATCTTCGATAAATTGAATTTCCCGAAATGTTTTGATGCTGCTTAAGCAAGTTTTTCAGTTAGTTTAATGTTTTTTTTGTTTGATTCATTTTAAAATGTTTTTTTTCTAATACTAAAGATGTCTTATCCTTATTGTGTTTCTATACTTAAAATCACATGAGTTGACTGGAGAATTGACGAACAGATGAACTGCATTCTGGTACCTATACCCAAGTTTGTTCGTTTTTTTCAAAACGTATAATAGAGTTGTTATGGCTCGTATATATGCTAACAGAGGAAGGCGAATAAACTATTTGCGGGATAAAATATGATACGAAATTCAAAAACTTGGAGTACGAAAGGTATAGGAACACGGCTACTAAGGATTGGTAATTACTGCGTATAAGATATATGATTCAGAGATTGGACTTTGATTTGACTATGTAAACGTGGTTGATTTTGACTATGCAAACGTAGTTGATTTTGACTATGCAAACGTAGTTGATTTTGACTATGCAAACGTAGTTGATTTTAACTAAGCAAACGTAGTTGATTTTGACTATGCAAACGTAGTTTATTTTGACTAAGCAAACGTAGTTGATTTGACTATGCAAACGTGCTGGATTTTGACTATGCAAACGGACAAAATCTTTGTAGGTACCTAATTTAAAAAAAAACTCCATAGAATGAGAAATATCGGAAGAGTTACAAAATTTTCTTATAGCATATTCTGGCAGCACAATAATTATTAGCTGATTTATTTTTTTCCGGTATGGACCAACCGATAGCTCATACCGTATTGCAATCTTGAATGAAAAATCCCATAGTAGAATGTTTTCAAAGTTGTGTTAGTACAAAACTTTCTATGAGAATAAAGACAACGGATTATGAAAATGGGTCACCACAGCATTGTTTGGCAAAATTAATTTGGCAATTTTTGTATAGCCTTAGTCGTTAAATACCTCGTTTAATTCGAAATCCTGAATTGTCAATTTACGTTTTCATTTTTATTCCTTATGCTTTTCAATCGTTATGAAATCACCGATCAGCGTTTTAATATTTCGCTTTTCGTTAAAAAATATTTTCAATAATTTCGTAGGATTCATTTAGCAATTGGTTGTTTAACTTATTTTTGTTACACTGTCTGTTATTTGGCCTATTGTTTAGATCGTTTCGTCGTAAAGTTTTTTTTGACCTTTCATTAGCATCAGTTTTTATTATATATTTGACACCTTAAAAATTATGTGTTTTAGAGAAATAATCTTTTTAAAAATTCGAGTTTTATTTAGGTATGTTTTTCCTTGGAAATGAAAATATTAAATTTGTTATTCATCTTTTTTTATTTGGCTTTCAATTGTTTCAAATTTCAAATGTTTTTTTTTCTAATACTAAAGATGTCTTATCCTTATTGTGTTTCTATACTTAAAATCACATGAGTTGACTGGAGAATTGACGAACAGATGAACTGCATTCTGGTACCTATACCCAAGTTTGTTCGTTTTTTTCAAAACGTATAATAGAGTTGTTATGGCTCGTATATATGCTAACAGAGGAAGGCGAATAAACTATTTGCGGGATAAAATATGATACGAAATTCAAAAACTTGGAGTACGAAAGGTATAGGAACACGGCTACTAAGGATTGGTAATTACTGCGTATAAGATATATGATTCAGAGATTGGACTTTGATTTGACTATGTAAACGTGGTTGATTTTGACTATGCAAACGTAGTTGATTTTGACTATGCAAACGTAGTTGATTTTGACTATGCAAACGTAGTTGATTTTAACTAAGCAAACGTAGTTGATTTTGACTATGCAAACGTAGTTTATTTTGACTAAGCAAACGTAGTTGATTTGACTATGCAAACGTGCTGGATTTTGACTATGCAAACGGACAAAATCTTTGTAGGTACCTAATTTAAAAAAAAACTCCATAGAATGAGAAATATCGGAAGAGTTACAAAATTTTCTTATAGCATATTCTGGCAGCACAATAATTATTAGCTGATTTATTTTTTTCCGGTATGGACCAACCGATAGCTCATACCGTATTGCAATCTTGAATGAAAAATCCCATAGTAGAATGTTTTCAAAGTTGTGTTAGTACAAAACTTTCTATGAGAATAAAGACAACGGATTATGAAAATGGGTCACCACAGCATTGTTTGGCAAAATTAATTTGGCAATTTTTGTATAGCCTTAGTCGTTAAATACCTCGTTTAATTCGAAATCCTGAATTGTCAATTTACGTTTTCATTTTTATTCCTTATGCTTTTCAATCGTTATGAAATCACCGATCAGCGTTTTAATATTTCGCTTTTCGTTAAAAAATATTTTCAATAATTTCGTAGGATTCATTTAGCAATTGGTTGTTTAACTTATTTTTGTTACACTGTCTGTTATTTGGCCTATTGTTTAGATCGTTTCGTCGTAAAGTTTTTTTTGACCTTTCATTAGCATCAGTTTTTATTATATATTTGACACCTTAAAAATTATGTGTTTTAGAGAAATAATCTTTTTAAAAATTCGAGTTTTATTTAGGTATGTTTTTCCTTGGAAATGAAAATATTAAATTTGTTATTCATCTTTTTTTATTTGGCTTTCAATTGTTTCAAATTTCAAATGTTTTTTTTTCTAATACTAAAGATGTCTTATCCTTATTGTGTTTCTATACTTAAAATCACATGAGTTGACTGGAGAATTGACGAACAGATGAACTGCATTCTGGTACCTATACCCAAGTTTGTTCGTTTTTTTCAAAACGTATAATAGAGTTGTTATGGCTCGTATATATGCTAACAGAGGAAGGCGAATAAACTATTTGCGGGATAAAATATGATACGAAATTCAAAAACTTGGAGTACGAAAGGTATAGGAACACGGCTACTAAGGATTGGTAATTACTGCGTATAAGATATATGATTCAGAGATTCAATTTTTTGACTTCCATTAAATTACACGCCTTGAAATTTCGGCGAAATTTTGCTCATCGGACAGGGAATGCAAAAGGAAATTTTTCGTTTGTGATTTCGTTGTCTTTTTTGTATGGGATTTTTTGTTTCGCATCAGCAGCATACTAGGCTTTACTAGAAGTTTATACTCATGAAATAAAAAATTCTCAAAAAGTGCACATTATGATTTAAATCAGCCATTAAGTCCAATAAGCTTTGAGAACTGTACGCGATAAATCATCCACAAAAGCCATTACTTCTCCAACAAGTGGTCGTTCAAAAACAGAATTGATATAAATTAAAAAAAAACAGGATCGATCCAAGAAACGACCCTTGAGGAACTCCTAAATTAATAATCCTGGAGTTACTCGGACACTACTGCCGATATTTTGGATAAGGCTAGGCACGCACTTGCTATTGAAAGTCGTTGCGTTGCGATTAAAAAATCACGATCGCAACAAATTTTTGCTGTGCACTTACTTGCGATTTTTCAGTCGCATGTGCGTGCACTCACATTTAAAACCATGTGTCTAATTTCTTGCGACTTAAAAGTCGCGCGACTGACAATCGCAAATATGCGTACATGTTTATTTCTTTCCGCGACTACGATCTTAAAATCGCAGAAATTTTAATCGCAAGTGAAATTTGATGGCACAACAGCTCATGAAGAACTAGGGCCTAGTGACTTACAACTCTCAACCATTCCTGTGTGCGTGTCTGCAGGAATGGAGGGGACCTACAGTTTATTGCCGATTCCGAACGGCTAACGATCACGCCACGGCTACTACATTAAATTAATTACATTCGAAAAAACACAAAACAAAAAATAATTGAAACAAACCCATAGATGTCAGAGGGAAAATTGCTTCTTCATAGAATACTATTCATAGCTTTCTATGAGAAATTTTTTATAGAATACTATGAGTAGCCTCCATGAGCAATTTTCCTAGCATGCAATACAGTATTCTATGAAATCTTTTTCGTGGAGCCACCATGTAACCTTCTTATACCCACGCGTCATCGCGTCAGTCTGTCAATACAAATTTTTGTGGCTTAGGTTTCATTATAGAAATGCTCCGAAAGGCTCAGTAAAAATTGACCCAGTCGTTTACTTTAAAAAAAAGAAAACTTTTATTATATCGTTGGTCATTAATTACATCAAAGCTATTTTCTTTTGCATTATAAGAATGTTTCTAATTAGCAAACAACCCTTCAAAAATAAAATATACTATTTCTTCTAACTAGCAACCTGTTAGTTTTTAATTCCTTTCTAAACGACTATAAGTAACCCAAATTCTTAACTTAACAACTAAAACGTCTAACTCACATCAATTATACGCACTTTCACTCATTCCAAAAAGCTCAATTAATTTAATTACCATTAAAAACGGCAACTATAGTTAATTTCCATACACAATAATACACAAAACAAAAAAAAACACGAATCAAATAAAAAATAAAATACATTATTAGGCAATTATTCACAGCAAACTTCGGGACATTATTCACTTCAGGAGAAAAAAAAGGAAACAAAAAATTAAATCCAACCACAAATTCTCGCTAAGCGAAATATGATTAATTGCAATAATTTGTGTAACTACCTTGAAAAGGTTTTCTAATGAAGTTTGCGTGCTTCCCAAATGAAAACTCACCTCCCCCCCCTTCCCACTCGACTCCAATTAAATTCACTGCGGTGGTGAAGAGCAACACACACAAAAATGGAAATCAAATTCGAAATTCAGGAATTTATTATAAGATTCATATCACCCGGAGACAGGGGGTCTGGTCTGGATCGAATATACTATATAAGCTATAAGCTGCGAGCTGAGCAATGAGCCCTATGAGCACTGAGCAGCATGCAAACATGAACTTGGATTTTGTGAAACGTCAAAATAGAATGCCGCTGCTGGTAGTGAAAATGAATTCGAGGTTCTGTAAAACGACAAACAGAATATAGCAAGGAATAGGGAGCTAAGGGTGGCATTTAATTTAACATGTCACACGGTATTATAGAAAGGGTGGCATTGTTCACATTTTTTTCCAAAACCAAAACCAAAATTAAGACGTATGTATATACAACCTTTATATATAGACTGGCAAATGTAAATTTATTCAAAACGGAAATTATTATTGCCACGAGAACCAAACGATTCGACAGTTTAATTTAATTAATTAACGAAGTATCAGTTTGAATTTCTTTGTAGGCAAACGTTGATATTGAACAAACGCACGATACTTGATTACAATCACACGCGTAAAACCTTCATAAGCCACTTATGGTGTTCTAAAAAAAAATAAAGAGAGTATAATCAAATGAAGTCAAATTTGAATGAACAACTACTGTCAAAACACGGTCTTGAGAGCATTAAAAGGCTAATGCGCTTTTTTGGATAAAATCAAATTTATATGACAAGTTAAGCCTATGTCGAATCACAGATAAGATGACAGGTCGACTAATTGTAACTTGATAGGGTGAGTTCATATGTGACTTCGTTAAACATATATAAATGAATGTCTATGTATTGGAACAAGATTTCAAATATTTTGTTGTTTTTTTTTTTTTTATCTTTTTGAACAATATTTCCACAGAAATGTCATGCGACAATTCAAATGGGAATTAATACTTTAAGACGATACAAAAGATAGGATTTTAACAAGCCTATCAATTTGATACTCGCAACGAGAGTTAGAGATTTTTTGAAGGAATTCCCCCTGTAATGCTTTCTAAAAAAAAAAATAACTTATTAAACTTCATAACATCGTACTTCGTAAGTCGTTTTTGCAAGTTTTTCGGAGATCGAAAAAAAACCTCTTCAAACAATTAAAAAAAATGAAAGAAATAAAAAAATTATTGATTTGAGTTATTAAATAAACAATTCATTATAATTAATAACATTTTCATATGTATGTCGAAATAATTGTGTCGTTATTAATTTATAGACACATTTATAGACACTTACGAGGTACTGGCATTAAAATTTTCAATACTTACGAGGTATTGCTAATTGCTATGGCTATCAGTTCGAATCATCAGGCTTGAGAAGTCATGAGGTACTGCTTAATTTTTTATTGGATTTATAATACGAGTTTTTGAAATTTGTCATTCCTGAAAAATGTTCAGAACAATATTGTTGATTTAAAAATACCAAAAGATGGCTTTGAATTTCCTGATTTTTTTGCATTAATAATATTTTTTTTGAATTTTTTCAACTTACGACCTTATGAAGTTTAACCGTCGATATGTACACGTAACATACATGATATGTAACATCTTCAAAAATATTGATGCTCCCAAAATAAATAAAAATGGATACGGACGTATTGATAACGATATTATCAACATTTCATAATTTTAAGTTTTCCCTAGAGTCCGTAAGACAATTCAATATTATTTAATTTTATTTAATTATTTAATATTATTTATATTTATTTATTTAAACTTACTACTTAACTTAAATATTAGGAATTGGACTCTCACGCAAGAGGTCTGGTTTTGATTTCTAGGTTCTTTCTTCCATCTATTTTTTCTAGTCTTTTGCCTCTTGTGAGGAAGTGACGAGTCCTCCAAGAGTACCTCTTGTTATAGAAAAGTGGCAATCACTTAAGCAGTTCGGATTTGGCAATAAACTGTAGGACCCCTCCATTCCTGCAGACATACACAGGAATAGTTGAGAGTTCTAAGTCGCTCCGCCCTGGCTCTTGAGACGCTGTTTTACCACCAAATTTATTTTGTTTAATTGGTATAATTCGATTCCGCTAGGATCTTTTTCATGAATTGACCCAGTTCCATTAAGAAAGAATGCAAATAAAATAGTTTTAAATAGAAAGGGTTGGATTTTTTAAGACATTGGGCCTTGTCAATAATCAAATTTAGTTACATGATTTAAATATTGCAGTGAAATTGACCGTTTATGTTGTTTAGCTACGTGTTATAGCTTCCGATCCTCCTTACATATCATTTGATGAAATTGAAAGTGTACATAAGTTGGAAGAAATGGTAAGCTCAATAACTCCAATAATCCTGGTTTATAGGACTTCTTCATGTCATAACTCGTTAGACCAGCGAATGAAATATTGGAATGAAGTGAAAATATTATTTAATACTCCCACAAGCAGGAACGTAACCAGGGAAGACGCCTAAAAGGAAACTCAAGAAAATAAAACCTCAGCAATCTTAGTTTTTTATTTAATTGATTTAAATTAATTTTTTGACAGACAAAAAGTGCTTTAAAATATGACAGCTTTAACGTTAAGTTGTGCTCACAGTATACAAATCTAAGGTAATATCTTGCGCATGTTGTCAGAAATTAAAAAATGGTTGCTCGAGTGCTCCCGCAAACTTCACTTCACACCGAAATATTAAAAACAGCAACAAATATCGAAATTTGACATATAAATGGGCACTGGATCCATCATTTTTGTAGATGCGCAGAACAGAACAAAAATGAAAACGCTAATGATATTACCTTTAATATATATACCGTGAGTTGTGCTAACTATTCAGTACATAATAGTTATATTATTAGTACTTCACACCGTTCGAAAAGTATCTGTTGTATCGAGCTGACGATGTTCATGGTAAATGTTCGTGCTTAGTGAACAAGAAATAATCAAGCATCAGTCACAGATAATGTTAGAGAAGATCAAAATCATCTGATTTTTCATATTAACTTTCGATGTTCGAGGTAAATGCAGGAACCACGAGCACGAACATCGTGTGGTCTGCCACCATGTATATGAATATGGCACAGCAGGTTAGGTATATTGTATTTGTATTTGCAAAAGTAATGGTACAATATATGCAAGTATAAAAGCGGCTTGGCGACTTGGTGTATCTATACTTATTCAAATATTTTTATGGAAGCTGTGTAGACGGCCTGAAACTGTTCGTCAGCAAACTGATAGCAGATCCATAAGTCTGGCTTTGGGCCAGAAAAGTGATTCACTTCACGACTGATCTTTAAAAAAAAAAAAAAAAATAAATAAACAGGAAATTCAAATCGATATAAACATCACTTTTTCATCGATTTGAAGGCCGCATAACGACAGCATGGTGGAAACGAGGTTTATAGTTATGGCATCTCTGAAAAACTCGTCCGTTTGTGCAGGATGACAATGACGATGGAGGAGAACGCATGCTGCTCCACCAATTTCTGCAAAGACCTCACCGATATCTCTAATGTCAAAAAAAAGGCTGCGACTTCTTTCCTGAAATAATAATGCAAAACTCTGCCGTAAACACTAGAGGCATAACCTTTCAACGATCCATCCAACTACATATGTACCCCTTTTCGCCGAAGATATTGACATGATCGAAAGGACAAAGCGACATGATGTCAGTAGCGCTTTTGTTGAGTATGTATTTAGGCGAAAGCGAAGAAGATGGGAATGGTCAATGAGGCAAGAACAAGCATTATGCTGTCGTAATAAAAGGACACCCAATATCGACATCTCGGATGACTCCGGAAAACAAGGAATATGCAAAATTTTGTTCGTGCCTTAGGCAAGCCGCTTACTGAAGTGGTGACGAAGTGGAGTGGTAGTGGCGTGGTGATTAAGTAGAATGTGGAATTCGTAAAACCTATATAATTCAACGAAGACGCGCTTAACAAAATGAAGTGGCGGTGGCATGATATTTTGCAAGTGGTGTGGTGCCAGTCTGCTGCCACATAATCTCGAACATGTTTATTTTAAAGTAGCAAATGACTGGTGACGAAGTGAATTTTTGTATTGTATACGAGTATGCTCGACTAACGCAGTAGGCGTTAAATAACTTTCCTATCACTTCGGAGCCATTATATTGCCAAGCCACTTGTTCACCACTCCACTGCCACTCAATATTCCTTTACCACTCGAATTCGTCAATACTTCAGTGAATGCCTTGCCCTAGACTTTAGAAATATTAAAATTTGTGATATTAATCGCAAAATTTCGTTAAGTTTCATTGTAAAGCAGGTATAGGTACTATAAAAGCAGATTTGTATTGTTACTTATTTCATTTCATTTCATTTAATTTTGTTTCTCTGATAAAATATCAAAAAAAAATATATTACTTCAGTCCCAATTGTCCCACTCCACCTTTAACAAATCAAATTTTACAAATTATTATTGGAAGATCAAAAAATATTATGCTCAACATAATGGCAACTGTACAGTTAACAGATGTGCAAGTCATTAGAGGGTATTTACCCGTTTAAATTGAATCAAGCCTTCATGTACCTATATTCTTCAAAATCCATTCATCCATCCCTATAAAGCATCACACAGAGCCACCCTTGTTGATGGGTGATATTTTGTTTGGTAACACTTGACATTTCGATTCAATTCAAATGATGAAATTGTAACGATTTTTTTTTTTTACTCACTCATATTGCAAAGTCGAAATTTCTGTCAAGGATTTTCCATTGAATGGACCCGGAACACGGAAAACCAGTCCATATATAATCCAGAGCACGAATTATACGAAGTCAACCCTTATCTCAAGTGGGCTATTCAAATACGATCAACATCACCACCCCTCTATTCATCATCAACATCATCATCATCTACATTGAACAAGGCCGTCGCGCATGGGGTGCGGGTGGTGGTGCGAGGTTGTTGTATGTGCACTCGACTGAATAAGTAAGTGAGTGAATGTGTTTAAACCGATAAACGTCATAATTCGTCAGTGATGCGAGTCGAATGTGGTCATAATTGCTGTCTGCAATATTTACAACCACACCAAACCATCATCACCATCCACCCCCTTTGTATTAAGGCCATCGTATAACAAATTTTATTCTATACGAATTGTACTACCACGCGAGAATGTCCTTTTGCAAAGCGAGGGTTTTCATATTCGAAAAGGGCGCAATAAATTCATTTGAGGGTGAAATCTCTTGTAAATACATTTATAATAGAGTTTAACCGTAATGACGGAAATAATTCAATTGTATTTTAGGAATAATAAAAAAAACTTTCGGATATACTATAACCTCTAAAGAATTTTTTTTTTTTTAACGGCGACACAAAGGGGGTGACTTCAATGATGATGATGGACTGTTTATTATGTTTATTAACTTAATGACCCAGAAAATCAAAGAATATTTTGCGTAAATTCAATCAAGTTTCATTTTATTCATTGTTTGTTGTGAATAAGTGAAATAAAATCGAATAAAGAATTAAATGAATTTTGCATTACCCAATGTGCATTTATACCGGAAGTGTTTGTGTGGGTATATGAATTGTTTGTTTGTAATATCCTTAATATAAAGAAATTATTACTATGTTTTTTTTTTTACTTATTATTATTTTTCAACAGATGGCTTTTGAGTCTTGGACATTATGCAAATGCTAAAGGGGTCCATCACACGAAGCTATAAATTAGCTAAAATTAAGTTAAATTTATGGTCAGCATACCATGGACATGGATCCATATAGGGCCTTACTAATAATCAAGTTTAGTTATGGCTTAAATATTGCAGTCAAATTAACAATAACGTTGTGATGGATCCTAAGTAATTAACCATACATTATTTTCTCAAATTTTTGGAGTGAATTCGATATAATGGTTCGATATTTATTGTCCACGTAAATATTTAGGTAATACCATGCACGGTTTATTGTTTTGAGCCCATTCCATTATGGTCCACCTACCAATTTGATTATTGGTAGAGTCCATAGTCGTACTTAGTTTATAATGAACTGTTATACCAATTTAAAAAAAAGAGACTGTGGGCCTTCCACACTAAACACATCCCATTGTTTCCTTTGTTAGGAAAATCGACAATTCCAGATCATATCAGTTGCTATAAATATAATAAATACTAGCTGACCCGGCAGACGTTGTCCTGTCTATAAACGATTTATTTAATGTGAATGGGAAACACAAATAACAAATAAGAAAACACCAATGCGCATTTTCATAGAATACATTATTATACATTTACGGCCATACTGTTGGCTCTCTTCAAAGCTAGTTTTGAGCAAAAACTAGTTCTATTCAGGTTTCGAGTTTTAATTTTGTCACTAATTTTTATTACTTTGACATCTAAATTAAAATATTCATACATATTTTGACATCTAAATCAAATCAATATATTTTTTTGAAAAATTTAAAAATTGAAACCCCTATAGAACTATATTAGCAAAACTAGCTTTAAAGAAAGTCAACAATATGGCCGTTAGAGTTAAACAATAACAATAATAATGATAATTTAATCTGTATAAAATATTCTAATGCCTTATTATAAACAACGATTTGGTTTTAACGTTTTGGGCATACACAAACAACTCTGATGGTTGGCTAACGCGTGAACAGGCGACATAAAATTGGCCGGATAATCCAAGTATGTAGATTCCGCAAATTTTCAAAGACTGATCTTGCACCTTGTTTATTATTGTCATTGCAAAATCAAACCGAATCGGAAATTGAAGACGTTTGAAGTCGAACGGCAAATCAATCGAGATCATGGGAAGTCGTGGAATTAAAAAGTCTTCACCTTTATAATTTTCCTTAAGAATAGTTGCTTCGATGTTTTCTACCGCTGGTCTGGTGCCATTGCAAAGTCGTGGTTGATTGATGTTACGTAGCATGATAATCACCAAACTGACTTTCAGCTGAAGATTAAGGACTTCAAAAACTCGGGTGGGTATAATTGATCACTTCGTCTTGATTAATCACCTTGTCCACCGGATGTGTAGGAAATAAACTGGCGTGAAATCGCATTCTGAATGGCTGCATTAAGATCGTTGACGTCTTTGTTTTTGGTAGGCAACGTGCTATATTACCAAATGTGGTTCTTGTAGTACTGTGCAATGTCCGTATTTTTGTTTAACTTTCCGATTTTTCGTTAATAAATAATTAAATTTGTTGCTATGGACATTTTGCAAAAAGCATATCTAAATAAATAAACAAAATGTAAAAATAAACATTTTGCATAAAAGAACATAGTATTTAAGAGTTAAATTTTGAAAAATTTAGTAGCTAAGAACCTTCAACGGAAAATACCGAACATAATGCAAAAAAAATCGAGCAAATCCACTAGGCCGTTCGTGAGTGATGTGGTTGCAGACGAAAACCATTTCATTTTTATATAGATTAATGGATAGATAAAAGATAATATAAAAAATAATTTTTTAAATGTTTACTTGCGATTACTCGAACTTGAGATTTCAATCGAGAAATCGAGGTTTTTCTTTTAGATCAAAAAATAACGGTGCCTGCCGTACAACAGTTGTAAAAAAGCTTATATATTATACATATACATATATCTCGAAAACGGCTACAAAAATTTCAATAACAATTTTTTGTGTGTACTAATACTGGCATGGTCTGCATTTTGATAAAAAGAAAACTTTAACCGTAAACTGTTATTAACCGTACCTGCCATATAACCATATTTTTTTTTAATTTCGAATTTCTCGTTTCACAAATTTTTAACAGACTCTTAAATGTTTAAATGACGTATTTTGTATGGAAAAAACACAAGATTAATATAAATTATTTGTATCGATATTTTTTTTCATAAAAAGTTTTTATTTTTTTATAGATATAAGGCAGTTTTATAGGTAAAAGTGGTTTTCGAGTTCTTTATAATAATTTCTAGTGGTCCCACATCAAAGCAAAGATTTTGGAAAAAGTGGGTTGTCGTTTTACATTGGTAAGTAATACACTAAGATATTGGTAATTTGTTATGGCCAGTGGCTTTTGTTTCAATTGAACAAATGCTGATGGTGATAAAAGCCGACAACATCGATTTTGCATATACAGCAACCCAAAATATCACAAAATCAGGTATGTCCTTGTTAAAGTTCTAAAACCTTCTTAAACTGCTGCACCATTCATAGACAACAATATAATTGTACAAATCCATTCTAGGAGAATTATGGTTGTTAAGGCTGAATGCCGACAAACACTTTAATATTTCCCATATCAACGATATAACGAGATGTATTGATTTACCGTGAATTGAATCCCAAACATATAGCCTTATATTTTGATGTTTTTATCACAAGTACAGAAAACAACAACAAACCCAATTGATGCGGTAGGTAACTGAAAAGTCTTATATTGTGTTTGATTCCTTTTCTAAAAGTTTCCAAGTTCACCTTCTAATGATGAACGAAACTCAACGAAACCACACATATTCATAGGTACAACACACTTTTCAAACAATCACAAAGTGAATTTTTCATCGTTCTGTGTAAACTTTACAAAATCCTCAAGGAAAAATAAAAATTCAATTTCTTTAGATGAAAATTCCTTCAACTATGCTATACAAGCACTACGCTACACCAACACACTACACTGAAAATAAAGTTTGTATAATAGCACAACTATACATAATAATATGGCTCTATCCATCCATACATACATATATATACATACGTACTTACATAAACAACTCTGAGGGAGCTTATCTCGAAGACTATGATGTCATTTTCAATTTACCCTTAAATTGGTTGTATTGTCAGACGGTACGTTAAGCAATTCTCGCCGCATAAAAGAACGGCAAATAAGCAAAATGAAAATGGAAATTTACAAGGAGATTCTTAGAATTTTTTAACCCACCTGGGGGATGTGTTCGGTTTGGAGATTGTGTTGAAGAGCTGATTGGCAGTGGAACTTTCTATTACAGGGACAAGTTTTATATTTAATTTTTTTTTTTTTCGTTAAGAGAAAAAACATTTGATTTTACAATTTAGTCAAAATGAAAGTATTAATCAATTGGATAAAGTTAAGAAGAGATAAGGAATTTCATATATTTCTGTAGAAATTTAAGGAGATTTTCGTCAAAAAAAAAAAAAAAAAAAAAAAAACATTTATAAAACGGAGAATTTGCTCAGAATTCCACTTTTAGCAGCAGATGCACTATTTTATATGAACAACCTCATTCCAGAATATTTGCATATATATAGCATTTGCTCATTTTATTGTATTGAGAATCTACTCGAAGCACGTGCTTCATTTTATTCATATCACCCAATAGGGAAACATTTTAGTTGATTTCGTACGATGGTTAGGTTGATATAGTAGCTTAAAATGAGGATATAACTTGACAGGAGAACTTTTTAAATTGAAGGCGCTAACTTAGTCGCAAACTCATTTTGTTTTAAATACAGAAAAAAAATTAATTAAATGGCACAAGCCACAAACCTACCAAGCGTGAAAAAATAAAATTGGTATTTAGATTTAAAGAAAAAAAAAGTGCGTATACGCCCAGGTGAACTACTGTTTTAATTGAGTACATTTATTCTTCCGTTTTTATGGAGCATCTCTTTTATTAAATAAATTTATAATATCTAAAGTTTTTTTGACCTTTAGTCCAATCCGTTTCGCCCAGGCATACAACAACATTTTTTCTAGGTAACTATGTTCCCCTAGAATAATATAATTTACAGTCCATTATGCACTGTCGCACTGTGGATTTTATTAAGAGTCGGTAGTCATCGACGAAAATATTGCGTCTTCGAAAGGTACGACAGCATCTAACTGATGAGCCCAAGCCCAACTGTCGTGCCTGGGCGAAACGCATTCGACTAAAGGTCAAAAAACTTGAGCTTGAGATTTCAATCGAACTTGACATTACCATGATAGAGAACACGAAAGTATGTTTCACAAATTAGTCTATCTTCCGTTATGACTGTTCATCGACCTACAGCCCAAACCACTGAAACGATTTTCTTTAAACTTGGAGCTTAAGATTTTTAGGTTATTCCTTAGAGGGTATAAATTGATATTTTTGTTTAGCTCAAACAACAACGGTACCTGCCATAAAACCGTTTTAAAGAAGGTTATTCATCTCGAAAACGGCTCTAACTATTTTCGGTGAAATTTTTGTGTGTACTAATGCTGGTGGTCTGCATTTTCGTGCAAACAATTCAACTAAAATTGTTACTAACGATTCCTTTCTTTGATTTTTGACTCCCTCGTTAACGGCTATACCAAAGTTTGATCAAAATATTTAATCTGGAGTTCCTTTTAAGTCTAAATAATACTGCATATGTAGGTACCAATTATTTCAAAAAAATTATTTTTTGGATTAAAAAAAAAAATCAAACATTTTTTTTAAATATTTTTTTGAAAACGGATGGATACATTTTTTTTAAATTATGGATTTAGTAGTATATTAATAAATTCTTAAAAATGGCATACCGATCTTTTTTTCTCTAAAAAATTTCTAGAATTTTTTTACATATACACTGAAAGAAAAGATTATTCTTTTCCACAAGGAAAAAACTGTTTACTACAAGCGATAAAAGGCACCAAGCGACCAATTTCTGAAACTGACTGACGCCCTGACCTTTTTTTAGGATTAAGTAACCTTTCAGATGGTGTATACTTTTTCGAATGTTATAACCTTGAAAAAAAAACTTTTAAAAAAATATTTTAAAAAAATCTATGTCTGACCCATTACTGATACTATCTGACCTTTTATGACCTTGTACTGACCTTTTGAAATTGCATACTTGTTTTTCTTAAATTCCACTAAAAAAAGTCTTGTACTGTGACCTTGAAAAAAAAAACTAAAAAAATTAATTTATAAAAAAAATATGCCTGACCAATTTCTGAAACTGTCTGACCTTTTATGATCAGTTATTGACCTTTTAGATTGCATACTTTTTTGCGGATATCCCATATACAGGGTAAAAAAAATACACTGAACGAAAAAATGCACATATTTTGAGTACCCTTTGAGATAGCCCCTTTTATTTCCTGTTTCGGAGCAGTCATAAAATGGGCTATACGCCGTTTAAGGATTATCCATTCTTTACCGGACACCCTGTAGATCCCACAGCCCATTTTGCCCCGAAAATTTGTTTGCAAAAAACATTTAGTTTTAAAGTATGTATATATCACTATTTTTCACTAGGCCCTCTTTATCAGTAGTAAATTTCACCATAGTTATATGAAGTTGACTGTTATTCTGGACATATTCAAGAAGCATTTTTTCAGAAAAAAAAAAAACATGCGCATCGATCCTTAAAATTCGTAGGAAAACATCAAAAGCATCTCTATTCAATATGTCTTTAAACTCCCACTAAAACACTGGGCCTTATTTTAACAAACACAAATAAAATCAAGCACTTGTAATATGTCGAATTCCTTTTAACAAAATATTCGATTATGTTTAGAAAAAAAAAAAACGAATTTTTTGTTAAAAGTAATTCGACATTAGAAACGAAATACTCGGAGGGTAGGAATCTATTACAAAGTTCATATATTTTTTTTTTTCGAAAATTCTATGTTTTAATGGCTTCATGATTTAATACTAAACCAAGCGCTGTTTGCTGATAAAACTCTTTGGTGATTTTGCAAAGTAGGTTTTTACTTATTTTATATAATTTGGATTAAGAAAAGTGGATAATCGGTTTGGACTTTTTTGGCCCCATTTTCCTCCACTCTTTCTTTCAAAATTTAAAAATTCTGGCAACTCTGTTGTTATTTTTAATATTTTATTCCTCTCTAAAATTATGCATTAAATGCCTTAATGTTGCAACTTTCATTGTCATCGTGTAGTTATACGATTTTTTATTTTAATACAATTTGTCATTTAATCAAACTCTCCCCACACCTCACCAAGTGTATAACTCCCTAAGTTTGATAAGAAATTAATTCAACCAAATACAATATCCCTATCCATCAACTGCAATTTAATACGATCTGGGGCCGAATGTGCGTGGTCAAAGCAATTATATAACTTTTCAACATATTCATATCTGGCCAAAACGAATTAAGGTATCCTCACGTGTAGCAAATAGCCGCTTACATACATGCACTGAACTCGACAAGACATTCTTAATATCCTTATTTGAGATTGTAATCAGAGCGCTGTATGTTGACAATATGCGTTTGTTGTCATCGTCACTGTTGCGTCCCAAAGTGACCACTAAAGACTATTTGTGCACAGGTCCTTTGGGTCCTTTCCATCAACTTATATTAAAGTGACCACTAAAAACCCGCTCTAATTATAATATTTTATGTGAGAAGGTATACCTACGTAAAACGACATTTATATTAAGCACAATTAACCCTAAGCTGTCACCCTTTGTTTGTGGCCACTGCTCTGTGGTTTAATGTTTTATACCCAGTATGTGCTGCGGGAAACGATGACAGGACACTGACCGGTGATGATGCCATATGTGTAGGATGGATTTTTTTTTTTTTTTCAAAAAATGATTTACTGCAGAAAAAAAACAAAAACTTTAAGAAAGATGTTAAACTTGGGAACACGAGTGGAACCAATTGTTCGGAAAAGCGAACTCCTTTTTTCGTGATAATTGCCAATAAAATGCTATTCAAACTTCTGACTTGTCTGGTAAAATTTCCAGAACTAAATGTCACGCAAGCAGTGTCTTCTTGTGGAAACTTATTTCCATGACAAGCACGGAATAACTTTTTCATTTGTGCTGAGCTGAACAATCCGTAGGAATCGAAAGAAGAATGTCCCCGTCTATTAAGTAAACGTCAGAGCATAGAGAAGAGTCCTTGCAATCTATGCCTGTCGTCATTTCAATCATGAAGTAATCGTGTCCTGTTTATCTACGGGATATTGAGTTACATTAGAAACACGAAAGCGCGCGATGGTGTGTGATAGTTAATCAGCTTTCATTTCTCTATAAATTATGATCATCAGGGTTTAACCCAGACTGACACTTTTTTTTTTCTTCGTTATTGGAGCCGCATTATGGGTGACTCCTTTTTAATATCAAAACTGTGTGCCTATAGCATTTTGTATTTATGTGCGAATAGAATAATAGTCGTAAATTTTAACGTGTTAATAGGTGCAATTCTCTGGGAAATATTTTATTACTTCAATGTGATAATAATTAAATCAAATATTTGCATTTTTCGAGTTTTATTTTTGTAATTATTTTCTACACGTGCGGGTTGTATTCGTATAGGTATTATTATATGAGCTATTTTTGGTGTTGGATATGGATTTTCAATAGGGTGCGAATGTTGGCGATGTCTCCGGTATTAGTCAGGCACTTTTTTAACTACACCCCTTCTCTAGGTATTTTACGGAGGGAAGTTTTTTAAATTTATTTGTTGATTAAGTAGAGGTGTAGCATTTTATTTTCATATGTTATCAAAGTATTTAAAAAGATTATTAAATACATACAAACACACATCAGAAGAAAAATGTAAGTATGTATTTGGGTTGGGTCATGTTTGCCCAGAAAACCTTTGGAAGAAATTCTCAAAAACCCCATAAGCCTTCCAAAAAAACATAGTAAAGACAAAACCCCAAAATAAAATCCTAAAAGAAAATAAAGAAAAAGTTTAACTGCCAGCTCAAATGATTTGGGACGAGACTCTGATGATTTTTAATTATTAAGTTAATTTTTAAGCTAACATAAAAACGCAAAGATTATATGCTAATATATGTACTTCAACAAATAGATACATATTCAGTCAAATTTACAGGGTTTGAATACTTTTTCAAAATGTTCGATGATTTTTGAAGCACTTTTAAATCTTAAAATATCAAATTTGCAATTTTTTTTTTCAAATTTCTGCAACTGGATTCAGTAGTTTCAAGTTATTTTTTGTCTCTATGTGATCAAAAAAAATATATAAAAATTGAAATATTTTTAATTAATTTGAATTGTAATTTTGTTTTTCGATACCTAAGTACTTGAACAGTAAACGGTTATGAAAATAACGAAACAAATTATTATCAGTAATTGATGTAAAGATTCATTAACATAAACAATCCCATAATTTTTATAAAACTTCTCGAAAAAAAAACCGATTTAAGAATTAATAAACATTTTGGACTTGTATTGAATTTAAAATAAAATTCATGATTGATGAATATTAGAAACTTGCACTTGGTCAAATGGTTTAAGTGGCTATAAGAATTTTAAAGAAAACGCGAAAATGCAACTTGTTCTTTAAATTATTAAAATAACTTATCATTTTTTTAACCTTAAAATAAAGAACACAATATGAGTACTTAAAAATAACATGAATTTATACAAAAAAAATCAAAAATCGTTGTAGCGGGTTTTCTAAACAAATTAATATTTTGTTTTATATAAAAAATGGCTTTAATAATATCTATTAAAATTAGTATGCTGTTTTAAAGTTTGTACCTAAAACTTTAACTTTTCTAAAAATCTATATTAAAAAAAAAAAATTAAATAGCTTTTTGATTTTTTTCAATTTTTGAAAAAAAAAAAAAATATTTTTTTAATAAAATTTTTTTAATTAAAATATTTTTTTTTTAGGTCAATTTTTTTTACAGTTTTTGATATTTTTTTTTTTTTTGGGTTATTTTATATAAAAAATAAAAAATTTTGGTCTTCATTTTTACAAAAAAATTTAATTTGGGAAAAATGAGTTTTTTGTTTAATTTTTTTTCATTTTTGAAAGAAAAAATTTATTTTTTTCAAATGATTTTTTTTAAATTTTCGATAATCTTTTTAAGGGTTAATATTAAGAAACTTGAAATTTATACAGAGTATACATATGTAGGTCATTTAAGTGTTAATTTTTGAAAAAAAAAAATAATTTTGAAAAAAATTATTTTTTTTAGATTTTTTATTAATTTTTGAAAAACAAAATTTTAGGTAAATTTTTATTTTTATTTTTGATAATTTTATTAATCTTCAATAATCTTTTTATAGGTATATTTAATTATTTTTTCATAAAAGTATTTATGTAGATATATAAAGTTCATGTATTACGTAAGAAGAAAATTTTATTTCAATAATTTTGAAACATCCTTTCGGCGAGCGAGCGTTGCGAAAACGCAACACGAATTTTTTGAGAAACCAAAATCTTTTCTAAAATTTTTTTCTAATATTCCCCCTAATTACACAAAAAATATCCAGTATGTGAAATTTCAAGTTTCTAAGTCAACTGGAACTGGTCACGCGCCGACGAAAATGGACTAATCAGAGTTTTTGGTAAATTTGATTTTTGTCACTAAAATGCAATACGTATCTACACATGAATATTTTCACCAGTCCTACCACTACGATTAAAAACCGTTTTTCATAATGAATGTATTAGAGCTAAACCGTTATTTTCAGAGCCTAAATAAAACTTTAAATTTCGCATTTTGTGATTCACTCAAAAACCTTATTCAAAAGAAAATCGCTTTGCAGTTTTTTAGTATGTAGGTCGAGTTCAGACAGTCAGAATTATTGTGGTCATTACACAGGGTGATTTGCATAAGATGTGACAAAAAGCTAGAATTGGACTTAGACAGGAAAAAAATCGTAAAGGAGGGGGGTCTATTTCCCCCGTTTAGGCGGGAGGGGTAATTAAAAAAAAATCACTTAAAACAGAAAAAAAAATTATAAAAAAATAACGGTAAAACCCACAGAGTCATTCTATAGCATTTTGAAAGCCAGAAATCCATTCTTTAATCTTATTTTTAAATGACGTTGTTTGAAGGTATTGTTTTTGAAAAATTAAATTTCAAAGTCAAAATTTTGAAAAAAAAAATATAATTTTTTTTTAAACAATTTTTTTTTTTTCAAAATTTTACGTAATTAAGTACCTATAAAATTTGTTTCGTAATATTCAATGCTCTTATTAATTTTGGATAAAATACAAGAAACCGTGTGTCGATGTTGGTTTTGAGACTTTCAAATATGACAAAAACTACTTTTTTCTCAGAAAAACCCTTTATTTTAGTTTTTTGATATCTGATTCCTGAGAGGAGAAATTCGGATTTTTGTTTGTCCAAATAAGTTGCAGAATAAGGAAAGAATGTTTCAATTTAGATTAAATATGTCAAAGCTATGAATTGCTGTCACTTTGTTAAGACAGATTAATTACAGATTTATTGTACTAAAATCAGTACAAAATATTTATACAATCATTATTTCACCTAATAACAGTATTTCTGCTTCGAAAATAATTTCTTCTGCCTAAACTATTTCCAAAAACCTCACTTTTCTTCCACTTACTGCTCCCCATCAGGGGGTATCATGGTATTATAAGCTCCCACATCCCAACTTTTCAGTTGTAATTTGATTGTAATTCAAATTAGCATATTGCGTTTTGATTGCTTGAAACGTTAATTAGACACAATCAAGATTACTGTACACTCACTGGTGTTTTTGTATTTACAATCGCTGTAGCCTAACCCTTGCATCAATGAACCTACATACACCGCACCCACTGTCGAGCGGCGGCGGTGTATATTTCTATGCTTATACTCCTGAGTCCTTACACAAAAGGATAAATGCCAGGGCGTGTGTTTTTGAATTGCATGTGAGTCCCACAAATATAATGCAACAATAACTGCAAACCATACCAAAAGTTGACACACTAATTTCCCACGCTAAGTCGTCAAGGATATGAGTCCGTGATGGTTAAAGTGTGGTCATATATAGAAATCCAAAACCGGAAAAACATTGCATTGTAAAGGAAAATTTTAAATACCAGGTCGCGTCACTTCGTTCTTATACCTATATATTTTATATTTGATCGTGTGATCCTTCAAACACGCGGATTTTGAGTTCAAACAGTCAACGTCGATTATATGGAGCGTTAATGGATTTATGCAGATGCGAGTTACTGCTCGACTGACCATGGACGGTGTCGGTACGGTTGCGGGTTCCGGGAATAAATTGCAATTTGCAATCAAACTCTGCCATCGCAAACCATGCCATAAATGCACTGCACTCTGCACTCATTAAAGTCCTTCACTGAGTAAAGTTCGTTTTGAGTTAAAATGGCTCACGCGATTTTAAATCGGCCGACATTTTTTTTTAATTTAACAAAATGTTCAAATAATGCAAAGTGCACTAATGATTAAGACTCTATGAGATGGTGTGGGTGATAATTGGTGTCGTTGTTATAGCTTTCTCTCTCTTTCTCTTTCTGGGTCTCTGTCTCTGCCCTATGTGTCGCGTCAGGAGGATTTGCTTTTATTTTTCATGTTTGATGTGCTCGTGAGGCAAATTACCGTTTGATTAATTGTATTTGCCTATTATAGCGATTGGCTAATGACATAATGACTTGCTGGCAACCAACGACATCGACATCGACATGAGAGTAATTATTATAGAAGTTTGAAAAATTATAGAAACATGAATAACAAGTCGTTTGGCATAGTACATGAAGCTTTTAATTGCATTAAGTTTTTAATTATTTATTGTTTCTCCTATACAAACAAAAAATAAGAGAGAAATAATTAATCATAATTTTTATATGATTAGAAAAATTGAAAAGCCGGTCTGACACGATTATAAAAGTTTACACGCAGTCAAATAAAAAATCGCGTAGGTTGTGAATGAGCATATTATTCACTGACAATCTACACAAAATAAATAAAGATGACAGTATATTGGTAAAAAAAAACATTAGCTTTGTTTTTGGCATTTTTTTTTTTGTGACTGTAAAATTTAACAATGCCATACTTTATATTTTTTTTTTAAGTAAATTTATTTATTTTACTGGCTCTTAAGTAAAAATTGGTTTCGTGTAGATACAAATTTTTGAATCGCACGAACTTTGTTCTTTAACGATTTTTTTTTTTAAATAGGGCAAAATTGTAACAAATTTATCCATTTTTTCCTACCACCACACAACGCCCGACTCGACGTAATGCTCTAACTGTCAGTTTAACTATTATTGAGTTTTTAAATTCAAATAATAACATCAAGAGCATTTCAGAACTGAGCCCGAGCTGTGAGAGTGCGTTCCGACTTCAGAGCGTGCTCCCTGAGCTCAGAATAAAATAACCGAACAGATGGAGTAAAACACTGAACATGGCCAATTCTATTGTCCGCTTTCACACGAAGAAACAAGTTGCTGGAGATTTTTTTGACGTTTTCTTTTAATCTCCTTAACAATCTTTTGTACCTTTCACACGAAGAAACAAATTCGGAAGAGATTTGCTGTATTTTCCTCTTAAACTACCTTGGTTGAACGAACACAAACGTAACGTAGGAACGTCCTGAATTTGTTGACCGGGGAGATTTTGTTTACCCTTTTTTTCTTCCTGCACTTCTCGCCTATGAACTGATTGTTGCTGGAAACTCAGTTGCTTCGTGTGAAAGGGGTCTACAGTTTCTATGTAATTTGACAGATTTGACAATTATGTTTTACTCTAGTCAGAGTTTACTCCGTTCCATCAGGGTCTACTTAATTCTCTGCTCTGAAATCAATGTCTCTGAACTAAAATAAAGAAAAACGCCTGTTGTGATGACATTTGTTATGATGACATTTTGGACGAATTTGTCCACGCTCTTATAATTCACATTTACTCTTTCCCACAAATATGATAAGTAAATGTGTAATTTGTATGTGAAAGGAAATTCGTCTTTTGCCATTTCCAGTGGTGTGCATATCATTCTCGAGTACGAAAGGAGAAGTACCAAAAAACACATTGCTCAGTGGGTGCAGGTAGTTCACTAAATAGTACATAGTTTCAAAGTTCTTGGGTTTTGAGCTGTGAATTTATTGTGTGTCTTCAGGCCGGAGACTCTAGTCCAGCATTTTTAGACATTTTTGGTCTTATTAATTAATTAGATTTTTGGCTGTTTAAACTATGTCTAAGCAGTGCTGTCGTTTTCCAAATTCCGAAGGTAGCACTTGTCAGAAAATTTGGGGAGCATTTTTAAAAATTGAGGAGCCCCCAAAAATTCATAATAATTCATTTAATAATATGATTCCAAATGAAATGAGACAAAAGGTAGAAAAAAGTCTATCGAAACATAACAATTTTTAATATTTATTTTTGCGAATGAGTTTGCACAATCAAAAGAAACAACACGAGTCAATTTTTTTTTTTTTTTAAGAATATCATTTTCTTATTTTTTTTGTTAACCAATTAAATATGTTGGTCCGATAACTTGTGTATAGCTTTAATGTCATCATTTTTTGTTGTTCTATAAATTTTCTTCCGAAGAATATCTGACTTTGAATGAAGAAAGACAACTTTGAATTTGGAAACCTGAATTCCTTTCGTACAAGAACTTTTTAAAACTTTATAGCCAATATGTTTTGTTGGCACCTCAACGTTAGTTCAAAAAAAAAGTTTTAAAAAGGTTTAAAATTGATCGATCGAACTGTTTTTCTTAACCGAATGGTCAAGTCGTACAAATAAATTAAAGAAACAAATTGTAAACATTCGTGAAATCTTCATTAAAATAGAACAGAAAATAACAATTTTTGCCCACTTTTTGTCACAGTAAAGTACGTCCACTTTCCACAAAGAAACAGAAACAGCTCTTCAAAAAAGAAAAAAAAAAAAAAAAAAAACAACAAAAAACTGTATAAAATTATGTTCCCTTAATTTTTTTACTAGTAAGTGTATAATATAAACAATTAAAAACGAAAGAATTTTTTTGGGCATTATTTTCATAAATAAATACATAACATCACTTAGTTAAATTCTTTCATTGAGATTTTGACATTTCGAGTAATTCATCATTATATCGCTTTCTGAAACCGAACAGAAATGTGCAATATTTTTTTGAAACAGCTATGTGAAAAAATAAAAATTTGTGTTCATAAAATGTAGGATAATCTTTTCAACTAATTCTTTAATGTGGTGACTTGGGGACTGGGGAGCCATTTTGAGATAAGGGTAGCACAGTAGCCCTTTCCGCAGCAAAGTAGCCAAATGCTACTATAGTAGCCAAAACGACAGCAGTGTGTCTAAGTATTTTGAAACAGTAGGAAATATGCTTTAAGAAAAAAAATTGCATTTCTCTAGGTTTAGACAATATATTACGTTGTCTAAAGCAAGATAAAAAGATAGATTACTTTAGCAAAAATTAGAAACGTTTTTTAAAAACTTGGACAGCTGTCTAAAGTTAGACAATCTTTATTAATAAGACCATTTGAGTATTTGCGCCTTCAGTTTCTACTAAGGCCAAGAACTCTATCCTATTGTAGCATTTGCGCCTTCAGTTTCAATTGGGCCAGGGAATCCTATCCCAATGATATGAGCATGAAGTACGCGTTAGTTATTTAGGAAACCCTATTATAAAATTAAATGAAATACCTTTTTTATATTATTTTAAGTAAGATCTAAGATTAGTTTGTAAGATTGAAATGTAAATATTGGAGTTCTGAACTCCTTAAAACAAACAGAGTCTTCCTGCTGCCTTCGATCTGACCCTAGACCCAATGCACTACCTCAGCTATAAGCAAAGAAAGCATTGAGTTTTATTTGTTTAGTTTTGTTTAAAAAAAAATACTGTTTTCATAATTTTTAAATGTAATATTAGGTGCATTTTATTGGCAATTTTATAGCTAGCGCAGTAAAATTTCCCTTGATGAACAATAACAAAACCAAAAGTGCCGATAAATTAGCCAGTAGACTAGTGAATATAAAAGTGGACAAATAGTGTCGAATTGAACCTTAAATGGTCGGTAACGTAATTTGTTTTCACTCAAAAAAGGGTGTGTACACATCCAGAGAATAAAGAGTGAACAAAAAAGTTGCTATAGCGTTTTATAGAACTTACTTATATTGCTGCGCTAGCTATGAATTTCCAATAAAACGCACACATTCTTTGAAAAGGTAGAGTTTGTAAAAGTAAATCTTCGTCAACACTGCCACATTCAAGTCGCATTTCTGCAGACAAATGCAGTCTGTTTCAAATTGTATCAGTATTTGAATCAAATTTTGCCCAAAATATACATAATTACTACCATTTTTTTGCAATTGTTTTTAAAAGTGTTTGAGCATGTTTACTTTTATGAGCTCAGGGTAAATTTAGTAGCAGCAGACTGGAAAATTATTAAAAATCTATACGTACATTTTAGAGCTAAATAAGACAATTTTCTCATAAATCCTCAAACCCCTATTTCTGTAATCGGATTTTTTTCGGCAAAAGCTTTAAAAAGTACGAAATTTAATCAAAATCGTAGAAACAGCTTTCGAATAAAATTGAAAATACCGCAATCATTGTATGGTAATCCTGTTTAAGATGTTCCAAGACAAAAATCAGTTCAGCGGTCAATATTGAATATTTTAAGCCTTAATCTAATTACCTGGGGCATTTAGTTGTTGCAGGAAATTTTTAAATTAATCCTGATAATTTTAGAATATCACACTTGCTGAACAGCTATGATATTCGAAACAGTCATTCAAAACTTCTTTAGAATTCAAAATCAGTTAAATTAAATGAGAAGCTGAAATATTTATGAATGAATTTCTTGCCGAACTAAACTCTTCTATCTAAGCCGGTACCATTCATTGACTCGTCCATCCCGTCGCTCGTTGCGTCGTTGCTGGTCGCCTGTCAGCCGCGCCGCCACTTTGTCGGCAAACTTCTTGCCAATTAATCTCAATACAATAAATTCTTCTCTCATTAATTAACTATTGTTTTCAAAAGGCAGGAAGTTTTTAGTTCTTCTTTGGCTCCCTTAGCCCAGGTCTACATGAGTCCAATAACTTATCATAATTTCCCAAAAAAAAAAAAAAAAAAAAAAAAAAAAAAACTACTAAACACACAAACGGAACTTGAAATTAACCATCTGAATGGCATCTACAATCATCCTGTGAGCACAAAACATGTCATAAATTTCATCAAAATTCTTTTTTGTTGAATGAAACTTGTCAGACATGGTTGTCTTTGTCCTGATGTTTGGATAATTCAGTTTGTTTTTTTTTTTTTTTTTAAATAGGTATACGACCATTCTGATCATATAATTAAAGGATTATAAAGCGGAACCACCCGATGCGATTTTGCCATCATCGGTTTTACCTGATGTAACCTATACCGTGTGTTGTTCGTGTTTGGTCTCCATATCGCTATGTGTGTGTTTTTTTTTTTTAGTCCTTGTTCGGTTGTATTCCATTTTTTTTTTATTATATAGCTGATTTGTTTATATATGTTTAATTCAATTAGTTGCTGAACAAAAGAAACTGTTCGGCAGAGTTCCTTTGATTCGTCCTGTGTGAATATCCTGTGAGGTAATATAGTTATGCGAATAATAACCCTTTCTCTCTATTATAGCTAGAAGTCTCTCGCTATATAATTAACAGCCATGCGATACTTCATTAAACTTTTTTTTTTTTTTGATTCAAGTCGGTTCGAGTGAATGGAAATTATGTATATGAAATCGATTTGATATTAATTTTTCATAAAAGGAACTTTGTGAGGAATAACACGACAGATTACAAAAAATCCAAAGGAGGTTATAACTGACTATGCGGGGGGTTGAATTAAGTCTACCTATATTATAATAATTTTTTTCCAACTATCAATTACCAGCAATTTGCCTAAAAGGGTTAGGCGTCAATTCAAAATCACTGGAGTTCATATTATGCAAAAGATATATAATTAAGTTCTTGTGTGTTTTCTTTGAAAATAGGCTTTTCTCACGTTATCAATAAGAGAGAGAGTATAATACATTTTGATATGATACCTTTCGTATGCATTTTATTTATTCAATGATTTTTTAAAAGTAAACAGAGGTTAAAAATGATTTTGAATATTTATTGAAAGAATGTCGTGAAGAAGATAGTCATCAGATCGTCAGACTCATTTAATAGTTCTCAGATCAACTGCTCGTCAGAAAGCGTATTTCAACTTTGACCCAACAGAATGACATAACGTGAAATATAAAGTGGAGTTCGTGGCGATCTTCAAAATGGATCTATTTTGAAATTAAATAGATTTATTCTGACAGATTTTAATTATCTATCTCAGGGCCTAATAATAAAAAAATACTTAACTCGCATGTAAACCTCAAATTTATTAAACTTTTTCTGCCTTATTCATAAACAAAAATTGGTTATTTCAGCTCTCGTGTTTAGGGAAACTACACCATGGAATAAGAATTTTCCAAAATCAAAATAAAGGCAATTACTTACTGCTCCATTTGAGTCCGGAAAATTGTTATTTCATGGTGTAGTTTCCCTGAACACGAGAGCTGAAATAACCATTTTTTGTTTATGAATAAGGCAGTTTCTGTTTAAAATTTTGTCCCAATATTTAAACAAAAAAAAATTTCAAACATTAAATTAAATTTTTCAGTTTGATCAAAGGGCGTAATTGTGAACAGGGGTAATTGTAAACACTCTTTATTCTTTAAAAACCGTTTATAATTTGAAATGTGATGGCATTATTTGAAAACATATTATATTTCCAATATGCTGACGCGTGTTTGTGTTTTATTCAATGACGTACGTCATTCGTTTTTTTTTGCATTTTTAAGCTATTCAGTGCTCATTAAAATTGTTCCAAAACAAATAAAGTCCATCAAACTAAATTAAATTTTATTATTATTATTATTATATTATTCATACTAGAATGTCAGTTTATAAGACTTGACCATTCTTTACTCCGTCAATTTCAGTTAAATTTTATTTTCAAAGAAGTAAATGTAAGTTTTAATGCATTTCATTTGTTTTTATTCTTCTTCATAACAAAACTTTAAAGTAGGATTGGCTGCTTACAATTACCCCATTTTTTTCATATACCATGGGTAAAAACAAAAACATATCGACAAGCATATCGATGGCAGGAAAAATCCTACTGCCATTTTGAATTATTTCAATTGAATTATTTTAATTAGCACTACATGTTTACAATGAATTTTAATGCCAATGTCAAATATTTCAGTAACGTATGGCCCACTCACTGATGTGGGGATTCGGCCCTTGCACTGTAAACGTGAAAGACACCATAGCAAGGTACCTTATTTCAAAATCTCGTGCTGGTTACCCTTGCAATAAGGAGGACCTGATTTATTAGGTACATACTTAAGGATAGCAAGCTTTTGGTTAATCCTTTCCATAATGGGTGGCCAGGAGACTACTGGTATCGGAGTTTCATGTCAAGGCTGTTTCACAATCCAAGTCCAAGATCTAAGCGATAAAAGTTTTGGTATACTATAAACAAAATATGTGGATTGTTGGCAGAATCAAAAACAACTTTTATCAAAGGAATTTCAACGGTATAGTTTAGTGCAAAAGTATATCAGTTTTTAAAATGTAATATTTGAATTAATAATTTTTTAAAGAGTTAACCTTATTTATCATTTATTTAAAATATGTACATAAAACACTGATTTTTCGCCTAAAAATTTAGTTCTGTATTAAATTTTTTGGGATAGATGTGATGTGATTGTGATTTCTTTTCTTCGTCACATGATTTAGCTTTCATTTTGTTCACTTTTGCAAAAAAAAAGTTTTTATTCTACCTGCCTTAGGTACCGAGTTCTTTGTTTTTATTTTCCCTTATTTATCTCGTTTTCCTAATAAAAGACGGGGGTAAATGTAAATATCAAATTTTATGAAAATTAGTAAACAAACGCGTTTAAAATTATTACTTTTCAATAGATGATACAATCCGAACGTAAGTTGCATCAACAAAAGTTTTCAACATAGCATAGTTTAGCTGTTATAAGCACTACAAGTTAAGAAAAAAAAAAATAAATTGCAAAATCGTTTACAATATTACCCCCTTTGACCTTGCCTACTTTTGACGTATTTTAGCATTATTGCTTGTTTGTCAAATATAAGTTGGTTGTAGTTTAAGAAACTTTCAATATATGGTGTTGCATGTATGTAACTTATTAAGTATTTAAATGCTTAATTTTGATTAAATTTCAAGGTAGGCTTTGATTAATGCAATGAATGAAAGGAAGTTACTACATCCCTACAGAAATAATAGAATGTGCCTTTCCTACCTTAGCTACATACATACCTTAACATGACATGTAAGTACATTGTTTTCAACAAATTAGAAGTCAGATTTTTATGTTTTTACTTTTGTTCTACCTTTTTCTAAAACCTTATTTTAATCGAGGGTGTTCTTGACGATTAAGGTCAATTCATAGGGGTGTGTTTGGGTTAATTAGCCATCTGTTGAAATCAACAATAAACACCCTAAAAAAGTTGAAATTAATAACGCCAATTAGTGAGTGACTTAGACTGACGTTTATAAAAGGTAATGAAAAACCACACTCAATTAAATTGAATTTTGTAAAATGTTAACGATAACTTTTTACTTCTGCAAGTATTTAAAAAATAAATAAATATCTCCTTTCTAGATCATTTCTCTAAAGTTTAACCGCCAAAAAGAATTCAATCACAAAAGCCATGATGTGCTTTCTTAATTTATAAAGCTTGCCGCTTCTATTCATCGTAGATTCGAAAAAGAGCTGCCGCCATCACAACTTGAGAAAGAACAAAATCTCAAATTACATCACAACCAAAAATCTGATATCAAATTACAATCTCACAAAAGAAGCACAGACATTCGCAATTACTACAGATTTTTTTCTTTTCTTCTTTACCGAAGGACTTTAAACTTTAATGATTCATATTATCTTCACATTTTTTGTCTGTATTGTGTTAATTCCTTTGGATTAAACCGCTAAATAGCAATCGAAGGTCACAATCGTGTCGCAATTAATTAGAGCATGATAATCAAGGATTGGCTTTGCATTTAACCGCACTTCATATACAAATAGGTTAGAATGAACAAATATTCTATACCGTACGACCCACATTATTATTATTAAGTGATATTGAGTTGGTTATCTTTTTTTTTATACAATAAGTAAGTAGGTATATGCGCAAATGTCCTTCTTCCTGGACTTTTATGTGGGTGAAGATAAAAGAAGAAACGATGCTTTGTGGTAAGCCCTTTAGGAATTTACGTAGATACATTGATTGGAATCCAATTTCATCCCTTTTGTTTAGGGCGCATCCCTTGGTATATTATTTTTATCTCTTCTTCGTTCTTTTTTTTTAATTTTAGATGAAATTCATTAATTGAGAGGGTGACTTCAGAGTTCAGACAGTTGTTGGTTATGTGGAACATCTTTTCTGTCAATAATAATGAGAAACGTGTGCTAGTTGTTGCCCTTTTCAAGCTGCAATTTGAGAATGCATGAAATTGGGTGAAAAATTAATCCGTAACACACGTTTCAAATTTGTTGAGTGCTTAAGATTAATTTTTTATTCACAAGAAGCAATTTTAATCAATAATAATTTTTTTTTTTTTATACAATTTGGAAGCGACCATTTACAAAAACGCTTTATTCAATGTTGATACTTGAAAAATAATATATGATGTACTTATCCTAACTTACTTTTAATTAAATATCTTCAAAGCCTCAAACATGAAAATAAATTTGACTATCCCCCATCGCTTTTCCATATTTTTTACTTACTCTAAAAAAACCAAGCGTGTAAAAGACATTCGAAGTTATAATCAAAATAAATACTACAATGATAAGGAAAAGTCCAAAAGATCAATTTTTGTAGAATTTCTGACTTTTTAAAAATATTTTCTCGTTACCACTGAAATATTTTAAGCTATTGATTTTAGATACTGAAATAGAAATTAAGTTTATTTTTCCTTGTGATATATAATTATGTAGTATCTACTACATGGCAAGTTATGAATAAATTTATGAAAAGACAACAAACTCGAAATTTTGATCAAACTTTACATTAGAATGAAAAGAATCCGAAGTGTCCCTCTGTCCCTTTGTCCTTCTGTCTGTCTGTCAGTTCGACTACAGCAATAAGGATTGTACTATTTTCTTTCAACTTGGACAACAGTCATATTTTTAATATTTAAGTACTAAAAAGAACCGTAAGTATTTATAAAGTGTGTTAAGCATATTAGGAACATCGAATTTCGCTCAAAAATGGTTCAACTGATTTCGATCAATTTCTGTGGGGAAAATATGTAAAGGGTGGTCCAACGAAAACGCACGATGTTAATTGTAAAGGAAACAAAAAGTTTTCAGAGAATTATCTTAATATTTTTTATTATTATAAAAGGATTTGTGACAATTATGTGTGAAACACAATATCGGCCAAATGCTCGCCACGGCTTCGGTGGCATACCTCTATCGGATGGTCCATATTTTTTTAATGACTCAGAGACATAATTGAGGTTCAATGTCGTTAATGTGCCGAATTATCTCATCCTTTAGCTCTTGAATTGTTCTTTGCTTATTGACGTACACTTTTTCTTTTAAATATCATCAAAGAAAGAAGTCCAACGGTGTCAAATCACATGATCGAGTTCTGTAAATAAATTTAAAAAAAAATCTGTCCCTATCTTAATTTTAACACGTGCCGAAGGGCCTGTACTTTTTTCCATATAAATTACATGAGTTTCTTTCTGTGTTTTAATTTTTTTTGTGATACAATTATTTTGCATTGTTTTTTTTAGGTCCGATTACAACGGTCCTGCCATATATATTTTTTTTTTTGCATTTTTGGAACAGCATTTTTGGAAAATCTTTTTTTTTTCTCAAAAATGGCTCAAAAGATTTTTCTAAACAAAAATCAATACATTTCATTAGGTATATGCTACCTTTTAGACTGATTTTGATCATTTTTTTTTATGGAGAATCTTCTGAAAAATTTAAATAGTTACCAAAATTTTCAAAAATTTCTTTTTTGATTTTTAAAAAAAGTTTCAAATTTTTTTTCGGAAATCAAATATTTCGAAAACGACTTGGCGGTTTTTTCACATTATCTAAAATAATTTGAATAATATTTTTTTACTGTCAAAATTAACGGTATATTCCATATAAATGTTAAAAAAAATCGTAGAAAATATAAATTTTCTCGAAAACGACTCCCACGATTTTGATTAAAATTGTTATAAATACTAATATTAGTATGTTCTACGATTTACTAAAAACAAAATTTACAATTAACTATTATTAAGAGTACCTCTTATAGAACTATTTTCTTTATTTTGGCCTATCTCATTATGTGTGTAACCGATTTAAATTATTTCTTTTATACAAATGCTTCTCAAAAGTTGAAATCATACTGCATATCAAAATTTTCAAAAAAAAACAAATTTTGGATTTTTAAAAACAAATTAAAATTTTTTTTTTTAAATTCGATATTTCAAAAACGGGTAGATAATTTTTTCCGAAATTTAATTTTTGATTCAACATAAATAAAAACTCAAAAATTGTGTACCAATTTTTTTTTTTTTCTTAAAAATTTTTACAAAAAAATTAGTAAAAAAAAACACTTCTTCGATTTTAAATTTTTTTTTCTCTAAAACTAAGATTAGTTAAGAGGGTGTACTCTTTTTTAGCTCTAAAAACAATAATTTAAGAAGAGTTTTTTCCATATACATATTCTTCAATTATTATTAAGTATATGGACAAATATCTAGGTACATATATAATTAATATTATTATAAGTTATATGTACTTCTAATAAACTCAATCTGTTAAATTCAAAGAAACTTTTACTACAAGAGCAAGTTCGTGTGATCCAGTCCTGCATTTTATTTCGGCGATAATTGAGACTTATAAATTTTCATATACAATTTTTTGAAAAAAGCACATATAACTTAACCTATTTCAAGAATATAATTTTGAAAATCTCAAATGTCCGAAAGATTAAATTTTATTTACAGCTATTAAGAAGATATTGGTAGTTACAGAAAGTGACCCAATTTTTTAAACAAACAGAGTAATTAAGGTAAATTTTTCAATTGAAATTCCGATTTGTCACCTATCCATTTATAAAGATTTGCTACCTTAAGCCAAAAATAGAGATTTAAAACTGGTTGCCCTATATTTTATAACTTTTTAAATGAAGCTAATTGCTTGTCCAAAAAAATTGGCTTATTTTTAAATGTTCTTCTGTTTTTGTATGTGTGTACCGCCATTTTATTTTCTTTACATGTGTGTTTATGTTTTTTTTTTTTTTTTTTGCTTTTACTTTGTATTTTTTCTACCTTCCTAATGTTTACCCAAAGAATCTATAAAAGCTTTCAAAAGCATTTCACCCACAGCTGCACTGTAAACGCCCTTTTCCATTCATCTTTTTCATCTCCATCGAAAACGGACAGCGCATGGTCCCATGCGCTTAAAACTCTCAGCATCCCGAGAGTAACAATTTTCTTCGTTCCCCTTTTTGAGTTGTCATCTCTTCAGAGGGGAGCTTTTTAATTGCGCTCCCATTAAATTTGAAATGGAAGCGACTTTTCACACGTACTCGTATTTATATTCAGATCCAGACAAAGACGTTTACAAAAAAAAAGTAAATCACATGAATAAACGCCTGCTGGCGCTGGGAGTGTATCAGTCGGAGACGACTTTGAGACGAAAAACATCGCCTCAAGGTGAATTCCTTAAATTATTATTTTAATCATCATGTTACAGTTTGCCAAAATCTACACACCCCCTCTTTAATTTCGAAGCTCAAAGGTTGACTGTTATTTGTGTGTTTGCTTTCGTTGACATCCCCCGCCACCATCATGCGCCCGCCACGCCGCCGGTGACGGATGTTTACATCGAGCATATTGTTACCGATTTAACTAGTTATTAAGGAAGCTAATTAAACACCGGTCACGTGCCTGATGCTGACGAGGACGACAACGAATATAAAAGGACAAAAAGATTGGTGTGTGTACTGCACTGGTGGTGGCAGTAAACAACTTATTCAATGGATGGACAAAGGATGCTGGAAAACAGTTGATTTGTAGAGAATTCCTTTCAAGTTGTCTGGCTTACATGTTTTGTGTGACACAAAAATGAACAAAACACAACACCCCCTTGTAATAAACTATATAATGCTGATTATATTGTTTTTTTTTTTTTTTTTTTTTTTTTTTTTTTTTTGTAAAACGAAAGCGAGGGTTGTATATTTGTTATACTTTTGTTTTTTTGGAAGTGACATTTTTAACTTTGAGTTAAAATTTTCACGAATTGTTTGTTTCATGTACCTGCAATAAATTCAACCACCAGTGGAGACTGACAGTGACAGTTCAGTTTAACATTTAATTTAGATGTGACATATTCCCATAATGAACCGAACTATGCGCTGAGGTAGGTATAATTCTTGAAATAAAATTGTTAATTAGTCGAGATTAGTCTGCCGAATGAGTAGCAAATGGGACAAAAAATAATTATTAACTTAATAAATTACAGCTTTTAAATTCAAAATTCTGGTAACACAAAATTTTGTATGAAAAAAATTCTGTATTTAAACAAAATTGTTCTGATAATGCAAAATAGTGCGCATTTTTTTACTTTATATCAACAACAATGTGATGTTGAAAAAAAGTTGTTTATTGTTATGTGCAAATTTTTCTTTAAAATATATAGAATTGGGGCATAAGTGCAGCATTTTGGATATAGAGTATTTTCAAATACAGAATTTTGGTCGTACAATATTAAAAAAAAAAATAAAATAAACATTTTAGACATACAGATTTTTTTGAAACCCAATTCTAACCCATTCCCATAATCCATAGTCCAAACTGAACATGTATATCAACTTAGCAGGTCACTTTCTGCATAGCAAATTAAAAAGTATAATATGGTAATTAGAGGCTACTTAGTTGCTTATTAGTTACTCAAAAAAAGGGATGAAAAAGGAATGACGTATCACAGAAGGACACCCATTTTTCACAACCCAACAGATCAACAATTTTTTTTTCTTAACTAAAATTAGCCGCTAATTACCATATCATACTTTTTAATCTGCTATGGAAAAAGTGACCGTTCAGGTATATACATAGAGAAGTAACAAAAACAAAAAAAATTAAGAAACAACTTGAGAAGCACACTCAATGTGTACGTGAAGGTGAAAATAACCAAATAAAAAAAATCTAGCTGACCGTTTAACACACTGATAAATTTTTATGTTTCCATTTTTTTTTTGAGAAGTGAAAAAAATAAGCATCAGCATAGTCACTGTGGCGTATACGTACTTTTTTATCAGCATACGTCACACAATGGTGTTTACATAAGATGTTAAATTCGTCACACAATTTTTATAAATTAAGTTTTTGTTAGAACCACAAAACGTATATGAAGATATACAGGTTGATTCACCTAAGGTGTGGCAAAAAGCTATAGCGAGTAGGTTGAGTTGAAAAAAGAAAAAAAATCATTCGGGAAGGGGGTCTATTTCCTCCCGTTTAGGCGAGGCGGGAGGGGCAATTTTATAAAAAATCGACTAAAAATAAAAAAAATCTGTAGAAAACAACGCCAACACCTACAATTATGTTGTACTTTTTTTTTTAAGTCAGAGATCCGTTCTATTATTAACTTTCCATTGGAAATTATTGCAATCGGTCCGATTTGTGAAATTACAAAATTTTGACATTTCTCAACGTTTCGAGGTCTATGGAGTCGAATTACATAGTTTTTAGAGAGATGTCTGTGTACGTACGTTCGTACGTTCGGAAGCTTTCTTTTGTTCACGATATCTCGAGAACGCATATAGATATCGACTTCAAATAAATTTTATTTTACAGATAATAGGGTCATAACGTGCAGAAAGGATTTTCAGAAGTTTTTTTATTACAGTTATTAAAAAAAAAGTTGTAAAATGGCTTGTTTCTCGAATATCTCTAGAACAAATAATGCTATAGACTGTGGCCTGATTTCATTCTATGCATAATGACGTAGTTAAAAATTGGTTATAATAATAAAAAATCAACTATCAGTTTTTTTTTTAAATAAAAAAAAAAAACATTAAAAATTTTAAAAAAATATTGAATATCTTGAGAATAAACAAAGATCTTTACTTCTGGTTAATTTTATTTTTTAGTACATAAAGTTATAATTGAAAATCGGTGGAGTTTGTGAAAAAATTCAATTAACGGTTTTTTTTCTCGGCCAAAAAAAACTGCAAATGTTTTTCGGTTCGAATATCTCGATAACGACCAATGATATCAACTCCGGGATAATTTAAGTCTACACACAATGCCATAATTATTAGTAATTGATAAGGTTTGTAAAAAAATTAAATTGACGGTTTTTTTCAAGACCAAAAAGAAACTGCAAAAAAAACTGCTAAAAATTGTTAAAAAATGTTTTTCGGCTCGAATGTCTCGAGAACAGTTAATGACATCAACTCCGTAATAATTTTAGTCTACACACAATACCATAATTAGTAATTGGTAAGGTTTTAAAAAAAAATCAATAAACGGTTTTTGTTTTCTAGGCCAAAAAAACTGCAAAAAAAACTGATAATAATTGTTTCGTGTCGCATATACTAAGAGCAAACAGCTTTCCTTTGATTGCACAACTGATAAGTTTTTCGAAAATTTTTAATTGGTAATTTTCTTATAAAAAATATCTTCGGTTGTCTAGTTTCAAAGGGAACTAATGGAAAGTTATCAGTGTGGGTCAATTCCAGCCTCTATGTTATTAATTCAAATTATTTAAGAACATCGTTTTTGAAAAATTAATTTTCAAACTAAATTTTAAGAAAATAATGAAATAATTTAATAATAATTCAAAACCTTCATTACTTATATATATTTAATTTTACCTAAGGTATTAATAGAGCAACAATCCTGCGAATTTTGTTTGTTTTCAAATCCACTAGAACCAGGCTGTCTAAATGAACTAGGAAAAAAATTGCCTCCACTTTGCATTGAATGCGTGCAGCACAAACATGATAAAGTTAATGGAGTTGCCATATTTAATTAATTCTCCGACAACAAACACCGCTTCCATTGCCAAAGCTGCTTAATTTGTCTCAATTAAATAATGAACAACAGACTCCACCACAATCATCATCATCATCATCGGCTCACACAAGCAAGCCACACAAAATGTTAAACCCAAATGCGATTAGTTTTTCTACAAACCTCATTTTAGAAAATAACCTACACACCTCCCACAACAAACGTTCCATATAAAACACATTCACTTCATCATAAATTTATCTATAGAATGTTGTTCATATACAAATGCATGCGGGTGAGGTGATTTGATGTACTATAATCAATGTAAATGAGCTCCATTACCATAACCCTCCTTTATCCCCATCATACATACCTGCCAAACACACACATCATACTCAAACTCTCATTTTACAAAACAATTAAATTCTAATTAAGATTTTGTTTATTTTACTGCACGCAGGATTTTCTACAGAAGGAAGCACGGCATAATTAAATTTCTAGTTTTAGAGCTTGTTTCCCAGTTAGACGTAGCGGCATAGGTATGGATTTAGAGACCTATAGTCTACATATATGCATATCGAATTATCGCCACCATTTTTTTTTATTTTGTTCATAAATTTGCCGCAAATCATTTGATTCTCTGAATAAATTTTAACTCAAACACACAATTTGAGTAAATGACTTATTAATAATCTCATTAAGCTGTACCTAAGTAATCTCGAAGTTTTAAAAGTTTCTACTTTCTTTTATAAAGATCTACACCAATAGCTTTCAAGGAATTTTAAAAATTTGGAAAATAATAATTTTCTTGAAAGTCTTGAATATAATAAGCGTAACTAATTCAATGAAGAAAAATAAAAAAAATAAATACATAAACCTCATTACCGTTAATCACATTGTCCTTCATTATTACAGCTAAAACGATGCTTCAACACTAAGAAGGGAAAAAAAAGAAGAAAAGATGAACACAAATTATAATAAACTGTATACACAGTAATTTTCCCATCCCGAAAAATTAATTAAAAGTTCTTGAAACTTAACACAACCTTTCATTAGCATAGCACTGCTCTTGGGGAAAAACTAATGGGGATGAAAATAGGGCGGGGATGATGGTTGATGGTTCTGAGTTATTTCATAACGTGACGTTTGATGTTGTCGCATTCGTCGCCTTCGTCGTCGTTGTCGTTCGTTTATATCGTAATTATTAATCTTGCAAATTATGTGTAATTAATTTCGCCATTAAAGCTCCTTTTACGGTGATAATGTTGATGAAGGAAAGTTCTTTGCGACTTAGTATGAGGGTGGGAGTGATGGTGGTATTGAAGGTTTTATAATGATGACAACGACGCGACATAATGCCATCACAGGGTTTGATTTTATTTATTTAATTTTTTTTTTGTTTACAAAAAAAATAATGTAATCAAAAAGATTTACAGTAGAGCTTGAAAGTATAAAGCTCAGATTTCTACAATTTATTTGTAAAAATATCTAGAAGTAAAAAAACTCAAGTTGCATAATCAAAAATTGAAGGACAAGAATAAAAAAATCAAAATAATAAAAAAGTACGTATACGCCCCAGTGCACAACTGTTCCACAGATTCATTTTATGGGACGTTTTAAAATCAATATGGTACCAAAATTGTTAAAATGAATACATGAATATAAAATATATGAACTATAGCGTAAAAGGGAGGAGGGGGTTGCGATGGAAAATTTCGTCATCATTTAAGAAAATTAAAAAACAAAACATAATTCGACAGCTCGTATATTTAATTTCTTTCTTTTTTGCAAAAATGAATGTCTATTATGTTGGTCTTATAAACTTTTACGCATCGTTCAACCGATTAAGTTCAAAATTAAGGAAAAAGTTCTGTTAAACGGCTGGAAGATTTAGAATTCTTCCTCATTTAACATCAGCATCACGCCTTTTGTTTTAAAGCTGTCTTGAACGTAAGGCTCCAAGGATACGGAAACTATAACTGCACGAAATGACTTGAAAATATTTAGGGTAAACTTATAGGTAAACATATTTGAGCGGTGCACATCGCAAGCTTAAATGTGAAGTGAACACATCTTATAAGAGCCTGAAAATTGAAATGTAGAAAGAATCCTAATTTAATTTGCAGAATCTTTATCGCCATGAACTTTGATAGTTCTTTTTCAGAATGCGAAAAATTAAAATACTTTAATCGGAAGCGCATTGATGTAGAGATCATGCTGAATTTGAATGATGGCACTGGTTATGTTAACACAAGCTCATAACTAAACTTCACATCACTCCATAATGATCAAATTACAAAAAAATATTTGTTCCGAAGAAAGTAAAATTTTAGTGGACTAAATCGCAATCCATTTTCCATTTTAATTTTTTTTATATGACTTTACTCACATTAAGACTTAATTTAATTTAAGAGGGGTTTGCTATTCAAAATGAACTGTAAGCCTGTGATTTACAGATTTTGAAAACTGACCAATTATGCTGATAAAAAAGTACGTATACGCCACAGTGACTCTGTTAATTCTTACTTCGTACTATTTATTTTATAGGGTCTGCAATGTTATATAGATACTAAAAACAGACAAAGATTAATTAAGATTAAGATTAATTAATCAACTTTCTCTCTTCTCATATCCACATGTAATAGATTATAAGGTCTCAAAAAAAAAGGAAATATAAAAATTTAGCAGTGTGTATGCAACTGTGTAACACTTTTGACTAATTTTTTTTTGTTGGTCATAACATTTTGGTTATATCATTCCTAACCTGATGGTAATTCCTCTAGAAGTAGATACACATATGGTGTTCTTCCCAAGTTTTTCCTTTTCCTTTTCATTTTTTTTTTTTTGTTTTTAATTCTCTGTACCTGAACTTTTTTTTGTAAGTTTTCACATGGACAATGTATGTCACCTGTTTCCGTGTCGGAAGACTATCAACATTTTTTATTTATGCACCAAAACCAAAACTAGTAATGTTTTGTGTATCAAAGAGCATTACAATAAACACTACATATATGTTTTTTAAATAATTTTTTTATTATTATTTATTCCAATCCGAATGTTCATAGCTATAAAACAGAACAACGTCTGTCGGATCAGATAGTATTTAAAAAATGTATGTTTAAATTCAAATTTAATGAAAAAATTATCTTTCTCAAATGTGACCTCAAAAAGTCAAAGCCTGGGTTACTTTTGACAAAATGTCTTTTTTGGAAAATAATAAAAACAAAAATGGTTCCCAGACTAGAATTATTATTTTTATTTTTTTCTAAGTCCATAAACAAATCATACAAAATCATGGGTTATTTTTCTACGTAAAAAGATCAAATTTTAATATAATAATCTAAACAATCTATTCAGATTCATCAAAATTGCATCCAAAAATTGTCTTTTTTCTCCAATTTCATAATAAATCGGAAAAGAACCTAAAAAATCCAGTAACAAAATTATTGGTGTTTAAAATCAATTTAAACAAATTACAAAAAAAATTGAAAGCATCGGCTGTAGAAGGGAAAAATTAAATCGCTATACTTTTGGTATTGGTGGCGCTACTGTATCTATGAACTAAAAAAAAAAAAAAACGAAAGAAAAATAACTTAATTAAGTTTTTCTGCAAAATATATTTTCTGGCTTAACCATTTCGCCTTATGGCTTTTTTGAAATACAAGTATTTCTGTATTATTTTTAAAAATATTTCTGTTTTTTTTTTTTCAATTTCGACGAAAATAATTCTGGGGTAATTTCTCTCTACGTAGTTTCTAGATCAGTTTAACGGTTTAATTTCCAATAAATTTAGCGGATACAAACAAATAATAACTATCTTAATTCATAAAATTTTTGGGAATATGCACATGCGCATAATAAAATTTAATAATCAGTTTATACATGCGTTTAGTATTAGAATTTACACAGGTCTCAAAAAAAAAATTGAGCGGGAGTTGTATTTTCATTTGCAAATTGTGTAGTTGCAGTTTATTCAAATATAATTCATCTCGATAACAATATTGGTATTTTTAAAAACATAACAAGACATTAAGGGAACACGCTTTTTTGGTCTCAAAACAAATCATTTTATCAAACCCGAGGTATTACTTGCAGACAAAGACCCCACAGCAAGTTTTTGGGTATAAAAGTTAAGCATATAAGTCAAAAGCTGCTTTAAGGCCTATGAAAGAAATAATAAAGTCTGGAAGTCTCTGGTCGCGGCTTAAGTCAGTAATACTGCAGTGGAAACCCCCAACTTTGGGTATAACTCGTATATGATCACAGGTCAGTAGGTCCAAGACCATTTGGGTGCGCCAAGCGCTTTACAAGACTGTTTGAAAATTTGAAAATTTTTAAAAAAGGATAAATTCGGAAAGTAAGGGTCTGTATAGACAGGAAATTGTATTTTAAGGGGAATCTATTTTCCCCGATTAAGGCGGGAGAACCACTTTTGTGAACAAATTAACTTTGAGTTTCGCCTCAACTTTTTTGTCAAAAGTAAAAAATGGTCGAATTACTTAAAACCAATTCTTTTTTAGATGATGGCAGTTAAAGATGCAAGACAATTTCTCCGAAATCCATACCTTACACAAATCAAAAGCTAAGAAAATTGTGTGTCATTTTTTGTTTAATTTTATATTTACTAGATATCACCACCAAGTAAGCAAAATGTCGTTAAAACTGTAATACATTAAGTTTTTTTGTCTTTATCGCAGAAGTAACAATACTTAATGAAAAATAAGAATTTCTTTAAATTTGAGAACTAAGCTGATATGCTAGAAAGTAATTTCGCTTTTCTAAATTAAATCATAAATTTTCACAAACTAAAGAAGAAAAAATTGTACACAATGTATGCAGTTAAAATATACAGCATCTTCGCATATCTACTTAGTAAGTCAATTAAAATCTTGACGTCATATATAAAAGAACAGACAGAAGATTTTTAAACAAATTAATTCCGTTGTTCCTTTCCTTGTAGAACACACAGTGATGCAAATAAAATGAAAGTAAACATATTTTTGCCACCACGAATCTCTCCTCATTTTCTATTGTCGCCATCGCCATTCTAATTAAAGCTTCTGCTAATTGAGTTTCATCCCTTGATCTTTTTTGCGCATTTAATTATCTTCGGTTTTTCTTTAAACCATCAGAGTCTACATATCTCATTTATACTAACACTCTTCACAAATTTATCATCTCCCCATCATGGCCTCCCTTAACTCATATACAAGTTAAGCATCCTCCACTATATAACATCAAACACCAACACCATCACCACTTGGCAAAAAAACCTCGTCAACCCCATAACAAACAGTTTCAAGTTTAATTAATAAATTTTTGTTTTTATCTTCTTCTTGTTTGTCTACTGAAACCTTTTACCGAACCACGATGTTTTTAAATCGAATCCCTCCATTTTTTGTCGTCCATGTATATATGTGTAGATGTACGTTCATGATTGTTTAAGTCTATTTGAGAGTGTGTGTGTAGGGTATTTACGCTTCCCTTTAATTGAATCATTGAAATCAATTTTGTAATTTCCATTTAGGTTTAGATTGGGGTTTGTCGTATAGGGAACGAGTACGAGGACGAGATTCACCATCCTCAGCAGGACCAAGTTTAATCGGAATCCCCCTCTATCAAATAACCCTACACATACATACATATACATTCACATCGAATTGGATCCCTCTTATTTCTTCCTTTTATCCTCCCATATGCCACCCATGCAAACTCTCCACTCCGTTTTCAACCCCGCAGCAGGTTGAATGAATGTGATTAAGTGTCGCCATCTCTTTCGTTTGTGTGGATGGGGGAGGATTTTATTGGAAAACTTTTACCCGGGGACACAAATTGCTTTTCAAATGTTTTTGACAGTTTGCAAATTGGAAAATTGACTTTTGACACAAAAGTCTCCTAAGGAAAATTTTGGTAGGTATTTTTTGTTTTTGTTTTTTTTTTTTTTTTGTGAAAAAGAAGAAAATTGAAGAAAAGGTGATGTGTGTGAATTTATTTTCTATGAATTGAATCTGAGTAAGTGTTGGTGGCTAGTCCTTTATTTTTGTTTTTTTTTTTTTTTTTTGGATTATGTGGACGTTGGATGTAAATTTATATATCTGGAGTGATTTATACCACACCTTCCCCCACATCAACTATTCATACATATATACCTTACCGAACTTGATGATGATGCCTGACATAGGACGGAAGTTCAAATTGGTATATTTCTTTGTAAATTAAGTTAATTTGAATGTCAGATTCTATTGAGCCAAAGTAAATTGAAATTTGGGGAAGAGAGTGATGGGGTTTATGTAGATTCCATTCAATTTCAAACAATATAGCTTGATAATTTTCTTCGGACCAAGAGGATATTATAGGCAAGCAAGTGTTTATTGCTTGTGCTATGAAAATTTGAATTGGAGGTCCTTCCAAGTGAAACTAGCACTTAACAGTTAGATATATTTTTCTATAAATATGATTTTATGGAAAGGGGGTTTTAAAACCCTTTCTTTCCGTTCTTTCTTCGCCAATAACCCATATGGTTCACCCCGAAAAAATAAAACGATACAGATCCAATTGATAGCAGTGTTGTATATCCACCTCTTTTTTCCTTATGCCTGTATTTACTTGTCTCTTTTCTTTAAACTGAATTTTACACTACTTTACCATTTGCAAAAGGCCCAACACCATCTACCCGCCACATTAGAATTATTTTTTGGGTCTTTGAATGGAACCCCGATAGAAACCTAGATCTTGTGTTATTTTTGTTCTACGTGTTAAAAGATAACCCCAAATTCAAAGATGAAATAAATCCCCAAAAGCGCATATAAGTCCCCAAACAAAAAATGAAATAATTCCCCAAAGATATAACAAAACTACGGCGGCGTATACACAGTGAAGTATGTACAACCACCCTGCTTAGGCCACTATAGGATTTGGGGTTAGTGTGAGGTTGGGTGTTTGCAAATATTCTTAAGTTTTTCGTGCGATGTTTTCTATGTTTTTTTTTTTTATTAAATTCATTTAAAGTTCGAGACGTACTCGTTGAAAATAGGTTAAAACTGGTGTAATCGAAATATTTATTGCTTAAAAATTTGCTGTTAGTTGTCGTGCAATGTTTAATATAATTTTTCCAAAATAAAAATAAACATAGAAAACATCACGACAAAATTGAAATTTTCACAACTAATTAAGCAAGAACCCAATCAATATAAGAAGATTTTAACTCTTTTTCAGACGTTCCTCGGTAATTTGATACCAATTTGACAATTTTGCAAAAAAAAAAAAAACATAGAAAACATAGAGCAACAAATTCAAAATTGTCACAACTATTTCACGACTAATTAACGGCTAATTGCCCAATTAATCATTTTTCGATAGGTGAATGTTGTTTCGCTAAGTTGACACTCATGCTGTTTTGTGCTGGGTTTTTGCTGCCAATAATCGAAAAGATAAAAAAATTGCTGTTTTTGGAGCCAAATATTAATTTTGAGAAGTGTGAAGTTTACAGCTATTTTTGAATTTCAAAAAAAGAGTTGTGCGAATTGTGCCGTAAATTTTGTTTTTTTTTTTCGAATTCGCAAACAAACTGTTCTCTCTCTTCTATTTTGCGAGAGAAGAAGTTTCTTAAACCTTTTAAACTTATTTCTATAAAATTACGTCTGAATTATTAAAACATGTTTTTTTTTTATTTTTATATCATTCAAGGTATGGTTTCAAAATCGTCGAGCAAAATGGCGCCGCCAAGAGAAGTCCGAAAGTCTCCGTCTAGGCCTCACACACTTCTCCCAGCTACCCCATCGTTTATCGTGCAACAGTTCTGGCATGCCAGTCGATCCTTGGCTATCACCACCATTGCTCTCAGCGCTGCCAGGTAAATAAGTCCATCACATCAAATCAAACCATAAAATTTGAACTAAGTTTTTGGCAAATTTTATGACTAAAATTAGCATTTCTCTATTCTCATCCGTCCAGGTTTTCTTTCACACCCGCAGACTGTCTATCCAAGTTATTTAACTCCGCCCCTTAGTTTGGCCCCATCGAATTTGACCATGGGTAGCTTGGCAGCTATGTCCCATCACCACCACCACCATCATCACCATCCACATCCGGGTGGTTCCATTCAGCCACCACCACCGCCGCCACCGCCAGGAGTTCCGATGGCATCGAATTCCAGTGGCCTTTCACAACAACCACAAGGATTACGTATTTCGCCACAAACTTTGGTCACAATGCCACCGCAAATGAATTCGTCGAGTCTGCGACTGCCGTCTCCACCGCAGATGGCATCCATGGTCAACGGAGGAGCAGCTTCTAATAACAATAGCAACAACAATGGTCCACCACAGAATCTCTCATTGTCATCATCAAGGAGTTCTCCCCATTTACTTTCTGCCGCCGCAAATGGTTCGCCGCATTCACAGATTATGCTTCAGCCGGGTGGTGGCGCCAGCAGCTCCTTGCCACCCTTGGCCCAGTCTCCATCATCACACAGCAACATTACTATGACACCTTCGCCGCAGAATCTCTCCACTTCGTCGCTGTCCATGAGTAGTCCGGGAAGTGCAACGGGAAAGATGTTGAAAATAGATCCTTGTGCAGAGGACGCGGATGGAACTGCTGGGAATTCGGTAGACATTCGCTCGAACTCAATAGCTACGCTCCGCATCAAAGCCAAGGAACACTTGGAGAGCATAAACAAAGGACTCGCAATAGTGTAATAGAATTAGGTTTAAGTTTATATTTTTTTTGTATCTATAAGCAAAGTGCACTCTCTTTGAAAACATAAAAGTATACGTTTTATTATTTTGAATTTTGCTTGGAGTGGAGCTTAAATATTAAATATTTTTACAAAAAAAAAAAAAAAAAAAACAAAATAATAATATATTGTTAGTTCTAAGAAATGTCCTTGTACAGAATAAAGTTTAATGACAGTTTTCAATGTGATTCTTATATAATTATGAGTTTTAGTAGCAAAATCACCCCCAGTTCACGTGTTTATTTTTGTGTGCATTTTTTTTTTTATTAATTTAGTGAAATTTTAATTTTAGAAGATTTTATAATTATTATTTGTTTTCTTTTTTGTTTGTTTTTCCTAGACATAAGATGAATACGTAAGATTAAGATAATGTATACTATTTACATAGAAGTAAAATAAAACAATTGTAAATTTGGCAAAAATGCATTGAAATATAAATAGAAATATATGATAAATATTTTTTTTTTTAATTTTCAGGAGGTAAATAGTTATTCCATTAAATCATGAAAGTAAGTATTTATAATTTATTTATTTATTCATTTATTTTTTGCACAACCAAAGTGTTAGACTTTTAGTAAATCCCTTACGGACAGTTTCATAGTGCAGATTTACCGAAGCAAATATGGCACTTAGGTTTCCTAGTTTTATAAGTACATAAATACCAACATGATAGATATATGTATAAGTAACACTCATTCTGATTAGTAGAGGTATGCTCTAAAATATTAAGACTTTGGCTGGTGTGCATAAAATTACAGTATTTAATTAAAGTAAAAAAGTTTAAGTAAATACTAAAATTTAAGTAGATGCTGGATGCTCGAATATTCAGTTTTTATTGGATTCTATATGCATAAAAAAAATAATTACTTGATTGGAAATACTTTAGGTAAATACTGAATTCATTCAAGTAAATGCTTAAAATTCATCGAAAAACATAGTAAATACTTTTTATTTAATTTTTTTTTACAATTATTTCGTTTTAATTGTAAGTAGGGCTGGCAACGAGACGAGACCAGGCGAGACTTTTGTTAGTATCGTCTCGGTCTCATCAAAATCGAAAAATATTTAGTCTCGGTCTCGGTCTCGGTCTCGGTCTCATTCTTAGCCTTGGTTTCTTTCGTGTTTTTTGGTGGTAAAAAGATGTAAGATAAGACGCCTGTTTAGATTGAAAATGTAGAGTACGATATCTCGGCAGTTTGTTGGTAAGAAAAATACGGGGTTTGGAGTCTTGTGTGAAGTACGAAGAAAATGTATAAAACAGACTCGCGAGTCTGTGTTTTTTTTTGTTGTTGTTGTTTCAAACAGTGAAATTGTAAAATAGTTGTTTTTTCTTTCAATGTATTTTGAGGCGAATCAAAGCTTTTAATGTTAATACGATGAAACTTGCCAGTCCGTACTCATGTTTCCCATTATTTAAACAGGGCCAAATGCATGCAATATAGTTAACAATGGTTTCTTTTTTCACTTGAGTTATTGGATGCTCCATTTTGAATTAAGTTGAAATAACATTTTGAAGAATGGTGTAAATTAATTTATTTCATAACAAAAACAACTAAAATATTTAAAAAAAAAAGAGTACATACAACGCTCGATTTTTTAAAAAAAAACAGCTGATTTTGTCAAGCCATGAACTGTCAAAATTAATTGATGGATGTCTCCGTTTTAAATGGATTAAAAAACCTCTACAAAATTCAAATTTTACCTTAGAAAATTCAAAATTTTTGCCGATTTTATTTTTGGCTCCGGAAAAAGGTGTTGTTTGGAAAAAAAATATTATCCAAACCACCGAGACCGGCGAGACCACCGAGACCAGCGAGACTCTCGGCGAATTTCGGTACAAAAAATACGGTCTCGTCTCGGTCTTGTCTCGGGTGCTTTTAAAGTAGTCTCGTTGCCAGCCCTAATTGTAAGAAAATTTAATGAAAAAAGTCCAAAAGAAATACTCTAACGAAAAGCGTAGAATTGACCCAACATTGTAGGTAAGTATTTATAAAGCAACAACAAAAGAAATTGATTTATTTTTACGGTTTGGGATGATTTTTATTATTTTAGAACCTTTTTTCATTTTTTAGTTTTTGGTGAAATTTCATTTTGAATACCAAAGATTATTATTTAATCTTATTTTTCAAAGTAGATAAAAGGGTTAAATCTCTTATTTAAAAAATAAATAAATAACGGCTCATGAAGAACCAGGGCCTAGTGACTTACAACTCTCAACCATTCCTGTGTGCGTGTCTGCAGGAATAGAGGGGACCTACAGTTTATTGCCGAATCCGAACGGCTAAGGTGAGCGGCACTTTTCTATGACAAGAGATACTCTTGGAAGATTTGTCACTTCCTCGCAAGAGGTAGTAGCTCCGAAAAAAAAACTTAAGGTGGAAGCGGCTGGTATTGAACCCCAGGCCTCTGGCATGACAGTCCAACGCACTAACGATTACGCCAAGGGGGCTACTACTCATTCTGTGAATTATCGAACAAAAATTTACATGATTTTTGTATACGATAACTGTTTTATAATTAATACTTTCACATTTCACTTAATCTGTGATAATCCAAAAAATCCAGCGACAACCCACAAAACATCCATTAGACGAAGAAAGAAAAATTAAGAAAAACACTCCAGATTAGTTAATAAGTTACAACAAGATGCTTACACAGTGGCGGTTCCAATAAGAAAGAGGATGATTAAAGTTTCAATTTTAGCAACTATAAATACTTTTGTTTTAAGAAAAAAGTACCAATAGAAAGCAATTTCTAACTCTAAAATAAAATTACAATTGACAGCTTAAGAGGAGGAGTGTTATAGAAAATCTTATAGGAAAATTAATATAAACAAAAAGATGTAATAAAGCAGACTTAAGCTTGATTCACATTATAGTGCCGGTACCGATACAGTCTCGATACGTTCTTCTCCAATGAGTATAATCACACCATCGATACCGCTCCGATACCGATACAGTCTCGCTCCAGTTTCGATTCATTGGAAAGAATATTTGATCGGAGCGAGAACGTTATTAATATAGTTTCTATGGAAAAAAAAATTAAAAAATATACAATACATGTAGGTATAGTTAGATATATCTATCTTAAATTAATAGAAAGGAGAACATAGAAGGAGAATATAAATAATTTTGAATCGGTATCGGTATTTGGAGCGGCAATGTGAACAGAAAGAGATTCTATCGTAGCGAGAACGTTTCGAGACTGTATCGGTATCGGCACTATAATGTGAATGTGAATCCCAAACTAGCGCAAAAAAATCGAAGCAAATGTGCGCCTACTGAAGAATGTATAAATTCATTTAGATAGGCGAAAGTTTCTTTGTCGTTCCGAAGTATTTGAGTTGGTTTCTGAGAGTCCTAACCCAAACAAAAAATGAAAAGTAGCTCCAAAGTCTTCGATAAACTTATCAGTTGTGCAATCAAGGGAAAACCAAAGTTGGGCTGTTTGCCCTAAATATATGCGTCACGAAATATTTCAACAATTTTTAGCAGTTTTCTTTTGCATTTTTGCATTTGCATTTTTTTTGGACTCTACCGGTTATCAACTATAACTTTTGTATATTAAATAAAAATATTCCAGATAGTCGATATTTTTTCACAATTTTTAATTTAAAAAAAAAATCAGTGGGCTGTTTTTTTTCTAAGTCTTACCAATTCTTCACTACATCATTATGCATCGAATGAAACCATGCCAAAGTCGATAGCATTATTTTCTATAAAGATATTCGAGAAACAAGCAATTTTACAATTTTCTGTAATAAGAAAACTACTAATTGAATTTTTCTCAAATCTTTTCTGCACGTTATGGCCTTATTGTCTGTAAAATAAAATCTATTCGAAGTTGATATCTTTTTTCGTTCTCGAGATATCGTCGGCGAAAAAAAGCTTGCGAACATACGAACGTACGTACACAGACATCTCTCTAATAATAATGAGACCTCGAAACGTGGAGAAATGTCAAAATTTTCAATTTGACAAATCGGACTGATTACAATAACTTCCAATAAGAAGTTACATACAAATTTGAGTAACATGAGTTATCGATTATTTTATGAATTTTATATGGGTACAGATGACGCGGCGAACTTTGTTCCGCCCAGAAAATAAGCAATTTCGGGTATTCGTGATTTTCCAAAATTTTCGGTAGAAATTTACAATTTTCGTGTATTTGGTTCAATACGAATCCAAGTTCGGTTCGATTCGCAGCTTCATCCACCTAAAACAAAACTATGTATTTTAACCATTTGGATATCCATTTCTGCCTAACATAACGCAAACATCAGGAATGGTTGAGCGTTGTATGTCGCTAGGCCCTGGTTTCTCACGAGCTGTTGCCGAATTAATTTTTTACTGGCTCTACGAATAGGACAAAGAATTGGTTTCGTATAAAAAAAATTCGAGTTTGTAATCGAAATTGAAACCACGATGGATGATGGACAAGTCCAAAAAAAAGACACACTTCGTGATTAATGAATTTTTTAATTTTTCGATTGAATGGCCGGAATGCAGAAGATATTTTTTCCAAGCCTGTCATTTACAGAAGGCATTTTTATAGACAAAAAAGCTAGTGAAAAATCTGAGCGCATTTCTCAGTAAAATTCCTCACTATATGTCTGCTATCTATACCTATATGTAAAAGGATGCCCATTATAATGTTAAATAACCACTTTTTATTAGGAACAGGCTTCCTATCCTATCTAGCCCTATCTCGCATGCCCCGCAATTTTTCAAAGTAACTGGGATTAAATAGTTTACCTTCAACACAATTCAGACTTCTTAATAAATACAAAAAAGTCCATTAGCTATTGTGAACCTAACCAACAAAAAAAAATTATGAAAAGGAATCATGAAAGCCCTAGTCCTTCAACAAACTTCTGTTCGACACAAATACAAAAAAAAATCATTTTTAAGCAAATAAAAACGAAATTTAATTAAGTTCGATTGATCGAATCATTCAAATTATTTATGCATGTGAATAAAATTGTCTGTTTACACTCAAATCTCAAAGTAAAACAGGAAAACAAAAATTAATTAAACAGATCGTTTATTACCAAATGGTTTGCTAACTTTTTTGTTCCGCCAAATGGATGGACAGGTATGTAGGCATTTGTATTTGTATTACTCTTCACTCGAATAGAGATGCTATACACAGAAAACTTGACCGAATCGGAAAGTTCCATAAATCAATACGCATAACCGAGCCAAGCGAACCCATTCAAGTCATCATCAACCATCATCCTGCCTAATGAATTTTCCGTTTTTATTGGCATTTCCGGCCTCTTTGCTTTGCCCATCGCCATCATCATCAGTTCGGAGTTCAGAGTTCGTCCGATACAAGCCTCACCGGCCGCCCGGGCAACAAACAAAACTTCCAACATGTATCCAATTGAGTGTACTACGTGGGTACCTATAGGAATGGATTGGTGTTGGTGTAAGCCATAAGAGAGGGTGGTGTAGTTGCGATGAGATGTTATGGCCACCACACCCCCAATTCGCTTTGTACAGCAATGAATAAGGACTCGATACCGCTCTCTCCTTGTACAGCTCGTTGCTCATCCTCAAACCGATTAATCGAAATACTTCGTCTGTAAATTTCTGATTGATTGGTTTGTGCAAACATTAATTACCATTTTATTGCTTCGGTAACATTTCGAAGGACAGGCAGGTTGTAGTTGTGTAGAAAAGGCATCCGCATCCGATGTTTGGTTGGTTTGTATTTAACTTTTGATGGGACCCTTTGCTTCGCTTCACCCTGATGGCATAAGAGGTTAACTTTTACACTGTCTTTGTTGTTGGGTTGCTTTTTGGGGGTGAATTATGTTTGTATAACTTGCCTTTGCCTACAATTCAATGTATATGAAGTACATCAAGGGTTTATTCTGAGGCATGAGGGTTAGTGTAGGTATTCAAATTTGAAAAGGGCTTTCAAAAATGTTTTATAGAACAATGATTGGCCACGGGTGAATGTGGTTACATTTGTTTAACTAAACAACAAGCTCAAGTAAGTTTTCACAGCGCCCGCCATAGCGACGAGTTAATTAAATTTAAGCTATGAAGTTTTTGACTCATTAGTCATTACGGCCAGTAGTACATAAAAATGAGTCCAATAATAATAATACAAAATCTACATACTACACTGAAATAAATCAGCAAAAAAATTGTGTAGGGGGTAAATTCTATCTCCTATCCTTTAGTCGTAGGGCGATATCTCTGAAAAATTAACTTTTGAAATGGAAAAAAATATTAAAAATCAATGAAAGCACAATGATGGTGTGTTTTAGTTTTTTTTTTAAACTCATATTCCATTCTTTTATTTATTTTTTAAATCAATTTTTTTAAGTGAATAGTTTTTGAGAAATTATTTTCTAAAATGAAAATTAAAAAAAAAAAATTATCATTTTTTTTTTACAAGTTGGTTTTTCTGAAAATTATGCACGTTTAAGTACCGCCTACCACAATTTTTTTAATATTAAGTGCTCTTATCAATTATTTGTCAGTTACTGAAAACAAGATACGTACTGGGTTGAGACAAGAAAAAAATATCGTATGGGAAGGGAGCCTATTTTCTAAAAAAAAAAAGTGACTTAAACCAGAAAAAACTTATTTAAAAAAGAGGTACTTACTTATACAATGTCATGCTATAACTTTTTGTAAATCCAGAAATCCATAGGTACTATTTTTGATTCAATATTTTTTAGTGAATAGTTTTTTCAAAATTAAATTTCAAATTCAAAATTTTGTAAAAAAAATAAAAAAAAAAAATAGATTTTTTTTTCAAAATTTTACGTTACAATAAGGTGTTTTCGTTTTCAATTTTCAATGCTCTTATTAATTTTTAGTCAAACACTGAAAACCAGACGCTGAAATATATTCTTAATTTGAGAAAATTGAAAATAAACAAAGTAGGTAAGTTTTCCTTAAATTCGATATCATCAAAATTTCAAAATATCATCAAAAATTCGTCTTAGACTCGTGGTTGGAAATCCTTTTTAATTGCGCATAATACATTAAAAATTCTTTCATTATTTTACAGGGTGATTCACCTGATTTAACTGTAAAAAGAAGCTTGAGCATATAGGTTAAGTCGAGATAAGAAAAAAATCGTACGGTAGGGGGGTCTATTTTCCCCCAATTATGCGGGAGGGACAATTTTGTAAAAAAAAAATCAACTTAAAATAGAAGAAAAATCAATAAAAAAAACAACGGCAACACTTACATTATCTTGCTACACTTTTTTTTAAAGCCAAAAGTTATTTATTTTATTATGTTTTTAATTAAAATTATTTGAGAAAATAGTTTTTGAAAAATTAATTTTCAAACTCAAAATTTTGAAAAAATAATAAAAAAAATTTTTTTTTTCAAAATCTTATGTGTTTAAGTAAAATTTTTGTTTCCGATGTTCGATGCTGCTATCAATTTTTAGTCAAACACTGAAGAGTAGATGCTCAAATGTTTTTTTAGTTTTTGAGAAAATTAAAAATAACGGGAGGAGCAATTTACCAAAAAAACTGATTAAGACAAAAACAAAATATTAAAAAAACGACTGTAACAGATACGATGGTATGCTATACGTTTTTGTAAAGCCATAGTTTTTTTTTTAATCAAGTTTTTTTTAGTGGACTTTAAAAATTAATTTTTAAACTTAAATTTTTGCGAAAAAAAACAAAAAAATTTTGTTCAAACTGATTTATTTTTTAATTTTACGTTATTAAATAGTGTTTTTATGTTGAGTATTTAATGCTACCATCAAATTTTTAGTCAAGCAAACAGTAAAAACTTCATGTCTTTATTTCCTAGATTTTGAAAACATTGAAAGTTTTCCTTAAATTCGACTTCCATCCATTATTTTGTTGCTCTAAAGATCCTATTTCTACAAACAAAATAGTAAAGTAGATTTGATTGTTTCGATTTTCTCAAAAACTAAAAAGACTTTTAGGCATCCAGTTCAGTTTTTGACTAGAAATTGATAAGAGCATCGAGTATTAAAAACAAAAATAGGTACTACCTAATAACGTAAAATTAAAAAAAAAAAAAAAAACTAGTTTGAACACAAGTTTTTTTTATTATTTATTCAAAATTTTGAGTTTGAAAATTAATTTTTCAAAAACTATTCTCTCTGGTAACTCGAATTGGTGGAAGCAGCTAGTATTGAACCCAGACCTCTGGCATGACAGTCCAACGTTCAAACATTACGCCACGGGCTACTACAATTTTGTTTTCACTAATTATTATAATTTGTACCGACCGATATCTTGTTTAAAAAAAAAATAAAATGAAATGTGAGTTTGCCCCCACACCCCTCCCCCCTAAGCGAAATTCTGCATACGCCCTTGACAAAAACTTATGGGTGCTACCACTAACAATAGAGTTTTTTTGCCAATAAATTTCTTTTCTTACAATGATCTCAGGAATCATCCCCTAAAATATAAAGTACGATAGGGAACACCCTGTATATGTATGTTATAATGTTATCAATATCAGCTTCCTTCTATCTATGGTTATATATACCTTTTTTCCCAATTCTAGTACCTATTTTGTCTTATCATTTTAATTAATTGGTCAGGTGTTGAAAATTCAAATTAATTGTCATTAAATGCTGGATACACATTAAAAGCAATAAAACAAATCGCTGAAGGTAGGTATTTACGCAAATGGTGCACAATTGCCTTACAAATAATTATTCACCTTACCACAAATATGCCCACAAAATATTATAACCTTAAATCAACCACACACAATAACTAAATGCCAGTAATTTAAATGTTCGCTCTTATTGCCACTTCGAGTTGCATTATACCTTCATTTCCATCAACCAACCAACAACAAGGCATATAATTAAATTCCATTATACGGTAAATGCTGCAAGGACAACATTTCCATCGATAAGATTTACATTCCTTATGCTTTTCGATATACAACTAGTAGATTGTAATTAACAGTTTATCAATGAACAAAATCTACAAATTAATAAGTATACATTTATAATGTGTATGTGAATGGTAGACTATTGAATACCTACAGCTCCTATAGATGAATCGTCCTTACACACACTTTATTATTTAGGTACGCTTTAAAACATCACTGCATTCAGTTTTGCACCCTTGTTTAAAAAGAGAGGTTTATAGTTTATACCACTTTTAGGTACTTTAAGTGAGAATAATGCGCCTAATGGATGGCTCTAGAAATAAGGGTAGCAATAATAGTTTTGATGTTCATTCAGCTAGGCTCGTCATTAGCCCTTCTCTCTTTGTTCTACTCACATAGTAAAAAGATTCCTATCTACCCTTTGCTCAAATGAAAATGTGAACAAAATTTAAGATTGGTATGCGGCGCTGCACGTTGAATACAAAAATTAAATTATATTTTAATAGACCGTCAGTCGTCAAACGAGATTGGAAAATGGCGAGTGATTTAATTTTATTGTTAGGTCGAACAAATAAATAGCTTAGGTCTTCAAATACATACAAAATTTCATTTAAAGAAAATGAACTGGTTTATTTGGAAAAAGTAACGGAAATGGCCCTAACCACTATACGATTTGTGCGACATCTATGTACTCGCTGCGGCACTAGATTGAAATTCAATGTTTCATCTATTAAGTGATAGATGGCGAAGGAGTTGATATTCAATAGGAAGATTTTTATAATTAAAAACTTTCCGTTATTAAATTGAATTCAAAAAATATTTCAAAAAGAGATTGCTACATTCTAATTCTATACATCCATGAAAACCTACGAAACGTACTGAGACTGAAATTAATTGCCAGTGAAGTTATTTCACACCGAGTGCAGGCGGGACATCGCTGCCCAGTTTATAAGGTCTCAACCATCTGGTTCATTATGGAAAAGTTTTCAAAATCTTTCAAACTGTGAGAACCTACCTACGTACCTAACAGAAAGAAGTTTTTTGTGACCTTTAGTCAAATTTGTTTCGCACCGGCACGACAGTTGGGCTCATCAATTAGATGCTGTCGTACCTTTTCAAGTCAGATGCATATTTAAATTTTTTTTAAAATTTATTTATCGTTAAAGCTGTTATTTTGCTTTTAAAATTTGTGTATCTCATTTTTTTTATGTATATATTTTTTGCATTATTTAATGTCTATGTTTTTTTTAAAGATTTTTCGTCGATCTAATGTTGAGTTAACCTCATACAAAATGTGAAGCAATATCTAAACTGTTCAATTTTCTGCAAAATAAAGAGTTTTGTTTAGTACCGTAAAAGTCGGTTTTTAGCTGTTTTTTTAGAACAGCTATTTTGAAAAGGGGCGTCGGGGGATTATTTTTGGATATTTTGTGTGTTCGATGTGTTTAGATTTTGATTTTGAAGCTGTTTAAATAATTGGTACCGAAATTAGAATCAAGTTTTGAATTTTTAAAATTTTGAAAGGGAGTGGGGTCGGAGGAACGACCTAGCCCTTAGTTATTTATATTTTTGGATACAGTTTTGGGATATTAAAGACAAACAAGGTTGACTTGGAACAACTTTGCGATTTTGGATTTATGAAAAAATGGGGCTAATAGAATTTTTACAAAGTTTAAAATTTTGGAGATGTTTTGTTAAAGTTTGTTTTCGGGTTGATAGTATGCATCTATGGATAAAAATTTTTTTCAACACATGTACTTTTAGTCAAATAATCCTAATCAAAGATTCATAAAAATATGTTGGAGAGTACATAGTATGTTGCATTAAAAAAAAAAAAAAAAACTTTGAAAGGCCTTATCTTTAAAAATACACACCCTTTATTTTATAATTTTTTGGAAAAATGTTTAGAATCCTTTTTAGAACCAGAAATAAATTCGAAAAAATGTAGGCTAGAACTCTTTCGAGTTTTGCCTGCCTCACTTCCGAAATTTTTAACAAAGAGGTCCAAAAAAGTTGGAACAATGTTTAGAACAACTAGTACAAACTGGAACAACTTTCAAAATCTCGATTTTCGGAAAAAGGGGGGCTAATTCAAAAATGGTTTTTAGAATCTAAAACCACCATTTTTGAATATTTTTCGGAAAAAATTGGAAAAATGCGGAACCACTTGGGAACAACTTTCAAAAATAACAGAATCAAAAAAGAGGGGGCTAACTTCACACACTCAATTTTGTTTAAATCTTTTATTCAATTATTCTGTAAATCCGTTATTCTTTATTCCAAAATTCTATTTTTGGTATTGGAAATGATATTACTATGTTTTCTTTAATTTATTATTTTTATATTTGTCACAACTATTCATATTTCGAAATAATTAAAAACAAAATTGTATTTTAAATTATGAGAAATAAATCGAACACATCTAAGTTAAGCTCTTATGAATTTTTTTTCTTTTATAATTTACAGAATTTTGGATTACAGAATTTTGAAATACAGAATGATGGATCTATAAAATTTTGCGATACAGAATTTTGAAAAACGAATATCGGCACATATAGTTTAAAGAAGGATAAGCCCAAAAATGTTTTTTTTTTTTATCAGTCTCACCAACTGTACGTTAACTGTACATAATGACATATTCTTCAAACTTGTTAGAGATTAGTTGTATGTCATTCCCTAAAAGATGAACTCAGATTTTTCTCTTAGCATTTTTGTTCAATTTTAAAAAAGTAATTAATGTCCGTAAGTCGTGTGGCCACTGCTGAGTCTCCTTAAAAATATTCAAAAAGCCACTGCCCATTTTTTTTTTTTTTTTTTTTTAGAAACCCCAAATTTATTAATTTCTTAACAATTTACTTTTTTCCTACAAAATGTTGGTTGTCGTACGCATATAAAACTAGCCATATTTGTACTATTACTAAGAAGAATTTTTATAATTAGAACTAGTCAAAAGTTTCTAGACAGGAATGAATAAAGAATCTTGAAATTTTCGTAGCTTTTACTATTCTAGTTAAAGCTATTTTAAATCACACGAATTGAAGGTTAAGCTGGAAAAACAAGCTAAATATAATGGAATCTAGCGTAAGCTATTTTAAAATAGCTGTTACTAAATCATAGCTTTCACTAGCTAAGCTAGCTTAAGCTTAGTTTTATTCACGCAAAACCTAGATTTTACTTAAAAATCCAAGTTTTAGCTTTAGCTTTTTTTTATTCACAAGACCCAAAGTATATAATATGTACCTATATACATAAAAATAAATTAAAAAACAAAAACAGATCAAAATACGTAGTACCTAGCTGTTTTGTACTGTAAAAACTTTTCATTTAAAAGCTTTCAAAATATAATATAAAAAAAATAAAATAAATTTGATGGCACAACAGCTCATGAAGAACTAGGGCCTAGTGACTTACAACTCTCAACCATTCCTGTGTGCGTGTCTGCAGGAATGGAGGGGACCTACAGTTTATTGCCGAATCCGAACGGCTAACGAGCGGCACTTTTCTGTGACAGGAGATACTCTTGGAGGATTTGTCAATTCCTCGCAAGAGGCAGTAGCCGTTTTTTCTTTTAAATAAATAGGTGGCGGAGGCTGGGGCTCGAACCTTAGACCTCCGGCATGACAGTCCATCGCACTAACCATCAGGCCACGGCTACTACTTCAAAATATAATAAGTTCTTCCAATTAGTTAAAAAGAGGACATCTCATCAATTTTACAAATATAAACCGGAATTCCTCAGCAAAATTTCTTAGTTTTTGTGTCACACCGAGGTAAACGGAGAAAAATTTAGTTAGGAATCTGAAATAAAAACTGACCATTATTTTGTATTAAGTACTAACTTTGAATATAATAATTGCTCAGATTGTACATATTTCAAATTCCTCACCCTCACTCATTTTAATCCTCAAAAAATTAAGCAGTTAAATCCAATTTTTTTTTGTCTGAGTATTTAACATAAAACCCGAGATATTTGGCTATGGAATCACGTTTTTATTTGTGAGTTAGCTGAATCTCCGAAATATAAGAAAATGCGCACAATATTGTCGAATCTTAAACTTAGCCTTATTCATTCATCTATTTTCAGCGCTCAAAAATATATTTTAACATAATCTCTGTCGGAAATATCTTAAAACCCTGTCTACACCCAACTATAGCAACTCAAAAATGAGAATGTGAATCAATCAGATATCTATATGCATGCATCTATATTTAGATTCCTCTTAGCCCATAATTACCATATACGGTCTTAAGAATTGTGTCTCCCATCATCGCCACCAACACAAACTATTTTAAGCGTCTCGCCTCATGATCTCAAAAAACAATGAAATTCGAAAATTCCATTGAAATTAGGCATCATCTTCAAAAAGCGATTCTCTGAGAAATCATCACGTTTGTATAGTCGAGTCGCCACAAAATTGTCATCAAAAATTGTAATTTTTATTCATTCTTAAAATATCTCAAGAAGCACGTGTAGTAAATGAGTCAATTGTCGATGTGACGTTTTTTTTTCTTATCATCATCCCCCCCCCACTTCCATATCATGCTCGAACTGGTGACGATTTCCGTTCATGGCGATGTCTGCTGATGCTGCCACTAATGTACCACAAAACAATAAACAAAAATCAAACAAATCGGAAATAGAAATTCACTTGTTTTTTCTTGGTTTTTGGCTCTTTTGCGAGATAGACATCATCAGAAAGACAGATTGACAAAAGTCTCTCAACTTGATTGTATTAAGCGAAACACATGAACAGGGGGTGAGGTGGTGGTCTGAGAAAATTTATTTTTCACGGGCTGTTGCCAACAAAGTGGACGGGTGAATCTGAATTTTAGAAAAATATTGTTGAGGCAGAGAAACACCTTAAGTTCGCACCATAAAAGTCCACGTCACGTGGACGAAAAGACTTTTCGAACTGGGTTGCGCTTAAAATATTTGGATACCTACGTGGGTGGATGAAAACAATTTATTGGCTTCACACACACTGTCACCTTGAAAATAAAAATTACAAAAAAGAAAATATCTATCAATTTGGAACTTATTGCAAAATGAATGAAAGTCCGTCAGATTATGAAATATTGTTTTTTAATTTTAGGAAAAAAGATGTTTCGCGTCTAATGGCACCGACCCGACATTTTGATGTATTTTTAACATGAAATATATAATATTATGTCATTTGTTGGTCGGGCGAGCAGTGATGTTTGAAGAATAATTTGAATGAATTGGAGTGACATAACCATCCAAGTGATTAAGTTTACATATGTAGTTCCTTAAATTAAAAAAAAATCGAGTGAATGCATTTGTGTCGTTGATTATCAAACAGAGGCTAAAAAGTTGGAACATGAAACCGAGAAAAGGGGCGAAAACCTGTAGTTTCTAAAATATTCAAGATAATTCAATGCAGTAAATTTTGTTTGATTTGTGGAAGGTATTTGCACAAAACTGACTAAAAAAAAAAAATAATAAAAGGACATTTTATTTTCGCCCTGTAGTGGAATGATTTTTTTTAAGGCAGTTTTGTTAGTTAAAAACATATTTAGCGCATTTTTAATCTAGAATGCCTGTAAAATAAAATAAAAAAAATAAATATTTAGCTCCATTTTGAAAATCGCGTCCATAAAAAGCGTCGTTTTGATCCCAAACTCAAAATTAAAACGATATTACTTCTTAATTATCTCGTTTTGAAACAAATTTGCTTCACAGTCTGATAGCTCTCTTTGATTTTTTGGTATATTACACTCAATACATTGAAAAAATGCCGTTAGCACAGTTTTGATAATTAACGACACAATTAAAACTACCCTCGTAACAAGAAAACTATTAATATTGTAAAGATTTTCTCTTTATCAATAAATAAATAAATTTGATGACACAACAGCTCATGAAGAACCAGGGCCTAGTGCAAGGGCGTACGCAGGATTTCGATGAGGGGGGGGGGGGGGGTCAAACTAATTTCATTTTTTAGCTAATTTCTAAAACTCATTTAATTTTTTAGCTAATTTCTTAAGAAATCATATTTGGCTTAAGCTTAGCGCTAAGTTCTATTTTCTGTTTTCTATTTTCTAATTTTTCTTTTTTTTTTTCTTTTATGTTCTCTCTTTTTTATGGCTCCTTTTTATCTGCTACCCAGCTTAAAAAGTAAATAATGGATTTTCTTATTGAGTATTAATATTATTATTATCCTAATTACAATATGACTCCGAGATCCGAGCAACCAACACTTTTAAGCGACCGACGATGACAAAAAAATAAAAATAACTATCTATTTCTACTAACAAATACATAATATAATTTTAAAATAGTAAAAAACACTGTTTTACAAAATTTAAAATAATATTAATACTGTTTAAATTTTTTTTTACATAACTTTTTTTTGTTTTCGTTATTCGCAGAATTTTGTTAAAATGAGAATTTTGAAAAGAAGAATATTAAAAAGCAGAATTTTGAAAAACAGAATTTTAAAAAACCAGAATTTTGAAAGCAAAATTTTGAATAGCAGAATTTCGTAAGCAGAATTTTGACCAAATAATTTCGGCTCCATGATATAACCCCCCAATTCAAAAATGAAATAACTCGCCAAAATGTTTTTTTTTTAAGTCCCCAAATTCAAAGATGAAATAAATACCCAAAAGCGCAAACAAAAAATGAACCCAAAGAAATAACAAAACTACGACGTATAAACAGTGAAGTATGTATGGGGGGCATGCTGTCCCCCTGCAACCCCACTGCTTGCCCCACTATAGGATTTGGGGTAGGTGCGAGTTTGGGTGTATATGCAAAGTTTCTTTTGCATTTGCATTTTTCATATGAAAAAAACTTCCGATTTTCATATAAATGTTGGGTATTTATTTCATTTTTGCTTGGGGGAGTTATTTCATTGGGGAGTTATTTCACGGAGTCAATAATTTCGACCCAGACAACCCTCGTAACTTAGGTATAATATTCAGTGTTTGGAAAAAAAAACTCCGATTAATTATTTTAACCGACAAGGTAAATTTTATCAGCTGGTGCATGCATATTAGGTTGTCCGTTATTTCCAAAACTCTTTTTTTATTTGGATGAGACACCCCCTATATTAAAAGCTTATGCCCTACAATAAATTTATGGAACAAAACAAAACTTGGTCGAGCTGATTAGCCCTTGCCTCTAAGCCATAGCTTTCCCATAAAAATTTTTAAGGAATTTATGAACTTTTTGCGTATGTTTTTTTCCTCCCGAACAACAACAGGTATTCTTAATTTTCGTGTTGATTTTTATTATATGATCAATGATCATCCCTTTATGGATGAAAAAAATCTATAAAAAATATTTTCAAAATTATTTCTTTTTTTTATGGCACAGAATTTTTTTTTTATGAAATTTATGAAAAATTTTCTTTAAACCTAAGAATATACATAGTTAGCCTTATCCTCTATATCTCTACCTACTGTGGGGCATGACAGTTCACCTTTGTTCCTAAATGCAAATAAGTGAACTACCAAGTAATCCAGATCGATTAGCACTTTTCTTAAGTACATTATAGTCGATATTTAATTTTTTTTTTATTTTATAAACAAACATTTATAAATTTGCGAGAAAAATTCCGCTCACATAAATATACCAAGATAATTATTGTAGATGCATCACTTAGATATCTTAAGATAATGACTAATTGTGCCTCGCGATTGGGCCGCGAAACATGTTAGTTGTCTTAAACGTCTAACAATTATTAATTGGAAGAACAAATGTATTTCTATTTTTATTTAGCACACAATCATATAGAGCTCAAATTGACCACAACACAACGAATACCTATTCAATTTGTGCATTTATAAAATTTGTATATTTGCATTGAATACTCTTTAGCAGAGAATAAAATATCTATCACCTGGGGGTATTAAGTGCTCCGGTACATAAATGGTCAGGAGAGTATATTTAGCTTTTATTATTGTTAATGTTTTGTTTACAATAGATATTTTTATTTTTTCTTGATCTTATAAGCGATTCAATATAATTTCCTTGAGATTTATTAATATAGGTACCAAAGCGGAAAATATTTTTCTTATAGGCAGTCGGAGATTTTGAAAAGATATACTAGTTTACTAGTTAGATAATATTTTAGCTAACTATATTAAAAAAAAAAAAAGGTATAGATTTTAAGTCCATTATGAACTGACCATAGAGACTAATAATGACTATGTAGATTGTAGACCATATAAACTATCAAGACTACCTATAAACTTATAGCTAAATCTAATATATGGGCTAGATCTTGGTGATGCTTACCATTTGAGCCATTTAGACCATCCAGGCTTAGAGGAATGGACAATTTAATTCTAGACTACCTAGGTGATCTAGACCATCTGGATCGTCTATATTATACAATTGACACTATTACTACCTAGACAATCTAGACTATTAAGACTATCTACTTTTTAGACTATCTGTATTCGATGAGCTAGATATCTTTATCTACTTAGTCCATAAAGACTGACTAGACTGTCTGGGTCATTTAGGCAATCCAGATCTAATCTCCGTGGATGAAATAGACCTTTTATTCCACTGGAACTCTCTAGACCATTTTTAATACCATTTAGAATATGTAGACCATCTAGTAGCTGAGCTAGATAACTAAACAAGACACGGATCGTTTAGACTATCTGGACCATTTAAGCCATACAAACTGTTTAAACCCCAATCTAGATTATCCATACTATCTAGATAATTTATAGACTATTTACATCATTTTGAATATGTAGACCACTTAAAATATCTAGACTATACAGACTTTATAGATCATCTGGAATACTTAGACTATCTGGGCTATCTGAATAATATTAGTCCAGGCCCTCAAGACTGTTAAGACCTTCGAAACCATTTTGTAGATGGGCTTATGTTTATCTATCTGGACTATTTTGATGATCATAACAATTTAGACCTACCATTAGACTATCTGAACCATCACGATCTAGACTAATTAGACCATTTAGAATATGTGGACCACCTTAACTGTCTAGGATCATGGCTTCCTTTAATATCTAAATCCTTAGGATTTTCTATTTAGACTATCTAGATTCTGGGATCATCTATGCATGTAGTAGATGGGCTAGATAACTATTAAGACCATCTGAAACATTCAGACCAAAATGACCATTTAGCCCATATGGACCATTTAGACAATTTAGGCTATAAGAATCATCTAGATTTATACCGTTAAGACTATCTAGACTTTCTGGAGCATATAGATGGGCTACAAAAAACTATGAAAAACTTTTTAGATTAGATTAGACGATTTCAACTATTTAGACCATCCAGGATACTTAAACCAACACGATATAGACTGCCTTAACTGTCTACACTATATCTACACCATTCAGTTTATTTAGACCATTTAGAAAATCATAGACTACGAAAACAAAACCTGCTCTAATATGATCCAAAATCGTTTTAGATTTTATTGCACTCTTAAAACTGCAATAAATTCTAAAATATGATTGCGAGTGAAAGTTTTTTTTCGAGACATCGAAATTTTCTTAATAATCGCGAACATTTTGAGCTCTCACAAATTTAGTGTAATCTTTTCTTAAATCTTTGTCTTCTAAATTTTGTTCTCAGACCAATCTGGCTCCAACTAAGAATCGGAAAATACCTTTCAGAAGTTAAGGACTTTTTGTATCTTGGCGGCTTTGCTGTGACTTGCAACACTTGCTATACAAATTGTGTAAAAGAAATTCTCTTTTTACAAAACCATACCCCAAGGGAAGACAAGCCTCAACGTGGCTCGGGGTCTAGTAGGTGTCTGTGAGTGTATGCACAGATACTGAAGCTAATATGTCTTCAGGAGGAGAAGAGTTTGACGTTTGACCAATAGTAGTAGGAACTGTGACAGTCACACAGTTCAGAACGATTGATTACGTAGATGAGTGCATCATTGATACTGGAAGAAGGAAGAGGTGTCAGAAGGTGTTTTAGTTCCCTGGTACTTACGCACAGGAGTGAATACTGGGGTGGATCAGGACGTCTGACCGGTATTTATATTGGGAAGACGGTGGAGGTTTAATGAGAAGTCAGAAGGTGTCTCCCGGTATTCTCAGGAATATTAGGGAAGACGTTGGTTTTCTGATCCGGTATTTATACTAGACAGACGGAAGAAGGTTCGAACACAGTGCTACTGGGGGACACGCAGATGAAAAACGTGTCTAGTACAAAGCGATTGCTGGAAATGAAGATGATAAAGTTGGACTAGTGCTCATGGCAACATGAGCCTGGAAAGGACATAGTTGGAATCAGTGCTGCTGGTGAAAGACGTTGAACAAGGGTTTGAACTGGTACAACAAGAGTGTCCGGGAAAACAGTAAAAAAAGATTTCAGAGGGCGTTCGAGATCCAACCGGGACGTTATTCCTGGGAAGATCACCTATATAAGAGCTCAAACAATCTAAGGGTTGGATTGTCAGATGGTCTTCGGATTGTCAAGGAGCGACTTATCCTTGTCGTTTGAGGGCCAGAAAAGACTTTGGAATAGAGGACACCCGCTATTTCAATTATTAAAGCATGACTCTTATGATCATGTAAATAAAAGGTGTCCAGACTTGTCTGGCAAACCTGGGTGATACCCAGTCTAGGGAAAATAGCCCTAGACCCTGTTTAGATTGGGAAAATTGAGGCCGGTATCACGGCAGTTTGGTGGTAAGAGAAGTGCGGGTTAAAGTATCTCGTGAGGCGCGAAGAAAACATAAAAACCAGTCTAATGAGTCTCATTTGTTGTTGTTTCACTGTGCGAAATTTCGAAATTGTTGTTGTATCAATGTATTTTGAGGCGCTTCAAAGTTTATAATGTAGACACTCAATTTTCCCAAACTAAACAGGGTCTTTCATATTGTCTAATTGCAACTGGTGCGGGTAACACCAAAGCATGATGATGGTTGACATTGTTAACTACGTTATGGAGGTAGTCCTCCCGTGGGGTAGGGCCGTAAGGAGCAGGTTCAACCAAGGTTCAATTCTACAAAACCATGATCACCTAAAAAACTTTTCTAAAAAGAAAACTAGAATTTTGGGACCGAAATAGACACACATGTTGGTTGATGTTCAACTCGAATAGAAAGTTACTAAGAGATTATGAACATGGGCCAAGCTGTTACTGTCTCCACTGTTGCTTTAGGAAACAGTCATTTTCAAAGTTTTTTTTTTTTTTTTTTTTTTTTTTTTTTTGACCTTCAAAAACTCAAAACCCTTAGTTTCCTTAAAAATCGTATAGTAAATAAAAAAGGTTGTTTGTTTTACTTAACTATACTTATACGCTTATACCTACTATTGAAGGTATATGTCGGTCCCCTACTAATTATGCTGCATTAATTTGACTGAATAATGACACGGAGGGTAGTCATTATTAGCTTAGCATTTTTTTTTTCTGGAATCCAATAACAAAAATCTGTAACCTTTTAAATGTCAATCAAGTCTCAAAGCATCACTACATCTCTTATAGGTACAAATCCAATCCTTTCATCGAAAATCTCAATCCTTTTTTGATTGTCCTTACACATATGTACCTACATCCATACGAATGCAAAATATTTTATTAATGCCCAAGGACAAAAAAAAAATAAAAACAACCTCTCGCATCCATTAAATATAGATAGGATAGATACTCGTGCCTACAATATAGAATTCCTCGAAAAACCAATTTTCCCGGATAATTGAATTGACCATCAGTGCGACCAGAAATCACATGGCACTGATGTGGTCGATCAATGCCACCAATTAGCCAGTGCTAAAGGCTGTGGCTTTTCTCCTCCACCCGAATATCAGCATCCAGCACATCATCAGAAGCCCTGAAGATATATATAAAATACAAACAAAGTCTACATTTATATTCAGCTTAATGAAAATAAGGAAAAAATACGAATAGAATAACAAGAAACACACATCAACGGAAAATCCAATAAAATTCCAAATCTAAACTGTTAATAATAAAAATCCTTTTCGATATAAAATAAAAGGTACAAAAGGATGTTTGGCAAACAAAATCATTTCACCCTCTCGGTTAACAGTGGAAAATATTGTCACAGTCACAACATAACAAAACCGAATCGATTGAGTTGTCAAGGGGGTCTTAGATCTCACATCTCAGCATCAGCACTGCCATCTGACTGAGTGAACCTTCAAAAGGACCTTTATCCTGGGTGGTTGCTATATCGAAGCGTCTAAAATGTATTCGGGAGTTTAGTTCTCGAATGAAAATCATCTACTTACTTGCGCTTGGTCGATTTTTGTTTTGTTCTTAAGGGCGCAACGAAACGTTTTCTCAAAGGTCGAAGGCGCGCTCGGGATGAAAATCCTTAGGAATTTTATAAATATTTATCCGCCTGCGAAAAGGACATATTTTTATTTGCTTATGAGCGTGTGTTCTTTTTTTTGTTCTAAACTGAACGAACGAGCTAAAGGGGCTAAGGGTTTAATAGTGAAATCCAAATCAGCTATATATGAGACTGGGATACACGTGCGCTGGGAAAACATTGCCAAGGTGAAGTCCGTTTTACAAAGTGACATGTGATCCAACCAAGTCACTTTATTACATTACTATGCTTAACTGGGGCTACAAACGAGACTGGATTTATTAAATTTTGATTTGTACTTGATTTAGCAATTTTCTCAATTAAGTTGGATATTTTTATTAAACGACAAAGTAAATATTAAGCACACTTTATGTGACGCCTTCGGGGTGTTGATGGTTTATTTATTGTCCTTTATTTGTTGGATGGTTTGATGAGGATTTAGTTAACGGGAGTGTAGATGTAAGAAATTTGTACTAAAGGAAGCCAGAAAGCTATGAGGAATTTTTTTTTTATCCGTATACCGGGAGAGTCAACATTTTTCTTGGACTAGTAAACTAAACTAAAGGATTCTTTTAAATATGTGTTAAAATCAAATTCAATAACAATAATTGCTTTTAACATTTTTACATTGAAGATTTGGGCTTTATTGCACTTTGAGAATGCAAAAAGGGCAAAACTATTTTTCATTCTTTAAAAGTTCAATAAAGTCCGAAATTAGGCTTTGAACTTTATTGCATTTGAATTTATTTCATGGCACCGTACAGAAACCATCTCATTTATTTAACAGATGCTAATTTATGATAAAAACAATTCAAAAATCGTAGGAGCGGTTTAAAAAAAAAAATATAATTGATTATACAAATAATATAAACCTTTATAATTATTATTACACATTTTTGAGAAACGAAATTGGAACCCCAATTTTTTTTATACTTTTGCGGAATTAAAATATGAATTCCGAAAAAATGTACCTAAGTATGATAGCTCCTCTAGCTTTTAAAAATATCGAATTCATTACAAAAAAAAATTCAATTTATTTTAAATACAAATACAAATACAAAATTTCAGGAATCGTTTTCAATAAAAATGTGATTTTCCATAGATGGGATTTAGGCAGTTGAAGGGTCCAGGGGAAAGACAGCACAGTTTTAATTTTTTTCAAAATTAAGCTAATGATGACATTTTGTAGCTTTTTATTGTCCTATTAACTTTTTGAAAAAGATTTTTGTTCTACAAGAAAAGCCATTAAATTAGAAATGCCGTGCTGCGGAAGAACGACACAAGTCCAAAATATTTTATGGAAGAATAGCACAAGTCCATAGACTTCATTTCAATTTTCTCACAAACAAGAATACATTAATGCATATTTAAGCATCTGGTTTTTAGTTTTTGACTTAAAATTAATAGCAGCATTAAATATTAGAAACAAAAATATTACTTAATAACGTAAAACTTTGAAAAAAAAATTAGTCTAAACACAATTTTTGAATTTTTTTTTTTTTCAAAATTTTGAGTTTAAAAATTAATTTTCCAAAACCTGTTCACTAAAATAATTTTAATTAAAAACAAAACACAAGAATGGACTTTTGGCTTTAAAATAAGGTACAGCATGACTATGTTAGTGTTGCCTTCGTTTTTTTCAATGATTTTTTTCTATTTCAAGCCTATTTTTAAGAAAATTGTCTCTACCACCTAAACAGGGGGATAAAAACCCTCCTTTCAATGGATTTTTTTTTCTTTTCTCGACTAAGCCTATACGCCCTAGGCTTTTGTTGCATTTTATGCAGAACATTGTTTAGTATTTATAGTAATTTAACACTGATGTTATATTGGTAACAATGGAAAAATGGCACAAGTCACATACTATATTTCCTAAAATAACTGTCTTAAATGTAAATATTCATAAAATAAAATTATGTTATAGGTCTTAGAACATTCTGTATTACAGAAATGTTTTTTTTTTATCTTTCATTTCCCTTTCAATTTAGCGAATAAGTAAGTTAACTTTCATTTTCATTTTTCTCGGAATAATTTTGCATCTACTTGTGCCGTTTTTCCCTGGACCCTTCAGTTTTAAGGTAAGGTTGATAATTTTGAATAGGATCAATGATAAAAACAGCCTGGTGCCCAATTTAATAAAAATTGACTGAGTCATTTACATTTTTCAATTTAAATTAAATAATTTTTTTTAATCCAAACAATATTTTTTTTCGTTCAATTTTAGTTATTATTTATTATTATTATTAATTATTAATCATTTTTTGGAACAGTTTTCCATCAAATAAATTAAAAATAAACTGATTTTTTTTACTTTGCAGCAAGTAGAAACTTATGCAGAAACTTCTAAGAAAATTAAATAATAGAATAAACTGGAACCCATTACATATTATATCAAAATTTTCCAAAAAAAAAAATAAACAAATATGGTTTGAATTATAACAAAAAAATGTTTCAAAATAATTTTTTATAAACTTTTAATATTTTAGGTAGGACTTTTTGGTCAATATTCATTTTAATGCAAATAAAACAAGTCTAATTCATCTTTTTCATTTAAAATTGGACTTTTTATTTTTAACTACTGAAGAACAAGTTCATGCGATCTAGTCGTTCTTTATTTCCTTGCAAATATCAATAAACTATTTTTGATTTTCATTGATATTATTAAATAGGTATAAACAAAACAAATTTAAATCATCAACGAAACCATGGCTCCCACAATGTTCGACCTCCTTCAACTTAAAAAAAAAACACAAAAATATAAACTAAACTCACAGAGAAAATCAAAATCTAAAAGTAAACAATCACCTAATCTTAATCATTAAAGCAAAACCATAAAAAATCATTAAACAACCAAAAAAAAAAAAAAAAACACTCAAACATCGAAAAAAAAACATCGAATACATCGATTAAAATAGATTCGAAGGTAGGTGTTTGAGAATTACTTAAAAAATTGCCAAAAACAGAATTCTCCCCCCAACAAACGAAACAAAAACTAAAAACAAAACTCTCGAAATTCCTCAAATTGTATCTGTATGAGTCTTAGCTACAGAAAATCATACAATAAACTCTCAACCCAAACATACCTCTCCACACATATTTCACAAAAAAAAATTAAAAAAAAAAAAAAAAATCATAGAATTTTCCAAATCTCTTACCATATACGGTACGTTTACTCGGCGCAGGCTAACGGCCGCCACCGCGCCGCCGATATGATCCATAGCCCCATCACATCATAGATCTATTTTTATCCGGGCCACAACACCACCACTCGACATCTGTGAAATTTGTATCTCAACTTCTTGTGGGGTGTCCGGAATATAAAAACTGATGTTCGCCTGCCGAGATACGCTCAGTCAGTTCGATCCATTGGAAACGGTTTGTAATACCGAAGCGCGATCTATTCAGTATTCTTTTGTGTTTTTAAGTGTTGAAACCTTTTTTAAAAAACTAATTCAAAATGTGTGACGATGATGTTGCTGCTTTGGTCGTTGATAACGGTGCGTTTTTAAGAAAAGAAAATATTTTTAAATTTGAAAAAGTGAAGTTTTGCTTGGAAAAAAATATAGAAAAATTTTTTCTCGTGATATTTAAAGTTTTATTTGCATTGAGAATAAGTGAAATGATAAAAATGAATTTTCTTAGTAAAATATTGAAAAATATAAAGAAAAATGGAACTTGATTTACATTCAAACTTTCAAAACTTGTTATTTAAAAAAAAAAAAAACATATTTTCTTTGAAATGAATTTCAAGTCCTTAAATAAGAGGACTCAGCAAAACCTATATCTTTAAACGTTAACAAATATTCTAACTTTTTAAAAAAGGCTTAGTATTCAAAATCCGTTAAGCGGTTTCTAAGTTTATCCGGGACAAACAGTACAAATTTACAAATATTATCAAAATTTAACATGGTTTTAATTTTGTATTAAAAATTGTCTAGTTCATCTAAAATCTCACAACATTTTTTGTGTCTGTCAAATGGACCAGGAAGGTACTATCCTGAATACGGGAAATTAAAGAAAAGTTGTTCGATCAATTTATTTTTTTCAAAGAGATCGAACGAAAAAATTAAAGAATTCGCGTTTTTTTTTTGGCGTTTCTTTATACGATCGTAATGATATCAAAAAGTTATGTCCTTTAATCGGAAAAGGAATTTAAATTTTTAAAGCAAAACTCCTTCAAAAAGATCCTTTTTCCAATACACTTAATGGAATCCCAACAAAATACTTATTTTTTAATTAATTTTCTCCATTTCAGGTTCCGGTATGTGCAAAGCTGGCTTTGCCGGTGATGATGCTCCACGTGCCGTCTTTCCATCCATCGTAGGCAGGCCCCGCCATCAAGGTGTCATGGTTGGTATGGGTCAAAAGGACTCCTATGTCGGTGATGAGGCCCAAAGCAAGAGAGGTATCCTCACCCTCAAATACCCCATCGAGCACGGTATCATCACAAACTGGGATGATATGGAAAAGATCTGGCATCACACCTTCTACAATGAATTGCGTGTTGCCCCAGAGGAGCACCCAGTTCTGTTGACCGAAGCCCCATTGAATCCAAAGGCCAATCGTGAGAAGATGACCCAAATTATGTTTGAGACCTTCAACTCGCCAGCCATGTACGTCGCCATCCAAGCTGTGCTCTCCCTGTATGCCTCCGGTCGTACCACCGGTATTGTGCTCGACTCTGGAGATGGTGTTTCCCACACTGTGCCCATCTATGAAGGTTATGCCCTGCCCCATGCCATCCTCCGTTTGGACTTGGCTGGTCGTGACTTGACCGATTACCTGATGAAGATCCTCACCGAACGTGGTTACTCGTTCACCACCACCGCCGAGCGAGAAATCGTTCGTGACATCAAGGAAAAGTTGTGCTATGTCGCTTTGGACTTTGAACAAGAAATGGCCACAGCCGCTGCTTCCACCTCCCTCGAGAAGTCCTATGAACTTCCCGATGGTCAAGTGATCACCATTGGTAATGAACGTTTCCGTTGCCCAGAGGCTCTCTTCCAACCTTCATTCTTGGGTATGGAATCCTGCGGTATCCACGAGACTGTCTACAACTCCATCATGAAGTGCGATGTTGACATCAGGAAGGACTTGTACGCCAACACCGTTATGTCCGGTGGTACCACCATGTACCCCGGTATTGCTGATCGTATGCAAAAGGAAATCACCGCCTTGGCTCCATCTACCATCAAGATCAAGATCATTGCTCCCCCAGAGAGGAAATACTCCGTATGGATCGGTGGATCTATCCTTGCTTCCCTATCTACCTTCCAACAAATGTGGATCTCCAAGGAGGAATACGACGAATCCGGCCCAGGAATTGTCCACCGTAAATGCTTCTAAGTCATATCCTTGTTTGATATTATTGTCACCTACAAGAAATGCCACCCAAGAGCTCAACCAAAAATTAAATCCCAACCAGATCAATCAGATCCTGATGCCAACCAGGAGTGCACATATTATTATTATTTCGTCCTGCCGACTGATATCCTTTTAATTTTCTGTTAATATTTGTTTTATAATTTTTTGTATAAATATGGAATTAGTTTTAATGCACAATTATTTTTAGGAAATTTAATGCCAAATGTAAAATAATTATGATTTATATTTCGTGTCCTTAAATGGACAAAATTCTCTATTTTATTTTTTAAGCTAGTCAACGAATTTATTATTAAAGAAAAAAAATTATACAATTTAAAAATTAAATTCATTTTTTTTCTTTTTATTTCATCCTGTCCGATTTTGACATGGTACTTTGGGTGCGCTCTGTCACTCATGAGACATTTATTGTGGTCTTTTGGCGGCTGTCAAAATAAATAATTCATAAGTGATGATGAATATTAAATAATCACATCTCTTCGATGCATTTCATATCTACATGCTTTTTGACTATTTAAGATGTGAAATTAATGTTATTGGTCTTGCTGGCGATGCTGCGTTATTTTGCTAATTAATTTAACGAGACGATAAATGTTGGGAGAAAAGTGCAAAGGGAATATTGTTGGCATGTTGCCAATGCAATGCAATGAAGGAATTGCTCGGAAACATTTTTGAATAGATGGGTTGCGGTGCTGAAGTTGTATTTCTTTTTTATATTTTCAAACTAATGTCGTCTGAGTGCAAAAGTTGAATTTTTCAAATTCGTTTGGGTGTTAGATGAGGTTTTGTGAAGAATTTTAGAATGAAAATTAACAAGAGTGTTGAATGACACATGAGTTTAAAGAAACATTTGGAAAATCTCAAATTTTCAAAGCATTTAAGATTGTGTGTTTGAAATCAAAGATCTGGGTTAATCTGGGAAAAATGTTCTATTCTGGTGTTCCTATCAGCTTCAATATCGAGAAGAGATCTCTCAAATGAAATTACTCTACCAAATTTGGGATTTATTTTATTTTGAACTGATTCCAATAATTTTTTGCAAATAAAACCCAGCTCTAAATTATATAAGGTTTTGGTGGGTGCGATTTCTAATCATGCGAGTAAGCGAGTTAAAGCGAATTCGCACGAATGGAGTGGTATCGGTGCACAGCTTTAAATTGCCATCAGCAGATGTAGCGATAGATCAACCGTTGCTAAGCTACACGTTTGATTGAATTTGTTTTCACAATAATTTCCATGTGTCACAGAAGTTAACATATTCTGCAAAGTCGGGTGTTCTAGATACTAGTTCTAGTCTAGCATGCCTTGCCTATACTTTTGTGACTGAATGTCTCTTTATTAATTTTTCCGCAAAAATCGCGGGTGTCATCGCTTATATTTTGTAGATAACTCCAAATTTCAATCGCATTCAATCTTTTTATTCGCTTACTCGCACGTGGGTAAAAATAACTGTCATCATGCTTACTTTACCTTAGATGGCGCTCACAACTCAGGCTGGACTACGGCCTCAACCAACAAGCCCCTCCAGCCAGCTCGGTCCCTAGCTAGCTGCCTCCAGTTACGCACTCCAAGTTGGTTGAGGTCGTTCTCCACTTGTGTGTGCCACTTAAGGTGGGGTCTTCCTCTGCTGTGCAGATTGTCAGGGGTAGATTCCAAGACTCGTCGGGCTGGTGCGTTGGTATTTTCAGCTTTTTGACCAGGTCGACGTCGCTATAAGGCCCCTAAAGCTTGTTGTTGAATCTTCTCCTCCACACCCCATCGATGACTGGACCGAAAATCACCCAAAGATCCTTCCTTTCAAAGTACTCAAGCAGATTCTCATCCGTTTTTGTCAGGGTCCATGCTTCTGCCCCATATAGCAGGACCGGGATTATAAGGGTCTTATATAAGGTCTCCTTGTTTCTTTAAGAGAGAGCTTTACTAATCAAACGCCTTTTTAGCTCGAAGAAACAGCGATTGGCAAGAGTAATTCTTCGTTTGATATCCTTGACGATTTCGAAGTTGTACCTATCAATCGTGATATTTTTCCGAAGTCGACGATGCTGAGATTCCTTTCTCGATGATAGCATATACTTCGTCTTATCCTCATTAACAGCCAAACCCATTTTCGACGACACTTTTGACGTTTCAATTTGTATGAAGGAAAAAAACAACTTTTTGGGTCGAGAAAAAATATTGAGGTTATTTGTATCGCGAAAAAAAATTATTTATTAAAAAGAAAATTATTCCTTTTAATAAATCTTTTGTTTTTCTTCAAAATACTTTTAAAGCTGTACAGCTGCATAGTGGGCACGTAAAAAAAATAACGTATGACACTTTTTGACAGCTCTCCCAATTCCATCTGCGGCTCCAGTTTCAGCATTCTATTCTGTTCAGGCAGTAAAGCGAGAAACAGATTGAAACAGCACCGTCAACAGCAACAGCGGCCGCCATTAATTTAGCATAACGTATTTCAATTGTGCAACATAGAGAAGAACAGCAACAGCAACGTCAACGTTAGGCCTAAATCATAAAATTTGAAACGTCAAACAGATACAAATTTAGGTGCTGTTGCTGGTGGCAATGTATTTGAGAAATTTTTGCTGGCCAGCGTGCTGTTTGCTGTTGACGGTGCTGGTGCTGTTGCTGGTTTAATCTGTTTCACGCTTAAGTCTCAAAATGAAAATGAATTTAGATCCACATGAACTTAGTCCAAAGTGAACTATGTAACTCATATAGTTCAAAAATAAAGTTTTCTAAAGAGAATAAAAAGAGGAGAGATTGGATGAAACTATACTTTCAAATTTATTTGTCGATATTATGTAACTCCGTAATCAATTCGAAATCAGCTTCATCTGGCTCCATTTCACAACAAATATGTACTTACTTTTGTTTTTAAATTAATCATCTGCTGCTAAAAGCAATTTTCAAACGTGATTTTGGCAATTAATAGAAGTTAACTTGCCTTCATTTTTTTTTCAGACATCATGTGTTTTTTTTTTCGTTTTGAAGTTCCAAAATTGCAAACACTTTCTAAAAGCAAATTAAAATCTCTGCTTATCTAAAATTCTTCAGTAAGAATTTATTTGATAAATTTAAAAACAAAAATTGAATTTCGGGAAAAGGAGTGAGGCAAAACGCCATTATAAAAATTGAAAGCAAAATTAAAATAAAATTTATATAAATGACCTGAGCATTTTAATACTGGTTCTCAAAACATTAAAAAAAAGATGGGATGAGATTTTTTTTTCAAAATATCAACCGTTAAGGCAATATTGGGGAAAAAACTAAAAAAGCATACTTTGAGGTGCCTTTACTTTGAAGGTATAAATCCTATAAAAAAAATGTATAAAGAAATGAAAGATAATTAAATTTCCTATAGAAAAAGTGTAAAAAAAAAAATTATATACCATGAGCCGTTCTCAAGATATTGGTTACAAGTTACAACGCATTTTTCAAAATGGCGGCTGACGCAAAACATTCCTACAGCCGCCCCATTTTATTTGTTTATTTAATAGTAACACAACTACTAATTCCAATAATAAAATTTGATCAGTATATTTTTACAAAAAAAAACCTCTGCCGTGCCGACTATTTAGTGAAGATTCGATTTGGTAAACGGGTAGTAACGACAAAGCAAATGTCATGGGAAGTTTCTGATTTAATCTTATGCGTCCTTATGAAAGGCAAGTGTTCTTTATGCTTTATTAATTCTCTCCTTCGAACGACTTGAGAAAAATTAATGCATAACAGCCATTAAGAGGTGCATTTGGGTTAGGCACTTCGAAGAGCAGTTTCATAGTCTGTCATAAAGCCTTTTGCTCCAAATTTGAAAATACATACATTCATTTATGTAATGAAACAAAATGTATATTATGTATAACATTTTTGTCGTTTTTTATCAGTGTAAGAAATTAAAGAATAAATCTATAATAATATTTGATGTATTAAAAATTAACATAATGAGAAAACAGCGAAGGTTCGTAAGCGTTGGTGCGGAAGGGGGGTGGTACGCTGATCCTATCCCATTGCGTTTGTGTGTCCCAAAACTCTTCCAATATCAATGCAATCCAATTTAATTTTATTATGATTATTGATTATGATTGACAAAATTACGACGACTTTAAATACAACAATTGTTCGGAGAAGCTTTTCCCTAACTTGCAATTATCAGCGGGAAACAATGTATTCATTCAATTTCTGAGTTACAAACAACTAAAAAATTAAATCCTTGGTTAGAAATATAATTCCCGTATTCCTTCCATTATAATCCTTTATGTTCAAGTAATCGATAATATTTTGCTTCTTTTATTCTTGTTTCCCCTTAAACTTACTCTGATTAATTTCGAATTTTCTTTGATTATTTCAGAGCACTTTCAACAGAGAACGAAGGACCTTACAACAATACTGCCACTTAATTGACTTCATTATTGGAACACTCTATGCCACCAGGATTTTTGCTGAAAACACTGAACCAGCAATTCATCATTCATGCTGATAAATAGGCCCGATTGCTCTCAGGAGTGTTTAATCGAAGCAAAGTGGACACTTATGTAAGAATCAAACGGCTGCCACATTCTCGTCCTTACAAGTTCCAAATTATACAATTTTCATTGTGTCTTTATTGTATCGAAAAACATGTCATGCAGAATGGTAATTGTTGAATGCGACTTCCTTTTTCTATTTCAAAGCCCCCGAAGGACACACTCTGTTGATGCTATACATAATAAATGATAATAATATTCCCATCAAACACGGAATTAAATGTCCTGCTTTAATGTGAAGAGCATTTGTTTTGTGTGTTCCTTTTCTTCTTTGGAGATCAGATCCGCACCCTCTCCGAGTGCTCCGAGTGTCTTCGCATGACAATTTGCCGCCACGACTCTAACAACAATAGTCCCAGGATCAATTATTTCGCTTGATTTAATCAACTGAATGGTCCTTTTACCGAAATAAGTGGCTGCTAATACACACCAATACACTTTATAATTCACATACACTTTATTCTGAATAGCTTAAGTGAAAAAGTGAACGATGATTGTACAAAAAAAAAAATACATATAAAGGACTCGAACGAAATTTCAGAAAAACGAAATTATTTCCTTGCTCAAGCTCAAGAAGCAAGCAATAGAAAATGTAGATATTCCTGTTCGTCGTCCTCGTCGGCATCACCATCACAGTTGGCATCGTTGTCATTGTCGGTAGCGTCTCGTCCTAGTCAGTCAGTCTATCGACTTGATGGTACTTATCCTCTTTTTTAGCCCAAAACGAAACATCAAATGGCATCAACAAGAGGATTTCAAAATCATTTTGTATAGATAGACTCCTGGTCCTGATGTAAGCGGTTGGTGGCGGGCGTGCGGGCGGCGCAATGGGATGAAATAAGTTTGAGCATCCATCCTGTGAAGATGTGGAAATGAATTTTATTGCTGTTGGATACGATGGATCTCTGCTCTAATGTGGCACTTCGTCCTTATAAATGAATTTCCTTTGGTGCTATCTCAAGCGAAATTCTTACTTCCCTTCGATTTAATGTGCAGGTATACAAAAATGTGAGGCGTATTAACTTAACCGCCTCTTAAATGGTTGGGAGCACTTTCGTAACACATTCTTTTAGTGGGTGGGTTGCGTATGAGAGTCCTTTTCATTATTAAAAGAAGGATATGCAAATGAAATGTGGTCTAGAAAAATTTCCAACAATTTTATATTCAAATTACATAGGAGAAGGTATACAGATTTAGAATTGCGTAACAGGAATTCTAAAACAACCTTTGTTAGTGAGAAATTTAAGAAAAAAAACAAATTTCAAGGACGCGTTATTTGGACTTAAAAGTTATTTTTTTTAATTCTAAACTTTTATAATAGAAACAAGTCTCGAAACAAGCTTTACACAATTTGTAAAATGTTTAAATATTCAGCGTCATCAAGGTTGTTTCACAATGCGACGAGAAAATGAGACGTCAGCAAAACGAGATCTCTTCGAAGTTGTTCTCTCTTTAAAACGAGTTTCAAAAAACGAAATAATGCATAATGAAGTATTTCTCGTTATCACGTTGCGTCTTTTTTCCATTTTTCGAACTTTTTGACGTGACGTGACGACGAGAAATGCTTGATTATATATTATTTCACTGTTTAAAATTCTTTTTTTAAGAGAGAGAAACTGCGAAGAAATCTCGTCACGTTGACGTTTCGTTTTCTCGTCGCATTGTGAAACAGCCTTTATGCGGATATCCATGACGCAACAAAGATGAGCAGACGATGCGAAAATATTTGATGTCGCGAAGTTAAAATCGCAAGAGATCGCCGGGACTTTTACTGACCACGTCTCTCTCAAAAATTCAGCAAGCCCACCACCAATCATCATCTACAGAGGACTATTGTCAACACTGCCAAAATGCCTTTAGAAATACCCTCACTGATGTGCTGCTGGCTGGGTTTCAAAGCTGTTTCACAATGCGACGAGAAAACGAGACGTCAGCGTGACGAGATTTCTTCACGGTTGTTCTCTCTTTAAAACGAGTTTTAAACAACGAAAAAATACATAATAAAGTATTTCTCGTCGTCACGTTGCGTCTTTTTTCATTTTTTCGAACTTTATGACGTGACGAGACGACGAGAAATGCTTTATTATGCATTATTTCAATGTTTAAAATTCTTTTTTAAGAGAGAGAAACTACGAAGAGATCTCGTCACGCTGACGTCTCGTTTTCTCGTCGCATTGTGAAACAGCCTTCACTTGACTAGACGACCACAACGAAACCACTGGTTGGATGAAGAATTCAGGCTGGCACATGTAGCAAAGAATGATGCCTGCCAACCTGCTGCAGACAAGAACTAGTGCTACTGAGAGAGCAGGCCGAGAGCTCTACGTGCAAAAAAAAAAGGGAAGAACGCCGACTTCCCAGGAAGAAAAAGAGACACCACTCGAAGTGGGCAGTCGAGAGTCGAGACTATTGAGAGATGTATCGGCAGGGTTGATGTTTGAAAATTTTGATTGAAGGGTTAAGTAATTTACCCAGGGATACAAGGCCAGAACAGAAGCTTGCCGAGATATGAGTGAGATGTATGGTAGTGGATACGCAGTCAGTGCTGAGGATCTGTAAACAACACTTTTCTAGACTCAACATCGTCGACTCGGCTAAAAACGTCACGATGGATAGGTACAACTTCGAAATCGTCAAGGACTTTGTCTACCTGAGCTCCACTATAGCATCGCAAAATGACATCAGCGCAGAGATTAATCGAAGAATTCCTCTTGCCAATCGCTGTTTCTTCGAGCTAAAAATGCATTTGAGTAATATAGCCCTCTCTCAAAGAACCAAGGAGACCTTATAAAAGACCCTTATCATCCCGGTCCTGCTATATGGGGCAGAAGCATGGACCCTGACAAAAATGGATGAGAATCTGCTTGGGTGCTTTGAATGGAAGATTCTTCGGGTGATTTTCAGTCCAGTATAGCATGGATGCAGTAAGGGGAAGAAGGTCCAACCACGCGAGCTTTAAATGACGGACGTCAGTCTGGTCAAAAAAGCTAGAAACTCAACGGCTGAGATGGCTAGGACACGTAGAGCGTATAGACACCGAGGCACCGGTAAATGTTCGAATCTGATGATCTGCGCAGCAGAGGAAGGCCACGCTAACCTCAACCAACCTAACTTGGAGTGCGTAACTGAAGGCAGCTATGTAGCTAGGGACTGAGCTGGCTGGAGGGTCTTGTCCATACATCTTTGATTCTGATGGTTCAGTTATTAGATTAAAGAAGGTCAATTTGCGCGTCGCGTTGCTTTACCGCTAGGTATTAAACGTTGATTTTCAAAATCAAATTGGATGATTTTCGTTCTTTGATCAATCTTTCATCAACCTATGTATTAACAATCTAGTACTGAGTACCTTATCAAAACATCAATGGTTTAACCCATTTGAGTAAGTTCGTTTAACACATATTCGTCCATTTAGCTTAACTCGTATGGCAACTTGTAAAGATCGCTGAAATTGTCAGATCTCCTAAGATTTAAGATGGTGGTGTTATTTTCATATGATTGTGAAGTGTACCCTCTTCAAACCTAAGTCGGCATTCATTGACAATTTTCAAGTAAACACTTCATAATGGACGAAAAAATACAAAATTATTGTCAGCAAATTGTTTAAATTCTGTTTTCTTTTCAATTATAAGCATCCTAAAGACTCTATTGAAGAAAATATTTTGTGGTATTTTCCGTTCAAGTGCATTTATTGTTTGCAACAATATTTATTTATTACAAATTCCATTACAATTGTTGTTCATTGAGGCACGAAATGAGGTGCAGGACTCAAAAAAAATAAATCTTCATCATAAGTATACAAAAGTGAGAGCTGTAGTCCTGGAAAGGATTATACCACCAACACAATACTCCAAGTACCTATATTGTAGGTGAAAGTATACTTTTTGTCAGATCGAGTGGCATAAATGCCCCAAACAATGATCACTTCTATAAGTCCTTTCAATAATGCAAATTGGAAAACCTAATGAAGGTGCCAAATCTTGGGTATGAGAAGTGAGAAAAATTCTCAAGTCCTAGTTTTTCATTCACCACAAAATGCGTTCTAAATGTGAGTAATTATCTCACTTTGACTGCAAGGATTTGTTGTACACGAATAATAAGACATGGAAGCGGTCCACTTTACAGAGAGAGATAAATCAAGCCCTAATGAATCTCTAGATACTTAAGAATGAGAGAATATTGTACTAATTTAGTTGTTCATTGTTTTGAGAAAACTCATTCACTATATTTTCCATCAGTTGTATCCTTTTATGGTGTTAATTTTCACTTCTCTCGCTCTCTCATTTTTATCATTAGAGATAGAAGGATGCAAACTGTGTAAACGAATTTCCATTCAACATGGTTAAAACTATGCAGAGCAGATCCTTATACATTTTGCTGCCTTAATTTCCATTTGATGTTCCTTAAGTGAGTCCTTTAAAGAAGATTATGTTACATTAGGAAATATTAAATCCTTGCGGATAGATAAGAAGGTGCGGTTGCGTGTGATGAAGACAGAATGATGCGGTAAAAACTATAAAGTGGTTGGGCAGATGAATGAATGAGATAATTAGCATATGAATTATGCACAATTGTATGTGTTGATGATTATATATGAGAGATAAGAATGGGCTTCTTATTCAGGTTCTTGTTTTTTTTTTTTTTGTTCATTTAATGAACCAACTCATTGCTTCTAAATACGACAAATGAGCTGAATAACGAGTTGTAATGCATTTTTATTTAAGGAAATGTTTAGAACTAAATAATGAGGGAATTTGGGTCAAATGAAAATAAGTACATATTAAGGGTATATTTTTGTACATAGAGTAAAATAATTTTTTAAATCCTTTTAGTAAATACGAAACATGCAATGGTCTTATAATTCTTAATGCATGTATGTATAAAAACATCTTCTGCTAGATATACAGGATACTCCAAGACCTAGCAATGTTAAACACGAACAACTTTTGTATCTTCCCAATAATTGAGATATTCGCAAAAAAAAAGTATACAATCTAAAAGGTCAGTAATTGGTCATAAAAGGTCAGATATAGTTTTAGAAATTGGTCAGACTGAGAAAATTTTGAATCCAGGGTTGAAATTTTTCGAGGTCAGCCAGGATTTTTGGCACCCCATTAATGGGATATTTGCAAACAAAAAAGGATACCACTTAAAGGGCCATTGGATAGTGATAAAAGGTCAGGTAATTTCTGAAAGTTTACTGAATTCTCATAAAAGGTCAGCTAGTTTCAGAAATTGGTCAGGCATAGGTTCCTTTTAATTATAATTTTTCAAGTTTTTTTCAAGGTCACAGTAATGAACTTTTAGCACCTCATTTATGGGATATTCGAAAAAAGTATACACCACCTGAAAGGTTACTTTACTTATTCTTTATAAAAGGTCAGGCAGTTTCAGAAATTGTTCAGCTGTAGGTTATGAGTTTAACAAAAAAAAATGAAAGGTAATTGACCTTTAAATTGAATTTTTTTTATAAAAATTATAAAAAATAATCTATTCCCGACCAATTTCTGAAACTAGCTGACCTTTTATGAGAATTCAGTAAACTTTCAGATAGCATATTTATTTTTTTTAATTCCAAAAATGAGGTGCTAAAAATCCCTACGATCTTGAAAAAAAAAATTAATTTTAAAAATTCATAAAAAATCTCTATGGCTGACCAATTTCTGAAATCATCTGACCTTTTATGGGGTTTAAGTAACCTTTCAGATGGTATAATTTTTTTCGAATATCCCATAAATGAGGTGCTAAAAGTTCATATGACCTTGTAATTGTAATGACCTTGAAAAAAACTTTAAAAAATTATTTAAAAAAAAAAACCTATGCCTGACCAATTACTGAAATTACCTGACCTTTCATGACCAATTACTGATCTTTTAGACTGCATACATTTTTTGCGAATATCCCATATATGGGGTGCTAAGGTCCCACAGCCATATAATATTGTTTCTTTTTTTTTTTTGCTTTTCCATGTAATTGAATTCTTGAAAATTTATATTGGATACATACAGTACAAAACAACGCGTTAAAATTGTCGTAACATTGTAAGTAAGCCACACATATTAATTTTTGGAATAATGATTTGATGTTGAATGACGTGCATTTCATGTGGTTAGTCAACAAGCAAAACTGGATAAGGCCTCAAAAATTCAAGGGCAACACACCAGCATCAGTTATAATCCCTTCCAGAGATGCACAGTTTGTTGCGTTTTTATGGCCGAAAAAGTTATGAGCACATATTTCTTCTAGAATGAGGATGAAACGCCTGAAACGATTTCCGGTATTTAACTTTTTAAGGCCAATTGCGAGCAGGTTATGGTTCCTAAAAACAAGATGCAGAGCAACTGCGCACACTGGACACTGCTAACAAACTATTGACCTAACATTGAACATATTATGGTATGTTTTATTTGGACCACCTTGTATTTGTCAGATAAATAGAGCCGTATTTGAGGAAATTAAAGAAAAAACGAAAGCCATTGAATGACTGCTATACCTTATAGAGGATGTAATTACATAATTTCATAAAAACGGTGTACAAAATTTGAAAGCAAATCGTCTCATTAGTTAAGGCTTTAGCCAAAATTTATCAATTTTTTGAGAGATAGCAATTGAGCTCAAAATTTCACAATATTTATTTTGAAATTTGAAGTGCACTTAAAAAAAAAATGTTTTACAATTTTTCGATAGTTTGTGGTTAAAATTCAAAAACTAACTAATTAAGCTGAAAGGTGCAAAATTATTAAATTTTAAGTCAGACACAAACATCAACCAAAAATTTTCAAGTTTTCTGATAAATGGCGATAAATGTAATTTTTTTTTAATTTCCTAATGGATGAATGGATAAAAACAAACACTATAAATTGAAAGATGGAAAAATAAGCCGATGCAGCTTTTTCCAATGCAGCGAAAATAACTTTACACCAGGTTCTTATGAGAGCTGACATATTCCAGGCTCTGCATGCAGCCTTCTCTGCACGATATCTCTATTTCTAATTTCGCTGCATGGAAAAAAGCTGCACATCTGTTTTCGGCATTAGTTTTGTGAATGTTGAAATAAGCTGTTGCGAAAATGTACCATAAAGAAACTATGTAAACTACTTTTCATTAATGTTAAGTTTTTGCTAAAATAAACTTTTATTTTCAAAAATACAATATGTTTTTTTTGAAAATTAAAAAAAAAAAAAAAAAAAAACTCCATAAAAAACTGATTAAAATCGTTTGAATCGCTTTCAGGAAAAACGAAAATCCAAATAGGAGGTTTCGGTAATATCTAATCTTTTTTCTGAATTCTTTTTTGAATTTAAAATTAAAAAATAAATAAATTTGGTGGCTCAACGGCTCACGAAGAACCAGGGCCTAGTGGCTTACAACTCTCAACCATTCCTGTGTGCATGACTACAGGAATGGAGGGGACCTAAAGTTTATTGCCGAACCGAACGGCCTTAGCGGCACTTTTCTGTGACAAGAGATACTCTTGGAGGACTTGTCAATTCCTCGCAAGAGGCTGTTAGCCTGGAAAAAACTTAAGGTGGAAGCGGCTGGTATTGAACCCACACGCTACGGGCTACGACAAATTTAAAATTAGCTATTATAGTAACCAAAGTGATATTTTTTTAATATTTGAAGTACATAATTGAGAAAAATAAAATTTTCCTAAAAGCCTAAATTATGACATGGTACCCCTTATTTTGGTCTTAAGAAAAAAATAAAAACTTGGTGGTGGTATGTATTGTCCAAGCAAACTAAGCTATGATAAGTTTACCAAAAGGAAATCGACCTATCCGTTATGTCTGTGGCTAGAATATACAGACCGACAGTCGAACGGAATTTCTCGTCTCCCTTTTTTGGATGTCAAATTTGATCAAAATTTCGAGTTAGTTTTTTTTTACAAATCCATTAGCTTCAGTCACTAATTGGATTTCCACTCCAGACAAAGATAAGACGCTAGACATTTTCAGAGTAAAACCACTTAGGGCTCGAGGTTATCCGTGGTTCTGGTTCAGCAATTTTAATTCACCGATTTCGGCAGATTAACTCAACGATAGTTCAAAGATAATTGGCGAAATCGGCGAGCTAAAATTGCTGAACCACGGGTTAAAAATTGAACCACGGTTTATACAACTGGCCTTAAGACAATGGTTTTTTAAAATCAAAAAATTATTGCCCAAACGTATTAGTCTATATGCCCTTTTTTGAGATTCAGCGATTTCAGGACATGATATTCCTCCTTTTTTTCAACTTAATATTTGATTAACCAATAAAACAAATTCACTTAAAATTATTCGTCTGCTCATAAACACTGAACACGCCTTGAAGTTTCCTTTAAGGACACACATTTTGAACCTTATACAATAACCTCTTCAAGGACATGGTTGACTTGGCTTGATGTGTATAAATAAGCTGTGATGATGGCGCACTCAAGTGAGTACTAAGGTGTTTCCTCAATTTTAATTTTTTTTTTCTTGCCTTTGGACTTATTTGATTTTCATAAGTCAAGCATGAAATTTACACCTAATTCTCCTTTAAATGCTATTATTAAGACAAATTGCTTTTAAATATGAAAAAAAAAAAACTCTAAACAAGGAGAGTCGAGCTTGTGACTGTTTTCCTCCTTGCAAAATTCGCACTGAAATAATCATTAAAAAAAATATTGTGGGAAAATCTTTGAAAAGTAAAGCCAATTTTTCAATAGAAACGTGTCCGTGTTTCGTTTGTGTTTTGTTATTGGAAAAACAACTCAAAGGTTGTCGATTTTCGCCCATTCAAAGAATTCGCCGACTTGGCAATAAATTCACATATCTTCCACATGGATGGTTAAGAAATATATGCATTACGTCATATATCCTTTTATGAAGGTATGTATGTATATAAGTTCGCACTTTTGTTATTTTTATTTGACGGGTTATGTTTTGAATCAAAAAAAAATAAAAAGCTGACAAGAAAAGCATCATATCAAAGTTACGTCCTTTTCCAAAAAAAAAATCCTTTCTGCCAACCATGAAATCCTCTTTTTTTTTGCAGATTTTCCACTAAATGGAAATTAATTGAGGGTGAACACCATCATCATCATTTTCCACCTCTAGTAATCCAGTTCTTACCAACTCACACTTGTGCACGTACCGCGTACATACGCAAATCCTTTTTCCAAATTGAACTGAGCGTATGTGTCACCAATTCACCATCAGACCATCACCAACGCCACCACCCATTGATTGGGGGAATTAAGTGAGATTTTTGCTAAATTATCAACCTCCGGCTTAGGAGAGGGTTCGAATTTTTTTTTTTACTTTTTGTATTCGCATCAATTGAAGGCTCATTGACGTTTATTCGTCAGCAGGTTCAATATATACATTTTTTTTTTGGTATTATGGATGTGAATGTGACGATGAAATTTATGATGTTCATTGATTTGTGTAAAAATGATTTCGAAAATGCTTTTCCCACGAAATTGTCGAAAATGGATTTCGACGACCTCAATTTGGGTATTTCATTTTTTTTTCACAAACGGGTATAATATTTTTGATTGAGTAAGGATAAATAAATAAATTAATTGGTGTATAGCGCACAATTATTGCCCCTTGTGGAGGAAGTAATTTCTTTGTCTATGAAATCGAAGTTTTTTTTGTTGTTGATGAATATTATATCCTTTTGTGTTCATTGAAATGATGAGAAGTTGAGTGAGGAAAGGATGTTAGTTGAAGCGTGTACGCGTGAATGTTAAATGTCTGATGATGGTTAATCGATCGGGCGAATTCTATTTCTTTCCTTTTTTATTGTTATTATTATTTTTTTTTTTTTTTAGTTTTTTGAAAATTATTTCTTTTTGTTTGTTCTTGTTGCTTTAAATGGGAAAGAATAATAATTGGTATATATAGGCAACATGTAACCCCCTGATGCTATTGTTATGCCTACTGACTTCTCTAATTGACCATATGCACGAATTTATTTGATTCGGATATTTAGAAGACGATTATAATTATTCTTAAAACCAAATAGGTGGGTTTTAGGATAAAGAAGGAAAATTTCGTTTAATAAATTCTAAAATTTAATATTTTTAGGGGTCTAGATAGGCCGTCGTAAATGCATTTTGCCTGAATTTTATAAAGAAAAAGTGCAAAATTCTGTTGCAAATATGTAGGTTTATACTATAGATGTCGAAGCTTAAATCAGAGGATTGTTGAGATAGATATGGATGAACTTACTGGCTAACAAATTTCAATAACGTAAAAAAGACGCCTATACTATAATTTCAGCACTTAATATTAATGATTATGTTTCATCCGACGTTTTGGTTTTCCATTGATTTTGATTTTTTTCCTAAAAACTTAAATTTAAAGTTTTCTATTAGGAGTTTCAATGAAAGCTATATGGCATTGTATTTAGAAAAAAATTAGTCCAAAGTCAATATCATTGTGTCAAGCCAATTGTGTAATAATAGTGAGAGTTACTTTTACTCACGATGTTGGTACTAAAGGACAAGTGTTATTAAATATAAAATAAAAGATGACAAATTAAGCTTTGCACTGTTTCTAATAAAAGGAATATGTCATCACTGAATTTTTTGATATATCTGTGTGCGAAAGACTCCATAAAAATAGTTCCTTCACATGAAGTTAAAACTTAATATCACAAAATGTAATTAAAATAGAAAAACATTGAAAAAAAAGCAAAATACCTTTCATTTGATACCTGAATCATTTTTCTACGTCTTTTATTTCGCATGTTATAAACAATTATTTGGGAAAAAGGTTAAAATCTTTATTTTGCAGTTGGCATCAAGCTCAAATATCTCGACTTTCCCATGAACGATTTTGAAAATATTTCTTTCAAATAACAAGCCCAACGTCACCTTTAATTTGATATCAAACTCGTTCGTTTAAACTCTTGGTAAAAAGTAGGGAATTCCCTTTCGAGTGTTTTTTGCAGTTCAAGAAGAGAATAAAAACTAAATTTTGATGCCCTTATTTGAAAAAAGCGTCCCTTTAAATGCGCTGCAGAGCGAGAGCCGTAGCTTATATTAAAAAACTGTAAATAGGAAAATTATAGATAATTAAAGGATGTAAAACTTTTGTTATGACTTTTTTTAGTGAGAAAAATATTTTTTTTTTATGAAATTAAAAAAAAAATGCACTGTAATTGAACTAACGGGATTATCGAAAAAAATTACATAATATATTTTGTAGAGAATTAAATTTTCTACAAGTTTGTAGTACAAAATTTTTATCTAGGACCAAAACTACGGAAGTTACTTGCGAAAATAAAAATAACCGTTAAAAACAAGATGGCGGCCAAACGAAACCAGCTGCATTTGTGAAAAAACTGGTTTCGGCTTGTGTAGTAATACACTTTCAAATATTGAAGTCAAATGCGTCTCGGAATTATTTCCCAGAGCTCCAATATAACGAAATCAAGCTTAACTCGACTAAAGACTTTAAAGTTTTCTCAAAGTCTCAATGATAATGAGCAACTTGTTAAATCTGAGACTCATGTAGGTACCTTTTGTTTCATATACATAATATAGAAATTATCTTTTGAAATATCGCATCCGCATAAAATAAAAAGTTTGGTCAAGACTTCGTGTTAACATCAGGACGCCTTTCGAATTAAAACAACCTATACAAAATAATATTGAAAGTAAACAAGTGAGGGCTGATAACCTCTGTTAAAATATGTAAGTATACCTACCTAACCTACCTAATAATTACATTTTGCCTTCGCGTTCGCACCCTCAAGAGCCAACTATAGGAACATATTAGGTATATATTATAAGCTCCACTCAACTGCAACAACTCATTCGCTCATTTTTAATCAATTCAAATCCACCACCACTTCTATAACCATCGAAACTAAATTCAATTAATTTTTTTTTCATCGCGTCGTCGTTGTTGTAAAAAATAATCATGTTCCGTTTGAGAACTTCGACATCTGCTGCAATAAAACTAACATCGTTTTGATTCCTTTTTTTGTTTTATTTTTATTCTTTATTAGTCCGCACCTTCTTGTATGTATAATAACCTAAAGCGCGCACCTACTACATCACCAACATAAGCTAAGATACACAAAACAGCACGTTACTAGTTGTTAATAATAATTCAAAAGGTATTTTGTTTATTTGATTTTAATTAAATTTCCGTAACTTTGTCTCAAAATATTTACATAGTATTTATGTATATGGCAACCATATAATATAGACAGGGTCTTATTATGGCAAAGGATAGAAGTTTGTTGGGGCCTTGGACTAAGGGCCCTACTATTTTTTAGTGCCATATTTTCTGGCTGAACACAATTGCATATTACCGCCAGGACTTTCCCTCAATTTGTCCCCTTTTGTTTTTTATATAAAAATTCTTGTCTTAGTCCCAACTATCTGTAGTTAGTGCATAAAAAGATAGAGGGCGGTAAAAAGTTTCCAAATTTAAATTCATTTATCTTTTAATCTGAGTGTTTTTTACAAATATCCGCTTCCTTTCTATAGGCACTAACTATACAGATAGTTGGACCTGAGGTTAAAAAAAAGCTCAAGCTAAATTTTTTAAGTACAAAAATACATACATAAATCTTATATAGTAAAAAAAAAAGGGGGGCCCGATCGCGGCATACGAAAAAGATCGAACGCTATCGTTTTGACAATAGCTTACCCTATCTTCCTCTAGAGATATTTGTAATAAAGAGATAGATATAATGAAGACGATATCGTTTGATTGTTTCGACCCCAAACTTTAATCTTCATAACGGCCCCACTTTCTACAATGCGCCTAGGCCCCCAATTGGCTATAGACAGCCATGACCATACAGTAGGGACACAAACGAAGTAAACAGGAACTTACCCCTTTCTACCATGCGTTCGTCCGTCGGCGTCGTCATCGTCATCGTGGGTCGTGTCATGCATAGTCGTCATAGTCGGTGTCGCTGTCGATCGATGTTGTTAACTGTTGAAACTGTTGCAAGGGTTTCTATTGATTTAATTACACGGCAGGTGTTGTATTGTAGTTAAATGTTAAATGCTTAATGCTTTACGAGCAACGGATACCCTAGCCTACTCGTGTTCATGTTTATTGCAGGGTTGGGGCTGTACTTATACCAACAAAATAGCATACAAGTAGGTAGGTTTTAGAAATGTTTGGCAAAAGGATATGATTGTGTCTATCGTGATGTTTGAATTTTATTAGTTTTTTTTTTTTTTTTTTGAATGCGAAATAAATCAAAAGGAATTGACTTAATTTTGGAAATAATACAGGTGGCTTTGAAGGACTGTGAATAATTGTTTACATTAAAGGTTAATTGTTGGGAAACTATATTAATGTCATATGGACTGGGGTAAGCAGCAGGAATTCAATGCACGATTGATTTGAAATTTTTATGTTTAGAATGAAATAAATAAACACGATAGCCATTTTTAGGCAAAAGGTGAAAATATGATAAAGACAAATCTAAATATTCTATGTGTTTGGGAGTTCTAAAGAATCCTGGGGACTGATTGGCGATACCCAGTGCTGCAACAGAAAGAGTAATTATGTATTGTACTCATTATACCTACTAGAAATGGTAACCATCGGGGCTGTAGTACAACGACAGCGCAAAAAAGTAGCTATTGAGGTAGACGGCTAAAGCGAATGCACCACCAAAGTTCAAGTCCAAATAATCTTTGAATGCAACCCTGAGGTACGGTGCAGTACAACTCTCTAGAGCAACTCAGGTGTCAGGTTCAGGCGATGCAAGGGCACGAAGGTGGAAGAGGACATCAACCAATTTGGCGTACAAAATTGGAGACAGCTATAGGTAAGAACAGAGTTGGCTGAAATAAGCTTTTGTCAAGGCCCCGATTCCCTCCAGACTTCAGGGCCACCTTAAATATGACGGGCTAAATGTATTGTTAGATGTATTAGATGGGTCTATATCAAAAGGATGATGTACGGTGCTGGCGGATGAATTCAATTGACATCAAACAGCGTAAAAGTGCAAATCAATGTACGGTATCATTTAGGGCTATGTCAATCATGAACGATTCGATTTTTTTGATCTGATCATCGAAAAGTATTGTTGATTAAAATCACAAATTTTCATTTCAATCGATCTCAATCTCAATCATTTTGATGATTCTCGATTTTCCAATCCAATCTCAGTCATTTCAATACATCTCGATTTAAAACATCAATCTCTAGTACAGTAAGAAAAAATTCAAAAGTAAGAAAAGATTAGGCTGGTATACTGACCAGCGGTCAAATGTAATAAAAATGAGGTTTTTGCAAATATCTCAGGAACGGTTTGTAAAAATTAAAAATTAAATTTGATGGCACAACAGCTCATGAAGAACTAGGGCCTAGTGACTTACAACTCTCAACCATTCCTGTGTGCGTGTCTGCAGGAATGGAGGGGACCTACAGTTTATTGCCGAATCCGAACGGCTAACGAGCGGCACTTTTCTGTGACAGGAGATACTCTTGGAGGATTTGTCAATTCCTCGCAAGAGGCAGTAGCCGTTTTTTCTTTTTTAAATAAATAGGTGGCGAGGCTGGGGATCGAACCTTAGACCTCCGGCATGACAGTCCATCGCACTAACCATCAAGCCACGGCTACTACCAGGAACGGTTTGTGCTAGAGAAAAATTATCTTGTAGCTGACGTAATTTCCCACAAAAATTGTCCTGAGTATTTTTTTCGTAGCATTAACCGTTAAAAAGTTACAGCAAATCGAAAAGTCAAAAAGTCTCATAAAAGGGGCCAAAGGTCATGAAAATCTGCTGTGACTTTTAAACGTTTAATACTACGAAAAAAAATATGTATACCTGCTGCAGCTACAAAATTGTGGAATAAAATTTTTCTCTAGCACAAACCGTTTTTGAGATATTTGCAAAAAACTATTCTTACTGTACTTTAATTCGATGTCGAAAATCAAGAGTATTGAAATGATTGAGATAAGAGATAGGGTCAGTAAGCGTATATTAAAAATAAGCAAAGTTGATGAAGAAGTGATGTTAATAGCGGTTGAATGCTTGGGAGTTCTGCCTCGAGCTAACTTCCCTATTTAGCCCAGGAATATTAGACTCATTCCGAAAAAGTTGAGTTATGGTAGAGATGTTTTTAATTTTATATTTTAAGAATTTTCCAAAAAAGTACCCTTAATTTGGACCGGGGCTAAGATTCTTACAAGGGGTGAAAGGGGTTGAATTTCAGTTTTGTGCACATTTATTAAAAACTATAAGTGTTTTTAAGAAAATGTCAAAACATGCAACTTCAATAATTTTTTTTTGATTAAATCCAGTACACTATAAATTTTGTGCACGTTTTTCTCAAAAGCTTTTGATTGTACGAAAAAAAGTGTCATAACATTTTTAATATAAAATTACATAAGCTACAACTTTTGCCCTCACATTTTTTTCAAAACACTTATAGTTTTTGAGAAATTTTTCTTTCACCTCGCAAAAACTGTTGATCCCGTCCAAATTAAGGGTACCTACCAGTGGCGTGGCGTCTATATAACACGATTCCTATCGAGTTACCTTTTGAAATTCTACCTTTCAACATTCAATCAAGCCTATTAAATAACAAGCAACATTGATCTATATAAATAGAAAATTCTCTAAATATGTCGAAGAAAACCGTGTTGTTTTTTTTTTATAAGAAAGCAAAAGAAATAACTCGGTTTTCTGCGTCTTGTTTAGAGAATATTTTATGCGAATAAATGAAGAAGATCAAAGAGAATAAATTTGTTCTATCCAGGGAGAAATTTAATAAGTTCTTGTTCTATTTGTTTTTCTTGTGGTACACTGTCAGACAAAAAAAAGTGCAAAAATTATTTTCAATAATATTTTATTTAATATGATATGTTCTGATTTATTTTTCTTAAAAAAAATAATTTATTCATATTTTTCAGATTATCTTACATCCACAGAAGTAATCGTTTAAAGTTATATACAAAATGTAGGTTAGAAATTAAATAAAATAGCAATATTCAAAGAAAATAGAAGAGACAAAATAAAGTGCAAATTCGAAAGATCATCACGTAAAATAGGAATTCAGTTTCAGAAAAGAAAAATGTTAATAGGTAGTGGCTCCTCCTTTATTTTGAATAACTGCAGCAAGACGTTTGGGCATGCTGCTAACCAGGTTCTTCAAGATTTGATCTGGAATTCTCTCCCATTCATTTTGGAGGCTTTCCCAAAAAGATTGTAAGTTGCGACGTTGATCTAAGGGAATCCTTTCATCCAAAATGAACCAAAGGTGCTCAATAGGGTTTAAGTCGGGAGATTGGGTTGGCCATTCTAGTACGTCAACATTATTTTCGGTAAAAAAAACTGCTTAGCTACTCTGCTTGTATGCTTTGGATTGTTATCTTGTTGAAAAATATAACTTTCCAAAGACATTCTAGAAGCAGAAAAAGCTAAATTTTCCCTAACAATGTTCACGTAACTAGAACCCGTCATTTTTGTTCCAATTTTGACAATATTTCCAACGCCACTAAAAGAAAAACATCCCCAAACTATAAGTGACCCACCTCCATGCTTCACGGTTTTTTGTAAACACCTATGGCTGAGTCTTTCGGATTGCTTGCACCAAACTCGCTTTCTTCCCTTACAGTTTTTTAATTCAAATTTGGATTCGTCAGACCAAACAATGTTTTCCCAGAACGATTGTGGCTTCACTAAAAACTTTCTAGCGAAAGCTAACCGTTTTTGAATATTAACTGAACAGAGTAACGGCTTTTTCTTTGCAAAAAAGTTTTTTAAACCGCTTTCATGGAGTCGCCTTTGTACTGTCCTTGCTGTTATATTTAACTGCAATTCTTCTTTAATATTTCTGGCGGAAGATAAAGGGTTCTTTCAAGCCTGAATTTTAATTCTGCGGTCATCAACTGCAGTTTTCTTCCGCTTCCTTCCGCAAGAACTTTTAAAACTAGCAACAGTTCCTCGTTCAAAGAAATTGAGGCAGATTTTTCTTACCATAGAAATGGATAATCCATATTTTTCTGCCAGTTTATGGAATATAAGGCCCCGTTGACGGTCCAAAACAAGCAATTCCTTCACTTCAGATATTAACAGTTTCATACTTAAGATTTAAGTAATAAAAATAAAATTTAACACGGAAATTATTATAAATTGGGATCTTTTGCTTCTACCTTTTTATATTTTATCAATTGTAAATATTTTTCTTTAAAACTTAAAACTTTTTGGCAGGGAATAATAAAAATGCACTTTATTTTGTCGCGAGTTAAATTGTATATGCTCCAAAAATACTGCAACTAATAGTAATTAGACATAACAATGGATTGTTTTTTTTTTTTAAGAGTAAGCTACTGAGAATATGTGACGTCAGAACATGAAATGGAATGATAAACACTCTTTGCTTTTAAAAAGCGGTAGTTTGAAAATTAATCTAATACTTTTGCACTTTATTTTGTCTGTCAGTGTATATGTTGAGTTGTAGAAGAGAAAATTTTGTATGTATCTCGCTGTTGTATGTATTAAGTTTATTGAGCAGGGCAGAGGTAGAGGTAGGTTTCTGTTCGAAAAATTAATTTTAATTCGAAAAAAAGTAACAAGCTGTTTTTCGTTTTATTTCAATAATTTTGTATGTATATACCTGCGCTGCTGTGTGAAGTTTTCTGAGGAAGAAATGTGTAATTTATTTTATTGTAAAATTAAACTTTTAATACTCTATCTATACACAATTTGTAACCTATACTTATACCATAGCGTGGATGTGCAATACTCGATATAGGCAATTTAAGGTAGACATTTATAATTTAGTTACCTACTATGTTTTCTGGTGACTAATTTTTCTTCGACTTACCATGTGAAATCATCCACGCCACGCCACTGGTACCTACTTTTTTTTAAAATGCTTAAAGTACAAATATAAGATTCCCCACCAAAATTCAGTCTTGTCAGAATTTTTTTTTGTAATTTTGCCATTTTTTAGTCTAGTTTTCCTGGGCTAATTAAGGAAAAAAACTTTTGGTTCCGAAATAGCAACAAAAGTAAATGTCAGATAATGGACAATTTATTTTCGAACTTTAAAAAGACTTTGAACAATTATTGGAGAACGTGGGATAAGCCAAAAATTGATTTAACAGCTATCGAAGAACTGCAATGAAATGGAAAGGGACGGGAAATTAAATCTAGTCTTAATCTTCTTGAAGACAATAAGTCGTGTGCTTTAATTAAGCAATCGGCAACCAAAACTAAAATGAAAAACACATAATCAATGAAGCATTTTTGTTTGTTTCTTTTCGAAAACACGTATGAAAACTTCTTTGAGGACACGGCCATAGCTTGCCATCACTCAGGCTGATGGTCTTTGTTTCAGGGCGAAGTCTTATAAAAAGGACTCGATTTGCATAATTTAAGAACAGTCTTCAGATCAACAAACCATCAAACAAATTGATCAAGCGGGCTTCCAGTATTTTGGATGTATCCCGGCCACGATTGGGATAAAGAGTTATGTACTATTGTACTGAGTTTTGTACTAAAACTTCTAAATTTTGAAGTAACTTTTTTCAACTTTCAATACTATTTCAAATTTTGTGTTAAAGTTGATTTCAAACTTATTTTTTTATTCAATTTACACTTCATTATTTGCAAAGATTCTCATAAGGTTAATATCTATTCTTTTTTTTCTCACCTGACCTGAACCCCCTAATTGCTTGGAAAAGGTTTCGCTCAAGAAAACGTTAAGGTTCGTTCGAATGCGTGGATTTTATAGAACTTGACATTTCGATAAATTGAGAAGTCCAAAAATTTATTTTTTGTTATACATTTCATTAAAATTATATACTTAAACTAAAAAAAATTGCCCTGCAACCTGGTTCCAAAAATTCAATTTTTAGGAATTAAAACCATCCATTTTTTTATTAAACTTTTCAATTCTGTAAAAAAAAATTCTGAATCAAATCTTGATTACAAGAGCGCAAATCTCAAAAAGTAGAAGATTAAATATCTCTCTAATAGCAAAAGGACTTTTGTCTCAATTTCAATGATTTCACTCTTCTGTTTCTTAACTTTCACTGCCAGAACCAACAGTACTATAAGTACGAGCCAGCACAACCCACATCAACATCAGCGTCCTCATTTCATTTGAATTCTATTCATTAGTATTTATTTCACTAAGTTCCACCGAAGCAAGTTTGGTATCCCATTCGTATCCTTGTGGTCGTAGGTAGGTATATGATGGCTTATTTTTGATCATACATAGTCTTAAATAATTATACCACCATTCATGAAACACACAAAAGTCCTTTTCCAATAATAATTCTAAATGACATGAAATTAAAAGATTCTCTTGTTATTTACAGATTACCCGACTGTGACGGGACCTGCAAAAAGGACATTATTTTCTGCGGTTAATGAAGGAAATGGAAACAGAGAAAAGAAATTCTAGGTATGGTGGGAGAGATTAAATTCACTCCTTCCACAACCGCAACCCCTCTATATACCTCCCCTGACCTGGTAAAACTCTCAGTCTATAAATTACTTATTATTTACAATTCCCCCCTTCCCCCATTCGCTCTGATGCAGAGAGCTGATCCTGAATCCTATTCAACGAAACAGAATTACAAGTTGTTCGGAACCAAAGAAGAAATATTTAAATCTTTTTTCATTTGATTTTAATTCCTTCGAGTGTCCTTTATAAACAACGACGACGACGAGTACGACGACAACGATTACAAGAACCATTATGATGAAGATGATGATGAATATGATTTACCATCATCATTCATCACCGCGCGGTATACAACATGACGAATCCTTCCCGTGATCCTTCGACGAGCATACAAATAGCACACAACTTAGTTACTCTTTTGGAGTCCTTGAGAACATCCAGGACACTTGATAAATTTCATATATTTGCTGCCCGCAGAGAAATAGAGAGTACTATAAGTAAATTCGTGAGGCAAATTGAATTTATCCCCGCGGCACGGCGCGGCGCGGCTCGTCGTCACTGGGAAGGATTCACTGATTCCAAATAATCCTTGAGAATGCAGGACTTCATCATGAGATGTTTGTTGAATAGAAAACTTCTTCAAATGTACAATTTTTCAATTCTTCTTTGAGTTATTGGAAAAATCCTTTCCTTAATGGGAATGGGTTGGGTGTGCTTTCACTTTTAGACGATGGATCCTTCAAATCCTTTTTCTCATTCTCTTGCTGCTACAACACGCAATAGAATTCCAATTTAATATTCTCGCCATCATCGATTCTTTTGGCTGAAAGTGTATATGTATTATGATTTTTATTAACGCGTGTTCACACTTGAGTGCAGCAACAAAATTGAAGAAATCCAAAAAGGTCCTTAATAGAAATGTTTGGTAAATAATGCTGCAGTCAATAAGTAGACTCGAGTATACAGCAGATCCTTGATTAAATCTCAATGATTTATTGTAAATTTTTGGAATACACACACACACGTGAGAGAGACATAAGAATTTAACATGCGGCACCGCATGACAAGCCATCATCAGGATTATAAGTGCCGGTTCATTTGAGATAGACTAGAAGGAGACCTACGAAAAAAAAAAAAAAAACATTACCTACTCCAGGTTTTTCGTTTTTTTTTTTCTTACAAGGATGTTATGAGACTGTTGCAAAATCTTATACATTATAATGCCAGGATTAAGTTATTTGAATTTCTTTCAACATAACTATTCCCATCTCTCTTACTGTTATTGTATACAGGATTTACAGTTCAAGAGGTTCCATAATGAATATGGCGTCTTTTTTTGTTTGTGAACCTTTCCTCGTTACAAATCATCATTATTGGGAGATCCTGTGCTCATTTGTTTTCAGTTTCCTTGTGTGAGTTTATGTCGAGGGGATATTTATGAAAATTTAATAAAAATCATTTTTGGGCGCGCAACCATATAGGTAGTCCTTCATTTTATTATATTGAATGAATTGATGTTGTGTTGAATAGAAAATGCCTGAAGTAATGCATATAGGAGTGAAGATTCATTGAATTTAGGCTTAATAAAAGTTGCAACAGTAGCTTGAAGTGGTTTTCAGAACAATGGGAGGGTTTGAAAGGATACAATGAGCTACAATGAGGTGATATTTAATTTCGAGCCACTTCATGCAAGTTGAAGAGGTTAATCATTGCGAGATTGGTTCGAAATTAAATGAACTTGTGTTTTTTGGGACAGAAAATGTGAAGTATGCAAGTGTGTGTACCAATGTTGAATTTGGAAATGGAGATTAAGATAAGACTAGTACGTCCAGCCCTCGAAATTCGAGTGCCAATTACATTATCTTCTAATTGACAGACATTTTGACTGAAGTTAAAAGCCTATAAAGTACCTTCGGCTTTTTTAGACCGCGTTAATTGTACCACAAAATTCGTGTTTGCCGTTTTATAATATGATGATGATTAAAACTTAAAAAGACCTTGAACGAACCGACAATACCCAACTACATTAATGTATTTTTTTTTGTTATACACGACGATTTGGTTTTCAAAATATTTTGAATACTTCTATGTTCTTCCTCCTCGCGAAAATTGTGCCTACAGGAGTTCTTTACTTTAAGTGCCTGTTTACATTGGATTTTTAATGAAGCGCATTAGAAAAAATCTTTTCATAACAATCTTCCCTTCCCTATCTCACACAGTCCACCCTTAAAATCCATGTATCTCTTACTCACACAAAAAAATCTTTATGCTTAATCCGAGAATATTTATTGAAACTGGTGCAATCTACCCTTCTCTTTTTCACACATACTCTACCCGTCTCACTAATTGCGCCATTCAAATAAAATCCAATGCAAACAGGTACTAACAGATCATCCCAAGAAAATTCAATGTGCTGCGGCAGACTTGTGTCCCACCCTTAATTTCATTGCTTTTCATTATTATTATTTTCTGAACGCTGCCAACTGATATTCCAATAATCTTTCCAGTAGTGCTGGAAAACTGGTTGGTTTTATTGTGGAAAAAATCGAAACGTCACATCGTACGTAAATTTTAAAGTGTTATTATTTTGTCGGTCGTCGTCGTGTGTCGTGTCGCGAATTTTAAGATTTATTTAGTTTTGTGGTACAATTTACGCGGTCTTTATATCGTTAAAAAGGTTTTATTGCACATTGGAAACAATTTTTAAAAAATTGCACCTAAAAAACAATAAAAGAAAGTTGCATAAGAAGTGCGAGTAATTTGTTCGCTCCGTCTCGCTCTGGCTCTCGCTCGCACTTATTAAGCAATTTTATTTTATTGTTTTTTGTCTTTTGTGGTGCAAATATTTAATAAATTTTTGCATTGTGCACTTCTGTGCAAAAAAACCTTTTCAATAATATATAATTTATATGCCTTCCGCTTTTGTAGACGGCGTAAATTGTACCACAAAAAACACGTTTGCCGTTTTATAATATGATGATTATAAACACTGCTTATCTTACTAACATGTTAGTCCAATGAGAAATGTTAGATCTGCCCGTCTGCCTGTAGAAAATTTGGGATCGAAATAGAGTTGGCAATGAATTTATATTTCTACATAACAGATTTTTACTTGTCCTTTACTATCAGGTGATGCATATGAGATGAGACAAAAAGCTAGAGCATATATAGTTTGGATCGGGAAATGACATACAAAAAACGTCCCATCTGACAATCGTCTACACTTTCGCTCGAAAATATGTTAGTGAACATTTTAACACGTAAACTTGTCATTCGACTGCCAAAAGTTGAACTTTTAGAAATTGCCTGTGTTTCAGGTTTTTATCCAGAAAATTGCAGTACAAAAATTGGGTTTTGGTACGTTTTTAAAATAAAACTGCTTCTTTTTGTTGTTTACTTAGACAGGATGATTCGCACACGGCGTGACAAAAACCTAGAGCGTGTTAGTTGAGTCAAGACAAGTATGTATGGGAGAGGGAGTCTATCCCCCCCCCCTCACTCGCTTAAGCAGGAGGGGAAATTTTCTAAAAAATCAGCTTGAAAAAGAAAAAAATCTTAAAATACAATGGCAACACTTACAATGTCATGCAATACCTTTTTTTTAAAGCCAGAAGTCAGTTATTTTATTTAGTTTTTAATTCAAAACATTTGAGAGAATAGTTTTTGAACAATTAATTTTTTAAACTCAAAATTTTTAAAAAATACTGAAAAAAATTGTGTTCAAACCAATTTTGCCAAAAATTTTACGTTATAAAGTAGTATTTTTATTTTTTATACTCTCTAGTCAAACACTAACCCAGATGCCTAAATGTCTTTTAGTTTTTGAGAAAATTGAAAATAAAAAAAATACGTTTTCCTTAAATTCGACTTCAATCTGTTATTTTGTTGCTCCAAAGATCCTTTTTCCACAAAGTACGTAGTACAGTTGATACTTTTGTTTTAGTGTATAGCTTTATTATAACATCATAAACATATTCTTCTAAGGTCTCTTAAAATTGAATAGCAAAATACAAAAATTGGCGCTAATGATATCAATAGGTACTAGATACATTTTTTATTTTCAATTTGCTTAAAAACTGGAATACATTTTGACATCTGGTCTTTAGTGTTTGGCTGAAAATTGATGGGAGCATTGAATATTGAACACGAAAATATTACTTAATAACATACAATTTTGAAAAAAAAACTAGTTTGAACACAATTTTTTGATTTTATTTTTCAAAAATTTAAGTTTGAAAATTAATTTTAAAAAAACTGGTAAATAAAATAATTTATATTAAAAAGAAAATAAAAGTAGTGGATTTTGGCCTTACAAAATGGTATAACATGTTATTCTAATAGTGACCACCATTGTTTTTTTAATATTTTTTTTTTCTGTCTTAAGTCATTTTTTTAGAAAATTTCCCCTCTCGTTATTTTTAATTTTCTCAAAAACACAAAGACACTTGAGTATTTTCTTTTCTGAATTTGGCTAGGAATTTACAGGAAATTTGAGTAATAGAAGTATTATTTAATTACGTAAAATTTTGAAAAAAAAATTAATTTGAACACAATTTTTTTCATTAATTTTTTTCAAAATTTTGAGTTTGAAAATAAATTTCTCAAAAACAGTTATCATAAATAATTTGAATTAAAAATAAAATAAAAAAACCGAGCTTCTGGCTTTTAAAAAATTTATAGCATGACATTGTAGGTGTTGGCGGTTGTTTTTTAATAATTTTTTTTCTATTTTAAGTCGATTTTTTAGAAAATTGACCGTCCTGTCTAAACGTGAGGAAATAGACCCCCCTCCTCTCATACGATTCTTTTCTTGTCTTAACCCAACCTACTCGCTCAAGCTTTTTGGTGCACCGTATACCGAACACCCTGTATATATGTAAATATTTTTTAAAAGATAACAATTTTTCTTACCGAGAGTTTTTGTACCTACATAATGTAGGTATCAAGAGCCAACATGAACCTATGCACATATATTGATTTTCTATGCCTGGGCTCTTTTGAAATTTGAAACTTCTTTTCATTTAAAATTACCTAATTATTCGTTACTAATTTGCCATGCTAGATTTATATTTAAAACTTTAAGCCAAATAAATTTCAATGTTCTTTTAGTTACAGCACCCATGATCGGAATTCAGCATATCGCTTCACAAAATGACCGATCTATTTTAAAACGACTTTTTATCTCCCATCAAAGTCTGCAGAAATAATCTCAGGCAATTAGCCAAATTTCTGATAAAATAAATTTTCAAAAAAAAAAAAAAAAAAACCAAATGCACAAAATCCCACATTTAAGTGTATTAAACCAAAAAATGAAGTCCTTAGCTTATCCTGTTTAGTTGTAATATATTTTCATCAAATCACAACAAAACCTTCCCCCTGTAAACATTTCGATCTGATAGGCGGAAGGGCTATGAGAATACCTAAAAGTCTCATAGTCGTCTCGGAACATCCCACATGCGCACCAAACCGGAGATTAATGTGCACAGGAACAGCACATCAGAATAAAAAAAAATACCTATACCTAAGGAAACTGTAGAGGAAGAAAAGAACAAGGACATTGCACGTCGTCAGTTGTCGCCTTAAGGACAAAGTATCCGATTTCCATTTTTCTATACCTACGTACTTCTTCTTGCGGCAATTGTGCTCGATCAAAGAATTTAAATGTTTTCCTGTCGACTGTAGCAATTTAGTTGCGGTAAACTAGCAATTTGTACACAAGGATATCAGCTAACAGCTAATTTCTGATGACATTCGATATTTTGGGTAGATGAGTTGGGAAAAATACGTTTACGTCGAGAGTTTTCTTAAACGTTTTGGGGCGTTTTCTATATCTAAAGCAATTTGTTTGATGAAAATGATACATTGAAGAAATGTATTTTTTCCCACAAATGATTTCAATTGCAAAAGAAATAAAATATGAAAGTATTTTATATTAAAGATCAACAGGCACGGCTTTCCAATTGCCTAGCTAGGGTCTCAATCGATTTTGACAATTTTTAGCTTATTAATGGGCTGTCCTAAATCCTAATGACTTAAATGTTCATGACTGACAAGAGAGTCGGGCAAACATTAAAAGGGAAGTGAAGGAAGCAGCAGTTTGCAGTTTTGCAGCAGAGGCTTTTATTTGATTGGGTCGAAGACCTACAATACACTTTCACCATGTTTGAATGAAGATTTATTTAAACTTCCAATAAATAACTTTATAGAGCATAATTTTCCAGACCGAAGAGTTCCGGACAGTTCTTCCGGATTACCAAAACGAAAACAGCTAAAATTTAAAAACATCAGTGCAATCAAAATAGTCTTTCTTAAGTGGCGCGGCGGTGGTGGTGGACAAAAATAATTTTATCGAATGTTAAATATATGTATGTTTTTGACATTGCAGTTTGAAAAAGTAATAATTGAACCATATTAAATCAGGATTTTTTTTTATAAAACCAATTTCTTAAATACCTATACATTTTTTGGCTCCAGGTTTATAAACGAAGGCTCGAAGATTTTAAAGAAAAAATAGTTCAAAAATGAATTTTTTAAGTTATATCTATTATTCTTTTCATTTTTTTTTATTTTTCTGCTTTTAGGCATATAAAAGCGTATTAAATTTAAGAAAAAAAATTCTTAAATTTGAATGAATTTTTAAAATGGGTACTTACCTTTTTTTAAGTCAAATTCAATGTTTAGATAGAAAAAAAGTTAATGTTTCCTAATGATGTAGTAGCCGTGGCGTGCTGGTTAGTGCGATGGACTGTCATGCCGGAGGTCTAAGGTTCGATCCCCAGCCTCGCCACCTATTTATTTAAAAGAAAAAACGGCTACTGCCACTTGCGAGGAATTGACAAATCCTCCAAGACTATCTCCTGTCACAGATAAAAGTGCCGCTCGTTAGCCGTTCGGATTCGGCAATAAACTGTAGGTCCCCTCCATTTCTGCAGACACGCACACAGGAATGGTTGAGAGTTGTAAGTCACTAAGCCCTAGTTCTTCATGAGCTGTTGTGCCATCAAATTTATTTTATTTTCCCGATCTCCCTCCGCCAGACTCATAGCACAAGTTACATGTTATAAACTGAATCATTATATGTGTTGAATAAAAAAAAAAAACTTAGCTGCTAATACCTGCGAACCTTCAAAAAACCCTAATTTATTTCTTAAGACCTCCAAAAATAAAACATTCTTGAATTACGTTTTTATGGTTTAATTACAACAGTAGATACCTACCAATTTTAATCCACCTTTTTAAAAAAAAATTAAGGTGGCCATAAAAAATCAAATTTACTTCCTTGACTTCCTTGTTTACAAAATAATGTTGTTGATTTTAGTTTTATTAGGTAGTTATAGGGTTAAGTAAATTTTTTAAAAGCTTCCTGTGTCCCACATCTTTTTTGCGACATATTTGTACGAAGAAAGGTTTTCAGAAAACGCTTAAAAAACAAAGAACTTCAAAAACGCGTGGTAAAGTTATTACGAATCACATTATCAACAACTTTTCTGAAGACAACACCATCTCTCATTTTAAGCATAATTTAATGATTATATGGCCTATTTTTAAAAGTGAGCGTGGCAGTACGCGGAAATTTACTCTGATGATATTTTATGCTATCCTTTAACATATCTGAAAATTTCATCAAGATCAGTTTACTGGTTCAATTTTTTTTAAATTTAAGCACTGCCTCTCCATACAACTTCAGCCACTGTGCGATGTGCGATATTCTGTTTTTGAAAAAAAATTATTTGTTAAATTTTTATTGATAAGAACTTGAAAACATTTTTCGAGAGCTTTTACAAAACTTAAATCTTGATATTTGAATAGCTGGAGAATTATCTTTGGAGAGATAAAAATTCTAAATATTGATTTTTCGCAGGACAATGTTTTTTGATAGACTATACAATTTGTAGGACGTATCAAAGGGGAGAGGTTGATGGAACAAACCAGACTATTGAGTTATTATTATTTATAGTAATAATAACTATGGAGGCGGAACAAAACAGCAAACTTAAAGGAGCTTATAAAAATGCTGATGCTAAAAATGCATTTGATAAATAAACCTCACATCTCGACCTGTGACGTCAGTGGTCATAAATGATTGAATGCGTAGTGCATACGACCTCGAAGACTGAGCAAATCTAATATGCGTGGATTCGAATTTCATGGTGTGCATGTAGAAAGTTTTTCATAATAAAATTGAATTAAGGCTCAGCACCACTAAAAAGGAGACTGATGATAGGGCTTGGCACCCCTTGAAATAGCTATATCTCCAGCCAAATAAAAATTAAAAAAAATTAAAATACCTAAACATTAATTCATAAACAATTGGTGGTAGCGCCTTTAAGTTGTTGTTGTTGTTGTTGTTCAAGAATTCAATTAAATTGACGGAATAAAGAATGGTCAAGTCTAATAAACTGACATTCTAGTATGAATAATGCAATAAATACTAATAGAATGTTTTTCGTTTTATGTAGAGGAGTGCTATGTTGAGGGTCAGTGCGAGTGTACCTACAATACGGTTTTTCAGGGCTGTAAGCCCCCCTCCGTGCGTCGACCACCGATTTAAAAACGAGGGTGTACACAATTCTTTCCACATTCTCAAAAACCAAATTTGAATACTTTTTTTTTAAAGAATTAAATTGCTTACAATTTGTAGAAAAAGTATCTTCTTTCCACGTAGTACCCCGTGGCGTAATGGTTAGTGCGTTAGACTGTCATGCTAAAGGTCTGGGTTCAATACCAGCCGCTTCCACCTTAATTTTTTTTATCAAGGTACTGCCTCTTGCGAAGGAGTGACAAATCCTCACATCATAGAGAAGTGCTGCTCACCTTACGGATTCAGCAATAAACTGTAGATCCACTTCATTCCTGCTGTGTGCTTGACACAGGAATGGTTGAGAGTTGTAAGTCACTAGGCCCTGGTTCTTTACGAGACATTAAATTTATTATTTTATTTAACCTTTTTTCCACTGTATTTTTACCGTAAAAATTTAAATTAAAAGTTATAAAATTCCCGGCCTATTATTTGTGTGACCTTCGAGCTTTATTTGTGTTTGTATTTGTTGTTTCCTTCCTTCATGGCTTTCTGTATTTTTTGTTTTTGCAATTTGTGACACTCCCATAATCGGTATTTTTTTGTTGTGCATTTCGTAATCACTTTGCTGTCGTCTTAGAGACTACAAAAAAATTCGTTTCGCATCAGTACCGTACTTAGGCTTAAAACGACAAGATGAGTTGAAAAGCAAGCAAAAAGTACAGGTGGTTCAAAAGTGACTTCCTAATTTAAAGTGATAATAACTTTTATAGATTTAATTTTTTATTAATAATTTATTTATGGAGATTTTTTTTTGGGATAAGTATGGAATATAATGTCCGTCAAATGAGCACCAGTTCCATGCTCACAGAGACGGGCTCTTTCTAGAAAGTTTTGCATAACACTTCGGACCTGTATTTCAGCACGAATGTTCACCTTCAGCTAAAACAAGCCCATGATTGCTATTCCGACCAAATTTTTTCTGGTCTTTTGGCGGACGTCGACTGTACTATACAATTATAAATTGTCAAATTCTAAAGCTTTCTTTTTTCATATCTTATTCGTAGTTTTAAATACTTTTGGTCGTATTAATAAACATTGTCTAACTTTATACAGCCGTCCAAGTTTAAAAAAAAAACCTTTATAATTGTTTGTAAAGTGATCTAACTTTTTATCTGACTTTAAACAACGTAATCGATTTAGAAAACGTACACTGAAAGAAAAAATTTTTTCTACAAGGAAAAAACTTTTTACCACAAGCGATAAAAGTCACCAAGCATTAAAGTTGTTTGTGACCAATATTTTAAGTCATCAAATAGAGTCATTTCAAGGAAAATTTTTGTGCTTGCATCCATTTGCGTGCATTTTATTTTATTATTTTCTTCCATTATTGGGGTTTTGCAGCTGCCTCTTTTTATTCTGAAACGTATACAACTTTATTTTAATTGAAAAAAACTTATATATTACTTTGATTTTTCTAAGAACCTGGGATCTTCCACATATCAGCCGACTACGCTACCACTACGCCAAATCGCATTACGGAAAGACGATGTTAAAACTTAATCACATTATTATACTTTATATTTTCGTCTGTGTGATATACAAATCTGTTTGGCATAACTTACAATATTGTTCGTAATAAACTGCTTATGACCTTCCAACAAGCGTAATTAATATTTTAGCTAATTTTTTTTATTATTCGCTAACAAAACTTTTATCTTCGTTGAACTCAGTAAAAAACTGTACTCAAGCTATTTTTTCAAGTTATGTAGAACAAAAGCTAAAAGTTCTTGACTGAAACAGTCAAACCTTACTGCCCATTAATAAATATTGCTAGTGAATGTGTTCTAGTTAAGTTAAACACTATAAAAAATATATCGCTTATCACAAGGATATTTTTGGGAGAGTGTAATCGATTGACAAAAAATGTAATACATATTTTTTTTATTAGGTAAAGCACTTTTCCGACTATTTCGAATTACTTAGACATAATTAAAACAGTCAAAAATCAAATAAATACGACAATTTGAACCTATTTTTTTGAATTTATAAGTAATCAAATTTGACACTAAGAAAAAGTACCGTCTATGTCGGCGGCTCGGTCTGGGCTGTGGACGTTTGACGTGCTGTGCGTCCACTGTAAACAGGTAGTCCGATTTGCTTTAAATTTGGGACAGACACAGAGCATTCTTACATTATGTGATTCGCAAGAGTTACTTCGTTTTTCTTTCAAATTTCCTCAAAAATGGCTCTTTTATTTTTTATAAAACTTCGTATTTACCTGTATAATTATTAAAGTTAAGTATGGATGTAAGAAAACTGCGTTTCGCAGGTATTTTTTGTCCAAACAATTCCAATTGCGAAATTATGGTTTTGAGTTAATCACGTATAGCTTCTTAATGGGTCGACTGGTTTTGTTATGATTTTGTTATCTGCTTCAATTTCAAACAATATTAAATTTAAAAATGTTTAAAATAATTTTTTGTTGTCCCTTTTTTTTGACTTTTTTAACATTTTTTTTCGATAATTATAATAATTACATTAATACACACGTTCTTGGTATAAAATATAAAAATTCACAGAAGGGTAGTAGGAAGCAAGTAATCCACAATATATAATGTGTAATTGGATATTGGTAACTTAAAATAGTGGTTCACTTGGGCGTATACGTACTTTTCTTAGTTTAATGAATTTAAAAACAAAAAAAGTCCTTAACAATTTTTTTGTTTTCGCACGTTGAGTTGGTTAATGTCGACGAAATAAGCTATTTTGATGTTTTTTGTTTTTCTATTTAAAAAATGTGGGTGCGGTACTGTGTTTGAGGGCAAAGGCTAACTCAATTTAAAAAAAAATTCTCCTTATTTTAAGAAAAGAGTTATCATAATGAAATTTTTTTTAAAGCAGCGTACTATCCATCTCCACAGCCGCTGCTAATGCAAATGGCTGTGATTATGACATTAATTCTATATTCTTCCAGACATACGACAACCTCATCCTCAATCAGCGGGGGAAACCACACAGTGTTCATGAACTTTAAGTGGAACATAAGGTTCGTAGATATAGAAAAATAACGGTCATCCCAACGCATTATAGGTTGCTAAGTGATTCGTGTATTTTTTTATAGTCGGCACTGCGGAAAATAACACTTCATTTGCAAGACTTGGCCGTCCGATTTAAAAAAAATAAACATGAGTTTTTCTGTATAAATTGTTTTCATTTATTTTAACTTATAATTATAATTTGGCCAAATTCTATGTATCTATCTGGTTATTGTTAATATTTTTTTTTTTTTGTAATAACTTAAAAATTTTGTACAATTAAGTTAATATATTTAATTGATTAACACACAACAATATTGTAGTGTGACTTGTTTATCTTATTTTTCATTGATATTTTTTTTTATTACAATATGATTTTCTATTTTTGTTTTTAATCTAACATTATTGTTTTATTTTTTATTTAAAATTTAATTTAATAATATTTTCATTTTTTACAGCCCAAAATTGTTTTTGTTTATTTAAATATTTTAAAATATTAATTAATTATTTATTTACAAGTTTTTGATATCACCACATTTTTTTTTTTAAATCTAGTTTAATTTCAAAATAACATATGTTTTTTTTTTTATTTTGTTTAATATTTACAAAATGAAATTTTACATTCCATCAGCTAAAGTTCATTCTTCAACCTTCGCAACAGCTGGTGGACTTTCACGTGGTGGACTATTGCTGCATGGCGGGCTAACTTGTGAGTGCATTGATAGGTTTTGTGGATATCCAAAGATTCCATTGAGATTACTTAGTCCCATGTATTGCGAGAGGAGGGTTTGAAAATTTGGCAACTTATAGTGTGGTATGAGACTCTGCGGAATCAACGCTGGATTGAAGTGATGATGCAAGGCGAAATTTGGTGGCCAGAATTCAGTCGGTATTGATGCTGGATGACCTCCCATGCCATGTGGAAGAGGAATTCCAAGAGGAAAATCAGGCATTCCTGAAAAAAAAACAAGAAGAAAAAAAATAAAATTAGAAAAAATTGCAAACGATGTAAAAAGTTATTTCTGTTTTTATAATGTCCCTATTCATCTTTGAAGCGTGTATCTACATTTCTTAGATATTTTTAGATCTTAAACAATTAAAATGGATGAATGCAATTATTTGCCTTTGGCCAGCAGAAAGAAACTATACAATGATTGCATTTTAATTTATTACATGCAAATATAAATAAATTTTTCTTTTGTGTATTGTTGGGTAGAGATTGCGACTGGGTACTATGAAGATAGAAGAACAAGTATCTTTGAGATTAATTTTAGATTGCACTCATGATATATGTATGTAAATAGGGGTTTGTATTGTGCCAATTTAAATTGTACTTTTGCGCGTGTCTTGTATAAAACAATACAAATGGGCAGGTGTCCTGTAGGACAATAATATGTCTACTTCTTTGCTGGGAAAGTTCTTTTATACAAATTTCCTGGGATTTGTAAACATGTCGCCGCCATTAATTATAGCAACGTGCAATTAAATATTCATTGTGAGAGTTCGAAAATTATAGATGCAAATGTACATTCATATGTATGTAGATATAAATATGGTAATGTTGTCGCCGACGGTTTTATTTTATCTGAGGCAGGAAATCGCTAGCAAAGGGAGTCACGTGTGAAACAACGGGATATTTAGTTCGGTGTACCACGTACACATACCGATTTGAAGGATAGCAAATGAATTAGGCGAATAAATTTTAACTGCGAGGGTGAGCGTTTTGATATGTGCATTTCATTTGCATTATAATTTGCCTAGGAACTAATTAAGATAAAATTTATAAAGTGAAAATGAATGAATTGAGTTGTACCTAATTGTTTTTTTTTTTTTTTATTTTTATGTTCGTCGAAATTATGAGTTTGATGTGTTTCTTTTTAAGTGGAAAAACCTATTAGGTTTGAGCGTTTTGTATTTTGTTTGAAATAAATAAAAGGTATAGTTAATATAGAATTTTTGTAGAGAGTTACATGAAATGTTGGTCCAAAAAATACCCATTTTGTAACACATCAGGAGCTGATTTCTAAAATATTTTTAAAGAGGTGGGATATGTATAACTACATTTATACCGCACAAATGCATATAAGATCAATGAACTTTATATCAACAGCGATGACACCCGAAACAAAATTACTGTGCCCCAAAAAAAAAAAAAAAAAAAAAAAAACTTGCGTCAACAATAGCTTTTAAATCTGTTAATTTGCCCAACAAATTTCGGCGTCGTCTTGGTATTGGTATCCATTTTTTCTTGTATAACTGAAACTGAATCGTCCCGGTCTTATTTCGTTACGTATCGCCGTGTTTTTCTGTATTTTTATGGATGAAGTAACGAATATAGTTTAAATCTAGAAGTGCTAAATTATTTTTTTTTTAACTTTTTTGCCAAGATCACCTAGAGTGCAAACTATTGGTAAATTTTCTATTAAAAAAAAAAGGTTCATTTCGTTCTCATCCCGGGTACTTGGATGTAGCCTCGGTTTATAAAGAAAAAATTCAATAGTTTTTTAGCAGAAAAAACTAATAAGAAAATCTTATTTTATGAATTGTCTACATTGCATACATTGTTGACAAGCTAACGTCGAAAATTGTGAATTGTCTACCTTGAATTGTTTACACGTAGACAATCGTGAAGTCCATATTTATAGTTTAAATGGCACAATACTATGGCCTAAATTTATTGGCACTAAAGTATTTTTTTCACTTGACAGAGGAACACAAATAAACGAATGATATAAATTTTAATGTACATATAGAGGTACAAGAAATTTTAATGACTTTTTGACTGGAAATTTGAATTGAAGGGGAAGTGTTGTGTCTATAAAAAATGTTAACTAAGAATTGAAAAAGGGTTTATTAATTTTCATATTCTTTTAGCATTTAGCTAACTAATAGTTAAAACTTATTTAACTGATTGTAAAAAAAAATGGCCGTTAGCGAGAAAATTAAAAAAAAAAAAACACAAAATTTGTAGACAATGAAATATTTTTTTATTGGTATGTTCGTTTTTTTAACACATTGAGCAAAAAGTCTTGGTCTGGTTTTTCCGAAATGGAACCTAATTTCTCCATCTAGAATCGGGGACCGTATTTTTAGAAAAAAATCGTCGCCTCGAAAAAGAAAAGATTGAAAATAAAGAAATCGTTCTTAAATCAAAAAGTTGAATTTTTCAATAGTAGCCCGTGGCGTAATGGTTAGTGCGTTGGACTGTCATGCCAGAGGTCTGGAGTTCAATACCAGCCGCTTCCCCCTAAAGTTTTTTTCGGAGTTACTACCTCTTGCGAGGAAGTGACAAATTCTCCAAGAGTATCTCTTGTCATGGAAAAGTGCCGATCACCTTAGCCGTTCGGATTCGGCAGTAAACTGTAGGTCCTCTCCATTCCTGCACACACGCACACAGGAATGGTTGAGAGTTGTAAGTCACTAGGCCCTGGTTCTTCATGAGCCGTTTGTGTGCCACCAAATTTATTTATTTATTTTTATGATCTTTTAACCCCTTTACCTAAAAACTTATTCGTCGGTTAGTTTCTGATTTCTCAGGCAAGGCGCACATTGAAGTGACGACCGATTGGAATGGTAGTGTCGTGGTGACTGAGTGGCAGGTGGAATTATTAAAATCTATGTAAACAACAAACAAATGAAGACGCGCTCATCAAAGTGATATTTTACAGGTTGTGGTGGTGCGAGTCTGGTGCCATTTATCTCGAACATGTTTAATTTTCAATTGGCAAGCGAGTGGTGACGAAGTGTTTTTTTTTTTTTTTGTTTTTACATTATATGTTTATTGTTATTGACTTAAATAGGTCGTCTCGAATATTTAAAAATGTCAAAACAAATGCACATTGTATGAATTGATAGCACTATACCTAGTTTGACACCGCAGTGCACGTTAAACCGCTTTCATACCATTTCGACGCCATTTCATAGGTAAGTCATTTGTTCACCACCCCACTGCCACTTGCCACTCAACTAACACCTCACTTCGTTATCACTTCAGTGCGCGCCTTGCCTAAACTTCATAAGAATTTTTGCAAAACTTTTCGATATTTTTGCGAGGAGTACCTTTAATCAAAGTAAGGGCATATGAGTTCCTGCATTCAATTCCAGGAGAGTACAAAAACTCCCTTAGTACTCTTCCGGTAGCCCTGGTTATTTCCTTTTTAGTATCAAACTTAAGTTGTTGTTTTTCATTCAATTTCAGAAAATCATAAAATTTTTCGAACCAATTACCTTACTTCAGATGAAAATTTCTATTGAATAAATATTTTCAAAAATTTCTACAAGCTTTGGAAAGCACAAATAATTTTTTATTCTTAGTAAATATTTTTAACTTACCTTGATCAGGTAGAAGGTATCCATTTTTATCTTGATTCATGAACTTTTCACGTTTTCTCCATTTCGCACGACGATTTTGAAACCATACCTAAAAATGAAACAAAACAAAGAAAGGATGTTTAATATAAACTCAAAATACATTTACAATACTTTTACAAAAATACTTGATGAATAATCTTTTTTTTCTTAAAGCAGACTTTTTTTAAGTGCAAATAAAGAAAATCGCTTAACACTCCACTTACATAGCTATTTCCTTACAAAAAAAATAGACCCCATCATTTTCGACTGAAAAAATATTCCTACAACAAAAAAAGTACACGCCAACATCCCCCTATTTTTATTTCAAATGATGGCAATTACCAATCAATTTCGTTCCAATTTCCTCCTAACCAAAGCACAATTCACGGGTAATTTTTTCAATCTCCATATTCGATTCAACCTATACTCCATACCTCTTCCCCTATTAAAAGCTCATGGGTATAACGATTTATTTTAAGGGTAGACAAACATTAAGCGCCACAATTCAACCACGATATGGAATAATTGGCCATATATAGCCCATCACTATATACTCAATGTTTTCTGTGCAAATTTCTCAATTTTGAGAATGATGGTGGGTGAAATAGAGGCAACGGGGGGTGTGTGTGTGTGTGTAGGTAAAGGACAATCATAATTTAAATTTCAGACAATGGAATCCAATCGGAAGTGTGTTTCTCTGATTTTCATCATTCCATTTGGAATCCTTCAATATAAGCGAGCATGGGTTGAAGTCACTCGCTGTCGGGGGACAGGAGGACTCGCTTTTTCTCGTTTAGAGTCCAGATCCAGAGTGATAATGTATGTGATGTAAAAATAAAAATCAAAAGTGCTGCATTTTTTAGGAACTCAAACTCTCTAGGTAAGTTAGGTACGTCAGGTTTTCTCCTTATTTTGCATTCAATTATTGTCCTTTCTGCACTTGCCAAATTGTCCTTAAACTCTACCTCGTTCTTTTGTACATATAAGTATATGTATGAGTGAACGCCCTTCATTCTATAACCAACACTCTTTGAGGGAAATTCAATTGTTTGTGCGCAACGAAATGGAGAACTTACACACATCTCTATAACAATTTTCTCCACTTGAATTCAATTGAACTTAATCTATAGGTATGGTTCGAAGTTTAACGAGCATTATTGGGGCCGAGCTGGAGGCAGGGGGGTTCGATGGAAAAATGTCCCGAGAAGGGAACTGACAAATCATAAATTCTTCGAGGAAACCATCATCAAACACTCACAGACATACGTACATGCACTATAAAGTTAGATTTCATCTCTGTGTTATAGGTATGATTGTGTTAAAGTTTTATGGGAGAGATAGTAGTTTATAGGAACAAGTGCCCAAAGGACGAAAAGGACTTCCTGACATTTCATGCAATTCCATTGTGAATTTTGTGAATGCTTAGCTGATGATGATTTCAACAAGATTTCTTCTCTCTTTTAGAAGGAAGGATGTGCCTCACAATGTTGCCGTACGCATCATCCAACAGTTTTTTTTTTTTTTTTTTTTGCATTTTCTCGTCGTCCTTTTCAACGTAGTTCACTTGGGCGAGAGCATTAGAAATGATTTCCGATCGTTAATTTGTGTTCATCATGATGATGAATAAAAAAGTATGTGTATGTGTATGTGTGTGTGTCTTCCTATCAAGATTATAAGAAACCCTCTTCCTGTCATCACATTGTCTCTCATTCTCTGTACCACAAAGGAATCCACTTATTCTGATCCTTATTTTGAGTTCACCCCCCCCACACCCCCCTTTAGAAAACTTTCGCATACATTCTTGACTCGTATAGGGTAGAGCATAAACAAAGCATTACATTTATTTATATCTTAATGTGGGCGCTCGCAGATAATTTGATGCAATTATCCTTGGGGTGTAATTAAGTTGGTCTTAGTTACCTCTAATCGGTGATGATGATGATGATAATAATTGTTGTCCCCTTGCCGATGTATCCACAATTTGATCAACCAGGACAGTGTCCTTAAAATGATACCTTTAGTCGTATGGCTGGTATCTTTTACTCGTCCTTTGTTGGAATTTAATAATTTTTTTTTTTGCTCAACTCTCCACCCCCTCCCCTATAGGTTTTTCTTTGCATGGAGTGTTACAATTAAATTTTACCCATTCACAATAAGAACAACATACACACATACATATGTATGTACAAGTAACAACATTTACAAAAAAAAAATAAAGGACGAAAATGATTATGTGGAAGAGATAAACGATTACTCAACCAGTTGTTGGTAATTTACATATAGAAGGATCAAGGATGTGAAATGAATAAATAGAGAACTCTAAATGATGGAACGATGACGACGTTGTTGGTCGTTGTGATGTGTGCGGCGGCAACGACGACGGAACAACGAGGGCGAAACGATACGATGATGGGCCATCAGATATAGGAGACAATTTGGTGCAATCTTTTAAATAATTGGCCAAGGATAATTGGCATATTGTCAATTAGAGTTGGGAATATAAATTTCTTTTTTTCTAAAGTGTGGGGTTGGTGTTTCTTTTTTATTATTTTTTTTTTGTACTTTTTCCTTTTTTTGTGTTATTACACATGTATGTACCTTTTGTATGGGTAAAGAATGTATGTGAGTTTTTTTTGAATGCAATTTCTGTTTGAATTGAGTTGAATGGATGAGAAAATTGGTTCAAATTGCCTTAAACTAGGCGCGTTTCTATATTTTCTACGTCAAAATGACATCCGGAAGGATATACATTTCTTTTGTTTTCAGTTATACTCTTGTTCTTTGACAAAATTGTTGTACTTAGGTACAAGTCAAATTTATAGAAAATGAATATAAAAAGGCTGTTTATAAAAATTATTTGATTTAATTAGAGAGGGTTGTTTTTTTTTTTTATTTTCTTAGATTCAAGACACGTTAATGTATAGGTACGGTAATAGAAGTTAAAGAGTTCTAGGACAATAAACCCATTGTTAGATTCTGATTATACCTACAAAAAATCTGTTGTAGTTTTTAAGAAGTCAGTTGGTCTGCCCTATATTTTGCAAAAAAAAAACCCTATTTGTAAAGTTGTTTTACTTCGCTGTCACAAAAAGAGAAAAAGAGTCGAATATCTAGCTGTGAAGATTATATTTGCACAAAATCAGGGAACGAATCTTTCTTAAGAAACTAGAATTGGTAGGTATAGTTAACAAAACAAAAATAAAATTTCTAATGGCAAGTAAGTAGTTGTACTTTTATTAAACAAGCAGATGGTGAGAAATTTTGTATGCTGCCCAAAACTATAGAAATAAAATAGACAGACTAATTTTCTGACAGCTAAATTTCGAAAAATTACAATGCCCTTGAACCCCAACTTGAGACGTATCTATGTCAGTAGAGTGTGTTAATTGCAGATTCTTTCCTTAATCGAACATCAAGAATATGAAATTCTTTATATAGATCAATATTTTGATCTCATTGCGGTATTCATACTCTCACAAAATCAATGTACCGGCATCGGTGTCTCCTTTAAAACTCCTCTATAAATTTTCTCAACATTTGAATTGTATTAAAACATTTTAAGGGTAGATATCTATATGTATGTACTTATATAGTTTAATCATAACAACTTGAGTGCGTTCATGTTCATAAATAGTATGTAAACAAAGTTTCATTTAAGAATTGTAATATTAAATGTCCAAGAAATAAAAATCCCTAGAGAATGTTGCAAAATAACCAACAAAACGTCGAGAAAAATTAAAAAAATATGGATTATTATTTTAATTGCATATCATTATCATTACTTCATTATTTTTATATAAAGCCGAAATAAATATTTAGTTTGTCCGCGGTAATCTCAGAAAGTATTCAACCAATTTACTTTAAATAAATTTTATAATTTTCCTTATTCTTTTAAGAATGTTATAAGATATTTTTTTTTTGTAAAACATGTTTTCTGATTTAGATTAATAACTTTTAAAAATGTTTCGTACACTTTTTTGTCGAGGACGACCAACATATTCAATTATGCTTTTAAACTTGTTTGTTATTTTAGAAAAAAATGAAATGTTTTTGTATAGTTTTATGCAAATTTTAAGCCCAATCATTCTTTTGTTTATTTGCTTCTGAATCTCTGTTCACTGAATTGTTCACTCATCCACTCAATTGTTGAGCTTGTTACTTGCGTGCATTAAACATGAGTTAGATCTATTCATATAAAAAGGAAATTTTTGGATTTGTAAAAATTAAGCGCGAGATAACAATCATACATTATGGTAATTGAGAATATAAAAAAGTGGGTGACTTAAGTTCAGTCTGTCAACCACTTTAAAAAACCAAAAAAAATATTTTTCATTTGTTGTATAACCATTCATATGTAATTTCAATGCAAGTAAATCACTGGAATGAAAATGGACTTGAGTGAAAGGATAGAGATACAGAGAAAAAAAAATTTGAAGCTGTTCTCTTCCTCCAATTTCATTAATTTGCTTAGCTTGCAAGGCTTGGCTTTTTTAATAACATGGTGCACAGTATAGTTACATAAGTATGAATATTGTTTCTTTCTTATTTTTGCATACTTAGGAATTTTAGAGTAATTAATGGATTTGTAAAACAAAATTGAACGAAAATAACAATGGAATCATTGCTAAGAGAAAATAAAAATGAGATGCTTAGATTATGTTTGCCTGTCAATCTTAAATATAATTAAAATAAAAAAAATGCACAAAGCTTTCCATTTCTAAGAAGATCGCATTGATCTTTTCTCAAAACATAGGTAATCATTTATTTAATTTTTTGTTAAAAATATGATAGAAATTGCAATTAGCCCTATTGAGCACTTTTTGATACGATATTTTTCAGTAAAACAAATTATTCCATAAACTTTGCGAAGAAACGAGAGTGCGGGTCTGCTAATACAAAAAAATTATCACAAAGCCCAATCAAACAACTTGAACATATACTATATGTAAGATATTGGAAAAATTGGAATAAATAAAAACTTTAAATAAAAAAAATTAATAATAAGTGCTAGTTGATTTAAAGGAAAAACCTTCGACTTCTAGAAGGATTATAAAAAATAAAAACATATGCATATGTTAATAGTCTTAGCTACAAAAATAAATAAAATTTATTTAATAAACAAAATGCTTCATATAGAGTTAAAATTCATTTAAATGTCGTTCACTCGGGCGTATACGTACTTTTTTAATTTATTTCATTGAATCTTTAACAATTTTTACTAAAATTTTTATTTTCGCACGACAAGTTGGTTTAGGACGATTCATTAATTTAATTTATTTATCTAATTATATTTCATGTAATATAAAATTACAAATAATATGATAGAAAGGCATTACCAGTAAAGCCATAGGGCTAAACAATAGGTCGGTTAAAAAAAACTTTTTTTTGACGAATTCTTTATGAATATTAAAAAAATGTAGGTTTTGTACGGAGCTCACAAGAAAACTCTTATTTAAGTTATACATAGTTATCAGATCAATAAAATTTCACTTGCGATATACTTACAAGGGTACTTTAGGGCAGGTTTTGAATTCGTGTAAAAAATCGAACTCGAGATTTCAGGCGGACTTGACATTACGATGTTAGAGAACACCATTTTTTTTTTTTACTTTCTCGTTAACGGCTCAACCAATTTCGACCAAATTTTTTAATCTGGAGGATCTTTTAAGTTTCAATAATACTGCATACAAATATTTTCAAAAAAATATTTATTAAAAAAAAAAAAGAATTCAAAATTTTGTTTTGAAAAATCATTTTTTTTTTTTTGAAAAGGGTTAATGATTTTTTTTGAGATTATGGGTTAAGTTTTATATGTATTATTAAGTTCTCAAAAATAGTATACCAAATTTTTTCAAGAAATGTTATGTATAAAAATTAATTTTTAAGAAAACCGCTCCAACGATTTTTTAAATTTTTTTTGCATAAATTCATATTTTTTAAAAAATTTATATGGCGTTTTCCATTCTGAAATTAAAACATTTTAAGCAATAGTTTTATCAATTTAAAGAACGTGCTTCATGATTTTTTCCATATAAATTTTTTTTTTGGGATAAAAACATATGTTATATGTTAATAATAATCATTATTTATTATGTGTACTTATAATTCACTCAATCTTAAAGTAAGTACCTAAACATATAGCTTTTCCAAAAAGTTCCCACACGCACTAATTTGTATCTTTTTAGTCCTAAAAGATATAATATTCAATCCCCCTCAGCATTAATTTCTTTACCTACATCCTCACATTTGACCAAAATAACAACAAACAAACAAAAAAAAAAAAACAAGCAAACGAAATTTCAATGATCAGATTATCTGTCGATTCATAAAAGTCTTTTAATAGTATCCTTTCACTATTAATGGCAGATAATACCCAAGGACCTTGTTGAAAAGTATATCAATGCATGTACATATACTCCTTGAAATAAACTAAAAAAAAAATAACGAACTCTCCATGGATATCAGACTCATCCTAATCATATATGATTGCTTTATTGGCCCTTATTTCGATTTTTATCGTTCTGATCCTCCAAACAAAATCGTTACAAAAACCTTTTACATTACATTCATCGCAATAGCAGGACACTCTTTTTTTTATTCTTCCCATCTTCAAATCAACGAACTGGGAATATAACCCCGTATAGATGATGATGGGAGATGAGAGTATATGTATAATTCTAAACCAGTTACCAGCCAGAGAGAAATTATCCTTCGAAGTGCATTAAATCCGAAAATAATTGCCATACAATATTGACATCCAGACAGGATTTGAATAAAAAAAAATGAAAAAAAAATAAAAATAAAATCAAATCACTTGGTGAAGTGGAGCGAGCGTGTGTAATAATGTATGTATGCATGTATGTATTTGAATTTTTATTCAGAATGTCCTTTCGTTTAGCTTGTCAATGAAAAAAGGCACGCGGCAAATGGATTTTCTGTCATTGTAAAAAAATAACAGATAACACAAAGCACCATGTAAACACTACCAATACAAAGGTCAAGCCCGCGCTTTCCACCCTTTCTAAAAATAAAAAAAAAAATACAAAACAAATAAATAAAAAAAAAAACAGAAAATAAATCGTTTGGGTGGAAAATAATTGTGCACCCTAATTACATTGCCGTTAAGTGAGTATTAAAGGCGATTACCAAGTCGTATACAATGTAGACAACATCATCACACACGCATCGCAACTATCCCAACCCCACCCTTGTTGTTGATGCATCCTTTGGCCAATATTTCATTATTTTGTTCGCGCGAATTTTATTTTATCCAGGACATGAGTTACGCACAATTCAATTAAATCACCTGGAAGTAACAAGGAAACTTAAGCCTCTTCCCAAATCCCTGTACGCATAATCTATTTCAGAGGACCATCACATGAGTCTCGAAAATGATATATTTTCCCATATAAATTAAAGTATATGTGATGATGTGGATAGAAGGAGATTTGTTCATGGGAAGAAGAAGAAGAATGAAAGTGTTTTACCCACCACACGCACCGCCCGGCACGCCATCAGGAGCAGAATTGATATCATTTTATTTTTTACCACCATTAATTCCAAAAGCTAATTTATGCAGATCCTGATGTATGTATATTGTCATGCAAATCTTGTTGATATCGAAGGATAATTATGACAATTAAAAAGCTGAAAATTGCTTGCTTACTGGAAAATATCGTATTTTTATTTTGTTGTTGTTGTTATTTGCGCGTGTGTGGGATTTTAATTTTTTTTTAATTAAATCCTCATTGAATGGATAATCATGTTGACTGTTGAACTGATTGGTATACGCACAACATATACACAACCACACAAATGCTCATGAGTACATTGCAGATTTATAAGCATGCAATTGAGCATAATTTACGGAAGTCATTGCAGATAAATTTGTAATTAAATGTAATTAGTTCAATAAAAATTATATGTAGGTACAGATATTTTATAAGTGTACGAGGGGGAAGAAGCGAAGTTAAGGCAAGTGGTTATGAGTAGGAAGGAATAACTATATGCAGCATTGTATGTTGTGCAAGAAAGTATGCACATAGAAATCTTGATATAAAATATCCACTATAAAAAAATATGCACGGCTGGATCGAACAAACTTGCTCTTGTAATTAACAATAATGAAGCTACACTTGATGGAAAAAAATAATAGGGTTTAATAAGACTATGTAAATAGGTTTTAACAATTTTGAAAAGGAGTGTTGGGGAAAAAAATTGCAAAATATTAATTTTTAAATTCTAAAAATTTTTCATACATTTTTTTTTTTCATTTTTAATAATTTTTTTAGTAAGAATTTGGTTTTTACCTTCCAAAAATGTTGTACACATACATATAATCTAGCCTTAATTTTTGAAGATAACTTTAAAGATTTGATCATTAGAAGTCATAACCTTAACACCAACCATATATTTCTTCATTTTGAAGGGCCTAGGAAAATTCAGATCATATATCTATTAACTATTTGCCTGTCAAAATTTTATGTTTCCAAACTCACACATTAAAAAGATAAAAATCAAAAATTATGGGATCCCGTCAACGTTGCCGAAGTGGTACGATCGTGCTTTTTTGAATTGATAATTTTCTCGTGGCACCGTGGTACAATAATAGTTCGATGTGGCACGATTTCTATTATTTTACCTTAAATGAACCAAATTTTGACAAAATTTAAATAAAATTCGTCCAAATTCCGTAAAAAATTAACAAACTCATATTTTTTGACAGTATGCGAACAGAGCAAATTATTTATTTTGATTTTTTGTTGCAATAAACCCCGTAATAAAATTAATAAGTTTTTTTTCTTTTTTTTTTTGAACAAAATAGAAGAATTTGTGGTTTTTGCATATGGCAACGCTGGATCCAGTATCGACTGGAGAATTAAAATGTTCCGTTCATCACATTATCTACTGAAAAAGTAGCGTTGCCGAAGTGGCACGATTGTGCTTTCTTGACACGATAATTTCCTCGCTTGGCACGGTGGCACGAAAGAGTTCAATATTTTATGTTTTTTTTATTTCCATTATTTTACTTAAAATTAAGCAAATTTCATCAAAATTTAATGAACATTGGTCCCAATTCCGTAAAAAGTGGACAGAAACACATATTTTTTGACAATGTACGAATAGAGTAAATGAATTCCTTTGATAGGAATTTTTTTCAACAGTTTTTTTTTTTTTTCAACAAAATAGAAGAATTTGTGTTTTTTTTCATAGGTATGGCACGAAAATTGGCACGTTTTTTCATAAAATATGGCACGTTAATTTTATTTCGGGCGGCAACGCTGCTGCCTGCTGAAAAGTAGAAAAAGCACTCTGAATAAGGCCCAATGGAAAACACCAATTTAATGGCCACCTGCCGTAACAGAATCATATTACTTACACTAATTAAGTCACAATCACATACATAATCAGACACTTTGAATTACTTCCACTGTCAGTTTCATGAAGAATCTTTAGACTACTTCATGAAAAAATTGATATCTTCATAGACCAGTCAAAGTCTTATTAAGGCTCAATTTAATCATAATCTTACAGTCGAATTTATGAATGTTGTCTAATTTTAGACAAAATACACATTTTTAATTGTTGCTTAATCGATCAAACTTTTTACTTAAGTTTATAGAACGGAATCGATTGTGTAAATAAACGTTGACAAATGTAATTTTTTTTTAAATAAAGCATATTTCCGATACTATTTTGAAATACTTAGGCCACTGTTTCGAATAAATACAACTGTTAATGTTTGTGTCTGTAAACTTGTTTTCTTTCTTTCCAACCTTACTGTTAGAATAATTGCCAATGATCATAATTATATTGGCATTGTTTGTAATTGAAGCATTTCCTATGCGTTAAAATTGCAAATTACACATCAAAATCCATTGCATACATCATCGTTATACAAATGGTAATTTATTATGTACAAGGATAATATTTACACAAAAGGATTTCGTATTTAATTTGTACGCAGAAATTTAATGATAATTTTAGTTACAACACGCGTCAGGATATGATGATGTAACAAATCAAAAAGCACACACACACGCCAAGCACTGTATCAGTTTATCCTTATCTCGCCCATCGACGTGCGTTGTGCGTCGTCCTTGACAACGTTTATGGACAAATAGTGTAATTATCGAGGAGTAAATTGCATTTAATTTGACAATAAAATTATAAATGGACTTATTAAGTAAACGGATGTCCGTTTGCTTGTTTTTTTTTTTTTTTTTTTTTGATTTTAAATGACATCGCATGGTTTCATTATAATAATATGATCTAAACGGATATTTTTCATTTTTTTTGTCATCATGTTCAATCTCATTTTATGATTGGGCTAATTAAATACTATCAAATCCTTGTTACAAATTTATTCATTATACACATATCCAAAGACCCACCTGCACACGTGCTTCACTTAAATCCAAACGCATCGCCAGATCTTCCCGGGTAAAAACATCAGGATACTGAGTCTTCTCGAATGCCCTTTCGAGCTGATGCAATTGAAATGTGGTAAAAGTCGTCCTTGATCTATTTTTTTTTTTTAAGATGCAGAAAGAAGAAAAAAGAAAAAAAAAAGGATAATGAAAAAAGGAAATTAATGTTTTTTAAATCATTAATCGGATTTATACCAAAAAAAAAAAAAGAAAGTGATTTTGTCGGTTCCTTTTTTGGTATCAGGATACAACTTCATAGTATACGGGGATTCTTAAAAAAATTATTAAGAAAAAAAAAACTTACCTTCGAACCTTTCGGGGACGTTCCATGTCGTTCTGATCGTGACCATTATTGAGACTATTCGAGAGGTCGTCGTCGTTGTCTCCGTCACAGCCATTATCTGTATTCGTTGGCGAAGGGTCTTCCTTATAATTGTGATGCTGATGGCTGTGATGATGGGATAAGGACTCGGAATCTAAAATTCAAAAAGAATTAAGTACATTAATGGGATTTAAGATTTTTGTTATTTTTTTGAAGTGCACTAATTGATGTATTTGGGGCGTAAACACAAGGGTGTTCAAGTGGAGTTTTTTTTTTTCTTGTTTGCTATATGATATATTATGTTTCAAAATAGATACAGTTCAATGTAGGCTTAAGAAAAGTTGTGAAAAGTGAACTACTTATGCACACAATCAAATCAGATAATCCTGTATTTTTTTTAAATACATTTATAACTAAACAAACCTGATAATTTCAAGTTTAAAAAAAAACACATATGACATCGCACATGAACGGCCTTATCACAAAATAACATAATACCTAATTGGTATGCAAAGTGACGGAGAAAATATAGACTGCAAAACATATGTAGAGTGTATTTGAAATTAGGTATATACATATGTATATTAGTATAAAATTAGCGATCTAAATTTTTTCAGCTACAAAAGCACATGTTGAATAAAATTTTTTTATTTTACTTTTTCAAAATTGTAAAATAAATCAACTGACATTTTTAAAATTGACATACTTTAACGTTAAATTAAGATTTTTGGAGAAGAAAATAAATATCCGAAGAATTTAAACAGAGTTTTAAAGAAGAAAATTAGAAATTTCAAATTTTGGGTTTTCTGGATTTTGTGTTTTCGGGTTTTCTGAATTTTGGTTATCTGGTTTCCGGTTTTCGAGATTCTGACTCCAACTCCCCAGAGCCAGGGGTCCATCTTGCCACCATTGCGCCTTACGGAGGCTATGATATCTAAACGCCTGGACAAACAGAGCGCGTTCCGTCGGTCTTGGTAAAATTTTTAAACAAAATTTGACCGCCACGTTCTTTCTTTCCCAGTAAAGTTTGGCTTTTTGTTTGGCCAGGCCTTTAAAGTTGCCACGATCCGCGAACCACAAAATTTCTTTCGAAAAGTTTTCTTCCAGCACAACTAATAGTCGTCGTTCTATGAAAACTCCCTAAGTCCATTTTTTTAAATTTTGTAACATTGACATTTGTTATGGAATTTTACTAACAATAACTTGAACATTTTTGAGTTTGATAAATTTTATATTTAGAATAAATGTAGCAAAAGAGTTGGGTACTTTTTACATTTTGGTATTTAATTAACTATGCCGTGTTTATGAAAGGTTCTTCAGTTTCTAAAGAAATGGACTTAGAGAGTTTTCATAGAACGACAACGTATGATCATTTAATTTTGATAATTTAAACAAGAGGGATATACAATATATTTGTAGTTATTTGGTGAGGGTTAGTGACGGTAAACAAAACGGCATAATCCCAAAAAAACAATCTCCACACATAAAATCCCTAAGAAAAAACCGAGCAAAGACAAAATCCCCCAAAAAAAAATCCCTTAAAAAAAATATCCCCAGGAGAAAATCCCAAAAAGAGAAGGTGTGAAAGCAGTGAATCAAGCAATAAAATAGCGCGGTGAGTTGAGGGGAGTTTAAATTTGTGAACAAATACCCAAAAGAGATGGAGTTCACGGTGTAAGAAAAAAATTGCAAATTTCATGCGGGAATTGGATTTTTCTTCCTATTTTTTTTTTTTTTCACTTGACAAAGAAAGGAATACATTTCGATTGTGAAAATCATACTGTGTCACACCACAGCCGTCACATTACCTTGTCTTATACGTAACAATTATTTTAAATTGACATTTTGTAGGTATACCATTTTTCACAGTTTTGTTTCTCATTCTTGCATTGGTTTTAAAGATCAGAGTTAGTAAAGATTTTAAAACTATCACTTGCACGTGACGATGGATTGAATTATGTATTTTGGGTACATTCAATAACAAAAATCCATTTTGAAATCAGTGTTATCTTTACATAGTTTAACTCAATGTTACCGCTGTGCGACTTTAGTCTCATTTTGACCCCTTTTTGAGCCTCATGCGACCATGAGACGACTTTTTGGAAAACTGACTTTTTTTACCCTTTTTAAAAATCTTGCGAACCTTTTTCTAGAAAATTACTTGGACTATAGATTTATTGTTTTCCTTTTTGTAAAAAAAAAACATTTTTTGTTTCACTTTGGTATTCGTCAATTACCTAGTTATTTCGTCTAAGAGTAATGAATTTTCGGCGAAAAATCAATTCGCTAACCGAAATACGAAATTGCAGGCTAAATCGTAAGCGAATGTTCAATTCGCAAACCATAACAAGGCACTTTATTTTTTAATTGAAAAAAAAAAAAATGGTATAGTAAAATGCAGTAGGACATTATGTACATACGTAATTACGTACATATATCCTACATGTTCCCCAAAAAAATATCAGCGAATTTGTTCGCGATGGGAGTTCGTATGAATTTTTTTGTGATGGATTCTGTGATAGCTTCCTTTTTCTTATTTCGTAACAAAATTTTAATTACGATGGAATGCATTATGTACCAACAGGGCTGACTTTATCTAGGTACCTATATACTCACAATCACAAAGGAAAGACGTTTTTACTTTCCCAAATTTAAAGAAGGTAAAGATAAAATTAAGAAACCTTAAGTTTCTCGCCACTATAATGTCAACTGATAAAAAACGGATTTTTTAAGCTATATATTTTACGAAATTTTCTGAATGCGACTTTTTTTTCCTCGTGACCCTTTTTTTTGCGACCATTTCAATTTTCTCGGCGGCAACACTGGCTTTAACTTGTCGGTTTATCGGAAACTTATTGAGATGGTTTATCGGAAACATAACAAGTTTCCAAAAAACCATCTCAATGGTTCCCTTTTGTTGACCATAAATAAAATTAGGAAAGCATAAAGTGTGAAAATTAACGCCATTGCAACCAGTCCAATGCGACGCATAATTCTAAAGAAACTTCGATCTCACTGTTTATACCTAAATCACAAGAAACTTAACGCGACACTTTACAAATCTTATTCCCTCCTAATATGGACTCTTAATTTAATTTCAATTTTTCTATATGAACATTCTATTTATAAGCTCCAAAATAACCACCAGATGATATAGAAATGATTCCAAATTAAAGATTTAATCTTCCTAAACAAAAACTCCTAACTAAGTACATACATCCAAAAAAGCTGAAAAATCAAATATGAAATTCTAAAACAAAAATCGATTTGAAATATTCAACAAAAATACATTTGCACTCTTCAATTTACCTATGAATTACTCCTCGATTTTATTTTTCAATCAGAAATAGAAAATGTCCTTAAAATCAAGGATTAACATTGAAATCAAATAGAAACATAGATACTCTTTAGAGATTCACTGTAACTTATACTTTACACAGTTCAGGAAATAACGTAACATACTCGCATGCTGATGATAAAAAATTTCCATCGATATCGATGTGAAACAATTTTTCCCAAAGAGGATTAAATCAGGATTTTTTTTTTTTTTGTTTCATTCTTTTAATCCTTTACGATTTGATTTTGCAATTATGAATCAGAGAATTTACCATAAAAATCAATTTTTTATATAAATTAAGCCGCGGAAAAAATTAATAAAATCAATAAATAAAATTCTCCTTGAGATCATGAATTCTCAAGTTCTAATAAAACAGAAGAACTTTCGTCAATACAAAAAAAGCTATTGCCGCTGCCGTCGAGCCTCTATACTCACCACAGCATGGTAGAGGTATTCATAAAATGCATTAAAAAGTACTTTTTTATATGTTTTGAATTTAAGTCCTTATACAATTACAAAATTGAATTTGCACACTCTTTTCCCTTTTTTTGATTTCTCTAGTTCTGTTTGTAGAGAAGTGGCCTCCATTTGTATTATACGTTATGTTCTTAGTTTCCTTTTCATGGTGTTCAAAACACTCGAAAATCCATATATTTTCTGCACTTTTTTTCCCCCTTCATCACATTATCGGATTCATCTCTCTCCGAACCCCGTCAAATGCTGGTATAGAAATATAATAAGAGGGAATATCTCTTTGCTTTTTAATGAATCGATTTTGAAGTTGAACCTCAAATTAATTTTTAATGTATCCATACAAATGAATGAGAGTATATGAAATATTTCTCAGCAGGATATTTTTTTGTACTTTTTTGTTGTTGTTGTTGTTATAGGTATAGGCAAGAAGATTGTTTATCCTTAGGGTAAATTCGCCGATATACATGCCATAAGGATAATGATAATGTCATGACAAATATTCATATTTCTCAAAAAAAAAAAAAAAAATTGAACAAAATGAGAGGAGGGGCACATGCAACCCTTTTTTCTCAAAGTTAAAAAATATCTAGATTTTAATCTATTATCCTTGCAAAGGACACATATATAGATACTATCACACAAAGACATCCATCACATACGAGAACGAGAGTGTCAGAGGATTTTCAATTTCCGTACCGCAAAATTACCAATGGCAATTGCATTAGGCTCTGTTGTTTTTGTTCGTATATAGGTATGTGTTTTGTTATGTGTTTGTTGAGTGCCTGATATGTCCAGTTCACTATACAGGCTCCACCATTCACCATTTACCACCACCACACCACCCAACGATAATGGGGTTATCCTGTCGTGATGAAGTTGTGATTTCTACAGGGTGTAGTGTTAATGCAATTTGCATATAATAGCATTTGATGTTCAATATAAATTGTGTATAGGAAGATGTATCTATGGTTGCGGCTGGGGTAGAGTATATTCATATGGGAAACAGATAAAATGAGTGCAACCACCCCCTTTCCCCTCTAGAATATCGATGGGTAACGCTATTGCATCTATTGAATAAAATTAGCACAATGCAATTGAGTTATGGCGGAACACATCACATCGTACTCTACTCTTCATCCTCTTTCCTGATGCTGATGATGCGACAAAAGGGGTGTCTTTTACCCTCTATATGAAGCGTTCCAGCAACGCCCTTAGATTGACTATTATTTATATGCAACTCCCTCTCTACGAGCCGGTTTTTGTGTGATGTTGATGAAAGATTGAAATGTTAAACGATGTGATGATACAATCAATTTTCGGACAAGCAAAACCCCAGAACTGCATCAATCTCCTGGATGATGGACCCAATAATATCTTCCTATATGCATTTATCTATAGTCTATAGGGGAATATTTTGAATATAGGGTTCTTGTAAACTTTTGCGATACAAGTAATTGGATTATTGTTTATTGAAAATGAATATAAGCTTCAAAGGCTTCTAGAAAAGGCTTTAGAGATTTCAGCAGTTATTAAAAAAATATATCCACAATTTTGTAAAAACCAATATTTTTTGAAGTACCCTAAATCATCTGAAAATTTTTGATCAAAGTCTAATTTATAATTGATGGATGTCATTTAATACCCCACAGCTCCATACATCATTTTCATCGTATTTGTATGATAATTTTAATAAATAAATAAACAAAATTTTGTGAATTTTCATGGAATTTTGACATGGAGATATGATGGTGTTATTGAAATATATCAATGTTATTATGATTACCTATTAGCTATTATAGGCTGTTTAGATTATGAATAAGTATTTGATTTTGTATATAATATTTTGATCTATTCAGAATTTATTATTATAAAAAGGTAATTGTATACACATAAATTTGGGCTCTAACAAAGGTGATAGAATCCTAACCACCAATTTTACCAAGCCACATTATTATAAAGATCAAAAAGGGGATTTGAAAAATGTTATAATAAAATGTCTATATATGTTTGTATTTTAAATAGCCAATTATAAATGTAATTCATTATACAAAAATGTCACATGCAAAATTTAGGCAAGAAAAATTGATATTCAATGGAATCAGGAACGTAGTCGATTTCGTTTAATTGAAATCTGAATTTGTCATGTCAAATTTCATTTTTTGCCTCCAGCTGAGATAAGGGGAAACTCTTTTGTTAGGACAGGGTGTAAACATTCAGTTTTTTTTTTTTTTTTTTAAGTACGAAACTTCAAAAAATCGTTCTGATTCTGTCTATTTCTCAAATAACGTTTTAATTCTATCACCCAGCGTTGTCATCACTTTTTTCGTTGAAAAATTGATTGACTTTAACTTTAACATAAACATTTTAGTTTGATTGAGCAGGTGGTAAGGTATTACATTGGGAAGCAGCAAAAACCACCCAATATGACGAACTAAGCCGTGTAAGAGTTCATCAGCTGCAATATCACGTGTGCTAAAGCACATCCACGTTAAATCCTAACACCTAATAATGGCGCCCAACGTGAAGCCCAAACATCATATGACACTGATATTGAATTCTCAACCTCCTTTAACAAAGTTGCCACCTCCAACTCTCAGAGTGTACAAATGAGAGTACCTATACCAAAGAACTCCCTTGTATAATTCTAGCTTCTTAAAATGGCGCTCAATGTGGTGTCCATCTGTTAGAAGTCAGGATTCCACGGGGGAAATAATCAATAAGTCAAGTAAAGTTTTTCCAGGTATAATTGAATTCACAGCCTGCTTGAAATTACATTTTCTAGGAGAACTAGAATTTTATATTGTACAATATCCGTAGAGTCGATTTTGTTCAAAAACATTATAATTAAACATTTAGTTAGAACTGTCAAACGAAAAATGTTTGCGTTATCTGAAAAATAAGTAGAATAGAGTCAAGAGGATAAGTCAACTTAGCAGTTTTTTTTAAATATTTTTAGATGCAAGTACAATTTCAAACTTTGAGATTTTGCATAAGTTAAATAGCAATTTTTTACACATAATTGATTTGTCCTTTTAAATATTTTTCTCAAAGTTATAGCTATATATGGTTAGTGCAATGGACTGTCATGTCAGAGGTCTAGGTTTGATTCTTAGCCTCGCCACTTAATAATTTAAAAAAATAAAAAAAAAACGGCTACTGCCTCTTCCGAGGAATTAACAAAACCTCCAAGAGTATCCTTTTGTTAAGGAAAAAAGCCGCTCACATTAGCCGTTCGGATCCGGCAATAAACTGTAGGCCCACTCCATTCCTGCAGACACGCACACAGGAATGGTTGAGAGTTTCAAGTCACTAGGTCCTAGTTCCTCATGCTGTTGTGCCATCAAATTTATTTAAATTTGTATAGCTTTTTTTTTCAGACGCCCTTCAAAATATCAATTTCTCCTTCAATCAAGGAGAATTTAACAATTTCGTTAAGAGGTTTTGTCAGTATTTAAGAAAATACAAAACTACAAAATATTAGGTTATTATAACGTCAATAATTATTTCTTATTTAAATAGATAAGAAATTCATTCTTTCTTTAAATAAATAAAAGTTTTTAAATGTTTAAGTTTATCAACAAAAGTTATAATATTACTATTACACAGCCCCAAGAACGAAAAGAATTAAATTGCTAATTATTTTCTGACACTTTTTCAATAGTGCTAAATTTTTTGACTAGTGAAAATCATTAATAAATGAATTGTATCCATTATTTCGCCAGTTTTGCGATATAAAAGTTCTGACAGTTTGTTTGTCTTGTCAATCCAGCATAAAGAAAATAATTTTATTTTAAACTTAAAAATTAAACCATAAAAGCTTAAACAATTAAAATGTATGTAATTCCTAATTTTCTCAGTAGCAATGCGGTTTAAACTTGTTTTGCTAAACACCTTACTGGCTGAACAGAATAGACTCGCGATCGATCGCGTGAATCAGCCACCTTTGCGAGAAGCCACACTTCCGAAAAAAAAAATTGAATACAATGGAACGGGCGTTGCTGTCAAAACAGCGGTGGGAAATTATTGTTTTTAATTGATTTTGTAGTTATTTCTTTAAACTTTTATTTTGCAGTTTTCTGGTGAATGTGTATTTTTGTCTTTTAAAAATAAAATAACTAATATGGAAAGTTCCGAGATGCCATTGATTGTAGCCGTGGTTACACTTTGTCTTTATCTGTCGAAAGACGCGCGTAAAAAGTTAAAAATTAACCAATGTCTAGCGTCGCGACTCGCGGCCGTGGCTTCATTGTATTCACTCAAACGAGTTTATATGCATTTGAACTTTGACAGGGCGGGCGTCTTTTCAAGTGTCGCGCGATCGATCGCCCGTCTATTCTGTTCAGCCAGTTAACCACAGTTTAAGTGTGTAAAATTAAATTCCTTCTGAGTACAATTTGCTTAAAAATTTTAAATCGAACGCGAAAAAGTACTTTTGCTAGTACTAGTAGAATCGTACATATAATGTATACAGTTTTAAGTGATTGTCATTTGTGATCACTCGGTTCCAGATCAAAACCTTAAATAATTTCGAGTTTATTTACTTCGAAAACAATCGAAAGTTATAAATACATATTTTTACACAGTACACAAATCTAATATAATATTGGTTATTCGACTGCCCCAAAAAAAATCACACCGAATTATTAAAACAAAAACAACAACAAATATCGATATTTGTGACAAATGAAGAGGCAAAAGTTCCAAAATTTTCTATAGATTCAGTGCTAAGCTAACTTTGAGTTAAATCGGAGTCAAAAACTCTGCAAATAAATGAAACCAGAGATAACTTCTGAGTAGTTTTTAGCTGGAGGATTTATTTTAACTTTAAGTTGTGAAAAAAACTGTCAAAATGCAAATCGCACTTTCTGTCGCAATTAATTTTTGACAGTTTGTGGCACGCAAAATGCAGCATCTGTTTTAGTAAGTTCAGAAGTATCTAACTAAGGGTTAGTTACATATAAAGGTGGTTTAAAAATATTGATCAATAAAATTTAACAATTTTAACGCACCGACTCGGTGAATTAATCGCGAGGTTGAACGATAGTTCAAGGTTCAACTATGTACTTATAGCCAACATGCTTAAACCATCATTGAACCTCAATTACTGCCTGAACAGAATAGAATGCTGGAACTGGAGCCGCAGAAGGAACTGGAAGAGCTGTCAAAAAGTATCGTACGTAATTTTTGTACGTGCCCACAATGCAGCTGTACAGCTTTGAAAGTATTTTGAAGAAAAACAAAACAATATTCTTGTGTACAACCTCAGAATTCATATTTTTTGTTTTCAATACTTTTCCTTTTAATTAATAATTTTTTTTTTCGAGATTCAAATAACCACAATATTTTTTTCCGACCCATAATGTCGGAGTTTTCTTCATAGTTTCTTCATACAATTTGAAACGTCAAAAATTCCGTACGTGAAAAGTTAAAAGCTGGTAAACTCTTCCGACTGCGGCTGCATCTCCGTATGAGGGTACGTTGCGTTGTGTTCGCAACATTTATTTTGGCAGCTATTCCAGGTCCGACTCCGGTTCCGTCTCCGTCACCATTCTGTTCTGCCGAAATTGCTAAATCACAGATCAAATATTTATACAACTGTTCCTGAATTTGTTGAGTTAACTGGGCTCAATCGACATTTAAATTGGCTGATAAACATATAACCGTGAAACTGAGATGATCTTGCATTGTAAAACTGGCGGTTCGGCATATCTACGGTAATATTTGCACTTCTGTGACCATAATAAAATTTTCTAAGAATCCCGTTAGGTTTTTTTGCAACTGGTAAATCATCGAATGTACATTTTAATCAACAATTTTGTCAAAGAATCCATAAATTACTGGAAATCACTATTCAGCGGATATTGGTTGATTTAGGCAATTTAATTAGAACCTTTGAGAGTCATTGTTTAGTTAATAAAATAGCTGTTTGAAGGACATTATTATCAACATATAGCAATAAATGGCTAAGTTTTCTTTTGTTGATCCGAACTTTAGACCCGACGCTTTCTTCTTAAAACAAATCCACGAAAGTTAATGTCTTAGTGGTTATAGAAGATTGCTTCTATCTGCTTGTTTAACACTATATCAATACCTAAACATTTTTAGATCCCATTGAAATCAGGGGCCTATTTCAACAAACAGTTTTTACTTTTAACTTTTCACTTTGCAACTTTTCACTTTGACTTTGCAAATTTCGTTTCACCAAACGCTAATTTGCAAAGAGGAAATTATTGAAATGAAAAGTTTTCCCCTTTGCAAATTACGTTTCACCAAACGCAAATTTGCAAAGTGAAAAACTTTGTTAATTTTAAAAAATATTGTAGATACTTTTCGTTTCAACAAACAAATAAACTTTGCAAATTATATTTAGAATTTTGAAAAGTTTTTCAGTTCAATATGCAAAGGGAAATTTTCATTTGCAAATAAGCGTTTTTTATGAATATTTTTAAGACCCCATTCAGAATCTGGATAAATAATTTAATTTATTTTTCACTTATGAAGTTTTTCTCTTTTTGTATTTAACAATTCATTTGTTCTTACCACTTCTTCGGCTTTGATTTCCTAAAATTTGATCGATGCTGTAAACAGCTCGAGGTCTTGATACTGGAGCATCTTGCGACGGCCTTAAAGGCCCAACGGAAGAATGCGCTGTAGTTGTTGACATCATTTTGGAAGTAGAAGTTGTTTTACACCAGTTGGTATAGATATATGAAAATAATTATCACTTTATTTAACACTATATTTAATTTATTTATTTATATTTTTTTTTGTTATAATCCAAAAATATCGATAGTGCGTTGAATATCCTTATATAGACGATGTTATTCCACATAAATAAAATTATTTTAATAAATCCTTTGTGTTGCTATTGATAGATAATTTTTAGTAGCAATGTTTTAATCATTCACAATATTATTACACACACATTTATACAAATTAAATTTATAAAAACATCAAATTACCGTTGTAATTGATTTAATTTAAATTATAGGTAGGTATGAACGCGTTGGCGGATTGTTTGCGTTTGAATAACGTCAACGGACAACCATCAATCACCGACTGAGTATTCAACAGTAATATTCGTTGCATTAAATACGCATAAATTCATTCACTAACCCAAAATAAAGGACTAGGGGTAGGTTTTTTCTTTGTTATTTTGAAAACCATAGGTAAGCTATACACACCTAGGTGAAGAGGTCGATGAGGGGATGGGACTTTCTTCTCGCTTAGATGCATGTATACAAAGTGTCTGTTCGCTTGGCTATTCCAAGGATATTTTTAAGGGGTGTGCTTTCTAGTTCAACCACACATTCACACACACACACACACATACACACACATTCTTGTAGATTTGCTATTTTTCTATTATGCATCCATCTTAAGGGTAGTTTATCTTACAAATATGACGTTGTCAATGTTTAATTGTGTGTTGTGTGGTTGACATGACAACGCATAGATTCTATGAGCAATCAGAAACAAGGAATGCACAATTCTAGGATGTATAAGTGTCCTTGTTTCAAATGGTATGTGTGAGAATTTCCCATATTGTTTTTAAGGGGGGTTGAAGGAAAATTCGTGCTTCATAGGGTGGCCCTGTCATAAATTATTTCTCCACTTTCACCAACACATTTACGAGCATTACTATGGGGTTGACTATATGCGATGATGATGACGATAATGGAGGTATGGTGGTATTGATTTTGCGCAATGCAAACATATTTAGGGGTTGCGCACATCGGTTTCGTGGAAAGCATGACCGTGATGAGGATAGCACGTGGTTTTTGTGTTACAACAGGTAAATATGAAGGGTAATAAAATAATCATTGTATAGTTAGTTGGTAGGAACGACATCGAAATTGGGTGATAATTTTAAATGTAAATATGGTATTTGACAAAGGATTATGAGTGCGTATCCTGCGCTGCGGGAAAACGATGATAATTCATTGACAAGTTGGTTTTAGTTGAATTGAGGTTATATAGGGGATGAAATGAATAATAATGATGGGTTTAAATGTGGCAGAAATAGATTATAAGGTAGTGTGTTTTATCTGTTAAACTGACATTTTTGATAAGTAACCTATGTAGGTATACCTAGGTATATCAACAATTTGTTTAACTACTTGATACATTCACAAATTAGCAATCTAATGTAGGTACATAGGTATTATAATTTACCCAATTTTCCTATTGAATATTGAATTTCAATTTTCTCAATTTTGAAAAGAAATTTAGGCATTCGGTTTTTAGCGTTTGATGGGAGCATCGAATATTTAAAACAAAAATTCTACTCAATAACGTAAAATTTCGAACAAAATTAGTTTGAACACAATTTTTTTCAATATTTTTTTTTTTAATTTTGAGTTTGAAAACTAATTTTTTAAAAACTATTTCCTCAAATAATTTGAATTAAAAATAATATAAAATAACTGATTTCTGGCTTTAAAAAAAGTATAGCGTGACATTGTTAGTATTGTTGTTGTTTTTCAATGACAGTTTTTCTATTTCAAGTCGATATTTTTTTAGAAAATTGCCCTCTTGCCCAACCACTGCTCTACAACCTTGCACTTGCTTTTTTCCATTTAACTTCAATTTATTTTAAATATATCCTCACCATCACCGGAACAATGTTTTCTTGCCATAAGCCAACAAAGACGCACTTACTGTTTTGTCGTATCTCTACGTATGAACCATCCAAACCAAAAACAAAAAAATTGAAGACTTAAAATTAAGACTTCAATAAACTAAAAATTTTATTGAATTTTTGAACAACAGAAACAACTACCACCAATTGTTTACGAATTTATTTTAAGTATTTTAATTAGTTTTATTTTTGTTTGTTTCTGTACTTACTTTGAAAATAGGTTTGAGATATTTTTTTGGAAATTCTGGTTTTAAGTGTTAGAGCATTAAAAATCTAAAAATGGTACATTAATCATTTTTTTTTAATTTTTCAAAAATTATTTATAACATTATCAGTTACAAAATCAATAGATCGGAATTTGTTTTTAATTATTAATGATATTTGAAAGGCTGTAAATTGCATCGTTTAATGCAGAATTATTTGGCTTTACAGCAAGTCAGGAATCCTCAAGTCAAAAGGCTCCGAGCCAAAGGGCTTGATCGTGTATGGCCAGCTTAAAAGTAAAGGCATAACAAACCATACCGAGTAACCGTACATATCGCACGTCTTTTTTTTTAAATTTTTGTTTCAAGCTTGAATAAGCCTTTTTTCGATTTTAAAATATTTTTGAGCTATTTTTAGAGCTAATTTATAAAAATTCTTATAAATTTTTTTTTTTGTCTTGAACCCCTCAAAAACCAAATGTCTGGTAATAAGTAAGCGAGTACTTGACCTTTCATACTTTCCGGAGGTATGCATTCAGGGTTCTAAAATAGATTATGTAGATAAGGCGAAAAATCTGGGAATTGTCTTCAATAGAAATTTAACGTGGAACGATCATATCTATCTATGGCACATTGCGGAAACTTTGGATGTCACACAATTATACTCCACAAAAAACACGTTTGCTTTTGGCGAAAACGCTAGTCATTCCCATTTTACCTTACGGAGCTGAAGTCTATTGTGATTCAGCAAATAAGAGAAAACTGAATGTAGCTTTCAATAATACTGCGCGATATGTTTACAATATAAGACGATATGAACACATTTCTATCCATGCTAAGGAACTGTTTGGTATGACATTTGAAGACCTTCTCGCTTATATAAAGCTCTGATCTTACTTTCAAAGATTATTGATACACGAGAACCAATGTACTTGTTTGATAAGTTAAACTTCGGATCCTTAAGTAGATCTCATCAACTCATTTTCCCGCGATTTACATGCACAACCTCAGAGCGACAGTTCTTTATTAGCTCCATTCACCTCTGGAATGGATTGCCAGGACATGTACGGGAGTTGGGTGGCACTGGGCGTTTCGAAGCGGAACTAAAATCCTATTACGCGCGGTAGGTAAACCTTGTTTTTGTTCTTGTAAATTTTTAATTATTATTTTGTTTTACTTAATATGAAGATGTATGTTTGCTATTAATTTGTTTTTTTTTTTTTATTGATTTATTTAAATTTCTTGTTATATTTTCTGTTAATTTTTTTAATTTATTCTCTTAAAACTGTCTAAGAATAATTTCTGTTGTTCAATTTTAAATTGCAAATCAAAGCTTCACTTGCTAAAAGGCTATTAAAGTCTTAATGTGTAAGCATCTACATATGTACAAATAAAATAAATAAATAAATAAATAAGTAATATGCATGGCTAAATAAGTGAATAGCATGAATTTACTCTTGTGGTTCAAAATTTTATAAAGCAAATGAGTTTAACAAATAAAAAAGTATAAACCTCTGAATGCTGCCTGAATTTAAAAAAAAAATTAAACCAAATAAAAAAACGAAAAAATTATTTAAACGAGTGTCTAAAAAATAATTTTGAATATATAACGTTTCTTGAAAACAAAATTAAAAATATACACGAACCTAGTTTCCAGAAAATTTATTTTCAAGATGTTTTTTTCTAATATTCGTTTCAAAATTTGTTTATGCAATTTTTTTACTACAATTTCATGCCCAGCAGGTACATTTCGTTTATAAGTACAATTTTGATAAAGTATATTTTTTTCTTAATGCATCATATGTCTTCATTATACCCAACGTTATTTCCGAATTTAAATTTTCTTTTATAGAATAACCTTACGATTTTGTATGGAGATTTAATTTTTACATTAGCTGTTTTTAATGACAATAAATTTGACTTCTAAATGATGATTATCGTGCTAAGTATGACTTTTAGCTTCTTAGTGCTCAAAATTTTTGTGACTTCATGCACTTTATTCGCGAGACAACCGTGGTGCGTGCCCATATGCCCAAAATAATTTCTGAGCACGAAGGGCAAAATGCAGTTCTGTTTTGATTTTCTGCTAGAAAACTTCAAGGTACACGTTGTAGCTTGTCTAAAAAAAAAACACCTGAAAGTTGTTTTTTTTTTTTTTTTAAGTTTCTTTCAATTAACCTGGGATTATGAAGATAAGATTGCATTGGAAATTTAATAATTCCAGTGCAGTTAACTATTATTTTATTCCTTTAGTTCCGTAAGCCATAGAGTGGACATTTGATTTTCTCATATTGAACATATCCCTTTGAGCTTAGAAGTTAAAACACTCGTATTAAGGAGATGTCGCAAAATGTGCACGGCGGCGCAGAATTAGTGAAAGAATATTTTTTAACCTTCTACACACCGCCGGCCGCACACATAAAAATAATAATTAATGAACACAATAGAACAATGGCATTAAGAAACCGCAAACTAGCGGTTGAGCCGGAATTGAACTTAGAACAATAGTTTATGGCATGCACCTACTTAAATTTATGACATCGTCTTTTGTACTATACCTAAGTATAGAAGACATGGATTGCATCGGAAGGGACGTTCCCTTAATCCTTTGTTTTGATAGCAACACTAAGGAGCACGGCGACTACGTTAATAGGGATCAACTACTATTAGATATTTGTTATCCTGCTAATGAAGAGATATGCAGCGATTTTCCCGGCTATTTTATATGTCTTCTTCCTTTGACCATTCTCTATATTATATAGTTAGGTAGAGGATTTTCAAATGCTGATCACGGGTTTCTTTTAATCTACACAAAGAGATATACAACTACTATAAATGCATGTAAGTAAGTCGATACGGATCCTAATTCTTGGAATGCTTACTCAAGCGGTGATCCTGTTTAAATCTGCACAGACATCAGTTAAGAAAGATTGTCATTCTTGGATTTCGATATTTTTTTCATTAATGCGAAAGATAAACTTTCAGAAATTCTTGAATAAATAATGAGAGTGTATTAAATAATTTCACAGATGATGGTTAGAATTTTATTTGAAGCGTTATTTTAATTTAGGGATGATTGCGTAAATTGGATTGTTTTGTGGGCATGCTGTAGAAAATTCTATGTGTGTTTTTTTTATTTAATGTATATTAATAGCAACTTACCCTAGGTCATTAATTTTGATCAGATCATTTCCTCCTTCATATACTCTTATCTTGAAAGTTCCTAGATATCTAAGAAAATAAAATGGATCTATACCATTCCCTTTACCTACATTTATGTATAAACAAAAGAGCTGAGCTTCGAACTTCACCATAAGGATCAGTGGAAATGAATTGAAAATTAAATCAATTAAAATAAAAGTAAGTTGTAAATTTTCAACGGACCATATATCGTATGTTATACAATCCAAAAAAATTACAAAATATTACAGATGTAATTTAAATGAGTTCATATACAAACATTATGAAAGCAAAAAAAATTAATCAGTTAATGAAAAATAATATTCGCATTGTGTATATTTAATTCTTTTGTTTTTATTATTTTATAAATCTTTATTCAAACTAAATTATTCAATACAAAAATTAAAGATATCTAATAATATATGAACTCAAATTGTTTAAAGTTTTTTCTTATTTGTCATTAAAATAAATGTTTTTATATTTACATATATTCGATACTCTTTTTATTTTTTTAAAATAAAGAATCAAATGTGTAGCATGTGTATTTTGAAGAACTTTGGTTCAAGAAATAGTTTTTTTGATTTTAAACCATTTACCCAATCCAACAAAGTTATGTGCAAAGCATCTGAAGTAGAAGAAATTGATAAAAGCCCTGTTAATAAAATTTAATAAACACAGTAGCTATTCATTTGAATTAATTTTTAAGCTAGAGTTTCCTTATTTCAATAGCGAGGCTCTATTTTCAAAATGAACATTAATAAATTAAATCAATTTTAAGTGGAACGAAGTTCGCCGGGTCAGCTAGTTCAAACATATTATACTTCCATGTTCATCTCGAACAAAATTCAAATTCAAAAAAGAAAGCCTCTTTTTCATTAACTTATTTTTTCTCAATGCTGTCCTTTCTCTCTTACCGATAATCCATTAGATAAACAAAAGTTAAAAGAAAAGGGACATTATTAAAATTCATTAATAGCCAAAATACCCAGATGGTATAACGCCACAGCCACACTTCAAGTTAGAAATTTATTTTTCGAACGACGATGCGACGTCAAAAAATTATTTCTAGCATAAGCGACAAAATAAATTGCAATGTTTGTATAGGATAGAATTCGTCACAAATCCGATTCTAAGCAGTTTAATGTAGATCTCTCCGGAAAAATCCTTTGGGTTTATAGCCTCTAGAACAAGTACTGTAGGTAAAGTAGGCACTTTTCTTCTACCGAATGGGATATATGTAAATATCTTCCTTTTTTTTTTGGGTTTTGTGATTATGTATATTTAATACCATATCTCAAAAAAAGAGAAGATTTTTATAAAAACAAAATATCTTGTAATAAGAAATTAGTTAAAATTATACATTTATGACAATTATAGGAAGTTAATTCATGACAAAAAAGTCGTATTTTGAGAAGGTCAACTCAGTAGGTACTCTGCGAGAGGTTTTTTTTCAATATCAGAAAACCATTCTTTTATTTTATTTCCAAATTACTGAAATGAAAGATTTTGAACAAAATTTTAGTTGTTTTTATACAGAGTGATCGGTATAAGATGCACCAAACTGCTGGAGCGAGTAGGTTGGGTTAAGACAAGAAAAAGATCGTATAGGAGGGGGGGTTTATTTCCCCCCGTTTAGGCAGGAGAGGCAATTTTCTAAAAAAATTGACTTAAAACAGAAAAAAAAATATTTAAAAACAACGGTACAATTTAAAATGCCATACTATATCTTTTTGAAAAGCCAGAAATCTCTTCTTTGATATTCATTTTAAATTAAGTTGTGTTAGTGAATAGGTTTTGAGAAATTAATTTCCAAACTCGAAATTTTGAAAAAAGAAAATGGCCAAAAAATGATTTAAACTAATTTTTTTCAAAATTTTATGTAATTAAGTATAATTTTTGTTTTCAAAATTAAATGCTCTTATTATCTTTTAGTCAAAAACAGGAAACCAGATGCTAAAATATCTTTTAGTTTTTGAGAAAATTGAAAATAATAGGAGGAGCAATTTTCTAAAATAATTGACTTAATACAGTAAAAAGGTTATTGAAAAAAAACGGTAACGGTTAAGACGACGTATTATACTTTTTTGTTAAGCTAGAAATATGTGCTTCTATGTTATAAATTGAGTTCTTTTAGTAAACATTTTTTTAAAACTTAATTTTCAAACTTAAATTTTTGAAAAAAAAATTTGTGTTCAAACTAATTTTGTTCAAAATTTTACGTTATTCAATAGTATTTTTTTATTTTTAATACTCTCATCAATTTTTAGTCAAACACTGAAAACCAGATGTCAAAATGTAGTCTAGTTTTTGAGAAAATTGAAAATAACAAAAGTAAGTTTTCCTTAAATTCGACTTCCATCCGTTATTTTGTTGTTCAAAAGATCCTATTTCTACAAATTAAGTAGTAAAGTAGATTTCGTCATTTTCAATTTTATCAAAAACTAAAAGACATTTTAGCATACGGTTTTCAGTTTTGTATTGAAAATTTATAAGAGAATTAAATTTTCAAAACAAAAATTCTACTTTATTAAAAATTTTGAAAAAAATTAGTTTGAAACTTTTTTTTCATTTTTTTTCAAAATTTCGAGTTTGGAAATTAATTTTTCAAACAGTATTCACTAACACAACTTATTTTAAAATGAAAATCAAAGAAGATATAGCATAGCATTTTAAATTGTACCGTTGTTTTTAAATATTTTTTATTTCTGTTTTAAGTCAACAAATAGACCCCCCCTCCCATACGATTTTTTTCTTGTCTTAACCCAACCTACTCGCTCCAGCAGTTTGGTGCATCTTATACCGATCACTCTGTATAATTCCCATAGTCGAAGCTATAAAAAACCTAATACATATTTTAATTTTTATTAATATTAGAGAAAATTACGAAAAAAAAAGGTTTAAATTCAATTTACTGTTTTTCAAAACTAAATTCTTAACATTTCCTGCATTAACTATTCTGTAGCACCAAGACTTCTAAACAAAAATTAATTTCTTCAGTCAAACTTTGTGCTGCAGCTATTGTTATTTTATTTAATAGATATATGTAGGTTTTTCTACTATGATATTGAATAAATAATTCACACAATATTCTAAATTAATTCAATCAAACTTAATAATTTAGTTTTATTTTATTTTATTTGTAAGAAATACTGCATAAAATGTAAATTGTCAAAACTGGCTTGTATAAAAAGGCGAAAATTTGCAACGGATGTCGGAGGTACATCGGTCGTATGATGATTTGCAGTATAAAATAAATAAAATCCACGACTGGGTCGCACGAACTTGCTGTTGTAGTAAAAGTTTCTTCCAATTTCAAAGATTGAGTGTAATTTAAAACACATAATTAATAATTATTATGTATATGTATTTATCCATTTAATAAATTGAAAAACGGAAATTTGAATATGAAAAAAGCATATGAAATACGTTCTTTAAATTGATAAAATAAGTATTTAAAATGTTTTAATCTCAGAATGAAGAACACCATCTAAATTCTTGAAAAAATGTGAATTTTTTAAAATCGTTGGAGCGGTTTTCTAAAAAAATAATTTTTTTAATATAAAATTTCTTGATATTTTTTAAGAATTTTTGTTGAGAATATTTTTTAAGAATAATTTTTAACAGCTAAACCATAATATCAAAAATATTCATGAACCCGTTTTCAAAAAAATGATTTTTCAAAAAAAAAAGTTTAACTTTTTTTTAAAAATCCAAAAAATATTTTTTTTGAAAATATTTGTATGCAATATTATTCACACTTAATAGGACCTCCTAAGTAAAAATTTTGATCAAAATCGGTTAAGCGGCAAACGAGAAAATTGAAAATAAAGAAAAGGTTCTATGGTAGGTACCGTTAATAACGGTTCTTGGTAAATCTTTTTTTCACTGAAATATAGAGCATACCACTACTAGAATACACAAAAAATTAAAAAAAAAATCGTTAGAGCAGTTTTTGAGATAAATAACTTTTTTAAAACGATTATATGGAAAGTACCGTTATTTTTTGAGCTAAAAAATAATCTCGATTTCCCCTCTAGAGAATCACCAAAAAATCTTATGCTCCAAGTTTGACGAAAATCGCTTCAGGGGTTTAAGCTGTAGGCCAAGGTACAGACAGACATACATACAGACATACAGACATACACACAAACAGACGGAATTGCGGGACCCACTTTTTTCGTGTTCTCTATATCGCAAGTAAAATCTGCATCTTCTATGACATGTACATTGGTGTTTCCTCGTTTATTATTTGTGTTTCCCAATACATAAATCGTTTATAGGCAGGACAACGTCTGCCGGGTCGGCTAGTTACAAATATATTTTTTTTACGGAAGTGACACTTATCTACCATCAATTGTGTCCAAAAAGTTTCGTTACCAAAAGTTGACTAACCGAGGTAAGATTAAAAAAAAACAATATTTTAGAAAATGCAGAAAACTGGCGTCTTCGATAAGATTTTTAAATAGAAAATATAGAAATAATTTTTCCAAAAGTTATTACTTATAAACATTTAGTTACTTATGTTATCAAAGTCTATACTAACCACTGTTTCATAGATTTCTTGATATTGTTGACCAGTTACTTATCCATCCTCGTTCAGTAATTCACCATACAAACAGGCCATAAATCTTCTCCTTTATTACATATATTCAATTAATCAAACGAAGCTAATTACTTTTCACCCCTTTTTATTTAATTCAAAAGCTTATACACAGCCCAAAGCAATTCGTATAACTCCAAACCTAAAATTAATCTCATCTAAATGAAATGCCTGTCCCTAATTGAGCCATAAATTATTATCTATTCAATTAATTCATCTCAGTGGTTACATTATTCCCCATCACTTTATATCGCCACCAGGCCACTTACCCAATCATCATTCATCATAGATGAGCAAGCCAACTGCCTCTTTACAAACCAACAAGTTGCGTCCTTGGGGAATCCGGGATCCGGTCTATATAAAAAAAAAGACGAGTAGAGAATAAATGTTCACTCTCTCCCCCAATTTCTTTTTATCACCCACCACACCATCGCGTCGTCGTCGGTTAGTTAAGGAAGTGTGAAGACACAAATTGAATCAGCAGCCATTTATGTATGTCCGTTAAGAATGTGTATAAGTGTACATTTATTACAGTTTTATAGCACATTCCACCCGCACGAGACTTTATGAACCTTGCGGGTGAGAGTTCTCAGGACGATATTCTTGATTTTCAGATCAGATTCCATGAAATAATGTCGATACCTTGCAGGCTGTCAGATTCGGAATCTCTTCTAGAACGATTCTCAAGCATGCGCCTTGCAGCTTCAAGCCCATTGGATGAGACATCACACAGACACTTTCCCGGATGGGTCATTTCGATGTAAGTTGAACTCATTCCCCATGCCCGAAAAAAGTTGTCCGTGTATTGGTAACATCCTCATTTTGTTTGGATCTTAATGGTTTGCAGAACTCTGGAGTTACAAAGGGTGGCAAAGGTTAAACGTTATCCTTCCTTTTGGTGTTTGTTTTTGCTCCATTTAATAAGGTTAACTACATTCACAGATTGAAAACGACGATAACCACGACGACAGCGTTGACGAAAACCGGCGGCGGCGACGAGGATGATATGGTGGTGGCTGGTGGTGTGGATGGTATAGGGATTGAAACAGATTCAAGCAGGTACACACAAGAAGGATCCATTTAACTATGACGACAAAGAACGGGAACGACTGACAATGTGGTGCACTGAGCACAAATCCAATGGGTCCTTTGTCTTTTCCGCCTTGTTCTCGATTTTTTTTTGTATCTTTTTTTTTTATTATTATTTATGCAAGCAGCACGTTCAAACGAAAATTTAATATATTAAGGACTCTAAGGATCCCCAATGAGTGAACAATAAGGGTTGGAAAATTTGATTTTGATTTTCTTTATATTGTCAACGGCTTCTTGAAACTTGATTTACCTTGTTTTTCTGAGAAATAAGGGCCTGAAAGCGAAGAAAGTTAGAGAAGGCGTAGAATAGGTATAGATGGGTTGTGAACTTGCGATGATGATAATGATTGCGTGGGTTGGGCGTGGGACTTGAGAATGGGTTTTTTTTTGTTGTTGTTGTTGTTGTTATTCTTTCGAGGACGATGTCGGAAGATGTGGAATTGGCAGTTTAGAGAGACAGGTTTGACTTTTACGATGGCAGCAAGTGAGCTGTAAGAAGTATTGTTGATGATAAAATGGTGTGAAGAGAACTAGAGGGTGGGGATTGGATAGATACTTTCGTTAGAGAGATGATTTTTCGGTTAGCTTTGTGGGGAAAATAGAATTTGTTTTTGTTTCTCATGCCAAAATGAACAGAGTGGAAATTAGAAAATGGGATAAAGCTGATTGATTTTATAGTCATTTAAACTTGATGACAATTTTATTGTAGTATAGGTATACAAAATTTATAAAAAAAATATTTCTTTTGTTTTCTGTTTGATAGGTCAATTATTATTTAAAAAAACTAAAAATGATAAAAAATTATTGTCGCGAGGACAAGGCTTAGGTATTTAACACATTGCCAATAGCATTCTGTTATTACTACCTATAGGTTGACTTCTTTTCCTTTATTCAAAATAACGAGTATAAACACTTTCGTAAGTTTCTACGGGTGGGCAAATCAACAAATTTTTTTTCTTTTAGTGGCTTTTTTGGGTTCTAACATTCCCATCGAAACAACACTAAAAGGAAGGTCGATATGTAAAGATCTTTTCTGATATGATATATGTAATTATTCGCTCCCATTCTCTGATAAAATCGATATCACTGTCTCTTGGTACATCTAAAAAAAGTAATAACAAAATTTCATCTTTAACCCATCCAGTTGAAGGATAAATTACCAAATATGTAATATTTTTGAGAAAAATTTAAAAAAAAATATATAGATTTCACATTTGAAAATGACTTATTGTTTATAATTTATTTTTTTTTATAGTTTTAAAATTAAACTTAATAAACTATCTTAGCCACCATTCTTGGATCTAAATATATATGTGTAAAATCGATTTTGTTAAAATTTATTTATTAACCCCATCCCACTTTTCTATTCAACCACAAAAATTGATTTTTTTTAAGATGCGATCAAACCTCGCAAATATTCATAAATATCATTTTGAAGCTAACTTATTTATAGTTAAATAAGATTGAGATGATAAAGATAGTTTTTGGTAAAAAAATTTATTTAGGTTTATACTACTGAAATAAATCATCCAAGTGGATTTTTTTTCCAAAAAAAAAAAAATGTGAACAAAATTCAGGGGTTTGTGCTGTTTGATTTTTTATATAAAAAAAAAAAAAAAAACTATTTTCAATTCTTTTAAATACAATGGACATGGGCTGATTTTATTTAAATGTACGTTTTATTTATTTTTTTATTTTTTTAGGGCCAATAATACCGATACCTGCCATATATTTTATTTTATCATTTTTAAAAAATCTAATCTCTCCCAGAAATATCTCCACAAATCAGTGCTTCCCGATAAAAAAAAACATCTCCCAAAAATCTCCTTAGCAAAAAAACCCCTTGGTATTTTTTAACTTTGTTGTCTTTATTTTTCATTCACAACTGCATACATACTTTAGGTACAAGTTTTTTTAAGGTATTCAAATAGTATTTTTAAACAAATGGTTTTCATGTATTTTGAAAAGATTGGATTTTCTTTCTGTTGACATTTAATAAAATGTAGATTAAAAAATAACATATGTACATCCCAATGACCAACGATATCAAATAAAAATTACAAATAAGAACCATGGGTTTAAGCTGACATTTGAAATCGAAAATATGACGAATAACGAACAGAAAACATTGTCCATTTCTTTATTAATGTTTTGTGATGTAGTGGTGTGTATATTCCGTTAAAAAAAAACACGTACAGTATATCTACATTTAGTGGTATATCTAATAATTATTTGATAGTAGATTCAATTTGAGAGGAAAATTCAGTTATTGGAATAAATTTAACTTTAAAATAAATCCCCTCCACAAGATTTAAAAAAAAAAACATAAAAAACCCCAAACTGGCAACCCTGCCACAAATTGTTCCAAAAATAAAATGCACGACTGGTCGCACGAGCTTCCTGTTGTAGTAAAAGTTTCTTCGAATTTTAAAGATTGAGTGTAATATAAAACACACAGTTAATAATTATGTGTATATGTATTTATCCATTTAATAAATTGAAGAACGGAAATTTGAATATGAAAAAAAGCATGAAATACGTTTTTTTAAATTAATACAATAAGTATTTCAAATGTTTGAATCTCAGAATAAAGAACGCCATCTAAATTCCTGAAAAAATGTGAATTTTTGCAGAAAAAAATTTTAAAATCGTAGGAGCGGTTTTCTTAAAAAATAAATTTTTATATATAAAATTTCTTGATATTTTTTAGAAAAAAAATGTGTATGCCATTTTTAAGAATATAATAATATAAAACTAAAACCATAGTTTCAAAAATATTCATCAACCCGTTTTCAAAAATATGATTTTTCAAAAAAAAAAATTGAAACTTTTTTTAAAAATCCAAAAAATATTTTTTTTTGAAAATATTTGTATGCAGTATTATTCACACTTGATAGGACCTCCTAAGTGATCAAAATCGGTTAAGCGGTTAACGAGAAAATCGAAAATAAAAAAAAATGGTTCTATGGCAGGTACCGTTAGTAACGGATTTTGGTAATTTTTTTTTTTTTTTAAATCGTTTGAGTCGTTTTTGAGATAAATAACTTTTTTTAAAACAATTGTATGGGAAGTACCGTTATTTTTTTAACTAAAAAAAAATTCGATTTCCCCTCTAAAAAATCACACAAAAATCTTATGCTCGTTTGAAGAAAATCGCTATAGGGGTTAAGGCTGTAGGCCGAGATAGAGACAAACATACAGAATTGAAAATAAAAAAAAAGAACAGACTTTTGGCCTTAAAAAAATGTATAGATTGATAAAGTAAGTGTTCCCATTATTTTTTTTTAATAAGCTACAGTGAAAGCTCCTATAGCGGACAATTCCCTTAAGCGGACAATCCCTTTAGGCGGACAAATTCTCACGACCGTGGATCTTGGATGTAAATTCCATACATTTAATGGTCCCTTAAGCGGACACTCCCTTACCCGGACGCGGACAAGAATATTAGCCGTGATTTGTCAAACTAAATTCTCTTAGGCGGACAAAAACTTTTTTTTAGTATGTAAATTTCAACCCTTATTTTCAGAAATAAATACTTTTACATATACATATTTATTTTTCATTAAAAAGGCCCCCTGGTTCACAGCGACAATAGATGCGATGTCACCAAATTACTGTCTGATTAAATTCATAACGGATTTTATTTCTGCAGCTGTAGTTTGTTTTTGTATCTCCATGCTCATTTTTAGTTTGAATGAATTTCATGGCTTGTAGGTGCAAAAATGTTTCATGATGCCATTGTATATTATACATTACCTTATTTAACTATTTTTTGTTTTTTCCCTTGGACGGACAACTGCTTTAGACGGACAAAAGTGTTGCGACCGTCGCTGTCCGGCTAAGGGAGCTTTCACTGTACATATTTTTTTTTCGTGCGATCAAGTGCGTTTTATTTTAATTTAATTTTTTTTTAGTAAATAATGTGTTCGAAATAATTTTGTTAAAAATTTTACGTTAGTAGTATTTTTTACTTTCTATTGGAAGTTATTGTAATCGGTCCAATTTGTGAAATTGAAAATTTTGACATTTCTTGACGTTTCGAGTTCTCTGGAGTCGAATTGCATTGTTTTTAGAGAGCTGTCTGTGTACCATGTACGATCGTACGTTCATACGTTCGGAAGCTTTATTTCGCCGACGATATCTCGAGAACGCATAGAGATATCGACTTAAAATAAATTTTATTTTACAGATAATAAGGCCATAACATGCGGAAAGGATTTTCAGAAAAATTCAAGTAGCGGTTTTTTTATTACAGTAAATAAAACAAAAATGTTGTAAAGTAGCTTGTTTCTCGAATTCTCTAGAACAAATTATGCTATCGACTTCGGCCTAGTTTTATTCTATGAATAATGGCGTAGTGAAAAATTGGTAATACTTAAAAAATAAAATCAACCCACAGTTTTTTTTTTTTTTTGTAATAAAAACAACCACTAAAAATTGTTAAAAAATATCGAATATCTTCAGAACACACAAAGATATTAGCTTCGGGTTAATTTTATTTAATACACAAAGTATTTATAATTGATAATTGGTAGAGCTTGTAAAAAAAATCAATTAACGGTTTTTTTCTAGGTCAAAAAAACTTCTAAAGAAACTGCTAATATAATTGTTGAAATTGTTCGTGTCGCATATATTTAGAGCAAACAGCCTTCCATTGCACAACTGATAAGTTTTTCGAAGATTTTTAAGTGGTAATTTTCTTGTAAAAAATAACATCGGGTGTCGAGGTTCAAAGGGAACCAATGGGAAGTTATCAGTGTGGGTCAAACCCAGCTTCTTTTTTCCTTTCAATTTTTAGTAAAACACTGAAAACGAAATGCTGGTAAAAATCGCCTTTCGTTCTTTCCGAATTTCCAAGCAAATACTCCTGTTTCAATACACACATACAATGATATGTAAAAATTCAAAAAAAAAAATCACCCTCAGTCTGATTATTTTTTTTCGCAATCTCAAAGGATTATTATTGAAATTTCGAAGCTACGAGCAATAATATTGATATCAAAGAGTTTCTTTTTATTAAATGCCCGCATTTGCAACACCTGCCGCAGTCCTGTCAAGGACGTTTTTGATAAAATATACAAAGCCCTCATTGCGTAAAAATAAAACAAATTAGCTGTAAATCGTTTCGAATCACCCCTCCAGTGATCTCATTAAAAATATTCATGACAAAATAATTACCCTAAATGTTGAGAACCCCCACGGTCTGTCTCCAACAGTTGCTACACAAGTATACATGTTTCTGGTAAGTATAGTTTATTTTTTATAATATGACGATATTGCACAGAAAGGATATAATATTATGTAAGGACATATAGTTGACATGATATTGTATTACAGTGAATTATCCTTTCATCCCTTTTTTGATTTATTCCCATTATGACCCGACCAGGAGGCCACCGATTTTTGGTCGGCTGATGATCTGAGGGAGAAAAAAAAGGATAAATAAAAGGATCAAATTATATTTTCTTTTGTCAAGGAGCAATTATTAATATGCTTGTAAAAGTACACACAGGATATAATGAATAAACTCTTTTTACTTGCTTGGATGTGCTCGTATACCTTCATACATGAATTTTAATATTATATTTTTTAAATAATAGAAATGTTTGCCACAACATTGGGCAAAGTTTAAGTGGGCCATCATTTGCAGATGGACGTCCTGCAGTGAAATTTAATTGCGATATTCTTAAGTCTTGAGATGGTTCGCCATATATAGAGATGCACACACAAACATAAGAAGCCATCATACACGGTTGGTTGTGTTGTGTATACAGATTAATGGAATAAAATTTGCGTTAAATAATGGAAATCAAAAATGATGAAGACGAAGGATACAAATAAGAGACCAAAATGATTGTAATTTGATCTCAGTCAACGAAGAAGATGACGACGACGACGAACGATGAACGATGAACGATGACGACAATGACAATGAAGATAATGCAAATATAAACTGAAACTTTGGGCATTGTTGAGTTTTTGACTGTGGTTGACACTTAAAGATCTGTTGCTTTGTTTAATAAATTGAGACTTTTAAGTGGGGGGATTTATTCAGAATTAGTTGTATAAGGGATGCGAATGACGCCTTTTTATACTTTGAGACATATGTATACCTAAACACAAACACAAAATCCATATAAAAGCATACTTTTTTTTAAGTTTAGATTGTTCCATTTAATTTCTATTTTATTAATAGTTAGACAATAATTTCAGGACGGGCAGACATATACCAATATCAATATCCTTCACTGCACGACCGACACTTAAATCAAGGAATCTTCTGGGAACAACAAGTAATGGTAAAAGTGCACGTCTTTTTTTTAAAGTTTTATTAGGATAATATAGTATCATTAAATAATTTTGACACTTGCCAAAGACATGGGGGCCTAGTGTCAGCCAGACGTAGGGTCGTAACTACCGCGGTATCAATATAGTATCAGTTATCGCGAAGATGAGAGAATTTCAGACACCGAATTATTCTTCAAAATGAATGTCAATTCTTGCTTCTTAGAAAGATTGACTGTAATGTTAAGTAAAGAACATAATTATATGTAATTTATAATTATATGTACAGTGAAAGCTCCCTTAGCCGAACAACGACGGTCGCAACATTTTTGTCCGTCTAAGGGAGTTGTCCGTCCAAGGAGAAAAATAAAAAATAGTTATACAGGGTGATCGGTATAAGATGCACCAAACTGCTGGAGCAAGTAGGTTGAATTAATACAAGAAAAAATCGTACGGGAGGGGGGGTCTATTTCCCCCCCGTTTAGGCAGGAGGGGCAATTTTCTAAAAAATTGACTTAAAACAGAAAAAACAATACTTAAAAGCAACGGTACAATTTAAAATGCCATGCTGTACCCTTTTAAAAAACCCAGAATCTTTACTTTGATTTTCATTTTAAATTAAGTTCTGTTAGTGAACAGTTTTTGAAAAATTAATTTCCAAACTCGAAATTTTGAAAAAAAAAGTTTCAAACTATTTTTTTTCAAAATTTTATGTAATTAAGTATAATTTATGTTTTCAAAATTCAATGCTCTTATTAGCTTTAAGTCAAAAACCGGATGCTAAAATGTCTTTCAGTTTTTGAGAAAATTGAAAATAACAGGAGGAGCAATTTTCTAAAATAATTGACTTAATTGACTTAAAATAATGGCTAAAACGATTTGCTATACTTTTTTTTTTAAGCCAGAAATATGTGCTTCCATTTTGTTTATAAATTAAGTTCTTTTAGTGAACAGTTTTTTAAAAATGAATTTTCAAACTTAAATTTTTGAAAAAATAAATTTAAAAATTGTGTTCAAACTGATTTTGTTCAAAATTTTACGTTGTTTAGTAGTATTTTTATTTTTAATATTCAATTCTCCTATCAATTTTTAGTCAAATATTGAAAACCAGATGTCAAAATGTAGTCTAGTTTTTGAGAAAATTGAAAATAACAAAAGAAAGTTTTCCTTAAATTCGACTTCCATCCGTTATTTTGTTGTTCAAAAGATCTTATTTCTACAAAATATGTAGTAAAGTAGATTTGGTTATTTTCAATTTTCTCAAAAACTAAAAGACATTTCAGCATCCTTTTTTCTGTTTTTTATTGAAAATTAATAAGAGCATTGAATTTTGAAAACAAAAATAATACTTAATCACATAAAGTTTTGAAGAAAATTAGTTTGAATTTTTTTTTTCATTTTTTTTTCAAAATTTCGAGTTTGGAAATTAATTTTTCAAAAACTGTTCACTAATACAACTAAATTTAAAATGAAAATCAAAGAAGAGATTTCTGGTTTTTCAAAAAGATATAGCATGGCATTTTATATTGTACCGTTGTTTTTAAATATTTTTTTTTTTTGTTTTAAGTCAATTTTTTAGAAAATTGCCCCTCCTGCCTGAACGGGGGGAAATAGACCCTCCCCTCCCGTACGATTTTTTTCTTGTCTTAACCCAACCTACTCGCTCCAGCAGTTTGGTGCATCTTATACCGATCACCCTGTATAGTGGCATCATGAAAATGTTTGACACCTACATATATGCCATAAAATGCATTCAAACTAAAAATGAGCGCATGAAGGTGCTAGAAACCAGATACAAAAACTGACCACAGCTCCAGAAATAAAATTCGTTATGCATTTCATCACTCATCTATTATCACTGTGAACCAGAGTGGGAAAGTTTTGAATACAAAAAAAATCATGGTTGGTATTCTTGTCCGCGTCCGGGCAAGGGAGTGTCCGCTTAAGGGATCATAAAATTTATGGAATTTAAATCCAAGAAGAGAATTTGTCCGCTTAAGGGAGTTGTCCGCAATAGAAGCTTTCACTGTATATGTATTTATCCATTTAATAAATTGAAGAATGGAAATTTGAATATGGAAAAAAAGAATGAAGCACGTTATTTAAATTGAGAAAACAAGTACCTACTTAAAATGTTTTAATCTCAGAATGAAGAAACGCCATCTCAATTCTTGAAAAAGTATGAATTTATTCTGAAAAAATTTTAAAAATCGTTGGAGCAGTTTTCTTTAACAAATAATTTTTTATTATATAAAATTTCTGGAGATTTTTTGGAAAAAAAAATGGTATGCCATTTTTAAGAATATAATAATATACAACTAAAACCATAATTTCAAAAAAAATTTATTAACCTATTTTCAAAAAAAAAATTATTTAAAGAAAATTGAACTTTTTTTTTGAAATTGCCAAAATATTGCACTTAACTTTTTCTTAGAAAAATTAGATCGGTTACCATAGAATTTTTGGAATACTGTTTTAATTCTGCTGAGTTAACTAAAAAAAAAAAAAGCTAATATTATGAAAACAATAGTTATAGGTATATATCATTGTCACATCTGTTACAATGCAAACACCCTCATGTAATTTTGCTGAAATTTGTTAATTTGACAAAACAAAAAGCTCAATGTGATAAAATTTAAAAGTTCCCTTTCAAAATAACACCATCGCAAAAATGCCATCCCTATACCTAATATAGTCCCATTTATTTTTAAAACAATTGACTTAACATCCCCTAAATTCTATGATGATGCTTCATTAAAACTTAATCTACCAAAATATCAATGCTATGCAACGACATCATTGAAAGCACATTAAACGAATTCCAAAAAGATAACTCCACAAAAGACTAACGAACCACACTGAAAATGAACATCGAAACAATCACGCCCAAAAAATATGCACACTCACTTACAATTCAAACCCCTAACGAACAGAAAAAAAAATCTTACCTAAGCCCTCGCCGTGATTTGGAATTGAAATTCATTTTAACAAACTTTATCAACAAATTTTCGGATTTTAGCCCATCACACATAGTGGACTGGGTTCATATTTTTCTTCTCGTTAAAAATTTGGAGGCTTACCGACGAAAAACAAAAAATTAAAATTGGGTTTTGGATTAAATTCCAGTTCTCATCAGAATTTTCGACATTGAAGGAGAGTTTTCAGAACTTTAATTAAACAAAATTTCACTTAAATGGCAAAACCCTCCCCTTTCATTTGAAGATTGCACGAAAAGCTTAAATGTAGATATAAAAGGGAGTCCTTACTCTCTCTGATGATGAGAGCCCTGCGCTTTTATTAAATAGACTTGTGTTCGCATATTTTCGTTTTATTACATTCATTTTGCAAATCCAGAACCCATCGCCCTTCCAGAAACCGTGGCAATTTGTAGCACATCTGGTTCCTCCAAAAGGACCAATATGCACATTTAGGTACCCTCTTCGGCTGCCGGAAGGGCTTGCTATGGTATTAAAAAAAATGAGAATCAACTTAACCCGCAAAGGCTCCAAATGAGTGATGGGTAGGTATATAACGGTGGATGATATGGTGTAGCATACACCAACTATACAAAGTGGCTTGGTTGGTTATAATAATTTTCGCCGCTGAGTTGTGGGGGTTTTTCTGTGTTCCCAAAGGGTTTAATGAGCCCACACTAAACCATATCATCCCCTCCTCCCACCATCATCACATAAGATATAGTACGTTAATATGTACAATGTGTATGGGCAAATTGTTTTATATTGCTGCCGTTTAAAACAGCGCCCCCTATCTCCCACTTAGCGAGCGGAGTATATGCATTTCGAAAGTTGTTCAAAAATTTCATTAAATATGGTTTCATTGTTGTTCAACGAAACCAGCCAAAATTAAAAACAAAATAAAAATAAAATACAAAAATTTCCAACAGCAAATAGAGGAACAGGAAGCGCATCACCCAACAGGAAAGCAACAGCAGGCCCGAATAAAACAAAAAACATTTCTACCCACCGAATGAATAAAATAATAAAATAAAAAGGACTCTCAAACAGTCTGTGGTGTTATTTTTGTTCCAAAACGGATGTTGGGTCGGAGTGATGGTTACGTCGTCATTGTAGGCTTTGGCTGGAACGGGCGACGACGCCACATACTGACTTTTCAACATATTACGCCGCCGTCGCCACACCATGTCGTCATAGTAAGGACCCACAGTTTTTTTTTTTTTTTAATTTATGATGCGAAAGTATCCTTTATCTCCTCCCTCATCTGTACATATTAAATAAGCAGTGGGGTGGGAGGAGGGGATTGGCACACACGGCCCTCTTTTGAAAACACAAAATATAAAAAAAAACACTGTGACTAAATAAAAATTGCATTTTATGCAAAATTCTTTTATTTTTATTTTTGACTCACATTTTTATGAAATATATGTGGTTGTGTGTTATTTGCAAATGAAATAAGGATGTGAGGACTTAATATGGTAGAAATTGTATTTATGCATTTTTTTTTCGTTGGCTTCAAAAGAGGGGGACTCAAGTGCACAAAAATTAAAACTTTGTCCGCTTGCATATGTGCAAGCGGGTGGAGCTACTTCTAGAATTATTTATTTTTTTTTTTTTTGAGTTGCACACTTTCGGGATGGAAATTGGAAAATTTTCTATTTGTGCAACATAAAACCAACAAAGCAAAAAAATGAACGAGCATTTTCATATAAAAATTGGCTACGAATTGAGAATGCAAATAGAAAGCTTATAGATAGGTAGGTACACTGATACATGAGTAGCAATTTTAAAAATGAAAATTAAATTTGATTCTTTTGGATTTTTTTTTTTGTAGAGGCTATTATTGTGTTAAGTCGAAGAAAGAAATGTTGGAATTTATGAGTAGGTATACGTATGAGGATTCATATTTATATATTTAATTATATTTAAAAACTGAGGTATACCGCTACTAATTCTTGATTTACACAAATTATCAGTTTCAAAATTATGGATAAAATTATTCATGATGATACATATCAATTTACAAAAAAAAATATGCACGACTCTGCTCTTTTGGTTGGAAAAAACGTACTACAGCTACATTTTAATAAAAAAAAATATTAAGTTTTAAAGTAGGCAGGCACTAAAAAAATGAAAATTTTGATTAGTTTTTTTTGTTTCTATTTTTTTAATAATATTATTTCAAAATTTGGAAATACAATGTTTGAAATATTTATAGGAATCCCAGTTTGCTAAACTATATCAAACAAAATATGTGGAGCCATTCAAATTCTTAAAATATGTATGTCGAAATCCTATTTTCCAAAATGGAAACTTTTTGGCAAAAACTTGAAATGCATGTTTTCTAACAATCACAAACCTGAAGTTTAATCAGAACCATTACAGCCGTTTTTAAGAAAATTTAAGCTATAACTGTTTTAGGTAAGCTAAAACAAAAATTCGAATAACAAAAAATATCGCGGAAAAAAATGCAGGACCCTAGGTATTAAAAAAAGGAATATGAAAGATCGAAATTACTAATACGGAAAAGGAGACAAAGTTTTCTTCGATTTTTAACTTTTAATTTCGTACATGTCGGGCACGTGACAAAACTGTCGGCACCTTTTATGCAAAAATTCAGAAAAAACGATCATGTTTTTTTTTTTTTTTTTTGTGTTAAAGAAGTCTTTAGTCAATTATTATTTTGTGGAATATGCTATTTTCTTATGATTATTCAAAACTTAGCTAAAATAACCCAAGAACAAATTCAGTTCTAAACTTTGGTTGTTCTACTCTCGGTCACGTGACACAAATGAATCTTTTTATATTTAATAGATTTTTGAACTTTGAATTATAAACCCTTCGTCACATTAAAATAATGACTTCGAATTATATAAAGACGTAAAGCTTTAAGTCAAATTGTTTTGCTATGTTCGTAAAATTTATTCTATATAATGAAAACTACGTGCGAAATTCGGGTACGTTACGATGGAATTCCCCTAGGAGAAAGGGTGGGACGCAATGAAGTTTTTGTTTGGCCAGATATATTTATTAAGTCATAAGCTTTATTTTAGAATCAAAATAATGATAAATTTTGAATTCTAAATGTATTCAAATGAATCATTAAAATTTTAAATGATTAATTTCAATGAGCTAAGGTATTTAAGAAATTCCCTAGAGAGGAAATTGAAACTTTTTAGCTTCAAACATAAGGGTACCTGGTCATACAACCGTTATGAAAAAGGTGATTCATCTCGAAAACGGATCTTACGATTTTGAACAAAATGTTTGTGTAAACTACAGTAAAGAGGCATATTAATTAACATTTCTTCAGAAAAAAAATACAAAAAACTGTTTTTATCGGTACCTCATTCAACCGTTTTTTTTATTTTCGAATTTCTGGTTAACAGGTTAACCGATTTCGATCAACATTTTTATTCCTGAGGTTTTTTTTATAAAGATTTTCAAAAAATATTTTTTCTTATCATAAAAAATCAATTTTTTTTTAAATTAGTAAATAAGAATTTGGAAAACGGTTTTATAATTTTTTTTAATATTGTGTTTGGGTTATATTATTAAATTCATTACAATGTGATTTTATAAACATTTTGCATGCTTTTTTTCCATATTCTCCAATCTTTTTATATAAAAATGAATCCCATTTTGTGATCGTACGCGCATAACTCTCCTAAACATCACCCGATTTGCATGAATATTTTTTTGTTGGATTTGTATTGAACCAGATTAATATAATTGCGTTCTGAATTGTTTTTTTTTTTTTTTTGTTTAAATGATATTTCTACATTGACGATTGATACGAATTGGTTGCTTGCTGTAACACCCCTATAACAACATACATGGAGTAAGGTAATGCAACGTTCTCCAGGATCCGCTAGTTTTTTATATTAATAGGTACATAATTCTTATAATTATAGTATTATACTTATATATAAATTTAAAGCAATTTTAACCATTAGAGCAAGTTCACACATTTTATTTTATCCAAAATATAATGTTTGGAATAAAATTATGGTTTAATCTACCCGTCCATGCATGTAAATTAAATTTTCTCCGAATTCTACACAAAACCACAAAAACACCTAAACCTAAGAATAATTCCTTCCGCTTGACCATTTTCTGCCATAAGAAACATAAATCACACTTTTTTTCAATTTCCTTATGCCAAAACGCACGCTCACTTGATATAAATCTAAATTCTTCATACACATGTGGTCCAATAAAGAAATTATCCACAACTAATCTGAAAATTGACACCCATTATCGCTAAATAGGAATATGATGTATTGTTCATTAAGGATAATCATAAGCATAACTGACCAAAAATCTACTTCTATTTCGCACGAAATATGTACTTCAATCTCCTGAGAACCAAAACCAAGATAACATATCGTACGTGCGACAGATTTGCTCCTGAATAGGTAGATATTTCTTTTAAGGCTACCGAATTCACTATCACTTTATATGGAAAAATACTAATCGCTCAAAGAAATGCCGTTATGGATAATCAATGTGGGACCATCCTGCCCACACCCATATGTTCAATATACATATATGAACGAGGCATTTTTTAGGGCGTTAACTGTTCACCAACCATAGTGTTTCGATTGCCACCTTTTGGACACTCATAACAATCAAATTGAAAACACAAACAAAAAAAAACATGAAGGATATGTGCACTGACACGCATGTGAATTACATAAATTCTGACTAAAACCAACAATACCATAACAATAATTGCCCAGGACATCTGAATATTCAAATATATTTTTGTGAACGATTTGAAATGGTCCATCACATGACAAGAAAGGAACACATCCTTATCCGTATACCAAAAAAAAGGACAACAAAAGGCACACAACAAAAGGACGAATAACAAAGTAATACTCCAGATATTTACAATGCAAACTTGAGAATTATAGGTACACAAATGTTTTGTAGTCCTCGCAGGATCAGGGAAGACAAAAAAAATCAAAAGGACAACACAGCAAGTATTTATTTGCAAGTTGCCTCACCTTCATTCACATATGTATATGGATTGGATACTCTTCTTGAATCCATTTTCAATGACAGCAAATTGAAGAAATTCCAATGAATATGATTGTCCAAACAAGGATGAATTTTGGAAAGGATTAAACAAAACAACAAAATATTACGAGAAGCTTCGAGCATCATCCATATTCACGCCCACTCCCGCCTTTGAAAACTTTTGGTTGAAAAGTACCGCCACTATTATACTTCTGCTACATATTTTTCTCTATAACGGAAACGGATGTTTCACTATTCAAAAGGATTTGTTTCCTGTAACAGTATTTGTTATTTCCATGTTAAATATTTAATCTATATTATTATACGAATAACTGGAAACTGTTGATTTATAAGATTCGAATTTATTAAATTCTTGAAAACCCGACCACGAATATTTGGAAATTTAAAGCGACACATTTGTGAAAAGAGGAAATTTCCAACAAAAATAAAAAAAAATCCTTCTCAAGATTAAGATATAATTATTTAAGGTAACAGTTGTTTCGACAAGAGAATTTTCAATAGAAATCTTACAGGAAAAAATAGTAATGAGGCCGGCCCGAAGTTTGTACTGCCCTTCTGGGGCAGTAGAAAATCTTCGAAATATTCCCTTGGATGGAAAAATTATTATGAGTGTCAAGTTAGCGAAACAATATTCGCCGATCGAAAAAATTATTAAATGGGTTATTAGCCGTTAATTAGTCGTGAATTAGTTGTGACAATTTTGAATTTGTAGCTCAATGTTTTCTACGGATTTTTTTTTTTTTTTGCAAAATTGTGAAATTGGTGTCAACTTAGCGAAGAAGTTTCTGGAAAACGTATAATATCTTCTTATTTTCTTCTTTTTCCAAAATGTTTTACTGGGAGCATAACGCGACCAAAAGTCAAAACACATCTTCAAAAGTCAAACAACATCATAAGCGCGATCGGCGAATGTTGTTTCGCTAACTTGACACTCATACAATTATTGGCTCACTACTAATATTGCGTTGGTACCTAAATCTGCATCACAGATCCCCTTTTATGGAACGACGTCAACAATTTCAATTTTTTTTAAACATGCAAGAAATTAGTTTTCCCCTTGTGATTTTGCTATTATCTTTAAGCCTAGTATGCTGCGAAACGAAAAATCTAATACAAAAATGACACAACGAAATCATAAACGAAAAATTTCGTTCTGTTTTTCGTTCTGCGGTACGCTGTTCGATGAACGAAATCGATAATTGTAGCAGATTATTTGGAGAGATCTCCCCTCTGTTTTCGCACATAATTAATTGCCTGTACCATTAATTGTGTGCTGAAAAGTGACATTTGCTCTCTTTTCTTGTTTGTATTTGTTGTTTCTTTCATCACGACATTGCTTTCTGTGATTTTTATGCGTTTGTGTTTGTTTTTTGGTTTTGCAAATGGTGACACTTTCAAGGGGTAATTTTTCGTTATGGTTTTCGTAAGCATTTCGTTGTCATGTTGGAGACCAACTAAAAATTTCGTTTCGTATCGTAATATTCAAGCTTCCAAAAATGACCTTCAATAGACCCTTGAGCTCCTCGCACGTACATTCAATTAAAAAGATTCCTTCTTCGACCGTACTACACGAATGTGGGACGCTTTACCTTATTTTATTTTTCCCTCGTCGCGTATATATAGTATACATTATCTCTTGTAAAAACCTGTCCATCCCGTTCAATTTGTTATTCTGTTTAACCAACAAAAACGCAGGATACATTTCAAGTTTTAAAGCAGGCTTCGCCAAACCCGTGATCGAGATGAGACTTTAACGAAACAATGAAAATAAGCGTTAAAGCATTATTGCATGCGAACTTTATTTCCGTAAATTTCTTAATCATTCCCGACCTAAAGCTTAAACGACTTACGCCCAGTTTTTCAGTCGCGATTTAAGCCAGAGCTGTGGATCTGGACATAAATTTACTCACAGTTATCTCAAGAAAAAACAGATATAATGAAGATTATGCGAATCCTCTTTAAAAAAAACTTGGAGGATTATTATTAAAAGCATCTGTTCAGTAAATCCCGAGCCAATGGACCAAATTTGGGGAGTTAATTCGGGTTGGACCAGGTCTATAACAGTTTTCTTCCCTAGAAAATATTTTATTATTAGACAACAGCTGAAACGATTTTGATACTTATTTCAGGAAAGGGAAGCAGCTTAGGGACTTCGACAATGTAATAAAAATAACGGGCAGCATCCATTCGAATACAGGGGGTTGGGGGAAAAAAATGCAGAAGTTCTCACAGAACAGAAAATTATTGTTATAAATTACCGTACACCGTGTTCGAAAAAAATTGTTACATTTTGATAAGCAGTAGAACTGATAATCAAAAGCTACTTATTTCTTTCACAATCTACTCACGAGGATGGCCAGGGTAGAAGAGGAAGACCGCGACTCAGGTGATGCACGTAAAAGTGGAAGAGGACCTTAACTAACATTTCGCGGCATACGAAATTGGAGACATCTTTTGTGTTTGCTGAGGACCCATCTGGATCTGACTAGAAGATACTTATTGTTGGTCAATCACGGGCCTTGACGCCACCGTAAGTAAGTAAACACTCAGACACATAAAACATTACAGCAATACCACAGCAATTTCAAAATTCTATTAACATCAACAACCAATACCTTATGTAGATTATAGAATTCTCAATGCTGGATGAAGTATGGCTTAATGCTTAATGAGCGTCATTGCGAAGGTCTGAGTTCGATTCTCAGCCTAAAACAAAAATGTTTTTTTCATGGCTACTGCCTCTTGGGAGAAACTGACAAATCCTCTTTAACTCTTATTGCTTCAACCTTTCTGCCAGTAAAACGTATACACGCAAATAGGAATGGTTGAAAGTTCTAACTTCTCAGTCACTAGGCCCTGGTTCTACACGAGCTTTTGCGGCACCTAATTTATTTATTTTTATTTTTAGCAATGTACTAAATTCACAGTTATCCACATTGTTCTCTTTCTTTCCACACTAAATCGATGAGAAAAGAGAGCACACACTGCAAATCCCTGCGGATCCTAGTACTGCGATTTTCAAAATCGCCATGACTATCATTTTCGTGTGCTACAATTTATGATTTTTTTGTTCAAAGCCAGATAAACTGAAGCTTACTTGTTGAACACATTTTCCATTTCATGTGTGTGTGTGTGTGTGTAATGAAACAAACTTATTAATAACTATCAAAATGTAAGTTTTCAACTTCTACGAGGGTGCTTTTTGGAAGAGTAAGCTTATTTCAGTTCATATAATGACCAATAAAGCATCAGCGGGGATAGATAGAAAGTTGTGGTTAACTGTGTGTGCAATGTGTGCAATTGTGGTTGATGTGTACACTTCCGTTCGAAGATAATAAGATATCCTTACAGTTTCCAAAATTAATATTCTCCATGAATAGTTCTGATTTTCTATATGAACGAAGAGGAAAGTCCATTCCATCCTTTGTGCTAAAGTCATCGCCGCCTCCACCGCCCGCGTCGTCGTCATCGTCACACTCAGTTCTATAACTTTCATCTACTTTATTTATAACTTTCCGTAAGTAATTTGCTCTTCTTGCGTTATTATCTTATTTGCACAATTACACACTTTGAACAGAAAGAACGTTTGATATACCAGGGCGGCCGGGCGCGGTGGTAGGGGAAAAAGATTAGGGAGCGATTGGTAGATGGTGGTGTTGATGCTGGCGGAAAGAGCATTTTGGTTATGTAGCCACAGCTAAGGGAATAAGACGAAACTTTAACTCTATTCGAATAAGCTGTATAGAAATCGACTTGAAATTTTGGTTTTCATATTGAAATGGTTATTATACCCTGAGGGAACACTCTGGACAGGATATTGGATAAATAAGTTTTCGTCGTCCTCATCGTTCTCGTTCTTGGTTTTTGAACCAACAAGATGCGGTTCTATCTCGCGTTGTGATGGGGCATACAAATATAACGTATCCAACTGTATCAACTAGTTTATATTGATTACATTTGCAGCCCCGTTAACATGCACTATTTTGGTGTGTCGAAGGATATGGAAAATATTTATAGGGAGTTTCTTTGATGGTATTCCTTCTACATTATTTGTCATAAAACTAATGACAAATAATGTAGAAGGATTAGGAATGGGATATAATGTGTTCAGTTTCCATGATGGGAAAAAGTTTGTCACAAGTATACTTAGATATTAATTTTTAATAACGGTATTTCTCTGATAGCTTGATACTAATTTCCTTTTATGAGATTTATTTATTTTAATTTATTTTGACAAACTTAAGTAAAAATAAGGTGTTTATGGCAAATGGGTTGAAGGGAATAACCCAGACGTAATGGTTACCGCACAGTCAAGCATTTATAATTAAAATTAATTCAAAACACAAAAGGTTTCACTTTACACTTTTAATCTTTCTTCAGCTATGAAAATAGCACGGCACTTGCCAAATAATGTCTGATTGTTTTTGAGTTAGTGGTTTTCCACTAACGAAAAATTTTAAACATTTTTTGTTTGAAAAACAATTATTTTCAAAAAGCTTGAATGCAATATTTTTTGAACTACTCAGAATCAAGAGATGGCAAAATTATATATAACAAAATCAGTTGGCCCGTTAATTAAATGTACGCGAATAACTTGAAAATAAGGCATTTTTCTCAAAAAATAAAACCCTATCTCTGCAATGCGATTTTTTTTTTTGGCTAAAATCTATGCAGTTTTCTCACAACTGTTTTCGTTGTTAAGGGTAAGAAGATTAATCAAAAACGTTACAACCGTTTTTGTGAAAATTTAAAAAAACCGAAACATTTATATGGTAAATATAACCTAAATTAAAAATAAGAATTAATCCTCTAGGAAATCACATTGAAATGCTCTGTACCAAATTTGAAGCATATTGGTCAACCTGTTTAGGCTCCAGCTCAAATTACGGTGTATACGCACGGACGCATAGACCAATTTTATTCCTCTACGTGTTGACTTTAATTGTCTACGTTTTAATGTAGACAATTGCGTCAACAATTTCGACAATTTCAACAATGTGTCGACAATGTCAACAAATGCTTTTAGATATTTTAATTTGCCCACAAAATTTCGGTGTAGTCTCGGTATTGGTCCAGTTCCAGTTTCGTATAAAGCCCAAAACAGATGTGCAGCTTTTTCCCATGCAGCGAAAATTAATTTACACAGGTTCTTATGAGGACTGACATATTTCAGGCTCTGCATGAACCCTGCACGATATCTCTATTTCTGATTTCGCTGCATGGAAAAAAAAACTGCACATCTGGCTTTCGGCTTTATACGAGACTGGAACTGGACCAATACCGAGACTACACCCAAATTGTTCTTTTTCTTGATAAAATTTGTTTCCCCTACGCTTTGCACATATTTTAAAGGCATTCTTTAAATTTTGACATTTATTCCAGTTGACACAAAAATGAAACAGTCCCTATAAACATTTTCCCAGATAGCGAAGCAGGAAAAAATTCTTCATATTGTTAGACAAATCACGACTGGAATTTTAAGAATTGAGTGTAATTTAAAACATATAATTAATAAATATTTTATGTATTTATCCATTTAATAAATTGAAGAATGGAAATTTGAATATGGAAAAAAAGAATGAAAAACGTTCTTTAAATCGATAAAATAAGTACTTAAAAGGTTTTAACCTGAGAACGAGGTTTGGTATGTCATTTTTAAGAATATAATGATATACAGCTATGTATATTACCATAATTTCGAAAAAAAAAATCTTTAACCCGTTTTCAAAAAAAAATATTATAGCTTGTTTTTTTAAACCAACAAAATATTTTTTTTTTAAATATTTTTATACAGTATTATTCACACTCGATAGGACCTCCTAAGTAAAAATTTTGATCAAAATCGGTTAAGCGGTCAACGAGAAAGTCGAAAATAAAAAAAAAAAAGTTTCTATGGCAGGTACCATTAACTAACGGTTTTTGGTAATATTTTTTTTTTGCACCATAATGTAAAGCATGCCACCACTAGTAGGTACACAAAAAAATTTAAAAAAAAAATTGCTAGAGCCGTTTTTGAGATAAATAACTTTTTTTTAAAATAGTCCTATGGCAAAAGTACCTAAATAATATCGCAAGTTAAAATCAGGATTGAACATAAATTCGATTAAGAGACATTAATTGGCCAAAAAAATCGTTTCTACTTACAAACTATCCATAAAAAAAGCTTTTCTATTCAGCTAAATCCTTATAGAAATATTTCTTGCTGCATCGTTTTAACTTTGCCTGATGAAACATACAAACCTACCTTTTAAAATTTTGTATAAAATTGCAATTATTAGGTCTCCGGCATACTTAACAAATAAAAGCTAAAATTTTACTTTATAGTTTCAATTTCAACCCTTTTCTGAGAGTAAAAAAGTCAATTTCATTCGAAATCTTTTACCAAAATAAACGTAAGCCTTTCAGAGTTTCAGACACATGAAATTGTACATAAAAATGACACCATTACCTCCAGCTCCCACGATCACAATCATTGCATGTATGTAGGTATGTATGTGCATTGTGCAATAACAAAAAAAATTTACAAATAAAAAAATAACTTTAGTTACTTCGTCAACGAGCCTCAAGGATATCATATAAACGTGCACATCACTTTGACTTCCTACGTAAACAAACAGAATTGCGCTTAAAAACCAAATTCACTCCAATAAAAACCGAATTTATTGAATTTGATTGTGTTTGCGTTGGCATACCACCCTAGCTTCCCCAAATCCCAAGGTCCCAAGTCTCTCTTTTTGTCATGGTATATACATAGTCGTCCTCGTCGTCTGCTCATATATATCAGTTTCATCCCTTTATACAGGAAGTTAAAAGGTGTGCTATCGACCCAATATAACGAGCACTAAAAATCTCTCTTTACCAAAACTCTATCAATACTCACATATACAATGCACAGCAACTTAGAGACTGGAAAAAAAAGGTCCACGACACCCCAAGCTCACCCGAAAGCCAAAAAAATGGCTCCAAAAGATAATGGTATCTACAACGGCGGCAGCAGCAACAACGACGACTGCGGGTAGGTATAGTTTTACCACCCTCTCGACGAAAAAAAAAAAATCACAAATCGGAATCCTTAGCAAATAGACAAGGACGACTACGACGACAACGACGATGATGCCAATGACTCCGAGGACGAATGAACGAACAAACCAAACAGTGGAATACGATTTTAATGAAATTCTCCACTTCAATGTCGTATTTTATTAAAAATTTGCTAAAGTCAATTCTTTATCCGCTCTTTGCTTTTTAAGATTCCTCAAGAGTAAAACTTGATGTTCCGTTTGCTATTTGTGCATCACCCAAAAAAAAGAAGAAATACTATGGGTCTGATCCTTCGTTATTTTTTCTGCTTTACTTGTATTATTTTTCATTAGATATTTAACCCCAAACGAAAATATACCATCGAAGGTAACAAACAAAAAAAAAAAGTAAATAAAGTCCACGAGTAGGTTGCACAGTTTTGCTCTTATTAGAGAGCTGGGGAGCTTTTATTAATATTTTTATTTTTTTGCAGTCTTTAAAAGTTATTTTGGATATTTTACGAAAACTGTTACAATATTTTCCAAGTATCAAATACCTTTTGGTATAAAACACCTCTTTTTCAAAAATTTAAATTTCGAAAGTTTTTTCTTTTAAACATTATTCCGCATAGTTTGGCTTACTATACGAGTATTTATTTAAAATTTTTAAGTTTTGGGAAAAAATCCAAAGCTTGGATTTTTTTAAATAAATTTTTTAAATTATTTTCGAGTTATCCACTCTTTAAAAAAGTTTTGAAAAGACACGAAGAAAAAAACATTCAAACATTTTCTATATTTTAGAAGTTGTTTATTTTTTTTTATTTTCTATACAATTTTTAAAAGGATATAGTCGTGTTCCTTTGGTGGTGGCGAAGCACCGAGTACTTTGCTAAAAATTCCCAATGGAACACACATAACTCGTAAATGAATTTGTTAGTAGAATTAAGGTACAACAGTTTAATGTGCTATTTATTTATTTATTTTCTGTATAGAGACTGTGCCAACAACAAAATTGGAGAAATTCTAAAAAGAATTTAAAAAAATTTATAATGTCGAATCAACTGACATAATTTTTTAAAAATATTTTTAAACAAATTTAAAATGGCGTTTGCATGAAAAATCGTAATTTAGGCTGTGCTCATAGTAGTGCGAGAACCGATGCGACGCGGGAAGCGATGCGAGAGCGTTTGAATGCGATTAAAGTTTTTTCTTCAAATAAATGAAATGAAATAAATGAAATGAAAATAAACAACAAAGTGATATTCGCACTTGTCGCACGAAATATAGCTTCAGTATGTACGCAGCTATCCTATTAATATTATAAATGTGAAAGTTTGTTTGTCTGTCTGTTTGTTCTTCTTAATCTCAGAAAATATACCTAAATAATTGTAATGAGAATTGGTACAGCGAGTGCTTGAAAAATAAAGACGGGCATAGGCTAATAGTTTTTTCAAATCTTTCTTCAGTTTACAAAAAAATAAAAGTGATTTGAATGAAAAATTAAAAAGTTTTTAACGAATGGGAAGCAAGACGAACACGGGCTTCCTAGTACCTATAAGAATATAATGTCAACACTTTTCTCGCTACCGCAACGCTTCTCGCATCGCATCGCTTCTCTAACTACTGTGCGCGCAGCCTTAATCAGGTGTTATCTAGCGGTCGTTAGGTGCGTAACTGCTCTGCTCATCTTCTTGCTCATGAGATGATCAGGCTATGGTATAGTACGCACTAGATTACAGTTTTCATCTTCTCATAAAACTTTGCCACCTCCTAAAATCCCCTTTCACAAGAAGCAACTGAGTTCATAGGCGAAAACGCCGAGAAGAAAGAGGGGTAGGCAAAATCTCCCCGGTCAACAAATTTAGGAGATTTTTTTGACGTTCCTCTTCACACTACGTTTGTGTGCGTTCAACCAATGTAGTTTAAAAGGAAAATACAGCAATTCTCCTCCGATTTTGTTACTTCGTGTAAAAAGTACAAAATATTGTCAAGGAGATTAAAAGAAAACGTCAAAAAAAAAATCTCCAGAAAATTGTTTCTTAGCGTGAAAGGGGTAAAATGAACCTATTAATGATGGTCTTAGAAACCAATCCTACAAATTTTCATGTATTAACATTTAGGTCATATTGTCTCAGGTGGGCTGTCAAGTCGTGTGATATAAAACTTCATATTTTGTTTCTACATAGCCTTAACTACATTGGCCACTTTTTGCAAAATTACAAAAGTAAAAATATTTTTTTTCCCTGCTAGCGCAGTTGTTTTGTGAAAAATAATATACACAATTATTTTTAAACCAAAATTTAAGCTTTCTGCATCATTTTTATAAGTTTTCCAATGAGAAACACTATCCCAAAATGAGTTTGAAAATTTTCACTTTTGTAGTTTTTCACTTTTTTGGCCAATGTAAATAAGGCTTTACACAAGATTTTCTTTCCATTTTTTTGAAATGTGTTGATTAACTCGATGGGTTAGACGTAAAAATGTCAATGTTGACGTGCCCTTACCCCACGCCTCTATACCAGCAATTTTTATTTCTTACCTAATTTCATAACTCATTTCAGAAATTTGTGTATCTGCATTCAGAGGGCAAATTATTTTATGAAATCTCATTTGCAATCAACCCGCTAAAGAGAGAACAGCTTGACCCCTACGCTTCAATTTGATAATTTAATATAGAGACAAACAAAATATACCACCTAAAATTTCGAGTCAACTCCTCAACCCACATTTAATAAGGTAAAACGCAGGACGTATGTGTCAAGTCAACTTGAAGTAGATGTTAAATTATTTCTACATTCATTTCTTCATAGCTGGTAACAAAAATGCAGAAATCGATTTCATGAAATTCGTGGCCTCCATTGGAAATATCTATCTATTGCTTGTTTCGATTTTATAAAATGAATTATTTCCCGTGGAAGCCCAGGGCTACGCACTTTACGAACGAACAAGACTTTAGTACGAATATTTTTTCTTCCTGAACGCACTCTTTCGGTTTTGACAGCCGCACAGCATCTTGTCTATTCTAAAAATTTACTTGAATATAAAAATAATACAAAAAAAGATATAAAACTCTTTTATGAATTGTTTTTTCGAAAATGTTCGCGCTAGAATTTTGTTTGTGAGCTCTCGAAAAACCTTTTAACCCCCCTTTACAAAATGGCGGCCAAATGGCGGAGGCTTTTAACCCCGTATGTTCGTGTTTCAATTAAATGCATGGTCAATTACAGGGTGATCGGTATAAAGTGGGGTTAAGAGAAGAAAAAATCGTATGGATAATAAACCCCCCTCAATTTTCCCCCGTTTAAGCGGGAGAGGCAATTTTCTAAAAAACTGACTTAAGACAAAGAAAAATTATTTACAAACAACGGGTGAAGCTTTTTGGTGCACTTTATACCGATCGCCCTGTATAACATTTCTGTAAATAAGCCGAGTTAAACAAATTTTTGATTTATGATGACATTTAATACCTAAATGTCATCATAAATCAAAAATTTGTTTCTTTTGTTTATGTTTTGGATTTTTTAAAATATTGTCACCGTAATTTCAGGATTTCTAAACTAATTTTTTCAAGCTACTTCCTTATCATAAAGACATCACATAAGTATTGTGAATTAATTTTCGAAAACATTATTTTTTTTGCGAACATCCAAATAACCCTTATAATACCTTCACCAAAAGTTTGTAAAAGGCTCACAAAAGGTAGAGCGAAGGGTATAAAGCGAATGAATGTATGGGGTTTGTGTTTAAGGAACTTTTAGGCAAGGGGGATAACTTAATATAAAAATGTTGCCAACCAATGTTGGTTTGGGTTTGGGGGTGCGAAAAAGTGGTTTTCTTTGGGGCACCTTGAAAGAACTTCGCAGCTTATTTGAGGTTTGTTGACAAAGAAAAATGTTAAGTATATCATTTTCACTATAGGTATAGAATAGAGTGGGTGAGAAAGGGGCTCAATGTTTTTTTTTTTTTTGTTATTGTAATGCTGGTCTGATGGATGAGATTTCAAGGCGAAATCTCTCTTTTACTCGGATTACTGGTGGATTTGGTTTTATTAAGAAGTCGGTATGTATATTTATTTATCTATATGCTGTTTCATCAGGTTAAGTTGTAGGTGGGTACATAAATATGTAGATGGAGAAATAATTAATTTTATTCGAAGTAAATGTTGACAAAGTCGTTTTTTATTGCAATGCCAAATTGTATAAAAGAAAACTGATACCTTAAAAAGGTAGTTTTTAATTTGAAAGGCATTATATCTGTCTCATATTTTTTCTGTTATAGAGGGCAATTTATAAAAAATTGACATAAAATGGAAAAAACTATAAAAATCGAGAAATCAATAAAAGCTTATTATTCCATCATTTTATTTGCTCATAAATTAAGTTCTTTAAGTGAATAGTTTTAAAAAAAATAATTCTCAAATCCATAATTTCGTTTTTATTCTAGTTTATTTTGTCTGGGCTAATAAGCGTTGCCGCCCAAAAAAAAAATTAACGTGCCATATTTTCTGAAAAAACGTGCCATTTTTCGTGCCATATGAAAAAGTCACAAATTCTTCTAGAATTTGGACTAATTTTCATTAAATTTTGTTAAAGTTTGCTTAATTTTAAGTAAAATTGTGAATATAAAAATCGTGCCATATCAAACTTTTTCATTCCACGGTGTCACGATGAAAATATTGTGTCAAAATAGCACGATCGTGCCACTTCGGCAACGCTATCTCCTCCTTGGCCAGTATAAACTTAGAAGACTCCTATCCAAAGTACCTGTTCTGCTCTACACATTGCCACGTGTATATTCTGTAGCATGCATGAGGGAACCCCAGACCACATACTGGACAAATGTGATGCACTTATCCACCAAAGAATATTATATCTGGGATGCTACTAAGGTAGAAGAGAGCGACTTCTCTGAAAATACCCCAAATCAGGGCTGCCAATGCTGAGCCCAAGTAGTGTAGCAAATCGCCAAAAAAAACGAAGTAGAATTGAAAAAAAGTGTAGCACATAATGTAAAAACAAAAAATCTATATAAAAAAAAATTATATAAAAAAAAAAACAAATTTATTTATTCGGAAATGAAAACATAATATTGACTAGTTTTTGGTTTAACAATTACAGATTTTAAAAGAATAAGTTTCACCAATTCATAGGTATATAGGTAGGTCATTATTTTATTTTAAAATAAATAGGAAATTTTTATTTCATTCAATTCAATTCTTCCTAAAGGATAAGTTAAAAAAATTAAAATATTAATTCTCGGTATATAGGTAATACTTTCGAAATTGTGATTAAAATTTAATCAATTTTTTGAGACTTAACCCTCTAAAACCTATTTCAATTTACAAAAAAATTGTATTAATTGTTTAGGAGGTTCAAAATCTTCCAGCCCAGCCACAAACTCTCTAATAACTAAAAGGGAAGAAGCGTTGCTTATATCAAGATTACTCCTTTTTTTACGTTGTTAAAATCTGAAAATCGTCTTTCGGCTGCTGCACTGCTATGCGTTAGACTAGCTAGTGTAAGCATATAGTCAGGCAACACCTTAAAGTTAAACATATTTTCTTCCAAAAGGTTTTTCAGACAGTATAAACGCGACCAAAATTCAACAACATCTTCTTTTTCATCGTCTTTTATTTTTATATTTTTAGCAAACAAAGGCGTTCTAAACTCCGAGTTTAGAGACCCTATGTTTGTTATGTTTTTATCATGGAAGGATTGTCGGATATTTTTCTGTTTGTATTTCTTTTGGATCCAAAACTTCTAACAATTCTAATTTTTTGTCAGTGACTCAAAATGAGTCATACGAAGTAGAAATAAGTTGCTACGTAGCAGATCCAAAAAAAAAATAAATGAAGTAGATCTACTACATATGAAGTACATTGACAGCCCTGCCCCAAATACTAAAATTCGTCAGAGAGGTTTGGAGGAAGAGCTGTACAACTTAATATAATTTTTACGGAACAAAAAATTGAAAAAAACTTGAAATATTTTTATTTGGATACATTATAAATGGCCACGTTTAGGATTCACTAGTATATCTTGGATACTCGAGTATCCATATGTGTTTCTGAACGACTAAGACCGGATAGGTTATATTTGGTTTCAAAAATCAGCTGCTCTTGACATTTCTCATAGGATAGATGAGTATACCAGAATTTTTAGGATAGCTTTAGGTCTAATTTTTGCAAACTGCCGTTTTGTAATCAGTTGTGTTTTTTACTAGGGACTACAACAACACAAAGCTATCCAGATCGCTTTGGATACAATCCTGAACGTGACCATTAATTTTATCAAATCAACACGCATCAATAATCTTGCTGTCTTTGTTGTCATTGTCATTTTAATTTACCCTCAAAAATATACAAACAAAATGTGATCATATGTCAAAAATATAAAATGCATTAAATCTTCATTACTCTTATCTTTAAAAGCTTATACTTAAATGAAATTTCATCAACAAGGTACTTCAACATGAACTCTGTTCCATTAAATAACATAGAACAATTAAAATCTTTAGTATTTGCAAGAAATATTTTGTACCAAAAAAAAAAACAGCAACCCGAACCCGATTAACAAAACCACCTTTTTATAAACGTGCACAAGGTTGGAATTCATTATTATTAAGGCAACGGAAATGCATTAAATCGAAATGAATCCTTGACATTTACAGGAAATAGCGCTGAGTTCCGTTAAAAAAAAGAGTATTAAGGTATAACATCATTCTTGTTAAGGATAAAATTCTTCCCGAGGAAATGTAACTGCGGTTTAATGTAAAATATTAGTAAAATATGGTTGGGTTATCGTTATGGCAATGGTGATATCGTTCAGATATGTATATTGCATAAGCACAAATCTACCTCAATCCAAGAAGTCATATATCAAATGAACTGGATGTGATTCTTTTTGCTTAAGGTTTACTTGATAAGGTAAAACAAGTTTAAATATAATAATGGGGTTCACAATTACAGATTTTTTTTGCTTACTGATGGATTTTTCCTAATGGTAAATGGATCTTGAAGAAAGAAATGTAAAATAACAATGGGGGATGCATTTGTGGTGTACTTCAGAAATTACAAAATAGTGCATTTATCCAATGAATTTTATATAATAATATGTGTGTATAGAAAGAACATGGTTCATGTTTCTTTATGTAAAAACCTAGACTATAGAAAGAAAGTTTTGGACAGGTACAAATAAAAATCTCAATTAGAGAAATCTGGCAATTTTAAAATTTTGAATATCGAAATTTTGCAATATATTCTGTCATTCTATTATCTCGAAATGTATGATCTCTAAGGGCCAAACGCTGCTCCAAACGAACGGATAAATATATAAAACTCCAGGATAACTATCCTAGTTTAAATAAATAAATAAGAATTTAGAATTGAAAAATAAACAAACTTTAACGCTTTGACTTGCTTTCTCATAAGAAATTCTATAATTTGACGTGAGAGCTATTCAGAGTTTAAATATTTATCCAGAGAACGAGGAGAAGATAACTTTTTAAACTGAGAAAAAAATATTTTGCTGCAACATGATTTGATTCAAATCAGTCAGATAGCTTTAATTATTTATAATGACTGCTGTCAAAAAAACTTCTGTGCAACTGGCCCTTAGTGTGAGTTTTTGTGCGGAATTTAGATTGTGTTCTGATTTTACTTAACTCGTGACGTCTCCTTTCGTGTCTAGCCCTTTTTTTTGTTAGTGTTATTATTTTATGCTGTTTTCAATTGTTAGCCCCGAAGAACTATGTCAAGTATCAAACTGTTGATTTCCACCGAAGAAAAGCTCCTACAGTCAAACACGCTTTAGTGAAACCCGATTAATTAAACAACATATCTGAAACCTGTACATTTTTACTTGCGATGTAGGTACTATAGGGCAAGTTTAGGATTCGTGCAAAAAATCGAACGCGAGATAACAATCAAACTTGACATTACGATGATAAAGAATACGAAAAAAGTAGGTCTCGCGATTTCGTCTGTCTGTATGTCTGTGGGTCTGGTATATCTCTCCACGGCCCACAGCCTAAACCAATGAAGCGATTTTCAAGAAATTATATACATACAAAATTATTTTTTAAGAAAACAGTTCCAACGATTTTTTAAATTTTTTCTGCATAAATTTACATTTGTTTTCAAGAATTAAGATGGCATTCTTCATTCTTAGATTAAAATATTTTAAGTACTTGTTTTATCAATTTAAAAAACGTGTTTCATGCTTTTTTTCCATATTGAAAATACATATACGTAATTATTAATTCTGTGTTTTATATTACACTTAATCTTTAAAATTCGAACAAACTTTTACTAGAAGAGCAAGTTCGTGCGACCCAGTCGTGCATTTTATTCTACAAATTTCCCCCAAAAACTCCGCTTTACTGAAACCCGCTTATGTAAGTGAAAACCCGGATATCTGAAAAAAAAATATTCCTTTGATTTTTGCAGAAAACTCTCTTTAATTGGGACACATAACCTATACAAAAAATAAACAAAAAAAATCGAATGAGCTTTGCTACTAAATAAAAAATATTTTATTGAATTTTTGAAGAACAACAACAACTTAAAAACGCTACCACCAATTGTTTACGAATTAATTTTAGGTATTTTAATTCGTTTTGTTTTTGTTTGGCTAGAGATATAGCTATTTCAAGGGGTGCCAAGCCCAATCATCAGTCTCCTTTTAGTTGTGCTGAGCTTTAATCCAATTTTATCGTGAAAAATGTTCTACATGCACACTATGAGATTTGAACCCACGCATATCAGATTTGCTCAGTCTTCAAAGTCGTATGCACTACGCATTTCACTATTTATAACCACTGACGTCACAGGTCGATATGTGCTGTTTGTTTATCAAATGCATTTGGAGCATCAACATTTTAATAAGCTCCTTTAAGTATACTGTCTTGTTCCGTCTCCATTTTTCTCCGTACCTTATATATCCAGCCAAACAAAAATAAAACGAATTAAAATACCTACTAAAATTAATTTGTAAACAATTGGTGGTAGCGCTTTTAAGTTGTTTTTTTTGTTCAAAAATTCAATGAAATTGACGGAATAAAAAATGGTCAAGTCTAATAAACTGACATTCTAGTATGAATATAATACAATAAATAATAATAAAAAATTATTTTAGTTTTATTCTTATTCTTCTTGTTTAAAGTTTTTTAATCACATACAGGTTCGAAAAATTCCTTTTATGAAGAATTTTTCCAGCAATTCAAAATCAGCGGATCTTCAGTTTTTTAAATTACTAAGATAGTGAGATCCACCTAACAAAATATTTTTTTTTGGTTATACAAGGTGAAAAACGAACTAATTTTTTAATTTAAAAATGCAATACAAGTTAAGGTGTGCAATTGTGGAGAATGATTTATTCCCACACTTAATTTCGCTGACGCGGCATCTGACAACGAACCAACAGCCAGACAAAAGCTACATTCCAGCACGTAGCATAGAAGTAAAACAACACCACCTGTGGGAACATCCGCCAGCAGCACAGAGACATTAGGTTAGATAATTTTAAGAAAACCTTTTGTAGTTTAGTTTTAAGAAGAGAGCAAAATAAAGAGGTTCATCCTCTAAAAAAAAAATAATTTTTTTAAAATAAAAACTTTAATTAGTTTAATTGGCGCCCGAGCAGGGACCCGCGTAACCGTCCAAAGAAAGCCAGTGACCTAAAGTAGCTCCCGCGCTTCATCGGTTAAAAACAGCTCCCGTGCTTTATTGATAATCTTAGTGATATCGGTGTTTCTGTAAAAGAAAATACGTGCAAATAAGCCAGTGACCTAAAGCAGTTCCCGCGCTTCATCGGCTAAAACAGCTAAATCCTAGTGACAAATCGGTGTTTCTGTAAAAGAAAATTGCCAGTGAACTAAAGCAGTTCCCGTGCTTCATCGGTTAAAAACAGCTCCCGTGCTTTATTGATAATCTTAGTGATATCGGTGTTTCTGTAAAAGAAAATACGCGAAAAATAAGACAGTGACCTAAAGCAGTTCCCGTGCTTCATCTGTTAACTTTTTTAGACAATCAGAAGACAGTGACCTAACGCAGTTCCCGTGCTTCATCGGTTAACCTTTTTTAGACAATCAGCGTGGGATCCCCAAATCCGAAAAGATAAAAGGATGACCGGCATTGTATTTTTGTAAGATTATTTTAAGACAAATTCTAAATATTTTAAACTTTTAAACAATTTTTAAATATTTTAAACTGACCAAACTTTATAAAGAAAATATTACTAAAAATTTTGTTTTGTTTTATAATACTAATAAAAATAGTTGAATTGAGTGAAATTTGTAAAACTAAATTAAAATTAAATCACTTATAAAATGGTTTCTACAAGAACTGGGGCCGGTGAGGTACCCTCTACGACCATTCAGAACCAGGGACAAGGTCATGTTTCAAATCCCCTGGCGTCCACAAGTCCCAATATTTCCCAATCCACACCTCCCATCTACACAACAGCAAGCAATTTCCCTACTTTAAGTAACAGAAATAATCAGACTTCCCCGAAATATCAAAAGGAAATAGTAGCCCAAAATAAATCTACAACTATTTTAACAAACTCTGGTAGAGTGGTTCATAAATCACTTATAAAAAATTAAAACCATTACTCTTTTTAGACTTGCAATTGCAACATGCACTGCAGAGGTACAAATTCTGGATTATTCCAGCGCGCAATCCATAGCCATAGACACGGGGACGGCAAAGGTCCAAACTGGAACTTTTAAAATCATCCACGTAATCGACCTCAACCAGTATAAAAATATATTAGATGAATTGGAGACGATACTAGAAGGAAACATAAAGGAAAATAATACTATCCTACCCTTCCTAAAAAACCAAATTTCCCTAATAAAAACCCACCTAAACCGATTAATGCCCTCAACCAAACCGAAACGTTCAATAGATTTTTTGGGCAGTGCCTGGAAATTTATTGCAGGAAGTCCCGACGCCCATGATTTTGATGTTATAAAAGAGAAACTAAATAATGTATTAAGTAATAACAATAATCAAATCATTATAAATAAAATGCTAATAAAAAAAATTGATGAAATTGTAAATGTGACAAATAACGTCAACAATCTAGTTAAGAATAATGATAAGTTCGAAGACGAATTAGTTTTAAATATAGAATTAAAATTAGAGTTAATCAAAGAAGAAATTGTTAATATGGAATATGCCATACACTGGGCCAAAGCCAACATTGTAAACACCTATATCCTTTCAAACATAGAAATAAATACGATCGAAAAATTATTAATTAAAGAAGAAATGCCATATATCAATATTCTAGAAGCATTAGAATTTGCCCAAGTAAAAATAGCCTCCAATAGCTCACTAATTCTCTACATAATAAGTTTGCCGACTACAGCTGTAGAATCGTGCAGAACAACCTTAATTAAAGCCGTAAAAAAGGGCAAAATTATTAAAAAAATTCCATATGAAAATATCTTGCAATGTAAAAATAAACTTTATGGAGTCTTGACCTCCTGTCTAAGCTTTCATAAGTTAGCTATATGTCCTAGGAACAATATTATAGATATTACTAACTCCTCCTGTATTCCACATCTACTGAATAGTCGAGCCTCAAATTGCACTGAAGTCAACAACCAGCATATTCCGTCGTTTGCAGAAATCACTCCTGGTATTCTATTCCTAAATCAATACACCGGATGTATCGAAGTAAATGAAGAACAAATATCCCTAGACGGAACCTACATTATCCATTTTCACAATACATCAATAAGAATTGAAAATGACATTTTTAAGTCTACTGAGATGTCCTCTTTTAAACCACTACCCGCTGTCCTACAACCCGCTTCAATAAAAAAGCAAACAGAAGAGCTTCTATCGTTACAAATGATGAAGGAACTACATGCTAACAATTCGCAATACATTAATTTCCTGGAAACACGAAATAATTATAACACTGGGGCTGTTATTTGCATTACGGTCCTTTTAATTTTACTATCCATATTTGGCCTAATAAAGCTGAAAGGTAAACTCAAATCAAAGAAAACTAAAACAAAATCAATAAATACAGAAATGATTGACCTATCAACTGCAGAAGTATGTCCAGAGGAAAAGCTAGGGAAAGAAATCCCTCTTCCAACTCCTAGGATAATAGGGATAGAAAACATACATCATCATCTTAAACCATCAACATCGAACGAGGACGATCGATTTTAGAGGCGGAGGAGTTAAGGTGTGCAATTGTGGAGAATGATTTATTCCCACACTTAATTTCGCTGACGCGGCATCTGACAACGAACCAACAGCCAGACAAAAGCTACATTCCAGCACGTAGCATAGAAGTAAAACAACACCACCTGTGGGAACATCCGCCAGCAGCACAGAGACATTAGGTTAGATAATTTTAAGAAAACCTTTTGTAGTTTAGTTTTAAGAAGAGAGCAAAATAAAGAGGTTCATCCTCTAAAAAAAAAAATAATTTTTTTAAAATAAAAACTTTAATTAGTTTAATTTACATACATAATTTACATGGATGCCCAAGAAAAATTTCCGACAAAGCTGAATTTTGATGAAAAGTTTTATTTTTTTATTTTTTGCAAATTTCTCGAAAACCACACATTTTTATGAATGCATACTTCGATCGAAAATTTTTTGTATGTTTAGTACGTGGTGGGCCATTTAAGTCTTCTAGATTTTTTTGGTGATAATAAAACAAAAAACTTGAATGATTTTTTGTTTATTTTGAACAGCTCAAATTTGTTTTGATCACTGGTTGAATGTCATGTAAATTTTCGCCGCCCAGAGCAAATGACGCAACGTGCTCGTTTTTCTTTGTTTTTCAATAATTTTTATTGTGTTTTAAGCTGAATAGCCATTTCATGGCTCGTACTGTGTGAGCTGTGGCGCCACCGTCCATACCTTAAGCTAAGTACAGACGATTGTCAGATCTTACAATATTGTCAGATCTATCAATGGTCTGACAATAGCGGACAATTAGCTGACAATTGACAAATTTCTTACAATGTAAAATTGTCCGTTCACATGATTGGTAGATTTTGTGCCAAAGTCTGACAATTTAATTGTCAGCTCTTGTCTGACAATTTTCGGACAATTATATATCTGACAATATTGTCAGCTTGAAAATTTTCTGTTCACACGGTTGGTAGATCAATAAAAATTCAAGTCACAATAAAAATTCAATTCAATTGAGGATTTCAAGATCAAAAATCTTTTATATAATTTAACTTTTTTAAATTTTGAATCCGTATAGTAGCTACATCAAGAAGAGGATACTTTCAAAGTGATTTGAAAATCTAGTGTCATCGTGGTAATGCTAAAACAATTGGACGAGCATTTGAAGCAATTTAACTACAACTCAGTGCTGGGGGATCGTGGGAAAAATCCCTTTTTGTGGGAATTTTAACCTCTAAAGGGAAAAAGGGAAAACCGACCCATTTTGTGGGAATTCTTTGATTTTTGAAATTTTACCCGGAAAAGAGCAAATCAACAAAATTATAATCAATTGATTCGAAACAAGTGAAAATAAAGTTCAAAAAATATCAGAATTATTTCTTAGAAGATCTTATAACACCTGATAAATTACACAATAGGTACAAATCGCGATCGTGAATTTAGTAGGTACTATCAACGGCTAGATATATATCTTTAGTGATTATTTCTACATTCGTGTTCAGTTATATATTTTTACAGCCTAATTCATAATCGCATTATAACGAGTGCATATTGTTATACACTCTTTATAATGCCTCCAAACGCCAAAATGTGATTCATAAAACTTATACAACGTTGAATAGAGGCATTATAAGCTAAACGCGTTTGGAGGTTGAATAGTGCGTACATAAGGATATTTTTGTACCGAAATGTCACTGTGACTCACATACAATAATAAAACACAAGGATTTAGGGTGGCGCTTATTTTTAAATTTCTTTTTTTTCCAGCCTAAGAGTGATAAAGGTACATAATTATTTATTTGAATAAAACAAAATATTGGGTAATTTATTTTAAATTCGACTAACGTAGTCATGCCAAAGGTCTACGGATCGAATCCCAACCTAAAATTAAAACTTTTGTGTACACATCTTTCAACGAATTATATTTGTTAAATTGTTTACCTTACTTAACTTTACTTTACTATTACTCTAATTTATATTTACTTAATTGTATGCAAAGTTGAATGGTTCTTGATCACTTTAAGAGGGGAAATAAAAGAATTTTAAACAATGCCAAAATAAGCGCCGCCCTAATAAATGAGTATTCTTCTCAAAAAAAAAAAAAAACATTCTGTGAAAACAATTCTTTCAATAAATCAGACATGAATTTATTATTCCAAGAAATTTTACTTTATTTTCAAACGCATAAATTACACAAAGGACAATAATTACAATAATATTAATAGAAATAAAAAAAATACAATCGGCGCAGCACAATTATTTTTTTTTTTATTTTTCACGAACAGCTGAGCTTTAGTTGTCAGTTGTGAAGGTAAAACGTAATAGATTTCTCATTTTTAGTCCTTTATTTGACATAAGCGCTGTATAACTATAATGGGTAGGAAAATGTTTTATGAATAGGAATTTATGCAACGTTGCATAGAGGCTACATAAAACCTTATGCAGTGCATAACAATTCATCTGTTTAGCGCAATCTAATGAATAAGGCTGTTAGTGTTTAGAAAAAACATGATATATCTAGAAATAAATTGCTTCTTCACTTCCACAGTTAATAAAGCATAAACGCTTGGACCGATTTGCTTCATGTTTGGTACTTGTATGTACTTAATAATATACAGGGTGTCATCTACTTCGTGTAATACATTTAAGGGGGATGATTTTTGGGTCATTCTATGGGGGAACACCCCTGAGGCTGGAGGTGGCATTTTCTGAAAAGTTATGGTCTTATTAATTAGAGTTTTGGCTGTTGAAACTATGTCTAAGTATTTTGAAACAGTCGGAAATATGCTTTTTTAATAAAAAAAATATTGCATTTCTCTAGGTTTAGACAATAGATTACGTTGTCTAAAGCAAGATAAAAAGATAGATTACTTTAGCAAAAATTAGAAAGGTTTTTTGAAAACTTGGACGGCTGTCTAAAGTTAGACAATGTTTATTAATAAGACCATTAATTTATAATGGAAAAAATTATTTAAAATAAAAGGATGTTTTGAGGGCTAATATTTTCATACTTTTAGAAATTTTTTAAATCAAGTTGCTTTAAAAAGTTTAAAAAAAAAATTATTATCATATATAAATTTTCGTCTTTTTGTTTTTTAATTTCTTAAAAATTCAAATTAAACATTATTTATGTGCTCTGTTGGTTTTTATTTTTTTTTATATTTTTCATTTTAAGTCCACTTTTCAACTTTTTTTCTGTGGGAAATAAAAAGGGAAAAAAGAAAATATTTGTGGGAAAAAAGGGAATTTACCGACTGCGTGGAGGGAATTCCGTTAAAAATGCCCCCCAGCACTGCTACAACTGGACATCGACGGCGAAGGACGACTTTACACACTACGAAGGAGAAATAAGCCAGAGGTCGTCAAGACTCGCTACGAAGAACAAGTCCATATTCTCTATCGATTTATTAAAAAAAAAAAAGGCTTGCAAGAATGAGAAGATCTTGAATAAGTGAACTATGTTGTTTAGATCAAAAAATAAACCTTTGCGTGCAAAAAGTTCAGCAGGCTTACTTCAGAGAGCTCGGCTGATTTAGAAAGTGACCTTGAGCTCTGAGCGAGTTGGCGGCAGGCTGCCTGTTGTTATCAATTCCAGGAAGTGGCCCTCGTGGCCACCCTGCAATCGCTCGTATAGTTCCTTGGCCATTTTGAAGTCCAATTTTTTTAACTTGTTGGAATTTGCTGTTCACTTCATCATATTTAATATTCATTTAAATCGATACTTTTAATGGTTTTATTTATTTCAGCACAAGGGATTTAATATAAAAACGAGTCTAGTAAAATTATAGATTGTTTTTATTCAGTTGCGAAAAAACTACAAATTTCCTACAAAAATGTTTTTTTTTATCTGTCAACTCGCCTCCAACCGTTTGACATTTCGAACAATGAAAAAATTGTCAGCAATTGTAAGATGTTTTCAATGAAAACATCTGACAATGACCAATGAGTCTGACAATGACACAAATTGTGCGTTCAGACGATTGTAAGATACCTGACAATTTTTTGTCAGATTGTCATCTGACAATTACCTGACAATGACGTTTCTGACAATATTGTCAGACAAAATTGTGTGTACAGACGATTGTAAGACATTTGGGACAGAATTTTCACTGACAGATCTGACAATATTGTAAGATCTGACAATCGTCTGTACTTAGATTTAGCAGTCAGAATTACCATAGCAAAATCAATTACCATGGCCCGATAACGCTCTCCATTGATGGTTACGGTTGCACAGCATCGTCTTTGAAGAAGGACGGTCCAATTCCAGCCCAAACAGGCAGGCATTGGTCGTGAAGAGGGTGCTAGTAAATGAATTGAGGGTTTTCGTTTCGTTGACGTAGAACAAACAATTTTATTTATTCACGACTTATTTATCTTAAATAAATAAATATGCATACATTTTTGTTTTTCATTAAAACGGAATTTCTTTTATAAAATCTTATCAATTTCGGTGAATAATTTTTGAAAAATTTATTTTTTAAACTCAAAATTTTGGAAAATAGCGTTGACAAAAAATTTATTTTGGTTCATTTTCCAAAACTGTCCACAATTGATTTCCTTTTAAGTATTAAATTCAATGATTTTTTCAAATGTTTTTTTAAAACCCAGATGGTCTTATGAATCCAATTTAGTTTTTGAGAAAATTGAAATTTAGGAAAATCTTTTTTCTTTGAAAAGTCTTTTCAGTTCATTAGACATTCCAAAGTCTAGTTCTTATTTAATCATTTCATACAAAAAAAATAAACTTGACAAACAAATCTCAAAGCTTAATGTTGCCTTATTTTCTTTAATGAAATGTTCTACATAAAAAAGCTTCTTTTCTTCAACTATAAATATACACTCTACACACAACAATTTCGCATTTAATGATTTATGATTGCTTAAGAAGGACTGAGTACAGGATAATGATTTTCTCATAAATGAATGACTAACAGACAGAGCATACATAGATAAAATTATTATAGTTGTTAAGCAGATGACAATAATAATCTCATATAATTGTGCATTTGCATATAACTCGACGTCTATACTAAGTGAATCTGCATACATACACACATGAAAACTACACAGCAAACTAACTAAAAAAAAAACGTCTTGAGGATTTATAAGGGCGCCAGCCATTCTAGCTATACATAGGAATATAAGAACACATCCCATCTTCTTGTATGCACATTAGAGAGAGTTTTCATTTTTAATAGAGCTTATTTCATTGCACATTGTCTCATAAATAGTAGTTATACACTCCAAGTCACTTGATTAATGACTAATCTTTTAACAAATCTGTTTTCTGTTGGAATCTTACAATCTATATTTTATTTTATAACGGAGTAACTTTTTTTGATTTTCATTTTTGCTGTATATTCCAGCAAAACTCACAAACAAAAAAAAGTACCCTTTTATAAAATAGAGTAGTAGCCGTGGCGTGATGGTTAGTGCGATGGACTGTCATGCCAGAGGTCTAAGGTTCGATCCCAAGCCTCGCCATCTATTTATTTAAAAGAAAAACGGCTACTGCCTCTTGCGAGGAATTGACAAATCCTCCAAGAGTATCTCCTGTCACAGAAAAGTGCCGCTCGTTAGCCGTTCGGATTCGGCAATAAACTGTAGGTCCCCTCCATTCCTGCAGACACGCACACAGGAATAGTTGAGAGTTGTAAGTCACTAGGCCCTAGTTCTTCATGAGCTGTTGTGCCATCAAATTTATTTATTTTATTTATTTATTTTTATAAAATAGATAAAATTAAAGCTCCACTTAGCTGGTATGTTTATGATCAAGCTAAAAAGAAAATGTTTATTAAATACAGAATAATAAACAAATTTACAAACTTACCACAAAAAAAAATCGTATGCAAATTTTCTAATATTAGGCATGTAGTTCACATTTACTTAAAGTTCAATTATTTATATGGAAGAGTTATTTTACCATGGAAAATTGCCTTTTGGGGCAGATTCAAATCGGGTTTAAATCAATATTTTTGGTTGTTGCTTTGCCTTTGATGCCGATTGCACTTTTCTGTACAAAAGGGAAATATATGTAAGAACTGGGCTGATTTCCAGAATCGGCTCAAAAAAAAAAAATTTTTTTGTGTAATATTTTTATTTTTTAATACTTTATTTAGGTAGTAAAAATGGTAAAAAAATTTGATAACGATAAGTGGTGTATGGGGTGGTAAAAAAATGTATGCAGGTTTTGTGACAGCGAATATTCTTCATCGCCAAAAAAAAAAAAACAATAAAATTTTTTGCATCTACTGAAATTGGTTGGTTTGGAGGTGGGTGGTTGGTGATGGTGAATGGAAACGAACTTATTTAGTGGCAAGAGCGTGCACAAGGAGGGATAAGGGGGCATATGCAACCCTAATAAAAATTATTTTTCTAATTTTTTTGCTGAGTAACTACACAGTCAAGAACGTACGCATGGGTGATACGGGGGCGCTTATTACATATACATGCAAACTAGATTAATTTACCGATTGAGTACTAATGGTTGGATTTTCAAGTCGGGATTTTTTAAGTGAATTAATAAACATATACCAAGAAGTTAAAGGTTTGTGGAAAAAAAGATTTAAAACTTCAATCCTATGAAAAGCTCCGAATAATGCTTACAGATGTTATGCAAGCACACACAACCCACGAACATAATTTAAGCAAAATCATTGTCAATGTTCATTGATACGTGTGGAGGCTTATTTTCATCAATGTAACCTGACAAAAAAAACGTCAATGTTAGTTACCTGACTAGTAACATCGATGGTGTGTAGTGTAGGGCTCTTTAAGCTGAAAATTTTTCGAGTGATGATTTGGTTGATATTTTGGTTTGGTTTTTGGTTGATATTTGGTTGTCATAAAATTTTTTTGCTGCTTTGCTAAGTTGATGTCAAATTAGCGAAGAACCTTCTCCAAAAGGAATTCACTATAACATTACTGTTAATTAGTTGATAGCAAGCTGATGATCCAGAATTGCATAAAAAAAATTTGCGTAGGATTGTAAAGTATATTTGATATTTTTTGTAATCATTTTTAATTATAAGGTTCCATTTCGCATAAATTCTTCCAATGAGAAACAAAATTGGTAAAACAAAAACCAATCAATCTAGCGACTGGAAGTGTACCAACTTTGTACTCACTACACTCTACTCTATATTCAAATTTCCAACAAGGACAACATAACAAGAATACATGTTATGCATGTCTACTATAAAACAAAAACAACAACAATATTTTCCATCAACAAAATAAAAAGAAAAGAGCAATTATAATCGTTTAATTTTTACTTCATCAACGTTAATTATCCTTGATCAGAATGGCAAAAATTAAAAACTTCAGTGTTATGAGAAAAGGGATGTAAATTGTTGCAAATGTATAATAATGATTATGCTTAAGCTATAGTGAAAGATTTTTGGAGAGGGGAAAAAAAGTAATGCCATATGGAAAATTACCTCAATTACGTTGAGTATAATATGAGGTATATAATAAAGCAGGGAAATATGAAGTAAAATAAAAACGTATATTGCACATAATGATGAAATTATAAAAGACTTTTCTCCTTAAATCATATAAAATTATGGCATATACACAATTATACACACAAACAAGCTCTTAATGTGGATGATTTATTTCGAGTGCTTTGTAAATAAATTAAATTAATTACAGGTAATTTCAATAATTTCATGGAAAATTCCGGTAGTGCTCTCCATTAAGTTTACCAATATCACGAATTAATTGTTCTTGTCGGCGTTCTTGCTCTTTGCCATCGATACCAACACCAATGCTTTCGATGAATTTCGATGCTCGAAAACCATTTTTCTGTTATAAATGAAAAATTAATTGTTAAATAATAAAATTAAATTATTTGCGTTTTTATTTTTTACCTCATAAAATAAAGCCCGACGAGCTTTGCTAACTTCTGGATCAAAATCCCAATTCGTCCTTTCGTGTGTAATGGGCTCTCCAGCAATATTATTTTGAAGGGTTTCGGTTATGAGTCGATAAACGACTGCTTCGGATATGTTGATTACGTTGAGAAAGCAGCATAATGAAATCTAAAAGTTAATAAATGCTGATTAACTTTAAGCCTTTGTTGAATATGCTGGGTGATTCGCACAAGATGCGACAACACCTTATTGGTTTGGTTAAGACTAAAGACAAAATCGTAAGTATGCTTCTTTACACTGGTAGAAATATTAAGGGCAAGTTGCACAAACGTGGTTGAATATTTAAGCCACGGTTCAGTAATTTTAATTGGTCGATTTCGGCGGATTCACTAAAGTTCAACGATTGTTCAAGGTTCAAATATGTGATAATAGCCAAGGCCAACTACACGCCTGGCTGGGCCGTCGCTGAACCTCATTTAATCCACCAAAATCGTTGAATTAGAATTCCTGAATCACGGATCAATATTTTAACCACGATTGTACAACTTGCGCTGAGGGAATACAATTTTGTTCAGTTTTTTTAAAGGCTTTACTCTGTGAAAAGTGGACGTATTGACATGAAACAAAAAGCTTTATAAAGTTTTTTTTTTTTTAAGTTACCGTTATTGCGCAATCATAAAAAAAAACATAATTGCCAAAAATTTTAATTTGTTTTAATATGTATAGTATCATTATCTTTGAAAAACATTTTGGAGTTAATTTAATGTATTGGTTCGATAATTTGTTTATTAAGCTTCAATTTCTTAATTTTTCGTTCTTCTACAATTTTCTTCAAGAATATCTGGCTTTGAATAAAAAAAGACACAAAATCTAAGGACAGTTTTGGAAACTTGAATTAATTACCTAAAAGACCATTCAAAACTCCATAGTGAATATTTTTTGGCACCTCATCGTTGGTTTAAAAATAAAATGCACGTTTGGATCCCACAAACCTGCTCTTGTAGTAAAAGTTTCTTCGAATTTTAAAGATTGAGTGTACTTATAGTACATATAATAATTGTATCGAACTGCTTCAGAGTGGCAACTCCGCAGTCGATGTATTTACTAAATATCAAATTATATAAGAGCTTTTTAAAATGAAAACTTAAAGAAAGAACGAGAACGTTCTGGGCATTTTATTATAAGTTTTTCAGTCGTTTACGAGCAGGCATTATTAGCAGGTCGACTCAGAGCAGCGTGTGCAAATATAAATAAAGAGTGGTTTTTTATAACATTTTTCCACTACAATCGCTTTGTTTTTATTTAATTATGACGGTTTATTTTCTCTAGCGCAAGAGTGCCGGGTTTGTATTTTTATTTAAATTTTCCTGACCGTCGATACAATAATTAATAATAATAATAATAACTATGCACATATGTATGTTTTGTATTTATTCACGATGAATACCTAGTGTGAACTATATATTTATTTTAGTAGTACATAGAATTTGTATTATTAAAACAATCTTCGTATATAAACATTGCCAGGCCACGGGCACAAACAAACTTCCAGCTTTAATTATTAGGAATTCTAATCTGGTTGGATATAGTTCACACTAGGTATTCATCGTGAAATCTATGTAAGATGAACTGAACTTGATACAAATTGCGTATTGACAATGCCCTCACTAGTCAACTGATGAGTCCAAGTAAGATCGCCGCCGGGACGAAACGCCAATTTTCATGGACTAAAGGCCGTTAAAAGCTATTTTAATCAATAATTCAACAAGTCCAATTAAATAGTGCTGTGCTAAGTCTTCTTCTTTATTTAAGTAGTAGGTATATAGAAGTTGTATTATTAAAAAAAAATCTTCGTATAAAAAAATTGAATAAGAATTAAAAATTAATTTTGTATAGGTATATAAAATTTTGTAAACATATTTAAGAAAAAAAATGGTACACATTTTTATTATTTATTAATGTTGAATTGAGAATTAATTTTGAAAAAAAAATCCGTTTTTGAAATATCGAATTTTCAAAAAAAAAATATTTGAAAATTCTTTTAAAAATCCAAAAATAGTTTTTTTTTGAAAATTTTGTAAATTTCGATTCTGTAGAAGCTTTAATATAAAAAAATTAATTTAAATTGGTTATACAAATAATGATATAATTTTATATAAAAAAAAAGGTACCTCTCATAGGTAGGTACTGTTAATAATGGCTAACTGTAAATTTTATTTTGGAGTACTAATAGATCGTACTTATATTAATATTCATAAAAATTTTAATAAAAATCGTAGAAGTCGTTTTCGAGAAAATTTAAATTCACTGTAACCATTTTTTAACATTTATATGAAAGGTGCCCTTAATTTTGACCATAAGAAAAAATTTTGCTCAAAATATTTTAGATAATGTTAAAAACAGAGGTTGGTATATACATATTTGGTTTTCAGAAAAAAAATTTGAAACTTTTTTAAAAATCAAAAAAAAAAAAAAATTGAAAATTTTGGTATAATACTATTTGAATTTTTCATAAGATTATCTATAAAAGAATTTATCAAAATCAGCTTATTTCTTTTCGAGGAAAACAAAAATAAAAAATGGTTCCATGGGACTTGGGAGGTACAACTTAAAACCATTTTTCGGAAATTTTATTTTGTCAAAAAGGTAGCCTAACTCTAATAAAATTAATTTATTTTTTTTTTTCATCTCCAATTTTGAGAAAAATAAGATGTTCAAAAAAAAAAAATGCTAAAAAAATTATACCGTTATTGTTTGTCCTAAAAAAAATGAAGAAAAACAAAAACCTGTCGGGGGGATATTAAAAAAACGCTAGATAACAAGTTTAATTAAAATCGACCCAAGCGTTAAGGCTGTAAGCGAGTACACAGACAGACATACGGACGTAATTGTGAGATCCGCTTTTTTCATCTTCCCTATCATCGTAATGTCAAGTTTGATCAAAATCTCGAGTTCTATTTTTTTACATATTCAAAACTTGCCATATTACCTACATACATATGTGTGTACATATATCGCAAGTAAAAAAGTACAAAAATCGAATTTGTATACACTTTTAGTAAATATTCCACACATTTCTCCATTAGATACAACTACAATACTATTAGGATTTCAAAGGAAAAAGAAACAGTTTTGTCAAAAAAAAATTTGCAACTAAAATTTTAAAATTTTGAATGTTCAATATATATATATATTCTCTAGATTTTGTTTTGTTTTGTAACTAACGCAAAACTGTGAAAAAAGTGGACAAAATTGTTCTTTTCTTTTCCATTTTAATGCGATTTCACAATGTTTCGGAACCACTATACAATATTTTTTAATTAACATTTATGACAACATTTCTTTCATTTTGGTAATTTAACTAAAAACTATCTTATCATTGTTTAAATATTGAAATAATATTTAATTTTACAAAGTCATAATGCCCGGCTTGTACTGACTTACAATGTGCACAAGGTCTAATATAATTATAAATATAATACACAAACTATATTACTAACATTTCAACTATCTGTGGTTCAAAAAGTCGAGGCAATCATTAAGATGTTATTAATGAACAGGTTATTCCATGGAGGCAAAAACGTTGTTATGTAAATTACAAAATGCATGGCAAATTAAGAATACTTTTTGACCTAGTTTTTAACTCAAAAATCAAATACACGCACAACGCAATAAGCAAGTCCACAAAGATAATAATATTATCGTAGTGTTTTGATCAAAGTCGTTTACATACTTTTAATATTTAGTGCAACGCATTTTACAACACATTGTACATACCATAATGAACACGATTTTATTTGTAGACATTTTTTTTATTCAATAACAAAATATTCTTGACGCACAATAAATTTATACAAAAATATCAAATAAACAGAATTCAAAATGGTAAACACAAGTTGAAGCTAACAGTCTCACTGAAAAATCAATTTCATTACGCATTGAGAAAGAGCATGTCCAAACTTAAGAGTACTGTTCTAATTAAATTTCTAGGTAAATTTTTAGGTAGGTTGACCCTTATTTCCAAAAACAAGTTTTAAATAATTAAAAGAAAGACCCACTATTAGCACGAATTTATTTGCAGACATTCTTTTCATATTGAAATTTATAAACTGAATCACGCTGACTTTCAATAAAGATGCCGAGTGAATCAAATGAATTAATGAAGAAGCATAAGAAATATCTTTTCTCTTAGCTATTAGAGTATCTTAACTCTTGAAGTATCGCAAATCACTAAAATGCTGCTCCGCAAATAGAGTTACGTAAAGTTTTTTTTTTGTTTTTGTTTTATCCCCGCCAATATAAACACCAAAATCCAATAGTACCTGAGTCAGATACAAACAACTTCACAGCATTGGATATTATCTTTAAAATACGCAACGTTACATTTTAACGTGTAGCTATACTAAACCACTATCATATTTATACAGAGGGATTGGCATGATGGTTAATCTTGCGAAATTCTGTGATCAAGCGGACCATGGAAGAATTTAATATGATGCAAATGAAATTCTTTTGATTTCATTCACATATTACATGTTATAGTCTGTGTGTTACAGTTTTAGGTTTTTTTTTTTAAATAAATGTAAAGAAAACGAAAATTGTGGGTCCCACACTCAATTCTGTGTGGGTTGGCACAACAGGTTTTTGAATATTTTTTATATTTTAGAATCGAAGAAATATCGTATTTCGTATTTTTTCAAGTTGATTTTTTTCAAAATTGTTCGTGTTTAAGTATCAGTGTTTTTTTTATATTCAATTCTCTTATCAATTCTTAGTCAAATACTGAAAACCAAATGTAAAAATCTAAAAAAAAAAAAAAAAATAATAGAATAAATTGAATTATGTGGGAAAGAAGCATGAAAGTTGTTCTTTAAATTATTTCCTATTTTTGTGACCTTTTGTTCAAAAATTAATTAATAGGTATCTGTAGGGCCTTAAGTAATAATTTCATATTTTTTAAATAAATAAAATTTGATCAAAATCTTCTAAGCCTTTTTTTATCAAAATCGTAATTGCTGTATCCGAGATAAATATAACATTTTTCATAATATGTGTATGTATTTAGAGCTAAAAAAAAATTATCTCACTTCACTGGATTATACTACTTTTCCACCGATCACTAAATCGAGATTTAAGTAGATTTACCTAAATCTTCTTCAAATCCCGAAGATTTACCATACAAATTTATTTCCTAAATCTCGAAGATTTGAAACAAATCTTGTTAAATCTTCATAGGTCCAATAGTTTTAAAACTCGAACTGGCCTATAATCTAAACTGAGATAAACCTCCGGTGGAAACATAGTATTACGGCCATATTATTCTCATTGGATTTAAATTGGATTTAAGTGAATTTTAAATCCAACTGGATGTATTGAATCCGAAAATTTAAATACATTTCCATATTATTCACTCTAATCAATTTTTTATTTTGTTTTATTTTTCCACTTTTTCTTACTTTTTTTTTAATAATTTATTTATTTTTATATCCTATATATGAATAACTTTTTTTTTGGAGCGCAAAAATGAAACACTTGGAACTTGTAAAGAATATAAATAATCTGGATTTATAATACTTACGTTTTAATTAGAGCCGAAAGGGGGTAATTTTGCAAATTACATAGTTCTTAAACTGTCCTCCCGAGAGCAGTTTAAATTCAATTGGATTTATTGAATCTAGATGTAAAAATTTGGATTTAATTGTAGATTTAACGAGTGAATAATATGGCCGTTAGACTGTGTAGATCAAGGTACCAGGCAGACGGAATGAACCCTACCATGTAGCTATGTCAAGTTAAATCAAAATCTCGTGTTAAGTTTATTTAAAAAAAATCAAAAGTTGCCCTACAGTACATTCATTGATTGCAAAACCGAATCCAGATCTTATATAAAAATGAATCCCTTTTTGTGTTCGTATACGCGCATATCTCGGCTAAACATCATCATTAGTTTTGGAATTTTTTGTTTGATTTGTATTGAACCAGATAAACACACAAGGGAGCAGAAAATTCGACCGAAAATTAGAAAATTGGACTGATAAAGTAGGAAAATCGTGAACAGACGATTATTTCAATATTTCGAAATTTCTGAAATTGAATTGTGTTCGTTCCTATGCGCATAACTCGGCTGAATATCATTCGATTTGCATGGGGATTTTTTTATTGGATTTAAAAAAAACACACTACAGAGATACAAATTGGAAAATGAGGCCGGAAAAGTCGGAGAGCCATGATAACAATTGGAGCTTGCTCGACTTTCGAAAGTAACATTTAGCAATTTAATCAGTTTATAGGTGGAACGAAGTTCGTCGGGTCAGCTAGTATTTTTTTTCAAATTTTATTTGTAGGAAGTCTACGTTTTGGTAGATAACACTTTTTCCAAAAAATCTCAAAGAACCGTTTTTTTTTCAACTCATTTTACACCGGTTATGCTGATTAAGGGTGATTACTGAAATAAATCAGCGAAGTATAGACTTTTTAACAGCCGTAGTTAAAAAAAATTTTGCTTTTGATTCGGGCGGAGTCACTATAGCTGTTTAATAGTGATGATGGATTTTGTCAATAGTCAATACGGAATTTTTTTTCATCTTCAATCGATTTCTGACAAAAAAAATTAGATTTAAAACAAAAATCATAGTTATTACAGATATAGATAGGTTATAAGTACTTTTTCGATACTAAGAACAACGGAAACACCTAACTTTTGAAAATAAATATACAATTTAAAATCCTTTCCAAAAATACCGTTTGCAGTGCGTTTTCGGCCTAGTTTTTCAGTAAGTGATCATCCTAGATTCGGTTTGAATTTAACGCCTCAAACAGTTAATTTTAATCCCGACTTAAATTAAAATTGTTGAGTTAATTCTGGATTAATTGAATAGTTAGTTATTCCTATAAAAAATGCATCGAAATCGAGAAGGCATAATGTAACTAGTGGTTGCATCTGGATTCTGATAGCAGAACGTCGATTTCGATAGATTTTTGACAACTGAAAATTAAAATCAGTGAGTTAACTCGGATTCAATTTGTTTGTAGGATAAACTAGTTCTGGTTTTCTGCCTGAACAGAATGGTGACGGAACCGGAGCCGGAGCTGGAATAGCTGTCAAAGTATTGAATACACACAAATTCAATGTTGCGAACACAACGGAACGTAGCCGTATACGGAGCTGCAGCCGCAGACGGAAGAGTTTACCAACTTTTAACTTTTAACGTGCGGCACTTTTGACGTTTCAAATTGTATGAAGAAAAGGAACAACTTTTTGGGTCGGAAAAAAATATTGTGGTTATTTGTATCGCGAAAAAAATTGTTTATTAAAAGCAAAAGTATTGGAAACAAAAAATGTGAATTCTGAGCTTGGACACAAGAATATTGTTTTGTTTGTCTTCAAAATACTTTCAAAGCTGTACAGCTGCATTGTGGGCACGTAAAAAAAATAACGTACGACACTTTTTGATAGCTCTTCCAGTTCCGTCTGCAGCTCCAGTTCCAGCATTGTATTCTGTTCAGGCAGTTAACCCAGAGTTAACTCCAATACTAAAAAGCTATCCAATCTCAGAAAAGAATCTTGGGGGTCAAGAAATGAAAATGCGGCACTTTACCCTCAAGCAATCTTTCCCAAATGAGGTAACGCTTATCCAAATACCAGTTGAGAGCTAATGTAAATAATGTACTTGAAATTTTTTTTTCGAAAATTTCATTATCCATGTAAACTCTTCTGGCCGTTTTTTGACAAGTAATAGATAGAAAGTTAATAAGACAAAAATTTTTGTAATATACAATATAATAATATGTAAAAAAAAAAATGTCACATTAGTCAAGGTTTACACAACAAAATCAGCTGTCTCACTCAGTAAGATATACCTTTTGCAAAATATTAAAGATGTTTAGTTATAACTTGGGCGGCTTTTCAAGGTAACATTTATAAATACGACCGTTCATTTTTTTTTTGCAAAAGTCTAATAAACGTGCTATCTTCACAGCTGTCAGAATGCGATGGATCAATAAAATCACTTTATTGTTTAATGGTAAAGCTTTGATGCATCAAATAACTGCAACTAATAACATTCTTGATAACGTATCTCAAACTTTACATAAAAATAATAATTTCTAAACACCACACCGATCTAATTCATTGAAATATTGCAGCTTTGTCCTTTACCAGAATTTCCCATAATTAAACAACTTGTGAAGCTTGTTATTGGTGTTGTTAGCAATTTATTAAACAATTTTATGGTATCAGCTAAAATTTTTTTTTCGCAACTAAGGGGGTTACAAAATAATAAAAACTCCATATATCTGATTATGAAGATATAATCAAAACGATAATGTGGCAATAATTTTATCAATATTATATTCATTTTATCATTATTGCGTTTAATGAAATTTTCTTTTTTTGGTTTCTCATTCTCGTTATCCTTTTTTGATAAGCACTAAGCAGAGGTAATGCAAACAAAATAACAACAAAACAATATCAGTGTACGAGTATATTTACTTTTACTTATAGATTTGCATATAAATGTATTACATGTTTTTGATTGTATCGTGTTTTATTGACTCGGTTGTATTACTGAAGAGAATTTAAGTGCAGGGCTGAAAAAGAGACAACTGCAATTATAGAAAAATAAATAAAAACTCTTCACTTTAATATCTCATATAATTATAGAAGTGAAATAATTTTTTTTGTTCGGATAGGTACATACATGTAGTCTCTTTTTTAAGTTCATATGTAAATGCTCAAACCGCAAATTTTTTTTAATGGAATTCTGAAGCAAAAACCAGAATTGAACCTTGGTTTAACGTGGATATGTGCCTCTTACGGCCTTGCCCCACGGGAGGACTACCTCCATAACGTAGTTAAAAGTTACCCACCATCCTGGTTTGGCAAGCCGCACTAATATGGCAATTAGAGAATATGTAGGGGTATTCTCCATCTTTGCTGAAGACCGAAACTTATCTGCACCTCTTGAATCCAAGATCCGAAGGTCAAGGAAACCAACGCTGCCGCATTTGACATGAAACCACAGTCCGAAGATGCTCCCACTACTGAGGCCAACCTCAAGTATGATCTAATGGGCTATTAGGGAGGGGATCATATGTCCCGTCGTACCCAATTCGGGTTATTTTTGGACAGCGGGTTAGAAAAGAAACTCACGTGAAAACTTCAACTCCATTCTCGAGGTTCGAGATTAGAGCCACTTAGTAGGGTATCACCCAGTTTTGCCAGACGAGTCATGCTTTAATTGAAATAGCGATTGTCCACTATTCCAGATTCTTTGCTAAACAGCAAGGATAAGACGTACCTTGAAAATCTGAAGACCATCTGACAATCCAACCCATAGATTGTCTGAGCTCTTGTAGGTGATCTTCCGAGATCTTTACGTCCCGGTTAGATCTCCTATGCCTTCTGACACCTCTTGTTACTGTTCTCCCTTGCACTCTTGTTGTGTTGTACCAATTCGAACCCTTGTTCAACGTCTTTCACCAGTATCACTGACTCCAACTAAGTCTTTTCCTGGCTGATGTTGCCATGAGCACAAGTCCATCTTTATCGTCTTCTTTTCCAGCACTCGCGTATTGTAGTAGACCTGTTTTTCATCTGAGTCTCCCAGTAGCACTGGGTTCGAACTTTCTTCCATCTGTCCAGTATAAATACTAGATCAGAACAGAATGGGCGACAAAGGTGCTTTGCAGGCAACCTAAAAAATTTATATAATAAAATAACCCATTCAAAAAGCAGTTACACAAAAAGCATATTGAAGACTATAATGAACTATAGAATCCAAAAATCTGTATATAGAAAAATGTATTCCCTTCATATTTTTTTGTAAATATTTTTATATCTGGTAGCTATAAAAGCAGTCAGCAAAAAATTAACAGAAAAAATTCGATTTACAGAGATCCAATCTTAACAAGTTTTCGAATTATACAAAATGTAAGAAATAGGCGTTCGAATTACCGAAGTGTTCAAATTAGCGAACTGACATTTAAGTACTTACCTATTATAGTGTATTTAGAGCCATTTTCTGAAAGGAAACTTAAATATTTAAGTTCAACATAAGATCTTATGTGACATTTTACGCTGAGGAAAAGTTGAATTTGAGTGTTTAAGTTGAACATAAATAATTAAGTTGCGTTTCAGAAAATGGGCCTTAATGTATTAAATCAGTTGAAGGCTTATATATTAAAGCCCATATAAACCCATTTTTCTCAAGCCATACCAAATAATTTGAATAGAATTTTAACTTTAACATCAGAAGCTATGTAAAACCATATGAATTCTAATTTTTGTTTGTTCTGTAATCGACATTTAAAAAGAACCCAATAAAAATACATGCACACAAAAATATCTATAATTCCAAAAAAAAAAAAAAATAAATAAATAGTATTTATTCTTTATTAATTCGGAAGATTTTTGATACATTTTTCACCCCTAAAATTATAAACTTTACTGTACTGTACTATATTATGTATGTATATGTGTAAAGTATAAGTACACGAATAATAATGCTTATATTTTTCATTTGTCCTTACTGGCCTAAAATCAAACTAAAAAAAAATCAATACTGTTAGGTATGTACTTATGTACATTAAAATTATTGAAAAACCAATATGTTTATCACGCATACGCCAGAGTGTCTTCCTTATATATTTTTTTTTTTGTCGTTCATCAATTGAAATAATGTTTGAGTTAAACAAAAAAAAAACGAAATTAAAGCAAGATTATTTTTCGACTATGAAAAAATTTTGAAAAAAAAATATTTACTGCTCCTCCAGAATTAAGCCCGAACAAAGCATTTTTGGTTTATGTACATATCTTGAAAATCACTCCATAATAATTAATTTTAAAAAATATAAATTTTATTCTTATATATGCTCTTTGGCAAAGCTTAATTATGAGCTGCGGTGTCCGAGTGGTTAAGGAGATGGACTTGAAATCCATTGGGTTCTACCCGCACAGGTTCGAATCCTGTCCGCAGCGTGTAGATTTTTTTTTTTTTTTTTCAATATTAATTCATGACAAGAAGGTATTATTTTCTTACAATTTTATTATTTTGTGTCACAAATGGATAGGAAATTGTTTACTTTTGTTAAAATAATGTATGAGTTGATTTTATGTATAGGTACATATTTTTTTTATCTATTCCATTTTCATTGTTTGGTATATAGTGATGGTGTTAATTAACATTTATTGGCTTAGATCAACGCTTACTGATGACGATGAGTAATTGCTGTGACAAGTTGGCATTTCTCAGTATCTAAAGGTGAAAAAACTCTTTAAAGAGAAAAGAGATATAAATAACATATTGCTTACATTTTGAATGTTATACGTATACCTAACAATTGAAGCGTTTCTGTATTAGATACTCTTTTTTCATTGATTTTTGTTTCATTCATCTTAAACTATATTCCAGTTATGTATTAGATATTTTTGGTTTTACCTATTTTGAGATCTTTCAGCAGGTACATTTGCAAGTCGGTGTAAACAAAATAATTTTTTTTTTGTTTTTCGACTTTCAAAATTTTTATTGTAAATTTTGGCATTTTTATGAACTGAATTTATATGTAGGTACATTAAGTCGATTTTCAGGTACATATATCACAGTTTGTTTTTAATATTTCATTGGGGAAGACATTTTTTTCTATTTTTTCAGTAGCTTAAATCTATATTTTTGACCATCAACCCTTGCCACTATCTTGACGCCGTTTTATTTTTCAAATATTACAACCGTATTTTTGATTAAAAAAAAAAAAAAAAAACAGAAATTAACATTTTTGATGAGAAGAAAATTAGGATCTATACAAAATTCAATACACCACATAAGTATGTAGATGATTTTCATATTTTGAGAATTTTACGAGTCAAAAATGTCAAACCTATTTATAAAAATTATTTATTATTTATTTGATTTTTAAATATATGAAACAATATAGCTGCATTTTATTTTCCCCCAGATCTGATCGGGATAAGATCATGATAATAAAACAAACTGGATCACAAATTTATTTATTTCTCACAGTTGGCTTTATTTGCATAATAAAATTGACAAAAGAAAAATTTTCACAAATTATTTTGTATCTAGGGAAGAATGTTTAAAAATGGAACAACTTTTTACTTCAGTTTAATTTCCATTTAGTTAATAGTTTGTATGTATTTTTTCCGTGCGTCGGCTCTATTAAGTGAAGAAAAAACTCAACAAAATAAATTGGAATGTGGCGGCATGTGTTTGATTTCGAGAATTTTGAATTTTATTAAGGTTTTATGTAGGTAAGTCTCAGCAGTGGTACCAACCTATAAAATTAAAATATTGCTAAGAAAGTGTTCAGAAAATGGATTTTGAAATCCAAATCCAAAGGCAGGCCTGAGTCTTGTGTTGTTTTTGTAATACTTCTATTTATGTTTCCAAATCGAATCCTGATCAGATCTGGGGTAAAATAAAATGCAGCTAATATTATCCTTTCAAAATTTAAGAACCAAATTCTCTTTCAAAAATAAAAAACGGGATTTTTATTTGTGAAAAAACTATAGTTAACTCTTAAATTCAGGCACAAATATTGCTAAAATATTTTTGTATTCCCTGTGAATTATTGAAAAAAAAATATACATACATATCTACATCACCACGTTAAACTATGAACCTCAGCTAATCCGCCGAAATATTTGAATTAAAATATTTAAAGTATGTATATATTTTTACAACTGGCCGTTATAGTTAAATGAGACCAAGACCGTAATAATATTGAAATTTATCTATATCAGTAATACTTGATGCCGTGACATGAGGCCAGGCGACATAAGGCCATATTTTAAAATATATGGCTATATGAAACTTTCACAATGTGACATAAGGGCATATTCGACCAAATGGCCTTGTGATGTAAGGCCATTATGGCCTTTTGCTATAAGCTGATTTCAAATTGAAATTCTTGCAATGAAAAAAAAAATCAGTGTAAAGAAAGTTAAGACTTTAGATAATTACATAAGTTGATAGCAGCATTTGTCCTCAAAAATTAATGATGAATTTGGGGTGTAAAAACTAAAACATCGCACGAATTTTTCAAATTTTTTTCCGCTATGCTTTGAGTGAAATAAAATTCCGCTATCCAAATTGATCTTCTTCAAAAAGGTTTTCCGATACGCTTTGAGGAAATAAAAATTCGAACACACAATTTGATGTGAGATGTGGAAAAATCTCAAGGATTATGATTAGTGTTTTAAGTTTCTTAATATGTTTGATCAAAAGAAGATAAAGAAAATCGATAGATTTTTGCTTTAATCTTATTTATTTCTTATATGTTCTAAGTATTCCCATTATTATAATTTTGTTGGCGTTAAAAATACTGCAAGAAAAAGCTACGTCCAAAAAAACTGTCAAAAACAAAATTTTCGTACCGCGAGAATCAAAATTGCTTTAATATGGTATTATATTATGTCATTTAAAGAAAGTGTCACAATGCCATATTTATAGATATGGCTTTAAGTCGCAAAAAATTATGGCATTATGACACTTCAACAAAGCGTCAAAAGGCCATCCATCCGTTCGAATATGGCCTAATGTCATTTTACGAAAGCGTCATAAAACGATATTCCGAAATATGGTCTCATGACGCATGGCCTTAAGTCACGGCAGCGACATACTTATTTCGTTTCAATTCTCAATTCTTGAGTCAACAAAACCTTGGTAATTCATGAGTAATCCAAGCCCAAGGTCGTTATGCATAATTCTCCTCGAACAAGTGCGGCTAATTTATTATGTATGTACATATATAAATAAAACACCATTTTAAGATGACGTATTAAAACATGGGTGTAGTATCGAGAATCAAAATTGCTTTAATATGGTATTATATTATGTCATTTAAAGAAAGTGTCACAATGCCATATTTATAGATATGGCTTTAAGTCGCAAAAAATTATGGCATTATGACACTTCAACAAAGCGTCAAAAGGCCATCCATCCGTTCGAATATGGCCTAATGTCATTTTACGAAAGCGTCATAAAACGATATTCCGAAATATGGTCTCATGACGCATGGCCTTAAGTCACGGCAGCGACATACTTATTTCGTTTCAATTCTCAATTCTTGAGTCAACAAAACCTTGGTAATTCATGAGTAATCCAAGCCCAAGGTCGTTATGCATAATTCTCCTCGAACAAGTGCGGCTAATTTATTATGTATGTACATATATAAATAAAACACCATTTTAAGATGACGTATTAAAACATGGGTGTAGTATCACAGATACGTCATATTGGATTTTACCCTCCTCTGTCCACTTGTAATTCTATTGGTGACATCAGATTTCAAGAAAGGAAACAAATTGAGTAAACTAGTAGCTATTTGGAACAATAATACAGGTATCTTACCTGGCTGCAGATCGACTCTCTTTAATCAAAACACGAGCTGGTTACGTAATAACCCACTTATTCCCAGTTGTGATCAAGTGATCTGAAACCGTTTCCGCTTCACCTCATAAATTTAAATGTGGTGGTATCTCCACCATGTAATCTTTAAAAAGATACCTACGTATAACTACGCTACGACAATCACGTAATATCTTAACAATGGTGTTTAGCAAAACACTATCGAACTTGTTCCGAGTTTGGTTTGAAAATATCTCATACAGGCTACGCTCAGACTGCTAAAAATCCACAGCAAAAAAAAAATCATCAAAACAACTGGAACATCGCTCTCTGGAACGAAACAAACTTGATTTTTTTGTTGGTAAATAAGTTGATTTTAATGAGTTCCAATGTCTGGGCAAAGTTAAAAACAAAAAATACTTTCACTTTCTTTTGGAAAATTCAGATAAAAGATGTTCAACCAGCTTAAGAAAGAAGAAATAAAACATAAAGCAAAGAAACTATGAAAGAGTGGTTCACCAAGCCATAGGTTAATTTAGAGCTTATGTTAGACTAATTTTAAAATATATATCAGCAATTCATACACTTCTAAGTCTAACATTGGGGAGAGTACGATAACTTAGACGCCGCAAAATAATAACGGATTTTTATAGAGAGGTTTAATACAATATTTTTTTGATATGGGAGGGGGGGGGGGGTCTATCTCAGCCCGTTAAAAGAAAAAATGACTTAAAATGGAAAAAAAATTATTGAAAAACAACGACAGTACCTACAATGAAGTACTATACCGAATTTGAAAGCCAGAAATCTGTACTTAAATCCTGTATTATATTATTTAAGGCAATAGTTTATTAAAAAATCCTATGCAAACTCAAAATTTTGATAAAAAAAATTAAAAAAAAAGTTTAGACCATTTTTTTTTCAAAATTGCGAAACGAAGTGCGAAATTGGCTTTCTGTAGTCAGTTAGGTCAAGTCAAGGCAATGTTAAAATGGCTTGGTAAACAATAACCTGTTATTTTATGAACAAAGTAGGTAAGGTATGCATACTTTGAAAATTACAATTCCATTATAGAAATATGTAAGACACAAACATACATATTAAGAAATTATATAAATTTGCTGCAGTCGTACAGTAGTAGGTACCTATGGAGGTAAAGTGAATTTTTTAAAATGCATTAGATTTTCAGAGATGAAAATTTTAAATGCGCAACTTTGGGCCACGTATTTGTGTGTATGTTACCGTTAAAAGCCGAAATAATGAAATTCTAGAATTTACCGGTAAATTCCACCTCTCTGTTTATACATAGGATACATTCAAAATTTTTTTAAATCCAGATTCTTTAAATGCAAAAGAAACTTTGCATACACCCAACTTCGCACCTACCCGAAATCCTATAGTGGGTCAAGAATGGGAGTTGCAGGGGGACAGCATGCTCCCCCTTACATACCTCACTGTTTATACGCCGAAAGCAACAAAAAAAAACAAAATCTCAAATAAGTAGTTTTAGTAATTTCCAATTTTATCAAAAACTAGAAGACATAAAACCATTCGGTTGTTTGTGTTCGATTTAGAATTGATAAACGCATTGATCATAAAAAGCCAATTTAGCACTTTATTTTATAATTTTGAAAAAAAAATTAGTCTAAACTTTTTTTTTCATTTTTTTCTATCAAAATTTTTAGTTTACATGCGAATTTTTTTAAAACTATTGCCTTAAATAATTTAATTTAAATATAGAATATAAGATTTCTGGCTTTCAAACGCAGTATAGTACTTTATTGTAAGTCAAGCCGTTGTTTTTTAATAATTTTTTTTTCATTTTAAGTCATTTTTTTTCTAAAATTGCTCCTACCTCCTAAACGGGGCGAGATAGCCCCGCTCCCTCCCTCAGTAAAAAAAAAAAAACTTGTTGTCAATTTTTGGCGCCTGAGTTATCATACTCGTGCCCTAACATTTTTTAGTATTAAAAAAAATATTCTCATCAAACCTATCATTACGATTATGTAAAATTCTAAAAAAAAAGTTGTTATTGTTAAACCTGCCGTGAAAACTGTGAAAAGTTTTTGAAACTCAACTTTTCTAAAACCTAATTTAAAAAAACAAATTTTAGAATATAATTTTTTATTCAAAATTATTTTGTGATATACAATCGGTTTACAAAATCTTGGAATAATATCAAAAACTGACTCCATATGTTGCTTTTTAAGTGCAACTTAAATGCAACATAAACCCTACTAAAAACAAGAAATGTTTGGATTATTTTTTTTATTATTTGCACAGAAGTTCAATTTTCAAAAACTTAATTTTGAATTATTTTCTTTAACTAAAATCTGCTTTCCAAAACCAAGATTTGGGATTTTTAAAAATTTAATTAAAAGAATATCTTTTAAAAAACATATTATATTCTACTTTTTGGAACTCTGCTTTTCTAAAATCAGTTTTTCAAAATTTTGCCTACGTCACAAAGATCTACGAATCATCAATAATGTGTATAAATCTGCCAAAGAAGAGAGGTTATCTCGAGACATTCTTTTTTCATACACAAACCACACAATATGCACGCCTCCACTTTAAAAAAAAATCAATTTTGGACTTATTTCATTTTTGTACATAATAAGTCCATTGTTTCATCGAAATTGTACTACTTAAATCCAGTTAAGTTTGATAATTTTTAGAGTAAAAATTTCGTTAAATCCACTTTTCATCGACTGTATCACTCCCTGAGAAACAAGTTCTGCCTTAAAATTTCACTTAAAAAGAACCGTTCTATAATTATTTTGTGAAAGAAGTTAATTGCAGCTTAAATTCAAAACAGGTCTTCTATACTTTCATTTTTACCTTGAATGCCTGACAAATTAACTTCTTAATCTTATAAAAACAAGTATATCTAACTTCTATTTTTCAACGAAATAGGTTTTAACAATCAAGCACCGAAGGTTAAAAAATTTTAAAAAAATTAAAACAAATATTTTCCGCTTATTTTAAAGCTCGTCTTTGAAGTGTAGCTAACTAAATTATTTTCTTTGCAAAATTTAAAGAAACGCATTGACATCACAATCATCCGCAAAGAGCAAAGACAAAACGAAATTTTTTCCTCCTCTTCCCATTCCATGAAGCTCGTGTTATGTTTGCTGCATGCAAACCATATAGACTGCTGCAAGTATTTACTTTGGGCCACTTACGATTTTCCAACTGACTTTAGTATCCAAGTGATCGCGATAGTATTCAAACGGCCCATAAAGTTACATTAGCGGCTTAGTTTCTTATAGTTCGGGTTTGGCCCAAAAAAAAAGAGCAAACAAATAAAATTACCGCAATTTGACAATCAAACGTTACATTGTTTTACCTTGTAAATTCAAAATGGCCAAATATATTTCAAAATTGTTATTTCCCGTAAGTGTTGCCATTTAGATATTTTTTTCTGTAACAGTATCTAAATAGTATAATGACAGTTACTTTCACACTTCCGCCGCCGTAGGTATAGTCATTTTTGTTGTGGTCTTTTTTTTTCAATTTTCTTTTAATTCTATTTTTATATTGCAATTAGCGACTAAATGTGAAAATGGCACAGTTATTAAAATGTGTAGGTGTTTTTCAGAACACATAGATTAAATGAAAGTTCGATTTTTAAACGGTCCAATGACATTTTTTCGAAAGACCTTGAATCAAGTAGGTATGAGGTCTAGAGATACCTTTGCCTACCACTTTAACAGCTATTGAGGTCACTAGTACAAATAATGGTGTGGAAAGAGCTTGCGGGATAGTGCAAACACTAATGGAGAGATAATTTTATGTTAAATGAAATAACTTTTTTATATGAACGTGTTTCAGATAGTGTTGGGAAATTTTTATATTCACATCACGTAATTTGTTGGGTTTTTTGTGCTGCCAAACATACAAACGAAATTGGGGAGGGTTTATTGGTGTTGTTTGACATAGATTTTTCGGTCTTCAACTCTTAAATTATAAATTGCCTGGCATTTATAATAAAACTAACGGAGTTGATAAAATACTCATAAAGGTATCAAGTGGTTATTGATCCATAAAATTATTTGACATATTCCAATAAAATGCAGGAATTGATCGTATACAAACTTGCTCTTGTGGTTTAAAGCTATAACATATAATAAGAATTGTGGATACCAGAAAAAAGTAATGTAATAATTCAAAAATGAAATTTTTTGAAATGATTTTTTTTTTAATTCAATTCTTTTGTTCGATTTTTATAAAATTTGTAGGTCCTCAGAAAATACAGTTTTTTTCTTTTAAAGCTTGTAACGTTGCTGATGCGAAACCAAATTTGTAGGTATGCGATTTCCAAAAATGCAAACAAACGTATTCATTTTTGTATACTTACACCTTATTTAAGTCATACTGAACAAAAATTTTAAATAAAAAAATCTCGATATAGTGATTTTTTTGTTCACTATTTAAAGAAGTGTGTATAAAATTTTGTGTTCACTATATTGGATAGTTCACTCTACCAAGATCCACTATATCGAGCGTCTACTGTAAATGCAAATGTGTTTCATTAAAAAGATACTCATACGCCCTAGTGAACAGAATGAAAAACTTCTAAAATTGTTTTGAAAACAAATTGAGGTCCTCATCTGATCTCGTAAACAAATTTTAATAAAACAAAAAATTAAATCGTCAGAGCAGGTTTCAAAAAAAAATAATTTTTAAAAAACTAAAATTTTGCAAACGTTTTCGATAAAACAAATGGTACGTCAATTTTGACTATTTATCAATGTGGAATTTAAAATTCAATATCGAAAAAGCATCTACCTATTTTGAAATATCGAATTATTAAAATCCAAATATTTTTTTTGAAAAAATTAAAGTGTTTTTACCTTTTAAGATTTATTAGAAGCTTTCTTATAAACAATTGAAATTAAATCGGGATAGTCCAATATAAAAAAATGATTCGATGAGAGATGGATGGTAATTTTTAGGTCATAGAAAAATTTTGACAGAAGTAAGATTTTTCCAATGGTTTCTAAGCAATTACATATGGAAAGTACAATTATTAAAAATCTACTGAGTCGTTTTTGAAATATTCAGTTTAAACTTTTCAAAATGTATTCCATAAGAAACTTATCAAAATAAAGATAAAATTGTAGTAGCCCTTTTTAAATTATCATTTCTTGAGAAATAAATTTTCACCCCAAAAGGTAGCCTGTAGTAGGTATAAATTAACTTATTTTTATATGGATACATTATGTGTCACCATTGTTAGTAGTAACTGTTTGTTTTCTGTACGATTAATTGCAAAAACATATTCGAAAAAAAAAAACTATTCTTCATGTAATATGAAGTGAACTTTTGCGTTGCATTTTCGACGCATAATGTGGTCGATAGTATCGATGGAGGGCTTATTTAATGACTAATTAAGAGACCGGCAAATTATGTGTCGAGCAATCTCCAAAAAAAAAATTTTTAACCGAAATATCCCAAGAAATTTCATACCACCCCAACCCGCTACGAAGCAACACAAAAATTAACACATAAGTCTTTAATAACTTATTTTGTAAGATAATTTGATTCACTATGGGGTTTGAATTGGACATTTAATTTATAAAATAAAGTGCGAACGAGTTATTAAATAAAAATAAAAACAAAACCAATAGCTTTTTCAAGATGGCGGCACTTCCCCAAAATATGCTTTTTATGATCATAGGAGATTTCATGACATCTTTTGACCTATACAGTAAATAGGTAAATTTTCAAATTGGTTGGGTATGAGAATTGCAAGTGGATAACATTTTCGTTTGAAATAATTTATTTTTATCTTTATACCTACTAACACATACATATGTTCAAAGTCTATTTTGTTATTTTGTTAAAAGGTATTTTTTTACTTTTAGATGCTTCTTCTTTTTATCTGCATTGTTCAACTTACATCCTCTACTGTACAGCCAAGAGCACCAAATTTCCAATATTTTGAAAGGTAAGATCCAATAAGAATGGTAGTTATACGTTATAAGTATGTACCGAGCTTAATAATTTATATATTATATTTTAATTCTAGGCCAAAATACAGATATCCCTATTATGATGAGAATGGTAAAGGCAAGTTACTCTACGGATATGGAGGACCCGAACTCTACCAGTACAAAACATACACACCGTTAGAGGGAATCCACTGATACCAAAATTTATGTACCTAACTCCTATATTTATTTTCTTTTTGTTTGAACTTTGTGTGGGTGGAGAATAGCGACACAAAGCTCATGTGTATAGATTTAAGTTTTAAGAATTTGTAAAAATAAACATAGCAACGGTAGATAAATTTAACAGTTTTGTTCATTATAAATTATGTACATATGGTTATGGTAATATTTCCAAAATATGTTACATCATAAATTATCAGATGTAAAATTAGATTTTAAAAATAATTTCTTATAAACTTTATTCAAGGTTATAGCTTTGGCTATTAGCGTGACTGCTTTAACACAATTAAACCGTTAGTTAGTCCACTGTGATACCACCATTAATTTATTAGACCACTGCACTAGAGCTTCTTGTTCGGAGCGGGCGAGACTGCTTAATTACTTTATTTGCCAGGTCGCTGGGATAATTTTCTTAGAAATCTCCATCTCCTAGATGGAGTCTACGTCTTTGAGATAGAGCAACATAATTGTCCATAAAGCATCTGCAGTAATCGTATAAGAATACTCCGAGCCTATCGTTGAATGCTTGCCTATTAGAAAGTGTCCAATTATGGTACCTATTACGCTGGAAGATTTTTTGCGACCTTTAGTGCAATGAGTTTCGCCCAGGAACGGCAGTTGGGCTCATCAGTTAGATGCTGTCGTACCTTTCTAAGAGGCCAATCTTAGAATTTGGTTTTACGGAGCCGATTTGTTATCTGCTGAGAGATATGAAATTGATTAATTTTTAAAAGTTTTATTAGTTTGATAGTTCAGTGTATTTCGAAATGTATGCCACTTTGGTTTTAAGGCGGACTGTAGAAATTATTTTGGAAAACAGCAGCATTATTGTTTTCATCAGAAAATTTCATAAAATATTTCATGTTAGTTCTTATTCAAATTGTGATTTTAGAGATTTTGTTACATCAATTTGAATAAGCGGGACTAAAAATCTAAGTCTAAGACGGAATTCATAACTTCAGTTTTTTAACGTGCGCAAATTCTAAATACGCAAGTTCCGGTTCTGTATATGCCGCATATAGCGTTTAATCTCTTTTATCTTCTCTACCTTTTGTTGTTAAGACACCAGAAACCCTAATGTTTATTTTTATTTAGAATGTAGTCAGACTATACTTCAGTTTAAAACAAATTCCGGTCATAGTAAAAATAACGGTTTATTTTTGTTTTAAAACTACAGCCGGAAAATATGCCATTTTTATTTCTTTTTATAGATTGACGCGCGCTCTACATTTTCAATCCGTGAACTTTTAAAAGTGGGATTTTTATTTGGGACATTTTTTGACAGCTGTCAAAATTTAAGCCTGTGAAGAAAAACGTTTACCATTTCCATTTGTTCCCTGCAGGTCTGCAGCATTTATACATTTCTCATATAAAAATTAATTTGTTCTAGTTTATTAAACTCAAAATAAAGGTAAACACATTTATTATGTCCCGCAAAGAAGCTCTTTCACAGTTCATCAATCAAATCCATGGCCGGCCAGTTGTTGTAAAACTAAACTCTGGAGTTGATTACAGAGGTTAGTAACAATTTTGCCGGTTTGTCTGCAATTTCTCAAAACTATTGTTTTGCTTCTAGGAGTTCTTGCCTGTTTAGATGGCTACATGAATATAGCTCTCGATCAAACCGAAGAATACCTGAACGGCCAGTTGAAAAATAAATACGGAGATGCATTCATTCGTGGCAACAACGTTCTCTATATCTCAACACAAAAGAGACGTGTTAATTGAATAACTTTATTAAAGCAATTCCATGTAACTATCGTATATTAAACCTAAAATTTCTTTTTTTATATAAATAAATAAACGTGGCAAACTAAGGATAACGATAACAACTAATGATATGAACCAAAATCCTGTGGTAAAACCCCATGGTATTTCAGCTTTTCCACTGAAGCTCCACTGCCGAGGAGTTCGATAAGTCTCTCAGCTCTACGACCGTAATGGTGTTCAAAGTATGGCTGCCATGCTTTACCGTAGTTGGGATGGAACTCAATAGTCGTTGGTGGTCCGAGTAGGGAATTTCCAAGTAGTAGTCTATCCAAATATTCTAGAACCGCCTTTTTCTTTTGAAAGTGCTCCAAAAAGGGGTTAGCATAAGGTGCTGTAGCTGGATTTTGGGATGGGAGATTCCTAAAAAACCTAAATTTATTTAAATCCAAATTGGAGAAGTCAAATACGTCTAAAGTCGCTAGAATTGTTGGTACCAATAAGATCCCCTGTAAAAGAATGTCCGTAATAAATGACTACACAAAATGAGAGGAGTCCAGATTCTTACCAAAACAAAACCCAATCCTAGTCCTTTCATTGTTGGTCCTTTTCAATTCACAACCGATTAACAATAACTCAAAATATTTACTAAAACCTATCCGCAAAAAGACACATAAAATGATGATGGAACAGAAAAACAAGCCCCACAAGAAGCACCACCATAACTAATTAAACATTCAGTAAGCGTATTTGATTACAACTCTTTCGTGGGTTTGTGTGTCCCAACGAAAGTGTAGCGGCGAGAGGTTGCTTTTGTAAATTTAGGCTCAAGATTATGAAATTAAATTTATATCCAAACGTAATGATTTACTGATAGTAAGGTGGCATAGTTCAGTATGCACCGGTAGAAGTCATTGTTTCGTGGTTACAATAAATAATGTGATGACAACGGCGGCCAATTGTCAGAGTTTTAATTTTTGGCAAAAAATAATTAAAAAATATTAAACAACATTCACAAAAAAACTTGTGGAAGAAGCCAAAAGATATTGGTTATGCTTAGAGTTTGGGGCATGACATAAAGCACGTTTAGAGTTGGAAATACTTCACGTTGATTGTGCACTGGTTTCCAATTGATAGTCGTAAATTGCCGGGTTCACAATATTTAAATTGAGTCAAGGTGACATTTTTAATAGTTGAGAAGTTTTTGTTATGGTTTTGTTTTGTCTTATTTAAATAGTAGGTTATGAAATATAAAAGTATAGACTTTAGGTTAGCTTGTACTTGTAGAAATATAGATAACTAACAAAAAAAACAACTGGATGAACAAAGTCACTTTACCCTTATATACTTATTCAATTTGCAAAGACAATTGAAAAGACTTCTTCCAAACACTTAGGGAAGGAAGGGCATAGCATGGTTCCAGACAAAGTGCTGAGAGCTGTAAGATTTCATGTAAACAAAATAATTAATTCATCACAAAATGCTTAAGCGCATTTGTTAAAAATTATTTCTAATCCATACAATTATTAAAAAATAAAGTGTTACGTCAATTCATCAAAGGTACCCGTTGAAAAATAAATAAATTAAAAATACAAATGTTGTCCTTGTCCGACATTTCACCTTTATTTGATGATCTTAACGGCAAATAAAATGGGCATAGTGAAATTCGGAAGAGAAATTTTTCATTGGTGACGTCGGTTGGCAATGACCCAAGCAGGCAATTTCGACGCAATTTATCCGATTTCTTGATTAATTTAACACAGTTGGATTAATAGTTCTCCAGGAACAAATTACCACCTAAAAGCTTAAAAGTACCGACATATGTACATATTACTTATTTTATTTATTTAAATACTTATTTTATTCTCTTTAGAGCTCGCGCCTCCTCTGATCCAGTCCAACATCACGACCACAATCCAATCTTTAATTTGAATGACATAGGAGCATGGACATGAATTTGTCTGCCACTATTGTTTTTTTTTTCATATAAAGGGTGTCCTATAATCTACGGTCCAAACTGAAACACGTGGAATGCTAGGCTATGACCTCTCAAAATATAGTGACTTGTCCTTAACGAGCCATAAAACGGTTATCGATTCACGTCTGTCTTTATTTTTTTGAAATTAAAAAAACCCCTAGTTTGCACCAGATTTTTGCTCATCCCGTCCATAATTGATTTTTGGTTAATTGGATATTGGTTAATCGTTAGATCAATTTTATCACAATATAATGGGAATTCAAATTAATAATTTTGTAAATTTAAAATATAAAGATTTATATAGTTTTCTCTAGACTAGGCCTGTAAGATTATCAGCCTTATCATCGTACCCGATCGGAACGAAATTTTCTCCGCTTTCTACCAAATGTCCGAATTTTGTATCATTGTAGCCGTTTCGATAGGCCAATCGGACAGATCTACGAAAGAAAATTTAAAAGTTTAGAAAATTGCGATTTCCCCGACAGAAAATTAGAAGTGAAAAATTTCCCGTAACCATACGATACGATTCGTATACCATGAACAGAAAAAATCACCCGATCAGAAGTATTCTCCGATCGTACATTTCTCCGAACGGATACGATAATAGGGCTGTATATAAATAAAATGCACAACTGGGTCGCACGAACTGGCTCTTGTAGTAAAAGTTAGGGCCAATGGGTTGAAGGCCATGTATTCGAATTTTAAAGATTGAGTGTAGTATAAAAAACACAATTAATACTTATATGTATACATATGTATTTATCCATTTAATAAATTGAAGAATGGGCATTTGAATATGGAAATTTGATTCTCCAAGTTTGAAGAAAATCGCATCAGTGGTTTAGGCTGTAGGCCGAGATACAGACATACACACAGAAAGACAGATAGACAGACAGACGGAACTGCGGGTCCCACTTTTATCGTGTTCTCTATCGTCGTTATGTCATGCTTGATTGAAATCTCGAGTTCGATTTTTTTTTACGAATCCAAAACTTGCCCATATCGCAAGTAAAAATATACTTAAAACTGTTTTCAATATTTAAAACTTGTTTTTAATATGTGATTTATGAAGGCTGAACACAACTTACAAATCGAAAAGCAATTTTAACTCTGTAAAAAAAATAACAAGTGCAGACTTGAACGAAAATGAAGCCGAGATTGTTGTTGCAAAAAACATGCCTATTTTAGAGGTTTAAAAAAGATTTCCGTGATATTTTTTATTTTGTCCTTTTGGAATGTGGGATCTCCAGAGGTAAGAGCACCAAACATAGAGATACTAAAATTCAATTTTTGCGAACAAAAAACCTAATTCCAAACTCTTCGTGTTCGCAATTAGGTTCCTATACATATGTATTATAGAATGAATGTATGTACAGTACATACTTTGTTGTATTCCGGGTAAAAAGTTGAGGGAAGAGCTATATTTATGGGTCCTAACTATTTTCCTATAATTAACACAAATAGGCATTAATATTCAAAAATTAATTATCTGCATAGTTTATTGTATTTATTCATCATAATCAACATAACTTTAAGTGAGAAAAAAGTTAAAAAATAAAAATCACGTTTACGACTTGATGTGAAAAATTAAAAATTAAAATAAAAACTGTACCGAAAAAAACAACAAGACATTAAATTAAAATATATACTGTTTCTTTTTTTTTAGAGTTTATTAACTTAGCAAGGATTATAGTATTAAATTGCTCTTGGAATCAAATTTTGCCATAATTGTGTGTTTTTGTGTTGCATAGAAAATTTTGTAGAATTTTCCTAATTTTAATGCCTTAGCGACTTTTAGTTTTATTTTTTTTTTTAGTGTTTCTTATTTTGTTTGTTTGTTCATTATTGTATAAATATCGAAGCATACTTTTTCTATATATATATATTTTAAAAGAGACAAAAGACGATTCAATTATTCAGCCCAGGCTAGGAGTTCCTTCATGCTGGGATCATTCATATCATCATCTAAAGAAATGTTATTTGAAATCTATTCTAAGACAAGTATATTTTGGAGAACTTACTTGCTGGTTGTTTCTTTTCTTTTTGTTTGGTGCCACCGGCCTTTTCTTTGACATCGTCCGTAGGTACTTCGGGAAGAGGTGTTGGCTCGCCAATTCCAATAATTTCTTTGTCGAAGTTCTCTTGTTCCAACTCGTCTAATTCACGTTCAAGCTCTTCATCGTCGATATCGGCTCCTTAATAAACAAAAGTATGGTCAGTAAAAGATTTTTTTAGGGTTATGTGATATTAAAGACTTATAGAGGTATGTTATGTTGAACCCTAACTTAAGGGTGATTTCGAACTTACATGACCACATCATTAGATAATTCATTTTCAAAAATATATATTAAGTGTTTCCGTAGTTTTACTTCTATCAATATCGTTTTTCCTAATAAACTTACCAAAGGCAACTGGATTCGAAATAGCATCTGAAATTTCCTTTGCAACGTCTTGTTGCTCGGCAATATCGTCCATCATGTCGTGCACTTGGTCCACATCCCTAAAAATACAACATTAAATTATACAGCTTGATGTTGGGACTTTACATTTCTTACATATTTTGATGGGCAGCCTTGAGTGCGTCGGCAGCGTTCTTCATTGTGGTCAGAACAGCCGTATTCGTGTTTGCACTTTCGAGGGCTTCCCTTTGCATTTCGATTGTAGACAGAGTGCCATCGATTTGTTGCAATTGTTTTTCATAGCGCTTCTTCCTCTTTAAAGCCTGGATGGCAGCTAATGAAAAATGTTTATTAAACGCCATTACTCAATGGGCTAGCGAGCTTGTATAAGCTTGCGACGCAAAAATAAAATGATTTCGCTTACTTAAATTCACTTACCTCGCTTATTTTTCGATGCATTTTTTCGAGCCATATCGAGTTCCTGCTCGATCTTTGATTCTAAAAATTCTTGTTTTTTAATTAACATATTTTCTGTTTCACGGAGCTTTTGTATTGCTTCGCCAGTTGTTGGGCCAGCTTCCTTTTTTGACCCAAACATTTTACCAAAGAAACTCATATTTGCTAAGGATTTTTGTTTTCTATTTTTGCTAGAGAAGCTTTAAAAATTTTTAGATTGCAAAACAAAGCAGAAATGTAGTGAAATTGAGAAAATATACAGAAATTCGTCAACTTCTTTATTCTTTCTTTTTTTGTCTCCTAAAATGAAAATGGAAAATTTGACAGCATGCGTCATCCAACAAAAATACAAAAACAACACCAAAAAAATGGGATATTTTTGTTCCAAGATCTAGTACAATCAATACTTAATGGGAATATGGTACTTTGGAATTGCACAATTAAAGCCTTACCTACATTGGCCACTTTTTGCAAAATTACAAAAGTAAAGGCTTAACTACATTCAAGACTTTTTGCAAAAAGTACAAAAGTGAAAAACTAAAATATAAGCTAGAAATGCCTATGTGCCAGAAAGTCTGTGTTTGATATGTCATTTCAGAATGATACTACAGACAAAACACATTTTTTCCGCACACAGGATTCTCAAAACAAATTTTTGCTCATCACATTTTCACTTTTTGCCCTACTTTTTGCATAAAGTCTTGAATGTAGTTAAGCCTTAAAGCCTTAACTACATAGACCAAAAAAGTGAAAAAGTACAGAAGTGAAAATTTTCAAAATCGTTTTGGGGTAGTGTTTCTCACAGGAAAACTTATAAAAGTGATGCAGAAAGCTTAAATTTTGGTTTAATGATGGATTTACATGTATCTTCATCTGCAAACATCAAGAAATGTAGAGCGGGATAGAGTGATACCAAAAAACCGAATGTGTGAAAGAGTACCACCATGAAGATGAACATGTTTGTCTTCGTTATAATCTTCGTCTGCGTTCCTATAATCAAGATCTCTGCATTTTGTTCTTCTCTCTCTATCCATCAAACACGCATTTTATATTTTGTATCCCTTATTTTTTGCAGAACTCGCATGAAGATACATGTAAATCCAGCATAAAAATAAAATGTGTATATATCTTTTCACAAAAAAACTGCGCTAGCTGGAAAAAAATATGTTTACTTTTGTAATTTTGCAAAAAGTGGCCAATGTAGTTAAGGCTTAAAAATATTTTTTTCCCGCTGGCGCAGTTGTTTTGTGAAAAAGAATATACACACAATATTATTTTTAAACCAAAATCTAAGCTATCTGCATCATTTTTATAAGCTTTCCGGTGAGAAACACTATCCCTAAATGAGTGAAAATTTTCAATTTTGTACTTTTTCACTTTTTTGGCCAATGTAGTTAAGGCTTTAACTACATTCAAGTTTTGTAAAAAAAATACAAAAGTGAAAAAATAAAGCCTGAAGGCCCAAATATAATACGCATAAGCTAATGTCAAAAATCCAACGAAAATTTGCTTATGTTTGCAAAACTACCCCGCAGAGCCATAAAACCATATGCGCACATAAGCAAAAATTAAAAACATCCCTCCCCGCTGTCGTCCACAATCAATTATCATCTTTGTGTTTTTATCTGTATTTCTTTATACATGTGAAGCCTGTTTCACAATGCGACGAGCAAACGAGACGTGAACGTGACGAGAACTCGTCGTAGTTGTCAAACCAATTTTAAGTAATAAGAATATACCAGAGTATTCACAATAAAGCGTTTCTCGTCGTCCCGGCACGCCATGAGTTCGAAAAATTGAAAAAAAGGTGCGACGAGACGGCGATTTTCATTTTGACAATTGAGAACAGGACACCGAGCGTATCTGTTTTTGTATTTATATTTATTAATTGTGTAGATAAATAAATAAAATTAATTAATTAATTTTGTCTTTATTAACATTCCCACCGCCATCTTCTGCTCACTTTTGGTCTTTTTTTGCCTTTTGCTTTTTTGTAAACAGACACTCCCAAAAGTACTAAAAGCATTTTTTTTTAACATTTTCATTTCCCTTTTCTTCAAATTTTGTATTTTATTTCCCAAATTCACTGACAAACACGAATAATTCTACGCTGTCGGTGTGAAGAACTCGCTACATTGTGAATTGGGGAACGATTTTATAACGAGAAAAAGATGAAAGCGTTTCTCGTCATGCTGACGTCTCGTTTTCTCGTCGCATTGTGAAACAGCCTTGAAACTGCAACTACGAAACAACAAAATAAATACAAATACACGCTCACGAGTTCAAAAAACTGTTGAAAACTTCGAATTCTGTAGTCTCGTTTTTTTTTTTTTTTGTATTCAATCTCATTCTTCAAATTTGCTTATGCGCAGAGCGACTGGGGTCGCTCTTGCCTTTGTTTGCTAAAGTGAACCAAACTGAGGGAAATTAAACAAATCGGAGCTGGGCTTCATTAGGCCAGGCGCGCACATGCAACTAAACAGTTTGGTTTCGATTTTGAGCACAATGGGATTATATGGGAGTGCGCGCCGGATTATGTGCGCGGACTCTCATATAATTCTATAGTACTCAAAATCGAAACCAAACTGTTTAGTTGCATGTGCGCGCCTGGCCTTAGGGTTTACTCAATATAGATTAATGTATTCGTTAGTTCGCTTATGCGCGCATAAAACCTTATGCAAAAAAGTGAAAAATTACAAAAGTGAAAATTATTTAACTCATTTTGGGATAGTGTTTCTCACTTGAAAACTTATGAAAATGATGCAGAAAGCTTAAATTTTGGTTTAAAAAAAATGGTGTATATTCTTTTTCACAAAACAACTGCGCTAACGGGAAAAAAATATTTTTAAGCCTTAACTACATAAGCCAAAAAAGTGAAAAAGTACAAAAGTAAAAATTTTCAAACTCATTTTGGGATAGTGTTTCTCACAGGAAAACTTAAAAAAATGATGCAGAAAGCTTAAATTTTGGTTTAAAAATAAAATGTATATATTATTTTTCACAAAACAACTGCGCTAGCTCGAAAAAAATATTTTTACTTTTGTAATTTTGCAAAAAGTGGCTTATGTAGTTAAGGCTTTACTTTTGTAATTTTGCGAAAAGTGGCCAATGTAGTTAAGGCTTTTTGCTTATCACATTTTCACTTTTTGCAAAAAGTAAAAAAGTGAAACTAACAGCCATATTATTCATCTAGATTAATCAGATTAAAATTTAAATCTAGATGTAAATTGATTGAAATCCAAAAAATTAATCCAAATCATATTTATTGTGTTTTGTTGAGCTAGTTACTGTGCCGATTCTGCAATATTCCACATTAAGCCATAGAGTTACTGAAGAGCAAATGTGCTGTTAACTTGTTGTTGGTAGAATTTGCATGTGGAAATTTAGCTTAATGTGAAGAATTTCTGAATGTGCACATTAAGGAGTTGAACAAAACACACCTAATATTCACTCGTTAAATTCGCAGGTAAATCCAAATTTTTAAATCCCGATACAATAAATCCAATTGAATTAAATAGCCTATTCACATCGGATCGAAATCAACAAGATTTCCCATACATTTTTAGATTTCGTAACAAACGTAATCAAATCACCAGAAATTGGTTAGGAACGCAGATTAAGTTATAGCGAAGACGAACATGTTCATCTCTCTTTCATACATTTTGTTTTTTGGAATGAATCTATCCCGCTCTACTTTTCTTGATCAATGTGAATCCACCATTATGTGCAGTGTAAACGATTCATTGAGATTTGGTAATCTTGTTGCCGAAATCCGAAGATTTCGGTTATACTACGTTTTCATTAGAGCAAATGAGGTAATTTCGCTGAAAATTTCCAAATTCGATTCGAAATCATCTCATTTCCCATACAAATTCACATTTCCAAATGAGGTAATTTCAACCAAATTTGGACGAAATTAGGTAGGAAATTACGTAAAAACTTTATGAACACACCCAAATAGAATCCATTCAAAGTGGAACGCATTTAATATGACAGAATTCAACGTATAAAACAACAACAACAAGCGGTTGCCAGTCGGACTGTCAAATGAAATTAGCAAATTTATAATGAAAACACTTTTTACGTAATTTGCGAAATTACCTCATTTCGGCTCTAATGAAAACGTAGTATTACGTGTGAAAACCCTTTCGGTTTAGTGGTCGGTGAAAACATAGTATTATTTCATCAATGTTGGCTCTCGTTAATGTTGTTGTTCTATTACATTTTTGATTTTCTTTTTCGGACGGGATATTTTTGACATAAGTTCATTCCACTTCACCTGTCACAAATAATTCCCAATCTTGAATTTATTTATGATTTTTTACAAAAAACAATTTATAAATAAAATATACTTTAAATATCAAATCCGATGGCGAATCGGACAGTGAAAGAGGCGAAAAATGTCCACGGAACTAATCCGCAGTATTTGATTGAAAAAATCATCCGTTCCCGCATTTATGACTCCAAATATTGGAAGGAACAATGTTTTGCTCTGACGGCCGAATTGCTTGTGGACAAAGCGATGGAACTACGATTTGTTGGAGGTGTTTATGGTGGCAACATCAAGCCAACCCAATTCCTCTGTTTGACACTAAAAATGTTACAAATTCAACCAGAGAAGGATATTGTAGTGGAATTCATCAAGAATGAAGAATTCAAGTATGTTCGTGCTCTAGGCGCTTTCTACCTTCGTCTGACTGGATCGTCAATAGATTGCTATAAATATTTAGAACCTCTTTATAACGACAACCGTAAGTTGAGACGGCAAAATCGTGGTGGTCAATATGAAATCGTCTACATGGACGAATTTATAGATGAACTGCTCAAAAGCGATCGTGTGTGTGACATCATTTTACCGCGCATTCAAAAACGTACTGTCTTGGAAGAAAATAATGAATTGGAGCCAAAAGTCTCTGCCTTAGATGAAGACTTAGATGATGATGTAGCTAGCGATGACGATGTCGTTCAAGAAAAGTACAAAGACGCATCAAAGAAGAAAAAGAAGAAGGAACGCTCTAGGTCTAGATCCAGATCTAGAGAGAAGAAAAAAACACATGCAGAGGTTAATGATTATGAACGCGATTGCTTGAGGTATGAAAGGGATAGGGATCGCGATCGTGGAGACCGTGACCGAAGGCGGTATGAACGCGAAGATCGTAGGGACGATTGGCATGGTGGAGGTGGAGCAGGATTTGGTCGAGGGGATGACCGATATTCTGGAAGAGGAGAACGTGAAGGTCGTTTCGCAAATCATGATGAACGTGACCGACGCAGGGATAAAGATAGAGGCGAACGAGATCGGGACCGAAGGAGGCATTAGAAAATAACTCTAAGTAAAGGTTGGCGTACAAGTGGTCAATAATTCTAATAAAAAACTTTTAATCTAATTGAAATCTTTTTTAATCTATTCTAATTTTAATTAAAAGACATATCCAAAGTCTTAAGTTCTTTCAAATTTGATATTGAAAATCATAGAAAAATGTTGTACCTGTAAACAATATTATATCGCCATTAAAAGTGTATACATTCGTTCATGAACGGGCTTCACCCGACTTACAAAAAAAAAATAGTAGGTATCCGAAGTATGCCCAAGCCCACTAGTGGAAGGCCTTGGCCTTCAATAATCTGACTTTCTTTCGGTGTTCCACGAGGAACTGAGTTGCTGGCACCATAAACAAAATTTAATATAAGGTATGTTCAGTAGACACACGCATTTAGCCATCTTGGCATTTTTGTTCCGTCACAATCATTTTAGTAGGTATTGTCTTCTTTTTTAAATGAGGATTATTATTTATTAAAAATTCAGCATTTGGGCAAATTATTTTAAATCATCTTTTTCCTCTCCGAACAAAACTAGATAATTGTGACGTCACACATCTACTGAACATTCTACCGTCTACCTTGTATCGGAAATTTTACGGCACGCCGAAGTAGGAGGCTGGAGGAGTGAAAGAAATCTCCCCGGTCAATGTGAAGATTTTTTGACCTAATAAAATACTTCATGTATATGTAAATGTACGTTCAACCAAGAAATTTCCCTTCAATTTTGTTTCCTCGTGTGAAATTACAAATAGATTTTAGAAGAAATTAATGTCAAATTTCTTTTAACATAAATATCGATTTGTTCATAAAAACGTCAAAAAAAAATCAAGCAGAGCAACTGGTTTGTTTCTCCGTGTGGATGACATGTAACGTCGATAATCATCCCATCCAAAATGTATGTGGGAATCGTTTTGTTTTTAAAGTTCGTTGTTTACTTTTTTAATTCTGTTCTTCAAATCTATACTGTGATTACGAATTACGATTCGAAAATTAAAGTACCAAATACCAATCAACAACAAATCTTTTTAATGGGCGACCAACACGAAAACGAAAATTTTGTTGATTCATAACTGGCTCTCCCAGTCTCGCTTCATCAAATTCTCATTCTCAGTTTTTGATTTCCTGCACGATGGGTTGGTTGTAGGAACGTTCGTACGTTATCTGTAGATTCGTTGTAAATAGCTAGTGAAATTGTTTTTTTTCTTTGTTAACTTTAATTGCTGTTTGAAATAGTTTGTTTTTAATAATTGCACAAAAATGAATTCCGATGAGGAACGTCTAGTTGTTGGCGCACAAGCTGAGCAGGTGACATCCCTTGATCCATCTGTTACAAATATAACAACTGCCACAGCAACAGATCCTGCCCCTGTGGCACAATTAGAAAGAAATACACGAAATCGCTGGTTCATATTGGAACCTGCCGTGTTGTTACTATTTTTTGCAATGAGTCTATCGTGTAAGTTGTTATTGGTGAAAGTGCTTTAACTACATTTTCAGCTGTTTAATGTCATCTTAAAATTTCCTAGCTGCTGTTTACCAGAATCAGGTGCTCTATCAAACATGTATAATTGTTTTCAAGTACAACGAAACAAGTTGTACTCCGTTACTGGGCATTAAAAAAGAAGATCCCACACCGGAGTCAAAGGTAAGTTTGGACTATACTAAATCAGAAATATAGAATGCTATTTATGATTAAAATTAGTATTTGTATACTCGAAGTTTCATAAAAAAAAATTCCCACCTTTGAACATATACATACAATTTGTGCTTACTTACCTCATATTTGGTTGTTGCATTTAACATAAAATATGTATTCATATCATATCAATGTAAAGAAAGCTTAAACATTACTATCACTTATCACCAGCTTATTCATAGAGGAATGTTATCATTTGATATCAGAAAAAATGTTTATACAAAAGGCATAAAGATAAGTAAATAAATGCAACCTCATTTATTTTTTGCTTGATCCTTTGTTGTAGAATGTATTATTAAATTAAATTATTATTATTATTTCAGTAATTCATACAAAGTATATATGTAGGTACATTGTACAAATAAAGTAAGGAAATTTTTCAAAACATCTGCCATCGTAGGTATAGCAAAATGCCTTTTTCCGGAGTGATCAAATCCTATGAGGTTTAAAAAGTTCTTTGAACCTTATTATAACGTCCTGCTTTTTGAAATCATGTTTTTTTTTTTATTTAATCAAGTTCTTACGCCCGCCAATCTTGATCGGAAGAGTAGATATTTCTTGCTTTGCATGAACCTTTTTCTTTTTTTATAAATTCTACACCTTTCCCCAATTAATAAATAGAAAAATCAATTTTTTTGCCCATTGGAAGACACAAATTGTTGAAATCGGTGTTTTGACAGATCTGTTTTTTTTTACCATTGGAAAACCCCATAAGATTTTCTCAAAAAAAAATAAATATATATATAAATAAATAAATTAAAAAAAACTTAAATAAAAGTCCCGTAAAAATACAGACCGTATATAACCTATTCGTCATAATTTTAAAATGTTGTAAAATACAAGTCATTGCCTGATCTTTGCTGTATTATTTACCTCTGTTGTTTACTTCTCAAAACTCCCAATTTAGTCCAAAGTTCATATAAAAAAAAAATTGGATTATAAATGTAATTGCAGATTTGGGAAGTACACGCACAGACCTTTTGTTACTAAAAACAATACACAAAAACAAATCTACAAATAGTCACAACAAATACTTCGTAGCAAAAAAAAAATATCTAATTGTTTTTGGCAAAGCAAAATATTGGCGACTGACAACTAGCGACTGTCGTCTAATTAATTTTGATCGCGGTACATTATGTTTTCGTGTGAAAACAAAACAAACGGAATGAACCCTGGGAGTGGGACCTGGGTCCCACGAGATTGTTATTAGGTACGATAAAATAAAGAACCGGTGTGTCTTTATTTTATACTACTTTGTTTTATACTACCTACCAAAATTTTAGTTGTATTTAAGGTAATATGCTATGAGTACATAAATTTGACCAACATAGAACCATGCGGTTTTTCAAAAAAAAAAAAATTACTTTTATACATTAGGTATGTACATACATGTATATGTACATAATATAATTTTGTTAACATTTTTAGTACATATTCATCATTGCTAAGTTAAAAATTCAACTTCGAATAAAATCTCATAGAATTTTCAAAAAATTCTTTTCAAATTTTTAAATATTTCTTTTTTATATTTTGGTACGCAATGTAATTTAAAATTTTATGAAACTTTTTTCGTTTCCGAAAAAAAAATTAAATTTTCCTTAACTGTTTTCAACAATTTTATAAAAGGTAACTGTTGATTTGGCTATAAGAATAAATTTTAGTTAAAATCCGTTAAATAAAGTTAATGTTTGATAAAAAAAAGTCCCAGTCTTTTCTAAATAAATATTTTGAGTTTAAAAAAAAATATTGAAACTTTTTTAAAAATAAAAAAAAAATATATTTTTTTTGGAAATTTCGGTATAGGTACAGTATTTTAAAACTAGAACAAAATTCTCCATGGGAAAGTGAAAATAAAAACATAGTCCTATGGGAAGTTCCATTAATACTCATTTATTAGAAAAATTTCATGATGAAGATAATCTATATTAGGTAGGTATCTTAATTTTTTTTATGAAAAATCTGTGGAGTTAATTTTAAGTATTTTCCTAAAACGCTTGCCATAATATAGGGCAGATACCCTTATTTTTACTTATAAAATAAAAAAATAAAAAATTGCGGTGGAGTGAGTGATCAAAAAATATAATAACAAGTTTAAAGAAAATCGATTTGTTAAAGCTTAGTTCGAGCTTCTTTCTTTCCAGCGTAACATCAAGCTTAATTGAAACATTGAGTTCAACTTATTTTAAGAATCGATAGCTTGCTATAATGTAGTAATTATGTACTACATAATGTATATGTACATAAAGTTTCTTAAATAAAATATACGTAATTACATTTTTCTTCACATCAAAATTTATAAAACTAAAGATGCTTGTTACACCTTGCAGGAAATGAAGAAGAGAGTTGGTGGAAAGCTATTTCAACCAAAATTTGAAATTTCACCGGAATCCGAATTAGAGCAAACTTTTCCCCTCTTTTTAAAACAAAATAACCAAATAATATATTTTTTACTATTGTCCTCATCTTATCGAACACAAGAAGTATGTTCTACCCATTAACATATACATTTTAATTGAGATACTTTTAGACATCACACCAAAAGAATGCTTATCATACACATAAAGAGCAAGGTCACAACACAATAACGATTGTCATATTTAAGATACAAAAAAAAAAACAATGCAAACTTCTAATGGTTTTTAAAAACTGCCCCCAAAACTATTATCTGAAGAATAAACTTTACGCCTCACAAACTGCCTCAGCGAGTCAAACGAATTAACATAAAAAAAAATTTTTCTTGATTAAAAAATGCATTTGTCTTATATTATCACTTAATTGTATTTTTTTAATCATTAAATTATATTTCATCGGAATAATGATTTTCAAAAAACAATATTCGAATTTGATACAGACTGCTCTACAGAGCAAATATTGCTTTGGTGTAGAAAAAAAAAACTTAAGGTCCGGTCCGTCGCGTCGCAGTGATGTATGCGGTTATTTGTACATTGAGCTAGAGGCTTAACGGATGAATTGGTTTGCTTTAAACTTGTTACATAGCGATTAAAAGACATTTATGTACATATACAATAATGTAATTCTAGAGAATAAATTCAAATTTTGGTTTTAGCCCACCTAGGTATCTTCCATGGAATGATTTTGATTTTGTCAGTTTTTAAACAAAAACAGCTTCGAAGATTTTGTTTTAACTTCTTACCTGCAATAATTCGTTATAATAAGTATATAGTGGCCACATAACGAATAGCCAATAAACGGAGCGGCCAGATAACGAACGGTCATAAATGAAACGGCGAGATAATAAAACGGAAATTGACAGTAGGCGAAATAAGATATATAAAAAATCGCGAGATAAGTTTTGCGAAATGTTGGTTTTGCGGGTTGATTCAAACATAACCATTAAAATTTATTTTATTTATTACGAAGTAAGATTTGGGAAAAAATTTTTGTCCCAGCGTCCGGCACCCAGCTCAGAAGTGGATGATAACACTTTTCTTTAAAGTTTTAGCTCTCTAGCTTTGCATGAAGTTTATTTAAAAATCAAATGCAAAATTTGCAACGAATACACAAAATAATACTGTATTTTACGTCTTTATCATAATCTCATTTAAGATGTTTAAAATAGATTTTTAATTAAAAAAAAAAAAAAACAAGAATAAAAAAAGAAAATAATAGGCGTGTACTACCAAATCTCACTAGTTATCAATGTCAATTTGACGGAGGCGAAATGGACAAGATTCTCCGCGCAATTGTAAAAAAACACATACCTACAATCTACATGTTATAATTCTCGTTCTCAATTTCTGAAAAATAAATTTAAACTTTTGTTTAAAATATTTAATTTTTAAAGCAGAAAACTTGTTGAAATAAATGAGCAATAATAACAAGTTCAAATATTGATTTTAGTTTTTGTTAACATTTCGTCTTTATTTTGTATTTATTTACCACGTTCGCATCTCCACACCACACCTCTGAGAAATGAATCCAAAAAATTTTCATCTCAGAAATTTCTGCAAAAATCTCAGCTCTTAGTGAGCCTTGGCTAATATATTGAATAAAAATACATTTTTAATATACAACGTTTTTAAAATGGAAAGTATGAAAAATCTTCTCCCGTCGCGACCCATAAAAAAAAAAAATCTTGGTGCCAAAGCAAGTTACTCTCTATAATCCTTTATGTTAAAAAATAAAAGGGCCCAGAAATTCTTTTATACTTTTAAGTCCATTTTAAAAACATGTTTTTTACCTGCATATTTAACTTATTATTCTTTTTTCACTTTCTCGTCAACAACCATTGCTATACATTTTTGATGCTTATCAGTGTTATATATCTTGCACTTCAATAGCAGGTTCGTGCGATTGAGTCGTATGTTTTATTTTATATTTGTTTTTAATTTTATATAAACTTTTAAATTGATAAAACACCGAAAAAAATGATTCATTGCATGACATTGAGGTTTTAAAAATTGTTTGTGGCAAATGACCAACGCCAATATCTCCGGCTAATTAAGCAAAATTAAAGATTCAAAAGATACAAATCTACATATGAATAAATTAAAAAAAAAAAACACTTACAAAATCTTTGATTTCATTTACATACATATTTATACTTAAAATTGGTGCTCTTTAAATAAGTTTTAAATTTTTTTGCTCATCTTTTCTACATTATGCTAACATCTAAAACGAATTATTTGATACTTTTACAAGCTCCGGTTTTCGATCTCTTCTTCTTCTTTCCCCCAATAAGTTTAATTTAATAAAATTTTGAGGCCTTTGTCTCTAAGTTCAAAAATTTCACTTAACGCTCTCCTCACCTGAAAAGCGCGTTGAACTAGCACATGCAATCTAATCGTGCATTTTATTAAACGATAATACAAAGCTGAGAGGAAATCGATTTAGGAACATTTCTTTGTAATCTTTAGTTGTATTTCAGGTTTGAATCAAGCAATTAAGTTAAACAATGAATATACTATGTAAATGATTTTCGTTATCAGCTTCAGCCACTAAACAATGGCTTTTAATTATTCAGAACAAAAAGTGGATCATAGATTAAGTGCAATATTACGCAAATTTAATTGCTTTGTCATTGAAAAAAAAAAAATGTGCATCGGAGAAATGCATTAGATTAAAGTATTATTGTCAAAAATGAAAAATTAATAGCGTTTTCTTTTGGTCGTTGGAATGCATACCGAATGCTTCTGAAAACTTTTATTTTCTTTTAAATCCAGAATCGAGAAAAATAGTCATCTCGACTATTTTTCTCGATTCTGGATTTAAAAGAAAGAATCAAAACAGAAGCACGCACACATGTGCGTAGAACGTAATTTTTGTTATTTGATTTTGGAATAGCGATTGTACATTTGTGATTAAATTCGACCTATATTACATTCGCCATACATTATGTACATATGTATGTACTTGTTTTTATTATATTCTCACTAAATATCTATTTTGGAACATTATTATTCTATACTTATATGTAATCTCACCATTTTTTTTAAATAGGAAACTTCAGAAGCAAAAAAGTTTTGACTTATTTGTTTGGCATTCCTGATCGGAGAGTTCTGGACAGTTCTTCCGGATTACCAAACGAAAATGATATAAGTCCCCTATTATGGTTGAGTTTACATTGCGGTTGACAACTAGATTTCTCGTTGGTTCATTATCGATTAAAGTATTGTGGCTTTTTAATAAAAAAAAAGTTAAAAATATTGTCTGATTAACAATACAAATCGTTGAAATTTATTATTTATTAATTTTATGCAAAAAAAACATTGCCACAGAAGTTTTAAACACATAGATAATGATTGGACGAGCTTTCAGTTGATTTTAATATTTTGGTACATGGGTTAAATGGGTCAGGCTACAAAACATTTTTAATCGCGAAAGTCTCAATTAAAATCAACTGTTAAAATTTTAATTTTCTTCTAATGTTGGTTGGCTTCCTTCAGAAAAAAAAATTAGAAATCTTAAATTAAAACCTTATCTTAGTCATATTTAATTGTTGATCCGCAATTAAACAATTGGATACCTACATGTGAACGCTCCTGGTTTCTATTCTGGAATAAAATCTCTCTTATTTTGAGCTCTGAAATTCAAATACTTTTACTCTGATAAGAATCGAAAAGTCCATAAACTTCATCATGAGGTGGCATTTTAGCTGGAAGCTTTGCTCAAATCGATCGAAGGAAAGTAAGGGAGTCTCGAAATTCACAAACATTTAATTTGAAATTTAATTTAAATGAGCAAGTCCGTCCAGTTTTGAAAACTATACAAAAATCGAATAACGTAGTTTCCAAAGTACGATATTCAGCCTTTCGAAGAAGACACATAAGGAGCGTTTTCTTTATGCGTAACAACGTAACCAGGACATAAATATCATTATTGTATATACAGCTTTAATTCATAAAATGATTTACGCTCAATATATGCATACACATTGAAATGGCAACGGGGCTTGTATTTAGCTTAACGTGATATCGGTTAGATGTATTCCGCGTTTGGTCAAATTCTCAATGTTAAGTAAGGATTAACTTACGTAACACACATATACTGAAGTCTATTTATTAAAAAAAAACAAGTGATAGAAGTTAATTCAATAATATTTTATATAAAAAAAAAAAAAACATTAATCAAAAAATATTATTCTGGCAACACCTATTTTCTTTTTTTTTCAGAAAATTGAAGAAACCGTTCAAGAATATGTGACATATATATTTATGGCTCAATCCATTTTAGAAAGCGTCATACCAGCGTTTATAAGCTTTTTCTTAGGACCATGGTCAGATAAATTTGGTCGAAGACCAGTTATAATTCTAACTTACACCGGTATTATTCAAACCTAAAAAATTTTTATCAAATTTTGACACGTAATCTATTGCCATAATAAAGTGAACACAAATACTTTGGTAGTTACTTGTTTAAAAAACAGAGCTAATTATTATACATAAAGTAAAATAATTTGTTATTTTTTGCGTGTACAAATTGTTTGAGCTTAAAAAAACAACAAGAAATTCAATAAAACGGTCAGTCATATTAATTCTGTTCTTTTTTTTTAAATTAAAGGATATTTTCTCGCCTATATCATAATGGGAGTTTTAACGTTTATTTCACTACATACGACAGTTAGTCCATGGATCTATCTTCTATCATCGCTTCCTTCTGTTTTCTTTGGAGGAACTTGTGCCTTGATTACAGTAATATATTGTTATATATCTGACGTGGCTGTTTCCAAAGCTAGAGATTTTAGGTAAGGAAATATTATTTAATACCAGCACGTATTTAAAAATTGTTTATATGTATGTAAATATTTTACTTTCAGAATGGTACTTAATGAGGCTTCAATTTTAATTGGAATCACAACTGGCTCTGTTGCCAGCAGTTTTCTATATGAAGCAACAAATGTTTTAACAGTTTTTGGCGTTAGTTGTGGGGTTACCATCCTTGCACTAATCTACGTTATATGTTTTGTTCCTGAAAGCTTACGAGAAGACCAAATTTGCACTGGAGTAAGATTATCTCCAGTATTTTTGTTAACTAAAAAATTAATTTCAAAAAAAAAAAATTTAGTCTAAAATACGAGAGTTCTTCAGATGGGATTTGGCTATAGATCTATTTAAGACTTGCTGCGAACGTAGACCAAAATATGATCGTGCAATTATATGGCTGATTATGATTATACTCACATTTTCTATTGCAACTATGCGTAAGATCGAAAACAGTAATATTATATTTAAATTGAAAGAGTAAATCAATTTATTTTGTTTTTCAGAGGGCGAGGGAACGGTAACGTATCTTTTTGTGCGAGAACGTTTTGAATGGACACTGGAAGATTTTAACCTATTCAATGCAGCTAGAATTGTTATTCAAATTGGGGGTAGTATTTTGGGAATGATCGTATTAAGAAAAGTAACTATTTAAATATAAATAACTAAACAATAGAAATTAATGTATTTCTTTATTTTTGTTCCCATAGTATCTTGGCTTTTCAATTGTTTCAATGGGTCTGCTTGCCCTAGGCTGTAGTGTCTTAGAGTCAACGGTACGTGCTACTGCATTATATTCATGGCATATGTACTTTGGCACAGTTTTGGGGTCTCTGAGAGGTGTCACTGGTCCGATGTGCCGAGCCATCTTATCGCATGTTACTCCAGCTGCTGATCTTGGTAAAGTTCATTCTCTCTCCAATATTATGTACAAAAATGTATCAAAAATAAATAATATGTTATACTTATTTATGTTACAGGTAAAGTTTTTGCTTTAACAACGTCCTTGGAATCGATATCACCAATTGCTTCAGGACCATTGTACAATCTTGTGTACGGTGCAACTTTAGTTAATAATCCAGGAGCTTTTTATTATATAAGTAGTGCAATGTATATGATCTGTTATATTTTAATGGCGTAAGTATTTGAAAATATTTGCATTTTAGAAAAGGTTAGGTAATCAATTTTTTCGTTTGCAGATTCGTATATGGAATTCAAAAATCATTTGCTAATTCTTCCTACAAAGAAATTGGGAGTTAGTGATGAATGACAAGCCAGAGTGCAATTACTTTCAGATGAATACTTTTTGTATTCACCAATATGAACACATAGCCTTGAAGGCAGTGATATTTTTAGTAAATTTTTATAAAAAGTATTAAGGTTCTGCCAAAGTAGAAATATTTTTTAATAAATACACATATGTACATATATATTTTTGAAAAGAAGCTTTTGTCTTAATAACAATTTCACTTTAATTAAATCAATATGTATTCACTATGGTCAATGAATGCTTTTAAACTAGTTTTGAGCTCATTAACATTTTCTGCACTCACTGTTCGATTTGTGAATGAGTACATTACATAATGTTTAAAAATAATATGAACTGAATATTAATTTTCAAACAAACAAATACTGCACTATACTCATTTGTGAATACCCATTTGCAAAAATGGAGTACCTACAACCTACCCATTTGGGAATGTTAATAGTTCGGTTAGGGTCCGCTTAGAGTAGAAAAATAGTGTGTATAGGTCTAGCTTAGCTTAAGGCCCTGTGCGAATTGAGTAAAAATCGTGTTAAATTTTATCCAAATTTTAATTTTTGACACCAGTGAGGTGAAATTTTTAAACGAATTGACCACGGCCTTAGTTGTTATTGCAAATATAGGTAAATAACACACAAGAAAACTCACAACGAAACTTATCACAGCAAAGGTGAATTATTGGAGTAGTCACATTATTTTATTATTAAATTATATATTTACGGTTCACTGACTGATTCTGAAATGCTTTACCGTGTTTGTTACTGAAAAAGCTTCAAAACTTCACGGTTAAGATCCTAAGACCGTGTGCGAATTTTATTAAAATTTCGATTAAATTTTATCCAATATTAAATTTTGAACGCGAGGAATGTCAGACTAATTTTTTGTATAGGTTTGTATTTATTTTATCAGTAGGAGCCTTATAACTATCTACATACATACTTAGTTTAATAAATAGCGAATTGAAATTTTCATATAAAAAATAGTTATTTTCCCAGTGGAGGAAAATACTAGGATTCTTTTAATTATATCGATTTATCATTAAAAATTAAGACTTATTTGTACTTGTGTATACATGGTCAATTTTAAATCTGATCTTAAATTTTAAGGCTGAATCAAATTAACTACCACTTACTATGCTACTACCCAAGATGTTATAGTGTAAGTTGGGACTTATTGCCTTTCCTGATGGCAGCATAAACAATTCGTCTATGATAGAGCTGTGTAAGTTCTCCATCTCCATCCAGCACAAATGGACTGGTATATTCATATAAATCAATTTCTATATTGGTTTTGTACAAAATATATTAGAATAAAAAGTCAAGTAGAACTAAGTTGTTATAAAAAAGTACTAGTACTAAGTACTCAAGTAGAAGTATGGTATTATAATAACTTAATATAATAAAATAATTAATTAATGATTTGTTTAGTTTTAAAACAGCTTAACATGACCCATAAAATATACGGCCTCTGGATTTCTTATGACAAACATAAATGGGTGATTAGCCGTAAACGTCTCTGAAGCTTGAGATAGAGCAGATAGGTATACTATTTTGGTGTCTAGGAATGAAAAAAAAAATATTTTCTCATTTAAAATAAAAAAAAGCAAAATAAAACTTACATGTAGCCGCTGCGGCCTCAGATCCAAACTCATTTACTTCTATAAAAGCTTTATGAATAACCTCAGAAATCTTTACCGGGACAATTGTATTGAATATTCCCTTATAGTTGGCACCATATTCGAAAGACGTTTTCATGCCCATCTAATAAACAACAAAACAGAAAACATTCAAATTTTAATGTAAACAGATAAAGAAAAATAACTTACCTTTTGTAGAACAGGAATAAGATCAGTGTCGAATTCAATTCTGAATTTTGGCAGCCTTACATTAACTTCTTCTTCGTTAATATTTTCAAAAAGCATGCCTATGTCCATCACTGATGATAAAACCCTACTCTCCAATTCTTTCAAACCATCACGCTTGTTTGGAAGAATCACTTCCATAACCATATTACTTTCTTCATATTTCAACTCAATTGCGGTGGCGTCAAGCTCAGGAAATGACCCATATTTACAGGTTATTTCTCCTGACATTGTGTCAACATTGAGAGATGTAGTTTCGTTTATATAGAAAGGCTGCTTTTTGGTGGTATGTTTGCTGAACTGGTCTGCCCATTGGGCCTTAAAGTAAATTGCGTTCACAAGCATAGCAGTGGTGTAGTCATCAATTGAATCCGGACTAATCAAGTTTTTGATCTTTTTATTTGTGTTGTCTTCCACCCAAGTATTTATCTTCTTTGCGGTTTGTTGTCTCATTTTAAAATCCACCATTTCTGCTTCCGCTTGAAAATATTTTAAAGCTATTTTATTAAATTCTGGAACAAGATCAAATCTAGTGTAAATTCTGTTTGCACTTTGAATCTGCATTAGTTCACTTGAGGTCATCGATTTGATAATACGCAAAAAGTTTGCAGCAGTTTCATTTTTGTTAGGTGAACTATAATGAAGAACATTTTCGAATTCTTTGGCGGTATCACCTTCGGCACCCATATAAAGTAGAGTCAAGGCGGACTGAACGGAAAATGGTGATATGATAACATTTTTGTTTTCATTTTGAATTGAAATTAGATTGAAAAGAATCGATGGAAAAGTAGCATTTTTACTTGAATCCAAGGCTGTATTTTGTGGCCAAATAACGTTGCATAAAACAAAATGGGCGATGCATGATAACATAAAAAGAGCTAAAAATAATTAAAAAAGAAATATAAATATATGCATGATAACACAATTATAGTTAAGTTAAAAAATATAAGAGCATAAATAAATATACAAAATGTATTTATAATCTTTTATGATCTGCAGCAAAGTAAAGAGAAGTTTCTTCTATTGATTTTCAAAGACATGATAAACGGAATTCAAGAACTTATGATGCAATTTAAACTTTAAAGACCAATGATACTATTATTAAACTGCTAGGCTTAATGCAAAACGAAAGCAGCTACCCGTCAAAGAACTGACTAGTTGATTGTATCACAAAGAAGATCGAAGCCGCACCCCACACTTTCAAATTAGCAATCATGTCGTATTAAATTTGCCGCATATTTTTTTCTGTATATATAAATAACTATGTAATATTCAGATTTAAAATTTTTTATAAAATTATGATACGTTTATTGGTACTCATAAATGTATGTATGAGCAATACATATTATGTTACACCCTTTTTTCGAAAAAAAAAGTATAAAACCTTTGAACAAGTTTTTACACTTTTTGTAAGATAACAAGCAATAAAGTGAGATTGAGATGATTTTTCCACTGTTTAAATCCATCGAGATTATGGTATGTACTGTACATACATAATAAGATCCAAAAAGAAAGACAATTTTATCAATGTAATATTTGGATTACATATAAATGTGTGCCATCAAGCACCTAAACGAAATTGCGAAAAAAAGTGCTCATTCGCCCAAGTGAACATTTAGGACTACTCAGTTTGTAGTGCCAAGTAATTCGAAATTGAACAGAAATAGGCTTTGTTCAGTGAAGAAAGACCAGAACAGGATAAAACAGAACAACAACTGATTTTGACATTTCTCACAAATCTCTGTTCTAATCTGTTCTAAGTTGTTCTACATCAAAAGCAAGTACAGAAAATCCTGCTCTAAACTGTTCCAAACAGACTCACTGAACAGCAATTCAGAACAATTTAGAACAGAAAATTGCTAACTGAACAGCAATAACCTGTTCTCTTCTGTTTTAAACTGTTCAAAACTGTTCGGAACAGCCTCACTGAACACTCCTATAGAGTGCTAACACTGAGTACGAATAGAATAAAAGGCACAACTCTATTATATAAATACCAAGATGAATCGACCACATCGAGAGAACGGACAACAATTCTCAAGACAAGTTGATCTTCGAATCACAGTCCAAAGGCTCGGAGTGAAAAAGAAGACCAAAAATCCGTTTTAAATATCAATTCATCGTGGACTAGAAACATCAGAGTGTTAGGGATTGCAGACGTATGGAAAACTGCCGTGTCTTATAGACAGAAACACAAACAGAGCACAGATACTCGGAATTCGGAAGAAGATGCACACCTGGTGCAATGCAAATGACATAAAGACTGTTAAATGATGAAGCGTCAGCAAAGCATCCGCCTTTAGAAGAATTCATGGAATTTGTACAATATTATAAAATGAATTTGTGTCTACAAGACTTAAACATTATCCATTATTATATTAGGTATTAATGTACTATACGAATTCTGTACTGAATTTGAAGTTTGATCTTTAGTCTGCAGTTACGTTCAACGCTAGTAATCGAGCGCGCTAGTTAGTAAGAACGCTTGTTCACGCTAGTTCGATTAATATTTAGTGGTATTTGCTACAACAGATTGTTTTGGCATTTAAAAAAGAACTGTTTGCGCTAGTAAGCTTGAAAATCAAATCACGCTAGCTTAGTTATTGATTATCCATACATTCGATTTACTAGGCTACTATCGCCAATTAACACGCTCGCTTACTAGCGTTGGACGCAACCGCAACCACTCGATTTAGGTGCAGATGGATAGATGCACCAACCGCCGATTTTGTGACAAAAACCACCTCATCATTGTGATGTTGTCATAGGTTTGATTAAAATCTCGAAATTTTTTTTTATATGAAACCAATAGATGCGCCATGATGAAGTAATAGCTGAATTACCATCCACATTTGTTGCATGTTCAGTATCTTTTCTCCGGCTGTTGGAGCGCATGTCGCAGTAGCCGGGTGAAGAATACACAAATGCACAAACTCTCATATGATGATCACCACATAACGTTTTGATCTAAGGGTTCCGCTTTAAATTAAGATCCCGGAGTTTTTGACACAGGATTATATTATCTACACAAGAATGACACTTAACTTAAGCAATTAAAACTTCTTTGAACTATTATGAGTAAAAGGTGATTGTAATATTTTCAATATTTTTGCTCACACTTAATATAAACATCAGCACAAATCTCTCTCAAAATTTTAATTTATTCCCATTTTATCTCGTTCTCTGACCTTCACTTTTGTGAATATCAATCAAAAATATCAATTCAATTTTAAGTATTTTTATTATTACTATTAGACGCATCAACCGATAAATGTACGGGTAAAAAGTAAAGAACCATAACATAACACAAATTAGGTAAATAATTTTTTTTCTTACTTAAAGTTTCACTTGGTGACATTATTGACTTTCACTGGTCACAGAATATTTACTTCTATAGGTATTATTATAATAAACAAAAACTCGCTTTGAGAAAAAATAGATGTTAACTGAAGCACAAACTCGTTGTTTTTATAGTACTTATACCCTCTGGAGTATATTTTATTTTGTGTATATAGTAAAGCCCAAGTTGTTATCATGCAAAACATTTTGGAAATACCCAGTGAACAATGCTGGTATAAACAACAAACGAATTTAGTTTAGCGCACTAATATTTACGGAGAATGATAGATGCTTCATCACAAGATTTAAACTCACCAATCCTACAGGAGTGTGAAATTTCACAGAGGGTAGACTTTTTTTTTTTTAATTATCAACGAAATGCGAAACCCAGATGATGATTGTTGCCAATGTTTTTCCCTATTCCAATAATGATAATGAATTGCGATGATCAATAATGCTCTCTACATGAGCTTGACTTATAATTATGTCTAGCAAGACAAGTATTGGGTTCATGAAAAAAAATTTAAATATGTAGGTACGTTTGAATTTTATGAACATCTTTAAATTTCCTTTTTAGAATTTTTAACTTATTTTTATATTTTGTTTACTTGGTGCGTATGAAGATAAAAGACTGTAAAATTACGGTTTTACGTTTATTGATACATGTTAGGCCGAAGTATTTTCAAAGATCAAACGATTTTTTAAAAGTTGTTTGCGTTTATATACCTTTGTATTTTTAAAAAATTAAGTGGTTTTAATTGATTTAAGCTTAAAGTTTTCAGTAACCTATTCAAAAAATAAAATGCTGTGCATCATTTCTATTCATCAAAATTCCACCGAACACGGCCAAAATACCATGCTCATATTTGATGTCATTTGACTAAATAATTTTATTTGCATAGGTAGGTACCTACTTATTAATTGGTCGGAAATAGTTCTGCATGTGAGAAAGTAGTAAAATCCATAGCGTAATGGTTGGTGCTTTGGAATCTGTCACTTTAGAGGTATGGGTTCGATTCCCCGGCCTCTGGAACAAAAGCATTTTTTCAGGGCTACTGCCTCTTGTGAGGAAGTCAAAAATTCTCCAAGAGTATCTTCTGTCATAGAAAAGTGCTGCTCACCTTAGCCGTTCGTATTTGGAAATAAACTGTAGGTCCCCTCCATTCCTGCAGACACGCACACAGGAATGGTTGAAGGCTGTTTCACAATGCGACGAGAAACCGAGACGTCAGCGTGACGAGATCTCTTCGCAGTTTCTCTCTTTTAAAAAAGAATTTTAAACAGTGAAATAATACATATTCAAGCATTTCTCGTCGTCTCGTCACGTCATAAAGTTCGAAAAATTGAAAAAAAGACGCAACGTGACGACGAGAAATACTTTATTATGTATTATTTCGCTGTTTGAAATTCGTTTTAAAGAGAGAACAACTGTGAAGAGATCTCGTCACGCTGACGTCTCGCTTTCTCGTCGCATTGTGAAACAGCCTTGAGAGTTATAAGTCACTAGGCATTTGTTCTTCATGAGACGTTGTGCCACCAAATTTATTTATTTATTTATTTTTAAGGTGATGGAAACATAACCGGTTTGTCTGCCAGACAACACATTTTTGTCATTAATTTTTTTTAAATAGTTTTTAAACAGTTTTCTCTAATCCCCATCACTGGCAAGAACGTGCGACCTAGTCGTGAATTTTATTTTATAACGAGACAAAAAAAATTAAGTACGTCATTGACTCGACTATAACAGTAATCCGAGTATGTATACGGTGTCAAGTTATTTTGATTTTGTTAGTGTTAAGATGAAAATCTCAAAGTGATTTTTGTTTTTTTTTTTTTTAATTGGAAAATACATTTTTTGAGCAGAAAAAAGTCCCACAAGAAAGTATTTTTTTTTGTTGTTTATTTGCTCTTAATATTTTCGCACGTTCCTTCAAAAAGTTTATGCCGGCCTTTCATCCATCACGAATCAGTTTTTGCCGTGTGGCCAGTCAGAAGCATTCGGTTCACTGCACAGCCACATAATTTACGGATAGATGACTATAATCGCATTCGATTAAGTTGAAAAACATCAGTAAGCCCAGCTTCGCGGGTTCAAAGGATTTTAACTCCGTCCTCGGGTACTCTCTACCACTACCACTAGGCACTACGTATATAACTGAAAATTGGTAGGTACGGAATCTTGATTTACTATTAAAACAAACTATCAAAAATCCCCATCAATTCGAAATAAGCAAAAAAAAAGTTATTCAAGCTTAAGTGTCGAAAATGTCAGTTCTTCGAATATAATAATTGTAAACGGGTGGATCAAAAAGTAGATTAGGTACGTACGTATTTAAACTTTGTAATCATCATGAGACTCCCTACAAAAAAGGTAGTGACATTTTTTTCTTAAGAGCAATGGTTTAAAAGATATTTCAATTTGAAAAATTTTCAAATATACCGAAAATATCGGTTATTCGAATATTACTCCTAAATGGTGAATGCTATCGAAAAGTGGTTTACTGAAATTTGTAGATTATGCGCCTCTCTGCAAAATAGCATTCATTTTTACTTTCGACATCGGTATACATACTTAAGCGGCAAGTTTTGGATTCGTAAAAATAATCGAATTAGAGATTTCAATCAAACTTTCAAACTATACGTTACGATGATAGAGAATAGGAAAATAGTGGGTCCCGCAATCCCATCTGTCTGTACCTCGACCTACAGTCTAAACTACTAAAGCGATTTTCTTAAAATTTAGAATTCACGAGTTTTAGGTAATTCCCTAGAGATAAAATCGATTTTTTGTTTGTCTCCAAAAGTAACGGCACAACCGTTTTGAAATAGGTTATTTATCTCAAAAAAACGGCAAAAAATTAACAGAAACTGCTATTAACGGTATGCACTTGTCATAAGTAGAACCATTTTTTTTTTATTTTCGAACTTCTCGTTAACGGCTGAATCGATTTTGATCAAAATATTTACTTTAGAGGTCCTTTCCAATTTGAATAGTAGGTACCTACTTCATGCAAATATTTTGAAAAAAAAATAAATATTTTTTGGATTTTTAAAAAAAGATCAAATTTTTTTTTTTTTTGAAAAATAATTTTTATGAACTTTTTTGAAATTATGGTTTTAGTTTAATTTTATTAAATTCTTAAAACTGGTGTACCAATTTTTTTTCTAAAATATTTCAAGAAATCTTAAACGTAGGTACATACATATGTATAACGTATAGGTACATAATTAATTATAAGAAATTATTCGTGAAAAAACCGCTCCGGCTATTTTTTAAAATTTTTCTGCATAAATTCATATTTTTTTCAAGAATTTCATTCTAAGGTCGAAACATTTTAAGTACTTGTGTTTTATGCTTTTTTCCATATATTCTTCAATTTATTATAGGGATTAAATACATATATAATTATAGTTATGTGTATATTAATTATACATAATGTACCTATAAAATACTCGATCTTTAATTTGGAGAAACTTTTACTACAAGATAGCAAGTTCATGCGATCCAGTCGTGCATTTTATTTTATAAGAGTTATTATGGTCAAAATTTAAAAAAAATTACGGTTTTTCCTATTTTGATCCTAAAAACTAGGATTTTTGTAAAATATTTTCAATTTTCTTTGTAGATTACGATGTTTTACACAAAATAAATAACGTTATAGTTATCGTTATCGAAAATATTGAATTAAATAGCGGTTTTTCGCATGTACTACTACTATAAACGGCGAATGCTATCGATAAGTGGTTTTCTGGAAATTTGTACTAAAAATATAGGAATCACGTTGTTCCTCATTATGACTTTTTTTTATTTATTTCGAGGTAGCTCATGTATTATGCACTAAATGAAAACAGAAAAACTGTATAAATTAATAAAAATAGCTCAAAAACGGAAATTTTGATTTAACAACGTCTGCATTTGAAGTTTTATTTAATTGAGTCAAAATAAAACAGTTATTGAGATTTATCATTGTTATTTACTTTATTTCAGACTTCGTATGAGCATATGTGCGATATTTATAAAGTAACAGTCCAAATCCATATATTTGTATCAATATAGTATCAAATTCAAGCTTTATTTAAAATTTAGCAACATGTCCGGCAAAATAGATTGTGTTAATATCTTTAATAGCAAAGAAAAATGGCCGATCAGCGAAGAAGTACTTCAAATTATAATCAAGCGACATAAGTGATATTTCCAGGACTGAAAATAAAAAAATTTATTTTAGGTAAGACCAAAAAAATTCAATATAAATTGAGCTTACATGTTGCAGCAGCAGCTTCAGATCCAGCTTCATTCACATCGATAAAAGCCTTATGTTGAACATTAGACACTTTTACATTTGGGCCCGACTGGAAGATGCCTGGCAAGTCGGCTTTTTCAAACATTGCACGAATTCCCATCTGAATAAGAAAATTAAAAAAAATAAGTCCGATGAGCTGTACAAAAAATTCAAGAAATGTACCTCTTTCAAAGCACTAGATAATCCTGTTGAAAAGTCTATCTTGAACTTTGGTATCATCAAGTCGACTTTTCTAACTTCCATTTTTGATGACAATTCATTAATGGCGATTGAGCCCAACTTGCTTTCTAAATCAGCCAAGCCATCCTTTTGTGATGGCAGGATCAGCATCATGGACAAATCTGAATCTTTGTATGGCATTTCGATGGCAGTGGCATCCAATTCAGGGAATTCACCGTACTTAAAACGTCTGTCACTACCAAACATAGTATCAACATTGACTGATTCGTTTTTACTGACCCAGAAAGGCATTTTTCGAGTAGCTTCCTGACTGAAGGGATGTTGCCACTCTCCCTTGAAATATATTGCATTTACAATTAATGCAACTGTGTCAGCATCTACAGATCCTGGCTGCAATAAGTTGGTAATTTTTTTATTTGTTTTATTTTCAACCCAATTGTTAATGGTTTCAATGGCCTGCGAAGGTAATTCCTTAAAATTTAGTGGTTCCGCCCCTGAATTGAAATATTTTTCGGTTCTTTTATTAAAATCAGGCTGAAGTGGGTAGTCGGAGCTAACGAACATTCTGTTGGCAATATTCAAACTTGCCTCACCAGCCTTTTTATTCAGAATCTGAGCAAAATATTCACCAACTTGGTCTTTGTCAGTCGATGGCAAACGAAGGCTATTTTTGAGCTCTTCAGCTGTATTTCCTGCAGCGCCAAGGTATGTCATTGCCAGTGCTGTTTGAATGGATATAGGAGAGAAAACAACATTTTCGGTAACTTTGCTCTTTGCAATTTGTCGAAGCAAATCTGCAGCGAAAAGTCCACTGCTTAAAGAAGGCGATGACGAGCCTTGATCGATACTGGCTGATGACGCCATGTGAATAACAGCTATTAGAGTGCTGAGAATAACTAAAATTAGACCAGAATTATTTAATTAATTTAAAAAAGTTTTGAGGCATTTCTGCCATAAGTAACAAGTATACTTAATACGTTAGTAATAAATAAGTTATAAATAAGGTAGGTTATTGTTTCTGTTTTAAAACAAATAATTAAAATGTATAAGTTGCAAATACTTTTTAAATAAAACAAGTTATTATTAGACTTAGAGCCAGTTTCGCAGTGCATATACTTACCGGAGTAAGTGGCACTTAAGTTTCCCATATTGGGATTTAAGGCTCAGTTTTATAGTCTGATTAAGTGCCACTTGTCACCAAAATAGGAGACTTAAGTGCCACTCTCTTCGACTTTCAAACTGGTCCTTAAAAATAAATGAATAATATAATGTACGTATATCTATATATAACCATTATTTTTATCTTTGAAAACAAAAAAAAAAAATAATAAAATAGCACAAGTTCTGGTTTCGTGTAAAAATAAATTCGGGGTCTCAATCAAACTTGACATTGACACTATACGATAATGGAGAAGTACGAAAAAGTCAGTTTCACCATACCGTCCGTCAGCGGCGTCCGTGTCGGTCTGTGAATCTGTGCGTCCACTGTAATTTGAGTTAGAGCCTAAACATTTGGGCCAATTTACTTCAAATTCAGTACGGAGTATTTTTATGTGATTCCCTTGTGGCAAAATTCGAGCTTTCGAATTTCCCCACCTAGGACAAGTAGCTTTTGTAGCCCGATGCGTAAGAGTAAGTGCATTAAATTGTCACGCCAAAGGTCTGGGTTCGATTCCCAATCACCTAAGAACAAAAAATGGTTTTCATTTCAAGGCTTCTGCCTCTTGCGAGGAAAGGACAAATCCTCCAAGAGTGTCTCCTGTCATAGAAAAGTTCACCCTAGACGTTCGGATTCGGAAATAAACTGTAAGTCCTCTCGGCTCTGGGATCTTAGCACTTTATGTATGGGAAAAGTATTTCATCTAAAAGGTCAGTAATTGGTCATAAAAGGTCAGCTATTTTCAGAAATTTGTCAGACTTAGAAAATTTTTAATTCTGGTTCAAAGTTTTTCAAGGTCAAGGTGCGATTTTTGGCACCTCATTTATATGGGATATTCGGAAAAAATATATCTGAAAGGTTACTAAATCCCCATAAAAGGTCAGATGGAAATTGGGAAGCCATACAGATTTTTTTATAAATTTCTAAAATGTATTTTTCTTCAAGGTCGTAAGGATTTTTAGCTACTCATTTGTGGAATTAAAAAAAAAACAATTATGCCATCTGAAAGTTTACTGAATCGTCATAAAAGGTCAACTAGTTTTAGAAATTGGTCAAGCATAGATTATTTTTTAAAATTTGTATAAAAAAATATCAAGGTCAAGGCTAATGACCTTTCATTTTTTTGTTAGACTCATAACTACAAATCTACAGCTGACCAATAAGTGAAATTATCTGACATTTTATCACTATCCATCAGTGGCTCTCTTCAAATGGTATATGTACTTTTTTTTGCTAATATCTCATAAATGAGGTCGCGGGTGGCCTTGAAAAACTTTAACCCTGGATTAAAAATTTTCTTAGCCTGACCAGTTTCTGAGCTCATCTTTAATGACGAATTTCTGACCTTTTAGATTGCATACTTTTTTGCGAATGTCCCATATATGGGGTGCTAAGACCGCCGCCCGCCGGTCCCCTCCAATCCTGCAGACACGTACACAGGAATGGTTGGGAGTTTTAAGTCACTAAAGCCTGGTTTTTATGAGCTGTTGTGCCACCAAATTTATTTATTAACTCTCGATTGGAAGTTATTGTAATAAAACCGATTTGTCAATTCGAAGAATTTGAAATTTCTCCGCGCTTAGAGGTCTCTGTATCGTGTCTGATAGTACGTTTGTGAGCTTTTTTTTCGTAGAAGATATTTCGAGAACGAAAAGAGATATCGACTTAAAATAAATTTTATTTTACAGATAATAAAGTCATAACGTGCAGACAGGGTTTTAAAAAAAATGCAATGAGCATTTGTAAAATGGCTTATTTCCGAATATCTCGACAACAAATAATGCTATGGACTTCTGCCTGATTTCATTCCATACATGACGACGTAGTGAAAAATTGGTAAGTATTCTATTTACAATGCCATGGTTGATAATAGTAGAATTTGTAAAAAAAAAATTTTTAGTTTGAAAATATTTTTCGGGTCGAATATCTCAATAGAACAAACAATGATATCAATTCGGGATAATTTTAGTCTACACACAATGCCGTAATTGGTAATTGATAAGAAAAGGTTTGTAAAAAAATCAATTGACGATTTTTTTCTTCTAGGCCAATAACAAACTGCAAAAAAATTGTTGAAATATATTTTTCGTGTCGCATGTATTTAGAGCAAACTGCCAAACATTGGACTTCCCTTGATTGCGCAAATGATAAGATTTGCGAAAATTTTGAACTGGTTATTTTCTTATAACATCGCGCATCGAGTTTCAAAGGGCACCCAGTAAGAAGTCTTATTTTAAAACGGGTACCATACAACTATCTCGTTGTTTTTTTTTTTTCAAACTATCTCAAAAACGGCTCTAACGATTTCGATTGTCTTATTTTCCAGTTATTCACGTTTAGCTTTTTAATAGCTCGACCAATTTTGTTATAATTTTTTTTTATACATAAATATACATAATAGTTGTGTAGTTAACAAGAGCAAGTTCATTCAATCTAGTCGTGCATATTGTTTCCCCTTGTTTAATAAGCACTAATTCAATTTTTGAAAATGTGATAGAAAAAAAAGTAACTAAACACAAAACAACACAAGAAGATTAAAACAAAAATAAACCAACAAAAAAGACCATAAAATGGAAACAAATCACAAAAATTAAAACAATTTCAAAGATCAGCGTTGACATTTGACATATGTACAGTACATACCTACACACATTTTTATTAATATTTCAACTTATATCAAGATGTGGACCAATTAGAATATAGTAGGTACTTATCTTAAACTAAATAATTAATATATTTTTAGATTCTTTTATTGCTGAACAAATGGAATTTCTTCAATAAAATTTTTTAAGATTCAATGCTCTAGAATCTAGATGTATGTAAATCTAAATCTATACATTTCTCTAAAAGTGAGTGATAGCAAGATATTGTATAAGTATATAGGTACTTCCTTGCAATAAGCTAAATGAATAAATATTCTTAAAAAAGAAGATTCGGAGACTATCAAAAACACCATAACCGAATAATTAAACTTTGATGGCAAAAAAACGTTTAAATTTCTATGGGAATTAAATTAAATAATTTGTGACAAATATGGAGAGTTCACAGCTGTACCGAAATAAGTCATACAAAAAAACCTTTAAAACTATTATTAAATGTTGCGTACTTCGTTCATCTTATTTTTAAATCAGAAGAAAAATTAGAAAATAAACTACATATATGTTTGCCTGCAATACAAGTAAAATATTAGTTTAGTAATTAATGGCAGCGTATTTGCTTAACCTGTAAATATCTTCGAATTTAATCTTTTCTGACTTGGTTCACTACAGCAGTCCATGGAGGATTCACTGTACCTATCAGAAAGACCTCCTTTAACAGGTAATTAAACTATCTTGAAAAAAAATTATTTCAAAAAGATTTGTAAACATTGCACTTTTTTATTTGAAATGTGTCAACAAAGAACAACTTACATACCTACATAATGTAGGTATATGCAAATATTAAAAATTTGGACTTACTGGCTTTTTTTTCTCTCCACATTGTATTTTTGATTAACAAAGACAAATATATTTTATTAATTTAGACACTTATCTGGCTTTGCCAAGAATCCAAGTTCAACTGTGACCGCGAGAAGAATACTAAATGATTTGAATCGAAGTTCTGGCGTATTTATAATAAAATGAAATAATTAAAGCTTGCTAACTCGGAAGTATAGGTACATTTTTGTGAGTACGTTTAAAAAAAAAAAATTATTAATATAGCAAAGCCAGCTAATAACACAACAATTATTTTTTCCATTACCTTGGGTAATCCCATATGTCCAATACAATATATTATATGTTTGTAAATAATTTTTTATTGGGCTTGATGTTGATTGATAAAAATCTACTTGGAAACCACACAGTGTTGAAAAAGAGATTCACTTTCATTCGTTATCAGTTGCGATCTCTTCACTAATCAAACAAAGTTAATGATCATTTACTTATTTGATAATGTAAATTTGAAAGTTTATCTTTATGTCTTTAAAGCAAGGTAATAAAACTTAAGGCCAAATATATGTATGTAGGTGTCTCTTTTCCAACTGGTGGAGCCTTTCTAAATATATGTATGTAGGTACATTTCGTGTATCGTCTGATAAGGTACATAAGTCTAAAAGAAGATACATTCATTATAGTTAGTCCATTGAAATGTTACAAAATTTTGGCCGAACCTTGCATTTTGTACAGGACAAAATTTGTTTCATGGATCTGTAGGAGGGATCAGTGTGAGTGTAAAAACGAGTTTTCGGGGTTAAATTCTCCCCCATTTGGCCGCCATTTTGGAAAAGGGGGCGTAAAAAGGTCCTCGCTATATATTGAGAACCATACATCGCACAATCAAATTTTTACCATATTTGTGTAGAAATTTAAATTCTCTACAAATTATGTTAATGCACTTTTTTTCGTAAAATTGAAAACAAAAAAGTTATAATCAAAAAAAGATGACCATTGTCAAGAAAAGTATCATTATCTTCTTCTTTATTTATTTTATATCCTCTTTAAGAAAAATTTCTTAGAACGATCATCTTTTTTTGGTTATAACTTTTTTATTTTCAATTTTAGGATAAAAAGTGGGTTAACATAAATTGTAGAGAATTTAATTCTCTACACAAATATGGTAAAGTTTTGTTTGTGCGATATATGGTTCTAAAGATATTGCGAAGACCTTTTTACGCCCCTTTTTCCAAAATGGCAGGCAAATGGGGGGGGGGGGAGTTCAACCCCACTCACACTGATCCCTCCTACAGATCCATCAAAAAAAATGTTGTCCTGTATGAAATGCAAGGTTAATGTAACATTTCAATGGACTAAGTCTACTTTTTCAAAAACGAAAGTCAAACACTGATACATATGCCCTCAATTAGTTTTTAAATAAATGAAATAAAATAGAATTTTTGTATGCCAGGGTTAACAATTTCAATTCAAAGTTCAAAATTTTAAGCGAGCCATATATCGGCTTTTTTGGAGATTGTATACAAACCTTAGGTCCCAAAATTTGCTGTTATAAAATAGCTAAAAATCTGAATATATCATTACTTATGATTACGAATAATAAATATTTAGTTTGTCCGCGGTAATTTCTGAAAGTATTCAACCAATTTACTTGAAAATTTTTTTAATTTTCCTTATTCCTTTAAGAATGTGATTTTGTATAAGATTATTGACTTTTTAAATTTTTTCGTTCACTTTTTTTTGGAGGTTGACTAATACTACGTTTCCACCGACCACAAAACCGAGATTTAAGAAGATTTACCTAAATCTTCTTCAAATCCTGAAGATTTACCATACAAATTTATTTCCAAAATCTCGAAGATTTGAAATAAATCTTGTTAAATCTTCATAGGTCGAATAGTTTTAAAACTCAAACTGGCCTATATTTTCTCACACTGAATGCATTCATTGGAAAGGGGACATGCATGAAACTTTCTGCCTCACTCCAACTCCATTAGAAAGAGTGAAACAACATCTGCGAACTGTCAAAATAAATCTGCTTTTTAATCTTTTTGTGCGGTGGAAACACCAAATAGATTTATATAATCTAAACTGAGATAAACCTTCGGTGGAAACATAGTATAAAACGATTTATACTTTTAAACCTGTTTAATATTTTTGAAAAATGAGAATTTTTTTTATAAAGTCAATAGTTTAACGCAATTTTTAAGCCCTAAATTATTTCTTAACCAGTGCTGCCACTCAGATATTTAAAAAAACATAGTTTAAAAACATGATTTGAGTTCAAAAAACATGACCCACAGTTCTGAGTTGGAGAATAGTAAAAGGAATCAAAAAAAAGTTCAAAAAGTATTTCAAAAATAGCTATGTTTAAAAATACAAAAAATGGAAGGACAATAAAATAACATTAAAATAAACTATAAAGTGTTTGGTGGTAGCTAAAATGATGAATTGTATAATAGTACAAATTCTTTTGTATGGTGCATTCACATCTATTCACAGATAGGAAATAAAATTACACAAAAACGTAGTTCTGCATTTGAGTCAAATACTACGTTTTCACCGACCACTAAACCGAGATATAGATTTACCCTAAATCTCCTCCCAAATCCCGTGATTCACCATACAAATTTTAATCTTAAATTAAAAATAAATCCCATTAAAATCTTCATAGGACCAATAGTTTAACCATTGGAACAGATTGTACTATTGATTTAGTAGATACAATATTCGAGAATCGAGGGAACAATTTGCGAGAATGAATTTGTTTTTTCGTTAGACACTTGCTATGTGACTTCCACTTCATAAGAAAAAAAATACCCACCATCTACATTTTGAAAGAACCTGTCAAAGTTATTCCACTTTTTAAATAACGGCCGTATTCGTGTTTTTTTTTAGATTCTAGCCTAGGGTAGACATATTTTTTAAAAGCATTTATAAAAAAAACAACAATTTTTTGTTAAATTAAGAAAAACATGATTTTGGACTCGAAAACATTAAATCATTATTTGGGTCCAAAATACATGAAAATCCTGCTAAATCATGATTTCTGGCAGCCCTGTTCTTAACTGTACTTACATGGCACATGCTAAGAAATAAATTTATTTACAAATTAAAATTCATCAACTTTTTGTATTTCGCATCTATGAATTCGATTCAATCGCAATGGGTTGCTGCTTCGTTCCATTTCATTATCGTTTCCGCACTTGTGCATTTTCTTTTGTTTATTTGCTTCTGAATCTCTGTCCACTCAATTGTTTGCGCTTCCATTCAATTGTTGAGTGTTTTACTTGCATACGTTGAATATGAGTCAGATCACACATTATGATGATTGAGAGCATTAAAAAGTGGGTGGATAAAAATTCAGTCTATCACTCACTTAAAAAGAACCAAACAAAATATTTTGCATTTGTATAATGATTTATAAAGTTGAGTGCAAGTAAATCACTGGAACCAAAATGGGCTTGAGTGAAAGGATGATGATAGAGAAAAAAATATGTATTGAAAAATAAGAGAAGCACGGTTGAAAAAGTCAATCCAATTGTACTTTTTTCGATACACTCGACTTTGCTTAAGTACACAAATACACTTTTATAAAATTCTACTTAATATAACAGGTATACTTTATTAATTTTTTTAATTTTAAAATCACAAAAATATTATTTTCTACGTACAAGAAACGAAAAGAAATACATTTGATTTTGATTCAATTTCACTGAAGGTACCCATTTTGTGTCAATTCAATACATACAATGTGGCCGTTTGGTTGCACTGTGAAATGCCAGTTTTAAGTTTAGGTGAGTGAATGATTAACCCTAAACCATATTTGTTATTCATTTGATTCCGTTGGTGTTTTTTTAAGTTGTTTTTGTTATTTTCAATTTTTCTGTTTTATGTATCAAAAGACATAAATGATAAAGATATTTTAAATTTTAAGACACGAGTGCAATCATTTTATATATCGTTTATAGAGGATTTAAAAAAAGGATTGATTTCGATCATGATGTTTTAAAATCTTTAAAATACTTTTGCCAAATCTAGTAGTTTGTGGTGAATATGCTTCCATGGTTACATTGACTTACGACTCTCAACCATTCCTGTGTGCGTATCTGCAGGAATGCAGGGGACCTACAGTTTACTGCCGATTCCGAACGGCTGGTGAGCAGCACTTTTCTATGACAACAGATACTCTTGGATGATTTGTCACTTCCTCGGAAGAGGCAGTAGTTCAGAAAAAAACTTAAGGTGGAAGCGGCTGGTCTGGTATTGAACCAGACCTCTGGCATGACAGTCCAATGCACTAACAATTACGCCACGGGCTACTACTAAATAAAATTAAAGCATATTATTTTTAAATTATACTTCAATAAAACTTAAAATAATCAAAAAATAAAAAAAGTATAATTCGATACACTTTATTTTAAACTTTTGATACATTGCTCAAATCTAATTTTTCATCCCCCAAAAGAGAAGAGGGGTCATTTCGCTATTTTTTGCATTTACTCTTGCCCCAATTTTCTTCATTTGCTTAGCTTGCTGACTCCACTTAATGCGTGATTTTTTTATGACAGTGCAAAGTATAGTTACATAAGTACGGATATTGCTTCTTTTTACTTTTGCGTACTTCGGAATTTTAAAGTAATTCATGAAACATCGAATAATACCAATTGAATCATTACTAAGAGAAAATGAGAAAGGGCTGATAAGATTCTGTTTGTCTGCTAACCTTAAACATAATTGAAAATAAAAAAAATGCAAAAAGATTTTCATTTTTGTAGATAACGCATTGATCCTTGCTCAAAACGTAAGCATTTAGTAAAATTTTTGTCAATAATATGGTAGAAATTGCAATAAATCGCATTGAGCACTGATATTTTGATACCTATGATATTATTTTTAGTAAAACTAATTATTTCATAAACTTTGTGAAGCAACGTTAGCGCGGGTGTGCTAGTAGAATATAAAAGCAGGCAGATTTTTTTAAGAGCAATAAAGTATTGTTTTTCTATTTTTTCCATATTGTATTGTTTGTATATGAAACTTAAAAAAAAATCAAAGGGACGATGTTCACTGTTTCGGTTTTTTGTTTCTATTAAAACGAAATCATTTCTGCCTGTGTATGTATATGTATCTTTAAGTTAAAAAATGCATGCAAAAAGAAAAATTACAGATATATTTCATCGGCCGTCCACCAAAATAGGCTTTTCTAAATCAATTGTGAAATGTTTAAGATAACAGCATTCCATAAAATGGGTTCAAAAAAAAATGTTTAGTAATATATTTTTTTTGTAGTAGCCGTGGCCTGATGGTTAAAAAAAAATAACGGCTACTGCCTCTTGCGAGGAATTAACAAAAAAGATATCTCTTGTCATAGAAAAGTACCGCTCACATTAGCCGTTCGGATTCAGCAATAAACTGTAGGTCCTCTCCATTCCTGGAGATACGCACACAAGAATGGTTGAGAGTTTGTAAGTCACTAGCCCTAGTTCTTTATGAGCTGTTGTGCCATCAAATTTATTTATTTTATTTTTAATACAATATCTTTTAGTCTGGTCACACCTAAAGAAAAAGTATTCGTAATATTTTCATACAAATGATACTAAGTATGTATTTAAATTCAAAGATACATAAGTATATTGATCAACACTTCGATATGTGTAATAATTTCCAAACAACTAATAAATATGTCTTACTCATCGAAACAGAACAATTAAAAGCTAACACAGACCCGAAACTCCCTATCGAGAGTAGATGAGGTATTTATTTCGTTTTTTAAAATAGATAAAATATGGGTACACTTAAACATATAGCTACAAAGGTCGTATAAGTATTTTTTCTTACCAGTATTTTAATTTTTAATGGTTTACTCTTTACTTCAGATAAATAATATTTTTTGAAACTATTTTCTATAGGAAAGAAAATAAAATAATCTTCACTGGGTGCAACATTTAAAATTTAACTTTACGCCTGCAAATTAGATAGAATGCTCACTACACAGTACACTCTTAGAGTGATTAATAATTAAGTACATTTTTCTCTCACTTCCCGAAACAGTTTTCAAGTGGCGAATAAAAATAAAATACACGACTGGATCGCACGAATTTGAAAGCAACGACGATACGAGTATAATCTGGCTACAAATGTATTTGTAAGGGAAGTGGGTTCTATTTTCCTATGTTTAGACGGGATGTGGGCAATTTTTTTAAAAATCATCTTTAAATATAAACAAAAAAATCATTACAATATCATGCTATTTTTTTTTATCTGTTATAGGATTCCGTTCTTTTATTTTGTTTTTAATTTAAATTGTTTTAGATAAAAATTTTTGAAAATTGAATTTTCAAACTCAAAATTTTGAAAAAATAATGAAAAAAATTGTGTCCAATCATCATTGTGTTTACGTCATTAAGTAGCATTTTTGTTTTTAATATTCGGTGCTCCTATCAATTTTTTATCAAACAATTGGTCCGTTTGGTAACGTGAAATTTCTTACAAATTTTCACAAATTTTCACATTTTGCTCTCAAAACCTACAGCTTAAAAAAACCTAAGTGTAGGAAACTTGGTGAAAATTTCACTTTACCAAATAGAGGTATTAAAAACCGTATGTCTAAATGACTTTTAGTTTTTCAGAAAATTGTAAGGTTATATAATTAAAAATATAGGAACATTTTCAAGAAAAATACTATTAAAAGATTATAACGTTTGCTTAATTCTTTTATTGAAAAAATCAGAAAAAAATATTTTTTGTAGATCATTTTATTGAACACAATCCCATAGTAGTTTATTAAATTCATTTAAAGACGCTTCAATGAGCTCATACGGGCAAATTGTACAATCGTGGTTCGAATTTTGATCTGTTGTTCAGGAATTTTAATTCACCGATTTCGGCGGATTAACTGAGGTTCAACGATGATTCAAGTATGTGATAATAGCCAAGTAAATGCCTGAACCATCGCTAAACCTCAGTTAATCCACCGAAATAGGTGAATTAAAAATACTGAACCATGGATCAACATTAAAGTAGGGCCCTCGTAATGTTTTTAACATCTATATTAGTAGGTATTACCAATAAGTTGTATCTATAAAATAGGAATTTAGTGTAAAAATCGTTAAGTATCAAAAAGGTAAAAATATGTATTTTTTAAACATCTTCTTTATAAAAATGAATCCCTTTTTGTACTCGTACGCGCATAACTCGGCTTAATATCATCCGATTTGGTTTGGGATTTTTTGTTGCATTTGTATTGAACGAGATTAACCCACTACGGAGCCGAAAATAAAATATTCAAATGAAAATTAAAAAATTCGACCGACAAAGTCAGAAAATCGTAATTAATTTATACTGTTTTATCGTTTTTTTTGAACTTCCTATTGGAAGTTATTGTAATCGGTCTGATTTGTGAAATTGAAAATTTTGACATTTCTCGACGTTTCGAGGTCTCTGGAGTAGGATTACATTGTTTTTAGAGAGATGTCTGTGTACCATGTACGTTCGTACGTTCGGAAACTTTTTTTTCGTTCACCATACCTCGAGAACGCGTAGAGATATAGACTTCGAGTAAATTTTATTTTACAGATAATAAAGCCGTTACGTGCTGAAATTGTTTTCAGAAAAATTCAATTAGCGGTTTTTTATTATAGTAATTGTAAAAAAAGTTGTAAAATGGCTTGTTTCTCGAATATCTCTAGAACAAATAAAGCTATCGAATTCGGCCTGATTTCATTCTATAAATATTGACGTAGTGAAAAATAGGTAGTACTTAAAAAAAATCAACCCACAGTTTTTTTTTTTTTAAATTAGAAAAACCAATAAAAATTGTTAAAACATATCGATTATCTTGAAAATATGCAAAGATATTAAGTTCAGGTTAATTTTTTTTAATACACAAAGTTATAGCTGATAATCGTTAAAGTTTGTAAAAAAATTGAATTAACGGTTTTTTTCTAGGCCAAAAACACTGCAAAAAAAACTGCTAAAAATTGTAAAAAAATGTTTTTCGGCTCGAATACCTCAAAAGCAACCAATGATATAAACTCCCGAATAGTTTTAGTTTACACACAATACCATACTTAGTAATTGATAAGGTTTTTCAAAAAATTCGATTGACGATTTTTTTTTTAAGGCCAACAAAACTGTAGAAAATATGCTAAAAATTAAAAAAAAATGTTTGTTGGCTCGAATATCTCAATAAGAACAACCAATGATATATAAGGACGTTTATAATTGAATTAATCTTTTTAAAAAAGTATAAATTGTTTGTTTCTATTGATGTAGAATTTCGGGTAGTTCTTTATATATGTACATTCATACAGCTATTTGTGCCACTAAGAAAAGCTTAAAATATAGAAATTATGCAACTAATTTGACCTCTTCGTCAGTGATTAAACGACAAAAAAATTTTAGTGGGATAAAATTCGCAATCGATTTCAATTTTTTTAAACAACAAACTCTGACTTAACTTAACTAACTAACATAAAGACTTATAATAGCTTAAGAGGGTTTTTTTATTCGAAATATATGTAATTATATCAAATGAACTGTAAATCGGTGATGTACAAAATTTTAAATCTAACTAATATTATGCTGATAAAAAGTACGTATACGCCACAGTGACTCCGCTAATGCTTATTTTGTATTATTTATTTTAAAAAGTCTAAATGTTATAGTCTAAGATCCCGCCATAGAACGACCTAACCTCATCGAGGTGCCAGATAAGAAGTATGCAGTTTTGTAAGTAGTGTCTAAACAAACATTTTGCGCAAGAGTTGCCTAGCATAAAATGGTCAAGGCATAGGGTTGCCACGCTTTAAAGGTCATTTTTCGGGTTTTTACGATTATCTGATACAGCTCAGATGGTATGCCTTACGGATAAAAAAAATACCATATAAAAGAAAATTTTATTCAAAAAATTCAAAAATATGTGGTTTTTTAAAAATCGTAATTTCAATAGGGTAAATCTCATAACCAACATGGTTAAAAAATCACTAAAAAATGGATATATACAAATTTATCATTTATACGTTTGGCTAGATTTTTTATGGGTCATAATAACATTTGGTTATTTTCTTCTTCACCTTTGGAATAACTTGTGTGGTTAGAAAGAAAATAATATGAAAGGTAGATAAATAGATAGATATTCAATAATTTAAACAAATTTGTTACAAAAAATTTCATCTGTCCTTGAAAATAAAATGTATAAAAGATGTACAGTACCCACAAATATGTAAAATTTTTAAAAGTCGAAATAAATTATAATATTTTTTTTTTTACAAAAACTTTTGGATGTGGTTTTTCATAGGAATGATTGCAAAACAATAATAAGAAAAAAAAATAAGAATAGCTAAATTAGTTCGAGAAAAAAAAGATAAAAAATCCAAAGTTTCCATACAAATTTGTATGGGATATGTATGGCTTTCAGTGGCGTGGCGTGGATGATTTCAAATGGTAAGTCGAAGAAAAATATGTCACCGAAAACGTAGGTAACTAAATTATTAATGTCTACCATAAATTGCCTATATCACGTATCCCTAAATAAGATTGAACAGACAGCGTGACACCTTTTTGTTCCATACACGCTTATGAAAAAAACCACGGTTTTCTTCGACATATTTAGGGAATTTTTAATGTGCATAAATGATAAGGAAACAAAAGCAAAAAGAACAAATTTGTTCTATCCAGTTCCAGCGAGAAATATCTTTGATTTTTTGATGTGTGGTGTGGATTTGGAGAAGAGAGACATCATTTCCTTTTTTAATGATGATTTATGTTGAATGGTTGAATGTTAGAAGATAGTATTTCAAAAGGTAACTCGATAGGAATCGTGTTGTATGGACGCCACGCCACTGGGCTTTAGAGGTACAGGTTAATGACCTCGGACCAAATTTTTTTTGGTCAATACATTTTTCGTAGTGCATTTTCTTCTAATGGCTAATCAAAAAAAAAAAAAGTTTGACGGACACCCTATAATGTACATACATATAACATATATATTTCATTTATGCCTTGAACATTTTTTTTATAATTTTGCATTCTGGAACATACCTACATACATTATGTATGTATTTTCGTACTTCGAATAGTATTACATTTAACAAAATAATTTGTTTTATGAACAGATATATTTCTATTTAAAGTAAACTTCGCGCCTCACTGTCACTCAGGCAAGGCACCTTCGTTATATTATAACAATGCTAAAGTTACAGTGTTGATTATTGATAAACTGTATAATTAAAAGAATTCCTAATCTATTCGTTATAATTAAGTTTGATGACTAACAAAAAGATTTAAAGTGAAAAAATATAATATTCATTTTAGAATGTGATACTGATAAGTCATAAATGAAATTTGCACACAACGGTTTCATTCCTTTTAAATTTGTATGCAATCCAAACAAAGCTTATTGCACATTTTACATGTTTATATTATATACTGACAAATTAATATCAATAATGAACGAGATACGATCATCGTAAGGCACTTATTTTTAAATCAAGTTAATATTTTTAAAAAAATTAAAAATACACGAAATTATCGCCGCCGATACAAATACTACAACTTTCGATAAAGAGCAGTATGTGCAACTGAGACACTGAGGGATCTTTGATTAAAAACGAGCATTAAATGCATCACAAAATCGTTTATTCAAAACTTAGCCAAATGTCCTACAAAATACACAGTTTCAGGGCTCGTTATTGCAAACACGAACGGGTGATCGGCATTAAATGTCTTCTTGTTAAAGTCCAAGCACATAGGGGTTATCTTTACAACTTTAAACGAAAGAATATAAATGTTCAAGTCAATCTTTAAAATCTCATAATTGATTATAAATAATACTTGTTGCCGCTGCTGCTTCGGATCCTGCTTCGTTGATTTCGATAAATGCTTTGTGATGAACATCGGACACTTTTACAGGTGGACCTGACTCGAATATGCCTGGCAAATTCGCATTTTCAAATAGTGATCGCATTCCCATCTGTAAAAACAAAATAAAAACTTAAGCAAGGATCTCTTGGGGGTTAGATAATAGTTGACAAAACTTACCGCCTTAAGGCTATCAGTTAATCTAGTTGTAAATTCAATTTTAAATCTTGGCATATACAAATCCAAACTTTTCACAGTCATTTTCGATTTAAGTTCATTAATCACAACCGAACTTAATTTTGATTCCAAATCGGCTAAACCATCACGTTCTTTTGGCAGAATCAGAATCATTGATATGTCTGAATCCTTGTATGGCATTTCAACTGCAGTTGCATTGAGCTCAGGAAATTCAGCATAGTTAAAATGTTCACTTCCGTATATTGTGTCCACTTTCACTGACTCGGTTTTGTTAATCCAAAAATTACTTTTTCGTGTCATATCTTTGCTGAAAGGTGTTTTCCATTTTCCCTTAAAATATATGGCATTGACAATTATCGCCTTTGTATAACTATCTACCGATCCGGCTTGCATAACGTTGGTGATTTTTTTGTTTGTCTTCTCTTCTACCCATTTATTGATGACATTTATTGCCTTTGAGCTTTGACTAAAATCAAGTTGCTCGGCATCGGAGTCAAAATATTTGTTTGCGATTTCTTTAAAAAAGGGTACTATTTGATATTCATGATTAATGAAGATCCTATTGGCAATGCTAAGTTTTGCTTCGCCATTGTTTTCCAAAAGAATTTTGGCAAAATGTCTTCCAACTTTTTCAACATCATGTTGAAGTAAACGAAGGCCGATTTGAAGTTCTTTAGCTGTTTCGCCTTTCGCTCCAAGGTATGTTATGGCGAGTGCTGTTTGAACAGAAATTGGTGAAATGATCACGTTTTCTGAGAATTTTGTTTTACAAATTTGATGAAACAAATCTGCCGCAAATAGTCCTTTATTTGAGGCTGGTAATTCTGTCATTTTAATAATTTCTGTAAATGCAAACAAACATAGCACTTTTGTACCTCATTATACACCTTTTATAATTAAGTATCAATTTATCTTAACAACCGCTTCACCGAATTTGATGAAATTATAAAATAAGGCTGAGTTCCAAATGTAGAAAATTTTTTGATGCGGAAGTAATGCCTGCATTTTTCTTACGCATTAGCAACGCAAACTTGATGCTTTGTAGAAATATTACATTGCATAAGTCTAACGTTTCGGAATGCAAAAAAAAAAAAATTTAATCGAAGCAGATACAAATTTTTCGGATGCGCTGTAAATGCGCATCTTATGAATTTTGGAACTCAACCTAACTTATAACTGAAGTGTGTTGAATCATTTAGGCCTATTTGCTGAAACGCAACTTAAATATTTAAGTTCAATATATGTAAAAGCTTATGTGACAGTTTACGCTGAGAACATAGGCGTTTAAGTTTCAGCAAATGGGCCTTAAATACATTTTTACTAATTTTTATAAATTCAATATCGCTTGCAGAATGCAAAAAAACATATATGAATCTGAACCGAGATGTAGATTTATTCAAATTTAGAATATAAAGAGGATATTCAGAAACTCATTAGGAAGTTATACATATAAGAGAATGAGATCTTTTAACAAAATTTAACTAACTAATGATAACGGTCTTTAATTTCACCATTCATGCAATCCAATTGATTGTATTGAGATTGCATTACCCAAATAATTTCATAAGACTTACATATTTCTGCAGGTGAGGTTCTTCGTTCTTATCAACTTTTTCAGAATAAATAATAAATAATAAGGAAAAGCTTAAAAAATATAACTAAATAAACAATAGCAGCTCACAAGAATCTAAACAAAAACAGCAACTTAACTGAGAGTTTAAGGCCCATTTGCTGAGACGAAACTTAAATAGTTAAGCGCTTATGTGACAGCTTACGCTGACGAAAAAGTAGAACATAAGCTTTTGAGTTGAGCATAAATATGTATCGTTTCAGAAAATTGGCCTTTGGTTTCTAATTCAAAGTTTCTGCTTTTGATTTTCTTATTTACAAACAATTTGTTGAAAAAAAAAAAAAGTTTTACAAAAATTACTCGAGGTTTTCAACTTTTATTCATTATCACATCACATTATATTTTTTTCAAATAAAAATATCTGCTTATATTAAATCACCTTTATATATAAAAATGTCAACTAGTTTCAAGAATTTGATCAGAAATCATAAGTACTTTTTACTATTGTAAGTATTTTTTCCGACTAACTTACTTTAATAGGGTATTGTTTTGACTAAATGAGTCGAATGTTTAAACTTTTTTTTTGATAAGATTGCAATACTATGATATTGGCGTTAGATTGTGGGACAACTTGTTCACTCTTACTTATCACATATCTTTTCCAGATAATATTTTGTTTTTACCTCACAATCAGTTGCAAGAGCAATGAGATAAGTTAAATAGGTTCTTTTTTTTACTTTGGCAGTAGTTTGTAAGATAACAAGCGTGTACCTTATGGTAAGATAGATAGACTTTGTTTCAGTCAGTTGAAATCTTCATACAAATGAGTGCATGGACGTATACCGATCCGAAACCTTTATTTTCTCTTCATAAGCTGAAGATATATGAATGAATGGATGAATTTATTTGATCATTAAATTTTGTTTACAATTACAAGTTTTAAAAATTCTTTTTAGCAATGGCAAAAGCCGTCAGCCAGAATGACAGTTTTAATGATTTTTTAGGCTCATATTTTTTTTTCAATTTTTTGTTCCGATAAACTAAAGGTCCGTTCCTTTACTTTGAAACTCTGTGATTTTCTGTGCATTTTATTGCCATTTTATTTTTTGTAGGGGAACAGGCTTTAATTTAAGCAATTTTGATGATTTGTAACATAAAATAAAATAGAGTTTAAAATTCAGATTTGAAATAATTGTTATCAATTTTGGAGTGATTTGCAACACAAAAAATTAATAATTTAATACAAACATTCTTTGGGATTTAAATCTTTTAAGGCAAATTTAAATAATTTGACCATTTGTTATTGATTTGTATCATAGAAATATAGGAATACCTATTCTATTACATGTATTGGTTTCTATACGCTAAAACATGATGTGATACATAACTGCAGAGTAGTGTCCAGTCAGACACCCGTTAAGTATTTGATTTACTTCATCTCTTGATAGAATGGATCGATTGTAATGAAATCTTCTAATCTCTTGTAGGATAGGGCAATTACCCAAAAAGTTATAGGTGTCTTCCTTTTCTCTAAGATTACACAATGTACAGATTGTTGGAAGATCCTCCCTGTAGGGCCTAAAGTTCAAAGGCAACAATTCTCCCCTTGTCTTAAATATAGCTAGTACTTATTCTATGAATACTGTTATTATCGTTGGAATAATTCCGTTCATTTAGACTATGGTTCAACTGATTATAGATCAAACGATTTGAGGAACATGAGGCCCTCTCCATGAAGCCTTGTTGAATCTTCTCGTCTAATTTCCGCAAAATATCGTCAAGGGCTACCATCCAGCTGTGCCGGTCTTACCATCTAAAAGAAATCTCTACTCCTAGTTCCTCAGATAATTGTTGCCATTTCTGAAAACAGTTCGCTCTTGTGCCCAATAGATGTCGAAGCACTATCTTTGGTAATCGATGATCAGGCAGTTCAATTATTCTTTTGACATATTTGAAGTGGAGCCGCAGAGTGAATATCCAAAGAAGAGGTAGACCTGTTTCGATATGAAGCATATATATGAAGGCGTGATTATTGGTAGCTTAAAGAGCTGAAGATATATAATAAAGGTGGATGGAGGTATACAGATTACTATATACTAAAAAATGTTTTGCATAAAATGCAACAAAAGTCCAGAGCGTATACGCTCAGTCGAAAAAAATCTTACCAAAGGGGGGTTATATTCCCCCCTTTGAGGCGGGAGGGTTAATTTTCTAAAAAATCGACTTAAAATAGAAAAAAAAAATCATTGAAAAACAACGGTAACACCTACAATGTCATGATGTACCTTTTTTTTTAAAGATAAAAATCCATTCTGTTTTTAATTCAAATTATTTGAGTGAATAGTTTTGAAAAAAATGATTTTTATACTTAAAATTTTAGAAAAAAAAATTCAAAAATTGTGTTCAGACTAATTTTTTTCAAAATTTAACTTTATTAGGTAGTATTTTTGTGTCTAATATTCAATGCTCCTTTTAATCTTTATTCATATTAGAACCTTGAACCATCGTTGAACCTCAGTTAACCCGCCGAAATCGGCGAGTTAAAATTCCTGAACCACGGATCAAAATTTAAACCACGATTGTACAACTGGCACTAAGGGCCAGTTGTACAGTCGTGGTTCAGCAGTGGTTCAAGATTTGAACTCAGTTCAACTGCTATGAAGTGTTGTACAATCGAGGTTTAAGACTTAACTCACCGCTGAACCACGAAAAATGTAACTCGCCGATTTCGGCGGGTTAACTTGAGAGTCAGCCAGGGTTCAAGGATGTGATTGGCTATTATAATTTTTGATGTAGAATGTTTCTTGTATACATACTATCTCACTTCAAACTGAATTTTTTTTGACATTCACGATAAACAGATACAAGGTATGCTTATTTTATACACCCGAGCCGCCATCTTGGAATTTTTGTGTCGTCACAATCTTATTTTTAGTATTATTTTCTTTTTCGATTGAGGATTATCATTAGAATTCGGCATTTAAAAGAATGATTTGAGCAAACCTTGTGAAATAACTCATGATGTTTGTGCGATAAATTCACAAATCGAGCAATCGACTGACATTTGACATTGACGTAAGCTATATTTTATACTCAATTTTTCTAGTATATAGACTTTAACTCGAGTTCAGTTGTTAACTCTCACCTGAACCACGACTGTACAACGCACTCGAAGTTGAACCTGGTTCACGATTTAACTCGAGCTTAGTTGATCTGCGGTTCAGCGTAATTTTGTACAACTGGCCCTTAGTGAATAAAAACTTTATTATTATTAAAAGACCTTTTTTAATGGTTTTCAAGGCAGTCAAACACTAAAAGTGCGGTCTTGCTTCCGGTACAATTAAAATAATTTTCTTTTGTAAGAATATTTTACTTCGCTTCTATATAAACTAGGCTTCAAAATAAAAAAAATCTAGGAACAGGGGAAAATTTTAATTTAAATAATGATTTGTTTTTATTTTCAAACTGATAAGATAAGCTTATTATTGCAAGATGATTAATAGGTATTTAGATTTATAAAATATTCTAATCTTTAGTTCGGTTGAAATCTCCCGTCAATACGTGCGTCGCGTCGTTGGGTCGGTTTTTTGTATTTAAAATCGTGTTGTTACCTTACATTTTTTTATATAAAGTACCTATACATACATAAGGTAGATTTAATTTTTGCAAACTAAGGAGTCGATTTTTCGCTTTTTGTTTTGGTCCATTTGTTATCTGTTTTTTCTTATCAGAATAAACTTAGATAGACGTGTTTTGTGGTATTATAATGTATGTGCTAATAAGTGGTCCAATTTAAAAACCTAAGTTTTTTTTTGGCAAAGAGCAGAGCAAAAGTAAAATTATAGCGAAGTGAATGTTTCGTAAGTGTGATCTTTATCAAGAGCAAGATGTCAAAATCGACGACCCCAAGTAAGTTGTTGTGTCTCTTTTCTCAAAAAAATATACATAAATGCTTTTTTATATTTGTTTTTCAATTTGTATATTACAATCAGTGATGTACGCATCGGGGGGCTCAGGAGAGGGAACTTTCCGGAATATTAGGGGTATTCATGCAACGTTGGAAAAGCATCTTAAAGTCGTAAACGTCGGAATTCCCATACAACTTTCTGCCGACGTTGCATAAATACCCCTATATTGGCCACGTTCATCACCACGTTTTTGACAGATCTAAAAATTCAGTTCTGAAAAACGTAACACTGAACGCACAAAAAAGTCTGAAATTATTTAATCTGTTTTTATTACTTTTTGCACTTTAAATTCAGAATCCGAAAAGCGATACGAGACCCAGGCGATCAGACCACACAAAAAAAAAAAAAAACTGGATCAAGAACTGTTTTTTTTGTTGCTTTTAGCTGTCATCTGAATTTTCAGATAGAATTTTTCATCTGAAAATTCAGAAAAAAACGTAAAGCCGGAACCACACATATCTCGTGTGGTGTGTTGTGGAGTGGTGTGTCGTGTCGCTGAATGTGCACACTTGTGTGTTGTGATGTTGAAAGGTGGAAAAGAAAAGTACAGATGGATATGTCTTTTTTGTTTGTTTCATCTTGATTTTTCATTTTTGACAGGCCAGTTGTTTTTTTTAAACAAATATTTTTGCCGACAAAAACTTTTAGGGCCACCCAGCGCTCACAACTTATCTGCCATTTTTGCGTTCTAATTTAAAATATGTAAGTAAATTTCCGTCCACATGAGTTATTTTTCTAAATATATACTTTTGTCTTTCAAACAAACAGTCAAATATCATTTTAGACATTTGGGTATTTGTTTCATTTCACATACTCCACATCGTGGTATGGCGCAATCGGAACAGAAGCGATTTCGCCACAACACACCACACAGCAACACACCACACGAGACAAATATGTTTCTAAGCATATGAAATACATAGGAGCGATAGCGACACAACACTCCACAACACACCACACGAGATATGTGTGGTTCCGGCTTAAGAAACGTAACTAATGGCGATTTCCATGCAACAAAAAAATCGGTTCTGCTTAGAAAAAAATCAGTTTGTTTAGAAGAAAAAATCGAATTTTCGGGACAAATGAAATCTTTCGTTTTTAGCAAGATTTACACGGATTTGCACACACACTACGAAGATTTGACATTTCTCAGGAGTTAAAAGTTTTTTGCTGCAGTGTTTAACAAATATTCACAGTGTTCGTCGTGTGTTTAAATAGATTTAAAACAAATATATCTATAAAAATGTGTTTTATTTATCAAATAAGTGTGGATAATGAATTAAAAGTGATCAACAGGTTTAATTAACTGTGAAATTAAGTGCCCAAAGTCCATTTATCCCAGCTTGCCGATGCGTTCCTTGATTGATGATTTTCGTGTTGGAATTTGTTTGTTTTTTCTACTTGTATGAACGCACAACTAGTTTCGTTTTATTTTGCAACCAATTCCTGATATATATTTGCTTTAAATCGTACAAAACCACACGTAAAATTGAGTGCACTTTAAATAATTGTTAAACACTTTGTGCGTGCAATAATTGTTTACCTTTTTGCTTCAAAACTGCTGTCAAACGGTACACACACAATCACAAAAAAAAAATCGAATTTTTTACAGATTCCTTGCAGCTAAAAAAAATAATCGATTTGAAATTGTTGCATGGAAATCGCCATAAATGTCAATCGACGTCAACTGAATTTTTATGACTGCTAGCCAATCAGAAGCTCTAAAAATGACAGTTCAGAACTGTCAAATGTGCTGTTGAACGCGGCCATTGTCTTAACCTTAACCCAGCCCAATGATCTCTATAATAAACTTTTTCTTAGAAATTCCACTTTGGTTTTTGCCCCTCTTCGGTTGTAGTAGAATTTTTGAGATCTCAGCAACTTGAACTGGCCTTCTCAGCCTCACTGAACATACCTAAAGTGTTGAGTTGCCTCACTGGCTGAACAGAATAGAATGACGGAACTGTAGCCGCAGACGGAACTGGAAGAGCTGTCAAAAAGTGCCGTACGTTATTTTTTTTACATGTCCACAATAGAGCTGTACAGCTTTGAAAGTATTTTGAAGAAAAACAAAAGAATAATCCTGTGTACAAGCTCAGAATTCACATTTTTTGTTTCCAATAATTTTCCTTTTAATAAATAATTTTTTTCGCGATGCAAATAACCACAATATTTTTTTCCGACCCAAAAAGTTGTTTTTATTCTCCATACAATTTGAAACGTCAAAAGTGCCGTACGTGAAAAGTTAAAAGTTGGTGAACTCTTCCGTCTGCGTCTGCAGTTCCGTATGTCCCCTTTCACACAGGGCAACTGAGTTGCCGGCAACAATTAGTTCATTGGCGAGAAGGGCAGGAAGAAAGAGGGGGAAATGAAATCTCCCTGGTCAACAAATTCAGGAAACTTTTTTGACGTTTCTCTTCACACTACGTTTGTGTGCGTTCAACCAAGGTAGTTCAAAAGGAAAATAAAGAAAATCTCCGGGTTTTTGTTGCTTGCGTGTGAAAGGTACAAGAGATTGTTAAGGAGATTTAAAGAAAACGTCAAAAAAATCACCAGCAACTAGTATCTTCGTGTGAAAGGGGACTATGCGTCTACGTTCCGTTATGTTCGCAACATTGAATTTGCGTGTAATCAATATTTTGACAGCTATTCCGGCTCCGTCTCCGTCTGCGTCACCATTCTGTTCAGCCAGTCACTGAACATACCTAAGTCCCCTTTCACACAAGGCAACTGAGTTGCCGGCAACAATCAGTTCATTGGAGAGAAGGGCAGGAAGAAAGAGGGTAAACGAAATCTCCCCGGTCAACAAATTTAGGAGACTTTTTTGACGTTTCTCTTCACACTACGTTTGTGTGCGTTTAACCAAGGTAGTTTAAAAGGAAAATACAGCAAGTCTCCTCCGACTTTGTATCTTCGTTTGAAAGGTACAAGAGATTGTTAAGGAGATTTAAAGAAAACGCCAAAAAAATCACCAGCAACTAGTATCTTCGTGTGAAAGGGGACTTGTCATCTTCATATTGGAATTAGAATCAGAAAAACTGTTATACTTTGTAGGGAATCCACTATCCAGTGTATTATAGAGATCAGTGACCCAGAGCCCCTGCTTGCAAACAGTCTGTTTGGTAACGTGATATTTCTTTCTAATTTTCACAAATTTTTACATGCGCTAACACAACTGCGGTGAAACGAGCAATTAAAAACTGCCCATCTAGACTCTCGCTATCGTATTTTGTTTTGTTCAACTTCTTCGTACAAGAACAAGAAGAGAAAGCAAAAAAATGACAAGACAGAACAAAATACAAAAAGAAAACATCTGCTTCGCTTCCAAACGAATAAAAATAAAAAAGTTTTTTTGATTTGAATTGGAATTTTATTTATTTTATATTTTATGCGTTGTTAAATAAATATTTGCATAAAAAAACTATCATAAGAATTGCACGAACATTTACTCATTGTCATAAATGCGTAAGTCTAGGTTTTATTTTTGATTTTATAAGTACATACATAGTATATAATTATAGTGTATGTATATATTTACATACCTTTAAAGTTTGTTGTTTGTACCTTATAAATTTTGGGGCACCATTTGGATGCCGTCATCATCGCTAATTACCCGGCTGTTTCTCAAAAAATTAAACAAAAACAAATAATTCCCCCACTCACAAAACCAAAAAGCTTTTTGTGCTTACGTGTTCGTTCGGGAGGTGTAGACTCATATAAATTCCAAAACATTTTGGTCTATCTACATACGTTTAAATTCAAAACCAATCGTATTTCCATTATTCTCCCAACCTTAGGCGAGGCAAGTCCAAGTCGTATTTTCTTTGTAGTTGACACTTTAACGATTAATATTTTCTTATTTAAGACATCAAAGTGCTAATTTGGTATTTTCTTTTTTCGTCAACAGTGAAATTGTTCCTATTTTTTCTTCTACTGCAACTTCCGTATATTTTGTCCGAAGAAATGTCTTCAGATTTGAGTGTTAAGTTCGCCAAGAACAGTGCCCAATTTTCGGTTGATTTCTACAACGCATTAGTCGCTTTGAATGAGGGCAAAAACATCATCTTCTCTCCCTTCTCCATTCAGACATGTGTGGCCTTGGCTTATGCCGGTGCGACTGGGGAAACCGCTGAAGAAATGGCTACCGGTTTAAAGCTAGTGGCCAATGATCGTGCTCTGGTTGGTGAATCATTCAAAGGAGTTCTCGACTCATATGCAAATTCAAAGCTCCTTAAGATAGCTAATAAGATCTACATTCAAGAAGGCTACGCAATCAATCCAGAATTCAATAAAATCGCTGTCGAGAGCTTCAACTCGTCGTCAGAAGCAATTAACTTCGGAGACAATGCTCCAGCAGCGAAATCCATTAACAACTGGGTGGAAGAGAAGACTAACAACAAAATTAAAGATTTGATTTCACCAGACAGCTTGGATTCGCTCACCCGAATGGTGCTGGTTAATGCAATCCATTTTAAGGGAGAATGGGAGAAAAAATTCGATAAGGACAGAACTGCTGAAGAGGACTTTTTCATCAACGAAAACGACAGTGTTAAAGTGGAGATGATGAATGGCAAGGCCAAGTATAACTACGGATATTTTGAAGAGCTGGACTGCACTGCAATTGAAATGCCCTATCGGGATTCTGACCTTTCTATGTTGGTGTTATTACCAAATTCACGAACTGGCTTAAAAAATCTGGAAGAGAAGTTACAGAGTGTTAATTTGCACGATCTCACTAAGCAGATGAGCGTGGAGGAGGTCGTAGTGAAGTTCCCTAAGTTTAAGGTGGAATTTTCCGCAGAGCTGACTAAACCACTGCAAAAGGTGAGTGTTTTATTTATTTTTGCTTTGCAATCTATGACCTATAAATTGTTTAAAAATGACCAACCCTGCTATCTAATCGTTCAATCGGAAAGATAAACGTTGGATTTATAGTATCGAATTAATTTGCTATCGGCGAACTTTGTTATGCAACTTGTCGAATTCGAAATGATCTCATTTTGTTTGTTACTTATGTCAGTTTACTTTGAGAGATATTAAATTTTGTTTTGTAACGTAAAAATCATTACAAATTTTCACGATTTGCTGTCAAAATCCATAGGGAAAATACCTCATCACACGCTGGAAATGATAGATTTAGATTAAGATTATTGTGTCTATTTCTTAAAAGAATTCAGTTGCATTTTCTTTATGATAAATAGCATACAAATAACTACAGTGTGATTATAAAATGCCTTGTTAACATTTCTAAAAAAAAACAAAATCTTTATTTTTGAAGTAAAGCTTGTTACCTCATTCTATGGGATGGGAAGTTCAAATGAACGGAAGCACAGTCACGAAAATGAAGACGTCACGCCGAGCACACAAATTTAGAAAATTAATTATTAATAAAAAAAATGTGTGCTTCGGTCATTTCACAAGGACGAAAATCTTAAGCAAATCGATATTGATTGCCTTCCGAAGGTTAAAGTGAAAAAATTAGAAAACAAGCTACATTACGTATTAGCATTTGAAATGTGTCCAACAATTGTTATACATTTCGTTCCTGTTGAGACTTTAGATGTTTTGAATCCAAGCGTTAATACAAAGTTTTCAAAATTTTGTAAAACATTCCAGACAATATATTGGGCCCTATTGGGAATCTCACGGGAAACTTTGTTTCCCACGGAATATTTTATTTCCATGAAAATTTTTCTGCTATCGTGAATCTCCCACGGAATAAATTTCCCTCGAACAAAAATTTAAATTCCCCTGGAAAATTTATTCCCGATACCAATAAATTCGGAGGGAAGCTTTTAGCCAGCATTCACGTTCCCAATGCTTGAACGAGGGAAACAAGCACTTGCACACCCCATTGTGGCACTTCACTTCTATCAGCTGAATTAACAACTTGTAACAGGAGAGTTTGTAAATTATATATTACTGACTCTTTTTTGGAACTTGTTCAAATTTGGTTTGTTATTGAAAAATAAAAATCAATGCTTGACATACAATTCGCAGTACATCAGCGAAATTGTAAAGGAGGGTGAACTTTACTCCTTAAAAATATGGATAGGGTAGTCACGTAGGACTAGCAAGGCTAGAAAATTCTAGCTAAATCTCTCAATTTTTATTTTTGCAAGTATGTATATTCCAATCCGGAGTTTGTTAGCCTTCAGATTAAATTTCTTAGACCAAAAGTAAACCGCAAATTTTTGGTATTAGATCGTGTATTTATGTATAACCAAAGTATGAGTAAAAAAAATTGAAAAATTGTAAACGACACTTTGTCAATTTTCCTGAGCCAAACAATTTTAGTTGTGACGAATTAATTAAAAGTGAATTAAAATGGCAAATTTTAGCTTCACCCACATCAAAGACCGAGAAAAAACATACAAAACTTTTGTGTTCGATATTTCGACGCATTTCCCTACAAACTTGCATTCATATTTTGGTTATATTATGTACATCCATTACCAAAATCTGCTGTTGGCTCTTAGGCTATTTTTATATCTTTTGTATACATTAAATGTTTTGTTTTTCATCAAAAATACATACCTAGTGATTAGAGTTGAAATCCTAAAACAGCGAAATACATAACATGATGTCAAGTACCTAACCAAAAATAAGAAATGAAAACGACAATGCGCCGATTACGAAACCACACAAGGGTCAAAGAACTACTAAGTGTTTTCATGTGGCCTTCATGATTTTGATCGATGTAATTTTATTAGAAAAGAAAATTCATTCAGATTTCCGTAGTAAACGAGCATGATAATTAAAACTGTGACATGAATACTTTTCTCACGCAAACACTTTTGCCCATTGATTTTGAATCGCAACGCAACCGAGCAATATAACTAATGTGAAATGGACTATAACACTGCCGATAACACATGATAAATAATAAAAATAAATAAATTTGATGGCACAACAGCTCATGAAGAACTAGGGCCTAGTGACTTACAACTCTCAACCATTTCTGTGTGCGTGTCTGCAGGAATGGAGGGGACCTACAGTTTATTGCCGAATCCGAACGGCTAACGAGCGGCACTATTCTGTGACAGGAGATACTCTTGGAGGATTTGTCAATTCCTCGCAAGAGGCAGTAGCCGTTTTTTCTTTTAAATAAATAGGTGGCGAGTCTGGGGATCGAACCTTAGACCTCCGGCATGACAGTCCATCGCACTAACCATCACGCCACGGCTACTACTACATGATAAATAATACCTAATGAAATTTAACTGTACAATGACAGCTCGATGATTTAAAGTTTTTTAAAATAAGAGAAGCTCAGATAAAATCATTTTTTAATATTTTTCATAGAAAAACAATCACACATATTGATTGTTAGTCAAAAATTGCAAAGAACTTGTTGTAAACCGATATCAATGCTCCGACGTTTTTTTTTTTTGAATAATTTTAAATTAAATACTGATGGCAAATAGATAAGCCTATAAAGTCAATTGGGGAATTCCCCAAAAGGGGAGTTTTTGACTTGATATAATGTTATTTTTTATTGATTGATAGATTTTTTTGCAAAAGCTTATTCGACGCCATTTTTTAACAAGCAAACAAAAACATTCTAAAGATTTTTTTAAGAGGCTGTCAAAAAAACAAGTTTAATGTTTTTTTTAAATTTTTATAATAAGAAATATTTTATCATCATTCATCAAAAATCAGGAATACAAAAAAAAAAAAACATTGGCTTCTCGCCAACTATTCAGCCAACATAAAACTTCATCTCACACTGTGTCTGCAATTAATATTATTGATGGGCAAGAGATGATATACATACATGAATAAAAGTATTTTCCTGGAAAATTATTTGAAAACAGATTCTAGTTTTATGGTTTTATACCTAAAAAAATAAAAAAAAAAATAATCACATCTATACGCCTGTTTATTTTTAAGCTAATTTTAACTATGACTCAAACTATGATCAATAGCTGTAAACAACTCACAAGAAGACAACTGATTAAATTAGTACCTATTGCTTTAAAGTATTTTGCACTTGTCATGCAAACTTAAAATTTATGAATGATCCAAATTGAAATAGCGAATTATTTCATCATAACAACAAAAAAATTTTCTATCGTACTGATTGTATGTGAGCGATATCGAATGAATTTAAGATTTCCCCTTTTTGGGTAAATGCGATGATTCATAACATAATAAATATATTAATATAATGATTATTTCATTCAGCAAAATATTTTAAAACAGTTGTTTGTGTTGCTGTTACGATATTAAGTAGTGGTCGTACGAAACCATCATACCAAAAAGAAATCAAAATGTGGGTAGGTTGTTTGCAAAATTGTAAGCTTAAGTCCTCCTTGAATTCACGAGTCAAGTTTAGATTTATGGATTAAAGAATATTTATTTCACAAGCTCTTTATATACTAATACATAAAATCAGATTAAATTCATGATCTCTTTTAGCTTTGTAATTAAATATTTATTCTTTTACAAATTAGATAAAATTCAATTCAAATGCCCTTTTTAAATGTGATTAAAAAAAAATATTTAATTCGGATCTGTGAATCATGCCTGATAAAATTGAATTCACAAGCTTTTATTCAATGCATGTTTGGTAACTTGAAATTTTCACCAATTTTCCCAAAACGTTTTTTTCCCTATTTATGTAGGTTTGTGAAAATTTGTACAAAATTAACATTACGAAACAGTTAATTTTTATAAAATTTGTCAATAACAAAGAAAACCATTTGAAATTACAGAATCAAGATAAAATTGAAGAGAAGCAAATTGTTAAATTTGCTGAAGTGATACTACATTTTAAACTCATTGTAATTTTTTGTCTGACAACTGTCGAAATTATTTTTTTGACGTTATTATTCCCAACGTTATTGTAGTAACTGTGGCGTGATGGTTAGTGCGATGGACTGTCATGCCGGAGGTGTAGGTTCGTTCCCCAGCCTCGCCACCTAATAAATTAAAAAAAAAAAAAAAAACGGCTACTGCCTCTTCCGAGGAATTGACAAAACCTCCAAGCGTATATCTTGTCATAGAAAGTGCCACTCACATTAGCCGTTCGGATTCGGCAATAAATTGTAGGTCCCCTTCATTCCTGCAGACGCACAAAGGAATGGTTAAGACTGTAAGTCACATGGCCCTAGTTCTTCATAAACTGTTGTGTCACCAAATTTATTTATTTTGTATTCCCAACGTTATTATTTCAAACTTTTAACACTGATTTAATAAGAGGAATTCATTTTCTTTCAGATGGGCATCAAAAAAATGTTTAATTCAAATGCTGAATTCGGAAACATTCTCACCTCTGACGAAGATATCTACGTCTCTAAAGTCATCCACAAAGCCTTTATTGAGGTTAACGAAGAAGGAGCTGAAGCGGCCGCTGCTACTGGTAAGTTTAAATTAAAATTTAAAATTCATTTGCTTTTTATTTTCCTGTCCTCACTCTCAAAATCCGTAATATGTACATAGTTATTCCTTAATGTTGCGCCTTAGTAATGCTTCAATTAATTTACTTTTTTTTGTTCTCATCATTTTTGTTGCTTTTCTTGTTATATTCACAAACATGTTGTTCTTCTTATAGCTTGTGTTGTTCGCCTAAAACGCAGTTTACATACTATGCAAGAACCAAAAGAATTCAATGCCGATCATCCATTCATACTCTTGATAACTGGCGGTAGTCTAAAAAAACCTTCAATTCTCTTCTGTGGGTCTTATGTGCACCCTGATAGTTTAATTAAAACAATTCATGATGAATTTTAGATGTGAATTTCATTAGTTATTTAAGAAAAAAACTTAAAATTGTATGGTTTTTAACTCTGACGCTGTTCACTGAATCCTATTGTTTAAGTATATAAATGTTTTCTCATTAATCAATAAAGAACAAGAAAATGATTGTAGAAATTTGAGCACGCTTTGTTCGTGATTTTGCATAAATGTCTTCATTAAATTAATGTTTAGAAGGCTGTCTTAAATACTGTCTATTCATTACCTCTAATTTTACTTATTTTTGTTGTATGATTTGTTTCTGCATTTAAAAAAAAATCAATCCCTTATTCTCAACTAATTAAGATTGAATTTTGTTTAGGAATGATAATGATGATGAGATGCATGATGCTTCCTCTACAATTTGAAGCCATCCATCCATTTATTTACATGATCAAGGATCCAAACTGTATTCTCTTTGCTGGAACTTATATCAACAAGGATTAAAATTTCCCTCACATAAGGACATTCAGTATTTTCAAAACCTATTCAGCTATTTTTTGTCTAAATTTTGTATATTTTTTTTTTTTAATTTTTATATTTCGTAAATTTTTTAAAATAATTTATTAATGTGACAATGTTTTCGATATTTTAGATTTTATTTAAATAAATTGTCTCTACCTGAATGTTTTAAAACGTTTTAGTTACACATAAATGTGATGGGAGGTTTTTTTCCATTCAACTCGGATCTGTAATTGATTTAAGCGGGAAGAATTCGGTTTCCCATTTAAAATAACTAAATTTGGGTTTATCGTTTCCGTTAAATCAAAGAACGAAGTTTTGATGGTGGAGGTAGCGGGTGCTACTGGGAATAATTTACCCATGTTTCTCCCTTAAAAGTAGCTGTCATCTTGAATCTTAGGAAGTTTAGAGGTGAAGTCAACTATCTTTCCTATATTTATCTATATTTATAGGAGTGGAAACGGGTTTTCCAACGAACGAACTCAACAATCAGGTGCGAAAAATAGCTATGTCAAAATTAGTAGCCCGTGAAATGCCCTAAATATATATATATATTATGTACGTACATACGTAAATACTCACAGAATGTTTATTATTTTTTTTTTTAATTTATCGGTTTCCTAAACTCGCAAACACCAACTGTACAAAATGTTATATTAATTGTTTGCACTGTGTATGTTGTTGAAAAGCATAAGAATTTGGTGGATATGAGGCAAGTTCAATTTTCTTGTCCTTTAAAGATGACTTGAAGGATAAGTTAGCAAAGTAGAAATGCTAAAAAAAGCTAGCCAAAACAGTTTTTTAATGTACATTTGATAATTTTTAACAGCAAACTAAAAAGCAAATAAAAATATTGTGCCTCCACAATCGGTTGTGAAGAAAACAAGATCAAGCATACATGAAAGAATTTGCGGAACTGAAAAATAATTAGGTGAAATTCACTTGGACAAAAATTCTAATTTCCCTTAAGTCTGATATAACAATTTTTTTAAATGATAAACTTGATTAAATCATGATAAGCTAGTTATTTATAGACATAATTCTATACATTGATTTTGAGACATTAAAAATAAAAGTTTTGGTGATGTTTGTAGTAAGACCTTATAATTTTTATTATTTTTTGAATAATATTTGTATTTCTTGTTGCCTTAGTTAAAAGTCAACTATAAAGTACATAATTGCAAAGCATCTATAAATCAGCCAGCATTAATTGTAACAAAGAAATTTTAATCTTTGTACCATATTCCAACTTACCCGCTAGTATATATTTTAATTATTTTGTAGTTTAGTGCTATTGTTTTTTGTTTTTCGAGACAGAAATCAAAGCATCAATCTTCTTTTTTCAACTTAATAATATTGACATTTTTTAGAAATGTTTATGGTGCTGATGTGCTTGACGCATCCTGAAGAATTTGAAGCCATGCACCCATTTTTGTATATGATCAAGGATTCGAACTCTATTCTTTTTACTGGAACTTATATCAACAAGGCTTAAAATAAGGAGATTCATAATTCACCTATTTTTTAAATTGTGTATATTTTTGTATTTCGCAAGTTTACAAATTATTGTTAAATGTTACTATGTTTTCGATATATTATATTAGTTTTAAATAAATTGTCTCTCTATTTAACTACAAATACATAATGTGATGGAAAGTTTATTTGTATTCCCATCTGACATGTAATTTATTTTAACGTAAAATGTGTAATTCTTATCTTCTTATATTTGAAGAGCTTTCTAGTTTCCTTTAAAAATATAAAAAAATGTGGGTTAATCGAGTGAATCGAGGTTTCCGTAAAACTGAATGAAATTTTAATAGTAGGCAGCTGGTGTCACTGGAAACTCTCCTAAAGGGCTACCAACAGCCGGGTGCAAAAAATAGCTACATAATAGTCGTGTTTTGATTTGGGAAAGCTGTTCGCAGTACAGTAGAATTTACCAAGAATTGCTAATACAACATCAACAGTCAATTAGAGCAGAAGTTGTATTTGTAATTCGTAAAGTGTGAAATAAAAAAACCAGACTACTGCGGATGGTTTTTTTTTTTGAAATTTCTTACTGTACTATACATATAAAATCCACCCTTCCCCCTCCATGAAAAAAAAAAAAAAAAAACGGAAAATGGATGTTATCGCAAACAAAAAGTTCCCTGAAAATGTTCCCTCTTTTGAAAATAAGGAACGTGAATGATGCTCTAAGGTTTCCCTCGGAATTTTTTGGTATAGGAAATAAATTTCCCAGATGAATTTGGCTGTTATTACATTCTTAAGGACAGTTTCACAATGCATGCTTAGTGGAATAAGTGAAACATAAGTTTCACAATTGGAACCATAGGCTCTGCTTTATAGTATGAGAAGGTGGAACGCTGGAACTTAAATAACCAACATAAGAGGTTTAAAGTGCTACCATTTCAGTTTATCTCCTATATTTTCCACTTTCTTCGACTTCGAAACTGGGCTTTTAAGTCTGAGAAAAAAGTTCTTCATTTGTATTATATGAATCACACTTTGTTTAGTTACCTTAAAAAATGTCAACTTTACATACAAAATTCGAAAAGCTTAGTGCCAGTTGTACAATCGTGGGTTATCCGTGGTTCAGGATTTTTAATGCACAAATTTCGGCGGATTTACTGAGGTTTAGTGATGGTTCTGACATGTGATTGGCTATTATCAGATACTTAAACCTTGAACGTCAGTTAATCCGCCGAAATCGGTAAATTAAAATTCTTGAACCACGGGTTAAATATTGAACCACGATTGTACAACTGGCCCTTAAAGAATCAGCATTCATTGTAGCAAAAACATTTTCAGTCTTTGTTAAATTTTTTACTTTACCTCTCTGGTATTTTAGATATTTCTTTCTTCTTCTTTAAATATAAAAGAGAAATTAAACCATCAACATATCTCCTATTTTGAACTAATAATATTGACATTTTTTTAGAAATGTGTATGTACATGAATATGTGCTTGAAGCGTCCTCTACAATTCAAAGCCATCCATTCATTTATATACATGATCAAGGGTCCAAACTCAATTCTCTTTACTGGAACTTATATCAACAAGGATTAAAATTTCCCTGAAAATAAGGATATTCAGCTGAAGCTTTTATATTTTGTATACATATTCTGATATTTTGTTTGCTTATTTTAAAATTATTAGCAATATTACAATGTTTTCGGCATTTTTTTTTAAATAAATTGCCTTTCTAATAGAATGCTTTTTTTTTAAATGTTTCAACTATAAAGATGGTGATGTCATGGGAGTTCTTTTTTTTTTTTAATTCATATTGGATCTAAAATATTTTATATCACAATGAATTACAGAATTGTGCATGGCTACATTGTTGTTTTATTGAACAGCACTAGGGTTATATTCTAGAAAACTGCATAGATAACTTTTTTAGCCAAACCGATCATCAGACACCTTTAATTGTGCTTAGTCTAGTCTCTAGGGTGTTAAATTTTAATTGGAAAACCCAATCCGTCTGTGGAAATAGACCTATGTAAAACCAAACTCTTGATAAGTTGACGTCCTACGCATTGCTATTCAAAACTTTGCTGGAATAATGTCTAAAGTTGTAGCACTTTGGTTTTTCCTCAGTACTTTGTTTGATTACGAAAATTAATTTGCTTAAATTATATTGAGGGAACACTAGTTGTGAGCTAATATAAGGTGCGTTTTATTGGTAATTCATAGCTATCGCGGCAATATAAGTTCAATAAAACGCTATATCAACTTGTATATCCACTCTTTATTCTCTGAATGTGTTCGTACCCTTTTTTGAGTGAAAAACAAACTACGCTGCCGACATTTAAGGTTCAAGTCAACACTATTTGTCCACTTTTATATTCACTAATTTACTGGCTAATTTATCAGCACTTTTGGTTTTGTTATTGTTCACCAAGGGAAATTTTACTGCGCTAGCTATAAAATTGCCAATAAAACGCACTTATAGTTAGTTAATTTAAGAGAACTGCTCTGCGCGAACTCATAATCGACATATGAAATTTGTACGACTCTTGTTTTTTTTTTTAATAAATAACATTATACAATTAAAAACGAATAACAATCCATGTCCCAAGTTATTTTCACATTTAAAATGAGTTTTGGACCTAATGTTTAACTTTTTTTCTTGAATCCAGGAGCAATCATGATGACACGAATGTTGCGGATACCTAAACGATTCAATGCTATTCATCCATTTATATATTTCATAAAGAGCAACAAATCTATATATTTTGCTGGAAAATTAATTAAGAATACATAGATCTAAGCTACTTGGTATTTATAAAAAATTGTTTTATAGTGTTCATTTTACATTTTTTTATTTGTTTAAAGTCAAAAATTCAAAAGGTGAAATTTTGTTTTTTAATTTTTAACAAGATTAAAAAACTGCACAAGTGCCTTTTGTTTGAATGTACATAACATAAATACTTCAATTTTTTAGATTTTCAAATAAATATGCGAAAGAACGAATTATGTAAAATTTATAAAAGATTAAAAGTAAGAAATATAAGAAAAATAATATTTCTGTATAAACTATTGTGTCCTAAATTTCGAAGAATAATTTTTTTTTTGTGAAATAAGTTACATAAGTCCAATAAAATAAATAATTCTAAAATTGACGAACCGTACATGATTGTTTATTGAATAAAAGGAATTCAAGTTTACCTTTAATCGTAACTATGATTCCTCCAATCGATTCTCTCATAACTAAATTTGATATTTATGTACGTAAAACAGCAGCAATGTATTTTTAGAATATTAATTGCGAATAGTGGATGATAAATAAATTAAATTCTTGTTGAATAACGTCTACATTGTATTTTTATCATTGAATCTTTGTCAAATAAACGGAAAAAAAAATTGCGTATTCACAAAGTATTCACATTTTGTGTTTGAATACCACTTATTAAAATCGAAATTCCACCTGTTGACTTGCTTTGTATCCTATCACATTTTATCAATTTTCTACAAAAGCTTTTGAGTGTTATCAAATAACAAAAATGCCAATTATACTTAATTCCATTCAATGTGATTAAAATACCATCTTTTCTCTTAAATTTAGCTGTAATTTTGAAGGCACAATGCTATCGTCCCGAGCGTCAACCTAAACATTTTGTTGCCAATCGTGCATTTATGTTCTTCATAAAAAGCGAAAGTTCGAATATATTTACAGGAACATTGTTAAGTGGCTATGCACCTACTAATAAATTCATCAATCAACTTCTCATGTAATATCATTGATCTTTCAGAATAATAATAAAAAAAAGTTTCAAGTTCTTAAAAATGTTTTTTTTTTTTTTTTTTTTATTTTTATAAAAAAATATGTATGTCAATTCTATCGGATTCCGGCGAACGTTGTATCGTCATACTCCATTTAGGTTTACTATAGGGATGTTACAGCAGGTAACCAGTTTGTATCAATCGCCAATGTAGAAAGACCGTTCAAACAAAAAAAAAAAACACAATTCAGAAAGTATGCAATTTATTGTTATCACGACTTTCCGGCCTAATTTTCCAATTTTTATCTCCGTATTGTGTTTATCTGGTTCAATACAAATCCAACAAAAAAATCCCCATCCAATTTGGATGGTGTTCAGCCGAATTATGCGCGTAGAAACAAAAAAATAATTCAGACAGTTTGAAATTTCAAGCTGTTTTCACGATTTTCTGACATTTTTGGTGGAATTTCCAACCAAATCGGATGATTGAACGTTTGTCATAATATGTATGTATGTTATTTAATAAACAGTGAAAGTCTTAATTTCCTTTATTTTTCAAAGGATTCGTTTACTGTAACCTATGTATTGTATGAAATGCACTAAATATGAAGAAAACCATCCTTCGTAAATATTATTACTCGGAACAGCTAATCAAGTACTAAAAATTTGGACTAACGGCCTTAAAGAGCTATTTGAATGGATAATAATTCAACTAGTCCAAGTCCTCTAGCAAGTAACTTGATAAAAGCTAGGATAGGGAGTTCCTAATTTAACTCATTACTCGCTTTACCCATTTTTTTAACTGCCTATGCTCGATTGTATAGAATAAACTCCATCGTATCAAGTTTTGTACATGCTGGAACCTCTCATTTATCTTTCTGGTCAGAACCATAGAATTTGGTAAAGTATTTTTACTTTCTTCATTTGTATAGGTACTTATAGCAAGTAATCGATTCGTAAAAATAATCGAAATTAAATTTTGATCAAACTTAAAATACGAAAAAAGCAGGTTTCGCATTTCTGTCCGTCTTCCTGTTCGACAACAGCATGAACTGCATAAACTGATTATTTTGGACATTTATCCCCAATAGATTTTTTTTTTAATTTTTCATATATTTTTTTTGGCATTTAAAAAAATCGTATTTTTCCCAGAAATTCCACAAATCTTTCGTTTTTTTTTTTTTTTTAAAATATATTTTGGTTTTCAAAAAAAAATATTTTTTGGATTTAAAAAAAAAAACATTTTTTTTTTGAAAACTTAAGATTTCGAAAAGTATTTAGGTTTTTATTAAACTTGACACCAGGTGGTTCTTTCAATTATGTTATCTTATTAACGGTACCTTTCATACATTTTTTTAAACCGCCTAAAGAAAATCTTATTCTTTTCGAAATTGACTCCTAAGATATTGATTAAAACTTTTCTGTAAACTATTAATTATTACAATGTGCTAACTAATAGATTTTACATTAATGCAATATCTGCCATAGAATAAGTTTTTTTTATTTTGGACTACTTTATTAGTTTGTTAACCGATTTAAATTAAATTTTGTATTCAAAAAGTTTTATTATTACATAATATATCCATGCAGGTGTAAAAATGTTTTTTTTTTTTTTTTTTTTAACTTGTACAAGCCTGCGTAATGTACTCTTACAATGATTGAATTTTTTTTGGAAATATCTAACCATTTTGTTTAAAGATTAGTAAATTTTTAATACTTTATAATGTATAGGTACAAATAAAAAGAAATTAATTCTTATTGTACTCCCCATGTTTATATTTTTGAAGTTTGTTTATGTGCTTTATAACAAGCTTAAAAGTTTTCAAAAAGTTTTTTAACAACAAAAAGTTTTAAACCTGAATAAGCTTTTTATGGCCGATTTCATAAAGCCCTGTTAACCATTTAACAGGCTTTTAAATATTTAAATGACGTTTGTTCCATACAAAATACGTCATTTAAAAGCCTTTTAAATCATTATAAAATCGACCATTAGTTTTTTTTTTTTTTAAATTAATATGTAATGTATGTATATATGTAATTAAAAACTAAAACAAAATTAATAGCCGTGTTTTATCACAACATGGGATCCTGATTTGTTTTTTGTTTGTTAACGTTAGATTTTAACGAATTAAATAAATCAATCAAACTAAAGACAAAAAATAATTCTCCACCCCTGCAATAAGCGTTCCTAATTAATTTTCGTTTTAGCATAAAGCTATTAGTATGAATAAACAATTTTATTTATTTTACCAAAAATCTAGGAATGACTATCAGGAAGAGGAAATACACGGCACCCAAACAAATTGAAGCTAATCGTCCATTTATATATTTTATTAAGAGTCCAAAAATGATTTCTTTTGTTGGAGCTTTGCTCAAGAAGTGCACATAAAATAAATAAAATAAATAAAATAAATAAAATAAATAAAATAAATAAAACAAAAAAAAAAAAATAAAATAAATAAAATAAATAAAATAAATAAAATAAATAAAATAAATAAAAACCTAGCTAAATCAATTATTTAAGAATTGGTTTTTAAACAAAATTTAATTATTTAGCAATAAATAATTATAAATTGTAATTGAAGGGCTGAATCATATAAAATTGATTTTATTTTTGGTACTTTTATGATCGTTGTTCGGGATTAAAACAGAAACAAAACTTAGAATTTCTTTTATATAGAGTACGGACAGAAGTGGTAGGGTTTATAAAACTGTAAATACTTTTTATAGGAGATGAAATGTATACCCTATTAGTTTGTGCAGATTGAAGTGTTTTTTTTTTTTATAATTCACGCGCACTCAAGGGGTTTCAGTACCCTTAATATGTCAGAGACACAGTGCGAGCATTAGGTAAAGGGGATGGGATTTAAAACAAGATGTCGGTGTACATTGGTCTTGAATTTCTAAATATCACAATGAGAGGGGAGAGCTTGGAAGAGCATTCCACATTCGCGTAGTACGGCTAAAGAACGAATCCCTGTATTTAACAGTACGCCCGAGATTGGGCTCAAGGGTAAACTGATGGGCATTCCTAGAAGCGCGAGTATTACGGTTGAATTGTTTAAGGGGAGGGGGGGGGGATTTATATTGAATAAATACATATGTTATAGTAGTTGTGATAACGCTTTATAAACTGGCCCTTAAACCCTATCGGAAAAATTTTCAATGAAAGATCAAAGAACATGGTAATGCGAGTGCCCAATCAGGTTTTCGGCACTACTCCTTTTTACAGGAACAAACTCAATCGATTTTCGGCCCCCCTCTAACTACGGAACCAAAAATGTCAGAAACTTGAAACTCGGCATATTTGCTAACCTAAGCAAGCACAGGCCACTAGCCAAATTTCAACTCCTTAGCATTAGTGGTTCCCGAGATATAGGACGTCAAAAATCGCGAAAACTGTAATTGACTGACTCACTAACTCCTGTACTCACTGACTGACAGATAATCAAAATTATTGAGCACTTCCCGACATCTTAGAATCTTGAAATTTCGCACAACGATAGGCATTGTGGTGTGTATGTACAAACGAAAAATATAAAAAAATTGGGGTTTTCCATATAGGGGCCGTGGTATCCGCCCACTTTCTCAGAATTGATTTCTGATTATTGTAGAATGATAAAATTTGGTGTAGCGATAGGGCTTGCAATGTGTGTAAAGGAAAAAATTAAAATTTCAGATTTATCATTCAGGGGCGTGGCATCAACCCGCTTTTAAATTCTAATTTTATGAAAGTTTAATATCAAATATTTTAAGTAGAATAATATCGAATCAACCCCAAATTATGAGAGAAACTTCTTATTTAATGATTATACTGACTAAAATTTGGTAAATTTACTGGTCAAGTTCGTGTGGTTTCGTACGACTGGGTACGCTTCGTTTCAACTATTATAATTCTACTGGTTCTACCTTATATAATGAGATGGATAAATCTGCTTAGTAGGTCACATATATCGTTATTATGTACACAATTCCCGCCTAAAGGTCTTCCAAACGAACTTTTTCCAATTCCCATTTTTTTTCGATCACGGCTAAAGTTAAATTAATAAATTGAATATACATACAAACTAAAACTTTCAATTAAGTTTTTGCCAAAAAGAAAATCGCATAATGTAAATGGTTTTTTACGTTTTTTTTTTTTTCGTTGAGAAAATTGATTCATTTCAGGGCTCCGGCTCCCCTATAGGTAACTTGTTAATGGCTGATACTAATAAGCTGTTCCACTAAAAAACATTGCATTAAAAAATTTACTTTTTTAATTTAACAAAAAAAGTAAAAAAAAAAAAAGAAAAAAGTACTCTCATTTCCACGTTATTTCTGGACAAGATTTTACAAAAATGTTAAAGCCTGTAGTATGGCTGATTTTCTACAAAAATTGCATTAAAATAAGGCTTTATTATAGCTTCTTTATTTTTTTAAATATATAATTTCATTCTTTAATTTTAATACAACATCAAGTTGTTGTGTTTGAGAAGGTATAAATAACTCTACAATCAAGTTGAAAGTTTTTAAAAGATGAACACTGTTAATGTAAACACAAAGTTTCATAATTTTGTGTGTCATAATTAAACAATAAATTCTCAGAACCTTTGGTAATCAAAGAAATGCTACCAAAGAATTCATTCGTAGAGAATGTTAATACCTATGAAGTTTAAAATCTCCTTATATAGTCGAAAGATACTAACGGATGATTTTTTTTGCTAGCGTTTTAGTGATTCGTCCATATTTATTATGTTATTTAAAGTTACCCTTTAAGAAGTATTTTGTACCTATAAAAACGTTTTCAAATATAAAAATCTTCTTATCATATAGGTTTTATGTTCGATTGTATTGATGAACCGCTAGACTTTGAATTTACAGCAGACAAGTCATTTGCATACTTTTTAATAGATAGCGCATTTCAAATATTTTTTATGGGATCATTCATTGGAAATGAGAGAGGCTTTCACATTAGGAAATCTCAACCTCCGAACAAGTAAGATTTATTTAAATTACTTGATTTATCTCAAAACTAATGAGACATCTATGTATCTTATAGATTAATTTCTAGAATAATTGATTATTGGAAAGGCATCTTTAGATGACAGCAAAAAATCTTACTTGTTAAAATATAATATTTTATTGGACGTCGTCATTAAATTAATCACAAAAAATCTCCTGAATTTATGATTATTAAATTGGAATAATTATGGTGATCGAAGCAAGAAGGATAGCTTGCCATAATACATTGGTATTAAATTAAATTAATTGATATTCAAATTTTAAACAAAAAACATCACGCATCTTATCAAGTATTGAAATTAGTTCAACTATTTGTATTTTTTTTTAAATAAACTAAATTAAATTAAATGGCAAATTAAAAAAAAAATAAATGTATGTTAGTATTTAATTTATATACAAAAAATAAAACAATATTGATAAAATAGAAAATAAAAACTCGAACAAAAATCACACAGATAATAATAAACGTTTTGCAAATTATTCTTCGGGCATTATTTTAAAAAAAATCGAAGTTAATCGACATTATCTCTAGAAATGTCATACCACTCCCAACACATGAAGCATAAGCGAATTTTGAACGCTATAATATAAAAATTATAGAAAAAAAATTACAGAATTCAATAATTTGTTAGTTAGAAGTTAAAAATTTTATTGTAAAATAAAATCCAAACGAGTTATTAAATAAAAAAACAAATCTCTTTTCAAGATGGCAGCTCTTCTCTACTACAAAAAAAAAAAAGTTTTGACTAGTTTTTGACAAGTTTTCTTCCGTAGATTGGTATTCCAGTGAAAACTTTCTAGGGCCTTGACTTAACTTTCCAAAAACTTGTACCTAATTTTTCCATTTTTGCACTTTTTTAATATAATACTAGAACCTATGAGTGCTTTCATAATGAAGTAGGTATAATTCCGCTTTGAAGCCATTCCATAAGTGTCTTTTATTTTACATCTTAAATTAAATCGAATTTACTTCTTTTTTTTTTTAATACATTTCTGATTTTAAATAGGAATTCAGATGATGTGCTATAGCCTGATGAGCTATTCAAGAGAAACCTACTTTACTGCAGACAAACCATTTTTGTATGTCATCTGGAATAAGAATGGAATATTTTTTTCTGGCAAGAATATTTGTTTTTAAAAAAATTTAAATAAAATATAATCCACTTAAATTATGATAAATAAATAAATAATTTTTAAAAAATTGAGTTTTTTTTTCGCACATAGTTATCCAAATTGTTTACAGAGTATGTATAATAATGCTTAATTTATCCCGCCTGGAAAAAGAATCTAGTTTTTAATAAGGCCCTGGCAAGTTTTTCATAGTTACTAACAAGGGTCTAGCAAGGATTATACTAGGACCTCGCCAGTTATGAACCTTTTTGCCTCGTCAGTTAAATTCTGCCTAAGCCCTGGTTTCCCATGGTTTTCCATTCAACCATTTCAGATATGGGGGTCAAAGCTAGAAGCTGTCAGTCAGATAGATATCCAGTTCCTCGATGCCCACCACCCTGGTTGTACACTCAAAATTATCGTTGTCGTGGCCAGTCCATGTCCATGGAAGAATGTTGCTTCGAAGACTTCAGTGTACATACCACGTCTCAGCCTGCCGATAAACTGATGGTCATCCTGGTTGGTCCTGTCTTAAACATAGCTCTGATAGTCCCTATATTCATGCCGTATTTACGTCCGTTTAAAAGCATGCAGCGCTCGGTAATGTCATCGTTTGTGCTTCTGTGGCGGTGCGCTTTCTGTTGCTTATATTGCGAGATTGGGATTCAAAAACACGTTTTTTATTGTTAAAGATGATAGAAGTTCACTAATTTCACTAATTAACTGCGAATCCATTGTATTTTATTTTAATTTTAATTTTAATTTTTATGACCACTAAAAAATTCTTGCGCATGTTAAATTGAATAAACTGACGATTAATTTATTGTCATTTACTTTGGTGTGAATGCAAGTGTATGTGAAAGACTATAGGTAAGTTCAGTGAGGATCTTCGGAACAGATTAGAACAGAAAAGAACAAGTTCAATGAGAAATTTTCTGTTCTTAACTGTTCTGGCTTGCTGTTCAGTGAGTCTATTTGCACTTGTTTTTTAGGTAGAAGAATTGAGAACAGATTTCGCAGAAATGTTAAAATCAGTTGTGGTTATGTCTTATTCTGTTTCGTCTGCAGTTGCAATTTTACTATTTGACACACCGATTCCCAATCCTAATTTGAAATTTACACAGTTAATTAAACACAAGGATTTTTATTACGATATAACAGGATCCTGCTTTTATTAATTTTTGTAAGATGATTTCACATAGTTAGTTACCATTAAGAGCATCACCAGCACTTTATTAAATAAATGTTCTTAGCAAGGCACTAATAGGGGTCTGTCATGTTTTCCTCGTCCATGTTTTCCTTTCTGAAAACTTGCTAGGGCCTCGTAAATATTTCTAACAGATTTCCGCCTTTAAATCATTCCTTGATTGTATTGTATTTTTTGCCTATATCTTAAATAAAATCGAATTAACTTTTTTTTAAATAAAACTCTGTTTTTAAATAGGAATGGAGAACGTGTGCGATTACATGATAAGCTATTCAAGAGAAATCTACTTTACTGCAAACCAACCGTTTTTCTATGTCATCTGGAATAGAAATGGAATATTTTTTTCTGGAAAAAATCTTTGTTTTTAAACGATTTCAATAAAATACATTTTTTTTTTTAATTATGTATAAGATTTAAATAAACAATTTTTAAGTTTTACTTAAATTGTTATCATTCATAATTACCATAATTATCAGAGCATAAAAGCGAAGTGAAATTTTCATAAAAAGAAATAAAAAGTTCCGCTTCAAACTCAATTGTCATAGACAAAATAATTTCTGGTCGAGCGATATATTGCTTGTCAGTCTTTGTTCATCTTGAAAAAAAAATTCAAACTGATGGCGTTAGATTGATCATGATAACCGATTACGTAGCCGATAATATCGATGGAGGACTCATTTTATAGGTAATTTATTGACCTACAAATTAATCTTTGAGCATTCCCTTATAACATATGCGAACTTTGACGGTGGCCGGTATAACATAAAAATGAATGAAAAAAAACTTACAGAAGTTTAATGTTTTATTTTGTAAATTATTAAATTCTCTTTGGGCCCTACCAAAATTCAAATTTAGTTACGGCTTAAATATTTCAGTAAAATGGACCATAATGGAATGGGCTCTAAATACTAAACTGTGCATGGTATGTATTACCTAAATATTTACGAGGACTATAAATAATGAACTATATATCAATTTGTTTGCAAAAAATTGAGAATATAATTAATGGTTAATTATTTAGGATCCATAAAGTTATCGTTCATTTCATTGCAATATTTAAGTCATAACTAAATTTGATTATTGGTAGGGCCCTATGAGGTTTTGGAACATTTTTGTTGTGAGATAAAATGCATATACGAGTTATTTTCCCTAATTTTACTTTTTGGTACACATTATATTAGTAAGTTTTTTTTTGAACAAGTTAAGGAAAATGACAATGAGATCCTAGCAATCTCAGTTACATGAACAGAGTTTCCTCGTCTCAGTTTTGCTGTCAAAATTATGAGAACAAAATAAAACTTACCTACAGCAATTGGCTTCACAAAGTCCTAACGCTAGTAACGTTACTAGTCCTAAAGTTAGTACTCAAATCGGTACCAAATGATTTCTTCACATAAGTATACTAAGCCCTAGTCCTGTCAAATTGGTACCAAGTACTAGTTAGGACTTGTTTTAAGCTAGGACCTCGAAATCGACAGTCTAGCAGGTTAATACTCAAATCAGAGCAATTAATTTACATTGGTTTGACCATATCTTGCCTGTTGTTCTGAAGAAATAGGTAATAAGTGCGTTTTTGTTTTTTTTTTTTAATATTGTTCATTTTGATTCTAGTTTTATTTTTTGTTTTTTAATTTTGTGTAATCGGTGATATTCTTGTGTAGAAAATGGATTTAGTTTTTGGTGGTGGCAATTACCACAAACACAAAATATATATTCACATTTTTTGAATAATGTTGAATTCCTTTTAACAAAAAAAAATTCTAAACAGAATCGATTATTTTCATTCAATACAAGGAATTTGTCCAGAAAAATCGACTTTTTCTTCTAAACAAATCGAATTTTTTTTTTAAAAATTCGACATAAGAATAAATTCAAGGCAACACACGACAATAGATATAATAATTATTATATTCATCTTCTAATATAAAATGTATTTTATTTATTTAACAATTTAACAGAAAACAAAATAAATAAATCAAAGACAGTCAAATTCTGTCGAAAATTTATTTAGCCAGTTCAGGTTCTCAAGACCTCTGAGATCTCAGAGACCTCAGTAATCTCAAAAATCTGAACGTAATTTCTCAGTGATATTCTTCTGTTCTGCTGTCAAAAAGCTGACACTTATATTTTTTGGAATCGCTTGCTTAATTATTTTTTTTCTTGTCACATTTGATTAATTAATTAAAAAAAGATGGAAATTGGATTTGACCTCTAGCGGAGAAATTTTGTTCAGGTTTCTTCTCCTTCATCAGCGGAGCTAATGGAGCTTGCTCAGTGAGATCTCAGAAATGTGAACTGGCTAATTAAAAACTTTACTATCAAAATAATTTTTAAAATGTCAAAATGTTATCAAAATCAGTATTAGACCAGTTTTAGACGTATTAAGTTCCTAGTACCGCTGTGTCAACTTAGATTGAGTACTAGGGATGTGATAAGAAATACTCATATACTTAACTTTTCGTTAGGACCCACACTCAGTACCAGAGCTAGTACCTGGTCCAGTTAGACCACATTCTAAGCTAGCTTAGGACCTACGAAATTGGTCGTAAATAAATTATAATTTCTTTGTTTTATACCTATTTTATATTTTGTCTCTCTTTTACATTGCATCAAACTAAAATATGAACTAAATTTACTCAAAAACAAATTACCTTTATCTTTAAATAGGTATGTTCATGATGAAGGCCTGTGCTTTGGTCAATTTTCGAATGGAAATCAACTTTATCGCAAACAAACCATTTATTTATGTTATCTGGAATAAGAGTGAAATCCACTTTTCTGGAAGAAATCTGAATTTCTAAACATTTGAATATTGAGTAAAATAAATTAAAACGATGTTTTTGTATCTTGATATACTTAATATTGTACCTACATTGAAGTATGTATATGTATGTATATAATTTCTTATAAAAAAAAAATAAATAAATAAATTTGGTGGCACAACATTTGACAAAGAATCAGGCCTAGTGACTTAAAACTCTCAACCATTCCTGTGTGCGTGTCTGCAGGAATTCAGGAGACCTACATTTTATTGCATTTTCATGACAAGAGATACCCTTGGTGGATTTGTCACTTCCATGCAAAAGGCAGTAGCGCTGAAAAACATTTTTTGTTTTTAGGTGGAAGAGGCTGGGAATCGAACCCGGACTTCTGGCGTGATGTGACAGCCCAACGCACTTACTTAATTTACCTTTACACCATACAAAAAAAGCGTATTTAAACAATTTTTATTTAGTTTTTGCATAAAACCAGAGCAAGAGCAGATATTTCGTTTTATAAATGAAAAACTGTATTTAATTGCTGGCTTAAGATAACTCGTCTCTGATTCGCGTTTATTAATATGAGTGTTATATTGTTTTTTTTTTTTTTTTTGTTAAAAATCAGTATGATGTTAAAAAATGGAAACATTACAGTTTTCTTAACAAAATATTATTGAATATTGCATTGCAACTAATATTTCTATATGCAACTGACATATTTTTTTAAAAGAAATGCTTATCTTACATACCTAATTGTTAAATTAAATTTTATCTTTAAATAGGATTCTTGAAAAAGAGGCGTTATTGCTCGTGGCAGTGTAAAAATGAAATGTATTTTACTGCAGATAAACCGTTCATGTATATATTTCAAAATGAATATGGTATATGTTTTACTGGAAGGCATTTATCATTTCAATGAATTGTAAACAATACATAGAATAAAAACTTTTTTTTTTTTTTGAATAAAGTGAACTGAAATTAATTTTATTTTCAACGTATGTATGTAGATTATGTACTCGTATTATGTTAGATGTTATTATGTACTGTAAACAAAGTGTACATGCTTCTAGGGCCACATAATATGATAAACACAGAATAATGACAACCAATGTATGTATATTGCCATGAGTTTATGAACAGACCCCGTCTTTGAATTAGAACTTTTTCGAAGACATCTTTGTTACAAAATTACTTTTTCCAGAAACAATTGAGGTATCCGTTATAATCATCAGAATGGGAAGGTGAAAATGTAGTAGATTGGCTTTTTTGTACCTTTTTTGGGCGCAAAACCTTGAATAATTGCATTTCATATATAACGATTTATTTAAATTTTAATGAAGGCTGCCTAAAACTTTAGGACTGCTTAGTTAAAAAACGTTTGTGTTTCAACTAGAGATCGAAAAAAACCGCCAACCATTTATTTTCAATGATAGATATTGATAGATACTCGTATCTGAGAGATATTTAATTCGTCAATTTTTTTTTGTCTTGGTCAGAATTTTTTTTTTTAAATTGTTTTTTAGGTCTTTAGGTGAGATTTATCATTTAATTTGAAAAATAACTCTTATCTGTTGACTTTTTTTTATAAAAAATAAAAAATGGTTAATATATTACATTACATTATTTTCTTTATTTTTCAAATAAATAAAAACAAAATAAATGTATTAAATTCACAAAAAAAGGAAAATAAAGGTGATATGTACAGGTCTATTAGCGGACAGCGAATTTTGTAATGGATGTACAAATGGGAGCGTAACGAAATCCCGATTCCCGAATCACAAAATCCCGAATCGCGAAATCCCTCTGAAAGATTTTGTTTTTTATAAATATTTGACTACTCTTTTTAAAGTATTATTTTGTACTTTTTAAAAACTATTTCTAAATTAATATTTTTTGACAAAATACTTTGTCTTACTTTTTATTGAATTATTGTTTGAAGCGAAAGAAAATAACCACGACTTATCACTCTGGGTATTTGACAAGAAGTGAATTTATTAAATAGGAATTCGTAATGTAATACATAAGTATGATACAAAGTAAATAGAATAAGAGAGTACTAAAAACATAGAATAGGGGAAATAGATTTATAAACATAGGGTAAATAATTTGAATAACATTTTAGGCGTTTTTATGAAGTTCTAGAGGAAAATATTGATTTTATTAAAAATACATGTTTGACCGTATTTTAAGCTAGACAAAAAATGCTCAAAAAAGCTTCGTTAAAAAGTTTCAAAAAAAAAATTTACGCTTAGAATCTAAGAAGTACCACCTTTTAATTAAAAAATCAACTTTTATTTTTAAACGCGATTTGCGGCTAAACTAGACGTGCTAGAGGCATCAAAGTTTACACCTTTAAACTTGACTTGCGGTTAAACTAAGCGACCCAGCGACTTCAAAAATACAGATTCGTGATCTAAGAAGTGCCAGTTCTAAAAAATCAAAAAAAAAAAATGGTAAATATGTTTTTTTTTTCCAAAACTTAAAAAAAAAATAGATAAATAATAAATAAATAAATTCTTGCTGTCAAATCTACAAAATAGGGAATAGGGTAGTTTCAAAATTATGCACTACTGACGTGCTCTCGAAGTAAACGGGCGATAGTAAATAAAAAAAACTGTGAACATAAAATGAAAAAGCACCTACATTGGACAAAAATTCGACTCCCCTTACCCAAAAACACCCACAACAAAAATTTTACCACATACCCTAGCCAACCAACCGCACCACCTAAGCCCAAACAAAACCAAAATCACAACACAACAACCCGAACCCACTGAAAAAATTAATATCCCGGCTGTGTGATCTTAGCATTACATATATGCGATTTTCGCAAAAAAAAAGTATGCAGTCTAAAAGGTCAGCAATTTGGTCATAAAAGGTCAGGTAGTTTCAGAAAATAGTCAGGCTTAGAAAATCCAGCGATGAAGTTTTTCAAGGTCACCCGCAATTTTTGGCATCTGTTTTATGGGATATCGGAAAAAAATATAAGTCGATTAAAATTAAGTCGATTTTTTTTTAGAAAATTGCCCCTCTCGCTCAAACGGGGGAAATAGACCCCCTCCCATACAATTTTTTTCTTGTCTGAACTCAACCTACACGCGTTATTTTTTTGTCACACCTTATTCAATATGTTATATTCAAAATAATTCCTTGCATTACAGTTTGGCCTTTGCCCCATCGTCACTTTCCCTAATGCCACGCACTATCACTATAGGCACTATACCTACACTTTTACCAAACTTAGAGAGTGCTAAACAATGACTAACTAAACAGTTATCTAAAATTCCAATGGCAGAGATTTCTAACGGACCGAAAAGAAGATAAATCTTTAAAAGAGATTTATTTTTTTCTCTCAGAGATAAGTGGTCAGTGGTTGAAAAAACATAATAAAATTAACTTCGATCTCTGTCAACTAATTCAGCTGCTTTCTAATAAAATTAACGCAGAAAATCTTGATATACCTGATATTTACATATTACATCCTTTTTATTGTTTAGTTTTAAAAGTATTGTAATCTTTTCTTTGATGGTATTTTTATTTCTTTTATTTTCTTTTTTTAACAGCGGTGAAAATTCATTTTAAATGTGCAGTTTATGTGGCTAAGTTCATTGCCAACCATCCGTTTTTCTATTGCATTTGGAATGGACAAAAAAATGTTATATTTTGGGGAAAGATTTTAAAAATTTAAACTTCTGTAGTTAATTCGTCTAAACTTAATACAATGTTAGCAGTTATTTTTCCCAAGCATATCTAAAGCCTTTGAGTGCTTACTAATTTGAGTACTTACTTAAATTGTCAATTACCTCTATACATATGTAGGAATTTATTTATGATTAATTTATTGTATAATATGCTATAGTTTTCTGTATATTATGTGCATAATGTATACAGCCGACCGACATGTCATTGATATAAATCGCAAATTCAAATCTTGTTGGAATTGTCGGTGGTCGTTTTATCCACTTTTACAGCACACAAAAAAAAAAAAAAAAAAAAAAAAAACAATTTGTTTATAAGTTGAGAAAGTAAATACTAAAACCACAACTGTATATTCACTTGACAAGAAAACTGTGTCAAGTTGCATTTGCAGTTAAATTCCGTTGGTTTGCTGTCCTGGAATCCGCCGTTGTAAATGACGACGACGAGCGAGATACTTTTTGCCAATAAATCGTGGTTTATCAAACAGGGTTGCCAGATTTTTATGATGTTATATCACAATATCTGGAAAAAATTTCGCAAAATAAAGCAAAATCAGGTGCTTTAGTATCGCGAAACCGCAAAAGCAATAAAACGGTATAAGAAATAGTAGATACAAAATACAGTAAAATCATTTTTCGTATTTTTTTTTCATTTATTCGCAATAAATTCAATTTCACTTTTAAGGAAAAATCCTTTTCTTGATGCACACTATCATTGCTCTATTTTATTTTATATTTGCAACAAAATCACGATATTAGCAATACAATCACGATATTTTTCAAAAGCTATGTAAATTGACGATTTTCTGCATTCAAAATGTTCCAATTTTAAGTAAATTTAATATCGCAAAACCGCAAAATCGAATTTTAAATCGCAATATGGCAAGCCTGTTATTGAAGAAGTTGTTATAGACGGTGCGCGGCGGCGGCGGTGAATCAACGATTTTGTAAAAGACGATGCCACATCATCGCCGAAATCAACAATCATATTAAACTAGTGGTAATTTTAATAAAATTTGCACAAAATACAGTTAGAATTTACGCTAAAACCTTACGAACACACCCCAGTCCCCCAAGTGGAATCCATTGAAAATGTCAGAATTCGATATGAAGGTATCTTAGCAAAACAGAAACAGAAAAGCAAAACAAAAAAAACAAGCTGTGAACACCGTCAATTACGGCCAAATCGAATTCAAAATGAAATCAGCTGTCAAACGAAATTAGAACCACTTCGAAGACATCTTTGTGCAACGATTATACTTTTTCGACCAAATTTTAATGTGGGTATGTTCATTTGAATGTGAAGATGAATGTAGTAGATTTGCTTTCATGTATTTTTTCTAACACAAAGCTGCTTACATACTTAAAAACCGTTTATCAGTGTTTCAGCATGTACATGACATACATTAATTTTAATCGCTTTTTTGTTGGTATGTATTTACACACATTTATATATATAATTTTTTTTTTTTTTTATACAGCGATGAGAATAACTTTCAAGATGGCAGTTATCGTCGAGAAATTCTTTGCCATCCATCCCTTTATCTATTGCATTTGGAATGAAGAAAAAAACATTATATTTTGGGGAAAGATTTCAAAATTTTAAACAAAGCAAAAACTTTCATAATGCAGGTAAAAAAAAATTAAATTTATTATATGCGTACTATATTGTTCTTGGAATTATTATTTGTGCATAAAAAAAGAGTTTCTTTTATAATGTCTTTTGAAATGGCCATATCTGGCGTTGGACTGTCTCGCCAGAGGTTCGGATTCGATTCCTAATCTCTGACAGTTAAAAACAAAAACATTTTTTTCAGTATACTACTGCGTCTTACGAGGAAGTGACAAATACTCCAAGAGAATCTTCTATCATAGAAAAGTGCCTCTGACCTTAGCCTTTCGGATTCAGCATTAAATTGTAGGTCCCCTTCATTCCTGCAGGCACGCACGCGTTGAGAGTTGTTAGTCACTAGGCCTTAGTTCTTCATAAGCTGTTGTGCCACAAAATATATTTATTTATTTCACTTTTTTTCGAGAGTACATCCGTATTAGCTCGAGGTTCTTACTCCACTAAAAAACCACTCATATTGTGAAATATAGTTTTTAACTCCTTTTTTTATCCGACTTCTGCTTAAGCCGCTGGTACTGCCTGAATTGCTTGTTCGGGAATATTTAAGTAGTAAATACATACATAAAATGAAAATGGTCTAGTGCCTAGTCATTGTTGCCGCAATCTGAAATAAAAAGTCGCTAGGCACTTCAAAAAGTTACAAGATTGGCTGAAGTTTTGAATACAAAAAGCTGCTAGAATTCGCTAGGAAAACAGGTGTACCAAATATAAATACAAAATTGTGTTTGAATTTAAGTACTAAATAAATGTTTGAATGTAAAGAACACATAATAGTTATCAATTGTTCAAAATATAACTTTGTTACTTTGTATACGAATTATTTTAAGTAGCTATTGATTCATACATGTAACTGAAAATTTTTTTAAATTATCATTCTTTGTGTTTTGTTACTTCAAACTTCTTTTATCATTTACAATTGGACTTAACAATATAATTTTTCAGCAATAAATGATAAACTAACTTTTCCTAAAAAAGCTTATCGAATTCTAAAATTTTGAGATGGGCAGAAAATTCAATACATACGAAGAATTAATTTGACTGCTACTTCTTGACACTTATCATGGACTCAACTCACAAGTCAATTTTACATTACATCGTATAACTTGAAATGAAAAAAGTTTTCCTTTTTTTTTACTATTCTCGTAAGATAGGGTCTCATAAGTTTTTTACTAGGTCAGATTAATACTAACTTAATCATTTACAATTATGAAAATCTATTCTGGAAAGTCAACTAAATATAAACAAAGAAAACAATTATTTCTTTTAAAAAAAAGCTTTTAACACTTCTTTGTCTTTTTTGCAAAACACTTCTATACAACTCTTTTTCACAAGAAACTTTTTTTTTCAATATTTTAAAATGTCCCAGATCCTTCATAATTTTTCATATTTTATATTTTTTTGTTCTCATCAACAGGAAACGTGATGTTTTTGAGGTGTGCATTCCTACCACAACGAAAAAAAGTTTTTAATTTTTTTGCAAATAAACAATTTATATATTTTATTTGGACAAAAGAAAAGAATACTGTTTTTACTGGAAAGTTATTAAAAATTTACTGAAGTAAATAAAATGAACTAAATTAAATAATGTTTTATTCAAATTGATATGGGGAATGAAATGGAATGGCTGAATTTGCCAATAAATTGTTTCTAAAATGTAGCTTAATGCTTGGGAATGGTGGATTTCCTGGATTTTACTTGGTGTATCAAGCTTAAGCACTCATGGCTGTCATCATGATACTCCTTCAAACGGAGAATGTGTTATTGTTAAAATATTTGTTTTATGTATTGTGTAGTGCAGCCAACCTCCAAACAAGACCGTGGAAGGAATAGTCCTGCCTAAATGAAAGTGTGACATTGTGTTGTGATGCGTATGGTGCAGGTTTTCCTACAAAGGCATGAAACCTCTATTAATAAAATAACAAGTTCTAAGGTTGATTCCTCGAAGTACTGTTACAATTTATGTATTATCAATTTTATAGAATAATTGTTGGAAATTAAATAAAATTTTACTTGAAAATAGTTTTTAATATTCTCAATACACTTTTATCAGGTAAAAATGATGGAGCCGAAGCTTGATCTAATGTGGTCCGAGGCATCATCAAAATGTATTAGGATAGACGTAGGGCCCTTAATCTCCTTATTCAAAATAGGCTACAGAAAATTAAATACTAAATTGAATGTTTATTAATCTTTTAAAATATGTTTTATTTTTATGTTTGAAGCATTTTACAAAAGGTACCCCAAATTAAGACAAGTGCTATAACTTTTAAGAGGGGTAAAAGGGGTTTATATTCAGTTTTTTGAAAATTTTTTAAAAACTGTCAGTGGTTTCAAAAAAATGTGAAGCCATAAGTTTTAGCTAATGTAATATTGCACATTAAAAATGTAAAAATAACACTTTATTTTTTGTAAAATCAGTAGGTTTTGAGAAAAAACGTGCACAAACTGTATAGTGTTTGGGTACAACTCCACATTATAAAAAAAAAAAAATTTCGGGGTGGTAGGGGTTAGGAAATAGTCGCAATATTGAAACAGCTGGTCATTTTGTTTTCATTTAATAGCTCGCCTGAATTTTATTTTGTAACAAAATGGCCAATGAAAAACTTTTAGAGAACCAATCAAAATAGATACCTACAAAATGAGGAAGGTATTAACGATCTCTGGTTCATTTTTCATCTTTAAGTAAGTTATAGCTTGTCAAAGTTCACCTGTATCTAATGTGGTTGAATGAAATGCTTAGCTGTAAGCCAACCCTCCTGTCTCTGTCTTGTGGCATTTACTCCACCAAAACCTATCACAACTTTGTAGAGTTTGGTTGGTGAAAAATATCTTTGTCGAATATTATTTTTCAAAATTGTAAAATTTTTTGAATTTTAAAAATAGAAAATCACATTGATGGCGGACTCAATCACCCTCCTAATACGAAATTTTTTAAGAAAAATAATTTTATAGGAGAATGTAGCCTGATATTCTGGCTTAATTTAAAGACTTCAACCTTGAAGATCCGATTACTAAGATCCCAAATTTATTCGAAAGTAAAGTAGAACACATTTTTTCTAAATAATTAAAAATAAAAAGAAAATATGTACTGTGCAGTTTTTTTTAATTCGAAATAAATGAAATCCTTGCCACATGGAAAATAATTTAGTTTTTGATGAGCTTTTAGGAAGTTTTACATAGATTCTTATATAAGGGACCACCAAAAATTACTATTAAAGTCAACTAGGCCCTCTCCAGTTATTGAGCATTTTGCCTCGAGACAAAAATAAATACAAAAATTGGTTTATTTGAGATTCGGTACTGTGACTTTACGCTTACTAGGTACTATTATCCTGATATATGCTTACCACAACACTGATGGCCTAGTTCGGATACAGAAGTACAATTTTGAAAATGAATGAAAAATAAATAATAAATAAAAAGAAACACAAATTTTATTTTGTAGTTCCTTATGCTAACAGAAAATTTAAAAATAAAATTAAAAAAAAAAAAAAGAATGCAGAATTCAAAAGCTTCTAAGAAAAGTTCCAATTATTTTGGGTGAACTCTTCTTATTCATCATAGTTGGAATTGTAAACATTGTGTCATTTTTTACAATTGTTTGAAATAAAGTAGGATTATGACAAACAATTGATATAAAAGGGCAGAAATAATGACAAATTTTCACATAAAACAACAAAAATACCTATACTTATAAAATAAATCATTGATTATTTCCTTCAGATTTTTGAAACGGAAGACTTTATCTTTAATGGTTGAGATAGAGGACTGTCGTATCAAATGAAGGACGGTTGAGAACCGTATCTACCAGTGTAAGAAGTATCAACATGAAATTTCCTTTAAGAAGACGTCACGATCATTTTCGTAAAGTTACCCGGTTTTATTAAAATTATAAAATAAAGATGAAAATAACAGAAAAGTTCCCATATAATTTGTATGGAAAATAAAGATTTTCGAAAAATTTTAAACGCTTGAAATTTTACCTAGTGTCAGTATGTACATTAGATTGATTCAAGAAAATTTAAATTTCTCCGATTTTCAATGTCACCAGGGCCCTATTTCATAAAAATTGACAATTGCGATAGGTGACAATTTTGTAATTTGGTCAGTTTATATATCAGAGCGCTCAGTTATTTTCCTCCGTCACTTTGAAAGAGCAGGAGCATTAAATATAAACATAAGATTCCTCAAAAACACTTTCTTTTCCTTTCTTATGTCGTTTTCGATTGGATTTTCAGAGTGTTTCACTCTTTTTTGATTCCAATGGAACCAATGGAATATGAAAAACTCTCTTCCGTAATATGTGTATCTATGTAGAAGTAAAAACTAAAATGAATTCTTCAATAATTTCAATTCCAGAACATCTCAAGAAAAAGCATTTACTATTTTGGCAATTAATCCAACACATACTTTTAAAAATATGTGTGTTTTCAGAGTGCACTCCTAGCACTCCTTAATGAATTCCGGAGTGAAAAAACACTCCTAAATCATCACTCCGAACAACCAATGGAAGGTTTTTGGAGTGTTGGGAGTGTGGATGGAGTGAAAAAAGAGTGCTAGGAGTGACCAACGGAAAACGACATTAAAAAGTAATTGAGCAACGAATCAAAAATTTTTGTGCGAAGAATTGTGTTTTCATGAAAATGAATTGTCAAGTATTTTTTTTCAATTGACAGGAATTTTCTGACAAATTTGTAGTGACAATTCTTTTATGAAATAAAAATAAATGCAATTTACATATTTGTCGGTATTTGACTGACAATTGTGACAGAAAACTAAGTTACGGTCAGGTGTTGACAATAAAAAGACAGAAGTTGAACTAAAATGTTAAATAATATCTTTTCAAGTGAAAGTGGTGCCGATTCTCAGCTTTGTTCCATTTTTCATCGTTATTCGACGTGGGCACTGCATAAAATTATGTAGGCTATGATGAACTTCAAGATCATACAATGCCAAAATTGTCACGACAAATGTGTCAAAATATGACAATGACAAAATTGTCATGACAAATTTGTCATTGTTTTTTTCTGACCAATTTGTCACCTATCAATATTTTATTGGACTTACTCCTCGGATTTTTTTTTTGCGTCTATGTACTCTTTCTCGTTCCCACTTTGTAGTGAGAAAGAGACGGACAAGTGAGGCAGGATTTTTTAAACTTTTTAAAAATTTGTTGATTTTTTTTGACGTTTCCTTTTGTGACATCTGTTTTGTTCGGATTAAGTTTTTGTTTGGCACTTCAATACTACAGAATCCATTGATTCAAAATAGCTTTTAACGGCCTTTAGTCCATAAATAATCCAAGTTTTTTGAATTGGAAAACTATTCTTTTAGTGAAATATTAATTTTGTGATTGAAAAATTTTTAATTAAATTCTCCGCCGAGTAAAATTTCGTGTTTTATTTTAACGACTGCTGAACGTCGGAGTGAATCGGTTGTGTGTGTCTGAACACGAGCTGACTAACTGAATGCCAAAAAAAACCGTATATCTTAGTCCAATGTGAACAACGTCATGAATTACCAATTTGGCAGACAAGTGTGACAAATTTTTAGAATTTTCACCCGTCAATTTTTATGAAACAGACCCAGCTTTTTAGTAAAAGATTAGTGAAATATTAAGCCTGTTAAAATATCAGCCGTTTAGATAAATATTTAGAGGTCGCTCATCGCTAAATTATTTTTCCCATACAAATTGTATGGGAAGTTTTTTTTGTTTGCTTTTTTATTTTATAACTTTACAACCGGTTATTGTACGAAAATGATTTAGACGTATTCTTAAAGGAAATTGAATGTACTCCACTTCTTATGTAAGTAGTGCACTCCTTCCAAAATTATTGAAGGTTTCCAATTCCAATTTTTTTTTGGATTACCTTATGAAAAATATCAGCTATAATAAACAAATTAAATGTTGAATTTTGTTGTACCTATATGTTTAAATAAATTAATTTTTTAAGAAAAAAATTATTTGACGCAAAGAAAAAAGACAATAAATAAACAATTAAAATGGCACATTATTTTCGGTTCATATAGCAATCACTTTGAAGGATTTTTTTTTTTCATAAAAATTGATTTCATAAGCAGTTGTGTTGTATTTTTATAAATATTTTCATTTCATAAAAATTATATTATAGCTGACATTTTGAACAGGGAATCCAAAAAATTGTAAAATAAACCATCTATCCATTTTAACTTTCAATAACTTTGGAAAGAGTGTAGAATATTCAATTTTCTCTTAGAATACGTCTCAATTTTCGTACTATAACCGGTTATAAAGTTATATAAAATATTTATTGAAATGAAGTGTAGATTAACTGAATTAAACTGAACTCAGGAAAACTGAGTAGAAAAAAATTAATAATACAGTAGAGTGACACAATAACTTTCTATACGAAATCTGAAGTAGAAGAAACTATGACCTTATGACAGCTACTCTTCAGAGTCTGTCCTTAGATTCTGCAGTAATTGTATACTTAAGTAAGAAGTTAGTTTCATTTGTTTTTTTTTTTTTACGGATTAATTTTAATAATTCTTGTTATATTTATATTTTTAATACAAACATATTCAATAAATATAATTTTTCGTTTTTGTTTTTCTTTACAGGATTACAAATAATGCCAGTTACGTCCAGGCGTTTTCGGCGAAAGCACTTTAAGGCCAGTCATCCATTTATTTTTATTGTAAAATCTAAAAAAAGTGTACCATTTTATGTTGGCGTGTTTATTCAAAAGCCATAGAACTTCAAAACCAACCAAAAATTCCAATACAAGCTCAATTTTCTACACCAAAGACTTAAATGTAATTTAAAAGAAAATGTAATTATATATTTTTTTGAAAAGACAATATTAATAAATAAAATAAATTTTGTATTTTTGTTTTTTATGTTTAAGTATTGATTGTTTGAGGAAAAAATCTTATTTACACTACAGGGTGTGCCACAGTTACCGCCGCAGATGAGACAAAACCAAATAAATAACAAAAGAAAAAAATGAAAATCAAGAATATTCGAATACCTATATATATTTGAATAAAAACGAATAAATTGAGTGTTAGAAGGCGTGGTAGCAGTTGTTAACTGTAAAACGTTATTCATTTTTTTTCTTTTAATTTTGTTAAAAACTTTGTTTAAAAAAAATTTTCAAGTACTCCTATGTTTAAAAGTATAAATTGATAAAAGAGTAAAAACGATACTAAAATACTAAAACGTGTTCTTACAAAAAAAAAATACCAAAGTAAAAAAAAAGCTGCCTGAAACTGGGTTTTATAATAAATTGCAGGAAACCAGTTATCTGTATAGAAAAAAGTTGTAGGGCGGGGCGGATAAAAACACCTACCTGGTCCATTGTAAATAAAACAAAAAATCAAGAGTAGCTGAGTTCCCCACAGGGGACCCTACGTAAGCATATGAGTATGAGACCTTTTGAGTGTCTTAAAATCTTAAAGTTTTACTGGACGCCAGCCAATAATATTGCCTGTTTTTAGGGTTATATTGACAAACTCTCCGGGAAAAAAGACACGTATCTCTCACCTTATACGTTCTTTTTTTATCAACTACAATTTGAAATAGTAACACAGTATCAAAAGACAAAGTTTCGAAAGACAAAGGCTCGAAATATAAAACGTTCGAAGTTTCAAATCTTTGACAAAATGTGAAGAATTCTTTTCGTAAAATAGAGATGAGCAAACTCACAATCAGATAAAAATATTGCGCTGATACAATTACACAACTTACATAGCTCAATTTTGTTTTATCTCCGTTTAATGGAATTTATATACGATGATGAACTTACAAAAAGGCCAGAGGCTAAATTTTGACACAGGAGCATAAATAAATGCGGGCAAAAATCCGAAATAAAACTTTTTAAACTGATGACACGTTCTTATAATTTTATTGGATTGATAAACCACACCGTAAATTATTGGTACTGCAAATTTTTCATGAGGGCAAAGGCCCCCAAAAATGTTTCTCATGAATATAGCCGAATTCTGGTATATATCTCCCTCTTGATGTTTTTAGGAAACCGTAATTAATTGATATGAGCCGTGCTCGCAATTTTAAAGGGGATCAAAGACCCTCAAAACGCCAGTGCATTTGAGTAAGTGTATTAGCGCAATATTTGTATCATTATTTCGCTCATCTCCATTTTATATTAATTCAAACGAAAATAAATCGGCCACAGGATTCTAAGATTTTTTTTTTCAAAAATCTGAAATTTCGAACCTTTGTAACTTTATTTTTCGAACCTTTGTCCTTTAAACCTTTGCCTTTCGAGACTTTGTCATTCGAAACTCTTATGGTTTCCCCTACAATTTGAGCTAAAATCTTCCTTTTCTCTAATCTAACACAATAAGTTCCCATCGCATAATTCATACTAAAAGCTTATAATTTAATTAAATTTCCATTGCTCAGGAAGATGAAAAAAAAATAAATTATTTCATTTGCTTATCACTCTGATGGCATATTGAGACAGAATAAATATTTAACAAAGTAAAAGATCTTTCGTCTTTGAGACTAATATAAAGCACAAGACTTTAATTGAGTATATTTCATGGTCGGGATAAGACTTCTTCCCATTGGATGTATTTTTGTTTTTTTTTTTGTATTTCCATTATGCTATTTTCTAGTAAGGAGATGTGAGAAAAACTCTTTTTCAAATATTTAAAGCACTTTATTAATTTGAAAAATAAAAAAAAAATTACATAAGAACTGAAAAATCACATGCAAGGCATTATAAGACAAAGAAGACGTCATCGTTATGAAGAAGAGACGAGTTCATGCCATGACATATAAAATATATGGAAAATATGAAAACTGAAAATCTCATAACGTCTATTCAAATATGTTTTTGCTGTTTTCGAGGGAAAACACCTTGAGGGTGTTTTAACGTTCCCTACATATTCTTCTCCCAAGGAGTGTTCTTTTCTACCATTTTTGTTTACTAGAATAAAATAATAATACAAAAAAAAAAAAACAATACAAAAAAATCTTGCCTCTTTTACTATTTAGCATATATGAGTTTGAGTTACAGAAAAAGTTAACTTTATAGTGTATTTTTGATGATTCGAATGTACCTACATAGGAATGGTTGCAGAGTTTGAGTCAGGTATACATTACATTTAAGGATAATCATTTTTCAGGGATCTGAATGCAATTTGTCTTGGCTTTATATGAGAATATTTAGAAATTTCTAAGAATGCCAACACTATAAAGATGAACATGAACACTATTCAACCGAGTTCTGCTGATCCGGTTTGTTTGGGCCATCATGCTCTAGTAACCATGTCCCCCTTTCCCACATTATATAGTTCTCCGGCTAATTTGGTATCGATAAACGGAACCGGATGTTTTATTAACCGTTGATATAGTCCCTTACGGCTCGCGTACACCTAATCCGTCATCGGCAGGAGTATGCTCGGACGCCACCGTCGTTAGCCGAATTCAGAAGATCGAACTAAACGTATGTTAAAGGAAGGGAGTTTGTATACCATCCCGACCGACATCGGACGATAACGCCCGATAGTCGCCCGAATAGTTCCGACCCGAAATCGGCCGATGAATCGGTTGCAGTTTACGCGAACCGTAGACGCATTATGTTCTCATACAGTTTGTTGAAGCAAGTTATTCACATTGAATTTTTGCCTGTATAATTTTTTTAGTTTTTTTTTCATTCATTCACGAATTAGGGGACACCCTGTATTAAGCACGTAAAAGAGTTTTTTTTTTTTTTAAATAAATGTTGGTTAGTGCGCTTAATTTTCGAGTCAGATTGACCTTTACAATATTGAGAACTTGTCTCATTTAAACCATGGGTATACCAAATTTTAATAAGATTGGTTAGCCGTTTAATTTGTATAGAATTTTTTCCACTTGTATATAGAAAAAAACCACTCTGCGTCACGTGTCGGTCAGTTGTTGTTTTGATTTTTTGCTGATTCGTTTATGATATTGGCCTTATGAAGAACCCATGTTTTCGAAAAACTCGAAAAAGCTTCTTCCATGTGGATTTGCAGAAAATCTTTTTTGTAGAGAAAATAGCAAAAACAAAACTGCAATACACCCTGTGGCATAGCTAGACACCCGAGAGCCACAGGAGCAGATAAAAATATCACCACTCTACAAAAAATCGACGTTTGTTTTAAAATATAAAAATATTTTCTAAAAATTGTGTAGGTATGCAATGTCATGAGTCGTTTTTTGCTAGAACTATCAAGTTCTAAGAATAAATAAAATATTGTTTTTTTATTTTGAGAAAATAAATCGACTCTTTTCCGCGGAATTATCGTAAGCGCCAAAATGTAAATTTTACATAACTTTTTCCTGAGCAGACTATTTGTCAGCTTTCAACTTTCAGTAATACAAAGTATCTATGTTTAAAAATGACCAGTGTTTAAGTTTGGCCTAATTTGCTTCGTAACAAAAACAATAATAGGTGCGTTTTATTCGTTATTAATTTTCTTGCACCAAGTTCAATAAAACGCTACATCTACTTTTATAATCAATGTCCCCTATTTATTTCTGTGGATGTGTTCACACCCTGTTGTGATCAAAAAACAATCTACGTTACCGCCATAGGTTTTTCAAATTAATGCATATATTAAAATTTATCCAAAACTTAATAAGTGCTTTCTCTAATTGTTAATTTTTGGTATAAATGTAAATCTGACTTGGTGCAAAAGTATTTCTTTTTTTTCCTTAGAAACCGAAGTCATCAGATCATCAGAGAAATTTTACTGCGCTAGCACTAAAATTGCCAATAAAACACATACCTTTTCGCTCAAGATAGTTCCTTTTTTGTCGCTCATTTGGCGGTTAAGGCTCAGCCTAAAAATATTATGAATTATGTTAATTAATAGTGCTAATAATACGTTTTGAATGAAGTATACGAAATTTTAAAAATCGATTCAAAATCCTCTTATTTTCCATTTAAATGAAAAAAAAAGTTTAGAAATTACGTGAAAACCCCTACACTAACCATTATGCCAAACCTACGCTAATAATAATTTCTTTTATTCCAAAAGTGACATCGATATACCCAGAAGTTTCATACTAAGAACTTAACAAACCTCAAACAAGTATATCAACAATTTAAATCACAATGCTTAAGGCCTGAAATAAAAGTCACAACTTGGCTGCAAATGGCGAACTAAAAATCCCAACATCACTTAATTATCTTCTTGTTAGGGGGTCCATCAGTCATGCCACTAAATTGCATAGATACTCGTCGCACTTGCGAATGATGATAGCGCAGGGGAGTGGCGGGAGGAGGAAGGTGGACGGGGAATATGAGAAGGTGCATCACAGCTTCACAGCTCAAGTGTTACGTCGACAAGCTTCTATGTCAGAACAGCAAAAACAAAAACACTAGACACACATTCCAAAAATTGTGCATCTCTCATAACATCACCATCAGCCATCAGAAAGCCACCCGCTGATGCTACACCGCTGCATTGTTCCAGCTCCAGCAAGCAGACAAACACAAAATAAAAACAAAAAAAAAAAAAAAAACTCAAAACTAGGTGCTAGTGTCAAAGGCCCCCAAGTGATTGGAGGATAATTGCAACGCAGATCCAAGAGAACACCACCACTGGATTCCACAGAATATATACCATCACAATGCTTGCGCTGCGCTGGAGAATGCCATAAGAGAGGCGCACTAATTTGCAACACAACTATCAGATAATCCGCTATTTTGTCCACAATCGCTGCCACTGCTGCTGCTCTACTGGTACTGCCTCCCTCCACATCGTGGCCATAGCGTGGACCAGAAATCCTGGTTTATCATTCGCCGGTTCGGTCGGAGGATAGTTGAGGCGGACAAAGTCAACAATCGGCATGGCGCGCGGCAAGCACTTTGGTGGAGGTAGGTAGATATACTTCAACCTCAACGGAACAAGCTTGGAATTCTATGTGCCTGGCCTGGCTTGGCTTGCACAATGTTTGTCTGGATCGCTAGCTTTGTTTTTGTTTGTGCAGTGCTTGCATGAGTGTGTCCCTCAGTCCTCACTATAAGTAAGAAGATAAAATTCAGGAAATGACCTGCGCCCAACACCCCTGCCATCAGATGCAATGCGATACCGGGGTTTATTGATGGGCTTTTAATTACACCAGAACTGGCGGAATGGTGTTGCTTTTTTAGTGTGGCTTCCCAGCGGGAGTTCTCGGATTTGGTTGGCGGTTTCAAGAACATCATCCGAGAGTTGACCATAACTGTTGGTTGCACAACTATATGCATCCACCACCAACAATTGTGGTTTCGGGCGGACTGGGCATAATGTGCGACTCATAACTGCGAACGATAAGCCGTAAACGATGTGTAAGTTTCGGGCTATAATTATGAAAGTTTTTGTTTGCTATTAAGAGGGATATTCTTTGGCATACTTCTATGTCCTTATCCGAATAAGGGATGTAATGTTCGCCTATATAATCAGTAACGAGGGGACACTTGAAAAATAAAATTAATTTTATGGACTTTAGTTCTGAAAAATTCTCGCTGTTTATTAGTGCACTTGTAAGTTTGTATTGGCTAGGGTTATATTTGGAAAATTATTTTGTTCCTAATAAATAACTGTTTGGTATTTTTTTCATAAGTATTTACTTAAATGGGTAGGTAATTGCTAATTTTCTGAGTAAAACCAACCATAACTGTCGATTTTAAATTACCGAATGATAAAATCCCGAACGCCAGAATCCCGAATGACAAAATCCCGAATGGCTCAGTACTTTTTTTGGTATTTAAAATCGTGCGCGCAATTTTACTGAGCCATTCGGAATTCTAGCCTTCAAAATAATCTATGTTAGGTGCAAATTAATTGAAAACGATAAGTGCAAATTGTAATTGGTCATTTTAAGCCATTTAGAAAGCACAATCAGTGATTATTTTTATGCCAATATATATATAGGTATGCTGACTCAATTATCATTTTCCATTTAAAAAAAATTGACTGCAGTCCAAATTTCAACATAAAATAATTTTTAATATTTCAATGATTGAATTAACCTTACAATTGATCATAAACATATTAAAATGATTTTAAGAGAACAAATTTTTCGTGCTAACTACCTTTGTTTGTATGATTATAGGAACTTGTTTTGCACTTTTTTTTAAAAATACTTTTAATGCAAAAAGGTTGTATTTCTATTAGTTAACTGCTCAAAAAGCAAGCTTCAGCTTTAGTTGTTAATAAAAACCATCCCAAGAATTTCAAACTTCGCTGTATTTTCTTTTCTTCCATAGATCCGGATTGGATTTGCGTATGGAAATACATGTATTTTATTAGAATTAAGATACATACATATAATTCCAGCATTAGTTTCTCTTAAAACCACGATAAAACAGTGGTACACTTGGGCGTATACGCACTTTTTTTATTGAATTTTTAACAAAATTACCTAAATTTTAGTTGGTGCTGACTTAAATCAATTGAAATGTAATTATTTTAAATACGCCATCATATTGCTTGGCAAAATTTATTTGACATTGCTTTGTTTTGCCTTAGTCGTTAAAAATATTGCGTTTAATTGGCAGTTTTCGTTTTCTTTTCGTTCATTATGTTTTTCAATCAATATACGCAATCAAAATTTGGCGTTTTTATATTTTGCTTTTTGTAAAAAAAAAATATTTATAATCATTTTGCAAAATGCATTTGGCAATTTGTTGTTTAGCTTATTTTTGTTGCACAGTTTGCTATATAAGCTATTGTTTTTTTTTTTTTTTTTGGCAGAATAACGTTTCGTGGTTTTATCATTTCGCAACATATTACCAAGCCGTTTCATTATTTCGCAGAGGTATTTCCTCGTTTAGCTGTTTTTTTTCATTTTACCTTTCATTAACATCGGTTTTTTGTTAGATTAAGCTTTTTTACTGAGCCATTGCTCAATTTATTAAAAATTATATGTTTTTGATAAATAACCGTTTTTAAAATATACCCATAAATATGTACATATATAATTATGTGATTTTGCCCCCCCACTCCGCCGCCGCCGCTTTTTTATTTCTTTAGTTAGGGCGATATTTTTTATAGATTTTTTCATTTATACATCAAAATACATTTTTTTTCTGTTTTCATTTTTGGGCGATTTTTTATTATTTTTTTGGGTGTTTTTGAAAATATGTTTTTGGGCTTTCTTGCATTTTTCAAGTTCGCCCAAATGCTTTGGGTGATTCTTCATTTACATTTTTTTTGCCAAAAATATTTTGGGTGATTTTTCATAAAAAAAATGAAATTTTGGGCGATCTTTCATTATGAAAAATCACCCAAATGGTGTAAAAAGGAAGAATCGCCCAAGAATAATTTTGGGCGATTTATGAATTTTGGCTTTTGGGCGATTTTTTGCATAGCCGAATTATACAGAAGTGCGTTCTTTTTCCGAAGAAAGTTTGCTTCTGTTCATGTTTCTATCGAATAAGCTATCGGCCGGAAACAAGTGGAAAGTTCAGTTGGATCGATTTTTTGGTTTAGTGTTAGTATTAAGAGAGGGATTAAAAAACTTGGTTTATTGTATCAAACAATACATTATACAGATCGGTGCAACTCTTCCCATATCTATGGCTCCAAGCGAACGGTCTTTCTCTTGTCTTCGCAGATTAAAAACGTATCTGTGCAACAAAACTGGTGAGGAGCGATGAAATGAGTTGATATTACTTAACATAATATAGGGATATTGAGGTGAATTATGAATTTTTAATGTCGAAAGTACCAAGACGTATGGATATACTCATGCAAAATTGCATAAAATCATATGTATATCAACACGAGTACCTAAAAACAAAATAAGATATTTATGAAATTTGGTGCCTGGGCGAAACGCATTGGACTAAAGGTCGCAAAAAAATCTTCCATTTGAATTTAATTTAATACAGTCCACTAAAACAATAACAAAAATAATTTTTTTTATTTTTGTTTATTCTCTTCTTCGTATTTATGAAATATTATATTTTTTTTTACATAATTACATAATTATAGGTATATTTTAAAAACGGTTATTTATCAAAAACATATAATTTTTAATAAATTGAGCAATGGCTGTAAAAAAGGTTAATCTAACAAAAAACCGATGTTAATGAAAGGTAAAATGAACAAAACAGCTAAACAAGGAAATACCTCTGTGAAATAATGAAACGGCTTGGTAATATGTTGCGAAATGATAAAACCACGAAACGTTATTCTGCCAAAAAAAAAACAACAATAGCCCATGTAGCAAACAGTGTAACTAAAATAAGCTAAACAAAAAAATTGCCAAATGCATTTTGCAAAATGATTATAAATATTTTTTTTTACAAAAATCGAAATATAAAAACACCAAATTTTGATTGCGTATATTGATTGAAAAACATAATGAACGAAAAGAAAACAAAAATTGCAAATTAAACGCAATATTTTTAACGACTAAGGCAAAACAAAGCAATGTCAAATGAATTTTGCCAAGCAATATGATGACTTATTTAAAATAATTACATTTCAATTGATTTAATGTCAGCACCAACTAAAATTCAGGTAATTTTGTTAAAATTCAATAAAAAAAAAGTGCGTATACGCCAAAGTGTACCACTGTTTTATCGTGGTTTTAAGAGAAATTAATGCTGGAATTATTATGTAGTAGCCGTTATGTGATGGTTAGTGCGATGGACTGTCATGCCGGAGGTCTAAGGTTCGATCCCCAGCCTCGCCACCTATTTATTTAAAAGAAAAAACGGCTACTGCCTCTTGCGAGGAATTGACAAATCCTCCAAGAGTATCTCCTGTCACAGAAAAGTGCCGCTCGTTAGCCGTTCGGATTCGGCAATAAACTGTAGGTCCCCTCCATTCCTATGCAGACACGCACACAGGAATGGTTGAGAGTTGTAAGTCACTAGGCCCTAGTTCTTCATGACCTGTTGTGCCATCAAATTTATTTATTTTTATTTTTAATGCTGGAATTATATGTATCTTCATTCTAATAAAAAAAAAACTTGTTAAAAATTCAAATCCGAAAACAAAGTTGGATTTGTAATACATGTATTTCCATACGCAAAACCAATCCGAATCTATGGAAGAAAATAAAATACAGCGAAGCTTGAAATCCTTGGGATGGTTTTTATTAACAACTAAAGCTAAAGCTCGCTTTTTGAGCAGTTAACTAATAGAAATACAGCCTTTTTGTATTAGAAATAATTTAAAAAAAAAGGCAAAACAAGATCATATAATCATACAAACAAATGTAGTTAATACGAAACTACGTAACATAATTTTAATATGTTTATGATCAATTGTAAGATTAGTTCAAACATTGAAATATTAAAAAATTTTTATGTTGAAATTTGGACTACAGTTAATTTTTTTTAATGGAAAATGATAATTGAGTCAGCACCTTTATATTGGCATCAAAATAATCACTGATTGTGCTTTCTAATTGGCTTAAAATAAACAATTACAATTTTCAATTATCTTTTTCAATTTAATTGTACCTAACATAGATGTTTGACACTGTTCCGCATGCTCAGCATAAAAAGAATTTTCAAACGTACCTAATTATTATTTTACGAATTTTAAAATATGGAGAGAAGATTATGGCATAAGGTAGTCACAAAAGCGTTGGCCAGGGATTAAAACATTTTTTTTTTTTAATTTACCAGCATGATATATGGTGCGATTTGTACCACGAGTCTTTAATTATAAAGTTGGTTAAAATATTTTTTATATTAAATTGTTTAAACATCCTTAAAAACCCTTTAATTATTTGTTCATATAATTAATATTTTATTTATCCTCTATCTATCATCTCACATCCCTTAATCCATTGGCGGGTGATTATAACACCTACAAAATTTTTTTCTCTAAAAGGAAGAAATCCTATACCTATAATACAACATTAAAACTAACCCATCATAACATTATTCCAAAGACGTCAATCAAAAACCATGACATTGAATTCACCATAAATTTTCTACAGCAGCTGTTTGCCAGTTATAACCATATCTATATTTACCAGATGTAATATAAATATTTTATACCAGTCAGTATAGATATCAGGCTTGTAGTTTGTACACTAAAATAAAAAAAAAATAAGCTTTTGTTAATGTTTAGTAAAAATCTGTCAAATGAACAACCGTCAAAACCAACACTACTGAAGTATTGTTCATTTTTCTCTATGCCATCGCCACTGTGTTCACTTTATTGCCAAGTAATCTGGAACGCACTAGATGAAGCCATGCCACTAATAGCGCAATAATTCAGCTGATAACTTATTAAAATCGCTGACACCTGAAACCAAATCTCCTATCACAAGCTCATTCACCGTGTTTCGCTAGACCCTGCACTATTGAATGAAACTCAGGGTGGTAGAGTAGAGAGGGTATTGATGGAGCGAATGTAAAGGAGACCCCCCCCTGTAAACACCGGGCTGTTGAAATCGGCTGCATACCCGGGGCATTTTGACGTATTATTACTTTTGCATTTCCTATGTAGGTACCTACCTACATGTATTTTTTGTTTTTGTGTGTTGTGCTCTCCGTGTTTTTGGATCCAGAGTTTTGTTGCAATCGTTTATATCCTGCAATCCTAGAAGTTACATCGTTGTTGGTCGTGTTCATAGCGTATAATATTTGTGGTGGACTGAAGGCGTGCTATTGGGTCTGAAGCCCATAATATAAGCATTTATAAAAGTGGCACTGTATTAGCTTGTCAATAAATAGTGTTTGATTGAGGGGCAGTTTGAGCATTTTGAATTTGCAGTTTGTTTGGAATAAACGGAAAGAATATTTATTTTCCTCTGCTAAGCTATATGTATGTGATAGCTTGAATAAATTAAAACTATTTGTGGGGAAAATTTAAATGAGATCTCAACTTTAAAATTCTTAAAAAATGGATATGGTATGGATAATGGCAGCTATATACCCGTTACACATAGCGTAGCGGTGCTAAAATAATTTTTTTTTCGAATTTGCCCAGTAAAATTAGATAGTTGAAAAAAATTCCGACTTCCGACGATCTCAAATTTGGTGAAGGTCTGAATTTTTTTGGGGAAAAGACAAAACTCAATTTCTTTTAAATTTATCCAAAGATAACAGTTGTTTTAGGGAAATGTTAAGTTTAAATAAATGACACTGGCCTAATTTAAACCTTTAACTCAATGAGTCAAAATATGGTTGAAAAAACGCACCGGCAGTGACTCGTTTTGGACGTCATCTACCTAAATCTTACTTTGCGCCAGCCATGTTTCTTGAGTTCATCTCGTCGTTGTATTAGAAGCTTTAACACCATCAGCTAAGTGTTCTGACGGAAGGTTTGCCCTCGTCGCCTATTCAAATAAATATTGAGATTTTTTTTTTTTATCAAAGTGTAGAGTTAAGAAATAAAGATTCGAGTAAGAGTCAATAAATTGGAATATTTAAATATGAAAATGCATTAGAACCTCCCCTTAAGGCGTGATAGATATTAGATAGGTGTATTAGGCCGTGGTGTTTTATTACAATATTATTTCTGTCAATCGATCATCTGCGTTGTCAAAAACAAGACTGAACTGTTACTTAATAGAGTGGTTTGAGTTCAAAGGCGATTTTTTATACTCTGAAGCTTTATGTATGTAGGTATAACAATAATATGAAAATTTGAAGTGTATTTAAATTTGAATTAGAAATAAATAAATAATAATACCTCCTTTTTGTATCTAATTCATAATGGATTCTTTTAAAGTCATTATTGTAATGACTGATGAGCTTTTCATATTGTGTGTCTGCCTATGAATCTATAGACTTATCGTTATACACTTATCGTCCTACACATAATGCAACCTATTTTATCCGACAGTATTACTGGATTACTCGGAACATGTATGGTAACCCAAATAACAATTTTTAGCCAGAGTTTCAAAAAAACTGCGGTTAAAAAATAACTGGAAATAACTCTGGTCATAATGTGGCTAGAAACGAGTTATTAAATTACTCTGGTTAATTGTACGGTGTAAATAAACCCAGTATTACCCTAAGGTTTATTTTGGGTAAAAATTTCTCTCTAAAACAACTTCTAAGTCAGATTTCGGTTTTAAAAATACCATTTTTAAACTTAAGGTTTATTTTGAATATTTATTTACCATTTAAAATCCTAGGTTAAATGTTGGTACTTTTAGAACGCATTTGCAACCACTAGATAGTTATTTATTGGTTATATATTAACCAATTTAATCCAAAGTTTTAAGCAAGTTTTAAAAGAACTCATTTTTTTACACAAAGTTTGATTTTTTGGTTAAAAATTCACCAAATTTGAGTCCAAGTTTAAATTTGGTACTTAAATAACCCTTTTTTAATTCAGATAATTATTTATCGGTTACAAATTAACCAAATTTGATTCCAAGTTTAAAGTTAGTATTTTAATTACTCTTTTTTCAATCCAAAATAATTATTTTTCGGCTTGAAATTAACTAAATGAAATGAAAGGTTTGAAGTGAGTTTTTAAATAACTGACTTTTTACACTGGATAGCTGCTTATTGGTTAAATATAAACCAATTAAAATAAGTTTTAAAATAACCATTATTTTTTTTATACAAATTCATTTTGTTGGTTAAAAATTAACCAAATTTGATTTTAATAACACCTTTTTTAACAGATTATTATTTTTAGGTTACAAATTAATCAAATCTAACCCAAAATTTTGAAGTGAGTTTTTAAAAAACTGACTTTTTACACTGATTGGTAAAAAATAAACCAATTTAATCCAGTTTAAAGTAAGTTTTAAATTAACCATTATTTTTTCATACAAATTCATTTTTGTTGGTTAAAAATTAACCAAATTTAATTCCAAGTTAAAAGAAAGTATTTTAATAACCCCTTTTTTAATACAGATAATTATTTCTAGGTTACAAATTAATCAAATCTAATCCAAAGTGAGTTTTTAAATAACTGACTTTTTACACTGATAGTTATTTATTGATTACGCATTAACCAAATCTAATCCAGAGTTTGAAGCAAGTTTAAAAATAGCTACTGTTTTTTACACAAATTGTTTTATTGGTTACAAACTAACTAAATTTGATACCAAGTTTAAAGTAAGTATTTTAATAACTCCTTTTTTAAAACAGATAAATGTTTATAGGTTACAAATTAACCAAACCTAATCCCAAGTTTGAAGTGAATTTTAAAATTACCCAAATTTGAAACATAGTTTTAAGCAAGATTTTAAATCACCCGTTTTTGAACGCAGAAAGCTAATTAATCGAATCTAAAACATTAGTTTTCAATTAACTCTTTTTAGCGCTGATAAATGTATTAATTGGTTGAAAATTAACCAAATATAATTTTTTAAGTTTCTTTATTAACTCTTTATTTGCCTATTTACAACTCTAGTTAAATATTAACTCAATTCCAGCCACATTTCAACTATCAACCCAACAACATTCTACGCACATACCCACTCGTAAACACAATTGAACAGCGTTGCCAATAATACTGGGGAAATAATGCCTCACTTGCAATAACATTATGCTTTTTAATGACAAAAGCCTCACTAATTGTTAATAATGAAAAATTAAACGTGTTTTAAATAGTCAAATAAAAACAATTCTTGTATTAAAAAAATGAAATAAATCACAGGAAAAAATATTATTTTCTAACAGTCTAATTTTATCAATATGTTATGTAATTATAAAAAAAAATACAGAAGAGTTTTAATGCAGATCTGTTGTATATAGGTTTTTTTAAATAGCAGGTCATAGCAATTTTTGTAGCTTTTTATTTCTGTCATATTTATTAGATTTCCTCAGATCTCTTGGACAGTTCCAATTAGCAATTGACTTATATGATCGGATTCCAATAGTTGTCTAAATAAGGCTTCTTTTATATTCAGTTCAGTGATACAAACAAAACATGAAAATAAATTAATGAATTTGAGTAACTTTTTGAATACGTTCAATTTCATTCGACAACCAATTAAACTAACTTATTTTTCGAGAAAATAAAACATTTACATCCATCGCTGCCATTTTTTTAAATCCGGGAATATGTGTATTTGTAAGTATAGGCACGTTAAAAACTAATTCAATATCAATAAATAAGTCTTATGAGAAAACTAGATTTAAAACCTCGGGCATTCAAATAATGCCTGTGCCTGTTTACATTGAAGCATGTTTTCGTTCATCAAAATGTTCCTCGTGCTTATAAAGAAAAAATCCTTTCATTTCAATATCTACCCATCCTTATCTCACACCTTTAAAACCCATGTATCACTCACACAAAAAAAAAATCTTCATGCTGAATCCGAGAATATTTATTGAAACTGGGCATCGGCATCCATCCATTTCTTTTTCACACATACAAAATCTACCTGATGTCTTACTGTATGCGCCATTCATCAAAAATCCAATGTAAGCAGGCACTTAAATGCATACAACATCCTCAGCTGGCAGCGCTGCAATTCACCATACACGCACACTCATCAATCATAAACCTCTTCATTCTCTCTCTCTCGTCAGTTTGTTTTTGTTCTTCGTGGCGACTGGCAACCGGTGTTTTATAGTGCGTGACAAAAAAAAAAGTTTCAAGTGTTTATTTAATATATTTCGTGTGATAAATTACGAGGTAAAGATATTATAATTATATTTTAAATAGTTATCTTTTGTGTTATAGGTAAGTTATTGAATTAAATAACCACAATAACTCTTTTATTAAAATATATTTGGATTTGCTCCTACTTTAGATTTTTTTTAACTTTATTTGTGGCATTTTGAGATGTTCGTGGTTACTTTTTACCCTTAGGGATAGTTTGTATAGTAAAAAAATAACTCTTAAGTGAAAAAATAACCTTTAAGTGAAATAATAACCCTGATGGAAAAAAAATAACCCTTGCACTGAAATAATTAGGGTAAAAAATAAACCTGAAAGGTAAAAAGTAACCAAAAACACCTACTTTCATGTGGCACATTTTTTTCTTCATTTTCATTCCGCGTTATTCTTCCAACCTTGTCAGTTAAAGTCATCGAGATAAAAAATGAATTCTATAATTAAAAATAAAATATGTAGTAGGACTACGTTTAAAAGAAAAGTTAAAAAAATTATATTAGAAATGCGTGAACAGGAAAAAAAAGTAAATCGTGAACAAGATTTTTCTATCATGGAATTTGAAGAGCAGCAACACCTTTCGAATATTGTTTGTGAAAGTGACAGTGATAGTAATAGTGACAGTTCTGAAGACAATAGTTTCGCCCTCCCAAAAAATATTAAAACTTATCCAGAAGATTTGACAAAAGACTTAACAAACTGGGCTATTCAGCATAATATACCTAATGTTTGTTTGCGTGATTTGCTGAAAATTTTGCACAGTTCTCATCCATATTTACCATTGGACCCACGGACATTTTTACATACATCCGTGGAGGTGGAAAAAAATTTTATCGAAGTTCCACCTGGTAGATACTGGCATTTCGGTTTGTTTCGCGCATTGACTAAAATTTTTGAAAGTGTTAAAACATGTCAGACAGAAATATTCTTGGACTTTAACATTGATGGCATTCCTGTTAGCAAAAGTTCAAAGGGCCAATTTTGGCCCATTTTGTGTTCACCAGATGGTTCTCGCTTACCACCGCTAGTTATAGGTGTTTATTACGGAATGTCAAAACCTTTAAATGTTAATGAATTCTTGCGATTATTTCTCGAGGAGGCTAGTAGCATTGGTGATTTCAATATTGGTTCGAAAAAAATTAATTTTAAAGTTAGAAATTTCATTTGTGATGCCCCGGCTCGCTCCTATTTAAAAGGAATTAAAGGACATAATGGTTATTTCGCGTGTGAAAGATGTAATATAGAAGGGGATTATAATTACAAATCTCACCAAATGTGTTTCCCGAACTTATCAAAATCACTTCGAACGAATGCTTCTTTTCGGGCTAGGATACACGAAGATCACCATACCCAACCATCTCCATTAGAAAAACTCCCAATAGATATGATTATGAATTTTCCTTTAGATTACATGCATTTATTGTGTTTAGGTGTTATGAAAAAATTATTGGTTCTTTGGATAAAGAATAGATCTCTTGCAACAAAACTTTCCGCCAAAAATATTGAAAAAATCTCTGAATCCTTAGTATCACTGCAAAAATGTATTCCATGTGACTTTAATAGAAAACCTCGTGGACTTGATGTTATTAGCTTTTGGAAGGCCACTGAATTCCGTACGTTTTTGCTGTACTTAGGTCCGGTTGTTTTGAAAAATGAAATTCATGATTCGGTATATGACAATTTTTTGGAACTACACTGTGCTGTTTCAATATGTTTAAGTAAAAATAAGCAAGTTTTTATTGATGTCGCACAGAGTTTATTCAAATCATTCATACAAAACTTTGCTAAAAACTATGGAGTTGAAAATATAAGTTATAACGTCCACAACTTATACCATATCGTAGATGATGTAAAGTACCATGGACCTCTAGATAATATTAGTGCTTTCAAATATGAAAATCGTTTACAATATTTAAAATGTCGAATAAGATCTGGAAACAGGCCGCTTGAGCAAATTGCAAATAGGATTATGGAAGATTTTAACAATATAGATTCAAACGATCTAGATGCAAAACAAACTCCTGTGCTTTATATGGAAGATACGAACACAACATGCAAATTGAAACACTGTGTTGGGATCTATAGAGCAATTCAGCTTGAACAATTTGTTCTGAAGTCGTCGAGTGCAGATAGTTATTTTTTAACAAAGTCAGAAGAAATCGTTCGAATGGAATTTGCAACGTATCGTCATGGCAAACCAGTTATTTTTGGTCCAAGTTTAAAAGAAAAACAAAATTTTTACGAGAAACCATTTTATTCGAAATTTTTAAGCACTTACAAATCAAATGAAGAAGAAAACGTGCCTCAATTTTGGAACTTAGAAAATATATCCTCCAAATTTTTTAAAATAACGTTACAAAACACAGACTCTGTTTTTTTTCCTTTAGTACATTGTTAATCAAAATGTATTGTGTTGTGGAGACGGTCGAGGGTGAAGAAAAATTTGTGACGGCAGTTCCAAAATGTTGGGTCATCGATGGAATAACGCTATTTTGGCCAAAGACAAAGAAGGACTCTGTTCTAGGTCGGAAAAATTGTATCAAGCCATCGCCAGACTGGCAACAATTGACATGCAAAATTCTTTCTGATGACATTGGTAAGATTTTTATCTATTTATTTAATTTTTCATAACAATATAGTCAGGAAGGTTTTCATTACAGAATCTAGACTATACTTTTGTGAAGTTTTTTCAACACAATATAAAACTGTTTCTGAAAGTACAAAAATCCTCTGCTGAAAAAAAAAAATCTTCGTAAAACTATGGTCTGGATTTTGTTACAAAAAATATTTATTTATTACTGACCGTGTATGTACGTAACCTGACCTACACGATCTAGCCTTTTGTCTTATATTATGCGTTTCACCTTTATTAATTCAGCTTTGAATTATATTAATATCTTGTTTTTTCTTTTAAGATTCCTGGGAGCAAGCGGTGAAGAAAGAGAAAGAGGCCGAATATTTGTCTTCCGAAGAGAATTCAGAAGAAGTAGTCCTCGACAAAAGTTCGGAAACCTTATTTAACGATCTAAACAGCTTTATGTCGTCATTAGTTCCAAATTCTGGTAAGGCTTTAAACTTATTCAAATCTTGGCAAACAGTATTTAATTTTCTCATACATTTAATTCTTAAGGCAATCCCCCGTACATCCTCTCAGAAGTGGCTGTTGATGACGTTACCATTACAAATGTGACGGCCGATGTTATGAATTGCATGAATGAAGGTAAAACAAATTTGTAAATAATATATACTAAAAGCTAGGTTATTTAATTTTTTTATTATTATTATTAAAACATATAAGTTAACATTGTAATTTTAGTACTGCAAGTAAATTACAATGTTAATTTAATATCTACAACACTGCAATAGTCTGCGGCTATAATAACTATTAACTTTCATATAGGATCTAACAGCAGTCAACTGAGGGAACTGGCTGCCAAATTAGACACGGTTATAGAAAACCAAAATTCCGCCGCGATTGAACGCAAGAACCAGCAAACAATGTTGGAGAACTTTATGGCGAAGACAGAAGTCTCCATTAATTTGCTGGTTGAAAAATATTCCAAAAACCATGCCCAAGAGGAAGCCGAGGATCTCCTCCTCGATGAAATATTTCCATTAACAACAAAACAGCAGATTGAGAATATCGAGGAGAAAATTCGACAAAATCTCCAATATACAAAAAAATTGGTAAATAACTTCATGTACATATCCTTTTTATATAAAAATAATACATATATTTGTGCATTTAATTATTAATTAAATCGATGTATTTATATGGGCTGATTTGCATAAGATGGCAACAAAAAGCTAAGGCGCGTAGGTTGGTTTGGGAACTGGAATCTACTGCCTAAAATTATTTTGTTTATTAGTTCTAGCTTTTTGTCACATCTTACGCAATTCAGCCCATATAAATACATCGATTTATAAAATTTGTTACTTTTCTAATCACAGTGTATGTACTTTGAAATAATTTTTTCATTTTCAATGCTGAAAGCTGACAGATATTATAAGATATAAGCTCAAAAATGTTAATCGAATCACATTTTTGGTGTTGAAAATTCAGATATTAACCCTATAAATATCAAAATGTCAAAAAAAATAATATTAAGCTTAGCAGCTTTTTTGACATTTCGCATTGAAAATGAAAAATAATTTATTTATTTAATAACAATACATATACTGACTATAAAATATAATATATACATATGTACATATGTACACTGGACCTAGATTGATTTTTAAAACGAATTAAGACAAATGTTTTCTCTGTCATAAAAACTCAATTTTTTTCTTTTTCTCTCGGTTGAAACTTAAACATGATTAAATGAGATGAAGATTTAAAGAGGTATTGTCATATAGGTTTAAATTGTTCTTGTTGCTAGTTTCATTTTCATTGAATAAGGAAGCTCAGCAAAAGTTTTACATTTAAACAAAAACAAATAAAAAGTAATAATTATACCTAAGATAGTTTGTTAGGTGCCGTGAAATAAGGATTTGGGGTAGGTGCGAGGTGGGGTGTGTGCAAAGTTTCTTCAGACATGCGTTATAATAAGTTCAGTTTACCTTTCATTACATTTTTATATGTCTGAAAATTTTAAATGTGCAACTTTGGGGCACGTTATGTACATATATTTAGAAAACAGCTATTTACATCGGATATATATGATGAATTCAAAGTTTCTTTAAATTCAGATTCTTTAAATGCAAAAGAAACTTTGCACACACCCAATCTCGCAACTACCCCAAATTCTGTAGTGTGCCCAAACAGGGATGCAAGCTGTTTTAATTTTTTGAAAGGAAATGATTATAGATTTGACGCGAGAACTAAAACCACCCATGTTTTTAAATCTTTTTTCCTACCTTACGCGGGAATAAAAACAACTTTTTAAAAGTGACTTTCATCCTCATCTAGTAGTAATTCAAGTCCTCGGTGGTCCTAGTTCCTGAGGACTTAGTTTCTTATTAGGAGCGTTTTATTTTTCTAGTCTATAGTCTAAAACAAAAACTTAAATCAAATTCCCCCGTTTAAAACGTAAAGCAAAAAAAAATTATTAAAAACAACGATAACACTCTTGCAATAATGCTATTGTTTTTTTTAAGTCAGGAATTCATTCTATATTTTATTTTAAAATCAAGTTTTTTCAGTCCAGAGTTCTGAAATAGTTTTCAAACTGAAAATTATGGAAATAACTCAAAGACCTTTTGTCTTAAACTATTTTTTTTTTAGAAATTTTATATTTAATAAGAACTATTTTTATTTTATATTTTCAATCTTTAAAGTATTTATGCAATAAAAAGTAAATGGTTCTAGAAGGATGTTAATTTTCAAGATAATAAAAAAATAAAAAAAAGAAGAAACAAACGAGTCTAACAATAATAGTCAATCGGTATATGAACCTGAATCCACTACATGATGTTCAAAAATTTTAATTAATAAATTATGATCAATAAATTAAATTAAAAGTTTCCTTTCTAAAAAATATTTGTATTCTATTACCTACTAATTCCAATAAGAATCAGCAACACGTGAATCATGAGATTTGTTTCTGGTTTTTATTAGAAATTTGGTTGTTATCTTATTTTTCATATTTTGAAAAGCAACATTTCTGGAAGCATTTAATTTTTATTGTGGCACTATCAATTGTTAATACAATATTGAAAAAATGTATTGAATAAAGTTAAATTCTAAAAAAAAATCAGTTTCAAGGTCGTTTGCGTTATCACTGTTTTTAAATAATTTGAAGGGCTCAGGGAAAAACGGCACAAGTCCATTTTTTTTTTTTCAAAATTAGACTAATGATGACATTTTGTAGCTTTTTCTGAGTACATTTGAAGGGGTCATCGGGATAAAAAATATATATATACACAATCTGCAAATACGTCTTCACTGACTCCCTCCTATCCAAATTCTCATGGCAGGGAACGAACGCCAAAAAAAAAATTTAATCAATATAAACACGTCATATTTGATGCGATTCTTGAAGCCGTGAGGACGAGGTATCCGTCTTTTAGCGATGCTGAGGGTGCATCCTTCTTCACTTTACTTTTTATGGGAATCGCTTTTATACTCTAAAAAAAAGTTTTTTGTATTACATTTATTTTTATAATACATTCTTAATAAATATATATATTTTTGTTTCCGTTTTTGTAGGTTCGTAAATTGAGCACGTTTGGAGGGGTCAGCGGGATAAAAACAATACGCACAATATGCAAATGCGTCTTCACTGACTCCCTCCTATCCGAGTTCTCATGGCAGGGAACGAACGCCAAAAAAAATTTCAACCAATATAGAAATATATTTGACGCGATCCTTGAAGCTGTAAGGACGAGGTATCCGTCTTTTAGCGATGCTGAGGGTGCATCCTTCTTTAAAAGTTTCCTGAAACAGGCACCTTTCAGGCTTGGAAAACAAACTGGGTAAGTTTATAAAAAAATGTAATTTATAAACAACATTTTATAAAATTGTCTTTTCTATTAACAGAAATCCGAATACCAGTTCTTCCGATGGCCTAGAATCCACATCTTAGTTTGTAAGCTTAAATTAAGTTTATATTAATCTTAGATTTAAGTTTAACTTTAAGTTTATTATGTACACTATTTTTAAGTGTAATATACATTAAAATTAATTTAATTTATTCCTAATTTGATTCTTCTCATTTAAAGCATTTAACTTTCAGCTGGGAAGATTTTCGATAACCATTATAAACCAGGGTTTGCAGCATATTGGTAAGCAAACGGTTATAAGAAAGCCGTGAAATTTACATTGCAAGTTTTATAAAAAACTGTAATTAAACGGTTATAAGAAAGCCGTGAAATTTACATTGCAAGTTTTATAAAAACTGCAATTAAACGGTTATAAGAAAGCCGTGAAATTAACATATTGCAGGTTTTATAAAAACTGTAAGTAAACGGTAATAAAAAAGCCGTGAAAATAACAAATTGCTGGTTCTATAAAAACTGTAAGTAAACGGTTATAAAAAAACCCAATAAATGATCTTATTACAGGTTTTATGAAAACCGTAGGCAAACGGTTACAAAAAAGCCGTGAAAAGAGCATATTACAGGTTTCATAAAGACCGTGGATAAACGGTTATATAAAAGCCATGAAATTTCCATATTACAGGTTTTTTAAAAACTGTACGTAAACGATTATATAAAAACCGTCAAAATATCGTTTTAAAAAAACCCATTATTCGGAGAATATACAGGTTATTTAAAATCCCTATCTAAACTCAAAAAAGCAGTTGTTTATCAACGCTTTTTTGAAGTTTTCTTGTAACCACAATCTAACTGACGTTATTTAGTTACTGACCATTTCCGGTTATGGAGACGTCTCTTGAGCGTCTCCGAGACGTCTTTTTAGCCAAATTCGTAACTTGGAGGTTAATTAACCAAAGCTGATATCCAGTTTATTAACCGTTTTTAAACCAAAAATTGTTATTTGGGAAAGCTAAGTATAGACGATTGTCAGATCTTACAATATTGTCAGATCTGTTATTGGTCTCACAATACCGGACAATTAGCTGACAATTGACAAATTTCTTACAATGTAAAATTGTCCGTTCACACGATTGGTAGATTTTGTGCCAAAGTCTGACAATTTAATTGTCAGCTCTTGTCTGACAATTTTCGGACAATTAAAATTTCGGACAATTGAAAATTTTCTGTTCACACGGTTGGCAGACCAATAAAAATTCAAGTCACAATAAAAATTTAATTCAATTGAGGATTTCAAGATCAAACAAACTTTTATAGAATTTCACTTTTTAATGTATGCAGCAACTATCAAGAAGAGGATACTTTCAAAGTGATTTCAAAATCTAGTGACATAGTGGTAATGCCAAAAATATTGGACGAGCATTTGAAAAAATTTAACTACAACTGGACATCGAGGGCGACGGACGACCTTATACACTACGAAGGAGAAATATGCCTGAGGTCGTCAAGACGCGCTACGAAGACCAAAAGTCCATAGTCTGTATCAAATTATTAAACAAAAAAAAAAAGAATTTAAATTTTAAATCATTTATTTTTTGAAACACGCAAGAATGAGAAGATCTTGCAATAATTGAACTATATTATTTAGAAGAAAAAATAAACCTTTGCGTATAAAAAATTCAGCAGGCTTACTCCAGAGAGCTCGGCTGATTTAGAAAGTGCGACCTTGAGACTATGTTAGGTCTGAGCGAGTTTGCGGCAGGCTGCTTATTGTTACCAATTGCTTGAGCTGGTTTTTTTTCCAGGTAGTGTCCCTGTCCACCCTCGTTTTGGCATTCTTCAAATTTATTTGATTGCTCGTATAGTCTTGTTGGAATTTGCTGTTCAGTGTTCACTTTATTTTCATCGTATTTAATCTTCATTTGAGTAGATATCTTTCAATTGTTTTTTTTTGTTCCGAACAAAATATACAGCACAAGGAATTTAATATAAAAGTGAGTCCAGTTGCTTTATAGATTTTTTTCATTCTGTTCTGGAAAAACTACAAATTTCCTACAAAAAAGTTTTTTTTTTATCTCTCAACTCGGCTCCAACCGTTTGACATTTCGAACAATGAAGAAATTGTCAGCAATTGTAAGATGATTTCAATGAAAACATCTGACAATGACCAATGAGTCTGACAATGTCCTAATCGTCGGACAATGACACAAATTGTGTGTTCAGACGATTGTAAGACATTTGGGACAAGACACTGACAGTTCTGACAATATTGTAAGATCTGACAATCGTCTGTACTTAGCTTAAGACTCACGTTCTTATTTTACCCTACCGCTTGCATAAATATTTACACAACAAAGATATTGAAATTTGAATCCGAGAAAAATAACCTTTCTAACAGGAAACAGTTATATACATAGCAAATACCGTTGTTTTTAGACTTTCAAAAGCACTCGATTTATTCTCAAGGGAATCACCTAAAAATTTTGAATTCTAAGTGTGAAAAAAATCATTTAGTGGTTTATTCTGGAAGGTTTAATGAAAAACAAGATAATTAAACATGTATCCTGACAAATTTGTTGCTACTTTAAAAGGCAAAATAAATTATTATCAACGGAAAATTGTTAGCTTATGAGAAATCTTTTCTTATTTTTTTGTTTTTTGCACTGAAACCTGATGTATGTTTCTTTACCTCGTTCGTCGTGCCCCTCCTTCAGCTTTAAGCCACACATTCAAAAGTCTCCATAGGAAAATGAGTTTTTCAAATTGCCGGAGGCTGATCGAAATTACAATTGAAAGTTAAATGTTATTGGTAACTTTTAGTCGATGGAGTTCCAATGAATTAAATGTGGATGAATTCCTTTTCTGGCAAAAGAGGGTATAAGTAATACATCGAGACTTGACATAAAAGGAAATATAGTCCGAACGATGAATATACCTAAGTAAACTTATATGTTATAGATTTAACAGTATAACAAGGACTATTTTTCATTATTTGCAAAAGTTCAATGAGTCGATTTTCATTACATGTATGTATATACCATAACATAGACTACAGAAATAGACGTTGAGAAGGACGACGACGACGATGACGACAATAACTAACGATATGTGATGATAGCAAACGAAATATCGAACAGCTGTGGGAAGAGTTCTTTTTGTATAGGTACTTCGATATATGTACATATTTAACTTTAATTTCGATTGAAACAAAACATTTTATCAAGTTAAGTTAAAGAAAAAGGAGTAAAGAAATAAATGAATACAGTTGGTTTTATTTCTATACAATGAAATTGGTTCTCGTTTTGTTGTGTCCTTTTTTTATACAAGGAGATCTAGAGAATTTACATTAAATAGTTTTAGGTTTTTTTAAATTACAAATCGAAATTATATTTACTTTCCTTTTAGCAAGCACCTGCATATCAGTTAAGGATAAAGGATATAACATTTTGATAAAGTACTTGACTACTCGTTCATATATCATTTCAATATAAAAAATAAAATGCACGATTTGAAATGATTAAGTTTTCTTTTTTTTGTCATAGAAATACAAGGGTGTACGCAGGGAAGGAATCGCGTAAGGCGGTAGTTGATAGTTGATCATCAAAATTAATGATTTTGCTCCACGTAAGGTGATTATCAAATTGACTATCACTTTTTTGCCATGGTTTGTTGGCGACAGATATTTAGGTGTCAATTTCAATTTTTATTTTTTTAAACAATATATCGGTCGGGACAAATTATAATGTAGTGAAATAAAACTAAAAGATATTTTTAGCTATTTTCTTTTTTTTTATTTTTAGCGAAATAATAAAAACCAAAGTAACCATTAGCTGAGTAATATTGAAATGTAATATACAGAGCGAGTAGGTTGGGTTAAGAAAAGAAAAAAATCGTATTGGAGGAGGGTCTATTTTCTTCTGTTTGGACGGGAAGGGCAATTTTCTAAAAAGTTGACTTAAAACAGAAAAGAAAAATATTTAAAAGCAACTGTTAAACTTACAACTTACAATGCCTTGCTATACCTTTTTGGAAAGCCAGAAATCTCTTATTTAATTTTCTTTTTAAATTAAGTTTGTTAGTGAATATTTTTTGAAAAATTAATTTTCAAACTCGAAATATTGAAAAAAAAATGTCAAACTAATTTTTTTCAAAATTTTACGTTAAAAAAATTAATTTAAATTTAGTTTTTTTTTTATAATTATGGAAGAAATGTTAAAGCAAAAATTTAAACTTATTAAATTCTACGTAAGAGCATTAGATTTTGAGAAAAAATGCAGTAATTCAAATTTAGGACAGAAACTTTTAAGTAAATGCTTAACACATACAAATAAAGTTCACCAAAATACTGCTTATACAGGGTGTCCTACAGTAGCCGGCTGCGCAGACAAAAACAAAGGGTTCCTGAGGTTATTTTATGTTGAAAAACAATAGGTACCTAAATTTCTTATTTTCGCTTTCTTTTCAATTCATTTAAATTGAAGCAACCGATTCTTGAAATTTTTTGCATTTAGTTAGCAGTTTTTACCCACCTCACAACTTTTTTCAATGCGGATAATGGTTTTCTTAATGGTTTTACTTATTTGTTTTTAATTGTTGGCTCTTTTAACGCTTATTAGACGCATAGATGCAGTTTTGTATTCGTTTTTAGTCCAATATAGGTACCCCATGGTCTTTGCCTGCGCCCGCCGGCCGGTGACTTTGGGACATCCTGTATATGTTAATTTTTGATTTTTTTTTTCAAAGAGCCTGATTACACGATTCTTTTTTCGTTTGTTTTGTTATTCGTCTTTTTGACAGGTACGTATCCTCATGATTACACGATTCTTTTTTACATTCGTGAGACTTGATTCGTTATTTTGACATTCAGAATCTCCACGGTGAATTTATTGGAAAATAAACATTAATAATAATTAAAAAAGGGGTTTAATCACTTCTTGTTCAAATGTATACCCTATTTAGCAATGAAAAGCAATGTTAAAACTTATAATTTAAAGTTTAAAAATTCCTCGTTTAATGCTTTGATTTTAGGGATGAGCCATATTGAAAAATTCTCAGCGACAAATCGGCACACACATTTATCGAACCGAAACATCGGTATTTTTCGAAATCGATACTTGAAAACAAAGGAAATACTTCTTCCTTTTCTATTTTCAGGACCAAATATGTTAAAATTTCACATCAAAACGTGTTTTTGATTTAAGACGTAAAAGATTATTGGTGCCTTTCAAAATTTATAAACTACTTTCCTCCATTAATTCTTCAATATTTTAATTAATAAAAAAAAAACGATTTGATAACATTTTGGAAAGTTAAAAAATTAAAGCTACTAAAGCATAGGCTTCTTCTTTGTACAAATGTAGACATTTTTCATATTAAGCTAAGTTCTTACATGTAAGTCACGCCAACAAAAAGCTATCAAAACATTTACTTCTTCAGTAACTCATAAAATATACCACCATAACCTGAAAAATGATTTTACCACACCATGTATGTTTTCCCCAATCCCCAAGGGAATTTTATAAAAAAAAACACGACTTAAGGCTTAACTACATAAGCCAAAAAAGTGAAAAATTACAAAAGTGAAAATTTTCAAACTTATTTTGGGATAATGTTTCTCACTGGAAAACTTATAAAAAATGATGCAGAAAGCTTAAATTTTAGATTAAAAATATTTGTGTATATTCTTTTTCACTGGAAAACTTATAAAAAATGATGCAGAAAGCTTAAATTTTAGATTAAAAATATTTGTGTATATTCTTTTTCACAAAAAAACTGCGCTAGCGGGTTAAGCCTTAACTACATTGGCCACTTTTTGCAAAATTATAAAAGTAAAAATATTTTTTTCCCGTTAACGAAGTTATTTTGTGAAAAGGAATATACACATTTCTTTTTAAACCAAAATTTAAGCTTTCTGCATCAATTTTATAATTTTTCCAGTGAGAAACACAATCCCAAAATGAGTTTGAAAATGTTCACTTTTGTACTTTTTCACCTTTTTGGCTTATGTAGTTAAGGCTTTAATGTGTTTAATGCGATAACAGCTGAGTACTTTTACAAAAGCCCAGAGAATTTTCGACTTCTAACCCAAGCGCGAAGAATAGACGTGAATTTCATACTTATTATCAATTGTTTGTATTGAAACCTATGTGAGTTGTCGGCTTCGCCAACTATGTTGTGGTTTTTTTCAACCAATTGGAAAGAGTCACACTCGTTTTATTAAAAAACATTTTTAGACTAACTTTGGTGTGAACATTTATTGTCTTGGTTAAAAAGTAGATATTGACATAATTTGGAATTTGTACCTGATTTATAACTAGTTGTTACGCACCCTCTTTGCTGAACTCTTTGCTAACTCCTTTGGGTATTGAAATAATCCTTATTCCCTTTCCATGAAATAGTACCTAATGAACTTTTGTCAATTTTTTTAAAATCCATCAAATTTAAAAAATTATAACAAATTAATAAAATTACAATATGCTTTCACATGACAATTTTCTTATTGAAAGAACACACAACTTGATAGAAAACAACAAATATTTTTGTGAACTTTCACTCTTTGCATTTGATTTAAACATTTGTTTGCAAGTTTCTATTTTCTTGTATGGTCGATGCAATTTATCAAAAAATCGATACTGAAATATGTATCGATGTTTTACTTTGAATAACGAATCCCGGTTACATCGATTGCCATCATCGCTCATCACTAATCGGTTGTCAAACCAGAACGTCAAATGTTCAACCAGAAAAAGTCTTGAAATTTTCATTCCTGATGCTTTCGTTACTTCATTCCCCTTACATTTCTACACCCCTGACCATATCTGTCAAAATAACGAAAGACGAAACAACCGAAAAAAAGAATCGTGTAATCAGCGTCAAAATTGTACGTTTTATATTTAATACATATAGCTTGCTTGAACTTTAAATCAAACACTAAAATGCTTTTGAGATAATAGGAAATTAACACAGTCTACAACTAACATTAAACGACATTGATTTAATTTCGCTAGTCTAACAAACAAAATTGTAAAAAAAAACTGCGTTTTAGTTTTTTGCTGAAAATTCACATTACGGAATAGGGTTAAGAATTTTTTTTGAGAAAATTGCCTTATTTTTGAATATGTATATCTTTTTAAGCACTTCACCTGTTTTGCTATTAATTTGCAGTCTGGTGTTCTTGAATATTTTAAACAATATCGGGTTTAAACATTTTAGTAAATTATTTTCTGTTAAAAAATAAAAAAATAAACAAGAAACTATTTTTTTTTTGTAATTTTACTTTTTTTGACATCGTAAAAACGTGGCTATATATTGTTGTTACCCAAACGATAAAGTTTGTGCGGTGCAAAAATTTACTAAATCTGTAAAGGAGATTTGAACACTAAATTAATTAAATACATTAATTTAAACACTAATTTAAGGATCTTGAACAAGAGATTGTATTTTATTATTTATTAAAAAAAAACCTGAGCCTATACCTGCAAAATATTTGCTATTCCTCTCACAGCATTTCATATAATCCTTGAGGATAGATAATAAATTCTCCATATTTTCAAGAAATTCTGTTGATACTATAAAATATATATACCTACGAATTCTCTAGAAAATCCTTTTCTAAAACATTTTATAGTTTTTTCTTTTATTTCCCGAAATATTAATATTTTTCTTCAATTTTTACCCACCAACATAATTTATTCGACTGCAATAATTCATAGTTTTTTTTTTAGAAAAAAAAATCTGTTTGTTCGCATGAATAATGATTTTTAGGTCTTAAGAGGTTTATTGAAAAACATTCTTTCCAAACGCCGAATAAATTATACCTAAACCTATACTATGAGGAAAAAAATGAAAATTGTTTCTTTTTATATTCAATATTCAAATAGACTTCTTAAAATGGATAAGATATTCGAATAAGGAAGCACTCTCTGCTTTTTCCCCATATATATTTACAATGCAGCACCTGAGACTTGAGATAATCCTCTCAACGTTACCACCTTGACTTTATTTGGCGCACGTTCTTTCCTCCCTTAGATATGCAAATATGTCTTACTCACCATAACAACAATATTAGTATGCATCGAATGAAAAGTGCACAAAACAAAAAAAAAAAAAACATCTCTTCGCGAAACGACACAAAAACTGCAATATACCTTAACCAGAATGCATAATAAAAAAAAAATAAGGTAATCACAAAAAAAAAAAATTACAAAAAAATCCAGAGAAAATCCTTTTTTCAAGAAAATTAAGCAAAAATAATGTAGGATGCTCTATGGATGCAGGATGTTACTCCAACTCAAACACCAATACCGCACATTGCCCCACCACGCACAAAAGATAAATGCCCACAAGGCTAAATACTACGGGAGAAGGAGGAGGCGAGTAAAATAAAAAGAATTCTCCGTCAGGGGCACAACAATATATATCAAGTACAACTGACTCTGGGCCCGTCAAGACGAGCCGTTGACAAAAACACCCTCTACCCTCCTATGCCGTCATATCACACAACAAAGAGACATAAGATACCCAACTCCCCCACTCTGCAAGAAAAGAAGGATCTGTCATCAGGGGGATAAGAGAAGAAAAATTGCTTCAAGGAGTTTCGCTCGAAATTCATAATGTTTATGAGTTTAATGAAGTGCCAATGGCAATAAAATATTTTATTATGGAAATCCTAAAGTTCTCATAATTTTTCACTTTCTCATCATAATCAGCCGCAATAGGCGGCATCAGATGCGATGGGCAAGAGGGTCGTGTCAGTGGGCGGAAGGAAATATTTGCATTTGCTGTACAAAAGCTCAAACCATCAACATCATCATCACCAAGAGACGAAATGTATTCTTTTGAGAAGAATTTTCCTTAAAATATATAATTTAGTGTGAAGAAGAAATGCAACGAAAATTTCATTACCTTTCCGTTCCCATTAATATTCCCTTTTCTATATTTACACGACCATCTTGTTTCTTGCATTTTTGCTGTTTTTCCATAACTTTTTAATGAAAATGAAATTTTCAATGGCATTTATCTTGAAACATCATATTTTAAACTATGACGGTCTTGAAATTGATGAGTGAAATGAAAATTGCAATTTGATTGAATGAATTAATATTGTTTTCTCCTTGTTTTTTTTTTTTTATATTTAGATAAATGCATTGACTCTGTCATTAATTCTAGTTTTTTTAGTTTAAATATTTATTCAAAATTAGTCCTGGGATCAATATCAATATGCCAGGAGTAGAAGATTAGCCCAAAGAATATGCTGTCATAGGGACAACACTGCTGTGCTGATACTCCATGTTCGGTGGAAGTTGTAGAAATTAGACAAACTGCTTAACATTAAAGCAGTTTGTATACCGAGCTTTGTATAATAGGAGTTTTTCTTTTCTAGTTCAGAGTAGTTCAGAGCTGAGCCCAAACTGTAAAACAAAAATGGAGTGTTTCTTTTTGAGTTCAGAGAGCTCAGAGCTTAGAGTTTGTGTTTTTTTTCTTGAGATCCATGATCTCAGTATAAAATAACCGAGCAGACGGAGTAAAAAACTGAGCGCGGCCAACTTCATACAGTTTCCATGTAATTTGAAGATATGACAATTGAGTTTGAGTGCTCAGGTGTGTTTCATAATTAAATCGGAGAGCTCTGAACATACTCTGCTCAGAGTTTACTCTGTTCGGTCAGATTCTACTCAGTGCTCTGCTCTGAACAAACTCTGTACTAAAAAAGAAAAACGCCAATGAAGCATTCTCAGAAAATACAGACTAAGGAAGAGAAATATTAATTTTAAGAGAAATTATTCTAGAGCACTGGAAACTGCACTTAGACAGAGTTATCAATTCTCCGTAAAATTGCAGCTTACATTAATGCAAGAAGAAGACTGATTGCAGCCCCTGCAAAGAATGGCATAGCGCGTAGATCTATTGATTGAGCTCGAAGCAGAACACAATATTCAATTTGCCAAAACTTGGCTTAGGAACCAATCTCGTTTGTTAAGGGAAGAGTTCGTGTTCTTGATCTTCTGATTTGTTCTTTTAGAGGTTTTCATCAAATGCATTGCATTTATTTTGATTTTTCGGTATTGATGATGTTATGATTCTGTGAGCGATGTTGATGACGAAGAATATTGACGGTAGAAATGACGAAGTTGATATAGTAATTTTGGTTGCGATAATTGTGACCGGCAATCTTAGTTGGTACAGCTGAAATTTAATCCAACGCAGATGACAGATTCCTCACAAGTTTAAGGTGTCCTACAGGCCAGAGTACGTTGCTGGTGATTTTCTCTGAGGCCTGACGTACTTGGTTCTCATTAGTATTTGGGGTCATCAATAAACTATTGGTAGGCACTGATGTTTGATGCCCACTTCCGGGCTTAAGCTATAGTCACTTGCTCGTTAAAAACTCTTCTCGTTTGTTCCTCTTTATGACGCCTGGTCATTAAAAACTTTATGAACTTTATCTTCTATTGATATTCTTTCTTCATAAATGAAAAAGTTCGGTGGCTTAAAAAGAGTTTTCACAACGGTTTTTTTTGTGATTATCGTTCTTTTTTATATCAATTTTTTTGTATTGATAAAAATTGATTTTTTCGTGACTGTACTTTCATATAGGTATTATTCTGCCGTGTTAACTGAAAATGACGTATCTATTTTTTTTTATGATTATAGCAGTTTGTTTTGTCAATTTTTTAATAGTTATAAACTTTTTTTAGTAAAAAAAAAAAGGATTTGTTTCCATCGGTTAACTGCTTAAGCTACAGCTTAAGTTGTCAATTAAAACCATCCCAAGAATTTTAAACTTAGCCTGAACTAAATAAATCGACAAAGGTAAGATATATCAATTTCAGTTAACAGGGCAGTATTGTTCATAGTTTATTATTATTACTTATTGTACTATTCATAATTTCAGTTTATTAGACTTGACCATTCTTTATTCCATCAATTTCATTAAATTTTTGAACAACAACAACTTAAAGGTGCTGCCACCAATTGTTTGCGAATTAATTTATTTTTAATTCGTTTAAAAAAAAGGAAACTGATGATAGGCGGCTTTGCACTCCTTGAAATAGTTATATCACCAGCCAAAAAAAATATAAACGAATTAAAAATAAATTATTTCGTAAACAATTGGCGGTAGCACCTTTAAGTTGTTGTTATTGTTCAAAAAATCATAGTTTAAAATGTTTTTTTTTTTTGAACCTTTTAACAAATACAATAAATCTACTGTATCGATTCAATATCTAAATTAAAACTAACGACAGAGTGTTACGGGGCGTATACGTAACTTTAATTTTTTTTTTCTATTTTTTTTTTAATAAAAATTAGCTTTATCTCAGTTTAAGCGAAGTCGTTAAAGCCATTTTTGAGAAAAATGGAAAAAAGGTCGTTGTATTTAAGCCAAGCCAACCATACCGTACAATATTCTATATGAACTAAAACTTAAACTAGAATATGCTATGCTATGCGTTGCACGGAGATTGCTTTTATTTTGAATTGTAGCGACGCTTATTCTTGATTGAATTTGGTAAATTGAAAATCCAGTCCTCAAAATATATGGGTATTTTAAAAGTTGTTTAAAAACTTTTTACTGTCAGTATTCTTTTTATTTGAGTTAAATACAAATACACGGTTTTAATATACATTTTTCTGTAGTAGCCCATGGCGTAATGGTTAGTGCGATGGACTGTCATGCCAGAGGTCTGGGTTCAATACCAGCCGCTTTCATTTTAAGTTTTTTTTCCGGGCTACTGCCTCTTGCGAGCATGTGACAAATCCTCCAAGAGTATCTCTTGTCATAGAAAAGTGCCACTCACCAGCCGTTCGGATTCGACAACAAACTGTAGGTCCCCTTCATTCCTGCAGACATAAACACAGGAATGGTTGAGGGTTGTAAGTCACTAGGCCCTGGTTCTTCATGAGCCGTTGTGCCACCAAATTTATTTATTTTTATTTACATACATTTTTCAAAATATTGACATTAAAATTGATTGGTAACTTTTAATCGTCATATTTTTATCAGATTTGATCTGAAAATAATTAAAAAAGAGAACAAAAAAAAGTCATCAGATTAATTGCACTCAATTTAGTTATATCTAATCGTTAAGAAACATTAGCCGTGTTTTTTACAAATTTATATCGGCTTAGACAAAAAATTAATTCACAAAATAAAACACCATAATTAAGCATTTATATAATTCTTTATCTTGATATCTATCAAGGCTTTTATCATTGTTGTGTTTGTGTCGATAAATCTTAACTTGAATAAATTTTCTATCCAGGCTAAGTAAATGTAGGTAAAGTAAAAAAGTCTTTATAAATATTCAGGCTTAAGCCATAACTACATTGGCCACTTTTTGCAAATTTACAAAAGTCAAAATATTTTTTTTCCCGCTAACGCAGTTTTTTTGTGAAAAAAAAGGCACACAATTTTTTTTAAACAAAATTTAAGCTTTCTGCATCATTTTTATAAGTTTTCCAGTGAGAAATACTATCCCAAAATGAGTTTGAAAATATGTATAAACCTCTAGTGGGTTATGGATCAGTGTTTGGTACTTTTTAATAAAAGTTGATTGAAAATAAAAAATTAATTTTGATCAAACCATGAGTTTATCTAGTAATTTAAAGAACAAGGGCGAATAAAATCAAAATTATTTAAATGCACAAACAAATTTACCGAATTGTAAGGGCGGTTTTCGAGATAAACTTTTTCATAACGGCTCTATTGCAGGAACCGATATTTTTTGAGCTCTTTAGGGAATCACCTAAAAAATCACTTCAGGCATAATTGCGAAACCCATTTTTCACAAAGCATTTGATTTCGTATAACATTGAGTTAGTGTGTACTTATTAAATATTTTTACAGTTATTTCGGCTACAGTTGCAGCTGCAGCTCCGTGCCCATTCTGTTTGGGCAGTTAGGTACTGTATAGAGTGTGTCAGTATTAGTCCCGATTTCAAGCCGGCTTGATATATTGACAAGGTCAATATTTTGAAGGACGAGACGAGACCGGAATTTCGAAATATTTCTAATATGACGTTTTATCTTGTTGTCGTTGTTCTTCAAAAGCATAAACGTAACATATTCTTTATTTTATTACCGTTCAACCCCTGCAAAAAATGTTAATCGGGTATAAAAGCTTTGTCGATATAACACCTTTTTTCTTATGAAACAACGTGAAATAATTAATATTAAGTTAACCTAACAAAATAATATTCATTCCAATTAATATTCAAATTTTCGAACGAACCAAAATTCCCGTCAAAAAGTCGATTCAACCAGGCAGGCAAAACACCAAATCAAAACATCAAAACAATCGCCTTATCACTTGCAACAACAAGAACCGGCGCGCAGCACCCCTTAGGCATTTTCAGCTTATCGAATTTAATGCCTTGAAAAGTACCTATATTCGCATATTTTCTTGCGCCGCACCGCTTCGCTGTGCTTAGGGATCCTTTTGATTCTGGAAAGCTCTCTTATAGGTTGGCATTGGCAGTTGTAATTATGGCGGCGTGGCACACAAATAACCTTTCAGCACAAAACCACACACATGTCTTTGACTGCCAATGCCAATCCATGGTTGTTGGCTGTTTTAGGTCCTCCATGTTGCTAAAATAACATAATTCAACTCCATACCATCGCATCATCGCTGTCGCATCCGCATCGCTATTAAAAAACAAAAATCACCATCAAAGGCCCACCACCACCAATATTCATCCACAGCCACATCCTTTAAAAGTCAATTTACATGTTAACGAGGAATTTAGTTCTCGCGCTTTGGCATAATTTCGCACCCATCGGGCACAATGAACGCACCCGGGCCCGTTTTACCATTCCCTCGTGTCGTGCCGCACCGCACTTTATATACGTCCTCTCCTTCATCACTTTATTCGCCCACTTAAATCTCGCGAAAAAGCCATTCAAAGTCGATTTTATGAATTATCCTTAATTGTATCTGAGCAATTAAATTGTGTTCTAAAAAAGGTTAGAGGGAAAAGTAGACTGTGACAGCGATTAGAAGCGAGATAAGGCTGCGTTCCGGCGGCGTCAGTGACGTTGTTGTCGTCGTGGCCAAAAACATGAGTCACAAAATGCATGAGTCGGAAAACCAAATTGTTTATAATTATTGCATCGCCTCGATTTTGGATGTTCAAAGTACGAGCTGTATCTTAATATACACTCCGTTTCACTTGCTTATGAACAGGTTTTTTTTGTTTTATTTTTGATATCATTACATTTATAACTGCTAAGAAAAACAATTTTGGCCGAAGAGAATCTAGGAAATAATTCTTGTGTTGGAAAGTGATATTTTTTGCAAAACTTTCGAATTTTATTTAATACCTGACTGATTTTTAATAAAATTGATTTTTCTCGATTAGTATAGAACAAAAAGTATGCATCAAGACTGATTGAACGAACTTTTCCTTGTAGGTAAAAATTATGGCTACATGAAATTTGGCCCCAATGAAAAATGGCCCAAACAAATAATAAAAAATAGCCCCAAAGCTGGGGCTTTTTTTCATAATGAAAAATGACCCCTTTTTCAAAATGGAAAAATGACCCCAAACTTAATGAAAAATAGCCCACAAACTTAAACCAAAAACAAAAAATTGGCCTAAAAATATATACATAAAACAACAACAACATACAAAAATGGAGCTATTTTTCATTATGAAATTCAACCCTAAAATGAAAAATGGAAAGAGGTCCCCAAAAAATTAGAAATTACCCCAATTCACAAAATTTAGTCAATTTTTTGTTGTTGTTGCTTTTCATATAAATTTTTGGGGCCATTTTTCGTTGGGGCCAAATTTTATGTAGCCAAAAATTATAATACTATATGATAATCTTTAACCAAAAATGTTTAAAAAGTCAAAAATCAAAAATACAGGGTGGCGGATAAGTAAAGTTATAATTTAATTATTGAATATTTTTTTGCTTACATATTTTTTTTTTTCAAAAACTTGATAAATTTATGATGAAAAAACTCAGCACACAACAAAGAACCAAAAATGTTCAATTTTATTTTGAAAGTCGACATTCAACTATTCAGAGTCCGACACAAAGGTCATATCGAAATTTCTTGCATTTTCGAAATTTGCTCAGTGCTCCAACAATTTACCGATTTATTTAGCACTATCAGCAACAAAAGGCTGATTGTGATCTTCCGCGACGACGACCTCGTGCAGTTCAAAATGATGTGAATATTGCTCGGATGCAAGCAAGTATTAAGGAAAACCCCGAAACTTCCACCAGGAGACGTTCGCAGCAGCTGGTGATACCTATAGGCGGTCTTTGCAATTACACCTTTTTCCATATAAGATTCAATTGGTTAACGTAAAGAGTTGAAAACAAATGGTCCACAAGTGCTCATTCAGTACGGATAATAACGCGATTTTCTGATTTTAACTAGCCGTCGCGTTCGCCCAATTTAATGGCTTGGTTTAGATTTTTTTCTTTGGGGCTATCTAAGAAGTAAGGTGTATGCTAATGAGCCAAGAACCGTGCAATGTAACAGCTTAAGGCCAATATACAAGGGCAGTAAAACCTGAAATTCTAAGAAAAGTAATGGAACATCAGGTCGGAGCAAACAGTGAGCACAATTTCAAAACCTTTAGGATAAATTTTAATAAAAGTCAAAATTAAATTAAATCAGAGAGAAAATAATGTTATTCATCAAAAAAATCATAATGTTACTTATGCGCCACCCTGTATTAATTTAATGTTTTATTTTTGCTTAAGAAAAATAATATTTGCAAAACTTTTAAATGCAATATTATTTTAATTACTCAGGAGTATCAGATTTTAAAATTATAAAAAAATCGGTTCACCCATTGAGAAGATACAAATAACTCGAAAATAAGGTATTTTCCTTTAAAAAAACATCAACACTTTATTTCGGCAATGCGAATTTTTTGGCAAAATTCTTAAATGCAGTTTTCTTGCAACTGTTTTGGTCATTACAAGAACGAAGTTTTATCAAATTTGTTGAACCGGTTTTTTTTTAGATAATTTGAAAAAAAAAAAAAAAAATTGTTCTAGAGGACCTAAATCAAAAATTCGAAAATCACATTAAAATGCTCTTTGACAAAGTTAAAGCAAATAGGTCTACCTGTTTAAGCTCTATAGCTCAAATTACATTGGACGTATGGGTGCACACACGCACAGACCGACCACACGACGGATGGCATGACTATAAAATCACTTTTTCGGAATTTTACATCATCGTAGTGTCAATTTTGATTACCACTTTGAATTTATTTTTTTACAAGAAAAAAATAATAATAAAAGAAAAAAATAACACGAATATCAAACAATAAAACAAGTGTACTTAAGAAAATTAATCGGAGTGTACAAGCTTATGATATGAGGGTTTTCTTTGGATAGCAGATACACCAACCAGGCTCTGGATTTGATATAATTTGTTTTTTTTGTCGTATGTTTGTTGCCATTGCCATCATCATCATGAGCCAGGAATTTTAATTACCCAGCATGATGGCAAATTCGTTTGGGAAGCGCCTTTTGGCGCTTTTCTGTGATTGTATCTCGACACGAGAGATGATGTTTGCCAGAGATATACTCGTACTCTATAACCGAAGACCAAAAACCAAACTAAACTAAACTGAACCGAATTGAACGTCCTCTCGTACGTCGTCGTCGTCATAAGTCGGCCGTCCATTCAATCTTGTTTTGCTGGATATACAACATAGCTTCTGTGTGTTGTTTTGCAAACGCAAACGGTTTTATCATTTAAATGTAAAACAGGATGCCAGCAGTATTATAATGGCCTTGGGCCAAATCGGGAAGAAACATTAGAGAATGACCTTGGGGCTTCTTGTGTTGGTTCGATTTCTATAGAGTTGCTGCTCCCTGTAGTGTATATTCTATATCCGGTCTCGGATGATAATATGGTGCTTGCTTGGGTTCGGCATACCCAGGCTCTTATAGTCTTATTTTGCAATTTCGAATTTCGTCCCCTAAGGCTGTCTTAAAGGAGTTCTTCATCTCTTTCTCGCTCTCTATCCTTCTGTCTCTTATGAGACTGACTGCTTATATTATCTTGCGTTTAATATAGCCATGATATTGAGTTAGAGAGAGAAGGAGAGAGAGAGAGTAAGCGAAAATGTATAGTACCGGAAGATTGCCGCAAGGCACATGATTGAAATTTGCCTTGAGATATCTATTCTTGTTTGATGCACAGAATTCCGTTAATTTTGAAAATGATGATGAAAATTATGTACGAAATTAGATGTGCTGGGATGTACCTATCGGTGGTAAATAGTAGTGAATAGTTTAGTTTTGAATATGGCTATCAATGGTTACCATACCAATTAGAGTAAGTATTGGGGGAGCATTCCATGGTTACGTACAGACAAATTCAACTAATTTTCTGTTATTAAAAGGCTGTTATTTTCAAAACATTGAATAGATAGGTCATGTATTAATTTTTTTCAAAAGTTTGTTCATTAGTCTTCGATTCTTTGCAAAAACTTTAAATGTATTCTTTTAAATTTCTTAGAAAAAAAATAAGAAAAGGTGTCACGTACAGACGGGTCGAGTCAACCAATGTTCTACATTTTTATCTTAATATTCAGATTTCAGGAAAACTATTAGACATCGATCGAAAATTTGTAAGAACCAAATAATAAGGAAGAATCAAAGTTAGTATTTTTGTGAAAAAAATATTTAAAAGGCTCATCCTTATATTTTTAGGAATTTTTTAATGTGTTGTCACGTACAGACAAATTGCGTCACGTGTCTGACAGAGTTGAAATTAACGGTTTTTAAGAGTAGTTATTTAATAGTTAACAACCTGCAGACACGCAAACAGGAATGGTTGAGAGTTGTAAGTCACTAGGCCCTAGTTCTTCATGAGCTGTTGTGCCATCAAATTTATTTATTTTATCTGACAAATAACAGAATTTAGAAATTCCTTTACAAGGTTTACTAAGGCCGTGTCTGTGTGCGAATTGGATTAAAATATCGATTATATTTTTCAAGATTCTGTAGAGAAAAGGAAACTGTCGAGGGTGTTGCGGAAAACTTTTCTTTTCTATCTGAAGGTTGTCGTCAGACTTATTTGTTTGTTTAACATACTTATATTATTTTGACTGTTCGAACATGAAACCAAATCTCTTAGAGTTTGCATCTTGAACACAAGTGTTTTAAAAAAGCGACCTCATCAAAATTATAACCTTTTATTCAGGTAATGAATATTATAGGGAACTAAGAAGTTCTTACGATAGTAGAAACGTTGGGCCTAGTATTCGAACACCTTAGTCTTCTTTTTCTTCAGTGTTCAATTGAAGGAAACTTATGAAATTTAAAGCCTTCCTTGTTTAAAAAAGTTTTAAATGGTGTTTAATTAAAATTGTTTTATCCTAAAATTCAGCAGTCGATCAATATAAGTCTTAAGAATGGGAGGATACCAGCTCAAATATTTTTTTTTTTTTTTAAATTTGCTTCAAAGTTTTTAATACAATTAATACAAATACAATTTACTCATTTTAATTAAAAAAAAAATAAACATTTCTAAATAAATCATAACAACTTTTTTATGTTGGAACTATGAAATCGTATGTTCGAAATAAGGAAGCTTTATGTTCGGGTTTATGAAACAAGTGTTCCACTTCTGGGAAATTTATAGTCTTTTTTCAGTTTTTATTTTTTTTTTTAACAAAATATGCGCGATTCAACCGCATGAACTTTGTATTCAAAAACTATAATTATTATGTAATGATATATTTAATGGACGTTCAAATGGGTAGATATGTGTCCCCTATAACCTCTGTCTATCAACTCCTACTCTCGACCTCCCCGTGGTGAACGTCGGGTGCCTAGTACCATAACTGAAGATGGGGTCCCAATCCCTGTGGACGGTTTAGGCGGCAGCAAATGAGAGAGGTCAAAACTTCCGTCCACCCGACCTAAATGAAGTTCGGTTAGCGATAGCCGAGCTTAAAACGTACAAGGCTGCTGGTGCGGATGGCCTGCCAGCCGAGCTATTCAAAGCAGGGGGAGATGACTTGGTAGGGAGTATACACCAGCTTATCTCCAAAATTTGGTCGGAGGAAAGTATGCCCGATGAATGGAACCTCGGTATAGTGTGCCCCATCCACAAGAAAGGAGATGCTCTGACCTGTTCCAACTACAGAGGTATAAGTCTCCTCAACGTCGCATACAAAATCTTGTCATCTGTACTGTGTGATCGCTTAAAACCGTTTGTCAACGATCTGATCGGCCCCTATCAGTGTGGTTTTAGGCCCGGCAAATCAACCGTCGATCGAATGTTCACACTCCGACAGATTTTGGAAAAAACCCATGAGTTTCAAATCGATACACACCACCTCTTTATCGATTTTAAAGTCGCATATGATAGCGTAGAAAGAGACGAGCTATTCAGAGCCATGGCGCATCTCAGCATCCCTGCCAAACTCGTCCGCTTGTGCAGGATGACGATGGAGAAATCTCGCTGCTCCGTCAAAGTCGGCAAGAACACCACCGAACCCTTTGATGTCGAGAAAGGTTTGAGGCAAGGCGACGCGTTATCATGCAACCTGTTTAACATCGTTCTTGAAGCAATTGTACGCAACAACAGAGGTACAATTTTTCAAAAGTCTGTTCAACTACTTGCTTATGCAGATGATATTGACATCATTGGGAGAACGAAGCGAGCTGTTACCGGCGCGTTTGCAAGTATTGAATCGGAGGCGGCGAAAATGGGTTTGGCTGTTAATGAGGACAAGACGAAGTATATGCTATCATCGAGAAAGGAATCTCAACATCGTCGGCTCGGGCAAAACGTCACGATGGATAGATACAACTTCGAAGTCGTCAAGGACTTTGTCTACCTGGGCTCCACTGTAACATCGCAAAATGACATCAGCGCAGAGATCAAACGAAGAATTACTCTTGCCAATCGCTGTTTCTTCGGGCTAAGAAGGCATTTGAGTAATAAAGCCCTTTCTCAAAGAACCAAGGAGACTTTATATAAGACCCTTATCATCCCGGTCCTGCTGTATGGGGCAGAAGCATGGACCCTGACAAAAACGGATGAGAATCTACTTGGGTGCTTTGAAAGGAAGATTCTTCGGGTGATTTTCGGTCCAGTCTGTATCGATGGAGTATGGAGGAGAAGATTCAACAACGAGCTTTACGGGCTTTACAGCGACGTCGACCTGGTCAAAAAGCTTAAAATACAGCGGCTAAGATGGCTGGGATACGTGGAGCGTATGGACACCAACGCACCAGCCCGACGAGTCTTCGAATCTACCCCTGACGGTCTGCGCAGCAGAGGAAGACCCCACCTTAGGTGGCGCACACAAGTGGAGAACGACCTCAACCAACTTGGAGTGCGTAACTGGAGGCAGATAGCTAGGGACCGAGCTGGCTGGAGGGGCTTGTTGGTTAAGGCCGTAGTCCATCCTGGGCTGTGAGCGCCATCGAAAGTAAAGTAAAGTAAAGTAAAGTAAAGTAAAGTAAAGTAAAGTAAAGTAAAGTAAAGTAAAGTAAAGTAAAGTAAAGTAAAGTAAAGTAAAGTAAAGTAAAGTAAAGTAAAGTAAAGTAAAGTAAAGTAAAGTAAAGTAAAGTAAAGTAAAGTAAAGTAAAGTAAAGTAAAGTAAAGTAAAGTAAAGTAAAGTAAAGTAAAGTAAAGTAAAGTAAAGTAAAGTAAAGTAAAGTAAAGTAAAGTAAAGTAAAGTAAAGTAAAGTAAAGTAAAGTAAAGTAAAGTAAAGTAAAGTAAAGTAAAGTAAAGTAAAGTAAAGTAAAGTAAAGTAAAGTAAAGTAAAGTAAAGTAAAGTAAAGTAAAGTAAAGTAAAGTAAAGTAAAGTAAAGTAAAGTAAAGTAAAGTAAAGTAAAGTAAAGTAAAGTAAAGTAAAGTAAAGTAAAGTAAAGTAAAGTAAAGTAAAGTAAAGTAAAGTAAAGTAAAGTAAAGTAAAGTAAAGTAAAGTAAAGTAAAGTAAAGTAAAGTAAAGTAAAGTAAAGTAAAGTAAAGTAAAGTAAAGTAAAGTAAAGTAAAGTAAAGTAAAGTAAAGTAAAGTAAAGTAAAGTAAAGTAAAGTAAAGTAAAGTAAAGTAAAGTAAAGTAAAGTAAAGTAAAGTAAAGTAAAGTAAAGTAAAGTAAAGTAAAGTAAAGTAAAGTAAAGTAAAGTAAAGTAAAGTAAAGTAAAGTAAAGTAAAGTAAAGTAAAGTAAAGTAAAGTAAAGTAAAGTAAAGTAAAGTAAAGTAAAGTAAAGTAAAGTAAAGTAAAGTAAAGTAAAGTAAAGTAAAGTAAAGTAAAGTAAAGTAAAGTAAAGTAAAGTAAAGTAAAGTAAAGTAAAGTAAAGTAAAGTAAAGTAAAGTAAAGTAAAGTAAAGTAAAGTAAAGTAAAGTAAAGTAAAGTAAAGTAAAGTAAAGTAAAGTAAAGTAAAGTAAAGTAAAGTAAAGTAAAGTAAAGTAAAGTAAAGTAAAGTAAAGTAAAGTAAAGTAAAGTAAAGTAAAGTAAAGTAAAGTAAAGTAAAGTAAAGTAAAGTAAAGTAAAGTAAAGTAAAGTAAAGTAAAGTAAAGTAAAGTAAAGTAAAGTAAAGTAAAGTAAAGTAAAGTAAAGTAAAGTAAAGTAAAGTAAAGTAAAGTAAAGTAAAGTAAAGTAAAGTAAAGTAAAGTAAAGTAAAGTAAAGTAAAGTAAAGTAAAGTAAAGTAAAGTAAAGTAAAGTAAAGTAAAGTAAAGTAAAGTAAAGTAAAGTAAAGTAAAGTAAAGTAAAGTAAAGTAAAGTAAAGTAAAGTAAAGTAAAGTAAAGTAAAGTAAAGTAAAGTAAAGTAAAGTAAAGTAAAGTAAAGTAAAGTAAAGTAAAGTAAAGTAAAGTAAAGTAAAGTAAAGTAAAGTAAAGTAAAGTAAAGTAAAGTAAAGTAAAGTAAAGTAAAGTAAAGTAAAGTAAAGTAAAGTAAAGTAAAGTAAAGTAAAGTAAAGTAAAGTAAAGTAAAGTAAAGTAAAGTAAAGTAAAGTAAAGTAAAGTAAAGTAAAGTAAAGTAAAGTAAAGTAAAGTAAAGTAAAGTAAAGTAAAGTAAAGTAAAGTAAAGTAAAGTAAAGTAAAGTAAAGTAAAGTAAAGTAAAGTAAAGTAAAGTAAAGTAAAGTAAAGTAAAGTAAAGTAAAGTAAAGTAAAGTAAAGTAAAGTAAAGTAAAGTAAAGTAAAGTAAAGTAAAGTAAAGTAAAGTAAAGTAAAGTAAAGTAAAGTAAAGTAAAGTAAAGTAAAGTAAAGTAAAGTAAAGTAAAGTAAAGTAAAGTAAAGTAAAGTAAAGTAAAGTAAAGTAAAGTAAAGTAAAGTAAAGTAAAGTAAAGTAAAGTAAAGTAAAGTAAAGTAAAGTAAAGTAAAGTAAAGTAAAGTAAAGTAAAGTAAAGTAAAGTAAAGTAAAGTAAAGTAAAGTAAAGTAAAGTAAAGTAAAGTAAAGTAAAGTAAAGTAAAGTAAAGTAAAGTAAAGTAAAGTAAAGTAAAGTAAAGTAAAGTAAAGTAAAGTAAAGTAAAGTAAAGTAAAGTAAAGTAAAGTAAAGTAAAGTAAAGTAAAGTAAAGTAAAGTAAAGTAAAGTAAAGTAAAGTAAAGTAAAGTAAAGTAAAGTAAAGTAAAGTAAAGTAAAGTAAAGTAAAGTAAAGTAAAGTAAAGTAAAGTAAAGTAAAGTAAAGTAAAGTAAAGTAAAGTAAAGTAAAGTAAAGTAAAGTAAAGTAAAGTAAAGTAAAGTAAAGTAAAGTAAAGTAAAGTAAAGTAAAGTAAAGTAAAGTAAAGTAAAGTAAAGTAAAGTAAAGTAAAGTAAAGTAAAGTAAAGTAAAGTAAAGTAAAGTAAAGTAAAGTAAAGTAAAGTAAAGTAAAGTAAAGTAAAGTAAAGTAAAGTAAAGTAAAGTAAAGTAAAGTAAAGTAAAGTAAAGTAAAGTAAAGTAAAGTAAAGTAAAGTAAAGTAAAGTAAAGTAAAGTAAAGTAAAGTAAAGTAAAGTAAAGTAAAGTAAAGTAAAGTAAAGTAAAGTAAAGTAAAGTAAAGTAAAGTAAAGTAAAGTAAAGTAAAGTAAAGTAAAGTAAAGTAAAGTAAAGTAAAGTAAAGTAAAGTAAAGTAAAGTAAAGTAAAGTAAAGTAAAGTAAAGTAAAGTAAAGTAAAGTAAAGTAAAGTAAAGTAAAGTAAAGTAAAGTAAAGTAAAGTAAAGTAAAGTAAAGTAAAGTAAAGTAAAGTAAAGTAAAGTAAAGTAAAGTAAAGTAAAGTAAAGTAAAGTAAAGTAAAGTAAAGTAAAGTAAAGTAAAGTAAAGTAAAGTAAAGTAAAGTAAAGTAAAGTAAAGTAAAGTAAAGTAAAGTAAAGTAAAGTAAAGTAAAGTAAAGTAAAGTAAAGTAAAGTAAAGTAAAGTAAAGTAAAGTAAAGTAAAGTAAAGTAAAGTAAAGTAAAGTAAAGTAAAGTAAAGTAAAGTAAAGTAAAGTAAAGTAAAGTAAAGTAAAGTAAAGTAAAGTAAAGTAAAGTAAAGTAAAGTAAAGTAAAGTAAAGTAAAGTAAAGTAAAGTAAAGTAAAGTAAAGTAAAGTAAAGTAAAGTAAAGTAAAGTAAAGTAAAGTAAAGTAAAGTAAAGTAAAGTAAAGTAAAGTAAAGTAAAGTAAAGTAAAGTAAAGTAAAGTAAAGTAAAGTAAAGTAAAGTAAAGTAAAGTAAAGTAAAGTAAAGTAAAGTAAAGTAAAGTAAAGTAAAGTAAAGTAAAGTAAAGTAAAGTAAAGTAAAGTAAAGTAAAGTAAAGTAAAGTAAAGTAAAGTAAAGTAAAGTAAAGTAAAGTAAAGTAAAGTAAAGTAAAGTAAAGTAAAGTAAAGTAAAGTAAAGTAAAGTAAAGTAAAGTAAAGTAAAGTAAAGTAAAGTAAAGTAAAGTAAAGTAAAGTAAAGTAAAGTAAAGTAAAGTAAAGTAAAGTAAAGTAAAGTAAAGTAAAGTAAAGTAAAGTAAAGTAAAGTAAAGTAAAGTAAAGTAAAGTAAAGTAAAGTAAAGTAAAGTAAAGTAAAGTAAAGTAAAGTAAAGTAAAGTAAAGTAAAGTAAAGTAAAGTAAAGTAAAGTAAAGTAAAGTAAAGTAAAGTAAAGTAAAGTAAAGTAAAGTAAAGTAAAGTAAAGTAAAGTAAAGTAAAGTAAAGTAAAGTAAAGTAAAGTAAAGTAAAGTAAAGTAAAGTAAAGTAAAGTAAAGTAAAGTAAAGTAAAGTAAAGTAAAGTAAAGTAAAGTAAAGTAAAGTAAAGTAAAGTAAAGTAAAGTAAAGTAAAGTAAAGTAAAGTAAAGTAAAGTAAAGTAAAGTAAAGTAAAGTAAAGTAAAGTAAAGTAAAGTAAAGTAAAGTAAAGTAAAGTAAAGTAAAGTAAAGTAAAGTAAAGTAAAGTAAAGTAAAGTAAAGTAAAGTAAAGTAAAGTAAAGTAAAGTAAAGTAAAGTAAAGTAAAGTAAAGTAAAGTAAAGTAAAGTAAAGTAAAGTAAAGTAAAGTAAAGTAAAGTAAAGTAAAGTAAAGTAAAGTAAAGTAAAGTAAAGTAAAGTAAAGTAAAGTAAAGTAAAGTAAAGTAAAGTAAAGTAAAGTAAAGTAAAGTAAAGTAAAGTAAAGTAAAGTAAAGTAAAGTAAAGTAAAGTAAAGTAAAGTAAAGTAAAGTAAAGTAAAGTAAAGTAAAGTAAAGTAAAGTAAAGTAAAGTAAAGTAAAGTAAAGTAAAGTAAAGTAAAGTAAAGTAAAGTAAAGTAAAGTAAAGTAAAGTAAAGTAAAGTAAAGTAAAGTAAAGTAAAGTAAAGTAAAGTAAAGTAAAGTAAAGTAAAGTAAAGTAAAGTAAAGTAAAGTAAAGTAAAGTAAAGTAAAGTAAAGTAAAGTAAAGTAAAGTAAAGTAAAGTAAAGTAAAGTAAAGTAAAGTAAAGTAAAGTAAAGTAAAGTAAAGTAAAGTAAAGTAAAGTAAAGTAAAGTAAAGTAAAGTAAAGTAAAGTAAAGTAAAGTAAAGTAAAGTAAAGTAAAGTAAAGTAAAGTAAAGTAAAGTAAAGTAAAGTAAAGTAAAGTAAAGTAAAGTAAAGTAAAGTAAAGTAAAGTAAAGTAAAGTAAAGTAAAGTAAAGTAAAGTAAAGTAAAGTAAAGTAAAGTAAAGTAAAGTAAAGTAAAGTAAAGTAAAGTAAAGTAAAGTAAAGTAAAGTAAAGTAAAGTAAAGTAAAGTAAAGTAAAGTAAAGTAAAGTAAAGTAAAGTAAAGTAAAGTAAAGTAAAGTAAAGTAAAGTAAAGTAAAGTAAAGTAAAGTAAAGTAAAGTAAAGTAAAGTAAAGTAAAGTAAAGTAAAGTAAAGTAAAGTAAAGTAAAGTAAAGTAAAGTAAAGTAAAGTAAAGTAAAGTAAAGTAAAGTAAAGTAAAGTAAAGTAAAGTAAAGTAAAGTAAAGTAAAGTAAAGTAAAGTAAAGTAAAGTAAAGTAAAGTAAAGTAAAGTAAAGTAAAGTAAAGTAAAGTAAAGTAAAGTAAAGTAAAGTAAAGTAAAGTAAAGTAAAGTAAAGTAAGTAAGATATATTTAATGAAAAAATTTAAAAAAAGCCAAAACAACTAAATACATTAACTTTAAGTTTGGTTTGTTTGCTTTAAAAAAAAAAAGTTATTTTCCGAAAAATATTATTTGCAAAAAAAATCAAATTGGTTGACCCATTCAGAAGATATAACGCGATAACTCGAAAATAGTGCATTTTTCATAGAAAACATCAAAACTCGGTATGCGTTTTTTTTACAAAAACTGGAAAACGCAGTTTTCTTAAACCTACCTATATTCCGTTTTTGAGAAATTTTGAAAAAATCCGAAATATTTATATGACAGCTACTTAAATAAAAAAAATTCCAATTTGCCCTTTAGGGAATCACACTTCAAAAAAGTGGACAAAATTTTTTTAAAATTTAATAATCCAATTAATTCAATAATTTATTAAACAAAATTAAGATAACCTTTCAAATAATAAATTTTGTTTCGAATAAATCGGTTAAATACTTTCTGATATAACGCTTGACAAACTAGACAAACTGCATATTTTATTTGACTTTACAAAGAAAAGTAATGATTTCCTGATTCAATATAGCTTTTAACGGCCTTTAGTCCATGAAAATTTTTGGCGTTTCGTCCCGGCGATCTCACTTGGACTCATCAGTTGACTAGTGAGGGCCTTGTCAATACGCAATTTCCATTAAGTTCAGTTCATCTTACATAGATTTCATGGTGAATACCCAGTGTGAACTATATCTAACCAGATTAGAATTCCTAATCATTAAAGCTAGAAGTTTTTTGTGCCCGTGGCCTGGCAATGTTTATATACGAAGATTTTTTTTTTTAATAATACAAATTCTATATACTACTGAAATAAATCAGCCAAGTAGAAGACTTAGCACTATTTTATTGGACAAGTCCAAGACTTAGCACTATTTTATTGGACAAGTCCAATAAAATAGTGCTAAGTCTTCTACTTGGCTGATTTATTTCAGTAGTATATAGAATTTGTATTATTAAAAAAAAAAATCTTCGTATATAAACATTGCCAGGCCACGGGCACAAAAAACTTCTAGCTTTAATGATTAGGAATTCTAATCTGGTTAGATATAGTTCACACTGGGTATTCACCATGAAATCTATGTAAGATGAACTGAACTTAATGGAAATTGCGTATTGACAAGGCCCTCACTAGTCAACTGATGAGTCCAAGTGAGATCGCCGGGACGAAACGCCAAAAATTTTCATGGACTAAAGGCCGTTAAAAGCTATATTGAATCAATAATTCAACAAGTCCAATAAAATAGTGCTAAGTCTTCTACTTGGCTGATTTATTTCAGTAGTATATAGAATTTGTATTATTAAAAAAAAAAATCTTCGTATATAAACATTGCCAGGCCACGGGCACAAAAAACTTCTAGCTTTAATGATTAGGAATTCTAATCTGGTTAGATATAGTTCACACTGGGTATTCACCATGAAATCTATGTAAGATGAACTGAACTTAATGGAAATTGCGTATTGACAAGGCCCTCACTAGTCAACTGATGAGTCCAAGTGAGATCGCCGGGACGAAACGCCAAAAATTTTCATGGACTAAAGGCCGTTAAAAGCTATATTGAATCAATAATTCAACAAGTCCAATAAAATAGTGCTAAGTCTTCTACTTGGCTGATTTATTTCAGTAGTATATAGAATTTGTATTATTAAAAAAAAAAATCTTCGTATATAAACATTGCCAGGCCACGGGCACAAAAAACTTCTAGCTTTAATGATTAGGAATTCTAATCTGGTTAGATATAGTTCACACTGGGTATTCACCATGAAATCTATGTAAGATGAACTGAACTTAATGGAAATTGCGTATTGACAAGGCCCTCACTAGTCAACTGATGAGTCCAAGTGAGATCGCCGGGACGAAACGCCAAAAATTTTCATGGACTAAAGGCCGTTAAAAGCTATATTGAATCAATAATTCAACAAGTCCAATAAAATAGTGCTAAGTCTTCTACTTGGCTGATTTATTTCAGTAGTATATAGAATTTGTATTATTAAAAAAAAAAAATCTTAGTAATGATTTCCGCCTAGATTTTCAATTTGTTCGTACTAAATCGAGGAGTTGCGTTATTCGAGAACGTACTGTATTAAGAAAAAAGCAAATCCGTTGAATTCAAAAATGAAAAGTAAAATAACATTTTAATAAAATTCTAACTTTTAATCATAAATAATAAAACATGTCGATTTTTTTTATGACATTTTTACCTAAACGCTAAAAAGCAGAAAAACAGATGGAACACTGAAGGAAAAATTTAACTTATATGCAAGTAGTTGCCTTCCGTTTTTTTTTTATAGTTTTAGTAAAATGACAATCGCATTGTTTGTTTAGGTTTAAATAACCCAGTTTTTTTTCTTGAACAAAAATTGTGTTACAAAGCCCCGCTATTCCAGAAATATTCATCACTACCATTTCAGCTATATGTTCAAAGCATTTAAATCTAAATCTAATCAACAGATGCCACAATGAAATAAAAATAAATCCCATTAAAATTAGTTCGCTTAAAAACAAAACAATCTTTTAATTTAATGACACAAATATTGAATGAAACAGCCTTTAAGATTTTTTAATGAAGAATTTTGTATGGAACAAACGTCATTTTAAGATTTAGAAGCCTATAAAATATTTAAAAGAGCCTTATAAAATCGCCTATGATAGTCTATTTTCCAATTAAAGATAATAGTTGGATATAATTAGACGTTAAATTGATAATTCATACTTCTGGTAATACTGTTTCTAACAAAGCTCTGAGTTGAGTTCCGAAAATTTTCTAGACATTGGTAAGCTAGAATCGAATCATTTCAATCGGTGTGGCAAACAATAAAATGGTTTAAATATCAAGATATTGTTAAAAATTCGATTTGTTTCGAAAAAAAAAAATCGATCTTTCTGGACAGATTCCTTTTATTGAAAAAAAAAATGGATTCTGTTTAGAAAAAAATGAATTTTTTGCTGAAAGGAATTCGACATAAGTATTATTTATTTTGAAATTTTGCCGCCCCCCAAAAGTGCCGCCCGGGGCGGAATGCCACCAACCCCCTCCCACCCCTAGCAAACGCCACTGTTCTACACCAAGCGGAGCGGATACAAATATTTACGCAGAATCACCAACAAAACAAACATAAAATATTTGACGCCAGGTGGTTCCTATGAACAAAAAAAAGAACAGTTAGATAAATTCTCTTATCTGTTTAATCAAATAACTATAAGCAAACGTGTTTATTCGTGTTATTTGGAAAAGCAAAGGTAATTTCAAAAGGGGGATATAGCACCTCGCAGTCTCGGTATGTATGGCACCTGTGCCTTTTCCCCTACTTTTGTACCAAATTTTCATTAGAAGGATGCTTACAAAACCAGTAAATCTCAAAAAGAGTATACAAACAAAGGCGATGACGTCAGTAACTCATAGGACTAAAACATCTCATTCTATGACGAATCAGATGGACCTGAAGGGAGGACATTTGTGTATGCTATTGCGAGGTTAATGCTGTGACAACAAAACCGGATGAGTAGATTATGAGTATAATAGTCACTTTTGGTGTCAAAATTCTTGCACATCTTATTCAACAATACATACAACAAATATGGCCAGAATAACTAGAAAAAACAAGAGTGCCATATCACCCTGCAGCAGGTGCCATATCACCCTCTATATTATTTGCATAGTTTTTTTTCAATGTTTTTTGTTTTTGCAAAAAAAAATATTTGAAATAATATATGAATTTTACTTAAATGTTCCTGCTTAAAGAATTGGTTAAAGAATACAATTATTTTTGTTTAATATAAAAATTTTTATTTTTCAAGTATAATAAAGAAAAAACAAAAATGGGTGCCATATCACCCGACTTTGTCCTAGATAGGTATACCGCCTACCAAGAAAAATCAACTTGTCAAAGTCATCATCACAAAATATTGACACTAAATACTTCTAGTCGATGTTTTGTCAAAACAGTTTTGAAAACCTAATATGGCCTAGAAAACTCTAAGGTCACGGTTGTAAAAATTGTTTTTTTGTAACTACAGGGTGTCCCGGTAAGAATGGTCCAAACTTACTATGGTGATAGGCCAGGTTATGACCTCTCAGAATTTAGTAACGGCTTTTTGTTTTAAATTTGTACAAACCCTAACTTTGAATGAGTTTTTTGTTCACCCAGTACATAATTGATTTTTTATTTTTACATTTAAACATTGACCAATAAAAAGACGGAATTGCGGGACCCACTTTTTTCGTTTGATGCAGAGTTTGATTAAAATCTCGAGTTCGATTTTTTTATGAATCCAAAACTTGACCTTTAGTACCCAACTATATAAATCGTTATTACTAACTGATAATTTATTTTGTTTTTTTGAATATAATCGGTTTTTGGTAAAATTGATTTGAAATCCTTTTTTTTATTATCTCTATCCAAATTCTCAATTTTAGACAATTCTCAAAACTCTCAGATAAACATAAGAAACCAATAAAATCTCTCATTTATATGGCTTATGATGATACTTGAAAAAGGAATCCTTGACTGAAACCCCAGCTCATTTTCTTTGAAACTTTGTATTTCCATTTATCCACCGCATAGCTGGAGGCAAATTCGAGAACACCGATCCGAGGTCCACAGTTCATAAGGAGAGCCCTTTGGCTCTAGCAAAGATAGACTCAGGCTAAATTCAACATCTTTCACATCCAACAAACACACTCAGATGGGGTAGGTTGGTATACAGAATTGAGAGATTCTTACTAAGAATAAAAAGATTAATTTCCCTGTGGCACTTCTGATTGTGCTGTCTGTGTATCTGTGTACGTATACATCAAACTGTATAAGAGTAGGTACGATTGCCACTTGAAAGAAATTATATATTCAGACATTTTTTTTAAATTAATATTACATTAAAAATTTAAGTAACTATAGCTTGTGCCGAATAATAGAAAAATATAAACACATTTTTATTACCAAAATTTGTTAAGAAATTAAAGCCTATAGTTTTGCAGTGGGAGATTAAATTTAAACTCGAGTTAACTCACCAAATTTGGTCGGTTAACTCGGGATTCACTGAACAGATGGTTTTGTTTTTTTATTCTCAGAGTTATTTTTTATGTCGATTCGCATAATTTTTTTTAATAAAAACTGTTTGTTGAGTAAAGTGTAAGGGCCAGTTGTACAAATATTTGATCCGTGGTTCAGGAATTTTAACTCACCAATTTCGGCGGATTAACTGTGGTTCAACGATGGTTCAGGCATGTAATTGGCTTTTAGTGCATATTGGAACCTTGAACCATCGTTGAACCTCAGTTAACCCGCCGAAATCGGCGAATTAAAATTCCTGAACCACGGATCAAAATTTAAACCACGATTGTACAACTGGCACTAAATAAATTTATGTCGAGTTAACTAACTCTGGTTTAACTATCGCCACTTAAAAACGGGTCCTAGTCCTATGTTTTGAATGCCGAAAAAATGGTTTCAAATTTTATAGCAGTTTGTTATTTTAATGAGGGCTTCACGCCGCGCCGGAAGTCATGGGTTGAAATCCCAGCCTTTTACACGGCACTGCTTCTTGCGAAGAAGTGAGAAATTCTCCCAGAATATCTCTTGTCATGATAAAGTGCTTTTCAACTTATCTGTTCGGATTAGGAAGAAAATTGTAGGTCTTCTATATTCTCCTGTTGAGTAACAAACACGTGTTACATGTATAAAAGAATGGTTGAGAGTTTTAAGTCCTAGTGATCCCTGGTTCTATACGAGCTGCCGTGCTACCAATATATTATGTTTATTTTTACAAAAAATTTTATCAAAATCGTTTTCGACAAAGAATGTTAAATGATAGTAAAGAATGAAGAATTTGTGAGTATTCCCAGTGGCACTGCCTAAGCTCAAAATAATTTCGACGAACCAAGGATTAGAACACAGAACTCTATATTCCAAGGAGGTAACCATACCTAAGAGCCTAATGGAACAGCTAGGGCCAGCTTTGTCTGAAGAGAGTTTGCAGTTCTCCTCATCGTCAGAGAGTATTACAATAGGAGTATAAAATGTCCTAGAGCCAAGAAAGCGGAATGATGAAGGAAAATTACAGAAATAAATTCATTCTCCAAAATAATTCCGCAGGCCATTTGAAAAAATGTGAAACGAGGTATGGTATAGGCAGGGCTTGGGCGGGCAGTTTGGTGCGATGTGGCGCGATGTGGCACGATACAGCGAAACTGGCTGGCCTTTTTCTAAGGCAGGATCGCATCAGGCAAAAGATTCGCTATATTATGTTGCTAATACACCCTTTTGCTATATTATACTCTGATGACTATGCTCTTGGAACTTGTTGTTCCCATGAAGTATAAGGATGCTAAGAATCGCAAAAGTTCATATATGCATACACTCGTATAAAGGCACAGTCTTTTTATGCTTAAAAGTACGTGCAATATGGGCCGTTAAAATTGGTGGGGCACATCATCCAACACCACACACATGGAAGCCTTTTGTATCGCAGCCCAGAATCCCCAGTAATATAGGTCGCCGCCGGCTACAAGCTTGTGTTATATTCACATATACATAGGTATACGTAGCTATAAGAAGGTACATAGGTATATATGAGCGACGACGACGGCGGCGGCGCCTCTGCCGGATGGATGTAAAGTAATCAGAATTTAATTGCCCAGGGGTCATGGTCTGGTTGCCTAGCGGCATATCATTTTATATATCCTCTATACCATCCATCCCCCTGCTATACCACAGATCTACTTTTTATCTTTCCATATAGTACATCATACATATATAGGTACTGATGGTAGTAAGTTTAAATTCATCATTTTTTCGACCGCAGGGCATTTTTACGAGAAGGTAAAATGAACGAAATGAGAATGATTGTGTTTACCTTCTGGATTGGAGTGTTTGTTCTCGTGGGAGGATAACCATACAGTACAGGGCGAATAAATAAAACAGTGTTTTAGAAATTTAATAAATTTTAGCTGCTTTTAGTTAAAGAGGTGAATGTATAGGCGTGGGATTAAATTATTTTATAACTAGTTTTTGAATTTCCGAAGTCAGAAACTTCCGAGTATCATTTGTTTAAAGTTAAACGAATTCTTTCAAAAATTAACCATCGAAAATTTAGGATATCCAAAGTTGATGTTGGATATTGCATCATACATCAAAAAATAAATAAAATAAATAAAGAACCAGAGCCTAGTGACTTACAACTCTCAATCATACCTGCGTGTCCGTTTTTATACAGGAATGGAAGGGACCGACAGTTTATTACCAAATCGGATCAGCTAAGGTGAGCGGCACTTATCCATGACAAGAGATAATTTTGGAGGATTTGAAACTTCCTCGCAAGAGGCAGTAGCCCTGAAAATTATTTGTGCTTGTAGGTGGATGAGCTGGGAATTGAATCTAGACCTCTGGCGTGACAGTATAACAATATAAACATTACGCGACGGGCTACTGCATCTATCTAAAAAGAATTTATCGATCTCAAGACTCAAGAAACCTAACATCGCAAAAACATCGGACAGACTTAGTGGCCTAAACATTTAAAATGTTTTGTTTATTTTTTTGATTTTCTGGGTCATTCTATCGATTTAATCAAAGTTCATGATTTTTCATTGGCAGCAAGGGTGCGAACATTGCAATCATTTTACCAAAACTTTGAACTCCAGATTACAGTCTTTTTTTTATTATAAGGTTATCAACTAATCAAATCAATTAAAATCAAACACACACCAGATATTTACGGTAAGCTACAACTACGTGGTAGAAATGAATACTAATAAACAAATATTTGTACGAGAATAAGAAGTTTTTAATCGATATACATATATAAAAATGAATCTCTATTTGTGTTCGTACGCCCATAACTCAAATAAACATCAACCAAATTGGATGAGAATTTTTTTCTTGGATTTGTATTAAACCAGATAAACACACTACGGAGATTAAAATTGGAAAATTAGGCCGGAAAAGTTGGAAAGTCGTGATAATTAATACAAATTGGTATTGCATCGATACAGAAACTTATTGCAAGAGTATATTAAAAATAGATTTTTCAAATAGACTGTTGTTTTATTATAAAAATTATTAAAAATCTTATCGTTAATATTTTTCTATTGATTATTTTAAATTTGTATTGATTGTTTTATTCCGAATAGACTCTCACAATAAGGCCAATAGTACGCAAACTATTGCTTTTTTTTCAATTTTAACACAACGAAAGCATTTTGAATTGAGTCTTTGTTTTTTTTTTATCCAATTTACATGAGGATCTTTTTGTTGATCAGGTAAGTATACTACGAAGCCGAAAATTGACAAATTTGCCCGGAAAAGGTGGTAAATAGTGAAAACCATACTTTTTGAATTCGGTTTTTGTTTGTACGTGCATAATTCGGCTGAACATCAAACGATTTGCAAAGAAATGCACATTTATAATTTAATTATTCTTTTTAAAAAAGTATATTGTTTGCTTTTTATTAAAAATATACCTTTTTATATAAAATTAACTGTAAAGCTGTGATCTACAGATTTTTAGGTCCAACTAATATATGCTGATAAAAAAGTACGTATACGCCACAGTGACTCCCCTAATGCTTATTTTGTATTATTTATTTTAAAGGGTCTGTAATATTATACATAGGAACTAAAAACAGGCAAAGAATAATAAAGAGGATTTTTTCACCTCTCTCTCTCTTCTTATATCCACATTTAATAATCACAGGATTAAAAAAAAAAATGGAAATATAAAAATTTATCAGTGTGTAACACGATTGGTTAGATTTTTTTATAGGTCATAATATAACATGTGGTTATTTCCTTCTTCGCCGGATGGTAAATCCTCTTTTTAGTATCTATTCCAGTTCGAATTCATAGCTAAGACAGGACAAAGTCTGTCTTTTATTTTTTTTTCTAGGTTCACATTTAAAAATTATTTATGTAAACCTATTTAAACTTACCTTATAAACCTTAGGATCTGAATTTTATATTTTTTTTTGGTGAAAATTATTCTGTGAATAATATTTAATTGAAAATTAAGTTCAAATTTCTTTAAAATTAGCTCAAATTCATATAAGGTTTGAGTATACGACGTGAATTTTTGGCAGACAATAAATTATTTAAAATGTCAATTGGAAAAAAATTAAACGTCATTTGAAATTTTTTAACAATTGGCCCTAAATATTTAAATATTTCCTCAATTAGCCAGTTAAGGTTTTCCAAAAGATCTCTTCATGTTGAAGTTGAAGATTTATATTAAATTATAAAAGTGTTTTTTTTTATTCAATTTTTAGAAATGTTCTTCTATGTTGGGCCTCTTCTGTAAGCAGATATTAAAACGATACGAGGAAAGGCTAATAAAATATTTACCAACCCTTTCTTCAAATTAGAATTTATTCTGCGGTTAAAAACTAACAGGAATTAGTAGAAAACCATGACAAAGGATTAGCAGGGTTGAGAGAGTATTTTTTGTTTTGTTTTCTTGTTAATGATGTTCAAATGTAAATGGCCTCAAACAAATAGAAGTCATAAATAAGGTTTATGCTTTGTGAGTGGTTGAAATTACCCACAAAATTAGGCAGATACATATTTTTTAAACTTTCTTAGTAACCTATTTTTTTTTCTAAAATCTAACTAAATGTATAAGTTTTATGGTTAAATTTGCTAAACTTAAATTGGGTGATTCAATTATCTGGCGCGGGGAAAATACTCTCATGGAGAAGGTACTTTCGTCTTCACTGTATAAGGGAATCCAATATTGACTTTTCCTTAGTAAAACAAAATAAATTGACTGCGGTAGCTTTTAATAAACCAAGGCCTAGTCCTTTTAGTAATTAAATCATTCCTGTCTGTTTTCGTTTAAGTCGGTGGGAATAGTGGAAACATATTATTTTCTGCCAAATGTGAACTGCTAAGACGAGAGGCACCTTAATCAAAACAAAATTATCGATAATATAAACTTAACATCATATTGTAATAATTGTGAATTAATTTAATTCACACATATCAAATTTTATTTGAGTTCGTCGCATTTGTGGTTCAGGGCCGGAAAGAAAATCATTTTATCAGGAGCAGGTGACAATTCTGCTTTTCGTAATTCTGCCTTGCCTTGCGAAAATTCAGCGTTTTAAAATTTTGTTTTTTTGTTTTTCTAATTTCCCATTGGAAGCTATTGTGATCGAATTGAAAATGTGACATTTCTGCATGTTTCGAGGTCTCTGGAGTCCGATTAGATCGTATTTAGAGAGATGTTTGTATAACATGTGTGTAGGTACATTCGTACGTTTATACCTTCGTACGTTCGGAAGCGTTTTTCGGCGACGATATCTGGAGAAAGAATAGACATATCGACTTCGAATGAATTTTTCAGAAAATTTCAATGGTTTCTTATTACAGTAATTTAAAAAAAAAAATTAAAATGGCTGGTTTCTCGAATATCTCTAAAACAAATAATACTATCGAATTCGGCCTGGTTTCATTCTATGCATATAATGACGTAGTGAAAAATTGGTAAGACTTTAAAAAAATAACCAACAGTTTTTTTTGTTTTAATTAAAAAAAAACATTAAAAATTGTTAAAAAATATCGAATAACTTAAGAACACACAAAGATATTAACTTCGGTTTTATTTTATAAACAATGCTATAGTTTGTAATCGGTATAGAGTTTGTAAAAAAAAAATCAATTAACGGTTTTTTTTCTTGCCAAAAAAAACTGTAAAAAAAATTGCTTAGAACTGTTAAAAAATGTTTTTCGGCTCGAATATCTCGAGAACAACCAATGATATAAGCTCCGAGATAATTTTAGTCTACACACAATGCCATAGTTAATAATTAATAAAAGGTGCCGTGAACTAAGTCCTTAGGAACTAAGACCACCGAAGGACTTAGTTCCCATTTTTTCAAAATTTAAGGCAATTCAAGAAAAAAAGGCGCAAAATTATAGACGATTTAGTATTATGTTAAAACATTTTTAGTATGATGCTATAGGTTTAAAACAGGCGTTCCCAAATTTTAAACGAGTTAGGATCATATTATCTTTTTAACGGATTTTACTAAAGTTAAAATCGCCAAATGCCTATTTTATCTTTTTAGTATCATACTAAATCCAAGTGTCACTTTGGCAGCTACAATTGCAAAATAGGTTGAACAGTCACTGTTTTAGGCGTGTTCAGATACTAGTTAGAAAATGTTTAAAACTAAGAATATTTTAGTAAAGAGTTTTAAAGTTAGAAAATTGTTAACTATAGTATCATGCTAATACCTTAACATAAGGCTGTTTAAAATTTTGCTACGAAGTGTTTAATAAAAAAATGTTTGTAAACTGAAATTGTGCAATTTTTCAATTTTTTTTAAGTGTCCAAAAATATGGATTTCGTGCGATTTTTTGCAAATATTTTCTAAAGCCCCGTAAAATATGTATTTTCAAAACATCAGTTGATAATTGAGATTAGGTTAGGTTAGGTTAGAGTGGCCGTCTAGATGTTGTTGACTCACTTAGACCCTAAGGGTCCATTGTGGTACCACTAAGGAAGGTTACTCATGGGAGAGTATGAAATTAATCAAACCATTTTGTACTTTTAATGAAGTTTGAGAGACATTTTGTGTCGATCGTTGCCAGTTCACTGGTATTATCAAAGAAGGGGCTACCTAGGTAGGTGTTCCTTCTATTGGAGAGTGCCGGACATGTACATAGAAGATGTTGGATTGACTCCTCTTCTTCCTCGTCCATGCAGCTTCTGCAGAAGTCATTAGTGTAGACCCCTAGCCTCTTAGCATGTCTACCTATGAGGCAGTGTCCTGTTATGACTCCAATTGTGGAGCTTAAACTTTGTCTGCTCAGGGAAATCAAGCCTTTTGACCGCTTCAGGTCTATGTATGGCCATATTTGTTTAGTTGCTAGGCAGGTGGTACCCTGTGACCATCTAGCACTTGTTGATTCTAGAGCATATTGTTTGAAGAGGTGTTTGCATGTAGCAAGTGGTGTTCCTATGTTGTGTCTTTGTCTAACAGTGGGCAGAAGTGTTCCGTTTTTGGCGAGCTCATCAGCTTTACAATTTCCCGGAATGTCCCTGTGGCCCGGCACCCAGATGAGGTGAATGTTAAACTGTTCTGTCATCTCATTCAGAGATGATCGACAGTCGTGGACTGTGATAGAGTTTGTGGAGACAGACGCGAGAGATTTGAGAGCGGCTTGGCTGTCTGAGAAGATACGTATATCCTTACTAGATATAACGTTTTCTTTGAGCCAGGATAATGCCTCTTTTATCGCCATTACTTCTGCTTGGAACACATTACATTGATTGGGAAGTCTATATGATAGACTGAGATTCAGTTGTTTCGAATAGATGCCACTTCCAACGCCGTCGTCGGTCTTTGAACCGTCTGTATAGAAGTGTATCGTGTTTTCTTCTTGAGGTCCTCCTTCTTCCCAAAAGGATCTTGAGGGGATAGAAATATGGAAGTTATTGTCGAATACCATTTTTGGGGTGGTATAGTCTAAGCGATCTGGGATAGATCTGAAATTGTCTAAAATAGTAGTATGACCAGTGTTGTTACTGATCCATTGAGAGGTGGCTCTAAGCCTCACGCATGAGTTGGCTGCCACCATTTTGGAGAAGATGTCAAGAGGTGTTAGGTTTAGAAGTACTTCTAAAGCTGCTGTTGGTGTTGAGCGAAGTGCTCCTGTGATGCACATACCTGCTGACCGCTGGACTTTAATGAGTTTATTCAAATTTACCATTTTGTCCAGTGCGGTCCACCATACGACAACTCCATAAGTGAGTATCGGTCTGATTACCGAGGTATATAGCCAGTGGGTTATTTTTGGGGAAAAACCCCACTTTGAGCCTATGGCCTTTTTACATGTAAAGAGTGCTACAGTAGCCTTCTTTACTCTTTCATCAATATTTGCCTTCCAATTTAGTTTTTTGTCTAAAGTAAGGCCTAAATATTTGGCTTGGTCGGAGAAGTTTAGGGGTATTCCTTTAATTGTAGGTGGGCTAATTTGAGGAATTTTGTACCTTCGCGTAAAGAGTACTAGTTCCGTTTTATGTGGGTTGACGTCCAAGCCACAATGCTTTGCCCAATTTGTGAGCCTGTTTAAGGCATTTTGTAAGAGTTCCGAAAGAACTTGTGGGTGTTTCCCAGATACTGATATTGCAACGTCGTCAGCATAGGCAATCACTTTGAAACCCTCTGCTTCCAATGATGTTAAGAGGTCGTTTACCACCATGTTCCATAAGAGAGGCGAAAGGACCCCACCTTGGGGGGTTCCTCGATTCACCAATCTGGTGGTGGTAAAGCTCCTCATGTTGGAAGTTATTGTCCTGCTGTTAAGCATGAGACTTATTAGATCAATGAGTGATTTCTCATTTTTAGTTTGTCCATTGCTGTTGTAATCGCCTGGTAGCTGACGTTATTGAATGCTCCTTCGATATCAAGGAAAGCCACTAGGTTGTATTCTTTGTATTTGAGGGAATATTCAATGCTATGCACCAGTGAATGAAGTGCTGTTTCTACTGATTTTCCCTTAGAGTACGCATGTTGAGCTGTGGAAATGAGACATGGTTTTAAGTTATGTCTGATGTGAATTTCTATCAATCTTTCCAGGGTCTTAAGAAAGAAGGATGATAGGCTAATTGGTCGTAGATCTTTAGGGTTAACGTGGGAAGGTTTTCCTGCTTTTGGAATAAAGACTACTTTTGCCATTCTCCAGGCTTTGGGAATATATCTCAACCTTACACAGCTAGACAGAATGATCTCCAATGGTGGAATGATCATGTCTGAGCATTTTTGTAATTCGGCAGGAATGATTCCGTCTGGTCCTGGAGATTTATATGGTTCAAAACTGTTTACAGCCCATTGCAGTTTTTCCCGCGTTATTAGATCAACTATATTGTTAGTAACGGGTTGAGACTCAGAAGTTAAGTCGTTTAAAATGTTAGAGCTACCTGGAAAGTGGGTGTCTAATAACAGATTTAGGGATTCTTCATCTGTGGTAGTCCACGAGCCCGCTTCAGTCATTAAAGCACTGGGTGTTGTGGGACTTTTTGATAGAATTTTCCTGAGCCTTGAGGCTTCTGAAGTATTTTCTATGTTTCCACAGAAGTTTCTCCAAGAGGACCTCTTGCTCTTTCTTAATTCTTTCTTATATCGCTTTAGAGCTTGTTTATATAAGTCCCAGTCAGAGGGAGATCTTGTGTATTTAGATCTATTGAAGAGTTTGCGACAACTCTTCCTGAATGGTTCTAGTTCTTTGTGCCACCAGTGAGGTTTCTTTTTACCCTTTACCACGGTTAAGGGGCATGAAGTTCTCATTGATTCATTGAAGGCTTCAGTGAGATGATTCACGGAGAGATCTAGTTCATCTATGGTGGAGGAGCGTTTGAGAAGATTGTGATCAAGCAGCTGTGCTAGTACTTCTCTATATCGTTCCCAGTTTGTATTACGGTGATTACGAAAACCCGTAGATACGTTTGCCACATCATTAAGATCGAACTGAATATATCTATGATCAGAGAAGGAGTTCTCTTTTGAGACTAGCCAGTTCGAAATTAAATTATGGATCGAGTCAGAGGTAAGTGTTATATCTAATACCTCTTTCCTATTCTTGTTACTAAATGTAGGTTCATTACCAATATTACATATAAGGAGGTTAGTGCCTAGTAGATAATCAAATAAGGACTCACCTCTTTCATTAATGTCAGAGCTACCCCATACTGTATGATGGGCGTTAGCGTCCGCTCCGATGAGGAGATCCACTTTCTTAGAATGCGCGTCCGCAATTGCTCTCTTCAGTGTCTCTCCGGGAATTGGGCTGTCGTGGCCGAGATATGCCGAGATAAGCCAGTAGGTGGCTTTGTCGGTGGTGATGACAGCAGTCGTTGTATCTTTGTCGCTGTAATTGGGGAGTAAAAATACATTTAAGTCTTTTTTTACTAATATACATGACCTTGGTTCACCTTTTTCCGACGCATATAATAAGTTATAGCCAGGAGTCCTGAGCCCGTTGATCGTGGATTTTGTGATCCACGGCTCCTGTTTAAGGACGATGTCCTCTCTGGTTTTATGCAGTCGGAGTATTAGGTTTGTAGAGGCCATGATGGCGTGGTGAAGATTAATCTGAACTAATCGCAGCATTGCTACTTTTAGCCAGATCAACCTCCACCACTGTCTTATCGGCGTTTTCATCGTCTGAGGAGGAATGAAGTAGGTCTTCCTCGCTCAGAGTGATGCCTAAAGTATAGTCTTCAGTTTCCATGTCGGAATTACTGTCGACAGTGAGGTTAGCTTCCGCGTCGGATGGCTTGTTAGAGGCTGTGGAGGTCGATGGTTCCACGTGTGGTGTTGCGTCGACCTCCATAATGTTACTGTTTGAAGCGTTTCCTTTCGCTGAAGGGGCTTCTGAGGGGGTTGCACTCTGCGTGTCTTCATCTTTTTTATAGACTCGGACCGTGATTTCATCGAAACCGTACTTAATCACGCCTTCGGTTGCGGTCAGTAGAGCCAGTGATTCCCTATTGATCACCAAGAGAGCTGATCTATAGCGACCCACTGTCTCCTTCTCAACCATTGGAACTTTCCAGTCGTGAGTAGGCAGGTTGGGATTGCTCATTTTGATTAATTTCATAATCATGTCTGGGCAGTTGTGTAGTGCCGGAACCATTATGCGTGCTCTTGGTCGGCAAGGAATATTCTCCCTTGTAACGACCTCGAGCTTGGCACCCGGCCAGACTTCTGGCAAGCCATTGACAGCAGCCCTGTATAGATCGAAAGATCTCTGATCTCCACAGGCGATGAGTTTGATACGATTTTGGTACCATCCTGCATCGGCTGTGTCTGGGAGAGGCCCTGGATTCTCCTCGATGACAGATAAATATCTGAAACCGAGATGAGCCCTGACGTCTGCCCATTGATCATGAGAGATGTTACCATCCACATGACTTCTGTCAATGACCGCGGCTATGATCTTACCTTTCAGCGCGTCGCTGAAAGAAAGATCTTTGTTGAAGGCTGCTGTGCTGCTGGGATGCACCTTCTGCCTTTTTGCTTCAGGCTTATCACCCTCAAGGGACCTATTGCGCTTTGACGTTGAGTCGCTGCAGGTCGGTTTGTTTGCTCTACTGAGGAAGCCACTGGCCCACTCGAGTTTTCGCATCTGCTCCGGGTTTCTTTCCGCCGCCGGTATTTTACCGACTGCGGCCAGAATCCGCGTAGCATTACGCAGATCTCGATCGGCCCTTGCCTTCCCGGACCTCTTTTTGGCCGACCCAGAGCTGTGTCCGTGTGACACAGTTGTGGATCCACCTCTTGAGATGCTCGCTACCGATGCCAATCGAGGAGCACCCTCACCCGTCGAGTCATTACCACATGTCGCGGATTTTGCCTCTCCGGGTGGAGCGTCCTTTCTTGGCATCGCTTGCGATGTCCTAGTAGGTGCGGGGATGGGGATGGGGATGGGTGCGGAACTTCCGCCCTTGGAACAGCCGAGCGTCACAGCTGAACCACTGACGGGTAGTTCCTTCATGTAGAGGTTGCGGCTAGTAGAGGGAATTGGATTCCCGCTACTAGTGGCAACCACAGGGTTGACAATCCGTTCACACCCCTGAGTTGACTCGACAGCCTTTCCAGGAGATGTGACCGCATTGTCAGCCCTGGCGCGATTTATTTTTCTTATGATTTTTTTGTTTGTTGTTTTATTCTTCTTCATTTTTGTTCCCACGAGTAATGCGGAAAAACAGTCAGCCCCGGCAGAGCCGCTTGCCGGGGTAAGGCAGAAATATGACGGACCTTGCCACAGCATCCGAAAGAGCTCGTTAGAGACTGGTTTATCCCCCAGCCTTCCATTCTTCGGCACGGTTGCTCACACCACCACTGAAATTAGGAACCTCTAAACTATGATTAAATTGGGTTTCCGAACGTTGTACTATTAAGGAGTTACAACAATTCGGTGACCCAATCTAACCTTAGCTGATCTCCATCCTGCCAAAAACGCACAGGACTACTGTGGTGATCATTGCCCGCCCGGCACCCACTTGGAGGGTTTGAATGAGGATTTTTGCCGGGCGATAATTGAGATTACAAATCGCCAATTTTATACATTAATTTAAAAAATGGCGATTTTCATTTTATAAAAATAAATTATAGTGTTGTACCAGTTTCTACAAGCTTTCTTATTTCTCCTTTCGTATTTTAAAATGTGTATGAAATTTCCCGTAGAAAGTGGATTTCGTTCTCTAGTGGAAATTAAGTCCTTCGGTGGACTTAGTTCCTGGCGGTTTTTTTTCTAGACCAAAAGAAATGAAAAAGAAACTGCTAAAAATTGTGGAAATTTTTCGTGTCGCATATATTTAGAGCAAACAGCCAACTTTGGTCTTCCGTTGATTGCAAAACTGATAAGATTTTTAATTTGACTCCGAGCAACGAAAACTTTCAATTCTTTGTCGTTCCAGGAAATGATTCTGTTCTTGAATTTGAGCTTTCTAACAGAAGAAATATAAAATTATAAAAAAATATATAAAAAGTATTTTTTCTATGTATTTACAAATACATATCTAATGTTAATTTCAAAAAATGTAAAACACAATTTAAGTTAAAAAAAAATACTATTTTAAAAAATCCTGTAAGTATAATAAAATAGTTTCGAAAAAATTTCCAAGAAAGCGCGCGCGTTTTTAAATGTTTGAAATTTTATTTTATGACATATTATGTATGTAGATATGAAAAGTAGAATTTTGACCCAAACAGAATTTTGACCCCAACCCCATTTAATCGAATGTTAAATATACATATTAGGGTGGTGCTTATTTTGGCAATGTTCGAATTTCTTTCACCCCCCCCCCCCCCCTAAAAGTGATGAGGCTGACTCAAAAAATTCTGTGCAAAATTTCATTGAAATCGTTAATACGTGCCACCGAAAACTTTAAAATTCCTATACAAATTACAGGCAGATGTTTAGTCTTTTATTAAAAAATTCCGAAAGAAATTCGAACATTGCCATAATAAGCGCCACCCTAATACATATAGAATTTTTGATATTTTGATAAAGTAAAATTAATTTTTAAAAAATTTTGTAGGTAATCCAAAGTTGATAAATGAAACTTCGAAGATTTTGAAGAACAAAAATGAGCTTAAATGTAGATAGATACTTCAAGAGTTACTTTTTTAAGTTAAAAGATGAAAAATCCTCTTACTTATACCTAATATTTAAGAAAAAAAAATATTTTTATTTAGAAAAAAAAAAAAAATTATGAACGAGTTTTTAAAGTCAAATTTAATGATAGGCTTGAAAAAAGTTAATGTTCCCTGGTCGTTCTCGACCGTACTCATAGCAATATGTATCTACTCGTAATACAAAAAAATTAGCTGCTCTGCGAATCTTCAAAAATCCTCAATCATGCTACCCAAAATAAAAAAAAATCTTCAATTACGTTTTTTATGGCTTTATTTCAATCTAATCTAATCATTTCCCTAAATTATGGTAAAAACTCTATGCTTTTGTCGAGGTCGATCTCTTTTCATTTTTTATGAAACGCTTTTAAAAAACAGGACTTTAAAAAAAACGCACCCAAAAGTGAATGTGGCAAAAGTTTTGCATGACCCTTTTGTTTTTTAAATGTTATTAGGGCAATTTAATTCGTTCTCATAGAAATATGGTACAAAAAGCAATATTTTTTCGATTTCCCCTTTTTCATTATAAAATCAGAAAAAGTGCTGCTTTTTCCCTCAATCTGGGGACCCTGCGTCTATAAGTTTAATAGTAGGTTACGTTAGATCACCCTGACTTGATAAACCTACAAACGTATTAGGTACTGTATTTGTCTTAATTAAAAATAAATCTAATGTTCCAAATATTATCTTCATCTCATCTTCAATTTTTATTCACAGCCACCCTACTTTTTTTTATTTTGTTTTTATCACCAACAAAAGTGACGAAAAATTGAAAACATGACTTCTTTAATTGTCCTACACCGATTTATTTGCATAATCGTCACCAGCGCTAGAAAAAAACAAAAACATTTAAATTTTTCCTTTAAGAAGTCCAAAACTTTCCAAAATATTCTCTCTGACACTGAATATATTCGTAAACAACTTAAAAACCTTGGAAAATTCATCCAAACGTTCCCAACTAGCCCGGAAACATCAATAGCTATTTAGATAGGTACCTCTATATATTCACAAGTAAGCATTGTATAACCAATGATGATGAACGCAACAAGAAATCCAGCAGGTTGGGAGGAAGAAAACTCAGGGAATATATACCTTACAAAAGCAAAACAACAGCAACAACAAAAAAAAAATATAGTTAAAAAAAAAGTCCAGCTTTAGCTTCAGTTTCACCTTGAGGCTTAACCGGGCCAAGCCGAATGAAATGACATGGTTCCGCAGGAGCAACACACAAAGATGCAGAGAGGTGAGTTGCCTGCATCTCTGTGGAGTGTATACCTACTCTCGTACATCCCGCCAGATTCCATCTTTCTTGGATCCGCTCTCCACCCAGCTAGTTCTTATATTTTCCAATTTGTGTTCGAGCCTTGAGGCGCGGGCGATGAATTATTTGTCTACAAGGATAAGGATACAAAAAGATTGCCTAAAGGATTTTCTGCAAATTTTTGTACCGAAGAGGAAAACTGAGAGACCAAGAGAGTGGGGTCTCTTTTTTCATTATTCCACCCCAACGGGACTAACCTGGAGGCCATCATCATCGTGATTCTGTACTACAGAAATAGGATTCCTTCGGAACAATGATGGACTCTTCAGCAGCAGCAGCAGCACTATACTCGTATAAAGTGAGCTCCTTCATGCACTCTACGTATATTATGTGTGTATGATGATGGCTATTGCATTGCTATTGTGTGTGCATGGTTTTACTCTGGTGCACCTCAAAATATGTCCTCGGGAAGTTCTTCTTGGTCCTTTCTGGGACTCTCTCCAGAGTAGTTATATATGGAGGGGCTGCTGATGCAAAAGTCTTCCATCAGCCATATGTTTTCGAATCGGATGCGGTATCAGAATGAACCTATATATAGGAAAGGATTGGACTATGATGATGGAAGCCAGCAACCCTAACTGAACTGAACTGAAGTACAAGAATAATTATAAAACATGGAATCTTTGGACGGAAATCAAACCGAACTGGGATTTTTAAGTCGATTTAATAGCCAGCAGGGAATTTATATCGGAATGTGTTTTGTAGATAGTTGTATGCACCTAATGTGTGCTTATGATTTATAGAAAGTGCTGACACTTTAAAATTACAAATCGAGAGAGACTTTTAAAGTATTAATTTAAAGAATTAAGATTTTTGTTTAAGTAAACTGGTACTTGATGATATTGTTGCAAGGACAATCGCGTTAAATTTTTAAATTAAACCGGTAGCTCTGAAAAAAGCAAGTTCCACAGCCTGAACCTAAGATTCTTCAAACTTGGTATTTAAGGGCTATAGTTTGTTGTAAAAATTTGATTCCCTGAAGTCCGATTATGCAAAAATTGCGCCATATAGCCATCATGGCCGACCACTGCATCGTATTTCTTTGGTTTCAAAGCGTTGTTTTTTGAGATACATATGATAATATGATTATTGCTAACATTAAAAACATGTAACAAGAACAAAACAAATCGGAATAAATAAAAGTTTTAAACAAAAAACTGAAATAAAACATACAGAAGTAATTTCCAAGGAAAATAAGGTTTTGGCCATCTAGGATTACAAAAAAAATAAATAGTCTTAAACTATGAAATTTATTTAATAAATAAATAAATATAATAAATTTGGTGGCACAAATGGCTCATGAAGAACCAGGGCCTAGTGACTTACAACTCTCAACCATTCCTGTGTTCGTGTCTACAGGCATGGAGGGGTCCTACAGTTTATTACCGAATCATTCAATTTAGTTAGTGTTCCACTCGGGCGTATACGTACTTTTTATTTTCAAATTTTACTTATTTTTGCGCGTTAAGTTGGCTTAATATGTCGATTGTAGCTATTTTGATTATTTTTTACGCTTTTTCAATTAAAAAAAAAATAAACCAAAAGAAACGGCCGGCCGGCCAGTGCTAAATTCACGCTTCGCAAAATAAATGTTTGGCTCTAACAATGCAAATATGCAAACATTTTATTTATCTCTTCGGCACTTGACCGCACAAATGAAGCACAAAACAGAACAAGTTTTAGTTTTTTTTGCAATTCTTAATTTTGGAAAAAAAAATCATTCGCAAAATTTGCAAATTTTATGAATTTGAAAAAAAAAGAATATACGGCACAAGCAGAACAAGTGGAGCACAATATTTTTAGAAAAACTTAAATAAAAACAAAAAATCATCCGTAAAATTTGCGAATTTGAAAAAAAAATTTTACGACACAACGCAGCACAAGTTGAGTTTTTTAAATCATAAATGGCGGTGTTAACTTCACGCTAAAAACCATATGCTTAGCACATTTTTTTTTTTAAATACGACACATGGCATGACAGCACAGTCATTTTATTTACGATAATCAAAAGTGTTTGTCCTAACTTCACGCACATAAATAAATGGTTTTTTTTTTTTTTTTAATTTAGCTCTCAAATGGTGAAGTTTTTGAAAAATGATTTATACTAAATTTAAGGACTATAAAATTTTCAATAGAAAAAATTAGGTATGAGGCTACGGCTAGAATTTCCGTGCAAGTGCATATATTTTTTTATAACCTTTAGAAGCGTGATAACAAGTTATCTTTACGAATTACGAATTTTCTTTTAATGTGGCATTCAATCGTTAGTGTATATTTTTGTATATTTTACTAAAAATGCATATTTTTGCATATTTCTTCATAAATTGCATATTTTTAGTCCATTATACAATGTTTAAACGTAAAATATAAAAACATCGATTTCAAAGAAATAGACACACACAATTAAATTTCTTAATTAAGAATCAAAGAATTTTACTGTTTTAAAAATCGCCTACTGGTGTGGAAGAATCCCTTGGTTCAGTTCTAAAAAAAAGCTTGTACGTACTAATTGTAAGGCAAAATATAGGATTTTCATCAATGAAAAATATATTTAAAGCATTCGAATTGAGCTTCAATGGCGAAAATTATTTTGAAAACTTTACTACCTTACTTTTACGATAAAACTTGAAAAATGCATCAATTACGTCAGTTGACGTAGAACGTCTTTTTTTCCAATTTATGAAGCCGCGGCCAGATACATATAGAAAAACTTTCGTTGTGTTCCGCACAGTACGTACGCTTTGAATTTTATATTAACCCTTAACATTTTTGCGAAAAACTCAAATTTTGTTTCCAAAAAAAGTCTAGTATGTTGCTGATGCGAAACGAGAAATCCCATACAAAAATGACACAATTAAATTAAAAAGGAAAAATTTCGTTCTGCTTTTCGTTCTGTGGTACGCTGTACGATGAGCGAAATCGACAAAATTGTATCAGATTATTTGGAGAAATCTCCCCTCTTTTTTCGTACAGAATTAATTGCCTTTATCTACCATTAATTGTGTGTGGAAAAGTGACATTTGGTCTCTATTCGTGTTTGTATTTGTTGTTTCTTTCATCACAACATAGATTTCTGTGATTTTAATGCGTTTGTGTTTGTTATTTGTTTTTGCAAACGGTGTCACTTTCAATGGTAATTTTTCGTTGTAATTTTCGTAAGCATTTCGTAGTCATGTTGGAGACCAACGGAAAATTTCGTTCCGCATCAGAGGCGTATCTACATACTAGGCTTAAAAGTCTATACCTATCAAAATACCTGTGGTCCGAAAATTTTTTCGTATGCGCCGAAAATTCACCGGAATTGGATAACGTGCGTTGAATGTGACACAAAAATTTGTGAGCGCTCGGATGTCCACGCTGACATATTTTTTTTTCTTGTCTATACAAATATTTGCGCCGAACGCACAACGCAAATTTGTATTGATCTGGACGCGGCTTAAAACATTCCAAAGTTTTGCTTTTAAAATAAAGATACGAGTATAGGGTAAAATATTATGGTTTTAAATGAATATTTTAAGTGCATATTTCTCCTTTTTAAGAGCATATTTTAAGCGCATATTTTCCATTTTTTAGTGCATACAAATCCTAGAGCCCTCCCTGGGTATGACGCATTTTTCCATACAAGTGATTGCCGAGTTGTTTCTACAAAAATGTCAAATTGGAGGTTTTACTCAAAATAACGAGAAATGTTGCGTCAAAATTCTGGCCCGTACATATACGAGTAGGCACATAGCTTTTTGTATAAACAGCAATTGTTTTGAATTTAATGTTTCTGCATTTATTGGTTCTAAAGTTAGAGGGGTCGAAAATCAGTTGAGTTTCTTGTCCTCTTTTAAATAGGGTTAAAGACGAGATCTTGGTTTGGCACAACCATGTCCTTTGGTTTTTCATAGAGAGTTAGGAATCTTAACATAGACAATTTGGGTAACAAATGAAAAAAGCTGAAATAAAAAGGAAATTTTTTATTTTATTTTCCAACACAAACGAAATAAAATCTATATTTTTTCAAGAAGATAAATTCTGAATGTCCTAATAACATATAAAAGTGAATTGAATCACTTTAAGGATTTTGAAATCCTTTAGCATTTATGTATAGTTTACTTTGTATTTTTACATCCCTTTTAAATATTATAAGCACTACAAAGTTTAAACACACACAAAAAAAAGGATTAAAAACTTCTCGCCATAATGAACTTTATTATCTGTTTAGGTAGGTATATATTATTCTTTCACCCGGATTCAATCCCTAACTTCACAGAGAAAAGAATTATTATATTATTATTTGGCCAATGCGTAATTAATTTCTCTTTTTAAAAGGTGTCCAGCAGGACTTGCAAAAAATAACTTACCTTCTGGCTATTGCCTGGACCCTTAAAGAGATGCTTTTCCTGCGCCTGCCCTGCCCTGCCCTTGCATGTAACCCTCAATGCTACTGTAAAGGTTGCCAAGCTCAAGTTGAGATATACATTTGTGTGTTTGGATAGGTAATAACAACTGTACCTACGTACATAAGCCAACAAACCAAAGAACCTGAATAAAAAACCTTGTTGACCTAAATTTTAATTGGATGGGCCGCAAGCCATTTAGAAGGGTCAGTTTGTTGTGTTTTTTTTTTATTTTTGGCTATAGATATTATTATTCGAATTTTTTTTTTTTTCCATGAAAAATAAAAAAGGATGATGGTAGAGCTTGGGGAAATTTATAGGCGACAAACCGAGGCTTAAAAAAATTAAGTAAGTCAAAATTTTTAAGAGAAGAAAAAAAAGCCTGGGTGTGTGGCAGAAATGTTTATTTTTTTAAGTTAAATTATTATCGTTAACTAATACATAACACTGTGTCTTCACAAAAAATATTTCAAAGAAAATCATAAAGCATGCAATTAAAAGTGCTCGTGGAAGCTGCTTATAAAATGGTATCAATTCTATAGGTAAAAATATTAATACATATTCTACTAAACACCACCATCTAAGCAATACTGCTCTGCTCTGAGCGGATTTTAGGGAGAAGCAGTTAGAGCGTTTGACCGTTACGCCAGAGGTCTGAGTTCGATTCTTAGTCTGTGCCACCTAAACACAAAAAGTGTTTTTCAGGGCTACTGCCTCTTGCAAGGAAGTGACAGATCTTCCAAGAGTATCTCTTGTCATAGAATAGAAAAGTGCCGCTCACCTTAGCCGTTCGGATACGGCAATAAATTGTAGGTCCCCTCCATTCCTGCAGGTAGGTACACAGGAATGGTTGAGAGTTGTAAGTCACTAGGCCCTGGTCAGGGTTGCCGAAGTGGCTCGATCGTGCTTTTTTGACACGATAATTTTCTCGTGGCTCGGTGGCACGAAAAAGTTCAATAAGGCACGTTTTTTTGTTTCCATTTTTTTTTACTTGAAATGAAATAAATTTCAAAAATAAATTAATAAAAATTGGTCCCAATTCTGTAAAAAATAGGCAGAAACACATATTTTTTGACAATGCACGAATAGAGCAAATGATTTACTTTTATTTTGTCTGTTTTATTACACCCCGTAATAAAATTGATTACACTTTTTTCAGCAAAAAAATAAAAGAATTTCTGTTTTTTTTTCATATGGCAAGAAACTTGACTCGTGTTTTCAGAAAATGTGGTACGTTAAGTTTATTTTGGGTGGCAACGCTGGCCCTGGTTGTTCATGAGCCGTTGTACCATTAAATTTATATTTTTAAGCTTGGGGCCGCTGCTAGATTAAATGTTTTTTTAAAAATGCAAGCATAAAGAAGTATTGTAACCACTTTTGGAGAAATATAAGTTTTATGTGAACAAAATTTGGAGTGGTTAAAACGCTACTTTTTTTGTCCATTTTGAAAGCGCCGCTTTGCTACCAGAATTGCTGTCAGTTTGGATGGGCAGCTACGAAGTAGATACTATTAGGAAACAAAATTTGAAGCAGTATAAAACCATTTTTGATTTTTTTAATTGGATCTTGAAAGTCTCAGGGCCGTAGTATTGATCTTGAATGTCTTAGCGCCGTAGTATCGATGTAAGACCCGATGGATATCATGTGAATTAAATTTGGAGCTGTATAAAACACTAAGAAAATCGTTCACCCTAGTCTATTCCCTGATGGTTAATCTATTAAATTGACTCAACTAATGTGCATTATGTAGACTAATTTTTTTACCAATTATTGAACAAATGAAGGAAAATACAATGTACCTTACCTACACAGCATACCTAACATTTTCGTAGCGCCATCTTAAATGTGCAGAATGTATTAACTTTATAGAACTTGCAGCCTTCCCCTTGGTAGTCAGGATTTGTTTTCCTTATAGACTATTTAGGTGAATAATGTGATTCCTTGTAAAACAGGCCCTTAAAAGTGTATGCACTATTCTGTGACGTCATAAATGCCAATTGGCCAAACTTTAAGTGTGCTAAAATATTATGGTTAAATCGGTCACTGGCTCTTGGATTAGACTGTTATCTGGGATTTATTATTAAGATCAAGACACACGCGTGCAGTTCGATTGCCACAAAAGGTATCTGTAACACACGCCCAAGAACAAATTTCTCTGCCTATTTTACTTTCCTCTGGATGTGAGATGGTTTGACGCTGCTACACTTCCGCCAGTCAGAGAGTAGGTACATACTTTGGTTAATGAGGAAGTTATTATAAGAATTTTGAAAGCTTCATCCCAGTTATCCAATCCCAGCTAGTCCCAATGTCTGGTTCTGTATTTTGTTCAATGCTTTTGCCCAGGTTCATATCATATCTCGGTCTCGTGTGCTGTGTGTGTTGTATACCACAGACGACGATGACGGGCGATGGCGACGGCACACATGAGAAGGGGTTCCATGAACCCAAATGGAGTAGATGTATATTCAGATGAAGTAAAGCCGCAAGGCTCGGAAGCCTGTTCGGTTCGTATCCGAGCTCTTGCGCTACATTGTTATTAACGAAAATAAAATACCCGAGGTGCACAGGAGAGCAAAAACATACCATGGTCACTTTACAGTTTATAAATACCTACTTGTATAGTTCGTATTCTATTTTATTTTTTACTGTTTTTTTTTGTATTTATATAAATATATGTATATGTACATTTTTGTTGCCCCCTTTTATCCGTATATCTATATAACTATGGAGGCCAAAGAAACGTGCACAACACAGAGGTGGTTGCCCGAGGGCACTCTGTTGCGGAACGCCTGGGGCCCTTTGAAATAAATTTCCCTGTTATATATGGGAAGATGCCGACAATGTGGGCTGGAAAATAATATTTCGCCGTGAAAAATGAGGCTAACAAATGTATGCTAAAAGCAGTTTAATCAGTCTCTGTGATCGGGGCAAAAGGTGTAGCTGTAGGTAGGTACCTATGTATGTTGTTTGTTGTGAATATGTGTATAAGTAGATATGAAAGAGCCTTTTTTATTTTGCTTAAATTCGTATTAGGTACCCTAAGGGTGTTTTGGGTGAGCATTTAAGTTTTTTTTTTTTTTTTTTTTTTTTAATTTTGTTTTACTTTGTGTTGCTGTTGGATTGTTTTGTCTGAAAGTTTTACTTATGCGAAATATTAACATGAGAATAGTAATTCAAAATAATCATATGCAAATGGGAAATTAATTTTTTTGATTAATTAATGCTTGCTTGGTGAGTGTATAGTGGGTATCAGGTTTTATTTGACTCGACTTTTGGGATTGTGGACAAATTAAAGGAAAATAAAAGTTTTGAAAAGTTGTTTGACATAGTTAAATTATTCTGGTCAGAAGGTAAAGAACAATGAGCTTAAGTACAAGAACTGATTTTTGTTTTAGTTTTTATGTATAGGTATAATTATATTAAAAAATTTGACAATAAAATCATCAATGTTAGATCAACGACTCAAAAGCTCAAATAATCTAAAGTATCTATGCATACTTAAAAAAATGTTTTGTTTTATTTTTTCTGACTGAGAGATTAAGGGCCAGTTTTACGGTGGATACTTACCGGAATATGTGGCACTTAAGTTTCCCATACTGGAACTTTTGGTTCAGTTTCATAACTTGAGTAAGTGCGGCACTTAAGTAGTGTGCACTGAGATAATTTAGGCTTTACTTCCCATACTGGCCATTTAAGTGCCATTAAAATACCATCCTTTGACAAAAATATAGATTTCTTATGAGAGACTTTTCTTTACAAAAGAATATAAATATTTATTAAGAATTCCATTAAGTATATTGGCGACAATCTCGTTTTATGTGCCCACTTTTCTGACAGGAAAAACATTTTTTATTGGACTTAGCAATATTATTTACCTTTAGCACAGAATTATTCTCTGTATATAGTAACGTAAGCATTGTTTCTGGAGAATACTATTAATAATTCTTTCAAATGTTAGTTCTGATACTTGCCTTGCTTCTAATGCATTCACCAAAGTATCGTATGAAAAGGGAAGACTGGCTCAGCAAAACAGCAACTTTCAAATTTTCACAAAGTACGTCCCCTAATACTGTCAGATTCTCAAATAAAATCGTCATCTTCTCAATATTAGCATCCATCTGTTCATTATCCATGAGCTTGAGACTACAAATATTTTTCATGAGCTTCTGCCCCAAACCTCTTTTTTAAATAAACATTTTAAAAAATAAGTTAATAACTTAACTTGAATGGAAAAATAAATTTATTTATATAAACTTATTTATATTATAAACTTATTAAAGAGAATCAAATATTCAAGTAACCAGTTACTCGAAAAATGTATAAAAACGCTATCGAAAATTTTTGTTTCGCTCAAAACGAAAAGCAACTGCCATTTTTATTCAAAAAAGGGGTTTCCCCTAATAGTGAGCTATGTATTGAAACTAAGTAGTAGATTGCATTTCGGAGCTGACCCTTTATTCGATATAAAAAAAAAAGGGGTCCATTATTCCCCGGGTGCCCGTTATGCCCCAGATTCCCCTATGTCTCCCATTATTTAAAAAAAAAAAATTAAAAGCGAAATTTGGTTTGGGGTCAAAATAATGTAAGGTTGAAATTCTGTTTTTAAAATAACTGTATTTCAAAATACTGTAATTCAAAATTCTGACACAAAATTGTGTATGAAAAAAATTCTGTATATTAAAATTTTGTATGATCAAAAAAGGTATAAGTAAAATTCTGTATTTCAATATTCTGTTTTTTTTTTTTTTTATTAATTCTGTATATAAAAAAAACGGTGCAGTATTGCGGCTTCCTCGCTGACTCGATGTGTTACATTTTAAAAAGTAATCAAGGATAAAACAACTCTATAACTTTCGGACGTCAATGCTAAAGTTGAATGAAATTTACTACTTCCAGTTCTATATTAAGTTTTTTTTTTTTTTTTTTTAAGTGAAAAAACTAATTATTTATCAATTCAAAATAATATACATTAGCTCCAGTCCGCAATTTTTCCAAAAAGTATAAAATGGAGTTTTATCCTTCTTTTACATAATTAGACCGAGAGCTGGTGAACGTTTTGTTCAAAGAGTTTTAAACCGCTCCAAACTTTGTGAGCATAATGCTTAGATGTGTCCAAACTAATTTCAATCGGTCTGCCAGCGATACTGCGGCCCTATCATAATGCACTTTCAAAATGCAACAAAAATTTTTTTTTTTTAAATCGCTTCAAATGTTGTTCACATACAATTTTTATCTGTCCAAACTAAATTTCGTCAGTCTGCCAGCGATACCGTAACCCTAACACCACCATAATGCACTTTCAAAAAAAAAAAAAAGTTTTTTCAAACAGCACTTTAAAAATTCAAAATACTTTTTTTTTTTTGAAAGTGCATTATGGTAGTGTTAGGTTCGCGGTATCGCAACCAGACCAATGAGTTTCAGTTTGGACAGATACAAGTTTTTTGTGAACCGAGTTTGGATCCATTTGCAAAACTTTTATTTTTCGTTGCATTTTGAAAATGCATTATGGTAGCGTTAGGCTCGCGGTAACGCTGCCAGACCGATGAAATTTAGCTTGGACACATCTCAACATTATGCTCACAAACTTTTGAAGCGGTATAAAACACTTTAACTTCGCTCCCTTTTTTTGCTTATTCAAAGTGCATTATAATGATCTTAGGGCGCCGATATTCCTGAAAAAGGTGGATGGCATGCAGTTTGCACTGATACAAATGCCATATGCTCAAAAAGTTTGGAGTGGTATAAAACTATTTGAGCGAAACGTTCACCAGATCTCTGTCTAAATAGTCTCTAATTTATTAAGAAGAAAGATGTATTTATTATTTATATGTATGTATAAATCTACACCATAATATACAATCTCTAGAATTCCAAGCCATTTGAATCACAAGAGCAGATTCATGCGATCTAGTCATACTTTTAATTTTTTTTAGTAACTATATTTCACTATCAAGAAGACGAAACGCAATAATAAGTAATCGAATCATTTCAATATCGCAGGCTATTATCACCCAAGTTCCTTTTCTTAAATAACACTTAAAGCACTATGGAAACTTAGGGCCAGTTATACAAAAAATTTATCCGTGATGGTTTAGGAATTTTAACTCACCAATTTTTGGCGGATTAACTGTGGTTCAACGATGTTTCAAGCATGCAATTGGCTACTAGTGCCTACTTGAACCTTGAACCATCGTTGAACCTCAGGTAATTCGCCGAAATCGACGAGTTAAGATTGCTACACGACGGATTAAATTTTGAACCACGTTTGTACAACTGGCCCTAATAATCACAGTTGGCCGAGATTCACCCGTACCTATAGGCATTCCTGAGAAATAGAACTTACCTTAAGGCTTAAGGGTATGTGGCTTTAACAGAACCTTCAAACTATAGAGTAAGATTAAAATTCCGATCTCTTCTATGAACTACTTTTTCCAGCATAAAGTCAATACAGTCGAAAAGATACTTCCATGTTACGATAAAATTTAAAGGTTTTGAAAGCAATGATATAAGTTAAAGGGCGACTATATCTCTAGCGCATCTTTTTAAACGAATCTCGTTCGATATATTATAATTTGATCAATTTTCAACTTCGCACGTTCACCTAGAAAGCCAACAACGCTAATCGATGTTAAATCATCCGAATCAATTGTGCCAAATTGGCGGAAAACCGATTAATTTTCATTTTCGGCTAACCATCTTCCATCATATACCTAAACTTATCAGAGTTGCAGGGATGTCATCACTTTCATCAACACCTCGCCTCTTTTAAATTATGTTTTGTGCTTTTCGTAGGAATGAGTACATTTTTCACATAAAAATCAATCGGATCTTAGCTTTAAGTCGCTTAGTTAAATGAAATTCATTTTTTTTTAGCTGACATCATTTAAAAAAAAAAACAAGCTATTTAAAGAATTTTCATTTAAATGAAACGAAGGATATGGCAGGAGAGGAGCATTAACGAAGTAGATTTCCTTCCATTTCGTTTATGATGAGAACAATAAAAATATAAGGATATGGAAAATCCACTCTTGGCAAATATTAATCACTTGGTACATCAGGATGAATTAACATTTAAATTGTGAAGCAGAAATGCCAGTCTGCTCGTTATCTGCGGTATCCTTACAGCAATTTGTAAGATTTATCACCCGAAGGCAATTTTTGAATGGTTTTCCACTTCCATACAGACGGATGGAGAGAGAAAAATGCATTTGGGATTATTATGTTGGCCTGCATTTTTATTTTTTGTTTGCAATCATACATAGTTATGTTAATGTAAGTATGTGTATTGTATATGCTTACAATTAATTCATATTCATTCCATTACATAATATGTAGTTTATCTGAAGGCTTCAAATGTAGTAAAAGTAAACATTAGTTTTTCGACCAAAAATTTTAACCAAAATAGGTGTGATGATTATATGAAATAGATTTCGGTGTCGCACCTTTATTTTTATGTAATTTCTTTAAGAACATAACGACATTTGCCCCTTAAAAAGTTTCCATATTAAATGATAAGTGATGCACTTCACCTGATTCACACGGTTGAGAAGATTTTTGAAGTTTTTATACCTCTTCTGCGATTTATTTGTTAATCCATTGCTGTATGGTGTTGCTTTTTGTTTACTTCTTTCACCACTTTCGTATTTGTTTCTAAATTTGGTAAAACATTTTTAGCGAAAATATTAAACTATATATAATAGCACATTTAATACATGAGTGAAAATAATTATTCATTTTCGAACGAAACTTTTTTGAACTAATACCTAAATTTTTTGGTGCAAATAAGTTAAGTATCGCATTTTTGAATGAAAAGTTAATTTTTGATCTTAATATAAAATAAAAAAAAATAATATTAAATTGAATATCGTCTTAGAAAGGTATAACAGCATCCCACTGTCGTAACCTGGTCGAAACGGAGTGCAGATCACTTGAACTTTTAATTTTAATTGATGATATTTATGTTAAAGTCGTATACTTTGTACTAAATAGTTTGATCATAAGATCACTGTAAATATAGTCGAGAAATCATTGAATAATTGGTGTATTCCGGAAAATGATATCTCTGAGATTTCTCTACTTCAAAAAGTGAGCAAGTGAGCAAAAGTGAATTCAAAAATTTGTTTCTTCAGAGTTTTGACAGCAAAACCAAAAAAAATTGCTGAGGAATCCCGTTCACGTAATTGAGATTGCTAGGGGCTCTGAGAACTCATTTTCCTAAAGTTGCCCAATATTTGTATGAAATGTCATCCAGAATGAGTATAAATAGGAGAATCTGTCCTGCTGGAGTTCATAAAAGCTGATGGTTTGCCAATGTGTGAACAAGAACAGGCAGCAAATTGATTCCGTATTCATTCCGCAAATTTCCAATGACAGGCCTTGCACCTTGTGTATTGTCATTCCAAAAGCAAGCCGAATCGGAAATTGAACGGCAAAACATTCGAGATCATGGGAATTCGTGAAAACAAAATATCTTCGCCTTTATAATTTCCCTTTAGAACAATTGCTTCGAAGACGTTTTCATGAGGTTTTCTGCGGCTAGTCTGTTACCATTGCAATATAGTGGTTAATTCACCTTTACCTCCTATATGTAAATTACTTGGTCCATAATCGCATTTTGAATGGCTGCATTAGAACCGTTTACGTCTTTGTTTTTGGCAGCCAATATAGAACTTTCGCTCAATCAAATGTGGTTCTTGTAGTGTTGTGCAATGTCACTTTTTGGACGAGTTCTTCCTTTAACGCCTTGAAATTACATACATATTCAGGCAAGGTAATAAGTCCGTTAGAAACATCTGCAACAATTTTTCCAAATCTAATGTCAAACAATTGTTTTGAAAACGTCTTTGCAGTTAGATCATGTTGTAAAACACGCATGCTTAAATGTTTAATGGAGTGTCTTGCCGCCACACATATGTATGCATTGATTTCTTTAGCAGCTATTGATCTCGGATTGACGGGAAGTGTTTGGCGAAAATCACGGGTCAGAAATATAACTGTCGTAGATTTTGCAGTGTTCGACTCAAGGCTTCCAATGGTTTTTAATAAACATAATTAAATTTGTTCCTATGGAAATTTTGCAAACAGTATATCAACCAAAGTTTAATTAGTTTCTAAGGACCTTTAAGCAAACCGCATAGCAACCAAATAAAGAAAATGTAAAAATAAATATTTTTCATAAAGAACCTATTTAGGAGCTATAAGTTTTGAATTTTTTTTCAGGACCTTCCACAGAAAATGCCGAACATAATGCAAAAACAATCAAGCAAATAATCAAGCAAACCGAGCCGTCCGTGAGTGATGAGGTTACAAACGAAAACTATTTCATTTTTATTTACTTATTTCTAAGCAGTGTGTTGAGTTGTAACTTTTTTCAATTAAAGACCAAAATTTTGGTTTTTAATTGTATGTAAGTAAAAATGCAAAGACAAAATTTTTCGGTTTTTAGGTTGGGATGTTTCGGTTGTCAGCTTATCCCTTCCGCAACTCGTGAAGTTCTTTTTCCACTGTGTCTTACGCTGGTGATACCAAGTTTTCGTCCGGATTTTTAAAGGTGATAGCTTTGCCAGGTTAATCACCAGCAGTAAACATCAAAACTGCGCTAAGGTTAAAAGATACAGTGCTAATTTAATACAAGACCATGTTAAATTCTTTAGGTGCACAATAATAATTGTAAAAATATTAATTTGAACGTTAGTCCAGAAATCAAGATTTACAAACTTGGTAAAAGCTACCCGTTAGTTTAGCCATGAATGTAATATAGTTGAGTTTCTGAGCTTATGGCAACCTTAAGGTAATGTGAACGAAGTAAATTTAACAGAACACAAGAATATTGAAGTTTGATCTTTTGAATATATAAAATTAGGGGGCAAGCATCAGACTTTACCATATGGGAGACATAATCCACTCGCAATATTTCAATTAAATAAATGGGGCAATATTTAAATTTTTATTTATTTTATTCTTTTTGTTAACACATAATATGTTGCCATAAAATATATATAAGTACCATATGCCCAATTTAATTTATGTTTTGTATTTGAAAGGTTATACAAACAGGACATATTTAAAGCATGAATTAAGGGTAGTGTTGCCAGACTACCAAAATACTTTTACAAACTTAACATTTAGAAAATTTAAATTTAAAATTTTGTGCTAAAATTTTGAAAAGAACACACAACTTATTAGAACTTAATTTTTGCAATTGACAGCTGTCATTTCAAATTGGCAAATACTTCTGGAAATTTAAGTGCAAAAGTTCAGTCAAAGTTATTATACAAAATAAAATTGAACTAAAATAGGTAAAAATTCGCAGTTTTGGAAACTAGTTAAATGAACAGATTAATTTTGACGTCTCACTTGTCTATTGAAGATTTAGAGAAAGTTAAAATTTCAACATATTTATTGAAGAAAAGCATTATTCTACTCGTAGGAGTTGTCAGAAAAGATGCTAACCACTAAAATAATTAACACGAACTTCCATAATTGTTTTGACCTAATACAATGGAATAGCTTTTTGCTGGCAGGAATACTAAATTCGCTCATCATCGATCGGTTAACCATTAAATTGCCGGCGCTCTGCCACTGATATTGCCACTTTTTTAAAAAGCAACAGAAGCAACATCAGCACCACCGACTACATCCAGCACTTCAGCAGTCAGTATAAGTGTGGCGCTTCTTAATGATACGCTTAGAAGCCTTGCGGACGCAATAAGGTAGTGTGCTAAGTCAATTAGTGGGCATAAAACAGATCGCCTAATGACAGAGTGCACCCGTTGCGATCTGTTCTCTGGCCAAAGTCAATCCATTGGTATGTATGAAGGAAAAACCAGTTATATGCACCTACCTATCTATACCACCACCGATTAGGAGGAGCGCCTTTCTTGCGTGTAGGTAAGAGTCGTACTCAGGTAATTGTGGTAGCAGCAACCACAGCCAGCAGTATAACAACGCTAAACATACATAAACAACTTGGAGCGCCTATACTTGAAAAGTGATGATGATTATGCCGTAAAATCATTTAATTGCCCATCAATTTGTGATTGCTGCTTCCAGGATGTGTTTGAGCGAGATTGATTATAAAGTAAACTGGCGATGGCGATGCGATGTGTTACAAGGATATCCCTCAACTCAACTACTTCGGGACTCATATTTATCTATATGTGCTGATGTTATATTTGTAAATGCACAACCAGCATGATAGAGAAGAGAAACTCCAAAACCAATAAAGTTTTCAAACGCCACCGACCTAACGCCCACCGCATCCTCGCACATCTCGTCCATTCGCGAAAAAGGAAATTCGTCGGAACCGCGCAATGGTCGAATCCTAAACTACAACAATGAGGTGCGACTATGTCCTGCGGGGCACAATCCTCATGCGATTAGAATCCATTGACACAACAAAAACACACGCCTCCACCGCTCATTGCCATTGCACCAACAAAACGCGACGACCGCATCGATGAAGCCGCAAAAAAAATTGTTTGCTTTTGTTCATCAGCACAGCATATAGTGAAAAGGACGAACTGTGTTAAAACAGAGAGAAGGAATAAAGGACGACCGGACGGAGGGCCGCGGTGGAATAGTGTTTTGGCGTTGCTGTTGACATCAGTTTGGGGTAACAAAACTATCGCCGCGATGTCAATAGCTCCAGCACCATGCCAGACGAAATGTACAGCAAAGGAAGGATGTGTGAATATAGATTTGTTGCTTTTATTTTTTTTAAGCGTTTAGAAATCTTTTATTCGCGGAATTTCGCATAGAGCAAAAAATCGAATAGAAAATGTGTTTAGATTTATGAAATATGGATACATGTTTTAAAGGTGTCAATAAAGAGTAATGGTGGCAAGATACGTATTTACAAATATACACCTATAGAAATAAGTATGTACCTACGTTAATATACATAATGAACTTCCTTTGATTAAAATGGCGCCCAGAGAGGATCACAGCATTATCAAGTGCATCTGTTACTTAGCCAATTTCTTGCACTTTATTTTATGATATGAAATATGTATATTTCTGGCGTGGTATAAATTTATCGTACATTTTTTAAATTATATATTTCTCGCTTGATATTTTTTTCGTGTGATATATTTCTCACGCATTTTTTTGCATGATATATTTGTCGCAATATATTTTTCTTGCGTTTTAAAATTCTCGCATAATTTTTTTTCCGATATCTTTTGCCTAGTATTTTTCTCCCATGATATATTTCTAACATGATATTTTCCTCACATAATATATTTCTAGCATGATATCTTCGCATGATAGTTTTCTGCATGACATTTCTTTGCATGATAGTTATATTTCGAGCATGATTTATTTCTCGCATGATATATGTAAATATTTATCGCATTATATTTTTCTTGGGTGATATTTGTTCGCATATTTTTTTCCATAAAATTTTTTTCGCAGTATATATCGACTCCTTTCCTCCAAATTATCGTAAGCGACATTTTCATATGGTCACATAAAGTTAATTATCTCATTTTATCCTGTGCATTAAAAGCAATCTTGTTATCTGTCAGTCACATCACAGTATTGTAAATAATGTTCAATGCTGAAATTTGGCCTAATTGGTTTCGTTGCTGAGCAAACAAAAAACAAAATGTCGCTGACGTTACGATACTCGATATATGTACGCATGTACTTCTTGGAAGATATTTTTCTCGCATGACATATCTGTCGCATGATATTCCTTTGCATGATAAATTTCTTACTTGATTTATGTATTCGTATGATATATTTCTCGCATGAAATATGTCTCGTTTAGTATTTTTTTTTTGCTCTGTGTTTTTCTTCCATGCTATATTTCTAGCATTATATTTTTCTCGGATGATAATTTTATTTCATGATATTTCTTCATATGATAGTGTATTTCTGACAAAATTTATTTTTTTCTCAGAATGCATTTCTCGCATGATATTTCTCGAATGATAATTTTATTGCATGGTATATTTTGCGCAGTATTTTTCTCCCATAATACATATCTGACGTTATATTTTTCTTGCATAAAACATTTCTCGCATGATATGTTTCGCGTGATATTTTTCGCATGATATATTTCTCATATAAGGTATTTTGTATGATAGTTTTATTGCATGATATTTTTCTTGCGTGATAATTTTTTTTCGTTTTCTTTTCGTGTTTCTTTTTTGCATGATATATTTATCGAATGATTTTTTTCTCACGTGGTGTCTTTTTCATAATATTTTTCTCCCATATTGCTTCTTGCATGATATTTTTATTTCATGATATTTCTTTATATGATAATTTTATTTCTAACGTAATTTATTTTTTTCTTAGGATGTATGTATATCTCGCATGATATTTTCCCTGGCGTGATATTTTTTCGCATATTTCTCTCGTATAATATATTTCTAGAATAAGATATTACTGGAATGATTGATTAGTAGCATGATTTTGAGCAGTATTTTTCTCCCATAATACATTTATGGCATTATATTTTTTTTGCAGGAATAATTTCTCGCACGATATGTTTCGCGCGATATTTTTCTTACATATTAGTCGCATGATATATTGCTCACATAATGTATATTGCATGATAGTTTTCTTGCATGATATTATTTTTGCGTGATCTTTTTCTCGCATGACATTTTTTTGCATGAAATATTAAAATGCATCATATTTTTTCTTATGATGTATTTATCGCATAAAATTTGTTTCATAATTTTCTGGCATGGTATATTTCTCTTGTGGTATAGATTTCGTCGATGCTTCGAGCTTTACAAGCGCTATTTTGTGGGATCCATTAATCGCGTATTAAGTTTTTATTTTTACATTATAATGAAAATTCTTTTAACTTGTGTCTTGATACTTATCGACGACGTAAGGTACTTACAAAATAAATTTTCAATATTGTTATGCTATAAAAATATTTAAAGTTGTTTAAGTTCAGCAAAACAACAATCATATACTTATAAATTTTCAATTTTTTCACCCTGTGGCTATATTTTTTAAATATAAATAAAATATGTATATGTGTAATAGTTTCCCTCAAGCCGTTTTTATTTCACAATAATTGAACTTACATAATATCAGTTGTAGTTATTGTATTTAATGCCATCACTCAATCATTTCATCAACCCCGCCTATTTTTTCCTGATATTTTTGTGTTTTGTCTTGAAAAGGGGTTGGATCCGTTTTCTGAATGAACCCCTGCAGGCATATTAACAACTCATCGTCAGCATCAGAACAACAAAAGAATATTAAAATTTCAAACGCTCATTTAACAAATTTTCATCCCTGCACTTACTTTTTTTTTTTTTTTTTGAGATATTAAAAATTAACTTAGGTACAAAGTGTAGGTATACTGTGGGTCACCACACCATATCCCTCATACCTTCCAAGACAAGACAACCCATCATCCAAGTCATTAGCAATCGGTAGAACTTTTATCTAATTAGTGAAATTTTAACAAAACGTCAAGTGTTATACTTTTGGGTTCGATTTCTGGAGCTGATGTCCCGTCATAGCACGCGGATTCTGTGTGTTCTAGAATTCCGTGCGCGCTTCCAAAGTGTAAACAAAACCACGACAGCACTGCTGACTGCTGCACGGTGTAGACGTTGTTAACAAAGTTTTTCACCCGAAAACTTAAAAGTTTTTTAATAATAAAAATTTGAAAGTGAATCATTTATCTCTTCCGTGGATTTAGCTGCCAGTCAAGACAGTCGACTGCGACTTCTTTAAAAAAAAAAGGGTGTAGGGTGGGCCTGGGCATGTTTCCTGTAACAGTTCCAGGGGGTCGGGTTTGCTGGCATTCGGTTTCCTGAACCTGAAGGATGTATGAGCTGCGTAGAGATAATTTTTGTAGAAGTGCGCTTTTAATATTTTCGCAGCCCCACTCTGGAGGAGTACAATGATGCCAGTTGGCAGCCGATGTGGCACGGTATGTGGTGCCTGTTGGTAAAAGATGATGGTGGCAATGGCTGTATCGGCGCGGCGGCGTGGCGACAAGATAGAGAAAACTTTTTTCGTTTATTAATTTTCTTCTTCGAATGAAAATTGAGACAACAGCCTTGCGGGTGTGTAGGTTGAGCTACAAAAATAATCAAGCAAAAACGATGATTTGGCGGTGTCACAACACAACTCCCAACTCACAAAAAAGAAAGTTAAGGTTTTTGTGTTCTTAACTTTTCAGGCATGAATAAGAAAATATCCTCGGAGAAGAGATTGAATGCAGGTAGTGACAGCTAATTTGGTAATAATTTTTCGTATCTCGTTAAAATTTAAGATTCCTCGTTTTTTTTTTTTTTTGCTTTCTTGTCTTTCGCTTGGTTTGTTTGTAGGAATTTTCGGCACAAATAAAATAGTCGTATCAATTTACTTTTTTTTTTCATTTATATAGTTGGAATTTACAAAGGTAAATTTATGGGAATAGCTTTATTTTCGTTTCACCAAAAGTTATTTTTATTCGTAGTTAACAAGGATAAATTTGTAAAAATTCATGTATTTTTGTAAGTTTTTATTTTACCAACCCAAATTTGTTGAAAAATTCTTTCAGAAGAAAGTTCGTATGTGATTTTATTTAGAATTTGTATCTATACATATTTAATATTAATCCTAATAAATTATGTCTTAACGGCGATGGCATAGAAGCATCGATAGTATGATACAAAAATGAACATTTTGAGAGGTCTTACATAAAAAATGATCGCATTAACCATCATGTAGGGGCTGAAGAAAAAACTTTTCATTAGACACCGAGGTAGAAGTTCCTAAAATTTGTACATTTTTACAATTTGTAGTAAAATAATTAAATTAAAAAATAAGAAAAATTTTGTTTGAAAATTGAGCTTGCAACGAAAATCGTTATAAGTAGATTGTTGCCTACGCGGCAATTTCCCAAACAAAAAATTTTGGAAAAAGAATTGTTAAAAAGTTTGGGAAATAAGCGGTGAAACGGATTTGTTTTTTATTTTTAAATTATACAACTAGAAAATTCCTCCATCTTTTTCTTTATGTTAGGTTTTTTTTTTGTGAAATAGAAATTCAGTTTCTTAACTTGTAATTGTTGTTTAATTAAATAAATAAATAAATTTGGTGGCACAACAGTTCATGAAGAACTACGGCCTAGTGACTTTCAACTCTCAACCAATCCTGTGTGCAGTTTATTGCCGGATCCGAACGGCTATTGTGAGTGACACTTTTTTATGACAAGAGATACTCTTGGAGTGCTAGGCCTCCGGCATGAGAGTCCATCGCACTAACCATCACGCCACGGCTAATTGTTGTTTCCAAGTACAGAATTGTGATCGTAATTGTAATTATGGTGAAATCAGCCACAGGTGGCTGTAATACAAATATTTCGGTTTTTTTCAAATTTTTCACAAAAGGTTTTTTTAATGATTTTGATTAAACTTAATACCTTAAAGGACCATAGTGGTCATTATAGGTAAGGCAATTGTATTTCAGGTTTTTTCCAAAAAATTCGCATAGCGAAAAAAATGTTTTGATATTTTTTGAGAAGTATGCCTTACTTTCGAGTTATTCGCGTACATATATCTTCATAATGGGTAGACCGATTTCGTAATAGTTTTGCAATCTAGTGCTTCAAAGTATTTTAAATAATATTGCATTTAAAAATTTTGAAAATAAGTTTTCTAAACAAAAACAAAAATGCAACTAAAAATTACCTTTTGACTTATTTTTTTTTAAATATTTTTTTGTTAAGGATATCATAAATATCATAATTTTTACCTACAAGAGCAAATTTATGCGATCTAGTCGTGCATTTTTGACTTACGAGCGGGCAAGCGGGACGTATGAAGATTAAGCACCCTTACGTCTCCCTTGCGTATGCCCGCGCCGAACACGTAATGTGGTTTTAAAGCTTGAATATTATAAAACTATTCAATGATGCATGTATTTATGGTTTTGGGTGCCCGAAGAAAAGAAAAATGTGAATGTCCTTTCAAATAATAAATATTTGTTGTTGATTTTGGAAAATCTTGTTTTTCTCAAAAATGGCTGCACATATTTTTTTAAAAATAAATCAATAAATTTAGGCCAATTTTTGGTGAAAATAAAATTTCCGAAAAATGGTTTTAAATGGTACTCCCATACAACCATTTTTTAATTTTCGTTTTTCCCTAAAAGGCCTAAAGGGAATCAGTTGATTTTGACCATTTTTTATGCAGAGTATTCAAAAAACAAACTTCCAAAAGTATTGTATACCAAAATTTTCAAAGACATTTTTTTTGGATATTTAACAAAAGTTTAATTTTTTTTTTATTTAACAAAAGTTTAATTTTTGTTTTTATTTTGAAAACGAATTGATCGATTTTTACCAAACCAAAAAAAAAGTATCGTAAGCGACATTTTGTTTTATTTTTTTGCTCAGCAACAAAACCAATAAGGCCAAATTTCAGCATTGAACATTATTAACAAATACTGTTATTGACAGATGACAAAAGGTCCGATTGCTTTTGGTGCATAGGAAAAAATGAAATAATTAACTTTATGTGACAGTATAAAAATGTCGCTTACGATAATTTGGCGGAAAGGGGTCGATATATGTACAAAGGCATTATTAACATTAGAACCATTTTTTTTTTATTTGAACTGCATACATATTTCATAAATTAATTTATTTATTTTTTTTATTTATTTATTACAATTACAAATATAAAAGGAATTTAATTGGAAGATTGACATCTTTTAAATACATTTAATGCTAAGCCAACTAAAATAGATCTTCAAAATTAAGTTCCTTTTATATTTGTAATTGTAATAAAAACCTGAAAAATAAATAAATAAAATTTATTAATAAAACTAATTTTGATTTTCTCCTACAGCATTCATTTTTGACCTGTCTGTTGAATAAATTTCAGAATACATTAAATTTTATTTCGAAATCTGTTTTGATATCAGTTGTGTTGCTAAAAAATTTAAAAATCCCAAAAAAAGAAAGAAAGATTTTCTTTTTCATTATGTACATATAGCCAGATAATCCCGGCCAGAATCAGTCGTCGAAACTCATGAAAAAACCGAACACGAAAGTGTATTAGCGAAAAAAAAATAATCACGTATCCCTGGACTGCGATTGCAAAAAGAACCCAATCAAGGCGTTGGATTATTTTAAACTCTGACATTTGGATTAACATTTCCAATGGATGTGCAATGCACATGTACACACGCATTCCGCCTACTTGCCGCAGGCGATTCCACTGCAACATATTAATATATGCCACCAAAAAATATATACATACATATATTTGTATACATATTTTTGTTGTTAGTTCTACGAACATGGTATCTGCCAAACAAATAACCTCAAAATATAATAATAAATAATAAAAAAAAATAAACTAAAGTTTTATGCGAAAATAAATCCACATAAAACGCACGAAATAATAAAAAAAAAAACCAGAGACACTCGAATATAGGTATATAAAATATATATAAAAAAAAAGTTCAATGAACGCTAACGTTTGGTGCGGAAACCGCCATCACAAGACACCACCCCAACTCACTTCCCATATTAGAGTGAATTTATGAACATTTTTAATAGTGTTTTGCCTACCCCCGGGCCTTAATTTATGTCACAAAATCATTTTCATAAAAACAAAAAAAATGCAGAAAAAAGCTAAAAATAGTGAGGGATGTTCTGTATGAACAAAAAAAAAACCGAGAGAAGTCCCACAACAACACTCGAAGGGAAAGACATTTATTTGAATGCGAGTGCATGCAAACGAGCTCCAGATATGAGCCATCCCCGGATGAGCAAGAGCGCACCCCAACCCCATCAGCACTGCGTGATGTGCAACATAACATAGTAAGGATATGCATTGGGCGCGCAGTCAGGATCAGGGCTCAGGAGGCAAACCGAACCATCTGAGAAGGATGTGGGAGATGAGTGCCCACAGGCTCAGCCAATTTTTTCATCTCTTTTAATATTTCGCAATTAAAATGTGATGATATTATGTCATAGTGAAAAACGGGCAAACGGGACAGAATTTTTCACTCTATCATTCATTTAGAATTGTATGGGTGTATGTATGTATATGTGTGCTGCCTTGAAGGGAATTCCTGTTTTTTTTTTTATTTTATTTTATTTTTGATTCTTTTTTTTTGGCGCTCAAGTGTTAAGGGATAGCGCATTGGGTTTACTCTTCTTTCAAACTAAAAAAATATATATATATATCTATTAAAATTAAAAATAAAAGAAATTAAATCCTTTATGACGCTTTGGGTGGCCAATATAGACAAATTGCGTGGGAGATTAGTCGGCAGTGATGTAGCATGTGCATGTGCTGTGGTGCACGTTCTGCAAAAAAATAAAGAGAAACTATTGTCATCATAGGTCTTAATGGATCTTTTTTTGTGTGATGAATTTTTATCACGCTCGAAGGAAAATGACTTTGGCTTAAGAGCCAGTTTTCAGTTTTCATTTTAAAAATGGCCACATATAACGAAGTTGTCTGAAGCTTTAATTTTAATTGTGGTTGCTTGTTTCTATGACAAAAAAGTACCAAGGATGCAGGATGTCTAACAGTTTCTGTTTTTGTACAATTATTTTAGAAAAAAAATTCTAAATAAGAAGAAGAAAACAAAATTTATTTTCCAACTAGCTGTTATGATGTGTGGGCCCTAATGCATCTGATTGAGGAAGAACATATGTATGAATTTTCGCAACAAAAAGAAAACCAAATTTGTATGAAATATTCTTTATTCTTCCATTATTTACTATTGAAAGAGCCTTTGTCACAATATCTGGAGTAAGGCTTACGTTCCTTACATTGACGGACACTTTTTGGCGGAATCAAAAAAATTGATTGAATGCTAATTTTTTGCGCAAGCCAAAAATTTGTTGCTTGCATAATTTCTTAGTTATTAAAGTTTTCCGCTAAAATAAGTAAAATACGAATTTCAAATAATGATTGACACCTAAATTTGTATCCATTTAAATGCTTTTGAGTAATTTAATATTTAAGTTTCCGTTGAAATAAGTCTAAAGTTAGTGAACGAAAGTATACAAATAATTATTCTCTTGGTGTCAAAAATTGTAGCTTTTTAAATGATAATTTGCTGCGCAAAAATTAATTGGATAACTTTCTGGTTCATTTACATTTTATTAGAAATTTAAAAAAGTGCATTTCCAGTCAACATATTTTTTTTTTTAAATGCAAAATTTGTTGTGGAGATTGATTGTTTGCCACTTAAATAAAAAAAATTACAGTCAAACTTCTCTATAACGAACCTTCAAGGGAACAAAAAATTGTTTCGTTGTAAAGAAGTTTTTTACAAAATTCGTTATATAGAAAATGTAATTTTTTTAACACTGCAAGGGCTCTTTTATATTTAAAAAAAATGGTAAAAGAAAAACTCATTTCAAAAAAATTGCTTTAAATTTATCTAGCTATCCAGTACTGCCTTAAAGATTATGCTGACCCAAGGATTAAAAAAATTATTAACCCTTTCGTTTGATAATAGAGCCCGAGAATGGTAAATTCCTTTTCCTATTTATCTGAACCCATTTTAACATTGCCTTATCCACATCAGCATATTTTGTTTTTCTTAGTTTTGTTTTCGCTTATATTTGAACTTGCTTCGGAAAACTTTAAAATTTTCATTTCATTTTCATTCATTTTTTTTTAAATGTCGACAATGTACTAAAGGACACTCTAAATTTTTCAGCAATTTCTTTCTTATTTTCTCCCCTTTTAACTTTTTTTGACTACCGACAATTTGTCCGATAGTAAAATAGCCTTGCGCTTGGACATTTGAACTTGGACATAGAAACTCAAACGATTAACCTGGTGCTTAAAAGTTCAACTCCATATGCAGACTTCTTATACATCCATACATACATTCTTTCAATTTAAGAAAATTCTAGCCAAAACGGGGAGTTCCCTTTTTAAAATTGGGGACAAAAATCGTAGTAGGCTTTGATTCCAATTTTGTTTTCGGGCCAACAAAATATGTTCCTTATAAAAAGAATTTCGCTATAAAAAATTTCGTTTTAAAGAATTTAATTCATATATGATATTTTTTTAAGGGGAAGGGGAACAAAATGAAATTCGCTTTAGAGAGAATTACGTTATAAGGAAGTTCGTTATAAGGAAGTTTGACTGTATATTGAAGGTAGAACTTTTTGTATGTTAATAAACGTTAGAGCTTTTTAAATTGAATAAGCATTTGCCCGCGAACTACATACCGAGTAGGTATAGGCTGAATTCCAAAATGTAGACGCATGCAAATTGCATGAAAGACTCGCATGCACTTGAGTGTAACTTGCATGAAAAACTTGCATGAAAAACTTGCATTCAATTTGCGTGTAACTTGCATGAAATATTTGCATGTAAAACTTGCATGAAAAACTTGCATGCAATTTGCATGAAAAGCTTGCATGCAACTTCCATGCAAAACTTTCATGCATTATACATGAAAAACTTGCATGCAACTTGCATGAAAAACTTGCATGCAACTTGCATGAAAAACTTGCATGCAACTTGCATGAAAAACTTGCATGCAACTTGCATGCAACTTGCATGCAACTTGCATGCAACTTGCATGAAAAACTTGCATGAAACTTGTATGAAAAACTTGCACGCAACATGCATGAAAAACTTGCATGCAACTTGCATGAAAAACTTGCATGCAACTTGCATAAAAAGCTTGCATGCATCTTGCATGAAAAACTTGCATGCAACTTGCATGAAAAACTTGCATGCAACTTGCATGAAAAACTTGCATGCAACTTGCATGAAAAACTTGCATGCAACTTGCATGAAAAACTTGCATGCAACTTGCATGAAAAACTTGCATGCAACTTGCATGAAAAACTTTCATGCAACTTGCATGAAAAACTTGCACGAAAAACTTGCATGCAACTTGCATGAAAAACTTGCATGCAACTTGCATGAAAAACTTGCATGCAACTTGCATGCAACTTGCATGAAAAACTTGCATGCAACTTGCATAAAAAACTTGCATGCAACTTGCATGAAAAACTTGCATGCAACTAGCATGAAAAACTTTCATGCAACTTGCATGAAAAACTTGCATGCAACTTGCATGAAAAACTTGCATGCAACTTGCATGAAAAACTTGCATGCAACTTGCATGAAAAACTTGCATGCAACTTGCATGAAAAACTTGCATGCAACATGCATGAAAAACTTGCATGCAACTTGCATGAAAAACTTGCATGCAACTTTCATAAAAAACTTGCATGCAACTTGCATGAAAAACTTGCATGCAACTTGCATGAAAAACTTGCATGCAACTTGCATGGAAAACTTGCATGCAACTTGCATAAAAAACTTGCATGCAACTTGCATGAAAAACTTGCATGCAACTTGCATGAAAAACTTGCGTGCAACTTGCATGAAAAACTTGCATGCAACTTGCATGAAAAACTTGCATGCAGCTGGCATCAAAAACTTGCATGCAACTTGCATGAAAAACTCGCATGCAACTTGCATGAAAAACTTGCATGCAACTAGCATGAAAAACTTGCATGCAACTTGCATGAAAAACTTGCATGCAACATGCATGAAAAACTTGCATGCAACTTGCATGAAAAACTTGCATGCAGCTGGCATCAAAAACTTGCATGCAACTTGCATGAAAAACTTGCATAAAAAACTTGCATGAAAAACTTTCATGCAACTTGCATGCAACTTGCATGAAAAACTTGCATGCAACTTGCATGAAAAACTTGCATGCAACTTGCATGAAAAACTTGCATGCAACTTGCATGAAAAACTTGCATGCAACTTGCATGAAAAACTTGCATGCAACTTGCATGAAAAACTTGCATGCAACATGCATGAAAAACTTGCATGCAACTTGCATGCAGCTGGCATCAAAAACTTGCATGCAACTTGCATGAAAAACTCGCATGCAACTTGCATGAAAAACTTGCATGCAACTAGCATGAAATACTTGCATGCAACTTGCATGAAAAACTTGCATAAAAAACTTGCATGAAAAACTTTCATGCAACTTGCATGCAACTTGCATGAAAAACTTGCATGCAACTTGCATGAAAAACTTGCATGCAACTTGCATGAAAAACTCGCATGCAACTTGCATGAAAAACTTGCATGCAACTTGCATGAGAAACTTGCATGCAACTTGCATGAAAAACCTGCATGCAACTTGTATGCTCATAACTAAAATATAAAGCAGGACCCACAGAAGCTCCAAATTAGTTTACAGTAAGATATTTTAGAGTTTGGTCCGTTTTAACGCTTGTGGCTATGGCTTTTCTCATTGTGTGAATAGATTTTTTTGCTGGGTGTAGTACATAATTTTTGAAATTTTGAAATTTTTCATTACATTTACTGATTAATGTGATTTAAAAATAATCAATTTTGGGTTTATAAATAAATAAAATAAATTTGGTGGTACAACGGCTCATGAAGAACCAGGGCCTAGTGACTTATAACTCTCAATCATTTCTGTGTGCGTGTCTGCAGAAATGGAAAGGACCTACAGTTTATTGCCGAATCCGAACGGCTAAGGTGAGTGGCACTTTTCTATGACAAGAGACAAGAGATCTTGGAGGATTTGTCAAGTCCTCGCAAGAGGCAGTAGCCCGAAAAAAAACTTAAGGTGGAAGCGGCTGGTATTGAACCCAGATCTCTGGCATGACAATCCATCGCACTAACCATTACGCCACGGGCTACTACCAATTTTGGGTTTACAGCTCTTTAATTATATTTTTTTATATGAACCGTTATAAATATATGTACATCAGTTTACCTCTATGAAATAAATCCTCCCTCTTCAATCCAATATTATAAATAATCTAATCAGGCTCTATCGACATTTTTGATGATTCTTTTAAGTAAAAAAATCATCTCTGTACGGAACCGAGTCGTGGCGACCGACGACGATCAAAAACATACATTTTATTTGTTTGGGCTTCGTTGGTGCGCTTGATGACGGTGAACACCAATGCATACAGATTTATAAGGAAAAACGATTTCCTGTGCTTTTTTTGAATTTTTTTTTTGGTTACTTTGAATGGGATGAATTATTTGTTCAGATTTTTGTTCAAGGATTATTTAAGTTCGTACGCGGATCTTAAGTATTTATTGACTTATGTATATTCATAGGTTATAAAAGAAAAGAAAAACAAATGCGTATTTTGAAGAACTTTATAGCTACGCATGGAGATTAAGATTTTGGTAGGGTGTGCGCTGAACTGCTGAACACCTGGCGACCTTTGAATAAACGTCACTGATGTCGAGGTCTATTTCCCAATGCTTAGGCGAGAGGGCGATTTTTCTAAAAAAAAAATCGACTTGAAATAGAAAAAAAAATCATTAAAAAACAACGGCAATACTTACAATGTCATGCTATAAATTTTTTAAGAGAAAAGTCTGTTCGTTTATTTTGTTTTCAATTCAAATTATTTGAGAGAACAGTTTTTGAAAAATTATGAGTTATGAGCCTAAAAAATTAAAAGGCTTTAGATTTTCATCTTTGAAATCCTAAAGAAAAATTTCACAAAGTTTGAGAAGAATCTAAAATAGGAAAGCAACAAACAACAACTCTTTTTCAAAATTCTGTTTTAAAAAAATTGGCGCAAAATTTTAGACGATTTAGTATGATGTTAAATCATTTTTAGTAGGTATGATGCTAGGTTGAAAACAGGCTTTTCCAAATTTTAAACAAGTATTATCTTTTTAACATTTTACTAAAGTTATAATCGCCAAATGCCTATTTTATCTTTTTAGTATCGTAAATCCAAGTGTCACTTTGGCAGCTACAGTTGCAAAAATGGGTTGAACTGTCACTGTTTTAGGCGTGTTCAGCTAGAAAAATAGGTTAAGTATGATACTAAAGAGAGTTTTAAAGTTAGAAAATTGTTAAGTAGTATCATGCTAATACCTTAACATCAGGCTGTTTAAAATTTTGGGGCATAGTTTTTATAATGTAATAAGTATGTAACTACTTTTTCTTTAAACACAGAACGTGTGCATTACAAAAAGTATAGAATTTTGCACTTACAGCATTTCGTATTTACAGAAACCAATTCGGATATACAGAATTTTGAAATAATCAATTCCAAAAAAAAACAGTGGTTTTTAAAACCTATAATTTTGAACAGTTTCTCATTTCAAATTTCGATTTCACACTTCAAAAATAATAAAGAGTACAAAAATCCGTCTACCCCACAACTTTACTTTTAGTTGACTCTTCGCAATTTGCGTTTGAAATAATATTTTTGCGAAGTTATGAAAAAACTGTATTTCTTCTAATCAATAAAGGTCAGGGGGAATAGACCTTTTTAGAATTGAAAAATTTGCATACATAAAAGCGGGCTTTTGTTCAAATTTTCTTCTAATCAATGTTCCAATGATAATAATTTTATATTGTTAGTTTTGTTAATTTGTAGGCTGCAAATCACATAAATTTTATTGTACATGCTTTTTCTACTGGTATTGGTATCTTTTTAATGTTTAACATTTTTCATTTGAAGTCCTCCTTCAGGCAATAAATTTATTTTACAAATAAATTTCTATAAAATTCCCTGAAGACAAATTCTGCTCAGTGCAAATAATAAAACAAGAATAAAAACTGCATCATGTACAAAACTATATATATGTACATTCATTTATTCTACCAATGCACCGATGATGATATAAAAATCATGTGGCTTTTATGTTATAATTTTTTTTTTATTTTTAATTTTTATATGAATATTGTGCAGTGTTTCTGTTGTTGTGTTTTTTTTTATTTGAATAATGCTTTGTCACAGGATCAACGTTTTGTTTTTTTTTATTTGGCTGCTTAATGGTTTTTGCTGCATTCAATCCTGATTGGCTAATGGCTGGTGGTAGTGATAGTACCTACCTATACCACTACCGCTATATGCCAACGCTATAAGTTCTACGTTGCCGCGATAAAGCTATGATGCAGTTTTTGTGCAATTGCATCACCTCTCATCATAATCCTTGTTGGTCGGTTTTTTTCCATCGATGTCCAGGGACCATGATTTTTTTCAAATTTTCCATGGTCCTTTTTTAGTTTTAATATTTTTTATGTTTATTATTTTTTATTTTTGATGCTGTTTTTTGGATGAAATATGAAAATAGTCTACATTTAAACATACGTAAATTTATTTTCCGCCCTCTTGACAAATTTTTTTTCGGAGGTTTGGGATGGGGGTGGACTTGCTTTCGTGGATGCTGCTGCACATAGCTTCATTTTCCCCGGTGCATTCGCTTTGAATTTCGTCTCCTGAAACGAACAGCTCCACCATCACCATTCTATGCAATTAGTTTTATTTATGCATTAGATGCAAAAATATAAAATTTTTGACCATGGATGGATGTTGGTGGCTGGTGGTGTGTGTTTTAAGGGCTGGGGTAACCAGTCAGGCTATTGTTGTTTTTGTTTTTTTTATTATTTTTATTTTATTTTATTCTGCCTGATGTTAGTTAGTGCCAACGTTATTTTAACGTCCATTCAATGTTGTTTTTTTAAGTTTTTTTTTATTTCTGTGTTTTGAAATAACAAGCTGACGGACAGACACTTTTCAAATGGTTATTTGGACAAAATAGAACGAAGAAGACAAAAAAAAACGAATTGAAAACCGTTGTTAATTGTTTTTGTTTTTTGCGCATAGATAAATATTTTTTTACAAATAAATACCAAAAAAAAAAAAAAACCAACATCAAAACTTGTCACTTGAAATGTGCAGTCAGAGTGTTTTGTGATGGCAGCTCAGCAATAATACGAATGTGTTGTGACAGAATGAGAAAACATTTGAGCGGACGGATAAAATGACACTAAAAATGAGGCAACACAAAAAAATCCCTATACCTATATCATCAAAACAAATTAATGTGGTGCATAAATAGAAATGACAGTGCGGCTCAACAAAATAGCATTCAGTTTAAATTTTGTGCAGCATAAAATAAATAAAACGAATGATTTCATCATAGAGAAGAAGCATTATTCTTTTTTTACGTCACAGAAAATGAAAGATGCACGACTGGATAACATAAATCTAGCTCTTAGGGTTCAATGCAATATTGTTATTAGATTGAGTCTAATAAAAATAGGGACATTTAATTAATAATATTAATTATATATGCATTTATCAACTTAATAAATTGAATATTTTTAATACTAAAAAAATAATGAAATACTTTCTTTAAATCGATAAAACAAGTACTTAAAATGTTTCATTCCCAAAATGAAAATTTATGTAGAAAAGGTTTCAAAAGTCGTTGCACCTGTTTTCTTAAAAAATAATTTTTTAGATAAAATTTTTTTGGAAATTTTGTATAAAAAAATTAATATTCATTTTTAAAAATTTAATATACAACTAAAACCATAATTTAAAAAAAAAAATCATCACCCCTAGGTGCTAATAGTATTTAAATAAAATAAAATTAGGTGCTGTTTCCGTATGCGTTTTGCTATATTTTGCAGCAATCTTCATAGATCGCATAAACTTGATCTTCTATTTAAAAACTAACCACATGTATAAACACATTTACTTTGAAAGCACCCGAGACGAGACCGTATTTTTGGTACCGAAATTCGCCGAGAGTCTCGCTGGTCTCGGTGGTTTGGTTCCGGTTTTCGCTATAGAAGAAATACTTTTTTATTTAATTATTTTTTAGAAGGTACTCATGTCATAATATTCACAAGTTTTTTTTTGCGAAAATATTCTATGCGCGTTAAAATATCGAACCACATGTGTATGTACATAGTTTTATACTCAGGTGCACTGCGAAAATCCAGAGAAAAATACGTATACATGTCGTTGCAATAGAAATCTCTCATTTCTCAGACTTTGTTTTCCCCGCCGGAAAAAGGTTTTCCGATTTTATTTTTTGCTCCGGAAATAGTTGATTTTAGACCTTTTGGGTGACATTTAATGTGCCAATAAAGTAAAAATCGAAGATATTGAAGATACGAGTTTAATATCAATTTCTCCATGTTGGTCTCCGCCATTTAAAACTCACGAGTCTGTTTTATACATTTTCTTCGTGCTTCACACAAGACTCCACACCCTGCACTTTTCTTATCAACAAACTGCCGAGATATCGTACTCTATCTTTTCAATCTAAACAGGCGTCTTATCTTACATCTTTTTACCACCAAAAAACACGAAAGAAACCAAGGCTAAGGATGAGACCAAGACCGAGACCGAGACGAGACTGGCACATTAAAATTTTCACGAGAAAAAGGCGAGACCGAGATCGAGACGAGACTTGGTTAGGCGAGACCAAGACCGAGACCGAGACGAGACTGAAATTTTTCGATTTTGACGAGACCGAGACGAGACTAACAAAAGTCTCGCCTGGTCTCGTCTCGTTGCCAGCCCTAAAAAGAATGCAAAACTAAAACAAAATTAGTTTGCTAATTCAGAAGATATACGCGAACAACTTGAAAATAATTCAAATTTCTCAAAAAATATCAAGACCCTGTTTCCACATAATGCGAATTTTATGAAAAAAAAAATGAAATGCAGTTTTCTTGTAACCACTTTGGTTATTATGGGTTAAGAAATTTTATCAAAATCGTTAGAGTCGTTTTTGAAATATTTGTATGGCAGCTATATCTATTCCAGATGAGATTATTTATTGTATTGTATTATTTATACTAGAATGTCAGTTTATTAGACTTGACCATTCTTTATTCCGTCAATTTCATTGAATTTTTGAACAACAACAACAACTTAAAGGTGCTACCACCAATTGCTTACGAATTAATTTTGGGTATTTTAATTCGTTTTATTTTTGTTTGGCTAGAGATATAGCTATTTCAAGGGGTGCCAAGCCCTATCATCAGTCTCCTTTATAGTGGTGCTGAGCTTTAATCCAATTTTATTTGAAAAACTTTCTACACATCATGCGGTATTTGAACCCACGCATCAGATTTGCTCAGTCTTCGGAGCTGTGTACCCTACGTACTACGCCACCGTTGACCACTGACGTCACAGGTCTAGATGTGCTGTTTGTTTATCAATTGCATTTGGAGCATCAGCATTTTTATAAGCCCCTTTAAGTATGCTGTCTTGTTCCGCCTCCATTTTTCTCCGAACCTTTTTTGATAGACTACAATTCGTAGTACGTATTCCAGATGAGATACATTAAAAATTCAAATTTATCTTCTACAGAATTTATCATTCCGTAGAAGATAAATTTGAATTAAATGCTTTGTACTGAATTTGAAACAAATTGGTCAATAGGATTAGGGTCTAAGGTTAGATTGTCCGAATGAAAGCACGGACGCATGACGGTATGGCGAGAACTACTTTTTCAGACTTCTCTGTAATCGTAGTTTTAATTTTGATTACAATGTCGAGCCGTGGCGTGATGGTTAGTGCGCTGGACTGTCATGTCGGAGGTCTAAGGTTCGATCCCCAGCCTCGCCACCTATTTATTTAAAAGAAAAAACGGCTACTGCCTCTTGCGAGGAATTGACAAATCCTCCAAGAGTATCTCCTGTCACAGAAAAGTGCCGCTCGTTAGCCGTTCGGATTCGGCAATAAACTGTAGGTCCCCTCCATTCCTGCAGACACGCACACAGGGATGGTTGAGAGTTGTAAGTCACTAGGCCCTAGTTCTTCATGAGCTGTAGTGGTCAACTAGTTTCAGTAACTATTGGTTAGCTATAGTTAAAAAAAAAATTGTTTCAAGGTCATAGGGATTTTTAGCACCTCGTTTGTGGGATATTCGAAAAAAAGTTTAATCCTTAAAAAAGATCGGTGTTTTTTTTTTTTTTTTAATTTAGGGTCATTGACCTTGATATAACTTACCAATTTCTAACCTTTGAGATGATATGTCGAATATCCCAAAAAAAAGAGATGCTAAAAATACCTAATGGCTTTGAAAACCTTTAATCATGAATAACAAATTTTTGAAGCCCGATAAATTTCTGAAAATTGCTGAACTTTTTGACCAATTTCTGACCTTTAAGATGAGATCACTATTAGGTGCTAAGATTCCACAGCCAAATAAAACTGATATTAAAAAAAAAAACTATTCTGAATGTAAAAAAAGCATTTTTTTTAGTTTCAAATGCTTATAACTTTTTATTTATGATAAAAATTGTATTGTTTTGGAAACTGCAAAAACAGCACCAACTTTTGTGTCAGAGTGTCAGAAAAGTGTAATGGACTATTTTTACAGGGTGTCGTTTTGTATATGGAGGTCGAGAATTGGGTTAGACTAAAACGTTTTTTTATTTATTTACAGTTAGCAAAATGGTAATTGTATATTAAATTTTTTTTTAAATAGTTAAATTAGCCTCAGTATTTGGCAATATTATGTATTAAACAAAAAAAAAATAAATATAAATAGACGACTGGTTCATGTTAAAGAATTCATTGATTTTTTTTAAATCTCGAAACCTTAGTACATATTTGGTATGAAAAATAGAATTCGGAGCAGTCATGATCTCCACCACTTCAGAATTATATACATGAGTTTTGGGACACCTTGTAGATATATGTATGTGTATGTGTTTCAATCAATAGTTTTTGTGGTTTTTAATGAACTTTCTAACTTAACTATGAAAAATGTGGAACTATATCCCCTCCCCCCTCTTGAATGATTTCGACACATTGGTCTGGTGCAGGGCAATAATTCCATTTGTGGAAATTCCACAGTGAACGAGAAAGAATAGTAAATTAAAAGACATTTCAGTTTACAAAAGTTCTGTTCAGATAGATACTGTTGAGTCTTGACCATAGCGAACCCAGAGTTTTTTCAAGACACGCGAATAGCGTTCATGATTGTGAACATTTGGCCTATAATCTTATGACCCTATACGTCATAATAATACCTTCAGCTTTTTCCTACATGTGTCGTGAGTATATCAGTCGTAGAGTTTTGTATTTCGATGGAGTGTCACTGAATACATTTTTGTTTGCGTTCATTTTAGCGCTTGTGTTACGGTTTAAAAATCTTCGAAGCCTTGTCAGTTGTGCAATCAAGGGAAGACCAAAGTTGGGCTGTTTGCTCTAAATATATGCGACACGAAAAATTTCAACGATTTAGCAGTTTATTTTGCAGTTTTGTTGGCCTAGAAAATCAAAACCTTTCATTCAATTTTTTTTTACAAACCCTGCCGATTATCAACTAGGTATAACTTTGTGTATTAAATAAAATTAACTCGAAGTTAATATCTTTGTGTGTTCTCAAGATATTAAAAAAACCAGGCTGAAGTCGATAGCATTGTTTGAGATATTCGAGAAACGAGCCATTTTACAACTTTTTTTTAATTTACTTTAATAAGAAAACCGCTAATTGAATTTTTCTAAAAATCTTTTCTGCACGTTATGATCTTATTATCTGTAAAATAAAATTCATTCGAAGTCGATAACTCTATTCGTTCTCAAGATATCGTCGGCGTAAAAACATCTTCCGAACATACAAACATACGACATCACATAGTACACAGACATCTCTCTAAAAACAATGCAGTCTCGAACTTCATCGACCTCGAAACGTGGAGAAATGTCAAAATTTTTAATACGACAAATCGGACCGATTACAATAAATTCCAATGGAAAGTTATTAGTTCAAATTTCTTAAAAGTTCACTTAGCCCTTTTTTAAAATAAAATAATAATGTTTTTTAATCGGAAACATAACTATAACGGAGAAAAGTCCTGTTTTTTAAATATGTTTTTACAAATAAGTTGTAGAAGCATCCCTAACTGCATCCGATTTCAATACCAGTGATTTTCTACAAAAAAAAATAAACAATAAAATTAAAATAGTTATCTCTATAACATTCTGACTTTAATGAGAAATCCCAGTTACGTATATGTTAAATGCATATTGCATACCTTTCGGCAAAAGATATAAACTTTAAATGCCTGGTTTGATTCAAGTTTTTTTTTTTTTTGTGTACAGCACAACACACCGACATCACAGTACAGCACCATAGGACCAGAGAGAAAGAGATCATAGCCGCGTTTGCATCGAAAATGTTATTTTATATAAATGTTTTCCCATATTTCGGTTATTTATTACAATAATAACTGAATGTATTGCAAAATCATATAGGAAATGCAATATAATGGCTTGGAATGTTCAAAGTGTTCACTATACGTTCCCGAGCTGATGATAATATACCACGAATATATGTTGGGTGGATGCATCATATAAAATGATGCCAACTCAAAAAATCGAACTGGGAATCTGAAATTGCATTCACATTTTATTAAATGCAATATATATGAATTTTTTGTAAATAAAAATAAAGACAATCAAATACATGAAAAAGTTATTCTTCCCATGGGCATATTATTTGAAGAGTGTCAATCTTTGACTGAATGGTGGATATTGGTTGTTAGTAAAATATCCATGCAGCGTGGTATATACGATTTCATATACGAAAGCCAGAAATATGAGTAACTGAAGAAATCAAAGGGCACGGCCGGCAGTGCCCAGCCAAGGTCTCGGCACTAACTACCCCTATTAACAGGAACAATAACCTCAAGCGCTTTTCGGCCCCTCTCTAACTTCGGAACCATAATAATGTCAGAAACTTCAAACTCGCTATTATTTTGCTAAGCTAGGCGATCACCAAATTGAGCAAAGGAAAAAAGTTATAATTTAAAATTTATCATTCAGGGGCGTGGCATTCACCCACTTTTCTGAAAATAGTTATCAATTATATGGAGCACTTCCTGACAATCTTGTAATTCCGCACAACGGTAGGCCTTGTGGTGTAAAACAATCGAAAATTTGGGATTTTCCATAAAGGGGGCGTGGTATCTGCCCAATTCCTCATAATTGTTATTAATTATGTAATTATACCAAGTTCTAAGTTTATGAAGGTGTAATATCAAATATTTTAAGTAGATAAATATCGAAACAACTCCAAAGGATAAGAGAAATTTTCTTATTGAATGATTACTGACTAAATGTTGGTAAGTTTACTTGGAAAGTTTTCAAAACCTTTTAAATTGTCAGATGAAAAAAAAAAAGAAAACTGCCAAGTTAACTTACCAAATTTTAGTCAGTAATCATTAAATAAGAATTGAATTTTTGAAATCACTCATACCGCATGCGCAACCACACATTCAACACCATACACTTGCAGTTTACATGCGCAATCACTTTATTGTGCTTGCAGGCATGTGTGGTGTATGGGCCCTATTAGACCTCCTGAGCATCAAATGGACATTCATAATTATAGCTAATAGCACCTCTGGGAATTTAAATCTTCTTTTCTTTTCCTATGTTCTTAATTCAAATCATTTTAAAGAACAGTTTTTGAAAAATTTATTTTCAAACTCAAAATTAAAACAAAAAAATAATGAAAAACGTTGTGTCCAAACGGATTTGTGTAGAATAGTTGTGTAATGTGTATTGTTTTAAAATTTATTAATTAATTGTTGTGTGATTGTGTAATTTTAATAATTATATTGTTATTAAAATTGTATACTTATACCAGTGTCCATATGTGTTTTGTGTAATCGTGTAATTTCTGTGTGTGCGTTGCGTGATAATTTTCTTATTTATTTGTTTAATAAAAATAAGCCCAATTAAACGTTATAATAAAGTTAATTTATTTATTGAATTGTGATGTGACTGTACAAAATCTGTCTAAATTTATGTGACTGTATGTAGACCAACCGATCTCGTTGGTGATTGAATATCGAATGAATAAAGTTAGCATGTTTACAAGTTAGGCAAGTCAATTTCCATAGATAACGAGATTACTTTACAGTTTTTGTTAGTACATAGAAAATATGTATGTATCGATATAAGCTGTGCATTGCGGGAAGCGCAAGTGCCAAAAAATGAAATGAATAATGTTATGATTTTTACAGTTTATAGGGTATTATTTTATATGTTTGGCATTCTCAAACACGGATTTTGTTCAAAATTTTACGTTATTAAATAGTATTTTCGTGTTTAGTATGTTCGCTTTAATTTTTAGTCAAAGACTAAAAACCAGATGTCAAAACGTATCCTAGTTTTTGAGAAATTTGAAAATGAGCTAGTTTTCCTTAAATTTGACTTCCATCGTTTAATTTGTTGCTCTAAAGATCATATTGCTACTAATAAGGTAAAGCTGAAAAGTAGATTTCCTTATTTTCAGCGAAAAAAACTCAGAATTTCTCTTGGGGAAAATGCTAAGCTTTTCTTAAAAAGTAAAATGAAGTTTCATTTTTTTTTTCTTACAAATCGTACTGGTGAAATTCTTATAAATTTTGTATTATGTATACATCAATTTATTTTGGCGTAGTTTTGCCTCAAGGTGAAAGAAAGGCATTCTCTTACGCGCGATCTCGAAAAAAATAACGGAGGGATTGGGGAGGGTAAGTTTGGTAGTAAAAGGTGGGAGTGCAAAACCTATGCATCACGTCGCGTCATCATCGTCGTCGGTTTGTGAAGAAGGTTGATATACAAGTCCTTCTACCCCTAACCCCATAAGAAGAGCAACAATAGAGCATCATAGCATAACGAACAAAAGTGCTCTCGGTGAAGATGCTAGAGTAGGGTACCTACCTACGTATACTCAGCAAAGGTAGCCCAAGCCTTATATGGCATCATTTATACACATAGTTTGGGTTTATAGTTACAACAGAAAACTAGCCTGCAGGCATTTCATAGAAAATCCAACGCTACAAGGTACATGATGGTAGAAATGGAAATGGTTGTGTTATGATGGAAACTTCATAGAAATTTTCTTACTAACAAAAAGATTATTGAGTCATACGAAGAGTAAGAGAAAAACTATATTGAAAGTGGGAGAAATACACCAGCAGAGCCAGAGGTTCAGTCTCAGTTCAGTTAGTCTAAGTCTATATATGTATAATGTAGATTGTATAGAGCAAAGGAACCATGGGAGAGCGGATGGTGTGTAGATAAAACGAAAGAGAGTCAAATAGTCACCCTGCGGCACTTTGTTGCCAAGATTCGAGAAACGAGTGCAGTGGAGGAAGAATGTTCTGTGTTTAGTATTAGTATTTCAAGGAAAACAGGAATAAAACTGTGATGAAAGTCTTCAATGTAGAGCACATTCTGGTTTTGCGTTAATTTTAATAAAAATTGTGTGCTATTTGAAATACTTCAATCTTCCTATTGGTACCACATCAGGTAGGTTGTTCAAATCGACCAAGCTGTACATTTAGGATTTGAAATTCAAATCGTATATTGTGGGTTATATCGAGACTAAGATAAAACTGAATTTTTTCCCAACTCAAAAATATATGTTTTGGACGCCATTTAAAAAAATGCATTAATGTAATTTTCTTGGCTCCTATTCATAAGAATGTTTTTTTTTTTTCAAAAATAGCCACAATATTTTTAAAAGTTATTTCAAGTCCTAAAATATATGTAAGTATTTTGTGAGTGACTTGGGTTTGGATTTTTAGATTCGGTTTTGCAAGATTCTAGTTTTTCAAATTCTATTTTTCAAAATGCTAGCAATTTATAATTATTAGGCAACCATTTTTTTCATACAATTGATCAGAAAATATTTCTGAACGTAGTTCAAGAACTCCCCTAAAAAGACACAATAAATAAAGTTGTCGATTGAAAATTACGAATTCATGACCTGTAAGATTGCAATTTGCAAGTTTTGTTTTCGAAACTAACACCCAACCGGGAACAATTAATCTTTTCCTTAATTGGACATAAAAATAGAAAAGTCTCTTTTGAAAACGTTTTACAGATCATTTTCATGAATGGTTCCGGAAAGAGAGTGCCAATTAAATTCATTAAATTAAAGTTCTTTTTTGGAAAAATAACTTGCAAAGAGCAGTCGCAAAATATTATTAATATCATAAGAAATTATGTCAGAAAATAACAAATACTGTTAATTGACATTTAATAATTTTTCAAAAAAAAAAGGCCATAACTAGTTATTCTTGCTCAAATGAAACGATACTTAAACTGTTTTAAATAAAAGCACTTTACTTTAAAAACGAACATTGACATGCACAATTAACTTTTATAAATTGCGAGTGCACTGTGGCGTATACTTACTTTTTTTTCTTTTGTGATTTATTTGAAATTGTTTACTTTAAGAGACTAAAAACAATAGCAGACTTACCTTAATACTTTTAGAATAATTAAAATTCACTAGTATCGTCCTGTGTCTGAATTCGACACTTTCAATATCGCAAACAATTTTTTTGAAAATATTAAAGGATAAAAACATTTTTTTTTGAAATATGCACAGTGTTTGACAGTACAAAAACAAAAATAACCCACAGTGTGTAAATGCATGTCTTAAGTATGCACATCTCCGCAATTTTGGCTTTCCAACCATATAAAATTTATCGAAATCGGTCCAATACTTTTTAAGAAAATGGTACCACAAAATGTATTTCTTATAGATTTTGAAAATAACTTAATTCACCAAAAATAAACACATTCAAAATTATGTAACTCAGATGAGATGCCCAATATGCTCCCTCAATAGCGTATCCTGCTGAAACAAAATTATAGGCAATGCATTTATCGGTACACTTTTGGACAAATTTGGCCTTTTTTTAATATTTAATTCTTTACCTGCTTAAAGAAAAAAATTCAAATGAATTGCTGAGTGTTAAAGAGAAGCTTAAACTGAATAAAAAAAATTCGTTTTTTTATTGTTGTTAATTCTCGCTTTATTTCGACTGACCTTCGTTCAGGGCAGCTCAATTTAATTCACTTTTTTAATACCACAGGTGTCACGGGTATATCATATTATTCCCTGCAGAAATTTTTTTTCGACCAACTATACTTACTGAACGAAAAAAAAAAATAGCACACAGCATTGCAAAAAAAAAAATTAAATTAAACCTACCTCTGAAATAATGTTTTGACATAATTTCGCTGTTTATTTCACTTTAATCAATATTATTGCAAGCAATCACCCGAAAAAAACCCTAATTAACCACCTTCCGCTATCAAAACTCTAAAGTTATATATTATATAGCCTTGATGGTCTCATGTGGAACTGGAAGTACATATATTAATATAATGTGAAACAAATGGCACATTTTTTTGCGTTCGGGATACAAAAAGTGCTACGAAATACATGAAATTTTATTCATAATCAGCATTCGGTTAGCCTACGGCAATATGGATGACCCGAGGCGGATGGGGGTATGCCATATTATTTTCAGACTCGAAAATCCATCATTTCTGTAGAGCCTGGAGCTATCCATGGGATGAAATATTATAATTACGAGGTACACAAAACCCGCTCTCGCTCTCTTTTTCTTGTAGAACCACCAGCGCCACAGCCCCTGCAGCAATAGCGGCAATAGCAGCAGCAGCAGCAGCAGCAACATCATCTGCAGAGCCATCTGGTGAATGTGAAGGTAGGTGAGGAGCTGTGTTGTAGTGTTGTAGTGATGTTGAACGAACGTAAATGCAGAAACGTTTTATACGTTTCGTTTGGTGTTAAATGTGACAGGGGAGTAAGCCGAATGCAGAACTTGTTTGATGGTATTTTATTCTGTGCGACGCGACCGGGAGGGAGGGGTTTTGGAAGGTCGGTTGGAGCGCATGTGGCAAAACAAGAGGGTGGCTTGGGTCAGCCGGTGTCGGCTTTGGTGGCAGATGATGATAAAAATGATGATGATTGTGACGATGAAGAGGAAGGACGATATTATGGTTAAGATGATGAAGTCATATTACACAAAAGTACTGTAGTCTTGGACTTATGTTAACTATTTGGGAAGATAATACATCCTGGTCGTTTTTATTTTTGTTTCTTATTTTTTGTGTGTGGTGTTTTGAGTTTCTAGTTACGACTATGACTACGAGTATGACTATGAAGCTTTAGAAATTATATTGCGTTAGCGGATGTGATTGTGTTTCCTTTTTAGAAGAGAAACTAAAGATTCTCTTCTTTTTGTTTAATGTTTTAACTCTTTAATTTGTATTATGAAAGTTGCAATGAAATTATATATTTTTTTTAATTTTTGAATTAATAAAAGGTAGAGGTATTATGTATAGGTACTTAAGGATGTACTAAACTGACCTATTTTCAGCTTGAACCATCAAGGTCATAATTCGAAGTTTGGTCAGCATGCATGGTTATAAATTGTACAAATGCTGCGAGTGTGATTTCGTGGTGCTGTTTTTTTTTTTTTTTTTTTTGGATTATGATATAAGATTCAAAGTAATATATATATTTACATGATGAATAAATATGAGTTAACTCAAATTCTATATAACTCTTGTGGAGTATAGAATTGACCCGAGGGGAGCCAATTATTTTTTACGGTTAAATATGTTTACCGAAACATCCGAGGTTGTTCTTATCTAAGGTGAAATGATTTTAAAGCATTTTTGTACGTTACTTCCATTTTTTTTTATTTAAAAGTTAAATTGAGCTTTGATTTAATTTTAGTAAAATTTAATGTAACCGAAAAACATTGAGGAAAATTTTTCTCAAAGCTATAAAAATCCTACATGTTTTATTTTCATCTTAAATTGGTTCAAAAATACATTTCTAACTTTTGAATAATAAAATGTGTGGTTTCTTTTCAATTCATCTTAAAAACAGCGTCTCATAAAAAATCTGTTTTTATTTTATTTTGTACACAAAATTTTAAATGCTACAATTTTGTATTCGATGAATTTTTTTTTAAATAAAAGTAGGTAGGTATGCTTAACCGAAATATTAATTTGTCTTAAAGATTTCTTTCGAACCTCTTTTACCACTTTATAATTTTAAAGCAAATAAATTGCCAATAATTATAATTTTTAATTTTAATATAATACGGCAAGCTAACATAATATATAGGAATTTAAATTTATTAATTAATTTTTTGTTAAGTTTATTTTAACTTGATAATAAATGATTTTTTTACACAGAAAACGATATTTGAAAGTGTTTGATCAATATAATTTTTAAAGTAAAAATATTATAAAACATTTCTGACGAATCTCACACTTTTTTTTAAATTTTTTCTTACAACTAAAAATACCATAAAATCTTTCTTAAGTAAAATTATTTTTTTCTGAAAAACGGTTCCACACATAAAAATTTCCGGAGATAAATATTAATACTTAGCACATATAATTTTTTCTTGCGATTGTATGTACTAAGGGCAAGTTATAAATGGTCATGACCCCCCCTGGGCCATATCCATTCGCTCGGAAGCTTTTTTTCGTTCACGATATCTCGAGAACGCAGAGATATCGACTTCAAATAAATTTTATATTACAGATAATAAGGTCATAAAATGTAGAAAGGCCTTTCAGAAAAATTCAATTAGCGCTTTTTTTTATCACAGTAATTTAAAAAAATGTTGTAAAATGGCTTGTTTCTCGAATATCTCTAGATATCGACTTCGGCCTGGTTTCATTCTATGCATAATGACGTAGTGAAAAATCGGTAATACTTAAAAAAAATCAACCCACAGTCTTTTTTGTTTAAAAAAACATTTAAAATTGTTAAAAAATATCGAATATCTTGAGAACGCACAAAGATATTAATTTCAAGTTAATTTTATTTAGTACACCTTATCTACCATTAGAGTTTGTAAAAAAAATGAATAAACGATTTTTTTCTATGCCAAAATAACTGCAAAAAAAACTGCTAAAAATTGTTAAAAAATGGTTTTTGGCTCGAATATCTCGAGAACAACCAATGATATCAACTCCGGCATAATTTTAATCTACACACAGTTCCATAATTAGTTATTGATAAGGTTTGTAAAAAAAATTAATTAACGGTTTTTTTTCTAGGCCAAAAAAACAGCAAAAGAAACTGCTAATTGTTGAAATTTTTCGTGTGTCGCATATATTTTGATCAAACATCCTTCACTTGATTGCACAACTGATAAGTTTTTCGAAAATTTTTTAATTGGTAATTTTCTTTTAAAAAAAAAAACATTTTATATCATATGCAAATATTGTAATCCAATTTTTCACGCAGGCACTAGATGAAACATGCCTAGTCAAATGGAGAAAATTAATTTTTGTTTAGTAAGTTGTGAACGAAATTTTTCTATTCAGTAGGAAAAGTCTAGCAAAACCACAGAACTTCATAGAAGAACAATAGCTGACATTACAAATTACATTTACCGTGCTTTCAAATACACGAGTGTATATTAGACTGATTCAAACAAATTAAATTGCCTTCGATTTTGAATGCCACTAGCTTTTTAGTTAAAGTTTAGTGAAATAATAAGCCTGGTAAAACTTCAGGCGTTTAGATTATTTTTTTTATGGGAAGTTTTCTTTTGTCTGCTTCTTTTAATTTATTAATTGACAACCGATTATCGTACGGAAATGATTGAGATGTTTACTTAAAGGAAAATGTTCTTTAAAAATGTCCTTCACCTCTTATTTAATTAGTGCCCTCCTTCCGAATTTATTGAAGGTTAAAGTGGATGGTTTATTCCACAGTTTTTGGGATTCCCTGTTGAAAATATCATCTATATATGCATTGTATGAGATGATAATATTTCTAAAAACAACACAAATACTTATCAAGTCAATTTTTATAAAAAAAAATCATTCAAATTGATTGCTATAAGAACCGAAAATAACGATACAAATCTGCTAATATAATTGTTTATTTTGTTTTTTCATTTTTCCTTGCGTCAAATAATTTTTTTCTTAAAAAATTAATTTATGTGAACATATACAACAAAATTCAATATTTAAATTGTATATTATAGCTGAAATTTTCCACAGGGAATCCAAAAACTGTGGAATAAACGATCCACTTTAACCTTCAATAACTTTGGAAGGATTGCGCTAATTATATAAGAAGTAATGAATATTTTTAAAGAGCATTAAATTTCCGTTAAAAAAACGTCTGAATTATTTCAGTACGATAATCGGTTGTAAAGTTATAAAATAAAGAAGGCAAGCAAAATTGCAAAAGGCGGTAGGTGAATTATTAAATTTTTAGCGCGATTGTATTTTGAAGTGTGACCCCCCCCTGACTCAAAGTCTGGATCCGCCCTTGCAGGAATGGTTGGGAGTTGTAAGTCACTAGGTCCTAGTTCTTCATGAGCTGTTGTGCCTGGACCATCGTTGAACCTCCAGGGAAAAATAAAATTGCTAATCACTGCAAATTAAGTTTTGAACAATATATACAACTGGCCATATGACTGCAATATTAACTGAAAATAATAAAACTGCGTATAAGTTAGTCACTTCTAGTCAACTGAGAGTCGCTCACCGGAATAAAACTCTAAATTTTTTGAACTAAACAGGCCATTAATAGCTATTTTGAATTTAGTTAGTACCTACATACACAAATATTAATCCATATACACAAATAAAATCCATGTAAAAATAAAAAAATCTTTTGCAGTAATTAAATGGAATTATTTTACCCTTATCATTACATCATTCAACAGATCTTATAATTCTAAACACCTCATCGTAAATAAGTTAATAGGATTAACCGATTCATGTGTCTAACTCCGACCCTCAAAGGACTCCTTTTCATTGAAAATAGATTCTCTTAAAGTATATAAAGAGAATTAAGTATATTAAATAAGTAAAAAAAAAAGCTATTAACATAACGGCTATACTAGTACTATACAACCCACAATGTATACTACATTCAATCTCTCTTAGTTTTGAAGAGTTTGTTCGAATAAATTTGTTTCTTGCAATTTGCTCGTTCAACATAATTTTCCCACAACAATTTGTTCACATCCAGTCGTTATTAGACCGTTGTTGATTACTGTTGGTGGTTAGTCCTGAATAAAAAAGAAATTCAGTTCGGTAATTAAATGAAATTAATCAAAAGTACCGGGACATCTTTAAACGAAAAGATACAAATTTTTGAAGTTTAACATTTCGTTTGTGTTTAAAATTATTTTTTTGTATTCTTAAAATATTCATAATTTTGTTCCTAATTATTGCCAAACTTTTTTTTTGTTTCCGGGTTCGGGTGACTTCCGTCTGTCTCCTAACAAAGATTCTACCAATTTAAGTCCAATTTGTCGGATGGAGTTTTGTTTTTTTATTTTGTTTCATTTGGAGATTATTTTCAACTTCGGATTTGTTGAAATGTATTAGCACACGTGGTGTTTTGTGGGTGATATAAAGTGCTAGAGGATATTTAGATACTTGTTGCGTGTTTCTAAACAATACAAACAAAAATCTGGTGGTGTCAATTTATTGTATGGACGCGCGCTAGACACGCTAGAGATTTTTAGTTAATTTGTATGACTAAAATGTTATTTGTAACGAAAAACGAACCTAAAAATTTGACAAGAATTTTTCTGTTGTGAATTTAAATTTTGTGAGAAAATATTAATGCCTATAAATTTCTCAGAGTGTATTAATGCTTGAATGATGGTTTATAAGCAGGAGTTTATATGAGTTGGTAAGTTTTATCATTTTAATAGGAGAAACATATGTATTTATTTTTTTTTTAGTAAAATTTAAGCCTGCGTCAACTTTTCCGCCTATAATTCATACATATAATTTAGTTATTAAGGGAAATTTTACTAAAGAAGTTCAGCAAATGATCGTTGCTAAATAAAATGTTCTTAGAGCAATGCTCTATTTCCAACTCTAGTTAAAAATCGTCAGTTTTAATTGACTGACTAAAACCAAAACATGACATTGCTCGAGCACATTTTTATGTGTAAAACTAAATAATTTTAATTTAAAAAATTAAATATTGTATGTAACTAAAACTGACTAAAACTGTATTGATAAATTTATTCGTCCATTATCCTATTATAATTACATATTATTATTTTAATATTATAAATGTGAAAGTTTGTTTGTCTGTCTGTTTGTCCCCCTTAATCTTTGAAAATACCTAATTATTTCTAATGAGAATTAGTAGAGCGAGAGCTTGGAACATCAGGATGGACAGGACATATAGGCTACTTTTGTTTTCAAAATCTAAAACAGTCTACCAAAAAATAGTTAAAATATTAAATAAGTGATAAATTGTTTGAAATGTCAGATATTTCAAATATAAAAAATATAAAAATTAATAAAACAAATACAAAAGTTTTTACAATCATTGGGTTATTTAAACTTGCGAAGCAAGGCGAGCACGGGCCTGCTAGTTTTAAAATAAAAGTTCTTTTGTCGTTGATTAGCATTAAATATGTTTGACTTGGTTAGATTAGTTTTCAATTTTTTTTTAATTTTGTGTGTACACACGATTGTATAAAATGAGTGGAACGAGGCATTCAAACTGCCTATAACAAAATAGTCTTTTGTGTTTTTAAGTTTAAAAATTTAGTATGCCAAAAATCATTAATGGCCATATTATTGTCCTTCTTCTATAGAAGTTTCGAGTTTAAAGCTTTTCAAAATCAATTATTGATTTGATTTAGATGTCAAAATATGTATAAATATTTTGATTTAGATGTCAAAGTAATAAAAATTTATGAAAAACTTGAAACCCTATAGAACTAATTTTTCCATAAAACTAGCTTTGAAGAAAGTCAATAATATGGAAGGAAACGTTTTGACATTAAACAGTTTATTAGTTGCAATATCTTGCAATTCTAGATACTAAAAAAAGAACTCAACAGAATTTTCGAAAATTTTATAAATTACGAATTAAGGATGTACAAAGAAACACACATATGTACATATGTATGTATGCTTACATTTTTTAGCAACTGTTATTTTGGGCTTACTTTTTAACTTCCCATTGGAAGTTATTGTAATCGGTCTGATTTGTGAAACTGAAAATTTTGGCATTTCTTGACGTTTCAAGGTCTTTGGAATCGGATTACATTGTTTTTAGAGAGATGTCTGTGTACGTACGTTCGGAAGCTTTTTTTTCTCTGACGATATCTCGAGAACGCATAGAGATATTGACTTCAAATAAATTTTATTTTACAGATAATAAAGCCATGACGTACAGAAAGGATTTTTAGAAAAATTCAACTGGCGGTTTTTTTATTACAGTAATTTTAAAAAAAGTTGTAAAATGGCTTGTTTCTCGAATATCTCTAGAACAAATAATGCTATTAACTTCGGCCTGGGTGCATTCTATGCATATAATGACGTAGTGAAAAAATGGGAATTAACTCACAGAACACGAAAAGATATTAACTTCGGGTTAATTTTATTTAATACACAAAGTTATAGTTAATAATCGGTAGAGTTTGTAAAAAAAATCAATTAACGGCTTTTTTTCTAGGCCAAAAAACTGCAAACAATTGTTAATTAATGTGTTTCGGCTCAAATATCTCGAAAAAAAACCAATGATCTCAACTGGCCCGTCTACACACAATACCATAATTAGTAATTGATAAGGTTTGTAAAAAAATTCAATTAACGGTTTTTTTCTAAACCAAAAAAAAAACTGCAAAAGAATCTGCTAATAATTGTTGAACATATATTTAGACCAAACAGCCTTCCCTTGATTGCACAACTCATAAGTTTTTCAAAGATTTTTAATTGGTAATTTTCTTATAAAAAATAACATCGGGTATCGAGTTTCAATAGGGAACCAATGAGAAGTTATCAGTGTGGGTCAAATCCAGCTTCTTTTTTGTTAATAATTACACTTGTTTTTGGTTCGTCTTAGGTACTTTAAAAATTAAATAATTTCTAGGTTAATCGTTGGTCGCTGAAAACAAATGATATTAATTATTTTGCTCAAAGAAGGGTTTCAAGATATGCAATTAACAATTCAGCTTTGGTTAGGCCTAACTGAATAGGCGTTCTGATTTCGTTAAGACATTTGTAAAATTTCTGTAAGCATAAAAAGGAGAACGTTATAGAGGCCTCTATAAAAATATTTGTACGGTTTATAAGAAGCCGTTTAAACAACCCTTATAGAGGTTAAAAAAAAATAAAAAAAAGTTTTTTCTTATTTTCAATTTCTTTGAATTGATTTTTATTGCATTTATTCCATTTTTAATCTGAAACTATGTATTACATTCGATTATTTATTAATTAATGTATTGGAAATGATTTAAAAAAACACAAACATTTTTATACCTGTCTATGGATCGAACTCGGAACTCCAGGGTAATAGTCCACTACTATACGCACTCAACTATCTTAGATATAATTGGGAAGATGCAAAAACTTGATCAGTCTTTTTAGAAACGATTTTATGACGAGTTATATAAAAATTAATTCAGTTCAAGATCAATTTTAGATTTCAGTTTTAATGTCGACAAAAATCATATAAAGTAACAAAAGATAAAGACCACAGTTTGATCTGTGGGATTCCCCCACATAAAATCTGACAGCAAATTATTCGATAAAGCTCCCCGAAAATTGTTACAGAAGCCTTATAAATACTAAATGACAGTAACTTATATAATAAACATTATACAATTCTTATGCAAATATAGCTTCATTCACCTACTGTAACTTCATTTATAGAGGTTTATTCGAAAACATGTAATTTATTTTTATCTAATCATAAAAACTTTGTAACATTTTAAAGGTTGCGTCAAAATAATGATAACACTTGCAGTAACTAAAAAAAACTTAATTCCATTAGGTATGCTTTTTATTTTGATTAAAAAAATAATTTTAATTTAATGTCACAAATGATCTGGATTATTTTAATGATTTCGACAAAAATTAATTAACTAATTATATACCGAACTGAAAAAAAAATTAAAAACTCGTAACAGCTAAACCCGGAAGCAAAGGGATGTTCTTTTCATATTATTAATATACCTACCTTTGTTTTTATTTAATTTCATAAAAATAACGGTGTATAGTTGTATTTTAAAGTAGATACATACATACGTTAGGTATGTATGTACATAGGTGTTTAATTAAATTAATTTGTATTCGCCGAATAAATTATGTTATGTTTGTATAGGAATCTGAACCATAATAAACATATACAACATTCATATTAGCCTTTTACTTAAAAAAATAAAAAAAGAGAATTTTTCTCCATTTAGAAAAAAATTGTGTACTTTACTTATGACAAAAAAATATAGAGATATAATGCGACGACGCGATGCATGCGACAAACTGAAGTATACAAATTTTGGTTATTTACTCTTTTTTGTCCAAAAAAATTACTTAAATCAATCAAATGAAACAAAATTTGAAATATGAAAAAATTATAGTAATATACAAATAATATGCTGTTGAATTTCATTTTATTTATGATTAAAAATGTTGTACTCAAGAGATAGGTAAGAAAACACCTTTATTTATTCTTATGTGGGTGATTCTACAAATGAAGGAATTTTCGGTGGCTCGGAAGATATTTTAAAATCCGTTCCTGATTTTTCTTTATAAAATTAAATCTGATTGATATCTACTTGTCCCTTTGTATTTCTTGCTTCCCCTCACGTGTCCTCTTCGCGTTTTCGTAAAGAAAAATCATTACCGTTCTTCTATTTCAGGTTTCACACTAAAATAAAGCCACCCATACTTACGTCAAATAATAAATCTTCGTTATGAAATATAGGTATAGATAAATATTTATTGACAATTGATTTTATTGAAAAAAAAAATTAATTAAACTTTGTCCTCGGCATTCGCATTTCTAATCAGTCCTCTGGAATATTGAAACAATCGAAAAAATCTATAACTAGAATATCGATCGTACGTCCAGCGCTAGCAATGTCAAGAACCGAGTCTGACTTAAAATAAAATCGTCTGACCAACTTGCTTCTGTTTGTTATGTAAGTCGTGAAGAAGGCATTTCGCATTTGTGCGAGAGGTCGTCGATTGACCGTTCAGTTTACTGGCCCCTTTTTGCAAAATTACAAGAGTAAGAATATTTTTTTCCCGCTAGCGCTGTTGTTTTGTGAAAAAGAATATACTTAAAAAATTTCTTTTAAACCAAATTTAAGCTTTCTGCATCATTTTAATAAGTTTTCCAGTGAGAAACACTATCCCAAAGTGAGTTTAAAAATGTTCACTTTTGTAATTTTTCACTTTTTTGGCCAATGTACTTAAGGCTTAACTCATGCAGTGTGAACTTTAGCGTAGGATTGAGCACACAATTCTTGTCCGATAATATCGAATAAGGGCTCATTTGATAGGTGCTTAAAAGTACTACGAATGACTTAATGAAAATTATTCCAAAAATGTCAAAGGTAGGCGAGTTGTCTTAAGTAAAGTTGCACAACCCCCAACACGTGATTTATAGGCGAACTTTGACCCGCTCCGCTATAACTTAACAGCCTGAACAGAGTAGAATGCTGGAACTGGAGCCGCAGACGGAACTGGAAGAGCTGTCAAAAAGTTCGTACGTATTTTTTTTTTACGTGCCCACAATGCAGCTGTACAGATTTAAAAGTATTATGAAGAAAAACAAAAGAATGTTCTTGTGTATACAAGCTCAGAATTCAAATTTTTTGTTTCCAATAATTTTCCTTTTAACAAATAATTTTTTAGCGATACAAATAACCACAATAATTTTTTCCGACCCAATAAGTTTTTTTTTTTTCTTCGTACAAAATGAAACGTCAAAAGTGTCGTACGTGAAAAGTTAAAAGTTAAAAGTTGGTGAACTCTTCCGTCTGCGGCTGCAGCTGCGTATGCGGCTACGTTCCGTTGTATTCGCAACATTGAATTGGCGTGTATTCAATAGTTTGACAGCTATTCCAGCTCCGGCTCCAGTTCCGTCTCCGTCACCATTCTGTTCAGGCAGTAAAGGTGAAGCAACGTACAGTAGTCGTTTATATCTTATTTTGTAGATAAATTTAATTACCTATCAGGTTTAGGTTGGACATTTTGTTGTAAAATAAAATGGGAATGAGTAATTCAATAAAAATCAAACCAGTCTCTTTTTCAAGATGGCGGCTCTTCCCCAACCCCAAAAATCGCAAAAACTCGGTTTTATACCTAGGAGGTGTACCCAAACAGATCCCATAAATAAAATTTTATCCATCGAAAAATACAATTTGATTTCCTAATTTGATTGTACTATTCAGAAATTTTACGGAAATGTATTTCGAAAACGGGACGTAAAATATCGTTTTTACCTTTGTTATGTTACCTATCGTTGTTCCTTTTTGTATTTGAATCGTTGTGGATAGAGCGTAATGGATGGACTGAGATCCAAGTAAGATGAAGCGATAAACCCCTTTCGCGGCCTAATTTAATACAAAATTAAAACAATTAAAAAAACACATCCTTTTTGTATTCTTATGGTAGGCTAACCAAAACCCAAGTCCGAATTTAAAAAGAAATAATTAAATTTTGTAGTAATATTTAGTTGCTTTATATATAGAAGAATCTATGTTTTTTTTTTTGTGGACTTAAATAATTCTACCTTCTCCTCTCTGCACCTTCGCCGCGGAACATTGTGTTTGTACGCAGTTTCACCTCCGACATTCATGTTTTTTTTTACACCCCGAAGCAATGAAATATATTTATTATTAGTCCTTGAAAATAAAATAAAAGAAAACGGGGCATTTCATGAAATTTTGTTGTCCTTTAAATTAAAGAGAAAATAAAAAAAATAAAAATAATGAAAGTCGCCATTGGCGATTGTTGTCTTCACATTATTTGCACGGTTGTTTTATTTTTGGAAGGCGGGCGTACATATGTACATATATGTGTACATATAGGTGTATAGCGTACAGCAAACAACAGTACCAAAATAAAATTAAAACGAACAACAAAATATTTTTGCTGTCAGTTTTTTTGTTGATGCATGAAATTAATACAAATCAACGTTTAAATGACCCATGAAATACAACATAACACAGTGTGTGTTAAAAGTGTGTATACCAAACGTAAGAATATAGTTCAATAAAATATTTAAAAAATTGGACTCGTGGATTTATAACCTGCTGAAAGTCGAAATGGCTCGGCCGAACCCATTTACATGATGCAATTTGGCTCGGCCGAGTCATTTGGCACTATCGTGTATGGCCAGCTTAAGAGGAACAAATCTTCAAATCGGAAAGTTGCTGCAAGCTAAGTTTCTTCGTGGATGCCTGGCTTAGTCGTGAAAATTTAGATTAAAAATTAATTTTTTTTTGACATTACATATTTACAAAAAAAATGTACCCCTCAAAAGCTTTAAGTCAATATTATTATAAGAATCACTGTCAAAGATCTTCGCAAAACTAATTTATCATGCCGGATAATGAGTAAAAATTTACAAAGCTACTACCTACTACGAGAAAAAACCTTATAGTGGTTGATGAATATAACTTTTCGTGTCCACTGTATTTATAAGCCATACAATTTTTTCTGATGTGCCAAGTTAAAAAAAAAAAAAGTCGGACACCAAAATGCAGTTCAGCCCTGCGGCAGTACTGAGAAGAAACAGAAATTACAACTTTTAGGCTGTCATATACTTCGCTGAAAGATTTTTCATCTTTCAATAAGTCAAACAGATACGAGTATAATGTACGTGGCTTTGACTAATAAATAAATTTTAAGTCTTGAGGGTTAACTTGATATATGTAATGGAGTAAAAATGTGGATATGTTTGTATGTATTTTATAAGGAAGAGATAAATGTAGATATGTATGTATTATTGAGTTGTGGGCAGTTGAAAAAAAGCGTTAAATTGTGGATTTTTACCGAGGCACAAATGACGGGACAAGAAGAAAGGTCAATTTTTAAATTCTCATTATTTATATACTGGCCGTGTATGGGTCTTTCAAAATACCAATGTAATCGTGTACTCAAATATTAGTAACCCAAAGGGCTGACAATTTTTTTTTTTTTTTAAGTTTTAAATTTAATTGAAAAAAAAAATTAAACAAGAATATGTACTTACTCTTGTGCATACAAACATACTGAATTCTATAATTTTTACAAAAGCAAAAATAATCTAAAGACATAATGTTTTGTAATGTAGAAAAAAAAAAATTTAAATTTTTTAACAAAATAAAAAAAAAAAAACGAAATTATAGAAATTTGATTATGAATGTATTTGAATAAAAACGATTAAAAACAACGTGTTTTCATCTATTGAGAGTTAAAAAGAGACAACATTATGAAAAAAAAACAATACGTTACACAGAAATCGTTTAAAATATTCAAAGTTTCTTTTTTTTTTGTTAATATGTCGAAAAAATGTCAAGTATTTTTTTTTTTTTATAATTTGCGCGCACACAAGGGGCTTCTCGGTACCCTTAATATGTCAGAAAAACAGTGCGAGCATTAGGTATGGAGGAGGGGATTTAAAAGGAGATGTTGGTGAACATTGATCTTGAATTTCTGAATATCACAATGAGAGGGAAAAACAGAGCTTGGAAGAGCATTCCACATTCGCGTAGTACGGCTAAAGAACGAATATCTGTATTTGACAGTACGCCCGAAATTGGGTTCAAAGGGTAAACTGATGGGCATTCCTCGAAGCGCGAGTATTACGGTTGAATTGTTTAAGGGGGGGAATGCAACTGGCTATTTCACTAGAGCACTGCCCATAGAAATAATGATAAAAGAGAGAGAGACAGGAAACGTTACGACGGTGTTCGAGGGACGTAAATGAATCTATAATGTTCCTATTCCTATCACCAATCAATTTGAAGGCTCTTTTTGAATACTGTCCAAAAGGCTTAAATAAGTTGCTGAAGCACCAGCCCATAGATGGGAGTTATACTCAAGCTTTGGACGTATACAACTTTTATAGATACTAGCCAGATCAGAAGGGGAAAAAATTGCTTGCATCTCCGAAGGAAACCTAGACATCTTGCGGAATTTTTGGCAACTTCGAGTATGTGCTCGTTCCACAAGAGGTGGTTTGTGATGCACATCCCAAGGATCGCAAGCTGTTTGGTTTCTTCGATGCAAGTGCCACTCATAGACAGTGGCAAGGGGGGTAAGTCTCGCTTTAACGACTTAACTTAAAAAGAAAAAAAAAAAAAAGAAAAGCGCTGTAGCACTTTTGAAAAATAATTCTCCATTATTTAATCTGTTTCCTTCATAATATTACTTAAGTGAATAGTTTTTGAGAAATTACATTTCAAAGATAATATTTTTGAAAAAATTGTCATTTTTTTTAAAGTTTTTCTTTTTTTACTCAAAATTTTGCATTATTAAGCGCCATTGTTTTTTAACATTCAATGCTTTAAAAATGCTTTAATTTTATCAAATTTTCTAAAATTATATAAAATTGTATTATGTAAGCTTCTGTTCTCGAATTCTCAAAAATAAAATTTTATACGTTTCTATTATCAAATTTTAAAGGCAGTATTACATTGTCATATATATATGGCAAGTTTGCCAAATAAATATGGCTCAAAAATGTCATATAAGTGTGATAGTCATATTTATATGACAAAATATATATGACTCCATGTATATGACACTCATGAATTATTTTGAGTTTAAAAAAAATATTTGATTTTAATGAAACGTGATTGGTCAAATAAATTATATTTTTGTAAATATTTTATTTTTCGTAGCTAGTGTGTCATATTTTTAAACAAAAATTGACATAAAAAGCTTGTGATCATGTATATGGCATACTTATATGGCATAGTCTAATACTACTTGTCATGTATACAAATTTTGTGCCATATTTTATATGACTAGCATTGGTCATATATATATGACAATGTAATATCACCTTAAGTAAATAGAAGAAATTCGAACGTTGCGTTGAATAAGCCCCCCCCCCCCCCCCTCATATATGTACATACCCTAATTTACCCTACTGGAAATAAAATTTCTAAAAAACCATGCACCTATTTGAGAATTTTTTAAATCTAATGTTCTTTTATGGTATTTTATATGATTTACCATCTAAGCTGTGTTGTTTTTAAATGATTTTTTTCTATTTCTAGTCGATTTTTTTTTAGAAAATTGCTCCATTTGCAAGAGGGGAAATAGAGCCCCATTTATTCTCTTAATCTAACCTCCACTATTTGTAAGAAGATAAGCTCAAATGACTTTTTAATTTTTCGGGATGAATTCTTATTTTTTTTTTTCAAAAATTCAGTAGCAATCCGCTCTTCATTTTGAGATACAGATAGAATTGATTTAAATAAGTTTTTTTTTCGCTTCAAAGAACGAATTTGAACTAGAGAGCAAGTTTATGAGATCCAGTCATGCACTTTATTTTTTTTTATTGCGAAAAAATAGTTGATCAGCTATTAATGTTTGCCTTTATGGTTCATCTATTAATTGATATAAAATACGAAAAACCTTATGTTTGCACTTTAACTGAGTCCCATTTTATAACCACAGTTTTCTGACCCTTCTTAATAATAAAAAAAAAATAATATTATTAGTTATTGTTTTAAAAATATAGCTTTTAATTTATGTATTTGTAATTTATTTCTCTTTAATTCCAATTATTTAGCTCAAAGCATTATATACCTGCAACTCCCTAATTTTTAAACCCTTTGCTGTCAAATATTATGAAATATGTTTGTCTGTACAAATTATTTCAATAAATAGGTATATCTCTATTACAAAATAATGTTGTTGATTTTTGAATATTTTTCTATTCATATCTATGTATGTAAATGCATTTAGGTTTAACTAAATTTCTAAATAAAAAACAACATGAATTTGACATAAAATACATAAAACTATAGCAAATAACTAAATACAACCAAGACCTAACCCCATTGGGTAAATATCCTGCGGCAAAAAAACATAAAACATTTCAATATCAAAAAAACATAAAGCTCTATGTATTATGTATAGTTTTCGATGTGCGAAGGCAAATACAATCGCCCGGCTGTTGTCGTTGCCGTGCAACCAGACAACCGCCCGCCATTCAGACCCACCTTTTATACTGGTTCCAAATGATAATAGATAGCTGCGTGCTTCCTCTTTCTCTCTAAATTCTAATACTCTATGTAAATTTATAAAATCGTTACAATTCAGATGAAAATTCCCACCACCATTCTTCCGGCCATAGCACCCCCATCTAAATCATCATATTTATCTCAAATATCGTACTCATCCTCATCACTCATCCAGCATCATCATCATCGAAGTTCCATACCTATGCATCGGTGTTTGTGTTATACTAGAAATTTGTTGTTTATTCAAATTGCCTTAATCAACTATTTAATGAAAATGCTCATCAAATTCAATAGCAAACGGCTAAGGTTTGTTTCATTTCCAAAAAAGAATAGAACGATGATGGTGTATACAAACAAACAACCCTAAATCTAGTTAAGAGTCATCCCCTCTGTGTGCCCAGCCCATATTGCATCCTTGTTGATATTATTAGAAAATATTTATCATTAGAAATATTTAGAATATAAATATGGCAATCACGCTTAATGGGAATTTCATTGAATGTTTCTATTTTTACTTTTCAGTGGAAAATCGGACACAAGGACCATAACCAGAGTGCCAAGAACCCGTGACATCACTTCCGGCTGTATTTTATTTCAAACACTAAAGACCTGAAACCGACACATTAACAAAAAAGAAAAAGAAATTGTTATCATCATCATTTGCCTGTAAGAGAAAAAGAGCTCATCTGCGCAGTGTTTCTCTTTTGATTTCTGACCCAACGCAGCATCCAAAAAAGTATCAGCAACATTTTCACAGCAACATTTTTGATTTTGAATCCAAATCCATTCACGAACGTGAAGTGGTCCATTGGCGTTGGAACCAATTTTAGTTTAGTTTAGACGGTCGGCTCGAATGCAAGTCAGGTTGGTAAAGATAAATTCGGTTATTTTTGAAAAAAAAAATATGATGCTCTTGAAATCATGGTTCAACATGTGCTTGTTTCCTCTTTGTGTTCACTCGTCGACGACGCACGACGACGGACGTTCCTTTGTATCCTTTGAAATTCGCGCGATTTTTTTTTGTTGTTGTTGCAGCAATGACCTTCAGACACGAAGATTGGGGTGGTGTTTTATGGGGGACTTTTTTTTATTTTATTTCGACATTTTGGATGTGTTAGAAAGGGGCCAAAAAGTGGGGTGGTCGGAAAAATTCGAATATATAAGTGGACATAAAGAGGAAGAAAGCACGTGCTTTACCAAAAGTGTGTGATTGGAAGTGTGTTTTGAATTTCAATTTGATTTGTGATGAAGTTATATGTCGGCGCTTTTATTTTTGTTGCATGTGCTGTGATAAATATTGTATTTACGTAGTTTTTTTTTTATTAATTTTTATAAGCATTTATTTTTGATTGTGATATATTCGCAGGACATCATTTGTTGCATTGGATCAGCGGACTTCTTTGACAGTGGAGCCGACTTGCCCAAAAAGGTGAGTTTTATTGTAAATCTCTGTAATATCCCAGGTGTGTCCGCTTTTCTAAAAATATATCTTTGGCATTTAAGTATCTAAATCTCTTCGCCGAAACCTCTTTAGTACCATAGCCTCTAATTGTTCTTGCACCTATAGATTTTTGCTTTAAGCCAGATAATTAACCTGTGAAAGTTTTTTCTTGTTCCAATAGGTAAATAGGTATCCTACAGATATTTCTTCAAATTTGTTCTATTCAAATGAATTTTTTTTTTGAAATGTTTGATACGCAATATAATTTCAACTTTTTAGAATCTTTAGTGTAAAAAAATTGATTTAAATCGGTTATACAAATAATAAGATAGTCCAAAAATGGTTCTATTTTAGGTAATATGTATGAATAATGACTCACTATGTAAATTTAGTTTTTAGTAAACAACAACAATTTTTTATCAAAATCTTAAAAGTCGTTTTCGAGAAAATTTAGATTTTCTGTAACGGTTTTTTAACTTTTCTATGGTAGACAAAAATTTGATTCAAAATATTTTAGGGTACCTAATTGTGGAAGAGATGCCGCGTGCCCAAAAAGTCAAATTTTTAGGCAACCGTGCCAAACCATTTGTTTTATTTTTTGTTCATTAGTTTTTCAAATATAAACGACATAAAAAAATATTGTTTACTTATTGGAGTTAACGGGAATTATTGCAATTTGTTTTGTTTTACGTTCTCTTTAATTACATGGAAATTTTTTCAGCTTAGCGCAATCAATCGGTGCCTATAAGGATATCAAAACTCTTTTGTTGCAAGTGATCGAGCACGAGAATTTTTGGTGAATAAATGAGTGGCACTTTTTGACGTATGGAGATGGATCAATTTACTGTAATCTATCTTTAATTCCACAGGCTTCACTTCCTGACATAGATCTTCCTATACAGTTCCAGTTATTCCAATCAACACACTTCACCAGCTTTTTGTAACCATGCAGAAGATGAGATATTATTGCAAATTGCTGCAACAAATTATTTCTTTACGGAAAATTCCAGTGTCCTTTATCACTAGGGGAATATACAATTCACCAGGGGGCCTTACTCCAGAACCTTACAAAAAAAACAAAAAACGCCAGACAGGGTCTAATAAACCTCAAACTACAAAAGAATCTTTCTTACATAAAAAGTTATGTAGGGTTCTACATATGGGGAAATTATTTTGAAAACTTATATTTTCGGCGTATAACCCTAATTATCTGTTTATGCAAGAAAGATTTGGTAGTGTACTGTTTCGCCAATATTTCGCAGGTATACCAAAACAAAGATGATTGCGTTTAAAAATTTTTGCTTGTATTTTTTCCACAGCGAAAAGCACATTTTGCTTGGTTATAATGTGATTATTGAATTTATGAATTAAAGTAAACATTTTGGAAGCCCATCAAGCAGTGTTTTGATCATGTTTAAGATTGTAGGTACAGAATTTCTTCAATATCTCTTCAAAAATAATCCAAAAGTCTGTATTTTAGAAAAAAAAAACACATTTAGGTTTAAAACATAAATTAACACACAGATTTTTATCTCTTCTGGTTTTTTTTAAATTAATGTACTTCTTAACACTCAGGGTCTAGTTGAATATTTGCGAGCGGACAAATCAATAGACAAAAGTTCATTTCTAGATCAAGGTTTTTCTAATACATATGTTCAAGCTACATATTTTAAATAACCAACTTCCACCTAAAGTTACAAAAACAACTGTTCCTTAAATAAAACCAGCAATAAATATAAATACCTTCACTTTTGCACTCGTATCTAGGTAATAATTCCTATTATAATTTAATAATTCACGATGAACATTCACAAGCTCGTTAACCCTTAAATCCACATAGGTATATATACTTCAAAGCTTGCCGCCTTCATAATAGCATACCAACAGCACCACAACATTTTCATTCTCCTATTTGTTTATTGTGCAACAGCAAATATAATACCTACCTCCCGCTCCCTTTCAAGCCTTTCCAAACAAAATGTATATAACCATAGATATTATTATGCCCTTTTCATACTCGGGTTTTTTTTAATTTTTTTGTCTCTTTTATGAATTTCAAAATTTATAATTTCAAGAAAATAAAATGCATGAATGGGTTTCGGTTATACTCCATCTCGGAATATGGCCGTAAGGAACTTACATATCCTCGAGCTACAGCAGAAAACGTCTGTAACAAACTCGCTCTCATACCCATAACACCCGCACACTTATACGATAAACAGCATGATAAATATAGGTGCCTTTATATACTTACGAGCACATACATACATACATACTTAAAACGAAGAAACGATAAATGAAGTAAAACGAAAATTTAACTTAACCCCGAAGGGCTGATGAGTGCCCCAGGCTATCTAAGTATTTTTGTTTTTCTACCCAAATTAGACCTTTAGGGGAATTTTTTGGGACCCGAGAAGCAGGCAGCAGCAGCAACGTTTGGAACAAACAAGTAATTACGTCAAAAATATTGAAAAAGAAAATGATTCCACTCCTTGGCACTGGCATGTTACGGTTACATTCGTATAACGATATAAACAACAAACCACAAACAGAATTTTACCAGCTCCATAGTTCAACAAATTTGCTTAAAATTTAGTACATTGCATTTGAATGCGTTAAAGGAGAAATAACGTTTTAATTAGAAAATCAGCTTGAACGATTTTAATTGAACTTCTAAATTGTAATAATCAAAGATATTATAATAAAACTGTGTTTTAAGTTTTTCGCAAAAGATTTATGTAATAAAAATCAGGTGTTGAAGTTTTTCGAGACTATTATCTTATTTTTTTTGGCTTATTGCAGTATATTTCATTCATGATAAACTAAATTTTGATTTTTAACCCCAAATATTATATATAATTATATTTATATTTATATTTATATTTATATTTATATTTATATTTATATTTATATTTATATTTATATTTATATTTATATTTATATTTATATTTATATTTATATTTATATTTATATTTATATTTATATTTATATTTATATTTATATTTATATTTATATTTATATTTATATTTATATTTATATTTATATTTATATTTATATTTATATTTATATTTATATTTATATTTATATTTATATTTATATTTATATTTATATTTATATTTATATTTATATTTATATTTATATTTATATTTATATTTATATTTATATTTATATTTATATTTATATTTATATTTATATTTATATTTATATTTATATTTATATTTATATTTATATTTATATTTATATTTATATTTATATTTATATTTATATTTATATTTATATTTATATTTATATTTATATTTATATTTATATTTATATTTATATTTATATTTATATTTATATTTATATTTATATTTATATTTATATTTATATTTATATTTATATTTATATTTATATTTATATTTATATTTATATTTATATTTATATTTATATTTATATTTATATTTATATTTATATTTATATTTATATTTATATTTATATTTATATTTATATTTATATTTATATTTATATTTATATTTATATTTATATTTATATTTATATTTATATTTATATTTATATTTATATTTATATTTATATTTATATTTATATTTATATTTATATTTATATTTATATTTATATTTATATTTATATTTATATTTATATTTATATTTATATTTATATTTATATTTATATTTATATTTATATTTATATTTATATTTATATTTATATTTATATTTATATTTATATTTATATGGATAGGCTTTCAGCCGCGGTAGTATGCTGACTCCAGGCCAGCATAGAAGGAAACTTAATCGTTGTCAGTTGGCATTTTCTCCATGATCAGGATCTCTTCTACAGAGGTATCTCGGTTCGGGATGTCGTTCCTGGTTGGTCTTCCTTTTCATCAGTGGGTTAGGGTGGCTGGCGACTTTTGTAATAATTTCCCTTGCAGTTTGTGCAAGGAACTAGTCCAGTGGCTTGATGTTCGCTTCTTCATAGATTCTCCTGTTACTGTAGTGTTTCCATCTTTGATGATCGAATTGTAGTCCAGGTGCATACACTGAGTATCTTCCTCTCGGATACTTGGAATTTTTCCATAGCAGTCTTCGATGACTGGTATTAGTAGCTGCTTGTATATCAGCAGCTTCGTTTGTGTACTCTGTTTTCTTCTTCAAGAAGGGATGGACTCGGTGGAATGCAAAGTTCGCCTTTGTTAGCACTAGCCCTAGAGTGTGTTGAATCTCAGCATCTCGTTGAAGCTGACTCCGAGGTATATGGCGTTCTTCTTGGCATGAATCGTTGATCCATCCGGAAACTTCAGGACCAGGTTTCTGCAGGTTGCCGCGCGCCGATCGACAGCGGATGTTGTTGGTCAGGTGACGGGCCTCCTGAAGCATACTAATTCCGATTTGGAGGTGTTGATTCGGATCGGATTCCCCAATTCTGGTAGTACTCGTAGAGTCTGTTGGTGTGGGCTTCAACTATTTCCATCCTATTCCCATACAAATTGCAAATTAACTTATCATTTTCATAAGAAGGAGTAAATGTGAATTGTAAAAGTGCGAAAAAATTCCTTCAACATTTTCATCATACTGATTATTATGAACACAACTCATTTTGACGGTGAACCGTATCCAGTGGTTGGCGCTTGGCGATTATTTGAATTTGAAAACCAAATAAAAGTTGAAGTGACAGTTGAGTCGTCCGTCGTCGTTGAGGGCGATGTGTGAGGGTGGTGGTAGGTAAGAATGATGATTTACAGATGAGGCAAAAATGTGTAACTTCGTTACAATTTGGAGTTACACTTATGTACTTCTTTTGGGATTGAGATTTGGGAATAGTTCGTTAGCGGGCCCCTAAACGGTTATACCGATTTTAGCTTGAAATTTGATTTTTGCTTACGCACATCTAGCGAGTGATATAAAATGATTTTTTTTTTATTTTCTCAAAAATAGCTGTAACGATTTTGATTAAACTTCGTACAATGTTTCAAGTGTTTCGATGGCATTAAAACTGTGTTTCAGGTTATGTCCAAATTTCACATAACAAACGGAAACAAGTTCTTAACGTTTTTTTTTTTTTTTATAAGAAGAAATTTAATATTTCTATATGAAGGCGATACCAATGAACAAGCACTAGCACATACAGTCATTGATTTTCTTATTCAGCATAAACAATACTTGCGAAATTCGTTACCAAAAAGTAGCAGAGATGCATCATAGTAGAGCGCCAGCCAGCTGGCAAAGACCATAAGCAAGAACGGGCCTTGGTACACAACCCAGCCTCAATACAATAAATACAAGCCAACAAACTTGGCTAACAAAAGTAGTTAGATGAAGTGGAAGTCGAGGGCGGGTAAGGTGGAAGGAAGGTTCACAAGTTTCCTTCGGCGTAATTCTACCAGATACTTGCAGAATCTACTCGTAAAATTTATACCCACATATACCTACAGCCATACAAAATATGGCAAGAGAGCGTACGGAACCGGAAAGTATCTACGAGATGGGGTCGTCGTCGGGTGGCTTAGTTGACTTCGTATAGTGTGGCTCGATTGTACTCCAGTTCTTCGGCTTTGCATCCTGCCCTGCTCCGGTAGCGCCTCGGGCCTAAGATACCCCATCAGAACAGAGAGAATGGAACTGAGTTTTTTTTTTTTTTTTTTTGCTATTTGGAGCACTCTGATGGTGCTCCAAGAGATCAAGTCAAGTTCGTGAACGAGTGGGTATCCTTTTTGTGTGTGTTCCTGAACATAATCAACCACCAAGACAGGACCACATCCTTCTCATCATATTCGCAGTCGTCATCGTTGTCGGTATTATAATGGGGGGGATGCCATGTGATGTTGGATTTGGGTGTCCGGGTGTTCGGGTGCTCGGATGCTCTGGTGCATATGCATAACGAATAGGCTCGGGTGCCTATGACCTTTGATGGAATTTCTAACTTTTTTAATTGGAGTAGATTGTGCTGCTTGCTCAATACTATATTCGTGCGATGGCAGGTGATGGGGTGTGGTGAGGTGTGGTACACCATCAGTATGGTAGGGCGGTCGGCCCAAGTGCATAAGATCCGAGGATCTAGAATTCAAAGGATCCCCGCTGGCAATGCGAACGAGAGAGAACCGAAAACTCTTGGTATCCACTCGAAGCTGGAAGAGGAAGAACGTGGTTCGTATAGAGGGACTGCATTCACCTGGATGTGAAATGGATGATATGACGAAGTCAGAAATGATGGTTTCCCCCCAGAGTAGTGTGTGGCATATGAATTCAACAAAAGGCTCTGTTGTTTGGGGGAACCTACCGGAGGCTCCCGAATATAATCTACAACGCGCCGTATTCCATTGAGATAATTTCCTCATGCTTCTCCAAGGAAGCCAAGCCATTCTGATAATAATTCTCTGGGGTCTGGGTAAACCTGCTCTTGCTATATACCAAAGCTTATTCCAACTTCTCTTTCTTTTATATCTCTGTAGCGTAGCGTAGCTACATCCAAAGCTAGGCAAATATGGGTGCAGTATGGAGATTATTCTTCGCATCGGATGATGGTTTCTCCTTCGTTCCATGTCATCATCGTCAAATTTTGAGATTGAATTGAATGAAATGTCAATGTTGGCCTCCGGGTAGATTTTTGCAGATATAGTTCTATGCACACCATCATATAGACGGGTTGAATAAATGGAGAAAATGGCAATTAGTTTAGTCAGAGTGTATAAAGTTGAGATGGTCAGTGTTTGATTAAACATTTCATGATGTGATATAGTTATCTTTTCAAGCAATAATTTGTTGAGTCTTTGATTATGACATTAAACAGGCTTATACAGGTGGCATACAATAGCTTCACACATCATGCAAATATTATTTTGAAGACCGACATTTTGATTACTCTTGCTTTTCGACGTATAAGAGGTTAGGTTTTATATAAGCTTTGGGATAATTTGAGGTGAACAAAAATTGTTAAGAGGTTTTTAGTTATTTATACTTGCCAATGTTTTCAATGATTTTTTGTTTGCTGCTTTGGTAACTTGGTGTCAACTTTGCGAAGTAGCCTCTAGAATAGTTATAAGGACTTGTTATTGTGAATATTTTAATGCTTTATAATTGTCCGTTAATTAAATTAGTCGTAGTTGGGACAGTTTTGAATTTATCACCCGATATTTTCAATGTTTTTTTTTTTCTTTGCATCACTGTCAAATTGGTGTCAAGTTAGCGAAGCACCCGTGGAAAAGGGGTATAATAACTTGTGGTATTCAAATATTCAAATGTTTATTGCTTTTTTGAATTTGTATATTGCATTGCTTTGCAATTTGCCGTTAGTTGTCATGCAATGTTCTATGTCAAAAATATAGGGACTGACAAATTATAGCGAATTATAAATAAAAAAAAACCATTCAATATAAGAAGTTTTTAAACCTTTTCCAGTGGGTGCTTCGCTAACTTAATACCAATCTGACAATTTCTTCGTTCAAATTTCATTTTAGTTAAAGAATATTCTTCAATTTTAGTTTCTAAAAAATATTCATACAGTCAAACTTCTCTATAACGAACCTTCAAGGTTTAATTCATATAAAATGAATTAGTAAAATTAATGTTTTCCAGACCATTTTTTCGTTTTCTCTTATGGGAAATACATTGAATGTCAAATCGAAAAAAAAAATGTATCCCCCTCTAGTAGTTCACGCGCTGATATGCAGGTGGTGTCGAAAGCAATTTACCTGGTGTCAATAAAGAAACAGCTTTGTTTTTGGGCCAAAAAATAAGTTCCCTTTAAAGAGAATTTCGCTGTAGGGAATTTCGTTATAAAGAACATAATTCATATGGCATATTTTTTTAAGGGGAAGGGAAACAAAATTAAATTTTCTATTGAGAGAATTAGGTTATAAGGAAGTTCGTTATAAAGAAGTTTGATCTATATTTAATTTGTCATTATTTTAATAAAATCTTAGTATATTATATGCTCTTATTTAACTACAAACATGTAGGGGTCACCTAACAGATTTTGTTTGACTGTTTTTTATTTTACAATGATCATTTCGCAATTTTTTGTTTTGCAATTTAGTTATTTCGCATTTCATTTCTGGGCAATTTTTGTTTAGCAAGTTATTACTTTGCTATACTTATGTAATTGTTTTGTAAAATCATCATTTCGCAATTTCTCATCATAAGTTTTATCTCAGATTTCATTATTTCAAGTGTTAACTTGGCCCTTAAAAGTGTCTAATTTTTCTATTTTTTTTTTTTTTGTAAAAGATGGCCAACTAAAGGACAATTTTTGACAACCCATCAACATTTTTTGACCAATAACAGTTATCGAAAAATCGACTTTTAAAAATGGGGGACAAAAGAACGCTTGCCCCAAAAAATTGCTTTTTTTTCTTTATATGTATGATAGATCTCTAGTTAGACATTATTAACTTTTTTTTGACCACGCCTAGATTTTTTTTTTTTTTTTTTTTGAAAATCAAATTGCGATTATTTTTTTGTTTAAAATTTTCTTTCTATTTTCTTATTAAAAATACACAATTAGCTAAAATGACCACCCCTAATTAGAATTTATCTTTTTGTAAAAAAAACTCATTTATTTTAGATGACCATCCTTTAAACCGCTCTAAATTCTTAAAAAGTACGTTTTTTTTTCAAATTCTGACAGAAAATCATCCTGAAGAACAACAAAATAGTTTTTTCTTTTTAAATAGAAAAATTCTAAGAGGTAGTCATCTCATTGTGTTTTTTGACAATTAGCTTTAAAATTGTTTGATTTTAAATCAAATGCAAAAGCATTTACTCTTGTTTCTTCTAAAAGAATAAATGTATTGTAAGGCCTGGTGGATTACACCAATCAAAAACACCATAAACCACATTTTTGCACGAATATTTCAAATAATTTTCTAAAAAACAAGAAGGTCAACGCAGCACGCTAAGATGACGCGACAGGAAATTTTGCTTTTTACAAGTTTGAAAATAGTCAAGTTGCATTCTGTCAAATTTTCCTAACTGCACGAGTTGACAACTTTGGGACATAATTTGACAAAAAAATTATTATTGAATGAGTGTAAGCCACAAATGTCGCCAATAAATTTTTACGAATGTTAGAATCTCGCTAGAAACTTACAAATTTAAAAAATTAAAATATCTATTTATTTGCCATTACAATTCAACAAAAAAAGCTAAAATTGTAAAAAAAAAATATGTGCATCAATTTAGCAGGTCACTTTTTCGATTGCAGATTAAAAAGTATATAGAAATTAGCTGCTATACTTAATTGCTAATTAGTTACGCCAAAAAAATTAATTGCTCTGTTGGTTTGTGAAATAATGGTTGTCCTGCTAAGTTGACGTCAACCTGCAGTATGCATCCCAATTAATATCGTTTAACAAATTTGTAGAGCTAGCCTCGTTGAACTGGGTCGAGGTTTAAGAAAATCTTATGGTTTGGACTTCGGAGGTTCCAATAAGATTCTTTCAAATTTGACACAAAATAATTTCTTTATAGGTATAGTTAAACTTTATTCATTTATGTATATGTATTCAAACGTCAAAATAATTCAGCTATTCAGCAGCTGGCTTTTCGTAAGTAGAAGACAAATTTAGAATTTCATCGCATGTAATTTTAAATTTACTTGAGTAAATTCAAAAACATTACTTTCTCCCTTTGATCCCTAATTGATAATCTTTCTGTTACCGATATTTGATTTCAACTCGCTTAAGTAAAGTAAAAGGTTTTATCCTGATAAATCCCAGATGATATTGTAACGCATACGCATCATAGGGTCGTCTCTTTATTTCTATGGAAATATTTTTCAATATAATAGAAAGTCATATAGTCATCCTCATCATCAGCATTGATGACTTAAAATAAAATGTGCATTCAAATTCAAAAGGGCCGATTATTTTCCAAACCCAATTACAGTTCAAAAACTTGTCATATTTGCATCAATGTTCATTGAAGCTAGAATCGGGTTTTCTGAAACTCACTCACATCCTATACCAAATGATGATAGAAAAAGCAATGAAGGTATTCGGTATCGAATATTCTTTGAAAATCCTTTTAAGACTAAATATATGTATATCGTATTACTCATTTCCCTTTTTCGAAAATCCATCAAAAATGAATAAACCAACCAAGTATGCCCATGATGATGACTTGTCCTTTGTGAAAATGCAGATTTAGAAGGCATGCATTTTTGAAAATCTGTATAGGGGGGGGAAGGTTCCTTTTATAGAAAATTTTGGATTCTTATATCTATGTATATTTGAAATGAAATCAAAAAGATATTCAACAGAATTGACGATTTTGTGGTAGATGGTGCATTATATGCGGTATAAAAAGATAGAATTCATCTTTCAAACGTTGAATAGAGATTACCATATTCATGATTAGAATAAGTTTTTTTTAGTGATTTGATATTTTGTTTCTATGAATGAAGATTATGTATTTTTAGTTGCAAAATATGAATTTAAATGTAGGTATATGCAAGAGGAGGGGGGGAAGGTAGGGAATTTTAAAAAAAAATATGTTTTAATTATTAATTTTTAATTTTAATAAAAAAATTGTTTTTAAGCCCTTAACAAAAATAAAATGAAACTACACTCTGGGTCGCATGAACTTGGTTATTTTTAGCAACGTTCGTAAAATGTTCGTAAAATCTTTGTAAATTTTTGAGGATGAAAACGGAATCTCGTGTTATAAATTTACACCACAAAACATAAAATTAAAAAAAAATATTCATGAACAGATTACATTGTATTTTCATGCATTTTAACGTGAAAAAATTGTAAAAAGTCAAAAGTAATAAAAAAATTTGATATTTTCTCAAAAAAAAAAAAAAACTATTTTAATATTTTCAAATGGAATATTGTTTGAAATGTTGAGCAACAGATTGTAAATTTTAAAAAAGGTATACCTACATAAAATAAAACTCTACAAAAAAAAAGATTATAATAATTTTTTCGTTAACCAATAGATTTTGAGAGAAAAATGCAAAAGCCTTGTGGCGTGCCATGGCGTAGATAGTAAATTTAGTCAAACGCAATGATTAAAAAATGTGAGTCAATTTTCGATTTTCAAAAAAAAAAAAAAAAGTTATGCTGTATTATGCTCAACTTGTGCTACTTGTGCCGTGAATTCGTTTATAGATACAACAAATATTTCCATATTTGCAGTTTTTATAGCCAAAAATTTTTTTTACGAAGCGTGAAGTTAGCACCGGTATTTTAAAGTTTTAAAATCTTTTGCTAACTTTACGCTTAGAAGCAACTTTTGCGTTTGGTTGTAAAAGTTGCAAATATGCGATTTTTTTGTATCTTCTTGGTTCTAAGTATCATTTTTTGAGCACAAAACAGCACAGCTTTATAAGTTTTTCGAAAAAGAAAGTTTTGCACAAAATTCCTTGGCTAAATGTTTTAAAAAAATTCATTCGTAAAATTTACGTATTTGAAAAAATAATAAAAATAACAGCACAATGCAGCACAAGATGAGCACAATACAGCAAAACTTTTTTTTTTTTTTGAAAATCGAAAATGGCGATGTGTACTTCACGCACATGAATTTGCAAGTTTCGATGGGCAAACATTTTTTTAATTGTATGTATGTGTTTGGGTACCACATTATAAAACTAAATTTTCGGGTGAAAGGGTTTCGGAAGTAGCCATCATCGTTAAACAAGAAATGATTTAGTTTTCATTGAAAAACTTATTTGGATTTCATTTTGACAAAAAATGACTAATCAAAAACTTTGAGAATTAATATACATACATAGATTACTTAACTATCAACAAAATGAGGTATTAAGGAGCTCTGTTAGTTTCACTATCTGTTACTTTAGTAGTTTGTTGTAATAATTCTTTTTAAAATTATTAAAAATCAATTGAAAGCAAATACAGTAGGACCTCGGTAATTCGAACTAATAGAGACCTACCCCAATTCCAAATTCGGGGGTTCTTGTTCCACAAGACAGTCCAGTAGTTGATTCCCATCTCGAAGCGCTTTGCCGTTACTGATAGTTTTTTGGGGTTGTAGAATTTTTTTCTTAGCTATCAGAGTCAGTACGTTTTCATTGCCTAAGATTTCATTCGCTGTATACTTCACCCATTCTCGAATCTCTTAATTGTCAATAAATTCATTTCCTTCCTGGCTTTGGTTGAACTATAGAAGACGTGCCAATACAAATTCATTATTCGAATTACAGAGTACTAATTTTGGCAAGTATTCAAATTACAAGATACTTAATGTAAACAAATAGCTGTTTGAATTAGTCGAGCTTTCGAATTACCGAGTTTTTGAACTACCGAGGACCTACTGTCAGTGATGTCAAAATTCATGTAAAAAACTATTTTTTACCTTTTCTACGTTTAAGTAGGTAAAAATCGCGTATATAAGTGTAAAAAACGTAAAAATCGCATCAAACGTAAAAAACTCGTTGAAACGGTAAATAAGAAGTAAAAAAAAAGTAAATTACTGAGAAAAAGAGAGGAAATAAGAGGAATTGTCACTATCTGTTAAAATCCTAATAAAGAAAGTTTGCCGTCATTCAAGTGAGTTGAATTGTTTATAAAAAAAAATAATTATTAGAGCTACTTCTTCTCAGAAAAAGCTTTTTTTTTTTAATTTTTGTATGATTGAACAATTATACCTACTCTGAGTATAGGCAAGATCTTTTTATTGAAATCGAAAGAACAAATAATTAATTAAAGCATTTTATAGTGACGGAAATAGATTAGAGAATCTGTTGTTTTTAATAACATATCGAAAAAAAAATGAAAACCCAATAGTTTTTTTTTTAAATACCGCACAGAGTAATCAGCTCCAATCCTCATCTTCAGTTTTGAAGCTTACCAATTTTGATTATTTTATTTGATTTTTTACAAAAATATAGTAAAAATGCAGCAGTAAAAAACTAATGAAAAAACGTAAAAAATCTATGTACAAAACGTAAAGTAAAAAAGTCGAACAAAACTGCCTACTGTACTCAATTTTTGTTTGAATAAAGTTGTTAAATGAATAGAACAAGAAATAGTATATTGCCAAAGTTCTTCAGGCCAGATTACTTCAGGCTAGACTCCCCGGCTGATTTTTTTTTACTGTTAAAGGCTATTTTGAATCAATAAAAATCCATTCTATATACAAAAAGGCTTGCATATGTAAATTTACTGAAATACAAATAAACAAACACATATTAATGAATCCCTTTAGGTAAGTAGGTAGGTACGTAACTACGTACATAATGAATAACGTATTTAAATAAACGTGACCCACCTCCTTATTAAGTCATTATCTGTATTTATTTTCCAATTATACGAAAAATGTGTGTCACATACTTAAGTAGGTTTAAGTTGAATATATCCACTTTTGAACTCTGTGTGTGGGAAAGACAAAAGAAAAAATCGTTACGAAATGTTTACTGTTATTACCCCTAAGGCACTCTCTTGCTGTTTTGGACGTGAAAAAGGAGTAAAGCGAGAGGAAACCTCGCCAAAAAAAAAAAAACTGGCTGTGCTGACCAAACACCTACTTTTCATTATCAAAAGTTCTTCCTCGGTTCCTTCATTTTTGCTTCCTTTTGAATTTAACGACTGAACATACAACATTCACAGAGAGAAACAAAAAAGGAACACTGAAGTGTACAATCGTATTAACGAAACCCTTACCCACACTTTCAGTCTTCAAAATATCAGACAGAGAGTGGTCGATGAAATGGCTGTGGCGGAGGGTAACAATGCCGCCAATGTTTCTATAATAATAATTTTCTGTGTGAAAAACACGAAGTTCACCATCCCCCCAAACCAAACTGCACTTTTGTGGTTTCCCCCAACTTATTGTCTTGCTCAATTTGCCCAAGGGTATGGCAAAATACACACACTTACAACACAGCTTTACAAAGCGTAACGTCTCGCGTCGCAGGAGACGAAGAAATACCATCGTCAAATGGGGGGAAAGAGGATATGGGGTTACTCGTACTGCAATTGGCATTTAACGATACTTAACAAGAACAAAATCGAAAAAGAAAATCGTGGGGAGGGGGAGAGGGTGATCTAAAGGAAACGCGGAAAGAAAAAAAAAACACCTTGGCCCCCACTTCGCTATACATACATATATCCAAAAGCTTGCGCGACGACGAGAAGAAGAATTATTGTCGATGAGAATGAAGACGACATTTCCGACATTGGAAATTGCCTGAGAATTGCAACTCAAAGAGTTTCCACGATTCTTGTGGGGTTTCCTGGCATCATCGCGACCACAGAAAATTGGTCAACTGCTGATGCGCTTGGTTCAAAAGAAAGGAGATTTTTGTTTGCCTGCTGAAAGCCTACGGCAAGGAGATGTTATGTGTGAGCGAGGTATACTTAGATAATTTTGTTTACATTTCACTATTTCGCACTCTGCGATGTGAAATTACTTTTTTTTTTAGCTACATTTATGTTTTTAGGAATAGGTGATGTGCAGCAGTAGGGCTCAATGATGTACCTAACGGATTATTTCCAATATTTTTGGTATGAAAAGGTAATTGAAGTAAATATTTTTGATGATGATGCTCAAAAAGTTTGTCTAAAATGAAAAATAGGGTACGAATGTCATTCTGATTTATTCAATACCTACATTTGAATGAATAAATAAAATGCACGACTGGGTCGCACGAACTTGCTCTTGTACCTAGTAAAAGTTTCTTTGAATTTTAAAGATTGAGTGTAATATAAAACACATAATTAATAATTTTGTATGTATTTATCCATTTAATAAATTGAAGAACGTAAATTTGACTATGGAAAAAAAAACATAAAATACGTTCTTTAAATTAATAAAGTAAGGACTTAAAATGTGTTAATCTCAGAATGAAGAACGCCATCTAAATTCTTGAAAAAAACAGAAACAGAACAGCAGAAAAAAATTTAAAAATCGTTGGAGCGGTTTTCTTAAAAAATAATTTTGTATATATAAAATTTCTTGATATCTTTTAGAAAAAAAAATTTAGTATGCCATCTTTAAGAATAAAATAATATAAAGATAAAACCATGATTTCAAAAATATCCATTAACCTATTTTCAAAAAAATGATTTAAAAAAAAAAATTTAACTTTTTTTTTTAAGTCTGTTAGAATTTTCTAGAAAAGGGAAAATGAAAAAACCACGAGTTTATTGTTCAGCGTTTAATTCAGGAATGACTTTTAGGTTTTTAGATTTCATATTTCTGTGTTGGTACATAATTGTAGGTTTGCAAATTGTAGTAGATCAGTTCATAATATTTAATTATGTGTAGTTTACATTTAGTATTATTTAATTTGTACATTTCGTAGATTTTCAATACACCTCCTCAAATTAAATTTACATACATATTAAATCCAAGCTTATTTACAAAATAGAAATGTTTGACTTTACTTAAGTTTTTAGTTAAAATATCGGCAATCATATTATTTGTTGATATATACTTTAAACTAGCCGATAAAACCCGGCGTTGCCCGGGTCTTCTTTAGTAAAACCTTATGACAACCAAATATCGACCAAAAAGATGATTTAAAATCAGCACTCGAAAAATGTTCAGCTTAAAGAGCCCTACACACCATCCATGTTACTTGTCAGGTAACATTGACGTTTTTTTTGTCAGGTAACGTTGACAATTATTTTCCTAAAATTATGCGTGTGGGTTGTGTGGGCTTGCATTTGAATAAAAATGTAATGAACCTAATTATGTACCTACCTACCTGCCTGCCTATAGTGTAATTTTAAGACAACTTTGAAAATCAGACTATTTGTATGTTATGTTATACCTACCTCCCATTACCCCCTAAGGAGCGAACGACCGTGAATTTTGTTAGTAACCACTTGATAAAGAAATTAATAATTTATCAATGAAATGTTAAATTTTTTCTTCTTCTCTACCATATACCTACCATATTCAAAGCATTTTTTCCCAGCAAGGGTTATTGCCGTCTATAAAGAATAATTCCGTGCCAAAAAACCGGAATACATTTCTTACCACCCCACGCATCACTTATCAACATCAAAAAAATTTTACCACTAAATAAAGTAGGTACCTACCTATTAAAATAAAAATACATATGTAGGTAGGTATTACCTAAAAAAAAAAATTTTGAGCCGATTCTGGAAACCAGATCCCTCCTTGCGCACGTTCTTGTCTTCTTGTGTTTCCACATTACATTTAATCTTCATTTAAAATCTCGAACCTTGAAAATCCGATCATTAGAACTCAAGGTGTAAATTTTGCTGATTTGAACGTAATAAGCACCCCCACATCACCTTTGCTTACCTATGCCTTTGACTGTGTAGTTACTCAACAAAAAGAATTAGAAAAACAAATGTATTAGTGATTCAAGTGCCCCCTTACACCTTATTGTGCACGCTCTTGCAACTAAATAAGTTCGTTTCCATTCACCGTCACCAACCACCAACCGCCAAACCAACAAAAATTTCAGTCTTACCTTAAAATCCAACAATTAGAACTCACGTTGTAAATTTAGTCGATTTTCATGTAATAAACATCCCCCTATCCTATTTACGTGCGCCCTTGATTGTGTAATTATTCAGAAATTGAATTATTTTTTTTTTTATTTTTTGACGATGAAGAATAATTCGCTGCCACAAAAAACCTGCATACATATTTTTACCACCCCACCATCACATCACTTATCCTCATGAAAAAATTTGTACCTAACCTAAATAAAGTATATTAAAAAACCAACCACCCACCGCCAAACCAACCAATTTCAGTCTTACCTTAAAATCCAACAATTAGAACTCAAGTTGTGAATTACCTAAGCCGATTTAGCACCCCCCATCCTATTTACGTGCGCCCTTGATTGTTTAATTTACTCAGAAAAAAAAATTAAAAATAATTTTTATTAGGGGTGCATTAAATGCCCATTACCCCTCCTTGTGCACGCCCCTTGCCTATAAGTTCGTTTCCATTTATCATATCCAGCAAACACCCACCACCAAACCAAACAATTTCAGTAGCAAACACTTATTTCTGCTGCAAATATTATATCTACCTTACATACATATATAAACCCTACTCCACTCATTTCTTACTATAGAGAAAATCCCTCCTACCAAGGCACATTATTCTGCTCATGGTTTGAATTGTTTTTTTTCGATGAAGATTTTTAACTACACATTAAATTTTCCCTAAAAATAAAAAAACAAAAATGTTACCCTACTTAAAAAACAATTTTTTTTTTGGGCCGATTCCAGAAAATCAGCCCACCAAAAATTTGATTTGACGAACCGGATTACACCGGAACCAGTCAAATCCCCGATCCCTTACCCCACATGCCACAAAAGGCAATTTTCCATTGCAAAACAACTCCTGCTTATAAATAATTGAGCTTGAAGTAAATGTGAGTTGAAAATCTATAAAACAGAATTTTGCAAGGAAAATACCTACATGCTTGATTTTAGAAAATTTCCATACGATTTTTTTTGTGGTAAGTTTTTAATTTGTTTATTATTCTGTATATAATAGTATAGAAGTATAGATATAGATCAGCTGCAAATATTGCGTAATGCGTTATTAGAACGAAGTTCTTAAGTGCACGGTTTGTTTATAAATCCAAGAAATCGGCAGAAATTTACATCAGATGGTGGCGCAATGGGATAGGTACTTGCTTCTTAACCGAGAGGTTGGGTGTTCGATCCCTGCTGACAAACTGGCAAATAGTTTTTTTTTTTTTTTTTTTTAATTTTTCATATAATTTGTATTTTTCTCGAATTTTTTTTGTCATTTTCCAAAATAAGTAAATTATTTCACTCATTTAACTATAGTGGCGTAGAAACTTACATACAATCATGAAAACAAATGCGAAACGATACCTATTTAGGTATCGTCCAAAAGCCATCGTTTTGAAGATATGGTTTTGACTATAATCGACTTACGTGAAGCAAATATTTTTGATCGTCAAGACGATAGTCATTTTTTGGTTACGTGAAGCAGGACTATCGTCGAAACGTTATCGTTGGGTGATAATCGTTTTACGGAATGAGTCCCCTGAGCAATCCATTCCGATTGTTTATGTTACACACCGACTTCACAGTAGATAATTCATTTCAGATTGTTCATCGTGCCATGAAATATCTTGTGGAGTCGCGATATCTGATCTTATGATAATCAGCGATCTATCTCTGATATTTTCTCTTGACATGGCATTTGACAGATGGTTGTTTTTTGTTGCTTTTTGTCTAGAAATGTTATTTTTTGTGTCTAACGGAATTTTTTGGAAGTCAAAGTTTAATTTTCTTGAGCTAGAATACAACAACCGAAGAGTTACACTTTTATCTGCAAAAAAATCAACCATCAAACTCCCATGCAGTCGAGGTACGAAATTATATATCATGACATGATTTGCCCAGCGAAGATATATGAAAATGTCTTGATATGGATATCAGATATTTAGTTGGATGTTATTTTTATATGAACTTATTATACCTACATATACACAAATATAACCTAGATTTGCTGCCGATGGCACCACGCATATACACATGGTTTGAATTGTTGTTTTTTTTTTTGTATTTTCTTATTCTCCTTCGAAAAAGTTATGTTCCCTAAAAATGCAATTTGGATTTTAGTATGAAAATTTTTGGAATTTTGAAAAAATTATATCTGGTATTGAACGGATATTTCATCTTTCTAAATAGGTATGTAATCAAAAATTAAATCTGACAATTAGAACGAAAGCTAAAAACCAGTTCCAAATCGGCTCTTTTTCACATTTCACGTGGACAACGAACAATTATGCCCATTTTTCAAGATTTTTGTGAAATGTTGTATCGAAACTTTTTAATCTATTCTGGGGGTTGTGTAGCTTGTAAAATTATGATTCAGATATCAATTTAAACGTTAGCTTTCGAAGGTGCAAAAGAAAAATTAAATTTATAGATGCATCCAGTAAAAAGTTGTGAGGGCATAAAAAGATTTCATTAATTTTGTAAATACCTCAAGTTTGGGGTATTCAAAAAATTTGAAATTTTTAAAATATTTATAAATCAATAGTTTCCATCAGGTGTAGAAATTTCAGATTTTTAGAACCACCCATAAAAAAATGAAAAATAAAAACCCACAAAAAAATGGGTGAAAAAAAAGTCTGGTTTTCAAAAATCAAAAAGTGGGTACAAAAATCCCATTAAAAATTCCTGAAACATCAATAATTTTTTTTCATACCCTTTCTAATAGTATAAAATCTAGGTCCCTAACTAAAACCCCCAATTTATGGCGAATTATTTGTCTACGTCTATTTTTCAAAATTCAACTTTTAACATTTTATAACTCGCTTCGTAGATTTTATAGAATTTTTTAAAATTAAATACTTCCTTGTATTTAAAAGATCTATCGACTAAAATTAATATGAACACTGTTTTTTTACCTTTAATCAGAAAACCCCCATTTTACCCTACTAAAAATTTGAATTTCAAAAAATTCCGTCTAAGTGCGCCTATACATAAAATTCTCTATTCAATAAAATTTATTATATATTTTTATCATATACAGTATAACCTGTGCAATGATGAGTCAGATGAATGAATGAGGGAGTCAGTGACCGACCTTTCATTTATAATATTTTGGCCCCTTACAACTTACCCCTCTTTGTGCACGCCCTTGTGTTTCATTGCATTTATTCTTCAATCAAAAATTCTAACCTCGAAAATCCGACCATTTGAACTCAAGTTATAAATTTAGCGTCCCTTGTTTGTCTTATTACGGGTGTTTTCATAAACTTCTGACTAACCGATTTCTGCAATAACAAAAAACGAATGAAAAACTACTTTTTAACTGTAAATATCACCTCTGTTCTGATTTACGTTCCGAATTAAAAAGAGTGTTCTGAATTTCGAACGAATTCAGCTTGGTAAAACCTCTTACCAGATCTGGGTGTTTAATAAAACTTAAAAAAGCTGTAAACTGTGCGTTGTTAGTATTTCTTCCCCTAGTTCAAAAGAAAAAAATTAGTTTTTAAAAATATAATGTTTTAAAAAATGTATTACATTTTTAGCTTTACGAATTTAAATTCGACAAACAAAAACGAATCGAATTGAAAACTTCAAAATAATTGAGTAAAGAACACCTATGTTTTTAAAACGAAAGTATTTTTTACTGAAACGAAAATCAGAACAGGGGTGTATATGTTTTGGTTCATGATTTTAAAGTATTTTAAAAAGAGTTATTAAAATCGAAGCAGTTAAATGTATAAACCTTTAAGAAATAGATAGCTTTTTGTTATTTTTGAAATCGCAGAAATCGGTTAGTCTGACGTTTATGAAAACACCCTATATACATCAAAAATAATAATTTTTATTAGTGGTGCAAGTGCCCCTTGAATTGAATTTGCATTCAATTTTCTCTTCATTTAAAATCCGACCATTTAAACTAAAGTTGTAAATTTACCCAGTTTGCATGTAATACGCATCCCCCTATCACCTTTGCGTACGCCCTTGATTGTGAATTACTCAGCAGACAAAAATAGAAAAATAATTTTAGTAGGGGTACAAATGTTCCCTTACCCCTCCTTGCGCACGCATTGGCCTCTAAATAGGTTCGTTTCCATTCAACATCACCAATCACCCACCGCCAAACCAACCAATTTCAGTCTTACCTTAAAATCCAACAATTAGAACTCACGTTGTAAATTTAGTCGATTTTCATGTAATAAGCATCCCCCTATCCTATTTACGTGCGTCCTTGATTGTGTAATTACTCAGAAAAAAAAATTGAAAATAATTTGTATAAGGGGCGCAAATGCCCCCTTACCCCTCCTTCTGCACGCCTTTGCCTCTAAATAAGTTCGATTCTATTCACCACCACCAACCACCCACCGCTAATAAACGAACCAATTTTAGTAGATTAGATACAAACATTTTTTTTCTGCTGCAAATACCTATTATACCTACCTACTCATACCTATACCTACTCCAATCATTTCTTACTACACTATAGAGAATACCTACCGACTGCTTATGTTTTGTTTTGTTTTACCATACCTTCCTATACACAAAAATATCACCACGATTCATCGACGGCGAAACGCGAAAACAGTCAACTCTACTCACTATCTCGCTCCCACCTACCAAGGCACATTGCACATGGTTTGAATTGTTTTTTTTTTTTTTATTTTTTGACGATGAAGAATAATTCACTGCCAAAAAACCTGCATACATATTTTTACCACCCCACCATCACTTATCCTCATGAAAAAATTTGTACCTAACCTAAATAAAGTATTAAAAAACCAACCACCCACCGCCAAACCAACCAATTTCAGTCTTACCTTAAAATCCAACAATTAGAACTCAAGTTGTGAATTAACTAAGCCGATTTACATGTAATATAAGCACCCCCCATCCTATTTACGTGCGCCCTTGATTGTTTAATTTACTCAGAAAAAAAATTAAAAATAATTTTTATTAGGGGTGCATTAAATGCCCATTACCCCTCCTTGTGCACGCCCCTTGCCTATAAGTTCGTTTCCATTTACCATATCCAGCAAACACCCACCACCAAAAACCAAACAATTTCAGTAGCAAACATTTTTTGCTGCAAATATTATACCTACCTTACATACTCCACTCATTTCTTACTATAGAGAAAATCCCTACCGTTGATGTTTTTTTTTTTTTTTATTTGAACTTTCCTATTACACAAAAATATGAACACGATTCGTCGTCGCCGGTGAAAACAACTCTCTTTACTCACTATCTCGCTCCCACCTACCAAGGCACATTATACTGCACATGGTTTGAATTGTTTTTTTTTTTTTTTCGATGAAGATTTTTTACTACCCACCACTTAAAATTTTCATCAAAAATTTTCCCTAAAAATAAAAAAAAAACAAAAATATTACCCTACCCTACCAAACAACTCTTTTTTTGAGCCGATTCCAGAAAACCAGCTCACCAAAAATATGGATTTGACCATAAGTCAAATCCACATGCCACAAAAGGCAATTTCTCATACTCCCTATCTCGCTCCCACCTACCAAGGCACATTGCACATGGTTTGATTTGTTTTTTTTTTTATTTCTTGACGATGAAGAATAATTCACTGCCAAAAAACCTGCATACATATTTTTACCACCCCACCATCACTTATTCTCATGAAAAAATTTGTACCTAACCTAAATAAAGTATTAAAAAACCAACCACCCACCGCCAAACCAACCAATTTCAGTCTTACCTTAAAATCCAAAAATTGAACTCAAGTTGTGAATTAACTAAGCCGATTTACATGTAATATAAGCATCCCCCATCCTATTTACGTGCGCTCTTGAGATCGTTTAATAATTTACTCAGAAAAAAAATTAAAAATAATTTTTATTAGGGGTGCATTAAATGCCCATTACCCCTCCTTGTGCACGCCCTTGCCTATAGTTCGTTTCCATTTACCATATCCAGCAAACACCCACCACCAAACCAAACAATTTCAGTAGTAAACATTTATTTTTGCTGCAAATATTATACCTACCTCTCACATACCACTATTTCTTACTAAAGAGAAAATCCCTACCGTTGATGTTTTTTTTTTTTTTTATTTGAACTTTTCCCTATTACACAAAAACATCAACACAATTCGTCGCCGGTGAAAACAAAACTCACTTCTCGCTCCCACCTACCAAGGCACATTTACTGCACATGGCTTGAATCGTTTTTTTTTTTTTTCGATGAAGATTTTTTACTACCCACCACTTAATTTTCACCAAAAATGTTCCCTAAAAATAAAAAAAGAAAAAACAAAAATACTACCCTACCTAAAAAAAAAAAACAACTCTTTTTTGAGCCGATTCCAGGAATCAGCCCACCAAAAATATGGAATTTGACGATTTATCGTCAAATCCACATGCCACAAAAGTGAATTTTCCATGGCAAAACAACTCCTCCTTATAAATAATTGAGCTTGAAGTAAATGTGAGTTGAAAATCTATAAAGCAGAATTTTTCAAGGAAAATACCTACATGCTTGATTTTAGAAAATTTCCATACGATTTTTTTTGTGGTAAGTTTTTAATTTGTTTATTATTCGGTATTTAACAAAAATTTTCTTTTCTGCTGTATCCTATAGCATACCAGATAAGTGAAATTTGTATTATATCTATTTTTTAAAAGAGTTTTTTTGTTTGTTTGTGAGTTTAGTGCATACATTCAGCACTACTGACAACCAAAAAAAGTTACTCTTTTATATAATAGTATAGATAGTATAGATTGATAAAACCTCTTTCATATATGTCTCTTACAAAATGCACTTTGATATCTATGTGTTTACTTTTCGCATGGTAGACTGGATTTCGGACTAACTGTTGTGCACTTAAGTTGTCTCCGTACAATACAATAGGGTTTGACGCAACATTTCCAAATCCAATATCGTCAAGAAGGTAGCGCAAGTAGAGAAGTTCTTTCGATGCAGACGAGAGTGCCATGTATTCGGCTTCAGTGCTGCTGAGTGCCACCGTGGGTTGCTTTTTGGATTCCCATGAAACTGCGCATCCAGCTAGAATGAAAACGAAGCCAGTAAAAGATCGTCTGTCACTTGAATCTCCACCCCAAAAAATATTTTTTTTAAAATATTTGTATGCAGTATTATTCAAACTTTATAGGAGAAAATCAAAAAAAAAAAAAAAAAAACGGTTCTATGGCAGGTATACCGTTAATAACGGTTTTCGGTAAATTTTTCTTCACTGAAATATAGACCATACCACAACTAGTACACACAAAAAAATTTAAAAAAAATCTTTAGAGCTGTTTTTGAGATAAATAACTTTTTTTAAAACGATTGTATGTCGAGTACCGTTATTTTTTAAGCTAAAACAAAAAACTCGATTTCCCCTCTAGGGAATCATCAAAAAATCTTATGCTCGCTCCAAGTTTGAAGAAAATCGCTTCAGTGGTTTAGGCGGTAGGCCCAGGTACAGACAGATATACAGACATACACACAGACAGATAGACGGAATTGCGGGACCCACTTTTTTCGTGTTCTCTATCATCGTAATGTCAAGTTTGATTTTTATCTCGTGTTCGAGTTTGTTTGCACGAACTTGCCCTGTAGTCTATATCGCAAGTAAAAATTGATATTTTTCTTCGTTTTTTGTTAATGAAAATTTTTAAATAGGGAAAAAACAAAACAAAAAAATTAATTTTCTTCTGTGTTTTTTGGAAAACTGTATCTCTGGGAAAAGTGGTCCGTATTGAGATGAAACAAGAAACATTTGAAAGCTTTAGGTATTTGTTGTGCGTAAAATTAGCACCGCCATTTTCTATTTTCAAAAAAAAGTTGTTTTTTTTTTCAAATTCGCAAAATTTTACGGATGATTTTTTTCTAAAATAAACTCAGTCTGAGCACAAATTAAATTTTTTTGAAAATTGTAGGTAGTTTTGCAAAACAAAATCATTTGCGAATTTGAAAAAAAAAACTCATTCACGGCATATCGCAGCACAAGTTGAGCACGACCTATATATTTTTGAAAATTAAAAATGGCGATTCTAACTTTACGCTAAGAAAATGGGTAGGTATGGGTAAACCATATGCTTAGTACCTTCGATATGCTTAGTACCTTAGTACGGCACATGATTTTTTTACGAAAATCAAAAATGGCAGTGCTAACTTCAGGTAGGCATTTTAGGGATGTATTTGTGTAGAGACATTTGTTATTGCGATACTAAAAAATTTACAGATTTCACTGATTGAGTAACCATGGGGACATTGAAAATGATTTTTTTTTGCTAGATAAACAAAACACATGACTAATCTTTACAATCTTTACAAATTAATTAAAACGTAATACCTACCTAAGCTGTTTCAGACACCATTATAGGTTCTGTTCTGAAGTTAGTAGTATTGTCACTTTCCATTTGGCAAAAAATAAATCTTGTTAATTTTCTTTAACTAACCCCATCATACTTTTCTATTCAACCAAAAAAATCGTTTCTTTTTTTTTAAATCTGATATCAAAACTCATATAACTATTAGGATAAACAAAAATATGCCCTCAAAACAGTTTTCAGCGCTTATAATTTGCCCTTAAAAATCGATTATTTGCCCTTAACAAATAATTATATGATTATATGCCTTAAAAATATGCTCAATATTGCTTGTTAAAATATATTATATATAGGAATGTGTACCTATGTAATGTATTTTTAAAAACTGCACTAAAAAGAACGACATAAATCTAAACGTCTATAAAGCCAGCATATACATATATATTAGCATAATCAATTGAAACCATAACTAGAATTTTGTGCTCGTTTTGTGCTATTTATGTGTGGAAGTCTCGATTTTTGTGCTAGCATAGTTTTTGCTTTATGTAAATCTATTCTACCTTAATATTAAGCTAGCAAAACTTCTAAATCGCTTATAGCCGTTCCACACTATCCCATCGAGTATTAATACATATCAAAAAAAGTGTGATAGAATTACTTACAACTGCCAAATTTGTGTGAAGAAAATATTTTCATATTTTGCTTCTTCCACACTTGCGTCCAAACAAATCACCATAACCTCAAACCCCCAAGTGGGATAGAATGTGTGATAGTTTTAGAACCAATCTTAAAAATTTTAAAGTATTAACACATGTCAAATTGTGTGAGATAGGCCGTCAAGTCGTGTGGGATGAAATATCATATTTTGTTTCACACTATTATACAGGATTTACTTCCCACTTGTTTGACATGTGTTAATACTCAGTGGGATAGTGTGTAAGGCCTTTAAGCATAATAAGATGAAATAAAAACTAAAATTTTGTGCTCTTTTCGTGCTATTTTGTGTGGAAGTCCCGTGGCTAACAAAAATTTTGGTACCTTTCATCGAAAGAAATGTTAAAAAGTCAGAATTACTGGGAACATGATTTCTTTTCTTTTGGGTTAATATTTTCTAAATTTTCAAAAGCTATCTATACCTATTATTTAAGCCGTGTGCGAATTGGGTTAAAATCGCGTTAAATTTTATCCGAAGATTAATTTAATTTTTGACACTAGTGACATATGTGTACGTACAAACTTCAAAATTTAATTTCGGATAGAATTTATTCAAAACTTTAAGAAGCACTAAATTACAAAATCGAATAAAATCGTTCGAGTCGATGTAACCAACTCAAAAATAGGTTAGTTTAAAAAAAAAAACAAAAACTCCAACCCAAATTTCCTTAATGCCAATATTTTCGCCATAACCTGAAGTTCTGTTTTAATTTGTTGGTAATGCCTACCACACAGACCTTTATTATTTAATGAAAAATATTCAAAAATACGGCAAAATATGCACGTTAAACGTAAATATACAAAAAAATATGCATTTTTGACGAAACATGGCGCTTAAAAGACAGTGGGCCTTACCAATAATCAAATTTAGTTATGACTTAAATATTGCAGTGAAATTAATGACCCATTTTACTGAAATGTTTAAGTCGTAACTAAATTTGATTATTGGTAGGGCCCAGTATTTCTTATAAAACTGGTTTCTAATCTAATCTTATCTTAATAGTGTTGCTAGAAAAAAACATACTCTGGCATATTTTTTGTTGTCCTACATATTACATAGGTATTTCGATTTCAGACAAGCTCTACTCCTGCTTGCACACTCAACTGCATCACTGGCCTATCTTATAAGACCGCATTGTATTCTTTATCGAACAAAAATAAATACCTTTATAATTTTCATTTTCCCAAAATCGCAACCTACCTACCTCCATAACTATGTAGATGCATACACATATACAACATACAAAAATCTGGCAGCGCAGAATACCTATCCACTTTTGTTGGTTGCCTTGTCTGTTCATTTAGCTTCTTCTGAATACCTTGTTGTTGTTTTTTTTTTCTCTTTTTGAATATTCTTCATGACGATTCTCCACTGAAGCTTGCCCGTTGATGACGAACAATACTTTTCTTTCTTCGTTTTTTTCCCGTATACCTACGCCTGTACAATTCATTACTTGTATTCGTTTGTTTATTTTCATCATTCTAGTAAAGTTTTAGTAACACCAACCAAAAATTTGATAGTTATCCCCCTATACGCTGGAGTTCATTTTTCATATTCTAAATTCATGTGTTCATTTCAGTCATTTCGGTCATTTCTTTAGTAACACCAACCAAAAATTTCGTTGTGATGCCCCTATACGCTGGAGTTCATTTATGATTTATTTAATTTATTTCATTTAATCATTTTGGTAACACCACAACTCTGTCAAAACGATCCTATAAACATTTTCAATGTTAAAAAAAGCACGATGCAAATATTTTTTTTTTTTGAAGATAGGCATTCTTTGAAAATATTTTTTTGAGTTAATTAAATGTATTTGGTCACATAAATTCTTTATTTAACTTTATGATTTCATCTTCGTCGTCGTTCTAATTACTATTTTTTCGAAAAATATCTATGGCTTCGAATTAAAAAAACGACTTTTAAATTTGAAAGATGATTTCGAAGATTATCCGCCCGTGTTGGTTCTGAGTGGTCACCAATGTCTCACCTCACACTCCATTTCCATTTCCATGCAACGCATAGTTTACATGTTGAAAGGTATCAAAATGGATAGCACTTAAGTGCTAAATATTAAGTTTTGCAGGAAAAGCTGTTGAGGGCCGGCCGCCCATATTACTATGTGTCTGATGGAACTTAAGGAGAATCGGAAATGTTGCCTAAAAATACAAGAAAAAGGCCTTTAATTCGCACAGGGGGACCCTTGCAATTTTTTGTTTCTGCTAGTCTGAGAATCCATTTATAAAGTGCACTGTTATACACCTCGTAAATATATAACACCGATATTAAGCTGCATTTGAATGCAACTAGGTATACCTACATTATGTTCCTCTTAATCACTGCAAATGATTGCACTTTACTAATTTGAATTTGAATTTACATGCTCCATGGCCTTTGCCGGTGCAATGATGTGAGTGTACCTCTTAGTCTGACTTTGACTATTGAGCAGTATATTTTAATTGACTAAATTTGATATCCAGTAAGCTTGAAATCTAAAATTCGGAAGTCAAACGAGCCGACAAATAGAAAGTAGCAGGCGTTTGAAATTGCACGCCGCCAACACAAAAACCAAAGAGAGAACCTGGAAGTTGAATTGAATATGCTCAAAGGATATAGGCACTTACATCCTGCCAAATTCCAGATTTCACACGTGAGCGAATCCATTAACGTGTTTGGTTACTATACTGCTATCTGTAGGAAGAGGAATCTGTGTGTATTATGTTTGTTTAATGTGCAGTCATTGCAAATGAAAGGTGAAACGATGCGCTTTTGTGTTGTCGAGGTTAATCATGCGAAATGATCACACACACACACAACCCGCCTGATGCATCAAAAATACATACAAGCAATTTTATGGAACTGATGAAAGAAAAATCAGATATGCCTTATCCATCCGAAATTGAGTGTTCAAAGGGATAGGAGAGACATAATTGAAAGTGGCAGGCGCAGGATTATCATTGGTATGGTGGTGGTGGTAGTAATTTTACACTTCACTTAATTGCAACATTTCCTAATGTGCTCCTGAAATGCACTTATCGCTGTATTTCAATTTCATGGTACCTTCCTTAGTCCTTAGTGCGTGTAATGTTCATGTGAATTTCAGTTGCAGAGCTGAATAGGTGATTAGTTTTCTGAGCTAAATTATCTTTTCTGTGTAATCAATGATGAGAGTTTGTTTAGTAGACTGTCAGTTAGTGGTTTTTCATAAAAAAGTACGCTACAATCAACAATTAGGCATTCACAATCACGAAACGCGATATGTATGTATAATGTAGGTACATATACATACCTTTCTCAAATTATGAAAGTACATTTAAGTTTGGCAAAAGTTTAACGTGCTTTGTAGTAGTATAATATAAAAGGTATGTAGTATGCTTAGAAAACCGATTAAGCGAATTGAAAAGAAATTCAAGATGGAAATAAAATGTTTTCTAACATAAAATCTTTTAACTTTGAATTGCGCAGCTTTATTTTGTTTATATAAAAATTGTTTTATAAAAACAAAGGCCTGGCCCTGGACAAGACAAAAATTTCTAGCTTATTGATTAAGAATTTTTATATTGTTGGATATTAATTATTCACATTTGATTTTTGTCACGTAAGCTAAAACTTATTTCCGAAAACTGGATTAACTTTTAATTTTGTTTTACACATTTTATACAGTTTGCAGGCAAATAGTTCATAACAGCACTCGAATACAGGTAAATTTTTATTTTTTTTTTTTATTAATGATGTATTGTTCATTTATTAACTTTAAACTCTGATCTGAGACAACTCTATCGATTGAAAGCACAAAAAGGCCTATTTGGCCTAGTTTCGTTTTAATGAAGTGAAATAAGACCAACTATTGAAAACTAGCTTTATTTTACTTTTCAAAAGTAAAAGTTGACCAAATTTCGCTTGGCCTAGTTTCTTTTGTTATGTTATACTGTTTTTAATTAAAATTATTTTTGAGAATATTTTTTGAAAAATTAGTTTTCAAACTCAAAATTTTGAAAAAAATAATGGAAAAAATTGTGTTCAAACTAGATTTTTTTTTCAAAATTTTACGTTATTACATAAATAGTAGGTATTCTTGTTTTTAATAATTCGATGCTCCTAGTAATTTTAGTCTGAAGTGTAGATGCACAAGTGTTTTTTTAGTTTTTGAGAAAATTAAAAATAACGGGAGGTGCAAAAAAAGCATCTAGGTACTATAAAAATTACAAAATTCTATATTGAATATTGTTCGAACTTCTCAAAAAAAAAACACTAGATTGCAAAATTATAGTAAAATCGGTCGACAAACTAAGATATGTACAATTCTCGAACAATTCAAAAATAAGGCAATTTTCTCAAATGCTATAATTTTTGAAAAAAATCTGAATCGTAGTTTTTTTTTAAACTATAGATATACTTTGGTCGGGTGCCTATTGTTTCGTTTTTTTTTTTTCACTTCGGTTTTCGCTGTTTCGCTTTTTTTATAATTGTTTTTATTTACTTCGATTATGTTTACTTTGTTTTTCAATCACTTTGCCCTACTATCACTTCGCATTTCTTTCTTTCTCTTTTTACTCGTTTTGCAATTTCGTTAAAAGTGTAATAGCTAAATCACAATCACGCGTTCGGTCGTGCCGACTTTGACATATTGAATAGAAACAATGGATTCTTATGAGGCAATCTGAAATGTTACCTCAAGCTTTGTGCTCGCTTTAGATCGTAAATATCGTAAGCTCGAGCTCAACGCCCGAATAGATCTATTTTCTATTTTGTCGCGCTTTGACAGCTCACAGTAGGTAATTCCCATTTCGTTTGTTTTCCCTTTTCTTTCGGATGGGAAAGTTTTTGTGGATCTAGAATTTTTAATTAAAAAGAAAACATTTAGTTTACAAAAACATAAGAAAATTCGTTTGAGTGATAATTATTTATTAATTCTAATTAAGTGTGAACCATTTTTGTTTGGTAAAAGTTATTATAATAAGTGCTTATGTACATTTGGTTTGTGTGTTGTGATTCAACTTGCAAATAAAATTGGAAATTAATTTGGATGTTTTTATAATTCCATGATTATTTTTATGCTTTCATCAATTTTATAGAATAAAATGAAATGGTTTTCTGTGAAATGTATTTTGTGTTTTATTTATTTCATTTGAAAATACCTAAATAAAATTATTTTGATGTTCTCTTTTGGAAGTATCTTTCTATCCTTTTTTAGATGTGTTCGATTTAGGCAATTTTTGTTTGGTTCCGGAGAGTGTATTTACTCCGGTGTGTATACTTCTTCTAGGTCGAATTTACACTTTGTCTTCTGTTTTTTTGTTGATGAATGATGTTTCTTGTGGCGCTATCACTTACACTTTTTTCTTTCTAGTTTGTATTTTATTTTGTATGAGTATTTTTGTTGGAAAATCAATGTTCACAAACATAGATTACAAATAAATTAAAATCCCGACACAAGAAATCTGTGTCTTACAACTTTTTGTAATATTAATTACGATTTGTCTCGTGTGTTTTTTGCGGAATTGTGTTGGAATCCAACCTGTTAATGCGGTAGATATGCATAGGACCATAGGTATACCACGTTCTGTCGAAGAGTGAATACATTTTTTTCTGTATGTGGGAAAGAGAAAATATCGCTCATATAAGGAGAATAGTTGAATAGGGAAAACAAAAATGACGGTTTGCAACACATCAAACTTGTAAGGAGTAAGTACTTACTAAGATCGCCACATTTAAATGTGCAAATCTTTTTGCTAGCCTTATTTTGCAGTAAAACTATTCACCCAGCTTAAGATTGTTTTGTCCGACGGGTGTTTTTTTTGCGTAAATGCATGTTTACATGGGTTTTTTACTAATTGGCGCATGCAGAGAGACGGGTAGATTTTATGTGCGTAAAAAAGAGAAGGGTAGGTTTAACTCAAACTAGTTTCAATAAATTAATATTCTCGTGTTCAGCATGAGAGACTGCTTTAATGAGTGAGTGAGAGATAGATGGATTTAAAGGGTGTGAGATAGGGAAGGGTATATTGAAGTGAAAGGGTTTTCTTTATAATGTAAGCACGGGGATCGTCGCTATGAATGAAACAATGCTTCAGTAAAATGATCATGTGAATTGTAGGCAGCGAGTTGCAAAAAAGAAGTGTAGGTATAGGGAATCGACAGAGTGCAATACTAAATCTGTTATATTTTTTTCTTGATCATAATAGGTAATAATAATTAATCCTCATAATTCTGGGTGAACTGATTTTAAGATCTATGGAACAATCATTGACTTTTTTTTCTTTTTACTTGTCCTTGCTGACATTTTTAACTCCTTTTGCGAAGTCTTCCATTTGCTGGTCTCTTAGAAGTAGCTACATTGTACATTCTTATTTCTTCCCATTAGATACTTGTCAAAGTTATAAATGCTTGAGGAAATGTTTTTTTTTTAAATCGCTTTCTTTCGAATTCCATTACAATAAAAAAGGGAAAAGTGATGAAAAACTACCTTAGCGCATATACCTAATGTATACTTTCATTACCAAAGCTATTTATTTGCATTGGTTAGAGATCCTAAATGAAAACATAAAATACAGAGACATTTTTGATTCTCTATTATCTGCGAAGAATTTCAGAAATGCAATTTTAATGAAACATAACTTTTATTTGTCATTGCTCAACGCCCGAGGTTTGAAGCCACATTTCGTTTTGCAATTTTAAAGGTCACGCTTAATGACACATGTTATCGTAAAGTCGATCAAAAGCCCATCAAAGCCCGACCGACCGAACGCGTGATTGTGATTTGGCCATAATGAGTTATTTAGGTTAAGGTTATCTCGCTTACGATTTATTTCGCATTTCGTTTTGCATTAGAATCTATTGTTTTGGCGTGGGTTTATTTTGTCTTTAGTGTGATTATAATCGTGCGTGGCAAGCTCCAAACTATCAAAACAAAATATTAAAAAGAATTTACATACAAAAAAATTAAAAAACGAAACAAGCCATCGCAAAGTAATTGAAATCGAAATAAACAAAAATCGAAATGAAAAAAACCAGAAATATTCGAAAAACTATATAAAATAAGGCGAAATAAACTTAAAATGGGCTAAATAAAAGACTCAATGATTTTTTTTCGAAACAAATATAAACCAAGTAGGTAATTGAAAAACATTTTGATTAAAATACATAACAAACGTGATGCAAAGCGACTAAATCGAAGCAATCAAAAAACGAGATAAAAAAAAAAAACGAAACAAAACTATTCCCACTTTACTAAATTTATCTACGGAATTTAATTCAAATCTTTAGAGAAGTTTTCAAAAAATTGGAAAACAACGAAAACTTTGTATATGGCAGCTATATCCGTTTAAGATGAACGTACCCAAAAATTAAAATTTTCTTTCTAGGAAATTATAAAAAATTATTGGTATAAAATCTTATAAGAAAATCGGTTAACCCGTTTATGCTTAAGCTCAAACCACAGCGGAGGCTCAGTTGCATCACATATATACGAACAGATCGACAGACGTTTTGACGAAACCCACTTTTTCGGACGTTTTCATAAGTAGTATGATTAAAATCTCAAATTTTGTTTACACGAAACCAATACTAGCCCTGTAAAGGAAGTAAAACTAAATTCAAAAGGGCTTTTTTCTGAATTACCTAGTGTTTCCTAATCATAGGTATATACCTAACACAGTTTACCCAATTTAAATGTGATGCGGCAAGATTTCTTTACTTTACCTTCTATGCTATACACATGACCAATTCCAACAATGGCGATCACTCCCGCAAAGATTTTGGATATACTTCGTTACAATATTAACAAATACCCCCAATACCAACTTTTCTAATAAAACACCATCCCCCACACCTTCTATGATGCCAATGTATATTTCTAACGAATGCCTGAAATGTTAAAAAGTATAATGCTATAGCAATGTAGGTAAGGTATGTAGGTATATGTATATAAGTGTGTGTGTTTGTACATCATCAACATCAGATGAGATTTAATTCGAAACCCATCCAAATGGCCAGCGGCACAAAATTCTTCTTAACTTGGCCTGAAGGATTTTTTAGATTTGTGTACTCAGACCCAATGTTTGTATAGGTTCACATTTATATTTTTTTTTCAATACACACACATGCACACACAAATATACGCATACACATTCAGCCAAGCCGTATGAACCAAAAACCCACTTGGGCACACACATTGGGAGCCGCCTGGTGGTGGTATATTGAAAGAGGTTGCAGCAGAGACAACCAGCCAGCAAGCAGTAAGGCACAGCAGGCAAATCAGAGGCAACTAAAGCTCGTATACTTTAAAGTTGAGATAAGGTTTTTGCCTTCAAAACTTTTTCAGCAAAAAAACGAAAAAAATATATCTTCAACCAAAGCGAACTGAACCCAGGAGCACCATTGGAGAGGAAGCGATTGCCATGCACGGAACAGAGACAGCGAAAGAAAGAGAGTGGAGTGAACGCCAGTGCCATCAGCCATTAGTCGGTCTTATACCCTTCTGCCTTGCCTTATCCACACTAGTACACTATCAAGCATCGGGCTGAGCTGCGGCCCACTTGAATCCCAACACCTCTGGCAATGCCATAACGTTACGATTCACTTTGGTACGAGGATATGGGCTCCTTGGTCGTGTTCTACCGCTGCTTCATCCATGGATTGGATACACATTCAACTGAATCCCATATTGGGTGGCATTGGGCTGTGATGTCGGATAGACGAAGAGATTAGCTGGGGGGCGAATTTTGGGAGTCAACAGAGAGAAATACTTACGAAAAGGAAGAAGTCGTCAGATGGTGGCCAACAGGCGGATTATGGCATGAGAGAGAAAGATTTGCCCTTTCCGATTTTCCATCCAATATTGAGATATGATACTTTATAACTTGTAGGTATACGTTTACCTTACCAACGACCCGCTATACAAAAGAAGAAATTATTGTATGAGAGCAGGAGGAGTTAGGGGAATAAAAGGCAACAAGAAGTCAAGCCACCAAGGGCGCTTCGAATATTCGTAAACATATTATAAGATCTCTTGAAGTGCGGTTACATAGAAGCTTCATATTATTTTAATATAAGTAGGATGAATGTACTTGTGCAGGTGGTGTGTATGAAGCCGAAAAATTGGTGTGGCAAGTCCTCACTCCAACTTCATAGCTCGGGAAAATATTTTTTTTAAGTCCTTCAAGGTCTTGAACCCAAATAAAAAAAAAAAAAAACTAAAAACCCTGGTTGCATGAATTCGCGTATATTATGTATGTAAGTTAGATCTATTGTCAGGCAAATCGTGGAAAAATTCATCCTAGCGTTATTAAGGAAGAAACGTGAAAATAAGAAGGCGAACAGACAAAAAAATATGAACGACGGGACATACATACATGCTCTTGTAGCTTACAAAATGGTGGTATTTTAACGATCAAATTTTAAATAAATAAAAAAGGTCTTTTAAGCTACTAAACAGTATTTTAAATCGTGGGGTTCCCCAGGGTTCTGTTCTGGGACCCCTCTTATTCTCTTTATTTATTTATATTGATCTACATAATGTGGATCTGAATTCATTAATTCATATGTTTGCAGATGAAGTATCAATATCTAGTTTTCGAGATCTGGGTTTGATGAAAGATTGTACCACACAATCCACTAAAGATTTACGAAGAAGAAGAATAACAAAAAAATTAAGTTCATAAAGAACTAGAACCTAGTGACTTACAACTCTCAACCATTCCTGTGTGCGTGTCTGCAGGAATGGAGGGGACCTAGAGTTTATTGTCGAATCCGAACGGCTGGTGAGTGGCATTTTTCTATGACAGGAGATACTCTGGGAATTTGTCACTTCCTCGCAAGAGGCAGTAGCCCAGAAAAAACTTAAGGTGGAAGCGGCTGGTATTGAATTCAGACCTCTGGCATGACAGTCCAACGCGCTATTCATTACGCCATGGGCTACTTCTGTATAGTAGCTCCACCTACTTATAAAAAAAATACTGCAGTTTTATAAGGTTTTGCTTTTACACCCTTATATCGTTAATATTTTTCAGTCAATATTTTCCTCAAAACCAATACGTGACCCTTAAGGAAAATCAAATTTGTGAAGGAAAGAAAACAGGGGCAGTAACACAAAGCATGTATATTGTATGTAAAATTGGATTGTGTGGGTTGTGGGTCTCCCTTTTGGAACTCCATACCTAAGCTATGAGACGACTACAAAACGCCCGAATGCATTTAAATGTTATTCCAATCAAAAATAAAGTTTCCCAGGCGTATTTTATGGTTACCTTTCGTATAAGTTCTACTTTTGCTTAGATATGCGAAAAACAACTTCGCAAGTACACCTCGAGGTGAATCAAAGAAGACGCGTACATAGCGCGTTTGGCATTAATTCTGTGCTCTGCAACTATACACAACACATACTTCGATCACTTACCTCTTCCCGACATTGCTGCTGCTGCTGAAGTATAGATACATTCCACGATATAACAAGACGATATGAGAAATTTCATTTTATGTGAAATATAGAAACGAGTGGTCACAAAATGCATCAATCTCAGGGATTCACTCGTGGTGGGAAAGCAAGGCACAGTTTATGAGTTTGAGTTGCCTCTCTGTGGCCCTTTTTTTTACTTTGGCTTTTATAATCCGAGATTGTTATGAGTGTAACATATCACGGAGGAAAGTTTTGGTTTGGTTTTGCTTTCGTTAATGCTTGAGGAGCGCGCACGAATTTAACCCAAGGCGGTTTTTGAAAAATCTTATTAACTGACTTTGAAGCAATTTTCAGAAATTTTGTTGTGTGTTGGTAGTGAGTGGGTTTACACTACAGGGTGGGAGGATGTGTCCTCGGGCAATTGCAAATTGGCCTCCTCATATATTTATTTGAAGGGAGAAATATGTATATACATATGAACTATGTACGTACATATACAGGTGCTTATGTAGCTTTATTTTGATGGCTTGGGGTATATTGTGGGAAGGTACATACTAAGAGAGATCTAAATATGTTATGTCGATATGAAAATAAGAAACTCAAACCAAATACATATTTGTTAATTTTTTCATTAAAAAAAAAAAAAAAAAAAAAAAAAACAGAAAATTAAAATCTTTAAGAAAACAAAAAATCTTTTTGAAGGTTTTAATTTAAAAGTTGCGTGTGTTAATTAGTTAAAGAAGACTTTTTGAGAGAACGGTTGAAAATTTTTTAATAAACTGAATGTTGTTTAATGTAGTAGCCGTGGCGTGATGGTTAGTGCGATGGACTGTCATGCCGGAGGTCTAAGGTTCGATCCCCAGCCTCGCCACCTATTTATTTAAAAAGAAAAAACGGCTACTGCCTCTTAAGGAATTGACAAATCCTCCAAGAGTATCTCCTGTCACAGAAAAGTGCCGCTCGTTAGCCGTTCGGATTCGGCAATAAACTGCAGGTCCCCTCCTTTCCTGCAGACACGCACACAGGAATGGTTGAGAGTTGTAAGCCACTAGGCCCTAGTTCTTCATGAGCTGTTGTGCCATCAATTTTTTTTTTTTTTTTTTTATAAATGTTGTTTAATGTTTTTGATAAATGGTCGTAGGCTTAATTATTTATTAATTAATTATTAATTATTAATTAATTTTACACTTATTTTATTTTGCAAAATTTCAAAGATTTGTGCGTTATCTACTTCTATGAATTATCTTTCACTTCATGAGTAGAGTCAATTGGAAGTAGAGTCATGTATAACACTAACATCCATCTTGTTTCGGATCTAGTTTTACGGCAAAACTAGTTCTTTTAGGGTTTCAAGTTTTAAGTTTTCACAAATTTTTATTATTCAAACATATCGAAATCAAAACATGTTTCAATAATCATCATCATCATATAATAAAACAGCAAACACGATTTTTGTTGTACAATTCACGCGGTCTACAAAAAACGAAGGTATATAAATTATATATCGTTCGAAAGTATTTTTTGCACAGAAGTGCAGAATGCAAAAATTTATGAAATAATTGCACTAAAAAAAATAATAAATAAATAAAAAAAAATTGCACAATAGGTGCGAGCGAGACCGAGTATTTGTTTACGAAACTTTCACGACACTTTAAAATTCACGACACTTATTATTTACATGTAATGAAATTACCTTGATAATCATATACATATGTACCTACGTATTTACATTTCTCTTTTGTTTTTTTCCTTTTTCTTCAATAGTTTTTTTTTGTTTTTATTTGCTTTTATTCATTTGATCAAACGTTTTTATTCCTTTCCATTTCGTTCTTATTTCTTTTCATTTGTTTTTTACCTAAATGTGGCATTTCGATATTTTCTAAACACTAACCAACCAATTTTCCAGCTCTAACTGGAAAGATTATTGGAAGTTTTTCATCAGACTCAATACTGTATTTAAACAATGGAATTATTCGTACGATTTTTTACTTAATGTTGGAGTAGGTACATCAAAAAATCTTATTTAAATACCCTGGCTCATTTTGCTATTAAGAAATTTTATGCAAACGTCAATTTTTGCTATAAGTTTAATTAATTCATAACGTGATTATTCCAATGTTATATCGAAAAATAAAGTTTTCTAGAATTTTATGTGGATTACGATACGTATATCTTCTAGAAGTTTGTCAATTAGATGATAATTGAGCAAGCTCTATCAGCTCCACTATGCAGGAGGAGAAAACTTAACAAAATTTCTCCGCTTAAAGTCAAAAACAATTTTCATCTTTTTTTTATAAATTAATCAACTGCGACAAAAATTAATTGAGCAAGCGAATCCGAAAAATATCAGCCTCAGGTTTTTGTGAGCAAAGGTGAGGAATCTAACTGAGGAATTCCGTTCAGATTTCTGAGATTGCCAATTTCTCTGAGATCTCAGTGAGCTTGAAAAACCTGAACTAGCTAAATGTTATTAGCACTCAAGTTTTGAGGGCTGGACGTACTAGGAATAATTAATAAGTCCACAAGAAGTGTTAGTCAAATTTTTCAACAAAAAGTCACAAAAATGGGAAATAAATTAATTTATTTTAGTTTGTTCACTGTGGCGTATGCGTATGCAAAAAAAATAAACTACAAGAAAAAAATAATGTAAGCAGACCAGGAAAAAAATGACATCTATATTAGCTGCAATAGATATCATTGTTTTCAGTTTAAAAACTGCAGCTCGCTGGAGGACTCGTATTTAGTAAGACACTTGAGTGTCTAATTCCAAGACAAACAACAAGCAATATCTTGTTTTATAATTTAAGTGACTTAAAAAAAAAAAAAAAAAAAACAAATTAAACAAAAGTTTTACTTAATCAATTAAACCAATTGAAGACAAAAACGTATTGTTGTTGTTCTTCCCAAAAATAAAATTTAGTTAGGTAAATGGCTTTTTACTTAAAAAAGTATATTCCTGTCTTACTCGTCTATTTAATCGACAGAAAAAGGGATATATTTTTATTTGTTAGAAAGCTATTTAAAAGATTCGTTGGAAAAGTTTGCATTTTTATTAATTAAAAAAACTTGCCTAAGAAAAATGTGAATTATTCTAAGAACTTACCTAATATTGTACAGTAAAATTGTAATTCATATCTACAAGATACTTTAGAATGTAGCTGTTACACCTCCATTGAATTATTGTATGTTGGAACAGCATTGCCACACAGGAAGAACGCACTTTAAACCTAGAACTTGAATACATTTTGAATTTCTTTTGAATCCAATTGTATATAAATGATATAACTGAAAACAAATAAAGTTTGTTTACCATTTTTCCGATTTTGCTCATTAACTTCCGCCAGATTTAAAATGGAAATACTGTCCAAAACTAATTGAAATAATTCTTCGAAGAAATAAAAAAAATTCTAGTAGTAGATTTTATTATGTATTTTCAATTTTCTTATAATCTAGAACATTATAGAGCATCAGGCTCTTAGAATTTAGTTAAAATTGATTAGAGCATTGAATATAAAGAACAAACATTTTATTTGACAACGTAAACTTTGGAGAAAAAAATCAGTTTGAACATTTTTTGTTTTTCATTTTTGAGTTTGAAAATTAATTTTTCAAAAACTATTTACTTAAACAACTTGACTCAAAAATATTGTTAAACAATGGATCTCTTCTTCACTAAAAGGAGGAGGCTCCCATCTAAAAGAGGGAGGGGAATAAACCTTTCTACTGACACAATTCCTTTATTGTCATGGTTGAACTTATACAGTGTAAAGTTTTGCGTTTTTTCGCATTCAAATGGTCTGGCAGGGCAAAGCCGCTTCCAAATGGTCTTGGACCCAAGGTTCATCTAGGGGTGGGCGAAAAAGAATTTTAGTTCATACAACTATTCCCATAGTTGATTTGTTTTGGGTATTCACCGTAATATTGCTCACTAAAGCCGGCTACCAGGGACTGCAAGACTCTCATTTCTGTCATCAGCTTGACCACTGCTTTCGACTCATATATTTTTTCGTTCACTTTCACACCTCAAAATTCGCTGTGGGCTCTAAGACCATAAGAGTCGGTAAACATCGACCAATATTTGCGCCTTAGAAGGGTACGACAGCGTCTTACTGATGAGCCCGCTGTTGTACCTGGGCAAAACGCATGGAGTTGAGGTCACTTGAACTTTTAACCTGAAATTTTTTATGAGCAGCATGCTGCACTTATTTCTTTATTTTTTGTCAACTCATGAATTGGTTAATGGTTATCTAAACAAAGCTAAAATAGATATTTTAAAGCAGTTTAGAGGGTCTTAATTAAATAAGGGTAGACTAAACCCTTAAATTAAAATCATTGAATTTGCCATTAAATGTTTTGAAATATTTATTGCGACAGATTTTCACGTAATTAATTTACGTATAGCTACAATAATTTATTTTCCCATCACGCAAATCGGATGATGTTAGACGAGTTAAACTCACAATCCTGTGATACAATAATTTTTAACAAATATTCTTATTTTAATTTCAGAAAAAAATGCGATATGGATCGAGAACGAGAAAGAGACGTGAAATCCATCGAACCCCGAGATCTCTCATCCACCGGAAGAATATTTGCCAGGAATGATATAAAAATCAGGTTTGTACTGAATTAATTCACATTATTCTTATATAGAGTCATCTGATAATTTTGTCTTCTTTCATCTTTTAGTGCATCTCCAACAGTCTCACCAACGATCTCGAATTCATCTTCACCAACACCAACCCCACCGGCCAGTTCATCAGTACCACCAGTTGGAGTTGTTGGCAGCGGTGGTGGTGGAGGTGGTGGAAGCAGTAGTACCTCTTCTGGAGCTACCTCTTATCTGCACACAAATCATAAGCCCATCACTGGAATTCCATGTGTGGCAGCAGCATCACGATACACAGCTCCAGTTCATATTGACGTAGGTGGAACCATATATACCAGTTCCCTAGAGACTCTAACCAAATATCCAGACTCCAAATTGGCCCGGCTATTCAATGGGTCCATACCAATTGTACTGGATTCATTGAAACAACACTACTTTATCGACCGTGATGGTGGAATGTTCAGGCATGTTCTAAATTTTATGAGGAATTCAAGACTGTTGATAGCTGATGATTTTCCAGATTTGGAACTTCTGCTGGAAGAAGCAAAGTACTTTGAAATCGAACGTAAGTTGAAACAAGTTGTCTTGGAATTCTTAATCTAATGGACTTGTGTTTTTTTTTAATCTTTAAAGCAATGATTAAACAGCTGGAGACCATGCGGAAGGACCGAGTCCGAAATGGCAACTATCTGATATCACCCCCACCACCGGCAAGGATAAAATCATCCCCCCGAATTGGGTCGACAGAATACAACTTTGAAGTAGTTGCCCTACACATTTCTCCAGACCTTGGCGAACGGATTATGCTATCAGCCGAAAGGTCTCTCCTGGATGAGGTCTTTCCCGAAGTCAATCAAGGCACACAGACTAGCAGAACAGGGGTATCCTGGAACCAGGGTGATTGGCGACAAATCATCCGCTTCCCACTTAACGGTTATTGCAAACTGAATTCCGTACAGGTGCTAACAAGATTGCTTAACGCTGGCTTTACCATCGAAGCTAGTACTGGCGGTGGAGTTGAGGGACAGCAATTTTCCGAGTATCTTTTGGTGCGGCGGATTCCTATGTGATAGTGCCTCTGTGCGGGGTGTTATGAGGTTCGTTGAGTTACGGCTTCAAGCTGGCTGACGCGACGTCTTAAACCTCTTAAATTAATGAAATAGCATTTTTGTATTAAGTTAAAAATAATTTTGAATTTTGAAATTTTATTTGTTGTCCTGTGAATTCTGTGAAAGAGTTTATTTTCTTTTTTTTTTAGTTTGACTATGATAAGTAGATACAAATTTAAGTATAAATTAAACGAAAACAAAAAAATAGCTCTTAGATGATACGAATTTTATGGTAAGATGCAATTTAGATTGAAGTCATCAATAACAGTGTATAATCTTTGGAAAAGAACTGATTAATTATTTTAGTTTTTAAATTAAATTTTATCAAATAAAATACAAAAAATATAAAAAATAAAATGTAATATGTCCTAAGACATGATAAAATTTTATCTCTTTATTCTTTACAAACACGAATTAAACAAACAACAAAATTGATGTTTTCTTCTAGAAATGTAATTAATAATAATGAAATAGCAAACAAATAATATTGAGTTTTGTATAATCATTCAATCACTGCAAACATCAAAATGATAATAATCATAATGCGATATCTGTGGAAATAAAATAAAATAATTTAAATTTAGGAAAAATAAAAGTACTTGTAAAGTGGATACATAAGAAAAGATATTTTGTTTTATTTTACCAAATATCGACTTGCTGCAAATGTCACATGCACCAGCAAAATAAGCAAACACTTCAGGACTGGAAATTTTGGTACTCACATGCTACATACAGCGGCGCTGCGGCCGGCGGCGGCGGCGGGCGGTGCTAGACTAAATGAGGCGCGTGTAAGATGAAATTCGCGGGACCACTGGTGCAACAAGGGGTCTTTTCAATTTCAGTGTCTAGCGCAGTGTTTCCCAACGTGGGGCCCACGCCCCACAGGGGGGCAATTTCATTTTATAGGGGGGGTAATATAAAATTATGCTCAATTACACATCTCTCCTAAAAATCTATGCCTTTTGTGTTTCCACCTTTGGAGATATATTTCTGATGAGTGGTTGTTCAAGCAAGAGAAAAATTGGCCAGTATTCGTTCGTCTTGAGGCATGAAGAAGAAGATATTTGTTTTTGTTATCTTTATTTAATTTGTCAGACATATATTTACAACAAAAATTTTGGAAGGTTTTCTTGGCTCTAAAAATGCGAAGTGACCGATACTCCTATAAATGTAATTGTCGATCATTTGAAAAAATTATCGGCTAATATGCAAGAGAGTTGTTGGGTTGGTACCTTTTCCATCTTCATATTTAACTGAATGCGAATTTAGTGCCATAAATAAAGAAAAAAATCTTCTTGATATGACAAAACGAGCAGACTTGAGACTGAAGTTCTCTAAATTTGAACCTGACATAAAATTAAGCGCAGGGATCTTACTAATTTTAAATAATGAATATTACACAGCTTTTAAATTATTTTGTACTTGAATTTCTGTTCTATACATGCCCTATTTATAAAAAAAATGGTTATTTCGGCTCTTGTGTTCAGGGTAACTACACCATGGAATAAGAATTTTCCAGACTCAAACTAAGGGCAATTGCTTACTGCTCCATTTGAGTCCGCAAAATTCTTATTCCATGGTGTAGTTACCCGGAACACAAGAGCTGAAATAACCATTTTTTGTTTATAAATAAGGCAGTACATAATATGTTTCGAAAATAAATTTACTGCGTTTACTTTTTTTCTATATGGATTTTTTTCTGATATCAGCAATTTTATTTTTATTTAACATTACAAGTTTTTTATCTTAAAAATTATTTAGGTATCAACATTTTAATGTCAGGGGGCCATGAGGATTTTGGAAATGTTGTGGTGGGGCATAGTACAAAAAAGGTTGGGAAACACTGGTCTAGCGTCTAATTGAGGTGAAGCAAATGATGATAGCATTCCAAATTTTCGAGTTTTTAGTTTTTATAAGTTTTGTAATTGTTTTTTTTTTTTTTTTTTTTTCTATTTCACAATAATAAAATCATAAAATCTGTTTGGTCCTTCTCTGCTTCAAAATTTAAATCAAATAATCTGACTATGAATAAAAAAACAGGTAGCTATGTTTGGTTTCACAAATATTTAACAGGCTTTAAAATTTTTTAAATGACGTTTTTTGTATGGATAAAATTAATTTTGAGATTTAAAAGCCTGTTAAATAGTTAAAAGGGCTTTATAAAATCGGCTATTATTCATTTAAAAATTTTAAGATACATTTTTGTTTTTTTTTTACTTTAACAAATGTATTATTTTTTATTTCTGTTTGATATTTGATTTTAATAAATTAACACACATTGTTTTGAAACAGCGTAAGTTTCACCTAAAAATAAAATTTCTTGTTCGCTCAGAATTTTAAAAAAGTTTCGCCCAAACGAAATTTAGGTTTTCCATCTTATTATCCGCTCACTCATCTATAGATATGTATATTAATAATAAGTTAACATTTAAGTTGTCAGTGGCATTACATCGCGGCCGCAATTATCTGTTCAAAATAAGGGACATTTTTGGAAAATGAAATATATTTCAGGTGGAATGTTATTCGGGTGGAACCTACGGTAAGGCTAATAACTACAATTTCTATTGGTTGTTAAGGCTCCAGTAGAAATCCCACAAAATCAACACTACATACACTTGTCAAAAAAAGTAAGAAAACAAAACAAAAAATCACTTTTTTTAGTGTTTTTTTTTTGAAGAGCTGTATCTCTGTGAAAAGTAGTCATATTGAGATGAAACAAAAAGCCTCCTGAATCTTTATATTTTTTTGTATTTAGAAGCAGCACGAGCCAAAAATTTTATTAAATTTTTTTTTGAGCATTGTCATTTTTGTTTGAAAATTTTTTTTGAGCCAATTTAAAGTTTTGTGACGATAATTAGTTTATTCAGCTTTAAGGCCGTCTTTTTTCGTCATTCTACAATTTTTTTTCCGAAGAATATCTGTCTTTGAATGAAAAAAACAGACTTTTGTATCACTATTTTCGCAAGGAATGACGAAACGGAAAATTTAAGGGTACTTTTACACATTGGAATTAATTTCTTATAAGATTTTTTCAAAACTTTATAACGATTCTTTTTTTGGCTCCTCACCGTTACATTAAGAAAAGCTAAAAAAACAACTTTTTAAGAACTTTTTGTAAATTTTTTACTGCTTCACAAATATTGACTGCAGGACTTAATTTGGTAAAAAAAAATTTAAATAACTATTTGAGAGACACTTAAAACCAAAATCAGTGATTATTTTGATGACTAATGATTAATATTTATTGCCAACAAAAATTTCGCATGTGCCCAACATTCCTCATAATTAATTGCACTTATCAATGATCATCAAACAATGAGAGACATTTCATGAAGATTTGCTTTATAAACGCCTCAATTAATCATTAAAACTTTCAATAATAGGCGCGTTTTATTGGCAATTTTATATCTAGTGCAGTAAAATTTCCCTTGGTGAACAATAACAAAACCAAAAGTGAACTTGTATTGCTGCGCTAGCTATGAATTACCAATAAAACGCACCTAATGAGTATAAATGAAAGCAATAATGTTTGTTTGGCGAAAAATGTAAGTTCAACTCCATTTCATTTCTGCCAACAATAGGTACGCACACAGAAAAAAATGGTTACTTGGTTATGCACTATGACAGCCAAAGTTATCCACCAGATGTCATACCACCAAATTTATTTATTGTTATAATCGTAATCCCAGTAATTATTTCTACTTAAAAATGTTTTCAATAAATAGATTCAAATTGTTATGCATGTACTGAAGAGTAAAAGTAACTTCGTACGACAACTCCTTACTTCTTATTTTGCCTGCTCGGTTCTTGCCCATGTTAGTTTAAAAAATAATCAATATTGGCATCACTTCTCTAGTACAAATACATATTATAGTTTCAAACCAACAACATCAGACAGCGCCATCTCTTATATTTATGCGGAGTCACAAAAGTTGCAAATGAATACTGGGAACGGAATCATTTACAAAGGTTCTTGTCTTTACTTAATAAAAGGGTAAGGCAGTGTAAGAAAAACAGCAATAATGTTATGATGGCAGCTTTGTATAAAACATGATGGTTACAAAGATGTGCAAAGACTTCTGCTTCGTCTGTGGTAGTACTTTTAAAAGAGCTTCATAATGCAAATTTTATTTCTGTTTTAAGTTTATAAACTTTAGTTCCAAATGTTTTAATTTCCGAGTGAGTTTCAAAACCTAATTAAACAGGTTTATTTTTTGTTGTTCGATATTGAACATATGCATCAAAAAAAAAAAACCAAGAGTAACGATAAATAAGCCAGTATCCAAATTAGTGAATATAAAAGTGGACAAAGAGAGTGGACTTGAACCTTGAATGTCGGTAATGTAGATTGTTTTTCACTTACTAAAGGATCACTGTCACAGAAATAGACACAAAAGTGGATATTGTGTTTTATTGAACTTGTATTGCTCCGACGAGATTAAGAAGAAAAAACGCATTCAATCAAATAGTGGGCACCTTTTATTGATGTCTCTCTTTTGCGCATTGTGACCAAGCTTTCAGGCTTCTCAGACCTTGATTAAAGCAATAGATTTTAGGTAGAATCACAAAATAACTGCAGTTGCAAAATAAGGATTTTTTTTCAAATTTTGTTTTCCTCAATATAATAACAATTTAACTTAGGGCCATTTGCTGAAACGAAACTTAAATATTTAAGTTCAACATAATCAGTTTATGCTGAGGAAAAAGTGAAACATAAGCGTTTAAGTTGAACATAAATATTTAAGTTTCGTTTCAGCAAATGGGCCTTAAAGGGTTAGAACTTTAGAATAAAGACTTTCGACTTAGAGATAGGTTTTTGTATAACAAACTAGCTGATACCACAGACGTTGTCCTGTCTAAGCTATGAATATTCAATTAGAACTAGAATAGATAATAAAAAAATGTGTACCTTTCCCTGGAGCATTTACCATCAGATGAAGAAGGAAATAACCAAATGTTGTGACCCACAAAAAAAAATCTAACCAAACGTGTTACAGAATGATAAATTTTTATATTTCCTTTTTTGTTGGGACCTTTTGACCTATATTACATGTGGATATGAGAAGAAAGAGAAAAGTGAAAAAATCGTCTTTATTAATCTTTGTCTGCTCTTAGTACCCATGTATAACATTACAGACCTTTTAAAATAAATACATAATACAAAATAAGCATATGATTTGAGTCACTGTGGCGTATACGTACCTAATTTTTTATCATCATATTTATATTAGTTAAATTTAAAAATTTGTACATCACAGCTTTACAGTTCATTTTAAGGAACTAAATATAATTTGAACAAAAAACGTTATCAAACGCTATTTATAATTTTTCAATTTACGATGCTCTTATCAATTTCTAATCAAACATTAAAAACCGAATGTGTTTTGGTTTTTGAGAAAATTGAAAACAAAGAAATCTACTTTATTACTTAATTAGTGGAAACAAGATCTTTGGAGCAACATAATAATGGATGGAAGTCGAATTTAAGGAACACTTAATTTTGCTGTTTTCAATTATTTTTAAAAACTAGAATACATTTCGACATCTGGTTTTTATTGTTCGACTAAAAATTGAGAGGATAATCGAGTATTAAACACGAAAATACTACTTAATAACGTAAAATTTTGAAAAAAAAAATTAGTTTGAACAAAATATTTAGTTTGAAAATTCATTTTTTCAAAATCTGTTCAAAAACTTTATTTAAAACGAAAAGAAGAGATTTCTGGATGGGGTGCAAATAGACCCTCCTAACCCCATACGATACACACTCTAGATTTTTGTCGCATAATGCAAAACACGCCTTTCATTAAAAATTTTGGAAGTGGAAAATTAAAAATCTTCCAGCAGATACAAATGACCAAATCAAGAAGGTCCTAATACTGTTTTATAGAGAGAGCTTATAAGTGTCATTTTTGGACTACCGTATCGATGTTTTGAAAAAAAAAAGCTACAAAATGCAACAAATATTCAAAATAAAATTGAAAGTTAAAAAATTTAGTGCATAATTTGTTTTAAAAGGTTGATGTCTGTGCGCCATTTTGTTGTCCATACTGTCATCAGTTAACATTTTGTAAAAGAGTAAAAGTGTTTATTTTTTGCAACTTTTGCCTGCTGCGCACTTACGTACCCATAGATATTAACTTTACGTACGAAATGTTCTTATATCTCTAAGCAAAACAAGTCTCGAATTAGCTCTATCAATAAGTTTAAATCTTCCTTTAACGCACTGTGTTTATTCACATCCTCAACTCATCCTCACCTCACCTTCCCCTCTCAGCACTCAAATTGAGACTTTTCCTTTGCGAAATGCGAACGTTAGAAGATGTTTGCGTATGTGTTTCTTTAATAATCAACCCATCCATCTAACTTAACAGGAGTTAGTATTTAGTTTTTTTTTATTATTATTCAGTTTTCTAACATTCCCCACCATCAGTCCTTTCAAAAAATTCGAAAGACGACAACAAGGACGAAAATATACACAACACCATATCCAGGACGAATGAACTATGTGTATTTTCGCTTACAGACGTAATGGTCATTTATCTTTTTGTTGTAAGTTTTTCTTTTCACCCTTCGGTTCCGTTGTTATATTTTTTTTTATATATATATTTTTGTTAGGGGGGAGATTTTGGCGACGAGTGCTGTTTTGAATTTGCAAAGAGGCAACATAACATCGTTTTCGCCTTAACATTGGATGGAGCCAAGGACGTGTCTTCAATTTTGTGTCCCTTTTCGGTATTTGTGTTGAAAAAATGGTGAGACTGCTGGGCTGATGCTGCTATGGTGGCTGAACGAAGAACTATAGAGAGAACAATAGTACACGCTGGATATGCGAAGTCGAAGATGTTTGTTTGGGTTTATCATGATGATGGGAGATGAGGTGGACTTGGTGGACGGAACGATATATGGATGAAGTTCCTCATCCAGCTGTCAGGTCTGATGTACTTCGTTATCCTCAAGGAACAAAGACACGAAGCCAGCCCTATATAGTGGCTTTTACTTCGAGGGAAGAGGATAAGTGAGTTGTTTGTTATTATACCTATTCTGTTTTTGTTTTTCTTGTATTACTGCTGTGCCTGATATGGCAGGTAGGGTATAATAGGAATTAAGGAAGATGGGTATTAGGTAGGTAGAAATATAATAAACGAGTCAGCAATAAGTTTCGGACGGCTATTATTCGTCGGCTGTTTAGTGTTTAGGGCGTTGAAGCAATTTTTTATGATTTCTTAGCTGAAATATGGTTACATACATTTTTTGACGTTTTAGACATATGTACCTACTTAGGTTCTTAGGTAGGTCTAACCGTTTTTCCTTTTTCATTTATTCATAAAAACGACTCCAAAAATTTAATGGAAGATACAATTTAGTTAGAAGTAAACTAAATCGGCAGGGATTTTTGAAGAGCAACTTTACACTGGCAAATGGAAATAGGATTGGTTCACTTCTCATCTTTTATATAGGCGAAAGTGGAATACTTCTCCAGATGGTATCAAAACTGGGGTTTACAGTTTTAGTTAGACAAAATAGTCAGCAAACACTTTATTGGTGGCGACTGTTAACGATCGCTAAAACAGCATCTATTTTAACGTGGATTTGTCGTTGGGTGCAGGCTTAGACAAGAAATCCTGAGTGCCCTTCGATCTCAGGACAATTCGCAACAAGCTTAAATTCTCCAACACAAAATTCAAATGCGCTTATAGGATGTTGATAGCAGTTCTGCATTCAAATCGTAGAAGATACTTGGTTTGACGAAGAGTATCGGCAAGCCCATGCAGCATACACCCAAACAAGATTCCTAAAAAGAGGCGTGTCGGTGGTGGGGCTAGATAGAGGGACCAGAACTGCTTGCGAGCTCTACGTGTAGTAGAGGAGAGAGGAAGACCTGTTTGGTAGAAGGAAAAAGATAGTAGATGAGAAGCGCGTGATCGATGAATTAAAGCGCGATGTCATAGAAGGAGTGAAGTTTGAAGACGTTTAACAAAAGGGTAAAATAAACCTCAGCAGAAGGCAACCAGCCCTGAACCAAAGCATACAAAACTCAAGTGATAAAATTATTTCCCCAAACTGGATAATGGCGATGTCGAATAAAATTCCGCTGTCGAATCGATTGTAACATTCAAACTAGATGACACCGCGACGTAAACCTAATAATTCCATTAATCCAACCTTGATAAAAATGAGGATAGTTTTATCTCAACTTAAAACCAATAACGCTGCTGCAGATATGCAGACAGCGGACCTTATTACTATCGGGCTGTTCAAAAAGCGATTGGCAATGACCTTGTCGGTAGAGGGCATATGTCTGATAAAGGAAACCTCAGGAAAGAAGAATGTTTAACTGCATCAACTACAGACAATGAAATACGCCATTGTCTGTAGTTGTAGTTTTCTGCCACCCTGAGCTATTTAAAAACTAAAGCCCCCTCACCAGAAATCCGTCACATCTTTCAGTCTTTTTGATGCTGTGATTTCTCCCACTGATTGCGAGGATAGGATTGTCATACGATGTCTAGATAAAATAAAATTAATAACATAATCCCAGCTTTTTGTACCAGTGTGGCTATGGAGATCAATAGTTTGGTACTTTAAAATATTTTACATTTGAAAGGAGAAATTTTAAAATTGAATTACCGTTTGCTCGCGAACTCCGTACCACACCCACATTTTTTTTATAAATGGAGAAGAATAATTAGTCAAAATAACTCTTTCAATTGAAATAAACCCACTTAACGTGCAAAAAAAATGTAGTACCTAAAATTTTGTAAGGATTCAATAAAATAAGAAAAGTGCGTATACGCCCCAGTGAACCACTATTTTAATTGAATGGATAATATCTCTTTTTATTGAACATCTTGTTTATTAAATAAATCTAAGGCTGTTTACTTACATGTGTATTTAATTTTTATAGTACCTTGTCTTCTAGAAGTCGGAGACTCTTGTTTCGACATTACTTTGTATTTTTTTTATTTAAACCTTTCATTCCTTCCATTTTTTTTGTAAAGTACTTATTTGGAATATGTAGTTATTTTTGTTCAAATTTTAATAACTCCCGCATATGTAATATTAATAAAATGCACGACTGGATCGCACGAATTTTTGCTTCTGTAGTAAAAGTTTCTTCGAATTTTAAAGATTGAGTGGATTATAAGCCTTAAATTTAAGGTAGTATTTTGTAAGTATAAAAAAATGAACAATATACCTCACTGTATAACATAATTCGCGATAAATTTGTTAAAAATATCTTCTTAAATTATTTTTAAGAGGTAAAAAAGTAAACCACAGTTTTAGTTTTTTAGTTTTGAAAAAAAAAAATTAAAAAAATCGTAGGAGCGTTTTTTTTATTTTATTTTTATATATGTATCTTTAACATTTTTTAAACATTCAAAAAAAATTGGTACACCATTTTTGAGCATTTTTTAATGTTGAATCAAAAATTTAATTTCGAAAAAAAATCAAAAATTTATTTTTTGAAAACTTTGGATATGCAGTATGATTTAAGATTTTGTATGCGTTTGCATAAAAAATTTAATTTAAATCGGTTATACAGATAATGAGATAATCCAAATTAAAAAAATGGTTCTATGAAAGGTACTGTTCATAATGACAAACTGTAAATATTGTTTTTGGTAAATAATAGACCGTACTAATATATTTATTATTCAGAAAAATTTTAACCAAAATCGTAGGAGTCGTTTTTGACAAACTTAAGATTTTATGCAACAGTTTTTTAACATTTATATGGTAGGTATCGTTAATTTTGACTATAAGAAAAATTTGTATTCAAAATATTCTAGATAATGTTACAAAACTGTATCAAGTTTCGTAAAAATCAACCAAGTCGTTTTCGAAATACATATTTTCAAAAAAAAAATTTAAACTTTTTTTTAAAATCAAAAAAAAAATGAAATTTTGGTACCTTCATAATACTATTTGAATTTTTTAGAAGATTCTCCATACAAAAATTATCAAAATCAGCTAATTAATTATCGAAAAAAAAACAAAAATTAAAAAAAAAATGGTTCTATGGGGTACCATTTAAAACCATTTTTCGAAAATTTTAATTTCGCCAAAAGGAAGCCTATATCTAATAATATTAATTGATTTTTTTTAGAAAAATCTGTGGAGCAATATTTTAGAAAAATAAGATTTTTTGAAAATGCTAAAAAAAATAAATGGCAGGTTCCGATATTTTGGGTCCCAAAAAAATTTAAAAAAAAAAAGTGTGGGGGCAATTTCCAAAAAACGCCAAGGCTGTAGGCAAGTACACAGACATATATATACAGACAGACGGACGGAATTGCAGGACCCACTTTTTTTGTCTTCCCTATCAACGTAATGTTCGTTTTTTTTTTGCGAATACAAAACTTGCCTTATCGCAAGTAAAAAATGCATAATGTTACTTCAAAAAATTCCAACAAAGCTGAATTTTGTTGGATAGCTTTATTTTTATGTCTGAAGTATTTTGCAAAAAGTACCCTTAATTTGGACCGGAGCAAAAATTTTTAAGATGGGTTAATGCAGCAGGAGTTAATTTTTTTAGCCAGTTCCCCAAAAACTATCATTTTTTTTAGGCAAATTTGTTTTAGCTTATGTAATTCTACACAAAAAATATATGATGTGATGCTTTTTCTTCAAGGCTGAGGTAACTCACCGGTGTCCAGGATTCTTCCCAAAGAAGCAACAAAACTTGGGATTGGAAGGTCTTTAATTCCGAACTTTTCGGAATTAATTTTTCTACTTAAACGTTTCACCAGAATTTGTTTATTTATCAATAATTGCTAACACGGTATTTCATATACTGTTTACAATATTATATTTTCTTAAGCTAAATAACACGGCATTTCATATAAAACAATTGATATCGAGCTTACAATAACTAACACGGTAATTCATATACTGTGTCCTCAGCCTGTAAACCTGAGGAACAAAACGGATGGAAACTCTCCGGAGAGAACCTGTCCAAAGTTATCCTAGAAGAGGAACACGAAGGAAATAAACGGTCAGGGCCCTTATCGGAAACCCTTTGTCCCTAGTACGCAACCTAAGGAACTAAGCGGTCGGAACCCACGGAGGACCAATGACCTCCTTGAAGAGCGGGCCAGAAGAACCAAACGGTCTGGAATCCTTACAGAAAACCCTTGTCCCTAGCACGCAATCTGGGGAACAAAACGATTGGAGCTCACAAAGGAGTCCTGTCCAATTAGCCACTGGAAGAGGAGCTTAAAGACCAAACGGTCGGGAGTTTTCCCTTGTCCCTAGCACGCAATCAGGGGAACAAAGCGGATAGATGACACTCGGAAGAGAAATCTTGTCCAATGAGCTTCTAGAAGAGGAACTCAGAGGAACCAAACGAGTGCGGGAATCTTAATGGAAAACCCTGTGTCCTCAGCGAGCAAACTAAGGAAATAAGCGGTCGGAACCCACGGAGGAGCACCTTGTCCAATGAGCTACTTGAAGAGTAGTTTCAAAGGAACCAAACGATCGGGAATCCTTACAAGAAAACCCTTGTCCTCAGTGAGCAGACTAAGGAAATAAACGGTCGGAACCCACGGAGTAGTACCTTGTCCAACGAGCTACTTGAAGAGAAACTCGGAGGAACGAAGCGGTCGGAAGTTCTTAAGGAAATCCCTTTATAAGTAAACACTAACTAAATAACTAATAATAGCTGTATTTTATTTTCCCCCAGATCTGATCCGGATTGGATTTGGAAACATAAATACAAGTAATACAAAAACAACACATGATCCAGGTCTGCTTCTAGATTTGGATTTCGAAATCCATTTTTTGAACACTTCCCTAGCAATATTTTAATTTTATAGGTTGGTACCACTGCTAAAATTTACAGAAAAAAGTCAATAAAATTAAAAATTCTCGAAATCAAACAAATGCCGCCGCCATCATTCCAATTTTTTTTTATGAGTTTTTCTTCATTCAATAGAGACGACGCGTCGCGAGGCACGGAAAAAATACATAAAAACTATTAACTTAATGAAAATTAAACTAAAAAAATAAAACTGTTCCATTTTAAACATTCAATACCAAATATTATTTCAAATAATATTTGTGAAAATTTTCCTTCTGTCAATTTTATTGTGCAAATAAAGCCAACTGTGAGAAATAAATAAATTTGTGATCCAGTTTGTTTTATTATCATGATCTGATTCGGATTGGATCTGGGGGATAATAAAATGCAGCTAATATTTGCCCTAGCTGACTCCCTAACAATTTATTTCCAAAAAGTTAGAATGGCCTCTTAAGCAGAGTAACCTGCTAAGCAATGCCTCTCTGTCGCCGAAACACCTAATCAAGAGGTTTTGTTTGCGGCCCGATCTTTAATCCTCTGTACACTAGATTGGTACCCACACTGGACGAGAAAAAAAGACAATTTAGTCGATTGTTTCATCTCGCCTTATCATATTCTGGGAAACGAGTCAGTGTGAACTGACAGATTGCGAACGAAATATTATATATTTCAAATGACCGGGTGGGTGCACAGTGACTATGCACTAAACAGAAAGGGTGTATATGGTGGTCGTACCGTCTTGCTGGTAATTAGCATGGGTACTTTTAGGGTGTATGCGGTTGTCGCATCGTTTTGCTCGTAATAAGCTATGGGGTATTGGATATTGTAACGCTTCGTTACAATGAACAATTTTGTTTGTAATAAATAAAAGATATTGAGAAAAATTTGGCAGAACGTTAAGGTGTAGCAAATTTAGCAAAAAAAAAAAATTGTTGGCCATCGAAACATGCAATTTTATTGCATTTTTTTACTTTATTTGCAACACCTTAAAGTCCTGGCACGTTTTTTACAAAATATATTGATAGTACGAAAAAAGTGTCTTTATTTTGTTTTGTGTAGAATTTCATAACCAAAAACTTTTGACTTTCCATTTTTGCAAAAGATTTCATAGTTTTCGAGGAATTTGCTAAGAATGGAACAGTCCAAATTTAGGACACTTTTTGGAAAATGTTTCAGACAACAATAAAGCTCCTACCAAAATTCAACTTTGTTGGAATTTTCTCGTAATTTGGCCACTTTTTGTCTAATTTTCCTAGGCTATAAATCTGGTAACACCAAAATCAAAGAAAAATTAAGACAGCCACAATTCTTTTGTTTTACTGGATGAACACAATGCTGTATATAGCACTAGCAGAAAGTTGAAGTTTCCTTAACTTTCCACTATTTGCCTTACATTTCTTGGCTACACTTTGGCATTAGTGGGTTAACCGTGGGAAGTTCGTTATACTCCAAGACATATGTAGGTATGCATTTTTAACCTTCGACAAAATTTTGACCAAAAATTACTAAAAACTAAAAATCCTCCATAATTATAAAACATCGCATCGAAAAGCATTAATTACCAAAACTTACATATTGATTGAATAATTTTACACTTAACACTTTGAACTCTATTCATTAATTCATACATTTACCATGAATAAGTGCCCTAAAGACAAAATGCAATAACACAGTGTGAGTGTGTACAATATGTGAATTATTGTTAGAATGGAAAAATCCAAGAATGGTGGCAAAAATCTAATATTATGCTATCACACATGCCTGTGCCCTAGACTCTCTCTCTCTTTATTGACCAAACCAATTTGAATCGCCCCAATAATTTATTCTTCGATCTGCCAAACTGTGAATAGACCAATCAATTTTGCGTTAAGCGTTATGAATACCAAAAGCCCAAATTCAAACGGATGTACAATATGTGCTATGGTATGCTATGCTATGCTGATGCTATGACCCCCAAAACCTACCCTCGCACTCCTAATATTAGATGCTTACGCCATCCCACACAAATGTTGGTCGTATAGATCTTTCATTTTTATGTGACCATGGATTCTGCATGTGGTATAGCAGAGAGGGGGTGAATTGGGTTATGGTGGTGCTTGGAGGTTCGCCGGGTGAAATACGATTTTGGATTTCAGATTTTGGTTTTCTGTTTGAATCAATTCATCCCGACCGGTTGCCCCAAGCCCGGAGCCATCCATGGTTGCGTTGCGTGTGTGTATCTGCTAGTTCATATACGGATATCCACTTACAAAATAGAAAGATGATGCTGAGTTTAAGGATTCCCAGGATAAAAAATGTGGGAGTATCAATACTTGATATTTATAAATATGTACCAATCAAAAAAAAAAAAAATCCGAAGAGAAGAAAATTAAAGACGAAAGTGGTGAGAGAATCCTTTCAATCATATACAGCAAAAACCCAGTAACACTGTGACCTTACATCGCATGCGACAAGGACATCATAGGCACACACGAGATTATTTGCTCACAAAAAATAGAAGAGAAAAAAATAAATAAATAAAAATAGAAAAAGCGAAGGCAAAACAAGCGGACCTAACCAAACACATCAGGACGACGAAATCCTTGGGGTGAGAGGGAAATCCTGACAAAACTTGTGTGTTGGCTAAACTGTGTGCTGTCACTTGTGAACGCATCCATGCCCACCAGCCACCCCGGTAATCCTGTGTAACCATCACTGCAGGATTGAGAGGTTCCTTTTGAATGTGTGAAATATTATTTGCTATTCGCAAAGGAAGAAAAAAAAATAGAAAAGCAAACAAATCCTTCGTCTTCATTTTACTTTTCCTTGTCCTTCACGCAACGGTAAATAACCACTGAATAATAAAATCTAGATTTTTTTTTATTTTAGGGTATATTTTATTTTTTTGTCCCACATAAAAAAAAACTCGCCTCAAACTCACATTCATATCCTCATGGCCTGGATGTTTTTTGGGTGCGAAATCAAGAGTGATGTTTGGCTAAAAGTGGAGAATGCTGTCGAAAAACTCGAGTGGACTGTGTTTAGTTTTTGCCGGGGTTGGAGGTCGAGCACATGCATCCCAAGGGACGCGTCCAGAAGGTGGGAGGTAAGGCTATAGAATAGAAACTCGGATTGGATGTGTTATACTGAAGGAATAAGGCTATGAATGGTAGTGGGGCAATGTTGACGTTCGTTTGAGGTGGTATAACTGTGAAGTAAATTGAATTGAGAAGAAAATAATCAAATGTATATAGGTTGGTGGTATAAACTCATACAAATGTATATATGCCTCGTCAACAAATGAATAGTGATGTTGATGAGATGTTACACGTTCCTGATGAGGGTGCAATTGCGATTGTATAGTGAGTGAGTGGTGAGGGAGTCGTTTGTGTGTGGCACCACAACTGCCAACCAAAAAAAAGTGCCTTTGGATTGAGTTGCGGTTGCGGTAAAGGCATTCACGTTTGGATATATGTATATTGTATACCTTACCTACCTACCTTCTTCTTTTTCGTTTAAGAAAAAGCAACATTTCTGCTCAAGAGGTGGCAAAAATGTCATTTTATGAGTGTGATTCTGTGGAAATTCCAAAGAAGTTTAACCAAGTTAACAAATAATGTTTATGGCGGCAAGCACACAAGAGATAGAGTACCATTGATAATGAAGAAGGGTGAACTTGTCCTTGATTTTTCTTTCAATAACTTATAGCTTCGGCAGTAAAATGCGCCATTATTATTGAGTTTGAAGAATAATCTTGTTATTTAAATTGATTTATGTATGTGTATGTATGTATGTGTATAGAAAATGTTGTTATGGAATCAGTTTTATTTTTATTTATACATAAATGTGAATTCGGAATATTATAAGAATATAAACCAAGATCCTAACCTATTTAGATACGTCATTTTATTCAGACCAAAATATGTATTTTCTTTTACGTGCATTATATGACAATGTGGATACTATATATCAAAAAGGAAAAATTTTGACGGTAGCAGAGTAGGTATAGTGCATTTATAAACACACCCGTTTGTAGAACTTGTTACGAAAATTTTTTCAATGTGTATTATGAATATATTTCAAATCAAAATTTTTATTTTAAAAATTTAGCACACAAAATATCAAAAATGAAAAAAATATGTATGTTGTATATAAGTAGCTAGGTACACTACAAGTTGTACAACTTCAAATTCTGGAGTTGGGGTCAGAATTTCTAAGTCAGAAATCCGGAAAATCCAAAATCCCGAAAACCAAAAATCCAGAAAACCCAGAATCCAAAATAGCCAAGATCCAAAAAACAAAATTCGCGTAACTTAAATTTAAAAATATATTTATATTTCGGGATTTTATATTTCAAAACAAAAAATATCTATGTATGTATGTATGTACAAACATATCAAAATTGGAAAGTATTTGAAGCTCTAAAATTTTTTTATGCATATAGTAACTTGCGATATATGTACTTCCCAACTAACAATTTAGTCCTATATTTATCCAAAGAAGTTTCTTATTACTCTTTAACATACTTCTATTATTTTTGTATTATACTGCAAAGAGTTAAAAAGGCGACCTTTTTTCACTTCTATTTTACCTTTATGGAGTAAAATCGTTTTACTCCGAAGAATACTCTTATAAGATTTGTAAGAAGTGCTATAGAAGGAATGTACAGTGAAAATCGGATAAGTGCCTCGCATAAGTGCTTAACCCGTTTAAAAATGAAAAAGATATTCCAGTAGTCTATTTTATTATGTATTTTCAATTTTCTTATAACCTACAACATAATAAAGCATCAGGCTCTTAGAATTTGACTAAAAATTAATCAGAGCATTGACAAAAAAAAACAAATATTTTATTTGACAACGTAAACTTTGGAAAAAAAGATTCAGTTTGAACATTTTTTTTTTCTGAGCTTGAAAATTAATTTTTTTAAAACTGTTCACTAAAACAACTTGACTCAAAAATAATGTTAAAAAATGGATCTCTGACTTTCTTTTAGGTTATAGCCTGATATACTATGCGTTGCCGTTATTTTTTTATAATTTTTTTTTCATAAAAAGTAATTTTTTGAACAAAATTGCCCCTCCCTCCTAAAGGGGGGAGGCTCCCACCTAAAGAAGGGAGGAGAATAGACCTTCCTTCTGACACAATTCCTTTATTGTCATGGTTGATCTTATACAGTGTAAAACCTATCTTTTTTTTAGCATTTTATGCGAATCGAACGGTTTAACCCCTTTGGGTTTTCAAATGGTCTGGCAGGGCAAAAGCCGCTTTCAAATATGGTATTGGACCCACTGTTCCGTGATCAGGGGAGCAATATCTAGGGGTAGGTGCAAACGGTTCATACAATTAAAATAGTACAAACAGTTGATTTTTTTTGGTTTTTACCGTACTATTGCTCACTAACGCCGCGACCAGGGACTGCAAGATTTTCATTTCTGTCATCAGCTTGACCACTGCTTTCGACTCATATACTTTTTTTTTTGGTTCACTTTCTCACCCCAAAATTTGCTGTGGGCTCTTAGACTATTATGGCTATAGAATTTTTTAAGCGCAAACTTGAATTAAAAAAACATAGTTCGCGAACAAATCGGTGTTTGCGCAATAAATCTAGTTTCGAGAAGCTCAGAGGATTTTCTTTTACTTTCTAATTTTTTTATATTTTGACAGCTCACATAAGATGTAACTTATAAGTTTCAAATATGAGCTCATTTTAGGGGAAACTTTAATATTAAAAAAAAAAAACCTCTCCAGCAAAAAAAATCATAGTTAAATTCGCATTTTGAATTGGCTATAAGAATTCAGATATAAAAATTATTTATTTTTTATTTGAAAATTAATTTAAACATAGCCCTGAAACCAACTCATTGATAAATTATTACGTAGCAGAAATGGGTTGGGGTCAGAATACCGAAATTCCGAAAACCCAAAATTCAGAAAACCCAAAATCCAGAAACCCCAAAATCCCGAAAACACAAAATCCAGAAGACCAAGAATTCAGAAAACACAAGATCCCGAAAACCCAAAATCCCGAAAAACTAAAATCCCAAAATTTGCGCAAATTTCTCATTTCATATAATTTTTCGGGATTTCGATTTTCTGGTTTTCTGGATTTTAAGATTTCTGTATTTCGGGATTATGGGTTTTCAGGATTTACGGGATTTTGGGGTTTCGGGATTTTGAGTTTTCTGGATTTCGAGATCAGTCCAACTCCTCCCAGAAATGGGATATTTACAAAAGAGTATGTCATTTGAAAGGCCCACCAAATTTCACTAAAGGTCAGCTGGTTTCAGTAATCTGTCATGCATAGAATTTTGTCTATACCTAAATTTTATTTTATGTTTTTTTAAAGTCATGGAGATTTTGACAACTCATTTTAGGAATATTCGAACAAAATTTATACAATCAGAAAGGTTACCAAATCCTCATAAGAGGTCCATTCCTAGGAATGGTTGAGAGTTGTAAGTAACTATAGGTCTTGGTTTTCAATGAGCAAGGTTTCAGATGATAGATATACTTTTCGTTTCTAAAGAACAAAAGAAATTGTAGAATAAATAAAAAAATACTACTTTTACGGATAAATTCTATTAATATTAAGAAGATAACATGAAAAGATTCAAATCGAACCAAGGATTATATAGATTCTTTTAAAATCTCTTAAATCTCCTTTTCTTGAGACACAATTTTATGGTATCAATAATAATTAAATCATGTATTATGTACTTATTTATTACATGAATTCAAGTAACCAAAGTACTCACAAAACGCTCCCATAAAAGGCCTATATCAGGTTTTTCCTTTAAAATGCACTAATAGCCTTTACTCACTTGCCTAAACATATTTCGCTCCATTTCTGGAAATGTGGAGTATTCAAATTCATAAAAGTAATTTGCACAAATTACTTACCCTAAAGGGTATATTAAATGCCATTACAATGTCAGCCCATAGAATTGTAACTCCGAGTTAGTATACTCGTAGTTTGTATCAAGTGAACAAGATCCCTTTCCACAAAACAGAAAACACATTCGTTTTATTTGACAAACCAGCAATTTAGGATTAATAAACAACATCCAAGTGCCCCGGACTTTATGTGAAATGCCATCCATGTATCCATTCCAAAATACTCCTAAATATTCGTACTTAGATGAATACATATTTTGATCAAAGTCCTCCCTTTATAGCTTTGAAGCATCCATCATTATTGTGTTCATAATAGGATTTCAATCCATTCCCAATAACTTGTACAACCCCATCCCTACCTCCAGCAGCCTATAGTCGAAAATTTGTTGAGTGAAAATGTTGGGTTATTATCATCATCAAATGTTTCATCATCGGAATGCAGAACAAGTTGTATTCAAAAGTTCAGTCCATAGATTCTGTACGCCAAAGTTTGATGGCAATCAAATCGTATTGGAATGGTCAACCCTATAGAACCTTTTTCCGAATCAATTGAATACGAATTTGTCAAAATTTGACTAGAATGAAATCTCAACTGGAAAATAACTGTCTGTATCGTTTTTGCTTCCTTGGTCTGGCTGGTTCGCTACTCCTGATCCTGCGATGGTCATGGTCAACAACAATACGAAAGCATAGGTGGAGCACATCAGCTGGAAATACACTGTAAACAAAGCTTTAAGCCGATAGAAATTTAGGCTACCCCTTTCCACTGTTTCCTCTCTATGGTGTACAGAGCAGAGATAAATCATTTCGGTGATGACGACGAAAAGGGGTTACGACTTCCGACAGGCTAAAACCGCGTGTTGCTTGGAGTTTCGTCAGAGAATTTATGAAACAATTTCCCATCGGTGCACACACATGAGCCGCCTGGCAACCAATGAGCAACAACGACGATGACGGAGATGGACGGCCGCCATAGTCATTTCGGGCCTCCTGCGACAGGATGCCTACCAAAAAGGATATATGCCTGCCATGCAAAAATAATAATTTATATGAGCGTATACTCGTTCCCTTTGAAGACGTTATGGCGAGTGTGAGCTGTTATGTGTGAGCGTTTGGTGTTCTTGTTCAAATGGCTTCGGAGGCGAAGTGTAAAGGCGGCGACCGTCATAGCTATTAGACTGCGGGTTGTGTGGGCTGAGGAGATATGATAAACTGTTGTTCGGTAAAAGTTATGGGTTTTATGGCCACCACATAGCGGCATGATGGCAGCAGCACAGCGCAGCGGTTTCAATGGCAATGGGTGGCAATCACGTTTTGTGTTACTCGTCAGCTGTCATTTATTTGTGGTTATTGTTTTTGAGAGAATAGCAACACTTTGAAATAATGCTCACACAAAATGCTTATTTTTATAGATGGATGAATGCCAGAGATGTCACTTTACGTCGCGTCAGTAGTGTTGATGGAGTGCTTGGAGATAATTTGAAATTATTACTGCTTTAAGATAAAAGGTCACACTTTTATTTTTTATTTTTAGGAATCGTAAATTATTTATCGAAATAACATGAAAGAGTTTATTACACAGGAGATCTGAGAATTAAATATTCCGGCCTATATACATACATTATGTCATAAAAAAAGATTTTTTTCAGGGCCTTTTGCGAGGAATTAAATAATCTTAGACTATCTCTCGTTGTGTAAAAGTTCCTCCCACCTTAGCCCTTCGAGTGCTGAAATGTTTAACTATTTTTTTTTTTTTAAATGAGGATTACAAGTAGTAAGAGAGTATAGGTATAGCCCGTGGCGTTGAACTGTCATGGCAGAGGTCTGGGTTCGATTCTCACAAACACCTGCTTTAGAATCAAAAGAAACAGCCCTACGTGCCTTCTTAGATAATGAGAGGACCTTCGAAAACACGAAGCTATAAACAAGGCTCTATTAAGGGGTTCTATCACCCTTGCTGTGGGTTGTTGATGAATTACTAGAAACTCTTACTTCTCAACAATGCACACGCTACATCGGTTTTGCTGATGATATTATAACAACAACCTTGGTGAAGTTCGAAGAACTAAATATAAACCCTCTAAAGACAACGATAGTACCATTTACCCAGAGGAGGCTTTTGCCACGCATGAAACCTATCCGATTGGCGATCAGGAAGAAAAAAATCATGCCCCAGGAGGATGTTAAATAGGTACTTAGGAATTACTCTAGGCAGTAAACTCCTCTGGAACAAACACGTTAAGAAGGCTACTAGGGCCCTCGTGATATGCAAGAGACTTGCAGGTAAAACCGGTGGCTGTAAACCAAACATCCTAAGATGAATGTACACCATGATGGTACCCATCATTAGGTATGGTGCGGTTGCATGGCAAAAAAGAACCGAACTAAGGGGCCAGTTATAGCTATCATTGAAATTCATCATTGAACATTTTTAATTTAAGATTTAGGGCACTTAAAAAGCAAAATCAGTAATTATTTTGATGCTAATGTGAAGCTGAAATCGCAATCGATTTCCAGCCTTTACTATTAAAAAAAAAAAAATTGAAAAGCGCCGCTCACCTTAGCCATTCGGATTTAGCATTAAATTGAAGGTCCACTCCATTCCTGCAGACACGCATACAGGATTGTTTGATAGTTTTAAGTTGCTATAGGCCCTATAGTTCTTCACGATTGTTGAGCCACCAAATTTTTATTTTATTTATCATTCAGTATAATATCCAGACATAATTTTTAACATTTTTTTACCCTAAATGCCAAGCTTGTTTTTTAAGGGATTGTGCAAGTTTTGCTATTTTAGACCAGAAAACGTTAAGTTTAGGGTGCATTGAACACTGCAGCAATTTAATGTTATTTTTAATCAAAGGAGTCTGAATTACACTTAAGGCAGTCAATATTTTAGCTGCACTTTCTTCTCTAGTTTATTTAATTTTTTCACAAAACCATTACGATCACTTAATTTACTTTCAATCGACAATCGATAGTTGAACTAAACCAATGTACATATAATTCTGCCTTTAGTTTGTGCAAACCATATTATACAATCGTATCCACAACACTTTTGAGAACGCCATCGCATTACATCGTATAGTCGAATCTGTAAATTTGTTTTGGAATCAATATTGAGTCCCGAAATGCAGGTTAACTAAAAAGCATTTCGGTACAATTACTGACCTGAATCAACGCTCTAAAAGGTATGCCAAAAGGGTGAAATGTAAACGCCATTTGTACCTTACATTCACCCTCACTATCTCACTGCTGCTGCTCCATTATCCTGATGCCAAAACTTGATTTATGTATTTTTAATGGTGTCGACTCGTGAGAATTGCGAAACGAATAAGTGATGCAGCGCAGCGGCCGGCAGTGTTACACACTTGCAGCACCAGCAGAAGCCGTAGTGGCACAGACCCATAACTGCCCGAAACATGTGTTTTATGCAGAATTCATGTAAGTTCTCTTTTTCTCATCTCCATTATGACTAACGTATAGTTTGCTGGCCTATTCCCTATAATAAGAGCTTCGTTGCCAATTAAATAGAAAATCGCTCGCCGATGCGAGTTTGTGTGTGTTAAACTTAGGACTCAGATGCTTAGGTATTAGTGGAAATTGTTTGCTAATTGAATTTACACTAAAGTGTATTGGTATGATGTCGCTGATGGGCTATACCAATCCCTGTTCCAGGGTCCTTTAAGGTAAAACTAATTTGACCTCGGGTTGACTGATGATAGGTATGAATTGTTGACTTTGGGCAGTTAATTGAGTCGAGTATTCTGATAATGACAGGAAAGTTGCGTTTTAAATCCTTTAAAATATTAAATCAACTACTGGTACTGCTACTTTACTATTCTAAACGACCAACAGCCATAAAATGGATTTCGTTTTTTTTTGTTTTGTTTTTTTTTTTTTTTTATTAAATATCGGAGACATTTAATTTTTTTTTTGAATCAGTCTAATAAGTTACATATAAATAATAATTATATATTATTATTTATCCATTTAATAAATTGAAGAATGGAAATTTCAATATGGAAAAAAAGCCATGAAACACGTTCTGTCAATTGATAAAACAAGTTGAGCGGTTAACGAGAAAATCGAAAATCCAAAAAACTGTTCTATGGCATGTACTGTTAATAACGTTTTTGATAAACTTTTTCACCAAAGTGCAGAACATACTAGCACTAGTACACACAAAAATTAAAAAAAAAAAATCTTACAGCCGTTTTTATGATTAATAACCTTTTCCAAAACTGTTGTCTGGCAAGTACCATTATTTTTTGAGCTAAAAACAAAATCTCGATTTTCGCTCTAGGCAATCACCCAAGAATCTTATGCTCTAAGTTTGAAGAAAATCGCTTTAGTGGTTTAGGCTGAAGGCCGAGGTACAGACAGACAGATTTTTTTCGTGTTCTCTATTATAAATCATATGTAGTTGTGTATCGCAGTAAAAAATGCATGACTAGATCGCACGAATTAATTCTTATGGTACAAGCGTTAACGTTGGTATACATTATGTAGATGTATTTATGTCGAAATTTCAAACGCGATATAAGGATTACCTTAAAATATTTGGGGTAGCTACGGGCCAAGAAAAATATCGGTCTCGTATCGGTCAAAGAATCTTGGTGGCCTGGGCATAAAAAATTAACAATAAAACATTGAAATTTTTAAATATAAAATTGATTTGTTAAATGTTGAGCAACTTTTAGAACCCCTCCATCTGCCCTACTTTCATATACCCTTGATTGTGTAATTATTCAGCAAAAACTCACCTCGATGGAATACGCCCGTATTGTATAATTATAGGTATACTCAATATGAAATTTAGGAATTTAATCATGACTAGGGCCGGGATGCAAGTACTCCCCCCACCCTCCCTTAAAAGTCCGACTATTAGAAGTGAAGTTAAAAATCTATCTATTCATACAAATTTAAGTAAGCCATTTGCCTTGAATTTTAAATTATTTAGCTATCATTCAAAATATTAATTGTTAATTTTTGGACAGTTAGAAAGTCAAATCGATAAAAAATTTTAATGCCAAGATATAGGCCATGACTTGAATTATTATTTTATTAAAAAAAAATATAATTCTGGACCAAACTTCAACATAAAATCACTTTGAAATGTCCAATTGGTAAAGGAGTTCAATCATTGAAATAATAAAAGTAATTTTATCAGGTTTGGCCGAAATGTTTTTTTTTTGGCTAAAAATAATAACTGAGTAATAGCCTTTATTTTGGCATATAAAAAAAAACTACAAATTAAGCTTTCCAAACGGCTCAAAACTCACAATTAGAATTTTCTATGATAGTTTTCATTGATCCCTTTAATGGGCGGCGGCGGCCGGCGGCTGAAACCTATTAAATATTTGCAATCACGAAAATTTGTACACTCTTTCGAGAATATTTTAATACAAATTTATAGCCTAATATTTCCACTTTCATTTAATACCTTTTATATTAACATTCTGACAATTAGATAAAAGTTATAGACTTCTATAACTCGCATCAAATCGTCTGATGATGATTTTAAAAATCTACGAATCAAGATAATTTTAGATTTTAGATGGCGGATATTTATTTGTTACTACGAACATACACCTTCTTGCATTTAATTGTTATTACTATATCCCCAAAGCTATTCCGTCTAGCCACAAAATCAGTTTTCACCTGAGATTCAACTTTTGGTAGATTACTTTGGATTATTCGATTTCTTCTGTGGACTTGTGTGGTTCTTGCTTATCCATTTTTATTGTTCATTTTTTGTATATACTTACAACTATAAGCCTCTAACATTCTTCAATTATCGCACTGACAATTCTAATGGAATAGTGAATCCTTAATCCATGTGGACACACTAATTCCAATTCCACTGCACTCCCAATATAGAAATGAACCGAACACAAAGTGTAATCTTGTTTTCTTGTACATCTTTTAAGAGGCTGGATTACAATGGCAAAGGCATCAGCGTTATAGCAAATGGAAACGAATTTAAAAAGAAAATGTGCAATGAGAGTGAAGTCGAGCTATTGTAAAAATAAAAACACTAAGAGCAGTGAAAAAAGGACATGCCAGACGGCTTATAAGAGAGCTAGGTGCTCACAGCACAAAAACAAGCAGTCCGCTTGAAATGAAATTAGTTGTGTTAGTTGTGAAAATAATTGAATTACACTTGAATGAAAACAAAACAAAATTGTTGCTAGCCCAGCAAGACAGAAAAAGAAGCGACCATCATCAGGCAAAGTGGATACCTATGAGCGTGTAAAAAGTTTGCCATTCCATATGTTCTCATTTTTTTTTTTGGAAATGCGACAACAGCAACGTAAATTGAGTAAAAAGTTCGTCAAAAAAAAAAAGGAATTTAATACAATTCCTTAAATTTCAATAGGAAATTTGGCCCCAATGAAAAATTACCCCAACGGAAAACGGCTCCGAAATTGGAGCTTTTTTTCGAAGAATAGCCCCATTTTCATAATTTTTATTAATTTATAATTAAATTATCAGACATTTTTTGACCAATTTTCATTTTTTGTTTAAGATAAAAGTGTGGGGCCATTAAATGGGTTGATATTACCTAACTAAGGGATATTGAGGTGAATTATGAAGAGAAGAGAAACTTCTTTAAATGGCGAAAGTACCAAGACGTATGGATATACTCTTTTAAAATTGCATGTACTGAATGATTACATCATTTCAACCTACCAGTAAATAAAATAAGATATTTATGAAAATCTCCTATCTTTTTCATTTTAATCTAACTATCGAAAACGTCGAAGAATGAGGGAGAAGTTTAACGATATCATTCGGCTCTCGATGAGGATGCAAACATGTATTGAACAGGCGAGACAAGGCTGTTTCACAACGCAACGAGAAAACGAGACGTCAGCGTGACGAGATCTTTTCGCAGTTTCTCTCTCTTAAAACAGAATTTTAAGCAAAAAAATAATACATAATTAAGCATTTCACGTCGTCACATGCACGTCACGTCATAAAGTTCGAAAAATTGAAAAAAAAAAAAAAAAAACGCAACGTGACGACGAGAAATACTTTATAATTATTGTATTATTTCGTTGTTTGAAAATCGTTTTAAAGAGAGAATAACTGTGAAGAGATCTCGCCACGCTGACGTCTCGTTTTCTCGTAGCATTGTGAAACAGCCTACATTCTGCGTGCATAGAGAAGTTATAGAATGTACATTATTATTTACTTACGCTGTTGTTTGAAAAATATTGTTTAATAATTTTAAGTTTGGAATTAAATAAACTAATTGAAAATTGAAAAAAAAAATGAAGCTTATTCAGTACTGAATTACTTACTCGGTGAAAATTCTTATTTTAGAAACAATTTTAGTACCAGAAGCTATCTCAACTATTTTTCGAGGTGAGCTGCTACGACTAAACTTTACTCCACACAGAGAGGATCTAATCAGCGTTGCCGCCCGAAATAAAATTAGCGTTCCATATTTTCTGATAAAACGTGCCAATGTTCGTGCCACATAAAGAAACCACAAATTCTTCTATTTTCTCGAAAAACCTGTAATCAATTTTATTACGGGGCGTAAAACAATATAACATAGATCTATGGAAATCATGTGCTCTATTGGCGCATTGTGTTTCTGCCCTTTTTTTCGGAATTTTGGACCAATTTTTATTAAATTTTGTTGAAATTTGCTTCATTTTAAGTAAAATAATGGAAATAAAAAAACGTGTCTTATTGAACTTTTTCGTGCCACCGTGTCACGAGGAAATTATCGCGTAAAAAAAGCACGATTGTGCCACTTCGGCAACGCTGGCATCTGCCACTTATCTGTGACTGTAACTTCTGTAATGCGGGAGAAACAGAAAATATTATACATTTTCTAAGTGAATGTGCGATATATTAAGAGAAATAAAAAGGTTACATTGGAAAGTCAACACTATTTAAGCAGGAACGAGGTGATAGAACTCTTAAATGGGAAAGACTGGTTCAAATTCTTCGCGAATACAGCAAGGAACTTAATTGTTATTCCAATAAAATAGTAAATGTCAAATGAACTTTTTTAATAACTTTTTATTAGGTATTTAATTTATAATTCAACAAATTTTCACTTAAAAAATTTATTCAAATTTTGTTCACCCACTCAGACGGCATTAAGTCATTGCCAGTGAATTTTATGACTGTCAACAAAAGAAAATTTGTAATGAATAACTACAATTTTTAAACTAAACTAACTTTTTAAACTAAACTATAGTTTCGAGCAAGTGGCCCTATAAGATAATTGTTTTTCTTTTGTTTATCATAAGGTTCAGAAAACATGAATATACTGTGATTTGTTTTCACAAAAATCACATATAAATTGCTTCTCTAAAACCTCTATTTATAAAGTTTTTGTCCAATCAAAGTTTCTTGCACTTATTTTGTAGAGGATATACCTATCATCCTAAAATAAGGACCTTGTCATTCTCATCATTATCATCTCTCTTGTTCATAACAGCCCACAGATCCTATTGCAATATCCTTACAAAAACAAAAAACAAAAAAAACATGCTCACCCAAAAGAAGGTTGAAGATGTCTGCACTGAGAGGCTCCATTTCTTCGATGCCACATCATTTTCTTTACATAACATCAATGACAATATGACCGAACGGTACCAGAGATAGGACAAGATTAACAAAACAAAAAGAACTTGGTATAAAAATAAACCTAACCCCTAGTAAGGGGCATAGGCTAAGGAAGAGAATAACCCCCAAAGCACCAACAACAACAACGGAAATAAGTCGGAATTATCTAAATAAAAAAAAAAAACTGAATTAAAAAACTCCAAGAAAAAGAAGTCCTTCCTTGAGTTCTGGCCTGTACTTCTGAAGAAGTCTTAGACGAACATGGGTTTCTCATGAGAGGATGATATGAAAATAAGCACGCGTGGTGGTGATTACACTCTCCACAAAAGACTGAATGAATGTCCGCCTCAACTTGACAACAACAGGGAACTGAGAAAAAAAAACACACAAAAAAAGTATACTCCTTAGAAATATATAACCCTACTCAGGGTTCAGGACAAAAAACGACGATGACGACTACGACGAGAACGACGAAGGAATTTCTAATGGGAAACTGAGCTGAATTCTATTGCGATGGCAAACATGATGAAGGGATTCCTTATTTTCCAACTTTAGTACATCCATCTTCCTAAGAAACGTTATACCAAAAGACTATGTTTACATCCCAGGCTCATCCCAACACAAAATTCGGGCCAAAACTATAGAAGAACTAAAGCAACAACACGAGAAAAAAAAAGGATAAGCGTTGTCCAAGTTTGAATGGATCATGGCGTAGTTCTGACAGAAGTCTTTATATCCAAAATCCATCCGTAGGTTACTGAATGAATTTGTAATTGGATTTCTGTCCTTTCTTGGTTTTTGTTATCAAAAAGGATTCGAGTGTAGAAGATGCTCCAAGCTACATAACTAAGGAGCCTTTCCGAAGACGTTCAGGTTGCTATGTTAGAATCTTTTTTTCTTCTCTTTTTTTTTTTCTTCCTTCGCATACTTTTATTTCTGTTGTTTGTGTCCAAGAGTGAATGGGTCGATAGTTACCAGAAGGAAACACAAGGGAGAGCCTGAGCCCCAAGGAGCCGATGGGATGAGATAGAATAGAATAGAGCTGCAAGGAATCTGGCTGGGGCTATTGAAGATTATTGAGGGATGAATTAGAAAGTTATGCTGAGGTTTTCCAATAATTTGCATATAAGATACAAGAGTACTTAAAGTTGGGGCCATTCACAAATGGGTGTGATGTTTACATTTCTTGGAACTTGATTTTGATGGCATATAACTCTTCACCTTAGACGGTTTGAATTTGAAGCTACTTGTTATGCTGCGAAGGTTCTTCTTTCACAGAGCTAAATAATATTTAACAAGATTTTTTTTTACAAAATCAATGTCTTGTCTATACAGTGCAGTCTATAATTTGAAATGTTATGACTATCTTACTCCTCATCAGACTAATAAAATTAAAAAGAGGCTGGGTTCTACCCACACTGATAACTTTCCATTGGTTCCCTTTGAAACTCGACACCCTATGTTATTTTTTATAAAAAAAATTACCAATTAAAAAATATTCGAAACAATTATCAGTTGTACAATCAAGGGAAGGCCGTTTGCTCTAAATATGTGACACGAAAAATTTCAACAATTATTTACAGTTTTTTTTGCAGTTTTTTTGGCCTAAAAAAAAACTGTCCATTGCATTTTTTTAAAAACCTTACCAATTACTAATTATGGTATTTTGTGTAGACCTAAACTATTCGGGAGTTGATATCATTGGTTGTTCTCGAGATATTCGAGCCAAAAAACATTTTGTTTAACAATTTTTAGCAGTTTTTTGGCCTATAAAAAGAAAAAACGTTAATTGAATTCTTTTACAAACTCTACCGATTTATCAACTACAACTTTGTGTATTAAATAAAATTAACATTCATATTTTTTAAAAATTTGTAATGGTTTTTTTAATTAAAAAAAACTGTGGGTTAATTTTTTTTTTTAAGTATTACTAATTTTTCAGTACGTCATTTATGCATAGAATGAAACCAGGCTGAAGTCGATAGCATTATTTGCTCTAGAGATATTCGAGAAACAAGCCATTCTACAACCTTTTTTAAATTACTGTTATAAAAAAAACCGCTAGTTGAATTTTTCTTTAAATCCTTTATACATTAATATCCTTTATGGGCTTATTATCTGTAAAATAAAATTTATTTGCAGTCGATATCTCTATGCGTTCTCAAGATATCATCGGCGAAATGGCCGGCCGCACATTGGATGCGTTAACATACGAATTCATATCGTACTTAAACGTGTAAATACTGGTCGCACGAATCGAGTGCGCACACTGAATACATTTTTTTCCTTCGAATACGCAGTGTCCTGGTGACTCATCGCTTTCGCGAAGTCCTCTTTCCATACATTTCAATGTTTCAACGTACGAACGTGTATATACAAATCCCAACAAGTTCGGATTCATTTCGTACGTCGGAAGTAAACGTACGTATACGTATGACTCACTCGCACCCAGTGTGCGCACTCCCATAGTACTTAGAAGGTTGGGATTGTTCGTGCGTGTTTGTACGTATTTGCACGAGTAAAATCCGTACGATAACGCATCCAATGTGCGGCCGGCCTAAAGCTTCCGAACGTACGAACGTACAAACGTACCTATACGAACGTACAAGCGTACCTACGAACGTACGAACGTACGATTAACGAACATGTTACACAGACATCTCTCTAAAAACAATGTAATCCGACTCCAGAGACCCCGAAACTTCGAGAAATGTCAAAATTTTCAATTTCACAAATCAGACCGATTACAATAACTTCCAATGGGAAGTTAAAAATCAAAAATCTCTCTTTGGCATTCGTCACCCTACCCAGTCCGACCCAATTACATATAATAAAAAAAATCATGAAGAACTAGGGCCTGTTATGCTTGGTTATCTATGAGTAAAAGGCACGACGAATGTTACAGCGATACTGACTATGATCTTTATTGTAATCCATAACATGAGTACTGATACACAAGTATATAAGAGACTATACGTATATAAGATATGTGCAGAGGTGCACAACCTACTATATAACATCTCCTTTTTTTTTTTTTTTTTTTTTTTTTTTAATTCAAGTAGGTTTTTATTATAATGCAAATTATTCAATTCAAATCTTAAATTCAAAATGTTAGCTTTAGAATAATAATTCAGAAAAAAAAAAGTGTTAAATATGATTTATATTAATAATAATAATGTTAATGTGTAATTGCACAGCATTTATTCAGGAATATATCGGTCTACTGGTTTAACTACGCGTCCACTTCGTGTTGTATAGGTTGGAACTGCTTCGAAGGGCTGGGGCAACTTCGTGTCACTGACATTGGATGTTGATTTTGTGTAGATTGGGACTGCTTCAAGGGGCCTGGGCAACTTCGTGTTAGTGACATTGGATGTTAAGTTTGTTCTGTCACTTTCAAAATTTTCGAGATGCGGTTGTGTTTTACCAGGATTTATAACGATATTTTTGTCTGTAAATATATGAGAATTAGTTTTATTTAAATGTAAAGAGTTTCGACGAAATAGTTTTCCATCATCCGTTTGGACGATGTAAGAACGTGGGGCTTCTGTTTTTTCTGCAATCTTTCCAGAGACCCAGTCACGATGGCCTTTTTGCAAGCAAACACGATCACCAGGTATATATTCTTGTGAAGACTTCGTCCTAAGATCAGCGTTCTGCTTTCCAGCTAGTCTGGATTTTAGCATGACTTTAGGTTTCAGCTGCTTCTTTGATAGAGGAAGTGTTGATCTAGTTAAACGGGACATCAGTCTTTGGTTGGGTGTATGCATCTCACGATCTCTTGGGGTATTTCTCCAACTCAACAGAGCCAGGTCAATATCAGACTTGTCCTTAAAGCAACGTTTTAAAATTTTCTTAGCTTCTTGGACGTACCTCTCTGCCAAGCCGTTTGATTGAGGAAAATATGGGCTGGAAGTTTGGTGTTTGAAATCCCAACTTTGATTAAATTCCTTGAATTTTTTGGAGGCAAACTGGGGCCCGTTATCGCTCTCAAGAACCATTGGAATACCAAAGGTTCTAAACCATAGCTTTAATTGTTTTATGACGATCTCTGATGTAGAAGCTTCCAACGGACAAAAATCGAAGAAGCCAGAATAGCTATCAACGATCAATAAGTAGTCCTTGCTCATGAATGTAAATATATCCGCTGCGACTATCTCCCAGGGTAACGATGGTACTGTCTTTACGATCAGTGGCTCCTTCGTTTTCGATTTCTGCGTTGATTCACAAACAGCGCATGATTTCACAAATTTTGTGACATCTTCGGCCATTCCTAGCCAAAATAAACAGTTTCTGGCGCGACTTAATGATCTTTGGATACCAGGATGTCCTTCGTGAATCCTCTTCAGCATAGTTTTTTTTAAGGCATCAGGTAGTACTACTTTTTCTCCTTTCATCAGAACTCCTTCATCAAGACCGAGTTCATCTCTAAAATTCCAATATTTTCTGGCTCTTTCAGGAACATCTGACACGTCGTTTGGCCAACCATCTAAAACAAGTCGTACAACATCTTGGAGCTCTATATCTTTAGTGGTGCTTTCTACAATCATATTAAACGCTACGTCAGAAACCTGCAATAGGGAATTGATTTCTAGTTCTACGTTTTCGTCATCATGGTGCTTCGTTATAGGCTTGCAGTCTCTGCTCAGGGCATCGGCTAAGGCTATTTCTTTGCCTTCTCTGTAAACTACCTTTCATACAAAATTCTTTGGAGCCTTGAAGGAGCACGGTGCAAAGGCTTTTTAAAAATTGACTCTAAGGGCTTGTGGTCTGTTTCTATTGTTAGACGGCCGCCGTAAACGTATTCGTGGAATCGCTTACAACCAAATCGTATGGCCAGAGCTTCTTTTTCCATTTGAGGGTAATTTTGCTGTGTAGGGGTTAAAGCTTTTGATGCATATGCGACTGGCTGATTACATTGCAATAATGCTGCTCCTAAACTATGCTTACTTGCGTCAACCTGAAGCGTTACTTCCATGTTTGGGTCATAGAAACGCAAAACTGGTGTACAACATAAAACCTTCTTCAGTTTATTAAATGCTCCTTCATGATCTATGTTCCATTCCCAGCACACGCCCTTTTTTAAAAGCTCACGAAAAGGCTGTGTTAGCTCAGATAAGTTCTCTATGAACTTCCCCAGGTAAGTGATCATGCCCAGAAGTCTTTGAAGCTCAGTAACATTGGTTGGAATTTTTAATCCCTTAATTGCATCGACTTTACTTTGATCTACCTGAATGCCCTTTGAGGTAAGTATGTGGCCTAAAAATTTAACCTTAGTCGCGCAAAATACACACTTCTCTTTATTGAGCTTCAAACCTGCACTTAGAATTATATTGAGAGCCTTCTTCGTCAACTGCTCCAATTGGTCCTTTGTTTCCGCGTGTATAAGAACATCGTCCATTGATACTTCTACATTTTGTAGATCCTCAAAAAGGTTAGACATAATTTCTTGGAAAATTTCAGGCGCCGAGGCGAGACCGAAAGGAAGTCGAGTATAAGAATATCTTCCCCACGGGGTTGACATTGTGAGAAACTTTTGGGTGCGCTCAGACAATTTTATTTGCCAAAATCCTTTCTTGCAATCAAGCAGTGTGAAATATTTGGAGTTTCTTATTTGTGCAGAGATCTGCTCGAGAGTCTTCAGTGGGTGGTGTCTTCGCAAGAGATTTTTATTTAAGTCAGAGGGGTCTAGACACACCCTTATTTTACCATTTTTTCGAGCAACTACCATAGGTGAAACTGCATAAGACACCCCCTTCGTCTTTACTAATACACCTAACTCCACCATTTTATCGACTTCGGATTTTACATCGGCTTGTAGTCTATATGGTACCTTTCGCGCCGGATGAATCTCTAAAACCGGGTTTTTTACTAAATCTATGTCATATATGAAATCCTTGACACATCCTAGGCCCTCGTATAAATCGTCTTCACATATTTCTTCAACTCGAACTACCAACTTCAATTGGGCGCATGCTATTCTGCCCAAAATAGGGGAAACATTACCAGCAACAACTTTAAAATTTAAGTCTGCTACGCGATTTCGAATAGAACACGGAACTGTTATCTCGCCTAGCACCTCTACTCTGTTATTTCCAAATCCTACTAAGCGTTTTGTATGTGATGGAGTTATCTTTATTTTAAGTTTGTCTACAAACTTTATTGGCAATACGTTGCACTGTGCTCCTGTATCCAATTTCATTTTAATTATTTTTCCCCCTATAAATATTTCCTCGAACCAATTTTCTGCATCATCTTTGTTAGTTTCTACTGTCGATATCATAAGGAGATCACTTTCATCAGATGTACTATCGTCCTCGCCGCCCTCTTCATGTATGTTATCAATTGTGTTTATGTACCTGTTTTTTCTTTGTCTACAGAACCTCGCAAAATGGCCCTTTTGTCTGCACGAGTGACACAAAGCGTTAAAAGCTCTACAATTATTTTTTGCATGCCGAAGACCGCAACGAGAACAACTGTTCTCATAACCTGTATGCTTTTGTGAAGTTTGGTTTCTATATGAAACTGAAGCTGGTTGCTGCTGCCTATGTGATTTGTTATGTACTTTACTCCGACTAACTGTATTAATTTCTTGTTCTTTATGTATTTGGTTTAACTGCTTTGAGGCTATTTCACTAGCCCTACATATTTTGATTGCCTGATCTAACGTTAGCTTTTCTTCAGACAGTAACTTTTCTCTAACTGTATCATTATAAATGCCGATTACTATTTTATCTCGAACAAGTTCTTCTCTAAGAGAAAGAAATTCACATTTATTAGCTTGGTTTTTAATTTTAGTAAAAAAGTCATCGAAGCTTTCCTGTTCTATTTGTGACAACCGATTAAAGGCATACCTTTCGAAGGTTACGCTTGTTTTTGGGTTAAAAACGGAATCAAATTTTGATCGAATGATGCTTACCGTTTTTTTTTCTGAGTCACTAAGTCCGAATGAATTATAAATGTCAGATGTGTCTGGTCCTATGGCCAGCATAAAATGTGCTGCTTGCTCCTCTGCCGTTTTTTTATTCAATTCTGCAGCCACTGCATACCAATCATATCTCTGTTGCCAATTTTTCCACTTAGTAGACATGTTGGAATCACTTATTTCCAGATATCCCGGTGGTTTTACTAAGCTTCCACTACGGTTGGAAACAGGAACTGTGTCCTCAGGCATTTTATTTATTTATTTTTTTTTTTTAATTTAAATTTTTACAAGTAATCTTTATTTTACTTTATTTAAGGTATATATATTTTTTGTTTTGTTTTAATGCTCACACTTCTGACACCATGTTATGCTTGGTTATCTATGAGTAAAAGGCACGACGAATGTTACAGCGATACTGACTATGATCTTTATTGTAATCCATAACATGAGTACTGATACACAAGTATATAAGAGACTATACGTATATAAGATATGTGCAGAGGTGCACAACCTACTATATAACAGGGCCTAGGGCCTTACAACCCACCATCAATGTGATTTTTGATTATTAAATGCAAAAGTTGATGAAAAATTTTACAATTTTGAAAAACAATATTTGATAAAGTTATTGCATCGAGTCTTCTCTACAAAGTTATTCACGCAAAGCTTCTTAATAGGGATAAACAAATTGCGTTATAATTTTTCAATATGGTTCTCATGAGTATTTCAAACAGTTTGAAAATAAACATTTGAAAATATTGTTTTTTTTTTATTACGATTAACTTGTTTAACATTTTTTGTTAAAAATATTATAATATTATTGAACCATCAACATGCGCATTGCATACCTATCTACATAATTTTTAACTATAAGAGCAAGTCCGTGCGATCCAGTCGTGCATATTTTTTGTATTTATATATAAATTTTCTATTTGAATTATCGCACCACGAATTAATAAATGTTTTATTTTGATTTTAAGTTTGCATGATAAAATTGTTAGATTTTGATAATGTGAAATTTTGAAAATGCAAGAATTGAAGCGAAATTATCAAAACAAGGTTTTGAAATGAAATCAGTAACTAACCACCTCTTGAATAAGAAATTGCAAGAAGCACTCTGGTTTCTACGGATTACTTCAACTTTGATCAATATTTTTCGTTTGAAAATTATTTGGATTTCGGTTCACCTTTCTCGTTCGAATAAATTTTTGACGAGTATTTGGTTAGGCCTATAGCACATAGTGAAATCCTTTTAACCCATAATTTGTATTTTGTAACTATCCAGTCCAGACCACCCAGTAGATTGTGCATTATAAATTCGACGAATTGTCCTTCAACGTATCTTAATTCTAATACCTATATTTCGTGAAGCAATCTATACCAACCTTGTTACTTTACTGTTTGTGTTTTACTACCTGAATGTGCAGTTCATTCATCTACTAAGTCAACCTGCTGTTTGTCCAGCTCCAGCATTGTTAGTTCTGATTCATTCATCGTTGCAATAACATACACCTCTGGCTATAAGAGAAATCCCATAACAACACGGCTATGACATTCCGGACAAACCATTCATTTGCTTTTCCGAGCTGTAGCAGCAGCAGCAGCAGCGAACTTGTTAAAGCGCTATAAAGCCATGTTACGCACGAATTTATGATAGCACCATCACCACAGATTCCCGGCACAGACGACCGCCATTGCACATGGTTTGGCGAATTGTACCAATATAGCTATACTATACAATTTCCACTGACCCTGGCCTAATGGATAGTTGCATCTCTCACAACTCCCCGTCCATTAACATATGGCCAAGATAGTTCTAGTTAGTCAGTTCGTTAACTGGCAGATGTGCCAACCATTACGATGGGAATGCAGCATGTGCGATGCATATCGGTGGCAAATTGAGAGGGGGGGAGAGTCTATGTATGGAATAGAGCATTGCGCCCATTGCAGAAATGTTAGCATATTTACAAGATTTTTCGGTGAACACAACCCCTACTACCTCACCCCTCAATGTAAAATGGATTTTACACCATGAACAAGTATCGCAGTGTATCTGCCCGGATTCGGCAAGTGAAATCCCATCCGGTAGTGGGTCAGTCGACTCGATATGTGGGGCGAGCTGAAATGGGGTTATAAGCGCGGATGGTGTAGTGTTAAAGGTGCATCCTGTTTTTGGTGTTTTATCACTGAATTTACTACCATTGGTGTGTTGGCCGTATAGTTGGATATGGTGTTGCTGGTTTTTCAAAGCACTGCAGGAAAGTCTCGAAAATTGGGAAAGAGATCAATGAGCCACTTGGCACCAAGCACTTGATTCATGTTATTGTTTTTTTTTTTTTTTCCTCTTTTATCGCGTCGTGATGCTAATAGCCGGGACCATTGTGTGGGTGGGGTGGTCATATTTAAAATATGTTTTAACATTTGCCTTTCAGGCTCCTTGCTCTAATTTTTGGGTGGACTTCTTGCCAATTATATTGTATTTGTGGACCACCAAGAGCTATGGTTGAAACAAGGTCAAATAAAGTTTGTGTTTTAGAAAGACTCCGATTGAAAGCACAAACCGATTAAACAAATTCACTTGAGTATAGTTTGACTCTGGAGAAACGCTTGAAACACATAAGAATAAGAATAAATTATGTGAACCAAAAGCTATGAAGGTCACATGGTAACCAATGCATTTGACTTCTCATGGCCTTCGGACAGTGAGAAGTTCCCGTAGGAATAACATTGGCAATTAATGGGTTTGCAATAAGGCAACATAAATGTTCTATCATTAAATTAGCTTACACATTCTTTTATGTAGCTCACGCGATTTGCGGATTTTCTAATCGCAATGAGTATGAGTCACTTAACGGGGGTACATATGCAACCCTTAAATTGCGGTGATTCGTTTCGTACGTATGCGCATTTTGTACTCACTTCAAACCTAGGTGCACGTAAGCACGTAACTTATCTAGTCGGTAGTTCGAAAGTTCGGTCAGAAAGTAATATCCTCCGAAACAATCAATATCAACAGAGACGACAAAAGAGAGCCACACTGATCCGAAATTATATGCGCTTCCGCCAACCTTTTAATTCGATCAGAATTTTTCTTCAAAATGAAATTAAAGTTTCACCTATATACAAAATGCAAATTATGAGAAACTCTTTAATAAAAGCCATCAACCAAAAACTACAAATAAACTGAGTGCAATTTCTTCCTGACTACTCTTTGGTAAATAAGAGTTTTTTGGTGAGTATACCTAGTTCAATGGTCATTTCTATCCCAGCAATGGAATTTAAAAAAAAAAAAAAAAAGATGTAGGTGCAAAAGAGAAAACTCATTTTTTTTTGTTTAAAGGGATAAGATTGCTCTTTATGAAAATAGATTTAAAAATTTGAGTATTACATTTTGTTTTTCGTCTAACGAATATATCATTCCCCTAACCAGTGTTTTTTTTTTTTTATAAAATAGCGTGGTTTAAAAATTAATAAAGGTTTACTCTTCTGTGTCTCTTCAAAGTACCTAAATGGAAAACAAATTGTCCACAATGATAACGGTTGGCTACAATTCTTTAATTTTAGGTTTAATTCTGTAAATACTTTGGTAAGTTTTTAATGAATTATAGTTTTACCAAATATTTCTGTTGTCTTTTTAAAGGTAGTCGGCATTTTTTCTAGGGTTGTTTCAAAATGGTGTGCCTTTAGAATTCATATTCCTACACAACAAATTATAATACAGTACAGCCCGCTTAAGAGAAACTGCAAAATGTGACAGTCTTTCTTTCACTTAAGCGGGTTTTTCACTTAAACGAACCCCGCCTAAGTGAATCTAAAAATTCCATTAAATGGATGCTAGAAGCAATTGTATTTGTCTTTTATTTATCTTTGAATTGAATAAATGTCAAAATACGTACATACATATAATGTACATTTAGAGCTATTTGAAATGTTGTTTTGGATTTTTGTTTGAGAGGACAAAGCAATTTGTTTATGCGGGTTTCTCTTAAGCTGGTTTTACTGTATTACTTTGAATTTTCTTATAACTTCGATTTAATTCCCATAAATCACCATTCGGGCAGTCATTGTTGTTTTTTTTTTCTTCATATAAAGTGCCGTACGTGAAAAGTTAAAAGTTTTGGTGAACTCTTCCGTCTGCGGCTGCAGCTCCGTATGCGGCTATGTTCCGTTGTGTTCGCAAAATTGATTATGTGTGTATTCAATATTTTGACAGCTATACCAGCTCCGGCTCCGGTTCCGTCTCCGTCACCATTCTGTTCAGGCATTTATACGTATTTATTTTTTACAATTTTATTTTTTTATAAATGGTTGTTTACCCCAAGTATTGGATTCGTAAGAAAAGACCTTTAAAGCCCGTTATGTTATCAAATCTGGTGACCCCTTGATGGAAAGTTATTATTTTAGAGTTATAAATATAAGAAATAGATTAGATAGCAAAATAAGTTGTTTTCAGCGAGGGTTCATTTTTGAGTGAAAAATAATAATGTTTTGAAATATTGACCCATAGGTATTATGTAAACTATTTTTTTTTGGGCAGTTTTTTTTTTTTGAAAAATGGTAATTAGAAACCTTGTTTTCATATTCGATTTTTGTCGAAAACGGTTGATGTTGATAAATATTTCTAAGGAAAATGCACTAAAAATATTAAATGCTGTGTTTTTTTTTACATCATTTGGCAAATTTTAAACAAAAATCTTCTTACAGCAAAAATTAAAGGTAACGTGCGGTCCCTTAAAATCGTTTAAAAAACGTTAAGGAAAATCTTATTTTTCTGTGAGCAACCATTTAAGTTCATTTGATTTTTGACAATCTCATAATCTGTTAAATATCTAATAAGTTTTTTGAAAATTCTTTATTTTAAAAATCGATAGATTTCTTTTAAACTCTAGGTAAATATTCAAAATTGGCAAATTATTTTTTTGTTCCTAAAAGCGTTTAAAAAATCGTATACAAAAAAAAATCTTTTCAAAAACCCGCTCAACTGATTTTAAAAATTTTTTTCTCATGCATAAGTAGTTCATGGGACATTTCTTAGAAAGAGATCGTATGTGGGTAGATTAAATATTCTATCTCCTCCCTCCCTCTTTTGCAAATTCCGAAAAATTTACTTAAAACAGAAAAAAATATTTAAAATCAATGGAAGCACATATCGTCCCTCATCTAACAAACTGACGTAACTGCTTTTGTTGGCATTTAAAAAAAAAACACATATTTTAGGTTGAGTTCTTTTTTAAATCAATCAATGGAAAATTAAATAACAATCCTGAAGTTTACAAAACAATAAGAAAATAAACTTTTAGTAAGATAAAAAACCTTAAAAAATCGGTTGTGAGGAGTCCCAAGCGCTTGTGACTATTGTTGCGCGACTCGATAGCAAAAAAAAAAAAGAAAAAAAAAAAAACTAGCAAAACTAACAAAACTTCTACCCAAAAAAACTCGTAAAAAGGTTTTTAATTATGAAGGTTCAGACTAATAGAATTTAATACATATATACATAATAGGTCCTCCTTCACCAGGGTTGCCAGTTTGGGGGTTTTCCCCCCAGATTTAGGGTTTTATTTCATCGTCAGGGGGAAATCTGGGGGTACAAGATGTTTGGGGGGAAATCTGGGGGGATTTATTTTAAAATTAAATTATTCTATTACCTGAATTTCCCTCTCAAATTGAATCTATAATCAAAGAATATTCAATAAATTTTAAATAAAATCAATTTTTGTTTGTAAAAAGTACTTACAGTAAATACAGAGTATTACCTGTGAATAAAAAATAAAAACAAACCAGTTGAAAAAAAACTTATGGGTTTTTTTAATTGAAATGTGGTAATCTGGGGGGTTTTTAAATTTTTCTGGAGGGAAATTTTTTTTTTCGTCTGGCAACACTGTCCTTCACTATAACAGTAATTTAATTTAAGATCTCCTTTTATTAAGTATTTAAAAATCATTTATTAATATAATTTTAATTTACAATCAGCACCACGCGTAAACGATTCTAAAACTTCACTTGTCAAACTATAATACAAAATCTACACCTACAAAATTGTTCCTGCACTTCATAATTACTCATCACCTACGGCAAAAATATGACACGTGCTGTGGAAGAAAATCATGTCGCTCCACAGAATTCCACACATCCTTCAAAAAACCATATTGCCATAGATAACGATTTTTTATAGTCATATTTTACACCATCAAGAAGATAAAATTGAAAAAACAATAAAAAAAAAAAAAACTTAAAAACATAGTTAGCAACTTTTGCATCTGGATATAATTATATTCTGCTATAAATGTAGACCGTATAAAAGCTTCCCCATATTATTCGAGCAGTAAGTTTGCTTACAAGCCAAACCACGTTCACACTATTATAAATCATCTTAAAGTGTGCAAAAGGGAAACCCCCACATCGTTAAACCACTCATTCAATTTTAATTTTCATCCCCCTTAAGTGCACTTATAACGAACAAATGGCACAATTTTCAATCCACGCACACATTTATACTTGAAAAAAAAAAAAAAATAATAATAATAATAATAATGTTTGTTCACACAAACACATTGAAGTCTTCAAGAAGTGAACTTTTTTCTATATAGCTTTTGAGAAACTTTTTTGAAGAGACGTATACATAGTACAAAAACAAAATTTTAATTGATTTAGGAATTAAAAGAACATTTCCACTCCTGAAAAGCTACAGTCTACTCTACCCCTACTTATGTCCGGAACCGGGACTATGTTGTCGGCTCTTAAGACACCCTCCCTAGCTCGAGCTCTAGGCTCTCCAGACCCTCCTCGGTCCTCCCAATGTTTTTGTTATTTTTATCTAGATGCTGTTCCTATAGGGACAGACGGAGAAAGAAATCCGCCTTTGTAGATGGATATTGTCAACAGCTCCACTTCGACATGTTCAACGTATTGGATGTTAAAAATGACAACAGTCTTGGGAGTATTGTTAGCCGGAGACCGGGTCCTTGGTTAGAATGGGATTGTGGGTGGTAAGCCTGAACAAAAAGTCAAATGACAAGATGCAAGAAAACTATCAAGGAAGTTGGGGAAAAAAAAAACGAAGAAGGGTTAAAAGTTTTAAACGCTTTCCATACTATAACACTAGTCGAGTTTCACAACTTGCGCTTGAGATGCACAATCATTTTGTGGCAGATGGGCTTGTATCTTTGGCATCCCCTTTGCACTCTTATATGGGCGGTAAAAGGGTACTTCAACAGCATGGTAAGTGGTAAGCTGTTGTTGTTATTGTTGTTGCATTTGTTCTGGATAAATAGGAGACTGTGCTGTTTGGGGCGAGAGACGACGACGACGATATACGCCAAAAATAATGATGCTCTTTGGGATCCTTTATCAGAGACGGAAGGACTTTGCAAGCACAACAAAATACTAAATAAAAAAAAAAACTAAAAAACAAGACAACATGTTATCGAGTTGGCTCTTAGTTCGTCGATGTTATATGTTTTTGCAATTGTCGTCGTGTTATATCCTTTATTATTTTGGTATCACTTTGTGGGAGGAAAAGGGAGCTTAGGATATTATGTGGGTTTGTCTGTATCAAGACGAGACCGAACCTATAATTCCAATTCAAGAAAATGTCTTGTTATTTCATTTTTATTTTCGTCTCTTGTTTTCAATCAAAATTATTTTCAATATGCCCTGTTGGGACTTTATTATAATAAAAACATGCATATTGATAAAATAGGTAGGTAGATACTTTTGATTGTCTTTCACAATGAACTCCAACAAGATGTTTTCTTCATTTCTATATACATTTCATACAAAAATTTATATAAAATAAAGTGCACCACTGGATCACACGAGCTTACTCTTGTGGTTCAGAGCCTTAAAGGTAGTCAGAACTTAAAATGAAAGGCAATAGCTAAAAAATGTACTATTAGAGAAAGTGCAAAAAATTAAAAGAACAGTAAAGCCCCATTCCCATGTGAGCGACCAACGAATGACGAATTATGGATTAAATGGGATTTTAAAACATTTAGTGCCATTTGCTGAAACGAAACTAAAATATTTAAGTTCAACTTAAACGTTTATGTTTTACCTTTTCCTCAGAATAAACTGATAAGCTCTTATGTTGAACTTAAATATTTAAGTTTCGTTTTAGCAAACGCTCCTAAAGGTTTTAAAATAAAATTTATTCACAAATTATCATTCGTGGGCGCTCTCATGTGAACGGGGCTTAAAATGGTGTGTTTTAGGAATTTTTTTTTAAATGACCATTTATAAACGCTTGAAATATTTTCGGTTTTTTAAGGGTCTAACATTCTTTAACTTGTATACAATGTAATAATATTTAAAAATCCTATTTAACTCTTTACTGCATACTAAGCCAAATATGGCTTTCTACAGTTATGTGCCTTTTTCTTCTGACTTCAACAAAAAAAATAATCAAAACACAACGTGATCCTCTTCTGTGCATTTTTGAGAACATAAAGCTGTGCTTTCGCACATGTGCGCCAAACAAGGAGAAAGATATTCATGCTTACAGGTCGGTCGGTTGCTTGTTGTCATTGAAAACGGAAGTGTAAAATTTTTTTTAACTTCGAATAATAATAACTTTGGTGTTAGGTGAGTTAAGTGACCATAAAAATATATTTCTGACTGTGTATCTTTTTCTCTTTGAAATTAAAACATTTTTATAAAAAAAAAATTATTATCTTGCTCGTTTGTGAGGTAAAAGTGTGCAAGCCATATTTGGCTTCGTATGCAGTAAAGGGTTGAAATTATACATATTTGTATTTTTTTTTGATGAAAAATGTTTTAATGTTTTAAAACAACCCAAAGAAGTCATTTTAAGCGTATATTATTTTTTTCCTCTTTAAACAATAATTCATGCGGTAAAGGGTTAAGGTGGCCTTACAGAACATAACGGATCAAGATACCCTGGTCTTTGGGTAGGAACTTTTATCCAATGACCCAGATCCAGTCATCTCAGTCGTTGGCTTTTTACATTTTTGGCTATAGATTGGAGTCGCTGTACAGCCCGTACATTTCGCTGTTGTATCTTCTTCGAAACTCCCCACTTATGGTAGACGGGAAAAAATCATCCAAATAATTTTTCATCGGAAACCAGGGTCCTATTTCATACAAATTAACAGGTGACAGTTCTATAAATTTATGCTATGTATTTGTTTGAAACATTATAGATCTTGAAAATTCGACCCGATATTTTTTTGAATTGAAAGTTAGACACCTATAATGCATTAAAATTATTATTCATTACTTGCGTAAAGAGTAACGAGTTTATACCTTGTACACGAAGCTGAGAATCGTCCTCCAAATAGTGACTTACAACTCTCAACCATGCCTGTGTGCCTATTATTGGCAGTTACACTTGTACTCTTGTACAGTTTTCTTCTGAATCCGAACGGCTAAGGTGATGCGAAGCACTTTTTCATGACAAAATTTATTCTTGGAGGATTTCTCATCATTTTTTCTTTTTAGGTGGAAGAGGCTGAGAATCGAACCCAGACCTTCGGCATGACAGTCCTATGCACTAAGAATTCATGATAATTTTCAGAAAATTCTTAACAATTCACTTTCATGATTAGTTTATTATGATCGAAAACCTTGACAAATTGTCTCATATTTTCTGACAATTACGCATGTAAGTGCGATTAGACAATGAGCAAGTGAATACAAAATTAGTTTTTCGTTAGTATTGTGGTAGAAATAGTTTTATTTTCTCTAAAATAAAACCAAAGATAAGAAAAAACCGTGGTACACTCGGACATATACGTACTTTTCTTATTTTGTTGAATTAAAAAAAAAAGATCCTATATTTGATTTTGTTGAATTTTTGGAACTTTTTTATTGATTCCATAAAGGCGATATTGAATTTTTTAGCTCACAAAACACACACACAAATTTTTTTTTTAGCTCACAACGGTACTTGCCATCCAATCTAAATGAAAAAATCTAAGTTTTCAAAGGACACTAACAAATATAATACAAATTTGTGTTTATAGTATAGGTAGGTACTATTGTAAGTAAAAAGAATACGAAAAATTGTATTAATGGTAGTTATAATTACAGTACTCCCTCGATAATTTGAATTACCAATAATGTGAATTTCTCTAAAATGTGAATGGCCAAAACTTAACATTGTCATCTCTATAATGTGAACTTTCGAAATTTTCGGACTCTAAAATGCTAATTTCTTTGGTACATTTTTTATATTTTTCTTTTTTTCTTTTGTTAGCTTTGCGTGCGGTATTAAAAATTTGATTAACTATTATTTGTCTAGACATATTTTAAGGTTTTGTATGTAGCTGCGGTCAAGAGAGTGTCTCCTGTCAGTTGTGCAGGTAAATTTTGTTGTTGAAATTAGTATTTAAGCACTGAAAAAAAGTTCCAGTAATGTGAATCCCTCTAAAATCCGAAAACGTCTTGTTCTAATTAGTTCACATTATCGAGAGACTATACTGTAACATACGACCTTTTTTATTTTTGGCTTTCGCGATATCAAGATTTTTTTAGCTCAAAATATAACGGTATACTTGCCATACAACCGTTTTAAAAAAAGTTATTTACTGCAATACTGCATACATATATTATTCAAAAAAAATATTTTTTGATTTCTAAAAAAGTTCAAATTTTTTTTTTTTGAAATATCATTTTTTTTAAAAACGGGTTGATAAATTTTTGTTGAAATTTTGGTTTTAGTTGTATATTATTATATTCTTAAAAATGACATACCAATTTTTTTCTTAAAAATTTCAAGAATTTTTATATATAAAAATTATTTTTTAAGAAAACCGCTCCAACTATTTTTAAAATTTTTTCTGCATAAATTCAAATTTTTTCAAGAATTGAGAAGATTAAGACATTTAAAGTACTTGTTTTATAAATTTAAAGTACGTGTTTCATGCTTATTTTTCATTCTCAAATTTCCATTCTTCAATTTATTAAATGGATAAATACATATATATAAGTATAAATTATGTGTTTTATATTAAACTCAACCTTTACAATTCGTGCGACCCAGTCGTGCATTTTATTTTTTTTTTTGCTTATTGTCATACTTTGCTTAAAGGTCAATTTTTGAACTTAAGTATTCAATTATCTGACCCATGTCAATACTTTGACGTTTCTCATTGCGTTAAAAAATACGCTTTGACTCTGACACTAGTAAGACACTTTTCGACCGAACATAATGATGTTTGGAAAATGAAGAAGGTTTTTGAATATTTACTGACTGAAGTCAATAAATTTATAAATTTTGAATATTAAGAACAAAAATACTTCATAACATTGTGTTGTTTTCGTTTCAAAGAATTAAATCATTGGAATCGGACCAATGTTTATTAAAATTTCACTTTTTTCTATACTGGTATTCATTCTAACAAGAATTTTTTTTTAAATTTTATTTATTAGATACAAATCAGCAAAAAAATACGCCACAAATTTTTCATAGTTTAATTTTCTCTAAAGCCTAGTACTAGTACGCAGATCGGGAAAAGACAAATTTTATCTCTACAATTCTAATATCTACAAAAACTTTGGAAAAATCGCGCAAAATTAATGTTTTTCTTCTTTTTTTTTTTCTTTTTGTAAAATTACACTGGTCGACAAGGTTTTTGTTACAGAAACCAAACTATACTTTTCCAAAGGTTTTTGGTGTGCTGAATTCGAATCTGAAGTCAGAAATATTCTATCACGTCACGTTTTTGAGAAATTCCCGTTTGAAAATAAAGAAAGTCAGTTTTTCGCTGCTTTCGAGGTAACGTTAAACCGTGAGGTAATTTGTTTCGACATAATTTGTAACGGTTTCTGAAAGCACTAAGTTTCTTTTTTTTAATTCTATTTAAACCTTTCCGATATCTCTTCCCCAACCCGAGAAATCCTGATTTAGTTGTAAGCCTTTATCCTATAAAATTTGAAAAGTCGATAGGGCCAGATCATGCCATAGAACGACCTACCCTCATCGAGGTACAAGATAATAAGTATACAGTTTTGTAGGTGGTATCTAACCAAACATTTTGCGCAAGGGTTGCCTAGCGTAAAGTGGCCAAGGCATAGGGTTGCCACGCTTTAAAGGTCAATTTTCGGGTTCTTACAACTATCTGACACAGCCTAGACGGTAAGTCCTAACGACTTACAGAAAATATCACGTAAAAGGAAATTTTATTTAAAAATGTTCAGATACTTGGTTTCTTAAAAATCGTAATTTCAGCAGGGTAAATTAGGGTAAACAAAGATACAAGTCTAGAATCTATTTTTTGAACAAAAAATGATAAAGTGTTAATTCTTTCCTTAATCGATAGATAATTTTAATATAAAAAAATGATGAATATACAAAAAATGTAAAAAATCTAAAACTCGAGATATGAACGTTTAGAAGTAAAATTATGAAAAATAGACGTTAGACAAAAAAATTACCATAAATCAGAGTGATGTTTTTTGGAAATAAATTTTATATTTTTAAAAAGCAGATAAAAATTAAATTGACACGTGTTTGCCAAAATTTTTTATTAACGCTTTCTTTTTATTTAAATATATTTTCAAATAATATAGATGTTTTTCATCATTTTTTTGGTGGTTTTTGATTTTTCCCATTTTATAGGCATTGATATTTTCATTGAAAACAGTATCAGCTTAAAGATACATTTATAACAGGTACGATAATACTAACATTTTTCAAAATATAGTACCTTAACCTATGAGCTGTGACAGATAATTGTAAAAAGCCGAAAATTGAACTTTAAAGCGTGGCAACCCTATGTCTTGACCACTTTACGCTAGGCAACCCTTGCGCAAAATGTTTGGTTAGATACCACCTACAAAACTGTATACTTATTATCTTGTACCTCGATGAGGGTAGGTCGTTCTATGGCATGATCTGGCCCTATCGACTTTTCAAATTTTATAGGATAAAGGCTTACAACTAAATCAGGATTTCTCGGGTTAAGAAAGAGATATCGGAAAGGTTTGAATAGAATTAAAAAAAAGAAACTTAGTGCTTTCAGAAACCGTTACAAATTATGTTGAAACAAATTACCTCACGGTTTAACGTTACCTCGAAAACAGCGAAAAACCGACTTTTTTTATTTTCAAACGGGAATATCTCAAAAACGTGACGTGATAGAATATTTCTGACTTCAGATTCAAATTCAGCACACCAAAAACCTTCGGAAAAGTATAGTTTGGTTTTTGTAACAAAAAAATAATTTAATTTTGTTGACCAGTGTATCGATACATAATAGTTGATCGTGTTTATCGTGCAAAATTACTGACTTGTCAAAATTTTTCCTGGCAAAATTTAGTGGAGACTTCACCCTACAGCGGGTACAAACGTCAAAATTTTGCGCGTGAAGTGCGTACTGCTTGGAAAAAAACTGAAGACAAAATTTGTCCTGGGAAAAATTTTGTATGAAAACAAAAATTTTTCCTGATCTGCGTACTAGGCTTAAAAAACCAACGATAAAGCAAAACAGTATGGTACACTCGGGCGTATACGTACTTTTTTTTATTAATTTTTTTTCTCCATTTTTCTTAATGCATTTTACTTTGAAGCAATTGAAATATGCAATATTAAACTATTTACACACCTCTTTATCTTTCCTTGAAAACGAAGAAGATCTTCTTGGATCTTCTATTAATAGTATTTGCATTTTAATTTAAATTTAATTGAGAAAATGCTACTTTTTCACCTGGCAGCAGTATTCAAAATTTTATTGTGAGCTATGTGAACAAAAATTAAAGTTAAAAATAATAAAACCACATAGAATATAATCATAAAGGTTATTTCTGATGAGTTCAGTGGCATCTTTTTCATTAGCTTGATAATCAAAATTCCTATAAAAAAATATATTTTCAAGCTTTAAGTCCAATTTTCGTTTATAAATGCGTGTGTGAAATAAACGTGATTAATGACCTATTATATACAAAATCGACTTTTAACAACAAAAATGATGAAAGAGTCGTATATTATCGACTCGACGTATTATTCGTGCCAATTTTGCTACCAAACACAACGTGTTTCTCTTGTCATTATTCAAAAAAAAGCCTTTATTATAAAGGAAACATTGATTGCAATTGACACAGTATTAAATTGAACGAACTCAATAAATGAAAGGACTTGTTTTCGTTTCGTTAATTTAAAGAACTTACTACAACATTTTTTATAAACTTGAAATGGTCGTGGACGTGTATTAGAGTGTAGGATTAATGGTTGGATTTATTTTTTTGTTGATATTAAGTTATCTTGTTGCAAGGTCACACAAGGCATGGCCATAGGTATTAAATAAAGAATTTTTTTTTATATTTAACCCGGTTTTCGTGTGACGATTCATTCATCAAGAGCCTCTTTCCATTCCACAAGCAACAAACCAAATGGATTTTCTCGATTGATGGATTAATTTATTGCCAATGAAAAATAAATCGGCATCTACTTATATAAGTCAGTAAATTAAAGACTACCGATGACTAATGATCGTAATGCAACAATGTGATGGTTTCAGGAAATTGGATTTTCTCTGGTGTTGAGCTCCAGACAGCTTTATTTTTTAGTTGAATTATTATTGGAATATATGTGTAGTGTAGGAGTAGTGAATATTTGTTTCATATAATACAATGAAAAAAACTGACCGACTTACTTGAACCTTGTGTGTGTGTCTTTTCGTGTATATTATGACTTTTATAAACTAGACTTTTTTGCAAAAAATAGGTCAAAAGTTTGCAATTCGTATGAACAGAAAAATGATAATTAAAAATATAAATTTAATATAAAGTCTTAAAATCTTGCATTTTGTTTCTTACCTATATAAGCAAGTCTTTTAAATTTGAAATGATATTTAAATTTTAAAAAAATATTTATAAAAGCATTTTAATGCATTTAAATCATCCCAATTTTATAACCCAAGTTATGCCTTTAAGCTTCTTTAAACTAAAAAACAGATGTAGGTATACATTAAAAAGAAATAAGTAAACGGCATTGGTTTAGAAGCCAAAATCCTTAAAAGTACAAAGACAAGCCTATGATATCATTTTACAATTAAATAAATTACAAAATAAATATCTATCCCTCATAAGGAACTTTAAGAACCCACAACTTTTTGTTTTAACCTTTAAAACATTCTTCAGAGCTGTCTGAATGATATTTTTACTTAAATTTCAAAACATGTCATCATTATGTTTAAAAGAATTCCTCTAAAAGGATTAATGTACTTTGAAATTCAAACAAATCAAGACCCAACACAAAATAACAAAAAAACAGAATAACAACAAAAAAAAGGATTTTTCGCATCAATGTGATGCGTAGCAGCAAACTGACGTCAACAATTTCCCTTAAATCGTTTATCTTATTCGTCTTTTCTCTGTTTAAAATCTTTCTGCAGATATATGTAGTATACTTCATCTGGAAGTCCAGTGGTGCCGTACAGTGGAGTTTAAAAGGAAATCGATTGGTATGCAGGTATCGAATCTGAACAACTACATATGTACATAAATTTAGTGAAACATTTTCGAAACAAAATATATAGGGTGTCCCCTAATTCGTGCTTTATATTTTGGGGAATAATTCCTGACATCATTCTTAGAAAAAAAAAATTGTATGAGTACAAAACTCTATTCCCCCCTGAGGCGAGGAGGGGTCATTTCTGAAAAATTGACTCAAAATGAAAAAAAAAAATATATTTAAAATTACAGAAAGTATACATACAATGATATGCTATAGTTTTTTTTTTTTTTTTTAACATTGAAAATGTTTATAGGATCGTTTTGACAGAGTTGTGGTGTTACTAAAATGATTAAATGAAATAAATTCAATAAATCAGAAATGAACTCCAGCGTATAGGGCATCACAACGAAATTTTTGGTTGGTGTTACTAAAGAAATGACCGAAATGATTGAAATGAACACATGAACGTAGAATATGAAAAATGAACTCCAGCGTATAGGAGGACAACTATCAAATTTTTGGTTGGTGTTACTAAAACATTACTAGATTGATGAAAATAAACAAACGAACACGAGCGATGAATTACAGCAGGCGTAGGCAATAGGTTACGGGGAACAAAACGAAGAAAAGTCGTCGTCAACAGACAAGCTTCAGTGGAAGAATATTCAATGAAGAATATTCAAAAAGAGAAAAAAACAACAAAAGTGTATGTATCTATAGGTACTCTGCCAGATTTTTGTATGGAGTGTAGGTATATATGTATGTAAATGCTATGCATGAACATAATTATGCAGGTAGGTAGGTTGTGATTTTTTGAAATTGAAAATGATAGGTATTTATTTTTATTCCATACAGAATACAATTCGGTCCTATAAGAAAGGCCAGTGATGCAGTGAAATCGATTTATGTAGGTATGTAATATGTAGGACAACCAAAAATATGCTACAGCATATTTTTTTTAGTAACACTATTAAGACGGGACTAGATTAGAAATCCGTTTTATAAGTAAATGCATATTTTTGTGTATTTACGATTTACGTGCATATTTTGGCATGCCAATTTTTTTTAAGGTACCTATATTAGGGTGTTTCATTTTTCCAAAATTTTGATTTTCATATGACTTTGCTTACGCCCCGAGTCTAAGTGATATAAAAGTTATATATGCCAAATTTCAAGAAGATCGGTTGATGTTTAGGGGTTGCACACTTTGGTCACTTTTTCTCAACTCTGTAAAATTTCGAATATTGACGTCCTTTTGTATTAGTACGCAGATGGCAGATGGCTAAAGAAGTTATTCAAGAAGTGGCCCGAATTGGGCTACGTGACAAAATAATTGATGTGTCTTTCGATACTACAGCATCGAAGGGCTGATCCAGGGGTATGCCCCAGAATTGCAAGTGAATTCGGACGAACTTAGTTGTGGCTTGCTTGCTGTCATCACACCAATGAACTTATTCTAAAATGAGTGTTGTAGCATACCATCAAGTGGTCCTGACATCCAGATTTTTCGGAAGTTTCAAATTCTCTGGACTTTACATGATAAGAAATCATATACCACAATGCTGGATGAAAAGAATTCACTTCAATAATTTCAGGAAGAACAACGGGTGAAAATGGTGAACTACATTAAGAATATTTTAAAAGACGGAAGTCATCCAAGAAAAGATTACAAGGAGTTATTACTTTCACTCTTGTACCTGTGATGTTGTTGTCAAAATGGCTTCAGATTCAGAGTCCCAGGGGAACTAAATCAAGCACGGTGGATGGCAAAGGCAATATATATGCACTTAAAATTGTTGTTGTTATTATTATTATTGTTTCTCAACGAGATTTGAAAGGAATGAAACAGGTTGAATATTTTATCAGCCTCATTTATATATGTTTGCTTTTGGCACGAGGCAATTGTCGATGGGCTCCAAAGAACGATTTGGATATGCTGCATCTTCTGAACATTTACCTGGATAAAAATGTCAAAAAAAGTGTTCTCACAATTGCCATCTTTGGTATCTAACGGAAACAAACGTAGGATTGGATTTTTTTGGACAAACATGTTACCGAGAATATGATGAAAAATTTAGAAAAAAAAACCTGCTTAGAAAAAAAAAAATTAAAACATTAGAGGGAAAGAACCTAGTTTTCGAAGAAAAAGATCTGTCCCATTTTGTTACAAACAAAACAAAGACGTTCTTCGAATTGCTTGGGATCCACGACGTATCAGAATACTCTAGTGATTCTCTAAGAAACCAAGTTAACGATCTTAAGGTAGTCAACGATACGGCAGAAAGATGAATAGCTCTTATAAAAAAGTTCTACGAATCGGTCAAGGACGAACAACAAAAACATTTCGTGCTGAGGGTAGTCGAGCATCACAGAAAAGTCGTCACCCAGCGAACAAAAGAAGGGATTGCATCGTTCAAAATTGATAATTCCATAGTTCTTATTAATCGTAGTATATATGTATCTATGTAGTTATAATATAGTTTATATATTTTTTATTTCTTGGTTTCACAATAAAAGTACTTAACATTGAAAAATCTTATTTTTTGCCATCTTTTAAAAAAACTGACCAAAGTGTGCAACCTCTAAATATTGTCCGATCGTCTTAAAATTTGGAATAGATATGTTTTATATCACTTAGACTCGGGGCGTAAGCAAAGCCTGCAAAAATTTCACATTTTATTTTTTGCCTTATAAAATGAAACACCCTAACCTATATGTTTCATAAAAAAAACCATAGTTTGTTCAATTATTATTATTATTTATTGTATTATTCATACTAGAATGTCAGTTTATTAGACTTGACCATTCTTTATTGCGTCAATTTCATTGAATTTTTGAAAAACAAACAACAACAACTGAAAGGCGCTACCACCAATTGTTTAGGAATTAATTTTAGGTATTTTAATTTGTTTTATTTATGTTTGGCTGGAGATATAGCTATTTCAGGGGGTGCCAAGTCCTATCATCAGTCTACTTTTAGTGATGCTGAGCTTTAATCCAAATTTATTGTGAAAAACTTTCTACATGCACACCATGAGGTTTGAACCCATTGCCCAGTCTTCGAAGTCGTGACGTCACTGGTCGAGATGTGCTGTTTGTTTATCAAATGCATTTGGAGCATCAGCATTTTTATAATTTGTTCAGTATCTTCTTATGTTTATACAATAAATAATAAAGGTCTATAGGGCAGCATTACCAGCATTATAGCATAACCAAAAAATTCGCATTACGGAAATTTGGGTTGGTTTTTTTTTTTTTTTTTTTTTTTTTTTGAGTTGGTTAAATCGACTCGAACGATTTTTTTTCAATTTTGTAATCTAGTGCTTCTAAATATTTAAGGCCGTGTGTGAATTGAATTAAAATTTCGATTAAATTTAATTCGAAATAAAATTTTGAAGTTTCTACGTATACAGATTCACCCCACTATCGTCAAAAATTAATCTTCGGATAAAACTTAACGCGAATTTAACCCAATTCGCACACGGCCTACACAATATGTATAGATAGCTTTTGAAAATTTAGAAAATATTGACCCAAAATAAAAATAATCATGTTCCCAGTAATTCTGACTTTTTAACATTTTTTTCGTTGAAAGGTACCAAAATTTTTGTTAGCCACGTCTTAAATAAATCCATGTGAATGAATTTAAACGATTCACCATTTTAAAAAAACATGCATGTACTTGTACCTATTTCAAATAGGTTTTAATGGATTTTAGCCAAAGCAAAATTTGTTCGACAATCTTGCTTGTACACTATACCAATTTTTTTTTTTTAGATTTATGTCGTTCTTTTTAGTGCAAGTTTTAAACATACAAAGGTATACAAAGACAAACCTACTTAGAATATATTTTTACAAGCATAATTAAGCATACTAGTATCGTCCCGTGGTCGAAACTCGGCCAACAAAAACTGAAACACTAGGAAGGAGATAAATTTTAAATTTGTTTTAAAATATTGAAGAAAAAAAAATATATTTTTTTTTAAATATGCAGTGTTCGACAGTTAAAAAACAAAAATGACCCACAGTGTGTAAATGCGTGTCTCAAGTAGATTCTGCACATCTCCGCAACTGTGGCTTTCCAACCATATAAAATTTATCGAAATCGGTCAAATACTTTTTAAGAAAATGGTACCACAAAATTTATTTTAGCCTATTTATTAAGCAATATTTTTAGGGCATATAATCATTTTTTTTTTTGAGCATAATATAATAATTTACTAAGATCATATATGTATACATATGTAATTGATTTTTAAGGGCATAATTATTAGCGCTTAAAACTGTTTTTTAGGGCATATTTGTGTTTGCTAATAGGTACATACATATACATGAGTTTTGATATCAGGGGCCTGTAACACAACGTGACAAGTACTTGTAGGACAAGTGAAAAGCGACAAACTTGTCCTAAATCCTGTAACACAAAGCGTCAAGTCTATGAAAGATCGTATCCTTCGGACAAGTATAGTTGGACAAGTGGATTAAGACTTGTCAACTTGTCACGTTGTGTTATAGGCCCCAGATCTTAAAAAAACCATTTTTTTTTTAACATTTTAACAAGATTTGTTTTTTGCCAAATTGAAAGTGACATTAAATACATAATGTTCATAAAGGTACCTAGAAACTTCAGAACATATAATGTTTAAATTGAAAAGATTAGTCAGGTGTCATTTTCAATGTCCCCATGGTTACTCTATGAGTGAAATCTGTAAATTTTTTTTTTAAAGTAAATTTTCTATTCTTTTCAGTATTTGTTTAAAAATTTATAAGGGCATTAAATAAATATTTAAAAAAAACACTTGCCCTTAATCACACAAAATTTTAAAAAATATGAACTTGAAAAAAATTCAAAATTTTTACAAATTTTGACTTCGAAATTTAATTTCTCAAAAACTATTCATTCAAAGAACTTGATTTAAAAAGCAGATTATAGAATGAAATATTTTCTTTCAAAAAAGGAATTATAGTAGGTATACCATTGTATGCGCTTTCTATAATTTTAAATATTTGTTTTCCATTTTGAGTCAATTTTTCAGAAACTGTCTCTCACCGTCTAAAGAGGGGAGGGGGAGGCGGGGGGCGAATAGAGCTTTGTTTCCGTACAATTCTTTTCTAAGAATGATCCTAGGAATTATCCCGCAAAATATAAAGCACCAATTAGAGGACACCCTATACAATGTTTGAGGATTTATCACTTTTTTGCAAGACTCAGCATCATTACCCCTTAGAAGATAGACTTTGAAAAAATCAATATTTTGAACAAATTCAAACAACAAACAATATGTAACTTTTTTCTCAAAAATGCCTACTTTCTCTACAAGGACAAGTGTGTGAAAAAAAAGTTTCGCAATTAGGTAGTCGAAAACGGCTCTAACAATTTTGATTTTTAATATATTTTTGTTAAAATGTATAGCTACATTGTTGTTTACCTACAATAACAAGTTCATGCGATCAAGTCGTGCATATTTTTTTTTTCACACCAACCCTATATGTGCCACTTAAACCACCCCATTGTCTGCCATCAAGTGAAAAAGATTCGGTGAAATTAAAATCCATTCCATCTGCCACGCCAAAGTCGATGACAAATGTTAAATTCATTAAAATTAAATACCCAACATTCAACATGTCTCCAACTTGAACATGGAATGATGATAGCACCCCATGCCTAACTTCACCCTCTATATTGCTCCAAGATTGTGGTGGCGCGCAGCGGTCCCTTTCGCGATTTCCTTCAAAATCATTGTCTGCGTTCAAAAAGGATTGTGATGTTTTTTTTTGTATTTTATCTTTTTTGGATCACACACCATAGAAAAAATCTATAAATGTATGTTATATTTTGCGTGAGAATATATACACACATCACTTATCCATTTATTTTATTTTCATCAGGAAGTGTTTTATTTTCACTTTGGTGTTAGTCAAAAGACGTTTATCGTACGTTTATCGTACTACAAATTGGTTCACATTTTTTTTCGAGAATGAGCCTCAAACTTACGGTTTTAATAAATTCTTTTTCAAATTAATGACAACAATGCCGGCAGCCCCAGCAGTTCTATGTATTTTCTAGCACAATATTTAGGATTTTTTTTTATTTTTGTTTTTGATATAGGAGCATGATTTCACGATATTCTAGACTAAGTCGACATTTGAAAAAGTAGGATACACAATGTCTTTATAAAGTGTTTTCTTTATTTCCGAGTCGAGATACAAATAAATGCATTATAAAATTGTGACAAAGTTGCAAAAAAAAAAGAAGAAAACAATGAATTTAGGCATTTTAATTGAAAGTTGATCTTGTACAGATTTGATTTTTGTAGAAAAGAGTTATTAGTCCAGTAACTTTGTACATTAGCATGTGCGTTAAATCCGGTAGTTCTGATTTTTTGCTGAGTCGTTTATGATGTTGGCCTCATGAAAAACCCAAGTTTTCGAACTCGAGCGCCAAACGCATCATGGTCAAAAATAAAAAAAAAATGCGAAATTTTCGCGCTTTTTTCAGTTATTGGCAATTTTAACCCCAAAGGATCGACTATAACTGCGCTCTACGATTTCAATTATCTGTGTAGATCCAACAGTTTCGAAAATACAGATATTCAAAATTTAGCAATAGTAAATTTATAACAACAAGTAGTATAATTTTCAGTATAATAAATAAAAGATGGTTCTTGGCACAAGATGCATAAAAATACTAGAACGTATAAGTTGGGTCAAAAGAAGAAAAAAATCCTCTGGAAGGGGTAGTCTATATCCCCCGTTCAATTGGGAGGGGCAATTTTTCAAAAAATTGACTTCAAATAGAAAACGACTCATAAAAATCCAACGAAATTTTTTAGAATAAAATCCTATACTTTTTGTCAAAGCCAGGTCTGGGTTCAATACCAGCCGCTTCCACCTTAAGTTGTTTCAGGGCTACTACCTCTTACGAGGAAGTGACAAATCCTCTAAGAGTATCTCTTGTCATAGAGAAGTTGCTTTCACCTTAGCCGTTCGGATTCCGCAATAAACTGTAGGTCACCTCCATTCCTGCAGACACACACACAGGAATGGTTGTGAGTTGTATGTCACTAGGCTCTAGTTCTTCATGAGCCGTTGCGCTTAAAAAAAATATTTTTTAGTTAATATTTTTATTTTAATACTCTATTTAGGTAGTAAAAATGGTAAGAAAAATTTTATGTGGATATGTGATGGAAGATGGTGGTAAAAAAATGTATACAGGTTTCTTGGCAGTGAACTATTTTCACCGACGGCAATTACGCCGTCTCGGAAAAAATGCTTCGCTGTAAGAAAATAGGGTATATGGTAGATGGAAAAATGAAACTTTTCATTGATAAATTACTAATTTTTTTTTTCAAGTGGAAACACAATTCATGGTCGCTCGTTCGTTAGGGGATGGCGGAGGTACATAATATACCTTTTAATAGTCTGATTTTCAAAGTTGTCTTAAAATTATACTATAGGTGCAGGTAGGTACATAGTTAGGTACATTACATTTTTGTTCAAATGCGTACGCAAGGAGGGGTAAGGTGGTATTTGCACTCCCAATAAAAAATATTTTTCTAATTTTTTTTTGCTGAGTATTAAAGAGTCAAGGGCGTACGCAAAGGTGATAGGTACAACTGAGTTCCCAGCTTTTTCGAGGGAGAATAAGAAAATACAAAAAAATAACAAAAAAAAAAAAAAAACAATTCCAACAAAAAATGTACATGTGCCTTGGGTAAGGGTGAGAGCGAGAGTGAGTAGAGTTTCACTGTTTTTGCCGTTCGGCAAATATTTTCATCAATGTTAGTTTACAAAAAAATCCGTCAATGTTACCTGACAAGTAACATGGATGGTGTGTAAGGCTCTTTAAGCTGAACATTTTTCGAGTGATGATTTTAAATTATCTCTTTGGTTGATATTTGGTTGTCATAAAGTTTTACTAAAAAAGACCCGGGCAACACCGGGTATTATCGGCCAGTTATTGATATTTACCAAAATATCAATTAATTTCAAAGAAAAGTTGGTGTATCTACATATTAATTTGTTTATTTTTATTCTTTCAATTTTTAAAATCGCAAATATCTTAAAAAAAAAAAAAACATTTTAAAATTTCAAACATTTTTAAATGAACAAATAAAAATATTGATTAAATTTTAAATTAATACCTAAATATAGGTGCTCGTATTTCAAAACATCAAATAACTACCTTCAAAATCATAATTGTAAAAGTTGTTTAGAGTGTTAGTTTAGTTTATTTATTTTTGCTGATTGGTTCACGTGATTTTATTGCCAAGCGATGACCACATTATGTAGATAAATACACTCGTCCAGTGTTGCACCCCCAACTCTTAACTGTAGACCGATGACGCATATTTAGTTATCCCAAAGCAACGCACAGAGGTGAGCAATACTGAGGCGTGCCAAATTAAGTCATGAGAAGAAAGTTTTTACTATATCCACTTCCACCCTCATCCTGCGATGTGAAGGACTCCCTAAGGGACAGGAGGAGAGGGTAGTGGAATAGCATAGTACGATGTACGAGTGTTGGTAGTATTTTATTTTTTTATTTAACTTGGATCCTTTTAGTTCGCATGTCAATGACACAAGAGGACTTGTAAAAACTTTAATTACATTTGCGGAAGTGTTGTGGTCGTAGTGTGATATTTAACTCGGTATATACATGTGTATGTATGTATAAAGTTTGTACAGATATAATCCTTTATCCTTGCGAAGGATTTTCTAGCTGTATCTATGTAGGTATATTTATTATATAAAAGTAAGTTGAGAATGGGACAGCATGGTGTATAATGTCAAGTAATTTAAGTTCGTTTGGGATTAATTTAGTAGAGATGTTTTCATTAGAATACTGATGGTCAGGCAGGTGAAAGGAGAGTTCAGTCGAACCCCATCTTCCATATTTACTCACATAAATTTATTTATATGTACGAGTATAACTTAGTGGTAATGCATTAGAAATGCGGAAAAGCTCCACTTCAGCGGAAAGTTTTAACTACTTTATAATGATGACTAAGTGTTTGCAATTAATTCCATATAAACACAAACACGAATGGATGCTCTATTATCTTTATCAGAAATATTTAGAGTCTCATGGGTTTCTAGATGTTGGATGTTTAGTTGTTGAAATTTGTTTTTAGACAGCTAGTTGCCAGGTGAAAAACAAATAAATAAATTGCTACAATTTTATGCTAATTGAAATTGACAACGAATGTCAAGATGAACAATAATGTCGACAGAAGATTATGAGTCCGGCCATAACATTAGAAAAGGGACTATTACCAGGGGCTTTATAAACTTGAAATTTTATAGATTTAGCATGCTTGCTTATATTTATTTTGTACACTAGAAAAACTTAACGGGATGAAAGCTTTTGAATAAATTATGCTTATACTATGGAAATGAAAATAAAATGTAGCCTTTACTTTAAGCCACCTAGCGAAATGGCCTCTATCATCGTATAATATCAAGTTTGATCAAAATCTCGAGTTCAAGTAGGTACCTGTAGAGTGGGGTACACATTATCGATCACGTATGACAGTCGGCTGATTGTCAGTCAATATCAAAAAAATTTTGTGAGCATGAGTTTGCCTGACAGCAAACTGTCATACATGATCGATAATGTGTACCCCGGTTATAGCACAAGAAAACCATATGAACAAAGTTCCGAAAATAAGTTATTTTTTTTCGAAATATCGAAATTAGTTTTGATATTTTTAAATTCCATAACTTGTTGTTTTATTTTTTTTTTTATATTTTGGTCTTCAAAAAAAAGGTTAATATGAGATCTGATGTTAATAATAATAGATTAATGTTAAATATATTCCAGTTGGTTTGTACGGTTGTTCTTGTACGTTCGTATGTTCGAAGGCTTTTTTCGTCGATGACATTTCGAGAACAAATAAAGTCATCGACTTCGAGCAGATTTTAATTCACAGACAATATCGTCATAACAAAATTCAATTTGCGGCTTCCTTAAAAAAAATAAAACGTTGACTTACGTTTCAAATATCTCCAGAACAAATTGTCGTCGGTGCGGATGAAAAACGAAACAACTCAAGAAATCTCGTTTTCCAAATTAAACAATTAAGTCGAGTTACTAGAGAGAAAAGTTTTTGAAGAATTAATTTTAAGTTTATTAAGTTTAAGTTTATTGATAAGTACGGAAGTACAAGTAAGACAAATTAGTCTTTTATAGTACAATGTCAAATAAATATAAATTAAACATTACAGCAATTTAGCAAAATGGTTTAAAATAAATTATAAATAACTAAGGATGACAAATAAGCAGAATAAAAATAGTTTTAACATTAAAAAATTTGCAAAAAAAAGAAAAAGTGTATAATAATAATAATAATAATAATAAAAAATAATAACATTTTATTGTATAATTTTGTTTAAAAATTAAAAAAAGTCAAATTAAATCGGCTAAATTAGAGAATCACTGCACATTGCTGTTAAGAAAATGTTCAAAAATTGTAATTTTAAATTTGGATACGGAGATTATCTGTTTAATTACTGTAGGTAGAGTGTTCCAAAGTCGGGTTGCATGAACAAAGAATAGGCGGGACGAGCTCAAAAACCTTGCTTGTGGCGTGATAAGGTTTAAAGTTCTGGCAGAGTTAGCATGTTGTATTTTTTCGAAAAGATAATATGGTGTCCTTGTTTAGATAATTTTGTGCATGAATATGCAGCACTTAATTTCTAAAAACTGTTGAAGTGAACAACCTAGAACTTCCTTATGAAGATGCGATATGTGTTCATGTCGTCGTATTCCAAAAGCATACCTTATCATATCATTAAAGGCAACTAAAAGCTTATGAAATGAAAGGGAATCAGGCTTACAATAAACAACCGATCCATAAGTTATGAATGGCAAAAGCAACGTTTTGATGAGCCTTAGCTTTGTATAAAGAGGTGTAAAGCTGGAACACAGCCAGAGTTTCCGCAGACCACCATAAATTCGCCCAACTATGTAATTGACATGATCAGAAGCTGATAGGGATCGATTGATTTTGAATCCAAGACTTGTAATCTGTTCAACAAATTTGATCTTAGAACCTCCAAGGCAAATCTCTGGAACAATTCTAGGGTCTTAAGTTTTTCTGGAAATAATAATGGACTGACATTTAGTTGGATTAAGTGAAAGTCCATTTGAAACAGACCACTTTGATATAGCAGACATGTCTTCATTGATTCTGCACACCAAATCTTCCACTAGTCTAATTGGTCTAGAGAGATAAACTTGCACATCATCAGCATATAAATGAAGGCGAACATTTAAGCAGACTTTAATAAGGTCATTAATAAAGATGCAGAACAATAGAGGACCCATAATTGATCCTTGGGGTACTCCTGTTATTAAGTTTTTATATTCTGAAAATTTGGTGCCAACGACCACCTTTTGTTTTCTATTGTTGAGATAATTTTGTATTAAACGAGATGCTCTATCACTAAATCCGAAGTAGACCTTAAGTTTCTGGCATAAAATTGAATGGTTAACACTATCAAAAGCCTTCGAAAAATCAAGCAGACTCAAAATGGTTATATTTTCCAAATCAAAATTTAATCTTATATCATCTAAAATTTTAACGATGGCTGTTTCACAGCTATGTTTAGCTCTGAAACCTGATTGATAAGGGGATAAAAGATTGTGTCTGTCGAGATAACCATTCATTTGCCTTGCGAGAATTTTTTCAAATACCTTTGAAAGGCATGGCAAAATACTTATGGGTCTAAAATCTTTGCATGACTTCGGATTGGCATTTTTGGCAACAGGAACGACCTTGGCAACTTTCCAACTATCAGGGAAGCAAGAAGACATGATACAATAGTTAATAATATGTGTAAGGGATCCTATGATATGTGGCAAAATAATTTTAATAAAAGAAATATGTATTCCATCATCGCCTACAGCAACAGATCTAATACTTCGAATACAATCAATAACATCAATCTCAGACACAACTTCGAATTCAAATTCAACATCTGGTTGAAATATATTTAGCCTGTAAGGCACGAAACTTGTGTCATTTACTGTACTTAATGCAAATTCATTGTTAAGCTCATTTGGGTCGATCGATTTATTAATAGCACTGCTTTTTCCTATTCCAATAGAACGTAAGTTTGACCAAAGTTTTTTTGTCGTTTGGCTTACACAAAGTTTCGATAGGTAGAATCTTTTTTTAGCTCTTCTGATCAGAAAAGTTGCTTGATTTCTTGCTTCACAGTATAATTCCCAAAAGTAGTTTGTTTGATAAAGTTTCCATTTATGATAAAGCCTTCTACGTTTTCGTATTGAATTTTGGACCTCAACCGTAAACCAGGGACACTTAATGTTGCGCACAGTTACAGATTTCAAGGGAACATGTTCATTGAATAAACCATTGATCATAACATGTAAATAGTCAATCTTTTCATTAATATTGGGGAGATACTGTAACCTACCCCATTCAATATAACTTGCTTCACATTGAAGTGCAATTATATCGATTGACTTAAAATCTCTGAATTCAAAACTCGTTGGGGTAACAGTTCTTTCAAATTTAATATTGTACGTGCAAAACACTATATCATGGTCAGAAATCCCATCAATCGAAAGCTGGTCATTTAGAAGAATATTGAACGGATCAGAAACTAAAATCAAATCAAGAAGGCTAGGACTTGCATTACGCCCGAATCGGGTAGGATATTTATTAACAACAGTAAGTCCAGACGAAGCAATAAAATCTAGAAGCTGACAGGATCTGGTATCAATTTTTAATAGATCTGCATTAAAGTCTCCTAGCAAAACAATATGCTCATAAATAGAGGAGAATTCTTGAAGAGCTGAGAAGAGGGGTTCTGGAGAACAGCTTCTGTTCGGATTGTATGCAACACCTACAATACATTTAATGTTGCCATCTGATACCTCAAAAAGAATATATTCAATTCCATCTCCAGAAGATTTACCAATAACTTTACAATTTAGGGTCACATCGATATAAAATGCAACACCTCCACCTATTGTTTCCGTGATCCTATCGTTTCGGATCAGATTATAACCTGGAATATTATAAAATGAATCCGGAACGTCAGGTTTAAACCATGTTTCACATACACAAATAATATCAACCCCCGAGGAATCAAAAACATATCTCATGAAGTCAATTTTGGTTAAATTAAGGCTACGAGCATTAATATTGCAGACTCTTAGCCCATCACATGCAGAAGACAAGATCTTGATAACCGATCGCACAGATAATCCATTCATGGCAAACACAATTAAGGTAACAAGCCTCCAAAACAATTAAAGCTTAAAACAAAACAATTAAAAACTTAAAATTTTGAAAAAATAATAAAAAAAATGTTTTCGAACTATTTTTTTTTTCAAAATTTTACGATATTACGTAGAATTTTTGAAAATAACGATATCTACTTTACTACTTAATTCGTAGAAACAGAATCTTTGGAACAACAAAACAACCGATGGAAGTCAAATTCAAGGAAAACTTACTTTAGTTAATTTTAATTTTCTCAAAAACTGGAATACATTTTGACATCTGGTTTTTAGTGTTTGGCTGAAAATTGATGGGAGCATTGAATATTAAAGACGAAAATATTACTTTATAACATAAAATTTTGAAAAAAAAAAAATAGTTTGAACACAATTTTTTGATTTTTTTTTCAAAAATTTAAGTTTGAAAATTAATTTTTGAAAAACTGTTCACTAAAATAACACTGTTCTCTTCAGTAACAACCCCCCCCCCCCCACCCCTCCTCCCATACGATTTTTTTCTTGTCTTAACCCAACCTACTCGCTCTAGCTCGTATGGTGCACCTTATACCGAAAGCAAATAAAAACTCCCAAAAAAATGTTCGTGCAGAAATGTTTATAAGTGTGTTCCGTATAAGGTGCACCAAAGAGCTGGGGCGAGTAGGCTGGGTTAATACAAGAAAAAAAATATATTAGAGGGGGGTCGATTTCCTCCAGTTTAGGCCGGAGGGGCAATTTACTAAAAAATTGACTTAAAACAAAAAATTATTTAAAATCAACGGTCAAACTTACAATGTCATGCTATACCTTTTTGGAAAGCCAGAAATCTCTTCTTTAATTTTCTTTTTAAGTTGTGTTAGTGAATAATTTTTAAAAAAATAATTTTCAAACTCGAAACTAAAAAAAAAATGTTAAACTTATTTTTTTCAAATTTAATATTCAATTTAATATTAAAATAATTGAACACAATTTTTTTTGTTTTTGTCAAAATTTTAAGTTTGAAAAATAATTTTTGAAAAACTCTTCCCTAAAACAATTTAATTTAAAAACAACACAAAATCTTTACAAAAAAGTATAGAATGTCATTGTAACTGTTACCTTACCGTTGTTTTTAAATAATTATTTTTCTGTATTATGTCAAATAGACATAATAATAGACCCCCCCTTCTTTACGATTTTTTCTTGTTTTAACCCAACCTACTCGCCTAGCTCTGTGGTGCATTTTGTTTATTGTTTTTTTTTTTTTTTTCATAACCGAACACCTCGCATAATCATACAAATTTTTTAGTCCCGTCAGTGTCCGGTTATGAGAGAGTTAACTGTATTTCTTGTCATATCAGCAAGTGCCTAATTACTTTAGAGACTCTTCCATATAAGTTGATTTTTTTTTTGCATATATTATTAGGAAAACGCTAATTTTTTGTCATCATGAGATTTGTTTAGAAATAAGGAACTTCTCACAAGCAATCTGTGGTACATATTTTTTAAGCAATCCTTTTCAATGATTTTATAACGAACCCGAGCTTAACCTTTCTATTTATTTTATACATTATAATCTCTGCTGGTTTCTTCACGTCACCAGCATTAATCATGTCAAATTAAGTGGGGAAGATAATTACTCTATAAGTTTATGATAAGAATACCAAAACCCATTATGACTAATTTTCAAATTAAATTCATTCATTCGATGAGTGAATGCCATGCCGCTTTCCTACGCACGCCTTTTTTCACCAACCATAACCAAACCAACACTGAACCCCACCCTCAGCGCGAATCCCTCATTAACACATTGCCCACATACGCACTAATTAGAGGCCACATACATTAATTTATTATCAATTATAGAACGTGCAGTAGTCTGTAATTCACTGACCTCTCTGTAGTCCACAACACACAACCCTTATATAGTTTATAGCTTAAATAAATCAATTAAAACAACGAAAAAAATTTATAACAATAGCTAATCCTCGAAAGACACGAGACATTTGTTGTATGTTCCATTTGGCCGCAACTAATGCTCTATGATTGATCATACATCCATGAACATGAACCAGAGTAAAAGTTTTCTTTTCATTCATTCAGATTAAAAGAACAAATCAAAAGGCCACAGATGAACAAGGCCCACATTATAATGGTCGATGATCACAATGATTAAAAACACAGGGGTTGCACTTTAGCATATCGGCCAAACGGAACGTTCTAAGTCTTCAAAGCCTTCAATTGAAAGGTCAGCTTAGTTAACAAACTCAACCGTATGAACCCTCTCCTCATGTGAATTTGAATACTTCTGAGTAGAGTAAATGTCATCGCACATTGCACATAAAGTTTGAACAACCCAGCAATTACTTTTTGTTGGAAATGTTTGAACTTTGATCCAAGAAGTTATTTGAGAAGAAATGAAATTAATAATCTTCATCTAAGCGGCATTCCATCTGATTACATCCACCACCACTATAGCTACCGCACTAAGTATACCCACTTGATCGCGTTCTAGAATTTGATCCCTCCGGTTCATAGCATTGACTTGGTTTTGGTAATTATAATTAAATTCCTTTCCCATCAAAATTTATTTCCAAGTGAAGATGACAAAGAAGTCGAAGTTGAAGACGATGACAATGACAACGATATGGTGACACGAGTCGATTGTCAGTCAGAATTCAGAAATTGAATTTCATAAGAAAACGGAAGAAAAATGACTCCGGAAACTACTCATAATTAGTTCCGTTCAATGTCATTGTGATAAGAAGCAGCCGGATAACATTGATTGGCTGCAACATGATTAATTTTTTTTAACTTCTGATATAATATGTAGCTGGTGCTTTAAGGGCAAGTTATGCATTCGCAAAAAAAATGAAATGCATTTTTATTTATAGTTTTTAGATAAACATAAAATTAAACTGGAAGAAGAGGCGAAAAATGTTGTTCAGAAATATTATTACTGTAAATGTAGGTACAGGGTGGCACCAAGCGGATTGAAGAATCTCTGAAAGAAAATTCAAGCTGAAAGCGACCTACTTATTGGTATAACCCAGCGTTGCCGAAGTGGCACTATCGTGCTTTTTTGACACGGTAATTTTCTCGTGGCACGGTGGCATGAAAAAGTTCAATATGGCACGTTTTTTATTTCCATTATTTTACTTAAAATGAAGTAAATTTCAACAAAAGTCAATGAAAATTGTTCCGAATTCCGTAAAAAGTCGGCAGATATAAATTTTTTTTTCACAATGCACGAATAGAGCAAATGATTTCCTTTAATGTTTTCTGTTGTGTTACACCCCGTAATAAAATTGATTACATTTTTTTTCAAGAAAATAGAAGATTTTGTGTTTTTTTCATATGGCACGAAAATTGGCACGTTTTTTCAGAAAATGTGGCACGTAAATCTTATTTCGAGCGGCAACGCTGGCTATAACCAAATGCTAATTTAATAAATAGGTACCTAAACACCTAAATCGCTTTTTATCTAAACTCCTTTTAAATTATATCAGACCTTTAAAATTTTTCATTTTCAATCATGACAAAACAAGAAATTTTTGGGAAATTTTAGTAAAAATTAAGTTTTTCACGCATTTATGTCATTCCTAGTTACAAAAAATAGATTGTTTCATTCTCGCATACAGAGAGTGTACACAAATGTTTAAGTGTGGAGAAGTTTGTTTTTTGCCACAATATTGAAGGTCTTGAATTTATTATTTTTAAAATGGTAATAAACAAATACACTATATTCAAAAAAATTAAGGGAACACACTTTGATTCTGTTTTTTTTTTTATGTTTTTTGAAGAGCTGCGTTTGCTCAGCACATATCTCTGTGAAAAATGGACGTATTGAGATGAAACAAATTGTTTCGAAAAAAAAAATTCTAAAATGAACTAAATATTTTCTTCAAAATTTAAAAATACCTTTAAATCTTATCCATATTGTAACAAATGCAAACCTATGGAAAAATGGACAAAAATTGTTCTTTTCTTTTCCATTTTGATGAAAATTTCACAATGTTAAGGAACCGTACAATTTGTTCTTTTAATTTGTTTGTTCGACTTTAATCATTCGGTACGAAAAAACGGTTCGATGGATCAATTTGAAATTTTATTAAAATATTGGTTGTCTTTAAGTCTTCAAAGTCTATAGAAATTCGTTTTTTTATACATTTTTTTTTTAAACTAACGATGAGAAAACTAGTTCGGGTTTCCAAAACTGCCCTTAAATTATCTGTATCATTATTTGTTGATGATAATATATTCCATCAGATATTGTTCGGAAGAAAAATTGTAGAACAACGAAAAATGATGATCTTAAAGTTAAATAAACAAGTTATCGAACCAATATATATTTTATTGGCTCAGAAAAAAATTTTCAAAGAAAATTACGCTCTTCAAAAAATGTTTGGCTTGTGCTATAAAGGTACCTCACAAAAATCGTTTTCTAGAATTTTTTCCAATACAAAAAATAAAGCTTTAGAATCCTATTGTTTCATTTCAATACGTCCATTTTTCACAGGTATACAGCTCTTCACAAAACATTTAAAAAAAAAAACGGAAACAATTTTTGTTCCCTTAAATTTTTTGACTAATGCATAAACCTGATGTATTTGAAGAATTTTCAATGAATGACTGTATTATTTTTGTCGTACAGAATAGTTGAAATCTAAAATGAATCAGATGCGCATTTTCTGTGAAGTCATAACCTCCAAAACTCAAACGGAAAAATGATGACGAAGTAGTATCTTCTAATACGCAATTTGCCTTGCGCGAAATTCGCTTCAAAAGAACAAGTTCGGTTAGGAGTTGGGACGTCAAAAAAATTTTGTGTTGTTTTTTTGGTTTTACAGAATTTGATATTTATCAGTGAAAAAGTCGAAAATTGGTTAGCAAGTACATATGCTTCTGTATGTCATGTGATGTCAATTTATTAGTTTTTAAAAAAAGAACTTTTATCAAAAACCGTTAATTTGAATTTGAATTTATAATTTTGAAAAAAGTTAGGTTGGTACATGTAATGATTTTTTTTTTTAAAGATTGTTTTAACAATTTTAACCTATTTAATTTTTATTGAGTATTTATTGCTGTTATTAATTTTTAGTTAAACGCTGAAAACCAGATAGTTGTACGTCCTTTAGTTTTTGAGAAAATTGAAAATTATGAACACTGTACTTACTTTCTTTGAAAATAATTTCTCTTGTAAGTACCTTTCAAACCGTCACTTTGCCAACGCAGGAAAAATCACGTAGTCTGGACTATTTTTTTCTAAGTTAGGAACAATACCCAGGTACCTACATTACACTGAAAGCTTTGTATAAGGCTGAAAGTCGCTCATGGCTGTGAGCTATTGACAGAAATCGAACGTTTCAGAAGTACATTTATGTATGTATGTAATTGAGAGGATGTGTAATTTTTCTGACTTCAATATTTTCTCTTTAATGAGATCATAACTTCAAAATATGGTTTCATACATTTGATGAGTATAGTGATCCAGTTGTGTGTTTTATTTAGTTAAAAAAAAAAACGAATTATAGCGAAAAACTGCACATAATTCATGACAAAAAAAAACAGTTTAAAATCAACGAATTTTTTTTAAATTAATACCTACCACAAACATTTAAATAATAATCAAGCGAAACAAAAATACAAAATCTTGCGACCCAGACATGCATTAAATCTTTTAACTTATTCTTAGTTTAAGAAAGTCAAATTGCCGACTTTCATACATACTTATGTAAGTACATATGTATGTAGGTACTACATATATAAAATTGAAGGGTGAGATCGTATTCTGTTGATGTCATATTATCAGAGACGGCTTTTTCGAATGGGACATTGGGACTTTCAATCCGAAACTACTATAAGTAGATACATAAATATATATATACGATGACTATACGACATTTTCAAAGGAACCCAAAGATGAGGAAACAAACGAAGGAGTACATCACATCCTTCCGTCTTTCATTTCTTGCTTCGACATCGATATCTAGGAATTTTTGTAGTCACTGTCGTAGTTGAAGTCATATAATATAGTCGTATATAGTCGAAGTCAAACTCCTATACTCTCCCAGACTCAATCGTCCTAGCTTCGAAGAAGGAAATTCAATTTTAAATCTGTCGGCCAAGTTTGCCTTTTTGATGTCCGCTGTCAAAGATAATGAGATTTTGTTCATTCGTTCGCATTTGGAATTCTATTTTTTTGTTTTATTTCTAGAATTCGTTTTTGTTTTTCATTTCTTTTTCGAAATATACAGTACATAGAAGGTAAAAGTAAAAAAGCTATAATAAAATTATTTTCAAAGGATCGATGAAATAAAGTTTAAAGTACGTAATCAAATCGAAATCTAGGACACTGAGTTCTTCCCTTGTATAGTACAATCTAGCAAATTATAATTTTTATTCGGAATTCTTTAAAAGCAAGTGTACCTAGTAGAACTCTCGATTTCAACCGTGTATTTAGTTCACGTGACGTATACACGTGTAGTAAAAAAAATTGTACACGTGTGGACGTGTAGGTTCTAAATACACGGCGTGTAAATCAAAATACACGTGTAAATAAAACTTTTTTTTTAAACTGATCGGGATTCGGGAATCATGTATTCATCAAAAAATTATTTTTGAAAAAGATATAAGCGACGAACTTTTAAATACAAGTGAATTTAGCATAAGACGATTTTCTGATTTCTTAGCACCAAAGCCGTGCGGGAATTTATTAAAATGTCGATTAAATTCTAATTGAGATTAAACTTTTACGTTTTCACCAAAAAAAAAAAATTATCCTTGGATAAAACATCATAAAAACACTTAATACACTTGTTCATACACGAGTAATTTAATTACGAATGTACACGTGCAATAGGGGGCTCAAGTTGCAATTTATATTTATTGAAGAATTCACAAAAAAAGCTCTTTTGAATTTTATTGAACAAATTTTAAAACTTCTATTTTTTGTAATATTTATTTTAATAAAAATTATATTTCAATAAACATATACCTCTACCTCATCCAGGAAATAATAAAAGTGGGCGTGGTGAGGTGAAGATTTTATTAAAACTACTTTCTAAATTTTTAATTGCTTATAGAAAAAGCTCTGAAAATTTAAACCCAATCGTTTCAGTCCTTTCGAAGAAATTGGGTAGTGAACTAAATTTCAAGAAATAAAAAAAAAATTTTTTCTCCCCCATAAAGTCGTTAAAATGTTTAAAGCTTGGGCCAAAAAGAACTCCATCTGAACTATTGGACAAATAAAAATTTATGCAAAATCGATGGAGCGGTTTACAAAAAAAAAATTATTAGGTATACATATAACTTTTTTGTAAACATATTTAAGTAAATAAACACTTGGAAATTTGAAGCATATCGGCCGGCCCACCCTTAAAGGCCCTAGCTCAAGTTACAGTGGCCGCAGGGCTATATTTACCATTTGAGAAGAATGGTTTATAGATTAGGGCGGTAAGATTTAAGGGGCGAACAAAAATTATTTAGTATTCATATTTACTTCTCGAAGGACATAGGAATTAAAGTTTTCATTTATTATTTACATTAGTAAGAAAAAATTAAAAAATAGAAACCGTCACCGGCGCCCTAGCCACCACACCGTGCCGCCTTAATAAGTATACGGAATATTTCTTGTAACGAAAAAAAGAAATACAAACGTAATTTCAAAGAGCCGTCGACTTCTAGAAGGCTGCAACCAGTAACAAGGATTATAAAAAATAAATATGTATATTATGTAAATAGTCTACAAACTACCAAATATATGAGAATTCAATAAACGAGATGCTGGTAGTGAATGAGCTGCTGACCTGCCTAGAAGCGCAGAGCTGAAGGGTGATTTCCTATGCGTCGATGACGTTTCTATAGCTTTATCGGGAAAGCATCCCAACACGTTGAAAGAACTCTTACAAAATGCTTTAAATCTGCTAATAAACTATGGGCAGATCGGTGTGGGCTTAGGGTCAACCTTCATAAGACCGATCTTGTTCTCTTTTTTAGGAAAAACAAAATTCCTTATATATGTACATACATAGACCCTCCTTCTTTCAAAGGTGTACCACTGACTTTTTCAGACGAAGCGAAATACTTGGGTCTTATTTTAGATAAGAAGCTGGAAACCTAATTTAAATAAAAGGGTCAAAAGGCCACTTCTTCTCATGCAAAAAGACCGTTGAAAATAAATGGGGTTTGCAACCCTGTATTACCCATTGGCTATACACTTCGGTAATCAGACCGATTCTAACATACGGTATGACAGTATGGTGGACCGCTTTAGATAAAAAAAAAAAAACAGCGAAAAACTAAACAAGGTCCAGCGTCCAACCTGCAAGTGTATGGGTGGAGTACTTCGTGCGACTCCTTCCGCTGCACTTGACATTCTGTTCCATCTTACACCTCTCGATATTTTTGGCAAACAAGCGGCTGCAAGCACAGCCATTCCATTCGTCTAAAAGCTTCCTTACAGTGTACTTACAATGGTATTGGTCACTTCACTATTCAGAATTCAATCGGATCAATACCAAGTAACACAGACTACACCATTCAATAATTAAAAAAAAAAAACATTGGTGGCGCAACGGCTCATGAAGAACCAGGGCTTAGTGACTTACATTACAACTCTCAACCGCATTCCTGTGTTCGTGTCTGCAGGAATGGAGGGGACCTACAGTTTATTGCAGAACCCGAACAGCTGGTGAGCGGCACTTTTCTATGACAAGAGATACTCTTGGAGGATTTGTCACTTCTTCGCAAGAGGTAGTAGCCCTGAAAAAAAAACTTAAGGTGTAAGCGGCTGATATTGAACCCAGACCTCTGGCATGACAGTCCAACGCATTAACTATTACGCCACGGAGTACTACAGTAAATAATGAATATGATGTGCTCGGAAAATGTAAAAGCGATTCGAACATGTTTGCCTCATAAAATCAGTTCAACGAGTAGGGAGAAAGTCTACTTGATTCATGTGGTATCACAATAGACCTGGACCAACTCATGGTCTAAGTGTGTCAATCATTCACGCTGACAGCCACGCTAACCTAACCTATACACATAAGGGCCACTAATTGGCGGAACTTCATGAAATTTCGTTCATTTAATTTTATTTCAGATAAACCAATACCAAAATGATATTAAAATTTGAATGAAATTGAGAATATATTTACAAAAATCTGGTATCGTCCCATCTCTTATTCAGTCCTAGTGGAATCTGCCAAAAATACAAATTCTCAAGTGCGTGATCCATGTTGATCAATATGGAAAACAACAAGCGTCTTTAATATTCCTGATATGATGCCTAGCAGATCAAACAATTTAAAAGACAATTTACAATAAAAAAAAAAAAGCATTTTCAACAATTCTATTGATGTTAAGAGATTATGGATATGGACATATGTATGTATACTAGCTACCTACAAAAGTATGTTTTCGATAAGGTATCCCACAACACACAATATCAACGCCATGTAACCAAATACATTTTGCTGATACAAGAAATATCAAATTTTTTCATAAAACACAAGTGGGTCTGAGAGAGTGTTTCTTAGTCATTTTTGATAAAATCGTGGAGTTTAAAAATAGTATAAAAGAATTTTAATTGAAAATAATTGCAAAACTGCCTGCGACAACGACCAGTTCGAATTTCGGAACTGATAGCAAAATTGGCCTTGGTTGGGCATATATCCCAAAGGCATAAACCCTTTTTGTGATTTTTTGTTTGTCCTATCTTAGAGCTGGGAGATTGAAATAGAGTAAAAAATTTACTTAGATTTGATTTCGTCTGCCTTGTAGGCATTATTATGTTTTTTTTTTTCATTTTTTTGTTGGTGTCATGGCCAAGTTTATCACGAGGTAGGACAAATATAAGAACTAACCCTTTTTCATGTCAACCCTAAGAGAATTATAGTATTCCCATGGCGGTATACATAATATATAAGAAAGCAACTTGTATTTATGTGAATGTAGAGAGTATAATGCGATATAAGACAATGGGGCCATTTGTAATTTAAAACATTTCTATCGGGTACAGTTACTATGAGTCCCTGAAGACTTTAAATTCAGTTTATTGTTTTTGAATTCCTATCAAGACTTTTTGGAAGACAATCTCAGCAGAAATTTGTTATATTTTTAACATAAATTTTAAATGTTTTTTTAACCACACATGCGAAACTTTAAAAAGACACATTGGTACTTAGAATTGATGATAAATGGAACATGGAAGGGATTAAGATAAACTGACATTCTACTATGAATAATACAATACATAATAATAATAACTTAATAGTCTGGTTTGTTACCGATCTTGCAACCTCTCCCCCTTTGATACGTACTACGAATTGTAGTCTATCAAAATAAGGTACGGACAAAAATGGAGGCGGAACAAGACAGCATACTTAAAGGAGCTTATAAAAATGCTGATGCTCGAAATGCATTTGATAAACAAACAGCACATCTCGACCTATGACGTCAGTGGTTATAAGCGGTGGAATGCGTATATTGCATACGACATCGAAGATTGAGCAAATCTGATATGCGTGGGATCAAATCTCATGGTGTGCATGTAGAAAGTTTTTCACAATAAAATTTGATAAAGCTCAGCACCACTAAAAAGGAGACTGATGGTAGGGTTTGGCACCCCTTAAAATAGCTATATCTCCAGCCAAACAAAAATAAAACGAATTAAAAATACCTAAAATTAATTCGTTAACAATTGGTGGTATCGCCTTTAAGTTGTTGTTGTTGTTCAAAAATTCAATTAAAATATGTATATTGTTTATATGGGTAAGGGGACAGTGGCAAACTGAAGCTATAAGACTTTCTAGGACATTTATTTTTTATATTATTTGTTTAATTTAAGTCATATATTTTAAAAGAAGGCAATCCATTCTTCTTAAACTTATCTTTTCAACATATTGATATTGTTCTTTTATAAATTGCGTATGGAAAAAAAATAAAGAAACCATATGAACAACAGAATATTTATGTATACGTATAGGCTATAGTGAAAATGATATATGTAGACATTTTAATACATTTAATTTAGGGGAAGCTGATCTCAAAGCTTCGGTAGATATAATCAGTTTCTAGGGCGCTTGGTCTAGGTTCAAGTCAAACTCATCAAACTCATGCAGGCATAAAGACATAAAGGCATAAGTTTGAATTTTTGTGAAAAACCGGATTTCGATAGAAAGCCAGTTAGGAGCCTATGGTTCTGATGTTTATGTAGACCTACAAATTGTCAAATTTGAACAATAAAACTAAAAAACATACAGTCTTTGTAAAGACCTGTTTACTTGTAACAACCGGTCCATTCGTACAATGAACAAAGGCAAAGCAATTTTCTTGTTGCGAAATGAAAAGTTATGTTGAAATGAAAGAAATGTTTTCTTTAAACGTATAGCCAAAAACTCTAAGCTTCATTTATTCACTCGATAATGAATTTTTCCAGGAATGGAGAACTGTGTAGACTATAACCGCCATTAAAAATGAAAAAAAAACCAACCATTCACTTTCTCACTTCAATGTATTTCATTAACTTAAATGACTTAGGCCCATTTGCTGAAACGAAACTTAAGTATTTAAGTTCAATATAAGAGCTTATGTGACAGTTTACGCTGAGGAAAAAGTAGATCATAAGCGTTTAAGTTAAACATAAATATTTAAGTTTCGTTTCAGCAAATGGCCCTTATTCATTGTTTGATCTCTTAGAAGTCTAATGTAAAAAGAATAAAATACACGACTGGATCGCACGAACTTGCTAAAAAAAATTATATTGCTTCATTCGTTCAACGGTCGAAATGGGTCCCTTTTGCATCTTTCTGAAATTGTTCAGTATAACACACAAAAATTTTATTCCGATTTGTTCTTTTAGTATTTTACCAACCTTTCACGGTCACAAAACACGTAAAATGCGTATGCGATACATAAAAAATGCAGGATGAAATTTTAAAGTGACGCAAATACTTCACGTCAATGACTTGTTCATGTTTGGATGAAAGTTCGATGAGTCAGACCTTAGCGCCATCTGTCATTCAACAGCATAAATAATTTGGTTTTGTTTGGAAAACGAATGATGACAATTTATTTGGATATTTTCATACAAAAATAATAGGAAGGTGAAAATTTGGAGTTTAAAGTTATTTTTTTATATAAAATCTAAAAAAAATTATAAGCAAAATGTTCTTCAGAAAAATATACACGCCCGCAGGAATGGTTGAGAGTTGTAAGTCACTAGGCCCTAGTTCAGCAATGTCAACTAAGGCTTTTTTATGCGTTTCAGGCATTATTTCACCGTCTGAGGCTTTGAGGCTTATTTTTTTCTAAAAAGGCTTTTTTTTTTTATTTCATATAAACTCCATTTTTTTTTATAATTTATTTGTCCTTATAATTTATTTATTGTTTAAAACATTTTAAAACAAAACTTGACCAAAAATAATTACTATTTTTTAAAAGAATGTGAATACCTGCAAACTATTCACAATTTTCCAATGGTAGTAAATATTTTTTTTTTGCAGTTAGAAGAGATATACTTGAGAGGAACAATACATTTTCCTCATGTTATTATTGAAAACAACTTTAACAATATTGACATTGAATTCAGATTTTTGAGAAATTTAAATTCTGCTAACGACTTTACAAATATTTCCCATTTTTAGAAAAAGGCACTTCAAAAATTGGAAAAAGGAGATGGTTCTAATATGTTTCCTTTTCTTGAAAAATTAGTGAACCATATTCTATGCCTGCCGCATTCCTCGCGGCGACGGTTGAAAGGATTTTTTGTGAATTAATTTAAATAAAACAAAACTGAGAAATAGACTTATGTAAAACTGAAACTTTTAGTGGAATTCTTCACGTAAAGACGCTTTTCAAAAATAAAAATTTTTATGATCTGGAATTTATCAAACCCACTTATCTTTGTTTCAAAAATAAATACGATTTCGAATAAAATGTACATATATACATAAAACTCTTTGTTATACACGGAAGTTATGTTATATGTATACATATGGATGTATGTTCATGAATGTAGCATCTCTATTCCTAATATGTAGGGTAGGTACTGAAATCCAATCAGCCTTATCGCTCCCAAGACCCAAAGTGCTTCTATAAGCCAGGTCATAACTCTTCGAAGTCTACTGAAAAATACAGCAACTCTTTATTTTAAAAGTGGTCAAAGCTATGTTTCTTTAAAAAAAATTAATTAAGTTATAATGATAAAATTAAATGGTGCAAAATTTTAAACGATTTGTAGTCCGATGCTAGGTTTCAAATTATAAACGCGTTGGAAATTAGAATCGCATTATTTTTTAAGGATTTTACTAAAGTAAAAATACAAAAATGTTTGTTAGGGAATTAGGTTTAGTATTATAGATACTAGTGAACAAAATTTTTAAAACTTAGAGTTAGAAAATTGTTTATAGTACCTATCATGCTAATACCTTAATGTCAGGCTGTTTAAAATTTTGCGCCATTGCATTATTTTCATATATTAATTTTAAAACAAGAGTTTTCAATTACTTCACTAGATTTTTTTTATTTTCCCAGCAGCTACAACATCATCAATAAAAATTAGAAAAACAATTTAGGTAATTTAAACAAACCATAACGACTCAGTTAAAATGAAATACAAAAGTTTAAACAATTTTCCAGCCATGAATTTATCATTTGTGTTTAGTGAACCCAGAGTTATGCGTACACTTTCACAAAAAAAAAAAAAATACAAAAAACAATTTAAAACAATTTCACCCATCGGCTAGCTCATCGCAATGTGTAAAATATAAATAGCAGGACAATCGCAAGTGCTAAAGGAAAAACTCATATTTCAAAACGATCCTTTTAAATTTATTTGCGCTGTCATTTTTAATTTGAACGCATCAAGCCAACACCGAGAAAAGAACTGACGGGTTGACAGTGATATAATACCTTTCTAAATGTGAAAAGCAGTATCTCCTTTTTCTATTTTTTTTCCTTTTTTCTTTTGTATGAAAATTAACCCGGTTATCGCTGCAAATATCCTTTTTATCTTTGTCCTATTTTATTCTTCATTTTCTTGACAAAAAAGTGGCAAACAATTTACAGCAAACATTTGTAGAATTTTATATTTGAATATACATACCTAGCTATAGATTATTTATTGAGAACAATATTTGATTTTAATTTCTATTATTTAATGAATAAATACCTGTCTGCCAACACAAATATAGAGGACTAAATAAAAAAAAGGACTCTTTCACGTTCAGGCCAAATTCGATTCTTTTTTGATAATTTTTGTTGAAGGAACTACAAATGATAATATATAAAATTCTCAAAGGTTTTTTGCTTTGTTTGAAAAATATAGTTTTCTAAAATTTGAAGCGTCCTTGGCTTAGATGTATTTTTGAATTTCAATTAAAACTACTTCAGGTCAGGTAGTTGTATTCAGCAGACATGTCAAAACACAAAATTTTGAAAAATATAATAAATAGTATGTAAAATGTGGATTATCATCAGAATATAGTTTGTATAGGTATAAAGTCCGGATAAGTAAAAATCCAGAAAATGTTTAAAAATGGCGTATGAGAATTTTATTAATTATGAAACAAAAAATACAATTTTTTCAATAATAACTTTTTAATAAGTTTCGAAATAATATAAATTAAGGAAAGGTTTTTAAAATTCCAATAATTTTTTAGCAAATTACTCGTCCCAAGAAAATAAGACAAAATAACAAAAAATCGAGAAAAAAAACTGACAAAAACCTCAATTTTGGTAAAGTGTTGGCACGCCTACATAAAATATTTTTGTATTGAGTGAGTTTTAGGAGCTTAAAAATAAATACACATTAACAAAATATATGGATTAAAAAAAAATGGAAAATAAAATGATTGAATTTGTGAACAACAACAACAATTTAAAGGCGCTACCACCAATTGCTTATGAATTAATTTTTTTTGGTATTTTTAATTCGTTTTATTTTTGTTTTGGCTGGAGATATAGCTATTTCAAGGGGTGCCAAGCCCTATCATCAGTCTCCTTTTTAGTTGTGCTGAGCTTTAATCCAATTTTATTATGAAAAACTTTCTACATCATGCGAGATTTGAACCCGCGCATCAGATTTGCTCAGTCTTCGAAGCCGTATGCACTACGCATTCCGCCACTGATGACAAATGGTTGCTAATAGCGTCTCCTTTAACTAAAATTTAAAAAAATAAATGTTATTCGGAACCAATATTTGAACATAATGAATATTATTGTATAAGTATCTACTGCCGATTGGCCTTTTCGACTCACAATAATCCACGCAAATGAAGATACATACTACTAAGGCAATCATCTTTATTTTTACATTAGAAATATTGGCTAAAAGTCTTGCTTGCACAAAAAGTTCTTCAATATTGATTTTTTTTTCCTAATGGTAAACGCTAGCTAAGCTCATTTTAAGTCTGAATAATACTGCTGTATAATGTAATAATTTAAAAAAAATATTTTTTGGATTAAAAATAATTCAAAATTATTTTTTTTTTTAATTCTATAATACCGCAGTTATTGATTTTTTTCAATTGAGTTTATAACATTATTTTTTTTTTCAAGGGAGAGTGCGAAATATGTAGTTTAGATTAGAGGAGGTAGGTACCTACACTTATTTCTTTAAAGAAAAGACTTTACATTAAGTGTGTTTTGTTGTATGCAAGTATTTTCGCTTAAAATAAAAGTGCACTAAAATACGCACATCGCCGCCTAAGAAAAAAACATAAAAAAAACCTTGAAGGCACTGATATTTGAATGTTCAAACTGCAGAGACTTTTTCAAATTATTTATTGGACATTTGAAATGGGAGAATTTATTGTTGCAGATGTTTCTACCGGACTTATTACCTTGCCTAAAGATTTTTGCAATTTCACTACGTTCAAAGAAGAATTACTCATCCAGAGAGTTTTTCGAGACATTGTACAGCACTACAAGAACCACTTTTGGTTGAGCGAACGTGCTGCCAAAAACAAAAACGTCAACGAACTTAATGCGGATATTCAAAAAGCGATTCTGGGCCAGGTTGTTTCCTTTATATCAGGAGTGAGGTGATTCAACCACGACTTTGCAATGGAACCAGACTAGCGGTAAAAAAGCTCATGAAGAACGTCATCGAAGCAACTATTCTTAAGGTCGAACTATAATAGGTGGACGCTGTCGGAAACTAATGTCATAAACGAACGAAAAATTTCTTTCCGAAACGTCAAATGCACACGTAGACCATAATGCGCGAGAGATTCGAGACTAGTTTACTACAACAATTTACATGTAGCTGTCAATTTTCTTCCGTAAGGTGCGCTCGAGAAGCGCTCTTCCCCTCCGAAAGCAAAAATGAACGAAAATGAACGAAACGTAACAAAACGCAATTATGTGTACGTCTATTGAATTACTTGTATTCGTGTGGTTTCGTACGGCTGCGTACGCTGCGTTCCAACAATTATAGTTCTACCTTAACTGTGTGAACAGAATAGAATGACGGAACTGAAGCCGCAGACGGAACTGGAAGAGCTGTCAAAAAGTGTCGTACGTCATTTTTTTTACATGTCCACAATGGAGCTGTACAGCTTTGAAAGTATTTTGAAGAAAAACAAAAGAATATTATTGTGTATAAGCTCAGAATTCACATTTTTTGTTTCCAATAATTTTCCTTTTAATAAATAATTTTTTTCGCGATACAAATAACCACAATATTTTTTTCCAACCCAAAAAGTTGTTTTTTTTCTTCATACAAATTGAAACGTCAAAAGTGCCGTACGTCAAAAGTTAAAAGTTGGTGAACTCTTCCGTCTGCGTCTGCAGCTCCGTATGCGTCTACGTTCCGTTGTGTTCGCAACATTGAATTTGCGTGTATTTAATATTTTGACAGCTATTCCGGCTCCGTCTCCGGTTCCGTCTGCGTCACCATTCTGTTCAGCCAGTAAAGGGAAATTGTAAAGGGGAAGACGTTTTGATTCCACGAATTCCCATGATCTCGAATGTTTTACCGTTCGACTTTAAACGCCTTGTATTAACGGACTCGGCTTGATGCTTTTGCAATGACAATAAACATGGGGCAAGGCCAGTCATTGCAAATTTGCGGAATCAATTTGGTCTTTGGAGTACTTATACGTGTTTTTCTCACACGGACAATTTTATGCCGCCTGTTCACACGTTAGCGAACCATCACAGCATTGTTTGTGTATATGTGTAAAACGGCAAAACCAAAAACGGTGTTTATTAGATACCATACAAGGCATTAGAATATGTAAATATAGATATATTTTATGCAGATTATTATCATTATTATTGTTATTTTTTAATGTTTGAAATAAAAAACTGCATCTTCTATTAACGTGCGCATTGGTGTTTTTTCATTTATTATTTGTGTTTTCGAATTTATAAATCGTTTATAGGCAGGGCAAATGCCTGCCGGGCTAGCTAGTTAATTTATAAAAATTCTTGCAAAGTAAGATTTTTGAAGCAATGTTTTTCATTCGCTGAATTTATAAGCGAAGATGATTGTCTCCGCTAAATAAGCGAGAATGTTGTTGTGTTTGGTTGCATGGCAATTATTTCGTAAACGAATATGTAAAAAAAGCGGAGTTATTGTTATTTGGCTACTTTGATATTCTTCAAACGTTTCATCTTAAAATAACTCAAATAAAATTACGAGACCAATTATGTATACCTATGTATATATGTATAAATGTTCTTCTTAAAACACAAAATACAAACAAAAATTATTCATAATGAATAAAAATTCTTATTTCTTTGCCACAATTTTGTTTTTTTTTTAACATGACGTGATGGTCCTACTCAATACCCAAGAGCTTTAAGAAAACCGTAAACAAAATACCTACCTGGCAATAACAAAATAAGCTTATACAATTATCCTTACTAAAGGTCTTGTTTTCCCTGTGGACAAAAAGCCGCCAACGGCCACCATTAGCAACAAGAAAAAAATGAAAATAAAAAAAAAATAATATAAACATCTAAATGTATCTATAGGCACAAATATAATTCTTCATCAGCCGAAGCGAATATCCCTAATGGAATCAACACAAATCGGGATTTATATAAGATGGTATATAGTTAACCTCCCACCGCATACCTATGTCACATCATTAGACACCCGGAGTTAGAGAAACCTCAAAATAAAAAAAAAAAATTACTTACTTGTGTACCAACATCCGGAGTATGCGGATTTGAACTGAACATTGCATGCCTACTTTTCGCTCATATTTAATCATTTGTATGTTTCTTATTCCGACAAATTGGACAGGATTAAAATTTGACGTTCATCCCACGACACGGTGTAAAATTATAAGAAAAGCTACTTGAAGCACCAAAAAAAAAAAAAAACATCACTTGGTACCTACTATTACCCACAGCTCACTCTCGTTCCACTTTGTAAAAAAAAAAATAATGTAACAAGATGAATAAGCCAGGACTTGAAGATACTTTCAGTTTTTCATTCGAATCCATGATCCGTACCACAAAATAGGTAGGTATACAAAATAAAACTTTGAACATTTTACATAGCATACCCAGCCGGATATACATAATGCCTGTGAAATTGCATGGGATTTCATAAGATTTCATAACAAAAAAAAAAATATTTTTAAACATCGCGAAGTATATCCATACTCCTTGATGATATGAAACAAAATTTCACTGGGCAATTTTAAAAATATGAAATATTTTACCGAAGAAAAGTTCTGTTTACTTTTTTTGGATGATGAAAATTCTCTTATGCCTACATTGTTAAGATTGAATAATGGTTGTAGGCTGCAGCTATAGCTATGCCATAAGATGCTGCAGAGGAAGGAGGAACTTGGAAAAGACATTCGAAACCAAACAAAGGATCTTTCGACGACAATATAGTTTGCGATTCAAAATCTAAACTTAAGAAGGAGCATCGACCGATATAGGAATTGTTGATGATGGGAGTTTGGGATCAGCGAGCTCACCTCCATCATACCAACTGCTACTATGCTATAGAGCATTTGTCTTCTATCTTGGTGGATTTTATAACAACCACTATACTATGAAAACAAGGAAAATTCTAGCAAACTGGAAATACAGACATTGAGCCCTTAGGCGTATTGCGATATATTTTCAGCTCTTTTCTATAAGGTCTGCTCTGTGATGAAAATAGGGTGGTAGCAAAAGCAAAAATGCAACCATCTTTTAGTTCGTGGTTAATTTGTTTCATTTTTGTTTTTTTTTTTTCAAATAACCGTACAAAGGAACCGATCGGGTGATTCTATGTTTATGGTAGTGAGATGAAAAATGCAAAGCATTGAAAAGAACAATAATAGCATAGAAAATTATCCCAGATTTTATTAGAAAGTTCATAAAAATATAAACGGACTTGAACACGAAAGATTTAATTCAGTTTTTAATACTTCTTTTCCGACCCATGAGAGATTCCTGACGGCTTTCTACGATCTCGAGCACGCTGCTTCCGTCAGGCATCAGAACATCAAGTGTTCTTGCACTTGCGATGGCTTGGTCACTGACTAAACGACTAAACCGAAGGTTTGGTCTTCCTTGTCGCCTCAAACCAAACCTGATGGATATTGTTCGGTGATTTTCTTGGCTGGAGCATATTGTTATCTATTCGCTAAATGTTGTCAAGCCATAATGTCTAGTGGAAAAGTTTTTGACTTCCTCGTTCCTCCGCGTACAAATGACCAAACATCACCCGTCGAAGATTTTTTCTTCCAAAATAACACAGTTTAAATGATTGAATGATGTTTGGGCGACATGTCGCGACACTGCAGCCTAAATATCTATTGTGACCTCATTTATATCTAGATGAGATGCTCACCCTACAGCTCTTCATCTTTAAGAAACTTGAATAATTTGAGTACATTTCGAGTGTGATTCTCTCTTCTACCAGGTAGTGCCCCAGATACTTATTTCTTGCATGCATAAGTAATTTGGCATTTGCCTAATATTTGGTCAAGCGTTACCGCTTGAGCATTCTTTACTTCATGAAGTTTTTTTGAGTGCGCACTTTGTCTCCCGCGCAAGGAGTTCTGACAAAATTTATTTCACCAAACCGAAGAAGCAACAGTTTTCAGGGATAAGTATATGTAGATGAACAACTATTTACCTCAAAGTTGCTGATATTAATAGGGAAGTGTTGTAATAAACAATATGCATGTTATTCATTTTTTGATATAGCGTCCTAAGTAGTTGACTTCAGACCAACAAATTTCAGCAGTTCTTTCACCTCAAAGGACTACTCTAACTGGTTGAACAGAACTGGTAGCAGAAAGTTAAAGTTTTCTCAACTTTGTACTAGCAGCATACATTTCTAGCTACATATACAACTTGACATTGTAATCATATCCAATATTGTTATTTAGCCAGTTCAGGTTTCTCAAGCTCACTGAGATCTCAGAGACCTCAGCAATCTCAGAAATCTGAACGTAATTCCTCAGTGAGATTTTTCACTTTTGCTGTCAAAAAGCTGAGACTAATATTTTTTGGATTCGCTTGCTCAATTATTTTTTGTCGCAGTTGATTAATTAATAAAAAAGAGATGGAAATCGGTTTTGACTTCTAGCGGAGAAATTTTGTTCAGGTTTCTCCTTCTGCTCAGTGGAGCTGACGGAGCTTGCTCAGTGAGAACTCAGTGAGATCTCAGAAACGTGAACTGGCTAATTGAAAAATTTGACATTGCTAGCAGTTCATCTTTCATCAAACATAGATTTGAAAACTCGTCAGGCTTAGTGTGTCGATGTCATCTCTACGTCCCAGCCGCTGTACTTTGAATGTCAATACCATCTGCATAAGCAAGTATAACTAAGTGAACTGACTTTTTAAAAATTTTACCTCTGCTGTTGTTTTGCAAATTTGCTTTTAGAACGATGTTATAGTGGTTCTATGATAACCCTTCACATTGCCATTGTCGTTTCTCGACATCAAAGAACTCGGTGGTTTTCTTACCGAATTTGACGGAGCAGCGGAATTTCATCATCATTATCCTGCACAAACAGACAACTTTAGCATGAATTTCGAGATACGAAATGGCTCTGTAATTTTACCCTATTAACGCTATCAGACTTTGAAATCGGTAGATAGTGTGCATGTATCGATCTGAAATTCCTGTTTGTTATTCCAAAATCTGTCGAAGTGTTACCAACTAAAGTTGATTTTTCTTGCGTCTTAGGCCAGGTTCATAATATTTCATAGAAGGTTTCGCAATATTAAAGTGACAAAATTTTGTTAGCGACACGTTCAGAAGAATTATTCCTTATTCGACTAAATTTTACCGAAAGGTTTGTGTTTTGTGTACTATGTATGCTCCCCTATCAAGTAATCTCCCACTGCTTTGAACGACACACCAGTAGCCTTGCACGACTTAAGTCGCAAGTCGCTAACCGAATTTCTTTTATATCAGATGAGCGGAATGCCGATTTCATTGTACTTATTCTTGTAAATTGATGGAAGAAACCTACTAAAACATAACCTCCCTATTTGACGAGTTTCGCTAGTAAGTCATATCAGAAAACGTCATAGCATCTAAGCCTACCTCTTATTCTTTCTGGTGGAGCTGGGTTAAGGGATAGAAGGGAGGTCATGTAGATCATGCAAAGGAAAAGAAGCTATTCGCTGAATATTGGCATTTTATCAAGCAAAATCTTCGTACATTTTAAATAAAAAATCTTCGACAATAACTTTTTAGTGAAAAGAGTTGTCAAAAATGTCTCTCAGCTAAGGCCTTATAGAGAATATTCACTCCCCAAAACTAAGAGAGAAAAAATCTTAGAACGGTCTTTTCAAAATGGCGGACAACGTAGGCATTTTTTTTGTTTCCTAGAACTCTTTAAAAAAAACTCGTGAAATAAATGTTAAATTTTACTGGGACTAAATATTCTGCTCGACTTATAAATATTTCCTAAAAGCTTTAGGACAACCCCACTGTTCATTTTCATCGATCATTTCCTTGCTTCTTGTGGTTTCTGATTCCACCACAGACTAGCGCGTATAATGCAAGAAAATTAAATATTTTCTTCAGAATTGAGAAATTTTATTATACGCAGTAGGTACAATATGCCGACTTCTCCAAGAGTATTCTACACTAGTTACAGACTCAAGTATTCCATGAATTGAATATAACCTCAGGTCTGATAGTCCTTTAGCTTCTTCCGTCTCCATCTTCATCTCCAGCCAACCATAGGCCATGCTTCAAAAATTTCCATCATACCTCCTTGATGGTAACGAATTGGATATCAGTTATTTTTTTCTTTTGGAGTAAGAAAGAAGGCTCTTAAGAAAAAATTCTCCTCCTTTTCTCAAATTTTAAGGAAGAAAGATAACAAAAAAAAAGTACCTACAAGAAATCCTCATTCTTTCACAGTTTGTGCCCGTGGCATATCAGACTGAGAATAGGTAAAGTACCACCTACATACCTACCTATACATCACTGATACAGATACACCTTTAAACATGTCCTTTTTGTAATTCGAAGCGATATCACAACCAGAACAATTCACTTAACCAACAAAAAGAGAAGCATTATTCCTTAAAAATAGATTCTGTTCCATCGCCTATATATACCTATGCATATGCACATCTTCAAGACTTTGCCGAGTTTGAGTTTTTCGAAAAGCACCCACGCTTTAGAAATAATATAGAAAAGTGGCGTGTTGTTATATATATCATGCCAATTGGGTGGGTCTGGGCTTTTAAGCAATAGAAATGCCTGCTGAACGTGGGTTTGGCTAGGTACAGATATAGTATTGAAAAATTTACGAACGACCACGAAGTTTTAGTTCATTGCATTTTGAAGTTCTGAAAGAGTGCACATCGTTAGAGCGTTAGATGGTATGTATAAGGAGAAACTTGAAAAATCTTGCAACTTGTAGGGAATGCCATCTCAGCAGAGCCAATGCAATTTTCTTTTCTATACATCAAGAAATCCATACCACAGGAATTTCAACCTAGAATGCAATAATGTTAGAACTTTGACATTAAAATGGCAACCAAGGTTGAATAGTTTCTTATGCGGTGTGTTTACCTTGTGCAATTTTTAGAACTAAAGGTAACCTTTTTATATTGATCCAGGATTTTTCGAAAAAAGCTGAACTATTTTAAATATTAAGATGTGTATATAAAAAAAAGGGACACAAATTTATTGTTAAAATAAGACCAAGATTGCACATATGGACTTCTAACATATAAGCATTTAAAAAGGCAATAGCTACAGTTTTTAACACCAAGAGAATTATTATTTTCGTACTTCCATCAGTTGACTTTAGACTTATTTTAGTGGAAACTTTAATAAGTAGGAAATTATGCGAGCTACAAATTTTTGATTTGCGCAACAAATTAGCATTTAATAAGCTAAAAATTCAGCTATGAAAATTTATGGATTCCACCAAAAACTGTCCGCAAAAGTAAGGGAGGGACGTCTTTTAATTGCACAAAATTATTGCACTTCAAGATTTACTGGAATTAAAATGTTTGGATTTAAAATACTTAAAAAAAATATTTCATTGCAATCGTAAGATGCAGTTAAATGACTGAGATTTCAAAGGATGAAATACCAAAATACTGCATTCTTTTCAGTGCCGCAGCTACTCCGTTTTTTTTAGTTTTTAGTTTTAGTTATTAATATTTTTATTATTTCATTAAATCAATTATAATAATTAACAATATTTCAAGATGCATAATAATAATTTCAGTGAAAAAATAGTGACATAGGTATTTCTTTAAAAAATAGTGATAATGCCACTTCAAGACTATAAAGTAAATTCATGAATTAAATGAAATCAATGGGTGGGGTGACCCTTTTAAAATTAACTCTTGATACATTTATTTCAAAAATAATAAGTTAAAAATAAAAACAGCTATAGTTAAAGCATAGAATCAAAATATCAAAGAAGATCGTTGAGCAGATATTCTGTACAATTAAAATCAAGATCAAAAAGCCAAGTTTTCACTAATTTAAGAAAAGAAAGAGAATTTGTTTGTGCTCTGATAAAAAATGGAAGTTTATTAAATAAACGACAAGAAGCAATATTATAAAAATTACGGAACGCGGTTGTACGAAGCCTGAGTACAGAAACTAAGTTTAATGAGTTGCCACGCAAACCATAATATTATCTATGAGTCTGAAATTGAGATTGCCTGACTTTCTAAAAAAAATGTTTAGGACTTTGTAGCAGTACAAATGGCGAACTGGAAAAATTTTCAAATCTTTGAATAATTGAAAACCAGGGTATAAAAGATGTTTTTTGCAAATTAATTCCTAAGTTCGTTTTTGAAGAGATAAAAGAGGTTGAATTTTGTTCAAGTAAACACCACCCCAGTAAGCAATCCCGTATTGTAACCTAGAATGCCATAATGCCATAATAAATCTTCATCAGTAGTTTAGAAGATCAAGTATTCCTCAAAAAGTAGAAATTACGGAGGTTGGAGCGAAAATATTTCCTCATATTATCCGTTTTAACGACAAAAATCATCCTGCAGTCAATAATGAGTCCCAAGTTTTGTTTGGGAGGGGGGCAAAGAAATTTTTATAAATTTAACATCTATTTATAAAAATTTTGCTCATTCACCTGGGAAGTCGATAATACAGGTAAAATTAAAAAAGAATAATTATAATTATACTCACGACATTGAACTTTTTACTTAGGTAATTGGGTCCACAACAGCTTTCGCAAATTCTTTAAAATTACTTTGTATAAATATTCAAAAAATTATTGTGAAAAATTAAAATTTCGTTTTTTCTTTAGTACATAATTTAAAAAAAAAAATTAATTATTTTTTTCAATAACCAAATTAAGATATGTATATGTATTTCAAAAGGATTTTTTCAAAGTCTTTCTAACTAAAATGCGAACAAGTTTAGAACAGAAATAATAAACTATACAAATAGTTTTCTTTATTATTTCTGTTTTTGATTGTCTTTAAATTTTTTCCTCCTTTTTCTAGCATCCACTTCATATATTGGAAAACGCTTGACAAAAATGCCTGTAGTCCAGGAAAAATAGACTTTTACAAAGAAAACATTAGTTAGAGGCTGAAATTTGGCATGGACGTTGGCAATAGGACTCTTTAAAAACTGAGAGAATTCCTCATCGATCCGATGACTGCTAGGTCAGATATAAGGGGTCCAAGGGTCTAAAATTGAGTTTTTTGCAAATATCTCAAAAATATTGACACTACTATACGATAATAGAGAAGTCCGAAAAAGTGTTTTTTGCCATACCGTCCGCGTGCGTCGTCCGTGGTTATTTGTGTTTAAGCCCAAACGGGTGAACAGATTTGTTTCAAATTTGGTACAGAACATGGCGAAAAGTGAGACAGAATTTTTTGATTCGTTTTGAAAAATCTTACCTCATTTGGCTATTTCTTTCTCACTTAGAGATAGGAGTGAGATAAAACTAAAAGTCGTCAAAATGCGCCTGAAGTTCGACAAATTTGAACGCCGTCATAAAAACACAGATTTTTTTGACAGCTCAGTTCTTTGCCCTGAGAGTTAAAAAAGAAAAATGCTTTTTAAGAATAAACAAATTATAAATACATAAATATTTCAATTTTTTTTATCAAACTCTCTCAACTTCTAAGTACATAGGTACTTGCGTATATCATCTGAATGGATCGACTCATTTTTTTAAACAGTTTTGCAATTTTATGCTCCTGCGTACATCAAACAATATTGTATTTAAAAATTTTGAAAATAATTAAAAAGTGAAAGAAAAAATTAATATTTTCTAGTAATTTGGGCTTTTTTTTACACTTTTCGTTAAAGATATACATAACAGCTTTTTACTGATTTTTCATGTTTGTCTTTTCATTTCTATAATTGTTGCTTAATTATTCAGTACAGTGAAAGCTCCCTTAGCCGGAAAGCGACGGTCGTAACACTTTTGTCCGTCTAAGAGAGTTGTCCGCCCAAGGGAAAAAATAAAAAATAGTTATGGTAGGAATTGTATAATATACAGTGGCATCATGAAAAATTTTTGCACCTACAAGCCATGAAATTCATTCAAACTAAAAACGAACATGAAGATGCAAGTAAAAAGATACAAAAACAGACTACAGCTGCAGAAATAAACTCCGTTATGAATTTAATCACAGAAAGTAATTTGGTGAAATCGCATCTATGTTACTGTAAACCAGGCAGAAGAAATATATGTAAAAGTATTACTACAAATAGTGGTTGAAATTTACATACTAAAAAAAAGTTTTTGTCCGCCTAAGAGAATTTAATTTAACAAATCGCGGCTAATATTCTTGTCCGCGTCCGGGTAAGGGAGTGTCCGCTTAAGGGATCATAAAATGTATGGAATTTACATCCAAGATCAACGGTCGTCAGAATTTGTCCGCCTAAAAGGATTGTCCGCTTAAGGGAGTTGTCCGCAATAGGAGCTTTCACTGTACAACTAATTTAGATAGTAGTTGCAATTTGGAAAGCATGAAAAAAGTCTTCTTAATCCATCGAGATCTTCTTAAAAATATCATTAGTACCTACCTAATGTACTTAATAAATTAAATTAAATTTAAATTAAAACCAAAAAATTAGAAAAAAATTAGAAAGCCATTATGGAGCGTTAATACTAAAAAAGTGGAGCATGAAGATATTATATGCATTGTTCCTTTAGTATCTATGGAAGTTGGTGCGCGACGGAAACGCTGCAAGACCCCTATAATGAAGGGTTACTTACCACTCGCATAAACTTCTCTTTTTTGCTGCATACTTTTGCATGCATTTTCTTCAGACAGACTGGAAAAAACATTTAAATATTTCACATACAAAGCATGGCCAAGGCAAAACAAAAGCATTACATCGATTCTATTACAGAACAAGAACTTATGCTGCTTAGTCTATTGGTGGTCCAGTCAAATAAAAACAAAAAGAACACACAACCGAAACAGAAACAGAAGGGAGCTCAGAAATTGTTTTCATTGCAAACAAAGTGATATAGAACATTTCGTTTCCTTTTTTCTTCCTTAAATCAATCTGGTTATTAAGAAGCTTTTCTATTACCCGCATGTTTTTTTTTTTGTTAAAGAGCTTTCAACATTAAGCTTTCACACAAATACCATCAGGACATCTAGACGCCAATGACGTAATAAACGAATGACTCCAATATACACCGTTATAGGTAATTGGAAGGTTATGAAACGGTTCAAATTTACCCCTCTTTTTTCAAAAAATAAACGAAAGGATGCTCCTCGGGCCACGACACGACGCGACGAAGGCTCCACCAATAACAACAAAAACCGCAGAGAGTGAATCCGGTTATTTGCGAGAACCGCCATAATACCCGACTCCCCAAACAGAAACGAGTCAACGTTCGAGGCCGCCGGGTCATTGCGCTGCGTTTCGAGTTTTTTTTCCGCAAAAATCCTCAATAGTCTCTTCTGTTTCGGTTCTGTTCGCCTAGTGTGTGCTTTTTTGTTGTTGAAACACATGGTTCTACCATTTTCATCGCAAAAACAAACAAACAAAAAATCACCAACTTCATTCTGATAAATTTAAATTCCTGGCACTATAAAATAGGCACTGTTCCGTTATACTGTTATATAGGTCCCTATATGTGATTTAAACAGATGTATGCTGGCTTATAATTCTCTGGTATAAACCAACCTACCCTACCTACAAACAAGCAACTATCTTTTGCGCGCGGTTATACTCTAGACACCGTGTTGTTCGTGTTATTTGGTATTGAGTTTTTCCATGATTGTATTTGTGTGATATTTTGTGTTTGTGTTAATGTAGGTGTATATAGTATTCGTATTCAATGCATCGAAAAACTTGCCATCAACTAGGATCACTATGGAAAGGATGACAGCATTTTGAATGTATGAATGTGTATCGGTGTTTATTTCGTTCAAAAATATTTATCGGTATTAAGATAACCGGCATTTTCAAGATTATAAAAAAAAAACTAAATAACGTAACTACACACATAAAATCATAACCGGTAAATACCTATTTATGCACGATTCTGAAGCTATATCTTACTCAAAAATAACCGGCTGAAAACATCTGTCCGAGACAATAACACGAGCATTATAATGTACAAAAGCGAGAATTAAACCATTAAAAAACCATCTCAAGTATTGATTCGAAAACGGCGGTTTCAAAAGTGGAAAAAAGTGAATCGAAATAAGACTTAGGATGCACAAAAAGACCTCATTTTTTAATTGAGTTAAATAAAAAAAATATGGAAAACTAAACGAATTTAAGGTAAAATAAATTAACAAAAAAAAAAAAAAAACTATTTCTCGATTGTTGCATCGAGACAGAAATTTAAGAGAAAACGCACAAATTTCCCTTCTTGCAGGATATCTTTTTTAAAAATTAGTTGGGTAGTCCTTAATGCTCAAGTCCGCGTTTTCTAAAATGTGTCTACGAAGTGGCATTCCACAAAACCGTATACCAAACCGGAATTAATGTAATTGCTTTGTTTAGTTTTTATCTTTTTCCGCATTTTGGCGTCCTTTTTATTATTTTTTTTGTTGTTGCTAGATAGGTATATGAAATTTCATGGTACACATAATTTCATCAAAAAGGACATGACTCCCAACCCACCCCAATGTAATGTTATATTCCCCCCACCAGACCCATCACATTTTGCTAAACCATCTGGAACTAGCTGTAGCTACTTTTGTTAGAAACTGAGCATTTCTTTCTTGTGAAGTTGAGAGTTTGTGTATGTATGTAGAATCGTATAGATACATACAATTATTATATTATCCTTCCCCCCTCGCAGTTGGTCGCTCTAGACTATCTTTCCTACCCCCTGGCCCCCTACACTATACCCATCTAACCACCATACAAACATCATTTTGAGGATACGCGCGCATTGTAGATTGTAGAGTATGGGTAGGTATAAGGATAGGAAGGATCCCCCAACGAACGCTACGTAATTCAGTTTCCGTTGTTGTTAAAGAGTATTCACACTGTTCTGGTTCTATTGTGGCCCTGAATCGAGTGTATGGGTTGCGTATGGTGCGCAAGTCCTGTCCAGAAACGGAAACAATGGGTATACATATAGAGACTGTTGGGTGGCAGTTCTTTTTTGTTTGATTATTATTTTGCCAAAGTTGAGGATACTGGATACTCTCGCTCCAAGTGGTAGTGGTAGTAGTATGGCAAACCGAACATATGACTCTGATTTGCTGTATGCTGTGCTGAGGCATACAGCATGATAATCAGAAGGGGGGAGGGGAAATATTTGGGAAACCGGCCGGCGGCGGCGTTGTTGTTCAGTGTGCTACCAGGATTTGTAATGGGACAAGGTAGTTTTAAACAAGCTGACTGTGACGATGACAAGAAGAGGGCAGGTGGAATTCAGGAATCGGTATACCTATATTTTATTGTTGAAGGTCCTATTTTTGGTATAGCTGGATAATTATATCTATACTTATGTGTATATGTAAATATTTGTACGATTGTATGTCTTCTTCCAGAGTTATCGGCTTTATTTATAAAATATTTGTAACCATAGGTATTACAATGTAACTCTCTGAACGAAGGGACGAGGCAAGGAAGGATGGGAGAAAACAATGCAAGGACACCTGTTGGAGTAGAGTAGGTATAGCTATATGTCACTTTACTTACAAAGAATCTAATTCATTGATTGATGTATGTAGGTACATATGTACCTTGCTGTATCTACAATGACGTCTGTTTTGTTTGGACTATATTTTGGTAATTATTTTTGTTGGTCTGGAAGGCGATTTTCAATGTCTGGATAGGTATAAAAACATAGGTATATTTTTTTTTTTGTGGGGGATAATGAAATGAAAATTATGACAAAAAAAAAAAAACAAGATAAAACCTTGCAATTCGTGGATTTTATAGGTATACGAAGTAGGATAGAACTTAGTTCCCTTGAGGGGTAGCTCGTTTTGCCTGTATAAAGCTTTAGACGTGAATAAATCGAAAATAAAGCAATTCTCTGAAAAAAAAAATCGCTTCTACTTACCAAAATCCTTAAAGCCATTTTCAAGAAAATTAAAAAAATACCGAAACCGTTTTTTTTTTAGCCATACCCGTGTTAGATGAGTGAAAATTCAAACTTCTCCTCCATGCAGGATATCAAAATGGTGTGTACCAAATTTGAATCAATTTGAAGGAAATCGTCCCACCCGTTTAAGTTCTAGGACCTCAAAAAACTGTGTGCATGCATACAGACCGAAGGGGTTACATGATAACGCGTCGTCTTTGCCTCAAACCTTTCCCGACAAAGGATTCGGCAGATGTGTTCTTTTCGACACGTTAACGGAGCTATGCGAGATTTCTCCATAGTCATGCTGCACAAGCGGTTGAGTTTGTCAGGGATGCTGAGATGCAACATAGCTTTGTATAGTTAGTCTCTGTCTACACTATCATATGCGACTTTGACATCGATAAAGAGGTGGGTCTCTATCGATTTGAAACTCCTTAGTTTTTTTCCAAAATCTGTCGGAATGTTGTGACTATTTGATCTACGGTTGATTTTCCGGGCCTAAAATCACAATCATAGGGGCCGATCTGAGCGTTTACAAACGGTTTTAAGCGATCATACAGTACAAAGCATCTCCCTTCTTGTGAACGGGGCATATTATTCTTTTATCCAACCAAGTTTTGGAGATAAGATGGTGTATACTCTCTACCAAGTCATATCCCCCTGCTTTAAATAGTTCGCCTGGCAGACCATCTGTACTTGCCAGCAGCATTGTACGATTAAAGCTTGGCTATCCGTAACCGCACTTCATTTAAGTCGGATGGACTGAAATTTTGACCATCATCGCCCAAGTTTAATAGAGCGTTTTGTCTAATAGCGGAATTTTGGGCATCTTCGCTGTTTATCAGTCTAGAAATGTGTTGTTTCCAGATCCTCAGCACCGACTGTGTATCTACTACCATATTCAAATTCACGTCTCGGAAGACTTCCTTTCTGGCCTTGCAGCATTGGGTAGATTGCTTCACCCTTCGATAGAACTTTCAAACATAGCCACAACCGCTACAGCTTTCAATAGACGCTCTCTTTCCCCTCCTGAGAAGTCGGCGTTCATCCCTTTTTTTTTGCCCGCAAAGCTCCCGGGCTGCTCTTTCAGCAGCTCTGGTTCTAGTTTGCAACATTGATTGATAGGTCTCGTTCTTACACACGTATTTGAGCTACAACCAAGTAATGGTCCAAGTCAATGTTGCCCCCCGGAACGTTTGGGCATCCAGGATACTGGAATCATGTCTGGCATCCATCGCAACATGATCAATCTGGTTGACAGTTCGTTGATCCGTAGACCGCCCATGGCACTCTAAACAGCTAGGCTTAATGATGTGGATCTACATCAGTAGATACTCCGTCCCTCGTGAGACTCAAAACACCTCTCTAAACGCTCCTGTCGATCAGTTGGTTTGCTACAGAAGCCCTTTAATGAAAGGACCGATGGGATGACTTTTATCATTTTTAAGGTCAGATTAAGAATACAGTCAAATCTCCATTTGCGGACACCTCACTTAGACGGACACCTCCCTTAGGCGGACAAATTTTGTTGTACGGAAATTGCTCCATATAAGTTTCATTGTTTTCAGTTTCTGTTGGATGGACACTCCCTTGGATGGACATGGACAGGAATTTCACATATGAATGACAAAATATTTTCTCTTAGACGGACACCAATGCAGGATTGAACATGTCATCATGCTGATAATTTTGGCAACGGTTTTTTTTTAAGTTGCAGTCTACAGCGAGCATCAAATTCTTTTTATGTAATGGAAAAATACATGCGTGCCAGCTGCCAGCCCAGAAACTCTATTATGTATGTGCGAATTTTGTGTATCTGATTGTAGTCTCAATTAATATTTATTTCCAAAAAAAAAAAAAAATTGGGCCCAAACTTCCACAGAAATCGATTTTCATTTTTTTAATGATTGCACTACCTTATTAATGATCACTGAAATTATAAAAGTCATTTTATGAGAAAGGTTGGGCCGAACTGACTTTTTTTTTTGGCCAGATGTAATAATTAAATCATAAGCTTTACGTTGACATCACAATAATTACAGATTTTGCTTTCTAAACGTTTTAAAATAAATTATTAAAATTTTTAATGATAGCCATAACTGGCACCTTCTGTTAATAAATGAATAGGTATATACTCTTACAAAATTTTGAAAATTAGTGTTTTTGTTTGATTTCCCTTAAACGGACAACTCCCTTAGGAGGACAAACATTTCTGCACCATGGCTGTCCGCCCAAGGGAGATTTCACTGTATTTTATTTATCAATTGGTTTTATGTAAAATTGGCTTAAAACTAAATTAAAAGTAAAATTAATCAACAGCGACTTGACACATACTTACTTCAAATGACTCTATAAAATGTTTTTGTCTTCATATTGTAAATGATATCCTCGTTTCGGCCTTCTTACGTCTGGGATGGCTCTAACACTCAGGAGGCAGCGATGGCTGAGCTCTAATTTAGTGATTGCTTGACTTCCAAGATGGGTTGGTTTTCCAAGTACCTCAATTGCATGATTAAAAGTATTTATCGAAATCAATTTTGCCTCTTGTTTGGGACATGTTTACTGGATTCTTGTGAAGTCACCTCCGAAGTATCAAGTATTTTTGTTTCAAAAAGTTAGAACTTCTTCATGTAAGTTGCTGAAATGTAAACAATGATATTATTCCATCAATGTACATAAATCGTAATGTTAACACCTGTTTTAGAGCCACCAAATCTCATTAGCAAATTATTGTAAAACCCCTTCACAAAACCTTTAAATGCGCCTTCAGCCCATTAGGCTAGTACTTATTCGTGTAAAGTAAGTAAATCTGCAAAAAGTGTGTCTTGTCGACTCTGAGTTTCCATCATTGTTCGGCTCTCTTTTTCATTCTCATTGTCATTACCTGCAATTTCGCTACTAAGGTTGTACTTAGGTACCTTCATATATTTTATCTATACAGTCTGCGAGTTTTTTCTTTGAATTAACAACCCATTCTGCCTTGCCCCCGCAACAGACCCATACATGACGACTAAAATAGCAAACAATAGTCGCAACTACTGCATTCCGCGTGCAATCAATCATCAAGGCGGCAGTAAAGTGCAAATCTTACATCCACTGTTGTTTATGTTGTTGCTAAACTTGCACAACTCGACAACAAAACTCACTGCACTGCCATCAAACCAACCATAGTCCAACAGTAGCCACCATATAGTAACTCCATTCCCTTAACCGATATACTTGCACCCGACACCATGTCGACCGAAAGTGGCAGCAGGCTCCGTGCATTGTGTCCCGAGTAATTTACCACCTGATTTACATGTTGACGTACACGACGCATTCCCTGCTGAAACAACTCCTCTTTATATGTGGTTGGTAGCCCCATCAGAGTCATGTGTCCATTATGTAGTTGAACTCTTGGCAAAATCCATATCCATCCGCGTTTTTGCATAAATATACTCGTGTGTCGTATCTTCGTACGGTTTTAGTGGTCGTATTTTTTATTTTGCACTGCCTGCCCTAGCTGCAGCTCAGCCAAGAGCTTGATGTGGCGAAGTACCCTCTGCTGGCTGAATTGGACACTCAATAGCAGCGCTCTCATACTAAAATGGTCGAAGCTTCCGGTTCTTGAGTTGCATTTTGCGTATATACGTTCGAAGACTATTAATTGACCAAAAGATAGGGGTTTCTGTTGCTGCCCATATTGCTGTTGTTGTTCTTGTTGTACTTTTAATACTGTGGGATGAATCCCAAATCAAGATACCTTCGTTTCACCCACACTGGCTCGATATAGAAGAAACGAAACGGACGAAGCCGGGCGATGATGATGGGCACTGGGCAGTGAGGGAAGCACACCTTTACAAAAACACCTATTCAAAAAAAAAAATATCGATGGCAAGCTCCTCGGTATGTAAATTTTTTACGCAAGGAAATTTATTTAAGCGTGTACTTGTTAATGCGTGATATAAGATTTGTTGATGAGATTTTATATGAATTTATAAGATTTGAAAAAGGGAATAATACGTTAAGGATGTAGTAATGGATGGAGGAGTAGGCTCTTTATTTTATAAATCGTTATTTATTTTAAGCGCCACTGAGCCGCGAGAAAAAAGGACTACAACAACTGCGTTACGTTGAAAGGTTACATTGAAGTTGTGTAGGGCGGGAACGTTGAATTCAAAAGTTATGGCAGACATGAAGGTTTCAAGTTGGTCTTGATTGATGGCTTTTATAAAAATTATTATACAATTTTAATGGAAAATTATTAGCCTTAATTTATAATTTATTGATCTACTTAAGCTTATTATTGATACCGAAATTAAATCTTTTTTGTAATCAATTATTATTGTTTATTATCTGAAAGGTATGGTGACTTGATGTTATGGTTCAGGTTATAAAGCGTTTTTAGTTTAAGTATCTTTGTTAACACGGCCAGAAATATGAGGAAGATAACAATTTAATAAACATGTTAAGCCATGGTCTTGTATGTGTATTCTTCTTGCAATATTTTTTCAATTTTTCCAAAATAATATTTTATCGGGTAATCTTTATTAATTTATTATTATAAGAAACTAGCTGACCCAGCGATCTTCGTTCCAACTATAATTGAATAAATTATTAATGTTCCTTTCGAAAGTCGAGGAAGCTCCAATTGTTATCACGACTTTCCAACTTTTCCGGCCTATTTTCCAATTTTTATATCCGTGGTATGCTCAATACAAATCCAACAAAAAATCTCCATGCAATTTGGATTAATATGCGAGTTATGTGCGTACGAACAAAAAACTAATCCAGAAAGTTTGAAATTTCAAGACGATTTCACGATTTTCTAACTTTTTTGGGTGAATTTTCTAATTTTTGGCTCCGTTGTGTGATCAATATAAATCCAACAAAAAAAATCTTCATGCCAATCGAATGATGTAAGTATAGCCAAGTTATGCGCGTACGAACATTATTTAATTTCAGAAATTTTGAAATTTCAAGGCGTTTTCATGATTTTCGTACTTCTTCATTCGAATTTTCTAATTTTCGGTCAAATTAACAAAAGAACAAGTTAGTATAAGAAGGTTAAACCCGCTAAAGAGAAACCCGCTTAAGAGAAAACCCGCTTATCTGAAACACTTTTTTTCATCCCCGCCCGAGTATTACCTTTAAAACACTCCGCTTAAGCGAAACACGTTTACTTAAAACATATTTTAAGTTCAATTTTATATTTTTCATTGAAAAAAAAAAACTCTTTTAAGTGAAAAAAAAAAATTAATTACACAGAACGAAAAATTTGCTGAATGCTTTTGTTTCTTCTTTATTTTTCACCTTCACCATTTTCACCACGAAAACGACATTTGAATTTCTGATTATTTCACAAACGTTTACATTTTATATTTTATGAGCAAATTGCTTTGTCATCTCAAACAAAAATCCAAAACAACATTTCAAATAGCTTAAGAGGTAGGTACACCTACTTACGTATTTTGACATTCATTAAAAAGAAAATTACATTTCATAATTCAAAGATAAATAAGAGATAAATACAATTGCTTCTAGCATTAATTCTCCGCTTAATGGAATTTTTAGATCTGCTTAAGTGAATTTTTTTTTCATTTAAGCGGGGTTCGTTTTAGTGAAAAACCCGCTTAAGTGAAAGAAAGACTGTGACATTTTGCAGTTTCTCTTAAGCGGGTTTTACTGTAGTAGGTTTATAAGCGAGTACTTATACCTACGTTTCTTTTTTCTTGTTCATTTATTTTCTTAGTTTTGATTTGGGCGTGTTGGTGTATTTATGGGTTTGTGTATGGACGCGGGGTGCCACAAGCCACACGCTCTGTAAAGATTAATTTTAAATATTCGAGATTTAAGAAAACTTGTATGTAAAATCTTAGTTCATAATGCAAGCTTAAAAAACCACAGGGTGATCGTGATTATACATTTCTAAGAGCAAGTTCGTTTGACCTAGACGAGCATTTTATTTTAATAGTATTTTATTTAATGTGTTTTGACTAGTGGTAGTAACGTGGTGACTAAGTGACAGGTGGCATTTCTAAAACCTTTGTAAAAAAAAATGAAGACGAGCTCATGAAAATAAAGTGGCTGTGGCGCGATATTTTGCTGGTGGTGTGGTGCCAGTCTGGTGCCACTTATTTCGAAAATGTTTAATTTTCAAGTGGCAAACGAATATAGTTACAAAGTGGATTTTGGTTTTTATCTGTAGATGATTGTGATTATTGACTTAAGTAGGCCGTATCGAATATTTAAAAATGTCAAATTGTTACTGATCAATCGGTGGCACCATAATATGTTGTTTGCCACCGCGGTGCCCGTTAAATCACTTTCATACCACTTCGCCGCCACTCCATCGCCAAGCCACTATTTCACCACTGCACTGCCACTCGCTACTCTATACTACCACCCCACTTCGTTCTAATTTTAGTGCGCACCTGGCCTTAAGAGAAAGAGGTTCAAACCTACGAACAAGTGCCTTTGTAAGATTGAAATAGACTAACCCAGAAACAGACAATATTGTTTGTTTTCTGCTATACAGACATCAATAATAGTAGGTTCATCATTGACAAAATTCCAGTTGTTTTTATCCCTTCAAAGCAAACTTTAAATAGAAAATAATTAAAATACATATACATATAAGTATTTTCCATTAAAGTCCATTGATAAATTCATAAAAATTTGAATTTAAAGATATTTAACAATCACATCACAAATTTAAAATTATTTATAATATCTAATTCAAATCACGTCTCTTTTGTTATTTTACAATCAAATCAACAGAGATTTGAGGGTTGATTTGTATAAATTTCTTTCAATATGCACCTACACTACTCTTGCCACAGGTTGTCTAGTCTATGATTTTAACCAGCAGAAAATTTTAAGAATGAAAATATACAAAAATTCATTTTATTATTCCAACCGCATTCCTTATATTAATTATTATTAAGCACATTGAAAATAATTTTCAAAAAAATGTACCTGCATATAAAGGTACATACATATGTATACACAAATATATTTTAAATTTGCTTCATCACCAATATTGATAAAAATAAAATTATTATTTGTTTGACTTCCAATGTCTTTTAGTGTATTTTTGTTTGTCAAATTACTACACCAGTAATATTGTCATATTAATAAAAAAAAAAAGAACACTGCGCTCCACGTGGTGCCTGGCACACGAATGGAGTAGGTACTTGTCTCTTTAGTATTTTCTTCTTTGTTTAAAAAATATTGTAGATTTAAGTCTGGCAACAGTTCAACAAATTGCCTCTTAAGAAAAAAGGGCACATCTGCATTTTTGTAGTTTTATGATAAATGCATTTTAATTTAATGTTTCCTTCTTCAAATGAAATAATTTCCATGTTTAAAAAAAATCGTTTAATAAAAATGTATACCTATTACAGTAAAACCCGCTTAAGAGAAACTGCAAAATGTCACAGTCTTTCTTTCACTTAAGCGGGTTTTTCACTTAAACTAAACCCGCTTAAGTGAAAAAGAAAAAAAATTAAGCAGAAAAAATATCACTTAAGCGGATCTAAAAATTTCATTAAGCAGAGAATTAATGCTAGAAACAATTGTATTTATCTTTTATTTATCTTTAAATTATGAAAATGTAATTTTCTCTTTAATGAATGTCAAAATACGTAAGTAGGTGTACCTCTTCAGCCATTTGAAATGTTGTTTTAGATTTTTGTTTGAGGGGACAAAGCAATTTCTTTATAAAATGTAAATTTTAAACGTTTGTGAAATAATCAGAAATTCAAATGTCATTTTCGTGCTGAAAATAGTGAAGGTGAAAAATAAAGAAGAAACGAAAGCATTCAGCAAATTCGTTCTGTGCGATTCTTTTTTTTTTCAATGAAAAATATTCGCTTAAGCGGAGTGTTTTAAAGGTAATTGGTCGAAAAATACTCGGGGATGAAAAAAGTATTTCAGATAAGCGGTTTTTTCTCTTCAACGGGTTTAACTGTATTTTATTTTATTTTTCGCATAAGTTTCAGCATTTTGTGCAGTACATGCATAGTTAAATGAAACTGAAACTTTTTTTTTTTTAAGTATAGACAACTACACCAATTGCCTAAAAATTCGAATGAAATTAGCATTCGTGACTTTTAAGCTTTCAAATATGCCGCAAACTATTTTTTTAAGTGTTGGCGCTTATTCCTTGTTTTACTTGCTCTTAGGGCAAGTATTGGTTTCGTCTAAAAATAAATTATTATCTTTGCTACAATAATGCAGAGGTCTGGTGTGTGTCTGTGGCGTCCGTGCGTCTGTGCCTCTATTTGTCTGTGCTGGCTACGTTTTACATATAAGTTTTTAATTACAAAAGCAAGCTCGTGCTATCCAGTCATGCATTTTTTAATACATCTGTTATTTTCTTATTAAATAGCTGCCTAAATGGGAGGAAGTGGACTCCTTTTTTTTGACCCAATTTATACGCTCTGGTCTCTTGTCACATCTTATGCAAATCACTCTGTTTATCTAGGACATATTTTAATTCAATTCACTTGCTCTTATTTAGTGAATTTTATACCTAAGTAGTATAAATTTATTTTATTAATTTTATCAAATATATGTGCATACAAAATTCTTTCTCTATTTTATATGCAAATAAGGCTATCACATTTCAAAAATATCATAATAATAGAGTATGAAGAGAGCTACAGACTAGACGTGTTATCTATTGGCTGGCAAAGTAATCAAATTTTCAACTCGTTTTGTGCGATTCGATGTATTTTTAAAACCCTAAATACGAAAAATCATCAGTTATTTTAATCCAATCAATTAAATTCAGTGGCAAATGAACATAAATTTACAAGCTAACAATTTAAACCAATTTATTGAATCAATTGTGTAAAGTTTCTGCGTTTTTTTTTTTTATTTTTATTTTTTTTTTTTTTTTGCATTAATTACTGTTTAAATCTCTGATCATACCTTTGAGAACATGTCAAACACAAAACGGTCTAGATCCAACTCCAATTCCAACCTTAACTCTCTATATACATCACCAGAATCAATGCAACAAAATATTGCTATAAACAACAACATAATGTGGGAAAAAATGGACGAGAAACTAAAAAGCCAAAGCGACCTCATAATTTCACTAATATCTGCAAAAATAAAAGAAAATAATGATACACTTACAGCACAAATTGAAAATAAATTTGCCCAATTAACAAAATCAATTTCCGAAATTAATGCAAGAGTTTCCCAACTTGAAGTTGATGCGTCTACGTGGAGCAGAGAACATACAAACGTCAAATCTGATATCATTCAAATCAACACTTCCCTATCGGATGTAAACAAAGTCTTTTGCGACAAGCAACACGAAATTTCAGAATTGAAACACCAACTTGCTGATTTCAAAATAAAACAAGAAGAAATTGAAAACAGAAATGTTTCGCGCGATGCAGTTTTATTTGGAATTCCTACCATCACGAATGAAAACATTAAAACTTATTTTACCCGCATCTGCCAAGTAATTAATATTGAACAACCGAACATCCAAGATATCTTCCGCACACGCCAGCGCCCGAATAGCAGCACGACCACTATCATCATCAAATTCCGATCTGCTTATGATCGAAACTTTGTATTAGCCTCGATTGCAAGGTTTCGCAAAGTAAACAACAGACAACTTAATTTAACCGACGTTGGATTAGATTCTAATTCAGTTATTTATCTTCGCGAGTGCCTCACAAGCTTCAACAATAACATATTACATACAGCACTACAGTTAAAAAAACAAAATGCACTTTCTTCTGTATTTACAATGCGGGGTAGTGTGTTTGTTAAACTTCATTTACAAGGAGAGGAAATAAAAATCGAAAACATCGCCAAATTGCACGACATTGCCAGCCTGAAAGGATGATTTATGCAACATTTTAATATTTTTATTTTTTTTAATTCAACATTTTAATATTTTTATTTTTTAATTCAGCTTTTTCAAAATTTTTTTAAACTTAAAATTAAAATATAATTATATTTCAATTTTTATTTTTTCTGTATTTTGTATTATATTAAGTTATATTAATTTATTTCAAATTTGATTAAAAATATTAAATTTTTTTCTTTTTTTCTCATATTATCTATTTTTGCTTGTTCTACAAATATACATTTTACTTTTATTTTATTTTACTTTTATAGTTTATATTTTAATTTTTATATTTTTCTTTATTTTCTTTTTTTTATATTCAATTTCAAAATGTTATTTTGCCTTAATATCATTATATCTCTCGTAAATCTCCATTTCATTTATTTTCTTTTTTTCTTCTTTTTTCTTTACCTCTCTTTTTTCAGTTATTGTGTATTGGTCGTATTGAAGATCGACGGAACTTTTTTGATGCCCCTTTTGTTGCATGACTTGCGTTTTATGTCTTTTCCTATTTTCATATTGATATACTTCAGCTATGCAGCCAAGTGTTAATAGAGGGAATTCCGCGAATGGAGGTAATATTGGAATCTTGCGCACAATGGTGGATGTTTTTAGTGGTCAAAGAGATGGACTAAAGGTATGTCATTTAAATACCCAAAGTTTGCCTGCAAAAATGGATGAGTTTAGGGATCTGTTTGAGGGTTCTAAGGTAGATGTTATTTGCGTAACTGAAACATGGTTTTGTAGCAAAATTGAAAATGTTTTCTATAAAGTGAACGGTTATAGGCTTTTTCGCGGAGATAGAGTGGGAAGAGTGGGTGGTGGCGCTGCAATTTATGTGAAAGAGGGGTTGAAATGCCGCCAGAATTGTATGTCCGCTGATGGGAGTGAAATAGATTATGTTTTTGCTGAAATAAAATCACCAAACGGCGATATTCTTATTGGGTCTGTGTACAGACCTAACAAGCACATAAATCCAACTCCATTTTTCGAACTTTTAGAAAGAATTTCAATATCGTTTCCTAATATCATTATAGGTGGTGACTTAAATAGTAACCTTTTGGTAGAAAGTGGTATAATTGATCCAATGAGAACGCTTCACATGTTCCCGGTTAATGTTTTTGAACCTACTCATTTTACAAACGGATCAAGTACACTCTTAGATGTTTTTTTTGTCAGTAACTATAATGACGCACTCTTCTACGATCAAATATCAGCGCCTGGATTTTCAAGACACGACCTTATCTTCTTAACTTATAATTTTTCGGTGAACTGTCCAATTTCAAAATGTGAATACAGAAATTTTCACGCAATCGATTACAGTCAACTAGAACAACACGCTTTGAATGTGGATTGGGACCGGATCTTGTATATGTCATCCCCCAGTGACCAAGTAGACTTCCTAAACAAAAATATATGTTCCCTTTTTAATGAACATGTACCAATAAAAAGTAAAATTATAGTGCATGGCCAATGCCCATGGTTTACACGAGAAATTCGTTTGCTTATTGAAAAACGCAATCAAGCCTATAATGCATGGAAGCGCTACAGATTAGACTTTCACTTAAAACTGTTTCGTACATTGCGAAATCTTGTTGTTTATAAAATTAAATTAGCTAAACGCACATTTTATAAAAATAGGATCAACACTTCTGTAAAAGGTCGGCAACTCTGGAAAAATTTAAATGCAATCGGAATTGGTAAACAAAATTCAATAATCGATGAAAACTTAGACATAAACCTATTAAATAAAAAATTTACCACTTTACCGTTCCCAACTGTAAATTTCGAACCGACTAGTTCCAGTGAATATCAAGATAACTCGTCAAATCAAATACTTGATTTCACGTGTGTAGATGATATCGAAATCGTTTCATGCGTGTTGTCTATTAAGTCAAATGCTGTCGGTTTTGATGAAGTTCACCCCAAGTTTGTGAAGATTATTCTCCCAGTAATACTCCCATCATTAGTGAACATTTTCAACAATATTATATTAACTAGTTTATACCCTCACCAGTGGAAAATTGCTAAAATATTACCATTTAATAAACCAAATAGTAAGGAATATAGACCGGTTTCTATTCTACCTTTCCTATCCAAAGTTTTCGAGAGAGTCCTACAGAAACAGATAAACGCACATATTCGCTCAAACCATTTGTTATCTCCAATGCAATCAGGATTTCGAAAAGACCACAGCTGTATTACGGCAACAATGAAAGTAGTGGAAGACATAAGAGAATCCATGGATGAGGACAAGGTAACATTTCTGGTGCTTCTCGACTTATCGAAGGCCTTTGATACAGTCAACCACATAAACTTGTGTAATAAACTTTCGAGTTCATTTGGATTCTCCAATTCAGCGGTAACCCTTATGTCGTCTTATCTGAACCTTCGGAAGCAAGCTGTTTCGGTAGGACAAAATACATCAGAATTTCTATGGAATAGTAGAGGAGTCCCCCAGGGATCAATCCTTGGCCCTATCCTATTCTCATTGTATGTGAATGAAATTCCATCCATTGTGCTATCTTCCGTACACATGTATGCTGATGACGTCCAGCTTTACAAAAGTTGTTCTCTTGGTATGATAGAAGACGGTGCAAATGCAATAAATTGTGACTTAAAGAGCTTATCCATATGGTGCGAGAAAAATGGACTCTTTTTAAACCCATCAAAAACAAAATGTCTGGTTATAAGCAAAAAGATGTTGGATCTCTCCTACTTTCCAGAAATAAACTTAAATGGTTCAAAAATTCATTACGTTGAGAAAGCAAAAAATCTAGGTATAGTATTTAACAGAACACTCACATGGAATGACCATATTAATTTAATTATTGGTAAAGTTTTTGGCACGTTACGTAAGTTATGGATATCACATAATTTTACCCCTCATAAAACGCGTATGCTGCTAGCGAAAACACTTATTATTCCCATGCTCACTTACGGATGTGAAATATATTGTAATTGCGATTCGATTAGCAAGAGAAGGCTTAACGTTGCTTTTAATAACACCGCGCGTTATGTATTTAATTTAAGGCGATATGATCGAGTTTCCAATTATTCGGTGTTAATGTTAAATATGACATTTGATAATCTACTTGCTTTTAGGACACTGAGTTTTCTAGCTAAAGTCATTGATACGCATCAACCTAATTACTTGTTTGAGAAATTACGCTTTGGGTCTTCGAGCAGGTCTCATCAACTCATTCATCCACGATTTAATTCTTTACCATCTGAGCGACAGTTCTTCGTTAGCTCCATTCGTTTATGGAATTCCTTGCCAAGGCATATTCGTGGGTCCTGTGGCACTGGGCGTTTCTGGATTGAGCTAAAGTCACTCCATACGATCAATCGTCATTAATTTTTTTTTTCCTTTCTCTATTACTATTCTTTCTTCCTTAATTTACTTAATAACTATCTCTTTTCTTCTTTGATTTTTTAAATATACAATAATGGAGACGTACGAAAAACACCAATATGTTTGTAACTATCTTATAATTTATAATTTGCAGATATCTTTGTCAAAAACTTTTATACATCTTAAAATTAATATCACCTAATTGTAATAATACTGTTTTGCTGTAGCTCACTTCACTTGCATTTTAAAGCTTCACTAGTTATAAGATTATTAAGTCTTAATGTGTCAGCATTTCATAGAAATAAATAAATAAAAATAAAATTTAGTTTATAACTTTGGAGCTACATATACAAAAACAAATAATATAGAAAGAGGAAAGGTCCTCTTAATCAAACTTTCGACTTAATGAAAAAGGTCCTTAAAATTATTCAAATCAAACTTGAATATAACCATCCGACAAATTAGGCAATCTCACGTCAAATTCATTCAAGAAGAAGAAGAAGAAGAAAAAGACGAAGAACAAGATGAACAACGACGAAGAATTCATGTTTTACTAATTTTGTTGCGCACGCTGGCCGTTAAAGACTCTTGCCGCACACTAAATGATTTGCCTATTCTCTGGCATTTATAATTAAAATTCTATGCCAGAAAACTCATTTGGAATTTGTAATTTTTGTCTTGATAGGTATATACATTTCGACGCGTTTGCATACCCAAATTTGACAGATTCTCTCGCAAAAAAAAATGAAGAAAAAAGCTAACAATTTGAATTTTGCATCTAATTATACTGCATACGCGAATATTTTTGTATTGTTAGGTACTTCTGGATTATTTTTTTTATGCACAGGTAAATCACCTTCCTTTCAAGTAATAATTCGACAGAGAGGCTAAGTTTGGAAATCTGACAATTGGAATTACTTCATTATCGTGTGTCTGATAATTAAAATGTCTCCTTACTGCCTGCCATATTTAAAGAGGAACTTTTTTGTTTTGTTTTTGTTTCTCTGTCACAGGAAAGACAAAAAAGTAGAATACTCTTACTTACTAAACGGATGACGGCGTTCACTCACAAACGGCTTTGAGAACGAACTTTGTATACAGCCGTGAACACTGCTAAAAATGACTCGACGACGATGGCAAAGACGCACGAGACGAACGGACAGATAACACTGTCGGATTCGAATTTCGGATACGGATAGGACATTAGCATGCAGAAGACATTGTCATAAGCTACTCTCTCACCCACTGCTTTTTGTTTTTATTCTTCCACGACCATGCACTATGGGACAAACCAAATTCCAAAGTTGGAATAAAATCAAAAGGAAAAAGTTGATCGTTTAAATTATAATTGAAAAAAATTACTCATTATGTGAGTTACATCAAGTTATACCAGTCAGCAGATAAATTTAAAAAAAAATTATATTTCATGGTCTTATATTTTAATAACCTACAAACCACAATATTGTAAACACTGTGAATAATCAAATTAAATGATTTATACCAGTTAAGTGGAGTAATCTCATTCCTATGTGGTTTCGACCTTAATTATATGAAAATTTTTAAATAAAACCATATAGTGATTTACCGAAGCGGGTAAAAAATATAAGCGTTTAAATTTGTATAATGCCACTCGACCGATATTAGCATTGAAGATTGAAAAAGTTTATACCAATTAGAAGATAAATACACAAATGTTAAATGTTTTCATATAAAATATAATTATTAGTGAATATGGTGAGACAAAAGAATTGAAATTAATAAGAGAAAAAAACTGTAGTTTTTTTTGGTATGATGCTGCTTTCGCACTCAAATTTGTTCCCTTTATACCAGTCGGTCGCACATAGTGGGTAAACCTAAATAGCGGTGTCATTTCATTATTTCACCTGACAAACGACACTGTCTAATGAATATTACCTGCTTGCAGAAGAAAACAACGAAAATGCTGATTGGTATAATTAAACTGGTATAATTTTAGTTTTTTTTACTAAACATATGTTTGGAAAATCTGGTCTGAGAAAACTTCATAATTCATGCGAAACTGATTAAAATGAGAAGCGGCTGTTTTTTATAGAGTTCCACTTAGCCCCATTTGCTGAAATGAAACTTAAATATTTATGTTCAACTTAAACGCTTATGTTTTACTTTTTCCTCAGTGTAAACTGTCACATAAGCTTAAGTGTCTAGAGAGTTTTTTTTATGGAAAAAACGTTTTGTGTGACTGTTTTGAAATTTATGTTCAAAATGTCTTCAGATTCGATTCCGGTTTCTTTTTTCAATGTGTAATATATTTCCAATTCGTAGGTCCTGTCTTTCCTACTGTTAACGAATAGTGATGATGATGATGACGATGATAATAATGAAGATAATGATCATTATCATTCAGATGGGTATCCATGAGATAAATGAAAGGAAAGTTTTTTTTTTTTTTAGGCGGGCATATCTACCTACCTATGTCGTCGCATGCAATGAATACCGATATCAAACAATGTATCTCTATTGCATATCATTCTACCTCCAAAAACCTTGTCAAGTCACGTCACACACTGCTATTTAAGGATTTTCTCAAAATTCGCTCTTCTATAAGGATAAGAAACAACGAATTAAAAAAAAAATATCCAGATACATTATAATACCTACTTATAACAATGCTCCTTAAGGTGGTAGAAGGCGGAGATGGAGGTACAGGACTTCCTTAAATTTCAAAATAACTGCAGACGAAGGATATTCTATAAATTGAATGGCAATGGCATTCATATATGCGAAGGTTTGAAGTAGTATCCAAAGCTAATAGTATCTCTCTATCATCTTGAAAGATATTTCGGTATCAAATATTGCAATATCGAGTAATGGTTTGGTACTCCAACATTCCGAGTATGTATATGGATTCATCGTGAAATAGGATATTAAGTAAATTTCATATATCCAAATGTATATATATACAGAGGTATGCTTTACACACAGATTTACAATATGGTATTTATTCAACGAAAAGGATAAAGAGGCTGAGATTAAGTTTGTGCAAAGAAAAGTATTTTAAGTAGAGAAACGGATAATGTAATGAGTTACGAAAAGAGTTGAATTGAGTTTACAAATTCATCATGGATGATAGTTCGGTATAAGTACTTACCTTGCATTGAATTAATTTTTTTTTTAAATGGCAACTTTGGTTAAGGAAACACGAGTTCTTGAGATAAAAAGAACAAATATACACCATTACAGGCAGATCAAACTACTCTAAAATTCCTTTTTCGGTAAATTTACTTTATCAGCTAAAATTTACAGGGACAGAAACTATAGTAAAGCGTCACGTAAAAATCATATTAAAAACCAGAAATTGCATACTTTTAGGAGGAACGAAGTTTGTCGGGTCAGCTCAATTAGTAAGAATATAGTAAAATCACACATTTTATAGTTATATTGGTAAAATACAATTACAAAATTTATAATCGAATTTACATAGATTAGGTTAGAAGCTAAATCTATTCACACAATATTTCCAAAAAGTTTGTATTGAAGGCAAAATTTTTTTCAAAACACAATTTATTGTTGTTTTAAGAATAAAAACAAAAATCGAAATAAGCCCTCAGGAAAATTGTGTGCCTTTTGCATCTCTTCTGCAGTCTTCTACTATTCGTCTGCGTTGCAAAAGCTTAAGCTAAAAAGGGCCTATTAGTTTATTAGTTTAAAGCTTCACGAGCTTTTTCCGATTTGTGAATTGAAAAACATGAAATATCTCTCATGTAACAAGTTCAAATTCATGTGTTTATAAATTCATAAATAAAAAAAGAGATCGGAATTGAATATTTCTCAACCGGCGCTAAGCAAAAATAGCTAACAACGTCCACGTCCACATAAATAAGACAATTTGAGTCTTTAAAAAATAAAATTAAAAGAATAGGGCATGAATGGGTGCCCTGTGGTATTCTAGATTGAAGCCAGATTAGCAAATAAGCGCTTTATCCCAGTTTTCTTAATTTTGTATAGCAAAACTTAATAAGAGAGTTTGTGAAATGATTAATTGAAGTCTGTGAACACATAATCTAGTTGCTTTTTTTTTTTTTTAATGAATCAAAATTACAATTTTTAATTTTTGTAATTCCAAAATTAAACAGAATGGACAAATGCATATAGGTACATAAATGTACGTAAATGAAATATTTTGACTTATTTTTTTTATTTTTATCAAAGCTATACATATGCATTATGTAACAGTTTAAGGTCAGAAAAAATTAGATTATTTTTTATTATTATTATTCTTACATAAATGTACAAAATAATATAATTTTAACAGCTTGAGCACATTAGGCTCTCCTGTGATTATACAAAAATATCTTTACCTAAAATATTACTTAATATTAAAAAAAAAACTATAAATAAGAGTACGTAATATTCGTAAATCAATTTACTTTTAAATGAAGATGTATAAAATATTGTATTTGAAAAAGGGAGAGGGGGAGGGGGATGCTCATAAAAATAAAATAAATAAAAAATAATACATTTCTCTAAGCATCGCCAACCACCCCCTCCCCTGCTCACAAATGAGAGTTAATTCAAATTTAATTTCTAGTTCCAGTATTTCTAAAATTCTGAACATTTTTGATGTTTGGTTCAGAAGGAATCGAGAGTAAACATAAGTCTGATAGCTTATGATTAAATAATGACATGGTAATACTGTTAATTTTACTGCAAACTGAAGTTAGATGTGTGATTGATAGCGTTTCACGTGTTTGAAAAAAAGTATCAAATCGGAGGTGACTCTTTAAGGATTAAATGGCTATGTGTTAGTATGTATCGTGTGTCCAAGGCAAAATCTTGAAAAGCATCTGATCATTTTAGTGTTTGAGGCAGTATAGTGGTTGGAACTTGGTCTATCAAGAATTTTTAGTTTTAAGGATTTTTTTTTTTTTTGAATTTAAAAAAATTTTTGATTTCTGGGACTTAAGTTAGGTATATCCTTACCTACTGAGTTTGCTGAATTTTTGAGTTTCTAAATTTTTCGTAATTTCATATACTGATAAAAAAAAATAGGACAATTTTTCTAGATGATTTTTGTCTGCTTTTCGGGATTTTTGGGTTTTGACACTGACTCACTTAAAATGTTATCTGAATGAGATGTGTAATCATTTCTGTTTGATAGGTCATAACACCCGTCATATGCATCAATGAAAACTTCTTTCCTTTTTTTTTGTTTTTTTTTTTCTTTATCAATGCCGCTTTTAAATTTTTATTTGTCAGTCTCGACCCCAATGCTCCATTGACCTCACTCTGTCACCGATTGAAATTATCATACCACCCTCATTCAAATTAGCTCGCCACAGCTTCCATCATCACCCACCACCACAACCGCCTGCCACACCGTCTCCGTCCAACACCATCATTGCTCGATATCATCAGGTTAGAGATGTTAAACCCTATAAAAATTCAATTATACTCCCATTTCCCATAAATATACAGGCCAAGCCAATGTATATTTGGACGATGGCGATGCGATGGCTTGACAATGTGCGAACTGCAGATGATTCATGAATCATGAAAGAGGAGACGAATTCCGCACAACCCAATGGCAGTATACGCCAGCATCATCGTTTTGTTCGCTAGTTATAGTCTTTGTCGTCATCGTCGTTTTGTATAGTTGGGAGAAACTAACCAACTGGGAATACAAACAAAAAAAAAAAAGAAGAAAAACCTATGTTTAATTCATAAACCACGACTTTCTGTTGGAGGAGGGTTCCAAAATAAAAATGTCTGCAAAAATAAATCTGAATAAAAAATTATACTTAACGCACAGCCCCGAATCGTTAATGTAGTTTCAATTTTTTTTTCCTTCCGCACATTTCTGCCAGCATTTGAGAAGGCGATTTATACGAAAAGCTAGTTCATATCCGGCATTAGGATATCATGCAAAATATACACTCAGCCTCACAGACAGAAGAACGATCATATTTATTCTAAAATCATTTATGTTTTTAATACATAAAATAGAGATTTCTCAAAATCGTCTGTTCTACATTTTTATATACATATGTACATAATTTCTATTTTCGAAAACTAAATCGCCTGACATATTTCAGATCAACTGAGGTCAGTCAGATATTATACTTTCACAGAAAAATGCCTCTGGCACATCTGGTAAAATTCAAGGGTAGTTTAATTAAAAGTGATGAGCAGAAAATGTTTGGCATAGAGCTTATGATGGATATTTTTAATGCTGGAAGTCTGAACTGAGTCTCCAATGAATGGCGGTGGCGGCTATGAATGAAGTGTGTATGATGCGTTGGTGACAATGATTTTGATCCGGATGACACAATCATTCAATAAATTAATCAAAATTATAGTATAAAAGCTTCAAAACAGTATAGAAAAACAAGATTGTGTAATCTACAGCTAACAGCTACTATACATGTATGTAGGCAGGTATGTACATCTTTTTATATGTAGATAATGTATAAATGCATAATGTGGGAGTATTTTTATAAAATTAAATAGGTGATCACTACGATCGAGTCATTCATGCTTATTTATGTAATAGGTAGGTACTTATACCTACTTGAAAGAAACTTGTACCTATATGACTTTTTATCTAAGATCTTGGGATTTTTGTTAAAGATCTTTTAGAACCTTATTACGGTTGATAAATATTGAAATTTTGGACCTTAAAATCCTATTAACTAACACAAATGCTTAACTTTCGATTTTATTACGGGCCAGTTTGTTCATAGTGGGTTTAAATCTACGATTTGATTATCATAAATTCTTAATCCATGATTAAGGATCCGTGATAATCAAAGTGTGATTGTTCACTTTTTTTCAGCTTGATTAATGAATCATAGCTTTTCGACAATTCGTTCCATTTACCAGTTTATCTGTCAACTCAGTTGTCAAACTTAATCCATTATTAAGTATTTTGGTTTATCATTTCTACGTTTGCCGCCATTTGATTTTTCGGTGGTAATTAAATTAAAATACAAAAATAAATTACCTGAGCAGACGAACCGCACTTGTAATTATATTACAATATGATCAGCTGAAGTTATAGTTTTTTTTATTTAATTTATAAAACGCGTAACACAACACGGATGGCTGCCAGAAAATGTTTGCAAAAAATCACGACCTGTGATTTTTAAACCTGTAAGTGCAAAATCACATTAACAACTTGTGAACGATTCACCAATACACAGAGCGCCTTAAATGTAATTTGATCATTTGCCTCTAAAGCGGGGTACACATTATCGATCACGTATATGACAGTTTTGCTCACGACTGATAGTGAGTGCACTCTGTTTGATGGTTTGTGTCAGGCAAACTCCAGGCAAGCTCATGCTCACAAAATTTTTTGATATTGACTGACAGTCAGCAGACTCTCATACGTGATCGATAATGTGTACCCCGCTCATTTTGCAATCTGTAAAAAAATCACAACTACGCGTTTTTAGAAAAAGTACCTAGGTACCTTTCGTTTATTTTTTTTTAATTTATCAAAAACTAAAAAAAAACTTGTTTTCTTTAGTATTTGACTAAAGGCAGTACCTATTACATTGTCATATATATAGGGCAAGTGTGCCAAATAAATATGGCTCAAAAATGCCATATAAGTGTGATAGTCATATTTATATGACAAAATATATATGACTCCATATATATGACACTCATGAATTATTTTGAGTTTAAAAAAAAATATTTGATTTTAATGAAACGTGATTGGTCAAATAAATCATATTTTTTTAAATATTTTATTTTTCGTAGCTAGTGTGTCATATTTGTAAACAAAAATTGACATAAAAAGCTTGTAATCATGTATATGACATACTTATATGGCATAGTCTAATACTACTTGTCATATATACAAATATTGTGCCATATTTTATATAAATAGCATTGGTCATATATATATGACAATGTAATAGGTATCACCTTAACAATCTATAAAAGCATTGAATATTACATTGAAAAAAATAGGCTGAGTTCCAAAATTCATCAGATGCGCATTTACTGCGGAAACTGCGCATCCTATTTCTACAAAGCAAAGCATCAGGTTTGCGTTGCTGATGCGTATGAAAAATGTAGGCATTATGTACTTCCGCATCAAAACATTTTTTCTATGTTTTGGAACTCAGCCATACATATTGAGTTTGAAATTTTATTTTTCAGAAACTACCTACCTATATTCCTTATAAAAACTTGAATCAAAAAATAAACAAACTAATGGAATATTAGCTTTAAAAAAAAGCTATAACACATTGTTAATTGTGCTTGCGGTTAATTTGAATGTTTTTTTTTTTTTCATTTTAAGCCAAATTGACCCCCCTCCCCTCCACAGCCACAGAGGCAGGAGATAGAATTCTTACTTCATATCAATAATAATTTTTCTTAGAATTATTTACCATCAAGAAAATCCTAGTGCACAAATGAGAGGACACCCCACCCTGTATTTTTGCAGAATTCAGACATTATTTTTTTTTGAGTAGGTAGGTAGGTACCTAATTCAAAGAACGACTTTCTTGCTACACTTCACAAACTAATGCTAATAAAAGTCATAATACAAAATTAAAACATGGAAAATTAATTATTTTTCGTTTTCTCTTGGGCGCCATTAATATTTTCTCTTCTAACATTCCTTACCAACGAGAGATTCAGAGGTAGGCACTGATACATAAATGTATAGTTCAAATATTAATTCATTGTTTTAAAAAACATCTTACTCTTTCACAAATCTTATAAGTTCGCTAGGTATGTAGGTACCTACATACCTACATTCTTACATCTTATTTTTGAAACATAGGTACGTAGGTAGGTACCTACCCCAGTCTCCATCATGATTGACGTCCTATAAATTTCTACCTATGTAGGTACTACTTACCTTCCTAACCTATTCAACCATCAAGTTTACTATTTGCATTAAAAATCAAACATCTAGCATAAAAATGACAAGTGAACATAACATAAAAACCTGCAACGACACAAATATTCCACAGATAAAATTTCTAATAGCTATTTTCCTGAATAAAAATAAAATTCACCACACCACGCAGCCATTACCATTTTGCCGCCATCAATATTTGTAATACCGTAAGCTCGTAATACAATTTCCCCTCTTCTGAATATCTTTAGTAGGAAAAAAAATCGAACAAGAAATCCACCACCAACATTTCCAGTCTGCACAGGTGGGCCATTTTGAAATAGAAACAAAACAAACGACTGCGTCACAAAATCACAAAACATTAACAAAACCGGCAAACAATACAGTTCGTTGATTCCTCATCGAAAATGTACGTACAAATACATTTCAAACACATTGTCAATTCAATTTTTTCTCTCAGAGAGTAATGTACTTACGATCTTCCATATATCGTAAGGGAATACACCAAGTAAGTGCGAGTAGTTCAAACTGATGCACTCTTATCTATTCGATCTCTCGCTCCCTTATAAATTCATATAACTACACACAAATAAATATTATTAAGACGATGAAACACAATGGAATTGAAACTCTTCGTCACCGCATATACAAAAAACTAAACGATACCGTTTCGACGAAGTGTTACCGTATCTCGCCGATTAGTCTTGTTTATGCCGGCTGCTATGCAACATAATCGTGTCTGCGTTTTGTGTGTGTGTATCTCTAATGTCATCTAACTGCATTTTTCAACTCTGCAGATACTTTAATCGCAGATAACAATTGATGGTCGTATCTAAAAATAAATTTCATATTAATGTCGCAATTCAAGTGGATTTCAAGTAAATTGGTGAATTTCGGGAATTAAAAAAAAAACTGCTTCGGTTAACTGTTTTTACTCTGTCCAATCGGACTACCGCAAACAGCACCAAAGTAAACAAGTGAATTTTGAAAAAAAAAAAATAAATAAATAAATAAATAAAGGTACGCAGATACAAGCCGAGTATGGTAAACAGTGCGTGTGCAATCTAACAGATAAAAAAACTCTTTTTTTGTGTTTTTTGTTTGTTCGTTGTTCTTCTCTCCCTTTGTGCTTTGTTTCGGTATCGAGTTTTGTTTTTCTTTTTTGATCCCCTTTTTTGCTGGTCACTAACGTCTCTGGACTGGACGCTCGTACTCTGGACATTTCCCTGATTCGTGTTTTTACAGTTGAGTGCCCTTTTTCAAAAAAAAAAACAAAAAAACAAAATCAACTAATTCACGTGTGTGTGTGTTGAATGTTTCGATTAAAAACGATGAAACCTGTCCCTCGAGTTGAAAGCATCAAATGCGAAGCAAGTGGAAAGCCATACATTTTCATCTAACAAAAAAAGAAGGAAAAAACTGAATAAAGGAACAAAACGAAGTAAAAACAGTTTCATAGAAAATAAACAAACGAGCGAAAAGCAATAACAAATATCCAACTCGTATCCAAGCCAATACATAAAAAAAAACTTCTACAAAACAAAAAAAAAAAAAAGCCATCAGATACACCGGTATCTCGAGCTCCAATAAAAGAATATCTATGAGATATTGTTTGGCTCTAGTGTTGTCCCACCATCTATTTGAAAAATCTGAATTTGAAGTGGAGGAAAAGTGTTTTTGTCTGATGTCTGATGCTACTGATACTTCTCTGATGGTGTATTAATTTGAATCTATCCTGATTTCGGTTTCCATTTGTTTTCCCTCCACAAATGGTTATTCTTCCTGTTCCTGTTTTGACCGTCGTCGTCGTCGCGGGTTTGTCTGCATTTTGATCGAGAACAAGTGTATTTCAAACTTTTAGGGGTAATACCAATTTCCTATTTAATTTATCTACTAGAAAAGATACAAATATTTGTTGTTTTGTTTTTTTTTTTTTTTTGTTGGGCGCCATTTAATGTTTTTTTTTTTTTTTTTAATAAATTGCTTTTTTGCTGATCAAAGTCTGTTTTGTTGAAAACTTTAAGTGTTTATTTTGTAGAAAACTCGTTCTGAATCCTAAATAAAAGCTGTATCAAAAAAAAAAAAACATAAAAAAAAAAACTCGTTCATTTTTAAAGATAAACTATATAAAAGGAAATTTATCTGAGAGCTGTCTGTAGACAAGTTTGTTTTCAGTTCAAAGTACATATATGTACCTATTTAATTTAAACGTAAAGCCCATAAGATACCAATACAAACTAGATAGAATTGGAGTGTATGTCTTATTATTATTATTATGCATTATTTTTTATTTTTTTTTTTTGATAGAAGTATTAAATAGATTTTTGTGAAAAAAAAACACGAGCAATATGATTTAAAATAGGTAATTCCTTTAGTTCATTAATTTCATTTTCCAAAATCTATCAATTCAACAAAATTTATTGCGGCATGGAATAGCAACAAATTTTGTATATATTTTTCGGCAGTAGAACGTACCTATCTATATTTGTTTGTCTTTTTTTTTTGTGTTTTTAAATAATTTGTGCGTTTCCTTGCAAAAAAAAAATCACAAGATTTTATTTTTTTAATGCTAAAATTTGTTTAAAAATTTTCATTACAGCGGAATATACCAAACCTACTAACTTACATTTTAAATATTAACAAAGAAAACATTTATACAACTAAATAATATCTACTGGTGAAAAAATTGTATAAAAAATATTACCCAAGTAAAAATTCAAAACCGAAATCTTTTAAATAAAATCATAAAAATACACCTATAACCTATACCTATACAAGTGTTGTTCAAGTGAATGTTTAAGTGAAAAATTATAATAAATTCATTGTAGGTTTTAGTTCAAAGAAAATTATATAAAAAAAAAATAAATAAAGTGTAACATAAAAAAAAAACAAAATTATTAAATCGCTTAACAAAAAGAAAAAAACATATTAAACTTAAATTGAAAATAAAAATAATTATATTGTAAAAACAACATACAAAATCATTCAATATGGATATACTACCGAGTGGGAACATCTTTCGTGAATTGCAGGATATTTGCAATACTGGATATTTTTCATCACAACCATCGATCGAGGATCAATGGCAACAGGTGAGTTCAGTTTAATTATTTTATAAGTAAAATACCTACCTAATAAAAAAATACCTACTACATGGGTATTTTTTAGTGAACAAAAAAATATTTTAAGGAAAAGAAAAGTTGTAGGTATACAAATATGTAGGTCAAATTAATTTGTTTTATTTACAAAAAAAAAAATATTTTTTTTGTTAAGGACAAATATTTTTCAATCTTTAATCACATGAACTCCTTGGTAAAGTAGGTATTAAATTTCAACTCTTCTGCTTTGGAATTTCAACACCTATACTACCTACATATGTACCTACATATTTTCGAACAATTTGTTCATATAAATTTTTACTTGCGATCTACAAATATGCAAATATTCGAACTCGAGGTTTCAATTAAACTTGACATTACGATGATCGAGAACACGAAAAAAGTGGTCCCGTTTGTCTGTCTGAATTTCTGTATATGTCTGTCTGTACCTCTGAGGCATATCTAAGATTTTTGGGTGATTCCCTAGACGATAAAACGAGATTTTTTGTAGGTACATATCTCAAAAAATAACTACTTACCTGCCATACAACCGTTTTGAAAAAGGTTATTATATCTTAAACGGCTTAAACGATTTTACTAAAAAAAATTTCGTGCGTAGTAATGTTGGTATGGTCTATATCTTGGTGAAATAACAGTTATTAACGGTACCTACCTGCCAAAACCGATTTTTTTATTTTCAACTTTCTCATTAACGGCTTTACCGGTTTTATTTAAAATACTGCATACAAATATTTTTTTTTGGATTTAAAAAAAAAGTTATAATTTTTTTTTTTTTTTTTGAAAAATAGTATTTTTGAAAACGAGTTATTGAATTTTTTTGAAATTTTAATTTTGCTGGTACATACGTATTTAATTCTCAAAAATGCCATACTATTTTTTTTTTCTAAGAAACTTCAAGAAATTTTATAATTGAAAAATTATTTTTTAAGAAAACTGCTTTTTGAAATTTTGTCTGCTCATTTTGTGCAATTTTTGTAGATGGCGTTTTTCATTCTGAAATTAAAACATTTTCAGTACCAACCTTCTTGTTTTATCGATATTAAGACCGTATTTCATCCTTTTTTTTCCATATATGCACACCTACCTAGCTATTTTTCAATCTATTATATGGATAAATACATAATAATAACTGTTATTAACTAGCAGGTCCGTGCTCGCCTTGCTTCGCATGTTTAGATAACTTTATGATTGTAAAAACCTTTTGTATTAGTTTTTTTTTATATTTTTATATTTGAATAGGTATCTGTATTTGGGGTAAACTGTTGTAGATTTTGAAAACAAAAGTAGCCTATGTCTATCCTCATGTTCCAAGCTCGCACTCTACCAATTCTCATTAAAATCAATTAGGTATTTTCAGAGATTAACGGCCATATTATTCACTCAATACATCTAGATTAAAACTTAAATCTGGATGTAAATCATACAAATTCAATTTAAATTCATCTTAATTTAAGTTTAAATCTGGATGTATCGAGTGAATAATATGACGGTAAGAGGAACAAACAGACAGACACATTTATAAAATTAAATAGGATGACATGTAGGTACTTACACTCAATCTTTAAAATCCAAAGCAATTTTAACTGCAAGAGCAAGTTCTCGCGACCCAGTCGTGCGTTTTATTTTTTAATGTTTTTTGAATTATAAGTTTTATGTAAAATTAGGACCACAATAAGGAAAAATTTTACAGCTTTAACAAAACTTAAATTTTATTATTTTATTAACTATGGGCTACCGTCTTTTTAGAGAGCATTGGAAAGTTTCCTGTAGACGACAAATACTTTTCAGGCCTTCTGTAATCTAATATTCAAACACGTTACATGGTAAAAAAAGAGACTCAAATGTTCGAAGAAATGGCTTTAAATGCAACTTTTCAAAAATCAAAACAACACCTTTGTCTGACAAAGGTTGAAAAATTATAAAGCATTTTTTTTGTGCAATCAATGTTCGTTATCTTTGTCCAATATTAATTTCCAAATAAAAATAATCTATTTGATTTCAAACAGCTACGAGTACGAGTACCTACGAGTACATACTGATTCACGAATTTATATTTATCGCTGCAATTAAAATCTTTCTGCTCTATAACTTGAATATATTGAATGAAATTCCAATTTCAAATTTTCTGTGAAAATCCATCAGTGTATGAAAGAATATAATATTCTTTAAAATTTAATGGGAATTTAAGCATTTTTTTTGTTTAAATCTTTTAAGTTCTATTGAAAAAAAAAAATATTTACACAAAAATTTATGTATTTATACATATTTTAATACAACAAAAATTATAAAAGGTAAAGATATTTACGTATTTGCTGTATATCGCATCGTTTTAAGCTTTCAGTAAATAAATTGTTTACGTTTTCGCATAAAATAAACAAAACTTAAATATTCAAACATTGCCAATTATTGTTCTCTAGAGAATTTTTGTTTTTGCGTCGAATTTCTGTTTTTTTTTTTGTTAAACAAAAATTCTTCTCCAGAAATATCTACTTCATCTATCGAAACACATTTTTGTTGTTGTTGTTGAATTTTTGTTTTCGCATACAGAAAAAGTATCTTTAAATACATTTACCGACCTAGAATAAAGGTTGGTAAATTACAAAATACCTATCTATATGGATAGGTACTAATTGTGTGCGTTCTTTCACCTTTCATCGGCCGAAATGTATAACGTATACAAATAAATTGGCTAAATCAACGTTTAAATATACTAAACTCCTATTAATGTGTGCATGTGTGTGTGTGTGTATGTATCTTATTCTACTGCGTGCATCCAATTAACAATGATTCTCGAAGTTGAGATCACCTTCTGAGCAAATAGCGTGCTAATTAGCTTTTACTTGAAAACAAAAACAAAAAAAAAAAATAACAGAAAAACCGTTTGGTAAGGCTTATAGTAATCTAGCGAACTCTGTTAGGTTCTTATACGATATGGATGCACATATATGTACATCGGTAGGTATAGGTATTTTGAGATACTTTACTTTTTCTTTAGCAAACATCCTTCTTTCATATAAGTTACAAGATACCACCCAGACCTCCTAATCGGATGTGTTAAACTGCGTGCACGATGGCGTGTTATTTCGCTGCTTAATTTGTGTATCCGCATAAGATACCACAAAAACCTCCCCTGTCTAGTTTCAACCACCCGCCCTACCACCTTGTTTAACCATTTCCTCCTGGAATAGATAAATTCATCTGTTGATGGATAGCTTGGCATGTTAGAAGAAATTCTTTGGCCTGGCCTCATAATAGAAGAGCGTCAGTATAAAAAATCTGAAAAACATTGTTGGGCAAATTGTTATCTTTATTCATACCAAGAATTTGTGATTCATTACTACGAATTCCAGTTCGTCTATCAAACCAACACAACCCTTATATAACAGCACAAAACGATGATGCGGATGGTGATGATTGTGACCTCTAATGTTTGAAATTTTCTTATCACATATGTGATTGTACACAATAAATATTTTTTAACAACAACAACTAACGAATTTTAAACTTAATGGTTCAATACCTACTATTGCGGTTGTGTTGGAGAGTCGGTTTCAGTTTTCATTGCATATACGAGGAATTTTATCATCAAATTAATTGGAAAAGTTTTTTAAAACATCGATAAATTTATTGTTTTTGTTTGTGAGTAGGTAGGTAGGTTGAATTACATAAACATATTATTTTGAAAAGATTCGCAATCAAAATACACTTTAATTCTGATGATTAATAATTTGTGTTGATGATAATATTTTTTTTTATTGCATAATTGTGCAAATTTAATAATTTTAATTTTTTTTTGTATAAGTACCTACATTCGATATCAATGGAGGCCCTATTTGAGGGATGGTAGATAACCTGAAGAGTATTTATCAACTTAACGAACTCAAAATTATAGGGATGTTTAAAAACGATTAAAGGTATCTTATCAAAGGGGTTATAAATAATTTTAGTCATATCTCATAAAATATAGGTAGGTATATAAAAATTAAAAGGCGAAACTGTGAATTCCCAAATGATAACAAGTAGGTATCAATTTGTTGGTGAAGTCTGAAGTAACATTTTAATGGTTTGTTTTGTGTTTAGACTCAAAATAAAAAAGAATACGAAATTAATGGCGCAACAGCTCGTGAAAATTATATGATTTGTCAAAATCACTCTTTAAATTTCACTCTTGAATTGTTGGGTTCTTAGATAAGGCGCTCACTGAAGTGGTGACAAAGTGGAGTGGTATAGTGCAGTAGCGAGTGGCAGTGGAATGGTGAACACGTGGATTGGCGATGGAGTGGTGGCTAAGTGGTATGAAAGTGATCTAACGCGCACTGAGGTAGCAAACTATGTATGCTGCCACTGATTACCTCCAATGTCCTTCGCAATTTTGGCCCAGGCCCGCTCTTGCACATGGCTTATATGATGATTCTCCTGGGTATTATCATATAAACAGGGATATGTCTGTACAAAGGATACGATCATCTTTTAAAATAGTCGAGACGACCTACTTAATATACATAATTTAATAATCACAAGCATATACAGTACAAAAATCCACTTAATCACGTCTTACTTGCTGCTTGAAAATTAAACATTTTCGAGATATCTGGCATCACACTGGCACAACACCACCTGCGAAATATCTTGACACTTAATCACCACCCCAAACCACTCCACTTTGTCACCACTTCAATGAGCGCCTTGCCTTAGAGTTTTCTCTTTGTCGATATTGGTTTTTTACTGGTCAAACAAAATGGTGCAGTTGTAGCTGTATTAACACGTTGCACTGTCATGCTAAAAGGTTCGAAAATAGTTTACATTGTTATAATATGAAAATGTTTAAGCTTTTGCAACTCGCTTCAAGCTGCATTTTAGGAAACATATCGCCGTGTCGTTCAAAGAAAACTCCCCAAGGCCAAATTTTACTAAACTGCGATAATAACGCCATTCTTCACGTGGCTCTCTTCATACTGCTGTTTTTCATTTAAACTAATTTCTTTGTAATAAATTTACTAATGCATATTTAAATCGTGTTGAAACATAAAATGAACGGATTTACCAATTAAATTTTTTTTGTCAGAGATTACGAAAGGCTTCATGTATAATCTAAGCCCAAGATCGTACCATTCAAATATATTTAAGATTTTAACGAATATTTCCGACTTTATACGCCAAATATCTCAAAACGTCAGACATTGACTAAGGGAGTTTTCATAGAACGATGACGATATATTTTGTTCATTTTTATTTCAAAATTGATTGAGGGATTAACTACCCGTTTAATTTATAAAGTCCCAGCTTTTAAGAAGCAAATGAAGCATTGGATTGGAAAATAGAATAAGCATATAATGTTTTGGGGTAATAGAAAATTTAGCAACTTTTTAAACTTTTCAAGTACACTTTTAAGCAAAATCATGTATGCAGAGAAAAGCATTATACCGATGGGCCCCATCATTGTTTTTTAAAATCATTTTTCACTTAATTGTATTTATTTTGAAAGACTTTCTAAAAATTTCGACCAAGGTATCAAACAACGAAAATAAATGCTCCAAAAAGTAGCCTGTGGCCTAATGGTTATTGCGCGGGACTGTTATGCCAGAGGTCTGGGTTCGCTTCACAGTTGCTTCAATATGAAAAACTTTTCAGGGCTACTGCATCATGCGAGGAACTTGATGCAGCCTTGCCGCTCGAAATAAAATTAACGTGCCATATTTTCTGAAAAGACGTGCCAATTTTCGTGGCATACCTACTACGAAAAAACCACAAATTCTTCTGTTTTGTTAAAAAAAAAAAAACTGTAATCAATTATATTACGGGGTGTAATAGGTACAAAAAAAAAAAACTAAGCAAATCATGTTCTTTATTCGTGCGTTGTCACTTTTTTTTTTGTTGAAATTAAATTAAGGTTCTCGTTCCTTAATAGTGCTGTAATAGAGTTTTAATGTTATATTTATTTATTTAATTATTAATTTATTTATTAATTCACTTAAAATTAATGTAAACCTTCAACTCAATAAATCAAAAACCCCTGAAGAAGTTGGAAAAAACGAACGAAACGTCGGGAGAAAGGATGAAATAAGAGTTTTATTTGCATTCACAACCAAAGGATCTGTAAGCCCAAATATTAAAATAATAAAAACTAAATTTATATAATCAGATCACCAATAAGAAACTAGAAATTTGCTTCATTTTGAGTAAAACAATGGAAATAAAAAAACGTGCTATATTGAAACTTTTTGTGCCACTGTGCCACGAGGAAATTATGGTGTCATAAAAGCCCGATCGTGCAACTTCGGCAACGCTGAATTCTCATGAAAAAGTGCCTCTCTTGTTACTGCTGAACAAAAATAAGCACTTTATTTTTTTCCGACGAAAACAATAGTTTTTTTCTATTCATACAATTTTAAACGTAAAAAATTCTGCACGTTAAAATCTTTTAACTATGCGGCTGCAGCAGTTCCAGTCTCCGTCTCTGTTCTGTTCAGGCAGTTAGTCATTCGGATTTGGCATAAAATTGTAGGTCCCATCCATTCCGGCCGAACAACAGAAATGGTTGAAAGTTTTTCACTGGTTTTTCACTAGCTGTTGTGCCATTAAATTTATTTTTTAATTCGCCCTCGCTCTTACTTAACTGACTGAAGGTAGAGAAATGGAAACTTCTTCTGAAACGTTTTCAAAATCTGCACATTCAAAACTAAAAGGATGTATTTAAGGAATCCCAACAATCAAAGATACCCTTTAAATATTTTTGATTCATATTATATTCATATAAATGTTAATTTGCATTCCAATAATATCAAATTGTACTGCATGTCTATTCGAATTATATTTACATTTATCCCAAAATTGTATGTGGTCTGAGACAGTTTAGTTTTGATGGATGGAATAAGTAAGTTAAGTTGTAGATGGATATCCTCAAAGTATCTCAACTAAGCCACTCTGATGTCAATAAAACTTCCTCCTTTCTATACTAACAATATAATATAAATGCCTACCTATACAAACCAACAAAACCATACACTGTTTCTTTTCCTATACAAAAGTTTAATGCCCTTAATTTAGACTCTTTTATAGGTTTCCTTGTGGAAAAGATAACGATGAAGTAGGTTTCTGAGATATGACTTGTGTAACTTACCTACCTATACAGGTAAAAATAAAATAATAATAATAAAAAAAAAAATATGCCTACGTTTATTATGATGGATACGATTTGCAGGTCCTTCGTCATCTTTTGTCATTTTTAGAGTTTATATTGTATACTCATCTTCACAATTGTTAGGTTTTATGATTTTTTATTGTTCAGGTGTATACCTTTATGCGTATAATATAGGAATATATTTTTTATTTACTTTTTTTTTTTTTTCAATTGAGTAAAAGAAAATGACTTTATGATAAAATGACACAAAGCCTTCATAACGATCTAAGCAACATCCTTATAGTCCGATCATTAATCATTTCGACTCAACTACGCGCAATTAATCATTTACTTATACTAAACCTTAACATAATATATAAAATGAATGAATTGAAGATGAAGAAGAGGTTTTTGCTTATCATAATGAAGAAACACGTTTAAATAGAATTTGACAAGAATGTATGGATCGCAATGATTAAGGACTTTTTTTTTTTAAGTCAAAGCTATATAGGGCAAACAATTAATAAATTTTAACAAAAATAACAATAACACATCTCCTTTGTGTGTGAAATCTACGTCACTAACAATTAAGGTTAAAGTATTTTATACCGATAAACAGTTTTAGTCTTAGTCCACTTATATTTTCACTGACTAGCAGACCAACACTCGCGTTACTTCGCAAAAATTTAAGATTGCCCTTATTTCTTTTTCATATTTACCGCACGCAAGTAGAACAGCCAATTATTGATTATGAAATAGATATTCAGAAAGCAGAAAAATTTAAGAAGGAGGGAAAGGTACAAACGCCCGAATGGTAATGAAAGAACAAAGCAGTGACGTCACTGATATGATGTAGTGATTGCTATTGAATCGAATTCCTAGATACAAAGATTTAAAAAGTTGATAATAATATAATTTGGGGCTTAAAATCAGCAAAAGACCATTGACTTTTTAAAGCGAATGTCATTTTCCTAAAATATTACACATGTTAAAAAGTATAATTAAATATGTGGGTCAACCTTAACAGTAGAAAGTTTAATTTTTAGAAAGCTAAATAATCTGATTCAACACATTTCTAACAAACAGAAAATATCCTTAAATATTCTCGTAAAAATAAGAATTAGGTATTATATTCTTTTGTAAGTGTTAACAAAGGGAAATTTTACTACGCTAGCTATAAAATTTCCATTAAAACACGCCTAATATCACTTTTACATCATACAAAAAAACAGAAAATAGATTTAAACAGTATACCTATTTTATGTAAAAAAGTAAAAACATATTATGACGAAAAAAAGTGAGTTTAGAGGTAACACGAATCCGTTTTTATTTCAATGAAGATATAACGAAATGAATAAACAAAACACATAACGTAGATATAAATTTAAAAAAAAATATAAATACCTTCAATTATTGCGGTATCCTTCCTACAACCTTTAGACATATTTATAAATAAATCCTTGGTAACATTTCAAGTTCATTAAATGATTTATATCAAAATACAAGTATGATGAACAAAAAACCAGGATATTATAAATATTTAAAAATCCAAAAAGTACCTACATACGCAGCAGAGATTCCGAAATATGTACCTATATAGAAAAGATACGCAAGAGAGTTAGATATGTTTGTATGTTGATGCGATGCCTGTCTGTGATAAAGTATCCGTGTTATCTTTTTGCAAATCAGGCTAACACTTAACATCCTCTTATACGTCAATCTCACTCTGAAAAGTCTAAACAATAAACCAGATAAGAACAAAAAATAAATAAATAAGAATAAAATAAGAATAACGTATCATGTTTAAGTCTTTAGATATGTATATGTATTTAAATTGAGGTGGTTCTCAAGTACCTACACAAATGTGAATGCTAAATATCTGTGAATATATACTCCGACGGGAGCAATCCTTCTGCAGCGTAAAGACGACGCACGGTGGCGATGCTATAGGGGACTATGGGTCACCCTTTCGCTCTTACCCATATCCATATCCCATGCTAGGTACATAGTAGGTACATATATTTTTTTTTATCTTATAATGTGGCAAGGATAAGGAAAAGGATTAAATCAAAGTGAACTCTACTACGGCGCATTCCCTCCCTCATCATGTGTGTGTAAAATAAACATGAACACAAAAATAACCAGAAGAAGGATAGGAATATATTTTTTTTATTTCTATTTTCATTTTACTGACTGTGTAATGTATCCTGGGAGAGTTGGAGTCGAAGGGAATGTATATATTGGTTACTGGAATCTGGGACAGCATTACACAGGCTGTCGGATTTGATGATTCTACTTTCGGCACACATATCTACATAAAATAATCAACATGATATGATGATGGTGATATGTTGACATTTGTTTTTATTTTTTTGTTTTTGTTTTTGTTTTCGTTTTAATTTTCGTTTCGTATTTTTGTTGGTTTTATTTTTTCTTCAAATGTGTATGTGTGTGTGCCGTGTGCCCATTTCTGTATATGGTAGAGGTATCTATACACACTTTTTTCTTTACTTTTAGATTGCCCTCTTACCATTTTCCAATCCGTATCCTTATTTCTTAATGATTCCTGGAATAAAAACATCCCGAGAAACAATATTTTGTCTGAACCTTTATATTGTTTTTTTTTATATATATTTTTGTATCTGAAGAATCAAAAAATCTTTCGGATTTACTTTGATTCGAGTCAAATTTAATATTCATTGAAGGAGAACATTCTATATGTGTTGTGTATTGTATAGAAAAAAATCATGACACAGTAAAAGGACATTCCGGACTGAGAAATCAATAAATTCTGTTTCTGATTGAGTTCAAGCTTAATAAAATACGATTCACAAAGTCAAAATAATAAAAAGTATTATCTACAAGAAATTTATTTAAAGACTACACAACAACAACTCTAAAGAGACTGATTTTATTTTTTTTTGCTTTTAATTAAAATAAAGTTATGTAAGCATTTCAGGATAAATTTATCCTTAGTCATCGTTGTTGAAGTACATACCTATTCAATTAAAGAAGATACTGATGATTTTTTTTTTGGTGCATTGCATCAGTGTTTTTTTAACAAATTATCATAATAAATTTGCTTTTTTAGAAGGATTTCTGCATTTTTTCCTGTTGGAATTGAAATTCCAGTTGTTCTTGTGCACGAGCTTAAAAGTTTTCTTAATTTAAAACGGTTTTCTGATAACATCCTCTGCTGCTTAAAGTACATACATACATAACAAACTTTTAACGGGCTGAGTTTTGACTTTTATACTTCCTCAAATCATGAAAAAATTGCCTTCTTCCCCCTCCCAGTGCTTCCCCGCCTCCCCCACCCTTTTCCAATTTATCTCCTTCGATATTTTTTAAACTCATTTTTTTCAATTTCTATTTGGCAAGAGAAAATCGCAGGTGAAAAATATTTCAATTTGAATTTATAGTTTCGAATATTTGTTGTATTGGGTCACAGTCTCTGTAGTAATTGCGAAATGATTGACTGAATACATTCGTATAGCTCTGCAAACTTACGTGTTTACTCGTAGAATACAATTTCCATGATTATATACCTATATTAAAGGTTCAACGATAAAAAAAATTACCAAAGACAAAGTTCGAAACAGTGTTGCCTCCAAAATTTCTTATAGGATTTCGTCGAAAGGACATATTAATATGATGAATAATAAAGAGAGTCATTCATTAACAATATGTTTCTTCTATTTATCTTCGAGAATTTTCTTGAAAAATGAGATTAAAGTCTTGAAAATATTTTTGTTCTTAAAAAAAAAAAAAAAAAAATCAATTTTGTACTTTTAGACAAGTGATTTTATTTTGTATATTAAATGAGAACGTATCATTGACTTTTATTGTAACGTTCGTCCTCTAATGCTAAGATAAAAATATCAACCATTTTAAATAGAATTTTCCAGGAGCTTATAAAGTAAAGTTCAGTCTATCATACCTATATTTTGTTTATCTTGCCAAAAAATATATTAGATATATTTTATGACTGTTTTATTCTATAATTCAAAGCAATAAACCAAAGATGTCAAGAATAAGAAGAAAAAAAAACCTCTCGCTTTCAGGAACAAAAATAAATTGAATTTCTTCCTATTAATTTAATTCCTTCTGGTAAATGTCTTATCTCCTTAATTTATTCCGTCTTAACAATATTGCGGTCATTTGCAATTCTCCTTTATACCTACCTAATTCTAAATCTTCCAAAATGATGACACCTTACCCCCGCACCCCATACCCCTCCACTAAAAATGGGAAATGTTCCACATCATGATAAAACCAAATTCTCAGATCCTTTTGTTTAGAAAATACTAACGTATATAATATATATATTTTTCTTTTTCATTCTATCAAATCATTTCGAATAAAATCTCCATTTGACTAATTTATCTAATGCGAAACAAAAACAAAAAAAAAAAAAACCTTAACCAAATTTTTTTCCCCAATCCTCAAGATTACTTTCACCATCACATTTCATCTCAGGTTTCTCTCAACAACAAACTGTGCCAAAATGAACCAACGACGAATAATAAAAAAAAATTATAATTTATTACTGACACATTTACTTTTGCTACGTCTGCTGATTTACGCCCGCCTCCCCTTCTAGTCGACGTAGCTCATCTGGAATAAAGCCCCCATCACAAGTTTTTACCCTCTTTCCCTGTACATATTTCGTTTCAGTTTTTTTTTTTTCTCTCGATAATTTATGTTGTAACACGATATCTAATCGGGAAATTATTACCCAACCAGAGAATTTGGTAAAGAAAGAAGGCTGCAGTTGTTTTGGATAAAAAAGTTCTTAAAACCATTTCAGTCGTAAATCTTAAAAAAAAGGAACAACCTCTTTCATCTTCATAATCTCTATGCCTCATTCCTATATTGTTCTTTTTTTTTTTTTAGAAAAAGAAGGAAAATATAAAAAAATAAAACATATTTATTCTAATGCATATAATTTTAGATGTCATTTAACTTTTCTACCCCATTCTCCCCTATTTTTTTTTTCTTAACAAATTGTAGCAGGTCAACCGTTTTAACAGCTGCGATTATAAAAATTGCTTATTGTGCCCACTTGATATTTCAAGTGCGATATTGGATGGATATTTTAACTTAGGCTGTCTGTCCGTAAACATGGAGAAGACATTCCAGTGTCATGGTAGCCTTAATTTCCAGAATTTCTATTGTCTACTCAATCTTAGGTAACAATCCAATGTTTCTGAGGAACGAATACCTCATCATCTAAGTACGGGAGGTGAAGTCGAAATACTCCTTGTAGGAGGGCCATATGATATTTCAAATTGAGCTTTCCGAAACATGCGATAGGTGTTAAGATGAACGTTGTAATTTAAGACAGAAAATGCGGTGATGACGCCAATATTGCAATGAATTAAAACCGATAGTTAAAGTGATAAGTAATCACATTAAATTTTTATAATTTGATATCGGTGATCCTGTATCGTCAAGTAGCGACTAAAGACTAAAGGCTAAAGACATCTAATATCTTTGGAAGGAAGTTTCATAACATTGGTATGGTGTTACCAGGTTACCAAAAGTATGTATCGAGATTTCTCTTACTCTATAGTGGGTGAACTGTCTTACTCAAGCTTCATTTATTTAGGTACTCAAAAAACTCGGTGAAGACGCCAGGTATTTTTTTTTTAGAACGTCTGTTCACATGCCGGCCGCCGACTTCACAAGACATAGATTATTGTGCCTCCATTGGATTTTTTGTAGATAATAAATAAATTTGATGGCACAACAGCTCATGGAGAACTAGGGCCTAGTGACTTACAACTCTCAACCATTCCTGTGTGCGTGTCTGCAGGAATGGAGGGGACCTACAGTTTATTGCCGAATCCGAACGGCTAACGAGCGGCACTTTTCTGTGACAGGAGATACTCTTGGAGGATTTGTCAATTCCTCGCAAGAGGCAGTAGCCGTTTTTTCTTTTAAATAAATAGGTGGCGAGGCTGGGGATCGAACCTTAGACCTTCGGCATGACAGTCCATCGCACAACCATCACGCCACGGCCACGGTAGACATGTTCATAATCCAGACATCGTTCATGGCCTGTGGAGGCGGCATGTAATGTACCGATGACGTCGGGGTAAACTATTTCAAATTCTAAAGGAACAACGACAATTTAAACTAAGCTACAGGAAGCGTTGCGATATATCTATAATAAGAGCTCGATTATATGATGGCCTGATACCTTGGAAAGGGAGATTTGATAACATTGAAACTACAGGAGGAAGAGATACTCATTAGTTTGATAGTGCCCTTTCAGTTGAGGGAAGTATAGCGTTGTTGATTTGGTTATCTCGAAATAGCCACATCCTAATAGGATGCTACTTATTAGATAGGCCTTAAACACCAAAAATATTTCATGTAAAATAGGTCGCGAAAACTCACAAGCTCATGACGCTTTCGCTATGAAAATGTTATAACATCTCATGAAGAGCCAAGTCCAAGAACTCTAAAAGTTCTTCGCGATATCTTGAGAACCAACCATCGCAAAAAAAATTTCAGCATATTTGTGTTCAGAATTGAATTCTCTACAATTTATGTTAACACTCTTTTTATCTTTTTATCGTCAAATTAAAAACAAAAAAGTTACAATCAAGAAAACATCTAATTTTTGAATGATTTATTCTGCAATTACAATTTTTGTTTTTAGGCATAAGAGCAAGCGCATTCGACCTCTTTGGGTTTCCTTAAGTTAGTATTGATTTTTTAATTCAAAAATAGATTTGCCCTAATTTGTCATTGTATGTGTATTCATCTTCTTGTGGAATTCTAAACCTGCATCTTAAACTAAACAAAAATAAAATCATTAATCACCGCTAGAAAAATAACTTCCTACTTTGGTTTGACTGTACAATACATACAATCATATACAGAGTCATTCTAGATGTCTTTGACTTGGCAAATAATGGCGGTGGTGGTGACAATGCGGGCCTCTTCTCTGTTACACCCTAACTCAATTTTTCCAAAAAATTAAATGAGGGTAAGAGAGCAAAGAGGGCACAAAGTCGGCGGAGAAAAATGAAGTAAAAATAACTAACACACATATCTATGATAAATTTTTGTTGTGTGCTGTTTCAATAACAAAAAAAGAAAAAAGACACATCAGAGGGGGGTGCTGAGATGTTGCCAAAACATGCCAAGGGGTCGGACGGTTACTGAATTGACTAAGAAATAGAAGACACCCCTCATCCCACCATCATCCATCGCCAGCAGGAGGCAATATCAGCAGAATAAGAAAACGGGAAAAGAAGGGGGGAACAAAAGTCGGAAAAAAGGAGGAATATTACAAGCTATCAATTTGTCATAATAACTTTACAAAAGATGATTGAAAGACAACAACGGAGACCATACAAACGACTGACGGCTTCTCCAACGACCGAAGGGGATGGACGAACGACGAACGGCTCCAATGAGTCTGGACACATTGGAGTTTTATTTATGTTTTTTTTTTTTTTTTTTTTATTTGGCAAAAAGCTTTTTCCATTTTGAACGAAGACCGACGGCATAGAAATGAGAAATCTGTTCTAACCCCTGTGCCAGCTATCATCATCGCATGCATACGCCTTCTCTATTTAATGTTGTTGTTGTTTTTTTTTTTGGAAAATCTTTTTCTCAAAAATGAGGGCAATGAAAGATACATTCATACACAAGTTAGTTTGTTATCTCAGGATGGTCGACTTTTAGATAGATACCTACGTATGAACGGACGGACGGTGTTTTCTGTTTGTTTGTTTGTTCCATATAATTATGAATGTGACCTTGCTATGAATGCAGACTTTTTATCCAGTTTATATGTCCTACTCTAATGAAGAAGAGTATCTTTTGTGTTTGTTTAAAGAAACGTACAAGAGTATAGCTAAACAATGAAAAAATAAAATAACACAAAATAAAATAAAATAAAATAAAAACGACTGAATAGCTAGTTGTGCGTGAGTTTTGCTTAGAAATTTTAACGAAAACATAACATAAAACGAGAGCAAAAATTCTAAGAATAGAAAAACTTAAAATTATTGTTGTTTGAATAAGGTTTTTGTTTTATATTTTTAATGAAAATAGGTTAGCATTTGATTTAAGCATTCAGTTGGATAAAAGGCTTTTAAAGATTTAAATTTTGCCATCAAATGGAATGCTTAGTTGAATTTTTGAAAAATACTTTCAATGAAAGTGAACATCAGAGCTCGGAATTACCTTTTCCAAAACACAAAAACCCGAAACATAAAATTCCGAATCAAGAAATCCCGAAAACACAATATCTCGAAACACAGAATCCTGAACCACAAAATCTTGAAACACACATATCCGTAACATAAAATGCACAACAAAATCTCGAAACATAATATCTTGAACCACAAAATCCTGAAACACAAAATCTCGAATCACAAAATCTCAAAATGCAAGAATCAAAAACCAAAAACTTTTAAGCTCAAAACTCCGAAACACAAAATCTCAAAAAATCCTGAAAAACAAAATGCATAATCCCGAAATCTGCAAACTGTTGGTTTTGTATTCTTAAAAGGTATTTCTATGAACAAAGTTTCACCCTTATTTCGTAAGTTTTTAGTTTTATAGTCTAGGCTGAAAGCTAGCGACGAATTATCTAACATATCTTACCTCATTTCAAACAAAATTAAAAATTTTGTCAAAAAAGCTTAATGGCTTCCCAATACAAAAACAAAAGTCTCTTACTCCAGTTCTGTCAGTTAGGTCCTAATTTTTAGTTTTTTGTTAATGATCTAATTCTCTGAGCCGGTGTGTTTCACTGGCGATTTTTTATTTAATGGCCGTTTAATTTTCTCTATCCATGTACCGATGATGTCAGTAAATCTTTGCTATATTGCATATTTGAAATTTGTTGAAATCTTAAAAGGCAAGCTGTAAAAAGAATTCAAGCTATCAGCCAAAAGTATTTCAAAGCTGGCACACACAACTAAAAAAAAAAAAACAATTAAATTGTATTATGTACTTACAATCGTTTGACTTCAAATTCTTTTACTCTCTAAAAATTATTGTTTATTGAAAGACTTCAAACGTTTCAAATTTTACTAAGGTATTCATTTCAGTTTGCAGTTTTAAAACTGCAAGTGGTTTTGTTCAATTGTTTGGCTTCATATGTTTCCCAAAGATTTCAAATTTTCACGCGTATCTGCTATTATTTAATAAATGAATAAATATAAAAAATAAACCAAAAATAAATCTTTTCAAATTAGTACAAAAATATAATCCCACAATATCTAAATTAGAATAAACAAGAATACAATCGCTGCATGAATATTTTATTGTTGTGGTTGTTTTTTTTTTTTTTTTTGTATTGTTGTTTGAAAAAAAAATGGATGGAAATATCTCTACCGAAGCACGTGCAAAACTCACAGTTATAAGTTATTTTTAACAAAAGCGATGGGGCCGTGGGAGCAATCAAAGAGGATCACAGTGTGTCGTCGTGCGTCGTGTCGTCTTTGAGTTTGAAATTTTTGCATCTATAAACTAAAAACGATGAATAAATAAAATACAACAAAAAAAAAAGATTGAAGGACACAACAGCAAATAAATACATTATTTGAGCCTGTCGTTTGTTTTATTGCCACAAGAAAAACGTGGAATAGCTATTATGATTGTTATTCTTTTTTTTTATTGTTTACTTTTGCATAAGAAAAGGAATTGCTGGTGCAGGGTATGATAATATATGTACCTATTAGGTGGGGAAGATTATGTTTGAATTGTTAGTTAGTAGAGTTATAAAACTGAGAAGTTAGTGAAGGATGGACAAAAACTCGATGTTGAATTAGGTAGCTATTTGCGATATTGATGCACAAAGCTGTGGAGGTTGTTCTTATTTAACATAAATCATAAAGTAAAACTGAATTTTTTGGAAATAAAATTACATAGAATAATAAAATAGAATACACACCTATGTATCTACAGTAAAACATGTTGCAGTAAATTTAAAATGCACGACGCACAAACTTGCTTTTGTCGTTCAAGGCCTTAACACTGCTCGGCATTGAAGATATCTACATAATAACTCCACGGAAAAGTTAAAAAAAAAATAGTTATGAGGTATACTTAGGTAGGAACAGTTTTTTTTTTTTGATAAAACATTTGTTCTTTAAATTAGGAAAAGCAGTATGTGATATTTTTGAAAAAAATGCGTGCGTGCAAATTTAAAACTAAATTGTTTGAACCATTAAAGACAAAACGGCCGAAGAGCTTGGTACATGTCAAAGTTTTTCAATAGAAAATGAAAAAAATTTGACCAAACGCCACATCAAGGCTTCTAGCGGTGCGCACCTGGAGTTTTTTTTCAAGTTGCTCAAAGCACACTGATTAAAATCTATTTTTGGTACCTACAAACTGTTATAAACTTTCTTTTATATTTGTTATAAACGGTTATAACTATTATAAACTGTTATAAATTCACATGACACTAGACTCGTCAAAAAAAAGACGAGACTAGATGAATTCCAATTTATATGAGTTATAACAGATTTTTGCCATTAAACGTTATGTGTATTGGCGTGCTTAGCGCGAATTGAGAAAAAAAACTCTGGAATCCTTACCTATATGTATGAATAATCTGATAGATACAACACCTCTTGGGAGAAGAATTTCAATGGTCTAGCTAAAAATATAATTTCTTAGAGAAGATGGGAAAATAGATTGATGCAATTATTGTCATTTCCAAATAGAACTCCGCTACATCCCAACTATACTTTGACATTTCAAATTTGTTAGGTGCATAACGTTATAAATATAGGCCAGGGCAAATTCGTCAAATTCCATAAATTTGACAAATGAAAATTTGAAAGTGACACAAATTTCGTGACAGTTTTATCATTTTATTCAATTGAAAACAGTTCAAATAATGACAGATGCCATAATCTGTCATTATTTGTTTGAACTGAAAATGTTTGTCAGACAAGTCCGACAAATTTGTAGAATTTTTCACTTGGAATTTTGTATGAAATTGTGTCACGGAATCGCGATGGTTGGTTAAGTATCATTTTAAATAGCAAGGCGGACCAATATTGTTAAGACGATCAGTCAAATTGATGTCTTTCCAGTCCTTTAACCTATTTGCCAGTTAAGGCAACTCCTCTGTCAGAATGAAAATACCGCTCTTATTTGGTATTGTTTGATTATTCTCCCATCACTGGCCTTAAAATTTAAAATGCGATTTGCTGTAACTTATTATAAAGCTTAACTAAACTTAACGTCAAACTCAAAATATTTCTTGTGAAAAAGAATTGATCGAAAATTAAATTTCTTTATTAAATTGGGAACTTTTTGGTGGTTCAGTGTTCTTTCTCGTTCTCCGTTCTAAAATTTATGTGTAAGTAAAGTTTTATCTCAAAGAACGAAAACAATAGGATAGGCTGTAATGAAATTCAACATCGAATTACCACTTGTAAACTTCTGAACTAAGACAAAAAAATTTAAATTGTCGCGTTTGTTTTAAAGTTTTTTTTTTTTTTTTATCCAAAAACTATCCGATTAGATTTTACTTTTATTGCCTTTATTCTGTAAAAAACGAAAGAAAAAATAGAGTACGAAAAAAAAATACATTTATCATTTTATTATTCCTTTCTAAAAACTTTTGCTTGTCAGCGATTCCCAGCATGTGCAACAAAAGGGAAACTTTTTTTCGCTTTATCCCTTTACAGCTCTTTCTTGAGATCAAAACCAAGAGGTTTCCTTTTGTGCAATATCTAACCGAATAACCATGGTGACATGGTTTGAGGGGGGAAAAATACTCAACTTTATATCATATCCGTATTTCCGGTGAAAAACATTAAATTTTCCATTTATCATGTCACCACATTTTATAGGTGCATGGCATAAAGGTTGGTAGGGGGAGAATCTTGTACACATATTTAGACATTGTATCCTTGAGATGCGGTCATAGAGAAGTGTGTATATGTGTATGTGAGTAAAGTGCGTGCGGTTTTGTGAGTACTAGGAATACCTTCATTTTATTATGATTTAGGCGTACATTTTCACAAAGTAATTTATTGCATTTACCATTTTTACCGCATTCTTCCCCTAGATACCTACGTCTCTGTCTGATGTGCGTCAAGATAACAATAGAAATCTTTGCATTGAATAAACTTATGGGGGTAAGGTATATGTGACTTGGGACAGTAACTACCTCTTACCCACAGTACATACATATACTTTTGTTAGACATTCATAATTAAAATCAATTTAATCAAATTAAAACACCATAAAATCAAATTAATCACTTTTAACAGTGCTTGATACTCTATACTCTCTTAATGCTTTTTAAGCTTCTTTTCTCTCTCTCTATCTCTGATGGTTAAAGGAAATACAAATTAAAATTGAGATATCAAATTCGCTGTGGTTAAACTTTTTTTTTTTTCTTTTTTTTCACGCATTTAATCGCAAGACTATTTAATTCGAAATCAAGTGTTTTATATTAGCTGAATCCAAACAGATTAATCTATCCATGCACTCATGCTATGCCTTTGGCTGTGTGAAAGATAAAAGTTTATAGCGTAATATAAGTTGCATTTATTTTAGGAAAAGAATTTTTGGATGTGGTTGATTTTTTGTGCTGATGTTGTTCTTGTTGTTGTTTTATTTCCGATTGAAAATAAAAATTCCGTTGATGGATTCAAGGACAATCAATGTCTGCGATAATAATAAACTAATGAATGGCTAAAATAAAATAAGAAGTTTCCGGTCACAGTATGGTGCGCACATGAAGACACATAAGACGCAAAGAAAAACACTTCTTGCAGACAGTTATGTAAGAGTGGTAAAAGTTTCTATAGGGTCTTTCAATAAAGACGCTAGGTTTAAAATGTAAAATGTAAAAAAAAATATGCAAGAGGATCGAAAATTGGTACATTTATATTTTTGTATGTGAACCACTTAACTAAATTTAGTCCAAATTGTTAAATTTTTTGTTGTTGGGTACCTATAATATAGTTTTAACTGTGTAGGTAGGCAGTTAATAACTGCTATTTGACTTGTCTTACAAATTATAGAATTCTTATTCTGCCGTCATAGTCAAATTATGTAGGTACATCGTTCATAAAAAATTAACAACAATAAACAAGTATTATCTTAGATTATTTTGAATACACAAAAATTTGCCGTTTTACCACTAAATTCAACGTCTTAAGATCAGAAGAAAATTAATAAGCTACTAGTACAAGCACCTGTAATTAAACCATATCTTGAAGTGAGTTTCTCACCCAAATTCCGCCAGTACTTTGTCATAGAAGCATCATTAAGATTCTTCTTATAATCTTTGTATGTGTATAAGAATTTGCTATGGTTACCCTATACCAAGCCGCAAACTAGAGGAATAAACCAGACTGTGCTCTATTTCCAATTAAATGCCTTTATTTGGGAGGGTAATTCAACTTTTGTAAAGCTTTGTTCTATCTATCCTCCGTTCATTCCCATAGGAAATCCAGGAAGCCAGAGACGTAATTCCTCTGGTCAACCGACAGCCCCGGCGGCGTTTCACCCATATAGGGACCCCATTGACATGCTTTCTACCGTCAATTTCATGGGCTTGGAACTAGCGGGGAGATCGCATGCCTCCCGCCGCGCCGTTCCCAATTCAGGTAATTCTGGAAGAGCTCTTTCCGCATGCTATGCTTCAACTTAAGACATCCTAAGACATAGTTATCATGTTCGGAGCCATCAACCAATACTTTGCTGCCAAATCAACTGGGGACGTTTGCACTTTATTTTCTTTATATTAAATCTTAGTTAATCAGGAATTTAGGGTATTGATTTTGCTTTAATTACACTTGCAGAACTATTTTGTTGTTTTGGGTACTCTAGTTGAAGCAAGCGGGAAACTTTCATAGGGACGTTCCTGCCCTAATATAACCAGCTATGGTTAGCCAGATATCAAGTCCAGTCTACCACATTAAGAGACCTTTTTTGATCAATGAGACGCACATCGCTAAAAGTAACCAGCAAATTCAATCGGTCAAAGAACAAAGTTCAAGCCCAAGAGAATAGCAGTTACCATTTAGCTCAGAATTACGGTATCTCCAGAACAGTCTTCTCGTCATCAACATGTGTTTGAGTACCTTTTCAATCTCTGAAATGTACATCGTCAAAAGCAACAAACAACATTCAATTGGTCAAAGAAGCGGAGTTCAAGCCCAATAGAAGACCAGGTGCAATTAACTCAGAATTACGGTCTCTTCTGATCCCTCATTTACAATTAATGTGTTTTGTAGACTTTCCTCTCTACCTGTTACCGACTTCTACCACGAGGAAGTACAGATTGGTACTTCCTGGTTCTCCATTCCCCATTTGGCACTAGCTTCACCCGTAGTCCTAAGTTTAGAAATCCGTCTTCATAAACTTTCGTCAAGAATTTGCCTAGTTTATAATTAACTTTGCCAACAAATAGATCACTGCTCGTCGCCGGTGCCTTCAAACAAGGTAACTATGCCCTCAAATTGCTCATAGGTACAGAATGTAAGTCGTGGCATGTGCTATTTGACACGAAGCGTCGAAGTGATGAATCCACATAATTTTCTTAATCTTTCTGGTGTTGCCAGTTTAGTTTTAGAAAAAGGACTGACCGATTATTCCTCCAGATCAAAATTTCTGAACCAACCAATTACTTAATCGGAATAAAATTAGAGCTGGTATGTCGTTAGCATTTGTTATCATACTTCATCCGACAATTTTCCTTGTTATTGTGGGCCTATTGCGACCTGCTCCAAAGCACAGTAAGCGGTGTTGTCTATGATAGGATCGACCTTAAAAACTCGGAGGATAAAACATCATCTGTTCAGAAAATTTTAATTTCAAATTTCGTGAGTTAACTTCGATTTAACTTTACAAACAAATCCTCTATATGTATAAAAATGAATCCGTTTTTGTGTTCGTACGCGGATTACTCATCTAAAAATCATCCGATTCGGTTGAGGATTTTTTTGTTGGAATTTTATTAAAGACGATTAACCCACAGCGGAGCCGAAAATTGGAAAATTCGATCGAAAATTAGAAAATTCGACCGAAAAAATAGGAAAATCGTTAAAACACCTTGAAATTTCAAAATTTCTGAAATGAAATTGTGTTCGTACGCGCATAACTCGACAAAACATAATTTGATTTGCATGGAGATTTTTTAGTTGAATTTGTATTGAATCAGATTAACACACAACGGAGCCAAAAATTGAAAAATTCGAACGTAAATTAGAAAATTCAACCAACAAAGTCAGAAAATTGTGAAAAAATCTTGAAATTTCAAACTTTCTGAATAAGGTTTTTTTTTTTTGTACGCGCATATCTTGGCTGAACAACATTCAAATTAGATGAAAATTTTTTTGTTGGATTTGTATTGAACCAGATGAACACACTACTGAGATAAATTGGAAAATTAGGCCGGAAAAGTCGGAAAGTCGTGATAATAATTGGAGGTTGCTCGACTATCGAAAGGAACATTATTAATTTAATCAATTATAGGTGGAACGAAGTTCTCCGCGTCAGCTATTATGAAATTCGATCGAAAAATGACTAAAGAAAATAGTTTATTTTGAAAAAATGCTCCAAAAATAGAAATCTCACTTAAAAACTATTTCTGAATCTGTTCAGTTAATTAACAGACAACTTTAAGATTTGCAAAAATGAATACAATTAAATTGATTCTCTCATTTAATCAGTATTTCAAATATACTACATATGTTAACACATGCCACTTTTTTTTTTTTTGCTAATTTTTGTATCTTTATTTGTTTATTAATAATAAACATATTTTTTGTATGCCCACTCTTTTTCGCTTAGCATATTTTGATGTCTGTGATTCTTATTAGCTGACATATGATAACTCTTAAGAGGGTCTGTCTATTTAAACGAGCATTAAATTTTGTTGTCCTTGAGTGACAAATATTAAAGAATGGTATTATGTCATTCATAAATATATGAACAAACATTTTTTGAAGTTTTTTTTTTTTTTTAAATAGCTATGCCATTGAGAAATAGGAAATTCAAATATTCCAGGGAGTGGTCTTATATCCTTCAATGAATTATTTTCATTGATTAATTTCATATGGATATTTTAATGGAAGTGAATTTTTTCTTTTTCTATATTTGACTAAGAAAAATATTTTGAAAGAGATCTAAGAGCGAAAGTTGTTCCCACGATAGATAGGGGTTAATATGACAAGGGGAGCCATTGAAATGTTGAAATATTTATCTAACATATGAGTGTTAAAAAAAGATCTTCTTTTCGGTGCTGATGTTTAATTGTGGGTATATTCCGAAGAAGTCTTATTAAAAAATATCTTTAGAGGTATAAATACTCTAAACTTATGCGTATGTACATTGTACATATATGCTTTCCGTATATAGATAAAATGCCTGGCAATGTGGATTGTGTTTCATCCATATCTTTGTACTCAATTAATGAGTTGTTCATGGGTGTGTCTAGTTAAGGATTTTTACTAACCAAAATAACAATTCTGTACAAACTGTACAATTACGAATAAATTCATTGACTTTACGAATAAATTGTTAGTAAACATAAGTTTTACATTAAAACCTAATAAAATAAAATAAGAAAAAAAATTAATTCTTAAATGAACGTTGCCTATAGTGTTCCAAATTTAGAAAAGAAAAGTCTAAAATGTTTTACAATGTTCCCAACGGGGTTATAATTAATTTTTGTGATATTGATTTTTCATAGTTTTGTATTAAAAATTGCTTTTATTTTATCTGATCAATTTTAATTGAAATTTGACAATTTTGTCAATTGAAAGTTGACGTTGACAACCTAATCGAAAGTCATCCACTCAAAAACGCAAAATAAAAGTGATGAAAATTTGGTAATTTTTCTGAGTATTGTAGATTTTTGAATCAGACCTTCTGACTATGTATTTATCTGTGGAATAATTTTGTCAAATGCATTGAAACAGTTCTTAAGCAACATTATTAAGATCAGACCGTTGCTGCCAAAAAAAAAAAAAAAATTACCGTGCCATATTTTTTGTAAAACAAATTTACTGCCATATGAAATAAACACAATGTCAATACAAAAAAAAAACCTAGCTCAATATTTATTTTTCTTTTCATGTATTGTCCAAAAAAGGAGTTTTCTGGCAATTTTAACGACATTTGGAGCTTATTTCGTAAGAAATATTAAGCAATACTATAATTTGTTTTCAATTCAAGCTTTAGAAAAATGCCCATCCCACCTAAACGGGGGGGAATAGACCCCCCCTTCCATTTGATTTCTGTCTTGTCTCAACCAAACCTTTAAGCTTTTTGTCGCATCTTATGCAAAACACCCGCTGTATACACTTTTAAGTTAGGGTTAACCTATCCACTTTAATTTATTAAATTATTGTTGTTATTTCATAAAGTTTTGCGATACAACGGTATATATTTTTGTAACTCCCAGGATTTTTTCTTAAATTTTATTTTAATCCACACAAACTTACAAAAAATGCGCTTAAATAGGTATCCCACAAAACTTTTTCTGATACATTTTATCTACATATACATGGATGAACTGAACTCCTATGTAATAATGCCTGTTTTGATTGTGTTGATTGACTTGTCAAAATTCGAAAACATTATTTTTTGAGCCACAACCAATAAAACCAAAAAAAAAAACATTATTTTTATCCTTGTTAAAAAATAGAAGCGAAAGCGATGTCGATGTCTGTCGATAAAAATGTCGAACATATAACAAAAATCTATCCACTTTAGGTAGGTTATATCTCTTCTAACATGTCATACTGATTCACACTTAAAACAAAACAATTTTTATAAACCCTCACAACTCCGAGCCTATATAAACGTATACCTAGTCAATACCGGTAGGTATAGGCATATTATACAGGAATAAACAGGAAAAAACATATTTATGTCCTTCATATAGTCCATTGTTTTCCTACCTGACAATCAACATCATTTTTATTCTCAGTTCTTCGTTTATACATCTACAAGCCTCGAGCAATACATCACATACAAATTTATATAGGTACAGACATTACATACATATTATATGGTGTTTACCTTTTTATAATAAAAAAGACACTGTTTGTTTTAGAGAATAATACAGCTACAGGGTGATTCAAAAAATATAAATTGATTGGTTATTCTAAGGGCCCATTTCATGACGAATTTAACAAAAGAAGGCTGAGAACTATGATTGGCCTAAAGTTAAACAAGAAATGTAGATACCTGCCTCCTACCTGACAGTTCAAGACCATTACAAATCCACTGGCGACTAGCTCAGAAGCTGAACTTTTACGAAGTCTTTAATTGCGCCAGAACAGAATAGAATGCTGCAACTGTAGCCGCAGACGGAACTGGAAGAGCTGTCGAAAAGTGTCGTATGTTTTTTTTTTATGTGCCTACAATGCAGCTGTACAGCTTTAAAAGTATTTTGAAGAAGACCAAACAATATTCTTGTGTACAAGCTTGAAAAGTTAAAAGTTGGGCGAACTTTTCCGTCTGCGGCTGCAGCTCCGTATGCGGCTACGTTTCGTTGTCTTCTCAACATTGAATTTGTGTGTATTCAATATTTTGACAGCTATTCCAGCTGCGGCTCCAGTTGCAGCTCCGTCTTCATTGTATTCAGGCAATAAGACGCGTTTCCTGGTGTGGAACTTAAATACCAGAGTTTAATTTAAACGCCTTGTGAAAGTAAATGTGTAAAACTCTAGCACACACGCGTTAAAGTTAAGCTTATTTATACGTAAATTTTAAAATTCCTAATCTCAGCAGTTAAATACTTGTTTAACTTAAGTATATTGAAGTTTTATTTATCAAAACGGCCCTAAAGCCTAGTACGCAGATCAGGAAAAGACAAATTTTATCTCTACAATTCTAATCTCTACAAAAACGTTGGAAAAATTGCGCAAAATTAATGTTTTTCTTATTTTTTTCTTTTGCAAATTTATTGACCTGTCAAAACTTTTCTCGCAAAATAATGCTTCGAACATTATTTTTCCTGGCAAAATTTAGTGGAGACTTCACCCTACAGCGGGTACAAACGTCACAATTTTGCGCGTGAACTGCGTACTGTCTGGAAAAAAACTGAAGACAAAATTTGTCCTGGGAAAAAATTTGTATGAAAAGAAAAATTTTTCCCGATCTGCGTACTATGCCTAATTATTCCATTGAAAAAGGTTAGTCCTTTAGAAATTTTTAACCTACCTATGTATATAGAGTATAGGTTCTGTCAAAAGGAGAGCCAAATCCTCCCGTGACCATATTTTAGAATGTCGAATAATGAACAAAGCTATATGATTTATGCCGAAAACAGATGTGCAGCTTTTTCCAATGCAGCGAAAATAAATTTACACAAGTTCTTATGAGAGCTGACATATTCCAGGCTCTGCATGCAGCCCAGCGCTGCACGATGTTTCTATTTCTAAATTATTTCTAATTTCGCAGCATGGGAAAAAGCTGCACATCTGTTTTCGGCTTTAAGCTCTCACTATAGGCAAGCGCTTCTCTTAAACAAGACTGGAACACCCTGTTTAATAATATATGCGAATATTTAACTGGACTGATGAAAATCGTGTGTATGCAATGCGCCTTTAGCACCAGGACATTTTGTTCATTTTTATCTCTATAAAACCTATCCTATATACCTAGGTATACTGTTGTATATAGCGAATAGAAAGAGAAGAGACTTTACAATGATTCATTTCTTTTTTTTTGTTTGTCTTCTGAAAATGTGACGCCAAAAATAAAACAGAGATAAATAAAAAAATAAATATAATCTATATAAAACACAAGGGTAAACCATATCCGTTTCGTTTATATGTATCCCGTTTTGCCAATTTGTCAGGGATATAAAATGTGTAGTTATGTATATGTACCTAACTACCTATACATCGCATGTAAAAAAAAATCATCATCAGGCAGGCAAAGATAATACCTAAATCAATAAAAAAAAAACAATGGAAGTAGGTAATTGGCCCATTTTTGCAGATATACATTTCTGATTTCAAATTACAAAAAAAAAAACAAAAAAAAAACGAAAACTCAACTGCAATCAAGTCAAAACCATTGCGTTTCCATAGGACAAATTTTGTAGCACTTTCCTGCTTCATCAGTCAAGGATTTTTACACTATTGCGTGCATCTCGATATTGGATGCTCTAAAAATATGGCATCGAAGAGAGATGATAATTAAAAAAAAAAAAATTGCACACGCACATAAACTACCACAACAGAGAACAAGAACAATAAAAGGAGCCTAATCGTTTTCGAGTTGATGGGCTACTATGAACTGTGACTGTGACAGGAACAGGATGCATGTACTTTTCGTGCAATAGAGTCTTTATAGTTTTTTTCTTTTACATTTGAAACAACGCAGTTGTAATCAACACATATTACAAGAAAAAATGGAGGTGAAATTAGAGTATTTTCATGACTTCCGGGGCATCTTAAAAGCTGTTGGCTCCATCTTCAAACTACGCAAATTTTTTTCAATAATGTTTTTTGAAGATACACCTACTGTTGAAATGCTTGTGAAACTGACGTAATACCTGCCAAATCAAAATATTTTTAATTCACCTTTTAATAGCACATCATTTTTTTAATTTTTTTGTATGCCCGAAATCGAATTAGAAAAAATCCCAAATAGATTTTAGAAAAAGGTTACTTTTAAGAATAAAAAACTGAAAATTTGACAATGTGTTAAAAAATGCGGAAGAGCGTATTCTTTGGGTATAGGTACAAAAAAAAAAAAGAATATCGCGTGGAAAAAGATTATGAAATCATGTGGATTTAAAAATTTTTTGTTCTTGAACTCTTACAATTCAATGTTATAAAAGCACGCAATAATTTTGCACCAATATTAGTTCAGGAAAATCCTTTCTCCTATATTTTTTTTATTTTATTTTTTAACTTGAAAGATTAAATTACATATTAATATATTTTTGATGTTGATATTTCGTGTTTCAGAATCACAGATAATAAATTTTATATTTTCAATTCGATTGATGGAAAAGGGAAAAACATTATAAAAGAAATTAAAATCGATCCATTCAGTATTGTGAAGTTTTGGGCGAACTATTATAGCTCGAAGTACCTACCTAAACATACATTAATGTTTCTTTCATATTCAGATCCTACAAATATGTGCATGAGCACATTTAAATGTAACGATTCGGTTGGGTATGAAAACAAGACAAAATTCATTTGAAAAAGGAATTTTATTTCGCCTCATTTTCTACTGATGAACATGGAAGAAATACATTTTTATATAAACAAAATCACAGATCAGGATTTGACTACATTAGTAAAAAAAATTAAAGGAACAAGTATTTTTTCATGTTTTGAAATAAAAAAGTAGTCACATGGGACTAAGTCTAGAGAATCGGCCCTATCGAGGTAACTGTCGGAGCGGAATTCTCTCCGATTTCCTACGAATCGGAGACATTTTGCTGATCGGAGAACTACCTCGAAGCAAAATGTTGCCGATTCATAGGAAATCGGATAGAAATCCGCTCCGACGGTTACCTCGATAGGGCCGAATATGCTTGATAAAGGAGGAGCTCGTAACCTAATTCATGCAATTTTTGTCATTATGACTGCGGACTTGTGCGCCTGATAGAAACGAAATTTTTTCATCGCCAAAAGCGGTCTTTTTTTATTCAACTCGGTGTAGAATCGATCTAAGAGCTCAGCCTTTTTTTTCTAAATAACCTGCTAAAAATTGTTGAAAAATGTTTTTCGAATCAAATATCTCTCGAAGAAACAATAATTTTATTCTACACACACCTAATGCTGTTATCAATTATAACAACGACAGATAGAGATCGAAATAAAAGTTCAAAAGCAAACCAAACAACTTAACTTTGGTCTTCCCTCGATTGCACAGCTGACAAGGTTTTCGAAGATTTTGAATTGGTGTTTTGCTCATAAAAAATAGCATCGGATTTCGAGTTTAAAGGGCGCCAATGGAAAGTTATCAGTGTGGGTAACATCCAGCTTCTTTTTTATTTAAGCATTCCAGAATATCTTGTAAATATCTAGATACACTCAAATTTTTCATTTTATATGGAAGGCCATAAAATCGACATATATAACCCTTAGATATGTAAAACCAGTGGAGCTTCCTACATTTTCAACCATAAAAATCCCACATTCTAACCATCTAACCCTTGTTTTTTTTTTTAACATTTTGCTATTAAAAAGGAAAAAAACTCAATCGGAACAATTTTCTTCTAAAATCTTAAGTTTAATACCGTTAGGAACCCCTTTAAAGTAAAATCAACTTAAAGAATTTTCGACGTCATGCTCTTTAAAAATAAAAATCATTTCACCAACGCACTCTTCACTCTCTCTCTCTCTGGATATATTTAGGTACATTACTTCTTATACCATTAACCACAACAACAAGCAATCTCTCCATTTTGTATCTTAGAGATACACACAGCCATGGAAGTTAATCCTTGTTTTATGTGACATCACGAGTGGGTTGTTGGGGGTAGTAGGTAGGTACTCGTACTCGTACTTATCTGAAGATATAAAAATAAATCCAAAAGTATAATTAAAACCACAACATTGCTCCACATGATTCGTTTTACTGTCCTATGTTTACCCTGTTCGTTTTTTTTTTTTTGTCTTTTAGATTTACTATATATCTTCAAGCTAAGCTCAAGAGGATCAAAGCCAAATGATTGAGTGGTCTGATTTGGAAAGATTTAATTTTTCCATTTTTATTTATTTTTTGTTGTTGTTTCTGGTTGCTTAGAGCTAGCTAGCTTGATTGTCTGCATTGACACCATCACTGCCGCTGCTGCAGCAATATACATATTTGTACTTCTTATTTTTTTTTTTGTAAAATATGTTGACGATGATGGTGGGCATTTGTGGTGCACGCGGTTTTACAACTCGTTTGGATGTTGAAATCCAACACCGCTGCCGCCGCCGCCGTCGCGCTGCTGCTTCGGTCGGTCGTCGTCCCGGTCCCGGTCAACCGCATCTCGTGCTTTTATCTGACAGCGCGGAGCATAACATTAGGCTTATTTGAACAAAATGAAGTAATACAACAACAAAATAAACCATCAACAACGACAGAAAAAATATTGTTGCCACTTTTAACCACTATTGCCGCTGTGTGACATTCTAATAGTGTTGTAACTGTTTTTTGTCCACATAGATTTTAAACCTGACTTTTTTTTCGTAAGAAGCTAATCTGAAAAAAAATCAATATTAATGCAGTTTGGGGTTTTTTCCTTGTTATTCTTTATTTTTAAATTGAAAATAAAGCATGTGGAAGGAATGTGGAACGCAAACAATTTTTATTTCATTCGAACTTACTAGGCTACAGATTCCACACTTAAATTTTTGATTAAAATTGATGATCATCGACCTTTTTCAAACCTTTTTTCCTTTGAAATTAACCTGAGCAAAATAAAAATTCAATTGTGGAAACTATTGTGGAACGTAGGTATTAAATATTTTAGAACTGTCTCTTGAAAATTTTTTAAAACGTATATTTACATTACATAGCCTGCATCAAATAATACACAGACATTGGTGCAAACAGTTTTTTTTTTAAAGATTCTTTTATTTTAAGCTAAAACTCTAGTTAATAGGTTCCACAATCATTCTTCTGATAGATTTTCTATATTTTTCAAAATATTCCGCTGCCATACGAGAAAACAGCTTAAGTAAAATGAAAAAATTTGAATTTTTAAGTGAACTAATGTTTTTGTTCCAAAATACACAATGTGGAATGTAAAGGTCATGTTTTTCCATACATTTTTATCTTCACTCAAACTGATTAGTTCCTTGATTTTAACTGTTTACGAACAATTTTAAATAACTGCAATTCTATTTAAAAAAAAAAAAAAAAAATTTATTTTGTGACTTTTGTAAAATATCTCATCGGCAACCCTATACTCGCAACGCAATGAAATGAAATCGAATGACTTACTCCAGTGGTGTGGTGGATGCAATGGAGTAGCTTAGCTTATGTTCGAGAACGCAAAACGGGTTTTTCGGAGTCAACTCTCCATCTCGGTGTGGATGGCTTTTAATGGTGGAATGCCCAAGTATAACGGATGGTATATCCACGTAGCCGACGCGGACGCCATTGTCGTCATCGTCAGCGTCATGTAGTATTTTTTTTTTTTTGTTTGTTTGGTTGGTTGACTGGTTGAGTTAGTTAGATGGCTAAAATAGTTATATGGAATCGCTGCATCATCGCATTGACTTTTGAAAGCATCCAGGAATCAAGCATCACACCACACGTTTTCTCGTTCAAAAAATGCGCCACGGAAGAATGTAATAAATGAATGTGCGTGGGATTTTCCTGATATTATCTAATTTGATGATGCGTATCGGTCTGGTTCTGGTCTTGTTGGAAGCATTTTTTTTTTTTTTTTGGTCAAGTTTAGTTGTTTAAATATCGTTGTATGTTTTTGTTATTTTATTTTTGATGCCATCTTTTGGTAACTGGTTTTAGTTAGTGAAAAAAAAAGAAGATGGGAGTATTAAAAGTGACGTTGCAATTTGTGCGTTTTTAAGATAAATTGAGGTTCATTATCACATTCACATTTAGGTACAACGTCGTTGTTCATTTTTTGTATCTTAATTTTTAATTCGAACTTGTAAAGTCAGCTATGGACAGAAAACTTTCAGTTGTTTTAAAAGATACTAAAGATTTTTCTTAGGCCTGTTTTTTGCAGTGACTGGAACAACGAATTGGAGGCACAATTTCCCGTTTAAGGAAAAGATCGTCTATGACGATCGAATGAACGATCATCGTTTTGACAGTAAAGTACCGTTATGATGCTTACCGAATCATAACGGCTTTCGAGTGACTGCTGTTTGTTTGAAATTTGTACAAACCCCTACTTTGAATGAGTTTTTTTTATTTTTACACTTAAACAATGGCCAGTAAAAAAAAACTGTTGTGAACATTAAAATAATCTTGATTTTATACGCTATAACTTTCGATCTAAGGCTAGCTTTAGTAAGTTTTATACATTTTGAGAAACTAGAAGAACAAAATAATTTTTTTAAAAGTAAGAACCAATATTGAGTCACACGAATTTTATTTCAGGATGCTCTTTTAAAGATTGAAAAAAAAAAGTTAGTTTTGTTCAAACTATAAGTTTATCTAGTAATTTTAAGAATAACGGCTTATAAAACCAAAATTGTTTTAAGCTCAAAACAGTTCTTTTTAACAAGTTACTAAATTCTGAGAGGTCATGACCTGGTCTATCACCATAATAATTTTGGACCGTTTTTACCGTGACACCCTGTATATTTGACTGGTAAATGGCGGAACAACATAATATTACGGTCTGATTTCCAAAAAAATTTCCATTAGTTCCGCCATTTTATTTTTTGTAATTGAAACATTTTTTTTTCTAAAAAGTAGAGGATATTTCGATGAGAAAAACATAGTCACCGGATTTTTTGTGTTATTTCTGTCAGCACCGAAAAAAAATGAAAACATAGAGAAAAACTAATGTTATTTATATGGAAAAAATACAGGCCCAAAAGAACGTATCTATTAAAATTCAGATAGAAACAGGAGGTTTCGCGACAGTTTTTTTTTTTTATTTATTTAGACACTTTTTGAGGACTGTACTCATTAATGTACATATACATACGTGATTGATATTAGGCCAAACATTTAACAGATTGTTGAGTAATTTTTGAAGCAAAAAGAAAATTTACAGCTCGAAAACGAAGAAAGATAAAAAAATTTGTCTAAACATTTACTTAGTGATATCTTAAATGATTTCAGAAATAGACATGATTTTACATTTTTACTTGGATAATGGATGGATCAACCAAATTCAATTAGTTACTGATTATGTAAGGTTAGTAGGTAATTGACAAACTAACACCATTACATATTTCTTAGATCCCATCCCAATAATTGGCTGTGAGCTTTAAAAATAAAAATGTATAGCTTAAAAATTAGATGATGATACCTCGCCGTAGTAGCCGTGGCGTGATGTTTAGTGCAATGGACTGTCATGCTGGAGGTCTAGGTTCGATTCCCAGCCTCGCCACCTAATAATTTTTAAAAATCAAAAGGCTACTGCCTCTTGCGAGGAATTGACAAAACCTCCAAGAGTATCTCTTGTCATAGAAAAGTGTCGGCAATAAACTGTAGGTCCCCTCCATTCCTGCATCAGACAGGCACACAGGAATAGTTGAGAGTTGTAAGTCACTAGGCCCTAGTTTTTCATGAGCTGCTGTGCCATCAAATTTATTTATTTATTTAATATATACCTCTCCAATCTTTTTAAACATTTAAACATTCACAAAAAAGACTAAATCTCATAGAAACCTACATCATATGACACAAGAACTAACTACAAGCATGTTTATAATTTTACAACCATCTTCATGTTTACTTCTGCTCTTTGGTACGGGGGGGTATCCATTATCTCAAACACTCGGTTTGCTCATTTTCCCCACTGAGAAAAAGATCTTGATTTTTGAAAATCTCACTTTTGTGTGGGCTTAAAGTCCTTCTTATTTCTAAATGAATAAATATTTTACCTTTATTCTTGTATGGTGTGTGTGTGTGTGTTTGTGTGTATTTTTGTGTAGGATGTTTTGGAAGGTAAGATATTTTTATTACGTTTATTTTTTTTTTTTTTACTTAATTCTCCTTTTACTCCACTTCATTCTGCTGTATCGGATTCCTGTCCTAAAAATGACACCCATTAACTGAACTTGACTTTCTTTACAACGTGTATAGAATATAGGAACACACAAAGCTGATGGGGAAGTATATAAAGCATAGTCATCTTTTCAACAACGAGCAACGACATCATCATCCACTTCTACATCTCCATTATCCCATCCACATGTCCTACTCTGTTATTGTCTTCTGCTGTGTTGTTTAACTAAACCAGGCCCAAAAGGAAGATGAGACTCTAGGTAACACACAAAAACAAATACCTACATATATACCTACTACATTTAACATCAACACGCCACACGGAATGTAAGATGACTTTTTTTTTTTTTTGAACCACACAAATGTGCGCTTACGTAATTAATGCCAACAACAACGGAACGAGCTAAACAACCATCCATTCCATCCCTTCGAACTTAAATTATTTTGTCGTCGTCAGTCGTCAGTCGTCAGTTTGTCACTTAAAAAAAAAAAAGTGCTCGGGAAATAATGGGCTCAAAAATTGAATGCCTCCCGGTTTTTTGTTTAAATCCTTTTCGTCGGAATTTAATTAGGAGGCTTGGTTTCTCACCACCAAGCCCACAAAAAAAAAAAAAAAAAAAAATCAGAAAATAAGTTTAGACAAATTCGAGGCTTATTAATGATGAGTATGTTGAGCTGTATGTAGATGGAAAAAGTTCGTACCTATATGACATCACAAAATGTCAAACTCCAAAAAGATGACTTTGACGTGATGACAATGCTAATGTCGCTAGAATTTGAACCCAACTGAATTGAACAGAGAGAACCCCCAAAATTCACCCGATAGAAAAAAAAAAAAAAAAAAAAAAACTCCACAAAGTTCGACACCAATGCACATCTCTAGCAGCGAGATAGCAGCTAGCAGAAGCAGCACATCGCATCACATAGAGACTCTCCTCATAGAGATGTGTGATGACGAGCGTGAAAAAAAATCTTCATCAATTTTTTTTAAGCTTTTTGTGATTTTTTTTTGCATTTTTAGGTCGACTCTATACGGTTCTGTGTCGAGGAAAATGATTACTCACGAAAAGATTGACAAAGAGTGGCGTTCGTCGTTTGGTTGTTCGTAGGATATCCAAACCCATATTGTGGGCATAAGGGGTATACCTATATAAATGTATGTGTACGTGTATATATGGTAGTTTTTGGAATGGAATTTTTGTAATTTTCCGCCTGTTAAACTTCTTAAGCTGAAACTTTTATTAATTTATGGCAATGTGACATGTTGTGCGCGCATGTGACATTCTTGACACTTTCTATAATGGATGCGAATAAAGTTTGGAGAGGGATTTTTAAATTCTTAATTGTTGTTGTTTTTGTTTTTCTATCGTTTTCTCTTCATTATTCTAAAATAAAACTTTCTTTAAAGTTTTAGGTAATTAAAATGTGAGTTGTTTAAGGAAGTGGAAAATTGATCAAAAAAAGTTGCAAATGACTTTGAGTTCTTTGAAGAAAACTGTAGGTATTGGTTACGGAACCTATTACTTTTGTAATTCAGTTCAGCAGAAAATTTGTATATGCGAGTTGATAGAGTCTAGACTTTAGGCAAATATGTGTTTCCTTTGAACGACAAGACGATTTTCCATGGAAATGGAAAGTAGCAGAAATAATAATGCTTCTTAGATCGGGAAAATCTTCCAACCAAAAAGAAATCCTATAGACCGTTATCTACATTTTATTCTTTAATGCTCAAAGTACCTACTTGGGAAAACTCATTAAATTAAAAAAAAAAAATACTCTTGCCTGGGTAGATAGCCCTGGTGGCACCTATGTATTGAACATACTTAGAATTTCTGTCTGTATTTTAAAGTTTAATGTTGAGGTTGTGGGTTTTGTGACTTGTGAGTTGTGACTGATTTTATCTTTGATCCCTGCTCATCTTTAGCGGCATTACATAACTCTTTGGGGTAGCCCCGGCGCAGTGGAAGTAGTGCTTGACTGCTAACTTTGATGTGTGGGTTCGAGCCCCAGTCTAGGCAGATTTCTTTTCTATGTTCCCTCAACTGAACGCCACCCCTGGGATTTAATGAGATAATCAAAACCTTATTTCTGAATCCACTGTGCTAACAAAAATCTATCCTATCCTTCTATTCCTTCTAACATTGCCTAATTTATAAGACCCTAGGTCTTACTGGATGTTTTCTTTTGTGAAATCTATTTTGTCTGAGGTCTGCATTTTTTTTTGGCATCTAAGTACCACAGAATCTGATTTTTTCCAAAATAATGTGAGTCCTTTGGTTGATACCTATGCAGAATCTATAGTTGTATCCTATCCCTAACTCTGGTTCAATCTTAATGTGAAGTCAATGTCAACTGGGTTCATTTAAATATTACGAAAATTTCAATTTGTCATAAGAATATTTTTCATAAAAATATTTACATAACAAAAATTTAAAAGTGCTATGATTAAGTTTGACACCTGGTTAAAATTTTGTGTAAATATGACAATACCTAACAGCTGTGTCTTATCTGATTGTCAACTTCAAGAGATCATTTTTTGTAAAAGTGTGGCATTATGAACTGGCACTGTCAGTGACAGTCTGTCATACTTGTCAACTTTGACAGTTCTAAAATACATATATTACGTATTGCTCTGATGAACAAGGTTCTGATTTAATAACCAGTTTATGTTTTTTTTTAAAGATATTACACATTTTTCAACGTCCCTTTGACGAAATAGGATACAAAAAACTAGACACAATTGCTCTGTAGAGAGTATAAGAATTTCTCTATTTCTTTTTTTGTAAATTTTATTTATGCCAGCGAAAAATAAAACGAAATTAGTTTCAAGTTTTGTCAAAAGATTATAGTTTTCAAATGGAAGACTTTTTGCGACCTTTAGTCCAATGCGTTTCGCCCAAGCACGACAGTTGGGCTCATCAGTTAGATGCAATTCAGTCCACTAAACAACAACACAAATATTTTTATTTTTGTTATTCCTCTTCTTATTATAGTTTTCGTAAAGATTTCTCAAAATACGGTGGTCAAAAACATAAATTGATTACATTTTGACAGTTGATTACATTTTGACAGTTAGGAAAAAAATTTCTCTTGAAAAGTGTGTATTATGAAGATTTATCTGTTATTTGCAATGTTGTTGGCCTACACACACCGTTTCTCACTTTGAAGTAATGATTTCCAAATAGATGATCTGAGTTGTTTTTGCTAGTTTATTTTGAAAAAAATCGATAGTTACTTTTAGAAAAATCGAAAATCCCACGAATTTCAAGGATCCACAAATAACTTATGTAATTTATCAAAAATATATATAAAGAAGTATCTAAAGTGAAATAGAACACCACAAGTCCAAAAAAAACAACTGGTTTTCTTCAAAAAAAAAAAAAAAAATAATAATACTTATACATGTATTCCTTACTTAAATTAATGCAATTTACTTATCGAAGAAAAAACAAAAATCAATACAAAAAAATAACATAAAAAAGGTTCCTATACCTACACCTTTTAGTTTTAATCCAAATTGTCGACAGAAAAAAAGGGATCCTATTATAAGTAATACCTACCTGTATAGGGACACGAGAATGAATGAAGCCAATGGTGGTGCTGTAACCATAAATAATCTTTTAAATTGGAATTTATCACCTGAACTCTCGATGCCCTTTAAATGGAATTTATTTATTTTGATTGTATTTTTTTTGTAATCGCTATATGAGGGAAATAGTTAATCCTTGAATTTTTTAATGTGTAGGATTTAGGGAACGAATAAAGTAGGCATTTGAGTTGCTTTAAAGGGTATACGCTCGTAGGTGATTATTATTAACTTGTAACATGCATTAATCTTTATTCGGAGCTCGTATTGCTTATGTATAAAACGATGATCACAAATAAATGAATTATTATTTTTCTTAGCGAAGTTATTCTTTTATTTTAACCAATTTTGTATAGAAAATTAAGATATTCTTAAACAACCAAGGCCAGTGCTGATTTGCCTCAACAAGAAATAAAAAGTCGCTAATCTTCATCAAAAAGTCGCTAAATTGGTTAAGATTTTAAATTAAAAAAAAAACAACTGAAGTCATACGAAAAAAAAAAAAAAAACAAAAAACCGTGGATGAAAACAAAAAGTTGACTTTTAATAAAATTCTTTTTTTTTTGCTAAAATAAACAAACTTTCAAAAAATCTGAATTTTTTTTAAAGTTTTTTCAATATAAAAATCTTCATCTTCTACATAAGGAATTTAAACCCAGATAGGTAATAGGTCGATTTTAATAGATTTGAATCTTAATTAGTCATTATAATTCCACAAATTCTTGCCCCAAATACCGCTAGAAAAGTTGCTAGAATTAATCTAGTGGCATACTGAGTGTCGTGAACATTTCTCCAGATATAGCAACAAAGGCGTCAGAACGGCAACCCTAGACTAACTGGCTGAACAGAATAGAATGACGGAACTGGAGCCGCAGACGGAACTGGAAGAGCTGTCAAAAAAGTCGTACGTTATTTTTTTTACATGTCCACAATGGAGCTGTACAGCTTTGAAAGTATTTTGAAGAAAAACAAAAAAATATTCTTGTGTACAATCTCAGAATTCACATTTTTTATTTATTTAATACTTTTCCTTTTAATAAATAATTTTTTTCGCGATACAAATAACCACAATATTTTTTTCCGACCCAAAAAATTGTTTTTTTCTTCATACAATTTGAAACGTCAAAAGTGCCGTACGTGAAAAGTTAAAAGTTGGTGAACTAAGGCTATCTTTATGTCCGCAAAATATTTCCATGTAGGTATGTCCCTACGTTTGCTATTTGCAAACAGATGCGGTCACAGCGATAAATTCAAATATCAAACTTATCTTAAACCACCGTAATATGCAAGCAAACCATTAACTATTTCTCTTCCACTAATTTGTCTCTTTTTCAATTCCACATTCAATCATTAGGTGATTAATCGAACTCACCTCTCAAACACCTGTGACAATATTATACTTGTTTCTATAACAACAACAACAACAATTCGATTTTGAATAGGTAGATAACAAAGATGCAAATTGCTTAACTTTCCGGTGTGTTTATCTTCAAAAAGAAACGGAAATAAGTTATGTAGATATATATTCGTTTGTAAATAACAAGTGGCGCTATCTGCAATCCCATAAATTTCAAATCGATTTCAATTCAGAGTTGCATAATTGAATTTTCTATCGATAAATTCACAATGAAATATACAACGTTGCATTATATCTAACTTTAATGCATATATACCTTAGATAGTCTTGTCTCCTGAGGTGCACATAAAATCTTACATTCAACCCCGCACCGCAAACTGTTTTCATACTATTATAGAGATCGATGTCTAGACTCAGAGTCCAGAGTCAAAGACAGCTTCTCTATATATAAAGCAGACAATCGACTAAGGTATAAATTCGCGCATAAATAAAACAAAAAGAAAACCAAAAAGTAAAATTACAGTAAAAAAAAAAAAAAACAACCATCTGTCATTTGCAATCCGACCACAGCAGTGACTAAATTATGTAAATTCCATTAGATTCATTGGATTCCTTGCGAAACTAACTGAGGGAAGATATGAATCTTGCAGTCTTTCTTCCTTCAACTAGCCACAGTTAATATATACAGATGACTAGTGTTTCCACTTAAATCCAATCTTATCGTGTAATAAATATTGATTTGATTTTTTATTTATTATTTTTAAAGTTCCAAATTAAGTACTTATGCATTGTAGAACTAAATCCTCATAGAATTTAATAGAATCCTAATTTTTTGCGACAGTATGACCAGCAGTCAGTGGTTCAGTTTCAGAAGTAAAGGCATAGCGTAATTCGTGTGTACATCCGAAATAAGAACTAGCATAAGTAGTCAGATTTTTTTTTTTTTCAGAAGTATCAAACAATAAAACAGAACCAAATAAGAACCAAAAGTACCTGCAGTTCAAGGTTAATGAACCAGTAGCAAATGAAGTACCAGAATTACCTAACCTTAGTAGAAGCAATAGCTCTAAATATAAACAGTATCACCTGTGGCAATAATTCTTCACAAAACCAAAAGAATCATTATTTCTTGCAAGAATTGAATTTTCAGAAGTAATTCAGTACCAACAGTTTTACCAATTATGCCAGTTGATCTAAATGTGGCAGAAGTTCCACATATAAGACCTATAAGACGTAATTTTAGCGAAAAAAAACTCAGATGCAAATCAAGTAACAAAATAAAATTAGTACTGGCAACAGCTCGAAAAATATAAAAAGCAGAAACAATTTCTTCTGAAATGCTAGGGACCCTATATAAGGTTTTCTTTGCAACAATTATTGCGTCAATAGGAAAGGAGATTTCATAAGTCCAAGTATAATTGTATCAGCAGTGAAAATATGACAATTGGCCACAATTTTTCAAAAAATATCAGCAGTTCCTGTTAAAATCAATAAAACTCATAGTGATAGCCGAACGAAAACAAAATCCAGCAGCAAAGCTCCAGACAAGACAGTGATAGCATAAGCTCTTAAAGAAGCTCAAAAGCAGCACTTGCTCTAAATTTAAATTTAATTATGAAAATCGGAGAAACAACAATTCAATGTTCAGAAGTAAAGTGATCAATCAATATCTTTGGGTTTCAGTAAAAAATTCCAAATAAAAAACAAGTAACTACAGCCTTTTTGAAAGTCCATCTTAACTGGGGAAGAACCAATTAGGTTTTACAGTTGTAGATCTAGAATTAGAACTAATTGAACCAGTTTAACTAAAAACTCAAAAAAGGAAAACGAGTTGGCAGTTTGATGAGAACAATATCAACTAAGGGCTTGACTATACGCAGTGAGCAACACGTCCGAGGAACAACTAAACTGGCTATTTATTGAAAGATAACTCTCGCTCGAGCGGTTGGCTGTCAATATCCTGTTGCCAAGTTACGTTCGTTATACAGCTTTGCCAGAAAATTCGTACAGATTTTCAAAAACTTATATAAGTACTTTCTTGGGCTCATTTGTGGATAAAAAATTTAACTTTTATGAGGTCAGAAAATTTCAACTGGTTTCAATGGGAATTACTTTCTTGTCATAGTCAAAGGTTCCAATATTATATCAACGGTTAAAGAATGTCCGTAATGTCCACAGCGCCAGCCATATTATTTCATGCATTCATATTACAATCCATGGAATAAGAATATGCACTACCACGCGTTTACAAATGTGCTTACTTGACAATATATTTTGCTATTTCATCCTACGAGTTTGTTAGGTCCTTTTGCACGCATCCCCCATTAAAAAATTCTTAAGTTAGCTGGCGATTTATTTATGTCCAGCTTTATCTTACTCATAACTGTAAAACTCAATTTTCCAGTAGGTATGTTAGAAGACAAATATCACTAAATTATTTGTAAAAATTGGTAAAAATTAACCAATCTTTCTGACTGATCTATAATTATTTTTGTCGGAATTCAGTAAAAAATCTTAAAGACCTCTCCTTCCTTACGATTAACTTTATCAATCCCAAAAGACATACAAATGGCCACACACGATTGAGCCAGTTGGATCAAGGAAATTGCTAAAAATAAAAATAGCTGAGCCTAAGCCCAATAACCCGATGCTATATTTTGCTTCACCCGATCCATTTGGCTTGCTCGTGTATGGCCATTTTAAAAATTTATTCGCTATCGACACAGAGCGTGCGAAATAAATTCATAACATCTGTAATGAAGTCTTTCCGATAATTGATATGTCATTAAATTAAAAATTATTACGCTGACAAAACTCATTGAAGTGGGAACACTTATCAGATATCAACAATAACTGCATCAACTGGGAGATACTTAGCAGTTTACTATATAACAATTTCTCAACATGCATGGTTTAAATCCAAAAGTCATGTTTGACCTATTTGCCTTGTGAATTGGTTGGCTATGGTGATGGCGCGCTAGTGTGTCCGAAGTCCGGAGCCTTCTAAATCCCAGATGCATAAACAACAAAAAGTCACAATGCGCCTACAGAAAAGCCGGTCAGCAAATGACGACAACGGACGACGCGACACAGCCGGCATGGCAGTGCGATAACCTGTATCTTTTGAATTGTTAACTCCACATTAGGTAGGCTTGAAGAGTAGTTATCTAGTTGTTGTTTTATTTTTTTGTTTATTTATTTATCACCGTAGATTTCAAAAGGTCCCAAACGCTAAGTATAAGTGGATTTTCTTTTATTGCTTCTCGCTTTCGGTCGAAATTGAAGAAAAAGTGTGAACAGTAGTTCGAAGTAGAAAGTGTACACAAGCAGCAGCGGTGCGGCGACCGATGCAGACAACCGAACCGAAGACGGTGGCGTGGAATGCACACACTAGGTGGCGCAGTGCAGGTCGGTTGTATGGTAGACATTCAAGACTCAAAGATATTTACGATACCTACAAATGCATTTTCAAATAGAAAATTGTAGATATGTATGTTTACTTCGAGGGGCTTACCTTTCGCATCATGGTCGGGTAAATGTGTTTAGCTTCTTATGTTTATCACACCTCTGGGGGCGCGCAAAGCTATAGCACGCTGGTAGTGTTAATTACAATTATTTGGCTACGATCCCAAAATGGGCTGTGATGGTATTTTCCATTCCAGATGTTTTGTTGGAAAACGTGAATGCATGCATCAGCAACACTTCGTATTTCCCCCCGACCCCCATTCGGTATGTGTCTGTTTCTGGCAATTGTTTGACTTAACGCTTGAATCGTTTAACTTTAAATGGAGTAAGAAACGGTTTTTTTTTATTTATTCCATCTACCTAAATCATGAAGTTTTCATTTTAGAAAAAATTCCAATTGATTGGATGTAAAATTTATATTGAAAACCTCTGCATATTGGTATGATAGATTGTTGCACACAAAAGTTCTTGAGAAGAGGTTAAAGGGACCTCAATTTCGAAATATATTTTTTTCTCTCTCTCTTTACATATTTACTTTCCCTCAGCATGATGTAGAAACTTTGGAAAGTCAATAATCTATGATGTACCTACCTATAGTTGGTAACACACAGGTATTTTGTATAGACACACAACAACAACAACTGCCTTCGAGCATCTTCAATGTTGACAAAACTATCATCTTTTGTGTACATAACGTTCAATAGTACTTAATAAGGTATTGATTATGTGGGACTGTATAGAAGAGCTGTACTCGTAATATGTGTGTTTCGATATATTGCCGGCGAAATGTGTTTAGTAATTGAAATGAAAAGAGAGTATAGTTAGAATAGAGTTCCATTTAAAATGAAAGCAAATATTTGTTTTCTTCAAAAACGACTTGTAAAAAGGTTAACAACTTGGAACTGGTTGGCTATATTGTTACTGTATAGGGTTCTAAGGTAAGATGGTTTGACTTCTGTTACTAACAAAAGAACTAAAAAGGGCTTAGAACAGGTGTAGGAAATAAGATTTTTAACAGAGAAATTTTAAGGTTTTTGTAGCGTGATAGTAGGTATTAACTTCATAATTGGGAGAAAATCACTTGTAATCTTTTTTCGATAGTTCTTCGTTAAAATATCTTAATCTGTTGATAATTTTTAAGCTGACGATGTAATACTAAGTCAGCAAGACTTCCGACTTTTTCTAAAGTGCCTGAGAAAATGTTGCTTTAACTTTTTCTTTTTGAAGAAACATTTGGCTTTGTGTGTACATTGGATAAAGTAGGAACCAGGTTTTAAAAGGTACAATTGATATTTAAATTTTATAATTGGAGACAGAGCCTATCCTTAAAATATACATTTATGTAGCTTCAATAAGTCAGTTTTAAAAATAAAAAAGTTATTCCTTTAGGGGTGGTTTGTAAAGATTTGATTATTTTGTTGTATATTGAAGACTGGGCGTGAAATCTAAGCTATAGATGTCAAGCAATTTGAACGTTTAAATATTTTTGTGTATATTTTTTGGGAGGTGGTTATTTGTGCTAATCACCTTTACAATTACCTAAGTTTTTTTTAGTTTACAATATTTTATGTGTAGTTTTATTTGTTTTTGTTTAACAAATAAATGGACAAAGTGATTAGTAGGTGAGTAAAAAAACAACAAAGCTGTTATACAGGGTTCACTAAAGACCTAGAGCGAGTAAGTAGGTTGGATTAAGACAAGAAAAAAATCGTATAGGAGGGGGGGGGGTCTATTTTCCAACGTTTAGGTGGGAGGGGCAATTTTCTAAAAAATCGACTTGAAATAGAAAAAAAATTATTAAAAAATAACGGCAACACTTACAATGTCATGCTATAATTTTTTTTAAATACAGAAATGCATTCTATGATTTTGTTTTTAATTCGAGTTACTAGACAGAACAGTTTTTGAAAAATTAATATTCAAACTCAAAATTTTGAAAAAAATAATGAGAAAAATTGTGTTAAAACTAATTTTTTTTTCAAAATTTTACGTAATTAAGTAATAGTTTTGTTTTTAATATTCGGTGATTTTGTATAAATTTGATTTTGTAGTCAACAAACCGGAAAAAAACCGACTGAAATTAACATTTCTGATATATAAAGAATACTTACTTATCTACTAAGGAGTTGCCACAAAATTTCGCTCCACGTTTTTTCAAATTCTCATAAAAATGTCTCCAAAGATTTCAATTAAATTTCGCACCTGCAATGACAAACTTAGTTTGGTATTTTTCCAAAACAAAAAATCGAATTACGAAAATAGGGTTTTTACGTTTTTTGATAAAATTTCCTTATTTTTGAGTTATACACACAAAAAGCTTTTAATTGGCTTGACTGACTGTTTTTATTGTTTTGCAATTTAATGCTTCTAAATATTTCAACAAATTCGACTGTATTTAAAAATATAAATATTTTTTTTTTTTTTTTTAAACAAGAAAAAATCAAATAAAAAATTCATTTTCTCGGCAATAAGTAGGAACAATAAACTTTTTATTTATTTTGTCGTTAAAATAAAGCTTCATAGTTTTTAGCTGTAAGAGCAAGTTCTTGTGATCCTACAGTGCATTTTTTTTCACCTGACATATACTTTTTCAACCTCTGCCAGCGAGCGGATAACTTTCACTCGCCAAATTTGAAGTTTAAAGGATGGATAACTTCATAACACACACATATGCTTACACTTCGTAGTAACCGGTTCAACTACAAGCATAAGACCCATTCTCATAAGATCCGAATTCTAATAAAATAATTAGTAGGTAAGATGATACAAAAACGTTATACCTATACGTACCACAAATAGGTCAAAAACGTTATTACAGTAGTAAAAAGGATCCTTTTAGTTTATGACTATGATCTCTTTATTGATTACATAATCTTTTGTCCTCACAAAACCCTTGTTTGTTATACGTTCTTTTAAAAAGTTTTTAATCTTTAAAAGCTTTTGTTAATAAATTTTTATACACCTACAATTCCATATTACAAAATACAAACTCCACTATAACCTGGAAGAAAAATAAAAATAACAACTTTACACCCAAAATAATAAACTTTAATGTACTTAAGTGTCCTTCGCGACCCTTTATAGGCACATCTTTTTATATATGTATATAACTGTATTCAAAAGGCAGGGTTTAATGGTCCATAAAATATTTATTATAATCCACACGACTATATAACCTTTCTGCTTCAACTAGCAACAATTACTATGGAAGAGGCGCAGTTAATTCCATGGAAAACGAAAAAAATGTTGGTAAACCGTTTACAATATCTTTCTCCCTTCTGTGTACACCTTAACGACCTTTGGAAAAAAAAAACTGATGTCACGTTGTATCTGTCAGGGGATAACAAAAAAAAAAAAAAAAGAAACACCAAAAAGTTGTAATCAGTTTTAACCTTTTTTTTCGTAGGTAGGTAGATATTTCTTTTATATTTCTCTGAATCAAAATATTCCACATTTTATACTCAGCCTTCAGCTCCCCTCCCGCCCTCATTTTCATTCTATCAGCCTCTAGAGGCACGCAGTTTGAATGGTTTTAAAGCAATCAAGCTCTAGAATTAGGTTTTTTTTTTTTTTTTCGTTTAAATAAAATTTTGAAAAGAAATAGAAATTACAGCACTTCTTTGGTGTCCTCTTTTAAAAATTGCTTGTAGAGAATTCTAAAGCAAGGAATTTATGAATATGCTAAATGGGTAGGTAGGTACATTTTAATAATTTCAGCTTTTTGAGGTTTTTTAATTTTCCAGTCTTTATTCCTTAATTTGCTGACAATATTTCTCACTTAGGAGAAGAGTGAGAGTGAGGTACCTTAATAAGCGCCAGGTAATCCTTATTTTCCTCGAAAATACTTTGCAGTGAACCCATTTCATAAACACTACCTATAAGGGGAATGACATCAAGGAACATTTCTTCCGCTGGACCTGCAGAACAAAAACAAAGAAATAAAAAAAAAGCAAAAAATAAAGCTACAGAAAAATCTCCATAAAGGGCTAATAAACGGTAGTGTAATTTGATATCCAAATAAACCCGACTTTTGGCACGCTAGAGTGACGTCCTCAACAACAACGAAGACGTCTGCTGGCGACCAACAATGACGACACGGCACCAGCACCACCAAAAAAAAAAAAAAAACAATACGAATAACAGCAACGCAGCAAACAATACCCCACCGCACTACACCAGCATGACGACAACACCACACAAAGGATTCAAAACTCCCGTTCATTTACAAAAGAAGCCGAATCCTGAACCAACGAACAAAATCTAAAATAAAAAAAAAAAAAAAAAACTGTAGTATAACCTGATCCCGAAAAAAAACCCTTCTTCGTCTCCTCAATTTCACTGATTGGCTGTGTGTACACAAAGTAAGCAAAAGCAGCAACCAAAAAATGATCAAAAAAGAGGGCGAAAACACTCAAAGAAGTTTCTTTCCTTTCTCGCTTGACACGATTACATTTTCTTCATTCATCTTAAGTTTGCATCGGTGCCCTTTTCCGGATTTCCTTTCTTCATCCATTTTTTTTTCTTATTTTGAGCTTATTTTTCTTCTTTCTTTTTTTCTGTGTTTATTGTGTCACTTGAACCTGTTCATAACCTGTGGCGCTGAGAAAGCAGCATTACCGCTTAGTAATACTTCTATAATGGCGTTTCCTTTCAAATGGGTGACAAAACAAAATTTGAACGAAAAAAAAAATTATATCTATACACGATGTATCCTTATATTTGTTGAGAAGAAAAAAAGTGTCGAAAAAGGGATTGGAATTTAAGGAAATGCGTAATACCTACATACATATATGAAGGTTTAAATGTCGACACAATCAGGCATCAAATCAAAAAGGATTTAAAAAACTTTCATCCTTGCGTGAAGAATGAAGAGCGATAGAGAGAAAAAGAGAGAAAGAGAGAGCAAGACATTCAATTTTTATCAAGTTCGTGTCAAAATCGAAATAAAGAAATATTTTTCAGGAAACATAATTTAAGATCCTTACTCATATGCCTAGAAGGGATAGACGATACGTGATGAAGAATCGGAACTTTCCCAAAAGTGTATGTGTTCTAATAAAAAAAAAAAACCAAAACTGAAAGTTCGCGCTATAAATGTTCACAGAAAACAATATGTTCTCACGAAAAAAAAAAAAAAAAATATTAATACACTTGGTATTGCCCTACGACTGTGGTTAATTTAGGTATGTTTTTTGTACTTACCTTGATAGCATTTGGTATACCTACTTCTTTGTGGAGTTATTATCAGGAGGATATTACATGTATGTTTGAAATTTCATTTATTTATGAATTTATGGAGAAGAACAAATTGATCCCGAAATTCTATCCTTTCACCTTTGACTATTTTTTTTCGTTCTTTATCACTGGTATACTTATGCATTTTGAATATCTCCATAAATACTTTGATATAAGTGTTTTGTTTCAGCCTCGTTGGGCTTACAAGTTACCAGACACCATATTGTCTTAATGTTATATTGCGGAATGAAGAGAACCGGCCCAAAAACACTTCCATGTGGAACCCCGTTTCTTTTTTTTTTTTTTTTTTTTTTTGTTGAGCTTGAAATGTTCTTCTTTTCCAGGAACAGATTTTCCTCTAACAATTTGGATAAAGCCTGAAGAAGTGACCATACAAAAACTTATCCCCCCCCCCCCCACAAAAAAAAAAAAAGCTGGGATAATTTCCCATTGGTTCCCTTTGAAACTCGACACCCGATGTTATTTTTTTATTAGAAAATTACCAATTTAAAATCTTCGAAAAACTTATCATTTGTGTAATATCATTGTGTAAGGGAAGGCTGTTTGCTCTAAATATATGTGACACGAAAACTTCAAGCTGTTTCTTTTGCAGTTTTTTTGGCCTAAAAAAAACCGCAAGTTGATTTTTTTTTACAAACCATCTTTCTAAAAACAATGTAATCTCCAGAGACCTCGAAACATCGAGAAATGTCAAAATTTTCAATTTCACAAATCGGACCGATTACAATAACTTCCAATTGGAAGTTGAAAAAGAACAAACAAACTAGCATGACTCTGTTAATAAGCTAATCACTGCTTTTGTTACCTCAAAATTATTTTTTTTTTGTTACTGACGGTGTTCGGTGGCGTATGTGGAACATTTTTTTTTTTTTTCAATATAACTCGATGAGATAGCTAAATGCATGGTGTTTAACAAAAGATGTGACAAAAGGCTAGGGAGTGTAGGTTGGGTCGAGACAAAAAAAATATCGAATTGGAGGGGGTCTATTTTTCCCCGTTTAGGCTGCAGGGACAATTAATTGTTATCTTCAAATTTATCAAAAAAAGAAGACATTTTAACTTTCGGTTGTTAATATTTTATTATTGATAAAAGCTTTGAATATTAAACATAAAAATTATTACCTAACAACTTAAAATTTTGAATAAAATTAGTTTAAAAACAATTTTTATATATTTTTTTTTCGTATGCCAAAGAGATTGTTAAGGGTCCTCTTCCGATTGTGGGCGTCACCTGAGTCACGGTCTTCTTCTACTGCTCGGCACCTTCAGTCGGGGGTGTATTCAAAAATTTGGTTTCAATCCGGTCTAAAAGACCCAGCAACCTCAGTCGTTTATATTCAACGCTTTTTTCAAATATGTATTGTTTGTATCTTTTTCTTCACACACAGCATGCATAGCAATGCCGTCAATACCAAAAAATACTCGTAGAAAAAACATATGCTTATCTGACAATAACAGTTGAAACTAACATTAAAATGTACATCGCGATAAGATAAAAAAAAAACTGTTTAAAATACAAAGTAGGATATCTAAGAAGCAACCAAAATTAAATAAAAAATTATTCTTTCTTGAAATGCAAGTCAAAATATATGTTGTGATTCAAAACTTTTTATATGGCTAGATAATTAGAATTTATGGAAATGGTTCAATAACGGTGCTTATTATAAATAGTAAATGATTGGTTCTTGTTATTTGAAGAGCTGGAAATTTTTTACAGTGATTGTTGGTATTTGAAGACCCTCAAACAAAAATAAATCAATGTACATTTTTCTCATCGTTGCTCGAATTATTTATCGAAGCTCTAACATAAACACACCATAAGTCTGAACTTTAATTTTTTTTGATTTTATTACTAAATCCAATTTAATTTAATTTTTGTAAATATCAAAATTGTTTGTATTTCTATGTGGGGCGCATTTTAACTTTGCATCAATTTTATAAGAAAAGGTGCGTTGGAGTTAAGATAATTACAAATCAACGTTCAAGATAAGATGATAGCACTCCTAAAAGTTAAAAAAAAAGCAGCGGCTTAGGAATGCTTAATAAGGTTCTGTAACGACTCTCACTTGTGAAACTAGCCAAAAATATTTAACTTAAAACACTGCATTTTTTTGTATTGGGCTCAATTTTAATTTATTTTTCTTTTAAATTTTAAAATCGATAAAATTAAAACTGAATTTATTTTTGTATTATTATTAAAAATTGTAGGCCACTTGTGCTAAAATTAATAGCTATAATTCAAAATAGCTATGTCAAAAAATATTTATTTAATTTAATTTTTCTTATGTTTGCCATTCTTTTGATTAAATTATTTTTCTCTATTTTGATTTTGATTAATGTTTATTGTGCTTAATATATTTAAACGAAAAAAAGTAACTTTTATTAAAAAAAAAAATTAAATAAAATTCATTTTCAATCCATAAACACTTTAAAAACCTTACATTGGCAAACGATCAATGAAAATAGAATCGAAAAAAAGTAAAAAAATTCATTTGTTGTGTGGGATTTTAATTGGGTTTTATTTTTTTATTTTTATTTCATATCATTTAGTATTCGTAATCTATCTTTTATTTTCAATCGTGCACGTATTCATTGCCAAATTATTTTTTGTTTGCAAAAGTTTTTTTTATAGAAATAATTGAGTTTTCCAGAGAAAAAAAAAAGTTTATTTTATTTTTTATTTTATTCATGACGTCTCTCATCGGCTAGTATAAAGAATTTTAATACCTATGCATACCTACATCATATTAAAATAAAAAAAAGAAGAAACACCAAAAAAAAAAAATGTGGAAAAAATTGTTTGTACATATAAACAATAAAGATAAATTAAATGGAATCCGTTTGAACTTGGAAATAGTTCTGTCACGCGTATACATGTAGGATAGGAGGTTTATATGTAGGTAGTATATACATAAAGTGATAAATCATTTCAAAAGGCTTAAAACTTATAAAGTGCCAAAATATACTTTTTATAAAGTTATTGAAAAAGCGTGCATTTAAGTGGGTATAGATATCAGTTATTTTAAAATTGATTGTTTTTCAGCATAAAACGGTTGTTGTTTTAAGTTCTCTTAATAAAATCTGATCTATGTGCTTTTTTTATTTTGTTTTAATATCTTATATATTAAAACTTTCTACGTTGATAGAAGTGAAATTATTTTACTTCGAAATCGCTGATTTTAAATTAAATTTTTCGTTAAAATTGTGAATTTTATTTTCGGCAATTTTTTTGGTTGATCCACTGGTCGTTTTCTTTTTTTTTTTTTGTTTTAAATTTGTACATTTTTTCGTAAGAATTTTTCATTTCTATGCATTTTTCAATTTAAATTTAAAATGATATATTTTCTTAAATGTAATTTTAATATTTATTTTTCTTTTCTTTTGCAGGTATGGATTGAATACAATGTTCTTAAAATAAAAATTAGTGTGAGTATATACATAACTAAATAGGATCTACAGCTAAGAAATTATACACAACTAACTAGCGGAGCCCGGCGAACGTTGTGTCGCCTTTTCAAAATAAAGTTGTTGGCGTAGTTTTTCCAGGTGCTATTCATGCTTGCATAGCGTTCTTTATTCACCCGTTTATCTTATAAATGACTCACTTTTCAAAATTAAGTATCTTTTAAGTCATCTTCTTCTTCTAAGTGTAACATTTTAAAGAAAACAGTTTTCAAAATCATCCTATGGTTACTGAGATTAGTACAAAAATGCATGCGCTGCTGCATTGTTGGTGAACTTTGGTTAACCAATTTTGGCCAAGCACATACAGGAACACTTTTTAAGTTACCTATCATTTTATAGAATTTTGAAAAAAAAATCATAGTTTTTTTTTCTGAAATTATTCCAAGCAACCAAATTGCTAGACCAAACACGCTAGGGAACACACTTTTGGACTTCCTGGTAAGATTTCCTGAAATTTTGAGCTCAATCGGTAGATATGGTGGTTTCGGAGTCCATTTAATGAACCTAAAAACGATATGCGCCTACAACGCCACCTGTTGAGAATTTTCTGACTTTTCTTTTTTCCTAAACTTTCACGTAGCAATTACGAACAAACCCGCAGAAGGACAATCCCAATTTGGCCAAGTCGTTTTCAAATTTAAAGCATCCGAAAAAAACACGATCTATTTTTATACAGAGTTAAAAAATTACCATAAGCTTAACTCTTTAAAGCAAATAAATATCTTCATCTACAAATTGATTTGATCATTTCATCGGAATATTTTAAGGATACAAATTTGGCATTGATATAAATTTATATACAAATAGTTCAAGCTAGTAGAAAGAAGTGTCTGATTACATTTTCTTTGAAGTTTAAACAACACCTTCTATACATAACCCATAAGATTTGCATTACTATATTCCCCCATACGAAAACATTTCCAAATTCAAACGACATTTTTGTTTTAAATAAAATAAAAACAAATTCACTGAATCGAACGCAATATGACATTCAGATCGACAATTATTCCCAGAGTCTGAGAGAAAACCGCAATACCTAAACCACATCATCGCAATCATCACTGATGATGATGATCTCCGGCCCCCTCTATTGAGCACTTGCACTTCCATACCGCCACTTGGCCAAATCGTTTAAGTGCATCCCGCCATCATCGTCGTCATCATCATCATCATCATCAAGTAGCTGCAACGGAGCGCGCACTCAATCGCCCAAAGATTCAGATTCTCTATAATGGATGGGAACTGAAAACTTATCCTCCCTATAGTGTCGTTTGTGTTCATTGGGGAAAATCGGAAATTAGATAGCCACAAAAGTATCTGTATCTTTATCTGTCTTATTTTTATTTAATTTTTTTTTTTTTGTGGAAGTGTATCTGTGGACTTGATGCAGTTTTGGTTACAGTTCAGTTGCACAGATGCTGTTGTGTTGATTTTTTTTGCTGTGCTCCTCTATCTGTCTGAGACTCTAGGTCTGATGGGCTCGGTGTGGATCACTCGTTTCGGGTGAGTGATGCACTTCTTCGATATCGCAGCAATAAAAACGAAGAAATTATTGCAAATAACGATGATCGTCATGATAATGATCGTTACTTTAAGAAAGTCAGTCAGTTTATCTTGAGAGTACAGTCTCGGTGCCGATACAGTCACTCGATTAATTTGCACACACATATAATACAGAAGAACGGACGAAACTCGGAACGGAAGTTTGTGTACGTTCGTATAGCTTTTTTTAAATTTGCATTTTAACTCTTATCCGGTCTGTGGCACTTTTTCAAGTTTATCTCTACTAAGTACACAGAGACGGAAAGAGAAAAAAAAATGTTTTTCTTCTTTTCAAAGTCGTCTTGAGAGATTCTCGAGAGTCATTTCAATTTATCACAACCGATCTTAGTCATACCCACAATTATATACCTACTGCAGCTGCAATGAAAGAATGCATTCAATTAGAGAAAATTTCAAAATCCCATTGATAACAACAATGCGAATGCAGTTGGTAGGTATAATTGTTATATTCAACCGATTTATGCATTTTTCACAAGTTGAATTCCCAGACATTTCTCATGAATGTGATTTAAGAAATGAGTAACTACGTAGATTATCTATACATAGAATTGATGCTTATAGGAAGTTTTTTTTTTGTAATGATTTTTGTAATTTTTTTTTTTTTCAGTTTCAAAGGGTTTCAAAGCCCTTAGACAAACCAACTGATTTTAAAGAGAACTTGATTTGAACTATTACAGAATGTATATCAGCATCTCAAGATTCCTTATTAAGACCCACAAGAAAGCAGATACATATTTTTAATTGCAATACCTATGTCACATCGGAAAAAATACTGTACCTTAAAATTTTGTGCTTGCGCAGAATTTTAGAAGCCCGAAACATTTTAGTTTGGTAGACATTTTTTCGTATTAAACTAACAATAAAGCTAAATGTAATTTTTGCCAAACATTGGGGCTTGTGAATAAAAAAAAAGTAAAAGCTTTTTTTGTAAAGTAGCTAAAGCTACCTAAAGTTTTATTTTATGTGAATAAAAACAAGATTTCGCTTAATAGCTTCAGCTAGAAAATTCTAGCTTTAGCTTTGTAATTTTAATCTTCATTTTTGTTTAATATTTAATTTTAATGAAACCACGTTACAGCTTTGTGGCAAAAATTTAGCTATTGGAAAAAGAGTTTTAAACTTTTAAAGAAAATTACCTATATCTATCATTTTTGGGATTTTCCCGTTCATTTAATCAATAATCTCCCAATTTGGATCCAATATAAAAAAAGAAAAATAATCTCAGAAATCTCAAAAATATCTGCATCCTCTGCTCAGAGGTTAATGCACCTCTTGAATCCCTTAAAAAGGAATTAAATAGCCACTACACATTTTATTTTGGAAACCGAAATTTACTATGAAAGTCATCATCACTGATTTCCTGTTTTCTGTAGAATTACGGTTGCTTACGCGTATAAAACTGAATAGAATAATGAAAATAAGAACTAGTCAAACCTTTCTAGACGAAAGAATCTTAAAATTTGTATAGCTTTTACTATATTATTATAGCTTAAGCTATTATTATTCACACAAATGAATTTAGCTTTGGCTATTTGAAAATAGCTATTACTAGAAAGGATTTTTAACTAGGTAGCCAAAGCTATTTTTTTATTCACGCAAAACTCAGCTTTTACTTAATAATCCAAGTCTTAGCTTAAGCTTTTTTTTTATTCACAAGACCCATTCTTATGATCACATTAAACTATTCCCAACAACAATGATTAACTTCTATATGTGAGATTTTTGGTCAGAGATTTTATTTCTTCAATTTTCTCGACTTCTCCAACTCTGGAAACAAAGAAATTGCAGATCACACTGCTTATTAATCAACTTTTAGATTTAATAATATAGTTTTTTTTTTTAAACATATTGTGAAATAATATTAATTGAAATTAATGACGTATTTAGGTTTTCTGCCGGCTTAGGCTATTTATAATCTGCCACCACTTGCCCATACAAGAATTTTGTCACATCTTTGACAGAAAATATTAATCAAAGAAAATAATATTAAATTGGTTTCGCCTTTACTGTTTGGATGCTCCTGCTTGTATTACTACTCAGATTGTTTTTTCTCCCACTGATTGAGGATAGGGTTGCCGTATGTCTGGAGAGAATAGATAGAATTTATATTATGACCACAGCACTAGCTAGTGGCTGTAAAGTAGCAAACTACTTTAAAAAAAAATGCATTGTTCATTTATCTTGACAGGAGAACTTTTTAAATTGAATAAGCGTTTAATCACGAACTTCGTACCGCACCTACTTATTTTAAATGGAGAAAAACAATTCATCAAAATAGCTTTATAAATCGATCAATAATGCAACTCAAGCTGCGAAAATAAAAATTGCAGTAAAATTTGAAAATAATAAAAGTACGTATACGCCACAGTAAACCGCTTTAAATTAATGAATTTCATCTCTTTCATTAAATAAATCACATATTTTTTGAAGTTAAGACTATTTACATACATACATTTATTTTTTAAAAGTAATCCTTGATAGTCGAAAGCCTTCTATAAGTCGAAAGCCCGCATGTTTTTCCTTTTATTTTTCGGCCAAAAAAATTGGTCATAAATTACACTGTGCTACAGTGATTTTGATCTTCCGAACTGACCTAGTAGAGGTTGTAGGCCTATTTGAGTACATCACGAACCTTTCCTATATCCTAAAAATCTTAATTTATTGTTAAAAAACAGTTTTCGAGTGATCTCCCGCACTCAACGATTTTTAACTAGGCCATATTTCATTCGATTTGTAATTTGTTTACGGTTTTAAAAAGAAGAGTAATAGCCCTTTTTAAAGATGCATATAGATATGTATTACGGACAGTAATATCTATAGATTTCTTAAAGGTTATCTGAAACTAACACTAATTTTTCACGTTTTTTTTAAGTTTGAAGGCCGTTTTTGGCATCAGTTTGCATTAATTTTTTTTTCGTTGATATTTATATTTCAAGTGCTTTTTATAATCAGTCAAACAAGCTATCATTCTTAAAAATCGGTACGCAATTGATGAAGTTATGAATTTTGCAAGATTACCTTGATTATACAATTTAGGCCGTGTGTGAATTGGTTTAAAATTTCCATTAAATTTTATCCGAGATTAAATTTTGACATTTCTACGTACAGATTCATCACAATAGTGTCAAAAATTAATCTTCTTATAAAATTTAACGCGATTTTAAGCCAATTCGCACACGGCCTTAGTACGAAATTTTTAGATTTCATTATATGATGCTATGGGAAATAATTCCAGCACGTATTTTTCCCTTGATATTTTAAAGATTATCAGTTCAGAAACCGAAAACCACATTTTTCACAATTGCACCTTGTGTTGTTTGGCTGCCAACTTGTTTTTTAAAGATTATATTGATTTTTGCAAGTAACTGACGTATTTTGATCCCAGAAAAAAAAATTGTACTGCAAACTTGTAGCAAATTTAACTTCCTACAAAAAAAAAAATTAAGTAACTTTTTTCGATAATCGCTTTTGTTAAAAAACTTGATTTTTTACAATATTCATATTTCTTTTTTTTTTGACCAAAATGCACTGTAGGTTTTAAGCGAAAGAAATTATCGAAAAAATTTACTTAAATTGGAAATTGGAAGAAGTTTCATTATCACATAGTCGATCTTAGCAACTACCAGAAGAAAAAGTGTCCGAATTTCGGACGAAATAAATTTAAAATAATATTATAAAAGGGTATCACCACTGAAGAAACTGATGACGTACAAGAATAAATTTAGCTTTTAAATAAGCAGTTAGCAGCAGACACCTATTAAACTTGATTCGCTTCATATCTTGGAAACACTGAACCTACCCTAAAATGCATCCCTAAAATGTTAAAAGTTTAATAGTAGCTATTGATTTAAAAACTAATTTGCATCTTAAGTTTCTTGACATAAATACATATGACCAAAGTGTATGTATGCATCACAATTTCCCTTAATATATACCTCATTTGCATACAATTCACGTTTTCCATTCGTAAAATTCTGCTTATTTTGAATATTTTTTTTTTTTTTTTTTTAAACTTCTTCAACATTTCCCTGCAGGCAAGCATTCAGCTAGCCTCTTCTTAATGGAATAACTTTGCCCTTTGTACATACACCCAAGTTATAAAATGATATGCTATCAGAAATAACATATCAAAACGAATTCGCTAACATTCGCAATAATAACCCATTCCCACTCTTCTCTCACTCACAAAAAAATGCTCATTTGTAAAGCATATTCAAACACCAAACAATTTCCTTACTCCCCTCTCATTCCCGATTGCCCTTTTTATTAAAAAAAAAACATATAAAATGAGTATCGAAAGGGAAAAAAAAGGAACCGAAGAAAAAGTATCTCATCAAATATGAAAAGATAAGAAAATGTTCAATATACACTTCACAAAAACCTACCCATCCAATACACTAACCACCACCCACTGTGTCAATTTAAGAATGCCCCCCCCCTCACGGCCATCACATTTGTATACTATCGACAAAATGACAGCAGGATCAAATTTAAGGAACGATGAAATAAAACAAAATGGGATAACACAAAACATTCCATTACTGTGCATCATTACGCACACTCTAAACGTATGCGAATGTTACAAATGTCTTTCGATTAAATTCGATTTACAAAAAATTCCCTCTATGCTCAATGTTTTGGGAGGAAAAAAAAAAGGGTCCGCTATCAGGTGACACCGCCGCCGCCGCCGTTACTGCCGCCTCCAACGTCAGCGTTGTCGTGGTGGTGAAGATTGCGGAAATAACTATGGCGGCTATTTGCTGTTTCTATATAATACCAGTTAAGTCAAGAAGATGTCAGAAGTGCCTTCCCGCGCTCTCGAATTCCCATCGAAAGATATACAAAATAGAACATTCCAAACAAGCTGTCTTTGGTGAAACAGGGTGTAGGCGGGTTTCGGCGGTGTATCCCGGCAATTCGGTTTTCACTTTTCTTTTTGAAGAAAAAGAAAAAGTTAACCTCTTTGCCACTCCATATCTAATACCCACACACTCACACTTAATGCTGATGCTCAAGTCTCAACCCTTGTGAAAATTGACGGTCGCCTTTATTATAGGCTTTTAGATACGCACTTTGAATTTTGTTTCTTATCCTTTTTAGTGAATGAGATACATTTTTTATTCACTTTTTCTTCAAACGTTTTTTTTTATTTTTAGCAACCATTCCTACTTCTAAAGGTAGTGCCTTACTGTTACTATACTTCTCTCGTCGACACTCAATACGTGCGGTAAAAAAACGAAACAAAAAAAAAAGAAAAAAGGAAACAACAATAAAAAAGGACCAAAAAACCCAATCAAAATGCAAAGTGTATGTTGTTGGATATGAAGTCGAGGGGGCAGACGATTGTGTCAATATGGGGAAAATGCCCATTCTCCATCTTTGTCGGTATTCAAAAATATACATACACATATTTAGGTACCTAGATCCCATGGGTGTCTGAAATAAAAAAATAAAGAACAAAAAAGTGAATGCGAGTAGGCATGGGATGAAAATTGGATTTTGCTTTTGTCTTTTCTTTGATATCTGAGTTAATGCACCCACCCATCCACCCACACACACTTCCAGATTTTTAAAATGCCCTGACTACCAAAAGTTAGTTAAACTCTTGTTCTTATGTTCAATTTTTTATTATGACTTTTTTATTTTTCTTTTTAAAACAATGATTCCGGCGCGAAGCGGTAAACGCACTTAAGAAAAGATATAGGCAAAGAATTTAATGCTTTTAAAAATATCAGGGTTATGGGGCTTCAATTTGTAAAAAATTGTTTTATGTGAATTTTTTTTGTTATTGTTTGTGTTTATGTGAAGTGGTTTTCAATTGCTGGATTTTTATTATCTTTAACAATTGCTTGTACACATTTTATTCATTTATCTCTAATATTTGAAAAGCAGCTACTGTTTAATCAAATATTTCAGTAGGTAGAACCTTCGGAATGAACTTACTTACAAGAGCTTCGATACTGATAAATAAAAGAAGAGGTATAGTAGTCTTATCGAAGCTTATTATAATTGTTATTACAATTTTGAAAGATTCCAGAAGTTCTGTAAATAGGCGAACCTTAGCATTTTTTATTGTTGATTTTCAATTTAAGTTAAAGCAAAAAAAAAAGAATGTTTCGAAAGCTTCTTCAATTTTAAATTATCTAAAATAAGCTTTATAGAAGGTGTTTTTTTTTTGTTGTTGTTTGATTAAATGTTTGTGTAATCTCACCTCTAATAATGAATTTTTGTATATATGTTAACGGAAATTTACTCCGTACATTTAATAAAATCCTGAGTAAAATATTGAGACACTACAGTTTGAGATAAAAAATGTCTCTGAAATACGGTCTGAGACAAAAGATTTCACTCAATTATTATAATAAAGTATCAAACTTCACAAAATCACGTCATCAAATTACGGTGTGAAATAGCAGGCGTTATTACAATACAGTCTTAACAAGCGGAAATAACTGCATCATACTAGTCTAAGATAGGAGACGTTACTATATTACAGTCGAAGAAAACAGAGAGTTAAGACTTCCTTCACGTCACAGTTTGAGGCAATAGTTATCACTCAATTCCAGTCATAGATAATAGATGACGTCTAACAGTCTGAGATAACAGACGTTACTATACTATAGTTAAATATAGCAGAGAGTAAGCAGCCGTCAATCATTTACAGTTTTAGGCAGCAGTCTTCACTTAATAACAGTCAGAAATATCAGACGACACGTATTACATCCTGGGATAGCAGACGTCACTAGATTACAGTTTAAGTTATGCTGTCAATGAATTACAGTCAGAGTAGCAGACGACGCATTACAGTCTGAGATAACAGACGTCACTTAATTATAGTTTGAGAAAGCAGATGTCTCTTTGTTACAATGAGAGTTAGAAGACATAACTAAATTAAAGTAAGGACCGAATAATGATGTCAATCAGTTACAGCCTGTTGTCAATAACTTACAGTTTGAGTACCTATTGTCATTACCTAATTACTACTGTCAGATATGACAGATGACTTATTACTGTCTGGGATAGCAGACTTCACTTAAGTTAAGTTTAATTTTAATTTTTAGGCAGCAATCTTATGTCGTTTTCCGTTGGTCACTACTAGCACTCTTTTTTCACTCCATCCACACTCCCAACACTCCAAAAACCTTCCATTGGCTGTTCGGAGTGATGATTTAGGAGTGTTTTTTCACTCCGGATTTCATTAAAGAGTGCTAGGAGTGCACTCTGAAAACACACATATTTTTAAAAGTATGTGTTGGATTAATTGTTAAAATAGTAAATGCTTCTTCTTGAGATGTTCTGGAATTGAAATTATTGAAGAATTCATTTTAGTTTTAACTTCTACATAGATACACATATTACGGAAGAGAGTTTTTCATATTCCATTGGAATCAAAAAAGAGTGAAACACTCTGAAAATCCAATCGAAAACGACATTAATTTAAATATAGTCAGAGATAGCAGACAATGTATTACAGTCTGGAAAACCAGACGTCATTTGCATAGGTAATTACAGTTTGAGGTAGCAGTCGTCACTCTATTACTGTTAGAGATATCAGACATCACTAATTTACAGTAGAGATAGTAAGTATATGTAGTAAGTCAATTACAGTCTGACGTCAATAACTTACATTTTGAGGCACAATCAGTCGTCATTCAAATACTGCCAGATATAGCAGACGTCCCTGTATATAACAGTTTCAAATAACCGATGTCAATAAATCATAATAGTCCATTGAAATGTTACAAATTTTTTTTTGATGGATCTGTAGGTGGGATTAGTGTGAGGTTAAGACCGAGTTTTCGGGGTTGAAAGCCCCCCCATTCGGCCGCCATTTTGGAAAAGGGGGCGTTAAACGCCCTTCGCAATATCTTGAGAACCATACATCGCACACACAAAATTTTAGCGAATTTATGAAGAGAATTTATCTCTCTACAATTTATGTTAACGCACTTTTTATCGTAAAATTGAAAACAAAAAAGTTATAACCAAAAAAAGATGAAGGTTTTCAGAAATTTATCTTAAAAAGGATATAAAATAAATAAACAAGAAAAAAATCTTCTTTTGATTATAACTTTTTTGTTTTCAGTTTTACGATAAAAAGTGCGTTAATATAAATTGAAGAAAATTTAATTTTCTTTACAAATGCGCTAAAATTTTGCTTGTACGATGCATGGCTCTCAAGATATCGCGGAGAACTTTTTACGCCCCCTTTTCCAAAATGGCGAGCGAATGGGGGGGGGAGTTTCTGACCCGAAAACTCGGTTTTACACTCTCACTGATCCAACCTACAGATCTATCAAAAAAAATTTTGTCCTGTATAAAATGCCATGTTGATGTAACATTTCAATGGACTATAATTAGATAAAGTAGACGATGCGACGACAATTACTGAAGCTTTAGTTCTAAATCAACCAAAAGTAACTATTTCCGAATTGCAAAAACTTTGACAGTGGTCGATATTATATAATACGATACAAATTGGGTGTGAATTATAATTTCATAGAAAAACTAATTTTAATCTTCTACTTATGTCTTGAGCACTTATGTCTTCTATAGTAAGGGATTTGAGGAGTATTAAATGATTATGGATTGGATTTATTCCAAGCAACCGGCAATAGTAGTGCACCTAATTGGTTTAAATATGCAATTAATGAGCAAGGCCAAAAAGGCAAGTGTGATGTTTAGCTTGTAAAATTACTTAAAACGCCATTTATCATGAAAAACAAAGCAATTAATTAGTAAATACTAACACATGAAGACCATAATTGCTTCGCATTTTTGTTTAAACAAATTTTATGTCAGTTAGAAGAATCTCGAAACCAATTAAGATACACAGCAGCTTCCGGCTCTATTATGAACAACACTTCTAACCGCTCAATAAATAGGTATAAGACCAATATTTTAAAAACCTTTTTTTTTTAGAAACGATCACAATGTTAGGAAAGTATTTACGTACATGGATCAGAATTTTAATTAAAACCACTTCATAAAAAAAAAAACCATCATAGATGTCAGATTTTTCTTCCAAATACATGAACCTAGGTATCTGACGATATTCCCTGTAAGTTGGATAAAAAAAAACTTCCATTTGTCGATTTCCATACGAACAAAAAAAATGACTAAATGGAAAAAATAAAAATAAGAAACAATACAAATAATTGTTACCGTCCCCAGAAGCAATAACCCTCATGTAAAAGGCAACATTCACGTACCTACCTATCATATTCCTGGTACCTATACAGAAAAGAAGAAAAAATGAGTACGTTTATTACAAAAACTCAGCACGTAGCTCAAGCGTTCGTTGGAAAGAACCCACGAATACACATAGGTATTACAAACATTCACAAAAAAACGGAACCCAAAACGAAGGAAAAAAACTAATATAGAAACTCATATGTCAAAAGCACACAGAACCAGAACTTCAAAATTCTTTTCTCTTTATTTGATATACTGGAACCGACCATTCATCGAACCATATAGGTAAGGTATAGGAGGACCCAAACTAAACCAAACCAACCTAGAGTTTTAGACTACAATATATGAACTTACAGAGTGTATAACTACCGGCACAGCCCCACCGGCCAGCCGTGCGCTATCCCATCTAATAATCTAGAAGGTGATTAATTACATTTGATATATGGAATGTTCTACGACCCCGAACCCGACGAACAGAGTGAACACCGAGAGACGATAGAACCAAACCAATTGGGCATATAGGTACATGGTACACTACCGCCAGAGGGCGTATATAGAATATAGTGGGTGAATGAAGAACGTACTCCCGCTCCATGGCTCTCATACTTCAACCAACTGACTTCAATTAGGGTCACATACAAATTGTTTCAACAAAAACAGAAAACGAGACCCGTCACAAACCGAATTGCTTGGGTTCTTCCAATCATTTTCCTGTTTATTATTTTTATTTTGTTTTTTACATATTTTTGTTTTCTGATATAAATGTAAACGAACCATTATCACAAAGCCCCATCATCCAAAATAGACGTTTCATTTACTACATAGGTAGTTGGTAGGGGAGATGAGGGTATAGACTTATACTAGAGCAAAAGACCAAGATGCAGTCGGAAACACGGTCCATTGCCCATCATGTATCTCAGTATCTTCAATTTTTTTTTATATTTCTATTTATTTTTTGTCTGTTGAGGACTGAATATTAAAGAGGAGACATTTCCATAGTTAACCGAAACAAATAAAAAAAAACTGCTGGGTGTCTTTCTTTTATAGAAGAAAAAAAAATAGAATAGAAGCAAAAAAGGGCTTCTAGATAAATATCAAGCAAAATTGGAGAGCAATGATTGAGGTTTTAATAATGGAAGTTGTGTTGTTGTTTTTTTTTTTTTGCGGAAACAATATAAGCATCTTCATTATTTGAACTGTCAAGATGTGGTATAAAATGACGATGTCTTGGGTTCAAATTAAATAGATTTTTGTTATTAACTTTCAAGTTTGAAGGAGAAAAATGTCAAATGCACGATTGAGTTGAAAAAGCAGCAAATACATCGATATTTGCTTAGTATTGGTGATTCCAGATAGGAAAATAAATAGAAATTTAGTAGGTATAAACTTTTCTTAATATTAGTTAAACTTTAAAGACTAAATTAAATATTCAGTTCTCAGTAAGTTTGATTTATCAAATTAGAATTTTGTATCTATATGTATTAAATTTTAAGCATTGCATATTAAGAAAGGTTCTAGAATAGTAAAGCAAATTTTCTTCTATTGAAAACAGTTCAGAAAAGAATAAAGAAATGAGGAATTTTAAAGGTTCTTGTAACTATAGGTATCCAATCCTTTTTTTCGGGAGGCAAATGTTATTTCATTGGCCTTAACAATTCAAAAACTTCTTTGATCCTCAGTTTGGTGATGATTTCTGAAACATAAATATTTCTTAATGGTTAGCTGATCAAAGTTCATTGTATGAGAGACGAACTCAAGGTAGGACCAAATATTGTCATCAAGGAAGTACACCCGAAACCGATGATTTGCATATAAAGTTACGAAAAACAGCTTTAACCTTGTGTTTAAGAATCTTGTTACCTATGCTCCACTATCAACTCAGAAAACGATAACAGCACAGAGATCAAACGAAATATAAATCTTGACAATTGTCGATTCTTCAGACCTAGGAGGCAAGGAACGAAAGCTCTGTCTAGTGAACTAAGTAGAGTGTTTTTTTCAGTAAATATTTCTTATGGCAGATAGACTTATTATAAGAGATCGAAGGAATGCTTTTCGCGTTTGGACAACAATTTTCCCCAAACTAGATAACCTGGACCCATGTTTTGTAACTTTCACATCGAAAAAATCAGACGAGAAACGATGGAAACTGAAACAAAATACATGAGTTTTGTTCCATTTTTCAGCGTTTCTCGACTGATTTTTTCGATGTGAGAGTTATAGAACACGGGTCCTGCTCTTTGTAGACAGAACCCTCCATCCGCAGTTCATAGTCTGTCTGCTTGCGAGATCGATATATTACCGTAAAATGCCGAAATATTGAATTTCTAGAATTTGCCGGTAAATCATAGAATTTCTCAGCACCATTGGTAAGAATTGTTCTAGAATATACCGGTAAATTTTAGAATTTCAATATTTCGGCTTTTTACAGTAACAAATATATGTAGTCTACGACAGAGGCATTTGTCAGCCATCTTATCTCTGGGAAGTCAACCTATATGAGCTAAAATCAAGTTGATCATTGTTGTTGATTCATCATTCTGTTAGCTTGGCATACTCATATTACACCTCATAACTAGGTAGCTTGTTTAATCCATTAAGAATCATTCTTAATAGTCGTCGGTCTGCAATGCCAAGTAAATAAATTTATTACCTGACAATTCGTAGGGAACTAGGGCTTAATAACTTACATTCTTAAATATTTCTGAGTGCGTGTTGTAAGTCGACAGAAATAGAGGACAACAGCAATTTCCTTCCGAATACCAACAACTATGAGAGCTACTTTATCTTTCTATACTCTTTAACTATTTCGCAAGAGTCAGTATCTATACATACCAAATTCAGATAGATAGTTATGTTCTTGACTTTTGCCGCAAGTAAGCTACAAAATACTGATCCTTATCTGATTCGTCTACCTGTGCGATTTCCGTAATTGTTATTATATCTCGATCCCGAAATCTCGATTTAAAGCTTATGGAAAGCTTTCACCCTTTTAAGAGAGTTTCCTAATTGGATAAATGATTTTGTTAACTGCTTGACCTTTTATGAGACAAGTTATTTCGTGCTCAAGCCCGTGAATTGGATCCCAGACGATTTTTTTCTGGTCTTCTTGATGTAGGTACAAACAATGCTTAGAGTTATGTTTTCAACATCGTTTCAATTAAAGTGATGTAGGTAGGCAAAATTTTTGACTGCAGTTTTTTCAAAAGAAAAAATCATAGTCTAGGTACCTATATAATATCGCTAAAAAAGAAATTATATTGAACATTTTAAAATAAGCCTTTGATTCCCAATCATCATAGAAGATTTAAAAAAAAAAATGTTTGGATATTTTTATAAACATAAAATATCTACCATCTGATAAAAAAAAAAAATAACATAACCTCTATTGCTTTGACATTTTTCAAAAAAAAAAAAATTCTAACCCCTTCAATGCCACAATAAAACCATCTTATTTTAATTTGCCGACAAATTCCAATAAAGTCATTCAAGTGAGAAGCCACAATTCTCAGCCTTCAATTTATCACACACACAGACAGAAAGTGCATAGTTATAAGAGAGTAAACCATGCTTGCATGATAGTAGGTTAGGTCGTATATGCAACATGCACTGCTCGTTTTGCTTTTCATCCATTCGCGGCGCCCTGCTGCATGTTGTATTGTATACATACATACAAACATGAATACATATATTTTATGTTGCAATTCAGCAATTTATCTCAAAAGTCAATTAACTTGAGGCATTCGTTTTGCAATGCAATGTATCTCTCGATTTTTATTTTTGTATTGCTTTCCTCGTCTAACTCTGCTGCTGCCTTCACCCGCACTGCTACCACCATCACCACAACCGCCACCGTGCTGACAACGTCCCGTCTACCATATAGCGTTGCATCCATCCATACGATAGTGCGGTAGTGTAACAATAACCAATTCCAGAAGATATATCTTCGTTAGTCCTATGTCGTTTTCGGTTTTTTTATTTTCTTCTTCTAATATTTCCCTCTTTTTTTAGTGGCGTTACTCATTCAAGGAATATTGTATATCGAAAAAAAAGAAAGAAAACTAAACAGAAAACTGGAAGAACGAACTAACAGCAACAATAATCATGGCCGAGCATCTCTGAAAATTAAGTGCAAAACTAACACCAGACAAATAGCAAGCAAAGCATCGACTATTTGCGAACCAAACCCCCGATTGCCTCATTGTACATTATTTGAAACTTATGAGGGCGCTTGCCAAATGGTCTGTGCAAAATTTCAATTGCTTTTTTTCAAGAAAAAAATACAGACTATCGATTAAAAGCAACAAAAAAGTAATAAAAATTCAAATTAATTATCTACGGACATACATACATGTATACAGAATACATTAAGTCATTATTCTTGAGGTCTTACATGGTTTTTATAGCTAAGCTTTTGCCATGTTTAACTAGAGTTCGCTGCACTGCAGTATCTGCCACACACCCTATTTTTGGCGGGAAATACATACAATGTAGACATTATGACTTCTGAAATGTGTAGGTACCTACCTTATAGTGAAATAATAACAAACAAGAAAAACTATACCTATGTTAGTAAATTCATTCACAATTCCATGCCTGTCTAGTGTAAGTTTTTGCATGCTGTCGGTGCGTGTTCACGGCCGGACTTTATTAGCAATAGTTCCAGTCATGAGTTTGTACACAAAAAACGATGAGTGTCAACTCAGCCAGGCAACATTTTTGCCGATAGAAAAATGTTTAAATGGATTGCCATTAATTAGACGTTAATTAGTTGTGATAATTTCGAATTCTTCGTTCAATGTTTTCTATATTTTTGTTCCTGCTTTGCTAAGTTGATATAATATTAGCGAAGCACCTCCTCAAAAAAATATTAAAACTTGTTTTACTGCATGTATTCTTGCTTGTTTTTATATTTTTGCACGACAAAAATTTAGGGAGTGCTTCGCTGACTCAAAAAACATAAAACATATTGCACGTCGAAAATGATACTGTCACAACTAATAAAAAAATTGCTGAACGCAGAATTATTACATGAGCAAACTCAATGTATGAAGATTTTACCCCGTTTTGAGGGCGTATCTACTTCGTTAAGTTGATATTAACTTTGCAAAGCAGCAGACAAAACATAGAAAACATTGAACGACAAATTCGAAGTTATCACAACTAATTAAAGACTAATAATTTACAGCAAATTATCCATTAAACCACTTTTCGAACTGCGGCGATTATTGATTCGTTGTCTTGATACTCATAAAATATATCGATAGGTGCGTTTTATTGGCAATTTTATAGCTAGCGCAGTAAAATTTCCCTTGGTAAACAGTGAAAAAACCAGTAAATTAGTGAATATAAAAGTGGACAAATAGTGAGGACTTGAACCTTAAATGTCGGTAACGTAGTTTGTTTTTCACTCAAAAATGGGTGTGAACACATCCAGAGAATAAAGAGTGGACATAAAAGTTGATATAGCGTTTTATTGAGCTTGTATTGCTGTGCTAGCTATGAATTTGCAATAAAACGTACCTGATATAAGATTTAGACATTCCAAAACGGAAGTTAAATACCACGCATAATCAAGTAGGTAAGGTATACGCATCGTAATTCGTACAGTCCAACAGAACATCTTCTAGACTCTAGAGTATCTTTTGGTTGCATTAAGGTGTTGTTTAGAATCGAAATAAATGACTGAAACCCGTTTATACCTATGCATGGATAGAAAGCTCGAGTTGGAATTAAAGTAATCAAATCCTGGGACAGGAGCTGGATAGGATTTTTCCGTCGCATTTGTTAAAATTAAGTTAAATACTTTTACCTGTCTGTCACATTCAGAGCGTACAAAATTAATCCCATCAAAATTATGTCTCACTGATTGCCACAAATATTCATCATCATCACCATCAGCTACCAGCTGGAAATGGTGACAGTTCTTTGATCAGGTTTCTTTTTTTTTTTTTTGTCTTTTTGCTCTTTTCATTTGCTTTGTTTTCAAATTTCTTAAATTGAAAAATGTGCCCACGTCATGTTGAGCCTATTTAAGATATACCTACACACACACACATAAAATATTGAGAATTAGAGCATCAGGACCGTGGATGATTAAAGAATAAGCATTAATTCTATGTAAGAGTGTTGCTGATTACAGACATCATACAGTACAGCTTGCTGTCAGACAATCCTTGATCAGATAAAATGGGAAAAACCGTTAAACACAATTGAGGAAGTGTTTAAATTAATCTGAAGAACCTAGACGCCTGAGGAGAAATACTTATATAGGTACCTATGTAATTTTATTAAGACAGACAGTTTGTTTGTGATTGCGTAGGAAGGTATGTATAATCAACCCACATTTAATTAAACATCCAAAACAAAATTGCCAGACGTTTTAATTTGATGAAACTTGCAGATATTAAATTTAAATCAAAGGTATACTCCAAAAATGTAGTGGACTTAAATTTGCTTAGTAAAAAAAAAAACAAATCATTTTTGTTTGCAATACTTAAAAAAAGTATTTAGTACTTGTCTGTTTAAAATTGTGAAATTTTTCATTAAAAATAAAAAATAAAACTGACAAGTGTTTGATAAACTAATAATTGTTTATACAAGATATGTACATTCAAAGTTTCTTTAAATAGGAATTTCTTAAATGCAAAAGAAACTTTGCATTCACTCCACCTCGCACCTACCCCAAATCCTATAGCGGGCCAAAAAAAAATATTTTTTTTGAAAATTTGTATGCTATATATTTTGATTCAAAAATTCTTCTGTATGAACATTTTCATCGAAATCGATTATATGACAGTAATAGGTACACCTGCTGCCTGAAAAGTCCATTGTCGAAAATGTTATTTACAGTGATGTCGGAAGCAACGGTTTTTCGCATATAACTTTTAAATGATAAAGAAAAGTCAGTTCTTCATTCAAAGTTTGTGGACCATGAGATTTTCAATGAATTAGGTAAGGAAATTTTTCTTCCTCCGACTTACCGTTTACAAGATATGCCCATTTCAATAAAAGTAAAATCACGAAAATATCGGCTTTTCGCATTATCATTTTGCGTCGGTTCGGAAGAAAAACCACACAACTCAACAAATGAAATTTTTGAGTTAACCATTGCATTTTTGTGAATAAAGGAAATATTGTCAATTAACATGATCGAAGCATTTCAAAAGATATCATAATTTTAAAAAATTGGTCAAAACTTAAAATATACTGCTTTTTCGATTAACTTTTAAATGACGAAGTTTTTGAAAGTAATACAAAAAATATTTTGACACTTTTTCCATAGGTTTCAGCGATCAAGTGTCAAAAATATAGATTTTTCGCATGCAGATTTCACATGGTAAATTATATTCATTATATATTTATACATATATTGTTTGTATTACATATTTTTTGGATTTTCTTACCCTATACAAAAAATAAAAAATACATACGTTTGTTTTTGAAAAATAATTTATACTCACTTTATAGCCTATAATAATTTCGATAGAAAATAATTCTGTATAACACTTTTTCCGTATGAGCGACCATTCATAAGTACAAAATATTGCTATTGCTACTTACAATGCGGAAAAAATCCAAATGAATATTTTAATGGCAATTATATTGGTTTTGATAAACTATGTAAATACTGGATAAAAAGTCCGCTTGCAAAAAAGTTCTTCAGGGTTATTATTTGTCAACAATATTTGGTTTCCGAAATATTTTCAACATGGGGGTCGCCCCGGCGCAGTGGAAGTAGTGCTTGACTGCTAACCTGGACGTGTGGGTTCGAGCCCCAGTCTAGGCAGCATTCTTTTCTATATTCCCTCAACTGAACGCCACCCCTGGGATCTAATGAGATAATCAAAACCTTATTTCTCAATCCACTGTGCCAACCAGTGATGCCAGATGAGATTTTTAAAATCCCACCATATTTGACAAAAAATCCCACCATTTTTGTACTGGAAGGAAAAAAAACCACCATGTTTTTTCTGCCTTGATTTTACCTAAATGTTTAATGTGAACAATTACTTACTTCTAAATTTTTTTCTCAACTGAGTAAACCTTTTTACCTACTGAAAATGATTTTTCAGCGAAGAAAAAAAAAATACATTAAAAACAATAGCCCAAAATTTTAAACAGCCTGATATTAAGGTATTAGCACAATTTTGTGAACAATTTTCAAAATTTGAGGCTCTTTACTAAAATTTTATTAGTTTTAAACATTTTTTAAATAGTATCATACTACCTAACTTCCTAACAAACTCACTGAACACACCTAAAACAGTGACAACTAACGCTATTTTCACATTTGTAATTGTCAAATTGACATTTCGAGTTAGTATGATACTAACAAGATGAAAAAAAAGATAAAACAGGCATTTGGCGATTTTAACTTTAGTAAAATGGTAAAAATATAAAACCTATAATCCTAAGTGGGCTTTAGGTCTTTTTTAATTTTTTCCTTTGTGAAATAGAGTACGTAATCACGTACGAAACGTCGTCTATTTCACAAAGGAAAAAATTAAAAAAGACCTAAAGCCCACTTAGGATTATAGGATTTAAATTTCAAAATGTCACGAAAAAGGAATAATAAAAAATATAAAACGATTCTAATGCGCCTAAAATTTAGAAAATCCTGTTTTTAACCTAGAATCATACTAAAAATGCCTAAACATTATATCAAATCAACTGAAATTTTGCGCCATTCTTTTTAAAATAAATCATAATTCACCTCTTATAATAAATTAATTTTGAACATTCTTTGACTTCGTTCAGGATGTTAAGTAAAATGTTAATAAATAAATGTATACCTTCGGTACATTTTCATTCTCCGCGATTTGTCCATTACCTATCTGTAATTTGTTGTGGAAATGTGTAAATAAATATAAAAATAGTACGAAAGGGAAAAATAGAGTATAGTAAAACATTCCGCATTCGTGTAGTACGGTTAAAAAAGAATTTCTGTTCTTGAAATTTGGCCCTGGGAGGAGTTAATCTATATAAAATGCAGAGAACAGCCATAAGAAAAGAAGAGCACAACGACACAAATCCCATCCATCTTTTATTTCTTAAAAAGTATCTCTCCTTGTTGACATATTCTCTGTGTACATATCGGATTAACAGGTTAAATAATTTTTTATTGAGGGTGCAGTTAAATTATGAATATGCTGTAAGAAAAAAGTTAAAGGAAAATAGAGAGGTGGTGAATTTTTTAAGTTGTGGTTATGGTAAAAATAATATTTCCGCCCATAAAAAAATATTTCCAATATTATCCCACCATAAATCCCACCATGAAATTTTTCCCACCAATATTCCCACCAAGCTCGTAATTTCCCACCATTTTGGTGGCAAAAACCACCAATCTGGGAACACTGGTGCCAACAAAAATCTATCCTATCCTTCTAACATTGCCTAATTTATAAGACCCTAGGTCTTACTGGCATATATATGTTGAGCAAGTTCGACAGTGATGCAATCTTGCATATTTTTTCTCATTTCGTTCCAATATGCATGACTTTCCAGATATTTTAAAGAAGCTAGTGTACACATTGTTAGGCTTGAATATCATTAATCCCTAAAAATTAAAATAATTTCAAAAACATTGCGCTTATATTGAGTCAGTATTAGCAAAGAATATAAAGTTACCAAGAAGACGTATCTCATAAAAATTTTCTACTGAAAATGCCGGGTTGCAATGTTGGAACCCGCACTTTGGCTTTTTTAAAGGCTTTTCAATAATTCTCTCAGCGCTTTTAAAATGAGATACCACACACATTGAAACAGTGTGCTTTTTTGTTCTTGAAAAGCCCATAAAAAAAGCTAAAGCTCTGGGAGCAGGTCGCAATATTGGAATCCGCCATCTAAAAATGTGTAGTAAAAAATTTGTATGAAATGCGCCTTCTTGGTAATTTTATATTCTTTGGTATTAGTTATCCAAATCTTTCAGAATATAATGAAAAAGCTTTATGTAATGTTTCTCGTATTTTGAGGTTGCTTATGAAAACCATACCTGGGTGTTACTTGCAACCGGTATTATTAAAGATTTGAATCATTTTCAAGTTTAAATCTAATTGTCGGTGAAACTGCAGCCTTAATAATTATTGGTTCGGTTGTACGTTGTTATTACCGAATTGATGTTGCTGTTGTAAATTGTCACCTTTCATTAGTTGTCGTCAGCACAAAAAAATTTACAAAAATTACTTTTCCATCAAATAATTTAGGTCCTCAATTATCAATGTATGCACCTAATCTACTTACCTACCGCAATGCATTTAACCTTTAACAAACATTATTTATCTATTTCTAATTTAAATTCAGCAGATTGTTGGTCGCAAACTACACCTACTTTCTACCTACCTTTCTATAAATTTGCTTACAATCTAATTGATTTGAAATTTCCCTTTAAAATAGAATGTTAAATTTGGTTTATAGGAATAGTGTATTGCTGATTTCTGACCTGATACGCCGAGGCAGAGCACTAATTCGAAAGTCATTAATTATTATTATTCCCATAGTTTAGGTAGATACTCATATTACCTATACCTGAGGGATATAATACCTAATATGGTGGTGGTATGGCGTTAATTTGTTGCGACACTGGCATTCAAGTATTGAAATATTGTTACCCATCAAAATACAGCGGAAACAGCTTTTTAAATGCCTGGCCGCACACTTTTCGGGTTAAATATTTTTTAATAGTACTTTATTTATACGTGCTTCGCTGCAAATTCCCATCACTAATTTGACGAAATCGTTTATTTTGAATACCTATATGCTCTTCTAGACCACATAGACACAATCGCTGAATGATTGTGCGCGGGGGCGGATAACAACGGACATGGACATTGAACATTAGGCACAATCATGAAGGCACCAACGACACCGGCCATTGAGGCTAATAAATTGTCTCATTAAGTTTGATTGTGCTTGATAGATTCGACAGTCCTATTTGTATAATGTATAACCCTGGTTTGGTTTATAAATAAAAATAACAAAAATTCTGCATCTATTTTTAGAATTTTGTTTACTTTTTATTTTGAATAGACTGGTCTAGGGAATTTACCTAATGATTGTTTAATTTCCGATCGTATATGTATATGTAACCTAATTCAATTTACGCAGATTGAGAAGTTTGTTCGCAGTGAATTACCATACAACCTGGTATAGTAAGCCATCATTTTATCAAGACCGCATCGATTCCTAGGTAGGGTCATTGTGTGCAAAATAACTAAACTCAATATGTCAATAATTGAGAAGCCTTAAACATTTATCTTTTAATATTTATCTAAATATACTGAGCGGAGTTTGAAATGAAATCGTTAAAATAAGACACATTTACGGTGTGCTATAAGTGGAATGTCTTTTCAATGACAAAGTCTAAAAATTTAAAAAAATTGAATTCTTTAAATAAGTAAAGTTTGGAATAAAATCGCGTAAAAAAAAATAAATATTTCACATTCGTGATGCGCGGTTGAAAAATACTTCAGGTTTAATTTTTTTTAAATAGTAAAAAGTGTTAAAAAGTCCTAAAGGCATAGTTTTTGAATTAATTAATTGGATAAACTACTTTTTAGTTTGACCCTAATGAAAGTATCGAAAAAGAGATTCAACATTCGTGATATTCGGCTGTAAAAGATAAAATACAGAAATGGCAACAATGGAATGGGTATCACCACATCTGACTTATGCAGAGGGTGCTATGATGAAGAGACGGAAGAGGGCTCTTATCACTTCCTTTGTGAGTGCCCCAGCTTAGCAAGAACAAGGAAGACAGCCCTCGGAGAATACTTCTTCGCCGAATTGGGCGAAATCTCGTGTTTGCCACTGAAAAAAATCATAAAATTCATCCAGAATTCAAGATGGCTCAGGGAGGCACCCCACGCCTAACCCCCAGGCTCCACTAACTCCTTTCCTTACCCGTCCTTGTACCTTCCCTACCCATTTCCCGGGGAGCACAATAAAACCGCTGAGATTCGAGTGAGATGATGCGGTTTGCCATATCATCACCCCTTCAAACCTAACCTAACCTAGATCTACATGTTTAAAAGACATGTTAAAAAAAAGGTTGCACAGTCGTTTAGATATGTTTTTTAAATAAGCTGATCCCTCTTTGTAGTTTTACTTAGATTTGAATTATATCGTCAAAAAATAGTATCGAGCATAATTTTCTCATTCGTGACTGATGTGCAACAACAAGTATAACTTGAGAATGACTTCACGCTTGAATATTCAATAACAATTTCTTAAGATTGTTTAACAGTCATTCATACAATTTATTAGAAACCCTACCTAATTACTTCCTCTCAACAGTCATGTTTTAATTAATTCTATCAAAAAAGCAAATAACAACTTAATTAACCTTTTCTCGTTAAAACCAATGCGATCATTGAAATTTCAGCCGTAATAAGATGAATGTGCTTAATGTTTTCTATGTACATTTGCTATAACTGAAATGCATGCAAATTGAAAAAAAAAAATTGCAACTGATTCATTCAATTAATGACCTTATTTACATTTTTATTACTCATTCAAAATGAATTTTTATTATTCATTGCATTACAATTTTCAAATCACTGCCAATAATAATGAGTAAGAGTCTCTATGATGTCGCATGTCATTTTTGTATATGCTCCTATAGAGCTTTTATTCGTATAATTTTGGAGTTTATATGAAAACAAAAACAGTCCTGTCCTGACTCATTCTGTGTTATAAAAAAAAATTTCAAACCCAATTTTGTTTTGTTATCTTGAGAGTAAAGACATTTTTTTATGTTTTGTTAAGTCATCAAAATACAAAATTTTATTTGGCAAAGGTGCGGTGCGGTTTAGAAATGTTTTTATTTAATGTTTTTTTTTTGCCGATATTGATTGCATATTCATGCAATCTTTTATGCCTTGACTTTTGGTGGAAGTTATTTTTTTTAAGATAAAGAAAAATTCATTGCAAATTAGCTAAAATGAATCAAATGTCACGTAAATTTAATTTAAAAAATAAGAAGAAGAAGAAACATTGACTTGTTGTTCAACACAAAATATACATTTTAAATACGAACAATACAGAAATAAAAATTGAAAAATATCCCCAGTTTACCAAGCCCTGTCAAAAATTCAGAAATTTTAGGCTAATCAAATAATGATATAATTTTATTTTTATTGACCAAACGCTATTTATCAAGGAGTGGTGTATTTTTAAATAAAAAAGCCGGTTCCGTTTTATTTAAAGCAAAAAGTACTGTGAAATCAATAAACAAAGTCAAATTAAGAATTGAGCAATCTACAATTCAATTACAAAAAAAAAAATTTTTTTTGTTTGCAAAATATTCCTGTTAGTGTTTACGACTTATAATATGGAGGTGTTGCAGTTCACATGTTTTTCGCTTGCTTTCATTGTTCAGTATAATATTTAGTCGTAATTCCTATGCGAAAAAAAATATTTCATTTAAAAAGACAATTTCGCTTTGACATCGTAGTGGCCTTGTACCTACGCTTTATAAAAAGATTAAATCAGTGTTTCCGAGCATTAACCTGTGCGGGGATTCGGCTATCTTGATTTAAAGATCGAACTCCGTTTTGGCTTTTTTCCAAACGTATTATTTTTTTTTTTTACAATAATCATTGTACTTTTAAAATATGTAACGTAAATCCAGGAAAATTAGGACATGAAGGCTTTAAAGTCAAAAACAGGAAATCAGGTCTTGAAGACAATAAATCAGGATGATTGTCGTTTTTTGGTAGATTTTGTATTTTTGATTTTAACAAAAAAATTATTTCATCCAAGTTTGACGAATAGGTAATGGTTCCTAGTTCCTAGTTCTTGTTTTCTTTTTTTATTTTTTTGTTCATTGTTGTGAAAAATATAAAAATAAATTAAATATACTCTGGGCGGGGTTTTTATTTTTGCTATTTATTTTATAATGTGTTACTCAATCTTAAACTAAAATTTTAAAAAATGTCTATGGACAAAAAACATATCAGTTCGGCGAAATGCCAGTAGGTACGTGTTATTGAGTAAAACATACCTATACAGAAATACTGTGAATTTTATATGAATTCAGATTCCAGTATTTTATCGGAATCAGCATTAATTTTTTTCAGAAAATTGTGTTCCTACTAATTAAGATTTGGAATTTGATATGCTGCTGGATCAGTTTTTGATTTCGATTTACGAAGGTACAAATTTTTGATTCATAAAAAAAAAATCTAATTCGAGATTTCAATCAAAAATAACATTTTTTTCCAAAATTTCGAGTTCAAAAATGAATAATATTTCAAAAACTATTCACACCAGATTTAGAAAGACATTAAAAGCAAACAGAGCTTTAACTTAAAAAAAAAACTACCAATTTCAGACCAACTATATTTTTTTTTTCATATTAACTTTGACTTTGGGATATTAACGAACAGAGGTAAACCGATATAGATATTAATTGCTTTGAAAAAATATGTATCATGACATTGTACAGTGTTGGTTTGCTGTTGGTTTTTTTTCTTCTATTTTAAGTCAGAACTAGAAAAATTGACACCTTTATTCTGTTCAATGTTTTCATTTGAAAAACAAAGGTTGGGTAGATACTAAACAAAAATGGTATGGTAGGATTAGGGGTCAATTTTACCTGTTTAAGGGGGGAGTGGGAACTTAGTAAAAAATCAACTTGAAATAGAAAAAGTATCATTAAAAAACTGCGAAAACACTTACAATGGATGCATGCTGTACCTACCTTTTTTTTACAGTCAGAAATTATTCTGTTTTTAATTCAATTTATATTTAAGTGAATAGTTTATGAAAAATTAATTATAGAATTTAAAATTTAGAAAAAAAAAAAGAAAATTAATAAGATTGTGTTCAAACTAATTTAGCCCAAAATTTTACGTAATGAGGTATTATAGGTACCTATAGTATTTTTGCTTTTAGTTTTTAATGCTCCTGTAAATTTGGATTCAAACACTAAAAACCAGATGATAAAATTTTAATTTTTGAGTAAGTAGACAATTTTTCATCAAATTCGATATTATCCTTTATATTGTGAATTTTTCATTATTTTGGGGCCTCTTTTCATTTTTCATTTTGGAGTTAAATTTCATTATGAAAAATGGCCCCACTTTTTTCTGATGTTTTTGCTTTAAGTAGGTATTTTTGGGGCCATTTTTAGCTTAAGTTTTTTTTTTTTGGGCTATTTTTTCATAAAGTTTGGGGTCATTTTTCCATTTTAAAAATAAGGTCATTTTTCATATTGAAAAAAGTCCCCAACTTTGGGGATATTTTTAATTTTTTATTTGGGGTAATATTTCATTACATGTAGCCTGGTTTTTTTTTTTTTTTTTAATTTTTGAGAAAATTGAAAAATAACAAAGGTAAGTTTTCATTAAATTCAACATCAATCCTTTATTTTGTTGCTTCGAAAATCCTTTTTCCCACTAAGTGAGTATTAAAGTAGATTTTGTCATTTTCAAAAAACCCCTGCCAACTAGCCTGAAAATCATACATAGGCTAGGCATATGTATGTAGATTGTAGGTATCCAAATTTTAAGCCCATAAGAAGATTATATCCATGCATCATTTAAATATCCAATACCACTATTTCATGTGTTACAATCTCTTTATTTTCAAAAAAATTTAATCTTCCATGATGTGATTTTTCAATCTTCCAATGAAAAATCCTTCAAATTGACAACGATATCTTACCTATATTTGTATGTATGTATATGTTTTGTTTACCAAAAAAGTAAATTGATTTTCCACTTCACTTAAAATCTCAATTCGATTTGATTTGTTTCTTCTATTTTTTTATTTTTTTTTTTTTTGCTTTTGCAAAATCATATTGAAAATCTTTTTAATAGAATATTAATCGTTTCTTATTTAAGCAATTCAAGTGGAATTGCATAAAGAACATCAGACTTATGGTTCGGTTAAGTGTTGTGGCCATTTATATGGAAGCACGTTGTGGATAAATCGGCTTAATTATTCTTTTTTGTTTTATTATTTTCTTTCTTTTTTTTTTGTGAGAGAAAATTTGTAATGCAATTAAAATTACATCTCGTGAAGTTGATAAGTCTTATAAGCAAACACGTACGCGAGCGAACACGTTCATGTTTTTAATGCCCTGTAAATTGATGTATAAATGTTTACTTTTTTGTTTTTCTTTTTTTATTTGTCGATTTTATATCGCATCGCAATTAATTGGAAACAAAGTATAATATGTGTGTAATCCTATTGAAACCGTATAAATTAAAAAAAAAAAAAAACAAACAAACATAAAAAAATAGGATAGGTATGCACAAGTATGTAATTGAAATAAAAAATGAAGCCGAATGTGAGATACTTTAAATGCCCACGTTAGATGGATTTATCATGATGGGGATGTTTTTAATTTGAGTGTCTTTTAATGACTGAGGGAGGACAAAATTAAGCCAAGTTGTGTCAGCATGGCAATAATAGATTTATATCTTACATTTCCACATTATTTTAGGAACTAAGCTTAATCTTATACAAAAGAAGAAGAAATAATTCTCAAAAAGGCTAAACAAATTTTATAAGTTCAAATTCTTGCAAGCAAAATTTTTGGATTTTCTCAGTTTTTTTTTTTATTTTGGCAGCTCATATTCGAGTTCACTGAATAACTTGATTATTATAAATGAACGCTATGACGTTTGTTAATTTTGGAAACCGTTTCCAATTCGACCAAAGATCCTAAAAAAATCCATATAAAAGTAATTTCGGCATTTGGCTTGAAAAGCAAAAAATGCCGAAATTACTTTCGTATGGATTTTTTTTTTTGGATCTGTGGTCGAATTGGAAACTGTTTCCAAAACTAAAAAAACACTTTTATCACCCCAATGCAGCAAGTAGTTTTGAAATTAGAGCATTTTATAGGTAAAACTTACAAGAATTTTGTATGAATTTCTCTTGAAATTCTTGTACGCAGATGTTGCCTATTATTTCAAAACTACTGGCTTCATTGGGATGATTGAAGTGGTTTTTAATTTTAATTAAGTCCTCTTTGTAATTTTTGTAAACCGTTTCCAATTCGTCGACCAAAGATTCCAAAGAAAATCCATACAAAAGTAATTTCGGCATTTGGTTGAAAATCGAAAAATGCCGAAATTACTTTTGTATGGATTTTTTCCTAGCCCCATACATTTAGAACGAAAAGAGTTGGGTGCATGCAACAGATAAATGTAAGGAAAGGAGTGTAAAGCACAGCTGAAGTGTAAAATATGTGTCTGTAATTATATTTAATTAATTAGGTGTACTTTTTATGAATCAATTATTATCCAAAGTTTTACGTTTTAAAATAACGGGAGATAGGAAAAATTATTATTATTTCGAATTCAATATTTTTTGTGAAATGTTCTATCGCTGTAGTTGGAGAGTTTTGCATTAAATTTCAAGAGAATTTCGAAAGAATTTAAAACTAGTCTTAAATGGTTGCCGATTATATATATATGTACCTATCATTGTTCTTTCCGGAAAGTGTTAAAACTCCTTTTAGCCAAGAGAATTCTGCTTCATTTCCATTTTAATTTTTTATATATATGTAGGCATATTCAAACTGAAATAATAATAATTTCTGTGCACCAGATTTCCATTTTCAATTTAAACTCAAAAACAAAGAACGAAGCACAGCGAATTTTCATTAATTTTTCGCTACGTTAGCGAAACTCATTGGATTTATTATCCTGGAATATGATTCGTTTTAAATTTCTTTTTTTTTTCTTTTTTTTATTTTATTTTATTTTGACTTTGCGTATTTAAAATCATTCCGGAAGTACAAAGGTACCAGAGTTCTATAGGTAGAGACATCAAATTATGTATGTATGTATAAGAAGGAATGGTCCTACTTTTCTGTTGAAGAACCATGGCTGATGGTTGCTGTGCTGTGGGTAGGACTAGGAGAGAAGTCTTTAAGTCTATATGCAGAAAAGTTTTAATTCATCCTCTGCATCCATCGTCAATAAGCATGGAAATAAAAAATAAAACTAATTAAAGGATATGATAATGATTTCATTTATTATATTTTTTTGTTTACCTTTTCTCTTGAAAAAATTGCATTTTTTTTGTTCATTCATCGATGGATGAATATGAAAATGAATGTTCTTTAATAGCGAAAAATCTGCATATGCATTATATATTTATGTACACACATATGTGCAATGTGCAGTGTTGAAAAATTAATCAATTTAATTAATTTCATTATTAAGCATTTTATAAGAGTTTTTGAATAAAATTGACATCAATTTAAAAACAAAAATCAAAATGAACTAAAAACAATATTATATAATGAACTATATGAAATGAGTTATTGGTATTTCAAACCCGTCAGGTACAGATATCAAATTAAAGGCAACACGACAGGCGATTAAACATTTTTGTCTATTTATGTATAAAAAAATCAACTCCAAAGAATGTGCACATACATCATCAACTGAATTGCAATTATTATTTATTGATAAGCGAGTTACTCAAGTGAAAATAAATTAATAAATTGAATGAAAATATTTGAAAAAAAAAAAAATTATCATTGTCCATGTGGTCAGTGAATCATTATGGAAATTGATTTTTTTTTCGAAAAATAAAACACACTTGAGATGAGATCAATAAATGCTCAAATTAATTATTGCTTAAGTATGCGGATATAAAAATTAATATAAATAAAAAAAAAATATTGGTTAGATTTAAAATAAATTCAAAATTAACTAAAATATGTACATTCATTAATTCTTAATGAGCTGTTCGTTTGGATGTATGTACCTAGTTCAATGGGTTTTTTAACGCCTTAAATGACAATTACATGTTTTATTAAATTAATAAATTCAATATAATGCATTAAATTTAAATGATTATAATAAACATGCCACCTCTTATTTATGCCTTTAAAAAGAAAAACGATCCAATCTCTGTGCCGTATTTTTGAATAAGCAGTACTTATTCTTACCTACCCGATGACCATGATGTTCGAAAAAAAATGATAAATTTGTTTTTACTTGAGAATTAACTCAAATGTTTTTTTATTCAGACTGGTTGGTTTATTCTGCAATTGTTAGCGCAAAATTTTAAACAGCCTGATGTTACGGTCGTATTAGCACGATACTTCTTAACAATTTTCTAACTTTAAAACTCTTTACTAAAATATTCTTAGTTTTAAACATTTTTTAACTAGTATCATACTAAACCTATTTTTCTAGCTGAACACGCCTAAAACAGTGACAGTTCAACCCATTTTTGGAATTGTTGCTGCCAAAGTGACACTTGGATTTAGCATGATATTAAAAAGATAAAATAGGCATTTGGCGATTTTAGCTTTAGTAAAATGTTAAATGTATGATAATACGATGCTAACTCGTTTAAAATTTGGAAAAGCCTGTTTTTAACCTAGCATCATACTAAAAATGCTTTAACATCATACTTAATCGTCTAAAATTTTGCGCCATTGTGTTTGCAAATAATAAAACTTTTCAATATTAAAAAAAAATCAGTGTCAAGTTAGCGAAACAACATTCGCCGATCGAAAAATTATTAGGTGGATACTTAGCCATTAATTAGTCGCTACTCGCTAGTTGTGATGATTTCGAATTTTTCGTTCGATGTTTTCTATGTTTTTTTTTTTTTTTGCTGCTTTGGTTAGTTGATATCAACTAAGCGAAGCAGTTCTAAATTGTGACAACTCTAGTTTTGTCATGGAATATTTTCTATGTTTTTCTTTTTTTTTGCAAAAATTGTCAAATTGGTATAAAGTTAGCGAAGCACCCCCTGGGAAAGGGATTAAAGCTTCTTATATTGAATTGTCTATTGAATTATAATTTGCCGTTCATCAGTCTTGATTCCAGGAGTCTCCTGAATTAGTTGTGTCAATTTCAATTTTGTCCTGCGATTTTTTATATTTTTCGTTTTGCAAAATTGTATAATTGATATCAAGCTATCGAGGAACTCCTGGAAAAGGATATCAAGTTAAGTTAGTGAAGCACCCCCTGAAAAAGGGGTAAAAACATCTGTAAGAAATTGTTTATTGCTTAATTAATTGCCGTTCGTCAATTTTAAATTTTGTTGTGCGATGTTTTCTATGTTATTATTTAAAAAAAAAATATAGAAAAAATTGTGTTACAGCTTTGGGCAAGTTTTAAAGCAAAAAATATGTTAATAGCACAAGCTTTAACCTTTTTCGTGCGAACTTTAAAAAGTTATTAATTAAACAAAAAAAAAAAAAACATAGAAAACTTTGCAAGACAAAACTAAAATTGTTACAACAAATTCGGAACTGGTATGAACTTCTAATTATAAAGCAATAAACTAATCGATATGCAACGTATTTACCCTTTTAAGAAGTGCTGCAAAAAAAAAAACATCGAAGAACAAATTCGAAATCATTACAACTAAATAGCGACTAATTAACGGATAATTACCAACTTAAAAATTTTTCGATCGGTGATTGTTGTTTCGCTACTTTGACATTCATACAAAAAAACATGTTTTGAATTTGAAGAATGAATTATTTTTTGAAAATTCGATCAAACACTCAGAATAATTATGCTGGTCGATTAAAAGCAACAACTACTGTCAAAATTACCGACATTTTAGATATGCTGGACTGTTCATCATCGTAATTTTAATTCAAATTGTTTTTTCGTAAAAAAAAGATTATACAAAATTTTGTCCCTGATTTTTGGCATCGAATAAAAATTAAAAAAAAAAATAAGCAACTATTCTTTATAGGAGAAATGGTCACCATAAATCAACACCCGCCTAACAAAATATACATTCTGTGCTTCGACCCATTTTCTAAATTTCCATCCTATAAAATCAAATAGGAAATACTTTTCATCATTTTCATTATTATTTCTACTATACGTACCGCTAGAGCAGATAGTTGTTACCTATATGAATATATACAACAACTCTTGTTATGCGTTTTAAAATAAAACCACCCAAACCATGAAAACCACGAACAGAACATTAGATGAAATAATAATTTATAATACCACACACTATGAACAGCTGACGGGCAGACGCGATGCTTTTGCACCAAAAAACCCATTTATCATGAGATATGTTGTATAATAGTAGTATAAGTGTATATGGGAATGAGAAATGTTGAGATTTTTTTTTTAAATTCTTTTGCAATACATACATACATTTCTATACATAGTGGTACACCAGGGAACTTAGGAGAGAGTATAGTTTTTGAAAAGAAAAATAAATTGTTGAAAAATTACAAGAAAAATTTAGTTTAATGGTTCAATAGTGAAAAGGTGTTTCTTAGCTAAACACGAAGTACAAAAAACTTACTTCTTCAGACTTCACCGATAGTAATTTAAGATTTTGAAGCAATGTGTTTTTGATAGATTCTTTTTTTTGTATTTTGACAGACAATATAAATTATATTTTATTTTTTAGGAAAAAAAGTATTGCAACTTTAAAACTTGTGTATATTTTTTAATATTTATATCTTCTAAACTTTGGTTTCTAAGCAAAAACTTTTCACAAAAATCCGGTCGTTATATTTGAGGACGATGAAAGTGAGTCATACACATTAAAAATTTCAATAACATAGCACTGCAATATTGGAATAACTGAGCTCCGCGACTTTCAGATCTAAATTAAAATGTTTCCATCAGCAGGAAAGGTAAAGAATTTTTCTACCATCAAACCAAAGATAATTACAGGATGTTCTCTAATTCGTGCACTCTATTTTAGGAGATGATTCCTCCCCCTGGCAAGGGGAAGGCACTTTCTGAAAAATTGACTTGGGAAGGATAAAAAAAAATAAAAATCAACACACAATGATGTCTTATAGCTTTTTTGAAGGCTAATATTCCATTCTTTTATTTGTTTTTAAATCAAGTTGTTTAAGTGAATAATTTTGAGGAATTAAATTTCGAAGTCATTTTGAAAAAATTGTGACTTTTTTTCAAGTTGAATTTTTTTCAAAATTTTGCTGAATTAAGTACCACTGTGTTTTTTTCTAATATTCAGTGCTTTTATCAATTCTATGTCAAAACCTGAAAACATATTTTAAGTTTTTGAAAAATTAAAAAACAAAACAAAAAAAAAAAACAAAATGCACTTTTTGTGTTGCTTGTTTGTTTTGTTATGTTTACGAACGACCGACGCAAAAAATTACAATTCATAAAAATTCTTTTTGTGTTTTTTTTTGGGAAGAAGTTGACTACTTGATCCTTATTGGATTACTTCGTAGACTTTTTTGGACAGTTTTGGGCAATCTATCAAATTTTAAGGAGTGGAGATGAAATTCTTTCAGAGAGCAGAAAACTGCCGAAAAGGTCTGGAACGATTTCTCGATTCTCTGGGCGAACATTTCTGCCACTTTTTTAACGTCAAACACAAGAATTGACTAGAGCTGCCATGGATCTATGATTTAAATCAATATAAACATTTTCCAAAAATTATAACCAACAAAAAAAAAAAATTTGCAAATTATTAATAAATATGTACAGCATAAATTTTACAGTAAAAACGCAATTTTCTTTAAATTAACATTATGTTATAAGACTTAAATTTATTTTCGCTGTCGAAAAATACCTTGCACAGGAAATTTACAATTTTTTCTTCAGAATAACTTTTCCTGAAAGGCAAATGTTGCAATTGGCAGTTTGGTTAATGCCTGCAGCAAATTTAATGATAGAATATGTGTGCGATATTGTGATCAAGAATTGTAGAGGACCGTCAAAAGTCAGGAAACAAGAAGAATTGTTTAGAATTTTTGAGACGATCGGAGAGTTACATCATAATTTAGAAGCCAGAAAACTGGAAAGTGAAAATTAGCTTTCCCTGTTGCCTCGCAACAGTCTTAACTGACCTGCAATTTTACCTTGTGCTTTCTGTGGGGCTATCTTTAATACATTGTGTTTAACAATCGTCCCTAGGACTATCCAGGAAAATCCTAAAAGATAATATTCAGTAATCATTTCATTTTCATTCGAATTCCTTTTACAAAATACTCGAAGAAATAGTGCACGAAAACTTAAAAAAAGGCTCCGTCATCAGTGTTGTATGCACTCTAGGAGACTTCAGGATCTGCGTCTTCAACGTTTCGATTCTAAATAAGTATACATCGTAACTGGATAAACCGTTACTAAGATTTATATCAGTATCTGAAAAAAACATGTTTTTCGCGTATCTTGAAAACGTTTCTTTGGAAAAAAAATAAAGAATGTAGTTTTCGTTTTTAGCGATCCAATATTAGTCTAGAAATTTTTTTTATAGGTACATAAATAAAAAAAAATAAATTTGGTGGCACAACGGCTCATGAAGAACCAGGGCCTAGTGACTTACAACTCTCAACCATTCCTGTGTGCGTGTCTGCAAGAATGGAGGGGACCTACAGTTTTATTGCCGAATCCGAACGGCTGGTGAGCGGCACTTTTCTATGACAAGAGATACTCTTGGAGGATTTGTCACTTCCTCGCAAGAGGCAGTAGCCCGGAAAAAAACTTAAGGTGGAAGCGGCTGGTATTGAACCCAGACATCTGGCATGACAGTACATCGCACTAACCATTACGCCACGGGCTACTACGGGCTAGGTACATACATATGTACTAAAAAGAACCCAAACATTTGTAAACCAGTGTATTTCATGCCGTAGGTACCTAGTGGGTTAAAACTGGACATTCTTTTCATTTTTTTTTCATACTGTTTCATGCAATCTAAAAGTTGTTCGATTTTTTTTAAACCTCTGCTAAGTGCAACTAGTTCTCCATGATTTTCAAAAAAAAAAAAAAATCAAAATTGATAATAAAATTCGTTGATCCTTTCAAGAAATAAAGCACATTAATAAACAGTTGAATAGATTCTGCAGTATAATTCTGCCAACGTTTGTGTTTCATAACAAAAATAATAATTGAAGCATTTGTGAAGTGGTAAAACTCAAGAATTCATTGTTTTCACAAACCACTTCCGACTGATATCTCCCACAACTATTTTTCATCAAAATATTAAATTCCCTTTGATTATTTTTATTTTATACAAACATATTTTGATATTCTGATAACAGTTTTGCATTCAGCACGCAGTAATTCCCTTTGTTTTTTGTCAGCTCCTGAACTTTTCGCGTTTTGCATCGTTCGTTTCCATTAACCACAAAAGAAAACAATTCAAAAATATACACACTAGCACAGGAGATAGATAGGACCTACATATAAAATTGTAAAAAAAATTAAAAGCGAAAAACTGGTAATTTGCTGCAAAACAATCAACTTGGTCATTCCTCCTGCTAGCACATAATAAACAAGAGTGTCATAAACCAAATGGTAAGGGTACCTATAGTATATATTTCTATAGAGAAGAGAAGTTGGAGGAGGCCCAAAATGAACCCGATTCCCGAACTTTACACGAATATATTTTTTTTTTTTTTTTGAATATCTACTCAGGGTGACATGACGTGGGCACTAGCTGACTGCTGTTGGTGTTGTTCGATGTTCCATTCACCCAAGCGGCAAACGAGTGGTAGTAATTTATGGTGTAAATATTTTTCAACCATGCACATACTACACTCATGAAACACACCATGAGAGGGATACAAATATTCAAAATTACCATCAGATAGAGATACCCTCTATACAATAAACTTACATATATCTATAGATGGAATGTAAAGATAGGCTTGTATTGTATATACATACATAGAGATAGTATGCAATTAAAGAATAATATTTTGCGAACTTTTCTATTCCTGCTTCATTATATTAACAATTTTTGAATCATACACAACATACGCAGTATGAGCGTCACACGTCATGAAAAGGAACCCGTGTGCGGTTCCGTTTCATTTCCGAAAAAAAAAGAAAATGCACCCACAACAAAACAATAAGAGCCAAACAAAAGTTTCACCCTCTTGTATAAATTTTAATGTTTTATTTAGATTTTTAAAGAATTTATAAAATAAGTGTGACCAGCATTCATAGGGAAATGGAATAAAATAATTACTTTTTTTTTTTAATACCATACTAAATATTTTTTTTTAAGGATTAAAAAAAAATATTAAGCATGGTATATTAAATTATTATATTTTATTTCATAAAATATGAAAAGTTCTTGTGAACCAAGTACAAAAATTCAATTTTGTTGTAGACCCAAAAATGTTTTTTTTTATTTTTTTAATAAATAAATAAATAATCTAAACCTAATCATAGAAGTTCAGTTTTTGAGAACTCTTTTTAAAGAATTATACGAAAGGTTAATTTTGGTTATTATAAAAATATTTGTTTTTTTTTAAATTAGCTATACAGGATGATTCGCATACGGTGTGACAAAAAACTAAAGCTCCTCCCCCGTTCCCACCGTCTTAGGCGGGTCGGGCAATTTTCTAAAAAATCAACTTGAAATAGAAAAAAAAATCATTAAAAACCAACGGCAACACCTACAATGTCATTCTATAATTTTTTAAAGCCAAGTCCGTTCTTTTATTATGTTTTTCATTCAAATTATTTGAGAAAATAGTTTTTGAAAAATTAATTTTTAAACTCAAAATAAAAAAAAATATATTAAAATAAATAGTGCTCAAACTAATTTTGTTCAAAATTTTATGTTATTAAATAATACTATTGTTTTGAATGTTCGACGCTCCATAAATTTGTAGCCAAACACTAAAAATTGGATGCCTTAATGTCTTTAAGTATTTGAGAAAATTGAAAATAACTTAATTAGTGGAAATAGGATCTTTGGAGCAACAAAATAATGGATGGAAGTCGAATTTAAAGAAAACTTACGTTTGTTATTTTCAATTTTCTCAAAAAGTAAAAAAAAAAAACGTTTTAGCATATGTTTTTTAGTATTTGACTAAAAATTAATAGGAGCATTGAATATTAAAAACAAAAATAATATAGATACCTAATAACGTAAGATTTTTAACAAAATTAGTTTGAACAAAGTTTAATTTTTTCTTTAAAGTTTTGAATTTGAAAATTAATTTTTTTCAAAAAGCATTCAGTAAATCAATTTGAATTAAAAAGAACGGACTTCTGGCTTGAAAAAAAAGGTATAGCATGGTATTGCAAGCGTTGCCGTTGTTTTTTAATGATTTTTTTTTTCTATTTCAAGTCAATTTTTTAGGGGGAAATAGACCCCCTTCCATACGATTTTTTCTTTTACTTTGTTTCACACCGTATGCAAATAACCCTGTATAATGTTAAAACCAGTTTAGTGCCAAGTTAAAAAGAATCAACTTATTCGTTTTCGAGACATTGCAAACTTTTTTAAAAAATCAAAAAATTTTTCAAAAGTTTTATTATGTTTTGGTGTTATATTTTTTTGACTACCTTTTAACTAATTTTAATTAAATTTTCGAAAAGTCGAGTCTTTTACGAAGATTTTTTTTTTCATATCTGTACAACTTTGATATATAATTCATCCATTTAACTTCCTTTATTCATTAAATCTATCAATTTTCTCTGATTCTATGAAAAAAGAAGAGTCTGGTCACACGTTAAAAAATCGGCTTGCATGTTGCGTGGGGGTGGGTTAGAGTAGCTCACAGTGTGTAATGGCAAAACAAAACAATCACTTTCATGCACAGATAAATATGTGGCAAGTGATGCGGATATCGGCCAGCTGTTTGCATACATATTGCATTTATACACACACATACATACGTATTTCTTCTTCAGATCCATAAAAGAGTAGGTATGTCTGTTGTGCAATAACACTCTATAGTTACTCAATGCATCTAGATCTATGCTGCATTTTTAAATCCTGTTGTCCTTGTAAACGAATGGCATGGTGTATGGCTTTTTGAGAGCAGTGTTATGGGTTTATTCCATGCATTGATATACAAATACGTTTATCGCAATAAACAAACATGTCGGTCGTTCCTCCAACATAAATATGCTGTATCTTATCTCGTATCATATCGTATCTTTGTGCACATCTCTATATCTCTCTTTTGGCAAAGGCAACCCTAGAATTTAGTTTTCAATTGAATATTCAGATCTTATTAATATTTAAATTCACTATACCTAACAACCAACCAAACCACATAGAGAATATATGGATCAAGGAAACGGAAAACAAGATGCTATTTTAAGTTCAAGATGTACAGATGCCGAGTTCCATAACTTTCCAACTATATCATACCAACAACAAAGAGAAAGAAAGATTTCAGGAGTAGATGTCGCTCTTTATGTCCAGAGGCAGTGAAAGTCTTTTCTGTTGAGACTTGAGATTTTGTTTGCAGCACAAAACACTAAATATACTTACGTATAAATACACTATATTTATACTGAAAGGATTGGAATATAGATACATAAGAACTTATGTATATAGATATAAGTTTCTTTTGTATGTTCCTTTTTGCTCTAGGATATAAAACAAATTTATTTAAGTAAATTTAAATTTTGTACTTTTATCAAGCCCAGAAGGAATTTCGGAATTTATACGATTTGCATTTTATGTGATTGTTCTGGTGGAAGTGGAATCAGATTTGAATTCTCCTTCTTCTTCTTTTTTTTTTTTAATGTTTAAAAAAATTAAACTTGATTTGATTTTCAAAATTTTGTTCTAAAAGATTTATAATGGAATGCAAAATTAGATAGAGAATTCTGTGAAATTATAATTGCTTTGCCAAACAATCAGACAAATTCAATGAAGTCATTTTAAATTGAAAATAAATTGCAGACAAATCAAAACTATAAAATTTGATATTTTGAACAATTTCCAAAGGCTAAATGATTGTACCTTGTAGAAGCATTTATATTATAAATAGGTTACAGAGTAGCTAGTAAGTCTAGTTATGATTTGTAGTACTTTTGCAATAGTATGTATTTGATATATAAGGAACAGTTTTATTAAAAACGCAATTAAATGCAAATAAAAGACAAATATACCTAGGTACACACTTGTACATATTTAGTTTTGTATATTTACTAATTGAATGAATCAATGAAAATTGATTTTTTTTTGACAACAAAAGATTTAAAGCACCCGCCTTAAGGCAATATAATGTAGGTGGCTATAGGTGTTGCAACTTATTTTTTTCTTTTCTGGGCCATAGCTCCCTCTTCCAAATATGTATAACAGTTTTCACGCATTATAAATTTTAGAAATTATGGGTTGATAGCTTTATTTATTTTTTTTTTAACGGCAGGAGCACTAGTTGAAATATTTTATGGAGAAAACTTATTAATTCATATTTTTTTTATTTCTCCAAGACCACATGATCAAAGGGAACGGTAGTGCCCAGCCAAGTTTTCGACACTTCTCCTTTTTACAGCAACAAACTCATGCGATTTTCTAACCCCCTCTAACTTCGAGACCAAAAATGTTAGAAACTTGAAACTCGGCATATTTACGAAGCTGGGATTTTATTTCCTTCGCATTAGTGGTTTCTGAAATATAGGACGTCAAAAATCGCGAAAACCATGATTAATTGACTCACTGATTCCTGTACCTAGATACTCACTGACTGAGAGATCATCAAAATTATGGACCACTTTCCGACACCTTAGAATCTTGTAATTTCGCACAACAATAGGCCTTGTGGTGTATACAAAGGAAAAAATCGAAAATTTGGGGTTTTCCATATATGGGTCGTGGAATCCGACCACTTTCTTAGAATCGCTATCATTTATTTGGAGCACTTCTGATTATTGCAGATTAATGAAATTTGATAGAGCGGAGGGTCTCACAAAGAGTGCAAAAGAAAAAAATTAAAATTTTAGTTTTAGCAATCAGGGGCGGGCGTGGCACCCACCCACTTCTCTTTAAATAGTTATCAATTATATGGACCATTCTTAATTGTTGTAGAATGATGAAAGTCGGAAGTGCGGTTGGGCTTGCAATGGTTACAAAGTAAAAAATCGAAAATTTAAGGTTTTCTATATAAGGGACGTGGTATCCGCCCACTTCCTCAAAATAGTTTTCTGATTGTTTTTGAATGATAAAATTTAGTATAACGTAGAGCTTGCAATATGTGTGTAAAGGAAAAAATTGAAAATTTTATATTTGACATTTAAAGGCGTGGCATCAACCCACTTTATCAAAAGTGTTGATATATAAATTATATGAAGTACTCATTTGATTGTTGTAGGATCATGAATTTCGGTATACTAAGTAGGGTAGGGCTTATAATGCATGCTGAGGAGAAGTTAAAAATTTAGGGGTTACCATTCAGGGCGCGTGGTATCTGACCACTTTCCCACAATTATTATTGATTGTTGTTCAATGATGAAATTTGTTAAATGGATTTTGTGTCAAAAAAAAATACTTTGCAAAAGTAGTGGCAATCACACCAAAACCATAAATGTTAAAAAGACCCAAGTTCTCCTACGTATACAAAAAAACCTGTAGGTTTGTAACAAGTCAGCCGTGAAAAGTAATGAGATACAATAGTTCACCAAGTTCTTAGTTTATGAAGGTTTAATATCAAATATGTTAAGTAGACTTATATCAAAACAGCTATGTACCACCAAAGTTTTCAAAAAAAAAATCTAAATTGGCACTAACTACTGGACTTTGAACAATATTTAGGTGATTTTAAAAATTATTATATTAAAATACATACCAATTTTAAAAATAGCTTTTAAATGAAAAATGTATTTTTCATTTAGAAGCTATTTAAATTTGCCCCATTCTAGTTTTGAGGGATAGAATAGTTGTCGAGATAAAAAAGTTAGCAAAATTCCTCCAAACGGGAATGCCTAATAGAGGATTTCGGTGTATTAAATTCACTAACGTCTGGCTAACCTGGAGACTTACTTGCCGATAGAGCCCCCTATTGCACGTGTCGCTTAAAAGTCAGTAAGCCATTTGACTGCAATCTTTTAACTTAAGTCAACTGGCCCATAATGAAATAATTGTAACTAAAATAGTTTTTTTTTCTTCAAAACGCTTAAGGCAGTAAAAAATAATAAAATAAAATAAATTGTTTTAAGTTAAAAGACTGCAGTCAAATGACTTACTGACTTTTAAGTGACTTAAAGACTGCAATCAGTCAAAAAATAATGCAGTCAATTAACTGTAAGTCAATTGACTGCCCTAATTGACTTTATAAGTCAGAATATTGTACATGACTGCTGACTGTAAATTTAAAGTTAAAGTCATTTTGAAAGTCAAAAGACTTATAAAATAAGTAACTTTAAAATAAGTAGATTGACTTAAGGCATCAATTGACTTAGGATTTTACATTTCTGGTCGTTGAGAACTGCGCTACAACATTGTAGATGTTTTTTTGCTACATGAGTCAGCGATTTTAATGACAGCTGTCATTGTGTTCAAGGGCTTAATTCGATATTTGTATGTGATTTTTAGTTCAACTTTTAATTAAATCTTATTTTATTAGTAAAACCCAATTTCTCCTACGATACAGTCGTAGGATAAATTGAATAGTTTTTTTTTTACAAAAAAACAACAAAAATTCTTTATACCTATCAATTTGGACAAATGAAAACTTTGACGTCATTCCGCGTTTCCTTCAATTTTAGCGCTCAAATTGAGACGGATTTGCAATATTTTTGAAGAAACCAACAACTGCTGTTGCATTTTTCATCTACCCATTGACGAATGAAATCTGAAGGTTACATTTCTTCTAAACTGATGCTCTTTGCCTTTAATCCAAAAAAAAAAAAAAAAAAAATTCTATAGGTCAAAATATCACACCTCCGTCTTTTTTTTTCATATTTCCTCTTCCTATCCTATGAAAAATACGTGTCACGACAAATTTAATTCACATACCTATAAAAATAGTTATAAATAAATTTAAACAGCAGCAACAACAACAGCAACATAAACCGATGACTTATACTAAATTCTATTTTAATCTGAATTTATTTATTTAAAATTTCTGCACTCCCTCCTTTTAAAAAGTAAAATTTATTCACGTAAAAATGAACTAGGTAAGGTAGCTAGGTATATGTATATAATTTTTCTAAGCGAAAGTGATTTTATTATCATCGGTTAATTTTTTTTTTGTTCGCTAATTTTATGTTTGTTTTAATTTTGCATTTGCCTTGCTGATTAGATAAAATATGTGAAACACATGCTAGAGGCTGCTGAAGTAATGTTTATTTTGTTTTTTTTTTTTTCATTTTCGTCAAACTTAAAATATAGGCTAACTGGTTGTGTGGGGGGGGGGGGTGAAAGGGGGAAAAAATAGATAATGACTACTGATTTAATTTGTAAACATAGAATATTCTTTGCCGCTTGTCGCCGCCGCCGTCCGCCGCGTTTTGATTTGCGTAGACTGTTAGAGAGTAGACATTGTCGTCATTGGGATTGGGGTCGTCTTCATATTTCAAGACAATTCTTGTAAACGAAAAAATGATAGACCATTGCGTTGCTGGAAGACATTTTGAAATTTTATTTTTATCTGAAAAAAAAAGAAGCCGGCTTCTTCACATAGAAGCGTAGTATTATGTATTAAATTTTATGAAATTGACCTTCAAAATTCGCACATTGAAATATGTATCTTATTTAGCTAGGTACCCGCACGTACACTAAAGTTTTCCAATATACATGAATAGAATAGCATGTTACAGTAGATCGGTAGGTTAGGTATACCTATATAAGGCAACTCTATCTTCTTTGAACAAGTTTTAGAATTTTAAAAATATCTCAAGGGTGATTTTTTATCAGACCTGCCATAATGATGATAAAGAAAAAACAAAAAGTGGGTCTCGCAATTCTGTAGCTGTGCGCTAAAGATACCTATACATGAACTGGACACCCTTGCGCTGGGCTGACTGATGTGAATTACTTAAAATTGTCAATTTTTCTTGCAGTATTCACTTGTATGGAAGATGTATTGTATCCGTATTTTATTTTTCTAGAAAGCTTTGGGCCCAGTTTTCAAGTGCGACATCATCTGGATGCTAGAACTGAATTTCGGGATTATATTTGAGCAGAGATCAGAAATAAATCTCAACGTTTTGAAAGGTCTCTTAATAACTCTTATTTGTTGCTATTTTCAATAAAAGTCACAAAATAACCTTTATTCTAAAAAAAAAAGTTTTTCGGTCAAGGTCTGAGCGAAACCTTTATTTTGTTTTTTTTTTTTTTATGTTACGGTCAACCAGTGAGAGAAATCGCTGAGAGAAAAAAATAAATCTCATCTGCAATTTTATCAATCAGAATGTCTCTTAGTATGGTCCTTAGTTTTTCGTTAGCACTGCATGCTGAAATGCAGCTTATTAGGCTTTTTAGTCATCATCATCAAGTTTCCTGACATATTTGCTTGGCGTCCCAGCGACTGAATTCAAAATTGAAAGGGAATTTTCATCTTTAAATTTTATTTTTAGTGACAAAAAAGGACAATCTTGGGTCATTAGCGAAATTTAATACCATAAATTAAAAAAAACATAAAAATCCGTTGCTCCGCTTAGGGGGTTATCATTCGCCAGACAGGCGCCAATGTGAACAGTTTTCTTGACCAAAATACTCATTAACCAAAAATTTAATTTCTCTTTACAATCTTGTTTATGAAAAGCATCTTGCCCGGCCTTTTTTGAAAGTTTTTGAAAAAAAAAACAAACTTTTTTTACCAACTTTTTTATTGATTTTTTTAGAGCTACTGGCGCTACCTAGATCACGAATATGTATTTTTGAAGTCGATAGGTCGCTTAGTTTAGCCGCAAGTCAAATTTAAAGATGCAAACTTTGATGCCTCTATAGCACGTCTAGTTTAGCCGCAAATCGTATTTAAAGATAAAAGTCGATTTTTCATATAATGACATGCATCAATTGAAAAGGTGGCACTTCCTAGATTACGAATATGCATTTTTGAAGTCGCTAGGTCGCTTAGTTATATTATTAAAATTTTTTGTTCGAATTAACCATTTTTGATTTATTTTCTACGAAAAAGGTTAAAGGTTGACCTTTTCCATTAATTTTTTCGTAAAAAACTCAACCATTGAGAGATATTTTAAAAAATAAAAAAATAAATCTCAACCGATAACCGATATTTTGTTTTTCAATAAATAAATCTCAAACCGTAACCGAAATCTTCTTAAAGAAATGTGGTAACTCTCAGAGAGAAACCAATTGAAAATAAAGGTCAACAGTTATTTCTGATCTCTGTATTTGAGCTAACTTTTTTTTCAAAACCTTAAACAGTTTCCCAAAAAAAAACAATTAACATTAGAAAATTGATAAATTATTGAAATGTCAGATATTCAAAAATAAAAATATGTATCAAAAACAATTAAATAAAAAAGAAATTATAAAAGTCGATATTTTTATTCGATTGTTTATTCCTCGGGTATGTTAACCGAAGATTGATAAATCGACTCATTTTTGAATTAGTTAGCAACTTAGTTCATAAATATGTAGATAGTAGGTCCCTATATCTCTTCAAAAAATTATTATTAAAATAAAAATATTTTTTATACTTTTACCTATTACAATCATAAATTTATTAAAATATGCGATGCAAGGCGAGCACGGGCCTTCTAGTTGGTAATAAATAATAAGTTAATAATATCTTTTTGCATTAGGTATAATAGATTAGAGACAGGTGAGACTGTTTCATTCACCATTGAAATATATTAAAAGATTAAAATACGTAAGTATAGGAAGGGTCCAAAGGTGTTTATTTCGTAGGGTTTGGGGTTGAAGGTTCATATGAAATCATGATTTAAAAGAAAAATAATTTGGTTCAATCTAATCTATGACACACAATTCTAGGGTACCTTTGAATTTTGGATTTAAACGAGGCCATACTCAATACATACGACACGACTTTCAAAAAAAAAAAATGTTATAAAATAAATTAATTGGTACACATATATATACATAGTACTTAGATGTAGTGGGAGTTGTATGAATGACTTTAAATTCCAATTCCAATTCAATTCCAAAAAAAAAAAATAAAATATAAATTAAAAAAATTATAAATGATGACATAAAGATGAAGACATCAAATTTGTCAAGAATTTATGATGCCTTATAGTAGCGCGTATAATCAAAACGAAACAATTTTCAACTCGTGTATGAAATCAATTAATTTAGCGAATGAATTTACTTGGATGGGTTTCTAAAGAAGATATTTGAAATATATATTTTTTTTTTTTCATTTAGAAATATTTTTTTCTTAGGTATGAGCTCAACGTACCTTACGTACATTGCTAGACAACATCACCTTTATTGAAGATGACACTTCGTCTACCTACTTTTTCTTCAGCAAATAAAATATCAAAGGAGAAAAAATGTGGGTGGGTTGATTAAATACCTTTTCAAAAAAAAAAAAAAAAAAAAATTATGTAGATGTGAAATATTAGACTTTGAAATTTGATTTGTTTTTGGCAGGCAATATCAAAGAAATTGTTAAACGTAGTATATTATTTGTTTTATTAAAAACATTTATATATATGTATAAACATGAATAAGGGTATTTTGAAAAAAAAAAGAAGACATTTTATTTCTTCCAAACAAATTCAGGTTTAAGTAAGTTGTTGATTCCCCTCCGAATTTAATGTAGGACCCTTTGCTTTAGTGTTTTGTCTATACAGAAATTTTAAATAAAGGCATTTGAAGGCATTTTAGGTGTAAGGTACCTACTTTAAAACGGTTAGGTATTCGATTAAAACTTCAAGTAGGATGTATAAAGTCTTCTATAAAAAATGTACGTTAGGATCGTATAGCACCTCATATGTGGGATATTTTGACAAAAAAGTATTCCATCTAAAATTTCAGTATCTTTGGTCAGAAAAATGTCAAATACCTAATACTGTTAATCTGCCGCTACTCCAGATAAATTCCTCTGGGTTATTGACGAAATGCTTCAAAACTTAAATTCCAGTGACTTTGGGGTTTAAGCTTAAGCTCTTTTGAAGTTATTGCGTAATACATTCCAGAGGATGTGGTAACCGTTCAAGAGTTTTGATAGCTGCCTCACATAATCTGTGAGATTCGCGGTTTTGTGGTGTTTCTTACGATTTCAAATGAACAATTATTTATAAAACCAGGAAAATATGTGTTTTCATGTGAATAAATTATACAAATAACTGTTGTTGAAAAAAAAAATCTATTGGAAACAAAAAAAGTCATTTTTATTAAAATATTTACAATCACAGAAAACGTACACATACCTACGTCTCTGGCTCAAGTGAAGCTCTAATCAGCTTGGAATTTTAAGTGTACGTGTTTTCATTTGTACTCTGATACAAACAAATTTATTAAAAACAAACAAAATCGTGTCTGATAACTTAATAATGTCTTCTTCTAATGAAAAGGTAATCTAAACGGAAAACCCATAATTTTGAACTTTGATATTAACTTCCGAGAACCTGAATAAAATTTTATAACGGGTGTCAAATAGGTGAAAACCCCCATAAAAAGCGCATAGGTTGGGTCGAAACAAGAAAAAAAAATATTCGGCTTGTTTAACTGTGTATAAGTATTTTTAAACAGTTGGAAATATGTTTATTTTGAAAATATGTGTACGGCTGTCCATAGTTTGACAACGTTTATTAATACGACCAAAAACGTTTAAGAAAACAACGGAAAAACCTTCCGTGTCCTGAATTTTCTTAAACCAAACATCCAGTATTTATTTTTTAAATCAAGTTGGTAATCGATATTGTTAAAAATCAATTCACGCACATTTATTTTTTTTATTTTCATTTTATTTCTTTTTCTTTTTTTTGTTTATTTTTGTTAATTTCTGTAAATTTTTTTCAATGTTTTTCCCTAATTTTGTCATTATTTTTTTCATTTTTTTATTTTTATTCATTTTTGTGAATATTATTTATTTCTTACTTTTTTTTTTATTTTTTTTTCATTTTCATTTGTTTTTTATTTTTAATTTTTGTTCTCTCATTTTTTTTTTCTTCAAAATTTTGAAGATTTAAAATTAATAGATATTTCGAAAAACTATTGATTAAGAACAATTTGATTAAAAAAAATAGATAGTTATTTTTTTAATGCTTTAAAAAACGCAACTGCATGACAGTGTTAGTGTTGCCGCTGTTTTTTAATATTTTTTTTCCATTTTATTTAAAAATCCTCACCTGAACAGGGGAAAATAGATTGTCCTATATTTCTCGCATACCATTTTTTTTCTTGTTTCGACCCAAAAATAGTGTTGCAAAACACCCTCTATCGCTTCTAGCAACAATTTTTTACCAAATAAATATAGAAATTTGCAACGTTTTAATTTTGTTTTCATTGATAAGCGCCATGGTCAATTTGTCACACTTCATATTATAGATAAGAAATAAATGATTAGGTAGATACATGAACATACTTCAAACAAAATTAAAAAAAAACAAAAAAAAAAAACTTAAAAACAAATAATCTTCACCTGTTGACTTAATTATCAAATAAATTTGTTTTTTTTTCTTTTATTTTCAGGTACGTGTGTATTCTACTAAATGTACATTCGAATGCATTCACATAAAATCTTTGATTTTATTACGAGCTTTTTGTGTTGATGATGTTACTCCTACTTCTATACGGTGAGCTTTTTATCAAAATGACAACGACAAAAAAATATTGTCATGCACTTGAAAGGTATTCTAAGAATTCCAGCGTTTTGTAATCAGACTTAATTTTCGCTTAAAAATACTTACATACATAAATATTTTGTAATAAAAATTGAGTAGCACATAATAGTCGGGCAGATAGCGTTGTAATAATGTTCAGAGGAGTCATGTATTGGTTTTGAAGTTCGGAATATAAAAATGGTAGAGAATAACAGAGCCAGGTAGAGCATTTTATGTACATTCGTAAAGTACGATTAAAAAGAGATAATATCTTTATTTCTGCTTTCGGGCACGTGGATTGATGATGGGCATTTCCAGAAGTGCAATTATTTCGATGGAATCGTTTTTTTTTTTTGTGTTACGTCAATTACTTTAATACTTTAGTTTTTTTTTACCTCAATGTTGCCAAGAACTGAACTAGAGATTGAATTGAATGTACCAACTTTGACATGGTTTAAGTAATATTAAAACATCCAAAAAAATGATTAAAAGGCACAAAAACTACTCATCAGCGTATTAAAATAAAAACTCAAATGTAACCTTAAATCTCAGACTTTAAAAAAACGTTTGTTTTAATTGCCGGCTAAATGGTTGAGTATATCAAGACAACAAAATTGACCAAAGTATAGATATGTACATACATATGTACATACGTAGGTAATGACTTAAGAATATATTTTTATTTAATTTGTCATACCAACCCAGACTCAAGAGGTACCTCGTAATCATACACACAAATGTACGCACTCATACATAAATACCGCTGACAATTTATTTTATCTATTTATTTTGTATTTCATTCCATTTGTTTATGCATAACTAATAATTTATAATAATCTTATAAAAGTAAATACCTACCGTGTCTCCGCATACCGACGAGAAGTTTGGTATATTTTTGGACGTCAGAACTCAGAAGCATTTCATTGAAAAAATTAAAACAAATAAAATTCATAAAGCTGACTTCGCAATCAACAAGTCCAGGAAAAGAAAAGTTGATTTGTTGTTCATATGACAGAATTTTTATTTAATTTTTATATGCCTCGCTGTAGGCATTTATAACTAAGCATACAATTTGCCGCCAGGTATTTCTTTTTTTTTTAAATTTAACACTTATAAATCACTTTGCTTAAACGGAACCGACTTAACTTAGAACTAGGGTTGCCAGACGTTGTTTTGTTTTAAAATAATCATTTTCAAAATTTTGTATTATTTTAACTAGGTACTTACTCAAAAGCATTGCAAAACAAAATTAAGTTGGTAAAACAAAAGCTGTCAAGCCATAAAAATATGTACCTACGTAAATAATACGAAAATAACGCACTTTTATCAAAAACTCAAAACTTAATTTCCTTAATGCAATTTTTTTTTGGCAAATATACAGTCAAATCGGGTAAAGTGAAACGCGCTTAACTCAAAAAGCCAACAACTTAGCTAGCCCATGGTTATTTTTTCAACAAATTTCCTACAAATACCTTCGCTTTTGTAAAACTCACTTGCGAAAAACCCAGATCTGTAAAAAAAAAATATTCCTCAGAAATTGGATGCATATGCTTAACTCAAAAACTTCGCTATTTTTAACAACTTAGCTAGCCCATAAGTATTTTTTCAAGAAATTTCGTACAAATAACTTCGCTTTTGTAAAACCCGCTTGCTAACACCCAGATCTGTAAAAAAAAATATTCCTCAGAAATTGGATGCATATATACATAGTAAAACAACTCGCTTGAATGAAAAAAAAAAAAAAAAAAAAAATAATAAACTACAAAAACGAACAAAATTTAAAGTAATACGCAGGCTTTGACTGCATCTGTTAAGTGAAATAGGAATAAGGTACATGTACCAAATAAGGCCCACCTAATATGTTTTCCCTAATAACTCCCTTATTGTATTAGATATGAAGGAAAACTAAATGGATTATAAAAATAAGTTCAATTATACAAAATAAAACGGGAACTTAAGTTCAAAAAAAAGCTGCTCAATATATTTTTTTCGATGATTTAAAAAAACCTTCCTTTGGGCCTTATTAGGAACCTGTGCTCCAAATAAGGCCCATAAGTTTTTTTTCTCAAACAATGTTGAATTTCTTCCCGAAAAAAGTAAAAATTAATCAAAACAGAAAATTTTTATGATATATTTTTTATGATATATTTCAAGGAGAGTTTTAAAATATCTTCTTGACAAAAAGGAACTTAAAAAAACTTAAAACTAAAAATTAACATAAATAGAAATTCATTTTGAAAAATCAGCCTTTAAAGTAAAAATAAATTAGTTCATTTTGTAATTAAATTAAAAAAAAAAAAAAACTTAACAATTGAAGAGTTTAAACACATCCACCTGGACATTCAAACGCCTCGTCCTCTGCAGTCAACCCGACGCATAGTTCATGATACCAGGCGCCGCAAGCCTGGCATTGCCTCATGTCTTCCATTCTATCAATTTTACAGGCGTGACAATACCACGCTCCTGTCCCTTCCTTTCGTTTAGGTTCTCTTTTGGATGTTGATGGTTTAGTTTGAGAAGCTGTATCCAGTTCCTTTTGTTTCTCTTCGAAAAGATGTTTTGTAACTTCTTGGCCTTTGAAGTTCAAGGCCTTTTTTCGATTTGTTATTCGACTGACCTTAGTTTTAGGGGTGGGAAGCAGTTTTTGAAATGGAGATTTTTTATTTGATTGTTTACGCTCCTCTTCCTCTAATTGATCCACTGCTTGAAGCATTGTAGCTAGTCCTGTAATTTTTGGCGCAGAATTAAAACCCGGTGTTTGAGCTACCAATGTTGAGAGTGGAGCATTGTCAGAGTCATCATCCGAGTTGTAAGGGTCCGGTATAATGAGAGGCTGCTGCGTTTGTGTACCAGATGTGCTTGGAACACTGTTCTCCAAATTTGTCGGGCATTGTAACTCGGAGAGAGCTGATGGCGCGAATGCTATCTCTGGAATCGCTTCTGGATCAAAAGGATACAATCCTGTCGCTCTAAATCCTGAAGTAATGTTGTCATATGTCATGCATTTTGACCAAACACTTGACAATATAACATTGAAGCTTGTTTTATTTAGTTTCCTTTCTGGAAACTTCGAAGTAAACTTCAAAACTTCTTGATCCCAGTGATGCTCGAAAGATCGGTACACGGCTTTATCCAGAGGTTGGAGCTCGTGTGTGGTGTTTGATGGAAGACAATAGAGCGTTATTTCGTGTTTTTCTGCTTCTTCCACAATACTGTAATCCAAATGACACGCAGCTCCGTCAAAAACTAAGAGGCAAGGTCCGGCAGCTTTGAACTTGCTCAAATGAGTTATAAAATCCACAAAAGTTGAGTGGTTCATATAGCCTTTTGGGGTCATCTTCACTACGGACCCGAGTGGGAGATTATCCAAAAACTCCGGTTTTTGCCTTACGCCTTTGAAGATGACCATGGGTGGAATTGCAGTTCCTATGGCGTTTACGCAGCCTACAACGGTGACACTTTCCGCATGTTCGTTTGATATTTGGTGGACTCTTCTTGACCCTTTAAGAGCCAAGACGTTTTTTTGGTGATGCAAATTTATTCTACAGCCTTTTTCATCCATGTTGTAGATGCATTCGGGTTTGTGCCTTATGTTTAATCTATCTAGCAGGACCTCCAGTTTTGTGAAGTGGTCAGCCACGATTTCCTTATTTAATTTTTGGGCCCTAGCGGGGTTCATGAATTGGGGCTTTCTAATCGACAACTCTGGGTTTCGCTTCATAAACAAGTTCATCCACTTTCTTCCTGCCAGATTTCCCGGCCTGCTGAAACTGTTGGCGATGTTGTTGGCCTCACAAAACACTGCGACTTGATGCCTTACTCCTTTTTGTGTAAGTGGCATACCAACTTGAGCCAATCTCACAATTCTGTTACACAAATCCTTTTCCTGTTCGGCAGTGAATGTGGGTGGGCGACCCAATTGTTTTTTTGTTGAACCGCTCTTTATGTGGTTCCTGAGAGTCCTTCTAGGAACATTAAAGCGCGCCGAGGCTTTGCGTTGTGACAATAACCCTCTTCTTACAGATTGTATAGCATTTTCAATATCGGCTTCGTTCCAACTTGCCCGTTTATTTCGCTGTGCCATTTTTGCTGAAAATAAGTGAAAAAATGGAATGAAAATTTTCATAAACTTAATAAGGCCCACTCCAGATTTTCATGGGCCTTATTAGGAACACGGTAGACTTTTGTTTATAAAATTAAAAACTAAAATCTACCTGGTAAGCAAAAGTTTTTTTTGTGAAAAATGTATCTTTACATTATATATTTCACTAAAAAATAAAAAAAAGTACTAACCGCAAAATTTTGTCCACAAAAAAAAACAGCTTTATTAATTATTTTTTATAAGAACACGCGCGCGCACAGCTTCGCGAACTTCGATGAACTGCCAGTCTCAACACGATCGAGAGAACCGGTTTTTTGTTGTTGTGTGTACAATGAAATGCGAAGGGTAACACATGCAAAGAAAAAAAAGTCCCGTTTGTTGTTGATTTTGTTGTTTTCTGTCTCCTGGGCCTTATTAGGAGCTGGGCCTTATTTGGTTCAGGTACCTTACACTATTGTTTCACTTAAGCGAGTTTGACTGTACCTGAAACGCAGTTTTCTTACAACCACTTTGGTTACTACAAAAACGAAGTTAAGAAATTAAAAAAAAACAAAAATATTTCTATGGGAGCTACGTGTTCTAGATAACCTTACCTAATCATAAATTCGAATTTCCCTTCTAGGGAATTACATAAAAGTGTTCTGAATCAAATTCGAGCAAAACGGGCCATACGTCTGCCCGTCTGCAGTTCCGGTTCCAGCATTGTATTCTGTTTTACTGCCTGAACAGAATACAATGCTGGAACCGGAGCTGCAGACGAAACTGGAAGAGCTATCAAAAAGTGTCGTACGTTTTTTTTTGTACGTGTCCACAATGCAGCTGTACAGCTTTGAAAGTATTTTGAAGAAAAACAAAACAATATTCTTGTGTACAAGGTCAGAATTCACATTTTTTTTTTCCAATGCTTTTCCTTTTAATAAATAATTTTTTTCGCGATACAACCACAATATTTTTTTCCGACCCAAAAAGTTTTTTTTCTTCATACAATTTGAAACGTCAAAAGTGCCGTACGTGAAAAGCTAAAAGTTAATGAACTCTCGTTGTGTTCGCAACATTGAATTTGTGTGTACTTATTCAATATTTTGACAGCTATTCCAGCTCCGGTTCCGTCTCCATTCTGTTCAGGCAGTTAGGCTTTAGCAGTAGACGCCACGGACGCCCAGGCGCTCAGACGCACAGACTGCCAAATTTAACAGATTTGAAAGGCGCAAAGGACTCTATACATTTTTTTCCTCCCTTTTATTGCGTAATTTCAAGTTTGACAAAAATCTCAAGTTCGATTGTTTTTTGACGAATGCATAACTTGTTAAGCGGAGTCGACTGTTTTTATGTTGCAGGCATTACCAGACTTTGTCATTAATATTTTTTTTTTTTAAATTTGAATGTCACATTAAAAGAGATTTAAAAATAAATAAAATAAACAAAACATTCAAAAAACAGAAATAAATAAATTCATGAAAAAAACGTTAAACCATTTTACACTGAAGACAAAACCCATGTTTACTAATTGATGATTTATCGCACAGTTTGCTTAGGTCATATACGAAACATACGGGCTTGGATATTTGTATGTATATTTTAATTTTGTAATGCTTTTTATGCCTGGTGCTGGTGGTACCTTACCTATCTTTATTGTCACGGGTTGTGTTTTGGAAATTAATGTTAGAAATATTTAAAAATGGAAAAAAATTAATCCATGGTTTGGAGAAAGTTTGAGACATTCATAATGCATTATGGAACAAATTTTAATGGACTTGTTAGAACTTTGAATTCGAGTTTTTCTTCATGTAATAGTACCTGCCTAAATTTGAAATTATATGGAAGCAAAATACATGAGTTTAGTTCCATTTTTTAGCGTTTCTCGACTGATTTAAATTACAAATTGAAAAATTAATTGATAACAGGAGAATTATTTGACTTGGAAAAAACTTTTAAAATAAAGCACAGCTTCCTGTTTTCATAAATCCATTTTTATTTAATAATACCTCGATACCATTGACCTCATCATTCATCGTCATATCGAGCTGTTTAAATTACAAAAAAAAAAAAAAAACTTGATAAATGTGTAGTGTACATGAAAGTGTGAAAGAATGGCTATTACATATTTGTCTTTCATTCTTATCCGCACTTAATTCATTTCCACATTCAATTACGATTACCACAATCAGTTATACAACACACAGAGAGATATGATAGCCAACCATAAAACGGTTGTTGGATCTCATGTGACAATCAATAATTTTTGTGCTGATATATCCCTTTTTGCATCATATGTGCTGGCATTCATTGATTTATTTTGGGGAGGGGGTAATATGATGTGGTTGCCAAGTAGTCTGGTGGTGGGCTGATGTTTAAACGATTGAAAACCCAAAGTGTTTCGAGGAAATTGCAAATGGAAAATCCTAGCTTTATGGATTTTTCATTATTGCCAGCACTCTTGATCCTCTGCCACCACCACCTCCGTCGCCAAACAGTCTCCACTGCCACCCACCCACCACCACCACCGCCTAGCCGGCCGTTTCCACTTCACATGACTAAGTTTCTTCTGCGCTGCTGGTTGGTCTGGCATCCATCAATTGGTTGGATCGTACATGCCTCCCCTCTCGTTTTTGATTCAACTCACCCCGTCCCGATTCAATCGAGAAGCATACAGCCAGCAATGCCAATCCTGGGCGTCCGTCGTAATTCACTTCATTTTGTTACTTGTGTTATATTATTTTGTTATATCGTGTTGTTGTTATCCTCACTTCTTGTGTCGTTTGTTATTGTTTTTGCATTCATCCATCTATCCTCAATATCTCAACCCTTAGCAAAATATTGGTGTTTTTTTTTCTGTGTTATGTTGCCATTTAATAGCACAATGGATGTGGTTAATTGTTTCTGAAAGAAAAGCAATAAAGTAGCATAACAGGGGGTCTCCTCGTATAGGGTACTCTTTTGCTAAAGGATTTTGTTCTTTATTTTTTTCAATAATTTTGCAGGGATTTTGAAGCTTTGTTTTGTGTTTCGTATAAATGATGATGGGTGCAATGCGGGATTGGATTTAATTACAATAAGGATAATTCCGGTATAATTATAATTTTTGATGGCCTAAGTTTTTCGTTTACTCTTACAGTGATGTGAAAAAAAAAAACATAGAAATTCAAGGTGGCTTTAAAAAAAAGAACAAAAAATATTAATTCAAATTTCGATTAAATTTCAAATAAATTCAAATTCGAATAAAATTTCAAATAATTAATACATAGTTAGCCCGTGGTTTTTCAATAAATGTTAACTCTTAGCCAGCATCCTAAAAAGGGTTATAAAAACGATATCTAAGACGTTTTTCGAATAATTTATAGCTTAAGATTTTCCCGTTAATCAGTCGTGAATTAGTTGTGATAATTTCAATATTGTTTTCTCTTTTTATGGGATGCTTTGCGGACTTTATATAAATTTAATAAAAAAAAAAAACTATATAAGACTTTGGAAAGCAAAATAAAAACCACAACTAAAGGACTGATGAGTGGCAAAATATTTAGCAATAAATCATTAAATATAAGAAGTTTTTACCCCTTTTCCAGAGGGTGCTTCGCTAACTTGATACCAATTTGACAATTTTGCAAACAAAAAAAAACATAGAAAGCATTTCATGACAAAACTAAAGTTGTCACAACTGATTTCTAACAGCTTCGCTTAGTTGGTATCAACTAAGCAAAGCAGCTAAAAAAACATAGAAAACATCGCACGACAAATTCGAAATTATCGCAACTAATTAGCGATAGTTCGCATAATAATTTTTCGATCGGTTAATGTTGTTTCGCTAGCTTGACACTCATTTAAACCCTTGGAGGCTTGGATGCACAGACAGAGGCAAGAACGTACGGGCTCACGGATGACCGACACGTCTGCACGCACATCGGTACGCACAGAGGTACAGACTGACGGACGGTAAGTCGAAAACCACTTTGTCGGACTTCTCCATTACCATACTGTCAATTTTGATTAACCTCAATCTTTTTCTACACGAAACCAATACTTGCTCTATGGAACAACGAAAAAAATAAATGTGGGGGACACAATAGCTGATAAAGAACTAGATCAAAAAATGGGCAGCATAAGTATTCTGTCTAATTCGCCCTTATCCAGTACTCACTTCCATCCACAACATCCACCCATACGTCAAGCGCTCATTGCAGGGATGTAGTATCTTCACTTATGATGGCTCCATCGTCAGCAAAGAATAACTGACACACTTTTGGGTCCGTCACTTTACCTTTAAGCAGGTAATCAATGACTGTAATAAAGAGCAGAGGACTCAAGACGCTTCCCTGGTGTACACCAATTGTGATTTCGAATTCTTCGGTGATTCCAACTGGACATCTTACTTTAGGAACCGCTCAATCATTCCTGTGTGCGTGTCTGCAGGAATGGAGGGGACCTACAGTTTATTGCCGAGTCCGAACGGCTAACATGATTGGCACTTTTCTATGACAGGAGATACTCTAGGGTTGTTCACTTCCTCACAAGAGGCAGTAGCTCTCAAAAACACTTTTAGGTGGCAGAGGATGGGAATCGAGCCCAGACCTCTGACGTGACAGTCCAACGCACTAACCAATACGCCACGGGCTACGACCTACGGAACAAGTTCATAGTAACAGAAAAATCAAAGAAAAAGTTTAAGGACCATTAAACCCCAAGAACCATAAATTTCTTATCAAAAGGAACAAAAGTACAAATTAACAATAATTGCAAGATTGCAGCTCACTAATAGCAGTTTTATTAATTTCTAACCTTTGCCCTTACTAAACTCTATAACTGCATTTCCCTTAACAATAATTGTTTTAATTAACATCAAACATAGTTCATGATTGTATTTTAGGTATAAAAATATACATAAACTCTTGCTATATTTTATCTGGTTATATTATATGAAAGAGAAATTGCCCAATTTTACGACCATTGGTTTTGCAGATTTTCTCTCATCGTCAAAGTCATTAGGACAGAACTTGTTCCATAATGTGAAACTGCATCCGAAGCAGAAGCATTAATAGAGTACCCGAACTCAGGAACTGATGGTTTAAAAGTTTTCCTCTTTTGCTGATGGGAAAGCAAATGAATATCCTGCAACTCTAAGCACTAGATCTTATCCTCTGTAGTTGTAGTATAGCAAAGAAAGTTCGTTGATTTTATTAAGGATACGGTTTCTATAAAGGTTATATCTATACGTAGAATAGATCTCTCTACTGATGGTTTTTCAAAAGTGTTCAAACCACACTGGGCTGCTAATTACAGCATCAGACAGCTAAAAAACCAGAGTGAAAATCAGCCTTGATGACAACAACGCCGACAACGACAACTACTACGAAGGACGATGAAGATGACGATGATTAGGATGCAAAACTTTTTTCCAGTCATCCTTTTATGCGTAGGTATATATCCTTTTTATATTGCAACAACCTATAGCTCCATGCCAGCGAACAGCCAGCCATGGCTATAGAGCCCAACGTTGCGTTGAAGTCGCCTCTGCGTCATTACCATTATCTTCATCGTTATGAACTTGTTGGACATGGTTATCTCATTGAACGTTGTAAACGGACCGTCATTGTTGCTAAGGGTCATTAGGTTCGTAAAATGATGAACATTGATACCTATAAATGTATTTAAATGCAATTTGTGAAAAGAACATGAATTCAATTGTCAGCGCGGCATCAGATAATAGATTGGCATTTAGACATGGTCCAGAGTTTATTATTATTAATTTCTAAAGCATAACAGTATGCAATGTCTAGGTTTAAGAAAGGGAATTAAAAGACGTTACGGGCAAAAGTAGTTGAGTTTATAAAACGTTGTTATAACAGTGGGACATACAAAAATATTAATAAATAAATATTGGAGCGTGACAGATTCTGGAAAACCATCAGGTCTTACAAATCTTATAGCTGATATCATAAAGCACTTTTAAATATTGAACAGGCTTTTAAATCTTGAAATGAAGTTTGTTCCATACAAAATATGTCATTTAAAAATTTAAAAGTCTGTTAAATATTTCTGAAACCGAACATTTACCATTCCTGTATGTGGGTGTTGTAAGTTTAGAGGAATGTAATGGGGAGCTACAATTTTTTGCTTATTCCAAAATGTTTAAGATCCTTCTTTCGCAATGCTAACTTTTTGTCCAAAACTTGAAGAAAAGTTTTCTTAAAATCACTTTCGTCGCTACATGTAAGAAGTTTAATCAAAATCGGTTGACCCGTTTTTGATAAAAAAAAAAAAAAACGAAATCCTGTTCGACAGCTAATTGATTTTGACAAGCTAAGACAATGATTCAAAATGTTCCCTCTAGGGAATCACATAAAAATTCTCTGTACCAAATTTGATGCAAATCGGCTGACCGGTTTAGGCTCTACTAGCACAAATAATATTTGACACAAAGACCGACGAACCAAACGGTTTAACGAAACACGTTTTTCTTTCCGTTTCCTCCATCAACGCAGTGTCAAAACCTTGATTTTTTTTCCAACTAAAATTTAGACTTACCCTAATGGAGCAATTAAATACATGTATTTAGTCTAGCTTTAGTCTAGAACCTGTCCCACTGTATTCGCCTTCACTTTATCCAGGTAGAAAGATATTCCAAAGATTGGAACCATACAACATCTGACGACTAACGACGACAATGGACGCTCTTAAATGAAATTCAATGGCGTGCGCCATTTAGGTAGATTAACTGCACCACCAAGAAGGTGCAGGACTTATAATAAATTAATATGAGTAGGAAATTAACTTTGTGCCCACGACAAGGAGTCTTCGTCCATTGGCGGCAGCGGCGTCAACAACGACGAGGCCGACATTCGACAATACTGCGGACAGCCTTTGTGAACGGACTTTCCCCTTAAAAATGGGCTGATGTAGAAAAAAACGTGAATAGCTGCTGCGCGAGGTAGATTTATAATTAGTTTTTTTTTTATGATAATAATCATATCGGATTAACACTGAGGCTATGTTATGAGAATGAAGTTTTCTATATTCAAAGAGATATTGATGCAGATGGTTATAAAAATGAATTAATTTTTAAAGTTGCGGCCTTTGTTATATGAAATTAGAAAATTGTTCAGGCCCATCATGTATAACAAAGTATATAAAGATAGGAGTATCAGGAAATATAGGAAAATAAGCACATAGTATACCATACGAGAATTTTTAAGGTAGTATAAGAGTTATTTAATGTATGACGTATTTTGTAAGGAGCAAACGGCATTTAAGGATTTAAAAGCCCTTTTAATGTTTAAAAGGGTTTTATGAAATCAGCCATTAGAGTAACAACCTTTTTTTTTTTTTTTAAATTAAATAGTATTTATAATAATTTCTATCATGGGACAGGGGCCTATTTCACCAAACACTTTTCACTTTTCAATTTGCAACTTTTCACTTTTACTTTGCAAAATTCGTTTCACCAAACGCAAATTTGCAAAGAGGAAATTATTGAAATGAAAAGTTTTCCTCTTTCCAAATTACGTTTCACCAAACGCAAATTTGCAAAGTGAAAAGTTCTTTTCTGCAAAGTGAAAAGTTTTATTAATTTGAAAAAAATATTGTACTTTTCGTTTCACCAAACAAAGAAACTTTGCAAATTGTATTTAGAATTTTGAAAAGTTTTTCAGTAATATGCAAAGAGAAATTTTCATTTGCAAATAAGCGTTTTTTATGAAAAGTTGTCGGAAAATAATAATAAAAAATAAAAATAACCGTTTTGAGAACGAAGAAGTATAAATAATAGTAATCAAAGAGTAGTTAAGTTAAGAATTATATTTAATGTCGGAAATAATTTTTCGACAAAAGAGAGTTTTTTTTTAATTGGCAATAAACTACAATTAGACAGTCAAAGGAATATGGGCTTAAGTCACTTCCAACAACTTTTGTGTGCATAAAATTTGGCCGGTAATAAAGCCCAATATCAAAGTGTTGCATCTGTGCACGGAATAAGAAAATTATTTCGCTGCAGAGTAGTTCATCAAGCGTCGAACGTAATCATTGATGAACTTCTCCTAAACACCATTTGCTGGACAAAAAATTCTCTTCGAGGATTTCTTTTTGTAGCGGGATATATTGACGGTACAATTCACCAATGCTGAAAACAACATTTTGTCAGCAGGCATAGAAAGAATGCTTTGGTGGTTTGGATCGGTCTTTATATGCTGTAAACGTAAGCTGGTCAGTTAGCGTACAATGCAGTTAGCTTAAGTCGTATGTTTGAAAATATATGTATCATCAGCAGTGCAGCTGGTGCAATAAAAAATCGAGGTTAGTAAACAGACAGAAGGCTGTTTCACAATGCGACGAGAAAACGAGACGTCAGCGTGATGAGATCTCTTCGCAGTTTCTCTCTCTTAAAAAAGAATTTTAAACAGTGAAATAATACATAATCAAGCAATTCGCGTAGTCTCGTCACGTCGTAAAGTTCGAAAAATTGAAAAAAAGACGCAACGTGACGACGAGAAATACTTTATTATGTATTATTTCGTTGTTTTAAATTCGTTTTAAAGAGAGAACAACTGCGAAGAGATCTCGTCACGCTGACGTCTCGTTTTCTCGTCGCATTGTGAAACAGCCTAGAAGCGTCTCAAATATATCCGATGCAGGACGATTTTTAAGTTCCAATAATGATATCGAGATATCGACCATCCCCTAATGCGGTGTTAATAACACCACTAAGGACAAATTCTGCAGAACAGAGATTGAACAGGGGTTAATGTCAATGATTTTTTTAAATGCATAATTGATCCAAATGTATCAATTTGGATCAAGTTTTACTTTGCAAAATACGAATTTAAATGCAAAGTTATTTTTTAAATTGGTGAAACACTCTTACTTTTCACTTTTCAAAAATAGTCTGAAAAATTGAAAAGTGAAAAGTCTTTTCACTTTGCAAATTTTGTGAAACACTTCGTACTTTTACTTTGCAGAAAATTATTTTTTTGCGAAGTTGCAAAGTGAAAAGTGAAAAGTGTTTGGTGAAATAGGCCCCAGGTCTTAAATATAATATATATATATTTTTTAATATTATAATCAGTCCGCCATTGATTTATTTTAATGAATTTTTAATTTTTTCTTAAAAAAAAAATATAAACAAAATTTAAAGACCAATTACTGAAACTAGTATTTATTAACATATCAAATGGTAATAATTTTGTTCGAATATCCCATAAATGGCTGGCTTTAAATCTCTATCTATGACCATACAAAAAAAAAACTTCAAAAATGTATGAACAAAAATCTATTACTGAAACTATAGTTGAACTTTTTTTTTAACCAATTACTGTCCTAGTACCTAGGTTTTTTTGCGAATATCCCACAAGTGAGTTACCAATATCCCATAGCCTTTTTTGTTTTCTTTCTGCGACGTCTGTAACCTTTCAATGGTATTTCTATATTTTGTTATGTAGTTTATTTTGGGTTGTGGTCAGAAAAGCAAAAACCGAAATCCCGAAGACCCAAAATTCCGAAAGCCTAAAATCCCGAAAACCCAAAAAAATAAAACCTTATATTAAGGAAATCTTAAATCCAGAAAACTTAGAACTCAGAACACCCAAAATCCCATTATTCCAAAAATTTTTTCTCGAAATACCGAAAAAATAAATATTTGTTTTATGTTAGGTATTTCTTGGAATTTAAAAAAAAAAAAAATTTTAAATGCAAAACAGAGTATAAAGCTGCTGAAACGAAATACAATACAGGAAAATGCTTATAAGAACACATTTTTTGTTTTTTTTTTTTGAGATTTCGGGCTTACAAGATGTTGGGTTTTCGGGATTTTAGATTCTTGGGATTTAAGATTTTCTGGATCTTGGTTATTCTGGGTTTTGGTTTTCGGAATTCAGTGCGACTTACTTATTTTGGTAAAGATAAATAATTATAAAATCTAATTTAATTTTTCAAGAATACAAACATAAAACAATATAATTTTTTCGATGCATGGTCGAAAAGGTCTTTTTGCTCGTTTACGGCAATATTAGCCAACGCCAGGTTCATCGCGTTGATTATTTTCGTAGATGGTCTAATGACCCTGTAAACGCAGCTAGACTTCTGGTTGAGTGTGCGTTGACTTGCGAGTTTTCTTTATTTCCAGATTTGACGCATCTCAACGCAGAGTCAACGGATGTGTTCAAGTCGTCGTCTTTCAATGCGTTGACAATGAAGAATAGATAAAACTCCTTTTGAAACACCACATCATACGTCAACGAACAGCATTTGGCCTGTGACTGTCACTGTTGTATGTATTGCGTTGAATCGGTGAACGTTGACGATGAATTGACAGTGTCTTTGAATTGTTGGTGACCTTATAAAGCTAACGCGTTAACCATTTGCGTAGTCTTATAGTACCTTAACTTTTAAGTTCATGGGGGGAAGGGGGAATGGTGTTAGTTTCAAGACGTCAAACTCCTCCTGTGTATATTTGTATATTCCTGGTCGCTGTATCGACCCTGTCGACTTTTAATATGATGTCCCCTACATTGAATCTTAAATCCTTACTTCTTGTTCTTCTTCCATTCGATTCTTTATCAGTGCTTCTTTCTATTTTTAAATTCTACACATTTTTATTAAAAAATTTTTAAATAAAACACTTGTTCTTTCCACAGTTAATTATAAATTTTATTTAAGAAAAGGTCGACGCGTTTCGTCTTATTAGGACATCTTCAGGATGATGTCCTGAAGATGTCCTAATAAGACGAAACGCGTCGACCTTTTCTTAAATAAAATTTATAATTAACTGTGGAAAGAACAAGTGTTTTATTTAAAAATTTTTTAATAAAAATGTGTAGAACTTTAAATTTCCATCAAGTGGCCAACCACCGCTCTATTGAGCATATAAAAATTTTTAAATTGTTGTTTAGAATTTTCAACCTTCTTAAATTTTGAATAAACAAGAAAAATAACAACTGTGAAACGCGTTCGTCCTCAAGAAAATTAAATACAAATCCCTTCGTCAAAGAAGTAAATTTTGTTTGCCCCAACCTCCTCTCTTTATTCTAGCTCTTTGTGTGCCTGTTAATAAATTGTTTGATTCCGCCAAATCAATTCATGCGAATCAGTTCAAATTCAAATCAAAAAGACATAAAGCGCTTTCGAAACGCTTCGATTCCTTTTGAGAATTTTCCAAAGGAAATTTGTTATGGTAAATGTTGATATAAAATTATTTATATATATTTCCCTTTGACTATACCAACAGGAGGTAGCGGGAAAGGCTTTAAGGCAAGCATCATCATCGCTGCCATGATAAGGATGTTTGTTAGTCACCATTTTCCTTCGCAAAGGACGTGTTTCTCTGTTTTTAGTTCTTATTTGTTCTTAATATTGTACACAAATCATAAAACACACCAAAGTCGCTTTTTACGCCAAAAGAACTACATAAGTACGGGAGGTGTGGTACTTTTGATATTGAGTGCGGAAAAGGCGTTATGCTGTGCCAATATCCTTAGTGCTGATGTTGGCCCCCTCTTAATCATCAGTCATCCCTTTCGGCCTCCTTCAGACAACGAGTCGAGTCGAGTTCTTGTGTAAACTTAAATCTTTTATTTTATTTTATTTATTATTTTTTTTTTTTTCGTTTTCTATTGGAGCTGCCTTCTTTCTTAGCAAATGATTTATTGATTTCAATTTGTCTTTGTAGAAGAAGAAACGAACGGAAAAAATAAAAATTTCTGTTCTTCGCCAAAAGAGTTTCGAAGAAATAAGTCGATAACTCGCGCATTATTTTGTTCTATATTGCTGTGCTCGTGTATTTCGAATTTTCTCTCGCACTCGCAGTCAGTCAGAAGCAATTTTGGCGAAAATGTGAAAATCAAATGAAATTTGCCGAAAGGATAAAACCAAGTGAATTCTAGGAAATAGGGCGGTTCAGTTAGTGATGATGGGTGGTGATTGAGAGGGAGGAATTTTGGGGGTATAACTGTATCTATCAATACTGACGAATGTACCTAAACCAAACATGAGATGGAGAAGCCGGGGGCTAACTTTTCAAAATCAATATTGATGAAATTAACTTATTGTATTTAGAAGGGATTGTGTTGCTAAGGGATGTTTGGTTTATCAAGATTTGATTATACTTTTCTTTTGAGTCATGGGTTTTGTTTCTCTTTTTTTATATACAAATATATATATATATAATATACATTTTGGATATATGATATTACAACATTGAAACATCGAGGGCCTTATAACGTTTATGCCTATGATGCCTACACAAAGACAACAACGACGCGACGACGCACGATGACAGAAATGAGTAGGCAAACGAAAATAAACATTTGTGCTCAAGTCGTTGAGTTAAGGATTATACGAGAAGAAGCAATTATAAAGCTACAATAAAGATATATATTAGTTGACAAAGCTATTTGGGATAACGACTTGTGAAATATTAGTCTCGACTTGGTACTTAAATTCTGGGCAAAGTTTTATGATGTTTTCTATTGGATTTGTTTTCTAGAGAAATAGCAATTTATTATGATGAATTGGAAGAGTGTTATTATTATTTGTCTTATTTTTTGTTTCCAAAACATTTAACTTGAGTTAAAGAATCAAACGGTTTTTAGGATTTTTTGGGTGGGAGATATTGTTTTTGAATAAGTCTAATATACCTACATTAAAAAAAATTTGGTGGCACAAACGGCTCATGAAGAACCAGGGCCTAGTGACATACAACTCTCAACCATTCCTGTGTGTTTGTAGGAATGGAGGGGACCTACATTTTATTGCCGAATCCGAACTGCTAAGGTGAGTGGCACTTTTCTATGACAAGATATACTCTTGGAGGATTTGTCACTTCCTCGCAAGAAGTAGTAGCTCCGAAAAAAACTTAAGAATGAAGCCGATGGTATTGAACCCGAGACCTCTGGCATTACAAGTGCGTTGGACTGACCATTACGCCACGGGGTACTACCCCGGTATACATAAGTCTATTAAAACAATTTAAAAAATTGATTTTGTGAAACTGTTTTCAATGTTAAAAAACAAATAAAAGTTTTCCCATATTAATAGTGGTGTCTCTCAGTTTAGAGGACAACGTGGCCTGAACCAACAAGCTTCTCCCACGTTCCACCCAGTACCAGCTGGATATCCTCTTCCACTAGTGAACGCCACTTGATTTTTGCACCATTATTTCAAAAATTATGTTAAAGAAGTAATATCGTCTTGTTAAGAGTCTTAAATTACTTAAAACATTTTTTTGAAATAGAGCTGTGTGAATCGTTCATTTCAAATGATTGAATCGTTCAAGAATCGATTACCAAAATGATCCGATTATAAATCGACCATTCGATCATTTTCATTTAAATTCATCATTTCATACTGTTCCGATTCGATTTTTCATTTCGATTTCGATGAAATTCAATCTCCAAATCTAACGAATTCAATTCAATACTGTACAGATTTTTATTGAATCCAATGAGGGAGTTCCTCACCCATCCGATGACCGCTAGGTCAGTATAAGGGGTCAAAAGTCGTAAAAATGAGTTTTTTTTGCAAATATCTCAGAAAAATTTTATTCCACCATCTTATGGCTGAAGCAATTTTCCACAAAAATGGTCTTGACAGTTTTTTTCGTTTAAAAGTTACAGCAAATCGAAAAGTCAAAAAATTTCTTAAGGGGCTTTTTAACGGTTAATGCTACGAAAAAAAACTGTCGAAACCATTTTTGTGGGAAATTGTCTCAGCTACAAGATTGTGGAATAAAAATTTTCTGTAGCACAAACCGTTTAAAAAAACAACACAAACATATATATGCCAGTAAGACCTAGGGTCTTATAAATAAGGTAAGGATAGGATAGATTTTTGTTGGCACAGTGGACTGAGAAATAAGGTTTTGATTATCTCATTAAATCCCAGGGGTGGCGTTCAGTTGAGGGAATATAGAAAAGAATGCTGCCTAAACTGGGGCTCGAACCCACACATCCAGATTAGCAGTCAAGCACTACTTCCACTGCGCCGGGGCCACCCACCCTGAGATATTTGCAAAAAACTAATTTTTATGGCTTTTGACCCCTTATACGACCAGCCTAATTTTTTTCTTTCTTTTGTATTTTTTGTCTATTCTTATTGTACTAGAGATTGATATCGAAAATCGAGATTTATTGAAATGATTGAGATCGGGATAGAAAATCGCGAATCATCGAAATGATTGAGATTCGTATCGATTAAAATGAAAATTTGTGATTTCAATCATCAATACTTTTCGATAATCAGATGAAAAAAAATCGAATCGTTCCTGATTGAGACATCCCTATTTTGAAGGGTATCGGTATCCAAGAGGGCTTTGCCAAATTCTATTGTATGCATTCTGTCTATTCTCAACGAACGAGTTTGGCAGAGATATCAAAACATTGCTCGTTTTGGTTGTCTCTTAATAGATGCTGTGACATGCGGTCTTGATTTTAATTGAGAGATGCTAGGTGTTAATTTAAGGTTACTAGGTTTTTCCCAACATCTGCCGTAATGTGAATATTTGGTCGATGATGGATTTTTCTGGCTTTATTTTACACCGATATTGATATTATTTTGTTGAAAAACTGCTTCGGATTTTAAAATAGTACGTCGAAAAAAAAATCTTGCTACAGTTCTTGAGGATTGGTTCAAATAATGATGAGGTTCCATTCATCGGAAATAATTTCCTCTTCCCATATTTTCCATTTGAAGTGTTTCATTCTCCTAATCAATGTATTGCTTTCAATTTTTAACAGCAGCAATACCGTCAGCCAGCGTTGCCGCAGTAATTTTCTCGTAGCACGGTGGCACGAAAAAGTTTAATATGGCACGATTGTTTATTTCCATTATTTACCATTATTTTAAAATAGAGCAAATTTCAACAAAATGTAATGAAATGGTCCCAATTCCATAAAAAGTGGATAGAAACACAAAATTTTTGACAATGCACGAATAGAGCAAATGATTTCCATTGATGGTTGTTATTGTATTACACCCCGTAATAAAATTTATTACAGGTTTTTCAAAAAAATACAAGAATTTGTGTTTTTTTCATGTGGCACGAAATTTGACACGTCTTTTTCAGAAAATATGGCACGGGTGGCAACGCTGCCGTTAGCTCTAGAGTTTAGTTCAATTTTTGGATTAAAGATTATTAAAATTTATTTGCTATCTTCACTTCTTCGCCAAGAATGACTTAGGATTTTTTAGTAGGTACCTTTTACCTTCGTGGGCGTGCGTCAAATGGAATGAAATTCTCAAAAAATTTAACAAAGTGGCTATAATTGTGAATATAGTTTTCATAGTATTTTTAACAGGAGTTATAGGTTTTTTTATAACTTGAAAAAAAAAAATCCACCTGCAAAATCGATATATGTATGTACTTACATACTATTTCAGAGGAAGTATTCGTGTTTAGTTTAGGTATATAGTTTTAAGACGAATTTATAACCCATAAAGCGAAACCCTCAACCCTTTGGCAGTATATGAAATTCTTGAATGTAAATTCCTCCAACAAAAATTGCGGAAGAAGTAAACAAAATGTAGATTACTATCTATATGTAAATATGTAACTGTGAAATATTCCAATTATACATGAATTTTCCCCTCAGTCAAGTGGTTTCAAAATATATATGTAGATGTTCTATCTTTAGATCATAAAAAAAGTTGTTTATTATGGAACACACGTCATAATGTTTATCTATTTATATGATCCTAAAAAGTGAATATAAAAAACTGTCTCAATCTCGCGATTATGTTTGTCCCAAAAAAAAAAAAAAATAAAAAAATAAATAAAAACATCACTCGCTTAATCTACCCATTCGTTTCAAGTTTTTTCATTACATTTAAATTGACAGTAATAAACATTATGCAAAAAAAAAACACATACAGAAATAAATAACAAATATACGCATTGAATAAAAACAACAAGGACATCTTCTAAGGAAACACAATAAAATGGTGCAAAAAAAAAAAAAAACAACAACAAGACCTTATTTGATGTTTATTGCAGCACGGTCATGAAAAACCGCAATAAAAACTCAAATACAATACCTAAAGCTAACCTCAGGAGGAAAATATCTAACTCGTGTCGTAAAACCCAAACTGACAAACATAGGTATGTACTTTAAAAAATAAATATAGGTTTAGGTATACATACATATGTATGTGTGTGTTTGTACAAAACAACAACAACAAAATATGTCTTTGATGGAAGAAAAATTCATTGAGGTTTGATTATAAGATGTCACCACCATAACTAAAGACAGCAGCCGCCTTTGCAAGCAAATCAAAGCAAAAAAGCAAAACCATGGTGCTGTCACGGCCGCCGCGCCGCCGCCGCTGCCGCTGACATCGCCAACAACGATGCCGACAAAAACACCAAAGTGTAAAGAGCAAGTTTTTAATTGACCATAATATCCTTCACTCATTTCTTGTACCTTTGCGATCTCAATCTAACTCTAGACACACATCCTTCAGATAAACGTACATATATACGAATACGAAACGGTATGGAAACACCGAGTAACAATGACGGTGGTAAAGCAGCGCGACGACGTGCTGTTAAAGCAAGAAATACAGTGGGGCAATTTATTCTTACATAAGTTTGAAAAAATTGTTCTTTAAAAAATTAAGAAATCCAAAAATACTCATTTCGACGTGAAACATTCTGAATATTTTTGAATGACCAATTAATTTGTAGTAGCCGTGGCGTGATGGTTAGTGCGATGGACTGTCATGCCAGAGGTCTAAGGTTCGATCCCCAGCCTCGCCATCTATTTATTTAAAAGAAAAACGGCTACTGCCTCTTGCGAGGAATTGACAAATCCTCCAAGAGTATCTCCTGTCACAGAAAAGTGCCGCTCGTTAGCCGTTCTGATTCGGCAATAAACTGTAGGTCCCCTCCATTCCTGCAGACACACACACAGGAATGGTTGAGAGTTGTAAGTCACTAGGCCCTAGTTCTTTATGAGCTGTTGTGCCATCGAATTTATTTTTTATTTAATTAATTTTGACATTATCGGGCGTTTTAAACGAAATTATGTAGTCAAAAATTATTCAGGTGTCATCGTTGGTTTTCCAACAACATGCATTACACAATTGAAAGAAAAAACGGTTAATTTTTTATAATTCAACCTATTTTTAACCAATTTTTAATCAAAATAAAATAAGGTAACTTTTTGCAGCTGTAAGTTTGGACTGCAGTATTTAATCAACGTGAAAAATATATCAGAATGTTTCAAATTTCGTGCTCTACAATTTTTGTAATGAGAACAATTTGCGTAAGCTTCTCAGGGAATGAGAAAAATGCGAAAAAATAAAAAAAAAATATTTAAAATGATTTAATTTCATAGTCTTATTAAATTTCCCCTTAAAACCAATAGTTTCGGAGGTATTTTACCAATTAACTTTTTCCTAAATGGCGGATTTTGCCAAGAAAATTTATTTTATTTATAAAATTAAAACTTAAGGTACTTGGTCTACCATATTAGAGCGGAAATTTCGAAAATCGATGAAGACGAAAATCTCTTCTTCTACCTGCTCATACCATAGAAGGTGCGATTTTTCTGAAAAACTGATATGAATTTTAAAAAATGAAAAAAATAAAAACAAAAAAAGAATGTTTGAAGCTTAACTGCAACAACTGAAGACTTTTTACATTAAAGTGGTAAAAAGTGCAAAAATGAAAAACAAAAATATGATCTCTAGTGCTTGTTATTTATTTGAGTTAAAATAGTTTCAATTTTTAAGCTTATCTGCCCTACTGTGTTGGCGATGATGGTGTTAATGAAGCGCCTGCCTCCGACAAAAGCACTTTTCCGCTGGATTTGCAGATGAAAATTAATTTTTCCCTTTTCAGTTTTTGTGAAAGAGTGTTGGTAAGGATGTAGGTATGTGTGTGTTCTGTATGTGTTCGTTCGTTCACTCGTTCAAGTATACTCTCGAGATAATTGCGAGCACTTCCATGTCCTTATTGTGACTTTAATTTAATCTGCTCTTAAGAGCACTTGTTTGGGGGTCTCTATATAGGAAAGGAATGAGTTACTCATACCACATCACCACCAATGACAAATCTGGGGGTGACTGTGATGATGGCTAGAGCATCGTTTGGCAGCGGCCATGTCAGCTATGCCTTCAAAAATTCCGAATTGAAATTTGTGGCAAATAATAATGAGGATAAAAGTTATTTTTTTTTTATCCAATTTTATTTTCTATCTTAATTTTTGTTTTTGAATGAGATGGAAATTCAATGTGTCTGACGGGGTGTGTGTGTTTGTGTTTGTTAAATTGGATTTAGCCCTAAAACTGATTGTATGACTTTATTCTGATGCGATATATACCTATGTAGTTGCATACTTATGTATATAATCTGTGCATATGTTTGTGCTTACTACTCTTTGGGTTGATGTGCCAGTGGCAACGACATAGTTGAAGAACATCAACGCGCGCTATTCAAGTGCAGAGAGAGATATTTATATATAGTGAGAGTGGGATGGAGAGGGAAAGAGAAAGACTTCTCCATCATACCATCAGGATGATGCTTAAGCTCAATTATAGAAGCCAAGATAAATAATGTTTTTGTGCTATTCCTTCTATAGGTATACCTACTTTCTGAAAAAAAAAAGAACTTTTTAGAGATTCATGCACTTTGAACTCATTTTAGTTCAGTTTAGTTTTTTTTTTAGATTTTGGCCGGAAACTGGAGAGAAATTGAAGAGGACCGAATTTGAATAGAGTCGTAGGTGGGATATTTGCTTATATTCAATTTAATTTTTTTTTTATATAGGTAGGTATTCAGCTATTCTTATGAGCTTAAAGAAAAACTGATGATATTTTTATGAAAAAATTAGATATTCTGCGAATTTCGATTTAGAAATAGGTATAATCCGGAAGTAACTGTAGACTTTTAGACAATGAAAATAAGATGCAAAGTGGGCATTGTTTGCAATACGAGGGTGTCTGCGAAATGGATTAGCAAAGTTTTATAATTTGTATAATTTGCGAACAAAATGTTATACGATTATATTTCTTATTCTATGTCTCTCAAAACCTGAAACAAAAACAACTGACCAAACGTTTCTTACGATGATAAAAAAATTGAGATAAATCGTCCATTCTGGAGTTCAAATTTTCTATGACGGGTTTGAATATTTCGAGCAAAATTTCATTAATGACTTCAAAAAAAACTTGATTTTCAATTACTTAACTAAATCTGGCTTATCCATTAAGGCTTTGGACTTTTGATAGTTTCAATTCCAAAGGAAAGTCATTTCACTGGTGTCCAAAACGTGAATTTAACTCTTGAACGAATTATAATAGCAATCCAATAAACCCTTGGTGTGGAAAGTACGTGTTCGAAACCAAACGTCGTTAATCTATGTATATTGAGGATGTTCGTGGAAGATAAACGAACCACGAGCACGAACATCGTGTTATGGATATAGCACAGTACATGAAATTGTAAAACTAGTCAAAGAGTGAAAAAGTTATACCTAGCTACCTATTTTATCAGACACAGATAGTGTAAATACCTACTTATCTGAAAGGTACCCATTGTTATGTTAGCTGCCTGTAAGATGATAATATATGCAAGCGCCTTAGTGACTTTTTTCACAATCTGTTAATATCTTTAAATATTCTAGGCCCATAAGTCTCTAGGGCAGATTTGTAGTAACGAAATGAAAATACTTATGTTCAAATCAAGCGCTTATACCTATTTTCTCTTTCTTCGTGCGTAAATTGTCACATAAGGTCTTATGTTGAACTTAAATATTTAAGTTTTGTTTCAGGAAATAGGCCTAAGAGGAACAATATACTTATTCTAATCAATATTATTCTAGAGAAAAAAATTAATTTGTTAACAATTACTACGACATTAATCCTTAGTAAAAAAAAATATAAAACAATAAAAAAATACAGAAAATTCTTAAAGCTTCTTTTTAAAGTCGACACAATTCTGGAAAAGGGTCGTGGAATCACATTCTTCAAGTTTCACAATTATATAAAGCAAAACCTTTCAACAAGAATAATTTCAGCTTTGCCACAAAAAAGCAGAGCAGTTTTATTATTTCTATATATCTACCCACCTATCTACCTACTCACCTTCAACCCCCTTTCCTTTTGCTTGCATGACTCGTTCGTAATAATATCCTTTGTCATCATGCAACATCCATCCTTTGACTAATAAAAAAAAAAAAACAACGAAAAAAAACCTTAATGCACACACCTTTCTGTCAGCCAAAGTCTCTTTACTAATTTTCATTTTGTTGCAAGTAGGTAGCTATAACAGCGACATATAGCAGAGTTATAGCAGCTTAAAGGCCAGATAAAACCTCCCGGGGGCAAATTGTAAATTAAGCAACTGTTATACCATGTACCGGCACGTGTCAACGAACCTGCTACTGCTGCTGGATGTGTGTATATTGTATAATCTGTAATGTGTATGTCCGTCTGTCCTTTTTATAGCTAGAGCTCTTAAAACAACAAGAACAACATTGGATGGTCTAGCCGTTTATGCATATTGCATGTCTATGCCACTTTGTTACATCGTCCAATTGAATTAGAGTGGATTCACATAAAAAAAAAAGGGAAAACTCGCAAAACAAAAAATTATAGTCCTGGAATATTTAGAATTCCCTTTTATATTCGCAAGCATAACACACACACATACTCACTTTTCTATACAAAAACCTTGGTATCCTATACCTACCTATCGCTCTAACGTTAAGATAGCATTAACAAATGTATTTGCAATTACTCACCAGGACCAGGGAGCTAAAGATATACATAAGTGCATTATTCGAATTACAACACCGGGAGGGCTAGTGCACACGGGCCAAGCACCATCATCTCCAGGGTTATGTTCAATTTTAGTAAAATTAGATTATACGCAGGGATGTATCTATAGAAATGAAATTTTTTTATTTTCCCTTTCCTAGACATACATACATACACACACACATACACATATTATACTTCTTACATAAAAATGATCATTTTAACAATTCTATATATTGCTCTTAGTTGGATGTGCATCACGTCACTATTACCAGATTAACAGAAATTTTAGGGATTCCAAAAAAAAAGACTGAAATCTGAAGGGGATTAAGGTATAGAGGTATTATACTTTCTAATTTTTGGAAAGAGGTTCTAGCTGGCCTATTCTGTGCATTCAGGAAAAAGGTGTGGATGTCTTACCAAAAGGTAAAAATAACCTGTCAAGGTTACGGACCCTGAACCAATGCCTATGCAAGGGCGATCAAGAGGACATCATTATTAGGACACAGATGGACTACTTCTGCGGACTAAAAATGGTTTAGGTTAACTGCCTGAACAAAAAGCATGGTATTATTTTTTGTATGTGTCCAATGCAGTCGTACAGCATTGAAAGAAAGTATTTTCAAGAAAAACAAAACAATATTCTTATGTGTACTAGCTCAGAATTAACATTTTTTGTTTCCAATAGGGGAATGCGGCCTCCCCCCTAAGGAAAATGTCCCAAATCTCGAAAGAAAGTGACATTCAAACTTAAATTTTATATTCTTTTCAAAGCTTAATCAATAACGCTTACATTTTTTCGATTTACGAGTTTAAAAAGTTCCAAAAATATCAAAATTTCCCGGGTAAAATGGTATACTGTAATGCTATTTTACACTTGCAAGTAAATTAACCAGGCAAGTTAACCAAAACCATGAGTGAGTCCAAACATACGTGATTCTAAAGGCAAAATATGGTCAACGAGCTCCTTTTCCATTTGCCTGGAAGAGGTGGACCCTTCTGTAAGCCATTCGAAATCTTGTTCTTGTTGTCTGCTCGTCTCCTCAGTGTAGTTTTTGGAACTCCGAATGTTTTGGATACTTTTTTTCCAGCCTATTCCTTTTTAAGGGCTTTTAATAATGCATTCTCAGTCCAGGAATGCCTTTATGTAGATCGTTAATATTTTCCAACCATTTTCACTATAAAGAAAATTAAAATGTAAGTGTAAGTACATATAAAATGGCCTACTATGCCATTTTAGCCGAGTGCTTAGTTGGTCATTTTGCCCGTTTAGGGTATTTTTTTATTTAAGTTTTAATTTCGAACAAACTGAAATAGTACTAGGCCAACTAATTTCAGTAAATCAATAAGAAATACTTAATACTTACTTACATGCATTTACTGCTTTCTCCAAAATTTAATATTTTTATAGAGTTTTTTGTCAACAAATTTTTCACAAAATTGTATGAAGTCTACTTTTGGAAATGGCTAGAGATGGTTCGAACTGTCAAATTTAAAACATTAGCTTGAAGCTGCTAACATTTCGTCTATGTCGGTTCTGCCAGATAAACTGAAGAATTGTGTTCGCAAAACCTTCTAATTCTGTTCGATTCTACGATTTCTAGCGAGGGGGCCATTTTACCTTGGTGCCCCCCCCCCCCTACTTTTCCTTTAAGTAAATAATTTTTTTCGCGATTCAAATAACCACAATATTTTTTTCCGACCAAAAATGTTGTTTTTTTTTCGCTCTTCCGTCTGCGGCTGCAGCTCCGTATGCGGCTACGTTCCGTTGTGTTCGCGACATTGAATTTGTGTGTATTCAATATTTTGAAAGCTATTCCAGCTGCGACTCCGGTTCCGTCTTCCTCATGGTTAAGTGGCGCAAGAGTTCGTGGATAACCACGGACTAGTGACTCAGAACTCTCAAAAAAAAAAAAAAAAAAAAAAAAAAAAGGAGACCTACAAAATTGTCTGACGAATCCAAATGGCTGTATCTGAATGTGGTCTAATTTTTTCTTAGGTCACTAGCAATGTTTGCGTGTTATTTCTCTATTTATTTAATTTTTTGGTTGTATTAGGTTAGGTAAGTCAAACGTGGAACTCAGCATGAATGCTTGACAGACTTAGACCATGAGATGGTCCATTTCGAGATACCACATGAATCTGGGAGACTTTCTCTCATTGAGCTACTTAGAGTTCCTTGCGAAGCTCACGAGACTAGGTACTAATGTCAATATTTGCCAGGTCACTAGGATCATTGTAGTAGAATTCTTCGAGAATGCAATCTTTTGGGAATGCAGTCTTTAAAAATCATGCATTGAATTTAATTATAATTTTTCTATCATTGAATTCAATGAAAGACTTCAGACTTCAAATTATTCGAATGCAAAAGAATGAAAAAAAAAAATGGAAAAAATGCATGAATTCTCAAGAGATTAAATTCGATTGATTCAATGAATGCATTATTATTATGGAATACTGCATTCTTTTACAACCCTGCAAGCCTACTTCTTAGAGAAAAAGAGAGAGAGAGAGAGAGAGAGAGAGAGAGAGAAAGAGAAAGAGAGAGAGAGAGAAAGAGAGAGAGTGAGAGCGGGGGGGGGGGGGGGGGGGGTTGCAGGACGTGTATACAGAAAATATGAGGAATCGATTCTTCCTCATACAGCTTTTCCAGAAATCTTGTGAGAATAATCAATATTATAAGTTGAATTCCTCAAGAATCCTTGAAAAAAACACCTAGAAATACTGGCTGCTGTTTTTATTCAAATTTTGTGTTTTAATTTTCTCTGCGATGACTCTCTAGGACATCATAATTAGAGCAGCTAAAAGTTCAAAGGCCTATTAACTCCAGACAAATATCTAAGTTACCTATACCATGACTTTCTATATTGAATTCTAATGCAGGACACACAAAATGAAAATAGTGGATGAACAAAAATCTACAAACTTCCATTATTCTTTACCCACAAAACAGACATAAAAACAGCAAAAAAAAAAATATTCTTCTGTGAATATCGTATGTCGCCATGGGATATTATGACACGTGAAACACAAAGGCGCTGAACTGAAAGCCTTTAATTCAGGTCGCCCTTTTGGCGGCACGATTTACACGAATAGCGAACAGAGCACATGGTAGTTATGATATATGCATAGTAGGAATGTGTTGCGTGTGCGGTAAAAACAACAAAAGGCACTGCAAAAAAGATCTATCTTCCACCATAGAGAAAGGACTAGGTACTTATAAGGACATATACATACAGTGAACTAACAACAGCAGAAAAAAAGAGCAAAATCATACTATCTAGCACTATTGAGATAACGGAAAGTCACATTAGGGGGTAGTTTGCTCGTTGCTGCTGCACGCATCTCCCAAAATAATAACAAGCAGGGTGAACAACGAGGTATATTTTATATCTAAGCTTCCTCCCACACTCACACTTTGGGACTCCCGAAGGATATATAAATTTACGAGGGGGATGAAAAAGTAAAAAAAATGTATATAAACGCGACAAACATAAATGAACAAGGTGCATGAACTTTTATGATTATTGTAACCTGGGTGGAGTGTATAAGATGACGACGACTACCGACGACGATGACGCACGGCAAGAGGGATGGATATAGGAATGTGCCACAGACACGTTTAGAATATTTTGTATACACTTAGTAAAGTAAAAGTAAGGTGCGCTTTTGGTGGGAGTATGTTTGTTGTAGGTATGTAAAAAGTGCCAGTTTTTTTTTGCCTTGTTATTCTTCCTGTGTATACGTGTTGAAATTTTACGACTGCTCTAAATCTAAATTCGTCTCATATAAAGGTAGGTTTATAGCGGCTAAAAGTCGGCCAAAATTTACTTAAAAAAATACGTTTGGAATTTGGCTTTTTATTATACTTAAGGGAGTTACACGATGGCAAGTGGCATAGGTAGGTACGTAGTTACCCTTAAAATTTTGTATTTTTATTACCTGTCTACCTACCTAGCTACCCTGCGTAAAAAAAAGGATATACGGTTGTAATATTTAAATGGATTTAAATTACATAATCTATTAGCAAAGGATATTGTGTTGTGGAGGGATGACTAGGGGCTGGGTATGGAAAGGTTTAAATATGAAAGTTGATAAATGAAATTTCTTGTGTTTGAGGAAAAAAGTTTTATCAAGAGAAAAACACTTCCCTGCTTTTTTTTTTTTGCGGAAAACTGGACAATATGTTCCTCAGTTTTAAGTTCTTTAAGGGCTGGTATTCCAGCAGTGAGTTAAACCAGCGAGGTAGTTAACTCTGGTAAAATTTAAGTTAACTCAAGAAACAGCTTTTCAGAAAAAATTCAATTGGATAAACTCGAAGTATAAAACATCCATTGCATTTGCATCTGTTCAGTAAATCCAGAGTTAACTGATCAAATTTTGTGATTTTACTACCTATCAGCTTGTCTGTGCAAACGTGGTTAAAAATATTTAATACGTGAACCGTGATTCGGACGATTCGTTGATAGTTTCAAGCAAATAATTGTCTGTTATCACATACCTACTTGTTCCCTGATCCAGCGTTACACCTCAGTTAATCCGAGATGGATTGGTTTCTATATTTGTACAACTGGCCTTTAATATAACACGGTATTACATTTAATTTTTACAGTAAGATTGCCTAATTAACAAACACGGTACTTCATCTAATTGGGTTGGAGTCCCCGGTCCTAGTCGAAACTAAAGGTACAAATATAACGATGGGATAGAGTCCCCGGCCCCCGCCTTAGTCGAAACTGCTGGCACAAAATAATTTCACAGTTCCAAAGCCAAAAACTTTGAAACTACTATCTAGCAGAGCAGTACACCATGCACTCAACAGTGTGGTTCTTTGTACTTTTCCTTTCGTACTCGGGAATGGTTCGCACAACATACTAGGCAGAAAACGAATTCTCAAATTCAACATATACTTATCATATTAGTGGGAAGAAGTAAGTGTAAATTATAAAAGTGCAGAAAAACTCTTCCAACATTTTATAATCAGTGTTGCCATAATCTCAAATTTCATTATGCTAGATTTCAAAATTCATAATGCTAAATCGTATGGGAGCTCAAAAAACAGAATGCTAGATTTTAAAATCCACTCGTAGATAATTTTCCTTTTACAAATTTATATTTCAAATATTAAAAGAACAAAAACTTTTAATAAAGCAAAATTTTAATTTATTATTTCAGAATATAAGAACTAAAAACCACATAACAAAAAAAATAATTCATAGAAATCGTAGTAGATATGTAGGTATTTTAATGATTGATATTTAAATCTATGTATGTATACTTATAAAAATTAATACAGTGAAAGCTCCCTTAGCCGGACAGCGACGGTCGTAACACTTTTGTGCGTCGGAGGGAGTTGTCCGTCCAAGGGAAAAAATAAAAATAGTAATGTAAGGAAATGTATAATATACAGTGGCATAATAAAACATTTTTTCACCTACAAGCCATGAAATTCATTCAAATTAAAAATGAACATGAAGATGCAAGAAAAAAGATAGAAAAACAGACTATAGCAGCAGAAATAAAATCCGTTCTAAATTTGATCACAGACAATAATTTGGTGAAATCGCATCTATGTCGCTGTAAACCAGGGGGACCGTTTTTAATGCAGAATAAATTAAAGTAAAATTATTACTAAAAATAAAGGTGTAAACATACTAAAAAAAAGTTTTTGTCCGCCTAAGGGAATTTAATTTAACCAATCGCGGCTAATATTTTTGTCCGCGTCCGGGTAAGGGAGTGTCCGCTTAAGGGATCATAAAATGTATGGATTTTACATCCAAGATCCACGGTCGTGAGAATTTGTCCGCCTAAAGTCAGAAAAACGTGAAAACATCTTGAAATTTCAAACTTTCTGAATTAGTTTCTTGTTCGTACGCACTTAATTCGGCTGAACATCATCCAAATTGGAAGAATATTTTTTTGTTGGATTTGTATTGAACCAGATAAACACACCACGGAAAAAAAAATTGCAAAATTAGACTGAAAAAGTCGGCATTCAAGAATGCCAAAAGATAATCGGATAATGCTAAAAAAGCATTTGGCATAAGTTTCAAATTTCATAATGCTTTTCGCTCGTCAATAATGCTAGATCTAGCATTAATAATGCCAACATGACAACACTGTTTATAATACTAATGTGTTGATATAATCTGGCTTCTGACGCTGAACCGTTTCTGGCGGATGTAATTATTTGAATTTGAAAATTCAATATAATAGTTGAAGTGACAGTTGGGTCATCGTTGAGGGTGATGTGTGGTAGTAGGCAGGATGAAAATTTAGAGATTAGGAAAAATGTGTATCATCGTAAGTAGGTACAATCAATTGGCTGGCCCCAATGAAATCAATCATGAAAAAAAACCTAATCGACTTTTTATCTTATTAAAAATGATTGGGTACCTACATTATTGCTTTTTCTTTAATGCCTTTGCGTATAAGGGACCTGTTTTTCTAGTTTCTATTAGATACCTACCTAGCTGCCTACCTATTTGTGGTAAGAAAAGTTAATTTCTAGGATTAAATTCCAATAAACTTACCCAAAACAATTAATTACTACAAAATCAAAACAAATAACTAGGTATGTAGGTACATACCTACCTACCTAACTACCTAACCTCCTTTCTACCGACCTTTTTTCAAAAAGCCAATTCTTCTCCATTTAAGCTTTAGACTATCCCAATCCCATTGCTCTTCCAATTTCTATTTACCTTTTCTTGTTTCTTCTTTCATCTATTTGCCCTTTCTATTTTCCTTTACTTTATTCTAATTATTAAACAAAACAAAGAACGCAAAGTTGAAAATTAAAACCCATTCAACCCCGCACCGTTTTTTCTTCTACTTTCTTGTTGTTTTTTTTTTCATCCAATAAGAACAACAAGAACTGAATTCAACAACAATCAACCCTAATGAATGAAAGACAAGCGGTCGCTTTAGGGTTAATTTACAACACAAACATTCATTCTTTCAGGCGAAAAATGGAAATCCATATCCCCACATATTCACTTCCATATATATGTACCTACCTACATTTGTATAAATGTAGTGTTGGTATACCTACATTGATCCCCATGTTACAGGGTGAAAGAAAAAAAAAATTATACCAGAATACAATCTATAAGAGGGGACCTATATCTGGAACACAGGATTAAGAACGATATTATTCTCTTCTCTATACTCAGCTCAACTCAGAGGCCCTCCTGCTAAACAAATCCATTTTATTTCATCCTATGTTGCTTTTCTCGACCAACCGACAACGACGATCCTGGTATCCTTTTATACTATCAACGCGCCAACAACGTCGACAACGATTAATTACGAAATTTTCCACACATATCCTTACACAACAACCATATCAACCCAACATACACACACAATCATACAAATACAGAAATACTCACATGCTGAAGAGACAGTTTGCAAATCCAAAGAATAGTTAAAGGTTCCAATTAATCCTTGTCATCCACTTGGTAATCTACTTCATGTGTCCCGCTCCTGAAAGAAGGGTAAGGGTTGCTTTTTTGCGTTCTCTCTATAGCCTTTGATGGAGGACTTGACAAAAGAAAAAAACGGTCTTATGTTAGGCATAGGCAGGCATATAGTATAGTGTCAACCGAAGGAGTGCGAGTGCGAGATATAAAAGTGAGGAATTCCTCTAAAAGTTAAGAGGAAAAGATAAAAAATATCTTAAATCCGGAAATGAATTCACTCGTAGATACATATAGGTTCCCCCTTGAGGGCATTCCAAAGGGTACTTTCGCCAAATGCGGAGCGATGGTAAATGACAACGCTGCGGTGTCATTAAGAAACTTTAACAACACAGAGAGGCTCTATCGGGTGTCGTGTCGGTCGGTCTTTCGTTTGCTAGTCGTAGTCCCATCTTAGCTAGCTCAATATTTACAAAACCTATAAAGTCATCACATTGCATGGCAATCGTCGTCGTCATCGTCATCGTCACCACCATGGTCGTAGTTGTCAGCGTCGTTTCGTCGTTGTTGCCTTTCACTTGAGTGGGTAGGTATACCTAGTTGCGACAAAAGTTAGTGGATGTTTTAACCTCTATTTACTTTATTCCCCAGCTTTATAGCGTTAAAAACTCGATACGGAAGGATATACAAGGATGAAGAATTATTCCCTTTTCTACATTTGCAAAACCCAAACGAATGTAATGGGCACTTTATCGTATCTGTGCCATATAAGATGTGAAGATTGCAGTGTGTCTAACAAGAAAGTCATATTGCATAGAATTTTAATATAAGATTGTTTTGGTGTTAAAGTACTGAATATCTATATTCTGTAAACCTACTAGGTGGGAACAGTAAATACCTAAATTTTTGGAGGTGAATGCCCTAAAATAATGGCTACAATTTATTTATTTTTTTTTTTCTATTTCATGTGTACTTATTTGACCGATATTTATATAAAATAGATTTACCTTATACCTATGTAGACTGGCCAAAATGTCAACGGAATCCGAAAAACCTGAGATTATAGATTAGAATTAATTTCAATGAAAAAAAAATGCATTTAAAATTCGCCGGTTGGTATAAACTGGTCTAATAGAATACCGGAATTATTTGCTTCGCATTGGTTTTTATTTATTTATTTTTCTGTTTAACATTAAAGAATTTCAATTTAAATCTAAGGTACATACGATAAAATTAAAAAAAAAAAAAACAACAAACAACTCATCCACTCTATGAAAAAGGTATAAAAAGCCAACATGATACCAATTTTTTGAGGTCTGTTTCCGAGGAAGTATGCAGGTAGCTATATTAAAGTTGATTAAAAATTACCTTACAAAAAAAAAGAATTGTTGTCATCATATTTAATTTTTTTTACTTATTGGTATATGAATGGTATAAATAATAACACGTTAAATTAGTTAATTTTCAATTTTAACAGTCCAAAAATACTCTCAAGAAGAAAATAGTCGACACTTATTTTAATTATATCTCATTCTCTATGTGTGCGCCTGATTGGTATAAAGGATAATATTTTTGTAAATAAAAAGATTTATTGCTTAGGAATGCTTTCAAAAAAAAAAAAGAAAAATAGCGGGCTTAAGTACTTTGTAGATATTTCTCATTGTGTATTTAGACCTAATTGGTATAAAAGACAAAACCAACTGCCTGAACTAATATTTTTTAAAATGAATATGTACAATTTTTGCTTAAGAATATTATAGTAGGCACTTTCGTTTTTGTATTCTTCATCTTTCTCTAAATGAACCTGATTAGTATGAATGATAAATCCAACATTGAAATAAAATAAAATTATCGCTAAAAAGTACATACTTAAAAAAGATAATGGCAGGCACTTATGTTTTCGTGTTGCTCTTTCTATATTTACGCCTAATTGGTAGAAACGAAAAGAACCAAATGCATAAGCTATATCTTTGAAAATTCATTCAATTTTTGATTAAGAATATTTTCAAAAATAGAATAATAGGCACTTATGTTTATTGTATTTGTCTCTCTCTAAATGAACCCGATTGGTATAAATGATAGAACCAACTAAATGAACTACATTTTTCAAAATCAAATAGAATTATAAATTAAAAATACTAAAAAATAGAATAGCCGGCACTTGTATTTTCGTATGTACTTATTGCTCATTCTATAATTGCTCCTAATTGGTATAAACGACAAAACGTACTGCCTAAACATTTATCATCTAAAATAAATACAATTTTTTCCTTAAATTGGCTTATTTGTACAAGTTTCTATTTAATAAGATTTAATATTACACATATTAATGTTTAAATATATATCTTACGAATGGTATAAAAATATAAAACTCATAGCGAGCACCCACACCGAATAATTTTTTTTTAATTAATAAATATTGTTTGTACTATGTACCTATTGCTTTTGTAGGTGCTTGAGAGAAAATTATACCAATAAGTGAGTGAAAAAAATAAAAGTAATGTAGGTACCAGTAGGTTTGTGTACATTTTTTTTATACTGACCTTTAGTTCAGACTTAGTTTGCTTATTCACTGTGTTTTAATGGATTTTATTTATTAGACCAGATTATACCAATCAGCAGATAGATAAAAAAAATATTTATACTTAGGTATGCCTCATTTACACGAGTGACATAATGTGATTAGTTCTGTCATTTTATACCAATTGTTTGCCATAATCCGGTTTCATGACAATTAATTGGTATAAAATGATAAAACTAATGACATTTTTTCACTCGTGTAAATGAGGCATTATCTACTTATAATAATTACATTGACGGAGATGCTTAAGAATTTAAAATAATCAAAACTTGTGCTACATCTGTTATTTTGTGTTTATACCAATAAGGCGAAAAGAAAACGTTATCTCAAATTAAAACAGCTGTTACTTCAAAAATTTTATTAACATAAAGAATTTAAATTCCTTAACATTTTTCTATTCTTTGTGTGCTATATAGAAAGCAAGGGATTTACAAACGAACAAAGAGTATTATGATGTTAACCCTTAAACCGTTATCATAAAATTAACACATCAAAATCCTCCATCAAGACCTTTTAAGTGGATTTTAGTACTTAATTTGGAACTTCAACTAACTATATGTTCAACCCTAAGAAAAAATTACTTACTAATGAAAATTGCATCAAATATCTTCCCCGAGACTTTACCATCAAAACCAGAACTCTAATAGTCCTCCCTCATTTAACCATTATTTTTTTTTTTTTGCTCATCATCCAAATCCTACATCCATATAATATTATAGGAATACAGGAATTCAGAAACGATGTTGGTATGTATTGTAAATTGTGTATTAAAAAGACCACTGTAATAATCAAATTCCGCACTGCAGTGGTGAAAAGAGAAATGTCCGGCTAACAGAACTATGTATGTCATCCCAGACTACCTACCATCTTAAATGTTATAATAAAACGAATGAAGTCTGGACCACTTTCAAAAAAATGTCCTTTTACCCTTACTCCTTTTTTATAATGCATATTTCAAAAACAGAAAATGAGACTTGGTGAAAGATGGGTTTGAGAAGCATACACCTCTGCTCTGACCACCCCCACCGTATATTTCCATTCATTCCCTTTACAATGGCAACGCATAAGAAAAATGCTGTAACCTTTTTTTGTTCTAGAAATGATGTTGACGACGACGACTGTGATGATTATGATGATTACGATGTCCTCTTCCATTGCATCTAATAAAATGGATTTTCAAATGATCTTGTTACACTCCACATCGACAGCTGATGTACAGAAATATTAAATACATAATTAAACAATTTTGACCAAAAAAATGTTTACACACAAATAAAAAAATCAGTTTCAATCAGTAACTTTATACATCAGACCTCGCGTAGTTCTGATTTTTGCTGAGTCGTATATGATTTCACCCTCATGAAAAACAGAAGATTTAGAACTAGGCGAATTTAACCCTGAAGGACTAGTTTTTTCGACTATAATCTCGCTTTACGATTTTAAAGTAATTAAATTTTCTTAAATTTAAACCAAGAACCATCTTTGAAGACCCAATAGTATTTAAAATACAGCTCTTCAAAATTTAGCAATAATAAATTGATAACAACAAGTAGTATAATCTGCAGTGTAATACAAAAAAATTGTATTTGGCACAAGATGTATAGAAACACTACCAGTGTGTAGTTTAAGTCAAAAGAAGAAAAAAATGTACGGGAGGGGAAGTCTATATCACCCCGTTCAAGCGGAAGGGGCAATTTTCCAAAAAAATTAATTAAAATAGACGACAAAATATAGAACAAAATCTTCTATCTTTTCTTGCAGCAAAAAATCCATTCTTCAATTTTCTTTTTGAAGAAAGTTTTTTCAATTGATAGTTTTTGAAAAATTGATTTCCAAACCGTTTTTTTTTTTAAACTGTTTTTTTTTAATCAAAATTTTACGTTATTATTATCAATTCTAAGTCAAATACCAAAAACAAGACGCCTAAATGACTAAAGTCCCTTAAAATATTTAACTATGGACATGGTATGGTCCATCAATCGACTTAGAGTGTACTTATGCCATGGCTTTTGGCATCTCACATTATAGCTTCTCGAAAATCACCCCCTGCTTCTAACACTCTTCGTCGTTTTGTGTGGTTTTTACATTTCCATTTCTAGAAATGAATTAGAGAAATTACGAAACCACTCTAAAGGTTCGTTCCTGGTGTATAGTATCCCATACAACATTTTATCTGCAGGGGTTCGTCGTTTGGTTTTTTTTTTTTTGATTCACCAACACTCCTGTCACGAAGGATATCAAGGTAGTGGTTGGAGGAGTACGAGTATAACAAAAAATAAAAAAAAAAATAAAAACGTAGGGTTACTGGCTTTTATGACATTTTACTTATATTTTCTGTCACGAGTCAAAAAGGACAACCCAGGATAAGTTCGTTTTATATACTTTCACTACCTCTATGTATTATGCAATGTTGTGTTATTAACTTTTACTTAAAAGCATCTCATGCATGCGGTTACTTCTGGTTTGGTCACCCTTGAATTGTATTATTCTGAATGTCAATTTTTGTTTTTCTTGGTGATGTACCTACCTTGATTTGCAAGAAGAAAAATATTCTGATCACCTAAATAATAAAAAAGACAAACTATGGACATAGGAAGAGAGGACATGGTTTTGTTGGAAAAAATAATATGACAAGTCGCTATATGAAGGTAGATGCAAGGACAAGAAGTAATTATTTGGTTGTTTGTTTTAGGGGTTTATACATAAGTTCGTACAACTGATGAATTTTTCGTTTGTTTTTCCCCAACCATAAAATGTTTTCAGAATATTCATTTTGATAGTGGCCTGAGAGTTTTCTTTGGCACGAATATTTAATTCTTCGATTATATTAAGTTAGTACCTACCTATGTGTCTACTAGATTATGAAGGTGTATAATGTAGATTAAGGTGAAAGTATGTCAAGGAAAAGCCATGTGTATGCTTTAAAATTGAACAAGTTGGTTAACTTTGAATTGGTTTCTATATGAGATTTGTTGGGTTTTTGAAGTCATTTTGCGATAAGTTTGAAAAAGAAACTTTTTGATCCAAACTATTTGGAATAATTTCGGGTTTTGTTTTGGAAGCTATATGGACTTACAGTCCTTGAACATTTTGGATAGGTATATCTTGATAAAGGATATTTCAAAATAAGGACGTTCGTGTATGTAAGTAGGTAAATAAAAAAGTTGTGTATGAGATACCTAGATATCCATGACTTATTTTTTAAAAATTTAACTGACTACAAATGGAACACCTATACCTACCAACTCGTAGGTACATATAACTTTGTTCAAAAATTTTCCACGACTTTGCTTTTGACAAAATTGAAATAGTCTCAACTACAAGACTTACAACCTAATAGCTCCGCTAACCTAACCTAACTAATGGCAAAATATTAATAAAGAATCTATTCAATATACATAATAAGTTTTTATCCCTGTTTGAGAGGGTCCTTTGCCTTATGATAGATATCAACTTATCAAATAAGCACCAGAAAAAAAAAACACAGACAACATAGAACGACAAATTTGACATTATTACAATACAGATTGTTATCGACTATTTAATTGGAAATTGGGCACCTATTGTAGGGATGTTTCTAATTCCCCTTACCGTTCAGTAAGGAAGGGTCAATGTTGTAAGGAATTTACTCTAGGTATATAAAAAAAAAAAATATTAAAAAAAAAAAACAACACAAACGACAACACTAACAATGTTATGCTTTAATTTTTTAATCCAAAAATGCATGGATATTTTTCCAAAAAATTATTTCAAACTAAAAATTTTGAAAAAAAAAAAAAAATCATGCAAACAAAATTTGTTCAAACTGATTTTTTCAAAAATTTACGTTGTTAATTTTTTTTAATTAATTTTCTGAATAACAAGAAGACAAGTAGTGTGAGATTTTGAAGTTAATGGGACTTTAAAAATTAATTTCTGGGTTTCTGGAAAAAATCCTAGACCTTCGGGGTGACTTGCAAAGCGCCTTAATTATAATTTTTAACTAGTTTTGTAAAAAAGCATATTCTTTGACAAAACTTTGCAATTCAAGCTGAATTTACAAAAACCTAATTTTTAAAAACAGATCCTTTTCTAAAATGTATTTTTAAGTTTTTTTTTTTTTTTAAATGATTGCAGTCTTGCAAACAAAAATTGTATAGCAACTGTGAAGAAAAATTATGTCAGAATGAAAAGCATTTTTTTTTGAAAACAAGAGAAAATAATCATTCCAGTGGATTGACATACCTACCTTCTTCCATACATTTTTTCTTATGTCCACATTCGGTGTGACAAAATCTACAATTAGGTATATTTTAAATTCAACTTGAAGCAAAGGATCAGTCAAACAACCACACACACACATAAAAAACCTTCAATCGCATCTATACCTATTATATATTTTGTTTTGCTGCTCCTTCACAAAACTCACAACTTGTCAAAAGCTTCCCAGCCACAAAAAAAAAAAAAACTGCTCCTGTCATAATTTTCAATTTTTCACACTTTTCACAATATTTATTGTGCATAAAATAAACCTTGCACCCTTTTGTACACAATCAATTTTTTTAGAGGGATGAAGTTTTTATTTTTTTTTTTATTTGAGTCTATTGTGTATCATATAAACATACACCCGAACAAAAACCTATAAACCACAAAATTTTCAGTCATAGTCAACTCTTCCAGGCAATCAACATAAAACAAAATGCAATTTTGATGAAAATCGTATTCAAAAAAAAAAAAATTAATAATAAAAAAATAAAAATTCACCCACTCAAACAACCCAGCTCAGACAAGTAACAGACAGAACTAATTCGTTATCCCTTTTGGCAATCGAAATGGGGGTGTGTGGTGTGTAATCAAACTCACAAGGATATAAAAGAATAATAATGATGATGACGATGGTGGTGTTGTTGTAGTGTTCAAGTCGTCAGTAAAAAAAAAAAAAAAACGGTTTTCATTTTCAATATAAAACGAATTAAATAATTTTTTTTGGTGTTTAGATGAACACCAAACAAAAAGGATGAAAGAATGGATATCATGAATTAATGAGTGGGTTATTTGAACTTTCTCCACCAGTGTGGCACAAATCATTTGTTGCAAGACAGGTATAATAAGCTTGATGAACCTGATATAGTTATTTCTCATTAATTTGCACCCACATATCTTGCAATGCACACACCTTTGAGGTTCCATAATTTATGCTTTAAACGGTGATTATCAATTTGATGATGATGATGATGATGATGATGATAATGATGATGCCATGATGGTAAAGATAATTGGTTATATCGTGTACTACGACTACGACATTGCAATATGGATTTAGAATATGCATTTATATGCACCTACATACATTCTACATGTTTGTGCACAGTTTTGATAACCTTTTTAAAAACGGTAACCAATCGTAAAGCTATTGTTTCCACTTCATCAAGCGATAATTCATATAATTGTCTCTTTGCTGAAGGTCTTAAACAGGGTGGTTTATTGTTTAACGATATTTTTTTATTATAATTTTGTATAAGCATTTTATTTTTAAACATAACAGGACGCTGAACCAGATTCAACTCTTCATACCTTTTTGGAGATATAAATCTTTTTTGATTTTGTACCTATTAGGACCAAAGAAGTTTTTCAATAGTTTCTTGGAAAATACTCATTCCTTCCGAAGCAGCTATTATATACGTTCCAGAAGTCCAGTAAGCTTTGGGACATTAGTACGCTATCGCCTTTAAACATCATAATACCCCATGACGTTATGGTTAGTACCTATTTTGGACTATCACGCCAGAGCTATGACATTTCCACCTAAAATATTTTTTTCTTTTTGAATGACTGCCTGGGAAATCGCCAGTCTAAATTTGTTGGTGGGGAAGGCTTTCATGTAACATGTTATTCAAACCAAGACCAAAAACCAGATTTTAGCAATAAATTTGATAGCCTAGAATTAAAAAAAAGTGCACGACTGGATCACACGAACTTGCAGCTCTTGTAGTTAAAAACTATAATGTAACAAAAAAATGTTTTTTGTTTGAACTTCCAGAAGCACCAGATTGCTAAATTTTAACAATATTGATCAACCCATTTACAAGATATACGGGAATAACTAAAAAAATTAGTTTTTTTTTTGTTTTCAAAAAAACATCAAAACCCTATTTCCGCAATACTAACCTATCAATACATAAAACTGAAAAGTTGGTTTTTTTGGTCGAAGTTTAAACAAAATCGTTAGAACCGTTTTTGAAAATATTAAAAAAAATTAAAATAGATGAGCTAAAATAGAAAATTCGAATTTTCCGTCTAGGGAATGACATAAAAATGATCTGTATCAAATTTGAAGCAAATCGGTGCACCTGAGCTCAAATTACAGTGGACGCATAGACATACCAGACACACAGACGCAAAGACGCAGAGACCCACAGACATATACAGACGCACTTATCGAAGGACGGTATGGCGAAAATCACTTTTTCGGACTTCATTGTATAGTGTCAATTTTGATTACATTTGAATATAACCTAAAACATTTTTTGACACGAAACCAATATGTACTTTGCCTATAGAGCAATTAAAAAAATATATAAAAAGTTTAAAACTTTTATTCCGAAGCACCCTACAGCTGTTAGGTTCCACCAATTAAGAGAGGTAGTTATACCAACATGTATAGCATCCCGTTTACACATTAAGATATTATGCAAATTGACATTTTCCGAAGCCGCTGCTGCTGGAGATGGTAGGTATGTTGTGTACCTCTATCTCATCATATTGCCAGCCCGATAATGAATATGAAATTTGATTACGCATCATTTAACATGATTTCTAATCAACTGTGCAAAATTGTTGAGCTTCTACCTTTGACGGTCGGATATCGGGTCGGTTGTTAAATTATATAAACACAAAGGTAGCTAAACTCTTCCGCACTGTATACACAGTGAAAAAAAGGTACATACAAATTTTTAATGTCACACAACCAAAGACACAATAATTATAAAGAAGTCAATTAACAGGGTAATGAAAAAAAGGAGGATTTTGCTTACCTTTATAATACTTACATAATGAGACAAGGTACCGACATATATTTGTCTGCGATCCTTTTATAGATTTAAAAATCATTAGAATGTTTTTTTTTTTGCCTTTGATTTATCGATTTTGTGTGCCTTTTTCAATGCAAAGATTTAATTAGTTTTTAATTATAGCATTTGAATTTGTCCTAGACGTTAGCAATTACATAATTGGGAAAAAGTCTAGATCCCACAAAAGAAAGGTCGTTTATAAGATAAAAGTGTGAGGATGTTTGAGTTTAAATTTTATATACCTAAACAATTTTTGTTTCATCCTTAAAACATTTCCTTCAATACTTCGCAGTAAGGTTCCAAATTTGCAATTGTATAAGTTGTTTATTAAGTTGAAAAGGTCCGGCCAAGTATTGAAGTCGTAAATTTTTAAAGAAAAAATTAATTTTTCATCGCTAACTTTATACTCTGGAGTTTTTATATAACAGACCTTATCTCAAGAATGATCAGTAAGAAGGCTCAAATTTCTTCAAGAAGAATCTCGGTCCAAATTTTTATCTCAGAACTAAAAACGAAAATGTATACCTTGTATGTACTTCTTCGCTAACTTGTTGTAGAAGTTGGCATAACATTTCCTCAGCAAACAGGTAGGTAGGTAGGTAGAAATGGCGGCCAACGAACAAGCTAGCTCGCTGACCCATTTAGCGCAAAAAAGCCGTTGGAACCTATTTATAGAAGAGTGGAGTAGAAGCTGGGGGGAGGCCATCCACAAACGCTCCGAGTCAGACACTTAAGTGTAAAACTAGTCACTACATTGCCAGACTCAGATGGGCTCCGTGGTTAAGCCTTTTGATGGATTTTATTTTATAAAGGTTGTGTTAAAATTATGTAATATTGAGTAACAATTGAAGATGACTCAGACCACTCACTCAGAAGAATCACCCTCCGCATCGGAGACCATTTTCAAAGTGCTATACTAGGCACTCGTTGGCTAGCACCGAAGCGGAAGCTGAGAAGTAAACCGTGCGATCCTTCGGTTACCCTGCATCCCGTGTCCCCTCAAAACTCGAAGTCCGCATACTAGCAGTCTAGCGAATCAGAAGGAGTCAAAGCCATTTCGTTGCATTAAGAAAAGAGATCAAGTCTTTGATCTTCATTTTGGAAAGTTCGTTAAGCTCGTCATAAAAAGCATGTCCAAAGGATTGTACTCTATACCGGGCTAGAGCAGGGCATTTACAGAGGAAGTGAACTATTGTTTCTATTTCCTGCTGGTCCGCACAACTTCGACAGTGAGTATTGTTAGGTATACCCAGTTGCGTTCCTTTACTCGACACAAGCCAAGAATTTGCAGTTCCAAATTTGTATTTTCTTAATTTAGAAAAGTCTCGGACAAAATTTTTTATTTGTAATTTCATACTTCGTCGCTGATTTTACTTTTAAGTTTGCTAAGCATGATAGTCCTTTTCTCAGAAATCACGCAATCTAGATCTAAATATTAAGAACAAGGCTCGAAATTCAAAGTCTCTTATCAAATTTAAAGTCCGCTGAAATATAAATGGAAATGTCACCTGCATACTTTGAACATCTCGGAAGACATTCACACTGAAAGCCTTTATACTGACATATGGGCGGGTGCACAACAATGCTGTACATATTCTAACTTAAATTGTCTTTTTTGTGACTTCTTCCATATATCAACTATAACCTTCTTTACCTTTCCCGAATGGCAAAACTCTTAACAGAATAAGTGGTGTGTTTTATTTTGTAAGATTTTTTAAAAAGTTACTTATATTCCAACACCATAATGAGTCATCCTTTGTGCAATGTTTTTTTTTGTCCAACTGAATCTTTCGTTTATCCTTGGTTGAACCCAAAAACACTCCGAAAACTCCTTTAAAATATATACAGTAAAAACAACAAACTACATAAATTAATCTTTGCTTTGCCGTGCCCTGCCGCATCTTCCAAAAATAAAACAAAAATATGTAAAAATATTTTATACAAACAAAAACAACATTTTTTTTCAATTTCCAAGAAACGAATCTTTAAAATGACCTTTTATCCTTTTCGAAAAAGAATCATAAAAAATGCATTCCATTGCTCTTGTGTACAGAAAAAAAAAATGATTCAGCTTTTCTTGGACAACACCCAATTAGGATAGGCGCCAGTGGAAGCTGTGAAATTGACACAAAAAAGATTCAAATACTTTACTGTATATGTCCCAAACAAAAACAAAAAAATGACAAAATAAACTAAAAAAGTAAATGAACTCTTAAGAAAGGAAAAAGTTTAAGTCCATTGAAATGACAACATACTAATATATTTATGATACAAAATAATGCATTTTGTATGTTTCAAACTGATTGAGTTTTATTTCATTTTAGAAGGCAAAAACGGAATCAAAAAATGTGCTTACATTTGTATTTTTTTGATTTCAATTTTGTTTCCTTTACAACATCGAGCGCGTGTTCTTATGTAGTTTGTAATCAAATCAGCTAGAGAGAAGTCCTTTTCACTTTGCTCGGTCTGGCCAAATAATATTCCATCACGAAACCCAAAATCAAACCACATCACATTCACACTATCTACCTATACATACATGAAGGCTTTTAGCTTTTAGAAAGTTTTGTTAGGAAAAGGATATTTACGTCGTCTACATGCAATATTCTGCATGTGAATTTGTATTTACCAGGTGCTTCTTCCTGAATTTACCTTTAATAGAAGTTCAGATAGTGTGTTAGGTATGTCGTTTAATTTTATACACCATAGACAGTGGGACAACATGACTATCTGTGTTGGAACAAAACTAACAGTGAAACAATATAATTTAAACATTTTCCTGTTTTAATCCTACAGTAAATTATAAAATCAGCAAAAAGGCACCTATTTCTTATTTTGTATAATGTTTACATTATTTAAATATTTAAAATTTGTATAAAAAATAAAATTAATAAATTAATATAACAAAAAAAATAAAATTTTGCAATTTTACTCAACAAAAAAAATGGCTTGAACACAGATTAAATCAGAATACTATTGCATTGAAGGTTTTTAAAAAAATTGAATTGACGGTTTTTTTCGTATCTCTATTTTTTTTTTTTTTTTTGCAAAAAACATTACTCATATCCATTTATCGTCCTTTATAAATTAAATTAGCTTCGAAAATATTTTAATAGTTTAACTATAAGTCATTCTCGAGATATTTGACTTTAATGCATTTTTTCAAAATGGCGACTGAAGTAGAAAACTAGCAGGCAAACTAAGGCTCAGCTTTTTATAGACGAGTTAAGCTAGGGTTAGTTAACTCTGGATCTGGACATATATTTATTTACAGTTACAAATTCGCGAATCGGCCTAAAAAACTCGGAGAATAAAATATCAAAAGCATCTGTTCGGCACCTAGATAAATACCGAGTTGACCCGCCAAGTTTAGTGGGTTTAATCTGGTTTAACTTTAGTCTCGCGCTCAAAAACTACGCCTAAGTTTTTTGTTAATACTCAGGTTATGCCTCACTTGTTAATATTTCAATCACAACATTTGACTGGCGTACTTTAGCTTAAAAAAATGGAACTCTGCTGGCTAACATTTTTTGATCAACGTTGTCTAACTTTAGACAGCCGTCCAAGTTATAAAACAATATTTTCAATTTTTGTCCCCAAGAGTTCTCTAACTTAGACAACTGAGTTGATTGTGTAAACTTTGGCTTATGTGACATTTAATTTGATTAAATAAAGACTATAAGAACACTGTCTAGATAATCAACCGTCTTAGGAAATTTAATAATGACGCCATGAGAGCTGTTACAACCTTTTTGAATGAATTATTCTCAATTTTAAAAATATGCTGTCCCACTCTATGCCACCGTAATGTCTACTAACTGATGTCTAAGGCATTTACATACGTCCTTTCTAATTTTGTAAGTCTCACGTCTCACCTCGAAATTAAGGATTGTGAATATCGAGGGTACTGTAGAATTCTTTGCATTAGATTTTATACCTTCACCTAACCGACACATGACGCTGCTACGACGAGTCTTTCATTTGATATACTCGTGCATAGAAGTGATGGAATTGTGGTAGTTTTGTGGTTTGACTCTACTCTGACTGTAGACTTTTTTACCATAACTCCACCGACCGATTGACATCGACAGTGTTTACCGCCCTTGGAATAAAATAGCACAGTTAAATTATTGAATTAAGTATCAAGGAAGACCATTGAGGCATTGCCACCTGCCACGTACCTAAGTTAAGTTTCAAGCGACTGATACTTGGAATTGTTATAGTTTTGCATGCACTATTGCACATGAGCTTGAGCATATTTGAAGAGTTCTTCTACTGAAATTTCTGTCGAAAGCTGATACAACCTTACCACCTACGTGCATTATAAACTTTGGGAGATCAGAAGGCACATAACCCTAAGCGAATTTGTTTGATGTTTTTCTTTTGGAAATGAGTGTGCAAGTTAAAACTTTTCCTGAATTGTACCTAAAAGTTTTCTATTTTAATTTAGATGAACATAAGAAAATATAAATAATATAAATATAAATATAAATATAAATATAAATATAAATATAAATATAAATATAAATATAAATATAAATATAAATATAAATATAAATATAAATATAAATATAAATATAAATATAAATATAAATATAAATATAAATATAAATATAAATATAAATATAAATATAAATATAAATATAAATATAAATATAAATATAAATATAAATATAAATATAAATATAAATATAAATATAAATATAAATATAAATATAAATATAAATATAAATATAAATATAAATATAAATATAAATATAAATATAAATATAAATATAAATATAAATATAAATATAAATATAAATATAAATATAAATATAAATATAAATATAAATATAAATATAAATATAAATATAAATATAAATATAAATATAAATATAAATATAAATATAAATATAAATATAAATATAAATATAAATATAAATATAAATATAAATATAAATATAAATATAAATATAAATATAAATATAAATATAAATATAAATATAAATATAAATATAAATATAAATATAAATATAAATATAAATATAAATATAAATATAAATATAAATATAAATATAAATATAAATATAAATATAAATATAAATATAAATATAAATATAAATATAAATATAAATATAAATATAAATATAAATATAAATATAAATATAAATATAAATATAAATATAAATATAAATATAAATATAAATATAAATATAAATATAAATATAAATATAAATATAAATATAAATATAAATATAAATATAAATATAAATATAAATATAAATATAAATATAAATATAAATATAAATATAAATATAAATATAAATATAAATATAAATATAAATATAAATATAAATATAAATATAAATATAAATATAAATATAAATATAAATATAAATATAAATATAAATATAAATATAAATATAAATATAAATATAAATATAAATATAAATATAAATATAAATATAAATATAAATATAAATATAAATATAAATATAAATATAAATATAATATAAATATAAATATAAATATAAATTTCAATTCTCCCTAAATTTCCCTAGGGCGCTGATCGGACACAAAACTATGAATTGAAGACGTTCTGTTTCACAAATGCATAAGCAGTTACCCAAATTACACCATCTACGGCCTCCTAGGTACCTACATATATTCAGTTTTACTTAATGTGCTATTTGGCTTTATAACTGCCAACACATAATAAATTAATATTTCTTAGTCGAAAATTTCAGCCTCTTTCTAATATTCCTCCTATCATCGTTCTCTTCCCTGTCGGGAAAAAAAAGGCTCCTCTTCCCCTTTTCTACTCACCGCATATGCAACTTTTTTTTTTTCCAATTTGAGTCTCCCGCGCCTATTTAATTTGTCCGCGCGTCCATAGCTTCCGCCGCCGCGCCGCCCGATATATACATTTATCTAAACCAAGAATGTCTAGAATAATGTAACCCTCATGAATGACAACAATAAAAAGGGGACACTCGGAACACCACAGAAATGAGTTCATTGTCTCCCTTGGTTTAGACCAAAGAAAGCCCCACAATTGGGTTGATCTAAAGAGGGCGGTTTTGTAATGGCAAAAAAATCCTATCACACAGAAAAATATAAAGCAAAAAGACAAAGAAAAACAAACAAATGAAGATGACGAAGAAAGCAGCAGCAAAACGCTTTTTAAGAACAATGTAACTATGCTTTTGTCTACAAAGTCTGCCTGCTGCTCTAACCATATCCCATCATAATATAGTATTTACTAGCCAGTACCTACCCATAGGTTCCCGTTATGCACAACTCCCCCTCCCTCTATCTCGATCACACTCTCTGGAATCTCTAGATGTTAGCGTGAACATCAGGAACGAGAAATAGAATCATCCCTCCGACCATATTTTGTTTTTAATGAAACACTTCTGTTGGAAAATTAATTCACTTCTTTTTTTTTTTTTCTCGGTTAGTATGAGAGTATATGCCAGAGTATTTGTTTTTATTCATTCTGTAATTTTTTTTTTGTTATAATTTTTTAAAGACACTTTTCCGCAGGATAAATGGCGGAGAAATGCAGAATGCATACTGCAGATGCATATAACAACTGATGCTTCTTCTCGTCCTTATCCATCGCTGTTGTGTGTAAATGGCCATAGTTCAAAAAATGTTCTTGCAAATCTACACTAAAGGACGAGGTTTTTGTATTCATGTCCAAGACACAATAAAACAAAACACAAAAAGAGAACCAGGATGGAGAATAATAAAAAAAAATTATTATACAAGTATAATAAAAAATACACAAAAAAAAAAGAAAAAACAAAAAATAAATTGTTGAAAAAAATGAATAAGAAATTAACCCTACGTTTATGCATCCTTTTGTGCTAAATGCAGCCACAGGCGTTTTCTTGTCGTTTCGATTATTTTTTTTAGTCTTCTAGGATATTTTTTTTTATTCAAGACAAAAACTATATTCAGTTTGTTTATGTAGATCAGGGTAGATGTACAATGTACATCAGGACTATGGAATTTTTTATGAATGAAAAAAATGAGAGCTTTGGAGTTAAATAGGACATGGATCAACGAGAGGAGCGAATATTCTAGATATCCTTGCTTATATAATCTGCATAGTGAAGTTTGATGCAATTTTCATTCACATAGTACCTAGTATATGCATAAAGGCAGCTCTAGCTATATATATATATATATTCCTTTCGGTAAGCTTGGTATTTAATGAATTTACCAGGAGCTATAGTACATTTTTATCAATTTTATTTCTTCTGCTTTGTCTCCATCTTTTCCTCAATCACCGAAAGTGTATTTTTAGAGTTTCAAAAAAGAAATGCATTTGGAGCTTCATTCAGCCAGTCAGCAAGTCACTCAATCAATTTAGCATCTTTGTATGTTGTAGATTGTATAGGCTATATGTAAATAGGGGTGTTTGAACTATCTATTTATGAAGATCTGTTACTTCACACCTTAAGACGGCTCGGGTAAAATTTAAAAGGATGCACTTGCGATGTGATCGTGGTAAACAAACTTATTTTCTATTTATCGCTTCTATTTAAATTTTACTTATGCTAGAGGGTAGGTTTGAAGTAGAACGGATGTGGGATAAGATTTTTGTGATGATAGCTGTAAAGGTATTAAAAAAATAGTACAGATATATGTAAGTACGTTTCTAAATTATATACACTTTTAGACTTCGTGACGTGAAAAGTTCATCAAAAGTAAGTTTTCTTCAATAGAAAAATGGCCGTTAAAAATGAAAACTTGTTCACATTGAAAAGAAACTCTATTAAAAATTGTGGATCTTTTCCCTAGCTCAGACAGAAACTGTCCCAAACAAAAAAATTTATGGAAGCCAAATAGATGTTATTTTTAAACTTGGCTGGCCAGCTAGGTGCTAGGAAAAAGTCAAATTTAAAGCGTGAATCTTAAGCCTTCTTTTAAACAACAATGCTTTGAGTATTTTGAGCTTCTAAAAAAATTACTAACCATCTTTTATTTGATATTGATGTTGATGCTGAATCACATGAATTCTTGCATAACAGAAATCTCCCAGATGCAGAGTGAACTATTTTGTTTAGGCCTGGAAAATTTTCGTAACCCTAAGACAATACTCCAATAATCATTTCCATACAGCATGTATACCTTCCTTTTGACGACCTTTAAAGAACCAGCTTAATCTGAAACGGGTTCATAAAAAAGCTTTCCTTACTATCAAGCGTTAAAAAAGGCTTAATCATTTCTTGAACCTATTGGAACAACTTTATAGTGTCCCAATAGTCTCTTTCTACGTACATACATATTGTATTTTAGAAAAATTAGCGCCTCTTGAAATTCAAAAGCTACATGTGTTATGTTCTTTAGCATTAACTGTTTCAATCCACTTGAAGATCTATCTACAAAATTTTAAGTTAGAAATAAAACAAACACAGGTAAATAGGTTAGGTACCTTCTTCAAACTATTTCCGGTGGAAAAATTTTATTGTTAAACAAATTTTTCAGTTAAACGATCTTTGAAGACATTTGAAGTGGCCTCTTCTTCAACTTAAAAAAAATAATATTTACTTTACGAGCTTTCGTCAAGTATAGATAGGTATATTCCACTCAAATGGTGACCTATAATATAGTTTCGAAAAAATGTAACATTCCAAACAATTATGATTGATAACAATTTCATTATCTACTAAAACTGCCTTACTCTGGGCCCTAGGGACCTTAAGTAAGAACAAAAAAGTCATTATAATGTTACTCTTAAACTTGCAAAAGTCCGGAATGAAATATCAAATCAAAACACTTTAGGCACGTAAAATACAACCAATTTCCCATTGATTCCATTTATTTCAGTACAAATAATAAGTCTGTTTGCTTCTAATAAAAAAAAATATTAACTTAATATACAGAGATAGATTGCAAAATTTCTAACCGCTCATATATTATTCAATCTTTATTATTTCGAGAGCAATAATTTACATATATCAATATAATTCCGCGGTTAAACGCAGACTAGACAAGCAAAGTTTTTCACTTCATTCAGATCTGACATCCTTCGTCTGTGTCAATAATAATTTCCCATATAGCATGTATCTCAAACAACCCCAGAGCTATCGGAAAATGTTTGACAAGATACATCTTTTACCTTTCTAATTTCGCCAACATAGTACAGTAGGACCTCGGTATTTCGAACACTCGGTAATTCGAACGCTCCACTAATTCGAACAGTTATTTTGTTTGCATTAAGTATCGTTTAATTTGAACATTTGCGAAAATCGGTACTGTGTAATTCGAATTTGTAGTTCAACTGCTTCGCGGACAGGATGCTGATAAATTTTTATTGGCAGGTCTTCTAGTTCAAATCACGCCAGGAAATGAATTTATTGACAATGAAGAAATTTGAGACTGGGTGGAGGATACAGTGAATGCAAACCTAGGCAATGAAAATGTCTCAACTGACTCTGATAGCGCAGAAAACATCCTACAACCCCAAAAAACTATCAGTAGCGGCGAAACTCTTTGAGATGAGAAACATCTACTGCACTATCTTGTGGAACAAGAATTTTCAACATTTCATAACGACCAGCTAGGCATTTAAAGACATGAAATCATAACAAAAACTATTAAAAAAAAAGCAAACCACAATGTCAAATTTCTTTAAACAACTTTAAACATCCTTGAACTTTATTACGTCTTTTGTCGCAGACTATTTTAAAAAATAAATATTTTCTTTCTTGTTTCGACCAACACGAATTATTTTATTATACTTTAAACCACTTTACACTACTTTCTCAGCCGAAATATTGACTACAAAAAAGGTATCCAGTAATTCGAACCACCGAGGTGTTCGGTCTCTAATAGTTCGAATCACCGAGGTCCTACTGTATAAGTATATAAATGCACATGTGGAGTCGCATCAGCACTCTCATTAAGTATTCGATTACATGCCGCATTATAATCGTTTAATCATTCATTCAAGAAAGTCTGATACGAAGACGACGACGACGACGATGTCGCCATTACTGACACACAACTATAACAAAACTATATAATCTACTAGAACTATTACCTATATACAAACATGATCGCTAAGAAACTGTCATCTTGTAAGGAGCTTTGTTCGTATTATTTTTTTTTTTCAATCGAACGCGAAACACGTTAAAATGTGCACTTAAACTCGTGAATAATAAACACAATGACTAAATGATTTTCCCGGAAAACGTCTAGTCGTCGGAATGTCGCTGAAAGAAACAAATTAAAAAAAAAAATAATAACAACTATTTTGCAACCCCCCATCCGACCGCCTGCACCACACAAAAACCACCCCATCATGATTGAACGGAAAGTGAAATAAACTAATCAAGGCACTCGTGGTGCGGTGAGGGAGTACCCGAGCGCACGTCTATCGAAAGTATCAGTTGGCAGCAGTTTTGCCGTGATGGTTTGTGGTAAAAAAATTACAAGTTGAATTTCCGCAAGTTCAATGCAAAACTAACTTCAATATAAATTGGAAGTAGGTATAATTGTGGTAAAATTTTTAGAACATACAGAACAGCTGATATCGACGCGACGCGACATGGTGTGGTGGTGGGTTGAATAGTAAATTTTTTTTTTTGTTTGGGATTGTTTTTTCCAATATAAATAGATGATTATCAATTTGTAACACAAAATATTTTCAAAAAAGAACACTAGTCGATAAAAACACGAGGAATCTCATGAGATACTTCAACACATTGGTATTTCTGGCCCAGGATAAGAACAATCTTCAAAAAAAAATAATCGAAGAAGTTAAATTTTTGTGGAGAGCTTAATTGATTGAGTCAGAATCCCAACAACCAAAATCCCGAAAACCCAAATTCCCGAAAACCAAGAATCCCTAAAACCCAAAATCCAGAATCCCGAAAATCTAAAGTACCGAAAACCCAAAGTCCCGAAACCGAAATCCTGAAAAATTATATAAAATGGAAAATTTGCGCAAATCCGAAATCCCGAAAAATTATATAAAATGAAAATTTCGCACAACGGTAGATATCTTGTTAGGTTTTCCATATAGGGGGCGTGGTATCCGCCCACTCTCTCAGAATTTGTTATCAATTATATGGAGCAATTCTGATTGTTGATGATGATAAAATTTGTTAGAGAAGTTGGGCTCACAGAATTTTGGTCAGTAGTCATTAATAATGAAATTTCACTCATAATTAAGCATTCATAAACTTAACTTCACTCTTTTTTAATTCGTCCATGCCTATCTGCGCATTTTTTCTTTTTTTCCAAAATTGTGCGGAGAGTGAATATTTAACGGTTCATTTGCCCATAAATCATCAAATTCTACTGATCACTAAGGAGACTTCAGGCCGGGTGGAAGGAAATTTTGACCATAATCAAGCCAAATCAAGAGGCTTCTAAACAAGTTGTTTTCAAAATCTATAGCTCTTAAAAAAAAAAAAAAGTTCTAATATTTTTTGTGTGCAGGATTTTATTTATTTAGAGCAGTTCACGAACCAAAATTCTGCAATTCAACACTCATAGATCACGTTGACACACCACTAAGCCTTGACTCATGTTAAAACCCCAAATTAACAGCATGAATCAGTCTTTGCGTCTGAAAGATACATTACTACTGTTTAATTTTTTGTATAAAAAAAAATTATTCAAAATTTATTTTCGGAACCATGAGTAAAGGATTCAGATGGATATGAGAGCACTAGCACACCCGATCAGGATGCACTTCATTTTCAATCTGTTTGTTTGCCTTGGGCTTATGTGAATTGTGTTCTGATGGATGTTTCTGTTCACTGCCAAGGCTATTAATACAAAAAACGTATGTGAAATTCATTTTCATAGATGTTCTGTTTTTGGGTTATTCGATGCTTAATGCCACGCGTTGCCTATAGCCTGCCAGGCCTGGCCTGATGCCGACAAGCGACAACGACGCACACACAATAATGTGCGTTGGTTTTGGTTGTATTTTTTTTTTTTTTGTAAAATGCTCTTGAAATGCGTTCTGTGATTAATCAAAATGCCAAAGATGTTGGATGTGTATCTCCTCGTGCTGCCATGAGAATATTAAAGGCACATGTTGTGTATTTAACTATTTTTAGGTGCAATGTTTGGACTACTTTGTGTATCTTCAGATGGTTATACACATACGTTAATATAACACATCCAGAGGGTGTGAGCAAAGAAGTTAAATGCATGTCACTTTTTATTTATTTAACTTGGGGGCTTCTAATTTTAGATATTCAAGTGGGATGCTTGCATCTTTAAAAAGAAAAAAAAATGAAATAAAAATAAATCCAAAATAATCCACAAGCGCATCAAGCAAGGTCAGCATAAATCTTTTAGCAGACGAAAGTATAAAAAGAAAGAATAAGAAAACAATTTAACGTGAAATGACGAAATGACTCGGGAGTTGTAGTATAGGGTAGGTATACAAGACATAAGCAGGATTATCGGCCATGAAATATTTTATGATGCTTTTTCTGAAGAAATTATAATGTTGGACATGACAGATCGCACTTAATAATTTTTTTTTGTTTTTAATTTAAGTTTATGAGTTTGTTTAATCTCGCTCGAATAAGGCAGGCGTGAAGGTCTTTAAGATTGGATATCTTTTATTATATTTACTATTTGACTTTGAGTAGTTTAGAATTAATTTTATACCGCCAGCAATAAGACAGAATTTCTTTTTTAATTAGTTTTTCTTATTTTTAATAAATAGTCTTACATAAATTTTAACTAAGGTGGCTATTCATTTACTGCCTTATTCATAAACAAAAAATGGTTATTTCAGCTCTCGTGTTCAGGGAAACTACACCATGGAATAACAATTTTCCGGACTCAAATGGAGCAGTAAGCAACTGCCTTTATTTTGAGTCCGGAAAATTCTTATTCCATGGTGTAGTTTCCCTGAACACGAGAGCTGAAATAACCAATTTCTGTTTATGAATGAGGCAGTTAGTATATGCACCTTCCTTCGCATAAGGATTTCGAAAGATTTATGAAACGTCTAGACTGCTTAAGTTGTTTTTAGTCATTTAACATTTAGGTTTTTTTTTATCCCAAATCAAATAACTTGCACGTTTTTAAGAATACCAAATAAAAATAACAATAATTTTAATTTAAAGCTTGTGAGACAAAATCTTGAATTGCAATTTTGCAAAATGAATAGATAGATAAGATTTAATGGTTGAAGTCCTGATGAAATTGCAGCTGAAAAAATAGTAAGAGAATATGTATTTCCAAGAGAGGAGGTCGAACCCAACATTCTTAGTAAACATTCAAACTGTACCATACCATTGCAACGCACTTATATGTATACATTTCAAATTTAAATGCTCGCAGCTGGACGTTAGCATGGCACCCCGCATCCTAACACGTGCTCGCGTGCCTTTCCACGTCCATGCGCCTCCCTCGCGCGGGTGCCATTACGCCGCCACGGCTACTGTCACCTTCGCTGTTGACATTGGATATATAGGATAAATTCATAGTTTCTTTAAATCCGGATTCTTTAAATGCAAAAGAAACTTTGCATAGACCCAACCTCGCACCTATCCCAAATCCTATAGTGTGCCCAAGAAGGGGGGCTGCAGAGGGGCAGAATGCCCCCCCCATACATATCTCACTGTTTATCTACCGTAATTTTTTTGGGACTTATTTCTAGCGCTTTCGTTGTTATTTTGTTACAGAGTCTTACATTATTAATTAAATTATTTTGGGACTTACTTCCTTTCGTAAACTTTATTTTAGTTCTTAAAAAAAAAAAAATGGTATCTAGTTCATTTGGAACTAAGTTCATATGGAACCTTGTCCCACTATTAAGAGTTAGTTCATTTTTATTTTGGGACATAGTTCATTCAACGTTGGGTTTTAGTTGGAATTTGGTTCATAGTCCCAAGTCCCAATTTTTGGTGGTAGTTATAGTTCATTGGGAGTTAGTTCGTAGGGCCGATTTTTTTTTTTAGTAAAAGTAATCTCAAATGACCCAGGAACTTTAAATTTTGATTTTAATTTTCCTATTTATCAGCACTGATTTCCAGAAATGTTGTATTTTTCTAATTCGAGTCAAATGTTTACATTAGTTAGAAAATCCATCAAAAAATAAAATAAAAAAAAATAAATTTGATGGCACAACAGCTCATGAAGAACTAGGGCCTAGTGAATTACAACTCTCAACCATTCCTGTGTGCGTGTCTGCAGGAATGGAGGGGACCTACAGTTTATTGCCGAATCCGAACGGCTAACGAGCGGCACTTTTCTGTGACAGGAGATACTCTTGGAGGATTTGTCAATTCCTCGCAAGAGGCAGTAGCCGTTTTTTCTTTTTAAATAAATAGGTGGTGTGGCTGGGGATCGAACCTTAGACCTCCGGCATGACAGTCCATCGCACTAACCATCACGCCACGGCTACTACATCAAAAAATAAAATAGTTGTGATAAATTCGCAAATTTGCAAATTTTAAGGATAACATTTTTACAAAAATTACGATTTTCAAGAAAATTAAAGTTTTGCTATGTTAAAAAAAATGATACTAGAACCAAAAAGATAGAAAAACTTCGCTTATGTATTTGCAACCTTTATTACTGAAAGCAAAGGTTGCGAAGCGCTTTACTGTGAAGTTTGACCGTAAAAGTTACACATAAACGTACATACTTAACATATGTATGTAGTTAATTTTGTATTCTTTCCGCGCATGGCAGCACAAATTGAGCTTTAAAAAACTTTTCAGAGATATCATTTGAACAAAAAAATATTTCGTAAAAATTGCAAATTTGCAATTATTCACAACAAATAAATAAATTGTGAGAATTGAGCTGAATACGCTCTAAGTTAAATGGTAAAGTGGATCGTAAAGCGCTGAATACACGATACAACACATCGTACCGATTTGAGTTCATCCGATATCGGTTGCAACTTCGTTCCATAGCATTCGACCGTGGATTTTGGTACAGCGGATACCTTAGAGTACACAGACGATACAAACATCACATGCGATTACGAAAATCGGTAAGCGCTTAAAGATCAATGATATACTTTACTTATAGGTGTCTAGTAATGAATAATTATACTACATATTGTGTACATGTAGTTCATTTGATGAATTCAGTTCAATTAATTTGCAAAAGTGCATTGAAAATCCAATCGAATCGCCGCGCCCGGCCGCCGAGGGTTAAATTTTCATGAACGTAATTTATATTTCTGTTAAACAACACAAAAGTCAAAACAACAAAATTTTACTTACCGTTTTTATGGCCTATTTTTGTACAACAACTTCACCTTTAGCCAACTGGTTTATCACCTTCCTTAAAAGAAGCTTGGTGAATTATTCATAATTTTCTTGATAATTGTTATTTCCTGTGACAAATCAGTTGACAACTAATTAAGTAAATTATTCGTCGCTTTCAAGTCAAATTAATAAGAATTTTTGAAACTAATTGTATAATTATTTCGTAAACGTTCATATGACTAAACAGCTTTAACTCGTAATCATTATATCAAGCGATGTAATCCATTAATTTAACATTAAACTCCTGAAACAAAAAATTATAAAGATAAACATAAAATGAAACTGAAAGTGATAATATGTAGTCAACTACTAATGCCTGGCTCCACACATTTCTGAGGTTTTTCAAAGTTTGTCTTTTTTTTTTCGTTAAATTGGTTTGGTCTGGAGCCTTGCGTGTGGCACGAAACTGTGCCATAGATACTCTGCCATCGCGCAGAATATGGACTGGTGGAGTACCTATCTTCTTTTTATTTGTACCCCGCTATCAATCATCCCACAATGAAAGTGTTTATTTAAGGTTTTCGTTCAGTTTATTATTTTTCCATTTTTAACAAGAATTAACTCAAACTACTGCTTTGGCTTGTCCTGCTAACATGAATAACAATTATTAGACTCACTGCCGGCTGTTAATCATACTAAAACCATATATCTATAAGTTTTAATTTATAAATAACTCAATTTTGTATCTGTATATAACTCTTTAATATAAACAATTATCTTTTCTTTATTGTTCAACTTTTAACGTTTGTGTTGTTGTTATTAAATATGTTTTAACGACAAATCCAGTGACTTACGCAATTTAAATGCCATACTGGTTATACCTATATAGACAGCTATAAATTTATCGCATCTTATACTTAGATACAAGTTGTCGCATTTATGAATCCATAGGTTATGGTGCTTTATAAAGTTGGGTATCTTCTAGATATATACAAATCTTTATAACCTATAGCATATATGAATCATGTTGTTTACTACTTTGGCTTGATATTTTGTATGCACTCCAGCACTCTCCACCGTGATACTGGTTTGGATGGTTACGACATTCTATCGAAGATAACAACAAAATAATTAGTTTTCAAATGTGAATTCAAAAAATAAATTCTCATGGGGAAACCAGTTGGTTGAAGCTTATTTTCGTAAACACGTAGTAATACGGCATACCTTTAGCACACGGACTGCATCAGCATCAGTATATAAACAACAACAACAACAGCAACAGTCAATTCCCGCGATGACGGTAATGCGTGTTATTGAACGAAACAGAATCTGGTTTAAGCCATGTTAAGAGCTTAATGTTGTTGTTGTTTTTTTATAAGTTTGATTATGATATGGTTACCACTTGAAGAAAAAATCTGAACAAAATTTTAAATACAAATTTCCATTACCAATCTATAAATACTTGGTATGTTTTACAAATAAATTCATAGGCAAGGCACCATTTTAAGCCTTTTTTCCTTTTCTTATACTTTTGTTATTTTTTTAGGTTTTTTTTTTTAAACTTGGGTCCAGAAGTATTTTGCATTATGTAGTTTAAGAGGTCTAAAGGCTTCTGAGCTGTTCCATAATAGTTTTCTTTCACAAATGTTCATTTTATTTAAAACTGTGTCACCTGTTTTCTTTCACGCTCTTATCCAAAATGTTTCGTTCCGTTACGTAACGTTACGTGTTATATTTAATAAGCTAAAACTAACGTAACTTAACGAATATTCGGTTTTTACATTTAAATTAGATACGTTACGTTATGTTTGTAACATATTAAAAGCATAATTAAATATTGTACGTAAAGTAATATTTAATTATGCTTAGTTCAAGAACATCAAATATCAAAAAACTTCTTCAAGTTAGTAGATAATATATTGTTACGGAGGTGACATTATATGTAGTGTATTTTAAAAGTAAGGTAGGTACGTTAAGTAATATTAAAATGTAAACGTTATTCGAATATTAAATTGTGTCTTTAAAGAAAAGAAAAATAAGTTACGTAACCTTATGTAATGTGCCTTTACTTTCTAGAACGTAATATAATATTAAATTGAATATTATATAATATCTTAATATACGTAACGTAATGTTGTGTAACTTAACGTTATGGTAAGCAAAGTAATATAAAATTATGTTGACGCACATCGAATTTTAAATTACATCTTTACAGAAATAGAAGACAACGTAACGTTTTGTGTTGTAAATATCTTAAATGTATGGTAGTAACGTAGAGTAATATTATATAATGTAAAGCTAGCGTATATATATCGAAAATTAAATCATTTCTTTATAGATTATTGAAATGAAGTACGTAACGTTGTGTAGTGTATCCCTACTGGTATTTTTGACTTTATGGTACGTTATTGTTAGTTGCATACAATATGGTACGTAACGTAATAGCTTAATAACTTAGAATATTTAATAATATCTTCATATACGTAACGTAACATAACTTAACAGTACGTTACGTAACGTAAATCATAATTTAACATAATTTGTTAATTTTAATAGACAATTTTAGAAGAATTACATATGTGTAATATTAGAAAAGTTCATCGACCTGATAGCATAGATATAGTTTTTTCCAAGTTTAGTTTAAATCAACCTTATGCAGGATTAATGCATTTTAACAACCATATTTTGGGGGACATGTTAGGTATACGGTATACCGTATAAGGATGATCATGGGGGTAAATTGGTAAAATATGAAAGAAATAACTATATTTTATTATAGTCGTGAAAATCCAGCGCATTGTTGGTAATCATGGTTAGATTATACGCAGCGAATTGAAACCACTTAAAAACTACAACAAAAACCGGCTTGAGTGATGCAACTAACCAAAATTCTTAAGCGCAGTAAAAACATAATAGCAAAATTATTTATTGACCAGAGTTGCCTTTTACATGCGATTTATTTTGCGCTTTTTTTTCTTTTGCTGCAATACACAGATTTGGCGCGCTTTTGCTGTTACGCGGCTTGGTAGCCGTAACTCGTTTTAAGCTCATATTTTTCTTGTCAAGGTTTTTGTTTGACTTTTTCTACTTCTTCCTCTGTTTTTTATGTTTTTTGTTTTGATTCCCAGTTTGCATTGTTAAATTCATTAAAGTGCTTAACACATTCGCTCATCTATAAAGTAAAAATGATGTCATTAAGCTTGGTATTTTTTCAGCAAAAATAAACTTAAATAAAAAAAAATAAAAACGTAACATCAACCGTTGCGCGTTGGAAGATTTGAAATTGTTTTGGAATTTAAGACCGGTCGGTTGGTCATGTGTCATGTCCAAAAGTGTGAGCAAGGCCAGTTTAATGAAGTAGCTTGAACTCTATAACATTTGCTTGTAGGTAGAAATTAGAATATTTTATGATTTTTAATTTTTATTTAGATATCTTTTGGGTTTATAATCAATTTGAGTAATATAAATGCCTTTTAACTTCAATACATTTTATATATAACTCTGCTTTTGAAAGTGTTATTAAATGACCTCTTTTCTTTTGCTCTGCTTGTTTATTTTCAGGTAAGCGATTGAATCAATGTTGGATATAACTTTTTGAGCATCAAACTTATTGTTTTTGCTATAAACGGATTTACCTTCTGATACTGATAAAGAAGATGCTTACAGGCATCAGCATCGTTAAGTATAATATTAATTACATGATTTTATTTTTCTTGGCTAATTAGTCAAGAAATCTGACATTAATCACTTCGAGAGGGAATTAATCTCAGGGATTTACTTGGAACATGAATTTGAGTTGAGGAGTGTGTAGCTAGCTTTTCTCTCTTAAGTACGGTGTGTAAATATAAAAAAAAAGTTTTTATAGCTCTGAAAAAAGAATTAACATCCAGGGAAAAGCAGTAACAAAACAATAAAAAGAGTCATGCGAATTGAGTTGTTTTATTTTTTTTTTTAAATTAAGTAAATGAATTCGTCACAAAATTTCAACGAGTTTGGGTATATGATTAAGAAATGTATAAATCTACTTATAGTGCATGATAAAGATTCGAGGGATAGTCGTTAGGGTCAAAAACCTCAGACCAAGTTAATTTATTCTCTTTTGATACCACAAGAGTTTAGAACTATTAAACAACAAAATAACTAGATGTTATTGGAATTATATACTACAAAAAATATATTTTTAAGCTTGAATATCGCCAAAATAAATACTGCGGGTCTTAAACATTTTGACTTAACAATTAGAAAGCACATCTCATAAGACAGGAAGTTTCTCAGGAAAAAAAATTCACAATCAGAACGAAAACTTGCACTGGGTACCTCCATTTAGATCTACCTACATAATATAGGTGTTTTACGATAGGAAAATCAGTGAATTCAAATGCCTCGCGTTATTATTTCATTACGACTCCTGCTGCATCTGTCAATGTCAATCAGTTTTCAAAACTTCTAGGTTCTAAAAATTTAATTTTATTATTTTTAAAATTAATTTTTTAATCTCCTGAAAAAAAAAATTAATTTTTGATTATCTAGGATTTGACAGAAAGGAGGCGTTTTACATTTTCAGTAATTTATAACAAGTTTTGGTGAAAACAAACTGTTTGCCTTTTTATATAAAATTTGCCTTTTTATGTTAATTGCCTTATTTTGTGTTTTTGCAACATATTCACCTATGATGAAGAGGCGAAAGAGGGCTCCTATCACTTTCTTTGTGAATGCCCCAGCCAGAAAGACAGCCCTTGGAGAATACTTTTTTGGCGAATTGGGCGATATCTCGTGTTTGCCATTAAGAAACATTTTGAAATTCGTTCAGAACTCAAAATTGTTCAGGGAGGCTCCCATACGTACACCTAGCCTCTAAGCTCCACTAATTCCTATCCTTATCCGTCATTAAACCTACCTTACCTATATCCTGGGGAGCACAATGGATCCACTGAAATCCGAGTGAGATAATGCGGCTGTCGTATTATCACGCCTCCAAACCTAACCTAACATATTCACATAACATTTTTTTTTTAGTTTTTCTCAAATGTCTTGCACCGAAAGAGTGTAAGAATACCTCGACAAAACGCTCTCAAAATGAATAGACTATTGGAGGGCACCATTTGACATATACGCTATTTAAAACCATGAAATAAAATAAATAAATATGTTGGTATAATAAAACAAATAGAATAAAAACAGATGACAACATAATTCACATGTAATTATTTACCGGTTTGCAAATATTCCAAACAAATTAATTAACTGTATTTACACTTTTTACATATTTTCAAAATAAATAATATATATTTTTCTGATTTAAAATAGATTGTCACCTGAATATGTGACTAACAGTGGCGTGCGAGGGATATAGAGGGACTTAACCTTCATTTCTTTATATACGTTATCATGAAACTGACGAAACTATACTAGAAAATAATCCATAAAATTACAAAAAAATTTATTTTTATTATTCCATTTTTGTTAACTTTTGCCAATTCATATTTCAAGATCTTCTATTTCATTCAATTTCCTTGGCTTGGATAGAAACAAAAATAATTGAAATTGCGTTTAAAACTTCAGAACAAACCGAAAAAGAAAAACAGTTAATCTACCTACGTGCTTAAATAAAAAATAAAAAAAAAAAAAATAAAGGTCTGAAAGAAGCTATGACATAATTTAACTCATCGTATAAATGTTCATATTTTACATATTGCTGCCAACAAAAATAAGCACCCTATTTTGCGTACGCCACTGGTGACAGACTTAAAGTTTGTTACGATGACGATGATTGGAGATTAACTTGGATTTATAATTATACTCAAATTAACAAAAGTGAGTCGAATCGCTTTAAAGTATTTTTTTTTTTAAATTCTGCATACCTCCCGGTATTTTTAACACTTAAACAAATATGTAAATCAAAGAGAAAGAGATATTGGTAGGTTAAGGGTATGAGTAAAAACGTAAAATAACAAAATTTTTAGACACAAAAAATAAAACCAAACTAAGACATCAGTCAAAGTTAAAGTTCATGGTTAAAAGAAATCTCATTTCATTCTGTCTAAACAAAAGCTTACGAAGCTGAACATCACCCATCTGACAAGTTTTGTGTGTCGACATACAACTATTTAAATTTTTATTGTTTTTTTTTCTTTTTATTTTGATGACGGTTGCAGTTGTTGTTGGGTTGTTACCCTCCATTTTTCTATTCCTTCCTTTTCTTCTGGTTCGTATTATGTTTATGAGACCTTAGCGTGGGAAGTTCTTGGAAGAGATGTTTTTTTTTTGTTTTTATGTAGATACATGTTTTTATGTTGAGGTAATTTATTTATAAAAATTTAAATCTATTCATATTGGATATGTTAATATTAAAATTTACTAAAAGTATATAGGTACATAAATTTTGTTTGGGATTTAAAGGGTGTGCTTGATTAAAAGCTTATTGTTAAAAGGTATTTAAATAAGTAGGTATAGTTGAGGTAATTGATAGTTTTCGGTTTAGGTTTATAAGCAGATAAAGTCGAAATCTATAAAAAGTCGTTAGGTAGTAGGTATTTGAAGATTATTGGAACAAGAAATTTGGAGAGTTAATTAAGTTTTATTATAGGTACGCATTAAAATAAATACCTCTTTTAACCTACATTTCTGATTGCACTAGAAATTTTGAAGTTTTTGATTACAAAATCGGCTTCTGTTTGCACCTACTCGCGATACATATGTATATAAGTATGTATATAGGTGCTACATAATGGAAAGTTATGTGTGTTAATTCGTAAAAAACATTGAACTCGAGATTTCGATCACATGACATTACGATGATACCGAGAAGGACAAAGATGGCAATTCTGTCCGTCAGTCTGTCTGACTACACCGTAAACGCATTGGTCGATTTCCCTTTAACTTGGTATGTTGCGTTTTTTGGACATTCTCCCAACACGTTTATTTTAATTTTTACTTACTTTGACACTACGATGATGGAGAGTCTGTAAAGTGTGTTTCGCAATACCTTGCGTCGGTCTCTGCGTCTATGCGTCCGTACGTTCGTATTTCCATTGTAATTTGAACTAGAGCCTTAACAGGTGATGGGATGATTTGCTTCAAATTCGGTACACAGCATTTCCATGTGATCCCCTAGAGGCGAAATTTGACTTTTTAATTTAAGTCATCTAGGACAGGGAGTTGCCATAACAATATTTCCTTTTTTTTCAGATATTCTCACAAAAAAAAAAAAAAAAAATGGCTCTAACGATTTTGATTAAACTTCGTACCTGTAATAATCATATAGTGCAAAACTGCATTCCAAGTTTTTTGCCAAAAAAATCGCATTGCGGGAATATGGTTTTGATGTTTTTGAAAAAATTGCCTTATATTCGGATATTCACGTACTTCCTAATGGGTGAATTTTATGCCTCCGAGTGGTTTAAACAATAGGTATATATTGCATTTTGAAAATAATTAAAAAAAAAAAAAAATCTAACATAAAATTATTTTATTTTTTATTAATCTTGACTTTTTTTAAACATTTTTTCATTAAAAATATCATTAAGATTTTAAAAAATAACAATATTTTAAAAAAAAAAAAAATGTTTTTGTATCTAAAAAAAAAGTTTGATTTTTTTTTAACTTTATATTTTTAAAACACTCGTTCAATTTTTATTAAACTTGGTACTAAGTGTTTTTTTTTCTATTATTATCTAGAATCTTCTAAACTAAATTTTGTCTTATGGTAAAAAATTATTTTGTATTTTGTAAATTTTTATACAAGAGATTATTATATAATTTAAAATATTGCATACCAAATTTTTTTGAAAGTTTTTTATTTTCTCTGAACTAAGATTTGTCAAAAACAATTTCAGTTTTTTTTTTAAATAATTTTATATTATGTTGATTTTTAATATTTTTTTTAATTAATGGTGTACGTTCTATGTATAAACCTACAACTACCTATATTGTTTATTTTTGTGTACCTACTATACAACTTTAATTACATTTTTTTCGGTAGGTATAGGTAGTATAATAATTAAGGCTCCCGTTACTAATTAATTTCACAGTTTGATCTTATATATAATAGCAATTTCGCGCTCTTCCCCAGTCGTGCATTTTTGTATACCACCTGTCATAGGCTTTAGCAAAGGGTCGAAAAGTTATCCTTGATTAGGCTTGCGATTTTCGGGTAAAATTTTGTGCTCTTGACTTCAAATTTAACTTATACGATAAATTTTTTTGAAATAAACAGTTTCTTACAAATTGTTAAATTTGAATATAAAATATAAAACTGTAAAAAAAATATCTTACTTAGGTAGACTATTACAGACTATTCCTTAGCTATAGTCGCCATCAGATGTGCTCCCAAATTTGGTAGAGGTTGCTCCCCTATTGTAGTATAATCACATAAATATTTTTTTTTATTTTTTCATTGATAAATTTATCTCTTCAACGCCTTTAACTAACCAATAAAAAAATAAACTAAGCTCATTAGTCACACAAACTGACATATTTATTTAAACATGTCTGCCGTCTTCTTCATTAAAATTTACAAAAATAAACTTCATAGTGTCTTCTACTGATTATGTACCTATATATTTGTATAAAGAACAAGCCCCTTATTTATGGGTAACGCTATTAAAAAGTCAAGGTCTTAAATAGTCAAAACTTTGATATGGGGAAATAGACGCAGTATTTTGTACGTGATACGACAGATTGACAAAAATAAATAACACATGCCTCATTAAATCTTTAAAATCCAGATAGTACCTGGTATATTGTGTCTGTATTGCTATTATAAGTATTATTCTTATAGCATAGATTTTATAATTAAGCTTTAGAACTTGAATTGATTCATTAAAAAAACAATCTTTAAAGCTAGCGACGACAATATGTCTGCATTCATTAAAAAAAATATATATTTAGTATAGCTATTTGACTTAACCTATGTAGCTTAGCTAGCTTTTGTTATGCTAAATTTTATATTTCTTAGAAATCATTGTTGATTAAAGCTGTTCAAATACAATAGTTGAATAGGTATATGTTATTTTTTTATTTTAACCATCATTTAGAAATCTATTTTAAAATATAAAATTACTTATCTTGACTTATTTGTTTGTTAATATTTTATTATTTTTGATTTTTCAACTTACATATTTTTCTCATCACTGATTTTAAAGGCTTGCATACATATAAGAGTCATTATGATGAAAAAAAAATACTCTTTTATCTTGAGGGTAAAATTTAATAAACAAAAAGGCATCGAAGCGTTCATGTGCATTGAATTCGTTTTTATGACAGTATACCTAATAACCTGAGAAAAGAAGGCAAGTCAATTGAAAAACTGGCTTATTCAAGCTTAACCTTTTTATAAAGTTTTCTTTTTTTTTTTGCCTTTTCTTTTAAGTTTAAGAAAAAAGAACAAAAATTATTTTTAAGTTTTTTCCTTTTCTTAAATGATCTTAAATTATAAAATATTGACGACCTTTTGGTAAAAAAAATTATTATAAAATATTTTTTATGTTTAGAATAAACTGGTTAGTTCGACCTAAAAAAAGGAATTAATTTAACAGATCATGAAGAACAATAGGGCCTAGTGACTTACAACTCCCAACCATTCCTTTGTGCATGTCTTCAGGAATGGAGGGGACCTGCAGTTTATTGTCGAATATGAACGGCTAATGTGAGTGATGGGAGTTTTCTATGACAGGAAATACTCTTGGAGGTTTTGTCAGTTTCTCGCAATAGGCAGTAGATTTTTTTTTTATTATAATTAGGTGAACGAGGGTGGGGATCGAACCTAGACCTGCGGCATGACCAGTCCTACGCAATAACCATCATGCCACGGCTACTACCTTTCCACCTATCCCATCTAAAAAAAAAAAAGGTCATCTGCAAGTTTGAATGCAATGAGTATCATGCAGGATGTCACGTCACCCTTAGGTATGTCGAAAATTAATTATGTTCGAAGGATTTTGTATATCACCTATACAGGGTAGGGTGTCCATTAATTCGTGCACTATATTTTGAGGGATGGAATTATAGTTTTTGAAAAAAAAAAAATTGTTATTTTTTCAAGTTGATTTTATTCAAAATTAAATGCCACTGTTTTTTTTTAATACTCAAAGCTCTCAACAATTTTTAGTCAAATATTGAAAACCAAATGAAAAAATCTTGCTTCAATTTTTTTTTTAAACAAGTTAAAGAATGGAATGTTAGCTTTCAAAAAAACTATAGCACATTATAATCAAAGCTTTCGTTGATTTTTAATAATTTTTTTACCATTTTAAGTCAATTTTCAAAAAATATATTATAGATTATAGGCTCTCCATGTGTTCCATTTTTGACAAATTCTATACGATTTGCAATAAGTACTTCAGCGTATGTATATACTAGCAAAATATCGCTAATGATAATAAATTTAGGGAATTCCTTTGAATAAGTAATTGAAGCGCTATACACCCACCAAGAGAAATCATTACTTTATAAAAATTTTATAGCGCAGGATGTACCTTTCTTCTTTTTTTTTTTTCTTAATTACTGTAACCTTCTAAGGATTTTTCGTGATTTTTCGTCTTTAATTTTGCCACCAAGGTTAACTTCTAACTTCATTGCATTCGTTTCGTTTTTACCCCAGAGACAGCATTCTTACTTATACAGCTTGTATTGCACAAGCACAACATTCCATGCCAATTAGCATCAAACTTTGATTAAACATTTTGCTAATAAAAATGTAAATTTAAGAATTTTTCAATTAAATAAAAAAAAAAAAGCTTCTCCCGCTTAGATCAAGAAGAACGTGATCTTAATTGTGATTCATCACAGAGATAGGTACGATTTATAAGCACGATATTCTTTCAAAGCAAAACGATTGGTGGAATGCAGTTGCGCTATTCACCCATAAGTTCTCAATAGTAAGCTAGGTACATGCACATTCATAATGTACAAAATACCTAAACGTAGTTTGCTGCAACATTTTAAATTGCTGAACAAGAGATATTGTAATTCCATTCATTCATCCATGAGATACATTGTTAGAGGTTTGGCTTTGATTTCAATGCACACAATCCAATCGATTTAATTAATTTTTTTTTCTTTTCAATTTTTCATCCCGTCTGTGGGTCGTCATGGTGAACCGATTAAACTTCGAAACAAAAATCAAAGGCAGCAAAATAAAAATAAAAAAAAAAAAACAACCAAAACAACCAAAACTAAATTGCAAACACACAAAACGCTTTGTTCCATAAAGCATTCCGTTAAAATTTAATTTCAAAAAATTCGAATTAAACGTTGCTGGACTGGCCCAAAATAAAACAATCTGCTGGTTTTTGTTGTCGCGTACGCAATATAAATTTTTTGACCAATTATTCCAGCATAGAAAAACAGCACTATACTCATCATAGAGATTATCGAATTAAAAAAAAAAATGTGTTTTTGTTTGCGATGCGAATGAATATATAATTTTATAAATAGCATTTAGTTTGTGCTACAAAACTATAGATACTCATCATCATCGTCCAGAATAACACAGATTCACAGCAGCATCAGATACCTCAGATACCTACGTCCTACATCGAGGGGGCTGGCTATGGAAAGGAGCTATAAGGGGGTCCAATGTTGTTATAACGAGCATAGCAAACCACAAGCGAACAATCTAAAATAAATTGTCTAATCGTATTGCGCGAAATTGTTGTGCAAATTTATTTAACCTTGATAAATTCGCTTTTCATTTTGGTTCTTTATTTTTTTTGTATTTTATTTTTTTTTCACGGGAATTGTGTTTATTTAATTTATTAGATTTTTTCTTGTATAGGTTATAGGGGCTTTAGAGATGAGCGCGAGAAAACTTTTTTTTTTAATCAAAATTTACTTTTTAAATTTTAAATGGAAAATTGATTATGTTTATTTATACTGCTTTTATTTTTTTTTTAATTCAAGAATCTAACCACGCTTATATGCAATTTTTTTTTTTTTAATTGTCATTAAAAAAAATTGAGATGAGATTTGATCTTTGAATAACTGGTTTAGTGTAGCTGATGAAATTTAAGTTTAATTAAAGATGATAATAAGATTTAATTTAATTTTAGAACTTTTTCTATTATGGGGAAAGGTCGAATGACGCTTCGAATTTTCATACAAGTTTCATGCAGCCTGGAGTTACCTACTTACTTAGATTTTGAAATCTTCTATTAATGGAGTGTCATTTGTTTATAAAGCTAAAATAGCCGCATATTTACAGTTCACGGTCGAAAAAAATGGTGGACTTTTTTTTTCTGCTCCAATCTCCAAATTGAACAAAAAAAAAACAAACACTTTTGAAAAAAAGCCAGAAATATTAGAAATTTTGTTAGACGGACAGCCAGAAGCAAAATAGAAATTATTCCAGAATATACATAATTCAAAATTCATTTTATAAAAAAGGTCAGAATATATTTTGGCGTGGTTTCCAAAGTGAGTTAAAAATGTTATGCACTTTACCAAACCAAAAAAAAAGAAAAAAACACCAGACAACAATTTAGAAAAAAAATGCCAGAAATTATGGAAAGAATACCAGAATAGTTTGGACTTTTTTCTTAGGAAATTTCGTATGAAATTTTTACTGACGTTTTTTCCAAAAAAAAACCTTGGCGGTTCTTCGGGGAGCCTTTTCTAAAAACCGTTTCCACATATTATATGAATTGTATTGTATATAATATGAATATCAAAAGCGTAAGGCACCCCCATTTTAGATTTTCTTAAAAAAAAAAAATCGTTATTTTGGAAAAAATTTCATCCAAATTGCGAATTTCAAAAAATATTTACCTACGGCTCATGTAAGCACAACTTTTTTAAAGGGCTTCGCAACATTTGCGTTCGGTCGTAAAAGTACAAAATATGCGATTTTGTTTACCTCTTTGTTTTTTAGTATCATTTTTTGAACATAAAACATTTTTATAAAAAAAACCGTCCGTAAGCCAAGAAAGAAAAAACACAACCAAGAAAGAATGGAATCAAACGAAAACAATTCAATCAAAACAAAAACATATGACATATGTGTCAGTTTAACGTTTATAAGCCGGTATCCGCAAGTCAATGTAATTTGAAATGAAATAGTCGGTGGATGCATTCAGAGTGAACATGGTTGCGCATTTCAAATTTTGGATGGACGCGTTTAGAGCTAACTTTGGATAACGATCAAAATTCTGAAAAGGAGTAGATTCGTTTTGCCGTGCAGTAGATATTTGTTTGGAACTAAGCGCAGTAGAGCTTCGACTGAAAAAGTAGGGTGGTAGCACTGGAGTCAGTTGTACAAATGTGGTTCAATTAATCTCCGAAATCGGTTCTCTAAAATACTAAACATTTATTTCATTTTTCGATTTGGATGTATTTTTTAACTTTAAATAAAATTTCTTGATAATAGAGATACAATAGACTCGATCTTGAGAATATCTAAAAATAAAAAATGCTTTTACCCCCTTATAATAGAATTTAACTCGATTCTTCGTTCACCTTTCACTTTGAAAAGAATCAGTCATCAGAAATGATTTTCTCATAGTTATTTATAAAACCTTTATTTCTTTTACTCTTTAAAAAACCCTCTTTTCCATTTTTCTTTATAATATTTATTTTTAGAATGTTCGTTTCTCTACCAACCAGTATACAAAGGAAATTCTTATTATATATTTTTCTTAGAAGAAGTGATTAGGAAATATCAAGAAAGCTCAAAATAATTTCATTTTTCGTGGTAAATCTAATTCTATAAATCATAAAAAATCTGAGTACCTTACCTTTACTAAATTAAATCTTATTTATATAAATATATAAAATAAAAAAGAACACTGACCTAAAGCCCACAAGAGGTATTAAGACTTACCTATACCGCTTATTGTAGCATAAACTCTCTTTTCATTAAAACCATTAAAACAACCCCTCTTTTAACATTAGGCAGTAAAAACTGACATTATTGTTAAAATATAGAACTCCTTATACTATACTTACACATATTAAATTGAATTTACACCCTGGCCACATTTTTGTTGCTACGATTTCAATCCATATAAATCTATACACCGCAATTAATTTATGTACTCTAGGATTAAAAATATCAATAATCCAACATTCAATAAAATTGACTTAACTGTAAAAATGGTAGCTGAAACAGCATTATAAAATATCAACGATATGTGGTCAAACGCAATATTGTCGGGTGTTAAAAAGTTTAAAATTGATAAAAGAAATGATAATCTATATACTTTTACAGTTGAAATTAAATGGATATTGATGCACACTGGATACTGGAAAATAATTGTGACACCATAAACTAAAATAAAATATAAATTTGACACTAAAAGACAATAATAGCTTTTAGGCCAATACCACACGAGCGTCCAAGTGGACGAACTTTCATTTGGAAGCGCTATAAAACTCTCTTGATGTCACACGAACTTATTTTTGTAAGTACGCGCGGACGGAATATTTTACTAAGTTAGTTCCTTTTCTTTGGTTGACAAATCAAATTAATATAGAATTAGTGGATGAATATTCAAAAAACGCCTACCGCCTTCCCTGTTGTAATGAGCCCTATAAACTGTATAAATTTTTTTTAGAGGGGAGTTTAGGCAGTAACAATGTGGAATATTGTTTTTCAAAATTCTGAAAATTTTCATCAACTTTTGAATTTAGAATACTTTTTTTGCTTATAAACTGATTAAATAACCTCCATTACCTCTCTTGTTAGGTTTAGGCCTGTAAAATTCCCTGCATTATTTTAGGCAAGGGTTCAGGGAATAACTTTGCGTTTTTAGGGTCGAAGGGGGTACCGTTCCTCAACACAATTGTAGCCTGGCATTTTATCTTTGTTTTAAGACCTTAACCTTGAAAATCGGATGATTACAACGAAAGATATATTTTTTTTTTTTAAACCTAACTTTGAAAATTACCACAATTTTGCAATTAACGGACCTTTCTCCACTGGTAGACTACAGAGAGCAATGAACCAAACACACCTTTTCTATGCAATTTTTCCGATTTCTCGACTAAATTAGATTGTGAGGCTTGTGGTGCACGTAAAATATCAAATAAAGTATCAAAATAATCATTGTTTTCCTGAAATTCGGAATAAGAAAAAAACAAATTAAACCATGCATGCATATTGATAGGATATGGGCTCCTAAAACAAGGGTTCTTATATTCCCGTTATCTCACCTCAACGGTACTTTAGGAACTCAGTTTTTTTAATTTAATTTTGGATAAATTATTTCTATTATCTGTGAAAATTTCAGCAGTATTTATTGACCCACTAAAAAGATAAAAATAAAAAAACACAAAAAAGTCATCTGAAAATTATCTGGAAGCGCGTCCATTTGAACGCTCGTGTGACCATACTAATTTACGACAGTACCCCTCAGGCCGTTTTACAATCTACGCGGCATGAGATTTAAACAATCGACTAAGTTGGACGCGCGGACGAAACCAATAAGTGGACACTCGTGTGTCCATTCCTGTAAGTGTTCTTGGTTCTCAGGACGTACTTTCAAATGGACGCGCAGAAAAAAACGCTCGTGTGACATATTGGCCTTAAAGTTGATTGAAAATATTTTATTTTTGTGTTATTTGTTGTTTTTTTGTTTTGTACTTGTTATAATTTCTAAAAGTTTTCTTTTTTATTGAAGTATATACTTGAGATAAATCTCATTTCTCATCAAAATGAGATGGTAAAAATAAATGTTAGAATTAAAAAAAAATACCCTTAAGTGGGTCGCTTGAAGATATTTTTATTTTATTATTGATTTTAAATGACACTTATGTTTTCGTAATTTTAAGATAGAAAATAAATTTTGACATAGTATTTGACAAATGAAGACAAATTAAAAATGTCTGAACAAAACACTTAAAGCATTGAGTGTCTTCGTTTAAAGGTTTTAATGTTATGTAAATGAATGAGTTAATTTTAGTGCACTTCAACCTACTTCAGATCTATTGAGCTGAATTAGATTGGCCACTCTACAAAACTTTTTATCCAAATGTATGTATCTCTTTTGATATTTTCAGAGAGGGTGATTCTCTCTCTTTTTTCTGCTGACGTCACATGCTCTGATTTGGTGAATATTAAAGTAAATTTTGTTGTGCTGTGCGTCAGCTCGTGAAGTACTATAGAGCTAGAGTCTAGCGGACTTTCAATTCAACTATAAACCATTCCTGTGTCTGCATTTGCAGGAACGGAGGCTACACAATCTACTTCCGAATCTTAAGAACGGCAAAGTTGAGACGCAGTTTTTTCATGAAAAGAGATTCTCGCATCACATACCCTCTCGACTCGTATTGAACTCTGATGCATTGCTGCCTGAACAGAATGAAGACGGAGACGGAACTGGATCCGCAGCTGGAATAGCTGTCAAAATATTTAATACACACAAGTGCAATGTTGCGAACACAATGGAACGTAGCCGCATACGGAGCTGAAGCCGCAGACGGAAGAGTTTGACAACTTTTAACTTTTCACGTGCAGCACTTTTGACGTTTCAAATTGTATGACAAAAAAAAAACAACTTTTTGCGTCGGAAAAAAATATTGTGGTTGTTTGTGTCGCGAAAAAAAATTATTAATTAAAAGGAAAAATATTGGAAACAAAAAATGTTATTTCTGAGCTTGTACACAAGAATATTGTTTTGTTTTTCTTCAAAATACTTTCAAAGCTCTACAACAGCATTGTGGACACGAAAAAATAACGTACGACACCACTTTTTGACAGCTCTTCCAGTTCCGTCTGCGGCTTCAGTTCCAGCTTTTTATTCTGTTCAGGCAGTTGGGATGCAGTCAAAGTGTGTCATCCATTTTTTTTATTTTTTATTTTTCTTGGCTTTCTCAAAAATCACTACGTCTTCAAGGAACCGCGCTGAAGTACCATTTTGTTTCCGATCTACTAAGTCCTTTATACTCAACCAGAACTCTTGGTTAACAATAATTTTAGAAGATTAAAAATTATGAAGTTTCGGTTTCTCGGTAGTCTTTTTGTTGGTTTCGACATTTCTATTGATCGTGGTGTTTTTCTATCAATATTGCCCTCTTTGGCTATGGTCATATTGCTCACTTGTTGTACAGGAGTTTTTCTCTCTCGATGTGTTCTGATAGAGACGTCTTCTCTTTAAGTCTGGAAAGTCTTCTGTCCTGACTAATGGACGAATATCTTCCTATGGCTGCCCAGTTTTGTATGTTCCTTTAGGAGGCATCCTCTTAAGGTATCTACATTATGCTTACTATAGCTTATAGTAGTCTTTGATCTTTCGCAAGAAGGAATCTTTCCAAGCGATCCGTATATTCACTCGCGATGACGTCCCGCGGAAAGTTTTTTTTTTTCTTCAAATGTTGTTTCCACGAATAGTCTAATATAGCGTCGTCGCATGATATATGAAGGTTATAGTTATACTCTTGGATTCGACCCGGAATAAGAGACGTTCAATAAAATGCATATCAGGTATACCTTCTAGCTGCAAATCATCCAATACGCACGGTCAACTTAACACCACCTGTTAAGGATGTCGGTTCTTGGTTCGCATAAATGTACAAATATCTTCCAAGTTCTAGTTTCCTTGAATCAACAGATCGGATGAGCCTCTGAAACTATAGCCCCTGCACCATAAGTCGATTTTGAACTTGAATATTTTTTTACAAGGTTTTTTTTTTTTTTCTAATATTATTTATACCCACAATCTACTTATTGACGTATTCATTTCTCACTATGAAAACTTTATATCTATTGCCATTTTCTGTTTTTTAGTTTTTTTTTTTATTAATTTCAATAAATCATAATTATACATACATATTCATTTATGTAGAGATCAAAGTATTAAATTAAATCCATAAGAACAGTTTAACCTTATAAATTATATGAAATTTATCAAAAAAAAAAAAAAACATCTTCGTCAAAAGATAACAAATATTTCATTTTTTTTTGTTTTTTCCTCTCACAACATTTCAGTTCATGTATTTTTCTATACCAACAATGTTTTTTTAAAAAATTAGTAGAAATTAGTTTGATGTCAGTTTGTGTTTATGGCCCATCAGATATTGGACAGACAAAAAAAAAAAACACACACCCTTCCTTCCATACTCTCTTGTATTTTATTGCTACACTAATACACCAAAAGTAACATGAATGTCTATAATATTAATAATGGAAGCGTGAATAGCAAAATATTTGCTTGGCGTTGCTATTTTCCCCGCAGATGATGGATTCGAAAATATAGCGAAATGAGAAATGCCTGATGTGGATGTCGTCCTTTGACGTGGTTTTACATCAGAGGCAAATAAAATGCATATACTATAAGCATCAAGGAACACAATAAAAGCAAATGGTATTTGTGTTGTTTTTGTATTCTAGTATAGATATGTACCATTAGCATCAGAGGATTGTGGAGTCTGTTAGAATTCACATATTAAAATTCCATAGAACGTAGCTATACATTATTGCCTATATACACTGAATGTGATGAGATGAAAAAACAAAAACGCAGCATCCCATCATGATGATCATCATCAAGTGTTGAGGGAAAAATCAAACGAAATTGAAGGTTATTTTGTGTGTGCGAAAATTAAATTCCATGGCCTATATGATGGCATCCTCTGGAATACAGCTCCAGCTCCAGACAGACACTTTCTTGTCTATTCTATGCCTCTGTTCTTATGTTGCCTCTATAGTCTGTATAGCCTTAAAAGCTTTGGTTGTAATGATAGTCGCATCAGCATCATCATCTCCTTACGATATTGTTGTTGTATGAGAGTAAAAAAAAAAATTAAAATCAATGAGTTGTTGTTGCATGGTGATGTGGTGATGGTGATGATGAGATGATGAGGAAGCACAACATATTTGCTTAGAAAATTTTAGCATTTTATACGTGTCGTTGGTATGTGCAGACGAGACTTCAATCAATATCATCGTCATCAAGTTGTCAATATAATCAAGGACATATGTAGGTATACTTGTTTTTTTTTTTTTTTTTAATTCAACAACAAACAAAAAAAATACCAGAAAAAGTAATATGTAGATATATAGACATACTGAAGAATTATGTGGCAGGCAATCATGATTGGAAAACTTTTAGAAATGGATGCGAAAAGAAGAATTAAAAAAAAAAAAACTTTGACAAGCAATCAGTGTCATATGATAAATAATCAATCAAAACTGTCTCTATGGAGTATATTTATGATGATCATAGAGGATACTTGCAGAGCAGAGCAGAGCAGAGATTTCTGCCTATAAGGACAAAAATTAGTTTACAATTAAGCCATATTGTAACATTCTCAATTAAAAAGTTTATGTCATAAGCCTATACATACATATAGGTACTCGTCCCGTGTGATAATAAATTTAGTATAGGAAAACTGAAATTGTATCTTAATTATTCATAAAATACATTATTTTTATAATGCCACTGTATGAGGCAAAGAAAAGTGGAAATTCTAGAACCTACCGGTAAAACTTAGATTTTTTCACGAATATTGGTAAAAGTCCGAATTAGTTTTAACATTTCAAAAAATTTAAAAATTTTACAAATATATATTTTTTTTTAACATAAACAAATCAAAGAGAAAATCCTTTTTTAAGCAGGTACCTCTAATTTTGTAGGGGAGAGTGGGGCTAAAAGTAACACTTTTTACTAAAATTGATGCTGTTCCAAAAAAGCCAAAAAAAAACTACTGATCAGAATTTGTAAAAATATAACATTTAGACAAAAAAAACGTGTTGTTTCGACTTACCCCATATGAGGGGAAAGTTGTAACATAGGCCGGGGTAAATTGTAACAGAAACTGTGTTGTCGGTTTTTTTTAATGAAAACTATCAATTTATAAACAATATAAACAACAAAAAATATTGTATATACCAGCTAAACATATGAAATTAATATTAATGTTTAAAAGTTATTATATTAATTCACTAAATTAATTAATTAATTAATTAATTAGTTTTTAACGTTCTTAAAAAAAAAATCAATACTTATTTATTTTTTTGAAAAAAAGCTGAGTTTAGCCACAAAGATTAAATATTCCAAAACGAGTATGATATAATGAATGAATAAGAATTTTACTAATTAGCAAGCCAGAAAAAAAATACGAGCGACCTCTTTTCTTATCAACCTTTTGTTGACAACGATAACCGTCGAATGGACTTTTTTCTTTTATCTCAAAATAACGAAAAAAAATTAACCAATACGAAATACTAACATCGAAAACCATTTCCATCGTCTTGGTTCCAAGAATGTGTTTGAAAATATGAATGAAGTTACAAACGTATCAATTTTGAGGACTACCCTCATAACTTTTCTTCATGATGTCCTATATTCACAGTTCACACCTAAAATATACTTGACGTTAGATGAAAATTTTTCTCTTTGACGCGTTTCTTAATTTTCAAGGAAACTCATTAATTTGACGCGTTTCTTAATTTTCAAGTGAACCCTTTCATTTTCAACTGTTACTTTTTACCCCTGTTACTTCTAGCCCCGCTCTCCCCTACTTACGAAAAGACAAACATCTTGTGGAAGGAGGGGGTCTATTTTTATCATTTAAAAGGGCTTATTGCGAGAGCCTATAATAGCAACAATTACAATGCCATGACAATTTTTCCCTAATAAAATTTTGTTTTATTAAAAATCCCATGAGTCATTCCCAAAATATAGTGCACGAATTAGGTGACAACCTATATATTTTAGCCCAGGAAAAATAGACTTTTGCATGGTAAAAATTACTCAGGGGCTGAAATTTGGCATGAGTTTTTGTACTGAAACTGTCTGTAAACTGAATCAGTTCCTCACCGATCCGATGATTCTCATTACCAATATCTAAACTAACTACTTTATTTCTTTATTTGGCATTTTCCGTCTATTCTTACTGGACTATTTATTTTTAATAATTTTTCATTTTAAACTGTAATGCGGTTCATTTGTATGTAAAAGTACTCATATAATATGCCTATGTTGGTAGGTGCCATAGAAAATCATAAGAACAATTTAATACTCATTCTTTAAAACACAGATTCGTACATAAGAGATCCAGTCGTCTACTTTATTTAATTTCATTGCTAATTTATTTAAAGGACTTCGTTGAGCTCTATAGATAACTCAAGTTCCTTTTATTGATTTCGAATATTCTGTGAATAAATTAACAAAATCATGAGTATCAGTGTTATATCCTTTTGATCACACAAGTTTCAAGTTCCCTAAAGCTCACTAGACCGAATTGTTTTTAAAGAAAAAAAAAAAACTCAACAAAATTGTTGAAACTTCTTTGTTTTTGTTTTGTCGCCATCAAAAGGTGAAAAACATTTTCAGCCTCTTTGAAATTTTATTGAAGTATATTTACATGCCAAAATAACGGTGTAAGAAAAAAAAAGAAAAGAATTTTAAAATTAAAGACGCTTGTTGAATTGCAATGAAATCTTCGTCCTTTGATAAAACTTTGTTTTCTTTTACTTTTTTTTCTCCTTTGATATTAAAACCTTCATTCAACAAAAAGTGCGAAAAAAAGCTTTTATGACTTCATTCTTATATGTGTATACTTTAGTCTCGACGTACAGTTTTATTATCTTCATTAACGCCTCCGTGCCCATCATAGACTGTGCCATACACAAAAATGTCCGAAATTAATTTAAGTTTCTTTGTTTTATCTGTTTTTTTTTTTTTTTTTTTTTTTTTTTTATATTTCTATGTTTCTGTCACTTAATAAACTTAGTTGTTTGATAATGATGTTGATGATGATAATGATGATAGAGGATAGCAACCACTATACTACTTTCATCCATTTAGATAGAATTTTCAATGACACTTAAATTTGTTTGTTCCTTTTTCCGAGTGAGAAGGACAATTCAAGACACTTTCTCAGCATCATCGTCATCCTACTGAAAACAACGACAAAAAAAAAAAAAAAAAAAAAACTAAATAAGAAACAAACTCATGACATTGACATCCTTTTGACAAATAAACACAAAACGGTTAATGAACTGAAAATGAATTATTTGTCAATTTAAAATGTTATCATTGAAAAGTTTCTTTTCATCGTTGTTTTCCATATAAAATAGCCAACCGAAAAGGATGTCTTCATGGGGTTCGTTCTATGTCACCATGTTTTGACTTTATACATTACACAATTTAAAGCGACTTCACGGGTGCCCTAATCAACGACATAATTTACAGTTTTTTTTTTTACAGAATTTTTTCTCGCATCTTTCTAATTCAATTTTTGTATAGAGGATTCAACGATCCACTAGTCAGTTCTATATCCGCAAGGACCTCTACAATGCAAAGTTGTATGTAAACTTTCTTTTTTAAATGTTTGTTCCCTTTCTCGGTGATGTTTTCTTGTGTGTCCTTTCGAAGCTAATGAAGTTCAGTTGTTTTCACTTTGTGTATACATATACCAGGACCTGGTGTCCGTTTCTATAGAGCCAAATGATTTTCACTTTTAAATGAAGCATAAATTGCAAAATTTATCGTCCAGTCTAAGACCTTATAGTATTAAGCCTGGGTGAACCTTCTTTAGAACTCTTATAGGGATTACTCCCTCAATTGATGGTTGTTTGTTCCGAGCAATAGAAAAAAAAAAACTTAAACAAAAACGATTAAGTTGGTTCACGTTATTGAGCGACTTGAGGAAAATAAAAGTTTTTTTTTTTTTTATTTTAATTTTTCCCATTCAAGGTGGAAGATATTATATAGTCCTCCTGTTTACGGTTTGGTTAATTTTTCTTGTATAACAAGTGTATAAGTAAAGCTACTTAAAATTTATTTTCTTGTTATTGTGTATCTAATGAATCGTTTGTTGGATAATTGTTTTTTTTTTAATAGCAGTGGGTTTCATTGTTGTGGGCTTTTTATATTTTTCAGGACTCTATTTTCAATGAAGCTTTTCAACCGTAACAAATATCTTTGATATACATATTTTGTTTATGTATTTGAAAAAATCTCACTGCCAATAAGTGTTTAATTTAATGTCCTCCCCTTAGCAGTTTCACGTGGTTGTTTTATACCCTCACCATTCTACGCTGTCACTTACATTTGTAGGAGATACTTTTGTACGACATATTACCTCTCAAATAGGATTGAGTCTTCCTTGACTGATTTTAATCCCAGGAACATTAAGAACTAAAATAATATATTTCAGCTGTCACATCCACACTAATAGGTATAATTGATTATACCACACCTTCAATAATTATATATGAACCAGAAAAAAAAATCCTAATCCCATAACTACGAGAACGACACACCCAATCTTTACTCATTCATTTTTAGATCTTAATGTTGACATAGCCCCAAAACACGCCGGACACATCCAACAGGAAAAGATATAGAATAAAAAAAAAAACTGATATGAAATGAAATGAAAGAAGAAGAAGAAACATATAATAATCCCAAAAATATATGCATTAGAGAGAATCCCATCATCATCAAAGGTCAAATGCTCACAACACATTAGATTCCCATTTGACCCATTTATCCACAATATGGACATTGATTTCAAAATGTTTCATGGAACACTAAACCTACTCTAGTCGTATTTAGCCTAAAACATCACATGGTCTGATGATAATGAGACCGACATTAACCGACAATGGGATCTACATATTTATATATACATCTGCCAGAGCCATTTAATCTGGTAATAGTAATCCTTTAATGGAAGCGATGTGTTATGATGTTGTTGGTGTGTTTTTGGGACACGTTATATGGCCGAAAGAGTGACGGCGGCGGCGGCTACGTTCTTAGGTGCGGAAGAATGAATTTCCACTTCTCGTTCTATAACGGCATGTTTTTGCATCTCTAAGAGTCCTGATAATGGAAGATGAAAAACATCATCATCATTAATTTTAAATGGCGCCCAACACTCAGAAGAAAAAGCAACAGTATACATACCTACTATAGCACGTGTCATTTTCTTGAAGCGATTTCCGCTCTGTCAGTGTTCTTTTTTTGTATGTGTCCTTTAAACTTCATCTCCCGATGGGCTTAAGTCTATCCATCTGATCTGATCTGGTCCAACCCGCGGCGAAGCTATTAAATTGATGTCAAGTTATTCATTTCGAAGGCTTTTTTTGCTGTTATTATTTGATGGCTTGTTGTTGGTCACGCGTCAATCAAATTTTGCCATTTTCGGATGGCACAGAGAGAGCAGTGAGGATTTTTGTCCTTGGAGGTCGGTCGTTTGGTTGGTGGTGTTGTCGGTGCCGATTGTTCGGATGTGGCATGTTTTCCTTCTCAACCTCCTTCTCTGTCAAAGTGCGGGGAGCTCTGTTTTTCGGATATAGGAAATTCTAATTTTTGAAGAATGAATATATGAATACGGTAGTTAGGAACTTGGGGAATAACAGAACCATGAGAGAGCCTCCACTTTTTGAACTGTCAACATGGGAAAATGAACGAGACAAGGGAGCTATGTTGTGAATGAGTGATTGCTTTTCGCTTGTCCTCCCACGCTCTGACTTTTGTATATTGTTGAATTCCTTCGAAAAATAAGCCCAAAGTCAATGGTTTTGTAAGCCACATATGTTGAGTTGTGTTGATGACATTTGGAAAGTCTGGTGAATGTTCGCCTACCCTCACAAACTGTTAATCTATTTGCATGTACGAAAATGCTTTAATTTTTTTTTTTTTGGGTCTTGCTTTTGGGAACTCCAACTCTGTAAAAACAATCAATTATGTGCGACGGTAAAGTGTGAAAAGGCTTTAAGTCTTTAAAGTTTTTTTTTTTAAGAGAAAATTTTAACTTCTATTATATTGAAGGTAAAGGTTAAGTATCAAAGAAGTTCAGTTATTTGTGATTAACATACTTACATACACAAATATCTTAAGTTGTGTTAAGCTTCACAAGATAAAAAATAACAAGGTGTCGTATTGGGGGAGCGGGCTAGCCACTCCAAGTTGAGATGAAGTGCTCCAGGGAATTGTTAAGTCAAAACAGCGATCGATACCCTTGAAGTGTGCTCCTTTTAAAATTCAAATACGCTTCATTAAACCGTGGACAAATTCCTTCAACATCATGGTCACTGTCGTTATAACCTCATTTTATTTAAAAAGATCAGAGACCTCCAACCCGTAGGAAATTAAACATCACTCTGTGGCTCCTGAATCCAAAGGCGTTTGATGCAATTTTCGGGTCTATTAGTGTTAGCCTAGTAGCACATGATCTGTTCGTTGACGCATCCAATCAGGTGTAAATGGGCTGAAATTGCGAAAAAAAAAGCAATTGCGTCTGGAAAGTTTCCGAGCCATGCAAGCGCCTTAAATACCTACCTCCGAGAACAAGTTGCTTCTGCAATGTCTGCAACTTTTACGAGTTAATATTAAGGTCATCGTGAGAAGTTCAGCTCACTGAACGATCGGGCATAAAGAATGCCGCGCCCGCCGTTGTTCGATCGTTCGATTTGTATGGGAATTTTTTTTTGTTGGATTTGTATAAAACCAGATTAAAACACAACGGAGGCGAAAATTAAAAAATTTCGAATAAAAATTAAAAAATTCAACCGATAAAGTCAGAAAACCGTAAAACATCTTGAAATTTCAAACTTTCTGAATTAGTTTTTGGTTCGTACGCGCATAACTCGGCTGAACATGATCCAAATTGGATGGGAATTTTTTTGTTGGATTCGTATTGAATCAGATAAGCACACCACGAAAATAAAAATTGGAAAATTAGTCAGGAAAAGTCGGAAAGTCGTGATAGCAATAAATAGCATACTTTTTGAATTATTTTTTTTTTCGAACGGTGACTCTACATTGACATTTTTTTAACAACAAATTATTTTATAGATAGGTACTGAAAACGGGCAATATATATCCACATGTAATAGGCTACGGGGTCCAAAAAAAAGAAGAAAATTTCTAAACAACTTGAACTTAAGAGCAAGTAGGTACGAGTAAGTAGGTTCTGTGGAATCGTTCCTTTATATTAGTTGAAATTTCAAGGTTACCGAACAAAACAAATAGGTTTAGGTGAAACAATTAAATAAAGCTTTAATCATGCTTGAAAGGTTTTAACTGAAATACAATAAGTGATTAAGTATCTATAAAGTGTGTTTGTAACTGTGTATAATTTATAAAAACCTCATTTTTGCTAGTGCCATACTAAAATTGAGTTAACTTCACCATAATATTGCGCCATTAATTAGAGTAATTTGTACAAATTTTAAAGAGCTATTTTAAAACTTGTTACATACTGTGAAGATTTGATTATTTTTTATTGTTTTTATTTAACTTGACTGTTACATTATTTATACATATCACTGTCTACCTAGAACAACTCTTCATTACTACGGCACATAATATCTTTCAGATGCATTTTCTTTAAACGACTAGATAAAGAATTCATTCATTGCATTAAATTCACTTAGTTTATAAATGCACTTGATTTCATGTGAATTTCATTTATAAACACCCATCATATCCACTCCTCATTCCGCCCACTCTATTATGATAAATACATTCCATTAAACATTGTTGATGCTGCATTATTGTACCAACCTAGAACCAACCTATCTACAGTAGTTTAAATTATCTTATAATGCAAGTGCAATTCAAGAAAAGGACTAACACAATACTCACTTGCACATCAGCACACCGCACCTATTACACCTTACCATCACCTGAGTTTGAGGCTTGGCGCTATAGTTTGTTTGCCGCAAAAATTTAACAACAGAAACAGAGCACAAAAAAAAAAAAAAAAAAACATCGACGTTAAAAAATGGACTAATAATAAAAATAAACTCTAAGCAAATGCAACGAAATTGTATTGTGTGGATGAATTGTGTGAGCTTGATGTGCCTGTGCATCTTGAATCTTGATGTGCTCGAAAGGGTGCGGAGCAGTAACACACCAGTAGTGTGTTTGTTCTTACTAGAGATGCACCTGTAAAAGCTGCCACTTTCTTGAGTAGGCAAATTCAACAACCCCAAACAATAACAATAAATTTGAAATGCATCAGAGAAGTAGCAACAGCAGCGGCAGTAACAATAGTGCAAGTTTACTAAAGCAATATAATGTGTGAGTGAGTATACCAACATGTGGTGGTTAAAACTATATGTCCAAGGGACAAAATGGTGCAAACGCCATTATTGCCACTTTTGTTTTTCGGAGAAAATTCCTAAAATCATCTGAAAATTTTACCTCTGCTATACTGATTTTGGTAAAAATATGGAAATTTTTAAAAACAGACCTAAATTCGTGCAGAAATTTCGTCCTACATTTTCAAGAACAACTTTCCTTATTGGAAGTTGTTGTATAATTGGTCCGATTTGCCGAATAGAAAATTTGGACATTTCTGCTCGTTTCGAGGTCTCTGGAATCCGAGTTTATCGATTTTAGATAACTGTGTTGGATTACTTTTAGCGTGGTCTCGTAGTTTGGAAGAAGTTCAGAAAATGATAGAATTACTAAATTGAACAGAAATTTATTGGTACACTCAAAGATACAGAAGTGACCACAAAATAGTCTTGGCAGATTTAAAAAAGCCAACCTGTTATTTTAAACTCAAAAATTATTTTAAGGTCAAAATATAGAAAACAAGCCCAGTCAATTGGTCAAGATCAGTGTTCTATTTTCATTTTCATACTTTTAATAAATAAAATTTAAAAATAAGATCTGACAAAATCCTGCTCCACTAGAAATTGAGCAGACGCATCATCATAATTTTTGTCTTCAATATTTGAAAGCAAAGCTGAAAAATTGTTGATTCAAATATCTTGGATGGCTCAGATTTAATTTTTCTGGACACCCTATAATTTCTGTAATTTATAATTTCTGTTTTTATATTCTTATATAGCCATATTGATGACTTGCTTCAAAGGTAGTTTCACAGCAAAAACTAGTTCTATAGAAGTTTTGAGATTTAATTTTGTCAAAAATAATTTTTACTGAAACATCATTTGTTCAGTAAAAATTTTTACTGAAACATCTTTTGATTAAATAGCCAAAATATGTATGAGTATTTTGATTTTGATGTCCAAGTATGTTTGAATAATAAAAAAATTGTGAAAAACTTAAAACTCGAAAACCCTTTAACGTTACTAGTTTTGCCGTAAAACTTTGAAGTAATTCAATATTATGGCTGCTATGCTAGTGTTATGTTACGAGAGAAAAAAATTGAAAATTCATGTTTTTAGTATTAAAATTTACAGGCATCCCGCTCTGAAGAGAAGTATTTATGGTCACCTTATGTATATCCCAAGTATTGGATTCGTAAAAGAAGACCTGCCCTTTAGATTTGATCAAATCTGGTGACCCCTTGATGGAAAGTTATTTTTATAGTTATACATACAAAAAATAGATTATATAGCAAAATAAGTTGTTTTCAGTGAGGTTTAATTTTTTAGTGCAAAATATTAATGTTTTGAAATATTGACCCATATATTATATTTAAAGTGCTCAATAAAAAAAAATCATTATGAAATAATCAAGAAATCTTGCATCAATCAAAAAACTTAACACTATAATTCCTTTTCAATGGCAAATAGAGCACTTTGCTTCCTAATTGAAATAATTTGTACAAAAGAATTTAAAAAGAAATATCACAAGCTGGCAACCATGCACATTAGACCAAGGTTTTAAAAAATATTATTGTTAGTAAGTAAGTGTAAACAGTAAATCATTTCCTTCTCTGTCTAAGCCCTCTGTATTTTCTTAGGTTAGGTAGGTATGTTCATTACTATTGCCATCGGGTAATTTACAATAAAAAAAATGACTTAAAGTTAGGTAAGCATCAAGCTTTTTCGTTACGGCTCAATCTTAATGCTTCTACAATGGTGGTGATGTCGCGATACATATGTATATGTTTTTTGTATGTGTTATTCAGTAGCGTATGTATATTGTTTATGCAAAATTATACCCTCTAGCGATAGCATATTATAGGCAGTGTTGCCAGATCAAAATTCCAAATCCAGTCAATACTGATGACTTGTTGACTGGATTTTTCTCTTGCTAATCCAGTCAGAAAAAACAGTCAAACATAAGACATTCTTTTTCCAACCAAAAAACGGTCAAATATCAAAATACTAAAGTTTAATGAAAATAAAAATATATTTTATTAGTTGTTATTAACAAAAATAACGATTTGTTTAGTTAAACTTAAATTTACAGCACGGTTAAGTTAGTATAATAAATAAATGAAATATTATATTTGAAATTATAGGATTTACCTATAAGGTTAAAAGCATAGTGTTTTAAATCTGTGGTTTCGAACCCAATTTCTATTTCGTCGTTTATTTCTATATTTTGATCTATTTCTATATTTTTTTGACGTCTATACTATATTTAAAAGTATATATTATAGACGTCAAAAAAAATCCAAGTAGTAAGTCCAATGTGAACACCGTCTTTGGCAAATGAAGATGCAGTCAAGGTTTCGTTTTGAGGTATGTTGCTGGTCTGGTTGTGTTAAGTATACCTAAGTATAACGGCCATATTATTGACTCAATACATCAAAATTAAAACATAAATCTGGATGTAAATCATACAAATTCAATGTAAATTCATCTGGATTTAAGTTTAAATCTGTATGTATCGAGTGAATAATACGGCGGTAAGTATAAGTGATGGGAGAAAGAGACGGGCAAATGAGGCAGGATTTTTTAAGTTTTTTAAAAATTTGTGAATTTTTTTTGACGTTTCCTTTTGTGATATCTGTTTTGTTAGTATTAAGTTTTTGTTTGGCACTTAAGTACTACAGAATCGAAGTTTTTTCAATTAGAAAACTATTTTTTTAGTGAAATATTACTTTGGTAATTGAAAAATTTGTAATTAAATTCTCCGGCGAGTAAAAATTTGTGTTTTATTTTAACGACTGCTGAACGTCAGAGTGAATCGGTTGTGTGTGTCTGAACATGAGCTGCCTGACTTATGCCAATGTGAACACCGTCAAAGAGACTTAAAAATGGATGTGTTTGTTGATTGCAGTATAACAGTTTACACTTGGCTCACACTGAAGTTACAGTTAAACCCGCTTAACTAAAACATATTCAGGAGTTAAAATATTTACAGGTTAAGTCAAACAAGTTGTTCGAACTCGTGAGTCCCATTCGACTTTTATACCCACGAACAAAATGCTCGTGAACAGTTGAAATTGAAACTATTTTCGAGTACTTAAGAACAAAGTACTTAAATATCGTGAATATTTTAGGTATTGTTGCGTATTTACCGTTTGCTGTATTGGTGGCTTAAGTCGCAAGAAGTTAAACTGGTTTCTGTATTTTTTTGTTATTGTAGTAAAAAGAAGATGAATATGTAACTATGCAAATGATCAACGTCTGTAAGTGCGTTGATAAGATGCGGTTTTCGGGCACTTTTTTTTTTAGAAAGGATAAATATACTGTTCTCAAGTGGGAAAACAGCGCTCTTGGTATGTTAAAATCCAAAAATAAAAAAAATTAAATTCCTTTGCTTCAAAAGAAAAATTAAATTTTGTATAGCCGGCCATATGCAACTTCCAATGTACACAGTCAAAACACCGAAGAGTTAAGCTAGCCCAATAGACATCTTATCAATCGAGTACATCCGAGCAGATTGATCGTGAACATTTTGTTCACGAGCGCTTGACTCGTTCGATCCCATTCAACTCATTCGCATTATTCGCAAGGTGTGCTCGTTCGTACTCGTTCGGTATTTGTCGTGGATCACGAGTCATCACACTCGTGAACAGAAAAACTCGTTACCATCTTTTTTGGATTGACTCTGTTTGTTTGAACTCGTTATTTTGCAATTGAGTATTCGATATTCGTGAACAATACTCGATTCGTTTTATTCTCTGGTTGGTACTCACCAGTCACCATCCTAAATATGTGGGCCTTTTAGAGCTTTTATGATGTCAACTTCGATTGTTTACAAATAATTGGCGCATAGCTGCATCGAAAAAAGTCATACAAATTATGTCAAAAGTAGAAAATAAAAAAGAATATAACAACTGCCGCATTATTGAAAAAAAACTTGTTATCATTACCCTGATAGTAGGTATGCATATGTAAGTATCGTAAGACTTACAAAAAACATCTATTGAAATAAACAGATCATAAACACCTAACAACGAAAAAAAAAAAATCATAAACAAATTTGCGTTGATTTTTTTCGTTTTTTTTTTTTTTATAATAAAAAAATTAATTTCCACCAACATTTTAATTGGGGCATAAAATACATAAAAATTGCGCATATATAAAACCTCCAACCTCGGTTTAGTGTCAAACTGCTGCACTAAGTTTTTATAGGTAAAGGTATACCTAGAAGGTAGAGCTATACGGCAGCAGAAGCCATCCCTTTTAACCACATTCATTTAACTACGTGCAAATTGTATGAGGATAAAAAAAACCCATGCACACAAAAGAACATCTACCTAGCTACTCGTTCTCAGCAAGTACTATATAGCCTATAACATAGGCATTAAGATGCAAAAAAAAAATCTTTTGATTTCTGAACCACCTCCATATTCTCTCATCAATGCGTTGCCATCATCGCCTGCTACAACGGACGATATATCCTTAACTCAGCGTCAGGTACCTATATGCTTTTATTTTTTGTATGTTATGCCCATTGTACGTATACCTATCCCTGTTTTTTTTTTTGTCTTGTTTTCTGACTAGCACATCCATTCTCGCCGCCCACAAACCTCCTGGTTAATGTAAAATTAAAATACAGAACCTTAAATGACGAGGCGGCTTGCAACAGAAATATACCCATTCCGTTCGCGGCAACAACAAAAAATAAGCCCCCCAAACGTAATCAACTTTAACAAATAAATCACCGTCCAGCGGCAGCGCGCCAACAACAGTCTCCCACGATCTCATCCAATATTATACTCGTATACATAGCCTGTAGCCTCGCGTGGCACGGCTGCATGTCAGTTCTCAGTTGTTCATCGACGATTTACAAAAACGACTTTCACCGGCAGTCGAGTGTCTCCTTCCTTTCTGTTCCTTCTGCTGCTGTTTCTCCACCATATATGGACGAACCTTTTGTACCTGTATCCATAGGAAGGTATTGTTAAACTCCTTCATCAACTCTCCATCAACCTTCTCATCCTCCTCCTACAACAATATTGCTCTTGGTGTGGTGGTTATTTCGGTTCCCCGGGGGTTTTTAAATTTTTCCGAAAATAATTTTCCATCTAGAGGCTTAAAATTTGCTCCATGCCACACGTCCAAAGCCAAATGCCAAGCGTGGTGAATCAAGGAATAAGGAGGTTGCAACAAAAAATCTGCAAAAAAAAAATATACTCGGTGTAATAATACGACCACCAGGTAATCGACATGAAACGGGAATGCAACATGCAATCGACCGGAAAATGTCCCGATGGGACACTGTCGCAGTCGCTATATAGCATGCGGCTGGGCCGGAACGTCCGTAGCCACTGCCGCCACTTTGTCTGCATACAAACGTGATGATACATACAACCATGTAGCCGATATATTCGGCCGACCGTCACACAGAACAGACAGCCAAATAGACAGATAGACGGACGTGTGCCTGATGTGCATAGATTACGAACTCGCGGAATTTTGTAGCCATTCTGGTTCTGGTTCTACCCTTTTAGGATTTTTGTTGTTGTTATGGGTCGATTATAAATAAAGATGTGCAGTGTACCTGTATATCTACCCGACTATGACAAGGAGGCAATATCAAAATGTTCTCAGTTTTTTTTGTTCGATAAAATGGTTTCGCTGATGTGAGTGAATTTATAAATATTTATGCCTGTATATTGCCTTTATGAAAGGGTATTGTATAAGGGTTCGGATATGATAACTAGATTGACCGATGCACTGATAAATATACACAAAATATAAACAAAAATCACTACAAAGTATTTTTAATGAGACTTTCGAGCCGATTAAAAAACCAGGTGTGAACGATATTTCAGCCAGAAGATCATTGTTGCCGGTTAAAAACCGGTCACCACCGGATCTACATTATATAAAATAGGTCTTATATTTTCCAAAACTCATTTTCACCTTCTCACCGGGCCCAAAAAGACAGATTTCTATTATAGTGAGAAAATCCGATTTCATTTCAGCGATAATATTTTAGCTTTCGGCTTATCGTTGCCGGTAAACCGTTGATCTAAAATTTGTGAAATGGGTCTTATAAATTCCATAACTCATTTTTTCTCGCTTAACTGCGATACTGGGCTCAGTTCAAGTGATAATGATATTTCAGGACATGTGTGATGTAGGCTTAATAGCTTTCATACCTAAGTTTTCGCGTCTTACCAGACCCAAAAAGCCGGATATTCTAGTGAGAATAGCCGATTACATTGCAGCGGTGATAACTCAGCTATCCAGATATCGGTGTCGGTTAAACGGTCACCTGATTTGTTGAAAATGGGCCTTACAATTTGCATAATTCACTTTACTCCGCCTAACCAACCCAAAGAGGCAGCTGTTCTAGTAAAAATAGCTGATAACATTTTAGCGGAAATATTTGAGCTACAGGCTTATTGTTGCCGCTTAACCGGTCACCTAACTTGTGTGAAACATATACGTCTTACAAATTTTTTAGTATGTACAATTTTATCCACCTTTCTGTACCTGATTTAAAATCAACAAAAGCACATACAGTGATGTGCTATACTTTTTTTAAAAGCTTATATATTTCATTCTTTTATTTTTTTAGTCAAGTTATTTAAGCGAATAACTTTTGAGAAATTAAATTTAAAAGTAAAATTTAAAAAAAAAAATTCAAGTTGATTTTTTTTTTTAAATACTCCGAAATTAAAATCCACAGTTTTTTTTAAATACACAATGCTCTTATCTATTCTTAATCAAATTATCATCATTATTCATAACTGACTTTCAAAAAAAAAAAAAAAAAAAAAAAAAAACGTTTTAAATCAATTAACATTAAATGTAATTAATCCACACTCAGTTTCACACCTGCATATGTACTATATTATGCATAAAGCATGTCGAGTGATACAGATAGGTTTTAAAAAATTTAATAAAAAATCTTTTTTTTCTCTCTCATTAAATTATACATAAGTTAAGCAGAAAGAAAAAAAATAGAATTTAATTCCCTTATTTAATTGGGCAGTTTTTCTAATAAAATGTGAACATAATTATTTTACGCGTTCTGTTATGTGGGTGTGCCACTTTCATAATTTGTATATTATTTTTTCCATGAGTAATCCCTAAAACTCCCCTTAAAGCTAAAATGATGAGCAATTATTAAATAATTTATTATTTTAATGCGTTTTTATGGACATTTTTAATGCGTGACTTTTATTTTTTTTTTTTTCAAAGCTAAACTAAAATATGAAATTAATAAAATAATAATCATAATTGATCATAAAGCTTATTCTTTTTTGTTTTGTTAAATAATAATGTTTCTTTTCTTTTTAATTTCAGGTAAGGCTAAGCACCTATGCACTTAATGATTTTTTCGAGCATGTATGTATTCGAAATTTAATTTTTTATCATAGGGAAATTGTTTTTTTTTTTTTTAATAATAAACTATATTTAATGACACTTTAGTAATTTAAAACAAATTTAAGGGAGCAATATTAAAGACAAAAATAATGCTTTTTATTTTATTAGTTTCAGAGAGAGTAGTAAAACAACGTTTCCAATCATATTTTTTTAATATAGGATTTTTAACATGTTTGCATAGGTATATAATATATAAATGGACTCCACTAAAATGATTTAAATACAAAAAAGTGATTCTTGTTCCATGTATTTTTTTTTTTAATAATCCCCATATCAATATAGAGGTTAAAAAAAAAATATAAAAACAAAATTTCATGCAAGAATTATGTCCTCGAAACTTAGTATTATCGAATTATTTGAATTTGGAATCATTTCCCTTTATAGACCTGTCAATAGTCTCTGAACTAATCTCTAATTCAATGAGAATAATGAATGGGTAGGTAAGGCACATATTTAAAAAAAAAAAAGGCAAACTCTGTACATATTAATTGTAACCGCAAATAATCCTCATATAGTATTATGTCCATATGCGGTTAGACAAACACAACAGTTTTATTCAAACCAATTTTATTTGTTTTGTTAATCGAAAATATTTAACATAAAATCCGTAAAGTAGATTAGGTAATTAAAAGTCTTGTACATTTTTATTTTATAAATAAACAAAATAAAGTCCCATTTATTTGATTGTAATCTCTATATGAGATTAAATGATAATTTTTTTCTGTCCTCGTTCTTTCTCTTTCGTTCTCTCTTGATTCCACTATAATATTTATCTTTTAATTAAATTAAATTTATATCCATGCTTGGAAATTCGGATTAAAAGAAAAAACGATTAAGTCCATCGAAGAAGAATAAATCTTTTTAAACATTTTATTGGAAAACTTTAAAACTGTTCCGATTTCACATTTCACAGAGATCCTTGAATTTGTAGATTTATTTTATGAACTAGTATTTGAGGAAAATAAATACATATTAAAAGATATTAATTTAATTTAAAATAAAATAAAAATAGCTTACTCTTCATTTGAAACATTGATCTACTAAGGCAAGAGAAAAAACGACATTTGTTGAATAAAAATCAAAACTGAGTATTTTTTTGTACTTCAATGGAAAATCACAAAAAAAAAATTGCCAAACGAAACCATTCATGAAATAAGAAAGAGCAAATTTGCATGCTACATTAACCCTCTATAATTCAAGACATTAAACTGGTCTGATCCTTTGTGAAAATAAAAACTATTTTCTGCTTTTGATGAAGTTCCTATAAATATTTTTCAAATGATTTCAGTTGTTTAATTAAAAATCTCAGACAAAATTAAAAAAAAAAAAAAAAACACCTAAAACCTCTAATTACAAAGAGTGATAGAGTACACATTTATAAATATTTGTTCGCTTGAAGCGGAAATATATAGATACGCCGGACGTTAAATCTAAACAAACATCCGTTTTCCTGTGAATATCCAATGAAAGCACACATTATAACCAAAATGTTGTTGCTATCATTTTTGGGTGTCATTATTATGTATTTTGTTGAGATGAACTTTTGCCATTAAATCAATTTATTACACATTATTTTGCTTGCCATCGTCTATACTCCTTGCATTTTACTGAACTTTATTGTGAATAATTTATGTGATTTTATTACGAAATTTCTCTCAATCTTTGGATTGTACTTTATTAATGCAAACAGCAAATATTAAGACAGCTTTTATGAACATGCAGGCATTATGTTGTATATAAAGTAGAATATTTAAGTTCATTATTATTATTATCGATGTTTGTTATTTACACTTGTATTCAGAATTGCAATAGCCTTTGGTTTAATGTTTTTTTTTTTTTTTTTTTTTTTTATATATAATATTTTCTATAGCCACCATTTTATCCCTCATGATGGAAATATGAGATATAAAACTTAACCCCCAATCATGAAAATAAATATTTATTTTATATCTTATTTCACTTGAGTTTCTCGTCCTTGGGATCTAGATCCTTGTTAACGCCTTAAAAAACGGTTCGACACAAGTTGGTTGCAAGTAAAATATGGCAATGGACTTTTTAGCCAGTATCGTCTGTCAAAACTAATATATTTGTACAGTATTCCCCGCTTAATTGCACTGAGGTAGCATGTAAATATTATAGTATTATTATATAGATAATATTTAAGTCTATAAATAGTCCAGTCATTTGATTGTTTAACCTAGAAGGTTTTATAGGAGTTTTGTAAAATATAATTTTTTTTAATATAGATTTTGAGAAGCTGTCTAAATTTTCACTTGAAAAAATGATTTTCGGTTTTTCCCCAATAGCTTTTTGACTAATTTTACGACGAAAATTTTCCAGAGATAAATAAAAAGCTCAGAAAATTTCCTAAATTTAAAACATATTTTTAAAAATAATTCAAAAAAATATAATGGCTCGTTGTAAGAAAAAATTGTTTTAGATTGATAAAATCTGGAACCGCTCCACGAATTTGATGATATTTGCAGGTGATAGGTATATGAGATGACAAAAGGCACCTCCACAACTAATTTCCACCCGATGATAGCCCCACTTAAAAAAAAAAAGTACTATGATCTCTTAAATTGATAAAGAAGAGGGGATCCATGTGGAAAAAGTAACACAAATATTTAAAGAGTAAATGGCATAAAATATTGAATTAAGAGAATAGACATTTGGTATTATGTAAATGTAACAAGGTGTTGGTAATCGAAAACAGCATCTCAAAATCTATAAAAACGCCACTTTTCCAAACTCATTCAAAGCTTCGAGACAACTACCTTTTTTTTTTTACCAAATGACAGGACTGAAAATAAATTGTTTTTCAAAAACTCAGTCATTCAAGAGTTCAGAGCAAAAAACTAGTATTTTTTTTAATTTTGATCAATTTTTAAAATAATAATATTTTTAAAAATATAAATGTAAGGAAAAAAATTTAATGAATTTTTGTAGGGGATCACAAAATGTACAACCTAAGCATGAACATGTTTTCGAAAAAAAACACACCCTTTTAGAGTTATGTATATGCGAAAAACCGTCATTTTACATTTTTTAAATGCCATATCTTGTAAACGGTAAATCGCAGGAAAAAAATGCCAAGACCTATCTTGCATGAATTTCTTAAACGTTTATCATTAATAAGTTATATAAAAACGATATTTTTGACATACATACATAGGTACCATTTTGAATAACCTCTTATGCAAACCAGTTTCGACAATGGACTTATAAAGCAGTATTCCATATGCCAAAATAAAGATAATTACGTTTTAAAATCTTAATTAAATAAGAAATTGATTTGCAATTGTCACAATGATTTTATAATTCTTGGTGTCGGTAATTTTTTCTAAAATAGATTTCTATCGTTCAGAAATTTCTACTAATCTACCAAATAATCTTAATCTTATCTTTTGGGCATTTTGGGATGAGCTTGAGATATAGAATCAGAAATACTGCTGGTGTTCCGCAAGGATTCATAATGGGTCCAATTCTTTCTTTAAAGATTACAAACTTAAAAATTAAATTATTTTTTTGTAATAATTTAATAAAACACTTTATGAAAAAAATTTACTTAAACATGAAACATGCGGCGGCGGCCTCGTATTCAGTAAAGACTTGATAAAAATGTTACATACCTACTTACTAATTTCAAGCTGTAAAAGTTTGTACTTAAAACTTTTTTTCTTAGAACAATACATGTAGCTATGTTAGCGTGGACTTAAATCTTTTTTTTTTCTGAATGAGGAAATTTTTAAGGGAAATTTGGTAGGGAAATTTGATAATTTTGTCTTGTGTGGTTTACACGAACATATACATTTGAGGTACAGTAAAATCCAAAATCCAGCTTCCTTTAGATTTTTTGTGATTTCTAATACTAGTTCAACTCTACTTTAGTTGTGTTGATCTGATGAATTAATATTTTGGTATTTCTATGGTATTGAAATAGTTTTCTTTAGTCTACTAATCGTGTACAGCTGGCAATTGGTCACCTCAAGGCTCCTAATAGGTAGACTTCTTCCAATCAATTATGTTACTCCTCATAAAAATTTCATATGCTTACGTATGGAAAATGCACAAAGTTGGTATCTACAATTAATTATCTTGCCTTATAGTAATTTAAAATAGAACAATGCTCTTCTTCAATCCGTCTGATATGAATATCACCATAGAACTTAATTTGCAAATTTAATTTATGCCTCAAATTACTTCCGATTCCGAGATTGATATTGTCATTGAAAATTTCCTTTAGCATAACGTCAAAAGTCTAAGTATTGCATTTCACATAAAGTCTCTCCTACACTCACGAAATTTATATGTACGTAACGTAGGTATGTATCTATGGTATTGGGTATAATGTAAATGTTTTTCTTCTTCATTTTGAATTATCGTCAACAAATGAAGACGAACATAACATTCTGAAATTAAGGTTAAAGTTGTTGTTTGTTATCTTTAAAATCGTCAGATATATACCTATGCCTATTCTCCCAAGTGTAATTGATATTCTTAATATACGACGAAGACGATACGTTTACGCCAACCATAATAAGGATTTCTTCTTCCAGATTTAAATAAAATATATGTATTTTGTTGTGTACAGGTATAAATTAAACCAAACAGAAGGAAGCTTAACTTTATTTTGATGTGATATCTTGTGACTTTTGGGAGAATAAGGGAATTTATGTAAATTATTTATTTATTTATTTTTTGTTTCTTATTTTTTTTTTTTGTTGTTGTCAAAGAAAAACATGTGCATGTGGGGTTGAAATTTGTCTTTGATCCAAAGGATGAGGTTGGTACATACAAAGGTACGTATGTATCAGCAAATTAACATAGATTTATGCGAAATGTTTTATTGACGTAGAGAGATTGACTTTTAATGATATTATTTTGGGTTTCAGGTTAAGGGCTGTGTCACATAACAACTTACTTTTAAGGGGAGCTGCTATCAATTTCAGATGTTTTTTTTTAAGGTTTTCGTAGAGTTTTGGAGTTTGTATTTTCTTTTAAGGATGTTGCATGGAAACATATTTTTTTAAAGTATTATTTGGAATTAAATTTACTACTGGATGCGAATTGATTTATTTTTATTGGAAATTTCAAGAAAAATGATCAAATTTTAATTGTAATTTTCGAATAACAAAATAGAGTTTTTGCGGTGCATGGATATAACTCCACAGGACATACATAGTCCGTAAAGGAGCTATTTCCAATCTCTATGGGATATAACATCACAGCTCGACTATGGACGTATACATATCCACACCAAAGTGAGTGTCCATTATGGACTTATGTCTTGAGGAGTTATTTACATTAAGTCCTTGCACTAGTGCATTTATAAATCCAAGCATTTATAAATCCAAGCCGGTTTTGTTTATTTGTTTATTGCAATACAAAAAAATATGTGTAACAAAATTTGTAGAGAATTTGAAGTCCTACAAATTTTTAGTACCTAGTACCTACATATTTTTTTAAATTTTATAATATTTAGATAATGTGCTAAATTCTTAAAAACACTGAACAAATTTTTACTTTTCTAAATTTGTTGACCTGTAATTTTTTAAATATTTATAAATAAAATAAATAAATTTGATGGCACAACAGCTCATGAAGAACTAGGGCCTAGTGACTTACAACTCTCAACCATTCCTGTGTGCGTGTCTGCAGGAATGGAGGGGACCTACAGTTTATTGCCGAATCCGAACAGCTAACGAGCGGCACTTTTCTGTGACAGGAGATACTCTTGGAGGATTTGTCAATTCCTCGCAAGAGGCAGCAGCCGTTTTTTTCTTTTTAAATAAATAGGTGGCGAGGCTGGGGATCGAACCTTAGACCTCTGGCATGACAGTCCATCGCAATAACCATCACGCCACGGCTACTACTAAATATTTACAATATCGTAAAAATGTTTTTAACACAAAAAATAGAAAATTTAATTTACCATAATTTATTCCACACAAACTTTTTTGTAGCACGTACAGAAATAAAAACTCAAATTCCACCAACTTGGCCAAAATCTGATTTATGATCTTCCATGAACTAGCTTTCGAATGAATACAAAAAATTTGGGGTGTTACAAACTGCTGGGTCACCCATATAAAATAGTCATAAATCCACTGGACTATTTGTTATACAGAGTGTTTGGTATAAGGTGCACCAAAAAGGTAGAGCGAGTAGGTTGGGTTAAGACAAGAAAAAAATCGTATGGAAGTCTATTCCCCTCCGATTAGGCGCAAGGGGCAATTTTCTAAAAAAAAAAATGGCTTAAAACAGAAAAAAAAATATTTGAAAACAACGGTAAAATTTATAATGCCATGCGATACCTTCTTGGAAAGCCAGAAATCCCACCACACCTAACTATTTTTATAAAATCGTCAATCAATATTTCCTAAGGGCCATATTCTTTAATTTCTAGAAACCTAGTTTTACCGAAAAACCAGGGGGGTCATTCCGTAATTTTCAAAACGATAATCATCAAAACGATTATCGCTGACGTGATTGTCAATAATTTGCTTCACGTAATTCAAACACTATCTCCTCGTCTATCGTTTTTCCAGAGATTGTCAAACCATCATTGAAATGTCATAATAACAATTTGCGTTATTAGAACGAAGTTCTTTAGTGCACGGTTTGTTTGTAAGCCCAAGAAATCTACAGAAATTTACATTAGATGGTGGCGCAATGGAATAGGTACTTGCTTCTTAACCGAAAGGTTCGGCGTTCGATCCCTGCTGGCTACACGTTTTTTTTTTTTTTCGAAATTCGAAACCCGTATAGAACTAGTTTTTCAGTAAAACTAGCTTTGAAGAAAGTCAATAGTATAGCCGTTAAAGTTAATGACCTTATCTTTAAGTTACCAAAATTTTTGAAGAAAATCATAAGTCGTAAATCAATTTACACGCAGACAGACGAAACTTAAAACTGTATAAATTAGATGTTTTCCTCTTTTCTATCATTCCAATATCATAAACATAGTTGATTAGAATCTCATGTCCGAATGTAAAATGAATGATGATTAAAAAAGAAAAACATCATTCTCTACATTATCTCTTCTTTGATGATTTGTCTCCATTAGAGTTGATCTATATTAGCTTACCCACCATCTTTTCCTCAAAATCTGATAATTTTATTGACCGAAAACAAAGGCGATATTTTTCGGCCTTCGATCTTCTCTGTGACATTTTACTCCTTAAATAATTTACAGCTTTTGTTATTATAGACAAGCAATCAATATATCAAAGCTTTTTTTTTTTATTTTATTTTATAGCCATTATTAGGTATACACAGCATGACCTACATTAACTAGGGTCAGAGCTGTAAAATACCAGCCCATTCTCTTAGAAAAAAAAAAAAAAAAGACACAAGCCACTTAAATCAAAACGAATCTAATTAAGTCCCGAATAGACTGGAGTATAGAACCAGCAGCATATCTTCATCTATTTAGGATGCCATTCAAGTCAAAAGAGAGGCAATCTATTTCACAACAATAATTGCATTTCAAAAGACGACTCTTAGAGCCATAAACATTTCTATTCGCATAAAAGTCAAGATAAACTCCAATTTCGCCACACTTAACGTTGCTTGGGAAATTTTATGGACATTTTTTATGACCAAATTACATACGCGCACGCACAACCAGACGTTTCCTGATAAATGCTAGATAAATTCTTTTTCCATCACTAAAACCACCATAGACGAGTATCCTGGAAATCCTGTACCTACGATGATGATGGGAATGAAAATCCATGTTAATGACTTCTTAAATCGACATCAACTATACCATCATGATTGCTTAGGGAATGAGCAAACAGTACACAAATGTAACAGAACAACACACTAAATTCTTAACAATTAAATTCTGGAATCTATCCTTATTTAGAGAAAGATATGTACAATCACGCAACATATTATTCTCATTGTCGCATTTAGATGACGATGATGATGCTTTCGAAGAGACACTCGTTCGTATAGCTAAAACATACTTTTCTTCCAATTAACATTCACAATGTGAACGCATTAAAAGCCCGTGCTTTTAAGTGTTTGTGTATGTGTTTGTGTGTGTGAGTGAGTGTATGCGTCAAAACTCAATTAAATTTTGTCGCTGTTCCAGTTCTTCATCCCTCGAAATGGGGTTGTGAAATTGGGAGGCTGATGGGTATGGTAGGAAGATACTCGTCTACTGCTGCTGCACATTGTCGAGGCTTGATGTCATAAAATACATTTACTACATCCGTACGAGAGTGAATCTAGATGATGTTGTGTGTACAAGCTAAAAAAAAAAAAAAATCCATAAAAGTAGCTGGACATCATAGAACGGCGATAAAATGTTGAATTCTCAGTCACTATGTAGTGTAGCTAGCTGCTTATTTAGTATCTAATAATTCATCTTTTCATTCAAAAATGTTGCCAGGTCCTTTTGAGATAAAAGTCAGTCCTTTTGACAGCATCAAATAAAAACAGGTTCTTTTTTATCAACATTTTCCAATATTTGAAATGGAAAATAAAATTATTAAAAATCAACGAAAGTAGATAGAATGGCCTAAAATTTTGATGATGTTAAGGTAGGATACTACTTCTTCATTTTAAACCTATTTTCTTAATAAATTTCAGCTGAACACGCCTAAAACAGTGACAGTTCATACCATTTTCACATTTTTGTAATTGTCAAAGTGACATTGGGAGTTATTATGATACTAAACAAGTAAAATAGGCATTTGGCAATTTTAACTTTAGTAAAATGTTAAAAAGATAATACGATGCTTGATCGTTTAAAATATCTAAGATCCTGTTTTAAGCCTAGCATCATACTAAAAATGCTTTAACATCACACTAAATCTTCTAAAATTTTGCGCCAATGAGTTTTATAGTGTCTTGAAGGCTAATATTTCATTATTTAAGGCTAATATTTTATTCTTTTATTTGCTCTTTAAATCAAGTAAACGTTTTGAGAAATTTAATTTCAAATTCAACATTTTTGAAAAAAATTGTGATTTTTTGTTTTGTTCAAGTTAATTTTTTTTTCTTCAAAATTTTAAGTTGATAAGTGCCACAATCTTACTAATTCTTAGTTAAATACTGTAAAAATCTTTAAATTTTCATCCACACACGTAATCCTTTTTCTCCATGGGCTTTCGTCCGTGACAGGAGAAATTGAATTTGGTGATCTAGAAGTTACCCATGCGTACTACTGGTAATATAAAACTATTTTCATAATTTTAACTAAACATCTTTTATTTAGAATATAACGTGTTAAAATATTGTTTCTAATTAATAAAAGTATCAAGAAATAGTTCTATATTTTGTAATAAAAATATTAACACCCCAGTGTTCACTTACCCTAATATTATTCATGTCCTTTAAAAAAAAAAAATTTAAATAACCTGGCAACTATATGTTCTAATAAAGTAAAGCGATTTACCATTTGATGTATCCTGGATGCTCTTGCTCTTTATAGTGAGTTGAGTTTTGCCGTATTTGCTGACGCATAGCAATAATGAATAACTAACACACACTATTACGCCCAAAAACGACGACCATAAAAAAAAAAAAAAAAAAAAACTATACATATAATACATATGAAATGTGATGTAGTAGATGATGGTGATGTTGATGATGCTGCAATGTAGAAGCAGTGCTAAAATGTTATATATTGAAAATGGGTGTGCTTGATGATGAATTTGATGTCAAAAGCTTTTCCCAGAATTAGGTGCTGCAAAACACGTACTACGTATAGGTAGCTCTATACCTACTACTGATGTCCATTTCTATCAGTGACACATTAATAATGTGGAACAGTAGTGGACACTCAAGATTAAACTACCCATATATATACTCGTGTATCTGCTTATAGATAGAGCAACCAAAAACATTTGATACACATAAGTATAGATATGTTATGTTGAGACCATATATGTATATATATGGGAGGATGGGAGACATTTTATACTAAACTGACTTAGTGTAGGTATATCAGGGATGCGATGATGTGTGTCCTGAATCTTAAATGTCTCGTTGAATATACAAAGTATAAATGTTGATGTTTTCTTCTTACTGTCTTCTCCTTTGGTCCGCAGGAGACAGATAATGTGCATAAATTATTCATTTATTTTGGTGCTATTTCATTTATCACACGCACGTGAGTGAGAATATTTCTTATTCAGAGTCGAATGATACTATTCTATGTATAGGTATGTATATATTGCTAGATTAGGTATACACAGGACCTTCTTATCATTTATCAAAAAGGTACTTTTAATGATGGTGAAGAAGTTGATGGCACCTTGATGTCCCTTATGGAAGGTAAATATTCAAATTGTGATGGACATTTCATCATCCAGATTTCAATCAATCATAACTTACAGCGAATTAAGTGGGTTGAAAATGGATGTCAGTTGGACTAAAGATTTATTTTTTATTTAAAGCCAAACCACACAGTAGGGCATTGGTGAAATCTATATCCATCGCAATAACCATAAGCAGCCTTACGATAAGGCTTAAAACGACTACTTTTTATTTTTTGCTATATCAAAGCCTCTTTACGCTAAAAATATTTTAATATCACTTTGAAAGGGCTCCAAAATCGAGTAAAATGATCCCGGATTGGAAACCTACATCTTTGGATATTATCGATTGAAAACCTTCTCACGAATAACATGTCCAAAGATTTAACTCAAGTGGATTACTAAATAAAAAAGCTATATCTAACTTTCTTTATTAACCATTTAGTGTATTTTTGGATATTAACATTAAATATGTATGGCTTAATAGGGTCTGCAGAAGCCTTCAATTTAAATTATGTAAATAAATAACACTGTAGGTATGTATCTAAAGTAAAACGGTATTTATCGAATAACTAAAACAAAAAAAAAATCTATAAGTCCACTTAAGAAGGAAGTAGTATAGTAAATGTATCCCTACTTAAATTACTCCTTGCTTTTAGGCTAACCTACGCAACGTACGACGACGAACTTGAGATCCTCCTTCGTCTATTTTTGTTGTTTTGTTTTTGTAAAATTTTATTATAAATTCAATTTTTATTATTTCCAGCTGAGTTCCCTTTTCCCTAAAAACTATATGAATTTCTATCTAAATTCACCACAGATTTTGGATGATTTAACAAATTATGTATAGGATCTACGCTGCTGTAGCTTGCAAACATGTGTTGTCCTTTTTTCTAAGGACGATAACATCCATGCCTTGTTATTGAAAAGCTTTATCTATTTTTTTTTGGCCTTATATATAATAATAAAATATGTGCCATAAAAAGGAGATATTATTCTATTATTGCTTTATATTTATTCAAAAATAAAAAAATAAAACAACAACAACAACAACAAAATACCCTTCGACCCCTTAAGCCAACCAACCGAAACAAAAAAAAGGAAAAAATAAATTTTCAAAGGATCCCCATTTGTTTTATTGAAGATATGTTTTCAAATAAAAAACTTGCATTTGAAGGGTTCTTCGAATATTGCTCCGCACATCAGATCCTTTGTAATATACGGCCATAAGGAACGATAATTTTCGACATAAAGTCCACCTTTGATAATATAAATAAATTGGAAACCGGAACATCTATTTTAGTTTACAACACTCAACCTTGCAATCTTCCCCGGACTTTCTAAAACCCCTCACCCCATCCCATCTCATCCCATTCCCCCCCCCCCTCCCCTGACCCTACCCATCATCATCGCACTGATTTTTCGTCTAAGTTTGATAGGATTTTTCATTCCTCATTTTTGAAACAAGGGTAGTTTCTATGCATCCATGAGCCCCCCCCCCCACTACACCCCACCACCGTTCACCTCCTTCCACCGCTCACCACTCCAGCGATCCAATATGGTTGCCTTGTGTGTTAAAGTTTATTTATTCGAACCGTGTTCGAGGATAATTTTCCCAAAAATGAGGGTTATTTTTGTTCTTTTGCAATAACGGTATACCTTACGATCTATCTACGTGTTCTTCGTGTGTCCTTACATCAACTATATAGGTATACTAAACTGTTGGCTGGCGCTAAAAATACCCCATATGGAAAAAAGGTCCTGGTGTGCTCTTTTGGGAGATGATTTTATAGCAAATAGTGCTTGTTGTTGGCGTGGCGAGGTATCTGCTAAAGCTCTTGTAAAATCGAAATTTGAACTGCTTGTCTAAGGAGTAACACAAGGGTTTCTGCCAATGATGGCAGCGACCAAGACGAGACGACAACGTGACGGGTGCTTGGGGGTGTGACTGTTTAGGTTCGGATAGTCATTATCGTTTTGGGTGGCTTTTAAATTGCGATGGCAAGCGATAGAAGATTGTGTGTATACTTGAGCTATACACAAAAACATTCTTTGTGCAAGGATTTTGTACTAGAACATAATACCTTAATGAATGACTCAATGGATATTGTTATAAACGGACGGTCGGCCGGGCGTCGGCATCGGTGGGGGTGCACTTTCAAAACCTAAGTAAAGTTCCTTCTCTATCAATATGACTTCATGAAATTTCAACGAACCTGGGCTATGGAACTAACGACATCGCGTTCCCTTTGCTAATTCTGTGTCCTATAAGAATCTCAAATGAAAAATAATTTCTTTGAATAAAATATCTGCATAGGAACGGGAAAACATATTAACACAACACACAAACACAGCTGTGGAAAATTGATCACAGGGAAGGGCGAGTGTGAGTGGGGATAGGGATAAAGGTGTTTAGGGCAAATTTACCCTTACATTCGTGTTGTGATGCATAAGGTTACCTAATTTGCTTTAATTTGCAATGCAAATTTATTTAATTTTTCTTTGCGAAGCTAAGAAGTATATTTTTGTTTTGCTTTTTGCGCACCAAAAAGGAAAGAAGCAAAAGGGTATTTTCTGTCTTATCATTTTATTAAAGGCAAGGGCAACATCTACGAGTGACTTAATGATCAAATTTGTTTTACCCATGAAAAGAGGGGTTAGTGCGATGTATGCGGTTGATGTGTAGTAAAATCATTCTATAATACCTTAGATTGTACCTACTCCTACATATATGGTTTAGATGTATTTTTGGATACCTGTCGTGTTAACAACATACATGTTTCTAAAAGTAACAAAAAAAAATAAGTCTTGGGGATTTAAGAAATGTAATACCTACCTCAAGAAATGCGAAACCAGCTGGAGTGATCGATTTGAAATAAATATCGAAATGAAGTTTGTGATGTAGGTAGCTATAGCTTAAGTATTAGATACAATGCGTGAATGGATATTGTTGCAAATAAATTGCCTGTCTATTATATTAGTAGCTATTAATTTTATTTAAAAGGTTCATTTATAAATTCCAAAAAAAAAATCAACATAATATCAAACGGATATATTATTTTTCTACCTCTATGTAGGTCCTGTATCTAATATTATTTCAGAAAAGAAATATCTTTCCGATGCTCTCCACAGCTATTCGAATGAATTTAGCTTATATAACGGTGGAGAGTGGTTGGAATATCTATACAATTTGTTGGAGAATAATATGGGTGGATATATGTATGTACCTACATAAAAACTATGTGATGGAATAGAATGGAATGCTTTATTGCCTCGTGATGGCTATAGATTTGCAAAGGTGTTAGCAAATTGATTATACTCTAGCAGGTGTTCTTATTTATTATTATCTTATTTATTATTACGCGTTCATCGAGGAATTTGTTTTCCTAAAAGCGTTTATATGTATATTTAAATTTATTTTTTGAAGGTCAAATATTTGGAACTTTTGGATGAATCAAGAGCTAGAGGTACCACCAATATACCTAAGACTCGAGATAAAGCTATTCCATTGGGAACAAAATTAAATCATAAGACATATGAGTGCTTAGGCGCGTACGTAAGCTATTTTTAGCACCTCATTTATACGAAAGAAAAGTACCTATACCATTTGAAAGACACCTGGTCGTGATAGTTTCAGTAAACTTAAAAAATTCATTAGGTTTAAAAAATGATGGCATAAATAAAGATAGCACAATAACGTATCTATATATATTTCGAACATACCATAAATGATGTGTTTTTATAATCGCTAATAACCTTGAAAAACTTTAGCCACCAGTTGAAAAATTTTCTTTGGCTGACAAATTTCTGAATTTTTTGACGAATTATTGACCTTTTAGATGGCACACTTTTTTTTACGAATATCACACATGAAGTGCATAAATCCCAGAACCCACTTGTGAGTCTGTTTAACAACTAATAAAATTACTGGTTTGTTAAATGCAATTGCAACAGTAAAATCAACACGGGATAAATCAGAAAACCAAAGTTTTAACATTAGATTAAAGACTGCAAACTAAAAAAAAAAATAAAATTCACGACTGGGTCGTACGAACTTGCTCTTGCAGTAAAAATTTCTTCGAATTTTAAAGATTGAGTGTAATATATGTAAAACACATATTAAATAATTATATGTACATTTAATAAATTGAAGAACGGAAATTTGAATAAGAAAATAAGCATGAAATATGTTCTTTAAATTGATAAAATACGTACTTAAAATATTTTAATCTTAGAATGACGAACGCCATCTAAATTCGTGATTTGGATTAGATTAGATTTTATTTTTATTGCTCTTTAAATGATAGGTATTACAATAAATTCTAAATTCTTGAAAAAATGTGAATTTTTTGTAGCGGCTGTAGCGGTTTTCTTAAAAAATAATTTTGTATATATAAAATTTCTTGATAATAATATACATCGAAAATTATAATTTCAAAAATATTTATCAACCCGTTCTCAAAAAAATGATTTTTCAAAACAAAATTTTGAACTTTTTTTTTAACAATCCAAAAAATATATTTTTTGAAAATATTTGTATGCAGTATTATTCACACTTGATAGGACCTCCTAAGTAAAAATTTTGATCAAAATCGGTTAAGCTGTTAACGAGAAAATCGAAAATAAAAAAAAACGGTTCTATGGCAGGTATAGGGGTTAAGGCTGTAGGCCGAGGTACAGAAAGACATACAGATGCGGGACCCACTTCAAGTTTGATTGTTGTCTCGAGTTCAATTTTTTGCACGAATCCATAACTTGCCCTATAGTATTTATATATCGCAAGTAAATAGATTTCAGAAACTAAAGAAGATACAATTTTGAAGAAAAAAATGAGAAACAAAAACTTTTAAACCTCAAAACATAACTAAGTGCGGATTAAGAAACTCAACAAAAATATTGTAAAAAAGAGAGAAAACAAATAAAAACACATTTAATACTTGGTCTATGTAAATACAAAAAAAAAAATAAAAAAAAAAAAATATTTTCATTGAGTTTTTTATTTTGATCAAAAAAATATACACGATTGAATCGAAAGAACTTATGATAAGAACTAAAATTAAGCCACATCAAAAATTAGTGGTTCCGTAATATAATTATGTCTTTAATTAATAAATTTTAAAAAAGTCCAAAGTGCAAAAAAAATGATTTTAAGTTTAAAAAATGATGAATTGCTCTAAATTGGTCACACTGTAATGAAACGTTACACTTCATACCCCAAACCCAATATTCCCAAATTCAATTTAATTATTCTCCGTCGACTGAGTTGCCATCAGCACCCTACGGCCTACATCATCTCCCACTATACATACAATTACCACTAGCACCCTACATCAATATCCAATCCATAGCAGACTCTCACCACACACCGATGTCGCCGTTATGCATCAGACAGACAATTCAATAACCTCGACGTCATCACCCCAAATAATGTTCTATAAACAATTATACATATATAAAAAAATAAATCCCTTTTTGTGTTTGTACGCGCATAACTCGGCTTAAGAGCATCCGATTTGTTCGAAGATTTTTTTTTTTTGAATTTGGATTAAACCAGATTAAAACACAACGCAGCCGAAAATTGAAAATTTCGACCAAAAATTAGAAAAATCCACCGAAAAATTTGGAAATCCCAAAAACACCTTGAAATTTCAAAATTTGTGAAATGAAATTGTGTCTGTACGCGCAGAACTCAGCTAAACATCATTTTATTTGGTTGGAAATTTTTTGTTGGATTTGTATTGAATCAGATTAAAACATAATGGAGCCGAAAATTTGAAAATTTGATCGGAAATCAGAAAATTAGACCCAAAAATTCGGAAAACCGTTAAAAAACACCTTGAAATGAAATTGTGTTTGTATGCGCGTAACTCAGCTAAACTTCATCCGATTTGGTTGGGGATTTTTTTGTTAGATTTGTATTGAACCAGATTAACACAAAACGGAGCCAAAAATTTGAAAATTTGACCGAAAATTAGAAAATTCGAATGGCAAAATCAAAAAATCGTAAAAACATCTTGAAATTTCAAACTTTCTTAATTAGTTTTTTTTTTCGTAGGCGCATGACTCGGCTAAAGATCGTCCAAATTCGCAATCGATTTCAATTTTGTTAAAACAACAAACACTGACTAAGGCGCTAGCTATAGCTATCATTGAAATTCATCATTGAAAATTTTAATGATTCATTTTTAGACGTTTTGGGTGCTAAATTTTTGATGTCTCTTAGCAGAGAAGACAGTATAAAACTTTTCCGAATTAGAGTTGGAAAAGCTCTTTTCAACACTCAACACTATTACAATCCTGAAGATCCTGAGCAATGTTCGAATTGTGGGACGGTACTCTCTATTTGGCATATCCTTGTCGAATGCCCTATTTCTTGCCAAATTGATGTATCATCAGATAACATAACTGAAAAACTTGCCGAAATTTTAAATCCATCAGAAGTACGATCCATCCAATATATCAAAGATGCCACATCCGCTCACCAAAAATTTGACGAAATATAATTTCTTTTTTTCTTTATCTTCAATGAATTAAAACTTATTTGCTTTAATACCTTTAATTTTTTTTTTTTTTTCAATTTATGTTGTTAATTTTCCAATTTGAGTAAAATATGAAATTTAATTGTAAATATTTAAATGTAAATATAGTTTTCTAGACGGCATCATATGGTCTGGCTACCCCGATGCCTTTTAAAAAAATAATTTATAAATTAACTTTGTAAATTATTTCAATAAAATAAAAATAAATAAATAAATAAAGCTTATGGCTTAATTAATAAATCTGGCAAAAAAAAAACTAAATTCGGTCCAACCTTTCTCATACAATAACTTTTATTATTTCAATGATCATTGATAAGGTAGTGCAATCATTGAAATAATGAAAGTGGAAGGTTGGGCCGAATTGAAAATTTTTTTTGGACAGATATATTTATTAAGGCATAGGCTTTATGTTGGCATCAAAATAATTACTGACTTCGCTTTTTAAGTGCCCTAAATCTTAAATTAAAAATTTTTAATGATGAATTTCAATGAGCTATAACTGGCTCATTAACTCTAATCATATAAAATGAACTGTAAAGCTGTGATGTACAGATTTTTAAGTCTAACTAATATATTTTGATAAAAAAGTACGTATACGCCACAGTGACTCCATTAATGCTTAATTTGTATTACTTATTTATTTTAAAGGGTCTGTAATATTATACATTGGAACTAAAAACAGGCAAAGAATAATAAAGAGGATTTTTTTTACCTGTCTATCTTCTTATATCCACATGTAATAGATTTGTAATCTATTACATGTGGATATAAGAAGATAAGAAGATCCCAAAAAAAAAATTAAAATATACCTAAAAATTTATCAGTGTGTAACACGTTTGGCTATATTTTTTAAGGGTCATAACATTTGGTTATTTTCTACTTCATCTGATGGTAAATCGTCTAGAAGTGGGTACTCAATTTTGTTTATTATATATTCCAGTTCAAATTCATAGCTAAGACAGGACAACGTCTGTTGGGTCCGCTTGTTAGGTATATTTACTTCGTCGTCTTTATAATTCGCAGTGTGTGGTAGCCACAAATACATCAAGAGGACGTATGCAATGTCATCAAACCCAAGATTGACTCTGACTCGAAATTTTCTTATTTGTGGATTAGAAGAGCAAAGAATTAGTTCCCAGCTTATTTCAATTTGAAGCAACTGTGATAGCTTCAGGTTCCTTCGTGCATTCGTGCATCAAGTCCTAAAAACATTTCATTTCCGCCGATATTGTTACTCCCCTCTCGCTTTAGCGGGTTGTGTTGTGGGCTGGAATTAGATTCCTAAGCTGGAATTACATTCTTACTGTTACCCCTCTCTTGCCTTCGAGAGGCTGGACGCTGGAATCAGATTCCTACTGTTATTCCCCGGTTCACTATATCTAAGCAAAACTCGTGGGCTTAGTTTAACTCCGTAGCTCATATCAAGAAAGCTTTAAGTTATATGAGATACGTTGATATTTAATGCATTTGTAAGATTGTAAACGCATACTTTGTTGAAATAAAGATAGAGATTAAAAATCTGGTAAATGGTTAGAGTTCGTTCTTACATTCCTTACCCGAGTTTTATTTGCTTTCTTCGGGAATACTCTGGAATGCGACGAGCAAAAAAGCATCACAAAACCATAAAAACGTTATATGTGAATAACTCTAAAATCTGCAAATGAAAATTTGTTGGCAAAAACCTGAAACGCAGTTTTCAAAAAAAAAAAAACTAAACATAGGTACTGGACTAACTATGTAGTGTTGTGCAATCCTATGGTTGTATTTAAAAGTCCTAAGTTTTACTGAAAAAATAGTTAAATTATAATTATTATTGTTAAAAATGTTCAAAATCGAGTATGAAGAAGAATACTTATCTATCTGAAATCTTTTTAATTAAGGTGAAATATCTATCATCCTAACAAACCGTCCATATAAATAGCTATTAGTAAGTCAACAACCCATCACATGTTTTTTTTTTGTAACTAATTAACCTTATCGAGATGATTGTGGTCCTATCTGAACCTAATAACTCATGCGCCTTAACCATATGGTCTCCCTACACGAGTATTTAGCGCCAGTTGTTGTTGAAATAATTTAGCGTCCATACGATGCATCTTATCTATTGAAAACATTGTAGGCGATTGGATTTTAATTAAAAAAAAAATAAATAAATCTCGAACACACGTATGCATGATCACGAACCTAATGTTGCTATATGGTTGCCAGCCACTGCCAGATCGCCCGTTGTTTATGGTTTTTTCTTCTTTTTCCAACGATCCCGCCAATTTTCTTGCATCTACATCACGATCACTTGGTCGATTGTCGAGCATAACACCAATAGCCTAACAAGCAAGATGTCGGAATTTCAATTTCATTATAAAAGAAAAACCCAAATTTGAGTTGTTAAGAGATTTTTCATTTCATGCACGCGTTCGTTTGCTAAGCAAACATGAAAAATTAGCACACATCATGCGTCGAGTCGAGCCATCGCGCGCTGCGCTGCCGGGGCAGAGGAATGAAATTAATTGAAGAAGGGGAATGGATTAGGGGTTATGATCGCTACCGATCTTGGAGAGTGTAAATATTTGCAATAGATTTTCTTTATTTTTCTCATTTCGTTTTTGTTTTGATTTTATTTTTGAGGAATTTAATAAAAACTATGCGAACACCCCAACAGCAAAGATGCTGGCTGACTCAACTGGAGTGTAGAGATGAAGATTACGTAAGCGATTAAATATTTGTTTTTGTTTTGGTTTTTTTTTTTTTTTTTATTTTATTTTTATTTTCGCGTGGGGCAAATTTTGTGCGTATAGCATTAACTTAGTGTGCGGAAAGATAAATTAAGAGCAAAAGAAAAAAACAGAATAAAAACCGACCGAGTGTGATGAGAGATATTATACATACAATGTAATTTTATTGTGCTTTGTAGCTGTCAGATATGCGAGTTTTTTATTGGGTCAATTTATGTTTTTTGATCTAAAATATCTTATGAGTTATGAGAGTTATTTTTAGAACGATATGATAACAAAATATTATGTCTATGGTTAAAAGTTAAGAAATTTATTAATTTTAAAGTCAAATTTAGTTTGGAAAATTGTTTTATAAAAAAATCCATAAAAATCAGTTAATACTAATTTAATTAAAATAGGGTTTTGATACGAGTTTTAGAGACTGTATATTACAGGTACCTTCATTACGTATAAATAATAATAAAAAAAAAAAATATTTCGATGGTACAACAGCTCCTGAAGAACTAGGGCCTAGAACTCTCAACCATTCCTGTGTGCGTGTCTGCAAGAATGGAGGGGACCTACAGTTTATTGCCGAATCCGAACAGCTAATGTGAGCGGAACTTTTATTTTTCAATTGCTCGTCGTAAGAGGAAGTAGCCATTTTATTTTAAAATTTACAAGGTGGCGAGGCTGGGTATTGAACCTAGACCTCCGGCACGATGGCATGATAGTCCATCGCACTAACCATCACGCCACGGCTACTTACCGTAAAAATGATAATAATAATAAATATATGTTTATTCCTACAATAAATCTAAGAATATTAAAAAGAAGCACGAAACCCGTTCTTTAAATTGCTAAACAAACTCTTTAAAAAGTTTTAATCTCAAAATGCAGAACTCCGTCTTAAAGCTTTTAAAAATCTGAATTTATGCAAAGAAATCTCGAAAGTTGTTAAGCGGTTTTATGAAAAAATAACTTTTTAAAATTAATAAGAAAAAATGTAACTCAAGTACGACTTTAATAACTTACAACTGAAACCGTTATTAAAAAAAAATCATAAACCTTTTTTCAAAAAAAAAAAAAAATTGTTTCTTTTATTCAAACAGATTTTTTTTTAAGGTCATAGATATTTTTTAATCCACAATTTTTTTTTTTTTTATTTTTGGAGAGAATTTTTTTTTTTCAAATGCAAAAAATATTTTTTTTTTTTCAAAATTTCAATATTATTTTAATGTCTAAGTCTGTTATCCTAAAAAAATTCGAATGATCCCTAAAGAGAAAGTTGACAGTAAAAAAAATTCTATGGGGTTTCGCCTCTGGGAGGTATCAATATCAGTTTTTTGGAAAAATCAAAATACACACAAAAAATTGTAAAAAGTTAATCTACTTCAAAATGATGTTATGAAGTGAGCTAATAAATTTTGGTACTAAATTTTTCGCCAATAAATTTGTCAAAAATCTGTAAAAATACAACATGGACTTTGAGTTTTTGCTCTGCATTTATGAACAACGACTATTTTTTGAAAATAAATATCAATCAATTCAACTTAAAGCCTTAAAGTCTATTTCTATCTATGAGTTGTCATAACATACTTTTACCGGAAGGAAAAAAAAAATTATGCAGTAAAATTCTTGTTTGACGAGATGATGTTATTTTCCCTGTGAACATCATAATTTTGTTTAATGCAGTTAGTCAAATGGAAATAAAATCGATGAAAATCCATTAATATTCATAAGTACGTATCTATTTTATTTTTTCAAACATCTGCAGTAAAAAATAAAAAAAAAAATAAAAACTTATCTAATGTCAAGCCGAGCCCATCAGCAATAAAATCAGTGCACACGCATACATACGCGTGTAGATAAAACGGTGTAGGTATTTCCTGCAATTGAAAAATCTCACAAACAAATATGCAAATTTATCTTGTTGCATTAAAAAAAAAGCTCGGCCACCTGCAGTGCAGGCAAAACACAGTGTTTGTTCTCCATCGCACTCGGTGTACATATATACATAAAAGCTTATAGCCACACACTATCGTTTATTTAGGTCTCTAGGGTAAATGCCGCTGAACAGAGGGCCTAGCCTAGGTCCCATTAGTTGTCATCATTGTCTGCTTTGTCAATGGGTTCGCATAATTTATCCTCAAATTTGTTCAAACGACATTTTTTACCCATTTGATTTCCCAAACAATAGGTCGCTCCCCACAATGTCACACACGGGAGACCCTCTTTGTCGCACTGCAATAAAAATGAAAACAAAATTATATAAAATTAAATTTAATTTTAATTTTATTTTTTTGTGAGAAGCAGGTGAGTTAAAAAAAAAAGGAGCATATAAGTGCTGAGACTTTGACTATGAAAAGAACACAAAACAAAACGGAATGCACCCACAGCCACAGAAGGTAATTCGCACGTTTTATCCGCACTGCACAGTAAAAATTAAATTGAATAATTACTTAATTGCTCTACGTCGTCGTTGTCGTTGTCGTTTGGCGTCTTTAACGTTGACGGTATCTACTGCAGCGTTCAGACGGTGCTTTTGGCTGAATCTACCTTACCTCGCGTGCCCACCACAACCTCTAAAATCTCTCCCATTCATAATGGTGGCGCACATTTATACTCACATGCGGATTTTCTTTCGCAGCGGGAGAATTAAATCCAATTTGCTGTTTGTATTTTCCAATGGAATTTTCTTCTTTGACAAACGAGTGACACCACCACACACGTTCGCATTGTTAAAGTGGAACAGCCTCCTATTCTATTTCTTTTTTTTTTTGCTACCATCATGGAGCCTATAATGGAGTAGATACTGTTATGGGGGAGCTATATCCTCGTTAAGCGTATCACCGTCACTAGAATTGAGTGTAGGCGTAGCATGAACGTGTTTTCGTTCGAGTTAAAGGAGAAACAAAAAATGTGTCATCCGATTGAAAATTATTTTCGTGTGAAAATGTTCCGGTTTCTTGGTGTTTTGTGGTGCATATAGATGTTGTTTCAAAAGACACAAGCTTTGCAGGCACCAGGCATGACAAAAGCCTTATCTCGTATTAATGGCTCTGTTGGTAAAAAGGAGGTTAGGTTAGTTAGTTAGTAAATAAATAATTGTTAGTCTTGGAGGCGATTTAAACGGTTTCTTATAGCTAAAAATGTGTTATAGTGGGATAGAGATAATGAAAATGTATGGCCACATAAATAAACTTAAAGGCCTTAAAATTAAGATAGAAAGTTGATATAGTTTTAAAGGGTGCTTGACTTTTCTCATTTAATAGTGTTGTTTACATTGGAAAATCACTGTATTAATAACTGTCTTAAAAAAAAAAATTGTGTGCATTTATTTTGAAAAAATCTTCAGACATGTACAAACCTACTTAACTATGAACTTACTATAAAATTACTAAGAATTGCTCTTCTTAATGTTTTTCGACTTACTCAAATTTACTTGAAATGTTTATTATTAATTATTTAAATGGCGCCCAACGTGAAAACCTGCAATTAAATAAGGTACTTTTTTTTTAAATTAACGCGTTCAAAAAGCTTTTGATTGATAAAGTTAAAGCGTATTTTTTAAAATAATACAATTGGCGCCCAATGTGACGCCAATGCCATTTTTATTTGAAGTTAGGTTTCTACAAATGTTAGGTCCCATACTCAAATTTACTTGAAATGTTTATTATTAATTATTTAAATGGCGCCCAACGTAAAAACCCGCATTTAAATAAGGTATTTTTTTTTTTGGAAGAATTGTCGAATTCAAAAAGCTTTTGATTGATAAAGTCAATAGCTTTTTTTTTTAAATAATACAATTGGCGCCCAATGTGACGCCAATGTCATTTTTATTGAAGTAAGGTTTCTACAAATGTTAGCTCCCATACCTATTATATTTTTATTTGTTTTTTTTTTAAGATCTCTATAGTAGTGCTAAGCATTTTGATTAAACTTATTCACAACTGAAGTGTTAAAAATTATTATAAATAAACGTTTTCAGTATTTTGGATAAAAATATTTTCTTTAAAATCCAACTTCAGAGTAGCTTATACAATTTAAAAACAAAATTTTTATATTTTGAATAATATATATCCAATTGTTGTTTGTTTTATATAACATAATAAATAATTAAATGGCGCCCAATGCCAGGACATTTAAATAATATTTTTTATCTTATTTCTATTTTAAGCAAAAAAATATTGAAAATAATTTAAACGGGTGCCCGATGTTATAACGTCGAAAGAAATGTATTCAAAAAAACTTAATTTTTTTTATTTTTGGTTTCTGGTATGTCTTTATAATTTTTTTAACAAATATGTCTAAAATGATGACTTGTATTTGATGATTTTAATTTAATAGAACAAAGTTGTTTCACTTAAATTGACTTTCCTAATTCTTTTTTATTTTGAATCTTATTTCATTTAAATAAGTCGCTGATAGTATGTAAAACAGAATAAATTACTATTTCCAACAATTTATTATTTTCCAAATAAAACATACAGACTGTATCATAAGCAATTCATATAAATAAATGGCGCCCAACGGGAGCATGTTTTGGGATGAATAATTGTGAAATTGTATGCTAAATTATATATTTAATATGATCAGGTATTTTTTTAAAGCCTGTTTGTTATTGAATTAAATGTTTGTTAATAAAAAACAAATTCTAAATATTAAAACTTAGTGGTGGCGCCCAATGTGAGAACATCATGGACCTTTACAAATAAATTTTTCATAAACGCTTTATCTTCTGGAAATAAACTCCAAAAAGGCAAACTTTGAATGAACGAACAATAACAAGTTCTAGATCTTTCACTGGAGCCAAATGGTTTATTGAATCATTTCAGGGGTACCTACATACCTGTTTGCCCTCGTCATTATATTTTAACCTTGACCAAGTGGTTCAAGCTGCTAATGTCATCTAATCAGGTACTCAATGCAGGTTTGTGTAGTTGATTCCCGTGAAATAGCTATAGCAAGCTCACAAACTTGGTGGTAAAAACTTAAGTTTTTTTAAAAAAAATATTTAGAATGGCGCCCAACGTTTGTGATTTTTCATGATTTTAATATAATATTTTTTGTAAATTTTTTCCATCATTTGATTTAAATGAATGACTTAACGAACTATTTCTAAATAATTTGTCCTCAATGATTCAGCATTAATATTTATTTATTACAGAAAATAATCATTAATCAGATTTAATAATTTTTGATAAAGAGAAAAATTCCTCAAACATATTGAACATTTTAAATATAATTGATGATTACTGCACTGGAAAATATTAAACGCACGATTTTTCATAAATAAATGCATATATTTTTTATTTATAGTATTTTTACTTTGCTTTGGTTTTGCTCGCCAATAAATAGCTTAGCATATTTATTCTACAATGAATAATTTTTTTTTTATATATGTATTGTATTTTTTTCACATGAATATTACAAACAAAGTAATAAATCAAATTTAACTATGCATACGCCACATCCTTTGACACAGATTATATTTATTCTAATAACTGGGACTACTAAAGGGTATAGTATTGGTTTTATGAAAATAAAGACACATTAAAATAGTAATTCAAAAATGAAAGAAAATCATTACCTAAATACTGGAAAAGCTTATTGGTACATAAATAAAAAAAAAAGTATTTTCAAAATCAGATCACTTCATCCATCAGACAGATTTATACCAATCCGTGGATGAATGAAAATATTCGTTGATGTATTCTTCTATGTACCTATGTGTCAAAGAAAACAAAAAACAAATTATAATAATAACCGCATGCGATGCAAAATACCTAAGTTCATTCACACTATATTATCCTGAATGGTATAAAAACATGACTGTCCGCTTCACAAGAAGTGTCAACAATTAAAGTTTGCTTTCGTTATTTTCATTTATCAAGTGTAGCCTTTCCAGAAAAAAATTAATGAAGTACACAAATTTGAAAGTACATACTTATCCTCTGATTGGTATAAATTGTTTTAATACCAATACTCCTGACTGGTATAAAACTTCAAAAGTTTAAATTTTTTTTTGCATAATTATACTTCTTTTTATATATTTATTTAAATTTATTTATCCTCTGATTGATATAACCAACATGTTAGTTAATATGTATGTACATAGTATCAAACCAATTTTAACCAACAAATATAATCAAGAAACCAATACTTTGGAATCATAATTAATTAAGATATGAACTATAGAATTTTTATTGTTTAATCAAATGCAATGGCACGTGTAATGTCGTTATGCACTTTCATTATTTCTGTATAAATTTAAATATTTATTTTTGTTTAGCAATCTAATTCGATAAAAAAAAATTCGGTGGTTGCATCGTGTAATACTTGTTCAAACATATTCCCTTATCATACATCCTGCACACATAAATAAAATATTGTGAATAATTAAATCTCATTCCGCAGCTTCCTTTTAGCTCTCTGCCAATTGCCTGCAGCCACATCGCATGTTTGGTGTTGCCACAGAATGTTTACACACATGCTTATATGCATAACATATTTATGTATATTTGTAGGTATAGATATAAAATGGTATGAGCAAAATAAAGTGAACATAGTTTTGATTTTAAATTAATTTATTATCAATAGAATTTTAGTTAGACTCGCATAGCACACACAAACACACATTTACACAAAAACAAACCAAAAGTTTATTTTGTAAATGAAAATATTATGTATATGAGAGCTGAATTCCGAGATTGAATTAAAATTTTAATGAAAAATAAGCAAAAGCACGCACTCGTTTTGATGTGGTGTGTTACATTGAATTTTTACCCAAACAGAAAAAATATTTTCACATAAATTCACATTTTCGTTTTAAATTTAAAAAACAAAACTTAATTTTATGAACTGAACTTGATAGAAATTGCATACGAGACAAGGCCCTCACTAGTCAACTGATGAGTCCAAGTGAAATCTCCGCCGTAACGAATCGCCAATTTTTATGGACTAAAGGCCGTTAAAAGCTATTTTAAATCAAAACTTAATTTTATTTTATGAAACATGTTAAAATAACAACGAGAACGAAGCTTTGACATACATTTTTTTTTAGTCGAATCTGGTTAACTCTTTTCATAGAAAAGTAACTCTCATCTAATTTGGCTAGGTTAGGATTTGGCAGAAAATTGTAGGTCAACTCGATTCAACGCAGAAATGGTTGAGAGTGTAAGTTAGCATAGGCCTAGCCTCTCCACAAGCTGTCATTTAAGCAGAATTGACTGTACTCAAATAGGTACACTTATTGTTAATTGTAATTAATTATTTCAGTGAAATACATTCCCCTTACATCATTTCAAATAATATTGAAAAAAAAAAAAAAACAAATTTGTATGTATACAAAGCTAATTTAACATGCGGTGGTTATTGTCCTATAGCTACGAAAAAGAGAATAATTCAGAATGGGGTGAACTAAATTTACCCAGTGATAGCTTTAATTAGACTTTATAATTCGCATAAAATCAATATGCAGGAAAGTGAAGACATTGAATGTTTGTATTATAATTTTTTTGCTTAGTTCTTAGAATCGTGAATTCTTTACAAAGTTTTTGTTGTTGCTATTACAATATTTTGCAAAATAATTTGATTTTTTTTAATTGTATTAGCTATTGTTTGTGTACCCATGGTAAGTATGGTATGAAAACATGAAATAAAAGTGCGCGAGGGTTGTTGTTGCATTTCTTTGAAAAAGATGGGCCAGATTAAAATACTAATTAGCGGAATGTTAAAGCAAATAAATACGGATACTTTAAGGATCAATATTTCAATACTGAACTAACTCACGGGTATTGGTAACGGGTAATTATTTAATGCCGATAATCCCGAGTGTTCAAAATCATAAACAAGTTGTTTAGTGGAGCATTAACTTTGAAGTCAATACAAAATTATAAACTTATTTCTAAAAAAAAATATAGAGATCTATAACTTTTAGATAGCTGATGCTGATGATTATTATCAGCTGGGTCCTTAAGTTTGTCTTTAAGAGTTATTTTTTTGTTTAAATGATAAACTAATTAAATATGTAGTTAATTTAATTAAGTAGTTAATAATCAAGAATTAAAAAAAAAAAAATAATAAAATTTACTCAGTCATCCAAAATACTATAAATTAACCAATATCCAGACAAACTATCAATAAAGATAGCAAAAATTAGTTAAAGATTTTTTATTCCTCAAAGTTCCCCCCTAATCTCCAACACTAATCCTCAAGACTCAATGAGAAAAAGTGGAATACAAATTTTTGTTTACTTAAAGCTGAATTTAAGATTTTTTACTTTTTATTAAAACTAAGAACAGTGGCACCTTAACTACGTTAAAAAAAAATCACATTTTTTCCAAAAAATACTATAACTTTGAAATTTAATTTCTCCAAAAATTTTTACTGAAACAACTTGATTTAAAAAAAAAAAGTATACAAATGAAATATTAGACTTAATAAAAGCTATAACAGATCCTTGTATGTGCTCTTGTTGATTTTTAATTTTAAGTCAACTTTTTAAAAATTTGAAAACTATCCCCAACACAGATAAAAATCAGGAAAAACTGACCTTAAAAGTGTGGTCTTGATAAATCCATTGCACCGAAAACCATACAAAAAAAAAAAAAAAACTCTTTTAATATGACTATAATTTGCGAGATATATGTACCTATATGTAGGTACTCCAGGGTAAGATTGGGATTCGAAAAAAAAACATCGAACCCATGATTTCAATCAAACCTGCAATTGCGATAAAAGGATAAAGGGGATCCCGCAATTCCGTCTGTCTGTCTGTATATCAACATACAGCTTAAATCACCGAAGCCATTCTATTCAAATTTGGAACTCAAGATTTTCAGGCTATCCCCCTGCGGTAAAATTGAAATTTTTGTGAGCTTCAAAAATAATATTTCCTGCCATATAAGCGTTAAGGCTATATTTATCTCGAAAACTGCTCAGATGATGTTATTGACAGTAAATGTCATAAAAAAGTTTTTTTTTTTTATTTTCGGCGTTTATTCAGCAAATCCTTTTAAGTTTCCATATTGTATAATTAAGAATTCAATAAAACAAAATTTGTATACTTTAACGGGGTTTTCCATTGGTAAATTTAGATTTCAAATGAAAAAATTGATTTATTTTGTGGCGAATGGAACACAATTTCAAATTGATTTATTTTTATCACTGTATTTGTGCATTATAGCTTCTATGTCAATATTTCAAAAAAATCTCCATCTCTCGATTTACTTTTAGAAGAGAAATATGAACTTGATTCCACATTTTTCAAATTAGTTTTCACAACCGAAATATCAACGAAAAATATTTGCAAACTGACAGCTGGATTTATGTTGGTAAATCTGTCGAAAAACTTAGATTTAAAATCAAAAATAAATTTTGATTTATTTTGCCCAATGGAATGCAAAAAGAGGGGAAATTGTCTTTTTGACAGATCCAAATCAAAAATAAATTGATTTATTTTACCAATGGGAAACCCCATAAAAAAAAATCTAAATTTTTTTTTTTTTTTGAAAAATCAATTTTTTGAGACCGGGCTTAGGATTTTTTTTTTTTAATAGTGGTTTAAGGTTTCATTAAATACTAAAAAATAGCATATACATATTTTTAAGAAAACTGTACCAATGAATTTTCGAAGTTTTTTCTTCATAAATTCATATTTTTTCAAAAATTCATTTTGAGATTGCAACATTTTAAGAAGCTGTTTCAACAACTTTTAAAAAGTTATCGGTTTTTTATTTTGCAAAAAAATCTTTACTCTATCCTTTAAAAAAAAACTCAGCTTTAAAAATTTAATTCCCATTAGAAACAAATCCCTTTAAAGTATTTCTAAAAATTTCATTAAGAATGTTTGTCTATTTTGATACTGCATGCCTTCTTATTATATACAAATAAAATGTTTATATCAAACTTTGTAAATATTGTGTATTGTGTTTTTCAAAGATTCACAATAATTGCCAATCTGGGCCAATATTTACCTATATGAATATAACCTTTGCTTATTTTTTGTTTTCTTTATTTAATTGACCTAGAATCGATACTCAATCATTTTGACATTCAAATTTAAACATTTCCCTCTCTAATAAATTGCGTGCGGTTTATTCAATTTTTGAATTGACTTATCAGCCTTGAAATGACTACCACAATATTAATAAAACTTTCACACAATACGTCCGGTTCATAATGTGTTCTAATTTTATTATTATTAATAATCCAAATATTAAAATTTCAATCTGTCAGTATATTTTTGCAAGAAGATATACAATATGTATATTTGAAACATCACGTCATGCTGTGTTGTTAAATCTATCCATCCTCTCGGAAATAATCATCATCATGAAACATCAATTCGATTTGTTTCTTTATAAAAAAAAAAATGAAATCAAATCTCAACATTTAGAAATTTTAATTCCAAAAATAAAATCCGATTAATACGTTTTTCCTCGCCGGTTCAGCTCTTCTCCCTCCCGCATTTGACTTTACCCCCATCCATGCTCTGAATTCAAAACAAATGCGTCCATATTTTTTGTTCAAGTCCCATCAAGCGATGAGAAGATGAGTAAAAGATCCTCTCATCTTCGTTCGAGATTCGATTGAATATAAGCTTTTTTTATGTGATGGATGAACTTCTCTTCTTTTACGATTACGATTAAGATATAGAAACCTACCTATAGCTGTGTGCACTTGATTCGTTTTCCAAAATAAACATGATTTTATGTAGTTTTTCAAACTTGAATACGAATATTTGTATTTTTATATATTTTTCTTCCGCTGCAGATACTTTCTATGCTGTAGTTGTTCTACTGTGCTACTTGTGTAGATAGTTTTTCCAAGAATATCTGTTTTTTTTTTTTTTGACAAGCTGAAGCGTTTATTTATCGAAAATCGTATTGTAGCGCAGATAAAGTGAGATACATCTCCCTTTCTTTTCGATATTTCCTTTCAAATAAAGACATCAACCGAACAGGAATATAAAATACAAAAAAAATAGGCAAATCTGCTTTTGAATGCAATGCCAAGAGTGAAAGAAAAGGATATGACTCCCGTTGAATAGAAGACGGCAAAGAGCTTCGACAGGAAAAAAATAGTGTATCTGCATTTCTTTTCACACAAACAAACATTCAAAAAATAATAAAAAAAAAAAAAAACACGGCGAACAAAACAAATGCATCACATAGAGATAGAGAGTCGCCAGTGATGCAGATACACCCTGTAGAAATGCATTGTATTTGATGGAATGCAAAATGTGAACGTGAGGAGGGGGTGGTTGGGCAAAGGATAGGTCATACGCGCCAGACAAGCGGAAGAGAATAAATTCATGTCGATAATATCCATGAGAAAGCTTTCCTGATGCTGCATGCAAATATATGTGAATTGCGTTTATGATGGGTAGCTCAGCTGGGATGAAATGATGATATTCCATGCATGCATGAAGAAGATACATTTTTAACTGAATGACTCCCTTGTTGATGATATGATGACTATGACTATGACGATATGTTGATAATGATTCTGATGGTGATGATGATGATGATTCTTGTGCGCTTCATTCGATGTGGCACACGGATACGCTTCTGTATTTCATTGAACTATTTTTTTTTTTGCTTTTTTTTTGTATTTGTTCAATGCGTTTCATGTATTTTTTTCTGATACTTTATCTTTTATATTTTATCATTGACGCTATTGACATATTTCGATTCTATTCGATAAGAATGACACATATGTACCTATACACATATGATTATAGGTATATTTGTATGTAAAGGTGTTCAACAAGCCTTTTGTATAAAATTTCACAACCTAGATACTTTTGCATAAATAATATTTGTGCTGTTTATTTATATTTTTGTATTTGTTTTGTATTTACATATGTAACTCAGGGAAACTTTCGAAATGAAACTGATTTTTTTGTATTATTGTTGTTGTTGTTGTTGTTGATGTTTTTGTGGAATTTAAGTCAAACTCAAATATTATTATGAATAATATGATACGATAGTGATAATAAAAAAACAACAGTAGCGGTAGTTAAAAACGTAGCAGCTATAGCTTATTGAAGAACTGGGTGGCGATATCAAAATAAAATCAATTTTTATGGAAAAACATTACTTTTAACATAAAATAAATCGCTTAAAACCTTGTCTTAAAAATGAAGAATATTATAAAGTGTATTTTGCATTTTTCCTTAAAGTAGTTTTTAAAATTATCCAGGACATCGCATCGATTTAAAGTTTTTTTTTTTTTGTAATTTATTTTGAAAATACATATTTCTCAATCAAATTTCCATCAATTGTATGAAATAGAGTAGGTTGGTACAGGCTAACGTTTTTTCACGCTAAATTTTTTTCCATAAGATTTTGTAAATTGAACACATATTTTTAAAATAAATTCAGTCCTGCTTAATTTATAAATCCACAATTAAAAATAGGGCTACACAAACAAACAGAAACTTATTATAAAAATAGAACGAGCTGAGTTGCCATGTTTAAAATCATATTATACCAGCTGACTCGCTCTAAAACTTTGCGTTGGTAACCAAATCTATGTTTTTTTTAAACATTCAGAATTTTTTGAATCCAATATTACTTTTTTTGTTTTTAACCCATTTCAAACTATTAATATAAAAAAAATTCAACTAATCTATCCTTTAAGTCATCTCTTAAGAATAGCCTTTCGAACACAAAAATATATGTTTTTAATCAGATACCACGTTTTTGATCTAACCCGAATTAAAATTTTGAAAAAAATGATGACATTCCTTCTTCTAAAAATAACTTTTCAAACCTAGTAATTATTTTTTAAATGCAATACGTAACAATTTCTTTTTTCTACCCCCATTTCATCTTATAAACAGTAAAATTTTGAAAGCAATCTTTAAAAATCATCTTTCAAACAGAAAAGGAATTTTCTATGTCAGATACAATGTTTGGATTTCACCCCATGTCACCCTATAAATAAAAATATTTTGAAAAAATATTTTACCTTAACCATCCCATAAAAATAACTTTTCAAACACAAATAGAATTTTTAAAATCCGACTTGTGGTTTTTGAGATAAGCCTGAGCAAAAAAATAAACAAAAATTAATTAGTTTCCAACTTTTCTCGTCACAATGTCCATTTTTCGGCTCCGTAGTGTTTTTATATGGTTCAATACAAATCTAACAAAAAAATCCATACGTAAATCGATTGATATTTATACTGTTTAGCCGAGTAATGCTCTTACGAACAAAAAAAAATGCTTAGCGCCATCTACCGAAAAACTTTTGATTAAAGTGCACTTTTCATTTTATACCAAATAAAATATACCCTACAAGTTTCAGCTCAATGTGATGATTATTTTTTTGATTTTAAAGCAAATTTTGGTGGCCAACGCCATCTTTTAGAAAAAAAATTGTACTTTTGATTTATGTGAACTTCTTAGTTCATACGGAAAACATTGTGTAAATTTAAAATCAGTCACTTGGTTAGTTTTGGAGTTTGCCGAGCATAAACTTACAACTAATTTTCAAACATTATGTTATAGTCATAGATAATATTGATGCAAATCAGTAGAAGGGAATACATTGCTTCGTTCGATTTTTGTTTACATATTTCAAAGCAAATTTTTACCTTCCTTCCCTTTTAAATCAATTAGAGAACCGACTACAATGATACATCATTTTTTTCTCGAAAGAAAAATTTTCTCGAAATTGTAGGTACCTACATCAATATTCATATTTCATTTTTGATAAAAATTCTTTTCCCTTAGAGCAAAGTATTAAATAAAATTTAATTATTCTGGCAAGTGAAAAAGTGGTGATTAAAGAGAAAAATATGCTTTGCAAATATATTTCTATAGCCTCAGGTACTTATTATTATTATTATTTTTTTTTTATTGAGGTAAGCTCACTCAAGCAATCATCAATAAAATTTCCTGAGCCTTTTCATGTTGAGAATATTTATTACAAATTAAACATTAAAATGCATACCGCGTGGGGAAATGTATGTGAACGTATAGATAAGAATTTTAGAAAACCCATAGACAAAGAATTAAACATGAAAAATGAAAAGAAGGCAAATTAATAATATTTTTTTTTTTTTTATTGAAAATCATTTTCATTTCCGTTTTGGGAGAATTTGAAATAATATTTCTATGTTAAGGTACAAAAGTATGTATGTATGTATGTTCTGTTGTGCTCATTATATATTCAATTTTATATAATAATCATATACTAAATTATGTTTTTGTTCTTTTTTTCATTTCAGGTAAATGTCTTTTATTGGCTATGGATGAAGAACCGTTATTTGTATGTTTTATGATGGCTTAGAAAAAGGTACACGGTGATGAAGAATAAAACAAGTAATTAAAAAATAATAGGGTGTTGCCTCGTTTTTGGCATTAACGATTTAAGTATCATTTAAACTTCATATGGGAACAGATTTTGGATATTTCAAAAATAAGAGGTGATTTTTTTCGAATTCACATTTTTCGTTCAACAGTATGTAAATAAATAAATAGTAAATATTGGCGTACCTACCATTTGTTGTTCATAAATAGATTTTAAATAAAGCTAACGCGAACAACAAACTGTAATAAGTAATAAAGAAAGGTGAATTAAATTAACTAAAACTTGAGTTAGAGCCTAAACGGTTTGGCCGATTTACTTCAAATTTAGTATATTTTGTGTGAGGGGGAACACGAGTTTTTGATTTCTTTCTAGAACAGGAAGCTGCCATACAAATTTATTGTGTTTTTTTGTTTTAATTTTTTTTTTTTAAAACGGCTGCAACAATTTTGATTAAACTTTGTACATGTAATGCGATCATGTTGTTGAAAATTACATTCCATTTTTCCGCCAAAAAACTCGCATTGCAGAGATGTGTTTTGAGAAAATTGCTATATTTTGGAGTTGTTTACGTAGGTATAGCTTATAAATGGGTTGACTGATTTAGTTAGAATCTGGTGTTTCTGAGAAGTTAAAAAAAATTGAACTTAAAAAATTTGAAAATAATTTTTTACTGAAATTAGGCTCCAAATTTGCAGTTCTTTTTGCGGTTTGAAAAAGCCTAAAACCAAATTTACAAATCCTTATTTAAAAAAATTCATACTGCACTGCCTTATTTCAATGTGATAGCTTCACAGGTTGGGTTGCTGAAAAAATGGCCTGACCAGTGAAGACAGGGAAGTCAGTTCTGAAATATTTTTTTTTTTGTAATGAGGACTTCAAAATTTTGTTTTAGGCTTTCTTAAACTGCAAACCAGAACTGTAAATTTGGAGCCTAATTTCAATGTGATAGCTTTACCGGTTGCTGAAAAAGGGCATGACCTGTTAATTTCACTTTGAAGTTAGTAGGTCAGGCGATTACCACCCACTATTTGTTGAACTGCAAGATCCTGAATAGAAATACAAAAAAAAAATGCAAGGTCCTGTCTGGGTCCCATTATTTTATTATTATTATTTGCCCTGCCAACCTGACAGACGTATTTTGATTGTAGTATTAGGTACTCAATTTTTAGAAAAATATTTAAAACCAGATGCTTTAATTGTTTTTTCATTTTAGTTTTTCGTTATTTTTGTTTAAAGTTGGCAATTTTATTACTGAATTTATTATAAATAAAATTACATTTTAACTTGATCTATAGAATCAATATGTTTGTATCGAAACATGAAGTTCTTCGATCGTTTCCTTTTGAACCATAAAATTGCTTCTTTTTTCTTAATAACTCATTCACATTCCTCTTCCGTCAGCAAAGTGATTTCGGTCCCATATTCATCATTCATGTCTTTGAAAAATGATGTACCTACCCATGGCGTATGATTAATTTTTCATGTGCGTGCAGTTTAGCTCCTTCATTTTTGATTTTCGTAAAAAAAAAAACGGCTGTGCTGCCATGTGCCGTATTAAAAAAAATTGTTCTATAAGCATAATGGTTTTTAGAGGCTACCCAATATTTTAGCTCGAAGTTAGCACCGCCATTTTCAATTTTCAAAAAAAAAAAATAAAAGTTGTGTGTTGTGCTCAACTTGTGCATTTGTGTTTAGATGAAATTTTTTTAAAAAATAAGTTTTTCTAAAAACTTAGTGTGGTAATATTTTGTGATCAAACCGAAGAGATAAAAAAAAATTTGCATATTTGCAACTCTTACGCCCAAACGCAAATGTTGCGAAGCACCTAAGCGTGAAGTTAGCACCCCTATTTTCGATTTTCAAAAAAATAAATGTGCTGTAGGTATTGTGCCCAGCTAGCGCTATTTGTGCCGTGAATTTGTTTTTTTTTTTCAAATATTTACAGCACAATACATCACACCATTTTTTTTTTTTTTGAAACTTTACGCACATTAATTTTTCACTGAAAGTAAAAATCTAATTGAAATGATAAGACCCAGCTTCATCGAGCGTAAGAGGGTGCTTTAAAACACCTTAGTTGTGAAATACAAAATACAAATATTAATATTTCACTTTTTTAATTTTCTAAGATCACATTTGATACCATTATTCAGAAGGAAAATATACATACAAATATAACTAAGCCTCTATCAAATTTCTGCGATTCAACAAAACCACAAAATAAATATTCAAATCAAAAGTTATCGTGCTTCTTGTAGTTCCTCTGTCACTCAATTGAATATCCTTTTGTGATCCTTGCATAGGTGCCATTTAAATTCAAATCCAATCCAAAACTACATTTAACAAAACATTTAAGGTAATTTGTCTGATCCAAAAGATTTATTTCATGTCGAAACCCTTGATTTTGTATTTTCATCTAATATACATATGTGTGCGGGTTTTTGGAGGATATTTTTGTGTATCCATATCCAGTCATTTGTTTCCGATATTAATGTCATTGTTACTTCTTGTACCCACCTTGATACTTGGTGTCATTTAGCCTTATAGCATTCAGCATAGGAAGGATAAACCGATGTATCAAAACATGTATTGCTCCTAAATCAACACCAGAACAACAACCCTATACGACCGACGTGATTTAAGTTAATCCTCCATTTGTATCAGGTATACATCTACCTTTGTATATAATATACCTATGTACATATAGACGGTGCATGATATCCTTTCGGTTTGTTTGGGTTGGTTTGTATTTGCTTTGGGTGTTTTATTTTGTTAGTCAATTGTCTTGCATGTTTTTTCTATTTTATTATATTGCCACCGGATGTATTACTTAATTTAATATTGGTGGGTGTGTAGTCCAGGCTAAGTTGCTGTGTTCAGTGGAGTGCTAAATTTTCTGGGAATCTAGTTTACGAAGCGTTTGATAAGAATTTTGATATACATACATATGTATATAATTGTTGTACTTATCTGTTTAAATTTGTGGCGGCAGGGGGCGTCAAGGGGCGTTTATTAAATGGAGGATCATGTAATAAAAATCAACATGAAAGTTAAGAATATCTGCAGTTGTTCGGGTGAAAAAAAAATACGTAAAAAGTTCATCAATTCCATTAAAATTTGTATGGGAAGACTATGGCCTTAGAGGCACGGGTTAATGAGCTCGGTCAATTTTTGTTTTGGTTCATAAATTTACTGTGAGGCATATACAGGGGATGTCTGATCCAAACAACAAATTAGTGGAAAATAACAGACACCCTAATATGCATGCACAAGTTGTTAAAATTTACCTTTTCAGTCAAAATAATGAAACGGAGTTTGTTTTGGAAACACTGAGTAAAATTGTTTTTTACATTTTTAAAAATTATATTATGTATTTTTTAATAGAAATAATGTTATTTTTCATTTTTTTTTTTTTGTTATTATCGCTTAAAAGTGTTAGTTGCTCGGAGTTATGTTAAGTCATGTAATTGAGTTTTTTGAAATCTCAATAAGAATAACCCTTATTTACTTTCAAAGCTGGATAGCAGATGTAGAGCCCCCCCCCCCCCCCCCCCCCCCCCTCCTAATCGATATCCTGCGTACGCCCTTGTATAAATGTACACTACCTAAAATTTTATCCTCATTTCAAAATACATAACTAGAAGCTATAACAAACAAAATGTGAAAACAACAAAAATTAACCAAAACAAAATTTCTGTTTTACATAAATTTCTTTAAACGAGATAAGCTAAAAACTTTTTCAGATGAGCTTCGTTAAACAAAAAAAAAAAAAACAAACGAAACAGAAAATTATAACATAACTCACATTAAAATTAAAAATAAAAATATTTAAAAAAAAATGCACTTCAACCGGAAACACTGAAGTAGCGCGCGCTCTTTTCCAAAACAAATTTGCTATCCCTTATCACCAGAGCCTTGACATAGTGCTATGCACTCTGGAGTGCACAATTAAAAAAAGAAGTTGATATAATTTCTGTCAGTTTATTTTTATTTTTATAATTGCCTTGCAGATAAGAAAAAAAAAAACTCAGAAACAAAAAAAAAATATATAGAAAGAAAATTTGTAACCCTCACAGGACTGTCGCTGATAAAAATAAAATGAAAAAAAAAAAAAATATATGTCTGCATAATGCATTCCACAGGGAGAGTACAATTTTTACTATTTGAAATAAAAATATAATTTTGCTTCGAAACTCTCGTTGCCAGTCTATACATTTCATCGATATAATCTTTCGCAGTGTTTGAGGTGTATGAGGTTTAAAGATAAATGGGAAGAAAATTATATTGTTTTGGTATATCCCAAACTCACAACCCCAAAAAACGATGGGGTATACAAAGATATTTTTTTTTTAACTTCCGCTTTATTCATTGCATTGAACATTGAGCAATGCACCCATAAAAATTATCTAAAAGATTAAGAAAAGTAGAGTTATGAATTTCTGGAAAATGTATCTTTGGAATTTAAGAAATATACAATGTGCTATAGAGATGATTAAATATGCCTTTGGGATTAATGTCATTTATTTAAAATTGCATTTTGTGATTGTTTTATTCTCCACCTAGTCTTGTTGCATATTAATAAGGCAGGTATTCAAGAGCAGGTATGGATAAAGTATTGCTGCAAACACAGTCATGCAACATAAGAAATATTTTTAAAGGGTATCGCTTAGTTAGCAATATTTACACCATGTTGCGATCAAGGATTTTCCCGAGAGACTAGGTCATACATGTATACTATATTTACAACTGTTTCCGGGTACTTTAATATTGCAACAATCGCAGAAAGGTTAATTCCTTTACAACCCTGTTAATTCCTCTAAACAGCACGTGTTGGTTTTATGTAAAGAGAATTCGAAATTTTAATCCAAATTAAAACACTACGATGATGGAGAAGTGCAACAATTTGCTTCTAAGAGCATTTTTAAGAGCATTATGTATGGGTATATGGGAAATTAGAATTTTGGTATTAGATCATCTATAGTAGAACGGGTAGTAGTTTCCATACAATAACGGAACGCCTTCGCTTTTTTTTTTTTATTTTTGCAAATTTTCTAGAAACGGCTGAAACAATTTGTATTAAAGATTAACAAAAGTAATTACGTATAAGAAAATTGCTTTTTAGATTTTCAGAAAAAAAATCATGTTACAGAAATTGGATTTTGACATTTTTCAGAAAAGAACCTTATTTTGAATTATTCACGAAGGTATAGTTTTTTAAAAGGTAAACCGATTTTGTTATAATTTTGCAATCTAATGCTTATATGTAATTAAATCAATATTACATTTAAGAATTTGAAAATATTATTTTTAAACAAAAAAGAAAAAAAAAAACTAAACAAAAAATCCATTCCATAAGAATTTATACTTACGTTGGATTTTTTTTTTTTAGGAGAATCGATTTATTTCAAATGTCCCTACTTTTGCTTGTCAAATATCAAATCTCTGCTATTAGTACCCAAAAAGATAGAGGGCAGCAAAGTTTCTAAAAACAAAACCATGTTTCCAACGAAATAAAAAAATAAAGCTAGAAACATTGTAAACTGAGAAACAATAAAATCCAAAGTCTGAACTGTTACAATTTAAGGTTTGTTAGTATAGGTGAGGTGTACCGACCAATTAACGATGACTAACACAAAAATTTAGAAAGAATTTCTTTTTTTAATGTTACATGATTTTCAAATATAAGAAAGCTGAATCAACAACAATAAAAATATACTGATGATTAATTTTTGTTGATTTATTAAATCATAAGCGGGCTAATACATATTCTTCTGTTAAAATTTTTGAAGAATTTCCTATAGACAAGTGCTATACAGAAATTTGGGTCTTAATTAGGTACACAATTTTTCCAAATTTCATTAAATAACTCGATCTTGCGTAATTAAATTTTAAAAAAATAAATTGAAGTGAGTTCATGCCCTGATAATGCTACACCAAAAAATATAATAAGAATCAAACATCAACCCATAAGATATATATTTTGAGTCCGCAATAGCATCCCTTAATTTAAAAATTTTAAATTATACAAACGACACTGTAAAGATATACTATCTCTAGACAAGTATATAGATATAGAGACATATTAAAATTGTTTTCCATTTAATTTTTCATTACACAAAAACCCATGTAATTAAAATTTACAACTACGAAGCAACAGGGTGACGTATCTGGGCCACAGGCTTACAAGTATCAGTTTATGAGTTTTTTAACAAACTGAAAGAAAAAAATGGCAAATATGAAAAAAATATACAAAAAAAAAAAAAAAAAATAGTAGACATCATCTGCAATGATGTATACCACCATCTTCCATTCATTGAGTACCTAGCTGATGAAAAAAAAACAAAGTAGGTAGCACTCTCTTTTCTCCATCCCAGCTGGATATGCTCGTAGTACGCTACAACTACTACGCTCGAGTATACTACACACACTCGCCAAGTGGTTGCAATTTCCATAATGAAAATATCTTCGTCTATTATTTTTTTTTAAGCAGTTATGTATCTATCTATCTATATGTATGTCTATGAGTAGGTGTATATAGCTTTTTCTTCCTTATATGAGATATAATCTGTATGTAGGTTTATGTATGTTAAATTGGAAGCAACAATTTGTAGCATAGCAATATCTATCATAACTGCCGCTCAGCCAAGTATCTGCACCATTTGTGATGCATGCAACAGCAGCTTCAGCTTGAAATGAAAAGCTAAAAGATACAACAACAACAAAAATTATTTCATAAAATGTATCTTTGCATTTTTATTGTGCATCCAACTATGAGTGAAGGCAGTGGCGCGGGGCGGCGGCGGCTGCGGGCGGTGATGGCGGTGGCAACGATGATGAAGGCTGGTTATGGGATTGGGATGTTGGGCGGTTAGGTGGGTGGTTGAATGGTTCGGTTTTTAAAAGAGGCCTTCCACATTGTACTATTGCGGGTTTAATGACACTTGCCGTTGAATTGCACCACAGCATCCCCCATGCTCTCCTTCCGGGGAGGAAGAAACAATAGGAAGACAAAAAAAAAACCGTAGCATGACAGTGATGACAGTAAGAGCCTATCTGCTGGTTTGGTTTGGATTTTATGTTACAGATACAATATGAGATACATGAGCAGCTCTTCTTCTGTCTGTATAGATATAGATTTAGATTTTTATGTGAAGCTGAAGTCATATCAATGAGTAGGTACTTCATAGCTGTTGCTCCCACAGATGCTATAGAAGACCATGATTGTTGCTATATACACACCAATCTCTGTGCTCTGCTACTGGTGGTTTGATTCTGCTTCTGCTTCTGCTTCGACTTCTGCTTCAGATGAATTTGATGTTCGTTCCAGTCAAATGAAAAGTTCACAGAGGCAAAATTATAAATGACAATGACTTTGTCTTCGGCTGATAATAACCAAACCATTGCAAGTTGAATGAAAGGAAGATTGCATATACGTCTATCTGTAGATGTGTCTATCTGTATAACTATGTATATTTGCAGTAGAATAGACAGAGAGTAGGTATAGCTTTTGTATAGACTATTTCATAACTTTTACAATTGAAAGGTGGTGGCAGAGTAGACCTTCTTTAGCTGTATAGGAGTGCATAGGTTCTATTTTATGTATTTCTTCGAAAAATTCTATAGGAGGATAGTGAGCCAAAAGAGGTGGATGCACTGAGGTATATGTATATGTATGGGATAGATAAAGAAAGGAGTTGGATTACAACTCTTCTGGTTGTAAGGGTTGATTGAACATATTATATTCTATGTAGGTATGTATTGTAAGAAAACTTTATAATAACTTTTGGTTTAATATTCTTTTCATATAGAATTCTCGTATATTAAATCATTAAATTAAAAAATCGCCATTGATTTTTCATTTATTTCATCTTCTGAGCAAAAGTAGGGATTTATCAGGGATGATCCCATGTTTTTATTTGATAGGTTCTAATTTTGAAGACTACAAAATGTTGGCTCTCATCTAGGAACAGGCGATTAGTTGAAAAAATGAGCATTAGTCAGTTTTTAAAGGATATAAACCCACATTATTTTTGTTTTGTTTGTCAAAAAAGCAATGTTATTAAGGGTGTAAAATGTAAATTAATTCTTTTTTGCAATTTTGATATTTTCTATTTGAAATAGAGCATGATATTTTCAATTTTTTGAAAGCCTTCCTGCACCATCTCTTATACATATTTACATATGCATACATTTTAAACTTTTTGCATTTGAAGTTATATTAAAACAGGCATATTTTCTATGTGGTAGGGTGATACAACGATCACCGGGGTCCACTAGTTCAATACAATACAATAAATAAAATTGCATATTAAAGAACTACGGGCATTTTGGGACCATTTTTCAACATTGCTAAACAGTAATGAAACTTATGTAGGTATATGAAAGTTAAGTACTTTATTTTATTATATGGCGGATTAACTGAAATCGAGCGCGAAATCGAGCGCATTTTATAAAAAAAGTATTTAAATTGGAAAAATTTTATAAAAAAAAAAAAACGGCAATACTTTCTAAAAAGTGTTTTGCCTTTTTTGAAAGCTATATGTCTATTTTTTTATTCGTTTTTTAAGTCATCTTATTTGCGTTTATAGTTTTCGAAAAAATTACTTCCATCTTAAAAATGTTTAAAAACAAAAAAATTGAATACTGATTTTTTCACAATTTTAAATACCTCCAAGAGGTTGTCAATATAAAGCCAATTGAGAACCTAGTATTAAAAATTGTAAAAAGAAAAACAAAATTCAATTTTTTTGTTTTTCAACATTTGTAAGTTGGAAGTAATTTTTTTCGAAAACTATAAATACAAATAAGATGATTTAAAAAACGAATGAAAGAACAGACTTCTGGCTTTCAAAAAAGGTAAATACTTTTAAGTATAAGTATTGAAGTAAGTATTGAAATTTTTTTTTAAATATTTTTTTTTTCATTTTAAATACGTTTTTTTTCTAAAATGCGCCAAAACACCATTTTTGCGTTTGATTTCGATTAAGCCGCCATAAAATAAAATAAAGTACTCCATAATCTTTAGTTTAACATTATTTTAATCACTTTTGAGCAATTTCAAAAGTGGGCCCAAAATCCATACAAAAGTGGCCATGGTCCTTTATCGCTTTAGTTTATGTAGTTTATATAGGCGAAGTGAAATTTAAATCGAAATGAAAATAGAACTAGTTTTTCAGTAAAACTAGCTTTGAAGAAAGTCAATAATATGGCCATAAATCTCGCATTAGAAAAAATAAACTTTTTTTTATATTTTGTGTAAATAAATTTGTTAAATAATATTTAATTAATTTTTAATTTTATTTTTCACGACTGGGAAACATTTGTTGTTATTGGTATGAGCATTTCACTTACCAAGCCCAAATTTAATTCAAAATTTACTGTGATGTCGTCGCAAACAATTTTAGAACATAATTTTCAAAACCAACAAACGTAAGGTAACAATAAAAAAAAATAAAAAAAACACACGTACAAAAATCTATACAAAAAAAAAATACGTATACGCCCAAGTGTACCGATGTTTCGCAAATATCATATCTTTCTAGCTAACAAATATTTTTCACTTGAAATAAGGATACAAGTGTTTAAGAGCTGCCCAATACCTATAATAAATTTTACATATATTAAAATTAAAAATTATTCAGATTTCAAAAAAAAAAAAATATCAAAATTATTTTTTGAAAATTCAAGATTTCAAAAATTTGTTCATTTATTTCCTCGAAAACTTCACGTTATTAAAAAGATGCTTAAAACTTTCGAATCAATTACTTTTTATTTAAATTGTTTAAAATAAAATTATTATAAAAAATAATCCAGTCAAGTAATATAGTTTTTTTCCATATGATAGGCACCAAAATAAATAATATGAAAAATTGCATCGAATTTGAAACAGTATCATGTTACAAAATGTACAGTACTTAAACTTTCTGAGAAGGTACTTTGCTACAGTGGTTGGCACCGGATTGTTGAAATCAACAAATCATTTAGTTCTTTTGTATACGTTTACTCATGCCGGAGGTCTAAGGTTCGAGCCCCAGCCTCCGCCACCTATTTATTTAAAAGAAAAAACGGCTACTGCCTCTTGCGAGGAATTGACAAATCCTCCAAGAGTATCTCCTGTCACAGAAAAGTGCCGCTCGTTAGCCGTTCGGATTCGGCAATAAACTGTAGGTCCCCTCCATTCCTGCAGACACGCACACAGGAATGGTTGAGAGTTGTAAGTCACTAGGCCCTAGTTCTTCATGAGCTGTTGTGCCATCAAATTTATTTATTTATTTATTTATGTATACGTTTACTCTTTCAGATGTACTTTAAAGCATCTGACGATAAAATTCAAAATGTCATTTACGTAGCATTACAACAGTACCAGGTAATTCTGCACTATGACGTTGATTATGAGAGATTTTACTGTTACTTCCATTTATCCGACGCACTAAACACCAGACAAAACATAGAATTTAAGGAGCATGTTAAGAAATTTAATTTTAAAAACTTTTTTTCCAGTCGTATAAAATCTCACTTTACTGAGTAATTTCAAAAAATAAACAAAATTCCATTTCTTTTCATAATTTCCATTCAAAATATTCTGGCATTTTTAAAGCCCAGTCTTAACATTAAAACCTCCGTCATTGTCAGCATTATTTGTCACCATGGCCACATAATAGCCATAAATAAATGAGCAAAAACCTCAATGTAGGTAGGTTTATATACTTTGCCACTTATTGTCGGTGTTGTCAGGATAACTGTTTCTGTTAAGCATAAGCCATGGCTCCATTTATATGTGGTCTTCATATATATATATATATGTGTTTTTCATGTTTCTGCTCTTCTCTTATACATACATACATATATTTCTATAAGACAAAGCATTTTTCTTTTGAAATTATGCTTATTCTCGTAAAAATAACATAAAAACCAAAAAAGCCAACTCCCATTACTTGGCAAATATGCGAATGCGAAGATGAACAAATGACACTTTAACAACAAACTACGTTATGGCTCTTGAGCTGGACGGCGCGGCGGTGGAGAGAAATGGGAGGAGGTGGATTTTGCGAAATGGGAAATATGCCAATTGTACGTGTGCATACATACATATATAAATACCGTGGCGGTATACTGGCTGGCACATTTATTTTGTTTTGTAAAGCTCTGGCCACCACCACCTCCTTTTGCTCTTATAAGAAGGACAACATACTCTTACACAGGACCAAGAAGCACACAGGATTAACAACAGAAGAAGAACAACAACAAAAAAAATAAGCAAATGAAAAATGTAAGTGAAAAACAAATATATTTACCTTCTGCTTTTTTTTTTCGACACAGACAAATAAACAAGTGTATAACGGTTATGCGGAGTCAAAAATGTAGGTCAGTTTAAAAAGAAAAAAATACCAACAACCAACAAAAAAAAAAATAATAATACAGATTCACAAGGGAAAACTGCGGCATCAGCAGGAGTACAAAAAACATCAGCAGTATAAAAGAGTTGGTAACTACCAACTGCAGCCAAAAAGGATTAATTTATGAATTAGAGGGAAAATTCGAAATTCTGCGGGTTGGTTTTTTGAAATAAAAATAAAAAAAATAATACAAAAAAAAATGAAAATAATAAACACAATGACTGACTGCAAGTAAGAATGCAAATGACTTGTAGGTAACTGATTTTTTTTCTTTTTTAATTTTTATATTAAATTCTTTTTTGTGAAAAAAAAAAATTTTTCTGCAACTGCCTTTGCCACAATTGAAATGGAACAACCACAATCCAGAATGAAAAACTATGAAAAAAAAAGGATTTTTTTGTGGCTGTGGTATTCATTCTTAAATACAATTCTTGAAGTTGAAATATTATTTTCAATAACATAAATGGCTAGCAGCTTCGAAGAGACGCAAGTTCTCATATTATTATTTTTTTTAATATCGGAAGTATTTGAATAGATTGAGTTTATGGTAACCTATTATGCTATACAACTATGGAATTTGGTTGAAATATTTAAAGAAAATTGTGAATGGAAATTTAGAAAAGGTATTTAAATAGTTCTTCAAGAATTAAAGTTATAATGATCCTGTTTCTAGTTTTTTCTATATTTTATAACAACAAATATTGGTAGTATCCTTAAAGTTGAATCTCTGAGTTTTGGAATTAAACTTCTTGGAAGTACTTATGTTTTAACTAAATTGGATTAATCAGCAAAATGTTTTCCACTCAGTCAGTTAAGTAGCTTAAAAATTGATATTTTCAATAGAGGGTATTTTTTTTTAAGCCAGTAAGTATTTAATTTGATTTTAAACAGAATACAATACATGAAATTTCATTAAATAACCATATATTTAGGTTCAATCGATAAAATATATTGTGCAATTCGTTTTGAAGGAAAACTTCGGTCAGTGCAAAATAGCCCAGGAAAAATGTATAGGGTAAAGTCGGGTTATATGGCACGACGTGTGATTAGCACCGCCATTTTCAATTTTCTAAAAAAAACTGATTGAAAATTAAAAATGGCAATGCTAACTTCACGCCTCGCAAAATAAATATAAATATGCAGATATTTGTTTTATCTCTTCGGCACTTGGCATCATAAACTGAGCACAAAACAGTTCAAGTTTAATTTGGATATCGTAATTTAAAAAAAAAATGTATCCTTAAAATTTCCAAATTTGCGAATTTGAAAAAAATCAAGTTATGGACCAAGCAGACAAGGTTGAGCACAACCTTGTTAATTTATTTTTTGAATTGGCAAGGGTGGTGCTTACTTCAAGTTAATAACGTGCTTCGCAACATTTTTGGTTATTGGCTGTAAAAGTTGCAAATATGTTTCTTTTTTTCCTCTTCGATTTTTTATATAATTTTTTTTTTAGCACAAAACATCACAATTTTATGTTTTTACTAAATTTAAATTTAAAAAAAAAATTGCATTCGTAAAATTTGCGAATTTGAAAAAAAAATTACGGAAAAACGCAGCGTCTAAAAACCATAATTATGTTTAGTACGATTTTTTTTTAAATACGACATATGGCAGCACAAGTTGGGCACATCGTAGCACAATCATTTTTTCTTACAGAAATAAAAAATAGTGCGTCTAACTTCACGCATATCTATCTATATTAGATACAAGATATTGCTCCTTCAAATCAAGCAAACATGCCGATTATGGAATCCGCAAAACTGCATCCGCAGTGTTAAAAAAAATATACATTTGATTTAATTCATGCTTTTTTAATCGATTTTAATTGATTTTAACTATATTTTAATCGTGATCTCATAATAAATTTAATAATTCAATTATTTTCATTTAATAAAGTACTTACTAGTACTTAGTACTTAATATAAGTACCTACTAATCACAATAACACTAACTGCCAAGACCCCATATATAAATTTTTCAAAAATGTCTTTGGTAAACAAAAAAAAACTAAAAGTACATAAACGTTTAAGTTGACTATCCTTTGATAATTTTAAACTGTCACACTATACATATATTCGCATCGTTAAAAAGGAAAAATACTACACACATACAAACCTACAAAAGTATAAATTTCCCATCTTAAGTCACGAAACGAGATTTTGAATCTAGGCTTATTGCCGTTGGGACAATCAGTGGTTAAGAAAAACTAAAAGAAAGAAGAAAAATAACTAAAAGACTAAAGGCAGGTAACTGCATTCAGGATATGAAATTCCTTTGAGAGTTGAAAATGCGAAAGAGCAAACGAAAACTAAAATAAAAAAATAAAAAAAAGGAAAAAAAAAAGCTCTGGAAAAAGTGCGGTAGCCTGATTGCTTATACAGCAAAAGGATATCAGGTGAAAAATTACTAAGAACAACAAACAAAATAATAGTGTGCCACCATCACGCTTTATAGAAAAAGAAAAAGACGTCTTTTTTACTATTTCATTTTTTTGCTTTATTTTTATTTTGTGTTTTACCTCTTTTCTAAGTGGAAATGCAAACAGGCATGCCACAACATTTCTCTCCCTCTGTGAGGTACCTACATACATGCCTAACGGGAAGCATCCCATACACTGTCCCTATACCAATCTACCTTTGCTATACATATAAATATAGCCTACACATCATAGGATACTTTGTGGTATTGTGGATCCTTATCTCGGTCTCTGTATTTAGTCATGGGTGCCAACAATTTGCATATGGATTTGCCAACAAGCAAAACCTAGGCCTATTCATTAGGATGTTAGGATTGAGATAAAGAAGACTAAGGGCTGTTATGCGGTTGTCCTGACTCCTGTTAAGATGATATGTTCTTTTGAATGTGCAAAAAAAAAAAAAAAGTGGCAGTAAATAGTATTCAACATACCCGTTCAAAAGGATCCTGAGATAAAAAAAAGAGCAACAAAAAGTAATTTGATGTTCTCTCTCTCTCTCTCTATCTTTATCTCTTCACATCACCTGAGGCTGGTCATTTACCAGTGATGATATAGTATATGGTTTGACATTTTCTTTGGGAATAGAGATTTGCAAATTGTTATTACACGGTGAACGTTTTTCTATGTCTTTTGATAGAAAAAGAAACCCTGGAAGGAAATTGTGATTTTAATTATATTTTCTTTTCTTCTGTTTTTCTTTATTCTAAAATGAGTACAGTAAGGCTGGGATTCCTGTGTTTTGAATACCATTAAAAGTATGACATTTTAATTTTGTATAATGGAGGTACATAGGCATAGGGGTCCTACAAATTCAATTGAAGAATGCTCAATTAATGAAGATTTCTGTTTTAAATGTTTTTTTTTTTTTTTTTATATACAAAAATGTCCCTTCCACTTACATGGGAGATATAGACCCGTATTATAATGCGGTGGATTTTTTTTGTCTAGCCTTTTATCGGATTGTGGTGCGACGGGCATGATACAAACCAGGATAGCTCTAAAAATGTTTTTTTTTTAGTAAATGCATTTTAGTCCATATTACAAAATCTGTACGGAAAAATAAATGGATCGCATGCATTTTTTTAAGGTTAGTGACGATAAACAAAACGACATAATCCCAAAAATAAACCTCTACAGACAAACTGCCCAAGAGAAAACCGAGCAAAGACAAAATATCCAAAAAAAAAATCCCTTAAAAAATCCCCAGGAGTTGATTAAAATGCATTTGTCAAACAATAAAACCTATACTCGATCGACATGATCACGTGACCTTCGATAGCGCAGTGCGTAGTGTACTTGGCCCGCAGACTCTTGGTCTACGTTCGATTCTCAGTGAGGCAAATAGTTTTTCGAATAAAATTGAACATATAGACTAAGCACTAGGTTAGGAATGATCAACCTGAAGACCTTGAAATAGCTATAACTCCAGCCTATAAAACTTGTGTTGGGTAATATTTAATTGGGGCCAAATTTTATATTGCCGTTTGCATGATCAAAAATAAAAATTCTAATTTTTTCTACAAATATCTATCTATTGGTACCTATCTTAAAAAAAGTGCTCTGCCAAATTTAAAGCATATCGACCTGTTAGTTTAGACTGTAGTTCAATTAACAACGGGACGCACAGACCGACGGAAGATATGACGAAATTTACTTTTTCGGTCTTCACGTAGTATCAATTTGATAACAATTTCAAAATTTTTTTTTTCACACAAAACCAATTTTGAGAAAATAAAAAAGCCATACAAATTCAATACATTAAAAAAGTACGTATACGCCACAGTGACTGTTAAGCTATTGCGTCGTTATTTTCTTAAAAAAAAAAAAAAATCGGATCTTTAAAGTTAATGAAATTTTGAAAAATTTGAAAATAGCATTTCTAAGCTAAAAAAAAAATAGATTTAAAATAAAATGAAAGTTTTTTCCGACTTGGTTGCAAAAATAATGCATTTCATGCCAAACAGCATGCGTCGAGAACTTTGGTCATAATTAAGGGATTTTGACCTTAGCCCTTTGGATTCGGCTGTAAACTGTAGGTCCCCTCCATTCCTCCCAAAAATGGTGCGTGTTCATTTGAGAGTAAAAAAAATAAAAACACTGATAGTTGCTCCCAGGCCACTTTCGAGAGTAAAATCGGTATTGGGCAAAGCAGGAAGAGGTATGTGCTCGCGGAGAGCATTTAGTTCGAAGAATTCCAACTCAGTTCGTATTTTGTAATTAGCTGTCGATAATTTAGTAGCGAAAGAATTCTCAAATGGTCACTTATCTTAACACGCACACAGGAACAGTTGAGAGTTGTAAGTCACTAGGCCCCGATTCTTAAACGAGCTGTTGCGCCACCAAATGTATGTAAATGTAATCTAAGCAAAAATATTTTATGTACTTACCTAAAATAGGTTGTCCAGACTCCAAGCTCATAACGATTTCTATACGGAAAATGGTCTGCGTCTGCGCGTCCGTGCGTCCATTGTAAACTAGAGCCTAAACGGGTGGGCCGATTCACTTGAAATTTGGTGTAGGGCATTTTTATGATATTCCCTAGGGAAAAAAAATCGAATTTTTGATCTAGCTAGGTCATCTAGAACAAGTAGCTGCTATACACAATGTTTCGGTTTTTTTTTCAATTTTTTTTTTTCAATTTATTTAATTTTTTTTTTAGGGCTTTTGACTTTTTTTTAAAAAATTTTTCGTTTTTGAATCATTATTTGATCTTCATTATAGACTTTAACTAAAAGAGCAAGTTCGTGCCTATTGTTCCATTTACATATATCAATTCTAAGCTTGGTGTTATGTTTCATTTCCTTTTTATGAACGCATCCCTATGATAGCTAGATATTCTAGTATTTTGAAAAAAGGTTATCCTTGCAGATAAATTCGGAGAAAACTGCATGCGAAGACAGCTAAAGCATACAGGATAGATACATATGCATATCAATAAAACAACACTCTACCTCATCTTTCAGAAAATTCATTGAACAAAGTGCAATAAATTGCGTATGAGTGTTCTACAAAAGGTAAACGTAAATAACAAACAAACGAAAACAACAAAAAATAATATTCCTTCAGTGTGTCCGGATAAAATGGATACAAAGAATAGATACTTAAAAAAAAACAGGATTTATGCACTTTATCCTTCATCACTCGGTCGAACGGATGATATTTCATTTTTATTTCTTTTGAATTTATACCAATTTTGTTCTCCCAGTTTTTTTTTTTTTTTTTATTCTATTTTTGTTTTTGTCTAAAAAGGAAACAAAATATTTTGATAAGATTTTTTGTTTCCTATTCGGCCAAAAATAAAAAAAAAAAACTTATAAAAATACGTCCTACCTACCTAAAAATATGATTGTTTATGACGTGCTATTAGAAAGATAATTTTGTAGAGCCTTGATTTTTTGTATTGTTGCTATATCCTAAGGATGCCTCAAAGCAATTTGACCAGAAAATTTGCCCTAAAGTTGTTTTTTTGTGAAAATTACAAAAAAAAAATTACAATGAAAAATATTATAAAGTCATTAGGTCTTATAATCTTTGCCATCAGAATTGGATTTGAAATATGTATAAGGAATGAAAAGAAAACAAGTATTTTTTTGGGGTTTGTGGTTTGTTTACTGTTATTCGATTTTAAGTAAAACTAAGTATAACAAAGCTTTGGAATATTTAGTTGATGCCTTGAAAACGTGGAATGAGATGGTTTTGTAGAAAAACAAAAACTTTATTGGAATTGTGATGACTAATGACATATAACAAAATTTACCTAAAACTTTTTTTTAATTGAATTAATTTCCTGAATACATAAACTTTATGAATTTTAAAAATTTTCTGTCTGTTTTTTTTTTTTTTTTTTTTTTGAAATGAGAAAAAAATAATTTCAAATTTAGGGAAACTGTGTTTTTTTATGAAGTTTAAGTTCATTTTTTTCCTCTGCCCCTGTGATACATGGATTTTATTTTAAAGAAGTTAAGTCTTGCTTTTATTTTTTTATACAATTCGTTAAGCTTTTGAAAATCGATAGAGATTATCGAATTCAGTTAATCAGAACAGGCAGCACTGGATGACTCATTTGTAAGTCCCGGAAAAATTAATTCCTTGAAAATATGTTTCTTCACACGCACTTTTTTCAAAGTGTCGTATTTTTGTAAAGAATCCCTTAAAAGAAACAAAACATTACAAATTCGTCCAGCTATTACCCATTAGTCATCACTTATTACTTATACTCTCAAAAACCAACCCGGTTATCCTTTCATTTTAAGTTGCATTTCAGTATAATAAGCCTCTATGTGTTATTATTTGTTTTCCATTAGAAATTGCCCCGGGTAATTTATTATGAGAGCCATTTTCTGTATACATAACTCCTTTTCTAGATTATACCCTTTTTTCGTTTTCCATTTTCCATTCTGATACTAAAGGATCAAATAATGTTTGAAAAAGGAGTATCCATATACCTAGAAGGAAACGGAAGCTTCAAAAGTATGCATTGCGTATATAGCCCATTATTGTTTGAGAGTGTAAAGCACTATGCTAATTTATTTCCTGTGATATCGCAGGATTTACACTTTTTCATATTTTTTCGTTGTTGTTGTTGTTGTTGTTATTTTCGTTATTATCCCTGATGCCGTTATACTGTATAAGAAGAGTTTTTCCTGTTGCAATAGATAAAAGTAAAGAAGACAGGACGAACAGAAAAGGATAGATAATATTAACGAGGGGCGATGGGTAGATATGTTTGGAAAAGAGAAATGGTGGTTGGATCATATTTTAATGGACCATAAATAATTGAAAATTATTATGCTTTTCAGTTTGCATAAGTAGACCAAGGCAAGGCAAGACACTGGAAAACCGATTTTGGAATTTTAACCCAAATGTAAATAATTCCATTTTGATGCTTTCTGAAATTTTAGTTTTATTATTTTGCCATCACCGAGAGATAGCGAGACAAAAAGATTGTTCTAAAGAAGAGGGATGTTTTAAATAAATTTAACATGTTCGGGCGCATTTTCAGTATAATGACTTTATATAGAGAAATTATTATACGAGTATAAATATCAACCCAAATGGAAAACGAAAATATCTTTTTAGAAAGTAGGGCAAACTTTATGTTATGGGTAATCTGAAAGTTTAAGTTTTTTGTTTGTTTTTTTGAAGGGGAGAGACATTCGTCGAGAAGTGTTGAAGAAAAGTTTGATCTTAGGGTGTCCAGGCAGATTGAATTTATGAAAGTTTTAATAAAATTTTGTAATATAATAGTTGTCAGTTAGAGTGAATTTTGAAGCCATTTGATGATCTAGACAGGAACATAATATTAGGAAAAAAAAAACTACTAAAACAATAATTATTAAAATGAAAAACAAATTTAAAATTTAACGACCTTTAGTCCAAGCGTTTCGCCCAGGCACGACAGTTGGGCTCATCAGTTAGATGCTGTCGTACCTTTCTAAGACGCAATTTTTGGTCGATGACTACCGACTCTTAATCAAATCTTCCATTTGAATTTAATTCAATACAGTCCACTAAAACAATAACAAAAATAATTTTCTTTTGTTTTTGTTAATTCTCTTCTTTAAAATTTAACTGTGATTGTAAGCTCTGCTGTCAATTTGACTGCAGAGTTAAATGATTTACTGCATGTTTGCTTCAAGAGACGAGACAAGATGAGACTTTTGTAAGTCTTTTCTCGATTTCATTGGAAGTTAAAATAATTGTCAGTATCATCTCAATGTCGATGACGTATGACTACGTCCCGTCTGATTTCTGCGACCGGCGTCATTTTTCTGTATTTTGTGGAAGTATAATTCTTGGGTTAACACTTAAAAATACGGTATCATCTCGGATACTTTAGAGGAAGATATAGTATCTTCTTCGCTCAGTTTTCTAGTAGTAGAGGAAGTTATTGTCACTATAATATCCCAAAATTTATCAGATCACAGTCGAAAATGAAATCAAAGAAATAGAAATTTTAAATTATTATTCCTAAGATTTAGTTGGAGCATTCAGACTTGTGTACAACATTAAAAATAATTCTTACTCCTATCTAATACCAACAGATTTTGGAAAAAAAAACAGGATAATTAGATTAACAATTCAAATATTATATTAACTCCATATTTTTTTTTACTGAAAATAACATTAAAATGTTAAAAGTAAAAATTGTTAGCCCTGCTGAAATTGGAAAATTTGCGCAAATTTTTCATTTTATATAATTTTTGGTTTCGGGATTTCGAGATTTTTGGTTTTCGGGATTTTGGGTTTTTGGGATTCAGGGTTTTCGGGATTTTGGGTTTTTGGGATTTTAGGTATTCGGGATTCTGGAGTTTCGGGATTTTGGGTTATCGGGATTCTGATTCCAACCCAAGACTTTGATCACCCAGCTCCTGCTGTATGACTCTGAAGCATCAACCTTGTCAGAAACGGATACAAATTTGATAGTGAATTTGGCTGGAAGATTTTTGTTGTTGTATTAAAGGAGTAGCTTAGGTACAATGTACTTTTACTGTAGAAAAGTGAAGATACCAGTACCAGTACTTCAATACCCTGGTAATGGTACTCAAAAAAAGCTAATTAGCAGTATTTTTCAATACCAATTATGAGATACTTAAGTAATTCAGCAGCTCTTCCAAGTACCTGACAAAAACTTTCACCAATACTTTCAAGTAATTGATCGATTCTTCCATAAAAAAGAGATTTTTACAGTTTTAGTCTGTTGACCAGAGAAACACTTTCTTTTGATGAAATACATAATAAATTTCCTTTAAAAATTGACGTTGAAATTCAATCTTGGGCCCAAGTACTTGAAGCATTCCTTAAGTACTCGAAGTAATGCTCAAGTATGTGAATTAATGCTCAGGTACTTAAGTAACTGATACTTGGTATTTATACCCAAATACTTGAAAAATACTGGAACTTCTTAGTACCAGACGGTACTAAACTACAAATACCAGTGCTAGGTACTTGTACTTGAGAGGACTAAAATCCTGAAATAAGAGCAAATTGGCTACCGGAAATCAGCGTTGCCAAAGTGGCACGATCCTGCTTTATAATTTCGTCGTGGCACGCTGGCTGGCACGAAAAAATTGAATATGGCACGTTTTTTTATTTCCATTAATTTCCTTCAAATTCAGCAAATTTTAACAAAATTTAATGAAAACTGGTCAAAATTCCGTAAAAAGTGGACAGAAACACATATTTTTTGACAATGCAAGAATAGAGCAAATGATTTCCTTTGATTATATTTTATTACACCCCGTAATAAAGGTTGATAATTTTTTTTTTTTTTTCAACAAAATAGATGAATTTGTAGTTTTTCTCATATGGCACGAAAATTGACATGCTAATTTTTTAAAGAATATATGACACGTTTATTTTATTTCGGATGGGAACGAGGAAATTACGCCGGACTTTATTTCTGGAAAAAATGCCAGACATTTTAAGTCTGTTCAAAATTGGCAAAAAATCCAGAAGCATTTAGTAAAAATAAGTGCGAAGTATTAGAAAGAAGCATATGACATCAGCAAAGTTCATTCAGGGCATTCTCGTGCTCGTGCGTCATTAAATTATCTATAGCAAAATATGGCCTAGGCCCTAACAACTAATAAGAACCTTTGAAGAACTTAAAACCGAGCTGCGTAAATTAAGCATAGACTTTTTTTTACTCCAAATAGGTGGTCAATCCGGTCATGCGCCTCACTTTTGCAGGCACAAAATCATCACCTGTGACATACTCATCAATTTTAAAGACCTTTAAAAATATAGGACTGTGATTCCCTTTTTAAAATATGTATAGTACCAAAAAGCTTCACCTTAAAAACACATTACACCCATTAACGACGAATAATAAAAATGAAGTCTCTCGGTAAAGTCTTAAAAATAGCTTCAAACCGATTTGTAAATTTTTCAAATTGTCCTCTAAATTCCACAACCATTAAACTTAATTCCACAAACTCAGTGCGTATAATACCCATGCCCATATACCCATCAGTACTCAGTACCCAGTACCAACACCCACGCACTCAACCCGGCCAAAGTGTATACATAATATGTATGTATACATCTTACTGTAAGAAGTGTAATGCAGGGTGGTATAGCAGTGATGGCAGCGGGCGGATTGTATATTCATTTTCACGCTCGAATATCTAATGAATTGAACTTCAAATTATCATTCCTTTCAAAGAGATTACACAATGTCATCATTGCCAGTTCTTCCATCTGCTTTCCGGCGCGGCGGCGGCCATGTTCTCAGTTTCAACCACCCCACCTCCACCACCCTTCGAAACGAAGATGAAGAAGAACAACAACAACAAATGACACTCAGCAAATGGGGTCTGTAATTTTCCAGAAATCCAACACGATTCAATTTTCCGGTATCAAAGACACCAACAAAAGATGGGAGCGCAATACAAGCAAACAGACAAAAAAAAAAATTAACACAGTGGAACCTCTGTGCTACCGCTGTTTATTGGTGTAAAACGGAGAGAAGTTGATGGCGGTATAGCACCTTGCCTTAAACAACCCATAATAGGTAGCAAGTAACTGTAAGACAGGTAATAAATTTACAAATATTATTACAACGATGAACATAAACACACACAAGAGCGGGGACTGTTTGTTGCTCGTTCGTTTTTCCGAAAGGGCAGACGAGAAAAATGTTTTTCTTCCGGTTCCTTTTTGGCTAAGTGGAAACACAACCCCCCATTGACGACGACTACGACACGGTGATGGTGGCAGTAGGTATAGTTGGAGATGGTCTCGTCTCAATAAAAGGTTGTTGCGAAGTACATTTACCTATTAAATGTGCGTGAAATGAAAATTAGGCAAAACTGGGGACCTGAGACTGAAAAATTACGAAAAAAAAAAAAAAAACAGTTTCGCGGTCCCGACCGTCAAACGCACCCCAAGCCGTCCTTGTCGTCTTTGATCTAAGGCCGTGCGATATTTGTGGCAGACCCTGAAAGTAAATTAACTCTGGCAACACGGTCGTGAAGCCTGACTCTATATATGTGTGACTGGTGGTGGGGCAGGTAAACGGATACCTTTTATCCAAAGGTAAAAGGTGAAAGATACTTAATGAAAAAATTTAAGAGATTTTCAGACTTTTCTGAACAGAAACAGAGTGCGTAGGTATATCTATACCTTAGGCCGTATATCCTTCTGAGTCCCAAGTCCCAACTATATAAGGTGGCTTTAATGATAAAAAAAAAAATATTTTTTGATTAGTAGCTGCAAGGAGGACTATATAGCGGACTATATAAAGCCCCAGAGGGTGGTAGTAATGAGTGATAGTAGAAAGATAATAGGAAGTAATGGCTCTGTAATCCGGTACAATGTGCAAGAACAAAAAAAAAAAAATACAGGAAAATATCCAGACATTTTTCTATAGGTATAGCGAAAAAATGGAGATACATCGTTTACTTTTACAAGGAAAATAATTAGAAACCTCGGATGAGAGGGAGTGAGTGCTTCAACAAAAAAAAAAAAAAAAAAAAAAAAAAACTGGAAGAGAAAATATAGAAAAGATTCAATTAAATTGATTTTTAGGAAAGCAAATGTGTTCTCCATTTTCTAGCACATCCAGCACACGTGTCCTTGTTCTAAATTCACTTTTGTTCTTCTTTTTATTCGTTTTATTTTTTGTTTAAGGGAGATTTAGATTTTTATTCCCGTCTTCTTGAAATTCCTCTTTTTTTTTTTTTTGATTCCGAGCAGTTAGGAGCGATCTCATTCCATTAAAGTCAACATAATTTCACTTGAGCATCAGCAGCAAGCAAGAAATGATGGGAAAATTTGATCAGAAAATTTATTTGTCTAGAAAAAAAAATGGGGTTCCAAAAAATTCATGGATGATGATACCTACTCTTCATTTATTTACAATGGGTGAAGTGACGAAGAAGAAGGTTTAATTTTGTCTTCTATTTATTTTTTGTATTTTGCAGACAACCCCAAAATGGAAGATGCTATTTTTTGTAGATATACATCGTGTATGTAGGCTATAGATGTTCATATCATGAAATGCGGTTTATTTTGGCTTAAAAGGCCATGAAACACACATGTGCGGTTGTGTTTTCTCTTTATTTTCTACATTTAGTGAAAGGAATAGAAAAAAATAAAATAAATAAATTGCCATTGAATTTTGGCTTTTGCTTGCTTGAGTGGTTGGCCTTTCTTTCGTTATTATTTTATCACTGGGTCAGAATCTGATAGGAAAGTAATTTTCTTTTGATGGCAGATGGAGAGGTGTTGGGATGGAAGTGTGTATCAGATGGCTTAGAAATAATCCAACCTTCTATTAGCTATGAAAAAGGGTGGGAATTTAAGTACCGGCAGTGGTGGGTTGTTAAGGTTTGAAGGGTTGAAATGATAGCCATATGCAAAGTGGGAAATTAGAGAGGAAAATATAAATGAATTGATGTCAAGATAACATTTGACCCATTGATCGTCATCAAGACTTTATGTTTCCAAAAGTTTTAAAAGATGTTCATAAACTTAATCTTAAAATATTATAGCTGTATTATAGCACTACTTTCATGCAAATATGCCTTTCTAATATTTTAATTGAAGTAGTATTTTCTTGAATACCTTGAGGAAGCTTTCAAACTAACTGACTACCTATATTAAGAGGTGACGTCTACCTTACTAGAAAATCTCTATCTATCCTACTTTGCTTTAGATTTGGTGTGACAGTATGATGGAAACTTTTTAAAAACTTCAGGAGAAGCTTTTAACTGCCAAAAATTGACGAAAACAGGGGTCTTGCCCGATTTTGTTATGACCGGTTGACGGTAAGAATGATCAGACAATGAGAGAATAGCTATAATTAACTCACACTCACACCACGGACAGCTCTTACAAAATGTGTCTATAGTGACTTATCACAACTCTCAACTATTCCTGTTTGCTTGTTTTTTTGGTTGTTAGAAATCGAGGGGGCCTACAATTTTCTGCCAAACCAGATCGGCTAAGAACAGTGAGATAAAAAATTTCATGTCAAATTATATACTCTTGGAGGATTTGTCATTCTCCGGCACAGGTATCTAGTAAGTACAAACCGCAATGAAAAAAAAATTGTTTTTAGTCAGCATAGACTGGGTTAGATTCAGATTTTTTTTGTAAAACTTTCAATTTTCTGATGTCAAAGAATTTCCTTTTCACTATTAAATTTTGCTTAAGTGTTCCAGTTTCTGTGTATGCAAGAAAACAGACTATTTCTAACCATAAACCTTGTATCAGTGATTCAAGTTTCAAACGGTTTTCCTTTTATGAAAAAAAAAGTTTTTATCAGTTCTTTAGAAAGAGAACAGTCAACAGATGTGTTCAAGCTCATTTCTTGACTTTCTCTAAGCTTTTAATAATTTCTGGCATGACGATGATGTTTTGAATTACGACACGTTTCCCAACTATATAAAACTCTATTTTGAAAATAAACTTTTTCAGCTTAAACAAGGAACTGAATGTACAAATGGTATTCCGCAAGGAAGAGTTTTTGGTCCAGTTATGTTAATTCTTTCGACACATTGAAAATAAAGCAGACACATTTGTTACTTTATTTTCAACTGGGTTAGAGATCTAACTAATAACATGATGATGATGAAACATTAAAGGAGAGGCTTCAAACAAGCCTTACATAATATCTAAGAATTAATTTGGACTTTGGGTATTGTTCTCATTGCTTCCAAAACAGATTTTGCTTTTGATATTTTATTTCCCTATTCATCTTAATACTGCAGTAATGAAGGTAGTACTGACATTAAATTTAAATCTTAAATGTGAATCTTGCGTAAAAAAAGTATAATGAGAACTTTAAATTTTAGTAAATTCTAATTTATATGGCGCTTTTAGGTACAGTCCAAAATTGTGTCACCGTATATATTTACCGCTAATAAGCTATATACAAAAAAAAACTTGTTTTGCATGCAGTAACATGTATACATTGCAGTAAAACCCTTAAATGGGAAATTTCTGGAATAATCCAGTCAAACTTAGAATATTTAACATTGGTAGCATTGATCTTTTTACACCATGCATTTGGTTTACGGTCTTTTCTTCGACAACTGCCAACATTACCTTAGTAGGGAGCAGTGGCGTGGCGTCCATATAACACGATTCCTATCGAGTTACCTTATTAAATTCTAACTTTCAACATTTAACTACGTTAATTAAATAATGATCAACATGAATCTAAATGAATGGACATATATTATGTCCACATCTTCACACGCGCGTGAGATTTTACTCGCCAACCCAACCATAATCCAACACTCAAACTCATCAATATGTGTACTTTAGTTCTACTAAACGCACGCAAACACACAAATATACACAAATATAATGTCTCTTTTCTCGAACTCTACAATCCAAATACCACGTCAAAAAAAAATCCTACCTCCCGCTGGAACTGGATAGTACAAAATTGTTCTCCTTGCTTTTGTTCCCTCATCATTTATTCACAGAAAAAAATTCCTTAATATGACGCTGGCAACCGTGTTACTTTTTGCCATAAAAAAGCCTGTGTGAACAGAGAGGTGTCAGGGTCTCTGTTCAATACACGATTTCTTGTGCAAAATAATAACTCGCTTTCAAGCGTCTTATTAAGGGAATTTTTTATGTGAATGAGTGATTGATAAGAAAACAAGAGCAAAGAGAACAAATTTGTTCTATCCAGCAAAGAGATAAATTCTATTTGTTTTTATTGTGTTGTGTTTGAAGTTGGAGAAAAGAGAATTTTGTATGTATCTCGCTGCGCTGCTGTATGAAGTTCATTGAGCTGGGCAGGTAGAAGGCTGAAGGCTGTTTCACAATGCGACGAGAAAACGAGACGTCAGCGTGACGAGATCTCTTCACAGTTGTTCTCTCTTTAAAACGAGTTTCAAACAATGAATTAATACATAATAAAGTATTTCTCGTCGTCACGTTGCGTCTTTTTTTCAATTTTTCGAACTTTATGACGTGACGAGACGACGAGAAATGCTTGGTTATGTATTATTTCACTGTTTAAAATTCTTTTTTAAGAGAGAGAAACTGCGAAGAGATCTCGTCACGCTGACGTCTCGTTTTCTCGCCGCATTGTGAAACAGCCTTGTTTCACAATGCGATGAGAAAACTAGACGTCAGCGCGACGAGATCTCTTCGTAGTTGTTCTCTCTTAAAAACGAGTTTCAAATAACGAAATAATACATAATAAAGTATTTCTCGTCGTCACGTTGCGTCTTTTTTTCAATTTTTCGAACTTTACGACTTGACGAAACGACGACAAATACTTTATTATGTGTTATTTCGCTGTTTGAAATTCATTTTAAAGAGAGAAAAACTGTGAAGAGATCTCGTCACGCAGACGTCTCGCTTTCTCGTCGCATTGTGAAACAGCCTAGAGGCACATACAAATATGTTTACTGTGGGTGTAGGAGGAGGTACATTGGTTTCAGTTTGAAAAATTCAGTTTAATTCAAAAGATAACTCGCTTTTTTCCGTCATATTGGTGAATTTTGAGTTGATACCTACTTCGCTGCGCTATGTTTATTGAGTTTTAAGTTTATTGAGCAGGTAAGGTCTGTTTCTGTATGAAAGATTTAGTTAGCAAGCAGATTGTGATGCGTAACTTGAAGTGAATTTATGTGTTATTGTTTTAACTAAAATCAAAATCAAATAATAACAGGGAAAGGTGTAAAAAGTTTGTTTATTAAATTGAGTTATTTGAAGTTATAGCTTATTACCTAATTTCAAATTATTGATATCTAAAAATGGCATTAATAAGTGTAGATTGTTCCTTAACTGATTTTCTTTTGGAGGCAAATTATTTCAGTAAGCTGAATTTTATTTAAAAAAAATAATTATAAGAATAGGACGCTCTACTCTTTCATTGAAAAAAGACGGAGTTCTTTAATTAATATATTTGTTCACTAAAAATAAACAATTTATGAAGTTCCTTATTTTTGTCTTTAAAACGTTAGTTTAAATTTGCATCTGCCAAAAACGGTTTTTTTCAAAGGCATTTTTATTGAGCTCATTGTAAATTTAAACCTTAATGACTTGAAGTAGGTATACAAAATTGGTTTGAATTTTTTTACTTGAAGAACGTCAAAAGTAGATTTGCAATAAACATTATATTTTAGGTAGACATTCCTAGTTTACGTTTGGAAGTTACTAATTTTTCTTCGACTTACCATTCAAAATAATCCACGCCACCCCACTGGTAGGGAGTTTAACATGAACATATCATATAAAGATATTCTTAAGGTAGACACAGACAGGTATGAAGAAATGGCGGCCCCCAGCAAAACCTAGTTCGATGGCCTAACTAGCGTCGTTTTGATATCGTGTTACCTCTGATAGGACAAAATATTTTTACATCAAAGAAACATTTTGCTATAGATAGGCAATTTGTTGACTTCAGAAATCTTTTGTTCACTTGCTCGCGCTCCCAGGAGTCTGACGGATGATACGGTACTGGAATTTGCCCTACAGGCAATCTTGTGCTTCGTCAACAGACAAACTTCTTAAAGAAAACAGATTTTTCAACAATTTAATACATCCATTTCCAATTTCTGTCATCAACAATTTCAAGGTCACACTGAATTATACCTTAAATAGCAATATTTTTGTCAAATGTTTCACCAAAAACTTCAAATTAATTCTTTTAACTGTGCTTCTGAATCTTAAAAGACCCTAATAGAATTTAGGAGGATAAGGGAGCTCACTGTTCGCACCTGGAACTTTAAGTTCCTGGTTGCAGTCCTGAAGAAAAACCTTGTTTACCTCATATACTTTAACCTTGGTTTTAAATCTTAATTAATCCGTCAAATTCGGTGAGTCAAAATATATATAGTAGAATGAACATCTTTTTTGCAACTAAAGCATAGCCGCTCACTAACTCCCGGAAAACGTAAAATCCAAGGCCTAAATTAAATTTAAATATTAACCTCTCTCTAAATTGTATCATAAAAACAAATTTAAATAAATATTTGTTTAGTTCGAGTTAAGTTCTTCTTAGATATTAAAATAAAAATATAATACAACTTCTCCACGTTTTAAAATTAACAAAAAAAAAAAAAAATATATACACCAAAAGTTTGAAGAAATATTTAAAAAGTCAACTCATTTGTAAGAAAGAACCAACCCTGAAGTGTTTAATAAGTCTTTTGTCAAACAAACAAATTGTTAATCCTTGTTGCAAAAGACAGCACACAGTGATATAGTAAAAAAAGTATAGGGAAAGCATCACATACATACATATCTTCAACAAAGTACTGTCTACAAACACAAATGGGAAGGTCGAAGACGGACGGGGGCGCTTGATAAGAAGCTATGGCAAGGCAAAGAATCAAAGTTCATATATAGTGAGTAGATGGAATGTTAAAAAAAAAAAAAAAAAAAAAAAAAAAAAAACTAACAACAACAATCCTAACACAGTGTATATACATACCTAACCCAGAGATAGTCTTTGGGACAGACAAAAAGGACGAGAGGACTGTGTTTATAATAGAAAAAAGATGGCGGATCCATTTTTAATGCGTAAAAAACACACACACAAATATAAAGAAAGTTGTTCAAACAAACTAGGATAACATTTTCAGAAATAAGGACATTCTATTCTACTTCTACGATGCTCTTCTATTAATTTTTTTTGTCTCGTACGCACACACGCATATTATAGTCAAGTTATATGTGTGAGTTGGAGTGTGTGTAAGTAAGTGGGGGTTGTAAAAGTTGTTCAAACCAGAGTGACATTACTTATTATTATTTTGGCAGATATGCGTTTTTTTTTTACCGATGCTATGTCTGTGGCCCCAGTCCCTGTCCTCAGATCCAGATCCGGAAAAAGATTTTAATTTTCTTTGTATTGTATCATTGTGTTGTTAGATATGCTTTTGGTGCCGCGCCATTGATGGGAACAAAAACACAAATACAAGTTTGAGAGGATGTAGTTACATTTCTGTATTTGGGGCTTATAACTTTCCCAATTTCGAATACAAAATGACATTTTTTTTGTTATTGTTGTTGTGGGGGATAAGAGTGGAAATTGTTCAACCACGCTGTTGCTATGTGTGCCGTCAAAGCGGCTTGGCTGGGTTCAAATAATTTCATATAGTATATACCAAATTACCCAACCCACACATAAATTTATTCGTTTTACAACATCTCTTGGGGGTGCGATGATTGGTGTTAGGACAAAGGCTACCCTCCATTCTATAAGCATCGATGCAGTATTGTATACAGTTTTATTCTTATAAGAGGGGTGTTTTTGGTTGGAGTGGAGATTTTATTGCGTTTGTCCATTCGAAATAGACACAAACAACAACAACAAGAAAAGCTTAACCTTATTTTGCAGATCGAGGGTTTGCTTTGTGGCAAGATGTAGGTACGTTAACCGCTGCTGCTGATACGGAATTACTTTAAAAGCATGTAATGGGTCTTGTTGATTTTCTTATATTCTATTTGTATATTCGAAGTATGTTCTTTCGGTTTAAACTTTAATGGACAATGTGTTCTTATAAACTAAGGCATATAGGTATACATATATTTTGAAGATTGTCACTGCTTTAACGAAAATATTTAGGGCTAAGTAAAATTGGATATGGTATGGTTACAAGGAAGCCTACTTTACATACTTATTTTACTGATTTACTTAATATACTATATCTCGAAAGACTTATAGGTATGTATGTTTTTGGGATTATATGTACGTTACTATAGCCTCTTGACATTAATTTAGAAATAAAACGATTTTAACGACATAAATAAAATTAATTGATGTTAAAGGAAAAGCCTCTAAATTTAAGTTATTGTGTGGTAAGAGTTTTATGATGTTGACTTTGGCATCACACTCTCGGGATAATCACATATTTATCATTATATTAGTAAGTACTTCTTTCACATGAAATGTTAGATTATTTATGGACGGAAGGTTTTTTTTAATATGCGATTAAGGAAATAAATAACTGCCATCGAAACACAAAATAAATCTTTGTCGAGTCTGTTTTAAGATTTCAGACTCAGAGTCTTCCATTAAAATTTTGAAAATTAAAAAATCCCCGTTCACGTTCGGTTACACATCTTTCTTCATCTTTTCATCTCATTCTACCTTACCACGACACATCGCCCTCAACGACGACCAGGACTATTATTTAATTTTTATAGATTCAATATATATGTATGATTAAAAATATTGGACGAGTTTTTTTTCCACATTTATAATTCACACTTACTTCTTCCCACAAATATGATAAGTCAAGGTAGGTATAATTTGCACGGGAAGGGAATTTGTTTTTAAGCCATTACCAATGTTGTGTGTGCGTACCAATTCTCTATTACGAAAGGTGAAGTACCAAGGAAAACAATGCGTGGTGCACTAGATAGTAAAGTTTTTGTATTTATTTAGCCTTCAGTCTTGCCGGGGATTCTATCCCATTCTAGTTAATTTTTTCCTTTAGTTTCGGTATTCGGTTTGAGCCGAGACAAGGAAGGACCGTATCCCCTTGTACATCTTGTACCTTTCTTCGGTCTGACCCCGGACCCGCTGAACTACCTCAGATATGCACAGAAAAATAGATCCCGGTCACGGCCTTTTTGCCACTTCAATGTTTTGAATTTTTGTGTAGGAATAGGAACAGAAAAACAAATTATCAAGGAACTCAGCGTAAAGAACCATGAACAAGCCCGGCATATGTGTTCGCTGATCGGAGTCTGGAGCATTTGAAAATTTGCCCAAATTTAGTCAAAAAATCCAACACTTTTGGTGAACCGGCACTAAACACATCCCTCGAGAGATACTACATAATAGATGCCCATTTAGGCCTGTCGAAATCATCGGTCGGTCATAATCGTCAACGACGGCGAGTGCTACAGATTGAAGAAGACAACGATATAAATATACATGTTGATTCACCTAAGGTGTGACAAAGAGCTTGAACGTGTAGGTTGAGTTTATACAAGAAAAAAATCGTATAGGAGGGGGTCTATTTCTCCCCGTTTATGAGGGAGGGGCAATTTTCTAAAAATAATCGACTTAAAATAAAAAAAAAAATCTTTAAAAAAAAACGTCAACACCTACAATGTCATGCTTTACTTTTTTTAAGGCCAGAAGTCCGTTCTTTAATTTTGTTTTTGTTTCAAACTCAAAATTTTGAAAAAATAATGAAAAAAATTGTGTTCGAACTAATTTTGCTCAAAATTTTACGTTATTGAGTAGCATTTTTGTTTTTAATATTCGATGCTGCAGCTGCTATCAATTTCTAGGCAAACTTAAGAAGAGCAAATGCACAAGTATTTGTTAGTTTTTGAGAAAAATAAAAATAACCGGATTTTCAAAAGAAAATTACTTTAAACAGAAAAAAAAATGAAGGTTTAAATGAAAGAACAATAACTTGAGTGAGCTACCACCAAGTTTGATAGGCTGGAGTTATATCTATTTCACGGTCGCCAGGCCAATCATCAAACTCCTTTAGTTAGTGGTGGTTGGTCTATGTATGTTCAATTTTATTTTAAAAACTTTTTGCCTCACTGAGATTTGAACCACAGACCAAGCGTCTCCGGGCCAAGTGCACTACGCACTGCGCTACCGGAGGCCACTAAAAATAAAGACAAGTTTCTTAAAAGATGTTAAATTCCTTTTTCCGTAATATGTTTTTTCTCTAGTAAAAATTTAGTTTTCTGACAATCACTTCGGTTATTACAGGTAACAATTTACATCAAAATTTGTATGTTCTTTACCGAATTTGAAGAAAAAATTACAGTGGACTATTGTCAATTTTTATTACAAACTCGAAAATTTGTTCATATGAAACCAATGTACCTATATTTACCCTATAGAACCAAATATTTTTATAAATATTTATCTAACAAAATTTCTATCCTTTCATTTCAATACTTCCCTAAGATTTAAAAATAAAAAATGTCATGAGAACGTTTTGAATAAGAACATGCCTTGAGCCTTAGAACCCTCATAAATAATTAAATAGTTTTCCACGTTTTAAGAAAAATAAAAATGATGACGAGATACAAATTTATGATTTCGTATAAGAATTAATACCTATACCTACCTAGGCTTGTGGAATTTAATTTTTCATTAAATTTATAAATATTTGCATATTAACGATTTATAGACAAATTGACTAACCCTTGCTTTTTTTCTTCTAATTTCAGGTAAAAACATGTGAATATGAATTTGATGCAAAATTATGCGGTAAGATGAGATCATAATATGAAATTTATTCATAAATAAAATATTCACGAAGATAAAAATGTGAGAAAAAAATATGTAGGTAGGTACCTAAATTTTTTTTGAGTTTTCCTTAGGCTTTTATCCTTGGCCTACTTTCCACAAATTAAAGTAATCTCCCTCACCATCACCATTGAATAGAACACATTAGCATTTTCAAAAATTTACATAATTAGTTCAACGCAATTACTATATCAAGTGAACCTTAAAATAGACTACTTCCAATTTGCTTCAGAAAAGAAAAGACAAAAAAAAACAAAAGAAACAAAAATAATAACAAAACCATGGTTTCAAAAATAAATTTAAAGATTAATTAAAATTCGTGTAGTTATTCCTTGCGAGAAAGAGAGAGAGAGAGAGTAAGACAATTTTAATTTAACATCGTTTCCTACCCGCTGCCTCTCGTTTAATCATTTTTCTTTTCATTTTCTTTTTTTTGGGAAATGTTTAAAAATTAAATCAGTGAAAAGAAAAGGGTGATCAAAATAAAAAAAAGAGAAAAATATTGTTAATAATCCTTAAGGATTACGAAAGTTTTTCGGTTCTCTTTTAAGCTTTTCAATTGGTAACCGAGTGGCAATAGCAGCAATGATGCCGCCACGCCTGCCGTCACCGTTCCATGCCGTCATAATCCTTTCTTTTTTCTGCCCCGTATCCTTTCTTTCTTAACGCTGCTAGCTTTTTCGCTTTCGGTGTCGGTATGCCTCATTGATTATGTTTTATAATCCCACTGGTAATTGTTTGAAATTAAAGGCATTTTTACATTTTTGTGTTTGTGAGTTTTTTTTTAATTTCATTTTTTTTTTGTAATCTCCTTTGCGTAGTTTATGTATATCCGTTAAAAATTGTGTAATCCAAGGATCTTGGATTAATTTATAATTAAAATAGAAACAAAAAATTAGAAAAGGATATGAATTTGGGGTTTAATCTAAAAGAATGCCCGTCCTTGACAAAAAGAACACAAAAAATATTGCAAACATATATCTTGTCTGCTGCTAAGCGTAAGCAGAAGGCTAAAATTAATCTAATGGATCTGTTTTTTATGTAAAATACAAGATTAATTTCGAAATTCTAGAATTATATTTTTTTTAAGAGTTAGGGAATTTTTTTGTTTTCTACTAGCGTTCTTGGGGTACTTTTGCTAACAAGACAATTAGGGCCAATTTTTTTACATTCTTTTTTTTGTCAAATTTATTATTTTTCGGAAACATTTTGCTATACAAAATGTTCGTAGAAAATAGAGCTCTTGTGCTTTAATGCTTTATCCTCTTCTAAAAAATTCAAAAAATATGTAGGTACTTTCGTATATTTTACATTGTTATAAAAATGAATCTTTTTGAAATCAGAAGCTCTATAAAATTATTTAATAAATCTGCTTTTCAATTTATTTTTGATCAAATGTCGTCTAAGGGCTTCCTCGAATGTACTCAAAACCAAGTGAAAAGTTCTTAACTATACCTCCTCTTAGTAATGCAATTACAATAACAACCATTTCCAGTATAGGTGTCACTAATAAAAGGACCTTTTTGTTAGTTAAAGAAATTGATCTTTGTTAATCCTATTCCTACATCACAAATTTCCAACGCAGTTGTCAAAAAAATTTTCATCGAAATCTTTTTCTCTGAAACATCAAATAGCAAAGGAAAATGTCCGTCGTTAGTATATTATTTCCTTAAATATGTACATGTAAGTGACAAAAAGAAAATATTTGTTTCATTTGACCTGAAGCCCATTCAACAACAGCACATTATAGTAACAAAAGGTCAACATTATCAAAATATATGTACATTAACTGCAGAACAATAAAACGCCAGGAAAATAACAACAACTACTATTTTCTGTCACCTCTTTTTCGAAAAATGAAACTCACAGAAATTTCCTTTAGTTTCTTTATTGTTGTAGCTAAAGCTGAGCTTTTTAACTGCAAACGAAACTATACGATCAGTTTAAGGCGACGTTTTTTGACAAAGACTTACATTAATATGATGGTTTTGATTTTTGACTTGCAAACGCGTGAATGGTGTGCCCGGGAAATCTGTAAATGTGTCTGACTTTCTTACAGGGAAATGGCTCTATGATATTGCACCTCATGTGGGATAGGTATTCGTCGTATTGGTCAAAAAAGTTCAACTATATTTTAAGAAATTGGTAAATCAATGTTTATAGTTTTTCAAGGTCATCAGTGATTTTTAGCACCCACAACGAACAGACAGGTATATTTTTTAAAAACTCGGTACTTAACGGTAGTCAATTTTTATAAGAGAATTTTTAAAAAAATTAAGTACATATTATGAATCTTATTTTTCAAAAAATTATTTTTTCAGATGTAAAAATAAAAACATTGAATTTTTTTGAAAACTCAATATTTCGAACACGACATGGCGGATTTTTACTAAAAGGATTTTTCAACATCATCTAGCATATTTTTGGCAAAAATTATTCTTATATCCAAAATTATTGGTTACCAATGCCCATTTTAAAAATGGGTAGAAATATTTTTTTTCGAAATCTAATTTTTAAATTTAAAACAAACTTAAATATAACGCGCACAATTATTTTTCTTAAAAATGTTTAAAAATTTTTAGATACATACATACATAGGTGTATGTATACTTAATTCATTCACCGCTGCGACGATATTAAGAATGTATTCCTTTTAAATAAGTCAGATAGTATACATGGTGATGGTGTAAAAAGAATCTCAGAATTTCTCACATGATATTACTTCAAACTAAACTTATCTCTTGGTAGATGGCATGATTTGATTCTTACTGATTCAGAAGGTACTTTCGGTATGAACACATCAAGCTACTAAATCTCTTGTTGGAAATCTCTCCGATCGGTCGTTTGACTAACTAAATGACTTGAAAATAATTACAATCAGCATTCCCTACGTTGGGCGCCATTATTGTTGTAAGTTAGAATAAGGTCACGGATGCACTTTTGATGTTGGAAATGGTCAGCGGCAGGCTTGTGATTGCTCGGCTTAACTCAATAAGCTTCGGGTTGCTCCTTTCCTTTTTTTTAAGCATCTAGAACTCAACAGCAAAAATGTATCGTGCCTTTATTTTTGGAAGAGGAAAGGATAGCTGGATCAAATGGGCAAAATAAGGACATATGTATAGCTAAAAGTAAGGAATTGTACAAACATAGTTAACTGAGATAATGCATAAGAGAGAAGATGTCTCCCCAATACATTGGCTTGCTTGGTCAACAGAAGGCCTTGCTAGATGTTATTAGCAATGATTCAGCCTATACGCCTCTCTGGTGTCTAAGACACATCCTCGGCTATCTTATTATGGCCAAAATCTTGAAGATATCCCCCTAAGTCACTTTTAGTTGCAATTTGGAATATTCTTACCCTTTGGAAATTAACTAAAACAGTTTCCTCTTCTGCAGTTACTTGTTCGAAATACTTACGCTTTGACTGTTTCCAGTATTTCCGTGACTTAAAAGTCACCTTTGAGTCATTCTTAGCAGTCATTTTAGAATGAATTATCTGTTTGAACTGCATTGGCTATACCACAAGGAACAACGCATTAGAGAGAGACCATGACTTAGGTGATGCACACATGTGGAAGAGCATACCTCAACCAACTTCGAGTTCGCAATTGGAAACAGCTAGCTATAAAGACCGAGCTGGCTGGAAGAAGCTTGGTTGAGGACCCAGTCCACTCCGGACTGTAAGTAAGAAGTAAACCAAGTAACGTTATAACAATCATCTATCCAAAAAAAAAAAAACAACATCTCCGATACAGTTGTATCAATCCACATGAACAAAATTCGAAGAAAAAGTAATTTTTGCTAAAAAATCGATATCCAGTTAAAGAAATTGCCTTCGATGCTTAACTTCTTTTTGAAATTGTCGATAAAGTCTTTATAGGTCTGTATGGGTGGTGGTGTGTGTGGATGTGACCGATATTTCTTTAACTTTTATAACGTTCTATATTCAATAAATATTTTGATTACACCATGGAAACATTAGTGTACTTTCGGAAACCATTAAAATGAAAGAAAAATGTGAATTTTATGCAAACAGTTTTTTTTTTTTTTTTTTTTCTTGATAAAAATTACATGCAAGTACAATTTTCGACATCCCCTTTCTGGTTCTGGTACAGAGTCCTGAGTCCTCTGACTTACATGTAAATTTCAAAATAATTGAAATAATTTCAAGTGGAAAAAATATAGGTAACAGGAAAAAAAAACAAAATGTAGCTACTCGTACTTTACCTATTCGTTATAAAATGTGACTGTGAGTAAGGTATGAAAAACACTCAAACTCTTGGAATTCCACCACACCTATACCTTAACAGAATCCCCTTCCGCGCCATCAAAAGTCGTTTGGTTTAATATTACTTCTTGAACGCAATGACGACTGAGGCGCCAGTAAGTGCGAGAAAGCACTCCAAAGTTAAGTAGCAAATAAAAAAAAAAGAAAAATCCTACACGCGGCTGTGTTTCTCTGTTTCTATTTCTGGTGTAGTAACAGAAAGTAAGCCCTTTGTATCGTACCTACTTAACTAACAAAACAAAAAATATACTTATATAGCTGAACCTCCATAGTAACGTTGGTAATGAACCCCACTCTACAATCTACATACAAATGCACGCACATTTGAAGCCCCTCGCGCTCTACCTCTTTTGAACCCTTTTTGTATTACTTCTTCGCCTAGAACTCTTCTGTGAGTTGCTCCAACTGCTACGCTATAATACCGTGATGCTTCAGAGAAAGTGGAATAGGAAGCGAATTTATGGGTCTAGTGATTTAAGGGACTCTTTGAGGGAGTTCGTTTTGGTTGTGTTTCGTTAATCTATGTCGTCGAAGAAGTTTATAAAATTGAAAAGTTCCTTAAAAAAAAAGGAAAAGTCATTATAGATGTTGTTTTTGTTGTTGTTAGATATTTGCTAGACAGGGACGAAATGAGACGAAAGAAAAGCAACTAAAAACGAGCAGCATTTGGTCCCCCTTGAGCGTTGTTTCCAGGAATGGTATATAGATATAGTTCGGGGCTTATGGTGGTATGCAAAAATATAGAGTTGAGTCGAAGTGAAAGGGGATTAAAGAGAAGTTGTGTACGGTTGGGGGTGGTGGGTTAGAAACAGCACTTCTCATTTTTAAATAAATAAAGAAAAATGTTGCCTTTTGTTTGCTTAGCTTTAGCTTGTACTACTATACTGTATACCTACGCTTTGAATGCTCTTTGTGTAGGACGAGGGCGCACAAGTGGATGACGATGACTACTAAGAGTTCCCAGTGTACTTGGTTACTGTTACTGGGTACTAGATATAGCTTCCTATATCTTATGGCAATATGCAAGAATGCTCTATGTTATGTTTAATTGCTAAAGGGCTTTTTGTAGCGTAGATTTTCTGCTACTGCTATTGCTGCTCTTGCTTCTGCCTGCTTTCAATTTTTGCGTCTTTTAATGTTTTATAATTTTATTTTAAATGTATATTTCTGTATTTTTGTTTTGTTTTATTATTCTCTGTTGAACTCTGTAGATTTATATTCCTTTTACAATATTTTTTTTTTGTTTTGCTTTTTAATTGATAAAAAAGTTTTATGTTGCTTAAGGGTAGGGGATAGGTGGATAGGTTGGTAGGTAGGTCGTAGGTATATTATATTATACGCATCTACGAGTTCTCTGTTGTTCTACTTTTGATTCAATATTAAAAACAAAAAGCATGAAAGAAAGTTTTTTTCTCGTTTTTTTTTTTTTTTTTTTTTTTTTTTTTTTTTTTTTGTATTATAACTTGAAAGAGAGTAGGAGGATGGGGTAGTGCGTGTGTCGAATAGGTTCTTGAAATGTTTCGCATGAGTACGTTGCTTTGATAGAGTTGGCATCCACTCACTCTTTAAATTTTGTTGTTTTTTATTTTTTCATTACATAAGATGACTTAAAGTTGACAATTTCGGATAAATATGTTTTAGTCCTAAATTTAATATTCCTTTTACCGGTTTTCAAGAAAAAATGTTATTTTATTCGAAGTGATTTGTTCTTTTTCGAGGTTCCAGCTAATTTTAATTAGGTATTTTGAAATAAATTTCATTTGGATTCAAAAGCGTTTTGTTAAAAAATATAATGACTACGAAAAATCCAATGGAGGCACAAAAATCCATGTCCATGTCATGAACATGTTGAAGAAAACATCTTTTTGAAGAAGACATGAGCGCTGGTTCATAGCTTGGCCATGAGTGCCCAGTACGAAAAAATAAGCTCATTTTTATTGAATTGTGGTTTGGATGTTGGACATCTGTATGTCATGTGGAGTCAGTCGGCGTGTAAAGTGAAACGGAAAAATCTAGATTATATCGCTTCAATTTTTTAACATGAACATGGTTATGATAAGGGGAACAAACTTGAATAGCATAATCGAATAAAGGCCCAACAAAAGTTGTATAGATATAAAGTAAAGAATATGCTTGACAAATCCAAGAGCAAAACCCATAGGTATAGCTCTTGAAATTATTTTTATAAAATACCCATCCTACTTACGCACTGTAGCGTTCAAAACACGCTCTTGTATGCCTCTAATACCTGAAGTTGTTTATACCAGTGTTGCATGACACAACATATACATATTATTTTGCGTTCAGTTGACGGCTCATGCTGCGGGAGTGCTCGCTAGAGTGCTCATTGAACGAACAGCTCTCTGCTCGTAAGTATATATTTCTCACGAGCGTGAGCAATTTTCAAAAAATCATGAGCGTGAGTGAATCTTAGAATGAAGAACACCATCTAAATTCTGTTTAAAGATAGGTCATGAGAACATTTTTAAATTCTTCTTTTGGGGCACACTCATATAGGAAAAACACGAATTAATGATTCAAATAATTTAAATTTTCGCGGGGGTGTACATATTGTGGTTTTCCAATGAATACATTCAATATATAACTACGAAAACAAAAAGAAGTGACAACATAGTTTTGAAAAATTAGAAAATGCCATCGCGAAAAATAATCCACCAAAAATCAAAATGTGATAAATTGGTAATTTTTAATAATTTTTACTTAATTAATCCCAAGTCTTTTTTAAGGCAACTTAAAAAAAAAATTAATTAATGGAGATACTAATATTTATTTTCTAAGACAATTCGAAGGGAACCTGACTAATGTTCCCAAACAACGTGTTCGCACGACACATATTCGCAAGCAACATGTTCCCAAAGCAACATGTCCGCAACGACAAATGCTCGCAAACAATATGTTCGCAACGACTAATGTTCGCAATCCACATGTATCCAAAGTATTTTCACTGGGAGTTTGAGCTGGCAACAAAGGCGTTGAATAGTAAACATTATTATGGTGGCGATGAATTTTAATTGGTCAATACTTATGTGTACGTAGGAACTCACAAAAAATATTGATGGGTTCTCAGAGAGAAAAAAGTATGGATAACTAGACTGCAGTGCGATGTGTGAATATCTTACGTATAGGTATTATGATGATAGAATTTTAAAAATGAGAGAATTAGGTTGTTCTATATCTATGTATTTGACTTTGTGTTTAGAGTAGGTCTTACATGGAATTACAAATAAATAAAAAGAAGGGCGATGATTCCTATTGGCCCGATATAAATACATAAGAGCTAGAAATAATAAGTTTTGTTGATTGGTTCCCATGGCAATCATATATAAGTATTTGACTTTGTGGTCAGAGTAGGGTCTTATATGGAATTACAAATAAATAAAGAGACGGGCGATGACTCTTATTGGCCCGATATAAATACATAAGAGTTAGAAAGAATAAGTTTTTCTGATTGGATTCCAAGAAAAATATATATGTATTTACATAAGTACGGGAAATCCGGTAAATCATGAAAACCATACTTTCCGAATTGGGTTTTTGTTTGTGCGAGCATAATTCGGTTGAACATCAATCGATTTGCATGGGAAAGCACATTTAATAAATCTTTTTGAAAAAGTATAACTTATTTGTTTCTATTGATGTATAAATTTCAGGTACCTATCTTAATTTCATATATGTAGTTTCATATATCTATGTATTAAAAAGCTTTATATATACAAACTGTGCGACGAATTTGACCTCTTCGTCATATAATTAAAAGTCAAAAGAATATGTGTGTGGAAGGATGTATAATTTTAATGGTATAAAATTCGCAATCGATTTCAATTTTTTTTAAAGAACAAACTCTGACTTAACTCACATAACCACTTATTTTTGCCTAAAGGGGTTTGTTATTCACAATATACCTAATAATATAAAATAAACTGCAAATCTGTGATGAACAGATTTTTCAATCTAGGTACATAGACATATATGCTAATAAAAAAGTAGATAAGTATACGCCATAGTGCCTCTAGCACGTCTTCGTCTAGTTTAGCCGCAAATCGCGTTTAAAGATAAAAGTGGATTTTTCATATAATGCGATTCATCAATTGAAAGGTGGCACTTCCGAAATTACGAATATGCATGTTTTTTGGCCGCAAGTCAAGTTTATTTTTTTTGAAAGTTTTGGAAAAAACTTTTTTTAGCAACTTTTGTTTTATTTCTTAGAACTGGCACTTTCTAGATCACGAATAATATGCATTTTTGAAGTCGCTGGGTCGCTTAGTTCAGCCGCAAGTCAAGTTTAAAGGCGTAAACTTTGATGCCTCTAGCTCTTCTAGTTTAGCCGCAAATCGCGTTTAAAGATAAAAGTGGATTTTTCATATAATGCGATGCATCAATTGAAAGGTGGCACTTCCTAGATTACGAATATGCATTTTTTTTGGCCGCGAGTCAAGTTTATTTTTTTTAAAGTTTTAAAAAAAACTTTTTTTACCAACTTTTTTTTTATTTCTTAGAACTGGCACTTCCTAGATCACGAATATGCATTTTTGAAGTACGGGTTTTATTATCTGCTATTTCAGATAAAAACTTCTGCCTCCCAATACCAAAGACCCATTAAATTTTTTTTCCAAAAATGAAGGCACACGCACGACAATTTTTAAGTGAACTAAGCAGGGACCACACCTTGGTTGCAGTTATTGAACAAAGTTTGCAACAAGTTATCAGAATCGACTGTATATTATGCAGTGGACACATTTCTTCTCATTGCATTTTATATTGAGTAACATAACATAAATAAAACATTCTTAAATAATTTCAAAGACAAATGAAATAAATTCGTCTTTTGGATTATTAAAATTTATTTGCTCTTTGGTTAAATTGATTTGCGTTTGGGTTTTAAACCTATATTTGCGTTCAGATTAAAAATATTTGCTATTTGGTTAACTCAATGTGCGAATGCTATAATTATGAAAGCGATTCTAGACATGCGAAATTTATAACAGTTTTGTCTATAAAAGTATTTATACTGATTATGCAGACCCGCAGGGCCAAAGCCGCGCGAGCAGCTTTAATGCACACCCAATTTTAGTTATAAGTTATAAAGCTTAGTATCTACTTAACTAAAATAAAAATTATTTAAAAATCAAGGTGCTTTGCGCGAAGCTTTAAGAAGAACTATACAAAGGTAATGTTGCAAGCTTTTTATTTTAATTTAAAATTTCGTAGCATTTTTTGTGAGATATTTTTGATTTCTCACTCAAAAACAATCGCGCAAAGCACCTTGATTTTTAAATAATTTTTATTTTAGTTAAGTAGATACTAAGCTTTATAACTTATAACTAAAATTGGGTGTGCATTAAAGCTGCTCGCGCGGCTTTGGCCCTGCGGGTCTGCATAATCAGTATAAATACTTTTATAGACAAAACTGTTATAAATTTCGCATGTCTAGAATCGCTTTCATAATTATAGCATTCGCACATTGAGTTAACCAAATAGCAAATATTTTTAATCTGAACGCAAATATAGGTTTAAAACCCAAACGCAAATCAATTTAACCAAAGAGCAAATAAATTTTAATAATCCAAAAGACGAATTTATTTCATTTGTCTTTGAAATTATTTAAGAATGTTTTATTTATGTTATGTTACTCAATATAAAATGCAATGAGAAGAAATGTGTCCACTGCATAATATACAGTCGATTCTGATAACTTGTTGCAAACTTTGTTCAATAACTGCAACCAAGGTGTGGTCCCTGCTTAGTTCACTTAAAAATTGTCGTGCGTGTGCCTTCATTTTTGGAAAAAAAATTTAATGGGTCTTTGGTATTGGGAGGCAGAAGTTTTTATCTGAAATAGCAGATAATAAAACCCGTACTTCAAAAATGCATATTCGTGATCTAGGAAGTGCCAGTTCTAAGAAATAAAAAAAAAGTTGGTAAAAAAAGTTTTTTTTAAAACTTTAAAAAAAATAAACTTGACTCGCGGCCAAAAAAAATGCATATTCGTAATCTAGGAAGTGCCACCTTTCAATTGATGCATCGCATTATATGAAAAATCGACTTTTATCTTTAAACGCGATTTGCGGCTAAACTAGAAGAGCTAGAGGCATCAAAGTTTACGCCTTTAAACTTGACTTGCGGCTGAACTAAGCGACCCAGCGACTTCAAAAATTCATATTCGTGATCTAGGAAGTGCACTAGTTCTAAAAAATCGGAAAAAAAAGTTGGTAAAAAAAGTTTTTTTTAAAACTTTAAAAAAAATAAACTTGACTCGCGGCCAAAAAAAATGCATATTCGTAATCTAGGAAGTGCCACCTTTCAATTGATGCATCGCATTATATGAAAAATCGACTTTTATCTTTAAACGCGATTTGCGGCTAAACTAGAAGAGCTAGAGGCATCAAAGTTTACGCCTTTAAACTTGACTTGCGGCTGAACTAAGCGACCCAGCGACTTCAAAAATTCATATTCGTGATCTAGGAAGTGCACTAGTTCTAAAAAATCGGAAAAAAAAGTTGGTAAAAAAAGTTTTTTTTTAAAACTTTAAAAAAAATAAACTTGACTCGCGGCCAAAAAAAATGCATATTCGTAATCTAGGAAGTGCCACCTTTCAATTGATGCATCGCATTATATGAAAAATCGACTTTTATCTTTAAACGCGATTTGCGGCTAAACTAGAAGAGCTAGAGGCATCAAAGTTTACGCCTTTAAACTTGACTTGCGGCTGAACTAAGCGACCCAGCGACTTCAAAAATTCATATTCGTGATCTAGGAAGTGCACTAGTTCTAAAAAATCGGAAAAAAAAGTTGGTAAAAAAAGTTTTTTTTAAAACTTTAAAAAAAATAAACTTGACTCGCGGCCAAAAAAAATGCATATTCGTAATCTAGGAAGTGCCACCTTTCAATTGATGCATCGCATTATATGAAAAATCGACTTTTATCTTTAAACGCGATTTGCGGCTAAACTAGAAGAGCTAGAGGCATCAAAGTTTACGCCTTTAAACTTGACTTGCGGCTGAACTAAGCGACCCAGCGACTTCAAAAATTCATATTCGTGATCTAGGAAGTGCACTAGTTCTAAAAAATCGGAAAAAAAAGTTGGTAAAAAAAGTTTTTTTTAAAACTTTAAAAAAAATAAACTTGACTCGCGGCCAAAAAAAATGCATATTCGTAATCTAGGAAGTGCCACCTTTCAATTGATGCATCGCATTATATGAAAAATCGACTTTTATCTTTAAACGCGATTTGCGGCTAAACTAGAAGAGCTAGAGGCATCAAAGTTTACGCCTTTAAACTTGACTTGCGGCTGAACTAAGCGACCCAGCGACTTCAAAAATTCATATTCGTGATCTAGGAAGTGCACTAGTTCTAAAAAATCGGAAAAAAAAGTTGGTAAAAAAAGTTTTTTTTTAAAACTTTAAAAAAAATAAACTTGACTCGCGGCCAAAAAAAATGCATATTCGTAATCTAGGAAGTGCCACCTTTCAATTGATGCATCGCATTATATGAAAAATCCACTTTTATCTTTAAACGCGATTTGCGGCTAAACTAGAAGAGCTAGAGGCATCAAAGTTTACGCCTTTAAACTTGACTTGCGGCTGAACTAAGCGACCCAGCGACTTCAAAAATGCATATTATTCGTGATCTAGAAAGTGCCAGTTCTAAGAAATAAAACAAAAGTTGCTAAAAAAAGTTTTTTCCAAAACTTTCAAAAAAAATAAACTTGACTTGCGGCCAAAAAACATGCATATTCGTAATTTCGGAAGTGCCACCTTTCAATTGATGAATCGCATTATATGAAAAATCCACTTTTATCTTTAAACGCGATTTGCGGCTAAACTAGACGAAGACGTGCTAGAGGCACTATGGCGTATACTTATCTACTTTTTTATTAGCATATATGTCTATGTACCTAGATTGAAAAATCTGTTCATCACAGATTTGCAGTTTATTTTATATTATTAGGTATATTGTGAATAACAAACCCCTTTAGGCAAAAATAAGTGGTTATGTGAGTTAAGTCAGAGTTTGTTCTTTAAAAAAAATTGAAATCGATTGCGAATTTTATACCATTAAAATTATACATCCTTCCACACACATATTCTTTTGACTTTTAATTATATGACGAAGAGGTCAAATTCGTCGCACAGTTTGTATATATAAAGCTTTTTAATACATAGATATATGAAACTACATATATGAAATTAAGATAGGTACCTGAAATTTATACATCAATAGAAACAAATAAGTTATACTTTTTCAAAAAGATTTATTAAATGTGCTTTCCCATGCAAATCGATTGATGTTCAACCGAATTATGCTCGCACAAACAAAAACCCAATTCGGAAAGTATGGTTTTCATGATTTACCGGATTTCCCGTACTTATGTAAATACATATATATTTTTCTTGGAATCCAATCAGAAAAACTTATTCTTTCTAACTCTTATGTATTTATATCGGGCCAATAAGAGTCATCGCCCGTCTCTTTATTTATTTGTAATTCCATATAAGACCCTACTCTGACCACAAAGTCAAATACTTATATATGATTGCCATGGGAACCAATCAACAAAACTTATTATTTCTAGCTCTTATGTATTTATATCGGGCCAATAGGAATCATCGCCCTTCTTTTTATTTATTTGTAATTCCATGTAAGACCTACTCTAAACACAAAGTCAAATACATAGATATAGAACAACCTAATTCTCTCATTTTTAAAATTCTATCATCATAATACCTATACGTAAGATATTCACACATCGCACTGCAGTCTAGTTATCCATACTTTTTTCTCTCTGAGAACCCATCAATATTTTTTGTGAGTTCCTACGTACACATAAGTATTGACCAATTAAAATTCATCGCCACCATAATAATGTTTACTATTCAACGCCTTTGTTGCCAGCTCAAACTCCCAGTGAAAATACTTTGGATACATGTGGATTGCGAACATTAGTCGTTGCGAACATATTGTTTGCGAGCATTTGTCGTTGCGGACATGTTGCTTTGGGAACATGTTGCTTGCGAATGTGTGTCGTGCGAACACGTTGTTTGGGAACATTAGTTACGGATCCCAATTCGAAACATCACATTTGAAGAAATATATGTTGTTATAAAATAAAGAAAGATCTCTACCGTCTTACATACAGATAATTACATTTAAAAAGCCTTCGACTTGGAGAAGGAACAAAAAAAAATTCAATTTATGTGATAAACAATATGCTCCATACAAAGAAATAAGATCCATTCAGTTAATATAGTGGTTCACTCGGGCGTATACGCATTTTTTTTTTTTTTTTTTTTTTTTTTTTTTTTTAAATCTTTAAATTCGTTTATGGTTATTGAAAGAGCAACTTGGATGAATTGTTTTTATTTACAAAAAAAAATGTAGGTGACGGTGCGTAGTTGTAGTAGCCGTGGCATGATGGTTAGTGCAATGTCATGCCGTAGGTCTAAGTTCGATACCCAGCCTCTCCTAACTAATAATAATAAAAAAAAACGACTACTGCCTCTTGCGAGAAATTGACAAGAGTATCCCTTGTAATCGAAAAGTTCCGCTCACATTAGCCGTTCGGATTCGGCAATAAACTGTGTAGGTCGTATCCATTCCTGCAGACACGCACACAGGAATAGTTGAGAGTTGTAAGACACTAGGCCCTAGTTCTCCATGAACTGTTGTGCCATCAATTTTTTTTTTTTCGTAACGGTGTGAAGTTCGTGGACAATCGGTTATTCAATTGAAAAAGCCTTCCTTTTCAATGAATTTTTTTCTAACGCATCAAACTATCCATCAGGATGAGCATAGTCACTGGCTTAAACAACTGGGATTATGATATCTAATTCTATATTCTCTCTAGGCAATAAAAAATCCTATCCTCAGCTCTGAAAGTAATTATGTCAGAGTAGCTCACAGGTTATTCACTCTATTGAACTCCATCGGTCTTAGGTACACACCATCCTTCTGATGAACTCTTCCAAAACTTCAGTTAAATCACGTTGACGCATCAATCAGTTATGTATATCCTGGCTCCTTAATTTTTCACTATTCAACAAAGTCGGTTTTTCACTTTTCAACATTCGATATTATTGTTGATGAGTTACTTTTATAAAAATAATTATGTGATTCTGAAGAAATTTTTCAAATACTCTTTTCAATTTTTAGTAGTTTAAGTTTTTATGAAAGTTCCTAATTATTCATGAACGAAGTCTTAATATGCCTACCTTCCAAATTTGTATCAGTTTTTTTTTTTTTTTTTTTATTAAAACAAAAAATTCTAAAATGCAAAAAGTCAGTACACATATAACATATTATTGTATTTTGAATTAGGTAGGTATGTACTTTTAAATCGTATCCTTCCATGCATATAAATTTCTCGGTTTTAGCTTACAGCTATAACTACCTACAATTTTAAATTTCAGTAGGTATCCTTATCATCGCATTCCTTACCCAATATGCCAGTAGTTTGTCAGTTTGATTTATAAAATTTTAACCAACTGGCACTAGGTATAGGTACAGAAAAATATTTAGCGTGCAGAGCTACTTTCGTTTCCATAAACCATATCTTGACCACTGGCGTCAGTTGAAAAATATTCCATCCGTCTATTCAAAAAAATTAAAATAAAAAACTATACAAAACATGCAAACAAAAACACACCTCATCCTCTCGGGTGACACATGTCAGTCTGAATCAGATAAAATAACAACCGACCACAACCGGCTGGCGGCACCGGCCAAGAGATGGCGTTTCACAATATTTTTGATATGCGTATAGGTTTAGGTTAGGTATCATGTTACCCCATCTTCTCAAAAATATACCCCGTTTTAGAGTCTCTGGTCTCTGCAACCAACCAAGAACCAACAACTATATACCTATGTCTATATAAGTAGATATGATGACAGCGATGGACAAAACACCATCTGTGTGAGTCATGCTAAGTGTCCTTTTTATACGTTCCTTTTCCATGTATTTTCCATGTTATTTTTGGTATAATTTTATAAAGAGTCAAGGATACCAACTAGCTAACTAACAGGAAAAAATAAAAAGAGACATACATAAGTCAAAGGTAAAGTCCAAGGACACCCAGCATAGAAAAATGAAGAAAAAAAAAAGGAGTAAACTTTGCCAAATATGCACAAAAAAAAAACACTCACATGCCACTTCTAACAACATACACACAGCAAAAAAAAAGGCATGGAGAAAACACCCTTGGAAGCAGCGATAGGTTTGTAGCAGCAGCAGCAGCTGGACTTTTGATTCCTTAAGTGCATTTTAGTGTCAGGACAAAACAAAAACGGCAGTCCTCATACCTAACCTCAATACACTCATGAAAGTCGACTTTAAAGGTGAACCTCTGCTCTAATGTAATAAGAGGGCTGACGTCCAAAACGAACGAAGCTAGGGCTAAAAAGCTGCTATCCGAAAATAATTTCACCCGGTCTGTTTAAATTCTTAAATTTTTAATCAGTGCGTTTATTTTGTGCTCAAGTAGAGAAGCCTACAAAATAAAAAAGTAAAGGGTTGAGAGCGAATGTGTTGTGCTTATGCTAAAGAACTTTGTTTTGGAATTTCTAGTGTTTTTTTTTTTATTTTTGAAGTTCTTAACTTAACGCTTCGTTAGGTTCTCTATGAAGTACCTACCTACTCGTAAGCCCTACCTAACCCCAAAGTAAAAAAAAAAAAATAAAAACCTAACTAAAATGTTAATTTTATTTCAGACTAGAGCTTATGTACTCGTATATACCGTTATATCTACATATAATTAGGCGGCATGGTGGTTGTTAGTTGGTGTGTCCTTTTTTTTGCCATTCACTGTCAGGACAGGACTGTGCAAATTTTGCGGAAATATAATGAGTTGCTGTATAGTTTCTTTTTTTGTTGGTTTTTTTTTTTTTTTTTTTTTTTTTGTGGTGCGAGTTCACGTTTATAAAAAACTATAAAACATTATAGAAAGCGCAAAGCTAGTTTTATTTGGCATATCTCACACAACTAGCACCCACTAAAGCGGTAAAAAATATTTTTGCACCCTTATCGAGTTATAGTGTTCATTTTTTTTTTTCTTCATTTTTGGTTGGGTGTCTGGGTTTTGTAAAAGTTCTCATTAAAACGTATATTTTAACAGTGCAACACGATGGAGGTAGGTATCTGAGTAACCTCTACCTCTACTTCCTATTTCGCCGGTGTGCACTGAATCCGGTTAGAGTTTACCTATATACCTACCTTACCTCTTTGCTTTTAATGCACAGACATTAAATTATTTCACTGTCACAAAGAAGTGCTTTACGGTGCAAAGTATCTTTATTTTTTTTTTCTTCTAAGGGTTTATATGCTTTTGGGGATGGATCTATTTTTTTTTGTTGCTGTAGAAAATCTGTGGTTGATGTTATAATTAAAATTCCACCATGGTTTGTGGTTAGTGGAAAGAAATTCGTGGACATTTTTAGTTCTAATTGTCTTTCATAGACAAAAAAAAATATATTAACTGATATCATAAGTACATGGGTACATATAACGGTAATGCGCTCGTGAAATGGGTTTGTAAAATCAGGAATAGGGAATTGTAATAAGGTAACTTTATTGGTCTTCCTACAGAAGAGGGTACTCTTCAACCTTCTTATACCTATCCAGTTAAACTTTTTTAACGTCCGATTGGAATATTGTAATTCGTCCGATTTTTAGAATCGACAATTTTGGCATATCTCCACGTTTTGAGGTCCCTATTATCCGAAGATATTGTTCTTAGAGAGTTGTCGGTATTGTGTGCGTATAAATACTCGTGTTTGTACCTTCGTGATGGCCATTTCGTTGAACATATCTGTAGAACGAATAAATATATCGACTTCGGACAGATTTTATTTTACAGACAAAATTTTTACAAACCATAATTGAGCGGATATTGTTCAAAATAATACCTTTAATTATATTTAAAAGTTTCCAGGCATTCCGAAGTAGGGTTTTAAGCGCGTTCTTGAAAAAAACTGTCATCTTGGGTTTAACTGCGACCTACATATCTAATGTGCCCCCTTCAAGAGTTGGATGAGATTGCTCATGCTATAGCTCTTCCTCCAAATGTATTCCTTTGAAGAAATTTAGTATATGGAGTGTTTTTAGAGATGGTAATTCTCTCTCCTCTATTTCGCGCCTGCCCAGGTGTTCGTGTCGTTCCACATTTGTCCTCTTTTTGCCTCCTCTACTAATTAGATCTTATTGGCATTACCATGCTTGCAAATTGTCGAACGCTTCAGTGGTGTGTGATCGGCGGAAACTCCGAGATTTTCGGTAAACCAAAAACAGAGGAGACTTTGTCTAAATGAGGTTTTCACAATCCGTTTGAAGAACTTGCTCTATTTGTGTCTTTGACTACACCACTGAACAATTGGGTATCGATAATACTGTGAACTGAAACGGAGTTAACGGCAAAGGTTTGAAAGTCATGAAAGTGACAGTTGATTATAGCATTTGATCGGTGTTCATTTAAAAAAGGAAAGACAGAGTTCGTTTACTTGCAATTAAAATAAAAAAAAATAAAAAAAAAATAAACTCCACCATTGATTTCTGCATACATAACTTTTGTAGTCGTTACATATGCTGAAATGTTAACTGACAATTGACTACATTCTTTTATTAGCACTTATGTACCCAATAAATAATTTTGTGTATCCATTGCAAAAATATGTTACTGTTATCTCCGATGAGTTCATGATTATGTATTGACTACATGTAATGAGTAATGACTACACAAAGATTTAAAAGCAGCTAGCCATTGACCTAAAATTTTTTTATTATCACAAGTTCTGTGCTGCGTACAAGCGACACGTGCAATGAGTGCGATGAGTCTACATCGACGTGTATTTGATAAAGACGATATGTAATGACTAAACAAACATTTCGAAGCAGATACTCATCCGCAAAAACAAAATGTGTTCATCACAGCAAGCTAATTGCTGCGGACAAGTAACGTGCGATGAGGTTTTATCGACTTGTATTGGATAAAGACGATATGTAATAACTACATAAATATGTAGTGAATGTATAAACACTGATAGAAACATAAATATGTAGTCATTACATAAAACACTGTACTCATTACATAGATATGTAATGATTGCACAGATAATGTGCATAAATATATAATAAGTACATAAATATGTAGTGAGTACATGAATATTTAATGAGTAAATAAATATGTAATGATTGCATATACATATTATCGCAGCTTCTTGTACTCACTACCTACTTCATCTCTTTCTTGGACTCGCTGATGTAATGGGTACATCTTTTTCTGTACTCAATGCATAGGTATTTGTGTGAAACAATATTCTCCTCTTCACTTCGTTCTCTGTTTCGCTGGTTTCCCCTTTATTTTGAAGCTATACAAATTGATGACTTATTTTATTTGAAAAAAAAAAACTTTTACTACCTACTTGGATTTGAACTAGGATCCTTCCAGGCATCGAGCCAGCATACATCCACTAGGCCACTTCGCTATATAAAATGTTGGTAAAAAAAAGTAAATTATTTGAAACTTGAAAAATTAACATGGTTTTTTGCGGAGGTAGCTGCTTTTAAATGTTTATTTAGTTCACTACATTACATATTTGACTATAGCTGATCCATAGATATCGTCCGTCGGTTTGAATTTCAATTAATTTATTAAAATATCAAGAACACTCAATAGCTCATTAAGTTCAAAATATTGTAGTAGAGTCTGGCATTTTCCCAACTGATAGTTTTTCTTTAGTTCGCAAAAGTGCAATGCTAGCTCAAAAATTTAATTTGTTGAGTTGTGTCGTTTTTCTTCCGAACCGACGACGATATGTATGGAGTATCTATTTATTTTGTGTGTTCGATACATGACATGTGATAGATACATTTACTATAGACTTTTGACGGTACATTAAATTGAAATATATCTAGTACACGTAAGCTTTATTCAGTAATTAAAGATTTTTCCTTCAGTGTAGTGCGAACCTAAGGTGAAACTTAAGTAAAAATTTTATGCGAAAATCGAATAGAAATTAAAATGACATCGCACTTGCGGTTAAAAAATATAAGTGGCCATATGTATACACGTCCTGATGCAATGCTCTTTAAAAATACTTGACTTAGAATATTTAGGTCAACTAATTGGCTATGCATTTTGAGTGTGTCATGTGTCACGATATTGCATCGTCATCGCCACCATCGTTCCCGTCGTCCGTCGCCAATACAATAACTTTTTGATGAAGGCTAACTTAGGTTCACTAGCTGGCTGGCTATGATTTATAGGTACGTCCCGCACCATTCACATAGCTGCTGAAATTATAAGAAAAAAAACAAAAACATACTCTTCCAAAGCAAAGCAATTGCATTTGACTGCCAATATGCATGAATATAAGTTCAGTATTTTGTATGCACCTTTATTGCAAGCCATTTCCATATCTGTACGTGTCCAAATGGCAAAATTGCCATTGTTCGCGTTATTAGGTATTTTGCAGTTTCTGATGGCGAGAAAGGTGCAGCGCATAGGGGCTCTTCGGCGGCGGCGGCGGCAGTGGCTTACCGTTGGACACAACAAGAGTATGGCAGCAGTAAAACACATTCCTAGGTCATGTCACGAATCATTTGAAGGAACACGCTGCTAGCTGCAACCGCAACCATCCAGCCAGCAGGTATACCTAACCAACTGACTAATTAACTGCCATCCGGTGAGTCATATAATAAAACCTATTTAACAACGCCAATGTTCCGTACTGTTTCGTTCGACGACGACTACGACGATGATGACGACGACGACGCCATCTTCTCCACCTTCACCACTACCGCCATATTAGTAATTATAAAATGGCAAACGATTGTTCGTTCAGCTCGTGTGCAATTTGAACGCTTATATTATTACCGAAACAGTCGGTTGTAAGGTAAAATGTATAGAAACGTGTGATCGTATATGAATGTGACATTCCTTGAGTTTCGGCAACCACATAGAGATTGTATTTGCATTTATCTAGTTTTGTTGCTAATTGAGTCATTGTTTGGCAAGAAAACAATTAAGTTGATTAAATTTTGCATAGATATTTTATGACAGTTTTATCGCTATGTGGTATCGGCAAGTAATATCGCCAATTCTCCTTAGTTTTAAGCTGAAAAATGATGTTGGATTAATATAATAAGTGTTAAACACGATAGGTTGACCTTAATTGCATGGGACATAAAGTAAGCTTATCTTACACGAATTACAACGAGAAGTCTTTCCATATGTATATTGATGACACTATGTATGTGCAACGGTTGCAACATGCAAGCTTCAATTGTTGTTTGAACGTGACAGAAAAGTAACTAATATTTAGTACTATTTCTTGGAAAGCCGATAAGACCATAAAAAATCCTGTTTTCATGACCTGCTTAACTTTGATGTTCTTTGCATGGAATACTTTTTTTATAAACAAAGTAGCGGGTTATGTGTTGTGGGGATTTAGCGAAGCCTATTAATTATAATGAATTATCGAAAAACAACAACTTTTGGAGGTTCTCACGTGTATACCACAATTTCAAAAGTTGAAAATATGAGCTTCTAGAAATCCTGCAACATTCAAGGAATGAAAATTTTTTTAATGAAGCTTTAGCAAAGTTATGACTTCCCCAATTAATTTATCTTAGAAGATTTTATCTGAAAAAAGTTTTAATACAGCTTTATCGAAGTTATGACTTCCCCAATTAATTTAACTTAGAAGATTTTAGTTCCGTATGAAAAAAACAAAAATTGTCCATTCAAAGACCTTGGACAGGGTTCAGAAACCGAAACTTTTCCAAAATAATGACTTACATACAATGATACATTCGACTGGAACTAGGTTACAAGAGTGACCAATAGCTAATTTAGTTGCTCGGAGTTTCTTACAGAAATTTATTGCTGACATAACACGGGGTAGCTTTAAGTTGCTTGCCCTGGCCCAAGATATGCCTCTTTTGAGAATTTTCCTAATATTGCGGATAGTTGGGGAGGGGCGAAGTTAAAATCCCGTAGAGTTAGTTTTATTCTGTCACAAAGCTTTTACCAAATCTTGCATTTCGGCCAGAATAAATTTTTTTCAATGTAAAGAGGCGTTAGTGGAAGTGTAAAACTAATTTTTTGTTGTTTAAAGCCCCCCATATGACCAGAATTTTTAAAGGGGAGTTTACAAGATTTTTGGAGATACCTTTTGAGGACTATAAGTCTCATAGAATTCACGAAATTTTGAATAATTGTGCACCCCTCTTTTTTCATGAAGCTGGTAAGATGGGGAGGGGCTTTTAATACACACATCAAAAAAGAAAATGTCCTGTTCAAAATGGAAAGTCATCACATCATAATTCTTAAGTTGTTCCGAAGTTGCCTAGTGGGTTAGGGAAAGCAATTTCAGTTGTTCCGTGTTGCCGGAAACTCCGAAAAACTTGTAAGTTGCTGGCAACTAACTTGCCTACTAGGCATTCGCTTCTAAAAAAAATACCCATACTGTGAAATTTGCATTTAAAGCTTCTCAACTCTGTATAAGTATATAAGAAGTTTTATCGAAGAACTGCCTTTGCCTTGATGGAAGTTATAAATTTTAGAAGTCTTAAATCTTACATTGAAACTGTGTCGCAAATAAAATTATGAACAAATTTAAAACTTTTAGCTTTTGGTTTTAAAAGTATGGACTCAAAATTTTATGTCCGCAACTCTAGCTTCTAAGAAGCTTCCAAATCCAAATTTAACCGAATTATTGATTTCCGATTATTCAATTTAAAAAATTTAACTTAAGACTTCTTAAGTTAAATTAAGAACTAGAAATTGTATTTAAAACATCTGAAAGGACTTAAAAAGTTAAGTAGGTACACTTCTTAAGCTTTTACGTGTTATCCTCTTTTTGTTATAAAATAGATGCTTTGACAGCACATGTACTTGATTAGATTTTACATCAATCTCACATCAATAAGTGTCTCTTCAAAAAGTGACAAAATAATCCAAAACAAAAAAAAAAAGCAAAAAAAACTTCTCTCAACTTCTAAAATCAAATCACCATGATTGTCAGACATGTTTAAATTGCTGTCCAAGTTGGATGGAAAAAGAGTAGGCAAATGTATAGTACCATCATAACATCACCACGCATACAGTTACAATTATTCCATCTGATGCGCCATTGCCAAAGATCATAGCTTGCATTGCAGGCAGCAAATTCATGCCTTTTTAACCCCCTTATTCATTCACTGACTCTAGCACAAACAATACACACTACCATAGCACCTCTATATACTGACAGTAGTGTGGCATCTAAGCAAAACAAATGCTCATAAGCCGATTATACGGCGGCGGCACACTCTCTATACTCTAGATTACTTTCACGCTCATACAAACATTTGATCGGATGACCAATCTCTTTATACGTGTGTAGTGTATATCTTGTGCTCTATTCTTTGCACTGTAATCAAAACACAACAGCCATCGAATCAGAGTATCCATCCATATAGTGAGGTCTCACGTTGGGCGCCATGCTCCTTAATTTACTTTTGTTGTTGTCTCTGTTATGTCGTCGTTTCAACTGTCATGTTGTCGTTGTCGTAGTGTGGTCTTTAAAAGACTATACCTACAACACACATGTAATTCTTCCTACTTTCTTTTTAGTTTTCCCGCTTTTTTTTTTTTTTTTGTGTGTCGGTTCGTTTCTGGTGCTGCCAGGGTTTTGCATAATCTCTGTCTGATGAAAGCGGTACCTACACATTTTGTGAGGAGGATTGGTGGTGTTGCTTCTCTATAACAGACTTTGTGGGCCGGTCATCCCCATCCTCGATATGATGGTGTTTATAGTTATACATGTGTTGTCACTGATGTGTCATCATTCAGACTTGGAACAAGAGATCCAAACATCGGAGCAGAGACTTCGTCGTACACTTTGAAGGCTTCGCTAGTCGTAACGTCATTGCGAATGCAAAGAACCGGCAAACGGGAGTGCATACACTGTACCTATTTGTGTGTATGATGGGCAAATGTTGTCACTGCGAATGGTTTTCTGTTTTTCCGACACAGTTTTCTTGTACATACATATGTGCTTGTGTGTGTGCTTTTTATTTATTTTTTTATTTGTTACTTTTTTTCCTGAGGTTGTAGGAATAAAGTTTGTGTTCATAAGCATCGTTGTATCAGGAAGTGTCTTGGGATTGAGTTGTTTTTTTTTTTTTTTAATGCCATGATGGACGGGAAAACTCGATTAGCAGGTCACTGAGATTAGCTGCGATCGGGAAATTAAGTTAAGCTAAGCAGAGTAGATGATTCCAGAGTTCTTCGGGAACAAGCCATTCGATTGAGGTTGTATTCGATTACTTCAATCGATTCGTTCGAGAGCCTAGTTTACTCACCTGGTTGTGAAAGAAGATATATAAAAATGAATTGAGTGTCAAGCTTGGAATTTTAGCAAGATATCAATTTTCTTTTGACAGAGAAGCTCTGGAATGTTTGGTTGTTAGTTAAAAATTCCTTTTTCAAATGTGTAGCAGGCCACTGCAAAAAAAAAAAAGAAAAACATGAATGAAGTCATTGGTTTATCTTCAAAATAATTTTTCATAAAAGTCGTATGGTAAGAAACATTTTTTGATTTTTAAACCATCGCATCGTTTCGGCATATAAGTTCAGGAATTTTTCTGCAAAACTAGCTAAATTCAACAGATGTAAATGTTTTCCCTTATCATAGATAGAACTTAATGAGTGAAAGTCGAACGCTGAACCAATCTTTAAAAAATCAATGAATCATTTAATTAAATTAATGATTTTGTACATCAAAACTCAGCCGATGTTGTACTTTGTTGGCTTAATCTAAGAATTTTTATTAAATCAATCTATCTTATCAACTTTTTTTTTATTGACTGAAAAATGTATTTTCATTAATAATCTTTGGTCCCCATACCATTCTGAGCAAGGATTTATTCGTTTTGAGTCAAACAATTCATTTATTAAATCTAACGTTATTTTCTTCGATTTTGGGGATATATTTAGGCTTTGATTAAGTTGTAAGGCACCTTTTCAATCCGCTATTTTAATTCCTGTTCCTTTTAAATTCATACAAATTTATTAGCCGCCCGGTGTTTTTTTTTCGACTAAAAATATGCAATTTCGGGTTTTTATTTTTTGACGTTTCTAGTACAATTTCGAATTTTCAATTTCAATTTTTTTATTTTTTTTTTATATTTTTGAAAAAACATAGAAAACATTGCACGACAACTAACGGCAAATTGAGCAATTAACATTTTGATATCACAAGTTTTAACCCCTATTCAACTGGTGCATCTCGAACTTAGATATAATATGAATTTGATAAAAAATAAAATTAAAAACATAGAAAATATTGCACGAAGAAATTGAAATTGTCCCAACTATGCAATTCAAGACTGCTGAACAGCAAATTATTAAGCAATAAACCATTCACTCTAAGAAGCCTTTACCCCTGCTCTACCAGGTGCTTTGCTAACCAATTGACCAATATGACAATTTTCAAAAAAAAAAAAAAAAACATAGATAACGTCGAACGACAATTTCAAAATTTTCACAACTAATTTAAAGCTTATTATAAAGCAGAAAACGTTTTCCGGAAGCTGATTTGCTAAGTTAACATCAAGTTAGCAAGGCAACAAAATAAACATAGAAAACATTGCACGAGAACTATAAAATTGTCACAATTTATTCAGAACAGCTGAACGGCTAATTATTAAGCAATAAACTATTCGATATAAGACGTTTTTACCCCTTTTTGAGGTGCAGTTTCGCTTAATTAATATCAACTAAGTAAAGCAGCAAAAGAAAACATAGAAAAAATCGTAATAAAATTGATTATTGTTTTTTTTTTTTTCTTTTTTCAACAAACAGAAAAGTTTGTGGCTTTCTTCATATGGCGCCAACCCTGGTCCGGGCTTTCAATTCTGTTCGAAAAAAAAGAGCGGACACTTCTCCAAATAAATTGTTACAATTATTAATTTCGCTCGCGTTCAACAGAAATTGAAAAGAAATTTTTCGTTAGGCAGGGCGCTCACTGAAGTGGTGACGAAGTGGAGTGGCGGTGGCAAAATATTTTGAAGGTGGTGTGGTGCCAGTCTGGTGCCACTTATCTCAATCATGTTTAAGTTTTAAGTGGCAAGCGAGTGGTGACGAAGTAGATTTTTTTTAATTCTAAAAGATGCTTGTGATTATTGACTTAAGTATGAATGGCACCATATGTAGTTTGCTACCTCAGTGCGCGTTAGATCACTTTCATATCACTTCGCCACCACTCCATCAACAATCCAAATGTTCACTATTCCACTGCCACTCGCTACTCCACTACCACTCCACTTCGTCTCCACTTCAGTGAGCGCCCTGCCTTAAAGCGTGATTTTTTAAGGGGTTTCACGGCAGCAACGTTCATCGTACAAGACTTAACTTTCCAGTTTGCCGAACGAAATAATAATCTCCAAATATCCATGAAATTAATTTAGAATTTTGGAGAGTATTTTAAAATGAACAAACTTCTTTTCTGAGGGTTATTCCATAACGAAGTAAGTTAGTTCCAGGAGCCGTTCCTTAGTGACGAATTTGAAACATGCCCTTGAAGCAACTTTTAGTGTAAGAGTTTGCATAAATTTCGACCTTTCATGACTTTCGACTTTAAACTATAATAAAAAAAAAAACCTGAATTCTCAGCGTGTTAACCTAATGGTTTCATAGATTTATTCAAGCAAAACATTAGAAGCAAAATTTTCATTTTTGTGCAGAATATTTAACTTTCTTTAGTTTTCAACTCCATGAGCGACATATCCCCATCCAAACCTAAATCAATTAATCAAGCTCAACTAGTTGATACATTATGATGCATATTTACACACATATGCATAGCCTTAAAATCTTGCAACAAAATGAACATGTTCGCGTAATCGCTACAAATTAACTTGCTGCCTCGCACGCAAATCGCCCTCGAAAATTTGCAAAAGGACGATTAGGGCGAATAAACGAGGATGATGATAATGGCCACATTCAGCTTCTGCTATATGCACTCGTATATACTACATACAATAAGCAAAAGTATAACAATTGTTCTTATTTCACATGATTTATGTCGCCCGATTAACAATGAATGACATTTACAAATCGCTGCACATAATGGTGTTCATGTGCAGCAGTTCTTCTTCCTTGCAGATGCCCGTCCCTAAGACTCTCCTTGCCAACCCCTTTGTATTGCGCTCCCTAGCACATCATGTAGTATAATGTAGTTTTTGTCTTGCGCTATTGTGTATGCATTCAATTATTAAAACATCATCAGCATCAGCAGGCGTGTCGCACGCGAATCCCTTGCTATGACATATACCTATGGAAATCTAGATATCTACATCAGACGAAGGATACTTCATTCAGAATATTCATTTTGATGAAGATTATCCAAGTGACGTAGTTGTTATTATAGTTCTCGACATCGTCATATATGCATGCAGCATGCAGCATGCAGCAGCAGCAGCAGCAGCAGCGGGAGCCAATGTGTCCTTAATTCAGATCGAATTGTAACTTTATTGCAGTGAATTTCATCGTCATTCCACGTATATATATAAACTGCCTACATCACATCGTGTGTGTGATATATTGGACAGAAAATTACACGGCATAAACCTAAGCTTTCAAAATAAACAAAGGTATCTGGGAAAATCCAGGCGCAACACCGTTTCTATCCTTTCTCTGGGAAGAGCTTACGAGTATCTCGAAAGGAAGGTAAGTCAAGGATTCCTTGTGTTGTGACAGAGATTAATCACTCTGGCGCTACGATCGGGAACAATTGAGTATGGAAAAATTGTTTTTCCTATTTTTTTTTTTTTTGCTTCATTCTTAAATGTTCCATGAATCTATATTTGGATTTGTATTCAAAATGGCGACAAGTGCATCAGAAATACAATTATGAACTCTTGAACAAAGCAAAGAATAAAAAAAAACGAAAGAAAATATAATAATAAAATGACAGGGGCTCTAAGTGTCATGAGAGAATAACATTCAATAGCATAAGCAGCAGAAAAGTGCTTCGAGGAGGTGATAAAGTGATGGTGATGGTGAAAACGAAATTGCAACGATATAAAGTGCATCCAGATATGTATATATTCACACTTTGTGTAGCGAGTATAGGTAGATATAAGGTACAGGGGAAGCTATAGCGCCAGTGAGCCTGATGATGATGCCTGATAAGATCTCAAAATGTCTTCGGCACTTTGCCTTCAGGGGCAACAACAACAACATCAGCAAAAAAAAAAAAACACACAAATTTTCATGTTAAGCTGTGATGCTCCTGCTGATGAAGGGCGCAACAGAGAAGTGGTGTTTGGCAATTCTACTGCTGATGATGATGCATGCTGCAGATGCTGTTCCCTCTATGCTACAAAATAAAGTGCATGGTTTTTTTTATTTTATATTTTTTTTTTTTTGCTAATGCAATGCATCTCTCCGTGAAAAAAGTCCTTCGGTTATACTTTTAGAGGTGCTCAAGAGGTGTTGTTATGTTTTATGGGAGAAATAAGTGGCCCACTTGTGATTGTCATGTTAAAATGTTGATTTTTCAAAAGCATGGTTTTAGTTAAATTTGGTGTGAATTGATATTCATTGAGCTTGAAATGGAGATACATATATAAATATATTTATGTATGCATAATACCTTCATTATATACATGTACTAAAGTGGTTAAGTTCTGCAGGTTAAATGTGATCAAAATGCATCAAGTGTGAATGACCGGCGATGTTTTGGTTTACTTCCAACAATAACTATTATTTTATTTCCGAATAGCTAAAAGAATTTATTTTATTTAAAACGTTTTATTATATTTTACTAGCTGGCCCAGCGAACTTCGTTCCACTTATAATTGACTAAATTATTAATTTTCCTTTCGAAAGTCGAGCAAGCACCAATTATTGTTATCACAACTTTCCCGACTTTTCCAGCATAATTTTCCCATTTTTATCTCCGTAGTGTGTTTTTCTGGTTCAATACAAAAACCAACAAAACAAATTTCTATTCAATTCGGATGATATTCATCCGAGTTATGTGCGTACGAACATATAATAATAGATTGCTATAGTTAATAGTTTTTGAAAAATTAATTTTCAAACTCAAAATTTTGAAAAAAAAACTAATTTTGTTCAAAATTGTACGTATTTACTCTGCCTTAAATGAAATGATGTATCATGTGTCCGCTTTTTGGAGGTATTCTACCTATCTATGCTTAAAGTAAGAAAAGTGTCCCCTTCAGTTTATAAAAATGTCCGTTTATAGGAATGTAATTTGTATGAGAAATTTGAGATGATACTTTGATACTTTAGATGGTGCTTACTAGTCCAGGATAGACTACGGCCTCAAAAAAGAAAAATTAAGGGAATTGTCCACTTATCGGAGCTGTCCGCAAGTAGAGCTTTCACAATAGAATTTATTTAAAATAATAATTATTAACTTTTAAAAAAAATGAACTGTGACCGATAAAACATTGAAAAAATAGAAAAAAATTAAAAGTTTTGAATACAAAAATTAAAATAAAAAAAATAAAACGAACCTAATTTTAAGGGAAGATCCTCTGGTTTCAAGAAGAATGCAGTTAGTATATGGATTGTAAAAAAGAGGCTGGGTTTGACCCACACTGATAACTGCCCCATTTCTTTTTGCAGTTTTTTTGGCCTTGAAAAAAACTGTTAATTGGATTTTTTTACAGACTCTAACGATTATTAAATATAAATTTGTGTAATAAAATTAACCCAAAGTTAATATTTTTGTGTATTCTCAAGATATTCGATGTTTTTTAACAACTTTTAATGTTTTTTTTTTAATTTAAACAAAAAATTGTGGGTTGATTTTTTTTTAAGTATTACCAATTTTGCACTACGTCATTTTGCACAGAATGAAACCATAGCATTATTTTTTCTAAAGATATTCGAGAAACAAGTCATTTTAGAACTTTTTTTTTTAAATAACTGCAATAAAAAAACCGCCGATTGAATTTTTCTGGAAATCCTTTCTGAACGTCAGGGCTTTATTATTTGTAAAATAAAATTTATTTGAAGTCGATATCTCTATGCGTTTTCGAGATATCGTCAGCGAAAAAAAGCTTCCGAACGTACGAACGTACCTACACAGACATCTCTCTCAAAAACAATGTAATCCGACTCCAGAGTCAGTCGGACTGATTACATTACAATAACATCCAATGGGAAATTAAAAATAAATTCATACATATGTAATGTATGTATATGTAAGTAGTTTTAACCAAATAATATAATAAGCAAGATTCTCCCTAAAGAACTAAAATGCATTTAAATGTGGTCCACTGGGGCGTATACGCACTTTTCTTATTTTACTGAATCTTAAAAAAAAATTTACTACAATTTTTATATTCGAAAAAAAAGTATGCCATCTAAAAGGTAAGTAATTGGTCATAAAAGGTCAGCTATTTTGAGAAACTAGTGAGGCTTTGGACAATTTTAATACAGAGTTAAAAAGTTTTTCACATTTATCGAATTTTCGACAACAGAAAACTATTTAATTTAAGGTCATTGACCTTTACTTTGCAATTTTTTTTTATAAAAATTATAAAAAACAATCTAAGGCTGACAAATTTCTGAAACCATCTGGCCTTTCATGACCCATTACTGACCTTTTAGATGATATACTTTTTTTGCGAATATCCAATGTATAAAGTGCTTAGATCTTACAGCCTTTAAAATGAAAAAAAAAAAAAAATTAAATAAACGAAAGCAAAGAAACAATGATGTGTCATAAGTTTTGTAAAGGCTAATGTTTCATTCTTTTTTTTTTTTTTAAAGCAAGTTGTTTAAAAAAAATATTTTATGATAAATTAAATTTGAAAAAATATTTTTTTTCAAGCTGATTTTTTTTTTTTCAAAATTTTGGGTAGTTAAGTGCCACTGTTTCTTTTAAAATTTAAAGCTTTTATCAATTCTTAGTCAAATACTGAATACCAGATCTACCTCTTTTAAGATGTCCAAATTTGTCCTTGGTTAATATAAATTGACAGGAATGTACCTACATTCTCTTGCCATTGTTTTCTTATTTCGATCTTAATTCTCGATTTTAAAATTCAGTGGTTTTGTATGTTACCTATGCACTCTTTCTATTAATCATTGAACTGAACATCTATTTCTAAATGATGCCTTCAAAAAAATTGAGAAACTTGCACAAAACAAAAGCTTAAGCTGAGTTATCATTAATTATAAAGCACACTGCTATCGTTTAAATTTATTATTTCGTCCTGGTTTTCCTTCATGTTTGTTCTTTTTCTGAAGCAGAATTAGTTTTTTTTTTTTTTTTTTCTGTTGCTCGTTGTCGGTATAGTTATTTTAACTTAAGTTTTATTTTCTCGTTTTTTTTCTGCAGTTTTCTTTTTCGCTCTTTCTGATAACTCTTTTTTATACGAATAACTTGAGACTATAATGGTATGGTTTGTTGTTTTAATTATTGTTTGAAATTTTTCATTTCATTTGTCATCTTTAATTGGATGTCAAAAATTATGAAAAATTATACGAAAAAGAAAGAAAGAAAGAAAGAAAGAAAGAAAAAGAAATTGTATAGCAACAAAGGGACATAATCTAGGATCTCTAGTTTTTTTTTTTAGCTCTGCTTTATTTCATTTATGTGGGTGCTGGGACGCCGCTGTATTTACATATCAAACCACCTTCCAAAATCTTGAATTCTGTAACGGTTTTCAAAAAAGTATGGGTTATCAATTTGGGTACATACATATATTCGGGCTTTGGATAAAGAAAAAATCAAATCAATTTAAATTTGACAAAGTATCAATGTGAATGAATTCGTTATAGCTTGTGCAAAAGGGGATGAATTGGCAGAGCTTTGGATTCTATGCTGGAATATCAAAAATAAAACAAAAATAGCAGACTATATTATGTAAGTTCAAGCATCAAAAAACTCCTCGTTATTGAACCAAATATTCTATCCTTTTAAAGAAGAAAAATAACAAAATAAAAACATCCTTTCCCTACATATTTTCCCATACTTACTTGGAATGTTAAGAACCAGCAAGGGCTTGATGGTAACACACACATGTCGAATGCCCATACCCGTATATTCATCCGACCATGATATACAAAAGTATTAAACACAAAATGAGCTTGCTCGCAAAATCTTCTTCTCCTCTCACTCCCACTAGCCATCATAACATTATCTCGTCTTGCCTTTTAAATATCATATACTGGTTCCTTGCTAAAGAAGGAATGGAAAATAAAAAAAAAATAAAAAATATATATCTAAGACATATCAAAGTTTTCATCAGCCAAAAGGATAAAAACATACTTTCTGCTTATAATAGTCCTTTTGCCATATATTATATTCCACCAAATGACTCTACTCACTGCAAGAGAAAGTTAGGAATAAAAAAAAATAAGAATATTTAAAGGAAGAATTCCCTGTCCTCACATAACAAAAAGGACATGAACATCGTTCTCTTATTAGATGAAACATGCGAAACAAAAATGCATCATGTTGAGGGTAAAAACTTTTTCAAATTGAAATTTCTTTTATAAACCAATTGCTCCAAAGAAAAGAAAAGCTCAAGACTTGTGTTTCATACCCCTGTCCCTTCTGTCGTAAATTTCAAAAAATAAAATAAAAAAAAAAAGACTCCACCTGCTATAACAAAATGCATTTCCAAATATGTAAGAATTTCCAGGAAGAATGTACTAAAAGCAAAAAAAACAAAAAAAAAAAACAGGAAGAACATGGAATTACCCGATCTTTAAAATGTCTTGGACTAAGAAAACTGCAAAAAAAAAAGAACACAAGATACAAAAATGGCTCAGGGATAATAAAGGAGACACGAATTTGGATTTCTTCCAAATGAAAATTAAATTTTCCTTTTCATACATTTTCTTGGGATATTTTTCTTTTGTCACCGGGTTTTTCCTTTTACTATATACATAGTTAGAGGGCTTTTTTTTTTTCTTTTTATTTTGTTGGTCGTTTTGCATTTTGTTTGGTGTTTATACCTATTTGCGGATTGTGTGTCCCTTTTGGGCATTTCTTGTTTGTAGTTCGTCTTTTATATGTGTATATGTTTTTTTTTTTGGTTTTTTTTTATTATTTTTTTTTATTGAAAAGCCAGTAAGTTTGTTTTGGCATGGAAATTGATTGTCAACGAGACTTTATATGTTGATGAGGGTGAGGATTCTTTACATGAACTTTCTTTCTTTGTGATAATTTTCCAGGAAGAGAACAATTTATTGTTTTTTTTTTTTTTTAAGGACATGAATAGAAAAATTGTTAGGAATGGTGGGAGGTAGAGTTTATGTATCTTATCTGTGTGAATATTTTTCTTCTGCCAACTTTTGATTTTAAAGATAGAGCTCTTTTGATGTAGATTTTGTTTGAATTGGGGATTTAAAAGGGTCATTGTGATACGTGACTTTTTTTTATTGTTCATTCAGTATGATATGAATGTACAAAATAAAAATATAAATCAAAAATGTATTGAATACAGATGGGTTTTATGTAAGTATGTAGACAATAAAGTATTGAATATTTTTACATCCATCTGCCCTCGAAATAAGAGTGCCAAATAAATTACCCTCTAATTGATAGTAACTTATTCTGTAATTGACATAAAATTCTATAAACTTTTTGTCGGTAAAAATATTAAACATTTTTTATTCAACGCCCTACCTACCACCTTGTCTTTTACCCCTTGCATACCCCTTTCATTACATTTTGCCTTCATTAAAAAACTTTAACTTTAAAGATACGACCATTAGGACTGAAGTTACAAAATCTAGGTAGGTACCTGCTTTGTTTGAATAATTTATGTCACATATTTGTCGTGTATATATTAAACCTATTAAAACCTATTAAAAGATCTTGACAATCCGACAATTAGAACCGGCAATACCCAACATTTTTTTTTCTGGGTTCAATTCCCAGCCTTTGCCACCTAAAAACAAAAAAAAATTTCTGGGCTACTGCTCGGCAGTATTTTTTTTTTTTTTTTTTGATACATACGCGACGATTTTTTCAATGCGACGACGACTGTCTGGGTTCAATTCCCAGCCTATGCCACCTAAAAACAAAAAACAAAATTAGGGCTACTGCCTCATGCGAAGAAGTGACAAATCCCACAAGAGTACCTACCCCCTCTCATGGAAAAGTGCCACTCACCTTAGCCTTCATTCCTGCAGCCACTCAAAAAGGAATAGTTTAGAGTTGTAAGTCAACTTTTTTACAGCGACGCACGGTGCAAACAGTAAAATCCACTGACTTGGTATTCTATCTCGCTCACTTTAACTTTAACCTAACTACGCACACGGGTTGAATTGTATATTGTGGTGTTTTTTTTATTGGTAGTTCGCGATTTGCCTTGAAATAATAAAAAAAATTTTTCACGTTTACATAAGAAAGTTTTAGATAAGAAAGTTTTTTTAAAGGTTTCAAAAATAGAAAATTTTTTTTCAAAATTTTTTTTTTTTTTATTTTTTTTAATACCAGGTATAAGATTGTTTCTAGTGACAGTATGAGACTGACAGATGTTTTTTTTTTTTTTAATTCACCCATAAAGAGGTTGAAATTTGGTATGGACGTTGTTAATGGGACTCTTTAAAAACTGCGAGAGTTCCTCATCGATCCGATGATCGCTACGTCAGTTATAAGGGGTCCAAGGGTCTAAAAATGAGATTTTTGCATTTATCTCAAAAATGGTTTGTGCAAAAGATATGTATTTGCAAAAAACTTCCATTTTCATGACATTTGGCCCCTATTGAGAGATTTTTTAACTTTTCATTGCTGTAACTTTTACGCCCCCTTTTCCAAAATGGCGGCCAAATGAGAGGGAGTTAAACCCCGAAAACTTGTTTTTACACTCACACTGATCCCTCCTACAGATCCTTAAAAAAAAATTTGTCCTGTACAAAATGCAAGGTTCGGCCAAAATTTTCTAACATTTCAATGGACTATAGGTACCCCTAGCCAATTGTGTTTTAGACTACGACTTTGCGTTAAGAGAAAAGTTTTTCATCCTTCCCCCAAAAAAATGTGTTCCCATTTTATTTTTCAAATTTACACGTCCCCATTTTCTCCCCAATGTCAGTACCATCATGTTTATTTTTTCACTAAGTTTTTAGTTCTCATTTATTATTTATTTTACTCTTTAAGCATCTTCTGTTTGCCTTTAGTTTTGTAGTAGGTATCTTCCATTCTTTTTTTTTTTTTTGTAACTTTTTCAAAGCACTTGCTGTTAATATCATTTCCGATTTCCTTTGCACAAGAGTGCACTATACATCACCCAGGACCAGATGGGGTGTGAGAAAAATGTTATGTACGATACGATATTGTTATATAGAGAGAGATTGTGTGAAAAAGTAGTTGAAAAGAAGACGAAGTATAAAATGCATTCTCTTGCTCTCTTGTGGGGATTTATAGTTGAGAAATAGTCATCTTTCATATTTATTTATGTTTTCATCCACATAACGTCACCACTATAAGATTAGATCCACTGAGAGAAATAAGCACCATGATGGAGGTTATAAGAGGTTGATAGTGAGAAAGCATCACAAAGACTGTATCTAATAGATGTTTAGGTTGGTGAAAAGTTTGAAGATATAATTTTTTTTTTTTTTTGAAAATCAAAGTGAAAAGGCGAAGATTTGACAATCTATTTTGTTTGTCCTTGTTAACTTTTAAGAAGCATTTATTTAGATTTCTTGAAAGGTTCTTTTTCCAAATCCTGGTTTCGACAAGTGATGTGGTGGAATATAATAAAAGGACAGTTGTAAACAGCTAAATTCACTTCAGAAAATACAAATATACCTAGTATTTCTGTTCACTTGATTTCTTTTTTAGATTCAAGCTAAATTTCTAAAAAATAGTTTTCTTGGGAGCTTATAGTAGGGGATTGTGCCCGAGTAACAAAGTTTGCGCTATATAATGAGAGTTTCGTCAGTTCTCATAACCAGACGGAAATAAGGGGACCATGAGTATCCGCTTATTGGAGTTTCCACTGTATGTAGGTATGTTTAAAAATTCTAAGCCTAAATATGTAAGTACCTAAAATAGTTCCTGGTGGTCATATACAATCGATTTATGAGCAATATTTTTTTTAATTCATTATTATAATCTGTTTGACTACTCATTGTTGAAATTCCATATCTAATTAAATTTTTATATTTTCTTCTCTTTCTAGGTAAATTTACTTCACCTTTCGATGTACCTATCCACAGAACAACAATCTATACTACTTACAAATTCCCATGACGACATCAAATATCAGTGTATATCGCATAAGTATATTATTTGTCCTTATAAAATATTTATATACGAATGACACCAATTTTACCTTCGTTATATTGTTCAAACCAAATGCTAATGTACCTATATTATTATTCTCCTTTAACTCCAGTTCATTATAATGTGTTGGCATCAATAAAATACACAAAACAGAGTTCACACATATAAATGTAGGATTGTAGGTATTTATAGTCCTCATTTCTAAATTATACTTCTATACCTATGAATATATAGGTATTCAGAACAACAGACTGTATTAATTCACATGGAATCGCATTAAAAACCCACAACACAATTCTGTTTAGGGAATGGTATATCTGTTGTAAAATGCGTGCAAATCTCATGATAATTGCCTGTTCCGGATACAGAGATGAATGTCGCACGAAGGACTAAAGCCTATAACTCCTGATAAATAGAGTATTCTGCTTGACCATTACATTGGACTGCTTATACGGTTGTACGAGTATATGTTTTATGTACATATGATTTTGTTTTGATTCCCTTTTCCAACATCATTACAAAGCTCAAAATTTGTCGTAAATTTGGTAAAGGGATGAAGTAAGGGTATTGTTAGATATTTAAGACTAGGCGTTGTAGTTTCAGCTGAAGAGATTTTAGAAGAAAAAAAAAAATGATAACCCTCATATACAAACAAGTCATTGAAGATATTCCCAAGAGGTACCTTATAGTATGGCACACTTTTAGTTATTTTGTTACAATTCTCAGAAGTGGGATTTTATAATTTACGAGTATTATAGAATTTGTAGACTCATTACAGAATCAGATTTATTTTCATTTTAAGCAACACTCATATAAATGGATAACTCATGACGAACTAGGTTCTAGTGACTTACAACTCTGAACCATTCCTATATGTGCGTGTCTTCAGGAATGGAGACGGAGGGAACCTATATAGTTTATCGCCGAATCCGAACGGCTAAGGTGAGCGGCACTTTTTATATGACAGGAGATACTCTTGGAGGATTTGTCACTTCCTCGCAAGAGGCAGTAGCCCTAAAAAAATATTTAGAGGTGGCAGAGGCTGGGAATCGAACCCAGACCTCTGGCGTGACAGTCCAACGCACTAACCATTACGCCACGTGCAACTTCAACTCATTTATAGTCTATTATTTGAGTGTGATTTTATGGTATCTGAATTTGGAATTCGAACTGCATATCATCGGAAGCCTGCTAGACTTTCAAAAATTATATTTCTGCATATTTATTAAGAAGAATTTTATTTCGTCTTTTCAGTTTTTGTTTGCACTCGAAATACCTCAAAAATACAGTTTTGCAATATGAAAGATACTTTTGGGATAACATTATTTTTGTAAACTTACAACTATATAAGTTTTTCTAAAACATTGGGTCTTATGATAAAATAAATAAATTGGATGGCACAAACAGCTCATGAAGAACCAGTGCCTTGCGACTTACAACTCTCAACCATTCCTGTGTGTGTGTCTGCAGGAATGGAGGGGACCTACAGTTTATTGCCGCATTCGAACGGCTAAGGTGAGCGGCACTTTTCTATGAAAGGGATACTCTGGGAGGATTTGTCACTTCCTCGCAATAGGTGGTAGCTCCTAAAAAAAAACTTAAAGTGGAAGCGGCTGGTATTGAACCCCAGACCTCTGGCATGACAGCCCAACGCACTAACCATTACGCCACGGGCTATGATATGTACATATAATGAAGAAAACATTGAAATCAATACCGAAACCAAACTGAAATTGGTGGTCGAACAACAAAAAAGTGTCATGATTTTGACGGTTGATCTATAATCCTCCAAGAATATTTTTTGTCATAAAAACGGCATCTACCTATTTAGCCGTTCAGATTCAACAGAAAATCGTATATTTCCTCAATTCCTGCTAAAATAAAAAATGTTTGATAGTTGTTGGTCACTATCTCCACATAAAATCTTATTCGCATGTCCAGAGATAACGATGAAATAATAATTTGTGTTCTTCTATAGATATAGTTAGACAGACATCTCATGTGTTCTTGACTTTTATCCTATTTTATTTTTCTTTTATTTTTTTTTTTGGCCATCCAAATATTTATGTAAGTGTTAAGAGGGTATAAACTAATACCTTTTAATAACATATCTACCACGCATATATAAAACGAGAGTGCTAAAAAGACTTTCCATGTTATCCTTTCTATTTATTCGTGCATTTAAAAAGGATTTATCTGTAATATTCTTGAATTGTCATCATTTCATTTGGTATTCTATGAAAGAAAATAAGAAAACAAAAAAAAAACACACACACACACACACCCACACACACAAAAATATATACGTATAAATGAAGAACATGTTGTGAACGACTTAACTTCGAAAAGTTCAGCGCCTTTTGTTTGGGATTAAGGATAAGAGAAGTTTTGTAAAAGAAAATAGCATTGACCGGAAAATAATATATTTGTTCAGCTCGCCACCTACCTAAGAGCTTTTTTTTTCTTCTTCTTCTCAATAACAACCGTTTTCATTTAGAAGGCCAGTCTTTTTCCATTTGCAAAATGTACAACATGGGACTAAAGATGTATTTTTTTTTTTGTTAGATATGGTACCTATTATAGAAGACGAGAAACCAAAACAAAAAATAGCCAAAATCTACACATAATCAGTTTGTGATAAGCTTTAGAAGATTTAGAAAATATCTGTTTAATATGTTTGACACAGTTTTCTCATAATATCGACTTTGTTTTTCGTGTTTGTTCACTGAATTAAGAAAAAAAAAAAATTCACAATACTTCTGTGACATTAAATAGGAGGTTGAGAGAAATAACATGCATTTTGATGCAGTTCTATTTCTTTGAAGTTTTACACATAAATTCTTTTAGAAGTTTGGGGTTCCACAATAATATATGCAAATAAATATTTTAGATACTTCCTTTTTAAACCCATAGAGCTGGCGATGATGTTATAGTATCATCCACTTCCTTTCCAATATCCAATTTTATGTATGCCAAGTCATATACAGGGTGTCCCCTAATTAATGCAGAATATTTTGAGGGATGATTCTTGGAATTATTTTGAGGAAAAAATTTTATAGGGGCAAAATTATATCGCCTAGCCTCCCATGAGCCGAGAAAATTTCTGAAAAATGTACCTAAAATGGAAATAAAATTATTAAAAATAAACGAAACCACATACAACAATGTGTCATAACTATTTTGAAAGCTAATATTTCATTCTCTTAATTGATTTTTAAATCAAGTTTTCCAAGCGAATTGAGAAATCAAATTCCAAATTAATTTATTTTTTTTTTAATTTTTAATAATTTTTTTTTTTATTTAAAGTCGATTTTTCAGAAATTGCCTCCCCCGCCATAGGGAGGGGGAGATAGAATTCTTTCCCCATTAATAATTTTTTTCTCAGAATGATCTCAGGAATCTTCCCCAAAAATATTCTGCACGAATAAGGGCACACCCTGTATATCTGATACTGAATCCGCCATTGCTCGTCAACAAATCATATTCATATACGGTTCACAATGTTTGACAATGAACAGAAATAAAGAGAGTAAATTACTGGAACCTGAGATGAAGAAGCCTTTGTATGACAGCAGGAATAGCAAAACTTGATTGAATTAGTAGCACATCATGATCTAAGGAAGCCTTCGTGATGAAAATACCATCTCGCAAAAAATATAGCCCAATCTGTTTAGCCGGGAAAGACCCTGATAACTTGGTATTAAAGAAGAGCATTATTAAAGTTATTTAAGGTTTTGTTAAGTCTTGATAAAAAATAAAATGGTTTGTTAAAGACAATAAATTTTTATTTTGGAAAAAAAATTCCTCTCTTATCACATTTTATGACGTGGGTATTTGTACTATAAACAAACAAAGCTTTAAACATAAATCTCTTCAAATTTTGTAAGTACCGAAAAAAGGTAACAAAATACTGGATTAAAAAAAGCAAAAAATAGTCTTTTTTTTATATACCTTAAAAGACTCTAACGAGCAAAACAAAATGCTTCGTTTATACAATAACTTCCCAAATACACCTTTTTTCCCCTAATTTAAAAACTTATCTTCAAGTTAATTTATAATCAAAGTCCATTAATCAGTCAAAAATCAACAACCGCAACCCAGCACCCAATTAAACCGAGCTTCCATATACCGCACACAAATTTATATATAGGTACAGATTATCCATTAAATACATACAAAAGCTTCACATTTGACCATACATAGTATACCACCAACATAATTCATATACCCCCGGTAATTAGACTCTCTCTCAGGTTGCCTTCAGGTTGGTTCCACAAACATTTTGATTTATATCCAACCATAAGTTTAACATTTCCGTAAACATACCAATAGTGTTGTAGCATAAATCAATGCAAATTATATTTAGATCCTCTTTGGAAAAAAAAGGATTCCAACCAAGAAATTCACAGCTCACATCAGCCCAGCGAGAAGTTTCCACATTTAAGCACTTAAAAACCCTCTTCAATGTGTATAAAAAATATTATTCGAGTTTCGAGATACAGGGTCCTTTTATACTTTTGGCTGTGGTTCTTAAGCTTAAGTTGTTGGGTATATAGTTCGCAACGAAATTCTATATGACTTGCTCTTACTTTGGGTAAGTAAGGAGTTGAGTGAAAATACTTTCGATAGGTACCTACTTTTTTTGTGTTGGCCTTGGGACATCTAGTGTTGACGACGAAGGAATATCATCTGTTTTATAAAAAAAAAAGGAAAAATGACTGAAAAAAGGATTTTCTTCGTCAAAATACGAGTTGGTGTAAGGTATACCAGAAAATATCTTGACAAGCAGAGATTTTGATAAAATCCCTGCAAATAAATGTTTTCTGGACATTTGAGAGCTTTTTGCTTAAAGTTAATTTTGTCAGCAAAGACAAATGTCAAGAAATAAGATGCCTTCGACTCTTTGGCACCTCCTTAAATGACATAGCACCTTCGATTAGTGTAAAAAAGATTGAGTCGAATAAACTTAGGATCGTCCTGAAAATAAATATCTCTTCGTTTCGCTTCGATTTTGCTAAGAAGAAGGGATAGCGACTAAGCATTCCTAGCCTTCTCTATTTAAGGGATATATAAGGTCTTGAAAAAAAAACCAAATACTGGTGATATATTTAATAAATTCCTAACTTCTAACACGAAAACTTTTTCAGAGATCATATTTCAAAAACGTTTAATAGCCTTTTGCTGAAATATAAATTAAACGTCCGTCTCTTGACCAATATAGCCCACGCTTTTAACAGAAGATTTAAATTCATGTATGTGGGCGAGGGGTCGAGATAAAGTTTCAAAAAAAAAAAACTTCAACATTCCTATCTAAAATGTTTTGCAATATTTTATATTTTTTCCTCCGTCAAACTTTGCTCTCTACCAACTGTGCACCCCTGGAGGGCTTTAGGTTTTTTTTGTTTTGTTTTTTGTTGCTACAAAAACTAAACCTTCCATCAAGAAACAGGTGTCTCTCTGAGGGTGAAAAGAACTGGTAGAGAGGAAATGATTGAATTATGATCCTTGTTAGAAGGACGTTTACCATTGTCTATTTGGAGCTATATATAAGGAATCTGATATAATACCAAGACTTATTTATATACATACTGCGTATGTATGTATGTACAATAAGTATTCTTAGTTTTTCATTTCGTTCCACCTTCTTATACAGTGATTGAAATATCCGATTAGCTTTGATTGAGTATTGCGGATTTACTGAGACGAAACTGAAATGGGTAGTAGGACCAGGTTATTAATGACGATAGGAACTCTTTTTGGCATTTTTCAAATCGATTGTATATAGTCGAGTCGAGCTAATAAAATGAAAGCATTGATGCTGAAAAGAAATATCATTCCAATAAGTTGATTTAAAATTGTTTTTATTTTCAATAGAATTGGAAATATTTTATTTTTTTTTTTATTAAGTACTTCGTTATGTACTATATGGGAATAATGTATAGATACGCACATCTCTAGAGATTATAGTCATTATTTGTCAAAATAGAAACATTTTGATGAAATCCTAAACATTCTCCTTGCCTATATGATTTGAAGATTTGAAGATTTGAATACTTGATCTGTCCAATTATTTACTCTTTTTTGAAAAGAGGAGAGTGGCAGTATAGTAATAGCCCAGGAAAATTAAACTTTCACTTACATTCAGTTAAACTTAAATTTCACGGCAGTCCTTTATTTGTATTTGCTTAAACATTAAAAAAGTCAACAATTTTGAACTTAAGTTACAATATAACTACCGTTAAAAAACTCAGAATAACTCTGGTCAGAATTTGGTTAGAAATCAGTTAATATATTTTTTGTTCTTTGTTTAAGGTTGGCCTGTGGTAAAGTTTTTACTTTTTTTTGTAAAGATTTTGGGTTAAAAAAAATCAATATTATATTTGTACCATTTAATAACCATTTTATTAATTGTATGATTTATTAAAAAAAAATCTATAAAAATACCTATGTTAAATTTTGGTACTAATGTGGAATTTTCAACACAGAGTTTTTTTTATTGGTTGAAAAGAAACCAAGTCTAACCTCTAGGTAGTTAGGTAGAAATGGCGGCCCCGAGCAGCCTAAGCTCGGTGACCCAATTAGCGCTGAGGAGCGCCGTTTTGATACCATGGCTCGTGTGACCTATATAAAGAACCGGTGTTATAAGAGGGATTCACGGATCAAAATGCCAGGCTAGGCAGATTGTTGGTTTCAGAAGTCCATTTACCACCTGCTTGTAGTCTATGGATTCTGACGGGGGAAATGAAAGAATCATCTTAGAGCCATTTCAACCTGTTGAGAAAGGAGATCAAGTCTTTGATCTTCAGTTCGGAGAATTCATTGAGATCGTCAAAGAAGGCCTTTCCCAATGATTGTGTTCTGATTCTGGCCAGAGCGGGACATTTACACAGGAAATGGTAAACAGTTTCAAAGTCTAACCTCTAGTTTCGAAATATTTTTTAGAGTGATATTTACTGGTTAGAAATTAAATAAATTTTAACCAAAGTTTTGACTAAGCTGTTAATTAACTCTTTTTAAATTTGGTTAAAAATGATTTAAAATAAACTTAATATAACCTCAAATTTTGACATATGTAGTTTTTAAATAACTCTTTTTTTAACATAGAGTCATTTGGTTACAATTTCATCAAATGTAAGCACAAGTTTGAAATAGGTTTTTAAATAACTCAGTTTTATACAAAGTGATAAAATATTGAAAGGTAACACTTTATTGTCAATTTTCACCGTCAGAATATGAAAAATGTGTCCTTGTCAAATTCTAACAATTTTTTTGTTATATTTCTTAATCATTGACTAAGAAGGAACGTCAGTTCAACTATGTCAGAAACACGAGAAAAAATTGCAAGACGACTGAAACACTGTTGAATGAAAAATGTATTTTCAGAGGTCCAACGAATTTCTTCTCTCAAGAAATATGTACATGTACACTAGTCAAAAAAAATTAAGGGAACAGAAATATTTTCAGTTTTGTTTTTTTAGTTTTGTTGAAGAGCTGTATCTCTGTGAAAAGTGGACGTATTGAAATAAAACAAAAAGCATTCTTAAGTTGTATGTTTCTTGTTTTGAGAAATTTTATCACATGATTTTTCTTGAATCACCGTTTTTGAGCCAATTTAATGTATTATAATGTATAATTTAAGGGCAGTTTTGGAAAGCTTAATTGATTTCCTACAAAATCTTTTCAAAACTCCTTATAGCAAATATTTTTGTTGGCACCTTACCCTTTGTTTAAAAAAATTGACAAAAGACCACTTTTTACGTATGTCCCAAAGAAATTTGTTGCAAAAACGTTGAAAACCACTGTGAATTCTACTGCATTAATTGTCACAAATTACCCGACAACCACTGCTTTCAATTTTACAATACCATGGTTGTAGAATTGAAAAATGATTTGTGATAATTACAAGTCCGGCTGTAGGTTTCGCAACTAGAAAAAATGAAAAAAGAACACAATTTGTTGTTAAATGCACAGCTAAATATGTGAAATATACCAACTCATGTGTAGAAACTACGAATTTTCGATGTAAGTTTCACAACAGCTTGCGATCAAAAATACCTTTATTTTGCAAAATCGATCTTACTTCGATGTAAGTTTCACAACCTCAAAAATACCTTTATTTTGTTAAATCTACATTTTGATTTGTAGAAATTACAGCTGCTTCCATTTATTTTGACTCCTCTTGCAGTAAAATCTACAGGGTATTCCATTTTCCAAAATATTTTTAAACTCATTTTATTTGCTTTATTTTATGAAAATAAATAATAATGATAACATATGTATGTAAATTCTAAACTAAAATATTCATTTATAAGAAAAAAATCAAATGAACTTATTTCTAAAGACTTTTGTACCGTCAGTTAATGTGTTAAGATGGATAGGTAGACTTGTAAAATTATTTATATGTAAAATAACGTAGCTGTTAACTATTTTGGACAGATCCACATCATTAGAACTTTAATGATAATTTAAATACAATATTTCATACTCGCAACATATTAAATATATTTGAATCACAAGAGTGCGAATTCACTCGTCCACTTTATTTACAAAAAAATTTTATTTTGAAAAATACGCAATTTAAGACACTTAAAATGTTTAGAAGTATTTTCTGTCCAAATTAAAAAAAAAAATCAAAAATTCGAATTTCCCCCTGTTTACCAAGTTTAAAGAAAATCCATCCATGCGTTTAGGGTGTAGCTTGAAGTACAGATGGACGCCCAGCCGCACAGACCGATGCAATGGACGGCATGACGAAAACAGCTTAGATCTGATTAAAACCTACACATTTTAGGAGAAATTTTTAGGAGAAATGGATTAAATTGCGGATTTAAAGAATGTATAATATGAAATTGGATTTATTTTTTAAGTAAGTTTAACGGCCATATTATTCACTTAACACATCTAGATTAAAACTTAAATCTGGATGTAAATCATACTAATTCAATGTAAATTCATCTGGATTTAAGTTTAAATCTGGATGTATTGAGTGAATAATATGGCGGTTAGTCTGAATTAAACGACTGAATAATAATATTGTAATAACTAAATGCAATAAAACTTACCCGCTAAAAATGTAAATTTGTAGTTATTTCTACATATTTGGTGCAAAAAGTAAAGCATTTGCTGTAAGACTTGCAATTATTTGTGAATGTGAATGCAGTTGCTCTTAATTATACAAATTTAGCGTTAACTGTAAAATTGACTACCACATGTTGTAATATTTACAGCGAAGATTTGTTTGGGTGTATATATTTTTTTAGTAAATCTTTCACTGCTTTACAAACATTGATCAGAGGACTTAATTTAGTAAAACATTTTTAAGACCTATAATATTTAAGAGTTCCATATTGATCCATCGAACCGTTTTTCTATACCGAGTGATTAAAGTCGTACAAAAAAAAAAAACCGAACCGTTTTTCTATACCGAGTGATTAAAGTCGTACAAAAAAAATAAAATTAAAGGAACAAATTTTATGGTGAAATCCTCAACAAAATGAACAAAAAAAATAACGATTTCTGTCCTCTTTTTTCACAGTTTTGCGTTAATTACAATACTGATTTTATTTCAGCTCGTTCTAATGTTTGAATTCGTTTTTAATACAGTTTTTAATATTTTAAGTGCAGTTTTTGTTTTCTCAATTTAAGTTTAAAATAAAAAAAAAAAAACTTAATCGATAATGCAGCATTTTCCAATGAATAGCATGCCATACTATTCACTGGATTCTTAATAGGTTATAGCTAAACTTTAGACATTATCCCTTTTAATAAACGAAAAATTATAATATTCAACATAGTTCCTTAACCCCTAGGAGCGTATACATATATTATAGTAGATAGGTATAGCAGCATTCATTATATTCACATAACATTCACGGCACGAGCAGCAAACCAAATTATGGATACAAAATTCTTGACTGCACTGTCATCATCATCATCACCGTGTAGCTTGAAAACGACAGTTGGATGTATTTGTTCAGTTTTATGGTAAATTTGAATTATTTTGAAATAACTAATAATTGGTGTGTATCAACTAAGCAGGTCACTTATTCCTTTGCAGATTAAAAAGTATATAGTAATTAGTTGCTACTTAATTGCTAATTAGTTATGCAAAAAAAAAATTGTTGCTCTGTTGGTTTGTGAAAAAATGGGTGTCCTGCTAAGTTGACGTCAACTTAGCAGGTCAACGTTCTCAAAACTATAGATAAATGGTCCGGGAGCAGATATAAATTGAGAACTACTTAATTGATAATTAGTTACGCAAAAAAAAAAATTAATTGCTCTGTTGGCTTGCGGGAAAATAGGATGTCCTGCTAAGTTGACGTCAACTTAGCAGGTCAACTTTCTCAAAACTATAGATAAACGGTCAAAGAGTGAGTATATATTGAGAACTACTTAATTGCTAATTAGTTACGCAAAAAAAATGTGAATCACTTTTTTCGTTTTCGAAAAAATAGGGATGACGTCATCATATAAGGACATCCATTTTCTCGAAAACCAACAGAGCAAATAATTAGTTTTTTGCTTAAATAATTAGAAATTAAGTAGTTGTCAATACATATCCACTCCCGAATTGTTTATCTCTATTTTTGAAAAAGTTGACCTGCTAAAGTGCTAAGTTGACGTCAACTTAGCAGTACACCAATTTTCTCGCAAACCAAGAGAGCAATAAAATTTTTTTTGCGTAACTAATTACCAATTAAGTAGCAACTAATTACTTTACATATACTTTTTAATCTGCAACGGAAAAAGTGACCTGCTAAGTTGATGCACATTAATAATTGAAAAATTAGAAAAAAAATCAATCTATCATTTTATTTTTCTAAAAGGCGATACATATATATATATTTGAAGTATTTCTTTTTTCTAAGAAATCAAAGCTATTTTAAATGGACTCTTTCTCTCAACTTTAAAAAACCTATAAAAAAACAACACAAATTGAATTTTAATTTTTTTGTTCAAAGTTCTTTTTTTTTTTTTTCAAAATTACACTAAAAAAATGTATATATTTAGTGTAACTAGGTTCGTTCCTTTACTTTAAAACTCTGTGATTTTCGGAGCATTTTACCGCCAATTTATTTATTTTTTTATATGAATTTTGATAGAACGTTGGACTGAAATTCCTAGAAATGCACAGAGTTTCAAGTTAAAGAAACTACAGGCCATTATATCTTAGGTTCGAAAAATACAAATAAGGTATGATTTTCATTATGAATCAAGAAGTCACTAAAAACTTGTGACTTTTGTTTAAGAAAAGAATAAACTAAAGCAAATTTCAAATCTGATAACTAAATAATCCACAAAAATAATATAAAATTCCCATCTATACGATGAAAGCTTCGAATTGGGCTCTATTAGTTGGTATTTCTTAGGGAAATTTATAAATCTTTGTTTAATTTCTATATAAATTGTGCTTATACATTTTTTAAAAAGGTTTATTGGTAGGCTATATACATTTATGTAAATTGCAGTAAGAATTTTTTGATTTTTGAATCCAAAAATCTTGGTTAGAAAATTGAAAACTCGAAACTTATATAATTAGGTTTATATAAAGCCAATATTAATGCTATTTAGCCCCACTGTTCGAACAATGACAATATGCTACGGTAACGTTGATGATGACAACAGCGCTCGCGAACAATAGAAATAACTTACGCCAGGCTGACGAGTGCACGGATTAAGCCAAACGTGCGGACTACGTCGATTGACAATATTCTTTGTATACCTACCTACCTATACCTATACAAAACGGAGGTGTGATGTTACGTGAGCTCAATTCTAAATTTTTAATGAAATTCTATTCCAGAGGTAATAAAATTGTCAATATTTCCATATCTATTATTATACATATATTTAATGTACTATAGCTTTGAAGCTCTTTGGCTCATTATTTGTTGATAGTAATTATTATTTTCCAATCCCTTCATAACTTCAAGCCCCGTTTGCATTTCACTCTGTCGAACAATAATGCGCAGGGGGGTTGCATGATTTTAATATCTAGAAATAAGTAAAATAACTATGCGACAACAAGATGTGAATAGATGAATGTCATCCAGTATATGAAACGCATCACTTTAGAATGCAAATGGCATCCAATCTTCTGCATTTATAATAGATTTTTATAATTAATTTCATCGATGAATAAAAATGTCAAAATAAAAGACATAATATTTCTAAATAACAAAAGTAACACAAAAAAAAGGTATCTATAGTATTCAACTGTCCCTAGGCCTTAATGCTGTTATTCGAAAAAAAATCAAAAACCTTTTAAAAAAAAAAATAAAAGCAAACAAAAATCTTTTTTGTTGTATATTTATTTATTAATTTTAATAATATTTTATGTAATATCAAATCACCTAAAATATAATGGCATCAACAATAAGGCCATCAGACCAAATTTAATAAGCTTTTATTGTTTTTATAAAAAAAAAATGAAAACTTAGCTCTTTAAGGTCCATTTACATGCTTCATCAGTCAATCGACTGAATTCCATGAGTTAAATTTGCTGAACTACGGATTAAAATTTGATCCACGTTTGAACAACTATGGGCCCTAACAAATTCTCTTTTTCAACGAAAAATATTAACTTTTGAATTCTCTTCAATTTTAATATATGTAACCTAAATACAATGAAAAAATATTAACCATTTTGAGGTCAGCTATTGCCTACTGTTAGAAAACTCTTTAAAGCTTCCATAAAAAAAGGATTTTTTCATCCGAAAACAAAATTGGGTTAAAACTAAATCGATTTTATTTAAAAAAAATCTATATAATTCTATCTTATAAAATTTGGTTATTTATAAATTTCATTCTTAAAAAAAAAACATTTCGATAAATTTTACAAATTGAAACTATAACCAACTAATAGAGCCCAATTCGAAGCTTTCATCGTATAGATGGGAAGAGCTGCCACTTTTTGATACCTACTTAAATTTATTTAAAGAAACAAAAACGAGCGAAAAGTAACAGTGAAAAACTTTCTTTTCTGTTTTGTTTAAAAAAAATTAAATATTTGGCAGTGAAATTGTAGGTATCACTCCAAAAAACTTCCATTAAGCTGGTAAATATAATGTCAGTTTCGATAAGATATTTTACTTTAGTTCGTATTATTATAAGAATTGAGAAATATACGTCACAAAAACCTAGTCAGAGCTTTAATTTTTAAAATCTATATTTAAGCGACAAGTGAAAGACTTACGGAAAGCTTATAGAAGTCAGTTCTTGCCAAGTTTTGCTTTTTTTAATTTTTTTTAATTCAATACATAATGTGTCAAAAACGGGGAGATTATTTTTTGGAAATTTGTAGCTCGTCTTTATTATAGGATTGGCGTACCATTTTTTGTTGAAAATCAAAAATTTTTTTTAAATAATGTTTTTAGAGTTCCACTGTAACTTTTTTTGATTTAATTAATGTAGTCGTATTTATTCATAAAAAAGAGGATGACTTTGACCCACACTGATAACTTCCCATTGGTTCCCTTTAAAACTCGATACCCGATTTTGTTTTTTAACAGAAATTTGCCAAATAAAAATCTTCGAAAAAATCAAGGGAAGGTTGTTTGCTCTAAATATATGCGACACGAAAAATTTCAACAATTATTAGCAGTTTCTTTTGCAGTTCTTTTTGGCCTTGAAAAAAACCTCCAATTGAATTTTTTTTTAAATTATCAATTATTATGGCATTGTGTGTAGACTAAAATTATCCCGAAATTAATATCTACCGATTATCAACTATAACTTTGCGTACTAAGCAAAATCAACCAGAAGTTAATATGTCTGTTTGTTTTCAAGATATTCGAATTTTTTTTTAACAATTTTTAATGTTTTTTTTTTTTAATTAAAAAAAAAACTGCGAGTTGTTGTTTTTTTTTTGTAATTATTACCAATTTTTCAATACTTTCTTATCTATGCATAGAATGAAACCAGGCTGAAGTCCATAGTTTTTTTTTTGTTCTAGAGATATTCGAGAAACAAGCCATTTTACACCTTTTTTTAAATTACTGTAATAAAAAAACCGCTAGTTGAATTTTTCTGAAAATCCTTTCTGCACGTTATTACCTTATTGTCTGTAAAATAAAATTTATTTGAAGTCGATATCTCTATGGGTTTTTGAGATATCGTGAACGAAAAAAAGTTTCCGAACGTACGAACGTACGTACAAAGACATCTCTCTAAAAAACAATTTAATCCGTCTCCAGAGACCTTGACACGTCGAGAATTGTCAAAAATTTAAATTTCACAAATCGGACCGATTACAATAACTTCCAATTGGAAGTTAAAAAAATAACTTCTTTTTTTAGCTGAATCTATATTTAAGAAATTGATTTAGCAATTTAAAAAAAATAGTTTGCAGTTTAACATTTTTTTCTAATTACAGAAAATTTTTATAAATAAACATCTTTTAAAACTCTTAACCCGTTGAAAATAAAAGCGACTACGTGCAACTAATTCGTTCATTCAAATTTGGCGTATTTGTATTTGAAATGATGGCTTTAAGTATTTTCTTTTTCGAGTGAAAAAGATAACCTGTGTCCTTTGAAGCATTTAATCTAATCTTCCAATCTGAAAAGTAATCTTGAATAACATGAAGTGCAGATTGCAGGTTTGTTTCAATGTTGAAATCGATTCAGTTGGTTGATGAAAAGATACAGAAACTTTTTGGTTAAATAATGGTATAACAGCTAATGAAGCTCACCCTTAAAAAATCTTGTTTTCACTAACTGAAAACGAAACTAACAAAGCTCTGAACACCTTATTAGAAATGTATGTATAAGTAGTATGTATATATGTAGGTACCTTCCTAAAATTACCTTCTTCGTTTATAAAAGTAATCAAATTTTAAAACTTTAATTTGAAAATCTATCACATCAAAATTTTTGAATGAAAAAGATACCTATACCAATCGCTTTTATACCTATACCATCACCATTAACTTAAATTTTAATATGTACCTAAATTTTATCACGAACACTATAGGTAGTTGATGCAATAGGTATTCAAATTATCCCCCCTTCTTTCCAATTTGATATCTAAATTCACTTCGCATTCGATTAACATAATGGAAGTTCGTGAGATAACTCGCTTCAAACAAAAACAAACAACAACAGCAACAAAAAAAACTTTGCCAAAAATTCTTACTAGGTCACAGTCACACTCAGCAGCATTGTAATCACACCATGAAATGTAATTTATTTCAAAAAAAAAAAATAAGGAATTCCTTAATCTCCCAAAGACCACTTTGCTGTGCCCGCAAACGTTCTTCCGAAATTTATCCACTTAATGCGTTAGAATCCTTACAATTCACCCATAATTTTTTTTTTTTTTTGAGATTAGTGTTAAGGGACAAAATAGAGAACCATCAACTAACGGAACGGGGCGATAGAAAAGACAAAAAAAAACTCCTTTCAACCCCACTTATCATACCACCCAGCAACACACCACAACCACTATTTATTGTAGACATCTTCCTATTCTTACACTCCTCTTCACGAGCTTTATCACAGAAATAGAAATAAAAGGAACAAAAAAAAAAAAAAAACTGAAAACCATTCCAATTATAATCCTAAAAATAAACCCAATACATTGTGTACGCGTTACTGAATTTAAATGAAGAATTAATTCGTCCTTTTTGTTTGTTGTCTTCGTCCTTTTCTTCTTTTTATCTGGAGTGACAAAAAAAAAAAAAAAAAAAATGAAAATGGAAATGGAAACTTATCGGTCGGGAGTGTAAATGTAGGTATATGTGAAGCATGAAAAAAAAAAAAGAATTTGGAGTTGGGTGGATTGCATTAGCTATCCACATTTCATTCAGTGATGGTGTCACAAAAGGATGTGTATAAGGGTGTTCTAAGTTATTTCCGGTTTGACAGTCAAGAACATTGGCGAAATACGAAGAACAATAAACGACTTCTACGACACAATTCTGTGCACCCACCGCCACCGCCGCGCCGCCGCCGGTAAAAAAAAAGAAAAAAAAAAACAAAGACATACAAATTCATTCACCCCCACCGAATCGGTTAAAGGATCACCATTCACCATAATGCTCATTGCTTGTCCTGAATCGAGCATTAGATCGATAGATAAATGGTTGTTTTGGGGAGCAAGTTTAAGATGATGATACATAATACAATTTTTTTCTGTCTATAGTGTCCTGTTCCTGTCAAGTGGTGCCGAAAATTTCTTTTTTGGCATTATTTCTGTTTACTTATTTTTATTTATATCCCTTTTTTTGTTTGTATGTCTTTATATTCTTGGACCTGATTCTATTTTTACAATCAAAGAATATCGATAAAATAGGATTTGTTTGTTTGTTTTTTTTTTTTTTTTAACCATACATATTTCGATTGAACATTTGAATTGGTATCAGAAGTATACTTTTCCTTTAATGGAGCACATAAAAGGAATTCGATGTTTCAGATATTTTTATATCTTCTTAAATAATGATGCAAAATAATAAAATGCATGACTGGTCGGTGGTCGCACGTACTTGCTTTTCCCACAGACGACAATAGTGCAAAATTGTATGGTTTGGTATTGGTTGAAGATGAAGCACATAATGCATATATGAGAAAACAAATTTAAAAATCATTACAGCGGTTTCTTAAAAAACCTAATTTTGTAATACTAGAAACATTTTTAAGAAAATAATTGACTCTCCAATTTTAAGTAGCATTAATGTGACATAACAAATTTTGTTTCGAAAAAAAATCGATTTTTCAAAAAAAAATTTTAAATTTTTATAAAATTAAAAAAATTAAAAAAAAAATTTGTATGTTTTAAGGTATTTCTAAGAATTTGCCATCTTTTAGAAAAAAGTAAAAATTAAGAGTTATTTTGCTACCATTTTAGCTCAAATTAATGGTTAGTTCTTGAGAATTAGCTTAATTTGATTTTTTTAGTGTTTGGCGACATCTATGGGAAAACAAGAAATATTTTATTTAATTAAACTTCATACTCCATAACATAAACATAAAAGTGACGTTGTTTCATTTTTAGCTCAATCGAATGGTCAGATTTTATTCTTAAAAACTTAGGATGCTTCCTGGGATCATTCTAAAAAAAACATTTATGGGCAAAAAATTATAGACCCCCCACCCCCACCCCTTGGCGAACAATTTCTCAAAAACTGACTTAAAATGAAAAAAGAAATATATATATATTAAAAATCAACGAACGGGTTTGTTCATAATTGCTACGTGCAGGTTTAGGAAAAAAGAAAATGCGGAACATTCTCAACAGGTGGCGTTCTAGACCCACATTTCGTTAGGTGCACATTTCGTTGTTCAGTTCAATAAATGGACTCCGAAACCACCATACCGATTGAGCTCAAAATGTCAGGAAATCTTACTTAGTAGTCCGAAATTGTTCCTGTGTATATCTTTAATAAAAAGCGGTCTAGCAGTCTGCGAACGATGTGCAGCAACGCATGCATTTTCCGATTAATTTCAGAAAGCATGGTTCAATTTTTCCCAAAATTCAAGACTGAAAGTGCTCCTGAGTGTGTTTGGTCAAAATTGTTTGCCAGATGTTGCTAAAAATTAAACGAAATCTTATGTAGAAGTCCAAAAGTGTTCCTATGAGTTGTTTGTTCAAAATAGGTCTTACAGTTTGCCAAGTACCCATAAGTTGCGAGTGCATTATGCATTTTCGGACTAATCTCAGAAACCATGACCCGATTTTGAAAAGTCTTTTATTCTTTGAAAAGTTATACTTACAGGATGGCTTAAAAGATACAAAATTTTTAAAAAGTGCCGCTCACATCAGCCGTTCGAATCCTGCAATAAACTGTAGGTCCCCTCCATTCCTGCAGTCACGCACACAGGAATGGTTGAGAGCTGTAGGTCATTAGGTCTAGTTCTTCATGAGCTGCTGTGCCATTAAATTTATTTATTTTTATTTTATTATAATTTTTAAAAGTAAGTTACTTATAAGGTCACGAGGTAAACGAAGAACATCATGCAAGTATGAATAGCACCTGGAACAAATACGCCAAAACTTTATTTTGAGGGCGATGCAACGTTCGCCGGGCTCCGATAGTTGTTGTTTATAAATCAAAAACTGATTTCTTTATCTCGCAACAAAAACATCTTTTGAAATATTTTCAGCAAAGCTTAAATTCGGAAAAAATAAGTAAAAACATTTTGAAATTCAATTCAGGAGTCAAAAAACGTTGCTAAAAAAAATCCCCAACGGCAACGGATTTACAGTTCTGTAAAGAAAAAGTTACAGAATTTAAAAGCAAAATTTGGAATGGAAAATTCTTGGCTTTAAAAGTTCAGTTGGAATGTCATGTACAGATATGCATGTTGTTTAGTTACACAGATATGTATGTATTAATAACCTCTATATGAATTAGCTCTTTTCAGTTTTGTTAAAAATATTTAAACGTTTTAATTTTCTGCAGATTGCATTTTTAAATTTTTCATATAATGCACTTAGGTACCTACATTCACATGGTAGGTAAAAAAAAATAAAAAAAATTATCTCGCTGACTTCAAGTGTGTATTGTATATGCATAAATAATAACGACGAAGAATTCAACATAAATACATACATAGCAAGCTTCGTTAGCCTTAAACATTTGTTGGTTATTTAAACGAGGCAGCAAAGACTGGAATTTCACAAAAAAAAATCTCGTAAAACTATTCATAGTTGTAATAATTATTTAGGAAACGTTCTTTGCAAAAACTTTCTCTTCGTTAACATACCGTATCGAGGACAAAAAAAAAAAAAAAAGAAAAAAAAAACGAATACCAGGCCACGACTTTTCCGCCCCCAGAGCTGGAAACCTTTCAGAAATTCATGCAAAATGAAAACAAAATCCTTTAAATTAATTATTTAGAGAAAAACGTTCCTAACGAATTGGTGGGGTCTGCGGTTTTTTTTTATTTATTTTATGTGCGGGTTTTTACTCCATCCGCACTTCACCAGCAGACCTAATTCTTTAGCATTTTACACTGTGATGGTGTTCCTACCGCAGTTTCCTTTTCAAAAAACACACAAAAAAAAACTCCGTTTTGGAAGGGCATTTCATCCGGAGTGAACTAAAATATATTATGTATGTGGAAGCAGTAAAAATTATGTTTTCCGTTTGTTAAAAAATAAAATAAATAAATATATTAAGTAAATATTTACCCAAGTTCTTTTGACATAATAGACCCTTCCAAAGAATAAGCAAATAATTTCAAAAAAAGAGAAAAAAACCTTTGATAGTAAAGTAAAAATGTGGTTTTTACGAGGCAACAAAAAAAAAGTTCAAAATAAATAAAAACTTTCTCTTCAAACTTCGCCCTTTAGAAACTAACCAATGGCATTTTTAGTGGTAGGTATACAGGACATAATATATAGAGAGCTCTTAAAAAAGTTTAACTTAATTTAAGTTATGCACTTTCATAAGTGTGCAGCTGGCAAGACATTTTATTTATTATAGCCTGAGAAGATAACTGAGGAGATTAAATGAGTCGTAGAACTAGGATCCTTAAAAAATAAGAACTTACTTCAAAGCATCTCTTTAAAATTAATTAGATTTTGAAAAGGCTTAAAAATCTAGCAAGAAGCTCTACCTACTTAATTCTCTACTAATTCTTTAAGAGAGCAAAGTCTGCTTTCTTCTATCTGGTGATAACCCATGCATAGTGGATATTTATTAACCCTAATATTTAAAGTTAAATAAATTGAGGGTTGCTTCGTTTAAACGTCTCACTCAATGAACGCGTTCTCCGGATTTACTTTTTGAACACGTTCCAAAGTGGAACACGATGATATTATGTCAGTCATTCGCGATTCAGTTCTTCTTTCGGAAATATCTATTCTTTCCTTTTTTGTGTGCTAGTGCTAGGAATAGCTCCCATCCTGAAATTAAATTCTTTTAATTAAAATTTACATTAACTTTGTCCGTTTTTTTTTTTAAGTTTAAACTTTGTTAAAAAGAAAGTGTTTCATTTTTTCAAAAGGACAAATACCCACCATGTCTTTCGTTCATGAGCATTGCATCTACAAGTATATTGCAATGCCCACTAGGCCTTCTAAGCTTACAGTAGGCAGTAAGAAGAGCCGTTATTACTAAGTTTGTTTCTACTTAAGCTTATGCAGAATAGGCAACGCTCCTAGTTGTAGCTCCCAACTAGGAGCTTGGCCTGCCTGAGCTTAAGGAGTTCTTTTTTTCAGATTTTTAATCTCTCGAACTCTTCTTCTGTTTGATTTTGATCTTAACTACGTTTTCTCCTATTTCACAGTATAGGGTTCTAGCCCCGTTAGGGGTGTCGTTAATCCTATTCTTGCTCAGGAATATGCTTCTGGGGACATTATTGTTCTTGCCCAGTTAATTTAGCCTGCCCACACACTCCCATACACCAATTTCGAGCTGATAGTATCAAAGTTCAAGGCCTTGAGAGCAGGGTTGGCCGAAATAACTACACTACATTTTCTACGTCATTAACTACGCGTAATTTGAGAGCTACTTGATGGCAATGTTTTGATTTCTTTCTTGATTGCATTCTGCACATTTAACTATGGCATTTACTTTTCCATCAGCAAGGAATGTTTGGTTCTAGGCCTAAACATTTTTGCCCTAATCTCTTCAGTTGTTCTCGATTCATCAGTATACCACTTAACGGCATTTGGTTTAGAGTGGTAGTTCACTGTTTCGCCTACCCACTTTCTTGTGACTATGGACTCAATTTCTTTTGATCATACCATTTTTTGGAATACCAAGGTTTTTTGCTGTGGACCTGCAAATTGAGTCTGTTTCTTTATCACCAATAATTATCTTACCCGTCCTAGTTCCTGGTCATTGACTCAATATCAAAACTCACTCATCGATCATCCAGATGAACAGCACTAAATCTACTTCGATCAAGCTAAGGTTCTAGCTGACGAGCTCCAGTTACCACTTCTTCATACTATAAAAGGGACACAGTGCATATCATAAGATCCCTAGTCCCTAGTGGATTTCCTGACGGTTATCTCTCCGTGTTTGTTCCGGAGGAGTTTACTGCCTAGTGTAACTTCTAGATGTTTAACTCTCTTCTGGGACTCGATTACTTTGCCTGCCTATCAGATAGGTTTCAGGCGTGGTAGAAAGCCTCTTTTTGGTAAATGGTACTCCGGTTGACTTTGTGGAGTTTATATTAAGTCCCCCTAATAGACACCATTTCCTTGTAATTGTTTATTCTCTTTGAAATATATCGCAAAAAGTTTCTTCGAATTTTCCCAAGGCTATTATTAAAATGTCAATACAACGCAGGCTTTGAGAAATAAGGTTTCCCAGTAGTTCATCCCTTACAAGACTCAACAGAAAAGTTGATACAATTCCGCCCTACGGATATCCTCCTCTTGTGTTACCTTCTGGACATTTTGTCTATGATGCTTCCGCAGTTCTTATGTCTAGAATTTCACTTATCCATTTGATATGGTGATTCGAACTCATTTCTTTACGAGAGCTTTGTTTACAACGTCATGAAAAGACTGATAAATGAAAGGGCTGATGAAAGGATGATGAATAGAATCTGGTAGGGCTGTAAAAGTAACGACAATATGAATACCCATATGTTTACGTTACTTTTGGTTCGAGTACGCGTTGCTTTGGTATCGTTACTCTCGTTACTTTCATTATATTGGTATGTCGATAACCTGAAAATGGAAAAGGCATTCCATTCCGGATTTTGTATTGTAACTTTACGAATATTATTATGTATTTGTATGTGGTTCGGACTATTTTGGGCTGCATAATTACACGTTCTGTCAAAATAATAGGGTTCCAGTGGTCCCAGAGCGTCGGCCGTGACATATCCGGAAATATCCACCTCCTAAATCGATTGGCGTACTCCGTTTTTTGATCCAACGTAAAAAAATGTTGGCACATTAAAAACCTGTCGAAATAATAGTGTTCCAGTGGTCCCAGAGCGTCGCCCGTGACATATCGGGAAATATCCATCTCCTAAATCGATTGGCGCACTCCATTTTCCGATCGGACGTACAAATTTTGTTTGCATATTTGACGCCTACCAAAATAATTGTGCTCGCCTTGTAAAATAATTTGATTGAGAATGACTAGAACGACCAAAACGTACCTAACCTATTTCGTTAAGTATGGTAGGTCTTTGTAGTATGTATAATGTAGTATGTTTGATAAAGATACAAGAACTTTGCTTGATGTGCCATTTTAATTTCAATCCGTACATGCGACGAGTCCGAGTAATGCGATATCCGATATAGTACTTTTTGTATGGTATTGGAAAAGTAACGAAACATGCGAGTAACGAGATTATCTAGGTAGTAACGTTTCGTTACTCGGTATCGAAGTGAATAACCGTATCTAAGTAACGAATACATACGATTCGTTACAGCTCTAGAATCTGGCGAACAAGTCAACGAATCATATAAATCAACTGGCAAAGCAGGAAAATCAACTGGCGAAGCAGAGAAATCAACTGGCGAGTCAGATGACATAACTAATGACAAATCAATGGAAGCATCCTCCACTCGAAATCAGTTTTGTCATTTTTCTTTCGTTCGCATCAAAATGGAGCAATATTTTTCATAAAAAAGGACCAATATTTAATAATATATTCCATCCCAAACATTCTGTTATAATTTCATACGAAACATTTAGATGAATTTTTTGCCTAAAGCCTAGTATACAGTTCTTTTGAATAAAAGAAAACTATTGTGGTAAATAAAAAACCTTTTTTTCGAAAAAAAATATCTGTGGTGAAACAAAATTGTTTTTAGTCGAATATTACACGGTGCCTCAATAGTCATGACTATCTGATATTTTATCTCGTTCATACTCATTTAGGTTTCATAAAGAGTCATAACTCATGAGGCACCGTGTAAGCACAAACTATATTTTTTTTGGACAAAACAATGTCACTGACATTGTTTTGCGCGAAAAAGAATCGTGGTGAGTATAATTTTTTATTTCTGGGGATAGTTCACAGTTCAATAAAAAAAAACTTTGCAGCAGAAAAATTTTTCTTTTGCGATAAAATCACTCCCACAAGAAGTACATGTATTTTTTTTTCGAGGAGGAACTGTATACTAGGCTTAAAACAAAACAATAGCAAAAGAGACAGAAAAACGTTAGCAAACAATCAATGAATTCAAATATAGCATTAAAGACACATCTGACTTCTTACATAATACATAATTGATTGCCTATTTTCACAACATTCTAACAAACTATCTGCAGATAAACATTCAAACACATTCCGAACATATTCTATAGACTTTGATTCCGCACGTACAACCTGCTTCAAACACCTGCAACCACGAGCTATTCGCAATAATCGGTAATAAAAATCTCACTGATATCCCCAATGTGTACCTAATGCACCATGTAGTTCCTACAGCATTTCTATATACAAAAAAAAAATCAAATGAAATTGTGAATCAGAGCCAGAAAAGTCTGAAGGCTTGCTCCGCGGTGTTTAGAGGCCATTCTCATTAGTTAACTCTTCAGCGTGCTAATAGATCATCAAGGCATGAGAATGATTGGGGCTGGCTGCTGTGGTGGCAAATCGTTTTGAACATCTGGCTTTTATTGTTGTTGTTGTGGTACTGGTTTTGGAGCCAACTTGAGCAATCATCAACATCTTAGATAATCCTCTCGGAGTAGCAGTTGAAGTAGAATAAGCAACGCTTCATTCGGCCATATGCAATATGCATGTCTATAAGCTCATTCGATTGGAATGCAGTAGCTTACCTTGAGATGTAAGTTGCTGCATTGCATCTCCATCAAGCTTGAGGAGGTGAGGCAGAATCAACTGCGCCATCACCGTCGTCGTTTATGGTTGTCGTGGTTTTTGCTATCGTCAGCGTGCGTTTTAATAAGGGATCGATGTTCTCGTTTATCAAACCCCAGCTGTGACAGGGCTATGGATTTGGATTTGCATCATAAGTTGGAAGTCACGTCTTCTCAGCTCTCCCCATCCTCAAAGCAGCATGATGTTAACTCTTCTGATTGAATGAATTCAACGGTAAATTAAAGGCAATTCATTCGTATGATTTTTGTCAATTAACACCATTTTATAGAGAAGCAACAAAATAAAAATAAAATTATTCCCAAAAAAAAACACAACAACAAAAAAAAAAACGTATTTCGTGTGCCTTTTGTTCGTAGCAAATTAATTGCATCAATTAATTTGACGTAGTGAACAAATGTTCTTCTGCATCCGTCGCGTCGCGTCGCGGCTGCAGCAAAATCAGCTTTGCCTGAATGAATACCGCCGGCAAGCGGTTTTTCGGTATAGGTTTGCAAATACCTATAGGGATGGATGTTTAATTGCACCTGGTCAACAGTGCGGGAATAGGTAATCCAATTAGTCCATATCAACACCAGCAGTTTACATCATCAGAAATGTTGAAGCTATTTTTTTTTTTTTTTTTTTTTGTAATATTTTCGTTTTTGTTGTTATAACTGATTGCTCTCTGAGCTTTCATCGTGTAATATAGGTTGTACACAGCGTTTATAAACATCATTGCGCGGACCATTCAGCCCTGTGGACAAATTTCCAAAAATCGTTCGTCGTATAGTCACATCCGGTATTATATTGAAATATAAAAGAAATTTAAACATTGTATAGTCCCAAAAACACAATATTGATTACGTGGTCATCTATTATATTCATATGTGGTCGGACGGACGCAACGGTGGTGCGGTGGTAGTTCAAAATGTGAACAACCGATGTTTGCTGAATTTTACACTGGTCCGATATTTTCACAAAATATAGGTGCATACCTTCGTAAAAAGGAAAAGGAAACAGAGATATTATTTATTGAAAAATTGGCAATGTAAATTTGGTGTGCGATTTGTGAATAAAACTTGTTATCTGATGCATTCTGTTAGATGTGTAACTAAACTGATTTTTGAAAGGTGGCAAGGGCAGCTCATATGAGGGTGACCGTACAATAATTCATTTGATTTATTATACTAAAAATAAATACATGTAGCAAGGATAATTCATGAAATTTAATATCGTTGATAAAAACTGCAAAAATGTATTAAGAATTTTTGAAAAACTTTTATTAGAAAGAAAATTTATTAAGGAATAAGTATTTAGTATATTTTTTTTTTTGCTTTGAAAAAGTCATTCAATTTGCCAATTATGCCCCGGTGCTGAGGCATAATGTGCATATTATGTGGGGTATAATGGGCACGAAGCTAAATTGGATTGCAATGCAAGCATGTTTGGTTCGATTCCTCAACATTAGCCTCACCCAGGACAAGAAAAACTATACCACTTGCAACAAGCTCTGCAGGAAACCCATCTACCTGTGGATTGCAACTTAAATACCCATAATACAAGAACTTCTCGTCTTCTGAATTTGCTTCCTTCTTGTTTTCCCAAAATTTTGCTATGTGACGTGATTAAAACATAAACCCTATAGCCAAAGCTCATTATTCTTGCTTCATTCTTGTCACTTGGTCTTCCTGTCATAATTACAAAACATCTGATAAAATGTATGACGTGCTGATAAAATCATATAGAAATTGATACTAAAGACATGAACGGGGCAAAATGGGCACCCATATCCATTATGCCCCGCCCATTCTGTCCCAAACGTCTTTTTTAAATAAAAATTAAAAAAAAATAAGTTAAAAACTTAACCTTAATGGAAAAATAAATTTAGGTATATAAAACTTATTTACATATCTTGGTATCAAATAAAGAGAATCCAATATTCAAGTGACCAGTTACTCGAAAAATGTACTTGAAAAAACCTCAAAATAATAAAAACACAATCGAAAATTTTGTTTCGTTTAAAAAGAAAAGCAACGGCGATTTTTATTCATAAAAGGTGATGTTTCCCCTAATAGCGAGCCATATATTGAAACTGGTAGATTGCATTTCGGAGCTGACCCTTTATTCGCGATATAGAAATACAAATGGGGCCCATTATGCCCCGGGTGCACGTTATGCCCCTTTAAGCCTTGAGAAAAAAAAAATCCTGCTTTTCTATTTCGTCAAAACCGATTATACGTCTTATCTTTATTATAAAATATTTTTTCTTGTATGGGTAATTTAAATTTTCTTAATTTAATTATACCTAGGTATAGTAATTAAGTATAAAAATTAAATTTAAAATAATATCCATAAAAGCTCAATTAAAATATCTATATATGTAGCTAACCTATAACTATATGTATAAGATTTACATTAACAAAGCTCTGAGCATTTCTAATTACGTGGTCGTTTTGTGTTCTAAATTAAAATCAAACGATGCATATAATATAGTAGTTGTTGACTCCTCCTATACCCACTTCAAAAATTCTACTGATTAACTTCCAAGAGTGATTCAGGCAGCAACATCATCAATACGACCACAAACTAGATGTGTGTCAATATTGCAAGCTACTAGCGCATTATATACACACTATTTTATTGCGTTCTATTATGAAAGTATGTATGTACATGCATGGGTATAATGTACTTAGTATCATTGTCCCAAGTCTATGTATTATATATTTATTGAACTATAGGGACTACCTTACCTGATGTGGTGAAAAATAGCAGAGCAACAAACACCTTCTTCCTCCTTCTAAACCTCACCAACACAATACACGCTAAATTGAAAAGTGAATTGGTTCGTTGGTCGCCCATTGTTTGCTTATACTTTTAACCAATTGCATAGCTAGTGTAAACAAGTTTAAACCAAAAAAGAAGTCCCTTTTACCTCCAGGTCGACATCACAAATGGTGAAACAAACATCGCCTGGGAAATCAATTTTGTACATTAGAAGCGAAAAAAAAAAAAAAAAACACTTCAGCAGAGTGAACCTTCAGCAAACTTAAAGTTCATTATAAATATTTAAAAATAGCTGGTAAACTTTCCATTTATAAACTTTGCTGTTTATAATGGCAGACACGTTTAGACAATTAAAATGAAACTCCGCGTTGCATCCAAATCAGTGTTTTCTCTAATTCCGATGTCAGTATTTAGACTCTGTCACTGTCATTGGTGTAATTTAATGCAATGATTGCATATATGCACATTAAAAATTTTCCACTCTGAACAATTAGGAATCTTTATACGTTGTTGTTATATTTCTGAAATTTAAATAACAGTAATTGATATTGTCAAGAAATTCACAGGTGAATCGGCCAAGAACAGGTAATTTCTTGACCCAAGCCAAACAGTTTTCTCTGTATTTATACCACTAGAATCGGAAAAATTTACAATTCATCAGAGTTTTCTCAAAGCCGCAAGCAACAGATGGTCAGCAATTGATACTTATTGGGTTTCAAAATTTCTATGGCCAGACATTTCTAAGAAAAAAAACTTTCCTTCTTATTTGGAACTGTAACGGGTAACAACTCAATGGGAACCAACATGAGCAGAATGGGTATCACCACAGAGGGGGAGAAGGGCTCCTATAACTTTCTCTGTGAGTGCCCCAGCCTAGCAAGACGCAGAAAGATAGCCCTCGGAGATGAGAATACTTTTTTGACGATATTGGGCGATATCTCGTATTTGCAACTAAGAAACATTCTGAAATTCATTCAAAACTCAAAATTGTTCAGGGAGGCACACCATAACTAACCCCTAAAATCCACTAACTTCTCTCCTTACCCGCCCTTGATCCACTGAAATCCGAGTGAGATGATGCATCTTGCTGTATTATCACCCCTTAAAACCTAACCTAACCTACACTTGTCAAAACAATTAAGGGAACAAAAAAAATCACTTTTTTTTAGTGTTTTTCGAAGAGCTGTATCTCTGTGAAAAGTGGTCGTATTGAGATGAAACAAAAAGCATTCTGAAGCTTAATCCTTTTTATATTGAGAAATTTTCGCAAATGATTTTTTTAAGGTACCGTTATTGCGCAATCACAAGAAGAAGCACGACCCAAAAATTTAAAATTGTTTTCTTTTTTTTGAACATTGTCATTTTCTTTAAAAATTTTTTTTGAGCTAATTTAATGTTTTGTTTCAATAACTTGTTCATTCAGCTTTAAGGTCATCTTTTTTCGTCATTGTACAATTTTTTTTCAAAATAATATCTGGCTTTGAATGAAAAAACAGACTTTTGACTTTGACTACCAATATTATCGCAAGGAATGAGGACACTGAAAATGTATGGGTAGGGTAGTTTTAAAAACTGGAATTAATATTCTAAAAGATTTTTTCAAAACTTTATAACGATTATTTTTTTTGGCTCCTCATCGTTACACTCAGAAAAGATCTAAAAAACGACTTTTTAAAGACTTATTGTAAATCTTTTACTGATTTAAAAATATTGACTGTAGGACTTAATTTGGTAAAACATTTTAAAGAACTATAGACCACAAAACAGACCTTGTCCTTTTCTCCAGGAAATATAAAATTCCTCCTATAGACCCCCCTTCTATCAAAGGTATACCACTAACTTTCAAAGACGAAGCAAAATATCTGGGTCTTATTTTAGATAAAAAGTTAAGTTGGAAACCTAACATTCAGGAAAGAGTTAGAAAAGCCACAGTGGCACTCTTCTCATGCAAAAAAGCCATTGGGAAAAAATGGGGTCTCCAACCCCGCATTACTCATTGGCTGTATACATCAGTAATCAGACCTATTCTAACATACGGTGTGGTGGTATGGTGGACCGCTCTAGATAAATCAACGTATTGTGATAAATTGAGTAAGGTTCAACGTTCAGCATGTATGTGCATGAGCGGAGCACTTCGTACGACTCCCTCAGCTGCACTAGACATTCTGCTCCATCTCTCACCTCTCGACATCTTTGGCAAACAGACGGCTGCAAACACAGCCATTCGTCTAACGGCCTCGTCGCAGTGGATCAATAACGCAATTGGTCACTCCATTATTCTGAACTCATTCGGATCAATTCCCAGTAACATCGACTACACCATCCCAAAGTTACAGTTTGATAAAAACTTCCAGGTAACCATCCCCTCCAGATCCAGCTGGGAGGATTCGGCATTGTTGAATAATGAATCTATTGATTTCTACACTGACGGATCAAAAACTAGTGACGGGGTTGGTGGAGGTGTATACTCAAACAGACTAAATCTAAGTCTCTCTTTTCGCCTTCCCAATCACTGTAGCATATTCCAGGTGGAACTATTGGCGATAAAAGAAGTCCTATCTTGGCTTAAGAAAAACGTGATATCAAACACGGATATCCGCATATTTTCAGATAGCCAAGCAGCCATTAAATCACTGGACTCTGTCTCTACCAACTCAATAACAGCCTTCAATTGTCGATCATCTCTCATGGAGATGGCACAGCAGTTTAAAATTCACCTTTGTTGGGTGCCGGGCCATAGAGACATTCCAGGAAATTGTATGGCCGACGAACTCGCCAAAGAAGGAACAATGCTAACTATTTTACCAGACAGGTTAAATATAGGCACTCCTATCGCTACATGTAAACTAATGCTGAAGCAGGATGCTATACAGAAAACAAACCTCAGGTGGAACAACATCACCACCTGTTCGGCGACGAAACAGATTTGGCCAACACTGAATCTGAAGCGCTCTAAATGTTTGATAGCTTTAAGCAGATCACATATCTGCTCCATAATAGGTGTCATAACAGGACACTGTCTTATAGGCAAGCACGCAACGCGGCTTGGTGTTTACTCTAATGACTTTTGCAGAAGCTGCATGGACGAAGAAGAAGAGGAATCGATTACTCACCTTCTTTGCACATGCCCTGCTTTATCTCAAAGGCGCAGACTCCATCTTGGAGACTTCTACTACAATGATCCTAGTGATCTGGCAAATATAGATATAAATAATCTCGTTCGCTTCGTAAGAAGCTCCAAGTGGTTCAACGACTAGTGAGGAAGTCCCCTAGATTCAATGTGGTATCACAATGGACCAAAGTATGGTCTAAGTGAGTCGGCTCTTGCTGGCTACCACGTCAACCTAACCTAACCTAACCATAGACCAACAATATTTCTGTAAAATTTCAAATAAATCCATTGAACCGTTTTCATGTACCGAATGATCAAATTCGTAAAAACCAATTAAGGGAACAAATTGGGTGGTTCATAAACATTGTGAAATTGTCATCCAAATGAAAACGAAAACACCAATTTCTGCCCACTTTTTTAACAGTTTTGCGTTAGTTACAATACTGATGAGATTTTAAGGGGGAGAAAAACATCTTTTCGAGAAAAAAAAATTACAACTAAAATTTGAAAATTTTGAAAAAAATATTTAACTTTTGCTCCATTTTTTTTTTTTGAAAAAAATGTTTTTTATTCTTCTCTACGCTTATCAATCGCAATTTAAAAATAATGTGTAAAAAACAGTATTTTTGAATTTTTACCAATATTTTGAAATAATTGCATGTTTTTAAAAAGATCGCAAACAGGGAAAACATGTCAATGTATTTAATATGCCGCTTCGCATGGTCAATTCTGCCCCCATCTCCCCTTACTTTAATGACGCTTACAATAAAATTAAATATTCTTTAGGGCTTAAAGAAAAAAAATGTTCAAATCTTAAAAAAATTCATGTTTCATTTAATAGACCTATAAGCTATGGTAAAGGCCTTAAGGTACAATCAATTGCATACTTTATTTGAAAATGGAGATTCTTCTCTGCTAAGAAACATAAACCCTTTATTTTATTTTCTTTATTATAACTGGTTTTAATGTAATTCTGATGTTGAACCTCAATTTGTTTACAAGAAAATAAAAAAAAAAAAAACAGACATCAAATCCCAGTTGCAAATTACGAATAAATAAAACAACACATCAGTTTTACCTTGATTTTTACCACTTAACATTTCATGAACCCAAGACACTAAGAAAGATCCATTTTAATAAAAAAAAAGTATATTTCTTTTTTCTGCCTAAGCATTAAAGAACAAAAAAAAAAAAAGTCCACTCAAGTCTAAAGTACCTATACCATATACTTCGTGATGGTGGATTGAATCCTCTTTCCTCTTCAAGTCCAAAATTACAACTCCCACGCGCACCGCGCCGCGCCGATGAGACTCGCAACAGAGAAACCTTTTTAAAAGTCATAATCTGTAGCAATTATGACCGCCCAGTGTCAATCCCAAGTAATTACATAATTCAACTTATTATACCATAACTTCTTACATTAAACAAAAAAAAATAAGAAACATAAAAAAAATTATCCTCAACAAATAATACAAAAATAAATAAAAGGTTAAAAGTGTAGGGGGTATGCAATAAGTATGTTTCTCATAAAAAAGACCCATTTAATATGACAATCAGGGAATCGGGGAGTGGGGGAAGGGTTTAAGAGTGCTTGGTCTTCCTCAGTCAGACAGTAGTAGTCTCGTCGTCCGTCGGTCGGTCGTCCCCTTGAAACATTGTCTCTCAATCGCGTCTGCAGCTCATCAATTTTATTCGCAGCGCAAACCATAACCATCCAGTACAGAGCTCCAAGTTCATAAAGTATAAAACATAGCTAAAAAAAAAAAAAACAACAAAAATAAAAATCCAGAAAAATGTAAAAATAATAAAAAAAAAAACACTTTCAATTGGGTTACTGAAAGTTAAGTGGGTGCCTGTCTTGAAAGAGGATGCAGGCAGCAACAATAAGGGTGCCCTGTAGAGGCCATCACAGTCAAGACGACCACGATGAATGCCATGGCAAAATATAAAGAGACAAAATACGAAACAAAAATAATAAAAAGGAGTATACGTTTATTGCATCCACTTTATATAAAAATTCCAACCGCATAGTGACAACATAATCGCAGATAAGTTCCGCATTGAAATGGTATCCTGCCCGGCACACTGTATAGTATACTGTCCTAAATGGTTCTCTTGTTGTGGCAATTGTACGCTCGCTGGATGATTATGATATCCAGCTTCCAGCATTCATCCTTCCTGTGCTGCTCTTAGTCTGGCCATTTTACACAATTCTCATAGCAACCAGCACTCCCGCGTTGTTGACGACTTCAACCACCTCCGCCGCTGCGCTCCGGCCGCCTCTGTTCCAGAGGAGGGCAGCATATTTGTCTGTCATCTCTGTACTGTACCTCCTATGCCTCCATCACACAAATAGGAGACCGGGGTGTTGTTTACACGAGCATGGGGTACGGCGCGGTGGCGTTCAATAATACGCTACCACAATGATGACTTATTAAAATGGTTTTCCCTCATGGTTATGACGTGTAAGAAGAAGACTTCGTCGTCCTTTTTAAGTTGTGCCTTGGGTTGCACTTGCATCAATTCTGTCTGTCGTTGCTTGTAGCGCCATAGTGTTTTCCTGATGGTAGTTGCATCTTAAAAAACGCACTATATGAATTTTTATATACGCGGTTCGCATCGCAAAGAGTAAACTAATATCGTGTAATGTCGTCGCCATTGTTGGTTCGGTTGAATATGGTGATAGTGATATTGAAGGCAGGATTTTCCTTACAAACCCAAACAAACACACTCACACATAAAACCTAAATCCACCAACAGAGATGGAGAAGCGCGTGTCATAATAAAGAATAATTAATATCTCTGTGCGCTTTGGTTTGCTGGGATGGTTAAAAGTGTAATTTTTTATTATTACTGTCATCGCAGTGGGTTTATTAAGGTAATATTACCCGAGCATCCATTTTTATTTTACTTGCTGCCCAGAAGAGAGAATAAAAAGACTGGATGCAATAATTTTCACTATGACTGGACTCTATACACACATATAAGAATTAATGACAGAAAAGAAAAAGATACGAGAGAAAGAGAGAGAGAGAAGGAGTTGCTTTCTTCAAACATCGTCTGCATGAATTTGTACGTTATTTGATTCTAGACACCTAATAACATTGTATAATAGTGGTAAATATAGTATAGCTAACGGTTTTTTTTTTCTTGATCCAGGAGGAGATTCTACTATATGACAGTAGGTTACGGTTTGGGACTACTCATGTCAGATCTAACCAAGATGGTTTTTAAATTGAAGAGAAAAGTAATTATAAGATATATAATATTATGTGGTCCCACGTTGGGCGCCAGAGGAAAAATAAATCCTTTCAATTTTAGTTCAGGTTCTATTAAATGTTTGTACATATATTGTATTGCTTGTTGTGTTTAGTACATTAATACCTAAAAGAAAAAGAGGTGGTTTTGCATTTAAATATAACATTTTTGCATTTAAAAATACATTGAGCTTTGTAGTTGATGATATTATTGGACGTCAAAAATTGAGTAATTAGTATTAGGTATTGAGAATCAGTGGCCATGAAGCCATCAGCGATGCCGTCTCTGGGTTTCGCATTTCACTCGACTAACACATCGCACTCGATTCTGGAGATTTTAGAAAAACCATTACCACAAACTATCGAACGGCGCGCGGCGTGGCGATTATGAATCGAATTCTATTAAGTGTATTGTACTATTCAACCTAGACGACGTAAACAAACATTTGTTGTCTATACGCTCTCCCTGTAAGATTTTTTTTGCCGTATTTGTGATTGAAAGCGCATGCCGCGCGCCGCCGCCCCATCAAGGTCGATTAAGACCTGACTGATATCTTTGATATCAAAGAATGCATTCGCCGACCGCTATTGACATAGTCGGGATGTCAGTCAGTACCTAGCGCTTTTGTGAGTATTGAAGCGAAAGCGAAGAAGAAGAAGAATAACTCTTGCCGATTACTGAACTGATTCTTCTTGCTCTTGGAAAGACCAAAAACTTTTTTTTATAAAACTTTGTTAATCATCCCGGTCATAATGTAGAGCAGTTAAGTATGGACCTTCTCCAGAAGGGAAAAACATTTGATTACTTGCTTCGAAAGGATATTCGGTCTATAGTGTTTATCAATATGGAAGAGTAAGTACAACGACAAGCTTTATGGGCTGTACAGCTATATAAACTTGTGAAAAAAAGGTAAAAAATTCAGTGACGGCTAAGATAGCTGAGATACGAGCAAGGATCGTGTGGACAGCGAGATTCCACCCTGAAAAATCCTCATCCTTAGTCCCTGCCCCTAAAAGTTTATACACAGCATTAGAAGACCCCATTTAAGCTGGCACGTTTACATGAAGAACCATACAACCAACTTGGTTAAAGTTACTAACTGGAGGAAGCTATCTAAGAGACCGAGCTGGCTGCTACTTTCTGATAGAATCGCCACCATTTTCTAAAAAATTACTAAAAATTAAAAAAAAAAAAAAAGTGGTATCAATTACAATACAGTAGGACGTGTCGGTACACACACTCGGTAATTCGAACACTCCGCTATTTCGAACTGCTATTTTTTTTACAGTAAGTATCTTGTTTATCGAATACTACTTGCTAAAATTTTTACTCTGTAGTTCGAATTTGTAGGTCAACAGCTTCATAAACTAGAACGCAAATAAATTAGGATTGGCACTTCTTTTAGTACAAATAACGATAGGAATTAAATTTATTGGCAATGAAGAAATTCGAGACTGGGTGGAGGATACAGCGAATGAAAACCTTGGCAATGAATATGTTTCAGCTGACTCTGTTAGCTATAGTATAGTATCGCCCTGTGTCGAAATTCGACACTTTCAATTTCGCAAACAATTTTTTTTAATTTATTTTTTATATATGATGCACAGTGTTTCGCAGTAAAAACACAAAAATGACCTACAGTGTGTAAATTCAATTGTGGCTTTCCAACCATATAAAATTTATCGAAATCGGTCAAACACTTTTTGAGAAAATGGCACCACAAAATTTATATATATATATTTATATATAGATATGTAGAAGAAATTCTTGACGTCGCGATATGAATCAAAAATTTATATCGAGCAGCTTAACATTTAATAACATGATATCATATCAAACCACAATGTCAAATTTCTTTAAACAACCTTAAACACCTTAATGGTTCGAATTAGGGGGCGGTTTCTAATAGGTATAGTTTGAATTACCGAGGTTCCCCCCAAATACTATGGAATATCAATCCCATTTTCTAAAACTTGTTTGAAGCTTTAGCAGATTGTTGTTTGTTTGTTGTTATTTTTTTTCTCTGAACAATATTTGGAAACTAAAGTTACCTACCTTCATGCCCAGCCCTAAGTTCTTGTATTTCAGTGCATTGATTTCAGAAAACGCTGACAGACCCCCTGATTTTTTTTTCGTTCTCCATCTAAGGATAGCCAAAAATGCTTTTCTCCATATAGCATAGCTTTATATGATTTATTGTTAAAAGTCAAGTCGATCCTGGGCCTTGATACTTGGTTTTTAAATGTTGTATAGAGGAATTCGTCATGCTATAAATATTATAAATGCTATACCAAGGTCCTTATTGCTGTAAAAATTCTCATTATTAATACCTAATAAATCATAGGCTGCTAATTCGACATGTTTTAACAGTAAGTTCCCCTTATTTTACGTCTGCTTCAAACATTATCTACTAAATCATAATGATTTTTATATATTTTATGACAATATGTGATATGTATTAATCAAATAACCTTTTTACAACTTTGATCTCCTAAAATTTTTTTTGTTTGCATTTTTATTGCTAAGGGAAGCAAAACTCGCCTGCAATATGTGTATTTATTTCAACTTTAATCGAAATTCCTTATTCTAAATAGTGCTAAGTCTTTAACTTGGCTGATTTATTTCAGTAGTACCTAAGTAGAATTTGTATTATAAAAAAAAACTTCAATGTTACTATGGAATTTAGTCATGCTTTAGCTTTACAAAAGATTGAAAGTAAAATTTCATTGTCACATCAATATATCGAAATAACAAGAGATTTCAAAAAGCAGCCAACAAAGTATTTGTAAATTGTGACCTAAATTAAGGTCAAAAGTATAAGTCGCCCAAAAGCACTATTGATTTAAAATTTCTTTTGAATCAATCCCTATTTACAAAAAAAAAAAACATAAAACACTTTCCGAGTCATGGTCATATTTCCGCTTTAAAAGCCTTGAATTCATTAGAAATAAAAGAAAAAAAATATTTCCCTTTTAGTCAAAGAGCCATATTTTTCTATATTCCCCATTCCCATAAATTTTGCTCAAAACTTCACAAACAAAAAAAAACTCAACTTTTTTCCTTCAATAATTATTTGTGTATTTCACTTTCACGTCTTTGATTTGAACTTTTGAAATTTCCAACCGACTTTCCTCTTCTTTCTGGATCACTTAGTTCTTAGTCTTAACCAAAAAAAAAAAAAAAACATCATCAATTTTGCCCAAAGTTATGACAAAAGTGTAGAAAGCCATTATTTTCTCTATACATATTTACAAAAGAATTAAAGACGAATAGAACCAAAAATGGGCGCCGGCATGGGGAAGGGATGATGAAATGAAGTAGGATAAAAGACCCGGCAAACTCATCACAAAACAAAAACAACACTAAGGTTATATAGAAAAACACAATAATGATAACATGAGCATGTTCCAACCAGGGATGAGGTGTTTCCTGTTTGAAAGGAGGGGTGGGGTGGTGGTTAGGTCGGCGAGGGTTTGTACTTATGGGGATAACTTTTATAACAGGAAGTGTAATAAAGTTTGTACGATAATTTACCATCACATTGCAACAAAACAGTAACTTTTTCCTAATAAACAACTTCCACTCTGTTTCTTTGCTCCAAGAGAACAGGAGGTGTATTGAGGAGGGGTGGAAGAAGAGTGCTTTCATATTCTTAGAATCGAGGGCAGTTTTATTTGTCGGGTGTTTGAAATGCTTATATTTTCAAAATATACCTATTCCGTTTTTCTACTTCTCTCGCTAACAGTTCCGTGGGTGCCGTGACTTAAGGCCAAGTGACATAAGGCCAAATTTGGGTGTTTGGCCTTATGTCACTTTACAAAAGCGACATAAGACCAAATTTACATATTTGGCCTTATGTCGCTTTTGTAAAGTGACATAAGGCCAATTCTCTTTGAGACATAAGGCCAAATATAATTATATAATATTCCCAAAGTAAAAGAGGTTTCGGACATCTTTCAAAAGGAAACTATTTTGAATAAATTCGGCATGTCGCCACGTATATGTATATATTACTGTAAAAAGCCGAAATAATGAAATTCTAGAATTTACCGGTAAATTCTAGAGCACTCAGCATTACGGCGTATAAAAGGTGAGGTATGTATGGGGGGGCATGCTGCCCCCCTGCAACCCCCCTGCTTGGCCCACTATAGGAATTGGGGTAGGTGCGAGGTTGGGTGTATGCAAAATTTTTTTTGTATTTTAAAAATCTGAATTTAAAGAAACTTTGAATGTATCCTATGTATAAACAGTGAGGTAGGATTTACCGGTAAATTCTGCAAAAGAAACTTTGCATGCACCCAACCTCGCACCTACCCCAATTCCTATAGTGGGCCAAGCAGGGGGGTTGCAGGGGGGCAGCATGCCCCCCCATACATACCTCTCTATTTATACGCCGTAATGCTGAGTGCTCTAGCATTTACCGGTAAATTCTAGAATTTCCTTATTTCGGCTTTTTACAGTAATATATACATATACATGTACGTGGCAACATGCCGATTTTATTCAATATAGTTTCGGTTTTAAAGAAAACAGTTCAAAGTGACATAAGGCCCAATTGGCCTTACGTCACTTTTCAAAAGTGACATAAGGCCAACTCTTAAAATTTGGCCTTGTGTCGCTATTGAAAAGTGATATAAGGCCAAACACCCAAATTGGGCCTTATGTCACTTGGCCTTAAGTCACGGCACCGTTCCGTGTCCAGAAGGGGGCTATAGCTGGTCTAGTGATCCCTTTTTGTATATTTTTTTTTTTACCAATTTAGTACCTAAAATTATAATTAATTAAAAAAAATTTTGTCCAGTTAATTTTGTTCATTTTCCAGCAAAAAATTCTAATCGTAAAAAATTGAAAAAAAAAATGTATTGCTAAAAAACTCTATCTACGGCCCTGATCTTGTCTAATATCCCAGATAAATTAAATATTAAATAGGTGTGGAAGCAGTTAGAAGTTATTATATTATCGGTATTAGTATTCTGGTAAGACAAATCCTTTTCTGGAAATCCCCCAATTTCAATGAATCGTTCTATTTAATCTTTTGTTTTGGGCTCTTTTTGATCTCGATTTGGAAATGTCTATAAAATATATATAAAATGGAATGGGAAATCAACTAAATTAGCTTGAATCTCAGTAGTCAATTTGAATTAGGTATATACCCAACCTACAACAGCTCTTGAGCTTCGTGAATATACACCATCACCCAGGAAGTTTATCCTTATATAAAATTGTATTCTTTTACAAAACATGTATATAAGATCATTAATTAGCAAATATGAGTCGATTGGGAAAAGGATTCACAAAAGAAAGACTGAGAATTTCTTCAAAAGAAGAGAGGGTGTCCTTTTGTTGGCATTAGAAATATGGGCGAATATAAGAACCTTGTCATTGCCATATTTTCTATATTTTATGAAAGAAATAAATTAAACTCTATTATCCTTTATAATTAGACTTAAAGAAGATTTTGCGTGGTTTTTATTTTGGAAATGTATATAAATATAGAAAATAAGAGGATAAATTAGAGAAGACAAAAAAGAAGATAATTAAGCTGTACAGTAATTTGTGTTTATTTATATGTTTTTTATTTTTCTGAAATAATTAAAAATAAAATAACTGGAAGTAATTTAAGTGCAAGATATAGAAGCTTCAAAATTTTGAAAAGGATACATTGTCGGTTCAAGTTCAAAGATAAAACTCAGATACTAAGATGTACAACTTTGGAGGAAATCATAGGAATACAGGTTGATAGATTGGGACGATAAAATAAAAAAATATGTAAAGGAAGGCAGACTATTTCCTCTGTTTAAGCGAGTGGGCAATTTTATAAAAATTACACTTATTGCTAGTCAAAAAAATTAAGGGATCACAATTTTGTTCCACTTTTTGTAACGAATTGATTAAGTTTCTAATGGTTAAGTCCTTTAGCTGACTGGTTAGTGGTTACCCCCTTAACCGAAGGACTCTACCACCGTACTTCTTTGCGGCGGCGCTCGTTACACTAAGATCTAAATTTTAAAAAATATCTTTAAGGGCTTTTTGGGAAGCTATATTTTTGTGAAAAGTGGTCGTTTTGAGATTAAAAAAAATAGAATTCTAAATACATATTTTGTTGTTGAGAAATTTTAAAGACAACATTTTTTTTTTTTGAGGAACGCCATTTTCTTCGATTTTTTTTTTTTTTTTTTTTTTTTTTTGTAAAGCATGAGACAAAATTTTTTTTTTAAATTTTTTTTTGTTTTTTTGAGAAACGTCATTCTCTTCAATTTCTTTTTGACCCCATTGAATGCATTGGTTCGGAAACTAGTTTGTCTAGCTTTAATTCCGTCTGTTTTTACTGTCGTAAAATTTTTTTTCGCGAAGAATATATGGCTTTAACAGAAAAAAATGAACTTTTGACTTTCGTTACCGCAATATCTCAGCAACGAATGACGACACAGAAAATTTAAAATCATTTCTGAAAACTTGAATTGATTTTTTACAAGACGAAAACTTAACAACAATTATTTTTTTTTTACACTGTTAGTTAAAAAAAAAAAAATATTTTTTGTCGACTTTCAGTAAATCTTTCACAGCTTTACAAAAATTAACTGCAGAACTTAATTAAGTTAGAAATTTTGAAGACCAATAGACCAAAAATATTTCTGTAAAATTTCGCATTGATCCATGTAATAAAAGCTTTTCCGTACCGGATGATCAAACTTTTACAAACCAAGTGAAGGAACAAATTATATGGTTCTAAACACTACAAAATTCTTATCAATTTGTCTATTTTTTCACAGTTTTGCATTCGTAACAATTTTGAAAAGATTTAAAAAAAATAAATAATTTTTCAAAAAAAAAGAAAAAAACAAAATTTTAGGAAAAATATTTAATTTTTCTTTGAATTTTTTTTTTTAAGATCCCCCTTCTCCCCCACCTTGGTATTCCTTCGATTCTCAATTAAACGCTCTTTTTTTAAACGCTTTTTGCCAACTGTTGCCATTCATTGCCATATATAGCCATAATCATTTTAAATCAAGCATGGTGCTTTTGGTCAACTCTCTCTCTTGTCTTATGACATGATTGTATTCCGTTTTTTACTCATTAATTCAATTTTTTCATCTTGCCAAAATTTTCCTAAGCTTGATTCAAACCACTTTGCTGATAAATTTTGTGTTCCACAGGAAACTCAGCAAGGGCCTCTTCTTTTATTTTAAATATCAATTTATCTAAAATGTATCCTTCTGTATCTAATTTTTACATAGGTACTTATTTTTTCGAAAGAAATTTAAAATATCCAAAGAAAGTACCTTATTGAAAATAAGTTATATTTTTGTTAAAAATTGTTCGTTACATGCTTGAAATCAAAACAGAAGTTAAAGTATTTATATATAAAAGTGTTTTGATTTTTGTAATAATAATAATGCCATTTTCTCCTTCTGTCTTTTAATAAATCATACCCTTTAATATCTCCTAACAAAAAAATTACCTATATAACAACAAACAAAAAACAACTGGTAGTGTTTCAAGACATGACAGGTTTTAAGAATTTCATTCAGTGTCAAATTGCTCCTCTGAGGGTAAGGTTTCTGTAGGATGCTTAAACTTAAGGGGATAACATAGGTCTTCACTCCTTCAACTTGATCCTATAAGAAAAAATAGAAAAAAAAAAAAGAATCAGGTATACAGTTAACAAAGATGAATATAATGAAAACCTATACCTACCTATATACCTATCCCCATATACAAAACTATACCAAAAGACAAAAACTGAAAAAATCTCAGGTAAACAATGCAATCTTCTGAACTCTTGAAGCCATAACTTAACTGCTTCCTTAAGATTGCTCTTTTTTATTGTTGTTGTTACTTGTTTTTATTATTGTGGTTGTTTCTATTTTGTTGCCTCTTCAGTTTTCCTATTCCACTTGTCACACTTAGCCCCAACAATTCTAGAATTCTGTGAAAAACTGCAAAAATATAAAAACCTACATAAATATAAAAACAAAGAGCAATAAAAGAGGACACGACCGGGACCTGCAGCATATGCGATATAAAGCGTGGGGTTGGCGAAAACCTTGAAGAAAATCCTTTTTAAATAAATGGTCGACAAAAAGGATTTAAGTGTATTTCTTTCTTTTTTTTTTAATATATTTTTTTATTTAACCATAAGTGTCGCGTGAATGAACCACACAAAATAAAATTAAGAAAAAAAAACTTAGCATTCCAAACAACATGGCCTGGCCAGTGTTGTCGGATACCTAATTTTATTAAAAAAATAAAAAAATTCTTGCAAATGGGTTGATGCCACGCCCCCTTAATTTAAAACCTTTAGATTTTGATGTTTGCCTTTGCATACACCACTAGACCTACCGTTGATGTAAATCACAAGATTTAACGGGGTTTGGAAATGGGCTGTGCGATATAAGCACTTCATTAATGGGATATTCGCAAAAAAAAAAATAGATATGTTATCTAAAACTGACTTTTTTTTGATAACAAAAGGTCAGCTAGTTTCAATAAATTGGTCAGTCATACAAAGTTTCCAGTCAATAGTTTAAGTTTTTCAAGGTCATGAACGATTTTTATCACCTTATTTATGGGATATTCGCAAAGTATAAATATAATTCGAGAGCTAACCCGATCGTAAAAAAAGTTTCAGTAATTCGTAAACCATAGATATTCTTAAGAAAATGTTGATAAACTTTTTCAAAGCCATATAGTCAGTTAGCACTTCATTTGTGGGATATTCGAAAAAAAATATCTATGAGCCACCTGTAAGCTAATTTTAATCCTCATAAAAAGTAAGCTGCTTTAAAAAGTTGGTGCTTTATATTTCTTTAAATGAATTTCTTAAGTTTTTTTTTTTTTTTTAATTAAAAAAACTGGATAAAGTAACCTTTTACATAAAACCTACCCATGTGTATTTTTCGAATATCCCACAAATGTAGATTCTAATTCTAACTCGCTGCGATCTTGAAAAAGTTTTAATAAATTATTTAAACAAATTATTATGGCTTACCTATATCTCAGGAACCACTAAGGCTAAAATGTTTAAATTCAGAAAAACTTTTCGGTTTGATCAGTTCAGCAAATTTTGCGCATTTGAAGTTTCTGACATTATTGCGGTATTACAGTTAAAGAGGGTTCGAAAATCTCCTCAGTCTCTTTGTTTAAAAATTAAGCTTAGTGCTTTACTTGAGAACTTGGGTATTTCGAAAACAGCTTTTATGATTTTGATTAGATTTTTTGTTGTACTATCAGAGGATGAAGATGGTTTGAATGGAACAATAACAATCCTAGAGTGTGGGTACTGCCAAATATATTGATCTCTAGTCTAAGTTATAAATAATAAATTAGATAAATTTGAGTACAAAAGGTCATAAAGAAGCTGGGTCTTGTAACTTAGAACTCTCAACTATTTTTGTGTACGTGTCTGGAGGAATGGAGGGGACCTAAAGTTTTTTGCCAAACTCGAACTTTCTATGACTCTTGGAGGATTTGTTACTTCTTCGCAAAATTTTTAGGTTAAATGGGCTGGGAATCGAACCCAGATCTCTGGCGTGACAGTCTAACGCACTAACCATTATGGCAAAGGAAGAGTTGTGAAACATATTTGGCTATATTTATTACACAATATTAAGAGTCAATATTTTCGTATCCATTTAACAAAAAATCGTAATTATCATATATTGATTCTGATCCAAAAAAACTTTTTACAAATATTTTTTTTTATTTAATAATCTCGAAAATTAGTTCCAAAATTTTGTAAAAATTATAAAACCAACTTTCAGCATTCCATTTACCGTGTAATGATAATACGAGAAACCTTTTTTAAAGACTATCTAGTACCTTGGAAAATGTATTGAGTAGTAGACTTATCTAAATAAAATTCCACCAGAAAATTCCAGCGACAGAAATTCACCAAAAACGGCAACATTTATACCTACCTACGCGACCTCTAATAAAAGTAACCTGTTAAGTTACAACAAAATGGCGAATGTGTGCACTCGTAAGCGCGCGAAAAGGGGATTTCCGAGAGAATATATTTAAATTGGGTTCCATTTTTGTTACTGGCTGCTTTTCTCGTTTCGGTACTTCAAGTTGAAGATTGTTTATTATTTTTTTTTCTACAATTTTTTTGTTTTTCTCGTCCTTGTTGTAGGAGGTTATACCAAAAGTGGTACTTTAGAGTAGTCGCAAAATATCTCCACTTACGAAAATTATTCTAAAAGCGAGAACATTTTCTTTTTATTATACTTATAGTCGAAAGGAAGATGGGGACATTATCAGCAGACGACGACGATAACGGCGACGACTACTGTACTGTGTTGTAGGATAACGACGCGCCGAAGACTATAGCATTTAACTTTTGTATAAGCAATGTAATTTTGCCTGTATCGTGTTTTTGAATCCAACACACGAACTTTTATATTGCTCTTAGTAGGTTTACATTAAATACTTTATTAGTCCTGTTTTGACTGTTGTTATACTATTCGGCGCGAAACGATGATGGTTCTGGGTATTATTTTGAATCCTTGAAAAAAGAAATGTTTATACTTAGTTACATACATTTTCAGCTTCCGGAAGAATAACAAACTTTTTGTTTCACCAAGTTTCGATGAAAAACATTGTTTTTTTTTTTTTAAGGATAAATCATCAAATTTTGTTTCTCAATTTTCTCTGTTTGGGATTTCTTTCCCCGGCTACTTCCATTTATTTTCTAGAAGAAATACACAACAACAAAAAACTTATACTCCTCTTCTTCGTAGTATATAGTCAGGGCATAGTCGTCTGGTTTTATTTTCAATTGCATTTTCGAATGCAGAACAATCATATACCACGTATTATACAAAAGGACTGTAGAAAAATAGAAGACAAAAAAAAAATCCTTTTCTGTTTGAATTTCACTTGAATCCTCCTACACACTTGGATTCTTTAGGTTTTTTTTTTTTTTTATTGTGTTATCTTATAGAATGGAGGATGTTTTTATTTTATACTGAAATTGGTCTTTGAGCGGAAACTTAGGACATTGGCAAGGAGGAAGGAAGTCCAAGAGCGCAAAGCGTGTGTATATGTATAGAATAGCAGTAAGAGTGCACTTCCACTGTACTGAGTTCTGGTGGTAGATATATAGATAATAAAAGTTTTCCGTTGCAGAAAATTGAACAATTTCCGGTTGAATTTTTAGTTTGATATTTTTACCGGAAGAAAAATAAACGGAGGAGGATAAATAAAAAATAATGCTATAGTTCTCCAGAGGCGCACACTTAAAGAGAAGACACAAAAAATCTTTCTAAATGCTACGCACTCCTTTGGCGAAAAAAAAAATGACATAAATATTTTTTTTATTTTTTTTTTTTTTTTAGTGAGGAGAAAATTATTTTTGAACCATTGTTTTTTCTTGTCTGAATTTGTCAGTTAAATTATTAGTTTTGCTTCAGGTTTTAAATATCAAAATATCAAAAAGCAATGAAAATGATTAAATAAAACGGCCTTTACTGTTAGAAAGAAAATATTTTTTCTTTGCTTTTGACAACACAGGTCTACAAAAGTGACATTTTTTTTTGTATGCTAAAATCAGACTTAATTTTTTCTGAATTCGATTAAAATTTGTAAAAATATTACGCAGAGTTTTCGAGATATGTAGGTACTTTAATATCAAATACAAAAATGTTCAATACTAAATTTGAAATAAATGTTCCATCACGAAATAATTGCTCCGAAAAATACTTAAAGGCGAAAGTTCGTACTAATCCGTTAAAATACCTTCCGAGTTTTTGTAATACTTCTTTTGAAATTCCTACTAAATTGATGAAATGAAATTGTGCTAGAAAAAAAAATGTGATTTTTTTTAATTGGTTAACTCCTGTAAAATTTTTAATATATTAAAAGAATAAATTTGTCAAAAATCAGAAACATGGGTTTTTGATCGTGAAAATTTTTTAATTTAATGTGGCGGTAACCATAAAAGAGGAAAGTATGATTCAAAGTTTGGATTTATGGAATCTACGATGGGTTGCCAAGCTTAAGAGTTTAAGATAAAAATTTGATGTCTTTATTCTTCAGGAACGCATCAATAAAATTCTTTGCTACATATGTGACAGGATTCCAATTCATGCATGAAAATTATAGGGTTCGCCATGACCCCTATGACCCCCCCCTTCCTGGATCCATCACTAGATGTTTCCTCACTAGTATTGCAGAATCTGTATTTATAAAAACTTTTTTTTTAGAAAAAAAAAAATCTCTAATTCGATGAAAAAATTCTTCCACTTTGGGTAACGGCCATATTATTGACTTTATTCAAAGCTAGTTTTACTGAAAAACTAGTTCTCTAGGGGTTTCAAGTTTTAAGTTTTTCGCATATTTTTATTACTTTGAAATATAATGTCGAATTCCTTTTACCAAAAATATTCGTTTTTTTTTTTGTAAACAGAATCTAATTTTTCCTTTTAATACAAAAGGGATTTGTCCAGAAAACAAATCGATTTTTTTCTTAAAAGGAATTCGACATAAATCAAAATATTCATACATAATTTGACATCTAAATCAAATCAATAATTATTTTCGCAAACCTTAAAACTCGAAACCCCTAGAGAACTATAGTTTTTCAGTAAAACTAGTTTTGAAGAAAGTCAATAATATGGCCGTAAGAAAACTAAGTAGATTTATTACATTCATTAAAACATTTTAAAAGTTTAATCTAAATTTGAAAAGCTTTTTTTCAGTTTTAATTGTATAGTTCTGACTTTACAACACTCCACAGACTAAGTACGATAAAATACGACAAACCTGTCAATACTACGTGTTCATATTTCCATGTTTGTTTTTATACTTATGGGTTTCTCTGTTCCAATATTAAAAGGACCTTCTCAAAGAATGGTTGTTAACATAAAATTTATCAGGCATAAATATCAATTTCTGCTAATTCATTGGTTAGATTCCCATTAATCATTAAAACCCCTTTAAATGTTATTTTATTTCCTCTTTCCGAAGCCAAAATTATTCCAAATTCCAATTTCACTACACACTCTTAAATATCCATTAAAATAAAGCCTTCACTTACCATATAACATATAGAGTAAATATATGAATAGAAAATACTAAATTTAAATCTGAAACAAATCAGTTTTAAACCCAAATATAAGACCTAAATATTACCATTAACTCTATAACCCTCTGAACAAACCTTTTTTCTCGCAAAGATAGTTCTCTATTCTCTAATACATATATAGGTATATAATGGGCATTCATCGTTGGGTCGTAAATTACCCCCAAACAAATGGGAAAAAAAGAACACCTTAAATCCCATAAAACCTCCTCTAATATCCCAAGGACTCTTTTTAAAAATTCAAAAGCAACCGGCCATTATATATCTAAGTATAAACTTCTTATAGCTTGACTTGCTTTATAAAGAGACATACTAAAGAAAGCTTAGTTTACTAAACCCAATAATGAAGGAGCCAAAGATTCCGGACTTTATATATATTATTTTTGTGTCCCCTTTAGGAATAATTAAATTAAAATTTATCACGCAATTAATTTTACACTTTCGTTTGAATTTTAATTGCTTTCAAGAGGTTTTCGGTAGAAAGACACTAAAACCACCTCCATCGCCTGCCATCAACCATCTTACAACATTTATTTTTTATAGAACATAATTTCTTAGTGTTAATGGTTGAAATCTTTTTTTTTTTTTAATTTGTCTTTGCAGACCTGCTACGAACTAGAACGATACCTCCGGGATGAACCGAAACTTCAGTCGTACAAGAAACTTCACACCGAATTAGATTCGGCATGGGAGCTATTTTCCACACCTGCATCACGCATCCTTGAGAAATTGAAAATCAAGGAGCAAAATCTGGACTCGATATCGACGAGTTCGGAATCGTCAGCGTGTTCGGGCATATCGTGGGATAGTTCATTAAGTTGTTCGGTGGTGGTGAAAAAAGAGAACATCGATGTGGACGATGAGGATAATAATTCGGATAGCTGCGAGGAGAAAATGTCAACGTCCCCCTCTCAAATGGAAAAGTCGATAAAACTGCGTCTGATAGCCACAGGTCCGCAGAGTATGAACAACTTCAGTCCGCAAGCCAACAACATCACCAGCAACAGTCATCAAGATTACCATCTACCGACGCTGACGCCACCCTCATCGCCGGAGTCGATACGAACCAACAGCAGCAGCAGTAATAGTAGTAGCAGCAGAAGCAGTAGTTGTTATACAATTTCGGCTGCGAGTCTAGCTGCCATCTTAAATCGCACACAGCAATCGGGTGGCCTGAGTTTCTCGACGTCTTCAACGAATACAGTTCCTGCTGGCATCACTACAGTTCATCACACTTCACCATCGACAGGCACATCTGTGACTAGTGAACAACAACAACATCCGGCGCACCATCAGCAAACGCCTTCGCAAAAACAGCAGGCTCAACAGACCCAGCAACAACAGCAGCAACAACAACAACAGCATCACATTCCTCGAAGTGCCATAGTGCGACTGACAACAACTACAACATCTGCGCCTCATGGCAAAAATGGCGTTAGCTTAGCCCGTGTGATACAAGTTAGCCAACAAAATCTCCAGCAACATGCTGCGATCGCTCAACGTGGAACGACTGCACAAAATCCACAAGTGACCGCATGTAAGTTATAGTCGCAGTTAAAATGATGATAATTTGCGTATACATTTTGAAATGTTAATTCTCGTTCTAGTAACCACAAAACATCACCAGCGACAACATGAACATTTACCGGACTCAAAGCGAAGGATACACAAGTGTCAGTTTTTGGGATGTAAAAAGGTCTACACCAAGAGTTCACACCTGAAAGCACATCAAAGAACGCATACGGGTAAGTTTTTTAAATAATTATGTTCTTTTCTTAATAAATACTCAGGATAGGTTGGGAATTGGGATTTTAAAGTTCAATAAGTTAAAATTTAAGTCTGAGACTTGTGTTCAAAGGTGTTTTTGCATAATTTTCTAAATTTGAAGTTAACAAACGACTGACAGCTAAAGTTATCCATTTGTCTTTGGTGGAGAAACGTCTATTCATGGTTAGTGCCGGATTAGTGCAGGTTTAACTCAACCAGCGTAGGTTTCTGAGATAGCACTTCAAATTCGAGTTCTATATTGGCTCTGGGAATCTTCAGATGTGCAATCGATGAATAGTTTTACTATACCAGTCTAAATAAAAAGTCAGATAAATATTTGTATACTTTAAAAAACAAATCCATCATTAATAGATTTAGTGTCTTTCTGTTTGTCCGGGATAATCTCGGAAACTAATAAACCGATTTTAACGGGATTTAAGATAAAGACAGACGACCATCTAAGGATTGCTTAAAGCTAATTTTCGTTTCGCAAACATTAAAGCAATAGAAACAATATCAAAAAAAAAAAACAGTGAAACCAGCTGTACGGAAAGATTTAAAATAATTTAAAGTCATTAATTTCAATACAATTAAATTCAAAATTTTGGACATGTATTGACTTAAAGGTAACAACATATTTATTTTCCTTGATCTATTTTTTTTTTTAATATGGAGTTTCTTCTTTCTGTGTGCTATAGGCCGAAATAAAATTGACAACGTTTAAATCCAAAGCCTAGAAGTTGAATTTATTGAATTTTCAATTGGTTGGTTGCGCACGTAGTTGACAGGCATAAGTAACAAAATCAAAATAACCAATAACTCCCTTCAGCTAAATCGATATAATTAAATGTGTTTATTAGAAACACAATGAAACACTTATTTAGGTTTTATTTTTATAGGTTTATTAAGTTGTTTTTATATTTAATGATATTTTACATAATATTATTTAACTTCTTTATTTTACAACTTATACTTTTTGAGACGCGTCTTCGACAAAGAACAGAGAAGAAGAGACACGAACTTGGTAACTTATAAATAACTAAGCTTAGACTTATAACAAAAAACAACTGGACTTTAAGAAAGAGCTTAATCCCTTGGCGTCTTTTAGTTACTAGGCTGCTAGTTCATTTTGGTCTCCAGCTTCATCTTCAGTGAAGATGAAGTGGGAGAGAAAACGTTGAAGGCCAAATGAACACACAAGGTATTTGCTGGGCAAAACCCTTGCGTGGTGAAAAGCTATTCTGCTACGCACGCATTAGGGGAAATGTGGAAGCATTTCTATTATATAACACTTCCCCCATCCAATTGTTTTTGGGCCCCAAAAACATAATTAACAATAGATACATATCTTGAGATAACTATGATTTTTTCTTATCCAATATTTTACAAAAAAAATATTTATCTAGTTTATGTTTTGTTTTGTTTTTTTTACAAATTTTACGTTTTTTTTACAAATTTTACGTTAAACATCTATTTATACATTTACATAAATAAATTTTAATTCAATTACAATATAACATTTATTTAAATATAGCTACCTATTATAATTCTCTTTTTTTTTTTGTTTAATATCGAGTGCTTATTTCTATAGCTATTTTTACCGATTATGATTTGTTTTGTTTTTTTTTTTTGCTTCTAGTATTATTTATTTTAACTTATCTTTATTTAGTCAGTGAATTTTACAATAATTAAATTTGTTTTCCAATACTTAATTTGAAAACTGATATTTTCTTGTTTGCATGATTGTTCTGGCCAGGGTAACTTCTTTTAATTCTTGCCCTTACAATAATAAATAACAATTCCGAAAAATTAATTCGCGACGTGTGAATCACGAAACCAGCGAGTAAAGTACTAGTTGTTATTTTCAACGAGTAAATTGACTGAACGCACTCATCGTTAAGAATGGAATGTCATGAAATGTCAAAGTAAAGAATAGGAAAAGGAAATGTTTTTTTTTGTTCTTGTCGTTCTGTTCTATGTTACAGTTTTAATAATTTCAAAATAGTCTCTGTAAATAATTGTCTGGAAAATAAAATTCATCCTTTTGAAATGTTACTATTCGAACAGCATTTAAATTGTAAAAAATATAAAAAAACATTGAAATGTATGAATTTAAATAACAAAATTTAATGGAAATACGACGAATGAAGGAAATTCATGAAACAAAGGTGAATGTAATGTGTTACAGGTGAATTAAATTTTTTGTTGTGTTTTTGAATGTGAATTGTTTAAATTTAAGTTTATTGATATTTGTATCTGCGTTTTAATTGTTTTTTATAATACTTGGTGTTTCTTTTTGTCGACCTATCTACAACGTATTTACCTTCATGCGTAAACTTGTTCAATTTTTTGTATTTGGGTTTGCTTTTCATAACGGTTCGATTTTGGACTAGGTCAAGGCATTGATTCGAACTTCTGCTATAGTGTGTGTTTCTGTTTGTTTTCTCTATCCGAACCTGCTTTTCGTGTTTAAAATTCTCTGCCAATTGATTAATATCTTCCCTACTTATGTTTTTACAAATGAAATCAATCGGTTTTAATTTCGTTGTGGAATGTATGGTGCTGTTATAAGTGTTTATAATTTTGAACAATTTGTCGTTTAGGTCAGAATTATCCTTGGTGGCATTCAATATCCTAAGGTGTTCGTTTAATGTCCCATGAAGTCTCTCAATGTCAGCATTACCAGTTTTCATTGAGGCTGTGGTTTTGTGAAAGACAATATTGTTTTCTTTTAAGAACTGTTCCACTGCGGAGTGCAAAATACAAGTTTCTCCATCGGAAACGATCTTGTTTGGTTTACCTAAGAACTGTATTCTCTGTTTAATTGCGTCAAGGATAGCAATCCAGTTTCGGTCTACTAAGGGGTGAATTGTTGCGTATTTGGAAAACTTATCAATTGTAGTGAAATACATTTTGCCTCTTTCGGGAAACCATATGTCAACATGAAGAATATCATTAATGCGTTGCGGAGTTTCGGTTACTTGTAATGGTATTCGAATTGGATGTCTATCGTGTTTTGCTAAATTGCAAATATCGCAATTGTTTACAAACTTTTGTATTTCAATTTGAAGTTTTGGATAGTAAAACATTTGTTTCAATTCGGAAAAGAGTTCATTTATGCCTCTATGATTTTTTGATAAGTGCTCGTTTTTAATAATAGTAAGAATTTCGTTTTTATCTGTTATATCTTTTAATCTAATTGTTGATCGTAAAACTGTTAGATTTTTATTCAATGAAAAATATTTTACATACAAATTTTGAAAATCCAGAAATAGTTCCAGATTATCACAGTAAACGCAGATGAGCCCTTTATTTAAAAGAAACTTTTTCATAATATCTAATAATTTTGTCTTGTTTTTATCAATTTGAATGTGATTTTGAATTTTTTTATGAACGATTTTAAATGTGCATTTTTCTTTTGGGCTGTAGGATAAATAAACTTGGTTTTTGAAAACGTTGATAGGTTTTTCTGTTATGAAAATATGAAGTGATTCATCTTCTATAGCACTGTGGATGGTTGCATCAGTAGAATAAACATCATTGTTATTCTCGGCACTTGCACCTGCGGTTATAACATCTTTGTTATTTTCGCTTTGATTCACATCAGTGCTCACCTCGTTGTTGTACAGTTCCCAAAAATAAACTTCTTCGTTATGATTTAAAAAACTGTCAACAACACCTATCCTTTTTTCCAAATTGTTTTCTAAATTAACTTCTTCGTTATTTTTAGAACCAAGATCTTGAGTTTGGTCAACAAACCTACTTAAACCGTCTGCTACACAATTCTCTTTCCCTCTAAGGTACTCGATATTGAAATCATATTCGTTTAACATAATCTTCCATCTTTGAAGTTTCATGTTGGGTTCCTTAATCCCACTTAACCAGACCAGGGGTTTATGGTCAGTTCTGACCGTGAACCTCCTACCGTACAAATACGTTCGAAAATACTTAACCGACCAAACAACTGCCAAAAGTTCTTTCTCAATTGTTGAGTATTGGCGCTCATGCTTGTTTAAGGTGCGGGAAGCATAGCTGATTGGGTGGTTATTTTGGCTGAGCACTGCTCCAAGCGCATAGTTCGAAGCGTCAGTGGTGAGGACGAATGGTTTGTTAAAGTCTGGACTTTTTAAAATTGGATCGGAAGTAAGTAATGTTTTAAGATTTTCAAATGACTTAATGTATTGCGGGTCCGATACATTTAGTTTTTCGGATTTTTTGAGATATTTGATCATAGGGTGGGCTACCTTTGCATAATCTTTAATAAATTTTCGGTAATACCCGGTTATACCCAAAAACTGTTTTATACCTTTAACGTTAGTTGGAAGTTTCATTTCTAAAATAGATTTAATTTTAATCGGATCTGCTTTAATACCATTGCTTACTACTGTGTGTCCTAAGTAGGACGTTGACAATTCGGCAAAACGGCATTTATTTATCTGGATTTTTAAGTTGGCATCTTTTAGTACTTGCAGGATTTTCTTAAGAGATTGCAAGTGTTCTTCAAAACTAGTCGAGAATATAAGTATATCATCCAAATAAACAACACAGATAACATTAATAAAATCTTTAAGGATGTGATTCATCAGGCGCTGGAAGGTCTTTGGGGCATTTTTAAGGCCAAACGGCATCCTCAAAAATTCGTAATGACCCGTTTTTGTTGAAAATGCCGTTTTCGCTCTATCGCATGGATCGACTTCGATCTGATGAAAGCCTTTAACAAGATCTAAGACTGAAAAATAATTGCACTTGCCAAGCTTATCAAAAATTTCGTCCGAGTTGTTCATAGGAAAGCCATCATCGACAGTTTGCTCATTAAGCTTCCTATAATCTATTACAATTCGCCATTGTTTTTTACCATCGTGGTCATCTTTTTTTGGTACGACCCAGATTGGCGAATTGTAAGGACTATTACTTGGTGCAATTATTTTTTGTCTCAGCATTTCGGCGATCTGTCTATCGACCTCTTCAGAGTGTATTTCAGGATATCGATAAAGCTTACTGTAAATTGGAACTTCAGTTTTAGTTTTTATGCTATGCATTATTTCGTTCGTAAAAGTTAGATCGTTACCTTCCTTATAGAAAATTGTCTTAAAGGAACGAAGTAATGATTTAAGTTTAGACGTATCATTTAAACTTAAATGTTCTGCAAAAATTTTATTTTCTATTTCATATTTTGAAACTTCGCTACAGAAAACATTCAATGATTCATCCTCAAAACATTGTTTTGCGTAGTTTTCTTCCTCTTCATTGAAATAAATTGGTATAGTAGCAGAGTCTGTTTTCAGAACACGATTCTTGTAATCAATCACTGGATTGAGATCAACAAGAATATTATTTCCGATCAAGCCATCGAAACAATCATGGAATTTAAATTCTATAAAATTAAAAAAGTAATCCGGTTTATTAAATTCATCGAAAATGGGGATTCGGTACTCAATACTTGTTTCCACGTTGCGGTCAAGAACCTTAAGAATATATTTTTTAGATGGAATTTTCCACTTAGGACTACATACATTCTATTAATAATACTGTATTCTGCACCGCAATCGATTATAAACCTAAGGGGCCTTATGCAGTTTTTAATAACTATATAGGGTAGTTGTTTCTTTGATCCGATGAAAAATTTGGATTATATCCAGAACGATCATGATCACTTTGACTGTTTTCATTTATAGAAATATCCATAGGTTGCCTGTATCTATCTGTGTGTCGCGATTGACCACTGTTGTTTTCCTGACGCGATTGTCTGCTCTGATTATAATTGTTGTTTTGTCGTGATTGTCTACTCTGATTATAATTGTTGTTATGTCGTGATTGCTGATTCTGATTATAATTGTTATTCTGTCGGGATTGTCCACTTTGGTTAAAACTGTTACTTTGGCGGGACTGATCTGCATTACCGACAGAAAAATTTTGACCTGATTGAAAACTGTGATTAAAATTGCTATGTTGGCCATTTTGACCTCGGGAAAAAGTATTTCTTTGATAGTTATTATAATTATTTTGTCCCCTTCCTAATTCATTAAATCGAGTGTTAGGACCATAACGTTGGTGATTGATTTCAAGAATTATTTTAAAAGCATCACCTAATGATCCTGGGTTTCGACTAAGTATAATGGACTTAGTTGGTTCTGGCAGATTATGTTTAAATACCTCTAACGCAATCCTATTATTGGATTCAATCATTTGATTTAAGTCAATTGAACTGTTTTCTAGCAGGTAAACATTATTTATTCTACTAAGGAAGTTGTTAATTTTGTTGTAGTAGTCTTCTACATTAGTTACAATTCTTGCCGTTCGAATATTATCGATAAGTTTGTCAATGGACAATCGCTCTCCAAAATTGTTTTTCAAAACAGTCTTTATATCAGACCATGTTGTAAGTCTGCCATGTTTTTGGAGTGCGCACCTAGCTTTACCTATGATTTTATCTTTTATATACCCTGTAAGAACTAACTTAGCAGATTCTTCAAAAGAATTAATAATAAAAGTAATTGCATCTACCCTGTCCAGAAAATCTATTAAATATTTATTATTTCCATCAAATTCAGGAAGTTTTGTAACTAAATCTAAAACTAATTTAAATTTTTCCGGTGGGCTTAAGACCTCCATCATGATGATCCAAGAAAATAAGTTGTGGGTACTCACTCAGCGTTAATATTTCTTCGCTTATTAGTTGCGCTTCGTCTTTTAATTTTTATAGTTGAGGTAAATGTGATTCTTCAAAAATTTATTTTATTGTGCAGGTTTTACAGAGTGTTTTTTTTTTAATGTCTTTTCCCGTTTTAATTCACTGTTTTTTTTTGTTTGGTTTTAGAATTTCAACATATTATTTAATAATGATTAAGATTTTATTTTGCATGTTACATATTTTTTCTTTTAACATTGATTTTGTATTTTTAAACTTTTTTTCTTTTGTATTGCTAGTTTTTTTTTGTTTATTGTTCCAAGCGGTGAAAGCGTGTTAGCAGGGTGGTGGAGTATTAAATCAAAATTTTTGATTTTCTTGTTTGTTAATTTTAGTGTATAAGTTTTGTTTTAATTTTATTTTTGAAAGTTTATTGAAAAACATCACTTAGTATTTAATTTAAAGTTTCCCTTTTTGTTTTGTTTTTTTTTCGGAATATTTTTGGGAACCTACACCAAAATTAAATTTTAAGTTTTTTCTATTCCACACACCGCATTTTTTCCCGACTGCGCCAATTAAATGTGTTTATTAGAAACACAATGAAACACTTATTTAGGTTTTATTTTTATAGGTTTATTAAGTTGTTTTTATATTTAATGATATTTTACATAATATTATTTAACTTCTTTATTTTACAACTTATACTTTTTGAGACGCGTCTTCGACAAAGAACAGAGAAGAAGAGACACGAACTTGGTAACTTATAAATAACTAAGCTTAGACTTATAACAAAAAACAACTGGACTTTAAGAAAGAGCTTAATCCCTTGGCGTCTTTTAGTTACTAGGCTGCTAGTTCATTTTGGTCTCCAGCTTCATCTTCAGTGAAGATGAAGTGGGAGAGAAAACGTTGAAGGCCAAATGAACACACAAGGTATTTGCTGGGCAAAACCCTTGCGTGGTGAAAAGCTATTCTGCTACGCACGCATTAGGGGAAATGTGGAAGCATTTCTATTATATAACACTTCCCCCATCCAATTGTTTTTGGGCCCCAAAAACATAATTAACAATAGATACATATCTTGAGATAACTATGATTTTTTCTTATCCAATATTTTACAAAAAAAATATTTATCTAGTTTATGTTTTGTTTTGTTTTTTTTACAAATTTTACGTTTTTTTTACAAATTTTACGTTAAACATCTATTTATACATTTACATAAATAAATTTTAATTCAATTACAATATAACATTTATTTAAATATAGCTACCTATTATAATTCTCTTTTTTTTTTTGTTTAATATCGAGTGCTTATTTCTATAGCTATTTTTACCGATTATGATTTGTTTTGTTTTTTTTTTTTGCTTCTAGTATTATTTATTTTAACTTATCTTTATTTAGTCAGTGAATTTTACAATAATTAAATTTGTTTTCCAATACTTAATTTGAAAACTGATATTTTCTTGTTTGCATGATTGTTCTGGCCAGGGTAACTTCTTTTAATTCTTGCCCTTACAATAATAAATAACAATTCCGAAAAATTAATTCGCGACGTGTGAATCACGAAACCAGCGAGTAAAGTACTAGTTGTTATTTTCAACGAGTAAATTGACTGAACGCACTCATCGTTAAGAATGGAATGTCATGAAATGTCAAAGTAAAGAATAGGAAAAGGAAATGTTTTTTTTTGTTCTTGTCGTTCTGTTCTATGTTACAGTTTTAATAATTTCAAAATAGTCTCTGTAAATAATTGTCTGGAAAATAAAATTCATCCTTTTGAAATGTTACTATTCGAACAGCATTTAAATTGTAAAAAATATAAAAAAACATTGAAATGTATGAATTTAAATAACAAAATTTAATGGAAATACGACGAATGAAGGAAATTCATGAAACAAAGGTGAATGTAATGTGTTACAGGTGAATTAAATTTTTTGTTGTGTTTTTGAATGTGAATTGTTTAAATTTAAGTTTATTGATATTTGTATCTGCGTTTTAATTGTTTTTTATAATACTTGGTGTTTCTTTTTGTCGACCTATCTACAACGTATTTACCTTCATGCGTAAACTTGTTCAATTTTTTGTATTTGGGTTTGCTTTTCATAACGGTTCGATTTTGGACTAGGTCAAGGCATTGATTCGAACTTCTGCTATAGTGTGTGTTTCTGTTTGTTTTCTCTATCCGAACCTGCTTTTCGTGTTTAAAATTCTCTGCCAATTGATTAATATCTTCCCTACTTATGTTTTTACAAATGAAATCAATCGGTTTTAATTTCGTTGTGGAATGTATGGTGCTGTTATAAGTGTTTATAATTTTGAACAATTTGTCGTTTAGGTCAGAATTATCCTTGGTGGCATTCAATATCCTAAGGTGTTCGTTTAATGTCCCATGAAGTCTCTCAATGTCAGCATTACCAGTTTTCATTGAGGCTGTGGTTTTGTGAAAGACAATATTGTTTTCTTTTAAGAACTGTTCCACTGCGGAGTGCAAAATACAAGTTTCTCCATCGGAAACGATCTTGTTTGGTTTACCTAAGAACTGTATTCTCTGTTTAATTGCGTCAAGGATAGCAATCCAGTTTCGGTCTACTAAGGGGTGAATTGTTGCGTATTTGGAAAACTTATCAATTGTAGTGAAATACATTTTGCCTCTTTCGGGAAACCATATGTCAACATGAAGAATATCATTAATGCGTTGCGGAGTTTCGGTTACTTGTAATGGTATTCGAATTGGATGTCTATCGTGTTTTGCTAAATTGCAAATATCGCAATTGTTTACAAACTTTTGTATTTCAATTTGAAGTTTTGGATAGTAAAACATTTGTTTCAATTCGGAAAAGAGTTCATTTATGCCTCTATGATTTTTTGATAAGTGCTCGTTTTTAATAATAGTAAGAATTTCGTTTTTATCTGTTATATCTTTTAATCTAATTGTTGATCGTAAAACTGTTAGATTTTTATTCAATGAAAAATATTTTACATACAAATTTTGAAAATCCAGAAATAGTTCCAGATTATCACAGTAAACGCAGATGAGCCCTTTATTTAAAAGAAACTTTTTCATAATATCTAATAATTTTGTCTTGTTTTTATCAATTTGAATGTGATTTTGAATTTTTTTATGAACGATTTTAAATGTGCATTTTTCTTTTGGGCTGTAGGATAAATAAACTTGGTTTTTGAAAACGTTGATAGGTTTTTCTGTTATGAAAATATGAAGTGATTCATCTTCTATAGCACTGTGGATGGTTGCATCAGTAGAATAAACATCATTGTTATTCTCGGCACTTGCACCTGCGGTTATAACATCTTTGTTATTTTCGCTTTGATTCACATCAGTGCTCACCTCGTTGTTGTACAGTTCCCAAAAATAAACTTCTTCGTTATGATTTAAAAAACTGTCAACAACACCTATCCTTTTTTCCAAATTGTTTTCTAAATTAACTTCTTCGTTATTTTTAGAACCAAGATCTTGAGTTTGGTCAACAAACCTACTTAAACCGTCTGCTACACAATTCTCTTTCCCTCTAAGGTACTCGATATTGAAATCATATTCGTTTAACATAATCTTCCATCTTTGAAGTTTCATGTTGGGTTCCTTAATCCCACTTAACCAGACCAGGGGTTTATGGTCAGTTCTGACCGTGAACCTCCTACCGTACAAATACGTTCGAAAATACTTAACCGACCAAACAACTGCCAAAAGTTCTTTCTCAATTGTTGAGTATTGGCGCTCATGCTTGTTTAAGGTGCGGGAAGCATAGCTGATTGGGTGGTTATTTTGGCTGAGCACTGCTCCAAGCGCATAGTTCGAAGCGTCAGTGGTGAGGACGAATGGTTTGTTAAAGTCTGGACTTTTTAAAATTGGATCGGAAGTAAGTAATGTTTTAAGATTTTCAAATGACTTAATGTATTGCGGGTCCGATACATTTAGTTTTTCGGATTTTTTGAGATATTTGATCATAGGGTGGGCTACCTTTGCATAATCTTTAATAAATTTTCGGTAATACCCGGTTATACCCAAAAACTGTTTTATACCTTTAACGTTAGTTGGAAGTTTCATTTCTAAAATAGATTTAATTTTAATCGGATCTGCTTTAATACCATTGCTTACTACTGTGTGTCCTAAGTAGGACGTTGACAATTCGGCAAAACGGCATTTATTTATCTGGATTTTTAAGTTGGCATCTTTTAGTACTTGCAGGATTTTCTTAAGAGATTGCAAGTGTTCTTCAAAACTAGTCGAGAATATAAGTATATCATCCAAATAAACAACACAGATAACATTAATAAAATCTTTAAGGATGTGATTCATCAGGCGCTGGAAGGTCTTTGGGGCATTTTTAAGGCCAAACGGCATCCTCAAAAATTCGTAATGACCCGTTTTTGTTGAAAATGCCGTTTTCGCTCTATCGCATGGATCGACTTCGATCTGATGAAAGCCTTTAACAAGATCTAAGACTGAAAAATAATTGCACTTGCCAAGCTTATCAAAAATTTCGTCCGAGTTGTTCATAGGAAAGCCATCATCGACAGTTTGCTCATTAAGCTTCCTATAATCTATTACAATTCGCCATTGTTTTTTACCATCGTGGTCATCTTTTTTTGGTACGACCCAGATTGGCGAATTGTAAGGACTATTACTTGGTGCAATTATTTTTTGTCTCAGCATTTCGGCGATCTGTCTATCGACCTCTTCAGAGTGTATTTCAGGATATCGATAAAGCTTACTGTAAATTGGAACTTCAGTTTTAGTTTTTATGCTATGCATTATTTCGTTCGTAAAAGTTAGATCGTTACCTTCCTTATAGAAAATTGTCTTAAAGGAACGAAGTAATGATTTAAGTTTAGACGTATCATTTAAACTTAAATGTTCTGCAAAAATTTTATTTTCTATTTCATATTTTGAAACTTCGCTACAGAAAACATTCAATGATTCATCCTCAAAACATTGTTTTGCGTAGTTTTCTTCCTCTTCATTGAAATAAATTGGTATAGTAGCAGAGTCTGTTTTCAGAACACGATTCTTGTAATCAATCACTGGATTGAGATCAACAAGAATATTATTTCCGATCAAGCCATCGAAACAATCATGGAATTTAAATTCTATAAAATTAAAAAAGTAATCCGGTTTATTAAATTCATCGAAAATGGGGATTCGGTACTCAATACTTGTTTCCACGTTGCGGTCAAGAACCTTAAGAATATATTTTTTAGATGGAATTTTCCACTTAGGACTACATACATTCTATTAATAATACTGTATTCTGCACCGCAATCGATTATAAACCTAAGGGGCCTTATGCAGTTTTTAATAACTATATAGGGTAGTTGTTTCTTTGATCCGATGAAAAATTTGGATTATATCCAGAACGATCATGATCACTTTGACTGTTTTCATTTATAGAAATATCCATAGGTTGCCTGTATCTATCTGTGTGTCGCGATTGACCACTGTTGTTTTCCTGACGCGATTGTCTGCTCTGATTATAATTGTTGTTTTGTCGTGATTGTCTACTCTGATTATAATTGTTGTTATGTCGTGATTGCTGATTCTGATTATAATTGTTATTCTGTCGGGATTGTCCACTTTGGTTAAAACTGTTACTTTGGCGGGACTGATCTGCATTACCGACAGAAAAATTTTGACCTGATTGAAAACTGTGATTAAAATTGCTATGTTGGCCATTTTGACCTCGGGAAAAAGTATTTCTTTGATAGTTATTATAATTATTTTGTCCCCTTCCTAATTCATTAAATCGAGTGTTAGGACCATAACGTTGGTGATTGATTTCAAGAATTATTTTAAAAGCATCACCTAATGATCCTGGGTTTCGACTAAGTATAATGGACTTAGTTGGTTCTGGCAGATTATGTTTAAATACCTCTAACGCAATCCTATTATTGGATTCAATCATTTGATTTAAGTCAATTGAACTGTTTTCTAGCAGGTAAACATTATTTATTCTACTAAGGAAGTTGTTAATTTTGTTGTAGTAGTCTTCTACATTAGTTACAATTCTTGCCGTTCGAATATTATCGATAAGTTTGTCAATGGACAATCGCTCTCCAAAATTGTTTTTCAAAACAGTCTTTATATCAGACCATGTTGTAAGTCTGCCATGTTTTTGGAGTGCGCACCTAGCTTTACCTATGATTTTATCTTTTATATACCCTGTAAGAACTAACTTAGCAGATTCTTCAAAAGAATTAATAATAAAAGTAATTGCATCTACCCTGTCCAGAAAATCTATTAAATATTTATTATTTCCATCAAATTCAGGAAGTTTTGTAACTAAATCTAAAACTAATTTAAATTTTTCCGGTGGGCTTAAGACCTCCATCATGATGATCCAAGAAAATAAGTTGTGGGTACTCACTCAGCGTTAATATTTCTTCGCTTATTAGTTGCGCTTCGTCTTTTAATTTTTATAGTTGAGGTAAATGTGATTCTTCAAAAATTTATTTTATTGTGCAGGTTTTACAGAGTGTTTTTTTTTTTAATGTCTTTTCCCGTTTTAATTCACTGTTTTTTTTTGTTTGGTTTTAGAATTTCAACATATTATTTAATAATGATTAAGATTTTATTTTGCATGTTACATATTTTTTCTTTTAACATTGATTTTGTATTTTTAAACTTTTTTTCTTTTGTATTGCTAGTTTTTTTTTGTTTATTGTTCCAAGCGGTGAAAGCGTGTTAGCAGGGTGGTGGAGTATTAAATCAAAATTTTTGATTTTCTTGTTTGTTAATTTTAGTGTATAAGTTTTGTTTTAATTTTATTTTTGAAAGTTTATTGAAAAACATCACTTAGTATTTAATTTAAAGTTTCCCTTTTTGTTTTGTTTTTTTTTCGGAATATTTTTGGGAACCTACACCAAAATTAAATTTTAAGTTTTTTCTATTCCACACACCGCATTTTTTCCCGACTGCGCCAATTAAATGTGTTTATTAGAAACACAATGAAACACTTATTTAGGTTTTATTTTTATAGGTTTATTAAGTTGTTTTTATATTTAATGATATTTTACATAATATTATTTAACTTCTTTATTTTACAACTTATACTTTTTGAGACGCGTCTTCGACAAAGAACAGAGAAGAAGAGACACGAACTTGGTAACTTATAAATAACTAAGCTTAGACTTATAACAAAAAACAACTGGACTTTAAGAAAGAGCTTAATCCCTTGGCGTCTTTTAGTTACTAGGCTGCTAGTTCATTTTGGTCTCCAGCTTCATCTTCAGTGAAGATGAAGTGGGAGAGAAAACGTTGAAGGCCAAATGAACACACAAGGTATTTGCTGGGCAAAACCCTTGCGTGGTGAAAAGCTATTCTGCTACGCACGCATTAGGGGAAATGTGGAAGCATTTCTATTATATAACAATATATAATATATACATACCTACCTACCTTAACTTATTTATATTTTTATTTTATTTCGAGCAATTCCATAAAAATTTAATCAATTCACATTACATCAAAGACTCGCTTTTCTCCGCAGGATGACAGTTCGATTAATTCAATGGCTTTATCGATAACGTCCTGCCAAATGGCATATCTGTTGGTTTGATATAGATTACACCCCAACCACCTGGCCCCAATCAATATACCTACCTTTAAAAGAATCAAAAAAAAAAAAGACTCCCCATAAAAACCAACTTACAAAGTACAAAATAAATTCAATAGTCATTTCCTATACCTTTCAGAGTTTAAAAAAAAAAGTTCGAATCGAGAAAAATACAAATAAAATAAGAACCAAAGCTGGATGGATCTATTCTAATGAGAAAATACATTTATCATCATTTCCTGCAGAGATGCCTATCGCACCCTCTATATAGCTCCGCATCAGCCCATTTTTCCCCATTTCTATTTCTCAATCCTGCAGCGGTACAAAAAGCGTTCTCATTCTCATCTTCGTCCTAAAGTAATGCCGCATCTTTAGGAACATCACAGTGTCCTTTCGATTTTCTCTTTCTTATTAAGATTAAGAATCGAAATGAAAAATATAAAGAAATTTATTACAGGGGGATGTTTTGAGTTGTCTCAATTTTTTAGAGAGGGGGTATTTGAGTGACGGCAAGGTGTAGCGAAAGACAACACACGCAGTAAGAACGCCAGTGAAATTAAAAAAGTGACTTTGGACATTTCACTTTATCTTTGTTATTTTTTTAACTTTTTGCCCCAAAGACAAATGAGATGACAAAGAATAAAAGTGATAAGCAAACCAATCACAAAAAAAAAAAATTGCTAATAAAACCAAAAATTCAACTGCCATGATGTCATGATGGGAAGGTGATCAAAGTGATGCATAAATCCTGTTAAAATTGAAGAAATTCTAGCCTTAGGGATTCTGTGAACAGTGACCACCCACTACCACCCCCAACCACGTAACCATCACCATGATGCGCGTATTTTTGGTATCGAATTTTTTGTGCATCACTGAGCTTTTGAATCTGCTCAATGATGGTAGAAGTTATTGCTTCCCGATTTGCTATGTTGTTTAAATCGAGAAATTTGGTGTTCAAATATATGTAGAGAGAGAGAGAAAGAGAAACCTATCAATGATGTTCTGCTGCTGCTACTACATACCAAAAATGATTGTGTGCATCCTTTTGCCTATTTGACGCCTCAGTTACCACAAATTGGTCATCATTCACGCGATACAAAGAATATAAATGTTCATACCTGCAGGCATTATAAATATATACTGTGTTGTATATGCGAGTCAATTTCGAGAATTATGTGCACAGAATGAAGTTCACATCAAAAACATACAGTATTTTTTTTTTCTATTTTATTTTCAATCGAGATGATATAGGTATACTCGTTAAGACTTAAAAGGTTCCAGATACTTGCACATAATAATATAGGCATATTATTCTCAAAAACTAATGAATTTATGATAATTCGCAAAATGGATGTTTTTATGAAATACATTACCCCCCCCCCCTCCCCACCTAATCGATTTTTGTCTTATATTATCCCGCTCTGACTTTTAGGGGCACCTTGTACTGAACACCCTGTTATGTAGACAGTACATCCTACCTACTTGAATTTACTCTGCAAATGTCCTGCTTTGGCCAAAACGAGATCACAATCCTTTTAAATGAACTCTACGAACTGAAGATCAGACACCTGATCTCCTTTCTCAAAGCAATGAAATGGCTCTAATTCAAACTCGTCTGTACCGTTTTTTAGCCAGTCTCCTGAGACCACGAGCAAGTAGCAATAGATAACTTTAACTGCGAAGAGATCTCGTCACGCTGACGTCTCGTTTTCTTGTCGCATTGGTGAAACAGCTATTAAAAGTGTACCTAACGAAATTACAAATTTTGCCCATCTCTGAATCTTCATTCTACCTATCACCACACATCCCCCTAAACGTCGCACGACCCAATTATCATTTCAACTATTATTGAATTTTCAAATTCAAATAATAACATCTGCAAGGCACCAGATACGGTGCACAGTCATAAGCCAGATAAATTATGTTAACATACATATTAATTTAACGAAATAGTGTACGAGTTATTCTGCACTTTTTTAATTCACACTTACTCTTTACCACGAATATGATAAGTAAATGGGTAATTTGTATGGGAATTCGTGTTCTGCTTTTATCAGTGTTGTGGAAACTATTCTCAAGTACGAAAAGAGAATTATCATGAATCACATTGCTGAGTGAATGGTGCACTAGATTGTAGTTTCAAAGTTTTTGGCTTTCGAGCTGTGAAATTATTTTGTGCCTTCAGTTTCGACTGGGGTATTGGGGCAGGGTGCTTTGGCCCTTTATTCAAAAAAAAATACTTTATTTAGTCACATTTTTCGTGCGAATGCTAGCCTATTCAAGGTACTTCGACTTGCGGGGAATTGACTAATCTCCAAAAAGTATCTCTTTTGAAAATAAACGTTGGCCCCCTTCATTCCAGCACACAGAAGTAGTTGAAATAGTTAAAAGCTTTTTTTAAGTCACTAGAGCCTGGTTATTCACGAGCAATGGTGCCACAAAATTAATTTTCTTTTTTGTAAGTTTCCATCACTCTTTCCAGCACTGTGACCGGTGATTTCAGTGCGGATATCTCAGACCTACCAGAGGCCTGAGACCTTATGGATTTGAGATAGTTCCATCACAGGAAAACATCGCTAGAGCAAGATAAGACGGCCGGCAAAAAAACATTTGAGCTGAAAATTCATGATAACTACATCTTTTGCAATATGGGAAATAATTGAAACCACACGTCTTCAAGCTCAACTTCTTCAAATGCAGCCAAAAGAAAAAAATCATAAACCACGGTAAATTAATGTGCTGACTAACTGAACTCTGAAGTAAGGGAAATACAATTCATATAGGAAAAAAAAATTGCAATGACGACCTCAAAACGTTCAAATTTTGAGCTCATTTTGAGTTGTTTTTCAGCTCCAAATAACCAACTTTTTGTAGTTTCACAAAAAAACGTTAAATTCAAGCTATAGCAACTTCAATCTGTTGAAAAGTTGAAATTATTTTGCTTAGTAAAAAGTTCAATACAGAAATCGCAAAAAAATTTGTCAGTAGGTACTTACATCCTTACACAGTGATAGGTACCCTCCCATTCAAACCTACAATCGGAATTGAAAATCAAAAATGTCGACCAAATTGAAATTAATTCTAAGCTTTCAATTTCAGCCACAAGCATTAAAAGACAATAAATATAGACTCCTCTCTTAACTCGTCGTCTATAAATTCTCCTATAAAGCTTTTAGAACACGACAAAGCGCAATAAAATAAAACCAAATAATGGACAAATGAAAAAAAAAAAAAATAAAGAATCTAGGCATGAAAAATTAAATGCATCCTCCCTTAAAATGTTCGCCTTTAGCCTGCACATATAGTGCTCCTCTATATAGAGTACTCTGTATATGGTCTCCCTTGAGTGCACACGATGCACATCCACTCCATACCGCATAAACCAATAAAGTTGCCATAATTCAACAACTGGAACCGAATGGTACAGCAGCACATTGCTCATTGATTCCGTTGATGCGGTGCTGTTTTCTGCTGCTGCTATACTGCTTCAGATTCTTCTCGGTCCAAGATCCTAACAAGAGGTCGAGCCTGCTTGGGTTATATTTTTCTTTTGTTCCTGTTCAGTTCATTTCTCAATACTGGTCGTGGTTAGTTAGATGGAACAAAATAACAAAAAAAGTTCCTTAGAAAATCCGTTCAACTGAAAACCCTGCACTAATGGAATCAATGGCAGATCCTAAATGTGCATGGCAGACTTGCCAGGATAATTCTCCATCAGCTGTATAACTTCTGTACGGCGGCGACGGCCGCTGCATGATGGTCCCAGTCCGAATTCATTTGATAGCATTAAGTTCATCGTTGGAAATAAATTTAAGTAATTTTATCGTGGTACAGCCCTGCCCTCTATACACCGGAATTCCCAGGCTCAAATCTCCCTAGAGTAAGAACTAGGTTGGCACCACCAGAGTAGTTTCATTTTTTTTGCCAGTCTAACTCTGTTTCTTGCATCTGACATGAGGACCACCACCATTTTGTGGAAGGAGGTGAAAAGTGTTACGAAGAACCAGCCCTCTTCGAGAAGGGGGGGTTTATTTTTTTTTAAGGTTTTCAGCAGTTCGAGAATTCGGAGCACGTCTTCATCATCGTTGTCGTCAGGCCGTTAGTTGGAGAGAAGCAGTGGCGACACTCGGATTTAGGGGCGGCAGAGTTTATCGCACACCAAAACGGAACAAATCACTGCCACCAAGACTAACCTACATCCTATCGTGGTGAATTACCGAAAACGAGAAAAATACGAACGATGAATTCTCGAGAAATTACAGGGATAAAAATGAGACATGAACGATTCGACGCGACTCACGGTAGGTATTATTATCGAGAGCGAGGAGAGGGTATAGTCAAGCTTAAGTGGGTTGATAAATCCATGTATAGTCATCAGGGGTCTCCATACTATACAATTACAAGGGGAGTGGTACATCTTTCCGTTTGGCAAGTTTTCAACTAAAATAACGAATCATGGGATATAAAACAAAACTACGCAGAAATTTATTGCCAAGGAGCAAGCCGTGCCGCACTAAGTAGCAGCAATACTAGCCAGCAGAAGCAGTAACTTGTATATAGGAAGCAGAGGAAGTCGGAAGCAAGGATGCAGAAGTAATTCAGCTTTTTGCGAGCCGCCACAAAAGTCCATGGTCTTCGATGTTTGTGTGTGTGTGAGAGGGAGATTTTTGTCTTCTAGGGAAAGAGAGATAGAGAGAATTATTTCCTTTGGCATATAAAGCAATTAAACTCAACAAAATGTACTACGTCAACAGTCGGGGTTAAGCGGGACGAGAGAAATTTTAGAGAATTTTTTACTTAATAACGTGAAAAAGAAAAGGTGGCGTAAAGGAATGCGTTTTATGCGAAATCACCCGCGTTGTTGCTATAGTATCTCGTACAACATGCCTTTTCAGGAAGTTTTTGGATTTCGAAAAATTACTATTGGCGTGGTAGACGGACTGATGACGACGCCACCGACATGGCTATGCGGACACAAAGTAAAATTGTGTGAAATTCTTTAGATACTTTGACCATTTAGATTAGTTTTAAGGGTTGGCATGAGGGTGTGATTTTGATACAAAAAAGGGTATTTTCCATAAGCTTTATATATTTTTTTTTCTCTTTTTTTTCTGTCAGGAATGGAATTTAAGGCTAAAGAAAATGAGTTAGACAACACATTTTGTAACCTGAATTTTGTGGTTAGTTTTTTAAGCGAAAAATTCCTTTAAGTTGAACGAAACGATGTTCTGTGTTTTTCCGCAACTATTAATATCTACTGATGACATAAGTTTAATTAGTTTTAGATTCGCTGAAGTGTGAAACAAATGAGAAGGTGCATTGGGGAATATAGAAATGTGTTGGTGGTGGAAATTGAAGAAAAAGTAATAGAATATGACATTGGGTTGTGCAGAGTGGGGAATGTTTTAAAGCTTTAATTTGGATAGGAGGCAGATATGTAAGAAGATATGCATCAACTGAAATGATTTTACACTCCAAAAGGTTTGAGAATCTTACTTAAAGAAAAAGGTTCGAAATGGCACGACTGAATAGCACGAAGGTGAGACAAAAAGCTTTAGAATGCGTAGAGGTTACATCGAGACATGAAAAACATCGTATAAGAGGGGGATCTATCCCCCCGCGCTTAGGCGATAGGGGCAATTTTCTAAAAAAAAATAGACGAAATAGGAAAAATCATCAAAAACAACAGCAGCACTTACGATACAAAAAATTAAAAAAAAATAAAAAGTTTTTTAAACTTTAATTTTCATAATCAAATTTTTTTAAAAATATTGAAAAAAATTGTGTTCAAACTAATTTTGTTTAAAATTTTACGTTATTAAATGATGTTTCTGTTTTTAATAGTCGACGTTCCTATCAATTTCTAGTTAAACACTAAGAAATGGATGTCGTTTAGTTTTTGAAAAAATTGTAAATAACCAAATACACCTCAGTACTTCATAGGTACTTATTGGAAATAGAATCTTGAAGCAACAGAATAACAGATTGAAGTCAAAACTTACTTTTGTTGTTTTAAATTTTCTTAAAAACGAAAAAGCAACAAAAATCGATCTATACATTAAAAAAAAAGCTCGAATATTTCAAAAACATGACATTTTTCATAAAAAAAAATTTATTGTTTTTTTTTTTTTTTTAAGAAAAACGTACTTTTCTCAAAAACTTAAAAAAGATTTTTAGAGTATTTAGAGTAAGATTTTTCAGTATTTGACCAAGAATTAATAGGTTAGAGCATTGAGTGGAAAATAACGTCTTAATTTTAAAAACAAAAAAAAAATTATTTCATTTTTAATAATCTTGTTTCCATTTTAAGTCAAATTTACAGAAATTTCCTTCCAGCTTCAGGGGGGAAGGGGGTGGGGGGTAATAGCATGTTTAGTAGTGAACGACGTAGGTGACATCAGCAATAGCAGCTTCCCGTTTTAGATAAGTGAAAAGAAAAGTTCGGCTTTTTCCTCTAGGACAGTGATTCCCAACTCATGAGGCATGCCACTCTGGGGTGAATAAGGGCTCCAAAGGGAAGGCGTCGACACAAAAATAAACTTACAAAATTTCAAAATTTATATGTAGGTAATAACACGGTGTATCCACCCTCTTATTCTAATTTTTATAGAAAAGTTCACAACCAATCTATACGGTTCCAGGTCGGTGCCGTCCACCGTTGGACCCCGATTCCAATCGTTAAAATAAACATTTCGTTTCTTTAAAGTCCTACTCAATTAAGTGAGTAGGTATAGTGGACGCAGTGACGCACAAACCATTTTTGTGGTGTCAACTTTGGTAACAGCCTCGAAATGAAATACTTACTCTCGAAGAAGAAATTTTTTTTTACCCCTACCCCCCTCCTCAGCACTTGATCTTATGTTGCGTTGAGCCTTTTAGTAAGAGCCAAAGTCGACATATTAATGCCCAAATAAATGGACTTAAAAATATGGCACAAATAATGGAATTTTGTCAGTCATGTAAGCATAACTCTCGCGTGTTGGTTATCTTAGAGAAACTTCAAGTTGCCCGTATGAATTAGATACATACCTAATAAGAACATTTAATTATGTTCATGCGGTAGCTATAAATTTGTATCACCTTCCCCCACTCAATTAATCATCATTCTCTAAAAATAGTTAACCATGTGTATTAAGTAAGTCTTCTAACACCTACATACCCATATCTAATCGACTTTTAATCGTTTTGACAATTTGTATTATATATTTTCTAAACACAATAGTTCACAAAATTGTATAATTGTTAATAAATTGTTTCTTGTTTTGGAAAAAAATAGGTAGGTATGTGTTAAATATTGTCATCTTTATTTAAAAAAAAAAACTTGTCATCGTAATACCGACATAATTTCCTCCAAAAAGGCAACAAATAAACAAAAAAAAAAAAAAAAGAATTTATAAACCATAAATAAACAACAATCAAGTAATAAAATTCGAGATACTTTCGTTTTCATTTTAATAGTACACCAATTAACCTGCCTAACCCCACCACGACTGTGTCATCATCGTCTGTGATGTTCAACAACAAAACAAATTAGAAACATTCAACGCTGACTGAGCTGATGATGACTGTTGATTCATTCAGTATTCAGTTCATTCAGTATTTTATTTATGTTTTATTTGTTTTTTTTTTTAAGCATTACGCACTATATAATGTATATACCTAGTTTTTCTGCATAGTGTTATCCACGCTATTCTTAAACACTGTTACAAGAACAGACTGTCCACAACGTCAAACTGTTGTATTTGTAAACAGAGCTAGCACATCGTATGGTTTCCCATCCACTTTTTCTAGAATATTATATGTTACATTCGTGTACAAATATAAATTGTATTACAATACACAGGGTGATTTGCAAAAGATGTTAAAAACCAAACTGCAGGTTGAATTTTTAAAAAAAAACAGCATGGGAGTTATATTTACTCTCGTTTAGGCGGCAGTGTAAACTTTATAAAACATTGTTTTAAAGTGGATACAAAATTATCAAAAATAAACAACAACAAAAGCACAAAAATACTAGGAACAAGAGCTTTTTCTTGAAGCTAGAAATCCACTTTTGCTTGCGGTTGTATAGGTAGATACATATACTATGATATGATTTCGTACAAAAAAAACTGAACTCGATATTTTAATCAAACTTGACATTACGATGATAGGAAAAACGAGAAAACTGGGTCTTGCAATTCTGTCAGTCTGTTTATTTGGCCTAAAGCTAACGGTACTGCCCATACATATATAATTTTTTAGAATTTTTTGGAATATAAAAAATTAATCATAAATTAAAAGAAAAAAAAACACTAGTAACATTTTGTTTCCGAAAAATTGGTTACATATTAATGGCTCCTTCCTTAGAACCATTTTTTTAAGTTTCAATTTTCGCGAAAACGGTTCAACTAATTTTTGTCTTTCTTTTATTTTTTATCCTATCACAGAAAAGTGCCGCTCGTTAGCCGTTCGGATTCGGCAATAAACTGTAGGTCCCCTCCATTCCTGCAGACACGCACACAGGAATGGTTGAGAGTTGTAAGTCACTAGGCCCTAGTTCTTCATGAGCTGTTGTGCGATCAAATTTATTTATAATTTATTTATTTACATTTTCTTTTTTAATTTTATAAAAGTTTATCTTAAAAAAAAGCCAAAGCTTTTTTAATTCAGATGATTTTCTTTTTACTTCATCTGCCTGAAAAATCATTCAATTTTCTGTATTCAAAATTATATACCTACAATGGTTAACCAGATTATAAAATTTTAACAAAATCGTAGTCTAACAATTATTGATATACCTATCCTAAAAATTTTTGAATTTCCTCCAAAAAAAAATCTTTAAAACTTTTTTTTCCTTTATATGAATTTTTTAAGAACAAAAATTATGAAACACAGTCTTATTACAATCTTTTGATGTTTAATCAAAATTGTCAAAGCTGTTTTCGAGAAAATGACATTAACGTACAATTTTTTTCAAATTTAAACTAATGAGCTTACGAGTCAATGGAATTACATAATTACAATAATTTAATATAATAAATAAAATAAGGTAATCCATCGAAAAATATGGAAATTCTGACACAATTTATGGGAATTTAAGAAACACCCCTTCTTGCACTAGCATTAATCTAGAAGTAAAAAAAATCACTACAATTAAATGAAGAACTGATAGAGTAGTAGTTTCTCAATGACTTTATTCAAATCTTTTGCCATTTTACAGTTTCTTCTTTCGCTTTACGTCATCGGAGTTTGATGAATGAAAATTTGTTTTTAAAATGTTGGAGATGACTTAATAGCTTTGAATGAAATTTAACAATTTCGATGTTTATCTTTAATTACTTAAAAGTAGCCAAGTTTTTGTTTGGGTTAAATTGAAATCACATAGACCGCAACTTAAAGGTGATGGTCATTATACTTGTTTTATTTTTTTTTTTAAATGGACAAATTAAAATTGTTTAATGTTTAAAGTCCAAATATCATGAATCATGCATTATTATACCATATATACCTATTATAAATTCGTATAGTTAAACTTATACAGTTAAATGATCTCATCGCACATGATATTCTTTTATTCTATTCTATTTAAAAATAATTATACTCATCTCATGTCATTGCGCTAGCATTAGCACCCCATAGAACAGAGAGATATGATAAAGCTTCAATTTCAATGGAAGACATCTTTGAATAAATTGATGATGAAGAACCTCTACCACGACACCGATAATGATAATGATGATGATACTTGTTGTGAGTTGCTGATAGCTGCGTATGAGCAAGCATTAATTAGTAAAAATGCCTTTAACAATTCATCGTGTGGCATCATGGTTATTAACCCCTCAAAACCTTTGGCCTACATCTACTCTGGATGAACTAACCATTTGCGAGTAGTGGTGGAGGAGGAGGAGGAGGAGGTGGAGGGTGAAAGAGAGTATAAATTGAAGTTATTGCAAGTAATGACTATAATCTCGAGTATACATACTTACAAAACACATATACATACTTGGAAATAAGATGATTAATGTGGCCAATTTGAGTGGAATATAAGTCCAATGTTAAAATAATCGGTTGATTTATTGTGAATGTCGGTCAAAGGGAAGCACAGTGGGCTACTTGAATAAAAAATATGGACAAATACTTATCGCAAATAATATAAACTCATTGTATAAGTAGGTAATGTACATATGTGGGCTTTTATTATAAAAAAAATGACATTACATGTACCTGAAAAGTGATACACAGGGGCAGGTACATACACATATTTTTTTTAGTCAAAAAAAAATTAAAAGAACAAAAAAAATTCACTTTTTTTTAGTGTAGAGCTGCCTATAACTCTGTGGAAAGTGGTCGTATTGAGATGAAAAAAAAATTTGAAAAAGTATTCAATTTTGTCTTTATTTTTTTTTTCCAAAAAATTATTATATTATCCACTTTGAATCAAAAAACAGTTTTCAAAGAAAATGACACTCGTGCTGTTTCTTATGATTGCGCAATAACGGTAGGTACCTACCTATACCTTAAAACAATCATTTTATAAAATTTCTCAACAAAAAATACATACATAAAGCTTTGGAATACTTTTTGTTTCATTTCAATACGACCACTTTTCACAGAGATACAGCTCTTCAAAAAACACTAAAAAAAGAGTAAAATTTTGTTTGCTGCCTTAATTTTTGTGACTAGTGTATATAATGTATAATCTTTGACACCTAAAGTAGGTTCACAAAATGCTGCAAAAGTAAAGTCATAAAGTGGTGTTCTAAGATCTCCAATCTTTTCCTGAGCTGTGTGAGTGTTTTCTCGTTTCAATCAATATTTACATATTTGTTTAAGGGTTAAAAAATAGGGTATTCAAAAAAATATTTGGTAATTATGATTTCTTCTATATATTGTATCGCACACTCTTGAGCTGTCTTTGAGAATTTTTTATCATATTTTGTTTCCTAATTGCCCCACTGTTATAAGACGTGGAAAAATATAAACTCATATTTTTATTTATACATTGTTCTTGTACTTGATTTCAAGGATGAAAGATAGCAGTGCTTAATCTTTTGAATGAAATGTTGTTATACGTATAAGAAAAAATAATAAATTTGCAAAATGAACCTTGGGTTTTGCGTAAATATTTATATTTATATTAGCCTCTTTAGTCAAAGAGACCAAAAAAAAAGCGATTACCTATACTCAAAAAAATGATTTTTTTTAATGTATTGCAGATAACGATAGCGAAAGCTGCTCAAGACATAAATTTCTTTTTGTCTTCGATACATTCACGGTACTCCTCCCCTCAACCCTTGAACTGGAAAACCACGTCAAAATTACAATTTCTAAGTTTTTAGCTCAGCCTCTCCCTAAAATTTAGGAGGTTGGCTACAAAATTTTGCAGATTTAATTCTCACATTCCAAATATAGCATTACAAATTCTCACAACTGAAAATTCCACTTTATATAATCTCGCAATTACAAAATCTAACTTTTTACAATCTCTAAATTAACTAATATCTCAAAAACTAAAATTTTGCATTAAAAAAAAGTTTGGTGCCATAAAATTAAGTCAAGTTTAATAAATTCGTAAGAAAATTTAAGACTTTATTGCACTTTTAAGGAAGTAGCCGTGGCATAAATGTTTACATACCTCCCCTCCCCCTTTTTAATTTTAACTCGTACTGGTTTAAGCAAACATTTGTGCACGCAATAATATTCAACTTGCAGAGTAAAATTTATTGTAATGTCAAAACCTAGTTTGACGGTACTAAAAATGTTACTCATACGCCACAGTAAATTTTTTTCGAGATATTTTCAACTCTTTTTCACTCAAATTTTAAACGAGCAATACAAAAAATATTTCAGATATGAATTAATAACATTAAGATCCAATTGACATAGAATACATAGTTGGAAGCTAAACCTTCAATATACAGCGATTGATTCTCCTAAGGTGTGGTAAAAAGCCATAGCGTGTAGGTTTGGTTGAGATAGGAAAAAATCGTACAGGAGGTAGGTTAAGGCGGGACGGACAATTTTCTAAAAAAAAATGACTTAAAAATAAATTTGTTTATTTTCAATTTTCTCAAAAACTAGATGACATTTAAACATGTCGGTTTAAATGTTTGGCTATAGAAATTGATAAAAGCATAAATTATTAAAACAAAAATACTCCTACTCAATAACGTAAAATTTTGAACAAAATTAATTTTAACATAATTGTTTTCAATATTTTTTTCAAAATTTCGAATATGAAACTAAGCATTCAAAAACTATTCTCTGAAATAATTTAAACCAAAAACAAGATAAATGAACGGATTTTTGGCTCTACAAAAAAAATATAGCATGACATTGTTAGTGTTACCGTTATTTTATAATGTTTTTTTTTCTTTCTCAAGTAAAATTGTTAGAAAAATGTCCCTCTCGCCTAAACGGGGGAAAATATACCCACCCTTCGATACGATTTTTTTTTCTCAACCAAACCTACAGAAACTAGCTTTTTGTCACACCTTATGCGAATTATCCTGCTGAACCTTTGGCTTAGATAGAGGCTAACAAGAACGTGTTTCGACCGATATTCCTGCAGGTTACTTCCTTGAAACAAGAACTTCCCATCAAGATTTCAACCAAAATCAATGCAATGCTTAAAGATACCAAAATTCAGATTCTTAAGTTAACTAATTGAGAATGTGCATTAAGCTGACATGCTTTTTAAACTCTTAAAGCTACATTAGAAATTAAAATAGGCCTGTGTTCTATGATCTTCTCCCACCTGTTAGGCCTGGCTCTTATACATGTATGTACTTCAAAATCCATTGTTTAATATTATATCTCTCTCTTTCTCACCTATATTCATAATCTTCAACAGTCTGTTTTGTGCCACTTTCATCGTTTTAGTCCTTACACGAGTTTCTTTTGTTTTTAATTTGACGATGACGAAGACTACAAGCAACATAGATTTTCTTAAGAGTCATCCAAAAGCAAGTTAAGATGAAAATATTTATGCCGTGATGATGAAGTGAAAGATCTAGAACACACAATGCCCGCCTCAAGACTATATAATATAAAGGATGACTTTTTAAATCACCATCATCGGCCCCCCACACAACAACACAATGCAACCCCCCCCCCCCCCCCCATTAGAACAAAGATAAGAACTTAAAGGCTGGGTGATGCCTAAGTGGAAGGGCAAGCGGACTGGGTATATTATAAAGTGAGGGAGATGTGGAAATAAAAGCAAAAGCTTTGCCAAGGATGTCAATTTAGAGTCGTTTGCCGGTAGGATTTTTCTTTCATTATTTTCACGGCTTTGTTTTCGTAATTTTCTCGAGTCATATTGTGTGCCAAGAGAGTTCTTTTCCTAAATTGAATTGGTTCCATTGTTTACCTAAAATCCTGTCCTAGTGATGTTAAATTCATTAATAAGTGTTGTTTGTTGACTAAGAGGACACAAAAAAAAAAGTCGAAACAAAAAATCTATAGAATTGCCGCGCTTCGGAAACAGAATAAACAAAATTTACGACACATAACACAAACAAGTCAAAATATTTTTTAAAATTTATTTATATAATAAAAAAAAGATGATTTTTCCTACGGAATTTTGCGGACGCATTGGTGCTTGCATTCTGAAATCCTGCGATGATGATTCCGGAAAGTCTTTTCGCCTCGCCAATGTCCTTTCTATTTAAGAGATGCTTTGTTTTTTTGTTTTAATTTAATTTTTCACAATTGTCCTAGACACCATGATGATGTCGGTGGTGATAATAAAAAAAAGGAAATACCCCAACAACATAAAAACGGGAATCAGCACAGCATAGCACAGCCGGCTCTTCCTCTCCAATAAGACAATTACTTGCAACTTTTGTTGTTTATTCTGCAGCATATATTTTTTTTATTTTTCGTTCTGTTGTTTTTTTTTTTTATTATTTTTGTGTATTTTTAGGGAAATTTTTGCTTTTTCTGTAGAACTGTTCGTTTTTGTATTTTTTTTTTTTATGTTTTATTGCATTTATTTTCAAATTTTCATAAAAAGTTTGGTTGGAAGTTACTGCGACCGTATACTTGTCGTCAGTTTTAGTTCTGTGTGAATTTATGTGGACAATTTGTCGGACTTTCGCTTACAAGTGGGTGATTTTTTTTTTATTATTTTTGTTTATTATTTGAATATCTACCTACTGCGAAAGCAAAAAAGATGAACACAAAAAAATTCTGCAGCTGACGAAAACATTTTTTTATAGCATGGATTATGTTTACTCACTGTGTGCAAACAAATTTTTTGTTTTACTATTTTGTCGACAGAAAAAAAAATTTAATGTTTGGTTATAAAATTTGAAAAACGGTCCTTAATGGCGGCTCCATTGCTGCAGGCCTATATAAGCTTAATGGTCTGGGGTAAAAAATGATTGACGAAACTTCTGCTTGAATAATGTTAACTTTTTATATTTTATTATATATATAAGGCTCGTAATAATCAAATTAAAATCACTCTGATAAATGAGTTATGAAAAGCAAATAAGAAAATTTAAGGACCTATTAATTAATGTTTGCTCCCAAAAAGTCTGGAAAAAACCGAGGAACTTTTTTTTAATATAGCTTAAAGCAGTTAAAAGTTTTGATTTTTTTTTTTAATTTTGTTGTAAAAATAATAAGAAAAGGTTTATTTTTATTCTGACTTTTATGTTCTATGAAATATTTTTTTCATAAAGTTTTTTAAATAAATAAATGGGTACCTAACCTATTTAAGAAATATGTTGAGATTGGGACAAAAAAAGAAGAAATTTAAGTTGATTATAAATTTCTAGTAAGCCTTGAGGAGCCAATTAAGTATACACGTTTTTAAGAGTTTTAGAACTTTTTTATTGTTCTAAATACATAGTATTTACCTACCGATAAGAGTAGTGTTCTCACTTCTGAGTGACTCAATAGTTTGGCAGTAGGCCGAAATAACTACACTGCATTTTCTACATACTTAACTACACGTAACTTCAATATATTCACTGCCATTAAACTTAAAGTCTTAAACTTCATAAAAAATTTTAAATATCCGATTTTTAATGGCGATTTAAAATTTAATTGAGAATCAATAAATTGCGCCGAACTTAATTTAATAAACTATACGCCTTATTTACTACAATTAATTACTTACATAATAAATAGAAGAAAATAGTAAAATTTCAAAAAACAACGACTCAAGAATTACAGAAACAACTTTTTTACTATCGCATTTTTTGTTAACTTCAATTTGAGCCAAAAACTTAATTTTTAAAGTGACATAGCTGACAGATCATTTGAAATTTTCTTGAATTTATTTTATTAACAACATTTATACAGCAGACGTAACAAAAGTAAAGTCGGAACCACAGACCACACATATCTCGTGTGGTGTGTTGTGGAGTCCTGTATTTCATATGCATAAAGCCATATTTGTCCCGCGTGTTTGGTGCGGAGTGGTGTTTTATGTCGGAATCTATTTTTTTACGATTGCGCCATACCACGCTGTGTCGCAGAAATTTTTGTAGGGTGCAGGAAAGAGAAAACAATTTTCTATAAAAGAGAATAATTACAAATCAGAAATGTCAGTTTGTATCACAGCTCGCTTGATTCGTGTGGGCAGTCCACAGCACACCACTCGAGACATGTGTGGTGCCGGCCTAACAGTTCGGTCAATCCTGTTTCAGAGGCATACAATATTCCAAAACGCTATCCAGCTGGAACTGGAACTACGACTATTATAACCCGGATAAAAAGTAACCAACATTTTCCATGTATTGATTATGATCATGAGCCAGTGATTTCCATTGAAAGTAGCGAATTGATTTTTTAATGAAGTCATATGGATAACACCGACAGCGCGAAGACCACAAACAAAAGTGTACTTTTGTGGGCAAAATTTGAGTCAATTAAGACGCCAAAAAGTATACTTCTTTTTTTTTTTAATTATTAGCAAAAAACGTTAGGCAATTATGACGCAAGATCTAAAATAAAAGTATTCTCTTCAGCATTTTAACTCTGAAAGCATCAATCATAAAAAACACTTTTTATGAAAAATAGTACATTATTAAATTTTCTATCAGAAAAAATATTTAAGAGTTGATCACACAAAATTCGGTCACTTATGGGTAACAATGTAATTATATTTTAAGCAACAAATGTTAAACAAGTCAAAAGTCCTAATGAAGGCATTTTTGTTAATTTTTGTTTGCTTAAAACAACAACAAATTTCAAAATTATTATTCAAAATTTTAAAATTTTGCATCAACTTTTGTATTTTAAAAATCGAAAATCAAATTGAAGGCGGATTCAATCACACCTCTAGTAATACAAAAATGTAGCCTGATGTTCTAGCTTAATTTCAAAACTCCAACATTGAAGATCCGTTCACTAGAACAAAAGTTATAGCCGACAATATCTCTCGATTTTTAATTATTTTTCATTATTTTTTACTTTAAAAATACATAATTCAAAATAGAGCAATATGGTTGGCTTTCGAACTATCGGATCATCAAGGTCTTTAAATTAAGTCAAAAAAGCAGCCTATGGTTTCTGTATAAAAAATTTTGAGGAGAGGTAAAAAATTTAGTACTAGAAGGGTGATTGAATCCAACTTCAATGTGATTTCGATTTTTAAAATGCAAAAGTTGATGAAAAATTTTAAAATTTTAAAAAATAATATTCTACAAAGATATTTCACCAACACTCCTCTACAAAATTGTCATAGGTTTTGCTGGAGTAACTGCCACAGGAAAGGCATGAGAGGTGTCTTAAAGATAAACATTCCATTCAACCACATAAGATACAGGGTGAACTTTGACAAGCTATAACTTAAACATGAAAAAAGTCCCAGAGATCGTTAAGACCTCATTTTGTAGGTATTTTGATTTCCTGAAGGTTTTTCATTGGCCATTTTGTTACAAAATAAAATCCAGGCGAGTTATTAAATGAAAACAAAATGACCAGCTGATTTAATGTGGTGGCTTTTTCCTAACCCCAACCACCCCAAGTTTTTTTTTTTTGTATATATTGTGGTGATATACCCAAACACATACGATGAAAAAATATTTGGCCGTCGAAAAATGCTACTTCATTAATTTTTTTTGACTAAATCCAGTACACTATAAAGTTTGTGCATATGTTTTTCGCAAAACCTATTGATTGTACGAAAAAACGTGTTATAACATTTTTAATGTTAAATTACTTAAGCTACAACTTTTGTCTCAACATTTTCTTAAAAACACTGATAGTTTTTGAGAAATTAGCAAAAAATCGAAATTCAACCCCCGTACAAATTTAAGCCCCGGTCCAAATTTAGGGCTTTTTTGGAATTTTTTCGTAATTTTGCCATTTTTTTGTCTGATTTTTCATGGGCTAGCAGACGCACAGACGAAAAAAATTGATCATGTCACCCGCTCCCGCACTTTGATTATGATTTTATTGTAATACTGACCTGGGGAACTTCCTTCAGAATAAAAGTATGCATAATTTCGGGTTTTATCGTGGAATCATTCTGAAAAAATAATTGTATAGGGGGAAACTCTATCTCCCCCCCTGAGGTGGGGAGAATCAATTTCTCAAAAATTTACTAAAAATGGGAAAAAATATTAAAAATCAACGAAAGCACATACAACAATGTGTCATATCTTTTTTAGATGCTAATATTCCATTTTTGTATCTTCTTTCTAAATCAAGTTACTTATAGGTCAATAGTTTCTGAGAAATCATGTTTCAAATAAAAATTTCAGAATAAAAAAATTGTGATTTTTTTTAAGTTGATTTTAGTTTCAAAATTCTGCATTAAGTGACACTGTTTTTTCTAATATTCAATGGCTGTTATCAATTCTTAGTGAAATACTGAAAACCAGATGTAAAAAACCCTTCTTACCTTTTGAGAAATGTTATCTTCCGAGGAAAGGAGACTTGTTTTCTAAGCCTTTTTACAAAAAACATCTAAAAAGACGTTCTATTGTCGTCTTTTTGTCTTCAAAACATTATATGCACCTTTCTGTTTTTACTATTTATTGCAAACCAAAATAAAACTATTATTTTTCTTTTCTATTTCCAGGTGAAAAACCATACAAATGTTCTTGGGAAGGATGCGAATGGCGTTTTGCACGTAGTGACGAACTAACGCGTCACTTTCGAAAGCACACCGGCGCCAAACCCTTCAAATGTCGTAATTGTGATCGGTGTTTCTCTCGATCTGATCATTTGGCTTTGCATATGAAACGTCATGTTTAAATCGTAATTCATCTTCCATAGAAACATACATAAATCAAAAGAAAAATACGTACACACTCTTGATAAAAAAAAATTAAATTAAAAAAAAGGTTAAGTATTTAATTTTTTATCGTGCCATCACAGATGAAGGAAAATTATGTGCAAAAATGAGTAAATATTACTACATACTCGCACATAAAAAAATTGTAATACATAAGTTTTCAAACAAAAACAAAAATTGAGAAAAATTCAAGGAAAACTTAAATTTTTTTTTTCTTTATTTGCAAAAAAGTATAAATTGTTGTTTTGTTTATCTCTAAACAGCAGAGTTTTTGTCTTAAAATCACTTACCAAAGTAGAGAAGATACAATTTTTTTAAAACTACAAATATAAAAAAAAAAACAAACGTAGATAGTTTATGTTTTAAGCAATATTAATTTAGTAAGTTTATATTTTTAAGTTATTTTTTTTATGTACGATAACAAAAACAATAATAATATTTTCTTAATTATAATTTTTTAAGTGCAAATTATTTTTTAACAAACCAATAAAATAAATAAAAATAATTAAAATAGTTTGAAAAATACAAAAAAATAACAACACTGCCAAAAATTATATAAAAAAAAAAAACAGAAGAAATACATTTATAAACAAAATAGTTCAAATAATGTGTATACATATAAAAATAAAACTAAAAAAAAAGTAAAGTAAGTAATGCGCGACCTTACATTAAAATATACATATAGTGCAAAAACATTTACGATGGCGACAAACAATATATATTAAAATTAACTTTTTTCACTTAAGTTTATCTATTTTTTCGCTGATCTAATTTTAACACAAATTTGTTCTTACTTTTTTACTCTTTGTCTTTTTTTGTGTTTTTTTTTTGGTTAATAAAGCTTATAAGAAAATAATTAAATTAAATTTAAAATCCTAACAAATAAGCTTAGCTTAATTTTTGATGTTAATATATATATTTAAATAAATGTATTGTATATATACTAGGCAATAATAGTTTCCTTGCTAAATGAAATTTTTCTTTTCATTATTTTATTCTTTATCGTATACAAATATAAACCACTACTAAACAAAAATCTTATCATCAAAATTTAAATTTAAAAAAAAAAACAACACACTCACACAAAAATTAGCTTAGTTAAAGATGTAGGTAAAATGTGAAAATAAGGTTAAATTGTTAAGAAAAATACTGAGAGAAAGTGAAAACCACACACGAACAAACGATATGCGGTTGTGTAGAATAAAAATTCAGCAAAACAAAATTTATTTAAAACAAAAATTTTAAAAATAAAAAAAAACTATTTTATTACCATTAAAAAAAAAATAAAACGCAATTAAAGTGTTTTAAAAAAAAATGTATAAATAATATAAAATTATTTAAAATTGGCTGTTTGTAGCGTTAATAAAAGTAATAAATAAACTAAATAAAATATTAAAAAATAAAAAAGTAAAATTCAAAATTGATATTTTTAAATGTTATTTAGAAATTGCATTTAAAATTTAGCATAAAATTTATGTTCTCATTTTTACAAATAAAAAATAAAAAAAAAAAACAAAATCATTTCAATCAAAATTTTACAATTTAATTTAATAAACAAAAAAAAAACAAAAAATAATGTAAATATGTATGTGTGTACATCCAGATATTAGCAACAGTATAACTTGGTTTCAAAACAAATGAAAAGAAAATCAGTTTTAAAATTAAAAAAATTAAAAAATAATTATAACAAAATTCAGAAATTAGATTAATTCTAGATTTTATTTGTATTTTCTTGAAATTTTTTTTTTCATAAATTAAATTTAATTAAATAACCATGAATATTTTCAAAATGAGTGCTTCAATAAATTAAAAACAAATAAAATCGAGTATACATTAATTTATAGAAAAATTGCTTAAAGTTCTTGTTTTAACGAAAGATATTGTTTGACAAAAAATGAAGATGAAGGGATATATTTAAAAGATATCATCAGATTTTCAACAATTGAAATGGAAAGAAAAAATTGATATTAAAATTTAAACAAAACTAAAAATGTAGGTATATTCGCTATCGTTTGTGTGATGAAAATTCTGTGATCCGCATTTGATTATATTTTTTGGGTGGCGTTTATATATGATACCTAATTTTATTGAAAACAAAAACAAAAAGATATTAAAAATGAAAACCATGGATATGAACAAATAAATTTTGTCATAAATGTTTAGGGGTTTTGCTTGAACGATGAGAGTTTGGTACCTGGCTCAATACAAATTGGTTTTTTTTTTTTTTTTTTTTAATCAATTTTTAAGTAAAAACTTAAATAATTTTGGTCAGAATCATACAAAGTTTTTTCATGTAGTTGACTCGAATCCTATTTCATTATTTGTCTATGAGGTCAGGTTTCCGAGATATTTCCGTTAAAAAAAAAATAACACTATTTTGCTATTTTTTTGGAGTTTCGTTCAAATAAATTTTGTAACCGTTTTTAAAATCTTTTTCTTCAAAACTCAGTTTGAATATATCCAATATCTTAATACTCTCCCGAGAATCAATTGAACGATCCTGCCTGGCAAGTTTTCGCCAAGCTTAATCAAGGCCCTGGAAAGTTTTCAGTAGTGAAAATCTAGACGGGGAAATACTTTTAAAATACGAGTAGTGTAGTAACAAGCATAAGCTCTTCTTGGGTAAGGTTTACTTCCTATGTCGCTATAAATCAAAACGAAAACTTAATAATCACCAAACAATGGTATGAAATTAAAGAAGGTACAAATTTATTAATATTTTTGTATTGCAAATAAGTCCTGTGGAGCTTAGTTTAACAGACTGCATCTGGTCCCAGGATGAACTAACCCACTTTTTTGTCTTTCGAGGCAAAATGGTACATAACGAGGGCCCAGCTAATTTCTATAGTAACCCTTGCTAGACCCCTATTAGTATTTATGATAAACTTTCTAGAGCCTCATTAGGAACTAGATTATTTTTCCAGTTGGAATTTATCAATCCTGTAATTACATCCGCGGAAATATATCTCATACCTGCAATTATTAAAAAAAAAAAAAATAAAATAATCGGGTATTGTCAACAAAGAAATTTTTAGTACCACAGGATTCCATTCTTTGGCCTCTTCTATTTTACCCCCGCAATTTTGACCTCATCTATTGATGACCATAAAGTTTACATAAGTTATCCACTTAAAATGAAAGCCAAGCCATCTCGCCATTAAGTTAAAAAAAGAAATTAAATACAATTTCAGACCAAAACTAAACAAAAACTAAGCAAATATTTTGATTTATAAAACAAAAATCATTTATGATTGAAAAAAAAAATCTTCCAAAATAAAAACTTCCATGATATCAATAATTATTTCTGGTTGTATCACAAAAAAAAAAAAAAAAAAAAACACAAAACAAGAAAAATTAATTCTGACTGCGCTTCAACTTTAATTTCGCTCAACTTTAGCACCTTTTTCTGCAATAACCACTTAAAAACAACAACAACAAAAAATAAAATGTTCCTAATGGCGCGACATAAACATAAAAAAAAAAAAAAACATTTAAAAAACAATAATATTGTTATTATTATCCGAGCATTTTTTTTATTTTGTTAAACTCACGCAAAACTTAAACAAAAATAATAAAAATAAAAAAAAATTGGTACCTGACACACAAAAAATACATAAAAGCAAAAAAATAAAAACAAAAATGCCACAAAACAGTCTAATTTTTCACTCAGTCAAATTTATTTTTTTCTTCACTCAAAGAAAATTACAAAAACAAAAGCAAAACTTAGGTTCACAAAATTTCCTAAAACAAATCTTGAAAAAAAAAAGAAAAAAACAAAACAAACAAAAACTTCACCGAATGCACTCTTGATGGAATTGTTGAAATCTTTCTGTATCCTCTGTAAATAATTTTCTTTTAATTTTTTTAATCTTTTTGTTTAAAATTTTTAGCAAAAAAAAAATATATAAATTTTTCTTCACTTCAAAAAAAAAAAAAACCAAACAACAAAAAACTTATACAAACTCAAAATGTGTCAAAAAAAACTTTATGCAGAAAACTTTTAAGAAAAAAATCATTAAACAACAGAATTAAAAACAAAACTATATAAATAGGGTAAACATTTCGCAAATAAACAAATCATAAATTCAAACACTGAAATAAATATTAAAAAAAAAATAAAATAAAATCTAATCTAAGATCAACAAGAAAAACAAAATAAATAGAAATCCCATATTTTTTAAGCTGAATAAAGTATTATAAATCAAAGACTGGTATATGAGGTGTTCCGAAGAATAAAATTAAAATAAATTAAAATTAAAAAAAAAAAAAAAAAACAGAAATATAAAAATGGAAGCAAACATATTTTTTAAAGAAAACCAAAATAGAAAACAAAAAAATCAACTTAAAACTTTAGAACTCTATAATATAGAAAAAAAAATAAAACATCTTAACATAGAATTGATTTAGTCTCTAAGAAGAATTAAAAAAAAAAAAAACTTTTAATAATTACATACATTTTGGCAAATATAACTGAAAGCAAAATTTAAAACATTAAAATAGAAACAACAACAAAAAAAAAAAACTGAGATCTAGATTAAACATTTACAAGATACATTTTCAAAAACATTCCGATATTTTTGTGTTTAATTTTTTTTTGTTTTACTTAACTTTTTGCTTAAACTTTTTCTTTTTATTTGTCTTAATTTAAACTAATTAAATTTGACGGGGAGGGGAATAATTTTATTGAGATGCATTATCCCTATAAAATATAAATTCTTTCATAATTTTATTTCGGCACACAGATACATATTATAATCATAATATTTCAACATTGCACTTTTCTGTATTTCGAATTAACTCTGTGATTAACGTATCGAACTGGTATAAGCGGAAATTTCCAAGATCAAATCTGATATAAACAAATTTCTGGTGTCAAGGCAAAATGCACATTTCTGTCGAGGGTCCCTTGTTAGTATACGTTCATATGTAAAACTGTCTAGGGCCTCATTGAAAACTAGATTGCTTTTACAGACGTATTCTAGTTATCACTCTCCTTTTATTTACTTATTCCTGCAGTGTTAATATCTGCCCAAGAATGATTTAGAGTTGTAAGTAACTAGGCCCTTGTTCTTCATGAGCTGTTATGCCAACCAATTTATTTATTTGTAATTATGGCCCTGGACACATTTTAAAAAATCTATACTAGGAAAACTTGTCAAAAACTAGAAGAAACTTGTTAGGCAAGATTTGTCATCATATCAGAAATCTCCCGTTATTATATCTTCGCACATGGATATAACAAAAACAAAATATTTTTTAACCACCATACAATGGTTTGAAATATCAAAGTATAAGATTTATTATTTTGAAAGCTATAACCTTCTTTTATATTCAGAATTAGCCCAGGTTGGCTGCATAACTGGCGAGGGCCTAAGTAATACTACACTTACCTTTATTTGAAGTCCTTTGCTTTACTTTTAAAGAGATAGTCTAACATTGCAATGAAGGAGATGATGTACCTAAACCGTGCCAAGTCCGAAATTCTAAATTGCCTCTGGCATCTGGCTATGCAGTATGATTATAGTAAAAGTGCTTCTTGGCGTAATAGTTAGTACGTTTGAATGCCACGTCAAAGGACTGGCGGGGCGGTATTCCAACCTAATCGGACTAAAAACGGAAAGAGTTTTTAAGGGAGAGAATAAAAAGTGAAATCTCATCTTATCCGTTTGAGTTCAGCAGAAAATTGTAGGTCCTCTGCATTCACATACACAGTCATTTTGTGATCAGCGCAACTGACGATGGATAATCTAAATGGTTGGTCAAATTTAATAGATAGGTATATGAACGCTTTCTAAAAGTCTAAAAGTTAGCAAAGAAAAAGTCTTAACGTTACGTTGCCGTAACGAGTTGAAATAACTCAGTGTAACAAACACAGTTATCCTCTAATGGGTCCCAGAACACCGCCACATGTTATATGGGTATACAATGACGGATGCATTGGAGAAAAAACGGTTTATCTCTCGATCCGATCCGATCCAAACTGAGTCCTCTGTGTCTTGGGATTGGGAGAATGGTCCCATTGATTAATTTGGTATCTAATCACCGTTCACCAATACCTTATTAGTTGCAATTTTCGGGTCATAGTTCTAGGATAGAATTGTTTGTTTTTTATTTAATCGCAGGGAGAAGAAATAGCTTTCAGCTCAGTAAAGGAGACTTCTGTTTTACATGCGCTTGAAGTTTGACGCTCCGCGTTATTGCTTCTTCTTTGTAAAATTATGAACTCCACCTCAAGGTGGGATTTTTTGTATTTCCTTTCATCGGAGAATTTGGTACATTTATTACAATTTTCCTTAAAATCCACAAATTCCTTTTTTCCTCCCTTACTGCGTAGGTATCTTAACATTATATTCTTTTTTATTTCAACAAATTAATAAAAAAAGTAGAAAAGTTATGTTGTCTTTAAAAGGACGCATTAATTGTTTATAAAATTTCTTCAATAAAGTAACATATCACTCACAAGCACTCAAAAAAACAAACAGTAATACCCCTCCTCTGTATCTATTTTGTTTTATAAATTAATTATTCATTTTTTAAATCTAAATTAATCGAAACCGATATGACGTAAAAAAACTGATAAAAAATCGAATTTTTCTGCTCGCCAGAATTTTTAAAAAAGAAAAACAAAAAATACACGAAACGTTTTACCGAAACTTTTAAAGAAAATAAAAAAAAATATATATTAAAAAAAAAAATCTTTTATAGCAAACTTTGAAAAAAGAAAAATATGTGAAAACTTTTCCAATTGGGTAGAAATAAAAAAAAATGAAAAATACACACGACAAGAAAAATGTTATTTTTATATAAATTCACATCACATAAAAAAAAATATATACAATTTTTACAAAAACAAAAATTTAACATTTTTCCCTTATTTTAAATATATATATTTAAATAGGTATATGAAAATGAGAAAAAACATTATTAATATTATATGAAATGTAGAAATAATAAAAAAAACATAAGTATATAAGTGAAACATTTTGCACATGTAGTATAATAAAAAAAAAACCCTTAACTTTAAGTAAACAATGATTGTAAGTAAAGAAAATTGTATAAAAAAACTATTTGTAAAAATGTTCATTAATATTTTAAATAAAAACAAAAACATAGAAAGAGATACAAAATTGATAATGCAAAGCATATAATATCTCCTCTTCATGATGTAAGAAAAGAAAATACTAAAAACAAAATCCAAAAAATATATAACAAAAATATATATTTCTTTTTGTATGTTTATTAGAGAAAATAAAAAAAAATAAATAAATCATGGATTTGATGCATTCAAAGAAAAACAAAACGTAAATTAATTAATTATATTAAATAAAAAAAAAATTAGTAAGTCTTCAATGTTTAAATGGTAAAAGTGGAATTCTAAACAAAAAAAATTGCAAATAAAAATCTTTAAAATGCAAAACAAAAATATTGAATTGTTACTTTTTTTAATTAATCACCACTATATTTGATTCTCATAAATTGTTTAACATTATTAAGAAAATTTGTGTTTTTTTTTTTCAAATAAAATAAATTATAAAGATATTATTAATTTCACTTTTTTAAAAATTATATTAAAATTTTATGGTGTTGAATATAGTTTTACTTCAAAAACAAAAAAAAAAATATGTATTAAATATTTAAATTAAATAAAAAAAATGTTACCATTAATTTTATTGGACTAATTCTTGAAAGCCAGAATGATTTTGTAGTAGTAAAACGATTTTTGTTGTTTAAATTGAAAAAAAATTAAATAAAAGAAATTCAAAAGCGATAGTAGAGTAAAGTTTTAAAACAATTTTATTGACAAGAGACAAAGTAAAAGAAAGCTCGATTAAATTCACTAAAAATAAATATTTAACTGTCTTGTAAATGAATATAACTAAGAAATGCATCGTGAAAATATGTTTATTAATGAAAATAAAAATATTATATTATTATGTTTTAGGTATCTATAATTTCAAAATATAAAAAAAAAAAAACAAAAAAAAAAAATAAAAGAAGAATAAAACAATATTATTAAATTAATAAATTAAATTTAGCTTATGAGTATTTTTTTTTTCTTTTTTATTATAAATATATTATTAATATTGAATAATTTTATTTTGTCGCTATATTATTGGCTTGTTTGTTGCTGCTTTTTGTGAGTAAATATATATATTATATATTATTATTATTATTCTTATGTAAGAATTATTAATTAATAAAAAATACATACATTTTTTATTTAAAAAAAAAAATATAAACAAACCTTGTTCTTATTTCGTCGGTGGTTGGAAAATTGTTCTTCCGAGGAGATTGGGTGAAGTTCGAGATTTGTATTTTTTAAAACGTTCTACAGTAAGTACATTCAGGCATGCATGGGGCGGTATTAGTTTAGGTCTTGAAGGGGTATTAATAAAGGTCTTACATTAACTTATAGAAACATCTCTTTGGGATGGAATTTATCATGCATTCTATTGAAGGGGGTCAAAGAAAAAATCAATTAACGATCCAGGGAAGGGTAGAACAGTGTTACCCAGGCGTACGTCTGATGCACACAAATAGTTTTTTGGGAATACGCGCAACTTTGTCCTTTCTCTGTAACTAGCAAGCAGTATAACATTTTTGATTAGAAAAAAAGAATACAAAAAAAATAGAAAAATATTTTTTAAAAACTTTTTTACATTTAAATATTTCATATGCTTTGTATAATCACAATCATTAGTAAAAATCGACTTTTTGCATCCTTGAAAAGCGTCTTGCAAAAAGCACAGTCGTTATCAGAGGAGAAGCCTCTATCAGTGCGAATTTACAGGTAGAATCTATTTAATTTTCTACAAAATTGACTTAAACCACGAATAGAAAAATATTAATAAACAACGGTTACACTTACAATGCCTTACAATAATACTTTTTTGTAAGGCCAGAAATCTCTGTTTTTATCTTGTTTTTAAATTAAGTTGCTTAAGTGAACAGTTTTACAAAAATTCATTTTCAAACTTAAACTTTTGAAAAAAAAAATTTTGTTCAAACTGATTTGTTTAAAATTTAACGTTATAAAGTAGTATTTTTATTTTTAACATTTAATTCTCACATCAATTTTAAGTCGAACATTATATTTTAGTTTTTGAGAAAATTGAAAACAACAAAAGTAAGTTTTCCTAAAATTCGGTTTCCATCCGTTATTTTGTTGCTCGAAAGTTCCTATTTCTACTCATTACGTAGTAAACTAGATTTCGTTATTTTCAATTTTATTAAAAACTAAAAGACATTTAGGCATCCAGTTTTAAGTTTTTGACTAGAAATTAATAGGAGCATCGAATTTTAAAAACAAAAATACTATTTAATAACGTAAAATTTTGAACAAATTTGGTTTAAACACATTTTTTTAAATATTTTTTTTTTTTTCAAAATTTAAGTTTTAAAAGAATTTAAAATAAATTTTTGAAAAACTTCATTACAAAAAAAAACTTTATTTAAAAAACAAAATAAAAGCATACATTTCTGCCTAAGCAAAACAGTATAGCAGCCGTTAATACTTAATTACCATTAATTATCCTTTTTTTTGAGTTTGAAAATTAAAATTTCAAAAACTTTTCCGTAAAGCAGCTTAACAAAAAAATAAAACAAAGGAAAACATGTCTGGCTTTAAAAAAAAGATATATATATCAGGGTATTGTAAGTGTAACCGTTTAATTTTTTTCTGTTTTAAGTCAATTTTTTAGAAAATTGCCCCTTCCTCGGGGAACTCACACGCTCTAAGTTTTTGTCACACCTTAAGTTTAGTACGCAGATCGGGAAAAGACGAATTTTATCTCTACAATTCTAATCTCTACAAAAACGTTGGAAAAATTGTTTTTATTCTTTTTTTTCTTTTTGTAAAACTACCGATAAATAATAGTTGATCGTGTTTATAGTGCAAAATTATTGACCTGTCAAAAATTTTCTCGCAAAATAATGCTTCGAACATTATTTTTCCTGGCAAAATTTAGTGGAACTTCACCCTACAGCGCGTACAAACGTCACAATTTTGCGCGTGAACTGCGTACTGCCTGGAAGAAAACTGAAGACAAAATTTGTCCTGGGAAAAATTTTGTACTTATGAAAAGAAAATTTTTTCCCGAACTGCGTACTAGGCTTAAGGTGATCCTACATACCTATATATACAGTGAAAGCTCCCTTAGCCGGACAGCGACGGTCGTAACATTTTTGTCCGTCTAAGAGAGTTGTCCGTCCAAGGAAAAAAATAAATAATAGTTATGTAAGGAAATGTATAATATACAGTGGCATCATGAAACATTTTTGCACCTACAAGCCATGAAATTCATTCAAACTAAAAATGAACATAAAGATACAAGAAAAAAGATACAAAAACAGACTACAGCTGCAGAAATAAAATCCGTTATGAATTCGATCACAGACAGTAATTTAGTGAAATTGCATCCATGTCGCTGTAAACCAGGGGGACCATGGTTGAAATTAACATACTAAAAAAAAGTTTTTGTCCGCCTAAGGGAATTTAATTTAACAAATCGCGGCTAATATTCTTGTCCGCGTCCGGGTAAGGGAGTGTCCGCTCAAGGGATCATAAAATGTATGGAACTTTCATCTAAGATTCACGGTCGTGAGAATTTGTCCGCCTAAAGGGATTGCCCGCTTAGGGGAGTTGTCCGCAATAGGAGCTTTCACTGTATTTGTTTTGTCTCTTAAGTCTCAACCTATATAAAAAAAATTAATTTGGTCACAGGCACAATAGCTCGTGAAGAACCAGGGCAACTCTCAACTATTGTTGGTTGTTGTTACACGCCGACTCCACAGGACTTACGGATGCCCAAGATCCAAACCACAATACAATCAACAATCAGCTTGTTTTTTCGCACTGGGCACTTTATGTCATGTCGATAAATTCCACTAATAAAGTCAGAACAAGCCAATCACACAAAAATTCCTTTCAGTACTACTTCTACCTCTCTCACAAACATGGAACGTCAAATCTCATGGTCAAGCTTTGAACAGACTAACAGAGCTCATGTCGTAATCAAAAATTAGTTTTCGTCGACATGTTCACGACATGGACATGGATTTTTGTGCCTCCATTGGATTTTTGTAGACATGTTCATAATCCTGCCATCGTTCATGGCCTGTGAAGGCGGCATGTTAGGGAGGAAACCTACAATTTTCCGCTGAATCCAAATGGCCAAGAAGAGAGGCACTTTTTCATGACAAGACGATATTATATGGAGGGTTCACAGCTGTACCGAACCAATTCATACAAAAAAAAACCTTTAAAACTAGTATTAAATGTTGCGTACTTCGTTCATTTTAATTTTAAATAACTAGAAAATTTAGAGAATAAACTATCAATTTGCCCGCAATATACGAGTAAAATATTAGTTTAGTAATAATTAATGGCATTGTATTTGCTTAACCTTTTAATATCTTCGAATTTAACCTATTCTGTTCTGACTTGGTTCACTACAGCTGTGAACCCTCCATATGTACTCTCGGAATATTTGTCACTCCCTTAAAAAAGGCTACAGCCCTTAAATATACGTTTTTGTTTTTAGGTGGAAGAGAGTGGGAATCGAACCGAGACCTCTGGCACGAAAGTCCAAATCCACCGACTATTCTCAACATAACCTCCATTGTGTAGATCTTGTAGAAAGTATTGATAAGTGCAATTGAAAAATTCCCGCATAGTACCAACGTAGGTACAATGAAAAAAAAAAGTATTAATTTAACGAGAATAAGAGAAATGAGATAAAAATTTGAAAAAAAAAAGAAGGAAATTGTGTAGTTTCTTTATTTGGATCTGAATTAAGCCCATTCAAGGCGAACTTTTTTTTTAACAACCACCATACATACATAACATTTACATCCCATATAAGGATGTCACTTTTTTTCTTGATAACTCGTAAAATTAGTTTTGAAACATCCTAATTATCTTTAAAAAAAATTAAAAACAGTTCACTGACTATCGATTTTTGTTTACGTTGAATGCTCCCAGCTGCTGTATGAGTTAAAAACATTCACCCAATCCTGAACTTTAATCTACCCACCCGGGGATATTTCGATCAATTATCCTTCAAATAGAGACATCACACAGCCAAGAGTAAACGAAAAAAATTCCCGCTGCTTATCTTTTCCCATCGAATACCTTTGCTTAAATGACAGACATTCAATCGCGTCTGTCTCATCTCTGACAAATACATTTTTGCTACTTGCACCTACAACAACTGCATTCCAACCACTTCTACATTTCCAACTATTAGGTATAGGGTACGCCATGTCATTGCCGTGGAGCTTTAAAACGTAACTCGTGCATTTGTACAAACCTTTCCCATATACACCAGCAATCTTAAAGGATATCTCAATTTTGCCATCGATTCCTGCTTTGCAATGCTGTGGCATCTACTTTATCTCTCTTTCAACCTTCCTCATTCTTCAAGTCATGATGGTAGTATATGTATATATGTAGATATCGAACAGACCCCAAATTGACTGCCAAAGCTACTCAACTATCTTTGGCATTTTAGGGAGCCTCAGGGATGCACAATTTTAAAATGCAAACCCAAGCAAGCAAATGAAACTCTCGATGCCAATTCTTATCCGCCTCCACAGTCAGCTGCTGGGACCTGGGACTGTAGCTGTGCTTATTCCATTGCGCTCCTCTGGTGACTCCCGCAAACCCCCAAAAGCCAGTCAATCGATGTCATTATTGTCATGACCTCAGGTGCAGTATCACGAACTATCATGCACTAAACCATCTTTAAACCCTGCGGGGCACAGGCAGACACACTCAAGACAAATTTTCTATCGAACTGTGTGTGACTTATATCTTATCAGGCAAATAGCCACCGGAAACCTCACAAATCTTTTCTTCATCATTCCAAGCCAGCCCAACCACTCAGAAAAAGGATGACAGATGGCGATGCGATGGCGATAGTGATGGAAATGCCATTGGGGGTGGAAAATTTTTAGAAGTGCAAATACAAGAAAATGTACCAGATTTTATTTTAGATTTAGATCTTTTTTTTCCTTATTAGACGAAAGAAAAAAGCAAAAATTAAAGAAGAGCCAGTTTTTTTTTGTGTATTAAATAAGTATTTATAGTCATTAATTTTGACACAGGAGATCTATGTAACTTGTAGTGAATAAATAGTCGCAATAATTTTTGTTACGTACGACATTTTGAGGCAATAATAAGTGCACAAAACCAAAACTGAATTTAATAATCCCACTCTCAGGTATGTCAAAAGACAATTATTGTTAGTGTTTGTGCTGTGGACTTATAAACTTGCATCAGCATTTAGCATTTGGATTCCGGATAAGTAATCAGAACTTACATTTTAAAATAAAAATAAGCCTTTGAGAAACTTAAACATGTGCTAATTTAACGTTTCTTAAAGTAATCTCATGGGTCGCAGAAACTAAATTCTATCTATCTGTATACATATTTGTAAAGTTGACATCTTGTTTGTTTGTCCGGGATAATCTAAAAAACTTGATGTCCGATTTAAAAATTTCTTTTTGTGTTTGAAAAGTCATTCTTAGAATAGGGTTTTAGACTAAATTGTTTTCAATATTTAGCTATTCAAAACCATATGATAGGGTAAAACAAAAAATAGCATAATTTTTTTTATTGTTTTTATTTTTGAATACGCAGCCATATGTTACGGTTGGATTTCCAGAATTACTAAAAGCCTGGACATTTTTTAAAACCTGGCATTAATTTGAGAAAATGAAATGTTCTTTTCTATTTTTTCTGCGAGAAGTATCTAATAAATTTCCTCAATACACACCAACCTGTCAATTTCTTTCCTGTTTAACTTGAAATTGCTGTGCAAATGAATCCTTGGTCTTCTTAATTCTAATTCTATACCCAATATTATGATTTTGAAAGCATTCAATTGTCCAAAACCAAAACATTATTTTATTAAATCTATGAAAGTGGCCCAAGACATGCCAATTTATAAATTTTTTTTTTAAACAGAAGTACTGTTTACATTGCCCCGCATGGTCAGGATCAAGACTTATTACCGTTTGGCATAATTAATGTCTGCAGAGTTTTTTTCACCTCGCACGAAGCTTGATAACTTTTAAATTTGACTACAAGATTTCTTCTTCAAACACTATAACCTTCATAAAAAAAATGGGGTTGGGGTCGTTATTCGGTATGCGTCTAAATTGGGTTTTAAAATTCTTTATTTCAAAATTCTTTAAATTCAAAATTCTGTATTTTAAAATTCTGGACATCCATAACTCTGCATTTTTTTTTTTAGGAAAGTTATTCAACAGCATAACAATTTATTATTTATAAAGCAAGAACAATATAAGACCTACAAGTAGGCAGAATACTATTGTGTTTACCCCTAAAAGACATATGCAAAATTTAGTCGCTCGAAACTCCTTGACATATGCAACGAATGGTATCGTTTCCTAAAAACCAGTGCTGTCGAATACAAACTCTCTTACTTTTCATAACTACAGCAATTCCAGAATTATAAAAAAAAAAAAATAATCCATGTTTTTTTTTTTTTTTAAAGCATCAATTAAAAATTTCAAGAGCAAGAAAATTATTTAACTAGGAAATTGTATGGATATTATGTAACGAGTACAACTATGCTATGAATGTACATTGTACATACCTATATTTGTTTCTTTATTAAGTTCTAGCCTGAACACATAATTTTTTTATATTACAGAAACATACATGATATCTAATAGATCTATACTTGCATGATTTAAATCAATTTTTGTTTTATATTTGTGCATTACCTATATATAAAATCTTCCATGGAACTTCGCGGCGTAGATAGGTAAGCATTAATCAAAAAATCACTAAATTAAAATTCAACTCATGCTCTTCATCCCATTTCCACAGCGTAGATTTCAATTAAAGTACTTTGCTCTGTAATTAGATAAAGTGTTTGCCAATGGAAAACAATGCTGCTTCCTGTCGTCAATCAAACATTCTTCATATATGTCTATGTATTGTATACCAATGTACATAAAGCACTTCACGCATTTTCTGAATTACATTCCTCTCAGGATTGCTTAAATCAATCAAAATCAATGGAGCTCCAGTTCAAGCTGGAAAGGAGTATGCAACTTTATATTTGTTCACGTCTAGGCATTACAATACAAATACATACATAATGTACATATTATATTTAGAGAGAAGGGTTTTGTTAAAATGCTTTAATTATACTCTTAGCATGTCAATGTTCAATGATTTGTAGATATTTGTGAACTAATTAAAGTCTTTATTAAGATATGAACCAATGTAGAATTTCAATCAAAGTAGGTAAGTATTTATAGAAGGCTGAAAGTTTGCAAAAGCCTGAGGATTGGTTAAATCTATAAACTTCGGCTTTGAATATCAAAACAGCTAACGAAAAATAATTTAAATAATTTTAAGCTATTTATGTATCTAATTTTAACTTCGTTGAGATTTTATGTTTTGTTCAAAGTAAGTTCTATATGTAATAGTCCAGTAAGGCAGTAACCTTGTCGTCTCATAGGAGGGAGACCTTACGTTAGATCCGGTATTTCTAATTTTTGTTTTGAGTTGTTTATGATATGGGCCTTAGTTTTCGAACTCGAAAAAAAGCACGAATTTTTTGCGCTTTTTTCAGTTAATGGTGATTTTAACCCTAAATAACTACTTTCTCGACTTTAACTATAGCTTTGCTCTACAATTCCAAAGTAATTAAATTTCCTTCAATTTAAGCCCAAAACCATCTATCTAGGCCCAACAGTTTCTAAAATAAAGCTATTCAAAATTTAGCAATAATAAATTTATAGTAAAGCTACATTATGATGAAATTGTTAAAAACCAAAAAAAACGTTCTATGATAATGGCTGAGTGTAAAATGTATTCCTCGTAATTTTGAAGATCGTACAAAGGAACATTTTTTATTGAAATTGGAGGAGCTGTTTTCGAGAAAAATAAGATTTTTCTGATTGGTTTTCAAACAATTCTATATTGAAGGTTAACCGAAAAAAGTAGGTCCCATTTGTCTGTCGGTATCTATATCTCTGTATGTACCCTGACCTTTAGACTAAACTACTAAACCGATTTTCTTCAAACTTGGTACTAACTTAAGATTTTTAACCGAAATTGAATTTTGCTACAAAAATAATGGCGCCTGCGATGCAACCGTTTTTAAAAAAGTTATTTATCTCAAAAACGGATATACCTAACTATTTTGATGAAAATTTAGGTTTGGCTGTTGGTATATGGGTCTGCATTCTGGTTTAAAAAAAAACACCAAAATCTGTTACTAATGGTAACGACTATAGACCGGCTCATTTTTTTCTTCGACTTTATCGTTAACGGCTTAACTTATTTTTATCAAATTTTTTTTTCACAAGGGATCATTTTAAAATAATATTAAACTGTATAAAAGGATTTCAAAATAAATATTTTGGATTAAAAAAAAATTTTTTTTTTTTGAAAACAGTTCAATGATTTTGTATAAAATTATGGTTTTAGGAGTATATTAATTAATTCCCATTCAATACAAGAATTTTTAACCCCTTTTCCAGGGGTTCTCGCTCGAAAAAAAAAACACAGAAAACATCGCACGAAAAAATTGAAACTGGTCACAACAAATTCAGGACTGATGAATGGCAATAAACCATTCAATATAAAAAGTTTTTTTTACCCTTTTCCAGAGGTTGCTTCACTAACTTCACACCCGATTTCACAATTTAAAAAAAAAAAAAAAAGAAAACATCGAGCGACAAATTCACAATTATCACAACTAATTCAGAACAGAACTGCTGAACGGCTAATTACTAAAGAGGTGTTTACCCCTTTTTGAGGTGCTGCTTTGCCCAGTTAATATCATCTTACCAAAGCAGCAAAAAAAAAAAAAAAACATAGAAAACATAGAATGACTTCGAAATTATCACAACTAATTCATGACTAATTAACGGCTAACTATCCAATTAATAATTTTTCGACTGGCGAAAGTTGTTGCGTTAACTTGGCACTCATATTTTCTTAATTTATTAGTCCACTAAAAACACATGGAATCTACTTTCCCTCCTCAATTTGTTTCATTTTTTTCTTTTTGAAAATAGGAATCAACTTGACAATAAACATATTTTTAGGTAAAGATAAGTAAAATACGTTTTTATAATTTAGAAAGACTTCGATACTAAAATTACTTACGTACATACATTAATTAATATATAAAAATGTATTAATTAAAAAGTTAAACTCTTACTCTGAATCGAAATAAAGCAGATGGCATCGCACCTTTCAAAACTCACGTGTCCTTAATTTACTGCCCATCGCAGTATCGCACCTCCATGTCATTGTGATTGTAAAAATATTGCAAAATATGGGGACAAGTGCAATTAAAAGTCAATAATTTGCCTGACATTATTGTGGTGCCATAAAAGTAATGCAGTTTATTTTGACGAGCTTAAAGGCTTTTCTGCGTATAAAATAACCAAATGCCCAACCATGCACTCGTGGCTATATGCACTATCGAGGCCATCGCTGGCGCTGTCAACTTTATTACGAAACGGTCACGTTCAATTTCATTTCCGATTGGCATGTGAAAAAGATTACGGATTTCGGTCGAGTTATTCTACTGTTATACTGCTGTTGCAATTGGTTATTTGGGATGTCCTGTGCGTGAATATAAAGTCCATTATTGTTATTTATGTCAATGGAAATTATATCGCAATAAATTTATCTATTTTAATTCTTACCTAGAGTAAAAGTTCATACAACGCACACTACCTGTATACTACTACAACAGGAAACAGAGGAAAATGCAAAAATTTAAATTTCATTGGAAATGTCATCGTGATTATATCTGATGAAATTAAAAGAACCGCTGTTTTGCGTTGAAATTTGTCACAATTCATTGGTGCGGAAAATATTATTTTATTTCAGTTTCTCATTTCTTTCAATGATTATAATCATTGTTGCGCGTCATGCTATAATTTGATTTACCTAACCATAAACCATAATCATTATACAATCAGAATAATGTATGTTAATATTTTGATAATGAATTGGGCATGGTTTAAAAATGGAACAACGAGAAACTTTTCAAGTGATGCAACTATACTAAGCGTGGATAAGGGAAAGTGTTGGATAAGTGAGTTTTTTTCCTTTTTCGACATGAATTTTTATAAAATTGACAACTCTAATATTCAACGGATTGGTGAATTGTTGCTAATGCGAACTCATCATATCAGCTGTATTTTTGGCCTGGTCAAGGCAGTTTGGATTTCAATCTTTCCCCATTACTCCATCATTGCTGTTTGAATTGAAAATTCTAGCAGATTCCTTCGTTTGAAGTATAAAAAGTGGAAGAATATGTTTGACCAGAAACCGTTCCACACTTTTTCGGCAGTTTACATCTCTATGAGAGAATTTTATCTTAACTCTTTAAAATTTGACAGACTGCCCAAATCTGCCCAAAAAAATGCCTGAAAAAAGCTTATGGGAAACAGGCATTGGCAAAGTTCATGGGGTAAGTTCAATAACTTATTTCCGGCGGCTACTAGTTCCAGTTGACTTAGAAACTTGGAATTTCATATACTGGATATTTTTTGTGTAATTAGAAGAAATGTTAAAAAAAAATCTTAAAAGCTTTTGGTTTCCCAGAAAATTCGTGTTGCAACGCTCACCGAAAGGGGTATTAAAATTATTGAAATAAAACTTTCCTCTTTCATGGAATACAAAAACTTTATACGAATACTTTTATGAAAATGTATGGAATACCTAGATACACTTTGTAATGAAAAGATTTTTGAAAATTAATAAAATTATCAAAAATTAAAATAAAAATTGACCTAAAAAAATATTTTTTTTTTTTTCAAAAATTATTAAAAAATCAAAAAAAAACTTCAATTTTTTTTTTCCTTAATACTTAAGTTACCTATGTATACTTTGTTTAAATTTGAAGTTTCTGGAGTTAACCTTTAACAAGATAAATATAAAAAATTGTAAGAAAAAATCATTCTTCCCAATTTTTTTTTTTTTTTCAAAAATTAAAAAAAATAAAGAAGCTCATTTTTCCCAAACTTTATTTTTTCCTGAAAATTAAGTTTAAAATTGTCTATTTGTTCTATAAGTTTGAAGTTTCTGAAAACAACATATAAAAAGATAAAAATCAAAAACTGCAAACAATAATAGACCTAAAAAACAATATTTTTTTCTTTCAAAAATTAAAAAGAAAATCAAAAAACATTTTTTTTTTAAACCTAGATCAAAATTACCTATATACTTTATAAATTCGAAGGTTCTCAAACCAACACTTAAAAAGATAAAAATCAAAAACTTTATAAAAAATGAAACAAACAATTGACCTAAAAAAAATACTCATCCTTTTGATGGATATGATGCAATCAAAAATTATGTTTCTTAAAAAAATGATATATTATAAACATAAACACACAATATTTTGAGAAAAATCCGTTCAATCTGATTTGAAAACGCAACGAAAGGAAATATTTTTTTAGGTTCAAATGCTACTGGCTTAGGTGAACTTTGCGAAAATGCAACGTAGTGCATTCATTTCACCTGTCAGACAGGCAACTCATATAAATTGCGTCAACATTATTTCAGAATATAATATTTGGACCTTATTTTGAAAAATTTTAATTCTGATTAAATTTTCAAATATTTCAAAAATACTACCTGAAAATTTCGAAAATTTTATATTTTGAAGGTGCAAAATCAACACGAAAAAAAATAATTTGAAAACAAAATTCAAAAACAAGTCCATTAGATAATTCAATTTACACTTCAATTTATTACTAAGTTTATTTAAATCTATCATCAGTTAGGTTCCAGAAGTTCTCAGGTATGAAGCTTCGTTTTCAAGGTGGGGACGAACCAAGCAGTTGTAAAGAGCGAGGGTAACATAGGGGAATTGGAATTCTTTAGCCCATCATTCAAAAAACCCTAACATAGAGTTGGCCTTTTTCACGATTAAAGTGATGTGCTCAGTGAAATCAAGGCTAGAAGAAACAAGGACTCCAAGGTCTTTCAAACTATTAACACAAATTAAAGTATGTTGTGATATTTTATAATCAAAGAAACAAGGGATTCGACTTTTAGAAAATGTCATCGACTGGCATTTGATTGGGTTTAGATTCAAGCCATTCTTATGTATAACACCATATAACAAAATTATTAATATCAGCTTGAAGAAGTAAACGATCACTGACAGACGCAATGCTTTTAAAAATTTTCATGCCATCTGCAGAAATAAGAATTTCACTATTACGTATACATAAAGGTACATCGTTAATAGCTAATATAAAAAAAGGGGTTCTAAGTGACTTCCCTGAGGAACTCCGGATTTGGCAATAAAAGGGTTAGAGAACGAGTTTCGGAATTTCACCTGAGAAGATTTGTTTTGAAGAAAGGACGAAATCCAAGTGATAAGACTAGGAGAAAACCCTAACGCTTCTAATTTAAACAAAATAATTTCGTGAGACAGTTGATCCAATAAGCCTTTGAAAAGTCCGTATAGATGCAGTCAAGCTCATGACCACGCTCTAACGCCGCCATTGAGCATTTGTGCATAAACATAAGCAAGTTCGTTACCATCGACCGCCCCTGCATAAAACCATGTTGTCCCCTGCAGATTATATTTTTAATTTGAAATTGTCTAACTATCACACACTGCCTGTTCAAAAATCTTGGGAATACATGAAAGTTTAGAGATTGACCTGTAATTCATTATGTTTGATTAGTCCCCTTTTTAAAAATTGGGGCTATACAGGGTGGGGCAAAAGGTATGAACCGGTTTTGAGAGGAGGTTACGGCAATATCCATCGAAATGTGCAGAAGAGCGGTTGAAAACTTCAGAATTCGCCTTCAAGAGTGCATCGCGGCTGACGACCGCCATGCCACCTGCGTGATACATCTTTAAAACTTAATGTAAAAAACTAGATTCTGTACTGAATTAAACATAATTTCTGTAAGTTGAATTGTTTTTGTTTTACATCCCTTTAAAACCGGTTCATACCTTTTGCCCCACCCTGTATATGCTTCCTTCCATATGCTGGGAAATTTACCGGTTCTTAAGGAAAGAGCAAAAATATTAAGAAGAGAAAAGGCTAAAACAGATTTGCAATTTGCACCTTTTTAAAACTATTGAAGGAATACCGTCTGGTCCTGATGAATAATCTTCATGGGGTAAGGAAAGGTAATGTAAGACCTTGTCAATACGCAACTGAATATTATTCAATGATGTTTTAGGACAACAATTTAAGAAATTGAAGTATTCCATATGTCAATAATAACTGGGGTATCATTGAAAAATTGGCAAAAGATATTACCAAAAGCCTCAAATGTTATCATGTAAATTAAATAAATTAAAATTGACTGGATAGCCATCAGATTTATTTTACGAATTTCCAAAAACTTTTTGGATCATGCTTAAGTGAACTTTCCAATTCATGCAAAAATTCACTGTAAGTATAAATTATTCGAGAGGTTTTTAAATTCTTCAAATAGAGAACTTCATGATTTTCAATTTATCCTATTTTCGTTGTATCCCATTTTATCTGGTTCAATATTAAACTATTGAATCAGCATTTGGTAATTTTCTGCCTAATTGGTTGTTAAAGTCGTCGCGAAAAAAGCCTCCAAACTAATTAAATATAATTGCCTGTCATTACTGAATAAATTATATAAATAATCTTATTGACAGTAAAAGTATATATCTTGCTTTTATCGCCCGCACAATATAACACTCGCATAATAATTTATTAAACGGCATTACCTATGTATACGCAAAATAATACGATTATATATCAACAAGAAAAAATATATATTACCACCATTTACGGAGTTTAACAAAACCACAATTTGAGTAATTATTATTTCAGCAAGCCCGTCCGCCTTTATTTGCGATTAAAGTAACAGCATTTCATTTTAACAACCATTCTGGGCTCTTTATAACTGCAACTATAGGTTTACTTTTATGATATCCTTATTTGCTGTGAAAAATAAGTTAAATAAAAATAAATTAATACATAGTTTTAAACTTTAAAAGCCTTATTTATTAGATTTCACTAATACTCGTTTCAACCTCGGAATAGTTAAACCGAGTCGAAGCACTTACTCCGTCTTTACGCCACGTCAAAGAAATTCTTATTTATAAAATATATTATCAAAAAATGCCAAATCTAAAACTCTGGTTATTATAAACATGGCTGATTTCCACAAATTATTAATTTAAAGTAATTATTATTGGTTTTATTTTATCTAAATAAGTACCTATCTAATGAATGGATAAGCAAAATAAAAGAAAACGGTCTGAAAACTGGGATTTCGTTTGCACACCTTTTTGTAAATTTCACACGATGCTGATGTCATGTCAAAATGACATAAATACTAAAACGGCTTTACTCCGGCTTTATTCCTCCTATGTTCCAGTTTTAGCTTATTCCGCCTCTATTCCGCGTGTATTTTTTTATGAATAAATTTTTCAGGATTAGAGGTGTCGTAAAGTCGGAGTAACCTTACTCCGTCTCTAAAACGAGTTAATAAATAAGGCTGTAAAGGTACCCACAGTATACATTTTTATTTGCTATAGGGGCAAGCGTTGGTTACATGTGCAAAAATTTTGGAGTTATTATATTCAAAATTAACATTGCGATGATCGAAAAGTTCGGCAAAGTGGGTTTTCGCTGTTCCGTTCGCCTGTGCGTACGTGGGTGTTGGTCTGTGGATCGGTAGGCCGATTTGCTTAACTTTGATAGAGGTATATAGGGAAAGCTCCCAAATAACAGTTTAAAAACTTCGAAGAAAATATTTTTTTTTTTTAAACAAAATCAAATTTTTTAGAACTTTTGATTTTATTTCGCACTTCTATGTGCGATTCCAAAAATTTAATCTCGATTCTATTTACCTTTTTCAACAGTTAACTTTTTCAATTCGCAGGGTTACCTATAGGCGATCTTAGTCGCACTTTGCAACGTTTTTTGAGTCTGTGCGACTAAGCGACGACCTTTTTATGCGTGCGACTTTTTTAGAAGTGCGACTTTTTTTAAATATAAAAAAAAAATTTAATCGACTCTCAATGTTTACATAAATGTATTTATTTTTTTTAAATGTTTATTTATAAAAATATTTATTTTATTTTATAAAAATTTAATAGCATCCTGCTTACTCGTATATTATATTGTTTAAGGCTCTTTAATAGGAAGTTGCTTATTTTGTCAATTTTTTAATTTCCTTTCATCACTCCTGCTTTTTCTTCAAACTTGGTATATATTTAAGGAAATGAATGTTTTCGATTGTTTGAAACAATATTAACTCAGTTAAAAATAATAGTAGGTACACGTATAAATAAATAAATAAATAAATTTGATGGCACAACAGCTCATGAAGAACTAGGGCCTAGTGACTTACAACTCTCAACCATTCCTGTGAGCGTGTCTGCAGGAATGGAGGGGACCTACAGTTTATTGCCGAATCCGAACGGCTAACGAGCGGCACTTTTCTGTGACAGGAGATACTCTTGGAGGATTTGTCAATTCCTCGCAAGAGGCAGTAGCCGTTTTTTCTTTTTAAATAAATAGGTGGTGAGGCTGGGGATCGAACCTTAGACCTCCGGCATGACAGTCCATCGCACTAACCATCACGCCACGGCTACTACAGTAGGTACACGTAATTATAAAAAAATGTTACCTATACTTTTACTGGGAAAGTGTTATTTCTTATTATTTTGTGTATAGGTATCTTCTTATGTACATATTTCAGATACATCCATGTAGCTATGAAGTTTATAGATTTTTCGTCAATTTTTACTGAATTTTTTTAGAAAAAATATTATCGAAATGTAAATGAACCCTTATCAACTTTATTCTGAATGTAGAATGGAATTTTTATTTTCAAAATGTGATTTATTTATTCGATACAAATGATTAACTTTAGTTTAACAAATTAAAGGCTTAACTGCATTCAAGACTTTTTGCAAAAAGTAGGGCAGAAAGTGAAAATGTGATGCGCAAAAATATGCTTAGAGATGCCTGTGTGCGAAAATATTGTGATTTGTCTGTAGTATCAAACCTGAAATGACATATCAAACACTATTTTCGCAGGCTTTTTTACACACAGGCAGGTATTTTCAGCGCTTGTTTAAGTTTTCCACCTTTGTAATTTTTGCAAAAAGTCTTCAATGTAGTTAAGCCTTAAGGCTGACATTTTTTTAATTGTCAAAGTAGGTCCCTATTTTTTATTAAAAAAAAAAAAGTAAAACAAGATAGTTTTAAATGTTTTTATTGAACAAATACTTTTCATAAGGTTGTGCGACTGTTTATTTTGAAATTGCGACTTTTTGAACAAAAATGCGACTTTTTTAAAATTGTTTTGATTTGCGACCTTATTTTCTTGGGTGCGAATTTTTTTTGCGACCTTTCGAAAATCTTTAGCGGTAACCCTGGAGGTCATCTTATATCTTATTTTGGAGCTTACCTCGAAATAAATTCTTTGAACCACATGTTTCCGTTCATCCCAGACAAAAATATACTGCTTCACAATTTAATTATTAATTCTAAAATTTATATAAATAAATAAATTATCGGCGCTTCTGACAGCTCAATTATGTAACTCTAAAGGTGCCTTTGAGTCATAAGAGCAACAACTTGTAACTGAGTCGTGGGCTTTATATCCTTTTTTTTTTAAGTAAATGTTACAAACATTAACCACCTACTGTTACAGTTGTAAATAAATTGCTGCTTGCTGAGCTATTACTTTTGTCAGTTTCAATGATAATATCCCCGAAGTGAAAATAGGACTAAGTCTCTTATGTATGGATACACGAATAGAGCCTGAAGGTTAAAACGAAGTTAACGTATACCTGAAATAAATATCATACAATTAAAGGAGCGTTAATAGTGTTTTGTAAATTGCAGTTGTATATGCTATAGTCGTCATACTTTAATTAACCTAATTAAAAGTTATATTATGTGCCTCTAATTGGGTCGGTGCGTTGGATAAATAAATTGCATAGTCAAATTGCATAGTCAAGATAAACTAGTTTCACTCAGTATAGCCTAGTTCCATTATTACTTTGAAACTCTGTGATTTTCTGTGCATTTGTGTGATTTCTCTCTCCAACCTTCCGTCAAAGTTTATATAAAAGAAATAAAATGCGGCAGTAAAATGCACAGAAAATGACACAGTTTCAAATTAAAGGAACAGACCTAGTAATTGGTCAGCCAAAGACTTTTTTTTTAATTATTTTTTTTAAAATTTTTTGTCAGCCTTAAAAAATCATTAGGTATCTATTTACAAAATCTACTAAGACTAACTACTGATCTACTAAACTACTGAGATTAAATAAACTTTAAGATCCAGATCCATTTTTTGAAAATTCCACAAATTAGATGCTTAAAATCAATGCACGTCCTGTATGGTAATATGCGGAGTGAAGTAGAACGAATCCAGCTTAAAATTATTCCTCTATAATAATATAGGTATTGTTGGTAAAATATAAAGGAAAAGCCTGGCTCTAGATTTTAGACTAAAAATAATTTAACAAATAGAATGCATTTTATTGTTCACACAATATAAGGCAAGGCGCTCTATATAGAGGTCCGTCAAGCTGGGTCCACCACAACGGAAATTCAAAAATCTAACTATGCAGGAATTAGGGACTAATTTAGGGCCTAATTTCGTACTCCAATCCCGAAAGAGCCCCAAATTCCCTTCACCCTACAACGTGTGGTGGACTCAGCTTGACGTCAAGCTGGGTCCGTCACACCTCCCAATACACAATTTCTAAAATCTAATGATGCAGGAATTATAGTGGCTGATTTGTCATCAAATCAGTTTTTGCCCTCTAAAGGCTGAAGCGAGTTTGGTTTTCATAAACAACTCAGCCAAAAATCAAAGCTACTGGACCATACGCAAGGTCTCATGCATATAGTTTCTGGACTACTTAGGGTATCATCTAAAAATTGTTGCTTCCAAATTTGAGGGAAATCGCTCGAGTGATGTAGGCTTTTGTCAGGCGTACAACACAATACATATCGACAGGGAGACTGAATTTCGGGACCCACATTTTGAAGCAGTATAGTGCATTTGCTTACTTGGAAGGCTTAGGCTGGCATAAATCAGAACGCCCGAAGTCTGATTTTACCTAATGTTGTAAAGGAAACATAAATATAATAGTGCGAAACCAAACATTAGGTAGGTATAATCTATTCTCTTTTAAAACTAAGTGCAGTAGGCTGACTTAGTTGAGTGGCGAAAGCAAGAATGGTAGTCTTTAACTCACAATCTGGGCTAATTTTATGTCTGTTTACACATTTTATGATTATGATCTTATTTAAATGCTTAATTAATATAAGTGGGTATACCTAATCTATGTAACTGCTTAAGTGTTTGATGGAAATCAACTTCGATTACATGACATGTATGAAACTATATTTGTACTCATTCCTACACAAATTGTACCAGTTTTACCCTAATGGCTATTTGAATAATTCTGCTTTGAATGTTGGTACATTTTGTATAAGTTTACTTATATAAGCTTGTATCCATGAATGCATATTTGCTTATGCCAATGTAATGTATGCAAATTGTTTTGAAAATGTCTATGTAAATACCAATTGAAACTGAGATTATGTTTATTTATTTGGTAAGGAATCGTAAGGAATCTTGAATACTAACCATTACACTCGTTTTAATGTGATGTACGCATACATGTACTGTACATATACCTACTTATATATGATGTATTTAGGTATATGAGCAAAAATAATTTTAATCTGTAATTCACATAAATATTTTATACATATGGATTAGTTAAAGATTAAGGCAATTAAAAATTTGAAATCGGCATAATTATTGTGCTTTCGCAATACATACCATCAATGAATGACTCGATGTTGGATTCAAGCTTTTTATAGTATTTCAAGCTATAAATTCAATAAAAATTTCATTTAAACCCAGATATTTTAACAGATTTTTAGTGTGGGAGGCAGCGATAGATTTCATAAAGCCATTTCCACAAGCTTAATTTTTCGTGTACTTACCTGTTGTACATCCCTGTTGTAAAACAGGGGGTTAAGGGAGGGTTGCAAAGTCCGCAAAGCAATGGTAAAACAAAATTCATAACCGCAAACTTCAAACGTTATGTAGGTATTATTTGGAGCGTTAGAAATTTAAACTATGAGATCTTACAACTTCATGCCACAACAAAGACTGTCTTACACCCACGTAAAAGTCGTAAACAAAACGATAACAAAATTAATTTCCGCAAGGATGAAACCAATTTTAAAGTATAGTCAATTGCCTCATACAATTTTTTTGTAAAAAAATGTTGCACAATGAAACTTCGAATAATTCAAATCCTATGTTCTATTTTGTGGTCAAATGGTCAATTTTAGGTAAAAAATAGCCATGACAAAAAATTAAGCCCGTTAAATTCTTTACAATTTTCATATGCCAATCATTTTTCTAGCACAGCTCTGCTCGCCTCTATAGGACAAAAACTGCCAAAAGCTTTATTTTTAATATATTCATGCTATCAATTGTTGTTGTTTTTTTTTTCTGGGCCCACCTGAAAATTATATATGCACTGTCTTCGTCACTATATAACTCGTCGGACTGAGATACAATGCAATTTATTCCCACTTCATAATAAAAAACTACTGTAAATGGAGATCCAATTTTCATTTATTACATTAAAACACCAAATAACTAGTCACTACGAAGTTCGTGTGTGTTCGTCAGGATGATCATCTTTAAGAATTGAAAAAAAGTAGTTTTTAAGAATTCAGAGCGATTAAAGAGATATGGTAGTCTAATGTCGTTTACCATTGGTTTCGCTCAGGGATTCACTCATTCTGAAGTCCAATGGAACAGTACTAACTACTTCTACTCAACTTACAAATTTTGTCATTGTATTGGTGAATCGTTGTGTAGGTGAAATGCCCTTCGGTTTACAGGTATTATCATTATTTGATTTGATATTTTTGGCTGCAGGAGAATGACAAGCATGGCGTCCTTCGAACAGAGGCTGACGTTTACTTTTGACATTGAGTGAGTTTATTCTGACGTTAGAGCTTTTCATGTATTAGTGCTTCTTGAGTGGATTCTGATTTTAAATCGAGAAGCGAAATTCTCTTCTCAGAATCGTCGGTTGACCGTTGGCAAAAAAGCCAATGGAATGGTTTTAGAAGAGTTTGGTTTGATTCCGGATGCTTCCAGACGTCCAATGGAAAACGACATAAAATAATTGAGTTTTTACAATTGCCATCTTTCAATATTCGAAAAAAAAAAATATTTTTTCAAAAGATACAAAATTCAAAGTTGTGGTCGTTTTTTTACAATCAAATTTTTGAAATAAGAAAATTTTCGAATTTTAATAAAAAAAAAAATAATCGCAATTTTTTTGTGTGGTGGTCAAAAAAAGCAAAGGGTGGTCAATAATGTCCAACTAGAGATCTATCATAACGATCAATCAAATTAAAAAAATAAAAAAATTTTATTATTATTATTTGTATTGTATTATTTATATACTAGAATGTCAGTTTATTAGACTTGATCATTCTTTATTCCGTCAATTTCATTGAATTTTGAACAACAACAACAACTTAAAGGTGCTACCACCAATTGCTTACGAATTAATTTTGGGTATTTTAATTCGTTTTATTTTTGTTTGGCTAGAGATATAGCTATTTCAAGGGGTGCCAAGCCCTATCATCAGTCTCCTTTATAGTGGTGCTGAGCTTTAATCCAATTTTATTTGAAAAACTTTCTACACATCATGCGGTATTTGAACCCGCGCATCAGATTTGCTCAGTCTTCGGAGCTGTGTACCCTATGTACTATGCCACCGTTGACCACTGACGTCACAGGTCTAGATGTGCTGTTTGTTTATCAATTGCATTTGGAGCATCAGCATTTTTATAAGCCCCTTTTATTTTTGCGTTATTTTTGAAATAATGGTTCTCACTTATAACTTCGTTCCGGATTTGGTACGATTTTTTTTACTTGCTTTATAGGGCGAGTTTCATTAGGTTTCATGTAAGAAAAAAATTTCGAGGTTGTAATCAAACTTGATACTACGATGATAGGGAAGTCCGAAAAAGTCTGTTTCGCCGTACCGTGTCCGTCGGTCTGCGCGTCTGTGCGTCTATGCATCCACTCTTATTTGAGCTAAAACCTGAACGGATGGACCGATTTGCTTCAAATTTGGTACAGAATATTTTCCTGTGATTCCCTAGAGGGTACATTCGATTTTTTTATTTCGCTCATATCATATAGGTTGCTGCCATACAAATATTTTGTTGTTTTTTCTTTCAAATTTTCTCATAGATGCCCATGACGATATTGACTAAACCTCATACCTGTAATAAACAAAATATTAGTAAGAAAAGTGCATTTTCAGGTTTTTGCTAAAAAAAATTCACATTCTGGAAATAGGGATTTCATGTTTTTTTTGAGAAAAATGCCTTATTTTTTAGTTATTCGCGTAGGTATATACATCCTTAAAGGGGTCAACCGTCAACCTAAATGAGTTCTTGACGTATATATGTATACATTTTTGTTCATATAATTTTGTTGGTTTTCATTTGAACCTAGTGTTGTCAGATGAAAAAAATATTTCCCCCCAGACAAATTTAAAAACCCCCCAGATTACCACATTTTGAGGGAAAAAACCCCCAAGTTTTTCTTTCAACTTTTTTGTTTTTATTTTGTATACAGCGCATACCATGGGTACCTTCAAAAGTTACTTTAAGCTTAAACAAATTGTTTTTTATTTAGAGTTTACTTTTTTAATAATTGTTTTTTTTTTTGTTCGCTTTTGGCATTGTATAAAATTGTATGTAGATTATGACCAACGACATAGAATAAAAATTACAAATAAGAACCATAATTTTAAACTGAAATTTGAAATAGGAAATGTGACAAATTACGATTATTATTAAACGAGTTACAAAACATATAAGCAAAATAATGCTTTTCTTTGCTTTATTATTGTTTCTTGATGTACATAGTTTTGGAATACTACACGAGAAACATTAAGCGTTGATTTGTACAAAAAAAATACTCGTACTGTACAGTTACAGTAAACAAATAGTGGTGTAATTATTGGATATTGATAGTAGATTTAATTTGAGAGGAAAATTTAACCTTAAAATGAATCCCCCCCAGATTTCCCTCCAAACATCTCATCCCCCCAGATATCCCCCCAACGATGAAAAAAAAACCCTAAATCTGGGGGGAAAACCCCTAAACTGGCAACCCTGTTTGAACCGCATTTTTGTATTTTCATTAAAGACAGCATCAGCTCAAAGATTTAATTATTATGAATAGGTATGATATGTACCTACTATGCATCTAGAGAAAAAACTGTGATAGTTTCAGAGATAGAAGACGGCAATTTGTAAGTATGTACATTTTACACATACACGTGGGTTATGCGGTGTTACGACTTACGAGGGGTTCAAAATTGCGATTTTGTCAGGGGTTATAACCATTGTTTATACACATTAAAATAAAGAAATGATGATCTGTCGTCCTATGGCGGAATTTTAGACTAAATATTGCAAGGTAGTTGATTTCATTCAGCTCATATTTTCATAGGTTGACACTTGACAATATTGTGAGATCCCAGTCGTGAAAAACAAGATTTATAAAAATTTCACTTCGCTGAATATATTATAAACTCAAATAGCATGCGCAAAATTGTTTCATTTCAAAGGAAAATAGGCTTGTCAACGCATAATTTGTTCATCTTTGGATTTGAAAATAAAACTATTAAAAAATGTAATTCATTTTGGTGGAGCTGTAAGAATAACTTATTCATGACAAGAGTTAATCTTAGAGAATTTGTCACTTTTTCAAAAGAAGCAGTAGCCCTAGAGAATTATTATTCTAGGGAACATGGTTTTATTCTTGCACCTAGAAAAATAATTCCCGTGGCTTGGCTTGCTGCAAAAGTGTAACCAAGTTCCCATAGAATAATATAGTTCGCAGTACATAAATACTGTAGAGTTTATATTAGAGTCGGTAGCCATCCACCAAAATATTGCGTCTTGGAAAGGTACGAAAGCATGAAAATTCTTCCATGTGATTTCAGCCCCATTATATGTAGATAAGTCCCACTGAACTATCTTTTTTTAACTTATCAGTAAAGCAGATACCCATTAGTTTTATCTATTAAACGAGCGAAAATTGATAGTTTAAAAAAAAAAAAAACTTTATCATAAATAGAATTTGCAAAATCATTCCAGGTACTTATTTGAATCATTGTTTTAATAATAAATTTTCATAAACTCTGTCTAGTCGAAAATATTAGGTACCTATACTACCTACCCTATAATAGCATACTCACTCGGAAAAACCATCTGATAAATTGTTTGTTTTAAGCTTGTTGAAATTGTTTGCCCTCATGATTCACACAAAATGTCATAAATATTTTTCTCTACCATAAGTCTGTCGCATAACCATAAAAATTATTTAATGAACACTTTAGACTTTTGCTATCGGTCGACCGCATAAAATAGAAAATACATAGAAGACCACCACGAACCACGATAAAGCACCAGAGGACTATTACGAGGGCTGGCCGGCCATCCGGTATTCTCATTGGGTTCTGAAATTTATGTAAATATATGCAAATTTTAACTATCACTCGAGCGTTTTAATGTTCACCACTTTTAACTGCGGTCTGGTATCAATTAAGCTATGCAATCACCATAACAAGTTTTCTTTGTGAATTTTTCGACTACAACGCTACCTACTTTATTTTGTTGGCATACGTATTATAGGTAGAGGATACTATCACCCGAATGCAAAAACTATACTGCAAAATGGCTATTTAGTTTATCTCTCTCATCGCACACAAACATACCTACATACATGCATAAATCGCTGAAAATTCGGCAATCAATCGAAAACGTTTCACATAATTTCCAATTAGCGGCGATTCCCACAAATTTCACATCACATCACCGCGCCAGACCCAGACCATATATCAATCAGCACTCTCTGCATGTCGGCCTCTCCTTTAAACAGAACCTGATGCCACCCTATCGCTCTCAGTCACAACTTTCATTAAAGGAGAAAAGTTCAGTTCCAATTTATAACTTAAATGGCAGAGCCAACGAGGATGCTGGCAGGATAGTCAGGAACATGACATTTAATGGCAATTGAAATGTTGAAAGATAACCTGGGAGTTGGGTTCCGGCATATGGGCACCGTATACACCGTATATCCGTACGGAAATAGAGGTCAGTCTCTATGAAGCGGAGCTCTATACCTTTTGCCTTATTGGGGGAGAACACGGATATCTAAACGGTCGAATGAAGTGGAGAAGATGGCCGACTACTGCCGACACCATGAGGCAATCCTTTGAATACAATTAAGGAAGTGGCGACTGTGTCCTTGGAATTGGGTTATCTCACGCGTGTTTGAGCTTAGATATATAAGCATCCCGTGGAAGTCAAATTACAGTCGGAAGCATAGTACCTGAATATACGGTCTTGACAGTTCTGCGCCGTAAGCTATATAATGGACAAAAGATTGAACTATGTATTCAAAAGGGATCTTTGGCTTGAATTTCAATTACTTAGAACACCTTTTGCCATTTTAATAACAAGACGTCCTGCAGGACTAATTCTGAAAAGTATCTATAACTATCTATCTTAATTGCTTTGAATAAGGAGAATATACACACACAAAGAAATGCATTAGATACCTTACTTTTATATGAAGGTGTTGTTCTTTAATTAGATCTACGCTGCTATATATAAGGGATTGGTCAATAATTAGATTCTATTGAAGAGATAATTTTTTGAAATGTAAGAACTAATTGAAAAATTCTATATGGATTAAAAGAAGGTGGGGGGGGGGGGCTTTGGTCAGGATGCAAATATAATTTTTCCCTAGAAGACAATTTATTAATTGCTTCAGAGTTGAAGGAGTTTTCTTATCATCTTATATCACAAAAAATGTTTATTATAAATTCTACTTAAAAATAAATTTTGTCGCGCTTCTGTTCGTGATGAAAAACTGGGGTCTAGTGACTAACAACTCTCAACAATCCCTGTGTGCGTGTTGTTAGGGAAGAATGGAGGGGACTTATAATTTTCTTCTGAATCCGAATAGCTAAGATGCACATAGTATCAATTTCTTGCAATAAGCAGTAGCCTATTAAACAAAAATCATATTGTTTTTTGGTGGAAGAGGCTGAGAATAAAAATCAGACCTCTGGGAAGGAAGACTACGATGGACAGCCCAACTTGTAGATTCATAATTTTTTGAAAAAGTAAAATCAAAATAAATATCACTTCATAAAAAAATGAGTACAAAATAGTTTTTTTTTAAAATGTGGTAGTAGTAGAATGGATGAAAACGGAAACCCGTCTTCTCCTCTCCGGAGAAAGTCTTTACGACGGAAGCAATAATGCATTCTATCTTTTTTTTGTGTTGATGTTGCTGCAAGCTTCGTTCGATATTGTTGCTGCTGGTTGAAGGTTGAGTTGGTGCATTAATGATGCTGAAATTCTAAATTGGTAACAGCTATTTCTTGCCATTTACAGCTTTTTCGGTCGCTTGGTCACCTATCCACCCGTGGCGTTCTTTCAGGTCACAGACATATGTATGTATGACACCGATGGCAACAGGCTTTCCTAAGATTAAGAATGGCAAAATGTCCCAAAGGTGGGAATTCGTAGTAAATTTTTTAGGCAGAAAGGCTTTCTTGGCACCAATGTAACGATGGCGGAATTTCCAGACTTGATGACCTTATGCCGAAAACAGATGTGCAGCTTTTTCTAGTGCAGCGAAAATAAATTTACACAGGTTCTTATGAGAGCTGACATATTCCAGGCTCTGCATGCAGCCTTTGCTGCATGATATCTCTATTTCTAATTTCGATGCATGGGAAAAAGCTGCACATCTGTTTTGGGCTTTAGGTTTGGCTTCAGTTTTCAAAAGGTAAACGGCGAACAACCTTCTAGTCGAGTTCAGAGAACTTGCAAGCGATGTGTGGCAATCCAACACTGGGAGTGTAATCTTTCGAAAACTGGCCAGGGTGGTTCAACATGATGATCTGAGCGGTGAGGCCGGCAGTTTTCTTAGGGGGATTGCTCTTAGAGTCACTGGCAGCCTAAATACGATGAAATTAATTTGGTTGAGACGTTCTTTACTTTAGAACAAAAAATGTCTCTGGGGACGGTCTCGACTAGAGCTTCGTGATGCATTTCAACGGACTTAACTTCAGTGGGAGACTTTGGGAATATGTCCAAACTTTCAATCACATACTTGCCTTCCAGCGTTTCCTAGAAATAAACAAGAACAATTAACCTTTTTGTTGACACCATTTGACATTAGCAGGACAGTGTGTTTGCATTGAGCCACATATTCAGTTGGTTTCTCATACAGCACTTGAAATGTTTCAATCATCTTGTGAGAAACACATTCAACAACACCCATTCGTAAAACTTTTTGCCGTTCTCTTAGGCTCAAACCATAGACCAAGCATCTCCGGGCCAAGTGCACTAAGCACTGCGTTACACAAGGTCACGTGATCATATGTCGATCAAGTGCAGGTTTTATTGTTTGACAACTGCATTTGAATCAACTAGCATTTTTACTAGCCACAGCCAAACTCACAAGTTTTTTATTGTTCATTCGGATTCGTTCAAGAAAAAATTATAAAATTTTGTTGCCCCACAGTTCTTGAAGAATCCACGCCCTAACTAACTTAAATTCCGAAGTCTGAAACATTCCTGTATGCTCACGTTTTAAGTTTTCATTTTCAGAAATGGAGTTCGATACATTTTCTAATGAATCTAAATGTCTAAGATGAGAAGAACTACATCCCACTTAGAGATACGTAGACTCTTGGAGAATTCGTCAATTCCCCGCACTCCAACGCACTTATCATTTTGTCAAGGGAGACTATGAACGTGCGTCGTTCTGAATATCAATAACTCATAATGGTTTTAAATAATGAAATCACTTGAAATTCGGAGAAAAATTTAAAACTTACCAATTTAAGAAATTTTTTATAGGAACGTAAAATTACCACTAATTCAATTTTTGTTATGAATTCTATCTCTGAAACTATTTAGGTTACTTTACGACAGTAGTAATTCATTCTTTTTGGCTTACGGTTACCTAGGTATATTGATAATATGTACATATGTGTCATGGACAGTGTTCTCATCTTGGCATTATTAATGCTAGATCTAGCACTATAGACGAGAGAAAAGCATTATGAAATTTGAAAGTTATGCCAAATGCTTTTTTAGCATTCTTGAATGCCAAAATTGATTTTCAATCATTGATTCAGATATCTGAAAAAAATATTTTCAAAATAATCTATATTAACATTTTAAAATTTGTTTTTAAAACATACTCATTATTGTGATATATAACGTCAAATTGAACCCAGACTTTCCAAATTCCAATATGAAACAAAATAATATAATTCAGAATCAAGATATCGAAAAAGTAATGAATTGTGTATGGGTAGGGTATGTGTGAAAGAATTTTCATATATTTAAAAGAGACCAACAAGGAAAATATAGGAAATTTATTACCATATCATTTGGATTAAGTGCACATAAAATAACTGTGATAGAAATGACGTCTGAATTAAATGAAACTCCAAATATTTATGTACATAAATATGTACCTAGACGTAAAAACACAGATCTAGTTTCTTAAATAATTATTTTTACAATACTACTGACACGGCGAACTTCGTTCCTCCTTCAAATATTTAAATTATTAATGTTCCTTTCGAAAGTCGAGCAAGCTCCAATTGTTATCACGACTTTTCGACTTTTCCGGCCTAATTTTCCAATTTTTTTCTCCGTAGTGTATGTATCTGGTTCAATGCAAATCCAACAATAAAATCTCCGTCCAATTTGGACGGGACGATTTAAGTGCATACGAACAAGAAACTAATTGAGAAAGTTTGAAATTTCAAGATGTTTTTACCTTTTTCTGACTTTGTTGGTCGAATTTTCTAATTTTCGTTCGAATTTTTCAATTTTCGGTTCCGTTGTGAGTTAATCTGGTTCAATAAATATCCAACAAAAAACTCCGCAACCGAATCGGATGATGTTAAGCCGAGTTATGCGCATACGAACACAAAAAAGTATTGATTTTTTTATAGATTTAAATATCAATCATTAAAATAAAATAAATCTACTACGATTTTTATGTTTTATCTTCTTCGTTATGTCGTTTTTAATACTTATTTCTGAAATAATAAATTTTAATTTTGCTTTATCAAAAGTTTTTGTTCTTTTAAGCCCAGTATGCTGCTGATACGAAACGAAATGCTTACAAAAATCATAACGAAAAATTACCCCTTATGAAATTGTTACCATTTGCAAAAACAAAAACAAACACAAAACGCATAAAAATCACTGAAAGCAAAGTCGTGATGAAAGAAACAACAAATACAAAGAAGAATAGAGACCAAATGTCACTTTTCCTCACACAATTACTGGCTGAAAAGAATGGTGACGCAGACGGAACCGGAGACGGAGCCGGAATAGCTGTCAAAATATTAAATACACGCAAATTCAATGTTGCGAACACAACGGAACGTAGACGCATACGGAGCTGCAGACGCAGACGGAAGAGTTCGCCAACTTTTAACTTTTGACGTACGGCACTTTTGACGTTTCAATTTGTATGAAGAAAAAAAACAACTTTTTGGGTCGGAAAAAAATATTGTGGTTATTTGTATCGCGAAAAAAATTATTTATTAAAAGGAATATTATTGGAAACAAAAAATGTGATTTCTGAGCTTGTACACAAGAATATTCTTTAGTTTTTCTTCAAAATACATTCAAACCTCTACAGCTGCATTGTGGGCAGGTAAAAAAAATAAAGTACGACACTTTTTGACAGCTCTTCCAGTTCCATCTGCGGCTTCAGTTCCGTCATTCTATTCTGTTCAGCCAGTTAATGGTACAGGCAATTAATATGTGCGAAAACAGAGGGGAGATCTCTCCAAATAATCAGCTACAATTATCGATTTCGCTCATCGGACAGCGTACCGCAGAACGAAAAGCAGAACGAAATTTTTCGTTTATGATTTCGTTGTGTCATTTTTATATGGGATTTTTCGTTTCGCATCAGCAACATACATACTAGGCTTTAATCTTTGAAATATAAGTTTGTAAAAGATAAAACTTCCTACGAGTCGATTTTAATTATTAATTAATACTCTGGTATCGCTTAATCTGGTTTGTAATGATTCTCGTTTCTGGACTTTAATTCCTACTATATAATATGTTCTGTGGCATCGGTTTAAAGCTTTTCCTAAGCCAACGCGAATATTCAGGGTGACGAATAAAACGAGAAACAGATTGAAGCAGCAACAGCACCGTCAACAGCAACAGAGGCCGCCATTAATTTAGAACCAACGTAAATTAGATAAGATAGACAGATAAGAACAGCAACAGCAACGTCAACGGCGCCGTTAGGCCTAAGTCTTAAATTTGCTGTTGCTGGTTTGGAAAATTCCTTGATTTGAAACGTCAAACAGACACAAATGTAGGTGCTGTTGCTGGTGGCAATGTGTTTGAGAAATTTTTGCTGGCCAGCGTGCTGTTTGCTGTTGACGGTGCTGGTGCTGTTGCTGGTTTAATCTGTTTCACGCATAACATAATAATAACACGGGGCTGTCAAACAAAACAACACGTTATTATTATTGTTTTCCTTCGTCGTGCCGAATGTTCGCGTTGGTTTGGGAGAGCCTTAAGTCTGAAACGGAATTGGCACTATTCCTTATAGTTTTTCCTTAAATTTAAATCACTATACCTACCTACCTACCTGGGTTATACAGTTTCTCAATTTACATCCGAAGTTCTTTGTCAATAATCATTTGTTCTTATAAATTTGAGAGCCTATCATAGCAACAGCTTGTATCTCCCGCAACACAAACTAATCTTAATACAACATTATTATCTTTCAAAAACACTGACTTTTTGGTCTTATCCCAATCAGCATTTTATCTCTCTTTAAGATCCATCACACAATAAGAGTGTCCCCCGAATAAACCACGTTGGACTGGTTAAGCCACAAAACAGACTTATATACCTATTCCAGTGTCAATCAAAATCAAATAAATCTTCCAATTTCCTTCTACTTCTTCGTGCATTATGGACGAGTATAACAAATCATTCACACAGGAATCAGTTTGCCCCACAACAACAAAATATCCATTTGTTATCCTTCCAATTAAACGCAATCATCAATCAAAAACTCTCCCCTTAAAATTGTTTTATTGTACACTGATATAAATTTCCCTATACCTATATCACTCTCTTATAGTCTTACTTTTTGCCAATGTCCTTGTGCAGAGCTACCAAGCAGTATAGCACCTGGCACTGTGTCCAATGCACATACATACTCGAATGAGAAACTTAAATCGAAGGCACACAAGTGCAAGTAGAGTTTTTCTATGAAAATCTAAACAAAGGGCATACATATTAGACATCCTTCAATGGATTTAAAAGCTCCAATCTAAACCTACCGTCAAAATTTCGATATCCTCAGTCCAAAACTGTATATTTTATAAATATGCCCCCATCTATGTATTTTGTAACCCTTTTTTACAAAGTGAACTCAGCCCACTCATATAATGAAAACATTTGATAAAATTTGCTTCGTATTTCCGCAGGAACTTGTTTTAATAATAATTGGATATTCGGACCAGAATCTATGATCTCACTTACGAGGAGAGGACATGAATGATGTTACAAAATATATTTTTTGGGTTACTTGCTATTTTATATATTGGAAAAGTTATAATTACGTATCATGACCCTGAAGTGCATTAAAAATATTTTCTTTACAAAAAAAAAAAAAAAGAGTAGAAAAGTTTATTCAGTCTGCCATCTGCTCTCTAATATTCCGACATCGAACAAACGATAAGGCTACAAATTCACCTTCGACATTTTGCCAGCTGAATGAGGAAGATATCCAGAAATCCATATAGATTCGCATGCGGACCTTTGTAATTTTTACACACGGCCGTATTAGAATTTATGTTAGGCCGGATTATATCTGCAATAACAGCGTTACTACAGAATCTTTCCTTTTATTGTTTATGGTTGTCAAGAGTTAGTCCAACTCGGAGTATACTTTTTCTGAAAAAACAATTCATCTTTCAGAAAAGGGAATGAATATCTCGAGTCAATAGGAGTGTTCAGTGAGGCTGTTCCGAACAGTTTAGAACAGAAAAGAACAGGTTTTTGCTGTTCAGTGAGAAATTTTCTGTTCTGACTTGCTGTTCAGTGAGTCTGTTTGGAACAGTTTAGAGCAGGATTTTCTGTACTTGCTTTTGAGGTATAGAACAAATTAGAACAGATTAGAACAGGATTTGTGGGAAATGTCAGAATTAGTTGTTGTTCTGTTCTGTTCTGTTCTGACTATTTCTTCACTGAACAAAGTTAATATGTCTGTTCCTTTACTTTGAAACTCTGTGATTTTTTGTGCATTTTACTGCCATTTTATTTTTTTTATATGAACTTTGACAGAACGTTGGACTGAAATTCTCACAAATGCACAGAAAATCACAGAGTTTCAAAGTAAAGGAACAGGGCTAATATTTTGCCTTGTGTCATTAAATAGTTTATTTCGAAGGTTCTGTTAGACTTGGACTCCATCACAATAATTGCCAAAAAGAGTAGGAAGCGGGCCAGAATACATGGCAAGGTTTAAAAAATGACATGACACAATTCATGCCCCGTCAAAAATAGCGTATGCTAATAACCAGCTTAGACATCTAGAAAAACCATTTGTTGAAACGAAACATAAATATTTAAATTCAACATAAGAGCTTGTGTGACAATTTACGCTGAGGAAAAACTAAAACTTAAGGGTTTAAGTTGCAGTTGCATATAAATATTTAAGTTTGATCGTTTCAGCAATTGGGGCTAAATAGACCGAGAGCTGGCGACGGATTTTCTGCGTGAAAGGAAACCAAACGGTATTAATGTTACAACTAGTCCTAGGGAAGGTAATAACGAATACGAAAGTCTGTCTGCACGTAGTGACCGCGTTTCCGCGAAAAAGTGCATCAAAAGTACAACTTTTCTGAAAATAGAAATAGTGAGGGAAACCACTTAAAATGCATCGCATCCCGACGCCACGGACTCGCTGATTACAAAAATGTAGTGTAGGTGGCCGCAAAACCCTCGACAGACGCCGCCGAAAATGCGTTTTTTTTTTTGACGTTTTTTACTTTTTGGGAAACCACTTAAAATTGGTGTCATTCGAAAGCTCTCGACTTCCCGAGTGCGAATATGCCCATGACAGACGTGTAGGTGGCCGCAAACTCGCGACAGACACGATTAAAATTGCGGCTTTTTTACGAAATTCTAGATAACTTATGTTACACACCTAATTACATCGCAATCTGAGGCTCTTCACTGCCAAGAGTATAAATATGTGAAAAAAAAACAACTTTCAGTTTTATCCAACAGCTGGAAAGCGCGATAAAAATCGCGGATTTTTTCAGTGTACGACAGTTTGATTCGATCGATTCTGTTCTGTAATGTTACAAAGATTTGGTTATCTTCTGAAGAATGAGATTTTGTGAGGGCCCTTTTTCCGTATGTACGCAGATCCACAACTGAAAACTGTAAATCTCTTTAAAAATACATGTGATTTATAATAAAGAACAATTTGAATTATAAATTTTATTATATGTGGAAGATATCCATTTCTAGTTACATATAACATTTTGAGTATCAGAAGAAGACCGTCAAGTCAGTACAGATATAGAGATAGAAACTGAAAGTCTCTTGTGCTATAAAATGTCCAATAAAATAGATTTTTTGACTTCCTGACTTTGTCGTTAGTGAAATTTATGGCCGTACATTTATTTTCAAAGGGATGAAGAGGTATGAAGCAGAAGTTTTCTGCAGTTTTGGGTTTTCTTTTGATATACCTAACCTAACGTACCTACATACCAGTGGCGTGGCGTGGATGATTTCACATGGTAAGTCGAAGAAAAATTAGTCACCAGAAGTATTGCACATCCACGCTATGGTATAAGTATAGATTACAAATTTTGTATAGATAGGGTATTAAAAGTTTAATTTTACAATAAAATAAATTACACATTACTTCCTCAGAAAACTTCACACAGCAGCGCAGCGATATACATACAAAATTATTGAAATAAAACGAAAAAAAGCTTGTTACTTTTTTTCGAATTAAAATTAATTTTTCGAACAGAAACCTACCCCTACCTCTGCCCTGCTCAATAAACTTAATACATACGACAGCGAGATACATACAAAATTTTCTCTTCTACAACTCCACAAATAGAACTTATTAAATTTCTCCCTGGATATAACAAATTTATTCTCTTTGCTCTTCTTCTTCATTTATTCGCATAAAATATTCTCTAAACAAGACGCAGAAAACCGAGTTATTTCTTTTGCTTTCTTATAGAAAAAAAACAACACGGTTTTCTTCGACATATTTAGACAATTTTCTATTTATATAGATCAATGTTACTCGTTATTTAATAAGCTTGATTGAATGTTGAAAGGTAGAATTTCAAAAGGTAACTCGATAGGAATCGTGTTATATAGACGCCACGCCACTGCTACATACATACATACTCACACATCCTTTCTTCATCCTTCATCAGCGCCAAATGAAAGTGGGCTGATGGCGTCTGCTTCTTGGAACTAAAACAACAACAAGCAACATCCTGCGGGTTAATGGTGTTTCTAGAGTTTATTTTTTTCCACCTAATTTTCAAACAAAAAAATAGAAGAAGACGGTACAGTCCTTGCGTTTGGAGTATAGGAAAACTCACATTACACATTAAAAAAAAAAGAGATACTTTGACTACACCGACAACGTCTAGTAGGACGACACAAGGCATCGAGGATGATGATGAAGAATGAGAAGAATTCCAAGTCCAAGCGAAGAATCGCTTCTTATAAACAACTGTAAAAGAGAAATTTACCATTTGTTTGTGTGAGATGGTTTAGGTTAGTGATGGGGAACCGTAGTGTTGGTAGAATGAGAATAATTTGGCAATCTGGTTACGCCTGGCCCCAATTTTTATTATAGCACACACGAGCGACATTTGAATTTTTGTCAACGAATGGATAATAATTGTATGTCCGTCTTTGTTATGTAGGTAACTAACATATTCCTGCTTTCATTTATATGTATGTATATAAATGGAAGCAGGAATCTCGTTCTTAACGTTTTTACGTTTCGTTGTGTCCATTAAATTACGTTCTCAATTTGTCAGTGTAATGGGCGTTTTTAATGCAGAAATGTTGTGGAACTTTTTTTTTTTAATGGCTTTTCCATGGAATGGATTTAAGTTGCAATTTTAAGGACCATTGGGTCAATGTGCTGACTTTTATATATATTATTATTGTGTTCTGTTTTGTTTATAAAGCTTCGTTTGAGACTTTTTTTTATTTTATTGCAATTGGCATAAGGTTCGGTGGTCAGCAATAAAGTGATTGATTTCATTAAAGAAGACACAACATTAAGAAATAAAATAAATTACATAATTGAAAAAAAAAATACTCATAAAATTATGTTTATATCCAAAATTGATTTTACTTTACGGGGTGTTTGTTGAAGAATAGGTACTGTTTGTTTTCCTTAAGAAATATTTTTGTCAGTTTTCAGTTCAGTCGAAGAAGATTTTTTAAGAAGAGGTTTTTAGATTGTGTAAGTATCTACTGAGGTGCTTATGGATACAAGTATTTCAAAAGAGTCTTGTGATCAGGAAAGGAAATTAAATCTGTACCTAATTGAAACAGTGAGATTTTTTGGTTTTCTGTATTGGATATATTGAACTACATTCACTGATCCAAGGTTGAATGAATACACTAACTAACTAAGCTAACTGATGTGAAAAAAGTGGGCAGAAATTGTTTTTTTCGTTTCCATTTTGATGACAATTTCACAATATCTATGAACCACTCAATTTGTTCCTTTAATTGTTTTTTTGCGATTTTGATCATTCGGTATGTGAAAACGGTTCAATGGAATAAATTTTACAGAAATGTTGGTTTTTTTTTACCTTTTCTGAATGTAATGGTAAGGAGCCAAAAACAAAATAATGGCTATAAAGTTTTGAAAAAATCTTCTAGAATATTAATTTCAGGTTTTAAAACTACTCTTAAATTTTCCATGTCGTCATTCCTTGCGAAGATATTGGTATAAACAAGTTATCGAAAGAAAACCTTAAACTGGCTCAGAAAAATTTTTTTTAAAGAAAATTACAATGTTCAAAAAAAAAGAAAAATATTAAAATTTTTGGGTCGTGTTGCTCTAATGATTGCGTAATAACGGTAACTTTAAAATATCATTAGCTAAAATTTCTCAATACAAAAGGTATGACGCTTCAGAATGCTTTTTGTTTTATCTCAATACGACAACTTTTCCCAGAGATACAGATCTTCAAAAAACACTAAAAAAAAATTTTTTTTTTGTTCCTTTAATTGTTTTGACAAGTGTATAGTTATAGAAAAAATAAATAAATTTGTTGGCACAACAGCTCATAAAGAACTAGGGCCTAGTGACTTACAACTCTCAACCATTCCTGTGTGCGTGTCTGCAGGAATGGAGGGGACCTACAGTTTATTGCCGAACGAAGTGGCACTTTTCTATGACAAGAGGTACTCTTGAAGGATTTGTCACTTCCTCGCAAGAGGCAGTAGGCCGGAAAATATTTTGAGGTGGCAGAGGCTGGGAATCGAACCCAGAACTCTGGCGTGACAGTCCAACGGACTTAACATTTCGCCACGGGCTATACTACACAGTGAATAGTTAAATAGTAAAAATAATATTCATAAAGGATAAGGAATAAAATATAAAAAAAAAATTACTTATACGCCCTAGTGTACCTCTCGCTTCAATTATTAGTATGAATATACTTAAAAAAAAAATAAAATGCACGACTTGATGGCATCAGTAATGCCATCTTTTATCTTATATTTTAAAAGCAATCATATAACAGTAGGTACCTAGGTAGGTGCATAAAATATGGAGTAATACTTTTTTGCAGAATTGTAACAACATTTTTCAAAAAAACTTCCAAAGTCTATTAGGGATTTGCGTAAAGGCGGTTTAATTTAAATTTACAGTATCTGGTACCCCATATTAGATCCTTGCTCTGACATTGTTATAAAAATCAAGCATTTTCTTGGGAATCAATCACTAAAACTTATTCTTTTACCTATACATAGCTCATTTATGCCCCTTTATAGCCGTGTCCTACTTCCCACTTTATTTATTCCATTAGGCTCATACACATGTTCGTACGTCACATTCTAGTCTATACATATCTCCTCTTCGGTTGGATTTTTGTATTACCCTTTAGGACCCCATCAATAATTTTTTTCAATATACTTACGCATACTACATATACATATACTATGTATTGTATATTTAATAGGTATTGACCAATTAAAAATCACCCACCTTATAATTATATTTACTATTTCACATATTTGATGTCAGGACAAAAGCGAAAATATCTATATTGTGTACATATGTACATACAAATTGTATAAGAAGTTTTCTTTTGTTTTCTTCTTTATTTCATAACTTTACAACCCGTTATCGTATGGAAATGATTGAGACGTATTCTTAAAGATAATAAAATGTTCTGTAAAAAATATTTTATACATCTTGTCTAATTAGTAGACTCCTTTATAATTTATTGAAGGAATGAAGGAAATTTGTAACAAATAGTCTTACATATATTTAAAAAAAAAACGTAATTACTAAACTAATTACTAAAATAAAAGTCGCGTATTCAAGTCGTTTGCTAAACTCATGTTTTACCTAATTTAAGTTTAAGGCCTATTTGGATCAATGAATATATGTACCATCTACAGTCAAACTTTGATAACTCGAACTACTATTATCCACAAAAAAAGTTCGACTTATCAAAACTTCGAGTTATCCAAATTGTTGAACAAAATTATAACAATTAAACAAATCAATGTCTGAAATACAAATGTACACACATTTTGTGCTTTTATTAAGTCTAATATGTTTTACATAAATATACATAAAATCTTACACCATAGATATACAAAATTATTGCATGTATTTAGTGATTTGGGTCTGAGAATAGTTTTTTGATTGTTTTTTTCTGAAGAAAAAAGATTCAAATTTTTTTAAAGATACATAAATTTCATCTGTTGTATCGTCACAGATTGCAATTATAAATTCAAATTTTGTAATGCAGGTGCTAAAAAACGCTTTGAAGGCTGTTGAATAAATTCCTCTACCGAAGTCTTGTCCTCAATTTCTATATATCAATTAAAATCGGATTTAAAGATTTGGAGCTATAGAGCTCAATAATGTCCTCGTCTGTAGTAAAGGCCGATATGCAAATATCGTTATCTACCTCCATATAATCTTCAAGAGGTACATATATTAGTTGCTATTTTAATTTGCCTCATCCATTTATCATATTCAGCTTCTATTAAAATTCGATCTTCATCAACATTGTTGTAGAAAACTATAGGAATGTCGTCTTGTCTTCTTACCATGTAGAATATTGGCCAAAACCAGGCTTTTTTTTAATCAATTTTCTATCGTTTGACTTTTGACGTGTACTCAAAAACTTCTAACCAGCAACGAAACATGTAGCTAAAGAAAAGCCAAATTTCTAAACCTATAAATATGTGTGTATGTAGTATCTCGTTTTCAAATGAAAATTCCTTTCTAAAATTCGATTTTCAAATGCATACGTGAAGTTATTTCTTCTCTTAAAATGGGAACTCTCCTAAAAAGTTGGACTTGCTTGAGGCATATGCCATTTTTTTTTTTGTTCGAGTTAAAAAGAAAATCGAGTTATAAAAGTTCGAGTCATCAGGGAAAAAAATTTATAAAAAATCGAATTATCGAAGTTTGATGGTTTATGTATGACCAAATTCTATTTTTTAATTATCTAAATAGGAATTTATTAAATAATTTTACTTCAAATATTGGAATATTAAACAAGAAAATTTACTATAAATCTCTTAAAATCAAATTTAATCGAATTTAAGCTTAGCAACATTTTAAATATTACTATGAATACAGCCAATATAATTTACATAATGCATTGATACAAATAAATGCATAGGAGAACTTAGGAGTAGCAAAAAATTGATCTTCATTTTCGATTTTTCTGAAGAAGAGTATTAATATACCTACCCGAAAAATCACACGCACCATAAGTAAAAGGACACGAACACAGGGAATATCCACACATTTTATGTGATTAAAGAAATAGTGACCATTAACCGTTAAAACATTGACGATGATATCAGTGGATTTTATTTAACTGCAGCCACTTTGGAAGAAAAGGTTTTTCACTATACGTCGTCCATCTAACGTTGCTTTTATGATCGTCCTTAAGAAAATACCTATAGTATTTTCGTATAATCTATATCCTTTGAAATAAATTTCATCCATCTAAGTGAAAGTGAAGTGTATTTTGCCATTTAATTTGTGGTTAGCATTTCTTATGTCCTGATAGCATCTCTATTTCACTACTATATGTCTGTCTATCTATAAACATACTTTGTCACTCTATATAGTTAATCTTTAGCCTCGTCTATACATATATGTATATATTGTATTATGTATATACAAAAGAATATAAATAAAGGTTTATCCTTAAAAACTGCCACGCTGATAACATCACGTATGTGTCGCAATGTTAACACCATGTGTGAATAGGCCAATAAAAAGTTTCATTACCGCGCCAACCTTAAAGAACTTTCATCTTTTATACCAAAGAATTACTTTATATTTATGTGTGTGTTTGTGTGCATGTAGTTTCCTTATAACTGCCATTACTTAGCTTTCTTTCATTGTCTTTTTATATGTAGGTACTACATACATATATGGCAAGTTTTGGATTCGTACAAAAATCGAGCTCCAGATTTTGATCAAACTTTACATTACGATGATAGGGAAGACGAAAAAAGTGGGTCTAGCAAATCCGTCCGTCTGTCTGTCTATCTGTTTGTCTGTCTGTCTCTCTGTGTACTCGTCTACAGCCTAAACGTATGTGTCGATTTTATTTAAAGTGGGTATATAATTTTTTTTGGACATTCCCCCGACATGTTTTTTAAATTTTTTTATGATCAAAGAAAACAACGGTACCTGCCATATATATTTTTTTTGCAAATCCTATTTTTTTCAAAAATGTATGGGCTACCTTTAAGTATAAATAAAATTTCCAAAACATGGTTTTAAATGGTACCTCTTATAGCACCATTTTTTTTATTTTGCATTATCTCAATATCTGCATAACCGATTAAAATTAAATTTTTCATACAAAATCTTCTAAAAACTTGAAATCATACTGCATATCAAAATTTTCAAAAAAATATATTTTTGGTTTTTAAAAAAATGTTTCAGATTTTTTTTTGGAAAATTCGATATTTCAAAAACGGGTAGATGATTTTTTTCGAAATTTAATTTTTAATTCAACATTAATAAATACCAAAAAATGGTGCACCAATTTTTTTCTTAAAAATGTTTACAAAATTTCATATATAAAAAATTAATAAATAAAAAAAAAAAAAACCGCTCCTACGATTTTGAATTTTTTTCTCCAAATCTAAGACTAAAGCCGGAACCACATATATCTCGTGTGGTGTGTTGTGGAGTCGTCAAAAGCTATCGTTCCAATATATTTCATATGCGTAGAACCATACTTGTCTCGAGCAATGTGTTGTGGAGTGGTGTGCTGTGTCGAAATCGGTTTATTTACGATTGCACCATACCACGCAATGACGCAGACATTTTTTTTAGTGCCCAGGAAAGAGAAAACAATGCTCTTGAGAACAGAATAATAAGAAATATAAAACATCAGTTTGTAAGACAGCACGCTTGATTAGTGTACTCAGTCCACAACACTCCACAACACACCACACGAGACATGTGTGGCTCCGGCTTAAGATTAGTTAAAGTAATCAGATGATGTATATTTTTTAGCTCTCAAAACAATTTAAGAAGATTTTTTTAATAAATTTATTTCGAATTATGTTGATTTTCAATAATTTTTCAATTTAAGCTCTAAGTTTTATACATGTAACTTACTAGTTTAAACTTAAGGCTCCCGTAAAAAATTATTTGTATATACTCATAGTACACTCAATCTCTAAAATTCGATGAAACTTTTACTTTTTTCATTTCCGATACAGTTACTAGTTTAAGAGATTTATTAGGCATTCTTAAAAAAAATGTGAAAAATTGATGTTTGAAACCAATTTGGGCTGTAATTCTCAATCACAGTTATTTGTAAAAAAAAAAATTTTTAAAACATAAAAAGTATTGCACGTCACAACTGAATTAAATACACTAATTGGAGACTATCAAACTGCAAATTATAAAGCAAGAATATACGCGATATAAGAAGCTTTTACACTTTCTCGAGGGGATCCTTCACTTACTTCATGTCAAATCCGCAAAAAAACGACAAAATTGAAACAGTGACAATTAACTAAAGACTAGAGAAAAATTATTATTCGAGGGGGTGCTTTGTCCACTTCATATTAATTTAGTGACCTCTGCCCCCCACCCCAAAAAAAAAAAAAAAAAAACGTAGAAAACATTGCACCTCGAAACTGAAATTAAAATCACTTATGAACGGCAGATTTTTGAGCAGGAACACATGCGATGACCCCTTTTTCGAGAGGTGCTTGACATAAATTAAGCCAATCAGGAAAACAAAAACATGGCACGACCAGAATAAAAAAAAAATCAATATAATAAATTGTAACTCGTTTTCGAAATTATCACCGCACTTACTTAATTTTGCTTAAAATAATTTAAGCTAAAATTAAAAATCATGGCAATAAAATTGTCAATTGCCACTCAATACTTAAAAGCAATCACCTACGACCTACTCCTGGAATTAAGTGTCAAGTGAAATAGGACCCAGTTTTGTCTCCAAAGTTAATTCTTTTGCTTCCTCTGCACATTTACTTTTCATTTTTAACGGCATGGCGCGGCGGGAGCGTTGCAGCGGCGCGGCGGCGGTATCGTCTGTCACTTCTTTTAGAGTGATTCATTGAAAAACATGGGGTTCTGCATTTAGTAGGTGCTAGATTCTTTGTCTAAAGGAACGAGCAGGTGGGGCTGTGAAACTTTCACTGCAAGAAAACTACACCAAAACTATTGGCTTGATCTCGATGGTCGGTCGGTGGATATGGTGGTGATGTATTTGGGGGCAAACTTTAAGGACATGCTTTATACAAATAGAAGACCTGAGGGTGTTCAGATAAAAAGTTTCACATTTTGTCCCATAATCGATGTTTGAGGAAATTTCTTGACTATCGATTTGATAAGTTTCTCCTCTCCAATAGAAAAACATGCGGTTCATTCCAAATGGGAAACTGCTGCAGGATAAAGATGCACCATCGAACACAGTGTCCAGATCCGGATTCCTTCTATTTCAAGTTTTCTTTTCTTATTTTCAATTCTTTTAGTTTATCTGTATAATAGGACGAGAGATGGCAACATTTGTTGGTGAAAGTCTTTTGAAGTATATGGTATAATGTGGCATGGGCGATTGAGAAGTTTTTCAAAAGACGGATAAATGTTGAAAACGAAGAAAACACCTGTGGTGGTCCTTGATGCAGAAAGTTTTTTCGTTAAATGACATTTCAGTATTGTTTTATTCTTTTTGTGTGTAGTGAACAAAAATGCCATTTGAAAAGGAGGTATTGCTTGCCTTTTGAAAATAAGCTTTGAAGATAGAGTCGAAACTCAGGCTGTGGTCAAAAAATTGAAAATATGGATTTGGGGTAGATATAATATTGTGCACGATTTCTAAAACCTTATGCCCTACTTCTTTGACTCAAACTTGTTCGTCTCATAACTGTCAATTCTCCACAATTAAATTTGCAAAAGTAAAATAACAAGAAATCTATGTGTCGTATGTGAAATAGAAAAAAACCTATCAAAATTCAGGCCCTCACTTTGAAATCGTAGAGCGACGCGAGATAAACTAAGGCTAGGCACGCACTTTCGATTTAAAGTCGTTACGGTTAAAAAATCGCGATCGCATCAATTTTCGCCGTGCACGCACTTGCGATTTAAAGTCGTTGCGACTGAAAAGTCACACTAAAAATGGAACCTGTTTCATTTTTTTTAAGCGACGACATTATTCAGTCGCATGTGCGTGCACTCATATTTAAAATCATGTGTTTCATTTCTTGCGACTGAAAAATCGCCCGACTGACAATCGCAAGTGCGTGCATGCTTATTTCTTTCTGCGACTATAATTTTTAAATCACAGAAATTTAAATCGTAAGTGCGGTCACAAACATACGAAATGCATTTGTTTTATTTTGTCGCACAATCGAAACCGCAAGTGCGTGGTTAGCCTAAGATGAACAGTCAATGATGGTTTATTGAAATCTCGTTCAATGAAGACTGACGGAGCTGTTGACATAGCTCTTTGAATGCTTTATAAGGTTCTGGTTTTGTATAGTGTTTTCTAGTTATAAAAGTAGCGAGAAAGGAATAATTTGGAAGAACCTTTGACCTTCGAACCATTACCATGGGTTTGAAATATCTAGTGACAGTAAGTTAAGCTTCGAACAGCATCAAGGGCAAGTTCGTGCGATACAGTCGTGCATTTTGTTTATGAGTGTCAAGTTAGTTAGTTTAAAAAAGGCTTAAATTTTCTTTATTGAATGGTTTATTGATGAATAATTTGCCTATACAACCTAGTGTAGACGAAGATTAACAATCAACAAGGGGTTTTTTTTGTGCTTAATATCGTTCAACGAAGACTGATGGAGCTGTTGGCAATGTATGTTTTAGCTCTTTGATTGCTTTAAGGTTTTTTGTAGTATTTCTTCTTCTTCTATAAAAATAGTGAGAAAGGAATAAGTTGGAAGAACGCTGTTATACGCTCGGCGCTCAAGTTCAGAAAGTTTGGGTTTTTCATTAGGCCAAAAAAAAAAAAACAAAAATCAGATCTATCAAATCATCTAACTATTCTAACGCATGGTCTTATGTACTTGACTACTAGATGGGAAATTCGAATTTTCGATTTCGGTCATCTAAAAACGGTAGGTAAACAAATGTTTCGGTTTATTCTAAAGGTTTCGATTAAATTTTGCAAGTGAAGTAACCAAAGTGGTCTGGTTCGAATTCAAAAAAAGAGGTTTGACCCACACTGATAACTTCGCATTGGTCCCCTTTGAAACTAGACACCCGATATTATTTTTTATAAGAAAATTACCAATTAAAAATCTTCGAAAAACTTATTAGTTGTGCAATCAAGGAAAGGTCTAGAAAAAAAAACATCAATTGAATTTTTTTAAAAACCTTATCAATTTATTACTATGGTATTGTGTGTAGATTAAAATTATTTCGGAAAAGATATCATTGGTTGTTCTCGAGATATTCGAGCCGTAAAACATTTTTTAACAATTTTTAGCATTTTTTTTGCAGTTTTTTGGTTTAGAAAAAAAAACCGTGAATTGAATTTTTTTAACAAACTCTACCGATTATCAATAACTTTGTGTATTAAATAAAATTAAACCGAAGCTAATATCTTTGTTTGTTCAGAAGGTATTCGATATTTCTTAACAATTTTTAATGTTTTTTTTTTTAATACAAAAAAAAAACTACGAGTTGATTTTTTAAAAAATATGTAACCAATTTTGTACTACGTCATTATGCATAAAATAAAAACAGACCGAAGTCGATAGCAATATTTTTTTTAGAAATATTCGAGAAACAATCCATTTTACAGCTTTTTTTTTAAATTACTGTAATAAAAAAACAGCAAATTGAATTTTTCTGAAAATCCTTTCTGCACGTTATGACCTATTATCTGTAAAATAAGTCGATATCTCTATGCGTTCTCGCGATATCGTCGGCGAAACAAAGCTTCCGAACGTACGTACACAGACTAAATTAAATTAAATTTGGTGGCACAACACCTTATGAAGAACCCAGGGCCTAGTGACTTACAACTCTTAACCATTTCTGTGTGCGTGTCTGCAGGAATGGAGGGGACCTACAGTTTATTGCCGAATCCGAACGGCTAAGGTGAGCGGCATTTTTTTGTGACATGAGATACTCTTGGAGGATTTGTCACTTCCTCGCAAGAGGCAGTAGCCCGGAAAAAAACTTAAGGTGGAAGCGGCTGGTATTGAACCCAGACCTCTGGCATGACAGTCCAACGCACTTACCATTACGCCACGGGCTACGTACACAGCCATCTCTCTCAAAACAATGTAATCCGAATCCAAAGACCTCATTTGACTTTGAGAAATGTCAAAATTTTCAATTTCACAAATCGGACCGATTACAATAACTTCCAATGATAAGTTAAAAATTCAGCTTAGAAAGCGTCAGATAGCTTATTTGAAATCGGAACACTTGAGTTGCTGTCTAAATTATTTCGTATACAATCACGAAGTATTCCTTCCATAAACTGATTGACTGTCATCTGATACCATATAAGTATTGTGATACGACAAACTTTTTGAAAAAAAAAAAAAAAAATATTATTAAAAAATCTGAATCTGAAAATTTAGATGTTTATAACAGCAAAAACCGTTGTCCTACTGGTGTCTCACCGGTTTTTTAATATACTGGTTTAACAACAAAATCTTAAAGCATATTATTACAAAATTTAATTTATTACATATGGCGATATCAAAGAACCTTTTTTGCCAAAAAATTTTCTTTTCCTTCAGCAGTAAAAAAAAATTAACCCTTATTTGCAAATATTCAGATTGTCTAAATTGTAGGTTACCCAAAATCCGAAGAGAATATCGATTAAAGGAATAAAAACTAACAACCCTTTATTATTATAGCCAAAGTTCTTTTTTCTCAAGTTTTTTTTTTTTTTTTAATCGAACCATCCGAAGGGCATATTAGGTACATAGGTTTTGCTCTTGCTATCTACTTAAGATTAAAATTAAACTCTAATTTATATTCAACGTCTGAAACACATGTCCCCCCTAAAACATAAAAAAATATAATAAAATAAATACGAACGCCCAACAAAAACCAAAAACCCGGTCTAGGAAATGGGTTCAATTCAAAGTGCCTATACTATAAAACACCATCTTCTCCTTTCTGTTCCTTATGCAACACTAAAATCATGCATTATACATTTTCCCATTTTCACACCTTACCTCTCACGTGGAAAAGTGTCCTTTTCACAAATTGGAAAGAAGACCCACTATACGTTCAACCCTTGAATTCAGGAGATTTAGGGATATAGATAGGAACTGAGGGGTACAGACCAAATAGACAAAATTGAGGAAAATTTCGTATCCGATTTGGGAATACTTATCGCACCTTCCTGGGTGTCACATGTATGTATAAATGAGCCCCCAACACGCATACAATCCGATTCGCTACAGGATTTCCCTAGCCTTTCCAATACCTCTGCGATATTCATAAAAGAAAATCAATACGTGGCAGAAAGTACATCCTGCGCGCGACATTTGCTGTTAATTATTTATAAATAACACTTTCGCACTATATCCTTGTACCTTTAAGAGCGAGTGAGCTGAGTGCAGCAACGAGAGGATCCTCCGCAGAGACAGCAATCCACAACTCTTTGCAGAACGTTTGCATTAATAAGTTGCAAGGATTCAGCCGGGTGAAAGAACCGGATGTGCAGAGTGCAATCTGTGCAGGGATGTTGTCTCAAAATAATTTATGTTAATCTTAGCGACAATATGGGCGTAAGTTTGGTTTGGCGATAAACTTTTCGCCTTTCTCGTCTAAGACCTATGGAAGAAAAGGAACATCGTATCTCATCTCTATGTACATTATTATGTACATATATAGATATAGATGGGATTCCGAGAAAATATAAAATACAGGATTGGAACTTTGAGAGGAGTTTATTAAGTTCTGGCTTTTTTTTTGTCATCGTTCTTGCCACAACATGTTGAAACTCTACGATCCTTGCACCCTAAGACAATAGAAGACATAAGAAGCCTAACTAACCTCTTTATCATCTGGCAGTATTACCTGAGATTTTCTAGAGATTTTGTGTGTGTTTAAGTTTCTTAGGTGCATCATCAGATGGTGTGGATGGCGAACTCTATCCGAGAATGGGGAAAAGTTTAAAACATTTGTACTTCGGAAAAAAAAATGGGAACTTAAGGCGCCGCCACCAGCTTGAGTTGTTAGGACTTTAAAAGGAGTTTTTGTAACTCGTTTTTCTGTGGCCAAAAGCAGCAGACAGCTGTAATATGTACCTTCTTGCGTTTATTTCTTTTTTTTGGTAGTAAAGCACAGAATAAGGAAAAAAGAAGTGGCGTAATAATAGAAAAAACAAAGTAAACGATACTAGAAACACCATTAAAATATACATATTACCTATACCAAAAAAGCCGTTTGTCCTTTGAACTATTTGTTTTTGGTATTGTATACTACTTAAGGCTTTAATTATGGAAATCGTTGTTATCAAGCATTACATACCTTTGCTTGCCATAAAGCTAGTTTAATATTTGTAAAGAACAACTTTAACTTGAAATTTTGTTAAATAAAATGCGCAACAGGATCGAAACATTTTGCCCTTTTAATGGTAAATAGACAGGCACGTAGCCAGAGGGGGGGGGGGGGGGGATAAAGCCCCTCTATAAATAAATCTAATATAAGAAAGTCCATATTTCTCTTAATAACATAAGATAAAATTCCGAAGATGTTTTCAGAAATATATTTTAATCCGCATCGCAACTTGGCAAGAAATTATTATAAACTGAATTTTGTAAAAACAAACAGCACGCTATAATCCAGAATCTTTATCTACACTGAGGCTTTTTTATGTTTGATAAAGATGCTCTGTAATTGCCCTTAAGCTTAAAGACTTTAATATTCACCATAAGATTAATAGAATCCAAGATATAAGCATTTTAAACGATCCTTATCGGCATTTTATTTGGAAACTTTTTCGGAGATTTTTGCGTTATAAAATATCCAAAAAATACTGATATGGTTCGCTTAAGCATATCTTGGGTTCTATTTATCTGATAGTAAATACTTAAGTCTTTAAGCTTAGGGAAAATGACAGACCTTCTTTCGCTGTAAATCTCGCTTTGAGGATTCAAAAAATAAAGGCGCCTACTTCTGCTATGAAAAAATAAAAATGTGTACAAAGGTAATAATTTGCATGTGTACAAGTGGTTACATACATATTTAATATACATTTAATTTAAAAATAATATCAGAAATTGAAAAAAAGCAATAAGTTTTACATTTTTTTATTAAGAACCTTTTATAGTACAAATATTGTGTTTGCTACTGAAAAAATCAGCTAAATTGAAATGACCTTGTAAAATAATTGATTCAGAATAACTTTTAATGCTCTTTAGTCCACAAAAGTCAAGATGAAATGCCAAGTTTTGGTTAAAACTATGAAGCAAGCCCCCTTCGAAACAAAATTCTGGCTACGGGCCTGTAGATAGATAGTTATTATTGTACTAATTACAGGGCGATTCGCATACGGTGTGACAAAAAGCTTGAGCGTGTAAGTTGTGTCGAGACAAGAAAAAAATCGTAAAGGGTGGAGTATTTTTTTCCCCGTTTAGGCTGTAGGGCATATTTTCTAAAAAATTGACTTGAAAAAAAACATTAAAAGTCAACGAACACTTACAATTTCATGCTATACATTTTTTTCAAAGCCAAAAATCTGTTCTTTTTTTTTTGTTTTCTAATTAAAATTACTTCAAAGAATTATTTTTGAAAAATTAATTTTCAAACTTAAAATTTTGAAAAAAAAAATATGCTCCCACGTATTTTGTACAATTTTTTTGTTGTTATTAGATAATATTTTTGTTTTAAATAATCAATGCTCCTATTAATTTCTAGTCGAGCACTAAAAACCTAAAAATGGATAGCCTAAATATCTTCTAGTTTTTGAGAAAATCGAATTAAAAAAATTCAAATAGGTAGTAGCCGTGGCGTGATGGTTAATGCGATGGACTGTCATGCCGGAGGTCTAAGGTTCGATCCCCAGCCTCGCCACCTATTTATTTAAAAGAAAAAACGCCTACTGCCTCTTGCGAGGAATTGACAAATCCTACAAGAGTATCTCCTGCCACAGAAAAGTGCCACTTGTCAGCCGTTCGGATGCGGCAATAAACTGTAGGTCCCCTCCATTCCTGCAGACACGCACACAGGAATGGTTGAGAGTTGTAAGTCACTAGGCCTTAGTTCTTCATGAGCTGTTGTGCCATCAAATGTATTTATTTATTTAGGTACATCCTAAAAAAAAACTTTGAAAATTAATTCACCAAAAACTATTCTTTTAAACAACTTAATTTAGAAAAAAAAAATAATAAAAGAATAGAGAATAATTTTTAAAAAAAGCTATAAAACATAATTGTATATGCTATTGTTGATTTTTAATATTTCTTCCATTTTAAGTCTATTTTTTTTATAAAATATATAAAAAAATTTAACATAGACCAAAGGAAACATGGCGGTCCAATAAAGTTAAAATTCTATAAGGCGAATCTTGACCGATGAGACTCTCGGCGATTTTCGGTAAAAAAACGGTCTGGACTGGTTGGTTAAAGCTAATTTAGATATTGTCTTCCTTTTCAATTATGTTTTTGCAAACAAAATAAAAATTGTTAATTTCTTGAATTATTATTGTTGTCATTTTTTTCTCTTAATAGAAAAAAAAAACACCAACGAACTTACTAACCACATATAAAAGCTTTAAAATAAATTTATACAAGCTATAATGAAATTAAATGTAGTGGAATGGAATTCCAAGAATCCCAAAAAGCACATCGACCTGGTACCATTTTATTTTGGAAGCCTACCAACTTTCGCAGGATTTTTGGCACATTCTACGATGTATATTTTTTTTAAAGCTTAAAATATGTGTAAGTAGATATTGAATAAGTTCAACGTTCACGTGTGTATAATGTGTAGGACAAAAGTGTATGGAACTCGTAATGGGGTCAGTTGTATAGTATATGTGATTCTGTTTTTCTCTAACAAGAAATTTAAAAAAAATAAGTAATGTAAGTATTCGATTTTCCATTGGCAGTTAAGAGAGCAAAGAAAATAATCAAGGCTCAAGAAATCTTATGAAAATTTGTTGTTTGTTAGAGGAGAAATTTGGGAATTGTAAAACGACGTATCTACATTTTTATAATCATAGGTTTTTTTTGAAAATTTTTTAATAGTTATAAAACTATTTTAAATAAAAAAAGAATATGTTTCAATTGGTTAACTGCTCAAAAAGCGATATAGAGCTTTAGTTGTTAATAAAAACCATCCTACTTCTCGAAACGCTGTATATATACTATCGAAATGCTATGCCATTATTTAAATGCATATACAGTGGAACTTCCATAACCCGAACTTCCATAATTCGAATTTCTGTTTAACTCAAAGTTTTTTTGAGATCTTTGCATTTTCAACTTTATTTTCATGAATTCAAACTTCTGTAACTCAAAATTCTCTCTATTTCGAAGTTTTAAGACTGCATTTGGTGGCAAAAAGTCTCTCTAACTCGAACTTTTGTTCTTTTCGGGCAAAACCCCATTTATTTTAATTTTTTTCAAATTTACTATAGGCTACTGTAATTATTTTGGAAGCTTATTTATGTCGAATTCTTTTTAAGAAAAAAATCGATTTGTTTAGAAGAAAAAATCGACTTTTCTTTGTTTAGAAGAAAAAATCGACTTTTCTAGACAAATCCCTTGTATTAAAAGAAAAAAATCGATTCTGTTTAAAAAAAAAAATCGAATTTTTTTGGCAAAAGGAATTCGACATTAGTAAATAAATTCTTAAATTAACTCGAACATTTTTTTTTGTTTCAAGTTTTTTTTTAATTTTCTTTAGTTTACTCTGATTTCATATTTTGGAAGTTGTTTGAGGAGGTACATATGTTATGAATGTATGATTTAATTGTTTTTTACTAAAGCTTCGTTTTTTAAGGGGTTAAATTTTTATGCGTAGATATTGTGTTTACAATTTCTTACTGAAAAAAAAATGTCAGGAAGAAAGTTAAAGCATCTTACTTTTGATTAAAAACTGAAGGCTATTATTGAATTTGAGAGTGATCTTGTGGTCAAATTCAAGCAGACTTTGGCGTGCCCCTACCTGAGTTCAGCTTAACGCAAGAATTTTCCACTAATTCACAATACACAAGACATGAGGTGAAGCCTTCAAAAGTCACATTTCCTTTTATTTTATTTTAACAAGATATCGGTCGGTACAAAGTATACCTAATAATTAGTGATTAAAAAAAAAACTAAATGATATTTTTAGCAATTTTCTTAAGAAATCTTCTTTGGCTTAAGCTTAGCGCTTAGGTCTATGTATTTCCTAATTTATAATTTTCTTTGTTTTCCTTATGTACCCTTAATTTTATGACTCTATCTGCTACCAAGCTTTGAAGGGAAATAAGGTTTTTTTATTGAGATTTAAAAAAATTAATTACATGACTCCGAGCAACCAGCACTTTTAAGCGACACATTACTAATAATAAAAACATTATTTCTATTAACAAATGCATAATATAATTTCAAAAATTGTAAAATACTGTTTTTACTAAAATCTACAAAATTTATTTTTTTTTTAAATTCTTCAAAGCCTTTTTCTTTATTATTCGCAGAATTTTGTTAAAAAGAATTTTGAAAAGAAGAATATTGGCCCAGACAACCCTCGTAACATATATATAATATTCAGTGTATTATAAAAAAAACTCCGTTTCATTTTGACTGAAAAAGTAAATTTTTACCAGCTTGTGCATGCATATTAGGGTGTCCGTGATTTCAAAAACTCAATTTTTGTTAGGATCAGGCAGCCCCTGTATAAAAAGTTTATGCCCTATACAGTAAATTTATGTACCAAAAAAAAAAAAAACTTGGCCGAGATCATTAACCTGTGCCTCTAAAGCCATAGTCTTCCCATCCAAATGTTTACGGAATTCATAAACTTTCTACGTATTTTTTTTTTCTCCCGAACAACTGCAGATATTTTTAATTTTCTTAATAATTTTTTATTATTTGATGATCCCTTTAAAAAAACATAATTCAAAGTTTATGGAAGAAAAAAATCTACAGAAAATATTTTCAAAATTATTTCATTTTTTATGTAAGAGGCACATGTTAATGAAAGAATTTGTTTGTAATTACATTTTTTGTAGGGCATAAACTTTACCTTTAGGGGGTGCCTGATCAAAAGGATTAGTTTTGGAAATAACGGGCACCCTAGTGTATATAATAGTATAGCTAGTTAGTACAGAAATCTACCAAAAATTTGTATTTTTTTTTAAAAACAACACAAACATATATATGCCAGTAAGACCTAGGGTCTTATAAATTAGGCAATGTTAGAAGGAATAGAAGGATAGGATAGATTTTTGTTAGCACATTTTTGGATTGAGATTTGGATTGAGAAATAAGGTTTTGATTATCTCATTAAATCCCAGGGGTGGCGTTCAGTTGAGGGAATATAGAAGAATGCTGCCTAGACTGGGGCTAGAACCCACACATCGAAGTTAGCAGTCAAGCACTAGTTCCACTGCACCGGGGCAACCCCCGATTGATTGTGAAGAAAGTTTTGTTTGCGATGACGAAAATAAATAATAGAAATAATTTGGTGGCAAAACGGCTCATGAAGAACCAGGGTCTAGTGCGACTTACAACTCTCAACCATTCCTGTATGCGTGTCTGCAGGAATGGAGGGGATCTACAGATAATTGCCGATCCCGAACGGCTAAGGTGAGCGGCACGTTTCTATGACAAGAGATACTCTTGGAGGATTTGTCACTTCCTAGCAAGAGGCAGTAGCCCAGAAAAACACTTAAGGTGGAAGCGGCTGGTATTGAACCCAGACCGCTGGCATGACAGTCCAAAGCATTAACCATTACGCCACGGGCTAGATTTGTAATGACGAAGGACATGTTTAAAGAAAAATTTTAACATCGAAGATAGTTTTTAAAATTAATATTGTGCATTATTCAACAAAAAAAAAATGCAGGCTACGTACGCCCTTGCCTTGAGCCATGAAAACATGTAGCTGGGTATATTTAGGCAACATTTTATCGAATTTGACTATAACTTACCTTTAACTTTAGAATAAACTATTTCTATGACTCATCTTACACAAAAAAAATTCAAAACTCCAAGATCTAGATATCTACTGAACGGAATTAAGTTTGTAGTTCCTATATATGTATGTATGTACAGTTTGAGCTACTTCATTCAAAAGCAGTCTGCTAGTTAAATACATCATTGGCTTGTCTTGGAGAGATATCTTTGATCTCTTGATTTTCGTATCTCTAAAGACATACAGCAATAGCATTTATATGCCAGGACTTCCCACACCATCGATTTGAATGCCCAAAAATTTTGTTCAAACACGAATAAACCACGAACATTCAGGTGCACGAATAAAGTGAATCACTCTTCATCAGACGTGTGTATATATTGTGCTTCCTTCCCACTCTACGTATATTAGCCAACTCACCAACGAATCTAAATCCTTTGAACATTATTTTCATTTATTCGAACTACGAAAAGCATCCGCCGGAATGAAAGTTGAGCCAAAGAAAATTCTGCCACCTCTGAGAGAGGATCAATATATACACATTACACATATGTCTTTATAGGTTAAGGTATATATTATATAGGTATCCTTTGCCAGGTCTTGAATGTAGGTAAGCCGAAGAACATTCTAATGAGTCCAGGTGGTGGGGAATACTTTGCTTATTCGTTTGAGTTCCAAGTCTGCAGCTTTTTAGTGACTTAACGATGCTTTCGCCATCACATAGGTATTCAGGTTGGATGCCTGGCTGCTCCTCCAACCTTTGCCAATATGCCATGTCGTCTGAGTATAGCATAGGTATAGTTGTAAAGTCCTTCGATTCCTTATGTGCCCTACTTATTCTTCTGCAATCCAATGCGATTCGATGTAGCAAATGAGATTTAATCTCTGGCGTTTGCTTGTATACTTTGACCACTTGGCTATATGCGTTTATTGGGTTTGGATGATGCTGAAGGTTCAAAGAGGATATCTACAGGAAATTGACTAAATGAAAACCTATGAGCTGTGTTGCATTTTATAGACTCACCTTCATTCCGTTTCCGTTTTCATGTGTGGTGAGAAATTTCTTGTGTGCGAGAAAGACACATGTGTGCGGTGGCTTCGACAAAATAGGTAAAGTCTGAAGAGATGAAGAAGCAAATCTATGGAGTTGTGTTAAATCGATTAATTCACTTTGGATTAATTAATTAGGCAGAGGAGCAGAAGATAAGAGCTCTGTTTTGTATTAGTATATAGACTACAGATATAAGTTTATTCGCGCAAATGGCATCAAAGATGCCCTTGTACCTGTTGTGTATGTCTGACGCTGTGTATCGATACGATATCCATGATGTAAGGGTTTTAAAAGGGTTTTGGTAAACATCTAATCAATTGGAATAGTGTTGCATACGATTGTTGTACTTACTTAAACAACAAGGATACTCTTATATGAGAGTTAGGTATGTCCTGTCCTGATGCTCGAGCTCTGAATTCCTGAAATAATGGCAAAGTGGGCTAACCCTAACATATATGTGTGCGGCAGAGAATAAGAGTTGATAGGTCTATTGTGTTGCATCGTTGTGTGGTAATTGAAGGTGCTCTTATGTGGCTAGAGCGAAATTGTGAGGTGAACGAATCTCTTCTGAACTCATAGCAACAACTCAATGGGCTCATTAAAATTAAAACATTGCAAAAATGAAGAATTTCTAAATGGAATTGGTTACCAAACCGAAAACGATTTCAACAATTTTAATTTAGAAATTTGGTGTTGTTTCAAGTGAAAACTAAATTTTAGTTTTTTGGCTAAAAAATCACACAATAGCAGTATGGTTTTGACGATATTTATTAACATTTTGTAAGAAGTTGATCTATCTACTTACTTCTTTCTACATAACATGCGTATTTAGCTTAAGACGATTTATTTCATATTTTCTGCTTGCTTGTATTTATTATAAACAGATTTTATGTCCACAACATAGGTACGATAGCATTCCGCCATAACTTTAACGAACTGATCAAAAACAACTTCTTACCTCAGAAGTGGAAAAAAGCTAGAAAATCATGGACTTTTTGCAAAAAAAAGTGACAAAATGTGAAAAATTTATGAGAAGTATGTGATCGGAAACATAGAATATTGTTTCCTATATATTTTCGACTTTCTCGTTAATAACTGGGCTGCCTTTTCTAACGTTTAATAGATGAAAGCTCCAAAACTGATTTCCATGATGTTCAAAACACGGTACTTCGACACAAACTTTTTAATTTTCGTAAAATCGATTCAAACTGTTTTAAATCGAATTTTTCGATGCCTGTACAAAAACAAAAATAAAAATGCCTTTTACACTTTTGGCTTCAAATTCACTCAACAAAAAATATGGTTTAACTTTTTGTTTAAAAAGAACCTAAATGAAAAACAAAAATAACTTTTGGTTTGCTTTTGTAATAAAACTATGTATTATCTTAGTTAGAGGAAGATCTATGTCCGTCAAGTCAGCATTACCACTTCAAAATTCAGAAAAACCAATAATGGGATTAATTGTCGTGAATTTGTCGTAAATTTGTGGTAAAAGAAAAAAATTTGTCGAACCTGTTTTTTTTTAAATTACCCCCTGGTAATGCTAACTTGACAGTTAAGTTAGCATTACCACCCCCAAAATTAATTTTAAAACAAATTTTGAGTACGTCATTAATTGTAGTGAATTTGTCGTAAAAAAAAATTTGAAATTTTTTTGAAAAAAAATTTCAAAAAACGTGAAAATGGAAGTCAAGTTAGCATTACCCAACTTTAAATGACTATAACTTTTTTCCTAGAAGATTTTTTGCTAAGAAGTTTGTTTAAGCAATTGTCGCTCGAAGTCCTTAAATAAGTTGTGCCATCAAAAAATTTTTCGCGCCTTCTTTTCTAAAAAAAAATCTGGTAAATGTGACAAAATGCCCAAAAATTGAATTTGTCCATCAATATTGCAAAACCAACTCCAAAATATTTAAAATGCAATATTGAGATTAAATTTCGTGAATTTGTTAGTTAGTTAGTTAGTTAACAGAAACTTTATGTAAAATATTATTTGAATACAATTTACAATTCATTTTATACTAAGTTTAATATGGTTTGACCAAAAGGCCGTCTACCAGATTGACAAATTCATGTTTTGTATCATATAATTATCGTTTCATTAAAAATCGCCAGTAATGCGCTGTCTATAACCAAGTGCTGTTGATGCATTTGTACAAGAATTCCCAGCCAAGGTTACCATTCAGAATGTTCAGCACTTCACTCATATCCAATGTGTTTTTTCCAAAGTATCTCGTACGGAACTCATTTAAAATGGGACATCTAGCAATGAAGTGAAACACATCCTCTCTCTCCTTTAAATTACATAGGTCACACAGAATTGGCAAGTCATCCCGATGCGGAGTGTAATTTAACTTAAGTAATTCTCCTCTTATTTTAAAAATGATGTTAATCATGTTCAGAGTAAATCGATTTTGGAAATAAGTACTATCAAGAAGATCAAAATTTAGTTGACTGTAGATGATCCTGAACTGTGAAGATTGTGCATCCATTTTACATCTTTCATAACAAGAGTAGCTTAACCCCTTCATTAAAGTATTGAACACGTCCCTCAACTCCACCGGACTTACATCGACTGCAATGCGCACGTTTTCATTTAGATCGGCTCCCAGAGGTCTTCCCAGCATTTTACAAGATTTCCTCTTCTAGCTAAAACATTTGTAAGCACTTTTTTAGGCAACCTTACATCTTCCATCTTCAATACTCTTATAATGTACTCAAAATGCAGCTTTTGAGTGTCTAAAAATAACGGTGGTACTTTTGTTTCTAAGTGCAGCATATAATTTGATGTATTAAAAGGTAGGCGGAAAATTCGTTTTAGAAAATATCTCAAAAACTTTTCAACATCTTCAATTTGACGATATCCCCAAACATGGGCCCCATAGAGCAATATTGCAGAAGCAGTAGCACGAAATAGTTGAAGTTTTTAACTTTGATCAATATATTTGTTGTTAACACAATGGCCCCAAACAGAAGAAACAGCTCTTTTTGCCTCAGCTACTTTGTTTTGGAAGTGCTTTTTCATGTTAAGATTCGATGTGATTAATACACCTAATTACTTGTACTCTCGAACTATTGCCACATTTTCTCCCTTGTAGGTCCATTTCTCATTGCGCGAATATCTACCACAACCATCTCTAAAAATCATCATTTTGGATTTGTCCAAATTCACTGTTAGATTCCAAAGTTCGCAGTAGCTTTCAAGTCTATTCATCATAAGCTGCATTCCAGTTACAGACTCCGACAGAAAAACTATGAATGAAAAACGTGAATTTGTGGTAAATTTGTTGTGAAAGAAAAAAATTTTCGCACCTGTTTTTTTTAAATAACCCCTGGTAAAAAAAATAATTCTAGTTTTTTTTTTTCTAGTTTTTAATTTTAGCGGGTGGTAATGCTAACTTGAAAGTCAAGTTAGCATTACCAGGGCGTAATTAAAAAAAAAAAACACAGGTGCGACAAATTTTTTTCTTTCACGACAAATTTACGACAAATTCACGACAATTAATCCCATTATTGGTTTTTTTTAAATTTTGAAAAGGTAATGCTAATGTAGTAACCAGACGAACGGACTTTCACTTATCAACGGAAAACCTATAAATAACCCTTTCCTTTCGCATTGATCATCTTAAAATTTACCCATCCTGAGGAAATTTTTGAAAGCCAACTCATATCTTTTTTGGCAAACTTCTGAATTCCCTGACCAGGTAAACCTAAATGTAATTGCAAAAAAAAAATCTTGTCCAAGGAAAATTTGTTTCCTTACCCCAGAGAGAGCGAGAGAAAGCACCTACTCCCTGTGCTAAAATCATTCAGTCCAGCGCGACTTTTCCATTCGTCACCAATTGCAAAACAGTCAACAAAAAAGAAAACCAAATTACTAGAAATCTCTTGGGGAAATTAAAAAAAAAACACACAAAATTCCGATCACACAGGGCGTAAATGTTTAACGGACAAGCGTCTGTGTCTCCATTGGAAAGGATATAGGCTCTCTTATAAATATTTCATACATGTTGACTTGGAACCAAAAGTTTAAATTAATTTTGGCTAGGTTCCAGGTTGAATTATGCATCGCAAAACTGCACATGTAACTCGATGTCGATGCGCCTGTATATTTATCGTCATCGTCCTTTCAGAATATGTGTGTGTGTGCATCAATGTGCAATTTTATTTCATTTGTAGTTTTCCATATCCCATCCTATCAGACCTCGAAGCAGTAAAAGTTAAATCACAGTTGCAACACTAAAAACAGAAAAAAAATTAAACAAGTAGGTATCTCCTTTTTTCTGACCGGACTCACCAACAAGGATCCACCATCACTTTTGAAAAAATCGGGGCCGCCAAATTGATGTAATGCCTTGCCTGGTCTTGGTTTGCATCCTGTTTGGCAAGGCTTCGATAAAAATTATTTTTTTTTCTCATGTTTTCTGGTCCCTCGTGATGTCGTTTAGTTGTAGGGGAAAGTCATGGCAGGATCAAACCTATATGAATCTAGACTAGATACCTAGATATCCGGTACCTTTTTTTTTTACTCCACCATATTTGCAAATCTGAAACGAAGACAAAAACAAAGCAGTAGTAAAAACGGGTAATGAAAAAACATGTCAAACAATATTTGAATTGGAAAAGCATTTCTCTTCTCTGGCCCTACAGATATATAATATGCTTGTTAAGGGGGTGGTTTTTGGGGTTACAATACAAATTACTGTTGGTGGCATTAGTGGTTGGCAAGAGATTTGGCAACGGACATGGTTGTTAAGCGAAAGGATTTGTGGAAGATCTGATTGAATCAATGAATTTGATTGAAGTTCAAAATAAAAGACATGACTTTGGGGACCGCAGGACTTTCATATGATTTTAAGGCTTTGAATCTTAAGGGCTTAGAATTGGAAGCAATCAATTATTTTAAAATAGAATCAATACCATATTTGTTAAGATTATAGGTAACACAGAATGTACATTATTTTTAAGCTAATGTGGATTAAAAAAAAATAACCAAAAATTGTGTCTTTTTTTTGGACCTCACAGTTATATATGTATGCACGTTTTATATGTACCTATATACTGTGCCAATGCCAATCATAAATGAATTTTTGCGAGCAAAGCAAGGGTTCGATACTCAAAATAGCTTTCAAACGTCGAGCTTAGAAGAAGTTCTGAGAAAGATATTTCTTCTATCATTCTATCAACGACATACCACTAACTTTCTCGGACGAAGCCAAATACTACTTCGATATTATTTTGGATGCGATGATGGAAAACTGATTTGAATGAATGAGTCAAAAAGGCCACAATGGCACCGAAATTCCATTGAAACTTAGCATTACTCATTGCGGGTACTTACACTTCGCCAGTTCCATTGGAAATCGGTATTCCTGTTCCATCTGGTAGAAATTGGTATTCCTGGAAGATGAATCGATCCATTTTTATACTGATCGATCAAAATGATGATGTGGTTGGTGCAGGTGTGTTCTAAGATAGACTAAAACCGAAAACAGGTGTGCAGCTTTTTCCCATACAGCGAAATTAGAAATAGAGATATCGTGCAGAGAAGGCTGCATGCAGAGCCTGGTATATGTCAGCCCTCATAAGAACCTGTGTAAATTTATTTTCGCTGCATTGGAAAAGCTGCACATCTATTTTCGGCTTAAAGTTAAGTCTCTCCTTTCTTCTTCCAAATCACTGCAGCGGGTTACAGATGGAACTTTTAGCGTCATAATAATAAGTTCTGTCTTCGCTCAAAGAAAACATTATGTCAAATGGAGATGTCCTCATCTTCTCAGATAGCCAAGCCGTCATCATTAAATCTCGTGGTTATTTCTCTAGAAACTCCATAACAGCCTTTAACTGCTAATCATACCTCATGGGTCATAGAGACATTCCATAAAATTGTAAGGCCGATGAACTCGCCAAAAGTTAATCAGGACTTACGTATTTTGCCATGTAAAGCCAGTATAGGTCGTATAAGGTATAACCATCGGTACATGCAAGTTTATGCTGAAGCAAGATGCTATTGAGGAAACAAATCGGAACAAAGCTTAATCTGACACAACCATCAGGTACTCTCTGTCCTCTGATACGCAAATATATGCAACGAGGCTCGGAGTATTCTCAAACGATTTCTGCAGAAACTGCACTGAGGGAAAAAAGCGTGTTCTCAGCTCTTTTATTAGCAATGGCTGTGCCCAATAAATAATTCTGTGGACACATTACAAAGATATGTGTCAGTGATCTTCGATGAGTTCATGATTATGTATTGACTATAGTTCGATATGTAATGACTACACAAATAATTAAAAACCACAAGCCATTCACCTGAAAATTTTAACTCATTACATCAAGTTTTGTGTTAGGTTTATTGGATAAGGAAGATATGCGCAAAAATAAAATGTATTAATCACAGCAAGCTATGTGCTGAGCGCAAGCAACGTGTGATGAGTCTATATCGACGTTTATTGAATAAAGATGATATGTAACGACTGCATAAATATGTAATGAATGTATAAACACTGACAACATAAATATGTAGCCATTACAGTACCACTGTACTCATTACATAGATATGTACCGATTGCATATACAATGTATTTAATGAGTACATAAATATTGAGTGAGTACATAAATATGTAATGAGTATACATAAAAATGCAATGATTACATAAATATGTAATGATTACATAGATCTGTAATGATTACATAAATATATAATGATTACATACACACTTATTATCACAGTTCCACTTTTTCTAAACCTCGTTGATGTAATGGGTACATCTTTTTCTGTACTCACTACAAATTTTGTGAACCATATTTTTGCTTTTAACTTCGTTCTCTGTTTCTCTGTGAGTCGTCTCTGTCTCGCTGTATATAGAATAGCCGATTTCGCTTTTATCCCATTATTCTGAATGTATACAAATTGATATTTTATTTTATTTGAAAAGAAACTTTTACTTACCTACTTGGATTTGAACTAGCATCCTTCCAGGCACCGAGCGAGCACGCACATGCACTAGGCTACATCACTATATAAAATGTAGGTGCAAAAAGGTAATAAGTTGAAACCTCAAAAATGATGAACATATTTTTTTCTTTTTTTCGGATGGGTAACTGTTTTGAATTGTTTATTTATTCATGTCATTTCATATCGCCTTTATCAAATACACGTCGATATAGACTCCCATCGGAAGTTGCAAGTAGCTCGCCGTGGTGCACATTTTTTTTTTTCTTGTGGATGGGTACTTGCTTTGAATGTTTATTTGGTAATTCTCATAACATATCGCCTTTATGCAATACATAGACTCATCAGTCATCACATGTTGGTTGTGCGCAGCCCATAGCTTGCTGTGATCAATATTTTTCTTTTGCGGATTGTATTTTAATGTTTATTTAGCCATTGCATTTTTGACTATAGCTGATCAGGGCTGTCGTTTCATTTTTTAAGATTGCAGTACTTCAAGAAAGAAAAAGCAGTACATAGCAGTACGGCTGAGAAATATATATTTTTCATATGCTTGCATGTAGTTGGCCCCCGACTTTTAAGTTGAGCAAAGCTGTTAATGGCAATCGTTTGTACATCGTTTGTACACGTTTGTACGTTTGTACAATTTTTAGAATAATTTGTACACGCACCGTTTTTTTTTACAGGCAATTTAAAAAAACCGACGGTAGTTGGCCCCAAAAAAAATTTTTTTTAATTTTTGGAAAAAATTTTAAATGCAATTCGATGGATAATCGTTTGTGCACGTACAAAAAATATTTTTGTTTGTACACGTCCCAATTTTTTTTTACAAGAGTTTATGCAAAGATAGAACAAACAAAAAAGTGTTTTTCTTGGAAAAAAGTACCTACTTTAATTTCTCAAAAACTAAGATACTAAAATCCGGTGTTCAGTTTTTTATTGAAAATTATTAAGAGCACTCAATTTTGAAAACAAAAATTATACTTAATTACATAAAGTTTTGAAAAAAAAAGTTTGAAACTTTTTTTTTTCATTTTTTTTTCAAAATTTCGAGTTTGGAAATTAATTTTTCAAAAACTATTCACTAAGAGAACTTAATTTAAAATGAATCAAAGAAGAGATTTCTGGCTTTCCAAAATGGTATAGCATGGCATTTTAAATTGTACCGTTGTTTTAAAATATATTTTTTTCTGTTTTAAGTCAATTTTTTAGAAAATTGCCCCGTTTTGGCAGGGGGTGAAATGGTACCCCCCCTCCCATACGATTTTTTTCTTGTCTTAACCCAACCTACTTGCTCCAGTAGTTTGGTGCATCTTATACCGATCACCCTGTATAAATATTAATATTCTCTGACAGCAAGTTAAAAGAAAACAAAATGACAACAACAATAAATTATTGTGATGAGATAATTTTCTATTAAAAAAATGCCCCATTAAAAATAAATCCCCAACAATCCTTTTTTCATTAGATTATATTTTCATTTTCCTTATTTCTCCTAAGATACCTTAAGTAATCTACTTTTTTAATTTAATCACTAAATATTCTAAAAAGTATACTCTTGTTGCAGACATAAAACTTAACAATTACATTGCTAATGTAGTTTACTTGCTCCGACGACGAAAGGGAATAGTATAAGCATGGTTTATGGAACTAAATTATATAGAAACTATAAGCGGATCTTGCAGTCCTTAATAAAATGCAAAAGTATTTAAATAATTAGCAGTTTCATTGCCTTCGTCGTTCTTCGAGAATAGAGTTTTAATACCATCATGCCCGCTAACCCGTTTTTTACCTTGCAAAGTCTTCAAATGCCTCATTACATCAATCGAGCGAGAGACCTACTCTTCTTAGAGAATATGTACCTATATATAGGCAAATTATGTAGTCTTGAACCCTTCTATTATTATTCTATTCTGCCTCAATGAGCCAAGCCAACTCATCATAGATTCTTTGCATAGAAAACTAATTACTACGAATTGGATGAGAGAATTGCAATGGATAAAGCAAGGAATAATAAAAAAAAAAAAAACCGAGGTATTATTAGTTGAATGCACTATTGGAATGGATTATATAAGTTGCATCTGCACCCTGGAAGTAGGTTCATGCACCTTCCAATAATTCAAGTAATTAATTTCCCAACAAACTATGCCATTGAGCATGCTGGGGCGCACAGTAGTTCAAGTTTCAACAAAGTAAAAAAAATAAGTTTATCGAACAAAAGCTTAAGGCCAGACGCGCACATGCAACTAAACAGTTTGGTTTCGATTTTGAGCAAAATGGGCTTATATGGGAGTGCGCGCCGGTTTATGTGCGCGGCCTCTCTTATAATCCTATAGTACTCAAAATCGAAACCAAACTGTTTAGTTGCATGTGCGCGCCTGGCCTAAGGTCAATCCGAAAGCCCGCAGATAAAAGGTACCTACAGCACTTAAAAAATTATATTTTATAAAAGATCTGAATACATTAGACATTAATAGTTGGGTCCAAGACCTCTCGGGTGTGGGACTTCTGTATGCAAGATGCACTAACACAATTTATTTATAAGTGGGTCTTGGCCCCACCGGAGAGTTCTTGAAGCCAGCTATTCATGTCTAATGTATTCAGATCTTTTATAAAATATACTTTTTTTAAGAGCTATACCTTTTATCTGGGCTTTTGAAAAAACGTAATTTCAATGCTGCATTATTTGCAAACGCCCCAACCACGACTTGCAAGACTTGCATATTTGCACATAGAAAGTAAAGACCTCTATCTTAGCAAGGTCCGTCAACCTGGGTCCACCACAACGGAAATTCAAAAATCTAGCTATGCAGAAATTAGGGGCTAATTTAGTACTCCAATCCCGGAAGAGCCCCAAATTCCCTTCACCCTAGGTCCACCACACCTCCCAATACACAATTTCAAAAATCTAATGATGCAGGGGGCTAATTTGAGGCTAATTTAGTACATCAACCCAAAAGGAGCCCCTAATTCTCTTCACCCTTTAGAAGGCAAACATTTATTTGATGCAGTCACTAGCTGAGTCCACCACAAGTCTTACGGTGAAGGGAGTTTGGGGCTCTTTCGGGATTGGAGTACTAAATTAGTCCCTAAATGGAGCTATGATTCAAGGAAGACAGGACTATCACGTATAGAATAGTCCAGTAATTATAAAAACCAATAAAAGAATGTTAAACCGATGCCGAATTCCGTGAGTGCGACACGATTGCCAGTTTTGACCAGTTCTAGGGTTCTAGATCTGGTATGAAAACCAGATTCGAAGATGGACGAAGTGCCCTAATTTGCCGACAGATTTGAAGCCAGCAATTGGTTCCATCTGAACCACTGTGCAGTGGTGGCATGGCAGTGAGCTGGAAGATGAAGCAGAGGCAGGTACTTGGTAATCGTTGTGTTTCTATAGGCGCTAAACTCTCTTCTACTACCTCCATTTTTCCTCATGCCCATCAGAGAGTTAAAGTAACGCAGAATCAGGGAAATTAGAATAAAATTTACATTTTCCGGTATGTTTTATTTTCTATTCCTAGAGTTTATTTTTGTCCGTTTCATTTGTCATTTTTCTTGCACGATGAGCATACGAAAATTTCTTTGAATTGGAGACAAGTCCAGGTTCATTGCAAATCTGAATAGGTATAAGGTATAGAGGGGCTTGTTCTTCTTCTTCTTCTTTATACTTCTTCCTGATGATGAGATCTTTCCGGGTTATCATCCCTCAGCAATCGCAGTATATCCCTCTGTCTTTTAAAACAATGAGTTTACTTCCTTCCTAGTTGTAATTATTCATTCAAAGTAAGACTCTCTCTCTCTGTATTTTATTATAATGGCATTGGAATTAGGATGAAAGGCATCGTTTTCCAGAGACTTAGAGTGGAGAATGCTAGTGGTGATGGTGATGATGGAGGAAAACAGAAAGGAATAATTTCCGTTTTCAATTGTTATTGAAATTCACATTTTACATGAATATTCATGGAAACTCATCGAAAGTTCGTGTCTGTTTTTCTAAAAGAAAATTCACTCTTTCTTATTGTTGTCCGATTATTTTTTTTTTATATTTTTAAGTAATTTTTTTGAAAAGGTTATAAATATAAAGAAAACTTTATTGCTGCATGTATTGTATATTTGGATGAAGAAATTTGATAAGACGAAAGCACTGCGAAATTACATGAATTTTGCGAGAAATTGTCATTTGACCACAGAATCCTTTTAAATTGTTCTTTGATATATTTTCAATTAAAGATATAAACTGTTTCTGAAATATTTTGCTTTATCTACATATTTACATACATACATACATACAAATAAATCTCTTTTTGTTTTCGTTTTTTGGATTTGTAATGAACCAGATTTACACATAACGGAGCCAAAAATTGAAAAATTCGAACTAAAATTAAAAAATTCCACCAACAAAGTCAGAAAATCGTGAAAACATCTTGAAATTTTAAAATTTCTGAATAAGTTTTTTGTTTGTACGCACATAACTCGGCTGAAAATCATCCAAATTGGATGAATTTTTTTTTGTTGGATTTGTATTGAACCAAATAAACACACTAGGGAAATAAAAATTAGAAAATTAGGCCAGAAAAGTTTGTAAGTCCTGCTTGCCCGACTTTCGGAAGGAAAATTAATAATTTAATCAATTATAGATGGAAAAAGGTTCGTCGGGTAATAATAAATTAATAATAAAAAGAAATGGAGAAGAAATGGAAATAATAATTTTTTTTTGCGAAAGGCAGTGACAGAAAGCAACAGAGAATTAAAGAAATATCACATAAATGATGTGCTAAAAATCTTGTACTGTGACCTTGAAAAAAATTTAAAAAGACCTATGCCTGACGAAATACTAAAATTACCTGACCTTTTATCACTTTCCAGAAGCGCATCAAATGATATACTTTTTTTTCGAATATCCCATAAATAAAATACCAAAAATCGCGAGTGACCTTTGAAAAACTTTAACCCTACATTAAAAATTTTCTAGGCCTGACAAATTTCTAAAACTGCCACCCCATTTATGATCAATAACTGGCCTTTTAAATTCCATACTTTTTTGTTGCGAAAATTCCATATAAGGGGTGCTAAGATTCTATAGAAATTTTTTTTTACGGTGAAATTTTCGGGGTAAAAATGATTACTCTCAAATATCTGACATTATTAATTTATTGTTTAGGCAGGAGCTTTTATAATTTATATTTAAATACTAGTTTTTTAGGCCAAGACTTTGGTTCTTATGAGATTATTATATTTGTCCACTGTAATTTGAGCTAGAGCTTAAACTGATAAGCCAATTTGCTTATTACAGGCATTGTTACATGTGATTTTCTAATTGTGAAAATCGAATTTTTAATTTAACTCTTTTAGATCAGGTAGCTGTCCCTGTCATATAACAATTTCGATTTTCTTTTAATTTTCTCAATAATGACTTTAAAGATTTTGATTGAACTTCGTACCTGTTATGACCGAAGAGGTTTTAAAAAAAAAACTAAGGTCGAATCGCCACATACGAAAACGATCAAACGATATGGTTTTGATTACATGTATCTCTATTACACCTGTAGAGAAAGATATGGACAGCTATTGTGAAAACGATAACTTTCGATCGTTTTCGTATGCCGTGATCGGGCCCCTACTTTTCAGGATTTTTGCTAAAAAAAAAATCGCATTACGACAATTCGGGTACAGCTTTTTAATGGCTTGAAATATATTATTATATAATATTTTAAGGCGCCTTTACTCTGAAAGTATAAATTCTACAAAAAAATATTGTATGAATAGAAGAAAAGACAATTTAATTTCCTATAAAAAAAGTGTTCACAAATTTTGTGTACCATGAGCCGTTCTTAAGAAATTGGTTACATAACACGTTTTTAAAAATGGTGCCCGACGCACAACACCTAAAGTTGTGCCATATTTTATTTTTGTACGCAAAAATAACACACCTACTAATTCCAATTATAAAATTTGATCAGTATAATATTTGCATCAAAAAAAAAAAACAACTGCCGACTGGCCTATACGTATATTGCAAATGAGAACTGCGTGTATGATGAGCAAACCACTCTTTTATCTCAGGAAATTTTCACAAACGCACTCAACTAATGCCGGTTGACTATGGGCAAACGACGAACACCTGAAAAGTCATCGGTTGTTGTGGTACCTACTCTCCATTTTAACTATCATCACTTTGTTTGCAAAAAGTAAATATTTATTTAGGATTTAGCTTGACAAATAAATATAAATATCTCATAGATTAGGTAGGTACATTATTAATATATATTATTTAAAAAATATATCAGTCAGTATGATATTGAACTGTTCAGATAAATTAGTGGTTTTTTTGGTCTTAAAAACTAACCAAACAATCTGTAGTATTAAATTCCCATACAAATAAATTTCCTACGCCATTTTTGTATAAATAAAGTATAAAAACAACAAAATCTCTCTGAGGAACTATACAAATTATTATTCTTAGCCCCAACCATTATCTCCAGGAAATTTTAGATAAAAAGGACTTTTTATATATTTATAATGTCGTGATTCTTCTTCTATTTTATATTCTATATGCTGTAATGCAACTCTCGAAAGAATTTGCTCACTGCTAAAATTACCTTTAAAGTTCAGGAATGAGCTGAAAAAAATCCTCACTTCGTTTCACATCGTTTCAACACATCCCTTAAACACAGTATTCACGATTCACCCAAGAATAAAGTCATTTTTTCTATATGCACGTACCTTCTCAACTCATTTATGATAACATAGCAGGTACCAAAGTTTCTCTCTTTATTAAAGCTTATAAGTTTCTAACCAACATTCCGTCGTCGATTACAAATTGATAAGGTACACGCTTGCTTTAGTTTTTTTAGGAATACATAACAACATCATGATCAAACTGTTGTTGCAACACAAAAGTTACAAAATATTTATATACTTGAGCTTGAATCCACCCAAGACAACGATAGCAAAATATACGAAGAAGGTAAATATAACTTTTAGATCTCGAATATTCTGTGAGGACGAGAAGAGACCATAGTTGACTAAACATGTGATATCCTTTACTGTACTTGACCTTCCTTAACAATTTTTAATACATGAAGTTCAGTAAATTGAGGTATAAAAAAGGTAAACTCCATCTTGCTCTGAAGAAAGACATGACCTAAATTTAAGAATTTGACCAGGCTTCTTTAGTTTAACAGTTCTTCTTGCATTGATAATATTCTTAAAAAAAGTAAATGCCGATTCATGAATAAATGTGAATTAAACAGTTTTGTATACAAAATTAAACAAAGCCAATTTTAAAAATCGTTAAAAATTTCCCTTAAAAACTATAATGTCCTAAACATTTAAAAGAAAAATTGTTTGATAAATAAACATATGTACATGTACTTAAAAATATTATTTAAAAACTTAAAATCCAGAAATAAAAAAACAAAGGAATTTCTCCTCTATACAGAATCATTCCGTACAACGATTATCACCCGACGATAACGTTTCGACGACAGTCCTACTACACGTAACCCTAAAAATGCATATCGTCTGGACGATCACGTTTTGACGATCAAATATTTGCTTCACGTAAGTCGATTATCATCAAAACGCTATCGTCAAAACGATGGCTTTTGGACGATACCTAAATAGGTATCGTTTCGCATTTGTTTTCATGATTGTATGTAAGTTTGTACGTGACTATAGTTAAATGAGTAAAATAATTTACTTATTGTGCAAAATAGCAACAAAAATTTGAGAAAAATACAAATTATATGAAAATTTAAAAAAAAAAAACGTTTCGCAAGCAGGGATCGAACGCCGAACCTTTCGGTTAAAAAGCAAGTACCTATTCCATTGCGCCACCATCTAATGTAAATTTCTGCCGATTTCTTGGGCTTACACTAAAGAACTTCGTTCTAATAACGCAAATTGTTATTATGACATTTCAATGATGGTTTGACAATCTCTGGAAAAACAATAGACGAGGAGATAGTGTTTGAATTACGTGAAGCAAATTATTGACGATCACGTCAGCGATAATCCTTTTGATGCCATCACAATGAGTTGTACAAAAAGCAGGTATGGCATTATGTCAGATCATCCAAAATTGTGATTTTTTTTTTCAAGTTAATTTTTTTTTCAAAAGTGTGCGTTTTAAGTGCCACTATGTTTGTTTTAAGGCCAGGCGCGCACATGCAACTAAACAGTTTTGTTTCGATTTTGAGCACAATGAGTTTATATGGGAGTGCGCGCCGGTTTATGTGCGCGGACCCTCATATAATCCTATAGTACTCAAAATCGAAACCAAACTGTTTAGTTGCATGTGCGCGCCTGGCCTAACTCAATGGTCTTATCAATTACTTAATTAAATACTAAAAACCAGATGAAAATTTTTAAAATAAAGTGAAAGGTCGCAAAAAAAGTTTGAAAAGGGTTTTATTTATGAATGAAATTCAAATTCACAAAAGAAATAAATATAAAAAGTAAGGGCCAGTTTCACAGAGAATACTTACCGGTATAAGTGGCATTTAATTCTCCCATATTGGAACTTTAGGCTCAGTTTTCGAACTTGAGTAAGTGGGACTTAAGTCCCAAATATGGGAGACTTAAGTTCCATTTATTTGAGTTAGTGTCCACTGAGATATTAAGTACTTCCCACTTCCTTCGACTGTGAAACTGGGCCTAAATTTTGTTTTTTTTTTTTTTAGTTTCTCGAAAACTAAAAATGATTTTTACATCTGGTTTTTAGTATTTTTTCTTCCATTTTAAGTCAATTTTTTCATCAGAAGTAGAATTTTTTGCTCGTACAATTTCTTTCTTAGAATGATCCGAGGAATCATCTCCGAGAAAAACTTGCACGTATTAGGGGACAACCCGTATACATCTAGGCAAATTTTCGTATTCTAAGAAATTAATTTAAGAAATTTCGTAGAATGTGAATATTTTCCTATAAATGATGGATTTTTATTTTAAAAATAATAAAAATGTCTATGGCTTACTAATATAACTGAAACAACTAGCTCTTTTATAAGAATTTTAAATAAACTTTTACATGACATGCATTTTTTTTTTGGAAAATTCCACAAATGACGGACTAGCTAAAAGTCTTATACTTTGACCTTATAAAAAAAAACTTTTAAAATTCATAAAAAAAATATATAGCTGACCAATTTCTGAAACTTCCTGACCTTTTATGACCAATTGATCAATAAATATTTTTTAGTGACCTTTATGTTGTTAAAGTCACCTATTAGCCCTATACATCCAAAATTGAAGGTATTTATATCATAGGTACATCGAATGCACACTTACACAAGGCTAGACTGGATAATTTTTTTGCTCTTATGATGACATATTTATTTATGAGAAAAAAAAAAAAACGTTTTGAAACAATTTAAATTTTATTTAGGTATTGGTTCTACACCACCTAATTTCTCTATTATATTTGTATTTATGAGAAAAATATTTTGAGAATCTCTGGGGCAGTTTTATCAAAAAATAAAAAAAAATTAATCAACACATTTTTGAAACATCGAATTTTCAAAAAAAAAAAAAAAATTGAATTTAATTTACAAAATCCAAAACATGATTTTCTTAAGGTTTTTACATGTAATACAATTTTTTAATTTAAACTATCGCGATAGTGAGAAAGTCGAAAATAAAAGAGTGAAAGCTGGTTGAAATTCTGTTGAGAAATGCTGGCACCGTGCTTCGCCTTAGTAGGTAATTGAAGTAATTTTTGTGGCTCGTCAGGGTTTCTTCAAATTCAAAGCTTTGTCATTTATATCTAAAACTTTACTGCAATAAATTTCTTCTCCTATAATTACAGTTGCAGTTGATGAGAGTAAATTAAACTCTTGCGCAAGTCAACGACAAATTGCAAGCTTTGTAGCTTTTTAAGCATGAAATAAGTTCTGAAAAAAAAACGAAAACTATTTAATAGTTATGTTTTTCAATTATCGTAGTAATAAATAACATTACATTATTATTATTAACAATAAAAAAATGAAACAATTTGGGATACAAAAAACTTTAAATACAAAATTGAAATAAAAAAAAAATAAAAAGTAATTTAAGGTACATATATGTAGATCCTTTGACTCCTAGAAGGCTGCAGTCATTAAGGATTTTAAAAAATAAATAAATACATATGTAAGGAGTGTGGACCCTTAAAAGTTATTGCAATTTATTTAATAAAAGAGATGCTTCATAAATATTTGAAATTCATTCAAATGTGGTACACTGGGGCGTATGCGCACTTTTTTATTTTATTGAAACTTTAATAAATTGTGATAAAATTTTTATTTTCGCACGGTTAGTTGGATTACGTTGATTGAAAAGGCTATTTTGGTGAATTGTTAATCTCTTTTGAAAAAAATAAATTAAGGCTATTGGAGTTAGCGGGCAAACGCTATTTCAATTAAAAAGTTCTACTTTCAAGATAAGTTTTTCTTTTAAGCGTCAAACTATCCGTTTCTACAGCCGCTGGTGCTACAAACATCTGTGATTATGATGTTATGTAGTTGTATTTTCTCAAGACATTCGACAACCTTATCCTCAATCAGCGTTGTCGAAGTGACACGATCGTGCTTTTTTGACAGGCAACGGTGGCATTTTAAAATGGCACGTTTTTTTATTTCCATTACTTTACTTAAAATTAAGCAAATTTAAACAAAATGTAATAAAAATTGGAACACGAATAGAGCAAATGATTTCCTTTGATTTTCTCTGTTGTATTATACCGAGTTATAAGATTTATTACAGGTTTTTTTAAAGAAAATAGAAGAATTTGTGATTTTTTCATATGGCAAGAAAATTGGCACTTTTTTTCAGAAAATATGGCACATTCATTTTATTTCTGGTGGCAACACTGTCCTCAATAAACGGGGGAAACCATAATCTGAGTAACTGCAACCTCAAGTACAAGATTAAACTTCCGAACAGTGTAGCCAGTAAGAATATAGACGAAAAAAAATGCCCAAGAAAGGACAAAATTTGTTAGTGGCTGAAATTTGGCATGGATATTGGTAATAGAGACTCTCTATAAACTGAGAGAGTTCGTCAACAATCCGATGAACGCTAGGTCAGTTACAAGGGGTCTAAAGACATAAAAATGATTTTTTTTTTTTGCAAATACCCCAAAAAGGGTTGGTTCTGCAATTTTGTAGCTCAGCCAATTTTCGGCAAAAATGGTATTTTCTCGTTTTTTATGTATTAAACCTTAGAAAGTTACAGCGATTTGGAAAATCAACAAATCTGTTACAGAGTTAGTGCTTAGGCCTATTTTCTTCTTTTTTCTTTTTTTTATAGTAATTTCTCTCTATTTTATGGCTCTTTATATCCCTCTCTGCTTTAGCTTTGACAGTAAAGTCTTTTCTTCTTATTGAGATTGCACAGACCTATATATACATTACATGATTCCAAACAACCAACATTTTTGAGATGATGTGCCTTTGACCATTTATCATGATCTGGTGGCCTTTCAAATCGTATGTTCTTTTACGAATATCCATAAATAAGGTGCTAAAAATAGTTTTTTACCTTTAAAAGAAACCTTAGCCATGGACTACAAATTTCCCAAGCCTGGCTAGGGCTTAGATTCCAGAGCCTTTGTATCCGCACCAAAAGTATTGTAAGTTGAAAAAAATACACTTGTTTGGTTTACTGGTTATTTAAAATAAATGTGAAATGTCCTTCACTCTTTGGGGAGTAAATTGTTGTTGACTCCATTATATGATTGTTGGTAATTTCAAGACATCATCATATAAATTATTCTTTTACCTGATTTAGAAAAAAATTAGAAAACAATTTTTAAAAAAACCTGGGATACAATTTTTTCCAAACAAAATGTGTGCCTCACTCACTGGTAAAATTCACCCACTAATAAATACCCATTAACGAAAGAAGGTGGAAACAAAGTTAGAGAATTATGATGGCAAGGCAACGTTAGTTCTTAGTGAGCCAAACTAAATAAATCAAGAAAATTACCATCCATCCAGGGCAGGTTATGTCCTGTGCGCATAATTCCTTGGAATTAACTTTCGTTTGTGTCAAACTATGCAAAGTCCTCTTCGTACGTCGTCTCATGGTTTTCTCAAAATGCTATGGTATGCCAGGCAAGGATCCTCTTCCTCAAGTCTCAGCCTTATCCTTACACTCACTCCATAAAACAGCAATGTTAATTGTGTGTAACGAAATTATGAGATGCTGCGAAGCTTTTCTGTTTGTTTGTGAGAGCCCATCAGGCACAAGGACGATGCTATATTTTAGAGCAAGGAAATGAAACGTGCTTTTTATACATACATTTATATTTATGTATGTATGTATATCCTGGATGTAAGGAAGAGTCCTTTGGGCATCTACATGCTCTCGAAGACTTCTTTATAAGTTTTGGTTGCAAGCGACGACCGACGACGATCCCGCTGCTGCTGTTTTACTTTCTTGATGGCTGAAGGAATTTTCTAAGCTTGGTGCGGCGATATTGGATATCATCTTCTCTTGGTTTCATAGAAACTTGATAATGCCGCCGAGAAGATGTAAACACTTCGATACTACAAGAAAGTTAGAGGGAAATTAGGAAACAGGGTACAAGAGAAACTCATGCAGACGACGAACAAGAACAACTAAAAAAAATAAAGAAACAAAACAACAACTATAGAAAACATGAATAATGCTAATTGGCTGAGAAGTTGTTGTAAGGATATTAAGTGCCTTATGGTCAATTTGAAGAGAAAGTCTCCTTGAAACCTGCAACGAAGAAAGAAGAAATGAGAGTGAGTTTTTGTTATCTGAGTGGAGTTATTTCTGGTATGTCTTGAATTATGCACGGTTATTATGTAGGTGCCTAACCTATATATACATATAAATGAAGGTATGTAATTAATTAAGGGATTTTGTAAAAATGTTGACATTTAATACTTTGATAGAAGATACTACTCGTACTCGTGTACGAACGAAAAATAGTTGATGGTATATTTTCCTTGAATATTATTTGATCTCGGAAGTGTTATGAAAATATCATCCAATATGGTCTTTCGGAAATTTCTTGGGGTAAAGTTATTTAAATATGATTTATGAAGTTTAATATCTGTATGAGCGATGCTATTATCTTACATATAAATAAGAGTTAGGTAACAATTTTTGATATTTTGAAAATGAGGAAACGTAAACCGTGAAAATACTTCATTTCAGTTGAGAAAAAAAAAACACCAGGTAAAATTTTAGCAAGTTTCCTTGTCAAAGTGACAATGTGCACTTTTCTATTTAAAATTGTAGAAATCTGAGAAAAACTTATACTTTTGTATGTTTAATCTGAACTTAGCATGGCAACTTATTTAACATATATTTTGCCATGACCTCAGTGTTTATTTTAACCAAATTTGTTGGCGCATTTTATTGAACATTTTATAACAGGCTAAAAACCGTCCTTATCTACTCCAGTACAAAAAAAAAAAAGATTTTAGTATTTTTCGGTGAAATTTTGCCCAGATAATGAAGCAAAGCAATAAACAAGCGAATTTTATTTATCTCCTTGGCACTGCATTGGCAACACAAACCGAGCAGGAGCACAAAACAGCACAAGTTAATTTTTTTTTTTGAAAAACGTAATTTTGAAAAAAATTTCATCCGTAGAATTTACAAATTTGCCAATTTAAAAAAAAAAATACACGACTGGATCGCACGAACTTGCTCTTGTAGCACAAAAATTTTAAACATTGAATGAATTGTAAGGTCATATCATTAACAATCATAATTATGGATGTATTTTTCCATACAATAAATTGATGAATACATACTACATACATACAATAAGGGCTTAAAATATTTGAATCTCAGAATGATATCAATTTTTGAAGAAATGTGAATTTATGCAGCAAAAATTTAAACAATTGTTTCTTAAAAAAAAAACAGGAAGTTAATAACATAAAATAAAACCATAACTTGAAAAAAAATTCATCAACTCGTTTTCAAAAAAAAAAAATGATTTTTCCAACAAAAAAAAATAAAATATTTTCTTTTTTTTAAATTCGTAAAATATTCTTTTTTTTTTGTTCCAACTTGAAAGGACCTCCAGAATAAAATTTTTTATCAAAATCGTTTAGGCCGTTTTTGAGATAAATAACTTTTTTGAAAACGGTTGTATCTGTATGGCAGGTATTGTTATTTTTTAAGCTGAAAAAAATCTCGATTTTTCCTCTCGGGAATCACCTAAAACTCTTAAACTTCAAGTTTGAAGAGAATCGCTTCAATGGTAAAGGCTGTAGGTCGAGGTACAAATAGATATACAAACAGACATGCGGGACCCACAATGGGGCACAGAGGGCCAAAAGCACTTTGCATACATTTTTAATTTTTAGAATAAAAGTACTACAGTGGCATCAATATAGCAATTATATACCTATTTGATTTTAACATTTTTAGGAATGCGGAGAGTAAATTTCAGCCTTTTTTCTTAGTTCAATTTATTTTAATAAATCGGCAAACGGGTCCTCTGTGCTCACATATTATTGTTCTAACCGAAGTTAAACACTCACCAAAAAAGTTGGAAACCGAATTTTTATTTTTAAATAAAACGCGATAAATTTTGATTGGGAAAAAACATACGAAAAAACCCAATATTTATTTATATTTAAACTCACTAGCCGATCTTGCCGCTAAAGACTAAAAAATATATTTCTTTCTAAAGTAAAGGATGCATTTTCTTTTGTATGCGCTTTCGTATAACAACAAAATTATTTATAATTTAAATAATGCTTGCAGTACTGTAGTGGTATTAGGTTGATCTCGCACGCTTGTGTTCGATACAATTATAATTTGTAACGATCGGTTTAAAAAAATAAAATGAAATGTGGTTTGCCCCCCGCTAATCGAAATCCTGCGCACGGCCTTCGGTCACACCCAGCCTCTTTTTTTTTTAAATTTGAAAATATCGGTGCTAACTTTACACTAAAGGCTGATTTCCAATGGCGCGTTCGCGTTAGAGACGCTTACGTATACGTTTACAAGCTTTACGAACGCGTCGACATGACAGACTACTTGCAGAGAACCTGAAAATCAAAATGAACCCACATAACTGTGATTTCGAATTTCTTTCAACAAACTTTTCCATTTTTTTTAAAACAAAATCGATTTATTTCTTTCAATAAAAGGAATTTGTCCAGAAAAACCGATTTTTTCTTCTAAATAAATCGATTTTTTTGTTGAAAGGAATTCGAACATTAGTTTAACTGTCAAAACGCACGCTGAAGTTGATTTTTTTCAACTTTAACGTTGAGGTAGCTTATGTTACGTTGGTTTGTGTACATGCTAATAGGTGCCAAATCGTAACATAATACCCAACGCGTCATTGTAAACAATTTGCTTAAATTGCTATGTGTGAGCTTTCGCGTTGAAAGGCAAATCTGCCAAAGCGACGCCCAACGCGGCATTAGAAATCAGCCTTAAAATAATTACTTAGTCTCTAAAAACCAGAGATGTAAAAGAATGCAATCATTTTTGAACTGCAGTTAATTGAATAAAAAGACTTATTTTAAAGTATTTTTACTTCACCTCAGTACTTCAACTTCAAAAAATAATTCCCAGTCAATTTTGAATTCTTTAATAATGCAATCATTTTATGCAGTTAAAAGAATGCAATACTAAAAGACTGCTTGAAGTCTTTTTGAAGTCTTTTACATTGATTGCATTCTTTTACAGTCTTTGAAGTCTTTTACATTGATTGCATTCGTTTGCGGTCTTTTGACTTCCATGAAGTCTTTTAACTGCTCGAAGTCTTTTAACTGCCTAAAGTCTTTTAACTGCCTAAAGTCTTTTCACTTCTTAGAGTATTTTAACTGCCGGGAATATTTATACTTTTTGAAATACTTTTACTGATTTACTGTCTTTCGATTTTGAAATCTATATAAACATTTTTAGTAATATTTACAGATTAATAAATATTTAGGTAAATTGTTCAAAATGACAATAGAATTTTAAAATTAGTGCATTTAAAATTGTAAAATTCAAAATTGATTATAAAAACTATTTTATGAATAAAATGTTAACGAATTGGATTTCAATGGTTAAGAAGTTTCTGATATGATTATTAGTTGTGAGAAATTGATACGAATTGATTTAATGAAAATGATAAAAGCGGTTCATCTATTCATCTAAATAAAATTAATTTATAGTTTAATTCATAAATCATAAATATCGCAGAAGATGAGAGAACACTCATAAATACTTAGCCATTTACTACCTGTACATAAATTATCTAATCAGAGCTGCAAAAGCTTAAGTCACTTCTGAGGATGTTTCCACTTCTGTTGCTAAATTAGAAGAGCTGGACTCAATCCTCCTTATTTTCGATTCCTTCTCGTAAGCCTTATTCAGAGTAGAGTAGGGTCTTTTTAATGTCCTGTTATTATTTGAAGGAGAAAAACTAGGATCAGCTTCAGAATCTTCCGATGAGAAGTCCATGCTTTTACTTTAAACCCTTTTAATTAATAACACTCTCCACACGCGGTTGTACAAAACACAAAAAAGAATGCAATATGTAAAAGACTTAAAAAAGACTTCAAAGACTACAAAAGAATGCAATCAATGTAAAAGACTTCAAAGACTGTAAAAGACTTCAAAAAGATTTCAAAGACTTCAAGCAGTCTTTTAGTATTGCATTCTTTTAACTTTTATTCTTTTAACTGCATAAAATGATTGCATTATTAAAGACTTCAAAATAGATTGGGAATTATTTTTTGAAGTACAAATACTTACAAAAAGTATTTCATTGCAATCGTAAGGTGAAGTTAATTGAATGGGATTTCAAAGAATGAAATACCAAAATACTGCATTCTCTTACAACTCTGCTAAAAACCATATGCTTAGTACGATTTTCTTTATTTTGCCGTATTATTTTGACATAAGTTACCGTTAACACTACATTAGACACCCCATTCATATCTTTTAAGCATCTTTTGTAAATCACCCTCTGTATATTGTGATGCTTTTTTTATTCTCAGCTGAGGTAGCGTCAGCGGATCCAAGGTTCGTACCGTAAAAGCAAAATAAAACACGGTGGGTTTGAAAGTTCGGAACTCCGGTTACAAAAATTAGTTCTTCATTATATGTAATAAGTTTTACAATAATTTTAATATATTACTTAAAAATACATAACAGAGTATTTCATATACTGTAGGATTGACTCCCTTGGCTAACCGAAGTCAAGTCTGGGTACAGAAGTTTTGGATTGACTCTCTTCGCTGACCGAAGTCAAGTCTGGGTGCAGAATTTTGGGATTGACTCCCTAGGCTGACCGAAGTTAAGTATGGGTACGAATGTAGGATTTTGCACTGGACCCTGTAGACTCTAACACAAAACCAGTAATGGGCCTTAGTACTGCAGGGTGCGAATATATATTTGGAATTAAGTCCTTCGCCTTAAATACAATTCAATGCAAAACAGGGGAGAGGAGCGGGGTTTTACGGCAAACTGGTGTACTACACACCCATCAGCTTGCGGTCCTTACTATATATGTCACGATAATTGACCCAAAAGCACTAGAGGAGAATATCCTCGAATATTCTGATTTAATGGGTAATTCTTACGGTCCCTTATGAACTCTGCGGTGACAACTGAGTGTGAGCTGTATAAATGCAGAACAACTCATTTCATTGTCTTTTTGTGTGCAGCCTCGGTCATTGCTTCTGTTATTGTGATGTTGTGTAGCCATCGTATGTTTTTGTTGTAGAACCTCGTCACAATCGTCGTGGGCTCCTTAAAGTATGTGATGCAATTCTGGTGATGCGTTTCTTGTATTTCGGTACTCTTTTGGTAGTTGTCGGATAGGCGTAGAGAAAATATTGTAACTTCGGGCTAATTCCTAAACGCAACATTTGCAAAGCAAAACACATGCAAAGCAAATGAAAAAAGCAAGCTGAAACAAAAACAAATTGAAATGCAAGTGAATTGCGCAAGATATTTTTGACATTTGCACAAATACATTTGCATTTGCGCATAAAAATGAAACCATGTACGTTTATGGACAATCTGCTTAGCGGGGATGTTGACGTTTCCATTTTGGAACTGTTTGCTTAGCATACTTTGCGCAAGTTTTGCGTTTCGGAATTTGGCCTTCGTTACAATATATCGTTTCCCTTATTTTTCAACAACGATTTAATGTTATAGAAATTCACGAGTGTCCTTAAAGCATTCTTTCGTTCGTTACAATATATCGTTTCCCTTATTTTTCAACAACGATTTAATGTTATAGAAATTCACGAGTGTCCTTAAAGCATTCTTTTCTTACGTTTTCTTTTTTCTAACTTCTTCATAGAATGTAAAATAATAATGAACAAATTAAATATTTTTTTTTAGACATTACATATTCCCTTCAGAACATTGGAGATAATCACATGTGAAATCTAATTTACCGCATTCTGTTCATACAAAGTCATCTTATTTATATATTCCCTCTTATTTATATATTCCCTCTATTCAGCACATTCATATACAGACATCAATTCTTGTGACAGGACAGAGCAGAGCAGAGCATCAGACAATATCCGTAGGCTCTGGTGGTTATTAGTTTATTATCTCCGCCAAAGTTTATTGTTGCCCTTAAGGATATCATCATTAATTAAGTTACTAATTAGTAATGGAGCGGATGATCTAAAGGAGACGATGACGACAACACCGCGCCGCCAGCAAGGACAACGACTTCTAGCAGGTACGGATGTTTATGCAATTTTTTCAAATATGATGGTGTGTTTTGGGCAATAGACGTAGCATTTTGAGCAGCTAAAGTAGTGGAAGCAGATTTGCCATTTATTGGATCATAGAATTTAATATCTAGCAAAAACAAGCAAGTCTAACCCATGGAATGCGGAGTGGATTTGGTCGAAAGCATTGAACTTCTATATTATATTTATGTATAGGTACATCAGTTTCATAACCATCGTTGTCATCATCGTCAGCAACATCAACAGCCTCATCTTTAAGTCACTTTGTCAACCATGACTGGCGTAATTATTGCCCTTGAGGATAATGTGAGTATGATGGGTCTTCAGGACAAGAACGAGCCATGCCATATAGCATGTATGTATACATTTATAGCAGCAAGCATCACTATTCATCTACAGCCTTTTCGTTTCAGAGTGAAGATGATGATGATGGTGATGGTGATGGCGGCTCAATGTTGACATTCAAGTATGGACCCGAGTATGTTGTAAGTGCAAACAGAGCCGCCTTGGCAAAAGCATTTCAGCTCCCCTTTGATTTTCTGCAAGGACAACTCTCCAGCCAGCCTTTTTCACTACATAATAATGAACACATATACTTTATAGATATAGGTACACATCTGAACTATACGGAATCCTTTGCATAGGAATGCCCCTCGTGTAGTATGTGCTGTTCCTGTCGATTATGTTTACTCCAAAACCGGAGATAATAACTTAAATCACTTCTGGCCTGGAGCCAAAGGGGTGCGTTGTTGGGTTGGTGGGGCGTGATGCACTGGCAGCGGGCTAAGGGAAGTAATCCTACCAGCCATCACCGCCCACACACTCATGTGGCTGTATGTTGGTTTGGTCGGTCTGCGTTTGCTCCATTCAAAAAGGAAGAAAATTGAATTTTAATTCACAAAGGAGTTTGCCTAACGTTATCATTGTTTACCAACTGCGCTTTTCTTTACGACCACTATACTACCGCCACTATATACGGTATCGTTTGTCGGAATAGACGGGAGTCCTTAATATTTTTTTTTTTCGCTCTTGCCTTTTCGTCTGCCAACGTCATGTTATCCTTTTGGGTTTTTGTGTTTTGCAGAAGCAGCGCGTTGTCTCGTAATAGGTACCTTTAGTCGAGTCGTCCTTTTAACTTGACATGTCCCAAGTAGCTTGCTGGATTTTATTGTTTGTAATTTTGTTACAAGTCATATCGCAAGAAAATACATATACATAGGTACAAAGATTCGCAAATGCAACAAGGGAGTAATTTCTTTTTAATAATAAAAAATAAAAATAAAAAACTCTTAGATCCAGTAGGTTTTATAGAAGTAAGTTGGTATAGGTATATATATATTCCAAGGAGTTAGCTTATAGCTGACATATAGTTACAGGGTATTTGGTAATGATTGCAAGTATCTGTAGTAGCGGTCTTCGTCGTTGTAACAGTACAAACTTGTCGGCAATGGAGCTAGGTAATGTTTATATATTTAAATATCATTATTATAGGTAAAATTGAGGTAAAAAGAGAAAGAAAAACAACTGAATAACAACAAACTTGTGTGAGCTAGTAAAAATGCTAGTCAGCTCAGTGCGATTGTGATAAATAATAAAACTTTGCACTGGGAAAAAGCTTCTTAGGTGGCCTCGGTTTCGCGATGTGTAGGACATCGGCTTATGAACATCTCGGTACATGGTTCGACTCCCAGTGAAGGCATAAGAGGTTTTTCAATTAAAAATTAGCCAGAACCAGACTAATACTACCTTTTCATTAAAGCTAAAATGAGTCAATTTGTCAAATTACAGAAAAAGTGTTTACATGTCAAATTTCCTAGTTTCGTTTGACAGTCCGGACTGTCAATTGCTTTGTTTTTGTTGTTTTATACATTGGATTCTGTCATTTTAAATGCGTTCCACTTTGAATGGATTTCATTTGGGTGTGTTTATAAAAATTTTACGTAATTTCCTATCGAATTTCGTCCAAATTTGGTTGAAATTACCTCATTTGGAAAAGAAAATTTTTATAGGAAATGAGATGATTTTGAATCGAATTTGGAAATTTTCAATAATATTACCTATTATTTGCTCTAATGAAAAATTATTATAAGCACCACTAAATAAGGAGTCTGATGATTGAGGTGGCACTCGTAAAATAACTTTAACACAGTATAACTCCAGCCTAACTTGGTGGCAGCCCACATAAGTTGTTGTTGTTTGTTCAAAAAAATGCTCAATAATATTAATTTATTTTTTTTGAGGTTTTAGTTACTTAAACAAGAACCTTAAACAACCTTGTTTAAAATTACATATTCGATTTAAGCTCAAAACTCTTTGGTATTTAACTTTTTAACATTCTAAATCAATTTGCTTATGTACATAAAGTTAAAACTTTTTAAAAACAATCAACCCATATTGAAAGTTAAATACTTATTCGAAAGCACCCTGTATTTGTACAGCAATCGAGGGTTCTATCATAAAATAATTGAGATAGAATTTAATGAAAATTCTTGAAGAAATTTATAATCCACTTCGTTGTGCCATCACTAATAAACCATGTAGAGATGGGGTGATTACAGCGTTGATAATATTCTTTTTGTAGGTAGCTAATCTGCGAATGAATCTTATTATCGCATTAAAAATATTATGTGAGACTGAAGGGGACTGTTTGTCGTTTTAAAAATTAAAAAAGACATAATTTTTTTGTTTGTCTTTTCAGATTATAAGCTACATAACTATAACTGTGTTGGCTTACGTGATTATTAAAATTGAAACAAAATTTTCAATGCCTTCGTTGTAGAAACGAAAATTTTTAATGGTTTTTGTTTTTTTTTTTTTTTTTAAGAGATTAATGAGAACGGTAATGGCCCTTTGATTCAAACATCAAGATTAAGCAGTTCTTCTTTTTATTTTCTTTGAGTTCACCAAGTTACATAAGAGGATTTGATATAAATGAAACGTGTTCTTAAGTACCTACCTATGTAAGTTAAACATTTTTGTCGAACACCAAATAATGTAAGACTTCAATTGAGCTACAGTTAAAACTATGTACATCCAAAAAATATTTCGTAAAATCAAAATGGCTACGAAATACTTTCGTAAATTTTGAGATGAAACAAAAAGCATTCTGAAGCTTAGTCCTTTTTATATTGAGAAATTTTCGCAAATGATTTTTTTAAGGTACCGTTATTGCGCAATCATAAGAAGTAGCACGACCCAAAAATTTTAATTTTTTTTTCTTTTTTTTTAACATTGTCATTTTCTTTGAAATTTTTTTTTCGAGCCAATTTAATGTTTTGTTTCAATAACTTGTTTATTCAGCTTTAAGGTCATCTTTTTTCGTCATTGTACAAATTTTTCAAAAGAATATCTGGCTTTGAATGAAAAAACAGACTTTTGACTTTGACTACCAGTATTATCGCAAGGAATGAGGACACCGAACATGTATGGATAGTTTTAAAAACTGGAATTATTATTCTTCAAGATATTTTCAAAACTTTATAACGATTATTTTTTTTGGCTCCTCATCGTTACAATCAGAAAAGGTCTAAAAAACGACTTTTTGAAGACTTTTTGTAAATCTTTTACTGATTTAAAAATATTGACTGTAGGACTTAATTTGGTAAAACATTTTAAAGAACTATAGAACACCAATATTTCTGTAAAATTTCAAATAAATTCGTTGAACAGTTTTCATGTACCGAATGATCAAAGTCGTAAAAAACAATTAAGGGAACAAATTGGGTGGTTCATAAACATTGTGAAATTGTCATCAAAATGGAAACGTAATTTCTGCCCACTTTTTTCACAGTTTTGCGTTAGTTACAATACTGATGAGATTTTAAGGGGAAGCAAAACATCTTTTCGAGAAAAAAAAATACAACTAAAATTTGAAAATTTTGAAAAAAAATATTTAATTTTTGCTCCAATTTTTTTCTTTGAAAAAAAAGTTTTTTTTTCTTCTCCACGCGTAACTAACGCAAAACTGTGGAAAAAGTGGGCAGAAATTGTTGTTTTCGTTTCCATTTTCATGACAATTTCACAATGTTTATGAAACACCCAATTTGTTCCCTTAATTGGTTCTTACGACTTTGATCATTCGGTACATGAAAATGGTTCAATGGATTTATTTGAAATTTTACAGAAATATTGGTGGTCTATAGTTCTTTAAAATGTCTTACCAAATTAAGTCCTACAGTCAATATTTTTAAATCAGTAAAAGAATAATTGTTTTGACAAGAAGTGTAGTAAATATAAAATGCGAAAAATCCCTTACATGCGAACACTTCTAAGCGGAATCAAAAAAATTGATATCTGAATTTGTAGCTTATTAAATGCTAATTTGTTGCGTAAGCCAAAAATTTGTTACTCGCATAATTTTTTAGCTATAAGAGTTTTCGCTAAAATAATCCTGGACCCTGGAGTAAGCCGATGGAATCTAAAATAATAAAATAAATAAATTTTAAATATCCATCGTTATTTTAAAATTTGTATTATTTAAGATTACGTCCGCTAACTTAAGACTTATTTTATCAGAAACTTTAATAACTAAAAAATTAAGTGAACTCAATACGAATAAAGATACATCTTATATGCATCTAAAGCTCATTAACAATTATTTTTTTTCATTGGAAATATATCATGCAAAAAAACTATCATGTAAGAAAACTTCCATATAAGAAAACTATCATGCAAAAACATTCTCCTGTAATAAAACTGCAGGCAGGAAAATTATCACGCAAAAAAAAAACTATTATGCAAGAAAACTTTCATGCAATAAACTTTAATGCAACAAAACCTTGATGCAAGAAAGAAGGTACATGTATGCAAGAAAATGTCCATGCGAAAAATCCTTAATGCAATAGAATTCGCATGCAAGAAAACTATCATGTGAGAAATCTTTCATGCAACAAAACTTTCATAAATGAAATGTTGCAGTGCTGGCGATGCTGGATACTCACTACTCAGCTGACTTACTTGTAAAGGAAATACACAATTACACATACACTGACAACCTGCCCCACACACTTGCCTAGATATTGATACCTGTGGCAACGATGCCTCATCCACCACCGTCTGTCCACCCGTTTGTTCAGTAGAAGACTGTGAACTTCGCACATATGTTTTTCTGAGACTGCCGACTACCACCGCTACAACGCTACAAGCACATTCCCGTCCGTCCGCCTTTCCGGTTCATCGAACTTCGCTTCAATTTTTATTTTGACACATTTGTGGCCATCGTTCCTTCAATCCAACCTTGAGGCACGGCACTGTCGTCTGCTGGAAGTTTGTAGATGCTAGACGGTGTTCACATTGGACTTACTCCTCGGATCTATTTTGACGTCTATGTAGTTTTTCTCGTTCCCACTTTGTGGTGAGAAAGAGATGGGCAAGTGAGGCAGGATTTTTTAAATTTTTTTAAAATTTGTGGATTTTTTTTGACGTTTCCTTTTGTGACATTTGTTTTCTCAGTATTTAGTTTTTGTTTGGAGCTCAAATACTACAGAATCAAAGTTTTTTTCAATTGGAAAACAATTTATTTAGTGAGTTATCAATTTTGTAAATGAAAAAGTTCTAATTAACTCTCCGACGAGCAAATATTTGTGTTATTTTTTAATGACTGCTGAACATCAGAGTGAATCGGCTGTGTTCACATTACTTGTGTGTGAACACTAGCTGACTGAATTCTGTCAAAAAAAATCGTAAATTTGATTCCAATGTGAACACCGTCCTAGGATGAATCGATGGCTTGTTGTTGGTCACACCATGTCACCGTGTCGCCGATGAAGCCAAAAATCCACCGTTCGAGTGCCCTATTAATGTATCTCTTTCAGAAACCTAATTGGGTTAATGTTTTTGATTGCGGGGTGCTCATTGTAGCATATGCTCATCATGAAGGCATCAGAACCTGCTTTCGGAGTGGAAGGATCATTTTGAAAACAAACAGCTGCTCTGTTCTGTCTCACAAGATGGCCCCGCTCAGAGAGAGTCGATCTGGAGTTCCCATCAAATTTATTAATCAAACAATTAAAACGATTTGTTGGTAAATACATCAAAATCTCATATGACACAGAACACCCACATATTGCACCCAATCGATAGGAAATTTGATGGAAATTATGAATAAAATAATTGTGAATTAATATAAGGTGCCCCAGAAAACTTTATTCTTCGTCGCAATCATAAAAAAATGGCGGGAAAAATGACAGTCCATAAAGAGAATTCCAACGATGTGATAGTGGGGATTGAAAAATGGCTGAAAACTAGCGAGAGTGCTACATAAAGCCGCGGCATCGAGACTAGAGGGCAGTCTTCAACTTTGTTTTGGATACATAAAAACATTAAGTAAAATTACACATCAAGAATTAAGTACAATTTAAGACATACAACAAAATAAACAATGTAAACCCTCTCGGGAACCTCTCTTTTGAAACTTAATTCGTTTTTATTATTTAGCTTTCTTTCGCCTAGCGTTCACCAAAACTTCGCTTTTGTAACAATATGTTATGATAAATTACAACGCATGGATAGGCATGTAATATTAAGCTATAGCATTTATACGCACTTAGCGAGGTATCCGTGTTCCTATAGGCTCGTTATACGGCTCATCTGTGTAAACTCTTTTTGAGTGGAAAGTAAGGGTCGTCGTCATCATCCGACTCAGCAATGGCTAAGGTAGAAGTATTCACGCAGCAAGAATTGTCATGTTAAGAACAAGAATTGCACGGAGTTTCCGTAAAATTGGCTGTCGAGCGTCAAGTGTCGATTGTCGAATGTCAATTGTCAAGTGTCAAGATCTTTTGAAACATGTGTGCATTTGGGCAGGTATATGTTTTTTTTTGCGAAGCAGCGCGAAAATTTATGTGTGTTATATCCAACTTTCTGTTTTATAGAACAGTCTAGATTAAAAAAAAAAAAACATCTACCAAATGTATAAACTTGTGAGTACCTATTTTAACTACTAGTGATTTGAGGTCATCATCGTTTGTATTTGTTTTTTCAATTACTAAATTTTTGGAATACTGCCCAATTTTCCCGCTAGCAAAAATATTTGTTCTATGTTCACCTGTCAAAAATGTACAAAAAAAAAAAAAAAACTGCAAACTAAATTTAACTGGACATTTCCGCTCCATATGTGTGTTAGATTAATTACTCGGATATCATTTAACACCATCGAAAGTTGCATCCTTTGCTTCGGCTGTTGTCGAGGATTCTATGATGTTATATATGGGTTATCTCACAATTTTGCTAAATGTGTGTGTACTTTTCAGTTGTACAGTTAGTGGTTGTTCATCGCGTTGGTGGACATATACCCATAGCACAAACCTGAGGCAAGCAAATTCTATATACCTCTGCTCTGGCTTCAGGTATGTAGGTAAATTCTCATTTCTGGTATTCAAACACAAAACTCTGACGATGTGTTTGCAGTCGTTAATGCTAAAAGGACTTGTTTTTGAGTGAATTAATGGTAGGATGCTTGTAGTACCTTACCTGGCTACGAGAACTGCTGGTAAAGTTTGTTGGCAACTCCAATTATTGCGTCTAATTGGAATGTGAAGTCATTGTTGTTGTCGTAGCTCACTGTATAAATACATACTTAGCACAGTTTGTGGAATACAAAACCTCGTCCAAAATGCCTTTTCTCATATATGTCCCTTTTGGAATCGAATATGAGCAAATATAGGAGAGTAACCTACCTAGATAGGAATAAAACATTTTATCCAATACGTAACTTTTCCTCTCAATGAAGAGCCAGTTAAGTCGAGTTCTTTTTTGTAACTGTGAATTTGTTTGATTGCCAAAAGAAACTTACTTCATTACTTGTTACTATCCAGAAATTACTGAATAATTTTATTGGATTAATTAAAAAAAGTTATTTTAGCGAAATTAAAAGTTTTATTTTACATCGACTAATATATTTTATTCATTCGGTAGTGGTAGTTTAGCAACATAATTAGTAATGAAGCCTTCAAAAATAATGATGGTTGTTAGTAAAACTTTGTACATATTGCGCAAACCGAATTAGTTATTCTATATTTTCGAAAATAATCTGCAAAAAAACATAAATTCATTTGGCAAAGTAGTTTAAACGGCTTTTGAGGTCCACTGAAACTGAAGTTGTGTTACATGTAACGAAGGGTTGGATTATAGCAGTGCTCCAGTCCAGATAAAATAAAACCATGGAACTATCCAAAGGGTAGATAAGCGTCTTTAATAACCTCTGTCTATCAACTCCTACTCGCAACCTCCCCATGGTGAACATCGGGTGCCTTTAACTGAAGATGGGGTTCCAATCCCTATGAACGGTTTTAGGTGGCCGCAAATGAGAGAGAGTGGGGGAGTAGTGTTCCCACCAAGGCACTTCTCCTTTATCAAAGCGACAGCGGAGGAATTCCCCAGATGGAATCAACGGTGGCGTCTAGAGTTCCAGTCAGATTGAACATGCGAAACGGGCGGTCGAATATATTAAGAACTGTAGCGGCAGGGGGGATGTTCGAAAGTTCTACCGAAGGGTGAAGCAATCAACCCAGTGCTACAAGGTCAGAACGGAAGCCTGCCGAGACGAAAGTGAGAATATGGTGGTAGACACACAGTCGGTGCTGAGGATCTGGAAACAACACTTTTCTAGACTGCTAAACTGCGAAGATGGCAAAAATTCCACTGTAAGACAGAACACTCTATTCAACCTGGATGATGATGGTCAAAATTTCTGTCCACCCGACCTAAATGAAGTGCGGTTAGCAACAGCCAAGCTTAAAGCTGTTGGTGCAGATGTCCTGTCAGCCGAGCTATATAAAGCAGGGGGAGATGACTTGGTAGGGAGTATACACCAGCTTATCTCCAAAAATTTGGTCGGAAGAAAGTATGCCCGATAAATGAAACCTCGGTATAGTGTGCCCTATCCACAAGAAAGGAGATGCTCTGACCCGATCCAACTACAGAGGTATAAGTCTCCTCAACGTCGCATACAAAATCCTGTCATCTGTACTGTATGATCGCTTAAAACCGTTTGTCAACGATCTGATCGGCCCCTATCAGTGTGGTTTTAGGTTGGTAAATCATTCGTCGACCAAATGTTAAATTTTCGAAAAAACCCAGGAGTTTCAAATCGATACACACGACCCCTTTATCGATTTCAAAGTCGCATATAATAGCGTAGACAGAGACAAGCTATACAGAGCCATGTCGGATCGATAGGTACAACTTCGAAGTCATCAAGGACTTTGTCTACCTGGGCTCCACTATAACACAAGTGGAGAACGACCTCAACCAACTTGGCTGGAGGGGCTTGTTGGTTGAGGCCTTAGTCTAAAGTAAAGTAAGTAAGTAATAGGTCTGTGTCAATCGTGATTGATTCGGTCTTTGTGACCCGTTCATCAAAATGAACGATTGATTGCAATCACAGTAAACCGAAACAATCAATCCCAACATCAATTATTTCAGTTTTTGAATAAATGACCGACGACGCACGTATATATGTTTCGTTCATTCCACTCATTCTCAATCACATTGACACCTGTCAAAATAATCGTTCTCCAGTGGTCCACAGAGCGTCGGCCGTGACACTAGGTTATATCCACCTCCTAAATCGATTGGCTTACTCCGTTTTTCGATCCAACATACAAACATTTTGGCACATTTGACACCTGTCAAAATAATCATGTTTCAGTGGGCCCAGAGCGTCGGCTGTGACACTAGGTAATATCCACCTCCTAAATCGATTGGCGTACTCCGTTTTTCGATCCAACTTACAAACATTTTGGCACATTTGACACCTGTCAAAATAGTCGTGTTCCAGTGGTCCCAGAGCGTCGGCCATGACATGATATGATATATGATATATCCACCACCTAAATCGATTGGCGTACTCCGTTTTTCGATTCGACGCGACGTTGTCAAGACTTCAATATGACTCACATCACATTACTGAATTCCCGATTTTGATACAGTCTCGATACAATAGAATATTCTTCACAAAAAACAGTCCACACTATCGAATTCACACACGTTCTTATAAAATAGATGTGGATTTGGCCTGTGGTAAGAAGTAGTGTATGTTGGGGGAATCTAGAACAAAGTTAAGCTATCTGAAATATACCCGATGGTGGCCGGAACCCCTTATAACTTTAAGTGAGTGGCTGGTAGATTGTTATTTTTATTGATAATGTTGCTGGAAATTTTCCTACCACAATTAGATTCTTCAGCCCATTCGTTTCTCATTTTCCTTAACCTTGTTGGATTAGAATCCTTAATCTCTTCAGCCTAAAAGAACGAAAATGAACTTGATGATGTCTCAGCTGATTTTAGTATGGTCTTTGCAAATTTCCTAGAGACTGATACTTTTCAAACTGTCCATCTTCTTGGATTGGGACGTATATTCTTGAAATGGATTTCTTATAAGTGGGAAATTCTTCATTAGGTACAATATTCGTTCTAGATCTAGATGTTGGAGTTTGAGCCAATTAATCTCACATGGAATCATCTGTAGACAAGTGAAAGCCTTGTCAAATTTTTAATTTTTTTTTTTTTTTTTAATTTCACTCAATTTTCATAATTTTTGATGACAAAAATCAAATTTGAATTAATCCAATAAGATTAATGAGAAGCAATGAGAAGGTTTTTCTAATTAAAATTCTATACATACTGCATAATTTAGTACTTAAATAAATCAGCCAATCACCTAGAAGACCGGAAGCACTGTAGTTATCCAGTTTTTATTGACTTTAACAACATTTATTTAAAATTTAAAATTGAAATCAACTTTAATTTAAAACTTTCAGCTTTAAGATCGAAACCAATTGTCAGTATATCGTACAACTTAATGCCACTAAGCTTCAACCAACCGTAAGGACCGTATCCTAACGAAATACTTCTTCCATCTATACATACACTGTTACTTCCACTCGACCGTAAATTAGATTGCAAGGAAATTCACTTTCGCGGCTTTTACTTAACTGCAGTGAATTCTAAAGTTAGTCGTCCATTTTTGAATATATATAGGACCAGATATAAACCCCATTCCTGTTCTTCTTCCATCTTCCTTCCTCCCGCTCCATCAACAAGACAAAATCATTTGAAAGCTAAATCCTACAAAATAGAAATTGTTTGTGCCTTTTTTTTTGTTTGTTGTTGTTGTTGTTGAAACTTTTAACCTTTTGTGAACAGAAGCGGGTATGTGTGGATGCAACAGCAAAGAAAGTGCAGACAGAGTACCAACCACCATCACCATCACCATTAGAGTATAAGGACAACGATATATTGAGGCCATAAAGTGATTTAGAGAACAAGATAAAGCAAGAAAAAAAAACACATCTTTCTAAATCCTTGAGTGCACTCAAATGCAAGAGAATCCTTTCCAGCAAAAGTAATCCTTCCTCGATCATGATACTTGTGTTTGTTTGTAATAGAAGCTCATCCTTCTCTCTTATACTATTGAAATCCATTTGCGCAAATTGTTTTATGGTGTGTTATGATGAGAGAGAAAAAAGAAATAAGCAAGGACTAATCTCGACCACGGTGATGATCTGGTGAGGTCAACTAAATATTACAAACTCACACCTAAAATGACACTCTTGATTGCCTGGGGAACTAACAAAATTAGTCGAGGGTAATGAAAAAGGACGAACACAAAAATAGTAATAACTTCAAACAGAAGCACATTTATATCTCTGAAGAAGTGTGGAAAGGAAAGTAGTCAGTACTCAGTATACTGTCCAGAGAAGAGATGTCCCGAAAATATAGATGACATTCGAGGAAATTGGGCTACCTGATGGAATTTATTTATTCAACCCCGTAGCCAGTTCAAATATTAACCTGGTCCTGGCCAGGGTATACTATGGATTCACCACGGATGTCGGTCGATACCAACCATCAACCGTCTCTGGTGCATGGGTGACAGAAGGCGAGGCGAGGTGAGGGAAAACCGAAGAGTGTTGGTGTTGGACTGTTTGTATATTATGTAGGTGCCCTCAATCGTGTTGGTGTGTGTAGTTAAGGATCTCCTTGCGTCTCCAGCTCTGGTTGATGTTTAATTATGTAAAATATGAGATGGTGCCACATCCTGGACGAATGACGAGGAATGGCTGATACTTGCATCATGAGGACGAACACGAAACGTGGCTGATGGTCTCCCGTTGGGCGCCAGTTTATTGCATGATGGCCACATCGTATCAAATCTGTGAAAGGATAACGCAAAAATATTCTGTCATTGAAGCAAGTAAAGGTTTATAATACGTTAGGGGTCATGTAATCATCGAATTGGGAATGGTCGTTGGTTGGTGAAATATTTGCAATGGTCATTGAGATTTTAATTTTTCTTTTTTTTTTCTTTTTTTTTTGCATACATTTTTGTATGCTGTGCCTTCCCTTGGTTCTTTCAATGATTATAATCGCGTTTGGAACTTCTCGTTCTTCTCCTACACCATCTCCTTTAGAATGAGAAAAAGGGTTGTTTTTTTGTGAGTTCAAGGATTCGATTACGATTCATGCATGATGATGTAATTAAATTTTAATTTAGGTTAAAGGCTGCTACGATTCAATCAATAGATTTTTGTTGAAAATGTTTCGTTTGCAATGGACTGATGAGTATGAGAGCATTGGCAATGGCGCGGGGGCGGCGGTGGCCGGCCAAATTGCAGCTGATGATGGTTGGATAATAAATTTGAAGTGAATAAACATTAATTAATGCGAATGGGAATTAGTGATTTTATTGAATGAAAATTGTAGATAGATATTTGTGTTAATTTTAATGATTGATCATAAGGTACATTCAAAAAAATGTACGTATTTAAAATAAAATAAAATTTTTAATAAAATTCAATATTTTAGTTAAGGAAGTGATACTATACATGAAAATTTACAACAGTTTTGCTTATAAAAGTACTGGTTATAGCCACCGCCGCGCCGCCGGTGGATATTCGTATGTAATTCAGGCACCCAGAGATTTTTTTTTCTTTTTTTTCAAATAAAACCTACAAAAAAAATCTATACTCGACTTGCATATCATATAGAATACTATTTCATAGTAAAAATGTTGGTAATTAAGTGGTAAAAAGAAAACTTGCCAAGTCATAAAGTCCTATAAGGCCCATCGCATACTAGGCAACTTTTTGTTGGTCGCCTCAGCAACTTTTTGTTGCTCCCAATCCAATTACATTGGCTTATATAGGAGAGTGCCCCACTAGGCAACTTTTTGTTGCTCGGAGTTGCTCGCGGAACTTTTTTCCCGGCAACTTTTTATTACTTTTTATTGCTTACTCTAGCTCACAGGGCAACTTTTTGTTGCCGACATCCTTATCTGTCAAAAATATGATGTCAAAATGGCGTGAATTTCCTTTTCACCCTTTGTCATTTTAGCCAATTTCCTTTTTTTCCAGACAACCGGAAAGCAGCCATCACAAAAACAGAAAATATTTATGGCGGCAAAAGTCAAAGTCTAGTCCAACAAAATTGCTCGGAAATTGCCTAGTGGGCGATGGCAAGCAACTTTTGTTGCTCTCTGTTGCCGGAAACTCCGAGCAACAAAAAGTTGCGCAATTAAAAGTTTCCTAGTGGGCGATGGTCCTATCCTAATTGTTTAAGTATATTCGAAAAAAAATTGTGTGGATGCCACGCCCCCTAAATGATTATTCTCAAATTTTAATTTTTTTCCTTGTCACTCATTGCAAATTATACCGCTTTTATAAATGATAATAATTCTGAGAAAGTGGGCGGATACCACGCCCCCTACATTGAAAATTCAAAATTTTCGATTTGTTTCTATGTATGCAGCAGGCTTAGGTCATAGCAAGATAATTATTTTCAAAACTAATTTTTGACGGATAAAGTTGGTAAAGTATTAAAAAGGCATGGGATAAAATCCATACAATCATAGCACCAAAGAATAATAGCTTACGTTGCGTGATATGTTCCGTTTAATAAAAAGAGGCCACGCATGAAATCTATCCGGTTGGCGGAAGAAGTAATCGAACCACAGAAGGATATTAAATATCTAGGAATTACACTAGACAGTAAGATCCTCTGGAACAAACACGTTGAAATAACTGTCTGGAAGCCACTAAGGCCCTTATGATATGCAAAAGACTTGCTGGTAAAACAGGGGTTGTAAACCAAAGATCCTGCGATGGATGTACACCATGATGGTAAGACCCATCATTACCTATGGTACTAGGAAATCTCTAGAAAAGGTACAAAGGCTTGCATGCTTATGCAATACTGGAGCAATGAGAACATGCCCTACAGCAGCAATGGAGGTAATCCTTCACTTAAGCTCACCACATGTGGCCATAAAACGTGCTGCTATGGGAGCCATCATGAGATTTGCAAAGGAAGGTATTGGGACGGAAAAATGCATAGGTCCTTTCCTAGGAAAAGAAAGTCGATCAGCAAGTTCACAGTAAAAAAAACCGCAATGACACTCCTAGAAATACTTGGTCTTATTAATAAACATTGTCTAACTTTAGACAGCCGTCCAAGTTTTTAAAAATACTTTCTAATGTTTGCTATCTTTTTATCTTGCTTAAGACAACATAATCTATTGCCTAAACCTAGAGAAATGCAATATTTTTTTTTTATTAAAAAAAGCATATTTCCGACTGTTTCAAAATACTTAGACATAGTTTAAACAGCCAAAAATCTAATTAATAAGACCAAGTATGATTAAAAGGTATAATTTCGTGAAAAACTTTCGAACGGAGTTAAGTAGCAAAAAAGAGTGGATAGGCGAATCAGTGAACTACACTCTTAAGGCAAATGTCATCAAGTGGTACACTGATGGACGAGAAAAAGTGAAGGGACTGGGGCAGGAATCTTTGGGCCAAGAACCAAACTTTTCTTACCGATTTGATGGGGCAGTCTACTAGCATTTTTCAAGAGGAAGTCAATGCCATAGGAAAATATGCAGACCGTAATCTTGATAGGAACTACCCCAACCAAAACATTGCCATCATGTCAGACAGCCAAACTGCACTAAAAGGATTCAACTCATACACCATCAGTTCTAAACTGGTATGGGATTATGTGTGCAGACTAAATGAACTGACCAAAACAACAATTTATCACTTTGTTGGGTATCAGGCCATATTGGTGTACAAGGCAATGAAGTGGCCGACTCCTTAGCGAGACCCTTGATGGGTCCAGAGCCCTATTGTGGAAAAGGTGAAAATGTGATTACAAATAAAATCAATACAGAAGAAAATAAATAAAATAAATAAATAAATTTGATGGCACAACAGCTCATGAAGAACTAGGGCCTAGTGACTTACAACTCTCAACCATTCCTGTGTGCGTGTCTGCAGGAATGGAGGGGACCTACAGTTTATTGCCGAATCCGAACAGCTAACGAGCGGCACTTTTCTGTGACAGGAGATACTCTTGGAGGATTTGTCAATTCCTCGCAAGAGGCAGTAGCCGTTTTTTTCTTTTTAAATAAATAGGTGGCGAGGCTGGGGATCGAACCTTAGACCTCCGGCATGACAGTCCATCGCACTAACCACCACGCCACGGCTACTACTATACTATATACTATACTATATACTATACAGAAGAGGAGGCTAAAATCTGGAATGAACTCCCTAAGCTAAGACAGGCCAAACTACTACTTGGGAACAATAACCAAGAACGTTTCACATCCCGTATTAGCTTTAGTAGGAATAACTTAAGAATAGCTACGGGCATCCTAACTGGTCACTACAAGCTAAGGAGACATCTCAAAATCCTTGGCTTAGTGAGCAGTGCCACATGCAGATTCTGCAACATCCAAGAGGAGACACTGGGCCACATTTAAGGCAGTTGTGAGCACTTTTGCATCAGAGACACAGATATCTGGGTTTTCACCAGATAGAAGAGAGTGAATTACCCTCCCTGAAAATACCAAAATACTAAAGTTCCTCAAAGAAACGAATTTGCAGGAAGGGGTGTAAATAAGGAACCTCATCTGACTCTACATGGGGGCACAACAGATCTTGAGGTCGCAGTGCAATTTTAAACCCCAAATTATTCATTCATTCATTCATGCGTGATAGCTAGTGCGTTGGACTGTCACGCCAAGGTCGATGCCCAGCCTCTTCCACCAAAAAACAAAAAACTTGACCCCTGTCACCCCCCCACCCTCTCCCCCCCCTTCACACTATTGCAAAGGCCTTGCACCAGGCGTACCTTTGTACGAAATTATAAGATTCTAGGGTGTTGGAAAGGCCTCTATAATTTTGATGATCTATCAAATTACAAATTGTTACACTTTTTCGCGACGGACCGAACCGAGACCGAACAAATTAATAATATTAAATTCAAAAACTAATTTAATGATGACGAAAACAGAAGACGACCGGTACCGACGAATTGACCACGACTTTTGGTTAAACGAATGTCAACCAAAAGGAGATACGAAACGAGAGCAAGTTCGAATTCGAACAAAGTGCAACAGGAGGTAGCACTTGGGATGCTACCACCACGACTAGCTCAATTAAGGGGGTGGGTTCACTAATTGATTTTATTATCAACTAATGATTATTGATATCGCTATCAAAATAATTAAAGCTTTGATTACGTTGCCACAGGGGCGTAGTACCTGAAAATAAAAGGGCGCCAGCAATTTTTTTTTGTGATGAAGGAAATTACAAACCTTCTGAAGCGAATCCGACGGTGAAAGCAATTTAAAAAAAAACGAAAAAGAAGATATTTATATGTTTGAATTAATAATTTTAATTAAATGAAATGTGCTTGGGAAACCTTACAAGTAGGATAAAAACCCAAGATCTTTTAGAACAAAGAAGACAAAGTTTTGAAAAAGAAAAAGATGGACCGTTGACACTTCGTCCCGAAAAGTTTAAAACGGATTTGGAAACGGGTCGCGAGTTCCGCAATTTCGGAAGATCCTCGAAAGCATAAAACCAAACGAATGAGAAAGACTATTTTAATACGTCTTTAAAAAATCAACCGGAATAATAAAAAAAAATCTGCCACTATTTTATAACAATACTTATCTTGATGTATCTGCTGCCAAATTCCTGCCTTCTAGGTAGACCAAATATCAGTTTTGGCTATTTAACCTTTTTCCCAATCTTAATCTTTTCACCCTTTTTTTTCCAATTTTCCACTCTCACTCTGTTTTTGAAATATCAAAATTCTGCTTTTTGTTATCTCAACAACTATCGCTATCAAATTTCCTTTTTTTTTGAATTTCTCAAACTTTCGCTTATCAATTTTCAAGAACCTCTCGTTCGTTTCAAGCACAGTAAAGAAGTGCCCTTCCAGGCTTTCACCTTGCCTGGATGGCCTCTTCTCTTTTTCAAACCCAATGCTTTCGGCCAATCAGTGACGTGGGTTTCGGTCGCGTCATCACTCAGCAACACTCAGCCCATTGGCGTGAGTGAGCCAACGCAGTTGCAAACCCATCCGCCTTTCCTACTCGCACTTTAAACCCCAGCTTTATGCAAAGTCATCATCGAATTCGCCGGACTCTGGTATGACTTCCAGTGGGCGGCAATTCGATGAGTGCATTCAGCCACCTAATATCCCCACTCAAATTTTAAAGAAAGTTTCAGAAAACCAAAAAAAAGGAAATTCAAAAATCGCGTGCATTTTCCCCTCCATTTAAAAAAGAATTAGTGGAAAATCGGTGCAACGACTGTTGCAATCATTCGAGGTAAGAAGGCAGAAGCTGGCAGCTATTCCCTACTTCGTGAATTTAAACTAGTTCGTTGGGTTTTTGCGCAGATTTGGGGAATGTTTGAGGACTAGAAATTAACGTTCTATCTTGTACAAAAGGTTTAAGTTATTATATATTATAAAGAGATAGGTTGGGTACGCAGCCATTCTCACTTGGAGTAACTTCCGCGTCGGGGACCAACTGCCACCCGCGCATCTGATATCATGGTATTGAGCAGACCACCCGTCTGTCGATACCTTGGTTGTCTTCGGGGACCAACTGTCGCCCGCAATTTGGATGAATGATTCCGACCAGCTGTCGGTTATAATGGAGTGGATCACCCATCCACTTTTACTGTCAAATCTGACGATATTGATTGTTGCTTTCCCAAGATACTGAGAGAGCGAAGCAATGGCTGATGGACCATGGCTGCCCTTCTCTCTCTCTCTCAGTATATTGAAATAAGCACCTGTAGGGAGAAGAAAAAATGGGCAAAGGTAGGAAGAAGGATGTGGACGATCAAAGAGTGATTTTTGTCGCGGTAAATTTTACCGTGACAAACTAAGTCAGCTTAAATTTCTGTTTTTGTGCCTCAAGCTGTGAAGAATGAAAATGTTTTATTCTGGTATTCTATTAAAGAAGATAATTGCTCATGAAACTAAACGGGGCTAGTAAACGGATGTTATATACTTGATTGGCTATAAAGTAAAATAAGCTAAAAACTGTTCATAGTCCAGTCAACGAAGGAAAAATAAATGAAATAAATCGTGTAGTCTGGATTATTTTTTACTCTTGGTTTACAAAATATTTACGAAATAGTAAAAAAGGAGACCTTTACCCCCCCCCCTCCTGTCTAAAGCTCGCGGGCCTGGGCTGGGGACTTTTAGTATGTTGTACCTAGGGGTCACCCCTACCACTTAAAAAAATAATCCAGACTACACGATTTATTTTATTTATTTTATGATTTTGAGTCTTCGTTGACTGGACTATCAATACCATTTCTTATAAACGTGAGAATGAAATAATTCAAATTAAACTCTCATCTCCATTTTTGAAGTCAAACTATCACTAAAGAACAAAACTACTTCACACCAAAGTCCTCGTAAGAAAAGGCTATGATAGTCGTGATTCTTTTCTTTTCTTCGCTGTTGTTTTCCTGTGTTATAGTTATTCCCTTTGAGATTTATCTGTTGCAGAGTGCAACTTACATTGGATTTCTTGGATTCTCAGCTCTTCAAATAATTCGCAATTGGTATCACGCTTTCAGCATGATTTTCTATACATAAGAAACTTTTCCTCTTAATAACACTAAACAGATTATAGAACTAAAGTAGCAGAAATGAGAAGTTCCTCCCCGCAGGACAAGCGACCATAGCCCAAGCCCAACAAAGATTTTTCAGCTTTTAATGTTTTTTTTTTTTCTTTTTTTTATCTTTGTTTTTTGTTTACTTCCGTCCTCTTAACTTAGATCCCAAGAGCTGGAGAGTAAGGATTCATCTTCTTCTAGTACTTAGCTTTGTATTAATGAAATTGTGGCACAAAATATATACAAGCTGACCCAAGACGATGACGATGTCAGAGCTAAAAAAGGACTTTTTCGAGCTGCGACAATGCGATGGACGAGCAACCAAGGTTGTATAGCGCGTCTGATGATGTTGTAATAGTTTATATTATGCAGAAGTCAGCAGTTAATTTTATTGTCAGTCTGTGTCGTGTTAAATTATGTAGTGTGTCAGGATGCAGCGGCATTCGGCAAGGATGTTGTTCCTTCTTGCTTAACTTTTGGCTCGTTGGCGTCTGTTCTTTAGTCTTCTATTCATCTTTGTGTAACGAAATAATTAACAACACTCGAGTAAATTGTCATACACTAAAAGCAAAATGACCCTCTTTTAAGTCTTGACGAGATATCATGGTCCTGGGTATAAAAACCTACAACTACATAGGGTTTAAATCGTTCCTGAAACTGAAAAAAGCACGAAAGTTTTTTTGTATTTTTCCCAATGTTACGTTTGGTACTTGGATTCAAAAAGTCGGGTTTTTCATTAGACTAACATCATAAACAATTCAGAAAAAAATCAGAACTACCGAATCTAACGAATCGTACTAGACTAATAGAGGGGAAATTCGAATTTTTGATTTAGCTCATATAAAACAGGTAGGTATAGCAGCACAACTACAAATGTTACGGTTTTTAAATAATTTTTCAAAAACAATTTAACGATTTTGATTAAATTTTGGACCTGAAACCTGAGTTTAAGATTTTTGACAAAAAGTTCGCATTGCAGAAATAGGTGTTGGATGTGTTTTGTGTGTTTTTTATTGGTGAACCGATTTTGTTACAATTTTGCAATCTATTTCTTCTGAATTCAAATAAAAGAATATTAGCCTTCAAAAATTAATAGGACAAGCAACTTATCAAAGCAGCAAAAAAAACATCGAACAACTAATTCGAAATATTCACAAAATAATTCACGACTAATTAAGCCATTTCCGGCGCGGCTACCAGTTCCAATTGACTTAGAAACTTCAAATTTCGCATAAGGTGTTTTTCTTTTTAAGTTCAGAGCAGCGTTGCTGAAGTGGCACAATCTTGCTTTTTTGACACGATAATTTTCTCGTGGCACAGTGGCACGATCAAAAGGTCATAATGGCACGATTTTTTATTTGCATAATTTTACTTAAAATGAAGCAAATTTAAAAAAAAAAATTGATTAAAATTGGTCAAAATTACGTTCAAAATTCCGTAAAAAGTTGACAGAAACTCATATTTTTTGACGATTCACGAATAGACCAAATTATTTCTTTTGATTTTTTATGATGTACTAGATTCCCGTAATAAAATTAATTACATTTTTTTTTATAACAAAATAAAGGTATTTGTGGTTTTTTCATATGGCACGAAAAATGGCACGTTTTTTTTTTTTAGAAAATATGGCATATTAATTCATTTTCGGGCGGCAACGCTGGTTCAGAGTTTGTTCAGAGCATATTATGAAGGCGCAAAATCATCACGAAAAAAAAAATGTTTGAAAAAATTCCAAAAACAGGTCGATTAGATAATTCAATTAACTCTCAAATTCGTTACAAAGTTTATCTAAATTTATCATCAGTTAAGTTCCAGAAGTGGCGTTGCGTTTTCGCAACGATAGCCCGAAATGGGTTCGGCTAACTATCCAATTAATAATTTTTCGATCAGCGGCGAATGTTGTTTCGCTTACTTAACACTCATGCGTTTTTTAAGTCATTGGTGAACTGTGTAAGTTCTCCGTCCCTAAACCCATCCATGGTACACCCGCTTCTTCCTCCATTTGTGTGTTCTATATGCGTTTGTTCGAAGTCGATTTCTATATAAGAGTTTTTAAATTTTTGAGAATGACTTGCTTTCATCCTAAAAGCTTTGGTTTTGTCTTCATTTTCTTTTTGCCCTCTTAACATCAAATGGTAGGATATAAATCCTGCCTTTTAACGAACTTGAATATTATTTTTTTTTTTTTGTACTCATATCCTTTTACTTTAGGCTGCCACTTATGGAAAAATCATGTCCCATTATCTAAAGGGTATGTCTTCTCATAACTATGCTTGCCTATAACCACTTTGAGAGGATTTTTCACGAGAGTGCTAGATATAGTGGTTGGATTTAGTTGTTGGTAAAAACAGGTTCTTCCTATAAAGTACGGTGGTTTTCATTGCCTGAGATTGGATTCCCTCTTACACCCGCACACATTGTCTCTCTCTCTATATACTTCTCTAAAAATATCTATCTCTTGATTTCTTTTTTTTTTTTTGCTCTCCATGGCTTGTCCTTTTAGTCTTTACTCGTTGGATTGGATGGAATGTGTGATTGCATAAAAAAATCCTTGCACGTAGTTTTTAATGGTTGGTGTTATAGCGCACACCAGAGTAAGATTGCATTTGGCCGCATGAATTATGTGCACAGTATGCTATTTTGTCATTCTGGGTAAAATAATTTTTATCACAATTTCTAACGCTGTGAAGACAGAAGATGTCATTTGGAAGTGTGTAAAGTGGGAGAATGATAGTTTTGCATACTAAAATCATCAAATTTAATTTAATAATAAACAAAATATTAAGCAAATCGATTGTCAAAAATCTATGCATAATTTGTTACACAGGCAGGTAAAAAAAAAGTAATTTTCTGTAAAATTTAAGAAATCAAATATAAAATGCCAGCAAAATTGTTTTTAAAAACTTACGCGTACTTAATTTTCTACCAAAACCATTAACCATTTTACATATTAGTAAAATGACCCCAAACTTTATGAAGAAAAGCCCAAAAAAAGAAAAACAAAATATTCAAACCATTTTTTTTACGGTAATTCACAGGATTAGGTATCTTCCTTTAAGTTCCTTTAAATTTTGGATAATCAGATACAAAAAAAAAAAAAAAATAGCATAAACTGAAGATCGCTGCGTTTGAATTATTTTTTTTTTAGAGCATGAGATATCGATAAGTATTAAGGTATTAGAAAATTTGAAGTACTAAAATGTTGGGGGCAAATTTTTCCAGGGTTTATGTCCGATATCTCGTTATATTTAAAATACGTGTGAGTAATTATGCCAAGCATATGTTTCTTTTTTTGTAATATTTTGTGATGTGAAGCTGAGTGACTGACATTGCCCAATATTTAAAAGACTATTTTTGGCATATTAACTCTAACTACATTTGCTTTTCAGCTTTGTTTAAATTTGTTTCTAGGTAAAAATAAGTGACTTAAGATCATGAAATAAAAAAAAAATAAAAAACATCGCCTTTAGAGTTTGGAAAATTTGATTTAAATATGTACTTTTTTTTTACCTACCATATATTAATACGAAGTTATAAGCGTATAAACTTTTTTGTATTTCTTTTTAAGTTTGATGGCTAAAGACGCTTAATAAAAAAAAAAAAATAAGGAACATCGCCACTAGAATTGGGTATGCTCTTCCTAGGGTAATTATTATTTTGTTTATAAAACAGTTAGTTTGGTATATCTCCTCATCTAAAAATAAAATTAATTTCAAATTTTAAAAACTCACAAAAAAAAAATATAACGAGGTACAATTTGAAAAAAGTAACACACATCACTCCTGGAAAAATTTGCCCCCAAAATGTTGGTGCTTCAATTTTTCCAATACCTTTAATACTCATTGATGTCTCCTACTCTAAAAGAAAAAAAATTCAAATGCAGCGATCTTCAGCTTCATAAAATAGCGGCATTTTAATGCATTTTAAATTTTATATCGGAAAGTTTGTATTTAAGATTATTTTTTTTAATTTAAAATTTATTTCGGGCATTTTTTGTACTTGAATTGTGGCGATGTTTCCATTTTGAAATTGGGTAATTTTTCATTATGAAAACTGACCCCATTTTTTGGGCAATTTTTTATTTTTTGTTTGAGATCTAAATATGGGGCCATTTTTCATAATGAAATTTAACCCCAAAATAAAAATTAAAAACAGGTCCAAAGCAATAAAAAATGACTAATTAATTTTGGTTGTTGTTTTTCCATGTACAACATAATGTACCTACATTTTTGGAGCCCTTTTATTGGGGCCAAATCGTGCGTAGTCCACCATGGCTATTACATGAAAATTCTTGTAGTCATTACAAACATTATGAGTCTCGTGTCATATATACATATGTTGTACGTATTATGTTCAGGGTAGAAAATATATGGTTAATACCACCAAAATAACTGAAATCGTTTAGGGACTTAAATTGGCATCAGTTTTTTGAGAACCACCCGTACTTAAATACATTCAATAGTTGTTGGGCCATATAAAAAGGTATTTTAAACACTTAGGTACACCATCAAATAATAAAAAAAAAAAAACATTTTTTAAGACGGACAAATCACTTCCTTGAGAATTCAGATAACCATTCCAGATCAGGAAAAACCTCACCGAAAAGAAAATACAGTAATACCCCCATATAAAATTATTACATCACTCTAAGCACGTTTCTGAGTAAACAGACGCTTTGCAAATAGACGCATACAATATAAACGTGAAAAAAAAAAAAAAAAGTTAGACAAATATCTGGGCTAGGTCTACTTTGTTGAGAAATATGTATTCTGCCGTGTTAACTGAAAATGACGTATCTACATTTTTGGCATTTTGAGATAAATGCGTTTTCCTGTTTTTATCTGTAACTTTTTGGTTTTTGGATGAATGTCTTTCATATTTTGACAAAATAATAAGTAGAGAAATTATTATTTTTTGACCAAAAATGTATTTGCTTGTATTGAATACAAACGTAGGTTTTGGTAGTTACGTCATTTTGTCTTAAGCTTTTCGTGTAGTTACGGCATTTAAGTTTAATTATTGTCTATAATAATAAAAGAGAAACACAAATTCAATGAAATTGACGGAATAAAGAATGGTCAAGTCTAATAAACTGACATTCTAGAATTAATAGTACAATAATAATAATAAAAAGAGAAACACTTTTATCCCAGTTGCTTTTAAAAGTTTTTTTTTTTTTTTAACAAAAATAATATATTCATAAATTCAAATAATAAAATAGATAAAAAATTAAACGTTTCAAAATATTATAATAAAAAGAGAAAAATGATTGGAGGAAATTAAAATGCCGATTTTCATCAGCTTTACGTCGTTTTGTTTTAAAATGTGCAGATACGTCAATTTCTCTTAAAAATAGGATGGTTCTTTGCACATACGTCATTTTTCTTTAGCGTTTTAAGCCGAAATGAAGCAAGATATTGTTAATATTATAATAGAATAAAATAATAACTGTATCAGAGATATCAAAAGTGGTCTTAACTCAAAAACTCCAAAAATGCAGATACGTCATTTTCAGTTAACACGGCAGTATTATCCCCATTAGAAAACCAAAATGGATAAGGTGAAATCGAAATTATATCTGGGATCCTGTTTTTTTCTAACTTTAATTATTATGCTTGTGGTCGATAAAATTGTATCTGTTCACACGTACAGTGCCATCTTAGACTTTCATATTTTTCTCATTGGGAAAAGGCCATCAGGTGATTCCAAATGTCATGTTTTTAAGGAACTTTTACAAGATGACAGTTTAATGTTTCTTAATTTCAATCATATGGCTACATATAGGTACGTTCTTAGATCTTGTTGGGTTCTTTAAATAAAAATAAACTCAAAGGTTTTTTAATCAAATCGATATATAAACTAAAACATAATGCCCGATTTCACAATGGACTTTAGAAATAAAATGTTTTTATTTTCTGCTTCTAAAATTCTTTATGAATTAAAAGCTCACATTTGTCTAACAATTAGTAAATATTTAAAGTATATTTAATGGCCATGAGAATAAGTAGACTACATGATACCTAAAAAATATTATCTGATTTTTTGCCGTCACATTTGCTTTTTTTACTTTCTCTATAGGGCAAGATTTGGTCTCGTGTAAAAGTTTTGTGGCTGTTATCAAAATCGACGCGTTCAATCGTCTGTGCGTCTACTGAGTCTATGCGTCTATGTAATTTGAGCTAAAACCTAAACGGATAGGCTAATTTGCTTCAAATTTGGTACAGAGCAGTTTTGTGTGGGGAAATCCGAATTTAAGATTTATTTAGGTCATCTAAAACATCAGGTAGCTTACATACAGTAATTTCGAATTTTCCAAGTTTTCTCGAAAACGGCTCCAAATAATAATAATAATTGTTATGACGAAAGTGATTTTAATAAAACTGGATTTCAGATGTTTGTCAGAAAATACGCATTGCTAAAATAGGGTTTTGAATTTTTTTGAGAAAATTGCCTTATTTTCAAGTTATTCACGTATGCAGCTTTTTTATAGAGCCCCCTATTGCACGTGTACCCGTGTTACGCGTGTAATTAAATTATCGGCGTATGAACAAGTGTATTTATTGTTACACGTGTATTTTAAATAATTGACAATCGCTTTTATGATTTTTTATCCAAAGATGATTTTTTTTTGTGAAAACGTAAAAATTTGATCTCGGATAGAATTTAATTGTCATTTTAATTCAATTTTTACATGGCTTTGGTTTTATTAAATCAGAAAATTGTCTTATGCTAAATTAACTTGTATTTATAATTCCGTCGCTTATATTCTTTGCGCAAATACTCTTTTGATGAAATACAGGACACCCCGAAAAAATTATATGGAACATCAGGTTTATTTATGTTTCGTCTTGAAAAATTAAAAAAAAAAAACATGTCGAGGAAATTTACAAGAAGCGCCGGGTTTATTTGTTCATATAAGATTAGGTTAAGTTTGGAGAGGTTATAATACAGCAAGCCACCTCACTTGTATCTCAATGGATTAAATGCGCTCTCAAGGATATAAAAATCTATAGTTAAAGTAGGTATGTAAGGAAAGAGTTCTTGGAGCTTCAGGGTTCCTTCCTGAACCATCCTGAACTCTGGATGAATTCAAGAATGTTTCTCAGTCACCCAGATCATCGAAAAAATGTCCTCCCAATGCTGTCATTCTGGTTCTTGCTAAGCTGGGTCACAAAGAAAGTGATAGAAGCGCTCTTAAAGCCCATTAAAAACCAGAAACATTCTTGCCAAAATTTTCAAATTCTCTAAGATTATTTGCGCCCCTCGCTTTAACAGTTTTAATTTGACAATGAACCTTAGTTCCCCTCCATTCCTGCAGACAGACACCCATTATATTACTATATGAGTGGTTGATATTAAGAGTTAGTAGGCCCTGGTTCCTTAGGAGCTATTGCTTCCCCCAATTTGATTTATTTATTTACTTTTTTAAATTACCATATAGTAGCTGCATAAATACATGTATCTCAAATTAAAAGGATATTTAACAAAAGTTGTCCTGGTAATTAGGAAAGAGAGGGAAACCAAAAGCAAACGATATGTGTATGTATAAATAAAACGAGGGGTATTTTTCCTTTTTTCTGAACAGCTCTCAACAATGCCAACTCAAACATCAATAAAAATTTTAAAAAAAGGTTACTCATACGCCACAGTATTCCCAGTGGGATAAAAACCAACAACATTTTTTCTTCTAACATCGAAAATAGCAAATTTAAATATTCAATAAAATATCACATACAATTTTAAGTTTAAATTGTCATCCGTTTTCTTTCATCTCCTTAGCTGATTTTCTTTTCGAACGAAGGAAAAATATTCTTATGTACATATAATCCTATACAATGTATGCTCTAAGGATAAAAACTTTTAAGCAGCCTCCTAATTTGATTCAAAGCAAACTTTGACAACGAATAAACCCAAGAAGAAGAAGAAGATTTTTTTTTTGTATTCCAACTTGGTTCGATTTATTTTTATTTCTTTAATTTTTGAAAAAACCAAGAAAATCCACAAATGCGCGCACCCGTATCCCTTTCGAATTTCCAACATACAGAAGCAGCGAAATCAAATAGGACCAGACAAAAAAAACCATCGGAAAGAATCTCTGCAGCTGCAGAATGATTTCATTGCACTATTCTTTGGAAGCATGGCATTTTCTCTGAACTATACGAATGCCCTGGAAATGGCTGGGTGCGTGCACTTCTAAACTATATGCATGTTCGTAGATAGAGCATGTTGCAGAGCACCAATATGTGCTGGTTGTGTATTCATCCATTTGAACGCAAATATAATATTTATTATAGCGTGTGTGCATGGGCAAAAATGTTCTATGCAAAATTCGCTATGCACACATCCCATACCAGCTACATCTCTTGGAATAGGGTGATGATGAACTAAAAAAAAAATAAAAAAAAAAATCCAAAAAGGACGAAAAATGCATTACGCTGCTCCAACATCGACAACGAACAACATGAGAATCGACAAGGAACTCCTTTCCGGGATGTGAATTTCTCGTCCTGAAAATTTTTCAAACAGCCATCTTTAAATTCCTTAAACATGAACATTGCATATAACCAGAATCATCATCAGCATTTTACGAAAATGTGTTCTTATATTTGCTACATTTATCCATTGTTTGCTTTTTGGATTCATTTTAAGTTTTTTTTTTTTGTTTTTTGTATGTCCTTTGCTTTCACAGCTCAGACAAATTTTGTGTGGATACGAAAAATCAGTATGGTGTTCTTTGTGCAATTTGCACTAGGTACACGCGCTCTTAGAGTTAAAGCAATAGCAAATTTAGTGATTTTTATTGTCAAGAGAATCTATAAGGTAAGACTATAAATATAATTTTTTTGTTGCTGTGTACCCTATACAATTTAAAAGCAGGACGATTATTCTGACTGAAATGAGAAGTTCATCAAAAAACAGATTGTCGTATTGAATTAAAAATTTAAAATAGTTGAAATTGACACAACCCCGTTGAAAAATTCCGATAATTTTAATTCAATTTAAATTTTAATTCTATTCTAAATATTAGATAATGAAATGACAATTGACCCAATTTCACGCAAATGAAAATTCAAATTTAGGAAAAGTATTCTTCTTAATAAAAAGGCTTAGAGGCGACAAGCTAGACAAAAACAAGAGTTGTATTTTTAACGAAAAAATGTTAAAGTACTAAAAAAATGTATTTTATTTTGATTTTTTTTTTTTGTTTAAATAGAATATGTTGGTACTGGTGTTACCCATTCAAAAGCACCAGATTGCACAATTATAACAAAATCGGTTCATCCATTTAGAAGCTTTCCGTAGATAACTCAAAATTATGGCAATTTGCTCAAAAAACATCAAACCCCTGTTTCTGAAATAAGAATTTTGTGGCAAAAACCTGAAATGCAGTTTTCTTTCAACCAATGTGGTCGTAACAGGTATGAAGTTTAATCAAAATTGTAAGAGCCGTTTTTGAGAAGATTTGAAAAAAAAAACGAAATATTTTAGATGAGCTGAATCAAAAATTTGAATTTCGCTCTATGAAATCATATAAAAATGCTGTTTACCAAATTTTAAGCAATTCACTCCATCCGTTCTTAGACCATAGTTCACATTACAGTGGGCGCACGGACGCACAGACCGAGACGGACGGTATATCGAAACCCACTTTTTCGGACCTCTCCGCGTATAGTGTCATAATTTTGAATTTACAACCCCGGCACTTTATTTTTAGATGTAACTTATATTTGCCCTATAAAGCAAGAAAAAAATTATTTTTTTTTTGTTAAAATTCGAACCAAACCTTACTCAATTTGATTAAAATAATTAAAAGCTTCACTTTTTTGACACATATTTTGTAAATTAGACTTTTTAAAAATAATTATTTTTTTTCTGTTTTTTACTATCAATTCCATGCATCAGATGATTACATTTTCTCCACTAATAGCTAAGAATATCCCAGGTAAAAAAAAAAAGAAATAAATTACTAAACAGAAAGTTATAAATTAGTTATGGACAATTAACCAAATTCAAAAGTGACGGGAATAGTTACTTTCGTAATTAAATATTGAATTAAATAAGCACTTATCTCGAGTTTGACTTTGGTTATTTTCATAACTAGCTAAGTACCTGAGTTTTTGTTAAAAAAAAATCTCTATTAAAATTTACCTATAAACTAGAACTCACACTACAAAAATACACATAGCATAGAATAGAATTATCTATCAAAAAATTTCACCCACTTTAAGTGCATACAGCTACTTTTTAGAAGTCAAAATACATACACCACCTTTTCAGTCGTTCAGGTCTCTAAGGTATACACTCGAGTTTTACATTCTTTTAGTGGATTTTGAAAAGTCGAATTTATGTGCGCATTCCAGATGTGCTCACATAATATAGGCTCTCACTCACGTCTAAGACGCTTATTCCGTTTGAACCCCCTCAATTTCTTCTTTTTTTCTTCATTGGGGCTAAATGGATATTTTTGCGTCTTTCTAAAAATGAATTCCCCCAGCTACCCCCTCCTCCTCCTAAAAAAAAATAAAAAAAAAAAAAAAAACTGCAAATAACATGAATGTTTGAATTTGAATTGTAGGACTATACGAGGCGTATGTGTATATAGTGACGGTGTACGTGAGAAATGATTCCTTTTAGGAATCCTTTTGTTTTACCTACATACATATCCTTATCTCTCCCCGAGTCCCACTTTCTTACCAGGCGACAAAAAATATTTGGAGAGAAATGATCAAATAATAATTTTTAATCGCGTTATTTATTTTTCCTTACTATGGTATAAGTACTTCGAGTTATTTTGATAAAAACGTGACGATAATTCTCAAACATTCGAAATTTGTTCTTGGAAGTGGTTGTTGTAGAGACTTATGATGTGTTAGCAGAGAAATTCTGAGAACTAGGTACGTTTTACTTTTGATGATTGAGAAATTTGTGTCGTAATGTTTTTTTTGTTTTATATAGCTGGCCTGGCCTGCCCGGCTTCAGATAGACATATCAAATTTGCTTCATGTAAATGTAGCATTGTTATGGGTTAGTCAGAAAATTTGAACAGCTAAAAAGTTAAAATTTTGTTTCATTTTGTGAACCTTTACCATTTTTGTTTATAAATGAATTGGATTTTCGAAAAAATACAAAATTATTTGTTTTCAAGATCTCTTAAAATTTCAAAATTAAAGGGATATTTTAATAGTAGGAAGTTTGGGTGTGTTAAAATAAAATTAAAAGTACTTAGAAAATGGGATTTTGTGTTTCCAAAATTGTAAATGTGTTATACTTTAGAATATTTTAGAATTAAAAAAAAAAAAAAAAATTGGTTGAGCTAGTATAAAATTTAGGTAACTTTCTTAAAAACGTCGAAACCTTATTTAAGTATTCCAATTTTTTTTTTTTTTTTCAAAAAACTGAAAGACATTTTTTTACAATCAATTTAGTCCAATTTAGTACAGTCGCTCAGAAAAATCAAAAGACCACAAAAACAAAGAAATAAAAACACAAAGATTTATAGTGGAAGAAATATCAAAAAAAAAACACTTCTATCACTTTATTAATTATAAGACCTTCTCGGTCAAGTTCTGATGCTGATCTGCCTGAACAGAATACAATGCTGGAACCGGAGCTGCAGACGGAACTGGAAGAGCTATCAAAAGTGTCGTACGTTATTTTTTTACATGACAATGCAGCTGTACAGCTTTGAAAGTATTTTGAAGAAAAACAAAAGAATATTCTTGTGTACAAGCTCAGAATTCACATTTTTTGTTTCCAATAATTTTCCTTTTAAATGAATAATTTTTTTCACGATACAAATAACCACAATATTTTTTTCCGACCCAAAAAGTTGTTTTTTTCTTCATACAATTTGAAACGTAGTAGCCGTGGCGTGATGGTTAGTGCGATGGACTGTCATGCCGGAGGTCTAAGGTTCGATCTCCAGCCTCGCCACCTATTTATTTAAAAGAAAAAAAAAACGGCTACTGCCTCTTGCGAGGAATTGACAAATCCTCCAAGAGTATCTCCTGTCACAGAAAAGTGCCGCTCGTTAGCCGTTCGGATTCGGCAATAAACTGTAGGTCCCCTCCATTCCTGCAGACACGCACACAGGAATGGTTGAGAGTTGTAAGTCACTAGGCCCTAGTTCTTCATGAGCTGTCGTGCCATCAAATTTATTTATTTTTATAATTTGAAACGTCAAAAGTGCCGTACGTGAAAAGTTGTTGGTGAAGTCTTCCGTCTGCGGCTGCAGCTCCGTATGCGGCTACGTTCCGTTGTACTCGAACCATTGAATTTATGTGTATTCAATATTTTGACAGCTGTTCCAGCTCCGGTTCCGTCTCCATTCTGTTCAGTCAGTAAAGCTATAAAAGATCTCTAACCATCGACTCCAAAGTTGCCAGACTCTTGCAGTTCGATACATTTATGTCAATGTGGACTCTAGAGAGTGCGCAAGCTATCCAAGTGAGACCAAATATTCCCAAATTTTGCAAACTTGCGATTGGAATTGTTAAAAAAAATTATGTAGGTATATTTACCTATAATGCCCTTTTGCAGAGGGAAACAGTTTTGGAAAATATACATAAATACGTGTGTTGCAGTGAATAAAAAGTGCGTATAGTTAAGGAGGTGTTATATAATAATTCGTTATGTTCTTGTGCCTCAAGTGTTATAATGGTCGAACTTCCGATTCAATCAAAAAAAACTCGTTTCCTACTTACCTCACATTATTTTAATCCTCAATTTCATTTATTCCCATTGCCATCATAGTTATATAGATTTTAATTAAAACTAACAAAGCCCATAGAAAATAAAATTCAAATTTATTACCACCTTCGATGTTGCCAAAATTAAATCAATTCTCTTCGTAATTTATATATTTTAAAATTTCAAGCCATAACATAAAATCAACAAAGAATCTATTGCTGCCATCGATGCCAACACTAAGTTCAAATCAACAAAAAAAAAAAGGAAAGCAAACACATTCCACCAAAATGAAAAAGGAAACATCCAGGATAACGCCATACCATTCAACCAACCAGAACCAATGAACCCAGACCAGCACCAGACCAGACCAGACCAGACCCCATCCGCGCTCAAAGCATTCATCAAAATTTATTATTAATTTGAAATTCATCCCGGTTTATTGCCGATGATGCGAGCGTTGGGGTAACGGTATTAAATTTCCGGACAAACAGTAATTTGTCGCACGATCCATAATCCATATAAACGAATATAAAAGCGCTGAGCGTTGGGTGCGGTTTGAGTTAACGTTCGTTTATCGTTTATCTCGAAACTTTGTTAAAAGGACGAAAACGAAATAGCTTTACGCATTTGATGATGTTGCAGAGGGCGTATCGCCCAATTATCCAGGATTCGATTAAATTGTGTTGGTTGTGTTTGTTTGTTCCTAAATTGATTTGTTTGCTGTAACAACGAAATTGGTAAAACTTCTTCACGGGGTATATTTGACTGCAAATAATCCCTTTTTTTATTTTTTGAAGGAACATTTTAAATTCTAAGAAATTTAATTCACGTGAAACGCGTATAAATGCAAACCCAACTTTGATGGCGATAAATTGTTAAAACTGTTATAAATTGTTAAATCTGTTATAAACTGTGCATTAAAAGTCGATGATGTTTTTCCTTAACGAAACCCCGGATGACCAATATACTCAATTTTTTAACTGGGAATAGCCGTGATTTTTTCAAGGGGCTAGCAGTTTATTTCTAACTAGCCGATAATGCCCGGCGTTGCCCGGGTATTCTTCAGTAAAACTTTATGACATCCAAATATCAACCAAAAAGATGATTTGAAATAATCACTCCAAAAATTTTCAGCTTAAAGAGCCCTAAACACCATCCATGTTACTTGTCAGGTAACATTGACGTTTTTTTTTTTTTTCAGGTAACATTTATGAAAATAAGCCTTCACACGTATACCAATGAACATTGACAATGATTTTGCTTAAATTATGTTTGTGGGTTGTGTGTGCTTGCATTTTTATCAACTTCTGTTTGCATTATTCGGAGCTTTTCATAGAACTGAAGTTTAAAATCTTTTTTTCCACAAAAATTCAATTTCTTGGTATATGTTTACGAATTCACTTAAAAAATCCCGACATGAAAATCCAACCATTAGAACTCAATAGGTAAATTAATCCGGTTTGCATGTATGTTTTAAGCGCCCGTATCACCTTTGCGTACGCCCTTGGCTGTGTAGTTACTCAGTAAAAAAATTATAAACATAGTTTGTATTAGGGGTGAAAATGCCCCCTTACCCCTCGCTGTGCATGGACTTGTGTTTATTACATTTAATCTTCATTTAAGAAGTCTTACCTTGAAAATCCAACAATTATAACTTAAGTTGTAAATTTAGCCGATTTGCATGTAATAAGCACCCCCCCTTTCATATTTACGTACGCCATTGATTGTGTAATCACTCAGAAAAAAAAATTGAAAATTAATTTTTATTAGGGGTGCAAATGCCCCCTTACCCCTCCTTGTGCACGCCCTTGCCACTAAATAAGTTATTTTCCACTCACCATCACCATCACCAACCACCCACCGCCAAACCAACCAATTTGAGTACAAACATTTTTTTCTGCTGCAAATATTATACTTACCTAGGATTGGGAGTGCAAATACCCCCTTACCTCTCCTTGTGCACGCATTTGAATAAAAATGTAATGTAATTTTAAACCTTCCTGCCTTACCCTATTTTCTTACAGCGAAGCATTTTTCCCAGCAGGCGTAGGTAATTGCCGTCGATGAAGAATAATTCGCTGCCAAAAAACCTGCATACAATTTTTTACAACACTTATTCTCATCAAAAATTTTTACCATTTTTACTACCTTAATAAAGTATTAAACAATAAAAATATTACCTAAAAAAATTTTTTTTGAGCCGATTCTGGAAATCAGCCCAATCCATTGCATATATTTGCCTTTTGTACCGAGCACTGATGTTCAAATTCATGTAAAAAATTATTTGGTTTAAAAAACGTAAAAATCGCGTAAAAAACGTAAAAAACTCGTTAAAAGGTAAATATGAAGTAAAAAAAAAGTAAATTACTGAGAAAAAAGAGAGAAATTATCACCATCTGTCAAAATTTAAGTAAATAAAGAAAGTTTGCAGTCATTCAAGTAAGTTGAATTGTTTATAAAGTGCCAAAACATAGTATTATTAAGGCTACTTCCTGTAAGATAAAGCATTTTTTTTAAATTTGGATGGTTGAACGAGTAATTTCAGATTAGGCAAAATCTTTTTATTAAAATCGAAAGATAAAACAATTAATAAAAGCATTTTATAGTGACGGAAATGGATTAGAAAATCTGTTTTTATAAACACATCGAAAAGAAAATTCAATCCGCACAGAATAATCAGCTTCAACCATCATTTTCAGTTTTGAAGTTATTATCAATTTTGATTATTTTCCAAGCTTTATTTTACTTGTTTACATTTTTTACTTTTTTTACATAAGCATATTGAACATACAGTAGGTAAAAAACTAACGTAAAAAAAACTATGTAATAAACGTAAAGTAAAAAAGTCGAACAGCACTGGTACCGAAAACTGCAATCGGCATCAAAAAGCAAAGCAACAACCAAAAATATTGATTTGAACCAGTCAAATCTTCCACAAAAGGCAATTTTCCATGCTAAAACAACTCTTCGTTATAAAATAATTGAACTTAAAGTAAATGCGAACTGAAAAAATATAAAACAGAATTTTGCAAAAAAAAATACTTACATGCCTAGTTTTAGAAAATTCCCATTCGATTTTTTTTGTGGTAAGTTTGTTAAATTGTAAAATATTGTGTACTTAATAAATATTTTCTTTTCAGCTTGATCATAAACATACCAGCTGAGTGGAGTTATAATTATATCTATTTTAAAAAAGAGTGGTTTCGTTTGTTTGTGAGTTTGCTTGAACATGCAGCCAAAATGAAAATAAAAAAAAGTTACTCTAGATAAGCGTCTTTTTCGAACTAACCGGATACGAATTATCCAGATTATACTGTAATACAAATGAATAAAAAAAATTACGATGCCAAATTTGTTTTTTGTCAATATTCTTGGAAGTGGAAGTGGCATTCGTGACAAGAAAGAGACAATGTAACTAATGCAAAGAGATTAAAACCCGTGCATTTATTGATACATATTTGAAGTTATTGGTGCAGTAAGCTATATAGAATATTTTATATTTCCCAATCCCCAAGGGACCAATTTGTCCCGATCGTCCCAATAGTTGAAAAAGTAAAGAATATGTACCGAAAAAACCACACATGTCTAAGACAATTGACAACCTAGGATACAAAACTATATAAGACAACAAAGAATCGAAAACCGTAAACATACACGTCCATTTGCTCTGATGATGGCGCACAGGACATTAAGTAAATAGTCCTGATTGTATGCAAATGTTTTGTTTTATTTATGCGAAGGACGAAAAAAACCCAAAGTTTATAACAAGACCAAGGTGAATTGCAGAACTCATCTCAGCAAAATGTAAAATATTGTATATTCACAGACAAGGCGACGATGAAGTCTTGAAACAAATATCTTTTGGGTATTTGGTCCGATTTTTTTTTTCTTTGTAATTTCGAGTTCCTTGTCTTTGGGTTATGTTTTAAGAAATAAATTCCAGTTTGAATGATGTAAATGGTTAGGTTAGGTCTGAGAAAAAGACAACATTTGGAAAAAGTCTATTTTTTTTGTTCTGCATATGGATCCTTAATATACGAAGGACTTAACGAAACGACATGGGTGATGATATATGTATGTTGTTCACATGGCAGGTAAATTGTGGTTTTGTTTGTTTAGGGTTTTGTTGTTGTTGTGACGAAAAATACACAATTTTGTTGTATACTTACTTTATTTTTATTTGTTTGATGATTTTTGTTTTTGTTTATATTTTCAGATTTTTTTTTATAGATGTCATGATTTTAAAGAAAGAACTAACACAATGAATTGATATGATATCGAAAAGATATACCGATTCACTGAAGAAATAGCGCCAGTGGCAATTTTAAAAAAATGTTTACATTTCTAAATTTTGTGGATCGATATGTGAATTTTATTTGATAATGTAATTCATTTGCATTTATTTTTTTTTTTGTTTGATACATATGTAGTTAAGAGTAAATAAGATAAATAATAAGATATTATTGAAGTATTAAAGTTATGCGTTTATTTACTTACTAAGCTAAATACAAGCAAGTTAGCATAACCATACATCTACGCGGGGCTATTTATTTTTATTTTATTTTATTAATTTATTATTGCTTTTGGCTTAAAGCCCAACCCATTACAAAAAAAAATGATAAAGAACGGATAGTTTCATTATGAATATCTAGGGCCGGTTGTAAAATCGTGGTTCAAATATTAGATTAGATTAGATTAGATTTTTATTCAACTAAATATAATTATTTTACATTTTACAATGTAAACTTACATTTTGAATAAATAAAGACTTGGCAAAATATTCCGTGAGCCTGAGTGGTTTCAAAAATGATATGCAATACATTTATTAAAAGCAATTATTATTAAAGGCGTAACAAAATTAAATAAGTTACTTGCAGTTTAAGATACTTAAGATTTTCTGATGCAGAATTAAATTATTAAGACAATTTTTCAAACTGTACCATGGTAAGACTTTGAGTTTAGTTAAAACGGAATTTTAGGACGACTTTGAGTTTAATTAATACAGAATTAATAAAAGACTTTGAGTGTAGTTAAAACGGAATAATTAAAAGAATTTGAGTTTAGTTAAAACGGAAATATAAAATTCTAAAAGCATTCAAGAATTATTTTGGATCGATATAACGAAGCATTTTTGCAGAATCCATACAGCTGCAACCAATTGGACCCATTCAGTAGGTAGAATATCTCATTCTCTTCTAAAAATTTTTTTCCAAAGTACGTTCTTCTTATTTACTTTTAAACAGGGCATACCCCCAAAAAATGGCTCTAGCTCGTAGATTGCAAAGGCTGCAAATATTCATTAAGTCATTTCTATGCGGCATATACATTTAAGATGTAATATTTCCCCTCGTACTTTAAAAATGGTACCTATAGCTGCACTTGAGAGGTTAGAGTTGAAATAATTGAGATCACTAAGATTGTAATTGACTTTGGCGTAGTAATTTCTCTCCGTTGAGGATCTGGCTTTCTCTATAAAGGTATACCTTTCGTTTTCGTCAGTGAGCTGGATTATTTCATATAACAATTTTCGTAATTCTAAAGCCGTTTTATCTTCAACGTTAAACGTTAATCCACAGTCAGTGGCTAATCTTGACCAGTCCTCATAGCAGATTTTCTTGAACTGAGCTACATATCGCCAGATAATTTTTGGCACCCTCGAGTTATGCATTTCTGCAATTCTGCAAACATAGTTCACATTTAGTTTTAACGTCGAGACGAAAAGTGTTGAGAGCCCTGTTTCTAGATAGTACATGTATTTCTGTGAATTGCAAGGTAGATAAAATATTTTCCTTAAAAAGAAGAGCAGCAGATTTTCCACAGTATCAAATTTTTTCAAACCCCAGACTTGAACTCCATAGAAAAGTATCGATCTTGCAGTAGCGTTAAAAACTTAGTACTTCGTTTGAATTGAATCTAGTTTATTGCTAAACACTTTTTTCCAAGTGGTACATATGGCAGATCTAGCATTGTTTGCTTTTAGTTTGAGGTGTTTATCCAAATTAAGATTGTATGTGAAAACTATTCCCAAATACGTGTACTCTTTAACTATCTCCAAAGGATTTCCGTCAAATTTCCAGCTTTCTTCTCTCGAAACTCTTCCACTCCCATTTTGCAATATCATTATTTTAGATTTCTGAAGATTTACTCCTAAGCTCCACATCTTGCAATAATCTACCACCCTATTAATCAGCTGTAGAGACGCAGGAGATTCTGATAAAACGACAATATCGTCAGCATACATAATGACTTTAATATTCGTATTGCCAATCCATACACCACAAGGCAGAAAGTCAACTAGATCATCAAGGAACAGGGCAAATAGTAGAGGACTAAGATTGCAGCCCTGCCTTACTCCCGGATTGATTTCAAACTTTAGAGAGACTCCTTTAGTGTTGTCAACTTGGGCACTCGTTTCTTGGTAAAGCTTTTCCAACGCAGATACAAAATTTGAAGACACTCCTAAGTTATAAAGTTTATAAAACAATGCTTTTCTATTTATTGTATCAAATGCAGCCTTAAAATCAACAAAGAAGGCATACAGCTTTTTATTGTGACTCATCTTTATCCTGGCTATACTTGATAGGACGAATATGTTGTCTACCGTTGAATAAGAATTTCGAAAACCCGACTGAAACTCACTTAGTTTGTCATTTGCATCTACCCACCGAGTTAGTCTGTTGCAGAGAATGGACGAGTATATTTTCAAAGCCGAATTCAAGAACGCAATTCCTCTGTAGTTTTGCGTGTCAAAAGGATCGCCCTTCTTCAGCACTGTTCGGATAAGCGCTGCATAAAAGTGCTCAGGCGGGTAACCAAACTTAATAATGGAGTTTAGAGCATATCTCAATTTTCCTTTAAAAATATCCGAACTGTACTTAAAAAATTCTGATGGAATTCCATTCGAACCAGCTGCTTTTCCATCTTTTAGAGATTTCAAGGCGGAATCTAGCTCTTCCATACTTATATCTGCATCTAAAACCTCGCACTGATGAAATGGTCTTGCATAATTAAAATAGAGTTGATCACTGTGGTCACATAAGAGACTGGCAAAGTGTTCTCGAGCAACATTTATGTCCAGGTACACCAACTGACTTTTACTTTCATTGCCACTTATTCAAATCTCAAATATTAATCAGTGGTTCAGCAATTTTGACTCGCCGATTTCGGCGGATTAACTGTGGTTCAACGATGGTTCAGGGATGTAATTGGCTTTTATTACAAACTTGAACCCTGAACCATCGTTGAACCTCAGTTAATTCGAGATCGGCGAAAGCTTCATTTTAATGTTTAATGTTTAAGTTTCCTTGAAAGAAACCAAAATTTGTTAATTTTAGATAGGTATCTTTCCAAAACACTTAATTTGACACACTAGCTAAAATTTAAAGTTATATTTTTAGAAAATACTTAAGACGTACAAAAATGTCTTTTCCGTGTTTTTTTTTTGTACCTACTCCGAAATTTCAAAATTTCTGCAAAAAAAATTTTGTTCGTACACGCATAACTCGGCTGAACATCATCCAAATTGAATGGAGATTTTTTTTGTTGGATTTGTATTGAACCACATAAATACACTGTGGAGATAAAAATTGGAAAACTAGGCCAAAAAAGTCAGAAAGTGGTCATAAAATTTGAGCTTTCTCGACTTTCGAAAGGAACGTTATTAATTTAATCAATTATAGGTAGAACGAAGTTCGCCGGGTCAGCTAGTATTTGTGTATGAATAACTCAGCTTCTTACAGAAGTGGAGTACTTGCTCTGAAAAAATGTAGTTATTAAATTTTTATAAAAATTATTTAAATAAACAGCATTTAAACTGGCTATGAAAAAAATTTAGATAATTGCATTTCAAACCCGATAACTCAATTAAATCGAACAAAGCTTGGACAAAGCTTGGACAAAGCTTGGACCTAAAAGGTTTTTTAATTTGATCAGAATCTCTATGCAATATGCATGCCTATGCTTCAATTTCCGCCAAAACAGACTTTTCTGTTGTCAGACTATATTTCAATAAATTTCTTGCATATATACAGCCTTATAACCCCCCCCCCCCCTGCCCCTTCTCCGCTTCTCAACCATCTAAATCAAAAATCTATCTTATTTTTCGATTCTCAACAATTGTTGAAAGTCTATTGAACACATAGTACCTATCAATTTTATTGTTTCTTTCCCGTCAGAATTTCTCGCGACACAAAAGCCCTAGCAGCCTGCAGGCAATACCTACAACTTCTATTGCTCCTTTTGGTTATTGGGCTCTTGAATTGATGGGAATGTCGAGATGGTACTGACACCTCCCAGCATCGATTCGCATCTAAATCCATGCAAATCCATTCATCGAACCAATTGTCTTTTGCTTTTTTGAGCCGATGAAACTTTCTCATATCGTATATGTATGTAGGTACCTCTACCTTCTCCCTTCACATTTTCTATTTGCAATTATTTTACAGCCCCCAACCAACAGCCCTTCTCCGGACAGAAGATCGATATGGTATTGTATATGAGAAAACCCGCTTTTCAATCGTCACCATATTACTCGTTCGTTATGTTCCGCAGGAGAGAAGACTTCTTCATAAATACGGCCACAGAGCAGTTTGAATAGCTAGCCAGAACCAGAATAATTTCTAGCTGAAGAACCGCATCGCCATCGCATCGCACTGCGCTGCACCGAACAACATTGTTCAAATAAGCAACGCTGATGTTCTGTTGCGCCCCAAGGATGTTAAACTTTACAACAAAAGCTTGGCGGTGGTGGTGTATGGTTTGTGGTGGCGATGGTGCTGTTGCTATACAATACTGTTAGTATTAGTGGCGATGGCATTGCAGTTCTCCCTAGTGGTTCGTTGACGTCTCCAGCAATCAACTTCGCGTGATGCTGAATCAATTTCAATGTTGTGCATTGCTCCTTGCAAACTTTTATATTAAACAACTTCGAAGCGCCCCAAGCTATCCATTTCAATGAAGTGAAACTTTCGCACTATATACGATTGCAGGCAGGCGATTACAAAATGCTGCCTGATGGAATTGCATGCCATCACCATCACTTCACTTTTATATAGCCATCATCATCATCATTCTCATCGTTGTCATTCATTCATATTTCTCGATTTCCAGATTTCAGATTAAATTGACGCACTTTATGTGACAGGGGAGGGAAAAGCGCATAAAACATTGGGAAAAGTCCTTTCGAAACAAAACCGTCCGTATATGTCTATGCTCTGGCATGGAATTGAACGACATTATCTCCAATATGGAATCCCATGTTTCTGTCACTAAGAAACCACATTGAGTGGAATGGAAATGGAATTGTATCAACATATTGTTTTCTAGATTTTTGTTCTGCTTTTTTTTGTACATACTTTGTTGACTGCAAACTCAGGATGTGTGTCATTTTATTTACTCATTAAGCTTTGAATTTGTTTAAAGGGATGTGAGTTTGAGCCCTGGAATTATAAGAGACGCATTGAATTTACTTTAAAAGGAAACACATTTCGATAAAGGGTAGAATTTAATAATTTAAAAAATGAAGTACACGAATGATTCATTCGAACTTATAGCATGTATACAGTATATAATAAGAAATACACTCATAAAAAATAAATAAATTGGTTTGGTGGCACAACGGCTTAGCAACTTATAACACTTTCAAGTCTCAAAGGAATGGAGGGGACCTACAGTTTACTGCCGAATCCGAACTGCTAAGGTAAGCAGCACTTTTCTATGACAAGAGATATACTCCTGGAGGATTTGTCACTTCCTCGTAAGATGCAGAAGCCCTGAAAAAGAGGGCTGGCAACGAGACCCCTGCTCTCGGTGGTCTCCGTGGTCTCGGTGGTCTCCGTCTCAGTGGTCTCGGTGGTCTCGGTGGTCTCGGTGGTCTTGGTGGTCTCGGTGGTCTCGGTGGTCTCGGTGGTCTCAGTGGTCTCGGTGGTCTCGGTGGTCTTGGTGGTCTCGGTGGTACGGGTGGTCTCGGTGGTCTCGGTAGTCTCGGTGGTCTCGGTGGTCTCGGTGTTCTCGGTGGTATTGGTGGTCTCGGTGGTCTTGGTGGTCTCGGTGGTTTTGGTGGTCTCGGTGGTCTCGGTGGTCTTGGTGGTCTCGGTGGTCTTGGTGGTCTCGGTGGTCTCGGTGGTCTCGGTGGTCTCGGTGGTCTCGGTGGTCTTGGTGGTCTCGGTGGTTTTGGTGGTCTCGGTGGTCTCGGTGGTCTCGGTGGTCTCGGCGGTCTCAGCGGTCTCAGCGGTCTCAGCGGTCTCAGCGGTCTCAGCGGTCTCAGCGGTCTCAGCGGTCTCGGCGATCTCGGTGGTCTCGGTGGTCTCGGTGGTCTCGGTGGTCTCGGCGGTCTCGGCGGTCTCGGCGGTCTCAGCGGTCTTAGCGATCTCGGTGGTTTGGTTTCGGTTTTCGCTAGAAAAAATATTTTTTTATTTAATTATTTTTTAGTACTCATGTTCAATTTTTATAATACTCACAAGCTTTCGTTTGCGAAATATTCTATGCGGTTAAAATATCAAATCACATAATGTACCTACTCAGATAGGCGCACTGCGAAAATCCAGAGAAGAATACGTACGATTTATGTATGCATGTCGTTGGAATAGAAATCGCTCATTTTTCAGACTTTGTTTTTGTTTCCCCCTCCGAAAAAAAGGTTACTTTATGACTTATAGGTGACACTTTGGAAAACAATATTATCGAAACATCAAAAAATAGTTTCTTGCCTACCTATCAAGCCATGAACTGTCAAAATCCATTGAAGGATGGCTCCGATTTAAATGGATTAAAAAACCTCTACAAAATTCAAACTTTACCTCAAAAAATTAGAAATTTTTCCGATTTTATTTGTTGCTCCGGAAAAAGTTGAACTTATTATAATTTAGAGTATCAATGTCAGTAATTTTGTTCTAAAATAAATAAAATAAATAAATTTGATGGCACAACAGCTCATGAAGAACTAGGGCCTAGTGACTTACAACTATCAACCATTCCTGTGTGCGTGTCTGCAGGAATGGAGGGGACCTACAGTTTATTGCCGAATCCGAACGGCTAACGAGCGGCACTTTTCTGTGACAGGAGATACTCTTGGAGGATTTGTCAATTCCTCGCAAGAGGCAGTAGCCGTTTTTTCTTTTAAATAAATAGGTGGCGAGGCTGGGGATCGAACCTTAGACCTCCGGCATGACAGTCCATCGCACTAACCATCACGCCACGGCTGCGGGAGTTTTTTTTCTTCGTTTTTCGTTTTCATTCTCTTTCGCCAACAATTTTTCGATGTGGTATTAATGTCAGTATGTGCAAGTGATGATAAATTAGACAAAAATACTAACACTCTCTCAGACCAATTTATTTCGTATGTCCTTGTCTCAAAGTAAAAATATACAACTTTTTTTTTCAATTGATTCATCTCTACCCATGCGCAGGCCAAATAATGATTTTCACAGCAGCTTTACAGAACAACCTGTCCATGATAAAAATTGTATCACATGAAGAAATTATGACTTTTGGTTTTACTTTTTGTCAGTATAGTCTATAGTTTTTAAGCTAACCACGTAAACTTATCGAAAAACACCCAAATTTGTTTTAAGATTACTTGTTGATTACAAAACTGATATTAATATATGTATAAAGTAAAAGTTTTACCAAATAATTTTTTTTAGAATATTTCCTGCAAATATAGGAAATTCAAAAAATCAGCGTACGTATAAAGCCACATGTTTTCACATCATTATTGATCTTTTTTTTATTTTTTATTTTAAACATATGTACATGCGTCAAACTTTGTATTGAATGTAAACAAAAAATAAAATTTATTGCTTAATTTAAACTTCACAAATACGTACACATCTGTTGTGTCAGGGCCGGCGAAAGGCATATTAGTGGTGTTGGGGTCTCGAGACCCGAAATTTCACAAGAAATTGAATCTAATACCTGACAATCTGAAACAGAAGTTTCATCCAGTCAGAATTTATTTTTTTAGTGTTTTTTTTTTAAGACCTATTTTATTTTTCAAGTTTAATTTTTTTTGCGGTTCCACAATTTTGTTTGACAACATCAGGATTTCAATAAAAAATGAGACCTTTCTTTCCGGGTCACCAAAATCTCAGTAACGAATGAAGACAAATACATTTTAGGGACAGCTTTAAAAATAATTTATTTTCCTACAAGAACATTTTTTAACCCTTAATCGTTAGTTAAAAAAATGATTTTGTCTATATAATATGTATGCAGTTAAATTACATTTTTCAGTGCTTTGCAAACATTTATTGCAAGACTTATTTTAATAAAATTTAAAATTGATCCATAGAACCATTTTTCCGTACCAAAATGATCAAAATCTTACAAACCAATAAAAAAAAAACAACTTGTATTTTTTCTACACATTATGCAACCATCATTAAATTGGAAAACGAAAGTCGATTTTTTTACACTCTTTGTTTTACAGTTTTCAATTAATAAAAGTACCTTATAGTTTTAAGACCTTGAAATCAAGAAGAATGCAATTTTTCCTACAAAAAAAAAAAATTAAAAAAATTAATATTTTTCTCAAAATTTTTAATTTTAATATTGACATTTTTTTAAATATAATAAAAGTATACTAACAAATCATTGTCTTTGTAATTTAAACTGACAAATTAAATAATTTTTTAACAAAAATAGATGCAAACTGATGAATGGGTCCACATTGGACTTGGACCTGACCCCTAGCGGATTCAGGTGTGAATTTAGGGTCTAAAGCCAAACAAGTAGTTTCTATTTTTAAGTAAAATATTTTTTGGTATATATTTATTAAAACAATATTATTTATTACGACCACTATTATTTTTTACGACAGGAAAATGAGATCTCCAGAGGATTCTTCAGCAACAAGTTTTTTTTTGTCAAGATACTGGGGATTCAAATTAAGCATGCTGACTATTTTACGGAGCGAAGTCTCAGCGATCTAATCTTCCTGAACATGCCTAGTGGTGCGCTTTGCAACATACAGACAGAATTAGTTTCATCTGATGAATTTTACTGATCCGTATGATTGGCTACTATTTAAAAAACAGGTGCCGCGGCGTTTAATTGGTAATTTATAGCAAGCGAAACAATACAAATTCCAATAAGACTTTACAAGATTTACTAGACTTTTTGCAAACAAAGTGACAAAAACTGAAAAAATAAAAAACAAAACGTGCTCTAAGGATGCCTGTATACGATAAAGTAATTATGTACATATGTATTTTTAATCTGTCATTTCAATAGCTGCATTTTATTTTTACAAAACAAAATAAAAACAATTTTTTTTTTTTTTTTTACTAAACGTTCGTTTTTCCTTAGATACAAAATATTATTTTTTTCAAACAAGCTTTGTGAAAATTTTCCTTCTGTCAATTTTACTAGGCAAATATTACCAACTGTGAAAAATGTTAAAATGTTCAAAGTTTCCTGATCTATGGAAATGTGCGTTCCTTAAATCAACACATAAAAAAGGCCCTAAGCACTTAGTTACCAATTACCGCCCTATAGCTAAATTGTCTGTTATCCCAAAACTATTTGAGTTCCTAGTCTGTGATGTTCTCCCTTTTAATTGTAATTCTGTTTTATGTGAAAATCAGCATGGTTTTGTTAAGAGAAAGTCGACTGTCACTAATTTATTAGAATTTACAACATTTTGCATAGATGCCTTTGAAAAAAAACAGCAAGTAGATTGTATATTTACAGACTTTAGTAAGGCCTTCGACAAGTTAAGTCATCGAGTACTTTTAAAGAAATTAAAGAAAATTGGCCTTAATGATTGTTTTATAACGTGGATTTCTTCTTACTTAAGCGATAGATATTACAGTGTTGTATTCAAAAATAACCGTTCTAGTTTGTTTAAAGTTAATTCTGTTGTACCTCAGGGCAGTCACCTCGGTCCATTGTTGTTCGTTTTATTTATAAATGATCTCCCTTCAATTTTACAAAATTCCAGGGCATTGATTTACGCCGATGACGTAAAAATATTTCTAACAATAAGCTCCTTAGAGGATTGTGAAATGCTGCAAAAGGATCTACAAACATTTTGGGAATGGTGCAATATTAATTATTGTTTGTTATTGAATATTGACAAGTGTAAAACAATGTGTTTTACACGCAAACATAATATATTAATTTATAACTATGTTCTCAATTCGTCAAATTTGGAAAAATTATCCAACTTTTCATACCTTGGAATCATTTTAGATCCAAAATTATCCTTCAATGATCATTATAATTATATTCTAAAAAAATCCAATAAAACCCTTGGTTTCATAAAGCGATTCGGCCGCGATTTCCGAGATCCTTATGTTATTAAAACTCTGTATGTATCGTTCGTCAGATCAGTCCTTGAATACGGTTGTATAGTTTGGGCCCCATACTACTCAGTTCACATAAATAGAATTGAAAGTGTTCAAAGAAGGTTTATGAAATTTACACTACGTTTTCTTCCATGGTCGAACAGGGTTATCTTGCCTCCGTACACCCATAGACTTCAGCTTATAAATCTCCCATCACTTTCAGTTCATAGAGAGTATTTGCAACTATGTTTTATTATTGGGATAATAAGTGGATCCATATCATCTTCTTCAGTTTTAGGACGATTAAATTTTAATGTAGGCCGGGTTACATCAAGAAGTAGACTACCAATTCGAACTATTTTTAGCAGATCTAACTATGGTATTTATATAGCCCTCTTAATCAGTTAATAAATGTTTTTAATAAAAATAACTTCCTCTTAAACTCTGTTAATGACAATATCAAATCAAATAAATTTAAACAATCTTTTTTTCGCAATATTAATATTTAATTTTGTAAATTATATAATTTTAAGCATAAATGTAACGTTAGTATTTAACGCATTCAAATAAATAAAAATAAAATAAAAAACTAAATATTTTTGTGATCCAATTTGTTTTATTATTATCATCTGATCTGGATCAGATTTAGTAGAAAATAAAACGCAGCAAATCAAGCACAATTTTTTGCACACAGGCATCTCTAGCGCATAATTTGAATGTAGTTAATAAGCCTTACAAGTGCAAAAGTGAAAAACAGAAACATGCGCTAGATATTCCTATGTGCTGTCATATTGAATATACAATTTAAGGAACTAAATGGATATAATAAAACTTGTTTTATTTAATTACATATATATAAAAATACGTTGGTAAAAAACTGTGTATGTATAAGTATTGCTTTTTATTTTATAAAAAAAAAAAAAATTTAATTTGTCAAGATTTTAGAAGACTTCCGTTGTCTAAAGTGATTAGATATAATAAAGTTAGATAACTTTAGACAACAATTAAAAATATTTAATTATAACTTAGACGGCTGTCTAAAGTTCGAAAAAGTTTTTCATCAAAATTGTTTTGGTTTGGCATTAATTATGTTAGTGGTTTGTTTTTAAAAATACATATCGTGTCGGTTCGGAAGAAATACGACACAAATCAACAAATTACATTTTTGAGTATCAATTGGAAAAATACCATATTCTTCTATAATATTTGGAATTTAATGAGCTGTTTCTTGGTCTTGTCTTGATTTTAAGAGATTAGATAGTTGAAACTATAAAAATTTTATTCCATTTTCTGTTGCCTATTTTTAAGAAGGCATTATTTAATATTTAAAAATAGGTATTTAATTTGAGGACAAAAGTTTTTAGTCATCTTATGTAAATGTTTGTTTCTAACTCTAACCCCAAGCCCCCCCCCCCCCCCACACACACACAGCCAAATTCTAGATCCGCTACTGGACCTGGCATTATTATTAATGTTATGTTTAAAGTTTTTCATTTATTAAGCGTTTCATGAAAATACAAAAAATGTATTTACTAGCATTATGTAATATATGAACTCTTAAAAAAAAAAACTTTTTTACTTTCAAGCAAATAAATTTGGGTTGTCACTTTACCCGAAATTGTTCTCTTTCGCCGGCCCTTGTATTGGTTTTCCTAAAACGTTTATTTTTCAGACTTTACACAAGTGTTTAAAAAATGTAGATATGCAAACATTTAACTGCTTGTGATTTTAGATATAAAAACATCTAACACTAGCTTTGAATTAGTTATTTCTGTCAAGATGTTTCGCTTGGTACTTGTTATCTTGAGTTGTGTTTCTTTTTATGGCGTAAACGCCCTTGCTCTTGAATCTAGTAGAGTTCGTATTGTAGGAGGAGAAGAAGCTGATATTCAGGATTTTCCCTATCAATGTTCCCTACAAAAGCTTGAAAACCATGCTTGCGGATGCTCTATCTTAAACGAAAAAATTCTTTTAACAGCTGCGCATTGTCTGGTTGGGGCAACACGAACTGACATTAAACACATGCAAGTACGTTGTGGTTCAAAGTTCTGGAGTACAGGTGGCGTTCTTAAAAAAGTCGATTCGGTTCTCTTACATCCGAATTATGATACCGATACCATGGCTAATGATGTGGCCTTGATTAAAATATCTTCGCCATTGGTTCTTAGCAGTACAATAAAGCCAGTCAATTTGGCAACTTCTTATCCTTCAGCTGGAAGTTCAGTCACGATAACTGGATGGGGTTATAAGAAAGAGTCCGAGAGAGCCATGATGCCAAAATTACAAAAAGCAGAGGTTAAATATATTTCAGGTAAAGAATGCTCCTCATCGTTGTACAAGTACTTGAAAGAAATCAAGGATGGTATGATTTGTGGTGTTGGCGGAGATAAGGACGCATGTCAAGGAGATTCCGGTGGGCCTTTGACTATTTCGGCAAATGGTAATCTAATTGGGATAACATCATGGGGAAACGGATGCGCTCAAGACGGTTATCCAGGAATATATTCTGATGTTAAATATTTTGAAGAATGGATTAAGAAAAATGCAAATTCAAACTTTTAAATTTACTTAAATAAAAATCATTTAAATTTATTGCTATAAGAACTTTTTATTTATTTCTTTTGCCCTTTATTAAAAAAGAAACCATCAACCTTTTAGTTATAAGCTGAACTTTTTATTGGTGACGATATTGTAATGGAACTTCACACACACATGCCATGCAAATAATAGGGTCTTCTTATCAATATAGGCGTCAGCTACAGGGCTAAAATTTTCAATTTTGTAGATTTGCACGAGCTTCTAGACTGTCTTGTCCAACGCAATAGGCATCGGACGAAAGAACTGTTTAATGCTGAAAAGAAGCATTTATAAGCCGTGTTTTATAATCTACGGATCTGGATCAGGATAGTAATACAAAAATAATTTGGCATCCTGCTCTCTATCTGCATCTAGGTACTTCAAAAATTAGTTAGTAAATAGCTTTTATGGTTAGGTAGTGTAATTTAAAATTAACAAACATCATGAGCAAAACATAGATATGCATATAACACTGCTGTCAATATTATCTTTATCGTCTTATTCCTAAATTATGATCCTGATCCAGATTATGCGGTACTTATATGATAAAGCATGGCTTTTTTAAATCATAAAAAGCTTTATCCCGGGCTGTGTATGTTAGTCAAGAATCCAGACTCAGCTATTACGGGGCCCAGAAACAATTGTGTTGTGTGGTCTTATATGTACATATTTACTTAAGATCTATGATATGGTACGGAGGATTTTATTGATTTCGTTATATGGAGCTCAGGGAAATAATTCCGAGACACATTTTGATTTCGATTTTTGAAAATGTATATTCGTACCTACACGAACCGAAAACCACTTTGCATCTGTCACACGTAGACGTAATTCGATTCTGGATGTCTGAAAAATTGCAACAAAAAGTCATAATCTCTTCATTTGATAAAATGCCTATTAACTCGAAACGTTGAACGACGACGACGCGACGTCACAGAATTTGTTGTCAAAACCAATAGGAAAAAAACCCAAGTTTACGAAACTTGGTGAAAGTTGCAAGTAAACAAACAGACTAAAATTTTTTATCACTCACAGGACAATTTGTTCTAGCTGTGAAGAAAATCATTATTTGGTCAGCGCTTATTGACAGAGTGTAGTAGCCCTTGGCGATGGCGTAATGGTTAGTGCGATGGGCTGTCATGTCAGAGGCCTGGGTTCAATACCAGCCGCTTCCACCTTAAGTTTTTTCCCTGGCTACTGCCTCTTGCAAGGAACGTCTATAAAGCTAGCACATACACATTAGCATAATCAATTGAAACAAGAACTAGAATGTTGTGCTCTTTTTGTGCTATTTTTGTGTGGAAGTCTCGATTTTTGTGCTAGCATAGTTTTTGTTTTATATGTAAATCTATGCTACCTTAATATTAATCTAGCAAAATTTCTAAACCGCTTAGCATAATCAGATGAAATAAAAACTACCATTTTGTGCTATTTTTGTGCTTTTATCGTGTGCCAGTCCCGATTTTTGTGCTAGCATAGTTTTTGATTTATGAAAATTTATGCTACCTTAATATTAAGTATGCATAACTTTACGTACAAAAAACTATGCTAGCACAAAAATCGAGACTTGCTTACAACAATAAAGGTGATAATAACAAAACCACTGATAATTTTTTTCGATTTCTTCAGTTGCAAGATTCACATTTTCGGGGACCATCACATAATCTCGAACGACAAAAATCTCAAAAAAAAAAGTTTTTTTTAATCTAGAATGAAAAAATCTCGAATGCACAAAAATCTATAGAACCAACAAAAATCTCGAAAGACAATATCTCGAAAAAAAATCCCGAAAAAAAAATATTAAAGATTTTCTAGAGTTTTTTAGGAGTTTAAACTCAAATAAAACTCATTATATTTTTTTCATCGGTTTTTAGGGACTTATTTTATTTTTAAATTAGGGGGTTATTTCATGATAAAATAAGTCCCCAAATTTGGGTACTTATTTCATTCTTATACAAATTTGATGCAGTCGTACAGTAGTACCTAGGTAGTGTGAATTTTTTATTATGCATCACATTTTCAAGTCTTAAAATTTTAAATGTGCAACTATGGGCCACGTATATGTATATTTAGAAAACAGCTGTTGACATTGAATATGTAGGATACGGATACCTAAATTCAAAGTTTCTTTAAATCCAGATTCTTTAAATGCAAAAGAAACTTTGCATACACCCAACTTCGAAGCTACCCCGAACCTATAGTGGGCCCAGCAGGGGGGTTGCAGGGTCCCCCCCCCATACATACCTCACTGTTTATACGCCGTAATTTCTTTGGGGACTTCCAACCTCTCCCCCTTTCATACGTAGCGAATTGTAGTCTATCAAAATAAGGTACGGAGAAAAATGGAGGTGGAACACGACAGCATACGTAAAAGAACTTATGAAAATGTTGATGCTCCAAATGCATTTGATGAACAAACCTCACATCTCGCCCTGTGACGTTAGTGGTCATCAGTAGAAGAATGCGTAGTGCAAACAGCTTCGAAGACGAGAAAATCTGATGCGTGGGTTCAAATCTCGCATAATGTAGAATGTTTTTCATAATAAAATTGTATTAAAGCTCAGACTGATGATAGGCGGCTCGGCACCCCTTGAAATATATACCTCTCCAGCCAAACAAAAATAAAACGAATTAAAATACCTAAAACTAGTTCATAAACCATGGTAGCACCTTTAAGTTATTGTTGTTGTTCAAAAATTCAATGAAATTTGGGGACTAATTTCATTTTTTTTTGGCGACTTATTTCATGCGCTTTTGGGGATTTATTTCATCTTTGAATTTGTGGACTTAAAAAAAAAAACATTTTGGGGAGTTGTTTCATTTTTGGACTCTGGGGGGTTATTTCATTAGCGGGTTATTTCCCGTAGCCTTCCACTCACGCTTTGATAACAAACGATCATAGGTAAGTAGGTAGGTAGAAATGGCGGCCCCGAGCAACTTAAACTCGGTGACCGAATTAGCGCTGAAGAACGCCGTTTTGATACCATAACTCGTGTGACCTATTTATTTGAAACGGTATTGAAGAGAGATTTGCGGGTCAAAATGCCAGGCTGGGCAGATTGTTGATTTCAGAATCCGTTAACCACCTGCAAGTGTTCTAGGGAGTCTGACGGGAGACATGGTGCAGTAGCTACCAAGTTTACCTTATGCCGAAAACAGATGTGCATCTTTTTCCAATGCAGCGAAAATAAATTTACACAGGTTCTTATGAGAGCTGGCACATTCCAGGCTCTGCATGCAGCCTTTGCTGCACGATATCTCTATTTCTAATTTCGCCGCATGGGAAAAAGCAGCACATCTATTTTGGAAAGAGATCAAATCTTTGATCTTCATTTCAGAGAGTTCATTCAGATCCTCGAAGAAGGCCTTTCCAAATGATTGTGCTCTCATTCTGGCCAGAGCGGGAAATTTACTGAGGAAATGAAAGACAGTTTCCCTTTCATGCTGGTGTCCACAGCTATACGACAGTGAGTATTGTGAGGGATACCCAGCTCCGCCGCATGTTCTCCGATCGGTCAGTGTCCAGAAAAGGTCGCAACACTCGCAACGACCCTGGCTATATCCCGCCTGGGTCTGCATATAAGGTCAGTTGTACGGGTTTTGCTATAGGTTGGCCAAGTCTTTCTAGATATGACGCAGTTAGCTAAAAAAATTAAGAAAGAGTGAGAATATATTGCCCATCATCATAACCCCAAAAGGAATATTCACTCTTTCCGCAAGAGAGTTATGAAGGGCTGATCCTTGCCTGGCCAGTACGTCTGCCCGCTCATTTCGCTCAATGCCACAATGACCTGGAACCCAGATAAGAGAGACCCTGAGATTCCCATCTAGACTTGCGAGCTCATCACGACATTGGCGAACCAGTTTGGAAGACGATAATGGCGAGACAATTGCTTTAACAGCTGCCTGAATGTCTGTCAGGATGTCAGTATTACGGTTCTGGTTAGGGTCTTGTTTGAGTATCCTGCATGCTTCCCTAATTGCTAATAATTCCGCCTGGAAAACACTAGCGAAATTAGGAAGCCGATAAGATCTTGAAATATTCAGAGATTCGGAAAAGACACCTGAACCAACTCCACACTCCATCAACGATCATAACCAAAACTAACAGTTGTTTTGTTAAAGAGCAAAAAGCATGTAATCTAGAATTAATATTTTTTTTCTAGATTTTTGCTTTCAAGATTTTTGTTTTAAATATCGTTACAAACCCACATTTTCGGTTGCACTTTTGGCACTAAGTAGGTATCACGTCCATAAGGGATTCCAATAAATGGGGTATCAAAGTAGTGCTTACCTATACTGCCCTCTTTTCGAATCCATTGATCAGGCAGCCCTTTGTTGATTTTCGACGCGAGTTCCACTTTTGAGCCTACTTTGAAAATTGCCCCTTCTGTGTAAAGGATGGGGAAAAAGACTCTATATACTCTTAAAAATTTTTTTTGTTGTTGTTTTGACCTAACCTAGACGTTCCATAATCTATATAGGCTTATGCTGCAGTGCTGCATCTTGTATATGCAAAACAATTGACCAAGGGAGCTAGTGATGGATTTAATTACCTTATTTCAGCAAGGATGAAATTGTGCCGGACAGTATCTGGTGATGATTTTTGTTTTTTTTTTTTTTTTTTGATGGCCATAAATCGTATGTCTGTACATAATAACTTACTATTTTAACAATCATTAACTTCTCCCTATACCGTTATCTTTCAATGAAAAGTTTTAAAATAAAATACTTTCAATTATTATTATTTATTGCTTAAATCGTTAGAACAGATGCAATCCTTGTTTCTAGCATTTGTCTCACTTAAGGTGATGAAGCATTAAAGAGGCTCAGTTAAACTAAATCCCTTAAACAAGGACACGCACCGCATTATCTGGGATACGGTGTCACCACGTCAATAATTCACTAATCCCACTGAATCTTGTTTGTTTCTGTATAGGTATGTATGTATATATTTGTATAAGTGTTCTATCACAAAAGGAGTGGCTGTTCGGTGCAAGGCAATTCAATTTATTGGCTCATTATACCTCACACTTCTACTGCTAACAACAATATAACAAGAGAGCCATAAGTAGCAACAACATCTGAATCCGATTGTGATCCCAATTCCAAAACTTTAATCGGTACACAAATAATTTGTGCAACATCCTCTAATCGGATTAATCGATGAGCGTTTTCAATATTTTCTATACCATCGATATGGAAATAAACAATGTCTACCACCGTTAAGGCGTATAGTAGAGGGGGCGTTAGATTTCTGGATGATGCTTGTTAGTATCGATAAGCTAAGCATTTTTAGAGGGTGGCGCGTGGCGGGTGCTGCGTTGGCGTTGGTGTGGTCGCGGAGACCAAGTTCACATCTATATAGGGTCAACAACGCCACACCGTTTTTCCGCATGATATCGGATTTGATGGCGCACAGGCTTATGTTATGCCACCACCACCCAAAGCCTGGAATTCCTCAATGCAACCTATAACCCTACGGGAATATAGGAATCATCAATGGAATGTACCTACTGAAATGCAGGCATTCGGGCGCACACACGGAATCCTAGGAGGATTCCTATAGAGTCAGAATAGTAGCATCACACCCATAACTGTAATAACAAAAAAAAAATTGCAAAACGACATCAACAGAAGAACAATTTATTGTTGTTGTAATTATTGTTTGTTAGCAGCAAAAGCCGAGGCAGGAGCAGGAACAGCGCTGTGAATAATACCAACACACATTCATAATAATTCCAGGACAAAGCGTTGGCAGCATATAGAAGAAACAGGAACGGCGGCGGGAGTGAGGGACAGAAACACGAAGCTGTTGTTCATATTTATCTTTGCTGTACTGCAAAGCAAATAGGAATGATATTTTATTTCCTGAATGTGGGCGGGACAGGGTGGTAAGGGCGACTATGTGTGTGCCCGAGCGAGATTGATATGCGGATTCCAATTAATCGCATTCGATTGGAAACGATTCGCTTTTTCGAATTGCAGGACGAAGAGACAGAAATATTTGTTTTGAATGTGTGTGTGGGTGCGTTGCGGACAACATGTGGGCCTTGGTTATATATGTATTTTTGGATTTTTAGCCCTGGAGCAGCTATATATATAAGTAGTTATGAAATGTCCTGTATGTCGACAAAGCGTTATTGGAAAAGTTTAAACAAATATCTATGACTGCAGGGTGCGAGTGCGAGGCTGAGGATTGCTCGAAATTCTGGGCGATTAACTGGCTGAACAGAATGGTGACGCAGACGGAGACGGAGCCGGAGTTGGAATATTTGTCAAAATATTGAATACACGCAAATTCAATGTTGGGAACACAACGGAACGTAGACGCATACGGAGCTGCAGACGCAGACGGAAGAGTTCACCTACTTTTAACTACTTTTCATGTACGGCACTTTTGACGTTTCAAATTGTATGAAGAAAAAAAACAACTTTTTGGTTCGGAAAAAAATATTGTGGTTATTTGTATCGCGAAAAAAATTATTTATTAAAAGGAAAATTATTGGAAACAAAAAATGTGAATTCTGAGATTGTACACAAGAATATTCTTTTGTTTTTCTTCAAAATATATTCAAAGCTGTACAGCTTCATTGTGGACATGTAAAAAAAATAAAGTACGACACTTTTTGACAGCTCTTCCAGTTCCGTCTGCGGCTTCAGTTCCGTCATTCTATTCTGTTCAGCCAGTAACGTTGATAGTAGGTATGTCGCATATATGGTTTGCATGTTGAATACACTTCGATTACAGGAATGTGCTTATACTTTGGACACTGGGTACTGTGCCCAGCAGTAATATGAAATTGTTTTCGTCCATCTGAGATGAGATTTTAAAGAACTTTCTTTGTATTAACTTAGACAAAATAAAAAAATATACGAAATTGTGCCTGCTACAGTGCATTTATTACTATGTATTTATCATGGTGACCCATCAATTTGCAACACCCCAAATTTGTATTCATTCAAAAGGTTGTTCATGAGAGATCATAACCCTATGATTTTTTGCACTCGGTAAATTCACATTTTGGCCGCCATCTTGGATTTTAGTTTTTAATGAATTTCTCGGCTTCTGCTAGTCCTACAAAGATGTTTTAGAAGGGAAAAAGTACGGAAAATTAAATTCCCTATTTTATGTTAAGAAAACATATCAAAACATAAAATAGGGAACTTAATTTATGTTAAGAGTAGTAGCCTGTGGCGTGATGGTTAGTGCGATGGACTGTCATGCCGGAGGTCTAAGGTTCGATCACCAGCCTCGCCACCTTTTTATTTAAAATGAAAAAACGGCTACTGCCTCTAGCGAGGAATTGACAAATCCTCCAAGAGTATCTCCTGTCACAGAAAAGTGCCGCTCGTTAGCCGTTCGGATTCGGCAATAAACTGTAGGTCCCCTCCATTCCTGCAGACACGCACACAGGAATGGTTGAGAGTTGTAAGTCACTAGGCCCTAGTTCTTCATGAGCTGTTGTGCCATCAAATTTATTTATTTATTTTAACTTGCATGCAACTTGCATGAAAAACTTGCATGCAACTTGCATGAAAAACTTGCATACAACTTGCATGAAAAACTTGCATGCAATTTGCATGAAAAACTTGCATGCAACTTGCATGAAAAACTTGCATGCAACTTGCATGAAAAACTTGCACGCAACTTGCATGCAACTTGCACGAAAAACTTGCATGTAGCTTGCAAGTTGTATGCAAGTTTTTCATGCAAGTTACATGCAAGTTTTTCATGCAAGTTGCATGCAAGTTTTTCATGCAAGTTGCATGCAAGTTTTTCATGCAAGTTGCATCAATAGACTCCCCTCCAATATGATTCTTTTTTCTTGTCTCAGCCTATCCTACATGCTCTAGCTTTTGTTACACCTTATGCACCTTATGCGAAAATTAACCGACCGTTCGCGACGTCCGTGTCATTGCGTCGTCGATTATAACCGGCAACACCCACGAGACAGACAACAACAATGCAGGTATGCACTTTAAGTCATAGTCAGGCATTTTTTGGTTGCGCTCAGTCGTGACAGTGTCGCGGGCTTGCGGATGTCGCCTGTTTGATCCGAAGCCGCCGGCCGACGCCTCAGCGACAGCCTGTGTAAACTCTAAAAGTCGCCTTTACTTTCATGTTTTTTGCATTTTTATGATACGTAACGCGTACGCCGAAATAATTCTTCGGTTTCATTTAAAATTTTGGGCGTTGTCTGTTAAGCCTATACGCGTACGACAAAACAGAGTTAAACAAAAAATATACCAAAAATACATGGATATTTTGTCGTATAGCCAAAATGTGGCGTATACGACAAAACAAAACTAAGGGATGGGTTATTATGTGGATATACGATAAATCCAAATGCCATTCGATCACTTTTTCTCGTAAACGTTTCAAATCTTCACCCCGTCCTTATCTTCTTCATAATCAGCACCTATCTATCGTCGAATCGATACGTGACCTTGGTATAATATGTGATCAAGAGCTTAACTTCATCTCCCATTATGACGACATAATTCTTAAGGCCAACTCTGCACTTGGCTTCGTTAAACGATGGTCCAAGGAATTCTCCAACCCATACGTGACCCGATCCCTCTTTATAACCTTTGTTCGTCCTCTGCTCGAATACGCCTGTCAAGTATGGTCCCCTTACCAACAAATTCACATCGCTAGAATCGAGAGTATCCAACGTCGATTCCTTCGTTTCGCTCTTAGAGGTCTATCCTGGAATAATCCCTTAATCCTGCCTCCCTATCAAGACCGCCTTAAACTAATAAACCTAAATTCCCTAGAAGAACGAAGAAAAATTTATGAAATTCTCTTCATTCATAAACTACTTACAGGTTCTGTTGACTGCATTACTCTTTACAACTCTATCCTCTTTAATACCAATCCTCGTAACATACGAAATCCCCCTCTCTTTTATATACCCACCCACCGTACATCTTACGGCTCTAATGAGCCAGTCTCTCGGATGCTACGGAGTGTTAACTCATACACTAATAACTTCGATTTTAACCTAAGTACCCTTTGCCTAAAATCCCGTCTCTTGAATCAACCTCCTCACTAACCACAAAGCTTAGCTATAAGTTTCTTAGTTTTTAAGTTAGTCTAAGCATTAGCTTGTAATTAAGCCAAATAAATGGGGGTTTTGCCCCCACTAAAATTAAAATTAAAATGTATAATGAGTATCTCGGTAACAGTAATTGATAGGCGAAATCTTATCACAGAAAAAAGTGCCCGGTCGTCCTGAAGAAAACACGAAACTTCAGAGGAAAAAGCTCTTTAAAACCTTATTACAAAATCTTTATTTTGAAAACGACTCTTAAACTTATAACAAATTTTGATTTAATTCACTGGTGGTCTCCGGTCAAGAAATTGGTATTCTGGTATGGCTTTCGAGTGATGTCGTTTGTTCTGGCTTACGGGATCTCGGGTAACGGGTATCTGATGATCTATGATTCGGGTAATCTGGCTGCTGGGAAATCAGGTTCTCTGCAACTGTTTTTTGTAGTAAACGCCCGAGGAACCTGAAAAGGAATCTGCAGGTACAAGGCCCCTGGTGGCACTCGACACAGCAGGCTTTTGCTCTGGTAGATCTGCAGGTATAACGCCGTTAGAACATGCTATAAACTTGTTTAAAATTCGCAAAATCCCCATTGTAATTAAGTTTAATTTTTCATACCTATACAATGTGCTTTTATTTATCAAATTAAATCGACTTAAATTGTGTGTCATTTTTGTGAAAGATAACAGCAAGTTTGTACAATTCAGCCGTGCATATTTTTGTATTTAAAATATTATGAAGTTCAGTTGAGGTTCTACAAACGATGGAGCAATTTCAAACCTCTTAAACTTTAACCTCTGGCCATATTCTTTATATATTCCAAAAAGGAAAACATAACATTTTTTACTTTTTTTTTAAGATACAAAAAAAAAGAAAATCATACCACTTAGTCTTGTGTCAATAGCAACAAAACACAACCACTATCTACCATTTTTACGTCAACATTTCATCAAATTTGCTTCACATCTGGTTAGCTTAGAAACCTGACTGCTAACAAAGCCGCAGTGTTCAAATTCTACACGTATCACAAAAGATAACTGCAATGTTTCACGAAATCCCGCAATACGGACAACATAGTTAATTGCCAACTGTCCAAGAGTATCTATTTGAGCACTTTAGTTCCTTCTTCGTGTGCTCCCCGAAATTCTTCACACATATACTCCTAAATATGTAGGTACTATTGGACATTTCGTATATGAAGGTATCGTATAGGTACGTTTGTGTAGCTGAGCAGCTGGTTCATTGTCCAAACAAGGACTACACATCTGCTCACGGCAATACAGGATATTTGTTTTCGAGGATGTGAAAATAAATACCATTCAACGTCCGTCTGTCCATGTCCATCCTTCCATTCGTATCCAACCATTTGCCAGCATTATATGCGCTTCCGTTTGAAGATGCCATTGGCTTTTCCCTAACTATTCACCGCACAACCCATCCAATACCACTTTCTTTCCCATTTACATCGAATGAGGAAAAGAATTCTGAAAATAATAAAAAAAAAAAAATAAAAATCAAGAGCAAAAGCAAAAGAAAAGAAAACCAAACGGAAACCGAAACGAAAGTGGCGAATTATTTCCTTCCATCGATCCAAGAAGTATATATGCCTTTGCTTACTTATGCTGACCATAACTTAATGGAGGTTCAAACATACACATACAGAAGCATATGAATGAAAAAAAAGAAGTGCAAGTTGCTCTGCACATTCGCCAGGACAAACATATAGATACCCTCAACTCAACTCTCCCAGACTTAAAATTCTCGTTTAATTTATAAATTGCAAAAGAATTCCATTTCCATGGCCAGACAAACATGAATCCTTGGCAAAAGTCAAATACAAAACTCATGGAGCGACTACCTATTGACGGGACCTTTCATCCCGTCACGAGACGTAACGTAACTAAAGCAAAGAAAATCCATACAATATTCAGATGGTAGCTTGATTTTTTTGTCTTCACAAAGCTAGTGGTTAAAAAACTTCTGTTTGGATAGGAAACATGAAAAGAAGCGTAGGTAGGTACCTAAGAGAGCTAGCCCACCTCTCCAAATAAAAAAAAAAAAAATCAGTAATAAGAATCATTGATAAAAGCCATCATTCTGATGAAGTTTTAATGAAACAGGATCCATACCAAACCACAATCAACCAAGACAGACCAAGGGCCATATATCTATAGGTTTGAAATTTAAAAACTATGCGTAGGTACCTTACTACTGCAGTTTAAATATTTTCTCATGCTTTTGAATGTGTTTGATGATCTTGAATGTTTAAAGTTGCAATGTTGTCAGATTTTTAAATAAAAACCCATAAGTTATTTATTGGCAATTTTTCAAAAAGAGTTGAGAATTTGATGTTCTAAAAATCTGTTCTGTACAAAATCTGGACCCTCTAGATGGCGCTATGGTCGAGTTAATAACAAATTCTATAATTGCAGACAAAATGTGACTCATATTCAGAATAAATATTTGGTCTTATTAATTAGATTTTTGGCTGTTTAAACTATGTCTAAGTATTTTGAAACAGTCGGAAATATGCTTTTTTAATAAAAAAGAATATTGCATTTCTCTAGGTTTAGACAATAGATTACGTTGTCTAAAGCAAGATAAAAAGATAGATTACTTTAGCAAAAATTAGAAAGGTTTTTTAAAAACTTGGACGGCTGTCTAAAGTTAGACAATGTTTATTAATAAGACCAATTATGTTTTAGTTTAGTGTAAAAAAAATAAAACAAATATTTTTGCTGTAATTTAACTTTTTTCAAAACAGCTGCGTCCTGCCTTCATGTAAAGTCGTACCGAATTTTTTTTTAAAATATTATGCTTATGAGCAGTCCAGTACCATGCCAAAAATATGTCTAACAATTGATTTTATATTCTTTAAAAAAACATAAAAATGTGGTACACTGAGGCGTATACGCACTTTTTTTTATTAAATTTTTAACAAAAGTTCCTGAGTTTTTGTTGTTACATGTTAAGTTGGTTTATTTTAAATAAAATGTTAACATTTAAAGTGATCCCATGGTTTCTTAATTCTGATGCTACTTTGAATTTGGCGCGAAATTCATTATCTAACATGTACCTAAAATAGCTAAAGACAAAACTATTTAAAAGCTAAATAATAGTTAGCGAAATAATGAAAGGCGATAAAATAATTAGCGAAGTAATATAGTGCCAAATAATGAAATGCGACGTACTGGAATGCGATATAGTAATTAGCAAATTAATTTTTTGCGAAATAATGAAATGCGAGATAAAAATTTGCAATCTGAAATTTGCAAAAAGATGCTTTTGCGAAACAATATGATAGCGATATACAAACTTGCCAAACAAAAATTGCTAAACAATTAAATGCGAAATGACTAAATTGTAAAAAAAGAAATTACGAAATGATCATTGTGAAATTAAAAACAGCCAAACATAATCCGCCAGATGACCCCTACCCGTCTAAATAAACATTTTGCCCAAGGGTTGCCTAGCGTAAAGTGGTCAAGGCATGGGGTTACAACGCCTTAAATGTCATTTTTCAGGTTTCTACAATTATCTCTCTCACGGACATAAACAAAATATCATATAAAAGAAAATTTTACTTGAAAAATTCGAAATAGGTGTTTTTTTAAAAATCGTAATTTCAATAGGGTAAATTAGGGTAAACAAGGATAAAGGTCTAGAATTCTTTATCTAAACGAAAAATTATAGAATTTTTCAATATAAAAAGTCATGTATACATGCAAGAAATATGAAAAATCTTCAACTCGAGATATAAACGCTTGAAAGCAAAAATGTTAAAAATAGACGTTGGAGTAAAAAATTACTACAAATCAGAGTTATGTTTTCTGGAAATAGGTTTTATATTTTCAAAAAGAAGATAAGAAATAAATTGACCCGTATTTGTCAAATTTTCGATTTAGACTAAATTTTTTGCTAAGTGAATTTTTTAATAATACATATACATACAATTTTTTTATATGTATTTTCATTAAAAAACAGTATCAGTGTAAGGACACATTAATTACGAGTACGATGGTACTACAGTAGAATTTCGAAAAGATGAACAGATATAAAAAAGGCCCCGTTCATCATTTTCGAATTGTTCATCTTTCCAAGCATCGAGAATTAGTTTAAGAAAAACATAGCTATACATGAAAACATTGTATCTTTCAAAATAAAAATTCATTTTATAAAAAAAAAATAAACAGGGAACAAAAATAAAAAAAATTGTTTAAAAAAAAAAAAAAAAAATTATGGCACAACAGCTCATGAAGAACTAGGGCCTAGTGACTTACAACTCTCAACCATTCCTGTGTGCGTGTCTGCAGGAATGAAGGGGACCTACAGTTTATTGCCGAATCCGAACGGCTATCGAGCGGCACTTTTCTGTGACAGGAGATACTCTTGGAGGATTTGTCAATTCCTCGCAAGAGGCAGTAGCCGTTTTTTCATTTTAAATAAAAAGTGGTGAGGCTGGGGATGACAGTACATCGCACTAACCATCACGCCACGGCTACTAAAAAAAAAAAAAAAAAAAAACTGCTCTATAGTAGACTGTCGCTCGGAAAAAAGAAGTCTCGTTATTGCTTTCTCTCGTAAATTTCTTAAAATTCAAGGTGTCGATACATAGGCCTCTCATTGCTCTGCAAATTTCAGACTTGTGTTGATAGCTGAAATGGCCTCTGCTGATTTGACTAAATTTTCTTCTGAGGAAAGCTCATCTTCAACATCATCAATAGGCAGTTGAAATACATCTTCATATCCAACAATCGTGGATATAGCGATTTCATATTTTTTTTGCAATGATTCGATAAGATATTCCATTCTTTATGCCTTCTATTACATTCTATTGTTTAAGGTTTAAAAACTTAACCTTACCTTTCACGGGACGGGAGGCATCTTTCCTATTCAAAAGGTAGGTCGTTCTATGGCGGGATCTTAGACTATAAATTGATTAATCAAATGAAAAAAATTAATAAAAACAAAACATCCATATCTCTTTAAAAATACTGGCTTCAAGTTATCAAAGGTTTTTTTTAATATTCTTCTTATGGGCTATTTCATAATGCTATGGATAATGATGCAGAGCGAAAAGCTTATTATGTCGCCTGTCCGGCATTTTAATTAACGAGATTAATTTCTTATGACGGCATCAACGCAGAAAGACGGAAATTGTTGCAGAGGCACTCGCTGACTCTAACTATATCAGCTTAATATACAAGAGAAGAAGCCGACTGGCATTGGCAGAGCATGGTACAAGGGGCGGCTTGGCTCTAGCACAGCGATGCAGGATAATGCCTTTTAATGGCTTAACAAGGACTTCAATTAAAATAATTTCAGCATTATTCAGAGAACTGACAGTGCGGGATACAGATACAATATATTGCTAGCTTTGTCTCTCTGTTGCAGGGCTAAAAGATGATTTTATATGTGCATGATGACATTGCGTCCTCCTCTCATCTTCGACGAAGAACTGCTGCCGTGGCATCTCCTGCCGTCGCCGCCGCCGCGCCACCTGAATAATCACTATGCTATTTATTATCGCCGCCGGAGGTATATTTAAATGAGTATGTCCTCAGAGAGTAGTTTACATTTGTATTTCTTAATTTTAACGGAAAATTAATACAGAACTCCGAAAATATGAAATTTATCTGAGACAATGAACTATAAAAGAGCTCTTAATGGCCAACGTAGATAAAATGGAGAAGGTGGACAAAAAACATTATATACGTCTTCTTTATACCCCCAGCTGTTTAAGTAATTGTTTTCTCTAATTTTAATAATTATTATATTTCAACAAAATGAATATTAGGGTATATATAAATTAAGTCATTTGGGTTTAATTTGCATGCAAGTATTTTCCTTCAAAATTTTAATTAAGTACCTACATAATAATCTTCGAATTTGGCTTCAAATTTCAATTAGTATACCTGCCATTTTATTGATGTGTTAACCCATTTCCGGCTAGAGTTGCGAAAAAGCAACATCGTCGTACCTGAGAACCTCTGGAACTTTAACTGATGTTAAATTTAGATAAACTTTGTAACGAATTTGAGAGTTAATTGAATTATCTAATCGTGTTTTTGGAATTTTTTTAAACATTTTATTTTTCGTGATGATTTTGCGCCTTTCAAAGTATGAAATTTTCGAAATTTTGAGATAGCATTTTTGAAATATTTAAAAATTTTCATCAGAATTAAAATTTTTCAAAATAATGTTATATTTTGAAAATTTATATGAGTTGCCTGTCAGACAGTGACAGGTAAGATGAAAGCACTACGTTGCAACGCTCGCCAGTAGCATTTAAAGCTAAAAAAATATTTTTCTACCATTGGGTTTTCAAATCATATTGAACGCTTTTTTATCAATATATTGTGTGTTTATGTTTATAATATACAAATTTTTTAAGAAACATGATTTTTGATTGCAAAGGAATAAGATTTTTTTGTGGCAATTGTTTTTTCAATTTTTGTAAAGTTTTTGATGTTTATCTTTTTAAGCGTTGGTTTGAGAAACTTCAAATTTATAAAGCGTATAGGGATTTTGGTCTAGATTTTCGAAAAAAAAAAATTAAATAAAAAAAAATAATTTTTTGATTTGTTTTTTATTTGTGAAAAAAAAAATTAATTTTTTAGGTCAATTTTTGTTTGCAGTTTTTGATTTTTATCTTTTTAAGGGTTATTTTCATAAACTTTAAACTTACACAACAAATAGATTGTCTTTAGTCTTCATTTTAAGAAAAAATAAAGTTTGGGAAAAATGAGCTTTTTGATTTTTTTTTTCATTAAAAAAGAATAAATATGGGAAAAATCATTTTCTTTACAATTTTGGATTTTTATCTTCTTAACTTCTGAAACTTTGAATTTATACAGAGTATACATAGGTTATTTTCGTGTTCATTTTTGGAAAAAATATTATTATTTTTATTAATTTTCCAAAAAAAAATGTTTTTTTGGGTCAATTTTTATTTTTATTTTTGATAGTTTTATTAATTTCCAATAATCTTTGCATTATTTAGTGTATATATAATTATTTTTTCAGTATTCATATAAATTACATGTATTCAATGTAGGAAGAAAATTTTATTTCATTAAAAAACTCTTTTTGGCGAGCGTTGCGTTGGGAAACCAAAAGTTTTTTCATTTTTTTTATATTTCCTCTAATTACACAAAAAATATCCAGTATGTGAAATTTCAAGTTTCTAGATCAACTGGAACTGGTAGCCACCGAAAATTGGTTTTAAAACCATAAAAATAATTATTAATGAATTTTTGTTAAAAATAATTAACTGCTAAAAATAACCTTATTCTATTTCGTTTTAGGTTTAAGTGCCTTTCACTCGCTCCTAGTTTGGTTTTTAACTTAGAAGAACTTTATAAAAGCCATATATAAGGAAGCACGAATTTGAAATTGTCATCAATAAATCAATATAAAGAGGCTTTTCAAAGTTCAAAAGATTAAAGGTTTAATCGATTAACTTATAGCCAGTTTTTGTCATCTATACTTAAATAGAAGGATATAAATCATAATTCTAAGAAGATTTATTAGGAAACAACAATAATTTCTACTTATACGATTTAACAGGCCAAAAACAGATTTCATGTTTTTGTATACCAATAAATCGATTTTGATGTAGTTTTATACTTCATTGAACCATTTGTTCTCTCAAAGTATGTATGTGAAACCTGGCCGAGAGTATTTTTGAGTATCTCGTTTAGACGGGAGGGGTAAATTTTCAAAGAAGTTGGATTAAAAAAGAATAAAAAAAAATAAAAAAAAAAATATGCAATCCACTCTTGCAAAATTTCAAAATTTGATGTTTATACGCGAATTTTTATGTGCGTAGACAAAACTGACTTTATTAAACTAGAGTGAACAAATCTCATCAGAACGAGTTCAGAGAACAGCACTGCAACAAATGCAATGCCGTCATCGAACAGACCTACTATTGACAATTGATGTCAACGGACTTGCCGGAGAGAAAAGTTTAAAGTTTTGTTACTTTTTGCGTTGCGTCCGATGCATGCGTCGCCTATAGGTCACTTCTCATAAGAACGTGTGTATTTAATCGAGCTGTCAGGAGAATAATACGTCGACGCAACGCATGCGACGGATTGTATGGGTCGGGCCCTTCAGAGTGTCATACGTTCTATTTTTTGAGCGTTCACAATGCAGCTGTACAGCTTTGAAAGTATTTTGAAGAAAAACAAATATTTCCAATATTTTTTCTTTTAATAAATAATTTGTTTCAAGACACAAATAACCACAATACTTTTGTCCGACGCAAAAAGTTGTTTTATTATTTTTTTTTCTTCAAACAACGTCAAACGTGCTGCACGTGAAAAGTTAAAAGTTGACGAAATCTTCCGTCTGCGGCTACATCTCCGTATGCGTCTACTTTGCGCTGTGTTCGCAGCATTGAATTTGTGTTCAATTAATATTTTGACAGCTATTCCAGCTGCGGCTCCAGCTGCAGCTCCTTCTCCATTCTGTTCAGGCAGTTATACATACAAATAAAAATGAAGAAAGCAAAGAATACTCGGTTTTGTTTTGAAAAGTTCAGAACTCCAATCCAATAATCGTCAATTTTATTTGACCTTCCAATCTTAAAAACTAATTTTACTTAAAATAATACAACGGCAATTTTTCTAATTGCGATAGACGATAGACTCCTGGTCCTAGTCGATATTAAAGGCGCAAATAAGTAGAATGGCACTGGTCCCGTAAGAATAGACAACAAAATATTTGTATCCTTTTTTAATAATTTTCCTTTTAATCATTATACTAAGGTTATCATATGTGGGTATTGGCATATCTAAAAACTATAAGCTATATTCTTTTCGTCTGCTTGCTAACTTTAAAAGGTTTTTATTACTTTTTTTTTAATTTTATTTTACCCCAACCATCAAATCAAACCCAATTTATCTTGTTCATCCCAAATAAACGAAAGAAAAAAACGGTAATACCGACAAGCAATGTAATTTATGTATTACCTCGATTTGGTCCTCTTCATTAGGCACCCAGATTTCATCTTGAAAACGCATCTTCAAGGATGGAACGATGAAAACACAAAATTACCATAATCCTGTCTGACAAACTGTTCCAAAAGACTATACCTACAAAAAAAAAACGAAAAAAATATCCTGTAGCAAAAAAAAAAAAAAAATTAGGAAAATCCCTTTACTCGAGACACAAGACGCACCTGCAAAAACAGCCCATACCTAACATGAATTATTCACCCAATCTCCTGTGTACGTTCCACTTTTTTTTTTGTCCCTACGTTTTTTGTATAAAAAAAAAAAAAAAAACAGACTAAAACAGAAAAATTGCTGAAAAAAAAAACACCGACCATTTCCTGGAGATAATGCAGACTCTGGCGCAGATCACAGTGACAGGACAAGAATTATCTGCAAAAGACGAACAACGAACACACACTATCATGACAGAGATTCAAATTGGAATAGATATGCCAAATAGGAGCAAACAGAAATGGGAAAAAATACATACCTACCCTACATACATACATACATATGTATAATAAAAAAAAAAATGAAAAATCACAAGGACCAAGGACCAAAAAAAAAATAGTGAAAATAAAATGGAAAAATTGTGATCATTTATCAAAGGACAATGTCATAATGCTACTTTCTACCTCCAAACTATATAGTTATACCCCACAGAGAGTCCTTCTTAAAAACAGGACGACGACGACGACAACGTCGACGATGAGAACAAAATTTCCATTCCTGCTTTTCGAGGACATCAGGGAAACCGTATGCAAGTATTGTGAAAGTAAACTCTTGAAAATGAAAGAAAATCCAAGCTTGAAACTTATGGAAAAATATGCCTCAAAGTGTCAGCTAACTTTTTTTTTTTTTTTGTTTCCCTCACTTTAGGCAAGGAAAGGCACACTAAAATTAGTTTGTGTCCTTTTTAAATTAAATTCTGCACGAAAATATGATTCCTAACAAAACGTTTATGCCCTATTGTAAGACTTAAATATAAATATTTAAACATTTCAGATTCAGACAGAAAATCAATGTTAAAAGAGGGTTGATGATGCGACAACGGTGGTGGGCTTGGGGGGTTTTTGGGATTGGGAATGCTAGACAATCCACCTGGCCCCCCACTATGTATATAGTTGGATTTCTAAGCCATCAATCGCGATGATATTTCCAGTAAACGATTAGCGATGCAAATTAAATGGCCTTATGCGTTTAAGGTCCTTCATCCTTGTTTTAACTGTGGATTAATTAATGATTCAAAATTAATCCCCACACAGTGTTGTGGGGTTTTTAACGAGGGTGGGCATTATAAGAGGTTTATTTGTATTGTGTGATTGTTGAATAGCTGCAATACCCAAACTCAAACGGGTATTAAATCGAGAGATTAAATAACGATGTACAGGCATAGATAGCAGGTAGTTGGTTGGAACTGAAGCCTTGGGTCTTTCTGAGAATAATTATTTAAAGTGGACAGTTGTAGGAGCGATTAAATATCAAAGAGTTATTCTGGTAAAACAAATTCCACGGAATAAACACATTTCCATGGAATTCAATTTTGTTTTTTTTTTTTGGAACAACCCTTTGATATTTTTAACGGTTTCTCAAACACGTATGCAGGTTTTGTATTGAGTTTATTTGATTTAATATTGTTGTATAATATTGTGTGGTTGAGAAACTGTACAATACCTATTAATTTTTCCATGGAAATTAAGTATTTATTTATTCGTATCTTTTGACTTAAACTATTTTCTATTATTTACGTGTTGATTTTTAGGAAACTTAGCAAGGAGCAGTTTTTTCAACCGACAAGCCAGTTCGGTCGCTAGCTAGCTGCGCAGACCATCAGGTGTAGATTCGAAGACTCGTCGGGCTGGTGTGTCAGTGTCCATGCTTTTCACGTGTAACAGCCATCTCAGCCGCAGTATTTTCAACTTATTGACCAGGTCGATTATTGTAGCCCGTGGCGTAATGGTTAGTGCATTGGACTGTCATACCAGAGGTCTGGGTTCAATACCAGCCGCTTGCACCTTAAGTTTTTTTCCGGGCTACTGCCTCTTGCGAGGAAGTGACACATCCTCCAAGAGTATCTCCTGTCATAGAAAAGAGCCGCTCACCAGCCGTTCGGATTCGGCAATAAACTGTAGGTCCCGTCCATTCCTGCAGACACGCACACAGGAATGGTTGAGAGTTGTAAGTCACTAGGCCCTGGTTCTTCATGAGCCGTTGTGCCAACAAATTTTTTTATTTTTTTAATTACCAAGTCGATTTCGCTGTGAAGCTAATAAAGTTCATTGTTGAATATTCCATACTCCATCTTTACGAACTGGACCGAAAATCACCCGAAGAAATTGTCCTTTCAAAGCACCTATGCAGATTCTCATCCGTTTTTGACAGAGTCCGTATACTTCTGCCCCATACAGCAGGACTGCGATGATTGGGGTTTTATATAAGAGTCTTCTTGGTTCTTTGAGAGAGGGCTTTACTACTCAAATACGTTCTTAGCTCAAAGAAAAAGCGATTATGGCAAGACTGATTTTTCGTTTCATCTCTGCACTAATGTCATTTTGCAAGGTAAGAGTGGAACCCAACTAGACAACGTCCTTGACGATTTCGGAGTTTTATACTTATCCATCGTGACGTTTTGCTAAATCCATTTTCGCAGTCTTCCATTGCAAACGAACCGGTAACAGCTAGCTTCGTTCTCCAAATGATGTCAATATCATCCGCAAGTAGCAAGCAAGTAGTTGAACGGACTTTTGAAAAATTGTACCTCTATTGTTGACTTGCGAGTTGGGATCCTGACGCAATCCAGGAACGATGTTAAACCAGTTGCATGATAACGCGTTCCAACCTTTCTCTAGATCAAAGGGTTCGGTGGTGTTCTTACCAATTTTGACGGAGCAGCGAGATTTCTACATCGTTATCCTGCACCAAGCGGGCGAGTTTGGCAGGGATTCCGAGATGCGCCATGGCTCTGTAGAGCTCGTTTCTGTCTACGCTATCATATGCAACTTTGAAATCGATAAAGAGGTTCGTGTGTATCGATTTGAAACTCCTGGGTTTTTTCCGAAATCTAATATTTGGTCGACGAATGATTTACCGGCATAAAACCAAACTGGTATGGGTCCGATCAGATCGTTGACAATCGGTTTTAATAAGCGATCACATAGTGCAGATGACAGGATTTTGTATCCGAAGTTGAGTTGGCACAATTCAGAGCTTCTCTTTTCTTGTGGATGGGGCACACTATACCGAGGTTACATTCATCGGGCAAACTTTCAGCGGTTTCTTAGCATTATCTAAAATATTTCAAAAAATAGTCTGTCAGTCAAAATTAACGGTAACAAATGTTATAGAAAATCTTTCCAAAACAACGATTCTTACGATTTCCGTTAAAATTGTTATGGATAATCAAATTAGTAAGTTCTACTATTTACCAAAAACAAAATTTGAAATCAGATATTATTAACAAGACTTACCTCTTTAACCGATTGTAATTAAAATTTTTAAATAAGAGCTTCTAGTAAGTTGATATCTTAGCATGTCAAAATTTTCAAAAATAAAAAACAAATTTTGAATTTTTTTTCTTAAATTTCAAAATTAAAATTAATAAAACTTTTATTTTGGGTTTAGTGTTCTTACCTTCACTTCATTTCCAGTAATCTTGTTCATCCTTAGCAACCTCACAATTTTCATCAAATTAGTCAAAAACTATACCTAATATTTGATATAGGATGATCAGCTCGAGTTCGTTATGCCAATGCAGTTTTAATACATCAACGACGTGTTTGTTTGATGTAATTGAATTCATTTGATTTGAAAACCGTCTAACCAGATTAACACAAAAGGAACAATATAATGAATAGTTTGACTGTTTAATTGCATTGTCATTGCTTGAAGCATGAAATAATGAGATGTCGTGACAACCGACCGACGCCGATGACGGCACTGGGGGTAACTAAGCCCTCGTGATATGGTGGTTTATAGACATATTATTTACCTCCAATACCCTAACCCTTCATATGGTTTAACTCAACTATGTGCCGCTGTCATTTCAGCAGAGTGCATTGAAGTTAGTGTGGAGATGAGGATTGAGAGTTAATTACCTATGTGTAGTGAATGTCCCTTAGGAATTCAACACACAACACCCACAACACTCTCAATAGTCAAGATATACCAACCATGCAATTATTTTTGCTTCACCAGCAAATGTAGAGGTAATTGGCCATAATTATTAAAGGAACTGCTTAAGGTGCAAATAATATCCTCCGACCGAATGATTGAGACTTCATGTCATGCTGACAGTCTGTGGTCTTGACAATAAAATGCTAGAGTTGGTTGTTTTCTTCCTACTCCGCTCCGTCTTCTTCGTCTTCACATTCTGTTATCCTGTTAATCCTTTGTTCACGTTTGGCGATTATGAATTTGATCGAAGAAAATAATCCCTTCAATCCAACCCACCAACTAACCCCAGCCACCCTATAGCCACCATCATCATCATATTGCTCCCTTTTATGGTAAAAGATTGTTAGAAGAATATAAATGATGGTGATGGTGATGGAGGTGTGTAGGAACCAGTGTTCTAGTAGATGGATGATGTGGTGTGGTATACGAGACCGATGCCATTCAACATTTATCTGATCCTTGTTCGATGTGGATTTTTTTAAAATTTTTTTCGATGATAAAAAATGTACGGAGGTGTATGTACCTATGCTATACATATTTAAGCTCCTTCTTTTATAAATTTTCTTGAATTGGAATTGCATAAAAGGCGGAAAATATGCGCGCAAAGGCAAACTAAACTAAGCAAACAAATAAATTGCATTAGTTGAGCATGAATAAATTTCTTATTCTTTGATTGAAATTTTCTTCTTTTTATAACGTTTTACTGATGGATGAGTGAAGAGAAAAAAAAATTCACGGTTCTCTGACAGTAGACTAATCGGTTTTTCAAATCAATATAAAATCAATGGCAAACAAAATTAAATCCAAAGAACAATAAACTATAAAAGGATATAAGAAAAGGTTCTAAAACAGAAAACAAAATTTATTGCTTATGGGATTGTATTCTACTTGATGCACTTTGAGGATCCTTTCTTCTTAATTTGGAATCCAACCATTTTTTACTTGCTCTTCTATAGGTTTCGTATACAAAAAAAAATTCGAGGTTTCAATTTATCAAACTCTGCTAATAATATGCTGTATTCCTAAGGTGACCATAAATATTTCTCTTCAGAGCGGGATGCCTGTAAATTTTAATACTAAAAACATCAATTTAAAATTTTTTTCTCTCGTAACATAACACTAGCAGCCATAATATTGACTTACTTCAAAGGTCAAAGCTAGTTTTACGGCAAAACTAGTTAAAGGGTTTTCGAGTTTTAAGTTTTTCACAATTTTTTATTATTCAAACATACTTTTAACATCTTAGGGGCCAGTTATAGCTATCAGGAAAACGGATCAGGAAAAAATCTCCTTTTGTAAAGTTCAATGTTTCAACGATATCAACGATTTAAAATATAAAAAGAATCGATGGGAAACCAGTTGAAATATTTTTTCCATTAAAAAAAATTAATTTGGGAGAAATACTTTGTTTAAAACAAGTACTTATTCACTTTCCTGATGGACATTTTATCCAGAAAACGAGTTTCCAACAGGAAATGCATTTTGTAGAATAAATATTTCCTCCAAAGAACATTTTGTTAATGCAATAAATATTTCAAATGATTTATCATCGATTTGTGCCATTTGTATTATTTCAAATCGTATAATAAAACATTAAATTATCAAAAAGAAAATGTTTCCTGATGCGTTTTCCTTATCGCTATAACTGGCCCCTTAATCAAAATACTCATACATATTTTGGCATTTTAATCAAAAGATGTTTCAATTAAAATTATTTTTGACAAATTTAAATCTCGAAACCTCTATAGAACTAGTTTTGCTGTGAAACAAGCAAGCAAGTCAATAATATGGCCATATAAGAATGTTAAAACAGAAATTATAAACTACAGAAATTATAGGCTGTCCAAAAAATATTTGAACCAGCAATTTCTCAGCTTTACTTTCAAATATTGAAGACAAAAATTATGATGATGCGTCAGCTCAATTTTTAAGGAGCAGGATTTTGTCAGATCTTATTTTCAAATTTTAATTATGAAAAATACGAAAATCAAAATAGAACACTGATCTTGACCAATTGACTGAGCTGGTTTTCTATATTTTGACCTTAAAATAATTTTGAGTTTAAAATAACAGGTTGGCTTTTTTAAATCTGCCAAGACTATTTTGTGGTCACTTCTGTATCTTTGAGTGTACCAATAAATTTTTGTTCAATTTAGTAATTCCATAATTTTCTGAACTTCATCCAAACCACGAAACCACGCTCAAAGCAATCTTGACTTGTAAAACTAAAATCAGACGCTGCAGACTTTACGATGCATAGAAAACAGCTCAAATTCAGATCTGGGATTTTCAAAAAAAAAATTGCATTTATGTATTCAAAAATCTGCAAATTTTCAAAACTTTTTTCAGTGGCAGGATTCTATTTAAGATATTTAGTTTTACTATAGGCCAGACGATTTTTTGTCAACTTTATTAAAGAATTCTTTAAGAGATTTATCATATTATGTGCATTGATCGAATATTTTCAAAGCGGGAAATTTTGCGTTCTTTGGGGACAGCGGGACACATAGCTCGAAAGCGGGACTGTCCCGCCCAAAGTGGGACGTATGGTCACCTTATGCATTCCTATCTATGCAATCAGTCCCAAGCTGTATTAATTAATACTGAATTTTCACAAATGCAGGGGTTCCTCAGGGTTCGATTTTGGGATTTTTTTTGTTGTTTTTATTCATTAACGATCATCCTGTTGTCTTATTTAAACCACTGCTCTTATCACATACGCTAATGATGTCCAGTTGTATATTAGATTTCCACACAAAAATCTACAAAAATTAATGAGGACATAAAAATAATTAATTCATGGTCTTCACAAAATAATTTGCTGATAAGCCCAACAAAAACTAAAGCAAATACCTAACCTATACGGCATACGTATTGTAGACGTCAAATATATACGGTTGAATTTCATCCAATCTTTTTTAACAACAACTACATTCAAAATTCATTTTTAGTAAGTTCTGCAAACAATCAAAAAATATCTGGCTTTTTTTGGCATATATTTTTAATGGCTTAACTAAGTTTATGATCTGATATTTTGTTAATTGTGATACAGTAAAACGACAAAAATCTTGATTATAATTTCACCTACGCGAGCTTTTCACTTAAGCGAACCCTGGATAACTGAAAAAATGTTTCAGTCTCGGTTAGCAAAAAAAAAATATTTTTTTAAGTGGATCTCAGTTACAATATCCTATCTTCAAAACAGATATCAGGTGAAATTCAGAAACTCGTTTTCTAACCCTTTTTATTCTAAATCCGGAGTTCCTCAGGGAAGTCACTTAGGACCCCTTTTCTTTATTTACGGCCATATTATTCACTCAATACATCCAGGTTAAAGCTTAAATCTGGATGGATCATACAAATTCAATGTAAATTCATCTAGATTTAAGTTTAAATCTGGATGTATCGAGTGAATAATATGGCGGTTAAGCTATTAACGATGTACCTTTATGTATACGTAATAGTGAAATTATTATTATTGCAGGTGATATAAAAATTTTTAAAAAGCATTACGTCTGTCAGTGATCGTTTATTTTTTCAAGCTGATATCAATAATTTTGTTATATGGTGTCATAGGAATAGCTTGAATCTAAACTCAATCAAATGCCAGTCCATGACATTTTCTAAAAGGCGAATCCCTAGTTTGTTTGATTATAAAATATCACAACTTACTCTAATTCGTGTTAATAGTTTCAAAGACCTTGGAGTCCTTGTTTCTTCTTTCCTTGAAGGCCAACTCTATGTTAGAGTTTGTTAAATAATGGGCTAAAGAATTCCAAGATCCCTATGTTACCCTAGCTCTTTGCAACTTCTTCAAATGTAAACTTTATTACATAGAAGACTTAATAATGATATTGTATTTATTCACCAATTGATAACTGGGGTTATTGATTCACCTGATTTGTTAAATTGTTTAAAATTCAACTATCGTGGAGGAGGACACAACCTTCGGAGTTTGAATTTAATGAACTTACCCTGGCATCGCACCATTAATGGACTGCATGAACCAAAAACTAGCATGTGCAAACTATTAAATGTGAACGGAAATCTCTTCGATTTTAATATTAATAAAGCAAAACTTAAAAATCTATTGAAGACCAGTGAACCACGCTCATAAATGTTTGTAATAGTTTAAGTATGTTTTCTTCATTGTATTTGTTTTTCTTTTTTTTTTTTCATTAATTAAATATTTCTCTTAGTTTATGTTTTGTTGTAGTTTATGTTGCCTATACTAATTACTAACACTGCACTAAGTGTGCACAATTATGGTGTTGGCAAATCTTTGGTCGTAAGTCGAAGCTTGATTTGAGCTCTCTTCGACAAAGATCTGATAGTATTTTTAAAAAAAATGTAAGTTGATAAAACAAACATTAGTAACAAGACAGTAATGAACAAACCGCCTGGCTAAAAAGCCTGCGCATTAATTTTTGTTTAGTTATATTTGGTAGCTGTGTCCATATATTTTTTTTTTCTTTACTCTCAAAATATAAAATTTCAAAGGAATATTTTTTTCAGATATCCGGGTTTTTTCAGTTAAACGGATTTAACAATACTTCTGAAAATTTCAAATCTGCAGTTAATCACAAATTAATATTAAGTAGACGAGATTAAGTACCTTAATTCAAAAAATAAATTTGGTGGCACAACGGCTCATGAAGAACCAGGGCCTAGTGACTTACAACTCTCAACCATTCTTGTGTGCGTGTCTGCAGGAATGGAGGGGACCTACAATTTATTGCCGAATCCTAACGGCTAAGGTGAGCGGCACTTTTCTGTGACAGGAGATACTCTTAGAGGATTTGTTACTTCCTCGCAAGAGGCGGTAGCTCGTAAAAAAAACTTAAGGTGGAAGCGGCTGGTATTGAACCCAGACCGTTGGCATGACTGTCCAAAGCACTAACCATTACGCCACGGGCTACTACCTAAGTACCTTAATTCATTTCACAATTTTTTTTTTTTTTTATTTTATTTTATTTTCCAAGGAGTACCTTGAATGCATTTTGGAATGATTCATTCCATCGTCAGCATCACGACTAAATCGAAAATCGAAGTGTGCTTTTAATTATCAATTTTATTTGACCTTCCAATTCTACAGTGAGGTTGCCTAAATAACTAACATGGTACTTCATATAATTATGATAAAGCCCCAGCCCCAATCAAAACTAAGGGCATACATTTATTTCACAGCTCGAGAGAGCTAAATAATTCGAAACTTATAGCTAGTACACCCATGGTACATATATTAAAGGTAATATCATTAGCGTTTTCATTTTTGTTCTGTTCTGCGCATCTACAAAAATGGTGGATCTAGTGCCCATTTACATGTCAAATTTCGATGTTTGTTGTTGTTTTTAATATTGCGGTGTGAAGTTTTTGGGAGCACTCGAGCCACCATTTTTTAATTTCTGACAGTTTCAATTCTGACAACCTGCGCAAGATATTACCTTAGATTTGTGTACTGTGTAGTACACCCACCACCATGCACTCAACATCAGCAGTGTGTTTCTTCGTACTTCTCCTTTCATACTAAAGAAAAGAACACACAATATGGTAAAAGCAGAAGACCAATTCTGATAAAAACTACAAATTTACTTATCATTATTCGGGGGAAGGAGTAAGTGTGAATTTTAAAAGTGCAGAAAAACTCGTCCAGTATTTCACGATATTAATGTGTTCATCTTCATATTATATTTTGCTTAGACGGTTGCTGGTAGATGATTTATTTATTTGAATTTGAAAATTCTATAGTGACAGTTGGGTCGTTCGTTGAGGGCGATTTGTAGTGTTACGAAGGTACGATGATGGAGATTTAGAAATAAGAAAAATGTGTCACTTTATATGTTACGATTTCTAAATAGTTTAAAAAATAGCATTTTTATATAGTCATTCGTGTACTACAACTGATAGCTTTGGGCGTTGGCTCTTTCTCAGCATACAAATCTGAAGTGCCTGATTGAAAAAATCCCAATTATGCTCATGGTGTAACGACATAATTTTTCCGATTCTATTAGCCAGTTTTAGGGGATATCGAAACATCACCTAATTTGTTCCAAAAGCTGGCAAGCTTATTTACGCACTAAAACCGAAAAATTTCAAGCCAATAAGCCTATCCTCCTTTCTTCTTAAAACCTAAGGGGCCAGTTGTACAAACGTGGTTCAATATTGAACCCATCGTTCAGGAAATTTAACTCCCCGATTTCGACGGATTAACTAAGGTTCAACGATGGTTGATGATAACCAATTACTTGCCTGAACCATCGTTGAACCTCAATTAATCCGCCGAAATCGGCGGTGAAGGAAGGTTTATATCAGAAAACCTGCCCTCGTAGAACACATTTTTGACTTACTTTCTTACAAAATTCGTTCAGACTTCCAGATGGTCCAGGAAGGTACCTCAAACATAAACTTTTACCCACTTGCCTCGCTACCCCTCTCTTAAACTATCTTTCCTACATTCTGCAGAACACAATCATCCGCGTAGATTCGAAAGAGATGATGCAGCTTGTTGTAGCAGCACTCTTTCTAACTAACATAACAGCCTATCTAATATAACCATAGAAAAATAAGATGAATCCAATACATCACTTATCCTTTAGCCTTGACTTAGACCAAGGATCAAACTATTAAGAGGTATTTGGATTCACCACATGGACTGGACACTTAAGTTGTCATCCCGCTGTAATTTTTTTGTTAAAGCAAATATCCAAAATTTACTATTAACTAAAAACACCATTTAACAAATTTGCCAGTCAAACTTCATACATTATTTAATCCTTGAAGGAACAACTCCGCCCAATTTATAGCCATACAGATATAGGTACGATTATTTAGGCAAGCATGTAAAAAATTTACACTCATCTAGGATGGCAAGGCACAGAACAGAACAGAACACAGGGAAATAAGTCTGTCGAGTGTCGACTCGTGGTGAAAGAGTTAAAATAAAAAGTAAAACCAGATCCAGAATTCCACTTGCTGTCTATTATGTACATACATATGTCTGTTGGAAAGGAGGACAAAAACGAAATCAAATTAAGGAAGAGGATATGCAAATACATGTGTAAAGGATATTGGAGGGAAATTTCATCGTCATCCTTGATTATCGTTCCGTTTTCATTTCAGTAGTTGAAACTTCCGACTTGCCACCGCACTCATTTCCCAACATATCCACACACAACCTCCCCGAATTTACTCCAATTTCTCGTTTTCTATATGTATATGCCCCACAAAAATGTATGCCCAGGACGAAGCACGAAGGTGATGTGAGGTTAGAGAGGAAGAGGAAACAGGACTTGTGCCTATACAACTCCCAGCAATGGCGATGAGGTAATTAATTCAAGGACTCGTCTGTTTTAAACGACTTAGAAGGGATTACAATTAAATAGAAGAGCTTGTATCTTTTTCTCTAACTCCACTTGCTCGGCGTTGCTCGTCGTCATCGTCGTCGTGGGTGCTACCACTACGATACGATTGTGTTATAGCTGACAGTCGAATATAGAATCCTTATAGTTGGTTGGTGCCCAAGAACAAAAAAAAAAAAAAAAAAACATTGAAAATGGAATAAAAATAAAAAGGAAACCCAAAAATAGTGCTTCCGCATCAAGGACTTTGCGAATAGTTTAGTTGGTATATCCCCTTTCACTCTGCAATTGTCATTTCGATTGTTCGCCAAATTAAAGGAAGGAGCAGATGAAAACGGATAACAAAAAATAAAATATAAAGGAATCACGTTTGATTTTGAGAATTTTAATGAAAACTTAGATGAGAATTAGTTTTTGCTATGTCTTGTTAAATTACGATACGAGTATTTAGGTACGCTATGGTTTTTTATTCTCAATTGTGGTAAAGAGCAATGTGTTGGCATAAAAAAATTCCGGATAAATAGTAGAAGAACAACACCGCAACCAATTAGCACTGCATTCCAAAATTCAATGCATAAAGTTCATTCGAACGATCCTTATTTATTCCTTATACGGTCTTAGTCGGTTTTTCTTTCTCATTTTGATCAATGACAAATGAATTAAAAAAAAAAAGAAGCCTTTGCAATTAAAATTAATTCACAGAATATTTTTCGCCAGCGGATGAATCATATCAAACTCGGATTAGAATAAGATTTAGGTATAAAAAATAAGATAAGTTATGATAAATTAAGATAAAGATAAGATAAGAAAAAAAATTAAAAAACTTATTTTTCTAATATAAATATTATATGTTATGCACATGTATAAAGGATTGCCACGCGTGTGTTACTTGCAAAATCTGTTTATGTTGGCTGACTGCTGTCTACTACAGGTCCGTCAAGCTGGGTCCAAATTCAAAAATCTAACTCTGCAGGAATTAGGGGCTAATTTTGGTCTAATTTAGTACCCCAATCCCGAAGGAGCCCCAAATTCCGTTCACCGTTTTTAGAGGGCAAAAACTGATTTGATGACGTCATAAAATCAGTTTTTGCCCTCTAAACGGTGAAGGGAATTTGGGTCTCCTTCGGGATTGGAATACTAAATTAGCCCCAAATTAGCCTCTAATTTCTGCATCATTAGATTTTGAAATTTTCGTTGTGGTGGACCCAGCTTGACGGCATGATGACGTCATAAAATCAGTTTTTGCCCTCTAAACGGTGAACGAAATTAGGGGCTCCTTCGGGATTGGGGTACTAAATTAGCCCCTAATTCCTGAATAGTTATATTTTTGAATTTCCGTTGTGGTGGAGCCAGCTTGACGGACCTGTCTACTACAAGCACTTACTATTTAATCGGCTCAGTGCATGTGTACGCACTAGCAGCCCAACTCCACTAAGCTATCGGCCGATAGAAATTCTGGAGTGTTCTATATTTCAAGTATTCTTGACCAAAATATTTATCCATATCACTGCGAAATAATGGTGCACTGTGACGTATACGTACTTTTATTTTTATTTATGTTTCTATAGGTGGTAATGGGGAGTTGTTAAGAGCCTTTTCAGAAAGGTTTTAATGGTTAGGTTAAAAGTTAAAGTGGGTAAGTAGGTGCCGGCAAAAAATTAGAAAAAATACTTTTGAAATAGGTCCAGTTCTTCCATATGGGATTAAAATTAAACCCTCACAAAATTTGATGATTTACTGAACAGTTGCTTTTGTGTGTTTATCAGAGCAGATGCTTGCACCAGAAACCTTTCAAATAGAATATAACGTTATTTAGGAGAGAGTATCTGACGATATTGGTAGTTTATATTTCATATGGTGGAGCTTCTGCAAACAGTTTTTGAGTTGACATACAACAAGCCTAGCTGAGTGCTTCCCCGTAAGACCGGTTGTCCTATACGGCTCTATATAGATGTAATTTGTTTTTTTTTTTTTTTTTTTTTGAGATCGAGAGAAATTACTTTTACAACTTTGAATATTTTCAAGATTAAAGTGGATCTGCACGTGGAATGTCCGAACCTTAAACATGCCACGTGCAGCCGAACAATTAGTGGAGAACCTGGATAGACTAAGGGCGGTTGATGTAACAGCCATCCAGGAAGTGCGATGGGATGAAGAGGGCATACGAAGGATGAATTCGTATGACACCTACTTCGACGAGGGCTGCAAGAAGCAGGGTCAGCGGCTCTTTGGTTGTAGTTTTGTGGTAAGGAGAAGACTTAGGCAAGAAGTCTTGGGCTTTAGAAATGTAAGCGAGCGCCCCAACGGAAGACAAAGATGACTCAACCACTCAACCAAGGAAGAATTCTACGATCTCCTCGAGAATACGTACATATGATGAGGTATCCGAAGTACGACGTCAAGATTATTCTTGGCGATTTCAACGCAAAAACCGGAAAGGAGGGCATCTTTGGTTCGATAGTCGGAGGACACAGCCTGCACGACAACACTTCCGGTAACGGACTCAGGCTGATTGACTTTGCGGAGCGGCCGGGAGAAATGCCATCATAGCAAGCACTCGATTTCCACACAAAAGGACCTGGTGGTCTCCGGATCAACGAACCGTCAACCAGATTGATCATGTTGCGATAGATGCCAGACATGCTCCCAGTATCCTAGATGTTCGAACATTCCGAGGAGCCAACATTAACTCGGATCATTACTTGGTTGTAGCCCGAGTACGTATGCGGATATCAATAACGCCATAATGCCGAGCGGATGCTGTAAAAAGAATTGATGTCGAGAAGTTAAAATCGCAAGATATCGCTAGGACCTTTGCTGACCAAGTCTCTCTTAACCTTTCAGCAAGCTCGCCACCAGCACCAACTGCAGAGGACCAGTGGAAGCATTGCCAACAAGCCATCAGAAGTGCCACCACTGATATGCTGAGTTTCACTATGCGACCACAACGAAACCCCTGGTTCGATGAAGAATGCAGGCTGTCGTATACTGCAATGAATGATGCCTACCAAGCAATGCTGCAGACTAGAACCAGAGGTGCTGTAAGAGCAGCCCGGGAGCTCTACGGGCAAACACGAAGGATGAAACGCCGACTTCTCAGGAGGAAAAAGAGAGAGTAGCGGGCGGTTCAGTCTATTGCGGACTGTAGCGGCAGGGGGGATGTTCGAAAGTTCTACCGAAGGGTAAGGCCAACTACCAGAACGGAAGCCTGCCGAGATGAGAGTGGGAATATGCTGGTAGACACACAGTCGGAGCTGAGGATCTAGAAATAACAGTTTTCGAGGTTGCCAAACAGCGAAGATGGCCAAAATTCCGCTGTTAGACAAAACACTCCATTCAACATGGACGATGATGGTCAAAATTTTCGTCTACCCGACCTAAATGAAGTGCGGTTAGCAATAGCCAAGCTTAAAGCTGTTGGTGCACATGGCCTGCCAGCCGAGCTATTCAAAGCAGGGGCAGATGACTTGGTAGGCAGTATACACAGACTTATTTTCAAAATTTGGTCGGAGGAAAGTATGCCCGATGATTGGAACCTCGATATAGTGTGCCCCATCCACAATAAAGGAGATACTGTAACCTGTGCCAACTACAGAGATATAAGTCTCCTAAGCGTCGCATACAAAATCTTGTCATCTGTACTATGTGATCGCTTAAAACCGTTTGTCAACGATCTGATCGGCCCCTATCAGTGTGGTTCACACTCTGACAGATTTTGGAAAAAAACCCAGGAGTTTCAAATCGATACACACCACCTTTTATCGATTTTAAAATCCCAAATGATAGCGTAGACAGAGACGAGCTATACAGAGCCATGCCACATCTCGGCATTCCTTCCAAACTTGTCAAAGTTGGCAAGAACACCACCGAACCCTTTGATGTCGAGAAAGGTTTGAGGCAAAGCGACGCGTTATCATGCAACCTCTTTAACATCGTTACAATTTTTCAAAAGTCTGTTCAACTACTTGCTTATGCAGATGATATTGACATCATTGAGAGAACGAAGCGAGCTGTTACCGTTGCGTTTGCAAGTATTGAATTATTTATAATTTTTAAAAACAGTTGATTTATTTCTTCGAAAATTAAATTCCGCCGAAATAATTGCACCCTCTAAGGACTACAAATGCCCACATGTTTCCTTTTAGTTCTAACTTCGAAAATATACATGATTCCTTCTTTAGATGCACTTCACGAATGATACTTAACCCGAATCAATATTTCCCTCCTATTTCAAAACAAATTTTTTTAACTATCTTCCTTACTTTATATAAACACATTTTAAGTACATTTTCTTTATTTTATTTTCGAGTTACATAGCTTTAAAAATTTACAGATTTCACTCATAGAGTAACCATGGGGACATTGAAAATGACTTTATTTTGCTAGATAAACAAAAAACATGACTAATCTTTACAATTACAAATTAATTAAAACGTAATAAGCTGTTTCAAACACCATTATACGTTTTGAAGTTTCTAGGTGTAGGTATTTAATGTCACTTTCCATTTGGCAAAAAATAAATCTTGTTAATTTTCTTTAACTAACCCCATCATACTTTTCTATTCAACCAAAAAAATCGTTTTTTTTTTTTAAAACAGTTTTAAGCGCTTATAATTATGCCCTTAAAAATCAATTACATATATGCCCTTAACAAGTAATTATATGTAAAAAAAAAAAAATCATTATATGCCCTAAAAATACCTATGCTCAATATTGCTTGTAAAATTATATTCTATGTATAGGTATGTAAACCTATGTAATGTATTTTAAAAAACTGCACTAAAAAGAACGACATAAATATACACATTAGCATAATCATTTGAAACCACAACTAGAATTTTGTGCTCTTTTTGTGCTATGTTTGTATGAAAGTTTCGATTTTTGCTAGCATAGTTTTTGTTTTATGTAAATCTATATGTTACCTTAATATTAAGCTAGCAAAACTTCTTAACCGCTTAGCATAATCAGATGAAATAAAAACTAAAATTTTGTGCTCTTTTCGTACTATTTTGAGCGGAAGTCCCATAGCATAGTTTTTTTTTTATCCAAAGTTATGCTACCCATATAAAGCTAGCAAAACATAAAATAAAAACTATGCTAGCACAAAAATCGGAACTGCCCACAATTATAGCACAAAAATAGCACCAAATTTTAGTTTTTCTTTCAATTGATTATGCTGGGCGGTTTAGAAGTTTTGCTACAAAAATCGGGACTGCCACACAATAATACCTAGCACAAAATTCTAGTTTTTATTTCAATTGATTATGTTGAGCAGTTTAGAAGTTTTGCTAGCTTAATATTAAGGTAGCATAGATTTACATAAAACAAAAACTATGCTAGCGCAAAAATCGAGACTTCCACACATAAATAGCACAAAATTTTAGTTATGGTTTTAATTGATTATACTTATGTGTATATGCTAGCTTTATACACGTTAAATCTAAAAACAAAACAAAAATATGTAGTGTACAAGTGAGATTGTCGAACATAACGTCAATTTGCTGGGGCTAAAAGCCATTAAAACCTATTTGAAATATATAGGTAAAAAACAAATTTTACACGAGTGAGTCCCACAAGCTTGCTCTCGTGGCTAACAAAAATTTTGGTACCTTTCAACGAAAGAAATGTTAAAAAGTCAAAACTACTGGGAACATGATTTTTTTTACTTTTGCGTTAATATTTTCTAAATTTTCAAAAGCTATCTATACCTATTGTTTAAGCCGTGATTATCCGAAGATTAATTTAATTTTTGACACTAGTGAGGTGAATCTGTAGGTATGAGTACGTACAAACTTCAAAATTTAATTTCAGATAAAATTTATTCGAAATTTTAATTCAATTCACACACGGCCTTAAAATATTAAGAAGCACTATATTACAAAACTAGCCGATAAAACCCGGCGTTGCCCGGGTCTTCTTTAGTAAAACCTTATGACAACCAAATATCGACCAAAAAGATGATTTAAAATCAGCACTCGAAAAATGTTCAGCTTAAAGAGCCCTACACACCATCCATGTTACTTGTCAGGTAACATTGACGTTTTTTTTGTCAGGTAACGTTGACAATTATTTTCCTAAAATTATGCGTGTGAGTTGTGTGGGCTTGCATTTGAATAAAAATGTAATGAACCTAATTATGTACCTACCTACCTGCCTGCCTATAGTGTAATTTTAAGACAACTTTGAAAATCAGACTATTTGTATGTTATGTTATACCTACCTCCCATTACCCCCTAAGGAGCGAACGACCGTGAATTTTGTTAGTAACCACTTGATAAAGAAATTAATAATTTATCAATGAAATGTTAAATTTTTTCTTCTTCTCTACCATATACCTACCATATTCAAAGCATTTTTTCCCAGCAAGGGTTATTGCCGTCTATAAAGAATAATTCCGTGCCAAAAAACCGGAATACATTTCTTACCACCCCACGCATCACTTATCAACATCAAAAAAATTTTACCACTAAATAAAGTAGGTACCTACCTATTAAAATAAAAATACATATGTAGGTAGGTATTACCTAAAAAAAAAAATTTTGAGCCGATTCTGGAAACCAGATCACTCCTTGCGCACGTTCTTGTCTTCTTGTGTTTCCACATTACATTTAATCTTCATTTAAAATCTCGAACCTTGAAAATCCGATCATTAGAACTCAAGGTGTAAATTTTGCTGATTTGAACGTAATAAGCACCCCCACATCACCTTTGCTTACCTATGCCTTTGACTGTGTAGTTACTCAACAAAAAGAATTAGAAAAACAAATGTATTAGTGATTCAAGTGCCCCCTTACACCTTATTGTGCACGCTCTTGCAACTAAATAAGTTCGTTTCCATTCACCGTCACCAACCACCAACCGCCAAACCAACAAAAATTTCAGTCTTACCTTAAAATCCAACAATTAGAACTCACGTTGTAAATTTAGTCGATTTTCATGTAATAAACATCCCCCTATCCTATTTACGTGCGCCCTTGATTGTGTAATTATTCAGAAATTGAATTATTTTTTTTTTTATTTTTTGACGATGAAGAATAATTCGCTGCCACAAAAAACCTGCATACATATTTTTACCACCCTACCATCACATCACTTATCCTCATGAAAAAATTTGTACCTAACCTAAATAAAGTATATTAAAAAACCAACCACCCACCGCCAAACCAACCAATTTCAGTCTTACCTTAAAATCCAACAATTAGAACTCAAGTTGTGAATTACCTAAGCCGATTTAGCACCCCCCATCCTATTTACGTGCGCCCTTGATTGTTTAATTTACTCAGAAAAAAAAATTAAAAATAATTTTTATTAGGGGTGCATTAAATGCCCATTACCCCTCCTTGTGCACGCCCTTGCCTATAGTTCGTTTCCATTTACCATATCCAGCAAACACCCACCACCAAACCAAACAATTTCAGTAGTAAACATTTATTTTTGCTGCAAATATTATACCTACCTCTCACATACCACTATTTCTTACTAAAGAGAAAATCCCTACCGTTGATGTTTTTTTTTTTTTTTATTTGAACTTTTCCCTATTACACAAAAACATCAACACAATTCGTCGCCGGTGAAAACAAAACTCACTTCTCGCTCCCACCTACCAAGGCACATTTACTGCACATGGCTTGAATCGTTTTTTTTTTTTTTTTCGATGAAGATTTTTTACTACCCACCACTTAATTTTCACCAAAAATGTTCCCTAAAAATAAAAAAAGAAAAAACAAAAATACTACCCTACCTAAAAAAAAAAAAACAACTCTTTTTTGAGCCGATTCCAGGAATCAGCCCACCAAAAATATGGAATTTGACGATTTATCGTCAAATCCACATGCCACAAAAGGCAATTTTCCATGGCAAAACAACTCCTCCTTATAAATAATTGAGCTTGAAGTAAATGTGAGTTGAAAATCTATAAAGCAGAATTTTTCAAGGAAAATACCTACATGCTTGATTTTAGAAAATTTCCATACGATTTTTTTTGTGGTAAGTTTTTAATTTGTTTATTATTCGGTATTTAACAAAAATTTTCTTTTCTGCTGTATCCTATAGCATACCAGATAAGTGAAATTTGTATTATATCTATTTTTTAAAAGAGTTTTTTTGTTTGTTTGTGAGTTTAGTGCATACATTCAGCACTACTGACAACCAAAAAAAGTTACTCTTTTATATAATAGTATAGAAGTATAGATGAATAAAATCGTTCGAGTCGATTTAACCAACTCAAAAAGAGGTTAATTTAAAAATAACAAAAACTCAAACCCAAATTTCTTTAATGCCAATTTTTTCGCCATAACCTGAAGTTATGTTTTATTATTTATTGAATAAACATTAGAAGATACTGTACAAGTTATGATTTTAATGAAAAATATACAAAAATATGGCAAAATATGCACGTTAAACGTAAATGTACAAAAAATATGCATTTTCGACAAAACATGGCGCTTAAAACACAGTGGCCTTACCAATAATCAAATTTAGTTGACTTAAATATTGCAGTGAAATTAACCTTAACGTTATGGATTAAATTATTAACCATACATTATATTCTCAATTTTTCGAAGTCAGTTGAATTGTTGAATATATTATGGTTCATTATTTATAGCCCACGTAAATATTTAGGTTTATTATTTAGAGCCCATTCAATTATGATCCATTTTACTGAAATATTTAAGTCGTAACTAAATTTGATTTAGTAGAGCCCAGTATTTCTTATAAAATTGATTTCTAATCTAATCTCGTCTTAATAGTGTTGCTAGAAAAAAATATGCTCTGGCATATATTTGGTTGTCCTACATATTACATAGATACATCGATTTCAAGCAAGCTCTACTCCTGCTTGCACACTCAACTGCATCACTGGCCTTTCTTATAAGACCGCATTGTATTCTGTATGGAATAAAAATAAATACCTAACATTTTCATTTTCACAAAATCGCAACCTACCTACCTCCATAACTATGTCGATGCATACACACAATACAACATACAAAAATCTGGCAGAAACCCCCCTTTTGTTGATTGCCTTGTCTGTTCATTTGTCTTCTTCTGAATACCTTGTTGTTGTTTTTTTTTTCTCTTTTTGAATATACCTATGACCATTCTCCACTGAAGCTTGCCTGTTGACGACGAACAATACTTTTCTTTCTTCGTTTTTTCCCCGTATACCTATTGCCATCGCCTGCTGTAATTCATCGCTTGTGTTCGTTTGTTTAGTTTTATCATTCTAGTAATGTTTTAGTAACACCAACCAAAAATTTGGTAGTTGTCCCCCTATACGCTGGAGTTCATTTTTCATATTCTAAATTCATGTGTTCATTTCAATCATTTCGGTCATTTCTTTAGTAACACCAACCAAAAATTTCGTTGTGATGCCCCTATACGCTGAAGTTCATTTTTTATTTATTGAATTTATTTAATTTATTTCATTTAATCATTTTGGTAACACCACAACTCTCTCAAAACGATCCTATAAACATTTTCAATGTTAATAAGCTCGACCGATTTTGTTAAGCAAGTTAGTTCAGGGGTGTTAATTTTTCTGACTTATGGCTACGTCAAAAAGCAAAGTTAAGTAAAATTCCCGTGTTTTGGCTCGAACAATGAAAAACAAAAATATTAATTTTTTTTTTTAATGCTAATAGATTTTTCTCACTCAAATAAAAGTATCCTTTCATAGTTTCTTCACAAAACGATGTAGTCAGAAAATTAAGTGAACACGATTTTTGGTTGAAACCACCGTTAGAAGCAGTTCTACGAATTCTTGGTACATTTAGATACAAAACTGATTCTGCGATTTGTCAAACATAATTATAAGACAGTTATATTAAAAAAAAAAAAAAAAAACAACTGTCAACAACCACAACTTATGGTTAGAATTTTATCTATTTTAGGAAACTTATCAGTCTATTTTTGAAAAAGAAAAAACACATATTGTTTTGCTCCATTATACCTCTTCTGCCCCTATCAACATTTTTAGGATGCTTGATATTTGGTAACAAAAATCTTAATAATAGTATTAAAAATATGCATTAATATTATTAGAATGGTTAACATTCATACTATGCTTTTTTTTACAGACTAACTGCCTGAACAGAATAGAATGCTGGAACTGGAGCCGCAGACGGAACTTGAAGAGCTGTCAAAAAGTGTCGTACGTTATTTTTTTTACCTGCCCACAATGCAGCTGTACAGGTTTGAATGTATTTTGAAGAAAAACAAAAGAATATTCTTGTTTACAAGCTCAGAATTCACATTTTTTGTTTCCAATAATTTTTCTTTTAATAAATAATTTTTTTTTGCGATACAAATAACCACAATATTTTTTTCCGACCCAAAATGTTGTATTTTTTCTTCATACAAATTGAAACGTCAAAAGTGTCGTACGTGAAAAGTTAAAAGATGGTGAACTCTTCCGTTTGCGGCTACGTTTCGTTGTGTTCGCAACATTGAACTTGCGTGTATTCAATATTTTGACAGCTATTCCAGCTCCGGCTCCAGTTCCATCTCCGTCACCATTCTGTTCAGCCAGTAAATTATTCAAAAAAATATAATCTTAAAATTGATATTTTTATGTACATCTATCTTCAGGCCTTTTGATCTCTCTAAATCATTTGAAAAATATAAAATATCATTGAAAAGTGTTTTTTTTTTTTAATCCTTTTTCTAGCACAACTTTTCTATTCTTAGACTCCTTAAAGAAAATCCAATTCCATTCCCATTGTCATCATCATATTAAAAGTGGACGGAACTTAGGCAAAACATCTTCTCTTATTCCATCTGTGTCAGTCGGAATCTTCGTATTCTTTCACTGTTTGATTTGGAAAATTCACTTAGTGTTCGAGATTCGAGGATTCAGTTTTTTTTATTTTCAATCGCATTGGAATTGGTATAGAATTTTTGTCCATTCCATCGCATTGTTAATGTTGTTTGGATACCCTTACGGGTATTCTGCAATTCACAGCGGTATTATTGAAATTCACGCCCCACAAATTCACAAAGGACATTCACAAAGCATGGGTCTATAAGGAGTGTGTGTGTGCATGTATTTGGGTGTGGAAGGGGAGTGGGAGGGTGATTTTGATGGACACAGTTCTCTTTAGAGCGATTTATTCAAATCTGATAAAAAGCTTTTTCCCACGATACGACCGACCGACGATGAGGATGAGGGGATGACTATGATGGGAAGAATGCAAATGACAGTGGAACGAGAAGCTTAATCCACTTCTATATCCGTTTCTACATCACATAACATGGTCCGAGCGACAAGCGAGAGTATTAGGGTCCTTCGTTATTTGAATTGTGTGTAGTTTTGGGTCAAAAACGTTCCATCCATAAATTATGCCGTCAGTAGTTTAGTAGTATCGCATATAGTTGAATGTGATGCGCGCTTTTGCTTTATAAAGACCAACAACAACACCAATTTCAACTGATATACCCACTCAATTTTATATTAATCAATTTTTAGATGCGGGTATATGTGTGCATCCATCAACTATCTATGTAGATGGGTATGTATGGTAGAATATGCAAACTCAAACTATCTCCTTTTGAAGATTATACACAGTTTTAATGGTTATTTTTTGGGTGAGTGAATTAAATGGAAATAAAGGAAGCCTCCTGCGGAGTTCTATTTGAATTTGAATTTGGTTTTTGTTTTTTTTTTTTGTCCTTTGAGAACCTCAATTGAATTAGATATGTGCACCAACGCCAAGTGCACTCACTAGAACGAAAAACTCTTGAAATTAGCATGAAGCGAACATTTAAGTGCGGCTGTTAGAGTAATTTTTGAAAATGACGCTATATGGGCCAGCTCCTATTCTGCGGAACCTTCTATAAGACTTGGCAACCGTTTGAAAATGCATAAATGCTATGCAAACTTAGTCAATTTAGATGTGGTTTGACCTTTTATTGTTCATAAAGTTTTTTTTTTTAATGTAACACCCTCTATCTGGGTGTTCGTTTTAATATTCTGTTAACAAAATAAATTGATATTAAATGCATTTTGGCCTAAAGATAATTTCAAATAAAATTAACATGAGTGGCCTAGAAAATTTTGTCATTAGGGAGAACTTCAAGGTTTATCGATTAATTTATTTCTAGAAAAAAAATCCATTGATAGTGAGTATATTATGCTTCCTGGACAGACAAGTCAGTAATCAATACATTTTTGACTTGGTCTAAAAAGCAAGTATGCATTGGTTTGGTGTAAAAAAAAGTTTCGAGGTATTAATCAAAATTGACACTAAGATGAATGAGAGATCCGGAAAAATGGGTTTCGTAATACCGTGCGTTCGTGCATCTGTGTGTCGTACATGCGTCCAATGAGCTATAGAGCCTCAACTATTAACACCTATGTATGGAATTCCCTATGAAGGGACATTCGATCTTTTGAGCTAGCTCATCTAAAAATAAAATGGTGGGCGTTCAACATAAAAAAAAGGAAAAATGATACATAATCATGTGTTTTTGTGAAAAAAATAATACCGAAGTAAAAAAAAAAAAAAAAACCTAAAAATGCCAACATATTGCCTGAAAACCGTTACTCGCATAGAAAAAAGTTGTAGGGCAGCTTAAAAGTCCCACCTGCTCCTTTTGAGTAAAATTAAAGAATCGGTTGCAGTTTGGCAAAGTTAGTGACTTAAAGAAACGAGACCAAACTTCATAAAAACCTTTATAGGTCAAAAAGGAAGCGAAAACGAGAATATTACTTCCTAAGTTCTTCTATTTAAAATGACCTCAGCAACTCACAGGGCTTTCGTCTGTATTATTGACTGTGGGACACACCCTGTATAACTTAATTTTAATTTTATTTAATTTAATTTTATTTTTATTTTTACATTAAACAACATAACATGGAGACATAAAAACCACAAATCTTGGTAGGTAAGTATAGCCTATAACTCTCGATATGCCTTACTATTGTTAACGGTCTTGTCGATTATTTAGGTTATACTTTTCTGAGCATTTTTAGAAAAGAGGGATTGTGAAAATTTGTGCACGGCCACTTCTAATTTCACTATTGTATGTATTTAGCTTGAGATACAAAATGAAACTCTCAAAATGTCGTCAATCCCGAAACCCGTAAACACAAATTCTTCCAAATTATCTTCTTGAAACTAAGGCTTAACTAGCTACCTGCTACCTCCTATATACAAAAATTTTATCAGAAACTTTTTACTCGCCAAAATAAAAGGACAGACAACAAACCACTTATATGTAAGTATATGTATATCTAAAAAAAACTTTCTATATTTTCTTCTAAAGTATTATTTCCAAAACAAAAACATGGCAGTCACTTGAAACTGAAACTTCCAGACGTATTTTTTTTGCTTTTTTTTTTCATTTTTATAAAAACAATCTTGTTCTTTTATGCAGAAGTTTGTTGGCATTCGGCTTCAAATTCATCTCTCTCATCTGCCTTGAAGCAATGCGGTTAATTAATACGTGAAGACCTTGTGTACACGTAAAGAGAAAAGAAGCAATTCCCGAAATAATTTAATTACCATCAACAGTCGAGTTAGCCACAGCACTATACCTAGGACGCTCTTCTTGTCTGCATCAGCAATTTATACATATATAAATGTGTTTATGTGTATTGTGTGTGTGTGTGTGCTAAGGTGAATATATTAAAATTCACATCACATTCCACCATGTACTGAAGCTGCAATATCCTGCTGCATGAAAAATCAACCTGAAAACTTGCTTCCTGGTATAACAACAAGAGAGGAACAAGCGAAAGGGAAGCCATCAGGAAAACATTCTTAACATCATAATCACTGGAAAAGTCCTTATGCGATAGGAATAGGAGTTTGTTTCGTTCGCTTAATAGAGTTCAGACTTTTTGTCTGAATGGGAACTTCTACCAAGCGCTAAAACCTTAAAACTATACAGGGTGTCCGAGAAGTAAAAAGAAAATAGTTAATTTAACTGGAATTATAAGTTAAATAGTAAAAGAAGTCTTAAAAATGCCGATTAAATTATTCTTATTAAAAGATACCTATGTTTATATTTAACGTATTTTTCAGCACAGATTTTCATTGATTCAATGTAAAAATATTACTCTCGCCACGAATTTCGATCCATGGTAATTATACTACTAGCAGACATACACCCGCGTTGCTTCATAAAGTTGTAAGAATTAATATTGTTTAACTTAATTTTAACATATCAAAACATATTTTTTATAATGTCATGTTCGATTGGTATCACGCGTTTGAAATTTTTCTCGAATGAAATAATAATTTATATTCAAAATAGCTTTAATTTAACAACTCAAGTAACATTTTTGCTCTCATAAGACGCTCCAAAAGCTTTATGAGACTTAGTTAACGGAGCTAAAATCACTCTTGAAGAGAACATCAAGACTGTTATCAGACTGTTAAAAGCCTTAAATGGCCCAGTTATGGGAGGCTCTTCATACTTATAGCAGAATATTTATTCTTCTTATGGAATGACAGACGCCAATTTGTAAAGCTGCTTAATTCTCGCTAAGAGAGTGCGTGTTTTCCTATAGGAGTATCTTGAAAGAGAAGGAGTATGCGCAACCTTAACAAAAAAATCTCTCACGTTTTATATATCTTTTTTGTGTGTGTGCGTCATGTTCTTATATCAAAAAAAAAATGATGGGTTTTTCGATGCGAGTATTTATCGATAAAGTAAACTAACATTTATATAAATTGTGATAATTGTGGCATAATGTAAACTAAAATCATGTTGCAATTAAAATTTTATCTACTAATCTGCACATTTTACTTCGAAAAATAACAACGCGCTTTGAAAAAAAAGCGTATTTAAATAATTTTGTTTCTAACTTTTATTAGAAAAGGGGCTACCATGAGCACTTTTTTTGTAAAAAAAAAAATAGTTTGTAAAAAAATTTCATAATTTTTTTTGTCATTTACTGTCATTATTATAATTTTTAACAAAAAAATTTAGGTATGTATAGGTCCGGTTTGTCAGATGTTTTTGTGGTATTTATGATTTAATCGTTTGAGTTTTTTGAAATATGCCAACAAGACAAGAACAACTGGCTTTAAATATTGCAATTTCAGGTTCATTGAATTCTGTATGCAACTAACATTTCCGAACACCTTTTAAATATAAAACTATAACCATCATTTACATAACTTGCACATAATTATCTACACATAATACATTTTTTTGATTTTAGTCACAATAGAAAACCAAAAAATATTTCACTAAGATCATATTTTAATGTTACGGTAACCCTAAAAATAAAGAAAACACATTTTTATCGTATTGAAATATGGCTGCTGTTCACCGAAACTTTAACTCTTGGTTTAACGTTTGTATGCGACCTTTGTTATATTTACACAGTGAGTAAGAGAGCTAAAAGACAAAATACTTCTTATGAGCATTCAAATGCTCTTATGAGACTTCAGTTTGACGTTTAGCAAGCAATTGAAACACTTCTTATGAGAATTCAAATTCTCTTATGGGACTACATACGAAAAACAAATATCTGTGGCTCGTTTTTTTTTATCAGTGGTGAAAAATTTTACTGGGATCAGAGCACATAAGGGAGGTAAAAGTAATCAAAGAATACAAATTAATTCAAAGAATGCAAATGAATGTAAAGTAATCACAAAAGATTTTTTAAAATTTTTTATCACTTTAAGAAAAATTGTAAGAAATACTTACGTTTGTCCTAATTTTTTTTTTTTTTTTATTTTGCTTAAGTTATTTTTTTCTGTAAGCTTTTGTGTTCATTAAATAATGTATTTGATTCTTTGAATTTGTTTATAAAATATTGTTTTAATATGATTTATTAAAGAAGTATTTGGTGATTAAAGAATTACATATTTTAGTTATTTGTGAAACAATAGTTAAAACAAATTATTAATATTTAATTGAAAATTCAACTCAAGGATGTTTGAATAAATTTAAACATCCTTGACTTGCAGATGCAGAAAATAATAAAAAGCGTGTTTTTCCTTATTTATATCGACAATATAATTTATAAAATAATTGATTAATCTGTGATAACATGCCTTTGTTTTTTTTTTGTTTTGATAACTAACATTTGTTCATATACTATAGCTTATTTTTTTTTGTTTACCTATATTTATCATTTATTTATTATATTAAATTATTTATATGTTTATGCATTTATTTATTTGTATATTTATTTATTTATTTATTTATTTATTTATTTATTTATTTATTTATTTATTTATTTATTTATTTATTTATTTATTTATTTATTTATTTATTTATTTATTTATTTATTTATTTATTTATTTATTTATTTATTTATTTATTTATTTATTTATTTATTTATTTATTTATTTATTTATTTATTTATTTATTTATTTATTTATTTATTTATTTATTTATTTATTTATTTATTTATTTATTTATTTATTTATTTATTTATTTATTTATTTATTTATTTATTTATTTATTTATTTATTTATTTATTTATTTATTTATTTATTTATTTATTTTTTTATTTTTTTATTTATTTATTTATTTATTTATTTATTTATTTATTTATTTATTTATTTATTTATTTATTTATTTATTTATTTATTTATTTATTTATTTATTTATTTATTTATTTATTTATTTATTTATTTATTTATTTATTTATTTATTTATTTATTTATTTATTTATTTATTTATTTATTTATTTATTTATTTATTTATTTATTTATTTATTTATTTATTTATTTATTTATTTATTTATTTATTTATTTATTTATTTATTTATTTATTTATTTATTTATTTATTTATTTATTTATTTATTTATTTATTTATTTATTTATTTATTTATTTATTTATTTATTTATTTATTTATTTATTTATTTATTTATTTATTTATTTATTTATTTATTTATTTATTTATTTATTTATTTATTTATTTATTTATTTATTTATTTATTTATTTATTTATTTATTTATTTATTTATTTATTTATTTATTTATTTATTTATTTATTTATTTATTTATTTATTTATTTATTTATTTATTTATTTATTTATTTATTTATTTATTTATTTATTTATTTATTTATTTATTTATTTATTTATTTATTTATTTATTTATTTATTTATTTATTTATTTATTTATTTATTTATTTATTTATTTATTTATTTATTTATTTATTTATTTATTTATTTATTTATTTATTTATTTATTTATTTATTTATTTATTTATTTATTTATTTATTTATTTATTTATTTATTTATTTATTTATTTATTTATTTATTTATTTATTTATTTATTTATTTATTTATTTATTTATTTATTTATTTATTTATTTATTTATTTATTTATTTATTTATTTATTTATTTATTTATTTATTTATTTATTTATTTATTTATTTTTTTATTTTTTTATTTATTTATTTATTTATTTATTTATTTATTTATTTATTTATTTATTTATTTATTTATTTATTTATTTATTTATTTATTTATTTATTTATTTATTTATTTATTTATTTATTTATTTATTTATTTATTTATTTATTTATTTATTTATTTATTTATTTATTTATTTATTTATTTATTTATTTATTTATTTATTTATTTATTTATTTATTTATTTATTTATTTATTTATTTATTTATTTATTTATTTATTTATTTATTTATTTATTTATTTATTTATTTATTTATTTATTTATTTATTTATTTATTTATTTATTTATTTATTTATTTATTTATTTATTTATTTATTTATTTATTTATTTATTTATTTATTTATTTATTTATTTATTTATTTATTTATTTATTTATTTATTTATTTATTTATTTATTTATTTATTTATTTATTTATTTATTTATTTATTTATTTATTTATTTATTTATTTATTTATTTATTTATTTATTTATTTATTTATTTATTTATTTATTTATTTATTTATTTATTTATTTATTTATTTATTTATTTATTTATTTATTTATTTATTTATTTATTTATTTATTTATTTATTTATTTATTTATTTATTTATTTATTTATTTATTTATTTATTTATTTATTTATTTATTTATTTATTTATTTATTTATTTATTTATTTATTTATTTATTTATTTATTTATTTATTTATTTATTTATTTATTTATTTATTTATTTATTTATTTATTTATTTATTTATTTATTTATTTATTTATTTATTTATTTATTTATTTATTTATTTATTTATTTATTTATTTATTTATTTATTTATTTATTTATTTATTTATTTATTTATTTATTTATTTATTTATTTATTTATTTATTTATTTATTTATTTATTAATTCAATCATATATTTGTTAATCTGTTTACCTGTTAATCTATTTTTATTTATTTATTTATTTTGTTAATTAAATTATTAATTCATTTTATTTATTTGTTTATTTCGTTAACTATTTATTTATTTATTTTGGTAAATGATGTATTCATTTATAAATTAATTTGTTTACTTGTTAATCTGTTTATCTATTTTACTTGTTTATTTATTCTTTTTAATTAATTAATTTATTAATTTATTTATTTATTTCTAAAATGTATGAATTTTCATCATTATTTAATTTCTATCACATCATTTTTTTTTCTTCTCTTCTAGTCATTAGTTTTAAGGTATCTTAGATAATTCAGATCTTATATATTTTTTTTTTTTTTTTTTTTTTTTGAATGGAGGTTTTATCGTGTTTCCTCCAAATATAATGTTTAATTAAAAAAAATAAACTTAAAGGAACCCCTAATAAATAATATTTTAGCTGAAAGATATATTGTATCGAATCTCTTAAATGTAAAATGTGCGGTAACAAACCATTGTAAAACTTATAACGAAATAAAAATCTATCTATCTATCTAAAATAAGGCTTACATCATTGAGATATTTGTTTAGGTAAATGTTCTTAACTTGAATACATTTTCTATCCAGGCTAAGGTAATGTGACAATCGCCTTACGCAGACTGAATTTGTTGATATGTAATATACTTTTATACGTACGAGTACAACATATACTATGTTGTTCTTTCGTCTAATTATGAGAAAGTTGTCTGTCACATATCTTGAGGATAAGATAAGACTAAGCAAGTATATTGGTTTTACTCAGAAGAACTGCTAAACTTTTTCAATTGAAACAAAAATCAAGAAGCTCTTATAACAGGACAGAGGACAAAATTTATACATGGTTACAACTTACAAAAACAATAATAAAAATAAACCTAATAGTCTAAATTGTTTCGTTTAGTACTGGCCAACACGTCAGCCGGCGCGGCGGGCGGCGCGACAGTCCGTCATGTCATTATTATCCTTAAAAGATTCCCCGGATGGCCAAGGTACCTTTCATAATATTTAAAGACCCTTCAACGTGGTCCGTTCACCCTTTACATATTATTGGAATTCTGAATTTTATTCCCCTTTTAGGAATATTGGCAGTTTTTATTGAGCCCCCTTATTTTATCACTTTTCATATGTATATGACACTACAGGAGACAGAGGACTCGTATATACACATAGACGTAACTCAGCTGTCCTATAGACATATATACATTGCTATTGGACTCTCTATGAATGTTATTTTAATTTATTCGAAATAAAAGTTTTATTCGGATCAGTTCCGATTATGTTTTATGGTTGTAATATGCTAAAACGCTTTCCATTAACGCAAATTGGCCGTGATGTGTAAGCAATTTTTTGTAACCACTCTTGTGTTATTACTTTTGTGTCCTTTATCTTTTTTTACAAAGCTTTTTTTTTTTTTGTTCCCTACTTTTTTTTAATAATATCATGTTGTATGTGTTCGGAAAGTTTATTGGTTTATAGAAATTGAGGGTTGAATTGGTTAGATGCAATTCAATTGAGTATAGACACTTCGTACACTACCTTTATTACCATGACTATATCTAAACTGTGGTTTAAGTTTTTATGAAAAAGTGTGCAAATTGTAAGTGGAATTGAACCAAATTTAAAACATAAGGCCTTTGAACTTGTGCAATTGGTTAGGAATAACTGTAGAAATATTTAGGCACCGAATAACGAAAGATGAACAAAGAAGAAAGAAGGAATGCATTTGATTTGCAGAAATTACGAGATTCTATAAGGTGTGGAAAAGTACTCCGTAGTTTTGATGAACTGTCAGTGAATCAGAATGAACCATGGTTTAGCGTGAGCACCTGCCCATTATAGCCTATCTCCATAGGAGTTGATCATGTAAACAAGCATCCTGGTATGGCTAGGTCGCACCAGTTGCAATCAGAGAAAATGTAGGGCAATTCTTCCCCTTTGCTAAAGGCCGAGGCCTATCTGCACCTCTTGCATTTAAGATCTTACGTGAAACCACAACCTCAAGTGTGATCTTATTGGGCCATTTCGGGTTATTTTGGAAGTATTGAGCGTAAAGCATCCGAAGACGCAAAAGCACACTCAAATCAAATATCAAATATTCAGTTCTTTTGTCTAGGAAAGATACTTCTAAGTGAAACCTCCAACTCCTTTCCCGAGACCGAGAACAGAGCCGTATTTTCACTAAGGTTTTCTATCACCCAGGCTGTCCAGGCCAACCTAAGCTGACCTAAATGACCTATATTTTTCATCGAAATAACAACAAAAACATGTTTAATTTTGATAACAGCGGGTGTCCTCTGTTATTAAGTCTTCACCGGTCCCTCGTACCAGTAAAAGAAAGAGACGCTCCTTGACCGTAGCCATTAACCCTGTTGTTTAGCCAGACAGAGACTTCGGTCGTTCCGCACACTCAGTTTCGATTTTTCTCATCATTGCTAGATAAGACATAAATTACTATCATCATCATGTGTTTCATCGACCTACGCATCTCTGTCTGTTACCGGCTTCCACCACGAGGAGGTAAAACATAGGTACCTGCAGGTCCCAAACTTTGGGCAAGGCAAGTCGCATCCAAACTAAGGGCCCCAGTTTGAAGCCTGTCAGTGAATCAGTAAGACAGTCAATTACGGTTTTCGAAATTTTTGACGTCCTATATCTCAGAAACCACCAGTGCTAAGAAGTTGCAATTTAGTGAGACTCCTGGCCTCACCTAGCTTAGTAAATATGGCAGCTTTGAATTTTCTGATTTATTTTGGCTTCGAAATTAGAAGGGGTCAAAAATTGCTTGAGTTTTATCCTGTACAAAAATGGGGAAGCTCCACGAACTTGGCTTTTTTTTAGTCGAACGCTTAAAACCAGATGCGGTTATTGTTAAATCTGTTAGTTTTTGAGAAAATTTCAAATTATGAACATTACTGCATACTTTCTAGGTGTTAACCGAAGGAAGACAGAACTGATGCTCTTTAATACCAAAACTAATATACCCCCTTCGCTCTACCCCGACAGAACGGTCCAACTTTTTTTCTGTCTTGCAGTGCAAAATATTTAGGCATTGTTCTCGAACCTAAATGCCTAAATTTAACTGGAAACTGAATAGTGCACAACGGCTAAAGAAGACCTGCATAGCTTTCTATGCCTGTAGTAAGACATTCGGTAAAAAGTGGGGTCTCCAGTCGAAGACGATACTGTGGACGTACACAGCCATGGTACGACCAATCTTTTAATATGGCTCGATTATATGGAGGCCCGCACTTAACAAAGCGTACAACATTGATAAACTTAAGAAGGTTGAGGTTCAAAGAACAGCTAGCGTTGGTACCAACGGGCCTTGTGATCATGCCCGACGGATGCCTTAAGCGTTTTCCAGCACATTTTACCACTTGATTTAAATATAAAACATCTAGTATCTTGCAGCACGATATATGACTAAAATTGTCGAATTGTTGGTTTCCCAGTTCACGGTAATATTACAAATTTGATCCCTCTCGATATGTTTTTAATACCAACCGATTGTACTCCTACCCTGGACCTCGTAGGGGTTTTAAAGTTATTTTTCCATCCAGGCAGAATTGGAAGGATGACGTCATGACGAGAGACTTCGACACAACTATTTTCACTGAGGAGTGTCTTTAGATCTCATCTGCTACCCATATTTGCTAGTGTTTTTCAGTCAGAATTACTGGCAATCAGGGAAACATTCAAAATACTTCAACAAGACCCTAACCAAAACGGTAATACTGCCCAGTGCCCACCCTCATTTGCCGAAAGAGTCAACATTCCTCTTGAAGTTTTGAGGGGCAATATTTTCTCAATTTTTCTCACTGAATCAAATCGTAGCTGGCACATTCTAACAAACTGCGTCATATCTAGAAAGATTTGGCGGAACAAGACAGCATACTTAAAAGAGATTATAAAAATGCTGATGCTCAAAATGCATTTGATAAACAAATAGCACATCTCATACCTGTGAAGTCAGTGGTCATAAGCGGTGGAATTCGAAGTGCATACGACCTCGAAAACTGATCAAATCTGATATGCGTTGGTCCAAATCGCATGGTGTACATGTAGTAGGGTTTTCACAATAAAATTGTATTAAAGCTCAGCACCACTAAAAAGGAGACTGATGATAGGGCTCGGCATCCCCTGAAATAGCTATATCTGCAGCCAAACAAAAAAAAAAAAGCGCTTTTAAGTTGTTGTTGTTGTTGTTCAAAAATTCAATAGACAGGGTCGTTGCAATTTTTGTTCGGTCACTGGCCAATCAAAGAGCATGCGGCGAGGCTGGGAAATCCGAACAATACTCTCTGTTGTAGCTGTGGGACCAGCATAAAAAGGTAACAGTCATACATTTCCTCTGCAAATATGCCGTTTTGGTCAAAACGGGATCACAATCATTGGGAAAAGGATTTTTGAATGACCTCTAAGAACTTTGCTAACTGAAGATCAGAGACCTATCTCATTTCTTAACGCAACGAAATGGCTCTAAGTCAAACTCAGTCGCGCCTGTACCGTTTTCTTTAGTTTTCTTAGTCAGTCTCCTGACACCACGAGCAGCTGGCGATTATTGAGCCTACAAATTGTCTAGCCATGACGTTTGCTCTGGGAAATTCATTAAAGATCACGCGAGTTATGGTATCAAAATGGCGCACTGCAGTGCTAATTAGGCCTTTGATCTAGGTTTTTACTCGGGGCCATCATTTCTGTCTACCTTACCTACCTACTACTTTCTTAGAACAGTAAAAGAAAGTATTGGCGTAACAGCTCCTAAAGAACAAGGGCATAGTGACTTACAACTCTCAGCCATTTCTGGGTGCGTTTGATAGCCCTGAAATGGAAGGAACCTATACAATTTGCTACGCAATCTGAACGGTTAAGTATAGTGACGCCCTTTTTTAATAACAAGAGATACTTTTTGAGAATTTTGTACTTCCTCGCAGGAAGCGATTGCCCTGAAAACAAATTCTTCTTTAGGTTGAAGAGGCTGGGAACTGGACATAGACCTCTGGCATGACAGTCCAATGGACTAACCATTACACCACAGGCTACTACAACAAATTTTAATAATTTACCATTTTGTTTTTACATATATTTCGTGTTTATTAGTTGACAGCCAATTTACACGAGCTACCAAGCTCTTGCCGGAAGAAGCCAATCTGCGAATTGTGGTTGTATAACAGGCACACTTTTCCGATGAATGATGAAGCTTAATTAACACTACCCAGAGTAGATGATGTAAGAATTGATTGAAACCTCGAATATTTGCCCTTCAGAGTCAAGTAAGAACTAACCTCCCTCTAATTTTTCAATTAAATAATAACATTTGATTAAACGGATTGTAAAATGTATACTATAACCATATAACCGCATCTTATGCTCAGCTCATACACCTACAACTTTAATCTCCGTTTCACATTAAATCAAAATTACGGTTAACCTCCCATCTACCATCAGTAACAGAAATCCAACGAACCATTCGTTTGGTATAGTTATGGAGTTCTCGCAGTTAGTTAGAACTCCTTTTAAACTAAAATTCATCTAAGGGACCTGTGTCATCTGATCCAAAAACCCCTTACCGTCAACAACAAACGACAACAGCAACAGCAAAACAACTCTAACTAATACTATATAGAGTGATTTTGAGTCTGGTGCTGTTGTAGCCGTATCGCCAGGACCGTTTTCATTTGATTTCCTGTTGCAATTATAGATAGGAATCAAATGCTAAATAAACTGTTTCCGTTTTCAAGCGTCACCATCACCATCACTGGCACTGGCACTCTGGCACTCACGTCAAATCAGGGTCCTGGACTTAACCGAAAACATTGTCACTGTTATTGTTCGAGTTGACAGGCGACCAGCTACCAGCTCCCAGTCTCCAGCGACCAAGTATAGTTAGTTAAACGAAATGGGGCAGGAGACAGGATGCCAACGCCAATACTTTCGATGGCGGCGATGGCGATGGTGGTGACGACTATACTACGATAGCCAATAGTAATAACCATTACATCTGGGTGGCAATGGCAAGGACAAAACCGTCATTGTAACAGCAGGCAATGTCAGCTGCAGATATGCTTGCAGATCATGGGCTCCAGACCGTTTGTTGTGGGCGATACATTCAGCATCGATGTTGGCAATATAGGGGGGTTGGGTTGATATGGTCCATAGAAGTACCGCAAACAGTCGATGTGTTAGTGTATTATGGAGCCTGAATCCTGACATTATTTATGCTCTTTATCGGGTAGGTACTATCGTTCGTAAACATGAGTGTGCTTTGCTCTTCTATATTATGTTCGTTCAGAAATATGTATTGTCCTTTTTTTTAACTATTCTTTTTTTTAATAGAAGATGACAAACAAAAAAAAAAAATGGTAGGACCCAGGACATTGGAAATATAGGTATGGTAAAGTGAGGGTAACTTGGTTCTGCCATTTGGAAGCGTGGTTGGATGATATGCGACAAATGGGATTGCCGGACTATATTCTTTTGGCCCGATTTTGTTGTTATGGCATTTTGGCGGTACAATGTTTTTCATATCAGTGTGAAAATAACCGTGTGGTATAAGCCATGCAGGAAAGGACATCCGACACAGAGAGTGCCATGACAAATTTGTGAATTTTTATTTTTCAGTTGTTTTGTTTTTATTTTAAATACATACAAATATTGATAATCAAAATAAAAAAAAATGGATAAAAAGCTTTGATCCTACTTCAATTAGCCTGAGAGCAATTTGCTAATAGGATCGAAGTTTTTATTTATGTATGTTGCAAACATGTATAGATATACAATATAATAATATACAATATACAATATAATAATTTTATTAAATATTAATTTTATATTTTACGAATAAACATCTTACGACTCATTGACTTTTATTATTAATTAATTCGACATTTGGGAATAGTTTTAATTGGCCAGTTTAAATTTCAGACATCTCAGAGGAATCTGTATTCTCAGAAATATAAACACAATTCCTCACAAAAATTCCTCAATTTTGCTCTAAAAAACTAAGGAAGGGTTTTTTTTTGGATTCGTCGCTCAATAGTGAAAGAAATGAAAAGAAAGTGTTTTTGAGAGATCTTGTTTATATTTAATGCTTCTGCTCTTTCAAAGTGACGGAGGAAAATTACTGAGGGCTCTGAAATATAAACTGACCAAATAAATCTCAGTAAGATCTCTACGTCAAAAATTTTTTTTCTATTATTTTCCAGTCAAACACTAAAAACCGGATGCCTAAATGTTTTTTAGTTTTTGAGGAAATTGAAAATAACGATATCTAGGTACTTTACTACTTAATTAGTAGAAACAGAATCTTTGCAGCAACAAAATAACCGATAAAAGTCAAATTCCAGGAAAACTTACTTTAGTTATTTTTCATTTTCTCAAAAACTGGAATACATTTTGACATCTGGTTTTTAGTGTTTGGCTGAGAATTGATGGAAGCATTGAATATTAAACACAAAAATACTACTTAATAATATAAAATTTTGAAAAAAAATAGTTTGAACATAATTTTTTGATTTTTTTTCAAAAATTTTAGTTTGAAAATTAATTTTTGAAAACCTGTTCACTAAAATAACTTATTTTAAAAAGATAAGAAAAGATTTTTGACCTTAAAAAAAAGTATAACATGCCATTTTAATAGTTACCGTTGTTTTTTAATAATTTTCTATCTTAAGTCATTTTTTTAGAAAATTTCCGTTCCCGTTATTTTTAATTTTCTCAAAAATAAAAAACACTTGAGTATTTTCTTTTCCGTTTTTGACTAAAACAACGAATACTAAAAACAACAATATTAATTAATAACGTAAAATTTTGAAAAAAATTAGTTTGAATACAATTTTTTTCGTTATTTTTTCAAAATTTTGAGTTTTAAAATTAATTTTTCAAAAACTGTTCTTCTTAGTAACTCGAATTAAAAACAAAATAAAGGAATGGATATCTGGCTTTCAAAAAAGGTACAGCACGACATTGTAGGTATTACCATTGTTTTTTAATAATTTTTTTCTCTATTTTAAGTCGATTTTTTAGAAATTGCACCTCCCGCCTAAAGGAGGGAATAGATCCCCCTCCCCTGCTATATGATTTTTCTCTTGTCTTAACCCAACCTACTTGTTCTAGCTTTTAAGATTTTATTATTTTGTTGAAACTGAAGCAGATAGTTGTTTATTTCGTTTTTGTTGGTATTTTTTAATAACAATTTTGTATTAAATATTTTTACAACCAAAACTACTTTAAACGTCTCTTTCAAAGATAAAAATTAAGCCAAAATACAAACTTCTAAAAGAACTGATGTCTCACAGCTTCCACTTCTAATGAGTGGGTAAACAATTTTTCGTTCACCCTTCCAATCGATCAGAGGAAAAATACTACATTGAAAAAATCAATTTTTTCATAGAATTTTCTTATATGTTGCGAATGCGATAAAATAATAAATAAGTTAAGAAAAAGAAAAGCTGTGAATGCTAAATGTGATGTAGTAAAAATAAAATAAAATAGAAATTTTTCAAAAACCTTAAATAGACAATTTACTTTAAGTACTGAAATAGTTACTATTAAAAAATAATGCGGCAATATTCCATTTTGAATGTATTGAAAATATTTTGACAGTTCACTTTGCGTTTTTTTCATTTGACAGCAACTTTGATGGAAATTGTAGTAGATTCAAGGAAAGTGTGGGGATTTTTTTAACCAGAAGATTAAATTTTTTATTGGTAGGATTCTATTTAACCTCTACACTTTAGTCGACATTAGTGATTGATTATTAGTAAGGCCCATTGAATTCAGCGCTCACCTAGAGAGCGCTACTGATATGATATGATATGATATGATTAAATAATAAAATCCAAACCTTTTGAAGATAGTATTGACTGTACTCAACCAATTTTTTTCATTTACCAATAGGCTTTGACTGAAACGAACGTTACCAATAGATTTTTTTCATATAGGTAATATTTTTTTTCTGTAAACTCACTAAAAATTTTAAGACAAAAACTCCCATTGCAGAATAAAATCATTACTGCTCAGCTTGTCTGTCAACGGCAGCACAGAACTTTAAACGTTTTTATTATTTGTATACATTGCAAATTCGTGACACTAATAGACATCTGCTCAAGATCCTGGGTGAACCAACTTTATAATCTTAATTCCCTTGTTTAACATTTCAAAGAGAACCTCTGTCAAACTTGATTCATCCAGGAAGGACAAAATTTTCATTGAAAAGAATCCCATCTAACATACATCCTCTCATCACACCAGCCAGATGCAGAGCCCGAGCCCAATCACCACTGCACTTCACTGACTGACTTGAACAAAGTCATCTCAGCACTATCGTCTCTGTCTTCATTTCATATACCTAGCTTCTTCGATTCGATTTAACGACAAAGAATTCACAAGATTCAAAGATGTAATGCAGCAACTCAAACACAAGTAATCCAGAAGAACCTCTGTATGTGAGAAGATCAGAATTCAGAAAGCAAGCAAAAAAAAAAAACCGCACCTGGAATTAATTTTGCTGAGTCCACAAAGCAGAAATAACCCAAAGCTATAGTTGCAGGAATATATAGAAAGGATATAACTTCCTATAGGAGCGCATAGACATTAAAATTTACAATCACTTGGTCAAGTGAAACGGAAACTTGGGAGGAAATTATTCCAGAAACGTTCTCAGATGGTGGTCAACGGATGCGTTCCCTGCACTCTTTGTGGGTTTCAAACTTTTCTTTCAGCAGCACATTTTGGAGAAATTCCTCGTTTTTTGTATATTTCTTTTTTTTTTTTATTTTATTTTTAGTTTTTGGTCCTTTCATTTCGCTGGCCCTGGCTGCTTTTGGCCTGTGTATGAACGGTCAACTGCAATTTCCAATTGCAATCCCATTGCTGTGGCTATCATCATTGCATCGACGTTCGTCTGTCGTTCATTGTCGACGTCGTCGTTTTCGATGGAAATGAAATGAAAATTTCCGAAACGTGCTGGAAACAGGATGCAAGGGAGGCTGAGATGGGAATTGGAATGAGAACGAATCGGGGTCCTGTGAGAACTAAATCAAATAGCTTATTAGTTCAGGTTGAGAAAGCAACAATATTTATCTACAGACTCTTCCGGTTGGCCGCAGACGCCCTTGGTTCTTGCTTGTTTGAAAGATCAATTGTATCTGAGAGAAGTGGACCTAAATTGATTTTGAAACTTTTTTTTTTTTTTTGTCTCTATGTTCTTCCGAGTCGTTCTGGAAACGTCGTCGACTCTACGTTACGGTGGTCATAGGTACCTGACGGTGGTGATGGGATATTTTCAATATTTTACTGACGTTGCATATTTTTTGACCAAGTATGGGTAGGGGAGGGGGGGAGGTAAGGGGACACAGCAGCAGAAAAGCAGTAATTGCCACTTAAGATGAACGTTTTGTGATGACCACAGAGAATCCTTAAATTATCTCATACATGAGTTGGCATGAGAACACAGAGAGAAGAGTACATATCTTCTAGCAGTCTGTTTCCTAGGTTTGGCCGTTGTGATTGAGAAAATTGAATCATATCTTCTGGAACGTGTACGGTACGTGGCTGAAATATATGAGTATAAGAAATTGTTAGCGCTGATTCCTTCTCTTTAGATAATAAACGCTTCATTTGGCCGCCAAGTTCGTGATAACTGTGATGAAATAAAATTGAATAGAAAATTATAGTACATATACCAACCTGTCCGTGTCCGTTCTGGGGTTTTAATTTTTGAAACTGGATTCATATCAGGTCACTTTCTGGAGAAATTTGAGCGCTTAAACACATAGAATGCCCAGTAATTTGAATGATTGGATGTATAGTGCTTGTTGGACAAATTAAGGACTTAAGGATTTTGACACCTACATATGGAAGAAAATAAAAGTTTATCATCCCACAGGTCGGAAAAGGTTAACCAATAAAATATAGTTGTAGGAACTTTGTTTTGTGAAGTGAATTAGTTTTTTTTTTGGCTAAATGTTTCAGTTTCTTGCATATTAATTAAATATAAAAATAAAATATTATCAATAAACAGAGACAAATATTACAGAGATAAATATTACATCCATGCTAAAAGAGGCAGAATGTAAATTAACCAATTAACCATCGGCCGAAATCGGTGAAGAAAACTTGACCAAAATAAAAAAATTTTGTATGTGCGTGAAGTTAGCACTGACATTTTCGATTTTAAAATAAAAACAGTTGTGCTCTATTGTGCTCAATTTGTGCCGTAAATATTTTTTTTTTCAAATTCGAAAATTTTTCGACGAAATTTTATTAAAAATTAAGTTTTTCTAAAAACATAAAGTTGTTTTTTTTTTGTTAAACTCTGCGGAAATTTGCAGCAAAAACTGAGCACAAAACAGCACAAATTAAATTTTTTTAAAATCGTAGTTTTGAAAAATATTTCATCCGTAAAATTTTCAATTTGCGAATTTGAAAAAAATAAATTCACGACACATACTTTACCTATATCACAAGTTGGGCACAATATAGCACAACCTTTTTTTTTTGAAAATCAAAAATGACGATGCTAACTTCACGCTTCGAAACATTCGCAACATTTGCGTTTGGTTGTAAAAGTTGCCGATTTTTTTATCTTTTCGTTGGATTGGGGTCGAAATTCTGTAGGGTTTGTTTTTTTTATGAAACACTTTGTTTTGAAAATATTTTTTTCTTCGTAACCCTATCTCAGCTACATAAAACATCTGTCAGTTTCATCGAAACAGCTCAAGAAACAACGAAGATGACATTTTTATGAACAACGACCGACAAAACATTTTTTGTATCCGACCCCGTACTTAAATAAACCCATTCCCTATGCCGCCCAATCTCTCTAGATTTCTAATGGACAAATGACAAATAACAGCGCCCAATTTCTATCCCATCCTACCCCATTGCTGTACCACATTACTTTACTAAATTGTTGTCATTTTAAAAGTCCAGCGAAAAAATACCACGGTCAACTGGCTTGCCTACATCAATCACCTCGAAGATTTTGTTTGCGAGGATGTGCCGCAGCGGAGATTATGCTTTGAGAAGATTTTGTTCGCGGGGATGTGTCACTGCGGAGATTTGGTTTTGCAATGATTTTGCTTGCAGAGATTTCGCTTGCGAGGATTGGTCGGATTCCCGGTACATGGCAGCACAAGTTAGGCATATCGTAGCACTAACCATTTTTTTACGAAAATCAAAAATGGCGGTTTTCAAATAGGGCTGCTTTCCTTTGGCACCAATTTCAATCTTGAATCCCGATAAATCATTCATTTTCATTTTATTTTTTTTTAAATAAGATATCAGTCGGTACAAATTACCTTTAATAATTAGTGAAAAAAAACTAAAGTATATGGTTAGATATTTTCTTAAGAAAACCTCAATGCGGCTTGGGGGTCTAGTAGGTATCTGTGTGCTTGCCCACTGATGCTGAAGCTAATACGTCTTCAGGAGGAGTAGAGTTGATCCGGTGGCAGTAGGAGCTTGCTCCGAACAGCCGGTGTTTAAGGGTGTACAAGGGTGAACAAGGTTGAAAAAGGAGTGAAAAGGATTGAACAGGGACTTCCTCGCTATCTCTCATTCGTAAGGGTGAGAATAGTGGAGGAAGTTGCGTCCAACCGGTATTTATACTGGGAGGATGAGGTGATGTGTCTCCCAATATTCGTAAGAATGTTAGGGAAGACGAAGGAGTGCTGATCCAGTATCTTTTACTGGACAGTCGGCAAAGGGATCAAACCTATTGCTACTAGTTGAGACGATAGATGGTGAAACAGGGCTAGTACAACACGAGTACTAGCGGAGAAAGTTGGATCTTCACTTATGGTAACATAGGTGTTGGAAAAGACTAAAGTTGAAGCCAGTGCTACTGGTAAAAGACGTTGAACATGAGCTTCTAACTAGTACAACAAGAGTACCAGGGAGAACGGAAACAAGAGGTGTCAGAATGAAGGTGGGGATCTAATCGGGACGTAAGTCCTGAGAAGACCCCACAGGCGCAGGCAATCACTGGGTTGATTGCCGATGGTCTTCGGACTGTCAAGGAGCGTCTTATCCTTGCTGTCAAGGGGCAGCCAAGACTTGGAATGTAGATGCCGCATATTCCAATAATTAAAGCATGTCTCGTATGAGCATGTACATTAAAGGTTTCCAGACTTGTCTGGAAATTATGGTATCATAAGTGAAAATACGACTCTAATCCTGATCTCGGGAATGGATTTGAAGTTTTCACGTAGGATTATCGTTCCTATCCCGTAGGGGGGTAAAGAGACCTGGTTGTTTGAGCGTTTTTCATGCGTCTTCGGATGCTTATTGCTCAATACTTCCAAAAACACCCAAATTGGGTACGGGGGGGCATGATGCCCTTGCTAATTGCCCATTAGATCATGCTTGAGGTAGGCCCCCTTGTGGGAGCATCGCCGGGGCTGTGGTTTATGACAAATGCGTCAGCATTGGCATTCTTGATCTTGATCTTGAATGCAAGAAGTGCGGATAGGCTTCGGTCTTCAGCAAGGATGGAAAATAACCCTACATATTCTCTAATTGCAACTGGTTGGGTCAAACCAACCAGGATGGTGGCTGTCATTCAGCTACGTTATGGAGGTAGTCCTCCCGTGAGATTAGGCCGTAATAGGCAGGTGCTCACGTTAAAACTTGACTAACTCTTCGTTTACGTCAACTATTACACGATGCCTCAAGAGTCATGACTCTTTTCGAAAATAATGTCACTTTAGATTGGATTTTGTGAGTGTTCTATTCCTATCGAATATGGAAAATTTGGAGTAAATGGAGTGAAAAAAAAAATTCAATACGAATACAACTCTACCAAAAAAAAAAAAAAAACGACTTATATGAGTGTGAAGGTGAAATTCGATATTTTTCTCCTTCGCGCTCGTTTAATTTCGAACAGAGACATAACTCTTGCGAGGTACCGTGTATAAGTTGACTAGTAGAACAGGAGTTTTTCAATCTGTCATAATTTGATAAATGTAACCGTTAGGAGTCAAACACTTTCTAAACAAAAAAAGTTGCCACTTTGAAGAAAAAATCACTTCAAATTGAAATGACCATTAAAAAATGTTAGAGACGATGCATGGGCGTCACAATCAATAACAATCTTTACACGCTACAACTCCAGCATTCGAGTAAATCTTGTCGTTATAGTAATTAGAAAAGCTAGATTCCCCACGCGCCCTTCATATTGGAGCTTACCACAAATAAAAAAAAGATAGGTATTACCTTCATCAATTTGCACGACTTTTAGGGTTCTGTTGGTCTTTGGAATTTAGAGTCGAGACCGAAGCATGCTGAGCTGATATTCTAACAATCGGGCATCTATGCATTTAGGAACAAAAGTCTGTGATGGTATTTTAATTAATTAATACAGAACCGGACGCACAGTGGGGCATAATGCCTTTTAAATGTGTATGTACATAAAATCAATCAGTAAAGATCAATAGAAATCTGAACATGTCCATAATTATATTTAAATAAATTTCTGTATGTTTCCGCCAAACAAAACACAAAAAAAAACACATCAATCGCCTTTAAGACCCAGTTTTCATTGAGAGAACAACCCAGCTTCGGGATTTCAACCTGAGTAAACACCTGAAATACATTTTTCAGTTAATGCAGTTAATGTAGATCCTGAAAAAACTATTTTCTTAGTTAAACCATCTCGATATTGATATCGAAACTTTACTTTATGATTTCGAAAAATTTTTGAAAACTAAAAATTAGGGCCGGTTCTACAAAAGTCATTCAAATATTGGTCAATTATTCAGCAATTTGAATTCACCGATTTCACCGGCTTAACTGAAGTTCAAATACGGTTCAAGTATGTTATAAAAAAAGCCAATTATTACATGCTTGAACCATCGGTGGACCATTAATTAATCCACCGAAATCAGTGAGCTGAAATTGCTGAACCACGGATCCACATTTTAACCACGTTTGTACAACTATACTGGCCCTTAAAGTTAAATCTACACTGAACAACTATTCTTCTGGATTAATTTTCGTTCAATTTATTTGCACGATTTACTAAATCTGGTTTAATTTTAAGTTCATTCCAACACTGAAAAACTGTCCAAAATGACACAAAAATTTGGTATAACTCGGAAAAACCCGTAACACAACTGAAGTCTATTTGATTCAATAAATCCTTTAAAAACACTTTTTAAATACTGGTCACTAGAATTTAATCACACTTTACTTGGATTTTAAACATTTTTACATGCCCGATCTTAAGAAGAACATCAAAACATCAATGTTGCTTCTATAGTTCAAATCCGAAAAATATTCACGACTGGGATCGCACAAACTTGTTCTTGTGTTGTTAACAAACGAATGTAGCTGTATATATACATATAAAAGATATGTTTTAATAATGTAATGAAATTTTTAACGAAAACCTGAAAAAGAGTCGCAAGAGTTAAAATAAAAATAATTTAAACATTTTTAAATTTAGTACCTACTCTGAATCACTAGTTAGCAAAATTCCAACTAATTAGATGCGCCCATAATGAATCTATTCGTGAATCACTCGAAAATAAGACAAATTTATCAAAAAAAACATCACACCCCTATTTCCGCAATGCGAAGTTTTTGGCGAAAATCTGAAATGCAGTTTTCTTGTAACCATTACTTAATTACATGTATAAAGTTTAATCGAAATCGTTAGAGCTCTTTTTGAGAAAATTTGAAAAAAAAAACTTAAATATTTGTATTTCTAGATGAGCCAGTTCTAGATGAGCTAAATCAAAAATTCGAATTTCTCCTCTAGGGTATAACATAAAAATGCTGTGTACAAAATTTGAAGGAAATTCGTCCATCCGCTTAGGTTCTAGCTCAAATTACAATAAACGCACGGATGCACGGATGCGAAGACCCACACACGCACGAACTCACAGACGAGACGTTGACATTTTTTCAGACTACTCCATCATCGTGATCGTATTGTCAAAAGAGAAAGTAAAAAATCAAGCTTAAAACAAAAACAGAAAATACAAAATCAATTCAAATTTTGCAAAATTAGATAGGGGAAGTGGAGGCAAGACCGCACCTTTAGTGTTTGACTGCTTAAAAATCCATTGAAAAACGTCTTTTAATTCACTTAGGCTTACATTTCGTCTAGGAGTTTTACTTATTATAATAAATAAATAGCTCAAAAACAGATAATATAAAATTTTAGGATACATTGTCAAAAAACGGTCTTGCCCCATGTGGGGGCCCTATCAAAGTTTATTGGGTGCAACAAGTTGGTTTTCCTTTAAAATGCAACTTATTTGCAAAAGTCACAGATATATTTGACTTTTTCATCTGCTCTAACTCCATCAAAGGCTTCGAGAGCCCACCCAGGGCACATGGTGCATTTAATCTACTCGATTTGAAAGAAGCTCCAAACAGAAGATACAACTGCGATCTGAAACACTTATCTTCACTTTCAACGAAATTCCTTCGAGCCTGTCACTTACCTTTTTTGCCGGCTTTTACGTTGACTTACTTTTTTTTCTTTGAACCGGAGCCCATGTGCGGTTTTGCCCCTGCCAGATTTTACCCGAAGTTCATCGAGTTTTTATGTTTTTTTTTTTTATGTCTCCTTTCTTTCACAATAAATAATTTTGAATATGCACTTTCTAACAACAAAAACAGAATGGTGACGCAGACGGAACCGGAGCCGGAGCTGGAATAGCTGTCAAAATATTGAATAACGTATGACACTTTTTGACAGCTCTTCCAGTTCCGTCTGCGGCTTCAGTTCCGTCATTCTATTCTGTTCAGCCAGTCAACCAAACTACTACATACTGGAAGACATGATCGATCATACCAAAAGCCACATGTTTTTCATTGTAAGTGTTGACATTTCCATTTTTGTTCATACAACATAGTACAAAAACGGTCTTGCCCCCATGTGCGGTCTTGCCCCCAATTCCCCTAATGGTTCTTTTAATCCATTCTGTGCGGAAAAATTGCGGAGACCTCTTAAGAGTTTCACTTTTTACAAAATATGAAAAACAAAATCATACGCTACAGCTGCCTTCGTTACAAAAATTTTACGAAAATGTTATTTGATCTGTCATTTCAGATTGATTTGACAGATCATGTATACAATTTTTTTCGCTGTCAAGCATCTAATTTTTTATTTTTCCACTTTTTGCTACTTTTTTGCAAAATTTCTTGATTCTATAGAATGTAAGTATACATAGTTAAGCCTTAATCCTTACCTCGAAAAATAAAAAGCAAACAATTCAAAGATATTGCCAATTTTTTTTTTTCAATTTTTTTTCCAGCTTTTAGGTCACTTTGCCCCATTGTGAGATGGTCATCGAGTGGAGTTTGGAATTTTCAAGAGTTCAGAAGCTTGCAAGAGTGGCAAGCAATTATTTCAATGAACGAAGTACATACGTATCCCTTAGTTATTTTTTCTTTGAAGAATTGCATCTCTTCAAGTACCAACCTAAAAGACTTTTGTTTTTAATGTTTTGTGTAAAATAACTTTACCCTTAAAAATCCCCTACATCGCGTTCAAAATCTACCAGTATATTAAAGCAGTCTTTTTTCTGTTTAAATAAAAACATCTTTATAAAATTAAGGTTTTTTTTTGTAAGAATAAAACCTATGAAGTTAATAAAGAAAAATAGCTTCGATGGAGTTTTTATTTTCTCAAGCAATAACCTCCCTCTTAGCTTTTGTTATATTTTTGTGGAATGACAGTATATCAAAATCGTACCCAATTCAAAGACATTACCATCGTACGTATATAATATAGAAATCGTAGGAAATTAGCATTCATCTCATGACTTTTGCGCTTCTATATCGATTTTTTTTTTGTTTTTTTTGTTTTTGCTTCCCGCATCAGTATAACATAACGGTCGTTCTGCTGATGGTTTATCCTTCAAAGGACTGTAATCATAAATTCAACGCAGCATTTGCTCACTAACACCTCAACAAAGGCACAAAAAAAGAGATATGAGCTAGAAGGGCATTTTCAGGAATATACCTTCATACATACATACATACACAACATATGTATTGGGATAGATTACAGCTATATACTATATAGCTATAGCTATATGTATGCACCTATGTGTGGGTGAAACGGGACTTGTTTCCATTGTTTAGAATTCGATATCGATAGCCAAGATAGCTACAAGGCAGATAAGTTGGGCTGTTGACCTCTAGATATCATTTTGTCATATACAAAAAATTAAAACTCATAGTGCTTTGTGTTATACTAGACTTAAGATGTTTGGTGGTAAAATTTGTGATAGAAATCGATTGTTAATTGGACACATATTTCAGTCGAAGAAGCAGTTGTTAGAAACAAACAACTCTCAACCATTCATGTGTGCGGGTCTGTAGGAATGGAGGAGACCTACAGTTTACTGCCGAATCCGAACAGCTAAGGCCTAAGGTGAGCGGCACTTTTCCATGACAGGAGATACTCTTGAAAGATTTGTAACTTCACCGCAAGAGGCAGTAGCCCTGAAAAAAAAAAAACAAAACTGGCATGACAGTCCAACACCCTAACCATATACCATTACGCTACAGGGTACTACTAGACGGCTTCGTGAAATAACTCCAAAAAAAAAAAAATTAAATAAATCCCCTCCCCAAAATTTTTATGGAAACCGGAAGTTTTTCCATATGAAAAAGTTGGGGATTTATTTCATCGATTTTTGGGGACTTATATATTTCATTTTTAAATTGAGGGGTTATTTCATGATTAAATAAGGCCCCAAATTCAACTATGAAATAAGTCCCCAAAATTTGGGTACTTATTTCGTTGAAGAAATAACAAAATTACGCCGTATAAGCAATGAGGTATGTATGGGGTCATGCTGCCCCCTGCAACCCCCTTGCTTGGCTCACTATAGGATTTGGGGTAAGTGCGAGGTTGGGTGCATGCAGATTCTTTAAATGCAAAAGAAACTTTGCATACACCCAACCTCACACCTACCATAAATCCTAAAGTGGTTAAAGCTGGGGGCTTAATGGGGGCAGCATGCCTGCCCATACATACCACACTTTTGGGGATTTATTTCATCTTTGAGTAATTTGGGGACTTAAAAAATAACTTAAGGGGAGTTATTTCGTTTTTGGATTGTGGGGTTATTTTATTGGGGATGATCCGCAAATTGATAGCCTCAGGAATCTAAATAAACATACTTATTTGTAAATCCATTAAGAAGACGAAACTATTATACCTTTGTTTTTTTTCATGTTAACAAAGCTCATACCAGCGTTCGGACTTTACTGCGAAAGCAGTAGATCTAGCGCTTTTTTCTAAATTTTCAAATCTACTGCGTCACTGCGTTTTTCCTACAATCTACTACGAGTTTTGTTATTTTGTTTGAATGGCTCATAGAAATTTCTGTAGATAGAACAATGTCAAACATTTAAAAAAGATTCTTCTCTTTAATGCAAATTTTATCTGCTAATATGTTTTTAATTCCACTTTTCTTAAATTATTTATTTTCTTGTATCCTTTTACGATAACGCAACACACACACCGCAGGCGCAAACGAGTCAGCTTAATTAAAACATTTTTGGTTTTCTTAATTTTTTTTTTTTAAATTAGCGACGAAATTATTTTTTGTTTTATTTTTTAACGAAAAAAGGTTGAAATTTTATTAAAATAATCGGGAACGGGGGGTTCTACATGTATCTCAAAATCTTGCTGGATATAATTCTGTATTCCAATATTCTGTAAATTCATTTAAATTTTTATTTAAATTTTGTATACAAAATTCTGTATAACGAAATTCTCGAAGTCCGAAATAGCGTACTAAAATTCTGGAATCTGATATTGCTGTGTTCTGCTGTTTCTAACGAAAAATTTGTCTTCTAATTAATCATGCACTGTTCTTTCATGGTGAGTTAAAAAATGTATGGAACTCCAAATTTGTGTAAATTATTAAAAATTATAAAAGAAAAAAATTCCAAAGATGAAACAAGTTCAAATACAGAATTTCGGAATTTTAGTGGATACAGAATTTTAAAACCCAATCCGAATTAAAATAAAATTATAACTCTACAGCAAAAATGTTGGTTTCACTGCGATTATTTTTTCAGTTTGCTGCAACTTACGATTTCTCAAGTCCGAACCCTGGCTCAGACTATTTTTATTCTATTAGTTTTTTTGTTGAGTCTTTTCTCCGGTACATAAATCTGTATGTCTAAATCGAAAATAAATGTATACAAAATTTCAAGACAGCTTTTAATTTAGCATGCGCACATTGAATTATTCTAAACGCAAATAGATTTAACCCAAACGTGAATAGAATATTATATTTGTTTTTGGGTTAAATCTATTTGCGTTTAGGTTAATTTATTGTGCGAATGCACAGGGGTCAATAATAATTATACAATAAGGGTCTACCGCGGAACACTAGATGCTGTCTTTTCCAGATTCCGCTAGAGGAATCTGAAAGTTAATATACTGCTGATAAAGTCCGTTTTTGATTGATAAATTAGCAGACTCTTTTTTATTTGATTCAAGGCACAAGCTGTTTTTTCGCACCTTACGCACCAAGGAGAAAGCACATGTGCGTGAAGTTAGCACCGCCATTTTTGTTTTTCGTACAAAAAATGGTTGTGCTGCGATGTGCCCAACTTGTGCTGCCATGTGCCGTATTTAAAAAAAATCGTAGGTACTAAGCATATGGGTTTTAGATGCTCCCCACTTTTTTAGCGTGAAGTTTGCACCGCCATTTTCGATTTAAAAAAAAATAATTAAAATTTTTTAAAAATTTGTGCTCAAAAAATGATACTAAGAACCCAAGAGATAAAAATTTACAGATTTCACTCATAGAGTAACCATGGGGACATTGAAAATGACTTTATTTCCCCAGATAAACAAAAAACATGACTAATCTTTACAATCTTTACAAATTAATTAAAACGTATAATAATAAGCTGTTTCAAACACCATTATAAGTTTTGAAGTTTCTAGGTGTAGGTATTTAATGTCAATTTCCATTTGCCAAAAAATAAATCTTGTTAGTTTTTTTTTAACTAACCCCAGCATACTTCTATTCAACCAAAAAAATCGTCTTTTTTAAAAATAGTTTCAAGCGCTTATAATTATGCCCTTAAAAATCAATTACATATATATATATATGCCCTTAACAAGTAATTATATGCTCAATATTGCTTGTAAAAATATATTCTATGTAGGTATGTTTAGCTATGTAATGTATTTTTAAAAACTGCACTAAAAAGAACGACATAAATCTAAACGTCTACAAAGCTAGCATATACACATTAGCATAATCAATTGAAACCATAACTAGAATTTTGTGCTCTTTTTGTGCTATTTTGTGTGAAAGTCTCGATTTTTGTGCTAGCATAGTTTTTGTTTTCTCATTTTTTATCTGATAGAGCTTGTAGGCAAACTGAACTGACAGCCGAGGTTTCATATCTTTATATTCAGTATTTTTGGTGATGCCCCTATACGCTGGAGTTCATTTATGATTTATTGAATTTATTTAATTTATTGCATTTAATCATTTTGGTAACACCACAACTCTGTCAAAACGATCCTATAAACATTTTCAATGTTAAAAAAGTTTTGTCTCAAATAACGTATACGCCCAAGTGAACCTCTCAGTACAAAAAGATAAAGCCAAGCAAAAATACGCACTACTTATGGGTCGCATATGAAAATGTTGCCAGTTCATAAGGCTAAAATGTGGTTAGGCGTTCAATATTAAGGCTAGGTATGCATCTGCAATTCTGTTTTTATTTTCATTTTAATTGCACCTGCACGTCAAATCAGCCAAAGCCAAAAATCTCAATTCGAAGGAACAACAACTTTTCCATATTTTCCAATTTTTTATATGAATATTGAAGTCAAATGGAAGATTTTTTGCGACCTTTAGTCCAATGCGTTTCGCCCATGCACGACAGTTGGGCATAGTCAAATCAACTACGTTTGCATAGTTAAAATCAACTACGTTTGCATAGTCAAAATCAACTACGTTTGCATAGTTAAAATCAACTACGTTTGCATAGTTAAAATCAACTACGTTTGCATAGTTAAAATCAACTACGTTTGCATAGTTAAAATCAACTACGTTTGAATAGTTAAAATCAACTACGTTTGCGTAGTTAAAATCAACTACGTTTGCATAGTCAAAATCAACTACGTTTGCATAGTCAAAATCAACTACGTTTGCATAGTTAAAATCAACTACGTTTGAATAGTTAAAATCAACTACGTTTGCGTAGTTAAAATCAACTACGTTTGCATAGTCAAAATCAACTACGTTTGCATAGTCAAAATCAACTACGTTTGCATAGTTAAAATCAACTACGTTTGAATAGTTAAAATCAACTACGTTTGCGTAGTTAAAATCAACTACGTTTGCATAGTCAAAATCAACTACGTTTGCATAGTCAAAATCAACTACGTTTGCATAGTCAAAATCAACTACGTTTGCATAGTTAAAATCAACTACGTTTGCATAGTCAAAATCAACTACGTTTGCATAGTTAAAATCAACTACGTTTGCATAGTCAAAATCAACTACGTTTGCATAGTTAAAATCAACTACGTTTGCATAGTCAAAATCAACTACGTTTGCATAGTCAAAATCAACTACGTTTGCATAGTCAAAATCAACTACGTTTGCATAGTTAAAATCAACTACGTTTGCATAGTTAAAATCAACTACGTTTGCATAGTTAAAATCAACTACGTTTGCATAGTCAAAATCAACTACGTTTGCATAGTCAAAATCAACTACGTTTGCATAGTTAAAATCAACTACGTTTGCATAGTTAAAATCAACTACGTTTGCATAGTTAAAATCAACTACGTTTGCATAGTCAAAATCAACTACGTTTGCGTAGTTAAAATCAACTACGTTTGCATAGTCAAAATCAACTACGTTTGCATAGTCAAAATCAACTACGTTTGCATAGTCAAAATCAACTACGTTTGCATAGTTAAAATCAACTACGTTTGCATAGTCAAAATCAACTACGTTTGCATAGTTAAAATCAACTACGTTTGCATAGTCAAAATCAACTACGTTTGCATAGTTAAAATCAACTACGTTTGCATAGTCAAAATCAACTACGTTTGCATAGTCAAAATCAACTACGTTTGCATAGTTAAAATCAACTACGTTTGCATAGTTAAAATCAACTACGTTTGCATAGTCAAAATCAACTACGTTTGCATAGTCAAAATCAACTACGTTTGCATAGTTAAAATCAACTACGTTTGCATAGTCAAAATCAACTACGTTTGCATAGTTAAAATCAACTACGTTTGCATAGTCAAAATCAACTACGTTTGCATAGTTAAAATCAACTACGTTTGCATAGTCAAAATCAACTACGTTTGCATAGTCAAAATCAACTACGTTTGCATAGTTAAAATCAACTACGTTTGCATAGTCAAAATCAACTACGTTTGCATAGTTAAAATCAACTACGTTTGCATAGTCAAAATCAACTACGTTTGCATAGTTAAAATCAACTACGTTTGCATAGTCAAAATCAACTACGTTTGCATAGTCAAAATCAACTACGTTTGCATAGTTAAAATCAACTACGTTTGCATAGTTAAAATCAACTACGTTTGCTTAGTCAAAATCAACTACGTTTGCATAGTTAAAATCAACTACGTTTGCATAGTTAAAATCAACTACGTTTGCATAGTTAAAATCAACTACGTTTGCATAGTCAAAATCAACTACGTTTGCATAGTCAAAATCAACTACGTTTGCATAGTCAAAACCAACTACGTTTGCATAGTTAAAATCAACTACGTTTGCATAGTCAAAATCAACTACGTTTGCATAGTTAAAATCAACTACGTTTGCGTAGTTAAAATCAACTACGTTTGCATAGTCAAAATCAACTACGTTTGCATAGTCAAAATCAACTACGTTTGCATAGTTAAAATCAACTACGTTTGCATAGTTAAAATCAACTACGTTTGCATAGTTAAAATCAACTACGTTTGAATAGTTAAAATCAACTACGTTTGCGTAGTTAAAATCAACTACGTTTGCATAGTCAAAATCAACTACGTTTGCATAGTCAAAATCAACTACGTTTGCATAGTTAAAATCAACTACGTTTGAATAGTTAAAATCAACTACGTTTGCGTAGTTAAAATCAACTACGTTTGCATAGTCAAAATCAACTACGTTTGCATAGTCAAAATCAACTACGTTTGCATAGTCAAAATCAACTACGTTTGCATAGTTAAAATCAACTACGTTTGCATAGTCAAAATCAACTACGTTTGCATAGTTAAAATCAACTACGTTTGCATAGTCAAAATCAACTACGTTTGCATAGTTAAAATCAACTACGTTTGCATAGTCAAAATCAACTACGTTTGCATAGTCAAAATCAACTACGTTTGCATAGTTAAAATCAACTACGTTTGCATAGTCAAAATCAACTACGTTTGCATAGTTAAAATCAACTACGTTTGCATAGTCAAAATCAACTACGTTTGCATAGTTAAAATCAACTACGTTTGCATAGTCAAAATCAACTACGTTTGCATAGTCAAAATCAACTACGTTTGCATAGTTAAAATCAACTACGTTTGCATAGTTAAAATCAACTACGTTTGCTTAGTCAAAATCAACTACGTTTGCATAGTCAAAATCAACTACGTTTGCATAGTTAAAATCAACTACGTTTGCATAGTTAAAATCAACTACGTTTGCATAGTTAAAATCAACTACGTTTGCATAGTCAAAATCAACTACGTTTGCATAGTCAAAATCAACTACGTTTGCATAGTCAAAATCAACTACGTTTGCATAGTTAAAATCAACTACGTTTGCATAGTTAAAATCAACTACGTTTGCATAGTTAAAATCAACTACGTTTGCATAGTCAAAATCAACTACGTTTGCATAGTCAAAATCAACTACGTTTGCATAGTTAAAATCAACTACGTTTGCATAGTTAAAATCAACTACGTTTGCATAGTTAAAATCAACTACGTTTGCATAGTCAAAATCAACTACGTTTGCGTAGTTAAAATCAACTACGTTTGCATAGTCAAAATCAACTACGTTTGCATAGTCAAAATCAACTACGTTTGCATAGTCAAAATCAACTACGTTTGCATAGTTAAAATCAACTACGTTTGCATAGTCAAAATCAACTACGTTTGCATAGTTAAAATCAACTACGTTTGCATAGTCAAAATCAACTACGTTTGCATAGTTAAAATCAACTACGTTTGCATAGTCAAAATCAACTACGTTTGCATAGTCAAAATCAACTACGTTTGCATAGTTAAAATCAACTACGTTTGCATAGTCAAAATCAACTACGTTTGCATAGTTAAAATCAACTACGTTTGCATAGTCAAAATCAACTACGTTTGCATAGTTAAAATCAACTACGTTTGCATAGTCAAAATCAACTACGTTTGCATAGTCAAAATCAACTACGTTTGCATAGTTAAAATCAACTACGTTTGCATAGTTAAAATCAACTACGTTTGCTTAGTCAAAATCAACTACGTTTGCATAGTCAAAATCAACTACGTTTGCATAGTTAAAATCAACTACGTTTGCATAGTTAAAATCAACTACGTTTGCATAGTTAAAATCAACTACGTTTGCATAGTCAAAATCAACTACGTTTGCATAGTCAAAATCAACTACGTTTGCATAGTCAAAATCAACTACGTTTGCATAGTTAAAATCAACTACGTTTGCATAGTTAAAATCAACTACGTTTGCATAGTTAAAATCAACTACGTTTGCATAGTCAAAATCAACTACGTTTGCATAGTCAAAATCAACTACGTTTGCATAGTTAAAATCAACTACGTTTGCATAGTTAAAATCAACTACGTTTGCATAGTTAAAATCAACTACGTTTGCATAGTCAAAATCAACTACGTTTGCGTAGTTAAAATCAACTACGTGGTGAATCTGTATACCTATGTAGAAACTTCAAAATTTTATTTCGAATAAAATTTAATCGAAATTTTAATTCAATTCACACACGGCGTTTAAATATTTAGAAGCACTAGATTATACAAAATTGAAATAAAATCGTGAGTCGATTTAACCAACTCAAAAAAAAGTCAATTTTCTCAAAAAAAAACTCCAACCCAAATTTCCGTAATGGGAATTTTGTCGACATAACCTGAGGTCAGGTTTTAATTTTTTGGTTATGCTATAATGCTGGTAATAATGTTACCTTATAGACCTTTATTATTTATTGAATAAACATTAATGCATTTGATTAACAAACAGCACATCTCGACCAGTGACGTCAGTGGTCATAAGAAGTGGAATGCGTAGTGCATACGACTTCGAAGACTGGGAAATGGGTTAAAACCTCATGGTGTGCATGTAGAAAGTTTTTCACAAAGCTCATCAACACCACTAAAAAGGAGACTGATGATAGGGATCGGCACCCCTTGAAATAGCTATATCTCCAGCCAAACAAAAATAAAACGAATTAGCTAATATACCTACCTAAAATTAATTTGTAAACAATTGGTGGTTGCGCCTTTAAGTTGTTGATGTTGTTCAAAAATTCAATGAAATTGACGGAATAAAGAATGGTCAAGTCTAATGAACTGACATTCTTGTATGAATAATAGGTACAATTAATAATGATAAAACCTGAACAAATTATGTTTTTTATGAAAAAATAGACATGCCAAAATATGCAATCGTAAACATACAAAAATATGCATTTACTTATAAAGCGGATTTCTAAACTTGTCTCGTCTGAATAATGTTACTAGAAAAAAATATTCTGCGGCATATTTTTGGTTGTCCTACATATTACATATCTACATAAATCGATTTCAAGCAAGCTTTACTCCGGCTGGCACACTCAACTGCATTACTTGCCTTTCTTATAAGACCGCACTGCATTCTGTAACGAATAATAATCATTCAAATCCTATCTCCATAATTTTGTAGATGCATAGCATTTACACATATACCTACACTACATACAAAAATCTGGCAGAGTACCTATAGATAGATAAACATTTGTTGGTTGCTGTTTTTCTTCTCTTTTTGAATATTCTTCATAATGACCATTCTCCACTGAAGCTTGTCTGTTGACGACGACCTTTCTTCGTTTTTTCCCCGTATACCTATTGCCTACGCCTGCTGTAATTCATCGCTCGTGTTCGTTTGTTTATTTTCATCATTCTAGTAATGTTTTAGTAACACCAACCAAAAATTTAATAGTTATCCCCCTATGCGCTGGAGTGCATTTTTCATATTCTACGTTCATGTGTTCATTTCAATCATTTCGGTCATTTCTTTAGTAACACCAACCAAAAATTTCGTTGTGATGCCCTATACGCTGGAGTTCATTTCTGATTTATTAAATTTATTTCATTTAATCATTTTAGTAACACCACAACTCTGTCAAAACGATCCTATAAACATTTTCAATGTTAAAAAAAAAATCGCATATTTGCAACTTTTACAAGCAAACGCAAATGTTGCGAAGCACCTTAGCGTGAAGTTAGCACCGCCATTTTCAATTTTCAAAAAAATAATGGATGTGCTATATATTGTGCTCAACTTGTGCTGCGTTGTGCCGTAAATATTTTTTTCAAATTCGCAACTTTGGAAATTTTACGAATGAAAGTTTTTTGCAAAACAACGATTTTCAAAAAATTAAATTTGTGCTGTTTTGTGCTCAGTTTGTGCTGCCATTTGCCGAAGAGATAACAAATAAATATTCGCATGTTTGCAGCTTTTAGAGCCAAAAATTCATTTTGCGAAGCGTGAAGTTAGCACCGCCATTTTCGACTTTCAAAAGAATAAGGGATGTGCTGTATTGTGCTCTATAAACCATATTCTTAGTACGATTTTTTTTTTAATACGGTACATGGCAACCATTTTTTTAAAATCAAAAATGGCGGTGCTAACTTCACGCACATAGAAAGCACTGTAACTTTCTTCTATAACGGTCATTTCCAACATTCTATCCAACTCCACTAGTTTTGATTTTGTGGGATGAAAGGGGATAATGATTCAAAAACTATCAATTTTTTAAGAAAAATAACAGCGCAGAAATTTAAGCTCATAAAATTCTGCACAAAAAAACTACTCCTTATTCGTAAAATAAAATTTTTCGAATTGAAATTCTTGTTTTTCTGTGCCATATCCAATTTACATTCATGATTTTCTAAAAATGACCCATGTTTAATGTGTTTTCTTCCAACTTTGGCCGTTCATGGGCTTGTTTTGCATAGAATTGAAGGAAAATTATTAAAGCTGTCATTTGATTGATCAACTGACAGTGTGTGTGCGGTTGATATATACACATTTGTGAAGTAAAGTGGGACATAAACAGTATACATATAACATTCAACACTTTTATTTGAGAAGGCAGCTTGGAAAACAAATATTTTTTTTTTCGGTGGATAACATTCAGGATTTTTTGTAATTTTGTTGTTATTAATATCAGATGCTCCTATTCATTTTTTGTCCAACACTAAAAACTCTATGCCTAAATGTGTTTTAGTTTTTGAGAAAATTGAAAATGATAAAAATAAGTTTTTTTCAAATTCGACTTGTCTTCAAAAACGAGAAGATACCTATTTTAAAGCATCTGATTTTCAGTGTTGGATTTAAATTTGTTGTAAATGTTACCTATGTTTTTTAGTATTTTTTTTCTCTTTAAAGTCAATTTTTTAGAATATTGCCCCTCCCGAATAAACAGGGGGAGTTGACACCCCTTTCAGATAAATAAAGTCATATCTTCTTCTTTTGTAGGAAATCATTATGACTTTTTAGTAAAAGTGTTCATTCATAGGTGATTTTGGACCTATCAGCATGACCCTCAGAAAATCTATACATATATAAAAATGAATCCCTTTTTGTGTTCGTACGCGCATAACTCGGCTAAACATAATCCAAATTGGATGGAAATTTTTTTGTTGGATTTATATTAAATCAGATAAACACACTACGATGATAAAAATTAGAAAATAAGGCCGGAAAAGTCAGAAAATCCTGATAAAAATAGGAGCTTGCTGGACTTTCGAAAGGAACATTAATAATTTAATTAATTATAAGTGGAACGAAGTTCGTCGGGTCAGCTAGTATTATTATAAACATATAAATGTACTTTCTTGATTCCGAAAGGTTTAAGGAACTTCCCTATTCCTATTGTTTAGTTGCAATAATAAAGGAAACGAAATAAATTAAAACTCTTCTAGGTAGATAAATAAAACAAAGACACTTCACCTTAAGTTTCAGCAAACTCAAATTCCACTTCTGATGTGTAAGAACACAAAATTTTTTTTTTTTCAAAAAAACCTTTCAAAAATTGAGAATCTTAACAAAATGACCATAAAACTTTATAACAAACTAAATTAAGAATCTGTTTCCATTCGGTTGGCTGTGTGCCAATTAAGATTTCAATTCTGACAAAGCCGATACGACACATCAACTTACAAAAACGACACAAAACAAAACAAAAAAAAATAACATTTCACTTTTATTTACTTCAAAATTGTACAAGATTGATCTTTACGACAAAGTTTGTTCGTTCTATTTCTCTGTTTTTCAGGACAATTAAAATTTCCCATGATGTAGTGGCTTCTGTTGAAACAAATTGGAACGCAAAGCACCCCGAGCGCCCGAATCTCCGCCATCAGCTTGCCCTAAAATGGTAATAATCAAAAGTGTTGCACAAGTTTTGCCATATGCAAAACAACACGACACGACGAACAAGAACTAAAGTCACTTGAACCAAAGTTAACTTTACGTGCATGGCATAAATGTTGAAACTTTATCCTTAAGATGGATTTCAGCTTCAAGTTAATACCGCAGATAGAACTGCGAGAGGAAGGCCTGCAGTTGGTTGGTTACAGACTTTTTGGAATATACTCTAACATACCATAGAGCACCAAGTGATGGTGCTGAAGGAATTCCCACACCACAAACACATGCACACATATTGTAGTGAAGACTTTGGTGGAATAATAAAATGCAACAAAGTAAATAAATGAAATGCTGCAAGCGGGTGTTTATTGTTTGCGCCGACCGACCAGGACGGAAAGATGTGTATGCACGCGTATAGAAAACTTCCGCGCGAGTCGGGTAAGGTTTCTTGACTTTGGAAAGAAACCAAACGATAGTATAGTAGATGGTGGGAGATTGTTTAAATTTGGGGAAACTTTTTGTTTTTGTTTGCCAACAAGTTTATATGCACTTATCATAATGTGGTCAGAATTTAAAAATACCATGCACCGCGTATTATACTATAATGGTAGGTGAGGATGCTTTTTGAAAGTTATGACCTTGCAGTCTAAGGACCCAAGTGGAGAGATTCAGGTAAGTATCTTCTTGCACTATAAATCATTCATTTTGTCTTATACAAAATTAAGTTTAGAAATTGGTTTGAAGAATAGGTGCTGAATATAAATGGCCATTTCAAGAAAGGTAAAACAAACATGGAATATAGAAAGTAGGTACCTTTGGTTTTTTTTTTTTTTAGTTTTTCAAAAAGTAATAAAAGATTTTTACATTTGGTTTCCATTATATTTGACTATACAAATTGATAAGAGCATTTAATATTAAAAATAACCATACTACGCAAGATTTTGAAAAAATTAACTTGAAAAAAAAAAAATTACAATTTTTTTTCAAAAATTTTGACTCTGAAATTAAGAGTTTCTCAAAAACATCATTTCATTTACACAACTTGATTTAAAAAACAAATAATAAGCTTTAGCAAATCATTGTTTGTTCTTTCGTTGATTTTTAATAACTTTTTTTGTTCCATTTTAAGTCAACTTTTTAGAAATTGGCCACCCCAGCCTCATTGGCGTTGTTCCCCTATATTTTTTTTTTGCGTTTCAAAGTTAAGAAACAAAATATTACTTTTGTTTTGAATATTTCAATACTAAATTGATAAATTTAGTCAATCGTTTAAAAATATAATCTTAAGGCGCCAGTTATAGTTATCATTGAAAATCGTCATTTAGAATTTGTATTGTTAATTTTGGGGCTTTTTTTTATGACGAAATAAAGCTTATTACTTAACTTTTTATTCTAGTCATAAAAAACTGCAAATCCAGCACAAACTTCAACATAAAATCATTTTAATTTTTTTAAGGATCAGAAGTTATTTTATGTGGAATATGTGGCGAATATGAAACATTTTTTTGCTTGGAAATAAGAACTGAGTCATAACCTTCATTTTGGCATATACAAATAAATACTGATTTTGCTTTTTAAACCACTCAAAATTAGCAATTAAAAATTTCAATGATAGATATAACTGGCGCAAAAATATTCTAGTTTTTGAGAAAATTGAAAATTTGAAGAAATTTTGAAAAGAGGAAAAAAAGTCATGCATATTTCAAAAAGAGCCATTTTTTGATAATTTGACAAGGTCGGAGGTGAAAAAAGGAGCCAAAATGTCTCTTTAGAGTCATGAAGGTAACCCTGCTAGAGTGTTTGAGAAATCAATACAATTTCGGCCAAATGCCATCATTACCTACATATATTCCCACTTTGCCGCTGCCAACATGCTCAACTCTGTCACTGCCAAGTTAAAATGAAATGCACAACTGGGTCGCACTAACTTGCTCTTATGTACGATCACAAAGTCTGAATACATTAACATATTCATCTGGTTTTAAAAGAAATAATTTAAAAAAATCTTTTTGAATTGTTTTTAGAGCTAAAAAAAGTACACTATCTGATTTCTTTAACAAAGCATAGTTTTTGAGTATTTATTAACAATGAATTAAAAATCAAATATCGAAAAAAAGTATCTACATACGTAATTTTTAAATATCGAAATTAAAAAAAAAATTGAAAACTTTTTTAAAAATCAAAAATTTGTTTTTTTTTTTTAATTTTTATATGTAGGAAGCTTTTGTATAAAAAAATTTAATTTTGATCGGTTATACAGATAATGACATAGTCTAAAATAAATAAAATAGTTCTATGAGAGGTACTGTTAATAATGGCTAACGTAAATGTTGTTTTAGGAAAATGATAGACCGTACGAATATTAGCAGGAATTCAGAATAATTTTAATCAAAATCGTGGGTCTTTTTCGAAAAAATTTTAGATTTTCTGTAACGTTTTTTTATTATTTATATGAAAGGTATTGTTAATCTAAAAAATATTTCGTTAACAGCCACCAAGTGGTTTTTTGATTTTCAAAAAAAAAAATGTAACTTTTTTTAAAAATCCAAAAAAAAAAAAAAATATTTTAAAAATGTTGGTATACAATAAAAAATAAATAAATTTGATGGCACAACAGCTCATGAAGAACTAGGGCCTAGTGACTTACAACTCTCAACCATTCCTGTCTGCGAGAATGGAGGGGACCTACAGTTTATTGCCGAATCCGAACGGCTAAACGAGCGGCACTTTTCCGTGACAGGAGATACTCTTGGAGGATTTGTCAATTCCTTGCAAGAGGCAGTAGCCGTTTTTTCTTTTAAATAAATAGGTGGCGAGGCTGGAGATCGAACCTTAGACCTCCGGCATGACAGTCCATCGCACTAACCATCACGCCACGGCTACTACGTTGGTATACAATACTGTTTGAATTTTTCAGAAGATGCTCCATAAAAAAAATATAAAAATCAGCTAATTTATTTTCGAGAAAAACGAAAACAAAAAAAATGGTTCTGTAGGAGGTATAGCTACCGTTTAAAACCATTTTTTGAAAATTTTATTTTTACCAAAAGGTAGCCTATTTCCAATAAAATTTAATTTTTTCTTAGAAAATCTGTGGAGCAAGTTTTGAGAAAAATAAGATTTTCCAAAAATGCTAAAATGAATTATATGGCAGGTACCGTTATTTTTGGTCCTAAGAAACAAATTTAAAAGAAATGAGTCGACGCGCTAGATAAATAACGCTAGTTTAATTAAAATCGATTCATGTGCGTTTAGGATGTAGGCTCATGGACAGACAGATCTTCACTATCAATCGTATAATGTCAAGTTTGATAATAAATCTCGAGTTCGATTTTTTACGCATCCAAAACTAGCCATAGTATCTATGTTTTAATCAAAAAAAAAAAAAAATTGATGACACAACAGGTCATGAAGAACTAGGGCCTAGTGCTTTACAACTCTCAACCATTCCTGTGGTGTGCGTGTCTGCAGGAATGGAGGGGACCTACAGTTTATAGTCCATGTACTTCACATTTCGGATAAAGTTGTAGAAAATTAAATTTTGAACAACTTTTATTATGACTTTTAAAAAATAATTGAAAATCAGCTAGTTTTCAATATGGTCCAAGGATAATGATGATGAATATAAAAGAGTTAAAGTAAAAGAGCTTAAATTCTGTTGACAAATAATAAAACAATATTTAAAACAGTCTTTTCATCCATTAGTAGTAACGTCTAAGAACATTAACAAATTCAACTCATATACCTATAAACTTTATATAAATCAAATATCTTAAGTGGAAAAGTGTAAGAGCATCACAAAATACACATTAATCAGCTGTATTTAGTCCAAAAACCCTACAAAACTTTCATCTAAAGCTATTTTCTAAATTTACTGAAAATGCAATTATTTCCCCCATTAGTTCTTCAAGCAACAAGACCGATTAAATTTAAGAGAGTCAAAGTGCACTTATTATATCCGTAAAATTTTCTCAAAGAGGATTATTGAAACACAGACTCAAGACGAGAACAAAAACAAAATCAAAATAATAATAAAAACAAAAATACAAAACTCCCCAAACAATCTAGGTACATCATCAAAGAAAATATTTTAATAGTGAAAAAAAAAATTAAAAGAAAATCCTTCAATCTAACTGCATTCTTAATTATTCCATTAAAATATTTAAAACTAACTAAAGTTCTATTAAAAGTTCCTTCATGTCTTTGCATAACGCATCAGTTGGTGGCCATAAAGCAAAGGCACGTACTGCATAGCACCACATCTAAAGACGGGGAGAGGAGCAGAGGAGCGATACATAACGGAACATAGCAGCTCTCACATCGTATACATCCAACATATATTTGCCTTGAGGCGATGTTTTATCATAAACTCCATCCTTTACCTCATCTTCTGGAACAACCCCAGCAATTTTCTGCTCTTAGTTCTGGCTCACCCTTAAAAGGAAAGTATGTGAGGGGACGGGGAAGGGGTGCTACCAACATTGAACGTTTTCCAGTTTACCTTCTCGAATTCAAGGCAACATTTTATCTCATGTCTTAGCTCTAGCTCTAGCGCTTCTTTGAGCTTATTTCATCCTAGGGTGTGGGTGCGCAAGTGTAGGTATGTGTTCCGATGAATGTGTGAACTACTTAAATATGAAGTCAAAAAAAAAAAAAAAACATCTAGACTGTGTGTGAAAAAAAATATGGAAGGGAAAAACTTTGAAAAGTGCCTAAAAGTTTGTAAAAAGCAGTCATCACACAAAATGCAAGCAACACGACCATATACCATAAGGATATGCAAGGATGTGTAAAATGACTGACTGCATCTTCTTGAACTGACACCCCCCCAGACTGTTTCATTTTAAACCTCGACCGTTTTGACTCTTGAGACGACAGAGCTCCCTACCTCCCATTCGCTGCAACAACTATCTTCTAAAAAGGAACATTAACCAAAAGAAGGACCACCCTCCCGCTGCTCGCACTGATTTTTAATGCATCCTTTCATGATGACATAACCCAGCCATCAGGAGCGGTAAGTTTGTTCATTCACAAAGACATTTCGCACGCCATGTAACCCGAAGTGCACATTTAGGTGTTCGAAAAGGTTTTTTAGTGCAGTGATTATGATGTTCGCGCAACGGTGTATTATGGTATGGTGCTTAAAACTATATATTGGGTGATGAGTAGGTACGGGCTCGTTAGCCAAACGACGACGCTAAAAGTAGGTACCAACCTTTACCATAGAGTGTCAAGGTAGGTGCCAGGAATAAGTCAAAATTTGTAGATAATTGAAAAAAAAAAGATAGAAAACATCTTTGTGGAATTTTATGAGAACATCAAAGGAAACACCAAAGTTAAATGAAGGTACATAATTGAGCAGGTACTTTGCTCTAATGATGGCAAAAGGATCACAATAATTCTAGCTATGCACTAAATTCTCCAAAGTATTTCTCTTTGTAAAAGGGCATGACAGCAAAAACTAAGAAAATAACAAACAAATTAAAAATAATTCATATTTAATTAACAAAGATATATTTTAGGTCAAAAGGATCCCATGTTGATTTTATACAACTGCAGAGTTGTTTTAAAATGAACTTGATTCAAGTTCAAAATACATATATGTGATTTTAAATGACCAATCAATAAAAATACAAGTTTAAAACGAAACAATTTTAAATCAAAATGCGAAAAATAAACTTCCATTTAAAATTATGGTTTTTGTTTTCCTTTCCATTTTTTGTTCAAAAACTGCTTAAGCAATTTTGATTAAAGTTCAAACTGAGATCTCAGAGATTTTGCTCAGCTACAAACAGTGAACAAGCGAATCCAAAAATATTTTCCTCAGTTTTTTGACAGAAAAACTGAGAATATTCGCTGGGGAGTCCTGTTCACTTATTAAAATGAATCTACACTCCAGGTTTTGCTAAACTGACAAAAATAGGATTTTATATATACACTGGACGTCCAGTATAACGAATGCCGATATAAAGAATGTCCAGTAAGACGAATAACCATTTGAAGTCGATTGATATCTCAAAATAACGATTAATGAAAAATGTTACCACTCTAACGAATTCTGTTCAATTTCAAGGAAAAGATTTAATTTAAAATTAGAAAATTTTGAAAACTTCAAGAACAAACTTTTCCCTTAAAAATAAAATTGAATTTATTGCGAATTTATGAAATAAATTATTTAATAAATAAAAAATACAAAAATTATTTCATGTTTTTTTCTAATACTTTTTGCTTTTGTTTTATTGCTTTTGCGGTTTTCGCGATACTTAAGGAGCTGATTGCGAAAGTTTTCAATAAGACATGATGCTGTCTGCACAACAAAACGGTTCATGAAATACGTTGGGTTTTTTTGGTTACGATAATTAATATTTTTTTTAGAAAATAAAAATGAAACGTTACGTTGACTTACCGCCATATTATTCACTCGATACATCCAGATTTGAACTTAAATCCCGATGAATTTACATTGAATTTGTGTGATTTACATCCAGATTTAAGTTTTAATCTAGATGTATTGAGTGAATAATATGGCCGTTAATGTGCAAAATGAAGGTATGTATCTTGGAAGCGCATGTCTATAGCTGACAGAACTGATGATAAAGATCATTGATGAGTTGAGTTCCCTGGTTTCGACATAACGAATATTTCGATATAACGAATTGGTTGAACATTATATCTTTCGTTATACTGGACGTCCAGTGTATAAGGTTATTTCAGGAAATTGCCTTATTTTTGGGTCACTGTCTCCAAATCCAAAACGACTTGACCTTGCTATAACTTTGTATAGTTTCATGCATATTGAAGTTTAAATTTTAAATTTTTTTTTTAAAGATAAAAATCGAAGAAAAAATATTTTTTTTAGCATTTTGACTTGTTTACCATTTCTTTCTAAAAATATAACTTTAAATTAAATTTCTTATATGAAGCCACATTATAGCAGGATCCGTTCCTCTTTGCTTTTCTGTGATTATCCTGGAATATGTGTGAATTTCAGTACAATATCGATTGAGTACTGAGAAATACGTTTATCATATCATTTTTCGAAGCGTTTCGCCGTATATTCAAATCCTCAAAACTTCGACTTGGAAAATGCTATATCGCAAATTTTAATGACTTAGTAAACTTATAAAACACTACACTAGGAAAAAGTTATCATTTCTCATGAAGAGCCAGGCCTCTAACTCTTTAAGGCAGGGAAAGGTGAAAAAAAAAAGAAAAAAAGAAACAGGCTCCTACCGCCTTCCACCTTCCTGTTTTTGCTGAAAAATTGATAAAATAACCTATCGATTTACGCCTATAAAATTAATTACCAATATTATTAGAGAAGGGGGTTGGGAAATGCTTTTTAAAAAATTTAAATTTTGGGCAAAAACAAAATCCAAAATTCAAACTTTTTCAAATTTTGACTTTTACCGTGGGTATAATAGTATAGGTAATGTCTTATTTTAGCGGAATTTCAGAAAAATTATGCGAGCTACAAAATCGGGGCTTTTGCTTATTAAATTTATGGTGATTAAGAATTCGTGCAAAAAAAAAAATTCGAATTTCTATTTTTTTTTTTGATTTTGGGAGCTATTTGAACTTACTTTAAAACTTGGTAACTTGAATATAAAAAAAACCGTTAGAGCTACAAATTTCGTGTTGCGCAATAAATTAGCATATAAAAAGCTATATTTTTTAACAACAAGAGAATTATTATATTCGTACCTTCATCCGTTATCTACAGAGTTTCAGACTTATTTTAGCGGAAACTTTTATAACTAGGAAATTTAGCATTTAATTAGCTATAAAGTTACCGCCAAAGTAAGAGACTTCTGCTTTCGATATGGCTTTGGAAGTGTTCCATTCTTTTTATAATTTGGAAAATTTGGCACTCCCGAAATTCAAACGCAATCGACGAAAGTCAATTGAAAAATTTAGACGCGCGGACGAAACCAACAAGTGGACGCTCGTTAGCCCATTTCCTCAGGTTCTCAGGGCGTACTTTCAAATGGATTTGCAGAAAAATATGCTCGTGTAACATTTGCCTTAATGTTTAAAAATAATTTTCGACATTATGTACATAGATGACGTAGCAGGCTAGAATCAAGTGCAATCTAGAGATTGTTTCATAAATACAATTTATTTAATTTATGAGCCATAAAAAAATGGACAATTTTGTAGAATTGTGGAAAAAAATGATGACAGAACAGCTCATGAAGAAGTAGGGCCTAGTGACTTACAACTCTCATTCAACCATTCCCGTGTGCATGTCTACAGGAATGGAGGGGACCTACAGTTTATTGCCGAATCCGAACGGCTAATATGAGCGGCACTTTTCTATGACAAGAGACACTCTTGGAGGTTTTGTCAATTTCTCGCAAATAAAAACTTGTCACGACAAAGAATTTCCAATAATGTTCCCAGTATCATAAATTATTGGGCAAGTTCAGGAAAATGAGATTTCTGAGACCTCAGAACAGGATTCTTCAGCAAAATTTTTCAGTTTAGCTGTCAAAACTCTGAGGAAAAAAAATAGCTGTAAGTATAATTTAAACGAAAATTTATGCTGCCACACTAATTATTGGGAAATATTTATCAGAATTTTCGACCATTTTCTTAAGACACACTTTGCAGTGAATTTTTTGCCTAATACCATGATATAATTAATTTAGTTCTATATGAAATTTTCCAATCAATTATCCATCACATGTGTGCACTCAAGCAATTTTTATTACAGTCCGATCCGAGAGAAAACCAAAACCAAAAGACTGATTCCGCAATTTTCGGTGAGAAATGTGGAAAACAATTTGTTGCCAGTATTTACTGAACAAACATCTCACATAGTGGTTTTGATTTTCTGGCTTCGTGGATAAGGAATATGGGTTTGGGTATACCATCAAATTTGGGCTTCTCTCTATACTCTGTCTCTTGTCATACAATCAAAATCATTTACTTCGCTGCAAAGTGTCTTCATTCAACATGGTTTTCAACTTAGCCACCACCATGGAACACACAATGAATTCACATTTCATCGTAAAACGACAATAATGACAGTGGAGAGTAGGAGCCGCATAATATCGAGGAGCAAGACACACCAACATCATTCATAGCAATATATAGCACCTCTCATCTGACATGTCTCTCTAACTTGCCTATCACGTCCATCCGTTCGTGTTGTCGTTGTTGCTGGTTCATTTCGTTCGTTGCTTCAGTGCTGGCTGCGTTTACTTGACTGGCCCCATTTTTAAAGTCAACCTTCTCCATCGTCTTCGTCTTGTCTTTGGAAAGGACTTCGTAAGTCTTGAGAAAAGTAAATCTCTACGCTGCGCTAGCAGTCCTCAGAGCAAACATCCCATAGAAACCACATTTTCATCCACTTTCAGCTAGAGAAGAGGTTTTCCGCAAACATCCGTTTACTATTTATCCTGGAGCTGAGCCAAAATTAATTCCAATTTCGGATTCTTAAGTCAACACATACCGCATGGAATAAAAGTTTTTTTTTTTTTTTGTGATTTATTTTATTTATTTCGCTTTCATTTTGTCTTGCCCTCTCCTTCACTCTACAACATTTTCTTACTATAAATGGGCCCGAGATAAAAGATTTTAAGCCGCAGTTTACTGCGAATAAAATGCATCACCAGACCAGAGTTTTAAGGATTTTAAGCAGGATTCATTGTTGTCGTCTACAAAACGAGCTGTGAATTAGTTATATGGAGAAAATGCTAATACTCTAATGTTGTGTCTTTTGGAATGAACAGGAAAAAGAGAATTCGTTTCGTATCGATCGGTGAGAGAGAGGAATTCTTGCAGGAGACTTATATAGAAAAACTTAAATGATATAGAAGTGGCCTGATATTGATGGTTCAAAGCACCTTTAATATTAGAAGACACAAAAAGTTACTCCATTACTTCTGATACTCTTTGCTAACACAGATGCATGCCACCTTTTAATAATTAGTGATTATAATGTACCTACCTACAATTTAGTTTCAACATATATGCAAAAGAAAAAAATTTAAAAATCAGTCACAATTTTAAAAAACGAACTTTATTTATTAGCACATCTTGTGGGCTTGAAGTCACGAAAATAAAGAGCAATTTATTTTTAAGATAACGATGGAAAAGTACCAGCACACTAACAAAGCTTGAACAGAATGGAGACGGAGACGGAACTGGAGCCGGAGCTGGAATAGCTGTCAAAATATTGAATACATTCCTCGCGTTCAGAAACCTATCCAAGGCGGTGTCAACCTATCCAAACATTTTCAGATTCGTTTGGTTGTTGTTGCATCAGCTGTTTTTTCACAAGGGATTACAACAACACAAAGCTATCCAGATCGCTTTGGATACAATCCTGAACGAGGCCATTGCGAACACAACGGAACGTAGCCGCATACGGAGCTGCAGCCGCAGACGGAAGAGTTCACCAACTTTTTACTTTTCACTCACAGCACTTTTGACGTTTCAAATTGTATGAAGAAAAAAAAAAACTTTTTGGGTCGGAAAAAAAAAATATTGTGGTTATTTGTATCGCAAAAACATTATTTACCCATATTCTGTAACTCTCACATTGAAAAAATCAGTCGAGAATCGCTGAAAAATGGAACAAAACTCGTGTATTTTGTTTCAGTTTCTTTCGTTTCTCGACCGATTTGATGCATGTGAAAGTTACAGAAGACTCATTGGCACGATTTTTCTCCCTCGATCTGGTCGATAATTTTCCTGGGCTAAATTTATGCAGTTGCAAAAAGGAATATTAGTATCGTGTAGCTATCTACTCCAAGTGAAGAAGAATGTGCTCACAGGTTGATGTATGAATTTATTGACATGAAACGAGTACAAGTGGTTTTTCGTCCTTCTCTGAGCACATTCTGCGTTTGTTCAAATCACCAAAAATCTCAAATTAAATTATTTCAGGACTTTCTTAAAATTAAGCATAAATGCTACATAAAGTTATACAAAATCAGAACTTTACTCTGTTTTTCCATTTCTGTAGGGGAGGACGGGACACACAGGACCACTTAACTTTTACCGATTTATTAAAATAAATTGAACAAAGTAAAAAGGCTCAAATTTGCTCACAACATACATTAAAGTGTTAACATTAAAACAGGTATTTAATTTCTATTGCAACTGTTGTACTTTTATTATAAAAATTAAAAATGCGTAAAAAGTGCTTTAGGTCCTCTGTGCCCCATCGTATGAAACATCTTCTGCTCAAAAAATAATAATAATTATAAATAAACTTTCATGTATGTAGGTATTTTAATTAACTTATTCTTTTTTATTGAATAAATGACTTAAAAATTTGATCTACAACAAAAACAATCAAACATCAATCAGGTTCGTATTCTATAGGGGGCACAGAGGACTATAAAAATACTCTGTGCCCCAATACGAATGCTTTTTAAAAAGTTTTATCAACCTTTTTGAACACAAATATTTCAAAAAATTTAAATTGCACAAAACACCACTTAAATCACTGTTTTCTATATATAAACTTGAAATTCTTATTGGCAAAGTCTTTAAATAGTAACCAAGCGCAATTTTATGTATTTTTTTCTTTCCTTTAAAAACAATAAATTTTGATTTATTCCACTGTAAAACACTCGTGAGTACGATAGACAATAACCAACTGATAGATAGGGGCTTTTACTATTCTATGTAACTTTTCGGAAAAGTCGCTTAGTTATCGTTTAAAAAAAAAAAGTCCTCTGTGCCCCGCTGATCCTCTGTGCCCCGTCTTCCCCTACTTATAATCTGAAAATCTGTAAACTATAAAGCTTTAAGCATTTACCAACTACTTTTCTGAATAAATCCACCTAAAAATCCTATACAGAGTACTTTTATCCTAGTTGTTTGTGTTTACAAAACTATTTTGAAAACCAAAACCCCTTTCTACCTATAAAAGGTACTTTAAGTTGAACTAAACAAACAAAAACATTTGACATTAAAATTTGAAGCTCTCATCACTGTGCCGGAGTATATTCTCAATAGAGGTTCCATTACCTTTACCAAAACCCTATGTTGCCCCATCGACAACTCAAATTTAAAAAATACAGAATGAAGAATAGATGAGAATACTACTGTATATTGTATATAGCTAACAACAACTAAAACACTCTACTGCCCGATAAAAAATCAAATTCAATTCTCACGAGAGAGTTCTTTAGTGCTTCTTTATTGATAAAAGTTCTGTATATCTTGGGTACATAATATATTAGGTAAGATAGAAATGCTTGAATTTCAAAACTTATTTAAAGCAGGCAACATCCATATCCACTTTTGGTCCTTCAATAGGGTTTTTGAAGGAAGGTACTTTCAGATAGAAATAGATGTATTTTAACTCTCAAAGGCTCTTTGGAATCTCTGAGTTTGAACAACTATAGAAGACTTGTTTTCAGTAGGTATAGAAATAGGTTTTGTATATTTTGTTTTTGGATGCACTTGATTGCATAAGTAAACAGGGGATAAGAAGTATAGGATCCTATGTGAGAGTTTTAAATGATAGTTGGTGAGCAAATTATTATCTTTCCCATGCATTTAACAATTTAGATTGGCATTGTTTTTCGTATTTTGAAGCAGAATAAAATTGAATTATTAGTTAAATATTTGGTCTAACCATATGGAAACCCTTTTCCTTGATATCAATGTACACTCGTATGAGAACCTACATAAATGAAATTTTTATATTGTGAAATACTTCGGAACACTAGATTTTTAAGAGTATTGTTAATTATATGAGGTCCACAGAAATAACGATGTACATATAAGTTCCGACTATAAGATTATTTGTAAAATGTTCAAATTAAATCATCTTAGGCCCGGCTTTTCAATACTGTCATGCCCGAGGTCTACTACGGCTAACGGCTACTGGATATTGCGAGGTACTGATAAATCCTCCAAGTAGGGTCTTGTCAAAGAACGGCACTTTTCTTTATTTATGTTTGTAAGTTAACGTCAACTTAGCAGGTCACCTTTCTTAAAAATAGAGATAAACGGTCCGGGAGTGGATTTATATTGAGAACTATTTAATTGCTAATTATTTACGCAAAAAAAAGCTAATTGCTCTGTTGGATTGCGAAAAAAAAGGTGTCCTGCTAAGTTGACGTCAGTTTAGCAGGACAACCTTTCTAAAAAATAGAGTCAGGGAGTGCATATATATTCAGAAATACTTAATTGCTAATTAGTTACGCAAAAACAATTAATTGCTCTGTTGGTTTGCGAGAAAATAGGTGTACTGCTAAATTGACGTCAAGTCAGCAGGTCAACTTTTTCAAAAATATAGATAAACGGTCGAGAAGTGGATATATATTGAAAACTACTTAATTGCTAATTAGTTACGCAAAAAAAAATTAATTACTCTGTTGGTTTGCGATAAAATGGGTTTCCTGCTAAGTTGACGTCAACTTAGCAGGTCAACTTTCATAAAAATAGAGATAAACGGCGTGGGAGTTGATGTATATTGAGAACTATTTAATTGCTAATTAATTACGCAAAAAAAACTAATTGCTCTATTGACTTGCGAAAAAATAGGTGTCCTGCTAAGTTGACGTCAACTTAGCAGGTCACCTTTCTCAAAAATAGAGATAAACGGTGCGGGAGTGGCTATATATTGAGAACTACTTAATTGCTAATTAGTAACGCAAAACCAACAAAGCAATTAATTTTTATTTTGCATAACTAATTAGCAATTAAGTAGCAGCTAATTACTATATAATTTTTATTCTGCAATCGAAAAAGTGACCTGCTAAGTTGATGCACATGACAAATTCCCCAGGTGGTTTCTAATTTTATATAAATAAACGAACATAACGAGCTTTACATCCCACACCGAATTTTAGCCAGAAAAGTTGAAAACCAACAAGTGAAGTGTCTGGGTAATTTTGAACACATAAACTTCAATGTTTCGTCTTGGCAAATTTTTGAGCCCTGGAGCGAAGGGCGAAGTAGAGGTAGTTGGAACTTGAGTGGCGTTCACAAGTAGAAGCAAACCTCAACCAATTTTCGGGTGCAAAACTCACGACAGTTATTTAAGAACCGAGCTGGCTGGAAAAAGCTTGTAAAATGAGACCCTATATGTATATGGTCCACTCGGAACTGTAAAGCCCCATCTTTTAATTTGTTTTTGATCTACAAAAAGGCACAAATTTTAAAAAGTAATTCCATTATTATCACTTTGTGTCTAAAGCCATAGCTTATTTCTTTCAAATATGAACTAAATCCTGTTCAAATAACCTGCCTATCATAAGTCCATCAAACTAAACCATCTTATAGGTATATTTATCTTAAATAAACTTCGTTACTCAGTCGACATGGACACTCCTGTGTCACCGGTGCGGTATGGTGTCATCGTCGGTGGCTTTTTGTTGGATTATTGCGGCTTTGAATACAAACAATAATTGATTGAAGGACACCCCCTCGTGAGTCAAAGAAAATTTTAATACGATTCTTCTCTTCTCTTTTCTTTCCCATTCTGCTCACAAATCCACATAAATCCATCTTTTAACACGAAGTCTTTAAGTACACACACCTTTCAATCATCCCCGAGCATATCTACAATAACAAAACCTTGCTCCAATTTTGGATAAGAAAAATAAGAAAGCGAATATAAATCCATTGTCTAGATATAAATTTATATAGTGGTATTTTTTTTTTTTTTTTTTTTCATCTCTATTCTTAGCGCGATTTGTGGTTTTGTGGCCTTTCGGGATAAATCATATCATCTCATATAAGAAGTCAAATAATAAAGAAATCACGAACTCAATTTTGTTAGATTTTATTTTTTTTCATTGCGTCGTCGCGTCGTTGTCGTGCGAGCTCCTGTATAAAGAATACCGCCTGTCAACCATCACATAGTATACACGAGTCCTTATTATTATTATTGGAGGGTTATTGTTTCTCATTCTTATATTTTTATCATTGTCACCGTCAATGTCCTGCGACATTTCATTTCACAAACAAAGACAAAAAAAAAAGGGATGGCAAGGATATTTTATCCTTGTGCTATCAATCATTCGCTGATTTCATTTTAATGATGCACATAAAAAAGCCATCCCCATCAGATTGAGGTACAATCCCTTTGATAGTATGTAATACAACAAAAAAAAAAAATCACCATCTATGGTATGCAGCAAAATGCAAAAAGGACACTATGTCTCCTATATAATAGATGCCATTTCACAATACCATTCAATTAAGATCGGGAGCAGGCATCGCCATCGAAGAGGAGCAAATAATAACACAAAAAAAAAGAACGACGGATTATAAAATACAACATCCTGGAGTGCACACTTACACACATCCTACAACACTGCTCCTCTCCTTGACTTGAGCAGTAATGCACTTCATTTGAGGATTGTTCACACCATGAAACCATTAAAATTTAATTGATATAATAATTCCTGTTCTGCAAGGACACGTTCACATTGTATTAACAAGTTTTTTTTTTTTTTTTGCAGCTTGTATCCCTTGCACATATTCTCAAAAGTGAAACTCGACACAATGTCACCATCGAAACGAACGAACGAATGAACAAACCCTTTAGGGGATCACAGAGGTGATTCGAAAGATGCAAAGAAATGGAGTGCACTGAAGGACCCGTTTGTGTTTATGGAAGTCACATCCACTTTGGTCACATACTTAAAGGCGCAAGAGAAAATGAACTCCAATTACATGTTTTGTAGATAGGTAGAACAACCCAGAACCAACATGTGGAGGAGTAGAGCATCATCCTTAGATCCTCGCTTTCTCTTCACAAAGCACTTCACCATGAGCCGTGTCACAAAATATGCTCAAAAAAAAAAAAAAAAAAATCTGCAAACTTCTATGTGCGAGCATCACACCGATATGCATGTGTGATTTTATGTCCTTCTTTGCTACACATCATTGACATTGGTTTCATGTTAAATTTTGCAAGAATAGATATTTAAATTTATGACTCGAATGGAAGGACCAACGTTATGTGTCGTTGCATCGAATTTCTTGTTTCATCTTCACGACTTGGCATGATGGCCATTTTTTTTTTTTTTTTTTTTTTTTTTTTGACTTCACAGCTTTCCAGTTCTAGAGGATTATAGTTATATAAATTTCCATTTCCGCCGCACTCTCAGCTCAGTAAAGAATATTATAACTCATAATGAAATATGTGCACATAATCCTGATGTAAAGGATTCTTAAACTATTTCTTATTATTATCCCAAACATTCATCCTGTCCTGAGCTTGGGATGAAATAATGTACCATAAGATGTATTATTCTTTATATGTGTGCTCTCTTTCTGTTCATGCGATTCATCCAGGCGAACATATATGTACCTATTTGTGTGTCTAGCCCACACATGTGCTGGATAGAACCACGTTCCATCTCCATTTCCATATCCATCGTCGTTTGTGACGTTGTCCTCTATCCCCAGACCATCACTATCCCAGCGTAGGTACATATAAATTTAATAAAGATGCAGGACAAACGTCGTCGGTCGTCAGCGTCCAACAATGTTTGTTGAAGTGCTGGGCTAGCCCCATTGTTAGACATCCAGTGCGAGTGGCTTATGTCCATGTGAATATGTGACCAAGGATATGATAATGATATCGGTGAGGTGTCCTCTATCCTCTCATTGGGTTTGTTTTGTTCTGATATGGTCGTGCATAACATAGTCTTTGTTATATGTGAAGGAATTAAAGCGCCAGGAAAAGAAATTACTATATGCCCGTCCTATAGATGGGAGACGAAGGATGTTTTATTATAATAAATATGCACACAAACAAGATGATCATAAGATTTTTTTCTGTTTTTTTTTTTTTTTTTAATTTTATTTTTGGGAGAAGGAGCACTCAGAAGGACCATCCAGCAGATGGACATATGCAAATGCTATACAAACGACTCAGATATTATGTTTTGTATACTTTGGGGGTTGTTGGCTTTTTTTATTTATTAAAGTCAAGTAAATACCTGAATAATTTGGTACCAAGATTCCTCCTCATGAGTTCATATTTGTTCTGGGTATTTAGTCCTTGAAATCTGACTAGTTTTAATATGAGAACAGTTTATGACTAGGTATACTTTTATATACAGAATTATTTGCTTGAGAGAGGATCTTCATAGGTTAGGATAAGACCAAGAAAATTAGATTCACGGGTAATCGCAAGAATTTAGTCCAAGACATTACGAAATGGCCAAGCATTGAAGTGAAGATATAAAAAATATTAGTTTATTAGAACTTTTACAGGCTTACCTCCTTAGGAAAATGCATGACAACTCTATAACTTCCTGATAACATAATGTTATTGGTATACATAATTATAGGTCTAATGCCCACAGGTCACAAATCACGAGAATCTATACAGGGTGATTCACTTAAGGTATTACAAAAAGCTAGAGTGTGTAGGTTGGGCCCATATAAGAAAAAAATCGTACGGGAAAGGAGGTCTATCTCCCACCGTTTAGTCAGGAGGGCAATTTTCTAAAACATTGACTTAAAATAGAAAAAATAAATGGCTTCGTTAAATAACTCCCCAATTAAATAACGCCCCAATCCAAAAACGAAATAAAAAAAAAAAAACAACACAAAATAAGGCAATGTTAGAAGGAGAAGGATAGGATAGATTTTTTTTTTTTAAGTCCCCAAATTCAAAGATGAAATAAATCCACAAAAGCGCATGAAATAAGTCCCCAAATATTGGGAACTTATTTCATAGGTGAATTTGGGGATTTATTTTATGATGAAATAACCCCCCAATTTAGAAATGAAATAAGTCCCCAAAAATCGATGATATAAATAAATTTTGGGGATTTATTTTATGTTTTTTTTTTTGGGAGTTATTTCACGGAGCCAAAAAAAAAAATATTAAAAACATGATATAGGATGAGTTCCAAAATGCAGAAAATTTTTTGATGCGGAAATAATGCCTACATTTTTCATACGCATCAGCAACATAAACTTAATGCTTTGTGGAAATATTACATTGCATAAGTCTGACGTTTAGGAATTCAAAAAAAAAAATTAAATCGAAGCAGCTAAAAAATTTTTGGATGCGCAGTTTGCGTAGTAAATGCGCATGTGATGAATTTTAGAACTCAGCCTTACTTTTTTGTATAGCCAGAAATCTTTTCTTTTATTTTATTTTTTAATAAATCTATTTTAAGGAATAATTTTTTGAATATTTCATTTTAAACTCAAAATTAAAAAAAAAATTTAAAAATAATTAATAATATATTAATAATAATAAAAACTAATTTTTTTTTAATTTTGCGTAATTAAGTACTAATTTTGTTTTCAAAATTCAATGTTCTTTTTAATTTTTAGTCAAACACAGAAAACCGTATATGCTTAAATATCTTTTAGTTTCTAAGTAAATTAAAACTAACGGGAGGGGCAATTTTCTAAATGAATTGACTTGATACAGAAAAAAATTATTAAGAACAACTATGTAATGATTATTACGGCATTATACATATACCTTTTCGTAAAGCCATAAATCTTTGCCTTTATTTTGTTTTTAAAGTAATTTGTTTTAGTGAACAGTTTTTTTTTTAATTAATTTTCAAATTTAAATTAAAAAAAAAAAAAAATTTGTTCAATCTGATTTTATGCAAAATTTTGCGTTATTAAGTAGTACTTTTGTTCTAAATATTCAATGCTCCTATTAAATTCTAGTCAAATACTAAAAACTGGATCCCTAAATATTTTTAAGTTTCTGATAATATTGCAAATAACTAAATCTAATTTACTACTTAATTTTGTAGAAATAGGATCTTGGGATCAACAAAATAACGGATGGAAGTAGAATTTAAGGAAAACTTACTATTGTTATTTTCAATTTTCTCAAAAACTAGACTACATTGTGACATCTGGTTTTAAGTGTTTGACTAAAAATTAATGGGAGCATTGAATATTAAAAACTTCTGTTAATTTCAATGGCGCAATTGTTTTTAAAAATATAAATAAAATGAAAAGAAACTCGAAACATTTATAGGTACAGTAAGTAAAAGACACAAAAATGGAAATTTACCAATATATTCGTCATGTCAAATTCAACGAAGAATTAAAAAGAAAAGTGGCAGATGTAACTTCCATTCCTTAAGGAAACAAGCTGCTTTTTCTGTATTAGGATTGTTGAAATATTCAAAAAAGCTTGTGTCATTGTATCTAGCTACACCTAGTGACATCTCTGATTGGATAATCTAGAAAGATATAGCTCAATGTATTTATACAATATGTAGTTTGGGGTTGCAGAGCTTTGATCTTGAAAATATTGAAAGTGGGTCTAATCCACTGATCTCTATAAAACACTGGATAGTGGATTCTCTATATGTATAACAGTTTTTTTTGAAGAAAATTGAATTTGACAGTTCTTGTACTTCCCACAGTTTGTGTCTTTTTTAAACAAAAGGAAAGAAAGAGATAGATAGAATTGAAATTGTTTTTGTATTCGTACTCGCAAACCAAACAAAAAAATGGCCGCGTTCAACAGGAAATGCATTGAAGCGAAATAAAAGAGAACTTTATATATTCGTTAATTGATAATTTAGCAGGAGCTTTGTGGATGAAATTTTATGTTAAAAGATTAGCAACACTAAATTTCATTAAAATTGTTTTGTTATTTTGCAATAATTTGTTTTAACTTGAAGGAAAAATTGTTCCAGAATAATCCGATGGAACACTTTTGTAAGAAATTCATTCCTTTAATTCAAAGCGTCACTAAATAATTAACAAAAAGTTCTTTCATTCAAATAAGAAAGCATTACTTTTAATGGTAGCACTTCAGCTCTTTTACACTTCCCCCACCACAAACAACTGTCATCCGAATTTCCAGACGAAATTTTCTTGTCTGAAATTTACGAATAAAGTCTTAACTACATAAGGCAACTACATAAGCCAAAAAAGTGAAAAAATACAAAAATGAAAATTTTCAAACTCATTTTAAAATAGTATTTCTCACTGAAAAACTTATAAAAATGATGCAAAAAGCCTAAATTTTGGTTTAAAAAAAATGTGTATATTCTTTTTCACAAAAAAACTGCGCAAATGGGAAAACAAATATTTTTATTTTTGTAATTTTGCAAAAAGTGGCTTATGTAGTTAAAGCTATAAGCCAAGAAAGTGAAAAAGTACAAAAGTGAAAATTTTGAAACTCATTTTGGGATAGTGTTTCTCACAGGAAAACTTATAAAAATGATACAGAAAGCCTAAATTTTGGTTTAAAAATAAAATGTGTGTATTCTTTTTCACAAAACAACTGCGCTAGCTGGAAAAAAATATTTTTACTTTTGTAATTTTGCAAAAAGTGGCCAATGTAGTTAAGGCTTAAACGTAACTAAACGTAACTAAAAGTCACTAAAAGTCATCTAACTTTTTATGAAAGCTGGCCAATCAGAAGCTCCAAAAATTCAGAAATCTGAACCTTCAGATGTTAACGTAATGAATTGAACGCGGCCAATCTAAACTGTAATAACTTTTATAAGTGTTATATATAATAAAAAAAATCTGACGTTTCACGTCCTTCCCACTGTTATAATCTTCCTTCAATTTTATTCAAAATTTTTATATGAATTCACTATCCAGTGTTTATAGAGATCAGTGGTCTAATCCCTGTGGTGCCATATTCCACAACCCGTTGTACGAGGAAGCAAAAACTAGACTTGGTGTATGCGTATGTCTATAATAAAATCTGTTTGCAGAAGCTCGCCTTATAAAAGATAAACTACTACGAAGGACCTAAAGTTTTATTACATTTGGTAGCCATCAGTGGCGTGGCGTCCATATAACACGATTCCTATCGAGTTACCTTTTGAAATTCTACCTTTTAACATTCAATCATGTTTATTAAATAACGAGCAACATTGATCTATATAAACAGAAAATTCCCTAAATATGTCAAAGAAAACTGTGTTATATAACTTGATTTTCTGCGTCTTGTTTAGGGAACCAACGAGAAATTTTATAAATTCTATTTGTTTTTCTTGTGGGGTATGTGCAGTTGTAGAAGAGAACATTTTGTATGTATCTCGCTGTTGTAAGTATGGTTCATTGATCAGGGCAAATATTGGTAGAGGTATAGGTTTCTGTTTGAAAAATTAATTTTAATTCGAAAAAATAACACGCTTTTTTTCGTTTTATTTCAATACTTTTGTGTGAAGTTTGATGCGCTGCTGTGTGAAGTTTGCTGAGAAAGTAATGTTTAATTTATTTTATTTTAAAATTAAACTTTTATTACCTACCCTATCTATACAAAATTTGTAAAGCAAATACTTATACCATGGCGTGGATCTACAATACGCGATATAGGCAATTTAAGGTAGATGCATTCATAATTAAGTTACCTATGTTTTCGGGTGACTAATTTTTTTTCGACTTACCATATGAAATCATCCACGCCACGCCACTGGTAGCCATCGACCAACTGTCATGCCCCGGCGAAACGCATTGGTCTATCGGTCACAAAAAAAAATCTTTAAATTCAACCATATACTACCAAAACTTTTCTGAAAAGGTTCTCAAAAAACTCATTATGAACACCAGCTATAAAAACATTTATAAACATAAAAGTACGTATACGTCACAGGGCACCATTATTTTGCAGCAGAGTTCTTTTCTTTAACTTGGATAAATATTTTTTACAGCAATATTTAAAATATTCCAAGAGTCCACGCAGCTTCGCTTACTAGTTGGGCTGCTGCGAACACTATACAGAACCGATTAAATAGTGAGTGCGCACAGTGGACAATAGTAGCCAAAACAAAAGGATTTTGCAAAGAACACACGGTATTGGCAGTGCTTCATATAGCATAAAATTTGCAACAGAAAAATAAGTTCTTTAAGTTTTTTTTCTTATCTTATCTTAAACTTATTTTAAATTATCTTATCTATTATTAGAATTTTATTCTAATATTACCTTGCATACTATCCGAATTTGATATGATTCTTCCGAAAATATTTTGTGAATTATATTTAATAATTACAAATTAAGTTTAAAGTTCCTGCAAATTAGTTAAGATTCAAATCAGGTTTATGTATTCGATGTGTTAATTTGCAGAAATAAATAAATTATAAATTAAAATGTCAATAAAAAAAAAATAGATATATTTAAAAAGTTTTCAATTTGAATGTCCCTTTAAAAAAGGATCCATGAGAATCACTCTCCAGTTGCTTCTTAAAGACCTTGATGGTCATCAATAAACTGACACAACCGTTACACCTGTGGACGAAGATAAACAAATCTGGGAAATCTGCTTCAACCAAGACTGGAGCTATTTGCAGTGCTTGATTTAGCTTTTTGAATGTCTATAGAGGGTCTCTATTAAAGCAAGATTTTAAACAGCATGACTACCTAACAGTTTTCTAACTTTTAAGCTCTTTACTAAAATGTTCTTAGTTTTAAACATTTTTTAACTAGTATCATACTAAACTAATTATTTCAATAAAATCCAGCTGAACACGCCTAAAAAAGTGACAGATCACACCATTTTCACATTTGTAATTGTCAAAGAGACATTTGGAGTTAATATAATACTCAAAATATAAAATAGGCATTTGGCGATATTAACTTTAGTAAAATGTTAAAAAGATAATACTATGCTAACTCGTTTAAAATTTGGAAAATTCTCTTTTTAACCTAGCATCATACTCAAAATGCTTTAACATCATACTAAATCGTCTAAAATTTTGCACCAAAGATTTGTTTTTCGCCAGTTTTTCAGTTATGAGAGTAGATAGCCAGGAATACGCACTCTCCCAAACCAACGCAAAACATTCGCTGCGAATCTTTAACTCTACCAAATTTCGCATCGCGGCAGTGTGGGCACCCTCATTAATCACCATATAAATAAATTTAGATCGGCAGTTTTTTCGTCGTCGCTCCGAATTTTTTGCGTTGGTTTGTAAGAGCCTTGACTTAAAAAAAAAGCGCGAACGTAGGGACGTGTTGCAATAAGTTTGTATGGCAACAGAGAAGCGTTGTTCTTCCTTCAACAATATTAAATATTGGTAGATCTATGTCCTTCTCTTCTATTTTATTCGTCTTATTAATTTTGGAAGCATTACCTATATAACTCTTAAAACGGGACACCATACAAAAAACCAATTTAAGAAAAATAAGGTCACTATATCATTCACTATATAGTCACAAAAGACGAACACACCATTTTCATATAAATAAATTTCTTAAAAAGTCCACAAATATCCCTCATACGCCCCCCACATTCCCAGAATCATAAATCACTTTAATTAAAATTAACATTTTGTTCTTTTACTTTTTTTAATTCCATTTGATGCTTGAGTATTAATTAATAGGATGCATATACATAGGCATAACTGGACAATTTAACACAAAGTAAGTCCACAAAATTATAATAACAACTGAGCCCCTTTTATGTAGGCAATGTAATTTCGTACTTCAACTCAAGACCTGAAAAACGCTTCACTTCAAACACCTGCAAAATGAAATAAGCTCCACACATATTCATTGCCACCCATTTTCTCGCTCTCTCTTTTACTCTCTCTCTCTATTTATCACCATCATCGCCATACCAACTCACATCATCCCTTAGTGAAAACTGCATTCACATAAATCTCATACCGTTTAATTGTACTTCAATTTTAATCACATGAAAAGGACTTTAATTTCCGCTTGTCAAAGGGATTTCTGTGATTCCACAATTTTCCAACCATTCCTTCATACACACCAATCGTCCCTTTTGCCTTGTGCCATTCATTTCGTTTTCAAGGATTTTGCATTTAACATCCCTGCACTTGTCGTTCCCTTTTGATTACTCTTGGTTACAAACTCCGACCGACGACCGACGCGACGACGACGAGTAGCAAGCAGCAAACCCGGTTTATAATCCTTCCTGCTCCTACTCAAGTAAATATACGTATATGTGTGTATGTTTTAAATCTGGATGATGTGGAATGCACTTATATATGCGAAGGATATTTTATAGTGTAGTTTTACTAGGTTTCTCCTTTACATTAACATTGAAGTGTGTAAAATCCTTGGTTAATCTATATATTTTTTGCTTACTTCCGTTAAGTTTTGACACTGTCCGGTTAGAGATTATCTCCGCCAGTGTGTGGTGTGATGGGAGCTCCAATATACCAAAGAACCAGTTATGAAAGCCATTGCAATATCCGGTGTTGACAGAAAAATGTTTAGACTTTTCAAATGGATCTGTTGATGTGTGGTTCTGGTTGGTGTTCTTTATGCAACATTTTCCATTTATAAATCTGGCCAAAATCGACAGGAGCAAGGATAATCCTAAATCGGAAAACATTTCATGTGAAGATTCCCAAGAGTCAAAGTGTGGGTTTTGGCTGCATCTGACAGGTCATGACAGAGTTGGTGTTGATTTATGCTTCCGCGTTAAGGATAATGATCCTAAGTGGAATGACACATAATTCCCATGTAGACTGATCACGGAGAGGTTATCTCGTCGTAAGTAACGTTATCAGTGGCAGGTACATGTGTGAAGAACCCAATATACCTCAGTGAGGTCGTGATGGCGGCGCGCGACAAGAACGAGAACACCAGCGACAGAGAAAGATGATTACAACGTGATGTGAATTTTAAATTGATCCCAACGGATGTGTTTTTTTTTATTTGTCTTGTTTGTTGTCCTGATGGCTGGAGATGGCATACACGAATTCAAATCCTGGCAGAGAACAAAACTCCTGCGGGAATATAATTTTTAATTAATATGCATTTGAATGTGTGCGGTGGCGTTGTTGTGGGTGGATTTTGTTGACTCGCACACACTCTTAGAGTAAATTGACACCTCATAGCAGATTTCAAGCTAACCGCATCGGGGTGTTGTGTGGCGTATATCGGGTATCAGGTCTTAGTCTAAAAGTGAAATTTTATTAAAACAAAAAGTGTGTGTGCTTTGATGCTCTCTCACATTTCAATTAATCGCACAAAGATGTGGCACTAGAGATTCAAGCCGGATTGAATATTCACAGAATGAAACGGAGTCAAATTGGTACACATTTATGAGATTATAATCAAGTAGGATTATGTAGATATAACTGAAGAAGACTTTTTCTCATATTCAATAAATCTGTGCGTGGTGGGCTTATAATTAGTAAAAGCAGCTCGTATCTGTACGAGAATTTAAGATTAAGATCGAAATGACTTTGTTTTGGTTTTATGAGAAGATAAATAGGTTTTTAAGAGATTCAAGATTCAGCTTCATGATGTAGAAGTTTTTGTGAGTTTATAAGTTTGACTTTTTGGTAAGAGATCTGGGTGAATTCTTTATGAAGTTGTTTTTTAACGCAGTAATTTTTCTTATATATACCGAAAACCAAATATATGTATAAACTAGTTTTCAAAGCATTCGTATGTGACTTCCGGCCTTCAGTTTGCTACATCAAAAAAAGGCTTCTGGCAATTCCGCTAGAATTTTCTTAGAATCTATGCCATAATATATTTATAAAAAAATTTCTGTTTTTTTAACTTTCTATTGGAAGTTATTGTAATCGGTCCGATTTGTGAAATTGAAAATTTTGACATTTCTCGACGATTCGAGGTCTCTGGAGTCGGATTACATTGTACCATGTACGTTCGTACGCTCGGAACCTTTTTTTCGTTCACGATATCTCGAGAACGCGTAAAGATAGCGACTTCGAGTAAATTTTATTTTACAGATAATAAAGCTGTTACGTGCTGAAAGGATTTTCAGAAAAATTCAATTAGCGGTTTTTTTATTATAGTAATTTTAAAAAAAAAGTTGTAAAATGGCTTGTTTCTAGAATATCTCTAGAACAAATAAAGCTATCGACTTCGGCCTAGTTTCATTCTATGAATATTGATGTAGTGAAAAAGAGGTAGCACTTAAAAAAATCAACCCACAGTTTTTTTTTTTTTTTTAATTAAAAAAACCATTAAAAATTGTTAAAAAATATCGATTATCTTGAGAACACGCAAAGATATTAAGTTCGGGTTAATTTTTTTAATACACAAAGCTATAGCTGATAATCGGTAATCGGTTTGTAAAAAAAATTGAATAAACGGTTTTTTTTCTAGGCCAAAAACAATGCAAAAAGAACTGCTAAAAATTGTTAAAAAATGTTTTTCGGCTCCAATATCTCAGAAACAACCAATAATATTAACTCGGAAATAATTTTAATCTACACACACTACCATAGTTAGTAATTGACAAGGTTTTTAAAAAAATCCATAAACGGTTTTTTCTAGGCCAAAAAAAATGCACACAAATGCTAAAAATTGTAAAAAAATGTTTTTTTTTGGCTTGAATATCTCAAAAACAACCAAATATATTATCTCAGAAATAATTTTAATCTACACATAATACCATAATTAGCTAAAGATAAGGTTTGTAAAAAAATTCAATTGACGGGTTTTTTTTTTCTAGGCAAAAAAGCTGCCAAAAATTGTTAAAAAATGTTTTTGGCTCGAATATCTCGAGAACAACCTTTGATATAAACTCCCGAATAATTTTATTTTACACACAATACCATAATTAGTCATTGGTAAAGTTTTTAAAAAAATTCAAGTGACCATTTTTTTAGGCCAAAAAAAACTGCAAAAAAAACTGCTAAAAATTGTTTAAAAAATGTTTAAAAATTACAAGAGGCTACTAAAAGAATTTCGGGACGTATATGTATATTCAGAGCAAACAGCCGAACGCCTTCTCTTGATTGTACAACTGATAAGGTTTTTGAAGATTTTGAATTGATAATTTTCTTATAAAAGTAAATATCGGGTATCGAGTTTCAAAGGGCACCAATAGGAAGTTATCAGTGTGGGTCAAACCCAGCCTCTTTTTTTTTTTTTTTGAGCTAGAAAAGATCATAATTTTTTCTGGCATTCTCAGAATGTCTGACTTTTTCTCCAAATGTTTGTCTGGAGTTTTTTCCACTTTCAAAAATGGAAGAAGAAACTGAAAAAGTAGTTTGGATAAAAAGTTTGCCGTTTTTTGCTTTGGAAAACTGCATTCGAAATCAGTTTATATAAATTAGAGGAAAAGCCAGAATTGTTTGAAAAGAAATAAGAACGACATCAGCTGTGAAAGAAAAACTTTTCTAAATTAGTTAAATCTATTTGGTAGGAGGAGTTTTTTTTTTTTAAATCGCTATTTCTACATCATGGGTAAAATTGGTCGTGCAACAAGATTTTTTTAAGAAGTGATAAAAATATTGTTTTGGTCAGGAGCGTAGGTACTGCTGTATCAGCTATGTCAATGATACAAGGCTCCCGACCCGAGATATTGGGACCGACCCCCGAAATCCTATAAGTCTCAATGTGTATTATTGTTGCTTAGATATTTTGATTGCTCAAACTAAGCCTCTATAAAATCTGAGGAGAATGTTCGAATTTCAAGTCTTATAGAGCCAGATAAATCGTTATCGCTTCCAAACGACATAATAAAAAAGGAGCAGGAAGACTGGTTAAAATCCGAAATTCAGAAAATTCATTCCATAAAAGAACTTGCCAAATTATTGGTAATTGAATTTAATAGTCTTGCTTCTACGAAGATTTTTTAATAATACAAATTCGATATACAACTGAAATAAATCAGCCAAGTAAAAGACTTAGCACTATTTTATTGGACTTGTTGAATTATTGATTCAAAATAGCTTTTAACGGTTAGTTTCTTTCAGTTTTCTCGAAGTTATCACTACATGCTTTCTTTTTTACAACACCAACAGCTGAAAGAAGCTTTTTAAAGCTTAAAATATTAATTAAAAATTTCCTAAAAAAATTCTATAGGCCAGGAATGTTTAACGGATTTATCAATTTTGTTCATAGAAGCAACAAATCTTGAAAATTTTAAATCTTGTTCAGCTATGGAAGATTTAATCAATAAATTAACAGATAAAAAAGTCAAGAAAAGTTTGGTTATATTTTTATATTTTTGGTTATATTTTTAAATTAAACTTATCTTATGTTGATGCAAGTGTTTTAGTTTATTAAAGAAAAACACTTAGGTATAAGGCTGTGCCCCAGTTAGGCAAGGAGGAGAGTCCAAAAAAATTGTTGATACAATAAGGCCCCAAAGGACTAGCTACGCCACTGATTTTAGTAAAGTCTAAAGCTGAAAAGTAAGTTAAAACTACAAAAATGTGAAACTTTTTATTAGAACAGAGATGTGAAAAAGTCAAAATTTGTGTTCATAAAATGGAAGATAACAGTTTCAATTGTGTCAACATTAATTTTTATTAGGCTTTTTTTCTAGCTCTGAGCAGAGCATGATCAAATCTCTCCAATTTATTTATGAAACACATACATATGTATGAGCACTAATTTTTCTTATCTGTCAAATCACATGAAAATTGTATGAAGTTGGCTGCGATCAGGTTTTTTCTCCGTTTGCTCGATAATTTTATTCTGAGCTCATGTAGTAAGCTCCGAGTTAGCACTGATTGAAAAAAGAAACACAAGTTGAGGGCTGTGAGCTAAAAAAGAAAACACAGATTTTTTTGACAGCTGCTTTGCTCTGAGTTAAAAAAAGAAGAATGCCCATGTTTTTAAGCAATTGTCACTAAATAAATAAATGAAAAAGATTTTGACGCTTTTAAATGAAATACATTATTTTACGGTTATTCCCGCAAGTCTCTTATGCCCAAAACAGATGTGCGCCATAATAAATTTACACAGGTTCTTATGAGAGCTGACATATTCCAGGCTCTGCATGCAGCCTTTGCTGCACGATATCTCTATTTCTAAATTTGCTGCATGGGGAAAAAGCTGCACATCTGTTTTCGGCTTTAATGAATTCACCAATTTTATTCCAAACATGTTCTTCCAAGAAGTTTAAATTGAATTCCAAAATTTTATTAAAACTCTCCTGTCTATATTTAGAATTCTAAAAAATCATGGAACATACACACATTTTATAAATTTTCCTTCGTATTATCTGTCAAAGGAGAAAGGAAGAAGCCGTTGTCAGATGATTACGTATTCGGTGGTTTGCACAACACATTTTTTTTTCATAGTCAATCAGAATTACAGGAATGAAACAATACAAAATCTGATCGAAAACTAATGTCGAATTCCTTTCACCAAAAAATTCGATTTGTTTAAAAAAAATTGATCTTTCTGGAAAAATTCCTTGTATTAAAAGAAAAAAAATTAAATTTTTTGTTGAAAGGAATTCGACATTAATTAACTTTATTCGTTTTTTAAGAATTTATTTATAAAAAAAAAAAATTGAAAGATATTTGTGAGGTGGTTTGATATTAAAAGTTGTATTGTACAAAATTATCAACGCCCATTTATTTTGTTTATCATTATTTATACACTGTTCAAAAAAATTGTCAGTACAGGGAAGATAGGACGGTTTCCTTTCAGTATGGTTGCAATGGCTTGCATAAAACTGTCCCACTTTAAAACATTCACATAGTTTCCAAGTTTGCATCATAAATTGGTGCAAATCGATAAAAATATCGAAAGCTTCAAAAAGCACCAAACCTGAAAGCTCTCTAATAAAAACTATTGAAACAGCTGTAATGATTTGCTGTCAATTGAAAATGGCAGGTAACTCTGTTTGGATGCGCAGCAGGGAAGAATGTTGAATAGAAGACGAGTAGACGAGTTCCGCTTGCGCTTTCCATAGTAATAAGTATCGGTCATAGCTTTAATGGTGGAGTGTACTTAACTTTGGGGAGTATCTATTACAACAAAAATTCGTGAATAAATTTACATAAAACAAAAAGTTAATATATTTATTTAAATTTTTTACAAAACTATTCAAACAACAACTTTATTCTTTTTCTTTTCATTCTTGACTTTCAACAAATACAATAAATTAGTAAAGATTAAATACTGGCAATTGATATTGCATTATGATTTCTAGAAATAATAAATTAAATTATATTTATTTAAATTTAAAATAACATATTGCTATCAGAAGAATAATTCGAGCCGGCATAAGCATTACCCCTGCGAGTCATCTTAAATTTGTTTTCTTTAATTCGCTCATTCTTTTTCGTTGGATGTGGCAGTGCGTAACACAATTTCTTCCAAAACCATGGATCATCAAATCTAATATAGGTGTACATTTTAATATATCCCTGCAGATCAGGGTCTAAATTATCAGTGTTGATATCGCCAACAATTATAATAATCACTCGAATTCTTTTTTCGTTCAAGGATGCAGTATGAGCTACTCTGAATTCCAAACGCGCCCATTGCGATTTCAAGTAGTTTTGCGTCATCAAAATTAAAGTTCTCTTAGAACGCTGAACTGATTTTTCAATTTGGTCTGGAATAAAACCACCGCCAAGCCAATCCCGATCGTGAAGACAAAGCTTATATGGATTTTCGCCGCTTTCCAATTTTGAAACTAATTCACTTGCAACGAATTCTGCATCCAGACTAGAATACGACAAAAATGCATCGTACTTTCTGTTCTTGTCTACCTCTTCTTCTGTTACCCAGCATAAACAGATTTTATGCGCATACATCCAAATCAGAATTGATTCCTTGTTCGTAAAGTAAAAATACAATAGAAGAAGGAGTGCAATGGAAATTATTGCAAGAGTTATGCAGATCACTAACAATACATCACTGCTTTCAATTATACATAATTTAGCGTAGGATAACGTGCTAAAATTTCTTCCGTCCGCACATTTGTCGAAATCTGGAAAAAGTCTTTTATTCCCTATAACAAAACGATTTAAGTTCTCCGATGAGCAGTCACATTCTATTGGATTGCGATATAGGAGGACGGATTTTAATGTCTGGCTTTTTCTCATCACCTTTATAACTTTATCGTCTAATCTCTTTATCTTGTTGTAAGCACTGATCTCTATAATACACTGGATAGCGCATCCATACAAGAAAGTTGATGCCATTTGAGAATTGTTATAATGTTGAGTTGCCTATTTTTTTGTATAACGGTATAACTGTATAACATAATGAAATGCAAAATTTTTTACAAAATTGCAACTAAAATATTTTAAATTCACTTTTACAATTATTTTACGTTACAAAAATTCAAATTTACATACAAGTGATGGTTCTTTTGCTTTTTTTTCTTAGAAATTCCACTTTGGTTTTTGCCCCTCTTCGGTTGTAGTAGAATTTTTGAGATCTCAGCAACTTGAACTGGCCTTCTCAGCCTCACTGAACATACCTAAAGTGTTGAGTTGCCTACGTACTTGTCATCTTCAATTGGAAGTAGAAAAACTGTTATACTTTGTAGGGAATCCACTATCCAGTGTATTATAGAGATCAGTGGTTGTAAGACACATCCAAGTATGACATGTTTTCTGGGATATCTTTACTAGAAATATCGGCTATTTCGTTGTGAGCTGCAAAAAGTTTCGTTACACCTTTGTATCCTGACTGAGAACGACCATTTAAGTTGGTTAGATTATTATAATCAACTGACAATACAATTCCATTTTTAAAAAATGATTCCAACTCAGGCAATGGTGGAACCTCAGTCAATGCAGCATTCGAACAGTTCACATTCAAAGTTGGATTGACTGGTCGAATCCAACAAAAGCATCCCCGTGGACAACTTGTATTCATCGAACACAATAATTCGTCTGGAGAGAGATAATTGACTTGGTGATCTTTAAGACCGCCCGCGGACAAGCATCGCAAACTTTCATACATACTCATTTGTTTATTGGCCTTGTCGAAAGAAATGAGCTTGCAATCGCATTGAAAAGAAATATTTCTACTTGTAAGATGGATCTCTTTTATATAATTATTGGAAAAATTAAAAAAAAATGTATCCTCGTTGATAGAACCAAGATCCGACAAGTCAATGGTACTGATGTTGTTAAAGCTCAAATCAATTATGGTATATGGTGAGAATCGTTGTATTCCAGTAAAGTTGTCACTTCCAACTGAATCGTTCCTCATTACAAATGTTCTCAAAAGTTTGACAAAGGGTTCAATAGTTTTCATATGATTACCATTCATATTTATATATTCTAGGCGTATAGTATCTTTAAAAACATTTGGGTCCATATGTTGAATATAATTATTATTCAGGTATAGCGTCTTTAACTTGAAAAGTCTGTAAAATATCCACCTAAAATAAATTAAATCATTGATAGGTACACCAAAGAATTGAGATATGAAATAACTTACCCTGGCAGGCTCTTGAAACAGATAAAATTGAGGCTTAGTTTTTCTAACTTACTATTTGACTTTTTTAAGAAGGGACATTTATCTGCTGTTTTAAATTTATTCCATGATAAGTCCAAGCTAATTATATTTCCTTTACATAATGCTGGTAGTACTTCGACATTCGTCCCCGATATTTTTAATTGATTGATTGCATTTGACTCATTCAAAATTTCTTCAGAGATTTCCTCCAATGGAAGAACCAATAAAACTGTTCTCAGTTTTGGTAAACCTGTGAGAAAATGTACTGGCAATTTCGTTATAGGACTGCCACTGAGGCCTAAAACTGTAACATTTGCATTATCCTTGAGTGTTCTATTGGAAAGTTCGGTTAACGGATTGTTATGCATAAACAATTCTATGCCATTGGAAAATGATTCATCGAATGTGGGCAGCATTGGAATATCTGTAAAATTTCCACCGTAACAATTCATAACAAGAACTGAATCCGTATCAGTTTTTTGTATGTCATAAGTGCATCTTTTCGAAACATTGCAGAGCAGTTCACTTAGGTTTAGGTCAAATAACAACCGGCCTTTCAAATCGATTGGAAACTCACACTGAGTTCTGAGTTGGTAGTCCGCTCTCAAGTGTTGGTGAAGACATATCATTTTACAATCGCAATTTATTGGATTTCCTCTAATATCAATTTGTAATTCAAAATTCGATTCGAAAACCAATTTCATGAGAATGCAATCTATAAAACTTATTTTGTTGAATCTTAAGTCTACACCTGATAGGTTCTTGCTAATGCTCAATATGCTGTAGGGAATTTCGTTTATTGAATTGTTTTTTAAATTAAGAATGGAAAGTAGCTTTAAGTTGTCAAACACAGATCCAGGTTGGGGTTGATTGTAATCCGAACTTGTTGTAACTAAATAATTGTTTTCCAAGTTAAGGAAAAGCAATTTAGTAAGAGGATTGAATATTTCACTAAAAAGAAAAATATATAGATATAAGTTACTAAAAATCTACATAGAAAGTGAAGAAATAATATTTAAAATGCATATCCGTATATACTGCCTTATTTATAAACAAAAAATGATTATTTCAGCTCTTGTGCTCAGGGAAACTACACCATCGAATAAGAATTCTCCGGACTCAAATGGAGCATTTTGCAATCGTCTTTAATTTGAGTCCGGAAAAATCTTATTCCATGGTATATTTTCCCTGAACACAAGAGCTGAAATAACCATTTTTTGTTTATAAATAAGGCTGTTAGTTTTCAAATGCTCGTATATCTTGAAATGATCATTTATATCTATCATTTTTTCTAATCCTAAAGACCTCAACCTTGACTATCTGATCAAAAGAACCCAAGATATAAGCTTTACAATCGAACAATATGAGCTTTATTAGAATTTTTTATAAAGCAAACAAACTGAAAAGAAATTATGCATACATATGTTTATGTATGTACGAAAAAGAGTCCATATAGTTCAACTAAAATGCTTATATCTGGGTTCTATTGATCAGATAGTAAAGGTTAAGGTATTTAGTATTAAGAAAAATTACAGAGAATCGTTTCACATTGTGATTGTTTAAATGTAAGCCATTTTTAACCCCTCACAACAATAGCAAGCTGAGAAAAAAAAATTGTCAAACTATTTGTATTCGATATCATTACACTTGTACCTATTAACCCACGTGCTTACGTTTAGGTTACGCTTTACCTCACTAAATTTGCTGTCATCTCTTTGAGACTAACGCATAAAGAAATTTCAAAATATAAATAATTAAAAGTTCGGCAATTTTGAGTTTTGGACAACGTTTTTGGAAACAATAGGTACGATCGTACTCGTTATAAATGTATCTTTGTGCTGATACTGTTTTAAATGAAAATAACAATACGGATAAAATGAAAAAAAAAAAAAAAAAAATCAAAAGCCACCAAAAATTGATGAAAAAAAAATATTGTAATATTAAAAAAATCTGTAGCAAAATTTGGCAAATACGGGTCAACTTACATATTTCTTATCTGTTTTTCAAAAACATAAAACTTAGTTCCAGAAAAAAATCACCTTGGCCAATGTCTATTTGGTTCATATTTTGACTTTCAAACGTTTATTATTTCAAGTTGTAGATTAGCTTGGTATTACGGTTGTCGAATGAATTCATTCGATTCGCCAAAAAATTCATCGCAAAATTAATTTATTGTCAATGATTTTCTTCAAAGTAAAATAAAAATTAAATTGTCATAAATATAATTTGATGGATTTTTTGCAGTTTTATTCAAATTTTATGCGTTTTCCAATAAGTTCAATTAGGTAAATATATCGTCGAACAACAATTGTATGTTAATAAACCATCCAATTGACTTACAGCCAACCGGGAGTGCGATCTGTAAGCTTGTTTAATTTGGTGTATCGGTTGGCTTTGTACTGATAATGGCTATTTTAAACTTTGCGCACTAAATAGAGATACATATATTTTTAAACCCATTTTGTTTGAAAATATAATGTTTTTATCTAATAAATTCGTGTTTTATTTGTGTTCGCCGGCCAGTCGCTAACAATTTTCATTCGCCTATAGTTTTGACGTCTGAGGCGAGCCACCTGACGAATGTTCGCTAATTCTAATACTACCGATTTGATTTATTCGTCAGCTTTTTTGTTCGCGGGGCGAACGATGATAGGGCCCTAAATATATCGATTACAAAAACAACTTTTTCTCTATTTTTTTCGTTTAGAAAACAGATTAGACATTTATCTTTGTTTACCCTAATCTACCCTACTGAAATTTCGATTTTTAAAATATCATTTTTTGTTTATGGTATTTTTTTTTTATCTCCTTCTTACCCTCTGAGCTGTGACATATAATTGAAAAAAAAAAAACGAAAATTGGTCTTTAAAGCGTGAAAACTCTATGCCTTGACTACTTCAGGCTAGGCAACCCTTGCACAAAATGTTTGTTTAGGAGCATTCCATGAAAAATGAGAACTCTCAAATTTTCGATTTTTTAATGTTAATGCACGTTTAAAGCAAGATGGCGGCATATAAACAGTATAATTTTAACTAAAACTAAAATTAATGTGATGTTTTTGAGTTTTAGTCATATTTATTTTGGGAGTATTAACATCAGATGACTTTTAATTATGATTTTTCTTTCAGCCTAATGAATATCTGACAAAAAAAAGACACTAAAAAAGACTTTTTTTTCAATCGGAAATTTCAACCGGAATTTTGACTTTCCAATACATTAAAATTGACAAAAAAAAGGGAAGAGTACCAAATTCATAGCCTATCAGAAGACAAAACGGTTGTTAACTATTAAATAACTACTCTTAAAAACCGTTAATTTCAACTCTGTCACACACGTGACGCAATTTGTCTGTACGTGACAACCCATTAAAAAATTCCTAAAAATATAAGGATGAGCCTTTTTAAGATTTTTTTTCCTCATAAATACTTACTTTGATTCTTCCTTATTATTCGGTTCTTACAAATTTTCGATCGATGTCTAATAGTTTTGCTGAAATCTGAATATCATCATATTATAAAACGGCAAACACGAATTTTGTGGTACAATTTACGCGGTCTAGAAAAGCTGAAGGCATATAAATTATATATCGTTGGAAAGGTTTTGTGCCACAGAAGTGCACAAAATATAAATTCATTAAATTATTAAACCGCAAATAAGTTAAATAACAAAAGAAAATTTCGTATTAAGAGGGAGCGAGAAAGAAAATTTGTAAAAACACACAATGAGGTGGAGGTGGTTGTACATCATCCACGGATGAGCTTCAGCGGAGAATCATCACCAAATACCTACAAAAAGAGAAAGAAAAAAAAATAACACGAAACTATGCAATACAATTATTGTGCATGTGTTTGATTTGGATAGAATACAAAGTCATAGTGGAGTTGGCAGCTTGCACGTCGCATTAGTATACAAATCGTCGTGTATAACAAAAAATACATTTGGTTGGGTAGGTTTTAATAGGCGTAAACTCACGAAAACTGTTGTAGGTAGTAGGTAGTTACTTTGTAGGATTTTAACTTCAGTCAAAATTTCTGTCAATTAGAAGATAATGTAATTGGCACTCGGATTTCGAGGGCTGGACGTACTAGTTAAGATAATAATGTAGAACATTGGTTGACTCGACCCGTCTGTACGTGACACCTTCTCTTATTTTTATTTCTAAGAAATTTCAAAGAATACCTTTAAAGTTTTTGCAAAAAATCGAAGACTAATGTACAAACTTTTGAAAAAAATTAATACATGACCTATCTAATCAAAAATAACAGCCTTATAATAACAGAAAATTAGTTGAAGTTGTCTGTACGTGACCATGGAATGCTCCTTTGGTAGACACTACCTATAATACAAGAACTGTACACTATTGTTTTCCTGATCCCTCGATGAGGGTAGGTCGTCCTATGGCGGGAAAAAAAATTAAAAAAAAGAGACATTATATACATAACTACATATGCAATTCAGAACCTAGAATGATGTACTATGTCTAAAACAGTTTATTAACAGTTTTAATGCAAAAATAGGAGAGAACATTTAAATTATAAAGAGCACTCATGTTTTTTTATTCATCTACCAAACAAGTCATTTTTAATGTCCCCATCATATACATAGTTACTGAGTGAAATCTGTAAATTTTGTCTCTAAATTAAAAATTATACTTACTTACATACTAATTAGCAGCTGACTTAAAAATACTTACTTTGAAAGCTTTGTAAGTAGATTGCCAGATAAATCCAAATTCTGTAGGTTATTGTTGCTATCAAATAATCCGTCAGCAAGCGTTCGTATCCGATTTTTAGAAAGATCTAACGTTTCGAGATTTGTCTGGTCGTCAAAAAGTCCAATTGGTAGTTTATAAAAACTATTTCCATTAATATTAAGCGAATGTATCTCTTTCAAACCGGCAAATGTATTATTAGAAATAAAATCCAATTGACAATTTATTATTTTAACATTGTGTAGATGCAGCAGGCTACGAAGCAAGCCTTCTGGTAATTTTTTCAACACAACTTGATTTCCTTTATGGTAAAATTTCTCAAGATTCTCAGATTCTAGAGTCAATGAGTTCAGTCTAGTGTGATTGGCAAAAATGCTTGCGGAAATTTCGTGTAGTTTATTTGTCTGTAGCACCATTTTCATAAGATATTTCAGGGGAGCAAGGAGGAGAGATAGATGTGATGAGTTAATCGAATCCGAATAGATTGATAAAGAATACAAGCCTTCGAAATCAGCTAACAAATCCGTAGGCAGTGTTGAAACATTTTTAATAGTAAATGTTAATTTGCCTACAATATCATGAAGCCCTCTAAGATTTGCACGTGATAGAGAATTATCAATTAGTTTGTTATCAAACTCAACCTCTTCTGTAGAAGTTATTTGTAGTGAATGTGTAAGGATGTCTAAAATCTCGTCATTTGCTGTAAATCGACAAGAACTAAATTTCAGTTTGTTTATTGTATTCGGAAAGCTCTTCTCTGGCCGTAAGTTAATTTTTAAAGGAGTTGCATTGTAACAATTAAATTCTATATCAAAATAAATGAAAAATTAACTTTTAAATTTAACCAGAATTCTTGAATTTATACCACAAGAAATATGTTCTGAATATTCTGTTCTTGATTCGTTGCAGTGCAGAATAATATGATCGGTTTGCAGCGCGCAGGTAAGATCATAAAAGTAAGCAAGTAGAAATAATGTGTTAGGCAGCAAAACGATTAACTTTAGACAACTTGGAGTCATTATAGATGTTAACGCCCTAAAAATACATAAAGAAAAAAATTGTAAACATATATTTAGAATAAGAAAAACATTCATTAGGTAAATATAGGTACGAAAATAGTAAATAACCTTAAAAACAGGGAATAAAATTCGTGTGTTTTTGCACGCATATAGGTACATTACATAATACCTACGCTTTGCGCTAAGTATACAGTTCCAATGTCAGTGATATTGTTCTATACAAGTTAATATAGAGTTTGATAGTTTTGGTCTTATTAATTAGTTTTATGGCTGTTTAAACTATGTCTAAGTATTTCAAAACCATCGGAAATATGCTTTATTTAATAAAAAAAAATATTGCATTTCTAAAGGTTTAGACAATAGATTACGTTGTCTAAAGCAAGATAAAACGAAAAATCACTTTAGCAACAATTAGAAAGGTTTTTTAAAAACTTGGACGGCTGTCTAAAGTTAGACAATGTTTATTAATACGACCATTTGTGTTTAAACATTTGTCGAACTGTCTCGGTTAACAAAATAATCTACATCAACCCGAGTAATGTCATAGTACACAGCTTTTAAGTAAAAGCTGACATGATGATAGGCAATAATTTCTTTATTATTTCCCACACAACCAAATTTAATTTATTTTATTTTTAATTCAATGTAATACAATTTGTATACCTTTCATATACCCCAAATCGCACCCAACTTCCTCAACAGCGTGAGACCAGACAAAATATGATTTCAATAAAAGTGTTTAAAGTGTTTTGCCTATATGCATTAGTTTCACTGCCCACGGCAAGCCATCTGGTCGGTTGACAACATCTGACTCTAAGTCAAACCTTTGTTCACATTATGTACTTAAATAAATAAAATTTGTACAATCAAATTAAAATCATTTAATTTTGTTTTGTGGAAACAGTTTTGTCTAAGAAAATATCTTTTAAATAATTGCTTGGCACTTTTCCCAAAAACAGAGGCAAAATAGGAGCAAGCGCTGCACATATAGTCCAGTCAACCAAGACTCAAAATCATAAAATAAATTAAATAAATCGTGTAGTCTGGATTAGTTTTTTAAGTGGTAAGGGTGACCCCCAGGTACAACATACTAAAAGTCCCCAGCCCAGGCCCGCGAGCTTTAGCCAGGAGAGGGGGGTAAAGGTCCCCTTTTGTACTATTTCGTAAATATTTTGAAAACCAAGAGTATTAGCGGAAAAGTTTACACTGCAATATGAAATTAAATTAAATTTTCTTCAAAATAGGTTTTCCTCATATTTTTGCTAGGAGCAATACTAAGAGAGATATGGGGGGTACAAATGTCAGAGAATCTGAAAAAACCATGTTAATGCGTTCAAAATTTAACGTTTTTTGATGAATTAACCCTGAAATTATAGAAAAGGTAAATACGTATCGATTAATGATAATTCCATTGACTTGATGAAAAAGAAGGTAGGGGTGGCCAGAGTTAAAATATCCTTAATTAATTTATTTGATACAGTGTTTTTTGTGATATGAAAAACACTGTATCTTCAAAGGTAAGAAATAAGTATGCAATTTATTTCCAAGTTATTGACCAAAATTTTATGAAATAGTTTTAAGAGATATATAAAGAAAAAATTGCTAAGGAGGGGGGGTCTAGTTGCCCCCACTTATACGGGAGGGATCATTTTCTGAAAAAATTGGATAAGTAATCATTTAAAAACAACGGAAATATTTACAATGCTATATTATAGGTTTTTGAAAATTCAAAGACCTATTCAATTATATCACTGCAAAGGCAAGTAATTTTAGTTAAAAGTTTTTGAAAAAATTGACTTTAAATCAAAAATTAAAAAAAAAGAAAAAAGTTAACTTCAGGTAATTTTTTTCAAAAATTTTTGCTATAAAGTATTAAATTTTCGTTTAGTATTGGATACTGTTTTTAATCCTTAGGAAAACGCTAAAAACTAGATATGGCTATAAGTCTTTTAGTTTTAGAGAAAATTAAAAACTATGAAAGCTACTACTTTTTTTAGAAAATTATTTGTGTAGAGAAATTATAGTACATTGAAACGGTCCATGTTGTAACGAATAAAAAATAAGTTAAAAAAATCATGTAGTCTGGATTATTTTTTTAAGTGGTAGGGGTGAGCCCCAGGTACAACATACTAAAAGGCCCCAGCCAAATTTACAATTACAATTGTCATCTATCATAAAGTGGACATCGACTACTTACATAGCCCTTTTACAAGGTGAATTTACAATTTCACAACAAAATAACAACTCACAGCTTATTTCATACAGCTACCCCAATGCAGCAAAGCTCTAGATTTGAACGCAGTTGACCATAATGTTTTTTTTTGTTTGCGATAGATGAAATTTGTAATCCCTTCCCCCCCCCCCCCCCCCTCACCTTATTACTTTTTCTGTTATTTCTGGGTAAGTTGATCGATAAACATTAAATATTTAGAGAGTAATTACCGATTTTTTATAGACTTGTTGAATTTCTAAGCCCCAAATCTCCATTAGTATCACTTCTAGCGAAAATATGAACAAACCTTTTCTGTAGCACGTTTAATTTACTTTCATTTTGTGTTGTACACTTTTCGTGCAATCATTTTAAAGAATGGACACCTGTTTGTTTATATAGAACTTGAAATAATACATATAGTTTCTTCTATCAAATAAATATCACCAAAGAAAGTATTTTTTTGTTGTTACTTAACTTTTAACAACAAAAAAATACTTTCCACCACCAAATATTCTGAGTTTGGGTCGTAACAATAAGAGAAAATCGTTTGGTTGAAGGGGTCTATGTCCCCCCCTTTTATAAGGGAGGGACCATTTTCTAAAGCACTTGCGTAAAGTGGATAAATAATCGTTTAAAAACAACGGAGGTATCTATAATACAATGCTATCGGTTTTTGAAAATCCAAAGATCTATTCTTTCATTTTGTTGGTAAAACAAGTTTTTTTCAGTTAAGGTTTTTAAAAAAATTTAATTTGATTTTAAAATTTTGAAAAATTTATTACGAATTTGCCCAAAGATTACACTGCTAATCCACCCTACAAACACGAATACTCCAAGACAATTTTTTTATATTTTTCTATATTTAATAGGTGTTTTTTTATTCGTAATCTTTAGCTAGGATAGTTATGCAAGCGCCTGAGCTGTATTTTATGTTTTTCTTATTCGGTCATATTGTGAGTTTTACCTGAACAATATTTCACCTTAAAGTTTTCTGTTCGCCCGGAACTTTAAAAGGTATTGTGAGTTTCGCCCGAACAAAATTTACATCCTCCGTCTTACTGCTATCTCGTTCGCCTACTAAAAATAGGTGAAAATTTAAGCTATCGATGGCATTGCATTCTGCCTGAAATTAATGTTCATAATAAAGGGAAGTTCTTGAAACATGAAATATTTTACGAGGGAAACTCACAATAGGCGAAAACATTTTCCGAGTGAAATGTTGTTCGGGCGAAACTCACAATTAGGCTGATTATATTATTGAACTTAAAGCTATGAATTCTTTTGTCATTCGAAATATTTTTTTTGTTAGGTATAATTTCATGTTTTGTAAAATAAACGAGCTTAAGATCGTAAATAAAAAAAAAAAAAAAAAATCGATCGTGAGGAGAGTTCCAAAATCCCGATATATTAATGTTTTACTTTTTAGCCCATCTTAGTCAAACGAAAAATATTATTAATTTGAAATCACCGGGTGGGTGCACAGTGAACTGTGCACCGAACAGTAAGGGTGTATATGGAGGTCGTACCGTCTTGCTGGTAATTCGCATAGGTACTTTTAGGGTGTCGCATCGTTTTGCTCGTAATAAGCTATGGGGTATTGTAGGATGTTGAAACGCTTCATTACAGCCTACCTGTAAAGCCATGAACTGTCAAAATCCATTGAAGGATGACTCCGATTTAAATGGATTAAAAAACCTCTACAAAACAACAACAAAAGAAAAAAAAGACTCACGAGTCTGTTTTTTTCCTCGTGCTTCACACAAGACTCCACACCCCGCATTTTTCTTACCAACAAACTGCCGAGATATCGTACTCTATCTTTTCAATCTAAACAGGCGTCTTATCTTACATCTTTTTACCAGCAGAAAACACGAAAGAAACCAAGGCTAATACTACGTTTCCACCGACCACAAAACCGAGATTTAGGTAGATTTACCTGAAATCTTTAAATCCCAAAAGATTTACCATAAAAATTTATTTCCTAAACCTTGTTTAAAGCTTTATATGTCGAAATAGTTTTAAAACTCGAACTGGCTTATATTTTCTCACACTGAATACATTCATTGGAAAGTGGACACACATGAAATTTTCTGTCTCACTCAGTGGCGTAGCTAGCCCTTTGGGGGCCCTGTACGAGTAACAAACAAATTTTTGGGGGCCCCTTCATTTTACTTGACTTTTTATTTAACTAACTAAAACACTTGCGTCAACATATGACATGTTTAATTTAAAAAATTGCCTTTGGACTAAAACTCCTCAAATTAAATCTTTTCTTGACTTTTTTTCTGCAAATTTATTGATTAAATCTTCCATAGCTGAACAAGATTTCAATTTTTCAATTTTTTCGTCTTCTATGGAATTGATAAATCCTATAACATAACCGTTCCTGTCCCATAGAAGCTGGAAAAGCTTCTTTCAGCGGTTGCTGTTTATTGTAACCGAAAGCGTCAAAAAAAAAGAAATCGTGTAATGACTACTTCAAGAAAGCTAGAAACAAGACTATTCAATTCAATCACCAATAATTTAACAACTTCTTTAATGGAAGAATTTTTTGAATTTCGGATTTTAAACAGTTTTTTAAAGCAGTTCGCGGAAATCATTTTACAAGTATTTTTTTATATATTTTTCAACCAGTCTTCCCGCACATTTTTTTATTATTTCGTTTGAAAACGATAACAATTTATCTGGTTCTAAGACTTCGAACATACTACTCGCATATTATAGAAGCTTTGAAATCTTTATTTAGTTTGAGTAATCAAAATATCTAAGCAGAAATAATACACGGGTTGGGGTTAAAATTCTACCTGGGTGTCAAAATACTTTTGTTAAAATTCTGATTCAAATTTCTGCTTTTAAAAATTCTGTTTTACAAACTTATGCGATTAATAAAAAAGTTTCAAAAAATGAAAAGGCTCGCGCTATTTGCAGAATTATGTTAAACAGTGTTGGTTTGAAATTTGAGTTCTGTTTTATAATTTTAAAAATAAACATTATATAGCGTATTTATAAACGTTTTTTTTTAACTTGCAGCCATCCAAGTTATAAATAAAAAATTTTAATTGTTGCTGAACTGATCTAATTTATAATATAACTTTAGACAACTGAATAGATTGTCTTTACCTTGTGAAATGTACCTAAGATTGGTTTCCATAAATACGACTATTTGGAAATACTAAAAAAACACGACTGTATGTATTTATTTATAGAAATAATATTATTTTTTATTTTTTTAATTTTATATTTATTCTTTTTAAAAGCTCAAAATCAAAAATGGACTCATTTCTTGGAACGAAAAAGAATTGAGGAAGTATAAATTGTCGTTCTTTAAAGTATTGGTCGCTCGGTGGAGTTATATGATAAGATTTTTACAATGTCACTAAGAAAAAAACTTATTTTTTTTATCAAAAGCTGAAGCAGATAGAATCACAAAATGGGAAGATTATAAAATCAAAAAATAAAAAAAAAAAACAATTGAAAATATACCTAGGCTAAAGCCAAATAAAATTTTTTTTAATAAAAAATAGCTAAAAATATACTCTAACTTTGCTCAGATTAGGTATTATTTATTTTTAATTGTTAAATACTGATAATTTTTGTTGTAAACTTCAAAATTTTAAGTTTGCATAAATATTGGTAATAAATGTTTCTTTGGAAAAGCAGATTGAGCAGAATTTTATTCTATTAAATATTTACTATCAGTATGTATTTTGAAAAGCAGAATTTTGAAAAACATAATTTTGTAAAACCGAAAAAAAAAAAAAACAGAATTTGAAAAGCAGAATTTTTGCAAGGCAATGCAGAATTATGAAAAGCAAAACTTCGAAATCCTAATTGTGACCCCCTCCCATAATAAACATAACTATCGAAAAGACACATGCAAACAAATTATTTATAAGTACACCTAAAAATCGACCTCAATGAAATTTTGTTTTCCTTTCCTGTCGGGTGCTCTGTATCTTTAGGGGTCTCTATATCTCGGGGGCCCTGTATAATTTATATAGCCGATACAGCGGTAGCTACGCCACTGGTCTCACTTCAACGTCATTAGAAAGAACGAAACAACATCTGCAAACTGTCAAAATAAATCTACTTTTTAATCTTTTTGTGCGGTGGAAACATCAAATAGGTTTATTTAATTTAAACTGAGATAAACCTTCGGTGGAAACATAGTATAAGGATGAGACCGAGACCGAGACGAGACTGGAAAATTAAAATTTTCACGAGAAAAAGGCGAGACCGAAATCGAGACGAGACTTGGTTAGGCGAGACCAAGACCGAGACCGAGACAAGACTGAAATTTTTCGATTTTGACGAGACGGAGAGAAGACTAACAAAAGTCTCGCCTGGTCTCGTCTCGTTGCCAGCCCTATTTATACAGATTCAATTATCATTATTATTGTTATTATTTAACTATAAATGCTTAAAATGAAAAACTGCATCTTCTATGGACATGCACATTGGTGATTTCTCATTTATTATTTGTGTGTCCCATAATACGTAAATCGTTTATAGGCAGGACAACATCTGCCAGGTCAGCTAGTTACAAATAAATTTACTAAAATAATTTGTTTTAAAGCTAAGAGTTCTTACCACTCTTCATAAAATAATCTTTAAATCAGTTCCAGCATATCTTTTCAGTAAAATTGTGTTTTTAAGGAATACATCCAATTCTACTAGAAATTGCTTGCCAAGACACAGAAGTACTCGAGGTGCATCATCATTTCTGATTCGTGGCATTAAACTTTGGAATGTCCTCTCGAGGCAAGTGCGATCTATCTATAATTTTAATAACTTCAAGCGTTTGGTATCTGCTACTCTTTCGTAATATACTTCCGATTCTTGAGCATTCCCTGGTCCAAATTATAGATATAAAAGCTATTATATAAATAATTATTTCTTCGTATTTATACATGATTTTCTTGCGATTATTTAAATTTAACTGTATAGTACACTGGTATTCTTTTAACTTGTAGTAAATTTGTAAAAATCAACCTTATCGTTTGTTTCATTATTGTATTTTATATTATCTAAGCATATAAATAAGGGACAATGTCCTACAATATGTAGTAGAAAATAAATAAATCAATAAATAAAAAAATTGTATCTTTTAATTAACCGACAATGGGTGCAGTGAAACGGTTTTTGCTTTATTGGACGGGTTGGTCAATTAAACGAGGTTCCGTTAATTGAACCACCCGGATATTTGACCGAAAACTCTGACAAAATGGTCAGTGCAATTAAGCGGGGAGTACTTTAAATAACTATAGCTGTCATGGAGGTGGGTATGTCACTCAGATCTGGCAGATCTATTAATAATTTTTTTAATATTGTATGAAGCTTCAAATAATTAGGAAAGTTAAATCAAATCCAATTCTAATCTCGATAATATTATATGTATGTAATGTATCTAAGTATTTAAAAAAAATATCGAAACTTACCTAGTAATTGTGGAACAGGAATACTTTTATGTATTGAGTAGTTTTTATTGTCTTTTTTTTAATTACTTTTTGACTAAAATCAAAAGGATTTAAATTTTCAAAACACTTTTTAGTTGAACATGTGGACAAAATTTTAATCAACTAATTCTAATAGAACACTTAATGCTTTCGATTAACCAAATTTTTGACACGGGATAGCTTTTTAAAAAATAATTTAATAATTTTAAATAAAGGGTAGCTGACTAATATCAACTATAATGGTCGAACGGCGACTGCTCGAGAAAAGGGCTGAGTAATTTCTTTTAAAGTATTTTATTGTTATCTTGTTTTTTTTTTTTACATTTTGAATGTAGTTAGAGTTTAATTTAAAAATAGCACATATACAACAGGTACAATATAATGTATTTTTTTTTGTGATAAATATTTAAAATTATTAAAAAATGCAAACCTATGTAGATATGAATAAAATACGTAGGTACTAAGAAGAAGGGAGTAGAAGAGTAAGTATTAAAATAATATTTTTGATATTTTTTGCCACACTTGATAACCGACGAATGCAAAAACACGAAACTCATACATAGTGCATATAAATAAATACACGTTCACCTTAATCTTGAAATGGTAATTATAGTTTCTAATTGTGACCTTGATCCAAGTGTATTGTTTGCAAAAAGGAGCTCATGTTAAAAAAGTTACAACAGTCCTTCTCGGTATATAGGTCTTAGCAATTAGCATGATGGAAGGATTGTTTCAACACCATTCTTAATATCAATGTAAAAAAATACTCAAGTCAATTATGGAATCCGTAATAGTGGATCCGCATTCCGCAATGATCGCAGTTATCTGTTATTCTCTTTTCTTTCCACGTAAAATCGATGAAGAGAAAAGAGTAGAGCACTACACTGCGATGCACTGCGGAAGTGGTTTTGCGGATTCCATATTTTAATTCAAAATAGCTTTTAGCGGCCTTTAGTCCATAAAAATTGGCGTTTCGTCACGACTCATTAGTTGACTATAGTGAGAGCCGTGTCAATACGAAATTCTTATTACGTTCAGTTCATCTAACATAGATTTCTTGATGAATATCTACGCTAGGTATTCATCATGAAATGTATGTAAGTTTAACTGAACTTACTAGAAATTGCGTACTGACAAGGCCCTAAGCTTTTTTTCGAAATTGAAGTTTTAATTTCACATAAATAAGCACTAAAAAATGGTGTACGCGTTTTTTTCTTCAAAAAGTTTGCAAAATTTTTAATAGGTATAAAGGATTTAGATTTTTTTTTTTCAAACTAATTTGTTGCAGAATGTTATTATGTCGGACATCTTTCGCGAATTCTCAGCGCCACCTATGTTTGAAGTCACTGACTTTGGCAGCGCCTGAACTTAATCATACCAATTATAATTCAACAAGTCCAATTAAATAGTGCTAAGTCTTCTACTTTGCTGATTTATTCGGTAGTATACAGGGTGTTCCGTATAAGGTGCACCAAAAAGCTAGAGAGAGTAAGTTATGTTAGGACAATAAAAAAAATCTTAAGGGAGGGGGTCCATTTCCCCTCGTTTAGACGGGAGGGGTAATTTTCTACAAAATCGACTTAAAATAGAAAAAAATATATTAAAAAACAACGACAACACTTAAAATGTCATGCTATAAATTTTTTTTCAAGCCAGAAGTCAAAGTATTTGAGTTTTTAATTTAATTTTAATTAATTTTCAAACTCAAAATTTTGAAAAAATGATTGCGTTCATACAATTTTTTTTTTCAAAATTTTACGTTATTAGTTAGTAGTTTTGTTTTCAATATTCGATGCTCTTATCAATTTATTTTTGAGAAAATTGAAAATAACCAATATTACTACTTTATTAGTAAAAATATGATCTTTGGAACAACAAAATAATGGATGGAAGCCGAATTTAAGGAAAACTTACTTTGTTATTTTCAATTTTCTCAAAATCTAGAAAACATTTTGAAATAGCTGATTTTTAGTGTTCGTCTAATAATTGATGGTAGCATTGAATACTAAACACAAAAATATTACCTAATAACGTAAAACTTTTAACAAAATCAGTTTGAACAAAATTTTTTAATTTTTTTTTTTTTTCAAAAAATTTAAGTTTGAAAATTAATTTTTAAAAAATTGTTTGCTAACTAACAACTTAATTTAAAAAGAAAATTATAGAAGAGATTTCTGCCTTTCCAAACAGGTATAACATGGCATTGTAAGTTTTACCTTTATTTTTAAATAATTTTTTTTCTGTTTTAAGTCAATTTTTTAGAAAATTGCCCCTTCCGTATAAACGGAGGAAATAGACCCCCACAGTCCCACCTATACAATTTTTTTTTTATCTTAACCCAACCTACTCTTTTTAGCTTTTTGGTGTACCTACTTTATATAATATGAATGAATTTATTTAATCATTAAATTTTGTTACCAATTACAAGTTTTACAAATTCTTTTTTAGCAATGGCAAAAGCCGTCAGCCAGAATGACAGTTTTTTTCAATTTTGGTTCCAATAAAAAAATAGAATTTAAAATTCAAAATATCAATTTCTTTTAGCAATTTTTGGAGTGATTTGCAACACAAAAATTTTAAATTAATATAAACATTTTTTGGGATTTAAATCCTTTAAGGCAATTTAAATAATTTAACCAAGTTAATGATTTGTAACAGAAATATATGAATACCTATTTCATTCCATGTACTGGTTGCTATACGCTAAAGCATGTGATATGTAAATGCAGAGTAGTGTCCAGTCAGAGCCTTTAAGTATTTGATTTACTTCATCTCTTGATAGAATTGGATTGATTGTAATGAAATCTTCTAATCTCTTGTAGGATAGGGCATTTACCCAAAAAGTGGTAGGTGTCTTCAGTTTCTCTAAGATTACACAATGAACAGATTGTTGGAAGATCTTCTCTGTAGGGCCTAAAGTTCAAAGGCAACAATTCTCCTCTTTTCTTAATTATAGTATTTATTCTATTAATAGTGTTATTTTCGTTGAAATATTTCCGTTCATTCAAACTATGGTTCAACTGATTATAGATCAATCGACTTGAAGAACATGAGAAGATCCATGAAGCCTTGTTGGATCTTCTCGTCTAACTTCCGCAAAATGTCGTCAAAAGCTACCATCCAGCTGAATCGGTCTTCCCATCTAGAGGAAAGCTCTACTCTTAGTTCCTCAGACATTTGTTGCCACTTCTGAAAAAAGTTCGCTCTTGTGCCCAATAGATGTCGAAGCACTAGCTTTGGTAATCCATGATCCAGGCAGTTCCATTATTCTTTTGTGCCCAATAGATGTCGAAGCACTAGCTTTGGTAATCCATGATCCAGGCAGTTCCATTATTATTTTGACATATTTGAAGTAGAGCCGAAAAGTGAATATCCAAAAGAAGAGGTTTCGATATGAAGCATATATGAAGGCGTGTTTACTGGTAGCTTAAAGAGGTGTTTCAGGAAATATCTTTGAAGCTTTTCTACTTCGTCATACTCTTCGAAACCCCAGACCTGGAACGCGTAGCACATAATCGATCTTGCCGTGGCTTCCAAAAGTTTATACTTGGCATTAAGTGGCACATCTTTTTGTCCCAGTACATTTTTCCACGAGCAGCTTAATGCTTTCTTTGATTCTTTTAGCTTGTTTTGAAGATACAAGTTATAGGTGAGTCTTGGTGTGAGTGTTACCCCAAGGTAGCGATACTCTTTGACAACTTCCAGTTGTTGCCGATCTAGGACCCATTTTTCGTCCCTCGCGTATTTACCAGTGTTGTTTCGGAATACCATGATTTTAGACGTCTCTGTGTTCACTAGCAGATTCCAAAGACTACAGTACTCTTCCAGTCTGTTAATCATTAACTGCAGCATATTGGGTGTTTCTGCCAACAGAACAACGTTATCTGGAAATAACAGGCCTTTCATATTTAAATTGTTAATATCTATTCCTCCAGGTAGGTTCGTTAGTAAATCATCCAAAAAACAGGCTGAAAAGGAGTGGGCTTATTTGACAACCTTGTTTAACTCTTGAGGAAGTTCCAAACCATTCTGAAATATATTCTCCATCCTACACCGCTGCTTGGTTGTTCGTGTACAAGCTCTCTAAAATTCGAAGCATTTTGAATGACAGTCCTCCGTTACTCAGTTTCAGAAACAGTGCTCTCCTGTCTACCGAATCAAAGGCTGCCCAAAAATCTGTAAAAAAAAAAACGCATATAATTTTTCCCTTTTTTAGAAATGTTCGTGCAATATTCGTTAGTTAGTTCTAAATCCCGCTTGGAATTCACTTAGAAGCTCATTGCGTTCCACCAAAGCTGTTACACGAACTAAGAGTATGCTGGTGAATATTTTTAAAAGTATGTGTTTTGAAATGATATTCCCCTATAGTTCACTAATTCGTTAACGTCTCCTTTTTTGAATAAGGAAAATATTATAATTTTTAGGAAGCTTTTAGGCACTGTTCCTGAAGTGAATATGTTGTTGAAGCCCTCTGTGATGTTTCGAATAAAGCAAGTTGGAGCATTTTTGTAGAATTCAAACGACAGTCGATCTTCTCCAAGCGCTTTGTTATTTTTACTTTAATCGATGGCACATTGGACTTCTTGTATTATAATTTCCCTATCCAATAAATCATTTTGGGGTGAAGAATATGCAAAGTGGTACGACGTTGCCGAAACTATGTTAAGAAGTGACTTAAAATGTGCTGCTAAGGCAGCATTTTTATGCCTCTTACATTTACAGTGCCATTCAAACATCTTATAAGTTTCCAAAAGGTTTTTGAATTGTTAGCGAGTCCAAGTTCGCTGGTTAATTTTTGTGTGTGCTCTAGGCGTTTCTTTATGCAGAGTTCTTTATATGCTTTGTTGTTTTCTTGATAAATCCTGTTCCAAAAATCCGTTTTATAACCTACTTTATACAGAAGTGAAAGTCTAAAATAAAAAAAAAATAGTTCTATAGGAGATACCGTTAATAATGGCTAACTGTAAATTTTATTTTCGGTAAATGATAGAACGTACTAATATTAGTACTCAGAACAATTTTAATCAAAATCAACGAAACGATTCCTACGATTTCAAGAAAATTTAGATTTTCTGTAACGGTTCTTAACACTTACATATATGGAAGAGGTATCTACCGTAATTTTTGACTATAAGAACAATTTTTGTTCAAAATATTCTAGATAATGTCGAAAAACCGTTCGGTACCAAGTATCGCAAAAATCAACCAAGTAGTTATCGAAATATTTAGTTTGAAAAAAAAAATTGTATCTAACTTTTTTTAAAAATCAAAAATAAATATTTTGAAAATTTTTGTAGTAATGCAATACTATTTGAATTTTTCAGAATATTCTCCATAAAAAAAATCATCAAAGTCAGCTAATTGCTTTTCCTAAAAAACGAAAATAAAAAAAATGGTTCTATGAGGTGCAGTTTAAAACCATTTTTGGGAAGTTTTATTTTCACCAAAAGGTAGCCTATATACCTACTTAATAAAATTTATTGAATTTTTTTTTTTAGAAATATCTGTGGAGCAATTTTTGAGAAAAATAAAATTTTCCAAAAATGCTAAGAAATTTATATGGCAGGTACCGTTATTTTTGGCCCTGAAAAAAAATAAAAAAAAAAAAACAATAAAATAAAATTGGCCCATTGGCATTGGTTTAGGCTGCAGGCGAACGGACAGACAGTCAGAGTTAAGGAACAAACTTTTTTCGTCTTCCCTATCATCGTAGTTTTATTAAAAACTCGAGTTCAATTTTTCTTACGAATCCAAACTTGTCATATATCTAGTACCTATGCATACGTGTACAATGTACATACATACAGGGTGCCCCAGAAAGAACGGTCCGAACTGAATATGATGGTTATGACCTCTCAGAATTTTGAAACTTGTTCTTTCCGAATCATAACGGTTTTCGAGCAACCGCTTTTTTTGAAGTTTGTACAAACCCCTACTTCGCACAAGTTTTGTTCAACCTCGTCATAATTGATTTTCTATTTTTTCTATTCAGCAAAAAGATCTTTTATGTTTATTAAAGTAATTTTTATTTTATATGCCCTTTTTCGTAAAACTACTAGATAAAATCATAGGGGTCCTGGATAACACCATTTTGATTCAGATTTTGTCCACATAACTACATTTTTTTTTCTGCATTCTTATTTAACAAAAAATGTGAGTCATACGCATCTGTTCAGTTATGGATATAAATAAACATTAAAACATTGCTTTTTTTTATTGCAACAAAAAAAAAATTGAATTTAATAGTTGATATCACGCTAGTAATAAATAAAAATGTGAATGTAATTTTGTTCCTTATCGCAAACCTCCGAAAGTTCTTCACTGATTTCTTTGAATTTATTCAAACATTTGTTGGGCATAAAAATGCAACACCTGCTGTGTTCAGATATCATCAGCAATTTTAATTACCTGAAATTATTTCTCAGAAAAATTTCTCAGTTTTGCTGTCAAAAAATTGTGGAAAAAAAATTTGAAGGAGAATGATTAAAAATTTGTTAAAAATTCTCAATTTTTGAAGGAGAAAAATATTATCTGATATTTAATTTCTGAATTTACGTACATATGTAGTTAAGTGCTACATTCGTATCGTTTAGCATCAGGTTTTTTTTAATTTTTATCTTAATTTTCTTTTTCTCAATAAATAAAACTAAAATTATGTATAATGTCCGTTTATTTTGAATCTAATGCTTTTTAATTTTAACACATTTGAATACGAAAGTATTTTAATATATGTATGTACTTAAGCCTGACATTCCTCAAAATTTAAGGTGAATCTGGATAGACATACAAAATGATATTTGATTTAAACAATTTTTGTATTTGTTTAATTTTAGTAATTTTTCAATATTAAGCTGTTTACTGGGTGAATTAGGATAAAAATGACAGAATATATTTTAAAGTTTGTAATGTTTTAGTTTGGGCTTTATATGTTTTGCTTTATTTTAGGGCTTAATATGTATCGTCCCTTTTCTCACGAACTGACGTAACTATTTTTTTTTTTTTTTTTTTTTTTTGACTTTTAACAAAAGCCGCTATTTAAAGGTGTTCTATCTTGTTAGTTTGTATTCTTTTGAATGTCTATTAATATTATTGTAACTATTGTTCTTTGGGTAATTTATGAGTTTGAAAATACATAAAGTTAAATGTCTTGCAGTAGCCCGTGGCGTAATGGTTAATACGTTGGACTGTCACGCCAGAGGTCTGGGTTCGATTCCCAGCCAAAGTGTTTTTTTAGGTCTACTGCCTCTTGCGAGGAAGTGACAAATCCTCCAAGAGTATTTCCTGTCATAGAACAGTGCCGCTCACCTTAGCCGTCCGGATTCGGCAATAAACTGTAGGTCCCCTCCATCCTTGCAGACACGCACACAGGAATGGTTGAGAGTTGTAAGTCACTAGGCTCTGGTTCTTCATGAGCCGTTGTGCCACCAAATTTAATTATTTTCTAACTTTAAATTTCTTTAGTAAAATATTCTTAGATTTAAACACACTAAACCAATTTCCTCAATAAAATTCAGCTGAACACGCCTAAACAAGTGACAGATCACACCATTTTCACATTTGTAATTGTCAAAGTGACATTTGTAGTTAGTATGATACTAAAAGGTTAAAACACCCATTTGGATATTTTAACTTTAGTAAAAAGTTAAAAAGATAATAAGATTCTAACTCGTTTAAAATTTAAAAAAATCCTCTTTTTAACCTAGTATCATTCTAAAAATGCTTTAACATCATACTTTACTAAATCGTCTTAAATTTTGCGCCATAGATCTTAATGATATAATCGAAACATTCAGAGCAATAAAAGCTCGAAAGCACCTTTAAATAAAATCTTTGTGTGTTTTTCTTCAATTTTTGTAAGGGGTGTAAGCTTGCTTAACCTCCCCGGACGCCCCAGGCTCTTAATCCGCCCCTGGGCTTTGGGAGGTAAAGTTGAAAACTTAAATGATTTTGATACAATATTATTATTTTCACTCGAAGTGTGTCTGGGTATGGTTCTTGTCAAAATTTTATTTTTAAAGCAGATGAAATTAAAGCTAGTTGCTTTTGAAGAAGGCGAGAAAAACAAAAACAATAGAAAATGATTGTTGTTTTAGTGAACTATATTGAATTAAATTCAAATTGTAGTTTTTTTTTTAAGCCCTTAAGTCCAATGCGTTTCGCCGAGGCGCGACGCTGACGTACTTTTCTAAGTGTCGGTAGCCATCGACTAGAATTATGCGTATTAGAAAGGCACGACAGCATCTAACTGATGATAAGCCCAACTATTGTGTCTTGGCAAAATGCATTGGACTAAAGCCAGTAAATTTTGTTATAAATTTAACATCAATACCCTATTAAGTAACGGATTTACAATACACATTGATTAAATTATGGTCTTATAGTGTTAAGTTTGTTTGAATAGCTTTAATTAAACTTTTCCCTCATGTTTTTTGCAAATCAAGTGAGACATATATAAATTTAACAATTTTCTCTGTCAAAATCGTTCCAACCACATTTCTAAAGTTATTAACTATTCACAATAATTTTAACATTCTTGACAAATCATTCAAAAATCTTTTGGAAATAATATCCCAAACTCACCTCAAGTTTATTTTGGCTTAAAGGCTTAAATGAATTCGCCACATGGATTCTCCACCAACAAAATTCTCAACGGATTCCAATTTGTGGGTTTATTTCGAACATTACCCTCAACCACATATTCTATTGTGAAATATCTGGCCAAGTCACATAGTAACCCATTCATATGGATCTCCCTCCGCATTTAATAGAGTCTTTCTCCATACTGTATTGGGTATAGGTTATTATAGTTGCTTTATATCTAAAATTTTCATTTAAATCCTTAAGGAACAACAAGAACAACAACCCACAAAACTCCAAACAATGCCATATTTATATTTTGCAATTGACTTCAATTAGTTTTACGAATAGATCTCTCCATAACAGAAGGCTTTAAATTAATTCCTAAAACAGTTCAATCTGTCTGACTCTGGGGCGGGCGGCTGACTGGTGGGGGCAATATGGTGGAGGACGGGGTGAGGAACAAAATTTGTTTTGTACGTAACAAACCCTACACCTTCTCATATCCTTGATTCGAGGAGGAGTCGCCTCATTTAACCCTTCCCCTTGTTAATATGGAATATATATGGAGAGTATAGAGTATTCAGGAAGCCATTGTAGAACGTTGCTTGCTTTTGGGATTCAACTTAATTCTCCTGCTCGCATAAAACATTATTAAAGACTTAGTTGTGTTATCATCAATGGAAACAACTAACACACAGAGGAACAGAGTTAAATTTGCACAAAAGATGGCAGCACTGAAGTGTAGTATGGTAAAGTGACACGTTCCACCGCACAGCAAGGATTCTCTAACAACAACGAGCACGAGGACGATAACGACGCGATACAAGGGCGGGCGGCGGCGGCGCGGCAAGAAGGACGACTCGACAACAACTCTACTGTATATTGTATAAGAGGAGCATTATCGACATCAACAAAAGGATGCAAATCCTATTGGAATTGGTGTTCATACATGTTGCAACACATGCTGTCGCAGAGGGCTATAGCGAGTAGTGGGGTATGGGTAGGTATATGGTTCCTGCGAAAACTCCTTCTCGAAAAATCGCCCTACTCATGGGGGCAAACGGATCCACAAATATTTATTTTAAACTGCTGCAATGAGTGGTGTGGTTTTGAGATGACAAAAAGCTGTTTAGCTTCAAACAGGGCTGCATTTTGAAGTTGTCGAAAAAAAATGTTAACCCTATTGTTATCACTATAAATGATAAATACATTCTAAGATTAATTATTATATATAAATAAATTTGGTGGCTCAAACGGCTCATGATGGAAGAACCAGTGCTTAGCGACTTACAACTCTCAATCATTCCTGTATGCGTGTCTGCAGGAATGGAGGGGACCTACAGTTTAATGCCGACTCCGAACGACTAAGATGAGCGGCACTTTTCTATAACAAGAAATACTCTTGCAGGATTTGTCACTTCCTCCCAAGAGGTATAGCTCCGAAAAAAACTTAAGGTGGAAGCGGCTGATGGTATTGAACCCCAGATCTCTGGCATGACAGTACAACGAACTACCCATTACGCCACGGGCTACTACTTAATTATTATCAATCTTTTAATTCCAGAAAAAAAGCTTGAAAACTATACACGTTGGACTGACCAATTTTTGAAACTAGCTGACCTTTTATGAGGATTAAGTGAACTTTCAGATGGTATACATTTTTTCTGAATATCCCACAAATTAGGTGCTAAAAGTCTTATTATATTGTGACCTTGAAAAAAAACTTAAAACATTCATAAAAAGAAGTCTATGCCTGACCAATTTCTGAATCTAGCTGACCTTTTATGAGGAATAAGTAAACTTTCAGATGACATACAATTTTTTTGAAAATTTCACAAATGAGGTGCTAACAGTCTATACGACCTTGTAACGACCTTGAAAAAAATTAAATTAAAAAATTTATAAAAAAAAATCTATGGCTGACCAATTTTTGAAATTAGCTGACCTTTTATCAGGATTGAGCTACCTTTCGGATGTTATACATTTTTTTCGAATATCCCATAAATGAGGTGCTAACAGTCTATACGACCTTGAATGACCTTCGAAAAACTTCAAACGATTATAAACAAAAACCTAAGGCTGAACAATTTCTCAAACTAGCTGACCTTTTATCATGATTGAGATATCCCATAAATGAGGTGCTAAAAGTTCATGTTACCTTGTATTGACCTTGAAAAAACTTTAAAAAATGATTTAAAAAAACCTATGCCTGACCAATTACTGAAATTATCTGACCTTTTATCACTATCCAGTGGCCCTTCATGTGGTATACTTTTTTTTCGAATATCCCCTAAATGAGGTGCCAAAAATCGCGGGTGACCTTGAAGAACTTCAACCTTGGATTAAAAATTTTCTAAGCCTGACCAATTTCTTAAACTACCTGACCTTTTATGACCTTTTAGATTGCATACCTTTTTTTCGAATTTTCCATGTATGGGGTGCTAAGAGTGCAGAGCCCATAATTTCAATATTCATCTTTAAAAAAAATACTAAAAAAAAACTTATTAATCAAAATCACAATTATTCACAAACACTCACCGGATATTTACAGAATTTAAAATTTTGAATTTCACAATTAATCCAAACCCACAATCATGGGATGTGGTTAACCATATTAGTATGATATTTGTAACCGCCTAACAGACCCCTGACGGGGACTCAATCCGAATATGATATGTTTTGTCCGGTGGCGAAAAATATTCAGTGAATTATATTTAATTGAAGTTTTTGGGACAGAAGTCAATTGGAAGTTTTGGAAGCTCTTGTTATGTGAAAAGTAAAAAAAACCTCAGCATGAAAAAAAAAATCAGGATTTGGTTGTTGTTTTTTTAATTTCCAGAGTATCCCATTATGACATTTTTATTTTTAGTTACTTGTTTGGTGATCAAAAATCTTCAAAAATAAGAATATTGATAAGAAAAAATAAAATTCACAACATTTGTGCCATGAATTAAAATTATCAAAATTTTTTTTTTTTAATTTTTTTTATGTCGTTTTCCGTTGGTCACTCCTAGCACTCTTTTTTCACTCCATCCACACTCCCAACACTCCAAAAACCTTCCATTGGCTGTTCGGAGTGATGATTTAGGAGTGTTTTTTCACTCCGGATTTCATTAAAGAGTGCTAGGAGTGCACTCTGAAAACACACATATTTTTAAAAGTATGTGTTGGATTAATTGTTAAAATAGAAAATGCTTCTTCTTGAGATGTTCTGGAATTGAAATTATTGAAGAATTCATTTTAGTTTTAACTTCTACATAGATACACATATTACGGAAAAGAGTTTTTCATATTCCATTGGAATCAAAAAGAGTGAAACACTCTGAAAAATCCAATCGAAAACGACATTAGTTTCATTTTAATTTTTTTTTTCAGAGAAGTGGGTGAGATATTGAAAGAATCATTTAATTCAAAAGCAATATCGTGTATAGGATCTCACAATGTATTCAAGCCCATTACATACATCATAGTAACGGCCACTTGCATCATAAATGCAGCCCTGATCCTTAGGTAGCCAACATATGCCAAACAGCAGTATGAACATAAGAAGGGATGCTGCTTTCATCAAATTTGCATGCAAATATTGTGAGTGCATATGGGAGACCGAATGATCCCCTCTCTCGTGTGATGAAGCTTTTGTTAAGCAGTCATCCTTGTCGTCATCGTCGTCGTCGTCGACGTCGGTAGCCCATGCGTGAATGTTTTGTTGTAGCTATACCTACATATGTACATTACGTTAGACCAGTCGATGTTGAGAGTTCGGTTGGAATTTTTGTGTCATATAGTTTTTCAAAGAAAATGCTAACATTCCGAGCATTTCCCTCCGCCCACATCAGCTCCGCTCACCGACCGACGAACGCTAGCTGGCCCTTATACCGCTACCACTTGTATGCTTTTGTACGCTCTGCCTTCCTATGCCTTCTTGTGGTTTTGTGAAAATTTTATTCTGACAAACAATGCCAACCACATCAGCTGGACAGGGTGGAAGGAACGTGTGTGTGTATGTATGTGGAACTGCTGTGCCTTTTATTCTAATTTCTGCATTGAAGTAGATAAACGTAATTTTGGTATCTGGAGAATTTAATGCAAACAAAGATGTTTGAAGGATATAGAATAATATAGCTCAGGCTCTTGGCAGCAAAACGTTGAGACAGAGGGTGGAATTGTCCAATCTGGAAAGTGACTATATGTTTTGAGAATAGTTGACGATGGTGACAAAGAGCTAAATTTTTCGGCATACAACTTCCTATATTTGCATATATATTTGTATACTGAGAGAATTTTCAATCCTTAAATAATTTATAAAAATTGTTGGTTTGTTGGTACTTTATATTCTATAAGCACTAAATAAATAGAATAATGTATATGTAGCTTCGGGTATATTTCCTAAGTGCAGAAAATTTTAAGGCCGATGTCCTTTCAAAAGTCAATCTGTAAATTGCATATTTGACACTTCATTCTTTTCACATCACAAAGGATCTTAAAAAATAATCAACAGCTCTCAAGGCGGCGAGGGAACTTCATAAATTTTAATTATGGTTGGAAAAATATGAAATGTTGAAAAACAAACAAGTGCACTTAGCATAATATAAATAATAAATGTACCTATACCTATGGCCAATTTCGCATGAGTGATGACCAGAGCTCGGATTATTATGTGCTATAAAAAATACAAAATATGCGCATAAGAAATGCAAATAAAATGAGAAAAAATTCGCTTAAAAAATGAAAATATGCTTTAAATTTAAAACAAAAGTAAATAATTCTTTCATGAAAAAATAAAAAAAAAAATACTTATTAAAATTAATAAGCTTTACTTCTCTGAGTGAGTTGAAAATAAAATTTAAAAAAAATATATTTAAAATCTGATTTGAATTTGGTACGAAAAAACTATATAGTTTTCCAAATTCCCTTAAAAGCCTTGTTAGCATGTAACATATTTCTTTTTAATTTTCAAAAAGAAAACGTGGTCTATATCATGTCCCCGTTACCACAAACAAACAAGTTCTTGGAGATTTTTAGACATTTTCTTTTAAGAGTATCTTGGCTGGTTGAACGCAACTTACGTAGTGTGAAGAGGAATGTCAATTCTAAAATCTCCTTAAATCGTCCAACGAGAAGATTTTGTCCACCCAATCCGTGCCCTTCTCGCACACAAGAATTGTAAGTTGCTGGAAACTCAGTTTCCTCATGTGAAAGGGAATTAGGTCTGAAAAAAAGTCTCCCATTAATCTAAGTTGAAATTTAAATTTTGAATGCATACATTTTTATGCACTTTCGTCAAAGTAAGACATTTAATTTTTTAAATTTGTTTAATATTTTAAAAATATATGCACGAAAAATATGCATATATTATAAAAATATCCAAAAAATGCATTTATAATGTAATTTTCTGATTCGAAAAACTGTCTTATGCGTTTGCTTCTACGTTGACCAACATAAAATATGTATTAACATAGAAATCCTAGTCCTTGTGATGACTGTCAAATTAACGAATCATTATTTGCGATTTGCAAATCAACAATTAATGTGGATAATTATGCTATTTATTAATCGTTAATTATTTGTGGTAATTTCGTCTTTGTAATTTAATAAATTCTGTTTTTTTTTTTCTTTTACTGGACCAACTTAGCTAAGCACCCCCTTAAATAGATTCTTACGGAATAAGTTGCTGTTAATTGTAACCATTTCAATTTTTTCGTGCATTTGTTTTCTGATTTACTAAATTGATATCAAGTTAGCGAATCACACCCCTTCAAAAAGGGGTAAAATCTTCTTATATTGAATTTATTCTTGTTTAATAATTTGTCGCTAGTTTGTGTCGAATCATTTATGGCAACTTAAATTTTCTCGTGCAATGTTTTCTATGTATACGGGTGGATTGGATCCTTTCCATCTCTGTATTATTTATAATTCCAAACTTTCTCTAAGGCAGTTTAGTTAAAATTAAAAAAATGAAAACCAATCGGAAGTTAATCATCGTTTTATCTTTACTCCCAATCGCTCCAAAAGAGCTTAAGTTCATCTTTTAATTTTCAAAACATGTTTTCCTCTCGTAAGCACCTAAGCCATAAAATCCCTAGAACCTACCTACCACCTTCGAAAAATCGAAATGAACTTGGGACTAAAACGACTTCAGTATGCGAGTGAGTTTCTACAATTCTTGATCGAACTATCCAATAAACACATTAGGAGGAAGACGGACAGAATCCCGAAAACCGAAATCCTGAAAACCCAAAATCCCGAAAACCTAAAATCCCGAAAACCCAATATCACGAAAACCCAAAGTCCCGGAAACCCAAAATCTCGAAAACCCGAAAACACAAAATCACGAAAACCCATCAGCATCCCCAAAAACCCAAAATCCCGCAAACCCAGAATCCCAAAATCCAAAAGTGAGTCGCGAAGGGATCCCCTCACTATCACTTTATCTACTTTTTTGTAGTCCTTGTCTAGCCTCTTATCTCTACAAAAAGTCTGTGAGATTCAAATAAGAACCCCTCTGCTTAAAATTAAAACAAAAAAAAAGGTCTTGTACGTACATATACCAATAACAAGTCTACATACACATCAACCAAATATGAAATTCACTTGTTTCGAGAAATTCTTACAGAATTCAGAAATATTTTACCCCGTCTATAGAAGGAGTTTTCATTTGGTTGTGGGTCGAACACATGACTAGTCTAGACAGTTTCACAAGGCATATTATTGCTATATTCTTTTTTAAATAATATCTAATAATTCGTGTTTTTTTACTTATGGGGTTAGTTATTATGGTGCGATTCTAAATTGTATTCTTTCTATGCTTAACCTTACAATTTGTTCTATTATGACGTGACTTTTGAGGAAACATTATGGTTTTAGAGCATTTAAGTTAAAAATACTGATACTGTTTAATGTATATGACACCGGAAATGTATGTAATCCGTCATTATATATAATTCCTAGAAAATGTATACAATGCCAAAATTCGCCAGGAAATGTGTGAATTACTTTTTTCTATACATACATTGCAAAGGAATTCTGTACATTTCCTAAGCAGCAGTGGGAATTATATACAATTCCTAGGTTTTATACATTTCCGTTATTTATCGGAGTATAAAACAAAGCTTATTTGAATCCAGATTCTTTAAATGCAAAAGAAACTTTGCATACCTACACCCAATTACGCACCTACCCCAAATCCTATAGTGAGCCAAGCAGGTGGGGTTGCAGGCAGGCAGCATGCCCGCCCATACATATACCTCGCTGCCAAAAATAAATAATTTCTTCATTTAAAAATAATGAAAAATTAAAACAAAAAAATCTTTTTATTTAATTTTTAGATGGTGTATTTTATTTTTCACTTTTTGTATGGTGTAATATTAATTTAACACATTTCCTAGCATTATTTTGCAGTTGTATACAATACCTAGGAAATATATACAGATACATGCATATCCTAGGAAATATGTGTTTTAATAAATAACCATACATTATATTCTCGATTTTTTAGAGTCAATTCGATATACATATGGTCTATTATTTCTAGTCTAGTCCCCGTAAATATTTAGGTAATACCATGCACGGTTTATTTCTTAAAGCCCATTTTACATTATGGTCCATTTTACTGAAATATTTAAATCGTAACTAAATTTGATTATTGGTAGGTCCTATTCAATTAGCTACCATCAGAACAGGCCCGTAGCCAGCATTTTGTTTTGGATGGGGTTTGCTTTGTAGATTTACTCAAAACTTGGCGTTTTATCCTGAATTTGAATCAATTATTTAAAAAGGGCATTTAAACTTGGCTGATTTTTTCAGTAGCAAATGTAGAATTTGTATTATAAAACTTATTACTTTTTTTCAATTTCTAATATATATTTTTTTTTTAACTAATGTACGTAAACATGTATGTCATACCACAGAGCCAGATTTACAGCGGAAGATGGTCTGTCATTTTCCCTAAACTTAAAGACGAAGACCTAAAACCCTAAATAAATTAAATAAATCGTGTAGTCTGGGTTATTTTTTTAAGTGCTAGGGGTGACCCTCCAGGTCCAACATACCAAAAGTACCCAGCCAAGGGCCTTGAGCTTAAACCAGCAGAGGAGGTTTAAGGCCCTCTTTTTTAGTTTTTCGCGAATATTTCGAAAACCAAGGGCTTAAGTGAAAAAGTTTGCACTAAGAAATTAAAGTAAATTAAATTTCCTATAAAAAATGACATATTTAAATTTTCGCCTGAAGCAACACTAAGTAAGATGCGGGGTGGAGTAATGTCAAGAAATCTAAAAAATCGGTCAATAGCTTACGAAATTTAGTGTTTATTGATCAATTTTACCCAGAAATAACAGAAAAAGTAAGTACATATATATATGTATTTATAATTATTCCATTGATGATTTGGAAAGGAGTTTATGGGGTTAAAATAGGTGACGAGGGTTAGAATTTCCTAATTTAATTTATTTGCTACAGTGTTTGCATTCACTATGAAAAATACTGTTTCTTCAAAGGCAAAAAGTATAATGGATTTTTCCAAGTTACTGACCATAACTTTGTAAAATAATTTTCAGATATTTACTAAGAAAAAATTGTTTCGTAAAGGGGGGTCTATGTCCCCCCGTTTATAAGGGAGGAACAATTTTCTAAAGCATTGACGTAAAGTGTAAAATTAATAATAATTTAAGATCAACGAAAGTAAATATAATAAAATACTATAAGTTTTTGAAAATCCAAAGACCTATTCTTTAATTTTGTTGCTAAAACATAAGTTTTTTTATTCAACAGTTTATGAAAAAATTTAATTTAAATTTAAAGTTTTGAAAAAAAAAAATTATAATGATTTTATTTTCAAAATTTTTTGTAGCTAAGTGCTAAATTTTAGTTCAGTATTTATTACTGTTTTTAACTCTTAAAGTCGAACGCTAAAAACTAGATAGCTGTAGGTCTTTCAGTTTCTTAGTGCATGGATCTTTCTAATTTAAAAAAATACCTCAGTAGATTACGTCCCTGGATTATAACGTGTTGTTTGTTTTTACGAAATTCTATTTAAAATAAGTCCTGTTGCGATGCGGACTAAAAAACAATTCTGAAAACATCTTCGGAATTTTGTATTATGTTGTTAGGAGAAATAAAGATTTCCTTATATTAAAATCAGAGGTTACTGAAGCCACATAATGAATCCTTTTTAATGAAATTTAAATTAAAGATCAATAATCTTATATATATTTTTTTATTTATAACAAAGATCTAAAGTTGACCAAGAATACCAATCAAAATACAAATTATTTAATATAGTTTTAAGAGTATAATACAAAACATTGGACCGTACTGAATTTAATTAATCTAAGCTCTGAGCGAAAAATTTCAATTCTCGTCCTCTAAATCACGAATTTAATGAGTGTTTGTACAGAATACACTTCAAAATATAAATTTAAAATAGCAAATTTAGTGGAATAGATAACACTTAAGGTGTATATACTAAAACCTAAACTTTCTCAAATTATCTATGGTACCTACCTACCTAAAATAATACTGAACTATACTGCCTCATTTTTAATAGATAAGAACATTTTTTTATAGATTATTCCGAAGCGAGAGCAACACTTCAAGTTAACTATGCGGAAACTCTTTTTTTTTCGACTCTCTACCTACAACTCTTGTCGATCATATTTCTGTTGCATTTTCAGTTGAGTGCACTTTAGAATTTTCTCTTTAAAGTTAAAAAAAATCGCTAAATTAAAAGGGTCAATTATTGACTACCAGCGTATTAATTCAAAACTGTAAATATACATAAAAAGAATGGTTATTTGGTTGTATTAGTTAAAATATTGTTAAGATCTTATAGCTCAAATCATTTAGTAAATAACTTAACTTTTTTTAAGCGATATTTTGAAAATGGGTGAATGAATTATTAATTTAAGAACTTGTTACTAAATGATTACGTTAAAAAAAAAATGTATATGAGGAAAAAACAAAGTCGATTGCCAAACCGTAAAGTGGTGTTAAAGAACATAAATTTTGTATAAAAAGTAAAAAAAAATAATTTCTGTAAAAACTATCACCATGACTGGTGAAACTATTTTTTTCTTTTTTTCATTTTGAATTAAGAGGTTCTTAATTTAAATAGAGTTAATGAAAACCCAGAAGGCGACCGTAAGGTTACCTATAATCACTGTGGCTTATAAATCAAGGATACTGACAACAAGGAAGTACTCTGTACGCAGGGTTTCGATTAGGGAAGGGAGGGGGGGGGGGTGCAAACTCACATTAAATTTTATTTTTTTTTAACAAGATATCGTTTAGTACAAATTATACACTCACAAGCACATTTAACCGCCCACCTCGTATTTCTGTAAATTTAAAGAAACCGTCAAGTTTAGACCACATTGGGTGTAAGTAATGTTGAAAGCAAAGTTTGAAAACAAAAAAAAAAAAAAAAAAAAAATTCTGAGAAAAAACCACGTTTATTAAAGAATTAACACAAAAAACAAAAAAAACACATAATACTGAAAAAGATGTTATATTTTGTTGTTAAAAAAGTGGCAAAATTATTGAAAAACTTAATTTTAAATAATGGGTGTTTGCGATGCAGGCTCTAATTACTTCCTGGAGCCGATTTGACAATCCGTCAATGATTTTCTGAACATCCGATTGAGGGATGTTGTGCCACTCCTTTACTGCAGCTGTCTTAAGCTCTCCTAGAGTGGTAGGGACATGTGTTCTCGCTCGGACACTTCTTTTAAGGTTGTCCTAAAGATGATCGATAGGTTTGAGATCTGGAGCGCAAGATGGACATGGCAAAACTGGAATCCCGACTTCATTTAGGTAGTTAGTTACGGTATGGCAGAGTGCGTTGTCATGCATTAACCGAAAGTGTTCACCAAAAATTGGTGCGAAAGGCATCACATGGTCTTGCAAAACGTTTTCCACGTATATCTGAGTGTTCACACTGCCTCTATCGAACACAACAAGGTCTGCCCAAACCATTATAGACCCTCCTTGGTAACCGACTGTTTCGGTTATCGTGCATGGAGCAAACCTTTCGTTTTTTCGCCTGTAGACACGCTGACGTCCATCTGGACCTCGTAGACCTATTCTGCTTTCGTCTGAGGTTAAGACGTCCCTTTCTTCGTCTGCAGTCCAGTTAACACATTCTCGCACAAAACGAAGTCTTGCTGTACGGTGCTGGTCGGAAAGCTTTGAAATTTAATTCTGCCAACCTTTTTCTGATGGCATGTTCACTCACACCAACATTTCTCACCTCAAAAAGACTTGTACGAGCTTCAGTAGCGATGCAAAACCGATTTCTCAGTATTTTGTTTAAGTAACTGAAACAATATTAAAAATCGCTTAAGGGCTCTCCCAAACCAACGCGATTAATCGCCGCGACAATAGAAAACAATAACAACAACGTGTTATTTTGTTTGACAACCACGTGTTGTTATTGTTGTTTCCCTTTGTCGCAGCGATTAATCGCGTTGGTTTGGGAGAGCCTTAAATTGCAAAAAATGCTTCGATGACAATTTTATCGGGTGAAATAAGGGTTTTAGTTTTTTGTTTCTTGCGAAAATATCAGCTAAACAAAAAACAAATCAGCAGATAAATTATAGTGAACTTAAAGAGTTAGGGTGACGAAAAATGCAGGTGGGCAGATAATTGTGCCTGTGAGTGTAAATTAGTGAAAAAAACTAAATGATACTTTTAGCTATTTTGTAATGAAACCTTTTTAGGCTTCGGCTTAGCGCGTAGGTCTATTTTATAATTTTTTATTTTTTATTTATTTTTTCTTTACATTCTCTCAATTTTATGGCTCTATCTGCTATCCAGCTTTGAAAGTCAATAATGGATTTTATTATTGAAATTTAAAAAACTTAATTACATGACTCCGAGCAACCAACACTTTTAAGCCACGATAACAACAAAAAAAAATAAAATTATTTCTAATAATAAATACATAATATAATTTTAAATTTGTAAAACACTATTTTACAAAATTCTGCATATAATACAAAATTAAATTTATTTTTTTTTGTTTCTTAATTTTTCAAATTTTTTTTTTTATTATTCGCAGAATTTTTTTTAAAAAGAATTTTATAAGGCAGTGTTCATAAAAAAAACTCTGTTTCCTGATTTTGACCGGAAAGGTAAACTTTAACAGCTTGTGCATATAAGGCTGACCGTTATTTCCCAAACTCATTTTTTGTTTGGATCAGACACCTCTGTTTAAAAATTTTATGCCGTACAGTAAGTTAATGGTCCAACAAAAAAACTTGGCCAAGCTCATTTACCCGTGACTCTAAGGCCGTAGTTATGAACTTTTTAGGCCGAAATTAAATTTTTTTTTGGCCAGATATATGAATTAACTTAAAAGCTATAATTTGACATCGAAGTTATCATAGATTTTGCATCCTAAACGTTTTAAAATATACATCATTAAAATTTTCATTGATGAATTTTATATAGCTATAACTGACGCCTAACTGGCGCCTTACTCAAAAAGCCTTCAGCAACCATTTATTAAAAGCTTTTATGTGTTTCACGTTGGCAAACGCCCCCGGTATATTGTAAGAGAAACAGTCGAAACACCTCATTTCCAATTAAACAATTAGCAACAAGTTTGCTCTTATTGATTAGTTAAAAGCTAAAAATCTAAATTACAACATTTGCTCGAAGCAATTATAATACAACACGAAAAACTCCTTGTGGCAAAATTTAACCTTAAAACAAACAGCCAGCGACCGCACACAATATTTCTTTTCTTCAATTCCAAGAAACTTTTATCGCACGTCAAACATCTGCATTTCGACAAGCGCTACTACGTGCCTTGAAGGATCTTCGAGTCATTGTTGTGATTAATTGTTTAACTATCGAATGGTGGGGACCCCTCACACCGTAAAAGACCATAAGCCACAACAACAGTTGAAAAACTTCTATTACAATGATTAGTAAACAATGACTTGGCGAATACCTTTATCTCGAAATTTATCGAAAAGAAAATGAGAAACAAAAGAGGACACCTTTCACATTCGCAGCGTGCTGGGAGGGGTTGGAGTTGGAGAGGGGTAATGAAACGTGACGATTACCTTAACATTGATTAGGCCGGATATGGAAGAGGGCGGTGCGGCCAGAGTTGGGCATTGGCGTTGAGCGTTCAACTAACCGTTCTTGAGAAGTGCGAACCCGAAAACTTGTAGCCTTCGCATGGATGCGTAATTAAAGCCAATGATTGCAGGATAATTGAGAAATTTATGGGAAAACTTTGCAAAATAGCTCATATTTTTGATTAGTCCCTCCCCTGGGTTGCCTTCCGTCTCTCGGCCCTTTTGAGCTAAACTTCCGGAAAGATTTAAGTATGCGGTTAGAAGATTTAAGTTTTTAGATCCGCAAGTTTTCTTCTATAGCTGATGTATATAGCGGGGCATATTATTTGGCAAATGCGCTCTCATCTTAAGGAAATAATTTCGAAATCGTCTTTTGCTCTATTAACGTTAATGCGACAAATCTTCCCGGGGCATCAGGCAGGACAAAGGCCGTATTTAGAATTGTTCTTACAATGGCTTTTTGACGTGACGTGTTTGAAAGTTAATGTCTGACATGATACCAGAATTCGAAATGAGTTGATTTTGGCTTCGGAACGGGACAAAGTTTTTTGAAGCAAAAATCTTATTTTATTTCGTTTAAATGTGTTGAAAGTCCTTTATGTTTTTCGGTGATGATGCGGTCTGCGGTGGTTTGTATATGGGAAGAAGTGGAGCGAGGAGAATTTGCGGTCTAAAAGCCATGCTGGTTTAAGTACACACCAAAAACGGAACTCGATATTTCTTTGGAAAGTAATTAAAATGGTTTTGTGTTTTGATGGCGTGTTATTGCTGGCTGTTATAGGCTGGCGTATATAACACAGCAAGATGGGTATAATGGATTTTTAGTCCTTTTCTTTTGCGATGACAACAACAACTATAGTTCAATTTTTCGATTGGATTTGTTAATTCGTTAAAATGCGTGACGAGGGTGTCTCTCGAGGCAATTATTTTTGCAAGGTCAATTTTGAAATTGATGCCAAGAAATGTCTTAGACAGTTTTTTGGGGTGACTTTTTCTTAGGAAAATTATAATGTGAATGGGAATTTAAATAAAAAGGGGTGGTGCCATGGTGTGATACAAACATCAATTTTATCATCATCAACATATACCAGATGTCGTTAAAGTGATAAAAAATATTTAAGAAATGGAGATTTGAATTTTTTTTTTTTCGAATTATGAGATTTGTGTTCTGAACAAGGAAGGCTTTTTAAGTTACAAATCATTGCAGAGATTTAAAAAAATATGAGCTATGCTTAGAGCTAAATTATGATATTGAAGTTATTGTCCTAGATGAATTAAACTCCGTGCTAGAAGGAGTCGTCATCTTTGGGGGGTGAATTTGTTAAGTCGCCTATACGAAACTAACCCTGGTAAGGAATTCAGGCTACCGTATTAAACAATATCCTTAATTTTGTAACCGGGTCCAACATCATAATCATAACATTGCGATCGATGCAAGGCGCTCTCTTCGAAAGTCGATAGTTCCAAGGTGCAAACATTTTTTTGGACCTCTATACCTCCTTCCCACATTAAAGTTGACACTGGGGATATCTCAAATTGACGACTTACTACCAAAGTTTGGAGTGGGGATCGCTTGGGATTAGAAACCAGCAATTACTTGGTTTTAGACTAGTTCTTATATGCATGAGAGAGATAGGAATACGCCACGCGCAATATCATAGAAGATGTGGAGAATTAAACCCAAGGTAAGACCACGCTCGATGGAATTTTTCGATCATACACAGCACTACACGCCGGCAGCTTTTTGATATACTACCGCACTTGAACTGAAGTGGTGGGAGAGAATCCGGAAAATGATGAATTTTCCACTGTAAAATGTTTGCCTAAAACTTGCATTGTGCAAAGACATTTGTGAGTATAAAATACGGTTTTCGAGGTTGAAAACCCCCTCATTTTGTCACTATCTTGAAAACAAAGCATTCAATAATCTATGATATACCGTGTTGCGTCCCTTGGTATATGTCGCAGTATTATAGCGACAACGGAATTTAACTGGCACTGATGCGACGGTAGTTCCGTTGAAGTGCAGTTCCGTCGAGAGCGGTCTTACCTTTAAGCCTATAGTACGCTGCTGAAGCGGAACGAAATTTTTAGTTGGTCTCCAACATTACAACAAAATGCCTACGAAAACCACAATGAGAAATTACTCCTTCAAAGTGACACCGCTGGTAAAAACAAACACATAACAATCGCAGAAAGCCATGTTGTGATGAAAGAAACAATAAATACAAACAGAAATAGAGACCACATGTCACTTTTCCACACATACTTAATGGTACAGACAATTAATTCTGTGCGAAAAAAGCTCTCCAATCTGCTACAATCATCGATTTTTCTCATCGAACTCGAACAGCGTACCGCAGAACGAAAAGTAGAACGAAATTTTTCGTTTGTGATTTTGCAGAACGAAAAGTAGAACGAAATTTTTCGTTTGTTATTTCGTTGTGTCATTTTTGTATGGGATTTTTTGTTTCGCGCATCAGCAGCATACTAGACTTTAATGTAAAAAGAAACGTTCAAGTCGAGCTCCTTCTCACACCGCCTTTTAATCTTTTACGCAGTTTCTGTTTGCGGGTGCTGGCCTCAGCTAAATGCAATCTCTACTGATGCATTGTTTGGCCCAATCTTTTAGAAAGTAGATCCTCTGAACTACGATATGTGCAGAGATTTGTTATAGTTTTATTTAATCTTGTTTGCTTTGTTGTGTGAGCCCTGTCTGCGTTGCTGTTCTTCGAGTGGCTGCAAGGACACGAGTGGCTGCCCGGGCGCCAGCTCAAGTGAAAGAACAGCACCAACTGTATTAAATCGAGAAATCGAACAATTTAAATTATTCTTAGATTTCTCCGGAGCGCTAATGGAGCGCCAAGCAAAATATCAGCGCCCGTTAAAAACAAGAGATTTTTTTTGTAAGTAAAATTTAACTTCTTACTTACTTTACTCAATTTTCAATAATGCTAGTATAGAATTAGAATCCAAAAAGGGGAACACTAGACACTCCTTATCTTAAATTTTAGCTTTGTCCGTGTGCTGTACAAAACTACGAATTTCTACACAATTTTTTTTATGAACCTGGAAGTATTTTTGCTGAAAATTCGTAAAAATGTATACAAAATTCATAAAAATTCATACATCAATAAACTATACGAAATAATCAACAAGTTTTTCATAACGTTCCCGTTTCTAACACTTTTCTAACAAAAAATATGATTTTTTCTAGTTAGATCGTTTTTTTTCACGTATTTTGGCAAACGGCCTTGATATACTGGCGCTTTGTTACGAGTTTCAATTCGTTTATTAACGGAACCATTTTTTTAAGTATGAGGAACTCTTGAGGGATGTTTCTTACATCTAAAAAAAATATTTTCATTTGAGATTTCAACAATTGATATGCTACGCGAAGTTAGCATTTCATTTTTCAAAATCCGGTTTACGCCTTTACGGTGCAATCGAACAGAACTATTTTAAAAAAAACTATACAGGAACTATAGAACTATGGTGCATGCGACCAGAACACCAACAAAATATTGATATCCTGACACTTGATATACTAACTTCACGCAAACACTCTCTTTTGGTTTTAAAATCAAATTATTTATCTTAGGGCCACTTACACGAAAGTTTTCTGACAGCAGTAACCTCTGATTTAGAAAAAATTGCGAGTTTTCTAATTGATCTGGATCAAATCACGTTTAGTGCCAATTGTACAATCGTGGGTTAAATGTTGATTCGTGGTTCAGGATTTTTAATTCACCGATTTTGGCGGATTAACTGAGGTTTAGCGATGGTTCAGACATGTACTTATCTATTATCACATACTTGACCCTTGAACCATCGTTGAACCTCAGTTCATCCACCGAAATCGGCGAATAAAATTTCCTGAACCACGGCTTAAATATTGAACCACGATTGTTTTGTTTTATTCGATTCTTTTCAAAAACTATAAATAACATTTAGGGCCATTTGCTGAAACGAAACTTAAATATTTAAGTTCTACATAGTTTCGTTTCAGCAAATAGGCCTTAGTCATCCTTCTATAACAACGGTTTTGAAAGAATGGCGCTGAAGTCTGTATCAGAAAAATGATCTTTTAATGTTTGTCGAATAATTATTACCAAGCTCATATGAAAAAAAAAAATAGACTTAATATCACCCTCTTTCGGGTAATGTTTTATTCCCGAATTCGTAGCGGAAACATGCTTGTATCGTCAGGAGAAAAACCACAATTTTAATTTTTTTTATTAACATCTTTTTCTTCATTAACCATTTTTTCCTTATCACATGAAAAACACGTAGTGTTGATCCTTTAATTAGGCAATCTATTAATTACATCTAGGCACTTATGTATGTTTTTCAACCACCACACTTAATCAGATTCTAGAAGTTGACATTTTAATTTTTTCCTCCAACGATTCTCTTATGTAAATCCAATTTATTTTGTATCAATTCGAATTATACATTTCTAATTATCGTTTTCGGTTCATTGACCAAAATAGTTCTATCTGTTCATCATTTTTCAAAAACAAAAAACTTTCGAGCTTGGCAGTCTAATTAAAATTCATTATCATTTGTTTGGTTTATCAGCCAAGCCGATATTCTATACACACACAATAGGCATATCCTTAAAGACATTTTATTATCTTGCTGGAAATGGAAGCAAACTTGATGTCAAATAAGTTTCTGTCAAGCTTTCATAGATTAGAAAACGTCAGAAGATAAACATGGAGGAAGCAGCTTCTCTACTTGTGGTCCATGGTCGGATTGGAGAAGCTAGATGTCGAAGCGATGAAGCATTACCTATACCAGCAAGTACCACATCGCATGTTAAATAATTTACTTCAGGACAATATTTGTATCGTTAAGTACACCTCATAAATATAGTCCTGTCTCGGGGTAAGTGTGTAATGGGTAAGGGGGTGATATATCTATAGATCGAGATTGCAGCAGAATAACTAATAATTTGCGCACCTCTACATGGTATGTTGTATGAAGGCATACATGCAGGTAAAGTGCATACATGACGTGATGATTTTACACAAAGGAGCGTTTAACAATGTACAGCATATATAGGTACCTATGTATACTCCTTGGCATTCTATGTCTATTCGAGCACTCTAATATACTCCCACTTCTGCCTGATGATGCATATAAGCAATTCATCGGTTCGCAGAACATCGTGTTCCCTGAAGAACGCGCCGTCTGCGTCTGCCGTCTCTATCTATAATTGAAAATCCAATTAATCTGATACATGTAATACACACCTTTAGAATATTGTATGCATATGGAGTGTAAAGAGGCTGATTGCATTTTGTACCGTTATAGGCAGGAACGACTACCATTTTGATTCAGTGATAGCAATTCTGATTTTGATGTCAGTTTTGTCCAAAATTATGTATAGGTATAGTGGGTATGAGATTTTTTCGATTTCCTAATTTCTTGTATTTGTATAAATACATAAATTCTACTCTTGTTTTTTTCAAGAAGATGAGACTTATTCATTAAAGTCTAGAATATAAATTAGTTCTTGTATGGTTTCTATCTGCATACACAGTGAAAACTCCCTTAGCCGGACAGCGATGGTCGCAAGACTTTTGTTCGTCTAAGGGGGTTGTCCGTCTAAGGGATAAAATAAAAAATAGTTACATAAGGAAATTTATAGTATATAGTGGCATCATGAACAATTTTTGCACCTATACAATCCATGAAATTCATTCAAACTAAAAATGAACATGAAGACACAAGAAACAAGATACAAAAACAGACCACAGCTGCAGAAATAAAATCCGTTATTTTTATCACAGACAATGATTTGGTGACATCGCATCTATTGTCACTGTGAACCAGGAGGAACATTTTTAATACAAAAAAAATACATTTAAAAGTATTTCTGAAAATAGAGGTTCAGATTTATATACTAAAAAAACTTTTTATTCGCCTAAGGGAATTAAATTTAAAAAATCACGGCTAATGTTCTTGTCCACGTCCGGGTAAAGGAGTGTCCGCTTAAGGGATCATAAAATTTATGGAATTTAGAACCAAGATCCACGGTCGTGAGAATTTGTCCGCCTAAGGGGATTGTCCGCTTAAAGCCGAAAACAGATGTGCAGCTTTTTCCCCATGCAGCGAATTTAGAAATAGAGATATCATGCAGCAAAGGCTGCATTCAGAGCCTGGAATATGTCAGCCTTCATAAGAACCTGTGTAAATTTATTTTCGCTGCATTGGAAAAGGCTGCACATCTGTTTTGGGCATAAGGGAGCTGTCCGCAATAGGAGCTTTTACTGTATTCATATCAAAACTGTGAGCATTTTTGTTTTAATTTTCTCGTTGTGAATGTTTGTGGCGATGTTTATAAGAACTACATTTTCAAAACGGTGACATTAGTATTAATTATCTCTTAGCACCATTTACAACTTTCCAAGTTATTAAAGTCAGCAACATTTTTGATGTTTTTAAAAAGCAGTGATTAGGCACAAAATATACAGTTGAACAGGTTTTGATCAAAAAAGGTTAAGCCGTTGACGAGAAAGTCGAAAATAAGAAAAAAAAAAAAACGGTTTTATGCCATGTACCGTTAATAACATTTTTAGGTATTTTTTTTTTTTACCAAAATGCTAACATTGCCATTGGAATCACCTAAAAATCTGATGCTCCAAGTTTGAAGTAAATCGCTCCAGTGGTTTAGGGAGTCCTGTAGGTCGAGTTATAGACAGATAGACATACAGGCAGGCAGACGGGATTGCGGGATCTACTTTTTTCGTGTCCGCTATGATCGTAGTTTTAAGTTCGATTGAAATCTCGAGTTCGATTTTTTTCTCAAACCCAAAACTTGTCCTATAGTACATACATAATATTGCAAGAAAAAATGTTTTAAAACTAATTTTGTTTAAAACTTTACGTTAGGTATTAAATAGTATTTTTGTTTTTATTAAATGCTCTTATCAATCCTAAGTCAAACACTAAACACCGCAGATGCTTTAATGATTCCAAGTTTTTTTTTTTAAATATTTCAAATAGCAAAATCTACTTTACTTATAGGATATTTGGACCACCAAAATAATGGATTGAATTCGAATTTAAGGAAAACTTTTTCTCTTTTATTTTCAATTTTCTCAAGAACTAGGAAAAATTTGAACATCTGGTTTTTAAGTGCTTGACTAAAAATTAATAGGAGCTTTGAATATAAAAAACAAGAATACTTTAACAAAAATTTTGGATGAAGATTAAATGCAATGTTTTTATTATTTTTTTTTTTTCAAAATTTTATTAACTACAAAAAATTAAATTAGAAACAGGCCTTAAAGAAAGGAAAAGCCTGACATTGTAGTCTTTTTTTTTTTTTTTTTAAATTCGCCCTCCTGGCTAAGCGGGGGGAAATAGACTCTCCTCCCATATGATTTTTTTCTTTCACCATAGCTTTTTATCTCATCTTATGCAAAACACCCCATATGTACAAACATAGTACCTACCTACCTATCACAAGTAAAAATGCAAGTAGCGGCGTTGCTCCTCGTAGCTATCTCAACAAAAATTAATTAATTTGGCTTTTTTTCAAATGTAGTGTTCATTCTAATTTCATGTACATACATAGAGGTACCTACCTAAAGTCCAACCACATTTTTTTTAGATTTAATTTCTTCTAAAAAAAAAAAAAAAACAGTAGGTACACTCGGGCGTATACGCACTTTTTTTATTTAAATGAATTTTTAACAAATTTTCTTCCATCTCATTTTTGCACACTATTTTGGCATATGTCAATAAAAATATCAGTATTTAATAGATAATAATGTTTATATATATGTTTGCATGATTCAGATGTTCCTTTTTCTCAGACTATTTTTTTTAAAGTGCTCATGTTTTGGCAAAACCTCTTCTTTTTAAGCTAAAAACTAACTAGGTTCAGTCTAAAACTTGATACAAATTATATGTATGTGGTTTCGCAGAAAGATGACGCTGTGGCCAAGTAAATATTAAATTTTATATCTAAACTCTGTGAAAATAGTGGAGTAAACACTGATTTAACCAGAGTAAATGCAGAGTGACTCTGATTTTAAGACCTGGCTTAAAGTGCATGCGGAGTAATGTGGTGTTAATCCAAAAAAACCAGAAAAACGTTTACCAAGCTAGCTAGGGTTACCCAAAATTGAAACTTTTTTCAATCAGGATAATTTACTTTCGAAAAAGTGTAAACCTAACAGTTTATAGTTTACTCTATATATTCCTTAATTTTTAATAATTTTTATTCCATTTAAAGTCCAGTTTTTTGTTGAATATTTTTTTTCTTAGAATAATCCCTGCAATCATTCCTTGAAATAAAGCACGAATTGACTGCATTATAGTATCCTACAGGGACACTTCGAATTTCAAAAAAAGCTATAGCATATCATTGTATGTGCTTTTTTTTAATTTTTAATAATTTTTGTTTATAAAGCACGAATAAGGAATCACAGTGTATATTACTTGACTAAATTATTTATTGCAAAAATGCATTCACTCTATATTTCCAATGGGTCAGGCGATTAATATACGCACTTGTTTTCTTGGAATGACAACAACATCAACTGCTTTTTTGGCTGCTTTCCTTAAATCATTGCCTGATGCATATTCATCTGATACAAAAAGTCCTTAAAAATTAAATTTAATTTGAATTCAAAAATTTCTAATGATTTCAAAAATTCAAGAAAAAAAAGAAATAAATCAATTTTAAAATTTCATCACTGCTTTCAACTTTGATTACTCGAACCTGCATCCTTCCATCTAAGTGATCCATGACCCAATTATACCTCTGCCTATACTTTACAAAATCGGATCACAAAGAATAAAAATTAAAATCCAATTACACCAATACTGCCCTTCTACTTGCAAAAACAATAATACCAACTAATCAAATCGATGGAACTCATGGACAATATAAAAAAAAAACAAAACCTCTTTTTGTCATCACCGTCATCGCTATAACATTATCAATCGGAAACTGTTCCGTTTTCCTTCCTTCCGTTCGATTTTCATTTTCATCCTTTTTATTTTAATATCTTCTCACTAAAATATTATTTCATATACAAAAAAAAAAAAAAAAAAAAAAAACATACAAATATAAAAGGATTCTCTTTTTAAAACTTCTTCGTTGGGTTGTGCTTGTCATCTCGTCTTCCAGGAAAATCTCAACAAATAATATAACGTAAAATAAAAATGGAAAAAAAAAGAATTGCCAATTCAAAATTAAATTACATTCAATTCTTAGAAAATAATTTTCTTTATAGCAAAACCAAAAAAAGCACATTCGTATGTATTTTTTGTAAATATACATAGATAGCTATAAAATCGAAATCTTGAGGCTTAAGTCTTACGTTTTCTTCCTGGTTCGATTGCTAAGTTTTTCCTTAGTTTTTAAATACAGGGTATCCCGCCATTTGTCATTTTAAGTCGAAAAACTTAAGAGGTAATCTTTTCGTTTTCGCTTCCTTTTCGACTTACACCGGTTTTTTATGATTTTTGGTCTCGATTCTTTAAAAGGCTTTAGCTTTTCCAAAATGCAACCGATTCTTGAGGAATTTTAACCCAGCCAGTAAAGAATTTTTACCCACCCTACAATTTTTTTTTATGGGGGTAACGATTATAAAAGCCATTTGTTGGCAATTTTAGATTGTTTTTTTTTTTTTTTTAATTTATCATATTTTTTTTTTTAAAAAGCATAATTAAGTACATATCATTTTTTCTTTTCACTCGCGATATAAAAGTTCTATATGGCAAGTTTTGGATTCGTCAAAGAAATTCAACTCAAGATTTTGATCAAACTTGACAATACGATGACAGAAGACGAAAAAAGTGGGTCATGCAATTACGTCCGTCTGTCTGTGTAAACGCCTTCAGCCTGAGTGTGGGTAGATTTTATTTAAACTTCGTATATAGTGTTTTTTTGAATAACGGCACCTGCCATTTAAGTTTCTTAGCATTTTTGGAAAATCTTATTTTTCTCAAAAATTGCTCGACAGGTTTTTTTAAAAAAATCAATACATTTTATTAGGTATATGCTACCTTTTTGTGAAAATTTAATTTCCAAAAAATGATTTTAAATGGTACCTACCATAGAACAATTTTTTTGTTTTCGTTTTTCTCGAAAAGGTATATAGACTGATTTTGATATTTTTTTATGGGGAATCTTCTGAAAAATTTAAATAGTTTTTTTTTTGGTTTTTTAAAAAAAGTTTCAATTTTTTTTTTTTGAAAACCAAATATTTCGAAAACGAGTTGGTTGATTTTTATGAAGCTTGGTAACAAGCGGTTTTTTTTTTAATTATTTTATATATTTTGAATAAAAATTTTCTTTATATTCAAAATAAACGGTACCTTCCATATAAATTTTAAAAAACCGTTACAGAAAATATAAATTTTCTCGAAAACGACTCCTGCGATTTCGGTTAAAATTGTTCTAAATACTAATATTAGTATGGTCTACGATCTGTTAAAAACAAAATTCACAGTTAGCCATTATTAAGAGTATCTCTCATAGAACCATTTTTTTATTTTGTGTATCCAATTCAAATTGTATCCAATTCAAATTAAATTTTTTATACAAAAGCTTCTTCAAACTTGAAATCATACTGCATATTAAAATTCTCAAAAAAAAAAAAAATTGAATTAAAAAAAAAAACGGGTAGATAATTTTTTTCGAAATTCAATTTTTAATTCAACAACAAAATCTTATATACAAAATATTAATTTAAAAAAAAAACCGCTCCTACAACTTAAAATTTTTTTACTCAAAAACTAAGAATAGTTAAAGAAATCAGATGGGGGACTTTTTTTAGCTCAAAAAACAATTTAAGAAGATTTTTTTTAGTAAATTTATTTCAAATTATGTTGATTTTTAACAATTTTTTAATTTAAGCTCTAAGTTATGTACATTTAAGGCTCCAATAAAAAATCATTTACTTATTATACACTCAATCTTTAATATTCGACGAAACTTTTACTATAAGGACAAATTTGTGCGATCCAGTCGTGCGTTTTATTTATTTTTGAAAACTCAATTTTTTTGTTCTCTCAAAAATACTTCAGTTCCCGCCGCCGACTGGAGGACACCCTATTTACTCACTCACACATGCATAGTTATTTATTTTTCCTCACTCTCTTTCTCTCTCTCTGTCAAGGAATGCTTTGTTGAGATGCTTCTGGTGTTGTCACAGACATTTACTTGACTGTCATACTATCTTAAGAGCATCAATGCTAATGCAACTTACCGCTCCAGGTTTTGATTCTGATTCTGGTGCTGGTTGGTTCGCGTGAAGGACGAAGACAGGGAACATTATTGCCATATCGGAAATTTTGCAATTTCATCCCAATCAAAGTCCTTTAAATACATACACATTGGTTGTTTTTTTTTTTTTATTTAACTTTGCAAAAACTTTTATCGTTGCCGTGGTTGTTCACAATTCATTTCTGTAATTGTCCTTCTTGTTTGTCAGAGGCAGTGGAATCTTTGGCCAACAATTTGAATGAGAAACAAAGTTTTTGGTCCTTCCAAGGAGGCAGTTATCAGCATCACATCCCGTACCAATCAATGATTTCGATGGTTGTAAGATGTATGTATGGGTGTGTTTGTATGTGTATGTATACGAAGGACATTTTGTGAATCTCTAAGGAATTAAAGTAAACCATAGAGAAATGAACTTTTGCCGTGAAGTAGGTAAATATAAATGAGATCCTGTGAAGGATAATGATAAATAGGAAGAAATCAATTGCAGACAATGAGCTCTTGATGGGCTCGCCTCAATGTATGTAGAAATAAGAAAATATAATGCAAGTTGGTTTTTGTGTATAGGTTAAGTGGACTTTTTCTCAAATTTTCATCATCATATCGGTTGAGGTATCTTCAATCGACTGTTGTGTGCGTGGCGAAGAGGTCCTTTAAGTCCTTCGAACAAGAAAGAAGGCAAAACACAGACTGAGACGATGTCAATAACTTGATTCTTGGAGTTATATAATTTTATTTTTTTTTTTTATTCCTAAGTTAGGTAGGTAGGTTCTGATCGAATTGAAATAAATTGAATAAATATAACTTTTGGGAATTTAAGTTGTGTTTTTTTTTTCTTGATTCTTTTTTTTTTTTTATGTATGCAGTAACAGAACAAGAAAACACTAGAAGCTGGGCTCAAATTGAAATACATAGCTGCACAAGCAAAATTCTGGACCAAATTGGACTATTGAAAAGAAATTACATCAACCGTGAACAAAACGTAGAGAATCAGAATCTCTCGAAGAAGATGAAGACCAGAGGTGGTAACGTATAACGACTTACTTACTTCTAGGTACGACGACGACAGAACGAACAAAATGGGGGATGTTAAGGATGAAAGTTTTAAGAAGTTACAAAAGGATTCGCATCGAATTTTGTTTCCGGTTCTGGTTCTGGTTCTGGTTCTGGTTTTGATTCTGGGGTCTGTTGCCATTGCTAGCAGGGGTCATGCACAAAACGCTGATAAAACTCAAACTCAATTCAATAAGATTGTAGTTTTCTGATATCGTGTTGTCGTAGATGTATTTGTACTTATACGAACAGAAAGTAGCCAAAAGGATTCCCTTACTTACAGTTGGGAAGTATTTCTGATGTACCTACGTTTACAGACATATATCGGATGAAATCTTGATGATTATGCTGGCAAGCTCTTCAGAGGTCTCACGGTTAAGTATATTTGAGTATGGCAGGTAGGTAGGTAACGTATAGATGTAGTTGTGGAATAGAAAGTACATTTTTAATGCAACTATGGAGGGACTGGTTGTTTTGAAACATAAGGAGCTTAAAGAATTTGACAAAGCTGTATGAGTAACTTACCTTATTTTATATTTAACTTGTAAGTGACATTTTGAAAAAAAAAATAAAATATCATGGAGATCTAGACAAAAAGACATGTTATGAACAGTAAGTACTTAGACGAGATGTTTTATTTAATTATCCTTCTACCGAAACATACTGCTTAAATTGGGAAAATAGCTTTACTGTTATACCTACTTATAATAATAATCATTCACTTTTTTTATTTTGATTTATAGGTGCTTTTAAGGTTACATGTAGGATTGGCTGAGAATATAGAATTCTAGCCTAACTCTTCCTTAAAAGAAAATATTTTTTTTAGGAGTACTATCTCTTTCGAGGAAGAGGAAGCGATAAAAAGATAAGCTCCTCTCAACCAGATTGCTGTTAATATTTTTGAGAAAAAATTGCAGATCTGCCGAATAGTTTGAAGTAGTTCCCGAGCTATTCGTGCAATCAATTAATTTATTTACGAAGCCTGTTGCAGATGCTCCAAGAAACTCGCTCTTGTAGTAAAAGTTTCCTCGAATTTTAAAGATTGGGTGTGATAAAAGTAAATAATTTTTATTTTATGGGAGCCTTAAGTTTAAACTAGTACCTATTATACATTATAGAGCTCAAATTCAAAAATTATTAAAAAACAACATAATTCGAAGTAAATTCATTAAAAAAGTCTTCTTAAATTGTTTTGAGATAGAGCTGTGCAAATCGTTCATTTTCAAAGATCGAATCAATCAATGATTCGATCTTTTCAATCAATCATTATGGTCAAAGATTAAATCGGTCACTATGTCAATCAGATTGTATCGGTCTTTGTGATTGTGATCCGTAGCTTCCATCAGTGGATCCCAATTCCAATCGTTCAAATTAAACGGTATAGGTACGTTTCGGTCGTTCTAGTCATTCTCAATCAAATCATTTTACAAGGTGAACACGATTATTTTGGCAGATTTGATGAGCCAAAATTTTTGTACGTCAGACCGAAAAACGGAGTACGGCGCCAATCGATTTATGAGGTGGATATTACCGGATTTGTCACGGCCGACGCTCTGCGACCACTGGAACACTATTATTTTAACAGGTTTAAAATGTATCAAAATTGGTGGATTTAGAGCTGTGTCAATGTGTGAAATGACCGAAATAACCGTTTTTTTTATTGAAAATTTTGATATGCAGTATTATTTCAACTTTTAACAAGCTTTTGTATAAAAAATTAATTTAAATCGGTAACACACATAGTGAGATAGTCTAAAATAAAGAAAATGGTTCTATGAGAGGTACTGTTAATAATTTATAACTGTAAATTTTGTTTTTGTCAAATCGTAGACCATACCAATATTAGTATTTAGAACAATTTTAATCAAAATCGTAGGAGTCGTTTTCGAGAAAATTTATATTTTCTCTTACGGTTTTTTAACATTTATATGGAAGTTACCGTTATTTTGACTATAAGAAAAATTTGTGTTCAAAATATTTTAGATAATGTTGAAGAACCGCTTGTTACCAAGTTTCATAAAAATCAACAAAGTCGTTTTCGAAATATTTGGTTTTCAAAAAAAAAATTAAATTTTGGTATGCAATACTATTTAAATTTTTCAGAAGATTCTCCATAAAAAAAATTTTCGAAATCGGTTTATTCATTTTCTTGAAAAACGAAAATAAAAAAAGAAATTGTAATGTTGTCAGTTGTCTCCCGTACATTTCTCGAAAAAACTTAATTTGTTGTTTTTTAAAGCAAAAAAAAAAAAAACGACAAGAATTGTAAAAAATGGTTTTTGGCATGAATATTTCGAGAACAAAAACTGACTTTGATTTTGGCCCAATTTTATTCTAAACTCATAAGATTTTTTCAATTGACAGTTGTTTTTTTTAAGGCAAAAAATCTAAAAAAAGAAGAGTTTGTAAAAATTGTTGAAAAATGTTTTTCGTCACGCATAATCTTAAGAACCTAACTTTGATCTTCCCTTGAAGACATCTAGATTTTCGAAAATTTTTAAATGCCTTTTCTTTAAACAAAATAAAATTGCATCTTTTATTTCCAAGCAAACCAATGCAATGGTGGGTCGCACCCAGCCTTATACGATGGGTTGTGAAAGGAATCTATGTATGTGAAGTTAGCACCGCCATTTTCGATTTTCAAAAAAAAAAAAACAAATTTTGTGCTGTATTATTCTCAACTTGTGCTGTGATGTGCCGTAAATATTTTTTTTCAATTTTGCAAATTTTACGAATGAACATTTTTTAAAATTAAGTTTTTCTAAAAACCTAAAATGTTGTTTTGTACTAAGAACCGAAGAGATAAAAAAAATATTCACATATTTGCAAGGAAACGAAAATGTTGCGAAGCACCTTAGCGTGAAGTTAGCACCGCCATTTTCGATTTTCAAAAAAATAATGGATGTGCTGTACTGTGCTTAACATGTGCTGCGTTCTGCCGCAAATATTTTTTTCAATTTCGCACGTTTGCAAAAAATTTCATACGTAAGAGTGCGCAATTTTTTACATTATCAAAACAATTTTTTTTAAATACCAAATTTTGAAAAGCAGAACATTGAAATAAAGAATTATTTAAAATACAAAATGAACATTGAACGTTTGAATTAAATGAAATCTTATGTAAAATTATTTTCCTTGTACTGTCTAAATTTCTATTAAATTGTAATGAAAACAAAATTCGGAAAATTGCTACACTCAATACTCATTATTCATTTTATGTACGGTCCCAATGAAAAATTATCCTAAACAAAATATAATAAATATCCCCACATTGGAGAAATTACCCCAGTTTCAAAATGGACAAATGGCCCCAACTAAATGAAAAAAAGCCATTTTTCATACTGAAATTTAACTTAAAAATTAAAAAAATGAAAAAAAGCCCCGATTCATAAAATATTATCAGTCGTACAGTATTTTTGAAAATAAAATAAACAGGATTTTGATCAAACAGAATTTTGAAACCCAGAGTTTTGACCCGCTATTCGTTATCATTGTCAATTCATAAGGAGGCAATAATTTGAACATTTTCTCTTCATACAATTTTTTTTTTTGTTTTTAAATATTAAGCTACATATTTATAATTTCATGTTTGTTTTATAGAAAATAATTTTCACGCAATAAAGACTTTGACTTAAGCCTTAAAATCATAAAATAAAATAAACCAAAACCGCCACTGCCGTCATCAGCTTCTGTGTATCTTTGGTAATTAACATACAATTATGTATGTATATTTTAATTTAATTGAACAAAAACTGTTTTATTTGTTTGTTTTGTATGTAAATATGTATGTTTAATTTTATCTACATACATTTATAATGTTTTCCTTTGAAAAACATTAACGATATGTTCAGATGTTTTACTATCTGTAAATTCGGTTCATATAAGCATGCTTAATAATATGCGTTGGCGTTTGTAGTGAAATATACCGATTTTCGATTATTTTTTTTTTGTACTCTGTAATTAATAAAATATTTAACATGAACTATAAAAACAAAGGTAAAAAAATATATTAAAACATGATGTGGATGTATTTTTAATATTGTGTGAGCGTACAATTTCGTGTATTTCTACATTTTAAATTGAAAATATTTGCACGCATGAAGGGCGTCAACCACGCTTAATGATAAATTATTTTTCTAGTTAAAAGGTAGACAAATATTAAATTGTATTAAGGAACGAGTAGGTATTATGCAAATAAATTAATTCGGTTTTGTTTTTTATTCTGGGGTCGCATTATAAAATTTAATTTTAAATTCGTATTTAAATTTAACTTTTTAAGTAAACATTTTAATAGTTTTTGTGGTTTGTTAAAATATAAAAATGAGAATAAATTGAAATAAAAATTCAAATTCAAATTTAATGGAACTGCTTATATGATAATAAAAAAAAAAAAAATTTGCTGGCACAACGGCTCATGAAGAACCAGGGCCTAGTGACTTACAACTCTCAACCATTCCTGTGTGCGTGGAATGCAGGAATGGAGGGGACCTACAGTTTATTGCCGAATCCGAACGGCTGGTGAGCGGCACTTTTCTATGACAGGAGATCCTCTTGGAGTCACTTCCTCGAAAGAGGCAGTAGCGGCTGGTATTGAACCCAGACCTCTGGCATGACAGTCCAACGCACTAACCATTACGCCACGGGCTACTACTTATATGATAATATTGGGTATTTAATAATAAAATTGCATATCGTATAAAAAATCAAAAAGAAAAATAGTATTTATCGAATTTAATTCATGAATTATTATAAAAGCAACATACCTAAGAATATTTTTTGTTGAAAAAGTAGTTTAGTAGGACGAAGGATGATTTGTTGAGAAAGTTTAATTTTATTGGAAAAAAATGAACAAATAATATTTTTTATTTTATTTCTTTCTTTGGGGGCGCTGAAAAAAAATTGGTTCTCAAAGTGGGCAATTAAAGTTTGAGAATTTATGAAATAAACGATAAAGCACATACATTTAATTTGTTTATAAAAACGATAGCGGTCATAAGTTGACAATTTGTAGTGGCGCCATCTATCAGGCTGTCTGGTACTTCGGATTTGGAAAAATTTCTTATTTATTCTTCAGAATTTAATGGTTTGTAAATTGTTACTATCTCCCTTAGTCGCAAAACTTTCAATTGAATAAAACTATGTCCTATCAACATCCATTTTCTTTCCTTTACACTACTCCAGAAAAAAGAAAAAAATCATTTGGAGCAGATCAAATGCATTTTATGTTTTTGGATTGCTAAATCCGAATCTGAAGTCAGTTTAAATAGGCAGCACAGAAAAAAGGCTCAACGGGAACGGCTAAGAATAAAGGTAATTAATAGAATTTATAGTTTAAAAAAAAAAAAAAAACAAGAGGGGGCGGGGTACTCAACCATGCCTAAGGTGGCATCTAAATCCGCCACTGCCTATACTTTAAAGAAGTCAATGTACATTGCTTAAATTAGATGAGCCCTTGAGTAGGTTCTCTGATGTTTAGTGTTGATATTTTATTAAACTTGTGCAGTAAAAATTAAGAAAAAAAATGTAGGTACAAGAATAATGACACTTAAACTCAGATGAAACATTGCAGAAATGCATCCATATATCGTACGGCTCACTGGGGTTCAGGGGCGGACAGAAATAATTTTATTGAATGTTAAATTTATTATTTAGGATTTTGACATTATTACAATTTAATAAAGTAATAGTTTAACCATAAGGATCAGGATTTTGTTTGTACAAAATAATCTAGGAAAACAGACAATTTTACCATATCAAACACGCCCTGAATTAACCAACTTTGCGTTGTCCTGTAATCTGATGGCTGAGATGGCTGGGACACGTGCGGAGTCTTAGAATCTACCCCTGATGGTCTGCACAGCAGAGGATGACCTCAAATTAATTGGCGTGCACAAGTGGAGAACGAACTCAACCAACTTGGAGTTTGTAATTGCAGGCAGCTAGCTAGGGACCGAGAGCAAGCTGGAGGAGCTTGTGTCAATGGGCGGAAATTTACTGCAATGATACTTTATGCTATCTGTTATCATCTCTGAAAATTTTATCAAAAATCGGATTACTGGTTCAAATTCAATAGATTTAAGACTTTATCTCCATACAGCTTGAACCACTCTCCAGCATCAGCTCATTAATATTCAGATTTTAGAAAACTGCCGCCAGATGTATAAGTGTTCATTAAATTCATTACAGTGGACGCACGTACGCACAGCCGAAAAGACAAGATGGCAGACCACTACATCATCGTACCTACTGTCATTTTTGATTACAACATCAATGAATCCATATGAATTCGTGCAAAAAATCGAACTCGAGATAACAATCAAATTTGACATTACGATGATAGAGAACACGAAAAAAGTGGGTCCCGCAATTCCGTCTGTATGTCTGCTATATGTCTGTCTGTACCTCAGCCTACAGCCTGATGCGATTTTCTTCAAACTTAGAGCATAAGATTTTTGGGTGATTCCTTAGAGTGGAAATCGAGATTTTTTTAACGGTACTTGCCATACAACAGATTTAAAAAAAAAAATATTTATCTCAAAAACGACTCCAACGATTTTTTTTAAATTTTTTATGTGTACTAGTCGTGGTATGGCCTGCATTTTGATGAAAAAAAAAAATTACCAAAAACCGTTAACAGTACCTGCCATAGAACCGTTTTTTTTTTGTTTTTTTTTTTGATATTCTCCTTAACCGCTAAACCGATTTTGATCGAAATTTTTACTTATAAGGTCCTATAAAGTTAAAATAATATGGCGTACATATGTATATTTTTACAAAAAAATATTTTTTGGATTTAAAAAAAAAAAAATTAAAAACTTTTTTTTGAAAAATCATTTTTTTGGAAACGGGTTGATGAATTTTTTTGAAATTTTGGTTTTAGTTGTATATTATTATATTCTTAAAAATGGCATACCAATTTTTTTTTTAAAACTTCAATAAATTTTATATATAAAATCTTATTTTTTAAGAAAACCGCCCCAACGATTTTAAAAATTTTGTTTTCATAAATTCAAATTTTTTCAGGAATTGAGATGGCGTTCTTCATTCTGAGATTATAACATTTTAAGTACTTGTTTTATCAATTTAAAGAACGTTTTTCATGCTTTTATCCATATTAAAATTTGCATTCTTCAATTTATTTTTCCATTTAAAATACATATATACCTAATTATAATTACTAATTATGTGTTTTATATTACACTCAATCTATAAAATTCGAAGAAATTTTTACAACAAGAGCAAGTTCATGCGACCCAGTCGTGCACTTTATTTTAAACCGAAAGTTGTCCTAAAACAACTTCAGTTTTTTTTTGGAATAGGTACCCACATATGTATGATTTTTACCAGCAACATATTTTTTATCACAAACACATATAGAACTCGGGACCTTAAGTGCATGTAAGACCCAACGTGAATAATTCAAAAGACTTGAAACTTTTTCCTATTTCTAGAACTTCAGAAAACATCAACGAAAAAAACTGTATACGAGACCATTATGTTATCTCTTTTTTAGTTTTTAAGTTAGAATTCTCTTGGTCTTGTCGCCTTACCTACCTTAATCCAGAAAAGCAATCCCTCAAAAAACAAAAACTCAAAGTTACTCCATCCATTCAAAAATCCTATCAATCAATATATAAATACCATATACCCCAATACTGCGACATACATACCTTCCCCCATCCACCTGGCTATAGCTTCATAACCTCTTCTATCCATCAACTGTTAGCTGTTACTTACTATTATGGAAATCTACGATATTTGCAGACACGAAGGGGCTTCCAGGCTTCTAGTCATCTTATTTTGCAATCCAAACGGTATATTCGCGGGTATTCCCCTCCAAACGACAAGAAAAAACCGTTTTGCTATTTTTATTTTCCTTTCCAAAATTTCCACTGGAAATTGGAATTCATAAAACAGATGTTCGTTCCCAGGAACACATCACAACAACACAGTTCCTTGAGGCATATTGAATTAAATGTCGTTCATTGACCATGTTCCAGGACCTGCGCAATGGGGTATTTGTAGTGAAACGTGGTCTACTATAATCACCCCAAATTTAGCAAACAACATGGCAGGAAGGATTCGCTGCTTTAATGAAGAAATTTTCTCATAATTTATATCCTTAGCTGGGTGTTTTAAGGATAACATTTATTTTATTTTTTTATTTTTTGTATCAATCTGCTTTTGTTGTGTTTTGATGTTGAATCATTTCCTGATTGTGTCATCGGCATGAATGAGACAACATTTTTTTTCTTTTTTTCAAAAAAAAAAATAAGTTCTTTTCAAGAGTCCTTCAGCAGTATGGTGGCCTTTCATTACAATGTATAGTTTGTAGTGTATATAGCTCATCAAGGCAATTAGTCTCGAAGGATTTCTCTACCACATGCACACAATTTCAATTATTTATATCCTACCTGCTTGTCCTTCCCCCCGAATGGTGTCTTTTCTTGTATCAGGTATACAACATTCACACAGGTCGTCCTTTATGGGTGTCCCCTTCTCCGTTGTGTGTTTGGAATGGTATCCTCATGGGGTTAATTCTAGTTCTACAAAAAGCTGTAATTTCCTGTTCCTCACAGGTTTAACTTTCAGAAAGAACACAGAGGATCTCTCTATAAAGTACTTTCGATTTTATTTTATTTTAATATATAATCTTGCAATTTATTTAGAGGATTTCCAAATGACCGAAGCCACAGTGCAAAATGTTTCAGCATTTTCAAATGGCATGCGGTTTCTATAGTTAGCTAGCTTCCCTTTTGAACATTGCTTCTGCCTCTGCTTCATGCAGCAGGGAATTAGCTTTCGAAAAAAAAAATAAGCAAAAAGGTCTCTCAGCTTCACCAAACCGACCCTCCTCTCCAAATTATTCCACTCGCCCCTCTTCGTGCCACAAAAAGAAAAATAAACGAAGGACGAAACGCATTTCATAATTTAGAATTAAAGGTGGGCCGAACCATTCAGTGTGAATTCGGTGAGTTAAGCACATCTCTAAAGTTAAGGCCGATTCGGGTGGTTTTTTGGGTCGCTAGTTTTTGAGGTTTCCTAAATTCTGTGTGTTTACATTTAATTTTTGGAAATTGGAGTAAGGGAATATACGGTAATTTAGAGGAGGAAGGAAACATGAATCATGGAACATGGTCGACATTTTGTTACATAATTATGCACGTGTGTTAAAAGGTGGAACATAAATGTTTCATGCTGGATAAATTTCCCAGACAATGTGCTGATCTTTTTCTTGTTTTTTTTTTTATGGAAATAATAAAACTTTAGACAAAAACTGTGCAAGGGATAACAATGGTCTTCATGAGGAGTTGTTGAGAGGCTTTTCAAAAAGGTTTTTGTTTTTAGGTAAAAAGTTCAAGTGGGTGCCGGTATTAAATTAGCACACTAAGAGCATGGTCTATTATGATACGACAGAAATCTTTAACACTTTCTACTTTTTTTACCATTTAGGCCCAGCTCTTAACGACGTGATTTGAGTTTAGCACGAGTTATTTCTAACATTTGATGAGCTAACTCTAGATTTACTGACCAATTGCTTGTTTGTATTTATCAGAGCAAATGCTTTTACTAGAAATCTTCCAAATAGAGTCAACGTTATTTGAGAGAGAGCGCATCTGACAGTTAGTAGTTTATATTTCATATAAGGCAAGTTTCTGCAAACTGTTTTAAGGCCGGTTGCCGAATATGGAACCAATTGTAAATCCCTGATCTAAGAATTTGCTTTTTTTATAATAGATATGAATTAAACCAACTTCCAATATTTTCAAGATCAAAGTTCAGCAACATTAGTTCTCCACCTTCAAACTTTTGTATTCATGCATTCATCTATCTAAATAAAAAATAAATTTGGTGGCACAACAGCTCATGAAGAACTAAGGCCTAGTGACTTACAAACTCTCCATTACTATGTATGTGCGTGTTTGCAGGAATGGAGGGAACCTACAGTTTATTGCCGAATCAAAACAGCTAATGTGAGCGGCGCTCTTCTGTGAAAGGGGATACACTTGGAGGATTTGTCACTTTCTCGCAAGAGTTATAGTAGCCTTGAAAAATATTTTTTTTGTTTTTAGGTGGACTAGGTTTGGAATCGAAACTAGATTTCTGGCATGATAGTCAAACGCATACTAATTATTATGCCACGGGCTAGCTATATATCTCTAGATTATCCAGCAGACATATGTATCACTATAGGTGTAGCTAGATAGATTGTAGTAGCCGTGGCGTGATGGTTAGTGCGATGGACTGTCATGCCGGAGGTCTAGGGTTCGATCCCCAGCCACGCCACCTATTTATTTAAAAGAAAAAACGGCTACTGCCTCATGCGAGGAATTGACAAATCCTTCAGGAGTATCTCCTGTCACAGAAAAGTGCCGCTCGTTAGCCGTTCGGATTCGGCAATAAACTGTAGGTCCCCTCCATTCCTGCAGACACGCACACAGGAATGGTTGAGAGTTGTAAGTCACTAGGCCCTAGTTCTTCATGAGCTGTTGTGCCATCAAATTTATTTTATTTATATGTAGCTAGATACAAGAACACAAGCTCTTTTAAATTTGACTACAGGTATCAGAAGGACATTTCTAAAATTTTAATAAGGAAAAAGCAGCTTTTTATCTCGAGGAATGGAAGTTACACATGTTAATTCTTTCATAAATTTGACATGACGAATTTGTTGGTAAATTACCCTTTTGTGTCTTTTGCTTACCGTAGAAATGTTTCGAGTTATTTCTGATATTATTTTTAATTTTGACAAACAGTGTTATTATATTTCTTCAACTAGAAATAATCACCTGTTTACTTTCAGGTCTAACTTCGATAAAATTCCTTCTTTAGACAGACTACAAGAATGATAATTACCCGAATCTATATTTACCTTCCATTTTAAAATTAATTATTTTTTAACTTACTCTAAGTGTGCTAATTTTTTGCCGGCACCTAATTCAAATTTTAACCTAACCATTGAAACCCTTCTGACAAGGTTTTCAACAACTCCTCATGACCTTATATGACCAGAAGTACGTATACGTCACAGTGTACCATTATTTCGCAGTAGAATATACACTTTCTGCCTTATTCATAAACAAAAATTGGTTATTTCAGCTCTCGTGTTCAGGGAAACTACACCATGGAATACAAATTTTCCGGACTCAAAATAAAGGCAATTGCTTACTGCTCCATTTGAGTCCGGAAAATTGGTTTTCCATGGTGTAGTTTCCCTGAACACGAGAGCTGAAATAACCATTTTTTGTTTATGAATAAGGCAGTTTATATTTAAGAAAATTGCTTTATTTTAAAGACGATTAACTTATATTTTCACTTGCGATATAGGTACTATAGGACATGTTTTGGATTCGTGCAAATTAGAAGTGTAAGATGGTTCACTGAAGCAAGGGCCATATTAAAGTCTGTGTATACTGCGTTCAATTGGAATTTTTGTTCCATAGCATTGGTTATGTATGCAGTGAAATTGGTTAGATTGATAGCAGCAGATCGACCGGAAATAAAACCATGCTGTACATATGATAAAAATTCACCACCAATGAAGCGGTTTTTTTCCAAACTTGGAGCATAAGATTTTTGGTAAGATTTTTCATAGTGGAAAACCGCGATTTTTTTTGTATTCAAAAAATAATAGTTTGAAAAAAGTTGTTAAGCTCAAAAACGGCTCTAACGATTTTTACTTGCGATATAGTATACATATGTAGGTACCATATATGGCAAGTTTTGGATTCGTTAAAAAAAAAAAAAATTAACTCGAGATTTTGATTAAACTTGACATTACGATGATAGAGAAGACGAGAAAAGTGGGTCTCGCAATTCCGTCCATCTGTCTGTTTGTCTGTCTGTCTGTCTAGCTGTATGTCTGTCTGTCTGTCTGTCTGTCTGTGTACTCGCCTACAGCCTAAACCCATGGGTCGTTTATAATTAAACTTGGTATAAAGTGTTTTTGGGACATTCCTCCGACACGTTTTTTTCATTTTCTTTTAGAACCGAAAATAACGGTACGTGCCATTTAATTTTTTTAGAATTTTTGAAAATCTTATTTTTCTCAAAAACAGCTCAACTGATTTTTCTAAAAAAAAAAATCAAATTTTATTTTATTATATGCTACCTTTTTGTGAAAATTAAATTTCCAAAAAATAGTTTAAAATGTTACCTCCCATAGAACCATTTTTTTTATTTTCGTTTCTCTTGAAAAGGAATGAGCTGATTTTGATCATTTTTTTTTATGGAGAATCTTCTGAAAATTTTAAATGGTATTGTATATCAAAATTTTCAAAAAACTTTTTTTTTTGGATGTTTAAAAAAAGTTACAAAATTTTTTGAATATTTTGAACAAAATTTTTTCTTATAGCCAAAATTAACGGTACCTTCCATCTAAATGTTAAAAAACCGTTGCAAAAAATATAAATTTTCTCGAAAACGACTCCTACGATTTTGATTACAAATATTAGTATGGTCTATGATCTACCAAAAAAAAATGTACAGTTAACCGCATTAGAGCCTCATAGAACCATTTTATTTATTTTGGACTATCTCATTATGAGTGTAACCGATTGAAATTACATTTCTCAAAAGTTGAAATCATACTGCTATCAAAATTTTTGAAAAAAAAAAAACAAATTTTGGAGATTTAAAAAAATTTCAAATTTTTTTTTTTGAAAATTCGATATTTCAACAACGGGTAGATAATTTTTTTCGAAATTCAATTTTTAATACAACATTAAAAAAAACTAAAAATTTGTGTAGGTACCAATTTTTTTTATTAAATTATTTACAAAATTTTATATAAAAAAAATGAATTTAAAAAAAAACCGCTCCTACGATTTTGAATTTTACATTAATTTTACAACATTAAAAAAAAATAAAAATTTGTGTAGGTACCAATTTTTTTTATTAAATTATTTACAAAATTTTATATAAAAAAAATGAATTTAAAAAAAAAACCGCTCCTACGATTTTGAATGAATTTTTAAAAAAACCGCTCCTACGTTTTTAATTTTATATAAAAATAATGAATTTAAAAAAAAACCGCTCCTACGATTTTGAATGAATTTAAAAAAAAAACCGCTCCTACGATTTTGAATTTTTTTTCTCCAAAACTAAGATTTGTTAAAGAATGGTTTAGTTTTTTTAGCTCTCAAAAAAATTCAAAAATTTAACAATTTTTTAATTTAAGCTCTAACTCGTATGTATGTACATTGTACATATGTGTATGTATGTGCAGTGTGCTATTTTGTTCATTTTTGTATATTAACAAAATATTACCTATAACTTAAGGCTTATAATACATCTTGGCAAAAAAAATTTACCAAAAACCGTTATTTACAACACCTACCATAGAACCGTTTTTTCGACTTTCTCGTTAACCGCTTAACCGATTTTGATTAAAATTTTTACTGTGAAGGTCCTGAAGTATGAATAATACTGCAAACAAATATAAAAATATTTTTTTAATTTAAAAAAAAAAATTCAATTTTTTTTTTTTTTGAAAAATCATGTTTTTGAAAACAAGTTGATGATTTTTTTTTTTTTGAAATTATAGGTTTGTGTGTATATTATTATATCTTTAAAAATGGCGTACCAAATTTTCTTTCTGAAAAATTTCAAGAAATTTTATAAATAAAAATTATTTTAAGAAAACCGCTTGAACTATTTTTAAAATTTGTTCTGCATAAATTTAAATTTTCGAAGAATTGAGATGGCATTTTTCATTCTTCACTTTATTAAATGGATAAATACATATTAATAATATGTACTTATATTACACTCAATCTTTAAAATTCGAAGAAACTTATACGTTTGTGCGATCCAGTCGTGTATATATTATTTTTTAGTGATTCAGTCGCTTTTAGTACAGCTTTTCAATCTGGTACTTCTCAATATCTTAAACAACATTTCATAAAATAAAAAAAACGTGCAAATAATTTCAAACAAAAATTCTATTTTTTTAGTTCTTTTGACTGTTCAAAGATTTTCTCAAAGTTGCTTTACTTAAAAGCAAGTTTGTGCGAAAAAATATTAAAAATAAAAGGTGATGTTTATAAATACACAGCAATTAATGAATTCTATAAGGAAGCATAAATAAATGCATATAGCTGAACCTGGAATTTTTTTTTTGAGACACTGATTAATGCAAAAGTCTTAGCTATGTAAAGCCCTGATGATTGGATATATTGTCCACAAATAAAAATTTTACTAGTGCCTTTATCCTTTAGAGACCTTTTTGAATAACACTTTTTTGGGGATTTTAAGATACATAAATACCTATTTTTTGAAGGTATGTAATGCATGTAGGTATATGTATGTACAAATATTCCACCCGGAAAGACTAACATGTTTATTAAGTATTTATTCAAAGGCAAAGACAATATTAATCTAAACAATTGCATGAACAAAAAACTAAATCTATCTAAGAGTCGCTATCATTTTAAAATAAAAGGAATATATAAAACTCCTTACACTAATAAATACCAATATTTACAATAAGATAACAATAATTAAATAAGTTTGTATAAATACATATATGACTTCGGTATTTATTCACTTCTATCTTAATCCTCCAGGACGAAGAAAATCCTATAGACTATTGAAAGTCACAGCATCAGAAATAACAAAATATCTGCAACAAACAAAAAATAATCATTAAAACTTCCTCTACTCAATACCTTTATTTACCTGCAATATAATTAAATGAATCCTCAACTTCTGTTGGTATATATTTTATTCCTACCTCTCGGCCAGACAACTTCAGCAACAGAAATACACAAAACTTTATAGGTACCTACTCCAAATCCTATCTAAAAAGAAATACAAGAAAGTATATCCTTTATTATTGTTTGGCAAAGTCTATCCTATACCCATCATCGTGATGGATCAATATAATAAACAAGTAATATTCCTCCACCTTTATAGACTTTATTAAGCCTTCGCCACCAACCAACCACCACCGGTCCGGCAGGCTTAACAGAACTTCAGAAACAAATTAATTTTAATATTTTCTGTGTGCATTATTTTTGTTTATTATTTTCATCATCTCCAGAAAAAAAAAAAAAAAAAACAAATAATAACAAAAATAGGAACTCCGAAAAAGGGAGAGATAGAAATCAAGAAATTTTCTTAATAAAATTCCTATCAATCCACTTCTATATTAATTCTGCGGTTTATATTCATTCATCACCAGGCCAGGCCAAAACTTCAAATCCATCTTTTGCGGCAGTCCGGTTGAGGATGAGTGTGCAAATCCTTTCCATTTCGGCACCGGATTTTGACGAAGGTAAATTAGTATATCCTTCATAGTTACCGACCGTCCGGTCTCCGTCGGCACCGGTGGCGGTGCGGTGCGGCCATCAGTCGATTCAACTCGCCACAAACGGAACAAACAGTTCAAATTAAAACAAAAAGCCGGATTAATTTCGTCGACCACAATGCCAATGCGATTTCTTTTTCTGTATATGCTTCCCAAGATAAACAAACAATGCTCCCAGTCCAAGAGAGGAATCATTTTCATACCACCTCCTACAACCACCCACAAAACCAGATCCTACACTTCATCCTTCCACGGCTACCATCATCCTCTCAGCATGATTGTTTTCATCTTCTTGTTTGAAAGTGGGATATCAGTTGTTGTTGTTGTTGGGTTCGGCTAAAGGACTGAATGACAAAAAATTGAGGTTTAAATCGACAGACAGATACATAATCGAAAGTCGACAACCGCACTTGACTTGATCTTATTTTAAATGAGTTCAGTTCTTCAAATTAAATCCCACCAATAGATGAGGCGCTGGGATGTATGTTGGTAAAAATTCACGACAAAGCGAACTCCAACTGAATTTAAACTAAAAAAAAAAAAAAAAATAGCCAAAATTGACAACGGGAAGATAAAAACTTATGAAAATAAACACACAAGGCACAAGTCGAAGAAGTGAAGAAGAAGGAAAACGGAAGAAACCCAGCGCAAAAGAATTCCAAATTAGCTTAAAGGGTCATTTTTGAAATTTTTCGAAATTAATTATACGAAAAGGCGGACAGGACTTGATGAACAGACAATGGATAAGGACACATGGGGACATTTCATATTATGAGCTGGAAAAAATTACATATAAATTATATTGGAGTTCAACTTTAAAAAAAAAAAAATATTTTTTTTTTTAAATTTCTGTTCTTTTACTTCCCAAATTTCTGCAAATTTTAGTACAATTTTTTCATGTGAATTTTTAAAGATTTGAAGTTTTAGGAAGTAAAGAAACAGAGTCCATTAGAGGCCATCAGAAGCATACAGGCCTAACTGATTTTTGCACTTATTTTTAAAATGCCGAAAACAAATGTTTATCATAACAAAAACTACCGTTTTATGAAACGGTTATGTGCTCCATTAATCCATAGATATAACTGTTTAAAAAGAGACAGTTTTTTCTTATAACAAATTTTAGTTTTCATCATTTTAAAATTAAGTTCAAAAATCAGTGAGGCCACTCTGCTTCTCATGGCCTCATATGAAAGTTGTATTCAAACTTCAAAATTTTGTTTAGACAAAAAAACTGGTATTGATTAATATTCCCTATTTATCGTTGGACAGTACTACCACTTTACTTCATTGGAAGTAGATCTAGTTCTTTTTTTTTTCAAAAATTTTTAAAATCTACTTTCTATACTTCGCACCATCACCAAAATATTGAAATCTACTTCATTTTCAAAATTTTAGTTTTAACCTACTTTAATTTTACAAAACAAAGGCCAAATCTACTTCCTTTTTCACCATTTTAATCCATTTTTTGTTTTTTTTTTCAGATCTACAACTTTTATTTTGTAAGTTCATTTGGTTTCAGTTTAAAATAAATTAAAATAAAAAACTTTGGAGAACTTTGACACTCTTTTTTTTTATTTTTCGGGCAATATGATAAAAAATATTCATATATAGTCACACTAATAATATTTTGTTACTTTCTTTACAAAGCAACTAATATGAATCAAATAAGATAATAATAAGAGATTAAAGGGGGAAAGCTTAAGGGAAGGGGATACTAAAACTGAGTGTTTAATGCATATGAAAAAACGGTTTGAAACTGACAAATGAATGAGTTTTAAATCCTCTTTATACATACATAATATATATGCATTAATGATGAAATAATAAAATAAGTGTTACAGGATTTAAATTTTACGGTAGGAACTAAATATCCTGATATATTTATCTCGCTCCAAACACATTGATATTATATTCTAAATAATTCGATTTTTGGAAAATTCTTATTTTTGAGATATTTTTCGATAAAGAATTTACCGTAAGGGTCAGGATTCGGTTCATAGTTTTTGACCTAAAATCAATATTAAAAACAAAAATATAATAAATTTTGAAAAAAATTAGTTTGAACACAATTTTTTAAAAATATTTTTTTTTAAATTTTAAGTTTGAGTTTTGATTTAAAAACAAAATAAAAGAACGAACGTCTTTAAAAAATAAGTACAGCATGACAATGTAAGTGTTGCCTTTGTTTTTTTAATTTTTTTTTTTTTTTTTTTTTTTTGAAAATAGATGCCCGCTCTCTTTCGCTCCCCTCCCCTTTGTCACACCGTATGAGAATCACACTGCATAGATATCGTTGATAAGTTTTTGTGCCACAGAAGTGCAGAAAATATAATTTTATTAAATTATCAAACCGAAAATAAGTTATATTAACGAAAACAAAAATATTAAAAAAAAAAATGGGTGGTTGGTTGTTCATCGTTCACGGGCATGCTTCCGTCATTTTGTGCTATATCTAAAACTTAGCCATTTTAATGTGACTTAGAAGCATATAACTTTGTTTCTAATTGTCAGAATATCAATATTTAGAATTTAGATTATCAATGAAAGCTGTAATGTCAGGCTATAAATTTGTATGGAAATTATTGCGAAAAAGCACAATGATATACTTAAAACTTAAGCCTAGTACGCAGATCGAGAAAAGACAAATTTTATCTCTACAATTCTAATCTCTACAAAAACGTTGGAAAAATCGCGCAAAATTAATGTTTTTCTTCTTTTTTTCTTTTTGTAAAATTATCGATAAAAAACAGTTGATCGTGCAAAATTATTGACCTGTCAAAATTTTTAAATAATGCTTCGAACATTATTTTTCCAGGCAAAATTTAGTGGAGACTTCACCCTACAGCGGATACAAACGTCACAATTTCGCGCGTGAACTGCGTACTGCCTGGAAAAAAAATGAAGACAAAATTTGTCCTGGGAAAAACTTTGTATGAAAAGAAAATTTTTTCCCGAACTGCGTACTAGGCTTTAGGTTATTTCAAATATTTTGAATATACATATGTACATATTTATTTCAAAAGGCAAATGACATCACTTCATACAAAAAAGAGAACAAAAAAAACCACAAAGTATATATAAAAAAAAAAAATTTGTTGAGTAATTATAAAAGCAAGGGAGTGCTTTTTACAGGCCTTACCATATAAATTAAGTCAGCAAAGCAACTTACGTGGAAAAATTGTAGATTTATTAGAAATCTACCCTATTGAGCGTTACAGATTTTGAGAGCGTTAACATCTTTAAATTGAGGTAAATTATCAGGCTACAGCTATGTAGGTTCATTATGTTGAAAAAAAGCAAGTAAAAAGCGACTGAAGTGCGCAAAAATTTATATGTTAAAATAGACAGTCCTTCAAGGTTTTCAATGAAGTTAAAATGTAATGCAAGGACGTGCGCAAGTAAGCAAAAACAAGGAAATAGGGAGGAGCGTTTTCTAAAATTTTTGGTGTGATTCTTTATTTATTACGGATAAGGAAAAGAATGGATGGAAAAGTCGAAATGAAATATCCAGAAGGGAATGAATAAAGAAACAAAACTAGAACAAAAAGAATGGCAATCCAGTTGTTCGGTGAAATGTCAAAACAATTGAATAAATAATGATTTTATTTTGTAGCCTACCCTATTATGCTGCTGATGCGAAACGAAAAATCCCATACAAAAATGACACAACGAAATAATAAACGAAAAATTTTGTTCTGCGGTACGCTGTTCGATGAGTGAAATCGATAATTGTAGCAGATTATTTGGAGAGATCTCCCCTCTGTTTTCACACATAATTAATTTTAATTGCGCCTGTACCATTAGCCTTGTTCCTTTGGCGGTTGCAAAGTACTCATGAGTAGATGAAAACTGTAATCTAGTACTACCATCTACTCATGCTCTCATGCGCGAGTAGATGAGCAGAATAGTTACGCACCTATCAACCGCAAGATGACACCTGATTAAATATAAATTTTTCATGCAAAATGCCATTTGTTTTCAATTAATTTATAAATGGAAAAACATTTCAAAGAATCTTTTGTCTGTTTTTATAATTTCTATGTAGAACTCCTCGATTTTGTTGTTTGCTTACATTCTTCATTTGAACATATGAAAATGTAATAGATTTCATTAGCAAAAGCCATTTATGTGCGTTCCATTGAGAATTTCTGGCAAAGTACTCGTGAGTAGTTCGCCACCTCCAAACGGAACACGGCTTATAATTGTGTGCGAAAAAGTGACATTTGGTCTCTATTTATGTTTGTATTTGTTGTTTCTTTCATCACGTCATTGCTTTCTGTGATTTTTATGCGTTTGTGTTTGTTTTTTGTTTTTGAAAATGGTGACTCTTTCAAGGGGTAATTTTTCGTTATGGATTTCGTAAGCATTTCGTTGTCATGTTGGAGACCAACTAAAATTTTCGTTTCGTATCAGCAGCGTACTAGGCTTTATGTATTATCAAAGTCTAAGCTTTTATATTAAATGCATAAAATTTATACTCTGGTAACATTATTCGCGTTATTGTGCTGTTTTTAAATAATTAACACCAATGTTAATCTGCAATAATAGAGAATAAGAACGTCAATTATACTGAACGCGTCCAGTATTCTTTTTCTTTGCAAATGTTCCGGAATGAATAAAGAAACAACAAAATAGTTAATCCGGAATATTCCGTCGAATAAAGAAACGCAAAACTGGTATTCCGAATATTCTAGACACCCCAGAATGAATAAAGAAACGCACTCTTTATGTCAATTATAGAATAAGTTTTTGTCAATTATTGGATAATATATGTAATTCGCAATCGAATTTCGAAAGCAGGACAATATCTCCTAACACTATTCTGGGCCAGCTTTTTGGCTTAAATAGTATTAAAGTGGGTCTGATATTATAGGCGAAAGACGAAGACAAAGAAAAATAACAAAGCACCAAATAAGTCGGGCTGGATAAAATCAAGAAGGCTGACCCCTTGAGCTGATAGTCATCAGAGAGTGATTCGTTATGGGAAGGGTGGCGGGCGCGGGGGACTGAGCGAAAAAAAGGGTGATGTTTGAAATTAAATTGAAATTATTATTAGCCCCGTAGGGTTAGCATTTCCTTCATAAAAAAATGCAAAAAAAAAAAAAAAAATAACCTTTTAAAAAACACCAAGATGGATGTCCAAGAATTGTTTTATGTTTTATTTTTTCCACGATTCTTCTCTCCACTTAAAGTCTTTGAAAGTGTTCGAGCAGAGAATTTTAATTTTACAGAGGGTCAATTTTCAATTAAATTCGACAGACTGATGGGTATAGAAATAATAAGAAGCTCGCTGAGAATAATAAGAAAAGCATTAATCTGATTATTATCACAACACAATTCACAATGTCATTCGGATGTCTTGAAATACCAAAAAAGAAAAGTGTATATTTTGTATAACCCGTTTTAAGTTAGTATACGGATAGTAATAAAATAAAAGTGTCCCTTATTTGAAAAATGGAGTTTCGTGTTTTCCTTTTTCACATAGCATGGCATAGGGTAAATAACAAAACTTTATCTTATTTGACAAAAGAAAAGAAGTTTGTCATTCGTAATGATTTATGGTTAGCCGAAGAAGAAGGTTCATTTACAAGGCGATATGAAAGGATTGTTTTGAGGGCAGTTGTATTGGACTATATTATCCCGTTGTCGCCTAAGAAAACTTTTACGAGTAATAAAATCAATCTGATAATGGTATGATTTTATATGCTTTGGATCAATTTGGCTGTGGTCAGAAAAGCTTCTTTGGTAAATTCACTTGCTGATAAACACATTTCTTGCTTGCTGAATACTGAGTGTTAAAATAATTTTATACTTTTCAACGATCAAATGAGTTGTGAAATTCCATGTATGAAGTTCCGTAATACTACGTCTTCACTGCAAGTTAATCTCGTTTAGATTTCATAAATCCCAAATAGTGTTTTCACCAGAAAAAAAGATTAAAAAATAGATTAATTTTGACAGAACCTTTCAAAATGCAGATGGTGGGTCATTTTTCTTATGAAGTGGAAGTGAGATGGCAAGTTTGCTTTATGTCAAACGATAAAAAAAAAGATGGTTTCCCGCAACTTGTATTGCGCTGAATAGGGGAATAGGTCTGTTCGAATTTTACCTATGAAGATTTATTTTGAATCTTGATTTGAGGAGATTAAAATTTGTATGGTAAATCACGGGATTTGTGAAGAGATTTGTGGTAAATCTACCTAAATCTCGGTTTAGTGGTCGGTGGAAACGTAGTATAAATAACCGGTGTATGTTGGCGCAATGTCTTATTTATTTTCTTTGTCAAATATAAAATGGTATTCATGATAACTAGGCTTATAAAAACCGGTAAGCTTCTAGATAAATATGTGTTCAATTTTTAGCCATTAGTTCGGGTTTTCGAGATATTTCCGTTTGAAAATGAAGAAAAAACCGTTTTTACTTCACGTGAACAAACAACACGGAGTTCTTGTTTGTTAAAAAAAAAAATTATAAAGAAATCCCTTTTTGAAATTTTTCGGAGAGTAAAAGATTCAGGAATTAAGATTAATCAAGTTGAAAATGTTAAGTTTCATGTGTTAAGGTTCAAGAGATAAGTTTCAAGTTTGTAGTTTCAAATTTAAAGTTCACATATTTACTTGAAGTTAATTTGTTTTTACTAAGTTTGAAAATATTTTTTTTTTCATATTGATAAATAAAGCGTTAAAATTATTAAACTTTTCTTTGATTAACCTTTTAGAATGTACTTTACCAGCATGAAGAGTGCAAAATTCAAAATAGGAGAAGGTGGCGAAATGTTGTAAGTCGGCGGCGGTCATACCTGAAAACAGCTGTTATTAGATACCTAGATTGCAAAAATATCTTTTAGGTACAGCAACTACAGGTATTAGCCAACTATCTTTAACAAATCATGGATAACATGACCTGTCCTGCAAAAAAAAAAAATCTTCAGGAGTATTCACGATCCGGTGCAACTGGTCTAGTACTCTGTGAAAGTGCAAAAGTGTAACATTTTCTTACACTCCAACAAAAAAATATGCTAAAGACAATCTTACAATACTTTTGCACTTTTACTATACCTCATTGCAACAGAAATATACAAGTGTGTAAAATTTGCAAACGTTTATTTTTGATAGCAATCATAATGTCATTCTTGCTGTCAGCTGTCGTTCGTGTATGTATTTACTGCAGTGTTACAACGAAATGGAAAAAGTCCGTTCACTTTTTACTAAAAAATAAAATTTTGCAATTTTATAAGATTACACCGGATCATGATCAAGGCCGTAGCCAGGGGGAGGAGGGGGGGGGGGTTCAAATGGGTTTGAACCCCCCCGAAATTTTTTTAAAAAATAGTTTTTTTTATTAATAGCTTTTTATTAAAATTTTTCCCAAATTTCTGCACTAACAACCCGATTCTCCCCGCCATCAGTGATACCTCACAAGTCATAAGAGGTGGTGAAATTAATTTTGTGACTTTTTCGTATTCTCCCCCAAAAGTCACAACTTGTGAGAGTCACAAAAACAATCGAAATTGTGATCTGCTTCAGCTAGCAGGTCACAACTCACAAATTACATGTGTTGTGTGTTGATATATAGGGACTCCGAAACTTCATCAAAGGTGAACTGCTTTTTAAGATCTGTTACAGCTAGTGATTTTTTGATAAGTTTATGCAGCTTGGCATTGCCGCTTTGCAAGATCTTACAGTCCCCTCCATGCTCTGGAACATATTGAATTGATATCAAACAGATTCCAAAAAAATTCGAGAGGAAGAATTATCAAGTATTGCAGAAGAAAAAATAAAAATTCCTCGAGTTGTGGGAAGACAACAGAATAGGTCCAACATACGTACGACAGATCCAGAGACCTATTTTAGGATAACAATTTTGATTCCTCTCTTAGATTACTTTATTAGTCAACTTTAAATGAGATTCGAGAATCATAAGTCGACACTTTCTTCTTTGTATATTTTAATGCCATCGACTATTGGTAAAAATGAAACTAATTTTATTGAAGAAAATTTTAAATTGTGTAAGAAATTTTTGGATTGGGACACTATGGAGGCTAAATTCTTACTATGGAAGACAAAATGCCACCAACAATTACCAGAAGACCGTGCGAAAAATGCAATAGAAGCTCTTCAAAGATGTGATGTGATGTTATTTTTTGTGATAAATACTCGTTTTGTGATGATGAGTAATAGATATAAAAATATTAAGTAAAAATTAAATTCTATGTTTATTTTATTGTACCATGGACTACATCACTGAATTTCTCACATATATTTTCAAAATTTGCAAGTTTGATTTTGATTTTCTTACAAAAATAAATTGGTTGAGGGAAGCCTTTACTAAAAAAAAAGTTGACTGAGAAGTTCAACAGTTTGTTGAATTACTGTAAGAGGTCCTCATATCATATCATAGAGAGGTCTCTGTAGATTACATACTAAAAATCGAAAAAATAATTTTTCAAAAAGTCAGAACTTACAAAAGTGTTTTCAAAATGTTATTATAAACACCAAACTCGATAAGTACTTATTGAAAAGATATACGTTCTTGCCTTGAAGTTAGACGTCCAAACTTTGTCTAAGGCTACTGTCAATGCGACTATTACCTTTTCGATTCACAAAACAAAAAAACCTGGTCTCAAATTAAAGGCATATTTTAAGACATCAAAGCAAGATCCGGGTTAACATAAGTCCGTTGATGATTTATATTTATTTCAAAACAAATTACTTTCTTCTTATCGCTAAGATAATTGCACTCAATTAAATTCTATTTTTCACGTCTAAGAAAAAAGATATTTTTTCTTTGAACATTTCATTTCGCCAGATCTATAATTCAGACTCAAGCTAAAAATTATTAAACTGAAAAATAAAACAAATATTCAATGTACTGCTTATTTACTACAATGCAATAATCTTAAAATATTTTATTAAAAAAATATACCATTCGAAGAGCTGCGGGTTCCCAATAGCCTTTAGCATCAAAAGCAGATTTAATAAGTTCATCTGTCTCAGAATCCTTCAGTATAATAATTAAATAAATTTCCTCTTCATTGATGCAATAAGCTCCTGCCAGCTTGGCCTCGGCCTGCCATAGCCACTTTTCTCTCCACACAGAACTCCAAAGTGGAACCATCATAATCACGATAATGCATTTGAAATTCAATTCAAAACTTTCTTCCGACCACGACCGACCAAAGAGGCGGCATCGGCGGCGCGGTGGCGAGCGGTTTAACATTTCCAGCAGCTTAAGCTTAAGGACTTCTTTCGCCCACAAAGCCAACCCGCTTAGCCTAAGCAGGGGCATCACTTCATTGGGTTGTTTGCAACCGCAAACAATTATCATCGCTGCTTCCATGATTAAAGTTTTTTTCTTTTATATGCACGCGCGCGTATTATTTGGCTTCCGCTATCTTTTTGTTTTACGCTGGAAAACTTCTTTAATTAAACTTATTCTTTGGCAAAAAAAAAAAAATGGAAAATTCAGTTCGTTTTCTTGATTTTTATTTTATTTAAGTTAGTTTCCATTCAAAGAAAAGAGTTTTCGCATTCAACGTAAGTTTTTTGCATTCTTCTCTCGGATTGCCATGGACATTGTAATTTCATTTCTATATCGGGGCTAAGGATTGTAGCGCTTTGAGCGCGCGTTCCATACAAAAGAGTTGTTTAAATTACTGTTTATTTTTTTTTTTTTTTTTTTTTTTGTATTTTTTGTTTCCAGTGAGAGATTAAATTTGATGGATGAGAATTTTATTTTATAGCCTAGAAGCATCTTTTAGAACAATAATCAAAAGTATTTTGTAAAAGTTGTTCAAAGGTACCTTTTGTTGAATTTTTCAATAATTTTTGAGAGTTTTGTATAACTACCTGCTATGGAATTCTTTTTTACAACGTTTTATATTTTTAAATAAGTTTTTAAACAAATAAAATAAAAGGAGCATAAAGCAGAAGTGAACATTGATGTCATATCTCTTCTCCTGTTTGTGGATTTTAATAACAGTTTTTATACAACCATGGAGTGTTAAACGGGGGTTTTGTTTTGATTCATACTTTATACATGCCGTATACAGGCTACGAAATGAACATAACTTATTTAATTATACATTTTTAAATGAAAGTTATGCCTCTTACAACCTAGTTAAACCTCCAGTTTTAATTTTTTTTTTTTCAATGTTTTAGATTCTTAGTTTTAAGAAAAGCCTTCGATCTATATATATAAGTAGATACATATATAGCTTGTTTATGTACTTACAAAAAATTTTAAATTTATTTAATAAACAGGAAGCTCCATAAAAAATATGAAATTAAAATTAAAATAGTGGTGCACTCGGGCGTATACGCACTTTTTTTCTATTTTATTGAATCTTAAACAAATTTTACTAAAATTTTATTTTTGCGCGATAAGTTAGTTTATGAAGACTTAAAAAGTTTTTTTTCTATTTAGTAATAAAGGTGGAACAGGAACGAGTCCGTAGGCAAACACTAATTTAAATTATGAAGTTCTCCTTCTAAGGCAAGTAAAGTGACCAATGAACATTTTTTTTAAGGCAGCGAACTATCCGTCACCACAGCTGCTGGTGCTGCAGCTGGCTGGTACAAATTGCTGTGATGGTTTTGATTCTATTCTCTATAGACCCGCTATCCTCAAGCAGCAGGCGAAACAATAATCTAAGCAGTACAAGCAAGAGCAATCGAAAAATAAAGGTGAAACTGATGTGGTTTTATTTTCTTTGAATAATAAAAATAAATAAATAAATTTGATGGCACAACAGCTCATGAAGAACTAGGGCCTAGTGACTTACAACTCTCAACCATTCCTGTGTGCGTGTCTGCAGGAATGGAGGGGACCTACAGTTTATTGCCGAATCCGAACGGCTAACGAGCGGCACTTTTCTGTGACAGGAGATACTCTTGGAGGATTTGTCAATTCCTCGCAAGAGGCAGTAGCCGTTTTTTCTTTTAAATAAATAGGTGGCGAGGCTGGGGATCGAACCTTAGACCTCCGGCATGAGAGTCCATCACACTAACCATCACGCCACGGCTACTACATGAATAATATTTCATGTAAAAGAAATTCTGATATTTGGGATTTTGAAATAGCCCAGGGTGGCAGAAAACCTTAGTACGCCACTGACCTACAATGAAACTGGGTTTTAATATAAGTTATAACAATAATTTGCAACAGAGGCTGTACTTTTGCATTTTATAATTCCTTAAAGTCTAAGGTTTTATAATTTGGCGCATTCCGTCCCAGTGATTGTTTTGATAAATAAGCCAACAGAGATATTGTGTTGTGAGTATAGGCAAAAACTTTTTGAACTTTTAACTTTTGTTGGCTTCTAACCTAAAAAAAGATATGAAGGGACAAGGTTTGGAAACATCAGCTTCTTTATCTTTGGACTGAAGAAGCTTTGCAGGTAGGTAGGTGGAAATGGCTGAGCAACCTAAGCTCGGAGCAACCTAAGCTCGGTGACCCAATTAGCCCTGAAGAACGCCCCGCCGTTTTGATACCATAACTCTTGTGACCTATTTATTTAAAACGGTATTGAAAAGAGTTTTGCGGGTCAAAATGCCAGGCTGGGCAGATTGCTGATTTCAGAATCCGTTGACCACCTACTAGTGGTCTAGGGGGGACATGGTACGGTAGCTACCAAGTTTACCAAGGAAGCTTTGCAACTGTCTACCTTTTAAGGCAGTAAAATAAGAAAGCCACAAAGAGAACGCACCTAATGTTCACAATTATTGTAAGCTGAATATGTTTTGATTTTCACTTTTTCTCTACGTCAATAAATCGATTTAAAAAATATGGACGTGCGATCCATTCGCACAAACTTACTCTTGTAGTAATTTAAAACTATAATTTTATAACATCTTCTGTTTATTGGAAAAATGTTTAAAAAAAATTAAAAGTAGATGCTAAAAATATTAATTGTACCTACCTACATGTTTGATATATTTTCAAAATTTTCAAGTGCAATATTGTTTTAACTATTCAGAAACACAAGACTCCAAAATTATAGCAAAATCGGTCAACTTATTCCGAATAATTCGAAAATAAGTAATTTTTCTCAAAAAACATAGGTACCTATTTTCGCTAATAAAATTTGTTTGCCAAAAATCTGAAACGCAGTTTTCTTACAACTTTTTTGGTCAAAAAAGGTGTGAAGTTTAATCAAAATCGGTAGACCCGTTTTTGAGAAAATTAAAAAAAAAAAACTGAAATATTTTTTTATGGCAGATACCTGTTCTAGAATATCAAAAATTTTGAATTTTCCCTCTAGAGTCTTGGGAATCCCATAAAAATACTCTGTAGTACCAAATTTTAAGCAACTCGGTCTACTATATAACCGTTTAGTCTTTCACGGATGCACAGACCGACAAACGGTTGGCGAAAACCATCTCCATCATAGAATTTTGAACAACAACAACAACTTAAAGGTGCTACCACCAATTGCTTACGAATTAATTTTGGGTATTTTAATTCGTTTTATTTTTGTTTGGCTAGAGACATAGCTATTTCAAGGGATGCCAAGCCCTATCATCAGTCTCCTTTATAGTGGTGCTGAGCTTTTAATCCAATTTTATTTGAAAAACTTTCTACACATCATGCGGTATTTGAACCCGCGCATCAGATTTGCTCAGTCTTCGGAGCTGTGTACCCTACGTACTATGCCACCGTTGACCACTGACGTCACAGGTCTAGATGCGCTGTTTGTTTATCAATTGCATTTGGAGCATCAGCATTTTTATAAGCCCCTTTAAGTATGCTGTCTTGTTCCGCCTCCATTTTTCTCCGAACCTTATTTGATAGACTACAATTCGTAGTACGTAGTTCGTAAGCAATTGGTGGTAGCACCTTTAAGTTATTGTTGTTGTTCAAAATTCAATGAAATTGACGGAATAAAGAATGGTCAAGTCTAATAAACTGACATTCTAGTATAAATAATACAATACAAATAATAATCTCCATCATCGCAGTGTGTCAATTTTAACTGCAACCCCAAATATTTTTTTTTATACAAAACCAATACTTGATGCCCTATAGGCTATATAGCAAGTAAAAACAATGTTGAAAATAAGGGCAAAGTCCATACAATTTAGTATCCAGACTGTATTAATCTGATGTACCCCTCAATTTTTTCGTAATTTGATTGTTCTTAATGGGGAAATTGAAATTATTACCTCCCGGAAAATTACGACAGAATTGTTTCCAAAAATCAAAACTAATTATTGCAATGAATTTCGCATGTAGAAATATAGTTTGGCTTAAAAAACAAATTTTTGTTGGTACCGTCAGTTTCCTATCCCCCCCCCCCCCCCCACACCTCACACACTACTTTCCATCATCACTAATACATTTAAAACATTGTTATTGATCAAAGTATTTGGATTTGAGAATATCATCCCAAAAGTTTTAGACATTGAGTACCTAATTTGTATACCTATATGATCCCAAAGTTACCATTCTTCTAGCCATTTTTAAACCATTCTACTTTGATTTTGATAAGGTCGTGAAAAACTGATTGTGCGGTGGAAGCGCTGGAGGAGAAACGCTCAGGTAACAAAAACTAGACAAAAAATAGTTTATTCATTGAACTTTTTCCCTCCTTCTAACTCAGCTAGAATCTCGATTCACAACACATACCTGATTAAAAAAGATGTGTGGTTACATTTTAACATATTGAGCAAATTAAATAATAAATTTAATTGAGAGCCGCAGAACGACATAGCACCAAATGCTTCAAAGTAACAAATCACAGAAAATGTTTATGTTTTGAAATCAAATGTGTATTTCACACGAGTAAGTACTCTAAGCTCTTACTTTTACTCCATAAATTGATGTGAATGTATAGTGCTCTTATGGGCTCTGGATTCTGTAAAAGGGACCAATTAAATTAAGTTAAAAGCTTCAATTCGCGATATTAAGATCAACACTTTGAGGGTAATTCTCCTTTGATATACAAACTACTCAAACGGCGCGCGATGAAACCTATTAAACTTATCCAACCAAAGAAATAGGTACATATTTCACTTATACCTAGTCCAAAAGGGGTCTTGAGACTCAGAAGATGAGACTTCCACTACGATTATAAACCATCGAACAAACACGAACGATTGCAGTTCCTATTTTGAAAATTCGTGTTGGTAAATTGACTTGAAAGTGTTTGTGGTCGCCGCTTCCGCATAGACAACCACTCTAAAATTCCCAAGGAAGTGAGCGTTAGAAGAGGCCGAAATAAATAATTTACTCAACACTATAAATTGTATAACCTCGAATCGAGGGATCCCATAGAAATTAAATTAAAACACTGATAAAGTACCGGGAAAAAGCAAATGGGACTAAACTATGAGAGGTTTCTTATAATTGGCTAATTCTTGGAGAAATCTTGGTACATTATAAAGCCCTAAACCATCATAACCAAAAGGTCTTCGACCACAAAGCAATTTCCAACCCCTTTAGAGGTATTAATATGAAAACATATTAATGATGAAGGAATCTTTTGAACAATATTATTCTAGCTTTACAAAATATTCAATTTTGATTATGTTTCGTTACTTAAAAATACCAAAGGTTGTAGTTATGTGAACAAAATAAACTAGTCAAAAAAAATTAAGGGAACAAAAAAAATTTCACTTTTGTTTAGTGTTTTTTGAAGGGCTGTATCACTGTGGAAAGTGGTCGTATTGAGATGAAACAAAAAGCATTCTAAAGCTTTATATTCTTTGTAATGAAAAATTTTAGCAAATGATTTTTTTAATTAATTGTTTTCCCGTACCGAAGGATCAAAGTCGTACAAAACCAATTAAAAGAACAAATTGTATGGTTCAAAAACATTGTGAAATAGTCATCAAAATGAAGAACAATTTCTGTCCACTTTTTCCCAGTTTTGCGTTGATTACAATTCTGATAAGAGTTAAAAAGGAAAAAAAATTAAAGAAAAAACTCACTAATTTTTTCAAAATTTTAAAATTTTAGATATAATTTTTCTTTTTTCGAAAAGATTGTTAAAATCTTATTCGTATTGTAACTAATGCAAAACTGTGAAAAAAGTGGGCAGAAATTGTTCTTTTTTTTTGCTATTTCGATGACGACTTCACAATGTATTTGAACCATACAATTTGTTCCTTTAATTGGTTTTGTATACGACTTTGATCATTCGGTACGGGAAAACGGTGCCTTAAAAAATGCATTTGCTAAAATTTTTTTATACAAAAAATGTAAAGCATTAGAATGCTTTTTGTTTCATTTCAATACCACCTTTTTCCACAGAGATGCAGCTCTTCAAAAAACACTAAAAAAAAAAAGTGAAACTTTTTTTGTTTCCTTAATTTTTCGACCAGTGTATATAAATTCGATTTTAAATTCCGACTTTTAAATATAAAAACTATTTTTAGAAAATATTTTAAACGGGTTTGATTGTGTGTGTAGCCTTATCTATTGTTTCTTGGGTTTTATAATTTATTGATTCAAGTTTGTGTCGATTTTTCGAATTAAGGACAAGTTACGAGTTAGCACCGCCATTTTCGATTTTCAAACACATTTTTTTGTTTCGAAAATAATGAAAACCGATTTTAAAGGGGCTCATAGTTAAAACCGTGGTTTTAAGCTCCCTGATGGCAATAAAAATACTTCCACATTTCCACATTAAAATCCTATGCGATTCTCATGCCTCAATATACTGATGGGAGTTGTGCTAACATCCTTAAGTATATGAAAAGCTGCCAAGTCTCTTCAATTAATTTTAACATTTTCAAAAGCATCAAATTCTTTAAATAAATACAATCCTTCCGAAGTAAAAATTAAAAAAAAAAAACTATTATTGCCTTTGCATATTTACTCAGTAGAACAAATAAATAATAAAAAAAAATCCAATTTGAAATGCTCAAAATATTTGCTCAAATCAATATAATGGATTTCCATTACCAAAATTGAGGGCAATTTGCTGAATTCTATATGGACACATTAACCTGTCCAGCCCAACACACCATACGCTTGCTAACCGGCCGGCGCAACGCGGTCGGCCATTGCACTAACAGCCTCAACAGCTTTATTTACCAATATACCGTAGAAACGGTATGGTCGCCATCATCATTGCGTCGCGTCCGAGTCTCTGATGCTTAAAATTTATATGAATGAACTCAATTCAGCAGCGAAATTAGTTAAATTCAAAGAAGGAGGTGTGCTTCGGGCGAACAAATTGACCGTTGTATGGAAATATTATCCAAGAATGAAAAGCGCTTTTGTGCCAGGAATCGTTTGTACCACTTTCGAATAAAATTTAATTTACGTTGCGATATATGTGGTATGGGTCCTAGGCTGGGTCGGTTCGAACGCCCCATGCGATGGGCTCCACTTTATTGGAAAATTCAAAAAAAAAAAAGAAAATGGTTGCAACGAGTCCAACGGGTACAAGCGACGCAATTCAATTAAATTAATTGATTTATCAACGGTGGAAAATATATTTTATAAAATTTATACACACACACATACAAAGATGAATTTTATTTTTTTCACTAACACTCTTGATAGGTAACGCATTTTAATAAAATCTCTTCCATGTTGCGCCATTGAAATCAATTTTCAAGCAAGCAACAGACTTTGGCATCATCAGCATCATCATCATCATCATCATCCATAAGAACAAACAAACTGTGTACCTTTACCGAGTGGCCCTATATTCAAAAGAGGACTATGGATATGAATGGCATTTATGGACACAGGCATGGCGAGGCGAAGTTAAAAACGTTTAACCAGATTTGCGAAGCAATTGCGAGCTTCATTTACTTTGCACTATGAATTTGAATTAAATGCATGTATGTATTTCTTTTTTTTTTAATTTAAAGGCTTACGTTTACGGCAATATCAATAGTTTGAGTATAAATTAATTGCGCATTAAAGTGAAATGAAGTTATTCAACAAAATGGATATTCTCTTGAAGGCTCATATATTTGAATATTTATTCTTTTAATCGGTAAAATGGTAAAAATGCCAAATACAACATAGCCAAGTGTGTCACATTGAAAAGGTAGAGTCACAAGGATAATTTAATTAGTTTCCAAAAAACGAATAATTAATTTTTGGGGAGGATAACCGTCAGAGGCAGATTACGCCGTAAGTTCAGAAAAGAAACAGACAAAATTATAGGGCCCTACCAATAATCAAATTTAGTTACAACTTAAATATTTCAGTACCTATAATGGACCGAAATGGAATGGACTCGAAACAATAACCGTGTATGGTATTACCTAAGTATTTACATGGACTATAAATAACGAACCATATATCGAATTGGATCCAAAAAATTGAGAATATGATGTAAAAATATATAAAAAAAAATAAATTTGGTGCGTCACAAACGGCTCATGAAGAACCAGGGCCTAGCGACTTACAACTCTCAACCATTCCTGTGTGCGTGCTGCAGGAATGGAGGGGACCTACAGTTTATTGCCGAATCCGAACGGCTAAGGTGACCGGCACTTTTCTATGACAAGAGATAATCTTGGAGGATTTGTCACTTCCTCGCAAGAGGTAGTAGCTCTGAAAAAAAACTTAAGGTGGGAAGCGGCTGGTATTGAACCCCAGACCTCTGGCATGACAGTCCAACGCACTAACCATTATGCCACGGGGTACTACGAGAATATGATATAGGTACATATGTTTAATTATTTTGGATCCATAACGTTATGGTTATTTTCACTGCAATATTTAAGTCATATAACTAAATTTATTAAAAAAAATCTTTTTAAATTGTTTTGAGAGCTCAAAAAGTACACCATCTGATTTCTTTAACTAATCTTGGAGAAAAAAAATTTAAAATCGTAGGAGCGGTTTTTTTTTAAATTAATTTTTTTATATATAAAATTTTGCAAAAATTTTTAATAAAAAAAATTAGAAGACAATTTTTTAGTATTTATTTATGTAAAATCAAAAATTAAATTTCGAAAAAAACTATCTACCCGTTTTTGAAATATTGTATTTTCAAAAAAAAAAAATGAAACTTTTTTTTAAAAATCCAAAATATTTTTTTTTTGAAAATTTTGATACGCAGTATGATTTCAACTTTTGATAAGCTTTCGTATAAAAAATTTAATTTAAATCGGTTACACACATAATGAGATCGTCCAAAATAAATAAAGTGGTTCTATGAGAGGTACCCCTAATAATGGCTCACTGTAAATTTTGTTTTTGGCTGATCGTAGACCATACAAATATTTGTATTTAGAACAATTTTAATCAAAATCGTAGGAGTCGTTTGCGAGAAAATTTATATTTTTTGTAACGGTTTTTTAAAATTTTAATGGAAAGTAATTGTTAATTGTGACTATAAGAAAACTTTTGTAGTGCCGGGTGGCCCCGGCGCAGTGGAAGTAGTGCTTGACTGCTAACCTGGATGTGTGGGTTCGAGCCCCAGTCTAGCCAGCATTCTTTTCTATATTCCCTCAACTGAACGCCACCCCTGGGATTTAATGAGATAATCAAAACCTTATTTCTCAGTCCACTGTACCAACAAAAATCTATCCTATCCTTCTATTCCTTTTAACATTGCCTAATTTATAAGACCCTAGGTCTTACTGGCAAATATATGTTTCTGTTGTTTTTTTTTTTTTTTATGTTCAAAAATCGTTACCATATAAGTCAACCAAGTCTATTTCGAAATATTTGGTTTTCAAAAAAAAATTTTGAAACTTTTTTTAAAAAATCAAAAAAAAATTTTTGAAAATGTTGGTACACAATACTATTAAGATTTTTTAAACGGTAAAAAAAAAACATCAAAATCAGTATTCCTCTTCTAGAAAACAAAAAAAAAAAATGTTTTTTTGGAAATTTAATTTTCACAAAAAGGTAGCATATAATCAACAAAATTTATTTTTTTTTTTAGAAAAATCTGTCGAACCATTTTTGAGAAAAAAAAAAAGATTTTCCAAAAATGCTAAAAAAAAATTATATGGCAGGTACCTACCGTTATCTTTGGTCCTAAAAAAAATGAAAAAAATGTGTCGGGGGAATGTCCCAAAAACACTTTATACCATGTTTAATTAAAATCGGCCCATGGGTTTGAAGGCGAATACACGCAGACAGACAGACAGACGGACGCAATTGCGAGACCCACTTTTTTCGTCTCCCCTATACATAAATCGCAAGTAAAAATGATCCTGATCCAGATAGATACTAAAACGCGGCTTATAAAAACTCAAATTTTCAAAAAGTTAGGGAAATATTATTTTCTAAAAAATAAAATTGTATTTTTATATTTAATGCTAAAATATAATACAAAAAAAAAAAATGATTTGAAAAAAATATTTGCCTCACGATTCTTAAAACTGTATTGCACTGAAGTTGCTCTTAGGGTTACCAAAGTTAAAAAAAAAATAATTTAGTGTTTAATTTGTTTTTTAGTTAAAAAAATTTGCACAGTTTGGAACCTGAAGCAAATTATATTTTTATTTTTTTTGTTTTTTGGAAAAAAAATAAAAAATAAATACATAGAAATTAAAAAAAAAATATGAAAGTTTCTTATCGACTCACTGGAATTGATATTCAGCCATTACTGAGAACGAATAGCCCACATAATAAAATTAATCAGGTCATTAAAAAGCGTTCGTGAATAACTCGTGAACATTTTATTTAAAAAAAAATGTAAATTTTTTGGAAAAAAAAAACTGAAACGTAGTTTTCTTACAATCATTCTGTTCCTTCCAGTTTACAAAGTTTAGTAAAAATTTGTAGGAAAAAAATATAATTTTGATAGGCATGCCAGAATTTATTCGCGCTAAGTTTTTAAATATTTTTATTTTTATTATTTCTTATCCTAACTTATCTTATCTTAATCTTTTTTTAACTCATCATATTTCTTATATCTTAATCTTATTCTAATCTTACCTTACATGCATATGTACTATCCGAATTGTATATGTTTCGTCCGAAGCGATTGCGAAAAATATTGACTGAGTTCCAAAATGCATCAGATGCGCATGTACTGCGCAAAGGGTGCATCCAAAATTTTTGTGCTGCTTCGATTTAAAATATTTCGAAACGTCAAACTTATGCAATGTAACATTTCTACAAAGCATCAAATTTGCGTTGCTGATGCGTATGAAAAATGTAGGTATTACTTCCGCATCAAAAATTTTGTTTTAACATTTCGGAACTTAGCCATTATGAAAATTATATTCAATTGAAAATTAAATTCAAATTTCCTTCAAATTAGCTAAGATTGATGGTTTTGGTTTGCGTATTCGATGTGATTTTTTTTGGCAGAAATAAATTACTTTAAATGTTAACTGAAAAAAAAATTAAGTATATTTCAAAATTTTTGGGGACAAAAATTAGTTGAAAGATTTAATTTTTGGAAATAACCAAAGCATTTCTTACGCAAATATTGTAACGAATTTGAAGTACTTAAGAGGGACTGATAACAAGCTCGCCAATTGCTTTCTCTAAACCTTGGTCTTCAATAAATTGACTCAAGTCAAAGAAATTTGGTTTAATGAAGTCTGGCAATTCTTGTTTTTTGAATGCTTTAAGAGCTTCTTGAGTTTTTCTGTAGTAATATAGTTATTAAAGTAGCGAAAAAAAAAATAACTTGGAAGAAAGCGCTTTTACCAGCCCAAAATACTAAAAAACCTTTAATTTCGAAATATCTAGCCAAATAAGTTGTGAACCACAAGAGCAAGTTCGAGCGAAACAGTAATGCATTTTATTTTAATTTCCACAAGGTATAGGACGAGAGAAAACTGGGCCAAGCACGGACATGTAAAATAGATTGTCCGCGGTTATTTAAAAAACTGATTTTTAAATTGGATCTCGGAAACCTTATAAATTAACGAAATAAACAAGATTTTTTTGGGGTTTTAAAGCCATTCTTTTCTTATACAGATTTGTATGGGATTTTTGCACTTTTAACAGTTTCTAAACTAAAAAATGGTACTTTTTTTTTTTTTAATCTTAAGTACATGCAAATAATTCAAGTTTCATGTCATACACAGAAGAGATGTTTAAATCATAATTTAAAGTGTAATTTGTTTAAAGGTTTTCAAACAGCCTTAAAACGAGTAAAAAGTTCTTTTCTAATTTCTGAAATCAACCACATTCTGCACTGATGACGTTGTTTTTCTTCTTCGTTTATACGAATAAAAAGTTCTTGAGACATTTTTCTTTAATCACAGTTTTGAAATTACACGTCGAATTTTTGTTTTAATTCTGCAGAAAATTATATCGAAAAAATTCAAGCCAAACTGTATCGTTCATGTTAAACCATGATGAAAATAAATAAAAAAATTATAAGGGCAAAAAGTTAAATTATGAAGAATGAAGGCAAAAAGCTTACAGCTTAATTAATGAAAACACCTCAAGGACTTTGTGATAGAGTTTTGTGCTAAAATTAAATTGCCTTGAATTCATCTTTATCTCATTATCCTGGATGCGAACAAAAGTTAATCTAGGTAATTTTGTTGGAAACGCGCAACGAAAAGGCGAACTTCTTCGCATATTGTTCAATCTAGCTACTAGGTATACTCGCCGTAGTTATACTATCGCGTTTTGTGTTTGAGTCTTCGTCCTTTTTCAGGGAAAAGTCATAAAGAGATTTTGTGCGTTTACTTTTGTTTTCGTGTTTTTTTTTTTTTCAACAACCCTGAGGCTTAAAATCCTTAAACTATTTTCCTTTTCGATTAAAATTACTTTTTTAGCACTGACGCTTTTGCATGTTGTATACACTGTAGGAGTAGGTATATACAGGTTTTCTTGATGTTCAGTAAATTTTTTACTTACTTATTACTACGAGTTTCTGAGTATATCTAATTATAGAAGTTAGTTTATGTTCATTGGAGATGACTTAATTAAATTGAGTGATAGAAAATATAATGCTTTGGAGTTTGATGAGAAACTTCAGATAATAAGTAGAAAATACACAGGGTGGGAAACAGAAGTTTTTCTCAACGAATAGAAGTAAAGCAACAAAAGTGATGATGGCGGATGAACCCTTTATGATGGTATGGACCAACAGCTGGCAGATCTAATCTCCCTAGTGGCCTGCTGCCCTTTAATAAAATAAGGGCCTACCTAACTCTCCATGATTTGGGATTGTATTGCACGTAGGGTGAACTTCTATACCACGGAAATATGTATATGTATGATGACGCAACTAGGAACCTTGAATATACCTACAAGATTCAACCAACTAGAAGGCAACTCAAGGAGGCTTAAAGCAGGCATTGCAGCCAACCATCAGGAAGATGGATAGAGAGAAGAGAAGATAAAATAGAGAAACCATACGAAAGATGGTTTCACTAGTCAACCACATCGCAAACTCCTGGTACGATGAACAGTGCTGGCTGACACATATGCAGGCCCTATAAAAGGATGAAGTGATTTTCCCAAAGCTACAAGGCTGGAACAGAAGCTTGGTCAGTATGAGAGTGGGAATATGGTAGTAGACAAACAGTGCGTGCTAAGAATCTGGAAAGACTCCTGAACGGTTGAAAATAGACAAATTCCGCTGTTATATAGAATACTCCATTCAAATTCGACGACAAAAGTCATAATGTCCACATCGACACATGAAGCAATATCTAATCTTAAGACTTGAGCCGGATCCACACATGTCTCGTGCGAGGTGTATTGTTAAGTCATGTGTCGCTATCGCTCCAATGTACATATTTCATGTGCGTAGATCCATATATGTCTCATGTGATGTGTTGTGGAGTGGTGTGTTGCGTCGAAATCTATTTTTTAACGATTGCTTCATACCACGCTATGGCAAAGAAATTATTTTTAGTGTGCGCGAAAGAGAAAACAATGCTCTTGAAAACAGATTAATAAAAAATTAAAAATGTCAATTTGTAAAACATCACGCTTGATTGATGTACTCAGTCCACAACACACCAGACGAGACATGTGTGGATCCGGCTTTACAAGGCTGCTATAGTGTAGATCACCTTCCCACCAAACTCTTCAAAACAGCGGATGATAAGATAACCTGTTACTGCTTGAACAGAATAGAATGCTGGAACTGGAGCCGCAGACGGAACTGAAAGAGCTGTCAAAAAGTGTCGTTCGTTATTTTTTTTTACGTGACCACAATGCAACTGTACAGCTTTGAAAGTATTTTGAAGAAAAACAAAACAATATTCTTGTGTACAAGCTCCGAATTCACATTTTTTGTTTCCAATAATGTTCCTTTTAATAAATAATTTTTTTCGCGATACAACCACAATATTTTTTTCCAACCCAAAAAGTTGTTTTTTTTTTTGTTCATACAATTTGAAACGTCAAAAGTGTCGCACGTGAAAAGATAAAAGTTGGTGAACTCTTCCATCTTGTTTTTGAAGCAATTATTGTACGCAAGACGCTAGTCAAAAACGGTGGTACATTTTTCGAATAGTCCGTTTTAAATTATGAAATTGCTTATGAAATAATATTTTCATTACCGGGAGAACTAAACGAGCTTTGACTGGGTGCATTTGCAAGGCGGTAAAAATGGGTTTCGCTGTTAATGAGCACAAAATAAAGCATATGCTTTCATCGAGATAGGAATCTCAGCTTTGTCGACTCTAGCAAAAAGTCACGGTATTGGGTATTGTGAAAAAAAAGCTAAAGCTAAAATTAAGATTTTTAAGGAAAAGCTAGATTTTGCGTGAATAAAACTAAGCTTAAGCTAGCTCGTGAAAGCTGTCATTTAGTAATATCTATTTTAAAATAGCTTACGTGTAGAGTAGGGCACAAATTTCTAAGCAGACAATAAGAATATTTTTCATACCTGAGTAAAATTAGAGTTAGTTAACAAAAATGTTAGGCAAGTATCCAACAAGATAATTGAATCAGAAAAGGCAAAATTGACGATAAAATAGACGTTTCCTAGAGATTTCAGAGCTTTTGATAACACCCACATTTTTGATCTCCATTTTAAATTTGTTTATGATCGGAAAGCCTCCCACGTTCCACTCAAAGCCCTAATACACAAGAGACAAGCCATGTAGCAGACGAATTTACAAGTGTGGAAGTCCAGTGGCCACACGGCTCGCATACATCAATTACTTGTTCCAAATTGAACAAAAATTCTTGCAGAAAAATCTGAATTCACCTTTTAGGGAATGACATATAATTAGTCTCTTCCAAGTTTGAAGCATATGTAACCACCCGTTTAGGCTTAAACTTGATGTACAGTTAACGTACAGTTGGTTCGACTAATAAAAAAACATTTTTGGACTTATCCATCTTAAAACTCAGTTTTAGATAAAGCTAGTTATGCCGAAACATGTGAATCAACAAACGAAAGCTAAAAATATGAAGCTTAAACTAAAATTTCCTAGTCAAGCTAAAAAGTGTATTCTTTTTTATTCACATAAAAGAAAGCTTAAGCTAGAACTGTCTAGCTTAAGCTGACAGCTAGAACTGTCTAGCTTAAGCTGCATCAACTTAATCGGTATGTTTTTGTTTCTTTAATACTTCTTAAATCCCTCTTTAAAATGTCTTTTTTTTAACGCATTAAACCTGTATTTGTGTTATTCTTTAATACTTCTTTAAGCCTTCTTAATGAAGTATTGATAATTGTTTCCATGGCGTAATGTTTAGTGCGTAAGGCTGACACACCCAAAGTTTTGAGATCGAATCCCAGTCGATCTGAAGTTCTTGGGTTTTTTTTTCAAAATCTGCAATTATCTGAAACGCATTCGCAAAAAAAAACTTCCATTTGAATTTAATTCAATACAGTCCACTAAAACAATAACAAAAATTATTTTCTTTTATTTTTGTTAATTCTCTTCTTCATAATTATCTGAATATCAAGACGATGATGGTCATTTCAGATCTAAAAACATACTGATAAGAATGATCTGAAATTTTGAGGTATCTCGAGTCTCGACTAACTCACTTATTCACGGCCAGCACAGAAATCTTTTGAGGTCATTATTAAAATGTTTAGTGGATGAAGAAGCTTTAACATCGATTTGATATAATTTTAATTAGATTGGCTAACAAACGGAAGCAAGGTTATAGGGAAGATTAGGCTGCATCTTGCATAGAGTGTTTTGCTTGCATATCGTCAACCTTTCAATAAATAAAATTCTTATTTGAAGCTTGGAATAAATCCGATTCGATTAAGGTTGTGAGAGTCAATATTTTTAGATGGGTGCTGAAGCCGATATTCCATAATCGCAACTTTTCGTTCTTTTTCAATCCAAAACGTTATGTGTATCAACTTAGCAGGTCACTTTTTCCGTTGCAGATTAAAAAGTATATAATAATTAGTTGCTACTTAATTGCTAATTAGTTACGCCAAAAAAAAAAAAATTATTTGCTTTGTTGGTTTGCGAGAAAATGGGTGTCCTGCTAGGGTGACGTCAACTTAGCAGGTCAACCTTCTCAAAACTATAGACAAAAGTTCCGAGAGTGGATATATATTAAGAACTACTTAATTGCTAATTAGTTACGCAAAAAAAAAATTAATTGCTTTGTCGGTTTGCGAGAAAATGGGTGTCCTGCTAAGTTAACGTCAACTTAGAAGGTCAACTTTCTCAAAATTATAGATAAACGGTCCGAGAGTGGATATATGTATAGTGAGAACTACTTAACTGCTGATTAGTTACGCAAAAATAAATTTAATCGCTGTTCTGGTTTGTGAAAAAATCGGTGCCCTCCTTGGCGTCATTTTAGCAGGTCAACTTTCTCAAAAATATAGAGAAACGGTCCGAAAGTGGATATATGTTGAGAACTACATAATTGCAAATTAGTTGCGCAAAAAAAAATTAATTGCTCTGTTGGTTTACGAGAAAATGGGTGTCCTGCTAAGTTGACGTCAACTTAGCAGGTCAACTTTCTCAAAAATAGAGATAAACGTTCCGGGAGTGGATGTATATTGAGAGCTACTTAATTGCTAATTAGTTACGTAAACAAAATTAGAATCACAGTTTTTGTTTTCGAATAAATAGGGATGACGTCATCATATAAGGACACCCATTTTCTCGCAAACCAACTGAGCAATTCATTTTTGTTTTGCGTAACTAATTAGCAATTAAGTAGCAACTAATTACTGTATACTTTTTAATCTGCAACGTAAAAAGTTACCTGCTAAGTTGATGCATATCAAAACGTTTGTAATATACACGAAATCTTTATTTACCCTACAGATCAAGGAAACTACATTTTTTAATCATATTTAATCTAAATGGGAAGTTGATGCATTTAAACGCTTAACAAACTTCCTTTAATTTAATCTTTTATATATACAATTCCCATAAATAAATCAAAGGAGTTTGAAGCATAAGTAGATATTGGTTTATCAATCAAAATCGGAAGTCCAAAAGTGTCTGAAAGATTATACCTATGTATATATGTATGAGAATTTGATAACCATATAAACTGTAACCTGCTATCATAAAGCCTTTTTCTTAACAATGACAATAACAATTGCAACCCAAATCTACAAGATGACACACAAAAGTATATTTCTTATCATTTGACCCTTGTCACACTCTACAGAAAGACCTCACACAACACGAGACAAGTGATTATAATAAAAAAAATATATATACCCAAAAACACATCGTTCATCTCAGACACTATAATACAAGTTATACAACCATAAATGTTGTTTCCCAAATCCCCAATACTATAAACAAATACCAAGGGCAAGAGATATAAGAGAACATGAAAGAATTCTCAACAAAATTCAGGTCAGATTACAGCTCTCCCATGGGTGATCTGAGATCCGAAAACCAAGATCCCGCAGTAATCCCCAATCCACATGCATAATGAATTTCTAAAGCGTTCCTCAGCCTCATCCTGGAACATTGGCAAAGCTCTAAACTTATATTTGTATACCTGGGTGATAGTTCATCGCAGTTTGTTTTTTGTGATATATCGGGGTGCAATTTACTAAGTGTTGCTACCGGCAAATGCCTTACCTTTATCTACTCCCCATCACCTTCTCTACCAGCATCGATAATCTTTTTCCCCACATCGAGAACTGAAAGGTCCTTGACAAAATGCCCTTAGGTATAAATAAATATATGAATCTGAGCATTCAATAAATTTACATATACACAACAGCACAGCTCAAATCCAGAGATCCAGAACTCGGCAGATTTTCGAGAAATGAAGCGATGATGATGTGCCTTTGCTGTATATTGCTCAAGTCCTGGTCCTATACAATGCTAGTGCAGGAGACGAGACTTCGAGAGAAGGAAATTTGAGTGTTATCATTGTTGCTGTTTATATGAAGTAATTTTGCTTGGATTTAAATATATCTCTGTATACTCGGTTATATCCGTTCAACTTTTGAACTCTAAAAATAACTGAGCTGTTATAGTACAACTCTGAACTGATGGTGTGTGTGGTGTGTCGACATCAAGGTCTAAACACTTAACTTCTCCCTCGTGATGTCTTTATGATAGAGATGATGGAAGGAGTCAGAAAACTCTTTGTCAGTTGATATGTAAGTATAGACTGCTCAAGTATATCTTCATTGGTAGAACTTATAGTAGTTTAGCGTCTAACTGGTAAATACAGGTTGAGAAGGCAAAACATGCATAACTATGCTAAACTACATACAACTTGCTCTTTTAACAGGATAGTGAAGTTAAGCGAACATTTTGGAGCTACTGTACCAAGGTGTATGATATACCTATCATCGTAGATGCGATGTTCCTTGATGGTTAGTGTAATATGCTAATGCGTGCAGTTGTTACTACGTATATGCGGCATGGAACAACAAAGGAGCAAACAACTCGAAATCCTTTAATGCAAATTTGTGGAAACTGCGGCATATGTGCTTAAGCAAACACACATAATCTAGTTCCTATATAAAGCTTTACAGATATCTTCATCGTCATTTATTTTTTTTTTAAATTTTGATGAAAACTAATCTTGGCATTGTTCAAGGAATAAGCAATTTGTTTATCCAATCAACATGTTAGTTTTTTTTTTGAAGTTTTATTCATATTACCTTCACGAAATATTTACATAAACATGTACATATGTAAATATAAGGTTAGAAGCACACTTTTGGAATATGGAGATTAAAAATTTATAATAAAATAAACAAATTAATTGGTCTGTTATGGCTTACGAGAAAATGAGTACTGGCTGATGCCAGTGATGAAATAACGCCCGACGAAATTAGACCACATTTAAAATCTGGCCCTATTTCCATGAAAAAACTGAAATAACGCCCGGTTGGTCTTATTTCCAATAAGTCATAGAAATAAGACCGCATTCAAGTATGGAAATAAGGCCACATTTATGAAAAGAAAACTAAGGTCATATGGATAACAAAATATGTATATGAAGATGATAAAGTGTCTATTATATTCATTATTTGCAGTGCTTTACTATAAGATTTTTAAAAAACTGAATTTTAAAAAAAGTATAAATTTAAAACAGATTTTAAAAATCTGCTTTTAAAACAGATTATCTTAAACAATCGCGCGATTTTTTGATTATTTGCAGAGCTTTCTAAGTTTTAAATGAGCTTTTAAAAGTTTGATTGGTTCAGTTTTTGTAAATTCAGCTTAGAAAGATCTGAAAAAAAGAATAACAAAAATGTACATTATTACTACATAAATACATTAAAATTTTCTACACAAAACTCTGTATTTCTAAAATGCATTTATGAAAATTCCGCCATTACAAGGCCGTAGCCAGGGGGGGGGGGGTTCACAGGGGTTTGAACCCCTCCCGAAATTTTTTTTTTTATTAACAGCTTTTTATTAAAATTTTTTCCCAAATTTCTGCACTAACAGCCCGATTCTCCCCGCCATCACTGATACCTCACAAGTCATAAGAGGTGGTGAAATTAATTTTGTGACTTTTTCGTATTCTCCCCCAAAGTCACAACTTGTGAGAGTCACAAAAACAATCGAAATTGTGATCTGCTTCAGAGCAGGTCACAACTCACAAATTACATGTGTTGTGTGTTGATAGGGACTCCGAAACTTCATCAAAGGTGAACTGCTTTTTAAGATCTGTTACAGCTAGTGATTTTTTGATAAGTTTATGCAGCTTGAGTGTTTTATTTACATACACATTGCCGCTTTGCAAGATCTTACAGTCCCCTTCATGCGACTTGGTATCTGCTCTGGAACATATTGAATTGATATCAAACAGATTCCAAAAAAATTCGAGAGGATGTTATTTTGGAATTCAATATAATTTTCCAGACAGCAGAAGAATTATCAAGTATTGCAGAAGAAAAAATAAAAATTCCTCGAGTTGTGGGAAGACAACAGAATAGGTCCAACATACGTACGACAGATCCAGAGACCTATTTTAGGATAACAATTTTGATTCCTCTCTTAGATGACTAAATGAGATTCGAGAATCATAAGTCGACACTTTCTTTTTTGTATATTTTAATGCCATCGACTATCGGTAAAAATGAAACTAATTTTAATGAAGAAAATTTTAAATTGTGTAAGAAATTTTTGGATTGGGACACTATGGAGGCTGAATTCTTACTATGGAAGACAAAATGCCACCAACAATTACCAGAAGACCGTGCGAAAAATGCAATAGAAGCTCTTCAAAGATGTGATGTGATGTTATTTTTTGTGATAAATACTCGTTTTGTGATGATGAGTAATAGATACAAAAATATTAAGTAAAAATCAAATACTATGTTTATTTTATTGTACCATGGACTACATCACTGAATTTCTCACATATATTTTCAAAATTTGCAAGTTTGATTTTGATTTTCTTACAAAAATAAATTGGTTGTTTTCTTTAGAAGAGGGAAGCCTTTTCTAAAAAAAAGTTGACTGAGAAGTTCAACAGTTTGTTGAATTATTGTAAGAGGTCCTTATATCCTCATATCATATCATAGAGAGGTCTCTGTAGATTACATACTAAAACGCGAAAAATAATTTTTCAAAAAGTCATAAATAAAAATATAAAAGATCATTTGGAAGACTTGATCTGTTTTGAATCTATTATAGTTTTCATCATAGTTTTCCAAGAGCCACCCCCTAAATTTCATCAGCTCGCGGCTCTAGGCTGGGGACTTTTAGTATTTAAGACCTGAGGGTCACCCCCACCACTTAAAAAAATAACCCGGACTACATGACTTTTTGAATTAATTTTTCCTTCATTGACTGGATTAACCACGGAGAGCAATGAAAATGAAACGAGGCAATTTTTATTAAATTAAAATGAAGATTTTGAGGCTTGTGTGGCTTGTAAAATAGCCAATGAGGCTGTTTTATTCACATTCGAAGTAAGAAAAAAACCAAAGTAAACCATGAATACATTAATGAGATAAGAGCTCATATAGAACAAAAATTCAAATATTGCTTTTATCTCCATCCAGCGGTAATTTCGGAAGTCAATTTTGTTTAATAAAAATTTGAATACATTATTTCTATTATCTGTGAAAATTTCAGCTACCTATATGATGAACCACTAAAATGATAGAAATAAACAACATAAAATACATAGATCAACTGAAAATCATCTGGAAGCGCGTCAATTTGGACGCTCGTCTGTTCATACTTATTAAAGACAGTAACCCTCATGCTGCCCTACAATATCTGCGGTTCGAAAGATACAGGATGAACTATATCGGCCTCAACCAACAAGCTCCTCCAGCCAGCTCGGTCCCTATAGCTAGCTGCTTCCTCCAAGTTGGTTGAGGATTGAGGTCATTCACCACTGCGCAGACCATCAGGGGTAAATTCGAAAACTCGTCGGGGTGGTGCGTCAGTATCCCAGTCCAGCCACTATCTTTTCAGCTTTTTGACCAGGTCTCGTTGTTAAATCTTCTCCTCATCCATACTCCACCGTTACAGACTGGACCAAAAATCACCCGAAGAATCTTCCAAGGCATCCAAGCAGATTCTCATCCGTTTTTGACAGTGTCCATGCTTCTGCCCCATACAGCAGGATTAGGGTCTCATATAAGGTCTCCTCGGGTCTTTTAGAGAGGGTCTTCTTAGCCCAAAGAAACAGCGATTGGCAAGAGTAATTCTTCGTTTGATCTCTGCACTGATGTCATTTTGCGATGCAATATTTGAGTCCAGGTAGGCAAAGTCGTTGACGACTTCGAAGTTGATACCTATCCATCGTGACGTTTTGCCCAAGTCGACATTTGTGGAGATTCCTTTCTCGATGATAGCATATACTTCGTCTTGTCCTCATCAACATCCAAATCTATTTTCGCCACCTCCGATTCAATACTTTTGCAAACGCTCTATGGTAACAGCTGGCTTCGTTCTCCCAATGCATAAGGAATTTTCAAAAATTGTTTCTCTCTGTCTACGAATATGCGACTTTTAAATCGATAAAGAGGTGGTGTGTATCGATTTGAAACTCCTGGGTTTTTTCCAAAATCTGTCTGTGGGCCTAAAACCACACTGATACGGGCCGATCAGATCGTTTATACAAAAGGTTATATACAATCGAGAAAATGCGAAGCGCGGACGAAACGCTTGTGTGGCATTAGCCTAGGAAACGCAATTCAAAATAACGTGTCTTTTACTTCAATTTCCCTTTGGAATTCATGTATATTAGAAAGTCGCATACCTTTTAATGCAAAAATTTTAAGAACAAAAAAGACTGCATTTAATAAATTTAGCTTAGCATTATTGTTGGCCTTTTTCAAAATTTGTCAATATATTTCCACCTTTAATGATAACTTTTGAACAACAACAACAACAACTTAAAGGTGCTACCACCAATTGCTTACGAATTAATTTTAGGTATTTTAATTCGTTTTATTTTTGTTTGGCTAGAGATATAGCTATTTCAAGGGGTGCACCCTTAAGTTGTTGTTCAAAATTCAATGAAATTGACGGAATAAAGAATGGTCAAGTCTAATAAACTTACATTCTGGTATGAATAATACAATACAAATAATAATAACTTTAATGATAACTTCCAAATATCCAATGAAATAACGGCGTCAGTTTTGGATCATTGCGATCGCGATGCCAGTATATGTGGGTGGGAATTAATGTGTGCAATTGTGAATATTTTATTAGAACTTTTTTTGAGAATTTTTTCCTTGTTTGCATAGGAAAAACTCGGATATACATAAAATAAATATTTCTTGGATTTTCAGAGTTTATTACATATATCCGTTATTGCACCAACTTCTCAAAAGCTTCTCAAATATTAAACGGTCATTGACAATATCGAGCATATTGAAGAATTATTATGACGATTCTTTGTTTATTGTTTCCGAATTTTTCAAAGCCTGCAAATAAATTCGTATATATATATCTTTTAATTTCTGCTTCATTGTTTATACAAAAATATTTATAATACTAGACTCCAATTACGCAATTACACTGCTAACAATTACCATCACCCTACTTTTTATAATGCATCATTTAATTTTACATATAAATGATATTAATTTTGCTCAATTTAATTTTAAGGATATGAAACAGCCTTTCGCTTTTGTTAAATATTAATCGAGTTGAAATGATATGATCACATTAAGTATGTCCTTACAACATTACACTCTGAATGGTTTCATAAACTATATTCCATATATACTTATACATAAGTACGATTATTCCCCCGTCCAAACAATAATATTATTCCACAAAGAATTAAAAACATCATATTAATTTATATAGGCACACATAACAGTTACACAATTCCACTTAATAATAATAATAATAATAATAATAATAACAACAACAAAAACACCGACAACTATACATATTAAACGAAGCATTAAACGAATGAAAATAGGTTTTTCTCTTTTATTCCAACAGAAGAGAAGAATTTATTTTTCGATTTACTGATACAGCGGTTTTTTGTATAATAAAAGAAACATCTTTTGTTATACATAATAATTGTGTTTTTTTATTCAGAAAAAATCCAACACAAAAAAGAGTAGGTACCATTGTATAGAGAAGAAACTTTTATAATTTTCTTCTGATTCTTTTCCAGCAGATTGGTATATTCCATAGCCTAGAAACTGTAATTTAAGATCTGTGGAAATGACTTGCATATTTTTGCGCATATACATAGAAATATTCCTGTAAAACTCAGAAATGTATAAATTCTAGAGTTTACCGGTAAAACTTTAGGCCGTGTGTGAATTGAGTTAAAATCGCGATAAATTTTATCCGAAGAATAATTTTTGACACTAGTGAGGTGAATCTGTACGTAGAAATGTCAAAATTTAATCTCGGGTAAAATTTAATCGACATTTTAAACGAATTCGCACACGGCCTTAAGCTTTTTCAACCATTCAATGGTAAATGTCCGAAATTCTTTGTTTTCAAAATTCATTTTACAGGGTTTTCCACAGTCACCGACGCACTGTGGGATGAAATAGTATTTTATCGCGCCAAAAATCTGGTAATGGGGATATTTGTGTAGGTTGTGTCAAGACATGAAAAAAAATATATGGGAGGGGGATCTGTTTTTCTCCATATGGGCAGGAGGGGCGATTTTCTAAAAAAAAAATTGACTTCACATAAAAAGAAAAAAAAATAAAAAAAAAAACGGCTTCACTTAGAATCTTATGCATCGCAGCTTTTTTTTAAGCCAGAAATTTCATCTTTTTTTTTTAAATTAAATTGATTCAGTGAACAATTTAAAAAAATAAATAATATTCGAACTCAAAATTTAAAAAATTAAAATAAAGTTTTTTATTTATTTAAAAAAAGTATTCATATTTACGTATTTTAGTGCTCGTTTGGATTTTGATATACTTTATATGCTTATATCGATCTTGGTCGAGTATAAAGAGCTATGTACGCTTTTTAGTTTTTGAAAGAATTAAAAATAAAAAAACTAAATTTTTTCTTTTTAATTTAATTTTTAATAAATAATTACAGGACATTGGATTACAAAGTTATTTTTGTGTCTAGAATTCTAAGGCATAAAATGCGTAGTAGCCCGTGGCGTAATGGTTAGTGCGATGGACAGTCATGCCTTAGGTCTGGGTTCAATACCAGCCGCTTCCACCTTAATTTTTTCCGGGCTACTGCCTTGCGAGGAAGTGACAAATCCTCCAAGAGTATCTCTTGTCATTGAAAAGTGCCCCTCACCAGCCGTTCGGATTCGGCAATAAACTGTAGGTCCCCTCCATTCCTGCAGACACGCACACAGGAATGGTTTAGAGTTGCAAGTCACTAGGTCCTGGTTCTTCATGAGCCGTTGTGCCACCAAATTTATTTTTTTTTTGAATACGTAATTAACTGTAACCAAAGAATATAAAGTTACCAAGAATGCGCGTCTCATACAAATTTTTTACTGCACATTTTTATATGGTGGGTTCCAATAATACGACCTGCTCCCAGCCCCTTATTTTATAGGCCTTTCAAGGACAACAAAGCAGACTGTTTCAATGTGTGTGGTATATTATTTTAAAAGCGCTGAGAAAATTATTGAAAAGACCATAAAAAAGCCAAAGTGCGGGTTTGAAATCTACATATTTTGCACTTTTTCACATTTTTTTTCCAATTTTTGAAAATAAAAATATGAAGAAAAAAAACAATATTTATGTATGAATCCGTTATTTTTTATAAAAATGTTAAGTACCCATCGCGGAATTATAACCAAACTAGAGTAAATTAGGCACTAGATAAACTCTTGTTCAGAAAAATCATCCAACTTCCAACTGCATTCTTGAATCACATTTGTGATTGCGTTGTCTTATGTTCGCCGTTAACGTTTGTTTTCATAAAAAGTCGAATATCTTGTGATTCTGTCAAGTTTTGTCAACGATTTTTTTTGATAATAGTAACATAGAGATTTACGAACTTAATAGAAGCAGAAATTTGAGGTTGCGAGAGATTGCAGGTTTTTGGCGGGCTTTGCACAAAAAAATATAGCAGTACAAAATTTGTTTCTGTAGAATTATAAACATTTTACACATCCAGTTAATGAATATTACTGATTTTGATCGTTTTCAATAATTAATATACCAGTGGACGATAAATAAGTGTTCTTACAACTTTCCTACATTTATAGAATTAAAAACGACAGTTTGAAAAATAGGCAAATTAGTCTTCATAATTCAGTTTTTTCATACACGTCCAGAAAGAGATGGATAACAAAAATTTGCATGAACTTTTTCCAAAACTATTAATGGGGTTATTCATAGTCAAGTATTAAGAGTGATTCCTGAAAATTTCATGCAAATCTGAGACCATTTTTTTTGACCACTATTGGCGCACTAAAATGCCATTTGATACCACAGTGCGACGCGAGTCGAAAACTAAAAACGTAATTTCTTCTTTTTGGCTTCGTTGTTTATTAACGGTATTTGAAGTTTTCGGTGGCGTTCTTATAACTGGCTCTATCTTTGCCAATCTTCAACTCTTTAATTTTCTTTTTAAATAGTTTTTGAAAAATTAATTTTGAAACTCGAAATTAAAAAAAAAAAAATCCAATTATTTTTTTTTTTTCAAAATTTTAAGTTTGTTTTTATTAAAATTATATTAAATTTTCTTATCAATTTTCAATCAAATGTGTTTTAGCTGCTTAGAAAATTCAAAACTACGAAAAATACTCTATAAAAAGAATCTAAATTAAAATAAAAAATAAATTTGATGGCACAACAGCTTAGAAGAAATAGGGCCTAGTGACTTACAACTCTCAACCATTCCTGTGTGCGTGTCTGCAGGAATGGAGGGGCCCTACAGTTTATTGCCGAATCCGAACGGCTAACGAGCGGCACTTTTCTGTGACAGTAGATACTCTTGGAGGATTTGTCAATTCCTCGCAAGAGGCAGTAGCCGTTTTTTCTTTTTTTTTTTTAAATAAATAGGTGGCGAGGCTGAGGATCGAACCTTAGACCTCCGGCATGACAGTCCATCGCACTAACCATCACGCCACGGCTACTACCTATAAAAAGAATCACATTTTGTTTATTTACTATTGTAGAACTGTTGCAAGTCGTCGCGTCGTTGTGCCAACGTTTTCCCTCCTTGGGTACGTTCTTGGCCTGAACTCGCTTGTTAACTGGAGGCTGTTTCACAATGCGACGAGTAAACGAGATGTCAGCGTGACGAGATCTCTTCGCAGAATCTCTCTCTTAAAAAAGAATTTTAAACAGTGAAATAATACATAATCAAGTATTTCTCGTCGTCTCGTCACGTCATAAAGTTCGAAAAATTGAAAAAAAGACGCAACGTGATGACGAGAAATACTTTATTATGTATTATTTCGTTGTTTGAAACTCGTTTTAAAGAGAGAACAACTGTGAAGAGATCTCGTCACGCTGACGTCTCGTTTTCTCGTCGCATTGTGAAACAGCCTTGACAGACGTGAAAAAATAATAAATGAAATGAGTGTGACCAAATCTTCTAAGAAAGGCTTCTGTGTGCTAAAATCTTAATTATTAAGTTATTTTAATGGTGAAATGGAGTAAAAATATACAAATTTTTGTCTTACTTTAAAAATCATTCTTGAGATTTAGATAATGGACTGCGAGGTTAACAAAATATTTTCATTATTCTGAATTTATAGGGTAAAATGGGATGAAAACAAAACAAAAATGCCTGAATTGAAAATTAGTTTTGTGTTTGAAAGGAAATATTTAAGGGAAATATATAAGGGGACTTCAAGGATCATTTCAAGGCTAAATATTTTTCAAAATTAAACCATTTTTAGGGTGAAATGGGATAAAAACAAAATATTGGAGGAATTATCACTTTAATCCCTGCAGTATTGTCGCTGAATACCTGAAGCCTTTCACCAATAACTTGATAGTTTTAATGGAACAATGTCTAATAAATTCAGCTGCCTGTGAAGGATGAGGCTGAAGAATGGCCTTTGAATGAGTTTTTTTTTAATTTTTTCTATTGCAAAATCAAGACTAAAAATTGCATAAAAAGAATACTTTTTTTTTGCTTTGTTTTTGGGTTTAGTTCGATGAATTTAAGTTGAGCCAGGTTCAAAAAAAAATACATAAATCCTACAAAATTTTGTTCCTTAAGTCTCTATATACCCAATCCCATTACCAAAAGATATCGCTAATACTTGCAAGTCTACAAAACTCACAAACAATATCCTATCATCAACAATGGAATAGAATTGCAATTTATTCCGTTTAAGGCCTTCACTCATTCGAATAATGCAATTAACCATGCAGATACAGTATTAGCAGACAGGATTACACTGAAAGCCTCCCCCTTTCGGATGGTTGTAGCAAGGTTTTCTATTTGGTCCTCATTCATTATACGTACGGTGACGATAACTCCGCTCTTATCCAATTATCTGCCGTCATGGATTTTTGTACTGCTGCTATACCCCTCTACTCCATCGCTCTCCCTTTCTGACTCCTCCATGAGTTTTTTTTTCCTCTGAAAGAAGAAGGGTGTTTCACGAAACGTTCCAACTTCAAGGCCAAAAAAAGACCACAACGTAAATAGTACCTACAAAAAAAAAGTAGCAAAAGATTCCTGTTAAAATGGGACCCGGAAATATAACATTGGACACTTATTCTCATGTTCTGTCTCTTTGTTTAATTTTATTTTATTTTTTTGTGTTTGCTTCGAGTAGAGTCGGTGTTGTTTTTCGTCGGCTCTCATTGTGAATTCATCAGAATTATTCAGAATGGAATAAAAATTATTTTTTTTTTTTTTTGCACTTTTGCCGGAAAATTTATTCCATGAATATTCAAATGGAGGTAATTTCTGGTGCTTGGCATTACAAGGTCCATAAGGAAATGGGGGTGTTTTGCATTGTATTCCATGAGTGTAGATATTCTGAATTGGATGCAGCTATCCGGATGTAAATCGCAATTTGTGTGATGGTAAACGTGAAAGCCCCCACAAGAGGCAAATGCGCTAAAGGAATCTTGGGTATAAACAGAGATTTATTAATTTGAAATGGTAATAGGAAAACGTAAATCTGGTTCACATGCACTATACTCGAATGCGTTTTCAGCTTAAAGTTAGTATGAACTATTTTGCATTTGTATAAGAGCATGTACTTAATCGCATACTATATACTTTCGCATTATAATGGTACCTAATGAGATTAAATTCTTCATTCATTTTGTGAAATATAATTTATTTTTTCGTACCGAACAACTTAAACTATACTTGAGCTTTTTTTGAGCATTAACTGACATATCATCCCGAAGCAAGTCTTTTAATTCTTTTAAGACCGCACGGAACTGCACTTCAGCGGAACTGCGCGACAACTACACAGCACTCCGCGGCAGTTTTTTAATATGCCGCACTTGAACTGCAGCAGTGCGACAGTAAGCGACAAATCATGAAGTTAGTGGCAATTGAATTTCTACAATACTACAAAAAATAAGGCGGCCGAATTACCCTGAGAACAAGTTTTCCTCTCACACTACCTTCCAATACACATAAAAATTGTTTTTCCTACCCAAAATGCGAAGAACAGCCACCATTTTGAAGTTGACTGTACTAAAACCAAACATTCAATAATTTTTGACGCACTGCGGCGCGCCGCTTGCTATAACGCACTATAAAGACAACGGAACTGAACTGCACCGACGCGACAAAGTCGCTCTGATAAGCAACTTTGTAGTTTAGTGTCGCGCCGTTCCGTTCCGTTATCGCTTAGTGCGATATAGCTAATACAATTTCACAGTACCCTATTACACGTTGACTCAAGAGTCATGACTCTTTTCAAAGTTGAATGAGTGCGAAGGAGAAAAAAGATCGGATTTCACCTTCGCACTCATTTAATTTCGAAAAGAGTCATGAAGAAAGAGTCAACGTGTAATAGGGCACATACAAATGCCGCTTCGTGAAGTTCTGTTGCTGTGCAGTTTTGCTGAAGTGCAGTTCCGTCGAGTGAGGTCTTATCTTAAAGGCTATCCCAAAACTAACGTGAAACATTCGGAGCAACGAAGAAAATTTCACCTTTCTAATTCATTTACATTGTGATTAATGAGAGTGCTTACGCACTGCCGCGATACGCGTGACGAATCTGGTAATTCTCGGGCCCGGCCGTCACAGATTTGCACCCAATGTTACGTTCAAGTTTGGGAGAGCGTTAAAACTATGCGCGAAAATTTATCTTTTTTTCAATTCACTGGCACTGGGGCGTCAGATAATCACATAACATACATATATACAGAACTTCAATTGGCGATTCATGCAAATCGGAAATCAAATCAAGGAACGAATCCAAAAAATCCGTCCAATCCCGCAAATAAACGGAATCCGGCGAAATTTAAGATTCGTTTAATCTACAGCAGCCAACATAGTCTGCATAATTCAGGGCAATACCTACTACCTAGTCCAGTGCCGTAGCTACTCGGTTTTGTTGGGGGGGGGAGGGTTAGAATGGTCAAAGAATTTTTTTATTTACCATCTATTTATGAAAATTTTCCCATTTACCAAGGCATTCGATGATACAGATAAAATTAGAATAGAATAATTATACCCACTTTACAGACAAAATCTATGCTTGACGCGGAGAGTAGTCCACAATGAACTTTTGACTCAATTTGGTGAGTTATAAGTCCACAAATCAAAAGTGGACGTTTAAATTACACTGATGAGCCAAAAGTGCCGAATTGAGTGGGTCAATAATTAGTTTAGAAGTCCACAACTGCTTTGTCAAATTCTTTAAAATTAGTTTTTCAAAATATTATTGTGAATAATTCAAATTTCGTTTTTGTTCGTATGAATTAATTTTGAAAATTTAAAAGATTTTTTTCAATATCCAAACTAAAATATTTCAAAAGTTTTTTTTTTGAAAGGTTTTTTTTTAGTAAAATGCGAACAAGTTTAGAGCAGAAATAATTAACTATATCCCCTTTCACACAAGGCAACTGAGTTCCCAGCAACAATCAGTTCATAGGTGGGAATAAGGGCAGGAAAAAAGAGGGGTAGACAAAATCTCCCCGGTCAACAAATTCAGGAGATATTTTTGCCGTTCCTCTTTACACTGCGTTTGTGTGCGTTCAACCAAGGTAGTTTAAAAGGAAAACAAGCAAATCTCTTCAGGTTTTGTTGCTTGCGTGTTAAAGGTACTAGAGATTGTTAAGGAGATTTAAAGAAAACGTCAAAAAAATCTTCTTCAGCAACTAGTATCTTCGTGTGAAAGGGGATTATACAATAATTTTAATTTTTAGTATGAAGCCGTTCCACAAGTCAAAAATTGTGCTGTTTCTTGCTAAAGAGTGCGTTCACGAGACAGTAAAACATTTCCCCTTCTTGTCAGTTTTAGTCCGAGAAATTTTTTCTTAGTATTTCTTTCTACTTGGCAAATGTAATGGTTCGTGTCCATTTGAGAGTAAAAACACAAATAGTAGCTTTCCGCCCTCTCTCGAAAGTAAACTCGCAATCGAAACGAAAGTAGGCACAGTTTGGAGAGAAGCTCTCGGATAGCGAACTAATTCTCAGAATTTCAACCAGTTTCGATTTTGCAAGTAGGTATGTAGGTGTCGAGAGTTTTCTAGCGAAAATCAATCTTAAGATGCGTGTCCATTGAGAGTTCTTTCGCAAGTAAACTCTCGACAGCTAATTGCAAAATCCGAACTGGGCTAGAACTTAGAACTCTGCGAACTATAATTGCTCACCGCGAGATAATGATATCTGTCATCTGAAATACAAGCTTCAGAATTGACGAATCGTATTTACAAGCTGATTGAAAAAATCACAGTTATTAGACATGCTCACTGCTCAGGCTCACGAAAATAATATCTCAGATATTTTTATGCGTAAAACAGTGAGTCAGCGAAAGCAAAATTTGTTTTCCTTAATATTTTTACAGAAAACTTAAGAAATTTCGCTGGAGAATCCTGTTCATAGCTGATTGCTATCTCAGTAGCTGTTGCTACGCTCCTGCGTCGAAACAACAACAACAAGACATGCAACGGATTGTATGGGTATACCCTAAGTCCTTCAACTCGATACCTTAACGAACGTAGCACATGACAGAACTGAAATTCTAAATTAAGTCAAGCATCATTTTGCTTTCCTAATCAATAATCGCCTAATAAATCTAAGTGTTTTTAGGTTAGATTTTTCTATCATGCGTCAAATGATTTCATTTAGTAAATTTATTATTTCAAAACATCCTTCCTGTTCCATTTAGGTATCCGAAATAAATTCTAAATTTCTATCCGAAATAGATCTTTTATGAAATATTTTTTTAATTAATAAATCCGTTAAATTTCAATTGAGTATTTTGAATGTGTATGTACATTTATACAATTTTCATTCAAACCTTAAAATTAAAAAAAAAATTGCATACTCCCATCCCAAATCTATGACGTCCGAATATTCATTCAACGATTTGACATAACATATCCGTTGGGATATGCATTGCCCCCCTCATTAGTTATTCGCGTATTCTGATATGCATACATATAAGTGAAAAACAATTCCAAAATCAAAATATTCATTCCGATTGCAATGAAAATTCAATGCAAGCATCACCGGTTCACTCTTAATTGTCATGAAATCAAAACAGTTAAACGAAATGGTGACATTTCGAAATAATTTATGAGCTAGCTACACATGTAGGTACTTATATGTACTCCACGGGGGAGTGCATAGCCAAAGTGCATGTATTGTGGCATCAGTTCGAATAGCTCATCCCGTTATTGAGAATATAGCGGCAACAACAAGCTTTTCATTCATTTGAAGTTTGAAGTCCATTGAGGATAAACAGGAAGGACAAAATGCCAGAGAATTACTCAAATTGATTGAATTTATACTACGGGGCTTCGGTTGACATATCTGTCAATGGAAATTGACTGAAGGCACAGAAGGCCAACCTCAACTGTGCACTGATGGTGCCTCTATACTGTTACTGTGTGGTAATGGGGTCAATTTAGTGAGTATGGAAAGTGTATCCTATAGATTCCTAAACTGAATTCAATGCAAAATGTGGGGGGTGGAGATACACTTATTTGTACCCCTTATATGGCGGTGGTACCCACTGTTTCAAATATGGAAGTTTAACCCTCTTGAATAAATTGACATAGAGTGAGTGCAGTATAATGAAGGATGCTTCATTAAAAGTGTTTCTGGTGTCAACTGAGATTAAATGGTAATAGAATAAAAAATACAACGCACAACTGGATCTCACAAACATGCTCTCGTAGTAAAAGTTTCTTATCGAGTTGTAAAGATTGAGTGTATTATAAGAAAATAATTTTTAATGGAACCTTAAGTTTTATCTAGTAGTAACTTAAAGCTTAAATTGAAAAATTTAAAAAGTGCGCACTTTTTTACATTATCAAAACAATTTTTTTAAATACAGAATTTTGAAAAGCAATTTTGAAATAAAGAATTTTACTCATACATATTGACTTAAATACAGAATGAACATTGAAAGTTTAAATGAAATGAAATCTTATATTACAACAATTTTCCTTGTACTGTCTATATTTCTATAAAATTGTAAGAAAAATAAAATTAGGAAAGTTGCTACACTCAAGCCTCGTTATATGTACATATTATGAAATTTGGTCATAATGAAAAATTACCCTAAGGGGACAGTTATAGCTATCATTGAAATTCATCATTGAAAATTTTTAATTTAAAATTTAGGACACTTAAAAAGCAAAATTCTGATGCCAATGTGAAGCTGACGACTGAATTAATACTTATTGCGAAAAAAAAATCGTTTGGGTCCAACCTTCCACAAAGTTTTACTTTCATTATTTCAATGATAATTGAAATAAGAAAAGTTATTTCATGAGAAAGGTTGGGCCGAGTTTAAATTTTTTTTGGCCAAATATATTGATATAGTCATAAGCCTTATATTTATTCAAAATAATCATAGAGTTTGCACCCTAAACGTTTAAAAATAAATCAATTAAATTTTCAATGATGAATTTTAATGATAGCTATAACTGGCGCCTAAACAAAATGAAATAAATATCCCCAAAATCGGAGAAATTACCCCATTTTAAAAATAAAAAAATGACCCCAACTAAATGAAAAAAAGCCATTTTTATACTGAAATTTAACCGAAAAATTAAAAAAATGAAAAGAAGCCCTATAACAATGAAAAATGACCCCCATTTATAAAATATTATCAATTTTTTGTTGTTGTTGCTTTTATATACATTTTTGGGGAAAATTTTAATTTTTTGTTTGGGGCTATTTTTCAATGAGACCAAATTTCATGTAGCTATTTTGTACCTTTGTTTTAAAATTGATCATATTAAGATGTCAGTGTAAAACCTCCTCAAAATACTCAAATTCTGTAATGAATTTTGCGAATACAACATTTCAGACTTGTACCAATATTGCTAAAAAATTCTAAGTTTCATCGGTAAATTATACAATTTCCACATATCGAGGTTTAACAGAAATATATTCACGAAAATAGAGTTAGTAAAAAGTTGGTTTCGAATAAGTCTTTTACTCGTTTTTAAGGAGATCGTACTTGAATGAATTTTTGTACAAGTAAATGCAAAAATTCGATTTGTACTTGTACGTGCTTAGCAATGATATTATAAAGTTTTTTCTTCAAAATATAGAACTTGGACATAACCATCATTTTGAAAAACAGAATTTCACCCTTCAGCATTTTGAATATACAGATATTTGGATGTACAGAATTTTGAAATACAGAATTCTGAAAAACAGAATTTTGGTCGTACAGTACTTTCAAAAAAAGAAAAAAACAGAATTTTGATCATACAGGATTTTGATAGCCAGAATTCTGACCCGCTCTCGTTTTGAACATTTTCCTTGCAGTAAAAATTAAAAATTTTTTTTTTAAATTAATTTTTTATTTTGTAAACATTTTTAAGAAAATAAATTGGTGCACCATTTTTTAGTATTTATTAATTTTGAATTAAAAATTTTATTTCGAAAAAAATCATCTACCCGTTTTTAGAATATCGAATCTTTAAAAAAAAAAATTTTCAACATTTTTTAAAAATCCAAAATATATTTTTTTTTGAAAATTTTGATACGCATTATGATTTCAACTTTTTAGAATCTTTTTTATACAAAATTTAATATAAATTGGTTACACAGATAAAGGGATAGTCCAAAATAAAAAAAAAAAAAAAATTCTATGAGAGGATCTGTTAATAGTGGCTAACTGTTAATTTTGTTTTTGGTAAATCATAAATCGTACTTATATAAGTATTCAGAACAATTTTAATCAAAATGGTACGAGTCGTTTTCGAGAAAAATTAGATTTTCTGTGATGGTTTTTTAACATTTTTATGCAAAGTACCGTCAATTTTGACTATAAGAAATTTTTTATTGCAAAATATTCTAGATAATGTTTAAAAACCGCTCGGTACCAAGATTTGTAAAAAACAATGAAGTCGTTTTCGAAATATTTGATTTTCAAAAAAAAATTTAAACTTTTTTAAAAATCCAAAAAATATTTTTTTGAAAATTTTAGTACACAGTAATGTTTTAATTTTTTAAAAGATTCTCCATAAAAAAAATATCAGAATCAGCTTATTCCTTATCGAGAACAACGAAATTTAAAAAACATGGTTCTATGGGAGGACCATTTAAAACCATTTTTCGAAATTTTATTTTCAGAAAAAGGTAGCCCATCATACATATATTAAAATGAATTCAACTTTTTTTTAGAAAAATCTGTGGAGCTATTTTTGAGAAAAACAGGATTTTCCAAAAATTCTAAAAAGAAAATATATGGCAGGTACCGTTATTTTCGGTCCTAAACAAAAATTAAAAAAACGTGTCGGGGGAATGTCCAAAAATACACTATATACCAAGTTTATTTAAATGTACCCATACGTTTAGGCTGTAGGCGAGTACACAGACAGACAGACGGACGGAATTGCAAGACCCACTTTTTTTGGAAGTAAAAAAGTAAAAGTTTTTTTTTTTATATCGGTAATAATATTTGGCATTAATCATCAGACAGAAATAAAGCTCGAGGAACATGCAATTCAAAAGGATCTTAAAGTTGCTAATTTCTTATTTCTACATTTCTCGAAGGCTGAACTTAAAAGTGTTTCCAATTGATACTGAGGGTTATATAGGTATGCATATGTATATTGAAAAGAATATACGCGACTTGAAACTACATATTTTTTTCAAGCGCCACATGACATGGTGAAAACTAAAATAAAAAAAAAAAAACCTGCAAAACTATAATATTATTTAATTATTTTCAACACTATTGTCAGTTATTTTTTTGAATATTATTATTTTCAGACACATATCCAGCAAATGGTCTTAAATTTTTTTATGTGAAAAAAATATTATTTAACCAGGACTATATAAAGTTTTTCTAAAACAAAGCAAAAACTTAAATGTATATCAACTAGCTGACGACAGCCCTTGGAAAAAACACATACCAACATAGAGCACACAAGACACAAAATAGTGGCTATGATGGTGGATATTGGGCTACCAGAACTCGCACAACTAGGCGAAAAGGAACTATTCAACCTTTGCCCACACATACACACACACACGAACGTTAAAATGCGGATTCTCTAATTACAAAACTTTTTTAATAAAACAAAAATTTTCTGTTTTTATTTTTTTTTTATGGCAGTGTTCCTCACTGCTGCTACCCTTTTGACAGTGTTTATACCGAGAAGTCCTTTTATCATTTCTGTTGTAGTTTACACCAAGGATGCTTACTGCATTTACAGATCTTTCTGTACCTATATTTGTGAAATAAAACAGCAGCAACGCAGAGCAAAAAAAGAAATAAATTATATATCAAAGACCTATTGTGGAGGATATCCTTTTTCCCGCGACTATCCGCTGCCATTTTCAAAGAGAGATATAGTTACTGGGAGAGTAATAATAAATTCTATTCGAGTGTTAAAACTTTTATTTTCGGTTCTGCTTCGATGCAGCTAAACGCAAGGACCTGCAGCGCATCCGATAACCGTTGATGAGGTGATCTATTGCTTAAAGTTTCAGTTTTTTTTTTTGTTTTTTTTTCTTCCTCACAAAACTATGGGGAATATTTTGGAAAAATGGTTATATGTATAGACGGATTTGCAGGAATGAAAGTATTTAACAAGGGTGTTAAGTAATTTGAATCTGAACCTTTTAAAAGACAGCTTTTACAACACATGGCTGTCAGATTTATAATTAAAAAAAAAAAAAAATACACGGATATACGAAAGGAAAAAAGATTTATTTTGTTTTTGAGATTGACATCAGGCACATATATTAGATAACATACTTATACGTATGGTATGCAAAAAGGATTGGAAAATCTCATGTTTGGGTCATGAATCGCCAGATGTTTGTATATAAAAATCGATAAAAATTAAACTTGACAAATTAAAGCTTTTTACATACCTACTTACCATCCAATATTAAGACTTAAATATTATATCAAAGTCTGCATTGGTTACCTACTGCGAAATTTCGAAAATTTCAATTTTTTTACTTTATTAATTTTAGGCTATAAATTGAACATAAATTAGCAATATAGAAATTGAAGAAATACAGGGTGGGGCAACAGGTATGAACCGGCACGCGATGCGAATTCTGAAGTTTTCAACCGCTCTTCTGCACATTTCGATGGGTATTGTCGTAACTTCCTCTCTGATTATGCCCTTTAGTTCTTCCAGGGTATGTGGACGAAGTTTAAAAACTTTTTCCTTTATGTACCTCCAAAGAAAAAAAATCACAAATGCTCAAATCTGGTGAGCGTGCAGGACACGCAACGTCACCCCTCAAAGAGACGAGGCGCTGGGGGAACACTTGCCTCAAACTCACCATTGAAATCCTAGCAATGTGGGTTGTAGCCCCGTCCTGTTGGAACAAGATGTCTCCCAGATTAGTTGCTTCACTAGATTCTTCCAGCTCGGATTCAAAAAACTCTTCCAACATTGTCACATAGCGCTCAGCGGTGACAGTGACGGTTCGCCCATTATCCTCGAAAAAGTAAGGTTCAATAATCCAAAATTGTTGCTGTTGAACCAGTGTTTTCCAATGTCCTATAGCCCAACGACTGATTGCATTACCGCCATGGACGTTTCCTGCAACAGGGATATTGTCAGAAGGCTCTCTGCGTGGCGATAACAGAACGGACATTTTCAAAAAAAGTCCTAACAGCAAACCCACGATGCTCTCCCGTCCAAACCATGATTGCTACTGAAAACTATAGACTCTCTCACTGCCACAACGAGTCCCCTCCCCTTTTCCCACCACAACCATGTGAAATCATGTTCAAGAAGTATCGGTCAAAATTGCTGAGCTTATTATTAGTTTTGGGTTTAAGTCAAAATTTAAAATGGATCAAAATATTTTTTTTTCAAAATTTTAAAAGGGCTTTTAAAATTTTTCTTTTTTTTTCAGAATTTTGTATAATAGAATTCTGGTGTGAAAGAATCCTATTTTAACAAATATATATGTATGTATGTATATGTAGATAACATTGCAATATGTTCCTTTATTTTATTTTGGTTTTGGTTTCACACTACGATAATGGAAATGTCCTAAAAAGAGGGTCGACGACGGTATGTCGGCATGCGTCGGCATGTCGGTCTGCACGTCTGAGAATCCTTGGTAGTCTTGTCGAAGCAGCACGATCGTGCTTTTTATAATGATCATTTCCTCAGGCATTTTAGCATGCAAAAGTTTAATATGGCACTTTTTTTGATTTTCATTAATTTACTAAAATGAAGGGAATTTCGACGAAATTTAGTGAAAGTTGATGTAAATTCTGTGAAAAACAATTGACAGGAACTCCTATTTTTTGAAAATGTACGAATGGATCAAATGATTTCTTTTGATTTTTGTTTACAACCCGTAGTAAAATTAATTATAGTTTTTTTTTTTTCAACAAAATAAAAGAATTTGATTTTTTTTCATATATAGCTAACAAATGGGACTTTTTTTTTTAGAAAATATGGCACATTGACATTATTAGGCCAAAAATTCGAATTTTCGATTCAGCTCAACTTGACCAATTAACTGTCATACAAGTCTTTTGGTTTAAGTATTCAAACTTAAGATAAAAAAATTGTGCGGGTTGTCAAAATTGAAAATGTCAGAAAAATTACAAAATGGCTCTTCGAGTTCCCCTAAAAACTTCAAATGGCATTATTAAAAACAACAAAAAATACTACCGATATTGACAAGTGAAACGGCACCGGCTCCAACATTTTCTACCGATTTTGACAGAAGAAGTGCAGAATTGAACAAAAAAGAAACTATTAATGAAACGACATTGAACATGTGTACTTTGGTGCTACTTGGTAGTTCTAACAATAGTAGTAGTAGCAGTAAAAGAAAAGTGAAAATATTAAAAAAAAGAAATATTTTTTAGTACTTTTGACTCTTTTAACATTTTTGTTCGTTAAATAAATATCTTACCTACAGCTTTTATATTTGTATAAAATACAGCTACATCATTAGGTTTAAAAAGCAATAAAACGTAAAAAGTGGAACCAAGGGCGTATGCAAAAGGGGGCAGGGGGTAAGGAGTAATGGGGGAGTGCCCCCTCCCCTAATTAAAATTACTTTACTACATTTTATTGTTGAGTAATGTACAATATTAATTTTAAAAACTATTTTCGATGTTGAACTTTTTCATAAAACAAGTCGTTCGTCATTACAAACAAAACGTTTTACTATTTTCTTCAAAATTAACAAAGAATACAAAGTTTTAAGGTAGATTTCTGTAATAACTAGCTACTATTATATACACTAGAATGTAAGTTATTTCCCAAAAAAAATTTTTAATCATACACCCTTTACCTAAATTAAAAGTGTTATGCCCTACAAAAAATTATATTACAAACTAATTCTGTCATTAACCCGTGCCTCTTCCATAAAAAAAAAAGAATTAATAATGAAAATATTTTGTATGAACTTTTTCTTCCCTAAAACTTTGAATGAGGTTTTTTAAAGGGATGATCAAATAATAAAAATCATTAAGAAATTTAAAAATATCAGCAGTTTTTCGAACGTAAAAAGTTAATATATGGCGTAAAAATTTCTATGGGAAAACTATGACTTAAGAGGCACTAGGATATTCAATTCAGCTTATAGCCAAGTTTCTTTTTGTACCACAAATTTACTCTAGATAATAAAATTTTTATATAACGATGTCTGACCTAAATAAAAAATGAGTTTGGGAAATATAACGGACACCCTAATATGAATGCACGCACATGCTGTTAAAATTTACCTTTTGAGTCATCAAAATACTAAAACAGAGTTTTTTTTATAAACACTAAGTATTATATACATTACGAAGGTTGTAATCAAAATACTGCCTGGGTCAAAATTCTGCTTTTCAAAATTTTGTTTTAAAGAATTCTACAAGAAAAATGTTGTTTGTAAGACAGTGTTTTTTTTTTTTAATTTGAGTGGTGCTTTGAAAACTAAAAAATTTATATTATGTATTTGTAAATAGAAATATTGTTATTTTTTTTTTATAATTTTATATTTATTCTGTTCGAAAGCTCAAAATCAAAAACAGAATCATTTCCTGGAACGAAAAAGAATTATCGTCATCGCTTAAAAGTGTTGCTTGCTCGGAGTTATGTAATGAAGTTTTTAAAATCCCCCCTCCCCCTAATCAAATTCCTACGTACGCCCTTGAGTGCAACACTGCATAATATACAGTATAGGGTATTCAAAAATTAAGTGACAATACCTGAGAAAAATGCTTCTCTAATTCTTTTATTTTTAAATGTATTTGATATTTTTGTAGTTAATTATACAAATTATGTAATCAATTACTCAAAAAGTAATCAAACCCGTCTATTTTTCAATTGCATTAAAACCAATTACATTTTTCAATTACATGTAATTAATGAAATTTTTCAATAACAATTACATGTAATTGTAATTGACAAAATTGATATTGTAATCAATTACAGAATGTAATCATTACTTCCCAACCATGTTGCTAACATAAATAAATTGATGTAATGATTTATTTAAGTTTGTTTCTATAAACTATAAAAATCCTCATACAAAATGCCTGGTATAATTAAATATACATACATCATTATAAAAAAAGTCCTTTATTTAATCTAATAAGAATGCAAATAAGGTAAAAAGACACTTTCACCAAATTCTTAAAATCTGTTACTGACTTCTTTATTATGGATTTTGCATGTATGCAGACTTCAATAAAACCGACAAATTAAATACATCACAACATACGTTGTGTCTATTCACACCATTCTCTAAAAAAAAAAAAAAGAAAAAGCATCATCAGCTTAATTATTATTTATTCCATCTTCATCATTATTTTCGGTAGAAAATCGTAAATTTATGTTTGATTGGATTACCTCAAGACAAGTATGCTGAATGCTATACCATGTCGTAATTGTTCAAAAAAAAATCCCTCTTAAAGCTGATTTCTCTTTCATCTATATGTACATTATGTCAACACCATAGAAGTCTTGAGTTCTTATGCATATTGATGGCGGATTCAAGAAAATTGTCACTCTTGTAACGTATAATGTTATTTAGAATTGTTGTAAAAGGAGTGGGATGATTTTACGTTGTCATGTTTTTTTTTTTATAACCACCAAAATTGATGAAAAGTAAATATATGCATACTTATTGGTTTTTTCTTTATAGAAGAACATAATGTATACATACTTTTTGTAGACAGGTTCCAATAAATATCTATGATTTTTTTTTTTTTCAAAATTTCGAATCGGTGTCAAGGAAGGAGTTCCCCCTTTTATATATGTAGCTGTAACCAGATAAGCAAAGACAGCTTCTAAGACCCTTTGGTAAGAAGTGCGTAGGTACAACGTTTCAAAACATTTTTTTTTATTTTTGACAGTTGAGACTTATTGAAGCATTTTCACTCGTGAATTTAAAATGGGTATTGTTTATTCTTCTAGATTGATATTTAATTTTATTAAATTTACAACTTGTTTTGTAGAAGTAGGTAGATACTCAAGAAGCACAAAAGTCTAAAATACACCAAATTATTTTGGGTATTTTTTGCACTTTCGTGGTATACATTTCAAATATAAAAAATATACCACTTTCCTGTGCAGTTTTTGTACAATTAATTTCGATTAGGTGTATATAATACCGCCTTCTTGTTTATAATTTACCCCGGCTGTACAAAAATTAAACCGATTTACGGTATATATATTGTGCTCGTTGTATAAAAAATGTTCGGTTACACCGATTGTTTATTTTCTGTTCGAAAATGTATCTCTAAGAATTTTGAATTCTTTCTATGATTCTAAGTTCATAATATGAACACAAGAAAACCGTGAAAAATGTGAATTTGAGTCCATATAATTTAACAACGAAACACATTCTGTCGATTGATTTTCAGTCCTACCCCGGCCGTCTAAAATTTGAGCACCTCGAAAATTTTAATTATTTAAAGATTTCTAAGTCGATGTGTGAAAATTCATTTTTCGAAATTTATAATTTTTTGGTTGTTTTTTAATTTTTATAGAGATGTATTGTAAAAACCAATCAAAAATACCAAAAATGCGGGATAATCAGGTCGATATACCTACATATGTATATAATAAAATAATTAATTATTGTTTTCATTCTAAATATGGCGGCTACCATTTTTAACTTATAGTACGGGGCATTTGTTCGGACTGACAAAAGTTGAAAGAACATTAATACACTATAGTCGAAAACATCATTTAGCATAATTGCACCTGTTATCATTTAGCCACCATTTTGTTTGTAAGGGGTTTTTGACTTTTGCTTATATAACTCGCGTAGTTTTCATTTTAGAAAAAAAATTTTGAGCCAAACTAATTAAATTTTCTAAAAAAAAGTGTTATGTAACTTTTTTCGCTCATCGCTTACGGCCATATTGTTGGCTTTCTTCAAAGCTAGTTTTAAGTAAAAACTAGTTCTATTCACGTTTGGAGTTTTAAGTTTCCCACTAATTTTTATTACTTTGACATCTAAATCAAAAAATTCATACATATTTTGACATCTAAATCAAATCAATATGTTTTTTTGAACAATTTAAAACTTCGAACCCCTATAGAACTAGTTTTTTAGTAAAACTAGCTTTGAAGGAAGTCAATAATATGGCCGTTAAAGTTATAGTACATTTTGTAAAGCAAGATTAAAGTAATTTTTTTATATTCGTCGTAAGTTAAACACAGCAAAATTAACGTATCCAGGAACCAGGATTATGCACTGTACTAATTAATTTTAATCTATTCTATGCTTTTAAACTAAACGTAAGGTCATGATGTAAAAGGACAATAAATAAAAATCTAATGAAAAAGTAGTTTTTGTTTTTTTTTTTTAAACTAATAAGTTTTTGTGCCCCGTACTATTAATATTCCTTAAAAAAATATGTGAAATGTGTGTCTGGTGTACTCAATGGTGCATATTCAACCAATGAGTGTATTAAGTACACTAAACTGCCTGTATGGTGTATTCAATGGTGCATATATCAACTTATGAGTGCATTAATTACACCAAACTTTATGTATACATTTTTTTAGCTGACAAACATCTACGATACCCCTTCAAATAACTATTTAAAAAAAACGCAGTGACCTCGTTAACAATTAAATGGCGACTAAATTTAATAAAATTTGGTTGTTTATTTTTCACACTATATAGTTTGGTGTATTTAATTTCCACATGATTTAAATCTTACACCAAAATATAGTTGCCCATTTAAAATAGTGTATTTTATGTACAAAATATAGTGTAAAAAATATGTCATGTTGTTTAGTTCCAGAATCGAATAATTTAATGCACCATTAATGGTATATTATAAAAATAGCTGAAAATCGGTTTATTTTTTACACCGAATTTCAAAAGAAATGATGAAATTTTACACAGAAAATACAATGGTGTTATTTTTAAACCTGTATATTTTGACAATAAACCAAAATGTAAAATTTTTTTTTCAGTTTTCTCAATTTTGCACCAAAATTTATGAAATTACACCAATCTATACACCAGTGTGCTACTTGAGTGTGTATGTATGTAGGTATCTACAGGGTGATCTGTATAAGATGTGTCAAAACCATAGAAACAAGGGTTGAAACAAAAAAACCGTAATCAAAGGAGTCTATTTTATCTTCAGTTTAGGTAAAATGGGCAATTTTAAGAAAAAAAAAAATACTTATATAAAACTTTTTCATTCATCCAATGATTTTTTTTCCATTAGAACTTTTACACGTATGTATCCATATTATTCTAAAATAAAAGTTGATGGTATCAAGTCAACTGAACTTTGCTCCCTAGTTTTCTAGTTTTCTTGTTCTATTTGCTTTCCTCCGACAACGAGACGCAATAGAAGACAATATCGCCATTTGTTGCTGGTTGCACAAATTGAAACAGCCCAACTGTTAATTTACCTTTTTAGTGGAACAACGACGACGACGACATTGAACAAGAACTAATAGCAATTTATTAAAGTGAATCAACTTCGAGAAAGTCCTTAACAACAACTAAACTTTTCCAGGATACCATCATCGTCATTAACTAAAGTAACCTTAACAGTTTGGAAAGTGTATACCTACGAACTGACTGACGTACAAGATGCATCTCTGCATGGACACGGACACAATATCCATGCAATGTCGCTCTTCCTGTCACCTTCATCATTATCATCGACCCCCAATATAGAGCCAAAGTCGACAGCATATCAAACCAGGATTTGACCAGACACTGATACGTTCTCACCAAACACTCTCACAGTTGTGGCCATTTGCTCCTTGGAAAAGCTAGACCTGTCCTAGACTGGGTGCTTCTCCATATGATTTTCATACATTCTGGTTCTGGTGCTGGGTTAGTTGCATCAGCTGCAGGCTATAATTTGCTAAGTTTCCTTTCATGAGAGGAACGCTATAATAAAGTCCTTGTTGAAAATTGCACAATTTTCCATTAACCACTTGAATACTGTGCTGATAGTGGTGCCTAGCTTTTGCCTGTGTAGAAATTTTGTATGGCTATGAAAGTTAGAAGCTGATGGAGTCTGACGATGAAAGTTTTTGCCAAATGAATTTCTTTAGATTCAAAGTTGGAAAATTTTAAAAAGTCTCTTATATTGATGGGAATTGGTATAGACAAATAAAGGAGGGTGTCTTAGTATAACCAAACGATAACCTTTTGGATGCCAAAAACTTTGCCCATTATTGACCGAAAGACTTTATTGCTATAGATCAATAAAACTTAATTAAAAGAAAAACTATACGTACAATGTATGTAAGCTTCAAGCGGCCCGTAATCGATACAAAAATTTTGCAATTCTTTTCGGTGGTCTCACTTGGGAGTCATTAGTTGACTTAGTGAGGTTTCTAAGCAATTTTTAAACGCGATGAACATATTTACATTGTAATTTTCTTAAAAAATTGTCAAGAACCTATTTCTGGAATTCGAATTTTCTGGAAAGAAACTGAAGTGAAGTACCTACATGTATATAAAATTTCATCAGGTTGAAGTTTAATACCTACACTCAATTATAATTTCTCTTTCTTCAGAAAATTATGATTTGCCTTCTCTTAACCAAGCGCGTTGCAACCCTGATTTTATGTAAAAACATACGAAAACAATTCTTTTTGTACTTTTGACTTTTAAAATTTTTCTCGTGATGGAAGTTGTACTTTATCTTCAATGCGTAACTACATTATAGTTTTTTTTTACCACAAGAGCAACTTCGTGCAATCCAGTCGTTCATATTGTGTCTTAAGACCAGTTTTACAAATGCAGTTCAATATTCTCAGGCATGTGTCGGCATCTTAAACGATCGTTGAACCTCAGTCAAACCGAGGAAATTGGTGCATAAAAATTAGCTAAATTACTGATTGAGTGTTGAAACATATATTTTTATAACGTACCCTTACCAAATTTCTTCTAACGTATCAATATTCATCCATAAGTTCATATGGAACAGTATATGTTGGGTCAGTGAACCAAAAACTGAATAACGAATTAACGATAAGTTGTTGAAGGGATATGGCTCAGGTATAGCTTTATTTGGCTCAAGATTCCTCCAAAATACTTTTCTTCTTAGCTTAGGCCAAATTCATCACAGTTAGCTTTCACATTTTCTTACATAACAGAAAAAATAAGGACCTAGAGCGTATGTGAGTTTGATAGGTGTGATCTGTTTCTGGTGAATAATATTGTATCGTATATCGAGACTGTACCGAAATCAGCACTTTACTGTTGTGAGCCTGGACTTTATCTTATCAAAATCTCTACCAACTCTAATTTAACACTAAAACGCAGATGTCTCAAAAACAACATCATTGACGTTGACGGCTATAAAGCTCCGGCCTTTTCTATTCTACTTAGCCAGTTCAGGTTATCTCAGAAATATGATTCCTCACTTTTGCTGTCAAAAAGCCGAGACTACTATTTTTTGGATTCGCTTGCTCGCAGTTGATTAATTAATAAAAATGAGATGAGAAATGGTTTTTCAGTGAAGCTGATGGAGCTAAGCTTCAAAAGAGCTTGTGTCCTTGTATCTAGCTGCACCTAGTGACATTGATTCTTAATTAAGAAACAAATGTATAGCTGAATGTATAGGAATACAATAATTCAAGGGTGGAGAGCTAGTGTTGCAGAGCTTTGATATTAAAAATATTGAAAGTTGGTCTAATTCCTCTCGATCTCAAAAAAAAAAAAAAAAAAAAAAATAGCAAATTGCATCTAGATCTACAATTGGTGCCATATACGACAACCGCATTTATGGGGAAGCCCTCTAGGCTTGGTGTATGCTTACTCAAAAACACGACCTAAATGTATTAAAAAGTAGAAAGTTTTATATATTCATGTACCATGTTTACTTGCTTTAAGTGTGCTAATTTTTCTCCGGCACCCACTTACCTTTTAACATAAATACTAAAAACTTTCTAAAAACGCTCTCAACAACTCCTCATGGACACCTAAAAAAACATAAATAAAAATAAAAGTACGTATACGACACAGTGCACCATTATTTCGCAGTAGAGTGCTATTCTTAAATATTTTGATCAAAAATACTTGAAATATACTAAGAGTCCTCGCACAATATTTCAAAAGATTTTGTCCCTAAATTTCTTACAATAAAAACGTAAATATCGTAACGAATTTTCATGTCCTATTAAAATAGCATCGATGAGAAGCCCTCTCCAGTTGCTTCTTAAGGCCTTGGTCGTCAATAAACAATCTGTAACTGTAGACGAAGATGAACAATTGTTTTTCGAAAGTTGCTTCAACCAAGAATGGAGCTGTTGGCAATGCTTGTTTTTAGCTCTGTGAATGTTTTAAGAGAATCTTTATTAAAGACAGATATGAAAGTTTTCGGCAATGTTTCAGTTATCAGAGTATCGAGCAAGGAATAATAAGGAAGAAAGCGCTCACTCGAGCCCTAAGGATCCAAAGATCTTTGAACATCGAACCATTACCAAAAATTTTAGCTGCAAAGGAAAGTTTGTTGGGTCCAATAGTGCATTTTATTTCAATTGAAATTTTTGTGTGCCTCTTTCACCTAAAACAAAAAATATTTTTTTTCAGGGCTACTGCCTTCTGCGAGGAATTGACGAGCTCTCCAAGAGTTCTAATTGTCATGAATCGGGAGAATCTTTGTTCGGCCTCTCTTTGAATAGGCCTGTCAAGTTCCCTCATTCAACATCACACACATCTGCGCTTAGTAAAAAAAATAAAAAAAAATCTAAAAAAAAGTTGTTGCTTGTTTGGGTTTTTACCATTAAAAAATTAGTGTGTTTACATACTTCTAATTTTAAAGCATTAGATTATTTAAAATATTATAACTGCGGAAATTCATCTTCTTCTATGTACCATCTCAATCAGGTCCCCATGGACTTCTCAGCTCAACAACTCTGCATCTGTGTATCCTTTTATTCTTAACCAATTTTTGAGTGGGAAAAATCCTTAGAAATCTCACAAAAGTTTAACACAACACAATTACGATGGAAATTATTGTTATATCGTCTACTCTTTGTTGCCATGCCATTTTTTGTTGCTTTTTGTCGATGTTGGTATTTTGGGTGTTTGTTGTTATTTGGTGCTGCACAACATGTGTATCTAATTGCAACGATATAGATTTGCTCCATTCTCCCCTACAAGCGAGACAAGTTTGAATTCTTGCGCTGGAGGCTTCTTTAACACAAACCACGCTCTCCCATGGAAGTTCGATTTATTCGTGAAATAGAAAAGCCCTTATCGAAGTAAATTGGCAAAGTCTTAAAGACAACACCATTTTGTCGGAATAAGCTTTCCGAATGCGGAAACCAAACTATTCGATACGAACGAGAGCCAAGATGGCGAAAGTATCGAGTACAGCTACTCTTCTGCATAAATGGAGGAACCAACGTTATAGCATTTTGTTGTGCAATAATGCTCAAGTGCAGCTAATTAGCATTATGTTGTTTTTTTTTTGTTTTTTTTTTGCCTATAGTTGTTGTTGTTGGTACTTTTTTGGGGATAAAGCAAAATGACGACAACGATGTAGTGGAGTTTTCGCAAAATTTTCCTCTGAATATACCTACGATATCGGAAGTTTAAGGTCCTCTGACTCTATATAGTGATGCTGTGTAGTGGGCTAAATGAGCGGTTTTATGGTGTTGTAGTAAAATATTTTGTAATAGCTTTTGAGTGGTTGTTGATGAAGTTAATTAATGACGATGTTGTAGCGTAGGGGCTTTTAGAAATATGGTGTGTTATTGTTGCGAATTTAAGATGCTTTTAAGTCGTCAACAGTTGCGTTGTATAGAGTTTAATGACTTGTTTATGTTGCTTTTAGTGGAATTGTATATGTCTTGTGTTATGAAACACAGTAAATGCTGCTAAGACTCTCTCTCTCGTGAACTCTTTTTGAAGGTCACTTTTTTTTTTATTTTTAATTGCTCTAGGGCAAGTATTAGTTTCGTGTAAAAAAATCGAGGTTTTAATCAAAATTGACAGTATAATGATGGAGAAGTGCAAAAAAGTAGTTTTTGCAATAGCATCCATGTCGGTCTGTGCGTCCATGGGTCCACTGTACTTTTTTTTTAAATTTTCTCAAAAAACGGCTTTAATTATTTTGATTAAACTTTCGTACCTGTAATGACCACAGATGTCGTAAGTAAACCGTATCAGTTTTTTGATTAAAAAAAACTCGCATTGTTGAACAAAAAGGGTTTTATATATATTTTTTGAGAAAATTTCGAATTATTCGCGTCTTCTGAATAGGTAGACCGATTTTGGTATTATTTTTCAATCTGGTACTTCAAATTAGGTCAAACACCTTGAATTTAAAAATTTTGAAAATAATTTTTTTTTTATTAAAAAAATACTCACATACATATGTAGATAGACTTTCGACTCTTTAAAATTTTTGTGTTCGTACGTTCGGAAGCTTTTTTTCGCCGACGATATCTCGACTTCTCAAGAACGATATCGACTTCGAGTAAACTTTATTTTACAGATAATTAGGCCATAACGAGCAGAAAGGATTTTCAGAAAAATTCAATTAGCGATTAGACATCCGTTGTATCTCACCTCTCCCAAATTTGATTGAGCGCTCTTAAATCATCAATTTGGAAAAATAAAATTATAAAATAAAATTTTTTGCCCCATAGATCCTATTTTTTAAGAAAACCGCTGCAATGGAAGGGCATAAAGTAAGAGTGGTAAATTGTATACCAAAACAAAAATTACGATTTTTTTTTGACATTTTTTTTTTTTTACCCTATTTTTTTTTTTTTTTTTTTTTATTTTTTTTTGTTTCTGGGCTGAAAAACAACAAGTGGTTGGATAACTGGAAAAAAAGTTTCATAATCGGTAGAGTTAGTAAAAAAAATCAATTAACGGTTTTTTTTCTAGGCCAAAAAAAATGCAAAAAATTGTTAAAAAATGGTTTTCGGCTCGAATATCTCGACAGCAACTAATGATATCAACTCCGGGATAATTTCAGTCTACGCACAATACCATAGTAATTGGTAAGGTTTGTAAAAAAAAAAATTCAATTGAGGGTTTTTTTTTGGTCAACAAAATTGCAAAAGAAATTTCTAAAAATTGTTGAAATTTTTCGTGTCGCATATGCATATTTAGAGCAAACAGCCCAACTTCAAGTCGAGTTTCAAAGGAAACCAATGGAGTTAACAGTGTGGGTCATAAGCCCAGCCTCTTTTTTTTTAAATTACAATCGAATGTTCATGCTATGGTCAGTTTTCTCTTATTGTAGTGACCATAAAAATAAAATGCCCGAATGTGTCCCACGAACTTTATTTTACTGTTAAAAAATTAACTTGCTGTCACTAAATATTTGTGGTCTATTGCTCTTAAAAACGTCCTACCAAAAGAATCTTGCAATCAATATTTGTAAGCAATTGAAAGATTTACTAAAAGTCTACCTATACAAAGTCGTTTTTTTGTACTTTGTTTAAGCTTACGGTGATGTGTCATGCTAGAAAAGTATCACGCTAGAAAAAAATCGTGCTAGAAAAGAATGATTCTAGAAAACTATCATCCTAGAAAAGTATCCTGCTTGAAAAAATTTCTATAACATTATACTTTTCTAGCATGAAACTTTTCCAGCAAAATATGCCACTTCATCATTATAACTGCAATTGGCGAGATATATACTTATGTAAATGTTGTGTTTTAATAATATCTCAAGAACGACTCCTCGAACAAAAAAAAATAGGTACCTACTACTTGATAAAGTGCAAATATATAATGGCATTGATAATAAAAATACTCAACCACAATACTTACGGACGAGGGTAGTAAATCGTCATAAAATTTCATCCGCACATTTTTCGATTGCATTATAATAATTTAACACTTTTACCAGGCCCGCACCTGTGCTAAACTTGAAGATTCGCGTTGAGATATTCTCTACGAAAATATTATTTAAAAGAATATATATGTTTGTATTTCTTTTTTAAATTTCTGGAATTTGATTGTGTTTCAAATTTATATGAAATTTATTATATCTATTTAAGACCCTTTTCAAAAAAAAAATAAACTATTAGGTCTGCTCAACTACAACCTAAAGTGCCTGGGTCCAATGGCCTTTAACTGTTTACATCTAGCGTTTCTTGGAAAATACTCAGTTTTTACTTGCGATATAAGTAGGTACTATAGGTCAAGTTATGGATTCGTGCAAAAAATCGAACTCGATATAACAATCAAACTTGACATTACGATGATAGGGAAGACGAAAAAAGTGGGTCTCGCAATTCTATCCGTCTGTCTGTCTGTCTGTCTATGGACTCGCCTACAGCCTAAACCCATGGGCCGATTTGAATTAAACTTGGTATAAAGTGTTTTCGGGACATTACCCCGACACGTTTTTTTCCTTTTATTTTTAGGACCAAAAATAACGGTACCTGCCATATAATTTAGTATTTTTTTAGTATTTTTGGAAAATCTTATTTTTCTCAAAAATGGCTCGACAGATTTTTCTAAAAAAAAAAAACAATAAATTTTATTAGGTATATGCTACCTTTTTGTAAAAATTTAATTTCCAAAAAATGGTTTTAAATGGTACCTCCCACAGAACCATTTTTTTATTTTCGTTTTTCTAGAAAAGAAATAGACTGATTTTGATAATTTTTTTATGGAGAATATTCTGAAAAATTTTAATAGTTTTGTATACCAAAATTTTTCAAAAACTTTTTTTTGGATTTTCAAAAAAAGTTTCAAAATTTTTTTTTTGAAAACCAAATATTTCGAAAACCATTTGGTTGATTCTTATGAAACTTGGCACCAAGCGGTTTTTTAACATTATCTAAAATATTTTATACAAAACTTTTTCTTATAGTCAAAATTAACGGTACCTTTCATATAAATGTAAAAAAAACCGTTACAGAAAATATAAATTTTCTCGAAAACGACTCCTACGTTTTTGAATAAAATTGTTGTGAATACTAATATTAGTATGGTCTACGATCTGCTAGAAACAAAATTTACAGTTAACCATTATTAACGGTACCTCTCATAGAACCATTTTGTTTATTTTGGACTATCTCATTATGTGTCTAACCGATTTTAATTAAATTTTTTATACTAAAGCTCCTTAAAAGTCTGAATCATACTGCATATCAAGATTAAAAAACAAATTTTGGATTTTTAAAAAAAAAATTTTTTTTTGAAAATTCGATATTTAAAAAAACGGGTAGATAATTTTTTTCGAAATTTCATTTTTAAGTCGACAAAAATAAATACTAAGAAAATTGTGTACCAATTTTTTCTCTTAAAAATGTTTACAAAATTTTATATATAAAAAATTAATTTTAAAAATACATACGATTTTGAATTTTTTTTCTCAGAAACTAAGATAAGTTAAAGAAATCAGATGGTGTACGTTTGTTAGCTCTCAAAACAATTCAAGAAGACTTTTTTAATAAATTTAATTCAAATTATGTTGCTTTTTAATAATTTTTCAATTTAAGCTCTATAATGTATAATAGGTACTAGTTTAAACTTAAGGCTCCCATAAAATAAAAATTATTTACTTTTATCACACTCAATCTTTAAAATTCGAAGAAACTTTTACTACAAGAGCAAGTTTGTGCGATCCAGTCGTGCGTTTTATTTATATTGTTTTAGAACTAAAATTAACGGTACCTGCCATAAATTTTTTTTAACTTTAAGTGCGAGATTTAACTGTTAAAAAAGTAGTTTATTATTATAGACATGGACTGACTGATTATTGGCAAAAATAATTTTTGTAAAATAATATATTTTTTTTTTTTTTTTTTTTGGAAATTATATTGGTGCATTTCGAAAACATTCTTGAAACGGCCCTGTAATGCACTTACAATAATGCAGCTTTCAATTGCAATTGCACACTTTGCAATATGATGCACCCTTCAGCCTAACAAATTGCTATTGCTTGACCAAAGATCCTTGCTTGGCAATAAACCAGCATTGCAAGCACGAGTCGCTGAATTGTAATGACAACAATGAAGTGAAAAGTACCAATATACTCTTCCAGAATACATTCGAGAGAACACGTCCCGTGAAGAGGTGCAAACAAAAAACAACCGAGCAGCGGAGTTTTGTAGCCAATATGCCATAGATTCCATTCCATAGGTAATAATCATAAATTCTCCATCAAACTAACAGAAGAAATCGTTTTACGATATAACCAATCCAATATTATAGTCATTCATAAGGAGGGAGTGATAAGAAGGTTCTTTTTTTTTTGGGTTGCTCTTTCGAATTTCCTGTGTAGCCATTTTGTTTTTTTTTTTCGTCCCAACTTCTTTATACTCTGCTTTTCTGTTTGGCATCCAATTCGATAAATAGCTTTGAGATGTCCTGTGATTTGGAGTGTCAATGTTATCTTGAGTTTGAAAATTAAGGGGGAACTGTATAAGGCGCGCAGCGCAGAGTTTCCACAATAACCTTTGACGTGGACAAAACATTACTGCTATCTCATGGGGGGCAATTTTTGTCCCCTAGGGACAAAGATGTGAGCAGTCATTATTTGTTGAGGTCGACTAACAACAAGTTAAAATGAATTGACGGAAAATCTTGGGGACGGCATAGACGTTCATATACCTTTGTACAATATTTTATACATATAAAGGGGTCGACTTGATTTGTTCCCTCTGATAATTTTATTATTTTTTTTCTATGAAAATGGGATCACGCATGAATATGATGACTCTTTTACATGGATTCGTTTATTCAGACATTTGGTTGGCAAGATAGCCTTTGTCCTGGAGATTCTAATAGGAATTTGCTTGAAATCAAAGGGTGTACAGTGTAAAGATCTTTGATGATATTACTACAGACATTAAGTTTGATTACGAATATAAAAATAAATATTAAGATACAAAAGCTTTCTGTATAGGTATGTTTTTTCTACGTTAAATTTTGCAAATGGAAAAGCTTCAAAATATAATATAAAATACACTTGTTAAAACAATTAAGGGAACAAACAAAAAATCAATTTTTTTAGTGTTTTTTTGAAGAGCTGTGTGAAAAGTGGTCGTATTAAGATGAAACAGAAAGCATTCTGAAGCTTTAAACCTTTTGTATTGAGAACAAATGATTTTTTTAAGGTACCATATTGTAACTAACGCAAAACTGTGAAAAAAGAGAGCAGAAATGGTTGTTTTCGTTTCCATTTTGATGACAATTTCACAATGTTTATGAACCACCCAATTTGTTCGTTAAATTGGTTTTAACGAATTTGACCATTCAGTACGTGAAAACAGATCAATGGATGTATTTGAAATTTTACAGAAATATTGGTGGTCTATAGTTCTTTAAAATGTCTTACCAAGTTAAGTCCTACAGTCAATATTTATAAAGCAGTAAAAGATTTACAAAAAGTCTTTAAAAAAGTCGTTTTTTTACCTTTTCTGAATGTAACGATGAGGAGCCAAAAAAAAAAATCGTTATAAAGTTTTGAAAAAATCGTGTAGAATATTAATTCAAATTTTTTAAACTATCCTTAAATTTTCCGTGTCCTCATTCCTTGCGAAGATATTGGTAGTCAAATTCAAAAGTCTGTTTTTTTTTTTTTTCATTTAAAGCCAGATATTATTTTGAAAAAAAAATTTACAATTACGAAAAATGATGACATAAAGCTGAATAAACAAGTTATCGAAACAAAACATTAAATTGGCTCAAGAAAAATTTTCAAAGAAAATGACAATGTTCAAAAAAAAGAAAAAAATTTAAAATTTTTGGGTCGTGCTGCTTTTTATGATTGCGCAATAACGGTACCTTAAAAAAATCATTTACGAAAATTTCTCAATACAAAAAGTTTAAAGCTTTAGAATTCTTTTTGTTGCATCTCAATATGACCACTTTTCACAGAGATACAGCTCTTCAAAAAACACTAAAAAAAATGATTTTTTTTTTGTTCCCTTAATTGTTTTGACAAGTGTATTTAATTAAAAACAACGATATTTAATGGAAAATCTCGAAATATACACTGAACGTCAGATTGTCATTTCTGTGTCGGGGAAGAGTTTAGTACATTTTTGATTACATTACCCTGCCTGTATTAATCTTCACGATCGATTGCATGGATGGATTTTTGAACAGTTTTCGAACATTTCAGCTGTTCAACAGTGTTGTGTTTAACATACACTCCACGATTCCACCCTATTACCATGTTGTGTCCCTTGGCATGCGTTCTTTCAGAATATATGCAGTTAAAGCAATTGAAGTTTTGTTCAAAAACGGAGTCCAGCAACGGCAATGCATTAAAAAGCGAGTATGTGTTGATTTTTCATCGCCAAATATTGCTAAACAAATGCACTTTGGGTTTGGACATTTACGATCTACCATTATTGGTGAATCAATTGCTCGACTGTTAGAGTTTATTTTTTTAACAAAGATTCAGTAAATTCAGAACGAAATCCTTTCACATTTTCCACTTCTATGACGTTTGACTTATTTAACATTTTATATGTTATAAAATTATACTGTTATACAAAAAAGCAGGCTGATCCACTATAACAGTTCTTCAAATGGGGTCAACTTTCTTGTATGGATACGCTATCCAGTATATTATAGAGATCAGTGGGCCTGGCCTGTCGCGTTTTCAACTTTCGCTGCAGAGCAACATAAAGATCGCCCATCGCCGATTGAACCACGGGTTATGTTTGACATCACATAACACACGGGCGGCCAACTATGAGTTATACCGCTAGCTTGCGTTCTGTTTAGAAGAGCTTTAATGGGGTCTTTAAAAAGGTACATTGCTCGCGTTAACCGATAGGTTACATTACAAAATTACATTGGGGTTGATGATGGAGGAGTCCGAATCCGTAGAAGTGCGTTTAGAATTCTTGTTTAAGATCATCTGGAACGGGTAGATCCCATAAATGACCAACCTCAGTCGTAAGCTTTATACCTTTCTTTATACCTTTCTTTCTAGTCAGTGTCGCTGTACAGTCCGTAATGTTTAACAGCCTATTGCTTTCTCATTCACTTTTGAGCCTTTTTAGCCCGATGAAGCAGAGAGTTAAGCCTTAACTACATTGGCCAAAAAAGTGAAAAATTACAAAAGTGAAAATTTTAAAACTCATTTTGGGATAGTGTTTCTCACTGAAAAACTAATTAAAATGATGCAGAAAGCTTAAATGTTGGTTTTAAAAAAAAGTGCATATTCTTTTTTACAAAAACACTGCTCTAGCGTGGAAAAAAAATATTTTTACTTTTGTAATTTTGCAAAAAGTGGCCAATGTATAGTTAAGGCTTTATTCTTCGTTTGATCTCAGCGATGGTATCGTTGTCTGAGGTGATAGTGATGCATAGGTGAAAACAATGCTCTAACTTTGTCTGTCGGTTTTCGGTGTCTTTTCTTGTTGACATCATGTACTTAATCTTCCACTAAATATGACAGTTAAACCCAATTTAATCAATCTGAAGTTCCTCAGTTTTTTTCCAGGATCTGGCGTAATGTGAATACTTAGTAATTGGTGGACTTTACTGGCCTAAATATGCAATGATATGAGCCTACCAGGTTGTTGATGAACGGCCTCAGGCAATTACATAACACAACAGAAAAGATCTTGTAGGCAATGTTAAGGAGATTCCTCTGTAGTAGGCGCTGTCTCCATCCTGGAGTTTCGGAGAAACAATGCTTAGGTTAGGTTCAATTCGGGCACGCTTTCCTCCAATCAAATTTTGCAGACAAACTGGTGCATACTGTTAACCAGGTCATCACCAGCCGCTTTGAAACACCCGACAGCAACGATGTCTTCTTAAAATTTATTCCAGAAGAGTGCTTGTAAAAAAATCATCGGTGGAAAAATTAGAAAAATGTTTAAAACATAGCGAAATTAGTTAAGTCGTTAACGCTGAAATATTTGCTTAAAAAAAACATACATCTATAATATAGGCTCCTTGAAAAAAAAAATAGAATCAAAGTCATTTGCATTCATTCATTCCTCATTAAAATAAATTAATTAACAACTTTTACTTCAATGCAAAACATCCAAAAGTTTATAACTTCAAACAGTGCGTTGGTAGTCCGCCCCCCCCCCCCCCCCCCCCTTCATTTAAAAAGATGCACAATTTTCTCTCACGTCCTAAAGCAATCTCATCGGCACTTACTTCTCCTCCTCCTCTTCCTACTTTAATGTAATTAAAAAGTTACCATTTGAAATGTCGATTTTTCTTCAACAGAAATTAAACTCAAAAACACAACACAAAAGTCCAAGTTTATTACTTTGCACAATATGGCCATTGTTAATAGTAACAATGTGTAAGCTTCCCCTGAGACAAATGAAAACAACCAACGACGATGACGACGATCAACAATAGGACAAGAAAAGCTATTTGCACTTCCATTCATTCCTTGTGCTCGTCGTCGTCGTCTTCGTAGTCGTATAGTTGTAGTCCTTTTGGTTTGAGCCTTCCTATATCGTCCTACTTCCTTCTAAGGCCTGCCTGGGCTTCGGCTCAAGAAGCTCATTTAATATCTCAAGAATGGCATTGGAATAAATGGAATAAACCGAAGAAGCAAATGCAATTTAAAGAGAATAAACTCTTCGAAAATATAAACACCAGCCGAGGAGAAGAACAACTTTGCTGAAGCGGCCGGTGCTGTGCAATTTCATCTTCTCATCCTGCCAAGAGGACATTTTACGCTCCGCATCAGCTGCAGGTAGATCAGGTGATTGCAGACGAAGAAGACGACGACACGGCGACGTCTATCTTGCCTTGTGAGTACTTTGTAAGGCAAGTGTATCTCAAGATAAATATAAGACCTGGATAAAAGACAAAATGACGTAAAAATTGTATACCAACCTACACCACAGAACAATTATTGTACATCTCTCTGGTTATTTATCAGAAATTTTAAATCACAAATAATTGCTCAGGGCTGTGGCGGGGATGCAGGAACAAGAGCGTGTAAAGAAGGAGAGCTATGCATTTTGTTGGCTAAGGAAGTTTTGTTGCGCTAATATCCGACGGGGATTTCCCTAAGAAATTAAAATTAACAGCCCGGCAACTACCTACACTCCAAACTGAACGCAGGCAGCATAGTCAATAGCAGTGGCAGTCGTTACTCGTTGGCAGTTGGCATTCCCTCCACTAGGAGCAGCAGCGTTAACATTTGTTTGTTAATGAATGCAAAAATAAAGGACAAGAGGAGCCATCCACTTTGGCGAAATGTTTTGTATACTTGAGTTGTTGACGCCACCGACACCGACAATGAAGATGAAGATGGTAAAGCTGAAGATACGCAACGAGACTTAAAGTTTGAAATTAAAAATTCTTCGCCCTTGGATTTAGTTTTACTACTTATTCAAGAAGACATGAAAAGGAACACTAAAACAGGGAATACGTTTTGTACAGTTGTTTTAAATGTTCAAGATTTGAGCAACATTTGATGTTGAGGATATTAGGCAATAGCTCTGCTAAATCCATAGAAGAACAAATGCTTTTGTTAAAGGGCTATTGTTTCTTTGTTTTTTAAATTATATTCTTAAGAGGAAGCAGCTGCTTTTGAAAATTTACAAGCGCATTCTGTTCTGACTCTGAATGGCTGAAGGGTTCTAATTGACCTCATTTTATTGCATGTCATTTGCAAAAATTCTTTTTGTTTTTTTTAGGTACATATTATGTAAATATTTTCAAAAGTTTAACTTTAAGTTCAAAAAGTTAATAAACCCATGCCAAAGTATGTCTAACTTTAGACAGCTGTCCAACTTCAAAATCGTATTAATAAAAATTTCCATCGGTTGTCCAACTTAGACACCGAAATTGGTTGTCCAAGCCTATTTTAAAGTCGGCACGTTCAATTAACAAAGCAAAGCAATTTTTTTGTTGCGAAACGAAAAGTTTTGTTGAAATGAAAAGAAATGTTCTTTGAACGTAGCAAAAAAGTCGGCTAAATTTATTAATTCACTCGAGAATGAAATATTCCAGGTATGGCACGGGCAATATGAGGTCGTATTTAGACAGCTGCTGGAATGTGATTATTAATAATGAGTTGTCCAACTATTTAGACAGTGGTTAGCTGAACAACTGTCCAAGAGTGCTCTAATCTAATTAATACGACTGAATATGTTCTATAGTAGAGTTCTTCTCTTAAACAAATGTACAGTTTTAAAAGCAAGTAAAACGGTGGGTTCTTTTCCATCAGTTCTAACACTTCGGCCCAATGAATTTTCTGAACCTTCCATTACAAAATTCCTTCAGTGAAACTGCACAGCAATGGCGGCTCAACGAAGTGTAAATAACTGGCTGAACAGAATAGAATGACGGAACTGAAGCCGCAGACGGAACTGGAAGAGCTGTCAAAAAGTGTCGTACGTTATTTTTTTTACATGTCCACAATGGAGCTGTACAGCTTTGAAAGTATTTTGAAGAAAAACAAAAGAATATTCTTGTGTACAAGCTCAGAATTCACATTTTTTGTTTCCAATGATTTTTCTTTTAATAAATAATTTTTTTTCCCGATACAAATAACCCCAAATTTTTTTTTCCGACCCAAAAAGTTGTCAAAAGTGCCGTACGTGAAAAGTTAAAAGTCGGTGAACTCTTCCGTCTGCGTCTGCAGTTCCGTATGCGTCTACGTTCCGTTATGTTCGCAACATTGAATTTGCATGTATTCAATATTTTGACAGCTATTCCAGCTCCGGCTCCGTCTCCGTCTGCGTCACCATTCTGTTCAGCCAGTAAGCTACAGAGTTGATAAACAAGTCGGTGCAGTTCTGTTGCAATTCAACACCGTTGCCGAGAGTGTGATATAAGAAACGATGTGACACAGCAACGCGGCGCATCATCTTCTAAATTAATAAAGGGGGAACCTTGTTTTGTTTGCTCGTTCTAATCTCAGAAACCAGAAGTCCGATTCCAAAAATAGTTTGTGTTTGAAAGATTTTTCGTAGGGGATGATTTAAGGGACATTTTTTTTGTTTATGATGGATTTAAAAAAAAAAGTTATCCGATTATAAAAAAGTTATGTGCATCAACTTAGCAGGTCACTTTTTCAGTTGCATATTAAAAAGTATATAGTAATTAGCTGCTACTTAATTGCTAATTAGTTACGCAAAAAAAATTGTTCTGTTGGTTTGCGAGAAAATGGGTGCCCTACTAAGTTGACTGTTGACGTCAACTTAGCAGGTCAACTTTCTCAAAAATATAGATACACGGTTCGGAAGTGGATATACATATATTGAAAAATACTTGATTGCTAATTAGGTTCCCAAAAAAAAAATTGAATAACTTTTTTCGTTTTCAAATAAATAGGGATGAGTCACCATATAAGGACACCCATTTTCTCGCAAACCAAAACAGTGATTCATTTTTTTTTTTTGCGTAACTATTTAGCGATTGAGTAGTTCTCAATATATATCCACTCCCGGACCGTTTATCTCTATTTTTAAGAAAGTTGACCTGCTAAGTTGACGTCAACTTAGCAGGACACCTATTTTTTCACAAACCAACAGAGCAATTAATTTGTTTTTGCGTATATACATAATTAGCAATTAGGTAGCAGCTAATTACTATATACTTTTTAATCATAAAAAAGTTAAATTTTGATGTAAAAAGAGTTATTCTGGATTTTTTTTAAATATTGCTTTTTATAGGAGACTCATTTTTAAGAGGTAGTTTAAGGTCTAGATTTTTATTTAAATTTAGCTTTTATGTAGAGCGGGTGAAATGGGGTTAAACAAAAATTGATTTAAAAAAATTCTTTATTTTTACAAAAAGTGATCGAGGATTTGTTTAGGGTAAAACAATGTTCAATATTTAACTTATTAGGGTGATTTGAGGTGAAAACAAAAACTGCATCAATTTTTAAAATTATTTTATTGCTTAGCAGAATAATATTTAGTGGTAAGATCTAGATTTTGCCTATAGGCTTTTATAAAGTGACATTTGGTAAAACAAAAAGAAAAATGGGGCAGACATAAAATGAGTCTGTCTTATTATTTTACGAAATTTAGATTTTTCTACTTACTTATGCGAAGCCAAGGCGGCTCCGCTAGGGAGGGCATTTCAATCCCCAAAATCGAGTATCCTCTTCCTTTTGCGAGGAAGTGACAAATGGCCAACATTTTGCAAACATTTCAATGCTCAGTATCATAATTTTCGGTATATAAAAAGCTGCCGCAATGTTGCTAAAAGTGCCGTGCAATTCTTAGATCAAGAAGAGAACCCAAGAAGATAGTAAGTAGGTATAACTAGTCAATTGGCGAATCCTTTAAATTTGAAGTTTAAATTGAATTCTGCAAATCAAAAAATCTTTACTTAAAAGCCAAAAGAAGATCCAGGTATTGAAATTTACTATATTTGCCTGATGCCATAATGGACTTGCATCCATACATAAATCATTTATTTTATATTTCCACCTATTATTTTTATATCGAAATCTCATTTGGCTCATAGGAACAATCGTAATTCCCAAAGGATTTTCCAAATCATTCTGTTTCTATAGACTCCTTGCATCCCATATAATGCCATAAACATCTGCCTCAATGATTTGTTACGGGTAGTAGTCACGCGTATTCATCATATATACTTCTTCAGCCATGCATCAACTTGCATCCGAAAAACGGAACCGTACCAAAACGAAAGTCTTTCTTTGATTTGTTTGCCAGACCGAAAAGCTAGAAATGAGCTAGCGAAGGACCTGACTGACATTCACAGCATAAAACAAACAAACAAAATATGGGTGTTTCAAACATATAATTTTTTTTTGCTTCTTCCTCAGCTAGGTATATCCACATAGGAAGTTCAAAACATCTAGCAAATCGGAGAACAATATAAAATGGAAAAACGAGACCAAAAGACCAAGAAAGATTCCGAACAAAGGGGCAAAATTGAATTTTAATTCACAAAGGAGTTTACTGGGTTTATCAGTGTTTGCTGAAGCCAAAAGCTGCTTCGGGATACTATATACGCTTCTCTCCAAGCTGTGATGGCATGGCGTTCCCTTTACACACACGGCAAGGATATTAAAAAATAAATAAGTTAAACATGCTGTTCTATACATCTTAACATGCGGCACCGTCGTCGTCGTCGTCATCACCATACCGCCACCATCATCAGACTTCGCATAAGCTCCAAAGTGAGCACACCACACCGTATAACCAACCATAATGGCGCCCAACAATGCGAACAGCACATTCACAGAGCAGCAAGGTTTAAATTGATTTTGGTTCTTTGCCACACGACGAAAATATATATAAAGGGGATAGGTTAACCTTTCCAATGTTAGTAAGATAGCATAGACGATGCTCTTTAAAGGAGAACCCCCAACATAAAGCTAGGGAACTCAAAGGACAAAGATTGCACCCAAACTCACCTCCTCGATACGCAAAGGAAGAAAACCCAAAGGACAGAAAGAGTAAATATAATGGAAAATGTCACCGGCAACATAGTCGCAGAGGAGCTCTAAGGCGACCAGCATCACAAAATGTGATTATGATGGACTACTAGAGGACACTCTGGACCGGCCGACTCTGCCTTTATCCTTACTTGTCACTTGAGGTGTTGCAAAGATGTTTCCTCACCACATCTAAATAGCACCGGTATCTCCTTTTCTCTTGGGAGCATGAAGGTCGACCGACTCTACTTTTGGTCGGTCTTCTCTTCTTTTCCATTCCCAAGTGGCAAGCAGGCAGTACGCTATATGTTATAGAGCAAGACAACAAAAGGTCTTGTTCGATGTTCCATTCCCCAGCATTCTTCTCATATAATCGAATTTACAATATAAAATTAGCTTTACAAAGAATCCCTGATGAACATTGACATCAAAGTACAAGAAATAACTTTTTGCCTCCATGCCATTGTCTGGTCAAGTGAAATTAATTTTACGCGAAAACCTTCGAAACATCAGGTAAGGGAATTATGAACCCTTCTATCTAAGGCATTAGGTAAGTCACAAAAAGACAAGAGAATGTACAGGCTCTTAAGTCCTTTGGCGTTAGTTCTAACATTAGGTATACAATAATATAGAAAATGGCCTTGAAGCCCGAAACGGTAAATAATTTTGCGAGAATATTTCTTTGAAGACCTTTCCCCGTGGGTTCGGTAGGTAACTATATGTGAGGGTGGGAAAAAGTAGAAAGATTTGTGACGGTGTCCTCTTCGGTGGGAATGCCCAAAGGCAAAAAGGACAGGGTTATGCGCGCCATTGTACATAATTCTCAAGGAATTACTATGCCTTGAGATGTTTTTTCCACTTCAATGTAGGCGAGTAGGGTTTTAATTTGTATAAATGTTGAATAATTTTAATTGTAAAATGCGGTTATCCTCAGAGATTTTGCTTTAATTTTTTTTTTGTCCAACCTTAAGAAGAAATTGACAAAAAGAGTCCTTTTTCTTTTACAATATACGTACATCTACTGACAACCATCATCTATCTTGAGATTTAAAGCCGAATAACACCCAGAGCAAGAAGACGTCAAGGAATTATTTTCGTGGTATTAAAATGATTGAGGTTTTATGTTGCTTATTTAAATATTCAAAAAGTACTTTTCAGTTTTATATTGAGCGCATTTAAAAGCCGAGAAAAAAAAAAGAATAAGAATAATAATGCAAAATTGATCCAATTCAAAAGCCAATAATTTCCCTCTTGATAGACTCTGTATTATATGTAAATTCAAATTGCCCTGCATTTGATTTTGAATAAATCAATAATTCTTTTTAAAAAAATGGAGATAGGGACAGAAATGGGGGATATGGTAGAGCCGTAGAGGGTTTTCATATTTTAACTCCATTTTGATATTCCATCTTTTTCTCTGTGTAATTATTTAAATGTGAATAAGTGGGTGAAGAGTGAAAAGGACTCAAAGAACTTTTGCATAAGTTCCTTATTTTTATAAGGAACATTTTTTTTTTGGTTGGTCCTTAAGTAGGTACTTTTGTTTAAATGGTTTAACCTAATAAAGACGAAGGATAACAAGATTAAGAAAAGTAGAGCTAAAGTATGCTAATTTTGAAAAAAAGTCCTTTAAGAAAATTAAATAGGTCCTCCCTAAGAGAACGTAAGTTTAATTAAACAAATAATTAATATTGCCTGTAATAAGGAGTCATCATTGCGTTTGTTAAAATACAACAATTAAAATTCTTTGTAAAATGAGAAACAATTAAAGGATCAATGAATAGCCGCGCCGCGTGCCGAAGCAAAATAAAATTAAGAACAACGTGAAATATGATAATATTATGTGAGCCCTTTTGATTTTCATTAAAAAAAAATGTTGTGCTGCCATGTGCCGTAATTTTTTTTTTTTTTTTTTTAATTTCGATGATTTTTTCTAAAAATTACGGTTTCATAAAAACTTGGTTGAGATGTATTGTCCTCAAAAAATTCTACTCCTAACCGAAGAGATACAAAAATCGCATGGTTGCTACTTTTACAGCCATGAAAGTTGTGCAATGTGCAGTCTTGTGCAGTAAATGTTTTTAAGAAGTTGGCAAAATTTGTACTAAGAACCAAAAAAAAAGATACAAATAATCGCATATTTGGAACCTTAACAGCTGACAACAAAAATTTCGAAGTGCCTTTTCCTAAGCGTGAAATTAGCGTTAGCGATTTTGCATGAAAAACTTCATGCAACTTGCATGAAAAACTTGCATGCAACTTGCATGAAAAACTTGCATGCAACTTGCCTGAAAAACTTGCATGCAACTTGCATGAAAAACTTGCATGCAACTTGCATGAAAAACTTGCATGCAACTTGCACGAAAAACTTGCATGCAACTTGCATGAAAAACTTGCATGCAACTTGCATGAAAAACTTGCATGCAACTTGCATGAAAAACTTGCATGCAACTTGCATGAAAAACTTGCATGAAAAACTTGCATGCAACTTGCATGAAAAACTTGCATGCAACTTGCATGAAAAACTTGCATGAAAAACTTGCATGCAACTTGCATGAAAAAGTTGCATGCAACTTGCATGAAAAACTTGCATGCAACTTGCATGACAAACTTGCATGCAACTTGCATGAAAAACTTGCATGAAACTTGCATGAAAAACTTGCCTGCAACTTGCATGAAAAACTTGCCTGCAACTTGCATGAAAAACTTGCATGCAATTTGCATGAAAAACTTGCATGCAACTTGCATGAAAAATTTGCATGCAACTTGCATGAAAAACTTGCATGCAACTTGCATGAAAAACTTGCATGCAACTTGCATGAAAAACTTGCATGCAACTTGCATGAAAAACTTGCATGAAAAACTTGCATGCAACTTGCATGAAAAAGTTGCATGCAACTTGCATGAAAAACTTGCATGCAACTTGCATGAAAAACTTGCATGCAACTTGCACGAAAAACTTGCATGCAACTTGCATGAAAAACTTGCATGCAACTTGCATGAAAAACTTGCATGAAAAACTTGCATGCAACTTGCATGAAAAAGTTGCATGCAACTTGCATGAAAAACTTGCATGCAACTTGCATGAAAAACTTGCCTGCAACTTGCATGAAAAACTTGCATGCAACTTGCACGAAAAACTTGCATGCAACTTGCATGAAAAACTTGCATGCAACTTGCATGAAAAACTTGCATGCAACTTGCATGAAAAACTTGCATGCAACTTGCATGAAAAACTTGCATGCAACTTGCATGAAAAACTTGCATGCAACTTGCATGAAAAACTTGCATGCAACTTGCATGCAACTTGCATGCAACTTGCATGAAAAACTTGCATGAAAAACTTGCATGCAACTTTCATAAAAAACTTGCATGCAACTTGCATACTCTCTTAATGGAAATTGGGGCTTTACAAAAAAGGAGAGCATGGTATTTTAGTTATTTTTGTTCATTTTTATTTTTTTTCCATTACAAGTCGATTTTTTTAGAAAATTGCCTCTTCTGGCTTAACGTTCCCATTAATTTTTTTCCTTACCTCAACCCAACCTGCACACTCTATGCGAATCACCATAATACCCTTGTATATTAGTCACCAACTCATCAAAATTTTCACTATTTTTTAAGAATGTGTGTATTTTAATTTTTTTTTATAAAATATAATAATATCTAAACTTTTTGAAAATTCTCTTTTTATTAAATTTAAAATTATTGCATTTAATTCCACTTCACACTTGATTCCACGCGTTTACTTTGTCGTACGTGTATGGGGTGTTAACAAAGTACTCATTTTCGAGGCGTATACGACAAAATGATTTTAGGGAAAAACCTCTATAATTTGAAAACCAAAACAGACTTAACAACTTAGAAAACTTCTATCAAAGGGAGATATTTCACATAATATTCTGTTAAAAATACAGAAAATTCTATCGGTTTGTTTCTTTTTTATTCAAACGTGAAACTTAAAATGCGATTTCCCAAAAATGCTCAAATGTGCGTATACGACAAAACTATTCTCGGGCGACGAATTTCTGCACGAAAAATTTCTTTCGGCAGAAATTGGCATGTTGGAGTTTTGTCAAAAATACAAATTTCATGTTAGCCCAGGAAACTTAGACTTTCACTTCGAAAAAACTTCGAATATGCTCAATTTTGGTGGAGATGCGACTTTTGAAGTTGGGATTTTTTTAAATTCCAACATGTAAATAATATTTTTTTTTAAATTTACTGGCATTTGAGTACCTAATAATTTGACTTCTTCTATTTCAATAATTGGAATGAAATTGGAATTCAAAATGCAGCTGAAAGTGCGAGTGATATTGATGTCATCAACGATGAAATTATTTTTTTGTGATTCAGATTAAATTATACAATACACCCATATACATATGTATATATAGACTTACATTAACTATATAGGTTAATAATGAGAATGAATTACTGTTTTTTGTTTTAAATTATTTCCGACCATATTATTGACTTTCTTCAAAGCTAGTTTTACTGAAAAACTAGTTCAATAGGTGTTTCGAGTTTTAAGTTTTTCAAAAACAATTATTGATTTGATTTAGATGTCAAAATATGTGTGAATATTTTGATTTTGATTTCAAAGTAACACAAATTTGGAAAAACTTAAAACTCATATCCCCTATAGAACTAGTTTTTTTCGTAAAACTAGCTTTGAAGGTCAATAATATGGCCATTACATTAACATACATTCCTTATATTTTTTTCTAGTCTTTCAGAAAAAAAATAAAATGTTTTCAAATAAAATTTGTTAAAAGTTTTATTTTACAATTTTTTTTTCTGGCAACTTCTAGCGACTTTTTGTCTTCAAAATTTTTGCCAAACTAGCGACTTTTGGAACCTGGTCTAGCGACTTTCTATTTTAAGTTGTGGCAACACTGCTCCTTGCTCCTTCTTTTACCCGAAATTTATTTTAGTTTTTTTATTATTACAATTATTATATTACTATTACCACACTGTATACAAATAGTTTCCGTTCATTTCTTCACCAAAAGCGTTGTGAATTCCAAAATCGAAAGGGATTTTTTTTCTATTTTAACAAAATCGCAAACCATCAACTATATTGAATAGAGTACATAAGTAAGGAAAGACAAAGCCCAAAACTGCAAAAGACAAGCTTTTTTTTCGCACTGAGATAACAGAGTTTCAGAAACTTTTTCACTATGACTGGTTATCAAAAACATGACGCACTAAGTATGTATGTACATATGTACCTCAAATATTTGTGGCCTTGTTTTTATGAACCTAGAGACACGTTACCTACAGTTATTATTATTGAAGTGATGGTTTAAGGGAAAAATCAATTCAGGAGGATTGTTAACTTGCACCATTTATAATTTATCTATGATTAACATATTTCGCATGGAAATTAAAAGAATATACAAATTTCCAAAAACTGGTATAATGCAATCTGGTATAATATAAAATGATTCTAAATATAACAGTGTGTTTTTTGAAAAAAAAAGGCACCAATACTGTAACCAAACGGCAACAAGAGTACTAAACGCACCAACTCCATAAGTCCCATTTTTTCAGTCCTATATCTCTCAAAATTTGACAGATTGCCTAAATCTGCCCAAAAATGTCTGGAACAGTGCTACAGATAGAGATAGAAGTAGGAATGAATATTTCTCCATCTGTTCCTCAAAACAGCTAGAAAAAGCAAATTTCTCAGCTTGCAGAAGTAGTTACCTCATATTTTCAGCACAAACTATGACTCTACTAAAATATTTCCTTGTTAATTTCTGCAACAGGTTTTTCTTTGAAATTAATTGCCGAGACCTTTTACATAGTAGTAGCCGTGGCGTGATGGTTAGTGCGATGGACTGTCATGCCGGAGGTCTAAGGTTAGATCCCCAGCCTCACCACCTATTTATTTAAAAGAAAAAACGGCTACTGCCTCTTGCGAGGAATTGACAAATCCTCCAAGAGTATCTCCTGTCACAGAAAAGTGCCGCTCGTTAGCCGTTCGGATTCGGCAATAAACTGTAGGTCCCCTCCATTCCTGCAGACACGCACACAGAAATGGTTGAGAGTTGTAAGTCACTAGGCCCTAGTTCTTCATGAGCTGTTGTGCCATCAAATTTATTTATTTATTTTTTTAGACCTTTTACCTAATAAAAGCCTAACTGGCTGAACAGAATAGAATAACGGAACTGAAGCCGCAGACGGAACTGGAAGAGCTGTCAAAAAGTGTCGTACATTATTTTTTTACATGCCCACAATGCAACTGTACAGCTTTGAAAGTATTTTGAAGAAAAACAAAAGAATATTCTTGTGTTCAAGCTCAGAATTCACATTTTTTGTTTCCAATAATTTTCCTTTTAATAAATAATTTTTTTCGCGATACAAATAACCACAATATTTTTTTCCGACCCAAAAAGTTGTTTTTTTTCTTCATACAAATTGAAACGTCAAAAGTGCCTTACGTGAAAAGTTAAAAGTTGGTGAACTCTTCCGTCTGCGTCTGCAGTTCCGTGTGCGTCTACGTTCCGTTGTGTTCGCAACATTGAATTTGCGTGTATTCAATATTTCGACAGCTATTCCAACTCCGGGTCCGTCTCCGTCTGCGTCACCATTCTGTTCAGCCAGTAAGTTAAAAAGAATAGAAAAAGAAGTACTCGGAAGGTGCAAACGAACACGACATTAATATGAGACCTATTTCATAAAAAATAGTAATTAAAAATTTTTAATAATTGTACCTATGCACATTTTTTTAAAACACACTGTCTGTCCATCAACAACAATGACATGATACTGAGCTCTGACATATACTAGACTTTCGTCCGCTGCTCAATTGAAAATGCGATTGAAGAGAAAACCATTTCGGCAAGGATCTTTTATAATACCCATTATACAAAAGTTGTGTTTTAGGTGTCCAAAACATTCAGAGCTATACCTTAAAACTAAAGTACCAGAAAAAAAAAAAGAAAAAAAAACAACTTTCATGATGATGTTACAAACAATTATAATATCCATCATTCCATTTTGAAAAGTTACCAGTTATACAAAACACGCTTTATAGCTCCAGCCACACACACCATGCTTTCACACCCCCAAAAAATGAAGATGCAAAGACTGGGCTCTGGCAAAAACTGAGTAGGTTAGTGTGTGTGTGTGTGTGTGGTAATATTTGTACTTTGCCTGACTGTGCTATGTTGAGCCAAAAGAGCGTGCATTTGACAGGATACGTGTTAAACCACGAAATTTTCAAATTAAACTTTTTCATTTGATGTTAACTGTGGTGTGTGAAAAGCAATGACAACCGGAAATGAAGTGGATTCATGGTTGTGTGCATTCGCACTGTAAATGCGAAGTTGTGTACGATTCATGTATTTGTGAAGATGATAGTTTTTCAAATGCATTCAGTTTTACAACTATACTGTAGCTATGTTGGTTACGGGTTTGTTGTTCCTATGTAGGTATCCTACACCCCATGATCTACTGGTATTTTTGTGATTCACAAGAGGACATCGTACAACAGCAAGGACACAACATCACAGTCCATGTAAACTTGCAGTAACAAAATAAAAATATAAATATACTTTAGTTATACAGATATGCACCAGAACACACACACTTGTTTAGATTAATGGCGGACATAAATCCAACCGAGAACACTCACTTGAATGCTCAAACAAGTAATTTTTTGTTGTTGTTATTGCGGGTGAGCTGTGTAAAGCTCCGAGGTTTATTCTTAAATTTTTCATTAAATTGTTGCATTTGATCTAAAATTGACTTAAAATGGCAGCAACGGTGACGGATAGAAATCCATTTAAATAACAAACAAACACACAGTAGTTTATACGACGACGAGTTCGTTTAAGTATATAATAGAAATTTAATACGGATTGTGTTGTGTAATGTTTATAAAATGTACATCATTGGTTAATGAAATGGATTGAAGTTAATTGGATAATAATTAGTTGCGACAAAAAATAGCACAACAAAAACTTAAATGTTAGAAAAAAAGAGCTAAATTTAATGTGTTCAAAAACGAGTGTTGTTTGTCCAGATTTTTCGATTCATTTTTTGAGAAAGCCGTACTTCAAGAAAAAATCAAAACACAGTTTTAGTACGGCATTTGTGCTCTTAGTACCCCATATATGGGATATTAAAATAAATTTGATGGCACAACAGCTCATGAAGAACTAGGGCCTAGTGACTTACAACTCTCAACCATTCCTGTGTGCGTGTCTGCAGGAATGGAGGGGACCTGCAGTTTATTGCCGGATCCGAACGGCTGACGAGCGGCACTTTTCTGTGACAGGAGATACTCTTGGAGGATTTGTCAATTCCTCGCAAGAGGCAGTAGCCATTTTTTCTTTTAAATAAATAGGCGACTAAAGGTCGCAAAAAATCTTCCAATTGAGTTTTCTGTTTTTTTTTTAGAAAGTTGCCCTCCTGCCTAAACCGGAGGAAATAGACCCCCCCCCCCCTCCCATACGATTTTTTTCTTGTCTTAACCCAACCTACTCGCTCCAGCAGTTTGGTGCATCTTATACCGATCACCCTGAATAGCTTTCAGAGCATGGCAATTTTAACTCGGCGTCCTATTTTACTAAAAACTCCAAAGTTTTTCACCAGCAAAACTATATTAATACATACATATATGTGCTGTACATATATGTATATATTTTCAGATTTCTTTTGAAAACAAACAAACAATGCACACAATATGCAGCGTGTGTCCTTCTTCTGAAAAGTTTCACTCGTTAATTTCAACAACCACTTTACACCCATTTATTCCGCACATTTTATTTTATTTAACTCCCTCAGCTCGAGAAGGTCTAGATGGGGGAATCTTCATCGAATTCCCCGGTTCTTTCTTCTCTCAACAGCAGCAAAGCAGCAAAAGAATTAAATTTATTTTGATATACTGCAGTCAAATTCCATGTTTGTCAACCTCGAGGATGTTTACTTTTTCTTTTGCAATTCAACTGTGTATTTGCATACAAATATTGCATTCTATGCTCTCGTTCGTACATTGTAATGCATTCTAGAATTCCGTCGTACTATTCTTTCTAGTTTTCAAAAAAAAAAAAAAAACATTTGCAACAAGAAGAAGCATCACCAAAGTCATGCATTTCAGCGATAAAAAAGAAGATTACATAAAGAAAGAAAAAAAACATACATACACGGGATAAAATCCAAAACTCCTCGAAGATGTAGCGATGCTTCGCTAGGAATTTCCTATATAAAATGAACGAAAGAGAGAAATGAAACTAAAACCGGAACTAAGGGAAGAATGAGATTTTTGCATGCTTGTCTCACAGATTGGGAATGTAATGCCCTGAATACCAAATATTGCTATAGGAACTCAAACTCATGCCAAACCTTACCCTACCCTACATTATAGGTACCTACCACCACCCACATTCATATCCTCATACCCGGCTCTTTATCGAAGGAATACGTACGCAAAAAATAAGAATCCTGGTATAGCATACTCTCTACAAAGGTTTCCCCAAAATAGCTGACAATTTTCTTGTGTATAGAAAATGTTCTTATTATATACTCGTAGAGCCGTGCTGTGAAGAATATGCAATGGATCTAGGTTAGGTAAGGTTTTTAGGTGAAAATACCTTGAATATACGAAGCGTATAATATGCCATGCAAAGTAAAATTGGAGTTCCTTAGCAGATTTTTCAAACAAAATAGCTCTTTGCTGGAGCAATATCATGTTAACTCTTGCACTGAGTGCTATGCTGTGGTATAAAACAATGCCGGGGAGGTATATTCTACTTGAACTGAAAAACGAAAAAAATTCAAAAAAACATTTGAAGCATATTTAGTTTTTTGAGGATTTAGTTATGTAAGGTTTAGTTGAACTAAGTCAGCAAAAAACGACTTGCAATTGGAAGTTGACAAAATTTTTTCCTTTCGTCACAAATATTTAAAAAATTCTCTTAAACTATCTAAAAAATTAAATAAACTACGAAACAAAAAGAAAGAGTTAAAATTTGAAAAATAGAACATTTTGCGAGCTGGTTTTGTGTGTTTGATAAAACACCATCACCGTTAGGTACCTAGATTTTTACCCGCTGACCCTAACAAATGACTGACGAACGGCAAATTTTTCAGCAAAAAACCATTCACCGTTCCTCGGCTAAGTTGATATCAATTTTTCAATTTTCAAAAAAAAAAAAAACATAGAAAACATTGCGTGACGAAATTGAAATTTTCACAACTAATTCAGGACTGTAGAACGGCAAATTATTAAACAATTACTCCAGGCCCAGGGTAACTTGATATCAATTTGAAAATTTTGCAAGAAAATGTATAGAAAACATCGAGCAATAAATTCAAAATATTCACAATTAATTAACGGCTTATTATAAAGCAGTTAAACTTTCACAATAAGAAGTTTTTATACATTTTCCAGAGGCTGCTTCGGTAAATTGAAACCAAGCTAGCAAAGCAGCAAAAAAAAAAAAAACATAGAAAACATTGCAAGACAAAATTTAAACTGTCACAAATAATTCAGAACGGCTGAACGGCTATTTATTTAGCAAATAAACTATTCCTATAAGACCTTTTTTACCCCTTTTTGAGGTGCTGCTTCGATAAGTTGATATCAACTTAGAAAAGCAGCAAAGAAAAACATAGAAAACATCGAAAGACAAATTTAAAATAATCAGAACTAATCAGCGACTAATAAAAAATAAATTTAGTGGCACAACAGCTCATGAAGAACCAGGGCCTAGTGACTTACAACTTTCAACCATTTCTGTGTGCGTGTCTGCAGAAATGGAGGGGACCTACAGTTTTTTGCCGAATCCGAACGGCTAAGGTGAGCGGCACTTTTCTATGACAAGGGATACTTTTGGAGGATTTGTCAATTCCTCGCAAGAGGCAGTAGCCCGGAAAAAAAAACTTAAGGTGGAAGCGGCTGGTATTGAACCCAGACCTCTAGCATGACAGACTAACAACGACAACTACTAATTAACGGATAATTATCCACCTAATAATTTTTCGATCGATGAATGTTGTTTCGCTAAGTTTATACTCATAACGAACTTGCTTTTGTAGTTTAAAACTAAAATGAAGTCATACATATTTCAAATAATGGGTCAATAATGTCATGATATATGTATTTAAAGAAAAAAAATTAAAAAAAGCATTAAGTATACATGAAAAAGGAGAAATCTCAAATTTTCGAATTTTTAATGTTAATGTACTTTAAGCGAGATGGTAACATTGAAAAAAAAAATACAAAAAACCACGAAATTTTCGCGCTTTTCTCAATTTTTGGCGATTTTAACCTAATGACTAATTTCTCGACTATAACTTCCTTCTTCGATTTCGTTTGGTTCGACGTCCGACGGCGCCGGCCGCCCGGCTTCCGAGCATACTTTGGCCGATGACGGATTAGGTGTACGCGAGCCGTAAGGCTTCCTCGTATGGAACGAAGAGGTTAGTGGACTTAAGATCAATAAATTGACTCAAGACACAACCTACACCTGTAGACGAGGACGAAGAATCAACGATGGTTTTTTAAAATCTCGTTCGACGAATACTGGAGCTGTTGGCAATGCTTGTTTCTTAGCTATTTGAATGTTTTAACAGGTTCTGGTTTTCTGTAGTGTTTCAGATATATCTAAATAGAATAATTTGGAACAAAAAGCGCTTTCTTACCACCAGTCCGAATGACCCAAGAACCTTTGAACTTTGAACTAATACCATGGAATTCAAATATCTTGTGACAAGTTAAATTTTGAACAGCAAAAGCATTTTTTTTTTATTGCCACCTATATATGAGAAAAAAGTGGACTTTAGCCTTAGCCCTTAACTGGATCGCACGAACTTTTCTCTTGTTAATTGTCTTATTGTTATTATTGTAGTCCCTCTTCACCCTTCATGGTCCCCTTTCCCCATGTATTTATTTAACGCTCTGGTTACTAGTTGGAAAAGGCACTTTAAAAAAAGGCTCGATTTTCTTGGAATATTTCTTTTTAATATTTGAAAAATTTAAATTAAAGTTATTATAATTTCTACTAGATCCACTCTTCCAAGATGTAAGATACTTAAGCATTCTTAAATTCATACAAAGAATAAACTTGTTAACCCGTATTAATTATGCCATTTATGGTTCAAAGTACAAATTAGGTATACCACAAACTGTAGAAACACTGACAGCTGTGTTAGCATAATTTCTATCCGCCTATGGCACACCCCCATTACCCTCTTTTCTATACTCTCTAGAACCATCGCTGTCGTACATATGTAGCTACATATCTATAGTTGCTGTAGCTGTAGCGCACGTGCCTGCCTCAGGTATTTGCAATGTCTACGAAAACACGTTCTCCTATCGTTAGATCTAATCCACATCCGACGTCCGTTCGTTGGCTCAGTGGAAAATATATAGCAAGTATAGAACCAACTCTCCACATATTCCACTCAATCATCCATCCGCACATCTATATAACAGCCATGCTGGTACATTACCATCACCGCACCCTCAGCATCAACATCTGCTCATTGCCAGCATTGCTAACAGGGCTTTTACGTTTGCTAGACGCGTTCCTCATCTAATTCACTTCCTACGTGACCACAAAATCCATCAAAATATTTTTAATAAACTTTGGCACCCCCTTAATCTGGGCCCAGTCTAGCGTACATATATAATTTCTGATAATGTGCACGTTAAGATGAATGTTGTATGATGCTGAATGCCTGCTTTGGCAATAAGGACTCGCTCTTCACCTGTCACCAGAAAGTACCTTCTCAGCATTTTCTATTATTAAACAGGAAAAAGTATCTATCACCCATGATTCACAGAGGAGCTGAACTAAGTTTAGCACTCGCTCTCCGACCACCCCCGCATCGCAATCACCCTTCCAAATGCTCTCCAATACGTCATAGCATATCCATCAAACTGTAATTGGATGAAAATGGGAAAAAATACGTGAAAAAAAGGAGTCAACCACGCGAACAGCATTGCATCTCATTACATTATAGCCAAACCCTAACAGTCAGCCAGGCCAGGGTGATGCAGTGTTAGAAATGTTCCCATCAGTATAGTCGTAGGGAATCTCCGTCGTCGTCGCCACAGAACATTGGCATTGGTGTGGATAAGTTTGCTATCGAATCTTCAAACTTCATTATTTCGAGAAAGAAGAAGAGCCAGTTGATGGGAAAAGAAAAACACCGGAACTGCATTAGGAACGGGATGTGCCATACAGATTGGGTAATGTATTATGTCGGATCAGTGTTGTCGCTGACATAAGATAAGGACTACTTACCTATAGGTATACTGAATAGGTATGGAATGGACTTAGTTCTGATATATTATTAATATGAGATAACACATGCACTGTAATTACTTGGGAGCACTAACGTGCAGAAATATTCTACGAAGATAGGTCATGCAATCGTAAAGAAACTAACACACGATTTTAATATAACATGACACACGATGTTAAAAGGAACGGTTAAAGTAGGCTATCTGTCAACTATTTTTGTTGACGGACATATGTAGATGTGTAGACAGAATAACCATATGTCGTGCTGAAGGTTTTGGAAAGTACATATTCGGCTCACATTTGAGTTGAATAAAATATACATAATATGAGAAGTTGGCGAGTAAAAACTTACCTGTCCTGACTCCTGTTAAACTTATCTGTCTTATCGCCAATGAGCCGCATGACTTCAATAATACGGGTGGCCTTATGCGAGTGACCCACCATAGAAAATGGCCTATCATATCATCCGCTATTAGACAAAAAAATCCATTCAACTTGAGGGTTTATAGACAATCATGGTGATTATGAAATCCGCTCTTCTACATTCGCAATGTAGTTCTCTCTTTTTTCTTCACCGATTTAACTTAGAAAGAAAAGAGAACAATGTACCGTGAATCACTGCGGATCCACTATTGCGAATTCAACAATCGACATAATAAATATCATCCACTCGACCAAATAAAATTGGGATGGCAGCGCCGTTAGGCTGTGGCTGTTGCTCGTGATTTGTTTCGATGTGTGTCAAAAACATAGATCCAAATAGCAGATGCTTTTGCTGCTGGCAATGTGCTTGAGAAATTTTTGCGCATCTTCAAGCTAGTGATTTTGCTGATTTACTGCCTGAACAGAATGACGACGGAGACGGAACTGGAGCCGCAACTGGAATAGCTGTCAAAATATTGAATACACACAAATTCAATGTTTCGAACGCAACGGAATGTATTCGCATACAGAGCTGCAGCCGCAGATGGAAGAGTTCACCAACTTTTAACTTTTCACGTACGGCACTTTTGACGTTAGTAATTCTATGAAGAAAAAAAAAACAACTTTTTGGATCGGAAAAAAATATTATGGTTATTTGTATCACGAAAAAAGTATTGGAAACAAAAAATGTAAATTCTGAGCTTGTACACAAGAACATTGTTCTGTTTTTCTTCAAAATACTTTTAAAGCTGTACAGCTGCATTGTGGGCAAGTAAAAAAAATAACGTTAGACATTTTTTGACAGCTCTTCTAGTTTCATCTGCGGCTTCAGTTCCAACATTCTGTTCTGTTCAGGCAGTTAATCTGTTTCGGGCATGAGTTCAAAAAGTATTTTGAATGGCTGTGTTTAATAAGTGTAGCGTTCAAAAAAATATTTAATGGTCGCGTTCATTAGATGGCATGTGCCTGCGTGCGGTAAAGTTAGCACATTTTAGTTTTGCTTTATTATCTGCAGACCTGAATCAGGATCATCCCTTGAAAATTAAAACGATACGGATCATAATGAACATCTCTTTATTTTCTGTTAATTTTCAATTATTTCCTGTCTTTTTTTCTTTACAGTGCAATTAACACTACTTTACCATAAAATCCATCTACCCGCCGGAGTAAGAACTAATTTTTGAATCTTTGAAATAGATCCAGATAGAGAGCAGGATCCCGAATTGAACCTCATTTCTGATCCAGGGCCTATTATTTATTTGGTGTGCATAGCTGGTAGATACCAGAGTAGCTTGTGAAGTTTGTTGCTTAAGGGCGATGTGTAAGTATAACCTGTTATATTGAGAAAAGCGTGAGTTCTCATAACGGTTTATTGAAAGAAAAAAAAAAACTCACTGAATTTCTACTCTACCAAAAGCTAATGAACTTATTCCGACAGCACTGCATGATGGGATCGGGTAAACGTTGCGTTCTGCTCTTCAGCGATTTGGCTGCAGTGATGCTTGTCGTCCTTGTCGCCATCGTCGACAACGACGTCGGCATTACGGCATTGGTGCGAAATATTAATAAATGAAGCTCACAACCTTAGACCTGGGCAGGGGTGGGGCAGCCAAGAGCTTGACACATTCCTTCTCTTGATATTGGTGAAAAGCTAAAAAAAATCGTTGTGCATTTTTCATATTCTTTGGAGGACAGCTTCATTTTTCTTCATTCAAAAGTTTCACGCATATTAAAACTATGCTGCAGTTCATGCAGCAACCATCACTGATGTTAGATATGGAAATGGAGATGGTGATGGTAATGGCGGTGGTATGTTAACCAGACATTTCTGTTTTTTTTTTTTTTTTTTAGTACTGTCAGGTCCATCTCTAGGAGTTCTAACATGTTCGTTTTTTACCACCTCTTCCATGTCTATCAGGCTTGTAAAGTTGTTTTAATTTGTTATGGCTTAGGATCCTTGACATCACCTCTTCTTTCTTTTGTCTTCGTTATATATATTTGTTTTTTAAAGTTTTCTTTTTATTTCTTAGCTTGCGATTCTTTGGTCGTTGATTCTTCTGGTATTTCGTTCTTTTCGTTGTGGTTTTCAACACGATGATGGTAAGAAGAGTGCTTGAAAAACTGAACAAGGAACGCGAGGTCATGGTTGGTATGGGCAGAAGTGCTCATCTCATGAATGTTGAAAAGAATTCCACTGAAGTTAATGGAAATTTCTTTGGTATTTAGCCGCATATCCGCCGTATACTTTGTGTAGAGGTTATATTCATTTATTCTGTTAAGGAAAACTCCATGCCCTCAGTCACCATTAAGTACATGTACATGTATATGTATACAATTTGAAATGAGACTGGAAGGTAAACGTGAAAAAAATTAAGAAATTTTAGGTAAACTACTGAAAACAAAGATCATACTACAAAGCACTTTATTAAAACTTGAACTTGTAAATTTAATATGTAATTTAAACAACATTGTCAAAGGAACTTGAAATTTGAATACAGCGGTATGGCGTCGGTGTGGGTCATATTATAGACTTTAAAGTTTACTTTTAATTGTTTTTAAGAATTTTTTTTCCAGATTCAGAGATCTCAACAAGCACTAGAAAAATTCTTCGAGCAGTTCTCGAGAAATTCGAAACACTTTGAATTTAAAGAACATTCTATTTAAATTTCAGATACAAATTATTAGTTCAGAATTTTGACCTTAACCCTAAACCACTGAATATTATCTACGTTACGAACTTATAAAAGACAATTTTTTTTAGTTGAAATAATACTGAAATCTTGCTTGAGATCTGCATACATAATGTACATAACTCTTCAAATATAGTAGTGCTTATTTCCTATTAAAAGGCGTCAGCTCTAGGGCTTCCTTGTACCGACCGAAAGTGAAATGCTTTACTTTTTTTTAGAGCCAAAAGTCCGTTCTTTTATTATGTTTTAGTTAAAATTATTTGAGAGAATAGTTTTTGAAAAATTAATTTTCTAACTCAAAATTTTAAAAAAAATAATGAAAAGAATTGTGTTTAAACTATATTTTTTTTTTTTTCAAAATTTTACGTTATTAAGTAAATATTTTTGTTTTTAATATTCAATGTCTCATCAATTTTTAGTCAAACGCTAAAAACTGGATGCGTTAATGTCTTTTTGTTTTTATGAAAATTGAAAATATCGAAATCTACTTAACTACTCAATTATTTTTTAATTAATTTTGATGCAACAAAATAACGGATAGAAGTCGAATTTAAGGAAAACTTTATTTTTTTATTTTTAATTTTCTAGAATATATTTTGGCATCTGGTTTTTAGTGTTTGACTTAAAATTGGTTGACTTAAATTTTTGGAAAAAAAAATTAAAAATTGTGTTCGAACTGATTTTGTTCAAAATTTTACGTTATTAAGGCCCATTTGCTGAAACGAAACTTAAATATTTAAGTTCAACGTAAGAGCTTATGTGACAGTTTGCGCTGAGGAAAAAGTAGAATATAAATATTTAAGTTTCTTTTCAGCAAATGGGCCTTAATAACCTAAAATTTTGAACAAAATCAGTTCGAACACAATTTTTTTCCCAAAAATTTATGTTTGGAAATTAATTTTTGAAAAAATGTTCCCTTAAACTTTATTTAAACAGAAAATAAAAGACTGGCTTTACAAAAAAGTTTTTTAAATAATTTTTTTTTTTTTGTTTAAAGTATTTTTTTTTAAGAAAATTTCGCCTCCCGTTATTTTTAATTTTCTCAAAAACTAAAAACTTAAGAATATACTTTTCAGTGTACTACAAATTGATAGGAGCGTCGAATGTAAAAAACAAAAGTACTTTTTAATAACGAAGAGATTGTGAAAAAAAAAATTAGTTTCAACAAATTTTGTTTTTAAAATTTTGAGTTTAAACATTAATTTTGCAAAAACCATACTCTCAAATAATTTTAATTAGAATCATAATAAAAAAGCGGACTTCTGACTTTAAAAAAATAGCATGGCATTGTAAGTGTTGCCGTTGTTTTTAATGATATTTTTTTTCTATTTTAAGTCGATTTTTTAGTAAATTGATCCTCCCGCCTAAAAGAGGGGAAATAGACCCCTCACCTATACGATTTTTTTTATTGTGTCAACCAAATCTACACGCTCCAGCTTTTTGTCACACCTAAAGATGACGGTACGGGCACTTTTGGATCAAATTCGTAAAAGGACTGCACTACGGTAAATTTATACCTTCAAATTGTACATTGATAATTTTTCAGTTTAAATTTGTATGTTTAAAAATCCAAAAAAGTTAAAAACTTTGAATCATCGTACCTATAAAACTCTTTTTTGTTGTGGTTTTTGTATTGACAAACCAAACCATTTAATAAATTATGATGTTGAGCTTTTACAAGGAATGCTTTCAGTCTCCAGTCGCATCCCTTTTTGTGATACTGCGAACAAAATTCATAATTCATGTCTTCACATCATCGTTAGGGCTGCATACTAAGAAATCAAACATGTCGTTGTCGTATGTTTCTCTATCGGGCAATGTTGATCCTTATATAGGCACGCTATGTAACATTTATAACATTCCAACCATATATAGCCCCCGTATATAAGATATTATGTATACAAACATATGTGTGTGTGTTCTATAAGTACCTGACATTCTTTCTTCTCTTCTAAAGAAATTCTATCCTTTTGCAAGGCAAAACAAAATCCTAAATCATAGCATTTCTCTACCCATTCCTCTTGCATTTCAAAATACTACGATCTAACTAAATTTAGCCCCGCAGTAAATACAAACATCGCGAGCTATATCTACTATCACATCCCGAAATAGAACAGCGTCGCGGGGTTGGGACACAAACTGAGATAAATCGGAAAAACAATGTTTGTCATGTAAAGCTCATTTTCCTTAATGTGTCAAAGGAGCCAAATTCAAAGTAAGATGAGCGATTTATGTTGTACGTAAAAGGAAATACACAAATACAAATAATACTTGAGGCAAAGGCTGTTCAAGCTACAACTCTGTGGAGCTCAGTTGCTGGAACTTCCATCACCTTGAAGAATTTTTTATATAAAGTTAGCGTGATTTTGTCGACGAATCTTTTTCTTTTTCTATTTATTAAGCAGATGTACCTACTCTCTTTTTTTTCTCGTATAAGGTAAAGCCCGAAGGGATGAGAGATGAAAAATCTTAAAAGGTAAGGTTTGCTTCCGATGGGATTTTCAAAAGTTTTTCATAAAAATTACGACATAAATGTTGCATTTTCACGTCTGGAACAAGTTTATGGTGGTACCTATACCAATGTAGACATTTTTTTCTTAAAGATTTGTGAAGATTTTAGTAAGCAGTGTGGTGGAATATTCTTCCAAAAAAAAAAAACAAATATTGAGTATGATTTTTGTACAGCTCATCATTTAGCGCCCTATTAAAACAGAAAAAAAAAAAGGAATACAAAATTACAAAAAAAAAAGTAGGTACACTGGGACGTATACGTACTTTTATTATTTTTTTTTTTACTTGTTTTTTTTTTTTCCATTTCTGTGCGCGTTAATTATTTTTGAGTCAACTTTAGTTTAAGATTTTAGAAAAAAATGACTTAGAGCGGATTTTTAAGAAATAAGTTAAACAGTCAAATACCCGACGAATAAAGTTAATTGACTCTTAAACAATCCGACAACAAAATCGAATTTTTCAATCATGGAAAAATAATCTGCAAAATATTGAAATTTGAACGTCAAATTAAATTTTTGTTTGTATACATTTCAAGGAATTTAATTTTTATTTAACGTTTATTTCAAAGCAATATTGAGGAAAGGTGTTTTTTGACATTGAAAATATTACCTATGAATTGGGCTAGTTTATATTTCAGAGATCTCGGAGGAATCCATATTCTTAGAAATAAAAACACAATTCCTCACAAAAATTCTTCAGTTTTGCTGTAAAAAAAACTGAGGAAGGTGTTTTTTGGATTCGTTGCTCAATTATTTTTTGTCGCAGAAATAAAATAATAAAAAAAAGGAAAAGAAAGTGTTTTTGAGAAATTTTGTTTATATTTAATGCTCTCCTACTCTTTCAAGATGACGGAGGAAAATTACTGAGCGCTCTAAAATATAAACTGACCAAATAATTTTATCTTCCTCTGAAGTAAGCAGATAGCTTTGTTTTCCAGAATAATTTATGTACATACAGTAGATGACGGATATAAGAAACTCAAAAAATCCAAGGAGTTCCTTTCTTATAACGCGTGTTTTCTTATATAAAAAATTGTATATAAGAAACAAAATTATTTATATAAATAAAATGTATATAAGAAAGTAAATTGTTTTTATAAATAAAAATGCCTATAAGAATTGTCAAATGTATGGGCTTTTTTCTTTCGCGCCGATCTTCAATCTGTCACTTCTTTGGCAATTTGTCACTTCTTTGGCAATTCATTAAGGGTTGGTTCAGAAATTTTGTGAAAGTTACACGGCGCATCATTTAGAAGCTTACTCGGGAAAATTTCTTATAAAAGTTTACTTTTCTATGTATAGTGAATGAGATTTTGTATCAGAATAAGTTTCTTATATCAGTGTTTTTCTTATAAACGTTTTTCTTGTTGAGGTTTATTTAGCGCGTATATCTTTATGGGAATGTGCATGGTGTTTTGGAATGTCTGTCTTATAAGCGTGTTTTTCTTATATGAGACTTTCTTATATCCGTCATCTACTGTACATACTATATCTGACTATTGAAAAATTAATTTTTGCTCTATCTGAAGATTAAGTACTAACCGACTGCCTAAATGATTGAAAATTTAACTCTAAAATAAATAATTCATGATCTATTTTGCGGTAAATTTTTGCTCTGGGACAAAACAAGTTATGCTTAGTGCTTTACACGCTATACCAGCACTGCTTAATACAACCAGCACTGCTTAACTCAAAACCAGATTTACTAGTTGCAAAAAACAGCTGTCAGCAGTTTACTTAAGCGTTGTCACTTCAATTTGTTATATACCTACCAGTGGCGTGGCGTCCATATAACACGATTCCTATCGAGTTACCTTTTGAAATTCTACCTTTCAACCATGTTTATTGAAAAAAACGAGCAACATGAATCTAAATGAATAGTCAAAATATGTGTGTATTCCTGACACCTGCATAGGTGCGCAACATTCTATCGACCAATCCACTCTTTGAAAAATTCATTTTATTGTAAATTTAAACTTTTTTGACCCTGTCTATACTAAATTTGTAAAGTTATTAGGTACTTATATCATGGCGTGGAAAGCTGATCGGAAATACGCGATGAAGGCAATTTAAGGTAGACATTCATAATTAAGTTACCTACTTTTTCGGGTGACTAATTTTTCTTCGACTTACCATTTAAAATTATTCACGCCACGCCACTGATACCTACATATTTATTTACCAGTTCCAGGCAATTGAATAAAAATAGAAGAAATAACAAGCACAAAGAAACTCCGTTTGCTATTGTTTTTATTCCTAGGTACATTAAAAATTTATTGTTCAACACATACATATGCACATATATACGTTATTTTAGGTAGGTATATATTCCTTACTGACATTTGCATAAATCATTTGAATTACTCATTGATAGAACCCACAACCATCTTGTTATCCCCTTAAGATGAGGTGCTCTATAGCTCTGGTACTAAAACACAGAAACAAAATCCCACAAAATCAGTTTGACAGATACATTTTCCATTACCATCATCCAGCATATTTTCCTTGGCATTTTGCTGGCTATATCTCCTTTATCCTTTATCGAGTAATTTTCATTCTGTCACAATGAAAATTAAATCGCAAAATGCAGCTCTATCAGAGACGAATCCCCCTCCCCCCCTCCCCCTATGAACTTTTCCCTACCCAAAAACAGTAGAAAAAAAAACACAAGTTACTTTGCAAATGCAACCCAAAGAATTTTCGAAAAAAAAAAACAGACCGATTGCATCCCCAGAAAACTTCAATGAAGCACTGAGCTCACGAAAAACTAATTCCAACCAATTGTTGGAGCAGAAATCTACTCTCATTGTATATCCTATTCATGTCCTTTTGTTGGGCGGAATTGGAGTCAAATTGAGAAATCCAATATTCTATCCTTGTTGATTATTTTACGAGTACCTACCGCATTGAGATACATTTGAATCCCTAGATTTGAGAACAAGTGACTTTCACAGGATTAAGAGAAAATCCTTTCCAAAAGCCTTTGCATATAGATCACTATCGTTGATGTATTAATCGGGGTCAGAGATTCATTGCACACGATAACCGAGGTTGTTTTTGGGTTAATTTCTAGTTTTAGTTGCCAATATATATGTATGAATGTATGGATACGAGTATATGTATGTACAAAAAGCAGTAAAATTGCATAGGAATGATCCTTGTTGAAAATACATTTACTTTTTCCTTTTCTTTGTTCTTAAATCGTAAAATAAAAGCCAACTCTTATTTTTGAGACAGTCAAGTCTCCTTCAAGAAAATCTCGGAGACTGGTGTTGAAATTAAGGTCTGGAATATATGTGATGCTTTCAATTTGCAAATCCTCACACACACCAGAATGATGTAACGATATTCCAGGAATTTAAATTGAATGTCACATTGTTTGTTCTACCACATTTTATGTGAAAGTGTTTTAATATAATGTCACATTTGCATTTGGTGATGTTTCTCCTTTTTTGTATGAACGCCAACCAAAACACATAAGATGTTAGCAGCAAATGCAAAAGGAACATAGAAAAAAATCATACATAGCATATAGATAGAATAGGAATTCCAATGAAATTTCATTCACTCACTCACTGCAGGGAAAGTTAAGCCAACACGAAGCAAACGAACTCTGCGAACAGGCGAATGTCGGTGTCGGATCGTTGGCTGTGAGGATATTGTTTTTTTTCGTAGATTGCTAGTCTGCGCGTATAAAAATTCACTCATTCTATACTCTGCACAACATGGACCACCGTGTGTGTAAACTATTGTTAAACAAATTTAGGTACAGGCCCGGGCCTACATTATTTACAAAGTGCTCGACTCATACAGGCGTCAGTACCTCAAAAGGGCGTTGGTTGACTAAACCATAGATGTCACTAGAATGACAAGAATATTCAAGTGGTGCTTTTAAATCTGAAAAATTTCAGATGCTTGAGCTTTGTAGCTTTTTTTCTGGCAGAATTAAGGATAAGGACAATACCAAACGACTCACGGAGCCTAAGTTGTACGTCTTCCTCACAACAAGTAAGTTGCAAATCAAAGGGCGTAAAGCGTTTTCTTTTTCATGTACACTGTCAGAACGCCACACTTCCAGTTAAGCATAAACTTTTGTTCATTTGCCTACCATAACTGCAAACTTTTACCAGATTTACTGCCTGAACAGAATATAATGCTGGAACCGGAGCCGCAGACGGAACTCGTAGAGCTATCAAAAAGTGTCGTACGTTATATTTTTTACGTGCCCACAATGCAGCTGTACAGCTTATAAAGTATTTTGAAGAAAAACAAAACAATATTCTTGTGTACAAGCTCAGAATACACATTATTTGTTTGAAATACTTTTCCTTTTAATAAATCATTTTTTTTTGGCGATAATACAATATTTTTCTCCGACCCAAAAATTTTTTTTTTTCTTAATACAATTTGAAACGTCAAAAGTACCGTACGTGAAAAGTTAAAAGTTGGTGAACTCTTCCGTCTGCGGCTGCAGCTCCGAATGCGGCTACGTTACGTTGTGTTCGCAACATTAAATTTGTGTGTATGTATGTACTTTATTGAGATTTTTTTTTTTGATACACTCGTTTCTTAATTCTATAATATACAGTCCATTAATGTTTCTTAAGATTATTTGCCGACTTAGAAATTGGTCAGGCTACACAAATTATGTATTTATTTTGCTTTTTTTTTTTTAGCGCACTTTGCTTTTTTATTTTTAAGATACAAGTCTTTTAATTTTATTTGTTTTTACGTCCACTCAACAAGACGATGTCTGATTTATAACTTAACCTAGAACAAATAAGTGAAAGATGGATAGAAAGAGAAGAAGATGACGAAAAATGAGAACACGGGATGGAAACACCTAGGGTGTCTCTATCCGAATCATTGTTGGGTGAGCGAGTAAGATAGTATAGGACCCAAAAAAGACTTTTGCAGTTGGGTGAACTCTTTAAACATTTATATTAAATTTTTGTGTCCATTTTTATATGAGACTAGTATTATTGAATTTCTTATAATGTTTATGGATGTAAAATTTTGGTTTAGCTTAAGCATTTATGGTTTGGTCAAATTACTTAATTAAGTTAGGCTATAGATAGTTACAGTCTTATTATTAGCAAATTATTGTTGTACACATTTTCACAGTAAAGTTAAGATCTTAAATTTAGGGCATAGTTACTAACGTAGTTATAATTAGGTAATCACATTTGTATAGGAACATATAGTTTAGTTTGTTGATATTTAAGAATTAAGTTACTTTTATATATTGTGTTCTATAAAAATTTCCTTAGGATTTTAATTTCTAAGTTTGTACATAATATATTTATTTTGTCAGTCTTTGTTTTTTTTTTTTTTTATTAAGATTATTAAGGCAGGCTAAGAAATGAAATTGCTTAGCCTCTGTAGGTGTTAGATATTTGTTTTTTGTAAAAAGATGAAGTGAACAAGTGGTCACTGTCAGGGATTTGGAAGAAAACATTGGAGCCCTCGTTGGAGATACTGATTGGTGACATATAGTACCTGGCATTAATAGCCCAGTCAATGTTATTATGATATATGTTGCGAAGGATAGGGTTGTCGTGATTTTGTAATGCAGAAATTCTTCTTTTGGCAAGGGAAATGAGATAGTCAAGCAAAGGAGATATACCAGATTCTTCATAAATTAACTTATTGCTGTACCATTTGCCGGAAGGTCTGCGTCTTTTATTTATGCACTTTCTAATGATATACCTTTCAAATCTGTGGAGTTCAAGCGCCACATTGGGAGTAATTTGAAACCATGTAAGGAATCCGTAAGATATAAGAGGGCGGATTAACGTTTTATACATAAGGAGTTTCGTTCTGCTTTCAACATGTTTAGAATTGAGTAAGGTTTTCAGCTTCGCAGCAGCAGCTCTGCTGTTGTTTAGGGCTTTTCTTGTATGCGGGTTCATTTTGAGTCTCTCATGTAAATTGATACCAAGATACTTAATAGATTTTCTTAAGGGGATCTGGTTGCCCAAGATGGAGAGTTTTAGGTAACGACTCTCACGTACTGCGAGATGATGACCTTTGCCGGAGGCATTGCGGAAGCAGATTAACTCACATTTATTCAGATTTAAGGAAATTCCCCATTTTTCATAATAGGGAACTACTACGTTTAGATGCGATATAATTGAGTTAAGGGCTTCATGAGGTCTCTCGTTGGGACTAAATAGTACGGTATCATCCGCATACAGAATCGCCTCCGAGCTAAGATGGTGAATTGGAAAGTCAAACAGATAGAGGTTGAAGAGGAGGGGCCCAAGGATAGATCCTTGGGGAACGCCTGTACTAATAGGGATGGAGTGAGATGTTTCATTTTCAAAGTTAACTGAGAGGCTGCGGTCAGAAAGGAAATTTTTTAGTGAGTACAAATCAGAATAGAAGGATCCAAACGCTTCAACTTTCTCCGAAGGGGAGATAAAGTTTCTGTCACCGTATGATAGGACACCATTTAATGAACTAGAGTTCCTTTTCCGTCCAGTGATTTGGTCAATCACTTTAAAGACGTTTGAGGAGGGTTTTAGGCTGCTTAATTTTTTTCTGAACTCTTCATTTAGTTCCAGTCGAATTCTGTCTTTAAGGATTTTGCTAAGGCAATTTATTCGGACCGACAACTCAGTATAGGGCTGGTTAATGCGGTCACCAAAGTGGTGGAAAATTCTTTTCAGTTTTTGTTTCCAATTTTTCCTAGTTTTTAACAAATTTAGGGTTGTTAAACCAATTTTTCCGCAAAGGAGTTTTTTTACTGTGGTTATCCATACAAGTGGTAATTGCTGCAGTAACCGCATCAATAATGCTATCTATTTCTAAGTTGGACAAATTTCTGGTCGTAGGAATGTCTATGCTAGAAAGGTTAGAACAAAGTGAGCGATTGAAAGTAGACCAATTGGTGTTTTTGTAACTCGTAGAAAGCTGAGGAAAGTCAGGGAGTGTAAAATTTTGTTTAATTTGGATATTCATAAAGACAGAAAAATGATCTGAAATTAAATCTAGGGTTAAGCATGAAATGTTGTTGTCGCATCTGAGGTTAGAGGATATAATATAAAAATCGATGTGTGAGCCTGAGCTAGGGCGAGTTGGGCCCTGCGCTGCTACTATGTCGAGGTCTAGAAAGTGATTGTCCTGGAACCAGGAGGTTAATCTAGAGCCGTTTTGATTTGTAATTGAATCACCCCAAAGGGGGTGTCTTGAGTTAAAATCTCCACCAATTACGATGTAGTCAAAGGACCGTAAAGAAGATAGTAAATTGTCCAGTGCCGAAGGCAACATGGATCCAGTATTACAGGGAACATAGATTGATACAAGTGCTAAGGATCTGGCAGTATTTTGTGAAATTAGGGGAATAGAAGCTATGGTTGCTGAAATTACATTATTGGAAAATTGTTTTTGGTCGAACCGAATGGAATTCTGCACTAAAATTCCTGTCCCATTATTTCTGATAAGATCGTATTTGTGGTTAAAACGGCTTTTGCTAAGGTTTTTTGAAAGGCAGGTTTCTTGCAATAAAATCGCAGTTGGGGAAGTGTCTTTTAGTAAAAGATCAATTTCTATTTGTTTTTCTTTGGAGAAGGAGTTGACGTTGGAGCTGATGAAGTTGAGATTCATGGTAAAGAGGGGGAAAGTGATGCGATAAAACACAGGTAAGCACCTGGTTTTTGAGATTTGATATATATGTGGTACTACTTTGAAACACTACTGTATTTTAGTACACTTGAATATGCATGGTATTACTCATATCGTCATCTCTCACCATCTACCTTTACTTCTCTTATCATTTATGTATATCATTATATCTAGTATGTAAGAACGTACCTAATTAGTCTAAGTTATGTAATATTAAAGTTAGTCTTCAACTGAACGTCGTGGTTTTCATTTACCTCCTCTCCTATCGCAACGCATACATAAAATTGGCGACGAGGATAACTGGAAGTTATTTTTTTTTCTGTATTTTTGTTTGCGGTAGTTTTACGGCTATATGGTGGGTGATAAAGTTGGAAAAGTTAAAATCGAAGATTCAAGTAGCGGCACCGTTAAGATGTCGAGTTTTATTGGACGCATTGAATATTTCAATGCAGGTGACGATTTCAATACGTATATTGAGCGTTTAAATCATTTATTGAAGCTTAACAAGATCACGTCGGATGAAGACAAGGTTTCTTTTTTGATTGGAGTAGGAGGGGGAGATTTGTATAGTATCTCCAAGACTTTGGTTGCACCGAAAAGTCCTGATGAGCTGAAATATGAGGAGTTGGTTAATAAGCTTAAAACTCATTTCCAACCAAAAAGAAATACGACAGCAGAGCGCTTTAAGTTTTTGAACCGCAATCAGGAGTCGGATGAAAATCTGTCCGATTATATTGTGGCTATCAAGCAGTTGGCAGATAAATGCAAATATGGAGATTTTTTAGAAGATGCTCTTAAGGACAGGTTGCTAATGGGTATAAAAAATAAAAAGATTCAGTCCAAACTTATAGACTGTGGGGACTTAACGTTTGAGAAAGCGTGTGAGTCAGCCTTAAATATGGAGATGCTTGAATTGGAGATGGTTCACATGAGTGGAACATCTTCTTCCGGAGCTTTAAACGCTATGAAAGGGAGATGTTCAAAGGAGGTAGGTCGTTCAAGGAGTCAGTAGGTCGTTCAAGGAGTCAGGAGAATGGGAGGAAGCAAGGTCATGACGGGAGGCATGTGTCGAGGGCAAGATGGTCGAATTTGGCAGACATCCAATGTCATTTTTGCAAAAAATGGGGCCATATGCAAAAGTACTGTTTTTTGAAAAATAACAGTAGAGGCAGATCCAAAAGCAGAACGAGAAACAGCTATCACAGTTATAACGGCAGCAGAGGTAATAATGTTAGTTGTATTAATAAGAATTCTGAAATCGAAAAATATGAGCCAAATGATTTAGGGTATATTAATAATTTGCAAATGGAAAATAATCCTTTATTTTTTAATTTAATTTGTAATGATAAATGCATAAAGATGGAACTGGATTCAGGGGCTTGTACTTCAGTGATGCATATTTGCACATTTAATTCTTTATATCCAGACGGTGAAATTTTAAAAAGTAATCGGAGTTTAAATGTAATTTCGGGTGACAAAGTTAAAATTGTAGGTTTTATCGAAGCTAAAGTCAGTCTGTCACGTGAAAGTGAGTCGTTTTGTTTAGAGTTGGTCATAGTTGAGGGTCCTAAGGTGTTTGTACCCCTGCTTGGAAGATCGTGGCTTGATAAGTTGTTACCTAATTGGAGAAATACTTTAGTTAGTGAAATCACGGGCGATAATTTAAAAGTTTCAGGTAAGGTTTCGGATTTAGTGGAAAATTATAAAAACGTGTTTCATGGTGATAAAAAAGATTGCATCCGACATTTTAAAGCTAAAATTCTTTTGAAACAAGACAGTGTTCCCGTGTTTTTCAAACCCTACACAGTTCCTTTTGGGGTTAGAGACAAGGTAGAAAACGAAATTAAGAAAATGGTATCCGAGGGTATTATATATCCAGTGCGTTATAGTGATTGGGCTTCCCCAGTTGTTGTGGTGGTTAAACCAAATGGTGATATTCGGCTGTGTGTCGACTGCAAAATGACTATTAATCCATGGGTTCGCACGGATCATTCTCCTATGCCACTTTCGGAAGATATTTTTGCCAGTTTGCATGGATCATCTTATTTTTGCGTGTTAGATTTAGAAGGGGCCTATCAACAGCTCGAAGTCGAGGAGAATTGTCAAGAATATCTCACTATAAATACCCATCTTGGTCTTTTCCGTTTTCGTCGTTTAATTTTAGGTTTGAAGTCGGCTCCTGCAGCATTCCAATCAATAATGGATGAAATTTTAAGAGATATTCCCAAGGTCAGGTGTTATATTGATGATATTATCATCGGAGGTGTGGATGAAAAAGAGTGTGAAAGGAACCTGATAGAGGTCTTAGAAAGGCTAAATAAGTACAACATCAGAGTCAAATATGAAAAATGTCAGTTTTTTCAAAAGGAAATTTCTTACTTAGGTCATGTAGTAAACGGAGAGGGAATTAAACCTAGTCCGAAAAAGCTGGAGGCTATTCGTAATGCTCCTAGGCCAGAGAATGTTACTCAGCTGAAGTCTTTTTTAGGAATATTGAATTATTATGCTCGTTTCATACCAAATTTGTCATCTGAGTTAAAGGATTTGTATTTTCTAACTAAGAAAAATGTTAGCTTTGTGTGGTCTGCGGATTGTGAAACAGCATTTAATAAGAGTAAAGATTTAATTTTAAATGATAATCTTCTTTATCATTATGACCCTAACAAAGAGATTGTTTTGCATTGTGACGCAAGTCCATACGGTGTAGGCGGTATTTTGTCACATATTATTAATGGAGTTGAAAGGCCGGTATTATTCGCTTCGAGTACTTTAAGTGCTGCAGAACAAAAGTACTCGCAGCTACATCGAGAAGCATTGGCCATTATTTTCACTGTGAAGAAATTTCACAAGTATATTTACGGCAAAAATTTCACAATATACTCAGACCACCAGCCGTTAAGGGAAATTTTTAACCCAAACAAGTCCACCCCAGCAGTGGCGGCGGCAAGACTTAATCGTTGGGCATTGTTTTTGAGTATGTATGATTATAAAATTATCTATAAAAAGGAGCACAGATGACAAATGCTGATGGTCTATCTCGCTTGCCTTTAGCTTATCCTACGGATATAGAAGAAGATTGTATAAGATCGCTTGAATGCAATAACTATCTAAATGTAAATTTTTCAGATATTGCCAAGGAATCAGAGAAGGATTGGGAAATTAAAAGCGTATTAAACATGGTTAAATCAGGTTGGCCTTGTAGTGTATCTGATAATTTAAAGAAATATTTTTTTAAACGTTTGTTGTTGTCTGAAGATGAAGGTTGTCTATTTTATGGTGAGCGTTTGGTTATTCCGAAAGCGGTTCAGAAGTCCATTTTAGAACTTCTTCATGAGTCGCATATTGGAGTTGTACGAATGAAGATTCTTGCAAGAAAATATTTTTGGTGGCCAGGGGTTGATGCTGACATAGAAACTTTTGTGTCTGAGTGTAGGTCGTGTAATCTGTGTCATAATAAACCTATTTCAAATCAACATAGCTCTTGGCCAGAAGCAAAGGTATTTTTTGAGCGAATTCATTTAGATTTTTTTTGTTTGAAAGGTTGCACTTATTTGATTTTAGTAGACAGTTGTACCAAATGGATAGATGTTAAATTAATGAAAAATACGAATGCAGAAAGTTTAATTGCAATTTTGAGGCCTATTTTTACATATTTTGGTTTGCCTTCTATTTTGGTGTCAGACAACGGTCCGCCCTTTAATTCAGAATCATTTGAAGTTTTTTGTAAGAATAACAATATAAAGTGTTTAAAAAGTCCACCATATCATCCACAATCAAATGGAGCAGCGGAAAGGGGGGTACAAACGGTCAAAAATTCTCTTAAGAAATTAGTTGCGGATCCCAACAATGAAAACATCTCGATGGAACGGCTTATTTTCAATTTTCTTTTAAAATATCGTTCCACTCCATCGACTACAACTATGTTTTGTCCAAACGAACTTATATTTAAAGTAAAACCTAAAACTCTCCTTGATATGGTTAATCCAAAAGTCCGTGAACTTATAGATTCAAGTAAAAACACAAATATTGAGGCTGTAAAAATTAAAAAGTCCAAAGTTCAATCTCTATGCACAAATCAAATTCCTATAAAATCACTAGCTATGGGTGAAAAAGTTCTTTATAAAATGAAACACAATAATTTATATACTTGGATTCCTGGAATCATAATTAAAAAAATAGGAAGAGTTGTATATTCTGTAAATATTGATGGTAATTATAAAATGGCTCATATATCTCAATTAAAAAAATGTAAATTCAAAGATGTATCTTTTGCACCGTCAAATATTAAAGGGAAAAGACAAGTTAGATTTAATCTTCCACGTAGGAAAAGATCAATTTCTCAATCTGAAGTACCGAGAAGATCAGAAAGACTAAAATCAATACAGAATTAATTATGAATGAATAAAATAAAGTTAATGAAAAGTAAAAAAAAAAAAAAAAAAAATTAAGTAAATGGAAAAAAGAAGAAAATTGATTTGAACTGTTTTGTAACTAAAAATAAAATAAAATGAATTTATTCAAATTACTATTATGTAAAAAAAAAAAGTTTATATTTCAATTGTATAACTAATCTTTACATGATAATATAGTCTTGGTGAAATTATAAAACTTAAAGCTCTAAATTGTAAAACATGAATATTGTAAATATTATTTTTATTTTAACTTTTTTATTAAGTTTGGGGGAGTGATATATATGTGGTACTACTTTGAAACACTACTGTATTTTAGTACACTTGAATATGCATGGTATTACTCATATCGTCATCTCTCACCATCTACCTTTACTTCTCTTATCATTTATGTATATCATTATATCTAGTATGTAAGAACGTACCTAATTAGTCTAAGTTATGTAATATTAAAGTTAGTCTTCAACTGAACGTCGTGGTTTTCATTTACCTCCTCTCCTATCGCAACGCATACATAAAAAGATTCATCCATTTTTAAATAATTAGGCCAGAAGCCTCTAATTTTAGAAATAAGGCTGGTTATTGGCAAGCCAAAAAGTCTATTGGATTCGTTCATAAAATCTGATATGTCATTTTTAGGGAGTTCGGGAAGGAAAGAAGGTGTTTCTTGAATGTTAAGATTTTTTTGTGACCTCTCACTGTGTCCGCAAAGGACATAACATTTCCTTGGTAACTGTTAGCCAAGTTTACAATTGGACCCTGAAAAATGGGAATGTTATTTTTAGCGTGAGCTGAGGTTTCTTTCTTTTTTTTTAAGAAACGCGACTCTATTTGGGCAGCCTCTGAAACTAGCAGAATGGCCCTCCTTTTGACAATTGACACAAGATGCAACTGACGTTTCTGTTTTTTGGCTAAGCTCGCATGCTCCAATGTCGTGATCTTTAAGACATTTTACGCATCTTATGGCAAAACTACAGTATGCAGCCATGTGACCGAATCTTTGACACCGATAACATTGTTTTGTGCCAGAGTTTTTAATGGAATCCCAAGTGATTCTGTGTCTCAGAAGAGATTTGAATTGTTTGAGTTTCACGAAACTTTCCCTATCCTCCGCAACACAAAGGAATAGATCTAGTGGAATGTCATTTAGCTTAGACCATTTGGTCTCAAAATTTTTTACAACTACCTTCAAAGAGGGGTCCAAAGATAAAATTTCTTTTTGGATTTCAGCTGGCGAAAAATCGCTGGAAATACCCTGAAGGATAGTATTATATTTTTTTAGTTGTTCAGGGGTGAAAGAATAGGCATCTATTACTACGTTTTCACCGACCACTAAACCGAGATTAAGGTAGATTTACCACAAATCTCTTCACAAATCCCGTGATTTACCATACAAATTTTAATCTCCTCAAATCAAGATTTAAAATAAATCTCATTTAAATCTTCATAGGTAACATTCGAACAGACCTATTCCCCTATTCAGCGCAATACAAGCTGCTAAAGCAAACTTGCCATCTCACTTCCACTTCATAAGAAAAATGACCCACCATCTGCATTTTGAAAGGTTCTGTCAAAATTAATCTATTTTTTAATCTTTTTTTCTGGTGAAAACACTATTTGGGATTTATGAAATCTAAACGAGATTAACTTGCAGTGAAAACGTAGTATATGCCATGATCCTTGAATTTTTTCATGAAGAGGCTATGCAATTCCACTTCCTTTACAATAATTTTTAATTTGCCAAAACCATTAGCAATAAATTTTACATTATTTATATTGTTGTTTGACTTACTTATAAAATCCATTATGGTTTTAGCTGAGACCCCTTTTGTGAATATGGGGGGACACCAAAGCTCCGAGTTGAGGGATGGTTGTTCGCTAGGGTTGCTTCTGTTGACGTTGTTGTTACTTCTGTTGATGTTGCTGGAGCTTCCAGGATTGTTGCCACTTGAAACTCCCATGGAGTTTATTCCACTTGAGCTCTCAGGGTTACCTTGATTACGTTTCGGTAAAATGATTTCGTCATCCTTCTCAGCCAAAGGGTGAAAGCGGTTATGAGTGTTGACCACTTCCCTGGCCACTCTTTTTGTCACTACAATGGGAACGTGCTGACGTCTTTTTCGGGCCATCACTGCCGAAAACTTGTTTTTATCGTTGGAAAGTTGGTTACCGAGAATACTTTCAGTACCAAGCTGGGAGTTAATTTGTCCAGCAACAGTTGAAATATTTTGAGCGTGCCCAATAGTGACACAGTTATTCAAAGGCAAATTCTGCCTGCCATCACTGTTGTTTGTTGCGCTCACACCAGTAGATAATGTGCTTGGATCTGTCTCCATCTCGTTCTCGCTGCCGGAGTAAGCGTCGTCTGAATTCCAGTACTTGGTGGCGTCTTCGATAATTTTTTTCCTGTCCGCTTCACCCAAAAGCTGGGACGGAAGTTTAATTTTTTCGTAAAAAGATTGCTTATCGGGGGGAACCTTTGGCACCGATAGAGGTGGGCCAGTGTTAGCCTCCATCACTGATCAAATTTAACACACAAAAAAATTATTATTAAAAAAGGCGCGGAACTTAAATAAACACGTGTAGTCTGTATCACGTTCAAGCGCAGAATGAACATTAAATTTGTGTGTGTTCAATATTTTGACAGCTATTCCAGTTGCAGCTCTGGTTCCGTCTCCATCTCTATTCTATTCAGGCAGTTAGGCTGTGTGTGAATTGTATTAAAATCACGGTAAATTTTATCCGAAGATTATTTTTTAATATTAATGAGGTGAATCTGTATGTGAAACTTTTAAAAATTTAGTCTCGGATAAAATTTAATGGAAAATCCAATTCAATTCGCACACGACCTTAGGGCCGATATTAAATTTTGATGTTTCAACAAACGCATTTACCTCATTAGTGTCAAAAATTAATCTTCGGATAAAATTTTGCGCGATTTTAACCTAATTCGTACATGGCCTTAGACCAAAGTTCTGTAAAAATCATATAAAATAATTAAAGTGGAGTAGAATTGGCAGTTAGTCCGTATGTGAATTGGGTTAAAATCGCGTTAAATTTTATCCGAAGATTAATATTTGACACACAAAATTTAATCTCGAATAAAATTTTATCGAAATTTCAATCCAGTTCGCACACGGCCTTAGACCTACATATATAAATTCACCAACGTGATTTGACATTTTTGTGTTAGTTCGGCCCTGAATAGATACACAATAAAAAGAAATAAATGTATACAGGGCAAAGAGATAAATTCAAGAATTCAGCAGTTGGGTTACGTAGCCAAAACACATTTTTATACGATATGTGTTTTGTTTAGAGTAAAAGTGACAAAGTTGGACTGAATGCACTGAACTGAACAATTGGTATAATTTCTGGCACAAATATAAATGACATCTCAAACTGATGTAATTTCATGTCATTAAACTATAATTACGAATTATATTAATAAGTCGGATATAAGATTCATTTTCGGTTTTAATATGTAATATTTAAATGGCTTTTAAATTTTTAAATAACGTATTTTGTATGGAAAAAACGCCATTTAAAGATTTGAAAGCCTGCTTAATACTAAAAAGAGCTTAAAAAAATTGACCATAAATTTATTTAAAGTATATTTTTACCATAGAATTATTAAAGAAAATGTTTCGTATGTAGAAATTTTAATTGTTGGTTGAACTTTAGGGTTGGGTTTTTAAGTGTTGAAGTTAATTCACAGTTAAACTAGAGTTAGTTAATCCTACAAATAAATTGAATGTGGTGTAACTGCAGAAGTACATAACCTTACCTTTAACTTTCAGTTGTCAAAAATCTGCATCGATATTGATGTAAGACTATGGAAATCGATATTCAACCACTGTAAGGATTTTGCCTTTTACATAGTGTCGTAACTCGATTTCAATAAATTTTTGGCAAAAATACATGTTCAATCAATCTCCAGTTAACTCACCAGAGGTATTGAGTTAACTATGGAATTTAAATTGACTGAAAAATATGTTTCAGGCGGTAACTCATGTTTAAACTCCGAAGTTAAGATGATCTCTCTCACATATGGTTCCATTCCGTATCCGTAACCCCAACCTTAATCGTAACCGTATCCACATCCATATCCAAATATCCATATCCATATCTATATCTATATCTATATCAATATCCAATATCCATACCCAAATATCCATATCCGTAATTTAATATGATTTTACTTTTTTTTTTCGAAATTATCAATGTTCCAAGATCAAGCAAAAACTCATCATAACCGTTTTGGTTTGTTTTGTAAGAACAACAAGGACCAGTTGTACAAACGTCGTTCAATAAATCCATCAGCTATTTGAACTCATCTATTTAAATGGATTAAATGATGTTCAAGTACATGCCTCAACCATCATGTCACCTCAGTCAGTAACCCACCGAAATCAGTGAGCTTAAATTCCTTAACCACGCATAAAAACATTGTACAATTGGCCCTAAGGGTGTGTATGAATTGGGCTAAAATTTTGATTAAATGTTATCCGAGATTAAATTCTGACGTTTTCACGTACAGATTCACCTCATTAGTGTCAAAAATTAATCTTCGGATAAAATTTAGGACGCGATTTTAACCCAATTCGCACACGACCTAAGGGCCAGTTGTACAAATATTTAATCCGTGGTTCAGGAATTTTAACTCACCAATTTTGGCGGATTAACTGTGGTTCAACGATGGTTCAGGCATGTAATTGGCTTTTAGTGCATATTAGAACCTTGAACCATCGTTGAACCTCAGTTAACTCGCCGAAATCGGCGAGTTAAAATTCCTGAACCACGGATCAAAATTTAAACCACGATTGTACAACTGGCACTAAGTGTTTCGGAAACTTCAATTCAAATACATTTTGCTTTGTAAATCATCAATCTTCACGCTAACTAAAACTAACTATAGCTATAAAACCAAGTCCATGCGACCGAACGCAAAGTCCCCTTTCACACAAGGCAACTGAGTTGCCGGCAACAATTAGTTCATAAGCGAGAAGGGCAGGAAGAAAGAGGGGGAAACGAAATCTGCCCGGGCAACAAATTCAGGATTTTTTGACGTTTCTCTTCACACTACGTTTGTGTGCGTTCAACCAAGGTAGTTTAAAAGGAAAATACAGCAAGTCTCCACCGATTTTGTATCTTCGTGTGAAAGGTACAAGAGATTGTTAAAAAAAAAAATAAATAAATTTGATGGCACAACAGCTCATGAAGAACTAGGGCCTAGTGACTTACAACTCTCAACCATTCCTGTGTGCGTGTCTGCAGGAATGGAGGGGACCTACAGTTTATTGCCGAATCCGAACGGCTAACGAGCGGCACTTTTCTGTGACAGGAGATACTCTTGGAGGATTTGTCAATTCCTCGCAAGAGGCAGTAGCCGTTTTTTCTTTTTAAATAAATAGGTGGCGGAGGCTGGGGCTCGAACCTTAGACCTCCGGCATGACAGTCCATCGCACTAACCATCAGGCCACGGCTACTAGTTGGATATAATAAGAGATTGTTAAGGAGATTTAAAGAAAACGTCAAAAAAACCTCCAGCAACTAGTATCTTCGTGTGAAAGGGGACAAAATAGAAAGTTATTCAAAAACTTAACCAAAACGTATCACATAAGCGCATTCCGACCTAAGAGTTGACTTCACTGAGAATTGAGATATGATTATCATAAAATCGATTACCTTTAAACGTAAAGAAAAGCTTTTAAGGCATTTTATATGGTTCAGTAGATTGTGGAGAAAATCCAAATCTATAGTAAAACACAACCCAGACAAGTGAGTTAAAACATAAGTTATAAATATATTTATATCAACCCCACAAATCCAGAGTGAAAGTACCACAGATTGGGGACCTGGAAATATCCTTCAATGAGTTTCAATTGGGTCCTTTAAAAGTTTCCACAAAAGGCTATACTGCTGCATCATTTCTCACTTCAATATGGTTATTATCCACTTCTAGTCTCTTCGCGAGAGTGCCAAAGGTGTTGATAGAACTTTGAAAAGAAAGTGATGAAAGCAAAAAAATATATGTATAGGTAGGTACATACAGATGTTATACCTACATATACATTATATATGTCACATAATGTGTACATAGGTATTTCCCTTATTTTATGGAATCTTGTTGCTTTAAGTGATGAGTGAAGATTTTCTTTTTTCCTTCCCAAACCCTATTCATTGGTTTTCGAGGATTTTCCTGTTTTTGAAATTATTTAACATCGATTTCCACCTTGTACTTGTTATCTTGAGGCATACAGGTGCTCTTGCATTAATATATGCCTTGTTATAATTATTTTATCTTCATTATATTTGGAAAGTGCTTATAAACATAATGATCTTGTCGTCATATGATTCAAGTCCAAGAAATAATTAGAAACTGTTATTGTAACTAAGGAAGGTACTTAAAATTTAAACCATTTATATTTTGATATTATTGTGGCGTTCAGTGGCGTAGCGTAGGGGGGTGCGGTCCACCTCGTACAGCACTTTTAGGGGGCGGCAAAATTTCAAAATAAATAATACTTCTGTCGAATTCCTTTCAGCAAAAAATTCGTTTTTTTTCTAAACAGAATCGATTTTTTTTTTTCTTAAAGGGAATCTGTCCAGAAAAATCAATTTTTGTCTTCTCAACAAATCGATTTTTTTGTTGAGGAATGATTTGATTCTAGCTTATCAATGTCTAGAAAATTTTCGGAATATAATTCCGAGTTTTTTGGAAACAGTATTACCAGAAGTATAAATTATCACTTTATTATAGAAACTAGACAGTACGGAACCATCTAATTATATCCAACTATTTTTTTTTAAATTTGAAAATAGACTATCATAGGCGATTTCATAAAGCCCTTTTAAATATATAACAGGCTTCTAAATCTTAAAATGACGTTTGTTAACATTCTTCATTTAAAAATCTTAAAGGCTTTATTCAATATTTGTGTCATTAAATTCAAAGATTATTTTTGTTTTTAGCGGAATAATTTAAATGGGATTTATTTTTATTTTTGAGTGTGGCATCTGTTGATTAGATTTAGATTTGAATGCTTTTCACATATTTCTAAAAAAGTAGTGATGGAATTTTTCTGTAATACAGGGCCTTATAACCCAATTTTTGTTCAAAAAAAAAAACTGGGTTATTAAAACTTAAACAAGCAATATGACTGTCGTTTTACTAAAGCTATAAAAAAAACGGAAGGCATATAAGTAAAATGTTTCCTCCAGTGTTCCATCCGCTTTTCAATGACTGTCCTTGCCGGAAAGTTATTTCACTCTATACTATACTCCAACCCCCCCTGCGTTCGCCCCTGCTAATACCTTAACATCAGGCTGTTTAAAATTTTGCGCCAATTTGTTTAAATGCTGGATAATAGGTGGATAAGGATAAAGGTGTTTTTGAGACAGATGAACTATATCGTGACCAAATTCAAATTTCAAATACTAACATACTTTTTATTGCTCCATCTACCAACATATAGTTGAAAGAAATCTGAATTGTACCAGATTACTGATGTTTTTTTTTATTCTTTGGTACTAGAAGAGCTGTCATTTACCAAGTGACGTTTCTTTATCATGGAAGGATTTTTTTTTTATTTCACTGTATTTATTTTGGCGATGTGAGAAGACCATTGTTTTGTTTTGTTTTTACATAACTGCTGGTAAAAAATGCACTGTTAATAACGAAAAGCTAGGCAAGAATTCAAAATCAAATCATAGAGCTTGCTTAAAGATTTCATTTCGTTTCTGGCTCACTACGCAGGAGAAAAATGGCTTTGTTAACTCGTTTCCCATCAACGCCAGGATCGCCCAAAGTTTTACTGCATCTGCAGAACTGCATCAGCTTTTTATGGCCATCGTTGCACAAATCAACGCAAATCGATGTGATTGACACCTTCACAAATGAGCTGGTTATCAAAAAAACAAAGAAATGGGAATCGTTGCGCGAAAATCTAATGAAGTCCGATGGTCGTAGTTCACCAACACCATCGTTCGGCCAGACAGTTGTGCTGGCCAAGAAGGGTGTCCTGCAGGACTTGGAATCGATACGTTCGCCTGAACTGGGCCTAGATATCCGATCTTTATCCCGGGCACAATTGGACAATCTTCTTCTATCTACTTTGGAAATTAAGAATAAAGTTGATTTTTTGTATTTGATAAAACAATGCATTGCTTGGAGATTGCTGCCATCCAAGGTAGGTTTGAGTATTGTGAATTTCTTAAAAATTAAATAACATTATTTAACTTTTACTAGGACGTTATTTAAGTACCTATGAATTTTTTTTTTTTTTTCAAACAAATTATGACATCATGATTTCACAACATGTTTTTTTGTGAACCTTTAGTTCTATAAAGTCTCGAAAGGTTGGCACGCGATAATACTATAAACACGCATTGAAATTCTGTGTGTCAAAATATTTTACTTTAGATAAAAATATAGGCTTGTAAACGAAACTAATCAATTTGGGAAAAAAACCCTAACATTCGATATTCAATTATAAGAAGTGTAATTTGAAGTATGGTTTTTCTATTCCACGTCATAAAAGTTTCAATTAAAATAATAAAATATTCTCACTCTCATTGCAGGACGTTCTCATCGAATGTCTTAAATATCTTAGCACTTTGCAAAAGACTCAGCAAATCGAAGATTTTATTGAAATTTGTAAGTTGCAAAAAAATCCTCTTCTCAAAATCTATGGTGGCTTGGCTCCATTTAAAGCAATGGCCATGTGGCGAAGTGGTAGTTCGGAAGGAGCATTACGAACCCTCGATCAAGGCTACTCGAGTTGTAAAGATGACGAGGGTCGTCGTATGATTCGAATCGCTTTCAAAACCATCTCCGAAGAAACTCTAGAGAACAAAAGTGATGCGGTTTTAGTTGGTCTGACTAAATTGGCTAAGAAAATCTACGCCGAACAAAAAGACATCTTTGGATTGGCATGTGTTTGGAAGGCGTGCTTTGCAAGTGAATGGTTTTCTGATCAAAAAACGGCTGCCCATTTATTCGAGGAATATGAGGAGCTGCATGGTTTGATTGGAAGGCGGTTAGTAATAAAAATTAATTTATTTTTGTGTCTTATACATTAATATTGTTTTCCATAGATCCCAATCACTATGCTCTTCATTTTTGCGGCAGAAAAATATTGATGCTGTGCATCGATTAATTGAACTATTTTTGCAATATAAACAGCGCGATTCGTGCAGTAATTGTTTAAGTCTTTTATTCAATTATCAATGTGAGTTAAATTTGTATACAATTGCATATACTATTTATAAAGAAATCATCTTCCATATTTTAGATCATCGTAATGATCTCCGAGCCTGTGCTGAGGTTATAAAGAGTTGCAGTGAACTAGATATGCCTCTGAACGAGACTCAGAATGAACAATTTCTCAGTCTGTTCCTGAATCAATCGGCTGCACCGAAAACCAGCAATAAACAATCTATTGCAAACAAGTTTCAATACAAATTTTAAGTACCTTACTAGAAAATACGTAATTCTGGTTGTTCTTATAAAAGTTATTAGCTGTCGTTTATGCATACACAACGCATACGTAGCCTTTCATGTATTTAGGTTTATGTTTTAACGCACCGTATTAAAAGAAAACAAATTTTGATTAGCAATTTCATTGATAAAGTAGTTCCAATTTAAAACTATAAATAGTCGTGTGTATTTTTGCTACTCGGTAGCGTCTGATTTTTTCCATTTAATTTGAAAACAAAAGAAAGTTATTATTTTCTTATTTTTTTTGTTTAGCGTTACAGTTTAAGTTAATTCATTGCATACATAGAATGTATGTGCACGTACATTCATGCCTTATTCATACATATATAGTTACTTTTTATGGTTGTAAATGGAAAGATGCATCTCAATATACATCTGCGATTTTTTCGCATGAAACCTGGTACCTATTGTAAGGTGTGACCCAATGTGAGTGCACGATTTAATTTAAAAATAAAACGCATTGTAAAGTAAACATGGTCCGATTATGTATGGAATAAAATATCCAGCATATGTCCCCCGCGGCTCTGAATGAAATTTGCGATCGATTCATGGGCACGACATGAGCTTCAAACAGGGGTGAAATTCTGTATGGGCAAAGCGAAGAAACATTTTCGTCTATGCGAAAGTTTTGCTTCAAATCCTTATGCAAATCTTTCGCACAAACGAAAACGTTTGATCGCTTTTCCCATACAATGTCCCCACAGCACGCAATTATATTGAAAATGGAGTAGACTCTCTTCCAACGAATTAATTTGCATTTTGTATCATTGGGAATTGAATTGAACTTTATGTGAATCCAGAGTTATAAGCATTGGCATATTTGTACCTCAGTCTGCTTGTTTCTGGGAATGCTAATTAACCAAAGTTTTTTATTTTAATTTTGAGTATACATATTTTTAAGTAGGTAGGCATGCTGTTTTAATAAAGATATTTATGTAAAATTTTAGGAGGTCCTAAAGTAAAAAACTTTATCTATATTGCAATAAAACGAGGTGACTCTAGTTATGCCAATTTACTACATTAGGGTGGCGTTTATTTTGGCAATGTTCGAATTTCTTTCGTTTTTGTAATTTCTTTTTCAAGCGACGTACATACCCCGCGACCTATTTCGGCTAAAGCCGAGCCGTTCGTTGGGACAATCGACAATGGATAATTAATCACGATCTCTTGCTGTTGTGTTTATTAAAAATATTCAGATTCACGCAAAATTATTTAACTCACCTCTATACTCCTTTTTCTATAGTTTGTGTGCAAGACCTTTAAGCATGAAAAAAAGTATATATTATGCATACTACGGCATCGCGATAAGCGGCCCTATCGAGGTAACCGTCGAAGCGGAATTCTCTCCAATTTCCTACGAATCGAAGATATTTTGCTTCGAGATAGTTCTCCGACCAGCAAAATGTCTCCGATTCGGAGGAAATCGAAGAGAGTTCCGCTCCGACGGTTACCTCGATAGGGCCGAAGGAATTTTATATGCGATAGACTTAAGCCTTAACTACATTGGCCACTTTTTGCAAAATTACAAAAGTAAAAATATTTTTTTCCCGCTAGCGCAGTTGTTTTGTGAAAAAGAATGTACACAATTCTTTTTACACCAAAATTTAAGCTTTCTGCATCATTTTTATAAGTTTTCCAGTGAGAAACACGATCCCAAAATGAGTTTGAAAATTTTCACTTTTGTACTTTTTCACTTTTTTTTTCTTATGTAGTTAAGCCTTTATGCACTACGCTGCAACCAAAACTGAGATGCAAAATACTGTATTCCCTGTACTGAATATCTTTGTTGGACAAACTATAAAAATGGATAAAATTTAACTGGGATTAAATTAAGAAATAGTAACAGAATATCGAAAGACAGAGTCTCGAAAGGCAGAGGTTCAAAAAATATATTTTCGAAAAGACAAGACAAAGGTTCGATAAGACAAACTCCCTTATCGAGGTAACCGTCGTCGGAGCGGAATTCTCTCCGATTTCCTTCGAATCGGAGACATTTTGCTTCGAGGTAGCTCTACGATCAGCAGAATGTCTACGATTCGTAGGAAATCGGAGAGAATTCCGCCCCGACGGTTACCTCGATAGGGTAGTACTAGATTTTTGTTTTCATCTACTCATGAGTACTTTGCCACCTCCAAAGGAACACAGCTAATGTGTACCCCACTATAAATGAAAATAAATCGTCCGCAGCATTCTAGCTAAAGTTTCCAGCAACATTCAGTTCATATAGGCGAGAAGGGAAGGAAATAAGAGGGGTTAACATAATCTCCCCGGTCAATGAATCCAGGAGATTTTTTTGACGTTCACTACGTTTGTTGCCGCGACAATAGAAAACAATAACAACAACGTGTTGTTATTGTTTCCTTTTTTGTCGCAGCGATTAATCGCGTTGGTTTGGGAGAGCCTTAAAAGGAAGAAACAGCAAATTCTTTACCGATTTTGTTTCTTCGTGTGAAAGGTACAAGAGATTGTTAATACTGCTTTTACACTACAGCGATTTTTAATCGTTCCTTCTCTTTTCGACCTCGGCCACCCAGAAGTCGCTCGCCTACGTTTTTCGAAATCGCAAAAGAGTATTGCAAGGTGTGAAAGCCGTCTAATACGGCAATATTCTCATGCAATTTTGTCAAATTTCGTCGACGAAAATTCGTGAGAATATTGCCAAAGGCCGTGTAAGGAGATTAAAGATGGATTTACATGTATCTTCATCTGCAAACATCAAGAAAAGTAGAGCGGGATAGAGTCATACCAAAAAAACGAATGTGTGAAAGAGCACCACTATGAAGATGAACATGTTCGTCTTCGCTATAATCTTTATCTGCGTTCCTATAATCAAGATCTCTGCATTTTGTTCTTTTCTCTCTATCCAACAAACAAACATTTTTTATTTTGTATCCCTTATTTTTTGCAGAGCTCGCATGAAGATACATGTAAACACTGAATATCCAAACAATACGAAATTAGTTGCACGGTGTAATTTTGGTTAGCTACAGTTTTATTGAACACATCCCACTACACCTTAAAATAAAACGGAACTTTTCATCTTCCGTTTATTGCTACATCTCTTTTGAATTATCATTCGTAATTGCTTTCCTGTCACTCTTGTCTTTCAACTTTTCAACTGTGTCAGTTGCTGTTTTGCTTTCGCATTTATTTTATTGCAAAGTTTAAAAAGGTGTATACAGAAAATATAAATTAATTAAAATTCTTATTGTAAAAGTGGCGACTAGATTAGTATTCCAACTCGAATTAGTAACAAAGATTATTCAACTTATCATCTTTTGTGAAGTTTCAAAACTTTTGCCGCGATAATTTTAGCTATAAAGCAATCTGTCTGTCTGACATAAAAGCAGACAAACGTTTTAAAATCGTTTATAAAAGATTTCGACTCATCCCAAAAAAAAAACAGAAAATTTGTTATAAGTGATTGCGCGCGTTATTTTGGACATAATGAAAAAGTACTGAAATAGTTGCGATTGTAAGATAATCTGGAAATTTCTATATTTTACCCATGTAAGTATTAAGCACGCCATTTTGATTTGTTTAAATAATAAGTAAAATCCTTATTTTTTTTTTCAAATCGGTTTATTTTATTTTATGGTTTGTTATTGTTTCTTAAAAAAGCGGCATCTTCTAAATGACGGATCATATCATAATTGTCATTTGTGGAATAACAAAAAAGTTTTTTAAACATCAAATTTTTGATAGGGAAAATGTCAAAATGGTTTCGTGTCAAATAATCTTGGATTTTACTTTGTGCTCTTGCGCAGTCGTGTGAGTGTGACGTATGTTGCGCGCTGTGTGTTCTTCCATTCCATTTGCGATTTGCAATAGTAGTGGTTTATATAGTAGGCTTTTTCGTCCAATCAGTTAAATGTCAAATTTCAGTTTTTCCTATTTATCAGTTGTTATGTTTTCTGGTGGCTTTCTTTACTTTGTTATATACGACTGTAGAGTGTTGCCTAATGAAAATATTTTTTACAAGTATTCAATAGGGCTTTTTAACAAACAGCAATATTATCTCTGTCTCGTTCATTTTTAAATGTCAAACTAAATTCTTGGCACAATGACATTTTAGTGGCAGCCATTTGTTGGTTTTATTTTGAAGGCAAATAAATGTTTGGAATTGTAATTTCCTTTTTTTTTTAGAAAATCTAGAAGTAAAAATGTTTTTATAATTTATTTAAGATATTTTAATATTTTTATGGCACAAAATAGCTAGATTTTTGTAATTAAAATAAGCCCGCGTTTTTTTTTCTTTCCAATTTCATCTGTCATTGTGCCAAGTTTTTGCTGTCATCTGAAACTGACAATTTGGTAGAGATCTCTATTGAACATTATAAAATTTTTGTAGAAGTACAAACCAGAAGTGAATTTTATTTAAAACTTTCGCTTTTTTGGTTTCAATCTGAAATCAGATTAAATGACAAAATCCTAAAGTTTAGTATGCTATGTATTTCCAAAGTGAATTATCAAACACAAAAAACTGACGAGATCATAAACCTAATGACGATCTAAAGATTCCGTTGCACCATAAAGGAAAATGCATTTGTTCTTGTATTTTGTCATAATTTGCAAAATGATGTCAGCATAATTTATTTATTTAATATTAATATACAAGCGATAATATATCTAACAGATTTCAGCATTCCAAAAGCAAATTAAAATTTGAATAATAGGTGCAATACCTCCATTTTAAGTTTATTTCGATTAAGAATTCAAAAATATAGTTTTTGAATACACAATAGACCTATGAACTTTTTTTCTAGATTGTAAAGTTATTATTCCAAGTAATTGGCATCTAGCTTCATACCCAAGTCAAAAACCCCCGCCCATTTTTGTTTCTGAATACATATTTTGTGAATTTTCTCAACCCTATCGGTATGGACTCCAAATAACATTTGTGTACTCCAAAAGTGATCTCACGAAAGACGTAAACAAGTATAATAACACGAAAGGATCTCTAAAGTCTTTTCGATTACGCTTTATGAAATCTACCAACGAGTTGGCCTTATGGACCAAATATTCTAAATAACTTTAAAAAAAAGTTGGGAATCAAAGCTTATGATTCAATTGCATTCTTGAATAGCAAACTATGAGATTTTCTGGAAAAAGAAATCGCATTGCAAAACTAAAGTCTGTGTATACTGCGTTCACTTAAACATTTCGCTCCATAGCATTAGATATATTATTCTACTGTCCCCAACCCAACTGTCGTGCCTTGGTGAAACGCATTGTACTAAAGGTCGCAAAAAATCTTCCATTTGAATTTAATCCACTAAAAAAACGAAAATATTATTTTTTTATTTTTGTTATTCCTCTTCTTCATCTGAAAATAATAATAAATAAATAAAGCCCATTAATTATTTAATAAGATTTTAAATCTTACAAAACAAAATATGCCATTTTAAAAGTCTGATAAATATTTGTGAAACCAAAAAACAATAAATTTCAAAAATTATTAACCCGTTTCTAAAACAAACAATGGATACTGACAGCCAAATTAATAAACGTGGAATAGCGAAGGTTTAGACTTTATTCCATGGACTAAGTACAAAATGTTATAAATAAAGTAATACTTCTACTAAGCGACGTTTACTAAACTAGAACACCGAAGAAAGTGGTCTTGCGAAGTAATAAGAGCCAGATGTGTGAATTTATTTTGAAATATAAGTTAAGATTGCAAATTTGGAGTCCAAATAATAACGTTTTATACACCTATTTATCGAGTTTGCAATTATTGGACAATCAGCCAACAACGACAAGAAAATGTGAAATATACAGAACCACATAAATCCAAAATATAGGTTTTTCAAGGAATATATGAAAACTCATACCAATTGTTTTTCATTTTTAAAATAAAAATAAAATAAAAGCAACAGATACAACACACACAATTTTAGTAAATTCGTAAAATAAGGTTGGAATTAGCCTTTTTTATTAATATAGCTGTGACTGTGAAAAAGTTTACTATGGTCAAACGAAACAAAATATCGAAAATTTATAAGACCCTAGGTCTTACTGGCATATACATATGTTTGTGTTTTTTTTTTTTTTTAACGCGCTTTAAAGAATACTCCACGTACATAAAAACAAATAATTGTAAACCTTCAGCTCTCGCCAACCATGTTCTTACAAATGAATATTTTAACAAAAACATTTTTAAATTGATACGACAAGTAAATAACCCCAAGCGTTTGGATGCATATGAAAGTTCTTCGTACAAAAAGACAATGAATCAAAGAAACTCTGACAGTGGCAATATAACATCATGCCTTTTCCACTTGGTGTAACCTTCATTTAAATCCGACACAATCATCTGGAAAAAGTTCTTTGTTTTTGTTTTTCTTTTACTATAAAATAAGTATTACATATTTCGTGTGTCGTCTAACGTTAATCTAACACCTGTTCTAATTCGTGTGTGCAATACTTACTAAGAGAACATTGCACTTTGGACCTTTGATGCTGCGAAAGAAGAAGATGATACTTTTCTCATCAGTCGTGTCTGTTGATGATGATAGACAAAGTCTATAGAAATGCAGCAGAGGTACCTAAATTTTAAATAAAACAAAAAATTATTTTATTTTTTATTGAGTAACATTTAAGTGTGTTCAATAAGGTTTCATTGTTTTTTATTGTTACTGACACAGCTACCTAAAAGCTTCTATATTCAAAAATTAAAAGAAATCTGTACGTTAGCGAAAAGTAGGAAATAAATAAAAAAAATCTCTTCTATATCTATGGTTAATAAAAGTTTTTGGAAATAAGTTTTCTAAAAAAGTATATTTGGATAATTTAAAAGAAAAATGTTTAACTTTTTTTGAAAATTCAATACCTTCTTTGAAAACTTGACAGTGGTTTTTGAAAATGATTTCTTAAGTGTTCAGTAATAACCATCTCTTTTGTTTTCAAAGTTTTTAAAAACAATCATCTTTTAAAATAAATAAAAAACAAATTATCAGGTAAGTATCTTATGTTGTTTTCGATTGGATTTTGAGTGTTTCATTCCTATTGAATAGGAAAATTTAGAGTAAAAAACACTGCCAAAATCCAAACGAAGTAATGGGGAAGGGAATGCCGACACAAAGACGGCGTTAACTGATTTAATTGATTTTAGTCTTTGTAAAGTTAATTTATTTTGATTATTTAATTGAAATAATTAAAATTGTAATGTCATATTGACCATTACCAATTTTTAGACAAGTTCGCTCTTATCTGGTAATACTGTATTATTGCATTTTGCTTTTAACATCAGTTTCTTGGCATACTTGTTCTTATATACTGAACGTCAGTCATCACCGGTGGTGCGTTCTTTTATGTTACTGTGGTTAACTATAGTTAACTATAGTTAACTTCGGTCGTTCCTTTAATTCAGAAAAGTTAATTCGAGTAACTTTATGACGTCATAAAATCGTTCCTAAATTCCAAAGTAAAAGTGTCAAAAAGTAACTTTTTGTAACTTTTTCCAACTCATCTCCTCGATATGAATTGAAATAGTTGATCTGTCAAACACAGCTGAAATGCAATGGTGTATGTTTTGTTTACTTTTTGCCCTTTTGATTTGGAATTGTTTTCAATATTTAAAATATATTTTTATCAATTTAATCGATTTTTTTTGTCGAATTTTATTCTTGGAATAGTTTTCTTTTATTTTCTGATGCATTTTCTTTCTGTCGGCATTTTCTTCTTTATATTTGGTTAATTTTTCATCACAAAATTCTGTGCCATAAGCAATGAAGAAATTTGCACATGTTATTTTGAATTCCTAATAATTATTTTTGCAATAAATTTAATGCAATCACATTTTTTCTTGGTTATTCATTCCAAATATACAATTCAATTTTTTTTTCAACCCCTTTGGTTTGACAGATTAACTATTGTTAACTCTGGTCGTTCCTAAATGAAAAAGTTACCAAGAGTAACTTTCTTAACTATGGCACATCAACTTTTATTTTTGACACATTAACTATAGTTAACCACAGTAACATAAAAGAACGCACCTCGGTGCAGCACAAACACTCACACATTAAAAAAAAAAAGAAACAAATACTACTAAAGAAATTCAATAGGAAAAATAAATGAGAAAATACGGCGCCATTTTGGTGAAAATTTTTACCGCGTTACTTTTTTATTTCACTCAAAAGTATCGCCAACCCTTTCCATCCAATGCATTTTTATAGGCAACTTGCCGTCATTTTTTTTTTCATTTTTCTGGTAATTCTCATTCGTTTGGTGACAGCTGTCATAGTTGACTGTGAAAAAATTCTTCTACGAAAATTTTGAAGTTTCTTTGGCAGTTCAATTAATTCACAAAAAATGCAATAAACACTCAAAGTAAACTACTTTGCAAAAATAAATAAATAACAATCGCTTTACCGGTTTAGCTTTGAAGAAAAAAATTATCAAATTTTTAATTTTTTTTGTGAATTCCCAACGCATTGTCAACGTGAAACCCAAGAATAAATTTAATTTTAAAAATATTGGTGTGTTTTGTATGGAACTTTTATAAATAAAAACTGAAAAAAAAAATTGTTTTTTTTTTTTTTTTGTATGTAATAAATTTCATTTTTGTTCACAGATAATTTCATTGGGATAGCTTTTTTATCGCTACAATTAACATCACCTAGGCAGGAATTAAAAAATAACTTAAGGAGACTGCAGGAAGAACAAAATGATCTCGCCCGACACTCTCCACCATGAGGAGGTCAACTCTGACCTCGACCGACAAATTCGCCAGGACATCCACGACATGGCTCAGGAGGCCCAGATTCAAGCGCAGATAATTCAACATGAAGGTAAATAATATACAAAAAAAAATCTCTAAATGCGAGTGAAATCAAAACCAATAACACGTTTGGCAGCCGTTTGTATCGCGTCCATACCCAATTTGACTTTACCTCTGCATCTTCTGATAAATTGTCAACTTACGTAAGTGACATTCTGATTGTCATTTATATTTTTTTTTTTCTTATCACAGGAGTGAAGTTGATTTTCTGTCATCAAATTCCTTCTTTTAAAAAGAGGGACTGGATTTGTCTAATGCATCAAAATGATTGCTGAAATTATTAATTTTGCTGCATAAAAATCTGTCCTCAATTCCATTAAAAATCCCCAATATGGCAATATGGCGCCCGCCTGCGTTTAACACGAATAAATCTTGTAAAAAGAAATCATATCAAATCTAGCCAATGACTTTTCTGGTTTTCTTTTCGCCCTTCCTCTGTCAAAAATTTATTTTCGTATTTCCATTTTTATTGGATTTAAGTATTTCGATTGTGTGGGTATTTAAATGTTTATTTTGTTTCTTTTATTATTTTCATTTTTGTTGCATCATGATTATGAGAATGACAACGACGACGGCGCGCTCAAAATATCAAAAACGAAAACTAAAAATGTTGACATTTGAGAAACGTTGCTTTTGTTTATGCATTTGAGCTGTGGGAGCTATGAAAATGCTGTGGGTGGTTTGGCAAAATTTTAAAATGTAAGATGATTGATAGTAATTTAGTATGTAAAAACAAAATAAAGGTTTAATAGGTGCCTATTTTTATAAGTATAAATAACCTCCTCCCACTTCTACCTATTTTCAGAATTATCGCTCGAACTGGAGCTAACGGTTTTGGTACTAAATATATGTATATCTGTTTAGTAACGTTCAATTTCTTACAAATTTTCAAATGCCTGTTTGGCAACTTGAAACGTTCACCTAGTTTCCCAAAACTGTGTTTTTCCCAAAAAGCTATTTTTGGGTGTGCAATGTAATGTGCATGATAAATACAATTCACTGCTGTTTTAAGATAGGTCTTTACTTTCTGGTTGGGGCGTTTGCGATTTTTAAATCGTCAGTTAAACAATCTGTTACATAACCGAGAAATAAAGTTAACTGAGGAAAGGTGTTTTTTGACATTGAAAATATTTATTCCTGGGAATAATTTTATCTTGCTCTGAAGTAAACAGATAGCTTTATTCTCAGGAATAATTTATATCCGACTAATGAAAAACTAATTTTTGCTCTAACTGAAGAATAAGTATACTAACCGACTGCCTCATTGACTATTGAAAAATGGGCCTTAATAAAAGAAGTAGACCGAGATCCCACAGCAATTTTTGGGTGTAAAGTATAGCAAAAATTCAATGATGCAATAAGATAGGTCTTCACTTTTTATTTGGAAATATGCAAGTCTTGCAAGCCGTAGTTGGGGCGTTTGGAAATAATGCTGCGTTGAAAATGCATTCTTTCTGAAAGCCCAGATAAAAGATATACCTAGGAGCCTTCTGTATGCAAGACGCACTTGAAATTTCATTTTTATAGTGCGTCTTGCATACAGAAGGCCCACCTAATATGCCCTAGACCCCCATATTAATGTCTATGGTTTTCAGCTCTTTAATTAAATATAGTTTTTTAATGGTATACCTTTTATCTGAGTTTTCAGAAAGAAATGCATTTTCATTGCAGCAACGCCCAAACCACAGCTTGCAAGACTTGCATATTTGTGAATAGAAAGTAAAGAAATATCTTCTTGCATCATTAAATTTTTGCTATACTTCACGCCCAAAAATTGCTGTGGGCTCTTAGTCTAAAGCCGTTTTAGGTGAATTCGACTTCTTTTCAACTCAAATCAGTCTTACTCAAAGACTTCTCAGGTGAAAGATCTGGCTGTCAGCAATTTTGTAAAATATTTTTTTTATTAAGATTAAGAAAGTAGCATTTGCAAACATGTAGAAATTTTATATTTAATATTTTGTCCGTTCCTTAAGCTCGCGAACGTTTCCAATCAACATCAAGTGTGGATGAATCTGGTTCCGATCATGATGGCAATCATCAGGATATGCAAGACATGAGTGACATCCAAGATATAAAAGATATCAAAGATATAAAAGACATCCTTGATTCTGGCGATGGCAACAATTTGGATAGTTCTTCTATACGCAAACGTCGTGGCAATCTTCCAAAGCACTCAGTAAAGATACTTAAGCGCTGGCTCTATGAGCATCGATACAATGCGTATCCTAGTGATGCCGAAAAATTGACTCTCTCACAAGAAGCCAATTTGACGGTTTTACAGGTAAGAATTTTAATGTTTCCATAACCATAGATAATTTCGTTCCTCTAAATGTACAAATTTGCTTCATCACATATCATTCTTCTGTATTATTGATTCGGAATGAAGACGCAAACTTAACGTTGCGTTTACTGACTGCTTGCGCTTCATTCACAAATACGATTTTATCAATCTTCATTCGCTGTAAGAAAAATAATATTTTCTTCTTTTTTAAGGTTTGTAATTGGTTTATAAATGCTCGAAGGAGAATCTTGCCAGAAATGATTCGCCGCGAAGGCAACGATCCTCTTCATTATACCATATCTAGACGAGGTAAAAAACTTAACTATTCTTCAATGAGTACATCGAGTTTGAACACATCTGGAAATAATGCCCCAAATCCAATTACTGGCAGCCCGGCTTCAGAAGTTGTAAGTTAAAAAAAATTTATGAATACCTACCTAAAAGTGTTTACAAATGTTTTATGTTTAGATTGTTGGGGCAACCGAAGAAGTCGAAGGAGAAGAAGTACATGATGGTGTTGCCAACGTACTCACTGCATTAGGCCATCATTTTGTTCAAACACCGGGCGGTCAAGTTGTTAAAGTTGAACCCGAAATGGAGTATGATGATAGTGTTATATACAGGTAAAAATAAATTCATTTTATCACCACCATTCATTTCTTCAGATATCACAATAATTTAACGAAAAGATACCGTCGACAAATGTTGCCCTCAAATTCACAATTCATGCAAGTTCCAAGATATCCCTTTAACGCATCCGCCCTTATTCAGTCGCCTCAAGCCTATCAATTCTATCAATATCCCCGCAATAATTATTACTATAACCAAACTGTTAACCAAATCATTCAAAATAATCCCAATCAAAACTTTCCAATTCCCGCTATCAAGAAACGGAGGTAATCTTGTCTAAAATTATTGAAAAATTATTAAAAAAAAGAAAAAATATTTTTTACCGTTTCTTAGATCTGAAGATGAGAGCGTAAATGAATATGAATCATGTTCACCAAGCGAAGAAGATACATCCAAATTTGAGAACTCTGATGCATGGCAGGGTGTTATAAGGTAAGCTGAAACGGTCTTTTGTTTTTGTTATTTTTTATTTTTGCATGTGTTTTTGAGTTTTGGAAAAACTTCTTTTATTAAAATTGTGGGTCTGTTTTTAGTACCGAAGAAGTGACAACAAGTCCATCCAATGCTGCCTATTGGAGTGCGCCACATCCGCATTTGGCACATTTACCACAATTACCACACCCGTTGAGTGGCAATACAACAACAACCACAACAGTTGGTAAGTTTTTAACACATTAAAAACTATCTTCATATATTTAATGAATAAACATCCAAAGATAAAACAATTTCAGTTCCTATTGGCTTGGCGCGAGGTGGAAGCGCAAACTCACAAATTCTTGTGCATTCAGCAAATGAATCTAATACATCAGCCAATCACGTGATACACGCTTCAAACTCAATAGTGGAAGTTGCACCTACGACGGTAGGAGCTGAAGCAACTATTGTCACTTCATCCACGGCGACAACACAAAATAATGTGTCAAATAATAATAATATTAATAATAATAACAACAATAATACAAATAACAATAACACGTTGTCATCGTCAGCGCAGAGTATAATGATGCCCGGTAGTCATATGGTGAAAGGTGAGCCCCATAATTTAATTGGTACAATTCTTCTTTGCTTAGGTCTTAATTACTCAAGTCAAAAAATTGCTTTTTAGATTGTTCAAACTTTCAAAATCAATCAATCAAAAATCTTAACTGCTTCTGATCAAAATAAACAGGTCAATATACAAAAAGTCATTAGATAACTAGAAACATTTGGCGTGTTCAGGAAAATGTAATCTAGCAGATTTCTCCACGTTAAAAAGTGAGCAAGCGATTCTAAATTTTGTTTTCCTCAGTTTTGACAGCAAAACGGAGACATTTTGCTGAGGAATCCTGTTCATGTAAATGAGATTGCTGAGAGCTCTGAAATCTCATTTTCCTGAACATGCATATTAAATTAATTTTTCCTGGAAAACGATGGCTGCTTTTCAAATACTTTTTTTTTATTTTTTACAAACCAGATTACATAACAAAATATTAGCCAGAGAACCCTTTTCCTTTTTGTTTCTGCCTTAAAATAAAAAAATTTTTGTTTTTCGAAGAATTTTTTTCTAGCAAACATCAGCGCTTTTAAAACAGTGAACACTTAGCAGTGTTGCCCAAGTTTTACTTTTACGAACTCGACCAGTATCTACGTTCTGAGAAAACTCCCTTAATCCTACGTCACTCTATTTACAAATTACATAGACTGAAAACTCCCTAAGGGCAATCACATTCACTATCTTGTCAGTGAAAACTCCCTTACTGAACTATTTCACGCTTTTCCGATTAATAAATTACTGGATTTTTTTCGGGCAAAGTTATGCTGGTTTTTGTTTAAAGTAATTTCCTTCTAATATACTAAGGCATACTCCCTAAGTACATTTGTGCTATTTCACGCTTTTCCGATTAACCAATTACAAAAGATTTTCGTCAATAATTACGCAATCCTTCAAGTATATTTTAAGCCCAGGATCATACAATTCCGATCATTTTAGGATTTGTAATGTATATTTCCGAATTAAAATGCAAATATCTCAAAACCTAAAAAAAAGGACTAAGGGAGTTTTCATAGAACGACGACGATATGATTACACCCAAACATACAACAAAAGCTTTGGGTCTAATCAGTAGTTTGATCAAGATTGGATTTTTGAAAAAAAGTGATGCAGCAAAAAAGTAATTGAAAAAGTGGCCATTTTTGTTTGCTTGGATTGGATATAGTATCTATTTAACTTATCTGTGTTAATATGTTTAATTTCTTGTTGGTTTTGTTTCTGATTTTTCTTTTTTATTCATTATTTCTTCTAATTAATTGTTTTATATTAATTAATAAATTTTATTGGTGCGTTTCAGGTGTTATCCGAGATGATAAAGATAAATTCAAGTGTCTGTACCTTCTAGTTGAAACCGCTGTAGCTGTCCGCCAACGAGAACAGGAGCAAGAGGACGTTCATGTGCTGGGTAATTGAAATTTAAAGAAAACAATCCTCCGACAAGTCAATAATAAATTGAAAAAAATACACAAAAAATATTGCTAAAACTTGCTTGCCAACTTTAAATATTTTTAAAACACAAAGTTAACAAATTAGTTAATTATTTTTTTTAATTATTATTCTTAGCTATTAATTGCTTTTAAAATAAAAATCCGAAAGCATTTTTTTTTTATCCATAATCATCTTTTTCATACTCTTCCTCGAAAATTTAATTTTTATTATGTTACATATTTAATATTATTTATTTATTTTTTTCTTTCTTTACTGAATCCAGATTATGTTCATACATAGACAAAACAAACAAAACGAAAATACATCTAAAACAAATAAAAATAGTAAGCTACCTTCAAACACACACAAAAAAACTATGTATATCACCAACAATAATTATTCATCAAATAATCCTTCGAGAACACTTTACCAACCACATTCAATTTCGATCAACTTTTAAACTTACAACAAATCTTCAGTTTCATCAGTTTTTTTTTCTAATTAAAAACTAAAGAGTGCGAGACGGACTCCATCCATCGAAAACCAAGGGGAAGAGATAAAAGAGATGATATGATTATGAAGAGGGTTCAAAATAATAAGTAAAGTCAAACCATTGAGTGAGAGAATTTGCGAAAAACTTCAAAAAGTTGAAAATAAACAAACAAAAAACGTTCTTTTTTAAGTAATAATCATTCATACAAAAAAATACATAATAAATGTATTTATATATATAAATATGTGTATATATTTATAATCTTTAATTTAACTAACAGATAAAATATATTTTAATATATCACGAAAAGGGAACATTCAAATTATTCCCCTAAACAAATAGAAAGTTATTAAAATTAATAGTTTGAACATTTTTTTTTAATTTTAAATTCATAAATAAATACATAACTACTAAAATGCAAATCATACTGAATAATAATTTAAATATTATTAAATATAGTAATAAAATGGATCAAAATAATAAAAAAAAAATATAAAAAAACATATAACCATACAATTAGCCAGACACAAAACAAAAAAGTCCTTTTTTATATTAAGCGAAATAAAACTATTTGTTGTGTATAGAATAGATAGAAAAAAAGTATATGGTGTAGATGAATTCAATTCCAGATCCAAAATCATAATGTCAATTCCCTACAAGGAGCATAGCCTTTGTTTTATGCCTAAGTGTAGAAAAAAAATTAAATATAGTTTCTTCAAATTGTCGAAGAATTTCTATTAGTTTTTATATTATAAAATTCATCAAAATTTCTGTTTGTTCTGTTATTAAAAATTTTTAACTCCACAAACACAAAACTAAATAAGCAAAATTGGTAATTTATAGAGAAAAATGTCATGTAGAAGTTACTCAGCCCTATTCTGCTATTCGATCCGATCGAAACTTTCGATTCACGTGAAAGTTACATTCAAATTGCCTTAAATTATTTTCTTAAATCTTCAATCTTTAGAGTACAAATCTTAACTGATATTTATTTTTGAAATTCTTAAAAGAATCTAATTTTGTTTAAATCCTGTTTTTATCGAAATTTATACAAAATTTGGAGCAATTATTTCCCTCCGACGGATAGCAGAATACAAACTTTCACGTGAATGTTTTGCAGAACGGGGCTGACTGTTTGTTTTTGCGTTGAACTTCTAAGAATATTGTTTTGAAAATTGTCTATACATTTGTTTGATAAGATTAAATTTTAACGATATAAAACCAACTAACGGTCCTTATTGGAGATTATTCCGAACAAAAATTCCCATAGAAATGTTTTCCGCCTTCAAAATAGCTTGATTTGATAGTTTCCCTCAGAATCCATTGGTATCAGGAATAAATTTTCCAGAGGAATTTGTATCATTAAATTGAATTTTTGTTGCGATGGGAATTTAGGATAGTAGAAAAAGATTTGAGGGAATAAAAATATACCCGGTAGGGCCTATTGAATTCAAGAGAGTTAGAAACCTAACCAAAACTCATATGAAGACAAGAAAAGTTAAGAAAAATCGTCAAAACTATGAAATAAACACTTCATTTCTATTAAACACTCGATTTCTATTCAAAGTATTTTAATGGGTTATTACTTGAATTAGTATCGTAACTTTTTAATTCGCATGAACTCTAAATGAGCGTCTAGCATCCTTGTAACTAAAATAAATTGAAATAGATTTGGTTGTGCAATAGCTTGTGAGAAATCACGGCCCATAGTGACTGGCTTCTCGTCAATATCGAATTAATCTTTCGACTTGTTTGCGTACTCTGGGGTTATAATTTACCATTCTTCATGAAGCCTTGCTTTCAGTAAGTAAGTTGTAAGCTTCTCCGACAAACGTCGCACCGCATCGCATAGGGCTGACGCAGAAAATTGTGCAATAATTGCAATTACATTTGAGCAGATTTACAGAAACAATCTTTTCTCTCCGCCGTAAATTAAAAAGTTCAATTGGTATTCGGCCCTATCGAGGTAACCGACGGAGCGAAACTCTCTCCGATTTCCTACGAATCGGAGACATTTTCCTTCGAGGTAGTTCTCCGACCAGCAAAATGTCTCCGATTCGGAGGAAATCGGAGAGAGTTCCGCTCCGACGGTTACTTCGATAGGACCGATTAAAAACAAGTTTAAAAATATCTTTTTAACCTATGCATGTATGTTTCATTAACAATTTTTATAGAATTTCATTTTTAAAACAAAAATAATTTGTTTCCTGGAAATTTGACTATCAGCCTAGTCCTAGTAGAAACGTAAAAAAAATAAGACGGATAAAAAAAGAGCTAGCATATTATACTTTTCGCAATATTTTTACACGAGTTGAAAGTTAAGTAATTCAGCCAAATTAAATTTGAAACTGGATAATACTGAAGACGATAAAAGTTTAATTGAGTATGCACATTTGTTCAAAACAACTTAAGCGGGCTTAGTGAGATTAGTTTAAAACAATTACAGGCATGTCCTTCTTCTCAAATTCCCAATGTAAGTTTCGAACAAAAAAAAAAACTACGATTGCTTTTTTTTTTATCCCCCTTACATTTTTACTCATATTAAATTACCTAACAACCATGATTTCATACAAACTACATAAAAAACATTTGAAATTTTATTTTTAAACTACATATTTTAAATTAATAGCATGGATTAAATAACTAGAAAAAATTATCATTTCAGAAAAATTCAATTTCAATTCATAATTAAAAAACAAAACACCTAATTTACTTTTATCGTGTCATATAAAGAACTTACCAACTGAACTTGGCAAAAATACTGGATCATTGTTTCTCTTTGTTTAATCTTATTTTATGTACATTTTAAAATTTGGTTTATTTTTTTCTTTTGTATAGAATAATTATTCTTAATTTTCTTTCATTATGTTATCTTTTTTTTCATATTTTTCGTTTGTGTTTTAAAATAGTTTTAATCATTTATCATTATGTAACTTAATAACTAACTCACTGTCAAATGGAATATGAATATGTTTTTACATATAAAAACTTAAATAAAAAAAAATTAATTAATATACTGAAAAAAAAAATTTTTTTTTGTAAATAGTACTTCTAATTAATATAATCTTAAGCAAAGTCAAATGAATAAACAAAGATATATATATATTATATGTATGTATATTATATATAAATGTTAGAAACAGAAACAAAAATATGTAATATTAAACAAACAAAAAAAAAAAAGAAAGCTATATTACGGATGTAATTTTATTATTTTCTAGTAATAATAACGAAATTTTAGAAAAACGACTTTTTATGAAATAACAAATAGATGAAAGAAAAAAAATATTTAACAAACTAGAAGCACTATCTTATCTTGAACGACTTTATTAACATCTCGAATGTTTTTTTTTTTTTTGTTTTTCGTATAAAATATTTTCACAAATTATCTTCTTTAAATATTATAAATAAATTTTTATTTTGTTTTAATTTTAGTCAATAAATTTTGCATAACTAGTTTAAAACTAAAATGGTAAAAGATTTTAAGTACCAACAACAAAATATTAAACACAAACAAATATTTAAGAAAACTTTAAATAAAATGTATGTCTCCCAAAATGTGTTTTATAGTGAAAGAAAATCGAAAGAACTACAAATAAAAACGAATAAAAGTTAGAAAAAATATATCAATTGTTGTTTTTATTTAAGTTTGTGCAGTTGTAAGATTTTTTGCAGTTCTAAAATTGAAATCAGCATTTGTATAATCCAGATTTCTGCAGTTGTTTTTTTTTTTCAAAAATAATAAAAGACAAAGGAATGAAAGAAGAGACTACTGGCTATCAAAAAAGGTATAACACTTTTTAGTAAGTGTTGCCAATTTTTTTCCATTTTAAATACCTTTATTTATAAAATGCGCAAAAACACCATTTTAGATAGGTATTTACTTTAATTGGCTCGATTTCGACTAAGCCGCCATATAATAAAATAAAGTACTCTATTAGCTTTGATATGACATAAGTTTCATTACTGTTGAGCAATATTTAAAAATGGGCCCAAAATGCCCATGGTCCTTTTAGCGTGTTAGGTGCCAACGTCTAGTAAAAGTGCCATGTGATGTTATTTTTTATGTCAACAAATTTGTTATACAAATATTTTTATCTGCAACTCGAAACAATTAGGCATGAGGTTTCAGAGATTTCGTTCCACAGTATTTTGACAGAAAAACTAAGCAATTTAGCCGAGGAATCTTGTTCATGTAACATGCTAGAGGGCTCTGAGATATCTTTTCCAAAAAAAGCTCTCCAACAACGATAAAGTTGTGACATGTGTGTTAAAAATCTGTTATTATAGAGTTCCTTGATAAATAGTAAAACATATGCAGCATCCAGTGGAAATTATGTAGCTGCTCCATTTTTTGTACTCGCTTTATTGCGAGTTTCACCCGAACAATATTCCACACGGAAAATATTCCAGAAAATTTGTGCGCCTATTTCGAGTTTCACTCGAAAAATGTTTCATGTTTCGAAAATTGCCCTTATTGTGAACAATCAGGGGAATATAATGCCATTAATGATGGCTTAAATTTTCACTAATTTTTAGTAGATGAACCGAAAAAATAAACTTCGTTCAGGCGAAACTCACAACAAATTTTAAAATTCCGGGGAAAACAATTTTGTTAACGTGAAATTTGGTTCGGATGAAACTATCATAGATCCATTGTATAAGAAAAAAATAAAAATTGCCATTATTAACGGATTTTGCTATAATTTCTTTCCGATTACGGCAAAGCAAATAGTGCTAACTGCCTTCAAATAGTAACGAATATCACAAATGGTAGGTTATTTTGATTCATTTCCGTTTTAGCATAAATTCACCACATTTTTGTAAATTCACCAAACCCTCGACTAGTTATCTCACTTGTCGATTATCTTGTTATCACCTTTTCACTTTAACATAAACCGAAAAGGTAAATAAAACTAACCTGTTTTGGAATATAGTATCGTTCTGTTTGCTCTTTAAAATATCTCCTTGAGAAAATATTCTTCTCTCCTCATTACATTCAACAAGTGTCAAATACAAAAAAAAATATAGTATCTTCTTTCTCATGCATTGAATTGTTTAATTTCATTGTTATAATATTGTCTCTTTCTAGTAGAACTGCATTCTAAAAAATAAAATCTCCAAAAACAAAGCAAAGTGGAGAAAACACTAGCAAAGTGAAATTTAACAGCATTTGCTTTTGCATTATTCGAATTGTAGTCAATCGGAAAAGACGGTGTGCATTTTCCATCCTCCGTCGTTCGTCATCGTCGTCGTGGTGGTTCAAGTCCTTTTTTCCAAGCAAGATTACTTTCTTCATAACTAAAAAACATGTAATTTCTTCGAGAAAAGAAATTTCAAAGTTTTTAATAAGATTTTAATGAAGTGCAAGTGGGAGTGGGAGTCCGATTCACCTAAAAAAAAGTGTCGTTAAAAAAGAATTAAAGAATACAAATACAAAACCGTGATTGAAGTGATAATAGTTATTCAAACAGAAAAGTTGGATTGAATTGTTAATTCTTTTCCAATCAAATAATTTCGATGACTCTTTCTAATCACGTTGATATTAATAACCCAAAATAGTGCTAGATTTATGTAATCAGCTTAGTTTATTTGGCTTTATCTTCGTCGTTGTTGTTTTATATTTTGAGTGTGCTGGTTTTGTAGTGTGTGCGCAAATTTCGTGAATCATTTCGCAAAAAAAAAATTCTTCAGAAATTCAATACAAAAAAAGTGCAGTCAAGGAAGTAAGAGCCAAGAATTTCAGTTGAAAAAGTTAAAAAAAAAAAAATACAACAAAAGCACAAGAAAAGAAATTCCTATCTTCGAAATTGATGCAGGTTCGGGAATCCATTCCATCCGAATCGGGAACAAAAACGGGAAGTTGAAAAAAAAGAGTAAAATTCAGAACAAACAATTTGTTTTTGTTTTATTTAACGTCTCGATTTTCGAGTTGGAAAACTAGTTGGACTGGTGGGACAACAAAACAACTGGTAACTCTGCTGGTTAACTGGTGCTGCTGGGCTGGTGGTTCACCTCAACTCAACTAAACAACATCTATCGACCTTTCTTTCGCGTGGAACGACCACTTCTCATCTCTAAACAAATAAATGGAATAATAATGTCATGGGATCTTGTACTAGGCGACACTTTTTGCTGTCAACATGTTTTCTGCAATTGGTAAGTTTTGTTCATTTTTAAATTTTTTAAAATTTGTTAATCTTAGGTAGGTTTTTAGGTATAATTTTGCTAGTAGTGTCGATAAAAGTAAAAACTGTTTTAAAGTACCTACCTAGATAGGTATTTACTTTAATTGGCTTGATTAACTATTTATCTTTCATTGTATTTTCGGGTTTTGAGATAAGATAGATAGGTAGGTACCACATAGATACCTAGACCTAACTTCTATTATATAATTTTTTTAACCCAGTAAAACTCATATTCCTGATTGTGTTGAATTATTAATCAAGTAAAATAAGTATACCTATGTACCTAGGTACTTGTGCATATTATAATGACAATAACTGAGTGCTAATGTTACTTTTCTTAGATCTCCCAGGTAGGTAGGTATGTAAATATTAACCTAGGTTTTTTCTGGTCGCGAAATCCGTACGAAATTCTTATAAAGGTCCGATTGTTATGTAGGTATTTAAAATACCTATTAGCTATAATCAACCCATTTAGTGATCAGATCATATAACTTAAGAATTTTGGCACTACACAGCCCTATTCTGCTAAACGTCCGCGTGAAAGTTTGTATTATCCATCGCATCGGAGGGAATGATTGTTCCAATTTTCGTGTAGTTAGGTACCTACATACCTACCTGCCTTTGTACCTATAATGTCGATTAAAATAAAATTTAAACAGTTACCGCCATATTATTCACTCAATACATCTAGATTACAAATTTAAATCCGGATGTAAATCATACAAATTCAATGTAAATTCATCTAGATTTAAATTTAAATCTGGATGTATCGAGTGAATAATATGGCGGTTAGATTTTCTTGAGAACTCCGAAAATAAAGATCGATTAATGTCGTTTTTCATTGTACAAAAGAACTGTTGATCTTTTTGCGAAAACATTTGCAGTTTTTCCATTTAATGTTTTATTCTAGGTGGAGACGAAAGATGCGATCTTTCTAGTTTTGGAAATTGGATCTGCTACATGAAATTTGGCCCCAATGAAAAATGGTCCAAAACAAAAAATAAATGACCCGAAAAAATTATATGAAAAGCAACAATTTTGTGAATTGGGGTCATTTTTAATTTTTAATTTTGGGATTATAAATTTCATTATGAAAAATGGCCACACTTTTATCTATTGTGGCTTTACGTACATATGTATGTAGGTACCTACATATGTATTTTTCGGGCAATTTTTCGATTTGCTTTGAGTAGGTATTTCTTCCTTTTTTTGGGGCTTTTTTTTAATTAAGTTTAAAGTAATTTTTCCATTTTGAAATTGGCGTAATTTTTCACTATGGCATTTCGTTTGGGGTCATTTTTAATTGAGCCCAAATTTCATGTTGCAATTTTTTCGTCGCCTATACTACAAGGAGGATGCCCACATGCTAAGATAAAATGTTTAATGCCAACAGATTTTTATTCAAAATAGCAATTCCTGGACTGCAATAAAAAACGACAAGGCTTGCATACGAAAAATATAAAAAAAATTATTTAAGGCAAATTGAATGAAACATTCGAGTGAATCAAAAGATTCACTCCTCTACCTACAAGTTGTACCTACCTATAGAATCTAAAACTGCATTTTATTTATTAATTTTGTAACCAGTGTATTTTAAGACTTGACACCCTATGCCTTTTTTACAACGCCTCATCTTGTGTTCTATTAATCTGACCTTCAAGGTCATACCTACCTAGGTAATAAAAAAAATAGGTATAGGTAGGTACTTAAGTAAAAATAAACTTCAGTTCAAGTGGAAAAATTGTTTTGTTGGGAGTCAAAAAATCTACAAATTAAGCATAAATTGTTTTCATTGTAAAAAACTTATATCTTTAGGTATTTTGAGTTTTTACTATTTTTGAAATCCAAATAGGTATGTATGTATTATGTAAATAATCGATCGCACTAAAGAGGTAACGAGAATTTCATAGTCTACCTACAAACTGTTGGTAAAATATTTTGCGTCAATTAACCACAATAAATAGTAAAACATGAAAAAAAAAAAAACAATTTTTAATTTTTGAACAAATTTTTAAAATTATATAATAATTAGAATTACCATTTTACAAAAACCGGTATCTCCGATATTTCGTCTATTGTGAAATCGCGGTAGAAAATACAAGCATCACCTAAACTGCTTTAAATAGTACCTACCTACATATTTGATGTTCAAAAGCTGTAGATTAAAAAAACAATATTTTTAATATTTGATGTTGTACTTACATAATAATTATTTTTCCGACACTTGGGTTAATGAAGACATTGTTTAGCGCATTCGTAATAAAAGAATTAAGATCTGTACCAAATTGCATCAAGATGCGAATTCGTTGCAAGGAGAATTCCTACTACCTACTGAACTATTTTGTGAAAGCTATCACGCTTTACTTCTTTAATTTCATCATTTGCTTCATTCAAATTTCTAATTCCAAAATTTGATAAGCATACAAAAAAAGAAAATTTAAAAGATTCACGTTCTGCTTTGCATCTGTCATCTGTGGACCGTCCTTATGACAATCTGTACGAGTATGACCCCTTCAATAGCCTAGTTTTTAACTTCAACAAATGCTAAATTTCTTTTTTGCCTTCTTGGATACCTACATACCTACTTTCGGCATTGTTAAGTTTTATTTTTTAAATCAAATATTTTACTTTATTTTATAGATAAAAGGTTAGGTTGTAACCTATTTGTCATTTATACAAAATCTTCTTTTAATAAAGGAAGAAGAGTAAGTCAAGTAGGTACATTCACCCACCTGGAAATCGGAAGAATTGGACTATTGTATATTATGTATAGGTACCATATCTAGCACTAAAAACCTTAAACCTTTGTATAATGTTGAAGCACATGTGTCATAAAAATATCAACACATTTCAAGATTTCTCTTACATCATCACAAAAACAGAACGATATAATACCAATTTAATTTGATAAGCTCATAACGGACACAAATTGGGTTAAGTGTTATTTCGCAATTAGACAAATTTTACAACAGCAATCTCCTTTGTCCATATCTCCATGTACAGTAAAAATATATTTTCATACCACATAAATGACAGACATATGTATATACCTTCCTATGTTTATATTCCCCCGTCAACGTTGCTCTGAAACAATCAAAACTTGCTCCCTATCGTATGGCAGAGACCCACTTAAATGAATTAGTGAAAACACATGCCTCCAACTCAAGTATTCTTAACCTCATGATTCAAGCTTCAAGGATATTTCTGACTGACGACTGTTTTATGTTTTATGGCCATCGTGTTAACATAGTTTGTTGAAGAATGTATAATTGTATGCAGAATCTGTATAAAGAAAGCCGATCCAATCCACACGACCTGATGGCACTAGGCTCAGTACCACACCGTCAGCTACAACAATACAGAAAAAGGATGTTAGCAACTACCATTGTCAAAGAATTATTTGCTGTAATGTAATAGTGTGGTTCCTTCCGTAATATATGCCATTGAGTGGTATAGGTAGGTACCTACCTACTGGGGAATCCTTTGTTCTTTTTGTATTTATTCAAATTCAATATATGACTGCAGAAAGCAGAGCAGTTGATTGCAGTGTTGTCCCTGTTGAATAACCAAAACAACTTGTGTGGTTAACGCTTAGTTCAACCACATCTTGTTTTATATACCTACATCACCGATGGGATTGTGACTCTGAGAACTGTATCATTGTCGCTGTGTCTTAGAACACAATCAGAGAATCAGATGCCATGTCAATATTTTATGTGGTTTTTGAATCTCGGTTTATTAGATGAACTGATGAGAAACCCAATCGAATGCAATGACACGTGCCAATAAAACTCATTGGAGTCGAGTTTCATCCTTGAACGGTTGTGGAGAACTTTGACAGATAACAAAGTGAGTGTACCGTCAATCCAAGTGACTTATGCAGTTTTTCAAACACAAATGTGAATAATGGTGGCAGTTTTTATTTTTTTTTTATTTTTAAGTAATGCATGACGTTTTATAGATGATGTTTGTTTGGAATGGAAATTGGAAACAGCTTTGTTTTGGTATCTTTTAGAAATTTTCTCAAAAATGTCTATAAGGATTTTGATTAAATATCGCGCTCACCTATTTTCTTGTAAAAGATTGGAATAAAACTATGATCTCGGCCGATTTTCTTAGAACGTAGGCTTATAAAAAAAGATTTGACCAAAAATAATTAATACATACATTTAAAGAAGCCAAACACTCGTAGGTACTCCAAAACACAGTCGTTTAAATTTTTGACGGATTGGTTATCTCATTTTGTGTCCAAAAATGGGCATATAAAATAGAAGGGAAACAAACATAACGAGTGTACCTAACTGTTGCAAATATTAATTGATCGGAGCACAAGAAATAAAACAGCCGAGCTTACAGAGTGTTAAAGGAAAGAAGGAACAAAGTTTTATTTCAATAGTTTGACAAGTACAAGTTGGAGCAGCGTTGCCAGATTCATGAAAAGTAATTTTAAGTTATGTATATTCACAATGCAAAACTTAGAAATTTATGCAAACTAATGAGTCACTTGTTTTTTTTTTCTGCTTGTATAAACCGCAATGACATCCAAAGTATTCAATGTTAGGAGTAACCTACCTACTTATCTCTGCATTTGAAAACGAGAGGTTAAAAAGAATGTGACTCAGTCGTGGACTTTATGCGGTTTACCTTTTCCTTTTATCATGGGATCAATAAAGTCCACATTATGCCTTCAACAAGAAAAATTAATAAATACCTACCTAAATATCAGGAGTGATGCGAGGTTCTTTACAACCAAAGAAACAAAAAATGGTTCTGAAAATGATTTTCTGGCATACGACTCGACACACCTTTATAAAAAAATAAATAAACAAATTTATAGACAAACATACCTACACAGAATTTCAACCATTACGAGATAATTGCAAATGCCGTTTATAATGATGTCAAGATCAATGTTATATTTTTCATGAAAGGTAGGCACCAATTATTAAAATCCACCGAAAGACCCCACAGTTATTGTAAAGCATAGGTATTCGGTCTCGCATAGTAGACTCAAGCTCAAGTTGTATATACCTAGTCATGGAGGCATTACTTTGTTTAATCCGGTTTTACTCTGGCCTGCTTCTACTTAAGACTACGTCAATGTCTCTCTACATCGCTGCGCTTCATATGATGCTTTCATCAAAAAGGTGATTCAGAGTCAGATTCAGGCTTATAGTAGTGAAACCTATGTACGTAATTATGTATATATGTATGCAGTAGGTTATATAGGTACCTATATGACATCAAGCAAATAAAGGAAATTTGAACTTTTTTCTTTATCGTATCTCTTTTATAAGTTTATTGTTGTTTTAGTTTTATTATTTGGAAATGGAGGCCAAGCATTTTAGCTAAGTATTGATGTACAAAACTTGGCAACAAGCCCTTATAACGTAGGCACACATACATATATTTATAACGTGAGTTTCGTCCGTTTGACACAGCGGCGGCAACTCGACGCAGAGAATCTTTCCAGTTTTCTCCACAAAACAAAAGGAATAGGTACCTACAAAAAAATAACACATTATTAATAAAAAAAAGAAAGGAAAACAGGAAGTTGAAGATACTACTACATACATACAACCATTCGAAATGCTGGGGAATGCCGGTCTTTAGGACCCTGCCCTGCCAGTGCCAACAGCCATTTGTTTTGTCCCGATATCACAAGCAGCTCCTTATTCTTGATTGTTCTTTTTGTTTTGTTGTTGTGTTTTAGCTTCTTCGTGTTTGTTTGTTTTATTCAAACATTTTTTTATTCATTAGAATTTCTTGGAATGAATTAGGTATTCCTTTAGTTAATTATTTTTATTGTTTTCATACGAAAGGTTTGCAAAGAGATAAGCTGTAAACAAGGCTGGATTATCAAAAGAACATAGAAAAATATTATCTAAGGCCCTGTTTTTTTTTTTAAACATTTGTCAAATACTCGCAAGGCACTTCCTAGCAAAAACTTGTTAATCAGATTTTGATACCATATCCGAAATAAATCCTCTCACAGCTCACAGCTGTACCGAACCAAGTCATAAAAAAAATTCCAATACTAGGTAGTGCTGTGCTAACTTATGCGCAAATTTAAACTCTATTCAGGTATATAATGAATTAAGTCAGAAAGTGTTTCGTTTCCAAGTTAATGGTAAAAAAACCAAGTCAGTGGCTCTCAGTTTCAATTTCTTTCAAAGCATAGAACCAAGTCAGTGATATTCAGGTCTTGAAAGTTTTAATCGTGAAAAGGCGTATGTTTTGCAGTGTAGACCATTTTTTGGGAAATTTTCATTATTTTACACCTTCAAAATTATCCGAGAAACCGTTTAAATTACGGAAAGTAGTCAGAGCAGTGCAAATGATTTTTTCCATGATGAATATGATCCTACCACGAAATTATTGGATGATGATAATCTAACAGGTCATAATTTTTCATGGCTCAAAATCAAATGGCTTCGATTCGAGCGCAATTCACCTTTTTTATTTAAATATAAGGAAAGACAAAGTTTACTTAATTAAAAAAGAGGGAGATTCCTATAATCCCTTTAAAATTTAAAACAAAATAGTCTCTACCAAACTTGTCGTGCAGTTATTAAAAATAAATAAATTTGGTGGCACAACGGCTTATGGAGAACCAGGGCCTAGTGACTTACAACTCTCAACCATTCCTGTGAATGGAGGGGACCTACAGTTTATTGTCGAATCCGAACGGCTAGGGTGAGCGGCACTTTTCTGTGACAGGAGATACTCTAACTTCCTCGCAAGAGGTAGTAGCCCGGAAAAAAACTTAAGGTGGAAGTGGCTGGTATTGAACCGAGACCTCTGGCATGACAGTCCAACGCACTAAGTATTACGCCGCGGGCTACTACTTACGCCACGGGATACTACAGTTACAACTTCAGAGAAAATAAAAAGGGATATGGTGGATTTACTTAAATTTATTTCACCTGTATACCACAATTTTTACAAAAAGAACGAGAAATTTGTTTTTTGCAAATTTTTGGGAATATTTTTCAAGTCTGGTGTTTCATTTTCAAGTCAGAAGAAAATCATAGAATAAAGGCTCTCCCAAACCAACGCGATTAATCGCCGCGACAGTAGAAAACAATAACAACAACGTGTTTTGTTGTTTTGTTTGTGAACCACGTGTTGTTATTGTTGTTTTCTTTTGTCGCAGCGAATAATCGCGTTGGTTTGGGAGAGCCTTAAACTTTCAAATTGTGTTTGGTACGAGTAGAATAAAATATTCATCTCAGTAATTAATGGCAGTGTATTTACTAAACCTCTTTATGTCTTCGAATTCACTTTTTGTGACTTGAGTTCGGTACAGCTGTGAACCCTCCATAATATCAGTTACAATATGATGATGACAGTGCGGGGCCACAAGACTTGTGCGCTAAGGTTTTGCAATAACTGAATCCTACCATGGGTGTAAAGAAACTATAATAGTAGGTGGTAAAAAGGTAAATAGGTATATATTCGTCACGAAAACACAATGAATTTGGATATGATAATGGTTGACTCATAATCTATTCCATTAAAAGTAGTAGCCAGCATTGTTAATGAATTGAATATATTAAAAGTGTGTGATATGTTGGGATATATTTCTTAATAAACTTTTCAAAACATGGAAGCAGCCAACATTATTTTAGGCTTATCAATTTAATGGCAAGAAAACAAATGTGGTTTGTCTACGGTTTTTTTTTTTTAGTTTCTTTGGCTATAGCTACATAGGTGTCTGATATAGGTCTGTTGGGGGGGAAATGTATAAATTTTACGGTTCGGACATCCGTTAACAAGGGAGCGTTTATTAGCTACTTTTAATTTTTGTCGGTTTAAATTATACATACACGTTGTAATATGGAAAGTAACTTTCACTTGTTATTCTAGTTTTCAATTGATTCAGCTCTTCGCTGGTTTAGTAATTAGCAAGACCTTTAAAAAATAAAATATCGTGACTGTGGGTTAATTAATTGGGAATAATAAATTAACATGTCTTTATTGTGGTCAATTGGTGTCTTTCTATGTAATATGAATAACTATATTGTACTTTAGTTAAATAAATCAAAGCTTTATTTTTAGATGTGTTTTTATTTAGATAAAATTGATTATCTTGAAGGTTTTGAAATCTATTTATAGGCACAGCAGTTTTACCTATTTTATGTCTAACACGGTCGTCTTGTGTTAGCCCTCAAATGAAATTAAGATAACCTACGCAAAGATGGTATATATTAACCTAAGTTCAGTACCCGCCTACGGAACTTTACCAAAATTTATGTGCTCAAGCCCACACTTCGTACAAAAATGATTGTGTGATCTTTAAAGCTAAACAAAAATTTTACGATATTTTGGTCAATTCAATTCCAAGGGACGATGTTGTAGTTATGTAGGTATACCCAGTAGATTTCTTGGCCCTATCATAACTTTTTTATTTGATGTTGATAAGAAAAAACTACTCGTAATACAACATTAACCGTTTGATTTATTCATGTAAATGACTTTTAGAATTCGTGTTCCGCAAGTTTTCTTGTTTTAAGGTTATGTACATATACGTAGTAGGTATATCTCCTAGGTTATTTTGTAAGCTTGCATGGGAAAGCAAAGCAATAGTGAGTAGGTATCAATTTTCTGAACTTTTATCAGTAAAAATATTGAGCAATAATTCATAACTATTACTTTGTTTAACATGAATAACAATGTCTTACTTTTAAATACACTGGTTCATTAAAAAACTCACAAAAAAGATCATTTAGTCAAAAACTGGGCAATTAAATTCTTACAATTAGTGAAATTTACAGCATTTTAGATTTCTATAGAAAATACCCAAAAACCAATCCACGGAAACAATGAAATTAAGACAGCATTAGTTTTAATATGGCCGCTATGGGTGTTTTCCAAAATCTATCAGAGATCGAGTAGAAGCCGTGGCGTGATGGCTAGTGTCGGACTGTCATGCCCTAGCCTCGCCACCTTGTTAGCCAGTTCAGGTTTCTTAATCTCCCTGAGATCTCAGAGACCTCAGCAATCTCAGAAATCTGAACGTAATTCCTCAGTGAGATTCCTCACTTTTGCTGTCAAAAAACTGAGACTGATATTTTTTGGATTCGCTTGCCCAATTATTTTTTGTCACAGTTGATTAATAAATAAAAAAGAGATGGAAACTGTTTTTAACTTTTAGCGGAGAAATTTTGTTCAGGTTTCTCCTCCTGCTCAATGGAGCTGATGGAGATTGCTCAGTGAGATCTCACAAACGTGAACTGGCTGAATAATTTTTGAAATAAAACGGCTTGCGAGGAATTGACAAAATCTCCAAGAGTATCTCTTCTCATAGAAAAGTGCGGCTCACATTAGCCGTTCTTACATTACTTTACTTTAGATGACGCTCACAGCCCAGGATGGACTATGGCCTCAACCAACAAGCCCCTCCAGCCAGTTCAGTCCCTAGCTAGCTGCCTCCAGTTACGCACTCCAAGTTGGTTGAGCACATTAGCCGTTCGGATTCGGCAATAAACTGTAGGTCCCCTCCATTCCTGCAGACACGCACACTGAAATGGTTGAGATTTGTAAGTTACTTGGCCCTAGCTCTTCATGAGCTGTTGTGCCATCAATGTATTGATTTATTTTTATTAGAGATCGACGTGCTAATCTAAAACCACATAAATAACAAACAGTTTTAAGCGATTACACAGTTTAGCGGACAAGGATATGTTTTAAAGGACAATTATTTCTCCGTAGTTGGTACAATTCAGAGCATATCCTTTTTTTTTTGGTGGATGGGGCACATTATACCGAAGTTACATTCATCTGACATACTTTCATCCGATAAAATTTGACAGATATACGGATGGTAGGCCATTCGCGCCAACAGTCTTCAACGACTCAAGTTTTAAAAATCGCTAACCGCACTTCATGTTGGTCAAGTAGATGGAAATTTTCAACATCATCGTTAAATTTGAATGGAGTGTTCTGCCTAACAGCGGAATGTTGACTGTCTTCGCTGCGCCGCCGCGCCGGCATTTTAGCAGTCAAGGTAAGAGTAGATCCACGGACTGTTTATTTATTACTCTCTCAGACTTATGTTCTGGCCTTGTATAGCTTTGCGTAGATCGTTAGAATTCAATCCCTGCCGTAATATTCCTAAATAGACTCGAGCATCTGCTTTTCGAGTTCTATTTTTTCTCCGGTCTTCCTCCATTCTTCTTTGCCCCTAGAGTTTTAAGCCCTAGTCATCCCTAGTCATGCGCTAGCAAGCACTTCAGAAGTTGGCCGAGCCTATGTTGGACCCTTTGTATGTTCGGATATACAGAATACAAAGCAAGCAAGACTTTAATCGCAACATGATCATTCATTGATCTGAAGGCCGCCTGGTCCCCTTGGGTTATTGAGGTGTTGGAATCGAGTGCTTTCTATGATAAAAAAAAAACTCAAAAACAGTGAAACACAATTTTTTTTATGATTTTAAAACGAGAATATCTCAAAAATGTATTAGAATGTTTCAGACTTCAGATTCGAGTTCAGCACACCAAAAACCATTAGAAAAGTGTACTTTTGTTTTTCGGCAAAAAATTCTGTTGTCCAGTGTTATCTGCCTGTGTAGATTTCTGTGCATCCAAAGATAGAAAAATAGATAAGTAAACACGATACCATGTAAAATTTAGTCCTCAATTCGCTGCTAAAAATTTTGTTTGTAACGAATTCGCATGCTACTACACATATGTAAGTATAAAAAGTTTCCTATTGCGCATTATTTTTAGTGACTTTTCGTACAAAATTAAACCATTAAAAAAACAAATAAAAGTTTGTTTTATACATATTTAATTGAATAATTTGTGTTTAGGGTAATTTCGTGCTCTTTCAAATTAACCGAAACGATCCATACTATATACACATGTATGCATACAGGCAAATTTAACACAATAAGGTGTTATCTTAATACCTATCTACAAACATTTCAATGTTGACACATTTCCTTGACTTGAAATGAAATCAAATTTATTGTTAGGTAGGTACCTCTACACCTATACAAACATAGGTACTTGCTTAGAACTCTAAATCTCAATAAGTGTAAGTGTAAGTGACCGAAGGGGCTGATGATAAAAATCTGTACTAATCTATCACGCAATTCTCGATAGAAAAATTTGACTTGTGTATTCGTATACCTACTGCGGCGCGGCGGTTTCTTTCTTGCCTGACTCATACCTAACGACATATTAAATGTTGTGCGTAATTCGATTTTTCATTCAAAGCCGGAAGTAACACTAATACCATTTGTCTATACAAAATTCCATTCAACTTCAAATTGTTTAATAACAACTTTTCTGTTAATTGATTCAATATTCGAATTCTCTAAATGCCATCATTTATTTTCAAAGCGAAATTTTTTGCATCACCTGTGGATAACGAGAACGACTGCATTATTACCTACGACGACGTAGTGCTGGCTGTAAAAGTGCTCTGCTGTGAGTCAAGAAATTCATGATAATTTTAGCGACGTCCGACAAGCGAAGACGTAGGTAATGAGAACAACAATCGGACGGTAGAATAGTGTATTCAAGAAGAAGAACTATGCCCTCAGTTTTCGTTCTTATAGCAAAAGCATAATCGAATAATAAGTAAAGAAAAATATTTCTTAAGTCAATTCCATCGTCGTATAATAAAGATAGGTAGACCTACTAAAAAAAACAAAAAAAAAACAGCAAATTATCTACTCTTTTCAGAGTTGTATGTATTTCTACAGTGAAAGGCAAAAGATTGCCTACAAAAATTTTTTTACGTAAATCTTCCTTCATGCTTTTTTTTTTTAAAGTTTCATTAATTTTGGTGAAAAAAATGAAGAAAGTATTAAAAACATATTTGTTCTAAAAATTTTGTAAAAAAAAATGGATTTAGAATGTTTGTAATAAGAGTCGTTAGAGTCGTGTGAGTTTTCAGACGCATCCCAATGTGCACTCCTGACTCTCAAATTTTCACTTACACTTTTCCCAAAGGTTTTTTTTTCTGATACTCATCAGTTGAATAGTGAGGGCCTTGTCTGTCAATACGCTATTTCTATTAAGTTTAGTTCATCTTAGGCAGGGCGCTCACTGAAGCGGAGACAAAGTGGAGTGGTAGTGGAGTAGCGAGTGGCAGTGCTGCGCAGACCGTCAGGGGTAGATTCGAAGACTCGTTGGGCTGGTGCGTCGGTGTCCATACGCTCCACGTGTCCCAGCCATCTCAGCCGCTGTATTTTCAGCTTCTTGACCAGGTCGACGTCGCTGTAAAGCCCGTAAAGCTCGTTGTTAAATCTTCTCCTCCATACTCCATCGATATAAATTGGATCGAATGATAGACCGATGATACAGAAGGCAAAAAAGTGGGTCCCGCAATTCCGGCTGTCTGTCTATATGTCTGTCTGTACATACACATGTACAGCCTATTTTCTTAAAACCTGGAGCATAAGATTTTAAGGAAAATTTTTAGAGGCGAAATCGATATTTTTTTTTAGCTCAAAAAATAATGGTACCTGCCATACAACAGTTCTGAAAAAAGATTATTTATCTCGAAAACGGCTCTAAAGATTTTGATAAAAAATTGTGTGTGTTATTGCAGTTATGGTCTGAACTTTGGTAAAAAAATTACCAAAAACTGTTATTGACGGGACGGTACCTGGCATATAACCTTTTTTTTCTCTTTTCTCGTAAATGGCTCAACCGATTTTGATCAAAAATTTTGGTCTGGAGGCCCTTTTGAATCTGAATAATAATACATATGTAAAAATATTTTCGAAGAAATATTTTTTAGATTAAAAAAAAAAAGTTCAAAATTTTTGTTTTGAAAAATCAAGAGCAAGTTCGTGCGATCCAGTCGTGCATTTTTTTTAAAAATTGATATCTATTAATATTATGTAATTAATTCATTTTACTCTGCTGATAAACTTAGCATAAATGACTAGAAGATATTGTATCTTAAAGTTATTAATCATTCAAGAAATAAAATAAATAAATAAATAAATAAATAAATAAAAAGGTATGTGAAATTTTTGACAAAAACCGAAGAGTAATTTTATTAGAATAACTTAAGATTATAGTTTATTGCAAAATATTCACATAAAACCATCAGAATCAACGGTGCAAGGAATTTATTCCACTAAGAGAGAATTTATTAGATAAACATGTTTTAGTAAAAAAGAACTTTAAACAATTAATACTTTAAAATGTGAAGTATTTCCCATGGCCATTTGCTGAAAAGAAACTTAAATATTACTTGTGACATTTTACGCTAAGGTAAAAGTAGAACATAAGCGTTTAAGTTGGACATAAAAAATTAAGTTTTGTTTCAGCGAATGGGTATTCGTGTGAGAATTAATTTTCTTTCTCACCTGAAATTTGAGGGATTATCATTTCTTGGATAACAGAACCTTCAAACGATTTTTCAGGGCTGCTGCCTCTTGCAAGGAAGTTACAAATCCTTCAATAGTATATCTCTTTTCATAAAAAACTGCCGCTCATGTTAGCCGTTCGAGTTCGTCAATGAACTGTAGGTCCCCTCCTTTCCTGTAGACACGCACATAGGAATTGTTGAGAGTTGTAAGTCACTAGGGCCCCGGTTCTTGATGAACTGTTGTATTAATTGAATTAGTTGAATTAATTTCACTTTGAAAAGTGTTATGCAGATTCCTACTCAGAGTGAAATAAATTCCCATGTGAGCAGATTCCCTGCACCAGAATTAATATCGCAATAATTGTTCTTTGTTATCTCAATTTCCTTATTTCTAAGTCCATCAACTTAAAGTGGAAAACTGCAAAAACTTTTCACATGCACTGTATAAGCATCTCAATGTGATTGTGACTGTTTATTCATGTGTTAAAAGGTACAACAAGTGTTGCTTCGAATGATGACCAAACCGAACCAACACGACGCACAATAAAAATGGCTGGTTGGTTACCTGACGTACAACAACAGTCCTTGGAGCTTGGACACGTAACTATACTACATCTACTATTTTATAACCTATACCTACGCTACATACAAAGGTATGTACCTACATTATACATAGAATTGATGTCGAAAGACTTACCTGGTGTATATTTCTTGATTGCACCTGTCGTTTTCGAATTCTTTTTCTTTGCTCTGTTTTGTATTGGATTTTTAAATTGTTTTTTGCTTTTTTGATTCTTTTGAGTTAATATTTTTTTTATTCATTTGTAAAAATATCGAACGATTTTTAACGACTTTTTGGTCTGTGTAAATGTGTGGACGATGACTGTAAAGCGGCAACGGCAAGGCTACCACGTACTATGATCATAATATAATATAGGCAAGGCATAACATTGGGCCCCGCTATTTATCATCAGAACAAAAACTTACTTGCAGACGTGAGATGATTAAAATTCAGACATTCTCTCAATGTAATTTGGCTATCTCGGCGGCTAGGAAATAAAAAAATATACCTATACAATACATAAGTACACAAATTTTAAATGAGTTATCATGCATTTATAGCGGCCACCACCAAACGACCGTTGGAAATAAAATGATATAATGTACATACATACCTAGGTATAATCTTTTTTTCTTTTATATTTTTAACGATCTCTCCAAGATACATTTTGTGTAAAATTTTAGTATTTTTTTTTTTTGGCAAATTTTTCGCAGCTTCTGGAAGTGGAAACGAAAGCATCTGGTGGATTGTGAGTGAAAAACCGCCCCAATGGGTGTCCCAAACAAAATTCATATAAAAAGATTCGGTTTCGAATCAAATACAGTGGGGCACAATTAAATTAAAATGAGAATTAAATTAATTTTTTGACAAAGATCTAAAATTAATTTAAAAACTCGATGCAGTAGCTTTATTTTTGTTTTTTACTTTTTACCATTTTCTTAGAACTCGCATGATTAAAAGTCTGAAAAGAGAGTCTCTATTTCATTTTAGTCTTTTATCTTCTACTATCTTCTTAGGCAATTAAGGCTCTCCCAAACCAACGCAACTAATCGCCGCGACAATAGAAAACAATAACAACAACACGTGGTTGTCAAACAAAACAACACGTTGTTGTTATTGTTTTTTATTGTCGCGGCGATTATTTGCGTTGGTTTGAGAGAGCCTTAACTATACAAAAAATTTGCAATGGGATAAAAGTTTAGAATTTTTTACTGATCACTTATCGTTTAAACTTTATTTCTCTTCGAACAATTTTGAATCAACACAAGTAAATTGAAAGACTTAAGCCTTAACTACATTGGCCACTTTTTGCAAAATTACAAAAGTAAAAATATTTTTTTTCTTTTTAAACCAAAATCTAAGCTTTCTGCATCATTTTTATAAGTTTTCCAGTGAGCAACACTATCCCAAAATGAGTTTGAAAATTTTCACTTTTGTACTTTTTCACTTTTTTGGCTTATGTAGTTAAGGCTTTACATGACATCTGTATATCTGTCTGTACCTCGGCCCACAGCCTAAACCACTGAAGCGATTTTCTTCAAACTTGGAGCATAAGATTTTTGAGTGGAAATCGAGATTTTTTTTTTTAGATATAGCAGGTACCAATAGAATCGATTTCTTATTTTCGATTTTCTCGATAACCGCTCAACCGATTTTTATCAAAATTCTTACTTAGGATGTCGTATCAAGTATGAATAATACTGCGTTCAAATATTTTCAAAAAAAATGTTTTTTGAATTTAAAAAAAAAGTTAATTTTTTTTTTAATCATTTTTTTGAAAACGGGTTGATAAATGTTTTTTAAATTATGGCTTTAGCTGTATATTATTATATTCTTAAAAATGACTTACCAAATCTTTTTTCTAAAAAATTTCAAGATATTTTGTATATATAAAAAAAAAATAATTTTTTAAGGAAACCGCTCCACCAAAATGCAGACCATACCTGCAATACACCCAAAACTTTTTTATCAATGTCGTTTAAGCGGTTTTCGAGATAATTAACCTTATCCCAGCGTCCCATCTGCCATCTCATATTTTTCCTTATTCTCTGACCAATAATGACCAATAGAAAAGATCACACTCTATCGAACTGGCAGCTCCCATACAAAGTTTTTTTTTCACAAACTTTCTCGTAAACTTCTTTATAACGATCTTGTTAAGCTTCGTGTTTGCAATATTCAAAGCTATGTCAATAAAATAAAACAGTTATTTTTGCGAAAACTAACGTCTACCTAACGGAAATATGGTTATGGAGTTTTTTTTTTAAACAAAATTTCAAATATTTTCGTTTGTCCCTGTTTATCGCTCTTGTTTAGACCGATGGCCACAAGTTATATAACATACCAAAATTCACCCTTTTATGATAGAGAAACAACTTATTTTAAAATCATATAGGCAAGCAGTTGCACCAGTGCCTTTTCTACTTCATTGCTCAAAAGAAGGTTTTTTAATGGTTGCACGCGGTGATTGATTTAAAATTGTGAGACTCGATTTGCTTGTGGCAGCTGGGCCTATACAAATTTAAAATAAGAACCGTACAAACACTTATATTTAAAAAAAAAAGTTTTAAACAACCGTAAAACAGTCTTTATGTCCAATTATTGGGAATTATTTAGGCGTTTAGACTTTTTGTTTAAACTTTTTTTTTTACTAAAAAATCACAGTTCAAAATCTATTCAAATAATTAATTCTTGCATCCTGAGTATACTTCTGAAGGCACGCAATAAAAATTCATCTTTTATTATTATGACAGTTATTTTCATACCATTTCGACAATAGTTTTTGTCTCATGTCTTTTCCATCAATAATTCAAAAAAAAAAAAATGTTCTCATTCCGTTGATTCAATTGGGCGTGACTTATTCATCTTAAGTCACAACGCAATTTCTTACTAAATGGAAGTACAGTAAGAAGTAGGTACTTAAAAGGAACAGTTTATTTAGTTTTTATCATGCGTATTTAACATTGTTCAATTGATTTTTTTTTTTAAATTTGATTCAGCAAAATCATTCATTCTACCCCATTGTACGCGACTTCAGCTAAAATAATTCCCATAAGATTTTTTGAATTGCTAAGATAATTAAGTGTCTACGGTGTATATTTTTAGAATTAAAATTTTCTTGAATATCAAGGAAAAACAAAAAATTAATCACAGCCATTAAATCATGAAAACAGCTAGCTTCTTCTTTTTTTTTTAACTTTAAACAAAATATTTTCATGTTGCTATTTTGTTTTTTTTATTATTATTATTAAATTTTATAAGAATGCGCACCTCCACTTGAGAGAAAAATTTATTTTTATTAAATTTTTTGAGATATTTAAATGTTTATATAAAAACACAGGAAGTGAGATTATGATTATTATTATTTTTTTATTTTATTTTATTGCAGACAAGCATTTGAAGATTTATGGCATGTGATTGCATTTGTCAAATTAAATTAAAGGGAAATTTAATTTAAGTAATGGATTGTTAGATGGTGTAAGATATTTATGTGTATGAATATGAAGAAATGCACTTTTAAATTAAATTGAAGGAATTTAATTTGTTAGGCTTAATATATTAGACATAAATTTATACTAAAAACCATAATATGTAATTCCCTTCAAATAAAAATAATTATTTTGATGTATCGTATTTGAAAGCTTTTTTAATTAAAAAATACTTGACCAAATCTTTCCGAAAATTAGTGTTTGTTCGTATCTTCTTTGCGTTCGAGCATAGTTTATCCGATTGAGTTGAAAAATTCAAAGTTTGTTCTTTTAAGCGAAAATTTTTGGGGCTACGAAAAAGTCGCCATATTGAAACAGCTTGAAACATTTTGTTTTCATTTAATAACTCGTCTGGATTTGGTCATTTGCGACAAAATGGCCAATGAAAAACTTTTAGGGAATCAAAATGCCTAAAAAATGAGGTATTAACGATCTCTGGTTTCTATTACAACATCTTTAAGTTAGGTATATCTTGTCAAAGTCCACCCGAACCTAATGTGGTTGGATGGAATGTTTAGCTTTAAGACACCCCTCATGCCTCTCCTGTTTAATTAACTCCACAAAAACACAAAACACAACTTTATAGAGGAGGGTCGGTGAAATAAGTTTGTGGGTCACTGTTTTTCAAAATTGTAAAATTTTTTATCAACTTTTTCATTTTAAAATTGAAAATCATATTGATGGTAGGCTTAATCACCCCTTTAGTAAAAATGTTGTAACCCCTTTGTAAACAGAGTTTTATACTGAAACGTACCCTGATAAAACAGAGTATCCCTTATTCCTGTAGAATATATTTTGGCTACAAAAATATTCTGGCTACATTTAAAGACCCCAAACCTTGAAGATCCGACTACTAGAACGAAAGTTATAGCTTCGGAAGCCAAAATTCACTCGATTTTGAAATGGTTTTCATATTTTTCACTTCAGAAATAATATAAAATATAGAGAAATATGGCTGGCTTTCGAAGCTATAACTATCGTTCTAGTAATCGCATCTTCAAGGTTGGGGTCTTTAAATGTAGACAGAATACCAGGCTACATTTGTGTAGCCAAATTCTGCAGAAATAAGGGACACCCTGTTATATGTAGGACAAACAGCAATATGTGTAGTTTTTAAAATGTAATCAAAAATTAATACCAGTTTTACACTTTTTTGGCAATAGTTTTCATTATTTTTATATTCTTTGTCACTTTTTCAGTCAGTCAAACAAACCGTCGTTCATCAAAATCGTTTAAAAATTGTTGAAGTTATAAACTTTTCAAGATTTTGTTGATCATATCGCTTAAAGCCCTTCCATACTATGCCATCGAGTATTAACACATGTCAAAAGAACAGTTGGATAGAACTACTTACTAACTGCCAAATTTGTGAGAAGAAAATTATGTTCATATTTTGCTTCCACATACTTGCATCCAAACAAATCAATTCACTATAACCTCAAACCCCCAAGTAGGATAGAATGTGTGATGGTTTTAGAACCAATTCTAAAAATGTCCATATATTTATTAACACATGTTATATTGTGTCAAGTCGTATGGGATGAAATTTCATATTTTGTTTGCACAGTTTTATACGCGATTTACTTGACATGTTTTAATACTCAGTTAAATAGTGTGGAATGGCAGTTAGTACGGGCTACCTATTTAGATCTCATTCTATGGTCTGGTGGTCTGGGAAATAATTTCGAGACGCATTTTGGCTAAGAAAACGAAAAATTATCAGCAAGCCGAAAACCACAAGATTCAAAATTGCACTTGGTGTCAATTTGCCGCCATTTTTTTTTTTACGGATATTTTGATTTTCGCATGAAACTTGAATGTTTTTGATCCTAGAAAAAAAAAGTTGCTTACAAACTTGTACCAAATTTAATTTCCTACAAAATATTTTAAGTATCTTTTTTGGATAGTCGTTTTAGTTTAAAAGTTACGGTGTAATTTGGAAAAAAATAAATTTACTTTTTTATATGTCATATCTCTTTTCCAACAAAATGCACTGTCTTTTAAAAAAAAAATATTTTAAGAAATTCAATTTGCTACAAGGTTGTTGTAATACTTTCTTTCTAGGATGAACAACACACTAGTTTTGTCACGTGCTCAGTTTAAATTAGTGGTTTATAGTACCTAAAGTAAAATTTGTCAAAAAAAAGTGCATGGAATTGCATTTTTCGATTACAAAATTTTATTTATGGTAACTGGTTGGTTACATCTTTTAAGTATAAAATCGATTTTTTGGGCTAGGGGCAAGCGCCGCTAACTTGGAAAAGAGATTGTTTTTTTTTTTTTTTTTTTTTTTTACGAATAACTCGTTCCCATTTTACAACAAGACTTTATTTATTTTTCGCTTCTAACTCATGTAGTTTGAATTTTGGAGTTGGATTGACCACACAATACTTTGCTGATAATATCGATTAAGGGCTCATTTGATAGGTTATTAAAAGTACTACAAATGACTTAATATGAATTACCCCAAAAAATCAAAGGTGAGCGAGTTATCTCAAGTAAAATCCGACATTTTGTTGTAAAATAAAATGGGAACAAACCAAACCAATCTTTGTTTCAAGATTGCGGCTTTTCCCTAACCCAAAAAATCCCAAAAACTCTATTTTTTACTTGCCAATTTGTTGCAATATTTTTAACCGAATTTAAAAGGCGATTAGGATGACGATAACTATAAAAACCGCGAACTAGGATTATACGAATCCAATTACAATTATATAAAGATTAAACGAATTAATTATTTATTATCAAATTGTGCGACCGGCACACGCAAAAGATAAGATCGAATTGACGAACTGTCAAACGATCAACGAACGAGGATGATGAAGAGATAGAGAACAATAAAAAAATATTGCAACAACGATGCAGCCAACCGGCTAGTCAGCTGGGGGTGGGTTCGTCGAATTTAAATAAACACAAGAAGCGTACGATTGATATCGAATTAATAAAAATGGTTATGATAAAAAAAAGGTGATAAATAATAAATCGAATTTAGGTAAGCACAGGGGCGTACTTACGCTGGAGGGTGGGCGCCAGGAAACTGTTTAGGGTCGTTTGCCTTAACCGGGATGCTGAAAATTCGTCTTCAAAAATATGAAGGAAACACAAATTTAAATTCCCAAAAATGGGAAGTTAAGGAAGTTTTATTTAAAAATATCTGGGAAACCGTGGCTTACGCCTGGATTAAAACCCAGAATTTTTTCAATAAAAGAAATGTATAAATGTAAATTTAAATTGGATGAAACCAATTTAAAACAAAGAAAAAAAATATATTAAAATTGAAAAAAATGAAACAAAGAAAATTATAAAATCAAGACCGCAAGAATGGACCGCTATCACTCGGTTCCGAAACAAAACGGATAAAAAGACTACTTTAAAAATGGGGTCACGCGTCTCACAATTTTGAGATTATTTTTTTTTTTTTATTTTTCAAACGAATCAAGGGCCAACCGAATTTATATCTTACAACACTTTTTTATCAAACGAATAAAATCCAAACCAACACTCTACTTATCTTTTTTAAAATCCTGTTTTTTCTCCTTCCTACTTCTTTCCTCGATGATTTTGCTCGCCCCGTTCTGGCGACTTAAAACTCCTTCCAATAAACTCCTTCTTCGAAAAAACTTTCAAAACCTTTTTTTTTTCCAAATAATTTTTCTTTCACAAAACTTTATTTCAACTTTCTATATTCTCCTCTTCTTTAAATTTCTCAAAATTTACCAAGAAAACCTCTTACGGCTATGCAAGTCAACCAAAAAGTAAATAAAATTTTGTCCATCGAAAAATGCAATTTGAATTCATTATTTGACTGTATTATCCCCACAAAAATATGTTTAAAATAAATAAATTTGAGAAACTTTTTACATATTTGAAAGTACAAACATTTAATCAAAAAAAAAATATATAAAGTTTTAATCCCCATTTTTCGATTTTTTTTTTTTAAATCAGTTTAAGCTCGAAACACCCACTTTTAGTTGAAATAAAGTTACGACACTATTGAACTAAATTAATGAACAAAACTTAATGAAGATACAGTCGCAGTAAAAAAACAAAAGTTTAAGGGGATGACGGAGTTAAAAAAAAAAAAAAAGCACCTATAATGTTGTACTACGTCCGTGGATGGAGCCCATGACCCTTGCATCTTCAAATTGAAGCTCAAACTGCAGACTTCTCATTCGACATCGCACTCTCTTCTTTTGCTGTCGTCACATAGAGAAAGCATGCTACGAAATAAAAGTTACAAAGTGATATGGCCTCGTTTCGTATGCATTTGTGCATGCAGTATGTTTTTTATGTTTACTTGTTGTTGGGTTTTAACGAAAGTATCGTTTTGTGTTGATTTTGTCGTCTTGTCGAGGAGTAAATTATTTTTTACGATGCACTTTACATTCATAAAGGGAAACACCTTTAGCCGATGCAGTCACATTTTAAATTGAATTCACAAGGATAGGTATTATAGAGGTATGCTAGTACTTTGTAGAGTTATTATGTCAGAAACATAAAGATTTGTCTTTATGAGCAAAATGGCACTACTTTGCCTTGAGGCAAGTATGTACTATGTAGTTGCATCTTTTGCAAGTGAGTCCCATCCAGACTCTCAAACCAGCTGGAGGCACAATAATAATATTGTTGTAAAAATGAAATTGCCAACGAAAGTGCAACAAAAGGAATATTTTTCATGAACTGGACATTGTTGATGGATGTCATGCCATTTGCAACAACAACAGCAAACAAAATTTAACCCTTTAAAATTTATCGTTTTTCACTAAAAGCAAATTGTAATCTTGACTTTGCATTATGCAAAATGAGTTTATTTATGGAAATTCATGTTTGTTTGAGTAAAGGAGACTGCTTTATATTATTTTCCATTAACTAGTAGCAAACTACATAGTTAAATAAAAAAATATCATGAATATTCTAGTAAAATGCTTTTTTTGTTCTTGGGGCGTGTTAATGATGCAGACGCTGCGCTGCGCTGCGTGAATGCTTTAAATTTATATCCTTGGAAAGATGTTAAGTACATTATGGTGTCCGTTTTTTTTTCACAAATCATATAATTTTAACATTGAAAATGTTTAAAGAATCGTTTTGATAAAATTATGGTGTTACTAAAATGATTAAATTAACAAAATGAATTAAAAGAGATTGAAAATGAACTCCATATGACCAGATTGAGTAAAATGAACAAACTAACACAAGCGATGAATTTCTGCAAGCGTACCTATTCGGTTTTAATCTGAATTCTCGCGGTAAAGTTTACAGCATAATTTTTAAAAATATAATTAAATTTTTTGAAAATTTCAAATTTTCTGTAGATGCTTAATAAGAATGGATTTTTTTAATTTCTTTTATAAACTGGGTAAAAAAGGGTTTAATTATTTAAAGATCGAAAAACTATATTCTAAATGGGGTGAGATAGCGAGTTGATTTTTCTTTGATAAATAGGTCTTACGAATTTAAGACAGTTATAGATTTATTATAAAATTCTAGAAAATCTACAAATAGAGATAGGTATAACCGATAGAAAATCAAAAACCGAAAAGTAGATTGTTATAAAATTATTCACCATTATAATCAGGGTTATAATGTATTGAGATATATTTCATACTGCCGAAAGAAAAATTACCAATGTTTCAGAAATGTTTGATTAAATTTTTTTGGTCTTTATTAATACATATACAATTTTTTTTGGGTTAACTTTTTGTATAGTAATTAATTGATATCTTAAAAGATGGTGGTTTCAAAAAGCTCGAAATCGTACAGATGATAGATGCTATTGTTTTATCTAAGTTATGTAAATTTAAATTTTCTAAAATACTGTTGAGTGCAGATAACTACATACAACTGTTGCCAGTGTTACAACTCAGCTATTTATCCATTCAATATTTAAGCGTAGTACGCAGATCGGGAAAAGACAAATTTTATCTCTACAATTCTAATCTCTACAAAAACGTTGGAAAAATCACGCAAAATTAATGTTTTTCTTCTTTTTTTTCTTTTTGTAAAATTATCGATAAATAATAGCTAGTCGTGTTTATCGTGGAAAATTATTGACCTGTCAAAATTTTTCCCGCAAAATAATGCTCCGAACATTATTTTTCCTGTCAAAATTTAGTGGAGACTTCACCCTACAGCGGGTACAATCGTCACAATTTTGCGCGTGAGCTGCGTACTGCTTGGAAAAAAACTGAACACAAAATTTGTCCTGGGAAAAATTTTTTATGAAAAGAAAAAAATTTCCCGAACTGCGTACTAGGCTTTAGTGGCAATCATTTTGATGTATCATACGTAACTGTACCACTGTTCTCTATAATACACTGGATAGCACATCCATACTAGAAAGTTGAAGCCATTTGAGAATTGTTATAATGTTGAGTTGCAAATTTTTTTGTATAGCAGTATAACTGTATAACATAATGAAATAAAAAAGTGACAGCTTGAAATCTTATAGGCAGGTTCAGATTTCTGATATTACAGAGATGCTTGAATTCTCAAAATTCTAAGCTCAGCATGTCCCCAATGTTCCGGACTTTTTTTTTTTTTTTTACAAAATTGCAACTTAAATATTTTAAATTCACTTTTACAGTTATTTTCTGGGAAATTCCACTTTGGTTTTTTCCCCTCTTCGGTTGTAGTAGAATTTTTGAGATCTCAGCAACTTGAACTGGCCTTCTTGTCATTTAATTGTGCCATTTCTTTCAGTGGAGCAGCCAGTTGAGTTGCCCACGTACTTGCCATCTTCATATTGGAATCAGAAAAATTGTTATACTTGCAGGAAATCCACTATCCAGTGTATTATAGAGATCAGTGAATTGTACATGCTACACAAGCTTCTAATCACTTAAAAAAAAATCACATAAAAATCAAAATAAATCAAAGAAAAGTAGGTAAAGTTGTTCGTCGTCAACAGACGAACTTCAGTGGATTTTTTGCAAAATCCTTAAAACAGCCGATTTCATGCGACTCAGAAGTCTATTATAATTTTGGTAGTTCTAGTTATTGTAAATTGCCAACATTTTTCATTTCATTAAAGCTGAAATGCTAAGCTACAATATTGCATCAATATTTTTGGGAAAATGTCACAAAAATTTGTACTTAATTAAAATTTAATTCCCTTTTTTGGAAAACTAATTCCGTTCACGGCAAAATGCCATAGTTTTAATAAAAAAATTAAAAAAATAACCACAAGTAGCACCTAGAAGAGAATATGTACAAACATACATAATTATATGTTATGTAGATACGCATAGTGAAACTAAAAATGACAGTTACATACTCAGCCCTATTCCCGGGAAAAAAAAAACTTCCCGGGAGACTTATTCTTTCGGGAGTAAAATACTTTAATTCCGAATTCCCCTCCCCGGTTAGAATATTTGTACCTTCGATGGCGGGAATGAGAGTACTGAATGTCCTGAACCTCTTTTTTCCAGTATTTGACACATAAATCAAATCGTAGAGAAAAAATAATTTATCCCCTGGAATTTTTATTTAGAATCAGGCTGTTTTATTATTCCAAACATAACCACCCATAACAGTTTAACTGTTTAAAACAAATCTAATTCGAAATTAAACAAGAAATAATAATCTTCAAAATTTTGAACTTTAAAAGTTCATCAAAATAATAATTAAAATATAATAACGTGAGTCACACATATTTTGATGGTTTTATCTGACAGGTCAATGCTGCATTCGCGAGAAAAGCATAAATCACATAACCTGGTAATGGAGAAAGGCATCACAAATTAAATTATTATTCGCGATTAATAACGCACCAACATAAGAAACTGCTCAATGTATAACCACATAATGCTATAATTTAAAAAATTATGTGAAAGATGAATCAATGAAAGTTTTTTTTTTTTTTTTTTTCATCAATAAAAAATTAAAGCCTACAGGCTGTAAATGAGAGAAAATACCTAAAGAGAAGCTATGAAATGTTTATCAATGAATTATAATGTACGCACTTTCGTTTTTTTTTTTCAACCACAATTAATAATTAATTTATTGAAATTAACTTTTGCTGCGTGTGATTGGTTCCGATAACCGCAACCTATTGGAATACAAAAAAAAAAAACAAAAATACTTCATTAATAAAAAATCCAACCATTATTCACCACAGATGATAATGCGGTGACAATGAATTTGAAGATACAAATTCATTCCAATCTTTTTAAATACCCACTCAAATTGTATTCCAAAGCAAAAAAAAAAATAAAAATCCGACAACTGATTGATGAAACTGATGAGAAAAAGTAATAGAAGGACATTATTTATAAAACGAAATCGAGAATTGTGAATTTGCTTTAGCTATCTTTTCTGAATCGTTTTCAATTGATTGATTGACCTAAAATCAAATTATACAAATGCTTTACATATACATATTAGGGTGGCGCTTATTTTGGAAATGTTCGAATTTCTTGAATTGAACCCAGACCTCTGGCGTGACAGTCCATCGCACTAACCATTACGCACTACAGATTTTTAGCCTTTTACTAAAAAGTTCCGCAAAATTGTAATTATTGATGAATAAAAATGAAACTTGGCAAAAGTCTTAAGAACATGGTAAAATAAAAAAAAAAATATTTTTAGATTTGAAGGGTCCAGGGGAAAAACGGCACAAGTCTATTTAAAATGATTCCCGAGAAAGTGAAATTACAAGTGTAATACAAAATGTTCTAAGACCTAGAGCATAATTTTATTTTAGTTCATAAAAATTTACATTTAATACAATTATTTTAGTGAATGTATGTGACTTGTGACATTTTTCCATTGTAATCAGTATAAATTCAGTGTTAAATTACTATACTAAAAAATGTTTTGCATAAAATGCAACAAAAGCCCATGACGTATAGGCTTAGTCGAGGCAAGAAAAACACTTAAAGAATGGGGGTCTATTTCCCCCCGTTTAGGCGGGAGGGGATATTTTATAAAAAAATCGACTTAAAATAGAAAAAAAAAATCATTGAAAAACAACGGTAACACCTACAATGTCATGATGTGCCGTGTTTTAAAGCAAAACATCCATTATTTTATTCTGTTTTTAATTCAAATTATTTGATTGAACAGTTTTTGAAAAAATGATTTTTAAACTCCAAATTTTAGAAAAAATTCAAAAATTGTGTTCAGACTTTTTTTTCCAAAATTTTACGTTATTAATAGTATTTTTGTGTCTTATATTCAATGCTCCTATTAATCTTTAATCAAATACTAAAAACCAGATGCTTAAATATGCTTTTTTGTATTCTTGTTTTTGAAAAAAAAAAAATGAAATGAAGTCTATGGACTTGTGCCATTATTCCATACAATATTTTGGACTTGTGTCGTTCTTCCGCAGCACGGCATTCCTTTAAACTGTTTTTCTTATAGAAGAACCATTTTTTTCAAAAAGTATACATAGCACGCATAAAAAGCTACAAAATGCCATCATTAGTTTAATTTAGAAAAAAAAAAATGGACGTGTGCCGTTTTTCCCCTAGACCCTTGATTTTATAAAATTTTTTTACATTTTTCGTTTAATTGTGGTAAATAAAAAGAAATGCGAACATTGCCAAAATAAGCGCCACCCTAATACATACATATACATGTGTACCAGTAAAATTAAAAGACAATTTTTAGCGATTTTTGTTTTTAATCTAGGCTTTGGTCAAATGAAAGTAAATCCAATTAATCTCACTCAATTAGAATCGAATGTTCTAAAAAGCTGTATTATTTTTCTGTTATTTTGTACTTCCAGCTTATGTATATGGGAATGTAAAAATAAGCTTCAAATTTTCAAAGAATATTACATACCTCCAACTAATGATGGCCAGACCATATCGATTGTATAAATAATCTAAAAAATTACGTAACGTATTGGGTCGTATACCAGTACTCTGGGAAAATAAAAAAAAATTAAGTAGGTCTGTTTTAATACATTCTTTAAAATATAGAGCTATAATTATTGAAAACGAGAATTTGTGATTTCAAATAAATTGGCAAAAGAACCGCGAAGTCAATACATCAAAATTCATTTCCCCAATCCCAATTCAATAATAAGGTGTGTTCCACATAGCATTTGCTGTTGCTGTTGGTACTGCTAGTGGTGCATTCAAAATTGGCACTAGTTTTCAATATATCTACCATAGTGAAACTCGATTCGAGATGAAACACTTTGCTATGTTGTTGGAATTATATAAATATGTACATGAATTCACTATGAAATTTATAATTTGCAAGATTTTCAGGTTTATAGGTCAGTTTTGGGTTTGTTTTAGAATTTCATATTGCGGGGATGATTATCATTTTTAATATTTATAGGATTAGGGACAAGAGTAGTAGGATACGCTCCCGAATGATGTAGGAAGTTTTTTTTTTTATGATTATTTCCCAACCACATATGCATGAGTTATTTAAATGAAGTACACGGGTAGATCGAATGTACCTCCCCATTATCTTTGACCAAACTGTGGTTTTTAAGTCTCAGTATCATTAGCTCTGGATTTTGTAGCAATAGGTATGTATGTATTTTTGTTAGGATGCGAGCTATGTTACCAACTTTCGGCATTCTTAGTACGAATATTACAACGGCGCTTGCGATAAGGGTGATAAAAAAAATATACGTTGATGCTGCAGTATATTATATTTTTTTAAAAACAAGAATCGGCTTAGAGTTCTTTAATCACTATTTTTTTTTACAAAAATAATTTGTTTTTAATTGAACTTTTAGACTGATAGCTGCTGAACAATTTGCTCAAAGTGCTTCATACCACTTTAAATTTTGTGAGCATGGCATTTGTATCATTAAAAATTACATGCATTTTTAGTACGTAAATTTTAAATATTTATTCGAAGCAGTTAAAAATTAAATTTCAAAAAATTGTGAACCCTTTTTTGAAATATCAAATTAAACAATAATTTTGATTTTTTTTAATCTAAAAATGATTTTGGTTAAAATTTTTATACTGAATTGAATTGAATTGAATTGAATTGAATTGAATTGAATTGAATTGAATTGAATTGAATTGAATTGAATTGAATTGAATTGAATTGAATTGAATTGAATTGAATTGAATTGAATTGAATTGAATTGAATTGAATTGAATTGAATTGAATTGAATTGAATTGAATTGAATTGAATTGAATTGAATTGAATTGAATTGAATTGAATTGAATTGAATTGAATTGAATTGAATTGAATTGAATTGAATTGAATTGAATTGAATTGAATTGAATTGAATTGAATTGAAGTGAATTGAAATTTTAATCGTCTTAGTCGATAATAAAAAGCTTACAAGACGAGTTTAATTACACCAAAAACATAAATGTTAAAGCTAAATAATATACAATTTTGGAAAAAATTAATTTTTTTTTTAGATTGAAAGTCTTTTCAGCCAAGCTAAAATATTTAAAATATCTTCTTGTTTTTAAGAAAAATGAAAATAAGAAAATATTTTTTACTTTAATGGAAGTAGGATCTTTGTAGCAACTAAATAACGGATATAAGTCGAAATTTAAATTAGAAAAGTCCACAAAAATTGTCATTTTGTCTCGGCGGCGGCGTTATTATTTTGTTGGTTCTAGTTCACACAAAATATAATTTTTCATAAAATCTATGTAATATAAACTGAACTTACAAAATTAGCTTATTAACAAGGCCCTCACTAGTTCAAGTGAAATCGTCCGGACAAATCGTCAATTTCTTTGAACTAAAGGTCGTTAAAAGCTATTTTGAATCAATTTTAAATTATCTTTTTAAGTCTAAACTGTAATTCTAGCGTGTTTGTATAAATATACAATATGGTGTCAGCGAATTGTTCACAGGGTGTTCAGTATACGGTGCACCAAAAAGCTAGAGCGAATAGGTTGGGTTAAGACACGAAAAAAATCGTATGGGAGGAGGTCTATTTCCGCATGTTTAGGCGGGAGGGGCAATTTTCTAAAAAATCGACTTGAAATAAAAAAAAAAAAAATATTAAAAAACAACGGCAACACTTAAAATGTCATGCTATACTTTTTTTTAAAGCCAAAAGCTCGTTCGTTTATTTTCTTTTTAATTCAAATTATTTGAAAAATTAATTTTCAAACTCAAAATTTTGAAAAAATAATGAAAAAACTAATTTTTTTAAAAATTTCACGTAATTAAGTAATATTTTTGTTTTTAATATTCGATGCTCCTATTAATTTCCAGTCAAACACAAAAAACCGGATGCCTACTGTTTTTTAGTTTTTGAGAAAATTGAAAATAACAATATCTACTTTACTACTTAATTAGTAGAAACATAATCTTTGGATGGAAGTCAAATTCAAGGAAAACTTACTTTTTTTTATTTTCAATTTTCTCAAAAACTGCAATAATTTTTGACATTTGGGGCCAAATCATCGCATCAGTGAGCTCTTTAGGTAACTGAATTATTTAAATTGGCACTACTCTTTACAATGTATTTTAAATGGAGCAGTAATGCCAATGTAAAATATTTCAGTGACGTATAGCCCACTCGCCGATGCCGGAATTCGGCCCCTGGTTTTTAGGGTTTGGCTGAGAATTGATTGGAGCATTGAATATTAAACACGAAAATATTACTTATTAATATAAGATTTTGAAAAAAATTAGTTTGAACAAAATTTTTTTATTTTTCAAAAATTTAAGTTTGAAAATTAATTTTTGAAAAACTGTTCACTAAAATAACTTATTTTTAAAAGAATATAAAAGAAGAGATTTCTGGCCTTAACAAAAAAGTAGAACATGCCATTGTAATACTGACCGTTGTTTTTTAATAATTTTTTTCTGTCTTATGTCATTTTTTTTTTTTAGAAAATTTCCCCTCCCATTATTTTTATTTTCTCAAAAACAAAAAGACATGTACCTACATACTTTCTTTTCCGTATTTGACCTAGAAATTTACAGGAGCATCAAATATTAAAAACAAAACTATTACTTAAATACAAAAAAATTTTGAAAAAAATTAGTTTGAATACAATTTTTGTAAAAAAATTTTCAAAATTTTGACTGAAAAATAATTTTTTTAAAAACTGTTATTTCTGGTAACTCGAATTAAAAACAAAAAAGGATCGGGTTTTTGGCTTTAAACAAAAGTATAACATGACATTGTAAGTGTTAGCGTTTTTTAATATTTTTTTTCCTATTTCAAGTCGGGGTAAATAGACCCCCCTCCCATTGGATTTTTTTCTTGTCTAAAACCAACCTATTCGCTCTACCTTTTTGGTGCACGTTATATACCGAACACCCTACCCTGTATACTTTATTCAATCCTAGCCTAATCACGTTTTTGTTATTTTTAGCTTTAATTCAGCTATAGAAATGCTATGAGGCCATTTTGATAATAAACTTTTTGGAAATATGTGATTGTTTTGATTCTTCTATGAAGGTACCTACCAACCTACCTATTTGATTTCAAGCAATTTATTTCTTCGTCATCTGTTCGTTACAACTCTAATTCGGTTTTACGATTGCGCTTAGAACTAATTTGATTGTTTTTATCGTTTCGTGCGAAAATCTTAACATGCATACCTAAATACATTAACTTGGCTTCATTTTCATGTGAATGTGCAACGTACCTTCCCTTATAATAAACGTTATATTACTTTGACGCATGAAAGAAAATTCGTATCAAGCCAACTTACTATATGCATGTAGGTATCCAAAGAAAATAGGTAGGTAATAAAAACTAACTGTTAAATAGCTTATTTTACTTGGAAATGCGACACCACCACCGGCATAGAATTGTACTTCCTGGGTGAATGAAATAGTTACGACATTTTAAAGGTGTCATTAAATGTATACCTACAACCTACTAACAGAGCGAAACAATATCATCAAGTCAGAAAGTAAAAGAAAGAAAGAAAAAAAAAAACATTGAACATTTAAAACCTATAGATTCTTTTAAGTATAAGTTCTTGCAATAATTATTATTAAAGTCATAAGAAATGTCACAAAGTCTAAGAGAACCTACAGCCAGTATTTGTATTTGCATAATTAGATGAGACACTGACAACATGCAGTTTAGTTTGTTTTCATTATTGCATTTGCCTAATACCTCTCCGTTCTCATTTTGTCCCAGAAGTAATGGCTAAAAAATTAAGTAAACGCAACTGTCAACTTACGTGTATCTAGGTAGGTATATTATGGATATTGTGAACACAAACAACAAACAAAAAAAAAAAATATGCTCAACCGGCTGGTTTTAATGCGATTTTGTGATTCAAATTACTATAGCACTCGAGTCGTGTAGCCTTGTGATCCGTGACAAAGGGTAGATTCCCCAGTAAATAGCCATTAAATATGTTTAATTTGCATCTGGGAAGAAGGGAGGCACTGGAGGGCAAACTGTATATAGTACCTAAAGGCTTTTATGGCAGGTCGCATGTTTACGCTCTGTGTATAGAGAAAACACTTGAAACCAGGGCCGTGCGTCAAGTTGTCGGCTTGCGAGTGGATTAACTCACAGCAGAATACTCAACATTTGTAGGGGCCTCTCTTTGTGACCTTATTTCAGGAAAGCTGGCAAAACTTTGGACACGAAAAGATATTTAGCCAATAATTACAAAATAGCCAAGTTTACACTCCGATTCAGTCAATGAGGTTTTAATGTATTTTAAAACTAAAAATAAGGCATAATCCAACGAACCGGAGTCTAATACTAGCATTTTTGTTTCATGGCCATAAATCTTTCTGTGTCCAAAGTTTCAAATTGGCTGAAATGATGGTGTAAGTTAATCCGTTTCTAGCTCTTGGACTAGAATTTCGCCCTGTTGACATTTTGACTTAGTCCGCCCCTAATTGGTGAGTTAGCGAAGACAGGCAACCAAACAAAGTGACGTGCGTTTCCTTTCGGGTGGAACTAATTTGCCTAAATGTCGGAAATCGATTTTAGTAACTGCAGCAGTTTTTTATCTCAGCAAATGTTCTTTACTTTTTTTTTTTTTTAAATTGCATTTTGTATTTATTAGTGTAATAGTTCCATGGATCATTTCATATGTTTTTAAAACCATTCAATATTTTAATGGCAAAATAAAATTTAGGTTGAATGAATTATATAATAAGTATGCGGTTGTTGTCCTTATAAATTCCTTAAAATAAGAGAGGACATGAACTGCATTAGTGGGTGTGGTTTTATTTGCCAAATGAAGCATAAATAATAAAAAAAAAAAAAAAAAAAAAACCATTGTTCGTCCTACCCTTTTTATCCCTACACAAATACTATACAATTATGACAAAGATAGGATTTTATAGTTAAATTCCGTGATGGTATAGAAATGAAAGGCTAATTTAGAATTTAATTTTATAAAATTACACAGAAGACAGAAATATGTACATACATACATATATGCAATTGATATAATTTGAAAGGATGTTGAACTGTTTCCTGAAACGTTTCATGATATTTATTTAAACTCAAGTCATGATCTTTCAAATGGAATTCTAATCTATTTTGTACATCAATTTTTATGAGTAGTACCTGTCTACAAAAATGGGTAAGAGATCATGTCCAATAGCCATATCAGCACTTAGAGAAAGATGTCAAGAAGCAAAAACAAAAAAAAAATGCTGCCCATATCTGCCCCTCCAGATTCTATCGTCCCTGATGCTGATGAGTGTCTAGTCTAATAAAAATAAAAAAAAGCTATTTATTACAAAATTAATTCTTTTCCTTGAAGGATCGTCTGGCTTGTGCATTTTAACAAAAAAAACAGTTATATGATGTTATAAATGAGTGTAGTGAGAATGATTTTGATGCCAATTTAGATCATCTTCAGAGCTATTTACTCAATAAAGCGTCTTGCGCGGAGGAAAAACTTAAAGATTTTAGACTTAAAATTGAACGTTTAAGGTACCTATTTAATTTAATTGAACTTCATTTGTATGCATGCGAGGATACGGTTTTTTGAAAGCATTCTTCATCTTGCTTACAAGATTCCGTTGAAGAAATGGCAGCTAAGAACTCTTTCAGAAAAAATTATTCTTAAACAAAGAAAAACTGATATACAAGAAAAGTTTAAATCAAAACTTGGACTCATCGTTGATGTACCCAAACCTGGTTTCGGGAATACTAATGATGGCAATACAAGCCGAAGGTTTTTTAGCAATCCAGAACTAGTTACTGAAATAACTGGTGTTGATTTGCAACTCATAGTTAGATTAAAAATCATGTTGGAAGTTCTTTCTAGTGGATTTGAAATAGATGCTTCAAAATTTGAAGCATTTGCTTTTGATACGGCAAAGTTGTATGTTGAGCTTTATCCGTGGCATCCCATGACTCCAACGATGCACAAGATTCTTGTACATGGACCGAAAGTTATTCAAAATGCTCTTTTACCTATTGGGCAGCTATCCGAAGAAGCAGCAGAAGCACGGAACAAGCATTTCAGGTTGTACCGGCTAAATTTTGCAAGGAAGTTTTCAAGGACGGAGTGCAACTTGGATGTACTTAACAGGTTTTTAAAACTTTATTAGAAGTGGGAAATAATATATAATTCTATTTTTCATACTATCTGTAGGTTACTTTTAAGTTCAGATCCTCTAATAACCAGTTTAAGATCGTTGCCTGTTAAAAAATCTAAGCAATTTTCCAAAGAAGCCCTTGAAATGCTTATTTCCCGGATTCCTGATTCATCAACATTAACAAATTTTAATGATACTATCTAATGATAGTGAAGATGAAGAAACAGCTGAGGAATGTATTGATGACGAAGAATCCTGGGAAGAGTTCACTGAATAACTTTAAGTTCCATCTATTCATTTCATCCTTATTGAAGAAATTAATAAATTATGAACCAAATTTATCCAAAATACTTTATATATACCTTAATTCGATAGAAATAAGCTTTAAATCCCTTTTACAGTTGTTTCAGCCAAGTATCACTTCATTAAAACAAAAAAATATTTTTGAGCGGTTTTTCGAGGCAAATACCTCTATGTGCGTTATTTAGAGTTTTAAGCACCTAATTTTTTGAGAAATTTGACAAGAAAATATAGGAATTGGAAGGCAAACCGATCGCTATGAAAAATCAATTAAATTCAGTTATTGGTCAACTATAGATTTAAAAAAAATTGTGAAGTTATTTAAAAGTTTTAGCGATTAATAGCATTTGTGGGATATTCGCAAAAAAAAAACCATCTGTGAAAGGTTACTTAATTCTCATAAAAGGTAAGCTTGTTTAAGTTATTTGTTAGCTTAATAGGCACTTAAAACAGCTAACGTTTAATTAGGATAAAGAAAGTTATCAGATGGTACATACACGTTTTTTTTTTCGAATATCCCATAAATAAGGTGCTTTAAACTTCTACGACCTAAAAAAAACTAAACTTTCAAAAATTAAAAAAAAAAAAAAAAATATTTACTGAATTACATAAGTTGACCTTTTGTGTGTAAAAATATTTTGTGGGTTATTCTGTGGTGCGAACAATCGCTACGGTCTTGAACAAAAAAAAACTTTTAAAAATTATTTAAAAAACAAACTTTGTCTGACCAATGAGGTACTGAAACTAGCTGATGTTTTATAAGTTAACTTTCAAATGACATTCTTGTTTTTATTTTTTAATATTTCAGAAGTGAGAATCTACTTTGAAGTTGCCAAAAAAAAAAATTAATTCATTCAAAAAAAAAAACCCATGGCTAACCTAGTAGAACTTTTATGACCAATTTTAAATAGCATATTTTTTTTTTTTGCGAATATCCCAATAAGGTGCCTAGATCCCAGAACAAAATGATGCTCTGATATTTAACCTAAGTCCAAAGGCTTTTATTTTGACGATCTGATTAATACAATTCAAGATGCTTTTAAAGAGACAAGGTATATGCTTTTGCTTTAAGAAATTTTAATTTAACATGCATTTTCTCCCATTTAATAATTTTTGTATAGAAATTTACTTAATCCCCCCCCCCCCCCAAAAAAAAAAAAAAAAACAATAAAGCAATCGTACGAAATGCCCCAAAAAGAGGAATATAACAAGGCAAAATCCCCATGAGGAATGTAGCTTTTTTTCTTTTGCCAAACTCTCCAAATCTCCAAAAATACCCATTTTATTTAGTAAAATATAAGAAAGTTAGTGATGTATGCCCAAAAGCCATAATCCCAAAACCAAAATCCCCGATTGAAAACCTTGCAAAGACTAAATCCCCAAAAGAAAATGTTCGTGCAGTTAAAGATTTTCTGTTGGGATTATTTAAGAGATTAATAGGTATTTTAACAATTTTTTGTTTGCTTACAACAATTTTACGCATTTTTTTTTATTTGAATTGAAGTTTGAAAAATCAAACAAATTCTAGGGGACTTTATGTTTTTGCTGAAATAAATTTCTGATACTTACACAATTTTTTTTTTTTTGAACATTTAAGCATTTATTTTTATGAAATCAAACGACACGACAACGGTTTTAATGCATACTACTTAGCTTAGACCTAACTATTCAAATATTTATTTTTTTCCTCTCATTTAGATAGTAAAATAAAACTGCTTTTTTTAACAAGAGAATATCATTCTTTTATGTGCACAAGTCACTCGACAAAGAAATCTATTCTCTTTTCAGATTGCAGACAAAAAAAACAAACACTTAAGCATATTATTATGCTGAGCATTTATAGCGCATTTATTTATGCTTATCTTATCATTTTTTTTTTTTTTTAGTGGCTTTACTTTTCAGTTTACCTATCTTGCATAACTATGCAAATAGATAATTCCTACTTACTTACACTTTAAGGGAAAAAATGCATATAAATAATTTGAGAACAACAGTTTTTCATGTTTATATAATTAAAATAGAATTTTATAGTGTTTGTGCAGATTTCGGCAGAAAGCCAAAAACTTTGAACTCAAAAGACAGCTTGAAAGTTGAGTTGAGAGTAACACATATATGTTTGCATATTTTAAAGGGTTTCATCATATTACGACAACTTGATGTTGATGCAGTAAATTTTTGTTTTCTTCCTTTTCTCTTTTGAGATTTTATAGGGAGGGTACAAGGCATGAATATGTCTGTCAGTTAGACAGGGACAGGGTGGCATAGTTTTAACACAGTTTTTTTTTAATTTTTTATTTTGTTTTTGAGGTAAATATTTGAAAATAAAATCTTCGAGTTTTGTATGATTCTCAACCGGCTTTTTGCATTTTAAATATATTGATAGCGACATGAGATGTGTGGTTTCGGTTTAAGTTTTAATAATCACGCGCGTTCGAGTCTATTGTGTTCGCAGCTAGTATAGATAAGCAAGCTACACACGCTTACAAACAGATGCCGTGACTTTACACACATACGTATGTATATGTGTGTGTACCTTATTTTATTTTTAATTTTTTGAATTCAACGGATTGTGTATATTTTATGCATTTTTATTTTTAAAATTTAAAAAATTCATAAAAAAGTCTATGACTGACCATAATAACTGAAAGTAGTTGATCTTTTATATGTAAGTCTAAAATAACCGTTTAAATGGTACCTATGCATTTTTTTTTTTTTGGAAAATTCCTAAAATGAGGTGTTAAAAATCTCTAAGACCTTGAAAAATAATAAATTTTAAAAATTCATAAAAACAAATCTATGCCTGATCAATTTCTGAAACTAGCTGACCTTTTATGAGGATTAAGTTAATTTTCAGATGACATACAGTTTTTTTGAAAATTGCACAAATGAGATGCCAATAGTCTTTACGACCTTGTAACGACCTTGAAAAAAATTAAATTAAAAAATTCAATAAAAAATCTAAGGCTGACCAATTTCAGAAATTAGCTGACCTTTTATAAGGATTGAGCTACCTTTCGGATAGTATATTTTTTTTTTCGAATATTTCATAAATGAGATGCTAACAGGCTATACGACCTTGTATGACCTTCAAAAAACTTCACACGTTTATAAACAAAAATCTATAGCTGACCAATTTCGCAAACTGCCTGAACTCTTAGAAGTATTAAGTAACCTTTCAGATGGTATACATTTTTTTTTCGAATATCCCATAAATGAGGTGGCAAAAGTTCATGTGACCTTGTAATGACCTTAAAAAAACATGAAAAATTATTTAAAAAAACCTATACGCCTGACCAATTACTGAAATTACCTGACTTTTTATCGCTACCAAGTGGCCCTTCAAGTGGTATACTTTTTTGCGAATATCCCATAAATGGGGTGCTAAGTTCCCACAGACACCGAAATTTCGCAAATTAAAATCTTAAATTTGAAAAAAAAATTAATGTAGATAATGTTGTACAATAAAATTGTTCACAAAAACGACTTCCTGGCGGAGCAGGCGGGATTATTTGCAAGATTTTTTAATGCATGTTTCTTAATTTTCGTCTAAACACCTTAGCATAACCACGCACTTGCGATTTAAAGTCGTTGCGATTAAAAATCGCGATCGCCAAAAATTTTTGGTGTGCAGGCACTTGCGATTTGTAGTCGCGTGACTTTTAATCGCTATCAAATGCAACATACATCTTTTAATGGAGGCGCACGCACTTGCGATTTAAAGTCGTTGCGACTGAAAAGTCACTCTAAAAACGGAACCTGTTTCAAATTTTTTAGGCGCCTCGATTTTTCAGTCGCATGTGCGTGCACTCACATTTAAAACCATGTGTTTTATTTCTTGCGACTGAAAAATCGCGCGTCGCAGATGCGTGCATGTTTATTTCTTTTCGCGACTACGATTTTTAATATCGCAGAAAATTAAATCGCAAGTGCGTTCACAAACATGTAATTGCATTTGTTTTATTTTATTTTGCGACAATCGCGTAGCTCGAAAAGTGGAACAAATTTCAGTCGCGATTTCTCGGTCGCAAGTGCATGCGGTCACTCACATTGAAATTCATTTGTTCTATTTTTTGCGGCTAAATAGTCGCGCGATTGAAATCGCAAGTGCGTGCTTAGCCTAAGAGTTCTCTCAAACAATATTTTTGCAAAAATATTTTTCATTCTAAAGGGTTTTCCAATAGGGACGGGTTGATTTTGACAGTTCGTGGCGGCCATATTGTTTCGTTTACTTTCTGTTAAAATATTGTTTTTTAATCAGTCACTATAAAAACAAATCATTATTGCAAGTTATATAGCGTCGAACAACACGTGCAACTGATAAAACTTTTGGTTTTGGTTGATTCCAAATTTTGGTCGAAAATCATCTTAAGCGATGAGGCCCATTTTTGGATGAATAGGTACGTAAATAAGCAAAATTGCCGAATTCGGGACGACACCAATCCACGCGAGATTCACGAGGTGCCAATGCATCCAAATAAAGTTACTGTTTGGTGTGGATTTTGGGCTGGATGCGTCATCGGTCCGTACTTCTTCGAAAATGATGCTGGTCAGGCCATTACCGTCAACGGCGATCGCTATAGGTCGGTGATCACCAACTTTTTGTGGTCTGAATTGGATGATATGTACACCGAAGACATATGGTTTCAAACAGGATGGCGCTACGTGCCACACAGCTCAAGACACGAGCGGTTTCATGGCATGGTTATCTCGCGCCGAAGCGATGTGAATTGGCCACCAAGATCGTGTGATTTGAGACTTTTTTGAGCTTTCTTAGGTCGCAAGTCTATGCGAATAAGCCGCAAACCGCCGCGGCCCTCAAAGACAACATAATCGATGCCATCGGTCAAATTCAGCCTGATTTATGCGCCAAAGTAATCGAAAACTGGATCTTTCGAATGCCCGCCACCCAGCGAAGCCGCGGCGGCCATTTGAACGATGTTATATTTCACACATAATGTCATTGATAAGGCTCTCAAATATTCAATTTTAAAATCGACCCGCTCTTAATGGAAAATCCTTTACATAAATTGTCCTCACCCTGTGAATCCAAATATAGTTATTATCAATTTGTCTGCGACATTTTTTCATTTTTTTTTTTTTTTTCATTTTTTTTTTTTTTCATTTTTGAATTGACTTCCCTTTTTTTTTTTAACGATTCCTCCACTGTAAAACATTCAAAGGAAGTTGATGATTATGTTCTGCTGCTGTTCCTATTAAGGGTCTTGGACTATCACTCTGCCCCAAAATGTTTGCTCATGACTTCATTGCTCACACAAAACCATAAAAAAAAAAAAAAAAAACACAATTTAATATTGAAAATTGCAGCAATGGGGTAGGTGGTGCACAGCAGCTAACATAATGCGAAACAAAATATCGGAAGAAGACGAGACTTTGGATATAATAGAACTTAAGCCAAAATATTGCCGTAAATCGGTTTATTGTCTCTAATCCCTCTGGGCCTCTGGGGGGAAATGGACTTAACTCCTCTCTTGCTCCTTGATGATGATGGTTCCTTCCTTAATTGGATTCGATTCAAATTTTGTCATAGCATAGCCATTGAATCGAAATGAACTTAATTTTAACATCTGATTTTTGTTTTTAAGGGTAAAGTATACATCGATGAAAAAATTAAGCAAGCTTGTTGGTCTTTTGTGATATAAACGGGACAAATAAATCGCTCCTAGAATTTGATATGCTTTCCTGACTTTTCACTTTCAAAACTATTTAAGAAATAGATGAATTATAAATTTTGTAGAAATTTAATATCTTTTGTGAGATTTATAAATAAATAAATTTAGTGACGGAACAGCTCGTGTAGGACCAAAGCCTATAGTGACTTAAAACTCTCACTGGATGCGTTATAGCGGCAAGAATGAAAAGGACCTACAATTTTCTGTTGAATCTGAACGACAAATTGTAAGACGAGAAGAATTTTTTAAGGCAAGAAGCACTTCCTGGAGGATTCGTCACTTCCTCGCAAATAGCAGTTCCCCTGACATTTTATTTTGGGTAGGGTCTTCAACAGCCTATATCTCATCAAAAAAGTCGTACATGGAGCACAAAAAAGAAATGCTTAAGAGTGCAACGTAATGCCTCTGGAATTTTTGTCTCGCGTTATTTGTTTTAATTGTGCTAAGGAGGAATAGGAGCTTCTAGGTTAAAAAATCAAATAAATAACAACAACCAAGAGCAAGCACACGCGACAGAGCAGTTCCTTTTTTATGTATGGCTTCTTTGTCCTTGTTTTACACTTAAATAGGACTGAATTTGATATTTTTATCAATTCGTGCTTGTAGGCCTGATTTTAGTGTAAGTTATTGTGTGTGTCCTTGATGGTATCAGCCATTTTGTTTTATTTATGAATTCTGGCTGTTCTCTCAAGCTAAACTTAATACTAAAATCGATTTGCTTGTTATCATTAAATAAATTTACTTTCTAAAACTTTGTTTTATTTTTGTATGTACATATTTCGTATCGATTTAATAAAATATTCCAGTAGCTTCATCATCAACATATTGCCATCACACGACTTCCACTAACACACGCACACACCACATCTATACTAGGTACTCATCACATCTAATTCAATAAACGATAACAACGGTTCCATGTTAAAATAGTTTCAAGTTCAACATGGAGATAGTGTCTCGTCAAACAAAAAAAAAAATAATAAAAATAAAGAACCTGATGTTTCGTAACCGCTTTTACAAGACGACACAAGAAAAACACATCACAAGTTTTATTTTTCATTTTTCTTCTGAAAGAATCGGTTGGATTCCGTAGCTAAATTTGTGGTTGAGGAGATACAAAGTGAGGAGGAAAATTGATAACAATGAAATACTTCAGTTGTCGATGGTATTGTCGTTGTTTTACTTTAGACTGATGTTTTTTGAATTTACGTAATTTAACCGACAAATATTTTGTTTGAACCTGCTAGCGACTAAAAAAAGACAGGGTAAACCATCCGATTGTTTTGATCTATAAAAGCAGCCAGTATATTTTTTTTAATTTTTGGTCACATCTTGAAAATGGCAGTTATTCAAGGTGGTATGTATGTCGAAAAAATCGTTTTTTTCGCATATAACTTTTTAACGGTAAACGCCAGAGAAAATAACTTCATTGAAAGCTTGTAGATCGAGATTTTCTACAAAATATGTTTTGAACTTTTCCTTCCTCCGACTTACCGTTTAGAAGATATAGCTATTTCAAAAAATGTAAAATGACGAAAATATCGGTTTGTTGCATACCTAACGGTGTGTTTCATGCAAGTTTTGTACATTATCTGACTATCAACAAGAAATCATTTATTTTTTTTCCTAACAATTACCGTTTTAAAGATATCATTAATTTAAATAAACTGGTTATAAATAAAAAATACTGGTTTTACACTTTTTAATCTTTAATGACAAAATTTTGTGCTCACTTTAGAGAATATATGTAATATTTTCTTCAAATAATGTTATGACACTTTATTCCATACGAGAGATCAGTTACAAGATATTGCTCCCTCAAAAACTCAGTGTCAATAATATAGGTTTTTCGCATACAACTCTTAAACGGTTAATTAGTGCAGTGCGTAGTGCACTTGGCCCAATGACGCTTCGTCCATTGTTCGAGTCCCAGTGACAGCAAAAAAAGTTTTTCAAATAAAATTAAATATATATGTACATATACATAGACTAAGCACCACTAAAGGAGTCTGATGATCGGCCTGGCGACCGTGAAATAGCTATAATTTCAGCCGATAAAAACTTGGTGGTAGCTTTTTTTGTGAAACAAAATTGCAGCTTACAAAAAAAAAACGCATCCATATATTTTTTCTTATGGGTATCATTTTAAAGATATCATTATGTCTGTTCCTTTACTTTGAAACTCTGTGATTTTCTGTGCATTTTACTGCCATTTTATTTTTTTTATATGAACTTTGACAGAACATTGGACTGAAATTCACACAAATGCACAGAAAATCACAGAGTTTCAAAGTAAAGGAAAAGGGCTATTATTTAAAAAATTGCTCAAAAGTCAAAAATACCAGCTTTTTGCTTTTAACGTAGTTTTTCAAAAAAATAAAATATTAAGACACTTTTTACCATTTACCATTTACGAAATGTCGAATTTCGGAAATATTGTTTTTTTTGTTCAACACAGATATACATACCATGCGGAAAAAATTGAATTGAAGAAATTTAATTGTACTTATCTTTGTTTTGAAATACGAAGTATTGAATTAAGATCCATTGCCAAAACTTGAAATAAAATAAATTTAATGACACAACAGCTCATGAAAAGCAAGGGCATAAAGACTTACAACTCTCAACCATATCCCTGAAAAAAACTAACTCATTGCCAAAACTTGTTTGCATAAAAAGTTATTCAGGGTTGGATGTCAAAAAATTTGATTTTTCGCATATTTTCGACATGTTACCCTGAATAACTTTTTATCCAAGTAAGATTTGGCAATTCCAAAACAAAGATGATTGCCTTTAAAAATCTTCACTCACGAATTTTTTCCGCAGATTGCGACTTCTCTTATTAGAATTTAGTTTTGCTTAAATTTTATGAAACATTTAAGCACAAATTCTTTACACACACTTAATCGAAGCTTTATCGAAGTTACAACTTCGCAACATTGAGAAACTTACTTTTATACATAAAACTCAAATTGTGAAATGATTGGATGTTAAATTAGTTTATGTCAATATATTGTCCTTGAATTCAACATTCTTCTTCAAATTATATCAAAGAAATATTCTTCAATAACAATTCCATAAAGTCTTATAAAAATATCATTAACAGCAAAACGGATATTATACTCAGATAAAGATAACTCTTATGCTGGTTATTTGTAGCACCTAGCATGGTAGTGCCACCTGGCACTAGGTTAGGTACCCATCTTTTCTCGAAGCGTTTTGTCATATTTTTAAGCAAGCCATACTATTTTCACAACGATAAGGGGTTTGTAAATTTTGTTAGGGCTTGTAAAGTTAGACTTTGTAAAATTAGTGACTGGGCTATTTATGATCCGATAACTTTTTCATAGATTTTTTCAGTAAGTTTTGGTGATATATTTAAGATGAGATGTTTGACTTGAAGAGAATCAGCTGATTAAAAACAATTGAAGTGTCATTGTGAAAATCAAAATGAACTTACATAACTGTAATGTCGAATTCCTTTCAACGAACAATTCGATTTTTTTTTTTTTTTAACCAAAATCGATTTATTTTTCTTTCAATAGGAGGAACTTGTCCAGAAAAATCAATTTTCTTCTTCTAAAGAAATCGATTTTTTTGTTGAAAGGAATTCGACATAAGCTGAATTGTCAAAACGGGCGCTGAAGTTGATTTTTTTCAACTTTAACGTTGAGTTAGGTTATATTACGTTGTTTTGTAAATAATGCTAAATCGTAACATTAATGCCCAACGCGTCATTGTAAACACTTTGCATAAATTGCTTTGCTATGTGTGAAATTCTGCGTTGACAGAAAAACTTGTGAAATCGACTTTGGAAATCAGCCTTAATTGATTTTGTCCTTTGAATTTTTGCACTACTGTACTTGAGGTACAGTAAAACATGCACTATTTTCAAAATATACATAAAGGAATTTAAAAAAAAACTTCTTTCTACCAATTATTCATTTGGAAGTTGCCATTAATTGAGTTATTTACCCTATATTTATTTTACTCGATAAGAGATTCAGATGTCATCATACGTGATTGGAATGAAGTTTTATGTTCAAGAATATGCTTCTCTTTTATCCCTTTTGGACGAGTTCTTTTTTGTTGTTGTTATTTTGTTGACGAAAAGGCATACAAGACACGTTTCTGGGATTTTATGAGCTGAAGTAGAATAGAAGGTTCATACAAACATATGTATTTCTGGTAAGTGAACTTAAAACCCTGTGTGTATTACCTATAAGGTACTCTTATCATGTTTATTGTTTATTCTTATATGTACAACTTTGTTGACATAACGTAATAAAAGTCTTTTTAGCTAAAGATTCAAACACGTTCCTTCGATACTTTTAATGTACATACGTATAAAAAAAGAATATGAGTGCGCGGTGTTGCAAGATGCGGCTGGATATATGAGAACATGATTTTTCATCAAATTCGATATGAAAATTTGCTGCGCATAATGAAACTAAATTCATGGCAAAGAAGAAGTTAATCGTTGAAACGTTTTCTGGGTAAAATAAGATTTCAAACTCTAAGCTCTGTTGCTTAAAATGAGGATTAAATAATTTTGTAGTAAGAGAATATGGTAAATATAGATTCCGCAACGAAAATTCTATCATTAATGCATAGGCTGGATTGAAACGACAAGATTTCTCCTAATTTTCACCCTTTTTAGTCATTATATACACGATTATGGCAACTTGGCTAAAATATGGCAGAAATCATGGCATTCTGTCACTTGTTGACTGCTTTTCGGTGATTTGCAGTCAACTTCGGTCCCGTGACAGGTCGTTTCGGGATAAGGTCTGCTTCTTGAAGTCGCCTCCTACCTGTCCATTTACTAGCAATACTTTTTCGTACCATTTCAAGATGTTGTTAGTCGTCAAGACCAGTCAAATGACAATTTTGGAGAAAAGTCATTTCGATTAATATATATCCGATATACGATATCCAGATTTTGGTGTCCGCACAAACTCTCCAATTTCCCTGAACGTGCTGTAGATCTTTAATGCACACCATTGGCTTAGATGGAGCTAACGGGCCACAGCACGTTGGCTCATTCTTTGTTGCAGTATTGTAACAACTTGAGCAACATCTGCAAGTGTGTTATCCATTAATTTCCGAGATTAGAAGACCTATAAAATCGAAAGTATGTAACAATTCTCTTTTAAGAGCACACCGATAAAAAAAATCTAATAATGGGCTTGAATATTGAGTATCAATATTGCCTACTCGTGCTTCCAATTTTTGTAAAATTTGTTATTTTCATTATTATGGCGTATAACGCGAAAACTATGCAATGGATTTTTATGATTTTACCTCCTATTTAAAGTTTGAAGTTTAAGCTCTAAAACGTGAACATTAACATTTAAGCATTATTATTGTAACCACAGATATTCTTGCTTTTAAAATGCGAAAGTAAGTGATTCCATTTTTTTGCTCGCAGTCGCAAGTGTAGATCCAAAGTATTCATCGAAAGACACAGTTGACTGGAGAGAAAAGCAAAAGTGATACCAACAGTGGGAAACCTCACGAAAACACGACAGATATCAGTATATTCCGCTTAAACCTTTAGGTTGCGTGCACATATTGTGAGTACAAATTCTTACTTTTAACTTTTGTTCAACATCATATGTAGGAACATTCAAAATAAAAGGTACAAGCTGTTGTTGATACACTACTGTTTTTTTTTGTAATATGTAGTTTTGTTTTATTTTTTTTTTAATTTGAACGTTGAAGATCCTCCTTTTAGATAGAACTCAAACTATATCGGCTTGTATAGGGTATTTGAATACCATTTATGGCGATGTGGGAAAAATTTCAATATTCCAAAGAGTATTAGAATATACACGAGCCGAAAATCATATTTTTTACAATTGCACCTAGAGTCGTTTGATGGGGAATGCGACCGCAAGTCATCCAATGGATGTACACGGCGCGGCGATCGTTCGTCCCATATACTTACCTACGGTTCGATTGTGTGGTGGAAGGCCGTAGAAAAGGATAGCTTTCTCAAAAACCTGAACAAGGTACAGAGATTAACATGTATAGGAATAACGGAGGCAAGGAGGTCTACGCCACAAGCAGGGCTGGAGATTTTTCTTATCCTTGCAGTCTTCGACGAGTACATAAAGTGTACAGCAGTAAAGAGTGCATTTCGACTTAAGGAAATGGACTCTTGGAAGCACAGCACCTACGGTCATGGGTCTATACTCCGGACTCCGGACTTGACGTGACCGCACTGACTACGTACCACCCAGAATAGATTTTAGGAAAAAAATCTAGGTTTTAATACCCGAAAGGCATGGTTGGGAATCCAACTCACTACTCTGTGAACAGGGTATCTCTCGTGAACAGCCAAGCTGATATCAAAGCATTATGCAGTGAGACCATAAAATCCAAAGCATTAGCAAAATGTCGAGGCATACTGGACATGGACAATTAGAGACAGTAGTAGCCAATTAGAAGATCAAAAAGAAGATAGACCTAATAACGAAAGAGGGAATCAATAACTCCTGGATATCCAGGAACGATTGTGCAATCTTTAAAAGTTTATGGCCTAGAATTAATGAAAAGGAAACTCAGTATATTTTATCCCTGAGTAAAAAGAATATTAGAACCCTGATAGGCGTACTGACAGGACATTGTGCTAGAAACTATTAAACATCTGTTCTGCGACTGCGTTACCTTGGAAACAGGTTTGTTAGAGAACTGGACGATTTAGCGAAGGTCTCAATGGCCAACATGAGGAAATACATATAAAGCACAGGCTGGTTCGTAAATGAATCAGTCTATGTAAACCGACAGTTTAGGTTTTATCTCTGTTTATAGGGGATCACAATGGACCAATAGGCCCCCTTGTACGCAACAGCCTCAGAGCTGGGCATAGCCCTCCTAACCTAACCTAGAGTCGTTTGAACGCCATAATATTCAGCCTTATTTTTAGTTTCACTTGTAAAATTTTTTGTTCGCCTGGAATTTTCGTACTTTTGATCCGAGAAAAAAATAGTTGGCAAAAGCAAATTCAATTTTTCACAGATATTTTAAGTAATGTTTTGAGATAATTGCTATTGTTTAAACCAGAGCTGTACAATAATTAAATATATTGTGACTTAAGTATAAGTTAAATACAATTGACTACCTTGTACTCTGCAAATACTTTATTTAAATTTCGAAAAAGTTGAATTTTTCTCTAGAGTTTTATATTTATGACTTAAATCATTTTCCCAACAGTTCCCTAAATTTCTAAAGGGCCTTAAGATTTTAAGAGGCTTAAGTTTAGTTTTTTTTTTTTGCAAATTTCTCGAAAAATATTATTTCTTTCTAAAGAAAAAGTGAAGTTGTTATAGCTTATTAAATTTAAAAAAAAAAAAATATAACATTTTCCCTAAATTAAATGTTCCGATGGCTAATTTGTACGTCTATAAAGCTAGCATGTACCTACACATTAGCATAATCAATTAAAACCATAACTAGAATTTTGTGCTCTTTGTGTGCTATTTTTGTGTGGCAGTCTCGATTTTTGTGCTAGCATAAAATACGGTAAGTTAGAAATTCAAAATTTGTATCAAAAATCCAAAATGTTAAAAATCACTGCCGCTCAAAATGTCAAACTTCTAAATTCTAACATTTAAAAGATATAAATGAAATACCAACTTATATGGTTTAAATATCACATAGAATTCATGTAGAACTTTGGTATATGCAAAATATTTACGTTCCGAATCAGCAAATGGGCCGAACATTTGATGGTTCTTCCCCAGCTATCGTGACAGAATTTTATTATTCAAAAAACTATCCAACCTATTTTTCTAAACCAAATACAAATTCTTAATTCTTTTCTGGAATTGAACGAAAATTAAAAATTCTATCACCCACATTTTTTACTTATCCTTCTTTATCAAACAAATCCCAATTAAAGAAACTAAAAAGATTTTTTTTAAACAAACAAAAAAAAACACGCACACACAACTTGCCTCAACAACTTGTATTTACGTGATGCTTTCCCCATTTTAATGCATCCCTATACGCTACGGTCAGTCGTCGGTCCGTTCCATTTTGTTTTCCTTAAGTGTCTGTTGTTAATATCGATCTTTAAAGCAAGAGAAAAAACCTTGACCCAAAGTTAAAAATTTTCTTCTACTGACCCAACTCATGAGGATGCCGGAAATGTCCTGAATCGAATATAATTAATGACTTGCAATAAATTTCAACTTTTGCATAATACGAGAAGAGAAATCGAAGACAAATGGCCGGTGGATGTTGATGACTCGATGATAGTCACCGTCACCGACAGGGGAGAGGGGGGCATGAAGAAAGAAACATTCATAATACATATAACTAACCATTAAAACATCGAACAAAGAACATAAAGTGCATTAGTTTCCTTTTGCAAAATTATTTCTCGTTGTTATAGCTTACGCAACTCACTATAGTGGATTGAACACGAAATTTAATTAAAGAAATTAATTGCTTCCAATCAATTTTCATTTTCATCAAATGAGTTTTGTTTTTGTTTTAAATTAATTATAATTAAATGATCACACTCTTGTTTTTGTTTGTAAAGTTGTTTTTTTTTTTTGTTTGTTTTTTCTTTTTAATGACATCATAAATTCTGGTTGATTTGGTTCGATTAATGACTTAAGACATTCATAAACTAATTAAACTTATGAGTGATTAGATATTTTTGCGAAGCTTTAAGCAATCAAGAATTTTTATGACCATCAATGTTCCGAAATAATAATCCTATAATTATTATTAATATTACTAATTGGTTCATGTTCTCGCGTGTAATGGCTTTGTTTTGTATTTTAGCAAGTGTTTTATACTTTATACAGTAAAAACTCTCCTTGTGAATAGCTCTAATCCGTGGGTTGTTGGTAAATAAACTTTCAACCTATTTAAATGTGTACCTATGTTAATCCTGTTCGTTTAAAATAACTAATTTTTAAAGAAAATCACAACTGTTAGACCGTTATACCTCAGAACACGAGGACAGTAATCCATTTCTTGAATTTTTGGTGACAAAACTCATTTCCCACTCCAATTCTTGACACAATTTAAAACACATAGGTCCAAGTTATCAGCGTGACACCATCCCAGTTTCGGAATTAATACCAACTTAACTTCTGAAACATACACTCCAGCACTGAAAAACTGGTCCCTAATGATTTAGAGAAACTTAATTCAGCGGCACTGGCTATAAAGGTCAGAATATGGTATGAAATTTCAAAATTAAAATAATGCATTGTCAAAGTCAGGAATCTAGTCAAATGTATGAGTGTTTGAGATATATAAGTCTTAAAATTTGGGCTTGAATGTAGTATACTTTCATAATTTATGTACCAAATTTAGAAAAGCAAGCGCGATGTTCCCAAGAGATTAGAACTTAATTGTGTTTTATAAAGTTTTGATAGATTTTTTTTGTTATTTTATTGAAAATGATTTATAGAGAAAAAATTCATTGATTCTGATTCTGACAGTTTTGACAGATAAGCTCCCAACCAACGATTCAAAAAACTTAAAATAATTTAAAAATAACATTGAAAGTGTCGTTTTGGACTTTCGGTCTCTTCTAAATTTGGTACATAGGTAGGTTAGGTACAAATATTGTCATTAAAATGTGCTTCCAATTTTAGCCGTTCGGATTCAGCAGAAAATGTGTTCCCTTATTCTTGTCTAACAACATGCACCTAGAAATCTCATGCATACAAATTATACACATATTTTTTTTTTGTAATTTTTACTCATTTGCCTATGAGAGATTGGACTGTGCTTTAATTTATCATATCACAAACAAAGGACTTTTATATTAAGTGTGTAAATAATTTATTTCTATGACTATGGCATACGTGTACACTATACACAGTCATTGTGTAAGCCAGAAATTTCAAACAGCACGATAGAAAGAAATAATGGAAATGAATTCGTCATTGAAAACAAAAAATTAGGCAATCATCAGCCCTAAAGCTACCAAGATTAAAATATGTATAACTCATAAATAAATTAAGACCAAATTCACTATCTCATGTGTTCAATAAGACACATAAAATCTCCAAAATTTTAAAAATATATTCAATGCAGTTGCAGATGCAGTTTTGCGCGCAGTAACGCATGCATTTTACCTGCAAAAAAAGGTTTCAAAATCTAAAATATCAAAGCGCTCTCTAGAACTGTACAACAATCTAGTTTTTTAATGATAGTAAAGATAGTTTTATGCTTACAAAGGGCTAGCAAAAGTTACTATACTAAAGCCTTAACTACATTGGCTACTTTTTGCAAAATTACAAAAGTAATTTTTTTGTGAAAAAGAATATACACAATTTTTTTAAGCCAAAATTTAAGCTTTCTGCATCAGTTTTATAAGTTTTCCAGTGAGAAACACTACCCCAAAATGAGTTTGAAAATTTTAACTTTTGTAATTTTTCACTTTTTGGCCATAGTTAAGGCTTAACCCAACAAGTTTTCACTATAGAAAGGATCTTACAAGTATTTGATTTAATTTTCCCAGTCCCTGCTAAAAACTTTCCAGTGCCTTGACTGAACTTGACAAAAACGTATGTCATTTTTTCGCAGGCAGAAGTGTTCCATTACATTTTCCTTAATTGTACTTAAATGTTTGTTTTTAATAAAGCTGGTTATGTATTTAAATGATTATGAAAATAAGGCAGTTACTTAAAATTTTTAAAGCCCTGACTATGCGAAAAGCGAATCGAACGAATTTTAAAAGCCTTGCAAATTTCGATAATTAAGTATGAACATGAATATAAATAGCGCTTCGCTCAAATTAAGTTATAAATAAAATAAAAATTTCAAGCTAATTTGATAATAAATTATTGCTTGATTATAATTAGCGAAGCTTTGCTAATCTTAACTGGGATATGTCAAATTCAGTTGAACACAAAATACTTAAGAGATAACGCGGGCCAAATAAAAGATTGGGTTATTTAAAAACAGCAATTTTTAATGTTTCTTTTGCGTTGTTGGTTTTTATGACTTATTATGTATGTATATTTTAATGATAAGAGACAAAAGTTGTTGTAGTTATTGTTACCCTAAACAAAAAGTTAGAGCGCCGAAAATCTATTTTTATTTAGTACTTGGGATTTTTAAGACTTTTTTTAATTATTTTCCAAAACAGCGGTTTTTTGTTGTTTTGTTTAAAGTTCATGATGTTCTTAATTTAATGTGCGTTTATTTCCACAGACAATTAAAGGTCTACGTAAATCTTGTTCGGTGTGCAATGTACAATTAAGTGAAGACAAAAGTTGGGTCGTTTGCTCTAAATATACAGGGTGATTCACCTAAGGTGTGACAAAAAGCTTGAGTGTATAGGTTGAGTTGAGATAAGAAAAAAATCGTATGGGTAGGAGGGTCTATTTCCCCCCGTTTAGGCGGAGGACAATTTTATAAAAAATCAACTTAAATAAAAAAAAAGTCATTAAAAAAACAATGGCAACACCTATATTATCATGCTATACTTTCTTTTAAAGGCAGAAATCCGTTTTTTTTTATTATGTTTTTAATTAAAATTATTTAAGTGAACAGTTTTTGAAAAATGAATTTTCAAACTCAAAATTTCGAAAAAATAATGAAAAAAATGTGTTTACACTAGTTTTTATCAAAATTTTACGTTATTAAATAGTATTTTTGTTTTTATAAATTCATGCTTTAATTAATTTTTGGTCAAACAGTGAAGAGAAAAGCTCAAGTGTTTTTTAGTTTTTGAGAAAATTAAAAATATCAGGAGGAGCAATTTATTAAAGAAATTGACTTAAAAAAGAAAAACAAATATTAAAAAACAACGGTGACCGTTACATTGGTATGCTTAACTTTTTTGTATAACCAGAAATCATTTTTTATTTAATTTTTAAATTAAGTTGTTTTAGTGAAAAGTTTTTTTTTTCAAAAATTAACTTTCGAACTTGAATTTTTGAAGAAAAAATTCAAAAATTGTGTTTGATTTCTAGATTTTGAGAAAATTGAAAACAACAAAAGTAAGTTTTCCTTAAATTCGACTTCCACCCGTTATTTTGTTGCTCCAAGGACCCTATTTCTATTAATAAACAATAAAGTGATAAAGTTGATTTGATTATTTTCAATTTTCTCAAAAACAAAAAAGACTTAGGCATCCGGTTTTTGGCGTATGACTGAAAATTAATAGGAGCATCGAATATTTAAAAAAAAATATATTACTTAATTACGAAAATTTTGAAGAAAAAAAAAATAATTAAAACAAATTTGTTTTTTTATTATTTTTCCAAAATTTTGATTTTGAAAAATAATTTTTTAAAAATTGTTTTCTCAAATAATTTGAATCAAAAACGAAATAAAAAAGCGGGCTTCTAGCTTTAAAAAAGTACAGCATAATTTAATGATTTTTTTATTTTTTAAGTCAATTTTTAAGAAAATTGCACCTCCCGCCTAAACGGGGGGAAATAGACCCCCATACCATACGATTTTTTTCTTGTCTCAACTCAACTACACGCTCAAGCTTTTTGTCACACCTTAGGTGAATCACCCTGTATATAAGAGACAAACATTTTTATTTTAACAATTTTTAGCAATTTCGCTTGCAATGTTTTTTTTGCTTAAAAAAAAATATATCGGAGTCGATATCACTTTTTGTTCTCAAGTTCTTCAATACAGAAAACGTTTTTCAACAATTTTTATTACTTTTTTTTGTATTTTTTTTTTTTTTGCTTAAAAAAATAGTCAATTGAATTTTTTCCAACCTCTATCAAATCATCAATTATGGCATTGTGTGTAGAATAAAATTATCTTGAAGTCAATTTCACATACATATGTGCTCATGATATTCGAACCGAAAATCTTTTTTTTAAGTTTTACCAATTCTTCAAATGAATTTGAGCTGAAATCGTTATATTCGAGACGTAAGACATTATAAATTATTTTTGTTTTTAATCAATGTGATAAGAAAACTGTTTATTAATTTCATTGAAAACCCTTTTTGCGTGTTATGAAGTAGTCCATTGAATAGTTACAAAAATTGAACCGAACCTTACATTTTGTACAGGACACATTTTTTTTTTTGATAGATCTGTAGGCGGAATCAGTGTGAGTGTAAAAACGAGTTTTCGGGGTTGAAAGCCCCCCCCCCATTTGCCCGTCATTTTAGAAAAGGAGGCGTCAAAAGTCGCGATATCTTGAGAGCCATACATCGCACAAACTAAATTTTAGCACATTTGTGTATAGAGAACTGAATTCTTTACAATTCATGTACATAAATGCACTTTTTACCGTAAAATTGAAAAAAAAAAGTTATAACCAAAAAAAGATGACCGTTTTAAGTTTTGTTTCAATACCCTTTAAGATGTAGCGAAAGTTTATTAAAATACATTACGGTCAGAGTGAAAGGCAAATATCCTATCTTACCTGTACTGACAATTTTTAGTGGACAGAATATAAATTTTATAAGTTTTGTTCAATGAAGGAATTAACAGGATAGAAGAGAACAGAAAACAGAACAGAACAACAACTGATTTTGACATTTCTCACAAATCTGTTTTAAATTGTTCTAACTAAAAAGCAATTGCACAAAATCCCGCTCTAAACTGTTCCAAACAGACTCACTATGAACACCAAATCAGAACAGTTTCGAACAGGAAATTTCTCAGTGAACAGAAAAAAATTCGTTTGTGTTCTAAACTATTTTTCTTAAAACCATTCAAAATATACCTCTAAATTTTGCAAAAAAAACTTCTTAAGATCGTTTCCAACTCATAGCGTACCTACTACATAGTTTATATATATAAACCCCTTGACTTTTAAAATGTCACTCATTAAACACTATTCCATCATCATTTACTTGCTTAATTGAACAGAAAAAAAAAAAAAAAACCATTTTGATGCCAAAATAAACTCGTTATAAGTATCACTATAATAAACATTCAAATTAAATTGAATTACTCAATTAAGATGGTGATTCCATTACAAAAGCTAGCCCATTCCCCCTTTGTTGAGTTGGGGTTATGGATTAAATTGCTGTCATCGGCGATGATTTTTTTTTTTCATACACTCACAGTAAAAAACATCTCGGAAACATCAAGAACATCTTTATGTTTATTTTAAAAACAATTTAACAAAATTTATTTTTATATATGTACATATTTATGTATGTATTAATTTCATTATTTCGTAGTTCACACGGCATTTTACTTGACCGTTTTGTGTAGCAGTATAAACCCGAAAGAATGAATATTACGATTTTTGATGCAAAAAAAGAAAACGTACTCTGAACGAACTTTTGAAATTTAGAATTCCAAGAATCCGATTCAACTGTTTCTCCAATATGTTTTTAGAATTGAAAGTGTTTTCACTTCTCAAAAATTTGTATACACAATTGAAGCCTAGCAATTTATCTTTGTTTAAAGACCTTAATCTTTAAGATCTGATCATTACAACGAACGATAGAATGTTTGAAAAAAAAAAAACTTTAACTTTGTTAGACAAGTAGACCAGGGGCCTATTTTATCAAACACTTTTCACTTTTCACTTTGCAACTTTTCACTTTTTCTTTGCAAAATTCGTTTCACCAAATGCAAATTTGCAAAGAGGAAATTATTGAAATGAAAAGTTTTCCTCTTTGCAAATTACGTTTCACCAAACGCAAATTTGCAAAGTGAAAAGTTCTTTTCTGCAAAGTGAAAAGTTTTGTTAATTTGAAAAAAATATTGTACTTTTCGTTCCACCAAACAACTAAACTTTACAAATTATATTTAGAATTTTGAAAAGTTTTTCAGTAATATGCAAAGAGAAATTTTCATTTGCAAATATGCGTTTTTTTTTATGAAAAGTTGTCGGAATATAATAATAAAAAATAAAAATAACCATTTTAAGAACGAAGAAGTATAAATAATAGTAATCAAAGGGTAGTTAAGTTAAGAATTATCTTTGATATCGGAAATAATTTTTCGACAAAAGAGAGTTTTTTTTTTTTAATTGGCAATAAACTACAATTATACAGTCAAAGGAATATGGGTTTAAGTCACCTTCAACAACTTTTGTGTGCATAACATTTGGCCAGTAATAAAGCCCAATATCACGGTACCGGTGTTGCATCTGTGCACGGAATAAGAAAAGTATTTGTCTGCAAAGTAGTTCATCAAGCGTCGAACGTAATCATTGATGAATTTCTCCTGGACAAAAAATTCTCTTCGAGGATTTCTTTGTGTAGCGAGATGTAGTGATGGTACAATTCACCAATACTGAAAACAACATTTTATCAGCAAAAATCGAGGTTAGTAAACAGGCAGAAGTGTCTCAAATATATCCGGTTCAGGACGATTTTTAAGTTCCAATGAGAATGTCGACCATCCCATAATGCAGTGTTAATACCACCACTAAGGACAAAGTCTGCAGAACAGAGATTTAACAGGGGTCAATGTCGCAATGATTTTTTTTAAATACACAAATGTATCAATTTGGATCAAGTTTTACTTTGCAACTTTGCAAAATATAAATTTAAATGCAAAGTTCTTTTTTAAATTGGTGAAACACTTTTACTTTTCACTTTTCAAAAATAGTTTGAAAAATTGAAAAGTCTTTTCACTTTGCAAATTTTGTAAAAAAACACTTCGCACTTTTACTTTGCAGGAAATTATTTTTTTTGCAAAGTTGCAAAGTTGCAAAGTAAAAAGTGAAAAGTGAAAAGTGTTTGGTGAAATAGGCCCCAGTTTTTACAAAAAATGAGTAAGGTGATTGCGCGAAACACATAGAACTCAGGTGGCAACTTAGGCCCAGTTTTTTAGTGTTGATTTAAAACATAGTTTGTTAACTCTGGACTGGACATAAATTTATTCCTAGTAAACGCAAGAAACAGTTCTTCAACATAAAAATTATGCAAATTAATATAAAAAAATCGGAGGTAAAAAAATATCAAAATCATCTGTTAAGTAAATCCCGAATTAACCCACCAAATTTTTAAAGTTAACTCGGGTTTAACTTTAATCTCGCGTACTAAAAAACTAAGCCTTAATACCCAAAAAAAATATCACAATAGTTTTCTGCGATCTTTTTGTCTCAGTGTAAGTAAAGGATTTTATAAAAAGAATATATTTAACAAATCATCAACATGACACGAAAGAAAGGCAAAGGGTAAATCAAAAAGTGACACTGGGCTAAATCTAGAACAAAAAGCCTCCATCCGCACTCACTCACTTATGATATATTTTGCAAGCAAAAGCTACTCACATCATCACTACTCACACAATTCACTTAATTCCCTTTGTTGTCATATAAAGGGAGAGAGTGTCAAATGATCCCGATTCCCTATTAATTTTATTTCTGCGAAATGGAAAGGCAAAAGGTTCACCCTCATAACATAAAACAATCTTATTCATATTGGGGAACATCAAAGTACCTACCTACTATGAGCCGTGTCGTCGTGTCGCTCGGTCGTTGATCGTGTTATAAGTCTTTAAATACTCCCCCCGTTTTAATATGATAAAACTAATTTAATTTTTTTATTAAGAGAGTACCTACTTAATTTCGCTTTGATTGAAATTTTCACAGACAATTTTTCTTGTCGTTGAATATAAAAATGTATATTTCCCAAGGCTTTTCAAACAAAAGTCGGTGTGTTTTTATCATACATACCTCCATGGGAAAAAGAAAATGAATTTAAATATTAAAATGCATACATATGTATGTATGTATGTTGGTACCAATACTTTTATTATATGGTGCATCAAGCATGCAATCGTGCATGCATAGATAAGAAATTCCATGCATTCGTCTTAAGGGATTCCTTTACTTGCCGTTGCCAGACAGGGTAGACTCGCGGGTGAATGTTAAAACAAAATTACGCGGATACCTACGAAAATAAAGATAACAACTTTATCACATGTACTTGCTCTTTTGGCTTAAAGTCGTTTTGTGACTTAAAAAAGAAAACACCTAAACCAACGCCAACACAACAGTCTAAGAGTTTCAAATGCAGCTTATGCTTGATTTCTACATTATAAGCATAAAAAAGAAATTATTATAAATTTATGAACAATTTATTTCTTACCAAAGTGAGAAACAGACGAAATAACTGCCACACAGTGGTCCATTTGTTGAAAATTTTCGACAAAAAATATTTACCAATCTCTAATTCTTGGCGGAAATTAATAAAATTTAGTACACTTAATGATTTGGGGACACTTAATTCGATGTCATTGCTTATTTTTGCCTGCAAAAAGTTTGACCCTCGAAATTTGGTACTAAATTTTAAAATTCAAAAGTCAGGAATTCAGTCAAATTTCTAAGCATTAAGTATTATGGTTAAATGTATAAATTTATATAAAAGTTATGATGACAATGCAGGCATGTACCAAATTTAGAAAAAAAAAAAACAAGTCCAAAATGTTGTAGATTGTTACCGAAGGATAAGAACTAATTTTGGTGTTATTGCTTTGATATTTCTGTTTTTAAAAAGGATTTTTAGACCAAATCTAATACAAATTTGATATTTTTTTACTCAAAATTTTGGACTAAATTTTCTTAATTTGGAAAATATTTGCATTTAAATCACTTTTATTTATGTAAAAGCATACAATCAAGGAGATATTTAAACACATTGGGCCTTACCAATAATCAAATTTAGTTATGACTTATAAATATTGCAGTGAAATTAACTATAACGTTATGAATCCTAAATAATTAACCATACATTATATTCTCAATTTTTTGGAGTCAATTCGATATAATGATTCATTATTTATAGTCCACGTAAATATTTAGGTAATACCATGCACAGTATATTATTTAGAGCCCATTCCATTATGGTGCATTTTACTGAAATATTTAAGTCGTAACTAAATTTGATTATTGGTAGGGCCCATTGTGAACATAATTTCGACTATATTTCAGACTAAGAGACATTTTTTGTCTTTTTAAAACTTTGTAGGTACCATATTTTGATATACCTACAGTTTTAGACCCCCATTTTAAGCAGACAAGATGAATAGTGATACTGGATTCAGCGACCCCAAATCCTCAAGTGTACCAAAGTTCAAAAATTTTTGTCAAGAATTTGTGTCGGAAGTGATTTTTGCCGCCAAAAGCGACCATCATACTTGACGCACGAACTTTGGCACAATAAATATAATGGCCGGTTCGGTTCTGAAAAAAGCCGTCATAACTCAACAAATAATTTTTCTGAGTTAATCCAACTTTGTGAAGAAAAAAAATAATCCAAGAACTGCAAAAACACAAGACCGTAGTTTAATATGAATTTGTTACCTTCTTGTGTGGTTTTGAAATTAATTTTAACAGATAAATAGCAATTTAGCTAAAAAATGGGATGAGTTGGATTCCGCTCAAAAAAAAAAAAAAAAAAATCGGCAGAAAAATCAAAAATTTGGAAACAAAAATTCCGAACAATCTGGATTTTGGTGGGGAAGCTTTATTTTGTATTTCCTAAGTATTTCTTAAAAAGTACACTTAATTTTGACAGCCGCTAAAATGTTGTAGGGGACGGGGCTTAAAAGAAAAAATGTTGTTGTGAATACTTTGAAAACTATAAAATTTGTACAAGAGTAAAGAGAAAAACATGCCCAAAATTGTATAAGATCAGTTGTCTGTTTATTGTACTTTTTTTTTCCATATTACAGAAGTGTTAGATAGGTACTGTGCACTTTTGCACACATTTTTGACAAAAACGAAAAAACTTTTTAATATTTTTTTTTTCATAGAATTTTATAAGCTACAATTTTGTCCTAAAATATTTCCAATTTCATCCAAAAAACTGACAGTTTTCGAACGGTTTACACAAAAACTTAATTATGCCACCCTTTCATTCCACCAAACTCAAAAGCACTTCTATCCAAATTTAGGCATTTTACGATATCCTAACATATGTACAGAATAAAGCCACACCGAAATTTAGCTTTAAAGCATTTTGTCGAAGTGAGAGTCCAATTTCCTTGGGCTATCATTTGTTATTAGAATTAAAATTTAAAGTTTATTATTTTTTTTTTTCGGTTACAAAACTGACCCCTTACGTGGTGTGGTAAGTAAAATACAAATATTTTTTGTCTTTTCAACGCTCGAAGGTGTGCATCGCTTATTATTATTATGTGTGGGAAAATCGCAGTAAAATATGTTCCCTTTTTCAAAAAAAAAAAAAAGAAGAATAGAATAGAACATTTTTCAAAACTTCCTTACAAGCAACGCCATCGTGATCTAATATTATAATAACCCAATTAAAAACGAGATATGTACTTATAATTATTATTTCAATTTCATTATAAAAAAAAAAAAAAAATATTTCTGTTTGAAGGGCAATGACTTCACCTTCCTATAAGATTCTAATTAATTTACACATATAAGTGCAATAGTATATTTCTCTATGGGAATGATTCACTTGGAAAGTTTTTTTTTAAGTAAATTTATTTAATCAACTTGTACAGTGAAAATACGTACTTGTACATTTTAAACATATCTAGATTGCAGGTATAGGTATATCTACATTGTGTATTTATATGACTATATGGGTAAATGTATACAATAATATCGGAGTCATCGAAACCATTGAACGTATATTGACGCACGCTTAATTGGCACGATAGTTAAGTAAAGTCAGGTATACAGACTGCATTTCCTTCTTTTTATTTTTTGTTTATTTTGACGCAGTGAGAGTACATTAGTTTCGAACGTTCGGAGAGTAAACTTGATGCTAACGATACACGTTTGTTTGTCACAAAAAAAAAACAGAAATGTTATTTACTTTATTCGTATGTTGTGATTACACTGAATCTTCAGAAATAGTATTGAAGATTTGTTTGTTAAGCCAATGGGGAATGACATTAATCAATCAATGTCGAATGCACGAATAATTTAGATTGTAGGTGAAAAAGGTACATACATTTATTTGTTATAACTTTATAATGTACATCATTTTCTTTTCTGAGGAAAATTAAAATTTTAATGGCCTGATTTACAATTTTTTTTGTCCACAGGACAAAGGTAGGTATTGGCAAAAGACAATTTTGAATTTTAGACCTGTGGGTTTATAATCCTGTGCCAAAATGCATGCGTCGGATGAATAGTCAGAACTTTCATAAGACATTGTGAAAGAAGCACATATAATAAAGTAAAGAGTTAATTATATATTTGTTAATTATTGCCAAAATTAATTTTTTATTTTAAACTTCCAGAAATTGATTAAAATATTAACGGCCATATTCTTGACGTTCTTCAAAACAAGTTTTACCGAAAAACTAGATTTATAGCGGTTTCGAGTTTCAATTTTGTCACAAATTTTTATTACTTTGACGTCTAAATCAAAATATTCATACATAGTTTGACATCTAAATCAAATTAATAATTTTCTTTGAGAAACTTAAATTTTGAAACCCCTATAGAACTAGTTTCTCAGTAAAACTAGCTTTGAAGAAAGTCAATAATATAGCCGTAATATCCTTTTCGAAATTCGAAACTCTCTATTAGTCCAGTCAATAAAGGTTTTCAATTGAAAAAAATCCTACAGTTTTGAAACTTGGCACACTTATTAAGAGAGGATTAAAGATAAAGTGTACAAAAGTCCCCATGAATCCGAGGCGAGCTCTAGCGGCAGGAAAGTGTAACATTTCGTCTTTTTTGGTTTTTCGTGTTTATCTTGGAAATTTTTTGTCCTTTTTAAAAAATAATCTAAGACAAAAAAATAGCTTAGAAAATTCACTACAAAATAGATTATGACCAAATTTTTTATATCGGTCATATTTATAAACTTATTTGGCATCTGCTGTTTTAGTGAACAGTTTTTGAAAATAAAATTTCAAACTCAAAATTAAAAAAAAAAAAAATGAAAAAAAATGTGTTCAAATTGATTTTATTCAAAAAATTAGGTAATTAAGTTGTATATTTGTCTTTAACATTAATGCTACTATAAATTTTTAGTCAAATACTAAAAACCAGATGTTAAAATGGCTTCTAGTTTTTATGAAAAATTGAAAATAACAAAAGTAAGTTTTCCTTAAATTCGACTTCAATCCCTTATTTTGATGCTCCAAAGGTCTCATTTCCACTAAAACAATTTTATTTACAAACAATCTGAAAGAAGAAATTTTGGGCTCTACAAAAGGTACAGCTTGACATTTTAAGAGTTAACGTTTTTTTTTTTATTTTAATTTTTTTCTGTTTTGAGTCAATTTTTTTTAAAAAATTGCCCCTTTTGGGTAAACGGGGGGGGGGGGAGGGGTAATAGACCCCCTACCATACGATTTTTTCTGTCTCGACCCAACCTATATCTTAGCTCTGGTGTTATGTCACAGCTTATGCGAATCACCCTGTATATACAAACTAAAGGATCGTGCACTGATTAAAAATACCAGACGTTTTCGAACGCCCACCCCCACCCCCGGCTGAAAAAATAGCCTGCCAGACGGTTGAATTTGGTATAATAATGCGTTAACCTAAATATACCTGTAAGTATATGAATTTTGGTTAAAACTCCATTCCCCAAATTCGCTACCGGCTTTAGGGTATATAAAATGTAGCTGTTTTTAATAAACTTAAAAAATACTAATTTTAGGCGCAAAATAACTTTATAAATATGATAGATATGAGAAATTTGGTCATAATCAATTTTATAAAGAATTTCATAAGATATTTTTTCGTCTTAGATTATTTTTTTAAAGGACAACTGTTTCTAAGTTAAACACGAAAAACAAAAAAGAACGACATGTTACACTTTTCTGCCGCTAGAGCTCGCCTCGGATTCACGGGAACTTTTATACACTTCATCATCATAAATAAATTAATAAATTTGGTGGCACAACGGCTCATGCAGAACCAGAGCCTAGTGACTTACAACTCTCAACCATTCCTGTGTGCGTGTCTGCAAGAATGGAGGGGACCTACAGTTTATTGCCGAATCCGAACGGCTAAGGTGAGCGGCACTTTTCTATGACAAGAGATACTCTTGGAGGATTTGTCAATTCCTCGCAAGAAGAGGCAGTAGCCCGGAAAAAAACTTAAGTTGCAAGCAGCTGTTATTGAACCCAGACCTCTGGCATGAGAGTCCATCGCTCTTACCATTACGACACGGGCTACTACACACTTCATCATCAGGCCTCTCTTAATACGTGTGCCAAGTTTCAAAACTGTTGGATTTATTTCCAGGTGAAGGCATATTTTTGGCTTCGTTGACTGGACTATCTGTAAATAACTAAAAAAATAATTGCGCTTTTTTTTATTATTTCCAGAGCTTTCTAAGCTGAATTTACAAAAACTTATCAAAATTTGTAAAGCTCAAAGCTTAAATAAAGAAGAAAAAGCTCTAAAATAAAGAAAAAAACAGATTTTAGATACATAAGCTTAGCGCCATATTATTCACTCGATACATCCAGATTTAAACTTAAATCCAGATGAATTTACATTGAATTTGTATGATTTACATCCAGATTTAAGTTTTAATCTAGATGTATTGAGTGAATAATATGGCCGTTAGTTTCAAAAGCTGATTTTTAAAAATCTGTTTTAAATTTATACTCTTTTCAAAATTCAGTTTTTTGCACATCTGATAATAAAGCACTGCAAATAATGAAAATAATGGACACTTTATCATCTTCATACATACATATATTTTGCTCTCCATATGGCCTTAGTTTTCTTTTCATAAATGTGGCAATATTTCTATACTTGAATGCGGTCTTATTTCTATTATTCGTTGGAAATAAGACCCACCAGGCGTTATTTCAGTTTTTTCCATGGATATACGGCCACATTTTGAATGTGGTCTATTTTCATCGGGCGTTATTTCACGTCACCGTTTTATGCGTTGATACGGTTAATCTATATGTTGTGTTAACAGTGCGCTGATATTTTTTTCGTTATCGTCAGAAGGGTTTTGTGACAAAATTAACTGACTAGCGCCATTCCATTCGTTTGATTGTTAATGTTTATAATGCAAAGTGTTTCCTTTGGATAGAACCTTGTCATAAAACCATGGAGCTTGTCCTAAATAGTTGCTTATAGAAAAAGCACATGATGCCGAGTTTTAAATTTCTCAATCAACATATTCAACAGATAGAACTCACTCAACAATAAGCAAGCACTATTTTTATTACGAAAACATTTCCCTGATTTATACGTCCAACATACACGATACAGCTACAGATTATGCACACGCATAATTTTTATTAATATCATAATCCAAAAAGATGAGATACGCTTCATCTCAAGACGTCGGTCGTCGTTCGCTGGTGTTGAATTAGAAACATCTGGCCATGCAATTATAATGTACTAAACTACGAGAACCACCAAAGCTGCAAAACTTACCGGCACGGCGGCATTCGTGCGTCCGTCGTGCCGGCCACAACGCCGCCAGCCGCGCCATCACCAATAACGTGCATATCAATTAAAAGCAACATCAACACAAAAATCTCGAATATTTCCTGGCAATTTGCTTCTGCAGTCTCTCTCGCGGTCTCGTTCCTTGTTCCTTGAGATATCATTGTTGAAGTCGAATCAGCATTTGAATGCGTGAATCTTATATTTTGCATCAAAAGCCAACAAGTATAAAGAAGTGATGATGATGACCTCAATTTGCACGTTTTAAATAAATTTTGCACTTAGACCATTTCATCAAGAGTAGCGCCTGCTTCTAAGCAAAACAAAATAATAAAAATTCGAGTGCACTGTATTTTTAATGAAAAATAATTCCACTCTAGGTCAATGGTTAGATCTGACAACATAAAGATCTTTAAACTCTCAAGAAATTAGAGCAATCGAATTGACATAGATCTTTGTTTTTGATCGCACGCGCGTAAATTTTCTACTTCAGTTGCACTTCAAAAAAAAAAAAAAAAAATTATAATAATAAATAACGAAGGAAATTTCATTTGTAAATTATACATCAAGAACAATTTTGATCTGAGGAGAATTAATTATTATTGTTATCTCTCGAAATTGATGATTGCACAAAATTGATGTTTATAAAACTGAAATATTCTTCTGGCGAAATGTGTGTCAAGCAATTTCAAAACAAAATTTATTTCAGAGTAAACATATATTCGACTAAAGACTAGCAAACCATATAAAGGTACAATGGACGTCATCTTTTTAGTCTGGGCTATAGCGTTACAAATTTGGAAGGGTATTTTTATACGATCGATTATTTATGTACTTTTTAATAAGTAGATTAGGGTGTCTCTGATAAGGGAATCAAGGGTTAGCCGACTTACTCACGGCGGTGAGGTGCTTTATCATTATCATCAACCATTTTCATTTGACAATTTTTACTTGGGGGGAAGTTTTGTAAACAAAATTTGAACTCATGGTTTTTATTTAATCAAAATACATATATAAAAATGAATTGTTTTATTTATTTTTTTTTTTTTTTGTACGAGCATGACTCGGCTGAATATCTCCCGATTTGCATGGTGATTTTTTTGTTCGTATTGAACCAGGTAAACACACTACAGGGTCAAAATTGGAAGTTTTGACCAAAAAATTGTAGGCAGGATCAGATAGTTTGACATGAATATATAAGATTCGTGTTATTCTTTGACAAACAAAAATTGTTGACTGCTTCTTAAAGGTGTTGGTTATATTCTCACTCAGCAGAGTTTTCTCTTTACCACAAGACTTGAAGTGAAAGCATCTCATAGAAATTCGTGATATATGTAATAAACAGCTTTTAAAAATATAATATAATACCTGTTACTAGCTCGCAGCGCCTAGGCCTCTGCAACCCTCTTACATTAACAAAAAAAAAAGTACCCTATAACCTATTCCACGACATTACCAAAATTGTCCCTGAATATCATTAGAATCCGTCCAGTCGTTCGAGCGTTATTGAAGGACAAACATCCAAACAACGCCAACAGACAAAGCCCACCTTTACCCCCCCCCCCCCCCCCCTTTAATATTGTATGGAGGGTTCACAGCTGTACCGAACCAAGTAATACAAAAAAGAACGTTTAATTTTATTTTTAAATCAGAAGAAAATTTAGAGAAAAAAACTATCAATTTGCCTGCAATACGAGTAAAATATTAGTTTAGTAATTAATGGCAGTGTATTTGCTTAACCTGTAAATATCTTCGAATTTAACCTTTTCTGACTTGGTTCGCTAAAGCTGTGAAGGTCCGTCAAGCTGGGTCCACCATAACGGAAATTCAAAAATCTAACTATATGCAGGAATTAGGGGCTAATTTCGGGCTAATTTAGTGCTCTAATCTCGAAAGAGCCCCAAATTCCCTTCACCGTCGTCAAGCTGGGTCCACCTCACCTCCCAATACACAATTTAAAAAATCTAATGATGCAGGAATTGGGGGCTAATTTGGGAATAATTTAGTACACCAATCCCGAAGGAGCCCTAAATTCCCTTCACCGTTTAGAGGGCAAAAGCTGATTTGATGACGTCATCATGCCGTCAAGTTGGGTCCACCACAACCTCCCAATACAGTATTTCAAAAATGTAATGATGAAGAAATTAGGGGCTAATTTTGTACCCCAATCCCAAAGGATCCCCAAACTCCCTTCACCCTTTAGAGGGCAAAAACTGATTTGACGACGTCATCAAATCAGTTTTTGCCCACCGTATCTACATCACTTAGGGCTAATTTTTTACTGTGAAATTAAAATTAAACCCGAGTTAACTGAACAAATTTTGTGGGTTAACTCGGGATTTACTGAACAGATGCTTTTGATATTTTATCCTTCGAGTTGTTAAGGTCGATTTGCATATTTTTTTTTTTGTTGAGTTAACAGTGAATAAACTTATGTTCAGAGTTAACTAACTCGCTGGCTTAACTCGCCATAATATTGATCGGATTAATAGAACTCAAGATATAAGATTTTCTGGGGAGAATTATTGGGTCTTAAGATCTTAACACCTCACACGTGGGATATTCGCAAAAAAACCATGGCCCCTGAAAGTTCAGTAAGTGATCAAGAAATGTCAACTATTTTCAGAATTTGGTCAGTCATAGAAAATTCTGAATCAATAAATATTATTTTTTTTTTTCGAATATTCCAAAAATTAGGTGCTAAAAATCTCTATTGATCTTAACCAATTTCCGTGCAACGGTATTTCCAAGCGTCTACTCTAATTTGTGCTAGAGCTTAAACGGGTGAATCGTCTTGCTCTAGATTTGGTATAGAGCATTTTTAACCGGAGAAGAAATCCGAATTTTTGTTTTCAAAGTGATCAAACTATTTTAAGAAAACTGCGTTTAAGGTTTTTAATAAAAAAATTCACATAACGAAGATAGGTTTTTGAACAGGGCAGGGTTAGGTTTTTCGAAAAGCCATTTTTTTATTTCTGACAGTTTCAAGTTTGACAAACTGCGCAATAATATTACCTTAGATTACTGTGGTTTTATACTACGATTTTATTATATTACAAAAAAAATTGTTTCATCTAATTTTGTTTTATAGATAATTTTAATTTGAATTAGATTTGGGCTTTAATTATTTTTCTTGTTGTTTTCTATTTCTCTTTTTCTCTGTTTCTTATGCATCAAATTTTGACATTATAAATATATTCCATTTCAAGTGGATTGCACTTGGGTGTGTTCGTAAGGTTTGCCAGTAATTTCCTACCGTATTTTGACTAATTTTAATCACTGCTTTTGCCCTAATGAAAACGTATTATTAGCGGTTGGAATATATTCATAAAGTAGTTTTAACATCGAACTACTAAATAACCAAACATTTTTCGCTTGTAACTATGCGTCTCTGACTATATTTCAAAGTTAATCAAAAAGCTAATTCATTAATTTTGTCCAAATTGACAACTTAAGCACTTTTAATTACTTTTTTTATTTGTATTTATAAAAGAAATATTCGAGTGTAATGTATGTCTAATAGCAGCAGACAATATGTGTAAAGAAGAAGGAAAAAAAAAAAAAAAACAGAAATGTTTATGTGAATCATAGATTTGAAATATGATTCCGTATCCGTCCCGTCATCGACCTACAATTCGATTTCATTTCCTATAAATTGAGTAATAGATAATAATTGATACGATTGAAAACATGAGTAGGTAGTGTTTTTGTTTCAGTTGTTGTTCATTGTTAATTTGATAAATTAAAGAAATTAAAAACATGCATTCAGACCTTTATAATTGACATTTATGTATAACAATATTGCAATTACAAATGGGACATTTATACGACCTTTAGTCGCAAAAAAAAATCTTCCATTTGAATTTAATTCTATACAGTCCACTAAAACAACAACAAAAATAATTTTCTTTTGATTTTGTTATTCCTCTTCTTGGTAATATTGCAATTAACTAACAAATTTCGAAAGCAGACAGTTTCTTGCCTTGATTATTAGGCGCCAATTATAGCTATCATTGAAACTCATCCTTGAAAATTTTAATGACTTATTTTAAGACGTTTAGAAAGCGAAATCTGTAATTATTTTGATGGCAAAATAATGCTTATGACTTAACTAATATGTCTGAACCCACAAGAAATTCATATAGGCCCTAACGTTCTCATGAAATGTCTTTTATTTTTTCAATGATCATTGATAAGGTAGTGCAATCATTGAAATAATTAAAGTCAATTTTTATTGAAAGTTGTGCTCAAATTAAATTTTTTTTTGCCAATAAATATTAATAGATTCGTCAGCTTCATATTGGCATAAAAATAAACACTGATTTTGGGTTAAAAGTGCCTCAAAACATAAATTAAAAATTTTCAATGATGAGTTTCAATGAAAGCTATAACTGGCACCTAAATCATTAGAAAAATATTTAAATTCAATGTCAGAGTTAGACTATACTGTTACTATCTTCGTTTTTTTTTGTATTTATGGGTCTGTTTCAAAAAACTTACCTATTTACAAACATTCTTACTTTCTAGAGTAAGGACCAGTTGAAGAAACAGTTGAACCGCGGCGCAGTTAGGCAATTTTAACTCACTATTTTCAGCGGATTAGCTCAGGTTTGATAAAACTCCATAACCGTTATTATTGAATTATTTTCAATAATACTGCATAATACTCTATGCCAAAAAAAACATACTTTAAATAGGGTTTTGAGAAAATTACCTTATTTTTAGGTTATTCCCGAATATCGCTTTAATTTTTCGATCGATTTTTAAATAATTTTAAATTACTTATAACTAATTTAAGTAATATTGCATTTAAAAAATTCAGAAAATAATTAGTTTCTATAAAAAAATAAAAAGCCCAATTTTTTTTTAGTATTCTTGGACTTTTATTCCAAAACCTCTTGAAAAATGTCCCACGCTATTAGTCCCGTAAGAATAGACGGAAAAATGCCAAAGAAAGGAAAAAAAATAGTTAGTGGTTGAAATTTGGCATGTTTATTGGTAATGAAATTTCCTCACCGATCCGATGACCGCTAGGTCAGTTACAAGGCGTTAAAGGTCATGAAAATAGGTTTTTTGCTAATATCTCAAAAACAATTGGTTTTATAGAGAAAAATTTTGTTCTACAATCTTGTTGCTGTTTCCACAAAAATGGTTTTTTCGGTTTCGAACAAAATTATCGGCATCATTTCGGTGGAAAATTACCTCAGATTGAAGGTTTCAGAAAATATTTTTTCTCTAAAATAAACCGTTTTAGAGATATTTGCAAAAACCCATTTTTGTTAACTTTGATCCTTTATCACTGACCTAGCGGTCATCGGATCGGTGAGAAACTCTTTCTGTTTAGAGCTAGTCCCAGTACCAATACTAATGCCAAATTTCAGCCTCTAACTAATGTTTTCTTTGTAAAAGTCTATTTTTTCCTGGAATATAGGTTTAGTTACCATAAAAGCAAATTTGTATAAAATTTGTTTTCATACAACATCAATAAATAATAACATGGTAGGAATTTTAACAGGTGATACAAAATACTTTTAAGTATAGGTTCTTTATAATTTCAGAGGTGTGAAACTATTTTTGCACAATTTTTAAAAACTAATATGAGAATTCGAACACATGTGATTTGACATATTTTAATGTTTTCACGTCATTGTGTTGTGTTGTTGATTCTGGAGCAGACTTTCGCCATGCGTATAGTTAGAAAGTTTACAATATACTTTCAATAATTGAATTATTTAAATGAATATTCCTTGACATTTTCAATGATATAGAAAGTTTCTTCTGCCAAAATATTTGTTTTGATAATTTCGAAAAAAGCTTATAGTTTTCATGCAATCTACAAAAAAAAAACAACTGATATTCCCTTAACCTTGAAAAATCATAAGCAGTTGTTCAAATTAATATCACGTATTCATTAGATTTGAATTGATGTAATTTGGCAAATTACAGAAATATGGTCCACATCTAAGATTCCTAATTTTGTTTGGCAGTCCAGACTGTCAATCCCTTGCTTTTGTTGTCCTATACATTGAATTCTGTCGTTTAATGGCACAACATTTTAAATGGGTTCCAATTTGAATGAATTCCAATTAGGTGTGTTCATGAGGTTCTTTGTATAGAAAATGAGAAATTTACAACAAAACATTTTAAGATGCACATACTTACGATGTCAAAACAAAACTCTCCACCAAAATAAATCTTTGTCGAAATTTGTATATTTTTCAAATTAATTTAATCTTTTAATTATTTTAAATTCCTTTTTTGTTATTCGATTAAATCACAAACAATTAATTTCTTTTTTTATTTTTACAAATTTCTTTCAGATAACAATAATCGAGCGCCAAGTGTTCGATTTTCTCGGATACATGTGGGCACCCATATTCGCTAATTTCTTGCACATAATATTTGTAATTTTTGGATTCTATGGAGCATATCATTTTCGAGTGAAATACATAATTACAGTAAGTCGTAGTCGTACATAAATTGTTTATTGCATAATACCCTAATTATAAATGTCACTCAATTCGGTTATGCATATGTACACAAATTAACCCATATGGAAAAAGGGCCATCAAGTTTTATTGTGGCGTGTTACAGTGGGGTAACTTATGTGGTTTAGTTGGAAAAATTTCGAAACAAACTTTAATTAAACAATCCATTCGGTATAGCAGTTTTTCTGTTTTTTGACATTTGAATGTAAGAAGGTCGTACTAATAAGTTGTTATTTTTGTAAGAATTTATGGTCAATTGTTGTTCGCGCGGCACTTGAAAAAACGCTCTGTCAAAGTTAAAATGCATATAAACTCGTTTGAGTAGATAAAATGGAGCCGCGGCCGCGAGTAAGTAAGTAAGTTTGCGCGTTCCATTGTATTCAATTTTTTTTTTAGGAAGCCTCGCTTCTCGCGGTGGCGGCGGCTGATTTTCGTGGTCGACCGAGCATCTATTCTGTTCAGCCAAGGAGAAGTTATATGCGAAAAACCGACGTTTTCGAAATTTCACGTTTTTTTCAAATGGCCATATCTTCTAAATAGTAAGCCGTTGGAGGAAAAATGTCAAGACCTGTTTTGCAGAATATCTTATGATCTACAAACTTTTCATAAAATACTTTTCTCTGGCATTTAACGTTAAATAGTTACATACGAAAAACCAAACTCCTTATAACTTTTTATGCAAGCCAGTTTCGACAACGGACTTTTTAGGCAGTGTTCTTTATGCAAAAATAAAGGTATTGTCGCAAAACTTTAGACGATTTGGTATCATGTAAAAGCCATTTTACCATTTCACCAAAGCTAAAATCGCCAAATGCCTATTTTATGTTTTTAGTAACATACCAACTCCAAATGTCACTTTGACAATTAAAAATATGAAAATGGTATGAACTGTCACTGTTTTAGGCGTGTTCAGCTGGATTTTATTACGAAAATAGGTTTAGTATACTAGTTAAAAAACGTTTTAAATTAAGAACTTTTTAGTAAAGTTAGAAAATTGTTAAGTAGGATCACGCTAATACCTTAACATCAGGCTGTTTAAAATTTTGCGCCATTGATGTTTTTCGTAGTAAAAGTACATTTTGTCTAGTCTATACCTAACCACTAACTTATGATGAGCCTCTGATTGTTTAAGTGTCCTAAACAGATTCTTAAACACAGCCATTAACGAGTATTAATTTCAAATTTTTAAGCTATTTCGTCCCACTGTGTGACTTTGCCAGCTAATGACTGTGTAAAAATTAACATTCACTCTCTCTTGCACGAAATAGGCCCTTATTTTAACGACAATTTGTAGTAGGTTACCCTTATCTGCAATTGATCGTTACAATCTGAATGTGAAATTGTTGAATATTTTAATCGCACTTACAAACACAAAAAAAAATAGAAATCTTTATCTAATCAAAAATCGATAACAGGGAATGCATAGATAATTTTCGTTATTATAGCTTTCAACCCCGCTTCTACCTATATCAAGGCGGTGGTGGGTTCGCTTTTGATTTGACAGGGGATAAACAATATGTATAAAGTATAATCTTCTTGTGGTGCCTTAATATAGAGAGGGTTTTATTTTAATGAAATACCTACAAAAAAAAAATGAGGCCAACTTTGTTTGGACAGAGGGGACAGTTATGTATTAATATACAGTACCTAATAGTTGATATGGCTTTTGATATGTAAAATTTTGAAATTTGATATCTATCGTTGGTTTTACTATAATAATAAATGAGGTTTGATGTTAGCGCATATTATGCAAATAAACTACCTTGTTTGTTCGTAAAATTGATAAGAGTTAATTCCAAATAGATATTGTTCATTAATTCTTTCAAAACGTGACAATGACTTTCCGATAATTTCTATCGGAGACGCACTAATTGCAAATTAACGTAGAACTTTCAAAAGAAAATATATTTTAACTTTAAAATAATTTAAGTATATGCCTATAATACAAGGTCTGTTGAATGTGCTTAATAAAAACCTTTCGATAGAGTTAAATTTATACAGGACCATCACAAAGACCGACATTTGATTGTAACCGTTAAGTAAATTGATTCATATTTAAGACAAATAGGTACATATGTATAAGCCAATTAGATCGGTCAATATGAGTGTTGCTGCGTAGAAACCAAATATGTATAGCAAATTTGTTTAAAGTGGGCCGTTGTTTTTATTTTACTAACAAACGAAAAGATAAGAATAATAAGAAAGTACAAAAAAAAAAACACTGTCAAAATTGGCAACTCAAAAAGAACAACAGATCAAATGCTAGAAACAGATTTTTTGATCTCATCGGCACATACATGGATAAAACTTTGGTCACAGACAGATTTATAACCATCAAAGTCAAAAACGCTAATCTTTCACTTCGGTTCAGATGATTAGGTCTTGTTCACGAAACCAATTAAAAACTAGGATCTAATCGACCGAACCGGAGTGACAGATTGTGTTTTTTTATTTTATATCCATTAATTTTTCTGAGATTATTTCAACTGTTTTATAAATAATGGCCTGTTTAACGGTTGTTTAATGGCAGCTACTTTTTTAGATTTTTTCTAGTTTTTAATTCGTTGACCTAAAACTTGGCTGACAATTTTAAACTGTCAAAATTGTCATATTTCTTTCAAAAACAATCGGTTTTGGTCTAAAAATCATTTTTAAAAGAATATCAATGCTCTAATCTAATTCCTTAATTTTGCACCTGTTATTCTAAATTTAGAACATATTTAAATTACCATTAATTTCATAAGAAAGTACCCCATCTAAGTCAAAACTTTAGATATTTCAAACATGCATACATACATTTGACTTGAGACAATAAAATTCGGCTCTATTTCACAAATAGTTTAACCAATATCTATTATCTTGAGTGCAAAAATAGTCTGTGGATTGTTCGCAAAATATCGATATTTAATGATATCCCATAAAAAAAAATCGAACGGGCTGACGCGCAGTGCGTCGATTGTGTGGAGGTAGTGGACAAAAATCTATTTTGCAAAAGTAAGGTAACTGTGCACAAAAATTGGTTGGTAAATGTAATAAATAGGGGACTTTACTCAATTTGAGGAATTTTCACGCCCCTGCCACGCCCACTATTGGTAAAAAATTGGTTGCATGAAAACTTCTCATACGATAGTGATTTCATTTATTTATATTCTGATCAGTTAAAAAATTATAAATTAAAAAAGCGAGAAGTCCGCCCACTGCCACGCCCACTTTTGCTATAATTTTTTTTAAAGCTTCTCGTGCGATATTGAAAAAAGTGTCAAAAATAAATGTGTTTGATCAAAAAAAAATAATTTGAACCGAAATCCTCCCACTTCCACGCCCACAATTGTATTATTTTTAGTAAGAACTCAAACATTCAAAAATTTAATGATTTTTACGTTATACAAAAGTTCTAATATTTTAAAGACTAGTAGGAAAGTATAAATTTTCTCAAAGCACGACAACCATAGAATATATTTTGGAAAATATTATGAATGTTTTTATTAATAACAAAAAAAATTATTCATAAAGAAGTAATAACAAAAGGAAAAACTAAAAAATAAACAGTAACAAAGAAAGATCACTATCCGAGTCTTCAAGAGTTTCGTGTCTACCTACGTTCAAGATTTTTGTCAAAAAGTCTTACTTTTTCCGCCAAATCATTCTAAGTTGTAACCGGGAAAGCTTTAATTTTTAATTCATTCTATATAAATTCCATAACACCATAAACTTTTGTGTTTTTATCAAAAGAAATCCACTTTTCAAAAAATTTTTAATTTTGTATGGTCTGACCTTGCCAAATATTTTGAAGGTTAGCAATAAGTAGCAATGAAAGTTTGTACTTTAACAAAGTAAAATAGTAGAAGAATATAATGAGATAAAATATTTTGATATACTTTGATACGTTTTTTTTTTTTTTTAAACTCAACTTGAATGAATTTTTCATGCCAAAAAAACAAGGCTCTTTTTTATTAATTAATCTTACCAATAATTTCATAAAAAAAAATTATTAAAAAAAAAAAACACTTATACCAACTCTTAAGGCATCCATAATTACCATCTAATCTACAAAAAAAAAAAAATGATGGCGAAGTAATTTTTGTATACGAAATCAATTACGACACAACAAAATCGACGACACAACTACATAGAACTAAAGCTGAAATAGAAATTACCTTGACTGTTGATAACAATGCTGCTAATCTACCAAATACAAAAGAAGAAACGATTAAAAATAACAAATAACAGTTAATAAAGATTTTCTTGTTAAACTGCACTGCATTGCAGCTTTAAACAGCACATTCACTTCATTTATTTTTGCCCACTGGTCAACGCGCTATAGGGCACGTTAAATTCCAGCTCCGTGGGGCAAAGCAGCATCACTAAAATGACTACTTACACATTTATTGTTGGACGGCTGGTCTGAACTTCGCTACATTTTGCTAGAACCATAGTTCGCTCAAGTCCAAATCCTCAATTTCTGGCCATAATAAATCGATTATCTTATCTTGGTAGCGATCTCCATTGACTGTAACGTCAATCGATTGATGTTTAAAGAGGAAAATGGGCCATTCAAAAATGTCTATTCAGTTTCACTGTTTCGTTCACACAGCATCCACTTTGGAAGTAAATTTGAAATATGTATTTCCCAACGTTTTTCAAGCATAAATCGATCCTTTTTGTACAGCAGAAATATAATACTGAGTTTCCGCAAATTTTTTGAGCATAAGCTATTAGTGTCAAAAAAAACATGATTCAAAACCAAACCAACAAATGATTCCAAGGGTCCTCCTTCATTATATGGTTGGCTCACATTTCTACCGAACCCAGTCATACAAAAACAAAAACCTTCAAAACTATTGTACTTAAATTCTGAGAATTTCGTTAATTTTAGCAGAAATAAAATTATCGAATAAACTTTCAAATTGTCAGGTTCGGTACAGCTGTGAGCCATCCATATTTAATTAACCTATTTTTGATTTTGTTGTCTATGAAATTATTCAAAACTGATTTTTTTATCTCTTCTTAATTTCCCTTTAGTATTTAATATGGAGTATTATATGGATCGGATGGAATTCGTTCCTTATATGTTTCTATTTGAATGTTGGAGAGCTAAACAGAGTAAGTTTACCTTAATAAATTAAAAACTAGAAAAAAAAAAACGGATAATAATTTTGTATTACTTTCAGGACAGCGACATATTAAATCTCGGAACCGGTAGCGTCTCATGGTTTGAAGTCAATGGATATGGTTGTAATCCAACATATTCAACAAATATAACCTCCGATGATCCTTACCGTCCTATACGGCCAGAACATGTTGATAATTGTCTTTTGGAATATCATTTAATTGAAGTAGTCCATTCGGGTGTACAATGCTTTTTAGCGGTAAGATTAAATAAGTTATTTTAGCCTGTCATGTTGTTAATTTCAATTTTTTTTCTTCCAGACGCTTGCCATCATAGGCTCTATTATGATAAGTTACATATTCCTAGATGAAGACGATCGATGTAAGTTTTGACAAGTTTTATTTATCTATTCTTATTCTTGTTAACATGTTTTTCTGTATCTTATTTGTGTTGTATTCCTATCCAAAGAGTATAGTTTAATAATTAGTGTCCTTGTTGTGTATTTCGATTTATATAAACTTTCTTATGAACAAATAAATAGACTCACATTCAATTCAGTGTCCCCATAACGTATTCATTTTAAATTGCTTTGCAATTGCATGTCTGAAATGTTTATTTGATAGCAATTACCAGTTAAAGAAAATCCTCATAGAATTTTGCCTTGCAAACCAAACCGTCAACCGACGACAAACAAACCAAAAGCGACCTCTTGCTCAACATTATTTGTATCTTTATACGATTGCATGCAAACTTTATTCGATAAATGATCCTTGACCTAGTTGCATTGCAAACATATGCTATTTAGTTGAGAGGCTCATAATATCCTACTTAAATACGCCAGGCACAAATATTTGAATGTGCACCTCTGACTGAATAGAAATTGTAATAAATTATAAAAAAAAAAAAAATCGAAATACACAACAAAATATAAAGATACTTATGTATACCAATATTCACAACCCACTTCCTTTAATTTTGGTTCAAAATCTAAATGCCTAGAGGCAGATATGTATTACTGTATCAAAATCCTGTCCCTTTCCTTGCATGTGTAACTCTTCTTCTATTTCTCTTTCGGTGAATAGTAATAGTAGAAATACATACATACATAGTTGTAGTCCCGCAAAATAAAAAAAAAATATTTCTATTTCGGAAGAGGATTTTTGTCTCATTAATTATTTTACTTTAACTCACTCATTAACATCACAAGGGTCCTTGAGTCCTTGTTCATCAGATTAATTTATTCAAATTACAACAAAAACGTAAATAAATCAAAGATGTTTAATCAATTTAAAAAATGTAAATGTAAAAATATTAAAAATCAAATTAAATAAATTTGTAATTATTTATAAATTAATCGTCATCACTATGTACATAAATCATAAATCGAAAATTATAACATAATATTTATATATTTATTATAAAAAAATATTTATACTCGTCTTATATTATATGATTATATATTTTTGTTATTTTGATGTGTTAATGTGTTTGTTTTTTATTTGTCATTGTCCCCCTAATTATTGTATTGATTTTAATTATATTTTACAAAATTAAATGATAGTTACGAATATATAAATTTTAAATGTAAGAAAAATAGGACAAGATTTACATATGCCAGTGAATAAAAATCTATTGAAAATTAATTTAAATAAAATATTATTGAGAAAATAAGAAATACTAACTGCCTATTTAGCTAAAGCTAGAATTTTATTAAAGTTTCATTTGAATTTCGTATGACAATGTACCACTCTAATTTTGAGTTGAAAATCGGCTGGGAAAAAAATGTGCTTTTCAATTTGCAAAAAGTCTGAATTTAGATATCGCACGACTTATTTTTATCTTTCACATAAATTTTCTTGTTATTGTAAAGAAAAAAATATAGTATCCACTTCGGGTTCTTAATTGAGTTTAAGTGAATTTTAAACCCATATATTTAATCCGAATTTAAAACTGTTTAAACTTAATTGTAAACCCATTTAAAGGCTATGTTATGTCAATAATTTGTCCTTTGCAAATGTGTTTATGTTTGTCTCTTGTATTTTTAATTTGTATTTTGAGCTTACACCCGGGTTTAACTACTTTAACTGCTCCCTGGTAGACTGTTTAAATTGAATTAAACGTCATTAGGTTTATGAAATAGGCTTATTGCCAGGTATAAAAACTGAATATTATGCGCTTGGGCTTAGCATTTGGGTTTAACCCAGGTGTGCATTTGAAACCGGTTTTTAAGTGACGCTAACATGGATGTTAAAATCAGATATTTTATTCTAGAAGGGAACAAATATATCTTAGTTTTGAGTATCTAGGGTCTATTTTGTATCTACTTATCTACTTTAAAGTATCCTATACACAAAATTTTTATCATTTCACATATTATCATATGGAATTTTAAAGGTTATACCCTGTATATACACAATTTGTTCTGCACTTTAATCTCAAAGTCGACCTGCTTTGAACGCCTAAAAAATGCTATCAGTTTTTATTAGACGACACAAGTTAAAGACTTCGTCTGTTAAAGTATCTCATTGGCCAGTGTTGTAAAAAAAAAAAAAAAAAAATACGCCATACAATACTTGAAATTAGTAACTGGCCAATGTGGAGAATCAACAAATATCTAACTGTGTAAGACTTTTATAATCCTTACGTTGAAGCTGAGCCTATTTTTCATAAGCTTTTGGGTTGGTATTTAATACAATGAGAGAATATATATTATTTATTTATTCCCTGGCATATTTAAATAAAAAATATAACCTTAATAGAAATGAAGATATTTAAAAAAATAAAAACAAAAAAAAAAAAAAATACTAAAAAACAAAATTCGCATATCACGACAAAATTCTAAAATGTTATTTTTTTTTTGTATGTCCTTCATTTTTGTTGCAGTCGATTTCATGAATGGCGACGCCAAAAGTCCACAACATACCGTTGTGCATCCAATGTACGTGAGCTATACTAGCATACCGACATCGGCTAGCGCAACAATGCTATCATTTAACAAACACAAACAATATCTTCACAATAGCAATAACAACAAATCGCATAGTAATAGTATCCTAAGTAACTTGCATAATCATACAATAATTAATAATCAATATTATGACGATAGTACAGCTACAGCTGATCAATTGTTTACTAATAGCAGCAATAATGCAAAAAATAAATTCAATGCACATCATCAGCATCAGCTACAAGCGCAACAACACCATCCATCCCAGCCGCAGTCACAGTCGCAGCCACAAACGCAGCCTCTGCCACCGTCCACAACTATTAACACACAATCTTCGACTTCCTATACCTCACTTAATAGAGATATCGGTGCTGAATTGACTGCTCCGACTCCGAATAATAGTGTCCTATCGACAATGTCGGCATCCTTCGATCGCAATCTAAATAATCTAAGCCAAAAAAGAGATAAGTCTGCAGCAAAGAATAACAGTGGTGGCAAAAAGTGTAAGACCTCCAGCAGTTATAGCAGTTTTATTAATAGCAATCGGCCCGACATCAAATACACTCAAATGTCAACGGAACAACTTGTCAAGGCGACAAACATTGATGCCTCCATTGAGGATATAATTGCTTTGCAGACTTTCAAATCGGCTGATAAGCACGGTATGACGTATGTTCCGTTTCAGAAGCCTGTGCCGAGTACTCTATTTGTTGGCACGCCAACTGCTGGTTCTATTTCAAATGACAACAACAACTTCCTGCCCACTTCCCACGTCTATAGTCCGACCAACAACAATAATAATACCATTCCCGAAGATGGTCCAGCTCCTGGGCAATTTACTCGAGACAATTCACAGTTTTTCAACTGTCCACCCGTTAGCAACGCTTTCGAAAACCGGGCGTACAACAACGCCACACCACCAATTATACCATCTCAGCAAATACCACGAAAGTTTCAACGGTCCGGTCAGTATCCATATCCGGATCTATCCCCCGACGTTACGGAAAAGTACTCCATGCCTTACCAGTATGTACCACGTTCGCCGGTTGCGAGCCGTATAACGGCCCGTCGCCGACAGGACAGATCTCACGTGACGAATTTCTGCGATCAGATTCGTGACGCACCGCCTGGCTATGCCGACACTGGCTTTGCTATAAGCCGAGCAAAATCCCATGACCGACTTTCTAGTCGCGGTGGCATCAACGGCAGCGGCGGGATGGGTGGTGTTGGTTATGCTGGACATCATAGTCAAATGCCGCATCCACCACCGCAACTAATACAAATTCAATACGCTAATGACACTAATGGCAGTAATAATCGTCATTTGCGTATGAGCAATGGCAGTGAACGTAACAATAAGCCGCGCCCTAGGTCATATTGTAATCCTAGTAATGTAAGTTATGACAGCAATAACGGTGGCGAAGGTGATGGCGGTGATGGTCATATGTGCTGAAAGGGTTAATTTGTATGTGTTCTTTTAGTTTTAAGTTTCATATTTTTTTTTTTATTTCTGTCATTTTAATGTTGATCTGAGTTGCTTTGTAAAAAAGAAAAACAAAACTGTTAAAACATTTGCAGTAAAACTAATTTATTTAAGAAAAAATTAATTTTAGAAGAAAATAAGTTTTTTATTATTTGATATTTTTTGGAGAAATTGTTAAAGGTTTATTTAGGCGCGGAATACCTAAATTTATTTGGAAGTACATAAGTAGGTACAGCAAAGGAATTAAATTCAGATAGGTTCATATGTGAAGCAAATTTCTAGTATCTGATTAGTCAGCTGTCCTGAAATGGAGGCAATTTTTGGTAATTTAAAAAATAAAAGTTAATAAAAGTTGTTAGTATTGAAAATAGTTATTTTACTACTGCTGTTTGTAGACTGGCAACGGAAACGGACCTCCGAAAAGATGTTAATCACACGGTGAATATTAATACAAAATAAACAATGGAAAACGTTTTTAGATGGGGAGATGAATCCTGAGAACGAAAGCTCTTTGAAATTTACAGTTGAGTTACCCAGTACTATTGTAATCTTTAGAAAAATATTTGAAATCGAACGCCGAACAACGTCCTTATTTTAGTTTATTTTGTTTGAAATTATTTAAAATGTTATGTGGTCCCCAATTTATTTGTTTTATTTTAAAATAACAAATTAAAACTTTTAGCCTAGTTTACGTCAATAAATCTTGAATCGAAAGGCTTGCAAAGAAAATTAATTTTTTTTATATTTGGTTTAGATAATTCCATTGAGTTATACTCACTTCAAAACAAATTTCTTCCTCCTTGTCGCTTAAATAATTGCATCTAATTTTATTGTTTTTTTTTCACGCCACTTCGCTTCAGTAACAAAATCGCTCGACTAAGTGAAATTTAACATAAGACTTTTTAGTCGCAACGACCTTAAATTACAAGTGCGTTCCAATCCTTATGTATACGGCTAACGCACTTGCGATTTTAAGTCGTTGCAATTAAAAAATCGCGATTACGATGTGATTCTTAGTCGCGCGATTTTTAATCGCAAACAAATGCAACATAGGTAGATGCATCTTTTACGGGCTATGAACGCATTTTACTGCCTGAACAGAATAGTGACGGAGACGGAACCGGAGCCGAGGCTGGAAAAGTAGTAAAAATACACACAAATTCAATGTTGCGAACACATCGGAACGTAGCCGCAGACGGAAGGGTTCACCAACTTTTAACTTTTCACGTACAGCACTTTTGACGTTTCAAATTGTATGAAAAAAAGAAACAACTTTTTGGGTCGGAAAAAAATATTGTGGTTATTTGTATCGCGAAAAAAATTATTTATTAAAAGGAAAAGTATTGGAAACAAAAAATTTTAATTCTGAACTTGTACACAAAAATATTGTTTTGTTTTTCTTCAAAATACTTTCAAAGCTGTAAAGCTGCATTGTGTGCACGTAAAAAAAATAATGTACGACACTTTTTGATAGCTCTTCCAGTTCCGTCTGCCGCTCCGGTTCCAGAGTTGTATTCTGTTCAGGCAGTTAAGTCGCATTTAAGGCCGTTGCGACTGAAAATTCGCTGTAAAATTGGAGCCTGTTTTAATTTTTTCTAAGCGCTACGATTTTTTAATCGCAGAAATTTAAATCGCAAGTGCGGTCACAAATATGTACCTAATTGCATTTCTTTCATTTTAATTTGCGTCGCCCGAAAAATTAAACAAATTTTAGTTTGCATCGCCCGAAAAATTAAACAAATTTCAGTCTTTTAAGCATGGCGATTTTATGATTGAAACTCATTTGTTCTATTTCTTGCGACTAAATAGTCGATCGATCGAAATCGCAAGTGCGTACCTAGCCTAAGGCATGTTTAGAGATATTAATTTCGCTCCGCGAAACATGAGCAAGCGAATGTTTTTCTCCTGTCAAAAATTATAAAAAGTTTACTGCATTAAAAATAGAAAATTTAACATTCATGATTTTTTATTAAAAGGCATAGTTAATGCTCTAAGGCCCAGTTTTTCAGTGCCGAGTTAAATCAGAGTTAGTTAACTCTGGACATACATTTAAACACAATTAATTCAAGAAAGAATTTTTCGAAATAAAAATTATGCGAATCGAGCCAAAACAAACTTGGAGGATAAAATATAAAAATCATTGTTCAGTAAGTCCTGAGTTAACCCATCAAATTTGGTGGTTTTAACTTTAATCTCGCATTGAAAAACTAGGCCTAAGGAAATTTACTTTTATACGATGCAATTTCACCAAATGATTTTGAGAGAACGTTGTTCGAATATGTATTATTTGTTAGGAAGTGACTCTAGACATGACAATTTATGACAGTTTTTTTTTTTTTTTTTTTTTATAAAAGTACTGTTTGTTTGATTTCACAAATATTAAACAGGCTTTTAAATTAAATGTCGTAAAAGGGCTTTAGTTAAAAGGGCTTTATGAAATCGGCTATTAAGGTTTAATCTGCATCTGCAGGAATGGAGGGGATCTTCAGTTTATTGCTGAAGCCAAGCGGCTAAAGTGACAGGCACTTTTTATTATAAGAAGAGACACTCTTTAGGTATTTGTCAATTATTCTTCCCAAGAGAAAGAACTTTTCTGTTTTTAAGTCAAAGACTTGAATTCGATCGTACGACCTTCGGCGCGTCGCATTTAAATGACAACCTTCGATTTTAAATTTTCGTTAAATAAGCAATAAAAAAAAGTGTTATAGAAGTCTGAATTTTGTTTGTAGATGTGTAAAAAGAAAAAAAACTTCATAAGCTCGACTAATATACAAGAACATTTGCTTATTAATATACACATACACAAAGTTTCAAGAATAATCCACACAAATTAATATACCTATACTGGATTTACTGTGAAAGTTCATTTTACTAATTTCCTTGTGCACTATAAAACATTAGCATTCTCCTTTTTTTTTTTTTGTCTTCTAATTCGATATTTCCATTTCCATCGAATCTACTCAAATTTACCAAAACCAACAGTTTTCCAACACCTTTGGATTATTATTATAGTTTAATATAACAAATCAAAAAGGCCTCAACGCAAAATTGCAGCAACTCCCCCCCTGGTCAACATTAAAATATCAGTCAACTATACAATAATTTTAAATCGCTGAACGATCAAATTAAGGTTCCTGATTTATTTTTAATCTGCCTGGTAAATATTTTTGTATAATAAAGTCAATTTCTTAATACCTAGACCTTTTTAACATTCCTCATTCATTTAGTAACAATGTAAACTCTTTCTTAAGTTATTCTTTCAAAAAAAAAAACATCAAAGCACAAACAAAATATAAATGTCCATCCCGCCACTTAAACAAAAAACTTTTTAATCTTTATATTTTAATTATAAGTTAATACTAGGTATAAATAAAAATAACTATGTATGTTGATTCTTTTTTTTTTAATAAAAAGAATAAGTTTGAACAAAAATACGACAAAATTAAACTTTAAATTTAAACTTAAAATTATAAACGAAAATATAATAAAAGCACGAGTTTGTCAACTGTGATAAAAATTTAATTGAAATGAAGAATGAATCACCAAAAAAGATTGTAATTGCCTTTTAGAATATATAAAATAAAAATATTATTAAAAGATGAAGAGAATTTAAATGAAAGTACATAATTTTAAATAAAAAAAAAATTGGAAAATGTTAAAGAAAATAATAATAAATTATAGAGACATGTGTGTTAATCGTTATTATTTAGTAATATATATTTAAATGTTGCCTTTGAAAAAAAAAATTAAAAAAAAAATTAATGAATAAAATTTTAATTACTATATAAAAATAACTTTTATTATTAAAACTTATAATTAATCTAAAAAAAAAATTATTGTAATTTTAACAATTAACTGGATTAAAAATAATTTAAGTTTCTTTTTTTTTATTTTAAAATAAAAACGTTTGTGTATACAAAAGCTTTGTTTTAATAATAGATTTGTTTAATTTGATTATATTTTTTTTTGTATATTAACCTCTTTTTATTATTTTATGCTGTATTTTATATTTCTTTTCAGTTATTCTAAGCTTTCTGTATTTTGTATGTATTTTTCTTTTAAAGGAGGTGTTTGGCTTTTTTTTATTGTTTTTAGACTTTTGTAATTTAAAGGTTAAATATTATCCAATGCTTAAGGTGATCAAACAATTTTGTTTATGAATCTAAGTCAAAGTACGGTGTGGATCTGGAAGCTTCTCTTCCAGCCAGTTCGGTTCCTAGGTAGCGGTAAAATTTATAAAATCATGATCCAGTTACTAGTCCAAGCAAAAATGATCTATGGGCGCTTATAGACAACATTTCGCACATTGTATAAAAAAAAAATTGTATGCATTTCTGAATTAGGTTTTTTTGTGAGACACATATTAATGTTGTATTTTTTTAAGAGGTATTTGTAACAAAAAGCAAAATACCTCTCTCTCGTTAACTCACAAACCTATCTTTGATAAAATTGACGTTATTGATATTCTTGGGAATAAGAAATTATTTCGCATTTAGAATTATAATTAAAATACCTATGTACTTCTAAAGATGAAAAATCAATTTTTTTCTTTTCAATTTTTTTTCAGTAAGAATCGTCATTGTTAAAGTTTTCAGATTCGTAAATTTTCAAATGCCTTCATAATATAATGCGCGACTGAATCGCACGATCTTGCTCTTGTCGTGCATGCATTTATCCATTTAATAAATTGAAGAATGGAAATTGAATATGGAAAAAAGCATGAAACACGTTCTTTAAATCTATAAAACAAGTTCTTAAAATGTTTTGATCTCAGAATGAAGAACGCCATCTAAATTTTTGGGAAAATATGAATTTATGCGGAAAAAAATTCAAGAATGTTAAAGTGGTTTTCTTAAAAATATTTTTTTATTTATAAAATTTCTTCAAATTTTAAAAAGTTCACCAATCAGTTTTCAAAAAAAAACAATCTTTTAAAAACACAACTTGAACTTTTCATTAGAAATCCAAAAATTATATTTTTGAAAATATTTGTACGTAGTATTATTCAAACTTGACCTGCAGACTTAAAATTTTGATCAAAATCAATTTCGTCGTTAACGAAAAATTCGAAAACCAAAAAAAAAACGGTTCTATAGAAGATACTTTCAATAAAAGTCTTTGGCAAAGTTTTTTTCCACCAAAATGATGGTATACCAGCATTAGTACACACTAAAGTTTTAATTAAAATCGTGAGATCCGTTTTCGAGATAAATAATCTTTTCCAAACGGTTGTACGGCACCGTTATTTTTTGAGCTGAAAAAAAATCTCGATTTCCCCTTTAGGGAATTACCTGCAAATCTTATGCTTCAAGTTTTAAGAAAATCGCTTCGGTGGGTTAGGCTGTAGGTAGAGGTACAGGCAGACAGACAGAATTGCGGGACCCACTTTTTTTGGGTTCTGTATCGATTGAAATTTCGAGTTAGTTTTTTTTTGCATGAATCCAAAACTTGTGCCATACATAGTGCCTATATCGCCAGCAAAAACGAAGACCTTCTATAGCTTTAGTCTTTTTCTAAGAAGTTATTTCTTAAAAACTTATTTTTCCATCTAAAAATTTAGCACAAAAAAAAACGTAACATTTATTCTAAGATTTTTCGATTTACAATTTTGATTTTCGTTGTTTGGCGAAATCATACGGTTTTCAATTTTGAGGCACTTCCTTGTTTTTAGTTTAAAATTATTAAGATTTTATCAGTTAATTTAATTTCAATTATTATTCTAGCCACTTAATTTCATTCCGAACCTTGAATATCATTTTTGATTGATAAGTATTGGAAATTCCAACTTCAGAAGTATTTAATTATGTGTATTCTTAAAGCTTCTTAAATTCTATCTTGCAATTCATTTCCTTGTAGCTCAAAAATAGATATACGATCTCTTTTAAAACAATCAGCCTTACTGTGAGTTTCACCCAAACAATATTTCACCTTAAAATTTCTTGTTCGCCCGGAATTTTAAAAGCTATTGTGAGTTTCGTCTGAAAGAAATTTACATTTTCCACATAACTTTTCTCTCGTTGGCTTACTGAAAATATGTGAAAATTAAAGCTGCGATTGGCATTACATACCAATTGAAATGAATGTTCAAAATAGGGAATTTTAGAAACATGTAATATTTTTCGGGTGAAACTCACAATAGGCGAAAAAAAAAATTCAGAGTGAATTGTTGTTTGGGCGAAAGTCGCAATAAGGCCAAATATCCATGAAAAAGTGTTATGAATAATTTTATCTATAATTTAATATATTTTTACAGAAATGTTCCTTAAAATATTTACTTTAAGTTTAAAATTAAAATTCTTAATTGTTGGCCTGGTGACGGTGAGCTTTTTGATATTTTGTTTACAAAATCGAAATCATTTAATACCTATTGGAAAACATTGTATGACTATTAAATATTTTGTTTTCGAAAATTTAAAACAACTAATCTAACAAAACATACTTCTTTTTTTATGCTTCAACATAAAATTAATCCTATTTTAACGTTTAGATACATACATCATTATTTTTTCGTTTCTATCAAAGCGAGTGTATTCCTAAATTTATATAGCTAACTAATACATATAGATTTCACTACTTTTTCCATCCTCCAACACCGATTTCAAGGTAACCCAAATAACTCCCAGCTTACCTTAACCCCATCTTGTATTTTAATATGCAAATTATTTAATAATATTTTTTTTTTCTATTTTCTAATTCACCCTGTATCCATCAGTAAAGCATGGTAGTAAGAAAGCCAAACACCGACAATCGTTGTATTCGATTGAATTTGGCCCTTCATCCATGGATACGATACGAAATCGAGCCGATACGATATTAGATTACGAGGACCAAGTCGAGGATCGCAACGGACAGCTAAGCCCCAAACCAATGACGCCACGTCGAGTCAAACGACGCTCGGTAATGACTCGTGGATCGAATAGCCGCCATAGTACCACCAGTCGGCGTAGTCATGCCAGTTCAAGCAATCGGAACAGCACACGAACTTCACGTCGGAAATATCAACAAAATCCCGTGACTAAGCTATTGGACCAGCAACAACAGCAAATGCAACAGAATCCAGCTGGAAAATCATTGGCTAGCTTTCAGCATGTTGATAATCCAGCATTGACAGCATCCAATTTGCAATCATTGAACAATGAGATTGTGAGCAGTTTGACCAAGCCACCGAAAAAGTATAGCAGCTTCAACAAGAACATACCTCCGGATCCAATTTATTATAATACAAGTAGCAGTACACTGCAGTTGCAGCAATCTTGGACCCCGGGTAATACTTCGACGGGTCTATATAATCCAACGTATCAGCATTCAACTCCGAATTTAAATGATGGGGAGCATGTGGATGAGTTGTACAATAATCGTCCTCCATCGGTTAGATCGAGCTATTCAAATTTTCATGGTGCGCGACCCTTGAGCTCGTATAATCCGACTGTAGCTGAAAATGTCTTTGTTGGCATAACTGGTCAACAACAACAGCAGCAACAGCAACAGCAGCAGCAGCAACAGCAGCAACAGCAACAACCGCAACAACAACAACAAGAACAACAGCAACATCAATTTCAGCAACAACAACATCAACATTCACATCACCATCATCACCAACAACAGCAACAGCTGCAACAACAACAACATTCGCCTAGTTTTTCTAGCACTCCACCTCAAAATATACCGTTTTCGAAGCGAACAGCATCGAGAGAGAGTATACGATCGATGGCATTTTTGAATAGCGGCCCACCTGCATATAATTTAAACTATCACACGCCTCCAGATTCGGAGACAACAATGTAAATACAATTTTGCTAGCTTTAAGAATCCTAGACTAGATTTTATTTTAAGAAATATTTTATGTTGGAATATCCGTCCAACTCTTTTTTTTTTATTTAATTAAACTTAGCATGTAATTTAATTAACTGGTTTGAGAAACTAATACATAAAAATTTCGAAGTTCTTGAAATTAGGAACACTTTTAGGGTCACAGCAACATAAGCTGCATTTTATTTTCCCCCAGATCTGAATCGGATCAGATCATGATAATAAAACAAACTGGATCACAATTTATTTATTTCTCACAGTTGGTTTTATTTGCACAATAAAATTGACAGAAGAAAAATGTTCACAAATCTTGTTTGAAATAATATTTGGTATCTAAGGAAGAGCGAATGCTTAAAAATGGAACAGTTTTATGTTTTTAGTTTAATTTCCATTAAGTTAATAGTTTTTATGTATTTTTTCCGTGCCTGTCGGCTCTATTAAATGAAGAAAAAACTGATAAAAAAAAATTGGAATGATGGCGGCATGTGTTTGATTTCGAGAATTTTTAATTTTATTGAGATTTTTTTGTAAATCTCAGCAGTGGTACCAACCTATAAAATTAAAATATTGCTAGGAAAGTGTTCAGAAAATGGATTTTGAAATCCAAATCCAAAGGCAGACCTGGATCTTGTGTTGTTTTTGTAATACTTGTATTTATGTTTCCCAATCCGAATCAGATCTGGAGGAAAATAAAATGCAGCTATAATGTATAATGAAGCGTTACAAATCTTAAACAATTAGCCAGTTTAAGTTTCTGAGATCTCACTGGGCAAGCTCCGTCAGCTCCAGTCAGTCTCAGTTTTTTGACAGCAAAAGTGAGGAATCTCACTGAGGAATTACGTTCAGACTTCTGAGGTCTCTGAGATCTCAGTGAGCTTAAGAAATCTGAACTGGCTAAATATTATTCCTTCTCTAAATTTTAAAAATTAAAATAAATAGGCATGTTCAGGAAAATGAGATCTCAGAGCCCTCAGCTCAGTTACATGAACAAAATTCCTCAGCAAAATTTCTCAGTTTTGCCGTCAAAACTCTGAGGAAAAAAAATTGGATTCGCACTCTCACTTTTTGACTTGGAGAACTCTCCGAGATCTCATTTTCCTGGACACACCAAATCACAATTGACTCAATCACCCCTGTTCTGAATTCCGATCGATTATAAAATCGATAACGCTTCGTTATCTTTTAAATTTTAAATAATCTGTAAGTATTGTTATTCTTATGTATGTAGGTATGAAATTGAATTTAATATTTAGTAAATTTTTTTTTCAAAGTTAGGTCTGAAGAAGGGTGTAATCACGCCTGAAACGTCACATAAATATGTAAAATAAAAAAGAACACTGGCCTAAAGCCCACAAGAGGTACATAGTAAGATTATAAAATCCTTTTGTTTTCAAACAATGTAATTGTATATTTTATTACATAATTTTTTAAATTACGTAATTATTTTTAAACAAATTTGACGTTTCGAATTTCTTTTTAACTGATTTCGAAAGAAAAAGTTTGGAATATTAGGTTCGTTCTTTTACTTTGAAACTCTGTGATTTTCTGTGCATTTTACTGCCATTTTATTTTTATATGAACTTTGACAGAAATTTGGACACAAGTGCACAAAAAATCACAAAGTATCAAAGTAAAGGAAATACTCTATTGTATAACCTAAAAGCGTAATTCAGAACACTGTTTTTGAATCCTTGCGTAAATCAATTTCATTTACTAAATTGATTCGGAACGGAAATTAAGAAAGGGGTGAATTTCATTTTTATCCAAAAATCAATTTAATCGTTATCTACTCGGTAAAGACATACGAATCTTCAGTAAATAGAAACGATCCTTTACCTTTGATAAAAGAATAAGCTACAGCAATATGACGGTCAAAGTGTTAACAAAATATCACAAACAATGCTTCCATTGTGTTTCTTGCAAAGAATTAAAAAAAATCACTGAATAATAAGTCAGTTATATAGAATTAAAAAAAAAAAAAATATTTATAAAACTAATTAATTTAAACAATAAATACCGATGTTGCCTTTTTTAACATAATTTTTCGTAAACTATGTAAAATTATACCAAAGTTTATAAAAATATTTCGATACTTAACATCATTTTAGATTTCATTGATGCTTAAACAAAAAAAAAAAAAAAAACAAAACACAAAATAAGTTAAAGATTTTATATTTATATTGTTTGTAATATATAAGGCAAAATATGTTTAAAACTTCATAAGCTTTAATGTAATGTGTTTTACATCAAATGCATAAAAAAAAAGAAATAACACAATAACTTGAAGACTTTTTAGAATATAGATAAATGTAATACATAATTAAACATTATTTTTTTTATTTAAATTGTAGTATTTATATATGTAAGTTGTATTGATACTGAAAGTAAATTAAATAATTTTTTGTCCTGATGTCACTTTGTTTTAATACAGGTAAACATAATGGTCCACACAATATAAGGTTTTGTTTTCGGGATCTGAAGACAATGCCGCGGATTCAAATCAGCCCTATCACGAATTACATCGTAAGAATTTCGAAAAAAAAACTATCACCGAATCCGTTCGGTATAGAAATTTTTATAAGATTTTCCACTACGATGGATTCGTAACAAGTTTTCGATTACGGTGGAATTCGTGATAGGGCCGAATATTAAATATATGTATTAAACCAGAAAAATTAAAAGAACTGGCTTTTAAATAAATTAAACTTACTTTGAACTAAACAACAGTTTAAATATTACTATGAATACGACCTAATAACATTATTGAGTGTTTTAAAGTTATTAGGCTCATATCAGAAAATTTTTGTTCGCAAAGCTTAACCAATTTCAGAAAATACCATGTTATCCGCAGCTAAGGAAAACATTTTAAATAAATAATTTCGATAAAATTGATTTTTTACTTTACTGCACTTCAGGTTTTTGCAAAAATTCAAAAATATAAAATATTTTAACTATTTTTTTTTTAGTTTTTAGTTTTGCGGTAAATTGCAATTTAGTTTGGAAACGACACATAAGGCCGCAATATCGCTAAAAGGTTAGTTTGCACTAGTACAAATGCCGCTCACAAAATTTGGAGCGCTACAAAACGCTGAGCAAATCGTTCACCAGCTCTCCGACTATAATTCGCAACTCACCATCATTATTCATTCACACTAAAGACGTATATAATACAATACATCGTAGACTATGTGCAGTGAAACCCGGATAAGTGCCTAACCCGCATAAGTACCTTTAATTTTTTAGTATTCGTTGGTTAGTTTGTGGGCTTCAGGTCATAAAATGAAACAAATTTGTTTTTCTTTTATTTCACGACGTTTCGTCCATGTCTATGGACATCTTCAGGTGAAACAAACGTTATATTAATTATAACATTATAATTATACGTATTTCAAAAGGTCACACATTACATATATCATATTTAATTTTTTAGAACCAAAATTTTGATAATTTTTTTTATGTAAAACTCATCTAATAAGTACCTTTCGCTTAACTACCTTCCCCGCTTAACTGCCTTTTATTTTATGTACTTTTATTGACATTTAGCTGAAAAAAATTCTTTTAAGTACACAATTGAAATCAGCAGAAGAAGACAAAAGCTTCTTTTCATCTAGCGCTTCCTTTTTAAAATGTTACCGATACTGGTCAGTTGATGTAATGCTATTTTTTAAATAACATTAAACGTTTTTTTGTTATTTTTGTAAATATAGAGATAAGTGCTTATGCGCACTTAAGCAGGTTTTTTTATAACTGCCCAACCCGAGTAAGTACCTCTCAAAACGAGGCATTTATGGTGAGGCACTTATCCGGGTTTTACTGTATATATGGCGATGGACGAGCTCTTCCACGATTCATCTAAAAATGTTGTTAAGTACTTAGACAAGGAGATGCACTTATGTGTGATTTCTTCAATCTCGTTTTGCAGCAGATAGTTCGTAGGCCAGGCATTTACATGGAAGGCACTATGTTATGCAGATTTGTCTAATTACTTCCTCCGTATCATCGGTGGCTCGCAACGTATCATAATAGAACGGGCAAAACTTGTTGGTCTTGAAGTAAACGAGGACAAGTATTTGTCCTCCACGTAAATATTGATAAAAGCAGCTTCTTCGAAGAAGTTAAAGCCGTTACCGGTAGGCGGTACAAAATATATAGTTCTTTTGAAAGAACCCAGATCACCTTCCCATTTCAGCTTGTTGTCCAGTACTGCCCTGTAAAGCAGGGCTGGTAGTATGAGGGTTTTGTAGAGCGTACGATTCGTCTTAACTGTTCCCACCTTTTTTTTTACGTCTAAGCACTGGCTGAGCGTATTAAATGAAACAAAAAACATAAAATTTTTCTTGAAATTTTTGTACTTGATGTATTTGTCCTTAAAATGTATCCGAAACGCTTAGAAGCATATAATAATACTGATTCAGTAAATCAACTGAAACACATAATTAAATCACAAATAGGGAACATTAAGACGATTTTAAACTGATAAATTAAAAACTACTATCTATGTGTGTTTCGTGCTGAACCTAATAAATAATTTTAGTTTTTTCGACTTTTCACTTCAACGAACTTCTGAAGCGTAGAAGTTAAACTATTAATTGCGTCGATTTTAATTCTTTCAATTTTCTCCTGCTGAATGAGAGACATTTTATTGAAATGCATCATATCTCGATGCATTTCGCGTTGTAAATCAACTTTTTCTCTTTCCATCGCTAATTTTCGATCGAAGTACTCCTTCCACCATTGGCCTTGCATTGAGCCGTGGGCAAATTCATCATTGCCATTTTCATGTGTTATCTCTAGGGGGAGTTCTTCGTGGGTATCGTTGTTGTATTCGAATTTAGTTTTTTTTCTTTCGGGACTGCCACTGCTCTCTTCGAATTCATCAGCAGATTTTCCATGCATTTGAATTTGTGGTTGTAGCATCGAATTGTCAATTTGATATTGGCTTTCATCTCCGAATTGTGCACCACTAATATTTGTGTCGCATTCGGCTTTCTTACCCTGCAAGTATTTGAACATCTCCTCGAAGAACTCCCAATGTACATAACCAGCGAGGAACTTTTTATTGAGATTCTTATTATAGGTGATGAGGATATTGTGCCATTTTTTTTGCACTTTAGCAGCGCTGTAGCGAAAGCCTAGTTTTTGTAAATGCCTCGTTACACTTAGCCAGAGGGCTGTGCGTTTCTGACGTCCTTCAGTGAATTTGTCTTCCATAGGCCCACGAATGTGAATCAATGCACGAGTTGCTTCGGTGGACCAGGCTCGTTCGTACGGATTTCTTCCGTCAACAGTTGATGGATCTTCAAGAACGGATTCTTCACCATTTTCATCATTATCCTCAATATCATCATCACTAATTTGATAGTAATCTAAAAGCAAACATAGAAATAGAAAAGTGTTAATATTGTTATGTGTTAAATTTATTGTACACTTATGTAAATTCATCATTTTTAAGGTTCTTTCAAAATTAATTTTTACTACTTCAATATATTGGATGCATAGTGGTTTAATTCGTTCATAGAAACCTGTGTGATATAGACTCCTTTTCGTAATAGATTGGATATGACATAAGACAAGAGAATCCATAAGGGCGATGATAGCAAGGTTGAAATCGAAAAATCTGGCATTGTTCAAGAAGACTAGGCTAATCGGCCCTATCGAAGTATTCCGTCGGAGCGGAAAATTCTCCGCGATGCTGGAGGATATCGGAAGAAGTCCTTATGAATCTGTCAAAAATGTCACTCAAAGACGCACCTCATTATAATGCAACTCAAAACACCGGTGTGCGTTCCACAATTTCGGAAAAATATTCCAAATAGCCGTTCGGAAAACACCTCGAAGCAAAAATCCTACGATTCGTATGAAATCGGAGAATTTTCCGCTCCGACGGATACCTCGATAGGGCCGAATGGTTTATCAACTAATAATAGTAGTTTCCTGAAAACTCTAATTGTTAGAAAAACATTTTAAAAATTATTGTGATTTAGGTCGAAGATAAAGCCGACGCGGCGCTAGTAAGCGAGTGTGATAGTTTTGCGCAACAAGGATAAAACTTTGGTCAAAGATTATAACCGTGAAGTATAAAACACCAGTCCTACTAGCGTTGCCAGATGTCCTGGTTTACCCGGGACGTCCCGGATTTCACCTATACCTTTTTCCGGGTTTCAAACAGAATTCATAGAAAAATATCCAGTGTCAACATATTTATATAATTAGGTATAAAAGAATAAATCAGTAGTTATCTAAATTTAACTTTAAGTAGTAGTAGCCCGTGGCGTAATGGTTAGTGCGTTGGACTGTCATGCCAGAGGTCTGGGGTTCAAAACCAGCCGCTTCCACCTTAAGTTTTTTTCGGAGCTTTTACCTCTTGCGAGGAAGTGACAAATCCTCCAAGAGTATCTCTTGTCATAGAAAAGTGCCGCTCACCTTATCCATTCGGATTCGGCAATAAACTGTAGGTCCCCTCCATTTCTGCAGACACGCACACAGGAATGGCTGAGAGTTGTAAGTCACTAGGCCCTGGTTCTTCATGAGCCGTTTGTGCCACCAAATTTATTTATTCATTTTTTAACTTTAAGTAGAAATCTGGCAACCTGATAGCTGTCGTTTCAAATTGGAAGAATTTAGCCAGTTCACGTTTCTGGAGATCTCATTAAGCAAGCTCCGTCAGCTCCACTGAGCAGGAGGAGAAACCTGAACAAAATTTCTCCGCTAGAAGTCAAAACCAATTTCCATCTCTTTTTTTATTAATTAATCAAACTGCGACAAAAAATAAATGATTTTTTGACAGCAAAGGTAAGGAATCTCACTGAGGAATTACGTTCAGATTTTCTCAAAAACTTAAGTTTAACTAAAATTGTTAAAACCTAGCAGTCGTATTTATTGGATTTTAGACTATAGATAGACAGACAGTGGAAATATGATTTATTAATAAAAAAAAATATCACATTTTGCAAGGTTTAGACAATCGATTCCAGTGTCTAAGGTTCGATAAAAAGTTAAATTACTTTAGATAGGTAAAAATTAAAAATGCTTATTTATAACTTGGACGGCTGTCTAAAGTTAGACAACGTTTATAAATACGACTGTAGCTTAGTTTGGAAAGTAAACGAACGGAAAGTAATGAAAGTAACTCAAAATTAGTCTTTTTTATGTTATAGTTTTGCAGTTTGAATTTATTAATAATGGTTAATTTTTGTCCGAAACTTCTAAATTTAATCTCGGATACAATTTTTAATAGAAATTTTAATTGAATTCGCACCGGACCTAGCAAAAATTTTACTTATTAAACATTCATTGTTTTCTATATAAAACAATTTTTTGATTTTGATAATCAATTTTTATTTTGTCGTTGGAATCTCGGTATTTTTTCCTTACTTTTGGCCCGGCGAGCTACGAACAAAATCTGGTTACCTTATCTTACAAACATTTTCGATCTATTAGGCAATCATGTTAAGTTTTGTCTGTATCCTTAATACTTTTTGCGTATTGACGATTATTATTGAATTTTGCGTCGCTCAAGAACAACATTTTAATTAATAAATTATGTTTTATTCGAGGATGGTACTATTCATGCAATTGATACAAGATGTCGCTAGTAGTAAAATAAAGAATTGAAACAACGAAAAACATGAATTAAAACCTTTGTCTTTCTTTGCTTTCGAACCATGTCTGATTGAGCTAACATGGTCATAACATTTGATCTAAAAGTATTTTCTTAAGTTTTATACTTTCAAAGAAACTAGAATCATGCGATTTTGTTTAATGCTGTTTTAGATTAAAGTAAAAATTAGGTTTTATGAAACATAACAATTATATTTTAATTAAAAAAAAAATTAATAAAATAATTGGTCTAGTTATAAGGGGTTTTTAGATATTTCAAAAAATACAGCAATTAATAGAAAATTATTATGATTCGGTACCGACAAGTTACATAATTCTGAGAGGTCACAATCTGGTCTTCCACATTCTTGTAATTGTATTTATTATTTTGTTTAAAAAAGTCTGCCGAACAGTGAAAACACAACTGAAACGTCACTGCAACAATCTATATAGCATAAGAACAAAAACTGACTTAGAGTTCATAAGAGGTACCCCGAGTTTGTAGAAGTTAACATGCTGAATCACTGCAAAAATAATTGCAAATAAATGGTTGCTATTTTTTCAAATTTTGGGTAAATTTTGATTTTAGTGTTAAGAGTAAACATCAGCACTTCCAAAACAGTATACAAAAGTAGGCACATAGTAAATATTTAAAACACAATTTAAAAATTTTCTTAAAATCAAATAAAGTTTTCGAATGAAAAAGACTACATAATAAATTTTTCATAGCTCTATCTAAAGAACCCACATTTTGTTCCAAGCAAGTTTTTTTTTCATTCAAAATGCTACTAAAATGTCTTTCTTTAGTTTTAAAGGAGAAGTTTACTGTCATTACTGATTAATAATTCCCTTCTGTAGCATATACAGATAATCCACCATCGATCGGAACCCCTCTCCATTCGGTAAAAGAAAACTTCTCCAATTTCTTAAAGTTTTTCTTCTTCAATTAGGTAGAAGGTAGGTATTATTATGTATAATATACCTACATAGAAAAAAACTTTGGTATATTCTAGCCTTTAGTTGCAAAAGTTCAAACTATTATAGATACAGCGCACTTTCTAGCCACCCTCAATCATCCAGCCTCCACCTGCTATCTATCCCACCAACCCTATTTAGGAGAATGTAGGTAGGTACACAAATAAGATTTTATCTTGCAGAAGAAACTAAGAAAAATTTTTAAAAATATATGAAATCGGTTCTCGTTCTTATTTAAATTAAGAGATTTTGTTTTTTTACATAAATATGAGAAGAACTAGATGTATGGATCAAAACACTAAAAAAATACTTTCAGAATTCACAGAATACAAAGCAAATACATAATAATAATACACAATAATGTTATCAATTGGGAACTTACTTTCACATCCATCGGCAGGTATATTATATTTCCTTTCATCCATTTTGAGGCTGAATTTAGAAAACTAAAGTATGAGTTATCTAAATAATTAAGCACTGTTCAACCTTTCGTTGATGCTTTTCGACTTGAATTCTTAGATTCGAGAAAAATCAATTTAGTCTCTGTAGTTTATTGTTCCAAAAAAAGGATAGATTTTTCTTCTTCAAGCAGCAGCAGTAGCAAAAATTCTTCTTACGATATTGCTAGGGGTGGGTAAAAGGCGATGTCCACCCCTGCTTGTGTTCTGTGTTGTTAGTCGACAAAGGACGAGAGTGGGTGGTCCTTCTTGTTTTTTTTTTTTTTCTGTATCTTCTTCTCAATTAAGATTGAGATGCACCAGCAGCAGATCTGCGCCTTGTATCGATAGTTTGACAATACTAACAGGCAAAACTTGCTGACAAGATGTTATAGCAGCCAAAAGTAGTAGCTCTGCCTTTTCTGCTCCTGCTACTGCTGATTTACCTAGAAACGTTTTGATGTTGCGCGTTACAGACCTCGATTTCTTGTATCTAACAAAAGGTACAAACCCTTGGTAGCCTGCTCTCCTTCCTCGTACAAGTGCCGATGGGAAAAAAACTTTGAAGAGATGGAAAAAATCGTTGCCAAAGACTAGGTACCTACTAGGACGGACACCTTAGCATCAGACTAAACACAGAAGTTAGCCAACAAAATTCTTTAAGGTACAAATCTTAGTTTTTTTTTCTTTTTATTTAAGTTTCAACGAAAATAATTAAAACCGGTTATTTTTTAGGTAAGCCAGCCAAGTCCTCGCAGACCTTTTTTTTATTGAATCCTTAACTATTAAACAGTGTTCGCTCTTTTTCAGGCTATTCTTTCTAGCATCTTGCTGTTTGTTAAAAATAATAAAAAGGAATTCCTTGATTTTTGTTGTTGTTTACAGTTTCTCTACCCTTTGCTTTGTTTTGTTATTTTTTTTAAACAAGAAACTTCAAAAAAATTATGGAAAGAGACACAAGAAAAAATGTTTAGAAAAACAGCACTGCCAGATCAAAGATAGTTTAGGGTAGAATAGGCCTGTTCAAGATCTGTTCAAAAATATGTATTTCTCGGTATTATGGAATTTTTTCTTTCGAAATTTGTTGAAAATTACTGCTTGTGCTACAAAAAATTGCATTGCTCTATTCAAGAACAGTATTTTACAACATTATGGTTGTCAGTTTTTGCTTAAAGACCTAACTACATTAAAAACTTTGCAAAAAGATGGCAATAAGTTAAAAACAAAAACTGAAGTCCAATTCAAGGACTCGCACTTGGCACTATGTTAAAACATTATTACAAATAAATATATACAATCGTATTTATGAACAGCCTAACTCCTTTACTTTGAAACTCTGCGATTTTCTGTGAATTGAGTCCACCAACATTCTGTCAAAGTTCATATAAAAAGAAATAAAAGGGCACTTAACATGCCGGCTCCACTGGACATAAACGATGTCAGTCAGCGTTATAAATATGTCTACAAAAAATCCAATGTCCCCTTTCACACAAGGAAACTGAGTTGCCGGCAACAATTAGTTCCTAGGCGAGAAGGGCAGGAAGAAAGAGGGGGAATCGAAATCTCCCCGGTCAACAAATTCAGGAGATTTTTTTGACGTTTCTCTTTACACTACGTTTGTGTGCGTTCAACCAAGGTAGTTTGAAAGGAAAATAAAGAAAATCTTCGGGTTTTTGTTGCTTTCCTGTGAAAGGTACAAGAGATTGTTGAGGAAATTTAAAGAAAACGTCAAAAAAATCTCCAACAACTAGTATCTTCATGTGAAAGGGGACAATGGAGGCATAAAAATAAATGACCATGTCATTAACATGTTGAAGAAAACTACTTTTTGAACAAGACATGAGCGCTGTTTAAAGCTTAGCCATGAGATTTGACGTTTCATGTGTGTGAGAAGTAGTGCTGAAAGGAATTTTTGTGTGTTTCTCTTGCTCTAACTTTATAGTGGAATTTATCTACTAAAGCCTAGTACGCAGATCGCGCTAAAATTTATCTTCCATACAAAATTCCTCCAAAGATAAATTTTAGCGAGGACATTTAGCTAGGCAGTACGCAGTTCACGCGCTAAATTTAAAAAGTCTCCACTTAATTTAGCACGCGAAATAATGCTCAACGCATTCTTTCACAGATAAATTTTGACATTTGTGCTCTTAGCAAACGATTGTAGAGATAAGAATTGTAGAGATAAAATTTAGTTTAGCTTGAACTGCGTACCTGGCTTAAACTATCGACATTACATAATTTATGCCCAGTGTGAAAAATAAGCTGATTGTTGTTGGATTGTGGTTTGGATGTATGTCCTGAGGAGTCGACGTGTAAATACACACAAAATCACAGAGTTTAAAATTTGGACTTTGAATTGGTGCAACTTGTGATTTACGCTAAATTGTTTTTAAAAAAAAGTATTTTTGGGTAGTAGTAGTAGCGACTCAAATCTCCTCGTGTGAAAGTCGCCTTTCAAACAAAATCAAAATTCTGAACAAAAAATGACAGGTGAGTGGGTAAGCATGTTCAGTGACAGCGCTGCCTTTTTTAAAAGTGGTGCATTGGTTAAATTTTTGTTTTTATCTCCAAAAATAATATTCCCGCTTTTTTGTTAAGGATTAATTCAATATTTTGTTCATAAATTTTTAGTATGTCGTCTAATGGCGAAATGTAAGTAAAACAAATTAACTCGGTCGATATTTATATCGTTTAAACTTTCTGTCCAAAAACTAGCACCGATTGGAAGCGTCTCTGGCAATTAATATCAGGAATTCACTACGAAACACCAGAAGACACAGTCAAGGAGAAACTCCTCAACGTATCTAAGGAGCTGCAAGATGGTCTGCTGCAATTCAAATGTTCGAATTCATCAAACACAAACTTGGAAGCACTTCTCAAGAAAAAGAAACAAGAAAAGCTGTATCCATTTACCAAAAAGTTGCAGGAGTTACTGGTAAGTGAAGTAAACATCTTCCAATCACTTATTTTTTAAATATATTTTTCTATACAAGGATCTGGAATCCAGTCAGTGCTGGCAAATTCTTTGCTTCTATTTGTCCAACGAGTACCGTGGGTCAGCAAGTTCCTTGACCGCCTTCATATCATCGGAGGGAAATATGGCCAAGTTGCTCGATGACATCTGGGGCTACTATTCTCTTGAGCGAATGATTGTCCTCAAAGTGATGAAGAATCTTTTGATTTTCTACAAAATACCCGGACATCCTTATCACAACGAATACAGACTGATTGTGGACAAACTCTCAATGACCAAGCTCAGAGATTCCTATTTGAAGCAATTGGAGTTTTTGATCAATGAAAATCCCCCAACGAAACTCACAGCTGGCGAGTTCTTGAACTATCACAATAAATTGAATTCATGGGCGGAGCGGAATTGCCGTGAAATTAATGAAACTCTGCACATCCTTCTGCTAATTTTTGATCATGTAGGCGTGGAACCTAAACAGTTACAAAAACTATTCGATTGCTTTAAAAAACACTCATTTGGAAGGCAGCAACGTTACATCGATCCCACGAACGATTTGCACAAGCAATTGATAACGAAAATTTCTTTTAGCGAGGTGGCTTTATTTCTTAAGAGCATTGACTTCCCGAATCCAGGAAAATCTGTCGGAGTAGATGAAACCATAAAACTTCTGGATAAGGACATTGCCAGTATGTACCATAACAAAGAGAATGGTCCACTACTGCTGTCTTGGATGCTTTTGAATCTTAGAAGCAGCAGCCCAAGTCAGGAAGACAGTGTAATGGCCAAGTATGGGCAATTCGGTGTACGGGCGGTGCATTTGAATGTCTTCGGTTTTCTCAAAGACCTAGTCAGTCATGAGATGTTTCAGGTATGTGCTTTGGGTGTTTTCATTACGGAGGGTAGATTGAAAGGAATTGCATTGGCATTATAACTTAAGTTTGTTGACCACTAATAAATTTAATTTTTTTATTGCTCTTTTTTTTTTTTAAATAATTTCAGGACGACAGTGTTGTATCAAAAGTTGTGAGAAAAACTGTTTACAATCAGTTGACTTATTTATGTGACCTCTTTGACGCCGATGGATCTGTAAGTCGGCATCCTTTTGTGTACGAGTTGTTATGTAAGCTAATTTCTTGGCCCACATTAGCAAAAGAATTTTGTTCCCTTGAAGGTTTGTGTATAATAAACAAAGAAAAAAATCTTAAATCTTCACTTATAAATGATTCCTCATTTAAGATGGCGGAGTGCGTTCTTTGTATAATACTGCTTTAGAGAGTTTTCCTTTAAATTGTATTCACATCTCGATGATAGCGAATGCATTGACCAAAGCCGGAATGGGAAGTTATGTAAGAAAAAAACAAAAATGAAAAGAGCAAAAAAATAATCAAATATAACCAAAAAAAACATTCTTTGTCCAATAGATTAAATCCCAACTAGAATCACTTCCCATCTATACCGAAGTCTACGATGAATCGAAGTTTATGCTCCAATCTTCCCCAGATGTTGAAGACGAATACATTCTTGTTCGGGACTTCTCGCCGTTTCCTCATATTGACTATACCATTCGATCAGGAACTTCAGCTGTGGTAATGGACCGATCGAAAGCATGCTGCGTTCATTTTCGTACGAGCGTGAATTATTTCAATGTTCTCCATCATGAGATTAACTGTTTGCTAGATGACGCCACACGCTATACTGAATTCAATAATGATCGCTTAAATCGCATCAATTTCGGTTTAAAGTATTTGCAATCGGCAATTCTTCGTGTTAAATCTTTGAATGAGATTTCCGCTGAAATGGTTCATCCAACAGAGTTGTGCATTGATGTGTTGAATAAATTTAAATTAACACAAAACCCGCCAATTGAACTTTTGGCGAATTGCTTGAATGTCTGCACTGCCTTATTGCCTCTGGTCGATAAGGAGATTTTTAATCGAGTTATTAACTTGAGCATTTTTCCGGCTCTAACTAATGAAATGTTGGACTATAAAAAATACGCACATGGAGTGTGTTTTGATTCGAATCTGGTTGGGACTTATTTGGTTGACGTGGAGAAAAAATCAGAACGCTATGAGTTTTTGCTGGCTTATCTTGGATTTTTGAGGACGTATGCAAAGGTAAGTTTGTGATTTGCTGGACTTTTTTTATTTTAAATTTTAGTTTAGTTAAACTGCACATAAAAAAAAAATTATGTTCGTTGTTCTCTTAGGCCAAGTTTCAAAGTGTGCAATTCATTGAATAATTTACACTCGACTCTCTAATATTTGTCATTAAACTGATACTTAAACCAACTTTGAATTGGGACGTAGAGTGGATATATCCCTCCCTATTCGATGTTTGATTTTAATTTAAATTTCATAAACAGCGACTTACGTGAAAAGCGTTTATAATTTTTTTCAGATGGATATGCAATTCAACAAGCATATTTGTCTTTAATATTAAAATGCCTAAATATCCGCTATTAGTCTTTTAGACCCTAAGATCACTATTGTCTTCTTAAATTGTTGCCCTCGATTGACGACGAGCTTATACAAAATAAATAAATATTTTTGGTGGTGCTATAGCCTATAGCTTTAGGTAAAAGATATATTAAACATTCTTTCAGTTGGGACGTGATCGTCTCTTTCAATTGGAGATCCCCGGCCTTATATTCCTGCTCCGTGAAGTCTTTCCACATATGCATGCTTGGCGCTTCGAGTCGCAAAATGATAAAAACAAAATTTATTCTGAAATCATGGGTTTTATATGTGACATTTTAGACATGGTAACCACCGAGAAGGGATCTAAGAATCCATCGAAGCAACTTCTACGAAATATTTGCGTGTATAGTTTACTAAATCTGGAAAATGGTTTAGTTCTTCTACGGTAAGTCCAACCTACATTTATTTTAATGCATTTTCTTAAATTCTAACACTTTTTTTTTTTTTTAGTTTCATAGCAATTGGCAATCCATACTTGCAACTATCCATGGAAATGGAATCTAATTGGATGGTTCTCTCATCAAACGGTCTCATCCTGCTAGTTCGTTTGTCAATGCGAATTTTAATGCAACTTCTACGACTTAAGACTTCGGTATTCTCGAGCTCCGAATTATCACCATTGGAAGCGCTCATCTATACTCAACCTAAGCAGAGGGACACTTTAAGAATTATTCCAGTTGTCACCAGCTACATGAACAACATCTTCGACCGCTGGCTGCCACTGTTGTCGTGCAGACTTCTGAAACGTATCGCTCTTGAGTTTAACATGTCATTGCTGGCTTGTTTGGATATGGAACCAGATCAAATTCGCTTGACTTTCCTCAATAAACTGCCAGACGATTTGGAGAGCGATAATTTGAAAATTGCCATCCTTGAGCTTGTTGAGGCATGCATAGAAAAACAACCTGGTGTCACTGAGGCCTTTTTCAATGTCAACTTTTCCAGAGACAAAACAAAAGATAAAAAATCAAATTTAGGTGATAGCATTGTCACGTTTATGGAAGACTACCTCGATGCTGTAGCCAAAGTACCAAATGCAGTAGAAAATCCCCTACCAAGTCGCATTATGACTCTGTTTCATTCTCTTTGGAAAAACAATATGCAGAGTTTAGTCGAGGATCTTGTCCAGAAACCGACTTTCTGGTCTTCTCTATGCAATCCGCTCTTCGGAGAGGTTTCTCCGAACGTTAAGGCCTATAGCCAGCTTTTCAATATCCTTGGAATCGAAGTGTTCTGCACGAGCAATAAGACAGACACTGAACTGAAGAAAGTGCTTAATCGATTCTTTGAGAGTTCGCACTTCGATGTCTGGCTAGAGTATGTCTTCGAATTGCCCAATGTTCCGCGGGCCTCACAAGCTGTTGATGAGACACCCGAGTGGTTGAATCGTTTACAAGCCTTCAAAGGCTTCATGTTAATCTATCTAAGGAAGAACCCAACTGGAATTGAGATTCCACAGAAAAAATTCAAACTCCTCGCCGAGAAGTGTCTTCAGATTTTAGTCGAACGTTCCGAATACACCGAGGATTTAAGGCCATTCATTATACTCTCCGAACTATACCTGTTTATTATTCAGAGCTATAAGCATTCATACACCGAGACAGCAGAAGAGGACAAGCACATGCTTCAACAACTGATTAAGCTCCTCAGTGGCGTAGCTAGCTGCTATGAGGATCTGCATATTCGTGCCAAGGAAGCATGTCTATCGATAACAATCAAGTGCGCTGAACTGCTAGCCGAGGAGCTTCTTAAGGACTCAACTGTGGCTCTTAGCTTCCTCTACTCGGTAGTGAGTATTATTTGCCGAGAGCTAAGTAACCTGGAAGCTGAAGTCAAGGTTGAGATGAAACTCGCCACAAAATCTACCGTTTGTTCTTCTTCATCGAATTCATTAATTCTGAGCTTAAATCTTCTGAAAACCATAGCTGCCATATTTCACAATGACGGTCCTGGTAACTGGGACCTGCCATTTATCGCCAACAAGGTGTTTAATCGCTTGTTAAGTTGCACAGGTTGGATTTTGCAACTAAGCTCCAAACAAAAGCTGTCTGTCGAATTGTTAGATGTTCTAATTGTCTTTGCCAAAGGAAATTGTTCGCATGAGTTCCTTTATTGTGACGTTGGTGATTATTTATGGCTGAAGCTGTTGCCGCCAAAAGAACTCCTTCAGGCCAATTACGCAATGAAACAACCACGTGAAAATGACTGGGCTGTGCAAAAATGGTGGCCCATTTACTCCCGTGGCATAGAACTTGTAACGATACTCTTTCAAAAACATCGTTATCAATTTTTAAATAATGTTTTGACCTTTGTTGGAATTCATGAGGAGTACTTGATGGATTCATTGCTCTTGGGCAAGCAATCATTGGAACCCAGTGCGATGGTGTTAATCAAGAATTCTGTACTGTTGGTAGCAAAATTAGTTGACTATGAAAAGGAATGGCGATTGGAGCATTCGCATAGCTTGTTTAGTTTGATGGTGTGTTCTATTTTGCATTTGCTGTTGTATGAATATTAATTTTTTCTCATTTAAAGCGATGTGTTCAAATGCTGTTGGGTCATTCTATATCCATGTTCAATCAACCGAAGAATCTTAAAAGTCTTGTAATGGGCAGACGAACGCAGTTCGACATAATCAAGGAGAGTGAAAGTGGTGGACTGGTTGATGAAGTGATAACAGCATTCAATGAGTAAGTTTCTGCGAGAAAATCATTCCGTTTTATCATTCTAAGTTTCTGTTGTTTTTAGCTTGACGGAGATAATAACATTATGTGTCAAATGTTTACTACGCTTTAGTCCACCTTTAATTGATTTGATTTGTGAACCCGAGTTTTTGGCTTGCAAATGGGAGCCCCTGTTTGAAATTCACTTTGGCGCTCCGAAGCTCAATGACACAAGTATGCAACTTACTTTCGGAACTGTACTCAGTGTTATTGGTGTTTTCACAAAAGTACTCAATTTGGTAAGCTTTTCATATAAAAACTCGTATAAGCAAGATAAAAAAATTTATATTTTAATATAGCAAAATTATGGTTTTAATGAAGTTCCATTGAACGTGTTGCCGGAAAACACAGAAGTTGAAGGTCAAACAGATAGTATTGATTCATCAAAGCGTAACACCACCAGTAATAATAATCTCGCTAAATCACCAAGCCAACGTGGCTTTTGTAAGTCAGTTTCTATAACGTCTGCTTCTTCAGCATCAGCACCACCAAACGAACTCCTTTCGAATCTTGATGGTGAGCTTTGCCTAATGGCATTAGAGCATGTTCTGATGCTTGCAGCTTCGCAAAGCCTTTTAGCTTTTAAAAATTGCAATCTACCTTCTCGAGAGAAACAGCTTATCCGTCGAGAAATCAGTACAGAGTTGATAACCTATCATGAATTCATCCGCAAAAAGGTTCTTGTCGATTTTCGTGAGCACAAAGAGATTTGGCACCGACGGAAACATGGAATTGCACTCATGATGAAACCTGAAATCGATGATAACGATTCAGCGGCGAGTACTAGCAGATCTTCGAAAACACAATCTGACAACGGAGCCAAAAGAGGAATTGATAATAAAAATTCAATGCGAGTTAATGTTGTTCGGCGGCTTCATCTACAGCAGCAGCAACAGCACCGAACTCCAGATCCCGAACGGAGAACATTTGAGATGTCCCAAATGATAAGTCCAATTATATCGCATTCAAATCTTCAACAATTAAACCCACCAGCTGCTACTATTTCATCAACACCCAATTTGAGTCGTCCTCCAATTCGGAGATCAAGTGAAATAACAGTTGACGAAGGTGCGAAAAAGGTTTGCTTTGAGGATGAAGTCGAAGAAGAAATTGAATATTATCCAGCCGAAGAACCAAAATACAGTCCACTGTCATATGTTCAGATGGTAGAGGAAGATTACTTGCACTTTATGTCTAATTTATTTACGGTTATTTGTCAAAGTGATTAGGCTAAAATTGGTAAATTAAATTTTCTTTCTTTTTTGATATCTTAAATTTTGTTTAATAAAAAAAAAAAAAACTGTTTTTAAACATTTTATGCGAGTAGTGTTTTCAAATTTTGAATTATTTACAGGGTCCGTCATTATATTCCCTCAAACCTACAACCACCTCAATGATACATTCTTCTATTCAACAATCTTTTATAAGTGTATTGAAGAAATCGAAGTGGTAGATGTATGGATTACATAATAGAGGCTGCAGAAACAAGTATGTGAATCCAAAATTAGTCTCCTTAATCTCTTGCTATAGATATTTGTGTAGATAGATGATTCCAACAAAATAACTTGGTACCTACTTAGCGTTTTTCTTACATTCCCTCCTACGTTTTTTATTTTTAAGGACCAAAAATACAAGCAAGTTTATGAATTATTAAATATTTTAGGAAAATCTTATTTAGCTAAAAATTAATCTACAGATTCAAAAACAAGTTAGTTAATTTATATAGGTAGAGGCTACCATTCGTGATTTTTGTTCAAAAAAATGGATTTTAACGGCACCTCGCAAAGCATTATATTTTTAATTTTTGTTTTTCTCTAAAACGGTTCAAATTATTGAAATAAATTTTTTATTTATTTTTGGATTAAAAAAAACAATTTTTTTTGAGAGTTTAATATTTTGAAACCGACTTAATCGATTTTTATTAAACTTAGCTCTAAGCGGTTTTAAATAATATCAAGACTTGTTCCGCTTTGATCTTATATCACTTATTTTTTGTAATACTGCTATTCGGAATTCTAGTTTTTCGTCAAGATTCATGTCTCGCACTGAAGATAATATTGAAGTCAAAAAAGCTTCATCTTCGTCAGGCTGCACAATAGCTATATTTTCAAAATTTACTCCAGAACTTGATTGTCTTAAGCCATTTTCAAACGATTTAACGACTTTGCGGCTCTGAAGCTGAACAGTGCCACTTTCGTTTTCTCGGTTGGGTTGGTTTTCGGAGCAACTCATCCTATCGAATTCATCATCAAAATGTGTAACTAAATTCCTCGAACTCGAACATTCTTCTATTCCATCATTTGAAAATTCATCGCTCTCGTCAAGTTCTGTTTTAATACTACGATTTTCTTCCACGGCACAAACAGAAGTCTTTGGTTTTTCGTGTAACGAACTATCTGGGGCGTTTTGAAAGGAAATACTTGGTTGAGTATTTTTAAGCGATTCAACGACTCGACGGTTTTGAAGCCGAACATTGCCACTTTCGCTTTCTTCGTTATTAAAATCTGTAACAATAAACCTTGAACTCGAGCATGGTTCTATTCTATCATTTGTAAGTCCATCGTTGTCGTTAGGTTCTGTTTTAATACTGCATGTTTCTTCTTCAGCGGGAATAGAAGAAATTTCTGTGACGTTGTCAAAGGAAATACTTCGTTGAGCTTTGTGTTTATGGAAAGAATTGAATATGAATTTTACTGGGGTACTTGGGCTATCGGGTCGTAGGTATGACTTGTAAAGTTTTAACATGAATGAAAGCCGATCGTGGTACATGTATTTTTTCATTTTTTTGGCGGTTGCTCTTTTTTTTATAGATCTTATAAAAACATCTCGTATATTTCTCCATTTTGTGGTTATTTTCATCGCTGAAAGGTAAAGTTAAAGGTTATATTTTTAAATATTTTCTTTTTTCATTAATTGACGAATGTATTTAAGTATATGCTCTAGTATGTGTAAGTTTGCCTGGTTGATGGTAGAGAATGAAAATAGTCCCAAACAAAAAATGAAAAATGGACCCAAAACTTTATACAGTTGGGGTAATTTTGAATGTTTTCGGCTTCTTCATTTTGGGGATAAATTTCATTATGGAAAATGGTCCAACTCATGTGTTGTTGTTGCTTTATGTATACATTTTTGGGGCCATTCTACGCTTTTGGTTTGAGTACTTATTTCATTCTTATTTGGGGTTTTTTTGCATGCAGTTTGGGGTCATTATTTTGAAAATTGGAAAAGCCGCAATCTCGAGGCTATTTTGTAGTTTTTGTTTGGAGTCATTTCTCATTGAGGCCAGATTCCATGTAGTCCGGAAGGGGGGGGGGGGGGGGGTGTTGTGCCTGATGGGGGCCTGATGTTTGTTTTAAAACTAAATACCTACTTGCTTTTATTCTAAAATTGAATATTTCTTTTGAAACAAGATACATATATAGGTATTTCTATATTTCTAAGCATTTATTTTTGAAAAATTCCAAAATAAATCAAACCACTCCTCTTTGATGAGTCTGATAAGCTATCCACCTATCCATAAATTTTCAGGTAGCTTTGTCGAACATATCATTTTTATGGATTGAAAACATTCTTCGCCTTACAATTCTACAAAACATAACAACGAAACTCTCAGCCCGCTATTTGTAGGTATCTACCTAAAGTCTACATACCTAGATACCTTTTAAAAGGTAAACAAAGTGCAATTTTTATTAAAGAAAAAACAACTTACCAAATACAGATCGTTCGTTTTCATTCATAAAGCGATAGTTCTCGTTCAATTCTTCGAATACATCCTGCCATACTTTATCCTTATTTCTATGACTTCTATACTCAGCACGTGTAGTATCCCAAAGTACTGGTCGAACTTTAACAGCTTCAATAAGTTTTATAACTAAACTGTTCTGTTTACGACATGACTCCATTAAAAATACACGTAGTAGAAGCTATTTTATGCTGCTGGAAAAAAAATAGTTGCCGATACGACATTAACCCTTCAAAGTTGTTCAGATAACTAATTGTAGTTTTTGTCGTTGTCGTTCACGTTTGCTGTCGAGCTAGGCATATTTATCGTATATGCGACGACGACAAAAAAAAAACGAGTTATGTTTTACGTACGTATACATACCTATCTACATATATTAATACAAAAATATACACAAAATACAAACTATAAGTTTCAGGGGTTGCGTTGTGGGCTTGCGTTTGTGGCATATGAAACGACATAACATTAATATAACTCAGTCGGAGAATTGGACGATATGTTGTGGACTTGTCGTGTGGCTTGCAAGTTGTGGCGGTGTTGGTGTAGGTATATTACTTTTACGAAAATAATGCAAAAAACGAACAAGTTAAATGTATTTCTGTTAGGCCAATGACACATGAGCGAACCTCCATTTGAACGCGCGTCCAGTATAAAACTATGTTGATGTCACACGAGATTCATTTTTTCCTAGTTAATTTTAGTTTTTTAAAATGGATACACAAATTCAATATAATATTTTATTGCTGATAAAAATGAAAGAAAATTTTTGTTATCTAACCTACAATCCACTAAACAGTGAAAGGCACATTGTACGGGACATTTTTATTTTAAGCTGAAAAATGTTTGACATTTTTGTAGTACATTTTTGGGTCAATAATTTTTTAGTATGAAGCTTAGCTACATTTATGTACCTAAACCTATGTATCTTATTTTTAAAAATTCTGAAAATGTTCATCAACTTTTGAATTTAGAATGTTTTTTTTGGTGAAAAATCGATTACCTTCATTGCCTCTCCAATTAGATTTATTCCTATAAAATTACCAATATTATTATTTTAGATAAGAGTTTGGGAAGTAACTGCATAATTTTCTTCAAATTTCTGAAATTTTACATCAACTTTTCAATTTTGAATTATTTATCCATTATTTTTATATGGCAGAAGGGGGTCAGGATATTTTGTCGTTGAAAATCGGATAATAACAACGAATTAGGTAGGTATATCAATTTAAAATAAAACGCACGACTGGATCGCACAAACTTGCTCTTGTAGTAAAAGTAAATAATTTTTGTATGGAAGCCTTAAGTTTAAATTAATATTATACATTATAGAGCTTAAATTGAAAAATTACTAAAAGTCAACATAAAGGCTCTCCCAAACCAACGCGATTAATCGCCGCGACAAAAGAAAACAATAACAACAACGTGTTGTTTTGTTTGACAACCACGTGTTGTTATTGTTGTTTTCTTTTGTCGCAGCGATTAATCGCGTTGGTTTGGGAGAGTCTTAATTCGAAATAAATTTATTAAAAAAGTCTTCTTAAATTGTTTTGAGAGCTAAAACAAGTACACTATCTGATTTCTTTAACTAATCTTAGCTTTGCAGAAAAAAAAAATTAAAATCGTAGTAGCGGTTTTTTTTTAAATTAATTTTTTTTATATATAAAACTTTGTAGAACAAAAATTGGTACACAATTTTTTAGTATTTGTTTATGTTGAATTAAAAATTAAATTCCGAAAAAATTATCTACCATTTTTGAAATATCGAATTTTCAAAAAAAAAAAAAAATTGAAAATCCAAAATTTGTTTTTTTTTTGAAAATTTTGATATGCAGTATGATTTAAACTTTTGAGAAGCTTTTGTATACAAAATTTAATTTAAATCGGTTAGACACATAATGAGATAGTCCCAAGTAAAGAAAATGGTTCTATAAGAGGTACTGTTAATAATGGTTAACTGTAAATTTTGTTTTTGGTAGATCGTAGACCATACTAACATTAGTATTTAGAACAATTTTAATCAAAACCATTGTAGTAGTTTTCTAGAAAATTTATGTTTTCTGTAACGGTTTTTTAACATTTATATAGAAGGTACCGTTAATTTTGACTATAAGAAAAAGTTTTTTTTGTCAAAATATTTTAGATAATGTTAAAAAACCCCTTGTTAGCAAGTTTCATAAAAATCAACCAAGTCGTTTTCGAAATATTTGGTTTTCAAAAAAAAATTTTGAAACTTTTTTTGAAAATCCAAAAAAAAAAAAAGTTTTTGGAAAATTTTGGTACACAAAACTATTAAAATTTTTCAGAAGATTCTCCACAAAAAAAATTATCAAAATCAGTTTATTCCTTTTCTAGAAAAATGAAAATTTAAAAAAATGGTTCTATGGAAGGTACCATTTAAAACCATTTTTTGGAAATTTAATTTTCAAAAAAAGGTAGCATATACCTAATAAAATTTATTGGTTTTTTTTTAAAATCTGTCGAGCCATTTTTGAGAAAAATAAGATTTTCCAAAAATGCTAAAAAAAATATATGGCAGGTACCGTACCAAAAATGGTCCTAAAAAGAAAATGAAAAAAAATGTCGGGGGAATGTCCCAAAAACACTTTATACCAAGTTTAATTAAAATCGGCCCATGGGTTTAGGCTGTAAGCGAGTCCACGGACAAACAGACAGACAGACGGACGGAATTGCGAGACCCACTTTTTTCGTCTTCCCTATCATCGTAATGTCAAGTTTGATCAAAATCTCGAGTTCCTTTTTTTTTTACGTATCCGAAACTTGTCATATAGTACCTCGCAAGTAAAAATACGGTTGTAAAACTAAGCTGACATACGGACAAACCACACGAAATGCTTTCTTGGGTTTTCAGAGCTGCACTGTTTTATTTTTGCGATATACCTATTACACTGGTTTTATTCACGATGATCAAAATCGTTCGACATGTCATACTTACTTTCGTTGGTAAATTCACAAGCACAAGAACGAACGTCGTTTGATGAAGTCAACTGTATAGCCTCTTCTCATCTCTTTCCCGGGTAGATGTCACAATCTACTCTTTAGGAAATCTAAGAATGTGCCAGAGCAGTATGACCACCATGAGAAGGTCAAAATTAAAATTCTAATTTAAAAAAAAAAATAATCGAAAACTGCTCTCGAAATTAAGATTTTCAAAATTTGGTTTTTCAAAATTTTTATTATTGGCCAAATTTTCTGGAAGCAAAAATTAATTAATGTTTTTTGATACATTAATTCGTTTTTGCTTCCAACGAAGTCAAATGAATTAGAGTTTTTTTTTTTTTTTAGATATTTATTTGAAAACACGAGCCAAGTTTACACAATTTGAATAAAATTTATTTTTATTTTTTTGTTTAAGCTCTTAAAAATAAAATACAACTAAATCAATAGTTTAATTAGATTTTTGTTTAAGTTGTACAAAACAACAAACACAGTTAAGAAGATATAAAATTAGGACTGTTGATTATGGTTTTCAAAAAAAAATTCTTAAATAACTTAGAAAAAGAAAATCACAGAAAGTCAAAACGTTTTTTTTTTTTTTTTATACAATTTAAATTTAAATGGCTACCAGAACATTATTTCATTATTTATCATTTAGTTGTTGATTATTATGAGCATTTTGGTTCGTGCTTAAATTAATCAGATTTGTAAATTGACTGATTGCCTCCTAAATATATTTATTATTGTCATATTCATTTACGGGAGGAGTACATAGGTGTATACATTTAACAATAATTCCAAGACACAAACCCTAGTCAAAGAGCACAGCACAAATTTTATTTTTTTTATTTTTTTTTTGCAATAAATATTTAGGTATAGTGGCCTCAAAGGCCACCTCAACAGGTGGTTTATTTGGGAGTGTATAGGTTGATACATAAGTAAAGGAAGATGGTTCCTTAGAGACCGGGTCTGGTGTTGTCACTTCCGTCGGTGGGTACGGGACTGGCTGTGGAACTTCGATCATATTCACCTAGGGGATTTATTTCCTACAACCCAAAAGAATTGTTTAAGAAAAAACATAATCTTTGACAGTAAATAGACAAAAAAAAAAGACCTCATCTGCATCGGTGTTCTTCTTTAAGATTGTCGTTGTCACCTCTTCGCTTCCAGCTTTCGCTGCATATTCTTTCAGATAGTCAACAATTTCTTGATGGTTAAAATTTTCAGCCTCATCTATGGGATAGTTACCCCATCGATCTTTTGGATTATGTGGAACATGGCAATGCTCGAGAAGGAATTTAACACAATCCAAGTGTCCCTCAGATGCGGCTAAATGCAGAGCTGTACGTCCGTCGTAGTCGGCCAAAGTTATGTCCATGCCAGAGAGTCGATGCCGACGCAAAGCTGTAACATCACCACTTGCTGCTGAGAAGAGAAGATTGACTATAGAAAGACCCTTCGTTTCATAACGATGTTTGCGTGGATCTTTTTTGTTGGAAGCATGCTTTAGATTATCATATCGATGGAAGTTGAAAGTGTTGACCAGTTCCTTAGGATAGATATGGTTTCAATGAAAAATGGAATTTTTTTTTTTTTGAAATTTGATCTTACCTCACAAAATTGCACACTTCGGCAACTATTGCCGAGCATATCCAATGGAGGAGACCATGTGAATATACCCATTACATTAGGAATAACTAGCATCATCCCACCACAAACCCCTGATTTGGCTGGCAGACCAACTTTGAAGGCAAATTGACCAGAATAATCATAAGTACCGCAGGAATGCATAATTGACAAGACATCACGAACAACTTCGGGCTGGAGAACTTTCTCTTCGGTCGTTGGGCAGATGCCACCATTTGCCAAGGTAGCTGCAATAACTGACATTATTTCACATGTTGCCTCCATTGAACAGCACTAGAAACAAAAAAAAAAGAAAACAAGTGAAAATCTTTTTTTTTTTATCATCATGAAGGTAGGTACATATGTCTGTGTGTCTGTCCACGGCCTACAGCCTAAACCAATGAAGCGATTTTTTTTCAAACTTGGAGCATACGATTTTAGGCGATCCCCTAGTTGGATTTTTTTTTAGCTCAAAAAATAACGGCACTTGCCATACAACCGTTGAAAAAGTTTATTTATCTCAAAAACCGCTCTACTCGTGATGACACGGAGCCGATATGTGATTTGCTTAGAGATAACAAACACTGAACGCTTGTTTTTTTTTTTTCTTATTTTCCACTTTCTCGTTAACCGCTCAACCGTTTTTGATTAAAATTTTTACTCTGAAGGTTGAGTTTCAGAACACCATTTTTTGTTTGGAGGTAGAACAGCTTTGGATTCTCCCCCCAGTCCTTCAGTGTGAGAGTCCGAGCCCAAGCTCACTACGAATTACGCCTCAGTAGGGTTTACCGATTTAGTTTTATGAAATTTAGGCTACTCTTGAGCTAGAAGCTCAAATTACCTTATTAAATTAACTTATTTCCTATCGTTTATCAGTTACTTACCTGAAAATAATAATCCATAACTTCCTTCAAATTTGCCTTTTTTGGAAAACAACCATTTTCTCTCATATAAAATCCAAGTGCATAGTTTCTATCAGCAGCCTCTCGTTCAGACAGAAAGACAGCATTATTGAAACTAATATTTTCATCACCTGACATTTTCTAAAAAATAAAAATAAAAAAGAAAAATTATATTTTACTTTTAAAGAAGAAATCAATTTAAAGGCAAAATGTCTTTTCATAAAACGCGGCCATGTTGTTAATTGGGCTAGATGTAATTTGGCCTCAATGAAAAATGGCCCTGAACAAAAATGAAAAATGGCCCCAAAAATGTACATAAAAAGCAACAACAAAAAATTGATAAAATTTTATGAATTGGGGTCATTTTTTATTGTTTTGGAGCCTGTTTTCATTTTTCATATTGGGGTTACATAAATATAAAATAAATTTGGTGACACAACGACTCATGAGAACCAGGGCCTATAGTGACTTACAACTCTCAACCATTCCTGTGTGCGTGTCTGCAGGAATGGAGGGGACCTACAGTTTATTGCCGAATCCAAACGGCTGGTGAGCGGCACTTTTCTATGACAAGAGATACTTTTGGACGATTTGTCACCTCCTCGCAAAAGGAAGTACTCCGAAAAATAAACTTAAGGTGGAAGCGGCTGGTATTGAACTCAGACCTCTGACATGAAAGTCCATCGCACTAAATATTACGCCACGGGCTACATTGGGGTTACATTTCATTATGAAATTAAGATAAAAGTATATGGGGCCATTTTTCATAATGAAATGTAAAATTGGGGTTACTTTATTTTGATAATAAGTCCCAAAACTAAATTCAAATTTAAAAAGGGCTATATGAAATTTGGCCTCAATGAAAAATGACCCCAAACAAAAAATGAAAAATGGCCCCAGAATTCGGGCTTTTTTCATAATAAAAAATGGGCCCATTTTTAAAATGGAAAAATGACCCCGAACTTAATGAAAAAAACGACAAAATAAATTAAAAAAGAAAAACTATTCAATTCAAAATAAAAAATGGCCCAGAACCAGAAAATATATATGATAAGCTTAGGATAAAGCCAACAACATAATTTTATTAATTTTTTACGATTTAGGGTGATTTTTTTATATCGTACACAAAAGTCGCGCGATTTTTTTGTACGATTATTTAATCATATTTTAAAAAAAGAAAGAGGTCCCAAAACAATGAAAAATGACCCCAATATAAATTTTTGGGGCCATTTTGCATTAAGGCCAAATTTTCAAAATGAAATTTTACCCCAACTAAGTTTGGGGCCATTTTTATCTAATAATGAATTTTCATTTCAAACTAAATAAAAAAAAAAGGCCCGACAATATGAAAAATGACTTCAAATTATAAAAATTTTAAAAATTAATCAATCTATGTTGTTGTTGCTCATCATATAAATTTTTTGGGCCGTTTTTTTAATTTTGACTTGAATAGTTTTTCTTTTTTGATTTATTTTGGGGCTTTTTTTTACTAAGTTCTTTTGTTTGAGGCCAAATTGTATGCCTGTTAATTATATTATATTTATTATAAGTATGTTAGTTATAATTATTTTAAAAATGCGTTTCAGTTGAATTGAATGTTTCTGAAATATTATGAATTAGTTTGGGCTTCAGGTAAAAATAAATGAGTGAAACAAAAAAAATAAAAGGTCACTGTTTCTGAAATATTTTTCGAGGTTTCCATTGAAATATCTAATGTTTTTCATTTGAAAACTGATTTTGCGGCTGATAAGCGCGTGCTTATAAACAACATCATTCCTTAAACCATCATGATCTGATCAAAATAATGTCGATTGCTGTCTACATAAAATTTGATCAAAATATGTCAATCTGTTTTCGAAGGAATCGGGAAATACAAAAAAATAACTGTTCTATGGGACTTATTGCTTATAGAATCATTTTTCGCAAAAAAGTTTATCAAAAGTTAGCAATATTTCTATGATATTTAACGGATTTTGTTTTGGAGAAAAATAAGATTTCCCTTGACAGCAAAAAAAAAAAATTAAATGGAAGGTACCGTTATTTTTGGTAGGCATTAAAAATTAATAAAAAAAAAGTGTCGAGGTAATTTTCAAAAAGCTCTAATACCAATTTTGAACAAAAATCGATCTATCCATTTAGGTTTATGTTTAAACAAAATATCCAATTAAATTAAATTTTGTACAAATATATTATTTGTCATAGTTTTCGAAAGCGTCGCATTAAAATCAATTTGAGCAGCAAATGATAATTGTTTTATAATGCAAAAATTAAAATCTTCGATTACGCATTTGTCAATAAATGACTTTTTTGCAAGCGCATTTGACGTATTCAATTAAGGTCATCTTGATTTTTTTTTTACTGTACAGCTGCACCGCAAGGCAGATGATGCTTTCGAACTATTTTATTGAACAGAATGCAGTTAAAATTCGTATTTGTATTTTCGAAGAAAATTTCGAAGAAAAGAATTTTGCATTTTACGCTTAAGATAATCGACTCCTTTCCACCAAATTATCGTAAGCGACAAAATGCAAATCTTACATTAAACTGGGCTTTAAAAAAGATCGTAGCTCTTGTTAGCTTTCAGTAATAGTATTGTAAATATTGTTCAGTGCTGAAATTCGGCCTAATCGCGTAATTCATTTCGTTGCTGTTCAAACAAAAAACTATTTGTCGTTTACGGTACTTTTTAATTTTGGCGCTTACAATCATTTAGCGGAAAGGGCTCAATATTTTTGACACCAATTATGTTTTCAAAAACTCCCAATGTACAACATACATAATGTATGTACATAACGGCATAATAATAATATTTTTATTTTCGTGAAAAGTAGAAATTATATTATCAAATTGTAAACTTACCTTGAACCATTGCAAAGTGTAGTCAAATTTCTCAGCCATCGTCATTTCAGGTTTTACAAGCGTTTGCATTAAAGAACACGTGATTATAGCTCCAGCATTAATCATTGGATTGTGAGGCTTATCTGTTTTAATAAGTAAATAAGTGTTTAAAAATTCAGTCATATGCATACACTATACTTATACTGTCTGTCCAAAATTGCAAATTTCTACAAATTATTTTTTTATGTCAATTATAATGTAGGTATATAGTATGTACATATTTTTGCCGAATATTCGAAGAAATTCGTAGTTTTGGACAATTCGCAAACAGACATAATTAGCCCTATTCTGCCAAACCTTGGCGTGAAAGTTTGTATTCTGCGATTCTGCGAATATTCCAAATTTCGTATAGGTAAATGTCGATCAAAAAAAAAAAAAAAAATTAAACAATTTAAAAGTTCAAGTGACCTCAACTCCGCATTCGTTTCGCCCTGGTACTACAGTGGCCTGGGCTCCAGTTAGATGCTGTTGTACGCGTTCCCTTCTAAGACGCAAATATTGGTCGATGTTTACCGACGCTTATAAAAATCACAGCATGAATATACTATGAGGTCACTTCTGTAGGAAATTAAATTCAGTAGACTATCAGTTCTGAATTTAGATTCCTTTTTTCTTTTATATGAAATATCGAGCAAAATTTAATTTATTTTCCACTAGCAGGCCCGTGCTCGCCTTTCTTCGCATATTTAAATAACTTTATGATTGTAATATTAGTAAGAAAAATATTTTTATTTTAAAATAATTTGGTAAAGAGCAATACCAATGTATTAATAAGTTGCTAATATTCGGCTACATGCCCAAGGAATAAACAATATAATAAAAATATCGACTTTTTCAATAATAACAAAAAAAAAAAAAAAACATTGAGTATTTATTATAATTTTAAAATCAATTTTATTTACTTTTGTATTTATTAATTTGTTCAGGAAAATGAGATCTCAGAGCCCTCAGCAATTTCAGTTACATGAACAGGATTTCTTGGCAAAATTCTCGGAGTTTTGCTGTCAAAATTCTGAGGAAAAAAATTGGATCACTTGCTGACTTTTTGACGTCGAGAAATCTCTGAGATCTCATTTTCCTTAACAAGCCATATATTTTAATATCTGACATTTCAAACAATTAATTAAATAAAGTAAGTATACAAAATAAAAGGCAATTAAGCGGTGAAGGTAGTTAAGCGAAAGGTACTTGTTAGATGAGTTTTATATGAAAAAAATCCTCAAAATTTGGTTCTAAAAAATAAAACGTACTTATATGCGGATTAGGCACTTATGCTATAGGCACTCATCCGGGTTTTACTTTATTAATAATTAATAGGATTATAGCCAGGAATTTTTTTTTGAAATGTAAAATACAAAATTATTATGATTTTCTTACTGTTGTGATCTAATATGATTTCATTGAAATTCCGTCCACTTGGCTCCTGTCCCACATAATTATGTACAATTTTCGGACCTAATTTTTCCAACGCAATAGCATAAGTAAGTGGTTTACTGAATAAAAAACACGCAGATTTTGAATCAAAATTCAATTGGATAATTATCAGACAATAACTTACCTGCAACTCTGAAGTGTAAATGGCACATCAACATCTCCAATTGAATATCGTTGTCCATCGATAGTGCAAATACTAACACCCCAAGAATCAGCACTGTAACGAGCCAGCTGGGGTATGTAGTCTGCTACTTTGCCATCAGTGTTACTTTTGCACTTCCAATAAATATCTTCAATATCCTTGACAAAACCCGTAAAATCTGGGATGATAAATTGTTGTCGAAAAGCTTTTGCAATAAGGACAATATTTTGTGCGATGACGCTAAATGCGTGTAAAATAATGATAAAACAAAAAGAAACGATTAAATTTAATTAAAGAGAAATTAAAGAAGGATTAAAAGAGAGGGAGAGTTCCACTTATCCGATATTGTCTCTTCTTGGGATGCGTCTTAAATAATTCCTTTGTTGATTTAAAAATATACAAATAATTATGCACTTACCCTTTGAAAGTTTCTCGATTAAGATTTTGTGTTTCTGCTGAAGAACCAGACTCATAGTTGGAGAGCTTATGTACTTTCTTTAAGTTTTCCATGAGTTCCTTGATTCGGGGATCAGTCTTACGAATACCGGTTGTTTTAAGGGCCTTAAATAAAAAAATAAAGCAAAAGAAATAATTTAAAATTAAACAAAAAAAGAATATTTAATGTATTCTTACCGCTAAAAATTTTCCCATTGATAATAGACCGGTTTCTTCATTATAGAACATGTCGAAAAGAACATCTTCAGCATTTTTTTGCTCTTGCTCTCTTTGGCTAAAATTAAAAAAAAAAAAAAAAACATTTCGAAATTATTAAATTTTAAAACTTTTCTTCTTAAATATTTCTTTTGTTTCAATTTAAAAGTAAGCCGATTAGAAAGTAATCGATTAAAATTTTGGGTTCAAAAGGTGCGTTTAACATGTTGTTGTTGTTCTATGTTGTGATATGTACATATATATTTGTCTAAGACATAACAAAATTATGAATATGTTGTGTATGTAAATGTATGTACAAACTTAACCCTAAGTAAACCATTACAAAACATTCCAAAATAAAATTCGGTGGGTATGGGATTGAATTTTAACAAAATAATGTTTCTGAAACTCTTCAAAATATTCTATTTGAGATGGAAAATATATATGTTTCTGGAATCAGGGAACAAAAAAAAAATAGCAAAAATTATTAAGGTACTTAAAATTGTTAAATCCACTGTTTAAAAATCATTTAAAAATTTAAATATTAATATATTAAAGTTTAAATTTAAATAGATATGTATATGTATATGTATATTTAATAAAGTATTTTAAAAAATTATTCGGAAATAGTTGTGAGGTAATACTATTTTATTATTTTTTTAATTTTATTTTAAGAGTCATAAAATGTATTTAAACAAAATACAAATATACTTAAAAGATGTTGATGGAAATAATATTAATAATACATCTACTGAGGAAGGGTGGTGTAGTTGAAACTAGTTTGCAATTTTTACTCACGGTAACACTGACATAAATCTCCTCTGTAAGCTGGGAGAGAAAATACACTTATAATTTTAAACTTATGTTTTTTTAAATAAGCACAGATACCAATATATTATGTATATCTGTGTATGGAGAAAATTTTTATTGAGAATTTGCATTGTATTTGGAGGTATTAAAGCTTGATAATACATATAGTCAAAAAGTGTGTATTTTTTTAATCTGCCCGTTTTTATTCTGATGCTATGTTTGTATGAACTTAATGTTTAACAAACATATGTACCTAATATTTAATATCAAAGATTTTCCAAAAGCGTTTTGGGTGCGGTTTGTTTGGGGGGCTTTCATTATTGATAAAATATTAATTAATTTTTGTAAGCTTTTAATTTTGTTTTCTTCAATTTGACCCATAACTTTTATTTTGAGCTTCAAAAACAATGTTTGAAGCACCTATTTTTGAATATTTTTCAAACAAAATCATTTCACATCTTTAAAAATAACAAATTCAAAAACAAGGAAGTCGAACTTCAAACAATGAAATTACAAGTCTGTGAAATTGGCAGGACAATTTTCATTTAGAGGGATGAGAACAAGACATGAATTTGCAGTTTTTTTGCATTTGTTTTGCATTTCTATTTCGGATTTTGCAGTTCAAAAAATAGTTGGTGTAATCGCGTGACCTCTAACTTCACTGTGAAGTTAGCAACCGGTAAAGCTATCACATTGAAATTAGGCTCTAAATATGCAGTTCATTTAGCAGTTCCAGAAAAGCCTAAAACCAAATTTTTAAGGCCTCATGCAAATTTCGAGCCTAATTTCCATGTGATAGCCTTATAGGTCGCTGAAAAAAAGGCTTCACAGTGAAGTTAGCAGGTCACGCAACTACACCCACTATTTTTTGAACTGCAAAATCCGGAATAGAAATGCAAACAAAAAATTCAAAAAAAAATGCTAATTCCTGTCTTAGTCCCATTCCTCTGAGTGAAAATGGTCCTGCCAACTTTACAGACGTTGAAAATACCATGACATTGACTTTATGTAAAAGATTATTTTCTGCCATTAATAGTATCGGCTAAAATGTATACTAAGCACAGCTGTCAAAATTGACTATCATTAGAAACTGTGCTGTCAGTTTCTTCAAACTTCTATGAAACATTTCTACTACTGAAACATTACATATCTTATTTTTATTTGATTGGGTTTGGGTTCATATATGTATTTCAAGTGCTAAACTGAAAATTTTGAAACAAAATTTTTCTTTATTGCTTGAATCATGTTTATTATTTTGATATTTAACAGGAAATTTTAAAATTTCTCACAGCTTTGTTTTACATTCAAAATCATGTCAATATGTAAGTTCAAATGTTGTGGGTCACAATTTTACTTCTGTTATTTTTTTTTTAACTACATATTAATATTCAGTATTCTATTCCCATATGATTAAAAATTAAATTAAATTTTTTTGGCGCAACAGCTCGTGTATAGAACCAGGGCCTTGTGACTTACAACTTTCCACCATTCCAACCATTCCGGTGTGCGTGTTATTGACAGGAATGGAGGGGACCTACAGTTTTCTGCCAAATTCAAACGGCTAAGGTGAGAGGCACTTACAAAATGATTCAAACAACTCTTTTACGTTCATTATTATTTATCAGAAATAAAGACATTTACCTTCACGTATATACACCCCTGCTCTGATTTTCGTTCCGAATTGAATTTGTTAACGAAATTGATTTTCGTACGGATTTAAAATTTAAATCGAACTGAAAACTTCAAAATAATTGAGTAAAGAACACTTACGGCCGTATTATTCACTAGTTTAATCCTTAAATCCAGATGTAAATTCATTTAAATCGAATAATTAAATCCAAATCCATATACTCATTAAATCCACAGTTAAATCCAAATTTATAAATCCAGATTCAATAAATCCAATTGAATTTAAACTGCTCTCCGGAGGACAGTTTAAGTACTTACATCCAGATTTAACTCAATTTATATCCGTCACAAGTCTCGAATTTTTGATTTTTGCGCTCCAAAATAAATGTTATTCATACATAGGATATAAAAATAAATAAATGCTAGTTCAAAAGTAAGAAAAAGTGGAAAATTAAAAAGAAAATAAAAAATGGATTAGAGTGAATAATATGGACATGGATTTAAATTTTTGGATTGAATACATCCAGTTGGATTTAAAGTTCACTTAAATCCATTTTAAATAAAATGTGAATAATATGGCCGTTACATATGTTTTTAAAACGAAAGTATTTTTACTGAAGCGAAATTCAGAACAGGGGTGATAGAACTTATTTAATCCGTTAACAAACTAACGTTGGAACTTATAGCTATATAAATATAAAAAAAAACATAATGAATGAAAAAAATGAATGAAATTGTTGTTAAAAAAAAAAAAAAAGTTTTGTTTAATGTTCATGATTCATGGGAAAAGTAAGTGTGGTTGATATCACATCAATACGTCCAATGAATCAAATGTGATTCATGATGTGTTGTTGGAATTTTCCTCCCTTTTAGCTTAAAGGAAGTACATAAAAACGTACAAGATTGATCCACTTATAAGAAAAATTATTGGCAATTATGCGGTCGTTGTATGTACTCCGGGCGAGATATTTGTGGTAGATAAATCCGGTGTCTATTCTTGTGGGATTGTGTGAAGTACTTTTAGGTGAGGGGCGAATGATTGTCGCTGACAAATATTATAAAAAATAAATAAATAAATTTGGTGGCACAAACGGCTCATGAAGAACTAGGGCCTAGCGATGTACAACTCTCAACCATTCCTGTGTGCGTGTCTGCAGGAATGGTGGGAACCTACAGTTTACTACCGAATACGAACGGCTAAAGTGAGCTGCACTTTTCTATGACAAGAGATACTCTTGGAGGATTTGTCAATTCTTCGCAAGAGGTAGTAGCTCCGAAAAAACTTAAGGCGGAAGCGGCTGGTATTGAACCCCAGACCTCTGGCATGACAGTCCAACGCACTAACCATTACGCACTACTAGCAAGAATAACATCAAGAAATTTATAGACGTTAAATTTGGGACAAATAGTAATTTCTTTTTAGTCAGCTGTGAACTCATTTTTCATGCATATATGCAATAGTTTCCATAAGCGCAATCTGTTTTCTTAAGGCAAAACATAACCCAAATGGCCACGTGTGATGGGATTTCCTTTATTAATCAAAAGATTATATTAATTTTATTTAATACGAAAAAAATACCCTTTTAGTTTTTTCGTTACAATTTTTCGATAATATAAATTTTTAAAATTTGCTTGTATGTACAAATATGCATGTATGTGAAATCACAAACGGAATTCAATGAACCCTAAGTTGAAAAAATAAATTTCTATCAGTGTGGCACATGAATTATAAATACATACAAGTACGATGATTGTATTTCCGTATCTTTGCAGGCAAAGTCTTTAAATACATTTTTTTGGTGCAATCATAAATTTAAATTTTAAGCTTATAGATTCTTATAGAATTCTATTAAATACTTTTAGGGTTTATGGAAATGAAAGTCAATCGTACATATGTACATATTAGCTTTGTTCGTGTACTGTCCAAAACTACGAATTTCTAGGAATTTTTAGCGAGAATACTTCAAAGTTCATAAAAAAAAAAATAAAATGTGTATAAATTCGTAGTTTTGAAAAGTAGGTACACGAGCAAAGCTATTGGCATTAATTTTTCAACAGAACTTAAGTAAAAAAAAAAAAAAACAAAAATCCAAAACACACAAAGCTAATTACGTTATTATTGACGTAATCGTTTTGACAATAGTTCCTCGTCTATTCAAAGTTAGTCCTTGTAAAATTTGTCTAATAATCAAAGCGGCATCACTACCCTCAAACGAATTTGATCTAGTTGTATCTTTCACTGTTTCGGTATCCATTGCGTATGAGTGATATTTTTCAAGTTTTTTTTTTTTCAAATCAATTTAATGTTACTACGATTTAAATCATTTACAAAATTAAAAATCGGAAACGAAAGCACTTGTTCTTATAAACTTACTTATTCAAATGAAATAACAATTAAATTTTGTCATCGAGTAAAGATAAACAATATGAGAATTTTGATAAAAAAAAATTGGCATATTATGTATTTTAAGATTATCACTTATACGAATAACATTTTAATTTTGTTATCATGTCTTATTGTTTTGATTTATTTGTTGAGATGCATTTTATCTTTTGAATCGTCGCACAATGGGGCAAGATACCCCGAAAACTGGAATTAATTTATTTGTTGAATTGGAAAAGCTAAATTATTATTGTTTTTTAAGAATCATAATTGAATGATGAAAAACACATTTCCTCTTTTAAATTTCTCATTATTCTTACTAAATTACGATGAAGCAAATAGACCGAGAGCTGGTGAAATAGTTCACCCTAATAGTGGCCCTAAGACCACCATAATGCACTTTGAAAATGCAAAAAAAAGGAGCGAAGTTAAAGTGTTTAATACCGCTCCAAATTTTGTTCCCTAAGTACTTGGTATATCGCTGCCAGATCAATGAATTTCAGTTTGGGCAGATAGATGTTATTTGTGAACCAAATTTGGATCGATTATTGAAAAACATTTATTTTTCTTTGCATTTTCAAAATGCCTAATGGTAGTGTTTGGCTTGCGATAACGCGGCCAGATGGACGGTAATAAATATATATGGATACAATTTTAAGCGGTAAAAAAAACTTTGATTTTTTGTTGCATTTTAAAAGTGCATTATAGAGGTGTTAGAGCCGCGGTATTGCTGCCATGTTGATGGAATTTAGTTTGGATAGTTACCAAGTACGAGTGAAAAAATTTTAGAGCGGTATAAAATCCTTTTGGTTTTTTTTTTCGGTTGCATTTTGAAAGTGCATTATGCAGGTGTTAGGGCCGCAGTATCGCTACCAGACCGATGATGGAATTTAGCTTGGACACATCTAAGCATTATGCTCACAAAATTTGGAGCGGTATAAAACACTTTAACTTAGCTTCTTTATTGCATTTTCAAAGTGCATTATGGTGGTCTTAGGGCCGCGATATCGCTGAAAGGTTGATGGCATGTAGTTTGCACCTGGTACGAATGCCATGCTCACAAAGTTTGAAGCGGTATAAATCTCTTTGAGCAAATTGTTCACCAGCTCTCGGTCTAAAATTTCAAACCATTAGAGACCGAATTTCATATAAATTTTCTTTGAAAGTTTATTAAACATAGTTAATTTTTCAAAAATAAGATAATACAATTTTGTTTGATTCTCAATTTAAATTAAAAGGGTAATTCATTTGATGGGCAATCGTCATCACTTTCTTTGTTTTTTTCTAGAAGTGTGAAGGTCACCCTAAAATTAAATGAAAAATGGCTTTTGGAAAAATTTGTAGTTGTTTTTGCGCCCTAAACCTGTAATCAGAGGATCAGTTTTATCAAATTTTTTCATATGTTGTCTTTGGACCTCCAAGTTTATTCGTATTATTCTTGTTCTGCTTAAAACATAAAGATTCTGCAACCATTTTTGATTTGTATGCTAAAATCGACTTTCTTTGCGATCATATTGAGCCCATTTTTTGTTTAATCTTGATTAAAATCGTGAAATAATATGGTTAAGCTCATTTACCCTTGTTTTAGGGCAGTGTGTGCGTTCTTGAAAGTGTAATTTTAAGTAATACAATTTTTCTTTTAATGTAATCTTTCCAGAATCTTGTTTTTTTTTCAAATAACACCATCCATGTTTAAAATAAGTCATTTGAATATGAATTTGCACCAAAAAGTAAGCCTTTTAAAATATCTTAAAGTGATATTAAAAAAAAAATGGAGCACGTATGAGCACCACATATAATAAATCAAGTTATATGAAAATAATAAAATCCTGTTGTGGAAGCGTTTGGAAACTAACTTTAAATTTAACCTTTTAAAAAACAACTAGATTGGCACTAAATAATTGTACACCCTTGACATGATTTTAAATTTTGTATTACAATACAATATTAGGTGTGTTTTATTGGCAATTTTATAGCTAGCGCAGTAAAATTTAAAATAAACAATAACCAAACCAAAAGTGCCGATGAATTATCAAGCAAATTAGTGAATATAAAAGTGGACAAATAGTGTGGACTTGAACCTTAAATGTGGGTAACGTAGTTTTTTTTTCACTCAAAAAAGGGTATGAACACATCCAGAGAATAAAGAGTGGACATAAAAGTTGATACAGCGTTTTATTGAACTTGTATTGCTGCGCTAGCTATGAATTACCAATAAAACGTACATATTAAATAACGTACATTTTATGCTGTCGGTTCCATTATCAATCACTATTTTACCGTTATTTTCAGCTAGTTTAATGCAAAACCTTTTTGTCAACTCTTTTACACTACGTAATTGAAAGAGAACTAATATTGGTTACTTCAAGTGCACGTTTTGGAATTATAAATCATTCTAAAAAGTTAAATGAGTGTGGTATTAATGCATTTAAATATTTTATAACGAAAAAGCAACAAAAAATACTCATCATCTTTGTTTTAGTTTTTGAATTAATTCCAACATTACCATACAGGTCGACCCACTGTGCGTCGCGTCGCATGAGGTGTTTTGATGCATACCTTTTGAGTTTTGTTTGCAGTTTCTCTTTAATTTCAATATTTTATTAAGAGTATTCAGTTAACAGTTTCTTATAATGTTGCCAGGAAAATAAATTTAGAAAATTAAAAAGTTTGTATTTGTTGCAATCAGTCGTTTATATCTAAATCTAAAAAAGAAAGATCATTAAGAAAAATATTTTTTTCTGTTTAATATACTACTAACTGGACCAACTTGTTTTTATATAAGAATGGTTTCTATTTTAAAAATTATTATTGTAAGTTTAACCCAAAGTTCAGAATTACGTACATCGAGATGAAGTAAACAAAATTTAAAGTTTTAAAGTAAAGCCGGAACCACATTTATCTCGTGTGGTGTGTTGTGGAGTCGTGTGTCGCTCCCTCCACTGTATTTCATATGCGTAGAGCCATATATGTCTCAAGTGATGGGTTGTGGAGTGGTGTTTTGTGTCGAAATTTATTTTGTAATGATTCCGCCATGTCATGCTGTGTCACAGACATTTTTTTTATAGTGCAGGAAAGAGAAAACAATTTTCTACAAAACAGAATAATTGAAAGTCAAAAATGTCAGTTTGTAACACAGCACCCTTGATTCGTGTGCCTGTGCACAGTCCACAACACTCCGGCTTAATATTGTATTCAATTTTAATGATGGTTTGTTTTGGTCCTTCTGAGTCAATATTTTGGTCATTTATCTGACTTAAAATTGAAAAACGTGTTTTGATTTTTATCATCAATATCTCAGCAACTTAAATTTAAAGAAAAGCTTTTTTTTTTTTAATTTTCGCCATTAGTTTTGAAATGGTACGAAAAAATAGAATTGAATGCGTTATTTTAGTAAATATACCACTTTTTTCATAATATTAATTACGAGACAGATAATAAAATGCAATTTTAAAGAGTAATTTACACAATATTCCTATAAATTGCCAACTGATAAAAAATATTTTTTTTAATCGATTGATTGAATTTTTAAAATTTTGTTTTGTTTCTAATCGTAAAGTACTGTCAATAGGTGCGTTTTATTTTGTAATTCATAGCTAGCGCAGCAATACAAGTGCAATAAAACGCTTTATCAACTTTTATGCCCATTCTTTATTCTCTGGATGTGTTTATACCCTTTTTTGAGTGAAAAATAAACTACTTTACTGACATTTAAGGTTCAAGTCAACACTATTTGTCCACTTTTATATTCACTGATTTACTGGCTAATTTATCGGCACTTTTGGTTTAGTTATTGTTCACCAAGGGAAATTTTAATGCGCTAGCTATAAAGTTGCCAATTAAACGCACCTAATATCAAACAAAAATAACAATTCTCGTTGATTTTTTCCAAAGATTTGCAATATTTATAGGTATGAACTTGTTAATATTTTAATCAAAAAGATATATTTTGTCCCAAAAAATTTTGATGAAAATGACTTCAAATTTAAGTTAAATAAACAAGTTAATGCCTTTTTACCGCCTCCATTGACTTTTTATTCAAAAAATGTTACATTTTTCACGGTTGGCAAGTAACATTACTCAATAAAAGGCATTTCAAACCATAAACTTAAAACGTTGGAAGGTTTTTTACTTCATTTTAGTTGGAGAATTTTCAAAAAAGGTAAAACTCTTAAAAAAAAGTCTCAAATATTTTGTTTCTTTTCATTTTGTTCAGCAGTGTGGCTTGTTTTTAACACAGACACAACGTGTAAATAACTTTAGTAAAATAAAATAAAATATAATAGTTTTCAAAGCAGTTTCTTCAGTAACTTTAGTTTACAAGCAAGTTAATTAATTCACCTGACACCATTAAATAATTAAAACTCTCTTATTTAAAAATTACTTTATAATTGTTGAAATCGTTTTGACAATTGTTCCTCTCCTCTTCAATGTAATTCCTTGTAAAAGTTGTTCAATTATCAAAGCAGCATCACTACCCTCAAAAGGAATTGAATCAGATCTTTTACTATCATCGGCACCCATGGCGTATACGTAATATTTTTTTTTTTATTATAACTTAGTTATATGTAGTTATAGAATTGATATAAAAAAAACTTTAATGTTAACACAACTTAAGTCATTTGCTGAATGAGAAACTATAATTTTAAACACCAGTCCTTATAAAAGTTTCAGCAAAGTTACGGATATTATACGATACATAAGCAAATATTTGTTTTCTAGTAAAAATAATAATTTGAAATGAGAAAACAAATTGATACCAATAATATGTATTTTAAAGTTATCACTTGTAATGTGTTAATTTTGTTGTCATGCAGATGCATTTTATTTTTAAAAATAGGAAAATTGGAATGTTTTTTGCGTTTAATATACTAATTGACTCATACAAAAGTTAAATATTTAAGTTTATATTAAATTCTGTCCACATAATATATGTGATATCTTTATATCGCAGTAAACTTTACATGGATTGGTCATGTTGAACATGAACCTAAATATTAAACATAAGTTTCATTCCAAAAAATTGGTTTTATAAGCTTATTATTTACAAGTTCAGTTTTAGCAACATCCTTTATTTTGTTTATATTATCTTTGTGTAGTAGATTGATTCAAAAAAATCAAAATGTCTTCGATTTTCAATGCTTTTTTATGTCAAATTCCATTCAACAAAAATTTCGATTTGTTTTGAAGAAAAAAATCGATTTTTCTGGACAAATTGAAAAAAAAAAATCAATTCTGTTTACAAAATCGAAATTCGACATAAGTGTAATGGCCAAATTTATATGAAAAAATATATAAATGACTCCATATACAGGGTGTCCATTCTCCAAATAACATAATTTATTCAATTTTAATAATAATGGCAGTATTTTACCGGTGAGTGTGAGCTTGAAAGGAAAAGGAATCCTTTTAAAGGATCAACGGATTTTGGGTATTTGTAGTTTATTTATATTTTTGACCACTGATCACTGAATTAATTAATTATTATCCACACTTATTTGATGAATTAAAAACCTCTTTGTAGAAAACTTTTGAATATTTGATGAAAACCACAGCAAAAAGACTTTAACTAGATTTTTTTTATACAAATCAGGTTTTTTGGTTGGAAGGAATATAACATAACTTTGAAATAATTCAGACATTACGTCTTATATATTTGACAGGTAAATATACATTATGTAGGTACATGTTAGACGCTGATTACACGAATCATTTTTTCATTCGTTTCTTTCGTCATTTTGACAGATAGGGTGTGTAGAAACGTAGATGAATTCCCCTTACATCTCTACACCTCTCACCACACCCGATCTGTAAAAAAGACGAAAGACGAAACAACCGAAAAAAAGAATTGTGTAATCAGGCTCTTATAGACTCATTTCTAAAAAAAAAAAAACGCAACCCACTCAAACTGACTTTGAAAGTGTGTTCTATGCTTTTTAGTGCTGTGGTCTGAACCAACTCTGAACTAAAAAAGAAAAATGCCTATAAATCGGCCAACACGAATTTTGTTGTACAATTTACGCGGTCTACAAAAGCCGAAGGCATATAAATTATATAAAGGTTTTGTGCCACAGACAGAAGTGCACAAAATATGTATAAATTAATTAAATTATTTAACCGCAAATAAATAAAATTCATAACAGAAAATTTCGTATTAAGAGTCAGCAGGAGAGAATATTTGTAAACAAAAAATTGGGCGTTCACAGATGAGCTTCAGTGTCATGAAATACCAGCTTTGTTCGTTTTTCTTAACAACCCCAAGAGTTTTCAAAGAACCTGGGTTTTACGACTCTCAAAAAACACTTTAGGGCTATCAATTTATCAATTGTGTTGTTGAAATTTGAAGCAAGAAAGAATTTCTGTACTCGAACAATTAAAACTTAAAATAAGATTAACAAATTCATAAAAACAACTTTAAACGTTTCCAGTTTCTTTTCCTATTGAATTTTATTCAATTATGGTTTTGACTGTTTAAACTACATATGTCTAAGTATTTCGAAACAGTCGGAAATATGCTTTATTTAATAAAAAAAATATATTACATTTGTCAAAGTTTAGACAATCGATTACGTTGTCTAAAGTAAAATAAAGAGTTAGGATTCTTTAGCAAAAATTAGAATGGTTTTCTTGAAACTTGGACGGCTGTCTAAAGTTAGACAGTGTTTATTACTGCGACCATTAGTATCTAATTTCCGTTTTAAAAACGAATCTTCAACAAAATAAATGCTTTACAACTTATGTAACTTTCGCAGTTTATTCGTTTCTTCAACTCGCCCCAGCGAAATACCTAGATCTAATTTAGGGCGAGTTCAGGTCAGGGCGAGTTCAGGTCAGGGCGAGTTAAGGGCGACCCCAGGTTTTAAAAAAAAACAGAGAATTTGATTGTCAGAGCCATCAGGGTTTTCAAAAAACGCTTTGGGGCGGCCCCAGGGTGACTTCAGGTCACAACGTACAAACCTACCTACAAAGAAGATAGAAACCTACCTACAAAGAAGATAGATGAAAAAAAAACAAGCAGAATACAATTCAGCAAAATTGTGCATGTGTTTAGGTTTGGGTAGGTAAAAGTGAGAGCGAGATAAAATACAAAGTAAGTGGAGTTGGCTGTTTGCATCGTGCGTTGGCGTTAGTCGCATTGATAAAAGTCGCGTCGTGTATAACAAAAAAAAATAGGCTTTGATTAGCGTAAATTCACGAAAAATGATGTTAATTCATATCATATACAAGGTAGGTACTTTGTAGGTTTTGAACTTCAGTCTAAGTTTCTGTCAATTAGAATATAATGTAATTAGCACTCGAATTTCAAAATCTGGACGTACTAGTAATTACAAAAGAAGAAATCCTTTTCCTAAAGAATTGCACAAACATATAAATTTAAGCTTCGTATTGAGCCACTCATTTTTTGAGATATTTACTTAATATATTATACTTTTCTATATATTCAGATATAAAAAATAATTATTTAGTAGATATGTAGATACCTTATGAAATTGGTAATAATTTTCACAAATTTATCTCTACGTTTTATTGAAATTCCACGAAGAATTTCTTCCAAGCAAATTTCACTTTGATCCTCTTCTACACTTTTTGTTACTAAATTCTTTAAGTCTTCATTAATAAATATTAAAGAATTCAAACTTTTCTCTTGAACTATATTACACATTTTAATAAATCAATAATATTTTACGAACTTTTAAAACTGAATATTCACACGCGAGTGTAGTGCATAATATTTTCGGTTTATAATTTATAAATATAAAAACCAAAGAAAGTAAATATTTGTATTGGAAAATAATGAATATCTAAATAAGAATACATAGATACATCATTTAAACAAAATTTTAGTTGGCAAATAACAATATACAAATAACATAGAAATCCTTGTGTCTATTATTGTAATTTTTAAACGACGGAAAATATTTATAAAATATTTCAAATAAAGACATACAAACATAAACAAACATATGTACAGTGTATATCTATTTTGTTTGCTTGAAATTTTCATAATTTTTTAAAAACTTATTAACACAAACAATTTGAGTTTGTAACCATTTTAATAGATATTCTTGATTTCCATTTACTCTGAAAGCTTCTTGTAATTTATAAATACTGTAATATATTAAATATGAAATCTTAAAAAATATAACACATGAAATTATAAAAAAATCTGTTATTATTCGTTCGTTGTTTATTTGTCAATGAACTGAACAAGAACATATTAGAAAAGCAAAACAAAATTAAATGAGTGTTTCTTGTGCATTTCATAAGCAATAATATTTTTGAATACATTTTATTTCTACATTTTAAAGTCAATATTATTCTTGACACCACACCTGTTGACAATTTTAAAATGTGTCGAATGATGTTTTTCAGTCATAATAGCAATGTATACACACTCCAAATTCACCCTTCAAAGCCGCATAAGAGTTCGAATAAATTAATAAATTTCTCTTTAAAATTTGAAAGTTTTTGTGTTTCTTCCAGCTCAGAATAAAGTTAACTCGCCGAATTCGAATTCGGATTTTCCTAAAAGAAGTTTTATCCTTTTTTAAAGGTCGATGCGTATTAATTCTTAATGGAAAAAGTGCTTCTTAATTTAAATGTAAATGAATGTATTTACATTTTTGGTTAACTAACATTGATTCAACTCACAACTGAAAAATTGGGCCTAGGTCGATTAAAATCATCAAATCTTAATAATTTTGGTTTATTACTAAACAGTTAAGTTTTTATTTTATGAGCCACCATTATTATTAAGCCAGCAATAAAAGAAAGAGATTATAAACATATACATATTTGTAAAAATAACTCATGCAATATTTAATAAACCACTTATTAATTTAATATTAATTGCTGCTAAACAATCTATCAATCTAAAATTAGATTTTCTATTTAGGTATGATATTTATATTTTCATAGAGATGACATTGATTAATGAACTTTGCAATTGGTACTTGGTGCATCGATGCACCGTGTATTTGCATTGACAATTTTGTTTGTACTGAAGAAAATACCTACATATTATTTTTGCAGCGGTAATAAATAATTTTTAATTTTACCTCAATATGGTTGATTAAAATGAATTAAATAAATTAATTTAATCATTAATTAAAAATTATTTTTATACAAAAGTTTTTTTTTTTATCATCAGCCCTATTCTGCTAAATTTCATTCAATTTGTCTTAAATTATTTTTTAAATTTTTCTGTTTTTAAATTGCAAATCTTAACCGATATTTTTTTCGAAGCTCTCAAGAAAATCTAACTGTTAAAATTTTATTTTTTATGGACATTTATACGAAATTTGGAATATTCGTTTCTCTCCGACGGATAGCAGAATATAAACTTTCACGCAAACTTTTAGCAGAATAGGGCTGAATACAAATACTATAGTATACATTCTACTGAAATAAATTAGCCAAGAAGACTTATGGCCGATTTCATAAAGCCCTTTTAACCATTTAACAGGCTTTTAAGATTTTAAATGACTTTTGTTCTATACAAAATACGTCATTTAAAAATTTAAAAGTCTTTTAAATTTTTATGAAATCGACCATTAGTACCTACTATTTAATTGGACTTGTTGAATTATTTATTCAAAATAGCTTTTACCGGCCTTTAGTGGCCAGTTATAGCTATTATTGAAATTCATCATTGAAAATTTTTAATTTAAGATTTAGGGCACTTAAAAAGCAAAATCAGTAATTATTTTGATGCCAATGTGAAGCTGAAGACTCAATTAATATTTATTACGAAAAAAAAATTCGTTTGGGTCCAACCTTCCACATAAATAAACTTTCATTTTTTCAATAATTATGCACTACCTTACCAATGATCATTGAAATAATAAAAGTCATTTCATCAGAAAGGTTGAACCGAAATGAAAAATTTATTTGGACATACATATTAATTAAGCTAAAAGCTATATTTTGGCATCGAAATAATCATACATTTTGCATCCTAAACGTCTTAAAATAAATCATTAAAATTTTCAATGATAGCTATAACTGGCGCCTTAGTCACTAGATAACTCATGAGTATAAGTGAAATCGTCAATTTTTGTGGACTAAATTTACAAAAGTTTATCGCCATTAAGAATGGGTGCGAATTAATGCACTTCACATAAATGACAAAAAAAAAACTCTGAGTGCCTGAAGTTTGCCTTTGCCCTGCAGTGCCTCATAAATAGGAACTTTATAAACAAAACTGTTATAAATTCGTTAACTATACTGTCTTTAACTTAAAATCTAAAAGTCATGTTTTCTGAAATAAACACAAATACAAATTAGACATCCGATACTTGTTGCATAGGCAATCCAATTTAAGTTTATATCCAGCTAAGGGAATAAAGCAATCTTTAATAATTATGGTATGGCTTAGAATAACTTATTTTAAGCACAGCCTGTATTTTTGTTTAAGATTTTTATTTTAGTTAAAAAAAATTTTTACGAATTTCCTTTATATTTATTAAATAAATAAAAAAACTTACCTCATATCCTCAGAGCTGTTCTCTAAAACATCTTGAGTATTATAAAAGGACAACTTTCTAAGTTTCCTATTAGCAAAGAAGGCCAACGGTGAAGATCTATTTTGAACTTTCTGTAAAAAAAGATGAGAGTAGTTTTTCTTTTTTTTAAATTAAAAATTCCATAAAAAATTATTTTGTATGTTAATTATAATAATTCATGAATATATGCAGGGTGTTTGATATAAGGTGCACCCAAAAGCTAAAGCGAGTAGGTTGGGTTAAGAAAAGAAAAAAATCGTACGGTAGGGGGAGGGGGTGGTCTATGTCCCCCGTTTAGGCGAGAGGGGCAATGATCTACAAAATCAACTTTTTATGCGTTTGTTTTTTGTTTTTGCAAACGGTGTCACTTTCAAGGGGTAATTTTTCGTTGTTGTTTTCGTTAGCATTTCGTTGTCATATTGGAGACCAACTAAAAATTTCGTTCCGCATCAGCAGCGTACTAGGCCTTAATCTTCAAAAAATAAGAAAATGAGAGAATTGCGCTGATTGCGCATGCGCTTCAGGGGAAATGATAAGATGGTTCGATAATACAGTTCGTCTGATGGTTTCACAGAACGAGAATCACTATTTTTGTAACAAGTGAATCGAAAAAGTGAAAGCAATGCATGACAGCGAATGTGAAAACGATTTATTCGATTCACTTTTTCCCAGAACCAGAATCGGCCCCCTGAATCCTAAATGCAAGTTTATTGAAGAGGGAGGTATACCCTCTAAAAGTGCCGGTTAATCGTGGGAAAAATACCTTCCTCTGGGAAAAATAACTGATGCAAAACCTGTTTTCGAAACGAGATAAAATGTAATCACATTAGTTAGGTTTGCTGATATTGAATTTCGGCAGGTGGCAGCAGCCACGCTTGTTATTCTTTTTGATATATCTTAAAAATTAAATTTATTTTGAAAATAACTCCAGTTATGTACATATATTAGGCTATTAATTTTAAATAGTTTCATTTTTCTGTGGGAAATAAGAAAGAAATTTCCGACTGAAGCTGAAGGAATTTCTGTTAAAAATGGCCTCCGCCCCTGCACTCTGATGGGTTCTAATTTTAAGATTAGCAGTATTTCATGGCTATTGTGAATAAAATTTCTCCTGGAATGTTTCCCTACTTCAAAAATAAAAATAAACTTCAAAAATTGGAATTCTTATATTTTTCAATCGCTTCTTTAAAGCTCGAATTTGGTTAGTTTAGTTTAGTTCTCAGGGAGATTCTATTCGCGATACCCCCCATTGCCTATCACTACACTTGAAAGTCCTTTGAGCACATTTGTTGTTGTTATCTACTCTTTTATTCTTTTCAATATGGCCCTCCGAATTTCGGTCAGTATTATAAATTCTAGGTTTGCCATTAGACTAAAAGCTTCATGCCTAGTAAGTGGTAGTAACTATAGGGGCCTCATTAATCGTGAGGCCCTGGGCACTTGCCCAGAGTGCCCAGTGGTAAAGAAGGACCTGATTGGAAGGGTTTTTTGGGTGACCCGTGTATTATTTTAAGTGTTTCATCAATTTTCTTAAAAAAAGTCAATTTGTTTCAACCCGTTCCCATATCAGAGGCGGTTGAAACAGTGACAATAATAATTACTTAAATGTTTTACATTAAAAAAAAAAAATAAAGATTTTCTTAAAACGACAAAATTAACAGATAATATTGAATAAAAGACAAAAAACTCCCTTCATTAGTTTTCGGAATACTTTGAGTCGCGCTTGTGACAAATCTTCTTAACGCTGTGGCTCCATTGGCAATATTTGAGGCGATGGCAATTTTAATATCAATGGCAATTTATTGCTCGGGTGGGGTATTCCATGGCCAGGCAATTGCAATTGTCAAAAACTTTACGTATAGAAATGGCGACAGCAACAGCTTAAATTTACGGTTTTTGATAATATAAATTTTTTATTCACTAATTTGTGGTCACTCCGATTCATATTTTCATATTTTGTTTCAAAATGAAGGAGAAATTATTCCAAATCGTGGAGAAACCATTTTGTAAAAGACGAAACGTCAAAATTTATTGCCTGGTTGATGGAAATCAATAATTGACTTTAATCTTTCAGGCAATATTGCCATTGCCATTGCCAAAGCGTCTCTATTGTCAATATTCAAGGCAATAGCAATAAGGAAAGCAATTTATTGCCTCGAAGATTGCTAATGGAGACGCTGGGTTAGCCGCGTTCATTGACAGAAGTGTTGTATGAATATCTCGTTTTTAATTACGTTTTGTTAATTTTCAATTATTACCTGTCTCTTTTCTTTACCCGCCAGAGCATGAATTAATTTGTGGATCTTTGAAATAGATCCAGACTATAGAGCAGGATCACGAATTTTCTTTGTATTACGTGTTAAGAAATGATCCTGATCCCGATCCCGATCCCGATCCGTAGATAATAAAATGCGGCTTTTTCTTAACTTGCTCTTAGCTTTGTTGTGTTTGAACTTCGTCATAAGCCGCTTTGTATGCCGACAAGTAATGACCTGGGCCTGTATCTGCCCCTGGGATGTGGTTGTGTATAGCGTTTAATGCTAATAATTTATTGTTTTATCCAAAAAAATAAATTATTTGATAAGCAAAAGAAATTATGCATTTTTTTTTTCAAGTTTAAAATTTCAATATTGCCGAACAAAATATTTTCATGCAAATTAGAAATACCTAGTCTTTTTTTTTAGATTTGTTTACATTTGAGATAAAATCAGGATCCCGAATGTCTGATTACAAGTGTTGGGCAAACTCTTTTTTTTTATCGATATTGACTTTTGAATTTACTTTTAAGAAATGCATTAAGTACTCTCTAACATGACACAACACTATATCGTAAAATAAGCATAAATAAATATCCATAGGAAAAGCAGCATCGGCTTTTGTCAATAAATACAAAGCTAATCCTCAAATAAAGACCTAATGGCCTTCAATTGATTCGTTATAACAAATAAAACCGCTGATTTCAGCTTCGAATGTAAACATTCAAGATTCTGATAGGTAGGTGTGAGAGGATATACATTTATATTTATGTATGTATGCATGAAATCGATATATGTATGTACTGTGCATTATTTCTTTAAGTATGCCATTATATCATCTACTCACAAATATACAGACTATTATACTTACAATTTCATTGAAAAAAAAACCTTACCCTTTCCCCATCACTAACGTACCTTGTGTGAGAAATGTTCTGTCAAGTCTTTTCCGGCATGGCCAAACAATCTTTTATCTCGAATCCCTGTTGCTGGTAATGTTACTGCTGACTTTTGATGTAAGATATCAGTTTTCTTGACAGAAGTTGCATTACAACTGAGACATTTTTTATCAAGAATTTTCAGCAAAGTGTTCTTTTTCGATCCATTATGCAAAGCTAAGCAGGGATGAGAGTTTCTTAGCAACCACAATTTCATAATACTTTTGTTGTTCATTATGAAGTTATTTTTTTTAAATAATTGATTTCGACAAGTTCGACAGAGTCTAGAAGATATCTCCAAGAAAACTATTATGTAATTATTTAACGAGTAGGTGCGAATTCGACAGAATTTTTTTTTAAATTCCTGGTGATATATTTTCTTTGATTGATTAATGTGACACCATGGAAAAAAATTAAATATGTATCTATGATAAAATTATTGAATTTTTTAAAACAAACACCTTCCGTCACTTCAGACAACTAACTAAAATAGATGTTTCAAAAGTAAAACTGAGACCAAAAACCTTGGATTTTCGTGGCCACGCACACATCGCAGATGGGTTTTTTTTTTAATTCTCCTTTGGGGTTGGTTGGACATAAAAAAATATAACACGAAATAAGGGATAAAATAATTGCCAGATAGGATGAAGTTTAAATTGAAATTCAAAACATTTAGGCAAATTCAGGAAAAATGAGATCTCAGCAATCTTAGTTACATTCTAAGCAAGATTTCTATGTTTTGCTGTCAAAATATTATGTATCTTTGAAACGCATGATTTTAAGTATGTATGTATTTCGGCTCTCCCAAAACAACGCGATTAATCGCCGCGACAAAAGAAAACAACAATAACAACACGTGGTTGTCGAACAAAACAACTATTGTCGCGGCGATTAATCGCGTTGGTTTGGGAGAGCCTTTATGCACATAAATAATTTCTTAAGAATAAATGTTCTCTCAAACTGGTGCGAAACAATCGCTGCGAATTTGTGACGACTGTAGAATGTACCAAAATTCGCATCGCCGCTGTGTGGGCACTCTAATTAATCACCCTGTAAATAAATTTAGGAAGTCGAAAGTTTCGTCGTCGCTCCGAATATTTCGCGTTGGTTTGGGAGAGGCTTAAAACTATACTAACATGAAAATCTTAATTTTAAAAATTCACAAATTAAGAAAAAAGAGGACTGATACATAATGTATGTACGTACAGCGCTATTCTTCTAAACGTTCGCGTGAAAATTTGTTCTGCTATTCATCGGAGGGAAGTGATTGTTTCGAATTTCGTATACAATATCGATTTAAATAAAATTTGCACTGCTTGAAAACATCGATAATAAAGATTGGTTAAGATTTGTACTCGAAATACAAAAGATTTTAAAAGAATAAATTAAGGCAAATTGAATTAAACATTCGCGTGAACCGAAAGTTTCGATCGAATCATTTAGCAGAATAGGGCACACACCTATCTAAACAAATTCAAATTCTATTGTAATCCCCTTGCTTACAAAGCGGATTTTTTGGAAATCTCCTCTCTACTCAAATGAGCTTGACATCGAGTCTGAATCTATAAAAATGATTTTTTATTACTTTAAATTTTAAATTTTTAAATCATAGCCCAGAAAAAATTAGACTTTCACTACGAAAAAATTCCCACAAAGCTGAATTTTGGTGCGGAGATATATATTTGTGTACCTTAAGCATTTTCCAAAAAGTACCCTGAATTTGGACTGGGGCTAAAATATTTACGGGGGGTGAAAGGGGTGAATTTCAGTTCTTTGATAATTTCTCAAAAACTATCAGTGTTTTTTTTTTTTTAAATGACCTAGTAATCGGATTTTCAAGGTTGTAGTCATTAAATTAAGATAAAATATCAGGTAACATTCCTGCATACATATTTTTGAGAAGGGGTACAAAATTTCGCACGAGAGGGGTGTTTAAAACCGCCATCAATGTGATTTTCGATTTTTAAAATGCAAAAGTTGATGAAAAAGTTTACAATTTTAAAAAATTGTCTTGGACAAAAATATTTCACCAACCCTCCTCTACAAAGTTGTCATAGGTTTTGGTGTAGTAAATGCCACAGGAAAGACAGAAGGGGTGTCTTAAAGCTAAACATTCCATTGAACCCCATTATATACAGTTGAACTTTGACAAGCTATAATTTAAAGATGAAAAAAGTCCCAGAGATCGTTAATACCTCATTTTGTAGGTATTTTGATTCTCTAAAAGTTTTTCATTGGCCATTTTGTAACAAAAAAAAATCTAGGCGAGGTATTAAATTAAATCAAAATGGCGAGCGTTTTTAATATGGCCCCTACCACCCCGACAATTTTTTTTTTTAAACACTGATAGTTTTTGAGAAATTAGCAAAAAACTGAAATTCAACCCCATTCACCTTAGCCCCTGTCCAAATTTGGGGTACTTTTTGGAAAAAGCTTAAGATGCAAAAATAAACATAACCACCAAAATTCAGCTTTGTCGGAATTTTTTCGTAGTTTTGCCATTTTTTTGTCTAATTTTCCTGGTCTATCAAGTGTCTGGCAATATCTTTAAAAAAAAGCTTTTGAACATAAAAGTATCTTTTACAAAGCACATGGAACGATGACGTAATATCAGACAACTTGTCAGCTGACTTTGAATGATTTAACCAAAGGCAAAGTGACACACGATACATAAAAGCTTTATAAAACTTGTTTTGTGTTAGTGTTGAATTTGGAGGCGCGTCTGTAAAACACGCGGCCATCTGTGACGTCAGTAATCAGGAGAAATAGTCATTATTCAATGTTCATGCGCCTGAGAATCTCTCTAACACGTCACATTTTCTGTCAAAAGTTCAAAGGACTAAAGACTCTGATGAGCGTGTAGTTCAGTCGTGTTATTATTAATACTTTAAGACGTCTAGCACACTAATTTCAAACACAATTGCATTGGGGCAAATGGCAAAAGGGCTTACAGAGAAAAGCTTATAATTTATATTATAATACCTATTATGTGTTTAGGTTGACATTGAAGAAGGAAGTCAGAAAGAGATAATTGCACAGAAGACTCGTTAGTGAATTTGTAATACTATAATCCTGTACCTAAGTATTTTGTAGGGTTAATCTATCTCAATTGTCAAAGACATTAAACAAAAACTTGATCGTAGGTGCCTACTAATCAAACCTAGGAATAGTACAATTTTTTTTTAAGGTAGTGTCTAAGCACACTTTGCGCAATGAGCAAGGGTTGCCTAGCCTAGCCTAGAGTGGTCAAAGCATAAGGTAACCACGCTTTAAAGGTCAATTTTCGTTTTTTTTTTTTAAATATCCAAATATACGTGATTTTTTTTAAAAATCAGGATTTAAGTAGAGTAAACAAAGATTAATGCCTGGAATCTATTTTCTAAACAAAAAATGATAAAAAGTTAGTTGGTTTTGTATTCGATAGATTACTGTAATATGAAAATGTCATGAATATAAACAAAAAATGTGAAAAACCTAATAGTCGAGATATGAACGTTTGAAAAAACAAAATATGAAAAATAAACACTGGAGCGTCTTACAACAACTAAAAACCATTCCTGTGTGCGTGTCTGCAGGAATGGAGGGGACCTAAAGGTTATTTCCGAATCCAAACGGCTAAGGTGAGCGGCACTTGTCACTTCCTCGCTCTTTTAGTTAAATGTTAACATAATTTATGTCCATAGCTAGTTAACTCTGATTTAACTCACCATTTACGTATGAGTCAGTGTTAAGTTCATTTCGGGAAAAAGTGGCAAAATAAAAAAAGACATATTTTTCAAATTTAAACTCAAACCAACTTTAACAACTTAAAGAAAAATTATCAGAGTAGGTTGGTGCTCTTGATTAGGCTTTATAATTATAAAAATTTTTACTCCAAGCTTTTCTAAGCTTCAATAGAAGCTTATTTCATTTTCTGTCGGATAACCATCCATGTGCTCATTGATTATGGCATAAGCAAAATACCTAAAACAACACTACAATTAGGGTGGCTCTTATTTGAAAATTTTACCTCCCAAAAATTATTTTTTTTTTTTTGTTTAAAATTTTAGTTTAGTAGGTAGGTACGTTTATTATGTTACTAATTATGTGTGCTGCGATTGGTCGTCTAGAAACCTTGTGAGCCCTACAAAATGACAGCCCTGCTGCTGGATACAAGAGAAAATGCGTCTAGATTTAAATTCAGAATCGAAACCAGATGCATGCAGCTCGCACATAATTTAAATGTTACAATCATAAGGTTGATTGCTTTGAGTTTGATTTTTGTAGTTTTGTTATTCAGTAAATTGAAAATTTTGTTTCCTTAGAATTTTACAACAAAAGAGGGGACATTTTGCTGATCGCCCTCTGAAATATAAACTAGCCAAATAAATAAGAAATTCATGCTAGAAAAAAACATTTTAAGGGCAAGTTGTACAAACGTGGTTCAATATTTAACCGCGTGGTTCAAGAAATTTAATTCGGCGGATTAACTGAGGTTAAACGACGGTTCAAGGTTCAAGTATTTGATAATAGCTAAGTACATGCCTGAACCATCGCTAAACCTAAGTTAATCCGCCGAAATCGGTGAATTAAAAAACCTGAACCACAAATCAACATTTAACCCACGATTGTACAACTGGCAGCTGGCACTAACCCAATCAATTCTTAGTATAATACTGAAACCATATAATTTTTACTTGCGATATAGGCAAGTTAAGGATTCGTGCAATAAATCAAACTCGAGATAACAATCGAACTTGACATTACGATGATAGAGAACACGAAAAAAGTGGGTCCCGCAATTCCGTCTGTCTCTCTGTGTGTATGTCTGTCTGTACGTCGGCTTACAGCCTAAACCCCTGAAGCGATTTTCTTCAAACTAGGAGCATAAGATTTTTTGTGTGATTCCCTAAAGCCTAGAGGATAAAATTGAGATTTTTTTTTAGATCAAAAAATAACGGTACTTGCCATAAAATCGTTTTAAAAAAAGTTGTTTATCTCAAAGACGATTATTTTTGAATTTTTTGTCTGTACTACTAGTGGTATGATCTATATTTTAGTGAAAAAATATTTACAAAAAATCGTTATTAACGGTACCTGCCATAGAACCGTTTTTTTTTTTATTTTCGATTTTCTCGTTAACCGCTTAACCGATTTTGATCAAAATTTTTACTTAGGAGGTCCTATTAAGTGTGAATAATACTGCATACAAATATTTCCAAAGCAATATTTTTTGGATTTAAAAAAAGTTCAAAATATTTTTTTTTTTTTGAAAAATCATTTTTCTAAAAACGGGTTAATGAATATTTTTGAAATTATGGTTTTAGCTGTATATTATTATATTCTTAAAAAAAGCATACCAAATTTTTTTTTTTAAGAAAACCGCTCCAATGATTTTGAAAATTTTGTCTGCAAAAATTCACATTTTTTCAAGAATTTAGATGCCGTTCTTCATTCTGAGATTTAAACATTTTAAGTACTTATTTTATCAATTTAAAGAACGTATTTCATGCTTTTTTTTCCATATTCAAATTTCTGTTCTTCAATTTACTAAATGGATAAATTCATATACAAATAATTATTAATTATGTGTTTTATATTACACTCAATCTTTAAAATTCGAAGAAACTTTTACTACAAGAGCAAGTTCGTGCGACCCAGTCGTGCATTTTATTCTGTTATGCTTATGACGCATTGAATGCATTAAAAAAAAATTCCAAAGCTAAGAAACTACAGTGAAAGCTCCAATTGCGGACAACTCCCTTAAGCGGACAATCCCTTTAAGCGGACAAATTCTCACGACCGTGGATCTTGGATGTAAATTTCATACATTTTTTGATCCCTTAAGTGGACACTCCCTTACCCGGACGCGGACAAGAATATTAGCCGCGATTTGTTAAATTAAATTCCCCTAGGCGGACAAAAACTTTTTTTTAATATGTAATTTTCAACCATTATTTTTAGTAATACTTTTACATTAATTTATTCTGCATTAAAAACGGTCCCCCTGGTTTACAGCGACGTATATGCGATTTCACCAAATTACTGTCTGTGATCAAATTCAGAATGGATTTTATTTCTGCAGCTGTAGTCCGTTTTTGTATCTTTTTTCTTGTATCTTCATGTTCATTTTTAGTTTGAATGAATTTCATGGTTTGTAGGTGCAAAAATGTTTCATGATGCCACTGCATATTATATATTTCCTTACATAACAATTTTTAATTTTTTCCCTTGGACGGACAACTCCCTTAGACGGACAAAAGTGTTACGACCGTCGCTGTCCGGCTAAGGGAGCTTTCACTGTTCTCTCAAAATGTTTTTGTTTTTTAAAAAGTTCCTACCCAAAAAACAACATCTTCTAAAAAATTGTCTGCCTCTACCTGTTTATTAAAAAAAAAACAGTGAACTCCTTCAAGAAGCGAAAACCCTAAAGTCTTGAGGGAGATTGTATAAAGATACCTTTCTCATCTCGATTGCTCAAGCGCAGTAAACACTTACAAAAATGCACGACTTTTCCGGCTTTCTTGGTCAAATAAAAATTACTACAAAACCAGCGCTGCAACTCCCTTTTGTAATAAAAAAGGTGTTTTTTTAACTTTGTATCTTATTTTGAAAACTTTTAAAAATTATTTAAAATGCACAGAAACAAAATTTAAAATGCAAAGTATAAAATCAGTTTTTATAAAAGCGCTTTTATAAAACACACGAGTCCAAGCTAAAATGATTGGTTTGTCCAAAATTATTAAAAACAAATAAATATTTTATTCAGAACTCTTGTATAAATACATATGTATAAGACTTTATTATTCCAGAACGTACAAGTATATCTTAATTAATAATAGTAAACACTTACCGCCATATTATTCACTCCATAATCCAGATGAATTTATATTGAATTTGTATGATTTACATCCAGATTTAAGTTTTAATCTGGATGTATTGAATGAATAATATGGCCGTTAATTAAGAACTGATTCAGTGCACAAAAGTCACATATACCTACATATCGTAGACCACCTTGAGGAACGCTATATAGTTTTACCCGCATAAACGCACAACATCGGATCGTTTAGAGTAAAATAGTGCTTCACAGAAGTGTTTCTTTGCTTTGGCTCTTGCCTTCATAGATCTAGGGCCAGTGGATTAAATTTCATCTAAAGATACTACCTGATTGCTGTTACAAGCCACAGCTTTAATAGGTTCATGGTTGGAGCCGTCTTCTATTGTGCGCATGCAAATTGCTATAAAATCAGCTATCCAAGTTCTTAATCGTCAGTAGCGCAGGTTTCAATCCAAACGCAACAGCTAATTATTTTAGGACTACCATCTCTATCTCTACTTATCTCTTCAAACGGAATAAAATTGATCAAAATGAAAATGAACTTCGTCAAAATCGTTTTTATTTTCGCAATGATGTTATGCAGTGCAATTAATTTTGCCAATGCTGAGCCTGCTGGAATCTTGTCTCGCCGTCCAGCTGTTTTGGTATCTCGTCCGGTTTTGGTCGGACGTGCTCCACTTTTGGTCAAGAGGCCAGGATTGCTCATCTAAAGTTGGAGATCAAATCTCGAATGGCTACTCACTCTGATACTCTTCTGGACTTTTTATTTTTAATTTAATTTTCTTAAGGATCACATTGTGTTCATATTAATTTATTTGTTTTAAGAATTCAATTTTTATTCAGTTTATTGTATCTTTTTATTGTCCCGTTTCAAATAATAAAAGCCGTTGTTTTATTTACTATACAATTTATTGCAGTCGTTTTTTTTTTTTTTTGTTGATATTCTTTGTCCATTCAGTATCCTAAAAACTGCCAGTCAAATTTTAATTCGTGTATGATTAAAAAACTCTCAATAATATTTTTATAATTTTATCCATCACGACACAAAGTGATCATATTCATGTAATTAAATTTTCCTGTTATTATATTTCTTTATGAATGATCATATGAATTTCATGTCTCAGAGTTATATACCCTCGTACTCTTGGAAACCTTCAATACAGTTTTTTTTTTTATTCACATTTATAAATGAAAATATGAAAAAAAAAATTATTTGCGTGATGTTAAGAAACAATTTTGCAAAAAATGTTCATGTTTGCCATTTACCTATTGCATTTCTATCTCGTCTATGATTTTGGAAAATGCAAATTGATCAATATCTCTAAAACTTTAGCAAAAACTTGTTAAGATAAATATTGTGGGCAATGAAATCATCTTTTATCCGTATGAAGTTTTAACTTCTTTTTATTTATTTTTTTGAAGTTTTCTCGTTCTCGGAGTATTTACGTAAATGTTTCCCATCATATATACATAATGTATTAATATGGTACGTAATTTTCAACATTTTTATATAATTTTTAACATGGTACGATATTACAGTACAAATGTATACCTCTGGAAAGTTGGCCGTGTAATTAATTTAATTTTTTTAAAAAATTCTGCAGCTATCCCAATTATTTTGATCAGTTGATATGAGTGGTTTTTAGAAGCTGACGAAGTAGGTATTAAGAGTTTTCAACTATAATTTGGACCGATTCGACCAATAGTGTCAAAGATTTTAAGGTCATTTTGAAAAATATATTTGAAAAATGCAGAAGCTGCATGGATGAGGAGGAGCAAACAGTTCCTCACTTTCTCTGCACATGTCCTGCTCTATCCCAAAGACGTAGAATCTATTTGGGTGACTTCTACTATAATGATCCAAGTGAACTGGCTAATATTCTAATAAGTAACCTTGCACGCTTCATTAGGAGCTCCAAAGTCCAAATGGTTCAACGAGTAGGGGAAGTTTCTCGTAGATCTACGTGGTATCACTACGGGCCAATAGTTAGCCTATGTAAGTCGCTTCACGACAGCGACTTCTACCTAACCTAACCCAGAAATTCCGTGCCCTACAACTTTTTTGACGGGAACAATTTACGATCCCAAAATCTGGACTTAAGCTTTTTTATTCTTTTAGGTATGAAAAATTCTGCCTATCTATATTCCGTCCAAGAAACGTTTTCGTAAAAAAAACACTGTTACTAATGTCGTTTTTCATTGTAGAAAAGATTTCATTTTTTTGCGAAAAGATTTCATTTTTTTTTTGTGAAAAAATTTGCCCTTTTACCAGTTTTTCATGTTTTATTCACAAAAAGATGCGTTCTGGATGAGTTCTAAATGGGAGATTTGATCTGCGTTCGTAGTAGACGTGGCGTGATGGTAAGTGCGATGGACTGTCATGCCGGAGGTCTAAGTTCGATCCCCAGCCTCGCCATCTAATAATTTTTAAAAATAAAACGGCTACTACCTCTTGCGAGGAATTGACAAAACCTCCAAGAGTATCGCTTGTCTTAGAAAAGTGCCGCTCACATTAGCCGTTCGGATTGGGCAATAAACTGTAGGTCCCCTCCATTCCTGCAAACACGAACACAGAAATGGTTGAGAGTTGTAAGTATCACTAGGCCAAAGTTCTTCATGAGCTGTTTGCGCCATCAAATTTATTTTTTTATTTAAGATCTGCGTTCATCCAAACATGTAAATAAGCTCTCATGTCAAATTGAAAATAATATCTTTGCTGGAAGTCTATATGTGTAAGCAATCGTCACCAATACTATTCAAAAGAGTAACTCTAGAGTTTGAGAAGAGATTTCACAGATTGCAATGAAAAACGACATAGGAGTCTGTCATAGAACTTAATTTTAGAATTTCAGCTTTACCACTAATAGCTTCAAAGGATTTCGATTAAAATTTGCAAATGTTGTATATCAAAGATCTTCAAAACGTTCCAGGGAAGCAGGAAAGTTTGTGCGAATGGCAAAATTTCACGGCTCCGATGTACCAATTAGAGATATGAAAAATTCATCGCAATGGCTTCTCTCCAAAATCGTCGTTTGACTGGCCTTAAACGTCCAACAACAGCTCAAACAGGTACGAGGAAGAATTGCTAGTGAATGGACAGGTAGAAGACGATTTGAAGAAGCAGACCTTACCCCGAAACGACCTGACAGGGGATCGAAATTGACTGCAGACCATCGACAATTTTAATTACGATTTTCTCTAGTGCTCTTAGATTGGGAGGTTGAGCAATGGAGGCGAGTTATGTTCTCGGATGAGTGCAAAATGAGTCTGCATGGAAGTGATTGTAGGGGCAGAATACACCGACGACCTTGCGAGCGATTTGAACAAAGCTATGTTTTGTCGAAACCGTGACTTACGGGGGAGGACTTTGTATGATACATGATGGCTCGACTGGTGGTGGTGGTCGAGGGGAGGTTGAACTAAAGATCGGTATATCTCCGATATTTTGCTGCATCACGTCGTTATTTATGTAGGATATATTGCCAAAGATTTCGTACTAATGCATGATAACGCTCGATCCAACACAGGCGGGGAACAGTCGGATTCTTTAGGGAAGTTGGTATTGCCACGATTGACTGGATGGCACTAAGACCAGACTTAAACCCTATCAAGCATTTATGAGGCGAGCTTTAACGAAAGGTTAGAGCCAGAAATCCAGCTCCTGAAACCATTAAAAACTGAAAGCGGCACTGTTAGACGAACACGAATGGGAAAAAATACCGAAAGAGACAGTCAAGAAACCCATTAGTTCAATGAAAAATCGTTTAATGGCTGCAACTATAGCTTGGACGGGGTAATACTAGATACTGAAACAAAAAATTTTAATTTTATCGTAAATGTTAAATTTTCGAGCTACTACCTCTGTTTCAATTTCACTTTAGTTTTTCTTACATGCTTCAATTATGACGATTATCTCTTGAAATCCCGAAGTGATTGTTATGTTTTTAACCTTGATTTAAAGCTTATGGTTCCAGCGTTTTAACGATACCATAAACAGTCGTGCATTTCGATTACATTGAGAGCAGTTATTGTTTTTAAAGCAAGAGAGTGATTCCATTTTTTTGCTCGCAAGTGTACATAAATAATAAGTACTCTTCCAAATTTGAAGCAAATCAGTGCCCCCTTTTTGTGCTCAAATTGCAAGAAAATGAAAACTTCAAAAGTATTTTCAACTACAGATTAATGAACTTTGAGTTTTTGAGTTCGTCAAGTGGAAATCTTCTGAATCAAATGCGGACATTATACTTCACCTATTATATTAATGTTACGTCTTAGCAATTGAAGAAGATTACGACAGTTTATTGAGCCGGGATTCCCATAAACAATTCGACTCTAAACATCAAGCATATAGCATACCTATACCTACATATAAAATCGAATTAAAAAAATTCACCACCTTATCATGTGTAGATCTGTAAATGATCGTGTAATTGATGTAATAACTCAGCGGTAAACATTTCGTGATCTCTCATCAGCCACAAATCACAAACAGCATTGTAATAGTCAGTCAAGCTATATTCCATGCTTTGCCATGTCGGGGGCAGTTTGATGTCTGTTTTTTTTTTTCAGTTTAGAACTTTTATGTCTTTAAGTTTCAAATCTTAACTGATCGATTGCTGTTGACATATTTTCCAAATTTAAAGCAATTTTGTTTTAAATTCTAGAAGAATTTATACCGACAGGAAATGGCTGACATATTTTTAAAGTATAAAACAGCTGTGTTTGATTCAATTTGAGTTAAAAAGCAGTCATCGTTTAAGCTTTAAACATCACAGATACTAAGTACCTTTTACCTACCTAATTTGTTTTAACTTAAAATCATGAAGTGGTTAAGTTTGTTTTTCATTGTTGGCTTTTTGGCGTTGATATCCAGTTTAGGCAGTGTAACTATGGCCGAACCGATGCCAAGTCCAAGAGGACGTCCGGCTACCACTAAACGTCCACCATCATCTGATGACAATGGCGCTGATAGGCGTTAGATAAATGGGAACTCTATTAACTTATATTTAATTTAAAATTGTAGTAAAACAGTCTTTATTTTTGAAAATAAAGGAATTGTAGTTCAATGAAAGGATATTTTATTTTGTATTTTTTGTTTGTTTGTCCTGGTGAACGTTTGAGACCAATTTATGTATTAAGAGACGTTAGATTTACATATTTCAGCGGTTTCCTGGTGGCCTGTAATCTAAATACTCTACCCAGGCAGAGTAACAGATAATACCAGTCGAAAAGAATACATAGATAACATTAGCTTCTCAGAAAATGTGCAAATCGAAGGGAATACAAAAAAAGGAGCACAATAGACTTATCCGACAGGGACAAGGAATGTGTCACAATAAGGAGGGAATCGCAGACTACGGTCACGTTACAAGTCCAGAAAACATCGAGCGAGTCCGAGCGACCAGAAACGCTAAAAGCATGATGTTTTAGAATTTCGAGAAACTGGAAGCCTTAAAAAAAAATATTTGGACCGTAATCGAGATTCACAAATCACACACATTATGGAATGATTAAAAAAAAAGAGAATGGGTGTGACCCACACTGAAATCTTCCCATTGGTTCCCTTTGAAACTTGGCACCCGATATTATTTTTACTTGCGATATATATAAGGTAGGTTTTGGGTTCGTAACAAAAATCGAGATTTTGATCAAACTTTACATTTCGTTAAGAGGGAAGACGAAAAAAGTGGGTTTCGCAATTCCATCCATCTGTCTGTGTACTCGTCTACACAGCCAAAACGCATGGGTAGATATTATTTAAAGGTCGTATCTAGGGTTGTTTTGATATTCCCCCGACACGTTTTTTTCATTTTTGTAGGACCGAAAATGACGGTATCTGCCACATATATTTTTTAATCAAAATCTTATATTTCTAAAAAATGACTCCATAGATTTTTCTTAAAAAAATTCAATAGATTTTATTATGTAAGGCTGCCTTTTGGTGAAAATAAAATTTCCAAAAAATGATTTTAAATGGTACCTCCTCTAGAACCATTTTTTTATTTTCGTTTTTCTCGAAAAGGAAAAAGCTCATTTTCATATTTTTTTTATGGAGAATCTTCTAATAACTTCAAATAGTATTGTATACCAAAATTTAAAAAAAAAAAAAATTTGAACTTTCAAAAAAAAGTTTCATTTTTGTTTTTAACCAAACAATTTGAAAACGAATTATTTGATTTTTGCGAAAGTTGGCACTGAACGGTTTTTTAATATTATCTAGAAAATTTTGAACAAATTTGTTTGTATAGTCGGTATACCATCGATATAAATTTTAAAATAACGTCACGGATAATTTAATTTTTCTTGAAAACGACTCCTACGTTTTTGACTAAAATTGTTCTGAATATTGAATACATAATAAAAGAACTGTCAATCATTATTGAAAAACAAAATTTACAGTTATCTATTATTAACAGAACTTCTCCATAGAACCATATTTTTTATTTCGGACTATCTCATTAAAAAAAAAAAAACTTCTTAAAAGTTGAAATTATACTGCTTATCAAAAATTTTCAAAAAATAATATTTTGGGGTTTAAAAAAATTTAATTTTTTTTTATTTAAATTCGATATTTCAAAAACGGGTAGATGATTCTTTTTCGAAACATAATTTTTTCGAAATTTCTTTTCTTAAAAATGTTTACAAAATTTTATATACATATTTAAAAAATTTATTTAAAAAAAAAAACTGCTCCTTCGATTTAAATTTTTTTTTCAAAAACCAATTTTTTAAACAAATCAGATGGTGTACTTTTTTTTAGCTCTAAAAACAATTTTAGAAAAGTTTTTCACTAAATTAATTTCGAATTATATTAATTTTTAATAATTTTATAAATTTCAACGGTTTTTTGCAGTTAAATTTAATTTTTACCTATAGCATTTTGTGGAGACTTAAATAATCCCGGAGTATCATTTGGTGTTCTCGAGATATTCGAGCCGAAAAACATTTTTAAACAAGTTTTAGTAGTTGACTGTGGTTTTTTAATTTGTCATTTGAATTTTAACTCAAAGTTAATATCCTTGAATGTTCTCAAGATATTCGATATTTTTTTGACAATTTTTACGATTTTTCTAACTAAAAAAACTGTGGATTGATTTTTGTTTAGTTTTACCAATTCTTTACTACACCATTATTTATAGATAATGAACCAAGCCGAAGTCGAAAGCATTTTTCAACTTTTTTTTTAAATTACTATGTATAAAGAAAACCTCTAATTGAATTTTTCTGAGAACCCTATCTGCACGTTATGGCCTTATTATCTGTAAATTAAAATGTATTCGAAGTCGATATATTCGTTCTCTAGATATCGTCTGCGAAAAAAAGCCCATGAACGTACGAACGTACTAACACACTACACTACACTACACTACACAGACATCTCTCTAAAAACGATGGATTCGGATTCCAGACACCTCGAAACGTGGAGAAAAATGTCAAAATTTTCGATTTCACAAATCGGATCAATTACAATAACTTCCAATATGGGAAGAAATTAAATAAATTTGCAACAGCTCGCAGAGAACCAGGACACTTAGGACCATTCTTGTATGATGAGTGTTTAGTTGGCAGAAATGAAGAGGACCTAAAATTTTCTTTCAAATCTGAAGCGCTAAGATGAGAGGTATTTTTTCATGACAATAGGTACATTCTACTAAAGGATACGTCATTCTCTCACTCACAAAAAGATAATCGTGTCCCTCTTTTAGTAGTAGAGATAAGTGCTGGTCTTCGTCTGGTGGCTTAGGGGCCAGTTATAGCGATCAGGAAAACGCATCAGGAAAAAACTTTGTTTTGTATAGTTTAATGTCTTATCATACGATTTGAAGTATAAAAAGGATACGAATCGATGGTAAATCAATAGAAATATTTTTTTCATGAAAAAAATTTAAATTTGAGGAAATACTTTGCCTAGAACAAGTACTTATTCATTTTTCCTTATGGAAATTCCGTATAGAAAACGTGTTTCCATCAGGAAATGCATTTTATAGAATAAATATTTATCCTAAGGAAATTTTTTTTAATGAAATAAATATTTCAAATGATTTATCATCGATTTGTATCCTTTTTATATTTCAAATCGTATGCTAAAACATTAAATTATCAAAAAGAAAATTTTTCCTGATGCGTTTTCCTGATCGCTGTAACCCAGCCCTTAGCCGCTCATTGAGGGTGCTCCCAGCACAAACACAATGTGCATGGACATCTCTTTTCTAAAATAACATTTACAAGCCTAATCTTCAAATCATATATAATAAATAATATACCATCATTGATTTTAATTGTAACATAATCTAAAAGTTAAATCTATAAACTAATCGTTTTCAGTGATGGCTATAAATGGTCCCTTAACCTATAATTATATCATCACCTTACTTAATTGCATACTAGTGATGTAAAAAGTCGTTACTTTTAGGTAATCGTTACTTTCGTTACTTTTTCCGAAGTAATCGTTACTTTTGAGTGATTACTTTGATTACTTTGATTACTTTTTTTAGGAAAAATTAACAATAAATTTTTGTTTTTAAATTGCATAAATTCAGTGATTATAGGCATAAATAGTGAATATTTTTGGTGAAAAATCAATGTATACATTGTCGTGATTTTAAAAATAAACAAATAAATTCGTGTAGCGGTGTAGGTCTGTAGATAAATATTATTTATAAACCTTCAATAAAATAAAATAAATACATTGAAGAATATATTGTGCATATATTAAATAATGCATCAACATGTACATAAATTAAATTTTCCTGAACCCTGATGTTGCAGAGGGTTGGGGTTAAAATGCTGTATGTGGCAAAATAATGTACTCAAAATACTGTATGCCAAAATACTGTTTGTTAAAATTCTGTATAGAAAAATTCTGATTAGTCAAAATACTGATTTCAAAACTCTTCAAAAATGCTGTAAAATAAATATCGTTTTGATAATGTAAAAACGTGCGCGAGAATTTGCTCCCTGCCGCAGAATACGTAACGCAACAATTTATAATAAGAACTAAAATTTTCTAAATTAAAAAAAAAAAACAATTTTGGATTCAAAGAGGCTAAGAAAATTAAATTATTTTATGGGATGATTTTGGAAACAGTTTTTTTATAACTTCTGATTTTTAATTTTTTTTTTCTCATAAACATAACAAAACAAACTTAAGTACTTTTCGTTTTTTTTTAATTTCTCAAAAACTAAAAAAGATTTTTACATCTGGTTTCCAATATTTTACTGAGATTTGACAGGAGCATTGAACATTAATTAAAACAGTGGCACTTAAAGCAACATTTTGAAAAAAATCAACTTGCAAAAAAAACTTCACAATTTTTTTCAAAAATTTTGACTTTATATTTTAGTTTCTCGAAAACAAATCATTTAAAGAATTTTATTTAAAAAGTTAATAAAAGAAAAGAATATTTTCTTTCAAAAAAGCCATAGCACATCATTGTGAGCCCCTGCGTTAATTTTAAACAAGTTTTTTTCCATTTTAAGTCAATTTCTCAGAAATTGCCCCTCCCCGCCTCAGGGGGGGGGGAGATACGTTTTTTTGATGGTACAATTTTTTCTTTAGAATGATCCCAGGAATCATTACCCTTAATATCATGCACGAATTATACATTTCATATTTCAGATCTCGGACTCAGTTACATTGAGTACTTTTTGATACTTTTGGATTTGATTACTTTTCGTTACATTTGGATTTGATTACTTTTGATTACTTTTGGATTTGATTACTTTTGATTACTTTTGGATTTGATTACTTTGATTACTTTTGGATTTGATTACTTTTCGTTACTTTTGGAATTCGGTATCCAAAATGAAGTAGGCAATCATTTCATTTTAAAAGAGATTTAAAAACCGAGAAAAAATAATCTCTTATGTACATAATATATTATGAAAGAAACAAATATTTTCAAATAAGGGTGGTCCATAAAAATGTCATTTTCGTTATTTCTTGAGCGATTGCAATGAAACTAACAGGGGTAATAGCTGAGATAGAATTATGAAATAAAAAAATATTTTCAAATCAGGGTGGTCCATAAAAATGTTATTTTCGTTATTTCTTGAGCGATTGCAATGAAACTAACAGGGGTAATAGCTGAGATAGAATTTTGAAATAAAAAAATATTTTCAAATCAGGGTGGTCCATAAAAATGTTATTTTCGTTATTTCATGAGCGATTGTAATGAAACTAACAATGGTAATAGCTGAGATAGAGTTATGAAAGAAAAAAATATTTTCAAATCAGGGTGGTCCATAAAAATGTCATTTTCGTTATTTCTTGAGCGATTGCAATGAAACTCACTGGGGTAATAGCTGAGATAGAGTTATGAAAGAAAAAAAATATTTTCAAATCAGGTTGGTCCATAAAAATGTCATTTTCGTTATTTCTTGAGCGATTGCAATGAAACTAACAATGGTAATAGCTGAGATAGAGTTATGGAAGAAAAAAATATTTTCAAATCAGGGTGGTCCATAAAAATGTCATTTTCGTTATTTCTTGAGCGATTGCAATGAAACTAACAGGGGTAATAGCTGAGATAGAGTTATGAAAGAAAAAAAAATTTCAAATCAGGGTGGTCCATAAAAATGTCATCTTCGTTGTTTCTTGAGCGATTCCAATAAAATTTACAGGGGTTATAGCTGAGATAGAATTATGAAAGAAAAAAATATTTTCAAATCAGGGTTCATAAAAATGTCATTTTTATTTCTTGAGCGATTGCAATAAAACTAACAGGGGTAAAAGCTGAGATAGAGTTATGGAAGAAAAAAATATTTTCAAATCAGGGTGGTCCATAAAAATGTTATTTTCGTTATTTCATGAGCGATTGTAATGAAACTAACAATGGTAATAGCTGAGATAGAGTTATGAAAGAAAAAAATATTTTCAAATCAGGGTGGTCCATAAAAATGTCATTTTCGTTATTTCTTGAGCGATTGCAATGAAACTCACTGGGGTAATAGCTGAGATAGAGTTATGAAAGAAAAAAAATATTTTCAAATCAGGTTGGTCCATAAAAATGTCATTTTCGTTATTTCTTGAGCGATTGCAATGAAACTAACAATGGTAATAGCTGAGATAGAGTTATGGAAGAAAAAAATATTTTCAAATCAGGGTGGTCCATAAAAATGTCATTTTCGTTATTTCTTGAGCGATTGCAATGAAACTCACTGGGGTAATAGCTGAGATAGAGTTATGAAAGAAAAAAAATATTTTCAAATCAGGTTGGTCCATAAAAATGTCATTTTCGTTATTTCTTGAGCGATTGCAATGAAACTAACAATGGTAATAGCTGAGATAGAGTTATGGAAGAAAAAAATATTTTCAAATCAGGGTGGTCCATAAAAATGTCATTTTCGTTATTTCTTGAGCGATTGCAATGAAACTAACAGGGGTAATAGCTGAGATAGAATTATGAAATAAAAAAATATTTTCAAATCAGGGTGGTCCATAAAAATGTTATTTTCGTTATTTCATGAGCGATTGTAATGAAACTAACAATGGTAATAGCTGAGATAGAGTTATGAAAGAAAAAAATATTTTCAAATCAGGGTGGTCCATAAAAATGTCATTTTCGTTATTTCTTGAGCGATTGCAATGAAACTAACAGGGGTAATAGCTGAGATAGAGTTATGAAAGAAAAAAAAATTTCAAATCAGGGTGGTCCATAAAAATGTCATCTTCGTTGTTTCTTGAGCGATTCCAATAAAATTTACAGGGGTTATAGCTGAGATAGAATTATGAAAGAAAAAAATATTTTCAAATCAGGGTCCATAAAAATGTCATTTTTATTTCTTGAGCGATTGCAATAAAACTAACAGGGGTAAAAGCTGAGATAGAGTTATGAAGGAAGAAAATATTTTAGAATAAGGTTCATAGAAAAGTCATCTTAGTTCTTCCTTGAGCGATTTCAATGAAATTTACATATAGAGGTTAAAGAGGTTATTTAAAAATATAATTTTCTTCATAAAATAATGAAATTAACATTTTTATGGAGCACCCTGATTTGAAAATATTTTTTTCTTTCATAACTCTATCTCAGCTATTACCCCAGTGAGTTTCATTGCAATCGCTCAAGAAATAACGAAAATGACATTTTTATGGACCACCCTGATTTGAAAATATTTTTTTCTTTCATAACTCTATCTCAGCTATTACCGTTGTTAGTTTCATTACAATCGCTCATGAAATAACGAAAATAACATTTTTATGGACCACCCTGATTTGAAAATATTTTTTTCTTTCATAACTCTATCTCAGCTATTACCATTGTTAGTTTCATTGCAATCGCTCAAGAAATAACGAAAATAACATTTTTATGGACCACCCTGATTTGAAAATATTTTTTTCTTTCATAACTCTATCTCAGCTATTACCCCTGTTAGTTTCATTGCAATCGCTCAAGAAATAACGAAAATGACATTTTTATGGACCACCCTGATTTGAAAATATTTTTTTATTTCATAATTCTATCTCAGCTATTACCCCTGTTAGTTTCATTGCAATCGCTCAAGAAATAACGAAAATGACATTTTTATGGACCACCCTGATTTGAAAATATTTTTTTCTTTCATAACTCAATCTCAGCTATTACCATTGTTAGTTTCATTGCAATCGCTCAAGAAATAACGAAAATAACATTTTTATGGACCACCCTGATTTGAAAATATTTTTTTATTTCATAATTCTATCTCAGCTATTACCCCTGTTAGTTTCATTGCAATCGCTCAAGAAATAACGAAAATGACATTTTTATGGACCACCCTGATTTGAAAATATTTTTTTCTTTCATAACTCTATCTCAGCTATTACCATTGTTAGTTTCATTGCAATCGCTCAAGAAATAACGATAATGACATTTTTATGGACCACCCTGATTTGAAAATTATGTTTCTTTCATAACCCTATCAGTTTTAAAATATTGATTGGTCTTTATACATAAAAGATTATTTTTTCTCGACTTTCAGACCTCTTTTGCAATGAAATGATTACCTACTTCATTTTGGATACCAAATTCTAAAAGTAACGAAAAGTAATCAAAACCCAAAGGAATCAAAAGTAATCAAATCCAAAAGTAATCAAAAGTAATCAAATCCAACAGTAATCAAAAGTAATCAAATCCAAAAGTAATCAAAAGTAAGCAATCGTTACTGGTAATCGTTACCGGTAAACCTGGTAATCGTTACTAGGAAAAGTAATCGATTACTTTGATTACTTGAAGTAATCGTTACAAAGTAACGATTACTAACGATTCCTTACACCACTATTGCATACATTTGTCACCATAACACTACAAGATACAAATCTGTCCAATGCAGGTTACCCATTTGGTATGAAAATTCGTGTTGACTTTTTTTTTTTTTTGAAATGCGGAAAATACCAACTAATTTTATAATTGCATTGAGACAATTTTGTGGTATACGATGCGCACTTTCCCAACGCTATCACTCAACTTAACTGCGCCATTGTTTTTAGTCCCAAGAAATCCCCTAAGCTCCTATCAAAACTCTAGCTTTCAATCTGTGCATCCAATTGGAGGGCAAACATAGAGTTGAGTGGGAACATTGAGTAAAAAAAAAACTAACTAGATTTTCCAAATCACGATTGGAGAAATTAAGCCAACTGGCATATAAAAGACCATTCAATCGACGAACATCAACATATTAAGTTTCAAATTGTCAAACGCATTCAACATGAAGTTATCTTTTGTCCTTTTGATTGTTGCCGTGCTGTCTTGTATCTTTGGAGAAATTGGATTAGCCGAGGCGACTAAGAAGAAAAGTGTACAACGTGCAAGCAGCAGCAGTAGAGCAGGACGGGGACATGGACATGGCAAAGCTGCTCTCGTTAATCGAGTTGCCAAGAAGAAAAGTAGCGGGAAGAAACATGGATAGACTAATCTAATCCAGTTGGATGAGAAACCAAAATTAAATTAAATTTCTTTTGTTTTTTTTGTTTAAGTGTTTAATTAAAAAGTCCAGTCAATATTATTATAGAACTTTATGTCCACATTCATTTAAGTAAAAAAGTTATTATTTTGTCAAGTTTAACTAACTTTGTAACATATTACTTAAAATTAAATTTTCTAACAAATTAATAAAATAAATATGCAATAATTTTAAAATTTGTAAACTAAAATTATGTGCGTTTAAATTTAGTGGATTGTTGGATAGGGAGTAGCCTAACCCAGATTATCGAAAAACTTGATAAGTGCCTATTGTTGACCATGTGTAGTTAGCGAATTTGAGAAAACTGTGGTGAATTCTACTATCTACTTGTTCCAGTGTCATATATGTAAGTTACCCGGATTCAATTCCCTCTCGGTTTTAAAATTTTAGCCACTCAATCTGCGTTTCCGTTTTTTAGTTTCCGCATATACCTACATACATCAGGGTTTCCTATAAGGGACTCATCAGGGTATACTGATTTTACTGCTATTTTGATTGAAGATATAATCAGTATTTCTTTTGACTAGTTCACATATGGAGACTTGTTTTTTGGCCTCGGAAATAGTAAACTGTAAGCATTTGCGTTTGGGAAACGCTGCACACTTAACAGATTTACTGGCTGAACAGAATGATGACGGAGGCGGAACTGGAGCCGGAGCTGGAATAGCTGTCAAAATATTGAATATACGCAAACTCAATGTTGCGAATACAACGGAACGTAGCCGCATACGGAGCTGCAGCCGCAGACGAAAGATTTTACCAACTTTTAACTTTTCAGGTACGACACTTTTGACGTTTCAATTTTGTATGAAGGCTGTTTCACAATGCGACGAGAAAACGAGACGCCAGCGTGACGAGATCTCTTCACAGTTGTTCTCTCTTTAAAACGAATTTCAAACAACGAAATAATACATAATCAAGTATTTCTCGTCGTCTCGTCACGTCGTAAAGTTCGAAAAATTGAAAAAAAGACGCAACGTGACGACGAGAAATACTTTATTATGTATTATTTCGTTGTATGAAATTCGTTTTAAAGAGAGAACAACTGTGAAGAGATCTCGTCACGCTGACGTCTCGCTTTCTCGTCGCATTGTGAAACAGCCTTGAAGAAAAAAAACAACTTTTTGGGTCGGAAAAAAATATTGTGGCGAAAAAAATTATTTATTAAAAGGAAAATTATTGGAAACAAAAAATGTGAATTCTGAGCTTGTACACAAGAATATTCTTTTGTTTTTCTTCAAAATACTTTCAAAGCTGTACACCTGCATTGTGGGCATGTAAAAAAAATAACGTACGACACTTTTTGACATCTCTTCCAGTTCCGTCTGCGGCTCCAGTTCCAGCATTCTATTCTCTTCAGGCAGTTAAGCCTATAGTATTAAAGTTTGAGACTTAGGGTCAGTTTGTTCACTGATGCTAATCATTTTTAGTGAAGAATTATTGCAACTAGTAAATCATTGAATGTGACATGTTAACCAACATTGTTTTTAACAATGAATCCGTTATTTGAGTTTTCAAGCACGGAAATCGCTATGAAAGTCATGGTGTACCGATCTTACCCATCACTCTGAATAAACTAGCCCTTTTAAGTGTCAATTATTAAGGTTTTAGGGAGAGTTTCACTGAAATAAGCGAGGCACATAAGTATCCCGTGTTGGAACTTTAGGCTCATTTTCATAGGCTGAGTAAGTGGTACTAAAGTGAACAACATGGAAGCTATGTTGCACTCATTTAGGTTAGTGTGCACTGAGATATTGAGTCGTTATCTTCCATATTTGCTATACTAAAAGGCCACCTCCTTCGACTGTGAAGCTGGGCCTTAGTCAATCACTGTGAAATCGAATATAAGGGCCGTTTTCACAGTACATATTTACCGGAATAAATGGCACTTTCCCATATTGGCATTGCCACTTGACTTTGAAACTGGGTGTTAGGCTTCTACATTGGGAACTTAAAGTGACACTGACCTCGACTTATTGACCTTTAGCTCTATTTAAGAGTGTGGGTTATCTGAAAAGATACCTGGCCCCCTCGTCCTTCTCCGTAAATATGTAAATATACTGAAACATGTTTTACGTTTATGAACCGTTTTTTCTTCCGAATTTTCTTTGTTGAAATGTTTGTCAGTGGTCAGGTCCACTCTGGTTTAAATTTCCCAATTATTATGTTTAAGACGCAAAGTATTTTGGACTCCATGTCCTTCGCAAATAGATCCGCGTTGAGCTAGTGAAAAAAAAGTTTAGGGCTGCTGTTGGTGGTAGTCAAATATATTGTAGCCATAAGTTTAGCATACGCAGGATTTTTGGAACTTTTTCCTTATGAGGGCGGGGGTCTAGTCCTTATTTATGTTGAACTATTTAAGCCTTCACTGAACAAATTATTTTTAATTTCCTTTACCAACAGACGAAATTTTTAACATAAGCCTAAGACTTCATATAGTGACACTAGCAGACTAGAGCTCGCGTTGCTTCGAAAAGTTTCAAGAATAGTGTTTAACTAAATATGTTTTTAACAAATAAAACAGTGTTTAATATAGCTATAATCTTAATTTCTACCATAAAAATTGATAAAGAATCTATTGTATGCTAACGTTTTGATCAAAAATCAATAACTTAATCTTCTCAAAAATGAAAAGATTTTTGCAGTTTTTTTTTAACTTTCCATTGAAGTTTTTGTAATGGGTCCGATCTGTCGAAACGAAAGTTTTGACATTTTTTCACGTTTCAAACAAGGTCCCTGCAATCAATTCAAATCCATCGTTTTTAGGGAGTTTTCTGTGTAGTGTGTGTGTGTGTAAATTCGTACGTTCGGGTTATTTTTTGTCGACGATATTTTGAGAACGAATAAGGATATCCATTTCAAATAAGTTAAACATTTTACGAATAATAAGGCCATAACGTGAAGAAAGGTTTTCAAAAAATATTCAATCAGCGGTGTTTTTTACTGTTATAAGAGTAATTTAAAATGGAAAAAGTTGAAAAATGTCTTACCTCCATAAAAAATAATAAAATAATATGCTTTCGATTTTGGCTCAGTTTCATTCATAATAACAATAAAACAGTAAAATTTAAAAAAATAAAGATTTTTTTTAATGAAAAACTGCTAAAAATTGTTTAAAAATCATTTCTTCTCAAATATCTTGATAATTAATTATACAAACAAACAGAACTTTATAGGGTTTTCCTATGTTCTTCAAGTTAGCAGAGCAAGGTCAGCCCCGAACAAAGTTTTAATGATGCCATCATTAGGTGCTTAATAGGTGCTAATTAAGTACCCAACAACAAAATTAAGTGCTCCAGTACTTTTGGAAAAATTTTTCGAAAACTGGTTAAAACGCATGGAAAAAAAATTGCTTTGCTCTCATGTGTCATTGAAAAAAAATTTGTTTCCCGAAAATTAACGTTAAAGAGCTGTAGCTTGTTTAAACATTTAAAACGATTTATAAAATAATAAATATCTAATAATCCCAACACGGATATCAAGCCCAAGTACATTTTTACGGCGCATAGTCATAGATGTGAGTAAAAAATTATAAAATTCTAAGGTTGTGCGCACAGTGAAGCGATATTTGATGAGACTTTGAAGGAGAAATATATGTGCACTTTTCTCGTATGCAAACGCTTTTCGCCTTGTTTTGCACGTCGCATAGCTTTACTCACTATTGTGCGGTGGGAAACCTATCTATGGCAATTTATCTGATCAGTAAAACCATTTCACTTAAATCAATTATAGATTTGTAATCATTTATTGCATAACAAATACAAAAAAAATTACCCATCTTCACTTTCGCTTTTAATTTTGCACTTTGTATGTGGTTTTTCAATCATTTTAGGACTATAATAATCTTTACCACAAGATTGCTATTATCATAGCATCAATTCATCAATTACATGTCTATTTATTTTTAAATATTTCCTTATTCTATACAAATAAAAATAAAACTATACTTACCTATGTATGCAGTTGTCTTGCACAAAGTATCTTATATTTATATTTATACTTTTGTATTTATAATCAATTTGTGGAAAACTTCAAATAGGTATACCCCTGTAGCTTAAGCTATTTAATTAAGTTTGAATCTTTATATGAAAGCTAGGGTCTATGTGTCCGAGAAAGCTAATCATCCTTCAGTAATTTAATTCTGATATAATTGGCAGTGTTATTTTAATTTTCTTCAAGATATTTATGTATTATAAAAGCTTGAGTTTTAACTGTGAGATGCTAGTAAAGACGTGAGTTTTGATTCGAAAACATGTTCTACAATAATTTTCTATTACTCTCAACCCTTGCGGTGTTGGCTCTTACTCCTGTAGATAGTGATCCAACTTTTAAGAAAAAGAAAGGCGGAGGGGGAGGAGGTGGTGTTGTTTTTGTATCAGCACCTGCTCATCCAGCGCCAGCACCTGTTTATATCCAAGCACCGGCACATCCGCCTCCACAACCAATTTACATTACAATTCCGAAGCCTGTTTTCGTTCCCGTTCCAGCTCCACCACCACGACCACCACCACCCCCACCAAGACCAGTTGTTTTTGTCCCACATCCAGTATACGTTCCAGTAGCTGCCCCGCGGCCACAACCACCGCCTGCACCACCTCAACACCCTCAACCTCAACCAGCGTGCTGCCAACCGGCTCCTTGTTGTCATGGGAAATAAAGAAGAAGGGAAGAAAAATTAATAAAAATAAATAAAAAAGGAGGCCCTACACGGGCTAGGAAATAAAGTAAAATTAAAATTGAGGAAAAAGATGTAATATTATTATTTTTGTATCGCAGGACAAAATAAAGTTAAGTTCTTAAGCCTTAACTACATAAGCCAAAAAAGTGAAAAAGTGCAAAAGTGAAAATTTTCAAACTCATTTTAGGATATAGTGTTGCTCACTGGAAAACGTATAAATATGATGCAGAGAGCTTAGATTTTGGTTTAAAAAGAATTGTGTACATTCTTTTTTACAAAACATTTGCGCTAGCGGGAAAAAAAATATTTTAACTTTTGTAATTTTGCAAAAAGTGGCCAATGTAGTTAAGGCTTTAGGCTTTAGAGTTCAAGACAAATTAAAATTCACAAAATTCGAATTTTTGCAAAATTTTCAATTCCTTAAAACCTACACCTAGTTATGCACAGCAGGTGCAGTCGTATCTCTTGTTTTTCTTGAATTTTTATTGAAATGACACATTTTGTGATTCTGCAATCTCAGCCGCTACCTTTTGAGCTTTATGATTGTGTTAATGTCGACGTATAATTCAGTCGATACAACAGGAAATATTTCTCTCGAAAAAACCAAGCAAATTTGTATTTGTTTGTCTCTACACAACGCAGCACAGCTGGACCAAGATTTTGTAGTATCTCCTAAGCTCTTTGAGAGGGTGGTTTATTAATTAAACCCCCGCTTAGTCTGACGAAACAGCGATTGGCATTTAATTTGTTCTGTCCTCAGTAACACCCCAACCCATATTTTTTGCGTCCATTTTAAGGATTAGGTACATACTTCTCCTCGTCCTCGCCGCAAAGTTTATCAGCCAAAGTCGGTTGGGAAGTTTTGTCCAGAAGGTTCTGTTTGCTGAGTATATGAAGATAATAGCTAAAGATGCACTTCTTCCCGATGTTTGGGTTGAATAAAGCCGAAAACAGATGTGCAGCTTTTTCCCCACGCAGCGAAATTAGAAATAGAGATATCGTGCGAGAAGGCTGCATGCAGAGCCTCGAATATTGCCGAAAACAGACGTGCAGCTTTTTCCCCATGCAGCGAAATTAGAAATAGAGATATCGTGCAGCAAAGGCTGCATGCAGAGCCTGGAATATGTCAGCCCTCAAAAGAGCCTGTGTAAATTTATTTTCGCTGCATTGGAAAAAGCTGCACATCTGTTTTCGGCTTATGTCAGCCCTCATAAGAACCTGTGTATTTTCGCTGCATTGGAAAAAACTGCACATCTGTTTTCGGCTATAGAGATATCGTGCAGCAAAGGCTGAATGCAGAGCCTGGAATATGTCAGCGGGGAAAAAGCTGCACATCTGTTTTCGGCTTAAGTCAAGAATAATCTTGAGTCATCTTTCTCTTCCGTGGGAGTGTGGGAGACTTGGGAGAAAACATCGTAATGTTTTTAAAATTGATTTTGGTGAGGATTGATGATCACACAAACGATTACACCCCTAAAACCCAATATTTTTTCACTAAGTCTCCTCTTCTTAGGTTTGAGGTCTAAAAAATGCCTCATTAAAGGGGTTCATGAAGTTTTTTGGCCTTACTGCTGGACTGGTGGTGACGCACTATTTGATCCTTTATATACAGAACTCTTCCGGTATTCCGTCTTTACGAAGTCTCCGTCTGCGTCACCATTCTGTTCAGCCAGTTAGGCAATGTTCAAATTTCTTTTTCCTACCATTTGAAAAAAATTTCAAACAAATCGATGCCATTGGGTTACCATCATCCATAAAATAAGATAAATTCAAGTTTCTAATATTAAAATATTCATTCATAAAAAGCTTTGCGTCCGCGTACCAAGCTCTCAAGATTCAGCTTTATTACATTTTTGATTGCTGATCTACCACCTGATACCTGATCGAAATCTAATTATGTATTAGTACTGATCTCGTACCAATCACCCGTGCACTTGATATTATATTCCATAAATAAAGAAACCTAATTAAACTAACCGCTCTCTTGAAACTGGTATGTGTACGCTTCCGAATGAAAAAAGTCAAGTGGCTTGACTAAATATTAATGGCCTTTTCGGCTTGTTGGTTAATAGTTACAGTTACAGTGGCTAACATAGCTTCAGTGGTTTTGGAAACATGCGGAAATGTAATGTAACTAACTTCGTGACATAGTTCCTAAACTGTATTATATGCGGACATAGCGGGAACTCCTCCATTATAATGCAGTTGTTTGCACTATTACTTCCTATAGGTGTCGCTTATATAGACTCTTCCATTAACGCATTGCAGAGTCCCTGTTTAAGTGCAAGTGCTTTTTAGGATAACTCGAACATAGTGTAATGCTAGATTTGGATAAACGGGAAACTTCTTTGACTGGCTCTGATACGTTATTCCTATGATGCTTCATTTACTAGCGGTGCTTTTGTAAGTTGAGGAAACCTCCATCACTCACCATACTTCCTAGGTTTTTGTTATGAGTTTTTAAGCCATTGTAACGGGTTATACATAGATTGCTATATTATGTGGTCGTAGGTATTTAAACCATGCAAAAGCTAAAAAGGCTTCCAGGCTAAACTCTACTCTCCATTGCAATAAACATAGCCATATTATGATCGATGATGATTGTAACATTTCATTATTGCACGTTGCACCTTCTGAATGTTTTTTTGAGTGGATGCAGGGCTAAATTTAAATAAAATAAAGTAAAATAAAATAAAATCAGCGTTATCATAATACCCGATAGGAACGAAATTTTCTCCAATTTTTACGAAATGTACGAATTTTGTATTATTGTAGCCGTTAAGATAGTCCGATCGGACTACAAAAAATTTAATGTGCGTTAAAAATGTCCAATTCGTGCGTTGCATGATGGCCGATGAAATATCAAAATGGCAGCAACGCATCACGAATTCATGCGATGTGTTTCCCCGACAGAAATTTAGAAGTGGAAAATTTCCTGTAACTATACGATACGATTCGTATACCATGAACAGAAAAAAATCGTCCGTTCGGAAGTTTTCTCCGATCGTACATTTGTCCGAACAAAAGCGATAATAAGGGCTACAATACAATAACAACTAATCACCTTCGAGGTTATTTTGGGCCGTGTCTAAAACTTGCGTAGATCCTTGGCCGCCTGCCCCTCTACTAGACCGTATAAAATAATTGTATTTCTTCAGTCCCTTCGCCGTGTATTTCTGCAAACCCGAATGGAATTGGGGGGGGAATGTACGCGTTAAATACAACAAAAACTAACTCCCTTTCTGTACCCTATTATCGATAGTTTTTTTTTTTTTTAAACTCCGTGTTCTTTCTATGATGGCGGCGGTAATACCCGAAGTCGTTTTTTTTTTTTTTGACCAAATCTTTCCAGGATTGTACATGCCTGTTATAAAATCAACAAGTTGCTAAAGTCGTTTTGTCTCTCGCCAAGAAATCCAATTTTCACTGATATGATCAGAATCTTGTAAGGAAGAAAAGCCACTTTGCGCGACTTAACAAAAAAAAAATATCCGTGTCCGAAGTATGTCCACCAAGCAAGTGTCCTGGGACTGTCGAAAAAAACTATCTTTAAATTTTTTTTTGTAAAAACTATTGTTTGTATATTTTTTTGGATAAGAGAGAGTAAGGAACAGGTTAAATATTTATAGTGGAGCTAGATTCGAACTATAACGTCGATAAAATATTGCAAAGGGCCCGGGTTAAAAGAAATATTTTTACAATAAATACTCAAATACAGCTTTAACAGTTCAATAAGCTCACACTTATGTATACAAATTAATTTCATAGACCCAAAGTACTTACAGGCCTATTCTGCTAAACATTCACGTGAAAGTTTGTATTCTGCTATCCGTCGGAGGGAAATAAATGCTCCAAATTTTGTATAAATTTCGATAAAAACCGGATTAAACAATTATTTTCTTTTAAGAATTTCATTGAGGATTTTAAAAAAAATTTTAAGGCAAATTGGATGAAACTTTCACATGAATCGAAAGTTTCGATCGGATCGAACAGCAGGATAGGGCTGTTAACCTTTTTGCACTTGCTATGTTTTCCAAAATAGACATGATGGGTCCTTTGGTACGAAATCAATAAAATAGAGCATGTTGTGAACAAAATTTTAGTCTAATTTTTGACGCAGACAAAAACCATAATTGAATTTTTTTTTTTAAATAAATTTTCTACACTAGCGGACCCCGGTGAACGTTGTATCGCCCTTTTCCATATATAAAATATGTCAGCTTTAACATAATGCAAAAAGATTAAAATGTATGTATGTATGTACCTACATACATGTATGTTTGTTATAGGTATATTGCAGCAGGCTTTGACAAAAATAGCAAATATCATGCTTTATTTTAAACAGAAGATATATTTAAAAAATTTCAACTTTCTTCAATTTAGAAAAAACTCAGATAAGAAAAGCAGACATTATATACTTTATGTTTTCAAAAATGTAGTTGTCGGAAAACTGTTGATCCGATTTTTATTTAACTGCTGGACCGCCATCCCCAAAGTCAATTCTTCAAATGTACTTAACCATCCTTTAAGTAATTTTGAGCTATGTATATAAATCGCTGCTGTTGGCTAGGACGACTTTGACCAATCTTAATTTTTGTTTCCGTAAGAACATTCTAAAAAGTATTAGAAAGCTTTAAAAAAAAGATGAATGAAGTCGAAGTCGTTCTCAAGTTATGGCATGGCCGAGGAAAACAGGGATCCATTTTTAAATATACATAATAAATGATAGGCTGAGTTCCAAAATGTAGAAAATGTTTTGATGCGGAAGTAATGCCTACATTTTTCATACGCACACTTGATGCTTTGTAGAAATATTACATTGCATAAGTCTGACGTTTCGGAATGCAAAAAAAAATTTAAATCGAAGCAGGTAAAAAAATTTTGGATTTGTATCTGAAGAATTTTGGAACTCAGCCATAATCAATTGAATGAGCAAGCGAATAATTTTTTTTCCTCAAGAGTTTTGATAAATTTAGCTGAGATCAAATTTTTCTGAACTTACCTACACATTGGTATGAAGCAATCTCCGGCATTTGATTTTTTTGTTTTTCTGCTTGCTGCTTGGAATTTATCGCTCTGGATATGGCATGTTGATGTTATATATGTATGTACATAAGTACTTCTGTCATACTATAGGCCAGTCCCACGAAGAAAAAATCTCTGAGCGCTCAGAGATTTTTTTTCGTGGGACAAAAAACTGAGATATTTTGCTGAAATATGTGAGATGAAAATTTTTTGGATTCATTTCTCAGTTTTCTTTCTCAGTCAAAACAGCTGTTCTTTTGACAATCAAATTTAATTTTTTTTGTGGTGCGCAAGTGCAAAATTGGTAAATAAATACAAAATAAAGACGGAATGTTAATAAAAACTAAAATAAATTGAACTTTTTATTATTTCTCATTCATTTCAATAAGTTTTCTGCTTCAAAAATTAAATATTTTAAGCAAAAGTTGAAAGTGATTTTTCAGAATTTCAGTACGAGAATTATAACACCTGAGTTTTTTACAATTGAGCGGAGAATGTTGTCCCACCAAATGATTTCGCCTCCGTCAAATTGACATTAGGCGTTTTTCTTTTTTAGTTCAGAGTAGAGCCTGAACTGTCAAACTAAAAATCGTGTTTCTTTTTTTGCTCAGAGTGTATAACAGTTCAAATTTGTGTTTCTTTTTTAGTTCAGAGTTTGTTCAGAGCAGAGCACTGAGCAGAACCTGAGCGAGCGGAGTAAACTCTGGGCAGAGTGTGCTCAGAGCACTCAGAGCAAAGATACTGAATTTGGGCGTTTTTCTTTTTTAGTTCAGAGTAGAGCCTGAACTGTCAAACAAAAAATCGTGTTTTTTTTTTAGCTCAGCGTGTATAAAAGTTCAAATTTGCGTTTCTTTTTTCGTTCAGAGCGTGTTCAGAGTTTGTTCAGAGCGCGCTCTATTAGCTCGGTATTGACACCAGGTAAATTGCTTTCGACACCACCTGCATATCAGCGCGTGAACTACTAGAGGGGGATACAAAATTTTTCGATTTGACATTCAATGTATTTCCCATAAGAGAAAACGAAAAAATGGTCTGGAAAACATTATTTTTACTAATTTATTTTATATGAACGGGTATCGGTATTTTAATTGCAATGTAATAATAAAACACGTGAGTTTGTGAATCGAGCTTAAAATATATCGAAACTAAAAACTAGAATACTTTAATTTATAGATAAAAAGTGTAAACAAATCATCCTCACAATGATAACCAACAACAACGATACCCAGTTAAGGAAAAAGCAAGGCAGAGGCGTAGCCAGTTTTATTTAAAATATGTTTTGTTTTTATTTTGTGCTGTGTAAAATGTGTTTGATAATTTTAAAGAAATTTTGCCCATAATTATGAAAATACATGAAACTATTTTTTTTGGTGAAATTTTTTTGTTTTTTTTAAATCGAATAATGCCGAAAATTATTTTTTACTTTGTTTTGTACTTTTTACAAAATTTAATTTTAATGCTAAGAAAAGCTCCCAATAGCTAAAATAGAATCAAAAATTTAGCAAGAATAATAACAACATTTTAAGTGAATTATAAATGTGTTCCCTTAACAAGCTGTTCCAATCCTGTGTTTAAAAATTTACCGTATCTATTAATTATTTAAGTTTTCTTTATATTCTGTTAGAAAGTTTTACGTTAAAATGTTCTAAACATAAAACATACCTATTATCCTATTTCACATACTAAAATGCAAATACATACCTACAATATACCTATCTATACTTCTATGTTAAGAAAACTATTTCAGTTCAATCCATAATTTATTTTGCCCCTAAAATCCTTCCCTCACTACGCACATGATCTCGTTTCAACTCCCGACGTTCATCCATTTTGAAAAACAACAACAACAATACACGTTTGTTTACATTCTTTATGGGCAAAATAAAGCAAATAAGAAGTTGTATTCGGTATATATTCTTCTTGATTAACAAACTAACATACATTATTAATCTATTGCAATTATTATATGGATACCCGTTCATATAAAATTAATTAGTAAAATTAATGTTTTCTAGACTATTTTTTCGTTTTCTCTTATGGGAAATACATTGAATGTCAAATCGAAAAAAATTTTATCCCCCTCTAGTAGTTCAGGCGCTGACTGCTAGGTGCCGTGACTCCTGGTGCCAATAAAATAACCGAGCAGACCGAGTAAAAAACTGAGCGCGGCCAACTTCATACAAATTTCATGTAATTTGACAGATATGACAATTGAGTGCTCGGGTGTCTTTCGTAATTAAATCGGAGTGCTCTGAACATACTCTGCTCAGAGTTTACTCCGTTCGCTCAGAGTCTTCTCAGTGCTCTGCTCTGAACTAAAAAAGAAAAACGCCCTTTATAAAGATATGAATCCTCGGCTGTCATTTGAGTTTACCTACAAGCTCTATCAGATAAGAAATGAGAAGGTATGTGTAAAAATTGCGGTATAAAACTCATACATTCACAGTATTTATCTTCACAACTTACACATTCACAGTACTTATCTTCACACCACCCTGCTATATTGTTGTTGGATTTCACATCTATTCATCGACACAAAATTAAATTACAAATACAACAATGTAAACAAATGGGTTTTGGAGGGTGAAACGTACGAAGGATTCATTTCTTCAGGCGTTTTTTCTTTTTTAGTTCAGAGTAGAGCCTGAACTGTCAAACTAAAAATCGTGTTTCTTTTTTTGCTCAGAGTGTATAACAGTTCAAGATGGAATTTAGCTTGGACACATCTAAGCATTATGCTTACAAAATTTAGCTTCGCTCCTTTTTTTTGCATTTTCAAAGTGTATTATGGTGGTCTTAGGGCCGCGATATCGCTGAAAGGTTGATGGCTTGTAGTTTGCATTGGTACAAATGCCATGCTCACAAAGTTTGTAGCGGTATAAAACTCTTTGAGCAAATCGTTCCCCAGCTCTCGGTCTATAAGGGATTTAATTATTTTTGTTGTTAAACGATATAAATAAAAACAATGGTAGTATTACTGTTGCAATTCTTTATTTATAATTACTTAAAATATTTTCAAAATTATTTAGAAAAAAAAAAAAAACTATAGTGTATATGTATTTACAGAGCGTATTATTTAGTTTTTTGTTTCTTCCTTTTTTAATATAATGTTAACCAATTTTAAGATATAAATGAGGCGGTTGTTAAAAGAAAAATAACAAGAAAGGAGTTAACTAAGCGAAGACTCATAGGTTATTTTATAAAGGACGAGACTAGACAATTGTTAATTTATAATATTTAACAGTTTATCGCATTGGCATGTCAATTTAGAACAGTTTTCTTTATAAAAGCCAACCAGTGGGCATACTCTGGGCACCCAGACTTTTTTATAATGGCGAAAATCTGTTTCCCTTGTTATAAATTGACATTTCTTTAGTATAGTTCTTTTAATAAATTCAAATTATTACAAAAGAACTCAACCGCCCTGCATTATTATTATTTTTTTTTTTATTTTATCCTAAAATCCATTAATTACGAAAAATAAATACAGTTGTTAGTTTTAAATATAATGATAATTCTTATTACCAGCAGTCTTTTCCAATGCCTAGTTTTATTACCCAAAGGTTTTCTAAAAAGGATTTTCAATTTGTATCAATGCAACAACAATTTTAGTTTTTAACATATTTTTCGATTTTTTTAATATATATAATTCATAACTGCAATGGCAGCATTTATATATTTTTGTCTTTTTATATAATCCTAAAAAAATTCTTAACATTTACATAATTTAAATCCTAACTAAAAAGCAAAACAAGAATTCTTTATTATTTGCATAAATGTCTACGTACATAAGTTTATACGTAGGTAATCTTTGCAGATTGGAATAAATATTTTTATTGAGCAATAATATTTTTTTTTTTTTAGTTTTTAATCTTACCACAATCAATATCATGTTTCTCATTTATTACGCTGGTTCTCCATTTGATGGTTTTCTATCTCCTCCAACTCCCATATTAACATCAACACGATGGTTTTGCTCTTGATTGTGGTCTAACCTTAAGTTACATTTAAATGATTTCACAATGAACCATATTTACAAAATGTGTATGTGTTTTTGTTTTAATTCTTAAATTATAGCATTATTATTAGAACGCAGCCCATAAAATATAATAGTTTTAATCAAATCAATTATTATGGTATCTGATCACCGACCGTGACTAAGGAAAACCCCTATCAATTAATTTAGAATGATACATAGATTTACTAAGAGAGTGCATTTTTTATAACTTCTAACCTACGTTTTAGTCCTAAGATGCATATAAGACTTCTGTATTACATATATATAGGCACGTTTTTCATGCATCTTAAAGTAATTTAGGATGGATTGGAGTAACTTATGATATCTGTTCAATATCCATAGGCGTTTGGCTTTGTGCTGCGATTTGGCTATCTGAAAAAAGAAAATCATAACAAAATGATGGTTTAATATCGGAATGAACATGAAAAAAGAGTAAATTATAAAAAAAAAAAGTTGTACTAATTTTTTGTTTAATTTTTTTGCCAACACGAGGCTGACATATATGTAAAAGTACACCTTAAAGCTGTTATTTCGTCGAACTTAGGCCTTCTGCACACGAATCGTCGTGTCATAGACGCGTACAAGATTCGTAATGTAGCGACGATTCAACTACGGCTTAGACTTCTACACCGAAACGTCACGTCATAGATAAATCACTACATATTGTAACGTTTTACCACGGTTCGATATAAAACTTATTTCTTCTTAACTGTCAACCGTCAGCACACTTTACTTCACTTCAAATATTTTATTAACCATCAATCTCAATAGTATGTAACTTAAATTCACTTCCGGATACTTTTAACTTCGAACTTTACACTTTCGCTGAGAGGTTCGAGACTCTACTCGAAAGTACTGGCACAAAAGCCATCTAGAAGGTTCCATTCTCTCGCGTTCTCTCCACTCTTCCATTCAGCGCATTTTCCCCAGAGAGAGATGGGCGCATTCTCTCGGGAATTTTCATAGATGGTTGTTGTCTTCGATAAGGGTATTTTTGTACTTGGCTCTTTGTTTGTTCCGAAAGTAGTTAGGTGCTGATTTCATCGTTACAATATTTTCAATCAGTTTCACAATTTTGGTATTTATCCGACGTTATAGATATTTCAAGCTGTATAAGCCTGGCGACTGACATTGTTGTACGCCGGGCGATTTGCAGTTTCTGTGCTGCGACGAAAGCATGCAGCTTACGCCTCATATGCAGTTGTCCATTGAAACAAAAGTGAGTTACACACAAGCTCCACACAAGCCGCAAGCAATCGTTGTACGCGTCTATGACGAGACGCTTCGTGTGCAGAAGGCCTTAATTAAAAAAGACCTCAAGGCATATGTATGTTTACACTCGTTAACGGGTATATGCACAAATAATGGCCCAAAATTTTAAACAATTTAACTTTAAGGCTTTTTTATTTAACTAGTACCTATCATTCTTAACCAATTTCCTTAATTAAATCCAGTTGAACACGTCTAATACAGTGACAGATCACATCATTTTCACATTTGTAATTGTCAAAGTGACATTTGGAGTTAGCATGATAGGTACTAAAAAGAAAACAGCCATTTGGATATTTTAACTTTAGTTAAATGTTAAAGAGATAACACAATTCTAATACGTTTAAAATTTGGAAAATCCTGTTTTTGACCTAGAATCATACTAAAAATTCTTTAACATAACACTAAATCGTCTAAAATTTTGCGCCAATGTAGTTAAGACAAGATTTACTGACCTCTAATAGCCTGACTAGCTTTCGTTTTGTCCTTAATAATAAAAGCAGCCGTCAGTAGGAAGAATATACCTCCAATAACTTCCACAAAACTAGTGGAAAACAAAGCATATTGTAATGCCTCGAATTTTGTTAGATTTGTATCCTTTGAAGACGAAAAAATTGTAAAAAAAAGAATAAATAAAATTAGTAAAAAAAAAATAGACAGATATAAAATTATTTAGTTGACTACCTCATCTCCAATCAGAGGAACAGGATTCGCTAGCGTTGCAATTTCAGTTGTTGTTGCATTTTCGGCTAAAAGTGACAAACTCTCCAATACATTACTTCTTACAAATTCACTGGTTGTGTGTGCAGAATTTCTCAAATGTTTCTTAATTGCTTCAGACAACTATAATAAAGAATATAATACAATATTTTTAGGTTGGATTTTTGAAAAAAAAAACCATAACTTACCACTCCGACGAGATATGGACTTCCAGCATCTCCGAATGCATGCGAGATAAGAATTTGGAAAGCTTCTGCAGTTGATCGTCTTGTTGGCACCACAACGTACTGAAGGTAATTTTAAATTAATTAACAATTAAAATAGATAGCAGAACATAAGTGATCAAAAAGATGAGAAGTGTAGGTACGTTAAAACGTTTTTTGTTTTAAATTATTTTTTTCAAAAATAAAATGTGTAACAAAAGCATTGTTATTTACATACATAAAGCTCTCAAGAGATGGTGCTGGTTTATGGAAAAATTTAAAAATACTCAACTTTGCGAAATGGTTCATGTATGAGGAAGTTATAAATTCTAAACAAAAGAAGGTTTGGATACTTGCTCCATATTATTGGAGAGAATGAGAGGGAAAGCATACTTGTAGGAGAATCAGTTTAAATAAAAACGGGCAATGTTTTTGAGTGCATAATTTCAATTTAAAGAGCCGGTTAACCGTTAAAATTTTTTAATTCGAATTTGTTTCAAATTTTATTAAATAATTAATTATAAAAATTACTCTTGCCCGGGTGAAATATGAGTTTGCATGTTTTTTTTTTGTATTTTTGTATTTATGAAAAAAATAAGCTAGCGATTTTCAATTTACTGGGTGAAAAATAATAAAGCATTTTTAAAACAAAACTAGCTACTATGGCAGTTAATTATTGTATTTGGTAAACAACAGCACTTGAATAGTCATGATGAGTATGAAAAAAAGAGTTTAACTAACTAAAATACAATTTGTGCATTTATTGTGAATACAAATTATGTTATAAAAATTAATTTCATTTAACTGAAATAATAAGGCATATAACTCATAAACAAAATCCACTTGTTGGAATCATCTAAACCAAGTATGAATTCAGTTTTTGAAAAAGGTTTAGATTATAAAAAGGTTAACTGACCATCGTTGAACTAAGATTTATTTTGAGAGTTTATACGTTCCTAATACATAGTTTAAACCCAAGATTTACCATAGAAAAAATCTAAAACAAGTGCTTCACAATTTATTGCATTCATAACAATGATTTTTTTTTTATGAAAGACGCTATAACAATTAAAGGCTTAACTACATTCAAAAACTTTTTGCAAAAAGCACAAAAGTGAAAAAATATACACATACTCTTGTGACATCTACGTGCGCTTTAACTTTTACTTTTGTAAAACTTGAGAAAGAAGAGAGAAATGAGTTGTGCGTTGGAAAAAGACAAAGGATTTAGTTCACTTTTGTACAAAAGTAAGCTTTAACTTTATTATGTCAAGGAAATGAAGAGATCCAGAAATATAAAATTTAATATTTCATAACATAATTCTTTTTTATGGAAGTAACATTTCAACTTATAACTTTATTGCATTTTTAAATAGTGATGGTCGTATTTTGACTGTTTAAACTATGTCTAAGTATGTATTTCGAAACAGTCGATTACGTTGATAATAAGTTAGATCACTTTAGAAACAAATAGAAAGGTTTTTTTTTTTTTTTAAACTTGGACGGCTGTCTAAAGTTAGACAATGATTGTTTGCTTTATGTTACATCGATAAGTCATATGAACTGAAGTAATATAAAACTAAATCAGATTATCTATTGATTATCATTTCCCTTGCGAGGATTAAATATTCCAATTTAAAACAAATATAATAGCAAACTGAATTTGAAAACTAATTCGTGTTGTACTTAAATTTAAAGCTACTTCCTAATATGACTAGATAAAAATAGAACTAAAAAGTATAGTGAGTGTAAGCTTTTTAAATGAGTGCATATACAAATTATTGAAACTACTTGATTCCACTGGCTTTGTATTTGTTCAATATTGAATTTTATTTTTTGTAACTAAATAAACACTTTGTTATGAAAAACTTATAGATAACCAACAATCTTAGTTCATGAAAATCTAGTGGTTTTATTATTGGCTGGATTTAATCCATAATTTTAAATTACGTATCATCCTGCTAATTTTTTAAAATCAGAATTGATTTAAAAGTCCGGCAAAATTAGACCCACATTTTTCAAATTATGTAAACTTAACAAAAAAGTTTGATTTGCAATAGAAAAATGGTCTGTTTTGTGGAAGAATAGATTTTTAAAACTTAAAAAATATATTTTATTCCAATCTAGTTATATGGAATAATTTTTTTAGGTATTTAATAATACTGATTTTAATAAGAACAAAATCAAGACGATATATCTCCCCCAAAAAATAAGTTATTGTACTTTTTAGATAAAGATGGATGTGTTCAAGGTAGATACTACCTTAGTAGGTATTACTCTGTTAAAACAAAACAGCAATTGCAGAAATTTAGCGAAAATGTGTCATTTGTAAATCTAATGACGAATCCAAAATGGTCTTTAAATATGTTATAGCAAAGGTGTTTCTGGCTGAAGAAGAATAGAAGGCTTTTAAAAGTGAAATTTTATTTTTCTGTAATATATGCGAATAAAACAAAGAATATTAGCCTTATTCTCGATTTTAAAAATCGGTGAACGATTCACTTTAAATTATTCAAACTATCTATTTGTCGAGTGCAAAGCGTTACCGATAATTGTTTTTGATATTCTCAAGGCATATATTTTATATTGATCTCAATTAAAGATGTTTTTTTTTTGTTTTTATTTAAAAAAATTTATTTCTCTCCGATAAACATCGATGGCCAACCGCTGAGCAAAAATGCACCATGAGGAAAGTGATAACTAGTTCATAAAATCGTTGAAAAGCATACAAATTATTTAATTATACTAATAAAAGAAAAATAAATGAAATTATTTCCTCAAAGGAGGGAATTCTCCTGAAAAAAAAAAAACAAATGTTGGTGGTCTTCATTCGAACTGAGACCATAATTGTCTTTCCGAAATAAATTCAGCATGCTTAGAAATCATAATAGTTTCTTTAAATGAATTTTTAGTTACGAGAGGTTTCTGGCTATTTTTATCTTGGATCCTGTCCTCTTCCACCCACCTAAACTTATATGTTTATCTTATGTTCATACTAATAAATTTTAAAAGTGAATTTGCGGAGTATTTTTGTTTTTGTTTTATCCGAGTAATACCTACATTTCCAGCAATTTTCTAGGGTTTTTTTTTTTAGTTGGCTTATGATAATAATAATAATAATTCTGAAAGTACCGCTATATTTTCTCTGGCTCTTTTGCAAAGCGTTCCATATGGAAAAATGCAGATTTTTTTTGCGTCAACTGAATAGACACAAGGTTCTTTTGACACATTAGATCAACAGTTGAAGTATTTTAAAGTGAAATTTATTCGTTTAATTGAAATTTAAGTATAAAGATGGGTAGGTCAAAATCTAAATAGTGTTGACAAAGCTAAAATCGATTTATTAAGAGAACAAGGACTAACAGGGCTTGATATAGCTAACAAAATTGAACGAAGTTTTAGTGTGATCTATTCCCACTTAAGAAATAAAGATTCGTATGGAAAAAAAAGATGAAAGGAAGTAAAAAAAACGGCAACAACAGCAGTCAATCGAAGAGCAATTTTAAGATGTGCTTCCAATTCGTGTGACTCTGCGGCAAAAATAAAACAAAAATGTTTGGCGATGGTTAGTACGAAAAGCTTATGAGTCTGGCCGTCCGTTTGAGGACAGAGAATCTCTTATTGTAGCCAGTAAATTAGTCTGGAGTGAAATTTCGCTAGAGGCTGTACGATTCCATGCCGGATCGAATTTATGAAGTCATTGTCAAGTTAACATCATAAGCCAACAGTAAGTATCATCACTCATCAGATGATGCGTTAACGCACAAGGTTTGGAAAAAATGGAAAACGAATCTTAAAAAATTTTTGTGCTTATTCAGTTGAGGCGAAGTGCATATGCCTTTTTGAAGTTGACGCTCAGTGAAACTACCATGGGCGGGTATTTGTTGACTAAAGTACATCTTTAGAACAATTGCTTTGCAACTATTTGAAGTAAAATTTCTGGTTATACAGATTTTTTTATTACAGAACCGATTCTTTGTACTTATTAACAACAGATATATTAATTATTTAAGGACTTAACAATAGGTTCTCATTCAGTCGAATTATCATTTGTTTGTATAGAATCAAACATAAATAAAAAGAATTTTAATATAGGAATACAGAATAAAACTTGTACAACTTTTGAGTATGTACGAAGATAAATACTTAGATACTTTGCAGGAATAAGAAGAAGAAATACAAGTAAGATACTGGTTCTGGTTCTTTGCTTTTGTATTTGGAATTCTTAATTTTTTAGTAATTGTGTTTGTGCTTCAAGTCATCATCAGGTTTAAGTTGTAAGAATATTGTGATTGAATGTGAAAATTAGTTACAAAAAATGTGCTTAACAAAAAAAAACATAATATCCACCACCTACCAACACACAAAAATTAACTGCATTTGTAGTTAGATAATGTTGTCAATGAATTTTTTATCTTAAGAAATTATAACTTTAAATTTCCAAAAAAATATATGAAAAAATAATTTACAAATTAAATTAATAATTTTAATTTTAAAGCGATAGAAAAAAAAAGAATTAGGATTTGGTGTAATTAGGAAAAAAAAAGAAGCTATTTTCGCGTTTAATTACAACACGCATTATTATTCTTACCAGCAGCATATCAGCAACAATTGCCCAGTTTAAATTTAAAGCTAATTCACCAAAAAATACCATCGTATAAGCAGCTGTGCTATTTTTTGAAACAATTATCATGGAACCAGCCAAGAGTGGTATACTGACAAACAGTCCAAATGCACATATCAATGGATCTGCAGTTGGTAGTCGTTTGACTAAGGCCCTTGAAAGATAAACTCCCAATGGAACCCCAATGATACCAGATACCATTGTGAGTGCACCAAATTTGAACGCGACACTGAAATAAAGATTGTTTGAAAAGATTAGTAATTTTAGCAATCGACTGGATTGATAGGTATCTTGAAAAATCTTTCAAGTTGAAGAAAAAAACAAAAACAGTTCATATCGATGGTAATGGTGTAACGTTCCTTTCGATAAATCAATAATTGACCAGCTCTTGAGAGTTATTTTTTCATTCTTGGGTCACTTCTCGGAAATTTTTGATGTTGTTCTTCTTACCAAAAGTATATCAGCCACAATGGACCATGTTATGTTCAAAGTAATTTGTGCAAGCCATACAAACGTGTAGCACATGAATGAGCTGGTCCTCGGTAGCACAAGCGCCAAATACACCATCGGCGACGACAGCAGTAATCCACAAGCGCATATATAGGGATCACAGTTTGGAATAGTTGGTCGGAAACGTTGAGATAGAAATGATCCCAAAGGTACACCAGCTATTCCAGCTGTCATTGCTATAAGGCCGAACTGGTACGAAACGCTAGTTTTTTTTTTTTGTAATTTAAATTTATTAATCCTGAAATTAAAAAGGGGTATTCGTTTAAAATGAAAAACTTTACTTACTCTTTTTGAGTTAATCCTTCATTTCCAGGTTGCATACGAAGTCCTAGAAAAATATATTTCGGACCCCACCATGCTAGAGCACCAGCCACAAAGGTAACACAGGTGAAACCAATTGTTGAGAGCATAAAAGAACGATTTTTGACTAGATCCTTGATGTCTTCTGTGTATGTTGTGGGTTCGAGGTTGTGGGAACCTTCACTTTCACCACGTTCGGGTTCTACGATAAGGAATAACAGCACAACAGCGAGAATTCCGAGGAATGGAGTGACACGCAGTGCCCAACGCCATGATCCAGCAAAGGCAGCTGTTTCGGCGCCGACAATGTAACTGGAATAAAAAATAAAAATCAGTTAAGATTGGGTAAAATGAATCAAGATATGTAAAGATGCATGATCATACGAGTGCAGGGTTAAACTATATTTGATGGTGATATTTTTGACAACACTGATATAACAACAAATTATTTAAATGGAAGATTTTTTGGGACCTTTGGGCGTTCGAAAAGGGGAATTTTTCCTATTTGTATGTCGGAGGTATAACCACTTGAATTTATATATAAACAATGAAGGATTGTGCACTGATTAAAAATTATTAGGTCCCAGACGTTTTACTTTCAGCTTTTCCCTTGCCAGACGCCACCAAAAGAGGGTGGAAAATTAACTTTGGAAGTTTAAGATAAGTGATACAAACATCACAAACATCAGAATAATCCTCTTGATTACAAATATTTAGGTCCCAGACGTTTTGATTTCAGCCTTATGCCTGCCAGATGCCATTTTAGCTTTTTTTTAATGCATTTTGTCAACTTAAAACCTTAAAAACTTTTTTCTTTTCAAATATAACCAAATAATACACCATAAATTCAGTAAGCCTACGTCTGAAAATTTCCAAAAAAAAGGTAAGTTATAGTTTAAAAATTAAGAATCCTAAGAAAATCCTTGAATTTGACTTGCATCGGTTATTTTGTTGCTCCAAAGATTCTGTTTCTACTAATTAAGTAGTAAATTAGATATCGTTATTTTCAATTTTCTCAAAAACTAAAAAACATTCAGACATCCAGTTTTTAGTGTGTGACTGGAAATCAATAGGAGCATCGAATACTAAAAACAAAATTATTACAATACGTAAAATTTTGAAAAAAAAATAGTTTTAATACAATTTTTTTTTAATTATTTTTTCAAAATTTTGAGAATTAATTTTTCGAAAATTGTTATCTCTAGTAACTCGAATATTAAAAACAAAATAAAAGAATAGATTTTTGGCTTTTAAAAAAGTATAACATGACATTGTGTTACTGTTTTTTTTAAATATTTTTTTTCTATTTCAAGTCGATTTTTTAGAAAATTGCCCCTCCCGCCTTAACGAGGGAAAATAGACCCCCTCTTATACGATTTTTTTCTTGTCTTAACCCAACCTACTGGCTCTAGCTCTTTGGTGCACCTTATACCGAACACCCTGTATAGTTACTGCGATTTATTTGCTGCAGTAGAACGCTTTTGTTTGGGGGGCAATAGACTTCCTTCAAAACCTTCAGATAAAATGTTAAACTATTTTAATACTCAGGGCCAGTTGTACAATAGTGGTTCAAATTTTGATCCGTGGTTAATTCACCGATTTCTAAAAATCCTGAACCACGGATCACCATTTAACTCGCGATTGTACAACTGGCACTTAGGGTTCTTAATTTTTAAACTCTAACTTACCTTTTTTTTTGAAATTTTTTTTTCAGACGTAGGCAAGGCTTACTGAATTTATGGTGTATCATTTTAAGGTTCTAAGTTGAAAAATGCATTAAAAAAATGCTAAAATGGCGTCTGGCAGGCATAAGGCTGAAAATAAAACGTCTTGGACCTACATTTTTATAATGAGGCGATTTTTTCTGATTTTTCGGTGTATCGTTCATTTAGTTATACCTCAAAAGACAGAAGTTAATTTTCTGCAATCTTTGGAGCCGTCTGGCGGCGCGAAGGCTGAAACCAAAACGTCTGGGACCTACATTTTTGTAATCAGGAGAATTATTATGGTGTTTTTATGTATCACTTCCAGAGTTGATTTTTCACCCTCTTTTGGGGGCGTCTGGCAAGGGGAAAGCGAAAAAAAAAACGCCTGGGACCTAACAATTTTTAATTAGTGCACAATTCTTTATTGTTTATTTCTAAATTCAAGTGGTTATACCTCCGACACCCAAATCGGAGAAATTACCCTTTTCGAACACCCACCCCCACCCCCGGCTGAAAAAAAAACCTGCCAGACGGTTAAATTTGATATAATAATGCGTATATACCTACACATACATGCACATGAATTTTGGTAGTACCTCCACTACCAAAATCTGCTACCGGCGGCTCTTACACTATTCTTAATAAAATTAATATGTGACGATATTTATCTGCATAATTAGGTAGGTACATACAAGTGTAGTTGAATTTGTCTCTACGTGACCCTAGAATTCTCCAAATGCGGTTGATATAATTTTAAGCGGGTGTTGATGTTGCTTTGGTGATTTAATCATTTACGTTAATTTAAGTTTCTAATTGAAAACTAAACGAAATCCTTCGTGTTAATTAAATTTTCAATTAGTACATCATTTACTTAAAAACTATGATAACCATCATCATTATTTTATTGATTCATTTTGATGCAGAGATGCCCGCATTCAGCGCATTAGCAAATACAAAATTATTGTGGTGTGATCGAAATGACGCTCTCACAGCATCATGATTCATGAGTAACCAATTAAATGTTTTTTTTTTTGTTGGTTGTTTTAGTAATAATTTTGTATGGTGTGATGATGACAGTGACCCACAACGCAGTTGGAAGTTTACCAAATGCCCACATCAAAAGTTCATCATTAAAATTGATTCAAATGAATTTAATTTTTTGAAAAATATTCGTGAACGTGCGAGAGTAACTATAAATTACTCATATATGTAATGTATTTGTAAAAACAGTAGGATGATAAAATTTCAATTGAATATCTAATTTAATTGACAGACAATTCAAAGAAATCAATGTTTTATTACATTCATGTTCGTATGATGGGTTTTTTAAGGAATGGGTGGTTACATGCGTTTCTTATTTGTATGATAATAAAACAATGTCTCACGGTAGGTAATTGAATCATTTTTACATTAAAGATATTGGACTTTATTCGATCAACAGAGATCATTAAAAAAAAAAAAAACAAGTGTGTACAGTTCAAATATCAAATGAATTTTGTTTTTATAACCTCAGCTTTATGCGTGATAATTTTATTAAAGTTCATGGAAATTGGTCTCAAATTAAATTATATTTACAAACAAAATCTTAATTAAATAAAAGCCACAATCAAAAAGAAAGGTTAACATTAGGTTCGTTCGCGTACTCCCCAAATCTACGAATTTTTACGAATATCTACAAATTTAACGCAAATTGTGTACGTTTACGCAAAAAATGTGTAGTTTTTCGCAGAAGAGAGCGCTCTCGAGAGAGTAAATTATTTCCCCTTTCTGATAATTTCAGCCCAAAGAAATTCTTCGGGCAGAAATATGAGTTCAGTCAAAAGTCACTTTGATACATATTTGCCAGAACATCTCTTTTCTTACACTCCTCTGTTTTATTTAATTTAATGTAATAAATTAACTTTTTCTTACTTTTTTATTTTATTTTGAAAATCTTTTCAAAGAAATGATGACGATATTTATTTTTTTTGTTTTCAAATATTTGACGTTAAAAAACCGGTAAAAATTATTTGTTCAAAGCGTTCGTGTACTATTTCGCAGTTTTACTTCTCTCTGAGAGAATTTCATCCCCACTCCTCAATATTTGATAGACTGTGAATTTTAGTGCAGAAAGTACACGAACGAAGCTATTACTAAATAATATAATTTTTGTAATTTTTTTTTACAGGAGTAAAGACAGGTTTGATTATTTAAATTATACAAGCCCGTCAAGTGAAGTATTACCAATTCAAAATTTTGTATTTCGACCATATTAAGAGTTTCTTACTTGTGATATATCTACATATGTACATACATTGTATGTAGGCACCTAACTTACGGTAAGTTTTGGATTCGTAAAAAATCGAACTCGAGATTTCAGTCAATACATTAAAATGATAAAGAACACGAACAAAGTGTGTCCCGCAATTCTTGGCCCTATTTCATAAAAATTGACAGGTGACAAATTTGTCAGAAAAATACAATGGGCACGTTCAGAAGACGTAGGCGACTAGGAAGCTAGGCAAGTTTCTAGTTTCTGATTGGTCAGCTGTCAAAAATATGCATTCCAATCTAGGCAAATTTTATTGGAAAATGGCTGGAAAGCTAGGTGAGAAATTTCTCCCTACATTTCTAGTCAAGTGCATTTGTGTCAGAATATCAGCTGATTATATTTTGTCATTAAACAGCAAGTTGAACTTCATTCTTCCGTAGCTTGTTTTTTTTCACGTTTATCTTCACAGTGTGAAATAAATAAATAAAGATCCAATTTAAAAAATGTATCATTAGTAAGAAAAGTTTACAAATAATATACAAAATTCCTAAACTCATTTCTGCCTTGTGTGAAGTGATTCTCAGATAAAAATATTATTAAAAGTACTTTCTTCCTATGAACGGAAGGTAAAGGTTTGAAGTAAAGTTCATAGTTTGTCATTAATGACATCTCTAGTCATCAACTAGGTCCCGAGGTCAAATTTGCGTTCAACGAACGTAGTTGACTACATATGAAGTTCCTAATGTCTTCTGAACTTACCCAATGACAAATTTGTCTTGAAAATTTTGTCATTGTCATATTTTGACACATTTGTCGTGATAATTTTGGCATAAGTCCAGTGCATTTATGAAGATTGTATTTGGGTGACCCAACAGTTTGTAACACTCCCAAATTTTTTTTCATCATTCGAAAGGTACTTCATCGGAGATCATTACCCTGAGTTTTCGCACTTGTTGGCCCGTAACTTTTTCAATAGTCACAATATAGAAAAACATAAAAAATAGGAACTGCACACTTTTTGTCTCACAAAGCTTTTTGTAGGACTAACCGAAACCGATATATTCAATAAAAACTAAAGTCCAAGATGGCGGCCGAAAGGTGAATTTCACAAGTTCGAAAACTCAGGGTTATGATCTCTGATAAAGTACCTTTCGAATGATGAAAAAAAAAAAACATTTATGGGTGTTACAAACTCCTGGGTCTACATAACTTTATGCAGTGCGCACGTCAAAAAACGATGAAAAATGGAACAAAACTGAGAATCGGCATCACTTTCACTTGAAAAAAATATTATTTAACATTTTAGCTCAACTTCTGTCTTTTAATTGTCAACACTTCACCGTAACTTAGTTTCATGTCGCAATTGTCAGTTAAATACCGACAAATATGTAAATTGTATATTTTTTTGTTTCATAAAAGAATTGTTATGTCACTACAAAGACGGTGTTCACATTGGACTCAGATTTACGATTTTTTTTTGGCATAAGTCAGTCAGCTCGTGTTCAGACACACACAACTGATTCACTCTGACGTTCAGTAGTTGTTAAAATAAAACAAAAATTTTTATTCGCCGGAGAATTTAACTAGAAATTTTTCAATCACAAAATTAATATTTCACTAAATAAATATTTTTCCAATTGAAACAACTTCGATTCTTTAGTATAAGTGCCAAACAAAAACTAAATACTAACAAAACACATGTCACAAAAAGAAACGTCAAAAAAAATCCACAGATTTTTAAAAAATTTAAAAAATCCTGCCTCACTTGCCTGTCTCTTTCTCACCACAGAGTGGGAACGAGAAAAAGTATATAGACGTCAAAAAAAAATCCAAGGAGTAAGTCCAATGTGAACACCTTCAAATATGTATGTCAGAAAATTCCTGACAATTGTAGAAAAATACTTGACAATTCATTGCCATGACAATTTTTTTATGAACCGAGAAGTTGAATTGTCGGGTATTTTGCGATCTACAAAATTGTCAAATTGTTTATGGAACGGATTTCGACAATAGAGCTTTTTAACAAACAGCAATATTACCTCTGTCTCGTTCATTTTTAAATGTCAAACTAAAATTCTTGGCACAATGACATTTTAGTGTTTGTTTTATTTTGGAGGCAAATAAATATTTGGAATTGTTATTTCCTTTTTTTTTAGAAAATCTACAAGTAAAAATGTTTTTATATTTTATTTAAGATATTTTAATCTTTCTATGGCACAAAATAGCTAGATTTTTGTAATTAAAATTAGCCCGCCTTTTTTTTTTCTTTCCAATTTCATCTGTCATTGTGCCAAGTTTTTGCTGTCATCTGAAACTGACAATTTGGTAGAGATCTCTATTGTCAAGTTGTAAATTACAAAATTGTCACCTGTCACCTGTCACTTGTCGCAATTGTCAAATGCTTATGAAATAGGGCCCTGTATGTTTCTGTTTGTTTATCTATCTATCTGTACCTTACGCCTATAGCCTACCAACCACCGAAGCAATTTTATTCAATCTTTGCGCTTAAGATTATTAAGCAATTCCCAATTAAGACAGGTAGAAGTGGCTATCGTAACCGACCCACATACGCCAACCAGTGGCCCGTTATGATTTCCAATGAAGGAAATCGAAAGTTTTTTTTAGCTTGAAAAATAACGGTACAACAGCTATGGAAAAGATTATTTGCTTCGGAAACGGCTCTGCTATACAACCGATTTTTAATTTTTTTTCGTGAAAGAATTATTCGGTTTTGATCAAGATTTTTATTAATTATTTAAGTTTTAAAAATATTTACATACATATAAGTTTAAAAAAAAAATACTCTTTGGATTAAAAAGATTTCTAGTTAATTTTGTTATTGTTGAAAAAACAATATTTTGGACATGGTTTAAGGAATTTTTCTTAGTTGTATCTATATTATTAGATGCTTATATCTATGGCAAACATTTTTTTAAAAGATAAAGATAATTTAAAATATAAAAAAAAAAATTTAGGAACACCGCTACATGCATTTTTGAAATTTTTGTTTGCAAAAAAAATCGTACTTCTTCAAGAATTCAGGTGATTTTGTTCATGCCGAAGAAGAATATCTGACCAATATCTCAGCACCAAATGATGATACGAGCAAATTAAGGGCATTTTTATAAATATGAACTTATTACGTAAAAGACCTTTTCAAAAATTTATTACGACTACTTTGTTGACCCTTCACTATTAGTTAAAAAAAAAAAAAATAAGTACAAAAACGACTTTTTATAAACGTTTTGTAAATTTCACCTCATTTCTATTAGCATTCCTATTAGCATTGCCGAAGTGTCACGATCGTGCTTCTTTGACACGAGAATTTCTTCGTGGCATGGTGGCACGAAAAGGTTCAATATGGCAAGTTTTTTTTATTTCCATTGTTTTACTCAAAATGAAGCAAATTTCAACAAAATTTAATGAAAATTGTTCCAAATTCCGTAAAAAAAGGGGCAGAAACACATATTTTTTGGCAATGCACGAATTGAGCACATGATTTCCTTTATTACACCCCGTAATAAAATTGATTGCAGTTTTTTTTTCAAAAAAAACAGAAAATTTTGTGGTTTTTTCATAGGACACAAAAGTTGACAGCGTTTTTTCAGAAAATATGGCTCGTTAATGTTATTTCGGGCGGCAACGCTGATTCCCATATATTGAAAGCAGTACTTAATTTGGTAATACATTTTTAAGACCAATAAACCATCAGTTTTTCTGTACGATTTTCAAATTGATCCATAGAACCGTTTTTCCGTGCGGAATGATTTAAGTACAAACCAATCAAAGGAAAATTGTATTGAATTAAAAGTCTAAATGTAATTGGATTTTTGACAAAAAATCGTTCAGTAGGTGAAGTAAAGTGCTTTGCGATGAGCTGCGACCTGCGAATGCGAATATATTTTTTTAAACAATTTCTACAGATAATATAAATTTATTTTTTGTTTTAACTTTGTAAAGTAGTGAATAAATGAACCAATTAACAAATTTAAATAGAAAACAACACAGCGTAAAATTTTGTTTAAAGTACAAAATTTTGTATTTTAATACTATTTACGCAACCAACAACATATCTTCTGCGAATTGTCAAACTTCAATTCGCAATCCTCAACAACAGGACGCGTTCCACAAACTGACGAATAGAAAATTCGCTCGAATTTAACCTCAAACTATCATTTTTCTTGCTTATGTTTCATGATAATTCGCATCAATTGTCAGCGACCACTTATGTGAATGAAATGCCAAAATATGCGACCATTCGTTGAAGTCAGCAAAGTAGTATCTTTCTTTAACCTTCTATTATCAAGCATTAAAAATAAATAATTTAGGTGGCACAACAGCTCATGAAGAACCAAGGCCTAGTGACTTACAACTCTCAACCGTTCCTGTGGCTGGGGACCTACAGTTTATTGCCGTATCCGAACGGCTTATGTGAGCGGCACTTTTCTATGAAAAAAAAAACTTTTGGAGGTGTTGTCAGTTTCTCGCAAGGGTCAGTATAGCCATTTTGTTTATTATTAGGTGAAAGAGGCTGGGAATCGAACCTAGACAGTTCAACGCACTAACCATCATTCCACGGCTACTGTATCAAGCATTTTCACAGAAAAAGAATGAATACAGGTCAATCGCTTCCGTTTATAATGATAAAAACCAAAATATGATAACACAAACATGGCGAAACAATTTCATCATTTTTTTATTATCTGCCAAACAAAAAAAAAATAAACACTTCAAAAATTTGCAATAACATACTTTATCTCTATATTATTAATAATAATTATTATTATCTATATAAATTAGCTTCGACAAAAATAAATAAATATAAATATGATAAGCTGTTAAATTTGTTTGGGTTCCCAATAGCACGAGCGACTTATAGACTTACAATTAGATTAATTTTTTTTTTTTTTGAATTGAACTCGAGTTACATATTGATTTATAGACAAGATAACTTATATGCTTAGTAACTGCAGTGACCAAAATTAGCATATATTAATTCTAACGACGATCGAGGAGACGCCATGAGACGATGACAAAATGATTCAATCAAATTTAACTTTTGCAATTAATTTGAAATAAAAAAAATTATCGAAAAAGAGCGAATGTAATAAGGCTTTGTACTACATTTATATAAAAAATGTCAAAATATTATGGTTGATTCAATTTCACTCAAATTCGTAAGAAGTATTTTTTAAAAGAATTTTCGTATATTAAATATTCTTAATGAATATAAATTTACACTCACCCAAGTCCAGATCCAACTGGAATAGCAAAATAAAATAGCACCAGCATTTTGGATCGCCATTCATTCACAAACAAATCAGATATTAATGTTGGTGCAATAGTACTGTAGGACGCTTCACCGATGCCCACCAACGCCCGAAACGTGATAAACCATCCAAAATGATTCATTAACGATCCCAGGAACGTTGTTGTACTCCAAAGCAATACACCAATTGCCATAATCCATCGTCGCGAATACCTATCTCCAAGGTATCCAAAGATTGGTGCGCAGATCATGTAAGACAGGACGAAGGCGGTTTGCAATAGGCCTCCATCATCGTCACCGATCTGGAAGTCTGATTGTATGTCTGTGAGCACACCTGGAAAATATTACAAAAAGAATTTTATTTTTAACTTTTGTTAAAACATCTTTTAAAAAAAATATGTTGAAATCTCGTATACAGGGTGATCGGTAAAAGATGCACCAAACTGTTAGAGCGAGTAGGTTGGGTTAAGACAAGAAAAAAATCGTATGGGAGGCGGGGTCTATTTTCCCCCGTTTAGGCAGGGGGGAATTTTCTAAAAAATTGACTTAAAGCAGAAAAAAAAATATTTAAAAACAACTGTACAATTTAAAATGCCATGCTTTACCTTTTTGGAAAGCCAGAAATCTCTTCTTTGATTTTTATTTTAAATTAAGTTGAGTTAGTGAATAGTTTTTGAAAAATTAATTTCGAAATTTTGAAAAAAAAAATGAAAAAAAAAGTTTCAAACTAATTTTTTTCAAAATTTTATGTAATTAAGTAAATTTTTTGTTTTCAAACTTCAATGCTCTTATTAATTTTTAATAAAAAATAGAAAACGGGATGCTAAAATGTCTTTTAGTTTTTGAGAAAATTGAAAATAACGAAATCTACTTTACTACATATTTTGTAGAAATAGGATCTTTTGAACAACAAAATAACGGATGGAAGTCGAATTTAAGGAAAACTTACTTTTTTTATTTTCAATTTTCTCAAAAACTAGACTACATTTTGACATCTGGTTTTCAATGTTTGACTAAAAATTGATGGGAGTAATGAATATTAAAAATAAAAAATACTACTAAATAACGTAAAATTTTGAAAAAAAATCAGTTTGAACACAATTTTTTAATTTTTTTTTTGCAAAAATTTAAGTTTGAAAATTAATTTTTAAAAGAAAATATTTTTGGCTTAACAAAAAAGTATAGCGATCGTTTTAGACATTATCGATGTTTTTTAATAATTTTTTTTCTGTATTAGGTCAATTATTTTAGAAAATTGCTCCTCCTGTTATTTTCAATTTTCTCAAAAACTAAAAGACATTTAGCAACCGGTTTTTTGTTTTTGACTGAAAGCTAATAAGAGCATTGAATTTTGAAAACAAAAATTATATTTAATTACATAAAATTTTGAAAAAAATTAGTTTGAAACTTTTTTTCATTTTTTTTTTCAAAATTTCGAGTTTTGAAAACTATTCACTAACACAACTTAATTTAAAATGAAAATCAAAGAAGAGATTTCTGGCTTTCCAAAAAGGTATAGCATGGCATTTTAAATTGTACAGTTGTTTTTAAATATTTTTTTGTTCTGTTTTAAGTCAATTTTTTAGAAAAATTCCCCTCCTGCCTAAGCAGGGGGAAATAGCCCCCCCCCCTCCTATCGATTTTTTTCTTGTCTTAACCCAACCTACTCGCTCCAGCAGTTTGGTGCATCTTATACCGATCACCCTGTATAGATCGTTATGGTTTATTGAACTTCAGGGATTGGTTGTGAAGTAAAAAAAAAAAAAAACCATTTAAGTATAAGGACGACGAGTGAGTCTCACCTAGTTGTTTTGTATTACCGACAATTATAACTTAGATGCTTGGTTTGTATTGTGAACATGAACATTGAAAACAAAAATGCGCGAATACATCGCAAGAACATGCTCTTACCGTACTGTGGGATTAGCCTGAATAATGTAAACGAATTCATCTGATTTAAAAGAACAAAACAAAATTGGTGAAATTATTGAAAATTTGACCATTAATTGACTATACAAAATTCTTTCACACAAGAAATTAAAAAGATTGAAGAGGTTTCAAAGTTCTATTGGAGCAATAATCTTTTATCAATACAAACCTTAAATAGCATGAAGGTTTTTTTTTCATAAAACTATTGTATATAATTATATAAACCCTATACAACTCAATAAATATTTTCGGTTATTTCTCAATGATTTTGTTTTCATCTATACCTCCTTTAATCATTTTCATTTATGGTCAAATGATGATGAAAACAGCTTACAAGTGGCCTTTAATAAAATAAATAAATGTAATTTTTATTGCTCAAGTTATATGATAATAAAACTGCATGTCAAGAGTCTATACTTTTTAAAGGCTCGCTCATAAAAGCAAAGGCAAAGTTTTTCTGGAAAAATGTGTAATGTTTGTCGAAATCAACTGAAGACATATATTACATCCAACCTTTTGTTGCATTCGTAATGGTGGCGTAATGGTTAGTGCGTTGGACTGTCACGCCAGAGGTATGGGTTCAATACCAGCCGCTTCTACCTTAAGTTTTTTTCCGGGCTACTGCCTCTTGCGAGTAAGTGACAAATTCTCCAAGAGTACCTTCTGTCACAGAAAAGTGCCGCTCACCTTAGCCATTCGGATTCGGCAATAAACTGTAGGTCACCTCCATTCCTGCAGACACGCACACAGGAATGGTTGAGAGTTGTAATGTAAGTCACTAGGCCATGGTTCTTCATGAGCCGTTGTGCCACCGAATTTATTTATTTGTTTTGTTGCATTCAATAGAAGAATAGTCCAGAAAATTTTAAAGCTGATGAACTCGTCGAAAGCCGAACAACACTACCAGTTTCTAAAATCTTACAAGTACATATTACGTTTCGTAATCTTCATCTGCAGCTATAGATGGTTTAACGAATATAAAGGAATCATAAATCCATGTGGCGTATCTATGGAACTTCAAGACGTCTTACCGTGTTAGATCTAAGGTAAAGCAATTATTTTTAAATTTTTTTTTGTTTTTTGTTTCTTAATCCATCGTCGCGAATACCTATCTCCAAGGTATCCAAAGATTGGTGCGCAGATCATATAAGTCAGGAAAAATGGCAAGTTTTTGGCAAGTTTAGGCAAGGCCCCTGGCAAGTTTTCGGTAAGGAAAACATAGACGAGGAAAACATGACAGACCCTTATTAGTGCCTCGCTGAGAACAGTTATTCAATTAAATACTGGTGAGGCTCTTGATAGTAACTATATGTAAGTATAGTGAAGTCATTTTATGAAAATTGAAAGTGGGATCTTATTATATCGTAACAAAAATCTATGTGTCGTTGTTAATAAACTGTGCAATGCAAATATCAAATAATGAAATTAAATCGGTGTGTCTTATAGTAAAATCGCAACTGCAGACAAATATAAAAATCTTCTTTGATGAAATGACAATAAAACATTTAATTTAATAATCTTGTGAGGGAAATATACAATATACTATATCCCGCATGGAAAAATGGCAAGTTTTTGGCAAGTTTAGGCGAGGCCCTAGCAAGTTTTCAGAAAGGAAAACATGGATGAAGAAAACATGACAGACCCCTATTAGTGCCTCGCTGAGAACATTTATTTAATAAAGTACTGGTGAGGCTCTTAATGGTAACTAATTATGTGAAATCATCTTACAAAAATTAATAAAAGCAGGATCCTATTATATCGTAATACAAATCTTTGTGTGTTAATTAACTGTACCAATTTCAAATAAGGATTGGGAATCGGTGTGTCAAATAGTAAATTCGTTCATAACTGGCGAGGGCCTAATGAATGCCTATAGTAACCCTTGCTAGACCCTTGTTAGTAACTATGAAAAACTTGCCAGGGCCTTATTGAAAACTAGATTCTTTTTCCAGGCGGGATACCATATAAAATAAATAAACGAAATACGAATTTAATATGAAATATGGTTACATATTTTTTGGGGGTCAAGTTGGTCTTTTTCAGATTTTACCTTCCATTCAACCAAAAAATTTGACAGAATCACTGAACAGCAAGTCAAAACAATTTAAAACAGTGAATTTCTTACTAAACATAGTCAGGGCTTAGGCAGAATTTAACTGACAAGGCAAAAAGGTACATAACTGGCGAGGGCCTAGCGAATGCCTATAGTAACCCTATCTATACCCTTGTTAGTGACTATGAAAAACTCGCCAGGGCCTTATTGAAAACTAGATTCTTTTTCCAGGCGGGTCGAGGCAAAACGCTTCTGGCGATGGCCTAGCTAAATTCGATAGTAACCCTTGCTGGCCCCTTGTAAGTAGGTACTTACCTACCTATCTATGTAAAATTTTTCTAGAACCTCATCAAAAACTAGATCATTTTTCTAGGTGGGAATCCGCTTAATAAGATTAATATCATATTATTTCGTTTATTTCTAAGTTGATTCTACTTAAAGTAGATAAAGATATTACTGCAAATGATATCTTTGATACTCGCGAAACGGAAAGAAAAAGAAAGAAAATAATATTTTGATTACCTATAAAAAAAAAGTATTTAAAAATAAATTCTTTAAATTCTTTATTTTTACGATTTCAGCCTTTTTTTAAAGTTCAAATTAGACTAAAAATGATTATCACAATAATTAAATTAATAATATTATGCAGATAGATAGAGATAATTTACACAAATTGCATCAATAAAGCCAACAATTTTGCATTGTTTAGAGAAAGTTTAGCTTTTATTAGATTTTTATAAATTATATCGTAAGTTTAATTACCCATAAATAAATGATTATTAACCATATCAGTTCAAAGATTTAAATTTATTAATTTTCCTTGTTAATAGATGTTAGAGACGATCATTTTAGTATTCCACACGCAGATATAATAGGTATACTGTTATTTTTCTTTTCGTTTGGTTGCACTGAGATAATTAAATGATTTACAATACAAATTGTTATATGCAGATATCTAAGCAAATATGGGCGTGTTAAAATGTACCTATATTAATATTTTTGTGGTGTTTATATATGTAATATATTTTTTTCTGCAAGAAAAAAAAACTCTTGGATTCAACACATGTTCCCATATTGAATGTCTATATTTATTATTAGTTTTTGTTGTTGTTATTTGTAATTTGAATGCGTCTGCAAAAATTATCATTTGACGCGAGTTTCAACTTACGCATATTGCCACTGAAAGCAATAAGTATGCAATACGTATATCATTATCTTTTGCAATGAATTCATAAGCATTCATACAACTCGAAAAAGATCCGAAAGGAAAGAAAAGTTTATTTTTACTCATGTGAACAAAACTTAGTTTTTTTTTTTTTTTGATTTTCAACTTCTCAACTTTACTAGATTTTGCAACATTTTAAATCGTAACACTAGATTTTAAGTTAAAATGCTGAATTAGCATGAGAATAAGAAAAACGGCAAACTTAGTTTAAAAAAGTGAAACAATGTTTACAAAAAATATTTAATATATCATTGAAATATGCATGCTTTGGTAAGAAAGATCAGAAATAAGGAGTGAGAAACTGAATGAAAGAGCTACCCGCCTGGAAAAATGGCAAGTTCTTGGCAAGCTTAGGCAAGGCCCCGTCAAGTTTTCGGTAAGGAAAACATGAACGAGGAAAACATGACAGACCCTATTAGTGCCTCGCTGAGAACATTTATTAAATAAAGTACTAGTGAGGCTCTTTATGGTAACTAACTATGTTTACTGAAATCATTTTACGAAAATAGAAGCAGGATCTTATTATATCGTAATAAAAATCTTTGTGTGAAATGTGCAAATTTCAAATAATGATTGTGAATCGGTGTGTAAAATAGTTAAATTGCAACTATACAAAACAGAACAAGACAGAATCACAACTGATTTTGACAGTTCTCAAAAATCCGTTCTCAGGTTGCTCGCTGTTAATTAGTGAAATAAGTGAACTTTTATCATCTTTAACAAGAAAAAAATTGTTTTGAATACCTTCCAATCTCCCAATATAAGTAAGAGAAAGCGCACCGCCGCGCCGCAGAAGCATAAACGATGACACTACCGGGCGCTGCACGCTTCATAACCGACGTAAATGCAAATGGAATGAACATATGGACTATGAGAACTATGTTATAGACAGGACCAACCAGGAATAACCATCAGTTCGTCGGTAAGCTGGGAGTGGTAAGTATACACTAAATTCAAGAAGTGCCTCTTGAAATAAAAACCATGGAGAATTTTTGGAGGCATCAACAGTATCATCCTACTGGCCATCGTCAAGGAATCGCCACGCGTCAATAATACAGACTAAAACCAACAGTACCAGACACTGACAAGTACACAACGTCGATGATATTCCACAAGGAGCCATTCTTCCATGGACATGGACTGGAGACGACAACGATAATTAAAATTGTATAACCAAGGTGGTGGGCATCGAGGAACTGGATGTCTATGTAGATTAATATAATATAGAGTGACAGACAGCTTCTACCTTTGACCCCCCATATCTGAAATGGTTGAATTGAAAACCATGTAAAACAAAACATTGGAACAAATCTAGTTTTTACTGGTCAGGGCTTAGACAGAATTCAACTGACAAGGCAAAAAGGTTCATAACTGGCGAGGGCCTAGCGAATGCCTATAGTAACCCTTGTTAGACCCTTGTTAGTAACTATGAAAAACTTGCCAGGGCCTCATTGAAAACTAGATTCTTTTTCCAGGCGGGTATAGGTGTCGGAAATATGCTTTTTGGATATTGTATCGCAATTCGCAATATAATCGAACTTAAGCCAGGCTGTGGGATCTTAGCACCTTATATACCTATTGGATATTCGCAAAAAGTATGCCATCTAAAAAGTGAGTAATTGGTCATAAAAGGTCAGATATTTTCAGAAATTGGCAGGCTTAGAAAATTTTTAGTCTAGGTTTAAAGTTTTTCAAGGTCACCAGCACCTCATTTATAAATGGTTGCCAAAAATCGCCGGTGACATTAAAAAACGTGCTTTTCGCTAGTGCTAAAAAAAGTATATATAATTTATATGTCATTAACGATTTTTTTGTTAAATCGGTGTTCCAAAGACGGCGTATTAATATTTGCTTTTCATAAAGCATCTCGATTTTCCTATGAACGATTTTTAAAATATTTCAGTCACATAACAAGCTCATCATCAACTTTCATTTGATACCAAACTCGTTCATGTACACTCTTGTCGAAAGCTCCATAGTAAAATGGGCATTCCCTTTTGGAACAAATTTTTTTAATTTTTTTTTATTAAAAATTTTGAGTTTAACAATTAATATTTAAAAAAATATTCACTTAAAATTAAAAACAGAATAAAAGAATAGATATCTTTAAAGAAAAGAGAACATAATATTTTTAAGTGGGGGAAATAGACTTAGACGCCCTCATTAGGGAGGCTATGTACGAGTAGGAGGAAGTTAGCAAAGGGCATCGGACTGGATGGCAAAAATACCCTTGGTAGATGGCCCTTGTGGCACCTACCGAACATGGATTACATGTCTTATGTGCTATAACGTGAATTAACGGTATGGGAAATACGCGTAGGGATGTCCTTTTTCAAACCCTTTCGAATAAGATATCAATGACGTCAGTGGCACTTATATATCCGAAGAAATTGAGCTCAATTTAATTTGAGTACTCCTAATTTAGCTGCAATTTACCCAAAACGCGATGACTCATTACCTGAAACTATGAGGCGATAGCTATAAAACAAATTATCTATAATCTTTGCGCAATCTTTATCTATCGATTGGTATATGTAGGATGTCTGTAGTGCAAACAGTCACTTAGCAGTAGGGCGCGGGCGGTACATGTTTTCGTGACGGTCCTCATTTCGCTACATCACACCCAACCGTCCGAGAAAGACATGTAATCCATGTCAAAAAAAAGTAATATACTTACATATAGTCCATTGAAATGTTACATTAACCTTGCATTTGATACAGGACAAATTTTTTTTTGATGGATCTGTAGGACGGCTCAGTGTGAGCGCAAAAACGAGATTTCGGGGTTGAACTCCCCCCCATTTGGCCACCATTTTGGAAAAGGGGGCGTAAAAAGGTCTTTGTGATATCTTGAGAACTATACATCGCACAAACAAAACTTTACCATATTTGTGTAGAAAATTATATTTTCTACAATTTATGTTAACATACTTTTCATCATAAAATTGAAAACAAGAAAGTTATAACCAAAAAAAGATGACCGTTCCAAGAAATGTATCTTAAAGAGGATATACAATAAATAAAAGAAAAGATAATGATACTTTTCTTGACCATGGTCATCTTTTTTGATTATAACTTTTTTGTTTTCAATTTTACGATGAAAAGTGTGTTGACATGAATTGTAGAAAATTTAATTCTCTACACAAATATGGAAAAGTTTTGTTTGAGCGATGTATGGTTCTTAAGATATGGCGAAGACCTTTTTACGCCTTTTCCAAAAAACCTTGTTTGGTTTCGTGTAGTTGACATTTCATTAAGAAAAAACTAGAAACAAGTGACCCTGTCACCTGTCACCTAAACACAATAACGTACGTGCCTATTAGAATTCACTTAATTTATTTAATTAATAAAATTAATTAATAAAATCTTCATTTCAAGTAAATAAACACAAAAACAGAATGATAAATGCCTTCCGCTCCGCACAAACAAGGTGAAAGCTAAAAATGCTGTTGAAGGCAAATAGTACATTATGTACCTACATAGATTCGAGATATATTGTTGCCAAAGTTATAAGACTTGATTGAAAAAAATAAACAAAAGAGATTGCACAAATTGCACATATCTACATATACCTATACCTACACACTATTTTACTGGCACAAATCTCAACCTTCAGCTGAAGTTCCGCACACCCAGTGAACAAAATTGCAAAATTAAAATAAAAAAAAAAAAAAAAATTGCGGCCAGTGCTTTTATTTAGCAAAAAAAAAAAAAATATTCACATCCGAGATACCTACCAAAAGATCTGTTTGGTATAAGTTTTCTCTTAAAGTTAACTTCTCGTTATTCATTTCTTCTTCGAAACCAACCAACCAACTTATCTTTTGCTTGCCTGTTGAGCTGTTAGCTTGATTTGAAGAGCTGAGATACACTAGGCCGTAGTTCAGATTTAATTTCGAGAGGGGCTCTATGAACTACGATACGAAAATGGGAATGACGCATTTTTTAGGTTACATTTATATAATATTTAAGTTTAATTCAGGAAAAGGTAACCCTATAAATTCCCAACATTTTATTTTCAATACTTAATTAAATAAAACACTCTACGGTAATAACGAAGTACGAAAAAGTGAGTTTCTGTGCATTCATATTTTCTCGAAAACGACTCTTTCGATTTTTATTAAATATTGGTCATGTAATGTTCAAAAAATTGAAATAATACCTACCGCCAGCGTTGCCGAAGTGGCACGATCGTGCTTTTTTGTCACGATTATTTCCTCGAGGCACGGTGGCACGAAAAAGTTCAATGTGGCACCTTTTGTTATTTCCATTATTTTACTTGAAACGAAGCAAATTTCAACAAAATTTAATGAAAATATTTGTTGACAATTCACGAAGAGGGCAAATGTTGTTCTTCAAGTTTGTTTTTGTATTGCACCCCGCATAATAAAATTGATAACAAACACGAAAATTTTGCACGTTTTTTTTCGGAAAGTGTGGCACGTTAATTTTATTTCGTGCGGCAACGCTGCCTAATGCATTCCTGGGCTATATTTCATAAACATTGACAATTTCGACAGGTGACAGGTGTCATTTTTTTGTATTTACAACTTGTCAATTGTCAAAACCCGTTCCATAAGCAATTTGAAAATTTTGTAAAATTGTCGCAAAATACCCGGCAATTGTCAATATTTCATAGTTCATAAAAAAATTGTCATGACAATGAATTGTTAAGTATTTTTCTACAATTGTCAGGCATTTTGTGACATATTTGTAATCACAATTCTTTTATAAAACAAAACAAAAATCTACAAATTACATATTTGTCGGTATTTAACTGACAGGAAACTAAGTTACTATCAAGTTTTGACAATGAAAAGACAGAAGTTGAGCTAAAATGTTAAATAATATTTTTTCAAGTGAAAGTGATGCCGATTCTCAGTTTTTTTCCATTTTTCATCGTTTTTCGAAGTGGACTTGTCACCTGTCAATATTTTATGAAATACAAAATTGTCAGACAAGTGTGACAAATTTTTAGACTTGTCACCTGACAATTTTTATAAAATAGGGCCCTGATTTTAATCATAAAGATCACATTACATAAATAGGATTTTTACGTTTTTTTTTTAGAAAATTGTCTTATTTTTGGGCTATTCACGTTCATCTTTTTAGCTCGGATGATTTTTTTTATAATTTTGCAAATCTGGCAAATTAAAAAAAAGTAGGTATTCTAAAAGTATATAGACACTTAATTTGATAAAACCTTGACTTCTAGAAAATGTTTGCCTTGGGTAGAAGCTAAATACCTATGTATAATTAAATTTTGGGGGGTAGCCCTAGTCTCTTCAGCGTGCCCCCAAAGATACGTACTTGTTCTGCGTCTACATCTACATCTACATATAACCTATAGCTGAACAGTTGCCCATCTGATTCACTGACTATGGAATTTATCGTACGATTATTTTTAGCCAATCAGAATTTGTTGTTACAAAAATGACGTAACGTAAAACTACGGATTTGCCAACGTGCAATGTATATACTGTTTGTGCAGCTGAAATGGGTTTCTGTTATCTTATTTTTGTTGTTGTTGTTGTCGTTTTAGCATTTTAGTCATACTACGTAGCTCCGAACCAGACTCATCGATTGAAGTTTATTTTTTAAACGGAAAGTTGTGCCAGTAGTACCTATTTTAGATAAAACATGTGGTAGGGGTAGGTGAATGTTAATAGTTATGGTGAATGTGAAGGTGGGTTTGGTAGGTATATGGTGGCGGACTGATGGAAGACACCGTCTCTTGACTCTACCTTCACACATAACCAGTTATTTATGCCGGTACTTTTTTTTTTTATTTTTATAGGTACTCAACTTGTCGTTTTAAGCAGGTTAAAGAATGTGAAAGCAAAGCAGAGACTGATGATAAAGTAGGAGTCGAAAAGAGAAAACACAATTTTCATATATATATATATGCACGAGACGCCGCTATCGCTTGCCGGGTCTGTGGCAATATACATTTGCCAAATGCAACAAATTCTTGGCGTAAAGCATGCAACTGAAATTAAATAAAGAATTGGAATGTAAAATATTTTTTGTATTTTTATTTAATTTATTTGGTCGGGTGATACTGTTGCAGGTTTTGATTATTAAACAAACAAAAAAAAAAAAAACAGGTGATATAGGTATGTATTTTCACAAAAACGTCATACGATTGACAGGTGAGTAACTTAAATGATGATAAATATGGACAATTCGAGGGAATTTGATAATTTATTTTACAAGTAAATTGGAAATAGAATCTACTTTCAATGAAGTTACATTCCATGTTTGCATGCTCAAAAAAGAGAAAAATGGCGCCCAACAGTCATTCAGTAGAAAAGTCAATAAAACTTATTGATGCGTTTGATTATTATTATTTTTTTTTTTTTTTAGATTTTTCTTTTTGAAAAAAAAAAAACATTTTATTTAAGAATTAACATCTTTGTCTTCACTTATTTATGTGCAAAACAGTTGCAATAAACAAATAAACAAAAATAATATGAATATTTCTATTTTTATAAAAAGCAAACGCCACACCCACTTTGTGGAAATAGAAATTTAAATGGTACAATACAGTACATATTATATATGAGTCGCACGACTGAAATGAATTTATATATATTTTTGTTTTCAGAAGTAAAGGACTGGCGTTCGCGAGAAAAATTGTATTTTAAGATGACATTTTTCATATTATGGCCTAGATAATGCTTGTGCATTACCTAATGCTTTTATGAATTAAGCTGAATAAAGTACGTACTTGTATTTTTTTTTTTTTTTTTTTTTGAATGCTCTAGATACTTTAAGTGGGGCGATATCAGGTTAAATTATTTATATAACGTGTTTTGTATACGAGGACATACATATACATATCCATCACTCAGATTGTGTACAAATTTACCCAAAAACGGGTTTTAAGAGTTGAATAACAATTAAAACTTGAAATACTTTGTAAATTGATTCAAGAACTATCAATTTTTAGGAGGGGAAGGGTGTGGGAGGTTGCAAACGGGTGAAATTCAAAAATTTAAATGCCTACCTACTATTTTCTCGATACTATCAATTAGTTTTTGAAAAAGTACCTATTTAGAAAAAAATTAAAATTTAAAGAATTAGCAAAACTTTTTTTTTTTTTGATTTCGAAAAAAAATTGAAGCTAAATACCAAAAAGAATATTGAAGAATGTATTTCTGGCTAACAGAAAAGTTAAAGGATTTAGTGGTAGATGTTGTCGTTGGATTTTGATGTGTCTATTTCTATGTTAAGTAATTTTTTTTGGATAATTGCCACTCCCGCTTGAACGGGGGGATGTAGACTACCCCTCGCTTAGAATTTTTTTCAACCTACACGCTGTAGAGTTTTTATGCATCTTGTGTCAAACACTAATTTTTTTATTATACTTGTTATAAATTTATTACTGCTAAATTTTAAATAGCTCTGTATTTTATGAACTGTTGGATATACGCAGATGGTTGTGGGCTCAAATTAAAGAAAATTTAATTATTTTGCAGTCGTAGAGCGAAGTTATGGTCTAGAAACTAGTCGTTTAGGGTTAAAACCTATTAGGAAATCTGTCAATAGTTCAGATGGTAGAGAAAAAGAACAGTAACTTAATTACTACCCATTTACCTTGGTCCTTAATATCTTTATCATCTTGAATATCTTAAAAATTCTTATATTACACTTGTCAAAACAATTAAATGAACAAAAAAAAAAAATCAATTATTTTTAGTGTTTTTTGAAGAGCTGTATCTCTGTGAAAAGTGGTCGTATTGAGATGAATCAAAAAGCATTCTGAAGCTAACTAAAAAAATAATTTTCGAAAATTTCTCAATACAAAAAGGATTAAGCTTTAGATTGCTTTTTGTTTCATCTCAATACGACAACTTTTCACAGAGATACAGCTCTTTGAAAAACACTAAAAAAAAAAGTGATTTTTTTTTGTTCCCTTAATTGTTTTGACAAGTGTATATTATGGCCATAAATACTACCAGCAGTTGATTAGAGGTATTTTTCATACATAAAAAAAATGCCCAATGAGTTCATGCAGAAAGTAATAACTAAAAGCAATGAACTTTCTCCACATAGCATTTCAAAATACTTTGCGGAAGTAAGCTGCATAAGTAAGTTAGTATAATTAAGATATTTTTTCTTTTTGTATTACGTACTTCTTTAAGTTCGTAACTTCACAAGCTCTTACGTTTTTAAGTGCATTAAATAATTGCGGCAGTTTGTATGTATGTACGTATGTAAGCGTATAGTACATGCATCAAAGCCTTAGATGCTATAGTCTAAAAGCTTTAAAAAATGTTTGATTCTATAAGAAATTGATATAGGGAAGAATTCTATTACATCATTGCAGGACTTTGGCTAGGACGGAATGCGCCAGTTTTTTACACAAACATTTTTTTTGGTAGCCTGATATATTTTTTGCTTGTCAATGTACTTCCAATTAATCAATACATTATTGATTCTGTTTATAAAGGTTAAATAAAATAACTGGACTCTTGCCATCAGTCCATCATAGTCAACACGAAGGAAAAAATATATACCCTCAACTGGAAATAAATCCAATACTTTTGAAACTTGGCAAACATGTTAAGAGAGCTAGGCCTAATGATGAAGTTCATAAAAGTCCCCGTGAATCCAAGCAATCGCATTAAAATGCTTTGTACTAAATTTGAAGCAAATCGGTCCACCTTTTAGATTGTTCTTTTTTTTTTTTTTTCAAAGTATGGTGGATGCACAGATGCAAAGACCGACAATATGACTAAACCTACTTTTTTGGACTTATAGAGCAAGTTAAAATGAAATTGGGTTTAAAACTGATAGAAGTGGGCAACTTAACGAATATATAATTAACCCATTTACTACTGAAGTCGTTGGGGTCCTTCAGCAAATAGTATGGGAGGCGACCGTAAGATTACCTACCTCATCAGGGCAATACAAAATTCAACTTCTATTTGATAAAACATGGCTTGACATTTACAAATATGGTGGGCGGACAAACATTTGTTTGGCCGTTTGGGCAGAAAATGGCCATTTCCGGTACCGGTTTTTGATGTAACCTTATACCATAAGGGCAATAAAAAGTCTTAATGGAATTATATAGAGTTTTTGTAGTAGATGTCAAAACTTTTGGGCGGGCAAAAAAAATTCGGGCCTTTCAGCTAGTCCGCCGTAACGAAAACCCATTTTTTTTATGTAAATCTACCTCATCGGGGCAATGGACAAATGGGGTATCAAATGAAAGCTTAGACTGTCTACTTTATAAATCCAATGGGCGGACAAACTTTACTTGGGCCTTTCCGCTTGTCCGCCACTTTTAACCAAAAAAAAGTCATTAAATTACCTTAATTTATTTATGCTTCAAATCTATTTAATTGATGCTTAATCACTATGAAAATGCTTACAAAAGACTGCCTTATGTTCCTTTTTTTATTTAAATATATAATTTGTGTTCAAAAAAGTCAACCATAATTTTTTGTCTAAACATTTTTTAGTTTTCACAGTTTTGTATTTTTAAAATATCTTCCCCATAGGAACCAGTAGATAAATATAGATAAATGGGGTATCAAATGAAAGGCTAGACTGTCTACTTTATTAATCCAGTGGGCGGACAAACTTTACTTGGGCCTTTCCGCTTGTCCGCCGCTTTTTACTAAAACAAAGTTATTGAATTACCTTAATTTTCGAACTTTAGACCATTTTTATGCTTTTACACATAAAAAAAATCAAGGTTTTGTATATTAAAAATACTCTTCGTCAATTTCAAGCATTTTAAATGTGTTTGGTGTAAATATGTGTTACGCAATAATGTTATAAATTAAACTAAGCAAACACACAACTTGATTTAAGAATTTAATGGTTTGTAAATAATACAATTTCTTTAGATCATGTAAGTGCCCTTTTACTATTGGAATTATAAATGCTTAAATTTTCCGTTAACTTGAACTACATATAGTTCCTCAAGTTACAACCAAAGCTTTTCATCATTATAGAGATCTAATTATTATAAGAAAGTCAGTTTTGAGGAAACTATTACAGTCCAACTAATCTATAAAACCAAATTATAATAATTAATTAATCGGATTTATAATTAATAAGTTACTTTTATTTAAGTCAAAGTTTACAAATTTCTGTTTGAATTTTTGTTGTTTCTTGGGTTATCACTATCAAAGAATATTATTTTAATTATGAATTCTGAAATGAAAAAGTGTTTTATTTGTTTTGAAATGAAAAAGTGTTTTATTTGTGAAGAGACTCATAAAGTTAATAATTTTACAGACGAAATATTAAAAAAATCTTCGAAAAAGATATTTCAGCAACCCTCCTCTACAAAGTTGCCATAGGTTTTAGTGGAGTAAATTCCACAGGAGAGGCAGGAGGAGTGTCTTAAAGCTATAAAAATTCCATTGAACCCCATTAGATACAGGTGAACTTTGACAAGCTATAACTTTAAGATGAAAAAAGTCCCAGAGATCGTTAGTACCTCATTTTGTAGGTATTTTGATTCTCTTAAAGTTTTTCATTGGCCATTTTGTTACAAAATAAAATCCATGCGAGTTATTAAATGAAAACAAAATGACCAGCTAATTCAATATGGCGGCTTTTTCCTAGCCCCTACCACCTCGATATATAATATGTAGATGTTCCGAAACACATACGATACAAAAATATTTGCCCGCAAAAACATGCAACCTCAATAAAATTTTTTGACTAAATCCAGTACACTATAAAATTTGTGCACGTTTTTCTCAAAACCTATTGATTGTACGAAAAAAAGTGTCATAACATTTTTAATGTGAAATTACATAAGCGACAACTTTTTCCTTTACATTTTTTTTTAAAGCACTGATAGTTTTTGAGAAATTAGCAAAAAACTGAAATTCAACCCATCAAAATTTTAGCCCCGGTCCAAATTTAGGGTACTCTTTGGAAAATGCTTAAGATACAAAAATAAACATCACCGCCAAAATTCAGCTTTGTCGGAATTTTTTCGTAGTTTTGCCTTATTTGTTTTGTCTAATTTTCCTGGGCGCCTAGTGCTGATATTTTCGGCATACAAGGTTCATATCTAGAGCGTTATATGACTATTATGACTATCGACCAAGAGAATATACCTACTTTTATCTATCTAACAATTAGATTCTTGTATCCTCGTCTATTTGCTGATAAATGGAGTCTAGGCATTGAGTGATGATAACCACTGTAAAAGAGCATTCCTAAAAAAAATTGTACATTTTCGTTCGTAAAATCAAAGTTATCGTGCAGCATAGAGACGAGTTTGATCCACAAAATTAGTATTCATCTAGCTCACTTAGAAGATATTGCAAAGCAGTCATTTTTGTATACATCTAATCTACCTCAAGATGTAAAAATGATTAATTTGAAAATTGAAATCCATTCGAAAAAAAGCCTTCCGATTTTCCCATTGTACCAAAGCGGGTACACCTAACTTCACAGTTACTAATCTCGGATAATAATAAATTTTGACTTTATTTTTTAATTTTGAAATTTTTGTGAAAAAATAAAAATAAAATAAAATATTGATTTGTTGCCAAATATGAAACAACCTCCAAAAAAAACAGTGACAGTTAAAATCGTACTTCACGGGGAGTAATATAAAAAATTACCGTTTTAGTTTTACTGTAATAAAATGAACTAAAACATGTTGTCAAGATGTCAAGAGACCAAAATAAGTCAAATCTGATTAAAACAAATGATAGATGGGTCTACGGTAAAACGTGGTAGTAAATGGGTAAGTCGGTAAAGATTGATTTCAAATCTACCAAATTTAAGAAGAGAATTTGTATGGAAAATTTTCCAAATTTAAAAAATACTGTAGGTAGTAAATCTCATTAAATCCCGGTTAACTTGTTTAAGGAAACTGAGCATTTCAAAAATGGTTTTATTTATTTTTTTTTGGTCTGAACACATCATACCATATTATATGTTTGATTTTTGTTTGAAAATCAACAAAAAAAAATAAATAATAAATCTTTAGAACGTATATACCATAAAAAAAAAAACATTGACCAAACCAAAAAAAAAAAAAATCATCGCAAAATATTATAAAATAATTCTACAAAAAAAAATATAAGACCACTTCTTCAAATAAACATCGAACTTTGGACTGCTTATTCTGCTCTATCATAAAATATATATCGGACTCGGATAGCGCGCTTCAGATATAAACGCCTTCCTAAAAAAAAAATACGAAAATCAACAAAAAGAAATATATTTATATCTAAAAGTTTAAAAATATAATGCGTATCATAAAATCCATGCAAAAGTTTGCATCTGTTAAAACTGAATCCATATCGTCTCTAGGGAGTATAAACTTAATTTGAATAAAATTGAATTTGTAAAATTTTTGGCTTACTGTTGCAGGTTTGTTTATCTAAAAGAGCGTAAGAGGAAAGTTAACAAAGTTGCTTACATTAAAATAATTACATATAACTCTCACTACTTCCATTAATATAGCTATTCTCGTTTCATACATAATGTATGTGTATATCCACAGGAAGTTTTCGACTTTTATAATTAATTATGTTTCAGTTTTTTTTTTTTTTTTTTTTTTTTGTGCTGCAACTTGATTACTCGCCCACAGTGCTGTCATTGCCATTTTCAATGAACGAGAGCAATCAAAAGGAAGTATTTTTTTTTCATTGAACTTTTGACTTGAAACGAAATTCTTCCAAAATTTTTGAAGCAGTGAATAATAGGCGATTTATTATTTTCATTTCTATTCCTTGCCATTGTACCTATGTTTATTGTTTGTGTAGGTAGGTAGTCGAGTTAATAAGGGATTTTACGTCGAATTTTTAAATAACTCTGTTCTGGAAGGGACTCGAAACAATTTATATTTTTAAAATTAAAATTTATTTTTTTTTTTGATTTTGAACAAAAATATTTTCTTTATACAGGGTGATCGGTATTAGATGCACCAAACTGCTGGAGCGAATAGGTTGGGTTAAGACAATAAAAAAAATCGTCTGGGAGGGGGGTCTATTTCCCCCGTTTAGGCAGGAGGGGCAATTTTATAAAAAATTGACTTAAAACAGAAAAAAAATATTTAAAAACAACGCTACAATTTAAAATGCCATGCTATACCTTTTGAGAAAGCCAGAAATCTCTTCTTTGATTTCCATTGCCAATGAAAAAAAAAAGTTTCAAACTAATTTTTTTCAAAATTTTATGTAATTAAGTATAATTTTTGTTTTCAAAATTCAATGCTCTTATTAATTTTCAATAAAAAACAGGAAGATATTTACCACCTATTTGGTAGATGCCCAATTCTGCAGGAAACGAGAAGACACCACTGGAATCAATCTTTTCTATCAATGGATGAAGTAATTGATATATTGAATGGATCCAACTGGAGAACACTTCTAAACTTTGTTTCCGATGCTCTTGCTTATAGAAACCAATATATTGAAGACTTTTAATTTTATGTTGCAATTCATTAAAATTGCCCACCAAAATCAACCAACAAGTAAAATGTATTTTATGTTGCAAATCATTAAAATTGCCAAACATCGTCAAAAAAAAAAATCACGGAGCAAAATAATAATCTCATTTACCGTACAAATCGTATAAATCAACAAAATGCAGTTTTATATACGTATATGCGAAAAGTTCACAGATACATACATACAATAATTATAACTAAGATAAAATTTATTTGAAATGTATAACTTTAATCATCTTAAGTGTCAATCTGGCTGACGGCCTTTGCCAATGCTCAAATGAATTGTCTTAACTAAATAATTGTAAGCCAACTCAATGATGAAATAAATTCCCTTACTACTACTACTACTATTAAATAGGAGGCGCATTTCAAATTTTTTGTGTCATATTTCCTTATGAACTCAAATGACAGCCCTGCTTCAATACTATGAACTTGCTTTGACAAAACAAAAAAATGCAAATCAAGTCAAGTTAGAATAGATTTAATACAACTCATTGTCTTAAAGGTTAAATTAATTGAAAGTTCAAGATTGTTTTATGTTGATTTTTGCTTAGCTAGAAGATATTTAATTGAATTTGAGCTTGTATCTACCTGATACCTGATATGACGTCGATTTTTTGAAAATATTCAACATTGATATTTTATTCATGGTTAAAAAGTGGAAGAAGCTCTATATAACTTGGAAGTGTTAATGAAATAAAAAAACTTTTTTAAAACATGAAGGAGAGTTCAATGTATACATAAATGTACATATTTGAATAAATGAAAACATGAAATTAAAACATTTCTCTTAATTTTATAGTTTCACTTTAGATTGAAATAGTTTAATTTTTTTTTTACAATTTTCGTGTTTCATAAAAATAAAATGATAAAGAAAGTAGTGATTAAACTAAGAATGACACACCTAAGCATTTACACTTTTTAAGTAGGTACCCAAGTTTTAAGGCGCTAGAAAGTTTTTAGTAGGGAACATATAGACGAGGAAAACTTGTCAAATTGTCGGTATGGCCTTGCCAGTACATACTTGTAGGGCAAGTTTTGATATCTCGTCAGAAATACCCACTTTAAATCAAACATAAAAACTTGATAACCAACTTACAATGATATGTTACTCATTTTCAACATTGTACTTCTGTTTTTTAAATCAGTCCTGTGGTTATAGCTTATTGGACTGTGGTCCTGGTAAACTGACATGAACATCCCACGATCGAATCATAAATATTAACCACTTTTTTTTTTTTTTTTTCTCTAGGCAAAAGGGTACATAACATAACTGGCAAGGGCCTAGCTATAGTAACGCCTGCTAGCCCCTTGTAAACATTTCTTGAGCCTCATTAAAAACTTGACTATTCCAGGTGGCGAAGTATCATCCAAATATAGTTGAATAAAAGAGTTCTCTTAAGAAAGAACAAAAGTTTGAAAATGTTTGCTCTATTCAAATTGCAGATTTATTTTAGATAAAAGACTAATTTTATTAACTGCGAACATCGTATCTAGTTTAATGATACTCATCTTAAAACTCAGAAGGTAAAGGGTAGCGCCAATATGGTTAATTGATTTATCATTTATTTATAATTCATTAACCATATGTGTAGTGGATGGTATTTCTGAATTGATTAATGGCTATCCACCCCCATATCTGCACCTACATTAATAAAATCTTTTTTTTTTTTTTTTTTTTTTTTTGTTACTGAGTATTGTGTGGCAAAAATGATGACTTCAGCTTCAGACAGAACTAATTACGTCTCTAAAACTTTAAATGGTGACATAAGCAAAAGACCCAAAAATAATTCATTAAAATATTATAATTCAGATGAAAGAGTACACTAAAATACGTCTTAATATTATTTTAAACAAAATCAAATATTATTTTTATCGAAATGAGAATAGCAAGCTACCTGTTTAAGTTATCTTCTTTTAGTACATATTAAAAAGTTGAAACTGAATCAATTATTTTTAGATAACTAAATTAATTAATTATACACAAACGGTGATATTATAAAAATCAAGTTTTTTTGATTTAACCATACGACACTACAGAAATTGCGTTCTACATACTTATGATAAGAGTTTCAAATCGTCTGTGATAGAATACCTAAAGCTTTTTTTTTAATTTTATAGAACTATAGCGATTTGTTTTTATTACCGGCTTAAACCCAACAGTTATAATTCATTGAATGCAATATCTGTCGGAATATAATTTTAATTATTGTTGTAAGAAAGGAATTTTGTATGATAACATATAGCCAGTTCAGGTTTCTCAAGCTTCCTGAGATCTCAGAGACCTCAGCAATCTCAGAAATGTGAACGTAATTCCTCAGTGAGATTCCTTACTTTTGCTGTCAAAAAACTGAGACTGATATTTTTTGGATTCGCTTGGTCAATTATTTTTTGTCGCAGTTGATTAATTAATAAAAAAGAGATGGAAATTGATTTTAACTTCTAGCGAAGAAATCTTGTTCAGGTTTCTCCTCCTGCTCAGTGGAGCTGACTATATATACTCGCCTGGAAAATGGCAAGTTAATTCAAGACCCTGGAAAGATTTCAGCAAGGATAATCTTGTGCAATACTCGTAAGTCCTTTGCTAGTAAAAACTTGTTGGGCAAGTTTTGCTATCCCATCAGAAATACACCATAATTTCCTATATAATTGTTTTCCAAGTTTTTTGTTTGTGTTCAAGCCAACTGGTCTAAACGTTTCTATATACATATTTGTATTTTTATAAAATAAAATCCAAAGCTTAAATTAATTGAGGTAACCTACACAGTAAAAATAAAATGCACGACTGGGTCGCACGGACTTGCTCTTGCAGTAAAGGTTTCTTCGAGTTTTAAAGATTAAGTGTAATATCAAACATATTTCATAATTATATGTACATATATGCATGTACATAAGTAGTACCTATTTAACCATTTAATAAATTGAAGAATGAAAATTTGAATATGGAAAGAAAGCATGAAACACGTTCTTTGAATTGATAAAACAAGGTACTTAAAATGTTTTAATCTCAAAATGAAGAATTCCATCTCAATTTTTGAAAAAATATATTTATATTTATTGGAATGGTTGGAACAATTTTTTTTAAAAATAATTTTGTATACATAAAATTTCTTGAAATTTTTTAGAAAAAAATTTGATATGCCAATTTAAAGAATATAATAATATACAACTAAAACCATAATTTCAAAAAAATTCAACAACGCTATTTCCAAAAAATGATTTTTCAAAAAAAAAAAAAAAGTTAACTGTTCTTAAAAAATCCAAAAAATATTTTTTTTTTAAATATATATATATGCAGTATTATTCTAACTTGATAGGACCTACTAAGTAAAAATTTTGATCAAGATCAATTAAGCGGTCAACTAGAAAGTCTAAAATAAAAAAAAACGGTTCCATATGGCAGGCACCATTAATAACGGTTTTTGGTATTTTTTTTTTTTGACCAAACCATAGACCATAGTACACACAAAGAAATTTAAAAAAAAATCGTTAGAGCCGTTTTTGAGATAAAAAAACCTTTTTTCAAAACGGTTGTATGGCAAGTACAGTTATTTTTTTGAGCTAAAAAAAGTTTGAAGAAAATCGCTACATTGGTTTAGGCTGTAGGCCGTGCACAGACACACAAACATACAGCAAGACAGAAGAATTTCGGGACCCACTTTTTTCATGTTCGATTTTTTGCTAGAATCCAAAACTTGCCCTATAGTAACCTATATCGCAAGTAAAAACAGCAGCTTCTAAACTTCACAAGTAATTTGTTAAATACAGAGATCAGAAATAACTGTTGACCTTTATTTTCAATTGGTTTCTCTCTGAGAGCTACCACATTTCTTTAAGAAGATTTCGGTTACGGTTTGAGATTTATTTATTGAAAAACAAAATATCGGTTATCGGTTGAGATTTATTTTTTATTTTTTAAAATATCTCTCAATGGTTGAGTTTTTTACGAAAAAATTAATGGAAAAGATAACCCCCTAAGCGGAGCAACGGATTTGTATGTTTTTTTTAATTTATGGTATTAAATTTCGCTAATGATAAACTCTTAAGGTTTTTTTGACCCAAGATTGTCCTTTTTTGTCACTAAAAATAAAATTTAAAGATGAAAATTCCCTTTCAATTTTGAATTCAGTCGCTGGGACGCCAAGCAAATATGTCAGGAAACTTGATGATAATGACTAAAAAGCCTAATAAGCTGCATTTCAGAATGCAGTGCTAACAAAAAACTAAGGGCCATACTAAGAGACATTCTGATTGATAAAACTGCAGATGAGATTTATTTTTTTCTCTCTGCGATTTCTCTCACTGGTTAACCGTAACATTAAAAAAAAAAAACAAAATAAAGGTTTCGCTCAGACCTTGACCGAAAAACTTTTTTTTTTAGAATAAAGGTTATTTTGTGACTTTTATTGAAAATAGCAACAAATAAGAGTTATTAAGGGACCTTTCAAAAGGTTGAGATTTATTTCTGATCTCAGGTTAAATATTTAAAGTTATTTTCGAACCAATAGTTATTAACTATAATATACAGTGGTGGTCCAGTATAACGAATGATATAATGTCCAGACTCAATTCGTTATATCGAAAATTTGTTATATATTATATTTTGTTTCATATTTCACTTAAAAGAACAAAAAAAACATATTTAACTTTATTTACATATACGCATACATTGTATGAGGAAAAGATTTATTACTTTTGTTCAAATTATGTACATAAATAGTACATACAGATATTTGTGCATTGAAAATTGCATTATAGCTGAGTTTATTTTCTTTTATTATTTCAGCTAATTTCTTCTTAAACGGTTTGACAAGGTCTGCTCTCGGTGAAAGCTTTTCACCAGACTCTTTAAGAAATCGAATTCCAAAGCGCTTTTTAAATTTTGTTAGCCACAACAAAAAATGCGACGAAAAATCCGTTACGTTATTTTAACGTTTGTGCATAGCGAACGAAAATTTGAAACTTAAACAAAAAAAAAAAACACTTGAGTAATGGAAAATTGTGTATGTATCTTTCAAAATTATCATAAACATACATACATATGTCATCACTATCATTATTTGCCCTATCCACATTCACCCTACACATATCCTTCGTTCCATATTTATCCTATATCCGTCCCTTTCCGCCATTATATACTTTTGGTAGATGGGTAACCCAAGGAGAGTTAGTTAGTTGAGTTGCGCATGAACGGTCGAAGGGTTAAGATCAATAAATATAAATTCATATACGGAAGTGCTTGGCGTTTTATTAATATTTGGATCATAAAAGTTTAAAGAATCGGCCTGACTGACAAATTTCAGAAGTGGGATAAGTACTTCAAAAAGAAAAATCAAATATGGATATAGTTTCGTTAAATAAACTGACGGTGAAAGAATTAAAGGATCTTCTCGGGCAATTAAAAGACAAAACGACGGGCACAAAAAGTGAACTTTTAACTCGGTTGGCGGCATATGATTTCGCGGAGGTGCAAAAGGCAGCAGAGTCGGTTTCGTCGGATAACCAAACGGGGCAGGCTGCATATCAGGAGGATGAGGCGGACGTGGGTAAGTTGAGGGACGATGTCGGTGCACTCCAACGGTCAATGGAGTTGCTGACCCAACAGCTTGCAACCGTCATCCAAATGTCGACGCAGTTGCAACAAGAAAACGTTAATCTTACGAAGGAAATCGAAGCAACGAAATCAGGAAATTTACAACCAAATTCAGTGTCCGTCGCGGAAAAAAATTATTCGGGAAACATAACGGTCGTCGGTGGCAATAAAACGACACAGGCAGATGTTCTCGCTTCTAATTTGTTCTCCCCCTTACCAACACTAGTGCAACCACCAACGACTACACACGATAGACAAAATTCCATAATGCAACTCTCTCGTTCTAGTGAAACAACGACAAACGCTTTGTCTCTACCGGTGCTCGCGACTCATCAGCAGACAGCTACAAATACAACGACAACTTATGCAAACGTTCATTTTGCCGACAATATAGTTATCTCGCCATCGTCGGGTGGAGTAAATAGAGGCACGAGTAATGTGTTGTTTTTCGGAAGAGAAAATGAAAATCATGTGTTAGCAAAACAAACTGAGTTGCCATCGGTGCAATATAGTAACATTCGCGATCTGTTATACGTTATGCCAGAATTCGACCCGTGTTTTGGTAATCTGTCATCGATGCAATTCATTGATCGAATTGAACAATTAAGAAACGCGTACCAATGGAGTGAAACGTCAGTATTATTCGCGGTACAAAGTAAAATGAGAGGCGCCGCAAAATTATGGATGGATGCGCAAAACGTTTTTCGGTCTTGGGCGGATTTCGTATCGTCATTTCTTTCGGATTTCCCGTGCGTTATAAATACAGCCGAGGTACATAGGCAAATGATGCAAACTCGAATGACGAAAGATGAAACCACTATCGAGTTTTACTATAAAGTGTTGTCTATTGGTCGTCGAGGTTGTTTAGACGACAACGCAATTATAAGTTATGTAATTAATGGTCTTTTCGATGATGGCTTACGTCGGATGCTATCGGCAATAACATTTCATAAGTGCTCTGATTTATTGAATACACTTAACCGAGTATGTGCGAGTGAAGGTCCTCACGTGGGTGCACCACGTATTACTCCAACTTTCCAATCACAAACGATGGAACGCCCTTCAGGTCCTGTGTGTTATAATTGTCGCGAACGCGGTCATGTTTCCAGAAATTGTACACAAACGCAAAGAAGACCTCACTGTGAAAAGTGTTCGACAACTGCACATGAAACGAAAAATTGTCCGTATTTGAATAGGGCGACGATAAATACAATAGAAAATAGTGTCCCAAAAATAAGAGAAACATTGAAAGAAATCGCTATAAAAGATGTGAAATGTATGGCATTAATTGATTCGGGAAGTGGCAGTTCGCTAATCACTAGAAAGTTAGCCCAACATTTCGTGAGTAGTATGGTTCCCTGGGAAGTGTAACGTAGTAGCCCTAGACAATACGAAAATTGACATAGGTGATCAATTAACTGCCGATGAAAAACATAAACTGATCGAGTTGTTAAATCTGTTCGCGGGTTGTTTCGGTGAAAATTTAAAAGACCTAGGGAAGTGCTCGAGTGTTAAAATGGATATAAAGCTAACGTCAAAAAAGCCTATTGAAAAAAAACCGTATGCCATCCCATTTCCTAAACAACAAATAGTGAATCATATTGTGCAAGAACTGCTTGATTTAAGTATAATTCGACCGGCTTCATCTTCTTATGCATCGCCAATAGTGCTTGTTCGAAAACAAAACGGCGAAGAACGACTGTGCGTTGATTATCGCGAGCTGAACTCGATAACCGAAAAAAGACCATGGTCGATGCCGACCGTCGAAGAAGTTCTCATAGCTATGGCAGGTAAGACATTTTTTAATACTTTGGATATGATGTCGGGGTATTACCAGATAGAAATTCAAGAAGAATGCAAAAAATATACGGGGTTTGTAACGCGGGATGGGCACTTTGAATTCAATCGTATGCCATTTGGGCTCAAAAACGCTCCGTCCACGTTCCAAGAAATGATGCAACGATTAAAACAACAACTACAGGCGAAAATATCAATCTATGTTGACGAAATTGGGTCCGCTTCAGAGACGTTCGAGGAAGGGCTTCAAAACCTTGCAGAATTTTTGACGGTTATAAAACTTGAGGGTCTAACGTTACGTTTATCGAAATGTTCGTTTATGAAGAGTAGTGTAAAGTTTCTAGGTCATGAACTTGATGCTAACGGTGTAAAACCGGGACAAAATAAAACAAACGCGATTCGAGAATATCCAATTCCGTCCAATGTTACTGAAGTAAGAAGATTTCTAGGTCTCACCGGTTTCTTTCGAAAGTTTGTAGCTAAATACGCTCACATTGCTTCACCTTTGACGCGTCTGACGAGAAAGGACGCCGAGTTTCAATGGTCAGCCGAGTGTGACGATGCGTTTCGACAGCTAATTCGAATCTTGACAGAAGAACCCGTTCTGAAGATCTACGATGTGACAAAGGAGCATCAGATACACACCGACGCAAGTAGCATTGGTCTTGCGGCAATTCTTCTTCAAAGTGAAAGGAATGGTGATTTCAAACCGGTGGCGTATTTTAGCCGTGCTTGCAGTGAGTCTGAGAGTCAGTATCACAGCTATGAGCTCGAGGTTCTAGCTGTAGTGGAAGCCTGCGAACGATTCCGAATGTATGTACTTGGAAAACACTTCACACTACTTACTGACTGTGCCGCGATTTCGAGCTTAAAATCAACCAAACCACTTATCCCACGTATAGCCCGATGGTTTTTAAAGTTACTTGAATATGATTACGATATTGTACACCGATCTGGAGAAACAATGAAGCACGTCGACGCCATGAGTCGTGCTCCTGTCGAGTCATCGAAAGAGTCTGAAGATATCGGAGCCTGTATAATGAATGTAAGAACTTTAGCAGATGATTGGCTGTGGACGATGCAGAAACAAGATCCGAAACTAAAAGACATAATGGATATAATGACCGGGAAGTCGAATTCAAGTCAGCGAGAAAAATATTCAACCGAATATATTGTGAAAGATAACCGATTGTTTAGAAAGGACAATCAAAAAGGACTTTTGTTGGTAGTTCCCTGTGGTATGAGATGGAGAGTCATTAAATTGTGCCACGATGACGTCGGACATCCAGGAGTTGACGGAACTGTTAAACGAGTCGCACAACACTTCTGGTTCCCAAGGAGTCGTAATTTTGTAAAGGGCTACATCAAATCATGTATCGAATGCTGTTTTAGCCGAAACCCAAAACAAAAGGAATGTCAGTTGTATGGTATGGAGATACCTAAGGTACCCTTCGAGGTATTACATATTGATCATCTGGGACCGTTTGTTAGAAGTCGCCGAGGTAATGAACACATCCTTACAATAGTTGACGCACTTACTAGATACACGATCCTAGTTGCCGTTAAATCAACCAAAACCAAACCCGTTATTGAAGCATTAAATCTATTAACTTTGACCTTCGGAGTGCCAAGAAAGATTGTAACCGACCGAGGTACAGCGTTCACCTCAACTGTTTTTGAAGATTTCTGCAATAAGAATGTTATACAACATATAAAGGTGGCTGTCAGAACTCCACGAGCTAACGGACTTGCAGAAAGAGTGAACCAAAGCATATTAGCATTCTTAAGAGCATCATCAACTAATGCGAAAGGCTGGGATGCAGAACTACGTGGACTGCAATGGACGATAAACACTAGAGCCAACGCCACGACAAAATATTCGCCAATAGAACTCATATACGATTTTCCACTTCGTGACATTGGTGGTAACAAGTTACTTGCCGCACTTCATGACGACAATATAGATCTTAACGAATGCCCAACTAATAAAAAACGTGAAGAAGCCATTAGGAATATTGAAGCAGCCCGTCAAATTTGGAAGATAAGATTCGATGCTAAGCATAAAAGTCCGCATAAATATGAAGAAGGAGATTTGGTATTAATCGAGAGTGCTATCCCCAGTACTGGTGAATCCCAGAAGCTTGAGACTAAATATAGAGGTCCTTATGTTATAGCGAAAACTTTGAGATTCGACAGATACGTTGTCGAAGATATGGAAGGTGTTCAATTAAAGCAACGACGATTCAGCACAATCGCAAGCAGCGATAAACTCAAACCATGGTGTGCACTGTACCCTGAAATCGATGAAGAGTGCGAAACCGACGATGAAGATTCAACAGAGCTGGAGTAACTCGGGACGAGTTTCGTCAGGAAGGGCCGAGCTGTCATCACTATCATTATTTGCCCTATCCACATTCACCCTACACATATCCTTCGTTCCATATTTATCCTATATCCGTCCCTTTCCGCCATTATATACTTTTGGTAGATGGGTAACCCAAGGAGAGTTAGTTAGTTGAGTTGCGCATGAACGGTCGAAGGGTTAAGATCAATAAATATAAATTCATATACGGAAGTGCTTGGCGTTTTATTAATATTTGGATCATAAAAGTTTAAAGAATCGGCCTGACTGACACATATAAGTAGATAGTAACACATTTACAGTCAAGAGTTTCTTTCAAATTTGTTGTTTGTAATTTTTTATTTTTTTTTTATTTTCTGAAATTCATGGACTTGAAAAGTTTTCGTAATATCGATCATTCGTTATATCGGCATTCGTTATACTGGACCACCACTGTATTTTTAAAGTTATTGAAGCACCACCAGTAACAAGCCTTGTATCTGTTAATTTTGAAAAATGTGAACTTATGTACATAATGCATTAATTAATTAAGTTAGAGTGATTTAAAATTTTTTTACGGACTAATTACATTTAAATAGTGATAAAAGTTAATAAAGTGCGGCGGTTAAGTATGTATACTTCGTCGGTAATTATACTTCTTAATCAGCATCACGCCACATAAATACATACCTACCTATTCTATTTAAAATATGCCTTTATCAAAAGCTCATTTTGGTTTTTCATTATAAAGCAAAAATTATTTATCAACTAAATAACAAAAAAAAATAAAACAAGATCCGCCAACTGGCTGTCTAATCGTAATAAAAAGTGACGAGACAGTGTTGAGGGCTCGCCTCCAAAGCTGTAAAATTTACAAGAAATGTTATATGCCGGCTAAGTATATTTCCAAAGCATATATTTACCTACCTACTGAAATAAAAGTAAATTCATTCAAATCACATGAATGGAAATGGTGCGTCAGCAGGTACTCCCAAAAGGGGGTGCGTCTCATGCGTCTTGTCCATGAAAATTCTACACTGTCGTATATTTTCATATGTATAATAAATAATTACCCCCACTGACCTTAGCTTCTTTTGGCTTGTGATTTTTTGTTCGAATAATTTCAATAATGTGCATACATAATATTTATTTTAATATTTTATTGAAGACAACAATAAAAACTATACACATGCATTCGGATGATGCGAAACGTTAGAATCTATTTTTAGTCAAAGTCGAATGAATTTCACCAAACATACATCCAAGATGTTGTGTTTGAATTTGTCGATCGGATGATTCGCAAATAAAATAAAAATAGAATAATTTTTGTTTGGTTTACTTGATTTTGTTAGAAGGCGGCGGCGGCGAAAACATACGATTTGTGGAAAGCTTTTTCTTTATATTTAATGGCTAGATATTTTTTGTTTATTGCAATTTTAATTATTTTCAGATTCTGATCAGAAGGCACAAGAATTTTTTTTATAGGATGCGGTGTGATTTTTTGCATCACATTATATGAACAGTACATATGTACATACATATTATGTACATATTTGTTGGTATGTATGGATATTACGTACTGTAAATTGTACAGATTCTATACTGTACACATGTACGCATACCAACCTACCTACTTTTCTTTTTGATGATGGTCTTAATTAAAGCATTTTCGAAATGTGATCATTTTTACGTATTTTATAATATGTTTGTCTTCAATTTTAATAACTTTCGATTATATTCGACAGTTTTTGGTAAGGTTCTGTCCAACACGACACTTTTGGGTGTCCTTGCCTATGCTGAGGGATCAATGTTTATGAAACAAAGTTAAGGAAGAATGCCAAAAATTACAGATTGCATTTATTTAGCTCGCCATGGCCTTAAAATCGATTGTTAAACAATATAACTGATTAAAATGATTTACTGAAAAAGTATTGAGAGGTGTTTATTTGCTTAAGTTATTTTGACTTCCTCCTTTTCCATGAGTAACTTTTAAAAAGAACGAGTGAATTCAACAAATAAATAATGAACAAGTCAGTCAGTCAGAAAGTGACTAATCTTTCTATAAAATATAATATCGAACATCACCTGATCCTACTCTTTTTCTTGCTGCTGACTAATCAAAAACTGTTTCATGTTATAAGTTTCTTTTTTGTGAATTGTTTACAAATTTATCTATGAAAGGGAATACGTTGAACAACAAATTGCATTTGCATATATTCAGCAAAATTGGTTAAAGCTGTTGTCTTGAATTTTTTGTCCGTTGTCAAAATAATAAAGAAAAATACACACATACAAATATACACATGAAAAATCGTTGATTGTTTTACTTGAAATTAGTTTGTTAATAAATAGATACATACATTCATATATTCATTGAACAATTTTAAGTTTAGAGATAAAAGCCATGAAATTGCAACAAAAAAACAAAACAAATTTGTATGTATTTACTTAAAATAGGTAGCTATAGATGCATTTTGTTCACAACCAGTTGATGAATGGTGTAGTAAGAATTTTGGTATGAATATTTTATATAATATTTATTAAAATACAATTCTACAATGTAAGAATAGTTATTATAATTTTTATTTTGTATATGTACATGCATACAGTACACGTCTTTATTTATAATAATAATAATGGATACAATACTGACAATATGTCTGTCTCTTTAATCGACCGCGATATACCGTGGTATCTCAAATCTACCCAAAACGTGTTTCTTAACTTTTTTTTTCTGGCACGAAAATTAGGTACCCGAGCTTTAGAATTTTGAAATTTGGCACACGTATTAAGAGAGACCTGATGATGAAGTGTGTAAAAGTCCCCGTGAATTCGAGGCGAGCTCTAGCGGCAGGAAAAGTTAACACGTCGTCTTTTTCTGTTTGCCCTTTCAAAAAATAATCTTAGCTTAAGAAATTCTTTACAAAATTAAATATGACTAAATTTTTCACATCTGTCATTTTTATAAAGGTATTTGGCGCCTAAAATTGGTATTTTTTAAATTTCCTAAAAACAGCTGCATTTTATTTAGTCTAAAGCCGGTAGCGAATTTTGGGCGTGGAGGTACATATAACCAAAATTCATATACTTACATGTATGTTTAGGTAAACGCGTTATCATACCAAATTCAACCGTCTGGCAGGTTTTTTTTTTCAGCCAGGGATGGGGCTGGGCGTGCGAAAACGTCTAGGATCTAAGTATTTTTAATCAGTGCACAACCTTTTTCTAGAGCCAAAAGTTTCTTCTTTTAGATTGTTTGTAAATAAAGTTGTTTTAGTGGAAATAGGATCAGGATTGAAGTCGAATTTAAGGAAAACTTACTTTTGTTATTTTCAATTTTCTCAAAAACTAGAAGACATTTTGAAGTCTGATTTTGAGTATTTGACTAAAAATTTAAAGGAGCATTGAATATTAAACAAAAAAATACAATTTAATTATATAAAATTTTGAACAAAATCAGTTTAAACACATTATTTTTTTTTTTCATTTTTTGTTTAATTTTGAGTTTGAAAATTTATTTTTCCAAAACTTTCACCAAAACAACAGGTGCCTAATATCTTTATAATTAGACACATGTAAAAAATTTGGTCATAATCTATTTTGTAGAGAATTTTGCAAGCTATTTTTGTGTCTCAGATTATTTTTTGAAAGGACAAAGAGTTCCTAAGATAAATACGAAAAACCGAAAAAGACGACATGTTACACTTTCCTGCCGCTAGAGCTCGCCTTGGATTCTTGGGGACTTTTGTACACTTCATCTTTAGACTTCTCTTAATAAGCGTGCCAAGCTTCAAAACTGTTGGATTTTTATCCGGGTGAAAACTTTTATTGACTGGACTTTATTACAATTGACAAAAATGTGAAAAACAAGCAAAAAAAAAATTATAATTCAAATGTTTAAAATTAAATAAAGAATAAATATTAACGTTTAAATATTTCTTAATAAGAACAAAAAAAATGTTAGGAAAAAAATAGATAAAAGAAGGATGAAAGTAGAAGTATTTAAGAAAAGAGAGTTCAGAAGGAAGAAAGATGAATTTTTATGCGGCAAATGAACTCGAATATGTTACGAATTCCATTAATTTGCACAGGAAGCGAATTCCACAATATTACTGCATGGACAAGGCGCGCTGCCGAGGTACATCGGGCGTTTCAAGGCCGACGCGCCCCGTCTGCAGCGGGTTATTTAGCATTTTTTTTTTTAATTTTTTTTTTATCTGGCACGTTGTTTTTTATTAATTCTGACAAATTCCCCATTTTTTGGCGATTTGACATTTTTAAATTTTTGGGCGATTTAACATAATGTCAAATAGTCCAAAAATTTGGGCGATGACATTTTTCAGAATTGGGCGATTTTGTTTTGGGCGATTTAACACTAGGCCTAAATATGAATATCAACGAATTTACAATTCAAGACTTAAAATATTACCTACAACATCAAAACACTCGAGCTCGAATTTTTTCCCAAATTTTACCCAAAACGTAAAGAAACAGACGTAATACCTACCTATTATTACCTTCTATGGATGTAGGTATTACCAAATATGTATTATATTTGTAATTTAATGTAATATAAAACTACATAAAATTGGCAATAAAAAGTCTTAGCGTTTACAGCTCTGTGAATTTTAAAGATTGATCTTCTTTATGGAAAAGAAGAAATTACAAAACAGTATTAGAATATGTTAAACAAAAATATTGCAAACTTTACCGTAATTAAAGCAAGAAATTTTTTTTTCCGCAAGTAGGTAGTTTTACTTCAATTGTTTGTGTTTTATTCCCTATCACACCATATCGAATTTTATTTTTATTTATAAAAAATACAAATTTCATATAATATCTTTGTGCATGCGCTTTAATCTTGTTAATTGTAAACCTTTTTTCGACAAAAATAAATATATAATAATATAATCTATCGGCGCAAGAACTGGCTTAATTTACTTGTTGACGTCATACGTTTATAAATGCAAATATAACAAAAAACAATTTCACATCATTCGGTTAAAAAAAAAAAGAAAGTTACGTTGAAGCTTAAGGTACGATATTATATACATAACTATATTTTGATAATTAATCGAGATTTTAATTGTTATAAATGGGAAAACCAGAGACTGGCTCTCACTGTTTCACTCGTTTTAAACAAACTTGTTGCCATCCAAAAATGATATGTGATTTAAATTTCAAGTCCTCGAGAACTAGTTTAAAATCGATTGCAAATTTTTTACAAACCAGGCTAATTCAAACGTTTTAAAATACCTATAAACAATCGTCATTCAATCTTTTTTACGACTCTGTTATGATCTGCTGCGACTTAAAAGCAATTGCAGAAAAAAAATAAGAAAAATTTGGTAAAAGGCTGATAGGTAGAAGTTAATTTTTGATATTTTTGCCGCCAAAATACTATCTGAATCAGTATGGTTGCAAATGAATGAACATCAAAAAATGGTCATTACTTCAATAATTCGCCAAATTAATGGCTGATTTTTGGAATCCTCAATGATATTATTAAAAAAAAAAAGTTTGAACATTATTTTTTAGACGCCATTATTATAAAATAAGTTTGAGTGGTCGGATACTAAAGTGGCCGGCTTTTGAATTTTGGTCGCCGGTTACCTACTGGTAAAAAAGCATTTTTTTTAAACAAATGTAATTTTAGTTTTAATTTAAACTAAAAGTAATTCCTTTTTTTTTTCGTATTTCATTAAGAATTGATAAAACTTTTTAAAAACAAATAATGTGAAATTATTTACAATCAGATGAATTTATTATCTAACGCCAAAGTAAGAAAAGGTGTTAGGTAGCCGGGTACTAGTACATTTATCCTACACACACTTGTACTAGTCATATACTGCATTATGTACATACACTTATGTGTATTCATTCACTACTCCCAAATTAAAATATTGCATTAATTTATAAGATAAGTTATTTTAAAATGTAAAAAGAACTTTTAAATTATAATTTAAACTAAAATATTATAACAAAATATTTAACAATTTAAACCACGTTTGCTGAACTGGCAGTGAGAATTATATATTTGTCTAAGGAACTTAGGTTAAATTTGCGCCCTTAGAATAAAAGAGCCTTCATTCATATCAAACTATTCCTGACGCTCTCAAGATTAAATGTAGTGGAAATTAGAAACGATATCAGAATTTTGTTTGAGTATTCAAGCTCTATTGACGCTGTAGCAAGGAAGTGAACAATAAAGCGATAAGCCTACAGCTGTACAATTTTTGGCAAAGTATACTTTATGTTGAATAAATTAGTTTTAAACCTATGCTCCTTTTGATGGCTGAGCACAAAAAAATTTAGCTGTAGTAGAAGTAGAAGCTGGGTTCATTACTACTACAACTAGACCGTACATTTTCAGCAAAACCAGTGTAGGGTTGTGTAGGTACCATTTTAGTATCAGATAATTATTATACATGTCTATAAATAGATTGTGTCTTTAAAAATAAAAAGCATCATTTCTTTACCAGGAATCCTATAATACTGGTTACCCTCATAAATAAGAGGTAGGTACTTTAACAAGTTTTCAATAAATTTATAATTAAGGCTTAAAATAAAAACAAACCTGCTATCGTGAATCGATCCATATAATTGATTAAATTTACAAAGCATAGGACACCAACTGTGAACCACTCCTTATAACTGATACCGGAACGCATTGTAATTCTGGGCGGTTGTTCCATATTTTCCTCGGAGCTGTTGCTATTGCTGTCCGTTGGCATCAGTTTTTGTGATGAATAAGTCGATGGAATGCCCCCGACACTATCGTCGGAAGCTGCTGTTGCTACCGATGCGTTATCCATTGTAGAGAGGGGATTGTATCCTTGATGATGAGGTCTGCTGGTCCCTGAAGACGACATTCACGTTTAATTTTTGTGCACAGAAATCGCGACTACGTCAATAACCAAATATACTACGAACTACGACTACACAAACACTCAATATCAAAACGGAGGAAAACGACGACCAAGAGACGCCTCACGCGACCCAAAGGAAAAAAAATCAAACAAAACCAAATGGAGCAGATGAGAGAATACACGTCCCTTGCAGCAAATAGTGCACCAAACTTTTATAGATAACAAAAAAAATGTAGTTTATGTAGTTGCACTCGTTTTTATCGAATTTTCCGACTTTTACATTTGCATTGCAGAAAGTTGACAAATAGACAAGGGAACTAAATAGGACGAACTACAAGCACAAAAACACAGGAATTTACTTTTTCGTTTTTAAATTTTGCGTGCAATTTAAACAAATAGCGACAAAAACTTTATCGCGTTGGCAAAATCTCAAGGTTTTATCAGTTTTTTTTTGTTTTGCTTCGCCACTTTGAGTTTCTGGTCAAAGATCGAGATCTTTACTGAATAGCGCTTCTCCAAAGGTACCAAACTTAAACGAGTTATCGAATCTAACTGATGAATCAATAAAAATTGAAAGAAATTTTATTATTGACCGGAAAATGTTGATAAATTGCAGCGTGCCTTTCCGTCTTCTGGTCGGCTTGGAGTTGGGTTATTTTCTTGGACTAGCTCACCGATGACGAAGACGAATTCTTTTTGACTGAGCAAGAAAAAACAAATGGAACAACTACATACCATACCAACTGTATTTTCTGTCATCGAATCGGTATTTTTTTGAAATGTCAAATTTGTAGTAGACGGTGTTCACATTGGACTCAGATTTACGATTTTTTTTGGCATAAGTCAGTCAGCTCGTGTTCAGACACACACATCCGATTCACTCTGACGTTCAGTAGTTGTTAAAATAAAACACAAATTTTTATTCGCCGGAGAATTTAACTAGAAATTTTTCAATCACAAAATTAATATTTCACTAAATAAATATGTTTCCAATTGAAACAACTTCGATTCTGTAGTATTTAAGTGCCAAACAAAAACTAAATACTAACAAAACACATGTCACAAAAGGAAACGTCAAAAAAAATCCACAAATTTTTAAAAAATTTAAAAAATCCTGCCTCACTTGCCTGTCTCTTTCTCACCACAGAGTGGGAACGAGAAAAAGTATATAGACGTCAAAAAAAATCCAAAGAGTAAGTCCAATGTGAACACCGTCGTACATGCGCAGAGAGAAATGTCATTCCACAACTCACGTCAGCTGTCAAAAATTCATATAATTTTGTGTTTTAACAGAGGAAATTTTTAATTAAAAATCATTTTGTGCTGTTCTTTGTTCATATTCTTTAGAAAAAATGATATTTTTGATACATATTCAACCAAAATAAAAATAGACATTCCAAGACATTAACCGTTTCAATTCTAAACGGTTATAGTGATAAAGCTTGGAATTTAGTTTTTGCTTCCACTAGTAGAGGGCGATTAAAAAATTCCCTCTTATTCAAGGGGTTAATGTATGAGCTAAATTATAACAGTTATTTTTTTAAAGTAAGATGGCAGAAATGCGAATTTAATTTTAGTGAATATAGCAACCTTTTATTTGTTTCTAGTTTCCGGTTAAAATTTGAATTTTCGTAGTTGTCGTTTTAATTCAAATTCCGTTTTTGGTTGAAATTAGAATTTTATGTATGCCTGTTAACAATACAAATATGTATGCCAGCAAACAAAAAACAGAGACATTTTCAAAAAAAAAAAAAAAAAAAAAACAGAAACTCTTGCATGAAAAATAATGTGGTTTTCAATTAAACCAAAAAAGTTTAATTTTATGGGGTTAAGTTGATCTTTTTCAGATTTTGCCTTCGATTCCACCTTAAAAAAGATCACTTTTGGCGGTGTCTGTATTTTTTTCGAATGATCTTTAAAATCTCGATTGCAGATTTACACAGTTTCTTACACGTACTTGCACAAACACCAAAATAAATGGCATAACTAAACGTCAGTTTGACTAGGTATTGAATTTTCCATACGCAAGAATTTCTTTGTGGTCCGTGTTAATAATAAAATAAAAAATTAAATAAAAAGGAGTCGATTGATTAGTGCAAATAGTGAAGTTTTTTCATCTGTATTATGGAAAAACGTGTTTTGACTACCTTCCAATCTACACACAAAGCACTCACACAGTTAAAAAAAAAAAAAGCAATCCCGATTCCTTCGATTCACCACGTTTGATCTCTGTTTTGAACCTCAAATCTGAAATGGTTGAATCGAAAACCAGATAACACGCATTGAATTGCTTATGTGCTCAAAATGAATTTCTTTTCATCAACTTTTTATTTGTTTCTTGTTTCCGATTCAAATTTGAATTTTTGCTTTAGCCAGAAAAATGTATGTACCTATAAGCCTATCAAAATTGATGAAGTATAAATTTTATGCTCTGGCTAGAACCACCACTGAGATTGACAACGAAACAGATTTATTGATGACGAAAGAAATCAAAAACATTCAAATAAGCTGACGTTTTATTATCTTACAGATGTTTCTGTATCAGATCAAGTAAAAGGATTTCCTTCGAGGAATCCTAAAAAACACGCGAACGCCAACCCCGAAGGGCTGGCCTAACGGTTCGACTTACAATAATTCAAACAAGTATTTTAATTGGTAGTCAATCTTTATTTTATGCGTCCGTCCCGTTCTATATCTAACTTAAGACTAACTTATAATTCTAATCCAATGCTCCTATCCCACGATGCACCGTTGGTCGGTGGCGATATCGTATCAAGGTCAGCGTACAGCAAAAGTGCTGACCGTGCACTTATTGGTCAATGACCGGCCAATTCCCAGGCGGCATGAATATCCGGTGTCGACAATGAAATCAAATTCACAGTTACCTGTGGGAAAGGGTTTCCATTATTAATTGCTGACAAGGCAATTGTGACTTGTGCGCATGTCCGAGGCGTACATGCGTCGTGATAACTGATCATGATAATGAAAAAACAATGAAAAACAATGACGAAAATGTTGTATAGCCATCTCTTTTTTTTCCTTTTGTTTGTCTCTTTTCTGTATACTAAATAGCCAGCCATCTTCTCGTCAGCTTTAAGAGTAGACTAATTTTTTCAACGAAGTACTAATAACGCGCTGTCAACTTCCCATTGGGGCCCTTTGCAACTCGATACCATTGATGTTCAAATCCATGCAAAAAACAGTTTTTTACCTTTACCATGTAAAAAACTGTTTTTTACCTTTTCTAAATAAAAAACGCGTAAATAAGTGTAAAAAAAAATGAAAATTCATATAGAAAACTTAAAAAATTCGTAAAAAAGTGAAGAAGATCTAAATAAATTAAAATACTGAGAAAAAAGAGAGAGAATGAGATGCATTGCCATTATCTGTCAAAATCTAAATAAAGAAAGACAATTTTGCAGTCATTCAAGTGTGTTGAATTGTACAAAGTGCCAAAATTTTTGTTATTAGAGCTACTTCCTCTAAGAAAAAGTATTTTTTATAGTATTTTCAGAATAGGTAAAATCATTTTATTGAAATCGAAAGGAAAAATAATTAATTGAAGCATTTAAAAATAAAAAAACTTGGACGGAAATAGATTAGAGATTCTGTTTTTATAAACATATCGAAAATAAAATAAAATCCCAATAGTTTTTTTTTTTAGATATCGCACTGATTAATCAGCTCCAATAGCATCTTCAGTTTTGAAGCTAACCAATTTTGATTAGTTTCCACGTTTTTTTTTACTATTTTTACATAAGCATAGCAAAAATAGAGCAGGTAGGAAAATTTTACATTATTTTCTTACCTGCTCTATTTTTGCTATGCTATGTAAAAAACGTAATTAAAAAAGTCGAACAACACTGCTCGACACCCGATGTTATTTTTTTTTTATAAAAAAAACAATTACTGATTCAAGATCTTCGAAAACCTTATCAGGAATCAAGTGAAGTGAAGTGAATGACCAAAGTTCGGCAGTTTTCCTAAATATTATGCGAGAAGAAAAATATTTTTCAAACATTTTCAGCAGTCAGTATTTTTTTTTTCAAACTATGTATTAGGGTGGTGCTTATTTTGGCAATGTTCGAATTTCTTTCTTTGGTCGTAAAAGTAGTATAATATTGATAACTTCACGAAAAAATAAAAAAAAAAAAATAAAAATATAACCGCAGCATCTTTTACTGGCCACCATAGAACGAAAAACGAGACGAAAGAAAATTGAACAATGCCACAATAAGCGCCACCCTTCTATGTATATCATTTATTAAGTACGGCATATATAAATAAAATTATCTTGAAGTCAATTTCACTGAAGTTGTTCTTGTTTCATTCATAACCTTCATTAACATGATGGTGCGAAAGCTTTAAAGTGAACCTTTTCAATTTAGTTTATTCCTTTAATAATTATGTTCATTTCTTTTATGATACACTGGGGCGTATACGTACTATTTTTTGAAAACCTTGTGCTCGTTTTTGCCAAGTTAATTTGTATAAGGCACATTGTGACGCTTTTTGGTGAAAGAGAGTAGTGTTTGATCCACAAACCTATAGAATAACAATGGTACTCGCTAATTATTACGACGAAAAAAACCCATAGATTTTATAATAGCTGGCAAAAACCTGCTAAAGGTAAAAAGGATTATTTATTTTTGAAAAAGGACCTTTGGTTTTTTTTTTTAATTTCTCCAATATAAAGAGAGGTTTTTTATCTGGTTTTCAGTATTTGACTAACAATTGATATAAGAGCATTGAATAATAAAAAAGGAACAGTGATACAACAGTAATTATGCAACATTTTGAAAAAAATAATCAAACATAATTCTAAAAAAATTCAGTTTCTTCTTCAGAAATTTGACTTTGAAATTTGTAAATATAGCGCATCATTGTAAGTACTTTCGTTGATTTTTATTATTTTAATATTTTTTTCCATTTTAAGTCAATTTTTCAGAAATTGACAACTTAACCCCCCCCCCCCAACACCCCCCCGCCACAGGGGGAAGAACAAGTCCATGAGTGGCACTTGCATCGAAGAAACCAGACAACTTGCGATTCTTGGTATGAGTATCACGAACCACCTCTTGTGGAACGAACACATACTCAACGTTGCCAAGAATTCCGCAAGATGTCTAGGTTTCCTTCGGAGATGCAAGAAATTTTTTTCCCCTTCTGATCTGGCTATTATCTATAAAAGTTATATACGACCAAAGCTTGAGTATAACTCCCATCTCTGGGCTGGTGCTCCAGCAACTTACTTAAGCCTCTTGGACAATATTCAAAGACGAGCCTTTAAAATGATTGGAGATAGGAACATTATAGAATCGTTTACGTCTCTCGAACATCGTCGTAACGTTTCATGTCTCTCTCTCTTTTATCGTTACTTCTACGGTCAGTGCTCTAGTGAAATAGCCAGTTGCATTCCTCCCCTTAAACAATTCAACCGTAATACTCGCGCTTCTAGGAATGCCCATCAGTTTACCCTTGAGCCCAACTTCGGTCGTACTGTCAAATACAGGGATTCGTTCTTTAGCCGTACTACGCGAATGTGGAATGCCCTTCCTAGCTCTGTCTTTCCCTCTCATTGTGATATTCAAAAATTCAAGACCAATGTACACCGACATCTCCTTCTAAATCCCCTCCGCCTTACCTAATGCTCGCACTGTGTCTCTGACATATTAGACATATTAAGGGTACCAATTCCCTTGAGTGCGCGTAAATTATAAAAAAAAAAAAAAAAAAAAATCATCCTCCAAAATATTCTGCATGAATTTGGGGACACCCTAAAAATCTTAAGAACTCTTTCCTAAGGGTGAGAGAATAAAAAAGTTTCTATTTCCACCCAATTTGTATCTTTAGAAATTTTTGATATTTGAAATATGACAAACTTAATAATTGGTAATTTGGTTCGATTGCAAATTTATGATTCTTTAGGAATAAATTTAATATATTTTATAATCAAATATAATTTATATAGTTTTAATGATTTTACTTACATCTTCTTGATTTTCCATTTCTTCGGAAGAAGAGCCAAATAAACTTATGAAAAGCCTCAATTTATTATACTTCAAAAATACCTTAGATACCTACTTCCATTAGCTTCAACAGCACTCACCATCATTTCTGAGGTAATATAGGTACTTAAATACCTATCTACATAAACTTGTACACATTTTGTTGACCTCATCAAAGCAAAGTAGTAGGATGAGTTAATAATTAGCCAGTTCACGTTTCTAAATCTCACTGAGATCTCATTGAGCAAGCTCCGTCATCTCCACTGAGCAGAAGGAGAAACCTGAACAAAATTTCTCCGCTAGAAGTCAAAACCAATTTCCATCTCTTTTTTATTAATTAATCAACTGCGACAAAAAATAATTGAGCAAGCGAATCCAAAAAATATCAGTCTCAGTTTTTTGACAGCAAAAGTGAGGAATCTCACTGAGGAATTACGTTCAGATTTCTAAGATTGCTGAGATCTCTGAGATCTCAGTGAGCTTGAGAAACCTGAACTGGCTAAATATAAATAAATTTCAAATCTGAATAAAATACTATATGGATCAATTACCAGAGCAACTCAAACATGCTTTTACACAGTCAATCAGAGAGCTCATCTTCCACATTATAAACGATGCTGACTTAAACTCCCAAAATATAGAGATTGGTAACTGGTAAGGTGGTTAGGAAAAGCATCAGAATTTGAAACCACTCTAGGTCTCTTTCTCTCCTTTTCCCTAGGTCAACAAAAATGAATGAAGTTATCATTTCCTGCTTTCTGGCTTTCAGTAGGTATAGGTATCTCAAGAGCTCATATTTGCGTTGAAAATCAGAACTTAACCTAATGTTCCTATATAAAATATTTGAAATCCTTATTTGCTTATCTATTCCTTTAGGAAACATTGTATATGTATGTGTAAGACAACGACGACCACGACTCAAGAAAACAAATAAGATAGGAAATTACAGATAAAAAGGAGTTCAATGACATGACATCTTCCACATGGTTTGCTTGAATTTGAATCTTGGAGATTCCATCATATCTTCTTCTTTTACTCGTAGGTATAGCAGCGGTCGTCCAGTAGATGAAGTTTTCCAGCATTCAATTTGGATTCTAAATCAGATTTTGAATTGGTTCTGGTCGTCCTTGCGGTTTCGTCCTCGTAAATAGACAGGATAATGCGAGGAAATTCATAAATATCCTCATAGGAAGTTCTACCTAGTAGAATCCTTCCTTCGTACCTACAAACTGATGGTTCTTTGCACAAAATTCTCTATGTCGTCGGCGGTGTCGTCGTCGTCTTATGGTCGACGTAGCCATCGTTATCATCGCATCTTGATTTCTAATGGGTAAACATACCCAACTACCAATAGCTACTATCATTCCATTTGACTTCTGGGCCCCGTTACATATATAGATTCGTCTATGCAGCCCACACCACACTTTATATGAGCCTCCACACCATCAACGGACACTTTATACACGAGATGTCATCCTTATTATACTTCTCGAGTTCAGGGAGATAACCCCATTCGCCCTCGTTCCCAGTCACAACGTAAAAGCCCTATATGTAGCTTTTCAGTCGAAACCGCATTCAAGGCAATGGCTATGGCTACGGTGAAGTCCACTCAAGCATTTTATTCGAAATTTAAATTTGTTCTCAGAGCTTTTGTAGGTCTCCACTTGAAATGCTCTGGCTGATAAGTGCTTGTGGTTGTCGATGTCGACACTAAAAGAGGGTGCGGGTGGCTAAAATAAATTCCAATGCCATCGGACAAAAGAAAACTGTCTCATTGCAAGGTCGTTGATTGCCCAAATAGCTGGAACTGTGTGGCGGGCGACGAACGCGCTCAGCATCTATTCAAATGGAATTAAAAAAAGATTCTACAAATTATAATTTAGGGGCCTCGAGAACAAGAAAGATGCAAAGCTTGGCTCTCTGTATAGAATGGAGGGAGCAGCGTCCCTATACCTCCCTGCTTATAAAGAGCCCTCCTGGGTTGGCTTCGGATTGGAATCACTTTAAAGTCTTTCTCTTCTTCTATTTCCATTATAAAGTTGTTCTTGTCGCGCTTTTGATGCCCAATTATATTGTGCGGTTTAATTTAATTTTGCTTCTTCGCCTTATTTATTTTATTTTTATTTTTTATTTATGACCTAGAAGTGGATTTGCGCTTGGCCTCGGATTTAAGGAAAAAAATCTTCTGAAATTGCAGAGATTGTTGTTGTTGTTTTGAGCTTGTTGTGACTTAAAAGAGAGCAACAACTATACATAACTTGTATTACATTATGAGTTTGCTCTTTTCATGCTATGGTACTTCATTGCTAATGGAGGATGATGTGGTTTAAGATGAGGAAAATTGCGCGACTCATAACAAATAAAGTACATGAATGAGTCGTGTGTACTTACTTGATTTTATCATAACTTGTGTTTTTTTGCGGGATATAAATATATGAACACAAAACTTTGCATAAGATGCGACATAAAAAATCGTATGGAAGGGTAAATTTTTCCTAAGAATCGACTTGAAATATAAAAAAAATCATTAAAAAACAACGATACTCTCGATGTTATACTATACAGTAGACGCTCGATATAGTGAACTAATTAAAACCATGCCGGAGGTCTAATGTTCGATCCCCAGCCTCGCCACCTATTTATTTAAAAGAAAAAACGGCTACTGCCTCTTGCGAATAATTGACAAATCCTCCAAGAGTATCTCCTGTCACAGAAAAGTGCCGCTCGTTAGCCGTTCGGATTCGGCAACAAACTGAAGGTCCCCTCCATTCCTGCAGACACGCACACAGGAATGGTTGAGAGTTGTAAGTCACTATAGGCCCTAGTTCTTCATGAGCTGTTGTGCCATCAAATTTATTTATAATCACTATATTGGATCGTTCACTTTACCAAGATTCACTATATCGAGCGTCTACTGTATTTTTTTTAAACAAAAAAATCCATTATTTTATTATGTGTTTTTTATATTTTTTTATTTTTAATAGTTTTTGAAAAATTAATTTTTAAACTCAAAGTCAAAGTTGAAAAAAAAAATTGTTTAAACTATTTTTGTTCAAAAGTTAAAACGTATTCAACTATCCTATAAAATTTGTAGTCAAGCTGTGAAACCCATATGCTGAAATGTCTTCTAGTTTTTGAGAAAATTGAAAATAACGAAAGTAAGTTTTCCTTAAATTCGACTACCATCCCTTATTTTGTTGCTCCGAAGCAGTGTTGCCAGATGAAAAAAAAAATTTCCCCCCAGAAAAATTTAAAAACCCCCCAGATAACCCCTAAGTTTTTTTTCAACTTTTTCTTTCAATTTTTTATTCATAGCTCATACATGTACATACATATGTACCTACAAGTACTTTGGTATTCAAATAGCATTTAAAAAAATTGCTTATACATATTTAAAATTTAATTGAGCCAGTAATTATTGAATATTCTTTGATAGTATATTCAATTTCAAAGAAAAATGCAGGTATTGGGATAATTTAACTTTAAAATGAATCCCCCCAGATTTCCCCCCAAACATTTCGTGCCCCCAGATTTCCCCCAACGATGAAAATAAAAACCCTAAATCTGGGGGAAAACCCCCAAACTGGCAACCCTGCTCCGAAGATCCCTTTACAATAATTGAGTATAGTAAAGTAGATTTCATATTATTGACAATTTTCTCAAAAAGTCAAAGACATTAAGACATCCGGTTTATAGTGTTTTAATAGAAATTGATAGAATCAATTAACTATTAAAAATAAAAATATTACCTGAAAGGGTTTTTGTGGGATAACACAGACGCATCAGTGTAGGCTGCAAAGTTTTCCCACCATCATATTAATATTGAAGGTTTAGTGATTCAAATGCAGTTGTTAAAAAACCTACATTCGATCGACATGATCACGTGACCTTCGGTAGTGCAGTTGGCCCGGAGATGCTTTTTCAGAGACAGTTTTTCAAATAAAATTGAACATACCTACATAGACTATATAAGCGCCACTAAACGATCGTGAAATAGCTATAATTCCAGCCTATATAAAACTTAGTGGTAGCTCACTCAAGTTGTTGTTCTTTCATTCAAACCTGCAATAAAAATATTACCTAAAAACGTAAAATTTTGAATAAGATTAGTTTGAACAAAATTTTGAGTTTGAAAATTAGTTTTTCAAAAACTATTCTCTAAATTAATTTGAATTAAAAACAAAATAAAAGCACGGACTTTCAGCTTTAAAAAAAAGTATAGCGTGACATTGTAAGTGATCCGTGGCTTTTCATTGATTTCTTTTCTATTTCCACCTAAATGGGGAAAATAGACCCCACTCCCATACGATTTTTTTCTTGAATTATTTCGAAAACCGTTACTTTTATGAAGAAAAGTGTTATCATCTTTTTTATAGGAAATTATGAAAGCTACAAATTAGCACTTAACATTTTTTCTGTATAAGGAACTGTTAGGGAGATATTTTCGAAAAACCAGTTTAGTGGGTATTTCATCCCCTATAAAAGTGTTAGCGGCGGCGCTTCTATCGATGTAGACTTTTAACAGTTTAAGGATACCATCAGAAGGTTGTATACAAAAATTCAGCTTTCTGTTTTTATTATTTTTTGCACTTTTAAATCAAAATCCGAAAAGCGATACGAGACCCAGACGATCAGACCACACAAAAAAAAAAAAAAAAAAAACTGGATCAAGAACTGTTTTTTTGTTGCTTTTAGCTGTTATCTGAATTTTCAGATAGAATTTTTCATCTGAAAATTCAGAAAAAAACGTAAGAAACGTAACTAAATGTCAATCGACGTCAACTGAATTTTTATGACTGCTGGCCAATCAGAAGCTCTAAAAATGACAGTTCAGAACTGTCAAATGTGCTGTTCAACGCGGCATATGTATATCAATATTATGTATGAACACCACCTTACAAGTGCTGCCAAATTACTATTGAAATTCTATACCAGTTGACGGGCGGTAAATTTACCTAATGCGTGGTATACATTATCAATCATTACTGACAGTTTTGACTGATGAATAATAGTGTGCACACTGTGACTGACGGTTTGTCAAGCTGATTTGCTCACAAAATATTTTGTGAGCATGACTGACATCTGTCAAAACTGTCAGCCATGATCGATAATATGTACCACGCTTAAAGTTGGTGGATTGGTAAACATCTAGCATCAGACGTCAAGGGTAGTTACATACATAGATTAAGTAAGTAGGTATATGTAATATGCACTGTAACTAAGAACCCATTGGTAAATAAAAACAATTTTCTCATTATTATTCTTCCCCACTCCTACCAAAGTCAAACATTTATGAAGGAATAACTTTATAGATTATAGCTGTTATTGCGGCATCTTCTAACTTTGAAATTTATATGATTCCTTCAGAAGGATGATGAACTCATAAATTCATCACATAACAAAATATAGACCACCTACCTCATAATTATAGTTTGGTAGTTCGGTCGTTTCGAAAGTTTACCAGAGTGGTTAGGATTGGCGCAGACCTGTTATTTTAAAAAGTACCCATGTTAGTTTACTTTTACAATACCTTCCAAATAAAAATGTCAGACATTCTGTGTACATACATACATATGTAGGAAGTACCTATACGATCCTAAATTTAAACTTTTAAAAATTATAAAATGTCAAAACTTCAAAATAATTTGTTCCCGTTCATATGAATCACTTTCGAAAGATCCAAAAACGAGAACACGTCCCAGTCGAGTTACCTTGCACTTTTTATGTTGCATTCTATATTCGACCAACAACCTATAACATATATCCTACATATAGGTTTACCTACCTCCGTCTTCAGTCCTCATCCTCACACATCGGTCGGAAGCAATTAACTCAAATTTGACAAACTTTTAGTATGAAATTCAGGTCATTCAGACACCAAATTTTAATGGCTTCCACTTGGGTGAATATTTTTTTTTTTTCTATGTCGAGTTTCATCCAACCTCCCATGTTACCACCATCAACATCACTATTCACCGCCTACACGAACACTACCACTACCAAAACTACATATTCGCTAACCGGAAGAGAATTCCATACACGGATAGTGTGATGTAGGTATGAACATGCCGCATTTAAGGTCAGTCACTATTTTGACAGAATACACTTTCATCGTCGTCGTCATCATCGTTGTTAGCGTCACCATCATCACTAACGGTAGAAAACATAGTTTCATTTGAAGTGTAATCTGTAATCAGTATTTTATTCCTCTCTTTTTGCTTTATAATTCCGTTAGTTTGGTTGTGAATAATTGTCTATAAGTTATACATAGGTTGTTATCCCGCTAATGTGTTTTGAGGATGTGATGGCCGTAATTATGTTTTTTGAATGAGCAGTCTCAACAACATCAAACCACATGACGTCCACATATCCACATGTCATTGTGACAGTTATGTCGTTGTGCGATTGAAATGTCACCTTATCAAGTTCAAGTTATGTATAACAATCAAAATTGTGAACTTGAACTCTTGTCAATTATTTCAAACGGAGCTAAAGCAATGCATGTTTTTCATTTTCTCAAGGTTATTCAATTGATTTAATTTTTTTTAATTGCATAGTCATCTTTTTCATTTCTTCAGTGTTCACATTCATTATGGTGGCGGTAGATTCGTCTGCTTTCTATTCAGCTTTATTTTTTAAATAAGGGTTGGTTTGCTAATAGGTATAGGTATGTACTTTTTAATATAATATACCTCATAACCCAGGCAGGCCATATCGACCTATACCTAAGGCATGGGAGTGCCATAATTGGATTGAATATATATTTTAATAAAGTCAATTTGAATAAAAGTAAAACGCTGATTAACACGCCATGAAATCGACGGTAAATGGATACGTGTTTGAAATGGCTAATATCTTAAACACCTTAAATATATGTCTAAATAGGTATCTTATACAAAGCTACTAAAGGTACCTATTATAAGCACGGAATATTGATTTGATAAAAAAGTAAATTCCAACTAAAGTTAAAAGATCTAAAGTCGCGATAGGTAGGTTGTTTGTTTTTATTTTTTTTAAAATAGCTTTGTAGGTATACCGTATACCATCAAGTAAACCTACTCCTAAAAAAAAAAAAAAAAAGAGCACAAATCTGTTTAGGTCCTTAAAAGGGTTAAAAACTTTATGGCAACTTGGAAATGTTTATAGAATACATAATTCTTTTGGACCGGAGAAACAAAAAATTATGTGAAAGTCAAATATTTTTTTTCGGACGCCTTATTAAATTAAAGCAGAAATTGAAAATTGGGTATAGACAGGAAGCATTTAAAATTCTTTAATGGAAATGTTAATTTCAGGGCTCAGTGAGTGTAAGATAAAGACTTGAGAATTTGTCCTCTATTCTATCTACAACGTGAATTGTTTTGCAGATGGATTTGAACTTTAAAGTTATTAGTCCCTTGAGTCTTGCTTGAGTATTTCTTATAGCATAGATACAATTTATAAATAAAAAAATAAATTTGATGGCACAAACGACTCATAAAGAACCAGGGCCTAGTGATTAACAACTCTCAACCATTCCTGTGTGCTTGTCTGCAGGAATGGAGGGGACCTACAGTTTGTCGAATCCGAACGGCTAAGGTGAGCGGCACTTTTCTTTGACAAGAGATACTCTTAGAGGATTTGTCACTTCCTCGCAAGAGGCAGTAGCTACGAAAAAAACTTAAAGTGGAAGCGGCTGGTATTGAACCCCAGACCTCTGGCATGACATAGATCTTCCTCGATAGATACAATCTATTGTAAAAAAAAATTTAAAAGGGGCTTGAAAGAGGAACTATGCGACTTTGAAAAGTTGTGGAAATAAACAGTACGTACCTATAGATATACCTGTTATGATATTCAAAATTTAATGTATCTACTTACTTACCTACATTAATTTGAATTTTTCTATCGAATTATCAGACGGCAGGCACGCAGCCAGAGGGGGGGGGGGGGGGGATCCTTATTTCTCTTAATAACATAAGACAAAATTCCGAAGATGTTTTCAGAAATTTTTTTTAATCCGCATCGCAACTTGGCAAGAACTTATTTTAAATTTAATTTCGTAAAAACAAACAAACACGTTCGTTATAATCCAAAAACGTAATGTATTGAGGCCTTTTTTATATTAGAAAAAAGCTGATAAGGTTCGCTTAAGAAGCTTAGGTATATCTTTGGTTCTATTTATTTGATGGTGAATATAAAAGTCTTTTAGCTTAAGGAAAATGACAGACCATTTTTCGCTGTAAATCTGGCTCTGTGGATTCAAAAAATTAAGGCGCCTAATCCTGCTGTGAAAAAAAATACATATAAACATGTAAAAAGGTAATAATTTGTTTCATATATGTACATTAAGGTGATTCATTTCCGCCAAATTTTTTTTTCTCGGTGCTCAAACTTAATTTTAATCTACATATAGAAACAAAAATTCTTACCAAGATTGAGCTCTTAATTCCAATTTTAAGTACTTACAATTTTAATATGAAATTTTCCCATATAAAATGCACGTAAAAAACATTGTTTTTTTTTTCAAATTTCTACTGCTCAGACATCTTTTATCATATTGGGTTTCGGTTTGATGGATCTAATGGGGAATTTCACGCTCTTTAAAATTGTCTCAGTGTTTTTTTGTGTAACTTGCACTGGCTCGCCAGTAGGAGTCATCAAAGTCTAATTTTTGAAATAAATTGTTTTTTTTTTTCAATTTTTTTGAGCAAACCGCAAAATTTATGGAGAATAAAAGTGCTGACTCGTAAAAAATAATTTCTTTTACCAACATTTAATGAATGTATAGCCTTTTTTAGGCCTTAAAACGTGTTGTTAACGATACTGCTGAACGATGTGTTGCTCTCATTGAAAAATTTAACGAGTTTGGTACATCTGATTAAGTGCGAGTTACACAAAAAAACACTAATGCAATTTTAAAGGGCGTGAAATTCCCCGTAAGGTCCATCAAACCGAATCCCAATATGATAAAAGATGTCTGAGTATTATAAATTTGAAAAAAAAAATCAATGTTTTTTACGTGCATTTTATATGGGAAAATTTCATATTAAAATTGTAAGTACTTAAAATTGGAATTAAGAGCTCAATCTTAGTGAGAATTTTTGTTTCTATATGTAGACTAAAATTTAGCTTGAGCACCGAGAAAAAAAATTTACGGAAATGAATCACCCTAATGTACATACATTTACGTACATTAATTCAAAAAAAATATTAGAATTTGAAAAAAAGTAATGAGAATATATAAAATATTTTAATAAGGAGCCTTTTATAATAAAAACTAGCTGACCCGGCGAACTTCTTAATTTAAATTTATTTTTTTCCAATTTTCATCTCCGTAGTGTGTTTATCTGGTTCAATACAAATCCAACAAAAAAATATACATGCAATGTGGATGATGTTCAGCCGAGTTATGTGCATACGAAAAAAAAAAAATAATTAGGAAAGTTTGAAATTTTAAGATGTTTTCACGATTTTCTTACTTTGTTGGTCGAATTTTCGTTCGAATTTTTTTAACTTTCGGTTCTGTTGTGTGTTAATTCAATAATTCAATAATAATACTCTCCATGTCTATCGAATAAGCCGAGTTATTCGCGTACAAACACAATTTCATTTCAAACATTTTAAAAATTGCAAAATTCACGATTTACCTACTTTTTCGGTCGAATTTTCTTATTTTCGGCTCCGTTGTGTGTTGATCTGGTTCAATAAAAATCCAGCGAAAAATCCGCAACAAAATCGGATGATAATTAGCCAAGTTATGCGCGTACGAACACAAAAAAGGATTCATTTTTATATATATAGATTCTATATTTGCTACTAAATAAATCAGCTGAATTTAAATGACCTTGTTAAAAAGTTGATAAGCTTTTAATGCTCTTTATTCCACAAAACAAAAGTCAGGATGAAACGCCAAGCTTTGGCTAAAGCTATAAAGCAAACCCCCTCTGAAACAAAATCCTGGCTACGGGCTTGTCAATAAATAAACCAAACTCAACTTTGCTTTATTAATTGAACTGGCAAGAACGAAATTTGTGATACAATTTACGTGGTCTAAATGAAATGAATTGTATATCGTTGGAAAGATTTTGCACCATAGAAGAAGTGAATGTGAATGTAATAATTTATTAAATTAATTAACCACACCTACTTAAAAACAATAAAATAAAATTTTATGATAAGAGCGATCGAGTGTGACAGTAGCTAGGTATACCTAAATGTTTAATAAATTCATGACATTTGGCGTGTTCAGGAAAATGAGATCTCAGAGATTTCTCCACGCCAAAAAGTGGTCAAAGCGAGTCCAACTTTTTTTTCCTCAGAGTTTTGACAGCCAAACTGAGAAAACTCTGAGATCTCATTTTCCTGAACATGCCTATTAAAAACTTATTTTCCAGCACTGAGTGGAGGGATCATTGGAATGAATTTGAAATGTCGAACGGTGGCATAGGGTGGCGAGTTTCATCGAGGACTCCAAATAAAGTTGTCTAGAATTTTATGTCAATAACAGAAAATTTTCTAGAAGTTTCTATCAATTAGAGGCTAATGTAATCAGCCCCCGAAATTTGGGAGCTCGAGGTAGGTACTTCGCATCCTGCCGGAATATACTCTTAGCAAGGAACCGAAAGTAGTTATATTTAGGTTTGAATGAAAGAACAACAACTTGAGTGAGCTACCACCAAGTTTTATAGGCTGGAGTTATAGCTATTTCACGGTCGCCAGGCCGATCATCAGACTCCTTTAGTGGTGCTTAGTCTATTTATGTTCAATTTTATTCGAAAAACATTTTGCCCCACTGAGGCTCGAACCTAGACCAAGCGTCTCCGGGCCAAGTGCACTACGCACTGCGCTATCGGCCTGGCGACCGTGAAATAGCTATAACTCCAGCGTATAAAACTTGGTGGTAGCTCACTCAAGTTGTTGTTCTTTCATTCAAACCTTCAATATTAATATGATGGTGCGAAAGCTTTGCAGCCTACACTGCGCGTGTGTTATCACACAAAAAACTCTTTCAGTTATATTTAGTCCTTTTCTTGGTAAATCATCGGAATTAAATTTGAAATTTTCAATCTGAATACAGCTTGCAGAAAAAGTGCATGGAGTGTAGGTATCATTGAACAACTTCTTCTGACGTCACACATGGATAATCTAGTTTAAAACATTAAAAAATCCGACTTAATGCATAGATAAATATTGTCTATAAGGTCCCTCTTAAGCTTATTATGATAGCAGAAGGAAGGTTTTCAAAGGTTATCATATCGTAACAAAGAAACAAAGAACATAATTATATTACAAAAACTTTTTAAGTATATCTACAAAGGTACTTCAGTATTCAAGATTATTTATTTACCTAGGTACCTATATTAAAAAAAATAATTTGTTTCTTTAATAAAAACATAACGAGGCATCCCTTGTTTCAATTAAAAAAAAAAAGAACAATCCAAGAGCTTAATCCTATTAGAACAAGAATAAGCAACCTTCATTTACCTACTTGACCTCCATAATGATTCCCCTTGCCCTCAATATAAATTAAAACTTCACAGTTAAACCCGCGCCAATGTCGTATTTTATATGCCTTGGGCTTTAGCACATTTTAACAACAACAACAACTTGTTTTCGCAGCATAACAATATTGCAGGCCGAAAAAGCAGCCGTCAGCTAGCTACACAACAATTCGAAAATAATAAAACAAACATTAACAACACACAGAGCACACCGGAGCTACCGTACCGACCGACCGACGACGACGAAGCGACCCAGCCCTGCTTGCTGCTGACGAAAGTTGATGGTTTTCCTCCTTTTGGTACTTGGAACATTGAAACAGAGCGACATGTTTCTTTTATTTTTTATTTGCAATTAAAATTCAACCCTCCTTTTCCTTCCCCTCACTGGCATATGATGATGGTGACGACGGGGTCGTAAATAGCTTCGGGAATCCTCATCCATACCGTCCTTCGTCCTCGTTATTGTCATCATTATACGTACATAAACAATCCACCTAAACTTTCCCAAGCTATGTAAGCATGTACATATATGCCTACAACGCGACGTGCAGTAGGAAATGTTCTCGGCATTTCCTATTCCTATTCCTGGGACTGACTTACTTATTATTATTATCCTGCTCTTCGAGTTTCGTTCGATACTATTTCCGTAAATTCGTTCGTTGAGTTTTAGTTGATTTTATTTTATGGACAGACCAACGCACCAATCATATGCTTGGCATGACAATGACTTGCCAACTTCGATAAGAAAGTTTTTATAAAATTAAAATTGTTGCCTTTGGATAAGGACGAACATTGATACTCAACTGAGGGAGAAATCCTTGTTGCTGTCACGCCGCACTGCAACGCGCCGCGTATACGACGCCACCGCCCGCCTACACCACCCCAATTTCTCCAATCCAAGCTTGCTTTTGCCTGCTGTTGCTGCACGTGCTAACTGTGAGTTTCACAGCGAGTAGTTAAGATGGCTGTTTGATAGGCAACAATATCATAATGTATGCATTTCAATGTAAATCCACATTTCCACTCGAACGACCAAACCCAATAACAAACAAACTAAGCAAAGCACATATTTTCCAACCTACACTCTACAACACATCACCGCACCCGGCAATCCTGGGACCCCTCTAACTCGACATGCTGGCAATAAATATATCACATATTTGGAATGTTACTTCATGGATCCCAATGTCACCCTTCCTTAGATGAACAACATGGAAAAACCGCTGACTGTGAGGAAAAAAGGACTTTTTCGTGTAGAGGTATATACATATTACATAGGTATATAAAAAGAGTATATATTGTCCTCATTACGAAGACGTGACTTTCATACAATTAGTATGTGTGTTATCCTAAGTTTTCATTCAATTTATTTCAAATTTTATGAAAACAATTTTGATAGCGATTTAGGAACTGTTAAGACAAGTTTTGGACACGTTTTGTAAATTTTAGTATCTATTTATATGTTATGTATACGTCATTGGAATTTGAGATTTCTTCATGATAATTCTGTCGATTTCGTCCATAGTTCATGGAAATGTTACATTAACTTTTGCATTTCATACAGGACAAATTTTTTTTGATGAATCTATAGGAGGGATCAGTGCTAGCGCTGAAAGCCCCCTCATTCGGCCGCCATTTTGGAAAAGGGGGCGTTAAAAGATCTTTTCGATATCTTGAAAACCATACATCGCACAAACAAAATTCCAGCATATTTGTGTAGATAATTCTATTCTACTCAATTTATGTTAACGCATTTTTTATCGGAAAATTGAAAACAAAAAAGTTATAACCAAACAAACATGACTATACTGTCAAGAAAAATATCATTATCTTTTTGTTTATTTATTTTATTTATACTCTAGGCTGAATTTCTTAAAATTAACAAAATACAAATTCATAACTAATTGCCTGTGACTGGCCAATTGTTGAATCCGACCTACCCACCAATTAGTGACTTTTTAGATTACATATACTTTTTAAATATCCCAAAAAATGGAGGTGCTATAACTTATCCAAATAAAAAAGGCAGTGTAGGCAAGATAGGACGTTTGCCTCTCATTCTGGCTATAGTGGATTGCATAAATCTGTCCTTTATTAAAGCTCTCACAGGGTTGTCGTATTGTTTATTTTGAATGGACCCAAATATGAAAGAATGGTATGTAGGGTTACCGCCTTTTTTTTTGGATAGAAATTTTCATTTAATTGTTTTATTGATACAAATTAAAACACATTTATCTTTTTCCACACCACCATGAGGTAAGATAATACACGACTTAAAAATACAAATTGCACAAAACTCTAAAAAAAAAACACACCTCTTGAAAAATACACGAGTGAAAATACAAATTGCACAAGTTAAAGGACGATGAAGAAAATTCTGGTACTGACGAAGGCCCAAAAGAAATAGTCGACACTTGAAATATTCTTAAATTTATTTTTAATATACACTTTGGTTAAATGTTTATTCTTTTATTTAACCTTTGTAAATATTACTTAAATTATAATTTATTGCACACACATTTAAAAAAAAACTTTACAAACGATTTTTAAAAAACTACCCTTCTTAAAAACATAAATTGCACTTAAAAAAAAAATGCACTTTTTAAAAAAATAAATTACATAAAAATACTTTACTTCACATTAATTGACCGCTACAAAAATCTACGCAAATAATACTCTTTCAAAGAAAACAGCTTAAAGTTTTGTAACTGCATTTTAACGTAGTTTCCACACATTAAACCAAATGCAAAAGATAAAAACACTCTACGATAACCCTCATCATTAAAAATTTTTTTAAAGCTCTAAAACCAAAAGCACCTAAACAGAAACCCAAGGAAAAAAAATCTGAACGAGTTGCCAAATGGACATGGGTAACCCTGAATGCACATCAATATTTTATGGGGGTTGAAGTTGAATAGCAGCAGAGCAGCAGCCATAGGCCACACGCCACAGCAATTCAGTGCGCAGTGCGCACTCAGATGTGCGCTCGATAGGACGTTGGGTCCGCGTCAGATGCTATCAGAAATTTATGGGCGGGCAAACACTTTTTATGAAGGAGATCTTTCAATATAGTATGGTGCTAAAATATGGTGCGCTACTGATTTTGAAAAAGCTCTCCCATAAGACGTGTACTGCAAATTTATGTTGGATAGACCTTAGTGACTTTTTAGATTGCATATACTTTTTGAATATCCCAAAAAAATGGAGGTGCTAGAATCATATTGAAAAAAAAACTTCAAAAAATTAATTTAAAATCGGCTGAGGTTGACCAATTTACTGAAACTAGCTATTTTTTTGTGAGGCCACGAGTACGATAACTTAGGCGCCAAAAACTGATAACTGTTTTTGGTAGAGGGGTCACAAACAACCATTTTTTACTATGAAAGGGGGGGTCTATCACGCCCCGTTTAGGAGGTACGGGCCATTTTAGAAAAAAAAATGACTTAAAATGAAAAAAAAAAATTAATAAATGGCCGTGTTCGCGGGGTACTCAGATAGGTTATCTGAGATACTTTAGTATCGGATATGTTTTCGAACGAGCCGGATAGGTTACCTATCAAAAATCAAAACAGCTGACAAAAGTTTAAGTACGTACCAGAAATTATTTTTTCCCAGATCTCTGTTGTGTCCTCAAAAACGTATATTGTGTCCTTCCAATTAACAGATATCTTCATTTTGTTTATTTTTGCAACAATTTGTATAGGTATTTTTATGTTTAAAAGCCAAAAACAAACAACAAAAAATAAAATCAAACAAGCAAACAACTACTCAAGCGACACCCGAAAACCAAAAGTCAGATGTAATCAGCTGTTCCTCAAATTGCACATCAGATAGTTTAGTATCCCGAAAATTTTAGGATAGCTTTAGATTTGTTTTCGACAACAGCTGTTTGGTTTATCAGCTGAATTTTCCTATGGCAATACAACAACACAAACCTATCCGGATAGGTTTGGCTTGCCCCCCGAACGCGGCCAAATCTGTTCTTTAATTCTAAATTTAAATTAAATTATTTGTGTCAATAGTTTTTAAAAAATTCGCATTTAAACTCAAAATTTTGATAAAATAAAACGCACAAACTTGCTTTTGTAGTAAAAATTTCTTCGAATTTTAAAGATTGTGTATTATAAATAAATAATTTTTTTTTATTGGAGCCTTAAGTTTAAACTCGTATTATACATATAACTTAGAGCTTAAATTGAAAAGTTATTAAAAATCAACATAATTCGAAATAAATTTATTAAAAAAATCTTCTTAAATTGTCTTGAGAGCTAAAAAAAGTACACCATCTGATTTCTTTAACTAATCTGAATTTTTGGTGAAAAATAAAACTAAAATCGTAGTTGCGTGTTTTTTTTAAATTAATTTTGTATATATAAAATTTTGTAAAAATTTTTAAGAACAAAAATTGGTACACAATTTTTTAGTATTTATTTATGTTGAACTAAAAATTAAATTTAGAAAAAAATTATCTACCCATTTTTGAAATATCGTATTTTCAAAAAAAAAAATTTGAATTTTTTTTTAAATCCAAAAGTTGTTTTTTTTTTTTTTAATTTTGAAATGCAGTATGATTTCAACTTTTGAGAGAAGCTTTTGTATACAAAATTTTATTTAAATCGGTTACACACATAATGAGATAGTCAAAAATAAAGAAAATGGTTCCATGAGAAGTACTCTTAAGAATGGTTAACTGTAAATTTAGTTTTTGGCAGATCATAGACCATAATAATATTAGTATTTAGAACAATTTTAATCAAAATCGTAAGAGTTATTTTCGAGAAGATTTATATTTTCTGTCACGGTTTTTTAACATTTATATGGAAGGTACCGTTAATTTTTAATTTTGACTATAAGAAAAATGTTTGTCCAAAATATTTTAGATAATGTTAAGAAATCGCTTGTTACCAAGTTTCATGAAAATCAACCAAGTCGTTTTCGAAATATTTTATTTTCAAAAAAAGAAATTGAAACTGTTTTTAAAAATCTAAAAAAATATTTTTTAAAAAATTTTGGTACACAATACTTTTTAAATTTTTCAGATGAATCTCCATAAAAAAAAAATTCAAAATCAGTCCATTCCTTTTCGAGAAAAACAAAAATAAAAATGGTTTTATGGGAGGTACCCTTTAAAACCACTTTTTGGAAATTTAATTATCACCAAAAGGTAGGTAATTTATTGAATTTTTTTTTTAGAAAAATCTGTCAGACATTTTTGAGAAAAATAAGCTTTTTGAAAAATGCTAAAAATACTATATGGCAGGTACCGTTATTTTTGTCCTGAAAGTAAAATGAAAAAATGTGTCAGGGGAATGTTCCAAAAACACTTTATACCAAGTTTAATTAAAATCGGCCCATGGGTTAAGGCTGTAGGCGAGTCCACAGGCAGACAGACAGTCTCGAGTTCAATTTTTTTTTACGAATCCAAAACTAGCCAAATAGTACCTATATATCGCAAGTAAAAATCGAATTTTCAATTAAGGGAATTGCATAAAAATGGTGTACCAAATTTAAATCAAATCGGCGCAGTTCAAATAACAGTGAATGCTTGGGCGCACAGACCGACCGACGTGTCGGTGTGGCGAAACCATGTTTTTCGGACTTCTCCATCATCGTGAATTTGGATTAAAACTACAAAAACTTTTTTTTACACGAAACCAATACTTACCCTATAGAGAGATTAAAAATTATTTATGTTAACTACATACAGGGCATCTTTTGGTATTTTTTTTTCGGGAAATGGTTACTAATTACACTTTTCATAAAACTATTTTTTTTTTTAGTTTTCCTTTTTTCCCAATAAATTTTTTTTTTGATTTTTAGAGTAAATTTTTTTTGAATACTAAATATTTTGAAAACGACTGTGTGAATTTTTATTAAACTAAGCAACATCAAGCATGTGTTTTTAGCAATAAAAAAATATTGAAAAAGTTTTCTTATGATCGAAAAAAACGAAATTTACATAAAAGCTAAGGAACATCTTATTTTCTAAGTTTTGATTTAATTTTTTTTGAGAATATTAATAACAAAATTTTATAAAACATCATCTATACCTACATATAAGTATGTATAAACAGTAGACCTACCTCTCATATTTTCTTTTAATTTCGGAACTTAGGTTCATTTCATTTTGTGGGTCTTATTTTCTGCGGCATAATATCGCGGACCCAAATAAATGAAACCTATAAAAAAATGGTCCCAAAAAATTAAATAAGACTAAAATATGATAATATATGTAAGTCATTGATTTTTGTATGTATGTTTTCGTGGCCTTATTTTATTGTTTTTATGGTTGAAAGTAGGTATTTCCTGCAGGCCTAATTTTGCAGAGCTCACAAAACTGGCGTTTTATCCGGTTTATATCTAGGTACCTATAATTTGAAATCATGAGTGAACTAGTGAGGACCTTGTCATTACGCAATTCTTGCGGGAGTCCGCCTAATTCGCCTCCCAACTTAGAAATGAAGAACTGGCGTCTGACTTGAACTTTAAATTGGCTACGATCTATCGGCCTACCAAAGTTGATACATCAACACAACATATAAGCAATACGTATGCTTTGCGTATTTTCTCCTTGCTGAATCCAATTTTTGTAAGTAGAAAATTCTCATAATTATTCAAAAAACGTATCTCAAACACAAATCCCCACACACAGCTCATCGAACATTCCATCTTAAGCCGCAAAGTTCTCGATTTAGAAGGTATAGATAATCTACAACCTAACTAAATTATGTAAATTATCAAATTGAAAAGTACCTACTTTCTGATTAATAAAATAATTTTAAAAAATTTCCTTCGTTTTTCTCTTTCTATTTCATTACTTATTCAACACAATAATTTAAAATTCATGCTGTGCTCTCTGTATTGCTTATATGCCAAGGTCATTAATACAACAACAAAAATAAATTACAACTCCACACTGACTGTACGATTTTTTGTGTTCGTTTAATTTTTCCACATCAAAGAATTTTGCTTCCATGCTTCTTCCGTTTTAATGTCATCATTTAGATTGTTTAATGCGCCCTCTGCTTGTTGTAATTTGAAGTTTATAAACAAAATTATATCTTTTTTGCCACAATATTGGTATAACCGACGCAAACAACAGGATCAATTCCTTGTGCTTAATCCTCTCAAGTCACCAAATGGGTGGCCAAAACCACCATCACCATCACCGTCACCAGCCCCAACCCCACTACCAAATTAAACTGAAATCAGAGTTGCCATTGTTTGTGTATTGGACTTTGTTTATGCACCCAAGGGTAAATTTTCATCCCCAAACCCAACGCAAACCTAGTTGAGTTTTTTTTTTTTTGTGCAGAAGCAGTTAACTCATATCTTTCTCTCACTGACACAAGCAAAAACATCGTTAAATTAATGCACATGCGCATAACGTATTATGCGTTTTTGTTGAGGGGGTGGAAAGCTTTTAGCAAACACTGTTAATTTGTAGGTTGATTTTGGTTTAGACTTTATCGCATCGCAGAGAGAGTGTTGCTTGATGTTGTTGTTGTGTGTTGTCCGTATTTGGGTGCGTTTAAGCGCAGAGAAATAACTGTTCACTGATTTTTTCATACAACACACTCAAAGTTACAGTGAGTTTCTTCAGTCTACCGAGTGTCGCGATAAAGAGCGTTTCTTCCGAATTGTTTTGTCGTTCACGATATAGGGAATCGTTGCTGTTATTATCGTCCCCTGTTTTAAAATTTCTATTTATTACTTATAAACAAATTAATAATTATAATTGATTACAAAAAAAAAAAAAATAACAAAAAACCTATCTCTCAATGTACAGTGAGTGTGATTAAAAATCGTTCCCAAAAAGAAGGACTTTCACAAAAAAAAAAAAAAAAAAAGAAGAAAAAAAAAAATAAACAAGAAAAAAAAGTTCCTCCCTTGGCATTTCTTACTTTTTTCTGCTGCTCGATTATTGAGTTTTGTGCGTTGGTTTTTGTTGACGATTGAAGATGGAAGTTGTGGTCGCGAATCAATCTTAACACAGATACCTATATACCTAATAGATCCTTAAACTTTGGGTGGGAATATTATACAAAACAAAATCGATTTGTGTAAGTTTTTTTTTTTTTTTTGTTTTCGAAAGTTGTATGGCGACTGTTGGTACACCTTACATTTTTTCCTTTTTGTATAATATCTCAAAGTGAAATAAATTGAATATCTTATTTATGCCATTTGCATAAAACACCAACCTGCTGGTGTTTTTCTTTTCTTTTTTTTTTTTTTGTGGTGCAGTTTTTCTATTTTATTCTTGGTCCTTTCTAAAGCCTGATTTTACACCCCCAACCCAAAAAAATGTATACAAAAGTGTAAGTGCATGTGTGTTTGTGTGCAAGAGATCCCTTAGTGGTGAAATAAGGGTGGTGGTCTAGGTCTAGTAAAGCAGAGAAAGGGGAAATAAAAATACAACAGCAAAAAAAAAAAAATATAAAATAAAGTGCAAACACTACACTGAGAGAAGGAAAAGGCTGCAAAAAGTACAACATCACACGTTCGTTCGTAGATACATTCAACGCAGCAATACACAGCGCCAAGCAAAAGCAACAAAACAACAAAAATATTATCGAGCTACACTACAACAACCCTCTTGATTCGACAAAAGAGGGTTTGTAGAGGGCGCTGCTGTGACTAGTTAAAGCTATTGCCGTGTATAGAGCTCTTCAACCCCGAACTCATTTTTTGTGGATTACCAACAACTATTTTGTTTTTGTTTTTTTCTTGTACACATCCGTTGGATGAAATATTTCGAATGCTGTACTAAATGATGTAAGTGCTGATATTATTATTTTTTTTTACCAAATTTACATACATATCTGACTACCTACATATATATAAAACAGATAAATTGCTGAATTTTTTTATTGGTTTGTTTGGCGAATATGCTAAGTGCGACAAATTAATTAATTAACATGGAAGTTAATTTTGAAAGTTGGTCATTCTCATGGCATTATTTTATTCATTCAGTTTTATTATGTTTTTCTTGTTTTTTTTTAAGGATCAGACAGTTTCTGTGTTGTCTGACGATAGCAACAATTTTTTTTATTAATTTAAATTGAGTAAGGTATGCGTGAAATTTTGTATCTCTATTTTTCTTTTTGAGGAGAGAGGTTACGATATGAGCAAGCAATCAGAACTAGAAGATAGCAGCGGGTCAGATTTCTCCTTACTATTCAAATTTATTCAAGTTGTACGAGAAAAAATGAGTCAGAGATTATTATATTTCCTCATTTTTGTTGTTGTTTTTTTAGTTGTGTAAGGCGAATGCTAAGTTGGGTTGGGTGGGTGAGAATGAATGTAGCTGTGTAGCTTTATCAAGTTTAGTAAGGTTTACAATATTATGGTTGTTCTTTTTTTTTTGGGTAGGTATCTTTTTATACTCACCTAGATAAGGATTATCTTGGATTGTTTGTAAAGTAATTGAATGAAATAAGGGCTTTGTTTAATATGCCGATTTGTTATTATGGCACAAATATGTAGGTATGTATATCTATACATAGACACATGTACACAGGTCAAAGAAACATGCGATAATTTAATGGAGATATTTGATATGTACCTAGGTATACCAACATATATCTACGACTTTAAAATCTAGGTATTAATACCTACCTACAGGCAGGTATTGGGCCAAATAATAATTTCTGCATCTATAGTTTGTTAAAATTGTAGGGTTGGGTTGGGCTAATTTCTTCCTGGATCGATTTTTTTTTTTCAAAAATCTTCTTTTCAAAAACTTTCATTGACATTTTGGTTTTATTATTAATTTGTAAAAAAAAAATCAATAGTTAGGTATTTATTTTAAAAACATACATTATTTAATTGAATTCGTTAGTAGAAACAAGATAAGAGATTAATTTTTTATGTAAAAATGTATTACAATTTTAAATTTAAATGATAATGGGCCTTAAATCAATCACTAATGTCGACTATTAGTAAGATGCAAGATTAAAATAAAGTGTAGAGCTGAAAACACAGGAATGGTTGAGAGTTGTAAGTCACTAGGCCCTAGTTCTTCATGAGCTGTTGTGCCATCAAATTTATTTATTTATTTAGAGCTGAAATAGAATCCTTCCAATAAAGAAAACATTTTACCTTCTAATCTATTACAATCCTGTCACATAAGATAAAACGCAGGACTGGATCGCACAAACTAGCTCTTGTAGTAAAAGTTTCTTCGAATTTTAAAGATTGAGTGTGATAAAAGTAAGTAATTTTTTTATGAGAGCCTTAAATTAAATTGAAAATTATTAAAAATCAACTTAATTCAAATTAAATTTATTAAAAAAAAGTCTTCTTAAATTGTTTTAACAGCTAAAAAAAGTACACCATCTGATTTCTTTAACTAATTTTAGTTTTGGAGAAAAAAAAATTTAAAATCGTATAGGAGCGGTTTTTTTTTCTTAATTAATTTTTTATAAATAAAATTATGTAAACATTTTTAAGAAAAAAAATTGGTACACAATTTTTTAGTATTTATTTATGTTGAATTAAAAATCAAATTTCGAATAAAATTATCTACCCGTTTTTAAAATATCGAATTTTCAAAAAAAAAAATTTGATTTTTTTTTTAAATTCCAAAATTTGTTTTTTTGAAAATTTTGATATGCAGTATGATTTAAATTTTTGAGAAGCTTTTGTATAAAAAATTTAATTTAAATCGGTTACACACGTAATGAGATAGTCCAAAATAAAGAAAATGGTTCTATGAGAGGTACTGTTAATAATGGCTAACTGTAAATTTTGTTTTTAGCAGATCGTAGAACATACTAATATTAGTATTTAGAACGATTTGAATCAAAATCGTAGGAGTCGTTTTCGAGAAAATTTGAATTTTCTGTAACGGTTTTTTAACATTTATATGGAAGGTACGGGTAATTTTGACTATAAGAAAAATTTTTATTCAAAATGTTTTAGATAACGTTAAAAAACTTCTTGTTACCAAGTTTCATAAAAATCAACAAATTCGTTTTCGAAATATTTGGTTTTCAATATACAACATATTTATATAATACTATTTAAATTTTTCAGATAATTCTCCATAAAAAAAATATCAAAATCAGTTTATTCCTTTTCTAGAAAAACGAAAATAAAACAAAAATGGTTCTATGAGAGGTACCATTTAAAACCATTTTTTGGAAATTTAATTTTTACAAATAGGTAGCATATACCTAATAGAATTTATTGATTTTTTTTTAGAAAAATCTGTCGAGCCATTTTTGAGAAAAATAAGATTTTCCAAAAATGCTAAAAAAAATTATATGGCAAGTACCGTTATTTTTGGTCCTAAAAATAAAAGGAAAAAAACGTGTCGGGGTAATGTCCCGGAAAAACTTTATACCAAGTTTAACTATAATCGGCCCATGGGCTTAGGCTGTAGGCGAGTCTACAGACAGACAGACGGACAGAATTGCGAGACCCACTTATTTCGTCTTCCCTATCATCGTAATGTCAAGTTTTATTGTTATCTCAAGTTCGATTGTTTGCACGAATCCATAACTTGCCCTATAGTACCTATATCGCAAGTAAAAATGAAGAGTGAGATCTGAGATGTTCGGTACATTCACATTTTTTTAACAGTTACTACCTCAGTACTTACTCGTATACAGTAAAAGCTCTTATTGCGGACAACTCCCTTAAGCGGACAATCCCTTTAGGCGGACTAATTCTCACGACCGTGGATCTTGGATGTAAATTCCATACATTTTATGATCCCTTAAGCGGACACTCCTTTACCCGGACGCGGACAAGAATATTAGCCGTGATTTGTTAAATTAAATTCCCTTAGGTGGACAAAAACATTTTTTTAGTATGTAAATTTCAACCAATGTTTTTGGAAATACTTTTACATATTTATTTTCACAGCGACAATAGGTGCGATTTCACAAATTCATAACGGATTTTATTTCTGCAGCAGTAGTCTGTTTTTGTATCTTGTTTCTTGTATCTTCATGTCCATTTTTAATTTGAATGAATTTCATGGCTTGTAGGTGCAAAAATTTTTCTATAATGCCACTATATACCATACATTTCCTTATATAACTATTTTTTATTTTTTCCCTTGGACGGACAAGTCCCTTAGACGGACAAAAGTGTTGCTGTCCGGCTAAGAGAGCTTTCACTGTACCTAGTAAATTATTTTATTAAAAAAGTATTTTAACGATTTTTATTTCATTTTATTTTTACTAAATCACTTATTAGAGAAAGTCTCCATGAGAAATTTGGCTGTTAGACATTTTAGTGTAATCTCATTTTGAAGTTTGTATTTTGGCTTGTTGTTAAGACCCAACTATAATAGACGGAAGCAAACGGATGCTAATTTCAAAAATGAACGAACCGTGTGTTGCCTTCCGATCTGTCAAGTACATACATATGTAAAATACCCATAATTGATTTAACCGAACGCAAGCACCTGTCAAGCTATTTTTGATAATAATAATTTATTTTTTATTAATTTGTTTGTGTTGTTTGGTTGAAATTTAAAAATATCAACAAATTAAAAAAAATATTACCGAAGTAAAACAAAAAAAAAAACTTAAATTTTTATTAATATAGGAAACTTTTTCAACAAATATTCTTGACTTTCTTCAGAGCTTGTTTTATGGAAAAACTAGTTTTATAGGGTTTTCGAGTTTTCAGTTTGTCAAAAACAATTATTAATTTGATATAGGTGTCAAAATATGTATGAATATTTTGATTTAAATGTCAAAGTAATAAAAGTTTGTGAAAAATTTAAAACTCGAAAATCGTAAAGAAACTAGTTTTTTCGTAAAACTAGCTCTGAAGAAAGTCAATAACATGGCCGTTAGAACTTGACTTGCAAAAAACACTCCTTATATAGGAGTGTATTGAAGTCCTTTTTTAGATAAAATATCGGTCGTTCCGAAATCTTTAGGACTGATTCAGATAACAGAAATATTCAGAATAAATGACGTGACATTCCAATTCCCGATAGCTAACAACAAGAAAAATTGATTTTAGAACCTATTTGAAAATAAAACTAAGTTCTTTTAGTAAAATGATACGTTCCATGCATTTTTTGTTAAAAAGGAATGAAACTTTTTGGATTTTCAAGCACCCTTACCTGCCCCCCCTTGATGCTGAATGATTCTGGAGCGAAAAGCAATCCAATTTTGTGATAATCCGGCCACTAAGCACCTTGAAAACCCTTCAGAAAGAAAGGTTATACCTACATAGTAGTTAGAACCATTTCCGAAATAAACCTGCCATACAAGTACCTTATTTTTTAGATATCCAAGTTTAAGTCAAAATATGTAAATAAACAGTTAAAGAAGAATTTTTGAAACCGAAAAATATCCTTAAAAAATATGAGAATCAATGAGAACGATAGTTGATTGAAATATTTCCCAAGTATTTCAACAGTTTTCTTTTAATTTACGATTTTGTTTCCTCGTATAAAAGGTACAAACGATTTTAGAAGAAATAAAAAGAACGTCAGCAAATCTCCAGCAACAACTTGTTTCTTCATTTGCAAGAGAACTATCAGCTTTTACACGATGAAAAAAACTATAAAATCAATTAAAAAGATTTTGTGGAAAAGCCTTATTGGTCCTTCATCGACTTTATCAAAAAACATATACATATTCAGATTCCTTGTACCTGCCTGAACAGAATACAATGCTGGAACCGGAGCTGCAGACGGAACTGGAAGAGCTATCAAAAAGTTTTGTACGTTATTTTTTTGTACGCGCCCACAATGCAGCTGTACAGCTTTGAAAGTATTTTGAAAAAAAAAAAAAAAAAAAAAACAATATTCTTGTGTACAAGCTCAGAATTCACATTTTTTGTTTCCAATACTTTTCCTTTTAATAAATAATTTTTTTCGCGATACTAATAACCACAATATTTTTTTTCCGACCCAAAAAGTTGTTTTTTTTTCTTCATACAGTTGGAAACGTCAAAAGTGCCGTACGTGAAAAGTTAAAAGTTGGTGAACTTTTCCGTCTGCGACTGCAGCTCCGTATGCGGCTACGTTCCGCGTGAATTTGTGTGTACTTATTCAATATTTTGACAGCTATTCCAGCTCCGGCTCCCGTTCCGTCTCCGTCTCCATTCTGTTCAGGCAGTACCTCGTACAAACTGCCTGCGTTTGCATATAAATACGTAATTTTTTTTATTAAAGGCTGATTTCCAATGGCGCGTTCGCGTTAGAGACGCTTACGTATACGTTTACAAGCTTTACGAACGCGTCAACGTAACAGACGACTTGAAGAGAACCTGAAAATCAAAATGAACCTACATAACTGTAATTTCGAATTCCTTTCAACAAACTATTCCATTTTTTTTTTAAACAAAATCGTTTTTTTTTTTTCAATAAAAGGAATTTGTCCAGAAAAACCGATTTTTTCTTCTAAATAAATCGATTTTTTTGTTGAAAAAAATTCGAACATTAGTTTAACTGTCAAAACGCACGCTAAAGTTGATTTTTTTCAACTTTAACGTTGAGTTAGCTTATGTTACGTTGGTTTGTGTACATGCTTATAGGTGCCAAATTGTAACATAATACCCAACGCGTCATTGTAATCAATTTGCTTAAATTGCTATGTGTGAGCTTTCGCGTTGAGAGAAAAATCTGTCAAAGCGACGCCCAACGCGGCATTGGAAATCAGCCTTAAAGGGCAAATTCATAAATTTCAACTAAGTAGGTAGGTAGGTTAGTAGATATAGATAAGATCCAACAGCTAAGTTTTAAGTCTAAAAGAAAGTTAAAGAAAAAAAAAAATAGAACTGCAGAAGAACCATGATTACAATATTTCTTCTAAAATTCAATAATTTCGTAATAATGATGTTACTTTTACAACTTCAAATTAGGTTACCAGACAACTTTTAAAACAAGGGATAACATTTCTCCCACTTTCTGTAAATTAGATTTTTTAATTAGCTACTCTCAGCCCCCAAGCCCCGTGCTCTTGTATTCCGTCCCTCATTTCAAGTTTTTCACACAAAAAAACTTCTCCGGTGATCTCTCATGCATGAAGTAATAATTTGAAAAACATAAAACTGTTTATTAGATCAGATAGAACAGAAAATAGTATAAGCCAGAACAAGTTTACAGATAACGTTTGTTAAACTTTCCAATACTTTTCATGCACATCGCTTTAATACCGCAACGGTGCAGCGCAACCCATACACATTAGTTATATATTCCATTTATATCAGTGTCAGTATCTTTTATTTTTTAAAGAGAACACCGCCATTTGTATCCTTTAGAAAGTTTCGTCTTTATAGCTTGTGTTGAAAAATATATGTATGTAGGGTAAAATGTGAAAATATTCACAAATTAAAGGATATAAATGGCTCTTTCGATATAATTTCCCCAAACCAAAAAAGCCATTTATTTAATTTTTTGTTTTCTGTCTACCGAAAAAACCCCATACCTATAAGACTGTGTGCATACGAGAAAAGTTTCAATTTTTATTTTTCAAATAAATGTTCCGGGTGTTGACACAATATTAATTGCTTCTGAAATACTGATATAATGTAGGTAAGGTATGTACGTTTTATATCCGCAAGGCTTGTGTTGTAAGGACTAATTGCATTTGTACGCGCTGTGAAATTTATATATTTTTTTTTTGTTTGTGTGTTTTCAGGTACCTTACCTACGTGATCACTTTCATAGAATATTGGCTTAATTAACCTCGTAATCAATCACGTTAGATAACCAAATATATATATCTGCTTAAATAGCAGTCACAGCTAAAAGGAGCAGATCTATCGTGTTTTCTGAAACACGAGAGTCCTTTCAACATACATAGATGTACTTACATACATCCATGCCATTAGTATAAAATACAGACATGCCAAAGGCAGAAAACTCGCAATTAAGACAACTTTTGGCATTCTTTGCGGCCCATAAAAGAGGTCCTATCGATTACCTATATATGTCGCGTTCTTATACACAGTTTGCTTGTTATGATTATTTTTCTACTGTTGTCTTTTTAGATTAGGCGACCACCGACCGTCGCGACGCACGACGCCACCGGTGTGTGTCATCGTTAATTAAGTAATTGGGGAGACCAGAGACCTTTGGCATTTAATAAATTAAAGAGCTATACGACCTACTATGATGAGAAATTCATCATAATAATATGACTACTTTCACTAATTTTTTCGTATCGCCTGAGGTTTTTTTTTTCTCTGACAAATTCTATATACCGTCAATTTTTGAACGAAAAAGTGTTGACGAAAGTGTCAAATTAATATTCGAATAGCATGAAAGGCGAAATCAGCATTTATGCCGAATGTTTCCAATCATAAGAAGCTATACAAAGTGCGGGTATAAATTTGGCTAAAAAAAAATATTATGGAAGGGGATTGTCTATCAAACAAAAGCTTGTGACATAATAGTTACTTGGTTGGAATGTCACGTGTCGTAGTGTCGCCACCGCTGCACAGTGGAACGATCAGCACAAAATTCTGGTCATTAGGTTACTTTTTTTTTTGTTTTGATATGAACAATATTTTCATTTGTGATGTTTTGAAAATTGCCCCTTTTTTATAAACAAGAATATTTTTTTCCTGTAAACTTAACGGTTTTCGAAAATATAATGGCTTAAGTCTAGACTTTTTATTCATAATGATATTAGACATAAATTAATGTTTGTTTTTTTCATTCAATTTTCAAACTACACTTGTCAAAACAATGAAGGGAACAAAAAAAAAATCAAATTTTTTTTAGTGTTTTTTGAAAACATTCTGAATTTTTATATTTTTTGTGTTGAAAAATTTTAGTAAATGATTTTTTTTAAGTTTTTGCGCAATCATGAGGTTATTGCGCAATCATAAGAAGCAGCATGACCCAAAATATATAATTTTTTTTTTATTTTTTGAATATTTTCATTTTTTTGGAAATTTTTTTTTTGAGCCAATTTAATGTTTGTTTCGATAACTTGTTTATTTATTTTATAAAAAAAAAACAGACAGTTTCAGTATTGTAACTAATGCAAAAATGTGGAAAAAAGTGGGCAGAAATTGTTGTTTTCGTTTCAATTTTGGTGACAATTTCACAATGTTTAGGAACCACCCAATTTGTTCCTTTAATTGGTTTTTACGACTTTGATCATTCGGTACGTGAAAACGGTTCAATGGATTAATTTTTAGTTTTACAAAAATATTGGTGGTCTATAGTTCTTTAAAATGTCATACCAAATTAAGTCCTGCAGTCAATATTTGTAAAGCAGTAAAAGATTTACAAAAAGTCTTTAAAAAGTCGTTATTTTGACCTTTTCTGAATGTAACGATGAGGAGCCAAAAAAAAAATAATCGTTATAAGGTTTCAAAAATTTTGTAGAATATTAATTCCAGTTTTTACTACCCTTAAATTTTCCGTGTCGTCATTTCTGGCGAAGATATTGGTAGTCAAAGTCAAAAGACTGTTTTTTTTCATTCAAAGCTAGATATTCTTCTGAAAAAAAAAATTGTAGAATGACGAAAAAAGGTATCAAAACAAAATATTAAATTGGCTCACAAAAAAATTTCAAAGAAAATGACAATGTTTAAAAAAAAAAAAAAAAAAAAAAAAAAATTTTTGGGTTGTGCTGCTTCTTATGATTGCGCAATAACGTTACCTTAAAAAAATCACTTGATAAAATTTCTCAATACAAAAAATATAAAACTTTAGAATGCTTTTTGTTTTATCTCAATACGACCACTTTTCACAGAGATACAGCTCTTGAAAAACACTAAAAAAAAGTGTTTTTTTTGTTCCCTTAATTGTTTTGACAAGTGTATGTGATAAAAAAAGTACGTATACGCCACAGTGACTCCGCTAAAGGTTATTTTGTATTATTTATTTTAAAGGGTCTGTAAAGTTATACATAGATACTAAAAACACGCAAAGATCTATAAAGAGGGTTTTTTCACCTTTCTCTCTTCTTATATCCGCATGTGATAGGTAACAAATGTCCCAAAAAAAAATGGAAATATAAGAAATTATCAGTTTGGCTACAACATTTAATATTTCCTTCTTCATTTGGGTAAATCCTCTAGAAGTAGGTACACATTTTTATTTTATTATTATCTACTCCATTTCGAATTGAATATATTCACAGCTAAGACTGGACAGCTAGTTACATATAAAATTAAATGTTCTCAATCAAATAAATACCTCTATATCAACAAATTATTCGAAAGGCACTCATTTATGATTTAGGTAGTATGAATGTTGGGATGCAAGATAAATAAAACATATTCCTTCATATTTTAGTAATTAATTTATTGAAAAATGATTAAAACCAACTTTATACACAGAAGTAAATATGTAAAATGAAAAAATTAATATAGATAACAACGTTGCTATTAAATAAAAATGATTGTGACAATGAAAGTAATTGACGTAAAAATATTTTTGTATTCATAACCACTGTCGCGGCATTTTTTTTTTTTCACGGCATATCTACGTCAATTAATTTCAACGATATGGCATATTCAGAAGTTATTTTTGATCAAATTTTGAAAAGTGACATGCTAACTTTATATGAAGATTTTGTATGAAAACCATTTTTGGCCATTTTCGGGAGAACCACTGTCGCCGCAATTTTTTTTCTTTTCTCGGCATATTTACGGCAATAAATTTGAAGGATAAGGCATAACCAAAAGTTATTTTTGACCAAAAATTAAAAAGTGCAATGCTAACTTTATATAAAGTTAGCATGACATCAATTTTTGGGAGAACTAGTGGCGCGGCAATTTTTTTCTCTTCACGGCATATTTACGGCATTTATACGGAAATTTCTGATACAGTCAAAAGTAACTTTTTCGAAAGTTGTCATGCTAACTTTATACGGCTCCTTTTCATACTTGTTCTTAATAAAAAAATATTTTGAACTTTCGGTAAACTTAAAAAAAAAAATGCTTACATATGCCTGTAATAGGTATTTAACAAAGATTGCACTTACCATATGAGTTTAAAAAAAAAAACAGTTGGATCATTTTTTGGTCGTCGCGTGTCGTCGGTCGTACAATCGCTTCGAATGTTTTGCGCCGATTTGGTAGAACCAGTACTTGCTTATAGGGTAAGTTTTGGATTCGTTAAAAAAATCGGACTCGAGATTTCAATCAAGCCTGACTTAACGATAGTAGAGAACACGAACAAAAATGGTACCCGTAATTCTGTCTATCTGTCTGCACTTAAAGTGTTTTATTTTTCTAGAGACGAAATTGATATTTCATAGCTCTAAAAATAACGGTACCTGCCAGTCAACTATTATAAAAAAAGTATTTTATCTATGTATTTTGATATTTTTTTTATTATTTTAGGCATGGTCTTCATTTTTTTCCTTTTTTTTTAATTTTTTTTTTTTAACTTTCGACTTTCTCGTTAATGGCTTAAGTAATGGATTTAGATACAAAAATTGTATTCAGGAGTATTTATTTTTAGGCACATAAAGATTTTCAAAAAAAATATTTTTGGGTTAATATTTTTGAGAAAATGGTTGTTTTAAAATGGCTAACAATTTATATGACAAGTTTTAAGAAAACCGACTTATTCTTTTAGGCTATAGTCGAACAGACAGACGAACGGAATTGCGTAACGTAAATAAAAATTAAATAATAATTGATTAAAAAAAGGGCATATAAAACTTTCGTTGTTGTGGAGGGTCGTATTAGTATTTAGAGCATTCTTAAAGGCATTTTTTTAGTTGGAATAATAAATTAAGGTTGCGGATTTATCAAAATTATAGAATGATTGATGAGAACAACCCTAATCTATTTACTATGGGCGATTTGTAGTTTTTTTGTTTTGTTTTTGGGGTAGGTACTTGCTATAAAAAAGAAAAGCTTAATATCTTTTTTCCTGAGGGTCGACGAACGATTTTTTGTTTGCCGATAAAAAAACGAACCCAACATAATTACGCCCAATAATTTTGAGGTCAGGGTTCTGGCGTCACACTGGTGTATTTTGCTGATTGGTATAAACTGGTCTAATGCACAATAAGGCCAGGCGCGCACATGCAACTAAACAGTTCGGTTTTGATTTTGAGTACTAAAGGATTATATGAGAGTCCACGCACATAAACTGACGCGCACTCCCATATAAGCCCATTGTGCTCAAAATCAAAACCAAACTGTTTAGTTGCATGTGCGCGCCTGGCCTAACGTAATTATAGCACAGCGCACTACATTCTTTTAATGATAAGAAAATGGCCGCGTTCATCAGCACATTTGACAGTTCTGAACTGTCTGCTTCTGATTGGCCAGCAGTCATAAAAATTCAAGTAACGTCGATTGACATTTAGTTACGTTTCTTACGTTTTTTCTGAATTTTCAGATGAAAAATTCTATCTGAAAATTCAGATGACAACTAAAAGCAACAAAAAAACAGTTCTTGATCCAGTTTTTTTTTTTTGGTGTGTGGTCTGATCGTCTGGGTCTCGTATCTCTTTTCGGATTTTGATTTTAAAGTGCAAAAAATAATAAAAACAGAATAAATAATTTCAGACTTTTTTGTGCGTTCAGTGTTACGTTTTTCAGAACTGAATTTTTAGATCTGTCAAAAACGTGGTGATGAACGCGGCCAATTGTTGTAATTTTCTACAGTAGATATTTTATTGACTGCGTCTATTAGGTAACTATTTTGTTCCCCTTGTAATTAGGTATAGGTGTAAATACAATTATTTGTAGGTATATATCTTCATTTAAAATAACTGTTCCTCAATCACTTTTTGATCCAATATGTAATAGTTCTTGGCCTCCTAATACACTGGTTAAAGAGTTTTCACTTCCGCAAAAACAAAAAAATACTCGTAATTTCTTAGTTAACAATAACAATGCAAAAAACTTGGTAGGCTTTCCCTCTACTATCAAAATGTAAGAGGGCTGCGAAGTAAAACTTCAACTATTTTTAAGAACTCTCAAGCATTTCCTTATGATATTATGGTCTTTACTGAAACGTGGCTTAACGCCTCGATTTTGGACACGGAACTTTTTGATCAAGAGTTCTTAGTATTCAGAAAAGACCGTCATATTGACAATGCGAACTTAGTAGGAGGTGGGATCTTAATCGCGGTTCGTAATAATTTTAGTACAACTCTAATTACTTTCCCTTTTAATCTTGCAATAGAACTTATATGCATCAAAATATCTTTGGATTCAAACGATATATTTATCTTGAATGCATACATTCCTCCTAAAAGCTCGGCTATAGCGTTTTCAGAGCTGTCCTTAGCGCTCGACTATATTACTGAAATAGCTAGCTTTAATTCCACTTTTCTTCTGTTGGGTGATTTTAACCTACCACACATTGCCTGGATACCATCAGAAGACGAGTCCTTCTTTGAAGCATCCTTGACTTCATCTCAACAGGAGCTTCAATTATTGGACAATATTATTTCTACCGACTTACAGCAAGTTAGCTGTATTAAAAATTCTATAAATCGACAACTCGATTTGGTTTTCTCCTCTGACGCTATTAGTACTGTAGTGGTAGAATCTACCTCTGCAGTTTCTAACATAGACCCATACCATCCTCCTCTAGATATATTTCTTGACTTGGGCGGCCATTTACTTGCAAATAGTAATACTCAAGACTGCTCATATACCTTTGATTTTCGTAGAGCAAATTTTCAGCAACTCTCTGACAGATTAGGTACATCCGGTATCGAAAATATTCCTGCCTCAGGCGATATTGATGTTGCAGTTTCATATTTTTATATAGTTTTACAAAATTGTATAAATGACACAGTCCCCATAAAAATATGCAAATATTCAAGCATATGCCATCCATGGTACACTAAAGAGCTTAAAGCGCTTCGCAATAAAAGAAACAGGGCTTGGAAAAATTATATAAAAAGTATGTCCATTGAAAATCACGAAGTTTATAAATCTCTATTTGAAGAATTTAAAAACCTCTCGAATAATTTATACACTGAATTTTTGTATAAAATGGAAAGTTCGCTTAAGCATGATCCAAAAACTTTTTGGAAATTCGTGAATTCTAAAAAGAAATCTGATGGCTATCCAGCCAATTTTATTTTAAATGATAACATTTTAAAGAGTACTCCGGAAGTATGTGAGGCTTTTGCTAATAACTTTTGCCAATCTTTTATCGATACTCCAGTTATTATTGACATGGAATACTTCAATTACTTAAATGGTTGTCCTAAAACAACTTTGAATAATATTCAGTTGGATATTGACAAGGTCTTACATTACCTTTCCTTACTTCATGAAGATTATTCATCAGGACCAGACGGTATTCCTCCAATAGTTTTAAAAAGGTGCAAATCTGTTTTAGCTTCTTCTCTTCTTAATATTTTTGCTCTTTCCTTAAGCACAAGTAAATTTCCAAGTATATGGAAGAAAGCATATATAACCCCAATTTTTAAAAAAGGGGACAAATCAGACATAAAGAATTACAGGCCAATCTCCAAACTTTCATGTATTCCCAAGCTTTTTGAACAGGTAGTGTGTGATAGTTTGACATTTCATTGTAAAAATATAATCTGTAAGGAACAACATGGTTTCATGCAGAGGCGGTCGACGGTAACGAACTTGCTTGTATTTATGCACAAATGCTCAACGGCGTTAGAACGTGGTCAGGAGCTTGACTGCATCTATACGGACTTTTCAAAGGCTTTCGATCAACTATTTCATGAAATCATTTTGTTTAAATTAGAAATGTTTGGGTTTCCTCCTGGAATTATTACTTGGATCTCATCCTATCTTCAAAACAGATCTTATCAGGTAAAATTCAGAAACTCGTTCTCCAACCCTTTTATTGCCAAATCTGGAGTTCCTCAGGGTAGTCACTTAGGACCCCTTCTTTTTATATTAGCTATCAACGATGTACCTTTATGTATACGTAATAGTGAAATTCTTATTTTTGCAGATGACATGAAAATCTTTAAAAGCATTGCGTCTGTCAGTGATCGTTTACTTCTTCAAGCTGATATTAATAATTTTGTTATATGGTGTCATATGAACGGCTTGAATCTAAACCCAATCAAATGCAAGTCGATGATATTTTCTAAAAAACGAATTCCTAGTTTGTTTGAATATAAAATATCAAAACATACTTTAGTTCGTGTTAATAGTTTCAAAGACCTTGGAGTCCTTGTTTCTTCTAGCCTTGATTTCACTGAGCACATCAATTTAATCGTGAAAAAGGCCTATTCTATGTTAGGGTTTGTCAAACGATGGGCTAAAGAATTCAAGGACCCCTATGTTACCCTCGCTCTTTACAACTGCTTAGTTCGTCCCCACCTTGAATATGCTTCCCAGATATGGACTCCTTTTTACGAAGTTCATAAGAATAGGCTAGAAGCAGTTCAGCGTAATTTTATTCGTTTCGCTTTAAAAGGATTACAATGGTCCGATCCTTATAATCTTCCACCTTATGAACATCGAATTAAACTTCTTCAGATGCAAACGCTATCACATAGAAGACTTAATAATGATATTGTATTTATTCACCAACTGATAACCGGGGTTATTGATTCACCAGATTTGTTGAGTTGTTTAAATTTCAACTATCGTGGAGGAGGTCACAACCTTCGGAGTTTGAACTTAATGAATTTGTCCCACCATCGTACTAATTATGGATTGCATGAACCTTTAACTCGCATGTGCAAACTATTAAATGTGAACGAAAATCTCTTCGATTTTAATATTAATAAAGTAAAACTCAAAAATGTATTGAAGACCAGTGAACCACGCTCATAAATGTTTTTCATAGTTTCAATGTGTTGTCTTAATTTGTATTAATTTCTGTTTTTGTTTGTATTTTATTTATTTTTTCATTTATTAAATGTTTTCTTAGTGTACGTTTTGTTGTAGTTTATTGCCTACTAACTACTAACACTGCACTAAGTGATGAGCCAGTGTGCACAATTATTGTGTTTGGCAAATCTTTTGGTCGTTAGTTGCAGCTTGATTTAAGCTCTCTTCGACAAAGATCTGATAGTGTAAAAAAAGCTTTATTAATTCCGGATTTCAACCTGCATATAAGATATAAAGCCTTATCTATGCGAGTGATGCCGGTCAGACTAAGAACTAGAACTGTAACTTGTTACATCAAATCTTTTGAGGCCATAAATTCCTATACCGATTACCAATACCTTAATTATATGAGGCTTTTTGGGGACAAAATTACCATTCACACAAAATGGAATTAGAATTCATCGGTCGCCAACCTAAAAGCAATCAAAACTAACCACTTGCGATATGCCGATAGTGCGGAATTATATCACGCACTAGTAGGTATACACTACACATCATCCCCCCAATACCCCCCACCCCCAACCCTCATCACTCACAGAAATATTGGGAGTAATTTCATTATACGCAGTCAGTCAGCTGTATACGAAGTACGAGTACATGGGTGGTACTATGGGTGGGAACTACACAAGAATTCAGACCATGTCAATGGTGCCTATGATGGGGGAGTGCTGGCGGAGAGCTGACAGTGGGGGTCGTTGTCATCCATATCGTGTCGTCGTTCTCCGTTGTGCGATGCAATGCAAATGCAATGAATGAATATACCCTCCCCAAAGTGCATCCAAGACATTCCATCATTATTTGCATTATCATAATATAATATAGTGTAGGATTAATTTTCAGCTCACTTGACTCAATTTCCAATCCCATACCATTCGTAAGCCGTGTAAGTATACTAAGAGTTGGTTTTGAGTTTGCTTCCAAAATACCAACACACCCATAAGTCCAGTTCAAGCGAGTAGTTATAGGTACTTTCTATTCTAGTACATATATAAGTACGGATCATCATAAAGATGTAGCAAGCAGCTTCTGCCAGCATCTGGTGCCAATACCCAACGCAGCGCTCCAGCTCAGCTCACTGCAACTGCATTCCATATTCAGATGACCACACAATAATATTCCATCAAGCTTCGCGTTGGAGAATTTTGCTCAAGTCCAGACACTAGGTCGTACCATGTGGAGGTGATGTATGGCTTGGCTGATGATGCGATTGTGCTGAGTTCTACTTCTACTATATGCTGCATGGTTGGGGATGTACATGGTCCATAGAGCATCATATAGTTTGTGCATCTAATTGAATAAATTCTCAAAGTGCAATGATGAAACTCAATTTGTTTAGAAGCAATTTTGTTAAAAGGAAATAACACTCCACACACTGCACTGTGTTCCTGGATGCTATGACTCCGGCTAAAGGTGGATTCATCCGATCCTGATAAACGACCATCATATCTACGACTCCATCAGGTGAAACTTGAATGGGATTTTTAAATGAATTGTTTTTTTTTTTTTTTTTACATATAAATAGAATATGGCAGAGTTTTAATTCAATTGTAAAGTAAGCGATTAATCTATAAGTTGTTTTCAGATATTTTTTTTTTAAATTCAATTTATTTAAAACGACAACGTTTTACTTAATAAACTACGTAACAATAAATCACAACAAGTTCATCAACCTCCTTAAGATTGATATTTTATAAAATTTGAAAGAAGCAAATACCCCTAACAAAAGTTATCAAAAGCTATCTCGTAAGCGCGCTGATGTATTTTTACTTTGCAGAATCGTCCAAAGTTATAATGTGGCTAAAATTTGAAGAATTATAAATGATATATTACCTAAAATAAAGAATAATAAAAAAATATAAATTTATGCAGACAAAATTTAAAAAAATTTTGGGATCAGCTTTCCTAAAAAATAATCTTCTGTTATATAAAAATGAATTAGGTGGAAGGTTTTTTTGTTGGCTTTGTATTTAATCAGATTTACACAACAACGCAGCCGAATTTTGGAAAATTTGACTGAAAATTAGAAAATTCGACTGAAAAAGTAAAAAAATCGTGAAAACACCTTGAAGTTTCAAAATTCCTGAAATGAAATTGTGTTTGTGCGCACATAACTCGGCTGAACATCATTCGATTTGCATCGGGATTTTTTTTGTTGGAGCCGAAAATTATAAAATTCCACCGACAAAGTCAGAAATTCGTGAAAACATTTTGAAATTTTAAACTTTCTGAATTAATTTTTTGTTTATACGCCTATAACTCAGCTGAACATTGTCCAAATTGGATGGGAATTTTTTTGGTGGGATTTGTATTGAACCAGTTAAACACACTTCGGAGATACAAATTGGAAAATTAGTCTAGAAAAGTCGAAAAGTTGTGACAAAAATTACTTTCGAAAGGAACATTAAAAATTTAATCAATTATACACTGACAGACAAAATAAATTGCAAAAGTATTAGATTAATTTTCAAACTACCGCTATTTAAAAGCAAAGAGTGTTTACCATTCCATTTCATGTTCTGACGTCACATATTCTCAGTTGCTAACTCTTAAAAAAAAAAAAACAATCCATTGTTATGTCTAATTACTATTAGTTGCGGTATTTTTGGAGCATATACAATTTAACTCGCGACAAAATAAGGTGCATTTTTATTATTCCCTGCCAAAAAGTTTTAAGTTTTAAAGAAAAATATTTACAATTGATAAAATATAAAAAGGTAGAAGCAAAAGATCCCAATTTATAATAATTTCCGTGTTAAATTTTATTTTTATTACTTAAAGCTTAAGTATGAAACCGTTAACATCTGAAGTGAAGGAATTGCTTGTTTTGGACCGTCAACGGGGCTTTATATTCCATAAACTGGCAGAAAAATATGGATTATCCATTTCTATGGTAAGAAAAATCTGCCTCAATTTCTTTGAACGAGGAACTGTTGCTAGTTTTAAAAGTTCTTGCGGAAGGAAGCGGAAGACAACTGCAGTTGATGACCGCAGAATTAAAATTCAGGCTAGAAAGAACCCTTTATCTTCCGCCAGAAATATTAAAGAAGAATTGCACTTAAATATAACAGCAAGGACAGTACAAAGGCGACTCCATGAAAGCGGTTTTAAAAACTTTTTTGCAAAGAAAAAGCCGTTACTCCGTTCAGTTAATATTCAAAAACGGTTAGCTTTCGCTAGAAAGTTTTTAGTGAAGCCACAATCGTTCTGGGAAAACATTATTTGGTCTGACGAATCCAAATTTGAATTAAAAAACTGTAAGGGAAGAAAGCGAGTTTGGTGCAAGCAATCCGAAAGACTCAGCCATAGGTGACTCAAAAAACGGTGAAGCATGGAGGTGGGTCACTTATAGTTTGGGTATGTTTTTCTTTTAGTGGCGTTGGAAATATTGTCAAAATTGGAACCAAAATGACGGGTTCTAGTTACGTGAACATTGTTAGAGAAAACTTAGGTTCTTCTGCTTCTAGAATGTCTTTGGAAAGTTATATTTTTCAACAAGATAACGATCCAAAGCATACAAGCAGAGTAGCTAAGCAGTTTTTTTTTACCGAAAATAATGTTGACGTACTAAAATGGCCAACCCAATCTCCCGACTTAAACCCTATTGAGCACCTTTAGTCCATTTTAGATGAAAGGATTCCCTTAGATCAACGTCGCAATTTACAATCTTTTTGGGAAAGCCTCCAAAATGAATGGGAGAGAATTCCAGATCAAATCTTGAAGAACCTGGTTAGCAGCATGCCCAAACGTCTTGCTGCAGTTATTCAAAATAAAGAAGGAGCCACTACCTATTAACATTTTTCTTTTCTGAAACTGAATTCCTATTTTACGTGATGATCTTTCGAATTTGCACTTTATTTTGTCTCTTCTATTTTCTTTGAATATTGCTATTTTATTTAATTTCTAACCTACATTTTGTATATAACTTTAAACGATTACTTCTGTGGACGTAAGATAATCTGAAAAATATGAATAAGTTATTTTTTTTAAGAAAAATAAATCAGAACATATCATACTAAATAAAATATTATTGAAAATAATTTTTGCACTTTTTTTTGTCTGACAGTGTAGGTGGAACGCAGTTCTCCGGGTCAGCTAGTTTCTTATATCTGCCAATTTTGTTTTTCTGCAAAATTCCTTTTTTGTTTTTGAAAAAATCATTTTTTTTTTGAAAAATGGTAATAGATTTCCTTTTTCTCCAGAGTAAAAATCTTGATCAAAATCGGTTAAGCCATTATTAACAAAAAAAAACCGTTCGATGATAGGTACCATCAATACATAAAAGTTTTGGTAACTTTTTATCTTTCACAAAAATGCAAACTATAACTATACTCTGTCCACTAAAAATTTTCAGTACAGGAAAGCCAAATATTTTATTGCCTTTCATTTTGACTGTAATTTATTTTAATAAGCTATCGCTATTTCAAAGCTCTTAAAGGGTAGCCATAGTATGACCATGATAAATTCCCACTAACAAAATGCCAAGTATCAGTTTGGTTACCATCTGTTGATTTAAAACAGAAAAGGAGCAAGCGACAACATATTTTTTCCTTTTGTTCCTAATAGCTTTAAATAAAGCATGTACAATTGTACATATATTTTTACAGCCATATTATTCACTTCAGGTGTAATTTGGGTTCAAGTGAATTTTATACCCTTCCATTTAACCCGCTTTTCTTAAACCCGACAATTTCAACTTATGTCCATAATATTCACTAAAAAAAACGTATCAAACTCGGTGGAATAAATGAGTAAAACACATGTAAAACTGTTTAATTGAAAACTCATTTAAAAGCTATACATAATGTCTATGTCAATAATTTGACATTTTTGTACCTATATTTCTACCTTTTCGTCGCCTCCTTTTGTATTTTATATTTTAAGTTTACACTCGAGTTTAAATACTTTAAACGCTCCCTGGAAGTCTGTTTAAATTAAATCGAATTAAACTTGACAAGGTTTAAAAATAGGTTAATTTCCGTTCGCATGAACAATGCAAACAATCAGTGATCGAGTTTGCCTTTAACTCCAACCCTGAAGAAAGCCATGTCATGGTGGGGATGTACGTGGGTTATAACGAGATTACAAAAACTATTTGTAAGTAATTCAGTGGTTCTGTTGTTATTTCAGGGGTACACACAAAAATTTAAACCAAAATTGTTAGGGACGACGTTTTCGATAGATAAAAAACATTGTTTTTTTTTCTTTCAAGGGAATTATTTAAAAAATCAAGTACGTGATAGCTAAGTACATGCCTGAACCATCGCTTAAACTCAGTTAATCCGCCGAAATCGGTGGATTAAAAATTCTGAACCATTTCTGAACTACATTCAACCCACGATTGCACTCAGTATCAGTTTTTAACATGAAACTTTAAAAGAATAAACTCTACCTAAAAGCACCATAGGTATACAACATTTCTAAAAGCTCATTCGAAGGAATAAAACTATATAGGAACAAGAGAAACACCAATTTATAACAGTGCTGATAACAGTTTACCTTTACTGTGCATTAACGCGTTTCGCACGACTTGAATTAACAAAAATTCTGGGTTCTCGAAAGGTACCTATGCCAACCGACGAAATGACCCAGGCCCTTGCCCGGCCTGACTGCATAAACAAAACTGTTAGGCCCATCGCCCACTAGGCAACTTTTTGTTTTTAGCCCCAGCAACTTTTTGTTGCTCCCAATCCAATTACATTAGCTTATATGGGAGATCGCCAACTAGGCAACTTTTTGTTGTTCGGAGTTGCTCGGGGAACTTTTTTTCCCGGCAACTTTTTGTTAGTTACCCTCGTCCACTAGGCAATTTCCGAGCAACTTCTAGCAACTTTTGGGAATTTTCCAAAATTTTTCCAAATGAGAGGCTTTTAACCCGAAAAACAAGTTTTATTTTCATACTGTATCGTCACTGATCCAAAATACAAGGTCAATTTAACATTTCAATTAAAAATAATTAACCCAAAAGTTGCTCGGAAATTGCCCAGTGAGCGATGGTAAGCAACTCCGAGAAACTTTTAGTTGCGCAACTTTTTGTTGCGCAACAAAAAGTTGCCTAATGGGCGATGGGCCTTATAAATTGGCATTTCGGTATTCACTTTCTTAATAAGAGTTAATCTCCGGAAATTCAATATGGCGGCCAACGCAATAAAGGTGTGATGAATCCCGAAGTATTTAATTTAAACTCTTTGTCCACCAAGATGTCTGTCAAACTTAACTTTCTAACGATATGAAAATTTAAAACAGTCCTTTTTACATCATACCGTCCTTGAAATGTTTTTTTCTACGAACCCAATACTTGTCTTTATTGTTAAAATACTCATAATACCACTCCAAGAAAAAAAAACTGCAGCAAATATTCTTCTGTTTCATATATTTCTTTTTTTTTATTTAAAACAACAATTTTTTTTAATCATCCACGTAAACTGTCATAATATGCATATAAGTATTATTGTTTTCTTTTTAACTGTTAAAAATAATCTCAACAGAAAAAGGCACATCATCAACTCAGTGGCCTGCACCCAGCTCATAGTCAAAAAAAATAATACATTATAATAAATTCATTAATAAATCAAATTTAATGTCTTAACTTAAATTTCTTCCATTCATTTTTTCGTTGAACTTCAGCAACTCTTTTCCTTTTCTTTCCATTTTCCCCAATCGATGCGAGAGTTCTTAAACAAAAGTTCTCTTCCACCTGGACTGACACAGTAGCAGCAGACAATTCTTGAGGCAATTCTTCAGAATTTCCAACACCAGCGCATTGTGGTGGTTCTTTTAAAGATTCATCCAGAAATTTCTTAACATAAACTGCAATGAAAGCTTCTTGATTATTCTCATTCATATCCCAGAAACTGCTTCCATCGATCCCTGTCCTTTGGGTAACGAGTAGTCTTTTTGATTTGCGAGCTTCGTTTGTCTTTTCCGAAAATTTTAAACTCGTATCTAAAGAAAAACAACCGCTGTCATCATTGATGGCAATAATTGATGAATTTTCTGTTTCTGAATTTACAGTGTCGTCGGAGACGACGACGACGTTGGGGATGGCATTAGCGGTTGCGGTGGAATAGGCGTCTTGAGGAGGCTCTTCTTCTTCTTCGGCAATGTCATTTGCATTTTCATCATAAAAGAAAAGCCGTCTTTTGGTTGTTTTCTTTCCAAATTGTATTTTTAAGTGAAACTTTGTTGTTTTCTTCGGAGTCATCTTAATGTTTATTTTCTTTTTGTTTAATTTGTTTTTAGCTTTTTTTGACACACCTTTCTGTTTTTGTTTGAATAAAATGGTCAATCTATAAAAAATAATATTGTTGTTAATTAAAAATCATTGAAGCAGATAAATTAAGCAAGAAAAACATGAGGGCTTGGCTCAATAAGATTCCACAAAGATTTCTAGATAATTGATAAAAAGCATAAAATTACCAATTAAAAACACTCTCACTGTGAATTGGTTAACGGAGACAAAAATAAACAATATAAAAAAAATTTTAAGGCGTAAGCTTAATACAGCAAAAAAATTCTAGTTTATCTATCAGCGATCTATTGTTACAAATCAGATCAATATCAATGTCATCTGTCAGGCATGCATCAAAGTGGAACGAGTTACTTTATTTACTACAGTAAAAACAGTTTATTGTGGAACTATATGTAATTTAATAACATCACACTTAATACTAGGCTTGCCAGATTGTGTGATTAATATATCACAAATGGTGTTGTAGTTTTGCGATTTTAAATTTTATTTTCCGTCATCGTCAAAGCTCACGTTACCTAAGAATTCTCTTGTTTTGTGTTTTGTTTTTATTTTAAAAATGGAAAATTTAAATTAAAAAAAAAGGAGTAAGAACAGTAGGTTCTAACAACAAAGTAAGCTCTTAAAAATAAAGTAAAAGTAAAGTAAATCGATTGGCACCAACACAAAACAAAAGAAAAAAAAGGGGGCTTGTTTTGACCCACACTGATAACTTGCCATTGGTTCCCTTTGAAACTCGACACCCGATGTTATTTTTTATAAGAAAATTGTCACTTAAAAATCTTCGAAAAACTTATCAGTTGTGCAATCAAAGGAATGCTGTTTGATCTTAATATATTCTACACGACAAATTTCAACAGTTATTAGCAGTTTCTTTTGCAGTATTCTTGGCCTGGAAAAAAAACCGTCAATTGAATTTTTTAAAGACCTTATAAATTACTAATTATGGCATTGTGTGTAGGCTAAAATTATCCGGGAGTTGATATCATTTGTTGTTCTCGAGATGTTCGAGCCGAAAAACATTTTTTAACAATTTTTAGCAGTTTTTTGGCCTTGAAAAAAAAACTGTTAATTAAATTTTTTCACAAACTCCACCGATTATCAATTATAACTCTGTGTATTAAATATAATTAACCAGAAGTTAATATCTTTGTTGGTTCTCAAGATATTCGGTATTTTTTTTTTTAACAATTTTTAATGTTTTTTTTTAATTAAAAAAAAAACTTTTTTTAAATTACTGTAATAAAAAACCGCTAATTAAATTTTTCTGAAAATCCTTTCCGCACGTTATGATCTTATTTTCTGTAAAATAAAAATTATTTGAAGTCGATATCCTTATGCGTTCTCGAGATATCGTGAACGAAAAAAAGCTTCCGAACGTACGTACACATGACATCTCTCTAAAAACAATGTAATTCGACTCCATAGACCTCGAAACGTCGAGAAATGTCAAAATTTTTTAATTTCACAAATCGGACCGATTACAATAATTTCCAATGGGAAATTAATAATGGTGATTGTCCAATAATTAAAAATCGATTAATATAGGAGAAATCAGGAATTATTATCTATTTTTATTCAAACTAAATTTGTAATCTTCACTTAAGCGGGGTACACATTATTGATCACGTATGACAGTTTTGCTCACAATTGATAGTGTGTACACTCTGTTTGATGGTATGTCAGGCAAGCTTCAGACAAGCTTATGCTCAGAAAATTTTTTGATATTGACTGACAGTCAACCGGCTGTCATACGTGATCGATAATTTATACCCACTTTATATTTTGTAATTCAGAATAAATTTGACACATCTGGTTCTTATTTCTTCGCTAAACGACCTTCTTCGGTGATTTACTGCCTGAACAGAATAGAATGACGGAACTGGAGCCGCAGTCGGAACTGGAAGAGCTGTCAAAAAGTGTCGTACGTTATTTTTTTTTACCCGTTCACAATGCAGCTGTACAGCTTTGAATGTATTTTGAAGAAAAACAAAAGAATATTCTTGTGTACAAGTTCAGAATTCACATTTTTTGTTTCCAATAATTTTCCTTTTAATAAATAATTTTTTTTCGCGATACAAATAACTACAATATTTTTGTCCGACCCAAAAAGTTGTTTTTTTCTTCATACAAATTGAAACGTCAAAAGTGTCGTACGTGAAAAGTTGAAAGTTGGTGAACTCTTCCGTCTGCGTCTGCAGCTCCGTATGCGGCTACGTTCCGTTGTGTTCGCAACATTGAATTTGCGTGTATTCAATATTTTGACAGCTATTCCAGCTCCGGCTCCAGTTCCGTCTCCGTCATCATTCTGTTCAGACAGTTAGCTTAGTAAACGTCAAGTTGTAGAAATTTTTTTGTATTAATATCATTTTGCATTTCCATTTGCTCTATTCCACGTTTATTAATTAGGCTGATATAAAATTAATTTTATTTAATTTAAAAATATACAGTAGATCATTTCAATATTTTTTCAATTTTTACTTTTTACCATAACATTGCTTTTACGTTTTTCGCAATTCTAAAGGCTCTCCCAAACCAACGCGACACATTCGATGCGAAATCGAATTTTTTAATTAATAGTTATTGGTTGCATTTAAATCAAGCTAATTTTTTTTTTAATTAATGACGGTATTTTTTCGTGTGTGTTTATACCTACATATTTGACGTTTCATAGAGTTAAAACAGATAACAGCAACCTAAACAAATGTACGTTTACAGTTTTTCATGTTTACGCCCCAGCCAATGTTTATAAATAGGTTTAAATTAGGCCCATAATCTTAACCATCCGTATTTCTTTACCCTTTGTACATATGTTACCGCTTTATTTTCAATAAAATAAAATTATATGCAAAAAATATGTACACGTCAAAAAACCGTTAAAGTATGGCGTTACCAGCTTTGCAAGTAAAATAAAATTATCATATTCTAATTTTTTTTTGCTTAACCTAACTCCTTATCAAATAATCCTTCACAAAATAAAAAATGTTTTTATAAATAATAATCATCTACTCTTGCGGTGTCCGAGAATAAAGGTCGTGAAAAGATTTCCCTTCTTTAACTTCTGATAACGCATATGAAGCAGAGCTTGTATATAGAATTTGAAAGAACCCAAGAGGATAATTTTCTTGACAAGACAGAGAATAAAAATAATCTGACAACTTGATTTTTGGGAATAATGGTAAGTAAGTGAGAACTGTCAGTTTGTTGGCTTATTGTTATATAACCAAAACAAAAGTTATACATTTTACATGTCGTTTATTGCATCGAAAAAACAAAGAGACAGCTGCTATTTGCATAATATAAACTGTACATACATATATTATTTTATTTATTACAGGGACAAGAAGTGACGGGTGGTCTGGTCAACGTTTCAATTAAATACACAACAAAAACAATTTTGAGCAATACCATATCTAATTGTAATAGCAACACCAACAAAAATACATTTTGCATTGTGATATAAATTTATTTTCTCCGTTAGGTGTTATATCGTGCGATGCTTTATTAATTTTATCGAAAAGGTTTCTAATGTAGTATTTTTTAAAAATATAAATAAGAAGATGTTTAAAGCTTACCAATGCCATAAGCCTCATCTGTCTTAAAAAACATTAAAATTACAAATAAAATAAAATTGTTCAATAGGGAAATTTACGAAGGTCAATAATGACAGGAATCAGTTTTCGAAGCTGACAGAAATGCAAAATTGCAAAACGAAAATAAAAATGCGTTTTTTAATCCATAAAACAGTTTAGTTGGTGCTCAATTTTGGTATTTACAGTGTGATTACAATAACAATAATCTTGCTAATTATGTTGTATACTGTCAATTCGGCTTTTTTTATATGAACTATGACAGAATTTTCGACCAAAATAGGTAGGAATTGGCAGTTGGGAATTAAACGAACGTTAAAGCTCTGTTGGTCGCATTCGGTTAACTATCCAAAGCTATTCCGATAGGTTTGTGTTGTTGCAATTTCTTCTTACAAAATAGCTGATGACAGCTGATCATTTTTGGATATGCAGATTTCCCAACATGTATAGGTAATCAAACGCGGGCATTGTTTTCGAAGTAGTCGTAGTATATTATTATAATATCTAAGCACCGAACAGCGGCTTCAGTTTTACTGCCTGAACAGAATAGAATACTGCAATTGGAACTGGAAACGGAGCTGCGAAAAGTGTCGTACGTTCCATTTTTTAAGCTAAGTACAGCTTTTTAAATATTTTGAAGAAAATCAACATAATATTATTCTTAAAGGGGTCAGAATGCATATTTTTTATTTTCCAATTTTATTCCTTCTATTTAATAACATTCTCACGAAAAAATAAGCACCATTTTTTCCGACACAAACAATTGTTTTTTTTTTTTTTTTTTTTTTGTATAATAATATTTGAAACATCAAAAGTGCTGCACAGGGAAAGTTAAAAGTTCGTTAACCCTTGCGGCTTCGACTGCAGCTCCGCCTACAGTTGCGTTCCATTGTGCTCGTAGCAGCATTGATTTTGTGAGTATTTATTATTTTAACAGATGTCACGACTGCGACTTTGGCTGCGGCTCCGTCGCAATGTGTTCAGCCAGTTAAATATTTGTTTTCAGCTTTTTTAGATGTTGATGACATTTTGCATTGGTGAAGAATTCAAGTATTGGTTTTGATTGTCATTTATGAACAGACATTAAATTATCATGTATTATCAATTAATAAGTTAACAATCGAACCTTTTTTTTTTTGGCAATGCAATTTTTTTTTGGCAAAAACCTGAAACCCAGTTTTTGTGCAACCACTTTTTGGTAAGAAGTTTATTCAAAATTAGGGCTGGCAACGAGACGAGACCAGGTGAGACTTTTGTTAGTCTCGTCTCGGTCTCGTCAAAATCGAAAAATTTCAGTCGCCTAACCAAGTCTTGTCTCGATCTCGGTCTCGCCTTTTTCTCGTGAAAATTTTAATGTGCCAGTCTCGTCTCGGTCTCGGTCTCGGTCTCGGTCTCGGTCTCGGTCTCGGTCTCGGTCTCGTTCTCGTTCTCGTTCTCGGTCTCGGTCTTCGTCTCATCCTTAGCCTTGGTTTCTTTCGTGATTTTTGGTGGTAAAAAGATGTAAGATAAGACGCCTGTTTAGATTGAAAATATAGAGTACGATATCTCGGCAGTTTGTAGGTAAGAAAAATGCGGGGTGTGGAGTCTTGTGTGAAGCACGAAGAAAATGTATAAACCAGACTCGTGAGTTTTAAATGGCGGAGACAAACATGGAGAAATTAATATTAAACTCTTCAATATCTTCGATTTTTAATTTATTGCACATTAAATTTTACCTAAAAGGTCTAAATTCCGGAGCAAAAAATAAAATAGGAAAACCTTTTTCCGGCGAGGAAAACAAAGTCTGAAAAATGAGCGATTTCTGTTCCAACGACATGCATACGTATTTTTCTCTGAATTTTCGCAGTGCACTTGAGTATAAAACTATGTACATATGTGGTTCGATATTTTAACGCGCATAGAATATTTTATATTTCGCAAAAAAACTTGTGAATATTATAAAAATTGAATATGAGTAGGTACCTACTAAAAAATTAATTGAATACAAAAATATTTCTTCTAGCAAAAACCGAAACCAAACCACCGAGACCGGCGAGGCCACCGATACCAGCGAGACTCTCGGCGAATTTCGGTACCAAAAATACGGTCTCGTCTCGGTCTCTTCTCGGGTGCTTTTAAAGTAGTCTCGGTCTCGTTGCCAGCCCTACTCAAAATCGTTACAGCTTTTTTTTTTAAGGTACCTATTATTTGAAACTAAAATATTTGTACGACAGCTACATATGGAGGGTTCACAGCTGTACCGAACCAAGCAAGTCATACAAAAAAAAAAAAAAAAAACGTTTAAAACTAGTATTAAATGTTAGAAGAAAATTTAAAGAATAAACTATTAATTTACCTGCAATACGAGTAAAATATAAGTTTAGTAATTAATGGCAGTGTATTTGCTTAACCTGTAAATATCTTCGAAATTAACTTCTTCTCACTTGGTTCGCTACAGCTGTGAACCATATCTGTGTTACATTATCGAATTTAAAAATTTGAATTTCCCCTCTTATGGAATCACATAGAAAGGCTCTGCAAAAATTTTGAAGCAAATCAGGCCATTTAAGCTCTAGTTGAAATTGAAGTGGACGCACGGTCGCCTAAAAAACTACGAATTTTAATCTTACGCGAAAGAAAATAAGTAGGTACTAATACCTAAACTAATTTCTTTTCAAAAAAAATATATAAAAAAAAACCTTTTCGACTTGGATCTTGGATGTTCTCAAAGTATTTTTATAGTCGAAAAAGTACTAAAACAAAAACTTTGTAAAAACTTTCATACTAAACATAACTGAGTTGTGAGTGTAAGCACCATGAACAACTAACACGTTTGCACTGAACTTTAAAAATTGCACTGCAGTAATCTTGTTTCCTTATATCCTTATGGGAAAACGAGAATAGCACCAAAACACGAAACGGAAACAATTTGCCAATAAATACAAAAAGAAGAACAACTATACAAATTGTCTCTCTATTTTTGTTCCAATTGCAACAACAAATAACCAAGTTGCTCCTTCTGCCAAATATACCTAGACCTACACCTTTCTATCGTTAAATGCCCAAAAAAAAAGTTCTATTCAAACCGCCGCCATCCCATCTGACAGGGATAAAATAATGAAATGGACAAAAAGAACAAAAAAAAAAAAATAACCGCCTTTTTCACAATATTGAGTTCTTTTGAATAAATAAAGAACTGAAGACGGTTTAACAACTGTAAATAAAGTACGAGTATACTATTACTGGGATGTTATGGGAGGACTGGAAGACCGACGACGACGCGACGCCAACTCAAGTCCCGATGGCACAATGTTGTACGTCTGTAGGTGGATGGATCCATAATATTTATATTATTTAATCTCCCCTTTGCCTTGCCCAATCTCTCAGTTTTGGATGGTAGAATAATTAAAGCCCCATATTGTTGAAGATTCCGTGATCAAACTCATTTCGTTGTGGGACATTAATATAGGTAGTGAGACAGAGAACTCCTTCGGCTAATCAATGTTATTTCGTGCAAGAAAGCAAATACAAAGGATCTTATCTCAAGACAATGTGTACTCTAAATTCACTAATTAACACAGGTCTGCTCTAGCTATGCGCCTTTAGTACCCACTTTCTGGGAGACGAACAATATAGACAGCTTTGAGGGGACGAAATGAAAAGTAGTGCATGCAACATCACTAAATACACTTCAATCGATTTGGACAATCGTTTGGCAACCTGTTTGTTATTTTGTTATTTCATCAGTTGAACTGAAAGGCACTTGCAATTTATTCATCCCCTATGGAATTGTACGAAGGGGGTTGACAGGCATCCTGACATCCCCCATCGCACCAAACGACCACAAATATAAGATTGTGTTTCGATTGTGGTGGATAACAATGAGCCATCAGCCATGTTGGGCCCCGTGCCAGAGCCCAGCCCGTCGCTCGTCCTCAAGCAGGAACGAGTATTTTTGGAGTTTTGATTACACAAAATTCTGCCAAATGCGATGACTCATTCATCCATCGCTGACTAAAGGACGAGACAAAATTACTATTTTGTCTTTGTATTGATGGCATATTCTGTTCACGAAATATATTCCTTATTCATTTATTTATCACCCAGAGGGTAATATTATTCGAAGAGAACAATAAGACCAACAAATGTATACCCAAAGTCAATAACTTTACCTTAATTGGTTTTTGAAGAAATTGAGTTGGAGTTATACCTACGTTGGAGCGTGGTTGGACTGAATACCTATCTATATAGTTCTTCTTATTTGATTGTTGCAATAAAGGTCTGTAATTATGTCAGAGATTCTCTCAACCTGAGCAATAATACAAATTTATGTTAACTTGAATGGGATAAGGGGGAGTACCTATCTAACCTATTAATTTCGTTGAGGCATTTATATTGCTTGTGCGAAATCACCTTGAAAACATGTAATTTGATTAATGAGCCCTATGGTGGTTACGACGCAGCCTGGTCGATAAAAACGAGCGTCCTGTTACACTTATAACGGCTCCTTACCATCACGAAAGCAAACACTTGTTGGGGTATAGAAAGTTGATTTGCAAAAAAATCATTACTATTCACGAAAATAAAAAAATTGTTTAGTTTTAAGATTCGCTTGTATTGGGCTAAATTTATAAATAAAAGAAAAAAAAGAATTTACGTGAAGAAGGGAAAAAATTGTAAGGTCAAGTGTCACGAGCAAACATTTTATTTGTGAATTTATCAAAAGCGCGTTCTTTTGGAAAAAAAATTAAATTTCACGAAAAATGTGTAGGGGAACCCGGGATATATCGAATAAAGAGTCAGCTCCGAAATGCAATTTACCAGTTTCAATATATCGTTCGCAATTAGGGGAAACCCCTTCTTCGCATAAAAATGGTAGGTAGTTGCTTTTCGTTCTGAATGAAACAAAATTTTCGATAGTGTTTTTATTATTTTGAGGTTTTTTCAAGTGCATTTTTCGAATAACTGGTCATTTGAACATTGAATTCTATTTATTAAATTATGATATTAAAATTTGTAAATAAGTTTATATGTACATACATTTATTTATCGATTAAGGTTAAGTTTTTAACTTATTTTTTAAATGTTTGTTTAAAAAAGAGGTTTGGGGCAGAATATGCGGGGTATAATATTTTTAGTATCTATTTCTAACATGCTCGCATTGCATTCCAATTTAGCTTCGTGCCCATTATAATTATACCCCACATATGCCCATTATGCCTCAGCATCGGGGCCTAATGGACAAATTGAATGACTTTTTCAAAGCAAAAAAAAATATACTAAAAGTCATTTATTTTTTAAAAAATTCTTTCGGATACTTGTTTTTTAATAAATTTTCTTTCTAATAAAAGTTCTTCAAAAATTCTTAATGCATTTTTGCAGTTTTTATCAACGATAATCCTTAAGGGGCCCGTTATGCCCCGGGTTCTCCTACCTTGACTATTTCGTTCAATGAAGTAACCTTTAAAGGCCTAGTACCGCATGCTGACGCGAAAAGAAATTTTTTATTTGTTTCCAACACGGCAGCGAAATGCTTACAAAAATCACAGAAAAAGTATAAAAAGTGATACCTAATTGCAAAAACAAAAAACAAACGCAAACGCACAAAAACCACAAAAATAAATGAAAAAAAAACAAAAAAAAAAAAACAAAAAAACAACAGCAAAGACAAACACGAATAAAGCTCTAATGTCACTTGTTCCTGTTTCGTACACAATTAATGGTCAAAGCAATTTTGTTTTACAAATAATGAGGCTATATAGTCCAGTCAACGAGGGAAAAAATATGCCTTCACCTGGAAATAAATCCAACAGTTTTGAAACTTGGCACACGTATTAAGACTGAATAGAGGCCTGATGATGATGTGTATAAAAGTCCTTGCGAATCCGAGGCGAGCTCTAGCGGCAGGAAATTGTAAAATGTCGACTTTTTCGGATTTACGTGTTTAACTTAGAAACAGTTTGTCCTTTCAAAAAATAATTTGAGACGAAAAAATATCTTATAAAATTCTTTATAAAATTGATTATAACCAAATTTTTCATATCTGTCATATTTATAAAGTTATTTTGCGTCTAAAATTAGTAATTTTTAAATTTCTTAAAAACAGCTACATTTTTTATTTTATGTTTATTATACCATATTCAACCGTCTGGAAGGTTTTTATTTTCAGCCGGGGGTGGGGGTGGGCGTTGGAAAACGTTTGGTATTTTTAATTAGAGCACAATCCTTTATTTTTTATATACAGGGTGATTCGTATAAGGTGTGACATAACAATAGAGCTTAGATATAGGTTGGGCCGAAAAAAAAACGTATGGTTGGGGGGTCTATTCCCCCCGTTTACCCAAAGAGGTAATTTTTAAAAAAAATGGACCCAAAACAGAAAAAAAAATATAAAAAAAAAAAACAACGGTAACTCTTAAAATTTCATGCTATACCTTTTTGTAGAGCCCAAAATTTCTTCTTTTAGATTGTTTGTAAATAAAGTTGTTTTAGTGGAAATGAAAGGGGATTGAAGTCGAATTTAAGGAAAACTTACTTTTGTTATTCTCAATTTTCTCAAAAAGTAGAAGACATTTTAACATCTGGTTTTTAGTATTTGACTAAAAATTTATAGGTTCATTAATATTAAAGACAATTTTGACCAAAATCAGTTTGAACACATTAAGGACAAACAGTTTCTAAAATAAACACGAAAAGCCAAAAAGATGACATGTTACACTTTCCTGCCGCTAGAGCTCGCCTCGGATTCATGGGGACTTTTGTACACTTTCTGCCTTATTCATAAAAAAAAAATTGGTTATTTCAGCTCTTTGTTTTAGGGAAACTACACCATGGATTAAGAATTTTCTGGACTCAAAATATAGGCAATTGCTAACTGCTCAATTTGAGTCCGGAAAATTCTTATTCCATGGTGTAGTTTCCCTGAACACAAGAGCTGAAATAATTATTTTTTGTTTATGAATAAGGCAGTTTATCTTTAGGCCTCTCTTAATAAGTGCGCCAAGTTTCAAAACTGTTGGATTTTTTTCCAGGTGAAAACTTTTATTGACTGGACTAATAGCATTTTTGCACGTTAAAGGGTTTTCAGAAAAATTGAATTAACAATTTTCTTCAAACAGTAATTAAAAAAAAAAAAACGTTGTAAAATGGCTTATTTCTAGAATATCTCGAAATCAAATAATGCCATCGACTGCACTTTGAAGTTAGCAGGTCATGCCTTTTTCACAGCAATCGGAAAAGCTACATATATCACATTGAAATAGGGCTCCAAATTCGTAGTTTTTTTTTTTGCAGTTCAAGGAAAGCTTCACACCAAATTTTGAAGTCCTCATTAAAAAAAAATAATACTGTACTGCTTTCTTCACAGTGAAGTCGGGAGTAAAATATGATTTTTTTTAAATCTTTTTTTTAAAGCGTGGACTTTAAAATTTGGTTTTGGGATTTAATTAAACTGCAAAAAAACTGCAAATTTGGAGCCTTACATCAATGTGATAGCTTTTACGGTTGCTGAGAACAAAATCATGACCTGTTAACTTCACAGTTAATTAGCAGAACACGCGATTACACCCACTATTTGTTGAACTGCATAATCCGGAATAAAAATGCAAAAAAATTCAAAAAAAAAAAAAAAAAAAATGGAAATTCCTGTCGTGGTCCAGTAACCTTAACAATAAGTGAAAATTGTCCTACGAACTATACAGAAGTATTTTGTCACTTATAATTGAAATGAAATATGATCCGTGAAAGCTACAAAATTAATTTTTGCGCAACAAATTAGTACAAAAAAGCTTAAATTTTGGGCAGACAAAAAATTCTAAAATTCAAACTTTTTTTTTTAATTTTGTCCGTTACTGTTGAATACGCACTTATATTTTACCCACTCTTATTTTAGCGGAATTTTTATAACTATTCGAGCTATAAAATCGGGGCTTACGGGTTTCATTAAGTTTAGGGTGACTTCAAATTCGTGGAAAAAAAAATTTCAATTTTCTTATGTTTTTAGATTTTTGGAGCTCAATTTTGAGGTAACTTTAAATTAGTTAACTTTAGTACAAAAAAAAACCATTAGACCTGCAAAGTTTGCAAGTTTTGTATTTGCGAATTAAATGAGCAATTAAAAAAGCTATAATTTCTGGCAAAAATAAAAAATTGAAAATTTCATATTGTTAGATTTTGTCTTATTGAAACGGACGTTTTAAACATAAAAATTGAAATAAAAATTAACGAGAATAAGCTATGTAATTAATTATTGCGCAAGAAAGAAGAGAACAAGAGAATTATTCAACCCAATTCTAAATATTCCCCGGGAAAAAACTCCCCGGGAGACGCATTCTTTCGGGAGTAAAGTACTCCGATTCCGAATTCCCCGGTTTAATTTTGTTTACCCTCGATAGTGGGAATGAGAGTTCTGAATGATCTAAACAGTTTTTTTTTTATTTTTGACATATGTATATAAATCAAATTGTAAAAGAAAAATAATTTATTCCCGGGGAAACATTTCCACTGGAATTTTCATTTAGAATTGGGCTGATTATTTTCATACTTTTGTCGGCTAACTTCAGACTTATTTTAGCAGGAACTGTAATAGCTAGGAAATTATGCGAGCCAGTAAAATTTATTGATTCCGCCAAAAAGTGTTCGCCAAAGTAAGGTACCTACGTAATTTAATCGGTGTGGCTAGTTCGATTATGAAATTGAAATGTAACTTTAGTGATGTTGTTAAGTACAGTTTCGATCAGAAGCATGTAATTCGTTGTTGTGTCTGGTAGATGAAATTGTCTTTTTAAAAAGAATCGCCGGAGTTTTTCGATGGTTTCCGACTGACGCTATGCCCACGATTCCACTGCATAAAACTTTATTGATTTGGAAGTCACAGTAAAAACTAGTTATTTGTGCACTGAATTAAAAAGTTATTTAATATCTACACTTGTCAAAAAAATTAAGGGAACAAAAAAAAATCACTTTTTTAGTGTTTTTTGAAAAGCTGTATCTCTGTGAAAAGTTGTCGTATTGAAATAAAACAAAAAGCATTCTAAAGCTTTATATTTTTTGTATTGAAAAATTTCAGCAAATGAATTTTTTAAGGAACCGTTATTGCGCAATCATAAGAAGCAGCATGACCCAAAAATTTTAAATTTTTTTCTTTTTTTTGAATATTGTCATTTTCTTTGAAAATTTTTTTTGAGCCAATTTAATGTTTTTTTTCAATAACTTATTTATTCAGTTTTAAGGTAATTTTTTTTCGTCATTGTACAAATTTTTTTCAAAAGAATATCTGGCTTTGAATGAAAAAACAGACTTTTGACTTTGACTACCAATATTATCGCAGGGAATGAGGACACCAAAAATTTATGGGTAGTTTTAAAAACTGGAATTAATATTCTACAAGATTTTTTCAAAACTTTATAACGATTATTTTTTTTGGCTCCTCATCGTTACATTCAGAAAAGGTCTAAAAACGACTTTTTAAAGACTTTTTGTAAATCTTTTACTGATTTAAAAATATTGACTGTAGGGCTTAATATGGTAAGGCATTTTAAAGAACTATAGACCACCAATATTTCTGTAAAATTTCGAATAAATCCATTGAACTGTTTTCATGTACCGAATGATCAAAGTCGTAAAAAACAATTTAAGGAACAAATTGGGTGCTTCATAAACATTGTGAAATTATCATCAAAAAGGGAAAGAAAAGAACAATTTTTGTTAACTTTTTTCACAGTTAATTTTTTTGACAAGTGTATAAAGGAAAAAAAAGCATCTTCTATAGAGGTATAAGATGCACCAAACTTCTAGAACGAGTAGGTTGGGTTTAGACAGGAAAAAAATCGTATGGGAGGAGGGGTCTATTTCCCACCTTTTAGGCAGGAGGGGCAATTTTCTAATAAATTGACTTAAAACAGAAAAAAAATATTTAAAAACAACGGTGCAATTCAAAATGCCATGCTATAGCCAGAAATCTCTTCTTTGATTTTAATTTTAAATTAAGTTATGTTAGTGAAAAGTTTTTGAAAAATTAATTTCCAAACTCGAAATTTTCAAAAAAAAAAAAATGAAAAAAAAAGTTTCAAACTAATTTTTTTCAAAATTTTATGTATTTAAGTACAAATTTTGTTTTTAAAATTCAATGCTCTTATAAGCATTCAGTCAAAAACAGAAAACCGGATGCTAAAATGTCTTTTACTTTTTGAGAATATTGAAAATAACAGGAGGAGCTATTTTCTAAAATAATTGACTTAATACAGAAAAAAAATTATTAAAAAACATCGATAATGGCTAAAACGACTTGCTATACTTTTTTGTTAAGCCAGAAATCTGTGCTTTCATTTTGTTTATAAATTAAGTTCTTTTAGTGAACAGTTTCTTAAAACTTAATTTTCAAACTTAAATTTAAAAAAAAAAAAATTTAAAATTGTCTTCAAACTGATTTTGTTAATTTTACGTTATTTAGTAATATTTTTATTTTTAATATTCAATACTCCTATTAATTTTTAGTCAAACATTAAAAACCAGATGTCAAAATGTATTCTAGTTTTTGAGAAAATTGAAAATAACAAAATTATGAATAATTCCTATAATAGGACTTCATTTAATTGAGCACATTGTAATAATGTGGTAATGTCACTGCTATCTGACTTATCAAATCTATTTATCTATAATTCTCCTTAAGAAAACTATATTTCACCCATTTGAACATTCGCAAAAGGAAAAGGGTCTATGACTAACATTATCTTTTATCCTTATACAAAAATAATTATCCTATTGCCTATTTATTATAAGTCCCATTGATAAACAAGAAAAACAAAAAAAAAGAAATCCTCATATAGTCAATTATGGCAAACATGATATCATATCTTAACTACGAATCTGCCGTCTCTTCTTAATTAGGATTCTTATAATTGAACCCTAAAGTATCTCAAAATTCTTATTGTTCTTACGCATGAGATACACATGATGAAATATTATTTCATCAGATATGATAGGAAACAAAAACAAGAATCAAATGTGTCTATTTTATGAAACGAGTGCGTGTTTGATTCAGATATTTCAACCCCACATCCCAACCCAACGTGATAAGGTATCAGATAAAATAGTTTTCAAGTGCGATTAAATTTCAAGAGCTTCATACTTGTCTGGTCGTATATATAATTATAAAAACGTTATTTTGCCCTTTGTGAGTTCACTCTAGAATTAATTATGAAAATCTCAAAATTCCTAGCAAACAAAAAACCCTATAACTTTTAATTACATACACGTATACATATCCTACATACATACATACATTACATACATTACATACATATGTACATATACATTGATGTATAAGATATAAAAAGGATAGTTCTAGAAATTCCAAGAAGTGTCCTTAGCACAACTTTTTGCCTATTGAATTTCAAATCATAACGCATATTGAATGTTTGCTGAGTGTCCTTTGGGTTTTGTGCCGAGTAAATAATCTACAATGCTTGTCCTTTAAGTTCGAATTGAATTCGGATTTATGTAGAAGAGGAAAACATTTTGAAATATTCAGTTCAATTCACTTCAGTTCGTCTCTGCACGGTCTGGGGTTACCTAAACCTACATCCGAATGGCCCACACATATAACACTCCCATAGTTACATCCATCCGACAAGCGCAGCTAGCCTGTGTTCCTAGGATAAAAATGGAAAAAGCCATAGTTACAAATGGCTAGGCTAAACACAATATACAAAAGACCACGTTTTGCTTCATCATGTTCATGTTCAAGCAAAGCAAGTCATCTCCGTAATGAATGGCCGGATTTTGGTAAGAGTATAAGAGTATCCTTTTTAGGAACAAAACTGTAATGGATATATAAAGAATAATGGAAGCTGGTTAGAGGTTATTTTGTTTGCCTCTACACCTGAATACGTTTTCATCTACAACAATAAATAAAGGGTTTTTTGAAATGAAGACTGGCCCAATGGTTTTCGTTCAATTAAACTAGAAGTCATTGTTCGACAAATAAATAATATTCGTTGTTGTTGTTGTTGTTGCTGAGTCAAAATTTTTCTCAGTTTTTTGTGGTTTTAATACCTAGGCTCAATCAAATATAACAAATATTTTTGTATTTTATTTTATTTGGAAATACTAAATTAAACTAGCTGACCCGACAGACGTTGTCCTATCTTAGCTATGAATTCGAACTGGAATATATGTATAAAAAAATAAAATTGAGTACCAACTTCTAGAGGATTTACCATCAGATGAAGAAGAAAATAAACAAATGTTATGACCCTTAAAAAAATATAGCCAAACGTGTTACAAACTAATAAATTTTTATATTTATATTTTTTTTTTGGATCTTTTTATCTATTAGATGTGAAAAAATCCTCTTTATTATTCTTTCCCTTTTTTTAGTTCCTTTGTATAATATTACAGACCCTTTAAAATAAATTATACAAAATAGGCATTAATGGGGTCACTGTGGCGTATACGTAATTTTTTATTAGCATATACAGGGTGATCGGTATAAGATGCACCAAACTGCTGGAGCGAGTAGGTTGGGTTAAACCAAGACAAAAATGCCCGTTTAGGCAGGAGGGGCAATTTTCTAAAAAATTGACTTAAAACAGAAAAACGGTACAATTTAAAATGCCAAGCCATACTTTTTGACCACGATGTAGGGTTGGTAGAGTTAGGTTTTGTAAAGTTAGGCCTTGTAGAGTTATGGGCTTGGCTCTTCATGAGATCTCATAACTTTTTTACAGCGAAAGCGTTATGTGCATGTGAGTCTTGGTGACCTTTTTTTACATGAAATGTTTTTGGTGGGATTTCATTTCTTTTTGTAAGATCACCCATTATTCATAAGAAAACACCTGAACCTCCCTTAAATACTTCACGGTGGGATTCTGATTCCAATGAAACTACTTCCCAATTAATATTGTAGCAATAGGCCTAATACCTCGGAATAAAGTAACTACCTACATACCTATTGAGCTAAGTCTCTTAGCAAAGACCAGAAACATGGAAATAATATACCTATGTACCTTACTACGCATTTATTTAGAAATTATATAAGTAAAAGTAACGCGTATATTTTTATCTTCGCAAAAATTAAGGTAATAAGGTACGTAAACCTTAAAAAAATGATCCGTCGATGTAAAATCTCTTTATTTATTTTGACCGAAGCGAAAAATTAAAGTTCATTATTTTTTCCTATCGCACACCCCTGAATATAGGTACATATACAAACATAAAATTCCAAGGATACTTCATACTGGACGAGACGACCGACAGTTCACCGATCGTGGTGAAAATCATACAATATATAAGCAACCCTTATTTCAAGCAAAGCCATATTGTACATTGTTTTTGTGTTCGTGAATATAAAATAAAAAAAAAACAACCCTCACATCAATTATAGCCGGGTTTGCATTGCATTGCTATGTGTGATTGTGAAAATGGTTGTTGTTTTAGACGTTTTATTATGAACCTCCACTTTTGGGGTGTTGGAGGGTGAAAGTTACAGATTTCTTAATTTTTTTGTTGTTTGTATGCAAATCCTAGTCTATATTCCAAATTTCAGCTTTCTAGCACTTCGGGAAGTACTCTTTAGGTTTTGTTGAGTGAGTAGTCAGTGACAAAATTGACGTTTTTGGCTATTAATAACATCCAAACTATAAAAGCTAGAAATATGAAATTTCTTGTGTTGTATAAGGCCGCGGACTACATCTAATCCTGAAAACTTGAGCTCTCTAGCTCTATCTATACCGAAGCTATGAGGGCTTGAAAATACGACGAAACGTTTCGAGAAAATATATAGGTAGTGCTAACCACTCGTCTTGGCGGGCGCACTACCGTGCCCCTAGATAACAAAAGTAATTTTTCCTTAAATTCGACTTCCATCCGTTATTTTGTTGTTCAAAAGATCCTATTTCTACAAAATATGTTGTAAAGTAGATTTCGTTATTTTCAATTTTCTTAAAAACTAAAAGACATTTTGTCTTCAGGTTTTCTGTTTTTTATTGAAAATTAATAAGAGCATTGAATTTTGAAAATAAAACTTATACTTAATTACATAAAATTTTGAAAAAAATTAGTTTGAAATTTATTTTTTTTATTTTTTTTTTTTTCAAAATTTCAAAAAATGAAAATCAAAGAAAAGATTTCTGGCTTTCCAAAAATGTATAGCATGGCATTTTAAATTGTACCGTTGTTTTTAAATATTTTTGTTTCTGTTTTAAGTCAATTTTTTTAGAAAATTGCCCCTCCTGCCTAAACGGGGGGAAATAGACCTCCCCCCTCCCATAAGATTTTTTTCTTGTCTTAACCCAACCTACTCGCTCCAGCAGTTTGGTGCATCTTATACCGATCACCCTGTATAATAAACAGAACTGGAGATCCTACTCCTAGAGGATTAACCATCAGATGAAGAAGAAAATAACCAAATGTTATGACCCTTAAAAAAAAAATAAACAAACGTGTTACAAACTGATAAATTTTTATATTTATATTTTTTTTTTGGATCTTTTTATCTATTAGATGTGGATATAAGAAGAGAGAGAGGTGAAAAAATTATCTTTATTATTCTTTTCCAGTTTTTAGTTCCTTTGTATAATATTATAGACCCTATAAAATAAATAATACAATATAGGCATTAATGGGGTCAATGTGGCGTATACGTACTTTTTTATCAGCATCGAGCCCTTTGCGCCAAATTATCGTAAGCGACAAAAAATAAAAGTATCGTAAGCGACATTTTGCTTTTTTTTTGCTCAGAAACGAAACCAATTAGGCAAAATTTCAGCATTGAAAATTATTAACAATGCTGTAACTGACAGATAACAAAAGGTCCGATTGCTTTTTAATGCACAGGAAAAAATGATATAATCAACCTTTTGTGACAATATGAAAATGTCGCTTACGATAATTTGGCGGAAAGGGTTCGATTTATTAGTTAGACCTAAAAATCTGTACATCAGAGCTTTACAGTTCATTTTATATAATTAGAAGAGTTAAGTCAGAGTTAATTGTTTAAAAAAATTGAAATCGATTGCGAAATTTATCCCTTTATTTCCTTTGCTTTATTCCTAGCTATCCCTTATTACTTCGTTCGGTACATATATTTTTTTGTCTGACGAACAGTTCAAATTCGTTGCATAATTTTTATATACATATTAAGCATTTCTCAGTACCAAAAAACAAAGAACTACCCTAAATTCTAAGAAACAAATAAGTTATACTTTTATTATAAATGTGCCTTCCTATAAAAATCGGTTGATGTTCAGCCGAATTATGCACGTATAAACAAAAACCCAATTCAGAAGGTATGGTTTTGACGATCTACCGGCTTTTCCGGGCAAATTCTCCAATTTTCGGGTTGGTAGTGTATTTACCTGTTTCAATTCGAAACGAATATACCTAACGATACCTACATACATTGGATTCAAATTGAAAATACTTTCATCGTATTAAAATTTTAAAAAAACAGCAATAATTTGTGCACTATTGGCCTTATTATGTGAGAGTCTATTCAGAGTAAAACAATTAATACACATTTGAAATAATCAAATAGAAAAATATTAATGATAAGATTTTTAATTATAACAACCAGTATAAATTAAGTCTATTTGAATTATCTATTTTTAATACGTATCAATCCAATGTAGAAACACCGTTCGAACAAAAAAAAACAATTCAGAAAGTATGTAATTTATTGTTATCACGACTTTCCAACTTTTCTGGCCTTATTTTCCAATGTTTATCTCCGTAGTGTGTTTATCTGGTTCTATACAAATCCAAGAAAAAAAACATCATCCAATTTGGATGCTCTTTAGCCGAGTTATGCGCGTACAAAAAAAAAAAAAAAAAAACTAATTAAGAAAGTTTGAAATTTCAAATTTTTTTTTACGATTTTTGATTTTGCCGTTCGAATTTTCTAACATTCGGTCAAATTTTCGGCTTCGTTGTATTTTAATCTGGTTCAATAAAATCCAACAAAAAAATCGCCAACCACATCGGATGATGTTAAGCCGATTTTTGCGCGTACAAACACAATTTAATTTTAAGGTGTTTTAACGATTTTCCAACTTTTTGGGTCTAATTTTCTGATTTCCGATAAAATTTTTAATTTTTCGGCTCAGTTGTGTTTTAATCTGGTTCAATAAAAATCCAAAAAAAAAATCACCAACCAAATCCGATGATGTTTGGCAGAGTTTCACAAATTTTGAAATTTCAAGGTGTTTTCAGGATTTTCCTAATTTTTCGGTGGAATTTTCTAATTTTCTGTCGAATTTTCCAATAATATAAAGAAGAAGATGTAGATTTATTTCACAATTTTGAAATGCTAATGATCGAACAATAGATATTTGCTATTTGATGAGGGTAATTTGTAAATTGATGGCACCGCTTGTAGTATAAATAGTACAATAAATAATATTTATTTTTTTTTAATTTTTCTGTGTACCTACTAGTGGTGGTACGGTCTGCATTTTGGTGAAATTTTTTTTTACCAAAAACCGTTATTAACGGTACCTGCCATAGAACCGTTTTCGCCGACTTTCTCCTTAACTGCTTAACCGATTTTTACTCTTTTTTTATCTTTCAAGTGTGAATAATGCTGCATACAAATATTTTTGTTTTATTAATTTAAATAACGTGTTTCATGCTTTTTTTCCATATTCAAATTTCCATTCATCATCAATTAATTAAATGAATAAATACCTAGCCAGTGGCGTGGCGTGGATGATTTCAAATGGTAAGCCGAAGAAAAATTAGTCATCCGAAAACATAGGCAACTAAATTTGAAATGTCTGCAGATCTGCAAGATACATACAAAATTCACTTAATAACCCGAAGAAATGCGTGTTATTTTTGGCATTAGAAAGCGTGTATTGAGCAGACAGGTGTCACTGTGTCAGTGTCCCGCTCTCTGTTCAAAACACGCCTTCTTTTGTAAAAAAAAAAAAAATAACACGCATTTCTTCGGGTTATTTGGTGAATTTTGTATGTGAATGAATGATAAAGCCTAGTTTATACATTAATGCGAAGTGAAATCCAAATCGAAATGAAACATCAATGAATCTTGCCTGGAAAGGTTTATAAGGAAAATAAATTTTGTTTTATATTTGGTTTAGGTAAGTCCGTTGAATTATATTCACACCGAACCAAATTTCTTCATCCTTGTCGCTTAAATAATTGCATTTAATTTTATTGAATTTTTCACGCCTGGGAAAAAAGTTAATTTTTTGTATGAAAATTTCACTTTGGAAGAAAAGGAAAAAAAACTAATTTGTTACATTTAACCAGAAATTTTATAACCCGACATATTTTGGCTTACTTTGTTCTGCTAGCGCTTTGTCGCTTTTTGGGGTGAGAATAGACCGGCAATAATATGTGTGTGTGTGCATAGAGTAGCGAAGCGGTAGACAGAGTAGTTGGGATTTTGTGTGCAAGTGTAAGGAATAAACAAATAAAGGTATGCTTATTCTTTAGGATTCGTGTTTCTCGTTATTTGATAAACTTTGTTGAAAGGAAGTATTTCAAAAGGTAACTCGATATGAATCGTCTTATATGGACGCCACGCCACTGATACCTACATATAATTATTAATTATATTACTACCAGAGCAAGTTCGTGTGACCCAGTCGTGAATTTAATTTTTTTAAATACGGCAAATTGCAGCACAAGTTGTGCACATCGCAGCACAACCATTTTTTTACGAAAATCAAAAATGGCGGTGCTTACTTCATGCACATGAAGATTTTTCATTTTGTTTTTTTTTCTTAATTCTTCATAATTTATGGTGTGAAATCACTATAACTTTCGTATCGGTCATTTTTTAACTCTCCTGTCTTAAGGAGCTTTTTCAACGTTTCTAATGTTGAAATAATAAAATACAGGTAAATACCTTAATTTATCGTAACAAATCTATAACACTCTTGCTAACAGTTTCACATGATATATTAGCAGTAGGTATGGTATAGATTACATTAAAATAAAATAATTAGCCTTATTTAAAAATTAAATTAAAAATAAAATAAACCGAAGTAAAAATAAAACTCTTCAACTTTTTTAACAAAAATTATCTCCCCTATTTTGTATTTATGTATGTATTCGATGAAATACTGAAAACGGATTACCTAATTAGGTTTTTTATCCTTTAGCATAATCTTAATGGTCTTTTCAGCAGCTTTCTAAAGTTCCATGTAGTATATTCCACCCAAACCCAGTGGGTATTTTAAAATTTTAAGAAGCTACCAACCAACTCCATTGCGTCGTCGGCGTCGTCGTCGTCGTCACCCGCTGCACAGCAAGGTTGTTATTATTGTTTAAAAAAGTTCATTCTTAAAGCGAAGGGAAAACTTAAATTAAAACTGAGTGTGATTAACGGTTTTTTGAGAATTGAAATACCTACTGAAAATAATAATATTATGGAAATAGCTTTGGGCCATAAGTCAAATTAGTTATTTAAAATTCTAATTAAAATGCTAATTTATGTTGCCTTTTTTTTTCTAGCAAAATAAATTTAAAGTTTAATTTTTTGTTTATGTATATATTTTGTTTGTATAAGTTTTTAATGGAGGGATAAAATATGTATAGATACATAAATAGAAAAGGTCACGGAACAAAAAAGTTTATTCTTTTGTTGTGGGTGGAATTAAGAAAATATAATTAACACCTTGGTATTTTTTTAAACTCTTCCTTGAGTAAGGTCATTATTTGGGTTAATATAAAGAGACAATTTAATGGTTTTGTTTTTGACACTTTTGTTTGGGGAAAATCGAAGTAAATGTCAGAATAATTTAAATTAACACTCGAGCCAAGTTGTTTGATAAAAAGGACCAAAGATAGACCTTTTTGCCAGGAAGTATTAATAAGTAGTATTAAAAAGGATTTAAAATTTGTTTGGTTACTTAAAATAAAGCTTTTAACATATATACCTACATTATGTTAATTGTGGTCCATACATTTGTATAACTATGTACATATTAAAAAGATTGTGACTTGACTAGGTACCCTTGAAATTTTTAATCAAAGAGCGGATGTTACTACAGTTGCTGCTCATCGAAATGAACAACGAAAGCACATAGAATGATGTGTTATAGCTTTTTGAAAGTAACATTACACAAGGGCGTACGCAGGATTTCGATTAGGGGGAAGGGGGGGGGGGGGGGGGGCAAGGTCACATTTTATTTTATTTTTTGAAACAAGATATCGGTTGGTACAAATTATAATAATTAGTGAAAAAAAAAATTAAGATATGTATATTTTTTGCTATTTTCCTAAGAAATATTATTTGGCTTAGGCTTTCCTTTTTTTTTATTAATGTACCTACTCTCCATTTTTTGACTCTATCTGCCATGCAGCTTTGAAAGTAAATAAGAGCTTTTTTGTTGAGATTTTAAAAACTTAATTACATGACTCCGAACAACGAGCACTTTTAAGCGCCACATTACTAATAATAGTAAAATTTATTTATTTATTATCATTTTTATTAATTTTTTTTATTATTCGCAGAACTTTGCTAAAGAGACATTTGAAAAGCAGAATTTTGACAAAAGGAATTTTGACCCAAATAACCCTCGTAACGTAGATATTATAATATTCAGTGTTTATAAAAAAAACCCGTTTCATTATTTTGACTGAAAAGATAATTTTTAACAGCTTGTGCACGCATGGGTGTCCGTTATTTCCCAAACTCACTTTTTGCTTGGATCAGGCACCCCCTGTATAAAAACCTAATGCCTACAGTAAATTTATGGACAAAAAAAAAAAAACTTAGCCGAGCTCATTAATCCGTGCCTCTAAGCCTAGTCTTTACATACAAATTTACTGAATTTATAAACTTTTAACTTTTCTTTTTCCTCCCTTTTATTATAAGGATCATCCCTTTAAAAAACATAATTCAAAGTTAATGCAGAAAAAAAATGTATAGACAATATTTTCAAAATTATTTCTTTTTTTTTATGTAAATAATACTACGTTTTCATAACAGCAATAAAATTTCCAAATTAAATTCAAAATCATCTCATTTCCCATACAAATTCAAATTTCCAAATGAGGTAATTTCAACGAAATTTGCAAGAAATTCGGAAGGAAATTTCGTAAAACTTTTATGAACACACCCAAATGGAGTCAATTCAAAGTGGAGCCCATTTCAAATGACAGACACAGAATCCAATGTAAAAAACAACAAAAACAAGCTATTGATAGCCTGGATGAAATGAAATTTGAAATGTGAACACTTTTTTTTTAAATTTGCCAAATTACCTTTTTTCAGCTCTAATGAAACCGTAGTATTAGAGGTACAGGTTAATGACATAATTTGTTTGTAAATACATTTTTTGTAGGAAATAATCCTTCGATTTAGGGTGTCTGATGAAAAAAATTAGTTCAGGAAATAACCGAAACCCTATACTGTACATAATAGTAGCTACCAAAAATTTGTATTCTTTGTTAATTTTGAATAAAGTACTGAAAAGTTTTGTTTGTAATGACGACAGACATGTTTGAAGAAAAATTTTAACATCAAAGATAGTTTTTAAAATTAATATGGTGCATAACTCAACAAAAAATGTAGGAAAGTAAAATTTATGCCCCTCCCCCTCCGTACACCCATGACATGGGTATTTTTACTTGCGATATATACGTACATAGGTACTATATGAAAAGTTTTGGATTCGTACAATAATCGAACTCGAGATTTTGATCAAACTGGACATTAAAATGATAGGAAAGACAAAAAAAGTGGTCTCGCAATTCTATCCGTCTGTCTATTATGTTCTCGCTATCAGCCTAAACGCATGGGTGTACTTAAGCTTGGTATATGTATAGCGTTTTTAGGACATTCCCGCAACAAGTTTTTTTTTTCATTTTTTTTAGGACTAAAAATAACGGTACCGTCATACATATTTTTTAGCATTTTTGGAAAATCTTTTTTTTTTCTCAAAAATGTATCCGCAGATTTTTCTAAAACAAAAATTTAATAAATTTGATAAGGTATAGGCTATCCTTTGGTGAAATTTCCAAAAAAAAAGGTTTTAAATGGTACCTCCCATAGAACCATTTTTTTTATTTTCGTTTTTCTCGAAAAGGAATAGGCTGATTTTAATAATTTTTTTTGTGAAGAATCTTCTGAAAAATTCAAATACCTACATAATAGGTCAATTGTAAATAAAATTTTTTCTTTCAATTTTTTTTTATTGATGTTTGAAAAAAGTTTAAATTTTTTTTTTTTTTGGGGAAACAAGTATTTCAATAACGACTCAAATGATTTTTACGAAATTTGAAACTGAGTGGTTTTTTAAACATTATTCCATACATAAATGTTAAAAAACCATTACCCAAAAATCATAATTTTCTCGAAATCGACCCCTACAATTTTGATTTAGATTGTTCTGAATACTAATATTAGTACGGTCTATTATTTCCCAAAAACAAAATTTACAGTTAGCCATTATTAACAGTAGGTACCTCTCATGGAACCATTTTTTTTTTATTTTGGACTATCTCATCATCTGTAAAACCGATTTAAATTAATTTTTTTCTACAAAAGCTTCTAAGAAGTTGAAATCATACTCTGTATAACTGCATATTATAAAATGTTAAAAAAAAATCAAATATTGGATTTTTAAAAAAATTTCAATTTATTTTTTTAATTCGATAGATATTTCAAAAACGGGTATATCATTTCTTTTTTAATTTAAATTCGACATTAATAAATACTAAAAAATTGTGTAGGTATCAATTTTTTTTTTAAAAAATGTTCACATAATTTTATAAAAAATTAATTTAAAAAAAAATCGCTCCTACTTTTTTGAGCCCTAAAACAATTTGGGAAGAGTTTTTTACTAAATTTATTTCGAATTATGTTGATTTTTAGTAATATTTTCATTTATTTCCATTCTCTCAATTTATTATACTATATGGATAAATATATTTATATATAATTTTTATTTTTAATTATAAAACAATCACTCTAAACTTCCACCAAACGTCACAACCAAAAAAAAAAAAAAGGAAAAAGGAAACAGCACAAAAAAAACTGTAGATGGGGGGAAAACAAACATGTGTAACAGTATCGGTGTGTATTTATGTTTGTTTGTATTATTGTTTTCCCCCTATGTAGTGCTTCTTCTTGATTAAAGAACTGTCAAAATTAAAAAGAGAAAAGATAGAGGTCAAATTCCTAAACGAAAAACTTGCGCAAATTATGCTAAGCAAACAATTCCAAAGTGCAAACGTAAACATCCCTGCTAAGCAGATTGTCCATAAACATACAGGATTTTTTTTTATGCGCAAATGCAAATGTATTTGTGCAAATGTCAAAAATATCTTGCGCACTTCACTTGCATTTCAATTTGTTTTTGTTTCAGCTTGCTTTGCATGCATTTTGCTTTGCAAATGTTGCGTTTAGGAATTTGCCCAGAGTCAGGTTCTGGAAAAGCCCAATTCAAGGAAACTTTTACTACAAGAGCAAGTTCGTGCGATCCAGTCGTGCGTTTAATTAAATTTCAAAGGCAACAATTTTGATTTTCTTTTTCAAAGTTGATTTTTTAAAATTATTTTCGTTAGTTTTAAATAATTAAAATTATTTTGGTTCCATTTTAACTTTAGAAATTGCCTCACCCAACCTCAGGGAGAAAGAATTTTTCCCTCTCATACAATATTTTTCGTATAGAATAATTTCAGGAATCATACTTCAAACAAAATAGTGCACGAATTAGGTGATACCCTGAATAGTCCCTGTTCAAAGGTCAAACTCACTTTTGAATCCAAAAAGTCGCATTTTCAATAAGCCCTTTTCCAATGTCACGATTCATAAACTTGGCATATAGTACAGTTACCTACCTATGACTTTTTGCGGTATAAATAAAATGATACCAAAGCAAATTCGAAATGCAAATCTATATGCACTCTTAGTACATACCTAAGGTTCATTAATACTTGAAAGTATTCAAGATCCTATGGAAATGAAAATTATACCGTAACATTCTCAGGTTTGCAATAAAATCAACGATATTGTCTTAACCACTTTCTATAATATAGCCAATAAAAAAATGAAACATTTTTATTCATTTATGCATTTTTTTTTCTCCATTTTTTTTTTTTTTTTCAATGAAAAAAAAAATAAAAAATGCAATCGTCTCTTCATACCACCTCACACCACCACCGACCCTATGTTAGAGTATTTTATTCTCAATTCAATTCTAACCGGTTTTCCACTCATTCCACCACTTTAAGTCTTAAGGGTGGCAAAAATGCTTTGATCTAGAATTAAAGCAAGTGGCTGGAAAAATCGATACCCAAGGTGCGGCCTATGTCAATGAAAACAGAAGGAAAAACAAAAACGAATTGGCTCTTTGGGGCAACACCCGCTTGTGTTATTTTTTTTTTGTTGGGTATAACATGAGAGTTTGGTATGAATAAGGAGCATTATACCAGAGCTTCAAGGCTAACCAATTGGCTCACACACGAATTGGCCCAAATTTATTATTAATTTAATCAAATCAAGACCACACCTTCCCCTCTAAACCGCGTTAAGGGTTTTCAACATACTCACAGTAATTGCTTTTACAAGTTTTACTGTTAGCTTGATATAATTTTCTATTATTATTATTTTTAATGTGGTTGTTATATAGTCATAAGAACTAAGCAATCTTGAACGCATCCTGCTTAAAGTTACTTCTGCAGCTTGAAATTTGAAAGTTCTTTTTTACAATTTTTCAAATATAATTGCATTCAATTTTTGTTTTTTTTGTTCTTCATTTCTCCTTCAATACGCCCACTCGAACGCATTTTGATTTGAAGAATTTTCCTTTCGTCGATTTCGATTCCCCAAAGGATAATGGAAAAGTCCTTTCTTTCCGTCTATATGCAATTGGAATTTTTTTTTTTTTTTTGTTCAAGATTTTTATTTTTCCACCACATCGCGTGGCTCTATTTATGTCTTCAGTCCCTGTCGTTGTCGTTTTCAGCTACATTTTTTTTTTCTTATAAGAAATGAGGAATTATTAGTTATGTACATGTACCATTGTATACATACTTATACATACATATATAATAAATTCGCAGAGGATATACATTGAATGGGAATTTTCTTTTACTGTGTCGGAAGCACGTACTCAATACGCGTCGCGTTCTATACCTTTATTAAATTTTATGAAGAAAATTGGAGGAAATGTTGAAAGAACAGCAAAGAGAGATGGAAATTCCATGCATAATTCAATACTAAAGTCGAAAACCGGGACACTATTTCGTGAGAAAGATTCCTCTGAGTATCTATATCAACTAACAGGGTCGAATTTAGACAAATAAAAATCTTCCGCCGATAAAGTGGAAGTTCTTATATAGGGCCCCTGCGTTCATATGAGACCTGTGCCTACGTTCTGTAACTCTCACATTGAAAAAATCAGTCCAAAAAAGCTGAAAAATGGAACAAAACTCATGTATTTTGTTTCAGTTTCATCGTTTCTCGACCAATTTTATGCATGTGAGAATGACAGAACGTAGGCTCTGGAGTCTGAATATTTTAACACGAAATCAAATGCAAGCAATTCCGCAATCACTTAAGATCCATTAATAAATATTGACAATAGCTTTGACAGCCAGAGCCTGATTTAGTAATTTTAGTTCGAAGCCGTTCCACAAGTCAAAAATTTTGCTGTTTCTTGCTAAAGAGAGCGCTCACGAGACAGTAAAACATTTCCCCTTCCTGCCAGTTTTTATATTAATAAACTTGATATAAGCAAAAGCAGGTATCGTATAGGTACGTTTATTTTTTGAAAACATTTATTTTCTTGGGTTGTGATTCGTCAAACTTTTGATTAACTTTCATCGTTAATCTAAGGCAACTCTAGTCGAGTATATATTTTTGAGGTTTAAAAAGTGGTAAAAATTAGTGCAAATTAGTGCCCAAAACGTTCCCGACATTTTGACAGCTTTCTTTCTCTGAGAGAGCATTTCATGCCCACTCCTCAAAATTTGACATTTAGCTTTTAGCCAGATTTAGTGCGAAAAATGTCGGGATCGGGAACAGATTTAATTAATTTAGCTTTTTTTCTCTTGTCAAATGTAACGATTAAAATATTTGGAACAATTTGGTGAGTTAATGATTTTGATGTTTTATCGCCCGAGTTTGTTAGATCGATCCTCATGAACTATATACTAAAAAACTGCTTCTTGAGTTAACTGTAAATGGTCCCTAGGGTTGGATCGAAATAAATTAATTTCATTCTTTTTTTTAAATTGTTTTTGGTCTAGATGTACCAAAAATTACATACATAGGTTGAAACGCCTTTAAACTATTTTTTCAGAAGTGAAAACCGCAACCTTTTAAGAGGCATGCGGTTTGCGGAAAATCGCCATCCAAACATTTTTTAAGGGTTGGATTGAATTAAAGTAATTTTAATTTGGATGGAAATATTTCGACAACCAGTACCAGACCTCGCAGAAGCTTTAAGTATTAGAAATATTAAAAAAAAAACTAACGTATGTTTTCAAAGCTCCATTGAGTAGCTATCGCCATTGAAACGTTTGTAGAAATAGAACGAAATGTAAAAAAAATCACTTTTAAGGTCGATTTAAAGCTACTTTTTTGCGTTATTATATTTGCTAGCTTGCAAAATAATTTACAAAATCCAAAACATAGCAAATAATGCATGAATCCCCGAAAGATCGCATTCTGTGGATGGGGAAAAATTGATTGAAATCATTTAAATATCGAATTAATGGTAATAGGGTTATTTGAAGTCGATTTCTTAAAGTGAATTCATTGAATGCAATCGTTTAATTGAATTCAATTAATGATTTTTAAGGAACACATTCACAATAGACTCCATTCTTTTGCAACCCTAACAGACAACAGACAATATCTAGTCAATATTTAAAAAAATTTACCATTTTTTATGTGTTTTATTATTTTTTTTTTCAAGAATACATTTTATATTACCTACATTATTTTAAACGTTGTTTTTGTATCAGTGGATGTGAACTTTTTCTTCACTTTCACTTTAGCAACAATTAAACATTTTTATTTACCACTTGGACGGCTATTTAAAAGTTAGACAACGTTTATAAATACGACTATAAGAGTTTTGTTTGTTCTGACTTGTAATTCTACTATAATTATAGGTACCCAACCCATCGGCTGTAACCAAAGCCTTACTCAACGGACTCTTGACCCGTGAAGGGTTTCTTTTGCTTGCCTCTCTGGTGGCTTTCCATTCTCTTCAAACTCGAGCCTATTTTCTCTTAAAGAATATAATCCGGCCTAGATAATTTCTATCTAATACTCAAAGCAAGAAGGTACACACAAAAATTCAAAAATTATATAGCATAATGTCGGACTTATAAATAAAATCTGCTGATAGGTACATGGTTATAAATTTTGTAAAAAAAAAATAATAATAATATATTTTTGTATAATGATAACAAAACATGTCATAAAGTACATCATTGTGTGTGAAAAATGGCGGAATGAAGTATGATACTAACTTTTAAATTCAACCAGTCTCTATGTGGCATAGATACATTCTAATGAAAAAGACAGAGACAGAAAAAGATTCGTTTTTAAATTATTGTAGAATTCCTGCTGAAATTCCTATCTTCATCGTGATGGGGTGGAAGGGAGGATGTTAGGAAAATATGTTCGTGGTATATAAATTAGGCTTTGAATATTTGATGAAAGTATGATCTGGAGTAATTTTGGTAGCATTATAGGAACAACTTTTTTTTTACGTGGTAAAGCACTTAACCTGTTTTATTTTTCAATTTCTTTTTAATATATTTGAATGTATTTTGAAGAAATCAAAAGAATATTCTTGTGTACAAGCTCAGAATTCAAATTTTTTGTTTCCAATAATTTTCCTTTTAATCAATATATTTTTTCGCGATACAAATAACTACAATATTTTTTTCCGATCCAAAAAGTTGTTTTTTTTTCTTCATACAAATTGAAACGTCAAAAGTGTCGTACGTGAAAAGTTAAAAGTTGGTGAACTCTTCCGTCTGCGTCTGAAGCTCCGTATGCGGCTACGTTCCATTGTGTTCGCAACATTGAATTTGCGTGTATTCAATATTTTGACAGCTATTAAAGCTCCGGCTCCAGTTCCGTCTCCGTCATCATTCTGTTCAGCCAGTTAGACTCAGTGGTATACAAGTTGATCGTGTATTTCAACTTAAATGATATATGACTTATTGTTGTTGTGAAAACCGCAATTTTGTAGCTCAAATAGTTAATAAAATATTCAAGTTTTCGCTAAAATAAGTCTGAAGTTAGCGGACAAAAGTACGTAAATAAAAATAATTCTCTTGGTGTCAAAAATTGAAGCTTTTTGAATGCTAATTTGTTGCGGCGCAAAAATTAAATACAAAATTTGTAGCTCTAACGGGGTTTTTTGTATATTCAATTTAACAACTTTAAAAGTTAGCTCAAAACTGAGCTTCCAAAATCCAAAATAATGCGAAAATCCAAATTTTTTGTTTGCACGAATTTGTAGTCTCCCTAAACTTAATGAAACCTGCACACCCCAATGTTGTATCTCGCATAGTTTTTTTGTTATAAAATTTTCCGATAAAATAAGACATTATACCCAAGCTGTAACGGTCGAAATTTGAAAAAGTTTGAAATTTCAAAGAAAAAAAATGTTGCCAGAAATTGTAGCTTTTTATTTCGATTTTTAATTTAAAAAACAGCATTTCCGGTCTGTCTGAAGTTGGCGGACAAAATCTAAAACAGTGGAATTTGCAGCCTTTTCTTTTTGCCAGAAAATATAGCTTTTTGAATGCTAATTTGTTGCGCAAGAATTAATTTTGTAGCTTTCACGGATCACTTTTTATTTTAATTTAAAGTTTAAAAACAAAGTTTTTTTTTTCAAATTAAAAATCGAAATAAAAAATGATCCGTGAAAGCTACAAAATTAATTTTTGCGCAACTAATTAGCATTTAAAAAGCTACAATTTCTGGTAAATTTTTTTTTTTTCAATTTTTTTTTCCGTTACAGTGCCTATAATGTAATATTTTAGCGGAATTTTCTATAACAAAAATAGGTACTATGCGAGCTACAAAATCGGCGTTTGCGGGTTTCATTAAGTTTAAGGAGACTACAAATTCGTGCAAACAAAAATTTTGTATTTTCGCATTATTTTAGATTTCGGAAGCTCACTTTTGAGCTAACTTTTAAAGTTGTTAATTTGAATATACAAAAAACCGTTAGGGCTACAAATTTTGTGTTTGTGCAACAAATAAGCATTTAAAAAGCTACAATTTTTGACACTGAGAGAATTATTTTATTCGTACTTTCGTCCGCTAACTTCAGACTTATTTTAGCGGAAACTTCAATAACTCGGAAACTATGCGAGCTACAAATTTTTGGTTTGCGCAACAAATAAGCATTTAATTAGCTACAAATTCAGATATCAAAATTTCTTGATTCCGCCATGCCATAAAGTGTCCGCCAAAGTAAGGGACGATTTTTTTTTTCATACAAATTGTATATTGGGAAGTTTTATTTTGTTTGCAACTTTATTTTATAGCTTTTCAACTTATTATCGTACGGAAATGATTGAGACGTATTCTTAAAGGAAATTGAATGTTCTTTAAAAATTTCCTCGACCTCTTATATATGTAATTAGTGCATTCCTTCCAAAGTTATTGAAGGTAAAAAGTGAATGGTTTATTCCACAGTTTTTTTTTTTGATTCCCTGTTCCTTTACGTAGCTTCAAAGTAAATAAAATAATAAACAAAATTGTTGTGATATAATTTAATATTAAATAAATAAAATTTGCAAATTTTTTAAAATCTAATATGTATCCATCTTTGTATAAGGTTAATATTGAACAAAATATAAAATATATAAGTAAATCAATCTCCATACATAATCAAACAAAATTAAATGTTTTATGTTGAGGTTGAAATAAATTAGGAATACAAAAAAGTCCTTAAAAGTATCGTTTGAAATATAAAATACAATTGATTTTTCCATTTAGATTTAACTAATCGAAAATCGTTTTTTCCGCTGCGCGAAGAATAATTTGATTCGACCATTTTAATTTAAGATGTGTCGTTGAGCTGTGAATAAGATACACATTATTTTACAACAAAATAACCAGAGCATAAAATATAAAAACTAAAATTGTAATAAATAACATAAAGTTTAAAAAAAAAAAAAAATATTTATTAAAAACTGTTCACTTAAACAATTTGATTCAAATAGTATGTAAAAATCTAGATTTCTGGTGTTGAAGAGAGCTATATCATGACATTAAAGGTGTTGCCGTTGTCGTTTTCTATAATTTTTGTTTCATATTTAGTAATTTTTTTTTTTTTTTTACAAAATTGCCCCTCCCGGCTAAACGATGGAAAATAAACCTCCTTCTTCATTTTATGCGAATTGACCAGTTTAACACTTTTGGGTATTTAAAACGGTCTTACAGAGCATCCAGAAACCGCCTCCAAATTTTCTTGGATCAAACTGATCCTTGATCAAGAAAGCATTAGATAGGGAGGGGTGAAAACGAATTTCGGTTCCTACAATTATATCGCCAAAGCTGATTATTTGGGGATTTCACCGTACCAAAGCAGCGACCAGGGACTGCAAGACTTTTTTTTTATTTGGCTCATATGCTTATTTTTTGGTTAACTTTTACATCCAAAAAATTGCTGTGAACTCTTGGTTGTGACATGGATTACATGCCTTTCTCGGACGGTTGGGTGTGATGTAGCGAAATGAGGACCGTCACGAAAACATATACCGCTCGCGCCCTACTGCTAAGTGACTGTTTGCACTACAGACATCCTAAATACACTGCCGGTCATAAGGTTAGAAGCAGGCATTTTTGAGAAGTAAAATCGATATTTCTCCCGTTTTTCGTCGGAAAAAATAACCTTCCGCCAATCATTTGTGGTCATTCCATTTTGCACATCCCAGCTCATGTGATCTTTCGCGAAACACAAGCGTTGCTTCTTCCTTGCGTCATTAAGTGGTGGTTTTTTCTTAAGCTTCAGGCGCTTTAAGTGTTTAGCATGGCGAATCTTGCGTTTAACAGTGAATAAGCTGGCCTTAACATTAGCTTTCTCCCTAAGTTTAGCTGCCGATAAAGCTGAATTTGACGCTATTCTAAGGATACTTCGCGTTTCGCGAACTGTTAAGGCAGAGGAAGTGTTTCCTTTATAATTTTTCAAGTAAGACGATGGATTTTTTAAATAATTGCCGACACAATGATCACTTCGATTTATTTTTCGGGCTATAGCACGGCATGAAAGACCTTCAGAGCAATAAACATCTATTCTTGCCCTTTCCTCCACTGTCAAACATTTTTTCTTGCCCATTTTTATTAACACTGAATCAAGAACAATTAATTTATAAAATGTGACGTTTAAATCGAAAAAAAATTGATTCACTTCACAAAACAACGTTGATTTGTTCACTGCTTCTAATCTAATGACCCGATTTATTTTCGCATATTCTTGACTTAATTAACAATTTGTCATAAAAGTTCCGTTAGCAAAATCTCTCCTATACCCAAATTTTATATTTTGTTGCTAACAAAATAGTCTCTCATTTACCATAGTTGTTTTTTTATAATCCATCATGTAACGGGAGAAATATCGATTTTACTTCTCAAAAATGCCTGCTTCTAACCTTATGACCGGCAGTGTATACCAATCGATAGATAAAGATTGCGCAAAGATTATAGAGGAATTGTTTTATAGCTATCGCCTCATAGTTTCATGTGATGAGTCATCGCGTTTGGGGTAAATTGCAGCAAAATTAGGAGTACTCAAATTAATTTGACTCAATTTCTTCGGATATATAAGTGCCACTGACATCATTGATATCTCATTCGAAAGGGTTTGAAAAAGGGCATCCTTACGCACGTCTATAAAGCTAGCACATACACATTAGCATAATCAATTTAAACTATAACTAGAATTTTGTGCTCTTTTTGTGCTATTTTTGTGTGGAAGTCAATATTTTTGTGCTAGCATAGTTTTCGTTTTATGCAAGTCTATGCTACCTTAATATTAAGCTAGCAAAACTTCTAAACCGCTTAACATAATCAATTAAAATAAAAACTAGAATTTTGTGCTATTTTTGTGCTTTTATTCTGTGCAAGTCTCGATTTTTGTGCTAGCATAGTTTTTGATTTATGCATAATTATGCATTTGTATGCTACCATATAAAGCTAGCAAAACTTCTAAACCGCTCAGCACAATCAATTGAAATAAAAACTAGAATTATGTGCTATTTTTGTGCTTTTATACTGTGCAAGTCTCGATTTTTGTGCTAGCATAGTTTTTGATTTATGCATAATTATGCTTCCCATATAAAGCTAGCAAAACTTCTAAACCGCCCAGCATAATCAGTTGAAATAAAAACTAAAATTATTTGCTATTTTTGTGCTTTTATTCTGTGCAAGTCTCGATTTTTGTGCTAGCATAGTTTTTGATTTATGCATAATTATGCATTTGTATGTTACCATATAAAGCTAGCAAAACTTCTAAACCGCTCAGCATAATCAATTGAAATAAAATCTAGAATTATGTGCTATTTTTGTGCTTTTATTCTGTGCAAGTCTCGATTTTTGTGCAAGCATAGTTTTTGATTTATGCATAATTATGCTTCCCATATAAAGCTAGCAAAACTTCTAAACCGCCCAGCATAATCAATTGAAATAAAAACTAGAATTATGTGCTATTTTTGTGTTTTTATTCTGTGCAAGTCTCGATTTTTGTGCTAGCATAGTTTTTGATTTATGCATAATTATGCATTTGTATGCTACCATATAAAGCTAGCAAAACTTCTAAACCGCTCAGCATAATCAATTGAAATAAAATCTAGAATTATGTGCTATTTTTGTGCTTTTATTCTGTGCAAGTCTCGATTTTTGTGCTAGCATAGTTTTTGATTTATGCATAATTATGCATATGTATGCTACACACAACAAAAAATAATCTCGTCGTTCAGCCCCTTCTATGCAATTCAATGTGTTGGTTGATGTTGGCGCAATCACACTCACCCACACAAACTCACATTATTCTTTTTGCTTTTTTTGACTACTATATGTTGCATGCAACTCATAATAACATTCCTTGATTCTCCTCTCTCTTGAGTCTTGACTATTTCATATAAATAGATCTTCGAAAAAAACCCATCTTATTGCGATTGGATAAACTGAGATTTCGAACTATTTGAAAATAACGACTTTTTATTGCAAAAAAAAAACTTTATAAAACGTGTTATTTTTTAATAAAAATTTTCTTTTTGTGCTTGTTTTTTTTATTGAATTAAATTATAAGAATAAATACATATGGCATTTTGAAAAAGTTGTATGCTATTTATTTCATATTTAGTTAGGTACTTAAAGACACTATTAAAAATATAAAATTAATATAAGCCCTGTTTACTACCTCTAAAAATATACATACCTATATGTATATAATATATTTTATGACAACATCCGTCCTGTTTTAAGGAAATCGGGAAGCCATTTGGCAGTTTAACGTAATTTTTCGAAACTTATCATCGCAGTTTTGAAATATAACGACCAAAATGAAAAAAAAATCTCGAACGTTTGGAAGCCAAAAATGTCAGTCTTTCATACAAAATTTAAATTTTGGCAATACGTGGTCCCAGGGCTAAGATTTTTAGAAAGCCGTTTTTCCAATTTTCCATTTTTATCGAAAATATGACTGGAAGCCTCTTAAGCAAATTAAAAAAAGATCTTCGTAATGGAGATCTTTTTGGTAGCTATTAAACTGTCTGAAGCTTAACTTAACGCCATAATATTATTCAGTTGAAGGGTAGTTTTCCACACTAATCAAACTATCCAAGAAAAAAAGCTAGGCAAAGTAGGTTTAGAGAACTTTTAATGCTTGTATGGTAGGTAACATTGGGAAAAAATATTTGCAAGAGAGAATTGTTTTATATTATTTTTACCTACCTACCTAAAGGTAGGTAAGGATTTTAAATAAATCAAGGAAAATTGATTTAGAATACCTACTAATGTAACAGCATCAATCTCAACTTGTAATTAAAAAGAAAAATAATAACCAAATAAACTGGGGGGTCATACCCGATAAACATGAAGTAGTGCACGGTTTGCTTGTAAATAAAAAAAAATCGACAACTTTTAAATTTGATGGTGGCGCGGTGGAATAGTTACTTGTTTCTTAACCGAGAGGTTCGGTGTTCATTCCCTGCTGGCTTTAACGATAGCGTTTTGATGATTATCGACTTACTAAATCAAATATTTGTTCGTCAAAACGTGATCGTCTAGACGATGGTCATTTTTTGTGTGCTGGGCGATTCAAAAGTTTTGCTAGCTGCATAAATCAAAAACTATGCTAGCACAAAAATCGAGATTTGCACAGAATAAAAGCACAAAAATAGCACATAATTCTAGTTTTTATTTCAATTGATTATGCTGGGCGGTTTAGAAGTTTTGCTAGCTTTATATGGGAAGCATAATTATGCATAAATCAAAAACTATGCTAGCACAAAAATCGAGACTTGCACAGAATAAAAGCACAAAAATAGCACATAATTCTAGTTTTTATTTCAACTGATTATGCTGGGCGGTTTAGAAGTTTTGCTAGCTTTATATGGGAAGCATAATTATGCATAAATCAAAAACTATGCTAGCACAAAAATCGAGACTTGCACAGAATAAAAGCACAAAAATAGCACAAAATTCTAGTTTTTATTTTAATTGATTATGTTAAGCGGTTTAGAAGTTTTGCTAGCTTAATATTAAGGTAGCATAGACTTGCATAAAACGAAAACTATGCTAGCACAAAAATATTGACTTCCACACAAAAATAGCACAAAAAGAGCACAAAATTCTAGTTATAGTTTAAATTGATTATGCTAATGTGTATGTGCTAGCTTTATAGACGTTCCTTACGCGTATTTCTCATTTCGTAAATTCACGTTATAGCACATAAGACATGTAATCAATGTTCGGTAGGTGCCACAAGGGCAATCTACCAAGGGTATTTTTTTAGCAGTTTCTTTTTTATTTTTTTTTTATTTTTTTATTAAAGACAAATAAAGTACCTTTATTTAATTGCAAATAATTTTAAGAAATTGAGTAGCTATATACTACGAACATATACATATGTATGTATATAGAACATGTATAGAAAAACATTTTGCAAACAAGTGCATATACTACTGTTTTTTTTTTTTTTTGCAAAATTTAAATTCGCATTTTTTGCAAAATAAATTCGCATTTTTTTAATGCAAAAAACAACATCTTAAATTCGCATTTTTTTTAAATGCACGAAATGTTTAAAATAAATTAGCATTTTGTTTTTAGTGCAAAAAAATCCTTTTAAAATTCGCATTTTTTTTAATGCAACAAATTTTTGAGATACATAAATTCACTTTTTTTTTTAATGCAAAATATTTTTGAAATAAATTCACATTTTTTAAATGCAACAAAGGTTTGAGATACAGAAATTTACTTTTTTAATGCAAAAAATGTTTGAAATAAATTTGCATTTTATTTTCAATGGATTTAATGAAAGAAAAAAATCGTCTTAGATTCGCATTTTCTTAGTGCAAAAAAAAATATTCATTATAAATTCGCTTTTTTTTTATGCAAGAAATGTTTGAAATAAATTAGCATTTTATTTTTAATGCATAATAATCCTCTTTAAATTCGCATTTCGCACAATTAATTCGCATTTTTTTTAATGCAAAATAATCCTCTTTAAATTCGCATATTTTTTTAATGCAAAATATTTTGAGATACATTCGCATTTTTTTTTAACGCAACAAATTTCTGAAAGACACAATTACTTTTTTTTTAATGCAAAAAATGTTTGAAATAAATTTGCATTTTATTTTCAATGTAAAAAAATCCTCTTAAAATGCAAACGAAATTCCTCTAAAATTAGCATTTTTTAATGCAAAAAAATCATCTTAAATTCGCATTTTCTTAGTGCAAAAAAAAATTCATCATAAATTCGTTTTTTTTTTTTCAAATGCAAGAAATGTTTGAAATAAATTCGCATTTTATTTTAATTGCAATAAATTCCTCTTAAAATTTCCATTATTTTCTTATTTTTAATTTAAAAAAATCTTCTTAAAATTCGTACTTTTTTTTTAATGCAAATATTTTTTTGGAATAAATTTGCATTTTTTTTTAATGCAAAAAAAATTTGAAATAAATTAGCATTTTTCTTAATACAAAAAATTTTTCAACTTTCCCTAATTTTTTTTTATGCAAAATATTTTCAACTTGCATTAAATTTTTTTTTTAATGAAAAATATTTTCAACTTGCATTAAATTTTTTTTTTTTCAATGCAAATTGTATTTACATTGCATTAAAATTTTATTTTTAATGTCAATTTTTTTTGCATACATTTTTTTTAAAGCAAAATGCATTTTTTTTTGCACTAAAATTTGTACAAACCTGACACGTTTTTTCAAATATACTTCGTTTTTTTTGTGTGATTTGCTACACTTTCTGGGCTTAGCATTGGCAGCCCTGATTAGGTATGCTAGCTTTTCAATTCGGTATGCTACTTTTTAATTTTTTCTTGAACATACTTTTTTTTTCTACCATTCTACATTCTCTTGAGTTCGTGTCTTCATCTTACAGGAATAGAATAATGTCACTATCAAAATATTTTTCTATTTAAAATGAATAACTTAAATACCTGGTATATTAATTATAGTTCCAGTGAGCTTTCATATGTTGAGGTTTGATGACCATTCTGAAAAGAAAATTATTTTTTTCTTATTTTCATTAATTTAGGTTTTGTGTAATGCAGCAGAAGTAACACCATTATTATTTTTATTAACGTTAAATGATATTAATATTTTTGGTAGAGACTCTGCCTCAGGCGTTTCTATAAACGTTAGATTATGTTATTTAAAAAAAGAAAAATGTTAAATTAATTTTTGAAAAAAGAAAAAAATATGGATTAAATTGCTAGATTTGATTTGGAGCAAAAGCTAAAAACTACAGGTGCCCGATGATGACACTCAGCCCATCTCAGCACAGCTACTGTTGCATATGAGAATAGGTATACGAATGCTGTTTTTTTTTTTTTTTTTGCGTTTTCTTGATTCACACTCACTAACGGAAACGAATAAGAGATAAAGTCAAAATGCCTCGTAAGATATAGATGTCCCTACAGACAACTTGGACAGAACACCCCGAGGACGTCAAATGTATAATGTTAGGCCCACTATGTGCCAACAAAAATATATTTATATTCATTGTATCTTTTTAGGTTTAAGGCCCATTTTCTGAAACGAAACTTAAATATTTAAGTTCAACCTAAGAGCTTATGTGATAGTTTACGCTGAGGAAAAAGTAGAACATAATCGTTTAAGTTGAACATAAATATTTAAGTTTCGTTTCAGCAAATGGCCCTAAGTGAATTAGATTGTATATACCTATACCTAACAGCGGTTTTACCAAGTGCAGTCACTAGTAAAGCTAGGTATCTAATCCCAAAAATTAATTCGTGTTGTGATTCACTAAGGTTATATGTGGATTTAATCCCAAACTACATATGTGGTTTGCCTTAGATTCAGTCAGGGCAAGGGAATTTATCTCACCCCTTCTGTCTACTTTATTAAATATCATGTTAATGTTTTTTTAAGAAATAGAGAATTGTAGATATACTCGTAAAATTACTAATGTGAAATATGTTAGTTTAGTTAAAGCAATCCTATTTTTAAAAAATTGCTATTGAACTGGAGTTCTGGATTCTTTAATTTCCGAGTTTTTGCTTCGGTTCGACCCCTCGACCCATCCACTGCCCTACATTAGCTATAGAAAAGTATCATGCAAATGCTACATTTTGATAATAAATGGGAAACCGGCGGCGACTATTTAGTTATGTTTCGTTTAACATAATTTACTTACCGGGTTAAATGAAGGGTTGCGAGGTGCTTCATTTTTATTTTCCATTGCTGTCTTTACCACCATCCACGCCAACAACAACATTACCACCAGTGCAATTGCCATCACGGAAAAAACGACATCTTTAATTAAATAAATATAGCGCCAGTGTTCGAATAACTGAGTCAGTTATTAGCGTAGAGTAGTGTAGTGCCTCGATAATGCGAATAATGCGAATTTCTCTTAAAGCTTTGCCAAACATTGTGAGATAGTGTGACAGGGTGAAATTATGCCCTTTCAAGCAAATTCACTGACCCAACTTTCTCAGTCTTTCTTGGATCTTTGCTAAACTGAGTGTTATACGCGCCCCCGCAAAAATTCTTTATATCTAACAGGCATTTTTCCCCACACCTTTGTTTAGTTCATCTTTGCAATTGGAACAGCGAAGACATAGTTCTTTTTTGTTCATTTTTCTTATAATTTTCTTTTGAAAAATTGAGGAATGGTTACTATTTTTTGTTCATTTCGTCTTTTTGTAGTGCAATAAAATATGTTTGTAAATTGTTTGTTGAAGGTAAGCTCGATTGGAGAAACTTAGAATGAAAAAAGCTTTGTTGTAGGTAATGTAGAACTCAAGTGGGGAAGTACTTTTTTTGCGATTCGTTTTGGATCCATTTTGGTTTCGTTTTTCGCTGAGCATGGTGAACTCACACAAAATGCATGCACAAGTGGTTCAGTGGGCCGACAAATGCAGTTTTGCGGATCTGTATTTGTATCCTTCATACGTTGTTGACTACGTGTGGGGATCCGAAACAGACTCTTTTGCTTAAAGGGTGATAGTGTAACACTTTCAAACTTTAACACTCACATGTTTTTTTTTTTTTTTTTGAAAAAAAAAAGTTCAATGTGGAATACCCCTTAAATTCGAAAGGGCTTTGTTTACATTAATTCACATTATTAAGGACTACTACCTACACATATAATTTATAATTTGATGGATGTACTTTTGCCCGAAGGATATTGGATGAAAAAAAAATCGATGTCTGAGTTAAACAAATGATTTGGAAGTGACTAAAGAAATCCCAATTTATTACAGTTTTGATTACATACCTAAAGGTAAAATGTATACGGGTCAGCACCGCCAAGGCACTCCGCCGCGTGGAATACATTTAGGTTTTTTTTTTATAACTGTTGGAAATTAGCATTTCTTTACATAGTTTCGTCCAAATAACTGCCTGAACAGAATACAATGCTGGAACCGGAGCTGCAGACGAAACTAGAAGAGCTGTCAAAAAGTGTCGTATGTTATTTTTTGTACGTGTCCACAATGCAGCTGTACAGCTTTGAAAGTATTTTGAAGAAAACAAAACAATATTCTTGTGTACAAGCTGAGAATTCACATTTTTTGTTGCCAATACTTTTCCTTTTAATAAATAATTTTTTTTCGCGATACAAATAACCAGTTTTTTTTCCGACCGAAAAAGTTTTTTTTTTTTTTTTCTTCATACAATTTGAAACTTCAAAAGTGCCGTACGTGAAATGTTAAAAGTTGGTGAACTCTTTCTTCTGCGACTGCAGCTCCGTTGTGTTCGGAACATTGAATTTGTGTGTATTCAATATTTTGACAGCTATTCCAGCTCCGGCTCCGGTTCCGTCTCCGTCTTCATTATATTCAGGCAGTAGCTTACATGTCAAATGCATAACACATTACATTAACCATTGTACTTGTTTTGCTATTTTTCTAAATAAAGATAAAATACAAACTTTTTTGGTAAAATTTTTCTTTTATTACACTAATTATAGTGGTTTCACAATATTTTTTTTTTTTTTTTTTATTATAAAAAAGCGACGCGTTTCGGATTTTATATATCCATCTTCGGGCTTAAGTTTATGACTTGTGGTGTTGTTTGCCAATTTTAACTCTTGTGTCGTATATGCATGTATGCTTTTGTTGTATTGTATTTATTGATGTTGGCGGTGTTGTTGGCGGTGTGTTCGTCTCGTTTTAATTTGTTTGCTTTTTTTGATTTTCGTAGCTAATTGCGGTGTTGTAGAGTGAATTTGTTTTGATTGTTAGTTTATCGTTAAGTATATTGTCTTGTTCAGTCTTATATGATTTATATATTTCATATTCTTCTAGTGCGTCTAGTCTTGTCCCTTTTTTGCAAAAATGCAATGGTGTTAAGTTCGTCTCGAAGTCGGTGTAGTTGTGATTGTTGTCTATTAAGTGCTGTGCAAATGTAGATTTATAAATCATATAAGACTGAACAAGACAATATACTTAACGATAAACTAACAATCAAAACAAATTCACTCTACAACACCGCAATTAGCTACGAAAATCAAAAAAAGCAAACAAATTAAAACGAGACGAACACACCGCCAACAACACCGCCAACATCAATAAATACAATACAACAAAAGCATACATGCATATACGACACAAGAGTTAAAATTGGCAAACAACACCACAAGTCATAAACTTAAGCCCGAAGATGGATATATAAAATCCGAAACGCGTCGCTTTTTTATAATAAAAAAAAAAAAAAAAAATATTGTGAAACCACTATAATTAGTGTAATAAAAGAAAAATTTTACCAAAAAAGTTTGTATTTTATCTTTATTTAGAAAAATATAACACAATATGGAGACTACACAAATTAAATTGTTTTGCTATCTCATCTCATCTTTTTTTTTGTGACAGCGTCGCTTAGTAAATTACACTTTTCCGCTAAATGGAACTTTCTATCTGTCCTTGGAATCAGTCTTTACTTTTTCGAAAGTTTTTGATTCCATTAATTTGAATAAAAGAGAATAGAATACATATATCGAAAAACTGACGTGATTGAGCAATTCTGAAGTCGGATTTGAATCCAGTGCATCACAAACCTTCGAAAAAGTATTAACCAGTTCCAGGGAAGAAAATCGTGCAGACCAGTATTTCGATGTGTTTTTTTTCCTATCCAATATCTTCGCATTTGCAACAAACCACTGCTATCGACCATGAATGAAAGAATACAAGATTACGCCATTTCTTTTTTTTTGTCTTCTTGGCTGACGTCATATGAGAAGAGTAAATTTGACAGCCCAGGATCTTTCGAATAATAATAATTTGTTAAAATAGAATTTACGTTTTACAAAAATAAAATGAGAATTTGTTTATAAATGAATTAAAAATAGGAATGCTGTTGGTGTTAATTTAAATAGGTAAATCCTGAAAAAAAAATCAACAAAGTGAAAGTGCTGTTTCATTGTTTAAATTAAGATTCTTAACTAAATAAATAAAAAGTGAATTAATTATGTTGTGATTTTGTTATATTTTCGCTTTTTGGATTTGGATAATTCTACAATTATTGCTCTGTTTACGGCCAATTTCTTGACAAAGTTCTAACCCCTAAAACTCGGTTTATCGAAAAATTAGAACTTAATTGAGTTCTTACTCATTTCTTCACCGAGTTCGAACGCGTTAGAACTTCGATTTGGATTTCAGTTTGAGATGGAACTTCGATAAACTTGGACCCTCGAATTCGGGGGTCTAGAGACTTAGAACTCGGTTTAACAAGATTTTTATATCTTCAAAAAAACTTATTTGGTTATAAATTTTGATTCGACTTTAAAAAAGAAGGTAATTCAAATCAATTTGGGATAAATTTAATTTTAGGTGCAAGCCTTTTCGCGTGCGCTGAAAAATCCATATAACCAGATAGCTTGCTGGACAAAACACAAATTTGTTTACCTATGTACATATTACAAGATTTTAACCACTATATTTTCCTGATGATGAAGGAAACAGAAATGCATTAATTTTGCCGTTGTTGGTTAAGACAAAAAGTGCATCTAAAGCACTGTTTTCCTCAAAATAAAGTAATTAATGACAATTGTTCGCATTTTGACACTGAAGAGTGCGAAATTGAATCTGAGAGACATTTTGAGTAAGCTTAACCCCAGACGGAAGCCACAAAACACGATCTTTGTGGCGTTTTTGGAATGGCCTTATATTGCATTTATGTAGGTAAGGTAGATATATTGTTTTAAAGTTATCCTTTTTATTAATTTTAAGTAAATGGTCAATTTAGTTGCATATGCTGGTGTTGTTTTTAATTCTCGTGGTAGAACATTTTTTTATATTCTGCATTTTGCTAGTTTTGATTTTTGAACTCGCACCAGATTTTTGGTTCATGAAAGAAAACCAAAAGACATGTAGTATTGCATGCTCAAAGCTCATCTTAATTAAGTGCCATTTTTCTAAACAATTTGTCAGAACCACATCCAATCAATGATTCGAGATTTTTTTGGTATCCAGAACAAATGCCGATGTCTTCTCCGTTGAAAAATTTGAAAATTTGATCCAAGGCCGTCAAATCATACAACATTTTGGGCGATGGCTTAGACAAACCCCCTTCACTAAGGTGGTCCATCCATGAATAGGATGCCAAATCAACATTTTCTTCAGCTAGAATTTTGTTTTTGAGTTTAAGGCATATGTATCCAATCCAACCATATTCTCTACCCTATCGCTCTCCAAAGTGTCCAACTCTTTATCGTCTTTGTTGTGTTCTGGTCAGTTCAGTACTGTCCTCTTCTGGTTCCCAAGCAATGCTTTGAAATATTATAGTACCTAGTGAGGCATTTGAGATTAGTTTGTATTCAGCAAAAGCAATGTTTGCAAACCTGTTAATGGCGCTTCCAAATCTGGGGTGTCGTCAAAGCTTATATAATAATAGGTATGTATATAATAAATAAATAAATAATAAATATAAATAACACCCTCATTGTGTCCTTAAATGTGGGTAATTATTAATTCTGTTGATGTGCATGAAAGAAGCTCAACAATTATGTTTTTTTTATTTCCTTTTCTTTGAGTAATAAGTCTTAAGGGTAAGACCACACTCGACGGAACTGCACTCCAGCGGAACTGCGCGACACTACGCAGCACTCCGCGGCAGTTTTTTTTAATATGCCGCACTTGAACTGCAGCAGTGCGACAGTAAGCGACAAATCATAAAGTTAGTGGCAATTGAATTTCTACAATATTACAAAAAAGATGGCGGCCAAATCACCCCGAAAACAAAGTTTTCCTCTCACACTACCTTCCCCTACACATTAAAAATGTTTGTCCTACCGAAAATGCAAAGAACAGCCACCATTTTGTATTTCACTGTACTAAAACAAAACATTCAATAATTTTTGACGCACTGCGGCGCGCCGCTTGCTATATCGCACTATAACGACAACGGAACTGAACTGCACTGACGATGCGACAAAGTTGCTCCGATAAGCAACTTTATAGTTTAGTGTCGCGCCGTTCCATTCCGTAATCGCTTAGTGCGATATAGCTAATACAATTTCATACAAATAATATTTTTCCGCTTCGTGAAGTTCTGTTGCCGTGCAGTTCCGCTGAAGTGCAGTTCCGTCGAGTGCGGTCTTACCTTAAGTCGACGAAATGGTTTCTTCAAGAGATGAGGAACATCAGCGAAAACAAAAATGTTCGCCCTATTTGTAAAGAAACCTAATTAAAATCAACAAAGTAAGTATATTTTGTTCTCAAATGTCGTCATAACGAGCTGTCAAAAATTACAACAACAAAGCGAAAAAGTAAAATTGACGTAATCTTGTATTATTCTTTCATTCATGGCTATCGGCAACATGAATCGATTTCGACTTACATAAGATTAACTCATTGTCAGTAACAGTTAATGCAATTGTAGATGTCGATTCTGTGTCTGTAAAAATAAAAGAAAAGAAGTATAGGTAGGCGTTTTATAATATACATTGTGTTATTGAGAGTGTGATACTATGACACTTGGCACTTGCAAAAAACACGCCTATTTTTACCTTGAAATAATGTGTACTTAGTTTTGTCTAAATCAGATGATTTGGTTGTAGATTCAATTTCTGTAAAAATAATAGAAAATAATAAATATCTTTCATATAATTTATTATTAACAATTCAATTTAGCCTTACGTGTGGTTGATTCAGGGCCTGTGGAGGTATAGTCGTCTGCTTCTGAAATAACAAATAAAAAATGCAATATTAAAATATTTTGATTATGATTGCATTTGATTATCGAATATTTGCATTTGCCAAAAAATTAATGTGCGTGAACGTGAAGTTAGCACCGCAATTTTTGATTTTCGTAAAAAAAATGGTTGTGCTGCGATGTGCCCAACTTGTGCTGCCTTGTGCCGTAATTTAAAAAATAAATCGTACTAAGCGTATGGTTTTTCGAGGCTTTACATTTTTTTTATCGTGAAGTTAGCACCGCCATTTTCGATTTTCAAAAAAAAAAAAAAAATATTGTGCTGTATTATGATCAACTCGTGCTGCTATGTGCCGTAAATATTTTTTTCAGATTCGCAAATTCGCAAATTTTACGAAAAAATTCTTGTAAAAATTAAGTTTTACTCAAAACTTAAAGTGGTGCTGTTTTGTGCTCAAAAAGTGATAACTAGAACCAAAAGATAAAAAAAATTGCATATTTGCAACTTTTACAAGCAAACGCAAATTTTGCGAAGCACCTTTGGGTGAAGTTAGCACCGCCATTTTCGATTTTCGAATAAATAAAGGTTGTGCTGTATTGTGTCCAACTTGTGCTATTAGTGCCGTAAATTTATTTATTTTAGTACTCAAATTTGCAAATTTTAGAGCCAAAAATTCATTTTGCGAAGCATAAAAATAGTACCGCCATTTATGATTTTCAAAAAAAAAAAAAAAATAAAGGATGTGCTATATTGTGCCCAACTTGTGCTGCGTTGTGCCGTAAATAGTTTCTCAAATTCGCAAGTTTGCAAATCTTACGAATACATTTTTTTTGCAAAACAACGATTTTCAAAAAAATTAAACGTGTGCTGTTTTATGCTCAGTTTTGTGCTGCCAAAAAAAGCTAAAGCTAAGACTTGGATTTTTAAGTAAAAGCTCAGTTTTGCGTGAATAAAAAATAGCTTTTAACGGCCTTTAGCCCATGAAAATTTGGCGTTTCGTCCCGGCGGCGATCTCACTTGGACTCATCAGTTGACTGGTGCGAGGGCCTTGTCAATACGCAATTATATTTGTTTTTGATAATTAATACTTTAGGTACTTACTAAGACATCTTGGAGCACTTAGGCCGTTTTCGTTCAAAATAAACCAACCACCATTCACGCAATGCAGGATCGAGTCGTTCGTCAAATCTTTCAAGTTGTAACCTTCGTTACAAATTATCCAGCATTTACCTGGTTTGCTGGAAATAAAAAAAAAATAATATTAGTGTCAGCTTTCAATGGAAATGGAAATTAATATTTTGGTAATAGCGATAAAACCATCTTACTTGCCGTCTTCCTGGCATTGTGTACGTGCATTTTCTAATTTACCCAAGATTTCACATCTTGAATAAAATGAACAGTCCGTATCTCTGAAATTTTCCGGACATTGACATTCATTATTCCCAATACAAGTTCCATTGTTTTGGCATCTTGGTTGACAAGAAGGCGCATTCAAGTTAGGAAGTTTTTGAATTCTGAAAATCAATGGTATTTATTAGATTGTTGACTGTTTAATCTATGTGTAAGTATTTCGAAACAGTCGAAAAGATGCTTTACTTAAAAAAAAAAAATTATATTTGTCAAAGTAAAGACAGTAGTTGATTATGTTGTCTAAAGTAAGATAAAAAGTTAGATCACTTTAGCGAGAATTTGAGAGGTTTTATTTTAAACTTGGAAGGCTGTCTAAAGTTAGGCAATGTTTATAAATACAACCATAAGCTTATTGTATTCGAATATGTTGCATATGATTATAATTTTGTTCAATTCAGAAACATACCTATTACTTCCTTTATTTGAACTTAATTATGTAAGTGTAAAGTCTATTCCCGTAAATTAGCAAATCGTACCTACTTACTAAGGTTAGCCACCAGATCAGATTAATGTTGGCTTTGCGAAAAATTTAATTTAAATAATTTAAAATCTGTAACTGTTTAGTAATTCACAACTTGTAGAAATTTGAAAGAAAACAAAAAAGAGAAAAAAAGTTTAAGGGCAGAAATTTATAAAAAATATAAATTAAATTTGCTGGCACAACGCCTCATGAAGAACCAGGGCCCAGTGACTTACAACTCTCAACCATTCCTGTATAAGTGTCTGCAGGAATGAAGGGGACCTACAGTTTACAGCCGAATCCATCAGTGATTTTTTTGGTTAAGAAGAGCCGCCATCTTGAAAGAGATTGGTTTTGTTTTTTTTTTTTTTTTATCGAATAACTCGTTTCCATTATATTGTACCAAAAATTTTCCAACTTAAATCTGTACGTTGTTTCACGTTTAAATTATGTAGGTCCAAGTATAAGTTGGGTCAAAAGAAGAAAAAACTGATATGGGAGGGGTAATCTACATCCCACCGTTTAATTTTTTATTTATTTAATTTAATAGAAACAGACCTTTTTAAATTCAATCACAACATCTGGAACACTGGAACAAAGTCTTTTACTTTTTCTTAAAGCCACAACAAACAATATTTATTGTTTTTAATAAAAACAACATCAGACAACATAATGCGCTTATAAAATTGTGACCCCCATTTTTGTTTGCTTTTTTGTTAAATAATTTAAATTATTTGACTCATTTCTTCACAACATTGATGATTTTTTTTTTTTTTGCTAGATAAATAAATAAAAAAAATGACTAATCTTTATAATGTAAATTAATTAAAACGTAATAAGCTCTTTCAGACACGATTCTAGTTTCTGAAGTAGGTACATGTAGATTATGTATTTAATGTCACTTTCTATTTGGCATAAAAAAAAACAAAACATCTTACTTTTCTAACTAAAACAATCGTTTTGTTTTTCATCTGAGATCAAACCTGGAAGATATTTGTAAATATTGATTTCAAGCACACTCAATTGAGGTCCGTCAAGCTGGGTCCGCCACAATCGAAATTCGAAATTCTAATGATGCAGGAATTTAGTACTTATTAAGTTCTAATTTTGTACCGCAATCCCGATCTGGAACTAAAATCCCCTCCCCATCAAACCTGTGGCGGACCCAGCTTGACGTCAAGCTGGAACCACCACACCTCCAAACACAAAAATTCAAAAAACTAATGATGCAGAAATTTAGTACTAATTAAGTTTCAATTTTGTACCGCAATCCCGGCCTGGAACTAAAATCCCCTCCCCCTCAAACCTGTGGCGGACCCAGCTTGACGTCAAGCTGGAACCACCACACCTCCAAACACAAAAATTCAAAAACTAATGATGCAGGAATTTAGTACTAATTAAGTTCTACTAATTTCCAAAACTCCGAATCAGATACTCCATCCAGTGACGTGACGTGCCGTGGTGCTTTTAGTAGGCTGTTCGCTATGTTTTTTCTGCAGTAAAATTATCCATTCGGGGAGAGTATCTACGTTAGCTTTGGCACCAACATTTGATAACGTTTTTTTTTGCAGAGTGGTCAAAAACAAGCATTTTTTTTTACAATAGAAGGGGGGTCTATCTAGCTCCGTTTAGGAGGTATGGCCAATTTTAGAAAAAATGACTTAAAATGAAAAAAAAAAAACATTAAAAAACAACGGCAACACTTACTATACAGTATTATACCGGTTTTGAAAGCCAGAAATTTGTTCTTTAATCTTAAATTTAAGTTAAGTTATTTATGTCAATAGTTTTAAAAAAATTCGCATAAAAACTTAAAATTTTCATAAAAAAAAAATGAAGTGCTAAATTAACTTTTTGTTGTCAATGCGTATATTAATTTTCAATCGAACACAAGAAACCGAATGGTTTTATGTCTTCTAGTTTTTGAAGAAAACTGAAAATACATTCTATTTGAAATTTTTAAGATTTTTTATAAATGAGTTTTTGTAATATTGTAGAATTAATAAAATGCATAATTCATTGAGGTTTTTTTGATACCCCTTTCATAAGGAAGTGACAATTATTTTTGAGGTAAAAATTTTTTCTATAAGTCAAGTCAAGCGATTTTTTCAATGAAATTTAAGAAATCGTTGAAAATCGAAATTTCTTGCTACGCTCTTAAAATTACCACCATGAAACCATGAACTTATTTGTTCAACATATAGTTAGATGCATAATGTTGTAGTACATAATTTTTGAAAATTTTGAAATTTTTCATCACATTTACCGACAAATGTGATTTAAAAATAATCAATTTTGGGTTTACGGCACCTCAATTATATATTTTTATACGAACCGTTATAAATGTATGTACATCACGAAATGGGTTGATTTCTTACCTTTCTTTAGATACCTCAATGAAATAAATCCTCCCACTTAATCGAAAGTTGTAAACAATCTAGTCAGGTTCTATCGATATTTTTGATGATTTTTTAAGTAAAAATATCATCCCTCACTGCAACCGAGTCATGGCGACGATCAACAACATACATTTTGTTTGCTTGGGCTTTGTTGGTACGCTTGATGAAGGTTAACACCAATGCATAAAGATTTATAATAGTCCAGTCGAATTAGACAAAAAATATGCCTGAAATGGAAAAAATTAGATAGGGATTTTTTTGATTTTGATCGTTAGGGGGGCTTATTAGGAGTCTAAATTTAAGTTTTCGACCGCCTAGCTCCATTGCGTTGGCCGCCATCTTGAATTTAAGGAAAATTCGTTTTCGTTGAATAGCTCGTTTATTTTCAGCTTTTGACTAAAAATGCACTTTACAAAAGTTGTTCAGAATTTAATTACCTACAACTTTAGTAATAACAGTTTTTTTCCTAGGATTGATATTTTTCCAATTAATCCGGAAAATACAATTACAATCGTTTTTTCATCTGTTAAGCGCGTTAGTTATAAACAAAAAGACAGTACATTTTTTTTTAATCGTTAGGAAGGGCCTAAAGGGTATATTTTGAAATTTTCGAACAATTTCCTCTTTAACTTTGGCCGCCATCTTGAATTCAATTTTTTAAATGCTAAATGTTAAATATTTTAATCACTTTCAACTTTTGAACATAAATTAATAGGTATAAAGAACGTTTTTGGTTTGGAACTCTACAACATTGCAATGTTTATTCCTTCAAAAGGTATGACTTTCCAACGCCCTTTCCTAACGATTAAAAAAAATGTACTGTCTTTTTGTTTATAATTCAAAAAATGTTAACTAACGCGGTTAACAGATGAAAAAACGATTGTAATTGTATTTTCCGGATTAATTGGAAAAATATCAATCCTAGAAAAAAAACTGTTATTACTAAAGTTGTAGGTAATTAAATTCTGAACAACTTTTGTAAAGTGCATTTTTTGTCAAAAGCTGAAAATAAACGAGCTATTCAACGAAAACGAATTTTCCTTAAATTCAAGATGGCGGCCAACGCAATGGAGCTAGGCGGTCGAAAACTTAAATTTAGACTCCTAATAAGCCCCCCTAACGATAAAAATAAAAAAAAAAACCCTATCTAATTTTTTCCATTTCCGACTGAACTATAAGGGAAAACGATTTCTTGTGCTTTTTTTTTTTTTTTGAATTTTTTTGTATATGTGGATTTGGGTTAGCTGGGTGCGCTGAAGTAAGGAGAACACCCTATACGAGGAAATTTTTGTTATTCGGCAATCAACACTTCTTTGACTGGTAGGTAGGTAATTTTAATTATATGTTGTATGTGGATTTGGGTTAGCTTGCGCTTGCGGTGCACTGAAGTTAAAAGAACACCCTATACTCAGAATTTTTTTTCGTTACTTTGAACGGAAGTGAATTATTTGTTCTAATTTTTGTTGAGGATTATTTGAGTTCGTACACAGAACTTACTTATTTATTGACGTATGTATTGATAGGTTATTAAAGAAAAGAAAGACAAATGCGTATTTTGGAACTATACGTATGGAAATTAAGATGTTGGTAGGGTGTGCGGTGAACACCTGCGCACCTTCGAATAAACGTCACTGCCTCAACCCCAATACCAAGTCTCAAAAAATAGAACACGACCCACTCAGTTGGTATTGTCATGTTCAAAGAAGAGACCCTGAGAACCCCGTCCAAAAAGCAATATCATACAACGTTCCGATATACGACCGCGAACTAAGAAGAAAGCAGGCCTAAAAACTCCTGGTACAAGCAAATGCAAAAACACCAGTTGGCTTCAGAAATGGAACAATAAAAAACCGGGAGCCTTGCCGCCGCTTTCTGAGGTCAACCTGGCGAATCCCACAGGCGGATCACTAATGTGAAGCAGATACGTGGTAAAGTTATGATCCCCTCGACATATAGGGATCATAACAGCGCCAAAAAAAGGAAGAAGAAGACTATACCTCAACCACATTGCAACAGAAAAATATACAAGAGTCTAAAGTTTGCAAACGTCTACCTATTTGATAGAGAGCCAAATGTCAAGGGCCCGACCCATAGAATCCGTCGCATGCGTTGCGTCGACGTACACAACTGACAGCTCGATTAAATACACACGTTCTTATGAGAAGTGACCTACAGGCGACAACGCATGCACCGGACGCAACGCAAAAAGTAGCTGAACTTTTAACTTTTCTCTCCGGCAGGTCCGTCATTGTCAATGTTAATCTTCTTCTATATCAATAAAAATGTAAATGTACGATTGTTCCTTATGAGTAATCGCCGAAAGTTCTTCTTAAAGGAGACTGATGATAGGGCTTGGCACTCCTTGAAATAGCAATAAAACGAATTAAAATACCTAAAATTAATTCGTAAGCAATCGGTGGTAGCACCTTTAAGTTGTTGTTGTTGTTCAAAATTCAATGAAATTGACGTAATAAAGAATGGTCAAGTCTAATAAACTGACATTCTAGTATGAATAATACAATACAAATAATAAGGTCTTATTTTTTTTTTTTTTGTAGATTTAACAAGAAATAAGTTCATTGAACAATTTACTGATAAATCATTTGCAATGGTTATTTTTGTCCGTGTTCCGTGAGCTATTTTGGTCACAGAAATTTTAGAAGATTAATATTAAATAAAAAACTGTACTCTTCCCGCGACGGACGGTACGTTTGGACGGGGGTTTGCTGCCTTCTTAAGTTAATAACAATGTTATGCAACAAAAAAGAACAATGATATGAGAGTTAAAGATTAGAGAGGTCATCGCCGTTTATGACTTAAGTGATCATCTAGAGCAGTGCTTCCCAAACTTTCGATTTCCGTAACCCTGAGCACCCTCCGTTATAGAAAAAATATTTATTCTTATTTACTTTTGTATGCCATACAAACCAAAAATGAGCATTAAACCAAGTTCTAAATAAATTTTGATAGCAATCAGATTTAGAAATATATTCGCACTGATAGAAGCTTCTCCTCTGAGCAAGTTGCATGAAAAACTTGCATGCAACTTGCATGGAATAGTTGCATTCTGATAACGAATGTGGAGATGCTTGACCTTTTCCATGGGGCCGCTTTCTGCAAAGCGCTTTCAAAGGATGCAAAAAGTCGATTTTACTAATAATTGTGATAATACAAAGCATATGACATATTCATGTCGATTATGGAATCCGTAAAACCTAAACCTCATCCGCAGTGATTCGTAATGTAGAGCTCTCTTTTCACTTCATCGATTTGCCGCGGAAAGAAAAGAGAACAATATATACTGTGAATCACTACGGATCGACTATTGCTGATTCCATAATCGACATGAATATGTCATATGCTTTGTATTATCACAATTATTAGTAAAATCGACTTTTTGCATCCTTTGAAAGCGTCTTGCAGAAAGCGGCCCTATGGACAAGGTCAAGCATCTCCACATTCGCTAATGTAAAAAACGATTTTTTTTTTTTTTTAATATTTTCTATTTTTGTCTTTCTTTTTTTTATCAAAAACTGCTTGCTAGTTACACGCATACTGCGGCGGCATACCCCCAAAAAACTCTTTGCGTACCCCCCAGGGGTGCGCGTACCACAGTTTGGGAAACATTGATCTAGAGAATTCTTTTCGTTTTTGTTCATTGACTGCAAAAGAGTTTCCATCGGTTCTTCTACTTGCATCACCATCGAATCGAAAATTAAATTTCTAAAGAAAAAAGTTTTGTGGTCTATTTTGGTAATTTTTTTCCAGCATGCAGCCGAGGCTCTATTAGATACCAATCCCAAAAGGAGAATTCTGGATGGAAGGACAACGGGATCATAAATACAAATCATGTTTTGGTCTTCACGGACGATTCTAAAATATATGGGAGGGTAGGGTCACATTTCTGTTCAAATAATCCACCTGTTAACAATAAAGCTTCCAAAATTTTGCAGCGTCTGCTAAAATGAAAGGTGTATCTTTTAGCGAAGTCACAAAGCATCTTGCTACATGTGAAGTTGTTAATAGAAATATCGTGCATCGTTGCCCAAATAATTTGAGATCACTCCAGCGGAACAAACACAGTAATATAGGTAATCTTCGATGGGTCCCCTGCCAGCTTGAAAATACTTTTTCGACGAGTTTTCCACTAAAAGGAGATTCTGAAATAATAATTCAAAATTCGTAAAAAAACGATTTGTACGATTAACAAACATTTTTATTTTGTGGTCCGCTTTTGAAAATCTAAGAGTATACAGACGCCTAATTTTTATGAAAAATCTTTAAAAAAAATTGTCCCCCTCAACAATTTCAAATCATAATCTAAATTCGGCGATCTTTAATTTTCAATATATTTGCATGAATCTTTGGAACAACTGGATTTGAACTGGTTTTGAACTTGGAACAACAATTTGGAACAAAATTGTCATTTTGGAAAAAAAATTAGGCAAGGGGGCTAGGTCAAAAACGGTTTATTCGTAAAAACCCCGTTATTGAATATTTTTCGAAAAACAAATTTAGAATAATACGGAACAAATTGGGAAAAACTCGGAACAACTTTCAGAAATAACAAAATCAAAAAAGAGGGGCTATAACTTCACGAAGAAGGTAGTAAACAAATTTATATATTTTTTTTAATATTTTCATAATTTTTAAATGCAATATTGTTTGACCTACTCAGAAGTAACATATTACTATTCAAACTTTAAAAAACTCTCACTGTAGTACAGTGTAATTCATTAATGTCCCCAAAACATTTTTCCCCTATTTTCAACACCAGAATGGTACTTTTTCCCCTAATAAATTTAAATTTTTTTTTTTTTTTGAATTTATCTTATAACATTTTTGTACATAGTGTACCTAACTTATATAATAGTGTTTCAATTATATTACATAAAACTTATTAACCATAAAAAAAAAAATTATAAAAATATTTTATGAATTTAGTCATTTTGTCCTCTCCTCCGCTATGAGAAAGGCAAAAAATAAAAGATTAAGCTTTTTCTGTTTCATCACGAAATATAATGCTTAAAACCTTTTCCTTAAAATCTTTGTCGGTTTCCTTTACACTGAACTATTCAAAATAAAGTTTCTTTGTATTTGTTTTCTTTCTTCTCACCGAAAAACTGTAATATCATGCAGAAAAAACCGAAAAAGGTTAAGTAAGGCCGTGTTCGAAGAATTGGTTTAAAATGTCCATTGAATTTTAACGCTTCTACAATCATTACGTAGATTCACTTAACTAGTGTCAAAAATGAACATTCTGATAAAATTTGTCAGAATTTGAATTTAATTCGCACACGAAATTGTCACAAGTTTCCCGCACATCAAAATTTGAAAAATTTATGAAAAAATGTAAGCAATTTTATGTTTCCAACTAGACTTTATGTAGTCAACTAAATTAGTGAAGGTGTTGCATGGTCATGTTTGCATATGATTTGCATTTATTAAAACCTAAAAGTCGATTCACTAGAAAGAATAGAACATTTATTTTTCCCCTTTTCGGATTTTGTTCCCCTTTTTTTAGACTTACTCCTTTTTTTCCCCTTTCGCATCATATTAATCGGCAAAAGTGGTGCTTTTCCTCTCAATCTGGGGACACTGAATCAGGGTTATAATTTATTGGGATATACTTCATACTACTGGCAAATATAAACTGAAAAATTATTCATGTTTCAGAAATTCTTGGTATTGTATTTTTTTCGGGTAGATATTGATTTTTAAAATACACAAACTTTTCTGGTCAACTATTTTATTTTAATTCGCAATTAAAATAATTTGCAATTATTTTGATGTATAATATACCTCATACGTAGCTAAACACATATGCTACACACACACAAGCTTCACTAATCTAGCTTCACTGGAGAAAGGTAATTTTTTGCGAAATTCTAAAAACAGCCAATTTCATGTGAGTCAGCAGAAGCCCATAACGTTTGTTGTACTTGTTGGATTATCAAGATTTTTCATTTGATTAAAGCTTAAATGCCAATCTTTAAAAATGCATCAACATTATTGGAAAATGTCATATGTCATATGTACCTATTTCGTTCACGGAAAAATGACGTAGGTATAGTTTCAAAAAGAAAAAAAAAAGAACAAATAAGTACAACAAGAAGAAAAAAAATATTAGATTCTTATACTCAGGATTTTTAAATATTTAAAAGCCCATTTAGCATTTTATTTTACCAAGTTCTTTTACGTTTCAGTAAATTTTAAAAGCGTATTTTACTGCGAATAGAACAATCATCTGTCAAGAATTGTAAAATGCAATTGAAAAAAAAAACTCACCCAGCACCTTGACAATGCAAATTCAATAATAATTGTAATATTCCGAATACTAGAACTAGTAAGGTAATGAAATGCATTTTGTTTTATTTTTATTTATTTTTATTGCAATTTGCACAGATTCAACCGCCCGGTTTTCTTTCACAAAAAGATAAATTAAAAAAAAAAATTTTTCGTTTTGCAATGTTAACTTTTTTAACGTAGGGTTTCTTCAGAATAGCACGATTTAGTTATTCTCTTTTCATAAAGAGAAAATAAATTTGATCAAAAACGTTTAAAACTTTTATTTGTTTTATTTATTTATAGAAATTGGAGCGACCGTGTCCGCTGGCGGTTGGTAAGATACTAACTATTGTTTTTTTTTTTTCATTAGTCTTTTTGACAGATTCGATGATACAAGGTATGATTATACTTATGTGACGTAACAATTATCGTTTTCTGTTCACCCCCAGTTTAGACAAGCGAGTAGAACTAGTAGGATTTGTATCGTAGTGTTAGTTGTGTTAATGTTCAGTGTAACTAGTAGCTCATTGCGTGTTCGATCAACTAGTATGATAATTATTTCAAAAAATTCAAATGGAAGATATTCGAAAAAAAAAAATTAGAAATAGGTATTACATCAAAAATGAGGAGAAGTTCAAAATGCTGAAAAAAAAAATAAAAAGATGGATAAATCCTTTTAATTGTTTTTGTATTTCTACGACACGACAAATTCAAATCGTAAATCTACAAAAAATATATTTCCAACGAAAAATGTTTCTTCGACTGAAACGGAAAACAAATACTGCACAAGTGTAAAAGGGAAAACAATACACAAACGTCAAATCACTAGCAGGCTAATTAGCAACCAACTCGCAGGCAAAAATATTATGCTATTAAAGCTACTAGTCGGCTCTTTCGTGTACGGATACACTAACATCGTTTAAAATTTGACAACCAAATAGTGATGAGCTATGATGGTAATCGATGTTAGCAAACGTTTTTAATGAGTAAAAACATCGATTTTTCGATAAAATAAAAACATCAATCCGGTTTTTTTAAATCAAAAATCAGAAATAACAGATCGAACCCGATTTTCGCACGCGTTTTCCAACACAGGCATTGTTTTGAATGTATTAAAGCCTCTTTAGTTCAAAAACGTGTTTTGATAAAATGGGTACTTATGTTTATCTTTTTCCATTTGGACTTACATATTTTGTTACAATTTTGAATCTGGTTATACAGGGTGATCGGTATTAGATGTACCAAACTGCTGGAGCGAGTAGGTTGGGTTAAGACAAGACAAAAATCGTATGGGAGGGGGGGTTGGGGTCTATTTCTCCCCGTTAAGCAGGAGGGGAAATTTTCTAAAAAATTGACTTAAAACAGAAAAAAAATATTAAAAAACATTGGTAATGGCTAAAACGACTTGCTATACTTTTTTGTTAAGCCAGAAATACACTTGTCAAAAAAATAAAGGGAACAAAAAAAAATCACTTTTTTTTAGTGTTTTTTGAGAAGCTGTATCTCTGTAAAAAGTGGTCGCATTGAGATAAAACAAAAAGCATTCTAAAGCCTTATATTTTTTGTATTGAGAAATTTCAGTAAATGAATTTTTTTAAGGTACCGTTATTGCGCAATCATAAGAAGAAGCACGAGCCAAAAATTTTAATTTTTTTTTTTTTTTTGAACATTGGTATTTTTTTTGAAATTTTTTTTTCAGCCAAATCAATGCCTTTTTTTCAATAACTTGTTTAATCAGTTTTAAAGTCGTCTTTTTTCGTTATTCTACAATTTTTTTTTCAGAAGAATATCTGGCTTTGAATGAAAAAACAGACTTTTGACTTTGACTACCAATATCTTCGCAAAGAATGACGACACGGAAATCTTAAGGGTAGTTTTAAAAACGGGAATTAATTTTCTATAAGATTTTTTCAAAACATTATAACGATTATTTTTTTTGGGTCCTCACCGTTACATTAAGAAAAAGTCAAAAAAAGGACTGTTTAAAGACTTTTTGTAAATCTTCTACTGCTTTACAAATATTGACTGCAGGACTTAATTTGGTAGGACATTTTAAAGAACTGTAGACCACCAATACTTCTGTAAAATTTCAAATTAATCCATCGAACCGTTTTCCAGAACCGAATGATCAAAGTCGTAAAAAACAATTAAAGGAACAAATTAGGTGCCTTAAACATTGTGAAATTGTCATCAAAATAGGAAAGAAAAGAACAATTTTGTCAAATTTTTTCACAGTTTTGCATTAGTTACAATACTGATGAGATTGTAATAGGAAGAAAAACATCTTTTCGAGAAAAAAAATTACAACTCAAATTTTAAAATTTTAAAAAAATTATTTAGTTTTTGTTCCATTTTTTTTTTTTTTTCAAATAAATGTTTTTCTTTCTTTTTAACGCTTATGTAAGCTTTAGAATGCTTTTTGTTTTATCTCAATGCGACCACTTATTACAGAGATACAGCTTCTCAAAAAACACTAAAAAAAAGTGATTTTTTTTTGTTCCTTTTGTGACATGTGTTTTGTTAGTATTTAGTTTTTGTTTGGCACTTAAATACTACAGAATCGAAGTTGTTTCAATTGGAAAAATATTTATTTAGTGAAATATTAATTTTGTGATTGAAAAATGTCTAGTTAAATTCTCCGGCGAATAAAAATTTGTGTTTTATTTTAACAACTACTGAACGTCAAAGTGAATCGGTTGTGTGTGTCTGAACACGAGCTGACTGACTTATGCCAAAAAAAAATCGTAAATCTGACTCCAATGTGAACACCGTCAAAGATATTCCAGTCCATTGTTCATGTTGCAATTATTTTTATTTTAAACACAATTTATCCTCGCACAGACTTCAAAATAATAAAGAAAGCTGACAGCTAACACTAATAGAAAGTGAATAAACAGAAATGCTACTTTAAACCTCAAATAGCGAGAAAAATTCTTCTTAAAAATTGTATTTTGGCATTTTAGGTAAAAGTGCTTTTAAATTAAATGCTCGATTATTTATTGAAGTTAGCCTCCATTAAAAACCCTAACAGAGGCCGAATAAATGATTTTTTTTTTTAAATTCTAAATTTCCCTTTTTTAATGCTGAATTTAAATTTAATGGAAAGTTAACCAAAAAAGCTCAAAATCTTCATAGGTCCAAATTGTTTTACAACTCGTATATATTTATATTTTCTATATTTTCTCGAAGTGAATGCATTCATTGGAAAGTCGATTTTTTTTGCTTCTTTGGATATGTACATACATGAAATTTTCTGTCTCACTTCAACTTTATGAGAAAAAAAAAAAGAAACAACATCAGCATTTTGGAAGGTACTGTCAAAAAAATCTACTTTTTAAACTTTTTTTTCGGTGGAAACACCAAATAGATTCATTTAATCTATACCGAAACATAATACAAATTTCCAATAAAGTTCTGAAATACAAGTTCAAGTTCAAAATACTTAACTATCATTTTCAAAAAAAAAAAAATCAATATAATCTTTTTTTCGTTTTTTGTTTTCCAAAATTTTGAGTTAAAAATTATTTGTTTGTCCAAAAACTATTCATAATAAGGATATATGTACCTACATATATAATACTTGATTGAAAAATAAGTGGAAAAAAAGAGAAGTCTTATAATATTTTTTTTTCATTCCAAGTATTTTTTTTTTTTTTAGAAAATTGTCCCTCTTGCCTACACGGGGGAAGTATCTGTATCTTACTATTCTGCAAGAGTCCATTTTTATTTTTGTCCGCCTTAGTTATTGCAACATGCATATCCGCAATGATTCGTTTCCCTTGGACGGAGAACTGCCCTTTGTGAACAAAAAAAATTGTCACCGTGCGTCGTATAATCGCTGGCCGCCTAAGGTGGCTTTCACTGCATTGATGTTATTTTTATATCATGAGATATAAATATTTTGTTATTGTTATTTAAAGATTTAAAATTTCACTAAACAACATTCAAATGAAATAAGGCCAAATGATTTGCTCCGCGTGGGACTTTCTTCATTTTTATTTTTCTATTATTTGATGGAATTGTTTGATTATGTATGAATTAACTCCTAAATGTTCGGATTTATTTTATTTTCAGATTAAAATTTTTTTCATCTTTATTAGAAGGTATTATTACATTTATTGGTAAGAATTTCTTCATTAGAAGTACTTATGTAGATATTTTAGGAGTTCATATACGTTAGGGGGTTGGGTTCACAACACTTAAGACACAATTAAGCTATTCGTATAGAATTACACTGCAAATTCAAAAGTTATTTAGACCTTGCTGGATTTTTAAAAACACACAAAACACAAGATTGAAGCGCTCGACGCCAACGCCGCCGCCGCCGAGACCTATGTATAAACATTTGTACTGCGTTATCACAGATTAGAGCAACTGACTAACAAAAAAATAACAAAGTTGATTATTTGAAGCTTTTCAAAGATTCTCTTATTCTTCTGCTTAAAATAGATTTTCATCTTCACATTTGCCTTCTCAATCACAATAAATTCACCCACTCACTATCAAATGCTAAAAAGAATAGTTTAACGATTGCTTTTCTGTCAGCTTTGACAAAAACTGTTTCTTCCATCGAGAACTAATAAAAACAAACTATAAATAATTCCTGCTCTTCTGGGCAGAGTACCTATGGTAAGATAATAGTGGCGCAAAATTTAATTTAGCTTAAAAACAGACTTTTCCAAATTTCAAACGAGTTAGCAACGTATTATCTTTTTAACATTTTACTAAAGTTAAATTCGCCAAATGAAAATGGGATAAATGACATTCTTTTAGAAATTTTCCACTCCTCCATCTCCACTCCTGAAAATTTTATTGAAACCATCAGTCAGGAACTGTATATCAATCCTGGTGTCACGTTTTTATAAAACTCGAAAGTTATCCTGTCTTCTCTTGGTGATTTGTTGAGTTTACTCTTGTCTATATCACGTTGGACTTCTTCTCTTAACTGGCTGAACAGAATAGAATGACGGAACTGAAGCCGCAGACGGAACTGGAAGAGCTGTCAAAAAGTGTCGTACGTTATTTTTTTTTACATGTCCACAACACAATGGAGCTGTACAGCTTTGAAAGTATTTTGAAGAAAATCAAAAGAATATTCTTGTGTAGAAGCTCAGAATTCACATTTTTTGTTTCCAATAATTTTCTTTTTAATAAATAATTTTTTTCGCAATACAAATAACCACAATATTTTTTTCCGACCCAAAAAGTTGTTTTTTTTCTTCATACAAATTGAAACGTCAAAAGTGCCGTACGTGAAAAGTTAAAAGTTGGTGAACTCTTCCGTCTGCGTCTGCAGTTCCGTGTGCGTCTACGTTCCATTGTGTTCGCAACATTGAATTTGCGTGTATTCAATATTTTGACAGCTATTCCAGCTCCGGTTCCGTCTCCGTCTGCGTCACCATTCTGTTCAGCCAGTAATGTTCTCTATCCAAATATTCGTTTTGTACGGATGGAAGGTAGAGCTGTGTCAATCGTTCATTTTCAAAGATCGAATCAATCAATGATTGATTGCTTCAAAGATTGGGTCTTTTCAATCAATCAATATTTCAATCATTATGGTCAAAGATTAAATCGTTTACTGTCAATCAGATTGATTCGGTCTTTGATTGTGATACGTTATAAACATGAGTTTTTTGCAAATATCTCAGAAACGGTTTGTGCTAGACAAAAATTTTATTGGACAATATTATAGCTGAAAGCATTTCCCACACAAATGGTATATATTATTTTTTTTCGTAGCATTAACCGTTAACAAGTTACAGCAAATCGAAAAGTCAAAAAATCCCTTAAAAGGGGCCAAAGGTCATGAAAAAGTACTGTAACTTTTAAACGGTTAATGCTACGAAAAAAATTGTGGGAAATCACCCCAGCTACAAAATTGTAGGATAAAGTTTTTTCTAGCGCAAACCGTTTCTGAGATATTCGCAAAAAACTCATGTTTATAACGTATCACAATCAAAGACCGAATCAATCTGATTGACATAGTAAACGATTTAATCTTTGACCATAATGATTGATTGAAAAGACCGAATCTTTGAAGCACAGTAAGAATAGTTTTTAGAGTTTTTTGCGAATATCTCAGAAACGGTTTGCGCTAGAGAAAAACTTTATCCTACAATTTTGTAGCTGGGGTGATTTCCCACAGTTTTTTTCGTAGCATTAACCGTTTAAAAGTTACAGCACATTTTCATGACCTTTGGCCCCTTTTAAGGGATTTTTTGACTTTTCGATTTGCTGTAACTTTTTAACGGTTAATGCTACGAAAAAAATAATATATACCATTTTTGTGGGAAATGCCTTCAGCTATAATATTGTCGAATAAAATTTTTGTCTAGCACAAACCGTTTCTGAGATATTTGCAAAAAACTCATTATATGCGTGCTTCGGTCGTTTATTCAAAAACTGAAATGATTGACGTTGAGATTGATTGTGTCGGTTGTTTACTGTGATTGCAATCAATCATTCATTTTGATAAACGGGTCACAAAGACCGAATCAATCACGATTGACACAGCTCTAATGGAAGGGTTACTGGCTGAACAGAATAGAATGACGGAACTGGAGCCGCAGACGGAACTGGAAGAGCTGTCAAAAAGTGTCGTACGTTATTTTTTTTACATGTCCACAATGGAGCTGTACAGCTTTGAAAGTATTTTGAAGAAAATCAAAATATTCTTGTGTACAAGCTCAGAATTCACATTTTTTGTTTCCAATAATTTTCTTTTTAATAAATAATTTTTTTCGCGATACAAATAACCACAATATTTTTTTCCGACCCAAAAAGTTGTTTTTTTTCTTCATACAAATTGAAACGTCAAAAGTGCCGTACGTGAAAAGTTAAAGGTTGGTGAACTCTTCCGTCTGCATCTGCAGCTCCGTATGCGTCTACGTTCCGTTGTGTTCGCAACATTGACTTTGCGTGTGTATTCAATATTTTGACAGCTATTCCAGTTCCGGTTCCGTCTCCGTCTACGTCACCATTCTGTTCAGCCAGTTAAGTAGTGAGAGGCGTACATACATAAATCATAAAATATTGCGTCTTAGAAAGGTACGACAGCATCTAAGTCTCCTTTCACACAAGGCAACTGAGTTGCCGGCAACAATTAGTTCATTGGCGAGAAGGGCAGGAAGAAATAGGGGTAAACGAAATCTCCCCGGTCAACAAATTCAGGAGATTTTTTTGACGTTTCTCTTCACACTACGTTTGTGTGCGTTCAACCAAGGTAGTTTAAAAGGAAAATACAGCAAGTCTCCTCCGATTTTGTATCTTCGTGTGAAAGGTACAAGAGATTGTTAAGGAGATTTAGGCCAGGCGCGCACAAGCAACTAAACAGTTTGGTTTCGATTTTGAGCACAATGGGCTTATATGGGAGTGCGCGCCAGTTTATGTGCGCGGACTCTCATATAATCCTTTAGTACTCAAAATCGAAACCAAACTGTTTAGTTGCATGTGTGCGCCTGGCCTTAAAGAAAACTTCAAAAAATCACCAGCAACTAGTATATCTTCGTGTGAAAGAGGACTAACTGATGAGCCCAACTGTCATGCCTGGGCGAAACGTATTGGACTAAAGGTCACAAAAAACTTTAAATTGAATTTCATTTAATACTTTTTTATTTGTGTTTTCCTTCTTCTTAACATAAATCATACCTGTAGATATTGATGTAGGTTGCCATGGCCTCTCTATTAAAAAAAAAAAAAAAAAAAAAAATACATTTCATTGAAACGAAATATCCATAAAGATTTATTTTTGGCCATAAATGCGGATTTGACCAGCATTATTAAATTTAAATCAATTGCCTAAAACAGAACCTTCTCGAATAAATATAATCTCGAAATCTGTGTAAACTTTTTCAAGTAATAGCTTTAACATAAAATTTTTAGTACCGCAAATTCCTTTTAATCTATGTAATGCGGTCAAGTGATTCTTCAAAATGTGCCAAAGACCAACAGAAGGGGAGTGATGATGATAATAAATCCTTTTTACTGCTCTAACATTGTGCAGATTTCTTTGAATAACCACTTGTCAACTTTCTGTGCTGATGATGATGATGTTGATCTATACTGATGATGGTTAAATATAGGGGAGCTCCATCAGGTCCTTGAGGGGAAAGCACATGCTTATAGAGAATAAAACAGGGGACACCCAGTTTAACTACCCTTCAGGTGAGGGTGAGCAAACAAACGCAATAGTCCTTTTATGGCAAAAATGAGAGTTGCCAAAATGTCTGCCTATAAAAGGCCAACCCAACCAGGCGATGATGCTTCTGTTCCATGAACGAAGCTAAAAAATGAGCAAAAAACAACGAGGTTAGTTTGAGAGAGGGTTAAGTATTCTTGAATCTCAATCTTAATGCATATACCACACATGCACTATGCAATTAAAAGTATTGAAAAAAAAAATAATCAACCTCTTCCTCTTTCATTGTACAGGTCCATCTAGGTGTGTATTTATTCATAAAGGTAGAAATAAAAAAAAAAAATCTTCAAAGGCATTTTGCATACATATACATATGTAGGTAAGACCACATTTATTCAACTGGTTCCCACTTGCGACATACATAAGCATCTAGGGTGACACTTTTTCATGACAAACAACTTATGGGGCACAACTTGCCAAAGAAAAACAACCATAAGGGATGATGAGTACGGGATGTGGCATGGATGCCAACTACTACATAAGTTATAGTCTAAGAGCCCACAGCAAATTTTGGGGTGTGAAAGTGTACCAAAAAAAATTTATATGAGTCGAAAGGAGTAGTCAAGCTGATGACAGAAATGAAAGTCTTGCAGCAATAATACGGTAAAAAACCAAAAAAATCAACTCTTGGGATAATTGTATGAACCGAAATTCGTTTTCAGCCAAGATATTGTTCCCCTGATCTCGGAACAGTGGGGTCCAAGACCATTTGGAAGAGGCTTTTGCCCTGCCAGACCATTTGAAAACACAAAGGTGTTAAACCGGGCGAAAAAGCTAGGTTTTACACTGTATAAGTTCAACCAATAAAGGAATTGTGTCGGAAGGAAGGTCTATTCCCCTACCTCCTTTAGGTGGGAGCCTCCTCGTTTTAGGTGAAAGGGGCAATTTTGTTCAAAAAATGACTTTTTATGAAAAAAATTATAAAAAAATAACGGCAACACGTACAATATCAGGCTATAACTTACATAAAAGCCAGGGATCCATTGTTTAATATTATTTTTGAGTCAAGTGTTGTTAGTGAACAGTTTTTAAAAAATTTATTTTCAAACTCAAAAACAAAAAAAAAAAAAAATGTTCAAACTGAATTTTTTTTTCCAAAGTTTACGTTGTCAAATAAAATGTTTGTTCTTTATATTCAATGCTCTGATCAATTTTTAGTCAAATTCTAAGAAGCCTGATACTTTATTATGTTTGACTACTAGAATATTTTTTTAAATTTTTGAGTTTGAAAATTAATTTTTTTTAAAACTGTTCACTAAAACAAATTAACTCAAAAATAATGTTAAACAATGGATCTCTGGCTTTCTTTAAAGTTATAGCTTAATATTCTACGTGTTGCCGTTATTTTTTTATAATTTTTTTCATAAAAAGTCATTTTTTGCACAAAATTGCCCCTCCCACCGAAAGGGGGGAAGGGAATAGACTTTCCTACTGACGCAATTCCTTAATTGTCATGGTTGAACTTGTACTGTGTAAAACCTAGCTTTTTTTCGCATTTTATGCGAATCGCCCGGTTTAAACCCTTTGGTCTGGCAGGGCAAAAGCCACTTCCAAATGGTCTTGTACCCACTGTTCCGTGATCAGGGGAACATTATCTAGGTGTGGTTTTGAATTTCGCTTTAAAAAACTAAGCATGCAATAACAAAATTTGAAATAAATTTGAGTTTTATAGAAAAAATAACTCCAAGATCTTTGATTACTTCTACTCTCACACAAAAGGCTTTTATCATAATAAAACTTACAAAAAATAAAATTTTTAAGAGGGGAAATCATTGAAAAGCAATAAATATTTAACATTTCGTAAGGTTTAGCTGAAGGTGACATGAAATTCAAGAAATTTTATATGTCCTGATTGCAGTAAGCTACAATCTAAAACATCTTCTGTTTTATATTAAGAAATAATTTAACATCATCAGCGCATCGCATACATAAATCAAACACAGACAGTAAAAAAAAAAAAAAAAATTATAAGAAGCGGACCTAAGTGACTTCCTTGTGGTAGTCCTAAAAAAAAAACGCTTATAGAATTTAAAAGGTATCTGTTAATATTAACCATTTGGCTTCTATCGTTCAGATAAGAACTCAACCAATTTATGAAATTGGTTTTAAAGCCTAACATTCTTATTGACTATGCAAAAGTAGTCTGTGGTGAACACGAACAAAAGACTTTAAGAAATCAGTATAGGTATATAAAACCTATTGTTCCATTTTGTTCATGCAAAAATTAGTAAGTATGCTAAGATGTGTACAAGTTTTTTAAATTCTTTTTGTTTGGATTCCAGTGAGTCACAAAAATGTATCCCCTCTTTGCTGGATTTTTCCTGCTGGGCGCAGGATAAATCTTTGAGTTCCGGCTCAAGCTCCAAAGGAGAAAAAGTAAAATAAAACTATGACCCATTTGGTGTGTGAAACAGGAGACAGCTAGCTAGGAAAAAAGCTGGCAAAGAATCGTTTTTTATAATAAGAAAAAGAGCCGAAGATCAGACTGAAGAACATCAGCATCTATTTTGTGGATTTCAGGCACTTTTCATCCGGCTCGAAGGACTAAATGTTAATATCTAGATTTTTGCATACAAAATTAAAAAAAAACTTGCTGTATTTGGCAACAATGTTTTTAAATGCTATGAAAGCTGGAGGCCTTCAAATTGAAAATAAGAGGAGGACCGTTTTTTTTTTATTCTATCGTAATAGAAAAGGAACACAAGGTGCCCTTGTCCTGCTTCCAAAAGTCGAAGCAATACCTAGAGTTAAAGAGGCAATCTGAGGCCTGAGGTAGAAAGGCACAATATAAAGAGAGAGAGGGAGAGAGAGAGGGAGAGAGAGAAGGAGATAAAACTGAATAAATATGGAGGCGAACACAAAGCGGATGCATCTATTCACTTCGCTCCTAATCGTAGGCCTCCAGGGTGGTTTTTCATTATCGTTGAACTTGTTCGTTATATTTGTTTGCTTATATTCAAAAAGGGTTTAGTGATGCAATAAAGGAGGGCAGGGCGGGCAGCGTGAAGGGAGCTTGAGCTATGAATCCCGCTTTGCAGTATCAGCATATATCATAGCATATTTTTGTATCTGCTGAGCTCTACAGCTGTACTACTTTCTTTTTTTGTTGTGGCCTTTATTGGATGTACATTCTTACACATCAACCCGTCCGTCTCCGTCGTCGCAGCAGCAACAGAAGTAGCATATTTGTTTGCCTCTGGCTGTACTGACTGGATCAGGCAGCCAAGCCAGCAATATAGAACTAAATATACACACACATGTATATACAGCAACAAGGGGTTAAGTGGAATCCAACAGCTAAGGGTATGCAAAGGACTACTCGGGGCTGACATTCCTTTGGAAAGTTTATTGGGTGTGCCTTTTGTTGAAGAGAAATTGCCTGCCTTGGCTCATGAAGCACATCACAGCAGACGCACCAAAATGGAACAGCGAACAACTACTGTATATAAAACAAACCAGCGCCAGCGGCGGCGGCGGCGGTGGCAGCAGCAGCAAACTCTTCTATGTCTGCAAGGTTGTACCATCGAAAATAATAGAATGGTGGCAAGCTAATATATCTAAAAAAGGATTCTCTATTGAAAATATTTTCATTCTTCGTTCTTCTTAAGACGAACGAATACGAACTTAAACTTATCGTGAAGACAAACACTCTTTACGGCGCATAGAGCATTCTTTTCGAATCCAATATAACAACGCCAACCATCAGGACAATGCATGATGCGGACGACCATATATATATGTATATGTATTAATATTTTGCCAAGAACAAGCTGCCGTTGATGGTAGTAGATATACGGTAATTTAATATTATTATATTTTGTCATTATTTTTAAAAGAGGTTGCATGACAAATTCCCATTGTTTTCGTGTGACATGCCAGCAGGATGGCGCCCAATGCGAAGCACCATAGTAATTTGATATTCGTATTGGAAAAGTTTTTCGCGTGGCAGTCAGAAAATAACGTTGCTGATGATGTGGCCACGAAAAGGGTATTGTTATTGTTCATTGTTGGTATGCTGTTGCTGTTACTCTTTGCAAGCACTGATGCCACAAGGGTGTTTCTTTGGGTGGTTGGGTAAGACGTTAGGGTGTCTGTTAACTTGGGATTGTAGGAAGTTTTCTTACAAAAATTATGATGGAAGATTGCTGTCAGTTTTGCCAGATGAAAGAGGCGTAAATTCAAAATATAATAATAACGATATTTTTAGCTCATCGGTTTTAATTTATATTCAATGACATAGCTTGGGAATTATTTTTAAACCGCCAAATAATAAAGAAGACCAATAGAACTTATCACGTCTTTTGGAGATACAAATATACGCCTAACGCTATGATAGTACTAAGCCTTATAAAGCACATTCAGCAGAGAATTGGTCATCTTTTCGTCAAACTTCAAGCATAAGTTTCTTAAGGTTGTTTTTTTTTTTTTTTTTTTTAACTTATGTTATTGCATCCTCAGAAAACTTAATATCTTTTATTATAACAGCCCATAATAAAACATACTAAAAGAAAAAAACAACATCAAAGTGTTATGGGTGTTCCTGCAGACACGCACACACAGGAATGGTTGAGTGTTGTTAGTCACTAGGCCTAGAACCTAATTCTTCGTGAGCTGTTGTGCCACCAAAGTCATTTATTTTTATTTTATTTATGGGTGTGTCACCTGTGAGTTACTTTTATACTTTAATAAATGTAAATATAACGCATAAATTAATCTTAAATTTTTGTTTATTCCCCAACTTAATGGCTATTTATTGCTTTTTTAGATAAAATTTATGAAAAATTATTTGTTTTCATTTATCTTTTCCTTAACTGTCTGAGATAGGTAAATCATTTACTTACTTACTTTACTTTACTTTAGATGGCGCTCACAGCCTAGGATGGACTCTGGCCTCAAATAATAAGCCCCTCCAGCCAGCTCGGTCCCTAGTTAACTGCCTCCCAGTTACGCACTCCAAGTTGGTTGAGGGCATTCTTCACTTATGTGCGCTAACTTAGGTGGGGTCTTCCTCTGCTGCGCAGATCGTCACGGGTAGATTCGAAGACTCGTCGGGCTGGTGCGTTGGTGTCCATAAGCTCCACGTGTCCCAGCCATCTCAGCCGCTGTATTTTCAGCTTTTTGATCAGGTCGACGTCGCTGTAAAGCCCGTAAAGCTAGTTGTTGAATCTTCTTCTCCATACTCCATCGATACAGATTGGACCGAAATTAATTCACCCGAAGAATCTTCCTTTCAAAGCACCCCAAGCTGATTCTCATCCGATTTTGACCGGGTCCATGTTTCTGCCCGATATAGCAGGACCGGGATGATTAGGGTTTTATATAAGTACTCCTTGGTTCTTTAAGAGAGGGCTTTATTACTCAAATGCCTCCTTAGCCCGAAGAAACAGCGATTGGCAAGAGTAATTCTTCGATTGATCTCTGCGCTGATGTCATTTTGCGATGTTATAGTGGAGCCCAGGCAGACAAAGTCTTTGACGACTTCGAAGTTGTACCAGATCCTCAGCATCGACCATACCATATTCCCACTCTTGTCTCGGCAGGATTTTGTTCTGGCCTTGTAGCCCTGGGTAGATTGCGTCGCTCTCAACACCTCTGGTTCTAGTCTGCAGCATTGATTGCTGCATGCGCCAGCTTGCATTCTTCATCGAACCAGAGGTTTAGTTTTGGTGGCACACTAAAATCCAGCACCTCAGTGGCGGCACTCCTGTTGGCATTTTGGCAGTGTTTCCACTGGTCTTCTGCAGATGATGCTGGTGGAGAGATTAAGAGTGACTTATTCTGCAAAAGTCCTGGCGATCTCTTGCGATTTTAACTTCGCGAGGTTAAATCTTTTCACAGCATCCGCTCGTCGTTGAGGCGCTATGGATATCCGCATATATGTACTGGAGCTACCACCAAGTAGTGATCCGAGTCTATGTTAGCACCTCGGAACGTTCGGACATCCAGGATACTGGAAGCATGTCTGGCGTCTATCGCAACACGATCAATCTGGTTGACGGTTCGTTGATCCTCAGACCGCCAGGTCCCTTTGTGTATATTGAGGTATGGGAATCCAGTGCTTGCTATGATGACATTTTGCCCCGCCGCGAAATCAATCACCCTGAGTCCGTTACCGGAAGTGTTGTCGTCCAGGCTATGTCCTCCGATTATTGAACCAAAGATTCCCTCCTTTCCAATCTTGGCGTTGAAGTCGCCAAGAATAATCTTGACGTCGTCGTCGTACTTGAGGCACCTATCATACGTATTCTCGAGGAGATCGTAGAATTCTTCCTTGGTTGAGTCATCTTTGTCTTCCGTTGGGGCGTGCATACAGATCAACGTGATGTTTTTGAACTTTGCTTTGATGCGGATTGTAACCATCCGCACGCTTACATTTCTGAAGCCTAAGACTTCTTGCCGCTGACCCTGCACCTAGCAGCGCTCGCCAAAGTAGATGTCACACGATTTCATCCTTCGTATGCCGTCTCCATCCCATCGCATTTCCTGGATGGCTGTAATGTCAGCCTTTAGCCTATCCAGGCTCTCCACTATGTATTTGTTCAGCTGCAAGTGGTCTGTGTAAGGTCCTCACATTTCACGTGCAGATCCTAAATTCATTGTCCTTGTTTCGTTGAGATAAATTATTTGTTCTTGTTCCTTAATATAGCTCTAGCTATTTCGATTTTTATTTTCACATAATTAAAAAATTCCAGAATCTCGAGAATTAATGTGCCGAATAATATTATTTCGTGGGCTAAATTTCGACACATATAAGTGATAAAAGAACCACAAAACAACTCAACACAATAGGCGTTTTTCTTTTTTAGTTCAGAGCCGAGCTCGAGGTATCAGACGAAAATGTAACTACTACGAGTAGGTAAATATTAAAAATTGGCATACCAAAAATGTTTCGTAGTGATTGCATCACGTTGCAATAGCTCATAACACCATAAATTTCCTTCCAAGCCCACGCGTCTTCCAAAAAAAAAAAAAAAAAAAAACACTTCAACCACAGATTATAAGTTCAACAACATCAATAAATAAACCACAAAATGTCAGTAAACCCCACTGTTCATAAGTGCGACAAACTTATAATATACAAATAATTTCGATGATTCCATTCGAAATGGGTTAATATATTATCGAAATAGGAAGTATATAAATATTACCAATGGAAATGATCGATTGTGGAATCAGTGGAATATCGGTTGAACGATTTAGAATGCGTCTATTTAAGAGTGAAATTGGAAAATTCAAAATATAAAAACAGTATAAAAGGACAGGAAGTTTCAATATCGACACAAATTAATTGGGGGGGTTCACATTCTCAAGTTTGTGTGACTGCCTGAACAGAATAGAATGCTAGAACCGGAGCCCAAGACGGAACTGGAAGAGCTATCAAATAGTGTCGTACGTTATTTTTTTGTACGTGCCCACAATGCAGCTTTACAGCTTTGAAAGTATTTTGATGAAAAATAAAAAAATATTTCTGATGTGTACAAGCTCAGAATTCACAATTTTTGTTTCCAATACTTTTCCTTTCAATAAATAATTTTTTTCGCCATACAAATAACCACAATATTTTTTTCCGACCCATAAAAAGTTGTTTTTAAAATTTGAAACGTCAAAAGTGCCGTACGTGAAAATTTAAAAGTTGGTGAACTCCTCCGTCTGCGGCTGCAGCTCCGTATGCGGCTACGTTCCATTGTGTTCGCAACATTGAATTTGTTTGTATTTCATATTTTGACAGCTATTCCAGCTGCGGCTCCAGTTCTAAATTACATACCTCAGTTCAATATTGTACAGTTCATTTTTTTAATTCAATCTCCACGGAATAAATTAATCTTTTATTTATATTTTATTTAGAGCGAGAGATTACCGAAAAGTTCTGATCGAATTTCAAATGATATGAAATAATAGCTGCATTTTATTTTCCCACAGATCTAATCCGGATCAGATCATGATAATAAAATAAACTGGATCACAAATTTATTTATTTCTCACAGTTGGCTTTATTTGCACAATAAAATTGACAGAAGGAAAATTTTCACAAATATTATTTAAAATAATATTTGGTATTGAATGTTTAAAATTGAACAGTTTTATTTTTTTAGTTTAATTTTCATTAAGTTAATAGTTTTTATGTATTTTGTCCGTGCCTCGCGACGCGTCGTCTCTATTGAATTAAGAAAAACTCATAAAAAAAAATTGGAATGATGGCGGCATTTGTTTGATTTCGAGAATTTTTAATTTTATTGAGTTTTTTCTGTAAATCTCAGCAGTGGTACCAACCTATAAAATTAAAATATTGCTAGGGAAGTGTTCAAAAAATGGATTTCGAAATCCAAATCTAGAAGCAGACCTGGATCTTGTGTTGTTTTTGTATTACTTGTATTTATCTTTCCAAATCCAATCCGGATCAGATCTGGGGGAAAATAAAATACAGCTATGTTTTGTTTGTGACCCCAAAGGATTTAAAAACTAATTTATCCTAAAAACAGCAACAAAAAAAAATAACTGCGGAACAATTTTTTTTGTTGAGAAATGCAAATAACAAATTGTGTTGAAAGGATATTGCATTGCCCAAGTCTAATTTAACTGCATGACACAAAAAGAAAATAGATAAAAATGTAGATATACATGACAAGTTATACAACAAATGTATAAAAAAAATGCCCCATGCACTTTAGCTTTGGTAAGAAAAAAATAAACAAAATAATCCATAGGATATTTGCAGGATCATTGGGGATGAATATTTGATAGCGAGTTACTGTGTACATAGAAACACATTTCAAGCACAGAACCCGTTCACACATTTTCCATAAAATACTCTGGATGAATCCAATTTTTTATTCTGTAGAATTGTTTAGAAAAAAAAAAAACAAACACGAAAAAATAGTATATACCAATAAACTTATCCATCTGGGACTGCTTGTTTTTTTTTTTTTTTTTTGTGCAATCCTTCTAGAGGATACTTCAAAGAGAGCGCATTAAATGCAGAAATACACTGATACACTGGGTAATCCTGTTTTTGTTCATGTCCCTCAATGGCACACTTTCCCAAATGTTTTTTTTTTTTTTTTTGTCTATACCAGCACCAAACTCACCCCCATTAGAGCTTCCTTATAATCCTGCTTCTTGATTACAGGTCATGGGAGCATACAACGACTATTTCATTATTCCCATATCATTGAATATGTATTCAGTTCACAGGACGGACACTGTAGGTCCGGCCATTATCCTTGACATCATTTATTTCCTCTCTCCGTTTGTTCTTCGTCCCAGGCATAGGTTTTTTGTGGTGACCACATTTTTGTGGATTGTCATTGATGGTACATTGCTTGAGGAGAGGAATGAAAAAAAAAAAATACCTCGAATTTCGGAAAATCCTTCAGATGAATTTCAAAATTGGGCTTCAATGGTATTGCTGATGATGCCAGAATTCCTAAAAGGCTTTTTTTTTTTATCCTATAGAAATTGTCATGGAGGAATCATCTCACGTTTTGGATTCGATTTGAACTCGCGGTTCGCCATTGTTTTCAATTTCCGGCTTAATAAAGAAGAGATCGAAATTTAATTTAATTTTCCCAGAGAAATAGCGTATGTTATTTTGGGTTAGCTAAATCCTCACTCCTATAAACCCCCACTTCATGTTTATTATCCTGCAAAACCTATATACACGTTCCTATATAACTGTGCTGTCGGAATTCGGATGTAATTTTATTTTTGTTTGAATTAAGGACTTCCGATAGAACAATACATTTATCGATATATACACATATATATCGATATAACAATTGATATGCGATATGCCGGAAGTTGAATACACAAAAAGGATACGTGTATTCTTGTATAAATGTATAGGTTAGGTAGGTACTTATGTCATATGCCTATGAATAGAAGAGATCCACAAAAATAAACTCTATCATTTTATATTATGTGCCGTTTCGTTATAAACTAAAATTAGGTATAATTGCATCAGTGATGTTGATTAATGCAAAATAACGTTTGTTGTATCCTGTGTTGGTGTGTTCTATAAATAACATCGCATCATACGTTAATCCATTTGATTTGTTCGATTATTATCGCCCTGATGGCTATTTTATGCAATTTTCATTTTTAATTTTTGGCTAAACGCAATAAAACAAAATCTCACAAAATTGATTATAAATTCGTATACATACCTGTTTTATTTATTATTATATATTTTTTTAAATTTTAATGTATTTTATTTATTGTTTGGTCTTTTTTTTTTGTGCAATAAATAACTGAGTCTATTCAGGTGGAAAAACATTATATTGTAGTTAAATTTAATGAGTAATGAGAAGGAAACACTTTCATTGATATCAGGCACGTAGCCAGAGAGGGGGCTTGAAGGGCTCAAGCCCATCCCAAAATGATTTTAATTTAATGAAATCCTTATTTCTCTTAATAACATAAGACAAAATTCCGAAGATGTATTCAGAAATGTTTTTTAGTCCGCATCGCAACTTGACAAGAACTTATTTTAAATTAAATTTTGTAAAAACAAACAACACGTTATAAACCAGAAACATAACATTGTCCGTATAAGTCTAAAGACTTTAATATTCATCATCATGTTAATAGAATCCAAGATATTAGCATTTTAAACAAACGTTATCAGTGTTTATCTTGGAACTATTTAAAGTTGTATAAAATATCCAAAAAATGCCAATAAGATTCCCTTAAGAAGCTGTCTTGGGTTTTATTTATCTAATGGTGAATATTATACTGCGTTTTCATTAGAGCTGAAATGAGGTAATTTGGCAAATCACTAAAAAAGTGTTTACATTTCAAATTTCCTAATTTTGTTTGACGGTCCATATTGTCAATTGCTTGTTTTTGTTGTTTTTTACATTGAATTCTGTCATTTTAAATTGGTTCCACTTTGAATGGATTCCATTTGGTTGTGTTCATAAAATTTCCGAATTTCGTGCAAATTTGGTTGAAATTACATCATTTGGAAATTTGGCTACGGGCCTGATTGATAATAATAATTTATTCGTATAAGGTTCATCATACCACCTGATACTAATTTCCATGACTGGTGATCTGGAATTCTAGTGGTAAATACAGCAACTTATCGTACATCATGATGATTGATTTCAGAATGCAAATAAAAAAACCTTTTCATTTTTTCTCGACGCGGGCGGCCGGCACACAGTGGTTTCATTTGCATGGAAAGGGCGGTCAAAATTAAAAATTTTATTTTAAATGATATAAAATTAAAGAAATATTTTTATTGAAATTAATGAAAGTTTAAATAGCAATATCGTTATCTATTGCAGCAATGTTTGCAATTCGTCTACTTTTAGTTGGAAACGAGCTTTCTAAAAATGGCTCTTTGGCCTACCTTGATTATTATTTGTTTCTATTGGGCTCTGAACAGACCCGAATTCTTCGATATAGGTAATCAAGCCAAGCACATTAATGTAGATAAAAACACGTTTTATTTTCGCGAACATGAATCCCATTTTCTAACCAAAGTTTTTCATATAGCGAAATTATCAGTTTCTGTGCGTCTAAGCTTTCAATATTGTAAGTTTCTTTAAAAATTCTCCATGTTTCATTAATCTTGGCAGCACTGCGACCTTTCTTCGCCCTATGTCACAAATGAAAAATATAACTAGAAATACGCTTGATAATATTGCTAGAATCTAAAAAAAAAAAAAAGAGGAAAATATTGTTTCACTTCGGGTCAAGATTTTATGATTTTCGAAAATTTGTGCAAAAATAAACGTATATGTATATTCTTAAAGAGAAAAGATCAACCTGAATTTTTATATTTTGTTTGTGAGGCTGTGTCGTGCGGAGATATTGTTTGTGGGGATTAGTCGGGTTTCCGTATATTAATATTGAAAAAGTTAAAAAATTTAAATTGTTTAAGATAAATAAAGATGTTCGGCATGGCTTACGTGCAAATAAAGAACAATTTCATTTCTCCCCGAACGGCGCAGCGTGACGTCGTATTTTGGAAGTCACGAATCTCTGAAACTTTATATATAGGGTAAAGTCGGGAGATATGGCACCCATTTTTGTTTTTCTTTATTACTTGAAAAATAAAAAAGATTTTTATCTTAAACAAAAATAATTTTATTCTTTAACAAATTCTTTAACAAAAAGCAGGAACATAAGTTAAATTCATACGTTATTTCATATATATTTTTGCAAAAACAAAAAAACATTGAAAAAAAGCTATACAAAAAAATGAAGGGTGATATGGCATGAATCGTGACACCAAAAGTGGCTATTATGCTCATAAACCACTCATCCGGTTTTGTTGTCACAGCATTATTCTCGCAAATGCACAAATTTCCTCCCTGAAATCTTCAGATCCATCTGATTCGTCATAGAAGGAGATGCTTTAGTCCTATTAGTTGGTACTCTTTTTTTGAGATATATTGATTTTTTAAGCACCCTTCCAGTGAAAATTTGGTACAAAAGTAGGAGCGGGGGAAATGGCACTGGTGCCATATATCCCAAGATTGCGAGGTGCCATATCCCCTTTTTGACATTAGTTCTGCTTTTCCAAATAACACGAAAAAACACGTTTGCTTAGTTATTTCAATAAACAGATAAAAGAATTCACGGTAAACTGTTCTTTTTTTGTTCATATAAACACCTGGTGTAGCTAAGTACACACACAAAAAAAAAATTTTTGCTTCAAATATTCATAATTTTTTTTTTCATTAGTTTTTAAAAAAATACTTTTAAGGGCTTCCGCGATTCTGAATGGATACAATAAGAGCTTACGTAATTCTGAATGATATTTTGTTATTTTGTTTCGAAAAGAAGTCATTAAGTGGGAGATATTGGAAGGGTGCCATATCACCCGACTTTACCCTAGGTAATTAATAAATTAATAAAAATCGGACATTTATACCGAATGTACCGTAGTTTACAAAAAGCGAAGGGGCTTGAATTATATATCGCATGAAAGGTTTTATCTTGAGAACTTCAGAATGTATATTGATTTAATTATTTAAGCACAAACACTTTAAACACGCTAAGAAATAAAATTTTGTCATAAGAGCGATTTTGTTAAATAAATTCAGAGCATTTTGACTTGATATTGATCAATTTTTCAGCGCTGAATTAAAAAATTATTGAAAGAAACGTGTAGTGTCAGTTGGATTTGGCGTTGAGGAAATAATTCAAAGAACCAAGACCTAATGATTGTGTTGAGTTTCATCTTCTAATAATAATGAAAATTAATTCATAATTGATTAATGAAGTAAAATTTTATATAATTTCGCATCATTCAGGAATAATACAAAAATTTGCACTTTTGGAATTTTAAGGGTTGGGGCTTGCTATAGCAAAATTAAATCAATTTAAAATTTTGCAACTAAAAAAGAACAAAATTTTCATTATGCGATAAAATATTATAAAAATATTTAAAGCACAATTCACGACTTTAAGTCGTTTTATAAAATTTTAAGCCCCCATCTTCAAACGTACATAATTATCTACCAACTTATAGGGATGGCGGAAAAAGCACTTCAACTTAACCTAATTTATGAAAAAAAAAAAAAAAAAACAAATCGTTTGAGTGACATAACATTTATTATACCCGTGTCTAGTATATGAAACACCACAAAAGCTAACCAAAGAGTTATTAAATTACAAAAATATCCATCAGCAATAACCTAGCAAACCCTTCTGTAATTGAACAAGCAACCTTTTTCAAGTTCTGTTCAACTTTCGTAACTTTATTTCTTTGTTTTTATTCCTTTTTTTTTTTTTTGTTTCCAATCAAAGACACTTAAACTAAGGGCACTTTCGTTATTATTATAGTTATATGACGCTGAGATGTAGTAGTTTTTATATGACCTGTCTAAACCAGGGCCGCCGAAAGTAATACTTAAGGATTATTATTACTCCGTCTTTTCGCTCAAGTCCAATATCGAAACACTGAAGTTAAGACTGATAGAAGGATATATACAAAAAGGATGAATTTATACATTATAATTTTCGTATTAATAAACGAAAACCAACGGAAAGATAAGACTTACACTGTCAACTTGAAATTCGTATAAATGTACAGCGGATGACATTGAGTATGTTTCTTTATTCATTCTTGGATGTCCATCAGAATATCCGGAATACCAGTTTTGCGTTTCTTTATTCGACGGAATGTTCCGGATAAACTATTTTGTTGTTTCTTTATTCATTCCGGAACATTTGGAATACATTCTTTTTATTCCATGTAAAGTGTGGAATAAAAAGAATATTGGGCGCGTTCAGTTTTGTTAACGTTCCTATTCTCTATTATGGCAGATTCACATTGGTGTTAATTATTCAAAAAAAGCATAATAACGTGAATAAACGTACCAAAGTGTAAATGCTATGTATTTAATGTAAAATTTATAGGCCGTGTGTGAATTGGCTTAAAATCGCGTTAAATTTATTCCGAAGATTAATTTTTGAGACTAGTGAGGTGAATCTGTACGTAGAAATGTCAAAATTTAATATCGGATAAAATTTAATCGAAATTTTAGACGAATTCTCACACGGCCTTAATAAACTTTTGACTATTAGAATACATAAATACCAAAAACAAAAACATTATTATTTATACAATTGTTTTGAAATTTCACCGAACAACTGAACTGGATTGCTATCTCTTTATTCATTCCATCGTGGATATTCTGGATAAACATTTCGTCTTTTCCATTCATTCTATTCCCTATCCGGAATAAATAAAGAAATACACTCATTATCGTACCAAATTTTGCGTTTAAGGAAAGAATTTATTTATTAACAACCCTGGTCAATACCCTAACATCCTTTAACGTTATCAAAACGCGATTACTCTTGCTGACTGTCTAGGTCCTGAATGTCAGAAAATCTATGTTCACATTATGGCGGACAAAACTTTCCTTTCACATAGACTATAGATTGGTACTTTACAGATACTCTACTTTTATATTTTTTTGTGTGACGCGTCAGGCAGATGTTTCCGTTATTGTCGTCATAGAGTCGAGTTGAATTGAGTTTTAGACTTTAGAGTTGAGTCGAATTCACTTGTAGGTATGTGACTATTTTAAATAAAAAGCGATTGTTTTATTATTTTTTTTTTGTTTGTTTGATATTTGTTCAGGCTCTTCTTCCTGTTGTAACAAATTCAGATAGACATCCGGAACGGACCTATGGAGAGATAGCAAAAATGGCATATCCTTAGCTTCATCCTCATCACACACACACACATGCAGCAAACACCAGAGAAGGATATGACTTTTCCGATTCTGTGTTTGGAAATGATTTATGAAAAAGGTGTTCTTGTACAGCACTCCGAGAAAACTGACTGCTTACATCCTTTCGAGATATATTCTATTTTTTTTTTTTTATTATTTAACCAGAAATGTGAATGCTTTTAGGAACCATCTCCGGTTCTATATATCTTCCAACATTCATATATGGAAAAAAGATGCAAGTGCAACACATTACTTCCATTTAGCAGTTGATATATATTTTTTTTCATACTCCAGTAGCTTCTGCATTTAAACTAAAGTTGTTCTAGTCGAAGACAACGACGAACAGTGGGACATTTTGAGTGACTTAGGCAGACCAAATTCAAAAAAAAAATTTGGAATGTTAAAACTTTTTGTATTTGAAAATGTTTAAAGCAAAAAAAATCAACTAACGTCTGATGCTAAACATACTTTAACGAAGGTATTATTTTAAGTGTTGCGTGCTGTTGTCATCATATTTCATTGTGAGATGATTAAGCAATAGCAGAACACGATTGTATGATTTAGAGGGTTCTACCATTGTTCACATTAGAAAGAACCAATTTTAATGACGGCATTAAATCACCGCCATGAGCAAGAACATTGTGCGTGGTTGGAAGAAGAGAATAAACAAAAATAAAAGAAAATTATTTTTGTTATTGTTTTAGCGGGCTGTATTGAATTAAATTCAAATGGAAGATTTTTTGCGACATTTTGTGGTTGGCGTCAATCTTGAGACAATTTGTACGGAATTATTAACTAACATTTGAAATTCCATATTCTATCGGTAAATTTCGTTCAAATTATTATGCTGTTCTGCCCCACTGTAGGTACTCCAGTAACAGCGGTGTCATCTTACTACATTTTTGAGGTTGGCTTAAAATGCTTTTGGCATCATTGCCAAATATGACAACAATGAAAATTCATGTTAGAGTTGTGCCTACACATATACATACATATGAATTTACATAAAATAATATTTTGTACTGTTAGATACTAGGTACCGCTAGAGTGTGATTGTTGCGCTGCATCACCTGGAGCTGGAATTTGAATTCTTCATTGCTTTGGTGGCAGAAAAGTATTCTAGGTGTTTGCATGAAATATGTCAAATGAGCAAGTAGTAAGCACCATCTAGGGGATATTAATTAAAGTATTTTGACGTATATGACGGTGACATTTTTGTGCATATGGTGACAATAATGCATTTTTCAATTAAAGAAACGTCAACGTCAAGGATGTTAATATTTCTGATTGAAATTATTATATCTATGAATTTTTGAAAAATTGCACACAAATGTTTTACTTTTAAGTATGAATGATGAGCCAAGCATGTACAATAGGTATTTTAAGTTTATTTGGAGATCTCTTGTGAGTTTTAAAAGAAGACAGAAGATGATGGTAAAAAAAAATGAAATGGGGTCTAATTCGACAATAATCGTTGCATACAAAATGGCGTGCACAGTGGCTCGCATAGTTCTTAGTCCTCAAATTTCCAAGAAATTAGTAATTTTTAAAACAATACTTAGCAAGATGTTTCGGAACACTACGAATTTAAAAAAAAAAAAAAACAATTGTGACCGTCTTCTAGACTTCTTAGGTCTGCCGTCTGCCCCTTTCATATCATTTGCCCAATTTCTGTTCCCTAAATACATCAATTTATTAAATACCTTATCAAATTTTGATCAGACGGTTAAGTGATTGGTCTAATTTCTAACTGTTGTGATTTTTTTTAAATAAATTTCAGCTAAACACGTCTAAAACAATGACAACTCAAACTATTTTCACATTTGTAATTGTAAAATAGACATTTGGAATGAGTATATGATACTAATTTCGTTTTCCATTTTGGACGTCTGAAAACGTCCGGAATCAAAAATAAGACTGAGTTCCAAAATGTAGAAAATGTTTTGATGCGGAAGTAATGCCTACATTTTTCATATGCATCAGCAACGAAAACTTGACGCTTTGTAGAAATATTACATTGCATTAGTCTGACGTTTCGGAATGCAAAAAAAAAAATTTTTATCGAAGCAGCTATAAAATTTTTGGATGCGCAAACTGCGGAGTAAATGCGCATCTGATGAATTTTGGAACTCAGCCTAACTCTTCTAAAACCATTCCATTGGCAAAAAAAAATAGTCAACCGACGATTCTGTGAGAAGAGAATTTTGCTTCTCGAATTGAAGTGAGAATCCACTCAGAAGCACTAATACATTCAAACTGAAAAGTCAAACAATTGAAGTTTGCCTAATGTTTTTTTTGTTTTGCTTTGCATTTTTGTTCATTTTGAGTTCAAAAACAAAACTTGTCTTATGTAATTAATAAACAAATTACGAACAAATAAAATTAACATTATTCTTTGCTAGTTCGGTGCAGAATGCAGATACGCTATTGTTTTACATCTCACTTTGTCTGTGCTAAAAAATAATTCTACACACATACATACAAACAACTAGCAATGTTCCATTCGATTTTAGTATGAGAGTATTCCTGAGTGAAACAAATGGAAAACGAAACTTAAATATTTGAGTTCAACATAAGAGCTTATGTGATAGCTTATAAAGTGAAACATAAGCGTTTAAGTTGAACATAAAAATATTTAAGTTTCGTTTCAGCAAATGGGCCTTAGCATTTGTCGATTTTAACATGAGTAAAATTATGAAAAAATAATACCATGCTAACTCGTTTTAAATTTGGAAAAATCCAGTTTTTATCCTAACATCATACTAAAAATGCTTCAACATCGTACTAAATCGTTTTGTTCAATGCTTCTACCACGGTCCATCACCCTGTTAGCTGGGTAAAAACTTATATTACTGAGTTTTACTCCAAAAAAAACATAAATCGCTTTAAAAAAAATTCACCCTCCTATATACGATTTTAGCTGTAACGTAGCTAAATATGTATATGAAATCATTTATATGGAAATAAAATACAATAAACATATTTCAAAATAAGAAAAGAATAATGAGGTGGAAAAATAGCATTTACCATCACCAACCCTTTTTGTATAAATTATACAGATATGTAGGTATGCATGTTTCTTAAATTCAAATTTATTCAAAAATAACAATAAAAAAAAAAAAAAAATACACCGTCTGCTCCAGAACTCCCCTTGAATATAGAACAAAATTTTACTCATGAAAACGAAAGCATATAATCACACAATCATTTTGGTTGAGTTTATCAACAAACGATCCTATATAGTGATTCAGAATAAATTGCGCATAAACCAATTTGCTATTTGAAAGAATTTCGTTCGGAATTCTATTCATTAGTGAAATTAATGATTAAGTTACGGTTGATGGTTTGTAAAGTGTAATATTGAGAGACATAACGCAACACCGAGAGCATTACTCACTCATAAAACCACCGTATACATTCTATTTGTATAGTCAGTCTAAGGAAAAAGCCAAAACCGTAGCCACGTATTATAGCAACCCTTTTATTTTTAGTTAAACCCCAATAGGAATCCAAGAAATTACCTATTATTGCCACTGAATTCATACCTATAGGTACGGAACACCCCCAAAATTTGAAATTGAAAACTACACTCAAAGAAAATATTAGTATAATATTAAGGGTTAAATCTTTGCCTACGGTTATAGCGATCAAAAAATTTTTATTGTATTCCTTCCAAAAAAAATTTTTTTATGAAAACAATCATGACAATAATTATGAAACCTGCAGAACTGCAGTGCTCTTGTTTCATAAGTTTCAAATTAGCGAAGCAACATTCATTCAACATCTATCGAAAAATTATTAATTGGGTAACTAGCCGTTAATTAGGCGTGACAATATCGAATTTGTCGTTCGATGTTTTCTATGTTTTTTTTTTGCTGCTTTGCTAATTTGATATCAATCTTCAAAAAGGGGTAAAAACGTCTTATATCGAATAGTTTATTGCTTAATAATTAGCCGTTTAGCAGTTCTGAATTAGTTGTGACAATTTTAATTTTTTCATGCAATGTTTTCTATGTTTTTGTTTTCTGCTTTGCTATCTTGGTTTAGACTTAGCAAAACAGCCTCTGGATAACGTATAAAAACTTCCTATTGTGAATTTTTGACTACTCTATAATAAGAATTGAATCTGTCGCTCGATGTGTTCTATGTTTCTCTTTGCAAAATCGTGAAATTCGTGTCAACTTAGCGAAGCAGCCCATGGAAAACGTATAAAAACTTCGCATTGTGAAGTAATTGGTCGTGAATAGTTGTGACAATTCTATATTTTTCGCCCGATGTTTTCTATGTTTTTTTTTGCTACTTTGCTAAGTTCATATATCAACATAGCAAAGCAGAACCTCAAAAAGGGGTAAAAACGTCTTATATCGAATAGTTTAACTACTTAATTTTTATCACTTTAGCTGTTCTGCATAAGTTGTGACAATTCGTGCAATGTTTTCTATGTTTTTTTTTTGCTGCTTTGCTAACTTGGGGTCAACTTAGCGAAGCAGCCTCTGCAAAACGTATACAAATTTATCATTCTAAATGTTTTACTATACTCTACAATTAGCCGTGAATTCTATGTTTTTTTTTTTTGCAAAATTGTGAAATTAGCGTCAACTTAGCGAAGCAGCCTCTAAGAAATCGTATACAAACTTCTCATTGTGAATGTTTTACTACTCTTTAATTAGCCGTTAATTAGATTTCTTATCAGTCGCCCGATGTTTTCTATGTTTTTCTTTTTTTTTACTTCAACAGCAAAACAGCTTATGGAAAAGGTAAAAAACTTCTTATTGTGATTGTTTTACGGGTTTTTAATTAGCCCTTAACTAGCCGTGAATTAATTGTGATGATTTTGAATTCGTTTCTCGATGTTTTCTATGTGTTTTTTCCAAAATTGTGAAACTGGTATCAAGTTAGCGAAAAGCCCCCTGGAAAAGGGTTAACAGCTTCTTATATTGAATGGGTTCTCGCTTAATTATTATTTGCCAATAAACAATCCTGAACTAGTTGTAAAAATTTAAATTTTTTCGTGCGATCATTTCTATATTTTTTAAAAATTAAATTCATATAAAGTTCAAAAAGCATTCGCCGAAAAGAGGTTAAAATTTATGTAATCGAAATGTTTATTGCTTAACAATTTTCTGTTAGCTGTCGTGCAATGGTTTATATGTTTTTTTCCGAAATAAAAAGAAAACATAGAAAATATCGCACGACAAAATTGAAATTGTCACAATCAATTCAGGCTTGAAAAACGGCAAATTATTAAGCAATTAACTATTCAATATAACAAGTGTTTACCCTTTTTTTCCAGGGGTTCCTTGCTTATATGATGTCAATTTGACAATTTTCAAAAAAAAAGATCCTAGAAAACATTGCACGACAAAATTTAAATTGTCACAACTAATTCAGGGCTGATCAATGGCAAATTATTAAGCAATAAACCATTCAATATTAGAAGTTTTTTACCCCTTTTCCAGTGGTCTTTTTGCCAATTTCATACCAATTTGACAAATTTGCAAAAAAAAACATAGAAAACAAGGAACAAGGAATTCAAAATTGTCACAACTAATTCACGACTAATTAACGGCTAATTATAGAACAGTAGAACATTCAGAATAAGAAGTTTTTATACGTTTTTCATAGGCAGCTTTGCTAAGTCGTCACCAATTTCACAATTTTGCAAAAAAAAAAAAAACATAGAATACATCAAACGACAAATTTGAAATTATCACAATTAATTAACGGCTAATTAGACTAATTTTGTTTCGCTACACTCATTCTCGTTTCTCTTCAACGATTTCACGTAGAAAGAAAATAAAAATGCACTGCGAATCAGTTCGGATACACAATTGCGGATTCCATAATCGACATGAATATTTCAAGTGATATCATCGATATATTGCCAATTTAAAAGCAAAACTTCTGTGCCCTATTACTCGTTGGCTCTAGATTCATGACCCTTTTCAAAATGCAATGAGTGCGAAGGTGAAATCCGATCTTTTTTCTTCTTCGCAATCATTCAATTTTGAAAAGAGTCGTGACTCAAGAGTCAACGTGTAATAGGGCACTTTAAAAAAAACACGCTTTATTAAAAAAAAAAAAAAAAACTGCCCTTGAATGAGCACATATATAATGTGACGTCAATAAATATTTATTTTATAAATTACATACGTTTTGAGTTTTCGGCTATTTTTTTTTTCTCTCAGTGTCCCTTCTCGAACCTGCTATTACTGCATTATGGATATGAAAACTTCAAGGCTATATGAAATTTGTCACGAACGAACCCTCAAAAAAAAAAAAAACAGAACGAACAACAAAACTCCGAAAATATATTGCCATGTTAGTAGGTACAGTACATTATCTATCCCAAGTGCCTATCCCTTTTCAGCGAAGATAATATTATTTCGAAAATTTGTCGCAGAAAATGCCAGTATCTCACTACATAAAAAGTCTCTAATTCGACGACACCATCTGAAATCGATTGAGAGGATCATTTTCTTGACTCGTGTCCTATCCTCGATGTCGCTTGTCCCATAAAATATATAATGTATATACATATATCTTAATGTAGATATATTTTAGAATATTTCAAGAATATTTTTGTATAAGCACTTTGAAAATAAACTTCTGTCACTCACATTTTCTCGAGTAGTTAGGTATGTGTGAAATAGACATATTTCAATGAAGAAACTGTTCACAAGGGAGCCGTTGAGTGAGGACCTACATTTCCTTCTGACCCAAATGCATTTTTTCTTCTTTCAATTTGTTTGTTGTCAACAAGGAGACTTTAATAAAAAGATTATGTAAATACCTACAAAAAAAAGGAATAATCCAGAATTTGTATTCATATAATAATAAAGAAAAGTCTGCTTCTGCTAGTTATAAGGGTGTTTCATCCCTTTTAAGAATGTTTTTATATAAACAATTTTTACAATTGGATTGAATTGCATAGAACACGTTCATGTTTTCACTAACAAAAAACAGATTTCGTGAGTAAGTGCTGAAGACGATTGTGACAGAAAAGATAAACTCATGTCATAACAGCTATTTAAATCCTACTGATTTACTTCCTTGTACAATTGCTACATACCTAACAGATGTATGATATATATCAATAAAATTTTTATTTATCTACTACCTACTTGCTTTATTACAAAAAAAATATGTTTTCTAACCTGCTTGCCAGTACTTGCCCGTGTGGCCTCAAGGTTATATGAGAGAGCGCCCACTAGGCAACTTTTAGTAGCTTAGAGTTGCTCGCGGAACTTAGCTGCTGGCAACTTTAAGTTGCTTATCTCTGCCCACTAGGCAACTTCCAAGGAATTTTCAGCTAATTTTGTTGTCACTTTCTTAGTAAATTTTTTACCCCCAACCCTCCCAATAGAAGTATAACTTCAAAAATATTAGCTGGTCCTGATAAATATAAAAACTGCAATATACATCTACTCTGTCAGGCAAAAATTTCCGTTCACTTAATTTTAATAAAAAGTTCTAAATTAGAAAAGGATTTCGAAAACTTCTATAATACTGCGTTTTCATTAGAGCTGAAATGAGGTAATTTGGCAAATTACAAAAAAAGTGTTCACATTTTAAATTTCCTAATTTTGTTTGACGGTCCAGATTGTCAATCGATTGTTTTTGTTGTTTTTCACATTTGATTCTGTCATTTTAAATGGGTTCCACTTTGAATGGATTCCATTTGGGTGTGTTCATAAAAGTTTTACCTAATTTCCTACCGAATTTCGTGCAAATTTGTTTGAAATTAACTCATTTGGAAGTTTGAATTTGTATGGAAAACGAAATGATTTGGAACTGAATTTGGAAATTTTGAATGAAATTACCTCATTTACTTTAATGAAAACGCAAAATTGTATTGAAAGATTTTTTAAAAATTTATGTAAGTATATTAAAAAAAAAAAAAAAAAAAACTAAAACTATTGAAATCATGTTTTAAATATATATATAAACTAGCTGACCCGACAGACACGTTGTCCTCTCTTGGCTATGAATTTGAACTGGAATAGAAAAAAAAATAAAAATGAGTACCTACTTCCAGAGGATTTACCATCAGGTGAAAAAGGAAATATCCAAATGTGTTACACACTGATAAATTTTTATATTTCCATTTTTTTTGGATCTTGTATAAGTAGAGAAATAGATGAAAAAGTCCTCTTCATTAATCTTTGCCTGTTTTTAGTTCCTATATAATAACATTACAGACCCTTTAAAATAAATAATACAAAATAAGCAGTATAGTGGAGTCACTGTGGCGTATGCGTACTTTTTTTTTCATCAGCATTAGGGGAAGGTGGCCTAAAATTAAAATGGCCCCCTCCTTAAGGAAAATGTCCCAAATCTCGGAAATAAGTAACATTCAAACTTAAATGTAATATTCTTTTCAAAGCTTAATAAATAACGCTTAAATTTTTTCGCTTTACGAGTTTAAAAAGTTACAAAAAGTATATAAAGTATTTAATTTTAAGAACGTCTTCAAATTCCAACGATCAAAATTTCCCGGGTAAAATGGCATACTGGTGTGCCATTTTACCCGGGACTCATGAGTGAGTCCAAGCATATGTGATTCGAAAGGCAAAATATAGTCAATGAGCTCCTTTTCCATTTACTTGGAAAAGGTGGACCTTTCTGTAAGCCATTTAAAAATGTTGTTCTTGTTGGCTGCTCGTCTCCTCAATGTAGTTTTTGGGACTCAGATTATTTTGGATACTCTTTTCCAGCCTATTTCTTTTTTAGGGCTTTTGATAATGCTTCCTCCTCAGTCCAGGATTGCCTTTCTGTAGATCGTCAATATTTTCCAACCATTTTCACTATAAAAAAAATTTAAATGTAAGAGTAAGTATAAAATGGCACACTATGTTTAGTAGGCCATTTTGCCCATTTAGGGTTTTTTTTATGTAAGATTTAATTCCGAACAAACTGAAGTAGTAGTACTAGGCCAACTAATTTCAGTAAATTAATAAGAAATACTTAATACTATAACATGCATGTGCCGCTTTCTCCAAAATGAAATGATTTTTAAAGAGTTTTTTTGTCAACAAATTTTTCACAAAATTGTATGAAGTCTACTTTTGAAGATAGCTAGAGATAATTTGACCTGTCAAATATTAAATATTAGCTTAAAGTTTCTAACATTTCGTGTATGTCGGTAATGCCAGATAAACTGAAGTAGTGTGGTCACAAAACCTTCAAATTCTGTTGGATTCTACTATTTCTAGCGAGGGGGCTATTTTACCTTGGTGGGCCATTTTAGGCCACATTCCCCTATATTAGTTAGACTTAAAGATCTGTACATCACAGCTTTAAAGTTTATTTTATATTATTAGATATATTTTGAATAACAAACCCCTCTTAAGCTAAAATAAGACTTTATGTGAGTTAAGTCAGAGTTTTTTGTTTAAAAAAATGGAAATCGAATACGAATTTTATCCCACTAAAATATTACCCCCTTCGGCACATATATTTTTGTTTGTCCTTTAATCACAGACGTAGATTTCCCTTTCTATGCGAATTGGTTGATATTTACCCGAATTATGCACGTTCAAACGAAATCCCAATTCAAAAATTAAGGTTTTCATGATTTACCGGCTTTTCCGGACAAATTTTTCAACTCTCAGTTTCGTAGTGTACTTACCTGTTTTAATACGAAACGAATTCAATAAAAAGATCCCAATTTAAATTGCATAAAAAAAAAAATATTCAATTCAAAATACTTTCGTCGTGTTAAAGTTGAAAAAAAACAGCAATAATTGCACACTATTGGCCTTATTGTGAGAGTATAAACATTATAAATTAAGTCTTTTTGAATAATATATTTTTAATATACTCTCGCAATTTTCTGTATCGATGAACTACCAATTCGTATCAATCAACAATGTAGAAAGACCGGTTCCAACAAAAAAAAAAACAATTCAGAAAGTATTGCAATTTATTTTTATGACGACTTTTTTTTATCTGATTCAACACAAATCCAAGAAAAAAATTCATCGGATGACGTTTAGCCGAGTTATGCGCGCACGAACACAAATAGTGATTAATTTTTATTATAATATGTACAAAGAAGATTACTGATAAAATATTGGTTTGTCCTTAATAATCTAGTAACCTTGTAGGGTGTTCGGCACATTACAGCTTCGTATAAGTTGGGTCAAAAGAAGAAAAAAATAGCATTGGAGGGGTAGCCTATAATCCGCCCGTTTAAGAGGGACTTGACATAAAATAGAAAAAGAAATTGAAAAAGTTTTTTTCCAAACACAAAATTAAAAAAAAAAAATAATGTTTTTTTTTAAACTATTTTTTTTTTTAATTGAATGCTCTTAACTATAAAGTAATTTGTTATTTTATATTGTTTTTGGTATTTGACTAAGAATTAATGAAAGCATTGAAATTTGAAAACAAAAATAGTGCTCAATAACGTAAAATTTTTGATTTTACTTAATTTAAGTTTTTAAAACTTTCCAACAAAAACAAGATAAAAACGATTTGTTGCTTTCTATTTAAGCAAAGAAAAATAAGATATAATAAAACGTCAAACTTCGAAAAAAAAAAATTGAGCTTCATGCATGTGCCCTTAGTATTTCTTTAAATTTGGAAAAGTCTAAAGTTTTAGGGGAAATGAAAAAGATTAGGTAAGTTTTGTTTGTCATTTTTTTCCGAAAAAGTGTGAACACATAAATTGTAGCTTTTTCATCATCACCTCAGTTTTTATCTCAAAATGTTGTGCTCTTGCAAAAAAAATGAAAATATTTTTTCCCTGTCGAATTTTAGTGGGTGTCCTATAATCCATGGTCCAAACTGAAACACCTCTCAGAATTAAGTAACTTGTCCATACCGAAACATAACGGTTTTCGATTAACGGCTGTTTTTATAAAATTAAAAAAAAAAAAACTGATTTTTTGGTCCATAATTGTTTTTTGTTTTTTTTTTAATTTCAAATTTTAAGCTTAAATATTGGCTAATAGTTATACCAATCGTTTTCATTTACATATTTTTAAGATTTTATAACACATTTTGTAAAAATTATTAATAATTGTGGTGCCCAACCAAAACTTTTGAGAAAAAAAATTTGTTCATCTCAGTATACCTACTGGTCTTTAATTTTTTAAAAATTTCTATAAAATGTATAAAACTTATAGAGTCTGGCTATAAATCGAACCGAACAATCAGAAATGGTTTGAAAAAAAATAAAAATTATACGGTTTTTTTTGAAGTGTTTTTTTTTTTTTATATTTCAAATTTTTACTACTAGTGACATCTTGTTTCAATTGCATGAACAATTTCTTCAAAAAAACAAAACCATTATCTGTTTAATTTTAAAAATAATGTGGGTTTTACGTTAATTATTAACGAGTGTTGATGATTGCGACAAATCGTTGTAGTAACGTTTTGATTACAGCCTGAGAGCTAGCAACAAAGGAAAAAACTTAAGTCAGTCTTACATTCCGGCTCAATCGATAAGGAAATTATTTTTAAGCCTTGTTTTTTTTATTTAAAAAAAAAAAAAAAACTAAAACGACTAATCGATCGATCTGGAGTGTTAGACTAACGTTTTCTACATTATTAACGGTCATAGTCTTTATTCGAAGTCTTATCCTTGTTGATATAGCTCTTGGTCTATAATCCAAACGTTACTACAAGAATTGGTCGTAATTTTGTAATCCAAAATTGTGTTTATTTTCCTTTTTTATTTAACTTGTCTCGGAAAACAATAGCTACACAATTTCTACTTAATTTAATTGGATACTTTTTAAACAAAAATAGGTAGGTACCTTAGTAAAGTACGGAAAAAAATTTAAAAGGGTGGATATTAGATTAATTTAAAATTCTCTTCAAAATTCAATTCAAAGCTTGAACATCTTAAGAACCTTTCAGGTTCAATGCAAATTATCCTCCTTAAAATAAAATTCAAAAACTTAAAAAAAAAAACATTCTCGTAATCAATATTCATGCAATGTTCAAAGCATGAATAAAATTTAAAATTATTCAATACTAAAATTATTCAATATGCTTTTTTGTGTTTCTTTTGCTATTTAACCAAGAAAGCTTGGATAAAACATATTAATTCGTTTTTTTATAAAAAAAAAAAACAGAAAAAAACCCAACTTTATTTAATTATGCTCATTCAAAAAAATATAGTTCATTATCATAAGGAAAAAAAAAAAAGAATGTTAAGCCAAATGCGGAATAAAAATTATTTAAAAATAGAAAAACCAGAATATTTTTTTTTTGTTCTTTTATATTTAAAATTTTAATTAAACTAGTTTGCTTGCCTCCCAATAATAATTGCTAGACAAGACAGAGAGATTTTTTTTCAAACACATTTTGTGAACACTGCAGTACTATAACGTTTGAGTACTTGTTAGAGAAGTAGTGAGGACAAAAAAATCGGACTTTTTTAGTACCATTTATATGTGTAGAAGGACTCGCAGCAATACAGCAGACAATTTCTTTTGTTTTTTTGTTGTGTTTTAATTTATTCTGGATGGACACATCTCTTTGAGAAAAAAAAATTGACTTGGCACAAAATGTCATCCTGTTTTGTTTAATCTAGTTTTTGAATTATTTTTAGTTTCTTAAAAAAAAAAAGTGTTTTTTTTTAACAACGATAATTATCCAGAGTGCTAAACTACTGCTATTGAGATAAAGGAGATGACATTTTCTTAAGATTATAGTTCTTGTAGTACTTCATGAATTTAAGTTGAAATTTGATTTAACTGAGCTGAGTAGTGATATCACATTTGTTTTAATTTCTCCTTTTGATTGAAGTATTCTAAGTTGTTGAGTCTGTTTTGGTTTTCAAATTATAAAGGTTTTTCCCTAAAAACATTTTGTCGCAAACGCCTCGAAATGAGTACTTTGTTAGCACCCCATACACGTACGACAAAGTAAACACGTAGAATCAAGTGTGAAGTGGAATTAAATGCAATAATTTTAAATTTAATAAAAAGAGAATTTTCAAAAGGTTTAGATATTATTATATTTTATAACAAAAAATTAAAATACACACATTCTTAAAAAATAGTGAAAATTTTAATGAGTTGATGACTAATATACAAGAGTATATGGTGATTCGCATGAGGTGTGCCAAAAAAGCTAGAGCGTGCAGGTTGGGTTGAGGTAAGGAAAAAAATTAATAGGAAGGGGGGTCTATTTCCCCCGTTTAGCCGGAAGAGGAAATTTTCTAAAAAAATCGACTTGTAATGGAAAAAAAATAAAATATGAACAAAAATACCTAAAATATCATGCTCTCCTTTTTTTGTAAAGCCCCTATTTCCATTAAAAGAGTATAGTTAAATAGATAGATATATATATAGATAGATATATATATAGATTCAAGTTTCCCAAAAACTAAAAGAATGCAAGTTGCATGAGAGTTTTTCATGCAAGTTGCATGCAAGTTTTTCATGCAAGTTGCATGCAAGTTTTTCATGCAAGTTTTTCATGCAAGTTGCATGCAAGTTTTTCATGCAAGTTGCATGCAAGTTATTCATGCAAGTTGCATGCAAGTTTTTCATGCAACTTTCATGCTAGTTTTTCATGCAAGTTTTTCATGCAAGTTTTTCGTGCAAGTTGCATGCAAGTTTTTCATGCAAGTTTTTCATGCAAGTTGCATGCAAGTTTTTCATGCAAGTTGCATGCAAGTTTTTCATGCAAGTTTTTCATGCAAGTTGCATGCAAGTTTTTCATGCAAGTTGCATGCAAGTTATTTATGCAAGTTGCATGCAAGTTTTTCATGCAACTTTCATGCTAGTTTTTCATGCAAGTTTTTCGTGCAAGTTGCATGCAAGTTTTTCATGCAAGTTTTTCATGCAAGTTGCATGCAAGTTTTTCATGCAAGTTGCATGCAAGTTTTTCATGCAAGTTGCATGCAAGTTTTTCATGCAAGTTTTTCATGCAAGTTGCATGCAAGTTTTTCATGCAAGTTGCATGCAAGTTATTCATGCAAGTTGCATGCAAGTTTTTCATGCAACTTTCATGCTAGTTTTTTATGCAAGTTTTTCATGCAAGTTTTTCGTGCAAGTTGCATGCAAGTTTTTCATGCAAGTTGCATGCAAGTTTTTCATGCAAGTTTTTCATGCAAGTTGCCTTCAAGTTATTCATGCAAGTTGCATGCAAGTTTTTCATTCAAGTTGCATGCAAGTTTTTCATGCAAGTTGCATGCAAGTTTTTCATGCAAGTTGCATGCAAGTTTTTCATGCAAGTTTTTCATGCAAGTTGCATGCAAGTTTTTCGTGCAAGTTGCATGCAAGTTCTTCATTCAAGTTGCATGCAAGTTTTTCATTTCTTTAAACTTTTTTTTAATTTTGAGTTTAAAAATTAAATTTGCTAATTTTATTCACTAACAAAATATACAAATATCTTGCTTTCCAAAAAGGTATAGCATGACATTGTAAGTATTACCGCTGTATTTTCCAATTTTTTTTGCTGTTTTACGTCAGTTCTTTTTAGAAAAACTGCCCCTCCCGCATAAACGGCGGGAGGGGGAGGGGGGTAGGGGATAGGCTCCCCTTCAATATGATTCTTTTTTCTTGTCTCAGCCTATCCTACATGCTCTAGCTTTTGTTACACCTTATGCACCTTATGCGAATCACAGTTTATAGGTACATATAATATTATATTAGTTAACAAAAAAAAAATGAACCGACCGTTTGCGACGTCCGTGTCGGTGCTTCGTCGATGCTAACCGGCGACACCCACGAGACAGACAACAACAATGCATGTATGCACTTCAAGTCACAGTCAGGCATTTTTTGGTTGCGCTCAGTCGTGACAGTGTCGCGGGCTTGCAGATGTCGCCTGTTTCATCCGACGCCGCCGCCGGCCGACCGACGCCTGTGTTAACTCTTATGATACGTAACGCGTACGCCGCAATAATTCTTTGGTTTCATTTGAAATTTTGGGCGTTATATGTTAAGCCTATACACGTACGACAAAACAGAGTTAAACAAAAAATATACCAAAAATACATGGATATTTTGTCGTATATGCCAAAATGTGGCGTATACGACAAAACAAAACTAAGGGATGGGTTATTATGTGGATATACGATAAAATGCATACTGAGTATCTCGGTAACAGTAATTGATAGGCAAAATCTGATCACAGAAATGGAAAGAGGCCCTTCGAAAACATAGTACTGCATACCCACTTTAAAAAAGTGCATTTTGGCGTTTACGACAAAACAATTTTCGGGCGACGATATTACTACCATCTCCTGCGGAAGTAGATGAGCAGAGTATTTACGCACCTAATCAACCGCTAGATGGCAACATGCCAATATGGTTTTAATTTGTTTACAATAATCTATACTATTATATAAAAGAGTAACTTTTTTTGGTTGTCAGTCTGGCTGAATGTATGCACTAAACTCACAAACAAACAAAAAAACTCTTTTAAAAAATAGATATAATACAAATTTCACTTATCTGGTATGCTATAGGATACAGCAGAAAAGAAAATTTTTGTTAAATACCGAATAATAAACAAATTAAAAACTTACCACAAAAAAAATCGTATGGAAATTTTCTAAAATCAAGCATGTAGGTATTTTCCTTGCAAAATACTGCTTTATAGATTTTCAACTCACATTTACTTCAAGCTCAATTATTTATAAGGAGGAGTTGTTTTGCCATGGAAAATTGCCTTTTGTGGCATGTGGATTTGACGATAAATCGTCAAATTCCATATTTTTGGTGGGCTGATTCCTGGAATCGGCTCAAAAAAAGAGTTTTTTTTTTTTAGATAGGGTAGTATTTTTGTTTTTTTTCTTTTTTTATTTTTAGGGAACATTTTTGGTGAAAATTAAGTGGTGGGTAGTAAAAAATCTTCATCGAAAAAAAAAAAAACGATTCAAGCCATGTGCAGTATAATGTGCCTTGGTAGGTGGGAGCGAGAAGTGAGTTTTGTTTTCACCGGCGACGAATTGTGTTGATGTTTTTGTGTAATAGGGAAAACTTCAAATAAAAAAAAAAAAAAACATCAACGGTAGGGATTTTCTCTTTAGTAAGAAATAGTGGTATGTGAGAGGTAGGTATAATATTTGCAGCAAAAATAAATGTTTACTACTGAAATTGTTTGGTTTGGTGGTGAGTGTTTGCTGGATATGGTAAATGGAAACGAACTATAGGCAAGGGCGTGCACAAGGAGGGGTAATGGGCATTTAATGCACCCCTAATAAAAATTATTTTTAATTTTTTTTCTGAGTAAATTAAACGATCTCAAGAGCGCACGTAAGATGGGGGATGCTTATATTACATGTAAATCGGCTTAGTTAATTCACAACTTGAGTTCAATTTTTGGATTTTAAGGTAAGACTGAAATTGGTTGGTTTGGCGGTGGGTGGTTGGTTTTTTAATACTTTATTTAGGTTAGGTACAAATTTTTTCATGAGAATAAGTGATGGTGGGGTGGTAAAAATATGTATGCAGGTTTTTTGGCAGTGAATTATTCTTCATCGTCAAGAAATAAAAAAAAAAACAAATCAAACCATGTGCAATGTGCCTTGGTAGGTGGGAGCGAGATAGTGAGTAGAGTTGACTATTTTCGCGTTTCGCCGTCGACGAATCGTGGTGATATTTTTGTGTATAGGAAGGTATGGTAAAACAAAACAAAACATAAACAGTCGGTAGGTATTCTCTATAGTGTAGTAAGAAATGATTGGAGTAGGTATAGGTATGAGTAGGTAGGTATAATAGGTATTTGCAGCAGAAAAAAAATGTTGGTTTATTAGCGGTGGGTGGTTGGTGATGGTGAATAGAATCGAACTTATTTAGAGGCAAAGGCGTGAACAAGGAGGGGTAAGGGGGCATTTGCACCCCTTATACAAATTATTTTCATTTTTTTTTTCTGAGTAATTACACAATCAAGGACGCACGTAAATAGGATAGGGGGATGCTTATTACATGAAAATCGACTAAATTTACAACGTGAGTTCTAATTGTTGGATTTTAAGGTAAGACAGAAATTAGTTGGTTTGGCGGTGGGTATTGGTGAAGTTAAATGGAAACGAACCTATTTAGAGGCCAATGTGTGCGCAAGGAGGGGTAAGGGGACACTTGAATCACTAATACATTTGTTTTTCTAATTCATTTTGTTGAGTAACTACACAGTCAAGGGCGTAGGTAAGCAAAGGTGATGTGGGGGTGCTTATTACATTCAAATCAGCAAAATTTACACCTTGAGTTCTAATCATCGGATTTTCAAGGTTCGAGATTTTAAACGAAGATTAAATGTAATGTGGGAACACAAGAAGACAAAAACGTGCGCAAGGAGGGATCTGGTTTCCAGAATCGGCTCAAAATTTTTTTTTTTAGGTAATACCTACCTACCTAAATATGTATTTTTATTTTAATAGGTAGGTACCTACTTTATTTAGGTAGTACAAGTGGTAAAATTTTTTTGATGTTGATAAGTGGTTGGTGGGGTGGTAAAAAATGTATTCCGGTTTTTTGGCACGGAATTATTCTTCATAGACGGCAATAACCCTTGCTGGGAAAAAATGCTTCGTTTTAAGAATATGATAGGTATATGGTAGAGAAGAAGAAAAAATTTATCTTTTCATTGATAAATTATTAATTTCTTTGTCAAGTGGTTACTAACAAAATTCACGGTCGTTCGTTCCTTAGAGGGTAATGGGAGGTAGGTATAACATAACATACAAATAGTCTAATTTTCAAAGTTGTCTTAAAATTACACTATAGGCAGGCAGGTAGGTTCATAATTAGGTGCATTACATTTTTATTCAAATGCAAGCCCACACAACCCACACACATAATTACTTTGACTTCCAAAAAATTCCGTTAGACACAAAAAATAACATTTCTAGACAAAAAGCAACAAAAAACAACCATCTGTCAAATGCCATGTCAAGAGAAAATATCAGAGATAGATCGCTGATTATCATAAGATCAGATATCGCGACTCCACAAGATATTTCATGGCACGATGAACAATCTGAAATGAATTATCTACTGTGAAGTCGGTGTGTAACATAAACAATCGGAATGGATTGCTCAGGGGACTCATTCCGTAAAACGATTATCACCCAACGATAACGTTTCGACGATAGTCCTGCTTCACGTAACCAAAAAATGACTATCGTCTTGACGATCAAAAATATTTGCTTCACGTAAGTCGATTATAGTCAAAACCATATCTTCAAAACGATGGCTTTTGGACGATACCTAAATAGGTATCGTTTCGCATTTGTTTTCATGATTGTATGTAAGTTTCTACGCCACTATAGTTAAATGAGTGAAATAATTTACTTATTTTGGAAAATGACAAAAAAAATTCGAGAAAAATACAAATTATATGAAAAATTAAAAAAAAAAAAAAAAAAACTATTTGCCAGTTTGTCAGCAGGGATCGAACACCCAACCTCTCGGTTAAGAAGCAAGTACCTATCCCATTGCGCCACCATCTGATGTAAATTTCTGCCGATTTCTTGGATTTATAAACAAACCGTGCACTTAAGAACTTCGTTCTAATAACGCATTACGCAATATTTGCAGCTGATCTATATCTATACTTCTATACTATTATATACAGAATAATAAACAAATTAAAAACTTACCACAAAAAAAAATCGTATGGAAATTTTCTAAAATCAAGCATGTAGGTATTTTCCTTGCAAAATTCTGTTTTATAGATTTTCAACTCACATTTACTTCAAGCTCAATTATTTATAAGCAGGAGTTGTTTTGCCATGGAAAATTGCCTTTTGTGGCATGTGGGGTAAGGGATCGGGGATTTGACTGGTTCCGGTGTAATCCGGTTCGTCAAATCAAATTTTTGGTGGGCTGATTTTCTGGAATCGGCCCAAAAAAAAAATTGTTTTTTAAGTAGGGTAACATTTTTGTTTTTTTATTTTTAGGGAAAATTTAATGTGTAGTTAAAAATCTTCATCGAAAAAAAACAATTCAAACCATGAGCAGAATAATGTGCCTTGGTAGGAGGGATTTTCTCTATAGTAAGAAATGAGTGGAGTAGGGTATATATATGTATGTAAGGTAGATATAATATTTGCAGCAGAAATAAGTGTTTGCTACTGAAATTGTTTGGTTTGGTGGTGGGTGTTTGCTGGATATGATAAATGGAAACGAACTTATAGGCAAGGGGCGTGCACAAGGAGGGGTAATGGGCATTTAATGCACCCCTAATAAAAATTATTTTTAATTTTTTTTTCTGAGTAAATTAAACAATCAAGGGCGCACGTAAATAGGATGGGGGGTGCTAAATCGGCTTAGGTAATTCACAACTTGAGTTCTAATTGTTGGATTTTAAGGTAAGACTGAAATTGGTTGGTTTGGCGGTGGGTGGTTGGTTTTTTAATATACTTTATTTAGGTTAGGTACAAATTTTTTCATGAGGATAAGTGATGTGATGGTGGGGTGGTAAAAATATGTATGCAGGTTTTTTGTGGCAGCGAATTATTCTTCATCGTCAAAAAATAAAAAAAAAAATAATTCAATTTCTGAATAATTACACAATCAAGGGCGCACGTAAATAGGATAGGGGGATGTTTATTACATGAAAATCGACTAAATTTACAACGTGAGTTCTAATTGTTGGATTTTAAGGTAAGACTGAAATTTTTGTTGGTTTGGCGGTTGGTGGTTGGTGACGGTGAATGGAAACGAACTTATTTAGTTGCAAGAGCGTGCACAATAAGGTGTAAGGGGGCACTTGAATCACTAATACATTTGTTTTTCTAATTCTTTTTGTTGAGTAACTACACAGTCAAAGGCATAGGTAAGCAAAGGTGATGTGGGGGTGCTTATTACGTTCAAATCAGCAAAATTTACACCTTGAGTTCTAATGATCGGATTTTCAAGGTTCGAGATTTTAAATGAAGATTAAATGTAATGTGGAAACACAAGAAGACAAGAACGTGCGCAAGGAGGGATCTGGTTTCCAGAATCGGCTCAAAATTTTTTTTTTTAGGTAATACCTACCTACATATGTATTTTTATTTTAATAGGTAGGTACCTACTTTATTTAGTGGTAAAATTTTTTTGATGTTGATAAGTGATGCGTGGGGTGGTAAGAAATGTATTCCGGTTTTTTGGCACGGAATTATTCTTTATAGACGGCAATAACCCTTGCTGGGAAAAAATGCTTTGAATATGGTAGGTATATGGTAGAGAAGAAGAAAAAATTTAACATTTCATTGATAAATTATTAATTTCTTTATCAAGTGGTTACTAACAAAATTCACGGTCGTTCGCTCCTTAGGGGGTAATGGGAGGTAGGTATAACATAACATACAAATAGTCTGATTTTCAAAGTTGTCTTAAAATTACACTATAGGCAGGCAGGTAGGTAGGTACATAATTAGGTTCATTACATTTTTATTCAAATGCAAGCCCACACAACCCACACGCATAATTTTAGGAAAATAATTGTCAACGTTACCTGACAAAAAAAACGTCAATGTTACCTGACAAGTAACATGGATGGTGTGTAGGGCTCTTTAAGCTGAACATTTTTCGAGTGCTGATTTTAAATCATCTTTTTGGTCGATATTTGGTTGTCATAAGGTTTTACTAAAGAAGACCCGGGCAACGCCGGGTTTTATCGGCTAGTTTAATATATAATTCCAGAAGGAAACCAACCGACATTTCATCATTATCTTTTGTTTTGTACTTGCAAGTTTTGGATTCGTAAAAAAAATCGAACTCGCGATTTTGATCAAACTTAACATTACGATGATGGAGAAGACGAAAAAAGTGTTTCTCGCAATTACGTCCACCTATCTGCTTGTCGATCGTCTGTGTACTCGCCTACAGCCTAAACGTATAGGTAGATTTTATTTAATTGGTATATAACGTTTTTTGAACATTCCCCCGACACATTTTCTTTAAATTTTTTTAGGACCCAAAATAACGGTAGGTTAGGTTAGGTAAGTGGGCTGACAGTTGATCTTGTTACCGTCACACTTAGATCAATGTAGATCCATTGTGATACCCTATTAGAAGAAACCTATACTAACAACAGGACGTGACATATCCCCTTAGAGGGATAGATTTCGGCAAGCAGTTGCTTAAAGTTATCGGAGGTTACAGGAACTTTTCCTTGTAAATGTCGTCAGTGCGTAGACACCGGGTTGAGGGAAGGTTGCGTCCTTTGAGGGCGTTATCTTCCCCTTTACCCCCACTGGGTGGATCATTCCCCCCACCAGGCCCGGAGGAGCGTTTGGCTCCCCGCAACGCCTGGTGGGTGGGTTATTAGGTCAGTGGTTATGGTGTATGCATCTGCTTATTACGTCAGTCTGGAATTATACCAATCTTGTGAAGGGGCGACCATCGCAATTGCAATGACGCACGCATTCACCGCAGGAGCGGCAAGAACCGGTGTAGGGCTCGCTGCCCAAACTCCTTTATCGCCTCCCCTACAGGAAATACGTGCGTCTTGCAGAGGGAACATGTTTGCCCTCATAAAATCAGTCGATAAAATAACGGTACCTGCCATATGATTTATTTTTAGCATTTTTGGAAAATCCTTTTTTTCTCAAAAATGGCTCAAAAGATTTTTCTAAAAACAATTCAATAAATTTTTTATAAAGTATGGGCCACCATTTAGTGGAAAAAAAAATGTCGAAAAAATGGTTTTAATGGTATCTCCCATAGAACCATTTTTTTTATTTTTGATTTTGTCGAAAAAGAACAAGATAAATTTGATAAATTTTTTTTTGGAGAATCTTCTAACAAATTAAAATAATATTGTATACCAAATTTTTTTTTGGATTTTAAAAAAAAAGTTTCAAATTTTTTTTTTTGAAAATCAAATATTTCGAAAACAACTGGGTTGATTTTTACGAAACCTAGTACTGAGCGGTTTTTTAACATTATCTAAAACATTTTGAACAAACATTTTTCCTTATCTCCTTATCTGTATACCCGATTTAAAAAGCTTCTAAAAATTTGAAATATCAAAATTTTCAAAACAAAAAAAAATTTTGGATATAAAATTTATTTGAAAATTCGATATAGGGTAGATGAGTTTTTTTTTTCAAAATTTAATTTTTAATTTAGCATTTATAAATACAAAAAAAATCGTGCATCAATTTTTTGTTTCTTAAAAATGTTTACAAAATTTAATATATAAAAAATTACTTTAAAAAATTTAAATCTGTGATTGAAAAAATTCTAATTAAATTCTGCGGCGAGTAAAAATTTGTGTTTTGTTTTAACGACTGCTGAACGTCAGAATGAATTGGTTGTGTGTGTCTAAACACGAGCTGAATGACCTTTGCCAAAAAAATCGTAAATCTGAATCCAATGTGAACACCGTCTATAGATTCACCTCATTAGTGTAAAAAATTAATCTTCGGATAAAATTTAACCCGATTTTAAACCAATACGCACTTAGAAATTCAAATTGCGACTTTTGCTGCTTGGCATTGGCAGTTAAAGAAATTGCTTGTAACTAGCATACAATTTATATTCGTGATTTTTAACTATTTCCAGTTAACAATATGACTTTTAAGCTTTACACAAAAATAATGCAATGATTCCAAAAATGTAGCAAATTTATTTTTTTTAAATGTTAATGCTTGAGCTCTTTTTCTGAGGATGAAAGAATAGATTTTGAAAAAAAAAAAAAAACTGGTGGAAAAAGTACCCAGTATTTTACCCGCCAGAGAAAATGGTACACAAATTAAAAACTTACTTTTTATTTAGCTATTATTAACGCCTTGTTAATTATCTAGCCGCTGCGCTAGCTGCTGATATTTGACAACTAAAGCCTGTCCTGGGTTCCATCAGATGAACTATGTTCTGGTCATTAGTTCAAATTGGCCCTTAAATGAATAAAATTATTTACCGATTTATTTGGACATACGATAGTTATTGATAAGCCATTTGCTAAAATACAGTATTGTCTCTCTAATCCGAATTAATTGTTGGTAGGAGATATTCGGATTATAAAATTATTCGGATTAATGAGTACAGGACAGGAAAGGAAAAGCGTTAATTATTTAACAAAAAATCCGTATAAACTGCTTTTTAAAACCAAAAGTGGAAAAATTGCATTACAAATATTTTTTACACATACGCCGCGTTATGTTTTCTACGTATCTGAATCAGGATCATTTTTTAACATGTAATACAAAAACAATTCGGGATCGATCCTGCTCTCTATCTGGATCTATTTCAAGGATCCAAACTTAAATTCTTACTGTGGTGGGTAGATGGCTTTTATGATAAGGTAGTGTTAAATTGCAGTGTAATCTTTTCTTTACATAGGACAGGAAAAGGAAATAACTGAAAATAATTAGAAAGTAAGTAAAAACGAGATGTTCATATAACACTGCTGCCATTGTGATCCGTATCGTTTTATTTTCAAGGGATGATCCTGATCCAGATCCGTAGATATTAAAACGTGGCTATACATATTATGTATTTACTTTTATAAAAACTTAAAACAAATTCATGTAAATATGTATTCAGATATGTATTTCCATTTCCAAGTCTGTTACATAAAGGAGTTAATACGTATAAAAAAAATTCTGTAAAAATTTAACTGTTAAAAACAGTGTTTTTTTTAAAGTTGGAATTCGGATCTAAGCTAACAGATCTGGGTGTAGGTTCAGATTGTAAGGAGTATGATGAAAAATAATCATGTCGATTATGGAATCCGCAAAACAGCATCCGCAGTAATTCGCAGTGTAGTGCACTCTTTTCTATTCATCGATTTGCCGTTGAAAGAAAAGAGAACAATATGCTGCGAATCACTGCGGATCCACTATTGCGGATTCCATAATCGACATGAATAAAGGTTCGGATTAAAGCAATTTTCGGATAAAAGTATGTGCGTGAGGTTAGCAGATTTTTTGAAAATCGTTGTTTTGCAAAAAGTTTCATTCGTAAGATTTGCAACTTGCGAATTTAAAAAAAAACATATTTACGGCGCAACGCAGCACAAGTACACCACGTACATTATTATTTTTATGAAAATCGAACGTGGCGGTACTAACGTCAGGCTAAAAAAAATGGGAAGCCTTTAAAAACCATATGCTTAGTAAGATTTTTATTTTAAACACGGCATATGTCAGCACAAGTTGGGCATATCGCAGCACAACCATTTTTTTTTTTACGAAAATAAAAAATGGCGGTGCTAACACGCACATGATTAAAGTTGTGCCGGATTAGCGAGACAATACTGTAGCTTTTTTCACTTATATCGTCGTTAAAGCAATATAAACTTCACTTTAAATATAAATGCCAATCTTCTTTATTGAAATTGAATTTTTAAAACTAACTGTTCTCATATCAACAGTTTGGCGCCAACTGTAAAAGATTTAGAATAGAACATTTATAAATGTTCTATTTTTAATTTAAAAATCTATTCTCGTAGACAAGTTATGGCATAAAAACAAATACCCATCAGAAAGCCTAACATTTCTTAAACTAATAATTTATTGATTCCTAAAACACATTATATTAAAACTTACAGTCCATAATATTCGAATAGTACTTACTTACTTTAGATGGCGCTCACAGCCCAGGATGGACTACGGCCTCAACCAACAAGCCCCTCCAGCCAGCTCGGTCCCTAGCTAGCTGCCTCCAGTTACGCACTCCAAGTTGGTTGAGGTCGTTCTCCACTTGTGTGCGCCACCTAAGGTGGGGTCTTCCTCTGCTGCGCAGACCGTCAGGGGTAGATTCGAAGACTCGTCGGGCTGGTGCGTTGGTGTCCATACGCTCCACGTGTCCCAGCCATCTCAGCCGCTGAATTTTCAGCTTCTTGACCAGGTCGACGTCGCTGTAAAGCCCGTAAAGCTCGTTATTAAATCTTCTCCTCCATACTCCATCGATACAGACTGGACCGAAGATCACCCGAAGAATCTTCCTTTCAAAGCACCCAAGCAGATTCTCATCCGTTTTTGACAGGGTCCATGCCTCTGCCCCATATAGCAGGACCGGGATGATTAGGGTCTTATATAAGGTCTCCTTGGTTCTCTGAGAGAGGGCTTTATTACTTAGATGCCTTCTTAGCCCGAAGAAACAGCGATTGGCAAGAGTAATTCTTCGTTTGATCTCTGCGCTGATGTCATTTTGCGATGTTACAGTGGAGCCCAGGTAGACAAAGTCCTTGACGACTTCGAAGTTGTATCTATCCATCGTGACGTTTTGCCCGAGCCGACGATGTTGAGATTCCTTTCTCGATGATAGCATATACTTCGTCTTGTCCTCATTAACAGCCAAACCCATTTTCGCCGCCTCCGATTCAATACTTGCAAACGCGCCGGTAACAGCTCGCTTCGTTCTCCCAATGATGTCAATATCATCTGCATAAGCAAGTAGTTGAACAGACTTTTGAAAAATTGTACCTCTGTTGTTGACTTGCGAGTTGCGTACAATTGCTTCAAGAACGATGTTAAACAGGTTGCATGATAACGCGTCGCCTTGCCTCAAACCTTTCTCGACATCAAAGGGTTCGGTGGTGTTCTTGCCGACTTTGACGGAGCAGCGAGATTTCTCCATCGTCATCCTGCACAAGCGGACGAGTTTGGCAGGGATGCCGAGATGCGCCATGGCTCTGAATAGCTCGTCTCTGTCTACGCTATCATATGCGACTTTAAAATCGATAAAGAGGTGGTGTGTATCGATTTGAAACTCCTGGGTTTTTTCCAAAATCTGTCGGAGTGTGAACATTTGATCGACGGTTGATTTGCCGGGCCTAAAACCACACTGATAGGGGCCGATCAGATCGTTGACAAACGGTTTTAAGCGATCACACAGTATAGATGACAAGATTTTGTATGCGACGTTGAGGAGACTTATACCTCTGTAGTTGGAACAGGTCAGAGCATCTCCTTTCTTGTGGATGGGGCACACTATACCGAGGTTCCATTCATCGGGCATACTTTCCTCCGACCAAATTTTGGAGATAAGCTGGTGTATACTCCCTACCAAGTCATCTCCCCCTGCTTTGAATAGCTCGGCTGGCAGGCCATCCGCACCAGCAGCCTTGTACGTTTTAAGCTTGGCTATCGCTAACCGCACTTCATTTGGGTCGGGTGGACGGTAATTTTGACCATCATCGTCCAGGTTGAATGGAGTGTTCTGTCTTACAGCGGAATTTTGGCCATCTTCGCCGTTTAGCAGTCTAGAAAAGTGTTGTTTCCAGATCCTCAGCACCGACTGTGTGTCTACCACCATATTCCCACTCTCGTCTCGGCAGGCTTCCGTTCTGGCCTTGTAACCCTGGGTAGTTTGCCTCACCCTTCGGTAGAACTTTCGAACATCCCCCCTGCCGCTACAGTCCTCAATAGACTCGACCGCCCGCTTCGCATGCTCTCTCTTTTTCCTCCTGAGAAGTCGGCGTTCCTCCCTTCGCTTTTGCCCGTAGAGCTCCCGGGCTGCTCTCTCAGCAGCTCTGGTTCTAGTCTGCAGCATTGCTTGGTAGGCCTCGTTCTTTGCTTCATGTGCTAGTCTGCATTCTTCATCGAACCAGGGGTTTCGTTGTGGTGGCCTAGTGAAACCCAGCACATCAGTAGCGGCACTTTTGATGGCATTTTGGCAGTGTTTCCATTGGTCCTCTACAGATGATGCTTGTGGCGGGCTTGTTGAGAGTTCAAGAGAGACGTGGTCTGCAAAAGTCCTGGCTATCTCTTGCGATTTTAGCTTCGCGACGTTAAATCGTTTTACAGCATCCGCTCGTCGGTGTGGCGCCATAGATATCCGCATACGTACTTGCGCTACCACCAGGTAGTGATCCGAGTCTATGTTGGCACCTCGGAACGTTCGGACATCCAGGATACTGGAAGCATGTCTGGCGTCTATCGCAACATGATCAATCTGGTTGACGGTTCGTTGATCCGGAGACCGCCAGGTCCCTTTGTGTATATTGAGGTGTGGGAATAGAGTGCTTGCTATGATGGCATTTCGCCCCGCCGCGAAATCGATGAGCCTGAGTCCGTTACCGGAAGTGTTGTCGTGCAGGCTGTGTCCTCCGACTATCGAACCAAAGATGCCCTCCTTTCCAATCTTGGCGTTGAAGTCGCCAAGAATAATCTTGACGTCGTACTTGGGGCACCTATCATACGTATCCTCGAGGAGATCGTAGAATTCTTCTTTGGTTGAGTCATCCTTTTCTTCTGTTGGGGCATGGGCACAGATCAACGTGATATTTTTGAACTTCGCTTTGATGCGGATTGTGACCAGGCGCTCGCTTACATTTCTGAAGCCCAAGACTTCTTGCCTAAGTCTTCCCCTTACCACAAAACCACAACCAAAGAGCCGCTGACCTTGCTCCTTGCAGCACTCGCCGAAGTAGATGTCACACGTTTTCATCCTTCGGATGCCCTCTCCATCCCATCGCACTTCCTGGATGGCTGTTACATCAGCCCTTAGCCTATCCAGGTTCTCCACTAGTTGTTCGGCTGCACGTGGCCTGTTTAGGGTCCGTACATTCCACGTGCAGATCCGAAATTCATTGTCCTTGTTTCGTTTGCTGGGGTCGTCAACATTGAAATCATCCATATCCGAGGCTTGTTGTCGTTTCGGAACCGACATTTTTTCCGTGGTAGGGAAGTCACCCCGACGCACAACCCCCTAGCCTGGAGGACCAGATCCTTATTATAACTCCAAGGACGGGGAGCCGGATAAACCGCTCCTTATAGGCCTGAGCTACGAATACGTCGTAGTAGCCCATATAAGGTGTTCACTAAGTAGTTCAAACTGACTAGAACTGTAGACGCCACCGTTGATTCCATCTGGGGAATTCCTCCGCTGCCGCCTGAAAAAAGGAGAAGTGCCTTAGTGGAAACACTCCTCCCCCCCTCTCTCGTCTGCTGCCACCTTAAACCGTCCACAGGGATTGGATCCCCATCTTCAGTCAAAGGTACTAGGCACCCGATGTTCACCACGGGGAGGTGAGAGTAGGAGTTGATAGACAGAGGTTGATTGTGGACGCTTGTGTCCTCTTGAATGCACCGCGTTGTCTACCCTTTGAACATCTCTACCCTTTGAACATCAATATTCGAATAGACCCACACATAATTTTTCCTATTTTTCCTAGACTATATAGATCAAGTAAAAATAAGAATGTCTTCGATTTTAATGCCAATAGCTTTATATTAAGATTAATATTTCGAGGTCTTTTATCGCTAATTCCTTTTTAACATACAAATTGTTTTTTTATTTGCTTCTTTATTTTATAACTTTACAACCGGTTACCGTTCAGAATTGATTGAGAAGTAGGTCGAGTTCGTAAAAGTAAAACTTCGGCAACACTGTCACATTTAAATCGCAGTTTTGCAGACAAATGCAGTCTGTTTCAAATCTGTTTTAGAATCGCTAATGTTTGTTTTCAGTATTAAAATCAAATTTTGCCCAAAATCTACATAACTACTACCATCATTTGCAATTATTTTTAGCAGTGACTGAGCATGTTTACTTTTTCGAAATCGGGGGTATTCTTAAAGTAAATTGAATGTTATTTAAAAAAGAACCGCACTTCTTATCTAATTAATGAACTCCTTTCAAAGACATTGAAGCTTAAAGCGGATAGTATATTCCACAGTTTTTTGGATTCCCTGTTGAAAATATCTGCATCATTCGAAAGAGATCCTAATTTTTGACTGAAATTTACCGATAGTCTTGGCACCCAGTCTAGATTTCCTTGGCATAAAAGATTAAAGATTTGTATAGTCTAACCGACAGGCAGACAAAAATTTTCTGCGGCCTATCAGTTTAAAGTCATAAAGGCATGAAGCCACCACAGTTTGAAAGTACTTAAAGTTCTCTATAAAAATTTAACTAAAAAAATATATGTACTTTAAAATGTTTTGAAAAGTGCTGCTGTCTTTTGTATATAACTCTCTGCCTGAATATGTCTTCACAATAATCGTTATTATTTTTCTACATAAATATAAATAAAAAGTTTCTGCTTTGTAACCGATTAAAGTATTTTCATAATTTCACTTCTTTACTTATACTTTAGTAAGGTAAAAGGTATACTTGAGCAATTCAAGTATATAAATTGCGTTTTCATGGCACATTTACGAAACAAACAAGAAGATTCTCCTTGAGAATACAATTTTTGTGTCATTCTTGACTTAGGGCGCATTGCCATGCCATCGCCTCCGACCGCCAAATAATAACCCAGCTCCGCGGTAGAGAAGGTACACGTACAATAAAACAATTATAAAATAAATTTTCATAAAATGTCTTGTAAGAAGTGCTTCCTTTCAGCTTGTATTTTAAAATATTAGGTATATGTAGGTTTGTGTGTTTTATTTTAATAATAATGGGGTATCGTATCAGTTAAAAATGTTTTTATTTTTATTTACCATAGCGAAATTATTCAAGCTCAGGATTTTAATATCTCTTTTACTTTCCATAAATAATGTAGCTTAGGGATAAATTGGTTGTTAAATCTATTTTCGGAATTAAAATTAACTTCGAAGAAAATCTTTTTAGACCTTTTCTCTTTCCTGATGCTTATCTTATCCATCTTAAATTATTAAGTAATATGATATTTTTACATATAGTAAAGTATTCTTCTTAAATCCAATTTTTTTTCTATTTGCAGCATCTTAATTCAGGAGAGTCACTAAGTATTTAAGTAAGTATGAATCTCAAGTATGCTTTTTTTAGTTTTTCCCCAACAGTTGATATTCTGAAAAAAAAAAATCTAGAACGAAGTATGCCTTAAGGCATTTTAACACTGGAAGTGTAAATCTTACAAAAAAATATTCTATAAAAAAAGAAAGGTAATTAGGACGTAGGGGGAATTTAAAAAAAAATGACTTAAAATGAAAAAAACTAATTATTAAAAAACAACGGCAACACTTAGAATAAAGTACACTGTACCAGTTTTAAAAGATAGAAATCTTTTCTTTAGTCCTAAATTCAAATGAAGTTATTTAAGTCAATAGTTTTTAAAAAATTCGCATGCAAACTCAAAATTTTTTTAAGAAAAATTAAAAAGAAAGTTAAGACCAATTTTTGCAAAATTGTGAAATGAAGTTCTGAATGGGCTTTTTGTGGACAATGCGTATATCCATTCTAAATCGAACACAAAAAACCGAATGGTTTTATGTCTACTAGTTTTTGAGAAAATTAGAAATTACTAAAACTAATTTTTTATGAGATTTTTGTTTTTTTTTTGTTGTTGCTTACATATATTATACAATGCTAGCACCCAGTTACGAATGTATCGTATGTATAAACTTAAACAGTGAGATAGGATTTACCGGTTAGAATTTCATTATTTCGGCTTTTTTTTAACAAATTTTTGAGTTTGCATGCGATTTTTTTAAAAACTATTGCTTTAAATAATTCTATTTAAATATAGGATTTAAGTACAGATTTTTGGCTTTTAAACCCGGTATAGTGCTTTATTGTATGTGTTGTTGTTGTATTTTTAATAATTTATTTTTCATTTTAAGTTAATTTTTTTAATTGCCCCTACCTCCTAAACGAGGCGAGATAGACCCCCCAACAAATAGTAAGCCTCTATAAGGATCTGTTATTATTTTGCAGTGCTGAGTTATCGTACTCTCCCAAAAAAAAAAATATATTAAATACAGTGAAGGCCAATTTTAAAACTTCATCTATTGTAGTCGACCTGATTTTATTAATAAATTTTTGACATCCTTCTTAGTGATGGTTGCGAGTTTATAAACAAATCTGACATAATTAAACATGCCAAAGCCCAGGCCAGGCATATGGCGGCCATCAGACGGGATACTGGGAACTTTCCAGGGGCGTTTAATTTTTGGGGGCGTTTTATCATGAGTAAAAGAAATTAAAAAAATGTTTTTTTTCTGCAATCTCTATATCAATGAAGGAAAATATAATAAACTAGCCGACCCGTGCTCGCGTTGCTTCGCAAGCTTTAAATATAATTATTATTATTAATATGAGTAGGTAAAAGTATATCAAATGCTTCATGAGACTAACCGCAATTTTTACTATATTATTAACAAACATTTTATGTACATAATTCCATATACTTTCCGTAACTAAATAAAGAATTTTATTTTCTCTCACTGAAACAGTTTCATGATGCCAACTATACATTTCCTTTTATAACTAATTTTTCCCTTGGACGGAAACTCCCTTAGACGGACAACAGTGTTGCGACCGTGACTGTCCGGCTAAGGTAGCTTGCACTGTATTTTATTCCTTACTCCACTCAGTTGAAATCAGTAATGTTTCATTTTCATAATCTTTAGCAGCTTTCAGTAAACCTTTTTTTTCATGCTGCTTCCTACTGAATGCCCTGCCCATGTTCCTCTCAAAATATGTACATTTATGACACACTTCGGTTCACTGCAGAAGAAGCAAAAAATAAATACACACGCATTAGCCGTCGTCGTTAAAAAAAGTCAACAATTGAGTGGAATGAAAGGAGGAATAAGAATGTAAATGAGTGGATGAACGAACATTTGAGTAGACAGAAATTCAGAAGCAAATACACAAAAGAAAATGCATAAAACACGGAATGATAATGAAATGGAACAAAGCAGCAACCCAGTCATTGCGATTGAATCGAATTCATAGATGCAAAAATACAAAAAGTTGATAAATTTATAATTTGTAAATAAATTTATTTCTCAGCTTGTAAGTATAGTTAGGAATTGATTTAGGGCTTAAAATTTGCATAAAACTATTGAATTTATACAAAAAATCCCATTTTTGTAAAATATCAAGCAGGTTTAAAAGCATAATTGAATTTTTGGTCAACTTCGACAAAAAAGTGTACGAAATTTTCTTAAAAGTTAATAATCTAATTCAACAAATATATTTAACAAATAAAAAATATCTATTTACATGCTTCAAAGAATAAGGAAAATTATAAAATTTGTTTCAAGTAAATCGGTTGAATGCTTTCTGTGAAAAACGCGGACAAACAAAATATTTGTTTCGTCTTTATATAATAGTAATGATAATGATGTGCATAGTTCACACTAGGTATTCATCATAAAATCTATGTAAGATGAAATGAACTCAATAGAAATTGCGTATTGACAAGGCCCTCACTAATCAACTGATCAGTCCAAGTGAGATCGCCGGAACGAAACGCCAATTTGTATGGACTAAAGGTCGTAAAATTTTTTTTTGAATCAATAATAAATGTTATTAATACTAATAATTAATAATTTGTACGCTCTCACATATTTTAGTATACGTCTACGTTCTTATTTATGTATTTCATGTTACAAATGTGTGGAAAAACAAGATATGAAGCTTAGCTCTTAAAATTTGAATCAATAGATGTGTTTTTTTTTTGTGCAAGTATATTTTTGCTTAAAATAAAAGTTCGACCCGCGAAAGTTTCCAAAAATAATAATTGTTGATAAGTTGGCTTGCGAAACAACGCTTTGAATAAGAAAGATTAAGGAAACTAACTTTGGCCCGTCTATTAACATAAACGAAAAATAAATTGATGGTATTGGACTTAAGGTTGCAAAAATCTTCCATTCAATATAGTCCACTAAAACAACAACAAAAATAATTTTCTATTGTATTTGTTATTTTTCTTCGTATGCATAAAATGTTATTCTTTAGGAAGTTGTGATGAACTGTTCAACGAAGCAGAAAATTACGTCGTCAAAAAACAAATTGAGTTTTGCAATTGCGTTAAAATTAATTAAGTACTTAGATTGTATATAGATATTGTACTTTGGAACATAAAATCTTGTACATTGAAGCGGGAGGCGTGAGCCGAAAATCTCTTTTTACACAATTTACAAGCGTCTACATTTTACTTTTTAGAGAAGAACAAAATACAAAGCGTGAGGGGGATTTTTTTGTTCCCACTACGCACCCGACAACCACATTAAAGGCACTCAAACTCGCTGTAACTATTAGAAGTAACTCGATCTATTAAAAAGGAAAACATGACAAAAAACAATAACTTTGCAAAATTGAATTAGGAGGAATAAATAAAAAAAAAAAAAAATATGTACTACCTATACCTACTTCATTTCTAAAACTGGGTTATTATAACTTATAACTAAAATAGGATGCGATTTAATGGCACGAACTTTCTATTGTGCTTCTCGAAAAAGTGTTTAACAATAAAAAAAAAAAACCTGAAAGGCAGTTTTCTTACAATCACTTTGGTCAATAAAGGTATTTTCTAAATTTAATCAATGAGGCCCCGGGTCTGATAATCGTCTATTTTTACGACATTGGAGTTTACCGAAGCCATCACAGAAAAAACATGGAGTTTCTATACAAACAAACTATCAATAACAAGTACATATGTATGTGATTTACGCTTTTCTCCGTGCTTAAATTAAACGCCGAGAATTCTCCGTGTTATGCTTAGTTAAGACATCGTTTTTTTTTTATTTAATTCCCTTCGGCCTGTAAAACAAAAAGTGGATACTAAAAAACTAAATTTAAGTACTATTTATAGATATTTAAAATTAAAAAAATGTAAGCAATTTCCTTTTCCTGCTACCCAGCCGTGTATTTTATATTAAATAATTGAAATTGATATCACCCCCAATTGAAATTAATGGAGCAACTGGAGCAGAGCAATACAAAAGTCATCTGATTTAAAATGACTTTATCATTTACTACCCCATACATCCAGAAGCCATCAGGACTATAATACCAAACAATTTTACAAGTTAACGTCATACATCAATCATGTCTAATACCCATCAATATTATCACTACATTTCCACGTTCTCCCCCACAATTTTGTTAAATATTTTTTTTTTTCTTATACCTAAAATAGAACCCTTAAGCTGAAAGAAAAGTTCCCTAAAAGAATTGTAAATTGAGAACTTTTGATTTAGATATATTTCTATAACGAGAATTCGATTTCTATCTTTTTCCAAAAGAAAAACAATTTGTTCCATCTGTTACTCAAGAACTCAAGAGTGTATCAGGTTAAAAATCGACGACATTATGATGAAAAGAGAAAAGAACTATTTATTCTAATATCAGGCTATGATGAATGCTTCCTTATATGAATATTATTATTATTGTTCAAGGTGAAAAATTAAGACAAAACTATCTTCATGGTTGAGTTGATATTTTCTCAATTCTTCAAGTTTCAAATTTCTGTGTTCGGAATTGTTGTTTTATTATCAGAAAATAACAAATTATGTATATTCCTATTGAAGGAACAGTTGATTAAGTTTAATGAGTTGGAATGAAGAGAAAATTTATATTGTTTTAACATAAAATCTATTCTATGAGAAGAAATTATAAAAAAAAAAAAGTCTATTGCTAGCCTATACCTAAAATCAATGGAATCTGGATTCTGGACCCATGTTCTGTTACTCTCACATCGAAAAAATCAGTCAAGAAATGCTACAAAATGGAACAAAAAGCATGTTTTGTTTCAGTTTCCATTGTTTCTTAACCGATTTTATGCATGCAAGAAGTTACAGAACATGGGTCCTGGTCTGGAACTACGAGTTAACTCTGAGTCAAACCAGAATTAGTTAATCCTGCTAATAAAATGAAGTCGAATTAATTCAGAAGTAGTTTTTCAGTTTACTGCCTGAACAGAATAGAATGACGGAACTGGAGCCGCAGACGGAAGTGGAAGAGCTGTCAAAAAGCTGTCAGAATTCACATTTTTTGTTTCCAATAATTTTCCTTTTAATAAATAATTTTTTTCGCCATACAAATAACCACAATATTTTTTTCCGACCCAAAAAGGTGTTTTTTTTTTTCATACAAATTGAAACGTCAAAAGTGTCGTACGTGAAAAGTTAAAAGTTGGTGAACTCTTCCGTATGCGGCTACGTTCCGTTGTGTTCGCAACATTGGATTTGTGTGTATTCAATATTTTGACAGCTATTCCAGCTCCGGCTCCAGTTCCGTCACCGTCATCATTCTGTTCAGCCAGTTAACATTCAACTTTTACCTTCGGTCGTCAAAAATCTATATCAAAATTAAAGTGCAACACTATGGAAATCGACGTTTCATTATTAAAACTGAAATGGTACTACTATAAGGAAATTGACTTTATTATTATTATTGTAGGTACTACATATTCATACTAGAATGTCAGTTTATTAGACTTGATCATTCTTTATTCATTCAATTTCATTAAATTTGTTAACAACAATACAACAACTTAAAGGCGCTACCACCAATTGTTTACGAATTAATTTTGTTCGGTATTTTCAATTCGTTTTATTTTTGTTTTGGCTAGAGATATAGCTATTTCAAAGGGTGCCAAGCCCTATCATCAGTCTCCTTTATAGTGGTGCTGAGCTTTAATCCAATTTTAGTTGAAAAACTTTCTACACATCATGCGAGATTTGAACCCACGCATCAGATTTGCTCAGTCTTCGAAGCCGTATGCACTACGCATTCCGCTACTGATGACCACTGACGTCACAGGTCGAGTTGTGAGGTTTGTTTATCAAATGCATTTGGAAAATCATCATTTTTATAAGCACTTTTTAAGTAAGCTGTCTTGTTCCGCCTCTATAGTGACATACAATACAATTCTCAACCATTCCTTTGTAAGTGTGTCTGCAGAAATGGAGGGATCCTGTGATTTATTATTATTGCCAAATCAATGGCAAGAAAAACTCTTCGAGAATTTTTCAATTCCCGGAAAGATAGGTACTCGAGAGGTACTCATTTTAAGATATTCATCATGAAATCTATGTAAGATGAATTAAACTTAAGAGAAATTGCGTATTGACAAGCCTTATACTACTACAGTCTGAGATATGACAGCTTCTCCTATAGACTCTGCTTCCAATCATCCAGCAGCCAAGGATTCGCTGTCATTCGCAATAGCTTTATCTCTAAACCAGAGGTTCTGTATTCTTTTACGCCTCTAACCTTAAGACTGGGAATCGAATTTCTTTGCTGAAAAATGTTTGTCCATTCTCTCCATTTTTACCGAGTCATTGTAGTTGACGTATTTTCTCATATACATCCCTTTACAGTTCAATAAGTTCTTCTCCTCCATTCGCTCTTCATTGAAGAATTTTTTTCTCGCGAATGCATCCAGTCAATTTTGTAATTTAACTAATTCGAAGTTGCTGCTATCAATACTGAAGTGCTCGTTAGAAGTGGCCAATGATATCGACATACTCTATAATAGTTGGATAATTGTGCCTTCTTCTTTTTTAAACCCTCCTGCTCTATCTACGAATATTTTAGAACGAAATTCAAGAAGTCAAATGATAGTATTGATTGATAGTCCCCTTTCACACGAAGAAACTGAGTTTTCAGCAACAATCAGTTCATAGGTGAGAAGGCCAGGAAGAAAGAAGGGTAAACAAAATATCCCCGGACAACAGATTCAGGAGATTTTTTTCACGTTCCTCTTCACACTTCGTTTGCGTGCGTTCAACAAGGGTAGTTTAAAAGGAAAATACAGCAAATCTCTTCCGATTTTGTTTTTTCGTGTGAAAAGGTACAAGAGATTTAAAGAAAACGTCAAAAAAATCTCCAGCAACTTCTTTTTTCATGTGAACGGGGACATAGCGTTTCTCCTTGCCGAATCCTTACTATGAAAGACCTATTTAGTAGTTGCACAGTGCAATGTGTCTTTTGTAATGATCCCGAGTTCGTCCATGGCCATAAGGAGCTCCGTGGGAGGAATACTCTCATATGCGGCTTTGAAGATGACAAAAAAATTTTGGTTGTCGTCGACTTGAAATTCGTCGGTCTTTACTTGTATTTGATTCAGCGTTAAGATTTGACCTTTGGTTGATTAGTTCATTAAAATGTTACAAAATTTTGGTCGAACCTTCCATTTTGTACGGGGCAAAATTTTTTTTGATGCATCTGTAGGAGGGATCAGTGTGAGTGTAAAAACAAGTTTTCGGGGTTGAAAGCCCCCTCCATTCGCCTCTCTTTTTGGAAAAGGGGGCCTTAAAAGCTCTTCTTAATATCTTGAGAACCATACATCGCACAAACAAAATTTTAGTATATGTGGCTTTTTGATTTTTCCTTGTGTACCATAGTTTGGATGCAACATATATTTTTAAAACAGTTATATTAAGCATTGCAACTTGCAAGCTATACTTCGTTCATCCAGAAATGATTAATCACTAGTACAAAATCATTGTACAATTTGGAGGGCTCTAACGATGTTCAAGGTTCGTTCTTAATTCATTTAACAGGATTAAATCACGACGAGGAAAAACATTATGTGATGGTGTGTTGCCAGCATTTAGATGATCAAAATCTGGATTTTGCCACAGTAAAGAAATTATCAGTAACAACGTTTGCTTCTAGAAATGTTCTTTCCTGAAAAAGAAAATGTTAGAATCGTGCCTTACGAACCGATTAGCAAATGGTTGATTTTGTTGGTGTTTTGATCATCGGGAGAGCATTAAGTTTGGTGTTGAATTGTGTAATTTTAAAGATATTGGAGGAATAGGTATTTCTTTGAACAGTAAAATGTCATGAATGGGACTATCGATTCTCTATAAATCAAGGTGGTAACAATGCGACACTTAAATCCTCGGTATTTTATTGCATTTAATTATAGACGCAAACAATACCAACACCCATTTGAATTCTAGAAACAACATTTTGTAGAACGACTCCTTACAAAATTGACTATTTACTCCAAAGTATCTCCTTTAAATTAATTTAGCTTTTGAGATTTTTTGAACAACAGGAATTTCAAATACCTAGGTACCTATAAATTTTTATTTTCATTGTAGGAACATGACCATGACCAATGTTGGAGGTCGGTACCAATTTAGTGATAAGCAAAGTAGGTACTTAAAAATGGCTTTCTATAAAATTTACACTTCAAATCGTTTCAAGAAATTGAAGAACATATATTTCTTAATATCTCTTGGGGGTAAAATAAATAAATGACCCAAGAGATCCTGACAAATCAACAGGAAATAGTAAGCCGTAAAATTAAATGGCTTTCCCTAACACCTCTATTTCACAGCGTAGCAATAACTCCCACACACAGGACACGGCAACTCTCGTTCCGCAGACCAAGGACAGTCGACAACCACGCAATTTCTCACTGCGCATGTTCTCGATTTCTCCATTTTCATCCCCTTAACAAAAAGCAGGTGTTGCATGCCCTCACTATTATACCATCACCATCGCCAACGCCATGAAAAGCTTCAAACTTTTTTCCCCAACACTTCCTACGTTTGAAACGATAAAGACAAAAGAAAACTTTAGTGACGTAAAACCTTTATAACGTTGAGCCTCCCAAGGCGACTTGTGTTAGTCGGGTTAGTGGAATGGAATTCAACGAAAAAAAAAATAATATCCTTCGAAGTGTTATTATCGTCGCCGCATTGAGAGCACAAAACTCTGAGTCGGAAATGTACCCCCAAAGCCCCAAACCACCCAAACGCTCCAATACTTACACACTAATTCGCTCACAAATGAACATAAGGATATTCGGTGACAGTGTACAGCTTTATAGCTGTAGATAACCATCGCAGTGTCCTTTCTTCTTGTTCTATGAATGGATCAGGACGAAAAGAAAATATGTCCTCACGAATTTATCCGACATCTATATTTCCTCGTTACGTGCTAATGTACTTGTGCTCAAAGTCCCATGACGTCGACGTGTGGCACTACTGGCACACGATTCTAAAGCGGTGTCAATCCCAGTATATAGCGATAGATACATATCTATCTATTTCTATATGTGATGTGCTCTGATGACATAAATTTTGTATCCTTTCAGATAGAAGGACCTGTTTTGTTATTGTTGATGTTGTTGTTGTCTTTCGGTAGTTGTTTGTGTGGCTCTCATAGCCCTCATCGCAGCTTGTACTAACGCAAATAAAGTGCTCTTTATTGCATTTCTTGCGTTGTTCTATGTTATGTTTTTTAGCACATCCAGCATTGCCAGGAGTGCTCGATATCAATTTATTTTCACCCTACCTTTGAATTCAAAATTCCGAGCAGGTATCTACTTATATATATTTTGCTAAACTGCAAAACCAAATAAATCGAAAGTTTAAGTGCATTTGCGAAAAAAAAAATAAGAAACAAAAATAGTTTACTAAGGTATCCTAGTTATACCTACGCAAAAGAAGACTTGCGAAAGACATGCAAGAGATTATAAATTAATCAAAGCTGAAAAATAAATAAAAAAAAAACTTGCCTAACGAGTACAGAAAATGTTTCGAAACACAGCAGAACTTTGGAAAAAAAATAATATTTGTACCGATGTACATATTTGCTAACTTGCCAAGAAACTTATGAAATTATTCGATATGTCTACCTATACAAATTAAAATCATTGCCGAGAATGCTAATTCAAATATTGTTTACCTAACAGCTCGAATAGAACATCCAACAATGTTCCTTCGAAGATGGAGTACATTTTTTTTAAATGCGAAGAATAACATGCATTGCGAGAGATGCGAAGTAAAATTTATGAAGAAAATAGTCCAGTCAACGAAGACTCAAAGTCATAAAATAAATCAAATAAATCGTGTAGTCTGGATTATTTTTTTAAGTGGTAGGGGTGACCCCCAGGTACAACATACTAAAAGTCCCCAGCCCAGGCCCGCGAGCTTTAGACAGGAGCGGGGGGTAAAGGTCCCCTTTTATACTATTTCGTAAATATTTTGAAAACCAAGAGTATTAGCGGAAAAGTTTACACTACAATATGAAAGTAAATTGAATTTTCTTCAAATTAGGTTTTAGTCATATTTTTGCTAGAAGCAATACTAAGAGAGATATGGGGGTACAAATGTCAGAAAATCTGAAAACCATGTTAATGCGTTAAAAATTTAACGTTTTTTGATGAATTAACCCTGAAATTATAGAAAAGGTAAATACGTATCGATTCATGATAATTCCATTGACTTGATGAGAAAGAAGGTATGGGGTTAAAGAAGGTGGCGAAAGTTAAAATATCGTTATTTAATTTATTTGATACAGTGTTTTTTGTGATATGAAAAACACTGTATCTTCAAAGGTAAGAAGTATGCAATGTATTTCCAAGTAATTCACCAATATTTTGTGAAATAGTTTAAAGAGATATATTAAAAAAAAATTTCTAAGGAGGGGGGGTCTAGGTGCCCCCACTTATACGGGAGGGACCATTTTCTGAAAAAATGGATCAAAGTGCATAAATAATCATTTAAAAACAACGGAAACATCTACAATGTTCTACTATAGCTTTTTGAAAATGCAAAAACTTATTTTATTATTCCACTGCTAAAGCAAGTATTTTTAGTTAAAAGTTTTGAAAAAAAATTGACTTTAAATCAAAAATTTAAAAAAAAAAAAAAAGGTAACATATGATAATAAGTTTTTTTTTACCCCCTCTCCTGGCTAAAGCTCGCGGGCCTGGGCTGGGGACTTTTAGTATGTTGTACCTGGGGGTCACCCCACCACTTAAAAAAATAATCCAGACTACACGATTTATTTCATTTATTTTTCCTTCGTTGACTGGACTAAAAATAAAAATTAGTGAATCAGTTTCAGAAAACGAAAATTAAAAAAAAAAAAAGTCAATTTCTGTGTTAATTCAGATTTCCGCAAGTAACTGGCGTATTTTTGATCCTTATGTGTAGCAAATTTAATTTGCTACAAAATATTTTAAGTAGGTAATTTTTTTTATATTGGCTTTTGACACGGAAATTGACTTTTTTAAATTTTCGATTTTTGAAATCAGGATTTCAAAATTTTGTTGGGATAATGCAGCATTTAATTCGTACTCAATGAGCACTTAGTTCTTGAAAGAACTTTAGCATTTAATTCGGGGACCAATTTTACATTCTTTATTTTAAATTTAATGTACTTTTGGGCAACTGTTCTGCTAATTTCTTGTGAAGTTAGAAAAACATTAGTTTTTTTGTGAAATGTTTTTCTTTGGCATTTAATAAGCACTTAAATAGCATCTAATGCATCTATGCAATCATAAAAGCTTTGTTCTGTTGACTTGGTTCTGTTAACTTCAGGGACATCCCGCCAGAGTAAGAATTAATTTTTGGATCTTTGAAATAGATTCAGATAGCGAGGAGGATCCCGAAGTGTTTTTGTATTGCGTGTTAAAAAAGTATCCTGATCCAGATCCAAAGATAATAAAACGCGGTTTATGACTGATATTATTTGATTGAACAGGATGTAGCATCAATTCAAATCATTCAAACCATCAATTCTGACCGTAAAATTTAAGTGTTTCAGGAAAAAACATTATTCGAATAACAGTTATTTAAATTCATCTCACTTTGGAATATTTCGAAAACTCATGCACCAATTTTAGGGCCGTTTTGAAATTGAGGACCAAAATCCTTTGCATAGGTACAATCTGAGATTCGGCAAAAATCTCAAATTCCCAAGAACCAATCATATAAAGAACACGCAACATGCGGACTCCCTCATGCAAGAAAGTACAAAATCTCAAATATTTAATTCCCGAAAAGTAAAAATTTAAAAATTATGCATCCTAAAAACTTACAATGTGAAAACACTAATGTATTATAAAAAAAAAAAGTCAGAATTTCAGAAAACCCACATTACCGTAAACCCAAAATCCACATGAAATCCAACATCCCGAAAATACTCCTAATTCTAGAAAATTGGCAAATCCTGAATTCCCAAAACACACAAAATCTAAACAACAGAATTTCGCAAATATTCATGATCCCATAAATCCCGCGCAGTAACAGACCCAAATTCCAGAAAACCGACAATAGGTACTCATAACTTAAATAAGGAAGCGCCATCTTCTTCTATACATTAAACAAAAATGAATCCCTTTTTGTGTTCGTACGCGCATAACTCGGCTAAACATTATCCGATTTAGTTGGGGATTTTTTGTTAGATTTTTATTGGACCATAATAAATAACACACAACAGATCCGAAAATTGAAAAATTCAAACGAAAATTAAAAAATTCGACCAACAAAGTCAAAAAATCTTGAAAACATCTTGAAATTTCAAACTTTCTAAATTAGTTTTTTGTTCATACGCACATAACTCGGCTGAACATCATCCAAATTGGATAAGAATTTTTTTATTGGATTTGTATTGAACCATATAAACATACTACGAACATAAAATTTGGAAAATTAGGCCGAAAAAGTCACAGAGTCATGATAATAATAAATTGAATACTTTTTGAATTGTTTTTTTTTTCGAACGATCTTTCTACATGGGAGATTGATAGGAATTGGTAGTGTATCGATACAGAAGCTTATTTGCGAGAGTCAATTAAAAAAAGAATAGTCAAATAGACATTATTTAAAATTTTGTTATTTTGAAAATCTTATCGTTACTATATTCCTACTTTATTATTTAAAAGAGAATTGCCCATTTCTGGCCAAGAGTGTACACGAATGAGTTTGGTATCAAATGAAAGGTGACGTTGAGCTTATTACGTGAGTTCAATATTTTTCAAAATTGTTAATGGGAAAGTGGAGATATTTTAGCTTGATATTGCCTATTGCAAAATAAAGATTTTAGCCGTTTTTCCAAATAATTGTTTACAACATGAGAAATAAATGACGTACAAAAAATGTTGGTATCAAATGAAAGACATTTTTCTTGTCTTTAAAATAATACTAAAATTATTTTGATATTTTTTTTTATACATTTTGAGATGTTAAGCTTTAATTTCATGAGAAGCAATTATTTTAACGCGGTTTTTGACACACCGATATATCGAAAAATTCAGTGATGACATGTACTTTTTTTAGCACCAGTGGAAAGATTTTTTGGTCACCTTTAATTAAATATAAAAATGAGTTTTCTGAATCAAATAAATTCCTTATTATAAACAAGAGATTCTAAAAAAGGCACTAAACTATGATTCAGGTAGTATAAGTGTTGAGATGCGTGATAAATAAAATATATTCTTTCATATTTTAATAAGTAATTTCTTGAGAAAAAAAATTAAAATTAACTTCATACACAGAAAAAACTATTTAAATAATTAATAAAAACCTTAACAAAACATTAATAAATACCTTTAATTTGATATCAAAATCATTTTTCTACGGCATTTATTTCTCTCGTTATAAACAATTATTTGGAAAAAAAAAGCTAAAATCTTTATTCTGAAATATGCAATATGTATATCTAACTAATATATCTTTCGATTATATTATAACCCCATTAGAAAATTATTGACCCTTTAAAGGTTACCCTATATACTTGAAACCACAATTAAGAAATACGACCAACCTTTATAGTGTGAGAAATCAGACCAAAAAAGTACGTATACGCCATAGTGACTCCGCTAATGCCTATTTTGTATTATTAATTTTAAAGGGTCTGTAAAGTTATACATAGATAGAGGATTTTTTTCACCTTTCTCAACTCTTATATCCGGTTGTAATAGGTTACAAAGGTCCCAAAAAATGGAAATATAAAAACCTATCTGTTTGTAACACGTTATAATCATAAAATTTGGTTATTTCACACTTCAATCAACTCGTAAAAATCGTTTAAATTTTTCATAAATAAACATTTAATTCCTTTCGGATTTTAGGTTTTACGGATTTCGATTTTTCAGGACTTTGGAGTTTTCCGGATTTCAAGTTTCCGTAATTTTGGATTTTTGTATTTTTGGTTCGGCTGGTAAAATCTAGTTTCGACAGTAATTGTATTGAAATGACGTGTTATATTATATTTACACCTTAAATCGTCATTCAAATGAGGTTAGGTACACAATAATATAATTTTAGTTTTGATTTGTTTTGGCAATGCTGGTAATGCTGTTGATTTTATGTTGCTAATGCTTCAAGAATACAAGATGTACATAGGTACAGTTTATATTGAATTAAACGCAAAAACAAGGATGTTTTTGTCGTTTTTTTTTTATTTTTTTTGAAAAGTGTATTCAGAAATATTATAGAAAAGCAAGCACGTTCAAGGTAAGCGTTGTGGCAAAAGATAAGAGCAGAAAACACGGTGTTGTTGGGGTGCAAAGCGCTTCTATACACGATGGTGATAGAGAGGAAAGCTTAATGCCACTGCGTTGCAATGAATGCATAATTGACAAGTAAAGTACATACTCTAGAAAAAAATAAATAATAAAATATAGCTAAACCGCTTTTCGCGTACCTATTTAATGAGGATGTCAAGCGCCATTTCAATTATAGTCATGCTACATCTACCAGTACCTATCTCGGTAGAAATAACTGAGCTTGGAAAAGAATCACTGATTTTTTTTTTTTAACTTTAAATTCAATAGAAAATGACATCTGTCAAATAAAATTAAATAGACAAGATGGATTCTCGTGAGTGTTTATGTTTTTATTCATGTAATTCCATTCGTGTCGACAATTAGGTAAATTGACTTTTGACAACCATATCGTCGTCGTCATATCGGTGTATCACAGGTACCTAATGTCTTACTTTACGTGGCTTTCATTTATTATTCGTCTGTATACATATCGATGCTTTCTTTATATAGTATGTACATACATATGTAGTTACTGTCGGTGTAGAGTTGTATTTACACAGAATGTCAAATAGCAATATGTCAACTTCTATATAATGTGACTTTTGATGGAAAAGCTCAAACAGAATGTTTAAGTGGCGTTTATTATTAGAAATTATACATTCTATTTGTTGGGATAGGAAAGTTGTTTTGTTGTTTTTTGAATCATTCCTTAAGCTTTATGTGTATTTACCTTAGACTGTGGAAATGGTTTATTTGCCTTGACTTTTACTTGTTTTGTAGATATAGACTGTTATTTTTGTGAGTTTTATCAGATCATAGTTTTATCAGAAGTTTGTCTAGCCGTATGTCTGTCTGGTAATGTGTGAAAGGTTAAGAATTAGAGTAGTTGAGTCTATCTAATGTCACCGTAGCTTTTCCTTTGACAATGGATTTTGATCATAAAATGAGATAGGTTATAAAATAACTTATTAATGAATTTGTTTTCTGTCTACCTTTGATAGGTTAATATACCTTAACCTACCTAATGAACATATTTCGTGTTTCTACAATTTCGATGGGCAGTATACAGATTTAATTGAATAACTGAGCAAGTTTCGAAAGTGTTTTATGAGTTTTCCCAATAAAATCCCCGAAGAAAATTATCCAGTTTGACTGTAACTATTTATCTTTAGCCAAATTAATTTTTATCTTTAGCTATGAGATCATATTTGACATCTTAAAAGCTTAGCGATTACCTTCCGATGGTTACTTTCCGTTCAGTCTCAAGTAAACATCTCATTTTAAACAAGCTATACCTTCGAAAGAATAACCCTCAAGTGGCCAATAATATTCAAAAATAAACCCATCGCAGAGTTACATACATACATACGTAGGTACTATAGTGCAAGTTATGGATTCGTGCAAAACGATGGTAGAGAACTCGAAAAAACTGGGTCTCGCAATTCCGTCTGTCTGTATGTATGTCTGTCCACGGCCTACAGCCTAAACCAATGAAGCGATTTTATTCAAACTTGGGGCAAAATTGATATTTTTTTTTTAGCTCAAAAAATAACGGTAATTGCCATACAACTGTTTTGAAAGAAGTTATTTTTATCTCAAAAACGGCTCCAACGATTTTTTTAAAATTTTTGTGTGTACTAGTCTTAGTAGTATGGTCTGCATTTTGATGAAATTTTTTTTTACCAAAAACCGTTATTAACGGTACCAGCCATAGAACCGTTTTTTTTTTCCAATTTTCTCGTTAACTGCTCAACCGATTTTGATCAAACTTTTTACTCTGAAGGTCCTATTAAGTTTAAATAATACTACATACACATTTTTTCGAAAAAATATATTTTGGATTAAAAAAAAAAGTTCAAAAATTTTTTTTTTGAAAACGGGTAAATAATTTTTTTTGAAATTATGGTTTTAGTTGTATATTATTAAATTCTTAAAAAAGGCATATACCTACCATTTTTTTTCCAACAAAATTTAAGAAATTTTATGGGTTGGGGTTGAAATACTCTAGGGTCAAAATACTGTTTTTAAAATACCGTATTTAAAAATTCTAAAATTCTGTATTTTAAAATTCTGTATGGTCAAAATTTTTTTCGGCCAAAATTCTGTTTGAGTAAAATTCTGTATATCAATATTTTGCTTTTCAAAATTCTGAATTTAAAAAAATTGTTTTGATAATGTAAAAAAGTGCGCACTTTTTTCATTATCAAAACAATTTTTTTAAATACCTACAGAATTTTGAAAAGCAGAATATTGGAATAAAGAATTGTACTCATACAGATTTACTTAAATACAGAATGAACATTGAAAGTTTGAATGAAATGAAATCTTATATTACAACAATTTTCCTTCTATACTTACTGTCTAAATTTCTATTAAATTGTAAGGAAAACAAAATTCGGAAAGTTGCTACACTCAAGCCTCATTATACATATTATGTACCGCTACATGAAATTTCGTCATAATGAAAAATTACCCTAAACAAAATATAATAAATATCCCCAAAATTAGAGAAATTACCCCATTTTCAAAATAAAAAAATTACCCCAACTAAATGAAAAAAAGCCATTTTTCATACTGAAATTTAACCGAAAAATTAAAAAAATTAAAAGAACAATGAAAAATGAAATATTATCAATTTTTTGCGTTGTTGTTGCTTTTATATAATTTTTTGAGGAAAATTTTCTTTTTTTTGTTTGGGGCTATTTTTCAATGGGGCCAAATATCAGTAGCTTTTAATGTACATTTAATTTAAAATTGATTATATTAAGATGTCAATGTAAAACCTCCTCAAAATACTCAAATTCTATAATGAATTTTGCAAATAAAACATCGTTCATCGTTAAATTCTACAATTTCCACATATCGAGGTTTAACAGAAATATATTCACCAAAATAGAGTTAATAAAACGTTGGCTATAATTAAAGTCTCTTACTCGTTTTTAAAGAGATCGTACTTGAATGCATTTTTGTACAAGTAAATGCAAAAAATTCTATTTGTAACAATGATATTGTAAAAAGTTTTTTCTTCAAAATATAGAACTTGGACATAACCAGCATTTTGGAAAACAGAATTTTGCACGTACAGCATTTTGAATATACCAGAATTTTGGCATACAGAATTCTGAAAAACAGAATTTCGGTCGGACAGTATTTTCAAAAAAAAGAAAAAACAGAATTTTGGTCATACAGGATTTTGATAGCCAGAATTCTGACCCGCTCCCTTTTATTTTCTATAGCTGCGGGGTAGCTCAAAAAGGTTTGATTGGTGGTAAAAAATAGGCTATTTAATTGCTCATCTTTTGCAAAAGAATTATGAAAATTGGAGACTTTTTTTTGACCAAGTTAAGACAGCTTAGATTCTTAACTTCTTTGAATTTGTATACGAAAACCCATGAGTGGCGTGTTGTCCAAGTCGACGATGTTGACGATTCCTTCCTCGATGGCATTCAATAAATTTCCTTGCCTTAAAAAATAACGAAGTTTAACCTAATTGGAACTGAAGATGCCATTGTCGATTCTTTTTAGAGAATAATTCTTCTGCTACCATCTTAAAGAGATTATACCTTAGTGGGATGGGAACACTCTTTCTACTAAGTTGGCCTCTCAACCCATAGGTGCCTTCTGCAGAAACGAATTCCCTGACCATTTATTTCTCAAGGTTTCATTTAGCAGTCACCGTAAGGCTTACTCATGGGGTAAAATCATATTGATTTTAAATGGCTAACTCTACTTTTTTTTTTAATTTTATTTCTTTGAATTACTTCCCTTTTCGTATTTGCCATTGAAACAAGATTCCCTCAATTTGTCTGTTTTTTTTCTATAAATAACACAATTATGTTTGATATCAAAAATATTTCTATTATGGGTATCATTCAATTATACAAAAAAAAAAAAAAAACTGATGACCCTTCAGTCTTCAGAAATTAGTTTGACCTTTTTCAAACGACTTAATGGGTAAATAAATCTCCGCATTCTAACCAATATTTCACCCTTATCTTTACACAAAGGACCATTTTCTCGAACTCAAAAAGTAATTTTCAATGAAAATCATGTCAGCGATCTTAAAAAATTTAAGTGAAAAATAAAATAAAAAAAAACTCAATCAACATTAAATCAGTTATATACAAATTTACTTAATTTATTTAAGTTTCTTCGTTGTCTTCTTGGAACTTAGAGCATTAAAATATTTAGGTACCCAGCTAGAGCAAACGCCACCGACCGTACCGTGCGTCGCGTGTGTCGTCATCGTCACCATAGAGCTGTCACATTATAACAAGTAATAACCATGCAAATTACATAATTTCACCCCTGCCATTTAGGTGAACCAAAAATTACATCTGCCGGCGCCATAACATCAGCAATTCCCATACAAATATCTATCCATATCTATATCTTGAGAGGTATAAGGTGCCTATTCTATCTACCACATCTAATGGTTGAGTCTTTTTGAACACAGCTCGTACAGTTTTCGTGCTCCTATCTTCATATACCCACAAATGTCTGACATTTTCCGGGTTATTACTCATATTAGAAAAAGCGCAATCTCGTACTCAAGTCTATAATATTCGAAGTTGCTTTCATTTTATTTCTATAGTGCACACTTCGTTCCGTGGATGTGGGGATGGGGATATACAATACAAGCTCTTGCTCTTCCTGACTTGTGTTTTATAGACGAAATAATTCAATTTGTCCATGTCAGAAAGGGGCACACTGATTTGTGAGCGAGGACAGACTTATTCAATTAATATTTTCTGTTTTGCCGCTGCCACTGCCACACAAAATGGACGGACAATTTATTATGATGAATACAATATCACAAAAGGATGCTTTGCATAGTGCATGTTTTGCGGTTGAATTCTTCTCACAGCAGCAGATGGGAATTCTATCTGCATATCCTGATTGCGTGGAATTAACCCAACACCAGCGCTGGGTGCGGTGGTGGATTTACTGATAATCAACAAAATTCAGCTGACAATAAGCAATCCTGTAATCCTTTTTTTGATTTTCCTAAAAATACAACTTGTAACCAGCTTTGCTGAAGTGGCACGATCGTGCTTTTTTCACACGATAATTTTCTCGTGGCACGGTGACACGAAAAAGTTCAATATGGCACGTTTTTTTATTTCCATTACTTTACTTAAAATGAAGCAAATTTTAACAAAATTTAATGAAAATTGGTCCCAGTTCCGTAAAAAGTGGGTAGAAAGAAACACATAATTTTTGACAATGCACGAATAGATCAAATGATTTCCATTGATTTTTGTTACTGTATTACACCCCGTAATAAAATTGATTGCAGATTTTTCAAAAAAGTACAATAATTTTTGATTTTTTCATGTGGTACGAAAATTGGCACGTTTTTTTTTCAGAAAATATGGGACGTTAATTTTACTTCGGGTGGCAACGCTGTTTTAAACATTTTGTGCTTAACTTGTTTTGTCATTTATGTTGTAAGCGTTTGATGGTGTAAACATCTATGCCGGCAGAGGGTAAATCAAAAACTTGAGCGTTGCATGTAGCACGTTACGTGTGTGTCATACATTACGTGTCACACGAAAATGTAACGAAGTAACCATAGGTTTCATAATTTATATTGGGGTACGTCCAATAATATTAAAACCGGCATGGCGGCACTATAACATGAACTTTAGTGTTTATTTATCTAAGCCACTCAAACATTTCTTTTCACAGATGTACAATACTCAGGCCATAGAGGCTTTGTCAATCCACCACTGAATGTGAAATTGATGCAAAAAACATTTAAACCAAAGCGTAGATAGGTACAAGATGCATTAATCAAAAGTTACAATATTTTGCAGTTGTACGAGTTTGAAGAGAATATGCATTTTTGGTGAATAACTTGAATGGGTGGAATAAAATAAATGTAACGGATGCTTCAACTGTTGTTGTAATGTAATGATAAATACCAACCTGAATATATTCTACAATAATTGTATTCCGCAGTTTTTGTTTATCAAACGGTTAAACATCGCGTCTATGGAAATAAAAAACCAGCACATTTAATTTTATTATTATTCTTTACCATTCGATTCAAATACAAAACATATGTTCTATTGGATCGCATGAATTGGCATGATTGGCAAGTTTTGAATGTTGAGTAATCAGATGGAAAAAAAGAAAACTTGCCAAGTAAACATACAAAATTTTAGTCAGTCATCATTAAATTAAATTAAAAAGAAATTTCTCTTATAATTAGGAGTTATTACGATATTACTCTACTTAAAATATTTGATAATAAACCCTTCATAAACTTAGAACTTGGCGTAATCTTAGACCTCATTACTTTTCACGGCTGACTTGTTAAAGGTTTTATTTGTATACATGGAAAACTTGGCTCTTTTTTAACATTTATGTTTTTGATGTGATTTCACTCCTATTTTAAAAGAATTTTTTTTAACACAAAATTTTAAATTTTCAATTTTCGAATGCACCTGAGGTCCAACAGTGTACAGTGTACCTGTACAGCAAACAATAATAATTCTATAAAAGTGGGTGGATGCCACGCACCCTGAATGATAAACCCCAAATTTTTAAGTTTTCCTCAGCATGAATTATAAACCTTACCTCTCTACCGAAATTCATAATTCTATACAACAATCAGAAGTGCTTCATATAATTTATAGACAAAAATTCTGAGAAAGCGGGTTGATAAAACGCCCCTGAATGTCAAATATCAAATTTTAAATTTTTTTTCTTTGCTTGCATTGGAAGCCCTATCGCTTTACCAAATTTAATCATCCTATAACAATCACACATAGTTCTAAGAAAGTGGGTGGATGCCACGCCCCTAAATGAAAAATCTCAAATTTAATTTTTGTTTTCCTTACACACATTGCAAGCTCTACCTCTATACAAAATTTCATCATTCTGCAACAATCAGAAAACAATTTGAGGAAGTGGGTGGATACCACGCCCTCTATATGGAAAATCCAAAATTTTCAATTTTTTTTTCTCTGTATATAGCACAAGGCCTACCATTTTGCGAAATTACAAGATTCTATGGTGTCGGGAAGTAGTAGCCGTGGCGTGATGGTTAGTGCGATGGACTTTCATGCCAGAGGTCTAAGGTTCGATCCCAAGCCTCGCCATCTATTTATTTAAAAGAAAAACGGCTACTGCCTCTTGCGAGGAATTGACAAATCCTCCAAGAGTATCTCCTGTCACAGAAAAGTGCCGCTCGTTAGCCGTTCGGATTCGGCAATAAACTGTAGGTCCCCTCCATTCCTGCAGGCACGCACACAGGAATGGTTGAGAGTTGTAAGTCACTAGGCCCTAGTTCTTCATGAGCTGTTGTGCCATCAAATTTATTTTTTTTTTTTTTTTTTTTATGGTGTCGGGAAGTGCTCCATGCAATGGATAACCATTTTCAGAAAAGTGGGTGGATGCCACGCCCCCTGAATGATAAATTTTTAATTTTTTTCCTCTGTAAAAATTGTAAGGCCTTCCGCCCTACCAAATTTTATCATTCTACAACAATCAGAAGTGCTCCAAATAATTGATAGCAATTGTGTGAAAGTGAGCGGATACCACGCCCTCTATATGGAAAATCCCAAATTTTGGAGTTTTTTCTTTGTAAACTCCACAAGGCCTACCGATGTTCGAAATTACAAGATTCTACGGTGTCTAGAAGTGCTCCATAATTTTGATGATCTGTCATTCAGTGAGTCAGTCAGTTACGGTTTTCGCGATTTTTGACGTCCTATATCTCAGGAACCACTAACGATAGGGAGTTGAAATTTGGTAAAGCGCCTGTGCTCGCCTAGCTTAGCAAATATGGCGAGTTTGAAGTTTTTGTCATTATTGGTTCCGAAGTTAGAGGGGGGTCGAAAAGCGCTTGAGTTTGTTCCTATAAAAAGGTAGTAGTGCCAAGAACTTGGCCTTGTTTTTATTCTAATTGCAAATTCAAAGAATTTTCAAACAATCAGCGATAAAGCTCAAAACAAAAAAGAATGAATAATAACAGACTGCCATTTTGAGTTTTGACATTTTCAGGCTGGGCTCTGTTCTTCGGTGTCAACTCAGATAATGTCACTGTCAGAAAGGTTTCAAAATGTATGTGTTCATTGATTGAACTGCAATTTTACTCTTTTACATTTGGTTTACACTGAAGTTCTGAAGTTCAATTATATTTTTAAAAAATTAATTTTTTTTTTAAACTTCAGAGGCATATCGAATAATTGAATCCAGTTCATAAACCAATAGGCTGGATTTGTATTTCTTTTCCAGTTAACAGCTATAAGAATTAAAATCCAGTACAATTCAAAATATCTAGATGTTATAAAATATTTTAGATTCGATCACTTTTCGTATCGAAAAAAAAAATATTATATTTTTTAGTTTATTTGGTTGAATGGCTTTCAACAAACTCGTTTATAAAAAAAAAATATCATACCCGTTATGCGGATTTAAACACCGAATGTCATTACCCTCAAAACGGGTTCCCACTCTATATTTACCTCACTTCAATGACTTTTAGCAACGAAATTGAAAACATTACAAAAATTCTAATAATCTAGTTTTTGAAACAAGATATATAAGTTAAAGAATAATTAATTTATTTTTGGGGGTTATACTTTGCTAAATAAGAGCTTTTTGTTGAGTGTATACACACAGTGAAACGATAATTTCTATCACAGCAATAGGAATTACAAAAAAAAAATATTGACCCCTTAAAAAAGAAAACTTAGTAAGTAGTACATTATACTTCCGTCTCTAAAACAAGTTAATAAATAAGGCTGTCCATGTTCTGAGTCAAATTTAAACTAGTATTAGCCGCGTTTTATTACCTACGGATCTGGATCAGGATTATCCCTTGTAAATAAAACGATACGGATCACAATGACGGCAGTGTTATATGAACATTTCGTTTTTACTCACGTTTTAATTATTTTTAGTTATTTCCTGTCTCTTTTCTTTACACTGCAATTAACACTCCCTTACCATAAAAGCCATCTACCCGCCACAGTAAGAATTGAAGTTTGGATTTTTGAAAAAGATCCAGATAGGATCCCGAATTGTTTTTGTATTACGTGTTAAAATTATGATCCTGATCCAGATCCGTAGAAACTAAAACGCGGCTATTATACATGTTCTGAGTTACGTGTATAATACTAGTAAAAACTTAAATTGAAAAATAATTGAAAATCAAGATAATTCGAAAAAAAAAAAAAATTTAATTATTTTAAAAATCCAAAATTTATTTTTTTGAAAACTTGGATCTGCAGTATTGGATCAACTTTTTAGAAAATAAATAAATAAATTTGGTGGCACAGACGGCTCATGAAGAACCAGGGTCTAGCGACTTACAACTCTCAACCATTCCTGTGTGCATGTCTGCAGGAATGGAGGGGACCTACAGTTTATTGCCGAATCCGAACGGCTAAGGTGAGCGGAACTTTTCTATGACAAGAGATACTCTTGGAGGATTTGTCACTTCCTCGCAAGAGGTAGTAGCTCCGCAAAATAGTTAAGGTAGAAGCGGCTGGTATTTAACCCCAGACCTCTGGCATGACAGTCTAACGCACTAACCATTACGCCACGGGCTTTAGAAGCTTTTGTATAAAAGAAAGAAATTGGAAAATTGCCAAAATAAGCGCCACCCTACTATGTATTAGGGTGGCGCTTATTTTGGCAATGTTCGAATTTCTTTCCCCCCCCCCCCTCTCCTAAAAGTGATAAGGTTGACTTAAAAAAATTCTGTACAAAATTTCATTGAAATCGGTTAACGTTAACACGTGCCCCCGAGCACTTGAAATTTCCCATACAAATTACAGGTAGATTTTTAGTCTTTTAGTAAAAAATTCGGCAAAATTGTAATTGTTGATGAATAAAAACTTGAATAGAAACTTGGTAAAAATCTTACAAACAAAGTAAAGTATAAAGAAAAAATTATTTTACATTTTATAAAAATTTTTTACCCACTTAAAAATAACGATGAAAAACAGTGATTTTTCGTTTTTTTACATTTTTCGCTTTATTGTGGCAAATTAAAGATGCTGTGGTATATTTTTATTTTTTTTTTTATTTTTTCGTTATACATATGATACCATGAAAACTAAAAAAAATAAAAATACACATTTAGAAAAGATGAATATTTATTTTTAAAAGGAATTTAAAATGATACGCTCCGCAGATTAGTCTTTATAGAAAACAAATTAAGGAAAATTTCTTTTTTTCATTCTTTTCCATCGTCTTTGCATGTGTTTTCAAACAGCTGATCACTGGGTGGTTTTTTTTATTTTATTCAAGTACATACTCAAAAAGTTCAACTACTTTAAAATATAATATAGTCAACAAAATCCTTAATATCGATTTTCACAAAATTCTAACTTAATTTTTTCTCCATCACACATCGAATCTCATACATAAGACGATTATTATCCCATTGAAAGGATCTGCTATTCACAATTATTATTGAGGAATAAAATAGGAATTGTCCCCAACTCATGCTCCAGAGAGCAATGCAACATACGAGTGTCAAACAGCTCTATCCCCTCATATCCATATGGTATTCTATAGGACTTTCGACAAGTAGGTAGTCGACTTTGGCCAGAGAATAAAGTTCAATTTCAAATAAAATTACGAGTTCAAAAGTTCAAAACAATCCTCTTTTCATTTCATTTTATAATAAAAAAGACACACTCTTCTTCTTATTGTTAGTTCTCTTGAAATACACACATACATACATACACACGACAAATAAATTGAAATTGAATGGAATGAACGAACGAACACAATGAATGTGTATTATGTCATGCGTGTTGGATTATAATATAAAATGATGGGTGGATTGGTCCATTTGATGGGTGACATGTTGGGTGGCTTAGATTGGGGATTAGAAAACATCAAACAAGGTCTTTTCGGTTAAATCACATCTACATTCTATCAACTACCAAATCTCTGTTAACATGGTGACCGGTAAGTTATCATTTGAATCTAAGATGTGAGTTTTAGATATTCTAAATAGAAATAAAAGGCCGTAGCCCAAGGGGAATGATATGGCGATTACAAGGAAACGATTAAGATCAGAAATGTTCAAAAGAAAGGGATAATAAAGATATATGTACGCTCTTAGAATTTTTTGCCAAAACAATCTTTTTTCTTAGAATGATCCCAGGAATAATCCACCAAAATATCATGCACGAATAAGGGGACACCCAGTGTAATTCATGAATCTTCCAGGTCCGTATTGCCCATTGGGGCAACCGGGGCAATGTCACGAGGCCCCCAACCAAAGCTAGCCGCCAACAAAGATTTCCTTATGTATCGTTCTAATCAGTATTAACTTTATTAAATTCGTTTCGCTTAAAGTATTTTTTGGTACAATGTATTTTCGCATACCTAGGCCTACAAATTATTGCAATCTGATAATTCTAGTCATACTGCATATACTGGTTATTCTCTGAAGAAGGATAAAGTAATTCATAAGTTTACTTCTGTCAAATCCAGAAAAAAAAACATAGTTTCATTAACTTAATACAAATATAAGGAGTTTAGAAGGCAATTAAGAAATAGGGCCCCATATTTAGTTTTTCCCCAAGGCCCACCATCTTTAGCTACGGACCTGGCCATTTCACTTTTTTTCGACCGCGTAGAGTAAACTGTCCCACAAATTTCATGTTTTCGGTTTTATTATACAAGTTGGGGCCAATTTCAGGGCCAAATGGTCATCAGTTCAGCCAATGGCCACTTATAGGCAATATCATTTTCTCAACTTAAAAAAAAAAAAATAAATTTAATGCCACAACGGCTCATGAAGAACCAGGGCCTAGTGACTTACCAACTCTCAACAATTCCTGTGAATGGAGGGGACCTACAATTTATTGCCGAATCCGAACGGCTAAGATGAGCGGCACTTTTCTATGACAAGAGATATACTCTTAGAGGATTTGTCAATTCTTCGCAAGAGGTAATAGCCCGAAAAAAAAACTTAAGGTGGAAGCGGCTGGTATTGAAACCAGACCTCTAGCTTCACAGTCCATCACACTAACCATTACGCCAGGGATACTACATTTTCTCAACTTAATGCACAAAAAATCAGGACATAACATCAAATAAACGTAATCCAAAAGCAGAACCAAAGTATTGCATTCATAAACAAAATAACAGTCAAAGAACATGAGGGTGCCAAATTTTGCATCACCTTGTACAAATAATATTTAAGTTGATTTTTTAATTTTAGTTTAAAATTATAAAATTTATGGAAGGATTTTTCAATTCACAAATAATACAACCGCAATGCGATAATCCCAATTGATGGGTAAAGTTCGCACCCTAACCATTGCATTGGGAAAAGTTTCCATCTACGACTTTGAACATAAAGTCCCGTGGTAGGTATACCTACTCATCACCTAGCAGACACATGAAATTATATCGTAAATTTTAATACCTTTTGTAGATAAGATATTTATTTCCGTAATTGCCTCTCTTTGTTTTAGCATATGTGTCAGATTGTGAGATTATCTATCTTTTCACTGAGAATTGTCGAGTAGAGGAAAAATTTAAGGGGAAGAGATAAAAAGTATCAAGAAGACTCTCCACCATCACATATACCTACATATAATATGGAAATGAAATGAGTGTAAATAAATTTAATATGCAAAATTTATACCCCCAACAGATGTTGATAATAATTCAAGATTTTATAGGTATATAGTGCCTTTTGCATTTACGCACATATACATCATAGATACATACCTACGTTCCATATATGGAAGACAGAAGGACATATAATAATAATGAGATATTTTCCATGTCAAATCATGATGAATCATTCAATGAATTTTCAGAACAAGACACTCAGATTTACCCATAATAATTTTGAGTAGTATAATTAGTTTAAGCTTTTTGGAAAATTATAGGTAGTTATTCCAAGTCCTTGCAAATGTATTGTGACATTAAATTCGAATTGAATTTGAAGACATTTATCTACTGATTTGTATCCTCCGACTTCTTTAGCCATAATCCTCGTGGACTCTTTTCTGAAAAACTTCTCCTTGAATTCAATTTAAATTGGTTTGTGTCCAAAGTTAACCAACTGCAATTTAACTCACTATAATTCAAAAACTGGGCCTAAAGAAGCAGAAGTTTATAATTTGTGTTTCTTGATGTTAATTTGGTTGGTTTTGTAGTATGGATTTGATTTGCATTCTAAAACGTAGAGAATACTTCAATTTTGCGATTCAGTTTAAATCGATGTAGGTACCTAATTGGAGACTACTCAATTTTACCCCCCATTTTATAGACACCGACGAACTTAATTGTATGAATTGCCTTTTCGTATTTAAAGGGTCTTCCAATAGGAGCTTCCGAACTTTGACAGATGATAGCGGCCATATTGTTGAACCCTTTAAGCAAAAGAGTCTGTTTTTGATCCGCACACGTAGTCAACAACGTATGGAGGACTCCAAATACGGATCTGCAAAACTGCATTTGTCGGCTCAAATTAGTATGGAAATTAGAATCACATTAGAATGCCTGTAGATACAAAAAATTTTTATAGGTGTGCGTGAAACATTCAGTTAAGCAAAGATCAAAGAAAAACCGAAAAAATTTGGGTCAGTGAATTTGCTTGAAGGGAAACTACATTAAATACATCTGTCAAATTTGGCTGTCATTTATTCGGTCTGTTCTGCCAAATCAACAACACGTGCAAATAATTGTTTTATTAAAATGGATGTTCTATCTGGGCAACGTTCCGCGCGCTTCACCCATTTTACGTTCGCCATAATCGTCCAACTGATAAGAATAAATTTGAGTTCACTGGTTCAGTAAACGATCACCAGCACCCTGTACGTCGAAAAAACTGCAAGATTTGTCAAAAACATCGCCGTTGTCTGTGAGAGTGTGCAGGAGATTTCACGTCGCTCACAAGAATTAGGCCTTTCGAAGACCACAAGTTGACGAATTTTGTGTCGTGACTTGGCCCTGCACCCGTAAAAAATTCAATTGACCCAGGAACTGTAGGTTTAGGACCATAGACAACGATGTGTGCTCTGGAGCAGTTGGAAACTGACCTTAATTTTCGATGGATGATGGTAGGTCCAAGAGCTTCCAATGCATCCCGAAAAAGTCACTTTTGATGTGGATTTCGGGCTGGCGGTGGCGTCATCTGTCCATACGATATTGGCAAGAACGTCACCGTCAACGGCGAGCGCTATAGGTCGATGATTACCAACTAATTTTAGTCTGAATTGGATGATATGGATGCCAAAGGCATATGTGGTTGCATCAGCACAGCGGCGGTGCGCGCTACGTGCCACACAGTCCACGCCTCGTTGGATATTCCGATGCAAGAGCGATTCGAAGGCATGTTCAACTCACGTGGAGATGATGTAAACCGTAAGACTTTTTCTTGTGGGATTTTCTGAAGTCGCAGGTCTATGCGAATGTGCCAGAAGCTGCAGCGGTCCTCAAAGCCAACACAACACAATCCATGCCATGCCATCGGTCGTATTCAGCCTAAATAATGCGCTAGAGTTATGGAAAATTGGATATTTCGGATTCGTGCCACCCAGAAAAGCCGCGGTGGACATTGAAACGGTACGGTATTTTATATATTCCATACATAATGGCATCAATAGGCCTTTCAATTTCAATCATCAATTTTGAAGATTTCAACGAAAATTTGGATGATAACTTACACACACTTGTGTAAGCCCATGACTTTTGTAAGCCCATACGTCTTTTGAAATAAGGCAGCCAGTCAGTTTGCGAAATTCGCGGAAGTTGGGTCTTTTTATTTTACACTTGGCGTGTTCAGTAAAATGTGATTTCAAAAATTTCTCTACGTCAAAAAGTGAGCAGGCAAATCCAAATATTTTTTCCTCAGAGTTTTGACAGTTAAAGTGATAAATTTTGCTGAAGAATCCTATTCATGTAACTGAGATGGCTGAGGTCTTTGACATCTCATTTTCCTGAACTTGCGCCTACTTCGTTTTATTTCAATTTAAAGATAGAAAGCGCTTAATGAAAGACCCTTTATAAATGATATAAAACTTTGCCGACAACCAAAATCCTAATTGTAATTGTTAACCATTTGATCAAAAGCTTAAACCCAATGTTGAGTGCTTCAGTTTTAATGCCCTTTGAAGTAGCAGAAGAATTTGTTCAAAAACTTCAACTTCATATCATCGTCATGTCAATGCATATTATATGGTCAATTACTATTTATTGTCTCAGATTAAAAAAACCTTTGGAAAGTTGTTCCTTTTTGAGCATACATTGAAAGTAAATATTCTGCTCTTGTGAAAAACTTTTTGCAACTAAGTTAGTAGCACATGAGTAAGCTCTAATCTTCTTCCTATAAATGATGCTTAGTCCTTGGTTTAACAACGTTAAAGCTTTATGTTTTATTTTGTGTATTTGCTTAGAATTTTTTTTAGAAATTAGTTTTAACACTCTCTCAGCCTCGAAAATGTATATGTATATATTTGTAAGGTATGCAAAATACTTAAGATACTTTATCTCCCCCAAAAACATTTGTTAGCAAAAACTTTTCCAACTACGCAGTCATTTCAAGTTGCCAAAGTATCTACCTGTTTTTGATCAAACTTTCTCTTGGCTATATTTTATTTTTAAGACCTATATAGTTGCGTTTACAAATGCCAGTGTGGTGGTGATAATTTAGCTTGCAAATTTACTTCAATTAAAAAGTTGTTGATGCTCATCACGAACAACAAGTTTTTTTTTTAACTAATTTCTTGTAAGTTAACACTGGTTAAGTGAAGCTCAAGCCAAGTCGAAATTGGGGCTGAAGACGAAACGTTTCTATGGAAATGTCCCACCAGGAACAAATCTTGCGGCCCTGACCCCGCACACTTTATTGAAACCACTCAAGATTTTCTTTGGATTTTCTTGCCTGGTTCTTTTGTAGTTCATTTTTTTTTTTAATCTTTTTCTATCCTTTTAGTTGAAACTAATTCAGGGAAAAGTTTTTGTGAAAAAGCATCTTTTCAATCGCATTAAATTGAAAATTAATTAAACCGCCACCACTCACTCGCTCTGATGCTGCTGCATCGGAATGTGGGTTAAGTTTAGCTTGGTTGCAACTAAAGAGCTTCTTAAGAAGACGGCGGGTGCGGCAGGCGGTGTGTGGTGATCACGATAATAATAAGGCAACAACTTGCAAACGATGAAAGGCGAAGTTAGGTTAGTAGTTGGACGAACATGCAATCGGAAGTGGTTGAGTAGAAATGGAATTTAATGAAACGTTATAATGATTGGAATCAGTTCAATGTCCGATTAAGTTTCTCTAAGTTCCATGGTTATTGTCGTTGTAGAGAAGCATATCGCCTTCTTTTTGATGCTATTGTACATTCCAGGACATGACAAAGCTGTCTATCAGAATTGAGCTTGTTTTTGACAGTCGGGAATGAAGAAAAGAGAGGGATAGGAGAGGAAACGATGACAAGTGCTAAAGTGGCAATAACTTCCGCTGCAGTTTCAAGTTGGTTTGTGTGTGCGGAAAAGAAATGTCATAGAGCGCAATGTTCATCTTAACACATGAATGTGTTTGTTGGAGTTTAATAGATGATTTTAGTAGATTTCTTGGTCAATCAGAGAGTTATTTAGTTTAGTTTCAAGCTGAGACATGTCAAATCCTACTTCCTGTTTGCAACAAAAAAAAAAACATTGAAAGCTATTATTTGAAAAAATGAACACTGAGTAAAGATTTTAATTCGATTAAAAGGTTTTCTACGAACATCAATGTCAAGCTATCACAAGCAATTGGACAGAGATGAGCAAAATAACACTTTTTGTTTATCATTATCATTTAGCCCTGTTATTTGTATATATGAACTATGTAGCAGATGGCAGTGATTTGACAGAACGCCATTTTGTGAATAAATCAACATTTAGGATTATTTTTTAGTTTTGATTGGAAATAAGTATAGATTCATATGAAGCATGAAGTCTCATAAACTGCGATGTTGGTAGTATACTAGCCGTGTTTTTTTGTAAGCCCGAAGGGAATTGGATGAAAAAAACGATCTCGGTGCTCAACAGCTTAGATATGTTAAAAATGCAACAACAACTAAGTCAATTCGGGTTTAGCTAAGCACGGAGAAATTCCGGTGCTTAACTTAAGCACTGAGAAAAACTGTGTTATCGGCATGAATTCGATACATGTTATCGATAGTTTGTATGGAAACTCAATGTTTTTTCTGTGATGACGTCGGTAATCTCCGATATCGTTTTTTTTTCAACCAATTTCCTCCGAGCTAGCAAAAAAACACGGCTTCTATATGGCGAATTTTGGATTCGTAAAAAAAAATGAACCCCATCTCGTTACCCGAAAAAAGTGAGCCCGCATTCCGTGTGTCTGTTTGTATGTCTGCCTGTACTGTGTACATCAATCCTACAGCCAAAACAGCAATTATCTTCAAACTTGGAACTAAAGATTTTTAGGTGATCCCTTGAGGGGGAATCGAATTTATTTCAACTCAAAAAATAACGGTTCTTGCCATACAACCATCTTGAAAAATGGTATTTTTATCGAAAAAACGGCTGCAAATACAATAAAAAATAAATCTGATGACTCAACAGCTCATGAAGAACTAGAGCCTAGTGACTTACAACTCCCAACCATTCCTGGTGTGCTTGTTTCCAGGAGCGGAGCGGAGCGGACCTACAGTTTATTGCCGAATCCGAACGGCTAATGTAAGCGACACTTTTCTATGACAGGAGATACTCTTGGAGACTTTGTCCATTCCTCGCAAAAGGCAGTTGCCATTTATTTTTAAATTATTAGGTGACGAGACTAGGGGCCGAACCTAGACCTCCGGCATGGCGGTTTATCGCACTAACCATCACGCCAAGCCTCTAACGATTTAAAATAAATTTTGTGTTTACTATTGCAGGTATGATCTGCATTTTTGTGAAACAAAATTACCAAAAACTGTTATTAACAGTATCTGCCATAGAACCGATTTTTATATATTCGACTTTTTCGTCAAGAAACAATTTTTATTTTGAAATCGGTTTTCTAAAAATGGGTTGATATATTTTTTTTTTTGAAATTGTGTACATTTTTTAGGTACCTATATATTATTAAATTCTTAAAAATAATATGCAACATGTTTTTCTTAAACATTTTAAATTTTTTTATATATTATTTTCTTTTAAACAAGCTTCAACGATTTTTCCAATTTTTTTCCTTATTTTAAGTTTTTTGAACTTTCCTATGAAACGTTTTTTCCTTTCTTTTTTGACCAAAAATAGGCGCTACCTACCTGCCATATATTTTTTTCATCATTTTTCTCTTAAAAATGGCTTTACAAATTTTTCTAAAAAAAAAAGGTCAGAAAATTTCAAAAGGTTTAAGGTGACGTATATTTTTTCACCATTTTTGGAGAATCATTTTTCTCTCAAAAATGGCTTAAAAACAGAAATTCTTATAAACTTTTGTTTTAAATGTATTTGTTATAAGAAAAACAATTTAAAAAACTTTTGACAATTTTATTTTTGTTATGACTCAACAAAAAAAGTATAGGAAATTAAACCGATAACCAACCGATAAATGCCCCTTGTGTACGCCCTTGTCTTCAATGGCTTAACACCAATATATATTGTCCTCTGAATCATACTAATAAGTACGTGCGACCCAATTGTGTATTTTTCCTTGTTACAATTAGTATATTTACCAAAAAATTCAATAACTTTCCTATTACCTTTTAAGTGCCTGCAATTTAATTTTGTTCTTAGCGCTCTTTTAAATCATTTCTTAACATCATCTGGTAAATGTCAAAGCATTTTCGCACAAAAAGTTACCAAAATTAGATTGCCTCAGTTGAACGTTTTTCACATCTTTTATTTTTTTGTAGTTCTTACTTTATACACTCGAGTGAACTAAATCAGTTCAAGTTACATTTTCATTAAAAAAAAAAAAAAAGAAAACGAAAAAAAAAAATCAAATAAATCCTTTATGTATACAGCAAAAGGTTAAAGGGTGGAATTAATAACACAAAAAAAAAGTCAAAGTCGGAATTCACTCTGAATGAGAACCATCGGTCAAGGCAGTTAACAATTATATTTTTGTATTTTTGGTTTGACGTTATTTCAACCGTAGAATTATTTTTGTTTTTATTTTTTTTTTGTATTTAACATAAATTCATTTAAAAATGGTTTAATTTTGCCTTGTCAATTTGGTTGGTATTTTCAGCTTTCAGAAAATAACTTTCAGACATTTTTATTACGGCATGGTTTATCACTGCTTCAGAAATCAAGATTCTTCTTAAAGATCCTATACAGATTATATGATTTAAATGCTCTCTAGTTCGGTGTATTTACTATTATATGAAGTATCTTATGGTCATTATGTCATGCCCTTAAAAAAATAAAAATACATAATTTTTTTTTTCAAGAAATATGAAAATTGGGTGGAAAGTTTGACGGAACCGTAGGATTTCATAAGATAAACAGATGAAATGCCATGAATGCTTTACTTTTATACCAATTAGCTGTGATAAAATCAGATTATGACACACAATAATTGGTATAAAATGACAGAATAGAATTAATGAAATTCCTGTCACTCATATTAATGAAGCATTAGCAAATTTATCTACATATAAATATTAGACGAGAATATAACACAAATTTTTCTGATTAATTTAATTGGTATAAAATTTTTTTACACACATGGCGAATACAATTATTGATAAAACTAATATTAGAACAAATATTTTTTTAAATTAAGAAAAAATTAAATTTATTCGTTATATTCAATTTGATTGGTATAAATAACTTACTGATTGTTTGATACACAAGAATTAAAATTAATTAGTTTTTGCACATATACAAACAGTTTATTTTTACATTTTAAATGGGATTCGTAGAAGAAAGCATTATAAAGATTTTTATTTAATTTCTCCTCTGATTGGTATAAACATGTTTGAGTTTAAGTTTAAAATAGAAGGTCCTTTCTAGATGAGAAAATACAATATTTTAATTCGTATAAATTTGACTTGCAATAGGTAAGTACGTCACACGAATTCCAAAAATAAATACTTGTTACATAAAAACAATGAAATAAAGGTGAGGGTCTAAATATTCATTTTTTGCTTATTTTATCTCCAAAAATTGGTCTAAAGAACCTATCAAATATTAAGGTGAAATCAATTTTTTTTTTAAATCACTTCGTTTCCAAAATTAGCTTTTGATGGATGGGAATTTTTTAATGGTATAAAAAAAAACTAAGCAAATATAATTTGTGTGAATAATTTTAATTACTTTTAACTAGAAAACTGTCAAAATCTTTCTACTTAGCAGCTGTCACCGACTGACAGCTGTCAATAAACCTCGTTTCTATTTTTCTTGGTTTAAGTTACAATAAAACACAAACTGCGTAAGTGTAATATATTAAAAAGTAGACAAAACCATTGCAGAAATTTATTTCGTCACTAATTGATATGTATAGTCTGATAAATCAAACCCACTTACATATAATAGCAGTAAGGAAAACTTCAAAGATATTTCTTTTAAATAAGTGAAAGAGTATGAATAAAAACCTGAATTGTTTAAACGAAGAATACAAATGTCAAAATGTTACGAAGATACAAATTCGATTGGTATAAAAGTTTAAACTCGCAAAGTTGAAAAGAAAAATTAAACCAAATTTATCAATTAATTTAATTTAGAGCCATTTGCTGAAACGAAACTTAAATAAGTACACTTACTCATAAAACCGGATGCTAAAATGTCTTATGTTTAGTTTAGTTTTTGAAAAAATTGAAAATAACTAAATCTAGTTATTTACTACATATTTTGTAGAAATAAGATCTTTTGAACAACAAAATAACAGATGGAAGTCGAATTTAAGAAAAACTTACTTTTGTTTTTTTCAATTTTCTCAAAAACTCAACTAAATTTTGACATCTGGTTTTCAATGTTTGACTAAAAATTGATGAGAGTATTGAATATTAAAAATAAAAGTACTACTAAATAACGTACAATTTTGAACAAAATCAGTTTGAACACAATTTTAATTTTTTTTTTTTTGCAAAAATTTAAGTTTGAAAATTAAGTTTTATAAAATTGTTCACTTAAAGAACTTAATTTATAAACAAAATGAAAGCACATATTCTTGGCTTAACAAAAAAGTATAGCAAGTCGTTTTAACCATTACCGATGTTTTTAAATAATTTTTTTTCTGTATTAAGTCAATTATTTTAGAAAATTGCTCCTGCTGTTATTTTTAATTTTCTCAAAAACCAAAAGATATTTTAGCATCCAGTTTTCTGTTTTTAACTGAAAGCTAATAAGAGCATTGAATTTTGAAAACAAAAATTGAACTTAATTAAATAAAATTTGGAAAAAAATTAGTTTGAAACTTTTTTTTTTTTATTTTTTTTTTTTTTCAAAATTTCGAGTTTGGAAATTAATTTTTCAAAAACTATTCACTAACACAACTTAATTTAAAGTGAAAATAAAAGAAGAGATTTCTGGCTTTCCAAAAAGGTGTAGCATATGGCATTTAAAATTGTATCGTTGTTTTTAAATATTTTTTTTCTGTTTTTAGTCAATTTTTTAGAAAATTGCCCCTCCTGCCTAAACGGTGGGAAATAGACCCCCCCCCCCGTCCCATACGGTTTTTTTCTTCTCTTAACCATACCTACTCGCTCTAGCAGTTTGGTGCATCTTATACCGATCGCCCTGTATACATATTTGTATGAGTTTTTTTTTATAAACAAAAATGAAAAATGTTTTAAAACAATCCAAAGAATTCATTTTAAGTGTATGTATACTATTTTTTTTTTTTTAAACAATAATTCATGCGGTAAAGGGTTAAGAATATGCTTAAGACTCAACAAGTTCTAAAGGTATTATAATCCTCAAAATATGTCAACCATACCTTTTTTTCTCAAAGGTCACACTAATATCTAGGATAAACATTTTCCTTATAAAACACAAGACTGGGCATATTTATAAGCTCATTTATTTAAACACATATACAATTTTACGAGTACCTATAATGTTAAAAAGAAAATAAATAAAAATAAAAACACACACATTATGTGTTTCCATACTTCTGCTGATGGAAGTCGTTAAGTTTTTCTTATAACTCCTCTCTGTCTCTCATGAGTCTTGATGATAAATTATTTAAGCGCATACGAAACTTGTTACCTGTCTTAAAAGAAAATTTTAAAAATAAATATAAGCAAAAAATCAACATCCTTTCCATCAGTCAGTACAAGGACACACATCCAACACAAGTGAAGTATTCAGGATAAATTCGTAAACGAATATGTCAAACACAGATATGTACACAATCGCACACATAAATTTCGGCTTCAGGAGTTTTATGAATGTTCTGTTCATGCTCATCGCACATTTAGAGCTTTTGGTAAGACGGGCAAAGAAAAAACGTAAAACAAACGCGCAAAGGTGCAAGCTCACTTTTGCTACTTAAAAAAAAAAAAAAAACATACATACATCACCTCCAAGGGATACAGGTTGGCATAGGTAGGTAAACATAATCCTTTTGGACTAAAAAACTGCTCCCAGAGGACTTACACAAAAAGTTAACCAAGGATCGAGACCGAGCTCAACTTGTGGCAAACTGGATGAATTCAAATCTTTTGTAGGTCATCATACCACACCGTGCCTCCTTATCCCTTCTCCATTTGGCTGTGCATGTAAATGCAATGAAAATTCATTAAAAACACACAAATCCTTGGAGAGGTATGTGTTTTTTGTTTGTATTATTAATTTTGTCTGTGTGTGTGTGCAGGCAAAAAGAAAGGAAACGGATATGGATATAATGGATCATATGACCATCAGGCATTCAAGTAGATGCATAACGTTTTTATGTTAATGATGATGCTGTTCCCAGCTAGAGAGCTTCAGCAGAATGATGATGCAAATTTGGAATGCAGATAGAAGACGAAATGGGGACTCGAGGATGTCTGTATATCTGGGATGACAGCTCGTCAGAGAGTGTGCGGAATGGAAGTTGAAGTTTAATTTGCATACTTGACCCCGAAGCAATTAATTGCAACCGTGTACTGACTGCATATAGCGTTGGCGGTTCACAGTGGCTCAGCAGAGCTCGATAGTTGGTTTTGCTTCATAAAATTAAAATATTCCTTTATTCCTGTTCCACGTTGCTATCGCAGGCATACTTCCACTCTCAGACATTGTTTGGCGGCCTTTCGAACAAGGAAAATGCAATTTTCTTATTTAAATTATTAAAACAAAAAGAAAACATCTCATTTTTCTGCCTTCGCATTCGAATTGATTATGCGCTATGGCTATGGTGTATGGTCAGGAAGCGGGTAGAAACGATTTTTTGTTTGATGATGTAAAAGTGACTGCCAAAAAATATAAGGCATTTTTACCTGCGGATAACTCTGGAATTTACTTTTCACGAAAAAAGAAAAACAAGTCACATGCAAAGAGAATATAGTAATTGACTACCCAGAGGCTATGGAATGATTTTGAGTAAGAAAAACACAGAGAATTTTTCAGTGACTGAATGATGAGAAAGATGATGGTAATGAAGCTGGATAGAGTTAATTTTAATTTATGATATCTCAGCTTATACGAATAAGGAAAATTTCTGAAAAAAAAACGGGGCTTGGGGTTCAAAATTGAAAATTGAAAAGCAAAGTCTTGTAACATTTAAGTGATTTGAACACAAATTTAAATAAATCGAATGTATTTTGGATCGTTTGGCAATGAAATCCAATTACTAAATAGAATCAATTGCTATGCTCGTATACATATATAAATTAACTAGCTTACCAAAAAGACTTTGTCCTGTCTTAGCTATGAATACTCAATTCGAACTGGAATAAATAATAAAAAAATTATTTCAAAAGCATTCTGCCTTATTTATAAATAATAAATTATTATTTCAGCTCGTGTTACAGGCTGATAAATTTTTAAATTTCCATTTTTTTTTATCTTATAATCTATTACATGCGCGGATATGAGAACAGAGAGAGGTAAAAAAAAATCTCTTAATTAATCTTTGCCTGTTTTTAGTATTTATAACACTAAAATAAGCATTAGTAGAGTCACTGTGGCGTATACGTACTTTTTTATCAGCATATTTCAGTTAGATTAAAAAATATGTACATCACAGGTTTACAGTTCGTCGCGTTAAAATGAAAAAAAATAAATAAATAAAACAACAATAGTTTGCGCACTATTAGCCTTATTTCGAGAGTTTTTTCGCAATAAAAAAATCAGAACAAATTTGAAATAATCAAGTAGAAATATAGTAACGATAAGATTGCCAAAATAAAAACAGTATTCAAAAGAGGCTGGGGTTGACCCACACTGATAACTTCCCATTGGTTCCCTTTGAAAATCGACACCCGATGTTATTTTTTATAAGAAAATTACCAATTTAAAATCTTCAAAAAACTTATCAGTTGTGCAATCAAAGGATGGCTGTTTGCTCTTTATATATGCGACACAAAAAATTCCAACAATTATTAGCAGTTTCTTTTGTAGTTTTTTTGGCCTAGAAAAAAAAAACTTGCAATTGAATATTTTTAAAAACCTTATCAGTTACTAATTATGGTATTGTTTGTAGACTAAAATTATCCCGAAATTGTTCTCAAGATATTCGATATTTTTTAACAATTTTTAATGTTTTTTTTTTAATTTAAAAAAAGACTATGAATTGATTTTTTTTAAGTATTATCATTTTTTCACTACATCATTACGCATAGATTGAAACCAGGCCGATGTTGATAGCATTTATTGTTCTAGAGATATTCGAGAAATAAGCCATTTTACAACTTTTTTTTAAATTACTGTAATACAAAAAACCGCTGATTGAATTTTTTTGAAAATCCTTTCTGCTCGTTATGGCCTTATTATCTGTCAAATAAAATTTATTTGAAGTCGATATCTCTATGCGTTCTCCAGATATCGTGAACGAAAAAAAGGTTCCGAACGTACGTACACAGACATCTCTCTAAAAACAATGGCGCAAAATTTTAAACGATTTAGTATAAAGCATTTTTAGTTAAAAACAGGCTTTTTTAAATTTCCAACGAATTAGCATCGTGTTATCTTTTTAACATTTTACCAAAGTTAAAATCCCCAAATGCCCATTTAATATTTTTAGTATCATACTAAATCCAAATGTCACTTTGGCAGCTACAATTGCAAAAATTGGTTGAACTGTCCCTGTTTTAGGCGTGTTCAGCTAGAAAAATAGGTTTAGTATGATACTAGTTAGAAAACGTTTAAAACTAAGAATATTTTAGTAAAGAGTTTTAAATTTAGAAAATTGGTAAGTAGTATCATGCTAATACCTTAACATCAGGCTGTTTAAAATTTTGCGCCAATGTAATCCGACTCCAGAGACCTCGAAACGTAGAGAAATGTCAAAATTTTTAATGTCACAAATCAGACCGATTACAATAACTTCCAATGGGAAGTTAATAAAGTCTATTTGATTATTCTTTTTTGAATAGACTCTCGCAATAAGCTTCTGTATCGATACACCAATTCGTATCAATCGTCAATGTAGAAAAACCGTTTGAATTGAATTAAAAAAAAAAACATTTCACAAAGTGTGCAATTTATTGTTGTCATGACTTTCTAACTTTATTGGCCTAATTTTCCAAATTTTATGTTCGTAGTGTGTTCAATACAAATCCAACAAAAAAATCCCCAATCAAAATGTTTAGCCGAGTTAGACAAGCTGACCCGGCAAACTTCGTTGTACCTATAATTGATTAAATTATTAATGTACCTTTAGAAATTCGGGCCTCTCTATTGAAAGAATGAAACTACTTTAAAACTAAATTTTTTTAATTCAATACACTTAATTTAAACGTAAAATTGAGTTCATACATTTCAGTTCACTGCAATCCTTTCTGATATACAAGGTTGTTCGGTGCGTAAACAAACAATGATGATGGCTTTCTGACACAATAATTGTCCATGCGAAAAGCAAGGAACTACGAGATTAAGGCCACACAATCGCATGTATTAGTTTGTTGTAAAAATATGTACATCGGCAGCTTAACAGTTCATTTTGAATAGCAAACCTTTCTTAAATCAATATAAGTCATTATGTTAGTTAAGTCAGAGTTTGATGTTTAAAAACAATTAAAATCGACTTCGAATTTTATCCCACTAAAGTTTTACTTCCTTTGGCACAAATATTTGTTTGGCTTTTGATCCTTGTGGAGTAGTGTGAAGTTTAGTGAGTTGGTGTTAACATAACTAGTGCCATCATTCAACAAATTCAGCATGATCTCTTCGTCAAATTCGTTACATTTACATGATAAGTTTTTGTTAGTACCAAAAATACTTACATATATATGAAGCTATATGAAGTAGTACCCGAAATTCTATATTTAGGTACTTCTACATAGAAACAAATAAGTTGTTTTTTTTAAAAGATAAAATTGTTGTTTGGCGAATTTTGTTCCACTTAAGATGAATTGTGCACGAATTTTGCACGTACAAACAAAAACCCAATCCAGCAAGTGTGTTTTTACGATTAAGGTACTGGCTTTTCCGGGCAAATTTACCAACTTTCGGCTCTGTAGTATATTTACCTGGTTCAGTAGAAATCCAACAAAGAGATCCCATGTACATCGGATAGATTAAATAAATATTCAATGTTTTTATTTGTCAGAAAAAAAAATTGTATACAATAATTTATAACGCGAGTTTTTAAATTTTCCAATTTTCTTAATTTTTCATTGAGCAAAGTAATAGAAAATTTAAAAAAAAGAGAAGAATGAAATCAGTGAAGTCGTTCTCAAGTTATAATGTGACTAAGTGATTCATTTTTATAAAGATTTAATTCAACATGATGATTATAGTAATTTAAGAAACAAAAGAAAATTTTGGCTGTGAATGAATTTTTTATAAGTGAATTAATACATACTTCTGAACGAAAAATTGAAAGTTTGCTATTAAGCAACCGTGGTATAACATTTAATACAAATCAATTGATATAAGTCATTGAAACGTGCACACTTAAAAATTGAAGAAAATTTGTTAAAAATTCAATAAAATATCTATTTAAAAAAAAGTACGTATACGCCCCAGTGTACCACTAATTTATGGCTATGGTCTTAGAGAAAACAAAAACTAGGACATATTTCTGGAATAATTTTCGGTTGGTCTTATAAGTAAAATATTTAAAAATTGTATATTGACTTTATATGACACTAGCCGACCCGTGCTCGCGTTGCTTCGCAAGCTTTAAATATACTTATTAACATGAGTAGGTATAAAAGTATATCAAATGCTTCATGAGACTAACCGCAATTTCTACTATATTATTAACAAATATTTTATATACATACTTCCATATGCTTTCCGTAACCAAATAAAGAATTTTATTTTCTCTCACTGAAACAGTTTCATGATGCCAACTATACATTTCCTTTTATAACTAATTTTTCCCTTGGACGGAAACTCCCTTAGACGGACAACAGTGTTGCGACCGTGACTGTCCGGCTAAGGGAGCTTGCACTGTATTTTATTCCTTACTCCACTCAGTTGAAATCAGTAATGTTTCATTTTCATAATCTTTAGTAGCTTTCAATAAACCTTTTTTTTCATGCTGCTTTCTACTGAATGCCCTGCCCATTTTCCTCTCAAAATATGTACATTTATGTAACACTTCGGTTTACTGCAGAAGAAGCAAAAAATAAACACACTGCGCATTGGCCGTCGTCGTTACAAAAAGTCAACAATTGAGTGGAATGAAAGGAGGAATAAAAATGTAAATAAGTGGATGAGCGAACAATTGAGTGGACAGAGATTCAGAAGCAAATACACAAAAGAAAATGCACAAAACACGGAACGATATTGAAATGGAACAAAGCAGCAACCCAGTCATTACGATTGAATCCAATTCATAGATGCAAAAATACAAAAAGTTGATAAATTTATAATTTGTAAATAAATTTATTTCTCAGCTTGTAAGTGCAGTTAGGAATTGATTTAGGGCTTAAAATTTGCATAAAACTATTGACTTTATACAAAAAATCCCATTATTGTAAAATATCAAGCAGTTATAAAAGCATAATTGAATATGTTGGTCAACTTCGACAAAAAAGTGTACGAAATTTTCTTAAAAGTTAATAATCTAATTCAACAAATATATTTAACAAATAAAAAATATCTATTTACATGCTTCAAAGAATAAGGAAAATTATAAAATTTGTTTCAAGTAAATCGGTTGAATACTTTCTGAGAAAAACGCGGACAAACAAAATATTTGTTTTGTCTTTATATAATAGTAATAATGATAGAAAGACCACCACTTTTGAAAAAAAATTGAAACTACAGTAAATGGTGCTTATAAGGTTAATCTGTTTCGAAGATATATCAACATAGACGTATTGTAAAACGGGTCAAGATTTTGTGACTTTATTTTTTAACACTAATTCATTCATAAATGCTGTAACTTTTTATAAATTTAGGATTTTTTACTTACCTTCTTGACTTCAGTGCCATCTATCGGATCAGTAGATTTACAAAAACTTTCTTCATGAAAAAATACATAAAATGTCACAAATTCGAAACAGTTTAAAAAAGAAATATAGTATACAGTTCTTCGCGGGGTACAATTGTTTACTATATTTTGGCTAGTAGTTTCTGCCTGTCCCATAAGAAACTGCAATAGATGCATTTTATTGGTAATTCAAAGCTATCACAGCAATACAAGTTCAATAAAACGCTATATCCACTTTTGTCTCCACTCTTTATTTCTGTGGCTGTGTTCAAAACCTTTTGTGAGTGTGAGATCTTAGCACCTTATTTATTTGAAAAAAGTATATACCATCTGAAAGATTTTTTTAAAATAAATAAATCAAGAAATTGCGTATTAGACTTACTAGACAACTGATGAGTCCAAGTGAGATCGCCGGAATGAATAGCCAATTTGTATGGATTAAGTGCCGTTAAAAGCTATTTTGTACCATCTGAAAGGCTACCTATTCCTCATAAAAGGTCAGATAGTTTCAGAAATTGGTCAGCCATAGTTATTTTTATGAATTTTTAAAATTTGCTTTTTTTCAATGTGGTAGTGGTTTTTAGCACCTTATTCGTAGAATTTACAAAAAATAATTATGCCATCTGAAAGTTTACTGGATTCTCATAAAAGTCAGCTAGTTTCAAAAAAAAAAAACAAAAATTGCAAGGTAAAGGTCAATGACCTTTCATTTTTTTTGTTAAACTCGTAACTAAAAATCTTTAGCTGACCAATTTCTGAAACTGCCTGACCTTTTATAAGGATTAAGTAACCTTTCAGATGGTGTATACTTTTTCCGCACATCCCATAATTAAGGTGCTAAAAATTCATGTGACCTTGTAATGGCCTTGAAAAAAACTTTAAAAAATTAAAAAAAAAATCTATGACTGACCAATTACTGAAATTACCTGACCCTGATGGAAGAATTCTTTATAAAATTTTTTAATCGATTTTAAACTAATTTAAATCGGCAACCCCCACCATCCTCGCTGTCTTCTAATTCGTAAATTAAATTAAAAAAAAAGAAAGTCAAACTTTTTTTTGTTCCAATTGGACTTATTTTTGTTCTCACTCCTCTGTATTTGTAGTGAACACAACAAAAACAAAAAAAATTTATTTTTGACTGGCAATGCATTCCAATCATGTGAACTTATAATTTTCACACTGACAGAAACTACATATTGTCAAGCAATTGTCAGCAAACCACTTGATAGTGAAATTGTAAGATTTTTGGGACAAAATCTGCCAACCGTGTTCACACAGACAATTTAACTTTGTATAAGGCATTTGGGTATTGTCAGCTAATTGGCAGCTGCTGTTGTCAGAGCATTGACAGATCTGACAGAGCATTGTAAGATCTATACCAATCGTCTGTACTTATACAAAGCTTAAATGTGTAATTGAAAAACTTTTAAAATTATTCCATCTCCACGAACAGTCATCGTCGCCGTGTCGTCGTAACATGATGATGAAACTTTAATTAACCGTTTTTGTCTGCAGAATTGAAAGCCAGTCAAAAGTACTTAAAACAACCTGATTTCTAATTTCCCCCATCAATACCAAGTACTTTTATGTGTGTGATATTACATTTCAAATGCTCTTTCCTATTTCCTCTCTGTCCTCTGTGTGATGCAATGTAAAGCCCTTGTCAGATTCTGTCACAAAGGGGAGCACTATATTTCTATGCTCATCACCACTTGACCAACTGAACTGCTTGCTATTCTAAATTTGGGTCACCTAGAGATTATAAAAGCCTGACATAAGGTAAAGGCAACACAAAACAACAACAACAATAACCTGCCGCAGTAGCAGCAGCAGCAGATGGCAATTTAAAATAACGCAGCAAGACTAACGAATTAATTTCCGATATCGCGCGCACAATCGATGCGTGGGATTGACTGCATATTGATATATCCGTATCCTGGAAAAGTTATATATTATGTACTATATTGGCACTGGATGATGGCACATATGTGTGACATGAAAGATAATCCATGAATTATGAGTCAATCTGTGGATATGGGCTGGCGCTTATGCGTCGAGAACTGTGTCAATTAATTTAAATGCAAATCGACTTTGGTGAGTTATTATCAACTCATGTATCGTAAAGTATGTACATTTATGCAAAAGCTGGTCGCATGTCCTTTTTTTTTTATTTTTTTATTCTTCCTCCGCATTCAGTCCTCCATCAAATACATATATTTAGGTAGGTAGAAATGGCGGCCCACAAAAAATATTTATAATGTTTATTTGGGTTAAGTACAAAATGGCTATTTTGACCCTCTTTCTATTCCCGATTGGTCGAGGGCCAACGACAGTTGTAGTTCTTTGTATAACCCTTAAAACCGTATATCATTATATTGAATGAATATTAAGGACTATTTTGGTGAGGAATTCAGTAGTCGTTTGGAATTAATTGGTAAATTTACAAACACATACACGAGTGTAATATATCTGATGTGGTCTTGAAAGTGTTTCTATTTTAAACGAAGCAAAGGTTTGTGGTGTTTCAGGTGAAACTCCCAGCTGAATGATAAAAGCATTTTCTAGTAGGGACTTATATGTCTCTTTCAGAAAATGGTTTACCTCTGTTATTATAGGGGTTAATGATTGAGGCATCTTATGCATAAATAGTTTACGAACATTTTGAGTTTTAAAATATATTTATGTTAGTTTAAGCATCAGGTTTTGCTAATGTATTGTCATTGAACAAAACCATTTATGCGGTAAACTTGATAAACGAGACACAAGAGATAGACGTAGTAAAATGTGTTTTGGTATATAATGGCTGTGTCATTTAAGCTGTCACAATTTAAATACAAATGTTTCTTATGTAACCTTTTCTATATAGAACAAGGGCAAGTATTGGGTTCGTGTTAATCAAAAATTACATTAGAAATGTAGAACCCGAAAAAGGGGGTTTTCATTGATCTGTGCGTCTGTGTATAGTGTTTGTATGGCAGGTATTTTTTAGGGTAATTGATATTCCAGCTGTAGCGTGTAAAAATCTCGGCATGTAAGGGGGGGGGGGGTGAATGATGCCCCCTGCATTGCCTACTTTAGGATTTGGGGCATGTGCGAGGTTGGGTGTAGCAAAGTTTCTTTTTCGAAAAAAAATTTCTTTTTAAGGCAAAAATGGTTTTCAGTAAGAAATTATAAAACAAAAAAAAAAATCGAAATCCCCTTAAATAGCTTTTAAGCTTTCAAAAGAAATATAAAAATACTTGATTTTTTTTGCTTTGAAAAATTCATTCAATTTACCCTTTATGCCCCGGTGCTGAGGCATAATGGGCATATTTGATGTATTATGGACCTAGAGCTAAATTGGATTGCAATGGGAGCATTTTTGGTTCCATTCGTCAACATTAGCCTCTCCAAGTACAAGAACAATGATACCACTTGCAACAAGCTCTGCGGAAAACCCTAATAGCAAGCGATGTATTGAAACTGGTAGATTGTGTTTCGGAGCTGACCCTTTATTCGACGTAGAAATACAAGGGGGGCCCATTATGCCCGGGGTGCCCGCTATGCTCTGTGTTCCCCTACAAGGTAATACCAAATCAAAAATAATTATTGGCAATCCCGCCAACAAATTAGTATTAGAAATTTCGTACTAAAAAATCGGCGGCAAAACGTGCTACGGGAAACTGACCTACATCATTTATAGTTAGAGGCAGTGGCGTAGCTAGCATGGGTGGCACCCGGGGCGGCAATTATTGTGTCACCCAGAATGAAAAACAGTAAAATAAATGAATTTCCAATATTCCATATGTATTATGATTTTTTATTAAATTTCAAATAAAAAATTTAAAAAAAGGAGAACAAAAATTAATATACATCGAGCCCTTTCCGCCAAATTATCGTGAGCGACATTTTGTTTTTTTGTTTGCTCAGAAATGGAACCAATTAGGCCAAATTTAAGCATTGAACATTATTAACAATACTGTTACTGACAGATTACAAAAAGTCCGAATGCTTTCGATGCGCAGAAAAAAATTAAATAATTAACTTTATGTGACCATATGAAAATTTCGCTTACGATAATTTGTATAAAAAACATTAATATAATATGTACATTATAATACTAATTATAGAAACTTAAAACGTCTTTTTCCTAGCTAGAAATTTATTTGCTGGGTCACCTCATGTTCAATAGTTAAAATTCCCAGATTGTTGAGCCTGTTTTCCGTCTTTGTTGCCCGCAAGTAGTTTTTAATTATTTTTAACTAACTAAAACTCCTTTCACATGACGCAACTGACAGAGCGGTTTCTCTTGCCTACCAAAATGACTACCTATTGCAGCCGCGATTCACAACATCTTTATGATATCATATCCTCATATAGAGTAAAGCACGCTTTGCATAACCGCAGTACAAAGTTCGGGGCAAAATAGCTGTATCTAAGAACGACCCGATAATTAAGGCTGTTTCACAATGCGACGGGAAACCGAGACGTCAGCGTGACGAGATCTCTTAGCAGTTGTTCTCTCTTAAAAACGAGTTTTAAACAACGAAATAATACATAATAAAGTATTTCTCGTCGTCACGTTGCGTCTTTTTTTTTTTCAATTTTTCGAACTTTGTGACGTTACGTGACAACAAGAAATGCTTGATTATCTATTATTTCACTGTTTGAAATTCTTTTTTAAGAGAGAGAAACTGCAAAGAGATCTCGTCACGCTGACGTCTCGGTTTCCCGTCGCATTGTGAAACAGCCTTTAGTTTTCCTGTCGACACACCTGCGTGTGGGACCAACCAAATAAAGCAAAAACGAATATGTCAATCGTTGAGGGCGACACGACGATATGGACTTTATTCACAAAATATATTTTTTTTTGTGCAAATAGAAACTGGTAGATAGGTAGTTTAGGTACAATGTCGCAATTTTTTTTTAATACTCTGCGATCTTTAAGGCCCATAGTATATACACTCCTTGGTAGCTTTCGGGTGTCACCCCCAAATGAGTCTGAAATATTACGAACTCAACGTATCAAGTAAACTGAACAGTGTCGCCAACTATTACCGAAGAAGAGAATTAACAAAAATAAAAGAAAACTACTAACTTTAATTGCATTGATATTTTTTTTTTTTTATTTTTCTCGAAAACCGTTTCAGTGATTACGATTAAACTGCCTATGTATTGCAAAAAAATTGTTTTCAGTATTAAAAAACCCGACATTACGATGACAGAGAACAAGAAACATGTGGGTCTATCTGTATGCATGTCTCTTCGTACCTTTGCCGACAACTTACTTCAATTCTTTAGTGCAGACTTTTCCACGTAAGCGCTTGGTTTTCGAAATATTCGGGAAAAAACTAAAAATGGGGACCTTTAACCCCCCCTCTACTGGCTTAAGTTCGCGGCCCTGAGCTGGGGACTTTTAGTATGTTTGACCTGAGGGTTACCCCTACCACTTAAAAAAATAACCCAGCCTACATGGATTCTTGCATTTATTTTATGATTTTAGTTTTTAGTTGACTGACCTATATAACTACTGCTTTTGTTAAAGATTACTTAAATTCATGTATAATAACACAAACACAAGAAATAAATTGTTACAAATCGCATTTTATGATCAACTAGAATGGAATTTGTTAAGTATTTCTTTATCAGTCTTAATTTCTGAGAAAAAAAGAAAAAAATAGATAATTATTTTTTAATTCAGTGCAAACGTCCTCGCTTCAGATGATGTAACGTTGGAATACATCCAAATCTTATTTAAAAATTTGTGACTTAACATTTTTAAGAATAAACTAAAATTGACTTTGTTTTGTCTTTAACAAAGTCTTAACTTCTGAGAAAAACAAATAAAAAATAATAATTTGTTTATTGAGTGCGAACGTCCTCGCTTCGGATGATGTAACGTTGGAATACATCCAAATATTATTGTAGTACAGTGTTTGTTTACTTTAATATATATTGAATTAAAATTGACAGAGCCACTTAAGGTGCAACCATAAGAAAACCCTATTTCATTTATAATTAATTTAATGATATGTGCGGTTATTATAATCGCTTTTTACTTTTACATATTATTTTTTTTAAACATTTTTAAGAAAAAAATTAGCATGTCAATAATTGACATTGAGAATTATTATCAATTCTTATTCCTTTCCAGTTCAATTTGTAAATGCAATATTAATTGAAAACTACTCAGAAGCATTAGGTTGCAAAATAACAACAATATCGGTCGACCTATTTAGAAGAGAGCTCGAAAATAAAGCATTTTTCTCTAAACAAGCATCTGCAACGCGAATTGTTTTGGCAAAAACCTGAAATGCAGTTTTCTTACAACTATACTATGGTATTTGTATGGCAGCTAACTTTTATAGATGAGGTTAATCAAAAATTCGAATTTTCCTCTAGGAAATCACATAAAAATGCTGTGTACCAAATTTGAAGCAAATCGGTTCACCCGTTTAGGCTCTAGCTCAAATTACACTGGATGCACAGACAAACAGACCGACCGACACACGGTAGGTATGAAGAAAACCACTTTTTCGGGGTTTTCCATCTAATCGTAGTGTCAATTTTGATCAGCGACGTTTATTCGAAGGTGTTCACCGCACACCCTACCAAAATCTTAATTTCCATACGTATAGCCAAAGTTCTCCAAAATACGCATTTGTCTTTCTTTTCTTTAGTAACTTATCTATACATACTCATACGTCAATAAATAATTAAGATCTGTGTACGAACTCAAATAATCCTCAAACAAAAATCAGAACAAATAATTCACTTCCATTCAAAGTAACAAAAAATTTCTTTTAACTTCAGCGCACCGCAAGCTAACCCAAATCCACATACCACGGTTGGAAAAGGGCTTACTATTGTACTGAATTTTGTACTATTTTATTTTCCCAGTACGTAAATACCACATTTCAACTTTCAGTACTATTTCAATTATTGGCAAAACACCAATACTGAAATTTTCACAGTGATGAGCTGAACTCATCACTTAAGTGCTAGTTTAGTTTAAGTCTGATGAAACTCAACATAATGATTTCTTGCAAAAAAATCGAGGTTTTCTTACAAATCGAAAATTTAAAAAATGTAGGTACATTTCGAATGTATAGATGTTTGATGCGGAGTTTGATCAGTTTTGCATAGCTATACATAGTTAACAAATATTTTTCGTATCTACAAAATTAAGGAAAATAATAAATTTTGTAAAACTTTTTTAAACAAAATGAGGCAGTTTCTGAAAAATTGAAAATATTTTATTAAATCTTATATTTCATGTTGTTTAAGTGAATGTTTTTGAGAAATTAAATTTCTAAAAAAAAATTATGAATGGATAAAAAAAAAAACAACGAAAAAAAGGGTTTTAATTATGAATAATATTTTTGCGTCATAAACCTAACAAAACAAAAATAAAAAGTTTGGCGCAAAATTTTAGACGAGTTAGTATGATGTTAAAGCATTTTTAGTATGCTGCTAGGGTAAAAAGAGGATTTTTCAAATTTTAAACGAGTTAGAATCATATTATCTTTGAAACATTTTACCAAAGATAAAATATCCAAATAGCTGTTTTATCTTTTTTGTAACATACTAACTCCAAATGTCACTTTGACAAATACAAATGTGAAAATGGCGTGAAGTGTAACTGTTTTAGTCGTGTTAAGCTGGATTAATTTAAGGAAATAGGTTTAGTATGATACTAGTTAAAAAATTGTTTAAAATTAAGAAACTGATATTGAGGTAAACATGATGCTATTTAACAATTTTCTAACTTTAAAGCTAAAATGTTAGTTTTAAATATTTTTTAACTAGTATCATACTAAACCAGTTTCTTCAATAAAATCCAGCTGAACACACCTAAAAAAGTTACATATCACGCCATTTTCACACTTGTAATAATTGTCAAAAGGACATTTGGAGTTAGTATGATATTTTAGCTTTAGTAAAATTGTAACTCGTTTAAAATTTCGAAAATGCTCTTTTTATCTTAGCATCATACTAAAAATGTTTTAACATCATACTAAATCGTCTAAAATTTTTTCCCTTTATGTTTATTTCTTAAGAACTAAGAAAGAAAGGGGGTATAGAACTTTCCCCCCATAAATTTTATGCTTCTTAGAATGATCCCAAGAATCATCCCTCAAAGCATAGTCCACGTTTTAAGGGACACCTTGTATGAATAAACAAAAGTATTTTTCCTAAAAAAAATGTCAACGTTTTTCAAAAATAATAATTCCAAATATAAAAAAATATAGGTACATATATAAAAAAAATGATTAAAATTTTCTCTCGAAAAAAATATGTTTTTAAAAAATTCTCTCCACAAAAAAATTAGTAAACCAAATATTCCTCAAACACGGGACCTACAAAAATGTTCTTAGAGATATCTGTGTGCGAAAAAATGTTGTTTTAACTGCAGTATCAATCTGAAATTACATATCAAACACTATTTCCGCAAGCTTTTTCGCACTCAGGCATTTCTAGCGCATGTTTTAGTTTTTCACTTTTGTACTTTTTGCAAAAAGTCTTGAATGTAGTTAAGCCTTTACATTTTTCAATATTTGTCGATGTATATGTACATATGTTACATTTAAAAAAATATATCGACCAGTATTTGATCTACAAGTCAAGATGGCTGCAAGGGGTCGATGGCAGAATACTCAAACCAAACCTTCCTCTAACGATGACAACCAATAAAATATTAAATTCCTGTAGAATTCACGATTGGAAAAATTTCAGTACTATTTGGTCATTTTCAGTACTATTTTTTTTCAACTTTCAGTACTATCAAGAAAAGTCTATTTCCATCACTGCCACATACAAAAAAATTCAAAAAAAAAAGCACAAGAAATCGTTTTTCCTTATAAATCTTTATGCATTGGTGTTCACCTTCATCAAGCGCACCAACAAAGCCCACACAAACAAAATGTGTGTTGTTGATCGTGCGTCGCCACGACTCGGTTGCAGAGAGGGATGATTTTTTTTACTTAAAAAATCATCAAAAATGTCGATAGAACCTGACTAGATTGCTTATAACTTTTGATTAAGTGGGAGAATTTATTTCATAGAGGTATCTAAAGAAAGGTAATAAATCAACTCATTTCCTGATGTACATCCATTTATAACGATTCATATAAAAAATATAATTGAGGCCCCGTAAACCCAAAATTGATTATTTTTAAATCACATTTATCGGTAAATGTGATGAAAAATTTCAAAATTTTAAAAAATTATGTACTACAATATTGTGCACCTAACTATGTTGAACAAATAAGTTTATGGTTTCATGGCGGTAATTTTAAGAGCGTAGCGAGAAATTTCGGTTTTCAACGATTTCTTAAATTTCATTGAAAAAATCGCTTGAATTGACTTATAAAAAAAATCTTACCTCAAAAATAAATGTCACTTCCTTATGAAAGAGAGCTATCAAAAAAACCTCAATGAATTATGCATTTTATTAATGTCACAATATTACAAAAACTCATTTCTAAAAAATCTTAAAAATTTCAAATAGAATGTAATTTTAATTTTCTTCAAAAACTAGAAGACATAAAACCATTCGGATTCTTGTGTTCGATTGAAAATTAATATGTATACGCATTGAAAACAAAAGTTAATTTAGCACTTCATTTCACAATTTTGAAAAAATTGGTCTACATTTTTTTTTTTATTTTTTTTATGAAAATTTTAAGTTTTTATGCGAATTTTTTTAAAACTATTGACATAAATAATTTAACTTAAAATTTAAGATTAAAGAATACATTTCTGGCTGTCAAAACCGGTATAATACTTTATAGTAAGTGTTGCCGTTGTTTTTTAATATATATATTTTTTTCATTTTAAGTCATTTTTTCTAAAATTGGCAATACCTCCTAAACGGGCAATACCCCCGTCCTATAGTAAAAAATGCTTGTTTTTGACCACTCTACAAAAATGGTTATCAAAGCTAAAGTAGGTACTCTCCCCGAATGGATAATTTTAATTCCGTAGCACTTGAGAAGAGACTTACAAAATTTTCTTTCCACCAAGATAATTTGTAACAGGATTTCTTGTAATGAAAAATTATTCCAAACACCCTAATACGTTTTTCTTTTATATAAAATTATTGTTAATTTTAGTAAACAATAAGGATAGCTGTATAAAAAACATTGACATATCGGGTTTTGCCTTGCCACCCTCGATAAAAGCAACCGGTAATAATTCGGACAGTTGCGTTAATTGAAGTTGTTGCAATAACCAAGTCGCAAAAACGTATGACAACTTTTAAAAAATTGTTCTTTAACAAAACAAAAATAAGTGGCTGTAAAATAATAAATAGAAAGTACATAAATTACTGCCCAGTTTTTGTAATAAATATGTATAGTATAAGTAAATACCGACAAATAAGATGAAATTAAAAGACATGCATGCAAAGTTGGTTAATTTTTCGCAAGAGACAGTTTTGTTTTATTCTGTAAATACAAAAAATAGACAATCATTAAGAATTTCTGGAGTCAGCGTTGCCGCCAGGAAAAAAATTAACGTGCCATATTTTCTGGAAAAATGTGTCAATTTTCGTGCCACATGAAAAACAACAAATTCTTTTATTTTCTTGAATAGCCTGTAATCAATTTTATTATAGGGTGCAATACAATAACAAAAATCAATGGAAATCATTTGCTTTAATCGTGCATTGTCTAAAGATGATGTGCTTCTTTTACGGAATTTGGACTAATGTTCATTAAATTTTGTTTAAATTCGCTTCATTTTGAGTAAAATAATGGAAATAAAAAAACGAACCATATTGAAATTTTTCGTGCCATCGTGTCACGAGAAAATTGTCGTGTCAAAAAAGCACGATGGTGCCACTTCGGCAACGCTGTCTGGGGTCACAGTTCACATATTGAAGGTAATATATTGCGCATCTTTGAAAATTACAGTGACCTGCCTGTCAAAATTTACAAAAACAAAACACAAGTGTTTCTGAATCGCCCACAATTTACAAAAACAAAATACAAGGCATACGCAGAACTGAACAAAAATGAAAACTCGGAAGATATTAACTTCTATATGTGTACTGTGGTCTGGAGTATATAGGCTTAGAAAGCACTTGCGATTTTAAGTCGTTGCGATTAAAAATGGAACCTGTTTCATTTTTTTAAGCGCTGTGATTTTTCAGTCGAATGTGCGCAAAATTTTAAACAGCCTGATCTTAGGGTATTAGCATGATACTATACTTAACAATTTCCTAACTTTAAAACTCATTGCTAAAATATTTTTAGTTTTACACATTTTCTAACTAGTATCATACTAAACCTATTTTTCTAGCTTCTAGTTCAACCCAATTTTGCAATTATTGTAGCTGCCGAAGTGACACTTGGATTTAGTATGATACTAAAAAGATAAAACATTCTTTTGGCGATTTTAACTTTAGTAAAATGTTAAAAAGATAATATGATCCTAACTCGTTTAAAATTTGGAAAAGCCTGTTTTTAACCTGGTATCATACTAAAAATGCTTTAAGATCATATTAAATCGTCTAAAATTTTGCGCCAATGTGTGTTATTTCGTGCGACTGATAATCGCAAGTGCGTGCATGTTTATTTCTTTCCGCGAATACGATTTTTAAATCGCAAGTGCGGTCACAAACATATAATAGTATTTGTTTCATTTTAATTTGTGACAATCGCTTGACCCGAAAAATTAAACAAATTTGAGTCTTTTAAGCGTCGAAATTTCTCAGTAACTCACATTGAAACTCGTTTGTTCAATTTCTTGCGACTAAATAGTCGTGCCTTATATTTTAATTTTAATTTTGATTTAAGGCTCTCCCATATCAACGCGATTATTCGCCGCGAAAAAACGAAAACAATAACAACAACGTGTTGTTTTGTTTGACAACCACGAGTTGTTATTGTTGTTTTCGTTCGTCGCGCCGAATAATCGCGTTGGTTTGGGAGAGCCGTAAATCTGAATATGTTATTGAAATTTGATTTAAAGTTAAGTATAAAATAAAAAAAAAATTAAAAATATTAATTGAAGCGTCTGCAATGAGAAGGGGTCAAGTGACAGTTTTGAGAAATAAGCGTTTAAAGTTTTAAGTTTACAACTTTTTTTTTTCTGAAAGTTACAGAAACTTATAAAAAGAACATAAAAAAAAAGACAAAAAATGTCCAATTTGTTTGTATATCAACAAATTTTTTTTTAAATTCATGAGAAAGGTGTGTTTAAAAAAAAAAAAACTCTGCACTTGACACCTGTATACAACAATGAGTTTAATTTTTTCTCTTCTTAAAAAGGGGTCAATTGACAGTTGGCCTTTTAAATGTTTGGTTTAAGGCTTCTTTTTGTTGTCAGGAATCTCAGATATGGCCTTTTTATAAAACTAAAACTAAAAAAAAATAAAACTAAATAAACAAGAAATCATCACTCGCATCATCTAAACAATATTCTATAAATTTCTTCATTTTCAGATGACGCAATCAACTCTGCGAAGATCCAAAGATAAATCGAAAACGACAACAAGAATATCAACAAATTGACTAATTAACAAATCTCAACATTCCATGTGTTGCATAACATTTGAAATGTGCTGCCGCACTAAATAACTGGCACGCTAGCTAACTCTACTTTGTTTCGCTACAGATACAGATACAGAGTTAAAATTAGAAAATTTGCCCAAAACGATAGAAAACGTGTCGACGAAGGACGACGAGACGGTTATTGGGAGGAAGATAGGATGCAAATCAACGGAACAACAGGACCAACAATGGCTGCTTCAGAGCCACCAGAGCCCCCACCAAGAAATCCGGACCGAATAAACGCTTCATTAAATAAATTTACAGACACAGTAAGTATATGTTTCAGATCTTTATATACATAAATAGGTATACATACATAGAAGAGAGCAACATGATGGTAATTTATTGTTGTCATCATCATCGACTTATGCAGGACATGCTTCACATTCACACAAACAAACAAACAGACACGAGCTTACACACAGTCACGCAGGCAGGACCTCGCAAAGTTGTGCACAATTTTCGCAACAATAAATCTGCCGAAGAATGAATTTTGTGTGCGGCACTGTGGCCATCAGGAGTGGCATCCTCGATGAGAGATTGCCTGCCTTGACACAGAATAGTGTGTTTCTGTCCAGTTTGTCCGATATTCATACCAAAAAAGCCATACTCACATGCATATAAATACTTATACCAGCCTTGGCACACAAATTATCATCATCGTCGTTGTTGTTGTTGTACGTAGTTGGTTATTTCCCTTCTTGCCTCTGCGCTGCCTTTATCTTACATACATACTATATTATACATGTTTGTGTATGTTTTTTGTGTCTTACCCGTTGTGTATATGTGCGCAAATCCGATTTTACAGAAAACAACAAAATCCTTGGACACCAACGATAAGCCCGTCAACAATAACAAACCTTTGAAGCCGCTGCTGTCGTTGGACAATACCCTGGCCACATCACCGTCGACGTCATTGTCGTCGTCCTCGGCCACAAACAGTAGTGGTAGCCTAACAACGACCGCCTCGGGTGGAGGTGGAGTTGGATCTATTCACTCGCCTTCCTCCGGTCACATCTTCAACAAAAGGATGGAAATTAATAGCCAGGGTACCAATAATGGCGGAGGTGCTCCTCCTGGTAGCAATAGCTCACCTGGATCGAATGGTATTAGAAATCTTATACTCACATCGCCCCTTGTCGACAACATCCATCAAAGGTCAGTGAATTTAAATAAAAGTGAGTCGAACAATCATCTTCTCCAATTTGGTGGTGGTGGTGGTGGTGGTGGTGGTGGTGGCGTCGTTGGGGGAGGAGGAGGAAGTGGAGGCATTGATGGTGGACAAATTGATATGATGAATGGAACAAATCACGCCGCCATGACTACGGGTAAGCTATCCTCTTTTATAAAATCATGATGGAAATTGATGTTAATGTTCTGTTGTTGTTATTGTTATTGTTATTGTTGTTGCTGTTTTGTGTTACAAGTACCTACCTAATGGAATTTTATTTTTTTTTATACATTTTCTTCTTCCTTTTTTTTTGTTTGTAAAATTGTTGTTCGAGTGTTGGTTAATTGATGTATTCTTATTGGTGTCATACACACAGTCAGGGTTAATTGGATTTTCTTATAGACGAGAGAGAGAGAGAGAGAGAGCTACTAGGCAATATCAAAGCAGAGATTTAGGTTTGACAGGAAATAATAAAAGATTTGTGAGCTTTCATAAATATGTAACTGTATACCTATCTACTGCGTAGATACTCATCGTCTCATAGTACAATTTCTGCTGATTTATTTCGAAGACAGTTAATCCGATGGTATTGTATAACAATTGGCTAGGTTTATGGGGCTTATTAAGAACCTTTTATTATACATTACACTGGTGTTGGAGCATGGTGTTATGTTGATTATATTGGCTTTGGATTTATGTGCTTAATTTGGGTTATTACCTACTTGACATAGAAAAGGACCTTCTAAATTCTAGAGTTTATATGCGTAGACTGTGATTTGATGGAATTTCCTGAAATTTAGCAAAAAATAAAGTTTTTGATTAGTATCTATTATATTTTATATGTTATTTTGGCACAGATCTTTTATGTGACCAGATTTGAACATGAGTTTATTTGTTTATTAATGATGAAACGCAATATGTGTACAGTGAAAACTCCCATTGCGGATAATTATCTTAAGCGGACAATCCCCTTAAGCGGACGAACTCACACGACGTGGATCTTGGATTTAAATTCCATACATTTATGATCCCTTAAGCGGAATCTCCCTGACCCAGATGCGGATGATTTGTTTAATTTCTTAGGCGGAGAATTTTTTTTTTTTTTAATTTGTAAGTTTAAACCCTATTTTTTCAGAAATTATTTTTCATATCATTTTTTTGCATTAAAAACTTTGTGCACTAAATCACTGCAGGACTGTAGGTCCCCTCCATTCCTGCAGACACGCACACAGGAATGGTCTTCATGAGCTGTTGTGCCATCAAATTTATTTATTTTTTTTTACTAAATCACTGTCAGTGATCAAATGCATAACTAATTTTATTTCTGGAGCTGTGGTCAGTTTTTGTATCTTGTTCTTCATATTCATTTTTATTTTTAAATGAATTTTATGGCCTGTAGGTGCAAAACCTTTTCATGATGCCACTATATACTGTACATTGCCTTATTTAACTATTTTTTCCCTTAGACGGACAACTCCCTTAGACGGACAAAAATGTTGCGACGGTTGCTGTCCGGCTAAGGGAGCTTTCACTGTATTACCTATTTTTTTTTTTTTTTTTTTTCAATTTTGATATACATACGCATGTTTGGTTTGGTGGCCAGCCCTAGACAGGGCAACCGATCTTAAAACCATGACTAAAATTCAAAAGGTTAGCTTGTATTGGTACAACTAGTGCCATGATGAAAACCACACCAATAGCGGCCCTGGAAACATTCCTTTCACTAGCCCCACTAGATATCTTTAGGAAGGAAATGGCGGCCAAAAATTCGTTACGACTAAAACAGTGCAATCAATATACAGGGTGATTCACCTTACGTGTGACAAAAAGCGTGTAGGTTGGGTTGATGTAAGAATAAATCGTATTCGTGGGGGGGTCTATTCCCCCAGTTTAGCCGGGAGAGGAAATTTTCTAAAAAAATTGACATAAAACAAAAAAAAAAATTCTTTAAAAACAGTGGATTTCGTTACAAGGGCGTGCTATACCTTTTACAATGCCAAAAATCTTAGCTTTTATTATGTTTTTAAATAAAGTTGTTTTAGTGAACAGTATTTCAAAAATTAATTTTCAAACTTAAATTTTTTAAATAAAAATTAAAAAATTCTGTTCAAACTGATTTTTTTTTCATAATTTTACGTTATTAAGTAAAATGTTTGTTATAATTTTGGATGCTCCTATCAATTTATAGCCAAACACTGAATATCAAATGTCAAAATTTTGTCTAGTTTTTGACTTTCTTCCCTTTATTATGTTGGTGCTCCAAAGATCCTATTTCTACTAATTAATTAATAAAGTAGATTTCGTTATTTGCAATTTTCTCAAAAACTTAAAGATATTTAAGTATTTAGCCTTTTATGTATAACTAAGAATCAATACGAGAATCGAATACTAAAAACCAAAATAATACTTACATAATAACGTAAAATTTTGAACAAAATTATTTTGAGCACAATTTTTTTCATTATTTTTTTTTTCAAAAATTTAAGTTTGAAAATTAATTTATGAAAAACTGTTTACTTAAATAATTTTATTCTAAAATAAAATAAAAGAATGGATTTTTGGCTTTACAAAAAGCTATGTTTTTTTTTAATAATTTATTTTTTTTCTGTTTTAAACAATTTTTTTTTTAGAAAATTGCTCTTCCCGTTGTTTTTAATTTTCTCAAAAACTTAAAGAAATTTGGGTATTCAGTTTCCTTTTCTTGACTTAAAACTAATAAGGGCATTGATTTTGAAAACAAAATTAGTACCAAATGACGTAAAATTAAAAAAAAAATAGTTTCAACGAATTTTTTTTTTTCATTTTTTTTTTTTGTCAAAATTTTGAGTTTGAAAAATAATATTTTAAAAACTATTCTCTAAAACAGCCTTATTTGAAAAAAAAATATAGATTCCTGGCTTTGCAAAAAAGTACATTATGACATTGTGAGTGACATTGTCATTCTTTTTACAAAATTGCATCTCCCGGCTAAACGGAGGAGAATACCCCCACCCTATGCGATATTTTTCTTACTTCAACCTACACGCTCTAGATTTTTGTCACACCTTAGGCAAATCATCCTGTATAGCCTTTTTCAGCAAACAATGTGTTTTTTTAATTAAAACCTCGAGTATTTTTTTTACATGGAACCAATGCGAGCCTTATAGAACAAGTAAAAAAAAATTCAGACAAAACTTAATTTCGATGCAGAGTTTAATTTTGCGACACTCATATTTTTGTAAATACCGATAAATTTATCAGTTTAAAAAAAATCATTTATCAGCCAAATTCTCGGCACTACTCCTTTTTACAGAAACAAACTCAAGCGATTTTCGACCCCCTTCTCATTTCGCAAATATCAGAAACTTTACACTCGCCGTATTTGCTAAGCTGGGCAAGCACAGGCGACTTACCAAATTTTAACTTCTTGGCATTAGTGGTTCCTGAAATAGAGGACTCAAAAATCGCGAAAACCGTAACTGAATGAATCACTAACTCACTGATTTACTGACTCACGTACTCACTCACTGACAGATAATCAAAGTTATGGAGCACTCCTGGCACCTTAGAATCTTGTAATATCGCACAACGGTAAGCCTTGTAATGTATACAAAGGAAAATCTGGGGTTTTCCATATAGGGGGCGTGGTAACCGCCCACTTTATCAGAATTGCTAATCTAGAACTTTGAATTTAAAACTAGATATAAGCAGAAGCAAGTTGATTTAAAAAAGGAATGAAAGAAGAGATTTCTGGCTTTCAAGAAAGGCATAACACTTTTTAGTAAGTGTTGCCATTTATAAAAAAAAAATCCATTTTAAATACTTTTTTTTTTTATAAAATGCGCAAAAACACCATTTTCGCGCTCGATTTCAATTAAGTCGCCATATTTTATATATAAAAATGTGTGTTCGTCTCTTATAGGCTTGCAAACCGTCAAACCAATTCAGTTGAAATTTTAAGAGTTGGTTTATATTAGTAGTGGGAGGGTTTGTGGATTGGTTTTAGTAAAATCCGTCAACTACACACCAAGTAATTGAAAAAACTCATTCAACTTGGCATAATTCCACCAGAAAATACTGAGAATGACTTTTTTGATCGAGATTTATTGAGAGAACAACAATTCAATGCTGACAACTTGCGTGCATTTGTCCGCGGGGTAAACAAAAAACAAATAATTGAAGATCAAAAACAGGCCTACGACATAATAATAAATGCGGTGGCCAACGGTTGAGGTGGTCTGTTTTTCCTTGAAGCACCTGGTGGCACAGGAAAAACGTTTCTCATCAGTTTCTCATTATCACAAATTCACTCTCAAAATGGAATTTTTTTTTGGCTGTTGCATCATCAGGTATTAGGATGAACAGCTCATTTGGCGCCCAATTTGCCATTGATTATGAATTTTGCAGAAGCTCAAACATGCAATATTTCGAAGGGATCAGATATGGCGAAAGTGCTGCAAACCTGCAAACTGATTGTTTGGGATGAGTGCACAGTGGCACACAACAAATCACTTGAACGAACTCTTTGAGACTTGCAATCAAATCAGAAATTTTTCGGTGGAGCTCTTTATAAACAGGCGACTGCTGACAGAATCTACCGGTTATACTAAAATAAACACCAGCTGATGAACTCAACGCTTTGGACGACCCCAGGGTTACTTCAGGGCTCAACGAACAAACCTTGATACAAAACAGATTTCATTTCAATTGATTTTTTTTTTGTCACTTAAATTCGGTGAACTAATAATTCTTTTGCGCCACATTAATCCACCTAGATTATGCAATGGAACCAGACTCAGTGTCAAAAAAAGGATGCCAAACGTCATTCAGAATAGCAAATAAAAAGGAGAAGATTTGCTTATTCCACGTATTCCCATAATTCCAAATGATATGCCATTTGATTTCAAAAGACTACAGTTCCCTGTTCATCTTGCATTCTCAATGACCATCAATAAAGCACAAGGTCAATCAATTGAAGTGTGTGGATTAAATCTTGAAAATCCATGCCTACTTTTCAAATAGACAATTATATATACGAAAAACATGTTCCGTTGAAGACAGTTTTGATTCGTAATAAGAATTGTCCCTGGTTTACAAATGATGTGATCCGTTCAATAAAAATCCGTCGTAAACGCTACTCTAGATGGAAGCATAACCCTTCAAATTTTAACTGGGAAAGTTTTTGTCAGGCTCGTAACCATTCGTCTTTTGTTACACGCAGAGCTAAAAAAAGATACTTTATGTCCAAATTAAGTTGTAATCAAACTCCACGTAAGTTATGGAGTAATTTGCAGAATACATAGACTACTAGCAGGTGGTAAATGGACTTCTGAAACCAACAATCTGCCTAGCCTGGCATTTTGATCCGTGAATCCCTCTTATAACACCGGTTCTTTATATAGGTCGCACGAGTCATGGTATCAAAACGGCGCTCCTCAGCGCTAATTGGGTCACCGAGCTTAGGCTGCTCGGGGCCGCCATTTCTACCTACCCTACCTATGGAGTAATTTGCGAACTATTGGGGTTGGTAGTAAAAACGAAGTTCATAACTTCCCTGATCCAAACGATCTTAAAACGCTTTTGCTCTAAATAATTTGCAGTCATCAATTTTATACCGAGCAACAGAGCTATTTATGAAGCTTCTTCAGAATTTGACTTTGAAGTGGTCCCTGAGTATGAGTTGATTTTGATCATTAGTTCTCTTAAGTCCAATTCTGTTGGGAAAGATGGTGTTCCAATATGCTTTATAAAAATGATATTACCGCAAATCATATCTACATTTACTCATATTGTAAACTTTTGTATTACAACTTCTTCATTTCCTCAATGTTGGAAGCTAGCTAAGGTTATTCCTGTGCCCAAAAAGCCCAACCCTTCCTCAGCCAGTGATTTTAGGCCGATAAGTATATTGACTTGCCTGTCAAAAATATTTGAAAAAGTGTTATCCAATCAAATTTCAAATCACATAAACTCCAATAATCTATTTTCTCCAGATCAATCCGGTTTCCGCGCAAAACACAGTTGCTCTACAGCAATGATAAAAGTCCTAGATGATATAAGGATTCAGTACGATCAGGATAAATTGACTATTCTTTGTTTGGTGGATTTTACCAAAGCTTTTGACAGGGTTTATCATAATGTTCTTTGCAAGAAGCTTAATTTATATTTTGGCTTCAGTAGAAGATCGGTTTATCTTATTAAAAACTACCTTGAACACCGAAGTCAAAGAGTAAATATGGGTAATTCTTTCTCAGACCCAATAAATTTACTTACTGGCGTGCCACAGGGTTCAATTTTGGGTCCTATTTTATTTTGCTTGTTTATCAACGATTTGCCAAAAGTATGCAACAATGTCATGTTGCATCTTTATGCTGACGATGTTCAGTTATATCTCTCCTGTCTATTTAACTTGTTGGAGGACTTAGTGTGCAGAATAAATGAAGATCTTCATGAGATATATAAATGGACGTTGAGCAATGGTTTAACTTTAAATCCTACTAAGTCGCAATTGATTGCAATATCGAAAAAAAAAATTTGATACAAACAACCTACCGCCTGTTTTTGTATCACAATTTCAACTCCAATTTAGTAATAATGTAACAAGTCTTGGGTTTAAGATAAATCGGTCCCTTTCTATTGGTAGAATTTATGGTGGTCTCCGGAAATTGAATATTTTTTCCTACTTAACACCTGTGGACACCAAACTGAGAATCGTTAAATCATTGTTTCTGCCTATAATTGATTATGCTGCAGTAGTTTACTGTAAACTGGACTCTCTTTCTCAGCACAAATTACGTGTTGCTTTCAATGACTTGGTTAGTTACGTATTTAATTTGAGAAGATTTGACCATGTTTTTCAATACCATCAACGTGTCCTGGGATGTACATTTGAACAGTTCCTTGTTGCAAGATGTTATGTTTTCTTGCATAAAATTATTCAAAGAAAAACTCCGCCATACCTGTTTGATAAGCTCAACTTCGCGCATTCGACTCGAACCATGAATCTCATTACTCCTTCTCCTTCCTACCTTTGTTTATTTGAATTCATCAAGACTATTCTTTGTATATGCAATTATGCTCTGGAACTCTATGCCATTAGCAATAAAACAGTTAATAGGGATTTCTCAATTTAAAACAGCAATTTTTAGTACTTTTAATTAAAATAATCTAGGTATAAACAGCAATTTGAAAATAAACTAAATTAATTAATTTCTTATCTTAAGATGGATAAATAAATCTCTTGTAAATACATGTAAAAATATCTAAATAACTAATCTTAATCTTTAAATGTGATTTATTCGACCATTTATTTAATTGAGTAACTTATTTCTTTAGTTTTGTTTAAATTATATTATTAACACAGGTACTATCAAAGACTATCTTATTTGTACACCGATATAAATAAAGAATTGAATTAATTTAAAAAATATGTAGTTGCATGTTCAAGAGTACGGCAGCCGAAAAATGTGTTTGTTTTTTCAGAAGACGGAAAGACAACAAATATTGTGTATCAAAAAGCTATTCAATAAATTATTTTAAAAATTTAATTTAATGAAAAAAAAATATTATTTTTTTTAATTTACTTTGTACACAATGTAATGCTTTGTGCATATGTGTGTACATGCAAACAAAAATTGAAAGAGAAACCAAAGCACACGGGTCTGCTAGTAATAAAATAAAGTAATCTCTATTAGCTTTCATATGACATAAGTTTCATCACTGTTGAGCAATGTTGAAAAATGGGCCCAAAATGCGCATGGTCCTTTATGGTAATTTCAAAGAAATAATTGTTACCAATATAAAAATTAAATTTTTCACGACAATTAATTTCTGTTGGAATTTAGTTTGAAGTGAAAGTCTAATTTTCCTGTGCTAATCTACGAAATATTATAACTAGCATTATATCCCTCTCATCCTATAATCTAACCAAATTCAAATGCCAAATAATTTTTTTTTTTTTTTTTGTACTTAACCAAATGTATTCAATGTGTTCTCTTCTTTCTAATATTCCTTAGTTTTAATCTTGAATTAAAGTAGGTATACAAAACACTCCGAACCCAAAGATAGTAAGAAATAAGTAAACATCAGCAAGAATCATCAAAGGTTAACAGAAAAGAAGACTTCCGTGTATATACATACATTAAAGCCAATATTGTCTCTCATCTATATTCTTCGCTTATTAGTAAACTTCAAACTCATCACCATAACAATTTAGAGTAATTCAACTTCAACTAAACTAACTTCTATGTTTTCCTTAAACAAAAACCTCAATTTCTATGTGTTCGCCTCTCTTTTATGTAACTCTTGTGGTTTCCCCCAAAATCTATACAGCTACTTTTGCTTCATTGTTACAATTTCACTTCTGAGTTACCGTTGTATTTGGTGTATTTTGAAAAATTTCACCCCTAAGAAAAAACTTTCCAAAACTTAATCCTGACAAATTCTATCTGTAAAAAAAAAAAAAAAAAACTGCTGGCTGTGTGTACAATAACACCAAAGCTTATGCTTATGCCTCACACCCACGTGTAATTCGATAAGTAATACCAACAACCTATAATAACCAACCTACAAAAGTATATATAACATAATTTTTTTTTTTTTTTTTTTTTTCGAAAATCTTCTATGTAAATATTTTTCTTTATCCGAATATCTATTTTTTTTTTCTTCATTCATTTCATTCATGTGAACTCCTGGTATGTGTCTCATTGATCCTGCACGACCATTCATTTACCAAAAAAAAAAAAAAAAAACTTTGAATGTGCCCCATTATATCAATCCACAAAAAAAAAAAAAAAAAAAAAACCATACAAAAGTTGATAAGAAAAACGCCAATGATGTTGTTGTTAAATTCATGGATTTAGGACATAGTGGCACAGGTGCTCAAGGTGTAAACGGCTGCAGTCTATTTAGCACTAAGGACCAACATCTTAACAACATGGATAAAGGAGCAAGTGGTGGTGGCAGCGGCGGAGGGGGAGGAGGCAGTAGCAATAGCAGCAGTTGCGATGGTAATCGCAATGACGATTCCAAGTTTCAATTTAACGAGGCAAAAGGTACGTATACCCTTAATAATAGCTCCCATTAAACCTACATACATACTTATCGGTATAAGCCTTAATTTTTAACAACTTTTTTCAACCCCCCTTCCCCCTTTAATAGATTCCCCATCGAAATTGCGAATAGAAAACGAACGACTTAATTCGGAAATTCAAAGATTACGTAAACTACTTGAAAACTCACCGGACGGAGCTGTCGGTGGCATAGATTTATCCGATAGTAACAGCTGCGACGCCCATTCCACGGATGGCAGCACCAGTCGTATTGATCGATTGGAAGCCGAACTTAAGGCAGCCAAAACACAAATAACCGCCCTCCGTTTAGAGCGGAAGAAACTTAAAGCTGACAAAACAGATCTGCTGGCACACGTGAAGCAATTGTGCGCCTCGTTGCAGGACAAAGAACAGGAGCTAAGGGACTTCATTCGTAATTACGAACAAAGGATCCGTGAGAGCGAAACGAACAATGCGAAAATGTCCTCGGACCGGGAACGCGAACGATGGTCGTTGCTGAAGCATGCCCGGGACGAGGCGGAGAGGTCGTTGGCACTGGCCCAGCAATTGAGTGCGCGTGATGTGCAATTGCAGAGGCTGCAGGAGCAGCTCCAAGAGGCCAGAAGACAATTATCTGGTTGTTTATCGGATCAGGAGAGTCTTTTGTCGTTTGCCCCATTAACACCTCCATCGGGTTTGATTAACCACTTGGCAGCATCGTCGGCTAATTCGAATGCATTGGCAGCCTACGGAACGACTGGCGGTGGTGGTGGTGGTGGCAGCATAGCTGGGGGAAGTAGCCTTGGTGGGGGAGGTGGCGGAAGTGCTGGCGGAGGTAGTGGTGATTCAGGAGTGCGTGGCAGCAGTGACCGGGAGAGTGCTGCAGGTGATTTGAATCTCAGCGATGGCACGTGCGAGAACGGGCCATGCATCACAGTGGACCCGGATAGTATTTCCATTGTGTCCAGTCAGAATATGTATCAATGTGAGTTTTTGTGCTTCGTCATTATGACAAGACGAATTGATGATTTTTCCTTTTCAGTTGGCACACCTAAAGAGAGAAGTCCTACACTGTCGCCTTTGAATTCAGCTGCTTACTCAAGGTAGATTTGTTAAATCTTATTTTCTTCGTCCATTTGATATCGATTTTGTGTGTGTTTTAAGGTCCGTTGAGCAATTAGGTTCGCCGGGTGACAATGAGTGTCCTTCGGCATTGACTCGTAAATTTGCCGCTGGCAAACCAGGAGCTCTAAGCTCCCGCAATGGACGTGGCGGTACCTGGGGTAGTATATCGAGAGTATTTGCCAGATCTAGAAATAAAAGCAAAGCTTTGAGTGCCGACACTGCCAGCGAATGTGAGTTCAAAACAAAAAAAAATAATATTTCCACCCCTCCCCACATGATAAACACTTTTTTTTCAATAATTAGATTCCGATTACTCATGGAACTCCCTAACCGAAGAGGGATATGCCGAAAAACTCCGCCTACTACGTGAAGCCTCGCAAGTTCCCATGGAACGTTGGCGAGCTTCTCAGGTGCTGGCTTGGCTTGAAGTCGCCCTCGGTATGCCCCAATACAGCACACGGTGTTCCGAAAATGTCAAAAGTGGCAAAGTCCTGCTTGAACTTAATGACGCCGAACTAGAAACCGGTCTGGGATTGGCACATCCGATGCATAAGAAAAAACTACGCCTAGCCATCGAGGAACAACGACGTCCTGAGCTGGTCAGGTATCCACTAATAACACAACTCGGTCACACATGGGTCGCATCCGAATGGCTTCCAGACATTGGTCTACCGCAGTACACAGAATCATTCCTTCATTCGTTGGTCGATGCTCGAATGCTAGATACGCTTTCGAAAAAAGAATTAGAGAAATTTTTAGGTGTTACTAGGAAATTTCATCAGGCTAGCATAGTGCACGGTAGCTATCTCAATTTAATTCATTTTTTTTTCTTTTATTTAAATCGAAAATTTGAAAATAGAAATTCCATTTCAATTTGCATTTTTTTGAATAAAAAAAAAAACACCGCGTAACTTTTCTAATTTGATTATTTGTATCTTTTATTTGTGTGTGTGTGTGTTTTTTTTTTTTAATTCAGGTATCCATGTCCTGCGGATTGTGAAGTACGATAGACAAACATTGGCGATGCGTAGAGTTCAATCAGAATCAGTAGATACCGATCCAATTGTGTGGACAAATCAACGCTTTATTCGTTGGGCGAGGTCAATCGATTTGGGTGAATATGCTGAAAACTTGAAAGGTAAAATTAAATTGCTTTTTTTTGTGTGTGTTTTTTTTTATTCTCTTGTTGTTTAGCTTATCAATGATTAGATTGGTTTTTGGGGGATATTTTGAAACGAGATTAGGATTTAAATTGATTGACTAATTTATTTTAGCCTTAGGCATGCATATGTATTTAAAACTTTGAACTAAATTAAAGGAAAAGCCTAAAGAAGCACGAGCAATACTTTGGACATAGTTAATTATAAGTTTAAATGCTCGTATACCTAGGTACTTTAAATGATATTGGCAGACTGTTTTGTTCCGTTGGTTACTAATTTTTATTTTAAAAATATAAAAGAATTTAAGAACAACAATAAAGTGTAAATAAACAATTGGAACACAACAAAAAAAATATCATAAAAAATACGATATAAGGGATTTTCCCACTCATTAGTGCCATGTCCAGCAGACTGGTCCTAAAGTTTATTTTTATAATTAAAAAAAATTGCTATAATGTTAATTGTTTTACTTAGTATTTGGAAAATAGGGGAGACAATACTCTAATATTTGTAAAAAAAAATATACTAAAAAGCCCTGTCTACAACAACATACGTAATAACTTAAAAATAATTCATAAGCTTGCTGTTTTAAAAATTGTAGCCAATAAAAGACCAATAACGTAGCATTTATTAAAATAAATTTTTTTAATTCGTAGACTGAATTTCACTTTAGGTACTGAAAAAATACGTACATAGGTGTAGGAGCCTTTAAATTATAAAAAAAAATGTTTAGAATTTTTCTATTCAGTGCGAAATAAACCCCGGCTATATGAAATTTGGCCCCAATGAAAAACTACTCAAAACAAAAATAACCCCAAAATTGTGGTTAGTTTTCATAATAAAAAAAATTACCCTATTTCATAAAATTTAATCGATTTATGGTTGTGGTTGCTTTTCATAAAGATTTTTGAGGCAATTTTTTATTTTCGCTTGGGGGCCATTATTAATTGGGACCAAATTTAATGTAGCCTTAAAGGCCCTTTGTAGTCAGAAAGGGATTTTTTTTTTCAATTTCGATTCATACGATTTTACTTGGGGCTCATAGAAATTGGTATATTTCTGCATATTTTTAGCAATAAAAACGCAAAAATCAAATAAGAGAATGCCCTAGCTCGTAATATATGAATCATAAACTAACAGCCATATTATTCACTTGAGGTATAATTTGGGTTTAAATGAATTTTTTACCCGTCCATTTAATCGGCATTTTTTAAACCCGACAATTTACACTTATATGTCCATAATATTCACTAAAAAAAAAAAAAAAAAACATCAAACTTGATGGAAAAAAATGCACAAAACGCATGTTAAACTGTTTAAACTTAATTAAAAACTCACTTAAAAGCTGCGTAATATCAATAATTTGACATTTGTAATTATATTTCTACTTTTTTGTCGCTTGCTTCTGTATTTTTATTTTGATTTTACACCCGAGTTCGATTTCTTTAACTGCTCTCTTAAAGTCGGTTTAAATTAAATCGAATTAAATTTGACAATGTGTTGTAAACCTATTTTTAATTCCGGGTATAACGAGTGAATCTGATGAGCTTGGGTTTGACATTGTGGTTAAAGTTTCTTTAAACCCAGATAAACATTTAAAACCGGATTTAAGTCACTAAATAATAATGGCTGTAAAATTCGGAAATATTGTGAATAGGACCATTACGAAATTGTCGACAGTATTTTTGTAAAGAAGAAATATGCTTTACGAAATTTTATATATGATATTATTTTTCATATTTAAAAAGCAGTTAACCACAGAATAAAATTGTCAATCCTAATTTTGCTGCGATAGGAATTATAGGGCAGATTTGATTCCTCTAAGAAATTACATACAAAATACTCTATTACAAATTTAAAGCAAATGCATCATTTCGTTTGAGATTTACCTCAATGTACAACTAAGTGCACTGTCGGTACAGAAAAACATGCCGTCACGCGACCGGTTTTTCTTTTACATATGTATAACACCTTCTACTCAACCAAAAACCTAAGTTTGCTGTTACTCGCAATTAAAGCGAGACATACTCTAATCAATTTTCGGCATTCAAAACTTTCACTATAATAGTGTATCAATTTCCATAACACACCCAAAAGATTTTGTTCACTACGGCGTATACGTACTATTTTTTTTTTTTTTTTTTTTTTTTTTTTTTTTTTTTTTTTCAACAACTAAAAAATATTTTTACATCTGGTTTGAAGTATTTGACTAAAAATTGATACATACAAGTGTCACTGAATTAAAAAACTTGATTTGAAAACCAAATAAAATAATGAAATATTTTCTTTAAAAAAAATCTATAACGCATTATATTGTACTTTCTTTAAATTTAAAGAATTTTTTTTCCATCAATCAATCAATCAATCAAAAAAAAAAAAAAAAAAAAAAAAAAGATAGAATTTTTTGCCCATCCAATTTTTTTCGTAGAATGATCCCAAAAATCATCCCCGAAAATATCATGCATGAATCAGTGGACGGCCTGTATATTTAACTAAAAATCTTTTTTAAGAAATTGGTGACCAAAACTTGATATGTTTTCCAGAAAATGATAGGTTCCTTTTTAAACATTATTGACCGCGCTTTCACAGGATTTTTTTTTTTGTTTTTTATAATTTACTTTATTTTTTTATAGTTTTTGAATATTTTTTTTCATGGCCCTGATTGGCCGATGTAATTTTTTTAACTGAAGAACCAAAAGTAAATAAGCTAGAAATATTTCACAAAAAAGGTCAAACTTCGAAAAAATTATGGCAAAGCTGAATTTCTGAAAAGAGTTTATATGTTTATAAACTTAGTATTTTCTAAATTGTATCTTAATTAAGATCCGGGTTAGATTTTAGGTTCAAATTTGTATAAATATATATCTCCAAAACCTATAAAAAAAAAGTGTGAAGAAAAACTTGTAGCTGCGATGCAAATAGATTTTGAGAAAAAACGTGCCCAAATGTCACAATGAAAATTTAATGCATAAAAAACTTATTTAAGTTCCTCATTGTCACCATTTTCTTAAGCTGAAGATTTGAAATTTCTAAAAAGGATACAAATAATTTCTGGCGGAAAACACACAACACACACAAGCATTTACTTTCTATGTTCAATCATAGCAAGAAGAGCTTAAATACCAATTTCCGTAATGGTTTCACGATATTAATAACAATCAACCCTTACACACCTACGATCGAAGATTCTTTGGCAAACATTATTAAATTGCAAATTCAATTTAGCTACCCCAAACATATTATCACTGACTGAATTGCCCTCTTATTGACAAACATATTATGAAGCTCATGTACCGTATCTACTCCTACATAAATGTTATGTCCATCATATGAATCAAAATAGTATTTTGTCTACAATGTTGTAATTTAAGCGATACTATCATTATTGACATTCTATGTCTGCGTTTATGTCATTTAATTACAGATAGCGGTGTACACGGTGGTTTAGTGGTATTGGAGCCATCATTCTCTGGGGACACTATGGCTACAGCCTTAGGAATACCCCCGTCGAAGAATATCATACGAAGGCATCTGGCTACTGAATTCGATGCTCTCATTCTACCAGCAAGGTGAGTTTTTAATTATTAGTTTTATGTAAATAAGTTCAAAAAAAAAAAGAACGGAGTTTTTGAAACCTTTTAAGTTTGGCCTATCATTAGCACACACACATCATGTCATTTTTAATATTCGTCTTCTTCATCATCCTTCAGCCAAATCATTTAATACAAAAAGTTTAATTTAAAAAAAATTAATAAAATATTCATATAACCGTTGTTGTAGCGATTTTAATAGAGTTATATCATTTTGACTCTAATTCATGTTTTTTTTGCGTTTTTCTTCTTGTTTTTTATTCTCAAATCAAAAAACAATACAAACGAACAAAAAAAAACAACAAAATCCATTTTATGGAATTAATTTTGTTTGTTCTGTCAAAAAAAAACCAAAGGTATATTGTTTTTTGCCAAATGGAAGAGTTTCAGATGGATAACTCTAGAAATTTCCCCACAAATCAGAAGCCAATGGGAAGATAAATTATTTCATCGACTTAACCTTAAAACCATGAAAAAAAAAAGAATACACTTACCAAAATATGTAGATACAATAATAAAAAAAAACAAAAATTATCGCTCATAAATTAGTTCAAATTGAATCAAAATAAATTAAAATTTTTGAAAACAACAAAATCAAACTATCTTTGTAGAAGAAACGAAAAAAAGATACAATCATCAGAAAAAAAGAAATAAAAATAAAACAAATTATCAAACAAACCGAATAAAAAAAATTTAGAGTATATCAAAATACGAAAAATAAAATATACTAAAATCAAAATTCTAGTTAGCCGAATTTACATAATATTTATATGAAAATATATACATAAATCGATTATACAACATAACATCAATTTTTAAACAAATCAAAAACCCTTGAGACTACACACAACACACACATCCATTATACAAACATAGCGCCATGTACTAAATACAAACCAAAAATAAATTCGTAGAAATATTCTTTTCTATAATTACCTTCTACATAAATTTAATAAAAATTACAATTAAAATTAAAATCTTATGAATGACAAACAAATAAAAAAAGAGGATAACAATTAGATATTAAAATACTGCTATGCCGACATGTGTGTTTGCTTTTGCTGTTTTGCACTATATTCTCCTATTTTTGTAATTTTTTTTTTAATATATATTTTTTTTTTTTTAAATATTTATCTCAGGGTATTCGCATTATTGTTAATCATAATTGTTATTTTCTATAAATGTGGCAATAATTATTTCTTTTTGTAATAATAAATATTATGGGACAAGGGTGTACCTGGGGGTTTTGTATCGTCCACCGCCAGGTAAGGCAAAATTATTAGGTGGTTGTATAGATGCTTTTGTTGATTGTATTTAATATTTTCGAGAAGAAAATATCTTTTACTTTTGAAAAAAAACTGTTCTGTCAAAATGGCACATTATACTTCACAACATAAAAAAAGCTCTTTAACAGTAATTTATAATTGTTTGTTTTTATTTTTATTTTTTTTACCCGTTGTTTATTCATTAACATTTTTACTGAAATAAAAGCTTCTTAGATTTTACAAAACTATAATATTACTTTTCTTTATTATAGTGAATGCTCGATCACGAAATATTTTCTTTTCTCCAAAAAAAAAAAAGAAAAAAAAAACACGTCCAGGAATCTAAAGTTATGAACTAATTTTTTCATTCAAAATCAATTTCTTTCCTCTTCAGGAAATCGTTACTTGTTTATTAATCTAGACTCTCCATTATTGTTCATAATTCATTAATTTTAACCAAAGTTGTCTCCGAACGAAAGGAATACAAAGAAATATTAGAAAAATCGCAAATAGAAAGGGCCAAAGGCGGGAAAGTATTTTATGTGCAATAGGGGAGTATGGGGCAGTTTTAAGTTAAGAGTCTCCTTAAAACCAATATGATTGAGTTATTAGCTTCTGGAAATTATTCAAATTTGGAATTTTGTTTCTATAATAAAGGAATGCATTGCATACTCTTAAAATGATAATTATAATTCGAGCCTTCGAGAAGAGCTAGGTAGAGCACTGCACAAGCACATTCGTGTAATATGGCTAAAAAAAAAGAATCACTGTACTCGGCGTCGCACAGTGGGCCCTACATATGGAAAGTCATACCCAAAACTAAGAAATTAATGTGTCATGTATGAAAGTGAAACAAAACCCTAGTAAGGTATATTTTTATTTATATTTCGTCTACCAACATCTAAATATCTTCACTATCGAACATTTTTGATCAGTTGTATCTAAAATTCCGCATAAGGCTCAGATGAAATGAACATTCCATTAACTATGTCGGTGAGGTTATCGTTTTTCTTTGAAACAAAACTCTCTATATTTCTTAAAATCTGTAGTGCGAGGTTCTTTGGTCTCTTCACTCAGCGAAAATTACTGTGTTTTTCGTAAAATATTGAACCCAAAATAGAACCGAAGTTATTTTTGTGTACATTTTTGATTCTTGATTCTTATTTTATGATAAATTAAACAAATAAGAAGAAAAACGCCAACAGTATAAGAATTATAGTTTTCGTATTCGTGGACTATATTGTATGACCCTTAATTGAAATGCGTTTTGCCCAGGCACGAGTTGGACTAATAAGTTGTTTTCGTATCTTTTAAAGACGCAATGTTTTGAATTTAACTAAATATTCCTAGAATAGTATAACTTACACAACTTTTGTCCTGTAGATTTTATCATTGTCAATTGTCCTGTAGATTTTATCATTGTCAATAATCATCGACCAAAATATTGCGTCCTAGAAGGGTACGGCAGCATCTAACTGATGAGCGCAACTATTGTGCCTGGGCGAAGCCCATTTCAACCAAAAGTCATAAAAACATTTTAAAGATTGAAATGAACATTTATTTCATTAACAGGTCATTGAATCCAAAAAAATTTTAGGATTGTTTTTATACTGTCACGCTTAAAAAAAGTCATCATTTGATAAAAGTAACTATAACTTTGTTCCAAGACGTCGTATCGTTTTGATTTTAGTCTCATTGGATTCAGCGTTAAAATCTACCCCAAAATCATGTGCCATATGCTAAGATTGTACTAAAAAAATATTTCAGATTCAAAGCTTCCTCTCCCATCCCTTGCCCCCGTCTTTGAAAGCGACCATAAAAAAAGCCAACACGGGGATTTTGGGGAACTTTGGGTATGCTTGAGGAGATCAAATTCTGCGTCGACACCAATCATTTTATATTATAGGAATTGCTTTTTTGACCCTAGAATACGTATACTCCGAAAAATCATGTTAAACAATATCGGAAAATAAAATTATTAAAAAAATTCGCGCAACCCACTTTTGCTTTCGACTTCAGTTTGTTATAAAAGAACAACTAGTGCATAAATGTGCATAAGCAGTTTTAAAAGTTCGTTGCGCAATTCTGAAATAAAGTGAAATTAATTTTTTTGACCTACTGTTCTCTTCAAAATGAAATATTTCCCGTTAGAGATATAAATTTGATTACGGAAAATGTTTAATAAATTCATCTTACCTTGATCCATATAAAATATAACCTGATTTTAGTATTTGTTGCACAACACAACAAATAAAAAGCCTCAAATGAATGATAAAAACACTGTAAAACACTTCCCGGAATCGAAATCCACTACTTCGGAGAAGGTATTTTGGCTGTTGTAAGTACCTTCAAAGTAATTTAAATGGGACCAAAAGATGTCGGAATATGTAATCAACAAAAGTAATAACAAAAACATCGAACGGTACTGTTTTCCATTTTTGAGTTTTGGGCACGACTCTGGTATAGCGGGTCTCAGTGTGCGTCGGCAGTTCGTTCGAATTTGGGTTCAGGTACGCCTAGTACGCAGGTAGACTGGGAAAAAATTATTTCTCATACAAAATTTTTCTCAATTTTGTCTCGGATTTTTCTTGAGCAGTACGTAGTTCACGCACAAAATCCAAAGTTTGTTTTAAACTCTACATTTAAAAGTCTTCTATTAATTTTTTCAAAACAAATATTGTTAGAAGCTTTGGTTCTTATGAATACAAAAAAAAAGCTAAAACTAAAGGATTTTTAAGTAAAAGCTAGGTTTTGCGTGAATAAAACCAAGCTTAAGCTAGCTAGTGAAAGCTGTTTTTAAGTAATAGCTATTTTAAAATAGCTTACGCTAGATTCCATTAGCTTTAGCTTGTTTTTCCAGCTTAAACTTTAATTCATGTGTTTGAAAATAGCTGTAACTAGAATATTATAGTAAAAACTACAAACATTTCAAGATTATTCCACTCCTCTGTCTAGAAACCTTTTTGTCTAGTTCAAATAGTTTGAAGCATTGGCCCACCCGTTTAGATTTTAACGTACAGTTGGTGCGACTGATAAAAAAACAATTTTTTAAATGTTAAAATGACAGGACTGTCTAGCTTTAGATACTAGTAAAATCTTTGACTATCTAGCTTTAGCTTATTTTAGAAACAGATTTTACGTTTTTTTTATTCACAAGGATCAGTATTTTACACTTAGTCAGGGGCGTAGCTAACAGGAATACTGCTCACCAACTTAGTGCGGCAAATTTTTGTTTAGCAAAAGGACGAAATATGCTATCATAAATATGTACTCGGTTTTGTTATATTTTAAATTTACAAAATCCATAGAAAGATTCATTTATTTTTGCCAAATTGTTTGAAATATTTTTGGATTTAAAAGGAACGAATGCTGCGAACCAATTAAAAACCGCCCTGAGTTATTTAATAAAATTGTGGAATAAAATTTTTTTCAAGCACAAAACCCTTTCTGAGATATTCGCAAAAAACTAATTTTTATGACCTTTGACCCCTTATAACTGAGTGGTCATCGGATCGTTGAGGAACTCTCTCACTTTTTAAAAAGTCCCATTACCAACGTCCATGATGCCAAATTTCAGCCTCTAGATAATTGTTTCCTTTCTTTGGCATTTTTTCGTCTATTCTTACTAGATTGGAGATTGAAAATTTCACTTGATCCCAATCTCAATCATTCGGATGATTATTCCACAATTTTGTAGCTGATGCAATTTCCCACCGAAATTGTATATAGAATTTTTTTCGTTGCATTAACCGTTTAAAATTTACAGCAGATTTTCATGACCTTTGGCCCCCTTAAGAATTTTTTTTGACTTTTCGATTTGCTGTAACTTTTTAAGAGTTAATGCTACGAAAAAAAAAAATTCTAAACACCATTTTTGTGGAAAATTGCCTTAGCTACAAGATTGTAGAATAAACTTTGTCTCTAGCACAAACCGTTTCTGAGATATTTGCAAAAAACTCATTTTTATTACTTTTGACCTCTTAACTGACCTAGCGGTCATCGGATCGATGAGGACTGAGGATTGAGGATTATCTCTCATTATAGATTCGATCAAAATCGGTAAATTATTGAATTGAATGCGTTAGATTCGGAGATTGAATTTCATCGAAATCGAAATGAAAAATCGAATCGGAACAGTATGAAATAAAAATGATCGATTTATTTAAACGATCGGATCATTATGGTAATCTATTCTTGAACGATTCGATCATTTAACATAAACGATTTACACACCTTAAATCTTAACGGATCCTTTTCAGCCCCACTGTTTCAGCTTTTCTCTAAGCCCTTATTGTCATTTGATGGAAATCCACGCTTATATATTAGAGTTAAGTCATCTATTTGGTCTTAAGATGTAAATGAGTCAACTGAATTCCTGTATTTCCAGTTGTCAGGTTAAGTGCATCTGCATCACTTCATTTTGCCAGTAAAAAGTGAAGGTTACAGTATACAGCCTTGTACGATCCCACTTTGTACTTCAAACTCCTTTAACAACCTTGCCATATGCAAGTTTATCTGGGATGCCCCGCTTGTCAAAAGCAGTCCAAATAAACTCCATATTTACACAGTCGTTGGCCTTTCCGATTTCCATGAATACCGGGTGAAAAGTTCAATTTTAAGTTTTTTTTTTGTAACAATCTCAAACTAAAGAAACCTTAATTTAAATAGTTTTTTTTTATTAAAATTAAACCAAACAATAAAATCTAAATTCTTAAATAAAACAAACATTCTTTCCATATGAACATTTCCTTTCACACAATTTTTATTTAATTTTGTTACTTATAAGCTTAAGAGGGAACTTCATAAATTTGTACACCCTTATCTTGTATTTACAAAAAAAAATGGACAAATTTAATCAAACTAAAAAAATAGGAAAACACTTATTTCCACTCTAATTAACTAGTATTTTTGTTCTTTCTTCTTTTTCTCGTTTCTTTTTTTTTATAAATGTTTATAATGCATTCCCACTTCTTCACCTTTATATAACCCTCGCTGTGTTTACTATCCATTGAAATTAAACAAAAAAAAAAATCAATCTAAATTATTGCCCTCTTAAAACTAAATGTGCGTAAATGTATGGCTGAATAAAATTATTCACATAAAAACAAACAAAACAAAATTCTATGCAAAATTGGATATGTGTGTGTAGGGCAACACTTGGTCAAGGCATTCGATCTGGCTGTGGTATAGTTCCTATAACTGGACCTGGAGGACTTCAACACTATGCCACGGCTGACAGACGTTCCAGTGGCAGTTTAAGGGTAAGTACGCATTTCAATTATTCATCCTTGATTTATTCCAATTAGTGATACACATTTAAATCAATCGAAAATCCAATTTACAAAAAAAAAAAAAAACATCTTTCAAAAAAAAAATCGTATAATTTCTGTCTCTAGCTTGTATTGCTGTGAAGCTTTAATTGTTTTATTATTTTTCCATAAATATATAACTTAACTGTTGATATAGCAAAAATGCACCAATTATTTTGATTCATGTTTAGAATATCATCTAATTGTTTAGTACGTTCTGGTATTTATATTTGTTTTTTTAAAATAAAATCTATAAATATATTTGTATTATATTTAAGTGTATAAGTACTCAGTTTATTGTATGCAAACTTCAGATGTTGCATGCACGTCGGCAAATAATTCTGTCAACATTTTACTTTTTCCGTTTTGTTTTTTTACTAAAGAAAACTAAAAAAAAAAAAACAAGGCACAATCAGATAAAAGCAGGATAATTTACACTCAATCTCAGTCCATCCCCTATACAAAAATACTAACTATCAAAAAGTTTGAATTTGTTTAGTTAAGCATGAAATTATTTCACACAACTGTGATTATCTTTCAAATTAATTAAAAAAATAATAATAAAAATACAAACAAAAATTATGTAAGTGAAAATAAAATTAATAACTTTTTTATGCTTCTGTAAAATAACTCAACTAAATCAATAATATTAATAATTGTAAATAATACGATAAACTATTCACTTTTTGGCATAATGTATTAAATTATTCCAAAACTAGACTTATTTTTTTATTTTTTACCTATGGATATGTATATTTAAACTAATTTATTCCTTAATATACATATTTATGCAATTTAAAAAAAAAAATTAAAAAAATATGTTCTTGCACACTAGATGTACAAATTGTTCGATTATACATATATTTATACATACCTTACAATAGATTTTATTATTTATATCAAATTTTAAATTTGAATATAATTTTACGATGTACAAAATAAAATATTATTTTTTTTTGTCAAGTATAATGTTTATGTTTTTAACCAAATCAAAAATTAAATACGTACTTGCTAGACATATCCTTAAATTTATTAAAATGTTTTGTTTTGACCAATATTTTTAGTGCTCTACTAAAGTAAAATTACTCTCTTGAATTTCGAAAAAAAGTTGAATGCATGAAGTTTTGAAGAGTTGAGTTTTGAGAAACTAGAAATTATGTAGGAAATTAAATATAGAGATTTTCTGATTTAAGAAAACAAAAAAATTAAAATAAAAAAATTAGAATTCGAGTTCTCATATCCAGAAATCTAAAAAGAAAAACATTGCCTTAGAAATAAATACATATACGTTTATGAGTAAATATCTACCTTTCTTTTTTCGATCATTTCTTTATAATAATTCTTGAATTTAAAAAAAAAATGCAAAATGTTAAATCGTCACCTGAGTGCAAGAACTAGGTAACTCGCATTTTTCATATTCCAAGTTATCAGCAAAAATGTTATTAAGAATATTTTACTAGACTCTTTTTCCAATGTAATCCGAACACAGCAACATAATTTTTTTTTTACGTGATAAGGATATTCGTGATCTATAAGATATCGAATAAATCATTATTATTTTTGTTATTTTACCTGAAACATAAAATAATTAGTGAAACAATAGGTAGTTACCCAATTCTTGCACCAATTTTTTTGCTGATTCTTAATTAAAATCATTTTACTTTTCTGAGAAAAAAATGCTTAACTTCATTGAAAATTGTATGTACATATGTAAGTCTGAAACCACACAGACTTCGGAGACAGCTACCGTCTAACTAAAGTCTTTTTTCAAGATATGTAATAACTATTTTCGCGGTTAAGCACCTAGCTATATTCCTAAAAAAAATCTTGCATGTTTTAAGAAAATACCTTTTTGTGAATTTTTAGGGTACGATACTTAGCTCGAGTAATAATTTTTATTTTTACTAAAACATCACTTTAATTTTAAAATTCGCGAAGAAATATAAATAAATTAAATCCGATCACATCGAACGCAATAGTTTTTTTCAGATTTAATGAAAAGCTTTTTTTTGCTGTGTAACCAAGTGCATAAAACGGTAAATTATGTATTATCTTAAACAACATTGTCAATAGAATTATCCATATTGTTTGATACATTTTATTTATCTGCTGTTTGGATGGGTATACAGTTGTAGTAGTCAAAAAATCATACATAGGTATTTATACTTTAATTTTTTTTTATTACTCTTTCGCTTTGGTTCAGTTTTTGAATTTTTAATTAAACTTTACAGGTCTTATTTGAGTTGCAGCTGATTGTGCGAGCCAAGTGTTCAAATTAGATAACTTAAATTACCTGATTAACCCAAAAAATTCATATCGCAGATACCTACTTCTTGCACTTAAAATTCTTGCGTTATTTTAGTTGTCTAGTTTTTTCATTGCTCCATATATAGTAGCAGAGAGAGAATTAGCCTCAAATATATATTTCATTAAATGGTAACTACCGTAAGGTACCTTAAAATCATATTATCTCAAAAAAGACAAAAATGTAGTTACCTAGTTCTTGTATTCAGGTGGCGAAATAACATATCAAAAACCATTGCTATGTCGGCTTAGTTGGGACATTTGGAGTTCCCCTTTTGCACTCATTTTCACTCTTAATTCTCCAAAATATTCTTCTTGTTTGTCTTGTGGTACAGATTCAAAAATTTAGAATATAGAATAAAGTATTTTATTACGGAACACATTATAACTTTATGTCCTAAATGTCTTACAAATTTATCGGACAATATTTTTTACTCTCCAGGCTATTGTCAGAGGAAGAGGATCACATTATAGTATAATAACAAAATTGTCATTTTATCTTATATTCGATCGAACAAAGATATTTGAATAATATTCAAAATACAACTGTGGTCCTAATATTTAATAATTAAATATGATTTTCACCTATAATGTAGGTATATCAAACTCGAGATTTTGATAAAAATTGACATTATAATATGAAAAATATGAAAAACGAAAAAAGTGGGTCTGGCAATTCCTATGTCTATTTTCAGTCTATTCGAATACAGCCTAAACAGACAGTTCAATTTTCTTAAACAAAACTTATTCTTGAAGCCAAAATAAAAAGTATTTTTATACAACTTACTATTTTAAAACAGTTAAAGAAAATCTTAATTTTCTCGAAAATTTGTTTTGTGAATACGATCTACCATTTGACATCAAGCCTCAAATTTAAATTGAATCGATTCAAATTAAATTTAAGTTTTTTCTTACCGCCACATTATTCACTCGATACATACAGATTTAATTTTAAATCCAGATGAATTAACATTGAATTTGTATGATTTACATCCGGATTTAAATTTTTAATCTAGATGTATTGAGTGAATAATATGGCGGTTATACTAATAGCAATAACTTTAAATACAAACCGTGTTTTTTTGGGATTTTATATATAGTATAGAAATTTCAAAAAACAAAACCATGCGCAGTAGGCTGTTTACATTTCACGAATACAAAGCTTTAATTGGCAGTAATCCTACTGTTGATTCTGTACTTGTAATTCCTGTAAAACTCACTGGACTGTAAATAGCTTTTCCAAATCCATTTCTTCTATGTATAATTTTGCATCAAGGGGTCACCGGATTTGATCAGATCGAACGGTTTTTAAAGTTTTACAAAACCAATACTTGCGGTTTAAAGCCATTAAAAAAAAAAAGTAAAAAATAAATAGGTGTAAAACTGTGTCGTTTTATTTTTATGTAATGACCTAAGTATATGGATAATTAGCAAAAAATGTGTCTAATACTACGTTTGTCGTTTCCATTCCACCGACCACAAAACCGAAATTTCGGTAGATTAAACTGAAATCGTCTTCAAATCCCGAAGTTTTAGCATACAAATTTATTTCCTAAATTAGTGATGGCCTAAACGGTTATTTTTGGGTAACAGTTACCGTTATTTTGTAGTAACAGTTATCCTTAGCAGTTATTCAGTAACGATTATTTTACTTAAAGATACTTGGTTGTGTTTATAATAAACACTGTCTAACTTAAGGCAGCCGTCAAAGTTTAAAAAAAAACCTTTTGATTTGTTGCTAAAGTGATCTAACTTTATCTTACTTAAGACACTAGACAGCAAGTTTTCTGATATAACTTCTCACTTTTTAGTCATTAAAATCCGTATGGTCACCCTTCGACTTAAAAAAAAAGATAACTTCCAGTAAATTGGCAACCCTGAAATATTTTTCAAAATGTATCCATATTCTAGACCTATATTTTGAGGTATCGACCGAGGTACCAGGGTCACCCGTTTACCCTCCAGAGCCAATTTTCCGATATTACTCCTCACTTTTTAGTCATTAAAATCAGTATGTTCAACCTTTTACTTAAAAAAAAGATTACTTACAGTAAACTGGTAACCCTGAAATATTTTTCAAGATATAGCCCAATTCGAGACCTATCTTTTGAGATATCGACCGGGGTCCTGGGGTCACCCGTTTACACTCCAGAGCCTATTTTCCGAAATTACTCCTCGTCTATTCAAAGAACTGGTAACGTTGATAACGAATAACGTTTAAGCCTTAGGTGTTATTTCTTATCGGTTATTCAAAGAACCTTTTAATCAATGCATTTTATAGCAACGAAATTAAAAGCGGTATAAAAAATTTAATAATGCGCAGACTTTTAAAAATTGTTGTACCTATTTCATTTTTACTTTTTTTTTTTTATAAATTACTGTATGCCGAAATTATTAAATTAGATTTGATTAAATACGGCAACCGCCCTTGTTACAAAATGGTTAATAAGAAGTTATAAAAAGAAGTAGATAATGAATTATAAAAAAAACAGCAAAACAAAATGATTTAATTGGAGGTTCAATTTTTAAAATATTTATGTTTTCAAAATAGCTTTTAACGGCCTTTAGTCCATTTCATCCCGGAGATCTCACTTGGACTCAACAGTTGACTAGTGAGGGCCTTGTCAATAAGTAATTTCTATCAAATTCAGTTCATCTTACATAAATTTCATGATGAATACCTATTGTGAACTATCTCCAACCAGATTAGAATTCCTTATCATTAAAGCCGGAAGTTTTTTTTTGTTTTTCTTTTGTTTTTTGTTTTGTGCCCGTGGCCTGGTAATGTTGATATACGAAGATTTTAATGGACGAAAGGCCGTTAAAAGTTATTTTGAATCAATAATTTAACAAGTCCAATTAAATAGTGCTAAGTCTTCTACTTGGCTGATTTATTTAACAGTTACCAAAATTTCAAACCAACATTATTTGTCTGCAGAAATGGGACTTAAATGTTGCAGTGTTGCCGAACTTTTCTTTTACGAACCCGACCAAACAATACATGAATTGCCGTTAGTTTTTTTTTTTTTTTTTTTAATTCAATCTTTTAAGTACGTATCGTATTTCCGGTATAATTAGAGGCAAAGAAACCATGAGTATGGCTTTATCCCAGTGGGTAGGCTTGCTTAAATAAGTAAAAATTATTAAGTTCATTCGTTGCAGTTTTTATTCAATCAGGGTTAAGATGGCAATTTATTTTATAAAATAACTGCCTGTGTCTAATGAGTATTTTATAAAACCATTTCCATCATATATGTCTTTCACTAAAGATTGAACTCTCATCTTACTTCCTCTTATATAATTTAGCAGTATACCTTCAACCTATACTAATATTTTATTATAATTATTATTATGACCATTATCCCTATACCATTTTCGCCCAGCCAATATTTAAATGTATAAAAAAAATCCCTTGCTCGTGTTTCAACTCAGTTAATAAAAATAAAACCTTTGTGAGAATGACTATGTTCCTGTTCATAAAAAAGAATTGTATAAAGTACAACCCTTCTACTGTGCCCACTGCCTAAGTAAAGCCAGTTCATAAGTAAACCAGCTCATATGAATTTTATATTCACTAATTAAAATGTCTTGATTTCTTTTCAGAACCTAAGCTTTATTGGCGCTCAAAGCTGGGGCTAAAAACTATTTATTTAAAACTAATAGACAAAATTTTTAAAACATTTATAAAAATTCAAAATAATTAAACTGCCATACTCGCATTTCTGGATGTCACCTATGAGATTTTTTTCTCACTAAAATTGATAGTTTATTTAACTATAATTTCTTTGGCTTAACAGTACTAACGTATTTGATACAATTTTTATAAATGGGTAAGGACTTAAGCTAAAATTTATCTGCGAATAAAAAATTACAAAAATAAGCCGTAAAATAATTTTTGTAGTCAATGAAATAATGGTAAGTGTTTTTAATATTTTTTTAATTTCTCAAGAAGGCTTCATAACTTCGTATCAGTAAACAAAAAAAAAAAAAAAACACAAACTGCAATTCAACGAAGAATCAAAAAACCATACCATGTTCCAAATAAAACTGATTTTTAAATAAAAATTGCGAGAAAATTATGAAACAAAACATTTTAATAAAATAATAAAAACAAAAACACTTATAAAATCAAACAGAACCAATTTTATTAATAAAAAAATTTTATTACAAATATCTATTAATTTTTTTTTTTAAATAAATCTTGTAAATAGTAGTAAATGTTAATTGCTAGTTTACAATAATTAATTATAAATTATAATATCAATAAAATGCTTATCAATGTATGGAAAAGAGCAAAATTATTAAAATTAAAATAAAAAAAACTTAACAAAATGTATTTGAAATAAACAAAATTAAAAAAATAAAATAATATGCTTTAGTGAATATGAAAGAAAAAAATGTGCAACTTAAATTATATTGTAATAATTAATAATTAAAATTTTTATGTAGAGCATCAATTTATTTCATTAAAATGTATAACATTTAATGAAACTAATGCATTTATGAATGAAAATTAGCAGAATAAATTAAACTAATGGTACTTACCTTGCAGAATAAAAATATTAAATTAAACAATCGTGTTGCAAAAGTATTATTTTTTGTATAACTGATATAGTATTGGTGTGGTTACCCTTATACATGTTTTACAGTACGTCTGAAGTTACACTTGTCTTATAAATCTCAAGAAAAACACAAAAAAATAATTGATTGCATACAAAAATCAAATACCTCCAACGAAATAAAAAATGAGGGGGGGGGGTGAAATTCAGATTTGTGAAAATGCACAATCAAGGAGGTTTTTAACCCTAATCGACATCAGTGGTAGTTAAGCAGATATTAATTTAATGTTCTGTTGAGAGACAATTTAAAAAAAAAAAAAACTTTATTTTCTTTTAATTTTTAGTAATTTTCAAACGTTGTCGTAGATTTAAAAAAAATATGCCACTAATTTCTTTAAATATTCAATTTGAGTTTTAATTTAATGCAAACAATAGGTTCGTTTTATTGGCAATTTTATGGCTAGCGCAGTAAAATTTCCCTTGGTAAACAATATCAAAACCAAAAGTGCCGATAAATAATTTAGTAAATAAGTGAATATAAACGGTTTCAAAGTAAAAAAAAAAGTGCGGAAACTTACCCCAAACTAGATACTAGAGCGTAAGGTATCTTTAATATTTGGTTACAGTTTTTATTTACTTTTCACAAACTACTTCTAGATGTCAGGACTTACTTTTTGAAAAAAGTGGTAATTTTACAAGAAAAACCATTAAAAAGAAATGAAAGAATGGCACAAGTCCATAGCTTTCATCCCAATTTTCTCAAAAATAAGAATAAATTCAAGCATCTGGTTCTTAGTGTCTGACTTAAAATTAATAGGAGCATTAAACATTAGACAAAAAAATACCACTTATTAACTTAAGATTTTGAAACAAAAATAGTCTAAACGCAATTTAGCGTAAGTTGGCTTTCATTTTTCTCGGAATCATTTTGAATGGGCTTGTGCCATTTTTTAAGGAGGGCATTTGTCCCACTCTAACTACGCGCATGTGTATTTTCGTTTTTGAACAAAAGAATCTTGCAGATTTGTAAAATTCGCCGATGAGTTTCTTGATAGATTTATTTTTTTTTCTGTTCCTTGAAATAAAAAAAAAAAACAAACGACGCAAATACATATGTACTTTTACATACATATTTATTAAAGAGTTTGTGGGCACAATAGTCTTTTGCCTCAAAAACTAGTTCAAATGGGCACCCACTAATTCACAAAAAAAAAAATAAAACCTTGAAAAAAAACGGAATCCAAATCAGATTCGGAGACGGCTGCTCCTGGAAATGAGAACAGAGAAAATAAAACGCCAGAATTTTTTTTTTTTTCAAAAAAAGCCAAAAATATTTTTGGAAAATAAGCCAGAAATATTGGAAATTATGTCAGACGGGTATGAAAAAAAAGCCAGAAAGTAAAATGAAAACTACGCCAGAAAAAATTCATTTGGGAAAAAGGCCAGAAGAAAATGTTTTGTTTTCAAACAAAAGTTTAAAGTTATCAATATATAATATCACTAACACACCCCCCCTCCATGGCGGCCCCACGTCAGCACCCGTACGACCACCGTGCTACCGCGCAGAAGGCGGCCAAAAATTCGCGTCGTGGCGCCCTCCTCTTGTTGTTCTATATGACTCTTAAACAGTTTAAATGTAAAACTACAAATGTTTTTTAATAATTTTGGTCTTTCTATTTATAACCATAACAAAAATTTCATAACAATTTTTGAAAGATCAAAAAATGCTTTTCTATGATGGCGTCGATTATCCCCGATGTCCATTTTTTCAAGCTATTCCCTCTGGGGACTGGGAAAAAAAACACACCTAATATAATAAATTTTTATTTGCTCATAAAATTTAGGCTAAAAAAAGTTCCGAGCTTTTAATGAAAATGAATATTATATTACCGGCTAAATGGATAATTTGATTTTTTCGCAATTCCCTAAAGCTAAATTTCGAATTTTTATTCTAGCAACGGAAACTAGCAAGCTAAAATTTTGTTTGCTCAAATTTTCTGGAAATCGTCCCAAAAGTTTAATATAACCTGAAATTTTTGAATTGATTATAGATAATAAAAGGGTTCCCTGTGTATTTAGTTAATGATTACCTACATATACATCATATATTGAGTTGCAGTTTTTCACTTAAACACTAGATGTAAGGTATTCACGTCATAACGATTCGATGCAACACTAGGAAAACTGCAACTCAGAACTTTATACAGGGTTTTTGGTATAAGGTGCACCAAAGAGCTAAAGCGAGTAGGTTGGATTATGGATTAAGGCAAGAAAAAAATCGTATGGGATAAGGGGTCTATTTCCCCCCCGTTTAGGCGGGAAATATTAAAAAGCAACAGCAACACTTTTAATGTAATGCTATACTTTTTTTTAAAGCTCGTTCTTTTATTTTCTTTTTAATTTAAATTATTTGAGAGACCAGTTTTTTGAAAAATAAATTTTTAAACTCAATATTTTGAAATAATAATGAAAAAAATTGTGTTAAACTAATGTTTTTCAAAATTTTACGTTATTAAGTAGTATTTTTGTTTTTCATATTCAATGCTCCTATTAATTTTCAGTCAAACACTAAAAACCGGATGCCTAAATGTTTTTTTAGTGTTTGAGAAGGTTAAAGATAACGATATCTACTTTACTACTTAGTAGAAAAAAAAATCTTTGGAACAACAAAATAATCGATGGAAGTCAAATTCAAGGAAAACTTACTTTTGTTATTTTCAATTTTCTCAAAAACTGGAATACATTTTGACACTTAGTTTTCAGCGTTTGGCTGAAAATTGATGGGAGGATTGAATATTAAATACGAAAATACTACTAACATAAAATTTTGGAAAAAAAAATAGTTTGAACACAATTTTTTGATTTTTTTTTTCAAAAATTTAAGTTTTAAAATTAATTTTTGAAAAATTGATCACTAAAATAACTTATTTTACAAAGAACATAAAAAAAGAGGTTTTTGAACTTACAAAAAGGTACAACATGCCATTGTAATAGTTACCGTTGGTTTTTAATAATTTTTTTTCTATCTTAAGTCATTTTTTTTTTTTTAGAAAATTTCCTCTACCATAATTTTTAGTTTTCTCAAAAAAAAAGACACTTGGATGTTTTCTTTTCCGTATTTGACTAGAAATTTACAGGAGCATCGAATTTTAAAAACAAAATTTTTAATTTCGTAAAATTTTGAAAAAAAAATTAGTTTGAACACAATTTTTTTCAATATATTTTTCAAAATTTTGAGTTTGAAAATGAATTTTTCAAAACTCTCTAGTAACTCAAATTAAAAACAAAATAAAAGAATAGATACCTGGCTTTAAAAAAAAAAGTATAACATGTCATTTTAAGTGTTACCGTTGTTTTTTAATAATTTTTTTTCTAGTCGATTTCAAGTCGATTTTTTTTAGAAAATTGGCCTACCCGTCTAAGCGAAGGGAACTAGACCTACCACGCCCCCCCCCCCCCCCCCCCCCTCCCTCCCATACGATTTTGTTCTTGTCTTAACTTCAACTACTTCGTTTCGTACGCGATTACGTACTTCTTCAGGTCTCTAAATAAATTAAAAAAGACCTAAAGCCCACTTAGGATTATAAGATTTAAACCTCTAAGGGTCACGAAAAAGGTATATTTTATTGTCAGAATGTAGGAAAATGTTGAACTTTTTACACTTTTTATAATAAAACTGGACCATTATTTGCACAGGACACTGGACAGTTGTGAACACTTCTAACATTTTATTCCAAAATAATACAAACTAAATTTTGTTTGTAGTAACCTTCAAAAATCAAATAGAAATTATTTTAATTACTTTTGTATACTTTTTCCCTAATGTAACTGTATTAAAAAATCTGTACCTGCCTTATATCCTTAATTCCAACTCCCATTACAACCATGATTGAAAAGAGCAAATTCTTCATAATGTGTTTTGTTATAATTGATTGATTCCTAAATTGTTTATATAGATAGCAGCACTCCAGGTCAAGATTCAGCCTACCTCAAATAATTTTCAAATTTTTTAAAAAATGTAATGCAGAAATTTATCTTTATTACAAAAAATGCCCGAAAGTATAGTAACATTAACATATACTAAAATTCATTTTTCACTCTATGTCCATAGAAAACGAAGCTGCGTTCATCAATCGCAAAGGACGGTAGCTGAATTTTTTAATTTTTAGCCTGATTGTTTGATTGTATTTAAAAGTGTTTTGAATTAGAAAATAGATCTTTAGCCAAATAAGATTTCTTAAGAAAATAGCTTAAAATATGATCTAGCTTTGCTCAGATTAGCTATTATTTATTTGTATGTGTTAAAACTGACATTTTTTGTTATTTGTTGTAAACTTTGACATTTTTAGTTTGCATAAATATTAAAGCAAAATGAGCAGAATTCTAATTTGATTTTATTAAATATTTATTGTCAGTATTTTGAAAAACATTAATTTTGAAAAACAGAATTTTGTAAAACTGAATCGAAAAAAAAACAGAATTTTTGCAAGGCCAGGCAGAATTATGAAAATCAGAATTTCAAAAGCAGAATTGTGACACGCTCCCAGATTTTCTTTGAAACATACCTACCTACCGAATCATTTTCAGGAGGCAATTATCCCCCTTTGGTAATTGTTGCACATAATGGTAGATGTCTAGACTCTAGACATAGCTACTCAATAACACCTTTTTTAGAATTGATAACTTCATGGCAGATCACTTTGAAAAAAAAAAAACAAGTTATTGTGAACCAATTTTAGTTGAATTTTAAAACTTAATATTTACAAAATAGGTACAACTATAAAAGGAAGATCACATTCCCTCCTTTTTTTATATTAAAACTCGAAAATTCAGGCAATTTTAAAGAAAAAATCTGACTTATCAATCGATTCTCCTCAAAAAATATGGTTGTTAGACTTGGATTTAACATTTCGAAAGAATGCTCCAAAAATGGGAAAAATTGAAATCCGTGTCAATGGAAGTTTTTTTTTTGTTCTGTAAAGTATTTTTTCATGATTTAATTTACATATATACATTCCAAAATATCGTTTACCTATATTAAAAAATAAAAATCATATTCAGCAGAATTTTAAAGGTATAAATTAAAATGAATAAAATAATTTTTCCATAACAAAAAAAGCACATTAAAAGAGATTAAAAACAGTAAAACCAAAGCAATTCAATTGTCTTTTGCTTAATAACAGATTTTTAATCAATTGGTCACTAACTTTTTCTACAGTTTAAGTGGTTTAACACATTTTGTTTCGACTTGAGCTCATCTCGTTCGCTTTCGAAGAGATAAGAGCATAAACAGATATAAAATATTAAGCATATATACCTATTAAACTTTTGGCCAATTATTTTCATACTGTCGATAATCCGCCTGGTGAAATTCCAATTATAATTAATTCTTTTATCCCGTGGGATTAAAATAATAGCAATCATGCGGCTTTAAATTAAACTAATTAAAAAAAATAAACTTTTTCAATGTACTACCATACCATAGTCATATCATGAAGTTCCCTTCACACAGCACGACGACACAATAGATACATATAACAGATTGCTGTGGTTCAGATAAATAAAAAATTAATATTATGTATTTATGTATATAAAAAATCAATATCTTGCAATCAGCACATTAATTATTATTACTCAACCGGCAACATCAACTACTACAACCGTACCAGATATCGATACATATGTATATCGGTATTCGAGTATATCAAAGCTACAAAGGAACGTGCATTCACAACAATACAAGTCTATTAGATGGAATTTTCGCGATTGTAAATATACTTAACAAAAAAAAATCAATTTTTTCAACCTTTAAATTAAATAAAAAAAAAATATTTATTGCATTTTTGATTTAACCAATTATTTTATGAATTAATAATAAAAAACAAATGTCTCTACATAACATATTCATTTATTATTCCTCTTCGTTAACGCTTAAAAAACAAATACACAAACAGATTTCAGCATGGAAAGGATCACAGGTACTTAATTCCATCTCCTTCCATTTTATTTTTCTACATTTAGATATTTTTTATGTTTATGTTTTACTCTACAATAAATCTTGAAAAAAAAATAATTTAATTTAATATAAAATTTGTTCTCTTTTCGTTTCGTTCTTCGCCTCCATCATCATCGTCGTCTCGATGTTGCTTATTTGGCTGGATTTAATTCTATTCCTTCAGAGTTCATTGTCGAAAGCTTTTCGTTTTAATGCAAAAGCACGTGGAGAACGCTCCTTTGGAAATTCCACATCTCCAACACCATCGTACAGCAGTAGCGAAGGTGGAGGAGGAATCTATGCAACAATTGGACCACCCCTATTGCCACCCCCGACAACAGCACCACCACCGCCTCCACCCAGTCACCGGGTAAGTGCACCACCAGCAGCCTCGGCATCCTCAGATCCGACACTTGTTATGGCCTATGGCCAACATAGACGGGTTAAAAGCATCAGTGATATCGAAGTGATGGCCGCTTCGCCTGTATGAGAATCAATTATTTAAGGGATGGTGCTTATGTATATGCTTACATCTCCATATAGTAACTCCACTATCTACACGTACATTCATAGATACATATGTACTTGTATATCTAATTATTTATATTTAATTTATAAACAAATCGTTTTCAGGAAAAAAAAAACTAAAAAAAAAAAAGAATATTTATGTATAAATGTATGCAAGATTTATTTTTCCTTATTTTCTTCTACAAATGTATTAACTTTTTATTCAAAGAGAATGTGTGGTTGTATTAGTATAATTAAAAATAAAATACAAAAAAATATACACTGCATAAAATTGAATGTGAATAAATAAATAAATAAATAAGTAAATAAATAAATAAATTTAGACATAAAACTTCATACATGAAAGAAAGGACCACAATTTAAAAAAAAATAGAATTTTATTAAATAAACGAACGCTTTCACGATTTTAAACAAAACATAATAAATATTATTTTCCGAATATATTAAAATGTTATAAAAAATACAGTATTAATAATAAAAATATAAAAACATATCGCAATTCATCATACGACCAAATCTACTCATAAATACTTATATAATAAAGACTCACTCAAAATATAAAAACAAAAAAAGTTTTTTTTTAAATCTCTCAAGTATAAATTATAAAATTTTTTCAAATAATATAAACTTTAACAGAAAAACAAATATAAACTACAATCAAAAAGTCTTGCGATATGTTATAAAAATAATATTTTTTTAATAAACTATAAATTAAAATAAACCTTCACCGACAAAAAGACAATTATTTATTACCTAAATGAAATTAAATTAATGTTAAGCGTTTCTGAGTCCTTTAGCATACATAGTTTAATGAATATATTTATTTCTTAAAAAAAATGTTGTATTAGTAATTACAAAACTAAAACCAAAGCAGTTTCAATTTTTTTTTGTTCATCTTCGATTACTCATTATTGTATTTGTTAGACTAGGGCCCTATTGCACCAACAACTTATCACTCAACACTTAGCTAATTATAATAAATCGTGATACAATTTTGCTGTAGCGGAATGAGACAATGCCCGCAAAAATAATTTGTATTGGCCTTAAAGCGGACACAAGGCCTATATGCATTATGTGCGGGGAAATTATGTCACCCATCGCTAAAAAATCGTGTCACGATTTATGAAAATTAGCTTAGTGGTAAGTTGTTGGTGCAATAGGGCCCAGTTAATACTAATCAGTGAATAAATACAGGCAAATATGTTGGTCTGACGATGGGTGTAAACAAAAACATTACAATGTTAACATAGTTTTATTTATTTGTCAGCTTAGGCCTTCTGCACACGATTCGTCGTGGAATAGACGCAGAGAAGATTCATAACCTCTTTTCGTTTAGGTACTGCTCAAAACTTCTCATTTTAGTCTGAAGTTCTGTCGAAGTTCATATAAAAAAATTTGACCAAAGCTGACCATTTTGGGAAGTAAACGAAGAGACCCATAATTTACCGACGATTCCACTACAGCTAGCCTTCTGCACATGAAACAAGATCATCACTACAAATATTCAATCAAATTAAGATTAGGTTTGTTCGTTGAACTTTACCCAGGGCTGACCCAGGTTTTCTTGACAACCCCGGGAGTTGTAAAAAAAAACCCTGGGTTTTTCGATTCTTAAAAAAACACTTTAGGGCTCTGAATTGTGTTGTTGACATTTTAAGCAAGTAAGAATTTCTGTACTCGAATAATTAAAACTTAAAATACGATTGAAAAATGAATAAAAACAACTTTAAACGTTTCCATTTTCTTTTCCAATTTAATTTTAGTCAATTAGTGCACTATTTTATTTAATTTCCATTAAACAATCACGAATCTTCAACAAAATAAATACTTTACAATGTATGTCACTTGACAGTGTATTCGTTACCTCAACTCATCCCAGCAAAAAACCTAGATCTACTTCAGGGCGAGTTCAGGGCGACCCCAGGCTTCAAAAAACAGAGAATTTGATTGTTAGTGTGAGTTCAGGGTTTTCAAAAAACGCTTTGGGGCGACCCCAGGGCGACTTCAGGGCTCAACGAACAAACCTTATCCGACAAATTTCACCAAAATGTTCAGTTAATACTTCAAACTACAGATATACGCCTGGCGAATGACATTGCTGAATGCCCGACAATCATGTCAACTACCATCCTGGTATGGCATTGCTGCATCAGTCTCAATTAGAGAATATGTTATACTATTCTCCACCCTTGGGGCCGAGGCCTATCTGCATCTCTTGCATTCAAGATCCGAAGATCCCAAATACCAACGCTGTCGCATTTGACGTCAAACCACAACCCGACGATGCTCCTTCTATGATGATCTAATGGGCAATTAGAGGGGGGGGGGGGGGATCACACCCCGTCGCGTCGTACCCATTTTCAGTTATTTTGGAAGTATTGAGCCACCAGCATTCGTAGACGCACAGACACCACTCAAACAACCAATTCTCTTGTCCCTTCCCTACAATATTAGGAAAGATATTCCTACGTGAAACCTCCAACTCCACTCCCGAGGCCGAGAGCAGGGCCGTATTTTCACTTACACTTAGTTTAATTCACCCAGGCTGACCAACCAAGGCTAACCATACTTATCATGACTCATTTGTGAGCCATATGTTTAATTTTGCAATAGCGGCTGTCCTCAATTCCAAGTCTTTGCCGCCCCCCGAACGACAAGAAAAGAGACGCTCCTCGACAATCAAAAGATTGCCATTAACCCTCCTGTTGTTTAGCTAGACAAAGACTTCGGTCGTCCAAACACACTCAGTTCAATTATTTCTCATCATTATTAGATAAGACTAAATTAACTATCTTCATCTATGTATCATCGACCACCGGCTTCCACCACGAGGAGGTACAACATATATGTAGATACTTTAAGTTCCCAAAGTATAGGCGCGGCAAGCCGCATCCAATTTAGGGCCCCCTGTTGGAAGCCACACTCAGAGCTAGTAAAATTTGAAATGGAAGGATAAAATTATCTCAAAAAATTATGAACTATGTAAAAGTATGGGAATACAAATTCATACAAATTCGCCTCAATGTGAATTAGACGCACGCAAAAAATCATTAATTGTTCAGTTTATACATACATATTTCAAAGCGAATCCAGTATTTGGCAGCGAAACAGGGGAATTTTGATGATTTCCCAGAGCCCTCTGAAATACTGGCCAAATACAGTCAAATTAGGAAATCAAATTGGATTTTTCGATGGAGAAAATTGTATTTAATGTTTGCTTATACCTCGTAAGTATAAAATCGAGTTTTTTGGGTTAGGGAAGAGGCGCCATCATGAAAAAGAGATTGGTTAAGTTTTTCTCAAATAACTCATTCTCATTTTATTTAACAATAAAAGTCCAACTACAACCTCAGAATTCTATTACAAAATATTTAAATCATAATCATTCATTTAAGCAGGTAAACAAAATTTATATACAAATATACCTAACAATAATTAAATTATCTATAAAATATGACATTAACGACTGCTGTACGTTGCTTCAGCTTTAAGTTATAGTGGGTCATCACATGGCTTAAATAAGTTCAAGAAATATGAGGAACAACCAAGATGTTGACAAAATTGACATTTCACTCACGGCTCATCAACCTTTTCTGGAAGGAAATGGGTGTAATTGCTGATAGCACCATCAACTGCCCTTGTATCAGTTAAATAGGCCTGGAATAACTTTCAAAACCTTAACCCCAAAAATTCCAAAAACTCGGTTTTACACTTAGAAGGTGTACCCAAACAAATACCATAAATAAAATTTTGTCAATCGAAAAATGCAATTTCATTATCTTTTTTTTACTTATTTTACAGTAGGGTGACGTGGTCATAGATGCACCACCGTTTTTTTTAACGATCATAACTCTTTCAAAATGAACCCTTTGTGCTCAGTTTTTTTGATATCCATTCGATGGGTTATTTAAGTAGATACGTACAAACTTACATTTTTGATAGCACCTGTCTTCTTAAAGTTAGCATACATTTTTTGAAAAACGGCAAATGGTGCATATGGTACACTATGGTATATACTAAATGCACGAATCGTGTGTGCACAATGCACCAGGAGGGTGCTAATTGCACTACGGATTGATTTTTAGAATTAAAAACACAATTTCAATAAATATTATTGAGCTTTATTAGAACTAACTTAAATTATGAGATTATTAAAACACAAATAAATAGAAAAATTCATGTTAAATACAGAAAATTAAAAAAAAAAAAAATTATTAAAAAAAAATTAATTGAAAGACTCTATATCACAGAAAAAAATTAACGAAAACTAATTTTTGAACATCAAAAAACCTTAAAAACAAAAACAATTTACGAATATTTACATTGCCGAAATATTCGGCAAATTTGTAGGATGATTGCTGCCGTTTAGTTGGCTCCAAAACATCAGGACCATGGTGCATTTAGCACTGTGCTTATGTGGAGCATTTTGCACCACCATGAAATTTTTGATACAAATTAAAATATTCAGAAAAAACATAACAAAATTATCAACTTCTTATTTTAAAATATAAAAAAATGCCCCTAATAAGCGATTCATTAATTTTAAATAAAGAAACAATCGATTTCCAAGAAAATATTAAAAAAGTAAACTCACCTCAATTTTTTTGTTTTTCATTAGAAATTGACAAATTAGTTTGCACACGTGCACCAAAAAGCACTTATACGACCAGACTTAAGTCTAACGCAGTTGCTTAATGTAACGGACACATATAAATGAGGTATACATCAATACAGTTGCTAGTTTGCTGGATATAGCTATGGTGCATTGTGCACCACTGGTGCATTTATGACCACCTTACCCTAAGTACTATTTGTGAGATGGAAGCTTTGAATTCCTCGCATTTATTTTTATTTGATGTCGTTTACGACGTTTCAAAGTTTCATCAATTATCCTTTGCGTTTTTTACAAAACAAAAAGTTTACATACATTTGATAAGATATTTTTTAAAAATAAAGCACTTCGTAGGTTGTTCGTTTGTTCCCGCACATGTTCGCAGTTTAAAATACTGTAAATTGTACCAACAAAAGTTACTGAATAATTCCTTTTAAACAGTGACTATAACTAGTCATATATTTTTTTTTTTTAATTTTTATTATAATTACAATAATAATTTGTGTAGTGATTATTTTTTAAATATGTATAAATATTATTATAATATCGATATTTTCCATTACAAAAAAAAAACAATATTTTTCAAAAAAAAACTAACAAATAAATGCCCACACAAACAAAATTATTACATTATATTAAAAAAAAAAAAAATATTTAAAACATAATTATTCATTTTAGGTAAACAAAATTTATATACATACATAACTAAGTGCAATCTTATTTAGACTATAAATAAAGTTTTTTTTTTTTAGGACTGATTATGACAAAAATGATATTATAAAAAATTATAATGAATAAAAATTACAAAAAAGAAATCACATTTAAATATTTGTAAAGTAAAAAAAATGATTTAATTTTAATAAAATATATTAAGTAAAATATATCGTCTTTTACATACGTATAACTCAAAAGAACAAGGATATCAGTATAATTAAATTGTGAATGAGACATTTTACCGGCGGCGCATCCTTTCTATTTATGGCTTTTAAGTGGTTGTAACATCACTTAATAAAGTAAGTCTGCATCTGATGCCTATGTACATACATATTATATTCCTGAGAACCCTTAATCTAATTCAGGTAAAGTATAGAACTTAAAAGGTAAAATGGCCGTTACACAAATTTACATCATAAAACTTTTTGCAAAAACATTCACCTAATAAAAACAAGGTTTACGAAAGATGACGATAGGACAACAAAGTTACACAAATATTTACCCCTAAATGGAAGTCTACAAACCAAAAAGCACTCTCTGCCAGCCAGGATAGCTGATGTATGTACAAGTACATGTGTATGTTTGTGTTAGTAACAAACTGTGTACATTCTGGACAATATATATGTATTTACATATATATTTTGTTTATGGGGGCAGTTGGAGGTTTTAATTAAATTTGTCTGGTGAATTCAACTGATTGATTTTTCAGAAAGTTATTTGATTTTATACTAGCAATAGCTTAATATTTTTGGAGTTGATATTCCTTTGTATTGACGAATTGAAAAAATTAATAAATAATGTATAGGCTTTGAAAAGGATATAATAACTTTAAACCAAAGTTTTTATTGAAGTAAGTGTATACCACTTAATCCCACCCAGTACTTTAAAAGGCAACTTTAACTATATCGTGGTCTAAAATTAAAACATAGCTTTGTTAGTTGAACTTTACTCCAACAGTTGTCAAAAAACCTGCGTTTCTCGATTCTCAAAGAAACATTTCAGGGCTCTCAATTGTATTGTTGACATTTTCGTTTTAAAGCCTAGTTTATACATCAATGCGAAGTGAAATTCAAATCGAAATGAAACATCAATAAATCTTGCCTCGAAAGGTTTATAAAGAAAATAAATTTTGTTTTATATTTGGTTTAGGTAAGTCCGTTGAATTATATTCACTTCGAACCAAATTTCTTCCTCCTTGTCGCTTAAATAATTGCATTTAATTTTATTGAATTTTTCACGCCTGGGAAAAAAGTTAATTTTTTGTATGAAAATTTCACATCGCTTCGATCTATAAACTAGGCTTAAGCAAGAAAGTATTTCTGTACTCGAATAATTAAATTTTAAAATATTAATAAAATCAACTAAAAACGTGTACATTTTCTTTTCCTTTTTACTATTTTATCTAATTTCCATCTTAAAAACATCACGAATCTTCAACAAAATAAATGCTTCACAACTTATGTCATTTTGGCACTCTATTCGTTACCTTAAGCTCAACTCGCCCCAGCAAAAAACCTGGATCTACTTCAGGGCGACCCCAGGTTTAAAAAAAAAAGAGAATTTGATTGTCGGGCTGAGTTCAGGGTTTTCAAAAAAACGCTTTGGGGCGACCACAGGATGACTTCAGGACTCAATGAACAAAAACCTATAACCGAGGCTTTCTTTTGGTAGAACATGGTTTTGCCAGCTTTAACAGCTTTTATTGTTTTTGCCTTATTTATAAACTAAAAATGGTTAATTAATCCTATATTCGTGACCTTCTTTAAACTAAATTAACCCCACAAAGAAGTCTTAATCAAAAAATGGTTATTTAGGCTCTTGTGTTCAGGCTAACTACACGATGGAATAAGAATTTTCCGGGCTCAAACTAAAGGCAATTGCTTACTGCTCCATTTGTGTCCGGAAAATTCTTATTCCATCGTGTAGTTACCCTGAAAACAAGAGCTGAAATAACTATTTTTTGTTTATAAATAAGGCCTAAAACTCTTCTGTCTTTCAAGTGCAAATCTCAACCGAAGTATGCATACCTGCGGAGGGCCCTCCAAAACTATAATAGACGTATAGCAGAATAAAAATTGTGAAGCAAACATTTTGCAGAAGAGGGCATTAGCTGTAAGCCATGGTCAAACTAACGAAGCGACGGCGACACGTTAGAATCTTTCTATTTAAAATTATTTTTGTTTTGTTAGTACGCGCATAACTCGGTTGACGGTTGAACAGCACCCGATTTGCATGAGGATTTCGTTGTTTGATTCGTGTTGACCGATTCAACCAAACACACTCCTATTGGAAATTTCGACCAGAAAAGTCGTGAAATAGTGCAAATCCGAAATTGCATACTTGCTGGGCGGAATAAAGTTCGCCGAGTCAGCTAGTTTTAAATATTTGTATTGTAAGTTTTTATTTTTAAAATTTATTATTCCACTCCTGACATGAATAAGTGTTAAAGCATTTGTAGCGGTTCATACCTCACACTACAGGCTTCACTCTTAGGATGGCTTTTTGAATTTCTAGCAATAAGCCCCACTTTAAAATTTTAATTGGGGCCAAAAACCCTTCAACTGAGCATTGGGTCAGTCAATTCATTTTTTTTGAATCAAACTCCCAGTAACTTTTGATGACTACAGTTTCAGATATACTTTTTTTAGACTCGTAATTGCAAATCAAAACATTTTCTAAAACCATATAATTTACGAACTTAAGATTTTTTATTGACTTCATAATTTTAAAATTCAGTCTGTTATAACCCAGGCTTATAAAAAAAAGAGACAAGAAAGAATAAATCTGCACATTACTCTCCATCACCAACCTTCTCTGGCTGCGGATTACGAAGCCCCCGAATGCTGATATCATAAACGACTTCTTCGATCTTCTTCACATCATATTTGAGGGCATCGAAACGTTTCCTCAATCCATCGTTCTTAAGATTCAGCAAACGAAAACCGGAATTCAGATCGGCAATAAATCTGGAAATCTGCAAAGGCCTCTCGTAGTCGCCTAAAGTAACGGAATTGGTAGCAAAACGAGACAGCTCTGAAGCCATCAGCAGTATACCCATGAGATAGTCTTCGATTTCCAAGTGAAAACCCTCGGATTGGGCGGTTTTTACTGGGGGGAAACAAATTTATAATGTATACATTGAAATGTTTGCCACTTAACCTACAGCCAAGGATTTCAGCAACTGTTTCACGGGTCACCAGTGTCCCGACTTCCAAATAGACTGTCAAAGCAATGAGGAACACAATGCGCTGCGTAATGAAGGTCCAATGGTCTGAGTATCTACAAAGAGAGATTTGTTCAGGTACGAGGAGCTAGATTATCAGCCAGGCCAATATACAAACCTATGATATTGGGCTGGAGGAATCAGTTCGGCCAGAGATTTATAACCTACGGCACAGTTTTCAAAAAGCTTTCGCGCCAAAAGACATGCCTCTCCAACTATAACATTAAGGTAGCGATTATTTTTTTTTTTTTTTGGAAAATGATTATTTAAACATATAAAACTCACTTTTTTCAATGTCGGAATGAATTACTTGTAGGCGGATGGTGGCTTCTTTGGCGTGTTGTTCAATTTGACGAACCACTGCGCGGATTTTCTGTAAAATTGAAATAGCATTTGATTGTAATTGTTTCCTTTTTATTATTGTCATGTTTTATTTATTACTTCACGCAATTCCTGTTCGCTATCGATATATTCTTGATAATTTGCGAATATTTGTTGATTTACGAAACTCATTTTTCCGGTTTTTTGATTTGCGGTTATTATTTGTTGTCTGAATTTCGGGCTTTCTTTTTGCTTTTTCACTTTTATTTTGTTGGTGTACACTTGAAGAATGAACACTTCTAAAAACAAAATGCCGATGACATTTCGACGTTACTACTATGACAGTTCACAATAGATAATCAAAAAAATATTCATATTAAGGTGGAACCAAATTATGTGAGTCTTATAGTCCCCTTTCACACAAGGCAACTGAGTTGCCGCCAACAATTAGTTCATTGGCGAGAAGGGCAGGAAGAAAGAGGGGTAAACGAAATCTCCCCGGTCAACAAATTCAGGAGACTTTTTTGACGTTTCTCTTCACACTACGTTTGTGTGCGTTCAACCCAGGTGGTTTAAAAGGAAAATACAGCAAGTCTTCTCCGACTTTGTATCTTCGTGTGAAAGGCACAAGAGATTGTTTAGGAGATTCAAAGAAAACGTAAAAAAAATCACCAGAAACTAGTATCTTCGTGTGAAAGGGGACTTACACATTTCTTAAAGGCTTATAGAAGTGTATCCGTCTTTTTTTTTATTAACGGCCATATTATTTACATTGGATATAAATTGGATTTAAGTGAACTTTAAATCCAACTAGATTTATTCAATCCAAAAATTTAAATCCATGTCTATATTATTCACTCTAATCCATTTTTTATATTTTTTTTTTATTTTTCCACTTATTCTTGCTTTTGAACATTAGTAATTTGTTTATTTTTATATCCTATATATGTAAAACTTTTATCAAACATTTGGAACTTTATATCAAATATAAATTAAGTTTCAATCTATGTAAGTTCTTAAACTGTCCTCCGGAGAGCAGTTTAAATTCAATTGGATTTATCGAATCTGGATATATAAATTTGGATTTGACTGCCGATTTAACGAGTGAATAATATGGACTTGGATTAACTTTTTGGATTTAAATGATTTTACATCTGGATTTAAATTTAGATCTGAATTAAAAAAAAAAAAAATAAATTTGATGGCACAACAGCTCATGAAGAACTAGGGGCCTAGTGACTTACAACTCTCAACCATTCCTGTGTGCTTGTCTGCAGGAATAGAGGAGACCTACACTTTCTTGCCGAATCCGAACGGCTAACGAGCGGCACTTTTCTGTGACAGGGGATACTCTTGGAGGATTTGTCAATTCCTCGCAAGAGGCAGTAGCCGTTTTTTTCTTTTAAATGAATAGGTGGCGAGGCTGGGGATCGAACCTTCCAGCCAATGAACTGATTGTTGCTGGAACTCAGTTGCCTTGTGTGAAAGGGGACCAAGTACATGCCTGAACCATCCGGTTCATTAAAAATCATGAACCACGGATCAACATTTAACTCACGATTGTACAACAGCACTCAAATATTAGTATAGCTGGCCCTACACTTTGACTATAAAATATGATGAATGATATGCGGAGGGACTCAGACATAATTTTATCTGTTAACAAATTTAATGGCAAAATCGAGTGTATAATTATCCTCTCTATTTGAAATGTGCTTCACGTTTTTGCTCCTACAGTCCTACTGCTTCTCTTCCAATCCATTCACAATAGGTAATTTATCATCCCTGTCACTTTTTCCGATTGTCAGTTTCAGTTGTCACAATTTTTCTTGTCGTTCATTTCTCAAAAACACCCATTTTTATCCAGATCCATAAAAAGAAATACAAAAAAGTTAAATTGCAATTTAGTTTCTCTGAAAATTTAATTTATTTCGCATTTAATGGCTTATCAAGTACGTTATAATTTTTTTATGTGACATAACTTATTTATTTAATTATTCCATTAATCAGGGTGGTTATCCAGGAGGCTATGGCGGAGGCTATAATCCCCAGCAGCAGCAGCAACAGCAACCACCACAGGGCTATGGCCAGCCTGGAGGTTATGCTGCACCACCCGGAGCATTTCCGCCACAAAACGTCGGTATGCAACCCGAAGCTCAACGTTGGTTTGCCATGGTTGACCGAGATCGTTCCGGAAAGATCAACTCCGAGGAACTGAAAGCGGCTTTGGTGAACGGCAAAGGTCAGAATTTCTCTGACAACGCGTGTAAACTCATGATAAGTAAGTGGATGACTCAATTAAACAATTTAATTTGACTTTTGCGTTGTTGTTTTTTTTTTTTTTTTGTAACCATTTCATTGTTTATTCAGGTATGTTTGACAAAGATGCAAGCGGAACAATTGATATCTACGAATTCGAAAAGCTCTACAATTACATCAATCAGTGGCTGCAGGTCTTTAAGACATATGACCGTGACCAATCCGGACACATAGAACGTGATGAACTATCTCAAGGTATGCAATAATAGATTTTCAAATAGTAAGATTTGCACTAAGAAAAAACTTTCAGCCTTTACCCAAATGGGATTCCGTTTCTCGGAGGAATTCATCACTTTTCTTATGAAAAAGAGTGACCCAGGGGCACAGAAGGAGATCTCCGTGGATCAGTTCATTGTGCTCTGCGTGCAGATACAGCGATTCACCGAGGCCTTCAGAGTCCGTGATACCCAGCAACAGGGACAGATAACGATTGGGTTCGAGGACTTCCTAAGTGTTGCCATCGGATGCTCGTACTAGTTTGGCCAAATGCTCAGCCGGATTCCGAAGAAATCTCTTGCACACAGTTCAACTTTGAAATAATCAAAAAAAAAAATATTTGCAGATTTATTTTTAGTTGACTGCACTTTATTTCCGTTTCCAATTCTCTTTTAGATTGTCTTTCTTTTAATTTAATTTCTTGTTTTATTTAATGCTATACGTAGATGTAGATGCATCACAACATACACTCAGAGACACTACTTACAAAAGCAATCAACATTACATTCTGATCATCGAAGTACAAACTTTGCTCGGCTTAGAATTGTGATTATGATTGAATATTGTATTCGTAGTTTTATCAATAAACTCAACACTAGAATCAGATACAGAAACAGTGAGGAACAGTGTAAATTCCATTATTTGTAATAAAGAAACTAATATAAACGATATATCAATTTATTATTTATTTTTAATGCAAAGCCCTAGGTTGTATTGTTGAAGCTGAAGCAGGACAGAGGGGGGAGCGAATGAAGCCACCGCATACGGTCTAACGACGATGCTTCAAGTAGTTTGGGCCCGGGGAGATAGGATACAAAAATAAAAAATGAAATTCTTTTATTCAAGAACCATGGCTTTTAGAACTAATGAGTTTCCAGTTTAAAAATTTCAATTTAGCTAAAAGAACTTATTTACATTTAATCGACATCAAATATTCGCATTCATTCTGTTACACAAAAAGAAAACATGAACACCTTTTAACGTAGATAACTGTGGCCTCCAGCAAATATTACCGGAAATTTGGCTGAAAGTGTGTTACCTTAAAATCTTTGATTTTTTCTTCCAAGAAATAATATACATAATATAAAAATATATATATCAAGAAACACGACAGTAAAGGCAGTATTACATTGTCATATATATATGGCAAGTTTGCCAAATAAATATGGCTCAAAAATGTCTTATAAGTGTGATAGTCATATTTATATGACAAAATATATATGACTCCATATATATGACACTCATGAATTATTTTGAGTTTAAAAAAAATATTTGATTTAATGAAACGTGATTGGTCAAATAAATCATATTTTTTTAAATATTTTATTTTTCGTAGCTAGTGTGTCATATTTGTAAACAAAAATTGACATAAAAAGCTTGTAATCATGTATATGGCATACTTATATGGCATAGTCTAATACTACTTGTCATTATATACAAATGTTGTGCCATATTTTAATATTTTATATGACTAGCATTGGTCATATATATATGACAATGTAATATCACCTTTAGAGCGCATTTCTAGATTGGGGTTATAGCAAATCAAAGTTTTCCTGGGAAGGTTTCCCTCATTCAAATTCCCGACAGGGCCCAATTACTTGAGTTATTAGGAAACTTCAAAAATAGTAAAAAAAAAAAAAAAAGGAAAAAAAGATGGAGTATTCTGTAATTAGTGTGTTAGTTCCACAAAATTATGGTTTGCACTCTGTCTTATTTTTTTAATCTGTAAACGAAATGTGTACGATTTTAATTCAAAATTTTCTTTTCGTCACTGCTAGTTGGCCACTTCAAATGCTATCAAAATATTCTATAAACGCAGTCTAAAATTTTTAAATTATATACGAACTCAAAGCATGCATAGCTTTTCGTTTTGTCTGGATGGCAGTTTTCTTAACAAAAAAAAAACATAATAATACAAGAGGAACGGCAGCACTTAAAATTCTATGTTATAGCTACGGTTGAAGCCAGAAATCTATTCTAAAATATTATGTTTTTTTTTTTTTAAACAAATACCTAATTGCAAATAACCCCCAACGCTTTTCCCCGAAGTTGTTCTTTTTTGCCCTTGAAAATCGACTTTATTCTATTCCTTTGTATTGCAAGAGAAAAATAATACATTTTCAGCTTAAAAAAAAAAGACAATTTTACGTCTTTCCATTGTTTTTAAAGAAGGTTCCATTTTAAGTAAATTTTTTTGAAAACTCTGCTTACTCTCTCCTAAATGGAAGGATTTTTGTCTTTTTTTTTACCGAACCTACACGTTCTAGCTTTTTTTCTGCATCTTATGTGAATGACCTTTATAATGAAAAATGGGACGTGCACCCAGGCGTATACGCACTTTTTAAATGCAATTTTTTTTATTAATTGCATTTGTTAAATTTATCTACATTTTTAAGATCTTTTTAATTTCTATTTAGTTTTGTATTATCCACCAGGGGCCTTGTACCTGCTGAACAGTGCCACCAGGGGCGTTATACCTGCAGATCTACCAGAGCGAAAGCCTGCTGTGTCGAGTGCCACCAGGGGCCTTGTACCTGCTGAATAGTGCCACCAGGGGCGTTATACCTGCAGATCTACCAGAGCGAAAGCCTGCTGTGTCGAGTGCCACCAGGGGCCTTGTACCTGCTGAACAGTGCCACCAGGGGCGTTATACCTGCAGATCTACCAGAGCGAAAGCCTGCTGTGTCGAGCGCCACCAGGGGCCTTGTACCTGCTGAATAGTGCCACCAGGGGCCTAGTACCTGCAGATTCCTTTTTCAGGTTCCTCGGACGTCTACTACCAGAAACAACTGCAGAGGACCTGATTTACCAGCAACCAGATTACCCGAATCGGATCATCGGATACCCGTTACCAGAAATCCCGTAAACCAGAACGAGCGACATCACTCGTAAGCCAGACCAGTACACCGGTTTCTTGACCGAAGACCACCCGTGAATTAAATCAAAATTTGTTATAAGCTTAAGAGTCATTTTCAAAATAAAGATTTTGCAATAAGGGTTTAAAGACCTTTTTCCTTTGAAGTTTCGTGCTTTCTTCAGAACAACCCTGGCAAGACCGGCGAGCAAAACCTCGGCTGGAAACTAAAAAGCACATCCCAAATTTGTATTATCTTCATCAACTTAACCACGAAATAAATTTGCAAACCGCGGTCCGGATCAATCTTATTACGAAAAAGTACCTCAATTAACATATACATACATTTAATCAGATACAAAAAAAAAACTTTAAATAGCCCATTCATCTGTGATTTTTTTTTCTTCAAACAGCAAACAGGTAGACTGCGATTATTTTTTTTGTTTTCGACTTGCTGACTGATGCTACACGTTTTTTTATTTCAATCAACTATTTTCTCATCTATATTACTCGTATATCAAGTCTTTTATTTGGACTTCTGAACATAATAAGAAGCGAAAAATTGACGAGTGAAAATATATTTGCTTAGGGATTATTGGATCGAAAAATTTTGTTTTACGCTTCATTAATGGGATAGAATTCTCGTTTAAAGTGTTGATTTAAGGCCCCATTACGAAACAAATTATCAAGATTTTACTAAAAAAATTTTTGTTTAAAAGTGCAGATTCAGATCGTTAACGATAAATTACAGGAACATTTGTTGCTGAATGAAAATAGCTCTCAGTTGTACTATGTAGCTCGTTGCATGATCCAGCAGAAAAAATCAATCAATCAGTCGGCCTTGAGGTTGATATTGCCAGCAGATATTAAATGCCAGCTTGCTCGAATTTTCGCATTTATGTTACCCAGCTCCCTACACTTGACGGATTTAAAGTTCCAAATTGGAGCTGTTGTAAGAAGATGTATTCGATAAAAATTATTCCTTAACAGTATTTATGGTTTCGATACCCAGACAAAATTATTAATAGGCTGCAATTTGGCGGAAACTACGTTTATAATCGGCCCTATCGAGGTAACCGTCGGAGCGGAACTCTCTCCGATTTCCTACGAATCGGAGACATTTTGCTTGTCGGAGAACTACCTCGAAGCAAAATGTCTCCGATTCGTAGAAAATCGGAGAGAATTCCGCTCCGACGGTTACCTCGATAGGGCCGAATAGTGCCATTGATCATTTCAGCAGGTTGAATCTTAAACCACCTATCTAATGGAGTTTTCCAATTGTAAAAAAAAGTCAATTTTTTTTATTTTTTTTTAATCAGATCTGTCAAAACAACGATTTCGACAATTTTCGCCTTCCAATGGGCAAACAAAATTGATTTTTGTTTTCGAAAAAAAAAACAGATCTGGATTTTGCGGGAGATCTGCCCCTCTTTTTACTAACACCACTATACACTATTACAATTGAAAACTACCAGTTTGACAACATAAGGTCCACAGACACGAATATACACCATACAAAACCATTACAAAAAAAAAAACTTAATCTGAAATCGTACTCCATTGCCACGAAAAAAATCAAATTTAAGACAGAAATCTGATGGGGTTTTCCTCTGGTAAATGCAGAATTCGATTAAAATTCGGCGAATGGAGTACGATTTCAGATTTATTTTGTTTTTGTAATGGTATTAGTGTATATTCATATCTATGGACCTTATGTTGTCAAACAGGTAGCTGTCAATTGTACTGGTGTTAGTAAAAACAGGGGTAGATTTTTTTCTCTTGAAAAATCCATTTGTTTGCCCATTGGAAGACGAAAATTGTTTAAATCGGTGTTTTGACAGATCGGGATCAAAAAAATTGATTTTTTTTTGCCATTGGAAAACCCCATGAATTTACGAAAGGAAAACCCTATAAGCCAATTAGTTCCCCGAATCCACTTACCTCACCTTTGAAATTTCTTGAAACTTGTGAATAAAATTAAATCGATTGTTCAAAATATTAGGCATGTCCAGGAAAATAAGATCTCAAAACCCTCAGCAATCTCATGTCGAATTTCTTTTAAGAAAAAAATCGATTTGTTTAGAAGAAAAAATCGATTTTTCTGGACAAATTCCTTGCATTGAAAGAAAAAAAAGGATTCTGTTTAGAAAAAAAATCGAATTTTTTTGCTGAAAGGAATTCGACATCAGTTACATGAACAAGATTTCTCAGCAACATTTCTCAGTTTTGCTGTCAAAATTCTGAGGAAAAAAAAATTAGATTAAAGTTTATTTTTTTTTTTTTTTTCGGAAACCAGCTGTAAAGATTTTAACACAATTTATTCAGTACCTACATACATACATTGAAGACATGGCCTTTATGCACTTTCCTTTTGCCTAGAAAAAAGGGCTTTAGCAAAATCATAAGGCTTTTTTTTTTTCAATAAAAAAAAAATTCGTGCGCAGTAAGTAGGTATAGGCAGGTATCTTCGTTAATTCCTTAGATCCGCGTTGATTTTACAAGTAATATGCATAAGCTAAGAGACATAATTTTCAGAAAAGATTTGAGAATGTTTTTTTTTTTTCTAAGTCATACATAATTGTATGTTTTATTTTTATTTTCATGCAATAAGTACCTACATACATAAGTAAATCCTAACATTAATACAAAAATGAAATTTCGGCAAAAAAATTAATAAAGCACTTTATACATAGATAACAACTGTTACAGGTTATAGCAATAATTTGTGTATCCAAATTTATACAAGACTTGAAATATCTAAATAATTATATACTCAATATTCATAATCAAGTTTTTAACACTTAAAATACAATATGTAATTATTATTTTTTATATTAAACTTGTCAAAACGATTAAGGGAACAAAAAAAATCACTTTATTTTAGTGTTTTTTGAAGAGCAATATCTCTGTGAAAAGTAGTCGTATTGAGATGAAAGAAAAAGCATTCTGAAGCTTTATATTTTTGCATTGATAAATTTTAGCAAATGATTTTTTTAAGGTACCGTTATCATAAGAAGCAGTACAATCCAAAAATTTTAATTTTTCTTTAAAATGTCTTACCGAATTAAGCTCTACAAACAATATTTGTAAAGCAGTAAAAGATTTACAAAAGTCTTTAAAAAGTCGTTTTTTTTAAACTTTTCTGAGAAGCCAAAAAAAAAAAAATAATTGTTATAAAGTTTTGAAAAATCTTGTAGAATATTAATTCCAGTTTTTAAAACTACCCTTAAATTTTCCGTGTCGTCATTCCTTGTGAAGATATTGGTAGTAAAAGTCAAAAGTCTGTTTCTTTATTTAAAGCGAGATATTCTTCTGAAAAAAAATTGTAGAATGACGAAAAAGACGACCTTAAAGCTGAATAAACAAGTTATCGAAACAAAACAATAAATTATTGGCTCAAACAAATTTTTCAAAGAAAATGACAATGTTTTTGAACAGTAAAACTTTTTGGTTATGCTGCTTCTTAGGATTGCGCAATAACGGTATCTCAAAAAAATCATTTACTAAAATTTTTCAATACAAAACATATGTATAAGCTTTCAGAATGCTTTTTAATTTATCTCAGTACGACCACTTCTGATAGATTTACAGCTCTTCAAAAAACACAGAAAAAAGTAATTTTTTTTTCCCTTAATTGTTTTGACAAGTGTATTTTTTTTATAAAACAAGACCGAATATAACTTTTTTTGTTTTAAAAACTATTAAAACTAAAAGTTAATTAAACTATAAAACTGTATTAAACAAATTCCATCAATAATTAAGAAGTATGTATATTTGAATTAAAACTAAAAATCTTAAACTAAAATTTAAAACTTAGAATAAGAAAATGTAAAAAAAAAAAAAAACAAATAATGTTTACATAAATTGGTTATACTGTACTTATGTGTATAACATAAGGGTAATAATTAAACTAAAGTTAAAATTTTTATTAATTAGGATTACAGAAAATTTACAATTTAGAACGAAATTATAAAATTATTAACATTATTACATAAAAAATTTTGTGTTCGAAACTTATATTTCAGCATTAAAAAAAAAGAATAGCTTGGACTGGACGTATCCCTTTAATACCTTAACCTTTTCATCTAAAACAAAAAGAAAAACAAGTACCAAGAAAGAAAATCACCTCATCGGTAAAAGGTCGTTTAAACATACATACAGCCAGCACATTAAGAAAACAATTACTTCCATTTAGGAGAGTGGCCTAAATTAATAAAAAATTAAACCTATTATACTAAACCGTATCAGAGCAGAGAGGAAAAATGTAGGTGATTATTTAGAAATGCGTTCATTTATAATATGTGTTTCTCAATTTAATGATTTAATTATTTATCAGGAGAAAAAGAACGTAAAAGTAACCTATCCAATTTGTATTTTATTAATGAATATCACTTTAAAATTTTAAGGTTATCTACTTAAATTTTTAAATTTTAAGTTAATACCTAACTTTAATTATTGTATTCAATTAAGTGGTATTCTTAAATAAATTTACCCAACTCAACTGTTTTGACAGCTCTCTACAACATTATGACATCAAACAAATATCTTTTATGATGAAATGTCTGTTCGCTACTGTCTACGAATTTCTAAAATTTTCGGCGAAATAAAATTTAAAAAAAAACAATTCATAGAAATTCGCAGTTTTGGAAATTGAGCGAACAACTCAATTTAAAATCGTTGCATTCCAGTGGCGTGGCTTCCAAATAACCCGATTCCAACCGAGTTACTTTTTGAAACTTTTTACAATTCTTCGACTTTCAATTTTAAATTATTCCTGCCACATCACTGATGTAAACCATAATTCAAAAAAACTTATTTGATTAGCTTAAAGCTAAACTTTTATAGAGACAATTATATTAAGGATGAATTTCCCAAAAGTATCTTAAATCAGTTAAATTGTCAGCCATACAGGCATTAATAATAAAATAATAGTTTTTTAGAACTGCACTTCAAAATAATTACATACATTCTTTTACAAGGAGCTTAAAGTATCTACAATTTAAACTATTTGATTTATAAAAAGTTTTTTGAAAAATTACAATGTTGTCATTATTTAAGACTAAAAATAAAGCAATACTAAACAAAAACTTTACACGATAAGACATTATAATAATGTATAAACGGACTTATAAAAATTTATTTAAGAAGCATTCATGCAAACGCGTAACCAACTGAGTACACTATTTAATTAGTAAGTGGCATTTAGTAAACTAGCTCCATTTGAAAATATTTGTATGACAATTCGTTCATCCAAAAATTTGTTAAAAATTTTTTAATTTTCTTGGATGATATCAAACAATATTTTTTAGTTAGAACTTCAAACTTGTTTCACAATGGTTTAGTAAAGTTCTGATTACTCAACAGAAAATTATTGGCACGGTCATATAAGACCACTAAGCATCAAAATAATTTATTTGTGAAATTAAGTCGGATCTAGGCCTAAGGGTAACTGTGAATTTTATTCCTGTGGACTTATGAACCTGTGTCAATATTTATTTGTCGAGCAACTAAATCAGAAATTTACTCAGGCATTGTCAAACAGGCTTTAAAAATTAGCAAACTTATAAATACAAAATAGTTCTTAAAGTGACCCCTTCAAATACCAATTATTATAAAAGATACACTGAACATTTTCAATATGTAGAAAAAATTATTTTAAAAACGCAAAACCAATAAAACTACAAAAATCACATAAAAAAAAAAACTAATTAATAAATGAAATAAAGTCTGGTCACTAAGAAACCTCTTAAATTTGTCCCTATGCGTGAACTTTATACATAAAATAAAAAAAATTTACATATATTACCTATAACCTACATAAATGTAGGCTAACGCAGCATTAACGCAAAAACCTTACATGAAGATTTTTGATCCAAATAGTTGAGTAAAATTATACTTAAAAAAATAATCTTATTGCATGAATACTCTTACGGCCATATTATTGACTTTATTCAAAGCTAATTTTACGGAAAAACTAGTTCTATAGGGGTTTCGAGTTATAAATTTTTTACAAATTTTTAATACTTTGACATCTCAATCAAAATATTCATATCTACATATTTTGTCATCTAAATCAAATTAATAATAGTTTTGGAAAAACTTGAAATTCGGAACCCCTGTAAAACTAATTTTTTTAGTAAAACTAGCTTTAAAGAAAGTCAATTAAATGGCCGTTTTAGTGAAATAATTTGACAAAAAAAAAATGAAATAAAATAACGAAATATTTTCTCGTTAATCAGTTTTAAGCTACGCGCATAAATCTAACTGAATTCTAATTCTTCCTTTGATAAAGACGATTTCTCAGAGCAGAGATTTTCAATAAATCAGCCAACTGTCTTGTATGATTCACATTGACTTCTAGCTTCGGTTTGACTGGTTTTTTACGGGGCTTGTATTTTGATGTCGATGGTACTATTATTTCAACATTTTCAATAATTGGTTTTTCATTAATTTCATCAATAGTTTCTAGTTCGATTGTTTCTTCTTTTACCGGCTCTGATTTTACAATTTCAATAATTTCAAAATATTCATCATCATTATCTGAAACGAATTAAAATAGAAAATAATTATTGAAATAATTTGATTGTAACTTTTCGAGGCCTATATACTGAAATAAGGATATATTTAAAAAAAAAAAGTCATAATGTTCATTATTAATCAACTTATCAATAAAAAATTATACATATAGAGCTTAAATTATAATAAAATTTTAAAATGATACAAAAAAGTCCAATAATGTACAAAAAGGTTTGAAATAATCAATAATTTAATAGGGGATTAATTTGCTCAATTGTTAGAGTGAGGATGGCATACAAAATTTTAACCTTCCTTTTAGAGACTCTAGCCCTTTGTGTTGGGCGCCATTTTAAATTTTATATCACTCGTTTATTTTCAACTAAATACTAAAAATACTCATACTCAAAGTTGTTAAAAATTTTATTTTCTACAAGTTAGATCATGAAAAACCTAAATTTTTTTGTAATATATGAGTTTTGCTAGAAATAGAAAATTTGAATAGTTTTGAATTCGAAAGCAGGAAAACGGCACTGCCTAGCTTTAGGTTTGAGAGAGTTTGGCTAAAATTTTACCTTAAGAGAGAATACTATTATTAAAATTTATAAAAAATGGACGTGGTAGTAGGTTGCTAATAAAAATTTTGTTTTATTATAAGATTGTTATTAGAATGGGCCTAACTTCGAAATAAACGAAATAATACGAAATTTTCCCTTTTTTAATTAAGTCCAAAAATATTAATTGTACATTATGTGCATATTTATATCCAAAAATTTATCATGATCATAGTTGGTGAAATTAGATTTCTCCAAACTATGTCCTTACATGAAAATGAACGAGTTATTTAATAAAAACCGATTGCCTTAAAATCAAGATGGCGCCCAACGCAAATTGGTTAGAATCCCAAAAAGTTTTATTTTGACTCATTTTATGTCTGTTCGTGTACTGTCCAACCGTCCAAAAATACGAATTTCTACGAAATTTTGGCGAAAAAACTTCAAAGTTCATATAGAAAAAAATATAATTTGTAGAAATTTAAAGTTTTGGACAGTACACGAAGGGACATAAAAAAATTTAAAGTTTAAAATTAATCAGGCGAACGAGAATTTTCCTACATAATTTACAAACGTTGATTTAATTTAATCGCCTACAAATCTAAGCCCCAATTTATTCACTCTCCATTAAATTAAAAGTCTATTTTTAATAGCGATTTAAAATTTAATGGAGAATCCAAAAATTTGGACTAATAATAAAATTTCAGTTTCTTTTTAAATCCAGAATGGATAGGTATATATTCTATTTTGGAGATGGTGAACTTGAAACTTTAATTTTTTGAACTTTGAACTTCGCATTTGCTTTGTTTCAGCATAAGGACTTCAAAGACACAATAAACTCATAATTTCAATTAAAAACTAAATTACTAAACAACTCAAGAAAACTATAACACCAAGAAAGTAGATTTTGTTATGATTATACTGCTACTTTTAAATAACTTCAGGATGTCTTGGTAGTTTTTCACACCAAATACTAGGAATAAATAATAAATCATCTATAAAACCATTATTTGCTATTTATGTTGATTCAGGTAAAAACTTATCAAAAATTGTTTTATTTCCACTAGGTGCCGCTAATATGAACATCGGTTATGACCTATACTAAGTTGATTTTAAAACTAAAATTGTTTTGGAAAATGTGTGACATTTCTACAAAAAAAAAGGTATGTTAAATTCGATTTTCACACACATGCCATCTATTGTAAAAAAAAAGAAGAACACATGCTTAGTTTATTCTTAAACCAAAAATAATATCAAGCGACTTAAGGAAAATGTAATAGCAGCATAAATTATACAACAAATTTATGTTAAATGCTAATTAATGTTTCCCGTCAGTAAGAATAGTTTTGATCCAATAAATCTTGTGGCTAAGCGCACTCAATTAATATTTTTTTGCTAAAATAAATTTTAAACTAAAATTGGTTGAAGTATTAGCTGCAGAAGATAATAGTAGCTGACAATGGCAACACTGAAATCGTCTTATGGTTCGTGTATTAGGTGTTGAATTTGAATGTACCTATGAATAGCAAAAGATGGCGTTGAAATCAATTAATGGTTTAAGTATTGGATTTTAGCCAAGATTCGTTTAAGCAAGATTATTATTTCTGATTTAGTAGTGAATTGTGTGGCGAGATAAAATTCCGTTTTCCAACCTTTTAAGTGATTTTAGCGCCGTCTGCTGTTATTCTCACTTTCGTATATTTTGACAGGTTCTTGTCCTGAAATTTAATACTTCAACCCTCAATTATTAATTTCGTCGTCATCTGATTTTAATCTAAATTTTCTATATCATCTTATGTCCGGTTTCACAAATATTAAACAGACGTATTTTGTATGGAACAAACGTCATCTAAAGATTTTAAAACCTCTTAAATATTAGAATTTAATTTGACTTTTTATAAGTCGCATTTTATTATCTACGTGGACTGATCTTGATTAAAGGTTCTTTAGTAACAGTTAGAGTTGTATATTCATGCATTTTGTTTATGTTTGTTTACTTTGCATGTGTTAATAGTCTTTTATCTTGACACTACAGAAACCATTTTTAAAACAACAAAACAGCCATCTACCCACCAGAGTAAAAACTAATTGTAGGATCATTGAGATAGATGGGATTCCATGGTGTTTTTGTATTATGATGATCAATATCCGTAGCTGTGTTTTATTATCCACCTGATATGATTATTATGATAATAAAATAATTTGTCTCATTGATCAATGTTATTTAACTATTTCTTTTTTCCTCGTGTTTGTTTATTTTTTATGTATTGGTTGTTTTTTTTTTTCTTTAAGCTGCGTATTTTGATGAAGGAGATTATAAAAACATTGAAATTTTCTAAATTCTCATGAACTAATATGGATCCATTTTCAATAGTTACCTAAATGCAAAAATTATCAATGAATTTCGATGATTCAAAAACAATTTCTTATTTTGGCATATAGATGGCTTTTTTTATTTCTCAAATTCTGTCAGTGAGTGTGAAAAAAATAAACTTTCAAATGAAACAAAAAAATGAAGATAAGAGAGCTTTGAAAACGTTGTAAATTACAACTTTTACTGTAATCCATTTGTTTTATTAAGCCATATCAGAAAATCCAACGTAATCGGAAACTTGTTGTGAAACCCGAAAAAACACTATCACAGAATCCGTCGTATCATACAAAATGCCATTACGAATGGATTCGGTGATACATAGTTTTTTTTTTGGGATTCGTGAAGTTTCCGATTACGATGTAATTAATTTATTCATTATCTAACTACATGCTTGAGTCAAAACTAATGATTGCATTTACTGAAAATTAAAAATTGATCCATATCAAATTATGTGGATAATAATAAAAGCTACTTTTAAGAAGATTTATGGCCGATTTCATCAATATTTAAGAGGCTTTTAAGATTTTAAATAAAGGTTTTTTGTATGGAACAAACGTCATTTAAAGATTTAAAAGCCTCAAAATCGGAAATAAAAAAAATCTATATCTCTAGCCAAACAAAAATAAAACGAATTAAAATACCCAAAATTAATTCGTAAGCAATTGGTGGTAGCACCTTTAAGTTGTTGTTGTTGTTCAAAAATTCAATGAAATTGACGGAATAAAGAATGGTCAAGTCTAATAAACTGACATTCTAGTATAAATAATACAATACAATAAATAATAAAAAAATCTATGTTAGGACCATAAACCGTTTTTATAAAAAAATAGAAATAACTGCATCGCAAGAAAATTCGACAAAGAATCTTTTTATTTAATAAGACTGCACGATTTAAAAATTATAAAAAAATCAAATTATTCCTATAAAAAAAATTAGTTTTCTGTAAAAAACTATTAGATATTATATTAACTGATTTTTTCAAGACATTTAAAAATTATGTAGACGTGATTAGGGATAAATATGTAAAAAAAAAATTCGAACTGGCTTATTTATCGGCTATGGTGGCACACACGAAATCTTTCGATCAATTTTACATAAATTTACATTAAACGTTATTTCGAAGTGATGGCTTTATGGCTGTTGCCATTTTAAATCTTTTTGGTTGCTGTGTATCATAATAAACTCCTTATTAAACACTTATTAAGTCGAAAAGGTAATACATTCTATATTGGATACAGCAACTCTCTCTATAAAGTTTATTATTTTCTCAAAATTATTCTTATCTCTTTCAAAAATTAGTTGCTTTTAAAAAAGGCTAGGTACATTAAATTTTGCCCCAATAAAAATGCCCCAAAATAAAAAAAAGAATGGCCTACAAAATTAACATAAATAGCAACAACAATAGAAAACGGACTAAATTTTGTAAATTGGGGTAATTTTTTATATACATATCTACCTATGGTTTCCGAGGCCTTTTTTTTCATTTTTAATTTTTAAATTTTAGAGTTTCATATATGCAAAAAACCTCATTCTATTATTCACAGACAATAAGCTCCACTTTTTAGGTATTTTTCAATAGTGAAAAATTGTACCACTTTCAAAATGAAAATACAAATTTTGCAAAAAAAAAAAAAAAACCAAAGCGAAAAGGATACAGCCAAAAATGTTCGATAATGCAATCTGTCTGTAGCAGGGTATCCCTTAAAATTTTGAAAATCTGATTTAATAATCTACTGTGAGTGTACAAAAAACATGCAATTTATGTAAAGGATTTTTTCTGTGATTTTTTTGTTCGATTATATTTATTATAAAATATGCAGTACCTACATATATATGTACATATATTTTGCTAAATATGGTATATTACCCGAGCTTATGGAAATTAAAAAAAAATGCTGAAAAAAGGCCCCAAACCATAAAAATAAATCAATTTCTGTTGTCTTTGCTTTGTATTTTGTATCTTTGTTTTTGGTTTGATTTTTTTCTTTCTTTTTTTGGGGATTTTTTTATTATTCTATTTTTCTAATAATTTGTTTCAATCAATTGTGTTTCTTCTTTTTTAGGTAAATTTTTTTATTGGGAACAAATTTAATGAAGCCAAAAAAAATATTGCTTATATATTTACCTTCATATATAAATTGAGTTTGAACGTAGAAATTAGTAAAAAAAAAAAAAAAAGACGCATCTTGATGTATCATTTTCACAATTTATTTATTAACAAAAAATAGATAAATTTCTAAATTAATTGTCACTGATATACAAACAAAGCACTGCAGTACTTATAATAGCTTTATTGAGTGATATTTCTTCGGCCACTTTTTCTAGAAATCAATAAATATAGGTATTATGTATACTTTCATAAAAAATTAGTGATTTTGCCAAACACGTCCTCCTGAAAGTATAAAAAAAAAAACAAAATATATTAGGTACAAACATAATAATTTACACGAATTATAGTTGAAGAATAAAGTGAGTATTATTATGTCGATACGATAACATAATTGTCACGATTTTTGATTTTCTTATGTTAAAAAAAATCTATCGAATGCAAAAAAAATCAATCTTGTATGGTCTTCTGCTTTAAAAAAAATGTTTGCCCTTACCCTCTGTACCGACTTAAAAGAAAACTAATGTTTCAAAAAATAAACATAGTCTCAGTCTGTCTGATTTTGAACTAATTAAAAGCATAACAGCTGAAGAGGTTGTAGGTGTGGTCGAGAGACGAGAATATCACCCAAGTGTACATCTACATTAGGGTGTCCGTTATTTCCGAAACTATATTTTTTTTGATCGGCCACCCCCTAAATCGAAAGCTTATGCGCTAAGAAAAATTTATTGACCAAACCAAATTTTGTCCGAGTTCATTAACCCGTGCCATACTTTTTCCACACAAATTTGTATGGAAATTATGCACTTTTTCCTTCTTGTTTTTTCTCGAACTAAGGTAGCTATTCTTAATTTTTTTTTCTGATTCTTATTTTACAGTTATTTCCTTAAAAAAACACATCAACAAATTTATCTAAAAAGAAAAATTTATATTTTATTTCGAATTTTAAAAACTTTACATATTTATACTGTACATCTTTTTAACCTTTTCTTTTTTCTTTTAAGCCGTACAAGTTATTCTTATTAGATTTTTATAAGGAACAATGCCTTTAACATATTTTAATTTCTTACCCTTTTTATGTTTAATATTTTTTTTCTTAAACTACGGCTGTTATTTTGATTTTTGTTACTGATTTTGGTTATTAGTAGTTCATTTAAGAAACACATTCAAAAATGTATGTTAAAATGTTTTGTTTTGTATTTATTTTAATTTTTTTTAATGCATATTTTACTTTTTACCTTTTTTGATTTTGAATATTTTTTTTAGTGTTGCTATATAATCAACACATTTTATATTAACATTTTACAGATAAAAAAACTTACTCGGAACACAAGAATCAGAAAAAAAAATTAAGAATAGCTACATTAGTTCGAGAGAAAAAAATATAAAAAGTAAAAAGTGCATAATTTTCATACAAATTTGTATAGGAAAAGTATGGCTTTAGAGAGGCATGGGCGGGTTAATGACCTCGCACAAATTTTTTTTGTATCAATGAATTTTTCTAAGCGCAAAAACATTCGATTTAGGGGATGACCGATTAAAAAAAAAGTGTTTAGGAAAAAACGGACACCCTAATCTACATATTTGAAAAGAAAATTAAAAGGCTTCCACGATCCTGCTCTAATAGTTATAATGAAAAAATATTTTAAAAATTCAAAAGAACCTACTATATTATTATATTTATGTTTTAATGTTTGATTTTTTTTATGTTAAAACTAAATATTTTCAAAAATTTAAAATTTAATGCAATATTGTTTGAACTGTTCAGATTCACTAGAATGCAAAATTAAAACAAAATAAGTCGACCCATTCAGAAGGTATGCGCGAATAACTCGAAATTAAGGAATTTTTTTTTTTTTTTTCACAAAAAATCAAAACCCTACTCCCGTAATGCGATTTGTTTTTTTTTTTTTTTTTTTTTTGCAAAAGCCTAAAATGCAGTTTTCTTAGAATTATGTGGATCATTACAGGTACGAACTTTTATCAAAATCGTTAGTGCCGTTTTTGAGAAAATTAAAAAAAAAAAAAAAAAAAAAAAAAAACGAAATTTTTGCCTGACAGCTATTCCTGTTTTAGATGCGCTAAATCAAAAATTTTATTTTCCCCTCTAGGGAATCACATACAAATGTACCAAATTTAAAGCAAATCAATCAACCCGTTTAGGCTCTAGCTCAAATTAGAGTGGAAGCGACGCACCACAGACCAAAGGACGGTATGGCGAAAAACACTTTTTCAGAATTTTTTTTATCGTAGTTTAAGTTTTGATTACAAATGATTTTTTTACACGATTTTAAAATAAATAAATTGACCATGGAAACCTTTTTTTTTACACAACCTATCAAAAACATTGCTTAGTTTAGCATATTATATGAATGAAGAATACGGATACATGTTGCACAAATGTGCACGCATAACAGTTTGAAACAAATTTGTTAAAATATTGCGGCGAATACAGAAATATGCTAAGATATTTTAGTAGAAAGAGTGAATTACCAAACCTATTAAAAAAGCATGCTGATTTTATGAAGTATTATTTTTGTTTTATTTTTTGTTTTATTGAAGATTCTAAAAAAGTGAGGAGTTTTGAATAGTTTTACCCTCTCCAAAATATGTTTTTTGGAAAATTTTGATGTGACATTTTATTTGAACTTATTATATGCTCCTATATATAAAAATTTACATATATAAATCGGTAATAATTTTAACTCAACTTTTGTTGTTTAAAAAAAAATAAAAAAAAAGTATTTACATTATACTGCCGTCTTAACTGAAATTGACATATCTGACATTTGTCGATTTTTTCAGTTCAGGACAAATTTGAAATCCTTGGGATGAATTTAATTGAAAACTAAAGTTGTATATCGCTTTTTGAGCAGTAAACTAATCGAATCACATACCGATTTTTTTTATTAAAAAAAAAAAAAAAAAAAAAAAACGATTTATAAATATGAAAAAATTGGCATCAAAAACTCCTATAATCATAAAAATAAAATGAAGATACGTCATTTTCACTTAACACGGCAGTATAGTACAATTACAAACCTTTTTTGTTTTCTCCTATTTCAGATTATGCAAAAAATTGTAATACTATTTGTACCTTGTCCTATCTGCCGATATTTGTAAGGAGATCCTTTGCACTTGTACTTATCCAGATAAGGATTATATATTTTTAATTTTTTTAGTGCTTTCCTTTTTTCCCAATTTTATCCATTTCTTTTTTTGCTGAGTGGGAAGTGCATGGAAAGGAGTTAAAAGAACTTTGAAATACAAGTTAAAACGAGATATAGTCTGCGACAGTAGGTTTTATAGCTCCATGATACGCAACAAAGTCTGTAAAAAAAAAAAGAAATCATTAGAATTATGACTTTTTAAACTTTCCATATTTACCTCAGGCTCAAACTCACTAAAAGTGAGGAAATCCTTTGAAATTAAACCTCACTTGGGAGCAGGGTTGGCCGAACTGTCACTTTTTGAAAAAACTACATTTGTTACTTCTGATACGTAGTTTATGTAGTTAAACGTAGTTAATGTAGTTAAATGTAGTTAATGTAGTTAATGAAACAAATTGTAGTTTCAAATGTCAAATTATCTGTCAGCTGTCACTTTGAAAATTTAATTTTGTTTTGAAGTCGAACCAAATTAAAAATTACGATAATAGAAATGAAGGAAAACGTTGTTCCTTGGATTCTTAATTTTGAAATCGGATTTATACGCTGTTTTGTATTCTATTTTTCAACATTCTTAAGTTTTATTCATTCAAATTTTAAAGTTTTTTTGTATTTACTACACGTGTAACAAATTGTAGTAAATTAGACGTGTAGTTTATTCAATTTACTACACGTAGTAAATGATGTAGAAAATGTAGTGTAGTTAATTCGGCCAACCCTGCTTGGGAGTCTGTTTTGAGTAAAATAAAAATAACCATAATTACCTCTATATTAAAAAAAAAAATATTTAAAGAAAAATATTCAAATTAAAACACATTTGATTTTTTACATATTGACAAATAATTTTTATTGCTGATTTTCAATATGCATTGTTATTAATATATATGTTGTATTTATGTAAATGTTTTATGATATGATTTATAATATTGATAATAAATGTATGTTTAATAATAATAAAATATTTCCAATATTATATTCTTTTAATAATAATAAAAAAAAACATTATATATAATAAAAATTATATGTTTATATGTGTATATAATTGTGGATATGTTAAATTATTGTTGTGTAAACAAAATATTATTAAAAACAAAAGACTTAATATTAAATACGCTACTAAAACTAATAATATCTCTTAGCATGTATTGAAACAATCAATTTTGATTTAAAATTAATAATAAAATTTTTATGCCGAAAATTTATAAAATTTAGAAGAGATTAAAATTTTTCATAGAAAATGTGTACAAAAATATTTATCTTTACATATTTAATTATTTTTTTTTTTTTTTGAAACATCAATTTAAATTTTCGAAAAACAAAAAAGCCAAATTAATATGTGCGCAGTAACAAGTTTCATAATATTATAATCTATCAATAAAATAGGCTTAAAAGCTAAAACTAAACATAGTTGTAATCGTATTATTTAAAAAGATTTTGGTATATGTTTCCTTTTAAAATTGTTATACGAAATGTTTTTTCTATCTATAAAAATTATTAGTGGCGAAAATTTACGCTGTTAGATTCTACTTTCGATTGAAGTCGTCTAACTGTGTTCTTTTTTTATATTATTCAAAGTTATTTTCTTGTTTTTCAACGGATGTATAAAATTTTATAGAAAAAAGGACTAAACATAAATAAATAGTACAGTAGATTTGGCCATTCATAATACTTTTTTAAAATATTTATTTTTTTCTTTTATTATTTTATTACAGCTTATTTTAGAAAAATAAAAAAGGATAAAGTTAAGACTTTGTTTTTAGAATTATTGAGGATGAATTGTTTTTTTTTTGTTTTCTTTAGTATGTTAAACAGTCTTTTGTAGTAATTCATTTTAGAGTAGTTGCACACACACGCTTATAAAGTGGAGTTTGACTTGTATGTAAGTTTGCCTTTTGACATAGAATAAGTAAGGTAATGGTTTTTTATTAAAAATAATGGACTTTTTTTAGTTACCATTTGTGTTTGTGGTTTTAAATGCTATAATAATTCAACGATAAATATATGAATATAATTTTTTAAGGCAAATGAGCAGTACTGTAAGCACCTTTGTGTGATATAGATTGAAAGCTTTTTAGTATAAGAATATGACAGATATTATTAATACAAAAACCTCATCATTATTATACTTAGAGTGTAGAGATGGCAGACGGAGTTAACCCCAGGACACTGATTTTCTATATTAAATAAAAGTCGTTAACATTACATATTTTAAATCTTACTGCTGTATTGTAGTATTGTATATGTAGATTTGGTTAAAAAGTAGTTGAAGGAAGTATTTTATTTAGGTATTTTTAAAGAAAACTATATACCGAGTTCCAAATCTCCTTCTCTTGATTTCTGTATGTGTGAAATAAATACTTATTTATAATAAATTATTATTTTATATAAATTGGATTAATATACTGATTTAATCATCATTTTGCACGCTATAGAAAAACGGTAGAGCTTTCCCACAAAAATTTTCAACCATGACTTCCAAAAATTAAATGAACTTCAGTTGTTTGGAACTACATATTGTTTACACGGTGTTCGGTATAAGGTGCACTAAAAAACTAGAGCGAGAAGGTTGGGTTAAGACGAGACAACAATCGTATTAGAAGAGGGGGTCTATTTCCTCCCATTTAGGCGGGAGGGGCAATTTTCTAAAAAATTGACTTAAACAGAAAAAAAATTATTTAAGAACCACGGTAAAGCTTATAAAATGCCATGATATACCTTTTTTGAAAGCCAGAAATCTGTTCTTTCAAAATAAGTTGTGTTAGTGATTAGTTTTTAAAAAATTAATTTTCAAACTCGAAACTTTGAAAAAAAAAAAAAAAAAAATCAAATTTTTTTTTTAATTTTATGTAATTAAGTACAATCTTTGTTTTCAAAATTCAATGCTCTTATTAATTTTCAATAAAAACAGAAAACCGGGTGCTTAAATGTATCTTAGTTTTTGAGAAAATTGAAAAAAAAAAAAAACAAATCTACTTTACTACTTAGTCAGTAGAAATAGGATCTTTTTGAGAAACAAAATAACGGATGGAAGTCGAATTTAAGGAAAACTTACTTTTGTTATTTTCAATTTTCTCAAAAACTAGGATACATTTTGATATCTGCTTTTGAGCGTTTGACTAAAAATTGAAGTGAGCATTCAATATTAAAAACAAAAATACTATTTAATAACGTAAAATTTTGAACAAAATTACTTTGAACACAATTTAAAATTTTTTTTTTTTTTCAAAAATGTCAGTTTGAAAATTAAGTTTTGAAAAACTGTTCACTAAAACTACTTCATTTAAAAACAAAATTAAAGCAGATATTTCTGGATTTACAAAAAAGTATAGCATGCCGTTGTAACCGTTGTTTTTTAATATTTTTTTCTGTATTAAGTCAATTCTTTTAGAAAATTGCTCCTCCCGTTATTTTTTATTTTCTCAAAAACTAGTAGCCATTTTGGCATTCGGTTTTCTGTTTTTGACTTAAAACTAATAAGGGCATTGAATTTTGAAAACAAAAATTACACTTAATTACATAAAATTTTGAATAAAAATTATTTTAATTTTTTTTTTTAATTTCACTAAACACAAATGAATTTAAAATGCAAATTAATGAAGATATTTCTGGCTTTCCAAAAAGCTATAGCATGGCATTGTAAGTTTTACCGTTGTTTTTAAATAATTATTTTTCTATTGTAAATAGTAATTGTAACGGCGAAATAGCCCCCTTCCTACACGATTTTTTTCTTGTCTTAACCCAACCTACTCGCTTTAGCTTTTTGGTGCACCTTATAACGAACACCGTGCAGGTATATGTATATTTTATTAATATAATTTAATAGCGTAATGGTTTTTACAAAAATATTTGAAGAACGTTTTACTTGAATTATAATTAAAAATCTATTTTATTTATTAAGGCTTTTCTCAAATCGATTTGAATTAATAAAAAAAAATCTATTTTTCAGTGTTTTTGTTTGTTGCGCGCTTACCCTTTCTCTATATCAATTGATTTGTATTTTAAAATATAATAATTCCTTTTAATGTACAAAATTTGTTATGGAAAAAATAAACTTTATGCGATAATATGTAATTTACAATGCAACAAATTAATTAACAATTGATAAACCAGTGTCCTAGGGTTAAATATAATATGAATGTCAGAAAATCTAATTTCTTATATAATACACAATTATGACCTTTCTTTTATTTATAAGTTTCACTTAAAAATCACAAACAGATTTATGTATATTTTTTTTCCTTTTTTATATTTTGATTTTAAGTTTTATCCTAAGCAAACATCTATGTTAACATTTTTAAGAAATAATTGTTATTTATAAGATATGTGTTTATATAATATGTATAATAGACGATTATAATTTTTACTGTGGTTATATTCAGCCTAATTGACTGTCATTTTTACTAAAATGATAGTTAATCAACACGGCTCTAACAGCGACAATAAAGTAAAACGTTGAAGTAAAATTATTATTGATATAATGGGTGAGAGAGATGAACCGGGGAGAAGTTTTAATTTTACTTTATAGCTAATTGCCAATGCTCTTAGAGCATTATCGTTTTACGCTCGTTTTAGTAAAGTGACAGTCGTAATAAGATAGATCATTATTTATAATATTAGAAAATAGCGAGTCAAAAATATTTTCATATTTCATATCTAAATATTATAATATAATATAATGTACCTAACTGTTAATATTAATGGTATATTTTACAAACGATTCAAAATTCGTTCTATTAGATAAAAACGTATAAATTATAATTTATATAAAGTCTTCAATCATAAAATTATTATTAAACACGTTATGAAGTAAGATTGATTTTTTTTTTATAGTTTCTTAAATCTCATGAAGTTAAGTTCTTAACAGGATCTCTTGGCTACCACCAAAACCATCGATTTCATGTGTAGAAATATTTTTTTTTTGTTTGTTTAAGGTCTAGTAACTCAGTAAGAGAAAAATAACAGAGTACATAAAATAGTAATACAAAATTTTACAAAAAGATGTTTATGAAGAATAATTTTATAAAAGATTTTAACTTTTGCTGTCGTGATTTTCCTTTGAAATAGTTTTCCAAAATATTCCAATTTCAAAGCTGATAGCAAAAGATTTTATGGTATAATAAATAATACAGAAATCTATCAATTTAATAGTCTCAGTTGTTGTTCAGAATAATTTTTGTCCAGGAAAATTAGAAAAAACCAAACTTGAAAAAATTCCGATAAAGCATAATTTGGCCTAGAACTTGTCGTCTTAAGTATTTCCTAAAAAGTGCATTAAATTTTGACCAGAGAGGTGAAAATCAGTTTTTTTTTGTAAATACATATTCCTGAAACTTGTATTTTTTTCTATTTTTTTTAATATTTAGTAAAAAATGTAGCCTTTGAAATCCTTCAAAAAAAAGTTCTTAACCTTTGTTTTGAAGTAAAAGATTTTGAGAAAATCATGCCTATGGGTTAGAATATCGCTCTTTTTTATTGTTAAATTGTACTTTTTTCACCCCGCCCGTTTTTTTTTTTTTTGGTTAGTACTGGGTGCGTTTGCCAACATTTTTCTCAAAATCCTATAGGTATAAAAAAAAATTGCATACACTCCTTTTTGTATGGAATTGACAAAAAAATATCAATGTTGCATTAAACTTCATTAAAAAAAAAAACAGAATTTTTTCAAAAGATTCCATAACAAGTACGTTACATTTGGCAGAAGAAATTTGCGAGAAAAATAAACTTGATTTTGCCAAAACTCATCTTAGCTAGCTTTACTTATTAGCATTGTCAAAACAAAGCTCTAAGTACACCGAAATTCAGCTTAGGCCAGAATTTTTCCCAAAAGTCAACTGCTAATCTTACTGTTTTTATGTCCTCGAACATCAATAAGACCAACGTTTTTCCTTTACATAGTTGCTACCATATTATTCAGGTCGATTAAAGAATCCTTCGGCCATACATACTCATTGCCTTTTTCACTTTAGGCTTAACCATATTCAGCAGAGAGCATACCTGCAGTATACCTGCACCAAACAAACAAGCTAACCAATCGAAAATTACGGTAAGGATATATTTCCAAATGTGTTCAGGCTTCTACAGTTTAGGTATACACTGCCCGTATCCACGGCAACAAGCGAATGTGCGTTTTCTGCTTTGAAACGCAATCAAAAAAATAGCATTGAGTACTAGGTACTTACACTTTATGCCACAAATTTATTTTTGAAAAAAGCTCATTGGAAACATTGTTTTTTTTTACAAAATCGTATGACAAGTTGTTGGTTAAAACCCTAGTCCATCCTGGACTGAAAGTACAATCTAAAGTAAGAAAAGCATGACACCCTTAGCCATGAGCAGTGTGAGTGAGAATCTTTTAATAGATGTCAATCGGATCGTCTTTATTCTTGCGAAGAAAAAAAACAACGTCGAATTGGTATAATTTTGTATTTTTAAAATCTTTACATTTTATATATTCATGCACATTAATAAACGCAGTAATGGGCCTTATCAATAATCAAATTTAGTTATGACTTAAATATTGCAGTGAAATTAACCATAACGTTATGGATTCTAAATAATTAACCATACATTATGTTCTCAATTTTTTGGAGTCAATTCGATTTATGGTTCATTATTTTTATAGTCAGCGGAAATATTTAGGTAATACCATGCACGGTTTATTATTTAGAGCCCATTCCATTATGGTCAATAAGTCGTAACTAAATTTGATTATTGGTAGGGCCCACCCAATACGAAGTTATTGATAACAATTAACACCTATACATATTAATGACAAAGGTAGTTACGCCACTGAACTGTGCGTCTGAGCTAGAGCTGAGTAAAACTAATTCTAAAAAACCCATGAACCAGTCAGTCATTAAAATTTTGTAAGTTAGCTTGCATATTAATTTTATATATTTTTTTATATTTTATAAAAATAAATTTTGAAAATTAATATTGATAACATTTTATAGTAAAAAAAGTTTATTTAAAAGCTTAATTAGATAAGTGGTGTTTCAAAAGATCCTATTAAAATGTGCTTAACTTAATAAAATTAACATAAAAAAATGTATCCTGCTTCAAACTACGCCTATCACATTATATATTATAAGCGTTATTTTGAAATTAATTTTTAAAATCGTAAAATCCATTTGAATAGGTAGGTATTTCAAATATTAAATATTTATTCTTATTTCGATGGATTCTGTAACAGAGCTGAATAACACCGGCCACACAATTTGACTATCTATTGCCGAAACCAGACTATACTTTTTTTTCCAAAAGGTATTGATGGGCTGAATTCGAATTAGAACTCAAAATTGCTCTATCAATACACAGTACACATAATAAAGGTAATTATATTGCGCATCTTTGAAAATAACAGTGACCTGCCTGTCAGAATTTACAAAAACAAAACACAAGTGTTTCCGAATCGCAGTTACCTTCGTCCACAATTGACAAGAAAAAAATACAAGACATGCGCAGAACTGAACAAAAATGAAAACTTGGAAGATATTGGCTGAGTTCCAAAATGTCGAAAACGTTTTGACACGGAAGTAATGCTTACATTTTTCATATGCATCAGCAACGCAAACTTGATGCTTTGCAGAAATATTACATTGAATAAGTCTGACGTTTCGGAATGCAAAAAAAAATTTAAATCGAAGCAGCAGTAAATGCGCATCTGATAAATTTTGGAACTCAGCCATTACCATCTACAGCGAAAGCTCCCTTAGCCGGACAGCGACGGTCGTAACACTTTTGTCCGTCTAAGGGAGTTTCCGTCCAAGGGAAAAAATAAAAAATAGTTATGTAAGGAAATGTATAATATACAGTGGCTTCATGAAACATTTTTGCACCTACAAGCCATGAAATTCATTCAAACTAAAAATGAACATGAAGATACAAGAAAAAAGATACAAAAACAGACTACAGCTGCAGAAATAAAATCCGTTATGAATTTGATCACAGACAGTATAATTTGGTGAAATCGCATCTATGTCGCTGTAAACCAGGGGGAACGTTTTTAATGCAGAATAAGTTTATGTAAAAGTATTACTAAAAATAATGATTGAAATTTACATACTAAAAAAAAATTTGTCCGCCTAAGGGTATCTAATTTAACAAATCGCGGCTAATATTCTTGTCCGCGTCCGGGTAAGGGAGTGTCCGCTTAAGGGATCATAAAATGTATGGAATTTACATCCAAGATCCACGGTCGTGATAATTTGTCCGCCTAAAGGGATTGCCGCTTAAGGGAGTTGTCCGCAATAGGAGCTTTCACTGTATATGTTTCTGTGCTATCGAGTAAGGTTTTGACATTCGCTAGATTTGAGATTACGTTACATATCGGAAACCGTAATAATTAATTCTTCGCCTGAAAGAATATAGATATTAAATAATCTTCCACTTCAATTAAAATTTGAATTAAATTTTTTTCGACAAAATCGTTAACTAAGGTTAACCGAATACCGAAGTAACACCTATGTAAAAACCGATTAAACGAGAAGAAAATAAAATATTGCAAATAATGGGGGTTATCGTGAACAAAAATTTCCCAGGGAATGTTTCCCTCGTTCAAACATTATCGGGAATAAATTTTCCAAGGGAATTTGGCTGTCATTGTATTGGATTTTTATTCGAAGGAAATTTATTTCGTGGAGATTCACGATAGCAGAAAAATTTTCGTGAGAATAATATATTCCGTGGGAAACAAAATTCCCCGGGAGATTCCCGATAAAGCCCAATCAAAATTAATTTTGGAGGGGTGAAAGCAAGTAGGTCACTTGAATAGAAGGAACCATCATTCTTACTATGAGAGCGTACAAGCCCTTGGTAACAAATGTCTAGTTTAAATTCTTAAAAGATGAAACCATATTAAATTAAATTGAACCTTCGGAAAAAGTATAATTTGGTTAAGAGCCTAGAATCAGTGTAAGTATTATTCCATACCGTTTATTCGACCCTTTATCATAAAATGCGTCACAAGATCTTATGAATGATTCCAGAACTACAAATATGATATCTGTGATAAGCAGAGTTGTAAAGATTGCATTCAATTAAAGACTGCAGTCAGTTAAAGTCAGAGTTAATTGACTTAAATATTTGAATACAAGTCAAAACTTTGATTTTTGATTGAGAATTTGAAACAAGAGTTAGCAGTCATGTACAATAGTCTGACTTATAAATCAATTATGGCAATCAATTGACTTTAAGTTAATTGACTGCATTACTTTTTGACTGGTTGCAGTCTTTAAGTCACTTGAAAAGTCAGTAAGTCACATAAAAGTCAGTAAGTCATTTGACTGCAGTCTTTTAACTTAAGTCAACTGGCCCGTAATGAAATAATTGGAACTACTACACTACACAAAATTATATAACTAGTTTTTTTTTTCAAAACGCTTAAGGCAGTAAAAAGAATAAAAAAAAATAAATTGACTTAAGTTAAAAGACTGTAGTCAAATGACTTACTGACTTTTATGTGACTTACTGACTTTCAAGTAACTTAAAGACTGCAAGCAGTCAAAAAGTAATGCAGTCAATTGACTGCCCTAATTGACTGATAAGTCAGAATATTTTACATGACTGCTGACTGTTAATTTAAAGTTAAAGTCATTTTAAAAGTCAAAAGACTTATAAAATAAGTCTTTTAAGTCGATTTACTTAAGTTATCAATTGACTTAAGTTTTTACATGGTGATAAGTCATGCAAGTGTTTGTTTTTAGAGAAGTATGATTTTTTTTAAAGTATGGCTCATAATGATGACTTTGTTACATAACGATTTACTTTAATCTAACGGGGTATTTTATATATAGAAATTATTTTTACATACAAAAAAGAGTAATGTAGACAAAAACTCCTAACCGTTCAGTCATTGATATAATTTCTTAATGAGAAATTATGACTTAAAAATTATAATATCTAACTTTATAATTCAGTCTTAAGACATTAATATTTTTAAGAAAAAAAAAAACTAAATTAAATTATTAAAAAAAAAAATAGTTGGACAAGTATAAAGTGTAAGTGCTTTAAAAAATCAGTCAGCTGAAATATTATAGAGAGATCAGGGTTAATTTTTTTTTTTTTTGTTTTAAGTTAAGGAATAAGGGAATACTTTTTTTGTCATTTAAGGAATAAATATTATTTTGGAATAATTTTCTAAACAATTTTTTTTTTTTTTGATTTTATCACCAATTAGTTGCGCTTAAATCAATTTTCTTTTATTTTAATGTATTTTTATAATTTTGTTTTTTTTTTTTTTACCACGAAACATGATTTACATACTTAAATTTATTTAATATAAACAAAAAAAAACTAAAACAAAATTATGGCGAGCATTTAGAAGTTTGGTTAAAAGTTTAAAAAATACATAATACAAAACAGCACATTTGGATTTATGTTATTTTCTTTTTGTTTTTTTGATAGGGTAAGTCATTATTATAATATTTACTTCCAGTTGGTCAAGTTAAACAAAACAAAAAATACATTTAATCTTACATTACACATAGAATAAAATTCTTACATAGATGATTATTTTTGCTAGTTCATTATGTAGCAGTCCTTAAGTTTATATGTTAATCTTAAATAATAAAATAAAATCTCTTTTTATAGCTGTAAAAAGCTCATTGGAGCTTCGAAAATACAAAGAAGCGTTTCACTGAGCTTCAGAACCATTATGTACTCATTTTTATAGTAAAAAAACATTAAAAAGCTTTTTCAGTTTTCTCAATTTTTACCTCACGCTGCTGAGAGTACTTCGAACGTCTTTTACTAGCCAATTGTGGCAAATTCGAATGGTGCTTACGCACATGAACACCTAGATTGCCACGTTGCTTGGACTTATAGGCACAATACGGACACTGGTGAGCTGGTTCCTTGCCACCACATTCGACATTTTCATGACGACGCAGGGTTGATTTCCAGCGGTATTTCTTGCCGCAGTGACGACACTGGTAGTTTGCTTCTTCATTGGGATTCGTGCCACCGTAGTCACTTAATGAGTATTCTAAATGCCTCAGAGCCTGAGCCTGAGCGGCCATCATTAGTTTTTGAGATTCATCGGACATGTAGTCAGTGGACAAGCATGGCATTGTCGCATTGGGATGATGGCTGAAGGAAGACTTAGATCCTTCTATCAGATGGATGTCATCGAAGCCAGAATAACGTCCATCATCGTCATCGTCGTCATCATCTTCATCGAATTCCGAATTGCTGTTATCGTTCTCATTGTCCGAGAAACGATTCTCTTTGCGGTCGAAATTGTCAAAGATCAAACCTTTGTTTTGCCCCGCAATTGGTTGGACGCTTCCGCCAGACTGGTTATTGTGAGCCAATGGCACCATGTTTGACTGTTGCTTAAAGATATCTTGATTTCTAAGTTGCTGCTGAAAATTATGATAGCCATCACGGAGCAGAGCAGCAGCTATCGCCGCAGCAGCTGGTGCAGCTGCAGCACCAATAGTTGGAGGCTTAATTACAGAAGCTGGGATCGGAATAATAGGCTTTATATCTGGTGGCGGAACAACAACCGAAGTTGGTATCGATGCAGGAGTATTTTCCATATTGGCCAGAGCAGCAGCGGCTGCAGCACTCGACTTATTAACTACACTTGAGTATTTGACTCTTGGATGAAATGACGAAGTGTTCTTCCTGACGGAAATGGAACTCTTGGTGGTTCCGATTTTGTTGGTGTTTGTCATTTCATCACCATTCGAGTTTTTTGAAGCCGTTGTATTTGATGTTTGGGGCTCATTGGGCATTCCTGATAGCATTGATCCATTCTTTCCACCAGCAGCTGCATCAGCTGAGGACGGTGACTTTTGTCGAAATGATTTTTCAGTATTTTCAGTCTTTGGTGCTTTGGCAGCTGAGTTTGCGCGATAGAATTCATATAACATATCTGAAACATCTGACACGGAAAACCTCTTCTTGTTTCCATTGATCTGATTGGCAACTACTGCTGCTGACATTGCATCCATGCCGTTCATTGAGTGTCTGTTATTAAGATTTCTATGGTGTTCCACAATTGAGGTCTTTTGGTCTTTATTGTGGGTGGTGGTGACTTTTTTGCTAAGATCTTAATTTTTTTTTTTTTAAGAAAATTAAAAGAAAAAAACAAAAAAAAAATAATTAAATTAAATTAAAAATTAAAACAAAATAATAAACAATATGTGATGTTTGTGAATGAAATGAGCATTAATGTTATGAAGAAAAAAAAAAACGAATTTAAAATGAAGAAAAAATTAAAATTAAGCATGCAAATAAAATTTAACTACAAATTATGAAATAAATACTTTAATTAATTATATTTAATAAAAATAAATTAATGTATTGATGTTTGTAAATAAATAAATTTAAAAAACATAAAACTTTTGTTTGTATATATTTTATGTGTATATTAACAACAAACAAACAATAAATTATAAAATAAAGAATAATTCAAATTTTAGTAAAATTGTTTATTTGTTTTACTTGATTTGTTTTTGTCTGTGGAAATGGCCGAGTTCAACGCAAGTTTTAATATTTTAGTAAACCAACAGATTAACAACCTATTATTGGCCAACTGTCATTATTAGTTTGACAGCTGCTGACCAATGAGAGACTTTCAACTCGTTATAGCTTAAAAAAATATTTGTGTAACTTGCGCTGAACACTGCCAAATGAATTGAATTGCAGATGATGAAGCGATTTAGTGTAATTTTTTTTAAGACTTCGCGCTGATGATGGTGATTTGGCAATATGATGATGCGAGCGAGCGTTTGTTTTGGAGCATTATCCACTTTTAACACAATTTTGTTGTTTCATGTTATTTTTTGTGTTTTTTTTTTTTGTTTGGTTAGCAATGTGAGAAGCCCTTTTACCAATGAATTTTGTTTTTTTTTTATTGGGTTGGTTACCTGAAATTTCATTGGGAACCCAGAAGTCTGTCTGGGTAAAAGATATCTAATTGTTTTGAGCATTGTGTTGCTAACAACAAGTGTTAAATGACCAAATTAGCTACGATGATGATTTACAGTGATATAGCGGGGAACCTAAAAATAAAATAGGTTAAATAATGGCAACAAGCATGATTGAAATTAAAATAAGAAATAAATAAAACATAATATCTAGTAATGCAGATGGGTCTAGGCTTCAAAATAAAAATGATCTGAAAATAAAACAAAATAAAGATATATGAATAAAAATGAAGAAAAAACATAAATTAAAAGTTGATGTGCTAAAAAAATAAAATGTATTAACAGAAAGAATAATTATGATTTCAAATGAACGTAATATAGTCAAAATATTTACCCAAAGGTTCTCAAATATACAGATTTAATATTTTAAGGCCCAATTTATTCATTCTTCATTAAATTTTAAATCGCCATTAAAAATAGGAAATTCACAATTTTTAGATGAAATTTAAAAAAATAAAATCCATTTTTAATAGTGACTTCAAATTTAATGGAAAGTATACATATTCCATCTGAGGATCGATTTCCCCTGATTTCACCTTGTACATATTTAGAGGAAATTCTGTATTAAAAGAAAGGTTATAAAAAAAATAAACTTTTAAAACAACGGCTACGTATGCACATATGGCTGGAGGATGTTTTTCGTACCAAGCAACAAAAATATATGCAATATTCACCGAAAATATTTTCTATAAATAATAGTTTTTGTTGCTAGGCTTTTGTTTAAAAATAATACAGGGTGATTTGCAAATAAATAAGTTGTGACAAAAAGCTTAGCGTGTAAGTTGAGTTTTTAACTTTAAAAAAGGTCCAGTATACAATATTGTGGATACTGCCGTTGTTTCCCTTTATATTTGTGTCGAATCCTTCGCATAAATACAGCAGCCGAGGTGGCTAAAGTACGTGACTCGAATCAATGCACCAGGGGGACGAGTCCTTCGAGTATACACCTGATGCACAACTTAGCGGAAAGAAAGGTGTTCGTAACAGGATGCAGCTACTTAAGGACTTGACTGTGGAGAGTTTAATATTTTATGGGCTCTAAGGTCTATCAAAAAGTGAAGTAATACGAAAGCTCTATTAATTGAATACAATAAATTTTAAAGCCCTTTAATACGCCCCAGCAAAAAACCTAGATTTACTTCAGGGCGAGTTCAGGGCGACCGACCCCAGGTTTCAAAAAACAGTGAATTTGATTGTCAGGGGCTTTGGGGCGACCCCAGGGCGATTTCAGGGCTCAACAAAGAAACCTAATATGACACAAAAACTCGGGAATAACCAAGGCCTAGTGACTTATGAATGATAATGAAAATAAATAAAAAAAAAAATTTGGCTGTTTTTCAGTGCGAAAATATGCTAGCCTTGGGGTGAGTTCCAGTCAACCTTTGACTTCTATTTAGTTAGTTAAAATTCGAGGAAAGTCAGAGTTAGCCCAAAAACTTTGCTGCGCTAGCTCTGAATTAACTGAAAAAAAAACAATAAGGGCCAGTTTTTCAATGCCAACTTAAATCTGACTTACAGCCGATAGTTAGTTAATCATAAACATAAATTAAAAATCAGCAGTTTTTAAGTGGAGGATTAACTTTTAACTGTCAAAAATCTACAGAAATCAAGGTACAACACTTTGAAAATTATAAATTTCCATTCCTATAGTGTCAAAGTAATCTTGAAAGATTTTTAACACCCATCTGTCAGAACAGAAATATCTGTTCAAAGATTACTCACAAAATATAAGTATAGAATTGATTCGGGATCTTAATTAACTGAAAACATGTTTCTGACCATAGACTCGTTTGAACTTTCCGACACTTCGAAATGCAAACTGACATAAGAAATGTCATATGTTTGAGTGGGTACAAATCTTGCTTGAAATCAAGAATACCAAATAAATGACTTTTGACAGCCAATCTCAAACAATTTGAATTTTGAATACGTGAAAATTTTTAGGATCACATATTCTATCCTACTTGGGGCTTTGAGGTTATGGTGAATTCATTTTTTTGGATGCAAGTGTGGAAGCAAAACATGAAAATCGGTATCTTCCAACAAATTTGGCAGTCGTAAAGTAATTCTATCACACTTTTTTTTGACATGTTCTAATACTCGATGGGATAGTGTGGAAGGGGTATTAGTTTGTAGAATGGTAATATGTGCCAAGTAAATAAGGTCACAATTTTGCTTTGTTTGTTTTTATTTTCAACACTTCATTGTTTAAGAAATTATAAGGAATTATAAAAGAAATCTTGAAAATTGAAGTAAATTCAATTAAATACATTTCATTTTCAATTTCATTTAATTCGTTTTAAATTAAAGTTTAAATTGAAGAGTAAAAGTTGTATGAATGGTTCATGTTATTGGTAGATAATTAAACTTGGTGATTTAGGATGAGTTTAAGGTTTACTTGAGAAGAATTAAACATTTTAAGGAATTGTTTTCCAATTAATTTGCTTTTTCTTAAGATTATTCTATATTATAGCATGTAACTTTTTTTTGAAGAATAGATACCTACTAAAAAACTATCTATTCTTTAAGAGAATGGTCTTTTTATTTCACATGATTTCTTAGATTTACAGGAAATGTTAATCAAAACCGGTTAGTTATTATTAAAGGGGTTTTAAGGACACACATGAAATGAAATACAATAGCAATCACTTACATGAGTCAGATTTTCTCAAATTACAAACAACAAGCTTTTTAAATGAAAAAAAAATTGTCCTGTTATAATACCCGTGGAAAGCAAAATAAAAGTTTAAACAAGATCAAGCAATATCAATTTAGCTTAGAAGCTTCTTTGTACTAATGCTTGTTCAAGCTAATTCACTTTTCACTAGGTGCAAAAGCTGAAATTTTTGCCAGTAATTGTTGTTGTTTTTTATTGTGTGAGATACAAAGGTACAAGTTTACTGAGTTGCGACATCTCACCAGAACACGTTTTTTATCACTTTTCTTTAAGTTTTAGGAGGTTTTACTAACTAAAGGTAGATAATATTATATCTCTGGTTTTGGTAAAATCGATTTTTATTTGCATATTTTTCGCTTTTTACTTCACTTAAGATTCACATGTTACTTAAACCAATTCAAAAAGAAATGAGTTTTGAAGGGTTTAAGCTGAAAAACAATTGCGCAAATCACTCTGTTTTTAGAAAATATTAAATTATTTTTATTTCTATAAATTTTGTTGTTTTATAAAAACAAAAAATTACCACAAGTTGAAAGGTTAATCTAATTAAAATATTACTTTGTTTAAATTTAAAATACACAAGCATAAACTTTATTTAGCTTTAAACTTCACAACTTGGCAATTATATTTTTGTATAAAAAAAATAAATAAAGTTTAAAAACACCGGAAAATAAGTTTAAAAAAAAACAATAAGTTAAAAACTTGTTAAAGCTTTTTAAACTTTTTTTAAAACTTAAAACTATCCGTAACAAGATCAACGAATCACTGCACCATAGCACCGAAGCCCACACAAACAATACTAAGTTCTCACCGATAACCCACGAAATTTTACCAAAAAAAAAAAACAGCTTCGAAAGGTTTTTTTTTTTTTTTTTTTTTTGTTTAGTATTAACTTCAGAATGGTACTTTTGAAATTGTGAAATGCCTATGCTGTTGTTTTCCTTTAATCCTAGACAACATCTGCTTGCATCCGTATTCATGGGTATAAAGTGCATGAAATCCCATCATATACATATACAGAGGCGTTTTTTTTGTGTTGTTTTTTTTTTTTGGTTGGGTTGTGTAAGTGCATCTATTGAAAGATCATAATCCTAAATGAGAATATAAAAATAGAAAGCAACAACATCCTGTAGCTATATATGTATTTATGTATGTGTGTAACGGGGACAGGCAGATTTATGCGGGTCATAAAAGATTTTTTTTTTTTGCTGTTAATTTTGTATACCCTTATTAATAGGGTAGGTTGGAATTTGATCGGCAGGTAAGAACGAAAATTAAACACTTTTGCAGAGGTAGCAACAAGTTGAATTACATATCATAAAAAGTCGTTTTATTTTTAGCAACAGAATTGCTTTGATCGAAATATATTGAAAGTTTCTCAATAAGGAATAACGCCATAGTTTTCTAAGTACATATACATATATAGGTACTATACATATGTACAAACATACATATTTATTTTTTTTCTACATTACTTTTATGAACAGATTTACATGAAAAACAAAATGGATCCTGCAACGAGAGAGCACAGGGAAAGAGTAAAAAATTTAATCTCCATTGGATAACTTAGGAATTTCTGACTACATAAGCCTCTGTATGCAAGTAGTGTAACTGGTGTCAAAGGCCCAACTATATCAGTGTTATGTGACCGTTTGGCGTCTTATACATAAATTGGGCGTTTTATACAAAAATCGATTCAGAGAGTATGTTAACATTTTAAGAAGTTTTGCCATTTCTAATAGAATTTTCCCATTCTTTCAAAATTTTACAGATTTTACACTTCCTACTGCAAAAAGATGCCAAACACAGACCTATATTTAACCGGTCTATCTATCATCTGGTTTTAGCTAATGACGAAAACCAAGTGGTTATGCTAGAAAGAATTCAGACCTCATATATATTTTTTTTTTTACAGGAAACCATGTACCTTGATTTAAGTAAAACCACTAAAACAAATTTTATTATTTTGTGAAACCATACAAAAAAAATCTATGAAAAGGTTTAGAGAGAGAATTATCGACTAGAAGTTTTAGATTAAAGATTATTAATTAATATTAGAAAAAGTATCGGAGACAAAACGGAGCCCTGGAGTACATCATTATTATTTGGTGAATTTATGACTTTAATTCAGTGGTGACTAAGTCAGAGAAATCTTTTGTTTTGTTTGATTTGATTTGATTGATTTTAATAGCTTTTTAAAGATTAAATGCATCATAATCAAGGTAATTTTTGGCATATTCAAAAGATATGAACAAAAAATGTCTTGCTAACATTATCAAGGCTTTCTGACAGTTTTTTTTTGTATGGAATATTTACGGAAATTATTCGGATATTTCTGAACTAGTCAAAAGGAATTTTTTTTTTCAAATGTTGTCATTTTTACGTAGCATGATAAAGACGAAAACGTAGTAAGTCATGAAGTGACGAAATCGACGCAAGAAGGCGGTACTCGACTCAAATAAACCTATCACAAAAACCTTGTGGAAAATTTTAGGCAGGCATGTTCATTATTTTTTATAAAATAATGAATTAACACACATAATGATTGTAAAAAACTGTGAGGCGGACCGAACTGCTTTATTAAAATCTCACTTTATTTTGGAAACAATTTCAAAGTCCAATTTGGCTTCAGTGATTCAGTTAACAAGGTATGCGTATCTGGGATGCAAAAAAAAAAAAAAAACAAGGTTTTATTTGGTGATCTAAACTCTAATATTTTTGAGTTTCACAGTTGAGTCACTTAACTGCCTGAACAGAATGACGACAGAGACGGAACTGGAGCTGCAACTGGAATAGCTGTCAAAATATTGAATACACACAAATTAAATGTTGCGAACACATCGGAACGTAGCCGCATACGGAGCTGCAGCCGCAGACGGAAGAGTTCGGAAAAAAATATTATGGTTATTTGTATCGCGAAAAAAATTATTAATTAAAAGGAAAAGTATTGGAAACAAAAAATGTGAATTCTGAGCTTGTACACAAGAATATTGTTTTGTTTTTCTTCAAAATACTTTCAAAGCTGTACAGCTGCATTGTGGGCACGTAAAAAAAATAACGTACGATACTTTTCGACAGCTCTACCAGTTCCGTTTGCGGCTCTAGTTACAGCATTCTATTCTGTTCAGGCAGTAATTCCATGCATACACGTGTTTTACAATCTGAGATGACTATTTTTAAAGAAAAAGTTTAAAAGCAACGCTTCTAACAGCTCTCGACTTATGAGCCTTAGAAAACTTAAGAACGTTCGATAGTTACCGACCTTAGACCAAAAATTTGGCTCGAATCGACAAACTTTGAAAATATAAGAGACATTTTAAGAGAATGAAATTTTATGAAAAGATTTTATTTTTCATTCTTAAAATTAGATATACAAAAAAGCAAAAGACAAAGCTTAAATATTCTTTGAATTCTGTCAAAATTAATAAATCAAGTTTAAAATCTTCTTTTTATATTTTTCCACACAATCGTCTCATAAAAGATTTAAGAAATTTGTAGTTGACTTTGTCATTTTATAAAGTTATTTATGTAGGTATTAAGTTTTGATAGTAAGTAATCTTTCACTCAGCTTTGAAAAAAGTGTGAGAAAATTATGCTAAAAATATCATAGTTACTGACCCGAGAAAAAAAACAGTTTTTTTTTTCTGGAAATCTTGTGGTTCATAGGGTATCACTCCTTTATATCAACTAAGTGTAGTCTTTCGTTGCTAGTTTTGTTTTCACATTATATGGGACAAGGGCAAGGTCATCAAAGCAGCTTCAATGCATACGATTTGATACTAATTTTAGAACGAAATGGTCTAGCTGTTGGATGATATCAATCGTCTCTTGTTTTTCCTAGGAAAAGCGGGTGGTGATTAGAGATTGACAGTTGTTGCATTTCTGTATGTTGGTTGTTGGTGCTATATCGACAAAGTCAACAGATAGTTTTAAACGGATCAGTGTGTCAATCAAGGAATCTCTAACTCTATGTTAGGTAGGTACATCCGAGTACATAATTATTATTTATATACATACATATCTACTTTTCTGATAAATTCAAGAATTTGTTTTCTATTTCAAAGAAAGTTTATTTATGTGAACATAAATTGGGAAAACCCTCGAGCACAGATTAAGAGAAACAAAAAAAAAAAATAACACGAAAATATTTTGAACATCTTTTGTTGACTTTCTTATGTGCAAGGAAACGAACACACACGCACACTAATACATCTCAATAAAGCATATCTTAAAATGTTCTGATTCATCTCAAGTGTACAAGAAGTTCAGGTAGTTTTCCATTTCTTACAGTTTTCCCCAGCTTATAAAAACAAAACCAAAAAAAAAAAAAAAAAAAAACAGACTTCGGCTTTATGATAGCCTTAAATTGCACTTTAAAAGAAAACCCCAGAAAAAGGCTGTGCGTGTTCTCCTCGATGTTTGATTGTTTAGTTTTATTATCAAGGAAAAAGGGACGAAAGAGAAAATTGAAAAAAAATAGCTTACAGATATAGGAAATAAGCAATATAAATGCATATACAGGCTTCAATCTAAGTCCATAGTCCCATCCTAGGCAGGGGCGTAGGCTTGGATGATTAGAATGATAAATGGGTTTTCACACTGACATAGTTAAACACAAGCAAAAAAAAAAAAAACATATCTAGGTTTCTGGGAAAACTTTATTTTACTTTTAGATACTCGCTCAAGAAAAAAAAATTGAGGAGAGTGATATATACCTACGACAAGACTTGAGTATGTGTGCCAGTATGTGCATATGAGAAAGGCAAAGGCAAAGGAAACAACATAAGCCCTAAACTGTATAAGATAAAATTGAAAAATGAAAGTGATTGCTTTTGAAAACTTCTTGAAATTATTTATTTATAGAAGCAACACAAACACAAAAATAAAAGTTGAAAATAGTTTTAGATTGTTATGGAAGTTATATGCTCAGTCCTTTTTTTTTTTCGGGTACAGTTTTCACAAAAGGCATCAGGCACTCGCTCTTTTGAAAGAAAAACTTGTCACCTGCAAAATGTGGTTCTTGGAATTGATGCATTTTGGCGAAAGGTATATAGAGGAACCCCTATAAATTATACATACCTACATATATTATATTATTGATGGAATAAGATGGAATGAAAAGGTTGCAATGGGGTGTGCAACAAAGAAAGCGCTTTAGGGCCAGTTGTACAAAGGTGGTTCAAAATTTAATCCGTGGTTCAGCAATTTTAACTCGTTGATTTCCGCGGAATAATTGAGGTTCAACGATGGTTCAAGGTTCAAGTATACACTAATAGCCAATTACATACCTGAATCACCGTTGAACCACAGTTAATCCGCCGAAATTGGTGAGTTAAAATTACTGAACCACGGATCAAATATTTGTACAACTGGCCCTTAGCGGTTTATTTATTTGTTGAGCTATTTAAAAAAAATGAATGATGCAAATTTTAAGAACCTAATTAACTTTAATAATTGCCTTTTCGCTATATTTATTACTACATAAATATTGTGGACTTATGACGCTGTCAATTTTTATGTGCCGCTTGCCGGATAACTTATATCTGAACTTAACTCAGACTTTGTGAAATAGACTCTTATAGCATTATTTATTAACTCGTTTTAGAGACAGAGTAAGGTTACTCTGACTTCACGACACCTCTAATCCTGAAAAATTTATTTATAAAAAAAATACACGCGGAATAGAGGCGGAGTAAGCTAAAACTGGTACATAGGAGGAATAATGCCGGAGTAAAGCCGTTTTAGTATCTATGTCATTTTGTCATGACATCGGCATTGTGTGAAATTTTCAAAAAGTTTTGCAAACGAAATCCCAGTTTTAAGACCGTTTTCTTTTATTTTGCTTATCCTTTCATGAGAAAGGTACTTTATTTAGATAAAATAAAACCAATAAAAATTACTTAAAATGAATAATTGTGGAAATCAGCTCGGGTTTGTTTACGTTTATAATAACCAGAGTTTTGGATTGGTCATTTTTTTGATAATATATTTTATGAATAAGAATTTGTTTGACGTGGCGTAAAGAGGGAGTAATTGCTTCAACTCGGTTTAGCTACTCCGAGGTTAAAACGAGTATTAGTGAAATCTAATAAATAAGGCTATTAGTTTTTTTAGGTATGAGATTATTGGAAAGATTTAGATTGCTGGACGGGGAGGTAATTAAAGGAAGCGCGTGCTCAGAGCAGGTGCTTCATATAAAAAAATAATTTAAACAAATTCCTAAAATAAGGAATAAATTTAATAGATTAGAGACTGTTGTATAAAAATTAAATTAACCAATAAGGCCAATGGGAAGTGACAGTTTCACAGATTCTGGTAAATGTGCATTAGGAAACTATGGATCTGAAAGCGTGAAATGATAATATGCTGTTTCATATATAGTATATGCAATGAAACAACAAAGTTGAAGAGTAAAACGATATGTTCCTTCATTTATTTCAAGTGAAAATAAAATGCACAACTGAATCTCACGCACTTTTATCTACTGGCTGTAGTCGGGACGAAGATCATGATTTTTTTGTAAAAAATTCTCTATTAAATTTGAGCTTTTGAAAATAAATTGGGAACAAAATGTGGAAGGTACCCCAAAAAAATTCTCATATTTTCAATAAAAAGAGGCAACAAAATAAAGTAAAAATAAATAATGCTAAAAGTTGATTTACTTTCCACAATGAGGGATTTTATGAAATGACCTCGAAGCATAGAAAAATACAACAAACATTATTTTAAAGGATTATATCAAATCTCATAGATCAAAATACAATAATACTATGAACAATTGACTTTCTCTTGAAAATCGCCCCTGTATAATATTTCAGTGTGTGTGCGATGTCTGTGCACTCAGGTGTAAGTAGATTCCTTAACGGATGAACAAATTTGTTTCAAATTTGGAACAAAGCATTTTTACACAATTCCCTAGAGGAATAATTAAAATTTTCGTTTTAGCTCATCTAGACTTCTAGCTTATGTCAGCTAAAACAGAAATAATTTTCCACCAGTACTGCCTTTTGCGACGAGTTGAAAATCCTTCAAGAGTATCACTCGTCATCAAAAGCTTCCTCTCACCTCATTCCTGCCGATTATACGCAGGATTAAAAATAAAAAACAAAGAAATAAATTTGATGGCACAACAGCTCATGAAGAGCTAGGGCTTAGTGACCTACAACTAACTCTCAACCATTCCTGTGTGCGTATCTGCAGAAATGGAGGGGACCTACAGTTTACTGCCGAATCTGAATGGCTATAAGGTGAGTGGCACTTTTCTAGAAAGGATTTGTCACTTCCTCGCAAGAGGCAGTACTAGCCCTGAAAAACACTTTTGTGTTTAGGTGGCAGTTGCTGGGAATTGAACCCATACCTCCGCCAGCGTGACAGTCCAACGCACTAACCATTACGCCACGGGCTACTATTACGCACACAGAATTTGTTGAGTTTAAAGTTGTAAATCACTAGGCGCTGGCGATGGCCTACGTGAGCCGTGGGTCGCATGTCGGTTACAATTTTTTCTTTTATTTTTAAAACCAGTAGCAACAATGCTCTATTTTACAACGTTTCGAAATTGTTTACGTTTTTCTTAAGGCTTTTTAAAACATTTTCAATAATACTGCGTTTCAGGTTCTTGATGATGCATAACAGAAGTATGGTTTTGAAGTTTTTGAAGAAAATTGTTAAGTTTTGTGTTAATCCACATTAACTTGGTAGATTTCGATAATTTAAAAGTATACTGCGTTTAAAAATTTTTAAAACTGATTTTTTTGTATAAGCAAACAATAACCAAATAAAAATACATTTTTACTAACTCTATTCGTGTGAAGAAAAATCAAGGTTGTAATATTCAAATAGACACTACAATGATGGAGAAGTCCGAAAAAGTGGGTTTCGCTATACCGTCCGTCGTAATTTGAGCTAGAGCCTAAACGGCAGGGTTGGCCGAACTGTCACTTTTTAAAAAAATTACATTTGTTACGTCTGCTACGTAGTTTATGTATTTAAACGTAGTTAATGTAGTTAATGAAACAAATTGTAGTCTCAAATGTCAAATTATATGTCACTTTGAAAATTGAATTTTAAGTTGAAGTCGAAGCAAAATGAAAATTACAGCCTAGTTCCTTTACTTTGAAACTCTGTGATTTTCTGTGCATTTGTGTGATTTTCAGTCCAACGTTCTGTCAAAGTTCATATAAAAAAAAATAAAATGGCAGTAAAATTCACAGAAAATCACAGAGTTTCAAAGTAAAGGAACAGACCTTACGATAATAGAAGTGAAGGAAAAAGTTGTTCATTGAATTTTTAATTTTGAAATCGGATTTATACGCTGTTTTGTATTCTATTTTTCAACATTCTTGAGCGTTATTTATTAAAATTAAAGTTTTTTTTTTGGATTTACTTAAATTTTAGTAAATAAAGACGTGTGGTTTATTCAATTTATTACGCGTAGTTAATGATGTAGAAAATGTAGTGTAGTTAATTCGGCCAACACTGCTAAACGGGTGGTCGGATTTGCATTTTGTTATTGCCTAAAGAGAAAATTCTAATTTTTGATTTAATAAACTCATCTAGAACAGGTGCCTTACAACCATTTTGTTTTTTTTTTTTTTCAATTTTCAAAAAAACATCTGTTACGATTTTGATAAAACTTTATCGGGCATTAAAAAATTGTTGTAAGAAAACTGGGTTTCAAGTTTTTGCCAACAAATTCTCATTAATGGAAATAGTTCTTTACTGGCTTGACTGGATTTTATTATACATATATGTAGTTCAGCAATCTGATATTTTTAAGTAGAACATTTACGGCAATATTCTTGACATTCTTCAGAACTAGTTTTAACGAAAAACTAGATCTATAGCGGTTTCGAGTTTTAAGTTTTTCACAAATTTGTATTACTTTGCATCTAAATCAAAATATTCATACATAGTTTGACATCTAAATCAAATCAATAATTTCTTTTGAGAAACTTAAAACCCGAAAACCCTATAGAACTAGTTTTTCAGTAAAACTAACTTTGAAGAAAGTCAATAATATAGCCGTTAAACATTTTTAAATTATTTTTACTTTAAAAAAAAAGGACTTTTGACATTTCTAACATTTTTTCGTTAAAATGTTGTTTCATTTTAGCTGCTAACCACAATATCAAATTCATACAATTTAGTCGTGCATATTTTTTTAAGTATACTTTCGTCTTTTCTTCAAATTTTCTCATTGGAAATTTTATTTACATTATATATCCCGCTTAGACACTACCTTAGTAATGCCAAACAGCATATTAGATCAATTTAATCATTTTTTTTTCCATACCAGGCCATGGTTTGTTTCTAAATTGAAAACTATTCAACTTCGAAAATGAATAACATAAGATACATTTTAGCTTGAGTCAACTTGAACTAAACAAAGTTATAGGCAGGCTCTACGAAGGTGATTGATATGATTGATATATCCCTTGAGAATTGTTTGTGTGGCAAAAGATTTTGAAGACAAGGATTATAATATTGAACACACACAGCGATGCACCCATTGCATTGAATTATACCTACAAAACCTACCTACCCTTGAAATTGATAAATTAAAAAAATGTTTATTTCTCATGGATTCTTTTCTTGCCTTTGCTTTCAGGTCTTCATTTAAAAACGTGTTGTATAGGACTAGAAACAAAAAAAAATAACATTCCCATTTTATTACATGCTACAGCGAGCTACGTGGTATGTTTGTTGAGGTACATTTATTCTTTATGAATCGTAGGTAATAAAAAATGGTCTATAAGTTAAGTAGGTATGGACAAAAGTTTGCAGTAGGTACCTATAATATCTTGACATATTTAATGGCCAACCACTTTTTTTTTTTTTAATTTTTAAGTGAGCACATTTGGATTGAGTACATAATTGCCACACTTACACTGTTGCACATGCAATCGACAAAATATTTATTCAATGCATTTATGAAGAGGTCAAATGCTACACGTATTAGGCAGTTCTGCATTCTGCGGTTGCCCCCCTAATAAATATTACTTTCCTAAATTTCTTTGTTGAATAATGCACAATATTAATTTTAAAAACTATCTTTGATTTTAAAATATTTCTTTAAACATGTCGTTCGTCAAAATTTACCTTTTCAGTCAAAACAATGAAACGGAGTTTTTTTTTTATAAACACTGAATATTATATCTACGTTACAAGGGTTGTCTGGGTCAAAATTCTTTTGTCTAAAATTCTTCTTTTCAAAATTCTATTTAACAAAATTCTGCGAATAGTAAAAAAAAAAGTTTTGAAAAATTAAAAAAAAAAATAAGCTTTTTTTATTTTTTTCAGAATTTTGTAAGGCAGTGTTTCACAATTTAAAAAATTATATAATGTTTTTTTTTTTTTAACAGAAATAATGTTATTAATGTTAGTAATGTGTCGCTTAAAAGTACTGGTAGCTCGGAGTCATGTAGTTCTTTAAATCTCAATAAAAAAGTCCTTATTTACTTTCAAAGCTGGATAGCATATCATAAAATGGAGAGTACATAAAGAAAAAACAAAAACAGAAATTTAAAAATTAGAAAATAGAAAATGGCCCTAAGCGCTAAGCCTTAGCCAAATAATATTTATTAAGAAAGTAGCTAAAAATATCCGTTTGTTTGTTTTTTTCACTATACCGATATCTTGTTAAATAAAATGAAATGTGAGTTTTATCCGAGATTTAATTTTGAAGTTCCCGTGTACAACTCATAAGACTTACTTTACTTACTTTAGATGGCGCTCACAGCCCAGGATGGACTACGGCCTCAACCAACAAGCCCCTCCAGCCAGCTCGGTCCCTAGCTAGCTGCCTCCAGTTACGCACTCCAAGTTGGTTGAGGTCGTTTTCTCATAAGAGTCAAAGATTAAACTTCGGACAAAATTTAGCTCGATTTAAATCCAATTCATACATAGCCTTACTAAATTCGCACTGCGAAACAAATCTTATCTTCCTCACCATAAAATAAGAAGAAAGAAGTAACTTTTGACAGCCGTCAAAGTTATAAAGTAAGCATTTTTAATCCGGCAATAAGCAGGGATGAATGGACTTTAAACAAACGACGAATACTTTTGAATATTTGTACCGCGGTAAAAAGCTTTAATCTCCTGAGAAATGTCAAATCTCCCTAGCGTTTGTGCAAGTTCCCATAGATCTTGCCATAAAAACGAAAAATTTACTTTGTCTAGAAAAAGTGAGTTTTTGCTAAACAGACTCGATTTTTTGGTTGCATGGAATTCGACATAGGTATTTCATATTTCCACGACATATTTCCACTGTCTATCTAGTCAAAAATCAAATAAATACGACTGCTAGTTTTTAAACATGTCCAATTTATTTTTTATATTAATTTTAGACTAAAATTGGAAGAAATTGGCAGTTTTGGGAAACAAACGAATGTTAATAATTCTTTCAATTTGAAGTGACAGCTGTCAAGTTGCCAGAATGACATTCTACTTAAATTTAAAGCGCAGTTATTCTTTTTTGAAAAACGTAAAAATGTAAAGATGTTTTTGCAATGAATTCTGGTTTAATCCCGGGAAAAAAGCTGCCCCGACGGGCAAACCGGGACGTCTGGCAATGCTATATACAAGCCTCACAATCTTAATTTGAATTTAATCGAGAAATCGGAAAAATTTCATAGAAAAAGTGTGTTTGGTTCATTGCTCTCGGTAGTCTACCAGTGGAGTAAGGTCCGTTATTTACAACATTATGGCAATTTTCAAAGTTAAGCTTTAAAAAAAAAATATATCTTTCCTTTAAATCATTCGATTTTCAGGTTGAGATCTTAAAACAAATATAAAATGTCAGGCTATAATTTTTTTTAGAAAATTTTTGAGGAGGGGTACCCCCTTTCACCCCAAAAACGTAATGGAGGAGCAATTGAATTCGATTGTTGGAATTCTAAATTGAAAAGTTGATGTACAATTTCAGAAATTTGAAAACCTTATTATGCAAAGTTATTCCCCGAACCCTTCCCTAAAATAATAATGGTAAATTTATAGGCATAAACATAACAATAAGCAAGGCAATAGATGGAGGCAATTTGATCAATTTATTAGTAAAAAAGTATTCTAAATTAAAAAGTTGATGAAAATTTTCAGAATTTTATTGTCTACATTGTTACTGGCCCAATTCTCCTCTACAAAAATATTATACACTTTATAATAAAGAAAGCGCTATGGGCCGTTTTTACTTATCAATATTAAAAAAAGCTCTTACCTTCAATTAATCAAAGAAACGCAGTTAAGTTACGATAAGATTGCCATCACGTATCTAATATATTGTATCTGCTTCGGATATCTGAAAAAATAAAATGATTAATAAAATAAAATTAGTAATTAATATAAAACTTACATTTTCTTCGTGTATAAATCATAAATTCCAATCATATCGGCTTATTCACAAACAAACACCCTTGCACTCTCCCATCACAAAGATAAATCAATTAATCAAAACACATTTTTTTTTAAATTGTAAATAAATATATGTATGTATTATATACTTTTTCCATAAAACAAATAATATTTTTTTATACTTGTCGACTATTCTACATTTTTTATCTTAGAATATACTATTTTTTATATAGTTTGAACTTAGTTAAGAAGGCAATAATGGTGAAACTGTCAAAACGAATCTAATAGACTTAACGAAAAAATTAAGAATTCAATATTTGTACGTCAGTTATTAAAAATGACATTTACATAATTATGTAAGTCATGCATAAATAAAAGAAAATAAAAATTAACAGTAAATGATTTTTTTTTGTGTTTTGGAATGTTAGCGAAAAGCGAAAAAGAGTTTAACAAAATATTTAATTAAAAAAAAAAATATATAAGATGAATTCTTAATAAAAATAATAAAAATTAATTAAAATAGCTCAGCTATAGAGTTTTTTTCAAATTAACTATATGGAATGTAATACAATGATGGAAAGATTTCATTATCAACATCATCACGCTTTCTCAAGTATATATGATGAACTTTTGACATATGTCTTTTGAGATCTTCATTACGTCGATATTTCGATGGACAGATATCGCAACAAAATTTTGGTGGTACATCAATGCACTCGTTGCGAATGTGCCGTTTAAGATGTGCCTTTCGCAAATAACTCTTTCCACATGTCACACAGGGATAACGAAGTTGCAGTTTCTTCATTTCATAATCTGAAAAAGTTGAAAAAAGAAAAAAACAAATATTTGTATAAGAAAGTAACAAAAATAAATTACTTAAAAAGTAAAAACAAAAAAAAAAATGTGATTGTTTCGAAAAAAAATAAAATAAAATAAGAAATACAAAAAAAAAAAATAAATTAACATTATACCAAAAATCAATATTTACTAACTTTATAAAGATATTTACAAAGAAAAAAGATTGCTAAGAAATAATGAAATGAAAAGTAAAAAAAAAACAGGAAGAAAACACGTCCTTTTGTTTATGTATATATTCTTTTGCTTTTCTTTATTTTGTGTTTTATTTTTAAAGCTAAAAAATTTATGAAAAATGTATCCAAAAATCTTGATATTAAAAGAATAAATCAGAATGTACATTTATATTTTGGATTATTAAATGGCTAATAAATGTGTAAAAGTAAAGCAATGATAATAGTGATGCAATTCTGATATTATATTAATTATTATATTGTTTAACAATTCCTTAGTGTTCTTTTTAATTTCAATATTTGCGTATAACAGAGATCACATTTTCTTCTATTGAATTATCGAAATCCATAATCAGATAATTAAATTTCTTTCTCATTGTAAAAAAAAAAAACAATTATTAATATTTGGTGTACAAAATTTTTTTTTTTTTTTTATAAATGCTTAAAAAATATTAGAAATCTCATAAGATGATTATAAATTTTTAACAATTTTTTTTTTTTTTTTTTTCTTCGATATAATTTTACTTTATTCAACTTGAAATGAAAATGCAAAAAAAGAAAAACAACACCAAAACAAAATAATGTACAAAAAATTAAAGAAGACATTAAAATTGGTGATGCCATGAAATAAATTCGAATAAAATAATCTCAAGGAAAAATGTGAATTTGACAAATATTTAAATATTTAATATAAAAACACTGAAAGAATTTTTTAAATCAAGTTTTCAACTAATGTTTATATTTTTATTATTATTTCTCGTGATAAATAACTATGAGGGTTGCAATTAGCTAATTACATACTTTTTTTTTTATTAAATTACTCTTTAATTACCCATTTTAAATTTAATTTGTAATTTAAAAAGTAGGTAATTTTTATGAGTAATTTTAAAATAGATTTGTTTTTTAATTAGTAAACATAGTTTATTTCGAATTTTACAAAAAAATAATCGGAAATTTGTAAGGGACTATCTAAATATTTTACATAACCGACACCTAGGTACAAGATGGCAAGTTTTGAATAAAAAAAATCTAAATTTATATTAGCTTAGACACGCACAAAAACTTTATTTTTGAATGAACGGGATAAGAAGATCCATCAGCAGTTTTACCATCTACGGATCTGGATCAGTATCATTTTTTAACACGTTTTCAGTATTTCGGGATCCTGCTCTCTATCTGGATTTATTTCAAGGATCCAAAAATTAACTCTTACTCTGGCGGGTAGATGGCTTTAATGGTAAGGTAGTGTTAAAATCGCAGTGTAATGAAAAAGACAGGAAATAATCAAAAATTAAAAGAACTTAAGTAAAAAAGAGATGTTCATATAACACTTCTGTCTTGATCCAGATCCGTAGATAATTAAACGCGGCTAAAAAATAGGAATATTAATCGAAATTTCTTAATAAAAGATAAGTTTATAATGCGTGACTACGTCAATATGGCCAGGCCATGGTCATAAGGATGACGACAAAGATGAAATTAAAGGTTTCTGTCATTTTGTCAGTGTGAGCTACAGTCTAAACGGCTTCCAGAAATATCAGGAACAAAACTTTCTATGTATCATTGTAAAAATAGGACTGTATACTCTTAGCACCCCATATATGGGATATTCGCAAAAAGAGTATGCAGTCTGAACTCTGAAAGGTCAGTAATATGGTCACAAAAGGTCATCAGGTAGTTTAGAAATTGGTCAGGCTTAGAAAATTTTTAATCTAGGGTTGAAAAAAACTTTAAAAATTAATTTTAAAAAACCTATAACTGACCAATTATTGAAATTACCTGACCTTTTATCACTATCCAGTGGCCCTTCAAGTGGTGTACTTTTTTTTTGCGAATATCCCATAAATGAGGTGGCAAAAATCGCGAGTGGCCTTGAAAAACTTCAACCCTGGATTAAAAATTTGACCTCTTATGACCAATTACTGACCTTTTAGACTGCATACATTTTTTTGCGAATATCCCATATATGGCCTAAAAATAGTCTATTTTTTTCCAAAACCTTTTTCTAGCATAGAACTGTTTGTTTTTTTTTGCCAACTTCATTGTAATTGGAGATTGATTTTCTGTTAAGAAATTAAACAAATTAGCAATTAAGTTATGATTTTTACCATTTTATAACAAGCAGCCGATATTATTTGTATTTTTGTTAGAAACACATTTTTAATTTGTAACAATTAAATTGAATTGCGATTATACTTCAGAAAAATATTATAATCAATTTTTTATATAATTTATACATGCACCATTATAAAAGCGCATAGAGTCAGAAATAATCAGTTTGGTGTTTTACCAAATAGCAAATATCCCTCTTTGGTTTATTCACAAAAATAATGATGAGTCTGACATTTTGATTATTTATTTCCGAAAAAGCATATATTGATACTATGGTGGGTGTGTGTCTATAAAAACAAATAATTTTGAAATTTAAATTATGTATGTTTATGTATATGCAGATACAAAAAACGCTTTTTGTTTTCCTTAGCAAAAAAATGTGTTTTTGTTGCGTGCACAAGACCAGAGTTTTTGAATTCAATAAAATTATTTGTACGATAAATAAAAAATATTTTCGTTGTTAAAAAGCCTTGCTTTTAAAGTGTGATTAAATTACATAATAAATTAAAATAGAATTCACAATCGGAATCAATAAAAGATATGTGATGTAAAATTTATAGCTGGTATGAAAGATTAACTGACTTTACGTCTTTTTTATTCTTTTCAAATTTGTTTAAGCTTATGTCAGATTTACATGAAACAAATTGCATTAATTTTTCCATTTTATGCCTCTTTATATTTTCTAACAGAAACATACAAAAAATATGACAGGCATAGAGTGGCATTTTATCAATTCTGTGAATACAGCATTATAATGTGAACAAATTTAAACCAAACCTATGAAAACTGAAAGCTTATAATGTAACAGCTCAAAAAATTATAACCAAAACTTTCAAAATTAATGGAATGAATATAAAATAGTATGTACATATTTTTGCTTATGCATTTTTTTTTAAATTCACAATAACCGGAATTTTTTTTTTCAATGTATTTATTATACAAAAAAAAACTAAATATTTAAGTTCATAAAATAATCATAAAATGTATAATGGTTTTCAAAAAAAAAAAAAAGAAAGAAAAAAATGCAGTACAGTTATTCTAGGTTTTAAATAGTTTGATTTTCAGTCGAACTTCTACTCGAAAATAAAGCTATATTCTGCCATACAATTTTATCGAAAATTTCTATTCACATACAATTTTTATTTTTCAAATTATTTCTTCTTCGGTATTTCAATATTTACTTATTTTTATTTTGATTTAGAACAATCTCGAGCAATCCGCAGAATGCGTCTGATAGTGATATGAAGTGATTCTAGTTTAAGTGTAGGTTTTTGAAAAAGGAATTCATCTTAATTGTTTTTTAAATCAAACTTAAATCTTTATAAATCTTTTAACTAAAACAAAGTGAACTTGTAACTTGTTGGTTTAGTAATTAGATTCAATGACAAAATAGATATCATGCTATTTGACACTTAACTTTTATCAATAATATATCGTTCAGAAATAATACGATTTCTTAGTTAAATTTCAAATTAAAAAAAAAATACGTTACTAAAGAACATACGAACATAATTTGTTTTTTATGTACTGTACAATGTACATACAAACATATATTAAGCTGCAATTTCTTAAAAGTACCTACCTAACATGACTTAAATTAGAATCACCCTTTTATATTCAATAGAAATCTCTCAAGTATAAATTTGTTAGTTCACAATGGTTATTTTTTTTTATTTTTTTTTTTTTTTATAAATTTTAAATGTTTAAAACTTAAGATGATTTACAGCTATACTTTTAAGTAATGATATTTGTGTTTTATAAAATAAAAGAAATAACATAAATTTAAGAATGAAAATCATTCATTCATCAAAGAAAATGTAATTTTTCAAGTCACAATAGTTTTTTTTGTTTATAAGTCTTCTCTTTCTAAATTAAAACCGAATGTTCTTTTCGCATGTGTTCATTTAAAAATGCTTGTGATCTATAATTTCGTGAGCATAAAGGACAACGATTTGATTCTAAGTAGGTCTTACGCTTAGTCGGTAAATTTCTATCAGTAGCAGTTGTAGTAATAGTAGTAGTTGTTGTTCCCCCCAAATTAATTGGCTTATTATTTCCACTAGAAACACTTCCGACCACACTGCTTGCATAACCACTTCGTCTTCGTTCAGTTGAACTTGTAATTAAAACCTTTGGTAATGTTGGTAGCATCTTTGCAAATGCAACTGGAGTTGTTATATCAGCCAATTGCCTTAAAGCCACTAGTGCGCGTTTTTTTGAACTGGACATATTTTGTGATTCGGTTTCGATGTCAGTGCCAGTTTCCATTTTCACTAAATTTTTCACATTTTCAATTTGCTTAAGAGAATACGATGGTATTTTATGTTGTAGAATTATTACATCGTCATCGGATGAGGATTCTCTGATTTGATATTTGAAATCTGAAAGAAAAATAAAAAAAGAACAAAAAGTATGTCATACAACATAAATAAATAAAAATCAACAACAAAAAAAATTAATGTATAAATAAAACTAAAACTAAAATTTAAAAAATTAAATGCTTGTAAACCTTAAATAAAATCTATATTTACAAAAATTTAAAAGGCATTTTTGTGTGTTTTGCTGACTTTTTTTTTGAACTTTTAATTTATATTATTTTTTTTTCTATAAATTTTGTTTTGATACATTTTTATTAAGAATTTTTTTAAAATAAGTACCTATTTTGTTAATAAATAAATTAACTTAGTGTTAAGTACATATTTATTTATTACTCAATTTTTTTTTTGTAATTTTTATTATGAATATTAACAATGAGGAGTGTAAAATAAATCAATAAGTATGCGCCTCTTTAAGGTACTTTTAATGTTTTAATATTTATTTTTGTTTGGCACACTATTGATATTTTCCAAATAAAAGACTAAGAATCTCCTACCGTATAATCCGATGGATTAAAAAATGTCTCTTTACCCTTTTTACTATTATGTACTTTGAAGGTGTATTTTGAATATCGTTATTGTTATATTTACACCTCCTTTAATATTTTTTGCTAAATTGTTAAAAATTTCACTTTAAAACAAGCCTTCCTTGCTGTCTTGTTGAATTGTTTTTGAAAATTAAGATTTCTAAATTTTTCAAGCTTCCGATTGGCCAGCTGTCAGATGACACCTAAAGTTATAATTTTTTTCCTGAGCATAACTGAGAAATTTTGCTGACAATTACTGTTCTTATAACTATAAGGTGTGTGAGGAATTTTTCCTGAACTTGCTAATAATTGCCTTTATTACGGTTATCAATAATCAACGGATTGATTTTTAACAAAACATTTTTAATTGATTGAAATATTTGGTATTATATTTGCCAGTTGATACATTTTATTATTATATTCTGAATATTTGAAAAACTTAAAACGATTGTGAATGGATGTTTGACATTTCAGTTTTCAACTACAATAATTTAATAATTATATTATTTTCTATGAAAATGATTCTATTGTGATCAAGAAACGGTTAGATTTCAACTAAGAATCTGCAATTGACTGAAAACTGGCAAATTTTATATTATTTGTAAATTCAGACATGAATTTTTGAAGCATATGAATGACGACCAGCTGTCAAATGACACTCAAGGCCTTGTCACACAGAACGCGGTCCGGCGGTCTTTGTAAAAAATTACAACCAAAATTTGCCCGTCGCGTTCTTTCCTTCCATGGTGAAGTATTGACCGGCCCGTCGGCCCGCGTTCTGTGTGACACGGCCTTAAATGTCATCTAACTTTTTATGACAGCTGGTCAATATGAAGCTCGAAATATTCAGAAGATGTTAAATTTGATATTTTGAAGTTGAATAAATAACAATATTTTTGACAGTTGAATTATTCACAATAGATCTTAACTTCGTAAACAATAATTCACAGTTGATAAAATAATTTCAGGTTTTAGCTGGCCATATATTAGCGAGCCAAAATTCATCGTTTAATTGGGCTTGCTAAAATAGAACGCTTAAGAAACAATAATACTGGTTCATTAATTTTAATGATAATCGTTAACTTGGAGTACAGCTAAATAAAATCGCAAACATTTTGCTTCAATTTAGAACCAGACCACGTTTTCAAACACATTTTACGATCCGTTCAGATTTTACGATAGTGATTTATATTATGTAGCTATGTAAATACTTGCAGTATAAAAATTCATTTCTGTTTTTATTTTTAATTAAATCTATGGCTTGTTTTATTGTAACATATAAATTATGTATATTTAAATAAAAAGGTGTAATTTCTTTGGATGATTTTAATCAATATAATATGGTTCTTCATATTTAACATCATTTTTCAGGCAATTATTTGAAGATGCACTTTTACGCTCCTCCTCCAGAAGGTCATCATAGTTAATACAGTGTATTGTATAGTGACGTTTAAGATGATATTTTCGTTTAAATGTTTTTTTACACACAGAACATTGAAATGGTTTTTCTGATCCACAATCTAAACGTAGATGACGCATCATTGTTGCATAGGTTGGATAATATTTGCCACATTTTCTTTCACATGGAATCAATTCCACACTAGATTCGGTCCAAAAATTCGATAGGAATTCATCCGCTTCTATTGTGTTATGTGTTGTGAAATGAATTGCAGCAGCAAGATGATGACGAAAAAGCAAGAAAGAAGAGAAGGAAATAATTTTATATATAAATTATTTGTCTATTTTATTTTTTTTTTATTAATTTTGATTTAATGTCTTAATTATGTATAATACATATTTTTATTTACATAAATTTACATATGAAGAACTGCAACAAGTTGGATGTAAAAAATAATATTTAAAAAAAAAAAAAGACAGAAAACCATGCGTAAATAAAATAAACCAAAGTATATTTAAGAGAAAACATTTGTTGGTAATTAAACAATTTGTTGTGTGTTTGGATAAAACTATTTAACATAAATTACAATTTTGAATAGAATAAGAACCAATTTGAAGTTTTTTTTTTTTGTTTTATTATTATTTTTTTTTTTTTCAAAGAAACATTTAGGGTTTTTATTTAAATATATGCATACAAAATTGTTTACATCTACAACTTATCCCCCCAGAAAAAATAAATTCTGGGCGGATTTTTAAGACGGTTTAATTTTTTTTCTTATATAGAAAATTTTCAATTTTGACAGTCTTTCGTATCTAAATGTATCCTAATGCACCAAATTTCAAAACATGGTTTAAATTTTTGAAAACAGTAATTAAGTACACTCTGTTCCTGAAACGAAACTTAAATAATTATACACATGTTTAACTTAAAAGCTTAAAATTTAAATTTTCCTCAGTGTTAACTATTCATAAGCTCTTATGTTGAACTTAAATGTTTAAGTTTCGTTTCAAAAAATGGGCTTAAGTGAAAAATTATTAACTAGAAACTAACCAGTTATCAGGTTGTTATAGTTTTCAACACTTATTATCAACCATCTTGAAATATTTAGCAAACGTCGAGAAAAATCAATAAAAAGTACATCTTTAAACAAGTAATCCTATTTAATTAACATGACAATCTAGATAGATTAGCTTTATTTACTGTTAAACAGTTTTGCGTAATTTGGATTGTTCAATGTTGAATTAAGCCACTAGTTTTGTTACGCTTGCACGTGAACCATGGTCAATTAACATGGCACATTTTAAGTTTAGCTAAATATGTCCACGTGTATATTTAACAAGACCCCATGTTAAATTGGGTTTGGGTGAAAGTTTTCAAAAAGCAGTTTTATTAATATATATCCAGTAAAAAACAAACACTGCGATCAAGTAAAAATAAGACAATATAAACGAAGAAAAAACACACAGCGCTAGTTTAACACAAGACCATGTTAAATTCACCAGGTAAACAAAAAAATATCTATGGTGAACGTTAAGTCACTATTTATTTAAATTAAAATTGACAAGATACAAAGTTTAACAAACATAACGTGTCGGTTAAAATTAACAGCGTCAAAATGTATCCAGTTTTCTTGTTTATTACAAGAATTTTAAGTTGATATTGTCTGGACTCTTCTTAAATCATTTGAATATTCTCAATGATGCTGCTATGTTAATTTTACAATGATTATATTGTTTCTCAAATTGTTTTGCCAGTTTTGTGAATTTTGAAAAATTGAAATCTTGATTGCTGAATTTCTCAAAACTTAAGGCACAAGGGAATATGCATCTTGTTAATTTAACAAAAGACTTTTTTAATTTTTATTTGACGTTTTTCTATAAGTTTAGCTTCAAGAAACATAAAAATTTACGTTTTTCAGGATGGTCATCTTTCAGAATTTGAAAAAAAAAAAAATTTGGATAAATTAGAGCGATTTTGAATAGGTACTTGATTTTTTTTACAATGACCATCTTTCAAAGTTTGAAAAAATATTTTTCAAGAGATGGAATAATTCAAAATGGTGGCAGTTTAAGCTAATTTTGTGTTTTTATATTTTTTATCTTAAAATTTCTGAAAATAAAAAGAAGACAAAAATTTAAAAAAAAAAATAATCTAGCTATATTTTTTTGTTTTCAAAAAAACAAAAAAAAAATATTTCTAGGGGTGGTCAAAAAAAATTGGTCAATAAGGTCCAACTATTGAGCTATCTAAGGGATCAATCAAATTTGAAAAAAAAAACTGATTTTTTGGGGCAGCGTTTTTTTTGCTGCCCGGTTTTTAAAAATCGATTTTTTCGATAACTGTGGATGGACAAACATGGTCATTTAATTGGTCATTTTTTACAAAAAACGAAAAAAATATACAAATTTAACATTTTTTTGGGCCAAGTTAACATAGTTGGTTGAGGAAGGCCAACTTGAATTGATGAAATTCAAAACCATTAATTCAAATCAAAAGTAAGCAATAAATTTGCTAATGAAAATTGCTGATTTATCAGAGCAAGCAAAATTAAACAAAAAATTTCTTGAGACAAATTTGCATTCAAGACTTCCAATTTAAAACAAATAAAGCCCATAAAACTTTTAAAAAAGTCCCACTATAAGCATCGTTGTTATTAATATTTTTATTTTTTTTTATAAAAATTACGTGTTGTGTATTTTTTCAATATGAACTTTGCAAAAAAAACCATATTCAGTTCGCAGGCATGACCACTTCACTTTTATCTTCCGACTAGCCCATAAACTTCCGTTTTTGGTTAAGTCAATGCTATCAGAATTTTCGAATAACTTTTGAAAAACTAGTTTTAGAAAAAAAAGTTATTAGGAAAATGTTTAAAACTCTTTGTTTGCTATCGGAAACTCTAATCAGAACTCCTTTTTTTTTGATTTTATTGGATTTTGAAATTTTTTGGTCCTAAGTCAATGGGCACCTTAAATTTGCTCTAACTTTTCCAATTTTGCAGAACTCTTTCTAATACCCATCAGGAACTCTAGAACTCTTAGTTTTAAGTTGAAAAACATGCTTAGAACTCCTTTTCTCAAAAAAGTCCTTGCTGTGTGAAATTAGTATACAAAACTTTTTTTTTCGAATTTTAATACTTTATTCGCCAGAACTATTAAAAAAAAGGATGAGGAACTCTGGAACTCTTTGTTTGCTACCGGGAACTCTCATTTTATATTCAATTTTAAACAATTATTTTGCTAACTTCACAGGACTCCTTTAGTCCATGAAAATTGTCGTTTCGTCCCGGCGATCTCACTTGTACTCATCAGTTGACTAGTGAGTGCCTTGTAAATAAGTAATTTCTATCAAATTCAGTCCATCTTACATAAATTTGGTGATAAATACCTAGTGTGAACTATATCTAACCGGATTATAATTCCCAATAATTAAAGCTAGAAGTTTTTTTTTTTTTTTTTTTTTTTGTGCCCGTGGCCTGGCAATGTTTATGTATATGAAGATTTTTTAATAATACAAATTCTAAATACTACTGAAATAAATCAGCCAAGTAGAAGACTTAGCACTATTTAATTGGACTTCTTGAATTATTGATTTAAAATAGCTTTCCTAGCCGTCATCGTTCTAAATGTCAAAATGAGCCCTTTTTTTCATTTACGAACACAAACGTGAACTAAACTAGACGAAAAGTAACAATCCGTAATTATAGGCGAATCATACGATTAACTTGTAATCGCTTGTATGCACATATAGTTCGCTTGTTATTGTTCGACGACTTAAGTGCCCCTCCGATAGTAAAATATAGTTCTATTTTTTAATTTGTTTCACTTTGAGTTTTGTGAAAGAAAAAAAATCTAAAGCAAAAACTTGGATTTTTAAGTAAAAGCTGAGTTTTGCGTGAATAAAAAGTAGCTTTGGCTATCTAGTTAAAGATAGTTTCTAGTAATAGCTATTTTAAAATAGCCAAAGCTAAATTCATTTAGTTTTAGCTTGTTTTTCCAGCTTAAATTTCAATTTGTGTGAATAAAAATAGCGTAAGCTATAATATAGTATAAGCTATAAAAATTTCAAGATTTTTCATTCTTGTCTAGAAAGGTTTGACTACTTAGTTCTTATTTTTATTATTCTGTTCAATTCAGTTTTATTGCAAATATGGCCAAGTTTATACGCGTAAGACAACCGAAAAAAGCAAAATGGGCTCAAAAATATATACACGTTGCATTGCACTCCGGTATATATAAAACAGTTGAAGCTAAAGCTATTTAAGTTTAAACATGTGAATAAACAAACAAAAGCTAAAATTATAAATCTAAAGCTAGAATTTTCTAGCTGTAGCTGTTTAGCGAAATCTTTTTTTTTATTCACATGAACTAAAGCTTTAGCTAGAATTATCTAGTTTTAGCTACTAGTAAAAGCTATAACTAGTTAGCTTTAGCTACTTCTAAAAAAGCTTTTACTTTTTTTTTATTCACAGGACCCTTTGTTTCTGAATTTATTATTGAAAGATTCCGTTTGTCTTTGTCCATATTTTTACACTAGAAAGGTGTAGTGTGGTTGATATCAAAGTGCTATTTTTTTCTGGTGTCCATTTAAAAAAGACAGATGAAAACCTAGTCAGCGGTTCACAATTCTGCTTTCAAAATTCTGCTTTTCAAAATTCCGTTTTACAAAATTCCGAATTTTCCCAACAGAATTTTGACCCCAATCCGGAAACATATCGGATCAATTGTTTATTTTCAAATCATAAACTAAACATCTTTATTTTTCTAGACCCTTGTTGCGAGTGTCGAAACATTACGATTTTTTTTTAACCGGATGCTATCAACTGTGTTTTCACAAGTAATGGTTCCAAACAAAATAAAGCTATCCAGATATGTTTGTATACAAATTTTAACACTCTTAACGTTTTGGTACGGTCCACTTTTATCGAATCGAACATTAAACGACACACTGTAAATAGGGGCCTAAAATTTATGTATCACCTCCCGTCAAGGTTTCTTTCATTTCAAGATACGTTCACTTTTTTTTTTTTTTTTTTGAATTTTTCAATTTTGTATTTTCTTTATAAGAATTTCAATTGAAAGTTTTTCTACAAAAAGGGTTAGCACTATAAATGTTTTTATTTTATATTCTTACAAAAAAAACGTGGTTAAATTTGATTCAAAATAATATCTATACAACACCTGTAACATAAAGAACGATCAATTCGAGATGTTATTGAATTATGTGATGATAAATCAAATGTCTTAAAATCAAAATCAATCATGACTAGCAGTACTTCAATGGGTAGAATTTCCAATTCGTTTATAAATAAATTCGATGATATGACAATTTCCGCAATCAAAACCTAAAAAGAAAAATATATTAGTCTATGGGATTTTTTTATCTATGAATTTAATTTACCTTTTCATCAAAAACAAAAAAAAATTAAAATTAAAATTAAAAATCCTGTGAAATAAAAAAAAAAACCGAATGGCTGGAAAACTACTATAATTAACCTGGGGCCTATAACACAACGTGACAAGTTGACAAGTCTTAATCCACTTGTCCAACTATACTTGTCTGGAGGATACGATCTTTCATAGACTTGACGCTTTGTGTTACAGGATTTAGGACAAGTTTGTCGCTTTTCACTTGTCCTACAAGTACTTGTCACGTTGTGTTACAGGCCCCTGCTGAGAAAGTCCTTTAAAATGGGGAACACATTTTGTTTAACATTTTTGATTTTTATTTTGACTCAAATGACGACACTTTGAGACTTCGTTTGCAACTTAAAATTTAACTATGGTCTTTTTTTTTACAACGATATACTTTTTAAATAAAATATACAACTAATTTTTTATTATACAAATGTCAGTCCTACAAAATAATTACACATTTAGTTCGCTGTAGTTTAATTTCAATATTTTGTAAAGCAAAAAAGTCAATATTTCTATAAATACAAAAAATTTCTTTAAAAGGTAGGTAGTATTTGGCAAGTTCTTTTTCTCAAGAGTTAGTCTGAGTTCGTCCCTTAAATATACATTACTTCTGCCTAATGAAATTAGATTAACGGAAAACCCTTAAACATTGAAAGTGGTTTCCTAAAAATTGGATTTTGCATGGATTTATTATTTAAGATCCTTATTTTCTTAGATTAACATGGTAGTGTTTTTATTTTTTAATAAATAAACAAATGATAGACTCTGAAGCATACATTAAATAATAATGATTATACAAACTAAAATAAAATTATTTAGAACTTATAATTAGCATTGGAACAGTTATTTTACAATATTAAATTCTATTATTTTGATAACTTAAAAAAAAAACAATTCTTTGGGCAAGAATCTAGTGATGAAATTTTCTAAAATAATAAAAAAAAACTAAAAAAAATTAAGCTTTAATTCGACAAGACATGATAGTAATTAATATATTTACAATATTATTGATTATTTAAATCATTTTGGATGCAATTTCTGCATATGCTGTGAAAGATTCCATTTTCTTCGAAATTTTTTCGAACACAATGGACATTCTACTTTTTTCTCGAGACCACATTCTTTATTCTGGTGACGCAGCATTATACTTCGAGTTGAATATTTTCGACCGCATTTGCCGCAAGGAAATTCTGAATTTGAAAATGAACATCTTCGTCTCATCTTCTTATTGTATGTACTTAAAGATGGTAATGTATTATTACCGTAGTTATCGGAGGTATATTGTGCCAAATACATATATTCGCCCCAATAATCTGTAAAAAATGATTTGTCACAATATCTGGATTTTAGGGCAAGGTTATAATAAAAAAAAATAAAAAAAAAAAAAAAACTACAATTTATAAATATTAATATGTAAAATAAATTTTAACCACACACGATGCAAATTAATACATAGAAAATAATAATATCAAATCATTTAAAATTAATGTTAGTTTAAATTTAAAAAAACAAAATTTAGAACAACAAACAAAAACACACTCAAAATAATGAAACAAAAAAATACTTGAAGATTTTTAATTAGATATTATTTTAGTAAATGTCACTGTTTTGCTTCAGAGATTTTTGCGTATGTATGTAATTTTTTGTTTAATTTCATTTCATTTCATTTCATTTCATTTTCTTTTCTTTTTTTCTTTTAAAATTATTTATTAAATTTTACTTAAAATTTAAATACTTTAATATGTAAAAAACTATAAATAATAGATTTTTAATTTTTTATAACATTTTTCTCATTGTACATATACATACCTACATAGATTTGAAAAAAAAAAAAAAATAATTAAAAGTATTTTCCTTTGCACTAAAATATTTTTTTAATTATGAAAAATAATTATTTCTGCATTTCCTATAATCAGTTTCTTATTTAATATACATTTTTTTTTTTTTTGTGAAAAATAAGTTGTCAGTTATTATCAACATGATATTTGACGATTGTCAACAAAATTGATGAATCAGCATTATCGTTATCAATCATCAAAAGTTCTGGGGCCCTACTCTGTATTTCGTTCCGAAAGTCATTCCTATTCGAAAATGTTTTTCGTTCCGCTTTTGAATTGGTAGTAACACTTTCGAAATGCAAAAAAATAGTACTTACTACTATTCCCACTTACGGATTACTTTTTTCGAGCCTCGAATTATTTCTTTTGAATTCTGTCAAATTAAGAAATCAAAACGAATAACAAACAAGGCGGATAAGAACAAATTATAATAATGAAGAACAAATTGAGCGGAAAATTATATGTGACAAATCAAATATTATGGAAATGTGTGATAAAAGGTAAAATTTCATTGATGGGAAAGAATCATCCCGGCTGGAAAAATGGCAAGTTTTTGGCTAGTTTAGACAAGGCCCTGGGTAGTTTTCGGTAAGGAAAATCTACACGAGGAAAACATGACAAACCCCCTTTAGTGCCTCGCTGAGAATATTTATTAAGTTAAGTGCTGATGAGGCTCTAGCTAGTAACTAACTAGTGAAAACATTTTATGAAAATTAATAAAATAAGGATCGTTTTAAACTCTAATAACAATATTCATTTTTTCGTAAATTAACCTTATTGTCCTTCGTCGTTTTCCAAGCTTTCGCTCCACAAGCTCTCATTATAATTCTTTAGTTATTTTATTATTATAAAAAGGACTATATCTCTATCAAGTCTAAGAATTTCATGTTTTTGGAATGTATAGACAAATATACTTGGCTAATTAACACCATAGTTCAACAAATTGAAGCCCGAAGATGGATTAACATATCAGAAACGCGTCGCTTTTATAATTTATATAATTAATAATTAATGTTGTGATAATTTCAAAGTTTACTTTATAATAAAAAAATTAAATTATATTTTAATAATCTAATTTTTATTTTTATTTCATTATATACACACAACATGGAGACAACACCCCAAAGATATGTATAGAGTCGGTTCAGTAGTTCAAGACTATACCCCCTACATACAAACCAACAAAGTTTATAACTTTATAATATAGGCTATGTCCATCGTCATGTTACCAATTCTCATTCCAATCATTTAATTTATTTTCTGGGATTAATTGGAACTGGTCAGGGCTTAGACAGGATTTAACTGTCGAGGCAAAAAGGTTCATAACTAGTGAGAGCCTAGCGAATGCCTATTGTTACCCTTGCTAGACCCTTGTTAGTAACTATGAAAAACTTTTCAGGGCCTCATTGAAAACTAGATTCTTTTTCCAGGCGGGATTTCACGGTTTAACTATTATTTATTATTTTAGTTTTGTACAGAGCTTTCACCTGTCGAAAAATACTTTTTTGTGGATGGAAAACACATCCAAATGATAAGGCCAAAAAGGAACGAGAACACTTCTATTTCTATTGTTCTCTATTTCGATGTTTGCTTAGCGTCAGGGGATTGTTGGATTCGACCAAGATATCGAATTGTTTTTGTTATGTGTTGACATTTTTGCTCAAAGATTCCCATAAGTAATGTCAAATTCCTTTCTTTCTTTCAATACAAGGAATTTGTCCAGAAAATTCGATTTTTACTTCTAAGCAAATCTATTTTTTTTAAAGGAATTCAACATAAAATTCATTTGGTTAATTTAAGTTTTTTTTTAGGAAAGTTGACTGATGATAACAATATCAGTCAACTTTCCTAAAAAAAACTTGAATTTTAACACATTCCTTGTTCGTTCCGTTGCCACATTTGTTGTAGTTAGAAACAAATTTTTCATATTTTCTTTTGACATTTGGAAACGTGTTACCAGGTACGAAAATTCCACTTTCGGAATTATCAATCTGAAAGTATTAGATTTCATTTCGCTTTGAAATAGAGAGTACAAAATATTTGTTTTTAAGAAATTTCACTTGCGGAACGAATTACAGAGTAGGGCCCCTGATAAACTGGTGAATTTCAATAAGAGCGTCCACATTATGTTGATTTGCGTTAATCAAAACATCGTTGATCAATAAATCCTAGTAAATGTGGACGTGCGATCAATATCATTGAAATATATTAAATAGAAAATTCTTTCAAACAAAATACTTTAAAACAAAACGTTTTGAGGTATTTGTGAAAACTAATATTCCATTTTTTTTTTTTTTTTTTTTTTTTTTTTTTGAGAAGTTTAATTTTAAAGTCATATTTTTGAAGAAAAAGTGCTATTTTTTTCAAGTTGTTCAAAATTTTGCGTAAGTTAAAAGCTACTTTTTTTACTTGCGATATAAGGTACTATAGGGCAAGTTTAGGATTCATGCAAAAAATCAAAATCGAAATAACAAATAAACTGGACATTATACGATGATTCCGTCTGTCTGTCTGTATGTCTGTGTATCTGTTTGTTTGTCCACAGCCTACAGCCTGAACCATAATGAAGCGATTTTCTTCAAACTTGAAGGGTAAGATTTTTGGGTGATTCCCTAGTGGGAAAATCGATTTTTTTTTGTAGCCCAAAACATAACGGCACTTGTCATACAACCGTCTTGAAAAAGTTATTCATCTCAAGGGTCCAACGATTTTTTTTTTACTTTTTTGTGTGTGTGTACTAGTGGTGTTATGGTCTACGTTTTGGTGAAAAAAAAAAGAATTACTACAAACCGTTATTTTCTCGTTAACCGCTTAACCGATTTTGATCAAAATCAAGTTAGAATAATGCTGCACACATATACATATGTACATATTTTCAAAAACATATTTTTTGGATTTTTTTTGTGTTCTTAAAAATGGCATACAAATTTTTTTTTCTAAAAAGTTTAACCGCCATATTATTCACTCAATATATCCAGATTAAAACTTACATATGGATGTAAATCAAACAAATTCAATGTAGATTCATCTGGATTTAAGTTTAAATCTGGATGTATCGACTGAATAATATGGCGGTAAGAAATTGTATATATTTAAAAAAATATTTTTTATGAAAACCGGTCCAACGATTTTTAAAATTATAAATAAATAAATAAATTTTGTGGCACAACGGCTCATGAAGAACCATTCCTGTGTGCGTGTCTGCAGGAACGGAAGGGACCTACAGTTTACTGTCGAATCCGAACGGCTAAGGGGAGCGGCACTTTTCTGTGACAGGAGATACTCTTGAAGGATTTGTCACTTCCTCGCAAGAGTCAGTAGCCCGGAAGAGGCAATAGCCCGGATTTTTAAAATTATGTTTGCATAAATTCACAATTTTTTCATTCTGAGATTAAAACATTTTAAGTACTTGTTTTATCAGTTTAAAGAACGTCTTTCATGCCTTTTTTCCATTTTCAAATTTCCATTCTTCAATTCTAGGTATATAGTTTATTATTAAATATGTATGTGTTTTATATTACACTCAATCTTTAAAATTCGAAGAAACCTTTACTACAAGAAAAAGTTCGTGCGACCCAGTCGTGCATTTTATTACTAGTATTGAGTGCTCTTCTTATCAATTCTTAGTCAAATATTGAAAACCAGATACAAATATCTTTCTTAAGTTTTTGAAAAATTAAAAAAAAACGAAAAGTATTTTTTTTTCCCAAAAACAAAATCGAAAAAAGGGTATAATTGGGCCCTATAGGGAAACTCTCGGGGAATATTTTAATTACACGAAAATTTATATGCTATCGTGAATAAATTTCCCTCGAACAAGAATCCAATGCAATGACAGCCAAATTCCTCTGGAAAATTTATTCCCGATGCCAATAAATTCTGGAGGAAACTTTTAGGCATCATTCAGGTTCCCAATATTTGAACGGGGGAAATTTTTGTTCGCGATAGATAGGCGTTATTTTTTGTTTTGCGTCATAAACGTTTTTTTTTTTTTGGGAAAAAGTACCTTTAGTTTTTTCAATGGGGGCTATCGCGAACAAACAATTTAATAATTTTTTTTCAATGAAAATGCCAACGGTAGTTAAACGAAAAAAAGTCGAAAACCACCAATGGATGATGAAAAAAATTTGTATTGTTCAAAAGCTTGAAACAAGAATTTGGAATATAACAGTCATTAGATTACGGCAGCGTAGGGGTCATCTGGCGAATTTTTTTTTTGCAGTTTTTCATTTCACAATTTCTGGTTCTACATTTAAGTTATTTTAAATTTAATTATTTGGCAATTTTTGTTTCGCAAGTTTTTACTTAATTTTTTTATTGTTAAGCAAAGCTTCCATTCCAATTTGTATCTCGCATTTTATTATTTCGCAATAATTTTAATTTTCTTTAATTTTCTAATTATTATATCGTATTGTAATGGGTAATTTAATTTAAGAGTATTCGAACTGCAGATGTATTTAAATATGTATATAGACTGCCCTGCTATACTTATGCATTGATAAATTAAAATAAGCTGATATTTTTAAACTTTTTAGTCTACTTTCTTTTCTTTCTTTTCATTTGAAGGATATTTTCTGACACTCGGATCAAAGGCTAGAAAAGCCTGTCCTTATTTAAATCTACCTACCAACAAATGTACAATGGTCCACTATATCGAAGAAATTCAAATAAGATATCAATTGAAAACGATTCGCTTTAAATTTTAGACAAGATTATAGAAATGCCAATTTATAACAGTTATAACAGTTTATGGGCATTAAAAGTGGGTGTGCATTAAAACTCTTCGCGCGAGTTGATAATAAACTGTCATGGGTGCTCAAAGTATGCTAACCGATGGATGACCCTGGCCCTGTGGGGCCGCTTAACAGTACCCTTATAAACTGAACTGCTGTAAAGTGGCGTTTCTTAAGTCAGTTCCTTAAATTTTATAATCAGAGTATTATACCTACGCACTAAAACATAATTTTGATGAATTCGATGACAAGTTTCAGCATTGAAACCAAAGTGCAAACTTCCAACGGTTCTCCTCAAAATCGATACCTAAAAAGAAAAATATATTAGTCTAAAAATTATTTTAAAATAATAATTAAATAGATTTACCTTTTTTATTCAAAAAAGAAAAAACGATGCAAATTCTGCAGAACAAGTAAATCCTGAAAGCTTAGATAACTACGCCCGATGGTAAAGTCCTTTAATATAAGAAACACATTTGTTTAACTTTTTTTTTTTTATATTTTGGTTTTTATTTTGACTCAAATTAGGAGTTTAAACACTTCGTTTGCAACTTAGAATTTAATTATATGGTCTTTTTTTATTTTATTTTTGTCAATTTTTACATAAAAGTAATTTAAATTTAGTTAGTAATATTATAAGAATTAATTATAAGGGTATGGTAAATAAATATTATTTATTATACCTTATTTATTTTATTTAAACAATCAAATAATAATAGACTCTGAAGCAATAATTTTTATACAAGCAAAAAATAGAAGTGATTATTATTAACCTAACTTATTTAATATTGGCACTGTTTACAACTATTTTTAGTTAATTTTATTTTATTTATAATATTTCTTCATTTAAATTTTTTCTTCGGCAAGATTGTAGGAATTGAAATATTCACAAAAAAAAACTATAAAACTTAGTTTTTAAATAAAACAAAAAAAATAATATGTAATTATTAATTATTATTATTGAATATTTTAAAACCAATTTTCAATGAAATTTTTGCATATGCTGTGCAAGAGTCCTTTCTGTTCGATAATTTTTCAAACATAAGGGACATACAACTTTCTTATCGATGCCACATTCTTTATTCTGGTGACGTAGCATTGTATTTCGAGCTGAATACTTCCGACCACATTTGCCACACGCAAATTTCGAATTTGAATTTGAATATGAACTCGAAAATGAAATTATTTTTCTATTGTTATTTTTGTATGTACTTGAAGATGGAGAAGCATTATAACCATCATCATCAACATCATCATCGGAGGGAATTAGTGTCACATAATTATATTCGTCCCAATAATCTGCAAGAAATGATTTAGTCAGAATATCTAAGTTTATGGGTTATTATTGCAAAAAGTTATGATTCAAAAAAAAAAAAAACATTAAAAATAAATAAAAACTAAACATATTAAAAAGATAATAAAAAAAATTCTACTGCAAAACAAATTTTGATTGCAATATGGTTTTTAACACGCGATGCAAAAAAAAGCCATTATTGCAAATAGTTAAATTAACGAAACTTAAATAAAGTTCAAGAAGCCCTTAATTAAGGGAATATTTTAACTTCAATATTTATGTTTGTTATATTCTGCAAAGTTATCTAACATTTAAAAATTATGTTAGTTCCAAGGTTAAAACAAAATTAAAAATTAAATAAAAAAAAACACCAAAAATATAATAAAAGAAAAAAAACTTGAAGATTTTTTAATTATTTTTGTAGTGAATGTCACTTTTTTGCTTCAGAGATTTACATAAATATACATTTATACAAACCTACTAAGTATGTATGTAATTTTTTGTTTGATTTTATTTAATTTTACATATACATATTTTTTTTTTTATTTTAGTATTAATTATTCAATTTGAACATTTTTAGGCAATTTCACTTACAGTTAGAAATACATCATTTGAATAGACAATATTTTCCATATACAAATGTCTGAAACTCTAAAATAAAATTAAAAATGAGTATTTTTATCTATTTCAAGAACTTTTTCAAGTTAAAAAAAAAATTGAATGTTTTAAATTATATTTGCAATATAAAATTCAAAATTTTGAGATATATTTTTAATTTGTGACAAATCGATGCCCAAATATTAACTTGATTAATTATCATTTTTAAATACTCCATACCTCAAAGTTTATTCAAAATTCACAAATGCATTCCAGGTTTGTATGTTGATTGAAATTATTTTCGTATCAAAAAATGCTCTCTTTAATATTGGAATTAATTACTGACTATCAATTAAACTATAAATGCCATAATTTCTGCCATTTACAAATCTCTTGTCGCAGACAGCCCTTTTACAAGATTTAAGATTTTCTTTAAAATAAACATTTATATTAATCATTAAACAACATTAAATGAACATTGATTTTTTGGTAGGTACACGAATTAAATTTACTTATTTGAAAGCTGGAATAAGGTTGTTTTAAATAGAAAATGAAAAAAAAATGAAATTGGGAAAAGATATTTAAAAATAAAATCTGTATACATGGTATTTTTGATTATGTGTAAGCTTATTTAATTATTTTATTTTTTGAAGACACGGTAAACTTTTATGACTATTTTTTGGTCGAAAGCCAAAAAAATAATTTTATAAAATTGGTTACTTCCAAGTTTCGCGGGCAATAATCTAAAAATAAGAAATAGTTTAGAATTTGAAGCTGAAACTTTTTTATTAATTCACATTTTTAGTCAGACCAATAGGAAAAGAAATTAATTTATTTTTATAAAAGGGTTTATAGAGGAGTGCTGCGGGTTGTCAGTTTTTGTTTTCGTGCTTTAGACATTGGCCACGTTCATCACAACGTTTTTGACAGATCTAAAAATTCAGTTCTGAAAAACGTAACACTGAACGCACAAAAAAGTCTGAAATTATTTATTCTGTTTTTATTATTTTTTGCACTTTAAAATCAAAATCCGAAAAGCGATACAAGACCCAGACGATCAGACCACACACAAAAAAAAAACTGGATCAAGAACTGTTTTTTTGTTGCTTTTAGCTGTCATCTGAATTTTCAGATAGAATTTTTCATCTGAAAATTCAGAAAAAAACGTAAGAAACGTAACTAAATGTCAATCGACGTCAACTGAATTTTTATGACTGCTGGCCAATCAGAAGCTCTAAAAATGACAGTTCAGAACTGTCAAATGTGCTGATGAACGCGGCCATTGGAAAATAATAAAATCCAAAATCTTGCCTGTCACAAATGGTTATAATGTTAGATCCCATAATTTGACTATATTAGAAACTAAATGGAATTCACATCAAACAAGTAAAGCAACTGATTTGACTTCTTGATATTGAAAATTTCCTTTCAAAATCGTTCTCAGTATGATATTTTTCAATTCAATGTTATTTGACTGGAAATATTTATTCAGTTTTTTTGAAGTTCAGAGCGCTCACTTGAGCAAGTGAATCCATTACATTTGACAGCAAAACTGGGGAAATTTAGACGATTACTCTGAGCTCTCAGAAATACATTGTTTAATAGAAAATTAATTATTTAATTGAGAATGAATAATTTAATTTCAATTAGTTTAATATAGAAGCTTTTTTAATAGTAAATATTGCACAAAGTTTAAATAAGCTCGAAATTTCAAACTAGTTGACGATATTTAAAGTAATTTTTTTTGTTTAGTAATTTAAATGCAAAATAAGAAATTCTCTTGAAGGTCTTAAAAAGTGTTTATACTTTTGTGCACTTTATACAAAATTTTCATAGGCAGTCGACTGAGAAATTTTAAGATTTAAATAAATAGGTATATATGGAGGTTATCTAATCTAAAGTATTCAATAAAAGCTTTGTCTTACAAAAAAAATGCTGTAAACATAATTTTTTTTATAGGAAATGTAATTACTTTTCTTCTTTTTTTTTATATATAAAAATACATGTATATGCATGTACGCCACTAATTTTTGAATATAATTTATAATTTCAGAAATAAAGTGCAAGAAAATTATCATTTTCAAAATCTGTACGCGCTAACATAAAAATGAACACTTATTTTTTTTGTACAAAAAAATTTTTAAAAGTTTTTTGAGGGACAAAGTCTTGAGCGATTTTCAAAATACAAAACTTAAACCCACGCCATTTTTGTATTACTCAAGAACAATTGACCTACTAATTTTAATCATTAAACTCTATCGTCATATTTTCTACATATTAAACTTTATCACACTTGTCGTTTTACTAAAATGACAAAAGGCTATAGAAACGGCAATAAATTGGCAACGAAATAAAAACTAAAAAATTAGTGTTCTCTCTGCGCTCTTTAACACTATCGCAATCATAACAATACAAAATTTTGCTGGCGATTGACCTTTTTATAAAATTATTTAAATACGAGAAGACAAAAACAGCTGATTAACCGAGGTTTAGAACTATTTAACACCTTAAGTTCATCATTCCCACAAATAAATGCTTGGAATTTTATATACCTTTGTACATCATGTATATCACTGAATTTTCAGTTTTGGGAGAATAGAACCTTTCCAAAAAAATATCTCCCACTTCTGACAAAAGTACCAGCTTCAATAAAGGATTGAAAATGAAAACTACTTGTCACTTCTAATAAAACTAACAGCTCCAAAGGATTTATTTTAAAATGGATGTAAAAATGTCGTCTTGACTTCTAAACAAATATGTAGAATTTACACAACAAAAATGTTGATTGTTGAGACGGATTTTAAATTAAATTTCTATAACTTTAAAATTACTCTTTTTTTATTTTAATTAAAAAAAATCGAAATTACGTTGCATTTTTTGGCCCGCCAATATTTTGTAAAATTATTTTTTGACAAGAGAACAAAAATAAATTGAAATAAAATAAGAAAAAAAAATATCAAGGCCCGTTTGCTCAATCAAATCATACTTATGTTCGAAATAAAACAATTTCTAAGACCAACTTAGACGAATATTTTTCTTGACTACAGCAAACACAGACTTAAATGTTTAAACTTTAAACTTTATCAATCAATGTAGTCAAAAAAACTTTCTGTCCAAGTGGACCTAAGTTACACTTAAGCAACCCCAAAAGATAAAGTAAGTTCATAAGTTTAATAATCAGCCCTATCGAGGTAACCGTCGGAGCGGAATTCTCTCCGATTTCCTACGAATCGGAGACATTTTGCTGATCAGAGAACTATCTCGAAGCAAAATGTCTCCGATTCGTATAGGAAATCGGAGAGAATTCCTCTCCGACGACGGTTACCTGGGCTGGTTGAAATGTTAGATGTTATATAAGCAAATTTGGTGTTCTTAAAATGTTTGCTACTGCAGAGCTCGCACTTATTTCCGGAAATGGAAAATATGAGAAATTGTACGAAAGCCTTTTATGGCGTCTCTGTTAAAAATTGTACGATGTTCATAATGTACATTTGCCAATGAAATACATTATAATAAAGCATTTAGATGAATTTAGACTATAAGTCGATTTGAGAGGTGATTTTTGATCCCTTTTACATAAACAGACTGACAATGAGTGAACAACGAACTAATCAAAAGAGTTATGTTCAAAAAAAATGAACTGGGGTGAATGATGTACAATTAGTGACTGAAAACTAATGCTTTAACTTGGAAAATGTTTTAATCAACTTCTTCTGCTTAACTGAAGGGAGCTAGAGCTCAATACGGCACTGTGGATGCCAGCTTAAAAGTTAGTTCGATTCAGTTTTTTTTTTTAAAGTTCCTGAATTCGTTCAAAAATATTTCTTGTGTGGTAAAGCACTCGGATTGAGTGTTAAGAAAAAAATAAATAAAAAATATAACGAATTAAGCAATATGGCCCGTTTTAACAGGCACTGAAAATATCAGATATAATAATTATCTTTACATTCATAAACTGAAGAACTTACAAATTCGAAAGTTTTGAACTACTGACTTACTTAAAACTTGACTCTCTCCGAAGTGCGGGTATCAGAGGTTTATTTCAATGCAAAAAGTCAAGACCGTAAAATGTGATACAATTCAATTAAAAAAAAAAAAAAACAGAAACCAGTACCTTTACTGGGTAGTTGAGTGCTTGGAGACTTCATTAATATGGGCTTTCAAAACCCTTTTGCAACATAAATAGTTCTTGTTTTTTTACATGTTCAATCAAAAACAACCTTAAATTCAATATTATACGAACAAGACAATACGAGTTACATAAATTACGATTAAAAAATTTTAAAATTACAAATCTTAGATACTTAAAGATACTTCCAATCATTAAACATATTTTTTTTTTTAATATTTTATCATCAAAATAAAGCATTGATTTAATCTGATTGATTTAAAATTCACTACATTTGTAATGATTTGGTTTAACAATTTTTAAAAATGAGAATTTTATTATTAAGGTGCTATGGGCATTGGGTATATAATTATACCATTTTGAGTAGGGTATATGCTTTATACCCTTTTGTATATAAATATACCCTTACTCTTGACATTTTTTAGAATTAATACAATTCATATTGCTTGGGTTAGTTTAACTAATATAATTCATCCCAATCTCATATGATATCAGGATCTATGTTGGCATGTTTCTGAACAATATGTTTCCTCAGATCCGATTTGTACTTGCTCTTGTGCGGACAATATCGACATGACAAATTCGGCGTAACGCCACATTCATAGCTGCGATGTCTCTTGAGAGAGCCTTTGATTTTGTATGATTTGCCACAAGTCGGACATATATATTTGCCGGCGGGTTCACGTATTGCTTGACGAAGACTCAAAAACTTATCTTCTTCCGTTCGAAGACCATCATCTTCAACATCGACTATGTCCTCGCCGAGGCAATTTGTTGTTATAACTCGACCTCGTTGGGCTATTTCGGCCTGATAGAGAAGCTGTTGTTGTCGGTCATGGGCTTGCTTAGCAGCTAGCTGGTCTTTTTTGAGTTTCCTTTCTACCGTAATGCCTTCGAATTCCTGCTTTAGCTGGGGCTTGAATTTATATTGACTGTCTGATCGTTGATCGATTTGCTGCAAGTGTGTTTGAGGTTGTTGGTGTTGTTCTTGTATCTCATAGCTTCCAAGTTCAATACTACTACTCGGATGCACTTGCATAACCTGTGCCGATGCCAGACATTGTTCAATAACATCAACTTGATGATTGATAAAATCTTGTTGATCGTTCTTTGGCAAGGAATTTTGTAGTTTTTGTCTTGATGGAAGTTTTTTAACCAATTGAATTCTAGCTCCACCACTTGTAGCTGCTGGTATTGTTGTTGTGATAATTGGTTTCGGATTGACAATCGAATTATCAGCTTTTGGAATTGTGTACTTAATCGTACTGCCAGCCATTCCAACCGAATCCGATGGTATTTCAACAACAACAGTTGCACTTGCAAGTAAATCATCATTATCTTGTTGAGCATGGCGATTTGCAGATGTGGACGGATTTTCAGTCGAAGAACTGCCACTCAGAGTATAAGGTACTGTTTCTAATATGGTCCAATATCCATCGTTACCTTAAATAAAAGAATAAGAAAAAAAAACATATATTATTAGGAGTCAATTAAATTAAAGTTAAATGTTTAAACTTTAAAATATCCAATCTGCATTGAAACTTTTGTTTTTTTTTTTTTTTCGACAGATACATAGAAGACAAATAGGGTAGTACCACAATAAACAACAAATAAAATACCATTTTTTGTTTTTTGTATTTTTTTTTCTCAAATGGAATAATCTTCAATTTTATTCAATAATTTTTTTTTAATTTCTGTTCTATCTTATAAACTAAAACACATAATAAAATAACGTACATTTAAATTTCTAACAAGCAGTATATAAAAAGCTTTTATTGTTGTATATTTTTTATTTAAGTAAGTTATTTAATGGCTTTATTGTAGTGGAATGTTAAAAAATTGCATATTATAGGACATGTTCAGAAGTGGATGACTTATAGTTTGCATTTATTTTTACTTTAAGCTTTATGTTTGATAAAAACAAAATAAAATAAAACTATATGTATAAAAAAATATTTTATAATTAAGTAACGAACAAAAATAAGTAACAAAACTCTGGATTACGACAAAAATAATAATCAGAGAAAATATTATTAAACAAATAAAAATTATTTAATTTCTTTAATAAGACTGTTATAAAGCTAAGACAATTTTTTATTATTTAGAGTGAAATTATTTTCCCTTTCTGGATGTTTTGATCTAAACAAATTTCTTTGGTAGAAAAGTGCTTACGTGCCTTCGCTGCACGATTCTCTATTTCTGATTTCGCTGCATTGGAAAAAGCTACAGATCTATTTTCGGCATTACGCTTTTGGCTCTTTATGCACGCGTTTTTTTTTAATTTTTAAGTACCAAAAATAACGCCACCAAACACTTTTAATCGTTAAGGAATTTTTTTTTTTTGTTTTTTTTTTTGGAAAACAGTTGTCGTGGGAACTGTGATTTGAAAGAATTATTGATGGCTACATTTGAGTACCTTTTTTTTTCGAAAACACAACTACCTAGTGATGCCTTTCACAAAACCATTTTAATTAAAATCTTCAGCTTTTTGGAACTTGAATGCGGCAGTGTTTTCAAACTTTTACTTTTACTTTTAAACATAAACAGACCACCATCTTATTTTTTTTCAAATACAAACGATCTTTTTTTTGGCAGGAAACATTTAAAGCGTTTTACTACCGTACCTCCTATAGAACCGTTTTTTTTTATTTTCAACCTTCTTAATTAAGAGATTAAGAGCTCAAGTAATTTGAATGCTCCTTTCAATAAATTCAAATTTTCAAAAAAAAAAAAAAAAAAAAAACAGGTTTGTAGGATTTAAAAAAAAATTAAATTCTTGTACCTCGAAAACATATTATTTTTCTTTTTTAAATTAGTTTTTGAGTGTATACCAATTTTATTAATATATGAAAATGGCATACGAAATATTTTTTTTTTTTTTTTGATACACTCCCTTAAATTTGCGCCCCCAAATTTATCTTCTCTCGGGAAAAAAATTGTTTCCATTAAGTTTAAGGTTTTACCAAATTTGTATTTTTTTTTCATTATTCTTTACCTACAATTTTTTAATCGTGTTATAAAAAATCGATTTTAATCAAAGCTAACACTACTTTAATTTAGAAGTCCGAAATAACCAAAATATCTATTTCTATGTATTTTTTTCTGTTTCGAACATTCCGAACTCTCATTCCCGCTCTCTAGGGAAAAATATTCTTCCGGGAAATTCGGAACAGCGTTGCCTAAAAAATGTGCCAATTTTCATGCCATATGAAAAACAAATTCTTCTATTTTGTTGGAAAAAACTGTAATAAATTTTATGACGAGATCTAGTACAACAAAAAAAAAATCAAAGGAATTCATTTGCTCTATTCGGGCATTGATAAAAAATATGTGTTTCTGTCCACTTTCTACGGAATTCGGACCAATTTTCATTAAATTTTGAAGAAATTTGCTTAATTTTAAGTAAAATAATGGAAATAAAAAACGTGCCATAATGAACTTTTTCGTGCCACCGTGCCACAAGAAAATTATCGTGTCAAAAAAGCACAATCGTGCCACTTCGGCAACGCTGAATTGGAATAAGAGTTTTTTACACTTAAGAGAACACGTAGATTATTTTTGCTGGGCATAGGTAGTCATAAAATTAAAATATTTATATCGTTAAGTTTTCAATTAGAAAAAATCTTATGAATGTTATCGATATCGGTGCTTAGAAAAACTTATTTTTTTTTAATGTACGTTTCAATGGGTGGTGAACGCTTATGCTGTCCGTTCTTTTATAACGCCTAAAAATAATGACTAACATGATAACAAAAATTATGCCAGTAAATTAGGTCTATTATGCTGGATTTACATGTATCTTCATGGGAGTTCTGCAAAAAATAAGGGATACAAAATATAAAATGCGTGTTTGTTGGATAGAGAGAGAAGAACAAAATGTAGAGATCTTGATTATAGGAACGCAGACGAAGGAAAACACAAATAAAAAAATTATTTTTGTTTTTGTTTTAGTGGACTGAATTGAATGAAATTCAATTTTAAAGATTTTAGTGACCTTTAGTCATTCAGATCAAAAGAATAATAAATATTTTTTTAGTTTCTGCAATATTTTTTGTTTAGTCTTCAGAATACAAAATTTGAAAAACGTCCGAAAATCGATTATTTGTTGGATGATACGAGCACGGCTGCCGGCCGGGCCGCTTACCTTTGTATATCTTTTTAAAAGTCATTGCTGTACTTTGTGCACAACTGGAACGCACGATTTTGCTCTTCTGTTTAATGTGGCTAGATGTTTCAATTGTATGTTAATCATTACTATTATATAAAGACGAAACAAATATTTAGGTAGTCCGCGGTAATCTCAGAAAGTATTCAACCGATTTGCTTGAAACAAATTTTATAATTTTCTTTATTCTTTTATAAATGTTATAGGATATTTTTTGTTTGTTAAATAAATTTGTTGAATTAGATTATTACCTTTTAAAAACATTTCGTACAATTTTTTTTCGAGGTTGACCAAAATATGCAATTATGCTTTTAAACCCGCTTGATATTTTAGAAATATATGAATTTTTTAATAAAGTCAATGGTTTTACGCAAATTTTAAGCCCTAAATCATTTCTTAACTGTACTTAAAAACTGATAAAAAAATTTATGTGCAAAATATAATTTTATCAAATTTTTGTATTTTGTATTTTTATATAGAAGAGGCGTTATTTCGCTGTTTTTTTGCATTTAATCTTCCTCCCATTTTATCATTTGCTTAGCTTGCTGACTCCACTCAATGCTTGACTTTTTTTTTAACAGTTTAGCTACGTAAGTATGAATATTTTTTCTTTCTTATTTTGCGGAATAAAAAATTTTAGAGTAATTCATGGATTTGTTAAACAAAATTGAAAGAATAATAAGAATTAGATACTAAGGGAAAACGAAAATGGGGTGCTAAGATTCTATTTGTCTTCCAACCTTAAATATAATTGAAATTTAATTAAAAAATTACAAAAGGCTTTCCATTTTTAAGAAGATCAGGTTGATCTTTGCTCAAAACTTTTAGCAATTAAGCTCTATTGAGCACTGTTTTGATACGATAATATTTAGTAAAACAAATTATTCCATAAACTTTGCGAAGCAACGCAAGCGCGGTTCTGCTAGTAATTTAATAAAGTTTGAATGAAAGTGTGAAATAATAAATTATAATTTTTTTGGTTCAAGAAAAATTCTTCAAATATATTATTTACGCTACTAGAAAAGCACCAGAACGTAAAATTTTAACAAAATCAGTTAGATCATTAATAAAATATGCATATAATAACCGATATATTTAAATCCCTTTTTTCGTCATGTAATTTTGTTTTGCAAAAAAAAAACCGAAACACAGTTTTAATGCATTCACTTCACAATGTAACGTTAGAGTCGTTTTTGAGAAAATTAAAAAAAAAAAAAAAAACTAAATTCTTTGTAGATGGCAACTCTTTAATCTATGTATATAAGATCCAATCAAAAATTCAAATTGAACCTCTAATGAAACTACATACAAATTCTCCGTACAAAATTGGAAGAAAGTCTTTTCTCTTGTTTGTAGAACATTCAGCCGCACAAAAGCACAGAATGTAGGGCGGTTCGGTGTAAACTATTCGTAATGTTGAGATTAATAAAAACCTGATTTTTATAAAACGAAACAAACATTTGCCTTTATAGAGGAATAAAAAATCAAATACTATTACAAAAAATTTACTTTTTCGTGGTTTGAATTTGAAAAAGGTTGATTTTTTTCATAGCCGAGAAGAAGGCTCTGTTAGTAAAACGTATGTCCAAGTTTTTGAGAACCATGACCCATGTCTCCAAAACTATTTATTTTAACTGGAAAGTTATTAAGACCACATTAATTGTAGTATTTAATTTTTTATTTGGGCATACATTTTTGTCTGCACATTTAACATGGAGGTTTGAAGTTAGTTCGATTTAATTATTTTTATTTTGTTTCATCACGAAAATTCTGGGCCCTAATGGAATTTTCAACATTTTAATATAAGCTTTTTCCATTCCAAATTATTAAAAAAAATCTTTAAACAAAAAAAAATAAAAAAAAACCTCAAAGCAACGTATAATAATGTTTCGTTGTCAAAATTCTTTCGCTTCTTCTAGCTTGTTAGTTAAATTTTTAATTATTGGCACAGTTAAAATATGATATTGATTTTAATATGGAATTGCATTTGTTAGAAAAATGTCTCCACTTCCGCAAAATTACACTTATTTATAAGTAACAAAATTAATTAAGCTAATTATTCTTATCTAGGTAGAAAAAAACAAAATAAAATGAATATTATTATAAATTTAGGACAAATTTGTATATAATCATATATTAAATATTATAATTTTTTGTATACAAATTATTTTTGACTAATTATTGTCTTCATCATCATACTCATCATCATCATCGCTAACATCTTCTGGCAAGTTTGTCGACTCATCATTTATTATTTCATAGAATTGCTCAAAATGTCCATTAGATGGCACCACCACTGTCGATGCGGGTAAATTTAAATTCAAATTCAAAATTGAAAACGCCTCCGGGTGCTTACGCTTAGCATGACGCAAAACATGATCCTTTCGCCTCGAACGATACTCACATGACACACATTTATATTTCTTTTCTTTAAGGCAATACTTTCGAATGTGTTCGGTCAGTTTTCGGGCATTCTTATAAAACCGTTTGCATTTTTTACATTGCAATAGCAAATCACGGTTGATCATGAAATTATTATTGTTATAATTATTCATAGAGCAGTATGCATCGTTTGTATTTGTGTCAACGCCTAAAAGGCTGCCTAATATAGGATAGATATCTAGAAAGAAAAGAAACATAAAAGAAAAAGAAAAACGAAAGAAAACAAAAAAAAAATAATAATAATAGAAAACTTGAAGAACAGAAAATCAACTTAAATTAAAAAATATATGAATGCCAATAGACTTGATTGTACCACGCTTAATTTTAATGAATTGTTGTTTTCTTTAATGAAAAAATTGCATATGTTAAGGATGATGATGTTTACGTTGATGGCGATGATGATGATGATTATGACGATAACGATGAAGATTTGTTTTTACATCAATGACCATAATGATAATAAGCTTATGTTCTTTTTGCAATACACCTAAGGATCAGTGTTTATAAATATATATTTACAAATCTTATATGTATTTTATTTAAAAATATGTTTTTACTTTTCCCCTTATTTTAATGAAATCACTGAGATCTTAAAAAAAATTAATATATTCCAATTTATATTTAGTTTATTTATAAATATTGCTAGGAACTTTATTTAATTGAATTTAATTTTATTTTTTAACTTAACTTTTATTTTTAAAGAACATTTTTTTTATTAATTTAAAATTAATAAGACAAATAACTCTTTTGTAAATTTATTTATTTTATACAGTAATTTAGTCAGTAATTTTAAATATAGTATTTGTATGATTGTATTTGTTTTTTATGATATATTTTTCTTAAATTCTATATTTTGTATAATTAAGAAAAATTAGCTATAAAAAAAATGGCAATACAACGAAATTTTGAATTCTTCATTGATAGTTTTTAATGAATTTTCGTAAAATATATTTTAATTAAATTTTTAATTTATTCACTATTTAGTGTAAAACTAAAACCAACAATTGTATGTGTCTAACGCCCCTTAGCGGAAAACACACTTTAAGATTTAAGTTGAACATAAGCGCTTATGTGACGGTTTAGGTAGAGGAAAATGAAGCACACAAGCTTTTAAATATAATTTAAATTACAGTTTTATATCAATTAACGGGTACCAGGTACATTACAAAATTTGGTTCTCTTCCCAGACACGCTCTCCCATCCCCGCAAATTTTTTGTTGGAGCCCATTTTATACCACCTGTCGTTACGATATTATAGACAGCTTGGAAAATTTGAAAAGTTAGTGGCACAATTCTGTCTTTCTGTCTGTATCTAGATTTACAGCCTAAGCTGTATGTCTGTAAACACATCTGACCATTCAGAAAAAACATACAAAAAATAAACAAAACAAAACTAAACTAACGGGCCTTTGGAGCGCAAATTCATTGCGTTACTAAATTTAGGGCCATTTTTTTCACTATTGCTCAATTTGAGGCAAACTCTCAAATTGAAACGCAAGTTTGGATTTCTTTTTATTCACTTATTTTTTCTCAACTTCCCAGTTAAATAATATCCCTGGGATATTTGTGAAAGTAAAACGGAACTGTCATTTTCAATTTAAATTTTGATTTATTGTGTTATTTAATTTGATTTTTTTTTTCAATATTTGTGTGTGTTATTTTGTGTTAAATTGTGTATTTTGACATCATACCATGAAACGCAACAAGAAAAAAGCGTCGGAGAAAATCGCGAATGCATTTACTGCCCAAAGAAATTGTTGGCCAATTTACCAAAAAAGAATTGCTTCGGAGCATTACCTGATGTATTTTTTAACTTTTGTTGTCCGTAATCTGTTTTTGTAACAAAATTTAAACGACAAAACAACATTTTTATGTAAACTCTCAAGTTTGCTCGTTCAATTTCTACTTTTTCCGGGAGTTAAAAAAATCTTAAATTGATTAACTGTAGAGTTGAAAATCAAAAAGTTAAAAACATATGCTTTGTGTGAATAAAAACAAATTCACAAGTTGAGGATAAAAATCCTCAGTTATGTTCAACTTCGAGTGAATAAAATCGCCCTTATAATACTATTTAACAAAAAATAAAAAAAAAAAATTAAAAAATTATTGGATTTAAAAAAAAATCGAAAGCGAATGGACTGTTTTTTTGAAATTTGGAATTTACGAGAATATAACTTAATATTTAAAATTTAGAACACTAATTTTTGTTCCATTAAAGGTTTGAGGAAAAAATTATTTTTTAATAAAACTGCGATAGCAATTTTCATGTTTACTTTGCATAAATTCATATTTATGCAAGAAATCAGATGGAATCTTTTTTTTTTTTTTTCTTGTGGTCCAAAAAATTTGAAAGTTTTGTGAGTAGTTTTAACAACAAATCCTTGAAATTTTTAGCCTCTTACAAAATATTTTGAAGTTTTTACGGCCCAGTCTTGTATTTTAGTTTTGAAGAATTACAACCTCTACATTAAAAGTTAATTGCTTTGACTTGTTTTTAAAAGGGGAAAAATGTAATGGACTTGTTTTATTTGTATGCTCTAGACATTGAGGAATAATAAAAAAAAGTAGTTGATATCGTGCTTCAGAAGGGTAAAAGAATCTAAGAAAATGCTGGTAACTTTAAGAATTATAAGAACTCAATCAAGTGTCAAAGCTAAAAAGTGTTTGAACTAAATTATTTTGTCCAATTTTACAACAACTGTCCCTGACAATCGAAATAGAATTACCATATTTGTGTAATTAAAAAAAGAAAAACAAAAAAGTTACGTATACGCCATAGTGAACCCGAGGTTTGTTTTTTTTCAATTTTGTGCTTTTACTTTTGAAAAAATTAAGCCGCACAAAATGAAAACTATTTTTTCTATACAACAACAAAACTTGCCGCTTAATAATAATTTTAATAAATAAATTGTAATAAAATGTTACGTAATTCTCGATCTGTGAAGTGGTAAAATAAAATATCATTTCTTTTTGTACAGTTTATAAAGTTTTTACATTTGACTTTATGGGATTCTGGAACTCATAGTGAATTATTAATAAAACCTGCAACACACAACTCTACACGGCGACGGCGTCGGCTCACAGTGGTTCAAGTTGTATGGAAATGCGGTCTTAAATCAACATAATCTGAAACAGTGAACCGATTTGTATGAAATTTTCAGAAATGGTAAAGGGTAGCATGAAGTATCATTACAGCGAATCTCTGCCCACTGACACGCCCACTTTTTAAAATAGGCCATCTAATCATTAAAGTTGATAAAAATGAGAAATGTGCTCCTCAGACATGTTGTAGATAATGTGATTTAAAATTTGTTTTCCATATAAAACTTTTGACGCTTTTGAAGTAATTTCTATGAAAATGAAATAAATTTCCCTGATATCATGTTAAGAACAAAATTATCATTAACTTTAATTTTATCCTTAACAAATTATCTATTGCACGTCCAATTTTGGGTGTGCTTTTGGCAAAAGTCCTGATTTTTTAAGCGTTTCCTAAAAAAAAAATGAAAAGAGATAAATAAAATAAGTAGGAAATGACTTTTCCAAAAATTAGTTTTTTGCCACGTCATTTTTTTGGGTATGTAATTGAGAAAATCATTTAAGTAAGTATGAATATCTACGAAATGGTAACATTAGTTTTAGTTGTTGTATGCAAAGATCTTCCTTGAAATTGCAGGACAACGAAATTTTGGTCAATTCTGCGTTTGATATGGTAAAAATTTCCCTTTTTTTTTTGAATATTTGTTATTTCTCTGTCGGATTTTAAAACTAGACTGACCAAATGCCTGTAAAACGTTTTTTAAAATATCGTTTTTTATAATTATTAAAACTCTCTCGAAAAAAGTGATTCAGGTAAGAAATCGCAGTTGTTTTTGTACCTAAATTTATAAAGTGCATAGGCAGACTTCCTTAAAAATCTTTCTTTGTAATAGCATATCGCAAAAAAGGATTATCTGGTTCAGCGGGAGCTTCCATAAAATTTATTTAACTAAATCATAATCAAATTTTGCTATCGTTTGTCATTCAAGCCTAACTTAAATACTTCATTTGAAATTAGTGATATGTAGGCTTCTGAAAGCTTAGAATGTTAAAATTTCCTCTAAAAATGAAAGAAGAAAACTTAATTTTGCACCAATATTTTTTCAACAGACAACATAGGGTATTGCTTGCTAGATTTGCCTGAAATAATTAAAATTGGCCTGAGATCGACTTAGATCGAATTCTCATTAATTTAGTCCAGATTGGTCTTAGACCGGATGATAGAAGAGACAAAATTTGACAGGTAACACACATATTTGCTGTGGCATACACGTCTTCGCTGTCCCCAGTGCAGTTTAGATAACAGCGCAGAGTAGTGAAATATACATACAATTGACCTTCAGGGGTTACCTTCTCATTCGAGTTACCATTAAATTTTGTGAAGGTGGGTCCTTAACTACAGACTGCAGAATGGTATATGTAAAGGAGATTAATTTAAGAAGAAAATGTTTTGTCTATTGCAACACTTTTCTTTTCATACGAAAAATACACTTTTTCCACACTGAAATATTGTTCTGAAGCTTCTACGAGAAGTCTTGCCAACCTGTGAGACTAGCACGGACCTTAATCAAAATGGAAATGTCTGGGACATACTCGGTAGGCAGCTATATAGCAGGCAAATCCATACTCAATAAGCATGATTACATTGAAATTTAATAAATTAATAAAAATTATCCCCTATGGGCAAATGACAAGTTTTTGCTCAGTAGGAAAAATATAATGGAGAAAAACTTGTCAAGTACTAGTTAAAACTTGTTGGGCAAGTTTTGCTATCCTATCAGAAACACTCCATAGCTAAATCTATGTATATCAAAAACAGACATTTTGTACCATACACCGTGGTCTAAAAATTTAAAGTAATCCTTTTCAAAATTGTTATATTCCGAATTAGTCTTCTTTATCTCTCGAGGCAAAATGGTACACAACTGGCGAGGGCCTAGCCCGTTGATAGTACTTGTAAAAAATTTTCTAGAGCCTCATTGAGAACTAGATTATTTTGCAGCTAGATATTATGTTATGTACATATGCAAAACTTTCTAAAGCTTCAATGAAAATTAGACTATTTTTCCAGGCGGGACCATCTGAACAAAGTGTCTTTTTTTAGAATTTGAGCTCTTTCTTCCAAAGGGAAATAAATCGCAGAGCTATATTTCTTAAATAATGTTAAATTGACTAAGTTAATATACAAAATTAGGGATAAAAAAAACATTTTTTTTTCCAATTTTTGCTTCCGATCACTTAATTTTTTCATCCTTAAAAAAGCAAGAAGGAAAACAGAATATAGACGAAATTTTTTAATGGCACAAAGTATATTGTGTCATATTCCCATTCAACCAACAACACGCACGCACTTGAGACTCAGATTATACATTTAAGGCACTAAGACCTAATTCTTTAAAAAAAATGTATTCATTCAATTTTTTTTTTCCATACGACAAGAAAAAAATAAAAATTTTGTTTTCAATAATATTTTCTACGTAATTTAGTTTTTCTTATATACATAATTCACTTACAAATTAACAAAAACTGATATCAAATTCTGGTATTAATCCATTTCTTCGATGTCGTTCCATGTGTTTTGCCAAATTTCGTTTTTGTGTTACAATCTTCGGACAATACAGACACTTTGCACCTAGACCACATTCTTTCATGTGTCCTCTGGCTCCGCATAATTTTTTATATTTAACACCACATCGAGGACAAACATAACGAATTATACCATCATCCATCATCATTTCCAGCGGTGTCTCCATATCACGCAAGGAATGGTAACCTAAAAAAAGACACATGTTAGTAAGATGACATTTATCAACGCACAAAATATAACCTTACTTTTTTAAAAAAAATAAAAATAGTGTATAGACTCGTTTATTTATAGAAATTATAGTTTACCTTTTAGTTTTTATTTTTGTTTGTAAATAAAATGTTAACACTCTACCCTGTCTCTACTTTCACCAACACCATCATAATATTCAACAAAAAATAAATAAAATAAAAGAAAAGTAAGTAAAAAAATTATAAAAAAAAAATAAATAAAATCAAGGTGTGTAAAAAAATAAAACAAAAATATAAAAACAAATTGGTTATTGTGTAAATTAAAATAAAAACAAACCTTGGGACTTTTTTCAAGTGAACTTTTGATTTAATTTTCAATTCTTTTTTTTTTTTTATTTTATTTACAATAGCTTAAATTCAAGATAAATAAACTCACCAAATTTTTCGTAACTAAATACTTACATAAATCTGAAAAGCAAATAAAAATAAACAAAGATTAAATTTTGAACTAAAAACTAAAACAAACAAAAAAAAAATAATTACCTTAACAAAATGTACGGGGGCTGTTTATTGTTTGTTTACTAAGAATCCTTAAACCATTGATAATATGAATTGAAAATAACAATCCAAAAAAAAAGAAGAACAATAGATCGATTTTTTGTTTCAATGTTGTTTTTTAATATACACATTTTTGCTTTCCTCTATAACAATATTTTTATATCGACTTTTGTGTTTTTTTTTTTTCTCTTAACAACAAAAAAAAAAAAACATTTCTTTTACAATATTAAGGCTTTTACAAATAAACTTTATAACATATTTTTCGTTTAATTTTATTGTTCTTACAAAAATATTTAATTCATACGCAAATTACATTTATGGATATTTTATTATTTTTGTTATTGAATAAATTGTCAGTGTACAAAAAACATTTATCATTATATTTGTTTAATTTATTTTTAAAAGTAGATAAGAGATAAAAATATTCTTTATATGTAATTTTTTTTTTTAACTTTTAGGCTTGTTGCTATCTTTAAATGGGATACAGTGTAAATTTATTTATTTTGACAGTTTCTATTTCCCTGTTTTGTTTTTAATTTGTTTGACAATTGTGTTTTTTTTTTTTGTATTCAGTTTGTGTTAAGCGAAATATGAAAATGTACAAGTAACAGAGATGTTAGTACACAGATAAATGTATTTATAATATATGTAGTTTGTTTTTTTATTTAGTTTTAATATCTAAAATATATGTTTATATTTTCGTTTCTTCATTTACACATAAACGGACTGTTCTTTTTATTAAATATTATCTTGTGTACCTATTAACAAAAATAAAATAAAATAAAATAAAATAAAATAAAATAAAATAAAATAAAATAAAATAAAAAGTAAAATAATAGAACGTAAATAAGAATATTTAGTTTTAAAAAAACAAAAAAAAACTATTAATAATTTTTTATTTAATATATTTATGCAACGAAATTTTTTCATTTTTGTTACATTTAGTCGGTTCATTTTTTTTTTTAAATAATTTTTTAATAATTATATTACTATAAAGTAGCTTTTTTTTCTTTTGTATTTTATTGATTTGATATTGTTTAATAATATTATTTTCTTTTATTATTTTATTAACAATCACAAATAATCACATCAATATTTCGTTCACAGCTCCTTGGTTACAAAAAAAAAGATTAAATATTTTTATTTTATTTATGCTTTAGATAGATTTTTGTTTGTTGTTTAAACATTTGATGCGGTTTTTTTTTTTGTATGTTTGTGGTACATATTAAGCAAAATTAATTTTATTTAATAATAATTAAAATTTTTATTTAAGAAATTTCATAAAAAAATTAGTAAAATGCATTTGACATTTTGTTTTTTTCTTTATTTAAAAATATATATAAGTTGTAAATGTTGAAAAAAAAAAAACTTTGTGGATTGATTCTTTGTGTTAGTTTTACATGCAAATTTGTTAAATCGTTGTGCAGTTGTTTGTTTAAACAAAAAAATAAATAACGGTATATTCACAGTACAAAGCAAAAATGCGTTGGAAAAATTGAAGATTTTAATATTAAATATTTAGTAATAAGGCAAAATGTGTCATTTTTTTTTTTTCTCTTGACAACCAGATAATAGAACTCTTATCTGTAAGTTAGTTTTAAATAAATTGAAATTTAAAAATTCATTTAACTGTTTTTAATACAAACATATGCAAAATTGAATAATTTTAAATTCTTTGGGAGTAAAGATGAAAACTTGATATTCTATGTTTATTTTGAATTTATTGGATTTTGCCTTGGTACTGCAAAGATAAAAATTTTGACGCATAGTGACATTATTTTGTAAAATTTTATTTTCTTTTTTCCTTCCAACAATATTATTATTTTTTTTTTTTCAGGCGTAAATACCTCTTACTTACAGTATTGAGTTCATTTGCATAAAGCAAATATTAGATCTGTTTGTTTACTTTCCAAACCTACCAGTTTTATAACCTATGAACTATGAGAGAACTTTGGAAACTTTGGTAGAAACTGTCTGTTTTAAAAAGTAAACGAACGGAGGTATTGAAATGGCTTCAAAAACATGACTTTCCCTAGATTTAGGCAAATGAGTAGAATCAGCAGTTTTTTTTTTGTGCTAGTATCTTGTATAAGAGAGAACTCACTAAAAATAATTAAATCATAGTTTTTATTTTCTGTACTTGTGAGTTAGCCTGCTAGTAACTTAGCGTTTGCTTTTTCCCTTTAAACCCGTATTTTTTTTTAATCGTAGGAATGTTTATGATTTTGAAGTATTTTCAAGGATCCTTCAAATACATCAATCAGTGACTTTTGATGCTTTGTGGAATGCATAAACCAGTCCTTATTTAAAGCGTATTTTTCGAAGTTTGCATCACTGTAAATTGGACATATCTCAAAAACTTCAAAAATCAACAAAACGCGAAAGCTTTCTGACAAAACTCAGAAAAGGCCGACTTATAAATCTACGTCGACGTAAATACACACGTTCTCAGAGAAGCGACCCATCATAGGCACGACTGTCTGTAGAGAGGATCGCAAATATTGAAAATGAATTCTGAAGTTCATTTTCAGTATTCTTTAAAGCCACAGAAGCATTAACTCGAGATAAGTGTCATTTATTTGCATTGTCTCTCGCTGACAAAACGTCAGATATACGTGTTCATTTTAAAATTTGTTCTACTTTTATTGCTAAATGTGTCACTGACACTTCAAAAAATACTGAAAATGAACTTCAGAATTCATTTTCAATATTTGCGATCCTCTCTACAGACAGTCGTTCAAGGGCAGCGTGCAAATGGCTCAAAATCGCGAATGTAAATTTCATCACTGCAAGTTTCAAGTAATTTTTAAATGTGCCTTTATTATGCATTCTGTTTTCCTAATTTTACACAACTTAGTCTTAGATAGTCTCTAAGTATTTCGAAATAGTCGGAAATATGCTCTATTTAATAGAAAACATAATTACATTTGTCAAGGTTTATAGTCTAGTCAAATGGTTTTTTGGTGAGGAAAAAAATATAGAAGTTTTTTTTTCTCAATCGTTCTTTATGTTTTTGCTGAATCCGAATTTTAACTTTGCTACTTCCCACGGATATGGCTTCACGACAAAAATCACAAAAAAAACTCAAAATGTACGACTTTTTTTTTTTTAGTTTTTTTTCAAAAATTCATAATCATAAAAATATAATTTTTTTCGGAAAAAAAAAAGGATGCACAATTTAAGTAAATAAAATTTCCTACAAAACGCACCCCTACAATGTATTTTTCGGTTGAATCGCTCGGCCGCTAGAGCGCGTTAAAAAAAAGGTCAAAATTGCATACCTTATTAAAAATCAAGATTTTTTATTACTTTGTGCTTTTTAACTCAAAAACTATACTTAAAATCACAAAATGCTTGAATTTTGGTACAACTGCATTGAATTCCCTAAAATTACACACCATAATCATTAATTTTGGACAACCCGTGTAGCCGCTAGAGCTCATTGAAACTTTATGTCATACAACGCGAAACCGCTAAGCCAAGAATTCTTCACCCCAAAATTCAGTAGAGTAGGATTCAATAATGCGAAGATAACTTTGGTAAAGAATTTCAGGGGATCTGAGAATTGTTAACGGGAAACACCATCTTAAAACCATACATATTTCCCACGTGGGTGGAATGTATGTATTTCTCCATGCTCATAGACAAATTGAAGAATACTATGCCCAATAGATTTTTACTTTTAGACTTTTACTTTGACTGTTTTACATACGCACATCTTCTTTTGTGAATAATTAATTTAATATTAAGCTATTATTATAATGTAGTTTATTTTTTTTTGGTACCAATAAAAATAAAAAATATATATTTTCTTGTTCACATTTCAATTACACCTTAATCGCTTTATTTTGTGTTAAAATTAAAACCACAACCTGAATTTTTAAGAACAGACAAAAAAAATAATAACATAAAATTAATATTAAAACCTTTTTCTGTTTTTGTTTTAAATAATTATAATATAACATTACCTGCTTTTTCATATAATATTTTTTAAACATTTCTAAAGTATTTTTTTTTTCTTTCTTATAATTTTGTTTTAACCAAAAATCCAATCAGTCCAATTTGTTTTCCTTTGTTTATAATTTAATTTTTTTTGTAAATAATTAATTTTCCATATATGACTAGGTTTTTTTTTTTTTTTTTAATAAGAAAATTAAATCAAACAAAACAAAAAAATTTAAGAATACTGAAATTTTAAATAAAATTTTCTTTTTTTTTTTTTAGTTTATCACTTTTGTTGTGAATGCCGATAAGGTACTTTGTACAATTTTTTGTTTTTACTTTTTTCTTCAGAATATTGTTTGTTTTTGATTGATACCGACATGAAAAAGCATTTTTCCTTTATACCTACACATACTTGTTACATATATATATATAAATTTTTAATATTTTTAGTAACTATAGTTGTTTTTAATTAATGTTTAAAAATAACTTAAATAAAATAAAACAAAAAAAAAATTAATAAAATAAGGGGTTTTCAATAATAAAACAAATATATATAGTTTATTGTTTTTTTTTTTCAAATTGTATTAGTGAAAAAAGAAGTTTATAAAATATGTATTTATTGTTTGTTTTTCTTTTTTTAACACATACATATATAATATTTTTAACATTTTTTATATATGAAGGGACTATGTTTTTTATATCACATTCCAATTATTTTCAATGATGACTACGTACGTTTTAATGCTTTTACATCTTTCCATTTCTATTTTGAAATATATTTTCTCTTAATTTGTGTTTCTCTAATTCTTACGAAACCAAAGTATATTTATTTATGAAAATATAATTTTCTTAAAGAAAATAAAAATAAAGAAAATTGATAGCACTAGGTTTATATTTTTAATTTAAATAATTTTTTTTTTTTTACAAAATGATTTTAGTTTTTAAATTTATTTTAAGCCGATTGACATGATATAAAAAATACAAATTTTAAATAAATAATTCAAAAAAGAAATAAAATTATAAAAAAAAAAAAACGTGTAATACTAATAAATTTTAAAGCCAAATATTTTGTTGATTTTTTTTTTTTTTTTTTTATTTAAATAAATTTTGGTTTATCACATTTCAGTTTCACTTTGATTAAATCGCATTTTCATTAAATAAAAAGAAAAAAAAAATATAATGTGTAAGAGAAAATTTCTTTCCTTGACATCATTAACAAAAAAAAAAAAACCTTTTATTTAACAACTAAATTGTGTTCGTGCGTAGTTTGTGCTTTCATTCTTTTTATTAATTTATTATTTTTTTTTTTTTGTAATGGAATGAAGAAAAAACAACTTAAAAATAGCTAAAAAATATGTTAAGAGATCGCAAGTATAATAAATACTATACTTATTTTTATTTTTAAATAAAAACATATTTATTAGTTAATTTTTTTTTTTAAAAAAATCAAAAATTTATATAATTATATATTTAAATAAGATTAATTTGGAAAAATAAATATGAATTTTTAATTTAAAAAAAAAAAAAAACTATTTTACGAGGAATAAATCATTCATCATTCTTAAAACTTTTTAGCGACTTTTTTTAAAAAAAATTAATAATAAACTGTTTGGTTAGCTACATGAATAGAATGTGTTTTTTGAGAAAAGGACGGATAAGATTTATCAAGTAAATTGGTTTTTATCCGATCACAGATGTAGTTTTATTGAGAAAATATATATTTTTTTGTATAAGTACAAAATTATGAAAAAAGTTTTTTTTTTTTCAGGTATTTTCAACTTTGTAACTTACAACAGAGCAGACAATTTTAAGAAAATATTTGATCAAATTAAAAATGTACGTTTTTTTTCGTTATTTTTTTTAACACACCAACATTTTCTTTAACTTTATTTTTTTCACAATTAAATATTTAATGTGGTCTATTTTTATAGAAATAGAAAAATTCTTAAAAAAGTTTTAAAAAATTTAACTTCCAGAAAAAGTTTTAAATAAATTGTATGCACTATAATAGGTTCATACTTGAAGCAACATAGTTTTTCTGTTGATATATTTCTTTAAATGTGCGTTATTATGTTCCAATTTACATACAAATAATAACCATGAATTTTTCATAACGGTAATTTGTTGGGTTTTAACATTTTTTTTTTTTGTAATGTAAGAGGGGCCAGCAAAGGCTACTATCGTTATGTAACATTTTGCCACGATATTTAATTTTATACATAATTTAAATTAACTAACAGTCGTTTCTAAAAAGCTAAGTCCGTTTTTAATGGATGCGAAAAGTTTTAAGGAAATAAAATTAGAAATACTTTTTTAGTCTATTTATTAAATGATACAATATTTTGACCGAACCTTGAATTTTGTACAAGACCTATGTATGTAATTTTTTTTGATTTTTGTGTAGGAGGCATTAGTGTGACTGTAAAAACGAGTTTTCACAGTTGAAAGCCCATCATTTGGCCGCCATTTTGAAAAGGGTGTTTAAAAAGTTTTTCGAGACGTCTCACAAAAAAGATTTTAGCACAGTTGTATAGAGAATTGAATTTCTACTATTTATAAGCAGGCCTTTTTTACCGTAAAATTGAAAACATAAAAGTTATAATCAAAAATTGACGGTTATATTCTTTGTGTGTATTTATTTCTTTATTCCTTTTATGACATTTTTCTAAAATATTTTTAATTTAAGGGCAAAGATACCTTAACACGAATCGCAGAAAATTTAGTTTTCTACACAAATATGCTAAAATTTTGTTTGTAAGTTGTGAGACGTTTGGTTCTCAAGATATCAACACAAAACTTATACACCCCCTTTTCCAAAATGGCAACCAAATAGGGTGCTTTAAACCCCCGAAAACTCGTTTTTACACTCACTCACACCAATTCCTCCTACACATAAAAAAAAAAAAAACAATTCTCCTGTACAAAATGCAAGGCCAATGTAACATTTCATTATCTGAAGTATTTTAGTTTCTTTGTTTATAAAGAAAAATCTAATAAAATTGAGCCACTTTTTTTAATCTTCAATTCAATTTAATTTCAAATTCAATTAAAAAACTATAGATTACTGGCTTTGCTGGCGCATATTATTGTGTAAGTGTTGCCGTTGTTTTTCAATTTGAATTTTTTTAAATACTAAAGGCTTAACTACATTCAACACTTTTTGTAAAAAGTACGACAAAAAGTGAAAAAGTTATGAACAAAAATATGCTTAGAGATACCCGTGTGAGAAAAAATTGATTGGTCTGTGAAATCAATCTGAAATGACATATGAAACACAATTTTCCTACGCTTTTACGCACACAGGCATTTTTACCGCATTTGTAATTTTCGCAAAAAGTTTTGAATGCAGTTAAGAGAAACTTTAAGAGAAACTTTATAAATCATTATTTTAAAAAGAAACTGTGTTTGGTCCCAGTTTTTTTTTTTTATTTTCCTAACTAAAACAGGAATCCACGAGAATATATTTTTTTAAAGCGATTGATAAAAGTGTTACCGTGATAATTGTTTGACTTTTGTACATAAGAAAGTAATAAGACTTCATTTAAAGAAAAAAACTTTAAAATCGCTTTCATTGTTCATGTATATAAAAATTCATAGTTTTGTTTCCAACTAAATAATTGTGGAACAGAAAACTATTACTGCTTGCATTTTAATTATTTTTCATTTCACTACGATTTTTTAATTAAATTAAATCGCATATGCGAGCCTTGCTTTTAAAGTCTCTGATTTGTCTCATTTTTCAAAAAGACTTTCAAAGTTTTGCTCGTAGGTACTTGTGATTTAAAATTGCTCACGTAAGAACATACATATGTACATACACGCGCACTTGGAGTTTTTCATTCGCAAAAAATGTAATTAGCAAGATATCAGTCCCACAGCTTTAAATATGAACAGATGCACTCAAATGCGACTTGAAAAGAGCAGCGATTAGACTAGGAGGATTATTCAGTTACGACTAAAATCGCAAATTTGTTTCTAGCCTCAGAAAGCACTTGCGATTTTAGTCACATACTTAGTTTAAACGTAAGTATATAAATGAACGCAGGCAATAACTAAGAAATCAGGTGTCTTGTCCTCATCATAAGAAATGCAGATTATTTTTCGCATTTTGAAGCTTTATTATATGAATTATTCGCAACTCAATTAATTGCGGTACAGAAAAACACAAGATTTTTTAATTGGCAACGACTGCAAGGGTACGAATGCACTTGCGATTTCAGATTTTTCAATTCAGTCACAAAAATTAAAACACATTCGTTTAAATACGAAATAAACGCACATAAAACCAAGAAAAATCGTACGACTTCTTTAAGTCATATCAATAAAAAAAAATTGCAAGTGCGTCCTTAGCCTAAATCACATGTGCGCACAAAGTCTGAGGAAGTTATTTTTATCGAATTCCTTTCAACAAAAAATTCGATTTTTTTTAACCAGAATCGATTTTGTTTTCTTTCAATAGAAAGAATTTATCCAGAAAAATCGATTTTTTTCTTTTCATCAAAAGGAATTCCTTTTGCAAAAAATTCGACATTAGTTTTCTATAATTTGATCAAATATTTAAATTGTAGATATGTATGTAATATTTTTGAAAATTCTTTAAACAAAAAAAAACTGCTCTTCAAAATACATTTTGCCGATATGAAAATAATTGCAAATAACCAAACAGTATTGTTATTTTTTTTTTTTAGATATATGAAAACAATTTATATTCTTTGATTTTTGTTTTCACATCCAATATCATCGTTTCATTGCAAACACACAAATGTCCTCTTCTTTGCCATAAACTTATTGACTAGCTTATTTATTTTACATCTTTCACTTTTGCGCTTTTGTCAGTTATCATCTCCGCGAAAATACATATACTCGTTAATATTTTTCTATGTATTATATTAAATATAAATATTTTATAAATAAAGCTTTTCTATTTCTCCTCTCTCGATTCATCCTTCCTTTTTAGTTTTAGTTTTATTTTTCAATTTATCTAACTCTCAGTCATTTTATCTTCAACAAAAACAATGTATATGTATTTTCCTTTTTTATATCCTCCTCATTTTTATCATTGATATAGTTTTTTTTTTTCTTTGTTTATCACATTTATTAAGATATTTATTATATATATTTTGTTTTCTTTAAAATCGAAACCCCAGTGCTATCAGAATTAATTAATTAATGCAGACCAATATTATTTTGTGCATTTATAAAACAAAAACAAAAAAAAAATAGACGAAATATTTTAAAATCAATCACATATTATTTAAATATTTATATATATGTATATATTTTTTTTAAATTATAGTTAAAAACTTATAAAACTACATGTTTTTGCTTAAATCATTTTCTCAAATTAATTATATCGTTATGTGTATTTATTATTTTTTAAATTATTGCACAAGTTAGAATTATAAAACTTAAAACTAAGTTAAACAAAAACAAAAAATTATCATGTGCCTTGTAAATAGTAGAATATATATATTTTTTAATATATATTTATTTAATAATGAATTTTAGATTTAATTAAAAAAAAAAACAAAAAAAAATTTATATTAACTTTATAATATAAAATATATATTAAAATTGTAGTATAGTGGGTTATATATTGAAAAAAAGAAAAAAGCAAAAACATTTAAGATCATCGGAAAAAAAAAATAATTTTTTATCAACAAAAAAATAGTTTCGATATACAACATTGTAAAGTTATTATTGTTATCGATGTGCATCGATTGTATCATCGATTTTGATGCGTTCGCATGTGTAGAACTAGATTATGTTTATGTTTGGATTTCTTGTGACAAATGGGGCACTCGAATTTGGGCTCGACGCCGCACTCGAAACGGACATGCCTGTTAAGGCTATGCGGACGGGCGTATGAGTTGCCACAGCGATCACATGTATAAGCACCTCCCCAGCCACCGCTATTGTTTCCGGTACCACCGCCACTACCGCCCCCACCGGAACCTACAGCACCAGCATTGCTGCCTAGGGCCGAACTCGAGGTGCCTGGGGTCAATGCACTACCACTACCACCGCTAAACGGGCTAATACCCGATCCTCCACCTACACCACTATTTGTGGGCCCGCTGTGGGAAGCTGCCGTTCCGGCAACACTACTACTACTACCCACGGCGCCAAGGCCAGCTACTGCGGCACTGCCAGATGCCGGGGCGCTGCTAAAGGATTCACTACGCTGCTTGTGGGTAGGAAACCCTAGTAGCGCTGGCGAGAGATGAACTCCAGCAGCTGCGGCAGCCGCAGCCACAGAAATCGGCTGAAAAGGTTGACGTTTTGATTCTTGCATTTGCAAACCCGAGAATCCCATTAAAATGGCCCCACTTACCGGCAAATTCGATGAGGACGACGTAACGGCTGCAATGGCACCAGCTAATCCCGCCACATACGTTGACCCACCTCCTCCAGCTGAGGCAGAACTTTGTGCTGTCAAAGCACCCATTGACGGAGACTGCAAGGACTCAATAGCTGCTGCCGATGAGAGAAGCGAAGATTGATTGGCATGTTGCTGTTGATGCTGTTGAGCGATGGACACTAGCTCTTTGAGCTTCTGTTGTACCGCAGAAGTGCTAAGACGCAAGTCACATGGCTGTTCATCATCGTCATCGTCATTTGGATCGTCGTCATTTATATCACCTCCACCTGCACAAATACTAATGCTCGGTACAAAGTCGTCTTCTTCTTTTTTAAGGCGGTCGAAGGGCAGAATGGCATGAGCCGGACTGGAATATGGACTGGATTTTAGCCGCAGACTCCGGCGTCTGAGTTCGCTGCTGCTGCTGCCTCCTCCGGGTTCTCCTGTTCGAAAAAATACTATTTATAGATGAAAAATTATTTTTGTTTTTTGTTTATTTTATTCTTTGATTTAAATAAATTATTTTAACTTATTGATACGATATAATTTTTTTTTTTTTGTGAAAGATTTTTTTTTTACATTTGGTTAATGTTATTGTATATGAATCACATAAATTTATTTTAAATTTTTTTTGCCAATTCAGTTTTATTTTTATTTTGTTAAAAGTTGATTTGAAAAAAAAAAAAATAATAACATTACCATTTTTAATCGAATTTTTAGGCCTGGAAACATGGATGTGTGTGCTTGTGATGGATGAGTTGTATATCATTGTTATGGATTTGATTATATAATATTTGTTTTAATGGGATAATAATAATAATATGTATAAATTAATGAAAAGCTGCAATAGGTATACATGAAATAATTAATTAAAAAAAAAAAAAAACAATAATTATATTAACACAAAATGTTAAGCACAAGACGAAATTAGTACAATTATTATTATTAATTGTTTTTTTTTTTTATGTATTATTTTTTGTCTATGAAATAGAAGGTTCTCTTCAATTTTTATTTTGTTTCGAAGATAAAAATAATGCAAACTTATTTAAAACTTCGAAACTTCATCAATATAAAATATAAAAAAATTGTTAAACAAATAGAATGCGAAGAAATTTATTACACAGAAAATAAATTACAAATTTATGATACAGCTGAAGGTTTTTGAATTAAACTTTCTTATAAGTATTTACTTTAAATAATATTTAAAATCTCTTTATTTTATTGCAAAAGTAATTTTTTATCAAAAATGTCAAAAAAGTTCATTGTGTTAGAACTTTTCCTTGACTTGATAATTCGTAGTCAACTTTTTTCTACAAAACTTTACAACTAAGTTTTTATAGCTTACAAGTGCGTATCCAAAGGGGAGGGTTTTGTTTGGCGGGGAGGGGTCAAAGAAATGTTTCTAAATTTAACATTTATTTATGAAAATTTTGACTTTCACCCGGGCAGTCACACATTTGACTCACTTGGGTAGGATACAAGTCCACAAATCAAATGTGAATTTATAAATTACACTAATGGGCCAAAATTCCCGAATTAAGTGGGTCAATAATTTGATTATAAGTCCACAACTGCTTTCAAAAATCCTCTAAAATAAGTTTGTATAAATACTCAAGAAGATATTGTGAAGAATTCAAATTTGGTTTTGTTTGTATAAATTAATTAAACAAAAATTTAAAGATTTTTTTACGAAACTATTTCAAAAGTTTTTTTTTCCCAATGTTTTTCTAAGTCATATGCGAACAAGTTTGGAGCAGAAATAATAAACTATACAAATAGTTTTCTTTATTATTTCTGTTTTCGATTGTCTTTTAATTTGTTCCTTCCCTTTCTAATATCGATTTCATATATTAGAAAATCGCTTGAGGGGCAAAGCCCCCCCCCCCCCCTAGTACCTACGTTGCAACAGCACTGAGTGTAGTTTCCTCCCTAGTTGGAATATAAAGTTATATATTTTTTGTTTTTTATGTTTTTAAAAAATATAAAAAACTATTACAGATTACAATTTTTGCTTTTTTGTATTTTTACTGACAACGCGATATGACTAAGGCGCCATCTTTGGATTAGCTCTGAGGCTTTTTACACTCAGAAATTCATGTTTAAAATCTTCGAGAAAATGTAATTCACAAAGATAAATACCCAAAATCATATTTTTGTTTTGTTTAATGGCCGATTTCATCAATATTTAACAGGCTTTTAAATTTTTAAATGACGTATTTTGAATGGAACAAACGTCATTCAGAGATTTGAAATCCTCTTATATTCATTGTTCACGATGATTTTTTTTAGAACAATTCACAATAAAACTCGTTTCAAGTTATGTGCTGTTGAAAATTATTTGTACCTACCTACATTTGTACCTCAACGTACAACATTCTGTCATCAATCTACTAAACTGTGAAATAACTAGATTATTGAATACGGAAACTTGCGACATCTTAAAATTAATTTTAAATTTAATTAAAAAGAAAATTTGGAAATACAGAAATTAATTAAATAGAAAATTTAGAAATACAGAATTTTGAAACATTGGGAAACTTCTCCAATATGTACTGATCTACCTACATTTATTTTGTACAAACAAAAAATTGCGAAGTGAAAAAAAAAATCATACAAAAAAAGTGATTTTTTTCTTTTTTGAATTTAAGATAGATTTATGTTGTCTAAGGGCCAGTTTTTCATTCGTGAGTTAAATCAGAGGAAGCGCTCTTTTTAAGTAGAGAATGCATGCGGATCGATGTAACACACAAAGCAGGGTAAAATATCAAAACAGTCTGTTCAGTAAATCTAGAGTTAACTCGCTAAATGTAGTGAATTAACTTAGGTTTAACTTAAACCTCGCAATGAAAAACTAAATCTAAGGGCCATTTGCTGGAACAAAACTTAAACATTTATGTTCAACTTAAACGCTTATGTTCTACTCTTCTTCAGCGTAAACTGTCACATAAGCTCTTATGTTGAACTTAAATACTCAACTTTCGTTTCAGCAAATGGGTCTAAGTCATGTACGTACATACAAGTCGTTTTCTGCTCAGTTTTGGGTGAACTAGATAATTTTATTTTCACGTGAAATGTGATTTTGAACCTCAAAGCTAGTTTTTATCTAGCTGCAACATTGTTGTTCAAAAATTCAATGAAATTGACGGAATAAAGAATGGTCAAGTCTAATAAACTGACATTCTAGTATAAATAATACAATACAATAAATGCAACATTAAATTTTCATATAAAAATAACTTTTTTTCTAAGTCAAACTTTAAAAAATTGATACTTTTCTCAAATTGTTAACTGATCATTATTTTTCGCTTAGCATGGGTTCAATTTCATTTCACATTAATATAAGAACAAGGCTTGAAACGCCTAAAATTGTTCCCAACAGTGTTAGTGTTATTCATTTTAAGTTGAGTGTTATTCATTTTAAGTTATTGGACCCTACCAATAATCAAATTTAGTTACGACTTAAATATTTCAGTAAAATGGACCATAATGAATAATAAACCATGTATCGAACTGAATTGTAGAATATGTATAATAAGCCCTTTTGACCGTTTAACAGGGTTTTAACCATTTAACAGGCTTTTAAATCATTAAATGACATTTGTTTTTATGCAAAATACGTCATTTTAAAAATTTAAAAGTCTGTTAAATATTTGTGAAATCGAACATAATTAAATAAAGGGCTAGAGGGCTGTTCGAACCGGCTACATTTTATTTTTGCTTTTCCAAATTTAAAAGTTGATGAAAAAATTTCCGAAGTTTCGAAAAATAAAAGATGTTTTTTTCTTTTTCTTCATTTCTAATAAAAATTGAATTTGGTCACGAAAATAATTAATGTATTTATTAAAAATAACAACAAAAAATCATATTTTGTTTTCGGATTTATCCAAATCCATTTTTGAACATACATACACACTAAGTACCTATTTCCTTCCAAAAAATGTTTTTCACTCTGACGCGTAAATGGCAACGCGATAACACAATTTTTAATAAAGAAAAAGTTTTAAAATCGTTGGAGCGGTTTTTTTTTTTAATTTTTTATACAAATATACATTTTTTTTAACATTTTTAAGAAAAAAATGTAAAAATTGTAATTTTTAAGTAGGTATTTGAATAATTTGAATTTCGAAAAAATGAAAAACCTATCTACTTATTTTTGAAATATCTAATGTACCAAAAAAAAATTTTTTTTAATCCGTTTTTTTTTTTAATCCAAGTTTTTGAAAATTTTCATACCAAATAGTATTTGCACTTATTTTAGAAGCTCAATTTTATTTAAAATATTCCAAAATATCTTAAAAACCACTTGGTGCCAAGTAAATTTAAATCTATGAAGTTGTTTTGGAAATATTGAGTTTTCAAAAAAAAAAAAAATGTGAAGCTTACTTTAAAAATTAAAAAAAAAAAAATGTAAAAATTGTAGTATGTATATACTTTAATATTTAAACTTTTGAAAACATTTTACATACAAAATTGATCTAAATCATTTGAATAGTTTTCGAGAAAAGCGGAGAAATCTATTTGTCTTATATTTTTTTTTAACCAAAAGTTCATTATTGCCTTAAAATTAACCGTTTTTTTTTTTAAATCTTTGTGTCCAGTCTTAGAGGTCACAAGCACTTGCCAATATGGCATACGTCACAGATTTCACTCCAGTCCTTTTCAAATCGCTTAAAGATACCTTGGGACAAAGTCAACTCAATTAGTGACAAGTTCAAAAGGCAAGGGAAAATTGCAATAAACTGAGTCACAACTATTGAATGATAGTCAAGCGCTTCAATCATTTCGCCAAGGGCTATCAAATGGGGTAGAGAGATTTAAAAGTCCTGTTTAGTAACGTGTTTCTTGCGAATTCGCACAGTCTTATTAATTGCCACAATTTGTTACAAATTCCTGTTTTTTTTTTTAAGTTAAAAAAGTTGCAACGAGAGAACAAATAATTTAATATAATCAGCCCAATTCTAAATGTTAATTCCCGGGGAATTGTCTCCCCGGGAATAAATTATTTTTTTTTTCTCTGCAGTTTGGTATAATTGTCAAAAAGTGTAAAATAGCTGTTTTGAACATTCAGAACTCCTATTCCTGTTATGGAAGATAAAAATAATCTACCGGAGAATTCGGAATAGGAGCATTCTACTCACGAAAGAATACGTCTCCCGGGGAGTTTTTTCCCGGGGAATATTTAGAATTGGGCTGAATATTATAATAAATTTTAATTCTCAAGTAGTTTAAAAAACAACTGTCAAAATCCAGCTGTCAATTTACTTCAATTGTCGTCGGCTTTGCTATCTGCCGTTTATTCATCATATTTTCGTTAGACATTTCTAAAAATTTCAGTACTAAAATTGTACCAAAGTTCTTAGAAACTCACAGTTTTAGGTAGTAAAAGAACATGCCTATTTTGGCTGGTTTGCCCTCTGTGAGAGAATTTTCCAATTCTTCCAAACATTTAAAGTCTTTAGACATTTTACTTAACTAACTTAGTATAATTTCAGTAACGATCATTCGAAATAAAAAGACTGAATCAGAGGATATTAAGCGTCAATATCTTCATACCAACATTAATCAAAACAAACTGGGCCGAATAGAATCACGTGGTAGATGAGCTTTGTTATAGTAGATAATATTCATTTTTTTTATCTTTCAGTTTTAAGCCTACCATCAGCAGCGTATGATGCGAAACGAAATTTGTTTGTGGTCTTCAAAAGCGAACTACTTAGGCCTTAGGAAAACCATAGCCAAAAAACATCCATTTAATGTGTCACCATAAATGCAAAAGTAAAACAGAAACCCAATGCACAAAAAGCAGAGGAAGCCATATTAGAATGAAAGGAACAACAAATACAAACAAAAACAAAGCTAAAATGTCACTTTTTCGCACAAAGTAAATGGTCTGAACCACAGTACACATATACAAGGTAATATATTCCGAGTTTTCATTTTTGATCAGTTCTGCGTATGTCTTGTATTTTGTTTTTGTAAATTGTGGACAAGGGTCAATGCGATTCGGAAACACTTGTGTTTTGTTTTTGTAATTTGAAATTCTGACAGGCAGGTCACTGTAATTTTCGAAGATGCGCAATATATTACCTTCAATATGTGTACTGTGGGTCTGAACAGTTAATTCTGGGCGAAAAAAAAAGACAGAGACCTCTCCAAATAATCTGCTATAACCCGCCTGGAAAAATGGCAAGTTTTTGGCTAGTTTGGCTAGTTTAGGCAAGGCCCTAGCAAGATTTCGGTAAGGGAAACCTACGCGAGGAAAACATGACAGGCCTCGCTGAGAACATTTATTTAATAAAATACCGATGAGGCTCTTGATAGTTACTAACTATGTAAGTAATAGTGAAGTCATTTTATGAAAATTAAAAAAAGCTGGATCTTATTATATCGTTATAAAAATGTGTGTGTCGTTGTTAATTAACTGTGCAGGCGCTGCATGCGTTTATACTGACGTGACGTAAATGCCCACAAACGGCACAAGTATTGGGACTATGAGAACTTTGTAGTGGGCATGACCAACCATCAGTTTATCGGCAAGCTGGAACCTGGTAAGTACACTAAAGTTTTCGAAGAAATCAACATAACAAACAACGAGAAGTGCCTGTTGAAATTAAAACCATGGAGAATTTTCGTGGAGGCACCAACTGTATCATCCTGCTGGCCGTCGCCGTGGGTCGCCAAGGAAATGTCTTCCGTCAACAATGCCTACTAGAAGCAACTGTAGGTATCAGACACTAGTTGAAATATGTGGAATAAATCTGGTTTTTCTAGTCAGGGCTTAGGCAGAATTTAACTGACAAGGCAAAAAGGTACATAACTGGCGAGGGCCTAGCGAATGCCTATAGTAGCCCTTGTTAGTAACTATGAAAAACTTGCCAGGGCCTTATGGAAAACTAGATTCTTTTTCCAGGCGGGAATTATCAATTTCGCTCGTCGAACAGCGTACTGCAAAACGAAAAGCAGAATGATTTTTGATTTCACTGTCATTTTTGTTTGGCAATTTCCGGTTCACATCACCATTCAGCAGCATACCAAATTCGGAGTATATTCGTCCATCCATTTAGGCTGTATCTAAAAAACACCTTTTAGATTAATAACTGATTTCCATTCAACCCTATATTGGTATACCGCAGGATGGATTTGCAAGGTTATTATAAAATCTTCTGGTGAAATATAAAAAGTAAAACTGAATGAAAGAGCCGATTAAACGATTGACAAATAAACGAATTGAAACTTAGCTGAGCAGATTTTAAAAACTGTTATTTTCAATTTCAATTTTTGTTTTTGTTCAATTTTTGTTTATGAATGTTAGTTCCACATTTCTGCAGCGTTGAACAAAATTATGTATAATTTTTTTTGTCAGGTAATTCATTTGTTCACCACTTAACAAATCTGCATTACAGACACGCTATAAAAACATTTGAATCTATTTACGGAAGAACAATGCTAAAAAAAAAAAAAATATCACATTATTTATCAATAGCTGCCATTAAAAATTCGACATTATTGCTAGGCGCATACGTGACACTATCAATGCTATATGGGAATAATTTGATATATAAAATCGATTTCTGTAAGTAATTTAAAGTCAAACGAAAAATTATATCAAGAAGAAGAGAATTAACAAAAACAAAAGAAAATTATTTTTGTTGTTGTTTTAGTGGAAATTATATCCAAAATACAGGTCCATTTTAAACAACTTACAAACAAAATATTTTTCTAGATGCTTGAAGAAAAATTTCAAATTCATTTCGTGAAGTGTATCGAACTGCAAGGAGCCTATCAGCCCTATTCTGCTAAACATTCGTGTGAAAGTTTGTATTCTTCTATCCGTCGGAGGGAAATAATTGCTCCAAATTTTGTATAAATTTCGATAAAAACAGGTTTTAAACAATTAGATTCTTTTAAGAATTTCAAAACTAAATATCAGTTAAGAATTTCCCTCTAAAGATTGAAGATTTAAAAAAAACAATTTAAGGCAAATTGAATGAAACATTCACGTGAATCAAAAGTTTCGATCGGATCGAATAGCAGAAAAGGGCTGTATGTTAAATATAAATGCAGGCCAACGCGAATAAAATGTTTTTGTACCAAATAATTAGATAATATTCCCTTGTATTTCTTTGCTTAATAAAGACATTTAGACAGATTGAGCAGTTAAAACGAACAACTCCTTTATAAGGTCCCAATCATAACGGTCCTGCATACTTTGGGTTGATTTTGCAAATTTATGGAAGCCAAGACAAATTTTAAAGTACAAAGTTATAACTCTGTCGATTAAAATCTGACAAATATACAACTCAATTAAAATGTATGGGAACTAATTAATATACCTTATTCTTTTAAACTAATAGGTATGTAATTTATGTACATATTTATAAAAAAATCATAATTAAGTTCAAACAAATCAATACAACAAAAAAAATCATTCATAAATATACTTTATATGTAAATGTATATAGCTTTGTAGGTATCACTTGATAAAAACTTAAATTAAAAAAAATTAAAAAGTAATTAGAAAAAAAAAAGTACTAAATACGCATGCACTTTGAAACTCACATTACCATTGTCGTTTGTCATAAATATTTAGACATCAAATAAATAATTCAATAAGAATTCAGATTTCAAATCAATAAAAATGTATTTTTTTTTAATTTGTAGGCCTTTATCACAACGACAGACGACAGTGATATTGTTTGCTTATTTTTCTACGCAAAAAGGATTCATTCAATTTCCAATAAAATTTACTTTTATTTCTTTTCAAATGAAAAAAAAGGTTCAGCATTAAGGTCTCGTTTCATTTTTTTTTTTTTTTTGTTTGGTTTAAAGAAGAAATACAGGGTTTCATTTTCTAACTACAAAGTTTTTTTTTTTTTTAAGAACTTAATTTTATAAAAGAAAAAAAAAATCAAAACAAAAAAAAAATAATAATAATATATAAGAAAATACAAGAAAATTCAACTTAAATATACGAGTATCTACAGCAAAATAAGGAATACGAGTATTATCACACATTTTCTTTTCTTTTTTGTTTTTGGAACGATTCATTAAAGGATGTATCTCATCATCATCAATTTATGTATAGGAACATCTTCCAAGTACTACAAAAACCTTCAATCACATCTCTATAGATGACAGTATCATAATGCATCCCATCAGGTAAGACGGACCGACCTAAAAGAAAGGAACGTTATTAAAAATATTCAAACAAACACAAATATTTACAAAATGGTAACCAATGAGAGCGCGTGAGAAAACAAACAACGAAAAATACAAACAAAATCAAAAATCACTCATGATCTGATGGAGGTCTCGACTCGAGTCTGGGGATAGGCACGATTTTGGATTTGTAAACTGGATGGGAAAGTGAGGACTTATTAGTTCAATAATAAGTAGTTGTTGTTGTTGTTTGTTTGTTTGTAAGGAAATTGAAAAAGAATGTCGACAAACAAAAAATAAATAAAAGTAACAATCGTTTTCATTTCTTTGGTTTTTTAATATATTTCTTTTATTTATTTGCATTTTTTTTTAATTATTTTTTTTGGTTTGGTTTGTTTGAGTTATGTTTAGATTAATAATAATCTTTTAAATTTATTTAAATAAGATTATAATTCAATTTTAAATTTAACATTAAAAAAAGAAATTTTTGTTTTTTTTTTTTTGTTTTTATAGCATTTTTTAAATACATACATTCATATAACTTTGCAAACATACGCTCTGCTCGTATTTTCTTAGATTTAATTTTATATTTTTTTGTTTGTTATGAAATTTTAATTTATAATTTTGTTTGCCTTTTTTATCTAATATATTTTACATATTTTTATTTTAAAAAATTTAAATTAAATATTATAAATAAATAGATAGTCTATTTTGTAAATATATAGCAAACACAAATTAATTAATTGAGATCATGTTATGACTAGATTCTTATTGATCTCTTTTTCTTTTACATAAAATAAAAAATTTATATTTGGTAGTGTTAGTTTTTAAAAATAAATGTTAAAACAATTATTTTTGGAATGTTGATTTAAAATTAAAAATAGCAAGAGAGAAACTTAAGATTAAATCTTTCATTCTACTATATTAAGAGTTTAATTTTTAATTGTAAATATAAATATTAAAATAAATAATAAATAATTTCATAAATAAATAAATAAATTCATAAATACATTTAAAAAAAAAAAATAAATAATATTTTCTATAATATTTTTTTTTTTGTTAAATTAATTATTTTTTTTTTTTATAATAAATATATTATTATTAATATTACACTTGCAGTTGGTTTGTGATGTTTTTTCATTTGACTAGAAAAAAATGTGTGAGATCGATTAAATTCAAACATTTTTTTTTGTTTTTTTTTTTTTAATTTTTGTTTCTTCTGTGAATTCTTTCATTTCAAGAGCTCTGGAATGTGACTAGAATCAGTAAGAATAAGTCTTTTAAGTAAAAATCTCTTAAATAATAAATATTAGATTATACAAAAAAAATTAAATAAATATATGCGCATGCGTATAATAAATAACTTAAAATAGTGAGAGAACATATTTTTGTTTAAAATTTAATTGTTAATTTAAACGGCATCTTGTTTCTTTATAACAAGCGTATAATGAGTGTTATCAGATTTGTCCGATTCATCACCATTTTTATCCCGGCACTTTGTATTTAAATGTCTCTTTAAATTACTATGAACATTAGTGGCATAGCCACAGAGTTTGCTACAAAAAAATCTCGGCGGCTGACCGCATTCATTCTTCAAATGACACTTAAGGCTATTCTTCCATTTGTAATTGCGATTGCAATTCTTACAAACCCATGGCTTTTCAATATTCGCATTATAGATCATATCTTCGGAGTGTTCGAGGCTTTCTTTGCGCATCCTTTGATTTTGTATGAGGATGCGGTATTTCTTATCAGATGACATGCATATTTCTGTGTTGCCACTTGTTGTTATGGCAGTGCCAACAGTCGTGCCAGAAGTTGTTGTAGTTATTGTGGTTTCGGGTGGCAAATTTAGTTCTGCAGCATCGACTAGACGTTTCTTCACTGCCGATCGGAGTTTGGTCGCAGCGCCATAGACGCGTCGAGTATTGTTTCGATTTGACGAGTCTTTGCTCATCTTCATTTCTTCATCACCAGTATCGGGCTCCTGTTCGGGTTCTTGATCAGCTAAACCACAATCATTAATATCAGCATCGGCTGTTTCTTCGTCGTCTTCATTGTCGGGAGCTTCTTCGAATTCGGACTCTTCGATTTTGACCGAATCAAAAGCCCATGACATGGGACTAGATAGCTTAAGGTCATAATTAAATGGATCATCGGTTTCACTTTCATCACAGCTTGAACTACTGCGTTCGAATTTGACTATAACTTCGGTTGTATTATCATCGGCCCCATCGTAAGTACCATCACCAGTTGTGTTAGTTGTTGTTGTTGTCGTTGTTGTTACATTATTACCAACACCAATACTGACACTAGCATTAGAATTAGCAATAGCAACACCAACATCACCACCATTACCATGAGTTGTTGTACTTGTTGAAGTTGAACTTGTTGTTGTTGTAGTTGGTATTGTTGTCTTTGGTGGTGGAGTTGTTGGAGTTGCTAATGTTGTTTTATCATTGGAAATAGTTTTATTATTGTTGTTAGTTTTGTTAGTACTTGTAGATAATCTAGTTACTCGCTTTCGCTTTGGTTCAGGAGCTGCAGGCTCGGATTCAGCAGGAGTTTCTTGTTCAGTAGTTGTTATTTGATCTTAATTGTTAATTTGTTTAGTAAGTGTTAAAATATTTGTTTTTTTTTTTTTTTTTCATTTTAGTTTTTGTTACAAACATGAAAAGAGAGATAAAATGCAATTTTGTTAGTTACATTTTTTGTAGATTAGATACAACAGCTAAGTTAGAAAGTGCTGATATAGAAAAATAAAAAGAAGTCTTGATTAAAATTTTAAGTTAGTTTAAATAACTAACTTAGTTTTAATCAAAGAAAAAATAATGTGCAAACTAAAATAAAATAAAAAAAAAAGATTACAAAATTAACAAAACCAAAAAAAAAAATCTAATAAACAAATAACTGATATTGAAAAAGAATAAATGTTATGTAGTAAACATTTCGTAGAATTCTTCTTTGTTTTTGTTTGTTGCAGGTCAAATTTTTAGTTACTTTTTTTTTTATTTTTTTTTATACATATGTAATATGTATTATAAATTGCAGTCAACTTTAGTGACAACAGTTTAGTTTGCACTTTCTTCTGGGTCTGAGTATATCTACTGCCCAATACTTCTAGCGTAAATTATTTGTGGTTGAGGTTGAGAGGTCGCAGATAAAGTCGGAATAGTGACAAGGACAGGTACAACAGTAAAACAAGAATAATTCCGAGCATTCTATATGTCTTCCGATTGATTTAATCACATTATGAGCAATCATTGGAAAATAATATACAAAACTATTTTATCAGTGGTTGATAAAAAAAATAGTTTTTTTAAAGTTGAGTAGAGTTTTGAGTAAGCAACTAACATGCCGACACAATTCTAAACTATGTATAAATCCCCTAAAAAGTATGGAAAATTCCATACCTTTGAGATGAGGATGAGCTCAGGAATTTGAGGAAACACCGCCCGTCCGAAAAAGTACTTAGTTATGAAGACGACAGAGTTAGTGTGGCAAACCGAATGCCCAATCCGAATTAGTAAATTTCCTAACTCGCACTAGTCCCTAAGCAATATAGAAATAACAAAGGCAATAAAAAACATACGATAGAAAAAAACAGCTGGTATTGAAGTACCTACTTGTTACACCAATTATATGGGCAAAGCTATTGATAGCTAACGCATGGAAAAATAAACAGTTTCCAGGAAAGGGGAATCAAAGGATGATTGTCAAATTGTCGATAAAATAATCTAAGTCGCCTTTCACACGAAGAAACTGAGTTTCCAGCAACAATTAGTTCATTGGCGAGAAGAAAGAGGGGTAAATAAAATCTCCCTGGTCAACAAATTCAGGAGATTTTTTTGACGTTCCTCTTCACACTACGTTTGTGTGCATTCAACCAAGGTATTTTAAAAGGGATACAGCAAATTTCTTCCTATTTTGTTTCTTTGTGTGAAAGGTCAAGTCTAATAAACACACATTCTAGTACGAATAGTAAAATACCTAAAAATATTAATAGGTACAAGAGATTGTAAAGGAGATTAAAGGAAAACGTCAAAAGAATCTCCAGCAACTTGTTTCTTCGCGTGAAAGGGGACTAACGGCAAGTGAAAAGTGACAAGGAAAGAGAGTAAAAATGTCCCCTTCATTGAAAAACTTGCAAATTTCTGCTAGAGAAATTTCTGATTGCAATGAGTTAAACAACTGTCAATATCTAGTAGTATTCTGTCAGGTAATTTTTAATAATAATTTTATAATTTTCAATGTTCTCCACGAAGAATTCACAGACTACAAACAGATAGGTAAGTTCACTTTGAATTTCTGATATTCTTTGAAAAATAGGCGCTGATTAAGTGTTGTGCGTCAGCCGCCATTTTGAAAAAAATCGTTTTGGCCAATATCTCGAAAACGGCTCATAACACACAAAATGTAATTATCTTTCTATTATTTTAACAACATTTTTGTGTAGAAGTTATACTTTCTGAATTAAGGCGCCTTAAAGCATGCTTTGTTCTAGATTTTCGTTTATAATACATATCAACCGTTAAGGAGATATTGGGGAAAAACTTAAAAAAAAAAAACATACTTTAAGTCGTCTTAACTCTGAAAGTATAAATCCTTTAAAAACCTGTTCCATAAAAAATAGAAAGATAATTAAATTTCCAATAGAAAAGGTGTTCACAAATTAGGTGTACCATGAGCCGTTCTCAAAATATTGGTTGTAACGCGTTTTTCAAAATGGCGGCTGACGCACAACACCTACAGCCACGTCATTTTATTAGTATACTCAAAAATAACACACCTACTAAAAAAAACCTCTGCCGGCTAGGCTAAAAGGGGAATGTGAACTTCAAACCATACTGAATGCAATGACATTGCGTCACCAAGAAAAAGTCGAAATATGGTGATAGACGCTGGTAAACCTATTAAAGCAAAATATTTTTGTTATTACCATAATCACCGTGTCAATTCTTTGAATCTTACTCCCTTTCCAGGGACGTAGGTCTAGAACCAAACTTTCTCTGCCGATCGAAGTCATATTCTAAAACTTCCCCGCATTTCCCAAAGCGAAGTTTTCTTAAGTGAAATGTGCAGAAAATTTTGTGGCACATCGTAGACAAAATATTCTCTTCAGGTCAGACAGCCAAGTCGCGATGGAACTAAAAAACTCTAAATCAGTTCCAAGGTGTAGAATGAACACTCTTATGCACGCTATAGGTACTACAAAAATATACATTAATTAATTTATAAATTCGAATCCGGTCATATTTTGAAGGTTTGAATGGAACAACAACAACTTGAATGTGCTACCACCAACTTTTAAAGGCTTAAAACCCCTATTTTATAAAATCCCATACAAATTTTTTGTTAATGAACAAAAACACCATTGATTTAATTGAGAAAAACCAGAAAACCAAAATAAAAAAAATACAAAAAATAAATATTAAAACTAAAATTACAAAAAAAAAAAAAAAAACAAACAAACACAAAATTAATTTAAATAAATATAAATTAACTAAAACTAACATAAAATAAACATTAACATACCTTTTTTTGTTGAAATGAAATGCGAAATAAATATTTATGTATAAAAAAAAAATAAGCGAAATAAAATGTTTTTTTTTTTCTCTTCTAAAAAAAATAATCATTAAAAATAATGAAACATAATTATTGAAAAAAAAAATATATATGTAATAAAACGATGTATGAAATTGTAAATAATGAGAAAATAAATAATAAACTGTAAAAGGAAAATGGATTAAAAAAAAAAAAAAACAACAAAATACACAATTGTACTCACTCGGAGAATGGTTAAGAATTGATTTTTGTAAAATCGATTGATCTGCCAACATCAACCAATTGCGAACTCGAATCCTTGATTCAGTTTGCGCAGATTTCTGAATTGATGAAGTATTGGTGTCTTTATCAGTTGTTGTTGTAGCTTTTTCCGAAACAGTCGCAATTGCATTTTCTGAAAAGAAACAAAAGAAAAATAATATGTTAGTAAGAAAGTTAAAAAAACAAAAAGGAAATATGTAACTTGATGGTACAATAATTTTTTACTTTTGTATCATTTTAGATATATTTTTTAAATTTTCTTTTTTTTATTTACCAAAAAAATCAAAAAAAAAAAAAATTCTAAGAAAAACACACCGTGAATTTTTAAAATTACATAATTCTAGACAAATAATAAAAAAAAAAAAAAAAAAACGATAAGCAAAAACAACTTTTTTTTTTATTCTGTGTGTACTAAAATATCTAAGAAATTTGGGTATTTTTGCTTTTTTTGGTGTACTTACGCTTTGGTTGAATTTTAAATTTGAATTTAAAAATTTAATAAAATAATTCCAGTATGAATAAAATGAAAGCATCAGTTGGTTTTCGTTTTAAAACAATTTTCATTTTTCTTTTTCTTATAAGTTCATATTTTTATAAAGATGTTCTTAAATTTTTATTTAATAATTACATATTTTAATATTTATTATTTTTTTTTTAAATTGTATTTGATACAATAAACAAACATTTATTTTCTGAATTTTATTTCAATCAATATAAGTTTAAATTGTACATAATAAACATAAAATATAGAAAGAAAATAAAAAAACAACTAAGATTTAATGAGTATTTTAATTTTTAACATTTTTTTGTAAAATTTTATATATTTTTTGTCTTTTTTTTTAATTAAGAAAATGAAGCCAATACCTAATAACCAATATGCTTAAGAGAAAAAACAATAGTAAATACATATTTTTATATTATTAACAATCTTTTTTATTTTTTTGTTTGTTTATACAGACATTTCTGAATTTCCCATCACCAATTTTATATATTTTTGTATTTTTTTGTTTTCTTAGATTTCTTCTTTTTTTTTTTTTAATTTCCAATTAAATTATTGATTTTAACTCTTAAGTTTTTTTTTATATAAATTAAATTTTCTTTTTTATAGTTTCATATAAAATTTCACAATTATTGAATTTGTTTTGTTTAGAGCGAGTTTTTCGTGTCTCGCTTTGTTTTTTTTTTTTGTAAATATATAAATATATGTATAATATGTAAATAAATGTCAAATGTAATTTATAATTTATAATAAAAAAAAAGAACTGTTTTATTAAATTAGAAACCATATTTTTTCTTTGTTTTGTTTTGTTTTGTTTTGTTTTAATTAAAAATACATAAATATTTTTTTGAACTTAAGTGAATAGATTGTCTTTTAAAGCTTAAATAAAATAGTGGAATGTGATATTTGTATATATAAAGTTAAAGTATTTGTATAATATTGGATTGCCTATTTGCTTTTAGAGAGTCGTATGGATATTTTTTTTTTTTTTTGTTTTCTATTGGAATGCTATACAAAAGAATTTTAAGTTCAAAATTTTAAATACGACTGTGTAAAAAATAACAAACACATTAAAATCGGAATTTTAATATTAAAACATAATTTATAAATTAAATTGACAAACACAAACTAAGTACCTGAGTTCTCTTTATATTGTGTTTATGTTTTATTTAAAACAATAAAATATTACGAAAAACAACAAACAAAAAATTAAATATGTAAATATTTTGTTCAAAACATAAAAAAAAAAATTGTGATGCAATTGAATCTTTTTTTTTTTTATAAAATATGGCTGGGCGTTGTAATTGAATTTTGAATAAATTCAATCACTGTTTACTCTTTCTTATTTGTAAATTTATTTTACTGAATTGTTTGTTGTCAAATTAAACAAAATAAAAAAAAATATTTTAAAAATAAAAAAAAAAAATATAATAAAGAAAAAATAACTAACAATTTAGTTCATAAAATTAAAAATTCTATCATTAAATAAATTCTTAAATAATTCTTAAGAAACTTATTATCTAGTTTAATAATAAAAAAAAAAACTTTTTATTCTTAAATTCTAAAAAAGGCACTTTATAGGAAACTTTATATTTATAATATAGTATTCTTATTCACATCATTTTTTTGTTATTATTTTTTTTTTCCTGAAGTGATTTTTGTATAAGTTTCCACACAGCTACAATATTATTTTTTTGTATTTAAATAAAAGAAATATTTATTTTATATGACTTTTTTAAAAAATAAAGTTTAAAAAAAAAATATTTTTTATGTTTTGTTATATAATGTACTCGTATTGATGAATTTGAGGTAAATTGTTGTTCCCTTAAAACCTAAAGCATTTAGTTTTATTTTATTGATTTAATATAATTTTTTTTTTTGTAAACAAAAATGACTGAATTGTTTGGTTGGGTTAACTTTGAGTTTAAAATTATGCATAGCAAAAACAAAAATGAATATTATTTATTTTAAATACTTAATCGGTTTGATTTTTCTGTTTAATAAATATTCAAAATTGAAAATTATTTTGAGTTATTGTTTTTTTTTTATTGATTTAATAATGGTTTTAACCGATTTACACAAATATTTTAATGTAAGTTGAATTTACGGAATGTTTTTTTATAATCTTTTGTAGAATGTTCTTTTTTTACTGGGGCACAGTATATTATTCGAGAGATTTATGAATGTAGATCGTAAATTTTGGTTTAAATTTTTTGGAAAGTATTTATTCCTTTTTTAAATGAGATACCATTTTATTGTAAATAATTTTATGATTGATTAGATTTTTTGAAAATGTGACCTATGTGACTTTCAAAATAAACGGTACTCATTTCTTGTTGTACTTTGAAATGATTGTGTGGAGAAAGCATATGGGGTTTTCTTTTACGGATTTATTCAAGAAAAATTGGTCTGATTTGAGCAAAAATTACGTAATAGCCTAGATCTAGATCTTCGCAATCTCAAATAAATAGATATTTTTTCTTGGAGAAACTCTTAACTGCAAATATTGTAGACAATGGAAATGCAGTAATAATTTCGTTAATGCATTTTTGATGCAGATGAAGCCTTAAAAAACAGTCGTAAAAACAACCAGAAAAATATTTAAGATCTGAGGTTTTAGAATTGAAGATCATCAATGAGACCCTTTTTTCATTCCTTTAGAATTTTAAATATTTACATTTCCTTTCGAATTTTTTCAGTTTGAAAACTCTAGTGTATGTCAGTAAATTTAAATATTTAGTTAAGAGTTAAATGTAAAAGTCATGTAAAAAGCATAAAACAATAGATTTACATATACCAAATGATAGTTGCTGAATATTTAAATTGGGGATTGATTATTTTATTTTATTTATTTCACAAAATTATTTAAAATAATCATAAATCTGAAAACAAAGATGTTTTCTATCAGAAATTATAAACTTTTGATTTAGGGAAAACCTGTCTGATTAAAACTAATTATTTTTTCAAATAACGACCAATCAAAATGAACACAATGACGTATCAGAAAATTTATTTATCGGAATTTGTTACTAGAACTTAAAGATGTTCGGAATACAAAACAAAATAGGGTTTGCTTTTAAGTACCTCATAATTTATCATACAGAATTTCAGAGATTCAGAGAGATTTTAAAAGAGAAAGGGACCTATATTTACCCGAGCTTTGATTGAGAGAAAACGGAGGAGACAAAGTGAAGTAGGAGAATTTCTATGAATATATACAGGGTGTTCGGTTTAAGGTGCACCAAAGAGCTAGAGCGAGTAGGTTGGGCTAAGACAAGAAAAAAATCGTATAGGAGGGGGGTCTATTTTCCCCCGTTTAGGCAGGGGGGGGGGGGGGGGGTAATTTTCTAAAACATCGACTTGAAATAGAAAAAAAAATTATTAAAAAACAACCGTAACACTTACAATTTCATGTTATACTTTTTTTTTAAGCCAGAGATCCATTCTTTTATTTTGTTTTTAATTTGAGTTGCTAGAGAGAACAGTTTTTGAAAAATTAATTTTCAAACTCAAAATTTTTAAAAAAAATAATGAAAAAACTAATTTTTTTCAAAATATTACGTAATTACATAAGTAATAGTTTTGTTTTTAATATTCAATTTTTCAAAAACTTTTCTCTCAAATAATTTGAATTAAAAAGAAAATAAAAGAACGAGCTTCTGGCCTTAAAAAAAAAAAGTATAGCATGACATTGTAAGTGTTGCCGTTGTTTTTTAATATTTTTTTTTCTATTTCAAGTCGATTTTTTAGAAAATTGCCCAAACGGGGGAAAATAAAACCCCCCACTTCACATACGATTTTTTTTTTCTTGTCTTAACCCAACCTTCTCGCTCTAGCTCTTCGATTCACCTTATACTGAACACCCTGTATAAAATATCAGACACATAAGCACTTCGGATTCGGCAGAAAATTTTAGGTCCCACCCATTACTACTGATAACACAAGAATGGTTGAGAGTTTTAAGTCACTAGGCCCTGGGTTCTCCACAAGCATTCACATACATATTGGTCCGATGGTACAACTTATGTTGAAAATGCAAACAGATTTGAATGTATGGCGATTAATAAGAAAAGAATATCATAAATTCCTATACGCAATATTTTGGTTTTTAAAACAAACTTTTGTTTTCCGAAATTTTTGATTCCCTAAATAATTCTTCACTACGTAAATTTTTTAAACATATTCCAATCTAAAACTGCATAAAAGCGTTTTTTTTTCGCAATATAATTTTTGTTCAAAATATAGATAGGCTTAACTGCAGTCAAGACTTTTTGCAAGCAAAATGGCAAAAATTGAAACACAAAAACAAACTTTAAAGATGATTTTGTGCGAAAAAATTGTGTTTAATCTGTAAAATCAATCTGAAAAGACAAATTGAACAAATTTTCACAGAATTCCACACATGCTACGTCTAGTAGGTAACTTCGTTTTATTTTTCATTTTTTTTTCACGTTTGTAAAAAGTTTTGAATGTAGTTAAGCCTTATTACGTCTAAAAGTAAGCTTTTCCAAGTCAATTTTTAGTTTTCGAGAAATTTTTAGTTTGTAACAGGTTTGCAAAGGCTTAAGCTCTCGTTGATTTCATAACTTAACAACCTTTATTATTGGTTCTTGTCTGACCTTTATACATCTTGAAATAATCCATACGAAAAAATAAAACAAATTTTTCAATTTTGTATTGGAATATTTTGAAAATCCTTCCTTAAGAAGAATTATTTCGGTCATATTCAAATGCAGTTTCAAAAACTGTAACGACTTACATTATTTATAAACACAAATGTCATTATCAGTTGGATTTTGAGACTTTTCATTAATCGAATACAGACATTTTTTTTTTAAGTCTTTATACTTAACTTTTTCCATATTCCATAAGAATGGAACACTCCCAAAATCCAACGGAAAACGAAATTAACGTGACGTTTTAATGCTCATAATATTTAAATGTTAAAATTAAAAAAGTAAATTCTTCTTGTGCTTTCTGTGGGTCGATAAATTAATTCATATTATTGTTTAAGCTGCAATACCAATTTAAAGATGTACAAGAAACTTTAAGAAAATTGTTCACAAGCTCTCAGAGTATATATAGCACTTGAAATTTATTTTTTTAAGACTAACCTAAACAAAAAGTAATTGTGGAAGTAATTGAAATTACAAAGAAAATCAACCTCAAACATAGTCAGCCCAGAAGTTTGTGAAAGCGATCTTTTTGGATGCCAACTGAAATGTCTTCATTGATGGCTTAGAATTAAAAAAAATGTTAAATAATGTCAAATTTGGCACAGAAGAAATTCCTTTTACTGTGAAGAATGCAAACGCGTGTTTAAGACCTATGTACCTACCTACACTGTTAAAATTAGACTAATTCAAAATCGGCGCTCTTTATTCTCCGGAACCAACCTGAAGAATGATTTTTTTTTATTATTTCTTTACAAGTATAGAAATGGTCTAATAGAAAATATTTGAGTTAAAAAAGCACGCCTTCCCGGAAACACAGAGGCAAATTTTGAAGAATTTCCAAAGTTATATACTTTTATAAAAGTTAAAAAATTAGTAAATTGTTGAGTCTATCGAGCTACACGAATAAGATTATGTCGAAAAATAAAACTATGTTATGCTTACGCAAGAACTTGTTGCCCCTACCTTCTCTTCACTAAACAATAATTTTGGATTTAATTTTTGATTTATCTATGTTAACATAATATTCTAGTTACATTTTAGCCTGGGGCCCTATTACGTATCACGAAACGAGCGGCAAGTAAACGATGGACACGACAATGGCCGCTTATTTAAAAAGAAAGATTTAATAAAAATGTTGCTTAATGAAATCGAAAAAAAAAAAAACTTGTATTTTTAGGCAAAAACAACTCTCCCACTCTGTACTGTCAAAAATTTAAAAAACGAAAGTTAAACGCTAGCCAAATAGCATTCGTAAGAAAAAACGAGTATCGTTAAAACTAAAACGGTTCTCGTAACAGGTAATCGCATTTAAAAGATACCAAAGTAATTTCAATTATAATCGTTTTACAAAATAGGATGTGTGTACATATGTATATAGGACACATTTCAATTATTAATTTTAATTTTAAAAGAATTGTTCATCTAAAATTTTATTTAAAATAGTACGTATACGCCACAGTGCCTGTAAAAGTTAATCCTGCGCCATTAATGAAATATTCGAAATTTAACTCTATTGAGCACTTTTGACGTTTCTTCAAAGACGCCTGTGTACCGAATTCAGGTTATATTTTTGATCGCTAGGTAAATACTTTGAGTGCGAATATGAAAAGAAAATAGAAGGTCCGCCGATTTAAAGATTTTGAACATAAAAAGTGAGTCCCGCTCCCGCGAATAAACCGGGGTGAAAATTTTAGAGATCTCATCAAAGCAAAATACTCTTTAACTACATTTAAAAGAAAAAATTAGAATTTTGAAAATCATGGAAGCAAATATAAACTGTTTTTTTTTTTTTTTTTTTTTTCAAAAATAAACCCGATAATATACTGTTCCCTCGAGGACTATTATTTACAAAATGTTCAAAAAATTTAATTTAATTAACAACAAAAATATTTGTTTAAATTAATAAAATTATGAATATACAAAAAAAATAGGTTTTCATTTACATATTCTTAAACCTATTTAGAATATCACTGATTATGTTCCATTTATACTTTATACAACTAAATAGCAAAAAAAATATATAATATAATATAATATATAAATGTAGGTATTTATGTATATTTTTACAAAATATTAAAAAAAAAAAACAAGTGCCAATTTAATAAAAAAAAAATATGTACGTTTACGCATATTGCTTTATCATTTTCTCTGAGAATTTTGTTACTAATTTAAACAAAAAAAAAAATATATATATGTAAAAATGTATATGTTTATTAAACAATTTGGCACATTAAGAAAATTTTTTTTTTTTCATTAATCATAATTTATCCCTGTGTTTGTTGTATTTTATCGTCTTCATCGACGGTTGTGGTAGAACAAAATCTTGGATTTTGAAAAAAAAAAAAAAAAAGGAAAAATATAATTTTTTTTCTGGTTGTCTTTTTTTTTTTACAGAGAGAAATATTTGTTTTTAAACAAAAAAAAAAAAAGAAAATAATTATTTTCGCTTACGAAAAATGTTGACTCAGCGATGTGGGTTCATCCCCGCCGGTGAAGCTTTTAATGTCTTCGAGTTTGATAAATTTCTCTTTGTGCATTCTTTCCATATGTCGTCCAATGTGCATTTTTTGCTTGGCTCGATACACACAAAACGGACATTGGAATTGTGGCTCTTTGCCACATTCCCACTTCTGATGGTTACGCAATGAGGATTTGAGTTTATAAACTCGGCCACATTCGGGGCAGGGGTGGCCACCACCGCCACTGCCGCCCATGCCGCCACCACCAACTGACCCATTTCCGCTTATCAAGCTGCTCATGGCGTTAAAGCTGTTCAACAAGCTAATGTTACACAGCCCTGATGATTTTCCATCGACCACTCCGCCAGTGAGCGCTGCAGCAGCAACTGCTGCTGCATGATAGTCGCTTGCCGAGGGATTAACGTTATCATTGTCATCACAATAACTACCTTCGCCGCCACTGCTATTCGCGCCTCGATCGCTTTTAAACAACTCACTCTCACTGTTGGCGTTTTTGCGATTTTGGTGATGGTGGTGGTTACTACTACTACTTATTATGGAATCTGAAGTATTGCCACAGGCGAGCATACTGGCACTGGTAGAACTGCCAGGTTTTCCTGGTTGACCTCCAATCGGAGTATTGGTCGTTATGGCATTGCCAACTGAATTTTGATTATTCGGTGGCGTTGAGAAAACATTCGGCGATTTGCGATGGTGCTGGTGTTGTTGCTGTTGCTGATGCTGATGATGAAGACGATCAGATGCTATCACTGCACTCATAATTGCTGATGAGGATGAAGGATGGACTGGTGATGAGGTAGCCGTGTTGGTGTTTTGATGCTTGTCGATGGATAGATCTGTGGGGAATATCAAGGGATGAACTCCTTCGCGCAGCTGGGTTACTAATGGCATGGCTAAGCGGGCATTCCACTCGTTCCACGTTAGACCGGCTATACGCGTAATACTTAAATCTTTAATTTTATAATTATAATTATTTTATTTTATTTTTTTTTTATTGTTGTTTGTTTTGTTTATTGTTAAGTTGGATGTTGAAGTGGCAAGAAGTAGTAGTTGTGGGTGGTGGTGTTATGCAAGTAGTAGTGGTGGTTTTGGTTGGTTGGTTGGTTGTTGGAAGGGGTCACAAGCAGAAATTATGTTTATATATTTTATTTTTTTTTTGATTTATTTTTATTGTAATTAAAATTTTTACGTTGTGGATTTTTTGGTTTTATGGAAGAAAAAAGAAAAAAAAAAACAAAAAAGGGAAAAACAAAAGTTAAAAAACAGTTTAACTATAGGAAAATTAACATAAATTATAGTAATAATAAAAAAAAATACATTTTACAAAAAAATTCTAAATTAAAAAAAAAAAAAAAAAAAACTTAAAAACTAAACATAAAAACATTACCTACACAAAGCAAATATAATAATGTATGAGAATTTATTTTTGTATGTATGTATATGTATGTAAAAAAAATTGGCAGTAGGAAATAAAATGTAAAATCTATTTATGAATGATAAGCAAATGAAAAGCAATATTTTGTATGAGATTTTAAAATTAATGGAAAGTAGAAAAAAACAGATTTGTTTAATAAAATAATAAGGCAAGCAATATTTAAAGAAAAAAAAACTCATTAGGTTTAGAATCAAAAAAAAAAAAAAAAAAAGTGGAGAATTTTTAGATATTTTTTTGTTCATTACATTCATTGCATATAAACTTTTTTTCATTACAAATTTATAAATATATTATGGAAAATTAACTATATTTTTAACATTGAAACTATTTAACATATCTTTATTCGAAATCGATGAGAAAAAAATTATTGATAAATCAAAAAAGAGATATATGTAGGTAAAAATATTGTTTGAAATAGAAATCACAGATTATCTAGTTTAAGAATTAAGCCAGGGACATAAATTTATTCACAGCTAACTCAATAAAGTTTTTCAAAAAAAAAATAATAATGCAAATAGAGCTAAGAAACTAGGATGACAAAATATCAGAGGTATCTGTTCAGTAAATTCCGTGTTAATCCACCAAATTTGGTGAGTTTACGCAGGTTTAACTTTAATCTCACATACTGAAAAACTAGGCTTAGGACCATCACATTCTTAGAAATATAAATGCTCAGTTATGCTGACAAATTTTTGACATTCAACCTTATTGTGAGTTTCACCCGAACCATTTCACACGGAAAATTTTTTCGCCCATTGTGAGTTTCACCCGAAAAATACACATTTCATTTTCCTAAAAAAATCATTATTGTGACCATTTATTTCGGCCAGAATATAATTCCATTGACAGCTTAAATTTCAATCGAACGAAACTCACAATAACTTTTAAAATTTCGGGTGAACAAGAAATTTGAAGGTGAAATATTGCTCGGGTAAAAATCACAATAAGGCTAATTATGTTTACTAGTATGTCCAGCCCTCGAAACTCGAGTGCTGATAACATTATCGTCTAATTGAAAAACTTCTAGAAAATATACATATTGTAATTTACATAAAATTCTAGAAAACTTTATTTTTCCATATAACATTGGAATAATCATGTTATAAATTAATTAGCCTCGAATCAGCAAAAATTGACGCTGGCATAATTTGCATACAATTTTCGGATGTACTTCAACATTAAGTAAAAAATCGCAAGAATAATTGCATTATTTAAAAGCAGTCTTAAGCGTTGAGAAAAACTGAGCTACATAACAAAATTCTTCGCGCAGGTAGCACAGAACCCCTTCGGGCTAAGATAACGTAGAGAATTCTCGGTATTTAACTTAAACGTGTGACAATGTATTTGCAGTGTATTTGCATACGATTTTTGGATGTATCAACATAAAGTAAAAAATCGCAAGAATAATAACATCGTTCTGGAGAAAAACTGAGCTACTTATTATTATTTTTTGCACCACTGAACGCAGCCATCGGACATTCCAATAATCTTTCCAGTCACTGTTGGAAAATTGGTTGGCTGCTGGGTTGAAAAATCGAAACGTCACATTTAAGTTACAACAAATAAAAACAAAATGTACTTAAATTGAAATTACCTATTTTGTTTTTTTTTTTGTTATATTTTTTTGCGTCAACTGTTTTATTTGTTTTTATTCATTTGTATTTTGTTTTTATAGTGTCGTGAATTTTTAAGTGTCGTGAGCAAATACTCGGTCTCGCTCGCACTTATTATGCAATTTTCTTTTATTGTTTTTTAGTTTTGTGGTGCAATTATTTAATAAAGTTTTGCATTCTGCACTTCTGTGCAAAAAAACCTTTCAAACGATATATAATTTATATACCTTTAGCTTTTTTAGACCGCGTAAATTGTACCACAAAAATCGTGTTTGCCGTTTTATTATATGATGATGATTCTGTGTGAGATAAGAGTAGAAGGAGAAATCGACTTCATTTTTTTTTTCATTTGCGCACTCAAAGTGAAGATCTCAGAAAATTAAACTGTCTTTAATTCCGATTTCTTATTTTGTTTACGTATTTCTTCTACGCTAAAATTGAAAGTTTTTACAAAATTGTAGCAGGAATTCCTCAAAAAAAAAAAGAATGTACTGTGTTTTTCGAATGAGTCACCATTTTGGAGATACATATGTACGTAAACTGTAAATTCACTTCATAAAATTGAAATGAATAAAAAAAAAAAACTGCTGTAATTTTGGAAGGGTCAACACATTTCTCGTAATTACTTTTCTTTTTCTAATACAAAGAAGTTTACTTTTTTTTTTAAAGAACGAACTCCAATTTAAGTATGAAACGAAAGTCTTGACTGCGAGATACTTATACATATATGAGGAAATAAGTAAGGAATAAGTTGTCGCTAAGCACTTTTTTTACATATCTGTCAGCTTTAATATATTTAGGAAAACAGCTTTTTTGGATATTTTAACACCAAAAATTATTTAAAAAAAAAATCTTCGAAAATTTGAAGTTTCTGCAGTTTAAAAACGATAACCAGCATAGATTCAAAATAAACAAACAAATTGTTTGTTAATACATTTATTTATGTAAATTTAAGTAAAATTAGCTGCAAAATCCAACAGGAGATATAAAATTTAATAATTTATGGATTTTCAACAAAATTTGCACTTTTGTCCTTGCACTGAACGCATAGGTTAAGTTAGGTTAGCGTGGCTGTCAGCACAAGTGCTTGACACACTTAGACCATAAGTTGGTCCATTGTGATACCACATGAATCAACTAGAAGTTCTTCCTACTCATTGAACCACTTAGAGCTTCTTACGAAGCTTGCGAGACGACTAATGATGTCTATGTTTACCAAATCGCTGGGATCATTATAGTAGAACTCTCCTAGATGGAGCCTACGTCTGTGAGAGAGAGAGCAGGGCATGTATAGAGAAGATGGGGAATGGATTCTTCCTCTTCTTCGTCCATACAACTTCTGCAGAAGAATGCATAAAATGTTTAAAATTTTGTTTGACAAATCACACATACATAGCTAATTATTTCGTACAAGCTTGATACAACGTTTATCCAACGATTTTGCGTCGCGTTGAGAATGGAGAACTAGTTGGGAATACTACATTATGTTCTTAATATTTTTTTTTTTTTATTAAAGTGCTCAATTCAGTACAATTGATAAAAGATTCATCAAACTCAATAATTTAGAAAAATTGCATTACTCTGTTTGTTCTAAGGATAGAGGGAGAGGTACCTAGTTGTTACATAATATGTACATATCTGGCGTGAAAATAAATTTTGTGAAGACACTCCCGTAGGGTGCAGTATAATATTGTACGTATATTGATATACAGTCACTTTTGTTTACAACAATTATTTTAAAAAACAATTTTTGTTTAGAATTTAGCTGTTTTTTTTTTTTTTTTGTTAAGATTTTGTTTTATATTTTTTAGTTAATTAATTATAAGTTTTAATCCAACATATAAATAAGTAATTCAAAAAGTTGCAATGAATAATAAATATGTATTACAAACAACAGCAGTTGCTTTGAACTTAATTTTTAACTATAAAACAAAAAATATTTTCTAATTAAAAAAAAAAACACAGGGGCAACAAATTAAAAAAAAACAATTAATAAAACATAATAAAATAATAATGAAAAAAATTTATATTTTTTAAACAGTAGGGAAGCAACATTTAAAAAAAAAAAGGGGGAATTTTGATAATTCATTTACACATCATCGAATCATGTCCAAATTTTGTGATTTTATTTTGTTTAATTTATTTCGCATGAGTTCACCATGATATTCCTTTTTGATTTTTTTTTGTTGTATTTCATCAAACAGCTCTTTTTTTAATCTGAAAATAAAAATATATTAATAATAGAAATGAAATGTTGATATAGTAGCTTTTTGAAATAACTTACGTCAATGCATGGTCGTACAATATTACTCACAACTTTATAAAGCATCTAATAGGAACGAAAAACTTTCTCAATCTCGGGAGAACCTACAAAAAAAAAAGAAAAATACGTTAGTAATGGGTTTGACTTTTTAGAATCTGGAACTTGATCGTCTCTGAAAATAAAAATTAAAAAAAAAAAATATATATAAATATTTATAAAAATAAAAACTTAGATAGGGAATAATTTGTAGGATGAGGGTGTCAATCATCTTTTGGCTTCCTGAAATCAAGGAATATATAAATAATAAAAATAAAACACATTTTTTTTACTTAATTATATTTTTCATTTCTTTTTAAGTTTTGTATATGAATAAAACGATAATATTCACATTTTTTATAAGTATGTATTGTATATGTATATATATATATATGTATTTATATATATTATTTTTGAAATCATTTTCTTTAAAAATAAAATATCTATTTATTTTTCTTCTCGATATTTTCTATGTAAAGTAAAATTTCTTTTCTAGATCTGGAGTGTCATCAGATGTTTTTTTTTTTTTTTTATTAATCTTCTTTTTTTTTTTTTTTTTAATAATAAAATAAAACTCCATACAATTTTAGAAATTATAATTCTTTTTATTTTATGATAAAAATTCCATTAAAACATTATGCATCTATTATTATTTTTTATATTTAGTATTTAACACTAAAAAAAATAACACTTTTTTCATCGACGACAAAATTGAATTTTCTTATGTTTTTTGTTTTATTTAGGTTTTAATTTATTTTATTTATGGATGTAATGTTATGATACTTTTTCCATAAACATACTTTAATATAATTTTTTTTTTTTGGCTTTTCATTTATTATTTTATAAAACTTGTGATTTCAAAGAAAAATGAAATTAATAATTTAAAACTTTGTACAATGCGGATTTATATTATTTTTTTGACTTTACTAAATTGTTTCATATTTTTTTGTTTTTTTTTTTTTTTTTTTGTATTCTATTATTATTATTTTTTTTTGTGCTTTAAAAATTAATGTAATTGCACAATTGTTTGGTGCGTTGAATACTTTTACTTTTTTACACACATTTTTTTCTTTTCATTTATTTTTTTTTTCTTTTCTTAATTATTTCTTTAAACTTTAAATTTATGATTTGTTTTTTTTTTTTTTCTTTTATTTATGGCCTAGCCTCTAAATAGGAGAATATTTTTGGAAATTAATTGGGTGTCTAAACAAAAAATAAATCAAATTTTTTTGAAAAATTATAAAAAATAAAAAAAAAAATAATAACAAAAAATTGTGTAAGTACCTAAACACAAAACAAATCTAAGATTTTAAAGAAATAAAATCGAAATGATAAAGATGATCTTTTTTTTTTTTTGATATGCCAGAAACTTGTATTAGCAGAAAAATTATTTGTAAAAAAACAAAAGATATTGCAATAAATTGGTAAGAATATGCCAAAAAAATAAATTATAGAATTATAACAAGCGGAAACTACCGGAGGCTTTTATCATAATTGAATTAGAAAAAATTTGTGTTGAACGAACAAGTAAAGTGAATTTTTTTGTTTATATCAAATTTACAGCAACTACATATTGCAGTTGCAATTCATTGGGGATTTTTTTTTAAATTTTGTCATTAAAAGGGTGAAATTGGGTAAGCTAAATAAAATGGTATCCGATTTAAATAATCTTTTTTAGGGGTTTAAAAAAAAAACAAATAAAATTTTATAAAGCTTTAGTTTGTCAACGCGAGCGAAGCTAATTTAAAATTATCCAGGAAATTCAGTTATCTACGAGTAAAACTGGCAAAGTAACATTTGTGTTTTTTATGTGTTTGCGTTTTTTTTTTTTGCAATTGGTGACACTTTCAATGGGTATCTATTTTTCCGCAGTGGTTTAGTTGTCATAAGCATTTCGCTGTCGTGTTGGAGACCACATACAAATTTCGTTTCGCTTCAGCAGCGTACTATGCTTTAATAAAAATTGTCTGTTGCATTCTAAAAAATTATTTATGAACGCACACACGTTGGAAGATCAAATAGGCTGGATTTTTAGTGTTGGACTTCACTCTGACTCAAAGAAGTGTTACTTAATCCTACAAATAAATTGGACCCGAGTTAACTCAGAAGCAGTTTTACAATGTAGGACTTACTTAACTGTATATTAATTAAACAGGCATTTCTGTCAAAATTCTATCAAAATCGAAAAAAATATTTCACCTTCAAATATTTTTTTTCGCCCGGAATTCTGAAGTACTTAATTGTGAATTTTGTCCAAATGAAATTTATGAAAATTTAAGCAGTATTGCATTAAAAATTTAGCATTAAAGGATTTTAAATATATTTTCACCAGCAACATAAGATCAACCTGGCCCAAATAGATCATAAATACAACATAAATACGACCCTGAATATCGTTAGTTATGGCCCTGAATGTTTTCGTCAACGTATTTAGAGCTATTTAGAATTTTATTATTTTCAAGAGGATGGTGGAAAGTTTTATTATTTTATTTCAAAAGTCCCCAGAGAGTACCTACTCATAATAAATCGCTTACAATTATTCAGAAATAAGTCCTATACAATATTAAATGCATAGTTGGGACTATGAATGAAGACTACCCCGCACAGATATTACGAAAAATTAACAATTTATGCAAAAAGATAAAAAAAAAAAAAAAAAAACAAACAAACAAAAACACAAAAAAAATTAAAAAAAGAAATCCTTGGAGACAAAAATTATTATTCCAAAACCGAGAAAATTATAAAAAATAAAATATTTTATATTATATAATTAATTTTGATGAATTAAAAATGAAAAAGTTTTGAACTTTTTTATATGAAAAATAAAAACGTCTTTACTATTTTTTTTTTTTTTTAATTTGGCCTTGCCAAGTTTTTAATTAAATGAAAAAATAAAAATTTCTCTGAAACACGATTTGCACTTTTCTGTTTTCTTTTTTTTTTTTTATAAAAATGAAATGAATAAAAAACAAAATATTTAAAATAGGATTTATGTACGTATATAAAAATAATAATTGAAAAAAAAAAACTTAAAATATATATATTTATAAAGATTTATATAAACTCAATAACATAAAATATAACAAATAAAAAAATATTTATATATGTAACAAAAATATGAAAAAAAAATAAGATTAATTAATAAATTTATTTTATGAATTTCGAATGAATTTTTTACTGACCATTTAAAATAAAAAAAAACAACAATAAAGGCTTATTTTTTTGTTAATATTTCTTTGAAAAGCAAAATGAATATTTTATGTTGTTTTTCAAAAAAAAAAAAAAAACAAAACTCATGTGAAAATTTTTTTTAAATCGAAATTTAAAATTCAAAATAAATTTTTTTTAGTTTAAATTTTTTTTTTTTTTTTTTTTGAAAAACCTTGTGTCAGTTTTTTTTATGGTAAAAATGAGTTTTATAAAGTTTGGTCAATAAATTGTTAATGAAAACGTCTTAAAACTTAAAGTTTGTGATATTTTGTTTCCTTTTTGTTCCTACACAGTCGTGCAAAAGTTTCCGAGGCACTTGATCAAATAAAACAAAAAAATGGTAAAAGCTTGAAAAGAGTCTATAAAATAAAAATATACTCGTAGGAATATGACAAGGTTTACAATCGGCCCTATCGAGGTAACCGTCGGAGCGGCGAACTCTCTCCGATTTCCTACGAATCGGAGACATTTTTCTGATCGGAGAACTACCTCGAAGCAAAATGTCTCCGATTCGTAGGAAATCGGAGAGAATTCCGCTCCGACGACGCACGGTTACCTCGATAGGGCCGAATATCAATTTTGACTAAAGCTAGTAAGTCATCGCAGTTTTTAATCCTTTTTCAAACGAGAAGTCATAAAATACAAACAATACATATTTTTTAAAATCTGTCATGAACCCTCGGACTGAACTCGGACTTCTTTTGGGACGAATTCAATACCGAAAATATTGTCCATTTTTCAAGAAACACTCTGGACTGTCGGAGCAGCTTAAACTCTCCGTTTTTGATAATCTTGTTTATAGAATATCGTCGTACCTAAATCGTTTTTGTTTTTACAAGGAAGAAATTGGCAACCGTTACTTCATATTTCATACAAGAAATGTTTGAATTTTTTTTTTTTAAAGCTTAATGATAGTTTTCGGGGTTTTAGAATCTAAGTGCTTGGTAACTTTTGCACGCTAGAGTACTCCAAGCTCTGAGGCTTTTCTGATTATTTTTAACTCCTATCGTAAAATCCAAAAGAATCCACACTTTCCTCACCAAAGCCTTCCGCTTTGCTCTCAAAGATCCATTTTTAGCAAAAAACCGCTTTCTATTATTATCGGTAACAAAGTGTGAAATGCAGTTGCGAAGAATTAGTGGAATTCTTCCAAAATTTACGATTGGAATATCTATTTGCAAAATAAAAACTTCTTAAGAGACCTATTTTATTAATTTTTTTTTTTTTTTTGCTTTTTGTTTAAGTATTTTTTTTTTCTTATTTCTTAAAATTATATATTTAAAGTTTTAAACTCATCATTGATTACTTAAAACTATTTTTTTTTTTTTACTTTTATTTACTTAATTTTTTTTGTTTTTTTTTTCTACTTATTGTTTGTGTATATAATCATCTATATAGTAAATATTTATATTTCTATTGATTATATATTACATAACAACTATTCAAAAATTAAAGTAAAATTAAGTTTTAGAAGTTTAAAAACAAAAAAAAAAAAGTATTTAAGAAATAAATTTCGCTTACTACTTGCGTCCTCGCTTACTTTCCAATTGCGGTTTATCCGGGTGGTGTTTTCGTACATGCACACCGAGATTACCTCGCTGTTTGGCCTTATACGAGCAATGTGGACACGGATGGCAGGGTTCCTTGCCACCACATTCGACATTCTCATGACGACGCAGCGTCGACTTCCAGCGGTATTTCTTACCACAATGCCTGCATATGTATTTGGTATCGCTCAGCGATGAATCGCTCAGAGTCAATTCGTAGGTGGTAGTGGAACTGGATGAATTTTCCTGCTTCATCGGCCGCGTTGTAAGGATGGTGTAGCTCTTTGTTATGGTCGGTTCATGATTGGATACCTGCTCCATGGATTCGTCGGTCTGTTGTTGATGGGTCTGGTGGAGATTGTGAAGTTGTTGTTGTTGTTGTTGTTGTTGCTGTTGCTGCTGGTGTTGGTGATGATGCTGTTGCTGGTGGTGTTCGGTGATTTGTTGTGTCGTCTGGGCGGTATGGAGTTCTGTTATTTCTGTTGGTGCAAAACCAATGCCGATCTTTGTGCCATCGGGCAATTCAATGTCATCGATTTCGGCATATTTAACCAAGTCGCTTATTATCGATGCCGAAGTCTGGGCATTATTTAAATCGATTTCAGAAATTTCATACTTTGTTGTTTCATTGATGTCTTGATGATGATGGTGCTGATGCTGTTGATGTTGATGGTGTTGTTGTTCTTGTTTGTCTGGTTCCATGTGAATTGTTGTTCCTTGGGGACTGATGATTTTACCGCGGGAATACTTGATACGAGGGCCTAGATTTTTCGGTTCGATTTGAACGCTTCGCAAACCGATTAAAGTGTTGATGGCCTGAGCATTGGCGCAGACAATGTTCGGATGGTGTTCTTGGTGAATTTGTGGTTGGATAATAGTTGCAGTTGTCGTGTGTGGTACAGAAATAGCTGTAGTTGGGGTGACCTTTTTCAAATTGATTAATTCTGTGCGGAAGAAATAATGTGCAAAAGTTTTTTAAAAAGAGTCATAATTGACAGATCTCATATAAAATCACACAAGTTTGTGAATATAATAAAAATTGCAATTTAAATATTTAATCAGTTATAAATATTAAAAATAAAATAAAAAAACTGAATCTGTATTTTTTTATTAAAGTTTATTGTTTTCAAACGGAAGGACTTTAGAAATTCTGAAAGACATTGCCTCAATCGTGTCACAGAAAATTTTACAATATTTATGAAAATATTTGAATCGTCAAGTTTTTATTGGATATTTGTTATTAATTAATGAAAAAAAATCTATGTTTCTGTCTCTTTCGCCTTTATTTTTAGTTAATAGCTGGTACTGTACAATACATCACTTAGGTATCTGTCAAAATTTATAGCACGAAATAATTGTTCAGCATATTAATTCACAAGATACATTTTGAAAGATTTCTTCAATTCTTAAAATTTGTGTAGACTTTCTGAAGAAAAACAAAATACAGGAATATTTGGGAACAAAAATGAATAATCCATTCGATTCAATTAAATATAAATACCAATCCCAATCGAGAAACTGAAATTATTTATAATAACAAGCATCTATAGCTTAAACCTAGAAAATAGCTATCAACTTTCAGACTTCGCTAGCGTCGTCGATGAACAAGTTAAATTTCTCACTGACAAAATTAATAACCTTTTTGAAACGTTTCGAATTAAAAACTCCGAATTAGGACGGTATACTAGCCACATTGAAAAACTTATCATGAAAATAGACATTGCTTTTGAGAGTTGGAAAAGGTTCAGACTACCGCAACTATTATTGCAGTATAAAACTTTAAAAATGTCGAAATTACAAAATCTAAATGCACGTTTTTTGCCTCAAAATTTCAAAAATTCTTCTCCAAATCGCTGAGCAAAAAAGGAATTTTAAAGATGATTGCGATGTAAATGAGCTCAACCAACTGCTCGTGAGTTCTGTTTCTAACACAAGCGCTGGTGTTGAGGTTGACACACTTTTAATTTCAGTTTTAAACAAGTCAACTTCAAAACAAAAAGAATTCCGACCAATTTCAATGCTACCCTCCATTTCAAAAGCAATTGAAAAGCTTGTGAGTAGTCAAAAATAACGGCGTTTTTAGAAACCCATAGACTAGTAACACCTTCGGAATCTGGTTTCAGATCAAAACACAGCTGCACAACTGCGCTTCTAAAATAAATCGACGACATTCGGCAGGAAAATGATAATGATCATGTAAAAACACTGGTATTACTGGAATTCTCTAAAGCGTTCGATACTATTTCCGACGGAATACTTCTAAATAAGTTGAAAAAATATTTCCTTTTTGAAAACTCAGCTTTTTCCTTCATTCAACAATACTTTAGTCATAGAACTCGGGGAGTCTTCCGCAAGCTTTAAGCTATCCGATTTTCTATCAACTCGAATTGGTGTGCCTCAGGGATCAATATTAGGGCCACTTTTGTTCACATTGTTTAACAACGACTTATAATCGATACTCAAGCATTGCAAAATTCATATTATGATGATGTACAAATCCACTTGAGCTATCGAATAGGTAAGGTTCAGTGCTGGGGGATCGTGGGAAAAATCCCTTTTTTATGGGAATTTCGACCTCTAAAGGGACATTGGGAAAACCGACCCATTTTGTGGGAATTCTTTGATTTTTGAAATTTTTGAAATTTTACCCGGAAAAAGCACATCAACAAAGTTATAATCATTTTTTTTTAAATTAATTCAAAACAAGTGAAAATAAAGTTCAAAAAATGTCAGAATTATTTCTTAGAAGATTTTATAGCACCTGATAAATTACACAATAGGTACAAATCGCTATCGTGAATATAGTAGGTACTATCAACGAATAGACTAGATATATATCTTTACTGCCTTATTCATAAACAAAAAAAGGTTATTTCAGCTTTCGTGTTCAGGGAAACTACACCATGGAATAACAATTTTCCGAACTCAAATGGAGCAGTAAGCAATTGCCTTTATTTTGAGTCCGGAAAATTCTTATTCCATGGTGTAGTATTCCTGAACACGAGAGCTGAAATAACCAATTTTTGTTTATGAATAAGGCAGTTAATGTTTAGAAAAAACATGATCCATAAATAAATTGCTTCTTCACTTCCACAGTTAATAGAGCATAAACGCTTGGACCGATTTGCTTCAAATTTGGCACTTGTATGCACTTAATAATATACAGGATGTCATCTAATTCGTGTAATACATTTTGGGGGAGTTATTTTTGGGTCATTCTACAAAATAATGGTATGGGGGAACAATTTTATCTCCCCCCAACTCTGAGGCTGGAGGTTGTATTTTCTGAAAAGTTAACTTATAATGGAAAAAATTATTAAAAATAAATGGATTTTTTCATTCTTTCAATAATTTTTTTTAAATCGAGTTGTTAAAAAAAATTAATTTCATATTCAAAATTTTCGTCCTTTTGTTTTTTTAATTTCTTAAAATTAATTAAAATTAAACATTATTTATGTTTGTGCTTTGTTGGTGTTTAATATTTTTTATTTCTTTTTAAGTCCACTTTTCAACTTTTTTTCTGTGGGAAATAAAAAGGGAAAAAAGAAAATATTTGTGGTACAAAAAGGAAATTTACCGACTGCGTGGAGGGATTTCTGTTAAAAATGCCCCCCAGCACTGGTATGGTTGAAGATTCAAAAGCCAAAATAAATGAAGAAGAAGCAAATATGAAACTTAATTTTTATAAATGTCTGGCAATTGTGATCAATAAAACTGACTTTGACATGACGATGTTAAGCTACGTTAAAACAGTATAAAATCTTCGTGTTATTTTCTAATAAACGTTATCGTGGGACAACTCATTTGTATTGATTAATCACAGGCTTATACTCCAAAAAGTAAATATAAAAACCGCATATACTTTAATCTGTAGAACTAGATTGGATTTTCTTTCGGAATTTTTTTTTCTAAATCTTTCCTTGAGCTTTGTTTAATTTTTTAGGGCTGTACCTTTTAATAGACAAAAATTCTACAAAACTGCTGATGTAGAGTTTTAAGTCTGCTATTACACGAAGACTCAAGATTTAATGACTCTTTTCGAAATGTAATCATAGATTCTAGGATAAAATTAGATCTTTTGTACAAAGATGAATTTATTAAATTTCGAAAAGACTTTTAAAATCAATTTAAAATGTCATCCGAACTAAACTATTAATTTAACTGAAACTTAAAACAAAAATTAACTTACCACATTCTGCCGAAGGTAATTTAATTGAATGACTTGTTGTTAATGTTGTCAAAGTTGGTTTAACTTCTCCCAAATCTTGTACACTTGTAATTTGAGCATGACCCGTAGCTGCTGACACATCAACACCTGTCGATTGATCATCATCTGTTGTGATTTTTGTTGATGTAACATTACTCAATTTCTTAACATGCAACACAAAACCATCTTTATTTTGTGTTATAACAATATCATTGCTCTCCAATAAACAATCATCTAATTCAAATTCTTCCGGTGTTATATCAGTCTGCTCACTTTTATCATGTTTAACTATTTTATAAAAGAAATTAAAAAAAGTTTAACAATTAATATTTCGGAAGATTTACAATGATTTAGATAAACGAAAAAAAAATGAACACTAACAGTCTTTGTATGATACATTTAAAAAATAAAAGCAGTTAGGTACTAATTTTTTTTGAGATTTAGTAAAATATAAAATACTTAATAAAATTGTAACACTTTCCATTCCATTGTTAGAAACCCTTTTTTAGTGAAAACAAAAATTATTTTAACAAAACTATAATATAATTGTAAAACATATCAACAGTGCCATACATAAACATATTATTAATTAAATAATTAGTTAATAATAATATATTTTTTTATGTCGCTTTGATTCTTTATTTTTTAAGTTTTATAGTTTGTGTTAAGTTAATAAAAAACCAACACAAAATGTACTATGTCTTAAAATCATATAAAATTAAAGTGATTTAACTGTACCTTTTGTCATCAATATTTATTATTTTATTTTCTATATAAACTTATATTTATATTATTTTCAAATGTGTTATTGTTATTGAACATAGATAATAATATACTAAAAACTTAAAAATTTTAAACAAATGAAATTGAGAACTTAAAAAAAAAAAAAAAAACCTAAGTAGGAAAAACTACAACTTTTACTCAAAAATTTTAAGTACAAGTACGATTCCTTGGTTATATGTCGTACTCAGTAATTCTAAGTACAAGTAGCAGAACATTTAGTTCATAATTCACAATGCCTTGCCTTGTACAATAAACTTATTTAAAACAAATGTAACCATGGAACTTGAGATTGTTCTTAATTGCTCTATAATTCCTTGAGTACATACTTAAATAACACCTTTTTTTAAGTACATTTATAAATAATTAACAAATCAAGAGCAAACAAGAGAAATTAAAATGAATTTAAGTACAAATTTCTAAAAGAAATCAGTATTTAATGGTTGAATAATTTCAAAAAATCATAAACACAAGTACAAGTTCGTACATTTGTAATTTAAATTCGAATATGGAATTACTAATCAATTACACTTTTACCTACACAAAGCCAAAAACATAGGAAATGACTTGTGCTTCAAACTCAATGACTTGATTAAATATTTATTAAAAAAAAAGTTAAAAAGTTCTTTTTTTTAATTTTTAATTATTTATAAAAGTGGATTGTGCTAAAAAAAAAGTCTTAATAAATATCAAAATAATCTATACCTGATCTCATTTTAAAGATTAAAATATGATTATAATAAAACATAATAATAATAAGTCAGAAAATTATATATTAATTTTTTACCTTTATTGAATAACTCTTAAAATAAATCATAACAAAAATCAAACTACAAATTTATTTTAAAATATAACTCACTCTATCACAAGTGCATTTTATTTTTATATTTTTTTATATATTTTTATTATTAAATAACTAAACATGATTTAATTTTAATTTTTTTTTTATTATTATTATTTTTTTATTGTTAACATAACTCGAGATGGTGTTAGGCTTCTTATAAGATCATCATTCAATTTAATGGCAGCTTCAATATTATTTTCATCATTCATAGAAATTATTTCTACTTTATCTGAAATTTTTTTTATTTTAGTTTAAAATTTTTTGTGTTCTAATAAAAACTATTATAGCAAAAGATTTATTTGTAAATTGCTTTTGATGGTTTTTTTGATAAAAATTAAGGACTAAATAATATGGTATTTTAACTCAGTGACTTTAGTTAAGGTTCCTAAGGCGTTAGATTACGCTCTTTTTCTGATTTCTTTAAAATAAAAGTAAAAACTTTTAAAAATATAGTTTAATTTAATTTGGATTTATAAATAATATTTTTATAGAATAAATCTAATTTAGTTTATTAGTTTATTTAATTCAATGAATACCTACACAAAATAAATTCCCCCAAGTAGGTGGCTTAAAAAGTAATGAGGTGGTTCGTTTTTTTTTAAGAACTGCCACCTCAGAACTTTGGATTAAAATTAACAGAAATTAAAAGGTTAAGGAAGTAAGTAAACGACCTTGCGAGTAGCTGGCAAGGGTTTACTAGCGAAAGAACTCTTAAATGGACACGCATCTTAAGATATTTTTTTCTGCTGTATCGGCTGTATCAATGAAACAGGCCCCGCCGAGATATTGAGGCCTCCGAGATATAGAGGCACCTGAAGACAAAGAGCACCCGACAAGAAAGTGTAAAAATAATTTCACTGACAAATGTTTAATACGGGGCACCCAAAGTTAGCTACGCCACTGAGTAAGCTCTTAAACTATGCAAATATGCCGTTTAAAAGAAAATACGCGACTGGATCGCACGAACTTGCCTTTTGTAGTGGCTTAAACATTTTTTCTATAATTTTTTTACTCTTAGTTTTTTTTTGTAGAGAAATAATTTGTCTGTGAAAAGTTCTAAGTAATATTATTTTTAAATTACCTGCGTGCAACATTGGAAAAAAATTGACACAAAATTGGTCAAACAATTAACGAAGCATTCGGGAATAACCCAAAAACAACAAAATTTTCACAAAATAAAAATAAAAAACCAGAAAAGCTGTTCTATTACTTTCGAGACCATAAATATAGGTACGAAGCTTAATAAAAATCTTTAAAGCAGTTTTCGACAAAATAAAAAACAATACACTCGTTAAATGGAAGTTAAAATTCTTATCAGCTAAGCTTAAACAAAATTTCAAATTTCTCACTATTAGTATAAGTATAAAAAAAACTGACAATAATTTTTTAAATACTGGGTTTTACTTTTTTTCAAATCTTAACCATTAAAAGTTTCCCTATGTATTGACTTGAGTGAATTTTCGAAACATTTCACAGTCTCTAACTTTGGGGAGCAATACCAGAAAGTCGGACTTCGGACCCAATGCCATAAATGTTCAAAATTGTTAGCTAAATATTTTTTGTTGCACATTTTTTTCTTTAGAATAGAAATTATAAAATAAATCGATTAGACTTTAAAATAAAATGCAATAACGAAAATGTAACAATTTATTTTGAATCGAAAAAATTATTGGGGAATCAGAAAAAAAAATATGCTAAATTTTAATACGATCAGTCCTCCTGTTTAGGCTCCTAGCTCAATGCGTAAACGCACAAATTTTTCAGAATATTTGATGATGCACAATTAAGCTTACACAATGCAAGAAAATCAAAATTTTAGCAAACTAAAGCATTTATGGAATATATCTTTGTCAATTTTAGTTACTAAATTACACTTAGGTACAAATAAAAGTAGTTCTAGAATATCAACTAGAAGCAATCGCATAGCCCAGATTTCAAAATGAAATGCCATTATTGTTCTGTGTGTCCGAATCTGAACATAGAAAGAAATATGCACCAACAGTCTTTGACCCGAACGATTATTTCTTGAAAAAAAAAGCAGAGCAGAGGTTCATTCGAAATCTCTTCGAAATTAACGGCCGTAAGTCCGTAGGACGGTTCTTCCAACCCTATCTCAACTTAAATCATTCAAAATGTGAATTCTAATTTTGAAAATCAAAGCAATTTAAAATAATCTTACAATAAACCTTTTGCTATTTTTTTTTTGTTATGTACAAGATTTTAAAATATAAAGCTACAAAATATTTATTTACATTTTGTTTGAAAAAAAAAAAAGTTTTTAACTTTTTTTTGGAGATATTGTTGTAGATACAGTTTATATCATCACTCCAGAGATCCATCAAAACTATGATGATGCCATCTTGTCTTTCGTTGCAGCGGCGTCCATTTCAAGTTTTTTTTCCTACTTTCAAAATTCTTAGCCGATTTTTGTCATTGATGTTCATAAAATCTCGGATGTTGTGATTTCATGTGCGAATTCAAACTATGCCTGTATCTTGTCACATACGAACAATATTTACAACTTTCCGATGGATTAATGCCACATTCGAATTTCAAGTGTCTGGAGAGATTTTTTTTATATGTGTATCTTTTATTACATTGCGGGCATAAATGATTGGCTATTCGTTCGCTGCGAGGAAATTTTTGTTCAGTCATTGCAATGTTGTTTAATGATGTCACAGATTTAATAGATATCGTCCAAGATTCTGAAATATTATAAAAAAAGAAAGGAATATATTAGTTGGATGTTTTCTTTTTTATTTCAATTTTTTGCAAGCGTCGATGGTGTTTTATAAATAAATTAAAATAAAATAAATTAACTTAAGAATTTTAGATAAAGAAAAAAATTGAAAGGATATTATAATATAGTATTATTAAGTTCAGTTTGATTGGAAATATACCTACGTTACTTGTGCTCTTTTTATTTACTTCTCTTTTAATTTAAAACCAAGTCACAAATTTAGTGACTTTAATAACATTATATTAATTATGATAATTTAAATTAAATAAACAACGATAAAAGATGATTTCCTTTTAAATAAAAATGTTTTCCTTCTTATAAATAAAGTTGACAAATAGCAAGTTGCATAGTGAAGAAACAATATGATAAAAAAAAGTATAAGTATGGTAAATAAAGTATGAAGTACTAAGTTATGATAACCAATATACTTTATTTTTTACCAACAAAAAGAAAGAATGTTTTTCTTTATTTATTTTTATAAGTTTAATAACAATTAAATTATAATACATACTCGTACATCAATTTAAATTATTAAAAAAAGAGTGGTTTTTATATTCATCCTTGATTTGAAGGAATTTCTTATTAAGTATTTGGGATTAAATTGATTTTTAGAAAAATAAATTAGCTAAAGTAATCAATATTTCGTATAAAATATACATATCTACATAAATACTAGTTGATTTATTTATTTATTCATATAAAGCTTAATACATAAAATTCATATGAAGCTAAATACATTAACTAAATAATTATTTATTCTTCTTCTTTTTTTTAAATTATGTTTTGTACTAATTTATAATTTTTCAGTTTTTTTTATGATTTTTAGGAAAGAAGTCAGAAAGAGGTAAATAAAAATGTGTGAATGCGGACTCACAGAGTACCAGATTTTCGTTATAAGTGCAACATGTCGTAACGCATTTGTGTAACACGTAATGTATTATACGCAAAAACAAGAATCTACTACATGTGGAAAAGTAGGACCAACCATATGTGCAAGATGTGCAAATGCACAGGGCGCAAAGTAAGAAGAAAATGTAATCTGATCTTGCGCAAACAAATATGTACCTACTGCCTTTTGCATTTTAAAATAAATTGTATTTTGTGTTTCCGTTTTTCCGATATGGACAAAAAAAAAAGTATACCTCTTGGGTAATGTGGAAAAGGCTTATGCATGTGTATCATTGTATGTATGTATGTATGTGTGTAAATATAAAAAGGGGCGCTTTATACAAATCTTGCACAGGGCGCTAGTTTGGCTTGGGCCAGCCCTGATCACAGTACACATATTGAAGTTATTTCTTTCGAGTTGTCATTTTTATTGAGTGACATGAAACATGCGTAGAACATTCGAAGAGACAATTTACTTGTATTTTATTTTTTGTAAATTGTGAACGATGGTCACCAAGATTCGCAAACACTTGTATTTTGTTTTTGTAGATTCTGATAAGCAGGTCAATGAGATTCTCAAAGATGCACAATATATTACCTTCAATATGTGTACTGTGATTGTTAATAGCCAAAACAATTATTGTAACGTAAAGCTATCAAGAATCAGAAAAATCTTTGGACCAGTCCGTGTAGTGTAGCCAAACCGTCAGTTGACCAGAGATTATTTAAAAAGCTTAAACGGAGTTTACATCCTGTAACAATAAACATACCAAAAAAAGCACTTTAATCAATTAGAATTTTTAAAAAAATTGAAGTTGACCAACAATTTTCATTAACTAAAAAAAATTATAAAACAAAAATAATTAGCTTATATGTATTTGCATTTTTCTTATGAAAATTGAAACCTTTACAATCAACCAAAAAACTTAATTTTTGTATTTTTAGTAAAATATATTACTTTAATTTCAATTACACCAGCTTAATTTACTTCCTTAATAAATCTTCACTAATTTTAAGGCGGACTTATTTATTATACTTAAGGCCTCACATTTGAAAATAAAGTTCCAAAAAGATGTCGATAAGCATTTATTTTTATTTTTTTTTTTTATTTTTTTAAATTCTTATTCAACGCATTTCAAAGAATTGTAGACAGTACCGCTCACTACGTTAACAAAAACATTAAATGGCAATACTTTCAATGCAAACACATTCACTTTGCTAATAAACTCCAAAATCAATGATTTATGTCGGCAAAGGAAGTGTAACAGAATTTTGTTGAAGTAGAAAATTTAATGTTTTTTCTCCACATGAAGTATTCAAAGCAGTTAAATGAAATACCAGAGTTCCAGATCAATTTTAAAAGTCAAACTCGGACACAACATTTTGTATTCAGTTTTGTCCCCATCCCTATATTTACTTAGACAAATAAATTACTTTTTTTGTTTGAAAATATTAATCTTTTAAATTCCGTTAAATTTTCACCCAAAAACACGATTTAAAAAATATTTGTTTGGATTCTTTTCTTCTCTTTTCTTTGACTTAAATATTCAATAGCCTTGAATAGATAAGCTATTCTGTATGTTATTTGACATTCTTCGTTGTAAAGTTGAAATTTTTTTTTATTTTACAAAAATATTGTTAATTTGGAAAATTTAAGTAAATATTTATTTTCAGTGTTTTCGAAAGCAATATTATATATATTTGAATTATCTTTTTAGAAAGATTATAAAATGAAAATTATTAAAAATTTTATTAATTATTATTTCATTATTATGTATAATAGGGGGCGAATGGTTTTTCTTATTTTGAACTTGATTCAATTTTAAAATAGTGTTAGTTATTTTTGTTTGACATTTAGTACCTGCATTCATCGAATTACATAAAACTCACTAAATTAAATGAATACAGTTAGTCAGTTATGTAACATATTTGGTAAATATTTAACATTTTTTTTAAGTTTTCATGATCATTAAAACTAATCGGGCTTATTGTTAGCATTAATTTATACTTTTATCTTTAATTTTGGATTCTTACATTGCATTGGTTTCAATGAATAAAAAAATCTGTACAACTTTTAATCTGGCGCTTAACATAAATACGATAAAAAAAACACAGTTTTGAAAAATTCAACATTTAATAAGTTTAGCACTTAAACACATATATAATAAATACTTTCTATTAACTTGTAGGCACTTATTTAAATTGTTATTGTTTATTACATATTATTTAATTTCATACAATTATCCAAAAATTTCGTATCTGCAAAATTAACTTCTACTTTATTGATGTATAAGAACAATTTATTTTGTTATTATTATTTTTGCTGGCTTTTTAATGCCACAATACTCCAAAAGGTAACTATCGCATATATTTTGGTTAACAGCATACTCAAAAAAAATAGTCCAGTATTTTTTTTAAATATTTATTCTTTTTTATTACGTCAGCATAAAAAGAAAGAAAAAAATAATAAGCGTAATTCTGCATTTTCGACTTCTTATATTACCTTAAATTAAAGATTGTGTTAATTCATTCGGAAGACCTTAACCGAATATATGTATTTGTTGTAAAAATATTTTTTTTTCCGAATTTTGGAAATCAGAATAAATGACCGATTTTATATCTACCCGATTCGAAAATTTTTGAAAAAATAAATCTTAAGTTTTTTTAGTCAACTAATTATTGTCTACTGAAAATCGAATTTAATAAATAATACGCTCACAAAAACAGTTTTATATGTATTTTTTTCACGGCGGTACGTGGAGAGTCTCTAAGATTTACATATAAAATTTGTATAATAAATTGTATAATGATATCGGCATTAAAAATCACAAAATAACAAGAATTTACTTAAAAAATTATTCGTATTTTTTTTTTTTTTTGAAAACGGTTACATAGACACGGTGTTAAATTGATTTTTCTTTTGTTTGTTTATGAAATATCTTATAAACTTTTGGTTACATACATGATTTTTATATAAAATTTGCTTAAAAAATATAATTTAAACATTTGTCTAAGGCACAATTATGTTAGAAACTAATTGTAAAGCATATTAGTAGAAGCCTTTTTAAAACTACATGTATGTACGTATGTACATATTTTCAAAAAATCATAAACTAATTTACTTTATAAAATGTATTAAAAATGAGATATCAATTATGTCTCTTTTTTTCCATTTTTGTTCTTTTTTTTTTTTTTTCTTTTGAATTTTAACGTGCGATGTATGTGCTCTCGAAAAACGTTTTGTCGATTGATAAAATATTTTCTCGAAATAAGTTTAAGTTAATGCCAGTTACCTCCGATGTTATCAATCCATATCATCAATCACCATCAATAAATCACAAAAAAACGAAAAGTATTTCTACATTTGAATTCAAGTTGATTGTTCTTTAAAATTGTGATATTTCCATAAACTAGACATACATATATATCTATGCATGTGTTTATATGTAAATGCTGTGAAATAGAAAACATAAAACAGAACATATTAAAAAAAATATTCAAAAAAATTTAAATTTTTTTTAACCTTAACTTGCTATCCATTTTAGTCATTAACTTATGTTAAAAGTTCATCCATTAGAATCATCTGACCTAAAAAAAAGTTTTTAAAAAAAATCGAAATCGAAATAAAATTTTGAAAACAAAAAACCAATAATTTATGTTCTTTGCATTCCATAAACTCCAAAGAACTGTATTATTATCGGCAGTCATCAAAAATACAGTTAAATTAGGATTTATCATTGCAAAAAATTGCAACAGACTTGATTTAGTATTTTATTGTTCCTCAATAACTTAACCATACAAAGATGGCGTCCTAGCGATGTGCCTCGGTTTAGTTACTTTTAGGAATATAAAAACCGAATTCCTTTAAAAAGAAAGATATCAGTTCATTGATGCCTTCTTATCTTTTTTAGCCTCAGCACATCTTGTTCATAAACGTAAACGTATAGCGTCATCAGCGATGTCCAGTTTGGTTAGTCAAATTTCTTAAGTCAGTGTCAAACAATTTTCATGCAAGTGGTCCTAATCTGAAAACTGACGAAATTTTAATTTTGTTTGTTTTAATAAAAACTAGTAAGTAACAAAATACAAAAAAAAAACAGCCGCAGGTAGTACCGTGTACTGATATTACGGTAGCAATTGTTAGTGGTACAAAATTATTTTTGCATTTTTAAATTAATTATAAAAACACCAACAACTGACCTGACTTTATATAGAGATTGGTACATACATTGTCATTTTGTTGAATTCAAATTAAATCAATTTAAAAAAAAAAATATACTGAATAAAAGACTATAATCAATCTTATTTAAATTGTTTGCTTTATTTAAAAAAAATACTTAAGAATACTAATTAAATTAATGTTTAATGTTAAATAACTTACTTTTAAATACATTATTGTATAGTTTAACATTAAGTTGGATGAGCAATACTAAAATGTTGCAATAGATTTTGTTTATAACAACAATTAAAACCACACAAATGACATTTAAATGCAGGTTTAGATAAAATTGTTCTATCCATTCGTCCAAAACGTTGATACGAAACAATTTCCTTAATTGGTGCATCGACAATTGTTGTTTTAGGTTGAGTAGTCATAATTTTTTGTGTCACTATGCATTTTGAAAATTTATTCTTTGACGACGATGATGGTGTGACTCTTAATTGAGATTTATTTTGAACTAATGATTTTCCTTGCTTGGGTTTTTCAAAATTTTCAACTTTTTGTTTTTGTATTATTTTGGATTGATTTTCTTCTGCTAAATTTTCATTCTTCAAATCGAATTGAACTTGTATTGGAGGAGATTCGTAATTAATTTCTTCGTCAATATTTTCATCCATATAATCGTATTCATCACTGTCGGCAATTTCGTTGACAAATTCACAATTATCATCATCATCAACATCGATTTCTTCGACATCACTGCATGTTGATATTTCTTCTTCTTCTTCTTCTTCTTCCATTATTTTTTCTATAACTATAAAAAATAAATTAATAAAAAATAGATATAGTTATAAATAATTAAACATATTTTAAGTTGTAATTTAGTTAAAAGTAGAAAATATAAAAATAAAAAAATAATAATTGATAAATCAAAATAATATTGAGTACTAGGATTGGTGAGGAGGAAAGAGAATGGTTGTTTTTTTTTGTTCTTTGAAATAAAACTCACAAATTTTGTTTCTTTTTTTCTTGTATTTCAAATGTTTTTTTTCTATTTTCACTTATTTCGATTTTTTTTAGCTTGCATTTTTTCGTATATGTAAAAATATCATATAATATATATAATTTTGTTTCTTGTTTAAAATCTCAATTTGTTTTTCCTACTTGTTTTTTTTTTTATTTATTTTTTTAGGTACTATAACAATATCATCGTATATACGTATATAAATATAAATATATACTTTTTTTTTCATTTTCAATTAAATTAAAATATTAATATGGCAATCTTTGTTTTCATTTGTATTTTGGTTGATATCTTTGGAGTATACATTTTGTTTTCTTTTCTTTTTTTCATTTGATATATTTTTGCATTTCTTTTTATATATATATTTTCTTTTTTTCAAACAAGTGACAAACAACAAAAAACAAATTCTTTTTTTTTATTATTTTGTAAGCTTTAACAAACAAATTAACAATATGATAAATACACACGCATACAAAATATATGTCTGTGGGTATAAATTTGAACTAAGAGAGCTTATTTGTTAGAGATGAACAACGAACAAAAAAGAAATTAATAATACATAATTATTATTAAAAAAAAAAAAAACACAAAACAACACTGCTAAATAATTTTGGCATACAATTTTATGTAAATATCTCTTCAAGTAACAATATTACTGTAACAGTTTTTTTTTTTATTATTATTATTTTTTTTCATTGATATAACATGCTTAAAAATATAAGTATAATAATAGTAATATATAATAAATAATTAACAATTAACAACAAACAAAAGGAAACAGTTTTATTTAACTAAACATTTTTTTTTTTTTGTTATTATTACTTTTACTATTCGTCTTTCAGAGGGTTCTTTCTGTTGTGTTTTCATTTTTTTTTATTTATATGTATATATAATTAATATTTGTAATAATAAATAGATATATTTTTGTTAAAGAAAATTGATGTTTAAAACAAACAATTTATTCTTCTTTTTTTTTGTTTTAATGGCACTCGAACAAAGTAAAATAAATATGAATATAATATTCGGATATATTTTCTTTTTTTTTTTAATATGTATACGTATTTTGTTTCCATCTTCCTAATGCGTGCACACATAATTACATAATTATGTGTTTATAAATAATTAATTTGACTATTTCATTTTTTTTTGTATTTTGTTTTTCTTCGGTAAACACTTTTTTCATTTTATTTTAAAAGTAATAACAATTCAACAAATATATATGTATATATGTATATAATAATAATAATAATAATAATAATTCTGTGAGATTACTTTTAATCTCATTTGTTCATATCTTTTTTTTATATATATATATTTTATATATGTAGTTTTTTGGCAACAAAATCAACACAGTACGTTTCTCTTATTTCATTTTCATTTTAACTATGTAATATAATTGTATTTTTTTTTTTATTTTTATTTCTCTTTTTTTTAATAATTTGTATATTATTATATAAATTACTAATTTTTTACTATTTTTTTTTCTCAATAAATATTCTTTACTATTTCTTTTTTTTTACCTAACAGTTTTATAATTTTTGTTTTTTTTTTTTATATATATAAATAAAAATGATGTGGCATCCAATAAATTCGTTTCGTATTATATTTTTTTGTATGATTTACTATATTAAATTGTTTTAAATTTTGTTTTTTTTTTTTTTGTTGTTAGACTTTTTTCACACTATTGATTATTATTATTGTTATTATTTAATTTTAAAAAATATGTTTCTCATAAATAATATTTGACACAAACACCAGATTCTAGGTGCCTTTTTAGGTGGGAGCTTTGTGAAAATGCTTTGGCGCACATGAGGCAACGAAATTTCTTTTGTCCACCGCATTCGTATCTAAAAATATAAAATAAAAAGTAGAGAAAGAGAAGACCAAATTAATATTTTGTCTTTCTGGTTTATGGAAATAGATTTATTATTTTTATAAAAAATCAAAATTCATAAAATGTATTTACATTTTTCAATTATATACAGGGTGATCGGTATTAGATGCACCAAACTGCTGGAGCGAGTAGGTTGGGTTAAGACAAGAAAAAAAATCGTATGGGAGGGGGGGTCTATTTCCCCCCGTTTAGGCAGGAGGGGAAATTTTCAAAAAAAAAAACAGAAAAACAAATATTTAAAAACAACGGTACACTTTAAAATGCTATGCTATACCTTTTTGGAAAGCCAGAAATCTTTTCTTTGATTTTCATTTTAAATTAAGTTGTGTAAGTGAATAGTTTTTGAAAAATTAATTTCCAAACTCAAAATTAAAAAAAAAAAAAAACAAAAATTAAAAAAAAGTTTCAAACTAATTTTTTTCAAAATTTTATGTAATTAAGTATAATTTTTCAAAATTCAATGCTCTTATTAGCTTTCGGTCAAAAAAAGAAAACCGGATGCTAAAATGTCTTTTAGTTTTTGAGAAAATAGAAAACATTTTAGAATGAAATTTTTCCTAGTAAAAACCGTTTTTGAGATATTTGGAGATATTTGCAAAAAAAAAAAAAAACTCATTTGTATGACCTTTGACCCCTTATAACTGACCTAGCGAGCTTCGAATCGGTGAGGAACTTTCTCAGTTTTTAAAAAGTCCCATTACCATGCCAAATTTCGGCCTCTACCTAATTTTTTTCTTGTAAAAGTCTATTTTTCCTAGACAATTGTTAGCCAAGCCGAAAAACATTTATTACCATTTTTTAGTTTCTTGCATAGTTTTTTTTTTTAACTGTCAATTGATTTTTTTTTTTAATTTTACCAATTAGTAACTGTAACATTGTGTATATAGAATAAAATTAGCGCGAAATTAATATAATTGTGTGCTTTCAAGATATTCGAGCCGAAAATCATTTTTTAACTATTTTTAGCAGTTTTTTTATTTATAAAAAAAAAATTGTCGGTTGATTTTTTTTAAGTCTTACAAAACCTTTACTACGTTATTGTGTATAGAATGAAATTAGGCCCAAGTCGATAGCATTATTTGTTCTCGAGATATACGAGAAAAAAGCAAATTTACAATTTTTTTTTAAATTACTGTAATAAGAAAACCGCTGACTGAATTTTTCTGAAAACCTTTTCTGCACTTCATGGCCTTATTATCTGTAAAATAAAACCTGTTCGAAGTTGATATCTTTATGCCTTCTCGAAATATCGTGTCGGGGAAAAAAACTCTCTCTACTCTAAAAACGATGGATTCAGATGTCAGAAACCTCGAAACGTGGAGAAATGTTAAAATTTGCAATTCGACAAATGGACTTTAAATTTTCTAATTTTTTTAAATTATTTTTATTTTACCTTCATCGAAAAAGCAAGTTCAATAAAAAATCATCTAATTTTAATTTTTATTTCAAAATGTTTTAAAACATTTTTACTTGAAATACAACTTATCCAGTTTAAATGAGAATGAATAATTAACAGTCCATGATGGTAAGTGCGTAGGACTGTGTCGTGCTTGAGATCGATTCCCAGCCCTAATTAAAAAAAAAACTAATAAAAATAATAAAAAAAACGTACACTGCCTCTTGCGAGGAACTAACAAAAGTATCTCTTGTCATCTTTTTTCTTGTAATGTGAAATATAATTTTTGAGAAAAATAAATTCTGAATTCCGAAACAAAAAAAAAAAAAAAATAAAATAAAAATGAGAAAAAAAAAACACAATTTGTCGCTTTCGACAAATTGACGCAAGGGTTCGATAATTTATAAGAAACTAGCTGACCCGGTGAACTAAGTATGCAATTTTTTGTTATCACGACTTTCTGACTTTCCCTTTGTGTGTTAATATGGTTTAATAGAAATCCAACTAAAAAATCCCCATGTAAATCGGAACTTAAAACAGAGTATTTGCATTTGAAATTTTATAAAATAATACAAAAAAAATAAAAATAAATGAAAAAAAAATAAAAAAAAAATGAAAAAAAAAAATAAAAATAAAAAACAAACATAAAATTATTTCTTTAGTGCTTACATACTTTTGACTTTCTTGATATTTGTTCGTTAAAGATATTATTTATTATATATATATTTTTTATTATATGTACCTATACATTATTGAACAAATATCTAATAATGACTTCTATTTAGTTTTTAACTAAATACAAGAGAAAGTTTGCGCAATCCGGTTTGGCGCAATATTGTGAAGGTTTGAGTAAAATCTTCTAAAAATATAAGTTCAAATTATTAACATATATTATGTCCCGTCATCGTCATTTTGTTTTGCCCATACAAATTGAATGGAGAGAAATGGGAAGAGCTTTGAAATTCTTTTAGTCGATAATAGTATACATACACCTAAAACCGTAGTTTAAAAAAAAAATTCAATAACCCGTTTTCAAAAAATTGAATTAAAACAAAATTAGAACCTTTTTGAAAAATACAAAAAATTTTTAATCTTTGAATGGAGTGTTCTTTAATCCTAAAAATACCTTCTGAATAAAAATTTTAATCAAAGTTTGTTAATCCGTAACGAGAAAGTCAAAATAAAAAAAGTACCGTTAATAGCAGTTTGCGGTTATTTTTTTTTTTTTTTTATAAAAGTGCTGCATACTATACCTACCTACAATAGTACAAACAAAATTTTTCATCAAAATCTTTACATCCGTTTCCGAGATGAATAACCTTTTGCATTCTACGGTTGTAGGTATGTCAGATACCGTTATTTTTGGAACTAAAAAATGTTTTGTTTTCGCCTCCAGTAAAATCAGTAAAAACCTTATGTCATTTTCGATTGTATTTTCAGCGTGTTTCACTCCTTTTTGATTCCAATGGAATATGAAAAACTATCTTCCGTAATATATGCATCTATATGTAGTAGTAAAAACTAAATTGAATTCTTCAATAATTTCAATTCCAGAACATCCCAACAAGAAGCATTTACTATTTTGACAATTAATCCAATGAAAGACTTTAAAAGTATGTGTGTGTTCAGAGTGCACTCTCATACTCCTTAATGAAATCTTGAGTGAAAAAACACTCCTAAATCATCACTCCGAACAGCAAATGGAAGGCTTGAAGTTAAAATTTTATGGGTTATTCTTTATCAATACATCATTTAACTTAAATAATAATAAAAAAAACACTGAAATTATGTAAATGCAATTTGAACATAATATAATTGCGTAGTGTAATCGACGCACTTTGATAAAATCAGTTCTATTTTCCGAACGCTTATACTGGAATTATGTCAGTTCAGTGTTGGGTATCACTTTTCTATTTTCTTTATACCCTTTCTCATTTTATTCAAGGGGCTCTTCATATTCACATAAAAATGTAAACAAAACTTTGTCTCCTTTTTAACTTCCCATAAAGATCTCTACCAAATTCGACAGCAAAAACTTGGCACAATGACAGATGAAATTGAAAAAAAAAAAAGGGCGGGCTAATTTTAATTACAAAAATCTAGCTATTTTGTGCCATAAAAAGATTAAAATATCTTATATAAAGTATAAAAACATTTTTACTTGCAGGTTTTCTATAAAAATAGGAACAAAACAATTCCAAATATGTATTTGCCTCCAAAATAAAACAAACAAATGACTGCCACTTAAATGTCATTGTGCCAAGAATTTTAGTTTGACATTTATAAATATGAACGAGACAGAGATATATTGTTGTTTGTTAAAAAGCTCTATTGGAAGTTATTGTAATCGGTCTGATTTGTGAAATTGAAAATTTTGACATTTCTCGACGTTTGGAGGCGTCTGGAGTAGGATTACATTGTTTTTAGAGAGATGTCAGTGTACGTTCGCAAGCTTTTTTTCGCCAACGATATCTCGAGAACGCATAAAGATATCGACTTCAAATAAATTGTATTTTACAGATAATAAGGCTATAACGTGCAGAAAGGATTTTCAGAAAAATTCAATTGGCGGGTTTTTGTTACAGTAATTTAAAACAAAAAGTTGTAAAATGGCTTGTTTCTCGAATATTTCTAGAACAAATAATGAAGTAGTAGAAAATTGGTAATACATAAAAAAAATCAACGCAGTTTTTTTTTTTTTTTAATTAATAAAACCATTAAAAAATGTTAAAAAATATCAAATATCTTGAGAACACACAAAGATATTAACTTTGGGTTAATTTTATTTAATACACAAAGTTATAGTTGATAATAGGTAGAGTTTTAAAAAAAATCAATTGACGGTTTTTTTCTAGACCAAAAAAACTGCAAAACAAACTGCTAATAATTGTTTAAATTTTTCCTGTCGCATATATTTAGAGCAAACAGCCTTCCCTTGATTGCACAACTGATTAGTTTTTCGAAGATTTTTTATTGGTAATTTTCTTATAAAAAATAACACCGGGTTTCGAGTTTCAAAGTGAACCAATGGGAAGTTATCAGTGTGGGTCAAACCCAGCTTCTTTTTTAAAATATATATTTTCCCTTATTTCCGTTACAAAATTTTAGAACGTTACCCCGACAAAAAATTTTTAAAATATTTTGTACTAGACGGTTTTAAGGCACATAAGTCACACCTAAAATCATAAATATAAATTTAATACATAGGTATATCAGAAACATTTTTAGTTTTAAAGTTGTCATACAGGGTGATGTACCTTAGTGACAAAAAGCTAGAGCGTGTAGGTAGACTCGAGACAAGAAAAAAAATCGTACAGGAGGGGGGATCTATTTCCCTTCGTTTAGGTGGGAGGGGCAATTTTCTAAAAAATTGACTTAAAATAGAAAAAAATATCATTGAACAACAACGTTTTGACATCTGGTTTACACTTTTTTTTTTTTTTTTTTATGTCGATTTTTTTAGAAAGTGGCACTTAAGTGGCCGATATGAAAGAAAACTAACCCTTTCGAATAAGATATCAATGACGTCAGTGGCACTTATATATCCGAAGAAATTGAGCTCAAATTAATTTGAGTATTCCTAATTTAGCTGCAATTTACCCCAAACGCGATGACTCTTCATCTGAAACTATGAGGCAATAGCTATTAAACAATTCCTCTATAATATTTGCGCAATCTTTATCTACCGATTGGTATATGTAGGATGTCTGTAGTGCAAGCAGTCACTGAGCAGTAGAGCTCGAGCGGTACATGTTTTCGTGACGGTCCTCTTTTCGCTACATCACACCTAACCGTCCGAGAAAGACATGTAATCCATGTCAAAAAAAGCTCAATATCACTTACCCAATTGGGCGGCACTTAAGTCTTCCCATGTTGGTCACTTAAATGCCACTTATTCGGACTATAAAACTGAGCCTAAAGCTTCAATATGGAAAACTTAAGTATAGCACTTATTCCGGTAAATAAATGCACTGTGAAACTGGCTCTTAAAAGAGTCTAGACTCTAGATAAAAGTTATTTTCAACAAATGAGAGTTTTAAAAAGGCATTTACCTATTGTTTTTTTAATCTTTATACATTCTTCTGAAACTTTAATAAATTTTAGTTATTTAAGTAAATCAATAGATGTATTGTATTCAAGGTCCCTTGCAAATGTTCTGGTATCATTTTAAAAGTACAAAAGTGTAACATTTTCTTACACTCTCACAACAAAATACATTGAAAAAAATCTTCCGACACCTTTTGCACTTTTACTCCTGAACCCCATTGCAACAGACAAAATTAGGATCGTACGTGTATTTGATAGCAAGCCATATATCATTCTTGCTGACAGCTGTTGTTCGTATGTGTATTTTTGCAGCGTTACAACGGAATAGAAAACATCCGTTCACTTTTTTTACTTGGCTTGTTGTACCAGATCGTGAACAGCCCTAATAGTTTTTTTATGGATTTTTATATAATTTTCTGAAAACAATATACCAATGACCATAATATAGACATAACGCAAGTTTTGAGAATGATGGGGATTATCGCAAACAAAAATGTAACTGGGAAAGTTTCTTTCGGAATTTATTGGTATCAGGAATAAATTTTTCAGAGGATTTAGCTTTGCAATCCAAAACAAAGACTTTTTGTTTGAGAGAATTTTTTTCGGGAGATGATAGCAGAAAATGTTTCGAGAGAATAAAATATTCTGATGTAAACAAAAACAAAACTTCAGAGCTCAAAAAATTCAATTTTTTAAAAACCAACAAAACTAGGATTTTTTAATTATTAAGTAGGTAGGTACATATATTTAATTTGTTAATAAAATGTTCACTAAAATTTTTAAAGTGTTTATATGAAATTTTATAAATTTGCATAATCATATGTACCTAAATTAATCTAATCGTAGCGATATATGTAAATAAAATGCACGACTGAATCGCACGAACTTGCTCTTGTAGTATTTAAAAGTTGCTTCGAATTTTAAAGATTGAGTGTAATATACATAAGTACATATAATTACTCATGTTTTTTTTTGCGCATTTTTATCTTCGCTTAAAAAAAAGTCTACGTTAAACACGACAACACTACGGAATTATACCAAATTGTTGTTGTATTTAATATGGAATATTTTTTAAGCGAAGATAAAAATGTGCAAAAAAACACAGCTATTAATAATCAAATTATGTATTTATGTATTTAATTAATTGAAATATATGGAAATTGAAAATTAATCTCAGAATAAAGAACGCCATCTCAATTCTTAAAAAAATATAAATTTATGCAGAAAAAATAATTAAAAATCGTTGGAGCGGTTTCTTAGAAAAATAATATGGAATGCCATTTTTGAGAATTTAATATTATACAACTAAAACCATTATTTCAAAAAAAAATGATTTTTCAAAAAAAAAAAACACATGAACTTTTTTGAAAAATTCAAAAAATATTTTTTTGAAAATATTTATATGCAGTATTATTCAGACTTGAAAATACCTCCAGAGTAAAAATTTTGATCAAAATCAGTTGAGTCGTTAGCGAGAGAGTCTTAAATAAAAAGAGACGGTTACCGCTTAGAATATTTTTTGATAATTTTTTTTTCACCAAAATCCGACCCTGATAGCAAAAACACACATAATTTTTTATCACAATCGTTAGAGCCACTTTTGAGATAAATAACTTTTTTCAAGATGGTTGAATGGCAGGTACCTACCGTTATTTTTTGAGCTAAAAACAACTCTCTATTTCCCCTCTAGGGAATCACCTAAAAATCTTATGCTTCAAGTTCAACGAAAATCACTTCAGTGGTTTAGGCTGTAGGGCTCAACCTACAGACATACAGACAGACGGAACCCACTTTGTTCTTCTTCCTTATCATCGTAATATCAAGTTTGATTGAAATCTCAAATTCGATTTTTTTACGAATCCAAAACTTTCCCTATAATAAAGCCTGGATATGTATATCGCAAGTAAAAATCCGTAAAGTTGTTTTTGAATTAATTTTTAAAACAAAAATCGTCGTTAAATTGGAAAAAAAAAACATAAAACAATGTTAAATAGATCATCTAAAAAAAAAAGATTATCTTGACGAATTTTTAAACGAGAAACCGTTAAAGTGCGTTTTGTTTTTGTTTATGTAATATTTTACAAAGTTGTTTCAAAAAATACGCAAAGTTTTGGCCCACTTATTTAAGTAACATTTAAAACCAGAATCGATGGGTCTAAATTTCCTGTCATTTATTGATCTTTAGACGTAAAGAAGTTGATAAAAAAATATGCTAAATATTCTGTCTTTGAAGTTATGACGATACAAATTGGAATGGAATTAGTAGAAGCCATCTGAGGAAAGTTCCCCTTGGCGAAATTGTACAGAAAAATGTTTGCTATCCTCTGTTTCAAAAACTATCCCAATTGAAAAATGTAAATTTAACTTAAAAACAAATAATTCATAAAAAAAAAAAAAAAAAATTAAAAACGCACCTGATATGTCTCTGTAATGAACTAGCATCTTTGTAGCTTTTTAAACAATTGAACCGTGGACACTGATATCTTCCGTCCGGATTGATGAACTTAAATAAATCAGAAAACTTCAACTCGTACCAATAATCTCTGATAAAGGGTTGATTTGGATTTGGTGTACCCGATGATGGAGGTGGTGTTTGACTTGATGTTGTTGAACTTCTTCGACCTGAAATAATTTGTTATAACTTTGTTATGGCTTTTACAAAGAAATAAGAACACTATTAAATATATCAATTTTATAATTTTTGAATATATTATAAATAAGCTAAATATTTATTTTCCAGTCATTTTCAAAAAAAAAACTCATTTTAATTTATAATTTAAAAAAAAAAATTAATATGAAAACAAAATATTAACTAAATTAATTTTAATTGGAAGCTTTCACAAAACAAAATCAAAGAGAAAAAAGTCTTAATTATTTGCTCTAAACAAAGTTATAAAATTTGTTTTGCGTTGTAGGTTTTTTTTTGATAGAAAATAAACTAAAATAAGTAAGTTAAGTTTTTATTTTTAAATAAAGCAAAACAAAATAAAGATATAAAAAAATACAAAACAAAAATAAAAAAAACTATACAAACAACGGATTTTAAATAGGTAACTAAAAAGTTGAAAAAAAAAAAATTATTAAAAATATATTATAATAATAATTATTATAAGTTTGGCATATTTACAATTTTGGGGTTTACGTTACGCTTTTGTGTTATTTTCTATATGCGTATATATATATGTTTATATATTTGTATGCTCTGATGCTGGCATGGGGGAGCGATGTGGTGAGTTCATGAGGATGATGATGAAGCGATTATGACTTTAAGATTTTTTTTTGTTTGATTTGTTTAAAGAAACTCTGAAAAAATCCATGATTATAAAACAAAAATATTTATGAACAAAAAGAAAATTAAAAAAAAAAATAATTAAATAAATTTCATCGATTTTACAGAAGAAAACAATTTTTTTTTCTTTTGGTGTTTTTTTTTCGGTGAGAAAAAAATTTATAAATTTTATTCATGTAGAAAAATAAAGTTTTACAATACCAATTTCTTTTGTCTGATTTTTTTTTTATTTAAATTAAATAAATTAATGTTATCATAATTTAAAATAATTAACTTATATACTAAAAAGAGATACAATTTTTATTTAGTTAATTTAAGAGCTTTTTGTATTTAATTTTATTTGTTTGTTTTTTTTTTTAAATAAATTAATAATAAATGTATAACACAATTTTGTTGAATTGTACTCAAGTTGCACGAAAGTGTATTGAAGTCATTTTGCTATATATTTTTAATATGACTTTTTTTTAAATACTTAAACAGCAGGAACAATTTTACAGTTTACAGTTTAGTTGAAATAACTTAAGCACTATAGATTTACACACAGAAAATAGACAGTGGAATTTTTTCTTATCGTCCTCAAGAAGTTAAAGTAAAACTTGAATATTTTCAAGGTTTTAAGTACAATATTGATCTGATCATGATATTTTTTTAAATTCTCACATTCAAATGATTTTGAAAAACCCTGTAAAAAAAAGCTAGTTAAAAATTTAAGCTTTCAAAAAAGACGAAAACCACAAGTTTTCCACAAAAAAAAAAATTACGAAAATTAAAAAAAAAAAGGAGAAGGTGGTTTCAATGATAAATTTTTCATATCATATCAATTTTAGATTAAATTGTCTTTTTAAGCGCTCTATGACACAATTTTTCAGTCCCCCCCTTAACAAACGAATCGAAATTATTTACCCAAACTTTTGAAACTGAGAAATTTTGCTGAGAAAATTATATTGAGGAAATTGTGGAAATCTCTGAGATCTCAAAAATTTTAACAGACTAATTTAATAAAAAAAAATTAAAAAAATTTAAAAATTTTAAACTTGAAAAAAATGTTATAACTTAAGATTTTTTTTTTCTAGTTTTTAAATGTTAAGTATAATTGTTAAAAAAAAAATGTGAATGTTTAAAAAGATGTGATGGTAATGACAGTTCTTTAATTACTATAGTTTTTATTGAACGTGTTGATCAAATAAATTTAAAAATTATAAATGTCAAAATTATTAAGTTTATAATTTTTTCGAATTATAATAAAGGTAGACGTTTTTTGAAAATGATCTCAATATTTTCGAATATATGTTAAGAGTGTTTAGGAAGTGTTTAAGAATATCACCAGTTTTATTCAGAGTTGTTGAAAGCTCTTGGGAAGGTAGCGTATATAGATTCTTAATTGCTTTTACTACTGTTAACACTTTGTTTAAAAGATTTAACGTTTTTTTTTTAAGTTTTCGAAAAGCATTTATTTTTGAAACTCTTTCGATTCTTAAGCTCTCAGAATTGTTTTTTTTTTTTTTGAGAGGAACTCATGCCAAACAAATTGAAGAGAAGCAGCATATGGCAAGGAGATGAGATGATCGAATTACTTAAACTTTCGTCTTTTAAAAAATCTTAATTTTTTTTCAAAATATCTGATCAGTAAAAAATTAACATCTGAATTAAAAAAAAAAAATCCCACCATCAGTGTTTCCAACATATACTCTTAAAACTATGCTATCCTACTCTTAAAAGTAGTTTTTGTTTTTATTTTTTAATCAATTTGGTATCATATCTATCCTTAACAATACTAAATTTGGCATGTTTTTTCGCAAACCCTAAATTTGATTAAATAATTTTTTTCATTACCATTTTTTTTTTTTTTTTTGTTATAACATTTAATTTATAATAATCTCTGAATTTTTCTCTTTATTTTACCTCTGTGATTTTTTTTTTGTTTTTATATAAGACATTTTATTTAGTGTATATATTTTCTATTTTTTAAGTTTTTATTTTTTAAATAAATATTTTCTGTTAAGCAATTTATTCAGGCACTATATGTATGATTTATTAAATGAACTGTTTAAATAGATAATTAATACTTAATGTTTAGTTTAAGTTGTGTTAAATTTTTAAGCTACCATTTTCTTTTCTTTTTTATTTTGTTATTTTTTTGTTTTTGTTTTTATTTTTATTTTTCCATCAAAGCACTTTAAGAAATTTAAAAATTATCAAAAAACGTATCTTCTTTAAATGACGATCTTCTACGTTTCAAATGAGTTATGACATGACACTTGAGATTATCTTTGCGTTTTGTTGCAAAATCACAATGGGGACATCGAAATTTAGGTGTGGCACTAATGTGGGGACATTCATAGCGCGTGTGCCGACCGAGAGTGCCACGTGAAGCATATGTTTTACCACAATATTGACAGGTAAACCGTTTTTGTAGTTGTGAAGATTGTGGCTGATAAGGAGGATTGTGTTGTTGAAAATCATGTTGCTGTTGTTGGTGTTGTTGTTGTTGTTGTTGCTGTTGATGTTGGGTAGGTAGTGTTGGTAGTCGAGGTTGATGATGGCCTTCTTCTTTAAGTATTGTCGGTAGAAAATCTAAAAAAGAATTTAAATTTGTTTGTTTTCTTTTGTGTTTCTTTTTTTTTGTAACTTTAGTTTCTTTATTTTTTGAAAAAAAAAAAATATTTGAAAAGTGAGTTTTTTTTTACTTTATGACAGACCAAAAATATAACCAAAACAAAAAAAAAATTGAATGTTTTGTGAGTTGATGAAAATTTGAGTTGTTGGTTGAGAGAATTCTTTTTGTATTTTTTTTTTTTTTAATTTTGTTTGAAAATAGAAAATATACACATTACAAACAAATTGAATAATAAAATTAAATAAATAAACAAACAAAATTAATTTATAAAATATACTTGCAACAAAAACAAATATTTTTTTTTTTTAATAATTTTTTTTTCTGGGGTAAAGGTACATACATATACATATATTTAAGATAATGAAATAGGTTTTGCGAAATAATTTTTAAAAAATCTCAATGGAATGCATTTTTTTTTTTGTTTAAATAAATTAAATTAGGATTAATATTGGAATTATTTAATTAATAATAAACACATTCAAATAAATTAGCAATAAATGTTATTAAAACTATACGACTAGAAAAAATTAGTTAATAAAACATAGGTAGGTAAGGTATGTATGTATGTATATAATAATAATGTGATTAAATGTTATGTTAAGTTAAACTAAACTGCTTAATAATAGTGGAATGTTTTTCTTTAGTTTCTTTTTTCCAATACGATTATAAAAAATAGATATATCTATATTTATATGTTTATGTAGTTATATTATTTTTAGTTTTAATTTTAGTTATAGTAATTTATTTTTTAATTTTTTTGTAATTTTCATTTAATTTTTGTATCGATATATTAAATTTTTAAAAAAATATGTTCGCCAAAGTAGTGTGCAAAATTTTGTTTTGCAAATGCTCGTCTTCTCATGTTGTTGATATTTTATTAAATATCCTATCAAATATTCATTGTTTTAGAAAACCTGGTATCTATAGGTATTTTACACTTATTCTAGAAAAATAATTGAAATTTTATCTCCTTGCATTTGTTTATCGATGGAATAGATTTTTTTGAAAGTTTAGTTCGTTTGATTTTGATTTGACCATTTCTATAGCAGACTAATTTTGAACATATGTTTTTATGTACAGGTATGTATTAGGTTTAACATGATCCATTGACTTTTTCAATATACAGTGAAGGTGTTTTCGAAAAGGGGATAAATCGAAACATTTAAAAGTGACGTTAGTTTAAGGGATTTTTTCTTTAAACTCGTCTAATCCTAAGTGGGATTTAGGTCACGAAAAAGGAATAATGAATCTTTCTTTACATAGCTGTACTATTCGAATATGAAATACTGATCCCGGCTTAATTTTTCCTTCTCATTTCAACATCCAGACATTTAAAACTTGGATATCTCGTACCCCTCCTCTCTCTTTTCTGAACGCCCGACCGGGACTGGTAGATACTTAACAAAGTATACCAAAATTAAAAGGTAGTCAAAATCCCTGTAGACCTAAATGATGTAATCTCGCATTTAAAGTTTTCGTATTATTAAAACCTATTCTGATCGAAATGGTGTCAAAAAAGAGACATTTCTCAAACACAGAAAAGCATCATATTATCTCGCTCATTTATTATTTAAACAGTTTATAATAATTAATCACCCGATTACTGAATTTTAAACGCGCACCAGCTAAAATTGGGTATTTATCCCGGAGGAACCGTTTTGAACTTCCAGTTCACTGCAGTTAAGATATTTCTAAGTTCTAAGTATTTTGTACCAATTTCTTTTTTTCTTTCCGTTTATCAATAAAATATCCTAGGAAAATTAAGACATTCGAAAAAATTCCGAAAATCCAAAATTTTGATCTCAACCAAAATTTTTTCTTTAGTGAAAAAAAATCGACCATGGTTTTTGGTCTTGTGGGGTGAATTTTCTACTAGCTTCGACACGAAGCTGACACTGACACTTTTTTTGTAAGAGCGACTGATTTTGAAAAAAAAAAAAACATATTCAAAAGCTGAACTTGCACTTCATTGAATAAGAAACAAGTACCTAGATACATTAAAACAAACAACACTGATATTGTAACATTTGCGCAATAAAAAATTATTGAATTATTGCTTTTTTATGTCCTGATAACTCCAAGACTCTTTCAACCCTCAAAATTTAGAGTACCTACTTTAAACAAGTAGACGACCATCAAACAATTCCGACAAAGCTCAACCTTGGTGGAGAGCTTTGCTATGATGTCATATGCTCTCCACTAAAGTTGAGCTTTATCAGAATTTTGTGATGGCCTTTTTTAGTCTTATTTTCCGGTGCTTAAAAGGAAGAAATCTGAAGTCGAATTGTACCGTTAATATAATAAGAAAAATAAAAATAGATAAACCATCAATCAGCCAATTATACAAACTTAAGTTAAAAAATTTAAATAAGAATTAACTAAATCTTTGTGCAATGTCTTCAGAAATTCTGAAATCTTTTGTATTAACTCGGTAACCCATGACCTTTCTTCTCTCTTTACCAGCCCTAAACAGCGTGGCCGAAGTGGCACGATCGTGCTTTTTTGACACGATAATTTCCTCGTGGCACGGTGGCACGAAAAATTTCAATATGGCACGTTTTTTTATTTCCATTATTTTATTCAAAATGAAGCCAATTTAATGAAAATTGGTCCTAGTTCCCTAAAAAGTAGGCAGAAGCACTTTATTTTTAACAATGCACGAAGAGAGCAAAAGATTTCCATTGATTAATTACAGGCTTTTCACGAAAATAGAAGAATTTGTGGTTTTTTCATGTGACACGAAAAAAGGCACGTTTTCCCAGAAAATATGGCACGTTAATTTTATTTCAGGCGGCAACGCTGGCTCTAACACTAATCATATGTTCTCCCACCAAACGTTCAGTTACTATGTATACCAGCTTTTGATAATGAAATGTTTCATTGTCATATTTAACAGTAAGGCGAAAAACTTTCTTTATACAAATAATAACGAGATCTTTTTTCTATGTTTTAAGTTTTAGCATAGTAACAAAGCTTTCCGACAAAACGATACACAACAAATTGGATTATAAAGCTCTTTTTGTTTACGTTTTAATTCTATAGTTCCAAATCGTTCCAAAATATTCATCAAGTCACTTTTGACTGGAGAGAAAAAAAAGTTAAAAAATTTTAAGTAATTCATTGTTCCTGAACTTATTTTCTTCCAGACTGATGGTATAACTACCATTTAATGTGTGAAAGAGCTCACTGCTAATTTTCTTTTAAATTTTGGTTGTCTTTGATTTTTGAAAGCTCACGAGTATGTTCTAAAAAAAAAGCTTTTAAGTCAGATTTGATGTATGAACTTTGTTGAACAAGTTATTTCTTAACTTAATATTCAATTCTCAACAAAACTTGCCTTATAATATTTTGTTACATTTTATTTTGTAATTCGGCTATAACACGGTACCTCCTGAGGCTTGAATCTTTTCGAAATTATTGAGCGCGAATACGAAACGAGATACGATAATTTTTCACATTTAACTCATTAAATTCTGGACCCATGTTCTGTAACTTCTCGCATGCATCTAATCGGTCGAGAAACGATGGAAACTGAAACAAAATACATGAGTTTTGTTCCATTTTTTAGCGTTTCTCGACTGATTTTTTCGATGTGAGAGTTGCAGAACATGGGTCCCGGAAAGAGTCAAGACCCTTGAGGTTTTGTGTAATTGTGTAAAGAATTGTAGGGTACAGCCTGTTACAAATTTTTGTGATTTACCTCGTATTTTTTTTTTCACTTTAAGACTTTAAATACTAATTAATGAACTTTTATGAAGGGAAGATCAAAACTTCTCGTTTTCGTTTGAACGTTACTATTACTCGGCGTCTTTTTGACGGAATGGACATTGCTCATACAAAACATCTGTTCGTTGACTGCCCTTAACGGAACATTTTAGTCCAAAATTTGCGTTTAGATTGTGACTGTTGGTATGTGAGATCGGTGAAGAGCACTGCATGTGGATTCAGACAGGATGGATAGTGTCAGCGCATATATTTTCTGCACAAATAGACAATAGGCGTGTTTTATTGGGAATCTATACCTAGTAAAGTAAGAAACTCCCAATAAAACGCATCGGCAGTAGCTTGGTTTTTATTTTTCACATTTGGTACTATTGAACATGTATCGAAATAAAAATTTAATATTTTCAAGATGATATGGTAATTAAACAGTCTTAAAAGTTAGTTTTTATAAAATAATTCATGAAATAATTGTAGGTTTTTGCGAGCATTGTGCGAGTAAAGTGACAAATTGCAAAATCCAATACGAGACTCGAATAAACGTAAAAAATCTATCCACAGTGAGGTTCTACTTTAGCTTTTTATCGGTCGTTATCATACTGGCGATGTTGTATTTGCAATTCATGTTAAATCGTACTGTACTATGGATAGATTTACCAATAAAAACACGCCTCATGTTTTTTTCGCGCGGCAGTGACGCGAACTTTAATTGCCAAAGAAAAGATTTCTCCTTTGAGGTTATCTTCAATTGGCAAAGGCGCAGTTTTATTACGCAGAAAAATAAAAATTGTCATGATATCACGATAAAGGTAAGGTATACAAAAAAAATCTAGCTAATTTCATGGAAATTAGTGACAAATCAAACAAACAAATAAGTTCAGAAAATCTTAAGCCAAGTAAAAAACCTTGGATAAGCCTATTAAAAGCTTAATTTGATAACCCATTTATAGAAGTCTCTCTTATAGGATAGGTATACTTAGTCAAAAACACAAACAAAAATTACATTTCAAAGACATGCTTTTTCAGGTTTCTTGAAAAAGCACTTTTTGTTTTAAAATGCACTTTTTGTTTAACTATAACGAGTTTGTTGACGTTTGGACTAAAGCTATCGGTTGGCAGCTGGTATCTCCTACTTCAACAGCCGCGATAAGGTATGTAATCAGAATGTCGCTTCCCAGACTATTACTGCAAGGGTAAACCGTAAACAACTTTTGAGTCTATCATTTAAAATTGTATTGCCATAAGGCATTACAACAAAGCTACCGAAATACCTTTGGATACAAATTTTAATTTTTTTTTATCAGTTGGTAGCATACTTTCCATCTATTTTTGGTATTATTATTCCTATCTCTTTCTTCTCTTGCCTGGTTGAAATGCTTAAAATCCGAATGCATTTTCGGACTTTTTTGGTCAATTTTTTCTTTATGCAAATAAAATGCATTTCATTGGGCTCTATTGGGAATCTCCCATGGAATTTTGTTTCCCACGGAATTAATATTCCCATGAAGATTTTTTTGCTATCGTGAATCTTCCATGGAATAACTTTCCCTCGAACACAAATCCAATGCAATGACAGCCAAATTCCCCTGGAAAATTTATTCCCGATACCAATAAATTCCGAGGGAAACTTTTCGGCATGATTCACGTTCACAAGGTTTGAACGAGGGAAACTTTTGTTCGCGATAACCCCAATTAATTAAATGGCTAAATATTGATAAATTTAATTTTTGGTGTTTAAGCAAAAAAGCTACATTATGTCAATGACAGAAAACGATTTAAAATTTTTTTCGGACTCGTTGTAAATTGAAATTCTTATCAGAAAATACATATACACAATGTAAGTCCGAAAATACCAAAAATCGACATTTTTGACAAACCTACCTTTACAAACATTAGTCGACCATTTCATGAAGTGATTCAAGTTGAACAAGTCTAAATCTATGACAGTTCCACCGAAAAAAAATTACAGCTGTCATACGCGCTATTTCGGTACTAAAAAAAAATTAAAATCAGACTTTGACGGGCTTAACTTTTTTTATATGTAAAGTAGGTTTTGAAATTTCTAGAAAAAACCTATATCGATGAATTGTTTTTCTTCAATATTATGAAGTCTACACCAAGCAGAGTATCATCCATGAGGACATATCAAAAAAAATTGAACGTTTGTCCTCAAAATAATAGGTTTGTATTTTTGTTCTTAAATGCAGAGAATATTAAATTTGAATTTGTCAAAACAGTCAGTTTGGCCTTGGACTAAAACGAAGAACTCAAAAAAATACAAAGCAAATCAATTTTGCAAAACATTTTTTGTTCCGTTTTTGTTTAAATTATATTGAAATCCATTAATTGTCTTGAATAAAAGAGAGAGAGAAAAGACGAGTAATAGAAAACGATATTAAGAAGAAAACTACAATAATTGACTTTGCTTTAAAGAAAGTTTATCAAAACTCTTTGTTTTCTCAAAAAATGAGACAGACAAGACCCTATGCAAAGTTTATGCTAAACTACAAAAATAAATATCTACAACCCCTTATAATTTTTATAATAATTTAAGTGTACCTTCACCATATTGTTTTTTTTTTTGTTCTTAACTTTGCATATTTTCACAAATAAAATAAAAGCAACATAGAATAAAATATTCCACCATAACCAAAAGCAAGCATTTCGTTAACAAGGGAAACAAAATACATTTAAAACGAGCATTCACAAAAATTTTCCAAAAAATGTTTCGAATAAGTATGTATGTATGTAATACAAATTTCCACAAATTATTGTATGTATCCAATTTTACAAAATGAAAATTTTAATTTTCTTTAATTATGTATGTAATATTAAAATTAGAAAAGAGTATTATTTCTTGTTAAGTTAATTTTTTTTTTTAATATTCAAAAATAAATAATTAAGCTTATGTATATATTTATACATATATATAAAAATATATATATTGTAAATGTATATATATATAGTTTGTATATATTTCATGCAAAAATAGAATTTATATAGTTTTCTTGTTTTTTTTTTTTTTTTTTTTTTAATTTTAAAATGTAAATTTGTGATTCTTGTTAAATTAAAAATATTTTTTTTTTTTGTTTTTATATTGTATATTGCTAGTAGACAAAAATCGTTTTTTGTTTTGTATTTTTAATTCTATGCCATTTCTGGCATATTGTAACTATTTTGTAATTTCACAGCTAACGGAAAAAATTCTTTTTGTAATTTAGCAAAATGTGTTTTAATATGTTTGGTTAGATTATCGCTACGTTTAGCAGCATAATTGCACGTAGGACATTGAAATAGAGGGCGTTCGGTTGTAAAACGGCATTCAAATCGACGATGGCGTGATAAGCTTTTACGTGTTTTATATGATTTACCACATTGATCACATGAGTGTTGATACCATAATGAGAAATCTGTAATAATTAGATGATTTTTTTTTTTTTGTTTTGTGTTCTTTGTTTTTTTTTTTTTAATGTTTTTTGTTTCGAATGTTTTTTAATTTAATTTAAAAAAAAAAAATGAATATATAATCGGAATGCAATTCTATTTACACACAAAAAAAAACAAGCTAACTAGAGCACGCATTTTTTTTTATCTACTGAAAAGAAAAACCAAAAAAATAAGAATTTCTCTGAAAAAAAAAAGATAATTTTTTATGTACACGAATTAAACAAACAAAAAAGTAATCCAAAATAAATTGCGAAGAAACCAACTAAACAAACAAAATGTTGACGAGCGGAATATAGAAAATAGTATAACCTAATAATATAAATAAAAAACATTTGTATGCATTTTGAAATTGAATTCTTTTGTTTTTATTTAATTTAAAATATTCCAATAAAACATTTATAAATTTATATAAATTATCATTGTTGTTTTGTTTTTACATAGAAAATGATATATGTATTTCAAAAAAAAAAAAAAATAACTTATTTATAAGAGAATAAATTATGACAATATTTGCTAATATTCTCCAAAACCACCGATCATAAATAAAATACTGTTACAATATTTTTTTTTGTATACAAAAGCTTTGTGATATTAAAAACAAGTTGTATAGAAGTTGAAGATAAAAGTATTGATTGTAAAGAAAAAAAAAAGAATTATAGGAAAATAGTACATTAAAATGTTGAGAAGAAATTTTTTTAAACCCTTGCACCATCGTTTAATTGAATGTATAAAAGTTTGTATCGTTTTCTTTAGAATTCACATATGGAGATATATGTATATGGGAAGGCAGGAAGATTCAGGATACAATTGTTAGAGCTGAAGACTTCTTCCATTTGAGGGTGTTTGTGTGTAAATAACGTACAATCTAAAAGAAATATTTTTATTTGGTTAGTAAAATTTATTTTACTTTTTTTTGATTTTGATAAAATAAAAATCCTCTCTCTTTTTATTTATTTTGATAATTTAAAAATCAAACAAAAAAAAAAACTTTTATTTTCTGAGCAAAAAATAGAGAGAGAGAAATTTTAATTTTTTTTTGAAATTTAAAATGAACCAAATAAAAACTTTTTTTTTTCATTTGAAAAAGATTAAAAAAAGATGTGATTTGTTTGAAAATTTTGGTGATGATTTAAAATTAAAAAAAAAAACCGGTATGGGTACATAATTTGAAATAATTAAACTTAAGTAAAAATATAAAATAAAATTGTTTAAATTTTTAATTTATTATTAAAAAAAAAGCTTTCGTTACGAGTGTCGTTTGATTATCAATAGTTAACTTTATTTGTCAAAAGTCGCCATGGGAAACAAAAATATTATTTTAAGCAGCTGTTGTAGCAGATATCATCAGTTATTTTTCATAATTCATTACACAGCTTTTCAGACAGCTTTTGATAATAACAATATTAATGTGCCCAACTTTTTGATACTTTTATCGACTTTGAACGTTGAACGACACTCGCAATAAGTCTAAAGGGACTTATCTTCCGTTTGAAAAAAAAAAAAAATAAAAGCTTTTTATAATTAAAGAGAAAAAAAAACGCAAGTGTTTTTTTTTTTTTAATTCACAACAACTCTTGTGTTCACATAAAATAAACAAAAATAAAATTACTACATTTAAGTTCTTCTAAGCTTAGTTAAGCTTAATTATATTTCAAAACCTCAAATATTAGTTCATTCACGCTGGGAATCAACTGAAGAGAATTTTTTTAAAAAAAAAAAGATAACTCTGAATTAATGAGTACTTTCATTGATGGTTTATTAACGCTGTTTTTAACCAAGTTAAAATTTTTTTTACATTATAATTCTCTGGTTTTAAAGGCTTAAGACAAAAAATGTGATTTTTTTAATATTTTGTTTAAGTAAGTTTAAATTAGTTTTTCTCTTTCGATTGATATTAAAAAATATCAATCTTAAGAAATCATCAATCTTGATTCTGATATAAACTGGTGAATAAAGAGAAAAACACTCATAAAGCTTATTTTTCTTAAATTTCTTTTGAATTCACATCGACGATTTTCTATGAAAATTTCATTTTAACTCGAACTGTTAAGTCTGTACTCTTTAAGTTTGAACTTTTAATTCAACGTAACCTCGATAATCTTAGAAAAAGATAGATGAATGGAACACACTCAAAAAAAAGGCAAAAAAAAAAACTAAACTAACTACTCCAGATTAAAATCTCAGCTAATTTTGATATGAATCGAATGATTATTTTGTTCGGTTTGGAAAAAAACCCGTTACAATCGAGCTTAAAAATTGTTTGCAGATAAAAAACAATTCAACAAAAAGAAAACTTATAATGTTTTGAAATTTTGATAGATCAACAGAAGAGAAGAATATCACATTCCTTAAGGAGAAAGACTGAGGTTTGTTTGTATCTTTTTTCTTTCGAACCAAAAATATATCTAAACAGCTTCGAGATTTTAAGATAACTTTTTTTAATTAAAATCAGAATTGAAAATATTTTACGTATTTTATAGTAACGAAATTGTTTAATTGTATGATTTTTTTTTTCTTTATAAAAACGAAAGAATTGTCGTGTTTTTGAAGAGCTTTGTTTACTTTTTTTGAAGCATTTAAAATTTTTTTAAAACTACATACGAGTAAAGAACATTAAAAAGCTTTTTTTTTCAACGAAAGCCCTTTTATATTTATTTTATTTTTATGTATAAATAAATAAATTTAAAAAAAAAAATAATTTTCTACAATATAAGACACCAAAATTTACAAACTCTATCGCCTAAATATAAAGTGGAGCATCAGAAGGATAGAATAGAATTTCGAGGAATGTATGGGAAAATTAAAAAAAAAATAAAAAAACATATTAGTTTTTTTTATAATTTTGAGAAATAATTTATTTGTCTTTGATAAAAAAAAAACTATAGAAACTTATTTGTGAAAAAAAAAAAAAATGTTTAAAAAAATCTTAATTATAATAAATCCTAAATTAATTAATAATATTTTCTTTTATATAAATTAAATTTAAATCATACATAAAATTAAAGTTTTCGTTTCTTCTTCAAGAAAATAATATAAAACTTTGGAATGCAGCAAAGAAGGATGATGCCTTTGTTATATGAACCATTTTTTTTTTTTTTTGAAACTGACATAAGTAACTTTTCAAAAAATGTACTCATTAATTTTACAAGTACCTAAATATCTCTTTATTAAGAAGAAAACATTTCAATCAATATGATTTATTAAAAAAAAAAGTAAAGGTTAAATTACACTTATTTTGTCAGTAACACTAGATTTTTTTGGCGGAAAAAGTGGAGAGCGAGTTATGTCAATTTCAAAATAAAAGGTTCATTTTTTTTCACACAAAAAATGTTTGATAAAAAAAAAAAAAAACATCGAATCTTGATATAAAATTTAAAATACGATTGAGTAATGAGTAAAACTTGTAGAAGAAACTATAAAAACATAATCATATTTGTAGAATTGAGACATTTTCAAAAAATACATAATCGCTAAAAAAATCAATTGAAGAAAAAATTTGATTTTGTAAAAAATATCGAAATAAAATAAGAAAAAAATTACATGCATTATGTAAATTCTTATAAATCTATTTTGTATAAAAAATATATATTTAAGATATTTTGTCCATTTGTTTCTTCTTTTTTTTTTTAAATTAACATTGAAATATATATAAAAAAAACTCTATGTATTCTTAAAACTAAACATATGTATTTTTCTTATAGCGTATGGCTGAGTTTATTTTAAAATAACTCGTCGTTAATTTTAAAATAGTTTTGTTTTATAATTTTAAATTTTTATTCAACAAGACTAGAAAATGTCGAATTAAGCCCTGTTTTTGTTTTAGTTTTTTTTTTTTATTCTTGAGTATTTAATCATTTGATAAATAAATAATATATTTTTGTGAGTATTATTAGTTTTGACTTTTTAATTATAATTTATTATGTCTTAAAATATCGTTTTTTTTTTTTTAAATTAAATATTAACTTATCATTACAAAATGGCAAGTGAAAAAAAAAAAATAATTTTTAAAATCACAAAAATAAAATTAAATAATTTATAAATAAATTTGAGATCGATAAATAATAATAAATGGAATTATATAGTTGCATAATATAACGTCATCGTTGTTTCTTGTTTTTACTTTGTTGTAATTTTTTTTTTTTTTTTGGTTTGTTGCGTTTCATTTTTGGGACACTTTGGGAAAGGTTACATTTGTGTTTGTGGTTTTTATGTTTAAATAAAATATCTTAAATATACAAAATCATGAATCATACATACAAAAAATACGACACAAAAAAAAAATAATAATAAATACAAAAATGTTAAAATTAGTTATTATTATAAGCAAAAGGCATGGAATTCATCAATCGCTCTTTAAGCAGCGAATTCGATATCAACTGCAAGCTAAGCTTCATTTTCCAATCTTCATCCATAGCTATGCCCTTGGATGGACTTATTGGATCGGTTTTAAAAATTTTTGGCTCGGTTTCGTCTTTGTCGTGATCATCTTGACGGTGTTTATTTTGATGATAATGTTGATCATCATCGCTTCCAGATAATGCTGCTGCTGTAACTGCAGCTACTGCTGCTGCTGATGCTGATGTTGGATAGGCTGCAATGGCACCTGTTAAACCATACGAAGGCATCGTCGTTGGCATTGTACTTGTTGGCGGGACAACTGCTCCACCACCACCATTATTAACACCACATTCATATTTTAAATTGCCACCAGCTTGGGCTGCAGCAACAGCTGCCACAGCGGCTGCTGCCGCTGCTGCTGCATTATGATGTATCACACTATAACCCGGTCCTGGGACATTCTCATTTTCATAGTATTCTTTTTTCATTGATAGATTCTCGGGGCCGTCATTGGCTGGGATACCATGTTTTGATGTCATGTGTCTGACCATGTGGTACTTTCGACGGAATCTCGATGGACATAGATCACACTTGAAACGTGGTGGTATTCCGATGCATTCGTCACGCATATGACGTTGTAAGTGACGTTTGCGTAGATAACTCTTGCCGCATACGCTGCATGGAAAACGATCGCCAACTGTCATTGATTGTTCGAAATCTAATGTCATATCTTTTCGAAGTTAGTTTTTTTTTTTTGGTATTATGAGGATGTTTTTTTTGTTTGTAATAAATGAATTAATGAATGGGTTTGTGTGTGTTTTTTTTATACAATGGAATGTGTGTGTGGGTGAATCATTGGGGTTAAATGAAATGAAATGAAAAAAAAAAACAAAAAGAAAAACAAATTGTAAAAATAATTCGAACATCATTTACATTTATAATATTTTTTTCGAAAAACAGTTTAAACACTGTAGTTTTTTTTTTTTTATTCTACTTTTTTTCTACAAAATTATACAAAATTTAAAATGAAATAGCTAAAGACAGATAAAACAATTTTTTTACATTTTTTTTTTTTTTGCAAAAACAAAAATAATATTAACAAAAGTTAAAATAATAAACAAAGCTAAAAAACAAAAAACATTTCTACTTTAAATTAATTATTTTAATAAAAATATTTCTAAGAAATAAAAAAAAAATTAAAATAATAATAATCTAAAAATTCTAGTTCTACAATTTAATTTAATTAAAGTGTTCAATTTTTGGCTTTACTTCTTTTTATGTCTTTCATACCCATTCTGCTGTCATAGTGTGAACAAATTATTGTTTCGACATGAGTCGATTAAGAATTAAATTACGAAAAATTTCGATTTCGAATTTCAATTGACACGGATAGCAGAATAGGAATTTTTTTAATTTTTTTCAAATTCCCTCGAGACAAAGACTTTTACTTATGATTATGAACTCTCATATGAATCTTTAAGGTGCCAGCATAATAAAATTTACTGGGACATAATAAGCATTTGTGTTGCGGCGACTTATGACATTCGATACGTAGGTGTCGCTGTAGTGATCTAAATGATTTGTATACTCGATCTGGACATCGCATGCAAGCGAAACGTGTTCCCTTTGGTGCCTTGGAGGAATAAGGAATGTGGAGAAGTCCTGAAAATTGAAGAAGGAATCAAATAGAACAAAACAAAAACAAACCACACTACTCTCATTGTGTTAGTTTTTTTTTTTTTTTACTGTAAAAGGGAAAACCCAGTTTTATTATATATTTTTTTTTTTTTATAAAAAAAAACGCATTTTCCTTTAAATTTCATATTTTTTGTTTAACTTTATAAAAATGAAATTAGAAAATTTAACAGTGAAACAATCATATCAGTTTATATACAATTTTGTTTGTTTGTTCATAATTTACAATATAGTTTGTACGAAAATATTAATTTTTATTTTAATAGTTGTTGACAAAGAGAGGATTTACAGATTAGAAACTATATTCCTAGAAATAGTTTACAGTTTTTTATTGTGAATTCCGTGCTTTTGTCGTAAATGTAATTTCAAATCGTATTTCCATGTACAAATAAATTGACAAAAATTACAATTAAATTGTGTTGGATTTTTCTTTGGCGTTGTAAAAACAGAAATCGCTGACGAAGGAGAATTTGTCGCTGCTGTTGCTGTTGCTGCTGAGCTACCTGATGCTGATGCTACTAATGTTGCATGTAGAGCGGATGATGATGATGTAGATGACTGGTGGGTGACATGTCCTCCTCCTGGTGGCGGTTGAGGTAGCTTCGAAGAAATACAACCAAACCCCGCATTAGAATTTTGACTAATTGAACTTATATCCACCGAAGTGGGCATCATCATTTGGGAGCCAATAAAATTTGCCAATTGTATAGATGCGGCTGCAGCGGCAGACAAGGAGCATGTCGAGCAACCAGCTCCACAGCCACTATGACTGCCACTACTAACCGATACAGTATTGCTATTGAGAGCCCCCAAACTTGGTGGCGACGATCCAGGCAGTGAGGATTTTCTACAACTTTTGTACAGTTTTCGTATCGTTATTTCGGGTTCGAATAGGCCACTGCTGGCAGCGCCACAATTTACAATACCACCAATATTGCTACCACAACCACCACCGCCACCACCAACACCACCAGAACTCGATGTTGCTGCTGCAGCTGCTGTAGCAATATTATACAATGTCCGCAGATCTGAAAAATTAGGGGGTTTTGGTTTGGTTTTTGTTGTATGGTGATTTATTTTTTTTTTTTTTTTTGTAATTATTATTTTAATGTATAACACAATTTTTACACTTTGTGCTATAAATTTTTCATTATGAACATTAAAATTTTAAACAAAAATAATTTATTTAAATAATTTAGTGTGAATATGAAACTTAGGTACCTAACCATAAAACATAAAAAAGATGTTTTTTTTTGTTTAATTTAATAAAAAAAAAAAAGAAAAACACAAAAGATTTTCCAAAAATAAATAAAAAAAAAATGTTTTAGAAGACCCCAAGAAAAAATTTACAAAGTTTGTTAACAAAAAAAAATTATATTTATATATTATGTTATTTACCATTAAAAAAAAAAAAAAGTTGAAAAAAAACTGATTTGGAATGAGGAAATACTTTGTATATTCACGTTCCAAAAGAAATACATACTATCCTTTTTTTATTTAAAGATTTTTATTTATTTGTTAATTTTTTTTTTTTTTTGTAATATAAAAATATTTTATATTTTACTATTTAATATAATAGGGTTAAATATGTAGGTATTGAGTAGGTTAATATTTTTTTTTATAAAAAAATATTTATAAAATAAAACCTTAAACAAGAATGCACTATATTAATTATTCCAACTTGAATTAATTCAATAAAAAAAAGATTCAGTGAATAATAATATTATAAATTTTATAATTTTATGAAAAAATTAAAAACTAAACATTAATAAATTGAAGCTCAACTATGGATAACGACTTTGTAACGTACTATATATGTACAGTACCTACCTACATTATACAAAAATATATTATGTATGAATTATAAACAAATCTGAATCTGTGCAAGCGTCTACTTTTATTTTAATATGAAGAATTCCGCAAGGCAATGATAACTATATGCATAGAAAAAAATAACATGGCGCCCAACACGAGGACATCCTGAGGTATTGAAGTTAAAAAAAGAAAAAATATATACGGTAAGTTCTTGAAACCTGTTGTAGGTACTTACTTCGACTTCAAGAAAAAATGTCGTTAGTAAAATGATTTTCTATAGGGTGTTGTTCATATGTTTTTGAATCAACAAATAATTTAGGACAAATATTTAATATTTGTGTAATAATGCCGAAGCTTTGGTTGAGTTAATGATTTATTGAAACTAGAAGAACCTATATTTCACATAGAAAGAAGAATACAAAATACGAGGATTTAAATATATTTGTAGGCATGGTTTTACCGTTGAATTGATAATTTTAAATTAAAAAGAACTTCAGAAAATTATAGATTGGTGGTACATATTATAAATAAAATTTTAGCAATCAAAACAAGATTAATTTTTCTAAACTTAACGATTAATTTTTTTTTTTTTTGTAATTTTTGTTAAATTTTTTTTATTATTTTTTTAAATTTTTTTAAATTTTTTTCTTAATTTTTTTTAATTTTTTTTATTTTTTATTCAATTCAAGAAAAATCATAATTACATTCATGAAAAATCAAACCAAATAAAATAATGTTACTTTTTGTTTTAGTGTGAAACGATGGCCTCAAAAATGAATTGAATCGGTAAGTGGAACTAAAAACGCAGACATAATAAAGAATTTTGGTTATCTAAATCTTTTTTTTTTTATTTGCAATTAAAAGTTTTGTGAACTTATTTAGTATACGGTCTATTTCCACTCACTGATTTAATTCAACCAGATTAAAAAAAAATTGTGTTCTTCGGTTGTAGATTTGTGTTGTTGTTAACCCTTGTTAAAATTCACACAAACAAAAAATTGAAGCAATCCTTAAAATTTCGACTATTGACAGCAATACTAAACCTATCTTACTTTGGTTGTTCACAAAAATAATCCAATACTGCACTGACCTTATCCGAGATACGCTGTCATAGCTGAACTCAAAAAAAAAAAAAAACGTGTAAATAACTCCGCAACTCTGTAAATCCCACCTACCTGGCAAGGCGTGCGCGCTAAATAGCGCGTTCTAATTGCCTCGCTTCAATTGCGGATACAATTTTTAAATATGTACATTGGAACAAATAGAAAATTCTGAAATTTTAGGAAGTTATAATTTTTCTTGGGGGATGTGATTTTGGGACACCCTTTATAATAAAAGACGATTGTCAGAAACCTCAGTTTTGTTCAATTTGAATTTATAAAAGTTGAACTACATTCAAGACTTTTAACAAAAAGTAGAAAAGTGAAAAAAAAACTTGCGCTAGCGAGAAATGCCTGTGTTCGAAAAAGCATACGAAACTTTTGTTTTATCTGTCATTTCAAGCGACTGTACATTACAAGTACATTTATACACAAAAAAACTGTTATAAATTGGCAAAACAAATCTGGTGACAGAATTTATGACAATTTTCAGTTTTTGAAAAAAAAAAACACTCAATGTAGGCGTAAAATAGAAAAAGCTTTCACGAGATGTAAATTTAAATGGACCAGTAAATAATGACAATCATGAACCTTTGCTCAAGTTTAATTACCCTGCAATCATACTGGTTTCACCGTGTTTTAAATACAGTAGCCGACTACTCATGGCATATCATCTAACTTGCTAACAGCTATTCAAATTCGAATAGAAACTTACACGCAGTTGCAAGTCATTAAATTTTAAAACTTAGCATATCATAAATAAAAGGGAAAAATAGTAATGGCCCAAAAATAGGCTCTTTTGGCACTCCTTTTTAACAGGAATATATGATAAGTTTGTTAGAATATTTGTCTAAACGTGATGCAACGATAAAACCTAAAGCGGCCCATACACACAACACAAGTGTGTGCACCGGTGTCAGACACGGTGTCATATAAATCAAAATGTTTTGAATTTTTGTCCACACACCAGCCCATACACAACACACATTTAAATCCACCGACACAAGTGTATGCACAAGTGTCGTGTGTATGGGCCGCTTAAAAAAGAGGTAATGATAAACCTATAAATGATTGGTTGTTGGTACCAATTTTAAAATTAGTCAACTGACACCAAGATTTCATGAGTTTCAACAGACATCTCTTTTTCATTTTAAATTGTCTTCATTTTCATGTGAGCGACAAACTCTACAATTTTAATAAAACAAAAAAAAAATACAAAACAAAAAAACGCTTACCTCTACTTTCAAAAAAATATATCAAAAAATCTGATGGTGGATTAGACGTAAGAAAATAAAATATAAGCTACAAGTCGATTAGGTATGTGTTTATGTCCTTAAAATAATGAATTTGAAACTCGCACAATCAGCACTGAAAAAAAAGGAGTCCGAAGATGGTGATATTATCGTAGGAAAAACATTCTCTTTGCAACATCTTTTACAACCCAATTCTAAATATTCCTCGGGAGCCGCATTCTTTCGGGAGTAAAATACTCCGATTTCGAATTCCCGGGTTGAATTTTTTTACCCTCGATAGTGGGAATCAGAGTTCTGAATGATACAAACAGCTTTTTTCAATATTTGTCATATAAATTAAATTGTAGAAGAAAAATAATTTATTTCCGAATAAACATTTCCCCGGGAATTTTCATTTAGAATTGAGCTGTTAACAATTTCAAATCTACATTGATCAATTTATCTATTGGTTAATTTATAACATAACAAACTACCAAAATCCAATGCCTGATAACTGATATCTCAAATAAAATATCCATTCACAATCGTTAAAGTTTGACCAATATTCACAGTCATATCAATTGACAACCATAATAGAAAAAAAAATTAATCAATTAATAAATTCTTTCGTTTATCAAACAATATTGATATTTAACAACCGTTACAAGGATGTAAAAATTTGCAATCAACGAAAAATTGATAAATATAAATCTTTTCGACAACGATAATACCAAATTTTTTAATGAAACTATTCACAGTAGATCTGCATACATTTGAGAGTTTACCAAAAAAAAATTGATATTTGATAACGATAAAACCCAATTCATCAATTTAGTTGATAAACGTCAAATATAGTGTTGATTGATAATTGAAAACTTTAATAGGGGTCACTTTTTTTTCAAGATTGTAGTACAGTTTATTATTAAAAGTAGTTTTTAGAGTCATTTTGCTGAATCACAATTCAAATATTTAAGTTCAACATAAGAGCCTACGTGACAGTTTACGCTGAGGAAAAAGTAGAACCTAAGCGTTCAAGTTGAACATAAAAATTTAAGTTTCGTTTCAGCAAATGGGCCTTAATGTATATTAACTAGCTGAACATTTTTCAAGATTCAAAAGTCTACCTTTCTAGGAATGTTAAATAAGCAAAACATTGATACAAGAAAAGTGGGTGTGGTAATAGGCGGATTTTAAAAAGAGTTTAATCATAAAATTTCAGCTTTCTTAGAACGTTTAAAGAAAGAAAATAAAAATAAATTAGGTGGCATAACGGCTCATGAACAACCAGGGCCTAGTGACTTACAACTCTCAACCATTCCTGTGTGCGTGTCTGCAGAAATGGAGGGGACCTACACTTTATTGCCGAATCCGACCGGCTAAGGTGAGTGGCACTTTTCTGTGACAGGAGATACTCTTGGAGGATTTGTCACTTCCTCGCAAGAGGCAGAAGCCCGGTGGAAGCGGCTGGTATTGGGCTCAGACCTCTGGCATGAGAGTCCAACGCACTAACCATTACGGCACGGGTTACTACTAAAAGAAATAAATTGCAATATTGGAAAGGTGGGTGGTAAAACGTACACATCTCATGGTTTGAGAGCTTAACTAGAAAATAATGACTTCAATAAGGATAAAAGTTAAATATGACAAAAATGGCCAGAATATATGTACATCATAATATGTATCTACTACATATGCTGTGTTTTGGCAATCATTTCGTGTCCTTGTTTTTTGACCATAGGATAATTTATTTTTTGCATCAGCAGCTAGCCCTATTTTGTTAAACATTCGCGTGAAAAGTTAAATTATATTGTATGGATGGAAACGAGTATTCCAAATTTCGTACAAATTTCGATCAATAATAAAATTTGAACAGTTAGATTTTCTTGATAACTTTGAAAATAAATATCGGTTAAAATTTGCACTCTGAAGTCGGAAGTTTAAAAAAAAAAAAATATTTTAAGACAAATTGAATGAAACATTCACGTGAATCGAAAGTTTTGACCGATTCTTTTAGCAGAATACAAAAATGTATTATCATCGTTGATACTGCAAAAGTTTGCTTCAACAATTTCCCGTTTTGGGATTTTATTTTATTTATAATCAATGTCAATTGCTCACATTAATTACAAATATAAAGTGACAAAAAAGGGCCTTATGAAAATCAAACATACAAAATAAAATACAAATTAAAGAGAAAATAGTTTTGTTTTTCTTAAAATTATAGAAAAATGACATTCGCCATCGAGACAGTGCGAGAAATGAGTTAAAAATGAGTTTTTAATCCTGCTCAAAGCCTTACCGAGTTTCCGCCATTTTGATTGAAAAAGTGAACTCTGGGAGAGGCAGAATTTTTTTTTAAATCCAGAGGTTTTGTTAAATATACGATTGTTTTTGACAACAAAAGCTCATTTTTTAGCTCAATTTTTGATAGGTTTTTCCCTTTATTTTGTCAGAGGGAATAAGTTTAAAAAATTTAAATTTAAATTGTTGATAAGAACTATCAAAATTTAAATATTTCCAAGTATATAGGACATAGGTACGAAATTCATATTGAAGTCTTTACATGTATGAGCTGAATAAAACATTTTAACAAGACTAATGTGCTCAATATATATGACTTCTCAACTGGGTTGAGTCTGGTTGTTGTTTAAAAAAATGAAAGTAAAAACTAATTTATCGCCTAATTTAGAATATTTGTTTGTAAATTAATAAACGCCAACAAAGATCAATTTACCGCAATCATTTCTGCAATTAAATTAAATGCAGATATTGCCAAAAACAATGCCAAAAGGCGAAAATGAAAAAAAAAAAAAAAAAAAAATAGAAAATTGCTTCTGTTCGGCTGGAGCGATTGAACTTGAATTAATAATGAAATCAAAATAATCAAAGATTGACAAGATGGTTACATGAACAGCTGTTTACTTGACATTCACGACATTCGGAAAAATGTATTTCACCCGATGGATAGCAGAATACAAAGGCAGGGTGGAAAATTAAAAACAAAAAAAAATGTTTAACCTAAATATATTTAAAACAGATTAATTATCAGTTATTTTTTTTTTTTTTTTTGCCTTCTGCTAAAAATGAGACGATAACGTTTCGACGATAGATTTGAGAAAAATTTAAATTATATGAAAAATTAAAAAAAAAAAAAAAAACTTTTTTTCCAGCAGGGATCGAACGCCGAACCTTTCGGTTAAGAAACAAGTACCTATTCCATTGCGTCACCATCTAATGCACATTTCTGCCGATTTCTTGGGTTTACAAACAAACCATGCACTAAAGAACTTTGTTCTAATAACACAAATTGTTATTATGACATTTTTGATGGTTTGACAATTTCTGAAAAAAAAAAAAAACGATAGACGAGGAGATAGTGTTTGAATTACATGAAGCAAATTATTGACGATCACGTCAACAATAATCATTTTAGAAGTGACAGTAATTTTTCTATTTGGAATGGCTTCGAGTTGGTCTTCTTAAATTATAAACGTTAAATTATGGAATAGCAATCAGAAATTAAAAACAATTGAAATTTAATTCTCCTGCCATATAAATCCGAATCCCTTGTTGCTCCTTATTACAAAGTTGGTACTCGTTAAATACATTGGATTGATCAATTATTGAAAGAAAACTAATGTTATTGTAAAAATTTTAGAGAATTTTTGCTATTCGAACACTTAATTTGTTTCCCCTGATTGATTGAGTGTCTATGAAAACTAAAATATTCATTCTTCTGCCTCTAAATGGTTATTCATATTCTGCTTTCCGCAACGAGACGAAACATTTTTTGTTAAAAAATCAAAAACTATTTCCAATAAAATGTGCTTTAAAAGAAAAAATCATGATTTTTTTAATCATTCAATTAAAAAAAAACAAAGTGCATCGGATGAATATTTGCATCAGATTTTTGAATTAAATGATCCGTTTCAAAGCGGATAGCAGAATAAACTTTAAGGTACTCAAAGGATCCGTTTGAAACTTTACTCCGTAGGTAAAGTGAATTAAACAAAACACATATTTATATAGTTATCACTGCTTCTTGGACTTCTTCTCTGTTCGTATTCTATCAAGCACCTGACCATTTGCACAAAAAAAGAACCACATACTTTTTAAATTTAGTCATAAAAATATGTTTTATTGTTTTCTTTTTGGTACAAAATATTTTTGTTTTTTTTTTTGATTTTTTTTTAATTGTAACAATAATTGTTTAACAATAAAATAGAATTTGTGTTGGATTTATTAGTTAAATTTTTATATAATAGTATTTGGCTGATATAACATTCATTTTTTAGCTATAATTTAAAAACGATTTAAATCAAAGAAAAATAAAAATAGATTTAAACTAAAATGAAAAAAAAAAATAGTATTATTAATCTCTTTCTTAAATGCTTTCGATTTAAACACAAATAAATGAATAATTGAAAATAGAGGTTATTTAAAAAAAATAACTCTTTGGTTGATTAAAATCCTTATAGAAAAAAAAATATATAGTAAAAAAAAAAAAACTTACTTATAGCTATAACAGTTTCAAAAAAAAAATATATTTATAATGTATATTGCAACTGTGCGTATATTAAAGAGGAACGCAGAGGCTTTAGTTCATCTTCTCCTCATCTAGGTTTTCGAAACTTTTCATTTTCAAAAATAATCTCAATTTTTTTTGGTTTAATGTTGTTGTTTTTTTTTGTTTTGTTTTTCTTGTTTACTATGAAATTTGAAATTTGAATTTTTGTTCATAAGACGATTGCAACGATTCCGACAGAGGCGCTGCTGCTGCATGGGATTCTTCGGCTGCTGCTACTGTTGATGTTACTGCTTTAAACGACGACGTAGATGCAGCAGAATCAGCTGGCATCGTAGGTAAGGAAGACGAAGATGGCACCACTGCAGCAGCAGTAGCACCACCACCACCACCGCCACCACTTCGAGTATGATGATGATGCGAGGCAGACTGATAGTGATGCAAATGTTGATGTTGTTGTTGTTGTAGAGATTGATGTTGAGATGGCCTTCGAAATAGAGATCGCATTGCTATTTCAGGATGTTTTTTACGAACGTGCTGTCTCAAATGATCGGCACGTTTGGTGCGATGGCCACACACAGAGCAAACCATGCTCTTGCCCTTGCCACATTCTTGTCGAAGGTGACGGCGCAGCGTGCCATGGCGTCGATAGGTACGAAAGCATTGGGGGCAGGTAAAACTTTCTTGCAACAGTAAACTATCGTAATTATGAAACCCTGAAATTCGGCTTGAATTAATTTTACACCAAAAACATTTTATTTTGTTTAAATATTTAATTTTTTTTTATATAAGTATATTTTTAATATTTTGCTTTTATTTTCAAATTTCATTTTTAAATTTTGATAATTTATAATAATTCATTCAATGTTTGTTTGTGTTTTTTTTTTAGTTTCATTCGCATGTTAGTGTAAAATGTTTTTGTTGATTAAATTAAAATAAAAAATAATAATAATAAAAAACAACAATAAATATAATAATAATCATATTTAAAATTAACAAACGCATTCGGTTAGAAAAAAATTAAGACCAGAGATATTAAATATGCAATCAAAGTGTTAATATTATTTGGCATCAAACACGAAAAACGGAAACATAAAAAATGTACATTCAGTGTCTTTTTGTTTTGTGTTTGCTTATGTAAGTAATTTAGTACATAATTTGCCCTACAACAATCAATAATGTAAATATTTTCATTCAAAACTCGATTTTGGTTATTTTTGTTTTGGTTAGCGAAAAAAATATAAATCATTCAGGAATGCAAGTGAAAAAAAAAATAATTGAAATTAGATATTTAAGCGTTTACTATTAAATATGCAATTAAAATGGTTGTTTGGCAGTCGGGACATTTTTTTGTTTTTGTTTTTTAATTTAATTTAATTTAATTTTGTTTCTTAAATTTATTTTGTCTTTTTCTTGGGTACGTTGGAGAATTTGTTTGTGAAATAACTAAGATTTATTATATTTTAACATAAGTCTTAAATAAATCAATATATTAAAGAAAATTATAAAATTCAACAAATTGTAATATTAGAGAAAAACATATTTTTTGCAAATGCCTGTGATACAAGATTTTGCTGTCCTGTTTCATCTACAAAAAAAAAAATTGATCAATCGGCCATGTTGTTAAAGCAACTTCTGTCAAATTTGTATGTGAATTAAGCCTTAACTACATAAGCCACTTTTTGCAAAATTACAAAAGTAAAAATATTTTTTTCCAGCTACCGCAGTTGGTTTGTGAAAAATAATATATACATACATTTTATTTTTAAACCAAAATTTAAGCTTTCTGCATCATTTTTATAATTTTCCTGTGAGAAACACTATCCCAAAATGAGTGAAAATTTTCACTTTTGTACTTTTTCACTTTTTTGGCTTATGTAGTTAAGGCTTTATTCATTCAGTAATGTGTGTCAATTCACAATTGCCATTATTGCTAGTGTCGTTCAACGTTCGATACGAGAAAAAGTCGATTGTGTCAAAATGTTGGACGCTTACAAATTGCTATTCAAACCTACGCCAAAAAATTTATTTTGTTGTGATCGCTTCTCAAAAGAGAGCTAATGAAATCTAATGCTATGTGGTTTAAAGAAGTATACAGAGCGCTGCGTGCCCCAAGGTGCATACCACAGTAGACAATGCACGATCGATTTTAAAGCATGGTTATCTTGCGCAGTGAGTGGCGAGAGCGATGTGATTTTACCGCCGATGTGCTCTTTACACTTCATCATTAAGGACTATTTTAAATTGCAGGTCTATGCGAATTCATCTAGATTTACATATGCGGCTTAAACGCAGCGTTGCCGAAAAGGCACGATCGTGCTTTTTTTACACGATAATTTCCTCATGGCACGAAAAAGTTCAATATGGCACGTTTTTTTTATTTCCATTGTTTTAATTAAAATTAAGCAAATTTCAACAAAACTTATTGAAAATTGGTCCAAATTCCGTAAAAACTGGACAAAAACACATTTTTTTGACAATGCACGAATAGAGCAAATGAATTCCTTTGATTTTTTGTTGTTGTATTAGACCACGTTACGTCACGTTTTTTTTTATAAAAATGGCACGTTTATTTTATTTCGGATGGCAACGCTGCTTATACGTGCTACAAAGCAAAGCCACGGGACATTTTATCGACGTTATGGTCTATACGTTTACCAATAAAATTTTCTCAGAAAAAAAATGGATACCTCGCACATGTTCCTAACACATGTCACATATTTCAGAGAATTCATTAACAGCCATTTTATTGAGTTGCTTAAAAACTAGTTTAACTGCAAAACTTATGGCTCGCGTTCGGGTTACAGTCAGATAGGCTATCTGATATGTTTTCGAACGAACAAATCGGCATAAGTAGCATTTTCTGTCAAAAGTTAAACAAGTGAGAAGTTAACGCCAGTATTTTGATTAATTTCATTCCAAATTACATTGATATGCATTTAAAAAAATTTCTATATATTATTCCTTTACCAACAACGAAAAAACAACGGCAAACTACGCGACACCCGCAAACCATGTCAGCTGCAAACGTAATCAGCTGTTCCTCAAATTGCCAATCGGATAGTTTAATATACCAAAAATTTTAGAGTACCTTGATATTTGTTTTTTGACAACAGCTGTTTGGTTCATCAGCTTAATTTTTCTATGGAATAACAACAACACAAACCTATCCGGATAGCTTTGGAAAGTTAGCCGAACGCGCCAATTCTACAAGGTGTTCGGTATAAGGTGCACAACAAAGCTAGAGCAAGTAGGTTGGGTTAAGACAAGAAAAAAAAATCGTATGTTTGGGGGGAAGGGGGTCTATTTCCCCCCGTTAAGAAGGGAGGGGCAATTTTCTAAAAAAAAAAATCGACTTGAAATAGAAAACAAAATTATTAAAAAACAACGGTAACACTTACAAAGTCATGCTATATTTTTTTTTTTAAGCCAAGCTTGTTCTTTTATGTTCTTTCTTAGTTCAGATTATTTGAGAGAACAGTTTTTGAAACTCAAAATTTTGAAAAAATAATAAAAACAATTAAGTTCAAGCTACTGTTTTTCAAAACTGTACGTATTTAAGTAGTATTTTTATTTTTATTAATTTCCAGTCAAACACTAAAAACCGGATACCTAAATGTTTTTTAGTTTTTTAGAAAATAACGATATCTACTTTACTACTTAATTAGTAGAAGAAACAGAATCTTTTGAGCGACAAAATAATGGCTGGAAAAGTCAAATTCGAGAAAATTTTTGTTATATTTTTATTTTTTTAAACTAGAAAACATTTTCAGATCTGGTTTTTAGTGTTTGGCTGAGAATTGATAGGAAAATTAGAATTAAATATTGAAAACGAACATATTACTTAATAACATAAAATTTTGAAAAAATTAGTTTGACCACAATTTTTTGGTTTTTTTTTTTCAAAAATTTAAGTTTGAAAATTAGTATTAAAAATAAAAGAAGTTTCTGGTCTTACAAAAAGGTATAACATGCCATTGTAGTGTGACCGTTGTTTTTTAATAATTTTTTTTTCTGTCTTAAGTAATTTTTTTAGAAAATTTCCCCTTCCGTTATTTCTAATTTTCTCAAAAACAAAAAAGACAGTTGAGTATTTTCTTTTCCGTATTTGACTAGAAATTTACAAGAGCATCGAATATTAAAAACAAATTTACGTAAAATTTTGAAAAAAAAAAAAAATTGAACACAATTTTTTTCGTTATTTTTCGAAAATTTTGAGTTTGAAAATTAATTTTTCAAAAACTGTTCTCTCTAGTAACTCGAATTAAAAACAAAATAAAAGAATGGATTTATGGCTTAAAAAGTATAACATGAGATTGTAATGTTACCGTTGTTTTTTTAAAATTTGTTTTCTTGTTCAAGTCGATTTTTTTAAAAATTGCCCCTCCCGCCTAAACGAAGGGAAATAGACCCCCCGTCCCATGCGATTTTTTCTTGTCTTAGCCCAACCTACTCGCTCTAGCTTTTTGGTGTACCTTATACCGAACACCCTGTATATGAGTTTCAAGTTTAAAGTTTTTTCAAAACATTGCCAAAATAAGCGCCACCCTAATACATACATGTTTCACACGCATGTACTGATTGATGAAAAATATGCTTGTAATTGAAACGATTGTTTTGAAATGTACGCATGTGTGTTATGAAGTTATTCATCCCTTAAACGATAGTCAGTTGACTAAGACAGGCGAGGGAATGTAAATAGTTGCAAAAAGAACATAATTTATTGGTGTGCCAAACAGCGACTTTAATTTCCTTCTCCACGCGTCAAATTAAAAAAAAAATCTTAACAACTAAACCGTTATCTTTGGATTTTTGTTGTTTTCTTCTATTTGAACGGTTTGTAATGGGGTTTTCCTATGGTAAATTCAGATTTCTGCCTAAAATTTGATTTTTTTTCGTGACGAATGGAGTACAATCTCAGATTATTTTTGTCGTTATATTATTAGTGTATATGCTGTCAAACTGGTAGCTGTCAATATTGTACTAGTGTATAGTGGTGTTAGTAAAAAGAGGAGTAGATATGCCGCAAAATCCAGATCATGAATTGATTTTTTCGAAAAAATTAATTTGTTTGTCCATTGGAAAGCAAAAATTGTGGAAATCGGTGTTGACAGATCTGGATCAAACAAATTTGATTGGAAAACCTCATTAGAGAAGTTTTAAAGGATTTTTTTTTTCAAAATTTTTGTTATTCTGTCCAAGTTTTTTTTTTGTAGAATTCAAAAATTTCGTTTAGGTTTTTGCTTTGAATATATTTGATGCGTCTATGAATGTTTGACGAAGAAAATGATAGTTTGCATCAATTCGATTAAATAAAGCGAGTCAAAATGACGTTAAAAACAATTCGTTTTGATTTCTATACTCAAGGACAGGACAGCGACACATATGTTCCTGAATTGATTTGCATTTATGATTTATTCTGTTAATGTTACAATTATTGTGCATTTGCATTGCAGAATTTAAACTTTAAAACTAGATTATCCAATGTTTAATGTTACGTGAAGCCATGACTACTCGTATCATCACATTCCCTCGTCATCTCATAATAATTGAATTACAGAATAAATCCCAGGCTTATAATGTGGTTATTAAAAAAAGAATTTTTTTCAAATTTACTTGTCCTTATCCTTAGCAGTCGCTTCATGAAAACTTAAAAAACATTTTTGTTTTAATCGACCTAATTAAATTTGTTTTTGATTTAAAATCTAATACAGGGGGAAATAAATCGACTGAGGTTTTTTTATGAAAGCCGAGGCTTAAAATCAATAACAGGTACATAATTCAAAAGATAATATTAAGTTGAAAATTTATTTGATGAAAAAATACAAATGATATAATTTTTTGTTTCATTACTGTGATCACTGATCACGTTACGGAGGTGAATAATATAGACTGCCCACAGCAATTTTTGGGTGTGAAATATAGCAAAAATTCAATGATGCAATTAGATACGTCTTTACTTTCTATTCGCAAATATGCAAGTCTTGCAAGCTGTGGTTGGGGCGTTTTTTGCAATAAAAATGCATTTCTTTCTGAAAGCCCAGATAAAAGGTATACCATTAAATAAAACTATATTTAATAAAAGAGCTGAATATGGGGGTCCAAGACCTCTTAGGTGGGCCTTTTTTATGCAAGACGCGCTATAAAAATGAATTTTCAAGTGCGTCAGAAGGCCCCACCTAAGAAGTCTTGAACCCTCATATTCATGTCTATAGTATTCAGCTCTTTTATTAAATATTAAGTGCTGTATCTTTTATCTGGGCTTTCAGAAAAAATGCAGCATTATTTGCAAACGCCCCAAGTACGACTTGCAAGACTTGCATATTTGCAAATAAAAATTAAAGACTTATCTTTTTTGCTATACTTCATACCCAAAAATTGCTGTGGGCTCTCGGGTCTAATATATTTGACAAAAAATGTCAATTAAGTCTATTCCATCCAATGTTTTAAAAATAAATAAAATACAATATATTCAAAGTACTTAATGAGAAAACGAAATATTATCCAACTAAAAAATTATATACAAAATTCGTCTTGGTTAAATTCAAGATTTTAAATAATTCAAAGTAATTCAAAGCAACAAAAAAAAAAAAAAATAGAATGTTTCAACATCTTTGTTGATAATATAAAATTAACAATCATGTAATTCATAAAAATGTTTGTTTTTAAGAAAATCGTTTCTTTTGCATATGTACTGTTGCAACATGTCGTTGGAGATTGCAAACTTGATGGAAGCTTCGATCGCATGATGAGCACATAAAATTTCGCGGTTTCCCACACTCAAAACGAACATGACGGCCCAAGTTTCCACGATGCCCGTATGATTTGCCACAATGTTCACATGAAAACTTATTACAATATTTCTTTCGTTTTTTCGGTGAACCACTATAAAATAAGGAGTATCATTTTCAGCGGAAAAAAATAAGAAAAAATGTATGTACATATGTATAAGACTCAAAATAAGAAAGAATATTAAAATATTTTAATATCTCTAACTACCTCTTTGCAATTGAACGATTTATTGTTGACGATCTTAGATTCTTAATATTAAGCTTGGAGTCAGAGTCACACTTGTTATTGCTTGCATCTTTATTTTGAGCATAAAATAATTCATCATCTTGCCAAAAGGGCTGAAGTTGGTCTAGGGGTTATAAGAATGACAAATATTTTATCAAATAAAAAGAAAACTATGGAATTTTTATAACAATCAAAATAATAATGTGGTACTTGGAAGCATATTGTTATGAATTTTTCTTTAAATGGTTTAAATAGTATATTTGTGATATATCGTCAATGATACAAAACTAATAAAACACACATTTTATAGAAAATCAAAGGAAAAAACAAAATTTTAACGGCATCATTTTTTTTTTTTTAATTTTTAAATTCGATAAAAAGTTCGAAATGCACAAAGTATTAAGTTAAGAAAATTATCATCTCTATTACAGAATCCATCACAATCGAAATTTGATGTAAATAAGTAATATGTATTGCCGAATCGTATTATTTTCGATATCTGTAACGAAATTACTGGGAGATTGGAGTCCAATCAGGGGCATATTTTAAAGTCGATGTGTCAACCCCCGTAACACGTTAACATTTCAAGTTTTAAGCCTAGTACGCTGCTATTGCGAAATGACACAAAAAAGTTACAATCGAAAAATGTTGTTCTGCTTTTCGTTCAATGAGCGGAATTGCTAACTGTAGCAGATTATTTGGATTATTTGGAGAAGTCTCCACGCCATTTTTATACGAAAAAATGACATTTGAGCTTTTTTGAAGTTTGTATTTGTTTTTTCGTTCATAACAAACAGTTAAGATTTGCACTATAAAGATTTTTTAAGATTTTAAAAATAATTTACGGCAAATTAAATGTACACTTCGCTTCACTTGAATAGAAACAAACTTTTTTTTACTATCAGAGCGTATTGCGCCTTTTTGTTTTAGTTCTTTTAAGAGGGATCTATTGCGAATAAAACTGCATGGGTCGAATAATTCAGAAAAATACAAAAATGTTACTTTTGGGCCATTTTTTTTCTAACTACTTCATTCAAAACACTATTTGCTTTTTTTTGGGTCACTTGAATAAAAACAGTCGCCCATGTTCTGCATTTCGGACGAAATCGAATTGAAATCGATTTTCAATTTCACGTCAAATGAAATTCCATGTTTTACAATTCGTTCGTTTTCGAAAATTTCGCAATTACTTCGAACTGTCAAAATTGTGAAGGTGCATCCATTTTTAATTGATTTATAAACTAAAAAGAAAATGCAGATAAAAAAAATTAATTCAATATTATTTGCACTTTAAAAAAAAGGAAGCGGAATATAGAAAAACATAGGCGAACAAATTTTCGAGAAAGATTTTACCTACATATTAGATTTGGCTGACATAGCGTGAGTACCTAACTTTGAAGTATTGTTCTGATAAATTGTTTATTCTTAATTTGTTGACAGTTTTTAACGTAAGTTTCAGATTCGGAAAACAAATATATAATTTTACTTACATTTTGCAAATAAATAAATAAATAAATCGTGAAATACAGCAACCGGGTCAATTCGAAAACAATTCACAAACCATTAACAAAGTGGATTGAATATTTCATTTTCATTTTCGAACTTTCAATTTACAATTAGCTTTTCTAACGAATTGTGGAACACCGAATTTCACTTCCGTCATGTGAATTCACAGTAAGTGGAATGTAGAACAGGGGCGTATGACATTTGACCTTTATTCAAGTTGGTACATTTCTTTCATAACAATATTAGCCCTATTCTGCTAAACATTCACGTAAAAAAGTTTGTATTCTGCTATTCGTCTGAGCGAAATATTTGCTCCAAATTTTGTATAAGTTTCGATAAAAATAGGATTTAAACAATTATGGTCTTACAAATTAGATTTTTGGCTGTTTAAACTATGTCTAAGTATTTCGAAACAGTCGGAAATATGCTTTATTTAATAAAAAAAAATATTGCATTTCTCAAGGTTTAGACAATAGATTACAATAGATTAGGGCTTTTTGTGCTTTCTGAGGTTTTTGTACGTTTGTATAATTGTTTTTTTTTTTTTTTTTTTTGTTCAGCAGCGTACTAGGCTTAAATCTTGAAAATCTAATCTGAACTTAACGAAAGATGCGATTTTTTTTTTTTTTTTTAACAAAAGCTGAACTTTGAAAAAGGTCAAAATAAAGTGCAAATTATCTGGTTCTTATTGTCTTTGTCGTTCAACTTACAATTCAATATAAGTCGATCGATTCAACAAAACTTTTTAAAATTTATATTCAAAGCCCTCTGAAGATCATGTTATTGCAAGCGCTCGTGAAAATACAGCTTAATGGCAATTTGATTTAACAAATACCTTCAGATATCTTAAATTTTCGATGATCAATTTTCGACAAAATTCGTTTATCAATAAGCAAACGACATTCGCAATGCGGACGATTAATTTAAAATTATGTATGAGGCCTTTACATATATATCACGTACAGTAACAAAAGAGGTATTAAAAAGAATAATTTTATTGACATGCGCAATAAAAAAAAAAAAAAAATAATCCAGGCATGCTTTGATCAAAAACTAGCTCATAGTAAAAGGGTTCTTATATTGCTGTTATCTCCGCTCCTAACTTTAGGAATTCAATTTTGTTGAATTTATTTTAAGGACAATTATTTCTCTTACCAGTGTTCAACTTCTCCCAATCGGAGACATTTTGCTTATCGGATAACTAACTCGAAGCAAAATGCCTCCGATTCGTAGGAAATCGGAGAGAATTCCGCTCCGACCGACGACGGTTACCTCGATAGGACCGAATAATAAATAATACAACGAAAGTCACCTGAAAATCCTAAGTACGTAGGGAAAACTGGGGTACATTTGACACTTAATTTTAAAATGTCTGCATTTCCGAAGATTATTGATGAATTTAATTTTTTACTGTATTTGATACATCGATTATCCCAGATAAACCCAGATATATATTCTTTTTCTACCAACTTGATCATTAAAAAACAGAAGTTTCTAAAAAAGTTATTTTGTCAAAAGGGCCCCCTGCACGGGGTAGCTTTGACTTACTGGGCAGCTTTGACTTTACAGGGGGAACATTTGAAAATTCCAGTTTTAAACCATAATTTACATTATTTTCCAAAAAGGCACCGACCGAGCTAGCCTGTCTTTTTATTTTATGGAAAAAAAAAGTCCAATATTTTTCAAAATTTCATTTTGTTATTCACATGTATAATGTTTATGTATAATGTAATGTACATGTATAATTTAATTTAAAAATGTAAAAATTCCATTGAAAAGATTATCAACCTAATAATAAATAGGAATATTTTTTTTAAATTACCCATTTAAAATTCTGTACGACCCAGGATGAAGTAATGAGTCGTTCTCCAAAGGTTCTTTATAACTTATTTTTTTTTTATTTAAGATAAGAGTAGCAAGTACTGCCATTATATTCTCTCACATTAAAAAAAAAAAAAACGCTTTCATTAAGGCCACAAATCACTTAACTACCGGTGGTCAAAAATTACATCAGTTATCGAAAAATCACAAGAAAAAACGTGTAACTCCAAGAAGAGTTGAAGCAAAGTTATCAAAGTTCATAATGTTTGCTAAAATCAAATAAGGCTTCTTTCTCCTCAATGCCAATTTTTTTCTTTTAGGAAGTCTTCACACCGGAATAAGGAAAGGCAAATGTACCCCGGTTTTAAATGCCCCAGTTCACCCTACGTGCATATGGACGCTCTTATATTCATTCATATTTAATTTACGTTAGTATGCCGCCTCGTGACGTCCTATACAATTAGCGCGGCACGTAGTGAAAGTTAATCGATCGAAAAAGTCAGAAACCCGGACCAAACCAACAACCCTTGGTTGCCCGCAGTGCACACCATTGAAGGAGTCTTATGTTTTGAAAAAAGAACGGGTCAATAATGCCTCCCCAACAAAACAGTGACTTTGTAGGAATGTTTCGTCGGGTGTAAGTATGTATTTGTAAAGTAACAACTCAATTGTCAAAAACAGCTGCCCAGTCTGACAGTTGGTTTGGATAGAAAGTTACTTTTAACGTAAAAATGCGTCAGGATATGTAAAAATAATGCCGTTTTGTTTGGATGTGGGAGTACTTTATGTAAATTGCATTGCATCAGCATTAGCTAAATTGCGCATAATTATTGCAAAAAAAAGCAAATATTTGACTTTTATGAACTCCTATTGGTTAGCATTCGCTTGTTTGTTCTGAGTTATGCATTTCGAGCCTTTTATCAAAGAGTAGAAACGGATAAAACGCATTGACGCGTATTCAAAGTCGTTTGCTAGGTTAGGTTAAGTTATTGCATTGGGCTAATAGAGGATCTTGTCCTATTACACTTAGATCAATGTAGATCCCTTGTAATACCCCCTGGAGGATTGGACGCTCCAAATAAGTAAACCTATAAGTTTTCATGGATTACCTAGCCATCTAGAGGCATTAATGAATTTCGACAATTTCACACCAGATAAGTTGGAGAGCTCTTCTAAGTTATTGAAGAAGTAGTTTTCGAGGTGTTTATTTCTTAGTTGCGAAAACGCTGAGCAGTAACAAAGGAAGTGAGAAAAGTCTTCATGTGGTTCTTCATCGCCACAACCTCTGCATAGATCATCCGTGCTGAGCCTTTATTTTCATGTGATACTTCAGCAGATTGTGTCCAGTAACTGTACCTACTAGAGAGTACAGTAATTTCTTATTTGGTGTCTAGAATCTAGATCCTATCTGTCTTCCCCTTGTCGAAACTCGGCCAAAATTTTTTTTGGTATTTGTGCAGGAGTTCGAGTAGGTTTCACCTTACATTTGTTTTCTCAAGAATTCTCTTTGCCACAGTCTATTTGAAGGAGCAGATTGGTGCATATACGTTTAGTTCTGCTTGGTTTGGATAAATTGATGATCCAATTCGTGCCAGCTCGTCTGCTTTCTCGTTACCGAAAATTCCAGTATGGCCAGGAAAATCCAGCAGAGAACCTTGAGCTCTTCGCGGCAGCAGGAATCGAGTTTTGGTTTTAATTCGATGGCAGAGAGCGCTTTTATGGCTGCTTGGCTGTCAATGAAGAAGGTAATGGCCAAATGGCCAAGTTCATAAATGTGGAAATGCAGCAGTCCTGCAAGATTTGCGTTCATAAATGAAAAAAAAACTGCATTATCTGTGCATGAGAGAAGTTTTTTTTTTTACTTGCAGCAGTTTTTCTGTTCATAAATGCATTGAATAAAATTTAAAAATTTCAAAAAACCGTTACAAATTTGTTTGATGCAATTTACCTCAAACAGGAGTATCTCACAAACGTGATGTGATGAAATTATTCTGACTCCAGGCTTGAGTTCAGCACACCAAAAAACAGGAAAAAATGTACATACTTTGGTTCTTCGGCAAAAAATTGTGTTGTCCAGTGTAGTAAGAATAGAATAATTATACCCACTCACAAACAATGACGCGGAGAGTCGTCCACAATGAACTTTTGATTCACTTGGGCTACAAGTCCACAAATCGAAAATGGACTTGAATTTAAAACTAAACTGATGTGCTACTTAATTGGGGTAATGATTGGCCTATGAACCCATAACTGTTTTCGCAAGTTCTTGAAAATTTGTTTATATAGATATTAAAAAAGTTATTTGTGAAAAATTCAAATTTTGTTTTTGTTTAAATGAAATAAATTTTTAAAAAAATTTAATTACTTTTTAAATAGCCAAATTAAAATGTTTTCGTAAAATGCGAACGATTTCAAAGCAGAAATAATCAGCCCTATCATAGTATCCGATCGGAAAGGAATTTTCTCCGAATTTTAAGAAATATTAGAAATATAAGAAATATCACTTTAATTTTTCCTTTTCAACCGCACGTTGAAATAATTTTTACCTTCTTTTTTTATATCAATTTTATATATTAGAAAAATGTTCGGGGCGAACCCCCTCTAGCCCTTACGTTGCTACGGCACTGTACTTTTTCTAAAATAAACTACATAGATACTACAATTTTCTATTTTTGCTTTATAAAAACATATTTTTATGCAAATCTATCCGATATCTAATAATAAATTTAATTAAAAGTTTAAGATATTTCGAGGGAGTAAACTATTTCTTAGGAAACAAAAATCCCCGCAAGATTCTTGATAGGGCCCATTATGTTTGTCCGCACTACAGTAAATCGCATTTCCTGTACCCGTATTACGAATAACGAAACGAAAGGAAAAACGGTATTCCAAGAAAACGAAAACCACGAGCAGGGAACTGATTTTTTGGAAAATGGCTTTTTTATTTTGAGAAGTCTGATCAAAATTCTGATTTGAATCAAATACGATTGACGTCCTCTTGATTCCAAATATGTATGTATTTATTGACTAAGCCTTTTTGCCTTTTTTCTTTTTTTGCCTTTTTGAGCCTTTGTTTGCCTTTTCTACCTGTTTGCTTTTTTTTTATTCTTTTGCTTATTTTTTTGCTTTACCATAACTTTTTGCAAGTTTTACTCAACAAAAAATTGACGGGAGTATTTACAATTAATACATGAAAAAAATTAGATTCTCTTAATCCACTACACCGCACTTGTGAAAGCACCTTCTTTTGTTTAAAGCCTAGTATACAGTTCTTTTGAATAAAAAAAAACTATTGTGGTAAATAAAAAATCTTTTTTCCGGAAAAAAAATATCTGTGGTGAAACAAAATTGTTTTTAATCGAATATTACACGGTGCCTGAAGAGTCATGACTATCTGATATTTTGTCTCTTTCATACTTATTTAGGTTCATAAAGAATCATAACTCTTGAGGCACCGTGTAAGCACAAACTATACTCGTGGTGAGTATAATTTTTTATTTATGGGGATAGTTCACAGTTCAATAAAAAAAACTTTTCAACAGAAAAAATTTTTTTTTGCGATAAAATCACTCCCATAAGAAGAACATGTATTTTTTTTCGAGGAGGAACTGTATACTAGGCTTAAGTCCCAAAAATGATGCATTTATCTCAAACTTAAAAAAAAAAATGTTTATTAAAAAGTCCTTCTTGAGTTTACTTTTTTAAAGAAAAGGAACCTCAACTTTCCGATCCCTTTTTCATGACATTTATCGATTATGTTTTACGAGATGGATGCATGAGAACATAGTCTCAGTCAAAAAAATATATATTTTTTTTTTTTAATAAATATGCAGATACAGAAATATACAGATACAGTGAAGACCAAAAGTGTGAGTCCAAAGTAGTCAACTGACTTCATTCATGTCTGGGGTTTGATTTTATAAATTAAAGATTTGGGTTTTTTACCTGAGTTTTTTGCCTGAACAATACGGAACAAGGACAGGCAGTAAAAGCTGAATTTTTGATCCAGGTTTTTTTTTTTTAAAAGGGCGTTTTGTTTGTAAATTTGGAAAACCCGATCATATGGATTATTTGACTGAATTTCTTATGACTTTTGTTTGTTTGATTCAGCACTTTTTTTATAACTCCGTACATACAAAAGGTTTTCAAATCCAAAAAATTGTAGACCTGGATTTGCAAGTTTTTTTTATATAAAAGCCATGTTTTGAAGTCATAAGCATTTATTTGATGTTCTTCACCTATTGAATAAACAACTAGTTCAAAATGGGAAAAGTTGCGGCAACCACAATTAAAAAACTTTCTAACATCATCACTCTTATTAAAGAAGGCAAATCGCAGCGGGAAGTTGCTTCGCAGTCGAAGATATCGAAGGGGTGCGTTCAATGTGCCATTGAGCGGCACGCTCAAACCAGACTTCTTGAGGATAAACCACGCTCAGGCCGGCTTAGATCTACAATTAAACACGACGATCTGTTAATAGTGACAACAAGCAAACGAAAGAGGGGAAAAACAGCACCGGAAATACGTGCCGAAATAAATAAAACACGGGATAAGCCGCTATCCTTGACAAGTCAACAGTAGGCTAAGATATGCTGGACTATTTGGACGAGTTGCTGTTCAAAAACCACTTCTTCGACCACAAAACAAGGTGAAACAGTTAGAGTGGGCCAAAACGGATAGACTGGACGGAAAAAGATTTTAAGCAGAGTTTTATGGAGCGATGAATCTAAGTTCGAGGTATTTGGCACAAAACGGAGGTTTTTTGTTCGAGGCAGCGCTGAAAAAAGATGCTCCCCGACTGATGATGGTTCTTACCATCAAGCATGGAGGTGGTTCTGTGATGGTCTGGGGATGTTTCTCTTCAAGTGGAGTGGGAGATTTGATTCGAGTTATTGGAAAAATGAACAAAAAGGCGTACAAGAAGATATTGGAAGAAAACGCTTTGATCTCTGGATTAAGATTAATTGGCGAAGGATTCGTAGGCATTTCAACAAAACAATGACCCTACACACACGTCCAGACTTTGCCAGGATTACCTCAAAGATAGAGAAGACAAAGAAGTCTTACAAGTCATGACATGGCCGCCGCCGCGATCACCAGATTTAGGGTTTATACCCTATAGAGTTATTGTGGGAGGAGCTGGATAGAAGGGTCCGGGATCAATGCCCTTTATCGGAATCTGCATTTTGGAATACATTACAGAATTGCTGGAACAATATAACACATGAAACAATTAAAAAACTTATATCTAGAATGCCCAGAATTGTAAAAAGAAAAAAAGTAATCTAATTTAAAGGAGGCTTTTTCGACGAAAAATCGGTTTGAGCCATTTTTTTCCTTTTTTAAATAAATTCCTATGTATTAACAAAATAAAAATATTTTTTTCTTTATTTTGCTTTTGTTATATTCCTCATACATTATATTCTACATTCTTATTTTTTCACTTAAGTTTTTTTCGGTGTTAAAATCCGGTTTTCCTTCTTAAAATGAGAGTGGACTCAAACTTTTGGCCTGCAAAGTGCCTCATGTGTCTCAAAACTCAAAACTATAAAAAATCGACCACGGAGACTATCGTAAAATGTAATCGCAACTTAACGATAACAACAAGATCATTATGTTCGTTGTTTTTGGTAAGGGATTGTAAGAGAAAAATGTTTTTTTTTTAGCCTATAAATCAATAGGTAGGTTTAGGTAGAGCGAATAGTCCTTGTATGTACATATAATATTGCGGATGATAATAAAAAAAAGAAATTATCTACTCCAATATATGAGATATATGTATTTTCAAAAATAAGTTATTAATGCAAGATTTTGAAAAACAGTCTTTAAAAACATAAATAAATACAAGTACATAATTCTAATGTAAACGTTTTTTGAATTTGTTTCGATTACAGTTGTGAACAGTTGCAATATGGCGTTCTAAATTATATGGCTGATGAAAAGTTCGACTGCACATCAAACAAGCGAATTTTCTTGGCTTGCCGCATTCTAATCGACGATGACGAGACAGACTTTCCCGCCGCTTATATTCTTTTCCACATTTTTCGCACATTATACGATTTTCAAGTGCAGCTTGTATCTTATGATATCTGTGAAGCAGTTTTTTTTTTTTTTGGTTAAGAAGCATTTTGATATTAGAATAAAAAAAAAAAAAAAAATTAAATGGCTACCTTGCAATTGGCATGGGAGATTTTCTTTTTGTTGGCAATTTACGACAATGCCTATGTAATGTTATTTTCATTTTGGAATCTTCATTGCAATAAGCATTGGAAGTCGTGGGAGCAGATGCATAGAGTACATCGTCAGTTTCATAAAATGGCTGAAGAAGGTCTATGGAAAAATTAAAGCGTTTTTTTTGTTTTCAGTGAATTTTCAAATAATATCTAAAGAACAATTTGTTTGATGGTATTTGAGGTAGCATTTTGTTATGAATTTGTTTATATTTAAAATTAATATTTCAAACTAAGACAATTTCGAATTACAAAAACAAAAAAATAGGAAAAACCTTCATGCGGGGAAAATTTATAACGATTAAATCGAAAAATGTAAGTGTACCCGATACCACAATCATATCGAAAGCAAACAATACGAACAGAGACAAAAATACATGTAACTACAGAATTTTTTTAACATTCTTTAAGAGGCGTTTACTGTAACTGTAGATTAGTATATGTATCGTTGGAGATCTGTAAAGTCCCGTAAGTCTAAAACTAACATTTAAATACATTTTTGATTCAAAGAAGCACTGCATTGAAATATAAATTGTACGTTTTGCAAACAAACAAAAACAGCCAGGGCCCTATTCCTTGAACATTGACAATTGCGACAGGTGACAATTTTGTAATTTACAATTTGCAAATTGTCAAAATCCGTTCCATACACAATTTGACGATTTTTTAGAATTGTCGCAAAATACCCGACAATGGTCAACATTTCGGTTCATAAAAAAATTGTCATGAAAATGAAATTATCAGGAATTTTCTGACAAATTTGTAGAGACAATTCTTTTATGAAACAAAATAAAATATACAATTTACATATTTGTCGGTATTTAACTGAAAATTGTGACAGGAAACTAAGTTACGGTCAAGTGTTGGCAATAAAAAGACAGAAGTTGAGCTAAAATGTTAAATAATATTTTTTAAAGTTGAAGTGAAGCCGATTCTCAGTTTTGTTCCATTTTTCATTATTTTTCGACATGGGCAGTGGGCACTGCATAAAGTTATGAAGGCCATTATAAACTTCAAGATCATACAATGACTAAATTGTCATGACAAATTTGTCAATATTCTATTTTGTTGACAAATTTGTCTCCTGTCAATATTTTATGAAACACAAATTTGCCAGACAAGTGTGACAAATTTGTAGAATTGTCACCTGTCAATTTTTATGAAATAGGGCCCAGGTCTCTATTTGAATGTCATACGATATGACAAATCATCTGTATTGAAGAGTCAATTAGCCAGTTCAGGTTTTTCAAAATCTCTAAAATCTCAAAAACCTCAATAATTTCAGAAATCCGAAATTCCTCAGTAAGATTCCTCACTTTTGCTGTCAAAAAGCTGAGACTAATATTTTTTTGGATTCGCTTGCCCAAATATTTTTTGTCGCAGTTGATTAATTAAAAAAAAAAACAGCATGTAAATTGCCCTGAGAGTTCGTAAAAATAAACATGCTTAATCACTGCTAAAAACAATTGCAAAAAAATGGTAGTAATTATGTACTTTTAAGGCGAAATTCGATTTTAATGCTGAGAGCAAACATCAGCGCTTCTAAACCAGTGAACACAATTTGAAATAAACTTCATTTGCCTGCAATTTTGCCAAAGTTTTAACTTTTACGAACTCGACCTTGGTTTTGACTTTTAGCGGAGAATTTTTGTTCAAGTTTCTCCTCCTGCTCAGTTTGGCTGATGGAGCTCGGTCAGTGAGATCTCAGAAATGTGAACTGGCTAAATAACAACTATTTTAGAAACATTATTTTCACATCGCACCCGCGGCTATGCTCTATGCACCAGTATCTGATTTCGTAAATCGTTAGTCAATTTTCTGCATTTTGGAAAAATGTAATTATTTTTGACTTGAATTCAAAATGGTCAATATTGAATGGTCATTGCGATGATATTCGACACAAATGCATGAACATCAAGATCATATAAAATAAAATTAAAGCGGGCCATAAGAGAACGCGACGGGCAATTCAATTCGTAACATAACGCAACGCAACGGGCACTCATTTAAGTGTGCACATGAGACACGACCAGCGAATGTTCCCGAAATTTTAATTTTATTCAAATGAGTGGTTGCTTATAACTACCAATTGTCATAAAACATAAAAATGTAAATTGATTGTGAGGTTAAATTCGAACGAATTTTCTATTCGCCAGTTTTTGAAATGCGTTCTGCTGTATGGATTGCGAATTATTCGCAGAGAAAATATTAAAATACGAAATATTCAAATTTAAACATTTTTAAACCATTTTCTACTTCTGTTCAATATGGAGCAGAAACACAGTGCCGGCAAAAAAAATAGGACCAACAAAACTTGTTCTATTATTTAAAAAAAAAAAAAAACATCAGCTGAAACAATTTTCCTCGCTGCTACTGTTATAAACTATCACTTGACTGTTAACTCTTTATAAGTAAGAAAATTGGTATTAAAATGTTAACGGTTCTTTTTATGATTTTGAGGGAGAAGTATGAATTTGTACGGTAAAAATAATAGCACTGTTTTCTAAATTTTAGCTGGAAAAAAGTCTTCTGTTTAATTTAAAAACCATACAGTATTATAGTTTTTTTTGTTTTTTAAGTACTTTTCCAAAAAAAATTTAGCTATGGGTCGCGCAAAGCATTGTAGTGCTGAAAAACGGAAAATTATTCAAAGAATGTGGTTGCAGAGGGCAAATGTTATGCAGAATAAAGGCGTTTACTTGGCTGTTCGAAACTCGCGGACCAAAAAGCGCCATGTCACCAATACTCGTCCAACGTTTATTTCCGGCAAATTAAGAAGGAGTCGTTTAAGTCTGCAACAGAGCTTAAAAAGGAGCTGAATATTGCAGCAAGTGTTGAAACAGTTCGTAGCCGATTCAGAGAACACAATTTAAAGGCGTGTAGCCAAATAAAAGTGCCTCTTTTAACTGATAAGCATGCAAACAAAGCGTATGAACTTCGCAAAACGACATTTGAACTGACCAGTAGCAAAGTGGAGAAACATTTCATGGACTGATGAAAGTGAAATTGTAATGTTTGGCGGCAAAGGTTCTCGTTCTTACGTAAAAAAAGAACTCCAAATGCAGAATACAACCCTAAATTCACAACCAAATAGGTAAAGCATGAAGGTTCAAGCATAATGGTATGGGGTTTGTTTCTCCTACTATGGAGTTGGTCCTATACATTTGATTTAAAACATCATGGATCAAACGTCTATGTAGAAATTCTTGATAAAGGGATTATGCCTTATGCAAAAGAGCAAATGCCGTTATTATGGGTCTTTCAGCGAGACAATGACCCTAACCACACCAGCAAAAAAGCTATAAAGTGATTTGGGGATCTTTCGGTAAATGTCATGTCAAAAAAGCTGTTTCTATGGTAAAACCGACAAACAATGAAACACTTTGGGTCCTGAAACGAAATTCCGGTCAAGAGGTGCGGGGATATGTTTAATTCTATGACAAGACGTTGTGAAGCGGTAAATGCCAACAAGGAATATGCGACAAAATATTAATTTTGGAGCCTTACACTAGCGTCATTTTTTGTGTTATAGTTATAAATGAATTCTTTAATTTTGCCTACTTTTTGAATTAAACAATGAAATTGTGCTATTTTTTTTTCAAGTTATACGGCCTTTTCCGTCGGAGCGGAAAATTCTCCGCGATGCCGGAGGATTTCGGAAGAAATCCTTATGTTAAAAATATAAAACGTGAACATTTTCGAAATTAATGAATAAATTTGGAATTCTTTTTTTAATCCTAGAACACATATGGGGTGCTACAGCACCCCACTGCGAAAAATAAATTGCAATAACTTTTAAAATTAAAGCCGTTAATTGAGTGCCATGGGTTTTGTTTTTTTTTTTCGTTATTACTTTACTTGGAGAAGTTATTTAGTACCTTGCATTTCATGGATCTGAAGATATCATGGTCACTGGGGTGTTATGGCCCCCCATATGTGTTAACGTGATGTTTTTTTTTTAACTTAAAAGAATAGAAAGTTGTTATTTTTTTAAACTGACAACTTCAAAAGGATGCCAACAAAGATGATGTTTATTATGTCCAATACCAACGATTCAAAGAAGAAACAGTGGAATTGCGGTACTTTTAAAATGCAGATTTTCACTCACTACGTCGATTTAATATGCAAAAGCTGCTTAAATATGCAAACAAAAAAAAAACTATTAAAAATATAACGATAAAATTTATAAAAATATTTTTTGTACATATTTTAATGTTGCCTTACATGTCTGCTTTCAGAATCAACAAAAATTTTTAAGGTATTGGTTTTTAAAAAGTCCTATTTTCTGGGTATTGTTCAAGCACCTTACAGCCGCAACACTTCAGTTTCTTTTTAATTTATATTATGCCCATCATTATAAATATAAGAGAAATACCCCTTATTTTGGTTTTTCAATTAAGAAATATACAGCCCAATTCTAAATAAAAATTAAATTATTTTTCTTCTACAATTTGATTTATATGTCAAATACTGAAAAAAAGCTGTTTGTATCATTCAGAACTCTCATTCCCACTATCGAGGGTACAAAAATTCATCCGGGGAGTTCGGAATCGGAGTATTTTACTCCCGAAAGAATGCGTCTCCCGGTGAGTTTTTCCCCGGGGAATATTTAGAATTGGGTTGATAATATTTAAAAATAATATAAATGAATTTTATAAAAGTTTTGTTTAAAGCTGCAGGTATTTTTAAGACAAAGTTACTGGGGTGCTTAGGAACCCCAAATGTGTTAACGTCTTAAAAAAAACACGTACCTATATGTATTCTATGGTTAAATCCTTCGTGTTCATTGTATTTATTGATGTATTACATATTGGTGAAACGGATTTATTTAATTTTTGCTACTTAAAAACAAATGATTCTTGTCATGGTGCTATTTTTTTTTTACCGCATCTGTATGTTCGCGAGATACTAAGTTGAGTTCTGACCACCACCAGCCCGTGATCTGTTTGACCAAGTCTTAATAAATTTAAAAAAAAATCTTCATGCGTTAAACTAAATAATACCGTCAATAGAGAAATGGATCAAAAAAAAAGTTCCGGGAATGTTCAGAAATGTGTAAACATCAATATTCGTCGAGTGTCCAATAGTTCGAACTGTCAACCGAATTCGAACGTTAATCCAAGCCAGCGTTGCCAAACCCAAGTGACACGATCGTGCTTTTTTGACACGATAATTTCCTCGTGGCACAGTCGGTGGCAGGAAAAGGTTCAATATGGCACGTTTTTTTATTTTCATTATTTTTCTTAAAATGAAGCAATTTTCGACAAAATTTAATGAAAATTGGTCCAAATTTCGTGAAAAGTGGACAGAAACTCATATTTTTTGACAATGCACGAATAGGGCAAATGATTTCCGTAAATATAATTGATGTTTTTTTTTAACAAAATAGAAAAATCAGTCGTTTTTTTCATATGGTACGAAAATGGCACGTTTTTCAGAAAATATGGCACGTTAATTTTATTTCTGGCGGCAACGCTGAACCCAACTCTATCTTTTGATCGTAAACGTGTAAACGTAAAAGTAGAATTTTTGGCCCCGATTGCGATTGTCGATTACCAATCGAATCGATAATTCTCGATTGTATCGATTGGTAGTCATGTTTGGTATTGTGTAACACAATTTTGAAAGTTCACTGAAATTAAAATTTCCCATTTATCATTTCTAATACGAATTAGTTAATTTTGTTCGTTATTTTAAAATAAGTAGAATCGAGATATTTTTTATTGATAGTGACTACCGATATCAAAAATTAAATCAAAGTGAAATTGTCAAAAAAGGAGACATAATAGACTTGAGATACTTCTTCTTAAGGAGACGGTAATCAATGGACTAATACAGGTAAGCAGTGTGTAAAAAAATGTCAACAAAAAAAACACGTGCAAGCCTTTTTACATTTCAAGCCTAGTACGCAGATCGTGCTAAAATTTATCATCCATACAAATATCCTATAAAAATAAATTTTAGCGAGGATATTTAGCTAGGCAGTACGCAGTTCACGCGCTAAATTCAAAAAGTCTCCATTAAATTTAGCGCGAGAAATAATGCTCAACGCATTCTTTCATAGATAAATTTTGACATCTGTGATTTTAGCAAACGATTGTAGAGATAAGAATTGTAGGGATAAAATTTAGTTAAGCTTGAACTGCATACCTGGCTTTATATAAAATAGGAACATCTACATTAATACATAATTCTACTTCTGCTTCTATTGGCAATAATCCGGTTCCTGAGATATAGGACGTCAAAAATCGCGAAAACCGTAACTGACTGACATATCATCAAAATTATGGAGCACTCCCGGCACCGTACAATCTTGTAATTTCGCACAACGGTAGGCCTTGTGGTGTATACAAGGGGAAAAAATTGAAAATTTAAGGGGGGCGTGGTATCCGTTTTTATCAGAATCGCTATCAATTATATATATGGAAACCTTCTGTTTATTGTAAAATCATAAAATTTGGTCGAGCGGTAGGCCTTACAATGGGCCCTATCGGGAATCTCCCACGAAATTTTGTTTCCCACGGAATATTTAATTCTCACGAAAATTTTTCTGCTATCGTGAATCTTCCACGGAATAAATTTCCCTCCAACAAAAATCTAATGCAATACAGCCAAATTTCCCTGGAAAATTTATTCCCGATACCAATAAATTCCGAGAGAAACTTTTAAGCATCATTCACGTTCCTTATTGTGAGTTTCGCCCGAACAACATTTCACCCGAAAAAATTTTTTGCCTATTGTGTGTTTCACCCGTAAAATATTTCATGTTCCGAAAATTTCCCTTATTGCCTTATCAATCGTAAATTTGAAGTTTTCGATATAAGGAGCGTGGCATACGCTGACTTCCTGAAAACTGTTATTAATTATATCTATCAGCTCTATTCTGCTAAACATTCGCGTCAAAGTTTGTATTCTGCTTTCCGCCGGAGGGTAATAATTGCTCAAATCAATTTCAAAATAAAAAAATAATCTAAGGCAAATTGAATGAAACTTTTACGTGAATCGAAAGTTTCGATCGGACCACTTTTCATCAGAAAAAGCAACGCTCTATGAACGCAATACCCAAATTTTTACAATTAGTGACTCAGTAATTACAACCAGTTAACGAATTTCGTTCCACAATTTTTTTTTTCTATTTTCCGGTATTTATTTTTATTGCAAATGGCAGTTAACTACTTCCATATAATTTCTTACAGTAACTTGTCTTTTTTTTTTTTTTAATGAACAAAATCGTTTTATTTTCCAATCGAATCGAATATGGCTAAATTATTAATTTTTTTTTTAAATCATATTTCAACAAGGTAAGACAAGGTTTTACAATTATTTAGTCCATATTTTCTAAAGCGCATGGTGGGTAAAGTTTGAAAAAAATTGCTTCCGAAACAGTTTCTCTAAAGGCCAGTAGGATATTAAAGCACTGAAAATATTTTCTTGGATATATATTTTTTTTTATCGTTTCATCTGTACTGTAAAAAGTATAATTCCTGCTATTTTAAACTTAATTGTCTTAGCCTGATAATAAAAAAAAATAGGTACAGGAATGTAGGTACGACGAGACAGTCTGTTAATTTTGTTTTTTTTTCATAATATAAAATATGCAACAATAAAATAAAATTTATAATTTGTTGTGAATAAGAAGCAACGGTAGCAACGGCATATCTACATATGTACATACATATTTATATAGAATCTGTGATGACATAATCTAAAATCAAAGTTAATACACAAAAATGAAATAACCATTCCATTAATTGAACACTAGAATAATGTTATGGTTTCTTTTTTATTTTTCTTTCATAAATAACGATTTAGGCGAGGCATCTGACTTACATACAAATAAAGATATGATTCACTCGTCAACTTTATGACTCATTTAGCAGGCGATATGAGAACCCGATTTAAGAGCAAAAATATTCGTTTCGTTAATGGAGAGCAAGCGAAACACTTAACTCGGAATCTTTAGAATGTAGTGCTTTATTAAAGCCACAAAAAATTAACCCAGAACAAAACAATCACAGTAACTTATTGCGCATGCGCAAAAAAAGGGGGAGCAGACATGCTCCACCGCCTTACCACCCAATGGAATAATTAATTTTTTGGTACTAAATTGAATGTTTGGATTATGTATGATTCTATGGGTATCACAATGAAACTAAAATAAATAATTCCTTTTTAGGGAATAGAATATAAGAAGAAAAATTTATTATTATGAAACCATAATACTGAATCATAACTCGGTTTTTCTAGGTATCTTTGCCATAAAAAAGGAACTTAATAAAATTGTTGGGCATTTTTTGACAAAACGTCGACTAAATACCGTTAAAAGATATTTTGAATCGCAATTCAATTATTTTTTAATCTTTTTATTAAACTTAACCGTTTTGCCGTTCTGATTTTGCCTCACACTAAGAAAGCTCATAATCAAAGAAAAATTAAATAATTGACAAAACTTCAGACTATTCAACTGCAACCAGCATTTCCCCTTCAAGAGTCACATACTCAGAAATTGTATACATGGCATCTAAAAAATTGTACAACACATTTTTTTTTTTCATTCCAAGGAAAGTGAGAAATAGGCTCAACGAAAATAAAAATTAAATGCTAAAACTTTTGCCGAAATCCAAGTGGTTTTAACGCTTATTGTTGTGATTTTGTTATTGGTGGGGTCGGATTGCAACGCTCTTATCAATAAAATAATAGAAATTGTTTATTAACAAGGCCCTCACTAGTTATAACTGATGAGTCCAAAACGCCAATTTTTGTTGACTAAAAGCCGGTAAAAGCTTATTAATCAATCACCCCTGTTCTGAATTCCGAATGATTATAAAATCCATTCGTCTTCAAACAACAAAGTGTTGTGAAATACTTTCCGTTTTCAATACTTTCGGAATGCGGAATTGAAAATAATTGACGTTCGGAATTCATTTGACAAAGTTATAAAAATTTAAGTAATTTTTTGCCGTCACTTTGAAAGAGCAGAAGCTTTTATTATAACCAAGATTCCTCAAAAACACTTGCTTTTCCTTTCTTTCTTATTTGTTTTCTGTGACAGAAAATAATTAAGCAAGGAATCCAAAAAAAACCTTACTCAGTTTTTTGACAGCAAAACGGGGAAATATTTGTGAGGAATTGTATTTATATTTCTGAGAATACGGATTCCTCCGAGATCTCTGAAATATAAACTGGCCAAATTTCTTTACGTAATTATTTTTAAACAAATTTGACGTTTCGAATTACTTTTTAATTGATTTCGAAAAAAAAAACGGTTTAAACATTGGATAACCTGAAAGCAAAATTGAGAGCACTGAATCCTTAAGTAAAAAAAAATTTTGCTTACGAATTTGATTCGGAACGAAAATGTTATTTGACAACTCGTAATGATCAGCCATATCACGTCTGAAATGAAAATTAATTTATTCGTTTTTATGAAATTTCTTACATTATTAATTGAATTGATTGCCAGAGGCTACTGCCCCTTGCGAGGAAGTGACTAATCCTCCAAGAGTACATAATATATCTCTTGTCATAGAAAAGTGAACGATTGAAAGTTCGGATTCGACAAAAAATTGTAGGTCCCTTCCATTTCTGCCTTGCAACACGCCCACAGAAATTGTTGGGAGTTGTAAGTCACTAGGCCCTGGTTCTATTACGCCACCAAATTTATTTATTTTATAACTAAAAATTCATTAGCGCAATAAATAACTCCATTTAAAACAACAAATATTTGTTTTTCATTTTTTTTTTTTTTTATTTTATTTTGAATAAAACTTGGTGGGAACCTTCCCTACTTATAAAAAAAAAAAAGGGAAGAAAGAAAAGGTCTTGCAATTATACACTTCAATGACAATAATTTTTCATTGTAATATCATTTTTTATATTCATTTCATGGGTAGTCACTCACATCTGTACAAAAATTTTAATCTAAAATATTAAAGGTTTTAGTTTTTTATATTTCAGTCTGTCGTTTCTTAACGACAACCTTCAGCCATTATTTTACATCACATGAACAACATTATATGTATGTCCCTTCGCATATTCACCAGCTTTCTTGGGTCACACCCGAAACGCATAAAACTAAACTGCTTATTACTCAAACTAAACTGCTTATTACTCAAACGAAACTGCTTATTACTCATGTTTCAGTTTATTAACTAAGAATATTGCAGATTATATGCAATAATAAGATCGACATTTGATATAAAATAATTCAGGATATAAACGTTCGGATTTTTAATTTTTAAAACTATGTAAGTGAAGCAACGCAAGCACGGGGTACTCAATTTTAATATTATTCCATTAAATGTTACACTATTTGAAGATAACCCATTTTGTTTGTCCCATTATTTCATTGGGGTGCCGTTAAACCTTAAAAGTTTTTGCAAGGGGTCAAAGGTCAACTATATTTTTTTTTTTTGTTAATTTGTATGTATGCACAATATTCATTAGAAAACCTAGCGATTTCTTCTTTTCAATTATACCAATTACGCAGAAGGGGTTAAAAATGAACATAGGAAGAGTGAAAAAGCTTAAGCCGTCTTAAAAATGTCATCCGCTTCAAAAATTAATATCAAAATGACCGCAAACTAACAGTCTTAACCACCGTTTTTCTTAACAAAAAAAAATCTTCATTATTTTTTGTGTTATATAATTATTTAGAACTAGCGGAAAATAACACAAAATTTTTATTCATAATTAATTTTATATAAACAAATTACACAAGGAGTGAAATAAAGTATTTTTGTTGCACTTAAATATGGAACGCCACTTTATTTCGCATAGCAAAATCTTTCAAAAACCTTTCTCATTATTCTAAAATTACAAGATTTTAACTAGCTATGTATGTATGTATGTAATGTATGTCAGCTTGTTAAAACCGCTGTAGTTGGAACACGTTTGCTCATTTTTCTTCTAATTCATCATTCTGTCTTTGGTTGTGCCAAGCAGATTTTTAATTTTACGATTTTACGATTGGTCGAGAGAAAACGCGCAATCAATATTTTTTTTTTTGCTTAAGCTTTGGATTTGTTTTGGTTACAAATTGGTTGTATGTATTGGATTGATTAATTAATTTTTTTTTTTAATTGGCTTTAGAAAAATAATAATGCTCGAATATCTCAGGGGATTTGTAAAACCCTGTCTAGTCGCTATAGTTCTAATACGTGTCGTAGCTCAGAAAGTTTTTTTTTTTTTTTTTAATATAAATTTTCCATTTATGTATATTCGGCCCTATCGAGGTAACCGTCGGAGCGGAATTCTCTCCGATTTCCTACGAATCGGAGACATTTTGCTTCGAGGTAGTTCTCCGATGAGCAAAATGTCTCCGATTTTTAGGAAATCGGAGAGAATTCCGCTCCGACAGTTACCTCGATAGGCCCGATTGTAAAAAACCTGCAGATGGAAAAATAATGTTTGGTAATTATAATAACCGTTAAAATATCTGTATAACTGAAAACGAAAAGAATTTAATCATTACTTCCAAACTATGTTCAAAAGCAAGGTACGGAAATGCTCGCTCACGAGTGCTCATTTTTCTCATGAACAGTTTTCAAAAACTCGTGAGCGTGAGTGTGAGCGGAATCGTAGAATATCGAAATGCTGGCTCATGAGCAAAGAGAAAGAGCTTAAAACATTCGACTCACTCGTGAGCATGAACAGTTTTGAGCAACTCGTAAGCAATGGTGAGCTTATAAAGGATTTGGATTATTCCAATACAACAAAATCCATAAAAATCCACCAGGCGCGCGCCGGTTGTATGCATGACAGTAAATTGCGCTTATTCAGAACCAAAAATTCTGGTTTTTCCATGTATCTTCAGAGCAGGCTTTGCTGTATTTGTAAATATTATGGGCCCTACCAATTAATCAAATTTAGTTACGACTTAAATATTTCAGAAAATGGACCATAATCGAAGGGCTCTAATAAATAATAAACCGTGCATGGTAATACCTAAATATTTAAGTGGACTATAAATTGATCACTCGTGAGCATGAGCAAAATTAAAAAGGCTCAGAGCTATTAACTCGTGAGTGACAGCGTTTTATACATAAGTGCTCATTATGAATTGCTCAACTCGCGAGCAGCTCACAAGTGAGTGCTTGATCAAAACCCTGTTCAAAACTATGCAGTTATTGTTAGGCAAGAAGAAATAAAATGAGGTAACATACAATATTATAAAATGGGTTATAGGTACAAGATGGTATTACTATTCTGCACAATTATTTCCAGATTACCAAAAACGAATGAAAACGCCTGACTATTATGTTCTCATAGAATATCACTTTTGGTGTTGATATGAAGCAAAAGTATTTGCCTGCACCGCAGACGTAGCGTAGCGGATTCACATATTTTTTTAATTGTGAACATGGACAAATTAAATTCAGTCTTGTTAGATCACTTTAGCATCAATTAGAAAGGTTTATTTATAACATTGACGCCTGTATAAAGTTAGACAACGTTTATAAATACGACCGATTAAGGTTGGGCTGTATAATGTACCCATGGCAAAGAAGATACATAATAAAGAAATATATTTACACCAACGAGTGTTTAAAAAAGTATATTATCCAGTAAATAAAAGGTGTTTTTTTTTTTGACGTGTGGTTTTCAATCTGGCAATACTTTTTTCGGAGTCGGTCTTTTTGACAGCTGTCACTTGATTTATTGAAGTCGAACAACCATCAAGCGCCTCGCACGTTCGATGAATAAGCCCAAAACTAGATGGCCACTGATCCCGATTTTCGCAAGAACATTTTGTTCAGCGATGAAGCTCATTTTTGGTTGAATGGATATGTTAATAAGCAAAATTGTCGTATTTGGAGTGATCATAATCCACAAGCCATTCTTGAGACGCGTTACATCCTCAAAAAGTCATTGTTTGGTGTGCTCTATGGGCAGAGGGAATCATTGGTCCATATTTCTTCACAAAATGAAGCCGGCCATAATGTTACAGTCAATGGGGAACGCTATAGAGCCATGATTAATGACTTTTTCGTGCCTAAATTGGAGAATGTTGATGTGGACGACCTCTGGTTCCAACAAGACGGCGCTACATGCCATACAGCCAACGAAACACAATCAATTTATTGAAGGAAACTTTTGGTGAGCGCATTATCTTGCGTCGTGGGCCTGTGGCATGGCCACCAAGATAGTGCGATTTAACACCGCTGGACTATTTTTTGTGGGGTTATGCGAAGTCGGTTGTTTACGCAGATAAACCCGAGACGATTGACGCCTTGGAAGAGAATATTCGGCGCATTATTGCTGACATACGGCCTCAATTGCTGCAAAAGTGGTCGAAAATTGGGCCTCTCGACTGGAATTTATTCGAGCCAGACGCGGCCGCCACTTGCCTGAAATCATTTTTAAAACATAATACAAACCCTTATTTTTATAATAAAGCCAGAACATTAAATAATATGCGTTTTATTTCTTCTTGAAAACCACACGTCTAAAAAAAAAACACCCATTATAATATGCTTTTGCTGACAATACAATCTTGAACAATATAATTTCTTTTTCTTTTCAGTGTCGCTAGATTTCGACAATGGATACATTCAGCGTGATAAGAAGAAAGTTCAAAACGTACAGCATAAGGGTTTCTTCTTGACCAATATCGTCTATTCTAACAAGCTATGCACTATCAAATACCAAGTATGCGATAAGTTCAAAATCATGCCCGTGAAAGGTAACGTTAATGACCAATTTAAAATATTACGGACGTTAGCACTGACGGATGTTAATAAACTAAAACTTTAACTTCTGTACGCAATTTTATGCAAGGAAAATATTTAAAAACAGAGACAAATACCCTTGAAGCCGAGAAATTAAAATATCTCTTGCCATAACTAAGAAATCATATTTCTTAAAAACCTACGAAATATATGAATTAAAAATCGAACTTTCATCAACGACACTTAAATTAAATGCTCATCAATTTCTGTCTCTACTACCTACCCCATTAAGTTTCATAAGTGTCATGAATAATTTACTTTTTTTTTTTTCTTACAAATTACTAGAACTACAGCGACGATATAAAGCATATTTTAATTAACTAAAAGAATAAGGATTTTCGAGTTTCTTCTATCACTATCCCCCACTAATGAACTAAAATAAAAATAAATACATAATTCCTAATTCGTCTTATGCATAAATAATTCGGTAAAAAAAAAAATTGAAAATTAAATAAAAAGGTTAGTACTTACAAAAGCGTTTCTCTCTCATTCAGCCATGACAATCTTGACGACAACTTTTGTGTGAATAGGATAGAACCACATTCATCATTTCAAAAAAAATTCCTCCATTTGTCTTTGTTGTTTTTAAAGTTCAAATTAAATTTTACAGTTTTCTTTTTGATGTTTTTTTTTTTTTTTTGTATGAAATGGGCCAACATTAAATTTTGAAAGTCCCGATTTATCATAACTTTACAACAGTGTTAGTTATCATGTTATTTAAAGAAAAAAAAAACAGAAAAAAATCCAATTCGTATGTATATAATTTTCAAACAAAGTAGAAATGTTGGCCCATTCATTAAACAAAAAAAAAAAAAAAACACTGTAAAAAATACCTTACCCGTTTTACTTTAATTGACAAACCTGAAAATCAACAACTCTACATTCCACAGAATAATTTTCCACAAAGAGAGAAAATATCGGGTTGGACAATTTTTGTTAAGGAAGGATTAAGGAATTTGTGGAGAGTGAGCAGGGATATAATTTTGTATATCAAATAATAAATAAAAATTTAAATATTAAATAAAATGTAAAAAAAAAAAAAAGAATAAACTTAAAAATAATTCAAAATTTGATGTTGCTCTCTATCAACCGATACTGTTGACTAGAGATATACTTACCTGGTTTTGTTGTTGTTGTTGTTGAAGTGTCAATGTTGAAAGAAAAAGGAAAGTCTCTGTGAAGTTTTGTTTGACTCCATCCAGGGCAAGGTGACATCCGAAGATTTACCTCACTGTGAACCATAAACATGATTCCCAGCTACAAATTTATACTCTCCCTATCGATAAACTGCAACACCATCAGCGATCTGGAACACCAGCAGCTCAGCTCTCAGACTTTACGACTTCTTTTCCTTGTTTCAAACACTTATTTTTTTTCAATCACTTTCAATTAAATCTGTTTTACTAACAGTAGACACTTAAACACAAAATAACGGTTATACCCATAAACAGGCAACCAAAAACTGTAGCAAACGCAATACGGACGGATGGTTTTTTATACATTTTTTTTTCTTAAGATGAAAACACGAATTTTTTACCGCCACGATACTTTAAACAACCTTTAAGGGCTGTTTTTTTTTTTTTTTTTTTTTTTTTTTTGATTTTCTACCAAATTTTTAAATTGTGTACAGAATTTTCATATATATAAATAAAAAAAACTTAAATAAAAAAAAGTTCAGATAAAAAAATAGTCCCGTCAACCAAAAGCATAAAATATTAAAAAAAAAAATAAATAAATAAATAAAAATGAATGTTAAAATAAATATTTATATAGAGAAAAAGTATAATAAAAATAAATGCATGCGTATTTTTGTTCAACTAATAAAAAGTGTTTGTCTATATTAAAAAAAAAAATATATAATATATCACAGCAATAAATGATTTTTTTGTATTTTTTGTCGAAGAGGCCAACGTTTCACCTTTGGAAACATTTTGTTTTGATTTTTTTTTTTCTTCAATATGTTAAACATTATTTAACAAAATACGTATTATTTTCGAAAACTTTTGTACACTTATGTATATTTGATAAATTTTCTTGTTTCTTGGATTTTTTTTTTCTTTGTTTAAATTCATTTGTAATAAATATTTTCAAAGCAAATGCGACGTTTTTGTAAGTAGGTACTGTTGTTATGTTATTTCTTTTTGATTATATTATATTAACATTTGCAATATTTTTCTTTTAGAAAAATTGCTTCTTGACTTTTCGATTTAATTAAAATTTCTTCAAGGATTAGTTATTTAAATTCAAAATTAAAAAAAAAAAAAAAAAAAAAAAAAAGTTTAGTTTTTTCACCAATCTCAAATGTTTTCAATAAAAAAGAGAGCAAGTAAGTAAGTAAAAATATGTGTGCAAAGGCTAACCAATTGGAAGGAGTAATAAAGCGTTTTTAAATTTAATTTTGTTTTCTAAAAAAATTTGTTTGTCCAACAGCACGAGACTTAATGAATAATGAGAGACAAATGCGGTAGAATTTCTCCATTCCAGTTGATTAGTATTTGGCAAATGGTTGTTGTTGTTTTTTTTTTAATTCATAACAAAATGCTACACAAACACCAAAAATTACCAAAATCAATAAATATTTACTTTCAAAAGATTTCTTGCAAAATAGTCGAAATCCAACTGAGATGGGAGGAGATTGATGGATAAAGGTTATCATTATTTTAGTAATCGCTTTTTTACCATTTGGGTGTGTTTAATTTAAAGTTTTCCATCTCATTAAAAACATAACTCTCCAATTTCAGTTGAATTTCATAGCTATGGAGCACGACTAATAAAAAAAAAAGGGAGTGCAAATCTCTTCTCTCTTTTGTCGTACAATTTTTCGCATATTTCAAATTAAATACTTTTTTGCAAAAAAATAAATTAAAAAAAAATAAAAAAAAATAAAAAAAAACTAAATACAAATCAAATAAATTTAAAAAAAATTATCTACATCAACTTTCTAAAACTTGTTTCTTCATTTTTGCAATTTTCATATCAAATTTACTAAAAATTTAATTTTGTATTTCAAAGAATTAACAAAAAAATAAATTAATAAATAATTAATATTTTATCTGTCGTGCTCATTTCGCTTTTTCATATTTGACTGTTCTTTTTTTTGTGTCAAAATGGAATAAATTTGTTGACCTACCTTGTGGATCCCGTTGTTGGGCTTCTTGTGCGGCCATAAATACTTCATCCTGAGATCTGTCGACTTGCCATTGTGCATATCCTTTAAAGAAAAATATAAATAACATAAATAAGTAATTTAAAAAGAAAATTTTTTCTTATTTATCATTCAGCTCTGTCGAGTTATTCGTACGGAAGAATTTGTTTCTGATTTTTGTTTTTTTTTTTTTTTAATCAGAGCGATGACAATGAAATTGGGGATTAAGCGGCTCGGGAAAATTTACTGCTTTAGCATGTCTAAAAATTACAAACGAGTTAAATCATTACCATCGATGATTTGGAGCACCAAATTTAATTCTATTGATATGTTTACGTCAAAAACAATCGATTGAACCAAATTATGTGCTGGGAATGCAAGATTCTATGGAATAATCTCGATTGTTACAATTTACGTGGCGGACCCCTTTCTCCAATCGTACCAACCAAACAATCAAATTTTATATCGACATGACGATTTCTATCAACTGTATCTTTCTAACAATGAAACATTTCGTGCTTCAGTTCTTTTACAAGAAAGAAAACAAGAAAGTACAGAAGTACATAACTACATAAATACATAAGTACTTAAGTACATAAGTACACAAGTACACAAATTCACAAGTACACAAGTACACAAGTACAGAACTGCAGAAGTACAGAGGTGCAGAAGTACACAAGTACAAAAGTACAAAATTACAAAATTACAAAATTACAAAATTACAAAAGTACAAAAGTACAAAAGTACAAAAGATGGAAAAACCACTTTATCACCACTGAGTAAATTTTTTTAAATTTTCGATTTTTGTGTACATTAAACCAATAATTGCTCTTTAAAGTAAATATGTGGATAAAGGGAACATAGCTTGTACAGTACTTTATACCCTATGCAAATGTATTACGGAAACGTCAAATATTTAAGCAATAAATCAAGTTATTAAAGCAATACTTCTACGAAACCATTTAATTTTTTCTTGACAAAAATTGAAAATTATTTTCACTTGAAAGTATGTACTTGCTAACTTTAACATTGGTTGTGAATTTTATAAAAGTTTGTTTGGTGAAATATTTTTGTATTTCCAACTGAAAACAGCGACGATGCCGGACGGTTTTATCGAATTAAATATTTTCCGAATTTCTTCCAAACGGTTAACTTAACTTTCTGAATAATTTCTTTAAAATTTATTTAAAATAATTTACCTTGACTAGATCCTTCACCACCATGACTGGGGCCAGCATTATGATCTAAATCTTCGAGACCCATTTCTTCGTCATCCAATGTCAGATCTTCAACAGTTTCATCATTACCCTCATCGTCGTATTCACTTTTTGGTTCGATTACAATTTCATCTTTGCCAGTTGATGTTGCCACAACACCTTCATGTTGATGTTTTGGTCGTTTATGATTTTGTTTCTCTTTCATTAGCATTTCTTTTTCATCAATTGAATCGGCGGCATTTTCATCTTGGATATTTTCAACGGCTGTAACGGCGGCATTCATGGCATCGGTATTTCCTCCCATTTTCACACTTTCAGTCTTTTTGGTAACATTTGCGGTTATAATATTTGCTGCTGCGGTTGCTGCTGATGCTTGTTGTTGTTGTAGTTGTTGTTGGGCTGCTACGGTAATTGTTGAGGCAACAGTACTAGAAATTGTTGTTGTTGTACCACCTACACCACTACCAATCATCGGTAACATAGCAGTTAATGCTCCGGTAGCATTTGTTGTTGGAACTATTGACGATGAACCAGTTTGGATGACTTGTGAGGAGTTTGAATTGTCATGATTATCTAAAAATAAATAAAATAAATTATGTCTTTAGTAAAGTATTTAGATAGGAAAAACATTAATGTAGTTTCATGTAGTGGAACTTCTCTTGTAGAATAAAGTAGGTGTCTCTTCTAAAATCACCGACTTATCCTTGAGGCCTTGAGAAAAGAAAGGCGTGTTCTAGCATTTAGGGCCATTTGCTGAAACGAAACTTAAATATTTATGTTCAACTTAAACGCTTATGTTCTACTTTTTCCTCAGCGTAAACTGTCACATAAGCTCTTATATTGAACTTAAATACTTAAGTTTCGTGTCAGCAAATGGGCCTTAGTTATTTATAAAGAACACCAATATTCTGGAGCAGTAAAATTTGCTTTTCGCAAGACCCCAGTTTTTTTTTTAACATTATCAAGACAAATCTCAATATTTTCAGAACACACTAGACTAGAGGCATGATTATCTTAGTTGGTCTCAGTTTGGTCTTGTTGTTTTATTCAAGACTTTCATATACAGCCACTCAAGCTTAAATCCAGCTATTAGCTTTGGCATATCATCATGTAACTTGTGAATGGTAAGTTTATGAGTTCCCCAAATTCTAATTGTCCACCCCTCAATTTAACTTTCTGCCAATGAATAACCCGTTAAGGATATCTATGGAAAACTGTTCTTGTATTAAATCACGTCTTGCCTTGTTTGAGTGCACTGCCCCCCTAAATGTTAGTTTTTGGATATGATTGTCTTTAAATACGCTTTTATACATAATGTTTTCAACTCAAATTATAAAATTTTGTTTACCGTGGATGGCATCTATGCAACTACAAGCCTTTGTATGAATTATTTAATTCGGACTCTTATCATTTTAATATCTTTGTGAATACATATTTAATTTTTTTTTTTGTTAAGATTCCTACAAAAAAAAAAAAACGTGTAATGGGTGGAGATTGATAGCTTGTTCAAATACTCACATCCCGCAGATTGTCACCCTTCGTATATAACTGTTAATTGTATTGGGTGCTCCTAGCAGCTGCACTATTTTTTTTCTTACGTATTTTTTTATGGGCGGATTATCAAAGGGGGTTGAAGATTTTGAGGGGTTGTTTTATTTTGTTAATGTTTTTTTTTTTTTTTTTTTTTTTTTTTTTTTTTTCTGTGGAATATGGCTTCTTTTTTTCAAAACTACGATCCTCTTTTTTTTTCATTATGAAGAGGTACATACATATGTACATATAATCAATGGTTTTATTCTTCATATTATTTATACTATGAAAAGCGAGTAAAAAATCTGAAGTTTCAATCTATCGGGCGTTTCAGATATTGTGATCTGCATCTAAAATGCAGCGTTAAATGAGCGTGTAATAGCAAACTGCAAAATTAAGTTGTATGAAAATCGCTGAAATGTGAGTAATTGACTGTTTATTCATATGAAATTGCTTGATTACATTCAAAAAATTTCACAAATTTCTAGTACTTTTTAGTTTTAACAAAACTAATTTATTTCCCTACAATTTTTTTTTTCAGTAGGCTCCTGATGTGAAAAGAAATTTGAGTCTGTGCCTACGTTCTGTAATTCTCACATGCATGAAATTGGTCGAGAAACGATGAAAACTGAAACAAAATACATGAGTTTTGTTCCATTTTTCAGCGTTTCTCGACTGATTTTTTCGATGTGAGAGTTACAGAACGTAGGCACTGCTCTCTCTAAGACCAGGAGAGATAATAGGTATACACATAAAAGTTTTATGATCATAAAAGTAAGTACCCTTACATTATGTAATTCACTTTTGAAAAATTTAGAAGTTTAAAAATGTATTGTAAAGTATGCTTTAATTTATATCCACTTATTACGATAAACGAACGGATGACTTTACTGACATTTATAATTTGTGTGCTTACGGTAGACGAATTTACTTTAATTTCAAACGTAACATAGTGACTCTGCGAGAAAGATTTCGTATTGCATGCTATGAAAATTGCTCATGGAGGCTACTTATAGTATTCTATAAAAAATTTCTTACCACATATTGCTTTGCTCATAGAAAGCTATGAATAGTATTCTATGAAGAAGCAATTTTCCCTTTGACATTTGTGAGTCAATTTTTTTTTGTTTTGTCTTTTTCTGTTGGATGTTAACAAAATTAACAATAAATCTATTATATCAATTCCTTTAACTACATAACTTTGCTCTGTGAAATTTTTGAACAAATGAAATAGTAAGCTGTAAAGATGCCCAACCAACATTTTATAATATTCTAGCAGTCTTTCTTTCTATCAAAAGTGATAGACGGTAATCTATTAAATATTTCAAGTGGAGACCCGGTGTTATGTTAATATGCAAGACACTTCTTTAAGACATCCGTAAACTGTAAGTAAAACTAACATCCTTGTCTAACAAGTGCTAACGAAACCATAGCCGAAAATATTCTGTTAAAAATTCCATAAGGCCATCTTTTAATTAAAAAATAACAAAAAAAAAACACGAAGGTCACATTTCGCCGCACAATTTTTTATAGGAGGACTTCTCTAAACAATATGCTCATTTGTAAATTTGTGTATGGGAACATTTGACATCGTATGTAATTTCTAACGACATTAAATTTGCAGTTCAAATTGACTTTGATTTGATGTTTTTAAAAAAGGAAATGTTCTATGGTGTTTTTTCGTGAGTTCTCAGAACTTGGTTTTAGCAAGAACTTACTTCAGATACTAACTTGTTTTTTTTTTTTTTTTTTTATTATCATTTCAATCTATTCAAAGAAGTTCCACTTTTGATGAATTAAATTACGTCATTTTCTTTGTAATTTAGGTATCATTTAAAATGATTTTGATAAATTCAAATTTTACAAATAAAAAAAGAAAAAGAAAACTCACCAGCCATAACATTTTCAATGCTCCTGCGTCGAACTTTTTTTCGTCTCCTCGATGTTGGACTAGATGAACCTTCTCTGGAACCAGATAAATCTTGTGAATCAATTGATGATGGGCCAATGCGTGAACGTTTTGTTTGTTCCAATGTGTAACCAGCAGCCGCACTACCAGCCATCAATTTACCAGGTACACTTATATGCTTGTGTTGTTGTTCGGCAGATATTTTTTGTTGTTGCTGTTGTTGTTGTTGTTGTTGCTGACTACCACCACCAAGGCCACTACTGCTATTCCCGCTGCCAGTTCGATTATCTGATAAACCTTTGATTTGTAAAGATTCGGCAGCTTTTAATAAAGCAGCTAACTGATCTTGTGATATATTCACTTCACCACGATACATATAATCCATCATGGCTCGAAGTTCTTGATATTTAACATCCTTGAGAATAAATATCGGATGCTTATCATACTGTTCCGATAAAAGTGTCTGTTTAAAATAAAATAAAAAAAAAAAACATAAAATATTAATATTTTTTCTTATTTAGTATTTAATAATTTAACTCACAGCAAAATAAGGACTGCATGCTGATAACACCACTTTGTGGGCTTTAAGGAATTTTCCTTCAGCCGCTAGCGTACAATCCACCAATGTTTCATTTTCCAATAGTGTATCGAACACACTTATAAGTGTACTCTGATGGTTGTTCCACCGCAGACAAAACTGCTGGTCGTCATCCATTTTCTTTAAAAGGGAGGTGTTGGGGGAATTTTAAAGAAAATTACGTTTCCAAAAATACAAAATTCATTCAAATGTTTTTTTTTTTTTTTATTTTGCTTGCGTTGAGGCGTTGTTTGTTTTTTTTTTTTTTTTTTTTTATTATTATTTTGTATATTAATCTAGTTTTGTTATTTATCTTTTTTGGTGGTCAGGTTTTGAGTCTTGCGCCTGTAAATAAAAAAAAATAATGGATTTAGTTAGAGAATATTCATTTTGTATTGTTTTTTGTTTCATTTAAATAGATAATATACATTTTCATTTCTTATGCAATTTTAAAACATTATTCTACTTATGGATGTGTTCTTTTGTTTAAAGTTCTAACAGAGACAATGGATGTGATTTAAAAAAAAAATTGTAATAATAAAACTTGAAATCTATATGAAAAGGCTTCCGAAAGAGAAAGATGGTAAACATTTTTAATAGTTTTGTAGAGGAGATTCAAATAATAATGGTTAAAACGTTTTGAAACAAATAACTATCCTCCTATTTATCAACAAATGAGCTTTTTAAATCTTGCAAAACCACATTTACATATATGTAGAGTAGGTGGTACATGTTTAAACAAATGACAAATGATTCCTTGAATTATCCTTGTCTCTAGTTTAGAGGCATACCGTTTTTTTTTTTTTAATTTTGCGATTTTTGAGAAGAAATTTAAACAATGTTCGCATAGGATGAATTAAAAAGAAAAATTAAATATTTAAACTTATTACTTTAACGATCATGTGCTATGTACTTTTTCCTTTTTGCAAACTTAACTAATTTTTTTTTGTTTATAACAGAGGAGGTCACGAAACAAGGGGATATTCAACACTTTTTAAAACAATTAACAAAACTAGTAGGAGACGAAATAATAAAAATATCAAAAATGTCATTCAAAACATATTGGAATGATGAGTTGATCTTCACTTTGAATTACACAATTTTGAAAGAAATCTGATGGATATATTGAAGTCAACACATTTTACATCCTTCTTTTTGAAATTGATTTTGGGAATTCGGAATAACATGATGTTGGCAATCTGCTTAACAATAATAATGATCAGCATTCTAATAAAAAGTTATTACAGGTAAAAATAGATCAAGCTAATGATAAGGAGTATGAGCCACCCGTATCGAGTTTATCCAGGTTTTATTGGATTTTAAAAAAAAATATAGTTTCTCGCATTTAGCACAAAATGTTTGGATATCACAATCACCACTCTAAGCAGATTCATTTGAAGTTGAATTAAGCTTTTTTAGTTATACACGATAAAGTGACGTAAAAGCCCCTACTAGTTAAAAAAAGGAATATATTATGTAAATGTATTTCCAGACAAAGCTGTAAATGAACATAATTGTTCATATAAACACAATTATACGGAACACAATTTTAATATTTAAAAAAAAAAATTAAATATCACTTTATTTAGTTTAATCTTTTGTGAAAATGTTTTTATTAAAATTTCACTTTAATTTAATTTTATTTCTTCATTTAAAAATCTCAGCTCGTCTTAAAAAAAATGAAATATTGTAGATTAACACACCCCATGCATAGAAAAATAAATCCATCAATATATAGCCGTTTTTAAATTCCTAATATCTAGCTATATTCTTTGTTTTCACAGATCAATGTTTAAAAATGAATTTTTTGAGCTTTTACTAAAACACAACAACAGCTTTAGAATTTAAGTAAATAGCAATTTATTCAAAAAGAAGCATTACCTCCAACAATTAATGAATAGACTTTAAAAAAGAAACTAAAACCCAATGTACAATCACTTTCACGATCACTTCAAGACTACTGGCGGAGGGATAAAATGGAGAAACAAGAGTCCCGTAGTATAATCGATTGCAGTTTTTGGCTTTATTATATTTTCTATATAAATGTAGTTGTATGCGTTCGTCCTTTTTTGTTGTTGCTATATTTTAGCTGTACATAATGTTTCTACCTGCTTCCGCACCCCGAAGCCACACGATGATGATGGCTGCCTGATCTTAATGATATGGAAAAACCTTAATGCCTTTATTTGTTTGTCCCTTTTTCATCCCCAATGACCTTTTTTTTTTTTTTTTCATTTTTATTGAGCAAATGTTGTTTGTTGGATCGGCGGCGGTCGTATGCATTTTCCCGATTTCCCCAAGTTGTTAAAATGAAACATAGACTTTTTGAAATGGATGTGTGGATAAGTAGTTTTCAGAATTTCTTTTATTCTTTCTTTTTCTCTAAATATGGAGCCAGGGCTTCGTTTCTAATTCCTTTTTAACGAGGGTGTTTTTGGTCTACAATAAAAAAAAAAAAAAAAAGAAAATGTTGTATTGCCTGACTGGATCTAACCTTGCCATCGAAATGGAATGATGGATAGGTATAGAGGGGATAAGAGTGTAATGTAAAGACAAGAAGTACAAATAAAAAAAAAACACAACGGAAAAAGTTGGCCATTGACAACAATATTGATTTTTCATTGAAAAACGAAACAATAGACTTTAGCTGGGGTTTGTTTTAAGTGGTAAATGTGAAGTATGTAAAATGATGTGTGTATCTGATGTGACGTACTTGGATATCCGTTTTTTTTTCAGGGAGTTTTTTTCCGTAATTAAGAGTAAGTTCTATGTAAATAGGTTATTAGTTGAAACTTAAACCAGAATTATGTCAAATCTCATAAAAGTTTCACAGTTAACTTGATTTGGGGGTCATTCTGCTGGCCTATTTTATTTGTATCAATTTTATATTAAGTAATTTTATATAGAAGATTGGACAAGACTAAAATAATAATCAAAATTAAGCACTAAATTTAAACTCAAAAAATTAAAATTATCAATCGCGAGCTTCAGCTACCGAAATACTGGTTTATTTTTTTTTAACTATGTTGAGTTTTAGTCACACTTAAATTATTCGTAGAAATTAGAACCTACACATTAAAAAGAAGGAAAATTAATAAAGAAAGTTACACTTCCATAGCCGAACAAGGTCAAATTCACACTAAAGGGCTACACTGATACCAATATCGATAAAATATTTGTACACAAGAGACATTATGAATATGTTAAATATTTTGAAACATTATTGAGAACTTTAAATAATAATTATTTTGTATAAATATTCAAATGTTTTCTTTTGAAAACAAAAACTCGAAACCCAAATCATTTAATGTTCCATTGTTTAGTTTTAAGCAATTTGAAGAAGACTCACTCGTTGAAATGAAAGTAATTAAAACAAACAATTTGCTGACGACAAGGATTTCTAAGAAAACAAAAGCGATGACACACAAAACACGATTTTGATTTTGAGATGAGACTACTGAGAAACGGTACCTACCTGTAAAATTTATTTAAAGGCGCACTTAGTATTATAGATGTCTGACTGATTTTTTATTAGTCGCCTTTTAGACTTGCATTATAATCAAAAATAAATGAAAACCATTAAATCGAGTTTTTTTTTTTTTAAATAGAAAGTAAAGGCTGACAAATCAGTTTAGATCCCATAATATCGTATTTGATAGCTAAAGAGCTGCCACAAAAAAAAAATTCACGTTCAAAATAGTTTGAAGTTTATGTCGCAGTACGACTAGAGTTACATAAAACTAATCTGAAAAATTTCTAGCACTTTTTATGAATTATTTTTTTTTTCAAAGATATATTCAGCCTTATATCGTACCCGATCGGAACGAACTTTTCTCCGATTTCTACGTAATGTACGAATTTTGTATCACTGTAGCCGTTACGAAAGGCCAATCGGACAGATCTACGAAAAAAAAAAATAATGTGCGTTAAAGATGTCAAATTCGAGCGTTGCATGCTGATGAAATGTCAAAATGGCAGCAACGCATCACGAATTCATGCGACGTGTGAAGATATTTGCTTTTCGATTTCCCCGACAGAAAATTAGAAGTGAAAAATTTCCCGTAATAATACGAAACAATTCGTATACCATTAACAGAAAAAATCGTCCAATCGGAAGTTTTCTGTGATCGTACATTTCTCCGAACGGATACGATAATAGGACTGATTGTTGTGATCAAAAAGAAATTAGCTTTTTTCTAGAAGAAGTAGAAAATGAGAATTTCATCGTAAAGACGTCATATTTAACTAGTTTTTCTCTGTTATATTCTTTACGTTCTCTTCCACCCGTCTCTTTTTATAATAGCAAACAAAAATATTCATTTGTTTATTTTTTTCAAAAAATTGGCATTTGATTTTTCGTATATCGTCAGTTTTACCAGAAAAATTTTAAATATTAGAAAAAATCACTTTGATTTGACTGTCATGTTTGGCGTACTTGGGTTAAAAAATTGTTTGAAAATTGTTGGTAAATAAATGCTACTTCTGATTCGTAGTGTAATTTTATTCGGACGAATATACTAAACAAAATTTCAGACAGTCGTGAGTTTTATTTTTCAAAGAAATTTGACAAGTTCTATCGGGAAGGAACTCGTACGGCGAACGGAAGAGTACGTTAAACTCTTATGAACTTTACGATTGTCTTCTTAATGAGAATGGCTCAAAATTTTCGGAAATAATATTGGAATTTATATTCTTATTTTCAAGCAGGAGTCCAATTTCGCAAGAAGTGAGCTTTCTTTGTGTATACAATACATACGAAAATTGTCGCTTAATTGATATTCAAATTTTTTGACAAATGATTACGTTTACAAAACGGAAATTTATTCACAAATATTTTCAGCGTAAATAAAATGTAAAAAGGAAATATTCATAGGAAATTTTCTACTCTTATGAAGTCAAGTTTTGTCAAAGTTTTACATACAAATAATTGTAATTTGTATAATTTTGATATCACAACTATAAACATCCTGTATTTGAACATTTGTCAACTTCTTGCTACTAAATTACAGGTTTCTGAAACTCTAATTTGACGTTATAAACTTGAACAAATGATTTAAACAAAGAACTTATTGGTTATTGCATGAATAAAACTTTTTTTCTTAATAGAACCACTCCGACACGTCAGAAAAAGGTTTAACATTTCAAGTTTTCTAAAATTTTCCACTCATTACATTTTTGTCGTTGCCATTCCAGCAGATGTATGCATACACTTCACCTCTATTATTCATATGTACATATCTACATAATGTAGATAAATAACTTCAAGAAAAAAATGTTCAATGTTCAAAATTAATTATCAGAATAAGTTTATTTTCAGAGGCACTACCTATGTACATGATTACATCAACCTTTCAACCTTCATTCTTAGCTTGACGATAATGTTTATAAAAAAAAAATTAGGTACATTACACAGCTTCTTGCCTTTAAAACAGCCCCCAATAAGATCGCTGGGTGAAAATTACTAAAAGTTAATGTTTTTCAAACATGTAACTAAAAACATGCATCGACAATCGTGTACTTTGGCACTCTCATGTAACAAACATTTTTTTTTTATCAAAAAAAAAAAAAATTAATAATAATAGTAATAAAATATTAATGATCATGCACGCGCGCATAATATTGTTACAACATTCTTATTCAATAAACGATCTTTTTTAGATGTATGTATTGTACCTACTTGTGTTTGGCCCATAAAAAGCTTTAATAGCTCAACTAATAGCCAATATAGCACAAGCCACCACTCATAGTTTGCTTGTGCTAGCTTGAATACAGCAATTGCAATAAATTTTCAACTCAAATGTTTAACACAAGCTACATAGAGTAACAATATGTGCATAATGTAGATATATAAACATTATGTATGTATGTATGCAAGTGAATACCTCCCGTACTTAAGCACCTAGTAATTTGTATTTAAAAATTTTTCACAGAAAATGACGATAGCTAAATATTTTAAAAATGAAGAACATATTTCATTTTCTATTTAGAAAAGACTCAATCAATATACATGCATGTGGGGGCGAGTTCGAGTTTTGTTTCTATGTGCAATTTGCGTTTATGGCTGGTTACTTCAGTAGCGCCTTTAGGGTTAGTTCAAACGGTTCAAATTAAAAGGGCGCCCCACTTAAGAAGTTGTCAGAAATCGAAAATCATTACTGGGATCTCGGTTTCCTGAATTTGCCTACTTTTTCAGTGATTTACAAAAATAGTCACCTCCTTCAGTTTCTATGAAAACGTAACGCATAAATAGTGGGTAGGGGACAGCAATAAATTACGTTCTTTTTTTTTCTTTCTTATTACCTACGAAGAAAACACAAAAAATGCTATGTTTTATTTCTCACAGCTTTTGTAATTGTGAAATGAAATCAGAGCCTAAGTGAGATATGAAACAATTTCACGCTGAAATCGTAGTGAATGTTTTTCAATGAGAACTTGGCAAAGCCAAAACTGAAGAAAAAAACTTACAAGCCAAAAATGTTTGGCTGGAATGCGGTTTTGGTTAATCTCGTTATAGAGCTAAATAGGTATATAAAAACTCGAAGCCAATCGAGTCCCGAAAACACGACTGTTGTTGAAATTTATTTTTCAATGGAGCGCCAGAATTGTATGGGTTACCTACTTTTGATCCGACTCTGTCTACTTGTGCGCTTTCTATGTTCATTTTATAGGTTGTTGAAATTAATAGATAACTTAAAGCATCAACAAAAAAAAAAAACCATCGGATTCTTTAATTATACCTACCTACTATCTTAATTTGAACAAATCCAAGATAATAAAATACCTACCTATGAGGTATTCTCTCAGCTAAACATGACAAGATTCTGAATGAAAAATTCAGTATAGGTAAGGTAGGTAGGTATATAAAATATAAATGTTCTTTTTCTTTTGTTTTAGACGAAGTTGCAAAAACTAGCAGCATGATAAAATTAAAGCTTTTTTTTTTTTTTTTGCACCGGTAATTTCTGAAGGTCAAGTTCATATTTTATCGACGACGCTGATGACGATGACGAAAACGATTGTTAGAAAGAGAAAAGTGCACAAATCTGCAAAACTACATAGGTACCTACCTACAAATCAGATGTCACATGCGATGCGACAACTGTGTGGAAGGTTTTGAGAAAAAAAACACAGAGTAGCTTTGCTTGCACCAAAAAAAAAAACTGATCAAACTGGAAATTCCAATTTTTCATTTAGTGACATGAATATATTAATGTTTGTATTAAAGAGGTGGAACCTATAGGTATTGCCCCCTTTTTTTGTGTCGTTTACAACGGTAGTAAGGAAATAAGAATACAATAAAGTTCGCTGATGATGCTATTTTAACAAACGAAAAAAAAAAAAACTTGTTTTTCCTCGTAGGGCCCACCATTACGAAAATACAAATGAATCCCCTTCTGTATTTTTTTTTTTTTTTTGACAAACAACAAAAGAGGGAAGGAAAACCTTAAATTAGCAAAAGGGTATCTATCTTGTTCAATTTGGAGTTTCCTGTCATCCCATCTGCCTACCGGTCGTTAAATAATATAAAAATGCAACACACACAATCTCATAAAGAACTACCTACTGGCTGCTATTCAAATTTTTTTTTGTTGGATGAACAGGAACACAGCCGGGCTAGTATTTGAACAGAGTAGGTATAGTTCCATTCCAGTTACCACGAAACGAACGATCAATAAAATGGACAAAAAAAAAAAATAAACCCCAGCTGGGAGTCGGCTCGGCATCGGTAAAGTATGCATGTGGGCATATGTACCTATAAAGTTCTTTTTAAATTTGTTGTTGCTTTTTGGGTTTTTTACCCAAACCCTAGGTAAAGCAACACAACACAGCAACACATTTTTATACGGATTTACGGATGTATAGATAGATATAACGGCAAATATAGTTGCACAGGGGGATAATGCGAATTGCTCTCTGGCTGTCGCTGCTAGCACAGCATAAATAAAACAACAAAAACATTACAAAGTGAGGATTGCTTTTCCCACACAATACCTACTCCATTCGATGCTGTTATTTCTGCTACCCTCTTCTTCGTCAGCCAAATACCCAAACCCAAACTAACAAGCATTTGGGTCGAAAAACATGCGCTTTAGAACTCGCACGCACAATATAAATAGACACGATGTGTGTTTGTGTAAATTAAATACACTGTCTGGAAAAATGTACTAACTACCGTTTTCCATGTGTTGGGGTTGTTGTTGTTGAGGCGAGGGCGAAAGCGAAGCGAAGCCAACACACAACAGAAGAGATCGATCCCTTTTTCCCTCTCTGATTCAGTTATTCTGTGTAGGTACATACATACATAAGCAAGCCCAACGAACAAAGGGACTTTTGATCCTTTTTACCCCAGACACGATACACACATAACCTTCGCAAAAGGACCTCGCTATGTGCTGTTAATGTTGAATCCGAGTAAAAATATATGAAGGAGTATCACAAGTTGATAAAACAAAAAAAAAAAGATATTTAATCTCTCATATTTTCTGAATAACCCCAAGCCCAAACCATTCAATGTAGGGTGTTGAATTTCGCAAGGGAAGATCCCACTTCTGAAGAGGGTTGTAAGATGATCTAATCCAATAATGCATACTTAATCAAGAGTAGGTATCTAGTATAGATGTTTTTATATACCTACCGTTGTACCTAGTCGCTGGAAAATGGGTTGGTTTTGAGCATGTCGTCGGTTGTTATAGTATTAGACCAACCACCCCATTATAGGAGATATAATCAACGAAACTCAAACCTTAGCCTAAACTCAACTGGGGAAAAGTGTAACGAAAAAAGTGATCCCCCTAGCTACAGCGCAATTTCTTCCCCTTCGCTCGTCGTAAGAGAGTGATATATGTATATTCTGTAGTCGATTTGCGAGTCGTCATCGTCACTCGGAGGGGAGAATATTTAATACAAAAATCAATATCCAAGCGGGACTCGGAGATGGTCGACATTCGACAGTCGACGCCACACCAACAAGAAAATCAAGTTTTCTCCACCATCATCGAAAAAACTTTTATGGCAGAGATCGAAATGTTAATTTTATTTTCTAAAACAGAACAAAAAAAAAACACTAAATAAAATTGAAATAACAACAACAAAAAAGAATATATCCACTTGAAAGCATTTCACCGAAATTAATTTTCAAGTTAAAAACAACAACAAAAAAAATGAGTGCGAAATTTAGAATGGAGAAACAAGACTAGAAAAAAGAAAACCTGTTTTTCTTAAAGGAGATCCACAGAAAATTTCATCTGACGACGCAAAAATAAAGTTACTTATAGATATTTTGATTTTTTTTTTTTTTCCTTTAATTTTGTTCATCAAAATTCTTAGCAAATGACAAACTGAAAGAAAGACTTGTGAGCAAAAATAAAATTAAACAAAAAAAAAAAAAAGAAACACCACGAAGAAAGAAACCAAAGTATAAGTAGGTACAAAATTAAAATTCAAACAGTTTTTAGAGTTCTTTTTTTTTTTAATGGACGAGGTATAAAGGTACTGCGGGTGCTGTTCGGTGTTGTGGTAAAGATAATGTAGGTGCGGTGTTGAATATCTTGGATCTATTCTGGTTTGGCATTTTTTTTTTTTTTTTTGTAAAATTAATTTATCAATATGTAGCCATCTATGTACCTACCTAACTTTTCTCTGGGTTTGTAAGACAATATAATAAAGATCAGCTCAGAAATTGGATGACTCAAAATAAGCTTTAGATGGTAGGTATTTGGATTTAAAACACTAACGACAGTTTCGGATGTTAGGTACCTGTCACTCGACACATTGAAATGAAATTTCTTTTCCAATTGATTTATATATATTTATATTTATATAAATAATGCTAAAGTTTTAATAATATTTTTCAAGTAAAAAAGAAAATAATACTAAAAGATGATTGTGTCGTCACAAAAATGCCAAGATGGAGACTCAGGAGTATGCCTAAAGTACCTACCTTGTACCTATCTGTTTACAAATTTTTTATTCGACGATTTGTAGATTTTGTCCAGATATTGGGATTGCAAATTTACGTTTGAAAATTCGCAGAAGTTTTAGGTCGTTCTAAAATTTATATACCTATAAATAACCGTAAACTTAATTTAAAATTGTTTTAACATTTCTGTCAATCGTTTCAAAAGGAAAAAAATATGTAGGTAGTTCCTTGGGTACAGGTTAATTGAAACCTGCTGCCTAAATTATTATAAATATGTAGGTTTCTATATGTATCTACCAATAAAACCTTAATCGGATGCATGCTTTCAATTATTTTGCTACAGCTTCGTAATTTTAAAATTTATTCAAACATATATATGTAAATGAACTCATACATACAGTACCAAACAAAAGTTTGGGTACAACCAAAAATTAGAAATTTTGTTTATATCAAAGTACACATGTATACCTTTTACCTACATAGGAGTTTTGAGTACGTTATCACTAATGTTCTGGGGCCAAATTACGGCGTCAGTGATTGGGCCATACCTACGTTACTGAAATATTTTACAATTGGCACTACTGCTCCATTTAAAATATACATTGTTAACAGTAGTGCCAATTGAAATAATTCAGTGACCTAAAGAGCTCACTGATGCGATGATTTGGCCCCTGAATTACGATCAAAAACGAAATGATTGCGGTTTCGTTTGTTTTTTTTTTTTTTTGTATTCCTTTACAATTAGGTACATTGCATTTGCAAAATCAGTGATCCTTATTACGTAGAAGGAAAACGATCCAACTTTATGACAAAAGTTAAAAGTTTAGATGACTACACTAGCCAGATCAAGGGCATAGGTACATACATTTCTAGGTGTCTGATTAACCAAATTCACTAAGCCAGATTACTTGCAGTACATAGTTATAGTCATAAAAGTAATGTCAGTATAACTTAGGTCTAGTGCAGATTGCCTAACCATACTAATTTGGTACAAGAAAAGTGCAAATTATTGTATTTTAAATATTTTATTAATATCGAGTGTTTGTCAGATTTTCTTAGACGGTTGACTAGTTAGACAGTCTTTGTAGTTGAAAATGGGCTTTATTTAATTAAATACCTATGAAATATATCAGTAAAATTCCGTTGTAAGTACCTAGGTAGGTATATGTATGTTTTTTTATGATTTGGAAGTCTGTCTTAAGTTAGACAATGCTTTTAAATACCTACTTGTTATCAATAGTATTTAGGGAAACTTAATTTTTTCTTGTGGTAGCTTTGCTGTTGGTTTTTTCCAAATTCTCTTCGAGATTGGAAATAAGAAATATTATAAGAATGATGCCTACCCAGGTACCTACCTACATAATATGTTAATAACTAAAGTTACCTACCTACATACAAATATCATTAAGAAAACGATCCCAGATTGAATTTTTGAGAAAAGAAAAAAAATATGGAAATCAAACAAACGCAGTTTTGAGCGCAAAATACGTATACCTGTCTACCTACCAAAGAACCTAAGCTTCTAATACATGTATGCTGACAAAATTGGAAAACTTCATAAAATAAGTTCTAATTGTCTACGAAAGTACAGTATGTACCTACCAAAAACATAATACATACCAACTAATAAAATGGTTTAAAAAAAACTTCTGTAAACCATATAAAATTTTCTCTCTTTGTGAAATGTAGGCTTCCACAACAACTCAATCAATCATATTTCATGCATACATAGGTAGTAGGTACGTACATACAAACCTACCTCCTTCTATTTTTGAAAAATAATTCTAAAGATCACAGCCAGAAATAGTCAAGTCAATACCTAGGTACCTACATAAATGTGATTGAAGTCTCGCTTAGGAAAATTACGTAGGTACATCAAATACCTACATACCTAATATTTTGTTTACTAAGCTACCTAACTAATGTTTTAGAGACTTTTTAGATAAATATGCACTTAAAAAAAGGCACACAAAAAAAAAATAAAACAACTTTTTGCGGTTTTCCCCAAATCTCAAAAACAGGTATAAAACTTATATAGGTACCCATTTATACAAGATCCGTTCCACCCTTCATGCTGTATTTTACACCAAACCAACCCTCTCGTCCAAAGAACTCTCTCGGTAATATTAAGTAGGTATCGTCTTTTTTTTTTCAACGAGAACATGTAACTCTGAAATTAAGCTATACCTACATAATAATGTAATGTAGAAGCTTTCTCTCTCACCAGTTCCTCCACAGAAAAAAAAGGGAACAAACACATTTAAAGAAAAACTTGTGACATAAAAATACGCGCATTATTGCAAACAATACCAACCACAATACCAACCAACATCATTTTTCCCTCCACTGAGATCATGGGGGAGCTATACAAAAAAAAAAAAAACTGACTTAAAGCACTAATTGAAAGAGCGCACACGTATCCGTTTTTATACCTACTTTTGAAAAAAAAAATAATGCTTTTTTTTTTTTTGAACATCTACAATCTGTGTCAATCACAATATTGCATTCACAATAAATTCTATCGCATAAAATAAAACTTTAAAAATTACATAAAAGCTTAAATTGAGAGGTAGGTAAGTATTTATATGAAAATGAAGCTAAGGTAGATATGTAGGCCTTCATTTGGTATGTAAGAAAACCTACCACAGAGCTTTTGTTCAGCTTTGTGGAACAGGCCTTTCATCATCATCATCATCATCGACTTTTTCATTATTTTTGTTTTTGCTTTTAATGCTTTAAAAAATGTTGAGGAATGTTTTCCCTTTTTTTTTTTTATTTTTTCCCTCGCGCTATGATTATATTTTTCACGCAACTACTGGGGGGAAAACAAAATGGCCGATCCACTTATGAGAGTGAGCTGGTGTACTGTGCTTCTGCTTGTGACGCCATTAGTGATTTATGATTATTGCATTAGACAAAAGAAAATTTTTAATTATTCTTTATCACTTAACTAAATAAAATAAAATAAATACTGTATAAAATACCGTATCTATCAAAATTAACTAGATAAAAAAGAATGAAAACTAACAGTCATCATAAAATCTATATTTAGAAACATAAATCGTTATACATATATATTCCCCTTCATCGTTGCACCCTTATTTGCGATTGCAGTTCAACCATTTTGGAAAAAAAATAAAAGAATTTTCTGTATCTGACATAAAATATGAAATGAAAAAATTAAAATAGATCATATTTATATATAAATAGAGGTACGTACGATTTTATTTGTTAATATTTTTAATTTTCATCAACGTCCTCTTATCTGCGTCATCATTTTCATGTAATTCCATAGGCAATTACTTCATGATTTCAAAGAAATATTTTTTTTTAATGTTATCTCAACGCAAAGCAATTAATCGTGTGTGGTTGATGAATGGAACCAACAACAAAAATAAAATGAAAATAAATAAAGAAGAATTCGGATTGCAAGATAATTTTTTTTTTTTTTTTTATAAACACCAACTTTTTGCGGAGCGAAACTTTCGACGCTTTTAATGATGCACGACGTTTGCTTGAAACTGTAAAAGTTTTCTAAAATACAAAGAGCTTCGACTTCAATTCGAAAAGCAGCAGAGGAAATTCAATGTTTTATTCTATTTTTTTCTTTTAATTTTTACTTTTGAATGTATGCGTTGATTTTACACGTGTGTTTGTGTTTATTGAAGCAAACGATTATGGTGGTGTTCTAAATAAAACACAGAGGGGAACATAACTAATACATATACACAAAAGAGCATATAGAGTGAGAGAGAGAAGAAGGAGAAGGCCAAAACAGCATTGTCCGTCCATCTGTCGGGCGCTTCTCGCACCTCATCCCCCAGGTCTCATCCATCATAAATCATAATAGGTTTGGGGTTCGTGTTTAAATCGTGGCGCATTGGTGGAGTACCTAACCTACCTATTTGTGAATTAAGTTATAAGATAAAAAAAAAAACCAATAAACATTAAAGTCAACACAATCCAAATAATGAAGAGCGACCACGATGGAAAAAATAACCACGATGGGATAGCTTTGCATTGAAAAAATGGAACATGTAGGTATAACCCCAAGCCAAGAATTGCCAGATCGTATGTTAATGAAGTGATCCATATTTTAACGTTTCCAAGAGTTCAAGGGCTTGATGGAAGAATAAACTGCATAAAATAAATGCAAATGAGCTGTATTTCGGAAACGAAAGGCTCGTAAAAATATTATATGAAAGTTCACAGACTTCCTACCTAGCAAGATTATGTTTTTGTAGATTATAAAAGTTACAACTCCGATAGGTATGTATACAATACCATATGCAGGTAGTCGGAAGTCAAATTAAAGCTACATTCTATATTTACTGGCAACATTGTCTTGATTAGTTCAATTTTTAAAGAACATGGACCCAAGATTCTATGTTTTTGGTGGAAAACAACGCCATCTAGGTAATGCCTGAAGCTTTTATTTATGTGGCCATTCAACCACAAATGCACTGAAATAAAAAACACGATAAGTTTAGCCAAATGAACCAAGGTTTTCGAAACAAATTTTCACAATAGGTATGCCGGGGTTGTTTGAGCTTAAGCCATGAATAAGGTGAGTGTAACCGAAAACTAAAATAATGTACATATCGAATGTGCTGTTGCAGTGTTGCCAATTTGAAAAAAAAAAAAAACAAACAAACATAATACAAATCATTTTCTAGTTCCTGGCAAAACTTTGATTTTGTCCACAATTTTTCCATACAATTTTGGTAAACCACACGTTTTAAAAAACATTTAAATTCCAGGTGCAAAGTTAAGTTAGGTTTAGAGGGGTGTTAATACGACAAGACGCATTATCTCACTTGGATCTCAGTGGATTCATTGTGCTCCCCAGAATAAGGTAAGGTAGAAATAAGGAAGGTTAAGGAGGAGTTGGTGCAGCTTAGGGGTTATATATGGGGCTTCCCTGAAACATTTTTTTTCTTAGAGATTTCCGACCATAGATTCCTCGAGACCTGTTCTAGTGGCATAAATACAGAGGAGTCTGTTTGGCTCAGGTCAAGAAATGACCCGTTATTGGCCAATTCGTCTGCAATTTCATTCCCACGTGCGTCCCGTTGTCCTGGGACCCATGGAAGGGTAACTGTATTTATTACACCGATTAATCTTAGCTCGTTACGACAACGATTTCCTAGTTTACATTTTGTAACGATGGAGGATATAGTTTTAATCGCCGCCTGACTGTCAATAAAGAAGTCGATATTTCTGTTTACTAGTTCTAGTAGTAGCATTAGTCCAGGTGCATATGTACTTGTAGTAGAATTATGGGCGTAGAAGTGGCCACGTCTGCCGAGAATGTCGTTCAAATGTCAATTTCCAAAACAAAATCCACAACGTGAAATTTATAGGTACCCAACGTAGAATTCAAAACTTAAAGTATGAATTATTTCAAAGTAAAATATAAAAATTAACAAAATATCAAAATGTAATAGGTGTACCTTTAAGTAACTGTTCTTAGTTTGAATTATTTTAATCATAGTTTTGAAATCAATGTTTATCTTATTCATTTGTGATTTAATTGATGGTGAGTAGGAACATACTAAAATGCTTAATTCAGTTCTTTTCGCTACTTAAAAAATTAATGGATTAATTTCACATGCCCTGAAATTTTTTATTTTTCATTTGAATTCATTTTAAACAAATAAATACCTATGTACCTTCTCTATCTTTTGCAAATTCAGTGGAAAGTGTTAACTTGAAATTCACCACTTCAAACCTAATTAAATTACCTAGTTGTTTTGGTTTTCAGTTTCAGTTTTGGAAAGCATACAAAATAAATTGATAAAAGTCAATTTTCGTCGCGTTATTTAATCTAGTTTGGGTTCATAACAAAAAATAATAAACAATCTTTGTGTTGTTACCCAAAAATGATTAGAAATAAAAGTCATCTGCAAAAACACAGTGACTGTAAGTAAGGTATGAATTCACAAGTGTATCAAAGCTTAGCTGCGATATAGGAAAGAAGTACAAAAGTTCAGAAATGTATAATCTTAAAGAAGTAAAGTAGGTATGCCGATTTTAAATAATCAGGCTTATAACGAATTCCAATTGTAGGTAATCGAAATCATAGAAAGGCTACAGCCAGAAAATAATTCCGATAATAACGAATGGATTATCAGAATAGGTAACGTTTTTCTTCATGAATTTCTATCGATCTAGGTAGGTAACTAACAATTTCACACAATATTAATATCAATGTATCCGTTTAGTCTAAACTTTGTCAGCTTGACACTGCAAATAGAACAACTAATAACACCTGATTCAAATTTCGTGTCACTTAAATAAATAAATAAATTTGGTGGTACAAACGGCTCATGAGGAACCAGGACCTAGCGACTTACAACTCTCAACCACTCCTGTGTGCGTGTCTGCAGGCATAGAGGGGGCCTACAGTTGTTTATTGCCGAATCCGAACGACTAAGATGAGCGGCACTTTTCTATGACAAGAGATACTCTTGAAAGATTTAACACTTCCTCGCAAGAGGTAGTAGCTCCGGAAAAAACTTAAGGTGGAAGCGGCTGGTATTGAACCCCAGACCTCTGGCATGACAGTCGAACGCAATAACCATTACGCCACGGGCTACTACATTTCGTGTCAATTAGGGTGCGTTTATCTTAAAGCTGTGTTAAACGATTCCAGGAGCGCAGCGAGGAACGGTGAAAGCATCTCGTACCTATCTATTGTTTATTTTGGAGCTTCGATAAGCTTTGTTTTTTCTAAAAAAGTAATTACCTACCTACATACTATATTATTGTTGCTTTTAGTCAATGAATTTAATCATTCAAAATTTTCAATGTTTCTTCAGGACCGCAGATCTAATCAAAGAAAAAACAATGTTAGCTTTAAGTCACATCGCTGGTGCACACTTTAGGTACCTAAAGGTATATATTCTCATAATGCAGGTACCTACCTACAATTAAGTTGGTACCTTGAGTTGTTTTGGGGATTTGTTTTTCTAGCCAAAACCGATTATTACTTTCACACAGTTCCAAACGCGAGACACAATCAAATAGACGAAACCTATGTATGTTAGTAGCTGTCTACCTATTTAAATATGTATGTAAATATTTGAGATATTCAAACAATTTTAAACATGGTCAAAAAAAATAATTTTATCAATAGGAAAATTGTAAAAATATTTTCCATATTTCATTAATAGGAAAATTAAAAAATGTTTTCCACATTAAAAATTTCAAAACAATACACTCACTTCAAAGAAAACATAATGCCTACACACACTGCACTTTCCACAAAATAATTTTGAAATTCAGTTTTTATAGGAAAAGTAGGGTATTATAGTATAGTTAGTTAGGTTCGTACACATTGCACTTAAGAGAATATTTATGTAGGTACGTATTTATGGCGAAGTATGGGTTCTTGGCATTCGTCCATAATTAAAGAAAAATTAATTTTTTCGTAAACAAAAATATACAACACCATTATCATACAACGAAACTTCATAAAAGGTTAATTAAGGTAATAAAAAAGACTAAAATTAAACAAATAAAAAATGTAAAAATAAACGAAGAAAGAGAAAGAAATAAAACAAAAATAAAATAATAAAAATAATAATAATAAATAGGTAAGAGTATGTAGATAGAGGCAGGGGTAGTAGGTGTGTAAGTACAGAATCAAAACAAAAATAATGCAATAAAAGCTTATTTTTACTTTATATTTTTATTCTTTGAATTTGCATATTTTAAAGAAGAGAGAGAAGAAATGATCAATTTCACTTTAACACATACCGTTTTTTTTTTTTTCTGTAAGCACTGTAGAAACGAAACGACTAAGACAAAGTAACAACAACGACACGACCGATGAAGTAAAAATAATGTATTTTCTTTTTTTATAACAAAAAAAAAAAAAAAAAGTTATTCAAGACGTGGGCTCTCTACTGCCGCCGCCACCGCCGGTGCAAGTGAGAAGTGAGAAAAGCAATCCATAAAAGTTCGAAAAATTATGGCAGACAGAGTCACAGTCACAAAGTTAACTTGGAACAAATCAAATATGATGAATAAATAAAAGCAACAAAAAAAAAAAAACACCAAACACCACAAAGAATTCTCAACAATAATTCGCGTTTTCTTTTTCGAAGAGAATTCTGCTCCACTCGTTCCCCACACACAGCACAAAGCTCCAAAAGATATATGTAAGCTTTTTTTTGTTGTGTTGTGTATAAAAAATTAAGTTTTATTTTTGCCGAGATGTTCTCTCGCGCGTCCGACTACCGTTGTTTGGTAGGTAGTACGTACTTCGATGGTGTTTATGTTGTTACTGGTTTCTAGTTTGGCTTCCCTCGCAAGCTGTACCATGGAAATTTCTTGTTTCTTCTTTCTCTAGCCAACAAAAACAAAAACAACAACAACACCACCAACTGGGTACTTTTCCGAATCTCTCTATATACCCAGCCAAGCCAGTACCCACCACACTGATCACATATAATTTTCAAACACTAAGGCAAGCTGTCGAGGACCCATATAAATACATTCAAACATGGATGTGTATTTTCTTTTAACCCTCATGCTTTTCTCATATTTTTTTTTAGAATTTGTCGAAAATTTAGAGTTTTTCAGCGTACAATAACTACAAGGTGATCCTAGCGAAATAAAAACTAACAGAAAAAATGTTTCCAATTAAAAAACACTTTGCAGATAAGCTGTATAGCTGTAGCTAGAGAAGTACAAAAAGCCGGATGGATTATTGAAGTTGTGCCGGGATAGGAAACTATGGTAAATGTATAACCCGATTCAGAACCTGAACCCCGTTTAGGAACTCGCAAGTTTAGTATATGTATTTTATGTATAAAACATATACATATGTATGTACATGTACATAATAGGTATAGTAAATAGCCGAACCTTAATTTTGTGCCGTTTTCTTTTTCTACGCCACTCTCTCTTTCTTAATTATGAGGGAGTTCATTTTGCATTCGCATATTTTGCTTTGGTGTTCTCTTGATGTTGTTGTGTTATTGCCATCACATACTATATTTAAAATAGAATAGGGAAAAAGATGGCTGACATATGGCCCCAACAATAGGTAGGTGATCTTATTCAAATTTCAAACTTTGATGGTTTTACTTTAGTAAAGTTGAAAGTACGCACAGTCAGCAATATGTGTGGAGATGCCAATTTTTTTTTTATTTAGAGAAGAATGAGCTTATGTATAATAATATGTACCTACCTTACCTACATAGCATGTAGTATGGATATGACTTGGTATAATTTCGAGTTTTGTTTAAAAATAAGCTGCATGGAGCATAAGGTATGTAATAGGTACCTATTGAGAAATCAAAGATCAGAAAAACAGTGAAAAATCTAAAAAGGTATTATATACCTATATATGCTCTTATTTATTTCAACTTGTAAGAAGTTTTTTTTTTTTAAACAAAAAAAAATACAGCAATCCATCCCAGAATGAAATGTCACCAATTTCGTAAACAATTAGGAGTGAAAACTTTTACCAAAGCCCCTTAATGTCTTGCGCCTCTTTGGTAGGTAATTTCAGAGTTCGAGTGAAAATGAAATAAGAACCTACCTTACATAGAAAATAATGGGAGTAAATTTTTTCCATCTCTTCTTTCCAAAGATTTTATTTTTGAAAGCTAATAGGCATAGTACCTAGTTGTTAGACGTATTCACAGCAGATAGGTACCTACAACAATATCAACCCTCACTTAAGCTATGAAAAAGATTTCCCGGTCAAATTGGCTGAAAGTTTAGTAGGTAGGTAAGTCATGCTATTCTGATTAAAACAGTTATGCTTATGCGACCTCGCAGTATAAGGGTCTTCTGGCAGTGGGCACCTGTAGTTTTTTTAAACTGTTATAAACTGTTATAAACTGTTATAACTATTTTATAACTTTTGTAAACTGTGACAAACTAATATAAACTATTATAAATTAGCATTTCTTAAGTCTCGTCCAAAATAAAAGAACGAACCTTAAGAATAGGAAATTTATAACAGTTACAACGTTTTGTTGTCATTCAAAGTGGGAAAAAAAAAGTGGGTGCCCGAACTAAACTCACTGGTGAAGGGCCTTGATACAGTCACTTAAAACAAGAGCAGAGGAAGACCCCACCTTAGGTGGCGCACACAAGTGGAGAACGACCTCAACCAACTTGGAGTGCGTAACTGGAGGCAGCTAGCTATGGACCGAGCTGGCTGGAGGGGCTTGTGGGTTTAGGCCGTAGTCCATCCTGGGCTGTGAGTGCCATCTAAAGTAAGTAAGTAAATACATATTAAGATACAAGATATTTTAACTTTAAAAGTTTTGAGGTTTATCACAAAAATTAGTTTGAATATGATTTCTTCTTGTTTGTATGCTTTTTTGATTACCTAGTAGGTACGAAATCGTCAATATCTAATCTTGGTGAAGTGTGTATGCAAGTTTCTTAATAAATTCGTTGTATACCTATATGGTTTTTGTATAATAATAAATTAAATGAGGCATCATATTATTTTTCTGGTACGTGTTCGGTGTTTCTCAATATTTGATTCATCTTGATCGTCAAAGTTTTTCTTTTTTTGGAGTCTATTTGGATATATGAACACAGCCGGGTAGACTATGTGTCTGTTATTTTGTTTAAAAACTTTTCCGCCGAATTATAATAGTTAAACAGAATTCGTGATTCACAATATTAGGTACCTACCTATCTCTTTTTCATCATTAGCTTTATATCAGCGACTGAAATTTTTATATCAATGACTGTGAATTAGATTTAGATTCTGAATGCAAAATATTGGAACATTATGGATCGGGAAAAATGAACTGATGAATATGATGGATCAGGTTTCCTCCTTTGATCGTCATTTTGAAATATTAAGCCACAGTTGAAAAACATGATTGTATCTGTTAGAAATATTAGCTTCAAAAAGAGTTTCAAACATATATAAATGTTAATGTCTGATCCCTGCAAGTTATATTACCTCCACAAGGTATATTCATTATATAAAACTATCGTCGCCTGAGAATTGGTTGGATCCACACACACTTAGCACTATTTCGAGAAAAATGGAGTTAAAGGTTTGCGAGCATACCTATGAAAAATTAATTGAAATTTTGACTTTCGAGAATTAATTGCGTCAGAAACACCTCTGAGTCGGGTTAAGTTTCAAAATGCATCAAATGCGCATTTGCTACAAAGGCCTTCTGCACACCAATCGTCGTGTCATAGACGCGTACAAGATTCGTAATGTAGCGACGATTCAGCTACGGCTAATCTTCTGCACACGAAACGTCACGTCATAGATGAATCACTACATATTTTCAATCAATTTCACAATTTTGGTAGGTATGTATCCGACGTTATACTTATTGTTGTACGCCCGGCGATTTGCAGTTTCTGTGCTGCGACGAAAACATGCAGCTTACGTCTCGTGTGCAGTTGTCTATTGAAACAAACGTGAGATACACACAAGCTCCACACAAGCCGCAAACATTCGTTGTACGCGTCTATGACGAGACGCTTCGTGTGCAGAAGGCCAAAGTCTTAAGTTCCAAAACTCAAACAAAAAAATTATGACAAAGTAGGTAGAAGTTCCAAAATGAATCCGAAAAGTCTATGATGTGCAATAACTGGTGCGTTATTTTCTTTAAGTTAATGTTCTATAGGGATTAAATAGGTAGGTATTAGCCTTTGCATAGTAACAACCCCACGTTCCAATTTATTACGTAGGCATACTTACTTACCTAGTATTATTTATTTTATAGGTACCTACCTAGTATTTTATCATTTAGGTAGGTATTAAAGTATTTTTTTTCTACAATTTTATCAATGTATTGACATCATTTTAAAAATAATTACAAAGTCATCGAACCGACCTAAAACTTTATATTAATTTTCTCATATCAAAGAATCGAAATTCTTGAATAACCTTTTCGAAAATTAAAGATAGTAACCTACACCGCTCCTAGGATATTTAAATTATTTGAATCGCTTACATAAGCTGCTCCACATACCTATTTTATTTTTTTTTTTTAGCAAAAACTTGTTTCTTGTTTTCCTATAATGTAAATAAAGAAATATACATATTAACAATTTACAAACACAATCAACAGGTCACATACCTACATAGATATGTATAAACTATTTTTATTAGCACAAAAAATCATAAATAAACTTAAATCAATAAAACGATTTGAAAATTTCATCAAAATTTATTATTTACACCAACAACCAGAAAAAAAGAACGACGAAAATGAGATTTTTGTTTGTCAAGAACGAAAAACTCGTTTTCGTTTTACTCCTCATAACAAACCGCTTAAACTTCTAATTTGAAAATCAAATCTTTGTAACGTATTCTATTTAAAATACATACATATTTACATACTAATTTATTGTAACAATCACAAATTTTTCGTGCGCGCGCTGCTCCCCTGCTTACATAGGTCGGTCGTCGTCATAGTTGTCGTTGTCATCGGTTTAGTGTAATTAATAATAATTTAAAAAAAATACCTAGGTACTTGAATCTAGCACAGAAAGCTCATTCATTATCATCATCATTTCTAACAAAAAAAAAAAAAAAAAGCTTCCTACCTACCCCAAATCAAAATATCTAATGAAATTCACCCTGATATATAAATTTCTTAAACAAAAATATTCAAAATAATTATTTTAATTTTATTCTCACGCGATCTGGCAGTACTTTTCGAGTTAGTACTAAACTAAACACAGCCCACCACATAATTACTGACTATTTGTTCATGTATTTGGGTGGGGGTTTTTTGATATTAAGGGCAGCAAGCAGCTTACAGTAACGCGCATGATTGAGGGGTACACTTTCCATGTAAAAACGATAACAACAACAACATTTACAAAAAAAAAAAAAAAAATGAAAATTCATTCGAATCTATGAATATATGTATAGGTACATTGCGGAGAGATCCCATCAAATGAAAATGTAGATCCCATCGGATTCAATTGGGACTTACGAAGAGCTCTTTGGCTTGCTGTACCTATACAAAAAAAAATCTCTATCTGACATTGAATGGATGAAAAATGTGCGTCATTTATGTACATTATGTAGGTAGGTAGACTTAAGAATAGGGTTTGGGTTTTAAAGTTATGTACGAAGCACAACAAATATACGTACGTTATGTATACGACAAACAAAATTGGGATTTTTTTTATGGGTCTTTTGTTTTGCTGCCCTATGGAAATATCACTCGCTAAATATTCTGATGTACACACGTGTTTTTCCCTTAGCGGGCGAATTTAGCCCTGAATGGGTACACGCAAACGTATGTGTTAGGTTTTATATACCTACTCCAGTGAACAATATCGGTGCCCTTGTGCCCTGGCCCTCTCATTTTTATGAATAAGAGACAGTGTGTGCTCGTTCATTCGTTCGTTGTTTTGCGCACTCTATCTAATGGGGAACATAACGGCATGATAACGAACAAGGCACTTGGCAAAGGGTTTTAAATTTAGTTTTTTCTATGCTTGTAACAGTATTGGTGGGTAGATATATCTATCAAGATAGTGAGTTTTGTTCCTAGCTTCATGTACCTAGGTATATGTACGAAAATGCCTGATCTCTGGGTTGAAATGAAAGAGCCAACTCTCTGACGACAAGGGAGATTTAATTTTTAGTTCTTTAGAAAATCAATACACACGTGGGGTAGGAGTAGGTTAAAGACATGTAGGTATTATGCTGAACTGAACAAAATCGTCTTTCGCTATTCAGCAAAAAAAAAAAAAAAGAAGGCTTAGATAAAAGCTTAAGAGTCTTCTCTTGTGTAATGATAAATTTAGAATCTTGAAATGAATTTTAAAATTAAAAGAGGGAGATACATATTATGTACCGAGGTATGTAAATATCTAGCTATTTTTTTTTTTTTTTTTTTTGGAAAGCTTATCAAATATGCTGGAAAACTTTTGTGGATCTTTCTGTTATGAAAATTTTAGCTAATCTACATAATGTAGGAAGTTTAGAGATTAGAAGTATGAAAAGCTTTTGATGTTTTAAGATTCTTATCAGCTTTACCTCAAGCCTTTCGTACGCGGGGTGCAATAGCGCAATGTGTGTGTAGGTGCTTGTATGCAACTTAAAAGTGTTAGTTCGAATATTTGTTGTCACTGCACTCCCACCACAAATAACTCCAAATCCATTCGTAATGGCAATTGCTATGAGATTTTTCAATACGATACATTTTGTGCAAGCTTTTTTTCGTTCGGGATGTGTAATAAACATAAAAAATGTAAGGAAGTAGGGCTGCCAGAACTGACAACTCGCAAACTGTTGATAACTGTTATAACAGTTTTTAAACTAACCTAAACTTTACTACTTTACTACTTTACTACGTTTTATTCAGGATAAACAATTTCCAAATTTGATTGAATTTTCGAACAACAAGAACTTAAAGGTGCTACCACCAATTGTTTAAGAATTAATTTTAGGTACCTATTTTAATTCGATTTATTTTTGTTTGGCTAGAGATATATGTATCTATTTTAAGGGGTACCGAGCCGCCAATCATCATTAGTCTCCTTTTTAGTGCTGCTGAGCTTTAATCCAATTTTATTGTGAAAAACTTTCTACATGCACAACAACATGAGATTCGAACCCACGCATATCAGATTTGGTCAATCTTCGAGGTCGTATGCAGTATGCACTACGAGATGTGTTGTTTGTTTATCAAATGCATTTGGAGCATCAGCATTTTAAAGCGCCTTTAAGTATGCTGTCTTGTTCCGCCTCCATTTTTCTCCATACCTTATTCGATAGACTACAGTTCGTAGTCTGATTCTGAAACATCTTATTCAGTATGAGGAACATTTCAAAAATTGAATTAAAGTCAATCAAGAAGCTTCGAAAAATTTTAATATGAAAATCAAACCCACTTATCAATTCTAATGGACCGCCTGGTAAAATACCTATAACTCCAGACTTGGTAGTCGCGTAGTAAATGTGTTGTTTCAGTAAAAACTCTTAAAACCGAAGTTATTTTTTTTTTTTTTTCATTTCAGATTGCTGTATGAATGTTTTTACTATAGTTCTCCTTCAACTTTGTATGTGTCATTCAAAATCCTTATCACCATATCAAATTTAATTTTTTCAGTTGTAAGATATGAAGGGTTCACAGTTGTACCGAACCAAGCCACAAAAAGTGAAGATATAAAGAGGTTTAGTTAATACACTGCAATTAATTACTGAAACGAATATTTTACACGTACTAAACACAATTTGAAAGTTTATTCTATATATTTTCTTCTGACTTAAAAATAAAACACTAGAGTTGAAAAATATTCCCAAAAATTTGCACAAAACAAAAAAAAGTTATGACTTAGTTCATTTCAGCTTCGAAAGATTTCGAAAAATTGTCATTCAAGAAAATAAAAAGCGGTATAGTTCTTGAAAAAAGTAACAGAAAACAATAATTCATTAATTTCAAAAACTATTTTACGAAATTATTAATTTTTTGTTGTAAATAAACAGTTATTAGGCATACAAAATTGCGTCATTTACATCGTTTTCATCACTTTGGAGCTGGCCCTTGTGCTGGCTCGTTGTTAGCGTTTGTTTTACTGATAAGTTTTTTTTTTTTTTAATTGTGGTATACAGGTGGAATAAATTTAAGTTAATCCATCATATCCCTTTTTTCTCTGACGTAACTGCACGACGAGTTTGGTAGAGATTATTTTGGTTTAAAATTTGAAGGGATTGTAGTGATCTCCCTTTTTTTTTTATTTAAGCAAACTTTGTCGGGTGTTTCCTTATATTTAAATTAAAAAGGTGAATTGCTCTCGAATCAAAGCCACTTCATTTTAAGTCATGAAAAATTATGACCTGTTAGATTACAATCATCCAAAAAAGTTTCGAGGTAGGATCATTGTCATGGAAAAAATCATTTGCACTGCTCTGATTACTTTCCATAAATAAAACGGTTTCTCGGACAATATTTAAACTACAATGACAATTTCCCAAACAAATGGTCCAGCAAAACATACGTCTTTTCGCGATTAAAACTTTCAAAACCTAAATATCACTGACCTGGTTCGTTTATGCTTCGAAAGAAATTGAAACTGAGAGTCACTGACTTGGGTTTTCTACCATTCACGAAAAACTTTCTGACTTCATTATAGGACCTGAATAGAGTTTACATTTGCATACAAGTAAGCACTAGTATTGTAATTTTTTTTTTATGACTTGCTTCGGTACAGCTGTGAGCCCTCCATATAAAACTTAAATATCATATCTCTGTGCAAGCTGTATATTCACTAAATCATGTAATTTGTAAAGCCTTATACTACGAAAATAAATACATACATAAATGTACATATCTATCTATCTATCTTTCCATATAAATCTGAATGTTTCATGAAATTTAAAATCTTTCCTATATATTTTTTAACTTATTAGGATACACTAAATAATGTATGTATTATGATATAACTTACCAATGCTTGTTGTCCACTTTGTTTCTTGAACCGCTGTTGTTATAAAGTTGTTGCAAAAGGTCGAAGAAGATGGATCTACAAAAAAAAAGAAGAAAAAAACGTTTACAATACTAGATACATACATAGGTACACACACTTAAGTGGAAATTTGAATAACTTTCAAATTGTTTAACAATTGAACATATAAAATTTAAGTGCTTTTCAATGTATATTGTATATTATGGTATTCAATCATCTCGCATACATGATGTAATTAAACATCTTCGCGCTTATTTTTTTTTTCTGAAAAATGTTCAAAAACAATAAGTGGATGAAGAATAAAAATCTTTGTAATGTTGGTCGCATTAAGATTTTTCGACTAAAAAAAGAATATCTACAACGAACTTTACACTTCATTTTTCTCTACCATAATCTATCTAAATAAAAAAAAAAAAAAAATAAATTTGATGGCACAACAGCTCATGAAGAACTAGGGCCTAGTGACTTACAACTCTCAACCATTCCTGTGTGCGTGTCTGCAGGAATGGAGGGGACCTACAGTTTATTGCCGAATCCGAACGGCTAACGAACGGCACTTTTCTGTGACAGGAGATACTCTTGGAGGATTTGTCAATTCCTCGCAAGAGGCAGTAGCCGTTTTTTCTTTTAAATAAATAGGTGGCGGAGGCTGGGGCTCGAACCTTAGACCTCCGGCATGACAGTCCATCGCACTAACCATCAGGCCACGGCTACTACCATAATCTATCTATATAAAATTATATTTTCTCAACAAAAAAAAAATCAGTTTTTTTTGTCAAAAAATTAGAGCAAAAATTTAAAATACCTACATACCTAAGTTTGCTCAATTTTTGACAGAGGAAAATATATGAAATGAGTTAATTTCGTAAGTATAGTTTGTATATTTTTGTTTTTCGTAATTTACCATTTCGTTTTTGTAGGCAGAGCACTGAATAGACCCTGAGCGAACGGAGTAAACTATAAGCAGAGTATGTTCAGAGCACTCCGATTTAATTACGAAACACACCCGAGCACTGAACTGTCATATCTGTCAAATTACATGGAAACTATGAAGTTGGCCGCGCTCAGTTTTTTTACTCGGTCTGCTCGGTTATTTTATACCGAGCTAATAGAGCGTGCTCTGAACAAACTGAACTGAACACGCCCTGAACGAAAAAAGAAACACAAATTTGAACTGTTATACACTCTGAGCTAAAAAAGAAACACGATCTTTTGTTTGACAGTTCAGGGTCTACTCTGAACTAAAAAAGAAAAACCCTCTGTATTTCTTTTCTTCAATTCACATATCGAATTTTATTATTTTATTTGAACTGTTATACACTCTGAGCTAAAAAAGAAACACGATCTTTTGTTTGACAGTTCAGGCTCTACTCTGAACTAAAAAAGAAAAACCCCCTGTATTTCTTTTCTTCAATTCACATACCGAATTTTATTATTTTTATCCAAGTACGGTCCCGTATGCAAAAAAATCAAATGTCAATAACCGAGTTTTAAACAGAATAGTGTTTGCAAATATCTCCTTTCTATGAATTTCTACCACAAAAATATTTTTTGAATTTTTATTCGCTTGTGTTTTCTCGAATATCTTTTAAGGCTGATTTCCAATGGCGCGTTCGCGTTAGAGACGCTTACATATACGTTTACAAGCTTTATGAACGCGTCGACATGACAGACGACTTGAAGAAAACCTGAAAATCAAAATGAACCTACATAACTGTAATTTCAAATTCCTTTCAACAAACTATTCCATTTTTTTTTTCAAACAAAATCGATATTTTTCTTTCAATAAAAGGAATTTGTCCATAAAAATAAATCGAAATTTTTGTTGAAAGGAATTCGAACACTAGTTTAACTGTTAAAACGCACGCTGAAGTTGATTTTTTTCAACTTTAACGTTGAGGTAGCTTATGTTACGTTGGTTTGTGTACATGCTAATAGGTGCCAAATCGTAACATAATACCCAACGCGTCATTGTAAACAATTTGCTTAAATTGCTATGTGTGAGCTTTCGCGTTGAAAGAAAAATCTGTCAAAGCGACGACCAACGCGGCATTGTAAATCAGCCTTTAAAATTCAATAAGTTGTGAGTTACAATACAAAAAGTACTGGAATGAACCTTATCTAAATGGGGAAAATAGTACATTTTCCGCTTAAGAGAGAGCCAAACTCGATTGCGGTTATTTAAATTGGTGTCCGCAGAACGTAGCCACATACGCAGTTGAGTTGCATCCGCACACGGAAGAGTTCACCAACTTTTAACGTATGGCACTTTTGTTGTTTCAAATTGTATGCAGAAAAAAAAAAAACTTTTTGGGTCGGAAAAAAATATTGTGGTTATTTGTATCGCAAAAAAAAAAAATTATGTATTAAAAGGAAAAGTATTGGAAACAAAAAATGTGAATTCTGAGCTTGTACAAAAGAATATTGTTTTGTTTTCTTCAAAAAAAAAAACTTTCAAAGCTGTACAGCTGCATTGTGGGCAAGTAAAAAAATAACGTATGACACTTTTTGAAAGCTCTTCCAGTTCCGTCTGCAGCTCCGGTTCCAATATTCTATTCTGTTCAGGCAGTTAGTGGAAATATGATCTTTGGAGCACCAAAATAAGGAATTGAAGTCGAATTTAGGGAAAACTTACTTTTGTTATTTTCAATTTTCTCAAAATTTAGAAGACTTTTTGACATCTGGTTTTTAGTATTTGACTAAAAATTAATAGGAGCATTGAATAATAAACACAAAAATGTAAATGGGTAAAATTTTGAACAAAATCAGTTTGTACACATTTTTTTTTTTATTTGAGTTTAAAAATTAATTTTTCAAAAACTGTTCAATAAAACAATAGACGCCAAAAAACTTTATAAATATGACAGATATGAAAAAATTGGTATCAATCCATTTTGTAGAGAATTTTCTAAGCTATTTTTTTGTCTCAGATTATTTTTTGAAAGGAAAAACTGTTTCTAAGATAAACACAAAAAACCGAAAAAGACATGTTACACTTTCCTGCCGCTAGAGCTCGCCTTGTCATGGGGATTTTTGTACACTTCATCTTTAGGCCTCCCACTTAATAAGTGTGCCAAGTTTCAAAACTGTTGGATTTTTTTCCAGGTGAAAACCTTTACTGACTGGACAATATTCTTAGTTTTGTAAAAACGCAGCAGTTTTAATGTAATGTTATTAGAAAAATTAAAAACAATTCAAAATAAAAAAAAAAAAAGCACAAATGTTTCAGACGTGTTAATTTTGCGAAAACAATCACGACCAATGGGTCACATTAATAAATGCTTCATCATATACCATATAATGCACCATAATCAGACATTGCTGATGTTCTTGTGTTGTTTGTTCTTTATATCTGATAATCTCAGGCTTTGTCTCCAACTAATTAAGATCAGCCATAGCTAATTTAATTAATTGGAGTACAACAACAAATACATGTATGTAGATAATGCGCTCTTTTACGGTTCTCACACATTTGCACTAATTATGCACACCTATGCATGTTCCACTCCTTGTAATCTCCAAATGTACCTTGAGTTTCTATATTGCAAGACACGTCGACATCAGCATTATCCGTGCGCACAACAAAACATACATACATGTTCACAGGTGAACAGGGACTCAGACGCCTCTTCACCTCATATGAAATTTCACTTAGTCTACTTGATGAGCAAAAAAACAAATAAGTGAAAGAATGAATAATCAAGTGATTAGGTTACAATATAAAATACAACAACAAACTGGTACAATCATTTCAGGTACACGTTATTTGCATCGCATGAAATTATATTTTAAGCAAAAATAAATTCAATGTCGCGCTGTGATAATAGTACCTATTTAAGTTTATATTAAATTCAAATCTTTTAGTCTTCACTCCACCACAATCGACGACGCCACCACCACCACCGCCACCGCCACAACAAGTTGATTTAAAAATAAGTTTAAAAATAATTGATTAATATTGCAGTTTGATTATCAATAAATAATATAAGAAATGTCAAAGGTTTGACTACAATCATGTATTTTACTTTACTTTTTGTCTTACAGAGATACACACACTAAATAAAAGGACAAGAACGAGACCAGTTGCAGGTATATATCGATTGGAAACAGCTGTTTTTGTATATTTCACATGCTTTTTTTTTTTTATTTAGAAGAGCTTAAATTGGAGCTTTTAGTTTATCTCATATTTTTTTGTTTATGTTTGGCTACGTTGGCGCCTGTTCGCCTAGAACCAGTCAAACAAAGACAAAGCCATGTTAACAAGTGGTTAATTAGTCGTTGTTATGAATTATTTTGATTTCTATAATTTCTTCTCTTAAAAAAAATGCTAACAAACTCAACGGCGGCTATTAAAAACAAAATGGTTTATTCTGATTTTAAATTTAAATATAATCGTAATATATTGCTGCAAACTTACTTATTGGCTAAATTATAGAAATTCAGAAGAGCGGACTAAGAAAATTCCATCCACAACTGATGAAAAAGATGCAAAATTAGAAGTCGCATTGACGATATGGACCACTGCCTTTTCATTACTAACAAAATCAGAAATATATAAAACAAAGTGACTAAACAAATGTCAATTTAAAACAATTATAATATAAATGTACCGTTTGTGGGCATACTTCAGCATGCACTCAGAGTTACTATTAAACTGTTATAAATGGGTATTTCTTTGGTCACTTTCTTTTTTTAAAATCAATAAAATAAAGGGAAAAGGCTAAAGAAATGCTAAATTATAAGTATTACTAGTTTATCGCTATTAGTAATGGGTATGAATTAACGCACTTCTCGCGACTTTTGTCGTTTTCCTTTCAGCCAAAAAAAAAATCGATCCCTGTCCTGTGGGAGATCTTTTAACCCGGATAAGAGGGATTTGCACGTACATATGAACGGTTCACAGTTGTACCAAACCAAGTCACAAAAAGTGAATTTAAAGATAAGTTTAGTAAATAAACTGCCAATAATTACTGAGATGAATATTACTCGAACTAAATACAATTTTATAGATTATTCTACAAATTTTCTTCTGACCTAAAAATAAAACGAGTTGAAAAATATTACCAAAAATTTGCATAAATTAAAAAAAATTATGACTTACTTGGTTTCAGCTTCGAAAAATTGTCATTCAAGAAAATAAAAAGCGTAGTTCTTGAAAAAAAGCAACAGAAACAATAATTCATTTATTTCAAGAAACTTAAAACTATTATTTTACAAAATTATTGATATTTTTTGTAAATAAACAGGGTTCAGATCGCGTAAGACGATTCGATTGAACGATAATCGTTTTGACGATTGCTCTCTCTATATTTCACCTCACATGTGATAGAGAAAGCTATTGCCAAAACGATGATGTTCAATCTAATCGTCTTACACGATCTAGGCCCAGTTTTTAGACATAAAAAATTACGTCATTTACATTGTCTTCATCACTTTCGAGCTGGCCCTTGTGCTGGGTCGTTCTTAACGTTTGATTAGCTGGTAAGTTTTTTGTAAAAATTGTGGTATACCGGTGGAATTAATTTAAGTAAATCCATCATAACCCTTTTTTCTCTGACGTAACTGCACAAGTTTGGTAGGGACTATTTTGTTTTGAATTTTGAAGGGATTATAGGTAACTCCCTTTGTTTGGTTTTCCTAAGTAAACTTTGTCGAACCCCGCATGTTTCCTTATATTTAAATGAAAAAGGTGAAATGCGCTCGAATCGAAGCTATGAACATTTATGGCCTGTTAGATTATCAACATCCAAAAATTCCTAGGTAGGATCATATTCATCTGACTGACTTGGTTTTTTTTACCATTAACTAAGGAACGAAACACTTTCTGACTTAATTCATTATTGACCTGAATAGAGTTACATTAGCGCACAAGTTAGCACTAATATTGGAAATTTTGTTTATGACTTGGTTAGGTACAGCTGTGAGCTCTTCATATTGTTTATCCCAAAATGCAACTGGAAAAGAGCATTATTACCTAAGGTTTGGACTAAAGCTCTTTTTCAAAAGCCCCGATGAGCTATATAATCTAACTAACGCCTTCTGAACTATAAAAACGAGTCTAATTGCTTACAATAGTGAATTGTATACAACATACAAATCAGTTTCTTTTTTTTTAATCAAGGTTAACTCATATTCTTAACAAAATAATACTGTCAACATAAACCCCGCCTCTTTAATTTTTAAGTATATTATAAGTACATATGTATATGGATAAATATGTATATATGTACATAGTAAATTCAAAAATAGGTATATGGAAATTTGAAAAATTATTAAAAATCAACATAATTCCAAATAAATTTAGTAAAAAACTCTTCTTAAACTGTTTTTATAGCTGATTTGTACACAATTTTTTAGTATTTATTAAGGTTGAATTGAAAATTATTTTTCGAAAAAATCAACTACCCGATTTGTAAATACCTATCGAATTTTCCAAAAATTTTGAATTTTTTTTAAATCCAAAATTTGTTGTTTTTTTTTGAAAATTTTGATACGCAGTTTGATTTATATGGCAGGTACCTACCGTTATTTTCGGTCCTAAAAAATAGACAAAAACATGTCGGGGGAACGTCCTAGAAACACTATATATGTAACAATTTTAAATAAAATCGACCCATGGGTTTAGGCTGTAGGCGAGTACACAGACAGGCAGACAGACGGACGGAATTGCGAGACCCTTTTTTTTCGTCTGCCCTATCATCAAATTTGATCAAAATATTGAGTTCGATTTGTTTGACCTACAACTCTTAACCATTCCTGTGTGTGTGTCTGCAAGAATGGAAAGAATGGAAGGGACCTACCGTTTATTGCTGAATCCGAATGGCTAAGCAGAGTGCCACTTTTCTATGACACGAGCCTTAAAAAACATTTCTTTGCTTCGAACAGATATTGTTAAATCTTTTTCCATATTTGTTTTTTATTTTAAAATTCAAGTTTTAATAAAATAACAGATCATAGTAATTTAAAATGCAAAGAAATAATAAGAAAAAATTTAATTTAAATATCAATACGCATATTCCTAGTCTTTACTGTTGTTTGCTATTGAATTGAATAAGTATTATTGAGGGAGATAAAAGTATCTGCCTGCCTTAGTTTCGAAAATATTATTTTCAACAAAAGCAAACCAACCTTTATCGACGAGGACGCGCAGAAAATTTATGAGAAAAAGAGACTCTGTTTATGCGTCACCCTTGGTGTAAACGAAAAGCTTTTTTTTTTTAAATTCGCTTTTCACAATCCCACATAATATACATTATATACTGTATAGACATTCATAAAATAATACTAATGATCACAATGAACTCCCGCGCTGCTGGTGTTGTTCTGTGAATCTCATCATTCCATGCAAATTCCATGCAATTTACTAGTTAGTCTCCCTTATGCCCGTGTCAATTCGACGCACGTACCCATTTTCGTTTTTAGTTCTTTGGTAGTGTTGTTGCTGCCTCATATTTAGACTTGAAGAAGCCACAAATATAATCAACATCGAGGAAATCCAAAGAAGGCAGAAAGGAAGATAGAAACAACATTCGACCATCGGAGTTCAAAGCTTGCAAAGACTCATGCAAAACTATTAATAAGTTTTAACGCAAAGCCAACAAAAACATGAAACTATTCTCTTTAACATTCTCCACAAATAAATTTGCGTGTGGGCTTTTTGGACAGTTCATAACAGACACCACACACAGCCACAGCCACATTCTAGAAAAGAAGAGGAAGAGTAGAAGGAACAACTTGAAAGTTCGAACAAGAAGGTGATTTCCGTTTAGTTGAGCTCCAAGGCACAACAAAGGCAATACAGCAGCTCGAGTGTTTCTGCGCAGATGCTATGGATTTTCATTTCCACCCTTTTGAGGACAAAAACCGATGACGACGTTGGTTGCGCCGCCAACCTTTGTGCTAAATTGTGGAGTTTATTGTAATGGCATATCCACGCAAAAGATCACATGCACAGCACACGGCACTCAATGTAGCAGATGTTTCCAAAGTATAAATGCGTTGAATTTCAAAAACCAGCACCAACATCCTCATCCCCTCATTTTACTTCATAAATCGATTTTGTCGGTCCCCCGCCATTTTGATCTCTTTTAAGTACAAACGAAATAGTGTGTGCGGTGTGTGGCCATGGCGAGGACTAGCAGAGGAGAAAAATGATTCATCATCATCATCCTCACTATAGAGAAGTACATATAGTTTTTCATCATCATCACCAAGTAGCATTGCATGTTTCATGCATCAGGCTGAGCACGGAACCATAAAAAGGAGCACAAAAAAAGTAGGGTGGAAAGCGGTTAGACATCCTTGAGTAGCCAAACTCCTCTACTGCTCTACACAATGGGGGATGAAAAATGCGATTCGGCATTTGCGCCGACAACGTTCACAAAAAAGAAAAAAAAATCTACAATGTACATACATGAAGGAAGCAAGTCGTTTAGAAGGGATCTAAAAAATAAAGGTTCCAATGTGTACATATGGCGTTTCACTCCAAGTAGGGTGGAAACACGAACACGAAAAAGGGATCGTATTGGGGGATCTGTGTGCGACAATTACACACATACATTCCAGTTGGATTACATAGAGCATTTGGGATCATTTTCCACCCCTTGTTGGTAGAGTGGAACCCAGGACAACAAAAGAGGGAGGATATTCTTTTATATCCTACCTACCATTACAATGACATATTCAATTGAAGGGTAAAATAATTTTGTTAGCGTTATCGTCGTTAAGTTCGTAGACGGGAAAGTGGTTCGGCGGGTCGGAAATTGTTCGGCTGACAGTTAATGATTTTCAAAAAAGATAGAGAGCTTAAGTACCCAACGCAAAATTCTGCCATGACTCATTAAATATTGAAAAGGCAGTTATATACATATGTATGTACCACGTATGAACGTTTTTTTAACCAAGCAAATAATGTGATGAAGGGATTCATTTCTATGAAAGAACGATCAACGTTCACAAAAAATAAAACAAGGCAGGTGGTATCCTATTTGGGGGCATGAAAATAGGTAAACATACATAAATGTAGTTAGGTAGGTACCTATATAAATAAAGTTTTCAATGGGACGATACGATGGAGCACTAAAGAAAGTTGATTTTGTTTAGGTAGAGATACCTACCTTGTTTGTGTAGAAAGTATTCTAGCAAAACATCAAGTACCGCACTTGTAACTGAGCATATAGTACATACATTAGACTGATTCAAGAAAATTAAAATTTCTCCGATTCTCAATGTCATTAGCTTTTTGTTAAAAGTTTAGTTAAATAATAAGCCTGGTAAATTTTTAGCCATTTAGTAATATTTAGAGGTGGCTCAACGCTGATTTCTTTTTTCCAAAATATTTCTTTTGTTTGCTTCTTTATTTTATTACTTTAAAACTGGTTGCCGTACGGAAATGATTGAGACGTATTCTTGAAGGAAATTTAATGTTCTTTAAAAAATTCTTACTAATTGATTTTATAGTCCTTTAATAATTGATAAATTGTTTGCCAAATTTCTTAACGAGTTTAGGTGGGTTTTTCTTAATAAATATTAAGTTCGAAGATGTCATCGTTACCGCGGGCTTAATATGTACATAATGCACTTTAAAAATGCAAACAAAAAAATTTTAAAAGCCCCAAACAGTTTATGGTGAAAAAGGCCTGTAGACAAAATTGGTGTAGTCTAGTAGCTTTGTATTTACTGGAGCTATGGCAAAAACAAGTCGAAGTAAAAAAAACTCGAAGCATTAAAACTTCAAGCAATTAAAAACACTTCAAGCCGTTAAAAGGCTCCAAGCAGTTAAAATAATTTAAGCAGTTTAAAGACAGCTGGATTTAATTCGAATAACTTAATTTCCTTAAACAACCAGTTCAATTCAATAAATTGGAGTTCTGTTTTTAATAATAAATCTTTATGTGACAATTTTAATTTCTTTTTGAACTTTTTTAAAAATACTGTAATAAGTTGTGTTCCGAAAGTAAAAAAGAAAATAAATTCCCACCCTCCGTGGTATAATTCTCGTTTAAGAAATCTTAAAAATGCTAAAACTCGTGCTCATATATTATATAAAGAAACTAAAAGTGAAATCGACTATATGAATTTTTCTCGACTTCGAAAGGAGTTTATTTTTCTGTCAAAGTTTTTAGCATGTTCCCATGCACAATCATTAGAATGTAATTTGAAGCGCAATCCGAAATTCTTTTGGAACTACGTTAATTCTAAGAGACAAAGTGTAGGTTTCCCTACGCTTATGTGGTGGTATGATGACGTTTCTTCTAGTGATCCACAAACTATTGTTAATATGTTTGCGAAAAGTTTTAGGAAAGTGTACTCTGTACTGTCGCTTTATCTAGAAGTGCTAAGGATTTTAGTTTTTTACCCTCAATTACAGATTGCTGTGGTATAACATGTGAATTAGGCGAGATAAGAGAAGTATTAAATGACCTCGAGCCCATTACTTACAGTGACGTTCATGGAATTTTTCCCATCGTTTTGAAAAATTGTGCTGACTCTTTGTGTTTACCACTTCAGTAAAAATCTTTGCATATTGGTGATTTTTTGGATGAGTGGAAATTATCTGTCATTAGCCCTATTCACAAATCGGGAAGGAAAGACAAAGTTGATAATTATAGAGCGGTAAGCAAATTAGCCACGATTCCAAAGTTACTTGATAGATTGGTTCAAATGAAATTGTATTTCTTAATTCATAATCATATTTCAGAATTTCAGCATGGTTTTGTTAGAGGTAGATCAACATGCACAAACTTAGCTGAGTTCACAAATTTTTGCATTTCTGCACAAGAAAAACATATACAAATTGATGTTGTTTACACCGATTTTGTCAAGGCCTTTAGTAGAGTTAATTTTGAATATTCTTCGGAGAACTGGTTTTGATGGAAATATTTTGAGGTGGTTTTATTCATATTTGATAGAAAGAAAACAAATAGTGAGAATTGGAAATTTTATTTCTGAGAAGATTAATGTGTACTCCGGTGTTCCCGAGGGAAGTCATTTAGGACCTTCCCTCTTCCTACTGTACATAAATGATGTGGACATTATCTTGCGCCAATGTAAATTTCTGTTATTTGCTGATGACATCAAGATGTTTATGGAGATAGAATCTATTAATGATTGTATTATGTTTCAGAACATACTGCTCTCTTTTGAAGAATGGTGTCGGAAAAATGATCTGCAGCTTAATTTGAAAAAATGTGCGGTTATGACTTACAATCGATCTCTCCATCCTATAATATATGCCTACAAGTTAGTTAGTCAGACTCTATCAAAAGTGAATGAAATGAAAGATTTAGGTGTGATCTTTGACACGAAACTAACATTTGATCAGCATATTAATAAAATTATTTCTAAAGCTAATTCAATGCTGGGTTTTGTGAAAAGAAATTCAAAAAACTTTAAGGACCCGTATACAGTTAAAACTTTGTATTGCTCTCTAGTTCGCCCTCTTTTAGAATATTGTGTTGTTGTCTGGTGTCCTTACACGGTAAATCACATAAATAGATTGGAGATGATCCAAAAGAAAATATTACGGTTTGCGCTTCGAAATTTTTCTTTAAATAATGAAGCCGTTTTAAATTATAAGAAAAGGTGTCAGCTGTTAGGCCTAGAGTCCTTGGAACGAAGACGAGAGGAGTTCAGCATAATTTTTATTCGCGACGTTCTTTGTTCATCTATTGATAGTAAATATCTTTTATCAAAAATTAATATATATGCTCCTGAAAGGTCTTTGCGATTAAGACCATTGCTTCTTGAATTGCCCCATACCACTTCCTATGGCCAAAGAGAGCCAATTTCTAGATGCATCAGTATTTTTAATTCATTTTATTCTAATATCGATATTAGTCTTAGCAGAGATACGTTCAAAAAGGAATTAAAGTTGATTTTTTTGCAGGTAGATAATTAAATTATTCCTGTTCTTTTAAATTTAAATTATTAGCTTCTAATTGTAATAATATATTGTTAAATCTGTTGATACAAATCGTAGATTGAAATAAATAAATAAAATAAAAATAAAAATAAAAATTAAAATTAAAATAAAAATAAAAATAAAAGTTAAAAAGACTTCATGCAGTCAAAAGACTGCAATACTTTCAATGCAATCAAAAAACTCCAAGAATGCAGTTAATGTAACACTTTTAAAAGACTCCAAAGCTTCTTGCTGCTTAAAATTATTGCAATATTAAAAATTTACACAGTTGAAATCTGTCCAAAGAAATACGATTCCAGTTGGATATTCCTAATTTTTGTTTTTTCTCTTGAAGAAACTTGTTTAAAGATATGAAGTGAAAAAAAAAATTGTTCTTCCAATTATTTTACTTCTATCCATTCTAAAATAAGTAAACCAGAAAACGACCGGACGGACCCTCCAACGCTCAAACAATTTTTCTGTTCCCAATCATCCTCCTCAACGAAATAAACTTGAAATTCAAAAGAAAACTATAAAAAGCTTTAGCAATTTCGTTTTGTTGTGAAGATTCGCCGTTTCCCCGAATGGAATCGAGTCGAGGAGATTATATGTATCAGCCAAAGTCAACAGTTGAGTGGAGGCCAGCACGGCACACAGTAGGGCAGTCTTTTGTCTTAAAGTTTTATTGAAACAATCTGGGCCCAATATGAAGTCAACTTTAACTTTAAAAAAAATATGCATATTACATATTACATTCAGCAAATGGACAACCTCATAAAAGAGGTCGTGGAAAGTACTATAAATACGTGTTATTGTTTTGCTTAAGAACTCAAATTTCCTAAAGAACTCCATCCATCGCCTGTTCTAGATGAGCTTCTACAAAAAAGCAAGAATATTCGTTCTTCAATTTTTGTCAGCTTTGAGAACAATCTAACCCACTGTACCACGGAGAGATCGCAAAATCTTACATGCATATAATGAAGCTAACAATAGCCCTGCAGCTTCAAATACACAAATGTTACACAGGTGAAATATGAAAAGGAAAATATTTATTAATTAACGCAAAGAATATGACGGGGACTAAAAGAGAATGGATCAGTCTGGATAGAACATTGGAAATTCAGCAAGATATACTCGGCCAGTAGGAGTCGAAGTTGCCGTCTTCTTCGTCTTCGTTTTAGTATGTATGTATGTTGTCCATCAAGATCGACTTGGTTGTATGTAAATTTATTTCAGTATGGAAGATGCATACATACATACATGCATAATGTACCTGTACAAGTGTACATGTGATAATTCTTTTTGCAAATAATGCAATCTCTATTATTATGTTGTATATGCAAAAAGTATATCTATCTTAAAGAGGGTAATTCAAAAATTGAGTTGTGCTTTTATAGAAATTGAAAAGATGATTAACTAGAAAAATTTCAATCAAGACAAGATTTATTTATTAACATTCCTTTTGGCGACAAAATTTGATTTATTTTTTTATGATAGGTTATAATCTAAGTGGATGAAGGACCAAAATCAAAACACAAATTTAGTATTAAGTAGGATAAGTAGGTTTATGATTTATTTGCAATTAAAAAGTGAAAGAAATTATTACTTTTTTGGGTTTTGAGCTCTCAAGACAGACTGCGCCCAAAGTGGATGCAATTTGGCTTTGCTAGAGTACATAAGCTAAGTACAGACGATTGTCAGATCTTACAATATTGCTAGATCTGTCAGTGAAAATACTGTCCCAAATGTCTTACAATCGTCTGTACACACAATTTTTTCTGACAATATTGTCAGAAACCGTCATTGTCAGATGACAATCTGACAAAACATCGTCTAAACGCGCAATTTTTGTCATTGTCATTGTCAGACGATTAAGACATTGTCAGACTAATTGGTCATTGTCAGATGTTTTCATTTAGCCAGTTCACGTTTCTGAGATCTCACTGAACAAAATTTATCCGCTAGAAGTCAAAACCAATTTCCATCTCTTTTTTAATAATTAAGCAACTGCGAAAAAAATAATTGAGCAAGCGAATTCAAAAAATCAGTTTTTTGACAGCAAAAGTGAGGAATCTTGCTGAGGAATTACGTTCAGATTTTTGAGGTCTCTGAGATCTCAGTGAGCTTGAGAAACCTTAACTGGCTAATTGAAAACATCTTACAATTTGCTGACAATTTCTTTATTGTTCGAAATATCAAACGGTTGGAGCTGAGTTGAGTTTTTTTTTTTTTCTTTCTTTTATTTCTCCTTCGTATTGTTTAAAGTCGTAGTAGCCGTGGCGTGATGGTTAGTGCGATGGACTGTCATGCCGGAGGTCTAAGGTTTGATCCCCAGCCTCGCCACCTATTTATTTAAAAGAAAAAACGGCTACTGCCTCTTGCGAGGAATTGACAAATCCTCCAAGAGTATATCCTGTCAAAGAAAAGTGCCGCTCGTTAGCCGTTCGGATTCGGCAATAAACTGTAGGTCCCCTCAATTCCTGCAGACACGCACACAGGAATGGTTGAGAGTTGTAAGTCACTAGGCCCTTTTTCTTCATGAGCTGTTGTGCCATCAAATTTATTTATTTTTTATTATTTAAAGTCGTCTGTCGCCCTCGATGTCCAGTCGTAGTTGAATTATTTCAAATGCTCGCTCGATTGTTTTGGCATTTTTTTTTTTTGACGATGACACTAGATTTTTAAATCAATTTGAAAGTATCCTCTTCTTGATAGTGGCTACATACCGATTCACATTTTTAAAAAGTGAAATTTTATAAAAGATGTTTGATCTCGAAATCCTCAATTCAATTGAATTTTATGTCGAATTTCTTTCAACAAAAAAATGGATTTTTTTTTTCTAAACAGAATCGATTTTTTTCTTCCAATAAAGGAATTTGTCCAGAAAAATCGATTTTTAATTCTCAACAAATCGAATTTTTTGTTGAAAGGAATTCGGCTTTATTGTGACATAAATTTTTCTTGATCTACCAACCATGTGAACAGAAAATTTTCATGCTGACAATATTATCAGATACATACATATATAACTTTCCAAAAAAACTTAAAGTACTATTCCACTTATTGTAGTTTTTATCATGAATGGCTATTATAAGGGCCAAGCTTTCTTTTGAAAAATTACTAGCTCTAAAATAGTCTCATGCCATTTTTTGTTTACTCAGTTTAACCCTACATTTTGAAAATTGTCTTGCTAAAGTAGGTACATACAAAGCACGTGGGTATACAAATACAATGCTGTCAAAATTTCAAAGCAATCGGTGAAGAAGTTTCCGAGATTTGCGAAACGTACTTTTACATTTTTATTTATGTAGATTAAAATTTGCACACCTTTATAAAAATTGATTAATTTACTGAATTTCTAAATGCATTTCATAACTTTTGTTTAGCTTTTTTGTTTCTAATAATATTTTGTTAATACGATCATAAAATACGAGAAAAAGTTATAAACAATTAACAATTTTTAAGAATTACAAGTAAATGTACGTAGACTGTTTAAAAATAATAACTTAAAAGCAAATGCGTTATGCTCCTAAAGGTATACAATATGTTTGATATAATTTTGTAAGTTTGTTTTGGGTATAAAGTTTTATCCAATCAACACTCAAGCCTATCACGAATTCCATCGTAATTGGAAACTACGAATCCCGAAAAAAAATCCGTTTGTAATGGCAATTTGTATGAGATTTTCCACTACGATGGATTCTGCGAGTTCTTTTTTTCGGGAACCGTAAGAAGTTTCTGATTACGATAAATTTTGTGATACGGCTGAGTAACTTGGGAGGCCTGCTTTTCGCATTTTAAGGCTTAACTACGTTCAAGACTTTTTACAAACGAATGATAACGTGAAAAAATACGTTAACGTAAATACCTGTGTGCGAAAAAATTGTGTTTGGTCTATAAAATCAATCTGAAAATCACACATTTTTCGTACGCTTTTTCGCACACAGGTTGGTACTACCTACTACCGCAAGTTTTAGTTTTTCACTTTTGTAGGTACATCTTGCAGAGTTTTGAATGTAGTTAAGCCTTAAGCCTCTATGATTAGTGTTTAAAGGCCCCAAACCAACGGGAAACATTTGGACCGACGAAGAAACTTTCGACTTTCTAGTAGATTTATTTACATTACATGGTGATTAATATGTGCCCACTCTGCCGCTATATGCGAATCTAACTAGGTACATTCTACAGTCGTCGCAGATTCCCACCGAATGTTTCGCGTCGGCTTGAAAGAGCCAATATTGATTAAAAAATATGACCGCATTTTTGTGCAGAACCAATCTTCCAGAGTATTTGTATTTGTGATGGCAACCCTACTAACTCCGCTCTAGCTAGCATAATCATGGAAAACAAATCAACAGTACCTCGCACCAAAATTCAATATGGCGGCGGAAACTCCTAATTATAATTATGAATTTTCCACAAATTGTGGTCGTTTATTTTTGTTAGCATTACATTTGCAATTGCAAGTCGCAACTGAGCGTTATTTATTTCCTTCAATTTGTTCAAATTCGTTACACTAATTATTTTGAGCTCATATCCATTATATAGATGCATATAAAACTTTCGTGAATTTAACCAAAACTTATCCACGATTTTACTTTTCCAAATAAATGGGGGGAGGAGGGGGAAGATCAACGGAAGAAAATTTTAGAATGAGAATTTTTTGTTAAAACAAAAACTTACCGCTTCAGAGCACAGTACACGCTAAATTACACAAACTTATTTCAATAGATGATATTTTAAAGTAAAACAAAAAAAATAAACAATTTTCAAATGCTCCACTTGGTTTTCTGCTGTCTTTCCTACGCTCTTGACTACTCACACGACCGAACAGTTCAATTTTCCAAGCAGTATTAAAAAAAATTACAGATTGAAGAGCTTTGTAGTGCATTTGATGTAATTCGAAATTTGAATTGGAAAATGGTGGAAACTCATTTTATTGCTAGCTCTTTTTGGCTTTTGTATTGCTTACATGAAGGTAAATGCAGTTATCTCTTTTGCGCTAAATTGTGTTCGAATTAAAAAAAAGTAATAGATTAGAAAATATTTTATAAGGAGGTAGTTACACTAATGAAAGTGGTAAATTGGTGGTAAAGCGGGTAAGGCATTGCACAAACCAAAGCGATGGGGTGCCAATCGAGGTAGTTGTAACCGTTGTTTTTTAATGAAAAATATACGTTATCTCAAAAAAACAAAAATTCAATCGGACGAATTTAAGCCAGCACGACGAAATCCCCAGGGGGAAGGCACCCAAAAAACATAATCCCCAATAAATATTTTTTTTGCCACTATCTCCAAATATCCAATAATCTCCAATAATCCCCATCAAGTTGATGCTTAAATTTACATTTTGGTTATATTTTACCTCCCTAAATTAAGCCTTAACTACATAAGCCAAAAAAGTGAAAAAGTCTGCTATTACATGATGACTTTAGAGCACTGATCTCTATAATACACTGGATAGTGGATTCCCTACAAAGTATAACAGTTTTTCTACTTCCAATTGAAGATGACAAGTACGTAGGCAACTCAACACTTAAGGTATGTTCAGTGAGGCTGAGAAGGCCAGTTCAAGTTGCTAAAATCTCAAAAATTCTATTAGTCCCCTTTCACACAGGGCAACTGAGTTGCCGGCAACAATTAGTTCATTGGCGAGAAGGGCAGGAAGAAAGAGGGGGAAATGAAATCTCCCCGGTCAACAAATTCAGGAGATTTTTTTGAAGTTTCTCTTCACACTACGTTTGTGTGAGTTCATCCAAGGTAGTTTAAAAGGAAAATAAAGAAAATCTCCGGGTTTTTGTTGCTTGCGTGTGAAAGGTACAAGAGATTGTTAAGGAGATTTAAAGAAAACGTCAAAAAAATCACCAGCAACTAGTATCTTCGTGTGAAAGGGGACTTACAACCGAAGAGGGGCAAAAACCAAAGTGGAATTTCTAAGAAAAAAAGCAAAAGAACCATCACTTGTTTTTAAATTTGATTTTTTGTAATTTAAAATAATTGTTAGTGAATTTAAAATATTTTAGTTGCAATTTTGTAAAAAAATTTTGTAGATAGATAGATAGATAGATAGATAGACTTTATTCAATAATTTAAAATAAAACTGTTACATACATTTTCGAGACTTTTCGAATAAATTTTAAGGCATGACAGAGAATGTCGTCTGCCCGAGTGACAATGTTATATGTACATATATAATTTAAATTTTACATTTTAAATCTGTTAATTCATTTGAGTTTTCAGTGATAACAAGTATTTGTGCATTTACATAATTAATTTTAATTTCAAGCAATACAAAAGCTATTTTGAATACAAAAAAAAATACTAGTTATTGGTGACTTTTAGTTTAGTCGAAACAAAAAGGATAATTTAAATGACCTTGAGCTTATATGTGTAATACGAACTACAAGAAAAGCGGCTTTTAGTTTAGCTAAAACAAAAAGTAACTCAGAAGTTTTCATTAATAATACGGCTTCTATAGGATATCGCTTCGGCTATATATTTTTGGGTCCGCAACCAGTCTTTTCCATTTAGGTAACTTAAAACCTCTTCCTCATTCAGATAGCTTTTTTCAAAGAATATCATTCTTAGTTCCCTTAATATTGGACATACTCCGATGAAGTGAACGATGTTTTCTTCTACTCCCATATTACATAAGGAACAAATATTATCTAAATCTCTTCTGTGCGGCATACAATTAAGTTTAAGCAGCTCCCCTCTAGCTTTAAAAATATTTGCAATGACTTTTCTTGAAAAGTCGCTTTTGAAATAATTATGTTCATTAAGATTATAATTTAGTTTTGAATAGAATTTCCTTTCCATAGAAGATCTCGCCTTTTCAATGAAAGTGTATCTTTCATTTTCATCGATACATTGAATAATCTCGTACAGTACTTTTCTGGCGTAAACAGCGTTGCAGCCTTCCAAATCCAGGATTATACCACAATTTGCAGCAAGATCCATCCAGTCTTTATAAAATACGTTTTTTCTATGTATGGCACTTTGCAACATAATATTTGGAAGTCGGTTTTCATCCATATTAATTACTTGCGTCAAATAGTCTGCACTCAGCTTTAGTGTAGATATGTAGAGCGTCGATAACCCTGTTTCCAAATGATACATGTATTTAGGTGTACTAATAGGCAGGACAAATATTTTCCTTAGAAAGAAACGCAGTAAATTTTCAACTATTTCATATTTCCTAACACCCCAGATCTGTGCTCCATAAAATAGAACTGCTTTTGCGGTAGCGTTAAAAACTTCGTACTTGGCGTTTGTTGAAATGTATTTATTACTGAATATTTTCTTCCAGTTGGAGCAAATAGCTGTTTTAGCCACATCAGCCTTAACTTTGAGGTGGCTGTCCATATTTAGGTTAAACGTAATTGTCATTCCCAGGTACACGTATTCCTTAACTACTTCCAATGCCTCTCCATCATATTTCCAATGTTCTCCTCTCGCAATCCGTCCTGCGCCGTTTTGGAAAACCATTATTTTAGACTTTGCAGCATTTACTTCTAGTCCCCATTTCTTACAATAATCGCACAGTCTGTTGATCATTAGTTGTAGTGAAGCTGAAGACTCAGCTAAGATGACAATATCATCTGCATACATTATAGCTTTTATTTTAAGGTTTTCAAACTCTACTCCGCACGGAAGCGAATCAACGATGTCATCAAGAAATAATGCAAATAACAAGGGACTAAGATTACAACCTTGGCGTAATCCTCGATTCATTTGTATCTCTTTAGATTTACTATATCCATTATAAACACTAGCGGTTGTTTGATTATATAGTTTCTCCAGCGCTTTAACAAACTTTGATGACACACCATGGTTATAAAGTTTATAGAACAGGGCTTTTCTGTCAACTGTGTCAAATGCAGCCTTGAAGTCAACAAAGAATGTATAAAGCTTTGCATTGCGGCTAAGTTTGCATCGTATTAGACATCCTAGCATGAAAATGTTATCGATTGTTGAATATCCTTTCCGAAATCCGGATTGAAATTCACTCAGTTTCTTATTTATATTTACCCAGCTAGTAAGCCTTCTATTGAGAATTGAAGTGTAAATCTTCAAACCAGCATTAAGAAATGATATCCCTCTGTAGTTCTTAGGGTCGTAAGGGTCACCTTTCTTATGTATTGGCCATATGATTGCCTCACCGAAGCAATCAGGCTGTACAGCGAAATTGAAAATTATGTCAATTGCTTGTGCTAATTTCTGCTTAAACTCGATCGAAGCATATTTAAAAAATTCTGCAGGAATACCATCTGTACCAGCTGTTTTTCCATCTTTGAGTGACTCTAATACTTCTTCCACTTCAGACGTTGTTATCTTAGCATCAAGGATATCATCTTCTATATGTGGTATTGCATAGCTCCATAATGGTTGTTCTGCTGTTGAGTTTAGTAGACTTGTAAAATGATCTCTTAAGTCCTGAAGCGAAACTCTGACAACTGTTTTAACTCCCTCATATCCGTTTAATTTTTTGGTTATTTTCCAGAATTCTGCAGTGTCGTTGCAATTGCTTAACTTTCTTGCCAAGTTTTCCTCGTACGTTTTTCTTTTTTCTCTGCATAATTTCTTAAACTGTTTTTTAGTATTAACATACTCTATTTGAATTGATTTAATGTTGTGTTTTCTGATACATTTAAGCAAAGCAAATGTCTTCTTCCTAAGATTTTCGCAAGAATGGTCGTACCATTCCGACTTTTTCTGTAAAACGTGGGTTGTTTTCATAACTCTTGACGCATCTCTAATAATGTTTTCCAGTTCGAGCAATGGCACATAACTTGCTCTGGAATTTATTAATTTAGAATGCAACAGCTCATCCATTTTTACCTTATATACATTTTCCTGCCTTTTCTTCCATCGCAAAACATTTATGTTTTCTGCAAGAGTGTTATTAACAGTGGTTCCGTTGATACTTTCTATTTCAATTAGCAATTCAATAGGCACGTGATCGGAGTAAGAAGCATCACCAACCTTTAAATCTCTGGTAATGGGAACCCAATCTCCACCAATAAGACATAGATCAATAGTTGAACCACCTTGTTTGCATATGTAGGTAAGTTCTCCATTCGCATCACCATCCGTACACCCATTCAATATCCCCAGTCCAAAGTCATTGCACATCTCTATAACTTTTTTCCCTTCTGCATTAATTTTAGAATCTTTTGAGCATCTTTCACGGGTGCTAACCTTAAATGCTGATTCCTTATCTGCAGTTCTTGCATTAAGATCTCCAATGACCATCATATTAAGCGAATTAAGATTACTTAATATATCATATAACGTTTCGTAATCATGTTGCCAATCATTACAGTTTAAATATACAGGAACGATAAAAAGGCTCTTTTCATTGATTTTCAATTCTAAAATTATACTTTTTTCTTCTATTATTTTTACCTCGCATAAATCAAACACATTTCTTTTAATGGCCGCAATCACTCCTCCACTTGCTCTACCTCTAATTGCTGTCTTTTTGGCCGGAATCCAATGGCAATTAAACATTGGAAAATATTTTTCGTATGTTTTGCAATCTTCCTTTATAAGATGGGTTTCAAATAGAAAAATTAGGTCGAAATTCAATAATTTATTAAAAAACAATGGAATAAATAACTTATTTTTTAGACCTCCTATATTATATGCGACAATATTAAATTTAGTAGATAAGTTTTCATTATTACTTTTCTTTGAATTTATTTTTGAATTTTGTCTATCCATAACATCCCTGCGCTATTGGGAATGACTTTGCAAATTTTTGGAACACATCGCAATACCTTCCACAGGATCCACAGAGACACCTGTCATCGTCTTGTCATTGTTGTTTTGATAATTTTCATTTTTTGGTAAACAACTTTCGAAGAAGTGTACTGGCAAATTAAACATTTCGGTAATTTTCGGGAAACCTGAATGCTCACCGTGCCTCAAACCTAGATGGTCATTCCATGTGAACTCCAATCCTTCTACTATTAGCTTATCACCTTTGACCGTCGCTTTTACATTTTTGTGTGCTCGTTTAAGTAACTTACGAACGTGCAAAAGGCGCGCAATCCTCCTTCTCATACTTGGTGGATAGTCTCTCTGAACTGAGATCCTTGTGTTTTTAAGCTTCGTAGTGTTTTGAAGGACAGCGAGTAGTTTGTCTTTAGAATTAAATTTGCAAATAAATGATTTTAACTTTGGATTCCAAGATTTTATTTCTTTTATATCTTCTCGAGCGATTATATTTATATTATTTGACAGCTGTGCACAAATGTCTGTCACCTGCTGTATTTGGTCCAGATCGTTGTTCGATTCGACTTTAAAAATGAGATTATTATCCGTATTTTGCCTTTGGATATTTTCAATTTGATGTTCAAGATAATTGACTTTCATTTGCAATGCATGAATATGTGTTTTAAGATCTTCATTCTCTTTCTTTAGTACCTGCAAATCAAGTCGAACTTCTTCAACATCAGCCTTAGTTGCTAAATGTTTTTGCTTTTCATCAAATACAGATTTCAGGTCGGCAATAGTCAGATCTGCTATTCGGTCCGATTTGTTTTTACCCTTTTTGCATGCATCCATAGCTATTTCAGGTGAAGTTTCAGATATAGTACGTTTGTGCATACGAAATTCTTTGAAGCAAGATTTTCTTTTTAATTTTTTTTTTTTTTTTTCAAGGTGCTAGGCACTGTTATTGACTCTGTCACTGCCTTTGCTTTTAATACCCGATATAATTCTTTTAATTACAAACAAAATAATCTGAACTTGCCTGAATATGATATATGTTTTGTATACTTTTTATTTAGTGATTACAAAGCTTCTATATTTTACTTTAAAATTGCTCTTTAAATATATAACTCAATAACTTTTTGTAAGAGGAAAAAATTCAACATTACTTTCACTTTGCCACCAGTGTTGCCACTCCAATTTTGTATTTCATTATGTTATACATTTATACTGTTATACAAAAAAATAGGCAACTCAACATTATAACAATTCTCAAATGGCATCAACTTTCTTGTATGGATGCGCCACTGATCTCTATAAACACTGGATAGTGAATTTATATAAAAATTTTGAAGAAAATTGAAGGAAGATTATAACAGTGGGAAGGACGTGAAACGTCAGATTTTTTTTATTATATAAAAACTTATAACAGTTATTACAGTTTAGATGTGCCGCGTTCAATCCGTTACGTTAACATCTGTAAATTCAGATTTCTGAATTTTTGGAGCTTCTGATTGGCCATAGCTTTCATAAAAAGTTAGATGACTTTTAGTTACGTTTAGTTACGTTTAAGCCTTAACTACATTGGCTACTTTTTGCAAAATTACAAAAGTAAAGCCTTTAACTACATTGGCCACTTTTTGCAAAATTACAAAAGTTAAAAATATTTTTTTTTCCCGCTAGCGCATTTGTTTTAAGAAAAAGCTTTTTGTTTTGAAAATTTTCACTTTTGTTTGTTCACTTTTTTGGACAATGTAGTTAAGGCTTTAGTAATTATTATTGATTTTATTTTACCTAATACTGCGTTTTCATTAGAGCAAATGAGGTAATTTCATTCAAAATTTCCAAATACAATCCGAAATCATCTCATTTCCCATACAAATTCAAATTTCCAAATGAGGTAATTTCAACCAAATTTGCACGAAATTCGGTAGGAAATTACGTAAAACTTTTATGAACACACCCAAATGAATTCCATTCAAAGTGGAACCCATTTGAAATGACAGAATTCAATGTAAAAAACAACAAAAACAAGCGATTGACAATCTGGGCCTTCAAACAAAATTAGGAAATCTAAAATGTGAACACTTTTTTTGTAATTTGCCAAATTACCTCATTTCAGCTCTAATGAAAACGCAGTATAAGCATTGCGCAAACCTAAGCGATGGCGGTGGCGATCGCGATAGCATTTATCGCGCGATCAAGGTGCGATCAAAAACCAGCTCACATCAACACGATATTGCGATACATTTTGTGACGGGCAAGTTGTCAAAAGAACATACAAAAAGTGAGAAAAAATCAGTAGCAGATAAATCTGGCTCAATAAATCGACCCGGACAGCAATTTTATCCGTAAATTGTATGCTTTTTCATGTTTTCTATTCTTTGTGAAAAAAATTGTACAAAATTTGGATTTTTTTAATTTTATTAATTTGCTCTAAATTATTTTTCATTTGAATTTTGTTAATATTTTCACAAAAAAATTGAAATATCGTGGCATACTGCGATCAAATGGTGCGTGCTACGTTCAGTAAAAGTTGCTTGGTTGAACGCAGCAGTGGAACCTAATCGCAATCCACATATCACGTAGATGTGAGCCTTCCTATTGATTTACATGTGCAGCATCCACATTGTTATCGCGATCGACACCGTCATCGCTTAGGTTTGCGCAATATGCTTTACTCCGACTTTGATCCTCCTATGTACCTAGTTTAAGCCTAATCCGCCTCTATTCCGCGTGTATTTTTTTTAAAATAGATTTTTTCAGCATTAGAGGGTGTCGTAAAGTCGGAGTAATCTTACTCCGTCTCTAACCCCGAGGCCACACAGGCAAGCAAGTTGGGTACATACACTGCCCGCCAAATTCGTATGTGTACTTGCTGTGACGTAGGCGGCACGTAACCTGCCGAGTAATTTGCTTCTTTGTTCTTTTTCTCTACTATTAGTGCGAGATGTGGTGAACGATTGGCTCAAAGCTTTTCATACATACAAATTCGTGGGCATGTTACTTTTATGATTGAGGAACAATCAAAATTAAAAATGTGATTGATTTACGATACGAAATAGGTTGAACAAAAAAATTAAATTCATTTAGAAAGAATATTCAATATAAACAACGACGAAAGAGCTACTTGCTTCTCAACCCAGAACTTCCACCAAACGTCAAAAACTCTAGATGGGGGGAAAACAAACGAACAGTATCGCTGTGTTTGTTTGTATTGTTGTTTTCCCCCCATCTAGAGCTTCTTTTTGATTAAAGAACTGTCCAAGCCCAACTGGCTTGGAAAAAGGCAAATTGAGTAGACGAGCAAGTTGCTTCTTTTTATATGTGTTAGTAAAAAATTGAAAGATCGGATTTCACCTTCGCACTTATTGAATTTCGAAAAGTCATGAAGAAAGAGTCAGCGTGTAATACACTGATCTCTATAATACACTGGATAGTGTATTCCCTACAAAGTATAACAGTTCTTTTGACTCCAATTGAAGATGGCATTTGGGAAGGCAGCTCCACTCTCTGACATCTTCTGAGCACAAAAAAAATCATTTTGACTTAAAAACTAGTGATGCTTAAACATCGATAAAAAAAACTATCCATAAAACGATAGTCGAATTTTTTTTTTTTTTTTTTACACTTCAGATTCTTTGTTGTAGTGAGCTTAGAGCAAGCTGCAACATACAATCAGAGGCTCATCATAAGTGCATGTGTTAGTGGTTAGTAATAAATTTAGAAAAATAAAGCGAACTAACACATGCACAATAATAAAATACATACAAATAGTAAACAACATTAAAGCAATATAATGGTACAAATAAACATTATCATAATACACAGAACATTTGAAGTGTCCATTGTCAAGAGTAATAAACAATCACGAACGTGGAGCACTGGTTCTAAACACTTTTTTTAATCCCATTTTACTCGTGTTAAAATCAACAGAGGAAGCATTTAAATTGAAAAGCTTGCTCGATCATACGGCCAAGAGGCTCATGTAAGCCAAAGTTTGTTCTATGAAAATCAACATGTAAAAGTTCAAATCTTCGCAGTTGGTGTGATCCTCCACGGTAATTCAATCCAATGCAAGCCAACAAATCGGGAGCGTCGATTTGACCATTAATAAGTTGGTGAAGAAAAATTAAATCATTATTAACACGCCTTTGATGTAATGTTTGAACCTGCAGAAGTTGGAACCGATGTTCGTATGGTGGCAGGTTAAATGGATCGGTCCAAGGAAGACCTTTGAGAGCAAAACGAATGAATTTATGTTGTATTGATTCAATTCGACTTTTGTGAATTTCATATAAAGGCCATACTTGTGAGGCGTACTCAAGGTGGGGTCGTACATAACAATTGTATAAAGAAAGAGTAACATACGGATCGTTGAATTCCTTTGCCCAACGTTTTATAAATCCAAGCATAGAGTTTGCTTTACTTACAATGTAGTTTATATGTTCAGTGAATTCCAAATTGGAGCTAAAGTTAACACCTAAGTCCTTAAAACTAAAGACACGACTAAGTTTGTGCTGCAAAATTGAATATTCAAAAGCACTAGCCACACGTTTTCTTGAGAATGTAATTGTTTGGCACTTGGATGGGTTAAGTGAGAGTCCATTTTTAGCACACCAATTGGTAAAACTATCAATATCGGCTTGCAGAAGAACGTGGTCATGGCTAGCCTTTATTGTTTTAAAAATCTTCATATCATCAGCAAAAATAAGAATATCACTAGAACGTATACATGATATTACATCATTTATAGCTAAGATAAATAAGAATGGGCCCAAGTGACTTCCTTGAGGAACACCTGAGCGGGCAATGAAAGGGTTTGAAAGGATCTATTTTCAAGGTATGATTTTATCCATTCTATAAAAAAAGGTGGAAAACCGAAGGTTTTTAGTTTGTATACAATTATGTTGTGACTAAGTTGATCGAAGGCCTTTGAAAAGTCAGTATAAACACAGTCCACTTCACTTCCGTTTTCTAATGCATTAGAACATTTACGTAAGAATGTTAAGAGGTTTGTCAAAGTTGATAAATAAATTACCCAATTTTTTGTTTTATTCAAATAAATAATTATGTAGCTTGCTCACTTATTTTAGACTAAAAAAAAAAGAAATAAAAAAATATGCGCCATCCTAAATCTTTGTGTTTTATTATTGTATGTGAGTCAAAGTAACATTTCGGTACAAAAATATCCTTATGTAGGCAATATTCAACCTCCAAACGCGTTTAGCTTTTAATGCCTCTATGCAACGTTGCATAAGTTTTCTGAATAACATTTTGGAGTTCAGAGGCACTATAAAGATTGTATAACATTATGCACTCGTTATAATGCGATTATGAATTAGGCTGTAAGTATTTAACCATAGCCCATTGCAAACGAGTTTCGATTAATTTTTTTTTTGTGGCTGTGAGCATTTCCAAGTACCTATCTTTGGTTTCTGTTTTTCACATATACATATTTGATGATGAGTTAAATAAAAAAATTCGAATTTACCCCCTAAAAAATCACATAAAAATGCTCTGGACCAAATTTAAAGCAAATCGGCCCTCTCGAATTTGAAATTATTGAAACAATCGATAGTTTTCGAGTTTTTTAAAACTATCGATGTACGTGATAGTTTTTTACTATCGGTACTATCGATGTTTAGGCAACACTAGTAAACACTGAGTAAAATTCTTGTTTCCAATTTATTTGTGCGGTAATTGTGTTTAAAATGCATTTTGTAATCTTATAAAAGTTTATTTTATATCGATCGTTTTAAATACATTCATTTTATGCAATTTGAAATTATTATTTCAGAATACATGCAGTTAAAGCAATTGGAGTTTTGTTCAAAAACGGAGTCCAGCAACCGCAATGCATTAAAAAGCGAGTATGCGTTGATTTTTCATCGCCAAATATTGCTAAACAAATGCATTTACGATCCACCAACATTGGTGAATCAATTTCTTGGCTATTGGAGTTTATTTTTTTAACGAAGATTTAGTAAATTCAGAACTATAAAGTTATACTGTTATACAAAAAAGTAGGCAGCTCCACTATAACAGTTCTTCAAATGGGGTCAGCTTTCTTGTATGGATACGCTATCCAGTATATTATAGAGATCAGTGGTGTAAAGCTTCGTATTTATTATGCGCGGCAAACCAACGAACATTGTTATGCGCATCAGCCGCGCAATATGAATACCGGGTTTCTACGAGCGGCAGCTCGAACATTTGTGCGCTCGAACATGCCGCGCATCGATCCATTCGTGATGGATTTTTGAAGCGCGGCAATGGTCGAACATGGTATTGCTCGCGCGCAGTTGAGACGGTAGTTTGTTTTGTGATTTGGGCACTATCTACTAGCTGTCAATTGGATTGACTGCCGCGAGCGGCTGCCGCGGTTCATTAACTTTTTCTCAAAAAATGATATGCTTGGCAAATATCATGATTTGCCGCGGACGAACATGGTGCGCGCGGATGCCGCGCATAATGAATACGAAGCTTAATAGGTACGCTATCCAGTATATTATAGAGATCAGTGGTGTAATAGGGCACATAGGAAATATGTACATCCGCACCCTGACTAATGTCGAATTCCTTTTAACAAAAATATTCGACATTAATTTTTATGCCCATACAGCAGCTTTGTTAGAACAATCTATTATAAAATTAAGCTTAAAAAGTACTAGCAGAAACTAATAAAAAATCTGGAAATATATACCTACTTAAATTCCATTTTTGCCATTTTGGCACTGTAATCGTATTGTTTGGGTTTCAAATAAATAAAAAGGTTTAAAAAATGAAATTAAGTTAAATGCATGGCTTTCTGTGCATGTATTTATTTTAATACAGTAGGTACTTGATGGTTGTAATATCCCCATATTAAAAATCTATTACTTTTTATCTTACAGTAGGTCTAAATAAACCCAGAATTTGATCCCTATATTTACATTTTATCTTTTCTTTTCCTTTTTCCAATGCTTGAAGCCAACTGAAAAATGAAAGAAAAAACTTAGGCTACTGAGAACCGACGACGAACAAAATCAGACAGACGGATAGATAGATACTTGAAAAAAAAGGAAATAAAATATTAAAATTTTCATTATTCTTATAACAAAAAGGAATTAAATTTTCAAGCTCAGTTTAAATGGTAATTAAATAAGATATAAATTTCAAATTTACATTGGAATTCGCCTCTCTGCCAATCTGTGAGTTGAGTTCAGTGTGAAAAAAATCGAATAAAACCGAGAACAAAAGAGACTACGACGAACTTGGGAAGAAAAAAATCCAACCCACAAAAGAAACTCGACGTTGATTTATTTTTTCTTTAATTTTTTGTCTTTCCCATATATTTTTCTCATTGCTCCTACTCGTTCAGTTCTCCTGTACGTGTGTGGTGTTCGTGCTTTCATTTTTACATCATTCTTCGTGTCTATTTGGTGCCCCTTCTTTGTATTCAAAGGAAAATCGTGGATGATAACAGTAAAATTTGTTTCATCCATCCAAACGAATACGAAAAATCAAAATAAAATTTCCAAATAATTCACCATCTTTTTATTTGTACTCTTCGGCGGCGAAATAAAACGGGATTAATAAAATGCAAGAAAAAATAATTGCAACTTGAAACAGCGCAACAAAAAAGAAAAAAAAACAAAGTTCGTCAAGAAAAAATATGTCGGGCAACGACGAGCAACAATTTCTTTGCTTAAATATCGAAAATTGCACCACAAACTGTGATTATCGATAAAATAAAAAGTTTACAAGAAAAAAACATGTCTGTCGATAGCAATTTGCTGCGCGAATTATGTATGTAAACTCGAATGAACGTCAAATAAAAAAAAGTTAATTCGCCCATTTCCAATAAGTGGCGGCCATTAAAATCGTTCGTTGATTTTTTCACTTGTGCTGTCAAATAAAACTAAAAAGTGCAATCCCAGTGAAAAGAAGAACAATTTTCAGTGAATTTAAATTAAAAACCAAATAAAATATACAACATATCTTTTTTCCTACCTAATTAGCTCTCGTGCCAATTTTATAGATTTTACTACTAAAGAAAATCCAATTATTGCATCTCTCTCCGAAAATAAAACCGAAAAATAAAAAAGAGAGACGTGAGCTACTGTGAAAGTGTGTGATTGTGAATTAAAATTCCCAAAATCAACCAAATTTGCACGGCAAAAACAAAAAAAAAAAAAAAGAAATAAACCAAAAGAAAAAAAAAAACAGAACTAAAAATAAAAATTGTACGGTTGGTGAATTAAAATCAATAAAATAAAGTAAAACAGCATTTTCTAGTGTGTGAAAGAGAGATGGAAAATTGAATGAAGAAAATTGCACACACAAATACCTATATGCAAAATTATAAAATTTTCATCCGCCGACAAACGATAACGAAAAAAAATTGTTTTTCCTTCTAAATAAATACAAAAACAAATAAAACAGAGAAAAACAAATAAAGTCAACACATAACAAAAGGATTTCTAACAAATAAAATATCTACAAATAATGTAAATCGCGAGCAGGAACTTGTGTCGATTTGCATTGGAAAAACAGGTAAAGGGAATCTTTTTTTTTATTTTATTTTATTTTTAATAAAACCAAAATCATCTCTGTAATTTTTTTTTTGTATAGAATCATATAAAAAAAAAACAGAAAACCCTTTTTCTTGTGTTTTGATCGCGTTAACGAGCGCGAGCACCGTGATGTAAAAAGAAGAGGGACGAGGAGAGCACAAGGCGAATCAGACCAGGAATTTAAGTTCTGTGTTTTTCCTCGTTTCCTTCGTTGTTGCCAGTTCTTCCATCCCATCCATATAATCCATCTATCTATTCCATAACGTATGTTGAGTTGAATTGAAGAACCGCCGTACCGATTCCAATTTAAACAACAAAACGTAGCGAACCGATCCCACCACAGAAAAGTAAAGCGAAGCATATTATCATCATCATCCACATTGCCATCGCCATCACTAACCATCCCCATCTAGGTATCCATCCATCCATCCGCCACACAGTCGAGACACCTTTGGGGCTCTTGCTTGGATTGCGATGTAGCAAGTTGAGTAGTTTTGTGCATTTTAATCATTCCTATCCTTTTGTGTTCGATGATTGCTTCTGCTTGTTCTGGGCTACTCTAGCAGACTGCAGTCAGCGACGTAGAGCTGATAGTGTATTTTGATATAAAAAGAACAAACGACATGAAATAGAAGACAAAAAAAAAAAAACAGAAATTGCAAACATAACAAGCTTGTTGCTGCGCTCTGAGAAGGACTTGGTCTTGAACCTAAAGAATCAACTACCACCGAGTACCGAGTATCACTATTTGCAGTGTTGCTGATACTTTATACATAGACTATGCATGTTTTTGCAAGGTATATGGGAAATAGTAGTAACATCCAGACAAAGGCAGGCACAGGCTTGATGGTAGGAAAAAAAATTATTAGGTAGGGCTTATACCTATTTCTATACCAATACCAATTTCTTACTAAAAATTTCTCATTCTAAAAACTCGAACAGATGTGTATAGCGATCAAGAAAACGCATCATGACAAAATTTTTGCATAGTTGAATTTTTTATCATACGATTTGAAATAGGTACCAACAGGAATAGAGGGGACCTACAGTTTACTGCCGAATCTGAACGGCTCAGGTGAGCGGCACTTTTCTATGACAAGAGATACTCTCGGAGGATTTCTCACTTCGTCGCAAGAGTAGCCCTGAAAAAAAAAGGTTGAAGCGGATGGGAATCCAACCCAAACATCTGGCATAACAGTCCAACGTACTAACCATTACGCCACGGGCTACTACGGAGGAGGAAATTGGTACTTAGTCTAAAAAAAAGTACTTATTGATTTTCCTGATGGAATTTCGTTACGGAAAACGAGTTTTCATCAGAAAATGCTTTTTGTAGAACAAATATTGCCTCCAAAGAAAATTTTGTTTATGAAAAAAATATTGCAGATGATTTATCATCGATTAAATTGAGACCTTTCATACGATACAGGTATGTACATCACATCGGACGCAACTTGTGCAAGGAATGAGTTATAGTTATATACCTATGATGGGCTATAATAACACTTTCCCTTCATTTAATACAAAGTTATGCATATAATGAAAGTATTAGAATGTATTAATAGCTTTTATCAGTTTTATGTATAAGTGTTACAATACTTGGAACGCTAATTGGGCAGGTAAAGATTTATAGTGCTGGCCAACAGTTTTTGGGCGTTAATACTTTCCCTGCACAAGATACAAACTTATGACCATAAAACAAAAAAGCACCTTTAATATGAAATTTATGCCAAAAAGTTTTACAATACTTGGAACGCAACTTGTGGACGTAAAATGTTACGAGTGTAAGCTATAACACTTTCCCTGAACGCAATACAGAAGTTATGCCCATACAAAAAGTAGTAGCACTCATTGAGAACTTTCATATGATATAGGTCAAAAAGTGTTCCACCGATGGGACGGAACAGCCCATTCTCCTTTTATAACAGTTATGATTCAGTATGGTGTATGGACGACATGAACAAGTCACAAAATTCTGAGGGATCATGAGCTGTCCTAAAATCACTTTAAGTTTGGATCACTAATTCCTCATTATAAGGCTGTCCCAACCTTATGAAACCATGAGCTCCTGAGCTAAGTCGAATAAAGACAATTTCCTCATTTTCGCTGCGTTTACTTTTTTGTTGGGTCCAGTCACTTTTTTACTGGCTCGCTTTCGCTAATCGAACAGATGTACCTACACACCTACAAGAGTGATATTATACGTTTAGGTTTTTGTTGTGATTTTTATCAGGGAGTTTTCGTTTCTTATCAGCAGCATAATGCCAACGTCAAAGATAACAGATTTTAGAGGATTTAGACAAAAATCGAAAAAAATTTAAAAATTGTGTAAGTAAGTGCAGATTTTCTCAAAATTAAAATAACCCGATACGACTGATGCTATTTGAATAACAATAGGAGAACGCGAACAATAGAATTTATTTTGATAGCTCCATCCTTTGAAATATGAACTTTGCATTTCAAATTTCAAATCTATACAATGTATGAAATAAACTAGGTCCATGGTACATCTATCTTAAGACGGCAACACTTATTTGAAACTTGGAAAAAATTCTAAAGTTTGAAATAAAAATGAAAAACCAAAAATTAAAAAAGAAAAAGAAAACCCTTTGGGAAATTTCCTTTGAAATAGGTATTTTCATCTTTTCAACCATCATTTCGGGTGCACTATCCGTGTTTTAACTTTTTGTCTTGATTCTATTTAGTTTGGATGTTTGGATGTTTTTTTTTTGTTTAACTCTAAAAGAGGGTTGCAGAAGGAGTCTATCTGAATTGAATGATGGCGTAAAAAATGCGAGAGAATTTTTCAACTTTTTTGTTTTGATTATGTATTTTTATCCTATGAAGAGAAAAATGTACCTGCGTTGGTGTCGCAGCATGGACATGACACACGAAGTAAGGGGCATGTCTCATGGCATACAGCTTGTCTTCCTCTTGCTGGGCTGTTTCAGTGTTTCTGCTTGCATAGGTGAGTTTATTTTTGTCATACATTCTGTCGGATTAGATCAGGGGGAGGGAGTGTGTGGGTTGAATTGAAAAGGAGGCAGAAAAGAAAAACAAGGAGACACAAGCAATGATTGTGGTGATGCGCGTGCGAAGGCGAAGAGGATAAAGCTCTGTGCACATCGTGTTTCGTGTATTTTTGTATAGGTATACGTTAAATAAAAAGAAAAATTATTTTTTCCCTTCCATCTTCTTCTTTTTAGTTCTTTTCACAATGTTAAGCAGCTTCTTTTGTATAAAAAGGGACGTTGGTTGATTCCATGGCCATCGTATCAGAAGCAAGAAGAACCCATCATGAAGGAATGCAGCACAGAGCGCCAAACTAGTTTTTCCAGCGATAGAATGGAATTGCTTTTCCTCTGCGCGTATACCATCCTTTCCTGTTTTTTTTTTTCTGTGTTTCTTGTAGGTATGTTTTTGTTGTTTTTGTTTTGCATATTATTTTGTGCTATTTTTCTGTGTTTGTTGTTGTTGTCGGTTTAAGTAGAGATCTTTCCACCCCCTTTTTTGTTGAGGAAGGTTGTGTATGGGTTGCTGAATGGAATGGATGGATGCTGTAGCTGTACCAACCAACAGCTTTTCCAAGGAACGTTAATGTTCAACAATGGAAAGAATAGGTACATCGTATTTAACGAAATGTGATTGTAAATCAGGTAGGGTACGTACATAGGAATCCTATAAGAGATAAGAAGTAAAAAAAAAAAACTAAAAAAAGGCATTATCGTGTGGTGAAGGTGATGTTAATTGTGAGATAGCTTATTTATTTCGCTGGCATTGAACATTGCTTTGAGTGGGCGTTCGATATTATGTTTTGGCAAATGTTACCTACCTACCAAAAATTAAATCAAAACAACATTCCGATTGAGGAAGATGATAGTGATATCTACCTAAAAATCAATAAATTAATTTTTTAACAGTTTATGACTCCATAGTTTTTTTAATGCTTTAAAATATATCAGTATTTTTGTCATAACAAGAAAAGGAAAAGGAGTGCAATCTATATAAGCTATATTGTAATTGTAGGGTCAAACATTTGCTTTGTTAGGATGCTGATGCGCAACACAGCTGATGCTGATGCTATTGCATCAGCAACAACGCATAAAGAATTTTCTGGTTTGCTTGAAATTTGCACAAAATTTGATGCAAGTTTGCAAGTGAACACGTTACACACATGATGCTTGTTTGATGTATTTATATGCATGCGTTTATGAATTTACAAGTAAATTTGTTTGGTAATGTGAAAAATTTTCATGAAAAATTTTCACAATTTGGTGTCAAAACCTGTTAGGAAAATTATAGTTTTGGAAAATAAACATTATGCTGACAACAAAAGCTCATTGATTTCTGGTGAATTGCCAGACTTGGTGTAGAGCATGTAAATCCAGCGTTATATTTGGTCACATCTATAATATTTGACACTATAAATAAAAAATAAATTTGATGGCACAACAGCTCATGAAGAACTAGGGCCTAGTGACTTACAACTCTCAACCATTCCTGTGTGCGTGTCTGCAGGAATGGAGGGGACCTACAGTTTATTGCCGAATCCGAACGGCTAACGAGCGGCACTTTTCTGTGACAGAATATACTCTTGGAGGATTTGTCAATTCCTCGCAAGAGGCAGTAGCCGTTTTTTCTTTTAAATAAATAGGTAGCGAGGCTGGGGATCGAACCTTAGACCTCCGGCATGACAGTCCGTCGCACTAACCATCACGCCACGGCTACTACTAATATTTGACACAGGCCCAGTTTTTCAGTAGGTACTATATTAACTCTTAAGTTAAACCAGATTGTACAACATATTCAACGGTAAGTGCTCTTTTCTATGATGATTGAGTTTGGGATCCCGGGAAACAGATTTTTTATAGAAATAGGGGGCCAGATTCCTCATAATCCATCAGACCTTGCATTAGATACGGTACTTTTGATTTTGTTGCTGAGTGAGTTGTTTTCGATATTAGCCTCATGAAAAACACAAGTTTTTGAACTCAAGCACCGAACGCAACATGGTAAAACATCCAAAAAATCGCGACATTGTTTTTGGTATTGCACTTAAAATTGATAATAGCACTTAATTTTGAAAACAAAACAAGTTTTCAATGACACAGAACTTTATTAAAAAAATTGGCGCACAGTTTTAAACAGCCTGGTGCTAAGGTATTAGCATGATACTACTTAAAAATTTTCTAACTTTTAAACTCTTCACTAAAATATTGTGAGTTTTAAATATTTTTTAAGTAGTATCATACTAAACGTATTTTTCTAGCCGAACACGCCTAAAACAGTGACAGTTCAACCCATTTTTGCAATAATTGTAGCTGCCAAAGTGACACTTGGATTTAGTATGATACTAAAAAAATAAAATAGGCATTTGGCGATTTTAACTTAAGTAAAATGTTAAAAAGATAATACGATGCTAACTCGCTTGAAATTTGGAAAAGCCTGTTTTTAGCCTAGCATCAAACTAAAAATTTTGCGCCATTGTTTTTAAAAAACATTTATTTTTTTTCAAAATTTTAAGCTTGGAAATAAATTTTTCAAAAATAATCCCCAATAACCAAAACAAGCGCGACAATGTCGGGTTTTTTTTTTTATTTTTTTATTTTTGAACATGTTGCGTTCGGCGCTCGAGTTCGAAAACTTGGGTTTTTTATGAAGGGCAATGTCATAAACAACTCAGCAAAAAATCAGAATTACCGGATATAACGCAAGATCTCCCACCTATGTATGAGACGACAAGGTTACTGGATTATCAATCATAATCAAACTAATTATAGTTATACAGTGAAGGCTCCAATAAGCAGACACTCATGGTCCCCTAATTTTTGTCCGGTTATGAGAACTGCCCTGTTAAGAGAGGTAATGTAACCTTTTTTGGAATCAGAAAAGGAAACATTGTTACTCGGGATATCCCCTACTAACGTAACATCTCTCTGTCCGGTTATAAAAGCTTCGCTTCCGCTTACCGGAGCTTTTCCTTTGGCCGTTAAGTTAGTATCTGATATGTTTTCGAACGAAAAAATCGGATAAGTAACATTTTCTGTCAAAGATCAAAACAGCTGACAAAAGGAAAATTAAAGTTCAATTTTGTACTCGAATATTTGGTTAATTTCATTCTAAATTACGCTGCAATGCACTTTAAAGCATTTTTTAAATATTTTATTCCTTAACATCGGGTCTCAACCTGAAATATTTCATGGATTACCATCTGTCAATTTTGATAGAAAGAAAGAGCAATAGTATACCATAAAATGCTTAGCTTAGGTACTATTTCATTTGTCTCTAAAATTTCACAGGGCAAATTTATGAAGTTAAAAGAATTGATTTATTGTTAATTTTGTTTAAATCCACAAGAAATAGACCAAAACTGCCTCCATGTGCAGTTTTCATAGCATGCAATAAGGCATCCTAAGAAATATTTCTCGTGGAGCCACCATGTTACAAACAACAACAAACGACGCGACACCAAAGCAAACCAAAAGTCTTTAAATAAAATGAAGTGTCCACTTTTTGGAGGTTTTCTGTCTGAAATGACCAAGAAGTGTCTGTTTATAGGAACGTAGTTCGTATAAGAAATTCGAGAAAAAAGTTATTTCCTGAAATCATGTCCGCTTAAAGGAATTTTCCGCTTTTACGGGCTGTCGGCAGGTAGACCTTTCACTGTAGTTACAATCTGACGGCTCTTTCATTAAGGAACAAGACAAAAAATCAAAAACTCGGTTATAACGAAATACAAATCTACTAGTTCGTTATACCTAACCTATTTTTACTGTATTTAATTTATTGTCTTCGCCTTAGAAACGCTTTTTCGACCTAAACTCAACGGAAAATAGATTTTCCGTCAACGCTAACATAATAGCATAGATTTAAAAATAAAGCGAAATAATTGGTCAAATGTAATAAAAAAAAAAGCTGGATTTCGTTATTCGAGATTTTGATTTGCGGGATATCGTAGTGCTCCCACGTGAGATAACATGGCCATTGAATTTCTCGTGCAAAAGAGCCATTATTTCGTTGGCTGTGTGGCAAGTGGCACCATCCTGTTGGAATCACATATCGTCCAGGTTCATATGCTTAATTTCTGGCCAAAAGAAGTCCGTTATCATCTCGCGATTGTTGGGCACGACGACGAGTCGATGTTGACGGTTCTTCTGCCACACTATCGCGAACAACAGCAATATTTTCCGCAGAACGAGCATGCACAGGTGTTTTCACATTTCCTACAGACCCGGTTTGCTGAAATTTGCGCATAATTCAACCGATTGTGGACACATTTGGTCGATTATGATGACCAAAAAAAATCACGAAGTGCACGAAATGCATTTTGATTTGTACGCCCATTTTCGTAAAAGGCTTCAACAATCTTAATGCACTGCTCAATTGTGTACCTCCACATGGTTGAATTTGTCAAACACTGAAAATTGAGAAATTTCAAATTAAGTTGGGCAAAAAACTTGACGTTAAGGTGTGACTCACAATTATTAACATCGTGCATTATGGTTGGACCCAGCGATGCAAACTGAGGCTTTTTTATGCCTTTTAGGCATTATTTCAACATCTGAAGTTATGAAGCTTATTTTTTACTAAAAAGGCTTTTTTCTCATTTTATTTTAATGAATTCAGATTTTTAGTAAATTTAAATATTTTTAACGATTTAAAAAATATTTCTGAATTTGGAGAAAAAAAATAAAGTTTAAAAAGGTTTATTTTCCTTGTTACATTAAAAATTTCTTCGAGTCAGTTAAAATCTTTTCTCTTGTATTAATTTAAATAAAACAAAGTTCAGGAATAGACTTAAAACACAAAAAACGATTTTTAAAGATAAAAATGGATATAATCTGCAAAAATCTTTATTTTTTACCTCAAAAATGATGTATGATTTTAAGGGCGATCTGAATTGAAACTGTACTTAAATATACATATACACATTCTTTATTCTTATCTATGTGATTAATTGGGTACATGGACATACATAACTGAATTAGAGTTCCGAAACTCGATGTTTTCCTGTGAAGTTTTTTTTTTAATGAAGGATTTTTTTTGCTTATATCAAACTGGTGTTTAATTTTTCATAAATTTTATCCTGTTTTTTTTTGATATTTTACGTTAACTTCAAAAAAAAAATACACGTGAGGCTTTTTTTCATTGAAAAAGGCATGATTTTTTTTAATTGAGGCATTATTTTGAACAGAGTGGTTGGCAACGCTGTTGGACCACTCTTTAATTATATAAAATTTCTCAGTTTTGCTAAGAAAACAAAAATAGATTTGCTTACTCTTGCTTTTTGACGGTCCGAAATATCTGAAATCTTTTTGAAGTGCCTATTATCACAAATTTTCATAGTATAACGGTATAACAGAGTTCTGAGGATTTTCAACTGTCAATTTTGTATAATATATGTAAACATTTACTTAGTTCCGAAACGAGACTCGTTTTACGTACCTACATAGGTGGGTACTATTTTTAGCCCAAATAAAATCTTCCAACAAATCTTGCATTTACATATCTTCCTTAATTAAATTTAAAATTTTGTTAAAAGTTTAACAATCGTGACTTAAATAAATGAAACTATCGACTTAAAGATCGTTGAACTTACCTCCATGGCCGTTTTTTATATAAATGTGTTATTAAAAAAAGTTAAAAGATACATATTGAAATTCTTATGTATATCAAACGCTGGAAATGGCTACCTACCTATCTGAAATTATCTATCAAATAACCTTTTTCCTAAACAGTTAGATACAAAGATCATCTACCTACTAGAATATTCTTTTAAATCTCAAATGCCTACAAAAAGAAAACCATTTAAACAGTATAAATAAAAATAAATTTTGTATGCCTACTAAAGAATTTCCCTTATTTTCTTTCAGAATCAACTTCAAACAATAATTATAACAATTGAGCCAAAAAACCTAAAGGCATTTACAATAAGCAACAACAAAAATATAACAAAAAAAAAAAAAAAAAGTAAACCACTACGAACAAATATTTAAAACACAATGGCGGCACGAAGTCATCAATATTTCAGTCTCAGATGGAATAATTATCAGAACACAATGACCTCCGTGTTCCAGCAACTGCGTGAAGATTTATCATTTGTTGATGTCACATTATCATGTGAAAATGGTTCGCTTAAAGCTCATAAGGTATTATTTTGTTGTTGGCCTATAAAAATGCCTGTTTTTTAAATAGAGATAGAGAGAGAAAACATTTAAATGTATCTTTATTTTTTATTTTTTAGGTCGTTTTATCGGCATGTTCGTCATATTTTCAAAAACTATTACTGGAGAATCCGTGCAAACATCCAACCATCATACTACCTGGTGACATAATATTCACAGATCTAAAAACGATCATAGATTTTGTCTATCGCGGGGAGATCGATGTTACTGAATCTGAATTACAGGTAAGGGAAGGGGCTGTTATATTTAGTCTATTTATTTGAGCTTGAGATCTGAGCGTGAAAAAAGGTTAATTTTTAATTACAATTTATTGTTAGCAAAAATCTAACTTGTGAGCTTAAGGGAAACATAAACCAGCTTATTTCAAAGTATGATCTTTGTAGTTTAAGGATTTATCTAGGCATAATCTGGGTGAAATGAGTTCTAGTCATAAAAGTAGTGAAATAATATAATTATGATGACGGAAGCCTAAAGCACACGCATATTTGTTCTTTGACATTTTTAAAAGTTTTTAAAATAAAAAAAAAAACTGAAACATGATGAAAATTTTACTAGAATATCGTAATTTTAATTCTGTATGTTTTTGGTCTGACTTTGGACAGTTAGATTAGAAGTCCCATCATATGACTCGAATAGTTAAATAACTAAAGTTATGGGATCAAGAAGATAAATAAATGAACTTTGAATTTTTTGATTATTGCACTTGAGAGCTCTTTTATTTATTTCGTTTGGCAAGGGGTGGTCATGCAGTAATAGTTGACTAATTTTGGCAAATTTACCTGTCATTTCGTTCCCGTATATGCAAACATATAACGGTCCCCTGAGACTTTGGAATTTTGGTCGGGGGCTCTGTGGGAAGTAACGCCGCGCCGCCGCACAGAGCGTCGCATTGTGTGGAGGTAGTGGACAAAAATCTATTTTTCTAAAGTAGGGTAACTGTGCACAAAAATTGGTTGGTAAATGTAATAAATAGGGAATTTTACTCAATTTGATGAATTTTCACGCCCCCTGCCACGCCCAATGTTGATAAAAAATTGGTAGCATTAAATCCTCTCGTACTATAGTGATTAATCTGGTCAGTTAAAAAATTTCAAATTTAAAAAGCGTAAAGTCAGCCCACTGCCAAAGCCCACTTTTTCTATAAAATTAATCCATGTCAAAATGTCTTTATACTTAGCTTAAGAGGGTTATAACTTAAGTTGTAATGGTCCGATTTTCAAGGTTTAGGTCTCAAAATCAAGATAAAATATTGAATTAGTTTAAATATTATATTATTAATTTTGTTTGTTATTTGGACTTTTTTATTAACTCTTTTTTCGCGGGGTGAGGCTATTTTAAGAAAATTTTACTACGATATGGTTAGCTTAAGAAACGCATAACTTGAGTTCTACTGGTCATATTTTCATGATTGAAGCCTTTAAATCAATGATAAATAATTGACTATAGGCTGACGTTATAGTGTACAGTTTTGTGTCAAATTTAGACATATTTTTTTTCATTTATTTCGCGGCATGACGAAAATTCTCAGTTTCGAAGGACTGTATCTTTAAAATTTGTCAGAGTATATTTATGGTTTATATGTTAAAAAGAGGGCATTTTCAAACCCTTTCGAATGAGATATCAATGACGTCAGTGGCACTTATATATTAAAAAAAAAAAAAAAAACAACAACAACACAAACATATATTTGCCAGTAAGACCTAGGGTCTTATAAATTAGGCAATGTTAGAAGGAATAGAAGGATAGGATAGATTTTTGTTGGCACAGTGGACTGAGAAATAAGGTTTTGATTATCTCATTAAATCCCAGGGGTGTCGTTCAGTTGAAGGAATATAGAAAAGAATGCTGCCTAGACTGGGGCTCGAACCCACACATCCAGGTTAGCAGTCAAGCACTACTTCCACTGCGCCGGGGCCACCCCCGAAGAAATTGAGCTCAAATTAATTTGAGTACTTTCAATTTAGCTGCAATTTACCCCAAACGCCATGACTCATAACCTGAAGCTATGAGGCGATAGCTATAAAAATTCCTCTATAATCTTTGCGCAATCTTTATCTATCGATTGGTATATGTAGGATGCATGTAGTGCAAACAGTCACTTAGCAGTAGGGCGCGAGCGGTCGTGACGGCCCTTGTTTTGGCTACATCACACCCAACCGTCCGAGAAAGACATGTAATCCATGTCAAAAAAAACTAATTTGAACCAAAATCCACCCACTGCCACGCCCACAGTTGTATTATTATTATTAGTTAGAAGCATTTTTGACATTTTTGCCCTGAACTCTAGCTCTTCAGTTGAGTTATAGCCTTAAAGCTTACATACCCTGCGTTTTTTAGTTTTCTGTGATACCTCGGAAAATGTTTTTTGTGGTCTTCCACGGCTGGTACTTGGTTTTTTTTTCACAAGGTGATGCATTTTTCTGAAAATAAAGAATACTATTTGGAAGAATAAAAGAAGTTCTCAACCAGACTCCGTGGCTTCTCGCGGTTCGTGTGCAAGCCTTCCTATGATGGTTTTGATTGACTTTAAGAAGTCTTATGTAAAATATTTTTTGCTTTAATTTTGTGAAAATCATGTGTACAGATATCTCTTCTCAATTTTACAAAAAAACATCTTGTTTCTTGTACCTACTAATGTTGTTTTTTCATAGTTTTCTCACGATAATAAAATTTTCAATCGCTTTTATCTCTAAACAGCACATTTTGAGTTATGAGAATCTTGTTTTTAATGAGCCATATCTTCTTTAAGTTTTTTAAGAGCCAAATTTTTGAAACGGTAAAGATTCGGAAGTTCGATCGACTTTAATTCTTGCGGGAGTTTAATTTTTGTTTGGTTTTAAATCAAGATTTCCACATAAAATACCCTAAATTGGTGAAACGACAAGTCGACATTTGAAAAAGTCACCTAATTAATTCATCACTTTAACTTGGATGATCTTTTAGGAAGCGTATCATCCAATAATGGAAATTGTGTTTGAAAAATTTTGGATGTTAGTTAGTGCCGTTGTGCGTTGGCCGATAATTTAGACTATATAAATGTCTCTAAGCGGAGGAAAAACATTCCTCGGAGAATGCAATATTTTTTTGAAGCTGTATCTGACTAAGTGATTTCATACAATACTAAACAAAAATACCATAACACTTTGACACGACTCACTCGTTATATTCGTACTCATAAATTGTACCACTAAATAAATGAATAACCCATTATATGTATAAAATTTCATAGGATTCATGAAATATCATGGATCACAATGGGAACTTGGCAAATTTATGTACATACTACATTTTTTTTGTTTTTTTAAAGCTTCAGTTATATTTTCTCCCTAAACATTGTTGTAGCTAAATGTAAGTTCATATTCATAGAGAAAGCTCAATGTATTAACACCCGTTCCATTCCACACTTTAGCACTAATTTAAATATTTGAAAAATGGAAGCAATAGAAAAGGTATACACATTAAGAATGAAATAATCTACATTAAATGATTTTTAAACGAAAAGCCTTGCCAGCCGGATATTTGTTAATTTTTACAAAACAAATAATGTCATTGGTTTAGGTCTTTTCAAATCAATTTAACTTGAAACTTACTATGTACGTGCTGAAACTATAAGTATTCCCAGACTATTTACCTTAAATTTGAATAAAATTCTTGTTTACCAAATAATTTAATTTCTTCAAAATGAAGTCCGTGCGTCGTATTAACGCAATTTGAGGTGAAAATATATAATTATATGAGCCTTGTTGAATATTTCATACTTTTAATGGCGAAAAACTGTTATAACTGTTATAAAATCGTATTCATCTAGCATCGTTCGCAAGAATATATCATTATCTAAGTATGCAACTTAGATGGTAGGTTGTAGTAGGGTTAAAGATGCAAAGTTTGAATTTAAGTTTGGAAAAATTATTTTTTTAGTGAAAGGCTGTAAAGAGTGATTTTTTCGCAGTCGTTAGAATTTTTCAAATATAAAAAAGCCATACCTACATATGCATGTATATACTAATTAATGTATGGACAAGACGATATAAACGAATCGATGAGGTTATAACCGATGAAAAACCAACTAAATGAAAGTGGTCGTTAAAAGCGACTGCTCGCTCGTTATAACAGGTCACGTCGTTATACATAGGTAACGTTGACTGTGTATGTAAATTTCTATAAATTTTACTTGTGCATAAATAGATAATGTACAATCTATGTATTTCGACATGAAATTCAATTACATACCTAAAAAACTTATGTATGTATGTGAAATTGTTTAGTTTTATATTATACATAATATAATTTTATTATATATAATTTATATACCTACATACTATATATTCTAACATTTTAAGCAGGAGCTTTTGATTTAATTAAGTCGGGAAAAATTTAACACATTTTTCGTTTATCTCAAAATCTGCTATTATTAGAAAAAGTGTCGGAATATTTTTCAATATTTTTTTTTTCTTCAAAAAAGCCAATAGTTCTAACCTTTTAAAACAAGTGCTCGTCTAAATGTATGCTGCTTTTAGGGAAAAGCTTAAGACTTAAAATCAAGGTTCTAAACCAAAATTAAATTGTTCGTTGTAAAATAAATTATGTCATTGAATAAATTAATACAATTTTTTATACGTATGTATTTAAATTATAAACTTTGTTCAACGAGGCCACGTGTGCGGGGTTTTTATGATTAAAGATTGAGTTTTTTACCTAAAAAATACGCAACACTTTCAGGTAGTAAAAGTTGGACTTTTAATTCAAAGTTTAATTAAATGTAGAAAAAACAATTATGTGGATTATTGAGAAGTATTTGAGTTTTTCATAATTATAAATTTGTATGACTTTTGGTTGTTGATTCATAACTTTTTTATGACATAAAAAAGTTTTCAAAAAATTGTAGACCTGGGCCCTATTTCATCAAACTACAACACTAATAATTATTTGTGAAATCACTTGTAGTTTGTAATTTATTAGAGAATTCCCGTTTCATAAAAAAATTTAAATAGACTTATATCTACAAGTATCTCAAATTTGTAGCTACAAGTAAATTTACAAGTGTGGCGAACTTTTCTGTTTCATAAAACTATTTGCGTACAAAATTATTAGTAACGGACTTGTAATTACAAGTGAATTTATTATTAGAGTAAAGAGACTAATAAGTTAAATAATTTTTAGAAATCTCGGCTGATTTGCAGATGAAATTTATTGCTTCATTAACGTGTTTCTAAAAAATTTAAATAACGGTCTCGAAAAATGGAACAAGTGAAGCAAAGGCGAATAAAAGAAATATATACTAATAGTCCAAGAGCTAACAGCAAATATGAGGGTGATGTGGATATCAAACACAAAGGTTTGGGTGGTTTTTTTCTAGGCCTTTGGTAGGGGAGGGTGGTTAAAGATAGTGATTTTTCACTTAAACTGATTTTTAAAAATAGGGAATAATCCTCTGTTAAACCCCACTGTATATTTCTGGCAGTGTCAAAATAAGTTGATGATACCAACCCTTATACAACATTTTTGAATGGCGGCCCTGTGATCTTGATCTATTAACGGTTTTATACAATAAAAAAAAAATTAAAAAGAAGTCTCAAAGAAAAGACTGTATATCTTAAATTTGGTAAAAAAGCTTATACTATTAATCGGATCGTCATAATTGAAGCCTTTGGACTCAAGACAGACTATCTTTTTCTATTTAAAAAAAAAAAATAATTTAAGTTATAATATTGACAAAAATAAAAGAATGCAATTTGTATAACTTATCTAACATTCAATAAAAAGTTTGAAAATACAAATTTTTCAGCTATTGAGGAGTTGTTAAGGAGAATAGGACCATGATCCCTGCAATGCGACAGTAGTTATAATCATGCTCTCTCAGCCAAACAGCAGATTCATTACATTAATTTTAATTTCAATATTTTGCGCTCTAAAAATGAGCAAATTATTGAAATTGAAATAAAAACACATTCGGCACACAGCTAGTTCGAACAAATCAATTGTTTATTTATTTACGTAACTTAGTTACGGACTTGTAGTTTTGTAGAAGTCAAATCGCTTCTCATGTAGTCTGAATTTGCCTAGCTACAAGTATATGAAAATGTTTATGAAACGAAAAAGTACAACTCCATACTTTATTTGTGCTTGTAACTACAATTCTACAAGTACAAGGCTAATAGTTTTATGAAATAGGCCCCTGGACTTGCAAGTTTTTTTTTTTTTTTATATGTAAAAGCCAAGCTTTGAAGTCATAAGTATTTACTTGAGATTCTTCGTCTATTGCGTAAACAAGTAGTTCAAAATGGGAAAAGTCAATTTAATGAAAAGCGTTCTGCCTTTATCAATCTTATTAAAGAAGGCTTCGAAGTTGAAGATATCTAAGGGTTGCGTTCAACGTGCCATTACGACAAGCAAACGAAACTGGCGAGAAACAACACTGTAAAAAATGATTGCCAAAAAAATACCCTTGTTAGATCGCCCTTGTGGCACCTACCGAACATGGATTACATGTCTTATGTTGTAAAACGTGAATTACCGATATGGGAAATACATATGCGAAAGGGATGCCCCTTTCGAATGACATATCAATGACGTCAGTGGCATTTATATATCCGAAGAAATTGAGCTCAAATTAATTTGACTACTCTTAATTTAGCTGCAATTTACCCCAAACGCGATGACTCATCACCTGAAACTATGAGGCGATAGCTATAAAACAATTCCTCTATAATCTTTGCGCAATCTTTATCTATTGATTGGTATATGAAGGATGTCTGTAGTGCAAGCAGTCACTTAGCAGTAGGGCGCGAGCGGTACATGTTTTCGTGACGGTCCTTTTTTGGCTACATCATACCTAACCCTCCGAGAAAGACATGTAATCCATGTCTAAAATACAACACGGAATAAACCGCTGTTCTTGACAACGCTACTAAGAGTTGCTGAACTATTTGGATGAGTTGCTGTCCGAAAACCCCTTCTTCGATCACAAAACAAGCTGAAACGATGAGAATGGGCCAAAAAGCATAGAGACTGGACGGAAAAAGAATTTAACAGAGTTTTATGGAGCTATGAATCTAAGTTCGAGATATTTCGTACAAAACGGAGGGTTTTCATTCGACCCAGCGCTGAAAAAGGATACTACCCGACTGTATGGTACCTACCGTCAAGCATGGAGATGTTTCTGTAATGGTCTGGGGATTTTTTTCTTCATATGGAGTGGGGCATTTGACTCGAGTTATTGGAAAATGAACAAGGATGCGTACAAGAAGATATTGGGCGAAAATACTTTGCTCTCTGGACTAAGTAAGATTGATTGGCAAAGGATTCGTATTTCAACAAGACAATGATCCTAAACACACTTCCAGACTTCGCCAGGATTACCTCAAACAGAGAGAAGACGAAGAATTATCGTGGGAGGAGGCTCCGGGATCAATGCCCTTCATCGTTGTGGAATACATTACCGGATTTCTGGAACAATATACCACATGAAACAATTCAAAAACTTAAAGCTAAATGAAAATATTTGTCTCCTTATTTTGGTTTTATATATATTCGTCATAAATTCTTACTTATTTTTTTCGGCTAAAAAGTTTCTTTTTTCGTTTTGGTTTTCCTTCGAAAAATGAAAGTGGACTCAAAACTTTTGGCCTAAGTGTACTATGTATTTAAAACGAGAGCTAAAGAACGATTTGCTCAGTGTTTTACCTAAATTTTATGAACATGGAATTGTACTAGCGCAAACTACATTTTATCAACCTGGCAGCGATTTCCCCACCCAAATACCATCATAATACACTTTTCAAGTGCAAACAAATGGGCAAAGTTAAAGTATTTTATACCGCTCTAATTTTTAAGACCATAATAGTTACATATATCCGTGCAAACTAAATTCTATCAACCTCCTGGCAGCACTACAGCGCAGCGGACCTTACACTACCAGAATTAAAAAATAAAAGTTTTTAAACCACTATCTGTAACTTTTAGCTGTTCAAACATATTTTCGTCGGTCTGGAAGCGATACAGCGGGCTTAAACTTAATATACTTAATATACTTATTTTGTCGTAAGAAAAACAGTGTTGTCAGAAAAATCAATCTTTATTAGAAGGGGATGGTTAAGCGTACCTCTCCCTTTCTGCATACGCGCCTGTATTTGAAATGTATGGTGTTTCTTAAGCCTAGTACATTGCTGAAGCGAAATGAAATTTGTCTATGGTCCCCAATACGACAGCAAAATAATTCTAAAAACCACAGGACACTTTGAAAGTGTCACCAATTACTAAAATAAAAAAAACTAACATAAATGCCAAAAAGTATAAAAAGCACAGAAAGTAATTAAAGTGCAAAAAGCACAGAAAGTAATAAAAGAAACGACAAATACAAACACGAATAAAGCCCAAATGTCACTTTTTCGCACACAATTAATAGTCCGAGCAATTAATTGTGTGCGAAAAAAGCGGAGGAGGTCATCTGGATTTAACACAAATTACATTATCCAACACGGTGTGCATGTTCAAATTGGTTTTTGGATTGCTTTGGCATTTTGTGCTAAAAACATTCATTCGCAAATGTAGATAATTATATAACGCAGATAATTTACAGCAAACCCTTAAACATAGAAAATCGTTTTCTATCTGGTTTTGCTTCAGGGGATACGACAGAAATAATTTTTCTATATTGGCTTGTCATTGGTAAGAAAGCTTATGTTAAAATACAAATAAATAAAGGAAACATTCACTATTTCCGCTTTGTTTAAAAAAAACGTCCTATTCATTTTCTCACAACCTTACTATAGGTTCAGGAAGAAACTACAAGGATTTTAATCAGGGATCTAAACCTTTATTTCGAATTGGTTTGTTTCTAAGCTATTTTCTTATTGCTGTATTTTCGAAAAATTCGAAGTCAGACAATTTGTCACTCTTTTTCGATGGTCTCACATCTCACTCAAATTACTTTTTTTGAACTCAATTTGAGTGACTTTTTAATGGATTTTTTCCCGTGTTTTAATCATTTTTTTCTCATTTTGTCTCATTTTTTTTCTTTTCAATAAGAATGAGATGGAATGATATGTTGAGGAAGTAGGTTGTTGTGAAAAAGAAGGTGGTTAAGATGAGCCGGGTGGTTATGACGGTATAGTTGGTGTATAACGTGTGCCTGAGAGGAGAATGGGGTGAGGTTGGTTGGAGAGATACAAACCGCCACCAGCCGGCTTTTGCTTTTCCCAAGTAGCCTCTCCGTCTGCAACGACAATTTGTATTTTTCTTTTGTTGGATGGTTCTTTTTTTTTCTGCTCTGTGAAGCCCTTGTTCTTGTGTGTTGTTCTTGTCTTCATCCGGTGGTTTTTTTTTTTTTTTGTTGCTTGGATTTTTTCCCTCTGTATGTGCAGAATTTTTTTTCGCGACTGAGACGGATGAATACATTGATAGGTTTTGTTTATGTGTGCATTTTTTTTCCTCACGTTGATAGTCTGTGTACAAATGTCGACCCCAATATTGAAGACGGGATGGGTAGGGTAGGTATAAAAAAAAAACAAGTCTTATGGCCGGCGGGAGAGTAAGGTTCCTTTTTTTCGTAAGCTCATCATATTCCCCATGATTGGCTAGTGATGATTATTATTATTGGAGCTGGAGAAATAACTGCTTTGAATGTAGTTTGTCTTGCCTGTCCGACCGTCTGTCAATAGACTATAGAGCGTCTGTCTGTTGTGTCGGGCAGTTTCAGTTTGTGTTGCTTTTCAAAAATTTTCTGATATTTTTATTTACAAAAATCTACCTACCTACCTACTCATCTCATCAGTCACCACCACCACTTTCCTTCCCAGCCCGCTGCTCTGTTGGGCTTTGGCTTACAATTAGACTTTAGAAGCTCTCCGCCAGCCGCCACCCCTGCTGGGTAGCTTCTTCCTTGATCCATTTCTTTGGATTATTCTTTTTGTTGTCGTTTCTTTCATGCACATACTACCGTCCGCCTCGCGTATTTTTTCTTGCCACCTTTTATGTGTGTGAATTTTTTTTTCCTTCTTTCTTTCTCTCCCCAGTTTCAAGTTATTTATTTGTCGTCGTGGTCGTCATCGCTTTTGCTATCGTCGTTGTCGCTCTCGCTATATTGAATGAATGATGAAACACGACGCTGAAGAACAAATGGATGTGTGAAATTTTCGTGCTCGTTCGTTTGGATTGAGTCTCTTCTGGCTGGTGTGGTGCTTCTGCTTCTTCGTGGTACTTCTTTTGGATTAGGAAAAAACCCTTGAAGATTCCCTTTCATTTCAAGTTCGACCTCGACGACGGAGTGGTTTAGGTTATGAGAATTTCGTTCCTTGATTCTCCAAACTTCTAACATCATCTTCGGCAGCTGAAAGCAAATAACAAAAAAAAAAAAGTTCACACATCTTGTGGAGAAACAGTGAAATACAGTGTTCTTGAAAAAAAAAAAAAAAAGTGAAAAGGTGGAAAGGGTAATCTAAATATTTAAATCGCAGCGCGAAGTTGTTATCTTTGTCATTCAAGTTCAAACAATTCGTATGGGATAATTTTTTTTTAATGTGACCGTTAAACTCTCGTTCTTTTATACCCACATTTTTATTCGTAAACAAACCGTTAATAAAAACATAATTCTTTATTATTTGTTTTTTGTTTGCCCTTTTTTTTCTATTAAAATAAGGTACCTAACTACATATAGGTACAACTATTAACTTGTGTGGCGTGAAATAATTTAGATTCTTCTAAACTCATATTTTTCAATGGTCTTTTTTTGTTGAAACATAACAGTAGTAAGAGCTTAATTTCTTTAATACCGCTAAAATTTCAAATTCATTGCGCTTTCTTTGATTATCTTGTTTTTTTTTTTTCTTTTCTTTGTATTTTTTTTTTCTCTCGATTTAAAGAAAAAAAAATCAACTTTATGAGTTCATCGACTGCAAAAAAAAAAAAAAAATAAAATTGTTTCGGCATAAATAATATTCTCGTGGAAGCTTTGGACTGAAAAATTATTGAAGAGTCTCAGAAATTAATTGTCATTCTGAGGTAACAAAAACAAACATTTTGCTAAACATATCGTGATTTTGCCTTCCTATAATTTATACCTACCTACTTTTAATAAAATTATTTTGATGTTCTCTGGCTAGTTGGCGTTTAAAAATTTTTGGATTTTTGTTTTGGATTATCGCATATCCGAAAGGTAAGATATTAAATTAAAAAAAAAAAAAACCTGCATATCTAAATACATACCTTACTACCTAATGTTTTACATAGGAATGTCAAGAATTTGTGTCAAATATAATTTAACAATAATACGATAACTTTTTCTATTTAGTGTCAAATGGTTAAGTAGGTTGGTTCAATACCCAGCCTAGTTGTTAAAATAAATTTTGTGTTAATAATACTTACATTTAGTACATACCTACATACTTAGTAGGTATTTACTTATATATATTTAAAATACAGTGCATAAACCCCAAAAAAGGATATTTTTTAAACAAAACAAAGGTTTTAGGTAACACACCTATTGAATGCAGACAACTTTGTTGAAATAAGAGCACTTATGTAGGTAGGTATATAATATACATACGTATTTAGCTAGATACTAAATAATTTGCTTTCAAATTTCTTAATTTAACAAAAATATTCAAACATTTAGATGTAGATAGATGGTTCATTTGACATTCTAACATAGGTATATGTAGATATAGATAGATAAGATGGTTCATTTGCGGTCCTAGTACATAATAAATCAGTGGTTCTACGACAAAATTTGATACAGTACACTCGCGATAAACGTGCACTTGCACAGTTAAAAACCCAGCCAGATTACACTTGCTAAATTTGTAATTTTGGAATTTAAAATTAAAATCAACCAAAAACAAACTCATTACTAATATCTCCAATTATAGGTAGGTACAGTTAGTGAGAATCGTTGCCTGAAAAACGTTGACATCTAACGGGTTATGCCTTAGTACGACAAAAAGTACCCACACCACATAATCGGAATAAATAAAAAGGATTAAAAAGAATAGGCAATCTTTATGAAATAAATTCCAAAAAGGATTACAAAATAATCGGTAATCTCTATAAAAAAAAAGTAGGTAGGGTAGGTGTACCAGTACCCGGCCAGTTTGACAAAAAAAAAGCTCAGTAGTAAGAATTCCAAAGACTATTTGCATGTCAGAATAAAATATTTAAATTATTTCAGGCTTATTTTGTCTTTTTGCAAAATTTGTCAAATCACAGCTTTATAGATTTTTCAAGATAAAAATTTGAAGTTTTGAAGTTTGTACGCACTTAAAAAAGTGTGTTTTAGAGTCATGGATTGTAATTGGGGGGAGTGAAGTAAAAACGTCAGTTTTAGCGGTATGGTGTGTTAATTAATTTTTTATGTAATTTTTTTTTATAATCCTTTAATAAAAAAAAAAATATAAACATTTTATGTTTAATATTCATTTTTTAAGTTGGCCGGTAACTTGAACCTAAGTAAAAGCATGTGCGTCAGTAACCGGCCAAGTGGCCGGATACCAGATTTTGTAGTAATGGACTAATTGTTCTCTTTTTTCTTCTTTAACTAAGTTACGATCTTTATATTTATGGCAGACTGAGTACAATATATTAAATATGATTAGTTTTAGTATCCGGCCACTATTTTGCACCATATGATTCTCAAAAAACAATTATGAACTCTGTGGCCGGTTTCTGGCACATGTATACATAAACAGCTAGTGCCAGAAACCGGCCACAGAGTTCATAGAAGCTACAACATTAATTTTTAATGCTTTTCTGCCTAGATTTTGATACTATCTGAATCAGTATGGCTGCAAGAAATGACGATCAAAAAATGGTCATAACTTCAACAATTGGCCATATTCATGCCTTATTATGTAGGTACTATTAAAAAAAGTTTTAATATTTAATTTTTGGACTTTATTATAATCAAATAAGTTTGAGTGGCCGGGGATACTAAACAAAAGTGGCCGGTTTCTGAATTTTGGTGGCCGGGTACTGGGGAAAAAGCACTTTTTTTTACAAAAGTAATTTTAGTTTTAAATGAGTTAAAGTAATTAAGTCTTATTTTTTTGTATTTGATTAAGAATTAATAAAAGATTCTAAAAACAAAAAATGTGAAATCCTTTATACCCAGATGAATTTATTATCCAACACCAAAGTAAGAAAAGTCGTTAGGTGGCCGGCTAATGGTACATTTACCCTACCTATTAAAAAAATAAGACAATTCTGCAGCAATTTTATTTTAGCGAAAAGGTAAACGAAAAATTTTCATCTTGTTTATGTAAGAGGTTTTACTTCCCAAAACTTAAAATTTAAGTACTGACAGTTTTTGGAAAATAAATGAAAAGATTTACCTATTCTTTGGAATGGTGGGCTGTTGGAATTTTACAATTGAATTGACAGATGGCACGATTTGTGAAAAAAGCTTTGATTTGGTAAACAAACTGAAAAACAGTCAAAAGATACTCGATTTTATATCATTATCACGAAGCCCAATTATTACACAGTAAAAAAAATTTCTAACTAAATGGCCCTTAAGGTTCCAATATTGGCTACTCAAAGTTCCACATTCAGACTAACACTTGACTGAAAGTCCATATACTATACATACCTACATACATAATCAATCTTAAGTGCAACTTATTTGGTAAGTGTGCACTGCAGAACTAGCCTAATATTTCCTAGACACTAACAGCCGATTTCTTCACAGAGTCCTAACGCTAGTACCGGTACTAGCCCTAAAGTTAGTACTCAAATCGGTATCAACTCATTTCTTCACACAAGTACTAAGGCTTAGTCCTTTCAATTTGGTGCCGAGTACTAGTTAGAACTCGGTACTAGCTAGCTCCTCAAAATAAGCTAGGACCTGGTTATTGTACCAGTTGTTAGTACTCAAATCGGTACCAAATGATTTCTTCACATAAGTACTAAGCCCTAGTCCTGTCAAATTAGTACCGAGTACTAGTTAGGACTTGGTTTAAGCTAGGACTTCAAAATCGACAGGCTAGCAGGTTAATACTCAAATCAGAGCAATTAATTTCATTTTTTTTGACCATTTCTTGCCTGTTTTTCTGAAGAAATAGGTTCAATATTTCACAAATATTTGAATTAGGCGCACACATTTTGAAGCCTGCGAATTTGGTTATCCCATTAGTAGGTCCGTGGTCAAATTCGGCGAAATCATTACCAAAAACACAAAATAAATATTCACATATTTTAAATAAGAAGAAATTCTATGCAACACACGACAATATTATAATTATTATATTCATCTTCTTAAACAAACAGAAAACATAATAAATAAATCAAAGGCAGGTAAATTCTGTCGAAAATTAATTAAAAACTTCACAAAAACTGACGTAAATGTTAAATAAATATCAAAATAATTTTTAAAATGTTGTCAAAATCAGTATTAGGCCAGTTTTAGACGTATTAAGTTCCTAGTTCCGCTGTGTGAACTTAGATCGGGTACTAAGGATGTGAAGAAATGCTCAGGTACTAACTTTTCGTTAGGACCCAGTACCAGAGCTAGTACCTGGGCCAGCTAGACCGGGTTCTAAGCTAGCTTAGTACTTATGTGAAGAAATTGGGCGTAAGCTTATTTAAAAAAAAAAAAACAAAATTTTGTGCTGTCAAAGAAAGAGAGCAAAATTAGGGATCAATTTTGTTCTACAACCTTGTATCGGAGCTCTCAGGCAATTTTCCAACGAAATGATACCGAAAATTCTGTTTTCACCGTTAAGAGTTATTCAAAGTTAGTTACAAGGGATCAGTGGATTTTTTTTTTTGCAAATACCTGAAAAACTGTTTGTTTTAAGGAAATATTATTTTTTTTTAATCTGAAATAATTTGCCATAAAAATAGTTTCATGACTTTTGGCCACTTGTAACAAATTTTTTGACTTCGAATTGCTGTAACTTTTAAACGGTTAATGCTCCGAAAAAACAGACAATATGGGCTCAGCTACAAGATTGCACAACAAAAATTTTTCCCTAAAATAAACCGTTTCTGAGATATTTGTAAAACACATGACCTTTCACCCCTTGTATTTGACCTAGCGGTCATCGGATCGGTAAGGTACTTTCTCAGTTTGTACTAATTAATATCCATGCCAAATGTCAGGCACTTGCTATTTTTTTCCTTTCTTTGGCATTTTTTTTTCTATTCTTCTATACAGGGTGATACACCTAAGGTGTGACGAGATAAGAAAAAAATCGTATGGGAGGGGGTCTATTTCCCCCAGGAAGGGACAATTTTCTAAAAAAATTGACATAACAAAAAAAAAATTATTAAAAAAATAACGGCAACAATTACAACGGCATGCTTTATTCTTTTTTGTAAAGACGAAAATCTTTGCCTTTATTTTGTTTTTCAAAAATTTATTTTCAAACTTAAATTTTGGAAGAAACAAAAATTAAAATTTTGTGTTCCTTCAAATTGAGTTTGTTCAAAATTTTACGTTATTAAGGCCCATTTGCTGAAACGAAACATAAGTATTTAAGTTCAACATAAGAGCTTATGTGACAGTTTATGCTGAGGAAAAAGTAGAACATAAGCGTTTAAGTTGAACATAAATATTTAAGTTTCGTTTCAGCAAATGGCCCTAAGTAATATTTTTGTTTTTAATGTTCAGTGGAGACCTCTCCCAATAATATCCTACAATTATGTATAAAATATTTTGCTCCTCGAACAGCGTACTGCATTTTTTTTGGGGAGTTTTCGAATCGCATAAGCAGCGTACTAGGCTTTTAAGACTCAAAAGTTTTCTTTTAACTAAAAAAACTTTATAAAAAAAATAAATTCTATAGGTATGGAGTATCCTGACTTAGCAATTACATAAACCCAAACGGTAAACAGCTTAACTATTAAAATCAAATTTTAATTTATTGTGACAATTTTAATTAAGCGTCTATCGTAAGCTTAATCAGTCGTCTATGCCTTCTAATCAAAGGTTTATTTCCTTTGTTGTGGCCAAACCCACTTCGATTAGTAAATATTATTGTCGTTCCCGTCGCCCGGCACGTCGGTGGTGATGGTCGTCGCCGCCATCTTTAACTCTGAATAAAGAAGACATTATTTCGCTAATGGTTTTTTGCTATAACACTTAAGTTGCATTGTTGTTCTGTGCGGGTTATTTTGTTGTCCTTAAGTTTTTGACAAACAAATGGGTGGGCCTCAAATTTTTCTCAAAAAAAAAAAAAAAAAAAAAAAAAAAACAAGTTCCGATAGACTTAGTCAAAGACCGAAGTCCATGAACGGCGACAAAAAACTTCAGACTTCAATAGTCTGTGGGTGTGTTTGTTTGTGGTAGAATTATGAACCGATTTCTTGTTGGTCTTCTTGGAATTAATATTTTGGCAACAGTTATGGTTTCTTATATCTCTTTTTGGGTTATTCTAATGGGGGCGAAATTAAATTTGTAAAATACATCAACCTATGTATATGTACATTATGTTTATGTAAGGAAGCATAGATGGAACTAACACATATCTAGATGGATTCGACATTCTTGATATTAATAGGTATTTAGATGGATACGGAATGTTTGATTAAATTTTGATTTGTTATGGAAATTAAGTGATTCATACAAAAATACCAATTTAAGGCCGCTTATACACCATACAAAGTTAAACCACTGATTTCAGTTAGGTAGGTAGGTAATCTGTTGACTTGTCTTATAAATTTTCATGCTCAGAGAAAGCCCTAAATTTGAACATGAACATGATGCTGTGGATATAGTTTACCTATTTTTATGGATTAAAAATTACATCGTAATGAAACATCACCCTATTATTAAGCAACTGTTAATTTTTATGAGAACGTATCGATATTCGTCAAGAATTCTGATGGAAGATTTGAATACCTACATCAAAAACCTTTGAAAAAATATGTAGGTACATAGGAACGTAATCTGATTTCTTTTTCTATAGAAGGTTGGCAAAATTGTGTCGATCGAACAAATCCTCCAAGAGTAGCTTTCGTCTTGAAGAAGTTTCCCTTTTCTTAGCTGTTCGGATTCGCCAATTCCTGTGGACACGCACGTAGGAATGGTTGAGAGTTCTTCACGAGGTTTCGAATTTTTAATCCCATAAATTTGCTACTGATTGTGAATACAAAAATTATGAAAATCGATAAATTGCATTTCCTTAAAAAAAAATTCTATCACAATCACCATAATTTAATGAAGCGCGCATACAAATTCATAATAAATGTCAAAAGTGATTTTCTCACCGTTGCGGGTCCACCTGTCATCAGCATCCCTTGTTTGTGATTGAAAAGGCGTGTTTAAAAACACATTTTAAATAAAGAACCACATCATCCCAATCTTTAATTGATATGATTGTATTTTTCTTTTTTTTTTTTTCTGTGCACTCCTGTCAGGCCCCATTATTCACCCACTTTTCTATCTCAACTCCATGCTCTAGTCCCGTAGTCTCTAACCGGTACACACAAAAACATAAGGAAGACGAAAATAAAATGTAAGGTGGCAGTGGACAGAAATAGCCCCATAGCTGGCAATAAAATTCACAAACATTTCTTCTATGCGTTTGCAGGCAGTTCTTTCTATTTTTTTGTTGTTGAGTTCTCTTTTAAACACACATCTTCTTTGCTAGAACTTGTGTCGGATCGTAAGTCTGAGACTGATTCTTATGCAAGGGGTAGAAATGATGGTATGGTGGATGGCTGCTGGCTGAAGCTCTGCTGGGATCTCCTATTTGCACTCATCGTGTAAGGTGTAAGAGCCATTTCGAAAAGAGCACTTGGTCCATATAATACACACACAATAAAAAAAAAGTTTATGACGATGGCGAGACATGCGAGGATGAGAGAAAAAAAACGAATAGCATTGAAAACTTGAATTTGTTCGCTCATCACAGGAATTTTTTTATATCTCATACGTTAGTCAAAATAGGGTAAATGTGTTTTGTAGCATGCGGAGGAATAATTTAAAAAAAAATTATTTCGTGAATCATATAAATACCGTAAGATTCTAGACAAAAAAAAAATAAATAAATTTGGCAGGGCCAGCGCTCGTGGAGAACTAAGGCCCAGCGACTTGCAACCTTCAAACAGTTCTGTGTGCTGTAGGTAGGAATGAAAGGGACCTACAATTTCTTACAAATTTTTAACGACTAAAATGGGAGGAAGAATTTGCCAGCAAGAGGCAGTACCCAGAAAAAAACATTTTTTAGGAGACTTAGGTTGGATTTCCATCCCCCAGCCCTCTTCCGGTGCGACAAAGCCCAGCGCACTTACCATTATGCTATCAACAACTACAGAAGAAGAAACAATTTGATTGCGTTTTATCTCTTTTGAGCTTTAGCCATAAATATAAGCTGAACCTTTGTGTCAAGGATCAGTAGATATGTTTTTTCTAACTCCTACACCTCCCACAAAAAATAAAAGAGAGGGGTTAGATTTTCTGATTCGAGTTTTAACAATTGAAAAGCTACTTTGAGAAATAGTTGCAATAGGTCTTTGCAGTTCCCCGTGACTTATTTTGTTTTTTTTTTTTTAATTTTATGGTGTGACTCGGGCGGTGTGCGCATTGAATTAAATTTTAGATTTAGTTCTATACGAGATTAGATTTTACGTTTCTAAGTATGTTTAGGCACACAGATTCACATAATTAGTGTCAGAAATTAATCTCCTTAGCCTTTTCATTGCTAAAATAAGAAAAATTTGAGAAAACAGATTGGTCTTCGTGAATTGCAATCCAATTGTTACGATATGTCAAACTCAAACCCTATTTTCGTTCCACATATGATCCACACTCAATTGCGACTAATAAAAAAAAAAACATGTAAAAGGAGTGTCAAAATGGACGAATATTCGTTCATTCGTTGGTCGCTCTCATGTGAATAGTCAATAGTCATTAAATCTTGTTCAAATCTCAGAGACTTACCATGCAAATCTCCAAGATTTGCTCCTTCCGAAAACAGCAAAGCAGCTTTCATCCACCTGAAAGAGGGTTCATACTTCAAGACTATGCTAGTGATGATCTGAAAAGTGATAAAGCGTAAAGGGTTTCATTAGTATTTCTCGATTTCATCTCCAATCGCTCACTTAGCACAAAGAAAAAGAGATTAAGAAAAGAGCTGATAACATTTTGCGAGCTTATATCAGTACACCACAGGTAGATTTACTTAAAAGAAGCTTTCTAGCAGGTATGTGAAGGAATCGACTCTACAGTTGAGTTGAGCATATACTTCGTCATCTTCCCATGTATAAAGAAAAACCGCTTTGTTCACAATATCTTCTTAAGTACAATATTGAAGCAGTTCTATGACTGACCTTTGCCATAGTTCGCTGGAGTGGTGATCGTGTAGATATCGGTATAAATCTCTTCCAATTTTCCAACGTCATCGTTTTGATGTTACGTAACTGTTCGGTATTAGCTGTGATCTACCTACGAATGCTATAAAGCAAATTATAGATCAAATGTCAACTTTTGTTTGTTTACATTTTTCGAAGAATTGAATGAAATAATTCAATCAACAATTTGAAATAGAAAACATAAAATTACTTTAAATTGGAAAGTTTTTTAATTCATATTTTCTACGCGACCAAAAACTTATCTTCTGTGAACTGTCAAACGTAAATTCACAATCACAAAATCTGGCAAATAGATTTTTTTTTTTTCAAATTTAACCTCGAAAAACTTTTTTCATTATTTATGTTAAATGGTAATTTGCATATTGTAAGATATTGATAATATGGCACCCTCACAATACTTACTTCCGGAGCTGTGTGTATGTCTTTTATATCTTCTGTAAATGACCAGTTCTGCCCAGAAAGAGAGTACAATCATTTGGAAAGTCATTTTTTTAACGACTTCAATGAACTTTCCAAACTGAAGATCAAAGACTTGTTTCTCATTCTTCAACGCGACAAAATGGCTCTAATTTGAATTTTGGTGGTAGCTCTTGCTCGGGGCCGCCATAGCCATTTCAAACGACCTACCCATCTCCCTATGGCAACGTGCAGTTGGCGATTTTCTGATCGTTGAGCTACTTTTTTCAATTATCGATCGTCGATAACTATTATTCATATTGTGATTGTCATTTCTGATCGAAATTTATCGATTTCGCAATTGTTTGGTATCGATTGTATTTTCATCTCCTTTTTCAACATTCGTATTAAAAATGATAAACAAGAAATTTAAGGCCCTCATTATGAATAGCGAATCGAACTTAAAACTTTGCGAATTCGCTAATTTCGTATTATAAATAGCGATTCGCTTAAATTAAGTTCGCTTCAAATGTCAAAACACCATTACACCATTGGTAATTGAAGCGAATATCTTAAGCTCGCTAACGATAATACCTTTAGAAAAGAAGTTCGCTTAAATATTCGAAATTAGTCGAACGTTCGCTTCGCTATTCATAATGAGGGCTAACATTTTGATTTAAACACCAATGAACTGTCAGAACTGAAATATTCCCAGTATTTCGGCGGTTAGTTCACAAACATGTTATCAAACATGATAACCAATCGATGCAATCAAAAATTTTCCATTCGATTGGTAATATGCAGAAAACCGAAATAGCAATTTCTTGTAGTTCAGCGTTTAAAAATAGGGTAGATATATCGTTATGAATCTGTTCGAAATCTAGTATTTTCTTAAAAAGTTCTAAACATTGAATGTGAGTTTATAGTTAAAAACTTAAAGCACTTGCCGTTTTGTCTTATATCACTGTGATTAATGGTTACAAAGCGCAACAAAAAAGTAAAAAAAAAGCAAAAGAAAAAAAAAACAATCGAAGTCCATTTCCTAAAACCGCTGACGAACTGCTATTGCATATGCATACTTCGATGCTTCTTCCAATTCAAAATGTATAATTCGCTTTAACTGTTTGCAGCACCAGCAGTACCTTGTTACGATATATACATACCTTTGCTGACCATCTACGGCCATGGTCTTCCTGCATCGTTTCCTCCACAACGACAGTGGAGGTGCTTTAGCAGCACTACCCATATCCATCACGGCGTACCACACCATTGTCGTCGTCATGAGAATATTACCTCCCTCCCCCCCCACCACCATACTTTTTTTTTTTATTTTTTTTTTTTAATTACATAAGAAATGGGGGCTCTGGCGTCATGAGCAGCAGTTTGTGCCATCACAACTACACAACCAATTCAAGCACTATGTATTTTTTTTTTCCAGATCAGTGTTATTAGGATGGAGATTTTCTTTTTAACCGTGTTGTTGGCTCAAACCGAAGCGAAGGAGCGAAAAAAAAACTAGGGCCAAACGCCCAAAATGACCCCGCCGCTCTGCCTTCCTTATGTCGTCGTTGTTATATTGGCACGGACGCCCTTAAAGAGTTTTCTTGGCTAAGCTATAGCTGGACGTCTCATCTTCCGTCCATTTTGTGTGTGCGTCGTTGTCGTCGTCCGAGAAGAGGAATAACTCACCGTCAACCTGCAGCTGGTTGTTATGTATATGGCTGTTTGTACTTCTGCTACAGGAGGTTGAGTTTGAGTATATCTGTCGTGTCAATGGAATAGTTGGCCAGTCAGCGTTGGAGCAGCAACTAACTGAATGCTGTTATAGATTTTTGTTTGTTGCTGTTTCAAGTTTAGCGTGTGGAAAGTTCTCTCCCTTGGGTAGTTTATTCTCAAAAAAAAAAAAAAAAAAAAAAAAAAACTTTCTTAATCGTGCAGGGAATACTGCGCTGTTCATCTTTGCCTTTATTCACTTTTTTTTTTTTTTTCTTTGATTCTTTTTGTTGCCTGCTAAAGTTTGTTGGACAAACATTTTGAGTCTATAATACGAATAAATATAATAAAAGTACGAAGACCTGAACCTTTTTAGGGATGTTTTAAGTGACTTCTCTTGTTTGTGGCTTTGTTATTATTTTGATTATATACTGATTGTGTTGTTGAAATGCCTTGGGAAAATTTCTTGTGATTCCTCGATAGCTTCATGGAAGATATGCTTTTTCTGTTAAACTCGTTCGAGTTTCAAGTTTTTTTTTTTTTTTTTTTTTAAAGCATCTTTATACAAATATATTTATATTAAAATTAACATTTGCAAAAAAAATTGTGTTAGGGCCGAAATTTTCTTTGAAATTAAATTTATTTGTATCTATTCTTTGGTTTAGCAATAATGTGACATAAAAAAAAGTATCTATCAAGTTATTTAGGTCAATTGAGATACACAAGAAATCATTCTTTTCTCACAAACCCTAAACAATACATTTTTTCTTAAATATAATTCCTGGCATAAGCTAACTCATGTGTTCAGTAAAACAAGTCAAATAAAACATAAAAAAAGCAGATGTTTTCGAAGTGCAGTTCTGCATACATTGACCGCGTATTTCTCCTGCCTATCGATTTGAGGGTTTGAATTACGTTTGAATAAATAATGTTAGTCCGGAAACTCACCTGTCAGTAAACTTAGGATAATAGTGTTGTTTGTGAACGAACCTATCAAACAACTTTCATCCCATACACAAATAATTTAAAATCTTGAAATAAAAATCGCAACTACTTTTAAGAACTCAAGGGCTGATATTAAAAAAGAACTTATTGTTAAAACTAAAGGGTGAAGATGAATGAAAAGATATTTATTTAATTCAATGTGAAATTTAATAAAATAATCTTAAGCAAGGAAACCCATATTTTGATTCTTGTGAAATTTCTCTTAGCTGGGACAGTGTGGATGACACTGTTTGTTCTCCTGAGGGAGGCACGTTGACCGCTCAATCGATCATCCTTAGCGATCTGGGCTGATAACTAATTTATTCTATGATCTACATACATATGTACATACATATATGTGTGTAATGTAGGTAAAAATTATGAGAAAATAAAATTTAAAAAAAATTACGTATACGCCCGAGTGAACATCAAGCTAAATGAATATACAAGCCATTCAACTTATGTATACCATTTTAATTAATTAGATGTTTATGAAAAAAAAAAAAAAAACAAAATGCCATTAAGATTTATAAATTAACCAGTTAAGGTCACTAAATACATATGTAGGTGCATTTGTTAAAAAGATAATTTTGCAAATTTAAAATGTGCTTAGGATCCTACATTATTCTTTTGACGTTTTATTTTTCTACTTTATCATACTATGTAAATCCGACATTTGCTAAAGAGTATGTTTTCTTAGTTTTTATTAGAACCCTCACTGTTTAAGGCTTTAGAAAATAGGTTGAGAAAGTACTTCAATTCGTTTTTTTTTTTTTTTTAGAAAATTGCTTGGATTGGGCTAAATGATTTCTTTGAAAACAATGCAATTAATTAAAAACTACAGTTTTTACAATTTTTTTCATTATGTTTTTTATTATTTTTCAATTTTTTTACAACTTTTTTCATTATTTTTACAATTTTTTCATTATTTTTACAATTTTTTCATTATTTTTACAATTTTTTTCATTATTTTTACAATTTTTTTTTCATTATTTTTACAATTTTTTTCATTATTTTTACAATTTTTTTCATTATTTTTACAATTTTTTTCATTATTTTTACAATTTTTTTCATTATTTTTATAACTTTTTTCATTATTTTTACAATTTTTTTCTTAATATTTACAATTTTTTTCATTATTTTTTTTTCAAAACTTTGAGTTTGAAAATTAATTTTTCAAAAACGGTTTAGTTACTCTAGTAACTAAAAATAAAATAAAAGAATGCATTTCTGGCTTTACAAAAAGTACAACATAACATTGTAAGTGTTTCCATTGTTTTTTAATATTTTTTTTTCTATTTCAAGTCAATTTTTTAAAAAATCGCCCCTCCCGTCTAAACGGGGGTAAATAGACCCATACGATTTTTTTTTCTCGTCTTAACCCAACCTGCTCGCTCGAGCTTTTTGGTGCACTTTATACCGAACACAGAAGTTGGGTGAAGAGTGAAATAAGTTTTTTATTCGCATTCATAATTCATACAGACCAAAATAGCCGAAATAAAATACCATCAAAAGTGAATCCCTTTTTTATGTTCGTACGCGCATAACTTGGCTGGCTAAACATCATCCGATTTGGTTAGGGATTTTTTTTTTTTTTAGATTTGTATTGAACCAGATTAACGCACAACGGAGCCGAAAATCAGAAAATTAGACCGAAAATGTAGGAAAATCGTGAAATAGTTTTGAAACTTCAAAATTTCTGAAATGAAATTGTGTTCGTACGCACATTACTCGGCTTAAACATCATTCGATTTGCATGTTTTTTTTTTTTTTTTGCATTTTTATTGAACCAGATTTACACAATAATTGAAAAATTTGACCGATAAAGTCAGAAAATCGTTAAAATATCTTGAAATTTCAAACTTTCTAAATTAGTTTTTTGTTCGTTCGCGCATAAATTAGCTGAACATCATTTGAATTGGATGAGGATTTTTTTCTTAGATTTAAAAATTATTCCTGTAAAGTCGGAAAGCTGTGATAACAATAAAATTGCATATTTTCTGATTTTTTTTTTTGAACTGTCTTTCTACATTTGCGAAACAATGTTCGCCGGGATTCGCTAGTTTATTATAAAAACGAGTAGCACGGTCCAGAATTTTCTTATTGATTTTTTTTCTCGAACAGATGAGTTTTGGTTGTCAGTTGTGAAAGTAAAAAGTAATAGATTTCCTATTATTAGTCGTTTTTTTTTGACACAAGCGTTGTACAACTATAGCCGTGTTCCTTTGGTGGTGGCGAACTACTTATGAGTAGATGAAAACTATAATCTAGTACTCTCATCTCCTCAAGCTCTGATGCGCGAGTAGATGAGCAGAGTAGTTACGCACCTAAAATTCCCCATAGGGCATCTGGCTAGGTTAAGAGATTTTTCATGTGCATGACATTTCATTTCAATTTGTTTACCATTTTTACAAAAATAAACAAAATAAAGCAATTAATAAGAAGGTGAGAGTCTCTACAAGACGACTTTCCATAGATAATTTTACACACACTTTCTCATTTTGTATGAGTTTTTATATACATACGTCGAAAAATCATATAAACTGAGAAAGTGTGTGTAAAATCTCGCAAGCTTCTTGATGGTATGTCCCCTTTCACACAAGGCACCTGAATTGCCGGCAACAATCAGTTCATAGGAGAGAAGGGCAGGAAGAAAGAGGGGTAAACGAAATCTCCCCGGTCAACAAATTCAGGAAACTTTTTTGACGTTTCTCTTCACACTACGTTTGTGTGCGTTCAACTAAAGTAGTTTAAAAGGAAAATACAACAAGTCTCCTCCGACTTTGTATCTTCGTGTGAAAGGTACAAGAGCTTGTTAAGGAGATTTAAAGAAAACGTCAAAAAAATCACCAGCAACTAGTATCTTCGTGTGAAAGGGGACTAAGGATTCCACAAATTATAAATAATTATCAATCACTTACAATTGTAGTAGATTGCTACTAGAAGTGAAGTTTGTGCGTTCCATTGAAAATTTCCAGCAAAGTACTCATGAGTAGTTCGCCACCCCCAAAGAAACACGGCTTATATGGGCCAAAGTGACATTTCGATACTAAAATATTTTTTTTTTACATGCCGCCTTCACTGGACATTATAAACGATATCAGGATTATAAACATGTCTACAAAAAAACTAATGGAGGCACAAAAATCCATGTCCATGTCATGAACATGTTGAAGAAAAATACATTTTGAACAAGACATTAGCGCTGTTCAAAGCTTGGGCATGTGATTTGACGTTTCATGTGTGTGAGAGGGGTAGAAGCAGTGCTGAAAGGAATTTTTGTGGGTTATTTATAACTAAACTAACGACATGACATAATTTGGCCAGTGCAAACAAATAAGGTGGATTGTTGATTGGCACAGTACACAAATCTAAGGAATTATCTTGCGCAGGTTGTCAGAATTGAAACTGTCAGAAATTAAAAAATGGTTGCTCGAGTGCTCCAAAAAACTTCACACCGTTATATTAAAAACAGCAACAACAAATATCGAAATTTGACATGTAAATGGGCACTGGATCCACCATTTTTTATCGATTTTGATAGATGCGCAAAACAGAACAAAAATGAAAACACCAATGATATAACCTTTCATATATGTAGGTACCTTGGTTGATTGAATTGTGGTTTGGATGTTACGCATCTGTATGTCCTGTGGAGTTGGCGTGTTAAAGGCACTATTTAACCTCAAAACGCGTTTAGCTTGGATAAAAGTTTAGCGTTTACAAGAATTATTAAGAGTGCATAACTTAATACACTCGCTATAATGCGTTTATAAATAAGCCTGAATGTTTTGTATGGGTTATTAAAGTCCGATTTCAGTAATTAATAGTGTAGATTATTTTTTTTTAGCTATGTAAACTTGCATAATACAAAGTGGAGCACGACAGGTGAATTGGTTTTGCATTGGAATGAAACTCATTTTGATTGAATAAAATTCAAAAAAAAGCTTTAAACTATAACTCCTAATATTATGGCAACACGCGAACAAAAGATACTCATGCTTTGAGTATACAAACGCTTATTTAACTTATCGTAAACCTATATACCTACCACTAAATTCGACAAGTGAAGATTTTCCATGTCTCAAAAAATAGTTTAAATTCTTAACTGCAATAAAACAACATAAATACAAAAATAGCATAGAGAACAGTGCGTTAGTCGGCTATGTCCTTGTCCAGCCAGCATAGTAACGGCACTTTGTTAAGGAAATCCCATACTGGTGATCATTTTTATAAACTACCTCAACGACTAGGAGAGAATTCACAGCTGAATAACAAAAAATAACAAAAAAAAAAAAAAAAAATAAAAGCGATTGTGTCTGGTCTGGTCTGGACCGGCTCTGCGTGTTTCAAAGCCATAATACACTCTACACTCCATTGCCGAGATTCTTACACGTATTTTGCAATCTGGAAAACAATTGTCATCGCCAGCAAGCCTACTCGACTAAATGCCTGGACAAATGTTTCTTCCATTTACTGCCGCCACCATCACCAACAACTGTGTACGTACATATATACGACCTGCCACTATCTCATACTTCTTACCGCACCCCCAGCCCAAAGCTCCATTGGGCCAAGAGAAAAGAATTGCAGTCAGGAAATAAATGAAACGAACAAAAAAAAAAAACTTCGTTTTTTTCCCAAGAAGTAGGTACAAAAAAAAAAATTAAAAACCTGAAACCCATCAGCTATCAGCATTTCAAGTAGCGCCCTTGTGTGTTGTTTTGCCCTGTATCCCCGGGTCCCTGGTCTTAATACCGTTCTCGTTCCTGGGCCACCCCTCGACCAACCGCACCCATTCCAATCCAACCCCTTATACGGGACGCGGACGGGACGGCTTGTTGTTTTTGGTTGTAGTTAGTAGCCTTGTCGGGGATCATCATGAGAACAAGAAAGAGAAAGAGATTGTGGGGCTCCTGCTTTAGCTTCAGATTGAGCTCCAGTTCTAGATCCACTCGGCACTATACCAACACCACAGACGCCAACCAAGAACGAGAGAAGAGGGCACGTTTTTAAAAATGGAATTAATTTCTTTTGTATTCGTTATTTAGTTCGCTCTTTCAGAAGGCTCCCGCTCTCCATCTCTCTCCAACCTGTTTGTCTTGTGTTATTTTTGTCTCAATCGACTTTGGATTAAAAACAAAAAAAAAAGCCAGCGGAAACTTTTTTCAACTTTTTTTTTTTATTATTTTTTTTTTTTCATCCCATCCAGCTTCTGTCTGCTGGTTTGGTTTCGTAAGAACCGATTTTTTTCCCTGGCCTGTCTTTGGAAATGTGTGATTGTGTGTGTGTGTGGTGTCGTCTATACTAACGAAGGGATGTTGTATCTTTGAGTACACATCTACAAGTTTCTACAGAGAAAAAATTAAGTTCATATAGTAGATGCAAGGGTAAGTGGTTATGGTAGCAAAGGAGGTGACGACGACGACGGGTCAGGCGGGTAAGGAAAACGACGGACGACTACGACGACGGCGGCGGCGGTGGTGGTGTTGGCAAAAGAATCCAGGGGGTTGGATGGGGGAGGTTGATGATGATGATGATGAAGGAAACGAAAAAAAAAAGATCTGAGAAAAAAAAAAGGGAACAAATCGGAAAGAAGGAAAAAAATTGCTTTACATACCTACACGAAACGAACGAAACGGGAAGGTGGATGTTAATGGGGAAGTACTTCTCGTAAAAGGAAACCTCTTCGCCAGTTTTCTACCACTTGCCACTCGCCACAACCTGCCCCTGCCTGTGCTCTTACCCATCAACCTTCTTCTTCCACTTGGTTCGTCATCCAGGGATGACCCCCTTCCCCTTTGGTCTTCTTAAACGCCCTTCAAACACAAATGTAGTTACATTTCTTCGATATAGGTACACTGAACCGACCGACCGACCAACCGACCGACCAAAGCGACAGGCCAAGAGCTTGGGATGAAAAAATTAAAAAAAAAAAAAATCGACCGAAAAGAGAATGCTGAAAAAAAAAATTGTTTCAAATCTCAACCAACCAAATGGCGAATAAAGGCACAAGCACAGGATAAAAAACAGAAAAACCTTTTTCATGCATGACAGACTCAAATAGATTTGTTTGAATTTAAATCCTGATGCTACTGCTGCTGCTGGAAGCTCTATGTATATAACTCTCTGGTATTATAATGGTACTGATAGGTAAAGCTCTCTCCTCTAGCACTACTCTATAGCTAGCTATGCAACCTCTAAGACAGCTACAAATAGATACGGGGAGAGAATTATTTTCATTTAAAAATTCATTCAAGTCTCACATAGTTTAGTATTAAAACATGTAGATATTTATCTTTCTATCTGCTGGGGTATCCGAGAGGATAATCTAAAATCGTATTTTGCATTGCGATAGATGCAAACCTACATTTATTTAAGAAAAGAAAAAATCTTGTGAATTTTATTAAAACATCAATTGAAGAGGGATTCACATTTGCGTGTATTATTATGATGACTTATGTAGTGATGATGCTACGAGTAGAGTTCCCGCCTGGAAAAAGAATCTAGTTTTCAATGAGGCCCTGAAAAGTTTTTCATAGTTACTAACAAGGGTCTAGCAAGGGTTACAATAGGCATTCGCTAGGCTCTCACTAGTTATGAACCTTTTTGCCTCGACAGTTAAATCTTGTCTAAGCCCTGACCAGTTCCAATTAATCCCAGAAAATAAATTAAATGATTGGTATGAGAATTGGTAACATGACGATGGACATAGCCTATATTATAAAGTTATAAACTTTGTTGGTTTGTATGTAGGGGGTATAGTCTTGAACTACTGAACCGACTCTATACATATCTTTGGGGTGTTGTCTCCATGTTGTGTGTGTATAATGAAATAAAAATAAAAATTAGATTATTAAAATATAATTTAATTTTATTATTATAAAGTAAACTTTGAAATTATCACAACATTAATTATTAATTATATAAATTATAAAAGTGACGCGTTTCTGATATGTTAATCCATCTTCGGGCTTCAATTTGTTGAACTATGGTGTTAATTAGCCAAGTATATTTGTCTATACATTCCAAAAACATGAAATTCTTATAGACATGTAGTCCTTTTTATAATAATAAAATAACTAAAGAATTATAATGAGAGCTTGTGGAGCGAAAGCTTGGAAAACGACGAAGGACAATAAGGTTAATTTACGAAAAAATGAATATTGTTATTAGAGTTTAAAACGATCCTTATTTTATTAATTTTCATAAAATGTTTTCACTAGTTAGTTACTAGCTAGAGCCTCATAAGCACTTAACTTAATAAATATTCTCAGCGAGGCATTAAAGGAGGTCTGTCATGTTTTCCTCGTCTAGATTTTCCTTATCGAAAACTACCCAGGGCCTTGTCTAAACTAGCCAAAAACTTGCCATTTTTCCAGCCGGGTTTATTTTGTCAATCGATGTATGGTTTAAATACGTAGTACCTACATCGAAAATCTTTAAAAACTGTTGAAAAACCTGAAAAATATAATTTTTAATTAGACAATTTGTGGAATAAAAGTAAAACAAAGTTAAAATCAAAGAAATGTACCTACCTATTGTCTTTTTCCAAGTCCTATTAGTTGTTGACTTCGTTATTGTGAGTAAAATAAAATTGGCCCAGAGTCGAAATCAGGGGTTAAATCGGCCAAGGCTAAGCACGCACTTGCGGTTTCGATCGCGCGACTATTAATAAATAAATTTGGTGGAACAACGGCTCATGAAGAACCAGGGCCGCCTAGTGACTTACAACTCTCAACCATTCCTGTGTGCGTGTCTGCAGGAATGGAGGGGACCCACAATTTATTGCCGAAACCGAACGGCTAAGGTGAGCGGCACTTTTCTATAACAAGAGATACTCTTGGAGGATTTGTCACTTCCTCGCAAGAGGTAGTAGCTCCGAAAAAAAAAAAATTAAGGTGGAAGCGGCTGGTATTAAACCCCAGACCTCTGGCATGACAGTCAAACGCACTAACCATTATGCCACGGGCTACTACCAAATGATCGCTGATATTTTTGTAAAGAAATTGTAGGGCAGTAAATTGATATTATTTTTTTTTTCAAAATTCTGAAATTTTTAAAAACTTTGCGAAATTTAATTTATATTTGTTTTACTGCACATCAATTCGCATTTACATACATAAATACTCTGAATCCGGGTTGAATCCGCATCACTCAGCATGTGCTTTAGAATAATCTGTGTTTAATCCATTTATTTTTCTAATGTTTAGAACTAAGCAATAATAGGATTTTTATTTATATAAATCTACATAACGTGTACTAACAATAATCCAGAAAAAATTGTTTAAAAAATTCATTAAAATAAAAAAGTACGTATACGCCCAAGTGTACCACTATTGAATCGTCATTTTTAGAGATAATAAAACTATAAAATATTTACGGCTTTGCAACTAAATTAATATAAAATTTATTAATTACTAGACTCCAGCGCCACCTATCGGATAACGGATAAGCATTTACAAAAACCTTCTCCATGAAAAGAGATATTTTCCAACTTAAATAGTTATCGATGAAATCAATGGTGTCGGAGTTTACTAACACATTCATTATTTTTAGTTTACATATATGCATACTCACATACATTATGTACATAATAGATGATAATTTGTTTATTTAGTAGTTCATCAAAAATCGATCACGAAGATTATTATCAATCTTAAATTTATTCACGCAAGTCAAATGATTTATTTATTACTTCCACAAAGCTTATCATTCAATACCCCATTGTGAATGTTGACGAACGTTCTTATTTTCAAGGTCTTTTTTTAATAGATGGATAGATTGAGAGATCATTGGCTTTTCTAAACTGCCTCTAACCACGAAACAATCTCTAAACCTTGTCTTTGCAAATTTGCTTCGAAATAAGATTTAAACGATTATAATAAAACAATTTGGGTTTTGCAAAGTTCTCTGAACCTTAAATAGACAAAAATAATGCAAACTGGTGCTTCATGTTTCTTTTTTTGAGTTGAAACCTAGAAGCTAGTTAGAAATAGTTTTTTTTTTTTTTTTTTTTTTTTTTTTTCTTAATGGTAATTTATGAAATTATTTGTTTCTGCAAAAATATACTCGTATGTACGTAAAGGTATGTGTATCATGATTATAAGGAATAAACGAACCACCCGGAAAAAGCTAATTATGTGTTCATTCATATAAAAAGATTAATTCTTATTTTTGTTTTGTCTTATTTAACATTATGAAAACGTAGTTCTTTATGTAAATATGTACATAATGTTCATGTATGTTCATAAACTTATGCCTGTGTGAATTTTTATTGTATGCGAATTCATTACTCATTAAAGAAGCTATACCTAAATGAAGAAAACAAACTTAACTAAATTGCAAATCGATTTTGTTCGGATTTTTTTTTTTTTTTTTGTTTTTTTTTTTTATTCTTGGTTTTGGCAAGTTCATTGATTTTCACATTATTATTTTTATCAATTGAAACATTTATAATTATTAATTTGAGTCTTTTTTCGTTCGTTCCATTTTTTGTTTTGTTAATCAAAAATTAAATATATTTTAATTACAAGTTCTGGATTCCTTTAAACATCGGATTTGAGATTTTAATCAAAAATATTAATTACTGTAATAGAGGAGATGATCTGTTGAACGTAAAAGCAAAAGATCTCAGCTTAGTTACAGAAATAAGAACAGGATTCTTAAGTTTGAAATTTAATTTATTTAAAGGACGGACTTCAAGGACGACTTTGAGGCTTGATATTATTCAAAATTTTGTTATTTGCAGGGTGAAATGGGGTAGGTTAGGTTAGAGTGGCCGTCTGGATGTTGTTGACTCACTTAGACCCCAAGGGTCCATTGTTATACCACTAAAGAAAGTTACTCATGGGAGAGTAATGAAATTAAGCAAACCATTTTGTACTTTTAATGAAATTTGAGAGACATCTCGTGTCTATCGTTGCCAGTTCACTTGTGGTATTATCAAAGAAGGGGTTACCGAGGTAGGTGTTCCTTCTATTGGAGAGTGCCGGATATGTACATAGAAGATGTTGGACTGTTTCCTCTTCTTTCTCGTCCATGCAGCTTCTACAGAAGTCATTGGTGTAGACCCCCAGCCTCTTAGCATGTCTACCTATGAGGCAGTGTCCTGTTATGACTCCAATTGTGGGGCTTATACTTTATCTGCTCAGGGAAATCAAGCCTTTTGACCGCTTCAGGTCTATGCATGGCCATATTTGTTTAGTTGCTAGGCAGGTGGTAACCTGTAACCATCTAGCATTTGTTGATTCTAGAGCATATTGTTTAAAAAGGTGTTTGCATGTAGCAAGTGGTGTTCCTATATTGTGTCTCTGTCTAACAGTGGGCAGAATTGTTCCGTTTTTGGCGAGCTCATAAGCTTTGCAATTTCCCGGAATGTCCCTGTGGCCCGGCACCCAAATGAGGTGAATGTTAAACTGTTCTGTCATCTCATTCAGAGATGATCGACAGTCGTGGATTGTGATAGAGTTTGTGGAGACAGACGCGAGAGATGTGAGAGCGGCTTGGCTTGGTCTGAGAAGATACGTATATCCTTACAAGATATAACGTTTTCTTTGAGCCATGATTATGCCTCTTTTATCGCCATTACTTCAGCTTGGAACACACTACATTGATTGGGAAGTCTGTATGATAGACTGAAATTCAGTTGTCTCGAATAGATACCAATTCCAACGCCGTTTTCTGTCTTTGAAATGTATAGAAGTGTATCGTGTTTTCTTCTTGAGGTCCTCCTTCTTCCCAAAAGGATCTTGTGGGGGATAGAAATATGGAAGTTATTATCGAATGCCATTTTTGGGGTGGTATAGTCTAAGCTATCTGGGATAGATCTGAAATTGCCTAAAATAGTAGTATGACCAGTGTTGTTACTGATCCATTAAGAGGTGGCTCTAAGCCTCACGCATGAGTTGCCTGCCACCGTTTTGGAGAAGATGTCAAGAGGTGTTAGGTTTAGAAGAACTTCTAAAGCTGCTGTTGGCGTTGTGCTGGACTTTAATGAGTTTATTCAAATTTACCATCTTGTCCAGTGCGGTCCACCATACGACAATTCCATATGTGAGTATCGGTCTGATTACCGAGGTATGTAACCAGTGGGTTATTTTTGGAGAAAAGCCCCATTTTGAGCCTTTACAAGTAAAGAGTGCTACAGTAGCCTTCTTTACTCTCATCAAAATTTGCCTTCCAATTTAGTATAAATATGCTCTAGAATAAGGCCTAAATATTTGGCTTGGTCGGAGAAGCTTAGGGGTATTCCTTTAATTTTGGGTGGTCTAATTTGAGGAATTTTTTACTTTCTCGTAAAGAGTATACTAGTTCCGTGAAATGGGGTAAAACGGAACAATTTTAACCCATATTAAAAATTTGTATTGTATGTATTTCAAAGATGCACGATGAACTTCGAAAATCACTTTAGAGCTTGGCCACCATGATGGCCATTAATTTTACGTAAGAATGTAGCCTGCTTTATTTTTAATATGTTATGGGTATTGTTCAAAATATACTAACGGCCATATTGTTGACTTTCTTCAAAGCTAGTTTTACGGAAAAACTAGTTCTATAAAGGTTTCCAGTTGTAATTTTTTCACAAATTTTTATTACTTTGACATTTAAATCCACACATATTTTGAAATCTAAATCAAATTAATAATTTTGTTTTTGAATTTAAAACTTGAAACCCTTGTAAGTCTAGTTTTTTCTGTGAAACTAGCTTTGAAGAAAGTTAATAATATGGCCATAAAAGTTTTTTAACAGGGGGTAAAACTTTAGAAATAATTTTCTAAGAAATAAATAAAATTTCCAAATACCTAACTGAACCACTCAACTGATTTTAGTGAAATTTTAAAATTTTCAGGCATGATGACGGATAAGTTTGAGACACCATCACAATTATTTTCGCTCATTTCCGCGCCATTTTATTATTATTTTTTTATTTCTTCAAAAAATATTATACCGTCATCAAAATTTATAAAAATTCGATTCTCTTCTTCCCAGGAAATTTGAACCAAAATTTAAAAAAGAGCCTGGGTTTGACCCACACTGATAACTTCCCATTGGTTCCCTTTGAAACTCGATACCTGATATTATTTTTTTATAAGAAAATTACCAATTAAAAATCTTCGAAAAACCTATCAGTTGGTTGTTTGCTTTAACATCAAGGGGCTGTTTGCTTTAAATATATGCGACACGAAAAATTTCAACAATTTTTTGCAGTTTTTTTGGCCTAGAAAAAAAAAACCGTGAATTGAATTTTTTAACAAACCTCATAAATTACTAATTATGACATTATGTGTAGACTAAAATTATCCGGGAGTTTATATCATTGAGTTGTTGTCGAATTATTCGAGCCAAAAACCATTTTTAAACAATTTTTACCAGTTTTTTTTTTTGCAGTTTTCTTGGCCTAGAAAAAAAATAAACCGGTAATCGACTATAACTTTGTGTATTCCCGCCTGGAAAAAGAATCTAGTTTTTAATAAGGCCCTGGCAAGTTTTTTATAGCTACTAAAAAGGGTCTAGCAAGGGTTACTAGAGGCATTCACTAGGCCCTCGCCAGTTATGAACCTTTTTGCCTTTTCAGTTAAATTCTGCCTTAGCCCTGACTAGTAAAAACTATATTTGTTCTAATATTTTGTTTTAAATGGTTTTCCATACAACCATTTCAGATATGGGGGTCAAAGCTAAAAGCTGTCAGTCGCTCTTTTAGGTAGAACAACTAAGAACAGGGGGTCTAGCACGTAACTTGAGACGATCGAGTTTACTCGATACAATCGGACACAGCCAGTTCCTCATTGATCTCAATCGAGTGTTTTCGGTTGAATTGAACTAAATAAGGAACTGCCTATACTAGATTGTATAATAAGATCCTGCTTTTATTAATTTTCGTAAAATAATTTCACATAGTTAGTTACCATCAAGAGCCTTACCAGTACTTTACTAAATAAATGTTCTCAGGGAGACACTATTAGGGGTCTGTCAGGGTTTCCTCGTCCATGTTTTCCTTACCGAAAACTTGCCAGGGCCTCGCCTAAACATGCCAAAAACTTGCCATTTTTCCACGCGGGTTAAATAACTCGAAGTTAATATTTTTGTATGTTCTCAAGATATTCGATATTTTTTAACAATTTTTAATGGTTTTTTTAATTAAAAAATACTGTAATAAAAAAAAAGCCAATTGAATTTTTCTGAAAATCCTTTCTGCACGTTTTGGCCTTATTATCTGTAAAATAAAATTTATTGAATTCGATATCTCTATCCGTTCTCGAAATATCGTCAGCGAAAAAAAGCTCCGGAACGTACGAGCGTACGAACGTACGTACACAGACATCTCTCTAAAAACAATGTATTTTGGCATACAGCCTTCTGATGGTGTTCTTAAGAAACTGTAAAAAGTCCCCATCGATAGGAGCGCCGCTAACAATTTTAGGGGGGGTAAAGGCCCCCCAAAATGGTTTTTCAGCAATATCTACCTAACGGTACCTTGTACAGAAAATATATTCAAGACAAATTTGTAGCTTAGAAAATTTCCTACAAAAAAGATTATAACACTTTTTTCATAAAAGTATCGGTTTTCGAAATAATTCAATTGGTAGAGTTAAGGCTTTCAATTTTCTATGCAAATGGAGAATGCGCATAAATTGCTGAAAAACCATTTTTGGGGGCCTTTAACTCCCCGTAAAATTGTTAGCGCCACTCGATGGGGACTTTTTACAGTTTCTTAAGAACACGATAAGGAGGCTGCATACCAATCCAGCTTTCCGGCGATTTTTCCGAAGTCAAAATATCCAATATGATATGGACTAGTAATCCGACTCCAGAGACCTCGAAACATCGATAAATGTCAAAATTTTCAATTTCACAAATTGGACCGATTACAATAGCTTCCAATGGCAAGTTAAAAATTTTGACAAAGCTGAATGTTTCAGATCAATCTGTTAATAATACTTACTTACTTTACTTTAGATGTTGGTCACAGTCCAGGATGTACTACTCAACCAACAAGCCCCTCCAGCCAGCTATAGGTCCCTAGATGTTAATAATATTCGGCAAAAGAAGATCCTATTACAACGAATGCAACGAATTTAATGGATTAAGACCATATACACAAAATAGAAAAGCTTCATTTCTGATAAATCTTTCGATCGTAAAGCAATGATCTTGAAATAAAATAGTATGTCAATACTTGAAACTTCGATTTGCGAAAACAATAACGCTGCTTGCTCTCAGTGTTATATCTTGAAAACCAATATAACCTCAACATTGTTGTAAACTCTCCAGACTATGACCGTGTATCGTCGTCTGCGGCTTCAGACAACGTGTCGTGCTTTTTTTTTTTTTTTATTTTTTTCGCTTTTCTACTTTTTCAATCAATACTAAGTTTGCGGTTGACTAGGATTTTTTGTATCTTTTTTCTCTTTGAGCCTGCACGCGATGAGAAGTTGATGACTGATGGATAAGAGTGCAAAGAGTGTGAAAAGTAAAGTGATACTTTAGATACAGTCTGTAGTACGATACGAGCGGATATAATGCACTTCATATCTTGTGTAAAGTCATCCTCGTCTCGTCGCGTCGTCGGTCGGTCGTACGTACTGCTGGCTGATTTTTCTGTGTAGCAAATATCATATTTGAAGCGTGACGTATTTTTTCTGCTTACGCTCTTTCTATAGGTAGATAGGTACCACCTTATTGTCGTCGCTTTATTTTTTTTCTCTATAAAGCTTTACCATCGCATCGCCATTCGCCATCCGTAAGCTATATTATCAATGAATGCACTTAATGCACTTGTATGTGTTCTTCTCTGTGGCTAAAAAGAAATCAAAAGATGTTGATGGATTTGTGGAGAAGGGGAAACGGTGATGGTGTATAGATGGGGTTGAAACAAAATCGACGTCAATGTACTTTATCGACATATGGCATTGCAGAAGCACATCAAGTTGCACTTGTGTTTCGTTTAAGCGATAATTGTAGCAAACTTAATGCATACCTCTGTGTATAAACATATATATATGTATATGTACATTTATAAGTATGTATACATACATACATACCTGCACAGATATATAAAATAATATGTATGGATATCTTCATAACGCACAACGGTAAAACAATCGTATTCCTATAGCCGTTATGGGACTTGTTACACTCGCTATAAGAGGCAACACAGAATTAAAAAAAAAAAAAAAAAAACTAGAATAATCAATAAATAGAAAATGGTATTTTATTTTTTTTTTCTCCTTGCTCAATATGTTTGGGTCTTAATTATTTTTAACCGTTTAGATTTGATTTGTTTCGAATAAATTAATAAGATTTTGTTTTCTTTCTTTTCTTCTTTTGCAGGTGAGTTGAATATGAAAAGATGATGTATAAAAAGAATACTGATATAAGTAAGTATCAAACTAGATAAAGTTATTTGTGACAGAAGAATTCTTTGCATAGGTATTTACGTCAGAATTAAAAATGGTTTTCAGAACTACTTTGAAGACTAAAATCAACATAGACTAAGAGCCCACTGCAATTTTTGGGTGTGAAGTATAGAAAAAATTCAATGATGCAATAACCCGCCTGGAAAAAGAATCTAGTTTTCAATAAGGCCCTGGCAAGTTTTTCATAGTTACTAACAAGGGTCTAGCAAGGATTACTATAGGCATTCGCTAGGCTCTCGCCAGTTATTAACCTTTTTGCTTTGTCAGTTGAATTCTGTCCAAGCCCTGACTAGTAAAACTAGATTTGTTCCAAATGTTTTGTTTTACATGGTTTTCCATTCAACCATTTCAGATATGGGGCTATATTATAGCCCCATTTACTAAGGTGTGTGGGCAAGTATGTGTGAAAGACTGTAGGTATGTTCAGTGATGTTGTTCGGAACAGTTTAGAACATAAAAGAACAAGTTCAATGAGAAATCTTCTGTTCTAAACTGCTCTGGCTTGCTGTTCAGTGAGTCTGTTTGCATACTTGCTTTTTAGGTAGAACAACTGAGAACGGTTTTCTGAGAAATGTCGAAATCAGTTGTGATTCTGTCTTGTTCTGATTTGTCTAGTTGCGATTTTACTATTTGACATACCGATTCACAATCATTATTTAAAATTTGCACAGTTCACACAAAGATTTTTATTACGATATAATAAGATTCTGCTTTTATTAATTTTCGTAAAATGATTTCACTATTCATAGTTAGTTACTAGTAATTTATTGAATAAATGTTCTCAGCGAGGCACTAATAGGGGTCTGTCAGGTTTTCCTCGTCCAGGCTTTCCTTACCGAAAACTTGCCGGGGCCTTCTTTAAACTTGCCAAAAACATGCCATTTTTCCAGGCGGGAAGATAGGTCTTTACTTTCTATTCGCAAATATGAAGGTCCTGCAACCTGTGGTTGGGGTGTTGCTGCAATAAAAATGCATTTCTTTCTGAAAGAGCCCAGATAAAAGGTATACCATTAAAAAAACTATATTTAATAAAAGAGCTGAATACCATAGACTTGAATATGGGGGCCCAAGACCTGCTGTATGCAAGACGCGCTATAAAAATAAATTTTCAGGTGCGTCTTGCATACAAAAGGCCCCTCCTAAGAAGTCTTGGACCCTCATATCCATGTCTATGGTATTCAGCTCTTTTATTAAATATAATTTTTTAAGTGCTATATCTTTTATCTGGGCTTTCAGAAAAAAATGCATTTTCAATGCAGCATTATTTGCAAACGCCCCGAACTACGGCTTGCATATTTGTAAATAAAAAGTAATGACCTATCTTATTGCATCATTGGATTTTTGCTATACTTCACACCCAAAAATTGCTGTGGGCTCTCGGTCTAACACTCGGAACTGTTTCAATTATCAAAAAAAAAAAAGCTTAGGTTCACATTGAAAACTCTTAATGAAAATAAAAAACGACTTAGCTCTGAAATCAAAGAATTAACAAACAATACATTAACACACGATATAAATGTAGCCCAAATTCTTGGACATTTGGGTCTACCAATTTTTTGGCACAACTACGGAGAGTAGATACAGTGCTGCCAAAAACATTCCGGATTTTTTCCCATAGTAATGATTTTCTTAATACCAAGTAGAAAACTAACAACTTTCCATAAGTTTTTTAATAATTTGTAAAGAGTATGAGACAAGTTAATAATAACCTTAAAAATTTAATGCTACGATGACAAGAACAATAAAAAAAAATTATTTTATAAAGTTACTCAGTAACATGCCTGTGCAAAACTAACCGGATTTCAAAAAGATTGCGAGTCTCGATGTTAAAGTAACGGTTTTTTCGAGTCTTTTGACTCAAGTCGTAGGTTAAAACGTTTTTACAAGTTGAGAGCTGTGTAAGTTGAAATTATATAGTGCATAAAATGGCTAAAACACGTTATAGAACGCGATTCGATACGAAATAATTGAAAAGTTCCAAGCCGGTATAAAACAAAAAGTAATCGCTGAAATCTTAAAAATTCCAACGTCAACGGTTTGCGACATCATTAAAAAATCTAAAAGTGGAAAATCAGTAGAAGCAGATCATTTTGGTGGACGCCCTCGCAAAACAACAATTAAAACTGATAGGCGCATAAAGAATTTCGTGCTTAAAGACCCTTTTGCGACTTCAAAGACAAATTGTGATGAACTTAATCTACCCATAGGGCCAAGTACGGTCAGGAAGCGTTTAAGGGATTTCGGTCTTTTTGCATTTCGACCAGCTAAAAAACCTCTTCTTACTGCTAAACATCGTAAAAAAAAGGTTATCTGTAAAAGGTATTTGGGAAAGACTTAAAATTCCTAATCAAAACACTTAATCCAGGGTTGAATTTGCAAAAAATCATCTTAACCGGTCTTTAAGCAAATGGAGGAGTGTGCTTTTCAGTGATGAAAGCAAATTCAACTTATTTTACTTCGATGATGCAAGGACAGTGAGGCGCTCAAAAGGTACGCGATTAAAGCCTGCAAATGTACTCCCTACAGTAAAGCACGGTGGAGCCTCGGTGAATGGTTTGGGGCTGGTTTTTCAGGAGCAGGCTGCGGTCCTATACACCAAATCACAGGAATTATGGACCGTTTCCAATATAGGGACATTTTGGAGTGAGTAATGCTTCCATACGCAGAGGAAGAAATGCCTCTGCGTTGGGTTTTTCAGCAGGATAATGACCCCAAACATTCTTGAAAGCTGCTAAAAAAGTGGTTTGCAACTAAAAATTTTCGTATCTTAGAATGGCCATCTCAATCACCCGATTTAAACCCAATAGAAAACTTGTGGGCCATTTTAAAAAGGCCGGCTTGGAAAAAAAGCACACGTCAACAACTTCTCTTTTTGCAGCTTTGAAAAATGAATGGGAGAACATTCCTGCTTCTGTTTTCGAGAATTTAATCCAGTCAATGTCGAGTTGTGATAAAAACAGGGGTTACTGGACAAAATATTAAATAAATAATAAAAGTTAATTGCAAAAAAATAAAATCCGGTTAGTTTGTCACATTAAAATTTTGAATTAACTTTAATTTTTTGCATTTTTTTTTTGTTTTGATGGATAAAGTTCCATGGTTTTTGTTTCAAATAATAAAATTGTTTGATAAAAATCGGAAAAAATTGCAAACTTTTAATTTTTTCATTTTTATATCACAAACCAACAATCAATGCAGTTTACCAAAAAAATCCGGAATGTTTTTCACACCACTGTATGTCAATATCGATCAAACCACTGGGATAGTTCTCTACAATTTATTGCATTATTATCAAAAATTGGTCGTGAAAAAAAAAAATTATGTGTATGACATTAGATTAATTTCGCCGCTACAATGGGCTGTATTTCAATTAAAGTATTCCAAATATACAGGGTGATCGGTATAAGATGCACCAAACTGCTGCAGCGAGTAGGTTGGGTTACGACAAGAAAAAAATCGTATGGGAAGGGGGGGTCTATTACCCCCCCCCCCCCCCCGTTTAGACAGGAGGGGCAATTTTCTAAAAAATTGACTTAAAAAAGAAAAAAAAATATTTAAAAACAACGGTACAATTTAAAATGCCATGCTATACCTTTTTGGAAAGCCAGAAATCTCTTCTTTGATTTTCATTTTAAGTTAAGTTGTGTTAGTGAATAGTTTTTGAAAAAATAATTTTCAAACTCGAAATTTTAAAAAATAAAAAAAAACTTTCAAATTTATTTTTTTCAAAATTTTATGTAATTAAGTATAATTTGTATTTTCAAAATTCAATACTCTTATTAATTTTCAATATAAAACAGAAAACCGGATGCTAAAATGTCATTTAGTTTTTGAGAAAATTGAAAATAACGAAATATACTTTACATATTTTGTAGAAATAGGATATTTTGAACAACAAAATAACGGATGGAAGTCGAATTTAAGGAAAACTTACATTTGTTATTTTCAATTTTTTTAAAAACAAAATCAGTTTGAACACAATTAAAAATTGTTTTTTTTCAAAAATTTAAGTTTGAAAATTAAGTTTGAAAAAACTGTTCACTAAAAGAACTTTATTTATAAACAAAATGGAAGCACATATTTTTGGCTTAACAAAAAAGTGTAGCAAGTCGTTTTAGCCGTTATCGATGTTTTTTAATAATTTTTTTTCTGTATTAAGTCAATTATTTTATAAAATTGCTCCTCCTGTTATTTTCAGTTTTCTCGAAAACTAAAAGACATTTTGGCATCCGGTTTTCTGTTTTCAAAGAAGATATTTCTGGCTTTCCAAAAAGGTATAGCATGGCATTTTAAATTGTACCGTTGTTTTTAAATATTTTTTTTTCTGTTTTAAGTAAATTTTTTTAGAAAATTGCCCCTCCTGCCATCCATCCATCCATCCATCCATCCATCCATCTAAACGGGGGGTAATAGACCCCCCATCTTATACCGATCACCCTGTATACCTACAATGAACACGAAAACAACTAAACTAGGATTAGGTTAAAATACAAAATAATTTAGATTGCAGGTTGCCACTTTGCCATCTGCAAATCCAATGTGGCTTTTCTTTAAAACACTTCAGATTTAAGGGTCAGATCTCAAATCGCAAATAGAACAAAAACGCGATTTGATTTGTGTTTACAATAGTGTCAGTGCCTCTTTTCAATGGAAGAATTTTTTCCATCTCAATACCACTTACGAAATGCCAAATTCAAACTAACACGTTTAGATAAATGTCACTTTTCCTTGGTAAGTGTGCAAGTGTGTAATAAATCTTGATTCATCCATCCATTTTTTTTTTAAGGAAAAGAACTTAGTTCAGGTCTTCAGTTCAGATCAAAAAAATAAAAAAAAATCGAATATTTTGGCCGAAAGGAAAACCACATTAATAAAGGTACCTATGTCTGCTTTGTTTTTTTTCTTCACAAACTGCCCCTGATTATACGAGTTCAGATGACATTTTTTAAGAAAATGGTTTGTAGAATCGTGCTTAAACCATAGCAAAATAAATAAATAAATTTGGTGTCATTTTAATTTTTTTTTTTTTATTGTCAAAGTGACAATTGGAGTTGTTAAAAATAAGACGAAAAATGCTCGAACATCATACTAAATCGTCTTAAAATTATCTTACAATTATCTTTAAACACTCGTACCATCTTTTGTACTTTCGCTTTTTCATTTAATTTTTGTAGAATACGGAAGAAAATTGTAAATATGTATTAAAAAATTGTAAAAATTGTAAAATTTTTTGAAACTACAAATAAATTGGTTGAGCTATAAAAAGCTATATGTGAACAACTGAAATATTTTTTTAAACGTCCAAAATAGTAAAGAAAATATTGAGTGTCTACATTTGATCTGACATATCTAACTGACCTTATTTTCAATAAAGCAGTAGGTACCAGTGTTGCCAATAGTGCAGATTTATCTGCATGTTGCAGATTTCCCACCAATTTCCAGACTTTTTAAATTTACAAAACTGCGCTTCAGATTTTGTCTGTATAATGTGCCTAAAAAATATTTTGTTCTTTTGACAAAAATTCATCGGTAGTGTTTGCTGTCATTTTTTTTGGCATTATTTTCTAGTTTAATCGTGAAATCAAATTGAAAGTGGCTAGTTAAGCAAAAGAAAGCTTTGGTTTTTTTCAAAAATGCTAAAAAAATTCGTTAAAATGGGAGGATGAAAATTAAAAAAAAAAATTATAGATAATATCGATTCCTTTATCATCGGCAAATGTTGAACGCATTTTTTCCAAACGCAATTTAAATAAAACCAAAATAAGAAATAAATTGGAAGCGTCCATAATGGAATTCTTCCTTCTAAAGAATATATTAAAACCAACCACAAAAACTGTATTGAATTTAAGGTTAAAGCCTAGTACGCAGATCGCGCAAAAATTTATCTTCCATACAAATATCCTCCAAAGATAAATTTAAGCGAGGATATTTTTTTAGCTAGGCAGTACGCAATTCACGCGCTAAATTCAAAATGTCTCCACTTAATTTAGCGCGCCCCGGCTGGAAAAATGGCAAGTTTTTGGCTAGTTTAGACAAGGCCCTGGGTAGTTTTCGGTAAGAAAAATCTAGACGAGGAAAATATGACAGACCCCCTTTAGTGCCTCGCTGAGAATATTTATTAAGTTAAGTGCTGATTAAGCTCTAGCTAGTAACTAACTAGTGAAAACATTTTATGAAAATTAATAAAATAAGGATCGTTTTAAACTCTAATAACAATATTAATTTTTTCGTAAATTAACCTTATTGTCATTCGTCGTTTTCCAAGCTTTCGCTCCACAAGCTCTCATTATAATTTTATAGTTATTTTATTATTATAAAAAGGACTCTATCTCTATCAAGTCTAAGAATTTCATGTTTTTGGAATGTATAGACAAATATACTTGGCTAATTAACACCATAGTTCAACAAATTGAAGCCCGAAAATGGATTAACATATCAGAAACTCGTCGCTTTTATAATTTATATAATTAATAATTAATGTTGTGATAATTTCAAAGTTTACTTTATAATAATAAAATTAAATTATATTTTAATAATCTAATTTTTATTTTTATTTCATTATATACACACAACATGGAGACAACACCCCAAAGATATGTATAGAGTCGGTTCAGTAGTTCAAGACTATACCCCCTACATACAAACCAACAAAGTTTATAACTTTATAATATAGGCTATGTCCATCGTCATGTTACCAATTCTCATACCAATCATTTAATTTGTTTTCTGGGATTAATTGGAACTGGTCAGGGCTTAGACAGGATTTAACTGTCGAGGCAAAAAGGTTCATAACTAGTGAGAGCCTAGCAAATGCCTATTGTAACCCTTGCTAGACCCTTGTTAGTAACTATGAAAAACTTTTCAGGGCCTCATTGAAAACTAGATTCTTTTTCCAGGCGGGGCGAAATAATGTTCAATGCATTCTTTCACAGATAAATTTTGACATTTGTGCTCTTAGCAAACGATTGTAGAGATAAGAATTGTAGGGATAAAATTTAGTTTAGCTTGAACTGCGTACCTGTCTTAATAAAGAAATGCTTAGGGCATACAACTTAAGTGCTTATGATTTAAATATTATCTAAAAATAAAAAACTGTGATCTAAATTAATAACATTAAAATTGTGATATAATTAACTTTTGTTTAATGAATTTTTAAGATATTTTTCTTGATTTTTAATAAAGAATATTTATTTATAAAATTAATTTTTTTGTTAGAAATCTGCACTTAAGATTTTATTTTCGTCATTATTGTAGACTTCTGAAAATATCTACCTACTTGGCAACACTGGTAGGTACCTACCTACTTAGCGAAGTATACTATCATAAATTAGTTAGGTAAATGTATTTACCTATGTGTTCTGAATAAAAAAGAATTCTTTAATTGACCAACACACTATCGCTAATTTGCCCAAGGGCTCAGAAACAACTTAGATATTTTTACTATTGATTATTATTTATTTAGCTGAGATTTTATTTTTATTTTTCCAATGAACCTTCGCTCTCTTATTGGGATCTCAAAGAAAAATCAATTTAAGATAGGTACCTAAGTACTTAAGTTTTTGAGACTGCGAAGGCGTTGTCAAATAGCACCACTATAATTTATCTATCTGTTATTCTAAATAGGTATATGTATGTTTATTATGTTTACTATCAAAAATTTCGTCAAAGAAACATAAAATTGAATAACTTCTTTTGTGCCTTTGAAAAATATGAATGCCTGGAAGAAATGGAAGCACTTTAAAGTTTGTGCATGTGGTATCTCATAAAAACTTATACATACCTGCAAATTAGTCGCAAAGGTTTCTTGGAAATAATACAAATAAAATATATAGGTATCTGACGTTTAAGGGGTATATAAACCAATACATAGCACTTGATAGTTTTTTTTTCTTGCTGTTCTGTAGCTGTCGTGGTTGTCGTAGCCGTTTGTCGTCGATTGTTTCACATTTGTTCATTTTAAACCATCCTCTTCATCATACCTATCTAACCTACCTGCTGGCCTGCTGCTGCCAAATCCAAGAGAAAAAGAAATTAAAAATAATAAAAAAAAAAGAAAAAAAACTACCTACCTATATAAGTACTGGAAAAAAATAACTCTGACACACCATATTGCTGCCCATGCTTCAACACCACATCAACACTTAAATATACCTAAAAGTTGAACACACAACAGCAATTTCGTATTAAATAAAATAAATAAATAAGTTAGCTTATATTTTATTTCTTGCCCCTGTGTCTTTTGGATTTCTTTGATGGGCTGGGATCATCGAAATGGACTCTTTTATGCTTATTGCCCCGTGCAAGGCCGTAGCTAGAAACATAATTTAGAGGGAATATGATGACAGTAGGATGGTTTTTGTATTTGTTCAGTTAGAAAAGTGTGCGAAAAATTTTAAGAGAAAATAGGTTTGTTCGTTTACGTGCCAAAACTCCGAGTTTTGGTCCAATTTTGGTCCAGTTTTGGGAAGTAAACTAAAACAGATAATAGGTATTATGTAAATCCAGCATAATCCTATGTTTTCACTGAAGGTTTTGTGAAAACGGCTACTGCCTCTTACGAGGAATTGACAAAACCTTCAAGAAAAGTGCTGTTCGCATTAGCCGTTTGGATTCGGCAATAAATTGTAGGTCCCCTCCATTCCTACAGAGACGCACACGGGAATGGTTGAGAGTTTTAAGTCACTAGGCCCTAGTTCTTCATAAGATATTGTGCCATCAAATTTATTTATTTATTTATTTAATAATCAAGCGCGTTTGAGCGCGCGTCTATTGTGTTCAGTTCACCCAGTAAATTTTAAAGTTGAATCTTCATTTTCGTCATTCTCGTTTCCAAAAAGAGGTAATAATTGCCCTTTAACTTCTTACTTAAAATTAAATAAATAAATTTGTTGGCACAAACGGCTCATGAAGAACCAGGGCCTAGTGACTTACAACTCTCAACCATTCTTGTGTGCGTGTCTGCAGGAATGGGGAATGGGGACATACAGTTTATTGCCGAATCCGAATGGCTAAGGTGAGCGGCACTTTTCTATGACAAGAGATACTCTTGGAGGATTTGTCACTTCCTCGCAAGAGGTAGTAGCTCCGAAAAAAACTTAAGGTGGAAGCGGCTGGTATTAAACCCCAGACCTCTGGCATGACAGTCCAACGCACTAACCATTACGCCACGGGCTACTACGACTTCTAACTTGCTCTTTAGGAAATCCGGACACATGAAAAATGGAGCTCTCTACCATAATTTAGCTTTTTAGGGTGTTGTTTTACATTCTCCATAGGGATCTTTAAAAAATGCTTTAAGGCTTAAAAATAACTGTATTTGCCACAGAGGGAAAGTTTTTTTTTTTTAGTTTTTTTCCATTTATAGAATAATAAACTAAATTCTAGTGTTTACTTATTCTTTAGCTTTACCTAGTTTATTTAGTTTTTGAAAAAATTATTAACCACTCTGTTATTTAAAAGGAAAACAAATAACTTGTAAAATATCTATGTTCTTTTATTCTAAGCTTATTGAAAAAAAAAATTAAATGAAATAAAAAACTTAAAAAAATAAATCAATCAATCTATAGTAATTCCCCTTGGATACGGCCTTGTTTTACTATCTGCAAGCCTACCTGTTGGCCGTTCCCTCTTTGTTAAACCCTCTATTGAAGCTACCTGTCACTTGCGCTCCTGTAGTGGTCTTTCTCTTCGTCACCACTAAAGCATTTTTCCACATTTGTTGTTTTTTTTTTTTTTTTTTTTTTGTTCGTCATCACTATACACTACCATCATCATCAATTCCATTCCATCATTTTGTTACCTTGCTACTCGGCTCGGCTCTGGTCTGTTGCTTTATTTTTTTGCCTTTTGTCTTCTGTTACTGTTCGGCTGCCTGCCACTGCATTTATTCAAGGCTCAGCACTTTTTTTTTTCGTCGAAGTTCGGTGTTTGTCAATTTGTTTTAAATATCGCGCTTTATTACCGTTGCCGTCGCGGTCGTCTCTAAGCAAACCTACTCAATCTTCTAGTACTTTTGTTTTGTTTTCGTCTATGCTTTGCTATGCACTTTTTGCAAATACATAAAAAAAAAAAAACAAACAAAAAAAGTAAAAAAGTTGTTTAATAAAAAAAAGAAAACAACCGTATTTTAGTTGTCAACATCTAAAATAACGTGTTTTTTTTGTGTGTTCCCTTATTCATTGGAGTACGTATTTTATTGTAATTTTGCATTCCCTTCTTTTTCAACTTCTTATGTGCCTTTTGTGCTTCGTCCATATCGGTATCTGTTGTAATAGTCTTGTTTTATTTTTGTTATTTTTTGTTTTATGATTTTACAAGGATTTAATCAGTAAATTATAAAAAAAAAAAACGAAATTGAAAAAAAAAAAAATATCGGGAACAAGTGAATATATAGAGTATGTGCCTAAGTACGTAGGTACGTAAAAAAAATGAAAACGGAAACGGAATTGAGAGTGAAATGATGTGCGAAGTTTGACATTGAAAAATTTTTGTTGTGCGTTTTTTGTTTTGTGTCGGCTCTTCGCAATTTTCTTATTTTCTTTTTTTTTTTTTTTTTTTGTGCTTCTAGGATAATAACGTTTTTTTTTTTTAATTTACCTAGTTTGCTGAATCTAAGGATTTGCCAGTTTATTTTTGGATTCACGTTGCAACACGTGCTAATAAGTGATTTTATACTCGAGGTAAACTTTTTTTCATTTACCTATTTAAATTTGGTCCATGAAGAAGTTTTTTTTTTTTTTTAATTTTGATTCTGAAGTGGTGGCCTCGTTTTGGTTCTTAGTGTACAAATATTTCTTTTTAAGTGTTTTCGGAGAATTGGAAAGGAATTATGATTGAATTCCTTGGGTTACGTTGCGATGTGAATATTTATGTACATAATGATGGTGATGATGAAACCGGTTTTTGATATTCCTTCTTTTTCAGACGAATAATTACCGTACATATAGGTTTCTACCTATGTATCTTCCTACCTGTTTTTATTTAATACATAAAGGACACGATTTGGGTTTGAATTGATTAAAAGACAAACAAAATATCTGTAAGAAAAAAATCCATATCGTGCATGATCATTATTTCCGAAAGTTTATTTCTTTATGTTCTGTTTGACCAGCAAAAGGTTTTGCATTCATTTTAATATCGAGTTTTATCGAGTATGATTTATTTTTTCTAAAAAAAAGTCAACTAGGTAGGAACCTATTTATCTTTATTATGTAGGTAGGTACCTAAATCGATTTTTATTTTACTTAAATTTGACCCGAGGATCAAAAGCAGGGCCTTAGCGATCGATGGTTCCAAATTGATGGTTAGAGGATTGTAAAAATGGACTAGGGACCTACCTAAAAATCAAATAGCATTGTTCTTTTTGTCGCCCTATGCGATGCCCTAAACAAAATTATAAATACCTAGGTACCTAATGCTAGAAAGGTTCATCTATGTAGACATGTGCTAAATCAACTTGCAGATTCACTTTTGATTAAATTCTAAAGTGACCATCTCTTATTGTTCTTTTTTATGGCCAATTTGTCAGATAATTTAATTATTCTTTTTCAGTTTTTGTTAAATATTTATGGAAATGATCTGTAGCTACAGGTTCATTTTCATATCAGACGTTTTCTTTGAATTATTAAATGCATTTCAAATTGCACTGAGCTGTAAAAAATAATCGGTGAAATCAGGGATTTTATTTTTCCTTGGGTACAAAAAAAAAAAAACTCAATAACATAACATACCAACGAAAATCAATAAATTCTTTTAATACAAAATTAGTGAAAACCTCAATTTTTTTGGAATCCATAAAAATTCGCGCATTATGAAATATGTATATCTTAAGTGCTTTGAACATGAGCTGCGGCCTGCGAATGCGAATAAACCTTTTAAAAGAAATTTGTATTGCTTATTGAATTTTGCTTTTGTTTTTACTTTGAGACGAAGTGAATAAATGAAAAAATCAACTAATTTAAATAGAAAACACAGCGTAAAATTAATTTAAATTAGAAAATTTTGTATTTTAATATTATTTACGCGACCAACAACTTGTCTTCTGCGAATTGTCAAACGTTAATTCGCAATCCACAACAGCAGGACGCATTCCACAAATTAGCGAATAGAAATTTCGCTCGAATTTAAACTAAAACTCTCATTTTTCTTGCTTATGTTTGATGAAAATTCGCAATTGTCAGCGACTACTCATGTGAATGTCAAAGTACGCGACCATTCGCAGGTGGTATCTCATGTGCAAAGCACTTTACAGAACAATCTCTTTTTCATCAATTTGAGGTGACAGTGAGTCCAATGTGCGATAACAGTATTTAAATGACATTAGGTCTGTTCGGTTATTTCGAAAAACTATGCTAATTTTTACTTGGTATGTATTTTTGTTTTTGATAGAACTTACGACTTAAATTGCAAGAAATTGGTAGTTTTGGGAAGTAAACGAATAGAGGTATTTTTCCACTTTGAAATGACAGCTGTCAGGTTGCAAACATTAAGTTCTATTTAGAGGTGTATTTGATTGAAATTTTTCTAAGGATAAATCACAACACAGCAATTCTCTAGTAAATAGTTCAGAGTTTGTCCAGAGCAGAGTTCTGAGAAGATTTTTAGCGATCGGAGTAAACTCTGAACAGAGTATGTTCAGAGCACTCCGATTTTATTATGAAACACACTTGAGCACTCAATTGTCATAAACTATCTGTCAAATTACATGAAGTTGGTCGCGCTCAGTTCTCCGTCTGCTCGGTTATTTTATTCTGAGCTCATAGAGCACGATCTGAACGCGCTCTGTGCGAAAAAAGAAACACAAATTCCAAGCTCTGAGCGCTCTGAACTCAAAAAGAAACATAATATTTTTGTTTGACAGTTCGGGCGCAGCTCTGAACTAAAAAAGAAAAACGCCTAATATTAAAATATGTTTAACTAAATATTTGTCTTTGAATTCTGGTCGGAACTTGGGGAAAACAGCTGTCCCGGCGAGATGGTTAAGTTTATTTCTGAAATCAGGTTTACCTGGAATGTCTGTCAACGATAAACTCAGACACATCAGAGCTCTGAACCTGTGTTTCTTTTTTTTTTGTTTTGACATTGACACACAATAAAAAAGTTAAAGGCTGCGTTTGTATTCACGTATTTAAAGAAATTTTATGTAATTAAAAAATCAAGTCTTTTGAAAAAAAAAAAAAAAAAATTGTGCAGAAAGATTTTCGCTTTATTTTATTTTTAATACTTTTTAAAAATAATAATTTATCAGTAAAGCATTTTTCTCCTTGGCATATTTTTTGTTTGACTTGAAAAAGTTAATGTTGTCGGTACTTATGTAATGTTCTGTAACTCCCACATCCATAAAATAGACCAAACAACGAAAATTCTATTGAAATCAAAGAAATTTTATCAACTTAAAATAGCTCTCAATTGAATGCTAAAAAGTATTATTTCTAATTCATATAATAAATAGTTAAAAATTATATTTTAAATTTTGTAATTCTGTTTTGAAAAGTGTGTTGTGATGATATCTTGTAATCTTTTGACGTGCTTTAACTTTTTTTATCAATATCGGTTGAGTGTCATTCAGAATTTATTGGATTAAGGCCGCCTTATCCATATGACTCAATTCAATGCCTTCTGAAGTAGTGTTGGTGAAAACATCGAAATATTTTTAAAATCCTTGTTATCGATGATTTTCGGAAAAACAATCGATAGTTTATTTTTTAGAGTTTCAATTTTTTGAATTTAAAAGAAACGGATAAAGGGAAGCCTCAGATTTAACTAAACAAATACTAAACTTGTCGCTAAAATTACCAAAAGAATTAAACTAAAATAAAACTCGTCAATCCAACATAAACCACTACAAAAAAAAATGATATTTCAGGGTCTTAATAAGATCTTATTTCCTATATCCATATACTCTAACCTTCAACTTATCTTAATTTAGAAAAGAGAGTTGAAGACTGAAGCAAAAAAAAAAGAAACAAAAATTATGAATATTCCCACAAAAATTAATGACAGTGTGGAAGCTTAGGTCATATTAACAACTTAACCTTTTCTTGTCGGAGAATAACAATCTTCTATTATATAATGTGACTAACTTGTAGCTTGAGAAATTCTAAACCATAGTTTTTTTTTTTTTTAATCCAAACTATCAGACAAAACCTGATTGCAGAGTTCTTTCTCCTTTCGTGTTAATTTCTACATTTTTAATCCGATTAGGTACTACATATAAAAATCCCACAAAAAGAACAACACACACAAAAACAAAAAAAAATGACTTTCGATTTTCATTTCTTCGACTAAAATCCTTCAAATAAGATTTTCTCTTTCATTTATTGTGCTAACAACTTAATGATTTATTTTTCACAACGTAAATGTTTTTCTTCCCGAAAACAAAAAACCATTTCATCCATCTAGCGTATGTTTAAACAATAACCTGTTTCCATTCGTGGCACACATAAAGGATTTAACTACCTAAAAATTGTTTTTGCCTGTGTGTTTGTCTGTCCGTCCGTGCGTCGTTTCAACATCATAATATAGCTATGCAGGTATATGTATGTATGTATATACCATCTCCTGTTCTCCCGAACAAACAAGAATTAAACTAAAGGCCACTTTTAGCCATTTTGAAACTCATAATCGTGCAACTATTGTTAACGGGTGTAAAATTAAATCTGGCGCTGGTTTTACAATTTGCTCTTTATTACCGGAACACTTCTATGAGATCCCTCTTTTTAAGAGTTCTCATAAAAAAAGGGAGCTGCATCAAAAAAAAAAAAAAAAAACTTTAGATACTTGAAAAGGTAGCAGCAGACAGTGTTCCCACTTCAATTCAATTAAAGAAGAATTAAATGTACAAACAGGATTTTTCGTTAGATATTTTTGGTTGCTTTTTACATTTTGTTTTGTTCTGTTTTTAATTGAAACACAGCTCGTTTCATTTCCGAATTTGTTCAAAATTTTATTGAATGTACATTTGTATTAAAAAGGACTAAAGTAACAATTCAAAAGAGTGTGAAGTGTCCTTTTTTAGTCTTATTATTGTCTCTTAATTTGAGTATTTCTTTTTTTTTTTTTTTATTACCTCTGTTCGTACTTCTCAAAACTGCCAATTTCAGTTATAAACCCTGTCAAATTTCATATAAAAATAAAAAAATGATGGAAGTTTTGGAGAAGTAAACAAACAGACGCAAAACTATAAAAGTGGTTTTTTTTTTTTTACATAACCTTTCAAGCCTTTCGCACCGAATATTTACGCTTTCTGTATCGGCACTTTTACGACATATCTGGATAGACGTGACCATTTTTTTGGCATCTTCTAACATCGAAATTCTTCTCTTTTCATAATTCCAGTAATAACTACTCGTCCAGATGCTATACCCCACAATTTTGTTTGTAAATAAGAACAATGGTCGTAATTACATATGTATCATTAGCCGCATTTTATTATCTTTGGATCTGGATCAGGATCATCCCTTGAAAATTTAACGATATGGATCACAATGAGAGCAGTGTTATATAACCATCTCTTTTTTACTTACGTTTTAATTATTTTCAGTTGTTTCTCGTCTCTTTTCTTTGCACTACAACAAACGCTACCTTACCATAAAAGCCATCTACCCGCCAAAGTAAGAATTCATTTTTGGATCTTCGAAATAGATCCAGATAGAAGGCAGGATCCCGAATTGTTTTTGTATTACGTGTTGTAAAATGATCCTGATCCAGATGCGTAGAAAATAAAACGCAGCTATTATTTATTTTATAAAAGATCTGCATAAAAAACATTAAGTACACGTAAATTATATGCCTATTATGTATGACAAGGACAATTCAACTGAGTTACTTTGTTTTAACTGAGTTGTGTTGTCTCAACTGAGTTGAGTTGTTTCTGCCAAAATCTGACCTTAACCCAATTTCGGCTAGCGTTGCGAAAACGCAACGTCATACCTGAGAACTTCTGGAACTTAACTGATGATAAATTTTGATAAACTGTAGTAATCAATTTGAGAGTTAATTGAATTATCTAATCGACCTGTTTTTGAGGTATTTTTTTGAGGTATTTTTAAAATATTTAAAAATTTCATCAGAATTAAAATTTTTCAAAATAATGTTAACTACAGGTAAATAAAGGTTTAAATTATATTCTGAAATAATGTTGACGCAATTTATATGAGTTGCCTGTCTGACAGAATTGCACCCTATCCAACTGACTGCATTACTGCATTACTCTTTACAACTCTATCCTCTTTAATACCAATCCTCGTAACATACGAAATCCCCCTCTCTTTTATATACCCACCCACCGTACATCTTACGGCTCTAATGAACCAGTCTCTCGGATGCTACGGAGTGTTAACTCATACACTAATAACTTCGATTTTAACCTAAGCACCCTTTGCCTTAAATCCCGTCTCCTGAATCAACCTCCTCACTAACCACAAAGCTTAGCTATAAGTTTCTTAGGCCCATTTGCTGAAACGAATTTTAAGTATTTAAGTTCAACATAAGAGCTTATGTGACAGTTTACGCTGTGGAAAAAGTAAAACATAAGCGTCTAAGTTGAACATAAATAATTTAAGTTTCGTTTCAGCAAATGGCCCTTAGTTTTTAAGTTAGTCTAAGCATTAGCTTGTAATTAAGCCAAATAAATGGGGGTTTTGCCCCACTAAAACTAAAACTAAAAGGATGAGTATTTTTTTTAGGTAATTGTTTTGTTTTAATTTTTTGTAAAGATTAATTTTTATCTTTTTAGGGGTTGGTTTGAGAAACTTTAAATTCATAAATCGTACCTATAGATTTAAAAAAAAATAGTTTTTTGATTTTTTTAAATTTTCTTTGAGGTCAATTTTTGTTTGCAGTTTTTGAATATCTTTTTAAGGGTTCTTTTCAGAAACTCCAAACTTATACAAAAAAATGATAATTTTGGTCTTCATTTATAGAAAAAAATAAAGTTTGGGAAAAATGAGTCTTTTGATTTTTTTTCATTTTTGAAAAAAAAAAAAAATAATTCGGGGAAAATGATTTTTTTTTTTTTACAATTTTTGATTTTTATCTTCTTAGGGGTTAAATTCAGAGACTTTGAATTTATACAATGTATACATAGGTAATTTTAGTTTTCATTTTTGGAAAACAAAAAAAAAGTATTTTGAATTTTTTTTTGATTTTTTATTAATTTTTGAAAAAAAAAAATATTTTTTTTTAGGTCAATTTTTTCTTTTACTTTTGATAATTTTATTAATTTTAAATAATCTTTACATTACCGAATGTATCTTGGTATATTTAATTATTTTTTCATAAAATTATTCACGTTTTCCATGTAAGAAGAAAATTTTATTTCAATAATTTTGATACTGCTTTCGGCGAGCGTTGCGAAAACGCAACACGAATTTTATGGGAAATTAAAAGCTTTTCCAAACATTTTTTTTTAAATTTTTCTTCTAATTACACAAAAAATATCCAGTATGTGAAATTTCAAGTTTCTAAGTCAACTGGAACTAGTAGCCGCCGGAAATGGGTTAAATTAATTATCTTTACGACATTTGAGCTTTAAGAAAACCATACAAACTTTTTCGTATTGCTAAAGGCTACGAATTTCAGTTTTAATAAAAGATACATTTGATCCTAATATGCAATTATTTTAAGTCAAACTTTTGTAGAGACAACACAACCTAGTTGAGACGTGTGGTTTTGTAGCCAGCTCTAGATAACGAAAAAAGAGCAGCATAATATTGAAAAATAAAATTGAAAATTAAATGTAAAAGATACTAACGGCCATATTATTCACTCAATACATCCAGATTAAAACTTAAATCTGGATGTAAATCATACTAATTCAATGTAAATTCATCTGGATTTAAGTTTAAATCTGGATGTATCGAGTGAATAATATGGCCGTAAATGTTAAATCCTAAATTGAGTGAAAATCTAATCTTCATCAAAATTCATTTTAACGTGCATTATGTGACTTACACTGGTAAGAAAAAACAGAGTGCCTAGTGTGCAATCGTAGGTTAAATATTGATCCGTGGTTTAGGAATTTCAATTTACTGGTTTCGGGAGATTAACTGAGGTTCAGCGATGGTTCAAGCATGTAATTGGCTGTTATCACATACTTGAACCTGAAACCATCGTTGAACAACGAGTAAAATATTGAACCACGTTTATGGAACTGGCCATTAGGGTGATGGAACAAAAGATTTGCAACTTTCAGGGTATGTAATGTACTTTAGGATCAATCAAAAAACACCATTAGTGAAGCAAAAATTTTTTAATTTAATAAGATAAAGGGTTTCATCTTGCTGAGGATTTCCCGGAGAAAGAAAGAGTTTTCGGAAAAGTTAAAACAGAATTTTAAAGAAAAAAAAAATAAGAAATTTCAGAAACCGGTACAAATTATTTTGACACAAATTACCTCGTGTTATAACCTGACCTAGAAAACATCGACAAAACGATTTTAATGATTTTTTAAACAGCAAAAATGAAACGTGATAGAATATTTCTGACTTCGGATTCAACTTCAACACACTAAAAAACTTCACTGAAGTGAACTTTGTTTCTTCGTCATAGAATTGTGTTGACCAGTGTCATTAATATGGCTTGTCAAACTAGGTAACAAATTTGTTCGTATGTATGTTAAAATATGTCAAGGCCAAAAGAAATATTTCAAAAATATTTGGAAGATACAAGATTCTGATGTATTTATTTTTTTATAAACATTCGTCTACCTTTGTGGGATCCTGTTTAGTTTATAGGTGGATCTAAATCTACATTTTTTTCTGTACGTAAAAACCGACGCCGATAATGATATACGATAACTGAACAAATCGTAGTAAGTCGAAAATGATACACACTGTCACAAAAGTAAGTATACACTATGAGACAAAATTTTAAACTCCTAATAAAAATTAAATAGATACATTTTATAAAAACAAGTGGCATGAGTTTTTTATTAGCTTTTCAGTAAATTAAAAATTTCTATCTATTTTCCCAAAAAAAAAAAAAAAAAATACATAAATACAAATTTTTAAGTGAAATTCTGCTTAAATTTTGATCCACAAAAGTTAGTATACAATCGAAAAAATAACAAAATTACCGACTTAATATAGAAACCTATTCTTTGACTAAACGACTGAACTTTTTCTTGATGGCATCGAAAAAGAACCAGATTAAACATGATGGTGGATCGGTGATGGTTTGGGGGTGCATGGCAGCGGCTGGAGTGGGTAATTTGGTTTTTATTGAGACTAACCTCGACATCCTCTAAACTAATATTCATAATATATGCCACTTGTTTTTATAAAATGTATTTATTCCATTTTTATTCGGAGTTTAAAATTTTGTCTCATAGTGTGTACTTACAGTGTTCCTTTTGCTTTCGCCTGTGTGCATCGTCGTCGTATCTCGTCGTCCGTAAACATTTAAGGAATTTTTACCCTTCAGTTTTATTGCCCATACCCGTTTTGTTGCTATATCTATACAACCATTGCAGAACTTTGATTGTCATTGTCGCCAACACGCACGTTTAAGTTTTGCTCTCCATATTTTCATTAATTTTCTCATAAATAAACTAAGATTTTGATTTACAACCTTTTGTATATTGTTAAATAGATTGTTTTCTAACAGCCCAGTGGTTTTTCACGCGAATGTTTGTACATTTTGATTATATTTAGTTAAATAATATCTAAATAGTGTTTACAATAACTAGCCTAATCTTCTATCTCATCTGTCTTGGTGAGTGAAATTATTTCTTTGTTTTGGTTATGTTTCTGCCAAGCAAAACATTGAAACTACACAAGTTTTAAATTGTTCTTCTGTTTTATGCGACTCTGCGCTTACGGATCAAAATCGCTGGGCTGGAATACATATTCTGCATAATCAACGGACGAGCAATTCCTGCCTTTATATAAGCAACAATTGCCTAAAATTGTTTGGAGTTTCTTTGCTGAAATACAAAACATACATTCTATTGTCATCTACCGCATTGCCTCGCCCCAACCCGCTGCCACAATTCATTAATTCTGGCACTGCATTTGCAAGTTATTATTGGCTTTCCCCCCGGTAAGTTCATCTTTAGTCTATGTTCTGCCGAGTAATTTTTCAAGAGACTACACATCACACTTGTTTTCTCTTTATACCAAACTAATACCAACATCAGCTGTTTGACACCCGTCATCATCCTGCTCACTGACACTTAATACAGCGCCACCTGTCGGAGCCTAGAAATTCCTCGTTACCAACACTCTTTAAAAATCCACACAGGGTGATCAAATTATATATATTAAAAAAAAAAAAAAAAAAAAAAGAATTAACCAAAGGAACATGGCCAACTGTGCATCTTGTGATAAAAACTCTGACTACATGATTGACTCCATAATATGTAGTGGAAATTGTCGAAGAATTTTTCACGTGCAATGTATTGATGCCCCGTTTAGCAGCATCAAACTCTTTAATAAAAACAAATCGTTTTACTATTTTTGTGACAGATGCGACCCATTCGCTGATAACAATATTGTGCGTGATGTTCTGCAAAACATAAAGAAGTTAGACAATTTGGAAAAACAATTATTATTTCTCTCTGACAAAGTTGAAAATTTAACTTCAATAATGCAAAATAGAAAAACATTGATCAAGTCAAAAAATAAAATTCTTGATTCACTTGGTAGTACTGAAACACCATCTAAACGAAGAAATGACGAAATTGATGATGAAAATTCTGATGAAAACCCAGTATCGAAGAAAGCCGCTATGTCTCGCCCTACCACCAATCTCAACTCTAATGAAAATGAACCAAAAATTACTACTCTCGTCTCTTCGTCACCATCACCATTGACATCTTCGATGGTTACTATTTCTGCACCGGTATGTAACACAATAGCTTCCTGCGTTACCACAACAGTGCAATCATCAACATCAACTAATTTGACCGGCGATTCATCAGAACAACTGACGTCAATCTCTCCAACATGTTTAAGTAAAGTTACTAATCAAATAAATGATTCGATATCTCCTATTTTATCTGGACTTAGGGCTGTAGAAGGACAAAAAGTGTTATTTCTTTCTAAACTTGCCCCCTCAACGAACGCATTAGATATTAAAAACTATTTGTCAGAAAAACTGGGAACTACATTCACCATAAATGTTGAAAAAATTCTGCATCGTAATTATGCAAAATACTCTTCTTTCAAGATACGCGTACCTGATTCTGTTTTCCATATACTGAATTCAACATCGTTCTGGCCAGTTGGTGTTATAATTCATGAATTTGTGAATAGACGGAACAACCGTGGTACAACTCAGAACCCTTTTCGTCAAAACCGGACAACGCTGAATCAACGTCAAAGCAGCTTAATCAGATATTAATATATTATCAGAATGTAAATGGACTTCGGACAAAGACTAATATGATCTACAAAAATGTAAACAATCTTCCTCACGACGTCATTATACTAACAGAAACTTGGCTGAACATCTCTATTTTGGACTCTGAGCTTTTCGATACATCCTATCATATTATCAGACGTGATCGTCACCATTTAGAAAACTCCAACACTGTAGGAGGTGGAATTCTTTTTGCGATCAAAAACTCTCTTACATGCTACCTGATTGACGACTTTAGGTCCACCGATATCGAAGTTCTATGCGTTAAGATTAAACTGGAATCAGGAAATCTATTTATTATCTCGGCTTACATACCTCCTTGTTCTAATATCGTGGTTTATGAAAAATTAAATGACTGCGTAGAAAGTATATATGTCCGATTAGAACCTGAAGATGAAATTTTGATAGTAGGTGACTTTAACCTACCAAACCTGGATTGGGTTAAAATTGATGACGATAGCTTCTATGTTCCGGTTAATGCGTCGAGTCCAGTTGAGCTTTCATTAGTAGATGGTATGTCTTCATGTGGATTGAGCCAGTTCAACGGAGTAAATAATCGTTTAGGAAGAACTTTGGATTTGGTATTTTTCTCCGATACCGTGAGCGCTGAAACTGCAGTTGTAGCCTCCTCCGTTAAACTAATAGACGAAGACCGACACCATCCCGCATTAGATATTGCGCTTAACTTAAACCTATCTTCTCCATATCATTACGCTATTAACAAACTTGAATTTAATTTTAGCAAGTGCAATTTTATAGAACTCTTTAGTTTATTATGTACCATTGACTGGAATCAACTATTTTTGAATCTTAATATTAATGATATGTGTAACGTCTTTTATAATATAATCTTTGACTGTTTTTACAAAACTATTCCACTCAAAAGAGCTCGTGGTAACACTAATGTACCACCATGGTTTGATTTACATCTTAAAAACTTAAAAAACAAAAGAAACAAAGCCTGGGTAAAATATAACAGGACAAGAGCTGATGAGGATTGTGAAACTTTCTTAATTCTAAAACAACTATTTACAGAGTATTCAATTTCTGTATATGAAAGTTATATTGCTAAAATAGAATGTGATCTTAAAACTAATCCAGATAGTTTCTGGAAATTTGTAAATAGTAAAAGAAAAACTAGTGGCTACCCAAACTCTATGTCAAATTCAACGTCAACTAGTCATGAGCCTAAGATTATCGCAAACATGTTTGCAAACTTCTTCAAAGAAGCTTTTGAAAACACAAACAATGACATAACTTCTTACTCTTCTTCTTCTTCTGAGGCAAATTTCCCTCACTTAAATTCAATTAATTTTGAAATAAACGAAGATACCGTTACACAAAGTATCATGAAATTGGATGAGTGTTTTAGTCCAGGCCCTGATGGTATACCATCCTCTATCTTAAAAAAATGTGTTGCGTATTTGTCATATCCGTTATGTGTTCTCTTTAATGAGTCTTTAAAAAGCTCAATTTTCCCAAATATTTGGAAAAGTGCGTTTATTATACCTGTGCACAAGAAAGGTCCTAAAAATGAAGTAATAAACTACCGACCTATAGCTAAACTATCAGTGATACCGAAATTGTTTGAGTCTATCGTATGTTCTTTCCTTTCACTGTACTTCAATTATATGTGAAAATCAGCATGGCTTCATCAAAAAAAGATCTACTGTTACTAATTTATTTAACTTCACATCTTTTTGTTTAGATGTTTTTGAAAAACGTGGACAAGTAGATTGTATATTTACTGATTTTAGTAAGGCATTTGACAAATTGTGTCATAATACATTAAAGTTAAAACTGAACAATCAAGGTTTTAATAACAATTTCTTAAATTGGATCTCATCGTATCTAAAAAATAGGCTTTATAGTGTTGTATTTCGTAATGAGTGTTCGAATCAATTTATTGTCAATTCTGGCATCCCTCAGGGCAGCCATTTAGGTCCACTTTTATTTATTTTATTTATAAATGACTTGGTTTCAATCATACAACATTCATCTGTCCTTATTTATGCTGATGACATTAAGCTTTTCAAAAGTATTACATCTACCTCTGACTGTTTACTTTTGCAGGAAGACTTATTAATATTTAGGGAATGGTGCAGTAAAAATCGTCTTGTTTTAAATGTTGACAAGTGTAAAACCATGACTTTTACACGAAAAAAAGTTCCTTTCGTTTTTAATTATACATTAGATGCATGTCCTTTAAGTAAAGTCTCCATGTTCTCTGACTTAGGCGTTATTCTTGATCCTAAATTAACTTTTAATGATCATTTAAACTACATAGTTAAGAAAGCTAATAAGATTCTAGGATTCATAAAGAGATTCGGTCGCGATTTCCGTGACCCTTATGTTCTTAAGCTTCTTTTTGTTTCATTTGTGAGACCAATACTTGAATATAGTTGTGTTGTGTGGGCACCCCACTACTCCATTCATATAAATAGACTTGAAGCAATTCAGAGAAGGTTTTCGCGTTTCTGCCTTCGTTTTCTTCCATGGTCACATGAAAATATACTTCCCCCTTATTCTCAAAGACTCGCTTTAATAAATCTTCCTTCACTCACTAATCATAGGCAGTATTTGCAGTTTTGTTTTATAGTTGGTATTATTAATGGGTTAATATCATCTCCATCGGTTCTATGTCGGTTAAATTTCAGTTTTAGTCGTACAAGTATAAGATTACAGCAACCAATGTGCCATATATTCAGTAGATCAAACTATGGTGCAAATAGCCCTGTCAATCAATTGATTTCAATATTTAATAAATTTTACTTTTGTATAGATTCTGTAAATGATAACCTTAAATGCATTAAATTCAAAACTATGTTCTTTAATAGCTTAGAATAATGTATTTAGTTTATAAGTATTATTATGTATAATTATTGTTCACGTTAGCATTTAACGGATTGAAATAAATTGAAATTGAAATTGTGACTGTGTGTACGTTACTACGTTACTAACAATTTTTTGTCAATTGAAGTTTCTTCGATTTGCACTTGTCTTAGCATCTTCCCAAAACAAAATTGTACTTGGAATGTCAACCTTGATACAAACCCGCCTGGAAAAAGAATCTAGTTTTCAATAAGGCCCTGGCAAGTTTTTCATTGTTCCTAACAAGGGTCTAGCAAGTGTTACAATAGGCATTCGCTAGGCTCTCACCAGTTATGAACCTTTTTGCCTCTTCAGATAAATTCTGCCTAAGCCCTGACAAGTAAAAACAAGATTTGTTCCACATATATTCTCCATGGTTTTTATTTCAAGAGACACTTCTTGTTGTTGTGTTGCTTCGAAGACTTCAGTGTACTCACCACGTTTCAGCTTGCCGATGAACTGGTGGTCATCCTGGTTGGACCTGTCTCCAACATAATTCTCATGGTACCTATCCTGCCGTTTGTGTGCATTTACGTGTCGGTTTAAAAACGTGCAGCGTCCGGTAGTGTCATCCTTTGTGATTTTGCTGTGATGCGCTTTCTGTTGCTTATATTGGGAGGTTTGGAGGTATTCAAAACACGTTTTTTCTTGTTTAAGATAATAAAAGTTGACTAATTTCACGAATTAACCGCGAATCCATTTTTTTTTAAATTTTATTTTATTTTAAAACACTGACACTAAAAAATTCTGGCACTTGCTTTTTAGGTAGAACAAAAAACAACCTAGAACAGATTTCTAATAAATGTCAAAATCAGTTGTGATTCTGTCTTATTCTGTTTTGTCTGCAGTTGCGATTTTACTACTTGACACACCGATTTACAGTCATTATTTAAATAAACGTTCTCAGCGAGGCACTAATAGCGGCCTGTCATGTTTTCCTCTTCCATGTTTTCCTTACCGAAAACTTGCGGGGGCCTTACCTAAACTTACCAAAAACTTGCCATTTTTCCAGGCGGGAAACCAGAAGTACAAATCAGCCGACCGTGTGTAAATTCTTTGTTATGTTTCCCATCACCCCTAGAGACATACATACATATACCTTCCCCCTACTCCCTGGCAATAAAAATGTGTAATCGCTCGCTAACAAACACCAGATTCAAAACTATAATTATAATCGTGCAAACATTACAATCATCATCAGTCGTCTTCATCGGGCATGAACAAAACTCAGAAAAAGAGTTGTAAAGCCTCTTCAGCCACAAAGCTAGAGAATTTAGCTCCTTCTTTACATATCTTTCATCCTGCTGTTGTTTTTGTTGTTGTTGTCGTGTTGTCGTCTTTGTCGAAGTGGTTGGTTATATGCCAAAGAAGTTGTAGTCGATCATGGTTTCCCATCAGTGGCCATAACCATGACTCTTTGAGGTCAACAAACAGCTGGTTATATAGCCTCAAAGCCCACAACAACTGAGACTGAGACGCTTAAGACTCCATTAAAATAAAAATAAAAAAAAAAAACATATTTATACACACAACAATAAATTGTATATTCACATTGTGTGCCAACTTTAAAATGTCTTGAAGCATATTAAAACTCGCTTCTGCTTTAATACATGGCCATATTGACTCTTATACAGTCTTGAGAATTTCTATATACTTTTTTATGTTGGTATGTACCAACTCACTGTGCGTGGTTCTGTGTTTTTTTTTTTTTTTTTTTTTTTCTTACTTTGAATACAAAAAAAAAAAAAAAAAAGATGAAAAAAATCCAAGTAATTGAACCAGGTAAGGTAACCAAGCTATAACCGAGCACCACTCATCCATTCTATAACCAGTTGAATGGTTACGGCAGGTAAACGCAACAAAACTCATCCAGCCAGACAGACAGAAAATAAAAAAATAAAAAATTTACCAAAGTGTATTGATGTTGAGGAGGTGCACTGAAGCATTATCATCATCATCACCATCATCATAAGTCGCCTCTCGATATCTGGTTTGTGGTAGTAGCACAGTCCTAGTTTTTTCTTTAAGTCATGTTATAATATATGTGATCCAAGAAACTGGGACTTCTTTCTGGCATATCCACCTCATACTCCACTTGCTCTTTCATGTGTAATCCGTTTCGTCGTGGTCATCAGACGAAAGAGGTTTTTTAGTAAAAAAAGAAATAAAAAAAAAAAAAAGAAATATTAAAATGCGGTCTGAAATTACTCTAGCTATACGAGTATGTTATAATTCTAGGTATGTAGAAGGTAATGGATTTTAGGAAGTGATCTTAAACACATTAAAATCCTTTTGAAATTACATAATCCGAAAGAAAATTTTAAAAAAAATGAGATATTCATGAAAAATCGTCGGCCATGAAGTTTTCATCTTTAAGTTTTATAGCTTCTATTTTGGTAAAAATTAATCTAATGGAATTTTGTTGGCTGTTTTTTTTTTATTTTATTTTTCTGTCTCTCATTTTATTCTCTTTACATTCGTTTATTTGGCAAGGTTTTATTTTGTTTTGTTATTATTTCGCAAAATTTTTATTTCGCATATTTTTATTTCGTATTTCATTACTTCGCTTCTCATTATTTTGCAGTTTATTATTTTGCATTGTTGTGTATATAATTTAAAATGCGTCTGCGTTCAGAATTTCGAGCTATATTATCGGTTTGTGGGTTAATTCAAAGGCCAAATTCGTATAAAGTAACTATTACGAGACGATTGAAATTCATTTTTTATAATTGCGAAGTAAGATTTTTGACAGGATTTTCGTCCAAACGGGCGACACATGTAAAAAATACATTTTAACCATTAATTTTTTCATTTCACGATAAAATGGTACAAGATTTATGTTGAATTATGTTCAACTTAGTTGGAGAAAGCAGGGTTGAACACAAAATTATTATTGATTTTTTGGAATATTTGCGGCATGTAGGTAACCCTGAATAACTGTTTTGCAAGCAATATTTGGCAATGAAAGTTGTAGCAGTATTTCGTAAGTTAAACCAAAGAGAATTGCTTTTGAAAATCTTCACTTGGAATTTTTCCGCAGTATAGGGTAAATTTTGTTGTGTTACAAGCTCTAAGGTATATCCCAAATTTGATATTTTTGAAGTTGCAATATCTTGTATGGGAAAAAAATATAAATAATACAATAAAAAAAAAACTGCCATTAGAACCATTAGACATTAGAATTACAAGCAGAAAACCAGTATTTTTTACTTTTTACCTTTTTTTTTTTTGATAAAGATATCTTTTAAATGATAACCAACAGAAATAAAACGCACGGCTGGATCGCACAAACTTGCTCTTGTAGTAAAAGTTTCTTCGAATTTCAAAGATTGAGCGTATTAAAAGTAAATCATTTTTTTATGGGAGCCTTAAGTTTAAACTAATATTATACATTATAGAGCTTAAATTGAAAAATTATTAAAAATCAACATAATTCGAGATAAATTTATTAAAAAAGTCTTCAATTGTTTTGAGAGCTAAAACAAGTACACTATTGGATTTCTTTAACTAATTTTAGTTTTGCAGAAAAAAAAAAATTAAAATCGTAGGAGCGATTTTTTTTTTTAATTAATTTTTTGTAAAAATTTTTAAGAAAAAAAATTGGTACACAATTTTTTAGTATTTATTTATGTTGAATTAAAAATTAAGTTTCGAAAGAAATATCGAATTTTCAAAAAAAAAAATTGAATTTTTTTTTAAAAATCCAATTTTTTTTAAAAATCCAATTTTTTTTTAAAATCCAATTTTTTTTAAAAATCCAATTTTTTTTTTTAAATCCAATTTTTTTTTTTTTAAATTTTGATATGCAGTATGATTTCAACTTTTGAGAAGCATTTGTATAAAAAATTTAATTTAAATCGGTTACACACATAATGAGACAGTCCAAAATAAAGAAAATGGTTTTATAAGAGGTACTGTTAATAATGGTGAAGTGTAAATTTTGTTTTAGGTAGATCGTAGACCATACTAATATTAGTATTTAGAACAATTTTAATCAAAATAGTAGGAGTCGTTTTCGAGAAAATTTATATTTTCTGTAACGGTTTTTTAACATTTATATGGAAGGTACCGTTAATTTTGACTATGTTAAAAAAACCCCATGTTACCAAGTTTCATAAAAATCAACTCGGTCGTTTTCGAAATATTTGGTTTTCAAAAAAAAAATTTGAAACTTTTTTTTGAAAATCCAAAAAAAAGTTTTTGAAAAATTTTGGTACACAAAACTATTAAAATTTTTCAGAAGATTCTCCATAAAAAAATTATCAAAATCAGTCTATTCCTTTTCTAGAAAATAAAAAAATGGTTCAATGGGAAATACCATTTAAAACCATTTTTTGGAAATTTCATTTTTACTAAAAGGTAGCATATACCTAATAAATGCTAAAAATCTGTCGAGCCATTTTTGAGAAAAATGCAAAAAAAAAATTATATGGCAGGTACCGTTATTTTTGGTCCTAAAAATAAAAGGAAAAAAATGTGTCGGGGTAATGTCCCGAAAGCACTTTATACCAAGTTTAATTAAAATCGGCTCATGGGTTTAGGCTGTAGGCGAGTCCACAGACAGACGGACAGAATTGCGAGGCCCACTTTTTTCGTCTACCCTATCATCGCAATGTCAAGTTTGATTGTTATCTCGAGTTCAATTTTTTTTACGAATCCAAAACTTGCCATATATAACCTATGTATTTATCGGAAGTAAAAATATGTTGATGCTTTTTTGTAGAGGGTAACATGATCCCAAATTCTCTGCTTTAAAAAATCGATATAATTCACCGTTTTAAATTTGTAAACCACATTTTTGACACTTTGGCCTTTTCGAGGAAGCAATATCTTGAAACCAATCGCTCGTATGGAAAATAGTGTCAAAACATTTTTTTTTAGAAAATATTATATTCTATAAAATTTCATTATTTTTTTTTTCATAAACCTCGCAATTGAAAAACATTTTTCATCAATTGACCAATTTTTTAAAATAATGATAATCTTTAAAACGATTAATGTTGGATGTAAATGATTTTCTTGTTTTCGAAAACATACCGTTTAAGAGTTATATGCGAATAAAACGACATTTTATTTATTTTAAATTTTATGAAATTGGCGAAGAAAGAAAAATTTGAAAACCCGTTTTGACAAAAAATCTCATAATCTGCTAGCTTTGCGTGAAGTGCTTTTCTCTAGCGTTTACCGTTAAAAAGTTTGATTTGAAAAACCGACGTCTTCGAATTAACAATTTAAAATGACTTTTTATCCAAGCCAGTTTCGATTATGGAAGGACTTTTTAGGCAGTACAGTGAAAGCTCCCTTAGCCGGACAGCGACGGTCGCAACACTTTTGTCCGTCTAAGGCGCCAGTTTAAGATGCAAAATCTATGGTTATTTTGATGCCAAAAACAAAAATTTAATTTCGCCCCAACCTTTCTCATGAAATATCTTTTTATTTTTTCAATGATCCATTGATAAGGTAGTGCAATCATTGAAAAAATGAAAGTCAATTTATGTGGAAGGTTGGAACCAATCGAAATTTTTGGTTTTTTTTTTTTTTACGTCTTGCTAGTGACTAAGCTGGAGACTAAATTCGTTATTGGTATGTGACTTTTATGAAATCTGGAGATTTTCATTTAACTATTAACTAAATTGGATTATTAGTAAGGCCCATGCCCTATATTTTGGCATCAAAATATTTACTGATTTGACTTTCTAAATGTCCCAAAATTGACAGTTAAACCAGCCCCTTAGACAAATAGCCGTTTTTAGTAGAACGAACCTAGTATTTTATCAATAGAACTATTCACAATAGATCTTAATTCCCTGTACGCACGTTCACAGTTTATCAACAAAATTTCAAAGTCACACTTTTCTAGAAATTCCTTAATATTCCCTAAAATGTTCAAATTGCAACCATAAAAGTAGAAGATATCTCTTTATAGTCAATCCTTTACTTTTTCGTTCAATTCGTTCTTACAGAATGGAGTCAATTTTATATGCATCAGTTCAGTTTGCCACATTCATGTGTTCTCTACTTGGATATCTCCCTATCTCTTTAAATATGTATACTCGCACATTTTTTTGATATCGCAATTGATTTTCGTGATTTGATTTTGTAATTGCTCAAGATCATAACAACTACTAGTAACCATAACATTCTCAACACACTTAAATTAATTGCCAGAAAACATAAAACGAATAGCCATTATGTACATACAGAATTCAGTATACCTACCTAACTACTTTTAGGAGTAGGTACCGATGCAAATCAATAAAACATACTCCAAGCCTTTGGTATTAGTTTGAAGATTTGTGGTAAATAAAAATACATTGCGGTTCACTTGGTTAGACGTATTTAATTTTTAACGGATTAACTAGGTGTCAACTATGATTTGTGCCTGTATTTGCTATTGTTCTTACATTTAAACTCTAAACCACGGTTGAACATTCAATTGGCAAATTAAAATCTATAAACCACCCTGTTTAAATGTTTTTATAACTGGCAAATAAATTAAAACCGATTTTACTCATGAAATAGTTTTTTAGTGCAGTATTAACTTTAACATTTTGCTTATGGCGATTTTCGCAGTGCCTCCTCAATTAGGTTGTTAGAATTCACAATGCAGTATCTGTCTGCAATATGTGATCAATAATTACCGCTCACCAAATTTGCTAAGTTATCTCGGGGTTAATTCGGGTTTAACTCCAAACTAAAATGCAATGAAAAACTTGAAAACTGAGTCAACCAGGTTGCAAATACATTACACTTTATTCAGGAAGACACTAATGAAACTACCAATCTTAATTTCCATTAATTCACAGTTTTTATCATTACTAATAGCAATATGTGATTTATTTTAAGTGCATCAAGTCAAAGGAACCGCACTGTAGAAAAGTGATAATAAACTGGGATTGGTATTCTTTTTTTTTTTTTTTTTTTTTCTCAACAATGAGTATTGCCGAAAGATTGCTTCATAGAATATAAAACTAGGATTGGGATGATAGCAAACGATGTGTAACCGTTACGGAGTATTTATTTTCCGGTTCGATACGGTGATATGATTTGACTGCTTCAGTTTTAGCAAAGAAACATGCAATTTGTAATAAAGCTTAACAATTTTATGATTCAAAAATTGATTGTGTTGCTTTTGGTTTTTTAATTAAAAAAAAAAAAAAAAAATGTTTCTCAGTCAAAAAATATCTTAAGACCTATGTACATATGTACATAGTTTGACAGGCCATAAACGATGTCAGGATTATGAACATGTGTACAAAAAATCCAATGGAGGCACAAAGATCATGTCCATATCATGAACATGTTTACGAAAACTACTTTTTTGAACAAGACATGAGCTCTGTTCAAAGCTTGGCCATGAGATTTGACGTTCCATGTGTGTGAGAGAGGTAGAAGTAGTACTGAAAGGAATTTTTGTTTGTTTTTTTCTCTTGCTCTGACTTATTAGTGGAATTTATCTACTTAACAAACGACATCACATAAAGTGCCCAGTGTGAAAAAACAAGCTGATAGTTGATTGGATTGTGATTTGGATGTGGGAGTGGGACATCTGTATGTCTTGTGTGAAGTCGGCGTGTAAATAAGTAAATAATGCACTCAAATCACACATTTTGGCCACTTAAACAGACAATGAATGAATGAATCTGAAGAATTTTCATTTATTTGAAATTTTTTCGTTAAAATTCAACCCATGATTCATACATAAATGAACCGTTCGTTAAAAAATGATTTTTCGTTAAGTTTAGTAAAATTATTTGGTCAGTCAACATAAAATCCATTTGTTGATTAATAGCGCTAAGACAAAGGGTTCATTCGAAAAGCCAACGAAAACTATAGGCACCTACTTGAAACTCCAATTCTTGAACACTTTCAAGAGCATCTGCTTTACTTATGCCGAGCATCTGCTTTACTTATGCCGAGCATCTGCTCGAAGCAAGTGTTTTGTTTTATTCATACCATCCAATTTGTTCTATGAATAAGATGAAGAACTTTTTAAAAGAAAGTGCTTGATAAAAGAAGCACCAAACGGAGAAATTACTTTATAAAAAGCTGATGAGTTTTGAATAAGTAGGTTTTCCTTTTTATTCATTACATTTTACCAAATCAAATCGTTTCGATTTTTCTGCTGAATGGAAATTGTAGAAGAAAAATAATGTATTTCCGGGAAAACATTTCCCCGTAAATTTTGATTTAGAATTGGGCTGTTTATGTTTTCTCTCCTTGTCTTCCGCTACAGTTGTAAGCACAGTGCTCCTTTCCAACTATTTGTTCTCTCGTCCTTGTTTTCTTAAAAATGTCCTCCTTTTTAAAAATCTTAAGCTTAAAAATATAAAACAGTACTTTCAGAATCTTATATTGGATGAATTTGTATTAATTCATTTAATAATTCATCCGTTTGATATACCAGGTATGCATATTTGATACGTCACAGTAGCCATCTTGGCGTTTTTGTGACGTCACAATTCTCTTTTAGTACCATTTTCTTTTTTAAAACAAGACTATAAATAAGAGTTCATCATTTGAACAGATTATTTTTAAGTATAGGAACTGTGAAAATAAAACGACAAATAATAGGCGTTTTTCTTTTTTAGTTCAGAGTTGGTTCAGAGCAGAGCACTATGTAGATGTAGACCCTGAGAGAATGGAGTAAACTCTGAGCAGAGTATGTTTAGAGCAATTATGAAATGAAACTCACCCGATCACTCAATTGTCATATCTATCAAATGAAATGGAAACTGTATGAAGTTGGCCGCGCTCAGTTTTTTTTTTACTCCGTCTTCTCGGTTATTTTATTTTAAGCTCATGGAGCACGCTCTGAACGCACTCTGAACGAAAAAGAAACACAAATTCCAAGTTCTAAAGCGCTCTGAACTCAAAAAGAAACAACTTTTGTGTTTGACAGTTCGGGCTCAGCTCTGAACTAATCAAATAAATACATCTCTTTTCTCTCCGTACAGAACCAGATGATTTTGACGTCACTTAGCAACAACTGACAACTAAAATGTCATTCATATGTACTTATATCAGTGCTTCCAAGATTTTTTAATGTTTTTTTCTTGAGCGGCTAGGTTTACTTGCACAAAAAAAAAAAAACACCTATTATATTTCCTGCTTTGTTTTACAGTTTCGTTTTTCGTTTCAACAACATCTGAACAATGATTTGGGTTATTAATTTTTGAACACACCCATTGGAAGTGGTTGATGTTTTGGAAATTAATTTTCGTTGGAATGGCCGCGTTCAACAGCACATTTGACAGTTCTGAACTGTCATTTTTAGAGCTTCTGATTGGTCAGCAGTCATAAAAATTCAGTTGACGTCGATTGACATTTAGTTACGTTTCTTACGTTTTTTGCTGAATTTTCAGATGAAAAATTCTATCTGAAAATTCAGATGACAGCTAAAAGCAACAAAAAAACAGTTCTTGATCCAGTTTTTTTTGTGTGTGTGTGGTCTGATCGTCTGGGTCTCGTATTGCGTTTCGGATTTTGATTTTAAAGTGCAAAAAATAATAAAAACAGAATAAATAATTTCAGACTTTTTTGTGCGTTCAGTGTTACGTTTTTCAGAACTGAATTTTTAGATCTGTCAAAAACGTGGTGATGAACGTGGCCAATATGTATGTGTATAGAGATCTCTACCAAATTGTCAGTTTCAAATGACAGCAAAAACTTGGCACAAATGACAGCTGGAAATTGGAAAGAAAAAAAGGCGGGCTAGTTTTAATTTCAAAAATCTAGCATTTTGTGCAATAAAAAGATTAAAATATCTTATATTAAAGTATAAAAACATTTTTACTTGCAGGTTTTCTATAAAAAAAGTAAAAAAACCAATTCCGAATATTTATTTTCCTCCACAACAAAACAAACAAATGGCTGTCGCTTAAATGTCATTTGTGCCAAGAATTTCAGTTTGACATTTAAACATGAACGAGACAGAGATATATTGCTGTTTGTTAAATAGCTCTATTGAACTCATTTTGTTCTGGAATATTTTATTTTGAAACGAATAAATGCTTTTTGGTTTAAAATTTACAGTGTGGGAAAGTTTAAAGTCTAGATAATCTCTAGGAAAAAAATTTATACAAATGCAAATCATGTGAACATACTCATCCATTTAAGATGATAAATTCTATTTGCATATCTTCTAAATCTATGTAAGTCGATCTACATAAAAGCAAACATTCCATCAAATAAAAATATAAGCTTATAAAAAGGAGGAAAGGGCAAGAAGATGTTGGGCTTCTAAAATGAAGGGAACAGAAAAAAAAAAAAAAAAAACAATTGTAACCACAAAAACTTCCAGTCCAGTTAACTATACCTCAAGGGGAAATTGAGCATAATTATATGCAAAACAAAAAAAAATAAAACGACTCGTTTGTATATACTTTCAAGTACATAAGTCACATATTCGTGTGCATCATCATCGACAAACTAACCCGACGAACTTTTCTTGAAAAAAAAAAAAAAATACAAAAATAAATAAAGACTCGCCACGGTATGGGTTCAGTGGCGGTCGATTTGCCATTTTTATGGTTTCAGGAACGACATAATACTGTTGAAGCAGCATTTTTTTTTATATGTTTGCCTCGCTGCTGCTGCTGCAAGAGAGAGAACAACCTCATATTGCACATTTTAGAAGCAGCCATCAGAAGCAACTTGATATTCCACGTCAGATCCAGCACAATGGTGTATAACTAACTACCTTTGCTGCTATGAGCGCTTGAGCTATCAACACGGCCCGTCTTCGTCGTCGCTGTCGTCGTCGGTCCCGATATCGCTTTCCAGCAACCATCCAACACCGCCCTTCTTGTCTCCTTCAGCTGATGTGGAGTATTTAAAATGCGCAACCCTATTGTGGTTTTGTACACTTCAATCAAAGAATTATAATGCGAAATCAATTTACGGCGACGTATGTTGAGTAGTTAAAGGTACCTACCAACCAACATACATTGTATTTTGCTGCCAGCATTCTTTTAGCCGATTCCCTACAATTGAAAGAGAGCAGAACTGGCAAAAACAAAAATGCCAACCTTTCTGCCATCAATCGATTGGCTTGAGCTTGAGAAGCAGAAGCGTACCTAATGGATGCAGAATTAAAAAAAAAAAAAGGTATAAATGTCTGAATCTGAATTCGAGCAACACCACGAGTGGAGCCAAAGAATGGATGAATGGCGCAGTTAAAAAAAAAAATTCAGCGTGGAGAAAGTCAATTAGATTCACCATCACCAATACAAAATACCACAAGCCCATAAAGACGACACGGGGAGGGTATTAAATCGTAGGTAAAACTAAAGACATAAAGGAAAAAAAAAAAAAAAACACGAATCCTTTCCAATGGTCGTGATGTGGATGGAGGTTTGTATGTAAATTATTTCGAATACGATTGGAATTTTTAATCGAAATGCCGCCAAACTTGAGAAATATGTACCTACATTTAAATTTCTGAATTAAATTCAGTTCAGCAACGTGGAGTGCTATAAATATAATAATCTCCTCAATGAGAAACTACATACATATATAAAAGGACATTAAGTCCAAATAAAAATTTCATTGTAAAGGGTGTTTTTTTTTTTTGTCTTGTTTCAAAATTGATATCAGAGAAATGTTGAAATTTTTCAGAATTAAAGATTTTATGGAATTAAGATTTATTGTGAATAGTTCTATCGAAGAAATTGGCATTATAGTTGCCAAAATTATTGTTATTTATCAATTTTTAAGTCAAATGCAAATTCTTAGGTCCCGGTCACGCAAAGCTGCAAACCGCGAATGCTGAGCGGCAAAACAAGTTAATATATGTATTTATGAAATCATTAGCTGTATTTTATTTTCCTCCAGATCAGATCCGGATTGGATTTGGAAACATAAATACAAGTAATACAAAAACAACACAAGATCCAGGTCTGCTTCTAGATTTGGATTTCGAAATCCATTTTTTGAACACTTCCCTAGCAATATTTTAATTTTATAGGTTGGTACCACTGCTAAGATTTACAGAAAAAACTCAATAAAATTAAAAATTCTCGAAATCAAACAAATGCCGCCATCATTCCAACTTTTTTGTATGAGTTTTTCTTCATTCAATAGAGACGACGCGTCGCGAGGCACGTACAAAATACATAAAAACTATTAACTTAATGCAAATTAAACTAAAAAAATAAAACTGTTCCATTTTAAACATTCAATACCAAATATTATTTCAAATAATATTTGTGAAAATTTTCCTTCTGTCAATTTTATTGTGCAAATAAAGCCAACTGTGAGAAATAAATAAATTTGTGATCCAGTTTGTTTTATTATCATGATCTGATCCGGATTAGATCTGGGGGAAAATAAAATGCAGCTATTATATTTGTTTTCACCATTCGCCAATCCGTTTTCAAAAATCTGATTTTCAAAAAAAAGATTGGAACTATTTTTTACAAATCTAAAAATAATTGTTTTGAAAATGTTTGTATGCAATAATATTCAAACTTAAAAGGACCTTCTAAGTAAAAATTTTAAATCGGTTGAGCCGTTAACGAGAAATTAAAAAAATCAAAAAAAAAAAAATGTTCTATGACAGGTACCGTTAATAACAGTTTTTGAAATTTTTTAGAGATAAATAACATTTTCCAAAATGGTTGAATGGCAGGTACCGTTATTTTTGGGACAAACAAAATTCAATTTCCCCTCTAGGGAACCACCTAAAACTCCTAAGTTCCAAATTTGAAGAAAATCGCTTTTTTATGCTACGTTTTCATTACAGCTACACATGAAATGAGGTAATTTGGTAAATTACAAAAAAAAGTGTTCACATATCAAATTTCATAATTTTGTTTGACGGTCCAGACTGTCAATAGCTTGTTTTTGTTGTGTTTTATATTGAATACTGTAATTTTAAATGGGTTCCACTTTGAATGGATTCCATTTGGGTGTGTTCATAAACATGTTATATATAATTTCCTACCGAATTTCGTGCCAATTTGGTTGAAATTACCTCATTTGAATTTATGTATGGGAAATGAGATGATTTTAAATTGAATTTGGAAATTTTCAACGAAATTACCTCATTTGCTTTAATGAAATTTTCAATTTTCTCAATAACTAAAAGACATTTTAGCATCCGGTTTTCTGTTTTTGACTAAAAGCTAATAAGAGCATTGAATTTTGAAAACAAAAATTATACTTGAAACTATTTTTTTCATTTTTTTTTTTTTTTTCAAAATTTCGAGTTTGGAAATTATTTTTTCAAAAACTATTCACTAACACACAACTTAATTTAAAATGAAAATCAAAGAAGATATTTCTGGCTTTCTAAAAAGGTATAGCATGGCATTTTAAATTGTACCGTTGTTTTTAAATATTTTTTTTTCTGTTTAAAGTCAATTTTTTTTTAGAAAATTCCCCTCCTGCCTAAACGGCGGGAAATAGATACCCGTGTGAGCATCTCACATTCAATTTTTAACTATTGTTGTATAGCCTAGTACGCAGATCGGGAAAAGACAAATTTTATCTCTACAATTCTAGTCTCTACAAAAACGTTGGAAAAATCGCGCAAAATTAATGTTTTTCTTATTTTTTTTTCTTTTTCTAAAATTATCGATAAATAATAGTTGATGCCGCAAAATAATGCCTCGGACATTATTTTTCCTGGCAAAATTTAGTGGAGACTTCACCCTACAGCGTGTACACAATTTTGTGCGTAATCTGCGTACTGCCTAGAATAAAACTGAAGACAAAATTTGTCCTGGAAAAAATTAAAAGAAAATTTTTTCCCGATCTGCTTATTAGGTTTAAAATGTGAATTCACCTTGCTTCCCCGACGGCCGGCGACGGCTTTTTTGCTTCTTTTTACTCTTTCAAGTTGACAGGTGTTTGATATTTCCAGAAACACACGCTGATGACGGTGATTATTTTGATAGGGAGTGGGAGTTATTGTCGTGAGAGAAACAGATTAATCACTTGCAGCCAATTTCTTCACAGAGTCCTAACGCTAGTACCGGTACTAGCCCTATAGTTAGTACTCAAATAGGTATCAACTCATTTCTTCACACAAGTACTAAGGCTTAGTCCTGTCAATTTGGTACCGAGTACTAGTTAGGACTCGGTACTAGCTAGCTCCTCAAAATCAGCTAGGACCTGGTTATTATACCAGTTGTTAGTACTCAAATCGGTACCAAATGATTTCTTCACATAAGTACTAAGTTCTAGTCCTGTCAAATTGGTACCGAGTACTAGTTAGGACTTGGTTTAAGCTAGGACCTCGAAGTCGACAGTCTAGCAGGTTAATACTCAAATCAGAGCAATTAATTTCATTTAGTTTGACCATTTCTTGCCAGTTTTTTCTGAAGAAATAGGTAATCGGCCCTATCGAGGTATCCGTGGGAGCGGAACTTTCTCCGATTTCCTACGAATCGGAGACATTTTGCTGGTCGGAGAACTACCTCTAATCAAAATGTCTCCGATTCGTAGAAAATCGCAGATAATTCCGCTCCGACGGTTACCTCGATAGTGCCGAATAAGTGCGTTTTGTTTTGTTAACATTGTTAATTCTATTTTTTTTTTTTCTTTCAATTTTGTGTAATCGGTGATGTTCTTGTGCAGAAAATGGATTTAGTTTTTGGTGGTGACAATTTGTTCGTCCGAGAGATATTGCTCAGTTTTGATAAATTCTTGACCATTTCTTTTTTTTTAAATAAATGTAACATAAGAGCGTTTTTTTTTTAATTTTATTGGTTTTTAGATGTTCAACTTTGGATAAAAGTAAGCTTTTATGCATTTTACCGATTCTTGATCCTTGACGTAACCGGAAAATATCATTGGCGGACTAAACGTTGTTAAAAAATGGACCGGAATCGATGCTCGGTCAAATATTTCACCAATATTTGAATTAGGCGCACACATTTGAAGCCGGCGAATTTGGTTATCCCACTTGTACGTCCGTGGTCAAACGCGAAAACGCAAAATTTAATTCAAAATACTACGAAAAGTCACATATTCGGCGAAATCATTACAACAAACACAAGATATTTACATATTTTGAATAAGAATAAACTCAACGCAACACACGACAATATTAATTATTATATTCATCTTCTATACAAACAGAAAACATAATAAATAAATCAAAGACAGGTAAATTCTGTCGAAAATTAATTAAAAACTTCACAAAAACTGACGTAAATGTTAAATAAATATCAAAATAATTTTCAAAATGCCAAAATGTTGTCAAAATCAGTATTATACCAGTTTTAGACGTATTAAGTTCCTAGTACCGCTGTGTGAACTTAGATCGGGTACTAGGGATGTGAAGAAATGCTCAGGTACTAAATTTTCGTTAGGACTCAGTACCAGAGCTAGTACCTGGTCCAGCTAGACCGGGTTCTAAGCTAGCCTAGTACCTATGTGAAGAAATTGGGCGTTATTGTTTCATTTTTATTATTTAGCATTAGCATAACATCTGAAAACTGAAATGTCAAATAAAATATCCATTCACAATCATTCCAATGCCGCGTTCAATCCCTTACGTTTTACATCTGAAATTTCAGATTTCTGAATTTTTCGAGCTTCTGATTGGCCAGCTGTCATAAAAAGTTAGATGACTTTTAGTGACTTTTAGCTACGTTTAGTTACGTTTATTCTGAAATTTCAGACAAGTAAATTTCATCTGAAAATTCAGATGACAGTTGTTTGTGGTGGGAGAAGTGTAAAAAGAGCTGGAGTGCTACACAGGAAAGTTGAACTTTATGATTTTCGGTGTGGTTAGTGATTGATTTGTGTCTATAAGTTTTAATATTTAAATTTTATTACTTATTTGATTAAGGCCCATTTGCTGAAACTAAACTTAAATATTTATGTTTAGCGTAAACTGTCACATAATCTCTTATGTTCAACTTAAATATTAAAGTTTAATTTCAGCGAAGGGCTCTAAAAGAACTTGTTGTTAATTGTTTTTAGTGACACTTTGAATAAAAGGAATGATTTGTCTTACAAAAGTATTCCCATAATTCTCCATCGGATTATTGTGGAACAATTTTTCATTGAAATTAAAACAAATTTACTGCATAATAACAAACAAACTGGTTGGTAATCTTTTTACATAAAATCTCATCTACAAAGTTCATGCTAAATTAACAATTTATTAACAATTTACGATACATAAGGTTCTCATTTATTTCGCTTCAATGCAAATTCAATAAGTAAATACGGGAATTTGACACAATGGCTTTTGAATGAAATTTCAGATTTTTTTTTTGCGTTCAACGAATTTTTTTAATTGAACGTACCCATTGAGATACACGAACATAACAAAATGTTAATTAATTAATAGGCAAACTCAGGAAAATTAGTTTGTACGAATCTTAGTACAGTTTTATTTTGTTTTTATATGAACTTTGATAATAAATTGAAATTTTTTAGTTTTCGAAAGCAAAATACTCAGTTATCTTAGTAAAATGAACGGGCGGGATTCCTCAGCTAAATTTCTCAGGTGGACTGAGGAACAAATATTTTTGGCTCACTTTTTGACGGATTGAAATCGGAGATCTCATTTTCCTGAGCGCCTAACAAGTTTTATCGTTTGTCAATCAAATGATATTTGACAACCGTCAATATGAAACAAGTGTAAAAATGATCAAGAGTTGTATCTAGTCGAAAGATCTGAAAGTACAATGGTGTTTTTGATAATTGTAAACCTTCTTTATTCAATACCGAAACTAAATCCAAGTATATTATCGTGTAGCTGTGGCCAAATGTGGTCGAAAAGCTTCTTCTTTTTTATTATATATGTGATTAGAATACGTTTAACTTCTGTTCGGGTCTAACCTTAGAAAATAGGTTGTTTGCGAATGTTTTATCTTCAAACCCAGTTCAGAAGTAAGGATCAAAAATTGTTATGGATGTGACAAATTAATGGTATACGAGGGTGGTATGATTCTTACTCATAAACAGAAAATAATTGTTAATTAATAATTTTGCGGATTCAAAAAGCTTTCAATGTTTTCTTCCACAAAATTAGCCTTTTGTCCATGCGCTCTCACATGGACTCACTCAAATTTTCATTGTAAAAATAAATTGATTTACGGAAAAATTATATGTTATAGCAAAGTTTTTGAAAAAATGTATCCCTTGTTTTCTTATTTTGAATTTAATATTTTTTTTTTTAAATTTATAATTACGTGTCATTTTATGTACTTTTTTCTCTTTCTTTTTAGGTAAGCAACAAATGGCAAACGATGTGACTAATATTTAAAAAGCGTGAGTTTACATAATTACAGGATTTTGTTAAATATAGTTCGTCATAAAAACTTCCGACATAGCATTACTAAATTACTTACAGAAACAACGACAACACATATATGTCTTATGTACATATATTTATGACTGTGTTCACATTGGCCTAACTTCAGACGACTCATTTTGACGTCTCTTTGTTTTATCTCACTCCAACTTAATGGCGAAAAGAGATAGTCAAGTAAGGGAGAATTTCTTAATTTGTTTGAAAAATCCCGCCTCACTTGACTATCTCTTTCTCACCAAGAAATAGGAGTGACCTAAAACAAAAGACGTCAAATTAAGTCGACTGAAGTGAGGCCAATGTCAGAACCGTCCCGTCAATATGCTATAACTGTTTTTAATGTCAGAAATCTTTTCTTTTTTATTTTTTAAATCAAGTGCTTTGAACTATTATGCCAAAGGTCTGGGTTCCAATCTAGCGCAATGTTAAATGTTTTTTTGTTAGGGTAACTGCCCACGGTTTCCGTTGGGTGAACATTTTTGTGCCATGCAACCATTTTAAAAAATTGTCAATATATTTGTTTTAAATTTATCATTTTGTCGACTTCATCTTCAGAAAATTGCCCAATCGAAAGTGCTCTAATCGCGGTTGTGGTTTGTTTATCGATAAAAGATTTATCGATAGTCTAGCATCGATAATTTAAAATATCTTTATTTGTTGTTGCATCAGATGTGTTTTGGATACTTATTTTAACGCAGCCAAACTTCGGATTCGACAGGCTTTTATCACATCGAACTCTCGTAATAAGACTCTTATTTATTTTTTCATTTTTTTAACAAGCTTAATTATTTACTATTGAAAAATTTGGATTTAAAACTGAAACACTCTGTGTTTGCAAAGTTGAATTTTTTTCCTCCACATTTCAACCAGAAAAATGTAAAACTTAATTTTGTATTCAATTCATGAATTCACAAGTGACAACAAAAAAAAAAAAAATACAACCCCTCTTTGCACATTTCTCTTGAAGCTTTAGGGGCTTTCCAATTCGATCTGAAAGAATTATTTTAATATTTGAATATAAATGAAGCTAATTTTTGACAAATCTATAGTTGGCAATGGAAATTTTAATTCCGTTTGAAGAAATACTGTACACGTGTAATTCAATAAATTCTTCTGTTTTTTTTTTTTTTTGTCAATTCAAAAATCTGTAAATGAAATGTTTTTTTTTTTCTGCTTTTGATTAAGTTTTCTATTTTAGAATAGGATTAAGATAAATTTGTCTATAATTTGTAGAATTTCAGTTTTGAGGAGTAAAAGAACAGACTTAACAAAAATTACAACCACTACACTGCGATTTTCCTCTTCATCGATTTCACGTAGAAAGAAAAGATAACAATGTACTGCGAATTAGTGCGGATCCAATATTACGGATAATCCATAATCGATATGAACAAAATTGTACTAAAACTGGCAGTTTTGGGAAATAAACAAACACACCTAAAATATCTTTGCATTCGGCAACACCAATACAACTTCGCAAAAATCAGTTAATAAAAAATTGATGTTTTTCAAATACCGATGCATAGGTACTTACATTTTGTTGATAAACGTCAAATACCGTTTTGATGATTGACTTTTCTTTCGCCTTATCTCCCTCTCTATCAATTTAAAACCCGAATCGTGCTTATACCAGCGTTGCCGCCCTAAATAAAAAACACAAATCCTCCTATTTTCTTGAAAAACCTGCAATCAATTTTATTAGTCGGTGTAATAAAATAACAAAAACCAAAGGAAATTTTTTGCTTTATTCGTGCATTGTCAAAACTATGTGTTTCTGTCCACTTTTTACGGAATTTGAACTAATTTTCATTAGATTTTGTTGAAATTTGCTTAATTTTTAAGTAAAATAATGGAAATAAAAAAACGTGCCATATTGAACTTTTTCATGCCACCGTGCCACGAGAAAATTATCGTGTCAAAAAAACACGATCGTGCCATTTCGGCAACGCTGGTTTATACACTCACAGGCACAATTATTCGCCCACCTGCATTTTTCGTCAACCTAACTCTTTAAGTTCACTATAATTTATCTGCTGATTTGTTTTTTGTTTAGCGGATATTTTTGCAAGAAACAAAAACTTAAACCCTTATTTCTCCCGATAAAATTGTCATTGAAGCATTTTTTTTGCAATTTAAGCGATTTTTAATATTGTTTCAGTAACTTAAAAAACATACTGAGAAATCGGTTTTGCATCGCTACTGAAGCTCGTACACGTCTTTTTGAGGTGAGGAATGTTGGTGTGAGTGAACGTGCCATCAGAAAAAGGTTGGCAGAATTAAATTTCAGAGCTTTCCGACCAGCGCGCGCCCCAAATTGCTCCCACACCACCGTACAGCAAGACTTCGTTTTGCGTGAGAATGTGTTAACTGGACTGCAGAGGAAGGAAGGGACGTCTTAATCTCAGACGAAAGCAGAATAGGTCTACGAGGTCCAGATGGACGTCAGCGTGTCTACAGGCGAAAAAACGAAAGGTTTGCTCCATGCACGATAACCGAAACAGTGGGTTCACCAAGGAGGGTCTATAATGGTTTGAGGAGGCATCAGTTATGAAGCTCACACGGACCTTGTTGTGTTCGATAGAGGCAGTGTGAACGCTCAGATATACGTGGAAAACGTTTTGCAAGACAATGTGATGCCTTTCGCAACAATTTTTGGTTAACACTTTCGGTTAATACATGACAACGCACTCTGCAATACCGCAAATTCTGTAACTAACTACCTAAATGAGTTCGAGATTCCAGTTTTGCCATGTCCATCTTGCGCGGTCCAGATCTCAAACCTATCGATCATCTTTAGGACAACCTTAAAAGACGTGTCCCAGCGAGAACACATGTCCCTACCACTCTAGGAGAGCTTAAGATAGCTACAGTAGAGGAGTGGCACAACATCCCTCAGTCGGATGTTCAGGACATCATTGACGGATTGTCAAACCGGCTCCACAAAGAAATAGTCTGCGTCGCAAACACCCATTATTAAAAATTAAGTTTTTTAGATAATTTTACCACTTTTTTAACAACAAAAGATAACATCTTCTTCAGTATTTTGTGTTTTTGTTTGTTTTTTGTGTTAATTTTTATAAACGTGGTTTTTTCTCAGAAAAATGTAGTCTAAACTTGACGGTTTCTTTAAATTTACAGAAATACGAGGTGGGCGGTTAAATGTGCCTGTGAGTGTACATACAATGCAAAAAAATCAATTTGTCATTTCTGTTGTGTTCCCATACGTATCAGGAAGTCGTCGTGCGATGAACCAATGGCAATGCAAACATCCGACCGCTTGGTTTGAATTCATTGGTTTTTGAATAGGCACAACAATTCTTTATTAATATTAAACAAAAAGTAAGATGTTTTTTTTATTTCCAGTGGGGCATAATTTCATTTTAGACCTCATATCCTATAAACCTAATTTCACTTTTCAATCCACATATGAATCGTAAAAAAAAAAAAAAAAAACAATTGGAATATGTACATATGTATGTAGGTACATATTTCTAAATTGAATTTTAAGGACATATGATGTGTACGTTTTTCTTTTATTTTTATTGGTCTCTTTCGTCGAGGCAATCCCCCACATATCGTTTTGAATTGACAAACTCTCTCACTTCTCACATCAAAAAAAAAAAACATCAGGGGAATAAAGCTGGAATCCCTTAAACAATTTTTAAAAAAATATTCACACACTTTTGCTTATCTTTTGTCTATTATGCCCTCTGACAACCACGCATCGTTATCTTTTGTTCGCAGACTATAAATGCAGTTTAAAATAATCGTTGAAGTGAGTCTAAGGATGTAGGAAGGACTTAACGTTTTACTTTGACATCGCAATTCATAAAACTGTTTTTGCCACCTGAATTGAAATTTATTTTATTGTCGAACATTGGGATATTTGATATAAAATGTTGACAAAAATTCAAACACAAGCATTAAAAATTTTGCTAAAGGCAGTAAGATGAGAATTTAGACATAAAATGGCGATAATGAAAAGCGACAGCTAAAAAGATTTTTTGTTAAAAAATTTTAGGTTCATAAATTATTAAATTATTTAATTTCCCACACAGATTCATATTTTGAAATGAAAATAAAAATTGACCAAATTTTCAATAAATTAAGTTGGAAACTATGTGGACACTAAATTGAACATACGTACATAGTAGGTATAGGTATACTTTTTCAATACTTTTTGACTTAAAAAAAAAAAAAAAAAAAAGCTATGCGCCCGAATTATGCCCACCATGGACGTATATTATATGGACTGCTAGTCTAATGTCAGTTCCATACAAGAATTGTCAAAAAAATGTCGCCAAAATAAGAGATAGCGATGCTAGCTCCAAACCCTACACTTCAGGAAAAAAAATGAACTTCAAAATTTTGACATAGAAGCTTGCGACATCTATTTTTAAAAATTCAAAAAAATAGTGTTTACCATTAATCAATAACTGACATTTTTAAATTTCATATATAGAAATGTGCGACATCTATGACATATTGCGTCTTACTTTTTTTTTCAGTTTTAAGGCCTGTGCCGAGATTTAGCTATTCCCATAATTCTCCATCGGATTATTGTGGAACAATTTTTCATTGAAGTTAAAACAACTTTACTGCATAATAACAATTAACCCTTTTGTTAATCTTTTTACATAAAATTTCATCTACAAAGCTCATGCTAAATTAACAATTTACGAATATATAAAGTTCTCTTTTATTTCACTTCAATGAAAATTAAATAAGTAAATACAAGAATTTAACTTTAATTTATTACAGATTTTTTTTTTTTTACGTTCAAAGAAAAAAATCTTATGTCGAATTCCTTTTACCAAAAAAATTCGATTTTTTTTCTCAGAACCGATTTTTTCCTTTTATGTTTAATTCCTTTTAAGAAAAAAATCGATTTGTTCAGAAGAAAAAATCGACGTTTCTGGACAAACCCCTTGTATTAAAAGAAAAAATTCGATTCTGTTTAGAAAAAAAATCGAATTTTTTTGATAAAAGGAATTCGACATTAATACGAGGGATTTGTCCAGAAAAGTCGATTTTTGCTTCTAAACAAATCGATTTTTTTCTTATAAGGAATTCGACATTAATTTTCAGATTCTGGAATTTCAGATTTCAAAATTGAGGTTTCATTTTTTCCGATAGTTGCAATTTCTGGCGCTAATGTCGCCAAAAACGACTGAGATAAAAATGGAACCAACTTGAGGTAAGCAACTAGCAGTCCATTATATAATACGTCCATGATGCTAACTATGGTGCGGTGGAGGGCCTTGGCCCTGCGGGCCCGCATAAAACAGTACCTTTGAAAACAAAACTATGTAGGCTACCTATTAATTGTCATTTCGTCTTCAGTCACTTACAAGCTGACTTTTTAAATCAAAAACACCCTCGTAGTCCTCATCATCAGCCTTAATATTTTTTGGTCTTCTTTTTGCTTTCATGATGGCACGACAAGTTGCTGTTTTTTTTTTTTTATTTTTTTTACAATTGAGTAACAAAAATGTGTTCCTGTTTTTCCTTTTTCCCTCATTTTCCATTCACCTTTTATTACACACATCATTTTGTGTGTACGTACTTATTATTATGATTGGGGAGGGGAGAAGAGATGATTGAGATAAAGAGCAAAAGTAAACACCAGCCAGATAGACTACACACCAAAATAAGCAAAAAAACAAATTTAAACGAACCACAAAATAAAATAGCCAATAACAACAAGATACAAAACCCCCAGAGTAAGCTACTAGCTAAAGTATACTTCCCATGATAGTGCCTAGTTCGGTCGCATAGTCAATCTATGAATGGGCTTCCCTGTTCCAAAAAGCAGGAGCAACTCCTCTTTTGATGGCTGTGCTGGGTGCGGTGTGGTATCGCGCTAGGTACTACATATTTGTATCTGCCATGTGTACCATGATGGTGATTGCTAAAATGTTGTGTGTAAATAAGCAATACGCAAAAAAAAAAAAAAAAAAAAAACAGGATAAAAAGGTGAAAACGTTGTGAAAATTTTGCACATCGCGTCGTGGGAGCGATAACTTGCTGGTGGTTGGTGGGGTGCAAACCAGAACCAGCATCAGCCGACTCTTTTTTGTCGATATAATGCATGAATTTCGCGGAATATACTCTCATGGAAAGAGGTCTGGTGAAAAACGAAAACTCAACAAGTTTTGTCCCGGGCGCCATTGTAGGTAACGTTAAAGTCGTCGTCATAGCTGCCGAGTCTATTTTTTTTTATTTTACTGTTCTTTGGCTGGTGCTGTTTCGACTACGATTCTGACGCTATTCTCGTTACCTTTTAAGTACATGTGCTCTTCAGCTCTCGCTACGGCTACAGTATCAAAAACAAGTGGCGGCTCCAGTCATCATCATAAGTGTGTGGAGGATTTTCCTTTTGCTTGTTTCCCCCCTCCTTCTCCTTCTCCTTCTGCTGCTGTTGCTGCTGCTACTTTTGTGTGCTTCTGCTGGCTGCTGCTTTTTTGTTCTTCGATTGTATTATTTTCCTCCTCGTCGTCGTCGTTGTCGACATCCACATCGACGTCGTCATCAGACTTTTATTTATTTATTTGTTTTTTATTATTTCATTTTTCTCCATTTTACTATCAGCTTGTTTGGGAGTTCCCTTTATTTTTATATTTTTTTGTTTATTTTTTTTTTTTACGTTTTCCAGCCTTTCCTTTATTTAATTTTTTTTTTTTTATGAATTTTTGTGTCTGATATTTATTTTTTTTTTTTGTATTATGTGAAATTTTGCCGTTTTTCGTTACATATCTTTCATCCGTTGCTTTGGTGTAATAGAGGAGAGACGACAACAAAACATCATCCGACGATAACGGTGTTTTAACTTAAAAAAAAAAAAAAAACAGCAAGAGTGTGTGTTATATTATCTTTATTTGGTGAAGGTCGTTTCTGTTTTTGTTGCTTGTCCTTTTCAAAGTGTTTTTCTCTGTTTACTAATTTTATTACTTTTTTTCCACCGGTTTGTTGTTATTTGATTATTTTCTTTTATTTTATGTTTTTGCGTTACGTTTTTTTGACGTTTGCTCTTTTTTTTAATTTCATTTTCTGTTTTGGTTTAGATTTGATTATGTTAATAGAACATGTCTGGGTGTTTTTCTTATAGTTATAGGTACAATTATTTATTTGCTTTATTTTCATATGCACTTTCGTTAAGTGTTGTGAATTCAAGAAATGAATGAATCTACCTTTTTGATGAGAATTATATAAAAAGCATACAATTTAAGTCATTCCAAGTAGGTAGTTACCTCCATATTTAGATTATTTAAGAATTTATCAGATCACTTTTTTTTTGTATTGTTCAACGATATGTTAGTCGAAGACACTTTTTTCTTTTTAAATTCAAGTGGCAGACTTTTTAACAAAACAACCGTTTGCAACAACAAGCGACCCGATATTCTAAATACCTACCGGACCTTACCTTCCTACATATTTCTAGTTTAGGTTTCGAAACACAAAATAAAAAAAATTAAAAAAGTGATTTAAAAACAACGGCAACACTTACAATACAAAAATTATAGGTTTTCTGAAAGCCAGGAACTTGTTCTTTTATCATTTGTTGCAACCTAGGTATTTATGTTAATAATTTTTGAAAAAAATACTTTCAAAATCAAAATTTATCAAAAATTTTTTTTTTTTTTAATTTTACGGTTTATTCAATATAATTGTGAAATTAAGTAGGTACCTACCTACCTTCTAAATTAGCTTTAATTATTTGATGCTCCCATAAATTCTTAATCGAACACTGAAAACTCGATGGTTTTACGTCTTCTAGTTTATGAGAAAATTGAAAATTAACAAAACTAATTTTTTTATTTTCATTTATTTTAGAAAATTGCCCCTCCCGCTTGAACAAGGGGAGACTGACCCCCCTCCCCCCCTCCCATAGCAAAAAATGTTTGTATTTAACCCTTCTACAGAAATCCGTTAATATTTTGAGGCGCCCTAGTTAAGGCTGTTTCACAATGCGACGAGAAAACGAGACGTCAGCTTGACGAGATCTCTTCACAGTTTATCTCTCTTTAAACCGGGTTTCAAACAACAAAATAATACATAATAAAGTATTTCTCGTCGTCACGTTGCATCTTTTTTTCAATTTTTCGAACCTTACGACGTGGCGACTGGCGAGACGACGAGAAATGATTGATTATGTATTATTTCACTTTTTAAAATTCTCTTTTTTTAAGAGAGAGAGAAACTACGAAGAGATATCCTCATGCTGACGTATCGTTTTCTCGTCGCATTGTGAAACAGCCTTTATCGTACTCGTGACGGTTTTTGGGATCAGAAAATGCTATACGACAGACCAATAAGACATTGCGTGAAGTGTCAAAAAGATTGTCAAAAAATTGCTACAAATGTGTGCCTTTTTTATTTCTAAATACAAAAGTTGACAGAAAAAAAAATCTTCTCGTATAAAATGGGTGTAATTTTTGTTGAAAAGGGGCTATTCAGTTTTCATATTGCACTTCACTCGTATTCGATGAAACTGTCAACTAAACTAATTTGTGTCTTCAACACCCCAACAAAGAAATTATCAGTAGAGTTGAAAAATAATATGTACATATGTATGCCCAAGTACATATCTCCCCTCTCTCTCTCTCTCTGTCATTTGACAGTTCAATTACCCAATACGGCAGTCCAGTGCTACCAAAAAAGACACTACACAAATTTTATTTTATGGTTGTTATTTATTTCTCTATGTTTGATTTTAAAAATTCAATAAAAATGTATCAACTAAAATTACAAGGTTATTTTAGTACTTTAAATTTGAATTTAAACTATTCAAAATTTAAAAAAAAAATGAGTGACCTTAAATCTGCAATAGGCTGGGGCTTACATTTCATCGTTTTTTTTTTTTTGTATTATTATTATTTGAAAGCAATATATGTAAGTACAACCCTTTTAAGTTCTTAACTTAATCTATTTATTTAAAATAACGAATAATTCATGTCAGTTATTTTCAATCCATGCAAATTGAATTATGCATGAAGCCTTAGATGTATTTTTTTTGTGTGTGTGTCTCTCTGTGTGTATTTTAATAATTGATTTTGCTATCAAGAGTCTCGCAAAAAATGTATAATGTATATGGCTTCCGTGAAAATGGGGTTTAGTTTTTTTTTTTTTTTTATTGAATATTGTACGACGTTTTTATTCAAGCGTCAATAAAAATTGTAATGTGAAAAAAAGTATTGGAATAAGTTGCTTTGGCATTTATCTAGTTAGCTAGCCTTTATTCTCATGTCAAATGAAAATTAAATGCATTTAAAAATGGTTGAAGTTAATATTTTATTTAATTTCTGTCCGGAAGATGAAAAAAAAGAGGGATTGAAGTGATTGAAAGTCATTTCGAAATATTTGAACACGCACTTCAAAAGGGGATTCTCTGTTTCTGAACAATGATAGTTTTGAGAAGAAAAAAATACTTTCGGAAGGCTATCTGCAGGTGACAGATTATGTCCTAGTGAAAGCCCATCTGGCAGACAATGAGCGAGCTGGTAATCATGACTTATTTTGTCACTTTTTTTTCTGGAAACATAACATTTCTCAGAGAATATTCATGGAATCTCGAGCTCTATGTTCAAAAGTCCAATCTTTTTTTATATCCATGGGGGCAGAAGATATGTCACTCAGCTATATACGGACGTAAAAATTCTTCAAGCATTGCAAATTACTTTGGCATTTTGGAATCCTTAAAATATGTTCACTTAGCTGCCTCCATCCACCGTATTTATACATATTAATATGTGTAAAAAAGAAATAATATTTCTCAAAACGAAATAGAATAATACAAAAAACTGTTTTGTTATTTGATTTTTCCAAGTTGAAAGATGAATTCACACAAATTAATATACTTTATACTACGTTTTCATTGACCACTTAACCGAGATTTAGGTAGATTTACCATAAATCTCCTCCCAAATCTCGTGATTTTCCATACAAATTTAAATCTCTTCAAATAAAGATTTAAAATAAATTCCATTTAAATCTTCATAGGACCAATAGTTTTACAAATCGAACAGACCTTTTTCCTATTGATCTAGTACAATATTCGAGAATCGAGGGAAAAATCTTCGAGAACCGATTTTTTTTATCGTTTGACACAAATCAAATTTGCTATCTCACTTCATAAGAAAAAAATACCCACCATCTGCAATTTGAAAGATACATACTGTCAAAGTTAATCTACTTTTTAATCTTTTTCTCTGGTGGAAACACTATCTAGGATTTATTAAATCTAAATGAGAATAACTTGCGATGAAAATGTAATACTAAACTGATAGCTGCTGTCAAAGTTGCTAAAATCAATTGATGTGCGTTCTTTTGCGAATTTTTCGACTGTTCTACCTATACCTACTTCTTTTTGATTCCAACCGAAAATGAACACATCGAATTTGCAAATTAACACACACACTACAAAGTGTGTGTGCTCTTCAAGCATTTATCACTTATGACAAGTAATTCGACGAAAGACTATGTGTAATTATGTAGGTGCGTTCGCGTATACAAGTCCGAAACTACCCAAAACTACAATTTTCTACAATATTTAGTCCAAAGCCATGAATAAAAGAATACAAGATTGCGCCATTTGTGACAAATGATATGTAAACAAATATTGCAGCAAGTAGTTTATTTAGTTAATCGATTGTTTGGTTGTGTTTTTTCCTTTCGTGCGCGTTTAGTAGTTTAAAAATACAAATATAAATACCGAATTAATATTTTTCATTTAAAATAACGGTTTTTTCATTTGAAATAAATCGCCAAAAAGCAAATACAGTAGAATAGATAATTCAGAACATGTGCACTTTTTTTTTAAACTACCTTTCATTTTTAATTAATTCAAATAAGAACAATGAAATAAATATCCAAGTTAAAAACTTTTCCCGACTTTATCTAGTAGGAAAAAATCATTCTTTTGTCTCCAATTGTATCATGCGAGCTGTCAGAAATTACAACAACAAAGCGAAAAAAATGAAATGGCGTAATCTTGTATTTTTTAATTCATAGTCCAAACCTGTTCGCGTATGCACATTTCGGGTAGTTTTGGGTAGAAGAGAGCGCTCGCGAGAGAGTAAATTATTTCCTCTTTTTGACAGATTTTACCCGAGAAATTTCTTCCGGTAAGTTCCGTGTTCTGTCAAAAAGCAAGTGGGAAGTAAAAAAACAACAACAAAAATACAAAATGGCTGCTGTTTGTTTACTTTTAGTTCTTTTAGTTTTAGTTTTTTTTTTTGTTAGAAGTGAATATTTTTATTTGTTTTAATCCTAGTTTTTTTCATAAACCACTGAAAAAAATTGAAAGGAAGCATGCTGAGTTCAATTTAATTTGTTTACTTAAATTTTGATTTAGACTTTCATTAAATGTATTCCAATGTTGGGGTTCTTTTTTACTTTTTCTTTACGCCAATCTTTCGTACGTATCACCCTCCAAAACCCATTTGTTTACATTGTTGTATTTGTAATTTCGTTTCGTGTCGATGAATAAATGTGATTTGCAACAACAATTTAACCTATGGGTGAACAGACGAGTTGGATCTATGTGTGCGTTTGGACAGAGGAGTTGGATCTATGTGTGCGTTTGGCGCCGGAAAACACGCGCGTTTTCACACATACTTTGAAAAACTAGTACCTCAGCTGTTTTCGTTGAGCTTGTAGGCAAATCGAAATGTCAGCCCAGGATTGGCATCTTTATATAGAGTGTTTTTGGTTCAAAGCGTTCGTGTACTTTTGAACTGTTTCCATTCTCTTAAAGAATTTCATGCCCACTCCTTAAAATTTGTCCAAATTTGCCAAATTTGGTCCGGAAAGTACACGAACAGGTCTTTTGTTGTGTGTTCCCTAATTTGTATTGCAGTTCATGAAATCAATCAGTGTTTTTTTTTTTTCAAGTGCAGCTATAATTTGACGTTTGCTTCACTTAAACTGAAATCTGTGCTGTCGAGGAGTTGACTCGAAATTTTAGGCTGTGTACGTTGTTCGTCTGTATATTCAGTTATTAAATTGAAGCTTAGGTGTCGTCAACCTGTTCTCTCTTTAGCGGGGTGATTAACAATGACATTTCATCAAGTAATTTGCTCACTGAATGCAGCAATACAAATTTCTGTAATTAGTTATGGAATATAGTTTTTATTGATGAAAAGCCAGCTTAATTACTCCAAACAAAAATTAAATGCCTGTGATAGTATTTTATTCACAGAATGACCTTGACAACAAAAAAAAGTCTATTCTGTTTGTGATTTTATTTTCCTTTGCTGTCTTTTTTGCCTCATAAGGTTCTTATAAGTTGTTATTTTCTCATTGAGGCAAAGGCCTTATCTATGTTTCTTTTTGTAACTTTAAATTTCTTTTATTTTTGTCGTTACATTAGCTTTTTCTTTAAAATTAACAAAGAAACAACCAGTCTATGTTATGTATCTATTTATTGCCACACTTTTCTGTTTCTTTCTATACAATTCCCCCCATCATATGTAAAAGCCGCATCATCTCCCCATATCGAGGAGCAGAAGTCTCTTCGTCAAGCACTCTAAAATAATGTTCATCTTGTAGCCGATGATGATTTTTTGTTTTGCTGAATTTTTATTATGAAGTTTGAGCGCACATTTTCGTTTTTCCTTCAACGATTATTTTCTTCAAATAAAATTCTTTCTTGAGGTTTTGTTGTCTGTCCTCTTTGTGTCCTTTTGTTGTTGAAGCCCATTGAACATAGTCAATGAAACTCCTTTCTGTTTCTTTTTTTATTTACTTTTTTTTACAATTTTCTTGACTTTTGCTTTTTGCAAAATCTAGTTGTTGTTGTTACGATACATGAGGCAGGGTGTGTGGTATGCCTTATTAACCCACTTACCTATTTATAAGCCGTTTTTTTAATAGAAATAAAAATGCAATGACTTCAGAATTACAAAAATAAATGCAATCGCAATTGAAATTCCCAATGGGTTTTATAATTCATTAAAAAAAAAAACTAAATCAGCACACACAAATTCATTATTTATAAATTAAAAAAAAAAAATGTGCTGGGCTCTTCATTAAAAAATAAAAACGTTTTTGACGTCATCTGTAGCTGTATACCTACATATTCATTTCTATAAGCATATTCTTTATTATTTTTTGTTATTATGTATTCATTAAACTTGTTAGTGCTCATTGTACAACGTGTAGGTATTAATTTTGTTGTGTTGCTGGCCACCCTATACAACCCCCGACCCTCTCAAGCCCCCCTCCAATCTTTCTTGATATCCCCTTTTGGAAAGTCTCACGTTTAGTGCTAATTTATTACGCAAATGTATTCATTTGTATGCCGTGTGCTCTTTAGGGGAGCTCCGGTTTGGGGACCTGAGGCAATACAAATACAAATAATTCAAAAAAGAATGAAATAACAACAACAACAACAAGAAAAATTGTTCGTGTTTAAATTAGAAGAAGAACAAGAAGAAACAGCGGTAGAAAAATAAAAAAGTTCATTAAACTCTTGTTGAACTTAACACTTACTTGGACTTGGCCACTCACCTGTGGTTGGTACTTTTTGGAATTAATTTTTCGTTTGTATTCTTAAGCCATAATAATTTTACCATGTAGTACCTACATAATGTGGCTGGGGTCTTGGAGTCATTTTAATTTTTTATGGTGGTATTGTTTTTTCTTTTGTTGGTATGTATTTGTATAGGCATTATGACGAGAGTAACTTTATTTTAGAACTAAAGGTATTTAATTAAGCTAGTTTTTTCTAAACAATAAATACGAGGCAAAAAGATGTAAGTTTTTTAAAAGAGTTTTAACTCTAGCAGCCCTATTAATAAAAAAAACGTTTTTATTCCACGAGTTTACTAAACTATAGAATAAGAATTAAAGCTACGGGTAAAATTTCCCATTAATATAAACAAATTGTTCGTGGAATAGTAGAAAAGTGACGTTTACCAAAAATTCCTTAAGAAAATCTACTACAATAAGTAAGATGCCTGTTTGATAACTTAAAAATTTCACAGTTTCGCAAACTTGGTTTTTTTTTCCAAAAGGGTTTTGACAGAAAATTTTGATAATTTGTAAAAAATGAACTCACGTTACCAAACATGCCTAAGACTTCTCTTGTTAAAATTCTGTCAAAATTATTATCATTTTTTAATTGTTTGTTAGTGTTGTGTCTATCGCTTTTGTTTTTTGTATTGTTTTTATTTTAAAAATAGAAAACTTAAATAGAAAAAGAAGAAGAATTGAGAAATCATAGAATACCAACGACAAAAAATTACATTTTCCATTATATATTCTTCACAAATCAAAAGAATAAAGAATGCTGGACGCGAATCTAAAGCCAGTACTGGCTGAATATCTAATAATTGCAAATGGTGTGAGAATTTGATAAATCTAGTAGAAATTATTATTTTTATTTTGTGCCCAATATAAAAATAGAACTTTTTGAAAATTTGTGAAATTTGAAGTTTAATTTAATTTTTATGGAAGCGAATTGTTTATGCTTGACATTTTGATTTTGACGTTTTATAAACAATACAAATGTGTTGTTCAATAGCCGTGTTTATTTTGGGAAAGCTATACCTAGTACAGTAGGATTTTACTCGCATTACAAATATGCAACTTCCACAGTAGGATTACTGCCGATAAAAGGAGAAGTGGAATCATACTGCGGATGGGTTTGTGGCGTTTGTTCGACTATCGAATGGAATTTGGTGTTTTTGTTTTTAGATGTTGAAGCGATTGGTAATTTCATTTGAATCTCGATGGATGTGTTCATAAAGTAGCTGTGCGTTGTTCATGGTGTGTTTTTCCATTGGGCAATAAAATTAATTTTTGTCTGTTCTTTGAACAGGAGCAATTTTCCACAACAAAATTACCAAATTTCACTGAATCGTTCACAAATATACTAGATTTTGTTTGAAATTTCAAACGAAATTCAATGTTGATAGAAACGACAAAAAAATTTGATTGCAATTAGGCAAAAGTCCCAAGAAACACGCTCTCTTTTTCTATTGACAAAAAAAAAACTCACTACCCGAGTAAAGTAGGTACAATAAACTCTCTTTTCAGTTTCGTTTTTATGGCTGAAGTGTTGTTCTGAAGAGAGCAATTAATTGTTTGTACGCACGTACTGTTTCAAGAAGATTTTGCAGTAATCTTCTAGATTACATAATTTGGAAATCTTGTTGATTTCGATGAGATTTGACTGTTTTTGCTCGAAATTTAGATTTTGATCAACTTTTTATATCCAAATGGAAAACCACATACAATTCAGTTAACAAATCATGTTTTTTTTTTTTTTATCCGACAAAATTATCGCCAAAGACGTCATCTACTACATGATACATAAAAGTCCCATTTTACACGAGTAAACTGAGTTTCCAGTTACTTTCGGTCTGGGGGAGAAGGTCAGAAAGTATGAGATGTAAACAAAATCTCCCCGGTCATCGGTTTCAGGAATTTTTTGTTTTTGACATTCTTCTTCACACTACGTACCTATGTATGTGTGCGTGCAACCACAGTAACCCCTAAAAGGAAAATACAGAAAATCTACGATTTTTTTTATTCGTGTGAAACTTTTAAGAGATTTGTAAGGAAATTAAAAGAACGCCAAAAAATCTTCAGAAACTTGTTTCTACGTGTGAGCTTACCTTGATCATAATCTACGAACAAACCCCTTCCTGAACCATTTATCGCTGAAACCCTTTCAATTTATCACATGAATTATTTGAGAAAGAATAACTTTTTCTCTATGTTTTCTTATCATAGTTGTTCTGAAAAATTGTCCATTTTATGTATCTATAATTAATTTTTGTTTGAAGTTTTTTTTTTTTTGTTTGCTTTTTATTTGTAGCAAACTATCTTTTATTTGTGTGTTTTTCTGACAGCTGTACCAAATGTGAAATATAAAAAAGGCTACTGCGGATGCGTTTTTTTGGAAATTTCTCACTGTACTATATATAAAATCCCCAAAAAATTACGGCTAACGTATAGGTAGTTGCTGGTTTTACATAAAACTATAAAAAGATACCAAACAGATCTATAGAAATGTGTAAGTTTAAATATAGAGAAAATTCTCTAATCTCATTGCGCACATTTTTTGGAACTTTTTGAGCTAACAAACAGTAGTTTGTGAAATTTCGTGAAAAAAGAGTTTTTACACGAGGAAACCAGCAACGTTCAGTTCTTAGGTAAGTAGGGCCAGGAAGAAAGAAGGGTCAACAAAGTCTTTCCGGTCAACGGTTTGAGGATAGTTTTTTGACAATCCTCTTCACATTTAGCGAAGTGAATGCACACACACCAACGTATTTTATAAGAAACTTGAAAAAATCTCCTAAAATTTTGTTTCTTGGTGTGAGAGGGGACTTAGATAGTGTTCCATCCTTACAAAATATGAGAGATTAATTTTAACAATACCTTTCAAATGTTGTCTGATTGTTTAATTGATTCGGCAATTTGAGGTGGAAGTGAGATAAAAACTTTGATTTGTTTCAATTTTGAATAGATGAAGAACAAAAATCGAGTCTTGAAATACCTATGCACTCTTGAATCTCAAAAAAATATTCTCAGCACGAAAATACCTTCGTTTGATTTGTAAATTTATTGGTCCTATGAAAATTAAACTACATTTTCACCGCTAGTTAATCCTGTTTAGATTAAATTAATAAATAAATAATAATAAAGAAAGTGTTTCACCAACACACAAAAAGATTTACAAAAAAGATTAGCCATTTACATGAAGTGGAAGTGAGAAGGCGTGTTTGATATGTGTCAAATAATAAAAAAAATCGATAGGGCTCCTTACTAAATAACAATATATCTCTTTCTCTCGTTCACCCATAAACGTCAAAATCATCACATTGTGGGTTTGACATCTTTTCACTTGGGAAACAACATACTAAACTTCTAGTATAAAAAACCGCCTTTTTTTATTTTCGCGTTCGTTCTTCGTTCGCATCTGTCAAGCCCACAAAGTTATGGCTGTCACGTTTGACATTGACAGATTCGTAAAGTTCCCTATTCTCAAATATTGTACTAGAGTAATAGCAATAGGAGAATAGGTCTGTTGGATTTGTAAAACTGCTTGTCTTATGAAGATTTTAATAGAATTTATTTTTAATATTCATTTGAGGAGATTAAAATTTTGTATGGTACATCACGAAATTTGGAGGAGGTTTTTTATTAAATCTACTTTAATCCCAGTTTAGTGGTTGGTAAAAACGTAGTATAAGAAAAAATGTTTTTATTTTTGACAGCTGACATAAAGGGTTGGACGAGGAACACACACGTGTAAAATTCTACGTCGTATACTTATTAAAAGCGAAAAAAAAAATGCTTGAAGGAATCATTTAGATCGATGACAGCATTCGGTAGTGTGTGTGTAAATTTGGTATGTCGATATTTTCATATTCGATTGGAATCAAAGGAGTAGAACTGTCTAAAAATACAAGCTAAAACGACATTAATAGCCATGTTCCTTTGGGGGTGGCGAACTACTTATGAGTAGATGAAAATTATAATCTAGTACTCTCATCTACTCAAGCTCTAATGCGCGAGTAGATGAGCAGAGTAGTTACGCACCTAAAATCCCCCAGAGGGCATCTGGCTAAATTAAGAGATTTTTCATGTGCATGACATTTCATTTCAGTTTGTTTACCAGTTTTACGTTCACCATTCACCAATAACAAAATAAAGCAATTAATAAGAAGTCTCTACAAGACGACTTTGCATAAATAATTTTACACACACTTTCTCATTTTGTATGAGTTTTTATATACATACGTCGAAAAATCATATAAGCTGAGAAAGTGTGTGTACAATCTCACAAGCTTTTTGATGGTACGGATTCCACAGATTATAAATAATTATCAATCACTTAAAATTGTAGTAGTTAGCTACTAGGGAAGTCTAATTTGTGCGTTCATTTGAAAATTTCTAGCAAAGTACTCATGCGTAGTTCGCCACTCCAAAGGAACACGGCTAATGAAACAAACAGATCTGGTATCTAAGTTTTAAAATCTGAGCACTCACGGTTTTTCTTAGGTCGCATATCACTATTAAAAGAGCAGGTGAATTATTTATTTTTCTATTTCGATAACAACCAAAAACAAGTATGTACATGATTCGAACAAAGATCCAACCTTAGTCGATTTTTTTTTTTTTTTTGAAAACTATTGGATTACAAAGAATTTTTCATTGGGATATTCTACTCTTTCAAATACATACACAATACATAAAATTCTTTGACAAAGTATTTCAGACTTAACGAAAAAAAAAAAGGAACAAAATTTAAACTGATTTTTATACATAATATACACACTGCTACATTGCTGCTGGTGTGATTTCGTTTGACATTAACAACTTTTCCATCTATTCTTTCCTTGGGGGTATTTTTTCAAATCCTCTTCAGCAATTAAGGAATCTATTTAGTGACGCATCAGCAGCAAAAATAACAACAACAACTAAAACGGAAAAAATACCCTTTTTCGAGAAAAAAGAAGAAGAAGAATGAAAAAAAAAAATGAAAAATAAGCAAAAGAAATGTTCTATATAACTAAACTAATACTTAAAACTCAAATAGCGTTCTCAAGTGCAGGAATGAGATTCACATTGCAAAGCAATGGCAAGCCAACAAAAAAATAAAATAAAAAAAACTTAAAAAATGCCAACAGGAGGAGTGATTGTGGAGGCTGCTGATGGCTGTGAAATGGGGAATGAGGTTGGGGTGGTTTAAGGTAGGGGGTTGTGGTAATTATTGATTTTGTGTCGTTAGCTTAAACGAGTCCGTTCCCTTTTTTTTTTTTTTATTTTGTAACCAGCTTCGGCTTTCTTATGTTCGTTTCTCTCTCAATTCGTTGGTTGCTATTTTTCACGCCAAGTTCTGCCCGGCTGGTTAGTTAGGATGGAACACCAGGATGAGACTTTTCCACCTCTTTTTTTTTTTTTTTTTTTTTTTTTTTTGTTTTACCTCCCCCCCATCGCAACAAAACCCACACCCTGCAGCCAACTAACTGAAACATTTCTATATAAAATTCTAGTTAGGGTGGCATTTTTTTTCAAAAAAAAAAAAAAAAAATCCTTCCTTTTTTAAAATTTTTTTCCGCAACCACAGCACCCTTTTAGCTGGCGTTCCCTCCCTTTAACCGCCAAGAAGATTTTTTTCCACCATCCATCCCCCGCGAAAGGGAAAAAGTTTTAAGTTTGTTCCAACTTATTTTCTTTTTATTTTTTTTTTGTTGTTTTTGTATCTTCCGGAGGAAAAAATTTCCATTTCCCAACTGTATATTTTTTCGTCGATGGAAATTTTCTTTTTTAATTTATTTCCTCCAGTAAAAGCAATAATGTCGTGCTCTATGTGTCGTGGTTATATTTTTGCTTCGCTTCTTCAGGTTTTTTTTTTTTTTTTGTTTTATGTGTGCAAATTAAGATGGCCGCGCTGAAGAGCAGGAGCAGCAGCAGCATCCAGCAGCTACTTACCAATCGTAATCGACAGAAACGACACAGTCAGACATTTGGACATTATTGCCCAGAACCATCGGTTATCAGGGCCGGCCGCCCCATTAGAAGAGAGTTGGCCTGGCCAACCTTTAACAAGGGAATCAAATTGTCTGGGAATAAGACGAATATTAGATTTGTCTTTTGTTCGGAGTTGTGTGATGTTTTCTTTTTTTCATCTGTCCATTTTTTTGTATTCCCTGTTTAGATCTTTTATGTAAGAGTTGCGCTCTCTGTGTGGATTTAAGACAAAACGATTAATTGTCCAGCCATCACGTTGCACCCGAAGGCATTCCTTTCAATTTGGATGTATGTATTTGTACCGAACAAGCTTTATTTTTATTTTAGTATTTTCTATTCTTCCTCTCAAATTGCTTTGTAATTTGAATTGTTGTTTGCATGGAAAAACCAATTGGAATGGACAGTGATGGGAATAGATAGGAGTCACAGGGCTTGGATTTTTTCCTTTGACTTTGGCTTAAAGGGATAGATCTAACGAAAGGGCAATGATTATTATCTCTTACGAGTCTTGACGTCTTGAATTAAGTAATCCAAAGTTTTGTTTTTCCTTTGACTTGATGAAGTGAATAATAAATCAATGCAAAGGTATTTTCTTTTTTAAGATAGATCCATGCTTAAGTCAAAATAATATGTTACCCCTTCGCGTCGTGGTTCTTGTTTGACTTTCACAAAACAAAATAAATTTGATTTGGGTAGTTTACGGTTAAAAAAAAAAAATCTCTTTTTTTCTTAAATAAATACTAACCCAAGGCATCTGTACTATTTTAGGTATAAGTAGTACAGTGAAAGCTCATATTGCGGACAGATCCCTTAAGCGGACAATCCCCTTAGGCGGACAAATTCTCACGACCGTGGATCTTAGATCTAATAATTTCATGCATTTTATGATCCCTTGAGCTGACACTCCCTTACCCGGACACGGACAAGAATATTAGCCGTGATTTGCTAAATTTAATTCCCATAGGCGGACAAAAACTTTATTTTAGTAGGTAAATTTCAACCCTTATACTCAGAAATACTTTTACATATATATTTTTTTGCATTAAAAACGTTCTCCCTGGTTCACAGCGACAATAGATGCGATGTCACCAAATTACTGTCTGTGATCAAATGCATAATGGATTTTATTTCTGCAGCTGTAGTTCTTTTTTGTACATTGTTTCTTGTATCTTTATGTTTATTTTTAGTTTGAATGAATTTCATGGGTTGTAGGTGAAAAAATTTAGCATGATGCCAATAGATAGATTTATAATATTTAAATTTGTTATTTTTCCCTTGGACGGACAACTCCCTCAGACGGACAAAAGTGTTGCGACCGTCCCTGTACGGCTAAGAGAGCTTTCACTGTATATCTTGAACAAAACCTCAGGGTATTTCACATGGATACTTATAGTCATTAGAGCATTTCTATACTTTGATATGGCTCGTGTGAATATAACCATAGACTACCAACTTTAAAGTCCATAAGCAGCCCCCCGTTTAGGCAGGAGGGGCAATTTTCTCAAAAATTGACTTAAAACAGAAAAAAAAATATATAAAAACAACGGTACAATTTAAAATGCCATGTTATACCTTTTTGGAAAGCCAGAAATCTCTTCTTTATCATTTTAAATTAAGTTGCGCTAGTAAATAGTTTTTGAAAAATTAATTTCCAAACTCGAAATTTTGAAAAAAAAAAAAAATGAAAAAAAAAGTTTCAGACTAATATTTTTTAAAATTTTATGTAATTAAGTATAATTTTTGTTTTCAAAATTCAATGCTTTTATTAGTTTTTAGTCAAAAACAGAAAACCGGATGCCAAAATGTCTTTCAGTTTTTGAGGAAATTGAAAATAACAGCAGGAGCAATTTTCTAAAATAATTGACTTACTACAGAAAAAAAATTATTAAAAAACAACGGTAACGGTCAAAACTACGTGCTGTACTTTTTTGTTAAGCCAGAAATATGTGCTTTCATTTTGTTCATAAATTAAGTTCTTTTAGTGAACAGTTTTTTAAAAATTAATTTTCAAACTTAAATTTTTGAAAAAAAAAAAAAAAAAAAAATTTGTGTTCAAACTTATTTTGTTCAAAATTTTACGTTATTTAGTAATATTTTTATTTTTAATATTTAATACTCCCATCAATTTTTAGTCAAACACTGAAAACCAGATATCAAAATGTAGTCTAGTTTTTGAGAAAATTGAAAATAACAAAAGTAAGTTTTCCTTAAATTCGACTTATTTTGTTGTTCAAAAGATCCTATTTCTACAAAGTAGACTTCGTTAATTTTAATTCTCTTAAAAACTAAATGACATTTAAGCATCCGGTTTTCTGTTCTATATTGAAAATTAATAAGAGCATTAAATTTTGAAAATAAAAATTATACTTAATTACATAAAATTTTGAAAAAAATTAATTTGAAAGTTTTTTTTTAATTTTTTTTTTTCAAAATTTCGAGTTTGAAAATTAATTTTTCAAAAACTATTCACTAACACAACTTAATTTAAGATGAAAATCAAAGAAGAGATTTCTGGCTTTCCAAAAAGAGATAGCATGGCATTTTAGATTGTACCGTTGTTTTAAAATTTTTTTTTTTCTGTTTTAAGTCAATTTTTTTAGAAAATTACCCCTCCTGCCTAAACGGGGGGAAATAGACCCGGCAGTTTGGTGAATCTTATACCGATCACCCTGTATACAGTTTAATGCGAGTGTAATTTATTCATATTCTTTGGAATCTGTACCGACAACAAAATTGAAAAATTGTACAAACACTTTCTCATTTCTTGTGCAGATAATTTAGAAAAATATTCAAATTTGCAACTTCGAAAGACCCCTGTGCTTACAGCGTGGTGCTTGAAAAACCTCGATAGAAGATACAAATTTGTTATAATTTCGATGTAACCGCAAGCTCTGTTCTGTAGGTTGAATAGTTCTCGAAATTCAGAACTTCGAAAACACTCAATTTTTCTTAAAAATTTCGAAATTGAAGTTAAGCCATCTTCGGAGCAGAATATAGGCTAAAAGATTAATTTTACGAGGTAAGTCAATAGGCAATGATTGTAGCGCAGTTATATAGCTTCCCGCCTGGAAAAAGAATCTAGTTTTCAAAAAGGCCCTGGCAAGTTTTTCATAGTTACTAACAAGGGTCTAGCAAGGGTTACTAGAGGCATTCGCTGGGCCTTCGCCAGTTATGAACCTTTTTGCCTCGTCAGTTAAATTCTGCCAAAGCCCTGACTAGTTAAAACTAGATTTGTTCCACATATTTTGTTTTACATGTTTTTTTTTTCTCACTAGTCACCACCCTGGTTATACACTCTATTTACGTCCGTTTAAAAGCGTGCAGCGCTCGGTAGTGTCATCGTTTGTACTTCTGTGGCAGTGCGTTGCTTATATTGGGAGATTAAGAGGAATTCAAAAACACGTTTTTTCTTGTTAAAGGTGATAAAAACTCACTTATTTCAGATTTTTATTAAGATGTAATAAGATCCTGCTTTTATAAATTTTCGTAAAATGATTTCCCATATGTACTTAGTTACCATCAAGAGCGTCACCAATACTGAATTAAATAAATGTTCTCAGCGAGGCACTCATTAGGGTCTGCCATGTTTTCCTCGTCCATGTTTTCCTTACCGAAAACTTTCCAGGGCCTCGCCTAAACTTGCCTAAAACTTGCCATTTTTCCATGCAGGTTTTAATTAAAACTGTCACATTTATGTATAAAATATATTAATATTAATTAATAGGATTGTAGTAGCTGTGGCGTGATGGTTAGTGCGATGGACTGTCATGCCGGAGGTCTAAGGTTCGATCCCCAGCCTCGCCACCTATTTATTTAAAAGAAAAAACGGCTACTGCCTCTTGCGAGGAATTGACAAATCCTCCAAGAGTATCTCCTGTCATAGAAAAGTGCCGCTCGTTAGCCGTTCGGATTCGGCAATAAACTGTAGGTCCCCTCCATTCCTGCAGACACGCACACTGAAATGGTTGAGAGTTGTAAGTCACTAGGCCCTAGTTCTTCATGAGCTGTTGTGCCATCAAATTTATTTATTTATTTTATTAATAGGATTATTTTGAGGGACTTGTGACAGAAATACACAATTTCACACCAAAACGCAAGACAGTTGTGTTTTTTTTTTGTTTTTGGAAGGCCTAGGTTCTACAAACGGCTCTTCTGGGGGCTCTGGAGACTTCTCTTCTGTTATATTGAGTGATAAATGGTCGCCTTGACTGAGGAAGAAGTATTAGGCTAAGCACGCACTTCCGATTTCGATCGCGTGACTTAGTCGCAAGAAATAGAACAAATGAATTAAGTGATAGGTCGTTAAGGGTTAAAAAAAAGAATAGAATATTAGCTGTCTCATAGACAGTGCTGCCAGACATAGACTATTTATTGCCAATTGGGCTTTTCCGACTATTCATTTCATCATTTAAATTCTGTTTTGGGATATATCCCATCCCAATTCAGGCAATTTGTTTTTTAGTCTGAGTGATTTTAGGTTATTAAAGAATCGAGATTTTATAAAGATATGAACTCTGCAGAGATATTCTTTCGTTCGTAAAAATTTTTTAAATGGCCTTTTCGGTTGCTAATCGAGAAGCAAAACGTGTAAACCCTTCTGAACGAAGCAGGACCTTTCAGCGCCGAACTTTCACCATTGGACACTTCACCACCAGCTTTTGACCACCAGCTTCTGACCACCAGCCCTTTTAGTGCCTGGAAATTTCATCACAGCGGTTTCGCCACTGAGTAGTTCGCTACCGTTCTTTCACCACCAGACTTTTGACCACTGCCACCTGATAGGTAATCCAGTGTTAATTATTCAAATATGGCCTATTCATTTTTGATTAAAAATGTGGTAAGTCAAAAGAATACGGATTTTTACGTACGTTAAAAAACTGAAGGTGTTAATCCCGTCTAAACAAGCGAATTTGCGTGCTACAATTTTTGACGCAAATTTCAATTTGCTATTATTTAAGATTTTTAACAATAAAACAAAACATGAAAAAATTGCTCCGCCAGTAACAAATAGTGCTTTTAAATGATCTTATATTAATTTACATAGTAAATTTTTAATTTTTGTGGTTTTTCTTTGGCAAAAGCTGCTTTTCTGCACGATTTCTTAAATAAAATGCTTATGATTAAGCTTAAAACGAACACGATGTCTTATTTTTATTATTGAAAACATTAATTAATTCTTATTGTGAATCAACCATTTCAAACTTCATACTACCTTGCCAACACGAAAACGAAATATCCAGACACAAATCTGGCACTTAAAACTACGGCAGTGAAATATCCAGGGGGGTCATTCCGTAATTTTCAAAACGATAATCATCAAAACGATTATCGCTGACGTGATCGTCAATTATTTGCTTCACGTTAGTCAAACAATATCTCCTCGTCTATTGTTTTTCCAGAGATTGTCAAACCATCATTGAAATGTCATAATAACAATTTGCGTTATTAGAACGAAGTTCTTTAGTGCACGGTTTGTTTGTAAGCCCAAGAAATCGGCAGAAATTTACATTAGATGGTGGCGCAATGGAATAGGTACTTGCTTCTTAACCGAAAGGTTCGGCGTTCGATCCCTGCTGGCGAAACGTTTTTTTTTTTTTTAATTTTGCCATTTTGCAAAATAAGTAAATTATTTCACTCATTTAACTATAGCCGCGTACAAAACAAATGCGAAACGATACCTATTTAGGTATCGTCCAAAAGCCATCGTTTTGACGATAGCGTTTTGATGATAATCGACTTACGTGTAGCAAATATTTGATCGTCAAAACGTGATCGTCCATACGATAGGAATTTTTAGGGTTACGTGTAGTAGGACTATCGTCGAAACGTTATCGTCGGGTGATAATCGTTTTACGGAATGAGTCCCCAGCACTTAAAATGGCAGCACTCAAATATCCAGCGTTCAATCGGCGGTGGTGAAGTGTCCATCTATCAATTTGCGGTTGCCAAAGGTACCGTACCGCTTCTGAAAGTGTGCTATTGGCATTCAGAATTACAGTTTCTCTCCTGAAAAGAAGAAAGAACGGTTCTTGATTTGATTTCAGAATCGAAACCAGAATTGTCACACACGCAAAAATTTGTCAAAAGTGGGAAATTTTTCATTATTAACAATATTTACGTTTAATATTGAAATTCTAGAATATTTGACAAGACTAGAGAGACAAAGTTACAAATTAGAACAATTTTGACTGCTAAGCATTTTATTTCTCCATTTCATTCATATTCGTCCATTTTATGTTTGAGACTTAAAAAAAAAGCTGATACAACTATTAAGCGATTACACGTGAAGTTTCACAAATTCAACCATTCAAAAACTTCAAAATCGAATTGGATCGTTTTGTGTTTTAGTGGCATTTCGGATCGGAAAGTTCTTCCAAATTGCCAATCGATGATAGTTACACGAGTAGAGAATCATTAATCGGTAAAAATATTTTTCACTGAAATCGAAAAACTATGAAAGTTGAATCAAATTAAGTGAAGTTTTTATGCAGAAATATGATATACCTACCTTTTAGTGTATCAGAAAAAATTCAGTGTGTGAAATTTTGTAAGAATTTTGAAGTTATCAAACAGATTTACGTATGTATTGAAGTTGGGGTAAGATGTTTTACAAAATTACTCATTATTCAATTAATTTCTGGAAAAAAATAGTTTTTTCATTGAAATTTTTTTTTCCAACGAAAAGCATAATCCTTAGACAGTATACCTACACAATTGTTAAGATATTTTTAAACACTTAATTTTGTTGTTGACCATAAAAGCATAATCGATTGTCCCGCAGCAGAATCAGCAAAAGCAGTGAAAAAACACAGCATATAAAAATAACATTTATTTTGTTGTTCTTTGTGCATCTAGAAGAGGAGCCTTTTACAATTCCACTCCTTTTCAGATTTTTTTTTTTTTTTATATTTTTCTCATTCATTTCTTTCATTGTATAAGTTGACCATCTGACAAATCTCTCTTCTGAGTCTGTCTGTCGCTTGTATACTACACTCTAGCAACAGCTCTCAATGGTCTAAGTATGGGCTGTTTGGTGGGGGTATAGGGGGTTGTGTCCCAACCAAAGTTTTTAGTTTTTTTTTTTTTTTTTAATGTCCCTTGTGCAATGAAGGGAATCCGTTTTAAAAAAAAAAAACCTTCTCCAATCGTCCTTTTTTATTTTTTGAAAGACTACTTCCCTCTCTTTTTTTTCCAAGCTCAATGCTAGTTCTTCCAAGTCTTCTGGTGCTGGTTGGTGCTGTCTGATTAATACGATGAAAAAATGCTTCGAATATACTACCAGAAAAAAAAAAAAAAAAAAAAACAGAACCTGGTTAGGAAAAAATAACTCCTCGGAAGCACGAGAAATGCAGATTCCTATGGTATATGAGGCGAAAGGAAAAAAAAAACGACCGTCCACATTTTGTACATAAATAGGGGTTGCTTGGCTATAGTTTTTTTTCGGATTTTTTTTCTGCACCGCTAAGGGTGAGTTTAAGCAAAGACATGGTGTCAAATCAACTCAAACAGTAAGACAAAGACAGAAAGCTTTTTTTTTCGTTGTTGTTGCCTGCCCTATAAAATAAAACCAAGGCTCACCATCACCCATCCGATATTCTGCTGATGGTACTCCAACTCCTGAAGACCCAAGGATACAAATGAAACACTTACGAAAAAAAAAAATCCTGGCAAGAAGAATGCGAAATTATACAAGTGCCAGTAATTGGAGATACTACAACAACAAAGCTGTAGCTGAAGCGGCGAACGTGTTACTGGCTCTAGCAATACGTGGTCGGGTGAGTGGGGGAAGAGGCGAGATATGGGAAGGGAAGGGGCAGCTTATCAAGGGGTACCGTGGGCGCTTCTCAGCTAGTCATTCATCCAGCGATGAAGCTTCTTCCATTTACATAAAAGCGATGTGATGAGAAAAAAATCCCTTTTTCCTTTTTTTTTTGTTTTTTTTTCTGCAATGCCCTCCTCACCTCAAACACCACCCTGAAAAAAACTTATTTTCTTTTTTTAAATACCCTTTTTGGTTTTTTTTTTTTTTCTCAAATCCTCAACGTCGTCGTGCGTCGTATAGTTGCTCGTCAATGTATTTGTAATGGAGAACTTTGGAAAAAAATTAACTTTCATTCTAATACACAAGCTTTTAGGTCGAGTGCTTCTAATACACACCTACATACATTATATAGATACTCTACTACCATCCCTATATAATCGTGTCGTGCTATAAGGTGACCAAGAGCGTTCTAGGTTTTTTTTTCAATTTTTGTTTTGTCTTATTCTTTCTTCAATTTATTAAGGTTCTATTTTGAAATGCACTCAGACAAGTTCTAAATGGGATGCCTGTCCTGTGGTTTCATTTCTCCGCTTTATCATTATTGCCAGCGGGCTTAAAATTTTTCACTTTGATTTCATCTGATGGGGATTTTTATTTCTTGATTGGGTATTAAAATTTTCAAACCTTAAAAACATAGGTATAGGTAGGTATATGTACCTAGTTTGAATTTTTTTTCTTATAAAAAATGTTTTATGACAGTTTGACATAATTTATATTCAAATTAAAATATGTACATGGAAGTTAATAGGTACTTTTCAAATTAAAATTAGCAAGTTGACAAATTTAAAATGAGATATATGAAAATATATCTTTTTGGTTATAGTTTTATCGCAAGGCTTTTGATAATTTAAATTCATAACATAATTTGTTAAAAATCATAACCAAAAGAACAAACAGCAATTCGAAAAATTATAAAGTCAGTTTCAGGAGACCAGAGGTCACCATTTTTTTTTTTTTTTTTTTTTTCAATTGTATCGAAGACACTGACTGGTGTAAATGCCCAATGTGGATATTTTATCCAATTACATGTGGACAGGGGCCTATTTCATAAAACTACAAGACTGATAATTATTTGTGAAATCACTTGTAGTTTATTAAATTTACTAGTACATTATCTTCTAATTGACAGAAAATTTTACTCAAGTTAAAAGTCTACAAAGTACCTACGCCTATTAAAACCTGTAATAAGACCTTGACCGAACCTACAATATCCAACCAAATGTATTTTTGTTTCGGTTATACCCGACCGACGGTTTTTATACTAATGCGACGGTGCAAGCTTCAAACCCCACTATGACTGTATTCTATCTCGCTCCCACCTCCAAACCAAACAAATACACAATAATTGTGTTGCATTGTTTCGTGTTTGTTTTTTTTTTTCTCTTTTGTGTAAGTATTTGGTGATAATTCTCCGCTGAAGCTCATCCGTGGACTATAAACATCCACCTCATTTTGATCTACCCTTCTCTTTTTCACACATACTCTACTCGTCTGTTGCGCCATTCAATAAAAATCCAATGTAAACAGGTACTAACAGATCATCCCAAGAAAATTCAATGTGCCGCGGCAGACTTGTGTCCCACCCTTAATTTCATTGCATTTCATTATTATTATTTTCTGAACGCTGCCAACTGCTATTCCAATAATCTTTCCAGTAGTGCTGGAAAACTTGTTGGTTGTTTGATGTTTTTATGTGAAAAAAATCGAAACGTCAAATCGTGAATTTTAAAGTGTTCGGTCGTGTCGCGTATTTAAAGTTTTAATTTTGTGGTAAAATTTACGCGGTCTTAATGCCGAAGGCATATAAATTATATATCGTTTTATTGCACAGAAGTGCAGAATGGAAAAATTTACCACAAAAACTAAAAAACAATAAAAGAAAGTTGCATAATAAGTGCGAGTATTTTGTTCACTCCGTCTCGCTCTGGCTCTCGCTCGCACCTATTGTGCAATTTTGTTTTATTATTTATTAGTTATTGTGGTGCAATTAATTAATAAATTTTTGCATTTTGTGCGAAAAAACCTTTCGAACGGTATATAATTAGTATGCTTTCGATTTTTGTAGACCGCGTAAATTGTACCACAAAATTCGTGTTTGCCGTTTTATAATATGATTAGAGAATCTCTGTTTCATACAAAATATCAGACATTCAGAGAAATTAATCACTATGGGTAAATCATTAATGAAAATTAATTAATTTCTAATTCAAAAAGATTGTTTGGACCCAATTTAAACAAAATGTGAGCGATTACATAAATAATTACTTATCCATTTAAGGAGTGTTGAGTGAAATCCCATGAAGGAAAGTTTCTTCAATAAAATCCTGTGGCTTACCCTATCGAAAGCTTTAGAAAAATCTGACATCAGTTTGACATTTGTTTTCCATGCTTTTCAGGCAGAAATTTACAAAGAGAGTCAAATTAGTCGCAGTCGATCGCCCTTGGACAAAGCCATGCTGGTAAAACGATATATGATTTTTCACCATTTCATAAATTTTCTTTTTCACAATCGATTCAAAAATCTTAGGAATAAGCTGCAGCTTGGCAATGGGTCTGTAGTTTTTAACATCCTGCTTTGAACCTGATTTAAAAATGGGAGTTATATGGGAAAATTTCCAGGCATCTAAAAACTCACCACTTCGAAGGGGGATAGATTGAATATGTAACACAAAGGTTTCGACAAATTGTATGCACATTCTTTTAAAAACATTGCAGGAAAATTGTCAGGTCCAATGCTTAAACTGCTATCTAACATAGAGAGTTCATTATAAACCTCTTCCTCAGATATAAACATCGAGCCCATATCAATTTTTGGCGAATAAGCTTGCGAAACATCGCAAATTGTGTCATCAGCCATAAAATTTGATTGGAAAAAAGTTGCAAACATATTACAAATTTCAGAGATATCACTGCTTACGTTACCATTATAAAGGCTATTTCACAATGCGACGAGAAAACGAGACGTCAGCGTGACGAGAAACGCTTTCATCTTTTTTCGTTATAAAATCGTTCTCCAATTCACAATGCAGCGAGTTCTTCACACCGAGAGCGTAGAATTATTCAAGTTTTTCAGTGAATTTGGGAGATAAAATACAAAATTTGAAAAAAATGTTTAAAAAAAATGCTTTTAGTACTTTTCGTAGTGTTTGTTTACAAAAAATCAAAAGGCAAAAAAAGACCAAGTGTGAGCAGAAGAAGACGATGGGAATGTTAATGAAGACAAAATTAATTAGTCGCAAAATAAAAACATTTATTTGCTCGCCATTTTCGGTATTTTATTTATTTATCTACAGAATTAATAAATATAAATACAAATACAGATACAAGCCTTGTTCCTTTACTTTGAAATTCTGTGATTTTCTGTGCATTTGTGTGAATTTCAGTCCAACGTTCTGTCAAAATTAAAAAATAAAATGGCAGTAAATTGCACAGAAAATCACAGAGTTTCAAAGTAAAGGAACAGACCTACAAATACGCTCGGTCGTCTTGTTCTTAATTGTCAAAATGATCGTCGTCTCGTTGCGTCTTTTTTTTTCAATTTTTCGAAATCATGGCGTGACGGGACGACGAGAAACGCTTTATTGGCCGCATTCAACAGCACATTTGACAGTTCTGAACTGTAATTTTTAGAGCTTCTGATTGGCCAGCAGTCATAAAAATTCAGTTGACGTCGATTGGCATTTAGTTACGCTTCTTACGTTTTTTTCTGAATTTTCAGATGAAAAATTCAGATGACAGCTAAAAGCAAAAAAATGACAGTTCTTGATCCAGTTTTTTTTTGGTGTGTGGTCTGATCGTCTGGGTCTCGTATCGCTTTTCAGATTTTGATTTTAAAGTGCAAAAAATAATAAAAACAGAATAAATAATTTCAGACTTTTTTGTGCGTTCAGTGTTACGTTTTTCAGAACTGAATTTTTAGATCTGTCAAAAACGTGGTAATGAACGTGGCCATTGTGAATACTCTGGTATATTCTCATTTCTTGAAATTGGTTTGACAGCTCCGACGAGTTCTCGTCACGCTCACGTCTCGTTTCTTCGTCGCATTGTGAAACAGGCTTAATTTATGTTTAAAGGCATTCCAACAGATTTTCTTTTTACGTTATAAAATTTCCAAAAAGATTTAGAATCACTCTTGATCCTTGATTCACAATGGACCTTAAATATTGATTATATAAAAACTTCTTTAAAAAATTATATTATATTATATAATTGTCTCGAAAAACTGAATTGATTTTGCTTCTTTTTTGTGCCTTTTATTAACGCATTCTTTAATCGTACTAAGCCTTTTGAAAACTATACCGGCTTATTCGATCGCCGTCTTATAGCCTTTTTGGGTATAAACCTTTCAAACAATTCTTGAACTATGTTTGTAAAAGAAGAAAAACAGGAAGTGCTCGGTGACACGTGTTAATGTTAACCGATTTCAATGAAATTTTGCACAGAACATTTTTAAGTCAGCCTCATCACTGTTAGGGGGTGGGGAACGAAAAAAATTCGAACATTGCCGAAATAAGCACCACCCTAATTGTTTCGGCACATAAACGGCCAAAAAGATAAATTCGTGACGGCAGCAAACGTGACCACGGCAGCCAAAATTCCAACGCCAGCACACAAAATAATAGGGGACGTAGCAACACAGCAAACCAAACAATAAACATAGAATTGACTTGTAATTTTATCCGAACTGTTTTATTTATTATAAAGTTTAAATAGTTTTTAAGGTATTTTAAGTAAGTTTAAGTTAGAGTTACGCTACGTTAGTTTCTTTTTCTTTAAATTTGATTAATTTTTCTTGGTGTGCTCGTGACGAATGACAGATTGAGAATGAGAATTATAAATTAAAATGGGGTCGACTTCCACTTTCGACATGGCAGCCAACTCCCAGTATTAAAACAAATACTGGGAAGTTAGGCGCGTTCGACAGTGGAAGTGGAACATGGGCCTGTTCGCGCATACTGCGACTGTCGGCACAAGTGTTTGAGTCCGCGTTGCGCGGACTAAAAACACACTAAGTGGCGGACAGCCACAAAATGCGCAAACACCAATATATTTATATAAATATAATTCATTTCGGACTTTTACCACCATGCTTATGTTACCTTGTTTTGTGTACCAAAAAAATGAATAGATGACAAATCGTAACGTAAATGCCAACGTGCTAAACACTCCATAATTTTCTATTTCTGCATTGACATTAAAAATCAGCCTAAAATTTACTAAATACATGTCAGAATGGTAAAACACCGAAAGATGCAGATTCTGTGAAGATTCTCTCCTTCTCTCAGAATACAAAAATGAATTTCAATATTTTCCATGTCTCTGTAATAAAAACAAAATTTACCAAAATGCATGATGGTAAAAGTCCGAAATGAATTATGAAAACAAAACAAAACAATTTTTACCAATGGTGCTGAGAAATTCGAGGATTTACCGATTAATTCTAGAATTTCATTATTTCGGTTTTTTACATAATTATATAAAAAAGTGCAGTCAAATCTAAATGTGTCTCATTTGTAACTCATTTTACATACCTTATTCTCTGTTAAAAAGCCTGTTTTAATAAAATAATTTCGGTATAAAGGGCCGAATATCGTATAATTTTTTAGCACTATATGATAGTTTCGCTGCTTAAAACTCAAACCCTATTTATATGATATCGTACATAGTCGTTTCGTATTCAAAGTATACAAATCATTAACAATCCTTCTTGTGAAAAAGTATTCTATTGGTTTGTTCTTTGAACTTTTTTTTTTTTTTTTTTTTTTTTTAAGAAAAATCACAGGATATACATTAACTTTTTCCTACCCTATTAATTCTGTTGAACTAATTTATATTTGGCTTAAAAAAAATTGACGGTGTATATAGTATGTATAACCCGCACACAACATCTTAGTGTAATCCACCACCTCCACCTCCTCCTCAAAGATAAAACGAAAACAAAAAATCATTTGTTACATTAACACTAGAAAAAGTGTAAAAAAAAATGCGTTGATTTCGTTATATATAACCACTTTCCCCTTTCGCTCATTTATTATCCCACCCTCCATCTACAAAAAGCGCAAAAAATAACTAAAAAAAAAAAAAAAACTTTAAATTAAATACGAAGAAAAAAATGAATGAATTTGAGATTTTTTTCCTGTACTTTCTTATTTTCGGGGTGTTTTAAAACAGTGAGTGTTAAAATTAAGAAGGAGTAAATATTTGCTTGGCCAATTGCAAGGGTGTACAACTTTGTTTTTTGTGCTTCTTCAAGAAGAAAACGAAGGAACCAACTAACACCAACATCGCCGTCGTCGTTGTCGGTTAACAACCAGGCAGGCATCTAGAAGGAGGCACAGAAAAAAATAATAAAATTGCTTGAAATTAAAAAAGTTTAAAATTTAGTTATTTTTTTATGTTTTAATTAAGTTTCATTTCTTATTATAAAAAATCTACTTGAAACAAAAAAAAAAATAGGTATATAAGTACTTGTATCCTTATGCTTGAAATATCTTTTTTTTGTACTTAATTTTTTTCAATTTTTTTTTTCAGGGTCTTCTGCGGACCGCTGAGCAGTTGAAAATCAAAGGGCTTTGCGAAACAGCCGAAAGTGTTGATGAGGCAGAAGCAGCAACAGCCACCATCACACTATCAGAAAATATAACACAAACGGTTGTTGGAAATATTGTGAATTCATCACAGGGTAATGAAATAGTCACTACACACACAATTGAAAACAACACAAATACGCATACAACATCAGCAAATCTACAAAATAATAACAACAGTTTTAATACAAATATTAATGCAATAGTTGGTACCCCAGCGGCCACATCGACCCCACAATTGCGAAAATCACGTGTCAGAAAACGTTCAAAGTCTCCGGATACGAATCATCAGCAACATCAGCAGCAGCAGCAACAACACCAACACCAGCAGCAGCAGCACCAACAACATCAGCAGCAACACCAGCATCATCAACAACAAACAATATTAAGTCAAAATCTTAATACAGCGGCAATAGTTAGTCTGCAACAAACTTCGTCCGGTAATTTCATACCGGTCTCGGGAGGCCAGACGATAACTACAACAGCTGTTAGCCAACACAGCCCTGACGATTCGAAGTCGGATAAGCCAAGCGCTCAGAAAATCTGTAAAACTGAAACAGCAAGCTCACCAACATCGAATAATGGCAGTGTAACTGTTGCACCAGGAACAGCCATTGTAACACAAATTGTTGTAGCCCGAGACGTTAAAGATAATAATAAAAACATGACCAGTATAGGAATGGGAATGGTAAGTTATTTTTAATTTTTTCATTTCTAAAAGAAGTTATTTAAATCTAAAAGCAATTTGCAATATTTAAAAATACCGGCAACAAGATTATTGAAAATTTGAATTTTGACAACGTTTTTATGGTCAAAACCAGGGCCCTATTTCATAAAAATTGACAGGTGACAATTCTACAAATTTGTCACACGTGTCTGACACATTTGGTATTTCATAAAATATTGACAGGTGACAGATTTGTCAGAAAAATACAATGAAAAATTTGTCATGACAATTTTGTCATTGTCATATATTTTAACAAATTTGTCGTGATAATTTTGGTATTGTATGATCTTTAAGTTTGTCTTGGTCTACATAACTTTATGCAGTACCACGTCGAAAAACGATGAAAAATGGAACACAACTGAGAATCGGCATCACTTTTACTTGAAAAAACATTTTAGCTCAATTTCTGTCTTTTCATTGTAAAAACTTGACCTTAACTTAGTTTCCTGTCACAATTGTCACTTAAATACGAACAAATATGTAAATTATAAGTATTTTTGTTTTCTTTGATGGTGTTCACATTGAACTCAGATTTACGATTTTTTTTTCGCATAAGTCAGTCAGCTCGTGTTCATACACACACAACCGATTCACTCTGACGTTCAGCAGTCGTTACAGCAAAACACAAATTTCTACTCGCCGGAGAATTTAATTAGAATTTTTTTCAATCACAAAATTGATATTTCACTAAATAAATAGTTTTCCAATTGAAAAAAACTTGGATTATGTAGTATTTCAGTGCCAAACAAAAACTAAAAACAGATGTCACAAAAGAAAACGTCAAAAAAAAATCCACAAATTTTTAAAAAAATTAAAAAAAATCCTGCCTCACTTGTCCATCTCTTTCTCACCATAAAGTGGGAACGAGAAAAAGTACATATACGTCAAAAAAAAATCCAAGGAGTAAGTCAAATGTGAACACCGTCTTTCATAAAAAAATTTTCACTACAAATTTGTCAGAAAATTCCTCACAATTGTAGAAAAATACTTGACAATTCATTGTCATGACAATTTTTTGTATGAACCGAAAAAATGACAATTATCGGGTATTTTCTTCTAATTCTACAAAACTGTCAAATTGTTTATGGAACGGATTTTGACAATTGTCAAGTTGTAAATTACAAAATTGCCACCTGTCGCAATTGTTAATCACCCTTATTCTGAAAGGCGTTTTTCTAAAACGCTAACTGTCGTTTTTGGAGTCGTATCGTTTTTTTTATTGGTATTCCGTAGCTAAAACGCTAGCGTTTTTTTCGCTCTTACATTCCACAATACGATCCACCAAAAAAAAACTGATATTTGACATATCAAATTGCTTACAAATAATTGTTGTAATTTTTTACAGATTTTAAACTAAAAGTAGTCTTTTTGGGCAAGTTAATGAACCGATCAATTATATATAGGTCTGTTCGTTACTTCGCAAAGTTGCCGATTTCTATAAAAATTTGGTCCAATTTTATTCTTTTGACCTAATTACATTACACGGTTACTTTTTTTTAACGCTTCTTAATTCATCTTTGTGGCAGATTGAGTGAGAGATGTAGAAATGTAGGGGGAAGGAAGTTGCGGTTATACACCCTTCACCCAATATTTAATGGAGGTAGCCGCGAAAAAGTAAGATTGGCCAATCCAAAGCGATCTGGATAGCTTTGTGTTGTTGTAATCGCTAGTAAAAACACATCAGATGACAGACAAAACAGCAGTTTTCATCAGTATTTTTGATAACAAATATAACCTATCCGATCTTAGTCATTCAGAAACAAACATGGATACTCGAGTATCCGAGATATGCTATCCTAGTGAATCCTGAATGTGGCCAATTTAACATGCCCAAACCCTCACACTGAATTATTAGGAACGGATTTTCGACCTAAGTACATAGGTTTTTCACGACTTGAGTTGTTGAATTGTATATTTGAAGTTGAAAATGGTATTAAGATTACAAGAAAAATAATGGCATCGATGTATATATTTCAGTATAAAATCTGAACTAATACGAGTACCTACTACGCGAATCTATTGAATTAAATCCATAATTTCACTCAAAGATGCAAATAAAAAGACCATAAGACATTATGCATCACATCAACTACTCGAAGCAAGTTTCTCGTCAGAAATATCGACGCAACTTAGCTCTCCAATCGCGATCAAGTCGAACCAAGTTCATTTCAACTCGGTTCAGGATTCTAAAAAGTTTTGGCTAGTCGATGTTTTGTTACTTTTTTTTTTCAAAATGCATTGATAAAAATATGTAACTAAATTTATTTATTGGCGAGACAGGTCGTAATTAAAAAAAAAAAAAGTGTTAAAAACGCCAAGTATCTATGTACCTCCCCTGCCAGGTTATGTTATAAATAAATTTTAATACAAAAGCTTCTAAAAAGCTGAAATCATACTGCATATCAAAATTTTCAAACAAAAAATAATTTTTTTTGTTTTTTTTTTGAAAATTCGATATTTTAAAACGGGTAGATGATTTTTTTTGAAATTTAATTTTTAATTCAACATTAATAAATACTATAAAACGGTACACCATTTTTGTTTTCTTAAAAATGTTTACAAAATTTCATATACAGTGAAAGCTCCCTTAGCCAGACAGGACGGTCGCAACACTTTTGTCCGTCCAAGGGAAAAATAACAAATATATTTATATAAGAAAGTGTATAGTATATAGTGGCATCATACAAGCCATGAAATTCATTCATGAAATTCATGAACATAAAGATACAAGAAACAATGTACAAAAAATAGTCCAGTAAGAATAAGAAAAAATGGCAAAGAATGGAAAAAATTAGTTAGAGGCTGAAATTTGGCATGGACGTGGGTAAACTGAGAAAATTTTCCACTTACCGTTACTTTTTAACGGTTGATGCTACGAAAAAAATTAAAATGCATTTTTGTAGGAAATTTTATGAGCTACAAGATGGAAGAATAAAGTTTTTCTATGAAAAACAGTTTTTGAGATATTTGCCAAAAACTTCCACTTTCATGACTTTTTTAGAGATTTTTTGACTATTCTATTTGCTGTTACTTTTTAACAAAAAAAGTGAAAGCCGGTTTAGCATTTTAGTTTAAAAATTACATGAGCTACAAGATTGGGGAATGAAATTTTTCTCTAACACAAACTGTTTCTGAGATATTTGCAAAAAAATCCAATTTTCATGACATTTGGCCCCTTCTAAGAGATTTTTTAACTTTTCATTTGCTGTAACTTTGTAACGCTTAATGCTACGTAAAAACAGAAAAGACTATTTCTATGGGAAATCGCCTCAGCTACAAGATTGTGGAACAATTTTTTTTCTAGCACAAACCGTTTTTGAGATATTTGCAAAAAACTAATTTTTAGACCCTTGGACCCCTTATAACGGACCTAGCGGTCATCGGATCGATGAGGAACTTTCTCAGTTTTTAAAGAGTCCCATTACCCACGTAGTAGCCGTGGCGTGATGGTTAGTGCGATGGACTGTCATGCCAGAGGTCTAAGGTTCGATCCCCAGCCTCGCCATCTATTTATTTAAAAGAAAAACGGCTACTGCCTCTTGCGAGGAATTGACAAATCCTCCAAGAGTATCTCCTGTCACAGAAAAGTGCCGCTCGTTAGCCGTTCGGATTCGGCAATAAACTGTAGGTCCCCTCCATTCCTGCAGACACGCACACAGGAATCGTTGAGAGTTGTAAGTCACTAGGCCCTAGTTCTTCATGAGCTGTTGTGCCATCAAATTTAATTTATTCATTACCCACGTCCATGCCAAATTTCAGCCTCTAACTAATTTTTTCCTTGCAAAAGTCTATTTTTCCTGGACTAAAAGGACTACGGCTGCAGAAATAAAATCCATTATGCATTTGATCACAGACAGTAATTTTGTGACATCGCATCTATTGTCGCTGTGAACCAGGGAGAACGTTTTTAATGCAAAAAAATATATGTAAAAGGATTTCTGAATATATGGGTTGAAATTTACCTACTAAAATAAAGTTTTTGTCCGCCTAAGGGAATTAAATTTAGCAAATCACGGCTAATATTCTTGTCCGCGTCCGGGTAAGGGAGTGTCCGCTTTAGGGATCATAAAATGCATGGAATTTGGATCCAAGATCCACGTTCGTGAGAATTTGTTTGCCTAAAGGGATTGTCCGCTTAAGGGAGCTGTCCGCAATAGGAGCTTTAACTTATAAAAAATTAATTTTAAACAAATCGCACCTACGATTTTGAATTTTTTTTTCTCAAAAACTAATGTTAGTTAAAGATATCAGAAATCAAATTTATTTAGAATTATGCTTTTTTAAAAAAAACCTTTTTGGTTTAGAATTTTTAAAATTTCTATAATTTATGATTTTAATTTATTTTTCAGAATGGCGGTCTCCTCGGAGTACCAATGGGCTTTTTAGATTTTGCCCCCGAACCACCAGCACCATCGGCAACACCTGTAACAGTGACGGAGCACGTCGATTTGTCGTGTAACCCAAGTCAGGACACCAGAGATTTATCAAGTGAGTTGGTACTATATCGTTTTTTCTTCTCTATTCTATATAAATGTATGTACACTTGTTGTTTTTGGTTCCTTAAATTAATTTATTGTACATATTTCATTTTTTCACATTTCTTTCTATATTTTACATATTATTCTATTTAATTTATCCATCTCATATGGACTGAACTGTGCTTTATGATATTTACTACATCTTCAAAAAAATATATATATCTTTGTAAACTTGGCTTTTTTTCCTATAGTTTCTAAGAAGAGTAATTATTTTGATATACCTAAATATTTTTATTTTTTTTTTTTTTAATACATGAATTTACTTTTTTGGTCTGCATTCATTATTTGTGTTTTTGATTTTATTCTACCATTTTAATTTCAAAATCGGTTTTGGCAAAAAGAAAACAAAAGAACTTTGTCAAAAGACAATTCAAGTTTGGTTGTTCTAAGTACAAATGAAATTGCTAAGATGGTCATTCAAAATTGCCATTTTTGTTAGATGCGAAAGGAGCAGTTTTGTTGAAATATTACATTTTTTGTTTAAACATAAATATATTCTACCATTTGTCTGTCCCGATTGTGCTTATACTTATATATTCTGGTGCTGGTTTAACAGTGCATTTTATTTTTCTTCTGTCTTCTGTTCTTTTTTAATTTTCTTCATGATTTTAATTCTCTAATTTTTGTTTTCAAATTAAATTCTCAAATCGATTTGAAATAAATTAAATAAAAAATAAGCAACAAATATATCGCTTCACAAACAACAACCAACTTGAATCTCTTACAATTGCCAATGTTTGTTTATTTTTTTGTTTTTGTTTTTTTTTTTTTTTTTTTTCTTTCTTTTCGAAATACAAATTTTGACTTGCAGACAACACTACACCAACAAATGGTGGTGGAGTTCATATTAAATTCGAGACTCTTCGTTCTTTAGATCCCACCGAAGCGCTCGACATTGACAATCATTTAGCACAACATATGATCCAACGGCTTGATCAATCACCGATGCATACAATCCACCATCAGTCGTCAACTGGCGACGAGAGTAATTCAAATTTAATTCAGCATATTAAGAGTGAAGTGATTGAGGTGAAGCATCATCATCAGCAACAACAGCAGCAGTTGCATGCGCAGACCTTATCACAGCAAGGACAATCACAACAACAGCAACACCAGCAACAACAACACCAACAGCAACAGCAACAACAACAGCAGCAGCAACAACAACAGCAGCAGCAACAACATCAGCAGCATCAAGATATTTCTGGAGCAACTGTTATGGAAATTGATCCGAGCAATATCAAACACGAACCAGGAATGATAATCACACCGGAAATTGTTACAATGATGGCAACGGGTCATATGGGTAAGTTTCCGACAGAGAGGAAGAAAGACAGTGATTGAAGAAAAATATTAAAAATTAAAATGTTGAGTTCTGTTCCCTGTAATAATCATGTTAACTTGAAATTAATTTCGTACTTTAGTTTTTTTTTTTTTTTTCATTTTTACTTAAGTTTATTTAAATGCAGACAAATTAAGTTCTAGGAGTTTATTGTTTTGTAAATGTCTAATGCTAAATTTTATACCGATCGATATTCTGTCATTTTAAATGGGATCCACTTTGAATGGATTCCAATTGGGTGTGTTCATAAAAGTTTTACGTAATTTTCAACAGAATATTGTGCAAATTTGGTTGAAATTGCCTCATTTGGAAATTAGAATTTGTATGGGAAATGAGATGATTTCGAATTGAATTTGGAAATTTTGAACGAAATTACCTCATTTGCTCTAATAAAAACGCAGTATTAACTTAAGATTGATGATGTAAAAATTATCTTATTGTAAATCCGTAAATACAAGCTTTGGAAAAAAAAAAGAAAAGCTAAATATATAAATTTAGTTACTACTACTCCTTAAACCAATTTGGAGTTCCATATTAAGCAGGCGAGAATCACCTTTACTGGTTCCAACGCAAAAGAACTGACACCTAAGGTTTGTTCTCTCCATAAGAACTTGCTTCATTGTACAGATAAGTACACAAAATGTTTCACAAAAATGTTTTACCCCCGTGAAAATGTTTCAATTTCAATGACAACAAAATCTAAAAATATTTTGGTGGAATGGATGTCCATTTGAGAGGGATGTTGTGAGGTATCCCTCCTAGATATTTAATAGAATCTTCAAATCCTTGGTTCTAATGACATGATTTATTTAAATAAGCTTGCCATTATTTTCAAAAATTTTCTAAATGTCACAAAATAAATTGAAATGACTATGACTAGGACTTGTAAGGCAGTCTTGTTTTGGAGTAATTCCCCATAGAAAAATATTCTAGGAATGTAATTTGAATTTTCTTAATAATTTCTTTTTTTATTGTTTTGAGGGATTTCTTATAGGAGTTCCAATCTATAACTTCTCTTGTGTTTTTTTTGAACGAAGTTCTTTAGCCCAGGGTTGGGGGGTAAATCCAAAAAACGATAGATAGATTTCGACCCATATCGTGGCGCAATTGTATAGTCGTTTGCTTCTTAACCGAAAGGTTCGGCGTTCGAATCCTGCTGGTGACAATTTTTTTTTATTCTGTCCCATGCACAATGTGCAATGTGCATTGCAAATCATTTATTATTTTCATTTCGTCACATCATGCACATTATTAATCCCATTGAATCCTATAGCACTTTCAACAGAGTAACATGCAAATGAAATAAGTTCACCCGGTATATTTGAGATTCGAACCCGCGACCTTCTGGTTACTAGCTGTTTATGCTTCCGCTAGGCTAAATCGCGATATAGAATTTCTACATTGAAAATTAATAACTTTTATCTTGAGCGTTTTAATAAAACAAAAAAAAATCAAAAAATAAATAAAGAAATTCAGCCATATTATGAGTTTCACCCAAACAATGTTTTAGGTTAGAGAGGCCGTCTGGATGTTGTTGACTCACTTAGACCCCAAGGGTCCATTGTGATACCACTAAAGAAAGTTACTCATGGGAGAGTAATGAAATTAAGCAAACCATTTTGTACTTTTAATGAAATTTGAGAGACATCTCGTGTCTATCGTTGCCAGTTCACTTGTGGTATTATCAAAGAAGGGGTTACCGAGGTAGGTGTTCCTTCTATTGGAGAGTGCCGGATATGTACATAGAAGATGTTGGACTGTTTCCTCTTCTTCCTCGTCCATGCAGCTTCTACCGAAGTCATTGGTGTAGACCCCAAGCTTCATAGCATGTCTACCTATGAGGCAGTGTCCTGTTATGACTCCAATTGTGAAGCTTATACTTTATCTGCTCGGGGAAATCAAGCCTTTTGACCGCTTCAGGTCTATGCACAGCCATATTTGTTTAGTTGCTAGGCAGGTGGTACCCTGTAACCATCTAGCATTTGTTGATTCTAGAGCATATTGTTTGAAAAGGTGTTTGCATGTAGCAAGTGGTGTTCCTATGTTGTGTCTCTGTCTAACAGTGGGCAGAATTGTTCCGTTTTTGGCGAGCTCATAAGCTTTGCAATTTCCCGGAATGTCCCTGTGGACCGGCACCCAAATGAGGTGAATGTTAAACTGTTCTGTCATCTCATTCAGAGATGATCGACAGTCGTGGATTGTGATAGAGTTTGTGGAGACAGACGCGAGAGATGTGAGAGCGGCTTGGCTTGGTCTGAGAAGATACGTATATCCTTACAAGATATAACGTTTTCTTTGAGCCATGATAATGCCTCTTTTATCGCCATTACTTCTGCTTGGAACACGAACAATGTTTTACCTTCAAATTTTTTTCTCCCGTAATTTTAAAAGCTTTTGATCTGTAGTTGAAAATTTAAACTGTCAATGGCATTATATTCTGCCCAAAATGAATGTTAACAATTAGGTAATTCTCGGAGGGTGCAATATTTTTCAGGTGAAACTAACAATTTTCCGGGTGGTATTATATACATTAATAATTTTGTAGCTCTTTTTTATGTGATTTTCATATTTTCGAATCGTTCTGAAGTATTTATCGAAAGTCAAACTGAGAACTAATTGCGTTTTAAAACGAACTCGTCTGTTTAAAAATAATCGGATCACGCTGAAATGTTGCACACAGCTTTGATTCTGAGTTATAAAATTGTTTTTTCAATATTGTGATAGGCCAACATCCCCAGGCGGCGGCTGACACGCATGTACATAATGGGAATATCGTTCTTACCGGGGGTGCTTAGGACCCGCATCTATTAGTTCATTCAATTAAAGTTTTCAGCAATATTTTTGAGTGGCTCTAGCCCTGAATCCTACCAACAATGTCTTTTCCCCCTACTTATATAAGCGATGATTTATTTAATTTTATGTTAATGTTGGATCTCCCTGCGAAAATTGTTCAAGAGAGGTTAATACTCTTTAAGTTTATTGGTATTAACATCTAATACATATTTTTTTTTACTATGCGATTTGTAATAGCAGAGGGGCCACAAACAGCCCCAAACCTCCGAACAGCTACTCAAAATGTGGTAGTTAGACGCCATCAAAATTGTGTTCAATTTGATATAAGATTCATTTCATACGAAAACATCTACAAAAAATTAAATTTGCTGCTTCACTTTTTCATATTTTGCTCAAACTTTTTGAGAATCTTCTTCAAAGGTAGAAATCCAACGTCATTTAACTTTCTCAAGCTCCTGTCACCTCTGAAAAAATGTTCGTAGTTTTGGGTAATTTCTGTATATTCCTTAAACGGCGCGGCCGAGATTTGCTTAACAAAATCTTTGAAATGTGTGAGGAGAATTTCCTCAGTCAATTAAAATTTTTACTGGATTTGTTTGACTGTACAAATTAGTTTGATAATTTAACTCCATACTTGCTTCACAAGACTGGCAAGCTTATCAGTAATGTAATGTATTCCTAAAGTAAGGTTAAAATTAGTTCGAGTATCATGATTCATCAATCATGAGCAAATAAGTTAGGAAGACAAGTCTGCCGATAGCAAAAACACTGTTTAGATTGAAGACAGACTTGCTTTTTTTATGTTTTCTTCGTGCCCACTTCTCTCGCCCACAAACTCCCATAATACCGGTGCGGCGTCATACATTATATAGCCGATAACCAGGAAAATGGCAAAATCAAAATTTTATTGCCTTACAAAATGTCTTTTATTTTCAGTAATTACTCATTTTTTATTTGTGTAAAAAACAAAACCATTGCATTTTCATTCTTGGAAAATGTATGTATCTACGATATCTGTCTAAAAATTGATTTTACCTTGATTATTTCAGATATATACTCAGATGCCAGTGAGGATTCATTGATGATTGCTAATGGTTCCCCAAATGACAATAATGAGCCACACTATACAAATTTGGACCAACAGCAAGATATCAAAGGTCAGTTTAATGGTCCCAAAACTTGGACACAAGATGATATGAATTCAGCTTTAGATGCATTAAAGAATCAAAATATGAGTTTGACGAAAGCCTCAGTGACGTATGGCATCCCATCGACAACATTGTGGCAACGTGCCCATCGCATGGGCATTGAAACACCCAAAAAAGAAGGCGGTACCAAATCATGGAATGAAGATTCATTAAACAGCGCACTTGAAGCATTAAGAACTGGGCAAATATCAGCTAATAAAGCCTCGAAGGCGTATGGTATTCCGTCCTCGACATTATATAAGATTGCCCGACGTGAGGGTATAAGATTGGCAGCACCATTTAATGCAGCGCCAACAACATGGACGCCCGAAGACTTGGAGCGTGCATTGGAAGCAATTCGTGCTGGTCATACGTCCGTCCAAAAGGCTAGCTCAGAATTTGGTATACCAACAGGTAAAGTTAGAGTTTGAAAAGGTTCTTTTTTTTAAAGGTTTTGTTATTAATTGTTTGTTTGTTTCTGTTTGTTTTTGATTTAAGGTACACTCTACGGTCGCTGTAAGCGAGAAGGTATTGAGCTATCCCGCTCTAATCCAACACCATGGTCAGAAGATGCTATGAATGAGGCATTGAATTCCGTTAGGTAAGTTCATTTGACTACACGTAAACGCTGATTTGTATAATCCGTGGTATAGTAATAAATTTAAAGGGGTTGGCTCGAAGAACATGTTTTTGAGGAAATCGTGCTTAATCTACGATTAAATGGTGGACGCAAATGGTCTACTTCGAGTCTCTGATGTCTCTAATTGCCGTCGCAATATTTTGTATGAAAAACTCCATTTCTTTTTCTGTGATGCCGGGACCGCAATTGGAAAAAAGTACACCAGTTGTCCCAAAATATGTTGATTTGTAGTATTTTGTATTTTCTTTAAAGCGTTAAAACGCAAACGTTGATGATTACACCCTAATAAGTTGACAGGAACAAAAAGTTGTCATTTTATGTACATATACATATGTTTTGCTCGGGAAATAAGCGATTTGTTGATGGCATTTTCCATTGGTAAGCCAAAAGAATTCTGTAAAATGATAATGACATACTAGAGGGGTATGGCTAGGCTGCGATCTCATTGGATTAAAAATACATATCTAAAAAGGGCGAGGCTAGAGATATGAAAATTTATAACAGTTTTTCACCATTAAAAGTGAGTGTGCGGGTCGTAGTCCAAATTGAAAAAAAAAAAAAAATCTAATGGGGTTATCCAATGGGAAAAAAATGATTGTTTTTATCCAGATCTGTAAAAACACCGATTTTTACAATTTTCGCCTTCCAATGGACAAACAAAATTGATTTATTAAAAAAAAAAAGAAAAGAATCTATTTAGCAGATCTGGATTTTGTGGACCCACAACCAGGATCACAGACACGAATATAATTTATACTAGGTTTGTTCGTTGAGCCCTGAGCGTTTTTTGAAAACCCTGAACTCACCCTGACATTCAAATTCTCTATTTTTTGAGACCTACGGTCGCCCTGAGGTAGATCTAAGTTTTTTGTGGGCCGAGTTGAGGCAATAAATAAACTGCCAAAGTGAAAATTAAGCTGGGAAGCATTTATTTTGTTGAAGATTCGTGATTGTTTATTTTTCTAATAATAATTACTTAAAATAGTACAAATTGAATATAGGAAAAGAAATCGGAAACGTTTGAAGTTGTTCTTATTCATTTTTCAAGCTAATTTTATGTTTTAATTATCAGAGTACAGAAATTATTTATTGCTTAAAATGTCAAAAATTGAGAGCCCTAAGGTGTTTTTTTGAAAATCGAAAAGCCCAGTCAACTCTGGGTAAAGTTCAGCGAACAAGCTACTATAAAAAAAAATCAATCTAAAATCGTAATGAAATCGCCATGACAAAAAAAAAATAAATTTCAGGCAGAAATCTGAATTTACCAAACGAAAACCCATTAGTATCCTGCTTTCAATATCCTGGCTTTCAGTGATTTGTATGCGCTTGTGTTTGTTTTTGGAAACGGTGACACTTTCAAAGTGGAATTTTTCGTTGTGGTTTTCGTAAGCATTTCGTTGTAATTTTGGAGACGAACGAATAATTTTGTTTTGCATCAGCAGCGTACTGAGTCCCCTTTCACACGAAGATACTAGTTGCTGGAGATTTTTTTGACGTTTTCTTTAAATCTCTTTAACAATCTCCTGTACCTTTCACACTCAAGAAACAAAATCCGAAGAGATTTGCTTATTTTCTTTTAAACTACCTTGGTTTAACGCACACAAACGTAGGGTGAAGAGGAACGTCAAACAAATCTCCTGATTTTTTTTGACCGGGGAGATTTTGTTTACCCCTCTTTCTTCCTGCCCTTCTCGCCTATGAACTGATTGTTCATATGCGCTGGAAACTCAGTTGCTTCGTGTGAAAGGGGACTAATGTGGTTTTTCTTTCAGCCAAAAAAAAACTGATCCCTGTGAGGGATTTTGATACCGGACAAGTTTTTGCATTTTTTCAATCAAAAAAAATCAATCCCTGACAATTCGGGATCAAAATATCTGATCCCGAATTCAAGAGGGACATGCATGTACACAAAACACGCACTTGCACACATGCCAAAATAAATTGACATATATCAAAACGTCACTGTGAAATTCTTCATTTCGAAATTCGTTTCGTTGTGCTTGGACTTTGTGTGAAGATAAATTTCTTATTAAAATTCGTAATGAATTCGAAACTTTTCGTGTCTATGATAAAGCTTTTTCTCCTTCGATTCTAGCTAAAATCCAGTAGCTATCCCAAACATTGGAAGAGAATTTTTGTGCTCACCAGCGAGGTGAAGCTGCCTTTTGCTTCTATTGATTGGGATCCGTCTAACATGCTACCTTCGGGGATACCTCTGGAAGCAAAGCAACTGCATGAAATTCAATTAAAGATTACGCAGGACACAAGTCCTTCATCTTTCGTCCAGATGTTTTTTTTTTTATTATTAAAAAAATGACTGGAATATGCATTGATAGTATATGGAAAAATTAAATTCCTGCTAGGGATAAAAAACCCTGATTTGTATTTTATTTTTGGTTGGTATTTTAAACTCCTTTCACACGGGGATACATGAATATATTATGACTTGCTTTTAAATGGTTAGCTTGATTTGTCTTACAAAAAATTACACTGACTATTGACCCGTTTGCTAATAAATTTAGAGTACTGTCAAAAGAAAAAAATGTCAGACTTTCCGTCACAAACATTAAAACAAATATTTTTTAACAAAAATAACCTTTAATTTTTTTAATGACGAAAATAATGGGGGTTTTGGAGATTTTAATGTACAAATCGGCGGAAAATTAAAAAAAAACTGCCCTACAGCTTAACTACATGCTCAAAGCAATTTAGACTCCGTATTGTACAAAAAAACAGCAAACTGTCGAAGATTATAATATTTATACATTTTAACCAGAGAATTCCTTTTCTTTTATGAAACGTACTTTACGACATATATTTTTGTATGCTTTAAAAAAAGATACTTTTACTAGTTCCGAGAGCAAGAACTATAGGTACTTCAACCAATCTTGGTTGGCAATCGAAAAATAAAAATAACAGAACAGGAGGACGGCCATACATTCTAGCCTCCAATATAATCATTTAAGCGAAATAGATATAAGTTTGCATGTATATTGTAGTAAAACTCTTCCAAAAAGTCTCAATAAGAAATACATACATACATACCTATATCTGTTAGGTCATAAGCTGTCAATTTTCTTCAAAAATGTCATTGGATTAAACAAAAATTTGGGTATGGTCGGTCAATAAATCGTGTCAACAGCATTCTTAGCTTACAGTTAGATATGCAAACCCCCTGCTTGGTCTACTATAGGATTTGGGGTATGTACAAGGTTGGGTGCATGCAGTTTCTTAGGTTGCAACTAAAAAACAAAAATATTCTAAAACTGCACTGTTTTCAGAATAATATTATTTTCTTCGTCATTCAGTCGACCACTAAAAACACTTAATAAAAATTTAATTATTCTAAAAAGCTACCACTTAAAAAAAAAAAAACATTAAAAAATTCGTCATGAAATTCGCATATACTTTTTCGGTTACCATTTAGTCCAAACAGAAGATTATGTTAAATAGTGAAGTTATAGGCGTGTGTGAAATCTTGCTCATACAAATAAATAAAAATATATATGTAAATAAGTAGCGCTTAAGCTCGTGGAAAACTCTAAACCATTAATTTGAGCATGTTATAGGCTGTAGTGGAGAGAACCCACAATTTTATGCTGAAATCAGTGAAGATGAGAAAAACTTTTTGATTACAAGAGAGACCCTTTCCGGATTTGTCAATTCCTTGCAAGAGGAAAAAATGCAAAAAAACATTTTCTTTGCAGGCGGAATAGTTTAGGATTCGATCCCAAGAAGCTCGGGGCACTTTTTTGATCAAAATACAAAAATTGTTTCTAACGTTAGTGCTGTTACGTCGCTTTGTTTTTAATTTAGAATTTTCTAACATACACATTTCTGAAACCATGAAATTAATGCTTAGCTAATATTTTTGTAAACTTATTTGTTTTTAGAGTGGGACAAATGTCTATAAATCAAGCAGCTATACACTACAACCTTCCATATAGTTCCCTGTATGGCCGTTTTAAACGTGGTAAATATGATATATCGAATGCGAGTGCAACATCAATCAACAACACATCAGGCAACACAAGCGGAAGCATTGAAATAATTGAACATAGTCCAGAGAATTCGGTAAGGATATTAGATGATTCTTAAGGTTCATTGCGTCAACCATTAATAATTGTTAAGTTGCACATGTTTCAGCAACAGTTCCAATATAGTCCAGCGCCGCAGTCCAATCATCAGACTCAACAACAACAACAACAACAACAACAGCAGCAACAACAACAGCAGCAGCAGCAACAACAACAACAACAACATCAGCAACAACAACAACACCAACCCCAACAGCAACAACACATCCATCAACAAGTTGTACACATTCAACATCAACAAACACCACAACAACACCATCATCAACAACAACATATCCAACAACAAGATGTTGTTACCTCAACAAGTCAGGTTCATACCCAAGCTGGACAAATCCAACATATTTATCACAGCACACCTGAGAGAAGTTGAGAATCAATAAAGAAAAAAAAGGCTGCTAAAACTAAGGGTTAAAAACTTTGCTTTTAACTAAATAAAGAAAAAAATATAAATTAAAATTTAAAATAACCAGCAAGATGAAAAGGCGAAGATTAACATTTAAACAAAAACAACAAAAGCAAAGAAGTAACTTAAGTGGAATGGAGGATAAAAGGCTTACAATTTAAATAAGAAAACAACAATATACATAAATTATCGTCGAAATAAATGGAGAAAACCATAAAATCAAAAAGTCGTATTCGTTCTGCAAATAAAAAAACAATTATCAATAAACAAATAATGAAAGATTTAGTAAAAAGCAAAACACGTAAAATAACGTGTCAAGTGATGTGGCTCAGCAAGCGACATTCAAACTTTAACAGAATTTAACTAAAATAACTTTAAAAAAAAAATAATAAAATTTCTTATCTCGTAAAAAAAGATTGATAAAAATGAAAGATGTATTTTTGATAAAACAAATTTAGCTAATGCGCGTTTTTAATTTATCATTTTAATAATAATGATTATTTTTGTTTTTGTTTTCTCATTTTTTTTCAAAAACATTTTTACTCCGAAATCACACAGAAGAAAACACACTCACACACATTATCGTTACACACTGTTTACAGAGCGTGTAAGAGGGATAGAGATAAAGAAGTAAATTATATATATGAAAAAAACTAAACTTATATTATTGAAAATAAAATACGATATGATAAATAATATTTAATAATAAACCTTAGATTAGAGTTCTTTATAAGGCAAAAAAAAAAGCAAACAAAAAAATATATATTATATATTAAACATAATATTAAACAAAAAAAAAAAATAATAAAAACATTTACTAGAATCTTCCATTAGCAATTATTTTTTATTGTTTTATTCTCCTCGTAAACAAAATATTATAAATAAAAGAGTAAAAAATAATAATAAAAAAAAAAAACTCAATGTAATTATCATGTAGGCAATAAATAAATAAAATCAGAAATTCATAGAAATATTAAAACAAAACAACAACAAAAATACGAAGAAAAAACAACCTCACGTCCTTTTTATCATGAATTCCATCAACAAAAAATTAAGATACAAAAAAAAAACTAAATATTAATGTAATTAATAAAGAAAAAGAAGAGAAAAATCAAATCAAAAAGAGAATGAAACTAATAAGAAAGTAAATTAAAAAAAGGAAAAAAAAAATTTTAATATTAAGGAAATAAGAGACATTTTTTGAAAATGTTCTCTCTAAAAAAAAAAAAAATAAATAAACAAAAATATATATAAAAATTGCGCCTCTCTAGAGGCGTAGTAAAACGGACTGATCAATTCTCTGTTCGAGTCGAACTTTTAGAATCATTATCAAAACAGAAAATATTATTATAATTATAATTTCTTAGTTTTAAATATTTTATTATTAGTTTTTATGTTATTTTTTTTCTTCCCCTCACTGAAATAAAATTATATATAGAAACAACATTAAATATATAGTATATATACTAATATATACAATATACATACATACACAAAACTATGTAATAGATTTTAAACAATAAAACAGATTTTATTTTATTTTTCCTCCTCATTGATATTAATTTACTCGAAAATAATGTTTTTTTTTTATTTCTTTAAAATTGTATTTAAAAAAAATGGGGATTTATGATTAACACAACATACACAAAACACACACATAATATACATATATGTATGCATATATCAGAGAAATATAAACAAAAACAACAACAAAAAAAGAAAGATAAGTTTTACTTACCATTTACCATGAATGTGTCTATATTATATTATTATATATTATTTTTTTTTTGTTTATCAAATTAGAAAAATAAATAAAACTCGTTAATGCAATTTTCTTGAGTTTAAATTGTAAAATAATTGTTGCATTTGTTATTTTAAAAGTTATATATATACCCTTCTTTTTATTGTTTTTGCAAATGAATGGGTCAAATGAATATCTGCCGCGACGTGCTTACCGTTTATATGACACGAACTGGCATCCAAACATTTTAAATAACTTAACGAACAGTAAAAAAATATTGTGAAGTCGTCACATGAGTGCTTTTTCGATTGGTGTAATCCAAATTGTCCTATCTATTTTAGTTATCGAGATAAAAAGATGTGATTTTGTCCTACTGACTACTTTTTTCGATGATTTTTAAGCTTATTTGTCCATATACACTTTTTGTACGTAGTAGGAAAATTTTTACCGACAATCGAATTATTTAGAATTTAAGCATAAAAATATAGGACAAAATTGCTTGGCAATGCACATTTTCGGGCGCCATCTGCGGATCAATTCTGGAAATTTGAAAAATTTTTCTTTAAGAAGATAGTGATTTCCATTTTTTTTACTCTTGTTTTGATTATAGCGGTCTATCACATCTAAAAGGAAATATACAGCCCAATTCTAAATGAATATTCCCGGGGAAACGTTCTTCGGGAATAATTTTTTTTCTAGAATTTGATTTATTGCCGTATACTGCAAAATAGCAGTTTGCGTTTAAAAATATTTTGCGAATTAATTTTTGAAATTCGAAAACAGCCTTTGCTTTGCTAGATATGAATATGGGTATCCAAGACCTTTTCCATGGGGCTGCTATCTGCAAGACGCTTTCAAAGGATGCGAAAAGCCGATTTTACTAGTAATTGTGATATATACTAATTAAAAACAATTTAAAATATTTTTCTATATTTTGTTTTGCTGTTTTTTCTAATCAAAAAATGTAAACTGCTTGGTGCTTGCTAGGACCTTTCAGCGCTGAACTTTCACCATTGGACACTTCACCACCACCATCTGACCACCAGCCTTTTTAGTGCCTGGAAATTTCATCACAGCAGTTTCGCCACTGAGTAGTTCGCTACCTTTCTTTCACCACCAGACTTTTGACCACCGCCTCCTGATAGGTAATGCAGTGTTAATTATTCAGATATGGCCTATTCATTTTTGATTAAAAATGTGGTAGGTCACAAAAGAATACGGATTTTTTCGTACGTTAGAAACAGGGTGTAAATTCCGTCTAAACAAGTGAATTTGCGTATTACAATTTTTGACGTGAATTTCAATTTGATATTATTTAAGCTTTTTAACAATAAAACGAAAAAATTGCTCTCCGCCAGTAACAAATTGTATTTTTAAATGATCTTCTATTAATTTACATAGTAAATTTTTGATTTTCGTGGTTTTTCTTTGACAAAAGCTGCTTTTCTGCACGATTTCTTAAATTAAATGCATATGATTAAGCTAAAAATGAACATGATGTGTTATTTTTATTATTGAAAACATTGATTCTTTTTGAATCAACCATTTTAAACTTTATACTACCTTTCCAATACGAAAACGAAATATCCAGACATGAAAAATCTGGCACTTGGTGAAAAGTATTTGCAGAAAATTTGCAGCGTGAGGAGAAATAAAGAAAGGAAACACTGTATAAAAAATTTATGAGAGTTCGAAAGGGAGAAAAAAAAACAATTTTGTATAAAAATATAATAACAAGGAGATAGGAATAATAGAAGAACGAGAACATTGCATACAAATATGTACTTGTGTTTGTGGGGATAGATAAAAATAATTTTTTAATGTCGAATTCCTTTAAAGAAGAAAATCGATTTGTTTAGAAGAAATAATCGATTTTTCTGGACAAATTCCTTGCATTGAAAGAAAAAATTGTGTTCTGTTTAGAAAAAAAAATCGAATTTTTTTGGTAAAAGGAATTCGACATAAGTTTGTAACAATGGTTTCCACTTATAAAAATAAAGTTTTTAATATTGAGGAATGTTTTTATATGTTTTAAGGTAGAAATTTTTGTTCAAATTTAACTATTATATTTATCTTTATTTTTAAATAAAGTTCGAAAGAATAGTTTTTGAATTGGTAAATTAAATAAGATTTCAATCAAAAAATTGATCTATTTTGTGGCCAATGGAACATAATCAACCCTATCATAGTATCCGCTCGGAACGGAAATTTCTCCGACTCATACAAAATGTTTTTTTATTTTTCAATTTAATGATACAAATTTCTCATAAATTGGTTACACCTCCGGAAAATTATTCCAACGTGCGGTTAAAAGGAAAAATTAAAGTGATATTTCTTATATTTCTTAAAATTCGGAGAAAATTCCGTTTCGATCGGTTAGGTACTATGATAGGGCTGAATTATAAATTCATTTATTTTTGTCACTGTATTTGTGCATTATTGTTTCTATGTCAATATTTCAAAAAAATCCTCATTCCTCGATTTACTTTTAAGCCTTAACTACATTGGCCACTTTTTGCAAAATTACAAAAGTAATTTTTTTCCTGCCAGCGCAGTTGTTTTGTGAAAAAGAATATACACAAATTTTTTTTAAACCAAAATTTAAGCTTTCTGCATCATTTTTATAAGTTTTCTAATGAGAAACACTATCCCAAAATGAGTTTGAAAATTTTGACTTTTGTAATTTTTCACTATTTTGGCCAATGTAGTTAAGGCTTTAAAAGAGAAATATGAACTTAAAAAAGATGCCGCTTCATTTTAAACTGCTACCATTTATTTATTAGCAATTATTTTCCACATTTTTCAACATAAAGCCTTAACTACATTGGCCACTTTTTGCAAAATTACAAAAGTAAAAATATTTTTTTCTCGCCAGCGCAGTTGTTTTGTGAAAAAGAATGTACGCTATTCTTTTTAATCCAAAATTTAAGCTTTCTGCATCATTTTTATAAGTTTTCCAATGAGGAACACTATCCCAAAATGAGTTTGAAAATTTTCACTTTTGTACTTTTTCACTTTTTTTGCTTATGTAGTTAAGGCTTAATTCAAAGATACTGAATTTATAAAGATATGAATCCTCGGCTGTCATTTGAGTTTGCCTACAAGCTCTATCAGGTAAGAAATGAGAAGGTATGTGTAAAAATGGCGGTATAAAATTCATACATTCACAGTATTTATCTTCACAACTTACACATTCACAGTACTTATCTTCACACCACCCTGCTATATTGTTGTTGGATTTCACATCTATTCATCGACACAAAATTAAATTACAAATGCAACAATGTAAACAAATGGGTTTTGGAGGGTGAAACGTACGAAGGATTCATTTCTTCATATTCAGTTTCTTTGGCTTAATTTTCACAACCGAAAAATCAACCTCAGCCACATAGAGTACCTATATTATCTAGAGAACCGACTTAAGGGTAGGTTCCCTTCAAAAGCGAACTCAGACTTCATGTAAATGCATTTGAATGTATAAGTGAAAGAATATTCTTCTCTTTATTATAAAAGTGAGCATTTAGAATTGCGAATTGTTTTAATTTTTCTCTTGCATTTTTTTTTCTCTGAGAGCCACAGAGAGAGAGAAGGCTTACGCACAAGCACAAGAACAAAAGTAGAAAAGATGAGAATGTATTCCATCGCATTTATATTTTTTTCATCATAAACAGGTTTTCTGTTTTTTTTTCTCTAGGCAGACTTTTTGTGTTGTCTATTGCGTATGGTATAGGTACATATATGATAGTTTTGAAGCAATATATGGGTATTTTTTGTGGCAGTGGTGGTTTTCTTTTATTTATTGTTTTACTAGATTATGTGTGTGTGATCATTTGCATGTTACCTACAAACATCTTTTGTCGAAATTTGAGGATGAATGATAAAAATAAAAGGCTATGACCCAATTTTAAATTTTTGATAGATTAGGTATAAAGCAGGTACCTATTATTTTGAGAAATCATAATTTTTTGTATTTGATGGCTTTTAAAGGGTACCTAGATAATTTTAAAGATCATCAAAAAATTAAGTAGGTACCTATGTACCTATCTAATACACAATTACTAAAGGAAATTTTTGTTGTTTTAGGTAGGTACCTATTTTATTGACTGTAGGTCAGTGTTATACATTTTATTAAAGTTTTTAAAAAAGCCCCGCAAAAAACCAAAGATTTAAAAAAAAAGGAGATTGTGAATGGTAACTTTAGTCATAGCTGTATTTTATATTCAATAAACCGTTTTTTTTGTTTCGATTTGGCAAAACCCATAATTTCTAGATATTTTTCCTTTGCTTCTCAGCGGATAAAAGATTAAAATTGCATTTTCCTTGGGAGCTGTGAGCAAGAGCAGTTGTTAAAATGTTATACCTATAATTTTATGATTTTATGTAGGGTTATGTACCTACTTACTTTGTTAGGTACTTATGCTTTTAAAGCATATGGATAAATTCGAGATGTACAGTATGTATGTAGGTACATACCCACTTACATTACACTTACCTACATAGCTAATTTTATTGTTGGAAGCAAAATAATGTTAGGGTATCTGCTAACTTATTGGAAAATAAAAAGAATATACCTACTGATAGTCTTCACTACAGCAAGATGAAAAAATGACAAAGGGTAAGGAGCTTTTTTTCATAAAACCATATTTTCTCGTTATCTTGATTAAATTTTTACCTGGGCGAAACGCATTAGGATTGGACTGAAGGTCACAAAAATATTTAAATTGAATTTCATTCAATACAGTCCAATAAAACAAAAATAATTCTTTTATTTATGTTTTCCTTCTTCTTAAAATTTGTACCTACATTAGAAGTGATTAAATAATAGCAAACTCACTCATTATTATTAAATTTTTTATTTGAAATAGATTGCAGGAAATAAAGTCAATTTAGCATACATAATATATCTACATTATAGTCAAGGAACTAAGGAAATAAAATTTTTGCAAGTTTTTTTTGTGTTTTTTGAAGAGCTGTGTCTGTGAAAAATGGAGGTATTGAGATGGAACAAAAATATTTCAATGCTTTATGATTTTGTTTTGAGAAATTTTTGCAAATGTTTTTTTTTTTATGTACCGTTATTGCGCAATCATAAGAAACAGCACGAGACAAAAATTTAATTATTTTTTTTTTTTAAGTTTCATTTCCTTTGAATTTTTTTATCTTTTTACATATATGTACTTATTGGTTTGTTTATCGTTATTTCGTTCTTCTAAAATTTTTCTTCCTGAGAAATATGGCTTTGAATAAAGAAAGATACATTTGAATTTTGTAACAGTTTTGGAAACTTGAATTATTCCTACAAGACTATTTCAAAACTTTAAATCGAATATTTTTTTTTGGTGTATAAAAAAAGGTAATAACAAAAAACGACTTTGTTAAGACTTTCAAAAATCTTTCACTGGCTTCAAAAACATTGATTGGAGGATTTAATTTGGTAAGTTATTTTGAAGACTACCATTTTTTTTGTAAAACTTCAAATTGAGCCTTTTTTCCGTACCGTACCGAATGATTTAAGTCGTAAGTCAGAAAAAATTGCATGGTTCTTCAACATTGTAAAATCATCATCAAAATGGAAAATAAAAGAACAATTTACCTACGTCAATTTTTGCATTAGTTATAATAATGATAAGATTCTAAAGGAAAAAAAAAACATTGATTCGAAAAAAAAAATTCAATGGAAAATTTAATAATTTTTCGAATCAATTATTTTTTCCCTTTAGAATCTTATCAGTATTTTAAATAATGCAAAAATATGAAAAAATTGACGGAAATTATTCTTTTATTTTCCATTTTGATGATGATTTTACAGTGTTGAAGAACCATGCAATTTGTTCCGACTCTATGTACATAGGTAAAGCAAAAAGAAACAAAAATAAATAAGAGCGTATTCCTATCTTCAAACTTTAAATTTTCTCCCACATGCCACATCCCGCTTCAACCCTTTTTTCAATTGTGCTACACCACCAAAAAAACAAACCAAAAGTGATCGATTTTCTCCTCTTACCAGATACATAGCAATTCCTTCTTAGCTACCCACATAATACTAGATACCTACCTACGTACATATATTTTGGCGTCAACTACTTGACACATTCATTGCTTGGTGCAATATTTCACTCACAATAAATTGGGAACCCTATTCAATAATAATGTTAATCATTGACCTGCATTAACATGTAATGTATTTTTCATGAAACATTTAGGTATCAACTATACGCAAAATTAAATCAAAACAATCCATCAGCATCCATACCAAACATTTCAATCATGATCATGACTTTGCACCATTGCCTATAAGAAAAAAAAATAAAAAAAAAGAAAAACAAAAAAAAAAAAAAATAAACAGTGCATGACCTATATATGTAATTATTCTACGGGCAATGTCATAGATTTCTTTTCGCAAAAGAAGCAGACAAAAATTTTCAAGAGATAAGCCAACAAAAAAATAGCTAGGTACATACCTACATGTATGTACGTAGAAGTTACACAAAATCCATACAAATCTCCTGCAACGATCCCATCACGCAAAGTGAACACGAATTCCACCAAGTCTACCTACCTGTTAAAAAAAAAAAACAGAGCATACACACATTTTTTTCATGACGTCTTTTTTTATCTTCAGAAAGATCGCTATCCTTCACAATTATTCACGAATACTATTATATGACACAAAAAAAAAACATTAGCAGTCAAGAGTCGATACCAAACAAACAACTTATTTTGTAAGAAAAAGGGAATACTGAAGAGAAATGCATCTTCATACCACCCAGTGGATTTCTTTTGAACCAAACGTCTTTGTGTGCGTGAGCAATGATGTTTTTCTGGTAAAAAGACGCAAAATAGACAACTTTTTAAAAATTAAAATTAAGAAAACCGTAAGAGAAAATACTAGTTTATTTTTTAAATGTAATAAACAAAATACCAAACAAAAATTTAAAAAATATGTGGTAATTGTATTTTCTATCCTGACCCAACCACGGCATTACAAATAGTGTCGTATTGAATTACATTTTTAGGCGTGTTATAAGACACATTATTTTTTTTTAAGACCCATTCCAAGTTCAGGACATATGATCCTTGATTTGAAGAAGCATTTAGAAAATTTAAAAATATACACTTGATGCCCCAGGCAAACGCGCAAAATAATTGAAAAAAACGGACCATTTTTTGTCGTTTTGTCTCTTAAAAGTTAATGTAAAAAATAAAAAAAAATAAAAGAAAAATATAACTAATTGCGCATACATATTAGCTTTATAAAAACGTTAATTTGACTTCATTGCCTTTTAAACTTCAAAAGTTTTATCAAATAATGCATTCATACTTCTTTGTAAATTTCCTTCATTTTTGATAGTTTTGTACATTTTGTATGGGAATAAATAAAAAGAATAAAAAAAAAAGAAAACCTATTCGAAGTTTCGAGATCAATTATCTTTAGACAAAAAATATAAAAAAAATAAAAAAGTAAAATTTACCCATTGCCCCATTCATTTTTGTAAGCATCTCACTAAACTTCATGATTTTTCCATGGGTCTGGCGGTTTTGAGGCATAAATGCGTTTGTGGTTTTTTTTTAGCCACATAAATATATGACCAAACTTATTTCCAATCGATAACGGTTTACTTCATTAATATACACGCAAAATTGTGAACGCTATACAATTTAGCGCAAAACTCCAACCTATTTTTCAGAGGGACACTTACCCTTAAGGTGTTCGTTCTCTTTCACCCTACAAGCTGTAGTGAGAGAATGGGACCATTTTGTCGACTATTCGTTGAGCACGTATTAGTGATCCCGTGCATTTTAAATGGAACCCCATCCACCACTGCTGTAACAAATAGTATAAACGTTTTTGCTCAATTATGATGGGTTCTTGTGCTGAGATATTTAAAATAAGAATACGTTAAATTCAAAAATTGAAATTTAAAAACAAAATTTCAATAAAGTTACTTTAAATAACTTTTTAATGGACTGAAACAAATTTGTTTAGTGTTGTCTTGCTTTTAGCATTCAAATCTAGTAATATTCATGTATATTTATGTTGAAAACGCGACTCTATAAAAAAAATAAATGAGCTAATGGCGCCATTTTGTGTTTGAATCCACGATTCACACTGATTCACGAATAGGAAAAAAAGAGTAAAATAAGAGAATTTTCTCTTACTCATCTCAAATAAATTTTGCGGGTGTTTTAGGCAAGAGGGGTACGAGTCGGTTCTCTAGATAATATAGGTACTCTATGCTCAGCCATATGCAAACTGACAACTGGATTTATGTTGGTATTAGTACCATAGAGTACATATATTATCTAGAGAACCGACTCGTACCCCTCTTGTTTGAAACACCCGCAAATTTTATTTGAGTCGAGTAAGAGAAAACTCTCTTATTTTACATTTCAAATGCACGGGACCACTAATACATGCTCAAAATATAGGGCAAACTGTATACATATTGTGGTAACGGTTTCATTTAAAATGCACGGGACAACTAGCCCATACAAAATCTAATGGGCAAATCCTTTCAGTAGAGCTTGTAGGGTGAAAGAGAACAACCACCTTAAGTCGGTTCTCTAGATAATATAGGTACTCTATGATTAGTACAAAGAGGGGTAAATCTGCCGAAAAATTTAGATTTGCAAATTTGATTTAAAATCAAAAATTAATCAATTAATTTTGCCCAATTGAACGCAAAAAGAGGGGAAATTGTCTTTTTGACAGATCTAAATCAAAAATAAATTGATTTATTTTACCAATAGAAAACCCCATTAAATTTACAATTTTAAACATAAAAAAGTGCTGTACGTGAAAAGTTGGCGAACTCTTCCGACTGCAGCTAGAGCTACGTTTCGTTGTGTTTGCAACATTTGGCTTGTTTATATTTCAGAGCACTCTGTAATTTTCTTCCGTCATTTCTATTCCTTTTTTTCTTATTTGATTTACTGCGACAGAAAATAATTGAGCAACGAATCCAAAAAAAATCTTCCCGTTTTTATTAACACCAAAACTTTTGTAAGTAATTGTGTTTATATTTCTGAGAATACGGATTCCTCTAAGATCTCTGAAATATAAACTGGCCAACTGAATTTGTGTGTATTCAATGTTTTGACAGATATTCCAGCTGCGGCTCCAGATGCAGCCTCGTCTCCATTCTGTTCAGTCATGGCGATTTCCATGCAACAAAAAAATCGGTTCTGCTTAGAAAAAAATCGATTTGTTTAGAAGAAAAAAATCAAATTTTCTAGACAAATGAAATCTTTCGGTTTTAGCAAGATTTACACGGATTTGCACACACACTACGATGATTTGACATTTCTCAGAAGTTAAAAGTTTTTTGCCGCAGTGTTTACAAATATTCACAGTGTTTGTCGTGTGTTTAAATAGATTTAAAATGTGTTTTATTTATCAAATAAGTGTGGATAATGAATTAAAAGTGATCAACAGGTTTAATTAACTGTGAAATTAAGTGCCCAAAGTTCATTCATCCCAGCTTGCCGATGCGTTCCTTGATTGATGAGTTTAGTGTTAGAATTTGTTTGTTTTTCTACTTGTATGAACGCACAACTATTTTCGTTTTATTTTGCAACCAATCTCTGATATATATTTGCTTTAAATCGTGCAAAACCACACGTAAAACTGAGTGCACTTTAAATAATTGTTTAACACTTTGTGCGTGCAATAATTGTTTACCTTTTTGCTTCAAAACAATTACAACAAAAAAATCGAATTTTTTACAGATTCCTTGCAGCTAAAAAAAAAGAATCGATTTGAAATGTTGCATGGAATTCGACATCAGTTATGCAATTAATGTCGAATTCCTTTTACCAAAAAAATTCGATTTTTTTTCTAAACAGAATCGAATTTTTTCTTTTAATACAAGGGATTTGTCCAGAAAAGTCGATTTTTTCTTCTGAACAAATCGATTTTTTTCTTAAAAGGAATTCGACATAAGTCAAACCTTGCCTCAACTCCCTATGTAAATTAAGTTGTTTTGGTACTACTGGTGAATATACAATTGTGAATGCAACTATTATTTCCATGTAATGAATATTGTGAATGGGCCTGCCTGTCATTTTTCAAATGACATTTCTCGTCGACGTTTTGTTTTTAACTTGAAAACAGCTTTGTTTTAAGATTTTCTCTTCATTCTCTGCAAAAAATAAATGTTCCATTGAGATATAACAACGAAAATCTTAAATTTATAGAAATACAATCTGAAATAAAGATGATTAAAGCGATTTTAGTATTCAATAATCATGGTAAACCAAGGCTATCAAAATTCTATCAATATTTTGTAAGTGAAAGCTAAATTTTGTTTTTCATTCTATTTTATTATTCACTTCAATTTATCGATTTTATTTTATAATAATAATTTTGATGGTCTAAAAAAATATAATTCTCAGAACGAAGACATGCAACAACAGATAATAAAAGAAACATTTCAACTGGTGTCGAAACGCGACGATAATGTTTGCAACTTTTTAGAAGGCGGAAGGTAATTTTATCTTTTAGCCGATAACCCAATGCCCTAGTATTTTCATTACTCAAGTGTGACTAACCTGATTCAAATTTTTATTTACGAAAACATTTCAGCTTGATTGGAGGTTCAGACTATAAACTTATCTATAGGCATTACGCCACGCTTTATTTTGTTTTTTGTGTTGACTCGTCCGAAAGCGAACTGGGCATTTTGGACCTAATTCAAGTGTTCGTTGAAACACTCGACAAGTGCTTCGAAAATGTATGCGAACTTGATTTAATATTTCACGCTGATGCCGTTCATCACATTCTTGCCGAATTGGTAATGGGCGGAATGGTGTTGCAGACAAATATGTCCGATATCTTAGCAAGAATAGAAGAACAAAATAAATTGGTTAAACAAGAGGTAAGTTATTCGCAAGAACTAATAATTTTAATATTTTACATGGAATATTAATGAATTTCAAAGATTTATTATATTAAAGTAAAAATAACAATAACAAAACAAATTGAGTAACAAAGGTCACATTAGGGTTTTGTAAACGTTTTCTTGTGACAAATTTGAGATTACTACAAACTAGCCATAGCTATTCGGATTTTTTTTCGGGGTTCTTTCTTGGTTTGATGAATTCCAATCGTATCTTTTGGCCAATAATTGCCGTTAAAATATTTAAGCAGCGGTGATCCACACTCTGATGCTGTCAGGTGGTGCAGAAATTTGCGGGCCTACATCGTAGAATTACACTCTTACCGATTTTGCAGATTAGGCATGCCAAATAACGTCACACTTAGTTGAGATTGACATTTTTAGAGCCATATTTAAGAAAATAATAACAAAAAAAAACTATATAAAACCTTTTTTCTTTAACATGAAATTAGAATTTCTCAAGGGAATAATATAAAAATGTTGGATTAAAGATTTGAACCAAATCAATCTATCCGTTCTATAAATAATAAATTCTCATTCAATAAAAAAACCTTAAAAAAAAATATCATTAATTTATTTTGCAGGCTGGCTTATCAGCAGCACCCGCTAGAGCAGTTAGTGCGGTTAAAAGTATGAACATTCCACAGCAGATCAAAGACATTAAACTCCCAGATTTGCCTCAAGCCATTAAAGACTTGAAATTCTGACCGGGTCACACTGGCTTCGATAATGTAGTCCTCCATCGCTTTGCGTCCTCCTCACAAAATGTGTATTTGCCAATCGATTCCAACATCTCATCTTCGGCATTCAATTATGATTACTATCAATCTCAGACCCCGATGGACAATGAGAAATCAATATCCTCATCGGAAATGTCGTCGCAATTAAAGAAGACCTCATCTGGGCCATCCAAATCGAGTTCGCATCCATTGGGTTTCTTCGATTCCAATGAACAAAGTGAACCATTGCGTTCTTTATCGTCCGATTTCACCTCTCATCAGTCGTTATCACATCACGATAACAATAATCCAATGTCAATTTTGGGAATAAACAACACCAATGCCGATGGCACAAACTTCTACAAGAAGTACACATAAAATAAAAATAAAATCTCTCAGCTAAAGGAGAAGGACACTTATTATTTTGATTTTCATTGCATTAATATACTTTATGATATAAATAGAAGCTGAAAGCTTTTTAAATATAAGAAATTTAAAGAATAATACAAAATATAGAAGACATATTTATATATCTAAATCTAACTGTTGAAAACCGTTTTTGTTTTTTCTTATATATATATATACGATTTTGGATGGTTCTCTTGATGCTCAGATATGTGAGATAAACAAATTTATTAATTTAAGAAGCTAGATTAATAATTTCCAAAAGGAAGGTAATTTTTTAGAGCTGTTACCCGCCCCATCGAAATAAGGAAAAATTTGCTATGTAGGGGTAATAAAACAACTTGGTTTGGGAATCCCGAATGGCAGAAAATGAGAATCCTGAATGCCAAAATCTCGAATGGACAAATCCCCGAATGCCAGAATCCCGAATGCATTCGGGATTCAATCAACATTTCAATACATTTTTCTTTGAAAGAACTCAGTACGTTTAAAGAAATCGTACTGTTTTGTTTGGTTTGACTTCTGTTCAGTTTTGCTGCTTTTAAATTCAAGGTAATAATCAGTCTGTTTGGTAACGTAAAATTTATTTGCAAATTTTCACATTTTCCTGTCGAAACCCATAGCTAAACTGTGGGAAACCTGGTGAAAATTTCACGTTACCAAACAGTAATAGCGAATAGCCGTGTTTTTTTGTAAGCCCGAAGGGAATTGGATGAAAAAAACGACGTCGGGGCTGAACATAACGTGTTAAATGCAAAACAACTAAGCTTATTCGGTCTAAATCTTAACTACATAAGCCAAAAAAGTGAAAAAGTACAAAAGTGAAAATTTTCAAACTAATTTTGGGATAGTATTTCTCACAGGAAAACTTATAAAAATGATGCAGAAAGCTTAAATTTTGGTTTGAAAAAAATTGTGTATATTCTTTTTCACAAAAAAACTGTGCTAGCGGGAAAAAAAATATTTTTACTTTGGTAATTTTGCAAAAAGTGGCCAATGTAGTTAAGGCTTAAGCACGGAGAAAAACTGTGTTACCGGCATGAATTCCATACATGTTATCGATAGTTTGTATGAAAAACTCCATGTTTTTTCTGTGATGGCGTCGGTAGCCCCGATGTCGTTTTTTTTTCAACCAAATTTCTCCGTGCTTGCAAAGAACCACGCTTATCTCTTTGAAAATCATTTTCGTTCTTAGAGCACAAATGTCAAAATTTATCTGTGAAAGAATGCGTTGAGCATACTTCGCGCGCTAAATTAAGTGGAGACTTTTTGAATTGAGTGCATGAACTGCGTACTGCCTAGCTAAATATCCTCGCTGAATTATATCTTTGGAGGAAATTTGTATGTAAAGATGCAAAGATACGGGAAAAGACAAATTTTATCTCTACAATTCTAATCTCTACAAAAACGTTGGAAAAATCGTTTTTCTTCTTTTTGTAAAATTATCGATAAATAAAAGTTGATCGTGTTTATCGTGCAAAATTATTGACCTGTAAAAATTTTTCCCGCAAAATAATGCTTCGATCATATTTTTCCTGGCAAAATTAAGTGGAGAATTCACCCTAAAGCGGGTATAAACGTCACAATTTTGCGCGTGAACTGCATACTGCCTGGAAAAAAACTGAAGACAAAATTTGTCCTCGGCAAAATTTTGTATGAAAAGAAAAATTTTTCCCGATCTGCGTACTAGGCTTTAAGCACGGAACATTTTCAGTGCTTCACTCACCGCCATATTATTCACTCGATACATCCAGATTTAAACTTAAATCCAGATGAATTTACCTTGAATTTGTATGGTTTACATCCAGATTTAAGTTTTAATCTGGTTGTATTGAGTGAATAATATGGTCGTTAAGCACGGAGAAAAACCGTGTTACCCCGGCATGACTTCTATACATCGTCGGCTGGATGCTATCTTGTTCAATGTCCATTTTTCAAAATGTTGGGAAATCGATTTTTAAAGTTCAGATTGAAATTTTTTGTTTATATCAAAAATTTTTTGATTGGTATTGATTTTTTTCTGAAAGTTTTGACAATCTTGTTTATAAAACAAGTCACAGAAATTGTCTTTCTTTTATTTTGAATTAGTTATAAATTAAAGTCAATAAGGAAGTCATTTTGGATATTGAACAAAGTTATATGGAGTGACAACAAGTAGGTAAAATTTTTGGATATTGAACAAAAAAACTCAATATTGAACAACATAGAAAAAAACACAAAAAGAGAGGAAACATAAAGTTGATTATGTTATATAGAACAAAAAGTTATTTTATTGTTTAAAGCTGATTTAATAAAGAGTTTTGAAAGAAAAAAGAAAAACATATAATATTGCAATGTTTTCTTTTGGAGCGAATCAATATCATGTTGGTTTAATTAAAAAGACTTAAGGCTTAACTACATCAAAGACTTTTTGCAAAAAGTAGGGCAAAAAGTGAAAATGTGATGAGCAAAAATATGCCTAGAGATGCCTGTGTGCGAAAAAATTGTGTTTTATCTGTAGTATCAGTTTGAAATATCAAACACTATTTTCGCCGGCTTTTTCGCACACAGGCATTTCTAGCGCATGTTTTAGTTTTTCACTTTTGTACTTTTTGCAAAAAGTCTTGAACGTAGTTAAGCCTTTATTTGTTTTTCATTTAAAATCTTCATTTTATCAAAAAGTTAAAAAGATATAGCTATTTCAAGGGGTGCCAAAAGCCCTATGATCAGACTCCTTTATAGTGGTGCTGAGCTTTAGGCCCATCGCCCATTAGGCAACTTTTAGTTGCGCAACTTTTTGTTGCTCGGAGTTGCAGGCAACAGAGAGCAACAAAAGTTGCTTGCCATCGCCCACTAGGCAATTTCCGAGCAACTTTGTGGGACTAGACTTTGACTTTTGTCGCCATATTTTTTTTGTGTTGGCTGCTTTCCGGTTGTCTGGCTATGTATAATCGTAGGCTGGCAATGCGAAATAAATTTATAAAATATTATATTATTTATTATTATAATGTGTAGGTACTCACATTGTTGAAAAAAAGGAAAGCACATTCCATTTCAAGAAATTCGCCAAAATGACAGAGGGTAAAAAGCAAATGCACGCTATTTTGGCATCCACAATGTTAAGCGGGAACGCCATTTTGACATAATATTTTTGACAAATAAGGGTGCCGGCAACAAAAAGTTGCCCTGTGAGCGAGGGTAAGTAACAAAAAGTTGCCGGGAAAAAAGTTCCGCGAGCAACTCCGAGCAACGAAAAGTTGCGCAGCTAAAAGTTGCCTAGTGGGCGCTCTCCCATGTAAGCTTATGTAATTGGATTGGGAGCAACAAAAAGTTGCCTATAGTTCGTCCATTTATTCTTGTCAGTACATCAGGCCTTATGGGAAAGCTTTTTTCAAATCAGTGGGACCTACTGATATTCCAAGGCACTCCACGAAACGAAATGCCACTTAAATATACACAAAAGCCACAGACTTCCCACGGAATTGTTTTTGTAATTTCTTTTCCAAGCGACGTACATCCCTCATGACCTATCTCGCCCACAGCCGTAGGCACAATGAATAACCGATCATGATCTCTTGCTGTTTGTGTTAAGGCTGTTTCACAATGCGACGAGAAAACGAGACGTCAGCGTGAAGAGATCTCTTCGCAGAATCTCTCTCTTAAAAAAGAATTTTAAACAGTGAAATAATACATAATCAAGCATTTCTCGTCGTCTCGTCACGTCATAAAGTTCGAAAAATTGAAAAAAAGAGGCAACGTGACGACGAGAAATACTTTATTATGTATTATTTTGTTGTTTGAAACTCGTTTTAAAGAGAGAACAACTGTGAAGAGATCTCGTCACGCTGACGTCTCGTTTTCTCGTCGCATTGTGAAACAGCCTTTAATCAAAAGTATTCACACAATATAGTGTGACCATTGGTAAGCTAACGCACATAAAAGACTCCTTTTCCTATTGCTTATCTGCAAGAGCTTTCAGAATTAAAGCTTTTTTTAAAGCTCTTAGGACCAAAAAAACACTAAGTGTGGTCGTTTGTCGTTGTTTTAAACTGCAGAAGTTTTTGTGTGTGTTGTTTTTGAGTATAAAAATAAAATGGCGATGGCGCGGCTGTAGGTGTTGTGCGTCGGCTGCCATTTAAAAAAAAGATGCAACCAATATCTTGAGGACGGCTCATGGTACCTACACAAAATTTGTAAGCACATTTGTATGTAGGTATTCATGTATTAAATATTTTGTTATTTTATATTTTAAATTATTTAAGTAGGTAGGCTTTTTTGGTCAATTTATATCTTAATCAAATAATATTTTATATTGTTAAAATTATTCTATTTTGTAATTGCTCAATGAACTATTTATAAATAAATGAATTGGTATTTTTTGTTATTTGTTTCTTCTTTTTTTAATGGATTAGGCCTACTGGGGATACCCTTACAAAAACGCACCTATTTTCCTACTTCATATTTTTTTGTTTTTCATAATTGTATTTGTGCAATTTTACCTTCTAGATTGCAACGCTGATCAATTTCAATTAAGCTTGAAATGATTTATTATGCAGACTACGGCATCGCGATAAAAGCTTTTACATCCGATAGATTTATGCAATACGCTGCAACCAAACTGAGATGCAAACGTCCTATCTTCCCTGTACTGACAAGAATTATTGGACGAACTTTAGTGGGCGATGGGCCTTAATCCAATTTTCTTTGAAAAACTTTCTACACACCATGCGGTATTTGCATCAGATTTGCTCAGTCTTCGAAGCTGTGTGCACTACGCACTCTGCCACTGCTGACCACTGACGTCACAGGACGCGATGTGAGGTTTGTTTATCAAAGCCATTTGGAGCATCAGCATTTTTATAAGCACTTTTAAATATGCTGTCTTGTTCCGCCTTCATTTTTTTCCATACCTTATTTCGATAGACTATACAATTCGTTGTACGTATCAAAGGGGGAAAGAATGGAAGATCCCAAAAAAACAATCTCCACAGACAAAATCCCCAAGAGAAAACCGAGCAAAGACTAAATCCCCAAAAAAAAATCCCTAAAAAAAAAATTCCCAGGAGTAAATCCCAAAAAGAGAAAGTGTGAATCGCGCGCGCGATTTAATTGCTTGATTCACTGCTTTCACACCTTTTCTTTTTGGGATTTTCTCCTGACGAAGCGTTTATATTTTTTTTCATTTTTGTATTTATTCTAAAATTTCCTTATTTAAACTTAAAGACATTGGTCTTATTAATTAGATTTTTGGCTGTTTAAACTATGTCTAAGTATTTCGAAACAGTCGGAAATATGCTTTATTTAATAAAAAAAAAATATTGCATTTCTCAAGGTTTAGACAACAGATTACGTTGTCTAAAGCAAGATAAAACGAAAAGTCACTTTAGCAACAATTAGAAAGGTTTTTTAAAAACTTGGACGGCTGTCTAAAGTTAGACAATGTTTATTAATACGACCAAATTTTTTTAACGCGCTTTACGTTTATTTGATTTGAGATAGTGGCATCAAAAAATATATTGGGGATTTTGTAGTTTGGGCGCCTGTCCCCATGGGGATTTTGTCGTGTTGGATTAATTTTTTATGGGGAATTCGTCCGATTAAAAATGTGTTTTTTGGAGATAACGTATGTTACCCCAAATATTAACATAGTCTAGTATTTAAAAACTTACGTGTCTTAGGGCCATTTGCTGAAACGAAACTTAAATATTTATGTTCAACTTAAAAGCTTATGTGACAGCTTACCCTGAGGAAAAAGTAGAACATAAAGCGCTTAAGTTGAACATAAATATTTAAGTTTCGTTTCAGCAAATGGGCCTTAATAGTCGATCTTTACCACAATGCACAGCAGGTACTGACGTGCTTATCAACCAAAAGATAAGGACTGAATGAGAATATAAGGAAAACAAATGCAACAACGGTGATCTCGTTTGATATTGAACAAAAAGGAATGAAAGTATACGGTTGGATATTGAACAAAAACTAAAATTAAATGGATATTGAACAAAATAGAAATGAAGGAAGTACATACGCATATTGAACAAAACATCCAAAATTGTGGATATTGGACAAGATAGAAATTATGAAATAATTTTTTTTAAGTATACTAACAATTGTTCAATATAATACAAAAAAGATTAAAGGCAGTTTATTGAACAAAAATGACATGACAAGTCGTTGAAAAAGTGTCATATTGAACAAAACAGTTCTCTGTAACTTAAAAACTAAAAGAGATAGAACAAAATGGTTTGCGCCAAACGAAAGAGCGTCCCAAAATTATGAAGACTGCATACCTAACTCAATTTCGTAAAAAATGGCCTTTAGAACAAGATAGCATCCAGCCGACGACATGTTTTCGATAGTTTGTATGAAAACTCCATGTTTTTTCTGTGAAGGGGTCTTCAATCAAACAATAAGTGCCACCCAAATCGGTGGAATCGACCCTTCTCTTTTTTACTCACTATAAAATCTACCCATCTCACTGGATGCGCCGTTCATCAAAAATACAATGTCCCCTTTCACAGTCACACAAAAATACTAGTTGTTGCTGGAGATTTGTTTTGACGTTTTCTAATCTCCTTAACAATCTCTTGTACCTTTCACACGCAAGCAACAAAAAACCGGAGATTTTCTTTATTTTCCTTTAAAACTACCTTGGTTGAAAGCACACAAACGTAGTGTGAAGAGAAACGTCAAAAAAATCTCCTGAACTTGTTGAACGGGAAGATTTCATTTCCCCTCTTTCTTCCTGCCCTTCTCGACGATGAACTATTTGTTGCCGGCAACTCAGTTGCCTTGTGTGAAAGGGGACAATGTAAACCATCACTAATCGGTTTATTTGTTGGTGTAACCAAAAATACTGAATATTAAAGATATGAATGAATCTTCGGCTGTCATCCCAGTTTGCCAACAAGCTACGGCAATCAGCTGACCCATACGCTTTTCAGAGTATGCGTGTAAAAAACCACGTAAAACGCACGCATATAAGCAGCTCCTCAGTTCATTACCTTGTTAAATTGTTGTTGCAATTTACATCTATTCACCGAAATTACAAAAACAACAATGTAAGCAAATGGGTTTTGGGGCGTGAAACGTACGAAGGATTCATATCTTTATTTTCAGTGTTTTCGGTTGTGAGTTGACTGCGTTGCCAGCCAAGAAAAAGCCAATGTAACACTCTGCTTAAAAACCTAATATTCGTTACACCCTGTACAGGCGCCTGTACACCGGCTGTCAGTTGAACTCAAAAAATTCTTAACGAAACCCGCCCAAGTGGTGTTTTCAATTCAACTCCGCGTAGCGGCTCCATGATTTCTGGGTTTCCCAACAAAAGAATTAATTTTACCATCTTTTAAAGTGCACGTGCAATAAACAATTTAACTCACATAAAGTGTATACAAGAATAATCTTCAAAAACAGAACCTTTCGAGGATAATTCAAAAAACATCTTTTATGGAGTGAACCACTGAACTGTAATCGAATCGTGGTTATTTTTTCTACGAAACAGAAAAATAAAAAGAACACGAAAAACTTTCGTTCAATAAAATTGTTGAGTCGACGTATGAGAAAAATTTAAAACCGACCTGCCAGTCCGAAATTTGCAGAGTGGCAGTGAAGTCACTCAATTCTCGTGAGTTTTAACAAGAAAAAAATCCAATTTAAAAAGAATTTTGTCTTTGCCCTTTTTGTGTTTTATATTTTCTGCTATAAGTCCAATAAAAGATATTTAATTAATTAACTTGCAATCAAATCGGTGTAAAAAAGGAAACATTTTCCATTTGCGTGCGTGCATCTTGCATCAGTGCAAGAAGAAGAAAATTGAAAAAAATTTTAGCAAAAAAAAAAATCAAGTGGAAAGAGAAAAACAAGATTAAATTCAGTGCTAAATTTGTGATTGTGTGTGTGTTATTCACAAAAATCTCCTGAAATAAAGAATGTTGCCAATAAAAAAAGAAAAACTAAACTTAAACTAAAATGCCGTCCGTCACGTTTCATTCCCTTAAAATTGCAACTTTAAATCTCAATAAATTTTTACTACAACTACTAAATTGGCGATTTTAAAGCATTTTGCTTTTACCTATATTTGAACAAAGAACAAAAAATTAAAAGTTTTATGGATATTTTTCTAACTCCTTTATGACGTCATTTTTGGTCGGTTGGGCTTCAAAGAGAGGTTTGAACAAATAAACCGAACCTAATAGGAAACGATGGATAAAATAAAAAAAAATGTTAAAATATCTCTGGTCTATTCAACTCAAGAAAAAATCCAAAGAAAATTCTCTTGTCAAAGATGAAGGAAGGTGCCGGAGGAGAAGGAGAAAAAAGGAACTTCTTTGAAATTCTCCTTTTCTTTTTCATCATTTTCTTCGTTGTTTGTGGTTTCCCCACAATTTTAACTTTAGTACTTTTAAAATGAACACCACCACCCGGATTTGGATAAAAAAGAACGTCAAAAAGCCGATGATCGTTGACTTGAAACAGCCGTCGACGTCATTATCGTTATTTTTCTTTCTTATATCTTAACATTTTTTTATTTTTTTTTGTTTGAGTTTGGAGTGTTGCCAGGTGGACATATTTTGTTAATGGAAGGAGATTATAGCTTTGTTCAGTGAAGAAATATTCAGAACAGAACAGGACAGAACAGAACAACAACTGATTTTGACATTTCCTACAAATCCTGTTCTAAGTTGTTCTACCTCAAAAGCAAGTACAGAAAAACCTGCTCTAAACTGTTCCAAACAGACTCACTGAACAGCAAGTCAGAACACTTTAGAACAGAAAATTTCTCACTGAACAGCAAAATCCTGTTCTTTTCTGTTCTAAACTGTTCCAAACTGTTCGGAACAGCCTCACTGAACACTCCTTATCTTTAAAATAAACTACTGTTAAGGATATGAATATAAATTAGTGACCTACCCCATTTTTTTATGAGAAAATTGCTAGGTAAGGCCGTGTGTGAATTGAGTTAAAATCGCGTTAAAATTTATCCGAAGAGGTAGATCTGGTTTATCTAGGGTTTATCTAGTGAGGTAGATCTGTGCGTAGAAATGCCAAAATTTAAACTCGGATAAAATTTAATCGAAATTTTAAACGAATTCGCACACGGTCTGAGTTAAAATTACGTTTAATTTTATCCGAAGATTAATTTTTGACACTAATGAAGTGAATCTGTGTGTGGAAACTTCAAAATTTAATCGATATTTTGATCCAATGAGCACACGGTCTTGGGCCCAGTTTTTCAACTCGGATGAGTTTGCATGAAACCTACTTGATTCGTTGCAATCATAAAGTAGGTAGGTTATATAATATGATCTCTTATCTAATGTCAGAGTAAACAACGGGGACATGCGCCTGTTTGATTAGTAAATTTAAAATTTTAACAAATTTGTTTATTAACTTAAAAACCAATACATAATGAAAAAAAGTTGTAGGTAACTACATTTTTTTTGTTAGAAACAAGACCTAAGTAGGTATCTCCATATTAAGGTTTGTTTAGTGAAGAAATAGAAAATAGATATAGAAATTTAATGAAGAAACAGAACAGGATATAACAGAACCGAACAGAACAATAACTGATTTTGACATTGCTCACAAATATCTGTTCTAAAATGTTACCTCAAAAGCAAGTACAGAAAATCCTGATCTTAACTGTTCCAAACAGACTCACTGAACAGCAAGTCTGACGTTTTTGCATTAACATGTAAACTGGTTATCACCACAGGTGTTATGTCCATCCAATCCTCTATTTGGTTGAAAGATAATATGAGCCTAGATAACGTTATAAGAGCCGACCGCAAATTTTGCAAATGTATGTACATAAGTACCTACATAAATATTTTAAAAAATGTGTAGGTTATGCCCTTTAGCTTTTAGGAATAAAGGGCACGAAGTAAGGGGAGTGAAAAAAATCGCCCGGTCAACAATTTAAAGAGATTTTTTTTTTAATTAAGCTTCTCACTTAACCTGTTACGATTTTGCTTTGTCAAGGGCAAAAAATTAAAACAAAACGTTAACAAATTTAAATCAACTGGTTTTCTTGTGCGAAAGGTAGGATACCTTACTACAAACACACATAGGTACCTGCTTTTTAAATTAACCTTGGTCCAATAAATTTAAATGTAATGTACAAAGGTATTTAATAGGGGAAATCAAACTCTGAAATATTTCACTTAAAGCTTATGAGCTTAACATTCAAACAAGCTCGTAAAACCAACATAATCCTCTTGCCATCCAACAAACTCATTGTGAAACTCCTCTCCACACCACAAGTTCTGGCAATACTGCACTGTGACTGTCTCGATGTTATTTCATCCTCCCTTTCTCCTCGTGCTCCCACTGAGTTCCTTTTTTTTTGTAATTACCACGTTAATTTCTTTTCAATTTTATAATTTCATTTCAATTATAGAATTTATATTTTATAGATTCATTTGAGTGTCTGTCTTCTGGGTCTGCCCGTCGTTTTTGATTTCGTTTCATTTGACTCGCTCGACTTATTAACAGAATTTTATTATTGCGTAAAAAAAGAAGGAAAGAGATACAAAAATTTAATAAAGAGAAGAAGAAACACCTAACCTTTCTGCATTTGTTGGTTTTATGGTTTAAAGTGTTTTAATTTGTAATTTATTTATCCTTTCCATTCCGCTGAGTCTGTAACCATGATGTGGGTACTGTTGAAGTTTAAGTTAAAGTGATATTGAATGAACAAAGAATCGTCGGGTGCAATATACCTACGTATTTTTTTAAACCATATAAATTTATTGATAATAATATGTAATAATAAAAACAAAAGCAAAACACAAAAAGGGCGAAATAATTAAAAAAATTTTGATAACAAATTAATTGTTCTTTATTTATCATTTTTATTTTTTTTATCTTTAAATAAAAGTTGAAACAAAAAAAAAATATTAAAAATTAAAGGAAAAGTAAAAAATTGTGTGCGCTGTGCGTGATTAATTATTACACACAATTTTAAATTAAACTGTAGTTAAGTTTATCGTTTTTAAAACAACAACAACTAAAACAAAACAAAAACAAACCGGTGTCTCTTTGGTTCCAGTGTGTATGTAAAATAAAAAAAAATCAACAGATTAAATAATTCAGGAATAAACAGCAGAGACAACAAACAAAAACAAAAAAACAACAATGGGAGATGAAATTAGTGATCGCAACGACCCCGAATTGAAATATCTATCGGTTGAAAGGAATCAATTCAATGATCCAGCAACACAGGCGGAATGGACGCAAAAACGTTTGGTTTGGGTGCCCAATGGAAACCAGGTTTGTGACTAATATGCCTAATACATAGGTACTCTCTTTTGCATATATATATTTTTATGTTTTTAAATTTCAAATATGTTCATGCTAGGTTCTTTCATTATATTTGAATTTGTAGACGTTACAAAAGGTAAAATACAAACTGACAGCGATACAGTAACAAAAAAAAAAAAAATTCAAAACCACAAAATACGCGATTATGTCGAAGCCGATGATGATGATGGGGGCGTCCGTCGTGGACGTAGTCGTCGTCGAAGTTGTCGTTATCGTTGAGTAGAGCAGAGTAAAGTAAAACAAAGATTTTTTCACTCCGCAATACAGAAATTTCTCTTTTTTTTTTGTTTGGTCTTCTTTTGGTGATGGAGGAGCTGTTGTTGGGTTGGGTTCGGTTCGGTTAAGAAGATGAATTTGTAAGCAAAATGGATTGAATATTGTATAATTTGTATTTTTTGTTGTATCTGTCAAGGTATTATACTTTTATACTCATTCGTCTTAGTAGTACTACCCTACAACCGAAACTACAATAGTGGAAATATTTTCCAATTGGAAAAAAAATGAAACAAGAAGTATGTAGGTACATAAGTACCTACTCTCGAAAAAAAAACTAACGATAAAGACTGTTGATATAAAATAGAACGAACAAATTTAAAAACACATCTTTTTTAATGATTCATAAAAACCAAGCAGTTTTATCTAGTTTGTTGAAGTAGGTACCTGGTACTTGTAAAAATTTATGTATGTATGTATCACAGTATTCATACATAAAGCAATTACCTAATGGTCGAATTTGTGTGGTTTGCTTGGAGTATCTAGGTACCTATTTGTTGGATTTAAAACATCGTAATGTTTTCTTCTTTTTTTTGCGATCAACGAAACGTTTAAAGAATTGCTAATTTTTAGAAATTCGCTAGAGATGATTTGGAGTGTAACATAATGGTAGGTAGATATTTTATTTTCGTAAAAAAAAAAAATAAAACTCAGAAATTCATTAAAGCGTCTTAATGGCCATTTTTAGGCAGTTTCTAGGTTTGAACGAAACACAACAACAACTTGAGTCAGCTACCACCAACGTTTATAAGCTGGAGTTATAGCTTTTTATCAGGCCGATCATCAGACTCGTTTACTAGTGCTTAGTCTATGTAGGTATGTTCAATTTTATTTGAAAAACTTTTTGCCGTCACTGAGACTCGAACCATAGACCAAGCGTCTCCTGGCCAAATGCATTACGCTTCCGAAGGTCACGTGATCATGTCGATCCAGTGTATGTTTTATTGTTTGACAACTACCTACTGCATTTGAATCAACTAGCATTTTTACTAGCTACACACAAGCTTGTTGTTCATTCGGATTCTTTCTTTTTTCTCCATACCTACTCGTTTCATAAGATAACAATTCATTGTTGAACATATAAAAAGGGAGACTGTATGAAAGCTTTGATGCTGGTAAAGAATTTAATTAGAATTCTATATTTTTCAATAATAAAATTGAACAGACCTATGTACATAGACTAAGCACCACTAAAGGAGTCTGGATGATCGGCCTGGCGACCGTAAAATGGCTATAATTTCTGCCTATAAAACTTGGTGGTAGCTCACTCAAGTTGTTGTTGTTTTGTTCAAACCTTCAATATTAATATCATGCTGCGAAAGCTTTGCAGCCTATACTACGCGTGTTTTATCATACAAAACCCTTTCATGTTAAATTCCTGTGTTTTTTATTTGCAGTATCGGAGTTGAGAAAGTTTTTCAGTAAGTAGGTAACTAGAACAGAAAGTCTTAAAATTTTTTGGGAAGGATTACAGGCTTCGATGACCAGGGGCCTCATCACGTAAGACCAAAACGATCGAACGATATCATTTTAAAGATAGCTATCTATATTTTTCTCTACAGATATGATAGAGATAGCAATGGTGGAAACGATATCGTCCAATCGTTTTCATTTTACGTGATGAGGGCCCAGTATATACACCTAGCCTATTAATTTAAAAAAAAAATTATCAATCATCTTAGAATTGACAATTGATCCTTTTAGGTACGTTGTGCAAAAAAGCTCAAACAATTCAAATGTAGATGAGGAATTATGAGATTTTCTCAAAAAATTAAAAACTGAAAAAGTACAGGAACGGGAACCAAAATTCACACAACTTCTCAGTTCTTCGTAGAGCTTTATTATGAATGGTACGCACGACACGATGTTTTGTTTTCATTTGTTAACACTCAAACCGACATTTTTGATGAGTTGTGAAATTCTGTTTTAAAAAAAATTTCTTGACCCTCACTTTTTGTGCAGTGCTCACTATCTTTTCTCATGACGATTGAACCACTTGCAAACTCCACTACCGGAGTCACGTGATCAGCCGAGTAGATTGATAATACCGATGACCGGTTTAAAGTGTCAAGGGACGGTCTGGGGCTTGAGGCCCAGTAATGGACAAAATTATTTGTTTATTTTAAAACAAACTTAGACTAAATACCACAAAAAGGAGTCAGATGTTTGCCTCCGAGAATCAATTGTATTCCAGTTATTACGAAGCTTGCGAGGCTACTAATGTCTATGTTTACCAAATCACTAGGATAATTATAGTAGAACTCTCCTAGATGGAGCCTACGTCTTTGGAAGATAGCAAGACATGTACAGAGAAGATGAGGAAAGCTTCTGCAGAAATCGTTCGAGTATATCCCGAGCCTCGTCGCATGTTTGCCTATTATACAGTGTCCGGTTATGACACCTATTACGGAGCCGATATGTAATTTGCTTAAAGATAACAAACACTTAGAGCGCTTCAGATCTAGTTATGGCTAGATTTGTTTTTTCGCCACCCAAGTGGTGATATAGTTTTAGTTAAGGTTTATTTTCGCAATAGCGTCTTGTTTCAGCATAAATTTGCATGTAGCGATACCTATATTTGTTCTATAAGGCAAAATAGATAGTGTTGGTTGTCTTTTGGCAAGTTCATCAGCTTTACAGTTACTTGGAATGTCCCGGCACCCAGCATAGGTGAATATTGAACTGCTGTGCCATATCCATAAGCGAAGATCGGCAGCTAAGGCACCTAGAAACCCAATGTAAAATAATGTAATTAAAGAGTACATTATTGGAATAAAAAAAAAAAAGATGTAAGTAGATGTACCAAGATATGGTAGTTGTTTCACAACCACATCAATTCAAGGGGTCACAGTGCTTCGCTTGTAGCAAACAGCTTTTATTCGGCCCTATCAAGGTAACCGTCGGAGCGGAACTCTCTCCGATTTTCTACGAATCGGAGATATTTTGCTGGTCGGAGAACTACCTCGAAGCAAAATGTCTCCGATTCGTAGGAAATCGGAGAGAAATCCGCTCCGACGGTTACCTCGATAGAGCCGATTTAATTAAGTGGTTATCATATACGAAAATTCTGCAGTTCTTTTTCATTGCTAAAATTACAGTAAACTGTTTTTGAAATTTCTCATAGGAAAGCTTAGTACCTACATGCGCTTAAATTTTTAGGATAGCTTCCGTTTTTTTTTCACTACGGATAACAACAGCACAAAGTTATCCAGACCGGATACAAGTCAAAACGCGGCCAATCACATCATATAACTCGTATTGCTTTTGAATTCCATTTCAAATAATTCGCAATTTGATATAAAGATAATAATTCCAAAATAGGAACCATTTAGACAATCTTCACAGACCACAATATTATGTTAAAAGGAGCAAATAAATAAATGATAAACAAAAAAACTTTTGCTTCCGAAATTATATTTTGAAACGGAACTCGGAGCTCTATCTTTTTCCAACAATGTGTTTTTCTTTATACATTTTTGTTTACAATGTGAGAGATAATCAGAGCCATAATCAGTTCGACTTCCTTGCAAATTGTGGTCGTTTCAACCAAATGATATTTTTTTTTTAAACATAACACTTTGGGACAAAACAAGCTGAAATCCTATGTTCTCATTTATTATACTGTAACAGTGTATAACAGTTAAAAGCTAAAAATACAACTCCTGTTATGTCGCTTTTAATGCTAAGCAAATTGTTACGCGAGACAATGGAAGGAAACTATTTTTACGTTCCATTCATGGAAAACTACGACGTTTTTAGGTTAATTCACAGACTCGATCAGACCCAATCCTCAACCATTATACTTAATATTATCTACCACAACTTTTGCTCCTTCCTTTCATATTTTAAGATGAAATAGTCTCATGTACGGTACATACATACATATATGTATATATATAGTTGGAACTAGCCCTAAACTACCAACCACCCTAAAATCTTTTGTGCTAGTCAAAAGACGACTTGGAAGCTTGCCAAATATTCTTACAACTTATTAACAAGTCAGAGCTGCCTAAGTTATACAATGTAGGTACAAACAGTGCAGATGAAGGAGCCCATAGGCAGTAGCTCCTTATTTGCAACAACAAAAGCGATGTCGGAATGCTATCGTTTTATCCTCAACGTTGATCGTTGTACAATATTGAAGTAGTGGATGAAGAAGAAGTTTTGACGGAATGTCATTGAACCCAAGTGCAGCAGCTTAAGCAGCAGCACCATCACCACCAGCATCCGTCCGTCACCATATCACCCACCCAAAACATACAATGAGAACCAGAACCCAGTCAACTTTTAAATACCCTCTTCCATCTGCGGCATCTCTCCTTGGCTTTATGTGACATTCATTTCATACAACCAGCGAGTGTTTATCCAACTGCCATGTATGCTTATTGGGTGCTTGACAAGGTTCTTGCCTTGCAGGCAAGCAGACAAGCAGACAAGCAATGTAAGATTCTTGTTTTCATACTTACCTTACTTATGTATTATCCCAAGTTCCTTATGTGTGTAATCTTTTTACAAAAAAAAAAAAAAAAAAAAAAAAAAAAAAAGAATGCAAATTAAACGGTTTTTGCTCATTGTTGGATGACTTTTTGTGTCGTTATTTTTATTGCTATGTAATCCAAAAACATGCCAAGCTGTTTTTAAAAATGATAAGCTAATTATGCCAGTTGTTCTAATTTCAAGCTGTTCAACATATTCCATTTCGAAATAAAGAACACAAAACCCGAGCCGAGTGGTAAATATTTAATCATTCTTTAATGACGCTCTGAGTGAATATAGATTACAACTTTGTGGTTGTTGGTGCGTTTTTGCGTTAGCGGCGGAAACAGATATCTGGCATACCCACACCCTCGACTTAAAAAAACAACAACAACAACACCAACAACTAGAATTAACATGCAAAACTTAAAATGTATCTTTTGAATTTGGTACGAAAGTTATAACCTTATACGGAGAGTTCGACATTGAAGTGCGGCACAAATTCCCCACCTATTGGCATAGAACCAGTTTTGGCAAAAAAAAAAAAGAAGTAAGAACCGTGACTTGTTTTTGTTTGTTCGGTGTTTGTTCTGCATTCCCGTTGTTTTTTTTTTTTTTTTTTTTTTTTTTTTTTTTTTTTTTTTTAAGTTATCGCCTCGCCTCTCAATGGGTCTTTGAACTTTTGTAATATTTTTCTTGTAAATCTTAATTGAAGTTTTGTAAAATTGAGTGCAAATCAAAATTCAAGTAAAAATGATAATGCATCGAAGAGTCAATGTATATTAATGATTTTCATTAACAGATCCTTCTTTGTGTGATTCAAATCTGTCTGGTTTTATGGGAGATCGTTGTCAGTCTCATACTTTGTATTTTTGTTAAATGATTTTGAATATAGCCTTTAGATATGTAACTAGATTTTATAGTAATGCAAATATTCATGTCGATTATGGAATCCGCAAAAGTGGATCCGCAGTGATGTGCTGTATATTGTTCTCTTTTCTTTCCACGTTAAATCGATGAATAGAAAAGAGAGCACTACACTGCGATTCACTGTGGATGCACTTTTTCGGATTCCATAATCGGCATGATTGAGTCATTTTAATATATTAATATATCGTTTGTCAAATGTTTAATTTCTTTTTCTTTTTTGCCGCTAGTGAAGTGGATAAATACGTGAGAACTTCAAAAATTAACTCAGGAGTTAGTTTCCTTCAATAGAAAACGATCATCGAAAATGCCTATGTATTTTAAAGGGAATTCCCAGAAAAAAGCTTTTCAAAAAGGTTGTGTATTAAACAAAATTTTGCAAAATTTCTCACTCAGTATTCTTAATACAAAAAATATTATTTGTTTTAATAGTCCAGTAAGGCCCATCGCCCACTAGGCAACTTGCTCGGAGTTGCTTGCCATCGGTCACTAGGCAATTTCCGAGCAACTTTTGGGTTCAGTATTTTTCATTGAAATGTTAAATTGACCTTGTATTTTGGATCAGTGACGATACAAAATTCGTTCAGTGTGAAAATAAAACTTTTTTTTCGGGTTAAAAGCCTTTCATTTGGCAAAAATTTTGTAAAATTCCCAAAAGTTGCTCGGAAATTGCCTAGTGGGCGAGGGTAAGCAACAAAAAGTTGCCGGGAAAAAAAGTTCCGCGAGCAACTCCGAGCAACAAAAAGTTGCACAACTAAAAGTTGCCTGGTGGGCGCTCTCCCATATAAGCTAATGTAATTGGATTGGGAGCAACAAAAAAAATTCCTAGTGGGTGATGGGCCTAAGAATAGACACAAAAATGCCAAAGAAAGGAAATAATTAGTTAGAGGTTGAAATTTGGCATGGACGTTGGTAATGTGACTCTTTAAAAACTGAGAGAGTTCCTCATCGATCTGAAAATGGGAGCGATTCTGTGCAGCATGCATGCAATCAACTCTTGTTTTATTTGTGTATTGTTGACGTTGTTACGTTGTTTACAGATTAATATAGATTTTTAGGTAAAAATAATTCAGCTTTAGGAGGAAAAGTGTTGTCGTGTTATTATTTGTATGGGAAAGGACCATGGGCATTTTGTGCCCATTTTTCAACATTGCTCAACAGTTATAAAACTTATGTCATATAAAAGCTAATGGAGAGTACTTTATTTTATTATATGGCGGCTTAATTGAAATCGAGCCCAAAAACGGTTTTTGGGCATTTTATAAAAAAAAAAAAGTATTTAAAATGGAAACATTTTATAAAAAAGTGGCAAAACTTCATAAAAAAGTGTTTTGCCATTTTTGAAAACCTGGGGACTCATTCCGTAAAACGATTATCACTGGACCATAACGTTTCGACGATAGTCCTACTACACGTAACCCTAAAAATGCATATCGTCTGGACGATCACGTTTTGACGATCAAATATTTGCTTCACGTAAGTCGATTATCATCAAAACGCTATCGTCAAAACGATGGCTTTTGGACGATACCTAAATAGGTATCGTTTCGCTTTTGTTTTCATGATTGTATGTAAGTTTGTACGCGACTATAGTTAAATGAGTGAAATAATTTACTTATTTTGCAAAATGGCAACAAACATTTGAGAAAAATACAAATTATATGAAAATTAAAAAAAAAAAAAACGTATCGCCAGCAGGGATCGAACGCCGAACCTTTCGGTTAAGAAGCAAGTACCTATTCCATTGCTCCACCATCTAATGTAAATTTCTGCCGATTTCTTGGGCTTACAAACAAACCGTGCACTATTCAATGATGGTTTGACAATCTCTGGAAAAACGATAGACGAGGAGATAGTGTTTGAATTACGTGAAGCAAATTATTGACGATCACGTCAGCGATAATCGTTTTGAAGATTATCGTTTTGAAAATTACGGAATGACCCCCCTGATTTCTGTTCGTTCATTCCTTTTTTAAATCAACTTGTTTCTGTTTATAGATTTCGAAAAAATTACTTCCAACTTAAAAATGTTGAGAAACAAAAAATTGGATACTGATCATTTCACAATTTTAAATACAAAATTCTAAGAGGTTGTTAATACAAAAGCCAGTGTAGAACCTAGTATTTAAAATTGTGAAAAAAAAAAATCAATATTATTTTTTTTTTTGTTTTTTAATATTTTCAAGGTGGAAGTAATTTTTTCGAAAACTATAAACAGAAATAAGTTGAAAGAACGGACGTCAGGCTTTCAAAAATGGCAAAAAAAAAACTTTTAAGTAAGTGTTGCCATTTCTTTTTTTATAATTTTTTTCCATTTTGAATACTTTTTTTTTATAAAATGCCTAAAAACTACATTTTCGCACTCGATTTCATTAAAGCAGCTATATAATAGAATAAAGTACTCTTCACTACCTTAAATTTAACATAATTTTCATCACTGTTCAGCAATGTTAAAAGTGGGCCCAAAGTCCATACAAAATTGCCCATGGTCCTTTTTATTTACTAAAAATTTTTAGTGGATATAATAATGGATCCGAGAATATTCAACTCGGGTGATCGGTGATCATACTAAATTATTTTAATTTAAATGTGGGGAAATTAGAAATTGGTTCTAATTAAGAATAAAGATTTAGCCAAAAATATGTTGATAGTGTGTATACCACGTAGTAGCCCGTGGCGTAATGGTTAGTGCGTTGGACTGTCACGCCAGAGGTCTGGGTTCAATACCAGCCGTTTCCACGTTATGTTTTTTTTCCGGGATATAGCCTCTTACGAGGAAGTTACAAATCCTCCAAGAGTATCTCCTGTCACAGAAAAGTGCCGCTCACCTTAGCCGTTCGGATTCGGCAATAAACTGTAGGTCCCCTCCATTCCTGCAGACACGCACACAGGAATAGTTGAGAGTTATAAGTCACTAGGCCCTGGTTCTTCATGAGCCGTTGTGCCGCAAAATTTATTTATTTATAGTTTGTATACCACAATACTATTTTAACTCTCATTTATTTGATTTCAATTTCAATTTCTCTTTTTTTTTGTTTTTATTCTTTTTTAGTTTTAAAATTCCAATCAAAATAACTTTTTTTTCAATTAATTCTTTGACAACAACTTTCAATTAACTTTGATTTTTTTAAAGTTTTGTCACCCAATCCGACCTCCGTTCACATTTAATTTCCTCTCTTCTCATCCAAATTGAACCACGAATTACTCTTAATGCAAATAGCAACATCAAAGTAAACAATACCAGCAGCAGCAGCAGCGGCACTAAATTACAAATTTGTAACGTTAATAAAAATCGACAACAACGATGTAGGAACATAGATAGGCAAAACAACTTTGTATAAGGTATTAAACAAAAAATGTAAGGCAATGTAAAAAAAAAAATAAAATTTACAAAAAAAAAAAAAAAAACAACATGACAAAGTGGTGGTCTTGGTAAAGAGGTAAAAACTCAAATGTGGGACATGTGGGCGCGTTCCACTTCCTTACTCAGTCCAGTCAATCGCTCTACATGTCTCTTTGTATTTAAAATTATAATAATTTTTATAAAATAAAAGAAGGCAACAAAAAAGATACCAACTACAGCATGTTTCAGTATAAGAATAAGGGGAGAGACAAGTTTCTGTAACAGTAGCTTTGATATATGTAATGTATGCCTATGCATAATGTGGGTCTTGAGTATGCAAAGTATTTTTTATTTTTATTTTATAATGAAAATATATTCCTCAAAAAGACACAAGGAAATGCCATTCCATTTAATACAGAAAGTATCTAGATATAGATTAGATGAGAGCATTGCAAAAGAATTCGATTTTTTACAACCTACTACAGTTGATAGAATTTAAAATTTTAAATGTAAATTAAAGTGCATTTAAACAGAACTCATGCCTACATTGTGTTGTAAACATAATTGCGTTTTCGTACTAATTTTAATTGATAAAACGCTAAAAATGGCGCCACAAATCAATATCTTGGTCCCTTTCTTGATTCGAATTTTAGATTTTGCGTTGCCTTGTATTCAAATCTGAAGAGTTAAATTAAAATACACATTTCTTTAGTGGGTTGGTTGTGTCTTGCGAAAAACGCTTAGGATTTTAGAAGAGCTGTATTTTTCGATTATTTTTTTATTCACATACTGCCTTATTCAAAAAAATAAAACGCACAACTGGATCGCACAAACTTGCTCTTGTAGTAAAAGTTTCTTCGAATTTTAAAGATTGAGTGTGATAAAAGTAAATAATTTTTTTATGGGAGCCTTAAGTTCGTAGGAGCGGTTTTTTTTTTTAAATTTATTTTTTATATATAAAATTTTGTAAACATTTTAAAGAAAAAAAATTGGTACACAGTTTTTTAGTATTTATTTATGTTGAATTAAAAATTAAATTTCGAATAAAATTATCTACCCGTTTTTGAAATATCGAATTTTCAAAAAAAAAATTTGAATTTTTTTTTTAAAAATCCAAAATTTTTTTTTTTTTTGAAAATTTTGATATGCAGTATGATTTCAATTTTTGAGAAGCTTTTGTATAAAAAATTTAATTTAAATCGGTTACACACATAATGAGATAGTCGAAAATAAAGAAAATGGTTCTATGAGAGGTACTGTTAATAATGGCTAGCTGTAAATTTTGTTTTTGGCAGATCGTAGACCATACTAATATTAGTATTTAGAACAATTTTAATCAAAATAGTAGGAGTCGTTTTCGAGAAAATTTGTATTTCCTGTAACGGTTTTTTAACATATATATGGAAGGTACCGTTAATTCTGACTATAAGAAAAATTTTTGTTCAAAATATTTTAGATAATGTTAAAAAACCGCTTGTTACCAAGTTTCATAAAAATAAATATTTTAAATTTTTTAGAAGATTCTCCATAAAAACAATTATCAAAATGAGTTTATTTCTTTTCTAGAAAAACGAAAATAAAAAAAATTGGTTCTATGGAGGTACCATTTAAATTTAAAACCATTTCTTGGAAATTTAATTTTTACAAAATTATTGATGTTTTTTTTAGAAAAATCTGTCGAGCCATTTTTGAGAAAAATGAGATTTTCCAAAAATGCTAAAAAAAAAATATATGGCAGGTACCGTTATTTTTGGTCCTAAAAATAAAAGGAAAAAAACGCGTCGGGGTAATGTCCCAAAAACACTTTATACAAAGTTTAATTTAAATCGGCCCATGGGTTTAGGCTTTAGGCGGACAGAATTGCGAGACCCACTTTTTTCGTCTTCCATATCATCGTAATGTCAAGTTTGATTGTTATCTCGAGTTCTATTTTTTGCACGAATCCATAACTTGCCCTATAGTACCTATATCGCAAGTAAAAATGGTTATTTTTAGCTCTTGTGTAGAATAGAAAATTTCCGGAAAATTCGTATTCCATGGAAAATTCGTATTCCATGGAAAATTCGTATTCCATGGTGTAGTTACCCTGGATCGTAGTTTGTTCGGATGCTTAAAACTTGAAAACGACTGAACCAAATTGGATACTTTATTCTTCGGCTTTGTTCGTAATTGCTATGCGAAGGTTTAGATGGCATTGTAAGCGCACATTTCGTTTATAAGTTCAATGAATGGACTCCGAAACCACCATACCGATTGAGCTTAAAATTTCAGAAAATCTTAAGTTGAACTACAAGAGTGTTCCTGTGCGTTTTAGGCTAACGTCGAGCTAGAAGTTTGCCAACAAGGTGCAACAGGGCATGCATTTTCGGAATAATATCAAAAAACAACGAAATTCCTTAAATTGTTGGGTGCAACTACGAAAAGTGCTCCTGTATGTGTTTGGTCAAAATTTGTCTAGCAGTTTGCCAACAATGCAGCAGCCCATGTATTTTCGTACTAATTAAAAAAAAAAACATGTTAAACAAAAAACAATGCAGCAGCGCATGCATATTCGAACTTATTTTCGGTTTTTTTTTTTTCTAGAAATTAAAGGAAATCTTAGGTTAGTCCAAGAGTGTTCCTATGGCATTGTTAGTTCAAAAAAAGGGTTTTACAGTTTGCCAATAAATTGCAAGAGTGCATATGTGCATTTTCCAATTTATCTCAGAAACCATGGATCAATTTTGAAAATTCTTTTTTCTTTGAAATGTTATACTTAGAGAATGGCCTACATAAATAATTTTTAAAAGTTAGTTATTTATAAGGAAATGTCGTAAACAATCAACGCCATGTAAGCATGAGTGGCATCCTGGAACTAATACGCCAACAACTTTTAAGGCGATACAACGTTCGCCGGGCTCCCCTAGTTTTTTGATTTACGTACTTAATAAAAAATAAAATCAATCACTTGTACCTAATTGTGACTGTCAAAAATAGATAGTCACGCAAGAGTTCAATATAAAAAGGCTAAACTTATTGAAATATATTATTTACACCCATTATTACTGTGATTTTATAAAATATTTTCCATCAAATAAAATACGTACATATGTATGTGTACATATAGGTATGCATGAATACAAATATTCTAATGACAACCAACATTGACGGCTACTTCATACAAAGCTATATATTCTTCTAACGACAATTCAAAAAAAAAAAAACTATTTAAAGTTAAAGAATTTGCAATTTCAGTATTTCAAACATGTTTTGTTAAAAATTTATTATAGAAAAAAAAAAAAAAATATAAAACAATACTTTACGATAGATTGCAATTATTATAAAAAGAGCCCGACATTGATAACTCAATCATCTTTGATAGTGTGTCAGCTATCATTAGCGCAACATTAACTATTCCAAACCACCTGCTGCATTATGTGTTTTTCCTGGCAATGTTAACTTTTATTCTTTTATTTTTAACTTTAGTTTATAGTATATTTTGCATTGTTAGACTTTGAAAAATGTTTACTTAGTGTTTATTGTTTTCATTCATATCTTATGATATCTGTGACAGCAACTGTGTTGTGCTGAATATAATATTATATTCACCGGTTTGGAATTTTATCTACAAATAATTAGTTATAAAAGTTATCTTTATCAATTTCCTGCAAATTAAAAAAAAAAAAAAAATAAAAACAAAGACAAAGACAAAACAAAAAGTGTACCTAATATTTAAATATAGAACTGACAAATATGTATTGTTTTGAAATTTTTAATACATAATGTTCTTACATACAGTGCTGCCAAAAACATTCCGGATTTTTTCCCATAGTAATGATTTTCTTAATACCAAATAGAAAACTAACAACTTTCCACATAAGTTTTTTAATAATTTGTAAAGAGTATGAGACAAGTTAATAATAACCTTAAAAATTTAATGCTACGATGACAAGAACAATAAAAAAAATTATTTTATAAAGTTACTCAGTAACATGCCTGTGCAAAACTAACCGGATTTCAAGAAGATTGCGAGTCTCGATGTTAAAGTAACGGTTTTTTTCGATTCTTTTGACTCAAGCCGTAGATTAAAACGTTTTTACAAGTTGAGAGCTGTGTAAGTTGAAAATATATATTTCATAAAATGGCTAAAACACGTTATAGCAACGCGATTCGATACGAAATAATAGAAAAGTTCCAAGCCGGTATACAACAAAAAGTAATCGCTGAAATCATAAAAATTCCAACGTCAACGGTTTGCGACATCATTAAAAAATTTAAAAGTGGAAAATCAGTAGAAGCAGATCATTTTGGTGGACCCCTTGCAAAACAACAATTAAAACTGATAGGCGCATAAAGAATTTCGTGCTTAAAGACCCTTTTGCGACTTCAAAGACAATTTGTGATGAACTTAATCTACCCATAGGGCCAAGTACGGTCAGGAAGCGTTTAAGAGATTTCGGTCTTTTTGCATTTCGACCAGCTAAAAAACCTCTTCTTACTGCTAAACATCGTAAAAAAAAGGTTATCTGTAAAAGGTATTTGGGAAAGACTTAAAATTCCTATTAAAAACATTTAACCCAGGGTTGAATTTGCAAAAAATCATCTTAACCGGTCTTTAAGCAAATGGAGGAGTGTGCTTTTCAGTGATGAAAGCAAATTCAACTTATTTTACTCCGATGGTGCAAGGACAGTGAAGCGCTCAAAAGGTACGCGATTAAAGCCTGCAAATGTACTCCCTACAGTAAAGCACGGTGGAGCCTCGGTGATGGTCTGGGGCTGGTTTTCAGGAGCAGGCTGCGGTCCTATACACCAAATCACAGGAATTATGGACCGTTTCTAATATAGGGACATTTTGGAGTGAGTATTGCTTCCATACGCGGAGGAAGAAATGCCTCTGCGTTGGGTTTTTTAGCAGGATAATGACCCCAAACATTCTTCAAAGCTGCTAAGAGGCCATTTTAAAAAGGCGGGTTGGGAAAAAAAAGCACACGTCTTTTTGCAGGTTTGAAAAATGAATGGGAGAATATTCCTGCTTCTGTTTTCGAGAATTTAATCCAGTCAATGCCTCGTCGATGCCGAGCTGTGATAAAAACAGGGGTTACTGGACAAAATATTAAATAAATAATAAAAGTTAATTGCAAAATTAAATTGTAATTTTTCAATTGAGAGTTGCAGCAGATAAATACAATTTTTTGTTGGATGTATTAAAACGGACACGTGGTTAAAAAATACTTTAAAAGGGGTCCCATTATAAGCGGGGAAAAGATGTGTATAGCTGGTTATAGCCAACATTAGAAAAAGGTTGTGCCACCCTTATGAATGTTTTGGTTCATAGTGGCTGAAATCAATGGAAAATTAGTTCTTGATATCTCAATTAGACTTGTTAGAAAACAAATATAAGAGGTTCAGCCATATGGAAGTTTCAGCAAAAGAAATTCGTAGCTGTCTAAAGTATATTTCAAAATCCGTATGAATATTTGCTGAGACTCATTAAATTAAAGCTTACAATTTTCGAAAACAGTGGTTTAGAACTCTGAAATTAAGGTTTAACGCATTGGACTATGGGAAAATATTTGACCATTGTCCTCAAAGCCAGATATGCAACTGCAAATTTACCCTAAAATACCAATAATCATAGTGGACGAAAAGTTCGATATTCTGGGTGCATTTGCATGCCTTAAAATGGCTCCAGTTTTAATAATTGATGGCAAAAGGTTAAATTTCAAAGTCTAAACATTATCAAAAGACCGATGGAAATGTTTTTATTCGGGTTTCTGCATTTCATTTGAATTTCAATGCATCAGAATGACCAAAACCATTTGGCGGTTTCGGTACAAAATTGGTTTTTGGAAGAATAAATTGATATTTCTTACGCAGGTGAGCACAAAGTGCACATCATCGGTTTTATAACATATTTGTAATGATGTGAATGTTCATATCAGGTAAAGAAAACAGAAACTAAGGTCAAACTTTTGTTTGGCTAGAATAAAACAAACGTGGAACTCCATCTAAAAACGAGAGGATGCAAGAGTTGGTAAGGCGAGTTCGTACTGAAGATGCAAGGCTAATCTAAAATATCATATCAAATCTAGAAAATAATAACTTGGCTAGTTCAGAAATTGTGGTATATTAAAATTTTACTTTACCAAAACTATGTTTTTTTTTACATTTTTTCTGCAAATGTGTGCTATTTCTGTGTCCACCAGAAATTTCGTCATTAATAACTAAACTATTTTTTTAAAATTCAATTCAATTGAAATTAAATTAATATTTTTTTTTTTTAAGAATCCTTAATATTTCCCCAAGTTCCATACATATAAATTACAATATTTTGTTTTTAAAAATTAGAGGTAAATTCTATTTTCATAAAAAATGCATAAGTGTACTATTTCTCTGTCCATAGCTGTACATACATATGTATGTCCATAGAAATGAAATAGAAATAGAAATTAAGTTAAATGTTCTTGACAAGACAATCAAAGAAATTAGCAAAATTTAATTATACTCTTAAATTCGTGATTTTGGACAAAAGAATGTCGTTTTTGGTTGGATGTTGGGACTGTTTCATTCCAATCAACTTTTTTTTGCACTCCTATCCTATTCAAAATTTTCCATATTCGATAGGAATGGAAGACTGCAACCGAAATCAACATAAGTTGCGATTGCGAGTTCTCAGCAAACAAAGGGCTATGGACTTATTTGACAGTGTATTTTAATAATTTAATCGTTTAATTTAAGATAATATGTATACATAACTCGATTTACTGTTTCAAATAAAATCTATTATTGTTAACAACACTACATACAATATAACTACAAAAAAAAATGCTTGTTAATTTTCTGCATGACCACAAAGCAACGCGTCTCGTTTGTTTGCCGTTGACGTTATAACAAATTCAAATCAAATATTAAATCCTCCAATAACTTATTATAGATTATTAAAATGGGTGTGTGGCGCAGTAAAAATAAAGAAAAGAAACGTCATGAAAGCCGCACCTATCCTGCCATCCATATTCAAGGTGAAAAAGCACACACAAACCGAAATTAGTTATGCTTGTCTGCATGTTATCGAAGCTCTTTCACTGATAAATTCTGTATTCCACTTTAAATTTAAAAAAAAAAATATATTTGTTTTTTTTTTTCATGTTTTTGATTACTTACTTAAAATTAGGGCGTATTCACATATGGACAATGGCCGCGTTCAGGATTGTATCCAAAGCGATCTGAATAGGTTTGTGTTTTTGTAATCCCTTGTGAAAAAAAACAGTTGACGCAATAACAATTTAAACGTACCTGAACATTTTATGGGTGGGTTGACACATCTCGTATAGTTTCTTGAACGCAAGCAATAAGATTAAAATCGATGTTCTCCTAAAGTTTTTTCAGTGAAGAAATAGAACAGAACAGGACAGAACAGAACAGAACAGAACAGAACAGAACAGAACAGAACAGAACAGAACAGAACAGAACATGAATGAAAGAATACAAGATTACGCCATTTCATTTTTTTCGCTTTGTTGTTGTAATTTGTAAATTGTTGTAATTTTTGACAGCTGGTATGGCGCAATTGGAGACAAAAAAATGATTTCTTCCTACTATATTAAGCCGGGAAAAGTTTTTAACTTGAATTTTTATTTCATTGTTCTAATTTGAATTAATTAAAAGTGAAGTGTAGTGTAGTGTAAAAAAGGTGCACAAGTTCTGAATTATCTATTCTACTTTACACATTGCCACTTCATTTGCTTTTTGGCGATTTATTTTAAATGAAAAAGCCTTTATTTCAAATGGAAAATATTAATTCGGTATTTATAAGTGTATTTTTAAACGAAAACTTCGTTTTTTTTTTTAAACTACTTAACGCGCACGAAAGGAAAAAAAAAACAACCGAACAATCGATTAAATTAACAAACTACTGGCGGCCATATTTGTTTACATATCATTTGTCTCCAATGAGATAACAAATGGCGATATCTTGTATTCTTTCATTCATGAGAACAGAACAACAACTGATTTTGACATTTTTCACAAATCTCTGTTCAAAGCTGTTCTAAGTTGTTCTTTCTCAAAAGCAAGTACAGCAAATACTGCCCTAAACTTTTCCAAACTGTTCGAAACAGTCTCACTGAACAATCCTTTTGTTGCTCTCACTGACCTTTCTCAATGTGTAAAACAAAAGCTGTCAAATTTTGTAAATACATACAAGATTTCGTTTGCTTGTACTTTTAAGATCAATTTGTGGGAGTCTGTGTGATTTTTCCTAAAAAGGGACATCGATCGCCGATGTGAAAATGTCATTATTCATATCATATCTCCTTCAACTGTCCCATTCCGAACACTCCTTAAATAACTTAAAATGGCAAAAGCCAAAAGTCGTTAAAAAGTAGGTAAACATTGAAAATATGTCAAAAATTACTGCATCAAACTGAATGCGTTCAAAGCTGTTATAAACGATTTCTTGTAAAAGTACATGCTTTTGCTTTTTAAGCTTTTCAAATATTTATTTTAGTCAGAAGAATATTTATATAGAAAGGTAAATTAAGATTTGAGGTAATACAACACGTTCCCTTTTTTGTATTCCTCTTCAAGTATCCATATAATCCGGTCTGAACGTAGCTTTACATTTTAAATTTATGGCTGATTTTAAACTCATTTAGTGTAAATAATATTCTAAGTGCATAAACTTTTGAATACATTTTAACAATTTCCTGCTTGAGGGTGGGTTGACATTTTGGCATGCATTCAGCAAAATATTTATCTGTCATTGACCTCAAAATTATGCACTTTATGAGTTTGGCCGAAGTGGTTTGATTTTTTCTCAAAAAAATAACAAAAAAAAAGAGATGTTGCTCTCTTTCCCCAGACCAAGTTGAAGGAATTTCATTATAGAGCCTTGAACTTGTAGGCACGCTGTCGCTGCTGCTTCTGCTGCTGCACATCCAAAATGCTCTATTCCTTCCTACCTACAGTCCTACACTTTGTGTGCCCTTCCATTATTATATCTAATCCCATTTTCTCTCATAGTTGTGTTGCTCTACAAACAAACATAAACAAGAGCAATGACTTGCATCTTGGCAACTCCTGATGAATAGTAGAGGAGCAACACCAACGAGGAAGGTACTCATTTCAAGTGTGTAAAAACAAAGAACTACATTTTTCTTGAATGCGCATGCAACACTTTTGTTAAAAATAGTCTTGGTAAGGTGCCGGTGCGGCCGGCGTTCACTCTCTAGTTCGAATTTCTTGTTTTCTTTTGGCTGGTTCTGGTTTAAGCTCTTTTTTTTTTTTCTTTGCTTTAGATGCAATTAACCAACGCAATGCAAGACACTGAATTATGCATAGAGCAAAGCAAGACCGAGAGAGAGAGTGTTAAAGACAAAATAAGTAAAGAAAAAGTAAGAACCTTGTTACGGGAGAAATAAGACAGACCGATAAAAGAGTTAAAATGATAAAAAAAACAACAACAAAGAGAAGAGACCAGCAGAAAAAAGGAAGGCATCAATTGCGGTTCGTTAACTAGAAAGGAATGCGGTATGTGCTGTGCTTGTGCATGCTGTGCCTGTGCTGTGTCGCTGTGTGGCAGCAGTTGTCTACAATTTAGATTTTCACTTTCGATGCACTTGATTACGTCCAACGCCATCAGCCACAGCCGCAGCTTGAATGGATTTGATTTTGATTTTTGGTTCTTGTATTCTTGTTTGCGTGATTTGTTATGTTGTTTGATGGTTGCATGTACGTACATTGTATTGTATAATGTATAGGATCCTCTTCTTTTGTTTGAAATCAATTACAATAGGTGGTGAATCATTTTAGGCTCGCAGCCATCTGGTTGACCTTTGATTACATTCGTAATCGATGCGTATTATTCATAAATATTAATTCGTGATGAATAATTTTTGGGGATATCATCTTTGATGTTTGTTTGTTTATTTTTTTTTTAGTATTTTGAAAATCATATTTTCCCGAGAACTTTTGAATTGTGGAAGTCTTGGAATTTCCAATTGTCAAGCCTTTGAGCGCCGACTATATTTTGAAAATTACAAAATCAATGTACCTACAAAAATTTTTGGATAAACTCATTTTTTACTAAACTACAGCTCAAGTCTAGTACCTTGGTGATGCGAAACAAAATGTTCCTGTGGTCTACTACACAACAGCGGAATGCTTACGAAATTCAAATCGAATAAGTACCCATTGAAAGTGTCACTTGTCACTCTTTTCACACACAGAAAAGCTATCAATCTTAAAACTTTAACCAAAGTACAAAGAATGGCATGTATTGGGTTCACAGGAGTAATGAGAACCACCCCGACAGCGGGGCCTTGAATCCATACCCAATCTTAAGCCTCTTGACTTATTTATACAAGAATCAGCAGCGAATAGTGCACTACGACTACCTAATCCAAAAAAATGTCTGGAAACACATTCAAGTTGGCCACGCTCAGATTTTAAACAAATATATAGGTAGTAAAGTTTGCAGAGACTATATTACTCCACAAATAGATTTCTATAGACCATTCACTTCTAACATTCCTAGTAGACATGAATGGGAAGTCACCCAAGCACATGACCCAACGGTAGCAGTCTTTACCGATGGGTCTAAAATGGAATGTGGAGTTGGAGCGGGGTTCTATTCGGAAACCCTAAACTTAGCCAGCTCCATTAGACTCTCTGACAACAGCAGCGTTTTCCAAGCTGAGGTTTTGGCAGTAACCAAAACTGCTGAATAGCTGTCAATGCTGGCGATATCGCCAGCTGATATTACTATCTTCATTGACAGCGAGGTAGCCATAAAAGCACTCTCTGCCATCGAAATAAAATCAAAACTCGTTTCCTACTGCCGCGAAGAACTCAAGGTTCTTGGCTCGCAGCACAACGTAAGGCTCTCCTGGGTTCCTGATGGCCATATAGGAATTTCAGGTAACGAGAAAGCAGACGAGCTGGCACGAATTGGATCATCAATTGATCCAAACCAAGCTATACTAAACGTATATGCACCAATCTGCTCCTTCAAACAGACTGTGGCAAAGAGAGTTCTTGAGAAAACAAAAATGTAAGGTGGACCCTACTCGACTTCTGCACAAATACCAAACAGGGATCTTGACACTAAATAAGAAATCACTGTACTCTTTCGTAGGTACAGTTACTGGACACAATCTGCTGAAGTACCACATGAAAAAACAGCACTGATGATCTATTCGGAGGTTGTGGCGATGAAGAAACACATTAAGACTCTTCTCACTTCTTATGTCACTGCCTAGCCACTCTCGCAACTAAGAAATAAACACCTAGGAAAGTACTTCTTCAATGACTTAGAAGAGCTCTCCAACTTATCTGGTGTACAATTGTCGAAATTCATTAATGTCTCTAGATGGCTAGATACTTCATGAAAACTTATATGTTAACTTATTTGGAGCAAGTGACCTACATTGATCTAAGTGTTAATAAGATCCTCTATCAGCCCAATAACCTAACCTAATTCCGGTATTGCACGGCTCGTGAGTTTAACGCGAAACTCTTGGTTATTTTCTTTTGAACATTCATTCCGTGACGCGCATGTTATTACACGAAGCCTTTTTTCTCATTTTAGTACTGCGCGTTTATTTGACAGGTTTTTCATTTTATCTTCTTTGCCCAGTATTTTTTTTTTTAACAAAAAATTAATTTTGATAGCAAAAATGGAAGCCGAAGATCTAACCAATGGAAATGGGGTGTATTTCATAATTCTAAATGAGCTTGGGCGTTAATTCCTTGCTCCATTTGAATTCCTCGGCCATTTTAATCTGTGCTCATTCATCAACATCCAAAATGAAATAAAGCAAATCCAAAAAAAAACAAAGAAAGAGTAGAAAGAGAAACGTCAAAAACAAGCAAGGAAATTTCTACCCGTGCGTGTTCAGATAGATTTATTTCTGTTTCATCTTTTCGTTCTTTCTTTCTCTTTTGCACTTCACTCACGCGAGGCTAAACACGCGCCGTGTAATACCGGACTAACCTATAACCTTTCATACACAGCCATGCTGTAATGAAAGAAACAAGATGTTTGGACTTTCGCAGTAAACGGACAGATCTAACAAAAACAAACACGATTAAAACTCACATGTCACGTTTCCGTATACAGTTAAGGGTCTGGTATCTGGTTCTGTGCGAGAAAGAGCGAAAGTTTCTCTGAATAATCTACTACAATATTTGCCACGTATGATTTTGTTAAGTCATTTTTGTATGTCCCCTTTCACACAAGGCAACTGAGTTGCCGCCAACAATTAGTTCATAGGCGAGAAGGGCAGGAAGAAAGAGGAGTAAACGAAATCTCCCCGGTCAACAAATTCAGGAGACTTTTTTGACGTTTCTCTTCACACTACGTTTGCGTGCTACTACAGCAAGTCTCCTCCGATTTTGTATCTTCGTGTGAAAGGTACAAGAGATTGTTAAGGAGATTTAAAGAAAACGTCAAAAAAAATCACCAGCAACTAGTATCTTCGTGTGAAAGAAAACTATAGGATTGTTCGTTTCGTTTCATAACCAAGAGTTGGTTACTGTTTATTTAAATTATGTTTATTAATTTATTCTACCATATATTAGCATGACAAACTATATTATGTAAATATATGTATACATATGTAATTTTAATTATTATTATTAGAAATTTTAATTAAACTTACTGTTAACCTCTCAACAAATAAAAAATGAATATGAATATAATATTTGATGAATACATACAACCCATTTACTAAAGTGTTAATTTCTTAAAATTTTATATTGCTTTGTCATTTGCATACCTCCTTATTGATTCATCATCGGGTTAAAAACCTCAAAGCTGTAAAAGAAGCTTATTTAACAATAAAGAAATTTAATGACTAAGTCACGATATTTTTTATTTTTTTTTTTATAAAAAGAAAAAAAACAAACAAAAATATTTGATGAAATTGAATTTTTACATTTTTAATTAATTTATAAATATTTTGATTGATTTAATATTAATGGTGTTTATTTTTTTTTTTTTTTTCTAATTATAGGGCTTTGTTGCAGCAAGCATTAAACGCGAACAAGGCGATGAGGTTGAAGTTGATCTTGCCGAAACTGGCAAACGTGTGATGGTCCTTCGTGATGATATACAAAAAATGAATCCGCCTAAATTCGACAAAGTCGAAGATATGGCCGAATTAACTTGCCTCAATGAAGCTTCCGTCTTACATAACATCAAAGACAGATACTATTCTGGTCTCATATACGTAAGTAATTCAACTTTTATTTATTAAAAATAAAATACAAATAAGCTTTATCCTAAGTCCCCAGCCTTTATGTATTGATTTCTTTTAACTCGAAGAAATCATACGCGAAAATCGAAAATGATCATATTAGGCAAATAGAGAAATGAATGCCGAAACTCCAGAAAGCTAGATATTGATATTGATGATTATGTATTCCAAAAAAAAAAAAAAAAAAAAAAAAGTAAATATTTGGTCACATTATACGAGTGGTGTTTATTCCTGGAATAGAAGATTGTCGATGACTGTGTAAGTGTAGTTCCCCTTGTTTTTGATATACAACAGAAAAACTGCTCACAGTTTTTTTTTTCTTAAACTAAACACAATGTCCATGCCTTCCATTTATAATTTTTTTTTTTTCACATGACATTCAAGATCAAAATATTTTATAGGTCTTATCTTAGAAAACAAAATAATAAAATAGAGAAAACATAACGTACGTATAACATATGTATAGTAGGGTGGAGCGTCAGTGTATGGAGAGCTCTAATTTGTTGCATTTTGATGAAAAAAATAGTTTAAAATTAAAAAAAAATTATATTTACAATTTCTTTAGCCCTCTACCTTAGCTCAATGTTCCCACTTTATGGACAAAAATGGTATTTTTAATTAGAGTGCTAATAATTTCAATAATTAAAATTATCTAACACATTTCAGTATTAATGATATAAGAAAACACATATTTATGATATAAGAAAACACATATTTTCTTAATTTAACGATTAGTTACATGCTTTTCACACTAAATCAACATTTAAATTTCGAACAAAAAGTTCAAAATCACAACAAAAAGAACTCCGTTTTTTATACATTTTTCAAATATGTATCATAATCCTTAGTAGATCCTGATGATGTTCTTAAGAAACTGTAAAAAGTCCCCATTGATAGAAGCGCCGCCGCTAACAATTTTATGGGGGGTTTAAGGCCCCCCAAAATGTTTTTTTCAGGAATATCTCCCTAACGGTGCCTTAAACAGAAAAAAACGTTGATGACGAATTTGTAGCTTAGAAAATTTTCTACAAAAAAGATTACAACACTTTTCTTTATAAAAATAATAACGATTTTCAAAATAATTCAATCGGTAGAGTTATATAGTTTTCCATACAAATGGAGAATGCACAAAAATACTTAGGAGGATTCGCATACGGTGTGAGAAAAAGCTAAAGCGTATAGGTTGAGTTGACAAGAAAAAAAATAGTATGGGAAGGGGGGTCTATTTCCCCCGTGTAGGCGGGAGGGGAATTTTTTTAAAAAATTTACTAGAAATAGAAGAGATCATAAAAAAACAACGGCAACACTTACAATGTCATACTATACTTTTTTTACAGCTGGAAGTCCATTCTTTGTTTTGTTTTTAATTCAAATAGTTTCAAAAAATGGTTTTCGAAAAATTTATTTTCAAACTCAAAATTATGAAAAAATAATGCATTTGTTTGCATTTTCGATTTTATCAAAAACTAAAAGACATATTAGGCATTCGGTTTTCAGTGTTTGACTAGAAATTATTACGTGCATCGAAAATTGAAAACCAAAATACTACTTAGGCCCATTTGCTGAAACGAAACTTAAATATTTATGTTCAACTTAATAGCTTATGTTCTACTTTTTTCCTCGGCGTAAACTGTCACATAAGTTCTTATGTTGAACTTAAATATTTAAGTTTCGTTAAAATTAGTTTGAACACATTTTTTTGCATTATTTTTTCATAATTTTGAGTTTGAAAATAAATTAATTGAATTATTTGAATTGAAAACAAAACAAAGAACGGTAAAAAAAGTATAGCATGACATTGTAAGTGTTGCTGTTGTTGTTTTATGATCTCTTTTCTATTTCTAGTTGATTTAAAAAAAAATCCTCTCCCGCCTAAACGGGGGGGAAATAGACCCCCTTGCCATTCGACTTTTTTCTTGTCTCAACTCAACCTACGTATATACGCTTTAGATTTTTATGTTTAATATGACTGAAATAGGGAATATAAGACAAAAAATTTACAGATTTCACTCATAGAGTAACCATGGGGACATTGAAAATGACTTTATTTTGCTAGATAAAAAACACATGACTAATCTTTACAATCTTTACAAATTAATTAAATCGTAATAATCTGTTTCAAACACCATTATAAGTTTTGAAGTTTCTAGGTGTAGGTATTTAATGTCACTTTCCATTTGGCAAAAAATAAATCTTGTTAATTTTCTTTAACTAACCTCATCATACTTTTCTATATTCAACCAAAAAAATCTCTTTTTTTTTTTTAAATCTGATATCAAAACTCACATACCTATTAGGGCAAACAAAATTATGCCCTAAAAACAGTTTTAAGCGCTTATAATTATGCCCTTAAAAATCAATTACATATATATGCCCTTAACAAGTAATTATATGCTCAAGAAAAATGATTAGGGCCCTAAAAATATGCTCAATATTGCTTATACAAATATTTTCTAGGTATGTATACTTATGTAAAGTATTTTTAAAACTGCACTAAAAAGAACGACATAAATCTAAACGTCTATACGGCTAGCATATACAATACTCATTAGCATAATCAATTGAAACCATAACTAGAATTTGGTGGTCTTTTTGTGCTTTTTTTGTATGAAAGTCTCAATTTTTGTGCTAGCATAGTTTTTGCGGAAGTCCCGATTTTTGTGTTAGCATAGTTTTTTTTATGCAAAGTTATGCTACCCATATAAAGCTAGCAAAACATAAAACAAAACTATGCTAGCACAAAAATCGAGACTTCCACACATAAATAGCACAAAATTCTAGTTATGGTTTTAATTGATTATGCTAATGAGTATTGTATATGCTAGCTTTATACACGTTAAATCTAAAAACAAAACAAAATATGTAGTGTACTGTACAAGGGAGATTGTCGAACATAACGTCAATTTGCTGGGGGTAAAAAGCCATTTAAACCTATTTGAAATAGGTACATGCATTTTTTTGTATAATGGTGAAACGTTCAAATTCATCTACATGGGTTTATTTAAGACATTAATTATATCAAAAATAAAAAACAAAATTTACACGAGTGAGTCCCACGAGCTTGCTCTCGTGGCTAACAAAAATTTTGGTACCTTTCAACGAAAGAAATGTTAAAAAGTCAGAATTACTGGGAACATGATTTTTTTACTTTCGGGTTAATATTTTCTAAATTTTCAAAAGCTATCTATACCTATTGTTAAAACCGAGTGCGAATTGGATTAAAATCGCGTTAAATTTTATCCGAAGATTAATTTAATCTTTGACACTAGTGAGGTGAATCTGTATGTGTACGTGCAAACTTCAAAATTTGATTTCGGATAAAATTTATTCGAAATTTTAATTCAATTCACACACGGCCTTAAAATATTAAAAAAGCACTAGATTACAAAATTGAATAAAATCGTTCGAGTCGATTTAACCAGCTCAAAAATAGGTTAATTTAAAAAAAAAAAAACAAAAACTCCAACCCAAATTTCCTTAATGCCTATTTTTTCGCCATAAGTTATGTTTTAATTTTTTGGTAATGCCTACCCCATAAACCTTTATTATTTATTGAATAAACATTAGAAGGAACTGTACAAGTTATGATTTTAATGAAAAATATACCTACAAAAATACGGCAAAATATGCACGTTAAACGTAAATATACAAAAAATATGCATTTTCGAGGAAACATGGCGCTTAAAAGACAGTGGGCCTTACCAATAATCAAATTTAGTTATGACTTAAATATTGCAGTGAAATTAACCTTAACGTAAATTATTAACCATACATTATATTCTCAATTTTTTGAAGTCAGTTGAGTATATGGTTCATTATTTATAGTCGACGTAAATATTTAGGTAATACCATGCACGGTTTATTATTTAGAGCCCATTCAATTATGTTCCATTTTACTGAAATATTTAAGTCATAACTAAATTTGATTATTCGTAGGGCCCAGTATTTTTTATAAAACTGATTTCTAATCTAATCTCGTCTACGTCTTAATAGTGTTTCTAGAAAAAAACATGCTCTGGCATATTTTTTGTTGTCCTACATATTACATAGGTATATCGATTTCAAGCAAGCTCTCCTCCTGCTTGCAAACTCTACTGCATATCTGGCCTTTCTTATAAGACCGCATTGTATTCTGTATGGAATAAAAATAAATACCTATCATTTTCATTTTCAGAAAATCACAACCTACCTACCTACCTCCATAACTATGTAGATGCATACACACATATACAACATACAAAAATCTGGCAGAAATCTATCCCCTTTTAATGATTGCCTTGTCTGTTCACCTTGTTGTTGTTTTTTGTTCTCTTTTTGAATATACTTTATGACCATTCTCCACTGAAGCTTGCCTGTTGACGACGAACAATACTTTTCTTTCTTCGTTTTTTCCCCGTATACCTATTGCGTACGCCTGCTGTAATTCATCGCTTTTTCGTTTGTTTATTTTTATCATTCTAGTAATGTTTTAGTAACACCAACCAAAAATTTGATAGTTATCCCCCTATACGCTGGAGTTCATTTTTCATATTCTAAATTCATGTGTTAATTTCAATCATTTCAGTCATTTCTTTAGTAACACCAACCAAAAATTTCGTTGTGATGCCCTATACGCTGGAGTTCATTTCTGATTTATTGAATTTATTTCATTTAATCATTTTGGTAACACCACAACTCTCTCAAAACGATCCTATAAACATTTTCAATGTTAAAAAACATTCAAACAAAAACATTAGACTCGAATGTTGTAATTCAAAAATTGACATATATAGTTTCTGTTATAACTTTTGCACGTTGGTACAACGTGTATTTCCACCAGCAGACGGGACGGAAACTTCCGCCACCATCTTTATTCAACAGCTTAAATGTGAAAAGTTAGTAAAGTCCGCCAATTAATTTGCCTAAATTTCTAATTTTGCATCTTTTTAATGTTATTCGAAAATAAAAATCGAAAACAAATTTTGACGCTCCACCCTAATGTATAGCGCTAAGTGGCGCTTGCCTCCTTTCTTAATTGAATTAGAAAATTTCGTAGTGAGTAATATATCTACCTAGATACTCGTAAGATTAAGTCGTATTCTTTAGGTAAGTTCAAGAAATTTCGAGAGAAAAAATTATTTGCAAATTGTGTTTGCAAAATTGTCGTAGATTTTTTTTTTTGTAGTTTGTCTGGCCAAGAGTATCGGAAAGACAAAGCTGTTAAATTACCTCCATAGCTTTACTTTAAAACTCTGTGATTTTTGTGAATTATCCAGAGTTATGTCAAAGTTCATATAAATGTGTATTAAAATGCACAGAGTTCCAAAATTAAAGAACGAACCTTATACATATGTATTTCAGAGGCCTCGTTTGAGCAAGAAAATTCAAATGTTATACAGGATTTGAGCCCTCAGATATAAACTGAATTTACTTAGGTACTTTTAATTTTTCTTGCCAAATTAATTTTTGAATGCAGGATTTGAATAGGTTCAAAACGGTATTCACATTGGACTCACTCCGCGGAGTCATTTTGACTTGCCCCGATACACTTTTGTGTTCGACCTTAACTTTCATTGTTTGTTTTTAATTATTTTCTGAAACCCTGAACGCCGCCGCCCCGCGCAGTCTGACATTTCACGTTCCTTTCATTGATTCCTCAATTTTATTTTCCATCATAAGATAAAATTTGCTCATCACCATCTAGCCCAACTAAAATGGAAAATCACAAATCAACTGATATACACTCTGATTTAACCTTCGGACATCTTTAAATCAATAACAAAAAAATTCCTTTCAATAAAGATCATAATTGGGCATCAATGTAGTTATGGACATATAACTTACTTCAAATTAAGATTTCACAAATAAAAGACATATCACTTAAATACAAATACAATATCTATTTTCAACAAATGAGCAGAGGATTAATTAACAACAAATTAATACAATAACTCTGGGCCTGGCGTGTGCGTTAATTTATTCATTTTTAAAACAAGTGCCAACAATCTCATAACACTGGCAGATGACATCCATTAAAAATGAGGAAAAAAAAATTAAAACCAAAAATTACTGCAACAATAATAATATCATGATTTTCGAATTGTTCGAATTTTTCTTTTAATTTGTGACTTTCTTTATGTTTTTTTTTTTTTAAAGATCTATAAAAATGAAAAGAATTATTTTATGTCCACATTAAGGGGTATTTTGGTATGCATATATATTTAAAGCTATCTGCCAGGGATAAACGTTTATTTAAAAAACAGGATGAAGGCTAGTAACTTAAAGAAAATTTGACATTTATTTGCTCGAACGCGTTTTTTTTTTTTGGAAATTCACGAATTGAAAGTGATTTCCAGCAGAATGGCAAATAAAGATAAAGATTCGACACCATTGTGACATCTGAAATATTAAACCAATAATCCAATTAGTCCATTAAAATGTTACATTAAACTTGCATTCATACAGGACACAATTTTTTTTGATGGATCTCTAGGAGGGATCAGTGGGAGTGTAAAACGAGTTTTCGTCGTTGAACTCCCCACATTAGGCCGCCATTTTGAAAAAGGGGGCGTAAAAAGTTCTTCGCGATATCTTGAGAACCATACATCGCACAAACAAAATTTTACCACATTTGTTTAGAGAATTAAATTCTCTACAATTTATGTCATCACAACTTTTATCGTAAAATTGAAAACAAAAAAGTTATAACAAAAAAAAGAAGACTGTTCTAAGAAATTTGTCTTAAACAGGATGTAAAATAAATAAAAGAATGGTCATATTTTTTTGATATTAACTTTTTTGTTTTCAATTTTATGATAAAAAGTGTAATAACATAAATTGTAGAGAATTTAATTCTCTACACAATTGTGGTAAAATTTTGTTTGTGCGATGTATGCGGTTCTCAAGATATCGCGAAGAACTTTTTACGCCCTCTTTCTAAAATGGTGGCCGAATGGGGGGGGGGGGGCTTCCAACCCCGAAAACTTGTTTTTACACTCACACTGATCCCTCCTACAGATCTATCAAAAAAAAAAAAAAATTGTCCTGTACAAAATGCAAGGTTCGGCCAAAATTTTGTAATATTTCAATGGACTAAATACCCTATGGCGATATTGAGACTTTACTTGCAGGGTAAGGAAATGCATATTCATAAGCTGCTCGTGATTGCATGTCACCGAATGAGAACTTGTTAGTTAACATTAGGCGCGTTTTATGAACGTTAAAGATCCTTTATCATCCCTGAAAAATAGTGACAGCTGTGTTGCATATCCATCTCTACTCTTTTTCTTTTTTGTATAACTTACTTTAGATGGCGCTCCAAGCCCAGGATGGACTACGGCCTCAACCAACAAGCCCCTCTAGCCAGCTCGGTCCCTAGCTAGCTGCCTCCAATTACGCACTCCAAGTTGGTTGAGGTCGTTCTCCACTTATGTGCGCCACCTAAGGTGGGGTCTTCCTCTGTTGCGCAGACCGTCAGGGGAAGATTCGAAGACTTTGGGCTGGTGCATCGGTATCCATACCATCTCCACGTGTCCCAGCCATCTCAGCCGCTGTTTTTTCAGCTTCTTGACCAGTTCGACGTCGCTGTAAAGCCCGTAAAGCTCGTTGTTAAATCTTCTCCTTCATACTCCATCGATACAGACTGAACCGGAAATCACCCGAAGAATCTTCCTTTCAAAGCACTCAAGTAGATTCTCATCCGTTTTTGACAGGGTCGATGCCTCTGTCCCATATAGCAGGACCGGGATGAATAGGGTCTTATATAAGGTCTCCTTGGTTCTCTGAAAGAGGGCTTTATTACTCAAATGCCTTCTTAGCCCGAAGAAACAGCGATTGGCAAAAAAAAAAATTTGGATCATTGATCCAGACAATGTTGCCGCTGTGCGACTTTAGTCTCATTTTGACCCCTTTTTGAGCCTCATGCGACCATGAGACGACTTTTTGGAAAACAGGCTTTTTTGACCCTTTTTAAAAATATTGCGACTTTTCTGAACCTTTTTCTAGAAAATTACTTGGACTATAGATTTATTGTTTTCCTTTTTGTAAAAAAAAACATTTTTTGTTTCACTTTGGTATTCGTCACAAAGAGATCAATTACCTAGTTATTTCGTCTAAGAGTAATGAATTTTCGGCGAAAAATCAATTCGCTAACCGAAATACGAAATTGCAGGCCATATCGTAAGCGAATGTTCAATTCGCAAACCATAACAAGGCACTTTATTTTTTAATTGAAAAAAAAAATGTTATAGTAAAATGCAGTAGGACATATGTACATACGTATTTACGTACATATATCGTACATGTTCCCCAAAAAAATATCAGCGAATTTGTTCGCGATGGGAGTTCGTATGAATTTTTCTAAGTGATGGATTCTGTGATAGCTTCCTTTTTCTTATTTCGTAACAAAATTTTAATTACGATGGAATGCAATTTGTACCAACAGGGCTGACTTTATCTAGGTACCTATATACTCACAATCACAAAGGAAAGACGTTTTTACTTTCCCAAATTTAAAGAAGGTAAAGATAAAATTAAGAAACCTTAAGTTTCTCGCCACTATAATGTCAACTGATAAAAAACGGATTTTTTAAGCTATATATTTTACGAAATTTTCTGAATGCGACTTTTTTTTCCTCGTGACCCTTTTTTTTGCGACCATTTCAATTTTCTCAGCGGCAACACTGGATCCAGATAGCGAAAAAGTGAAGCCATGTTGTTCTTGTATTACGTTTTAAGAAATGATCTTGAACCAGATCCGAAGATAATAAAAGACCGCACTCAAATGCATTCCAGGTGGTACTTACACGAATGACATGCTGTCATAATTATTTCCATTTTCTTGCCATTTAATTCGCCTGAAAATGGTCTAATATCTGCCATTCTACTATTTGTAACAGGAATTCTGGCAATTTGTCAGTCGTGTGAATCTAAATTAAATCGGTCCTCTCACGATTAATATAAAGTGGGGTACACATTATCGATCATCGTATGACAGTCGGCTAACTGTCAGTCAATATCAAAACATTTTGTGAGCATAAGTTTGCCTGGCAAACCATCAAACAGAGTGTACACACTATCAATCGTGAGAGAAAAACTGTCATACGTGATCGATAATAGCTGTGTTTGATAACGTGAAATTTCTTACGAATTTGCACAAATTTTCACAAAATTGTCACAAATTCCTGTTTGTTAACTCAAAAAAGTTGCAACAAAAGAGCACAATGAGAGAGAAAATAATTTCCCCTCCCTTAGATAGCTTGCGAATTTCTGCTATATAAATTTCTGTGTGCAAGTAGTGTAACAACTGTCAAAACCCCAACTGTCAGTGTATGCCACTTAAAAAAAGACATTTTGGTCCTCGCTATCTGACTATAACGGAACTATTACATCATATTTTTGTTAGAAAACATATGAAATAATAATCTAATTATAAATTTATAGTCACAAATAAAAATTCATCATGTCACCGTTTGGCGCCAAAACACAAAAGTCACTATTTACACAAAAAGTGGTTCAGTGCGTTTGTTAACATTTTGGGAAGTTTCTGAGAGAAATTTCCCCTTCTTTCAAAATTTGACAGGTTTTACATATTTTAGTGGAAAAAACATACCAAACAAACCTAACGTGTACCCCGCTTTACTGACAGTAGTTCAGATGCGGAGAGTATTACTGATCTTATACCTATAACGCAATGGATGCTTAGCATATCTATTTAGGTTTCTTGAAATAACGTGATCAGAGGTCTGCTAGTGTGATGTAATAACTATATTCCAATTAATTATAGCTACTTACCTATTTACAACTCTCCAATCAAAAAATGTCAACCCAAATAGAGTGCTGCTGTCTGTTGTTTTTTTTTTTTTAAACCCTAATAAATAATCATATTATTATTTGATTGACATTTTATTAGCATAAATAGCTTAACAGAATCCATTTGCTTTCTGGTGCTTTTGTAATTATCTATAATAAACAGGTTTGATAAATTCAAAAAAAAAAAAACGTTCTAATTACGTAGAATAGTGCCTTCTCTCCACAGTTTAACTGAACTGAATGCGAAAAAGTATACCTAGGTGCACCTACTTCCAAGTAGCTGCTATTAAACAAAATTAAATAAAACCTATAAATTGAAAGAAACGCGTGTTCTCTCGTCATTCTTCATTAATAATGACAACGATGTGCAACGGGGGTAGTTGATATAGATGTAATGTGGCTGATGTGTAGTTGGTCCGCGGTCTTTATCGTCCCACAATATATTATATCGTTAATCAGGCTTTCACAAAAAAAGAACATCAACTAATGTCAGTCGCCATATGCAAATTGTACGCCCAAATTAAATGTAACACCAAGTGTAACAGCCGCCTAAGCCCTTAGTAATCGCGCGATAAGCGTGCTCAACGGCAGAGCAGAAGCTGCTCTCATGGCTCGTTTATCAAACGACGACGCGACGAGCGCTATTATACGAACGATGCGCTGATTGAAGGCTGTCTTACTGCTGATTTGAAGCTTCTCTAATACTGCACCGGCTACTGTCAGTTGATTATTATAAAGAGCTTTGGAAAATAAACAAGAAAAGAATACCGATTAGGTCGTAATAAAGGCAATAGAGGCATTCAAATAAAGAACCCGGTCGGTACTGGCTTTGGCATTGCATTGCATTGCATTGCACGGCCGGCGGCGCATGCATAACGATGACGACATAGTCTAAGTTTGATTGAAAAACTATTCTATTCGCACACAATCATCATTCAAATCTACATACATACTTAAATACATACTTATATATTTGGTATGTATGAATGTATAGATTCAAAACTAGGGTGAGTGCGAAGAGGGCTTGACGTGCGTGAGTTAGGTGGGTGTTCTGTTTCTTTTTTCGTGATAAGCCTAATGCTACACGACAACGTGTTGAATGTGAATTATTGGTTTTGTTCATTTAGTTTCTATCCTTTCGCTGATTTTCCGGCAAAAATTAAAGTGAATAATGATGTGCGTGTCAAAACGTATGTATATAAAAATTAACCTCAGATGATAGGCGGTTATTTAACTAATTTTCAGGTGACCTTCCGTTGGGTTGTCCGATAAGGGTATTACAGGGTGCCTTTAAAAAAAAAAATTGTGTTGTCCTTGCTTAAAGCATTTTGTGCTTGGGTGTTTCGACTTATTAAAGCGTCACCGGTTATTGACTACAAGACTTCTAAACCTATCCTTAAACTAGCTGTTTTCGAAATTCAGCTACGTAGAATGTAAACAAGGCAAGACTCGCCGCATTACAGACTCAATCTTCACAATCTATAAACATGATCTTAGGGCGTGGTGTGAAGTTGGATTAAAATTTCACTTAAATTTTAGTCGAGATTAAATTTTGACGTTTTCATATACAGATTCCTTCTCAATAATTTCAAAATAAATCCTTAGGATAAAAATTTAACGTGATTTTAATCCAATACGGCCTTACCTTTTGCGTCAATATCATGAATGAAAGAATACAAGATTATACCATTTCATTTTTTTCGCTTTTTGTTGTAATTTTTGACAGCTCGTATGGCGCAATTGGAGACAAAAAAAAATGAATTTTTCCTACTAAATAAAGCCGGGAAAAGTTTTTAACTTGAATATTTATTTAATTGTTTTAATTTGAATTAATTAAAAGTGAATTATAGTGTAGAAAAAGTGCACAAGTTCTGAATTATCTATTCTACTTTGCCGCTTCATTTGCTTTTTGGCGATTTATTTTAAATGAAAAAACCTTTATTTCAAATGAAAAATATTTATTCGGTATTTATATTTGTATTTTTAAACGAAAACCTTGTTTTTTTTTTGATCTACTAAACGCACTCGAAAGAAGAAAAACAAAACCCAAAAAACCATTAACTAAACAAGCTACTGGCGGCCATATTTGTTTACATATCATTTGTCTCCAATGAGGTAACAAATGGCGCAATCTTGTTTGTATTCTTTCATTCATACGTCAATATCGATATTTCGTCTGTTCGGAAGAAAAACTACACAACTCAACAATTGAAGTTTTTGAGCCAACATTGCATTTTTGTGAATAAAAATAGAAAAGCTATCAATTGGAAAAATACCAGACTCAAATACCTACAATATTTGGAACTTAATGAGCAGTGTTCACATTGGACTCAAATTTACGATTTTTTTTGACAGAAGTCAGTCAGCTCGTGTTCAGACACAAGTAATGTGAACACAACCGATTCACTCTGACGTTCAGCAGTCATTCAAAAAAAAAAAAACACACAAATCTTTGCTCGTCGGAGAATTAATTAGAACTTTTTCAATCACAAAATTGATAATTCACTAAATAAATTGTTTTCCAATTGAAAAACTTTGATTCTGAAGTATTTAAGATCCAAACAAAAATTAAATACTGAGAAAACAAATGTCACAAATGTCACAACTAGAAAAAGTACATAGACGTCAAAATAAATCCGAGGAGTAACTGGCTGAACAGAATAGAATGACGGAACTGAAGCCGCAGACGGAACTGGAAGAGCTGTCAAAAAGTGTCGTACGTTATTTTTTTACATGCCCACAATGCAGCTGTACAGCTTTGAAAGTATTTTGAAGAAAAACAAAAGAATATTATTGTGTACAAGCTCAGAATTCACATTTTGTGTTTCCAATAATTTTCCTTTTAATAAATAATTTTTTTTCGCGATACAAATAACCACAATATTTTTTTCCGACCCAAAAAGTTGTTTTTTTTTCTTCATACAAATTGAAACGTCAAAAGTGCCGTACGTGAAAAGTTAAAAGTTGGTGAACTCTTCCGTCTGCGTCTGCAGCTCCGTATGCGTCTACGTTCCGTTGTGTTCGCAACATTGAATTTGCGTGTATTTAATATTTTGACAGCTATTCCGGCTCCGTCTTAAGTCCAATGTGAACACCGTCATACAAGTATACATGAATCTTACTTCTTGACGGATGAAAATTACTGAGTGCTCTGAAACATAAACTGCAAAGCAAAAAACGAATAGAAATGAAGTGACATGGTAAAATAACAAACAAGAGAAAAGTATAAAACGTCAAAAAGAGTCACCGAAAATTTTGCCCACGACTCACAGGCACAGGGTCATAGGTTTTCCATCTCATTCTTTTCTCTTTCGCACTAATTACATTCGAAAAGAATCATGACTCTTGAGTCAACGTGTAATAGCAGAAAATTTTGTAAATGTATGTTTGTAACTAGGCACCGTATCAAAAAATAACAAAGAAACAAAATTATCAAAATGCTACTAAAACGATGTGCAATTCTAATAAACAACGAAAAAATCATTTGTCAAATATAAGTGTGTACGTGAAATGAATTGAAATGCTCAACTACTATGACATTGTTTCTAAAACGGGCGGCGCGGCGGCGTGCGCATCCTCATCATCAACATCAACTTTATAGCCGCCCGTGCGTCGCGTCGGGGTTTTGCCATTTGGCGATTTATGTTGACAATTGACGCACATTGCTCTATCTATGATGACTATACACTGCATTGAGTCACAGTCTAGTAAAATTTTATAGTAGCAGCTACGCACAAATTATACTCCTGAACATTATAAAATAGATGTTTGGTTGATTTATCTTTCAATATTCATTGCGCCGGCCGGCCGCCAGGGGTTTTCTTTTTGCAAACAAACTTCTCAATGTCTAAAAATAAAAAAAAAATAAAAACATTAAAAACAAAACAATACCGATTCAGTAAATAGGTTGAGCAAAGAAAAGGAAACAAAGAACACAAAATGCTGCTATGGTTGTTGATGTCGTGCTGATAGTCCTCTCTTTAGTTAGATTCATAAGCCAAGTGCAATTATTTTTAGCAATTGCGAATAGGTATAAAGATATTTTTAAAATTTTGAATCATTTAGGTCGGCTCATTGGATGCATCGTGTTTTTATTATCAATGACAGTATACAGACATCAGTCTGTAATATTCGCAATTCAGTCACAATGCCTTATCGTTGAAATTATCAGTGATTTTTCAGATGACAAGATCACTTTAATGAGGAATTAAAACTTAAAATCATCGTTAAAAACGAAAGTAGACATCAAGACAACTTTCACTTTTTTAAATTATATATGCGATTTTTATGTTCTTTTTATTTTTTTTTTGTGTTGTCTTTTGCATTTTTGGCCATGTTTTTGGCACCATGGCTATAATCGGAAAGATAATAATTTCAATCAGTTTCAAAAAAAAAAAAAAAATTAGGATTTACATATGTATGTTCATCATAATTACCGTCAGACAAAATATTTATCATTAAATTTGAAAATTATACCATTGTATCATATCCGTAACAGGTAAGCTTCTTTAAACAGGCAGTCATTCTTCATGTATTGTTGTTTGTATTAGGATAGATATGGAATTTACGTTACAAGGAATTCTATTACTTATGGGAATTTAATCTATTTTTAGTGTCTGTTTTTTTTTTTGTCAAACTAATTAACGTTGCAATTGCTGAGGAAAGAATGTTCGATCTTAGACAGGTAGGATGGGTAGGTAAATGGATAGACTGAATAAAATTGCAATTCAATTCTAAGAACGCTTAAATATTTATTCCACAAAATTCAAAATACTAATAAATACATTTAAAACCGAAAAATTAAATGTAAAGACAAAATATGACAGTTGAAATTATATTTGTTTTTCATGTGCAATGCTCCTATTAATTTCTAATCAAACACTAAAAACTAGATGCCTAAATGTCTTCTAGTTTTTGAGAAAATTGAAAATAACCAAGTCTACTTTAGTATCGCGAGGTCATTAAGGACAGTTTGGGCTTCGGAAAAATCGCCGGAAAGCTAGATTTTGGCATACAGCCTTCCGATGGTGTTATTAAGAAACTGTAAAAAGTCCCCATCGATAGGAGCGCCGCTATTGCTGAAAAACCATTTTGGGGAGGCCTTTAACCCCCCGTAAAATTGTTAGTGGCACTCCTATCGATGAGGACTTTTTACAGTTTCTTAAGGACACCATAAAATGGCTGAATACCAAAATCTAGCTTTCCGGCGATTTTTCCGAAGTCAAAACTGTCCTTAATGACCTCGCGATCCTAAAGTAGACTTGGTTATTTTCAATTTTCTCAAAAACTAGAAGACATTTAGGCATCTAGTTTTTAGTGTTTGATTAGAAATTAATAGGAGCATTGAACATGAAAAACAAAAATATTAATTAATAACGTAAAATTGTGAAAAAAAAAAATTTTCCATTATTTTTTTAAAATTTTGAGTTTGAAAATACTTTTTTTCAAAACTATTCTCTAAAATAATTTGAATAAAAAAAAAAATAAAAGAACAGACTTCCAGCTTTAAAAAAAAGTATAATGTGACATTGTAAGTGTTGCCGTTGTCTTTTATTAAACTCTTTTCTATTTCCAGTCAATTGTTTAGAATATTGCCTCTCCCGCCTAAACGGGGGGAATAGACGCCCCCCTCCATAAAATTTTTTTTTTGTTTGGACTTAACCTATACGATTTAGGTTTTTTTCACATTCAAATCATCCTGTATATATTTATGTACATTCTCCATTTGTATAGAAAACTGAAAGCCTTAACTCTACCGATTGAATTATTTCGAAAACCGTTACTTTTATGAAAAAAAGTGTTATAATCTTTTTTGTAGGATATTTTCTAAGCTACAAATTTGTCATCCACATTTTTTCTGTACAAGGTACCGTTAGGGAGATATTGCTGAAAAACCATTTTGGGGGGCCTTTCGAAAAACTTGGGAAAGTCCAAGGATCAGCCTGTTTGTGCACAAGTGCAGCACTACGCACTACTCCTTCTGCGGCACTAGACATTCTATTTCATTTGACCCCCCTCGACATTTTTAGCAAACAAACGGCCGCAAACACAGCCATTCAACTCAAGACCTCTTCACAGTGGATCAATAATAAAATTGGCCACTCCGCTATTCTAGATTCTTTCGGATCACATTCAAGAAACATTGACTACATCACCCCCCGAAAAAGTTTTGTCTTGGCTTAACTGGCTGAACAGAATGATAACGGAGACGGAACTGGAGCTGGAGCTGGAATAGCTGTCAAAATATTGAATACACGCAAATTCAATGTTGCGAACACAACGGAACGTAGCCGCATACGGAGCTGCAGACGCAGACGGAAGAGTTAACCAACTTTTAACTTTTCACGTACGGCACTTTTGACGTTTCAATTTGTATGAAGAAAAAAAACAACTTTTTGGGTCGGAAAAAAATATTGTGGTTATTTGTATCGCGAAAAAAAATTATTTATTAAAAGGAAAATTATTGGAAACAAAAAATGTGAATTCTGAGCTTATAAACAAGAATATTCTTTTGTTGTTCTTCAAAATACATTCAAAGCTGTACAGCTGCATTGTGGACAGGTAAAAAAAATAACGTATGACACTTTTTGACAGCTCTTCCAGTTCCGTCTGCGGCTCCAGTTCCGTCATTCTATTCTGTTCAGGCAGTAAAGAAAACGTTATATCAACAACTGACGCATCTTTTCTGAAAGCCAAGCCGCCAGAAATCCCTGTTCTCGGTCTCTGTCAATTCTAAAACAGTCCTAAACCGTCAGTCATCTCTTATGGAGATGACGCAGCAGTTCAATATTCACCTCTGGTGGATGCCCCGGGATATTCCAGGGAACTATAAGGCAGATGAACTCGGTAAAAGTGGAACAACAATACCTCTCCTTACAGAGAGGAAAGCTATAAGGTGCACTAACCTTAGGTGGAGCAACATTACCACTTGTAGGGCGACTAAACAAATCTGGCCAAACCTGGATCTGAATCGCACTAAGTGTTTGATTTCTTTAAGCAGATCGCACATAAGCTCCGTTAAGGCGTTTTAACTGGACACTGTCTCATATGCAGACACGGCACGCGACTTGGTATCTACTGCAGAAGCTGCATGGATGAGGAGGAGGAGGAGGAAACAGTTACTCACCTCCTCTGTTCATGCCCTGCTCTATCCCAAAGACGTAGAATCCATTTGGGAGACTTCTACTTTAATTATCCAAGTGATCTGGCTAATAATGAAATTAGTAACCTTGCACGCTTCATAAGGAGCTCCAAATGGTTCAACGAGTAGGGGAAGTTTCTCTTAGATCCATGTGTTATCACAACGGGCCACCTGGTTGGCCAATGTGGGTCGGTTACGACAGCCACTTCTACCTAACCTAACCTATGCTCTAATAACGGATGAATAGACCAAAATATTTCTTGTTTCTATACCACTCTTGCACCCAAAAAACGTTAGTTTCGCTCCAGTACCTAGCTGTGAAAATTCAAAATTAAAATCATGAATAGTCCATTATTTTATTAATAGGTCAATATTATATTAATAGGCCCGTGGCGTAATGGTTAGTGCGTTAGACTGTCATGCCAGAGGTCTGGGTTCAATACCAGCCGCTTCCACCATAAGTTTTTTTCTGGGCTACTGCCTCTTGCGAGGGAGTGGCATTTTTCTATGCCAACATGTTTCATTCAAAAGATCAGTTCTGCAGTTTGAGAGGAGAATTTTCATATTTAGTTTAGCAGCTGAAAATTGTTTGTTATATGAAACATTTCTTTTTTTCCCTTCATCAAGCCGAAGATTTCCCATTATTCATGGAAAAAGCAATCACATTTAAGAACAAACAATTCAAGGCCGTTGTGTTGCCATTTAAGGTATTCAACAAATCTGCTATCGCTACATAAAATATTTACATGTGCAAGTTGTAAGTATAACACTCGCTTAAATACACATTTTCCGTTAAACAACTACCATTTTGGTTTTTATTTAAAAACCCAACAACAACAAAAATAAAAATTTAACCTATGCACCGCAATGTTAATGATGATATCATCTCGAATTTCTTTACTCTTAAACTATTTTTTCATTAGAAGTCTGCCGACACATCGGACACACGGATTACGGGAATGTAAATCTATAGGTATAGGTAGTGTTGCTGATGTTGTGTGGTGTGGTGTGTGGTATAATTTATAATCTGCTCGCCTTTAGCTTACACAATGAGAAATATTCCATATATGGCGGAAACATATTTCATTTAAATGTCAATTTGAATATAAAGTCTGGATTAACTATAGACTTAAAATAATGTACGAGCAAACAATAATATAAAGTGTTTTAACTTGATATTGAGATTGTGTTAACAACTTGAAAGCTAATGTGCCATATATGAAGAAATTAACTCGGACTTATAAATATCTTAATCTTCATGGCAAAATTTGGTTCTATACTCGCATTGAAGAGTTTTTATTTTAGTTCATGAAAAAAAAAGTGTACTTGTTACACGCAATTGAAATATTCCGTTTGATGTGTGTAAAATGAATATTTAATCACCCTATCAATGCAAAACATTTGAACATTTTTTTCAAAAAAAAAAAAAAAAAAAAAAAAATAAAGCAAAAATAATTTAAAATTTTAAAATTTTAGTTGTAATTCTTTTTTCTCACAAAGATTGTTGATGTTGATGAAAAACTGTAAAAAAAGTGGACAGAAATTGTTCTTTTCGTTTCCGTTTTGATGACGATTTCACAATGTTTATATGAACCCTACAATTTGTGCCTTTAATTGGTTTGTACAACATTGATCATTCGGTACGGAAAAACGGTTCAATAGATCCATTTGAAACTTTACAAATGCTTTACTGCTATATTTCTTTAAACTGTCTTACCAAATAAAGGTGTGCAATCGCAATATTTGTAAAAAAAAATAAATTAAATTTGATGGCACAACAGCTCATGAAGAACTAGGGCCTAGTGACTTACAACTCTCAACCATTCCTGTGTGCGTGTCTGCAGGAATGGAGGGGACCTACAGTTTATTGCCGAATCCGAACGGCTAACGAGCGGCACTTTTCTGTGACAGGAGATAGGTACTCTTGGAGGATTTGTCAATTCCTCGCAAGAGGCAGTAGCCGTTTTTCTTTTAAATAAATAGGTGGCGAGGCTGGGGATCGGATCTTAGACCTCCGGCATGACAGTCCATCGCACTAACCATCACGCCACGGCTACTACTACTATTTGTAAAGCAGTGAAATATTTACTAAAAGTCATTAAAAAGTCGTTTTTGAGACCTTTTTTTAATCTTACGTTGAGGGGCTAAAAAAAAATTAATGTAATAGAATTTTAAAAGGATCTTGTTGAAAATTAGATGCAATTTTCCAAATTGCCCTTAAATTTTCCGTGTCGGCATTCTTTGTTGAGATATTGGTAACCAAAGTCAAAAGTCTCTTTTTTCATTCAAAGCCAGATTTTCTTCTGAAAAAAAATCGTACATCAACGAAAAAAAGACGAAATTAAAGCTAAATAAATAAGTTATCGAAACAATTAATTTCATATTCTCAAAAAAAAAAATTTTAAGAAAATGACACTCTTTAATAAAAAAGAAAAAAAATTAAAATTTTTGGATAGTGATGTTTCTTATCATTTGCGCAATAACGGTACTTAAAAAAAAATAATTTTATAAAATTTCTCAATACAAAAAACATAAAGCTTTAGAATGCTTTTTGTTTCATCTCAATACGACCATTTTCCACAGAGATACAGTTCTTTACAAAACACTAATTTCATGTACTAACACATGTCAAATTGTGTGAGATGAGCTGTCAAGTCGTGTGGAATGAAATTTCATATTTTGTTTCCACACTATTATACATGATTGGCCACGTTCATCACCACGTTTTTGACAGATCTAAAAATTCAGTTCTGAAAAACGTAACACTGAACGCACAAAAAAGTCTGAAATTATTTATTCTGTTTTTATTATTTTTTGCACTTTAAAATCAAAATCCGAAAAGCGATACAAGACCCAGACGATCAGACCACACACCAAAAAAAAAAAAAAAACTGGATCAAGAACTGTTTTTTTTGTTGCTTTTAGCTGTCATCTGAATTTTCATATAGAATTTTTCATCTGAAAATTCAGAAAAAAACGTAAGAAACGTAACTAAATGTCAATCGACGTCAACTGAATTTTTATGACTGCTGGCCAATCAGAAGCTCTAAAAATGACAGTTCAGAACTGTCAAATGTACTGTTGAACGCGGCCATTTACTTCACACTTTTTTGACACGTGTTAATACTCAGTGGGATAGTGTGGAAGGGCTTTTAACAAGGTTCAAAACAATAATACAATAAATGCCCAAGATAACAACTGTCAGAAAACAGAAACAAACAGCAGTTGTGTTAGATCTGTTAACTTACTGTAGTGGAAAACTGGTACAAACTGTTATAAAATAAAACACAGATAAATACCGAAAGCTATCCGCATAGAATTGTGTTATTATATTCCCTCGTTAAAAAAAACAGCTGATGACAACCGATGCACAACAATAAATCGATTTTTTGTGGATAGATAGCCAAGCGTACAATTTCGTTGGCAATTTCATCAAAACTAAAGACCACTGAAGGTTATCCAATAATATATGTCAAATACTTAAATTCCTTACTCGAATTGAAGGAAAAAAAAAAGGATTTTTGCGACAATCTCGAAGGATTTACTTAAAACTGCGGAAGTCGTTCAATTGTAAATTAAGAACGAACTGGAGTCAAATGACTCGTCTTTTAAAATTACTAGTTTTCGTTTTTAATTTTAACTGAAATAAAAAAAAAAAACATAAGTTAACCATCGCCTGTGCAAAGTCAGAAACAAACATGACGAAGGAACCTTAAAAAATCAACAATCTTATACTTAAACCCATCGTGAAATTTATGAAAGGTGTGGCTGTCCCATAAACCAACCTTATTTATAGGTCCTCGTTGAACTCTGATTAATGCTCTTATATCTCATGCGATGCATTTCGTGGATTTGCATTCCAATTTATTGTTTGATTTTGAAAAACAAAAAAAAAGATTTATGCCTACAAAAAATTCCCAAAAGGATGTTGACTTCAACCAGAGATGGTGACAGCTACAGCATAAAAAGAGTTGCCAATTCGTAAAACAAAAGTACTTTTTATTAAAAATATTTAATTTTATGAAATTTAAGAAATCCCTTTCGATGATATTTTTTAACTTCAAAAATCAATCACCGTTGGCAAATAAATTGAATTATTACTAAGGAATCCAAATTCATCTAGTAGCAATTACGTGACTCAAATAAAAAAAAATTCATTTGCCAAAAATCTCCATAAATATCTCAATACTTGATTGGTTTACATTTTCCTTTGAAAAATGCATGTCTTTCTTTTCTCAACACCTACATAATCTAGGTACTTCCATGTTAACTGAAATTGACGTATCTGACATTTGTCGATTTTTTCACTTCAGGCTAAGTTTGAAATACTTGGGATGGTTTTTATTGACAACTTAAGCTGTATATCGCTTTTTGAGCAGTTAACCAATCGAAACACATCATTTTTTTGGAGAGTACGATAACTTAGGCGCCAAGAAATGATAACGGTTTTTTGTAGAACAGTTCAATACAAGCATTTCTGACTATGAGAGGGGAGGGGGGTCTATCTCCCCCCGTTTGGACCGTAGGGGCAATTTCATTGAAAAAGTACTAAAAATTAAAAAAAATATATAAAAAAATAAGGGTAATACTTATAATTAAGTGTTATACATTTTTTTTTAAAGCCAATACCAATGCAAGCAAGCTTACATAAATACCAAAAAAAAAAAAAATAACATAAAAAAGTAACTTTGGTAATTTTCAATTTTCTCAAAAACTGGAAGACATAAAATTATCTAATTTACATTTTTTGATTAAGATGTAATTAAAGCAACAAATTTCAGAAAAGATAATAATAAATAATTTTATAGTTTTGAAAAAATACACTTTAAAAATTTTGCTTTTATGTTTTTTTTCCCAAATTTTGGGTTTAAAACCCGTTTTTTTCAAAAACTATGCATAGATTTCACTTGATTTAAAAACTATCTAAAGGTATAACACTTAATTATAAGTATTATACCGTTATTTTTTTATATATATTTTTAAAATTTTTAGTACTTTTTTAATGAAATTGCCCCTTCCGTACAAACGGGGGGAGATAGACCCCTCCTCCCATAGTAAAAAATGCTTGTATTGAACTGTATACAAAAAACCGTAATCATTTCTTGGCGCCTAAGTTATCGTACTCTTGCCTTTTTGTTTATTTAAAATAGTTTTATAAATTTTAAAAAAATTGGCAATACAAAAATGTAGATACCAAAAAATGTAGTTAACACGGCAGTGTAGTTATTTATGTTAAAGATTTAAGGGAAAATTCATTGGAATTGGCAACCCTGATTTGTCTGATCTGATAAACCTGCTTAAACTCTTTCATCTTATTAACTTGAAAAATATTTAAATGATTCGTCATTTAAGCCACAAAAAAGTTAAAAGGGAATAATAATTGTAAGGTAATATTCATCCAAAGTGTGTGTTTATTTAAACATCAAAAAGAACTAAAAGCAGGTGACTCATAACCTTACTTTCTGTATAATAATTTTATGTTGTGGTGCTGGTGGATGATTGAAATTCCAAAATGGGGCCATCTATAGCTCTTCCACGAAAATTCTCTGACGCAGTCGAAAAGAAGAAGAAGAAGAAAACAATAATGGTCGCGGTGGTGTCGGTCGGTGTGCAATGGCAAACCCAAAAATAAAAATAAAATAATAAAAGCCCCCTAGGTTTTCCGTATCCACTAGCATCCGGTATAATTGTTGTTGTTTGTTTTTTTTTTTTTCTCTTGTTGCTCTTGTTGTTTGTTGTTGTCGTAAGTGGATTGGTCATAGCTTCTGGTTAAACTTCAATTTAAAAAGTGCATGCATTGCATATAATAATAATGATTTAATGATACCTATAAAAGTTAGTTTTTTTTTTTTTCATTTTTGTTGTAGCCTTTTGTGAGTCTTTGCATTCTCGATTTTCGCTTTTCATTGGAAAATTTATGTGAAAATAATTTTCAGCTCTAATTCGCTTTTGAATTGTTTTTTAATTAATTTAAATGGAATGCGGTATACCGATATACAAGTTGGTATTGCACAATTTGAAGAAAGAGAAAAGAATAAAAACATATGAAATTTTAAGACCAATGTACTTGTTTCACTCCTTTCGAAAATTTATTGCACTGTGGGTAGTTGCTATATTGGTAAAAGTACCTAAATGTATTAGGTGGAAGCTCACTTGAATGGATATAATACACAAATTACGTAAAGTAGCTTTTCGATTTAAGGCTGATTTCCAATGGCGGTTTCGCGTTAGAAACGCTTACGTATAGGTTTACAAGCTGTACGAACGCGTCGACATGACAGACGCTTGTGTACATGCTAATAGGTGCCAAATCGTAGCATAATACCCAACACGTCATTGTAAACAATTTGCTTAAATTGCTATGTGTGAGCTTTCGCGTTGAAAGAAAAATCTGTCAAAGCGACGCCCAACGCGGCATTATGGAAATCAGCCTTTATAAAGAGGAGAAAAGACAACCATAATGCACTTGAGCGAAAGAATTCTTCTATCTCTTTTTTTATATTCCTATTTCAACAAACAACAGTGTCACTTAGTTATTTCTTAAGGCCCAACTATAATAGTAGGAACGGTACGGCGCGCGCCGTACGGAACGAAGCGAATACAAGAAAATCATATAACGCACCCATAATGAACGGATTGCTCAGATTCGTTAAGTTTTCGTTCACTTTTTCCTTTCGGACGAAAAGTGCGCTCTCAACCGTACCTCGCGTCCGTAAATTTGACAGTTGACTATTTGTTGAAAAAGTTTCCTATATTAATAAAAAGTTAGGTTTTTTTTTGTTTTATTTTGGTAATATTTTTTTTTTTCGTTCATATTTTCACTATTCAAAAATTAATAACTACACCAAATAACACAAACAAGTTAAAAAAAAAAAACTATTACTATCAAAAATAGCTTGACAGGTTCTTCTGTTCGGTTAAATCAATTATGGGTATTTTATGTAGTTGACAGATCGGAAGAAAACGGATCGTTCATTTTTGACATTAGCATCCGTTTGCTTCTGTCTATTATAGTTGGGCCTTTATACGAAACTAAAATTGAACAAAACTAGAGGAAAAGTAACAATCTCAATTATGGGCGCATCTATATGATATTAGCTTGTCTTGGTAAAAACATAAATAAATAATTATAGTTTGACATTAATAGAAAATCGGTTAGTGCAGCTAGAAGTGTTGATAGGGTGACTTTAAAAATCAGTTAATAGCAGCACAACGATATTGCATCGTTTAGACCAGATTTTAACACTATCCTGCGTGTTTTGACCTTCAAGATCGTTGCATCGATTCCCAAACGGCTTTATTATTGGCTTGCAACAAACAACGTACTTCTTCATGTCGCACCAAAAATTTCAATAGGGTGAGAGTCTGGGGCCACTCTATCACATTAACCGTCTTGTTAAAAGACCCATTCCAGTAAATTTTCATCGTCAGCATTAAGGTAACATTACTTCCTCTATGATTTTCACATAAAAATGCTGATCCATGATGTCTTCAATTCGGTATAAGGGAGCAACACCATATAGAAGAAAAAACATGCCTGGACCCATGTTCTGTAACTTCTCGCATGCATAAAACCGGTCGAGAAACGATGGAAACTGAAAAAAAATACATGAGTTTTGTTCCATTTTTCAGCGTTTCTCGACTGATTTTTTCGATGTGAGAAGTTACAAAACGTAGGCACAGGTTATGGCATTTCTTCAAATAATTATAAGGTAACGCTGTAAAGGTGTGCAGCTCTTTTCTTGTCTTATTTCTGACGAAAATTTAACGAAATTTTCAAAAAAAAATTATGAAGATCTCATATGGATAAACAATAACTAACCTTCTGAAAAATGTCCAGGGGACTCATTCCGTAAAACGATTATCACCCGACGATAACGTTTCGACGATAGTCCTACTACACGTAACCCTAAAAATGCATATCGTCTGGACGATCACGTTTTGACGATCAAATATTTGCTTCACGTAAGTCGATTATCATCAAAACGCCATCGTCAAAACGATGGCTTTTGGACGATACCTAAATAGGTAACGTTTCGCATTTGTTTTCATGATTGTATGTAAGTTTGTACGCGACTATAGTTAAATGAGTGAAATAATTTACTTATTTTGCAAAATGGCAACAAAAATTTGAGAAAAATACAAATTATATGAAAATTAAAAAAAAAAAAAAAAAACGTTTCGCCAGCAGGGATCGAACGCCGAACCTTTCAGTTAAGAAGCAAGTACCTATTCCATTGCGCCACCATCTAATGTAAATTTCTGCCGATTTCTTGGGCTTACAAACAAACCGTGCACTAAAGAACTTCGTTCTAATAACGCAAATTGTTATTATGACATTTATATGATGGTTTGACAATCTCTGGAAAAACGATAGACGAGGAGATAGTGTTTGAATTACGTGAAGCAAATTATTGACGATCACGTCAGCGATAATCGTTTTGATGACCCTACAGTTCTAGAAATTAGAGGGAAAAATAATATTTGGTAAAATTACGGATGCACTACTGCCTTGAAACCCCTCTGCTTGGCTCACCATAGGATTTTGGGTAGGTGCGAGGTTGGCTGTATGCAAATTTTCTTTTGCATTTAAGGAATCTGGATTTAAAGAAACTTTATTTGAATTACATTATTTTGGCTTTTTACTGTCACTTGTAAAAATTCTGTCAATGTTTATATAAATAAAATTAAATTAGACTAGACTTGGTTGAAAGTAAACGAACAGGCCTTAGCTAACTAAATAGTCCTATATATAACTAAAAACTTTTGTATATAAATAGTTTTCCTTTTTTTGCTGATATGGATCATCGTTACATTACTTTAAAGTTTGAACCACCCTGTGCTAGTGTGGTTGTTTTGTTTTTCTTTTTCTTTTCAGTCTGCTCTTCCTCGTACACTTAATTAATTACAAAATCACTACTAGCATAGCAGATAATAAACCGCACTATAATAATTATATAATTTAGTGCTATCTATTTGGCGTGGCGGCCGGCGCGCGGACAGCTAAATTGTTTCAGCTCCAGCCACAACAATATATGCTTTTTTTTTTATATTTTAGGTGTATATGATATTTGTTAACGCATGCAATCATCAAATATGACCAAAGTGTGCAATAATTCCATCTTTCATAGAAACTTATAGTTTCAATTTTGTTCATTGAATTGTTTGACTTTTTTCTCGCCCCTTTTTTTTTTTTGTTGTATTAGTTTGGGTGCGAATGGACATGTTCACACTATCTTGAGAGAAAGGCCCCGGGTTGTATATATGAAGTTGTAGGTATATGCAATTTATTTAATGTTTATTTAATTGTGATATTTAGAATCGATTAGAGAGATGATAGACAACACGCAAAGGGAAAGCAATAACGAAGACGGCGGCGGCGGTCGCGGCGCGGCTTGACTGCTGGCGGCGGCAAACGACTGTGAAATTGAGAAAATTGACGTAAATTTTTTGATATCGATAGTTGAAATGGATTTCCTTTCAGTCGTATTAACTAAAAAAGAATATATAACATTTTTGATTATGAAAATTATGTTGTTGTTTTTTTACGATGGAAAATAATAAAAAGCAAAACATTGATATTTTTGCTGCCTCCGTCGCGTTATTGACATTGTTTAACAATTGTCATCGAAGTGACACCTGTTGGAAAAGTCGCACTTTTCTATAACAGGAGATACTCTTGGAGGATTTGTCACTTCCTCGCAAGAGGCAGTAGCCCTGAAAAACACTTTTTGTGTTTAGGTGCGGCAGTGGCTGGGAATCGAACCCAGACCTTTGGCATGACAGTCCAACGCACTAATCATTACGCCACGGGCTATTTGACTATTTGAAATAATAGTTTGAGTAAAAAGTGACAGGTGTCAAATGTGTAAAACAAGTTTTTTTTTTTTTACTTAAAATTGGCTTTTAAAAGGAAAAAAAAATAAAAAATAAACTATAATAATTGGTGACTGCGCACAATGTATTAGTTTATCAGCATTTTCTTCTTACCTGTCAACTTTAATTTTATAAAAAATAAACAAAAAATACTGAAAATACAAATAAACTATTAAGGCTCTCCCAAACCAACGCGATTAATCGCTGCGACAAAAGAAAACAACAATAACAACACGTGGTTGTCAAACAAAACTATACACGTTGTTGTTATTGTTTTCTATTGTCGCGGCGATTAATCGTGTTGGTTTGGGAGAGCCTTTATGCGTAATATGTCGCGTTCGTTTACAAGGTGTGTGATGCACGATTGTACTTTTTGATCATTTCTTTCCACCGAAATATAGAACCCTGTTTGAGCGATTGTCAAAAGTCAAATTGTATAAGGAATACAAAGGAAATGCATTTTTTTTTTTTGAAATTAAAATGTTCATGAAAAATATTATGACTTATGATCCAATCGAATTAGCAAACCAGCGGAACGTAATCGTAATAATTGAAGCAAGAGTAGAAGCTAGGGCTGTGTCAATCGTGATTAATTCGGTCTTTGTGACACGTTCATCAAAAGGTACGATTGATTGCAATCACAGTAAACTGAAACACTCAATCCCAACATATCAATTATTTCAGTTTTTGAATAAATGACCGACGACGACGCACGTATGTATGTTTCGTTCATTTTACACATTGACACAGCCCTAAATCCACCAATTGGCACATTTGAAACCTGTCAAAATAATAGTGTTCCAGTGGTCGCAGAGCTTCGGCCGTGACACTAGGTAATATCCACCTTCTAAATCAATTGGCGTACTCCGTTTTGCGATCCGACGTAAAGAAAATTTGGCACATTTGAAACCTGTCAAAATAATAGTGTTCCAGTGGTCCCAGAGCGTGGGCCGTGACGTATCCTGTAATATCCACCTCCTAAATCAATTGGCGTACTCCGTTTTTCGATCCGATACGTAAAGACAATTTGGCACATTTGAAACCTGTCAAAATAATAGTGTTCCAGTGGTCGCAGAGCGTCGGCCGTGACATATCCTGTAATATCCACCTCCTAAATCCATTGGCGTACTCCGTTTTTCGATCCGACGTAAAAAGATTTTGGCACATTTGAAACCTGTCAAAATAATAGTGTTCCAGTGGTCCCAGAGCGTCGGCCGTGACATATCCGGTAATATCCACATCCTAAATCGATTGGCGTACTCCGTTTTTCGATCCGACGTAAAAAAAATTTGGCACATTTGAAACCTGTCAAAATAATAGTGTTCCAGTGGTCCCAGAGCGTCGGCCGTGTCATACCTGGTAATATCCACCTCCTAAATCAATTGGCGTACTCCGTTTTTCGACCTGACGACGTACAAAAATTCTGGCTCATTAAACCTTCAAAAATAATCGTGTTCGCCTTGTAAAATGATTTGATTGAGAATGACTAGAACGACCGAAACGTACCTATATCGTTAAATTTGAACGATTGGAATTGGGATCCACTGGTGGAAGCTATGGATCACAATCACAAAGACTGAATTAATCTGATTGACATAGGGAACGATTTAATCTTTGACCATAATGATTGATTGAAAAGATCGCATCTTTGAAGCAATCAATCATTGATCTTTGAAAATGAACGATTGGCACAGCTCTAGTAGAAGCAAGATGAACTCTGTTGGGATTTTTTTTTTTAAATCTTAGCAGAACATTGTTTTAAAGTCAGAAATTTAATTTACAGTCATCAGTTTGACAGCTACCAGCTTCCCAGACCTACACTAATACCATGACGAGAAACCATCTGCCATCACTTTTCATTCGCCAAGAAGAAAACTAACATTTTTGATCTCAAATATACCAAAATATCTTTTCAAAATCCAATGGAACATATTTTAGTACCTACTGTTGCTTGTGTTGTATGTACAAAAGGAACGACATTTAGGTTATTCAGTCTTTTTGGCTTCGAGAAATGTCATACAAACATACAAAGAAAAATTCACTTACGGGAATTCAATCTCTAATGATTAATATTTTGGATGCAGTGTCCATCATAGAGGAAAATTTTGACATTGACATTTATACGACAGCTGTCAAAAACAATTGCGTCAAAATGCAGCACATCACTTAGAAGCTTGCTTAACTTTTTTAATCAGTTTCTTAAATGTACATGCAAAAAATATATGCAGAAGCTTAATTCAATGATCTGATACCCCACCGCTAAATTAAACCCCTTGCATAGACAACGTTTAGATGACAGCTAAGTTATGCTACAATTTTCAACTTTCAAGTACACGTCTAAAAGTTAAACGTTAAACGTTACTGACGCAAAAACCCAACCACAAAATAAAATTCTTCACCGGCACCGCACTAATTTGTTTTGGTGCGCATTCTTATCGATTTTGTTTATTTTTTTCCAAGGAAAAATCATGGTTTAATATCTTTTCGCATCTTCTAATTACTAAAACTCCGGGTGCTTATTATTTGTTATCGCATATCATTCATGCATCATGCATGCCACAGTACACTCCAAAGAAATGCATGCATGCGCCATGAGTCATTGTAGTGTGGAGTGAACAATGCACATGCACATGCCGGCTGGTCGTATACAGAAAAGCATATAGTACAGAAGAACGGAGAATAGCTTCATTGTTCGACATCTTGGATGTTGGAATGTTGTCGACTCTGGCGTCTTTTTCAGGATAAAAATATTTACAATATGACCCCAATTGATTTCTTGGATTTATTTTCTCTATAAAATAAAAATAAAAATGTGGTAGACATAGCAAGTCTCAGTGAGGTTTCTTAAAAAAACCTTCTCTAGATATGCATTCATAGCATATAACATCGATTCCGGTTAAATGAACATGAAGTCTGACTTTTATTGGTTTTTTATCTTCGGTGGCAATTTTATTATTTAATTTTATACTTCAGGTGGTTGAAATATGTTTAGTTAATCAGAGTTGGGATAACGCTGGAACATTTACTTCAGCTAATATGTTTACAGGGTGATCGGTATAAGGTGCACCAAACTGTTGGAGCGAGTAGGTTGGGGGGGGGGGGTCTATTTCCCCCCGTTTAGGCAGTAGGGGCAATTTTGTAAAAAATTGACTTAAAACAGAAAAAACAATATTTAAAAACAACGGTACAATTTAAAATGCCATGCTATACCTTTTTGGAAAGCCAGAAATCTCTTCTTTGATTTTCATTTTAAATTAAGTTGTGTTAGTGAATAGTTTTTGAAAAATTATTTCCAAACTCGAAATTTAAAAAAAAATGAAAAAAAAAAAAATGAAAAAAAAAAGTTTCAAACTAATTTTTTTCAAAATTTTATGTAATTAAGTATAATTTTTGTTTTCAAAATTCAATGCTCTTATAAGCTTTCAGTCAAAAACAGAAAACCGGATGCTAAAATGCCTTTTAGTTTTTGAGAAAATTGAAAATAACGAAATCTACTTTACTACTTAATTTGTAGAAATAGGTTTTACTGTCGTTTTAGCAAAACGACAACCGTGTCTTTTTTTATCGAGCACGTAAACATAAAAAAATTATCAAAATCAGCCACTAATTATGCTTTTCGAGAAAAACGGGTTGTCTAAAATAAGGAATTTTAAATCAATTAATTTTACCACAATAATTTCCACATTTCGGTACGAAAGGCAAGCTCCAAGCAAAGCAAGGATTTTTATGCAAAAATTACAACCAAACGAATTATTAAAATGAAAAATTTTAAATTTCAATCTCAGACGGTTGCATCGAGACCTGCACCCAAAACGAAATCTTTTGAACAACAAAATAACGGATGGAAGTCGAATTTAAGGAAAACTTACTTTTGTTATTTTTGATTTTCTCAAAAATTAGACTATATTTTGACATCTGGTTTTCAGTGTTTGACTAAAAATTGATGGGAGTATTGAATATTAAAAATAAAAATACTACTAAATAACGTAAAATTTTGAACAGAATCAGTTTGAACACAATTTTTAATTTTTTTTTTTTTTCAAAAATTTAAGTTTGAAAATTAAGTTTTAAAAAACTGTTCACTAAAAGAACTCAATTTATAAACAAAATGAAAGCACATATTTTTGGCTTAACAAAAAAGTATAGCAAGTCGTTTTAGCCGTTATTGATGTTTTTTAATATTTTTTTTTCTGTATTAAGTCAATTAATTTAGAAAATTGCTCCTCCTGCCTAAACGGGGGGAAATAGACCCCCCCCCCCTACTCCACAATTTTTTTTTCTCGCTTCAGCAGTTTGGTGCATCTTATACCGATCACCCTGTATATGTATCAACGAAAGTCATACGAAGCCTGAAAATAAGTCTAACTGCCAATTCTTGTCCAATTTTATATTGTATATGTATTTTGACAAAATTTTGAACTAAAATTGTTAAAAATTGGCTTTTTTGTAAAGTAAACGAACAGAGGTAGGAAATATTGAAGGTACTATCAAAACTGACACATACCCGCCATAGTGAAGTGTCAGGTGCTTATGGCCGCATTCATCAGTTAAAAAAAAATATTTTTGTGATTTTCCGTTATTTATAAAAGCTCTGGTATAAATTAATAAAGTTTTGGCTTTTTTTTTTAAATCTAATACTAATTTTCAGCTGAAAACGGTATTGCATTGAATCGAAGTACATAATGATATTAGGTCTGTTCGTTTACTTTCCAAAACTGACAGTTTTAGTCCATTTTTTATATGAACTTTGAAAGAACTGTGGACTAAAACTGTTAGAAATGTGCAGTTTTGGTTGGTAAATAAACGGAGGTAGTGTGATCAATTTTTTTTTTACTAAAGCGTAGTTCATATAACCGGAGTTGACTGTACTTTTATTTCACTTGGCCGGAAATGTTATCATCCATCGAGTACTTTTCAAGTGTAAATATTGTATCCAAAGTATGTGAATAGGGAATAAATAATAATCTCATCCCCAAATATCCCGTTCCCCCTTTTATATTAAAAAAAAAAAATTCAATGTACGCCTTTGTTGTGTACTTACAATATAATACCTACATACATGTCTACATATTATATTATCTCTAAAATATAAACTTTATATATATATTTTTTTTTTGTTTATTTATCTTTTCAGACATATTCCGGCCTTTTCTGTGTAGTTGTGAATCCGTATAAAAAGCTTCCAATTTATACGGAAAAAATTATGGAAAGATATAAGGGTATAAAGCGACACGAAGTGCCTCCGCATGTATTTGCAATAACAGATACTGCCTACAGATCTATGCTCCAAGGTGAGTTATATCTTTTTTCATTCATCACCATAAAATATTATATCATATCAAATCACAACATGAATACATATCTACGAATATAAAATTTTCGATATTTTATATGTTTTCGTCTACTTTGATACTTTTTTTTGTTGATTGTGAATGAGAGCTTAAGTCGAATGCAAATATTGAAGTTTAGATAAAGTACAGAGGAAGCCACCACACCTTTAACAGATTTTATTTCAGTCCATATTTCCCTGGTATGGGAGATTTCAGATTTGTAAATTTTTTAGGCTTGTTTAGGTAGGCTGACATAGGTAAGTTTTTTTTAGATTAAAAAAATGTTACTATGCGAGTGCAATGACATATTTTTAAATTTGACCAATGAGAGATGCATCCAACCATTTGGAATCGAAAAGCAAAGTGTATCGCCGACTTGTTCACGGGAAATGGGGGGGGGGGGACTTACAAAAACCTTGTCGAACACTGTTTAAAACTTGCGACAGTTTTAAAATTCTGTGCACAGAGGAACTACACTCATAGACACATTTAACCGCCCACCTCGAATTTCTATAAATTTAAAGAAACCTTCAAGTTTAGACCACATTGGGTGTAAGTAATGTTGAAAGCAAAGTTTGAAAAATTAAAAAAAAAAAAAAAAAATTCTGAGAAAAAACCACGTTTATTAAAGAATTAACAAAAAAAAAAAAAAAAAAAAAAACACAAAATACTGAAAAAGATGTTATCTTTTGTTGTTAAAAAAGTGGTAAAATTATTAAAAAAAACTTAATTTTTAATATTGGGTGTTTGCGACGCAGGCTCTAATTACTTCGTGGAGCCGGTTTGACAATCCGTCAATGATGTCCTGAACATCCGACTAAGGGATGTTGTGCCAATCCTCTACTGCAGCTATCTTAAGCTCTCCTAGAGTGGTAGGGACATGTGTTCTCAATCGGACACGTCTTTTAAGGTTGTCCGAAAGATGATCGATAGGTTTGAGATCTGGACCGCAAGATGGACATGGCAAAACTGGAATCTCGAACTCATTTAGGTAGTTAGTTACAGAATTTGCGGTATGTCAGAGTGCGTTGTCATGCATTAACCGAAAGTGTTCAACAAAAATTTGTGCGAAAGGCATCACATGGTCTTGCAAAACGTTTTCCACGTATATCTGAGCGTTCACACTGCCTCTATCGAACACAACAAGGTCCGTGCGAGCCTCCCCAAACCATTATAGACCCTCCTTGGTGAACCCACTGTTTCGGTTATCGTGCATGGAGCAAACCTTTCGTTTTTTCGCCTGTAGACACGCTGACGTCCATCTGGACCTCGTAGACCTATTCTGCTTTCGTCTGAGATTAAGACGTCCCTTCCTTCCTCTGCAGTCCAGTTAACACATTCTCACGCAAAACGAAGTCTTGCTGTAAGGTGCTGTGGGAGCAATTTGGGGCGCGCGCTGGTCGGAAAACTCTGAAATTTAATTCTGCCAACCTTTTTCTGATGGCACGTTCACTCACACCAACATTCCTCACCTCAAAAAGACGTGTACGAGCTTCAGTAGCGATGCAAAACCGATTTATCAGTATGTTGTTAAAGTAAATGAAACAATATTAAAAATCGCTTAAATTGCAAGAATTGCTTCGATGACGATTTTATCGGGCGAAATAAGGGTTTTAGTTTTTTTGTTTCTTGCGAAAATATACGCTAAACAAAAAACAAATCAGCAAATAAATTAAAGTGAACTTAAAAAGTTAGGATGACGAAAAATGCAGGTGGACGGATAATTGTGCCTGTGAGTGTATTAGTTGATGGAAAATAACTTCAATCTAGGTCCTTGCGCTCAATCTTCTGAATCGCTTGTCTCCACAGGAAATAATTAATTTCAATTGAACAAGCAATGGATATTTCCAATGGATGCCCCGAATGCCATGCAATTACAGATTTCATGAAATCAAATTCTTTATTTTATTTTCATACCATCGCCGAAGAAATGAATGAATGACGTTTACTTCCAGTTGGATTGACACATGTGTGCTTTTTACCTTTACATGTGGGTTGAAGAGTTGACTCGAAATTTTAGGTGGTATATTTTATTCGTCTCTATACTCAATTATAAAATTGAAGCGCAGACTTCAAGCTGTTCTCTCTTAAGCGGCTTGATTGCAAATGAAATTTCATTAAATAATCATCCCAGCAATACAATTTTCTGAAATTAGCAATGAAATTATGTAAGAAATAACAATTGCTTGTGGAGGCTTGGGGTAAAAGAAGCATTTAATGTCATTAAAAACCATGAGTTCAAAACATACATTTTTAAACTAGCACAAATTCGACGTCTGCTAATTTACGATGGAAAGAAAAACGCCTTAATTTTGCTTTGCAATTTTTCATATGTCAGTTGCAACAAAAATATGGCTGTCATTTTTGGCATTGACAGATGCGTAATATTATGTCTTATTCGATTTATTTCGAATTCGAAATCAAATTGGCCAGTTTATATTTCAGAGCGCTCAGTAATTTTCCTCCGTCACTTTGAAAGAGCAGGAGCATTAAATATAAACATAAGATTTCTCATCTTAAGGTCAGAATCACTTTCTATTCCTAATTGAGCAACGAATCCAAAAATAAATTCTTTCGCAGTTTTTGACAGCAAAACTGAGAAATTGTGTTTATATTTCTGAAAATGCGGAACCCTCTAAAATCTCAGAAATATAAACAGAGCAATGCTCTCTTCTTTTTTAAGAACAAGAACTGTCATACACCAAATTTGAACAAAAAAGAAGAATAAAAGCGATATAATAACTCTTAAAATTTGTTTACAGTTTTTCATATAGCTTTCTGTCAAAGCCCCAGCTTCTAAATCGACATGATCAGGCCACTGATCCCTTTAATACACTGGATAGCGCATCCATATACAAAAGTTGAAGCCATTTGAGAATTGTTATAATGTTGAGGTGCCTATTTTTTTGTATAACGGTATAACTGTATAACATAATGAAATGCAAAGTTTTTTTTACAAAATTGCAACTTAAATATATTAAATTCACTTTTACAATTAATTTACGTTACAAAAAATCAAATTTACAAACAAGTGATGGTTCTTTTGCTTTTTTTCTTAGAAATTCCACTTTGGTTTTTGCCCCTCTTCTTTGTAGTAGAATTTTTGAGATCTCAGCAACTTGAACTGGCCTTCTCAGCCTTACTGAACATACCTAAAATGTTGAGTTGCCTCACTGAACATACAACAAGTGTTGAGTTGCCTACGTACTTGCCATCTTCATATTGGAATCAGAAAAACTGTTATACTTTGTAGGGAATCCACTATCCAGTGTATTATAGAGATCAGTGAATCAGCCCTATCGAGGTATCTGTTCGAAAGAAAATTTTCTCCCATTTGTTCGAAGTCGGAGAATTTTCACCTTATCGCAGTGCAACACAATGCGTCAATAAAAAAATATTTGACAGCTGCGCTTTAAATTTCTTCCGACGGTCTCCGTTAAGAAATAGTTGCGGAGTAAAAATAAAAACTTTGTTTTAAAATTGTTATACAAAAATAATTTGTTGTTTTTTGTGTAATAAGTGTGTATTTGAGAACGAAAACGATGACTTGGAGCGATTGGTGGATATGCTGCAATTTTATGGTACCAATTTCTACTTACGCTGCATCTGAAAATTCTTTTTATATTCCAGTAATCTCTTTCTCTTTCTGTCTTGTGTCCTTATATTTGAGCCTTCGCCTTCTAAAACTAAAGCAACACTATTCATTTATTTGCAATCAATCTATAAATTTTTCAACAATTTCTCAACTTATTTTGACCCATACTTATGTCAAATGAACGCGATTGAATGCTTCATTTATTTTGTTTCGAAACGGATACCTCGAACGCTATCTAAGTTACGGTCGGATTTGACTTTCATATTTGAATTTATTCCGAACGGATACATCGATAGGTCTGAATAGGACTGTTCGTTTACTTCTCATAAAACTTCCAACAAATTTTACTCCAATTTTTTTTTTTTTTTTTTAATTTGAACTTGACAAAACTTTAGACTAAAACTGGTTGTTTTGGGAAATAAATGAACAAAAGCTGCGTTTTATTTTCTACGGATCTGGATCAGGATCATTTTACAACACGTAATACAAAAACAATTCGGGATCCTGCTCTCTATCTGGATCAATTTCGAAGATCCAAAAATGAATTCTTACTTTGGGGGGTAGATGGCTTTTATGGTAAGGTAGCGTTTGTTGTAGTGCAAAGAAAAAGAGACGGGAAACAACTGAAAATAATTACAACGTAAGTAAAAAGGAGATGGTTATATAAGACAGCTGTCATTGTGATCCATATCGTTTTATTTTCAAGCGATGATCCTGATCCAGATCCAAAGATAATAAAACGCGACTAACGCGACTCTACCGTGTCGATGTGCACAATATTAACGTAAAATTCACTCTAAAAAGCTTGTGCTATTATATTATTGCTATGTGTATTTTGATATTTTGTACAATATTGATCTATGTACGTTCAATTTGAGAGTTTGGAAAGTAGTGTTGTCGCCCTCTCACAGGTACACAAATTGTAATTTCTTAAATTTAAATTCAATGGTCGCGTTCGGAGGGAAAGCCAAACCTATCCGGATAGGTTGTAATGCCATAGGAAAATTCAGCTGATGAACCAAACAGCTGTTGTCAAATCCCAAGCTAACCGAAAATTTTCGGTATACTAAACTATCCGATGGGCAATTTGGGAAACAGCTGATTACGTTTGTATAGTTGACTTTTGGTTTGCTGGTGTCGCGTCGTTTGTTGTTGATTTTTCGTTGTTTGTAAAGGAATAAAATATTATAAATATGCCTTAAAATGCATTTCAGTATTATTTGGAATGAAATTAACAAAATATTCGTGTAAAAAATTAAACTTTAATTTTCCTTATGTTAACTGTTTTAACCTATCCTGCTTTTTCGTTCGAAAACATATCAGATACTAACATATCTCAGATAGGCTATCTGAGTGCCATCCGAACGCGGCCAATACGCCCAGATTTATCCCTAACGAAAAGGAAAACCCTAAACAACCCTGTTTTATATTGTTTTTAGGTCTGTTCGTTTACTTTCTAAAACTCCCAATTTCTAATAGTTTTAGCTCAAATTAATTTTTTATATATGAACTTTGACAGAACTTTGAACGATCAGTTTTGGCAAGTAAACGAACGAACGAATTAATTGTTTCTGTTGTTACAGATCATTATCATCATTAAAATAGTTCTCTTGAAAATCACTCTTTAGTGACACATACAGTGACAAAAATTAATTTTCCAAATCATGGAATGACGTGTTATATGGTTTTATTCACAATATTTAAATTAATAAAAGAAATTCAAATTCTGCACGGAAATTATTATTATCTAACCGCCATTTTTTTTTTAAATTTCAAGTTATCAATAATTTGTACATTCTTCTTCTTTCTTTCGACAAACACCAATCATGCTCTCTCTTTATGACACTTTTACCATCAACGAAATCATTTGTCATGACAAAAAAGTATACTCTTATTTATTCAATTCCCGAAAATAAAACCTTAAAAAAAAGAAACCCACTGATTTCTTTCCCTTTAAGATTACTAAAATCACCGATGAATCATTTTCATGTTTTGCAAACATTTTATAGGTTTTATTAATGCAAAACACAAATCTGAGTCATTTCGATTTTTTATGTTAAAAATTTAATTTGGAATTTAGTACAGTTGGCACGTACGGAATATATTTGACGTCGATATATATATTATATGAATTCTTGTGCAATATCATCAACCAGTGAGCGCAGCGTCGCGTCCCCGGTGTGCACCGGTCATCGTCTTGAACTTGTTAAAACTAACATACTTTATGCATGCATAATAAATATTTAAAATGGTGGCTCTTTAAATTGCTTTTCGCATTATTTAGCTGTAAAAAAATGAAATGCATATTTTTTTTTATTCGACTATAGATTGATTAAAATTTTGTTTTATCAAACATTTGCTCCTGACATTTTGTACTTAAGTGTCAAAGACACACCTTAGTTGACACTTTTTTTTTTTTTTTATAATTTGCGCGCACACAAGGGGTTTCTCGGTACCCTTAATATGTCAGAGACACAGTGCGAGCATTAGGTATGGAGGAGGGGATTTAAAAGGAGATGTCGGTGTACATTGATCTTGAATTTCTGAAAATCACAATGAGAGGGAAAAACAGAGCTTGGAAGAGCATTCCACATTCGCGTAGTACGGCTAAAGAACGAATCTCTGTATTTGACAGTACGCCCGAAATTGGGCTCAAGGGTAAACTGATGGTAATTCCTCGAAGCGCGAGTATTACGGTTGAATTGTTTTAGGAGGGGAATGCAACTGGCTATTTCACTAGAGCACTGCCCATAGAAATAACGATAAAAGAGAGAGAGAGACAGAAAACGTTACGACGATGTTTGAGGGACGTAAATGAATCTATAATGTTCCTATCACCAATCAATTTGAAGGCTCTTTTTTGAATACTGTCCAAAAGGCTTAAATAAGTTTCTGTTTCACCAGCCCATAGATGGGAGTTATACTCAAGCTTTGGACGTATATAACTTTTATAGATAATAGCCAGGTGAGAAGGGGAACATCTTGCGGAATTTTTGGCAACGTCGAGTATGTGCTCGTTCCACAAGAGGTGGTTTGTGATGCACATCCCAAGGATCGCAAGCTGTTTGGTTTCTTCGATGCAAGTGCCACTCATAGACAGTGGCAAGGGCGGTAAGTCTCGCTTTAACGATAGTAGAAGACAGCATTGAGTTTTCGAAGCATTAAATTCTACGCGGTTTTTTATTCCCCATTGTACAATGCTGTATAAATCAGAATTTAACGAACTAATCATGTTTTGCCGTTGCAGTTCCACATCCGAAGAGCAGGGATGTGAGTCTGGAAACGAATATGAAAAGCTAAGGGTATTATCGTCAGCGAAACAGTTTATTGGATTAGAAGTTACAGACAGCAGATCATTAATAAAAATGAGAAAGAGGGTCGGGGACAAAACGGAGCCCTGTGGCACACCAGCATTTATGTTGTGGGTTTCAGACTTGAATCCGTCCAATACAACTTGTATTGAACGGTTCGAAAGAAAGTTTCTACTCCAACGTCGAAGGGATTCATCGATTCCGAAAGCACGCATTTTCGATAAGAGAGCAAGATGTCAAACTTTATCAAATGCCTTTGAAATATCAAGTGACAGTTGATAACTTTATAGAATGTCTTTCTTTTCTAAAATTTCGATCGTGTAGCTTTTATTGTGTTTCGTTCAAGTTTAAATTTTATGTACAGTTTTTGAGTTTAATAGATAGATTAAGGCTGATTTCCAATGCCGCGTTGGTCGTCGCTTTGACAGATTTTTCTTTCAACGCGAAAGCTCACACATAGCAATTTAAGCAAATTGTTTACAATGACGCGTTGGTTATTATGTTACGATTTGGCACCTATTAGCATGTACACAAACCAACGTAACATAAGCTACCTCAACGTTTAAGTTGAAAAAAATCAACTTCAGCGTGCGTTTTGACAGTTAAACTAATGGTCGAATTCCTTTCAACAAAAAAATCGATTTATTTAGAAGAAAAAAGCGGTTTTTCTGGACAAATTCCTTTTGTTGAAATGAATTCGAAATTATAGTTATGTAGGTTCATTTTGATTTTCAGGTTCTCTTCAAGTCGTCTGTCATGTCGACGCGTTCGTAAAGCTTGTAAACGTATACGTAAGCGTCTCTAACGCCAACGCGCCATTGGAAACCAGCCTTTAAGAACCTTGTCTATAACCAACCTGGCATAAAGAACCAACTTCAATAACTTCAATAACTTCAAATTGATTGACAAGCAATATTCGTGACTTATGTCAAGATGAAGTTACATCATTCAGTGTATCTGTCAAAAGTTATGGCAAAAATGTCTGTAAAGTTTATAACCTCCTATTTCTTTTAGCTGATAATTGTAGATACGTACTACAGAGCCTATTTTTTTTTTTCAAGTTAATGACATACTCAATCCAACACGCATATTGCCATAGTCCACATGACATACCTTCAATTTAACGGCTGTCCAACGGCGAATTCCACTAACATTATTACCAACATAATGTGTGTCGACTATTTGGTCAGACTGAAGACGCCAAATATCAAATGTATAAAACCCTATTTTAGACATAAATGGAAGAAAAAAAAAAAGCCTGTGTGCTTTATAATCAATGCGAGATCATTAGGCGCGTTCAAAAAAAAAAAAAAAAAAAAAAAATAAGAGAAAAAAGACAGCAGTTGATTTAGCTGACCTTATTGAAAAAGCATTACCATAAATGGTGTTGGTTGTAATAGTTGTTGTCGATCAGCTACTGTTTCCATAAGATAAGATTGCGCAAACCATATAAATGTGAGATAAGTTCTCAGCTGTCGATATGGCGAAGATTTTGTTTCTTTAAGGCGCCAAAAGTCTAACAGAAACATGTCTTATCTATTTTGTAGATTTTGCAGTATATTTTTTTTTAAATTAATTCAAATAATATTGTGATAACTGCAACTAAGTTGTGTTGACTCATTTCTCTGAATCATTTATAGAGACTGTTGACGGTAAATTTCACTTTCCCTTGGGTTTGTCATACAAAAAAAAAAATACTACAGGAAAGGCTGTTTGTGCCTATTTAGTGTAAAAGTTCCATGGATGAATCACCGCCGCCGTGTCGGTCGCCTTGACAAGTTGCAGAAGGTTTCATGGAAATCGAATATTAAATAGGTACTAATGCAAAAGGGTTAAACTTAACAAAAGCCATCTACTGGTGAGGGAAGAGTGAGTTTGCATTTTTTAATTCGTGACGCATTACTATGTTGGAATAACATATCTTACTAGAAATAAATCTAATGACTGATATCAGAGAATATAAAGTTACCAAGAAGGCGCATCTCATACAAATTTTTTACAGATGACGGGTTCCAATATTGCGACCAGCTCCCAGAGCTTTTGCTTTTTTTATGGGCTTTTCAAGGATAAAAAAGTAGACTGTTTCAATGCGTGTGGTATCTCATTTTAAAAGAGCTGAGAGAATTATTGAAAAGCCCATGAAAAAGCCAAAGTTCGGGTTCCATTCCAACATTGGAACCCGGCATTTTCAGTTGAAAATTTGTATGAGATGCGTCTTCTTGGTAACTTTATATTCTTTGCTGATATGCTGACCCAGTGTCAGCGTAGAAGGAAACTGCTTAATCGTTGTCAATTATTATTGTGTCATCTAGAGTTTCCATAGCACTCAGGTACCTTGGCTCCGGATGTTGTTGTTCGGTGGTCATCCTGCTCATTAGCCTGTTTGGGTGCGACTGGTGGTGTTTCCTACTAACTTCTTTGCCGAGAGTGCTAGGTATCTGTCTAGTGGGATTATTTAGGCCTTTGTGTAAAGATGTTCGTCACGGTTGGAAAAGGGCTTACTATTGTACTGAATTTTGTACTATTTTATTTTCCCAGTACGTAAGTACCACTTTTCAACTTTCAGTACTATTTCAATTATTGGCAAAACACCAATACTGAAATTTTCATACCTGATTTGAACTCATTACTCAAGTGCTAGTTTGGTTTAAGTCTGATCAAACTCAACATAATGATTTCTTGCAAAAAAATCGAGATTTTCTTACAAAAATTTAAAAAATGTTGGTACATTTCGAATGTAGATGTTTGATGCCGAGTTTGATCAGTTTTGCATAGCTATACATAGTTAACAATTATTTTTCGTATCTAAAAAATGAAGGAAAATAATAAATTTTGTAAAACTTTTTTAAACAAAATGAGGCAGTTTCTGAAAAATTGAAAATATTTTATTAAATCTTATATTTCATGTTGTTTAAGTGAATGTTTTTGAGAAATTAAATTTCGAAAAAAAAATTATGAATGGATAAAAAAAACAACGAAAAAAAGGGGTTTTAATTATGAATAATATTTTTGCGTCATAAACCTAACAAAACAAACAACTAATATAAAAAGTTTAACGCAAAATTTTAGACGAGTTAGTATGATGTTAAAGCATTTTTAGTATGCTGCTAGGGTAAAAAGAGGATTTTTCAAATTTTAAACGAGTTAGAATCATATTATCTTTTAAGCATTTTACCAAAGATAAAATATCCAAATAGATGTTTTATCTTTTTAGTATCATACTAATTCCAAATGTCACTTTGATAAATACAAATGTGAAAATGGAGTGAAGTGTTTTAGTCGTGTTAAGCTGGATTTAATTAAGGAAATAGGTAGTATGATACTAGTTTGTTGTTTAAAATTAAGAAACTGATATTGAGGTAAAAATGATATTTAACAATTTTCTAACTTTAAAGCTAAAATGTTCTCAGTTTTAAATATTTTTTGACTAGTATCATACTAAACCAGTTTCTTCAATAAAATCCAGTTGAATACACATAAAAAAGTTACATATCACGCCATTTTCACATTTGTAATAATTGTCAAAGTGACATTTGGAGTTAGTATGATATTTTAACTTTAGTAAAATTGTAACTCGTTTAAAATTTCGAAAATGCTCTTTTTATCTTAGCATCATACTAAAAATGTTTTAATCATACTAAATCGTCTAAAATTTTTTCCCTTTATGTTTATTTCTTAAGAACTAAGAAAGAAAGGGGGGATAAAACGTCCCCCCCATAAAATTTGTGCTTCTTAGAATGATCCCAGGAATCATCCCTCAAAGCATAGTCCACGTTTTAAGGGACACCTTGTATGAATAAACAAAAGTATTTTTTCCTAAAAGAATGTCAACGTTTTTCGAAAATAATATTTTCAAATATGAAAAAATATAGGTATATAAAAAAATGATTAAAGTTTTTTCTCGAAAAAAATATGTTTTTAAAAAATTCTCTCCGCAAAAAAACAAGTAAACCAAATATTCCTCAAACACGGGACCTACAAAAATATTCTTAGAGATGTCTGTGTGCGAAAAAATGTTGTTTTAACTGCAGTATCAATCTGAAATGACATATCAAACACTATTTCCGCAAGCTTTTTCGCACTCAGGCATTTCTAGCGCATGTTTTAGTTTTTCACTTTTGTACTTTTTGCAAAAAGTCTTGAATGTAGTTAAGCCTTTACATTTTTCAATATTTGTCGATATATATGTATGTCGATATATATGTATATATCGACCAGAATTTGATCTACAAGTCAAGATGGCTGCAAGCGGTCGATGGCAGAATACTCAAACCAAGCCTTCCTCTAACGATGACAACCAATAAAATATTAAATTCCTGTAGAAATCAGGATTGGAAAAATTTCAGTACTATTTCGCCATTTTCAGTACTATTTTTTTTCAGCTTTCAGTACTATTAAGAAAAGTCGATTTCCATCACTGATGTTCGTTCCTGTAGAGTTTTCTCCGCTGCCGATCAAAGTAGAGCCCGGTGCAAATCCTTAGCAATTTTCTTTCGAAGATTATAGAAGTTCTTTCATGGCTGTTTTGGAGATCGAGAACCAGACTAGGAAGCAATAGCTGATGACTGGCCGCAGTAGTTCTTTGTCCATCAGTACTTTCGTCTGTTGACTTAGTCTCGCACTTTTCCTCATTAATATGGATGTAGACGGTTGAAGGCCCAGCTGGCTTTCCTTAGAACATGTGGGTTGAACTTAAAAAACTCGCTGAATTGGTTTGTGCTTCGTTTATCTGCTATGACGGTTCCATCGGGGTATTTCAGGCTGATGTTTTTGCAATTGGCTGCACTCCGACTACCTCTGCGGTTTAAGAGCCTCCTGATGCATACTAATTCCGATTTTGAGGATGCTCCATTTCATGTTGAAATCCAAGATTCTGTTGATGTGGGCAATGACATTGATTTGGCAGACAGAAGGTTCTCGCATTCTGTTGGGACGGGTTGGTCGGATGTCATTATGTTGTAAAAAGGCCAAGTTTTGAGCCTTGGGTAACTCCAGCTCTGATGCTCTTCATTGTTGATTTGCAGTTCTCCAATTGGTCGTAGAAGTTCTTGGAAGAAAGAAAAGAAAAAAGAATTTTTATTAGTGGGGGATGTAGATGCAGTAAATGAAGTTTGTGGACGAGGGCTTCTATCAATACACTATCGAATGCTTTCTCGACATCAAGAAGGCATCCGACGCACGGCGACACGATATTTCACTTCGAATTTAATTGATCAGTTTATATTTCAAAGCGCTCAACAATTTTCCTCCTTCACTTTGAAAAAGCAGGGGCGTTAAATATAAGTAAGATTCCTCAAAAACACTTTTTACTCCTGGTTTTCTTATTTGATTTACTGCGAGAGAAAAAAATTGAGCAACGAAGGAATTTTTGTGAGGAATTGTGTTTATATTTCTGAGAATACGGATTCCTCCGAGATCTCTTGCCGAATGTATGATGTGCTACCTAAATCATTTATTGATTGTATCCATTATTTGACAGTTTTGTGAAATAAATTATGGAATTATTCGGCAAATACCTCGATTTACACGACCACAATGGCATTAGGTTCGTTTCTTTACTTTGAAACTTTGTGATTTTCTGTGCATTTTAGTGCAATTTTGTTCTTTTTTTTTATAAACTTTTACAGAACTTTAAACTAAAATTCACTCAAATCAATGCACAGAAATTCACAGAGTCTCAAAGGTTCGGCCGTCTATTATTAATTTCAATAAAAATAAATTTTTATACAAAACTAGCTGACCCGGCGAACTTCGTTCCACTTATAATTGATTAAATTATTAATGTTGCCTTCGAAAGTCGAGCTAGCTTTAATTATTATCACGACTTTCCGACTTTTTCCGGCCTAATTTTCCAATTTTTATCTCCGTCGTGTGTTTATCTGGTTCAGTACAAATCCAAGTATAGGTACAAAAAAATCAAAAATTCAAAATGTTTTCACGATTTTCTGACTTTGTTGGTTAAATTTCCTGATTTTCGTTCGAATATTCCAATTTTCGGCTCCGTTGTGTTTTAATGTGGTTCAATACAAATTCAACAAAAAAATCCCCATGCAAATCGAATGATTTTAAGCCGAGTTATGCGCGTACAAACACAATTTCATTTTAGAAAGGGAATTGCCCATTTCTGGCCAAGAGTGTACATGAACGAGATTGGTATCAAATGAGAGGTGACGTTGAGCATGTTATAATGATTGAAATATTTTCAAAATCGTTCATGGAAAAGCCAATTGCAACATAAAGATTTTAGCTTTTTTTTCCAAATAATTGTTCATAACGTGCAAAATAAATGACATAGAAAAATGATTCAGGTATCAAATGAAAGGTATTTTGCTTGTCTTTAAAATAGTTCTAAAAATATTTTTCTATTTTAAATACATTTTGAGATATTAAGTTTTAACTCCATATGGAGCAACTATTTTTATGCGGTCTTTAGAAGACCGATATATCAAAAAGTTCAGTGTTGACATATACTTTTTTTTTAGCACCAGTGCAAAGCCTAATTGGTCATCTTTAATTCTATATAAAATAAAGTGTTCTTAATCAAATAAATACCTTATAATAAACAAAATATATATTAATGACATTAGTGACAGAAGACTAATTCTGGATCAATGAACGGATGACGTTTTGCAGCCATTTTTCGCATAAAACAGATTTATGACACTTAATGGCTAGAATATAGCAAAGACAATGGAATTTCGTGCATCAGAATAATAAAAGAAACAGGCATAATCAAACAATTATCCATCAGATATCTAGAACTATGCTTTTATTTAAAACCTATGACGTTTATTAAAAAATTGTTTAATTAAAATTATAGTTTTCAGGAAAATGAGATATTAAAGATTTCTCCGCGTCAAAAAGACAGCAAAACTGACAAATTTTGCTGAGAAATCCTGTTCATGTAAATGACCCTGTTTAGATTAGGAAGATGGAAGCCGGTATCACGGCAGTTTGTGAGTAAGAGAAGTGCGGGGTGAAGTATCTCGTGAGGCGCTAAGAAAACATAAAAAAATAAAAAAAATATCTTGCGCACTTTCACTTGCATTTCAATTTGTTTTTGTTTTAGCTTGCTTTTTTCATTTGCTTTGCTTTGTGTTTTGCTTTGCAAATGTTGCGTTTAGGAATTTGCCCCCATTTGTTGTTGTTTCACTGTGCGAAATTTCGAAATTGTTGTTGTACCAATGTATTTTGTGGCGCCTCAAAGTTTATAATGTAGACACGACGACCCTCACCAGTCCGGACTCAATTTTCCCAATCTAAACAGGGTCAATGAAATTGCTGAGGTCCCTGAGATCTCATTTTCCTGAGCATGCTTAATCATAAAAATTTTTGTCGGAGTTTCAAAAATGAATTTATAGTCATTGATGAACTTGACATTTTGTGTAATCAAAAATATTTTTTTTTTATCAAATCCATCTATTTCCAATTTCGGTAGAATAGAGTTCTTAATTTTTGTATTTTTGAGGTCTCACAAGAACACGCAATTTCTTCTAAAAAAAAAAACGATAAATCCATGTTTACTGTCACATTTCCATTTAAGATTCTTAAAAAACAAAAAATATCATAATGCTCGAACACCAAATAAGGTCTTAAAACTATGATAATCCACCATAAAAATTGCAATTGTAGTACATGTACAATCAAATTATTAGTTACCTACTTCTTAATATTATTAACAACACATCTGTGTTTACAATCAGTCAGCAATGTGAATCCGAAAAAAGTCACAGATTTCACATTCAATTGCCAGCCATCTGGACTTTTGTGTGTTCGAAATGAGGTCACTAGGTTTTTGCAATAATTTAAATGAAAACAACGAACATGCAACTTAAAACTCTGTTAAATGCGACTCAAATAACTTTGAACTTTGTAACTTTGGTGTTGATTTTCCCCATATCATTTAGCATTTTGCACTATCTGCGAAAAGTTGCGGTGTGGTCGACAAAGTATATAGGTACCTACCTTCAATTAGTTTTATTTTTTATTTTTTGTCTTCAATTTTACGCAATAAATTATGTTTAAATTCGAATGCGTAATCAAATATAGATCTACCTACTTCCATCTAGCGCACACATGTTTGGTTTTTTATTTGCATCTTTATTAATTCTTTTTTTTTCAATTAAACCACAAGTACGACTGCATGAGGTCTCCGATTTCTAGTCGCAGGTCTTCGGCTTCGATTGGCATTTAATTTTATCTGCAGTATAACTTGCATAGTTATCTACTATATGAAGCTTTCGATGTTTATTTTGTATATCTACCGATATCAAATAGATATCCTCAGTCACGAAGAATCGATTTATTGAACGCAGCCGTTTTCGATATTGACTTTACTTGTGCCCGTAAATGTGCCATCGATTGATCACGTTCGTCTTTTTACCATATTTGATGATTTTTTTCTATACAAGCAATTGTCGCGTTCTCTTATCAAATAAATGTAAATACGTGTGCTGTTGATTCTAAAGCCAAATAAGAAATTCGAAAAAAAAAAGTAAAAACAAAAATTTAAATTTAAATATTCTGCTGAATATGACTCACTGGGTGTTCTGATTCTAGATACCTGTACATGTACCTATCTGATGTTGATAGGAGTTCAGACAGTCTCTTCTGCAATACGTCAAAAAAATACAAACACTTATAGCCCTTCCACACTATCCCATCGAGTATTAACACATGTCAAAAAAAGTGGAATAGAATTATTTATAACAGCCAAACTTGTGTGAAGAAAATGTTTTCATATTTTGCGTCCAAACAAATCAATTCACCATAACCTCAAACCCCAATTAGAATGTGTGATGGATTTAGAACCAATTCTAAAAATTTTCATGTATTAACACATGTCAAATTGTGTGAAATGGGCTGTCAAGTGTTGTGGGAAGAAATTTCATATTTTGTTTCCACACTATTATACTTGATTTACTTCCCACTTTGTTGACATGTGTTAATACTCAGTGGGATAGTGTGGAAGGCCTTTTAGTAGCTTTTATAGTTCTATCTTTAACATTGGGCTGTGAAACAAACACATCCCAAAAAGAAAGGTTTATGTTCTATGTTTTTTTTTTTTTTTTAGTTCAGAATTGGTTCAGAGGAAAGCCTGAGCGAACGGAGTAAACTTTATAGGCGTTTTTCTTTTTTAACTCAGAGCAAAGCACTGAGCTGTCAAAAAAAAATCTGTGTTTCTTTTTTAGCTCAGACACATCAAAGCGCTCAACTTGTGTTTCTTTTTCCAACCAGAGCTAGTTCAGAGCTTGCTCCATTAGCTCAGAATAAATTGACCGAGCAAACGGAGCAAATAGCTGAGCGCAGCCAACTTCATACAATTTCCATGTGACTTGACAGATATGGCAATTCGGTGCTCAGACGTGTTTCATAATTAAATCTGAGAGCTCTGATCATACTCGCTCAGGCTCTGCTCAGTGCTCTGCTCAGAGCTAAAAAAAAAAAACGCCTTATAAAACAAACCTGAGCACTGAATTGTCATATCTGTCAAATTACCTGAAAACTGTATGAAGTTTGCCGCGTTCAGTTTTTTACTCCATCTGCTCGGTTTTTTTATTGTGAGCTCATGGATCACGCTCTGAACGTACTCTGAACGAAAAAATAAACAAAAACTCCAAGCTGAGCGCTCTACACTCAAAAAGAAACACAACATGACAGCAGGGTTGGCCGAACTGTCACTTTTTCGGAAAAAAATACATTTGTTACGTCTGCCACGTAGTTTATGTAGTTAAACGTAGTTAATGCAGTAAAATGTAGTTAATGTAGTTAATGAAACAAGAAACAATAGTCTGAAATGTCAAATTATCTATCAGCTGTCACTTTGAAAATTTAATTTTGAGTTGAAGTCAAAGCAAAATCAAAATTACGATAAAAGAAATGAAGGAAAAAGTTGTTCATTGTGGATTCTTAATTTTGAAATCAGATTTAGGGTCGTATTATCATTTCCGAAGCGAAATAAAAAAGCTGGCGAATGAATCAAATCCGTATTACAATAAGCGAAAATTCGTCAGGTGACTTGCCTCAAACTTCAAAACTAAGCGAATGAAAATTGTTAGTGACTGACCGGCGAAAACAAATAAAATATGAATTTACCAGCTAAAAACATTATATTTTCAATCAAAATGGGTTTAATAATATCGCTTATCAATACACAACAGTAAAAATAGCCATCATCAACACAAAACCATTTGAAAAACAATTTTTTAAATCCTCAAATTGAAAGAAAAAAAAAATCGATTTTGTTAAAAAAAAAAATGGAATTATTTGTTGAAAGGAATTCGAGATTACTGTTGTGTAGGTTCATTTTGATTTTCAGATGATCTTAAAGTCGTCTGTCATGTCGACGCGTTCGTAAAGCTCGCGTTAGAGACGCGAACGCGTCATTGGAAATCAGCCTTAATCTGGGTAATGCGTTCACACTTAAGGTCGAACTATAATAGGTGGACGCTGTCGGAAACTATGTCATAAACGAACGAAAAATTTCTTTCCGAAACGTCAAATGCACACGTAAACCATAATGCACGAGAGATTCGAGACTAGTTTACTACAACAATTTACATGTAGCTGTCAATTTTCTTCCGTAAGGTGCGCTCGAGAAGCGTTTTTCCCCTCCGAAAGCAAAAATGAACGAAAATGAACGAAACGTAACAAAACGCAATTATGTGTGCGTCTATTGAATTACTTGTATTCGTGTGGTTTCGTACGGCTGCGTACGCTGCCCTTTCACACAAGGCAACTGAGTTTCCAGCAACAATCAGTTAATAGGCGAGAAGGGCAGGCAGAAAGAGGGGTTAACAAAATCTCCCTGGTCAACAAATTAAGGAGATTTTTTTGACGTTCCTCTTCACACTACGTTTGTGTGCGTTCAACCAAGATATTTTAAAAGGAAAATACAGCAATCTCCTCCGATGTTGTATCTTGGTGTGAAATGTACAAGATTTAAAGAAATGAGATTTAAAGAAAACGTCAAAAAAAATCTACACCAACTAGTATCTTCGTGTTAAAGGGGACTTATGTAGTAGTAGTAGTAGTTTTTATTGAGATTTTTCTTTTCAACACAAATTTATGTTCTTAATTCTATGGTAATATAGTCACTAATATACTAATACAACTTGCCGACTTAGAATTGGTCTGGCTAAACAGATTATTACATAACGATATTTTGATTCTTCAAAAAGCAATTTTAGATTTTTAAGACTTTGTCTTTTACAGTTTGTGAAAATAAATACGTCCACTCAACAAGACGACATCTTGAAAAACTTAACCTAACAAGAAAACTTAACCTAAAGAAAAAGAAAAAACGAAAAACAAAATGGAACAGAGATAGGTACGCATAAGGCGTCTCTATCTAGACACTAGAGTAGTGTGCAGATACTTTTAATTCTAATGAATACATATTTTATATGTCATGTACGACAGCAATTGGATTGTTTACAATGGCGTATTTTTTAGATTGAATGTTTTGTAATGTTGTTTTGTCTTTTTTCTATGTAAATTTAGTATGAATTCTTGATATTAATGATTTTTATAAAAATATATGTATTAATGATACTTAAAAATATATACTTATGTTATGTTCACAGCCGAGTTACTAATTATAACTTATAACATAGGAACTTGAGCCAGTCTAATCACAATCAGGTAACTTTAGTTGGACGCAAATTTATGTTTGGTACTTTATTTTTTCATTTTTTTTTAATGTTCTTAATAGTTGCAAGCATATGAGAATAGGAATGCCGAATATACCTAGCCTCTGTACGTATTTGGAAATTGTTTTTTGTAAAATGGAGCGGTGAATAAATTGTCCTCGTCAGGGACAGTAAAGGCAGAGCTGGAACCCTCGTTGAGGATACTTATAGGAGAAATATAATATCTGTCATTAATAGACCAGTTGATGTTAGTCTCGTAGATGTTCCGGAGGACAGAGTTTTCGTGGTTTTGTAAGGCAGATATTCTTCTCTTAGAGAGGGAAATCAGATAGTCAAGCAGGGGAGTGATATTCGAGTCTTGGTATATTGTTTTGTTACTGTGCCATTTACCACCTGGTCTACGGCCTTTATTGACACATTTTCGGATGATGTACCGTTCGAATCTGTGGAGTTCCAATGCAACGTTGGGTGTGATTTGGAACCAGACTAGGTATCCGTAACAGATTAAGGGTCGAATTAAAGTTTTGTACATTAACAGTTTGGTTTTTGTTTCCACATTTCTGGAATTGAGTAGCAGTTTTAGCTTTGCAGCAGCAGCTTTGCTATTGTGCAGAGCCTTTCTCGCGTGAGGATTCATTTTTAACCTCTCATGGAGATTAACCCCGAGGTATTTAATTGACTTCTTCAGAGGAACAGAATTGCCAGCAATAGAAAGCTTTAGGTAACGACTTTCTCGGACAGCTAAATGGTGCCCTTTACCCGCCGCATTGCGAAAGCAAATCAGCTCGCATTTGTTAGTGTTTAGTTCAATACCCCATTTTTTATAATATGGGATGATTAAGTTAAGATGAGATTTAACAGAGTTAAGGGCATCGTGCGGTCTCTCGTTGGGACTGAACAGGATGGTGTCATCCGCATAGAGGATTGTTTCAGAGCAGAGATGTTGAGTTGGAAAATCATGTAAGTATAAGTTGAAGAGGAGGGGACCAAGGATGGATCCTTGGGGAACTCCGGTCTGGATGGGTATAAGTGAGGATGACTCACCTTCGAAGTTGACTGAGAGGGTACGATTTGAGAGAAAACTTTGTAACGTTTTAATTAGTACTGGAGGGAGGTTTAACTGATTGAGTTTGTATAATAGGCCCGCATGCCATACGGAGTCGAAGGCTTTCTTTAAGTCTAGTGCGCAGGCGACTGTGCATTTCTTAGACCGTAAGTTGTTTAAGATTTTATCTTGAAAGTAAAGAAGAGCGTGTTCAGTAGAATGGCCTCTTTTAAAGCCAAATTGAACAGTTTGTGTAAAGTCTGAGTCGTCTAAAAAATTAGTCATCTTTGAAAGGATTATTTTTTCTAGAATTTTTCCCAGGTTGGAGAGCAGGGAAATGGGTCGAAAGTTTTCTATGTTGTAGGGGGAATTACTTTTTTTAATTGGAATTAATTTTGCTGTTTTCCATGCAGATGGGAAATAGCAATTGTTTAGGCAATTATTAAATAGGGGAGTTAAAAATGGGGCTATTATGGTTTTAGATTTACGAAGAATGAAGTTTGGAATATTGTCAGGGCCTGAAGATTTTTTATTTTTTAATGAGGAGATAATATTTTCAACTGTGCTAGAAGTGATTAGGAACTCGTTACGGGAGTCAACAGACGTGTTTGAAGTAGAAAAATTAGTTATATGAAGATTTTCGTTCCAGATCGAAAAAGAGGAATTGAATGTTAGAACTTCTAACGTGGTAATTGAGTCAGCTGAGGGAGTTTTTAAGGCAAAAAGTTCGGAATAGAAGGTTTCAAATGCTTCTATTTTTTCAGAAGGGGAGGTAAAAGAGTTGTTGCGAAAAGATAACACCTGGTTAGTGTTAATACTTCTCTTTCTTCCAGTAATTTGATCAATTACTTTGAAGACATTTGAATTTGGTTTTAAGCTGCTTAGCTTCTTCCTAAATTGTTCGTTTAACTCTGATCGAACTTTGTCTTTAATTATTTTGGACAGGCAATTTATGCGTGCGGATAGTTCAATGTAGGCTTGATTGTTACGATCTCCAAAATGATGATAAATTCGTTTAAGTTTTTGTTTCCAGGCTTTACGGGTTTTAAATAAATTTAAGGTGGCTGTAGAAATGTTAAACCAGTTGTTGTGAAGAATAATTTTTTTACTGTGGAGGTTGATGCAATCAGAAACAATTCCACTGAATGTATCAATGAAGCAGTCAATTTCTGAATTGGAAAGGTTTCTATTGGTTGGGACGTTAAGATTTGAGAGACCAGATTCAAGCGAACGATTAAAAGCTGGCCAATTGGTATTCTTGAAACTAGTAAAGGTTTTAGGTAAGTCCGATAGAGTTGCGTCTTGTCGCATTTGGATACTCATGAATACCGAATAGTGGTCCGATATGGCATCGAGAGTGAGGCAAGCAATGTTATTGTCTGATCTGAGGTTGGAAGATATTAGGTAAAAATCAATATGAGAACCCGATGAGGGACGGGTAGGGCCTGGAGCCGCGATTATGTCTAGATCAAGAAAATGGTTGTCCTGGAACCAACTGGACAGGAGAGAACCATTCTGGTTTGTAATCGGATCTCCCCAGAGAGGGTGACGAGAATTAAAATCACCACCTATTATGATGTGATCAAATTGAGATAGAAAACTGAGAAGGTTATCAAGAGCAGCTGGAAGAGAAGAGCCAGCGTGACAAGGGACATAGAGGGAGACAAGTGCTAAGGTTTTTAAAGTTTGTGATGAGTTTATAGGCAATATGGCTATGGTTGCTGAAATCAGGCTATGGGAGTAAAATTTTTGGGAGAAACGAATTGAATTCTGAAGTAGAATTCCAGTTCCTCGACCATCATTATTTCTTATTAAGTTATATTTGTCATTAAAAGGACATTTACTATTGTTTGTTTTAAGACAAGTTTCTTGAAGAAAGAGCGCAGTTGGGGAAATCTCTTGTAACAGGAGTTCTATTTGAATTACTTTTTCTTTAGATAGGGAATTGATATTGGAGGTAATGAGGTTGAAAATCATGGAGAAGTGGGAGTAAGAGAGGCGATAAAGCAGAGGTAAGCACCTGGTTTCTGGGATTCGTTCATTTTTTTGTAATTTGGCCAGAAGCCTCTAATTTTGGAAATTAAGTTAGATATTGGAAGGCCAAAAAGTCTAACTGACTCATCAATGAAGTCTGAAACATCATTGTTAGAAACATCCGCGGAGATTGGGATCGACTGTTCATGAGTTTTAACAACCTTTTTGAAACCTCTTACTGCATCTGAGTAGAGAGGCATGTTGCCTAGGTGGCTGGTAACTGTATTAACTACAGATCTATTATTTTTAGCTTCGGATAACAAAGCATCCTCCTTTTTTTTTAAAAATGCAATTCGGTTGGGGCATCCTCTGAAATTCGCCGGGTGACCCGACGACTTACAATTAACACATGAAGCAATTGACGTTTCGGTTTTTGGGCCAAGTTCACAACTGCCGGGCTCATGAGCCATTAAACATTTGACACATCTTGCAGGAAAACTGCAGTATAATGCCACGTGACCGTACCTTTGGCAACGGTAACATTGTTTCGTGTCTGAATTTTTGACAGAATCCCATTTAATTCTGTGTCTTAGTAGGAAATTAATTTTTTTGATTTTCAATAGACTTTCTCTGTCCTCCAGCACGCAGAGGAAAAGATCAAGTGGGATGTCATTTTGTTTAGACCATTTGGTCTCAAATTTCTTAACAGTTACCCTCAACGAAGGGTCCAGCCTGTTGAATTCTTTCTGAAGTTCTTCAGGTAAAAAATCATTTGAAATGCCTTTCAAAATGGCATTATATTTTTTTAATTGTTTAGGAGTGAATGAAAAGGCTTCAATACCACTTTCTTTGAACTGATTTAAAAAGAGGCTATGTAATTCAATACTCCTGACTATAATTTTGAGTTTACCAAAACCGTTTGCAATAAATTTAACGTCATCATGATTGTAATTAAACTTACCCATAAATTCCAAGATTGTTTTGGAAGAAACACCCTTCGTAAATATGGGTGGGCACCATACTGCAGATTTTGTTGAGGTTGTGTTGGGGTCTACATTAGTTTGGATACTGCTGTTGCTGTTGCGGTTCCCGCTGGTGTTGATGTTGTTGCTGTTGGTGTTAGAGCTGTTTACGTTACTGTTGTTATTGTTGCTGCTGCTTGATCCCGCAGCATACATGGTTTCATTCGGGGAGTCTTCCTCGTCTTCATTCATATACAAAGGCGCATAGCGATTGTGGTTGTTAACCGCTTCTCTTGCAATCCTTTTAGGAGCAGCAAGGGGTTCTTGTTGTCGTCTTTTCCTTGCCATTACCATGGTGAATTTTTCTTTATCACCAACAAGAAGATTCTTGAGTGCTTCTACACTGCCCAAATCGGCGTTATTTTTGCTATTTTGGTTGGCAACGTTTGCTTCGTGTCCAATTAGAACACAGTTATTAATTGGCGCCTGTTGGCTGGCGTCAGGAACGTTTTCTGTATTTGCATTGAGAGTTGGTTCAATATCCATCTCATTCTCTCTTGCGGAGTGAGTAGTATAACCCATTGCTGCATTCCATTCTTGGGTAGCGGCATCTATAACTTTTTGTTTTTCCGCTTCGTTAAACATCGTCGATGGTAATTTAATTCTTTCTGAAAAAGCACGTTTATCAGGGGGTACTTTAGGTACAACCTGAGGATTATTCTCATTTATCTCCATAATGAGAGCTCAGGACAAAAAAAGTTAATTAATTTTTAATTGTTCGATTTTTTATATTCTTTTTTTTTGCGGACAAATTTCACACACGTCTTTACTGTTCAGAGAACGAATCGGGAATCAAAAATGAGGGGACTTATGTAGTTATATTTTGTTTGACGTCGCTTTGTTTAATAAGGCAGTTTTTAGCAGACTTGTATACTCTTAAAAACAAAAAAAAAAAAAACAGCTAACAGCTAACAGCTCAAATGTCATGGATATATCAGTGTTGCCAAAACGCTATAATAAATCGTTTTCAATTGTTGCTTCAGAAGTCTTCAAAATGACTTTTTTGTTTTTTTTTTCGGGATTTTTCGAGATTTATAGTAAATTTTGAAAAAATTTTGTCATCATTAATGTATTTAATTCCGAAATATGAAAAAAGCTACAATTAATAATTCAATGGAAATAGTTTCCCTTTTTCTGCAAAATTATTTAGTTGATATATATTCAGGAATCACTTCCCGTTATTATTCTTCTACTTTAAAACTTTTCGCTCGAGTATTAAACTTTTTGTTTTTTTTTAGCTGAATCAAAAATATTTATTTAACAATTTTTTTTTTCTATTTATAGATCGTGAAGATCAATCAATCCTGTGTACGGGAGAATCCGGTGCTGGTAAAACCGAGAATACAAAAAAAGTCATTCAGTATTTGGCCTATGTGGCTGCATCAAAACCGAAAGGTTCTGGAGCGGTAAGTAAACTTTTGTGCATATTTTTTTTTTTTTTTTTTTTTTGTTAAGCTATGGTTAAATGCGTTAAAGCTTAAAAATTATTTGGCTAAAACAATTTTTCCCCACCGATCAAGTTTTTTTTTTTTTATTTACCACCAACCTTCTTCCAATCGTTCGTCAATCTATTAATTGAAGCAGGGTTTAAAAGGAGAAATAGTTTTATAATATCGAATTAATCTTGAAGATGAGATCTCTGATCTTAAACAAAAAAAAATCAAATTTCGTTCATTTTGTCCGCCTACCTTAAAATTTTATTAATTAAATTAAAAAAGGAAACTTAAAAAGACCCTTCATCAATGAGTTTAATAAAACCACCTACATTAAGTTTTTCGCTTGCTAAAAACGTCATTTATAGAATTTTATTTGAAACCATAAAATATTTATCAAAATAGCTTTGAAAACTTAAGTATAAAGGTCGTATTTATCAATTAAGAGGGCGTGCTTCATTTCCAAAAAAATGTCCAATCATTTTTATAATTAACCTATATTTAAAGAAAAAATCATGCATTATCTGATCTGATCTAACAAATAATCATGAATATTCTAAATGCCGTGCTCTAAATCTGAAGATTTCCGATTTATTCTTATAATAATTTTTGTTTGTATTTTTACAAAAAAAAAAAAAAAAACACAATAAACTTCAACCCACGTTTGAAACAGGTTTCAAACAATTCCATTAATATTATTGTCAATTCCTCGCCTTTTTTTAATTTTTTTTTATTTCTGCTTCGCTCCAATTGAGCTGCGTCTTCTATACTTAACAACATCTAGTATCAAGCCCACAAACTTACTCCAGATCGATTGACTTCATGAATATGTACAATGTACATACTTATATGTTTAACCAAACACAATTTGTGCCTTGTAACCCTCGTTGTCGTCATCGTCGTCATAGAGTGGAGTCTAGATATCCATAGATAAAGGGTGTTTTTTTTTTACAAGGTAATAGAATTGAAAATTTTCCACCAAACATAGAACTTCAATTGAATGAAATATATTTCTCCTCATTAACAAAACATTTCTGTAATCCTAGTTTTCGTGAACTTTGTAAATTTTTTATCTCGATGGTTATGATATATCTGACTATGTGTATGACTTTGGTTGGGCTGTGTAAGCATAAAACATGATTCCAAACGATAGAGCTACTCTTTGTTACGTCCTCTCATGTCATGTGTCATGTTTTTTTAATTTTGCTATACTTCTTGTGACCTCAAGGAAAATGCAAAATTTGACATTTTTGTCAAAAAAAATTTTCGAGGCAAATCTACCTTTAAAGCTTAGTACACATCTCGAGTGAAAATTAATTGTTCATACAAAATTGTCAGCATGAAAAATTTAACATTACATTCCACAGCTTCTATATTTCAAATCTAATGTTAATTTAATTTCAAATGATTATTTTTTTTCCCAAATTACCATAAAGCAGCTAGTTAAAAAGATGATTTTCCAAATTTTAAAATTAAAATCGTATTATCTTTTAAACATTTAACTAAAGTTAAAATATTAACTGTTTTGTATTTTTAGTATTATACTAACTCCAAAATGTCACTTTGACAATTACAAATTGAAAAATGGTGTGAACTGTCATTGTTTTAGGTGTGTTCAGCTGGATTTGATTAGGGAAATTGGTTAAGTATGATACAAAGTAGTTGCCCGTAGCGTAATAGTTAGTGCGACGGACTGTCATGCCGGAGGTCTAAGGTTCGATCCCAAGCCTCGCAACCTATTTATTTAAAAGAAAAAACGGCTACTGCCTCTTGCGAGGAATTGACAAATCCACCAAGAGTATATCTTTTCATAGAAAAGTGCCGCTCACCTTAGCCGTTCGGATTCGGCAATAAACTGTAGGTCCCCTCCATTCCTGCAGACACGCACACAGGAATGGTTGAGAGTTGTAAGTCACTAGGCCCTGGTTCTTCATGAGCCGTTTGTGCCACCAAATTTATTTTATTTTTATATGAGAGATCAAACAATAGATTATTCGCGCTAATATTACACATACGTCGCGCTTCGAGCTCTACCTTTACTAGAATAGCTAAAATATCAACAAGTTTTTTTTACAAAATAGCTGCGAATAATGAAACTTCAAAATTTATCTCCACATTTATTTCTTCTGTGCTATCCAGCTGAAATTCATAAAACATAAGTTTGAATAAATTCTACATAAATTATGTTTTACATAATATTTTCAATTTCACAGCCTGTCAAAAGAGTGAAGAAGAGACCATAGAAGAAATAGAAAATATGAGTTTCAATGATGCGAATAACCGCATACATGCGACCGAGAAATCGCGTCGTTTGAATGACTGAAATTTGTTTATTAATTTTTCGGACGACGCGATTGTCTCAAATTAAAATGAAACAAATGCAATAGCACGTTTATGGCCGCACTTGCGATTTAAATTTCTGCGATTAAAAAATCGTTGTCGCGGAAAGAAATGAACATTCACGCACTTGCGATTATCAGTCGCGCGATTTTTCAGTCGCAAGAAATGAAACATATGGTTTTTAATGGACTGAAAAAGCGAGGTGCTTAAAAAAAATGAAACAGGTTCAATTTTTAGAGCGACTTTTTAGTCGCAACGACTTTAAATCGCAAGTGCGTGCACAGCCATAATAAGATGTATGTTGCATTCGATCACGATTAAAAATCGCAAGTGCGTGCACAGCAAAAAATTGTTGCGATGGCGATTTTTCAATCGCAACGATTTTAAATCGCAAGTGTGTGCCTAGCCTAAGGCTAAAGTTACGTCCAACGCTAGTAAGTGAGCGCGCAAGCTAGCGCTAGTGCACGCTAGTTTACGCTGATTGTTCACGCTTGTTTGATTCACATTTCTTGGTATTTGCTGCTGCAGTTTGTTTGGAAAGCACATTTAAATAGAGAGAACTGTTCGCGCTAGTAAGCTTGAAAATCAAACGAATTTTGATCTACTGGCTTACTAGCTTGAACTAGCGCGCACTCTCTTACTAGCGCAAACGCAGCTAGCTTGATCTATAACCACGTTATTGTTTATCTATATATTAAATTTACTAGCGCCAAACTAGCGCACTCGCTTACTAGCATTACTAGCCTACTAGCGCCAACTAGCGCACTCGCTTACTAGCGTTGGACGTAACCTTAGCCTAAGGCTAGTTACTATGCGAAGTGAAATCAAATGCGAAATGGCACGTCAATTTGTTGAAATTCAATTTGAAATTTTTATTTTATTTGAAGGAAAAAGATCAAAAATCAATTTTTCTTAATTCAAGACTTTATTCCAAATGTCACAAAAAATTTTGTCGGGATAGTGTTGTTTTTAAATTCAAAGATGAAACAAAAATTGATCAGCAAAGTTTCATTAGTCTTAGATTTTACAGGTTTAAATGGTTATGAAGTGAAAAAATTAAAACTTCAGTGATCTTAATTTCAATTATTTCATTTGACTAACTAAAGAAACACCCTTTTAAAATAGTAAGCCTTCGCAGCAAAAATTATGTATGTTGTACATTATATCGCATAAAATCATTACATTGGCTTCCATAAGATTTTGAAATAACTTTATGGCAAGTGAACAAATTACTGAAAGAAGATAAAAAAAAAAAAATTGTAAATTATTTATTTTGTAACAAATTTGTTTCATAGGCTTTTGCTCCATTTATGAATTTGTATCTGACAAATATGATCATCATTCGAAATCATGTCTATTTTCTATTAAAACTCTTATACATACAAATATGTATATCAAATTTCCGAATTTGTCGCGTGAGAACGTTTCATATTTTTTGGGGGGGGGTAATATGGTGACTTATTGATGGAAGACTTTTAAGTCGTTAATTTATTGCTGTTTATATAGACAAATAGAACTTCTGCTTCCACTGATGGTATATAATTAGTGTTAATAAGCTTTTCAATAGAGTTTCTCTATAATAATGTGTATGTACATAAAAAGCTGCAATATCTATGCGTGTATCTTTTTTTTCCATCTCGGTCTTAACGAGGTTGTGTTTTATAAATACTTCCTTAAATGGCAAACGTGTGGGTATGATTCATCTTCTATCGAGGTAACAATCAAAGTAGATGAAGTTATTACCATTTTTTTTTGTTGTTGTTGTTGTTGTTGTTGTTGTTCGGTTTGCTCAATGAAAACCTCAGAATGCACTTAACATTTCTGCATCGTTATCAAATATGCATACATTTCTTTTGAATTAGTTTTTTTTTTTTTTTTTTTTTTTTTTTTTGCTTTATAATTGCATTTAAATTGAAGATTGTTATCTTTTGCAATGTCAATTTGTCACGCATAAATTATAATAATTTATCTTTGTCTTAGTTTGAAAATGATTTATTGATATGATTTTCTTTGGCAGGAAAACACATACAAATATAGGTTTTTATGTATGACATTCCCATTTAAGTGGGATGATGAATTTCCTATAATAGAAATTAGTTGAAGGGTGTTTCATTTATGCCCAAAATTCTATCAAAGTTCATATAAAAATAAAATGCATGACTGGGTCGCACGAACTTGCTCTTGAAGTAAAAGTTTCTTCGAATTTTAAAGATTGAGTGTAATATAAAACACATATTTAATAATTATCCATTTAATAAATTGAAGAACGGAAATTAGAATATGGAAAAAAAAGTATGAAATACGTTCTTTAAATTGATAAAATAAGTACTTAAAATGTTTTAATCTCAGAATGAAGAACGCCATCTAAATTCTTGAAAAAATGTGAATTTTTGCAGACAAAATTAAAATCATTGGAGTGGTTTTCTTAAAACATAATTTTTTATATATAAAATTTCTTGATATTTTTTAGAAAAAAAATTTAGTATGCCATTTTTAAGAATATAATAATATACAGCTAAAACCATAATTTCAAAAATATTCATCAAACCGTTTTCAAAAAAAAAAAAAAATGATTTTTCAAAAAAAAATTTTGAACTTTTTTTTAAAATCAAAAAAAAAAATATTTTTTTTTTGAAAATATTTGTATGCAGTACTATTCACACTTGAAAGGACCTCCTGGTGGTTCGGATGGCCTGCCAGCCGAGCTATTCAAAGCAGGGGGAGATGACTTCGTAGGGAGTATACACCAACTTATCTCAAAAATTTGGTCGGAGGAAAGTATGCCTGATGAATGGAACCTCGGTATAGTGTGTCCCATCCACAAGAAAGGAGATGCTCTGACCTGTTCCAACTACAGAGGTATAAGTCTCCTCAACGTCGCATATAAAATCCTGTCATCTGTACTGTGTGATCGCTTAAAACCGTTTGTCAACGATCTGATCGGCCCCTATCAGTGTGGTTTTAGGCCCGGCAAATCAACCGTCGATCAAATGTTCACACTCCGACAGATTTTGGGAAAACCCCAGGAGTTTCAAATCGATACACATCACCTCTTTATCGATTTTAAAGTCGCATATGATAGCGTAGACAGAGACGAGCTATTCAGAGCCATGGCGCATCTCGGCATCCCTGCCAAACTCGTCCGCTTGTGCAGGATGACGATGGAGAAATCTCGCTGCTCCGTCAAAGTCGGCAAGAACACCACCGAACCCTTTGATGTCGAGAAAGGTTTGAGGCAAGGCGACGCGTTATCATGCAACCGGTTTAACATCGTTCTTGAAGCAATTGTACGCAACTCGCAAGTCAACAACAGTGGTACAATTTTTCAAAAGTCTGTTCAACTACTTGCTTATGCAGATGATATTGACATCATTGGGAGAACGAAGCGATCTGTTACCGGCGCGTTTGCAAGTATTGAATCGGAGGCGGCGAAAATGGGTTTGGCTGTTAATGAGGACAAGACGAAGTATATGCTATCATCGAGAAAGGAATCTCAACATCGTCGACTCGGGCAGAACGTCACGATGGATAGGTACAACTTCGAAGTCGTCAAAGACTTTGTCTACATCGCAAAATGACATCAGTGCAGAGATCAAACGAAGAATTACTCTTGCCAATCGCTGTTTCTTCGGGCTAAGAAGGCATTTGAGTAATAAAGCCCTCTCTCAAAGAACCAAGGAGACCTTATATAAGACCCTATTCATCCCGGTCCTGCTGTATGGGGCAGAAGCATGGACCCTGACAAAAAAGGATGAGAATCTACTTGGGTGCTTTGAAAGGAAGATTCTTCGGGTGATTTTCGGTCCAGTCTGTATCGATGGAGTATGGAGGAGAAGATTTAACAACGAGGTCAAGAAGCTAAAAATACAGCGGCTGAGATGGCTGGGACACGTGGAGCGTATGGACACCGACGCACCAGCCCGACGAGTCTTCGAATCTACCCCTGACGGTCTGCGCAGCAGAGGAAGACCCCACCTTAGGTGGCGCACACAAGTGGAGAACGGCCTCAACCAACTTGGAGTGCGTAACTGGAGGCAGCTAGCTAGGGACCGAGCTGGCTAGAGGGGCTTGTTGGTTGAGGCCGTAGTCCATCCTGGGCTGTGAGCGCCATCTAAAGTAAGATAAGATAGGACCTAAAATAAATAAATAAATTTGATGGCACAACAGCTCATGAAGAACTAAGGCCTAGTGACTTACAACTCTCAACTATTCCTGTGTGCGTGTCTGCAGGAATGGAGGGGACCTACAGTTTATTGCCGAATCCGAACGGCTAACGAGCGGCACTTTTCTGTGACAGTACATACTCTTGGAGGCTGGGGATCGAACCTTAGACCTCCGGCATGACAGTCCATCGCTATTTTTTAAAGCTAAAAAAAAATCTCGATTTCCCCTCTAGGGAATCACCAAAAAATCTTATGCTCCAAGTTTGAAGAAAATCGCTTCAGGGGTTTAGGCTGTAGGCCGAGGTACAGACAGACAGACAGACTGAATTGCGGGACCCACTTTTTTCGCGTTCTTTATTATCGTAATGTCAACTTTGATTGTTATCTCGAGTTCGATTTTTTGCACGAATCCATAACTTGCCCTATATGTAGTACCTATATCGCAAGTAAAAAATGCTAAAGTTGTCAATTTTGGGAAGTAAACGAACATGCTTATTAGGTCTGTTTGGTTACGAAACTTCATACGAATTCATTCGTTTAATTGTCAAGACGTTATAGGCTTAAAAATAAAATTAATATCTTTTTTTTTTCTTATTGAATTTTATTTGTTATATTTTTGATCGAGAGAATGCATTTCCTTAAATTTTATTATCAATTATTTTTATCAGTAATCAATTTTGTTTTTGATGATTCAAAAGCAAATGGTGTCACCGTCTAATAAAGCATTGGTGAACAAGAATAATAAAAAAAAAACACCGTGATAAGATTTCTTACAAGTGCTTTTGATTAATTCGGTTAAAGGTAAAACAGCTACATATATTTAAAAGTCTATTGACTCGTACCTCTATAATCATTGACTTTTGTACCCGATGAAAATAAACCCCAATAAAAGAATGTTTTCTTTAGTAGCTCAAGCTACTTAATCGATTGACGATCATCACATTGGACTAGTAGTTAACCGAGTTATTTTGACGTGAATCCAACTTCTATTGTTTTCACTCTGAGGTTCAGCAGTGGTTAAAATAAAAAAACACAAATCTGTTGTGCTCGTTACACCCCGACTTAGGGCATACAACAACCCAACCACAATTCAATCAACAATCAAGTTAATTTTTTTCGCTGTCCAAATAATACCATATGTCCCTTCATTTTGTAGCTAATCCACTAATGCAAGTCCAGAGGATAGTAATATACAAAAACTCCTTTAAGCACTACTTCTACCTTTTTTCTATCTCCAATCATGGCCAAGATTTGAACTGCACTCGCCCATGTCATGTTCATAATCCTAACATCGTTCATGCCCAGTGGAAGCGGCATTATAAGGATTCAAGTCCAATTTAAAAAAAAAAAATTTATCTAAATGCCAAGCAAAAATTTCATACCGAGAAAGCAGATGTCACAAAAAAAAAAAAAAACATCAAAAATCCTGGCTTTCTAACTTAGTCCATTGAAATGTTACAAAAATTTGGCCGAACCTTGCATTTTGTACACGACAAAATTTCTTTTGATGGATCTGTAGGAAGGATCAGTGTGAGTGTAAAACCGAGTTTTCGGGGTTGAACTCCCCCCCATTTGCCCGCCATTTAGGAAAAGGGGGCGTAAAAAGGTCTTCGCAATATCTTGAGAACCATACATAGCACAAACAAAATTTTACCATAATTGTGTAGAGAATTAAAATCTCAAAAATTTATGTAAGCACACTTTTTTTCGTGAAATTGAAAACAAAAAAGTTATGATCGAAAAAAGATGACCATTGTCAAGAAAAGTATCATTATCTTCTTCTTTTATTTATTTTATATCCTCTTTAAGATAAATTTCTTAGAACAGTCTTCTTTTTTTGGTTATAACTTTTTTGTTTTCAATTTTACGATAAAAAGTGTTATAACATAAATTGTAGAGAATTTAATTTCCTATACAAATGTGGTAAAATTTTGTTTGTGCGATGTATGGATCTCAAGATATTGCGAAGACCTTTTAACGCCCCCTTTTCCAAAATGGCGGGCAAATGGGGGGGAGTTCAACCCCGAAAACTCGGTTTTACACTCGCATTGATCCCTCCTATAGATCCATCAAAAAAAAAATGTGTCCTGTATGAAATGCAAGGTTAATGTAACATTTCAATGGACTAAGGACTAACTATGAAGTGGAATTAAGATAAAGTATGCAGACCAGTGTGAACACCGTTATTGAGATTAACAGTGTTGCACCAATAGGTTTGTTCGTTTTTTTTTTTTCCAAATCTGCCATTTTCTAACAATTTTTTTAAATCAACTTTAATAGAACTTAAGACTAAAATTGGATGAATTGGAAGTTTTTAGAATATTAACGAACAGAGGTTATACACCCGCTTCGCGCATAGCGGCAAAATTTCTTTTGTGCCATAGTTGTTGTCGAAATTGTCATTTTGGTTTGAACGTTCTTAGTACTCTTTCTGCACTCCTTTTTCAATTTTTCTATACTTTAAGTTTTCAATTTTCGGCTCCAAAGAATGATTTACGAGCTTTTTCTGTTTCTGATTGAATGAAGACATAAAACATTCAAAAGTTTTGTGTCTTTGTCAAAAGTAATAAATTCTAATTCAGTTTTGTGTAGTTTTTTTTTCAAATTCAGAAAGACGAACAGTCAATAGATGGGGCTTGTTTTGCGTTTGTAAACAAAAATCCGAATTGTGACATTTTAAGCATTTTCAATAAATCACAATGTTCAGTAATATTGGTTGAGTTCAAAAATGTAAAGCGTGGTATACACATTATATCGAACACGATGGACAGTCTGCTGACTATCAGTAAATGTAAATTTTCGTGAGCATCAGTTTGTCTGCCAAACCAACAAGCAGTGTTTACACACTATAAGACGGTATTAACATTGGACTTACTCCTCGGATTTATTTTGACGTCTATGTACTTTTTCTCGTTCCCACTTTGTGGTGAGAAAGAGATGGGCAAGTGAGGCAGGATTTTTTAAATTTTTTTAAAATTTTTGGATTTTTTTGACGTTTCCTTTTGTGACATTTATTTTCTCAGTATTAAGCTTAAATACTACAGAATCAAAGTTTTTTCAATTGGAAAACAATTTATTTAGTGAATTATCAATTATGTGATTGAAAAAGTTCTAATTAATTCTCCGACGAGCAAAGATTTGTATTTTTTTTTAATGACTGCTGAACGTCAGAGTGAATCGGTTGTGTTCACATTACTTGTGTCTGAACACGAGCTGACTGACTTCTGTCAAAAAAAAAATCGTAAATTTGAGCCCAATGTGAACACCGTCTAAGTCGTGAGCAAAACTGTCATACGTGATCGATAATGTGTACCTCGCTTAAAGTTTTGGCAATACAAAAAAAAAAAAAACGCGTTCCATTTCTTCGGACTTATATTGTCTGACCGAAATGTGTCTCCTTACCTCTGTTCTTTTACTTCCCAAAACTGATGATTTCTATGAACTTTTAGGAAGTAAGTCCCCTTTCACACGAAGATACTAGTTGCTGGAGATTTTTTTTTTGACGTTTTCTTTAAATCTCCTTAACAAACTCTTGTACGTTTCACGCAAGAAACAGAACCCGAAGAGATTTGGTGTTTTCCTTTCAAACTACTTTGGTTGAACGCACACAAACGTAGTGTGAAGAGGAACGTCAAAAAAAAAATCTCCTGAATTTGTTGACCGGGGAGATATCGTTTACCCCCCTTTCCTTTCTTCCTGCCCTTCTCGCCAATGAACTGATTGTTACTGGAAACTCAGTTGCTTCGTGTGAAATGGGACTAACAGAACAGCTCTTTTATTATGTTTTTGTTTGCTCTTTTGCTAATTTGGAGTTTTCGACAGTTCTGTTTCTTTTATCTGTCGCTACAAATTAGATTGCATAGAAAGTAAGTTATTAAATAAGAGAAAAATAAGTGATTCATGAACGCTAACATAGGGTGATTGCACAAAAGCCAATTAAAGTAGAAAGTAAAGGTTAAAATTATTTGTAATAACAAAATAAAATTGTGAAAAAAAAACAGAAATACATACATTTTTTAAAGCTATAGGGCATCATCAATTCCGTTATTGAGAAAATGACATGATAATTTAGTTAAGATTAATAAAATTTCTTTCTAAAAACGCCTTTAAGTGTATGGTTATTATGCAAAACACCCTGTGTAGAAGGTGGTTAAAACATTTGTTTATCAAATTTACCTTTTGTTGACATTTTATTGTTAAATAATTAATCGTATCTTATCTTTGAAAAAAAAAAATACCTTTTTGTATTTAAACACACAAAAAACCTTTTTTTGAAATAGCCTGTTTTTAATTTTGTTAATATTAGGTTTTCATCATTTAAAACAACAACATACATACACATAAGTAGAGCTACCTAACGTTTATTTTAAGATTAGCTGTTCATAGCCGTTTTTTTTTGTAATCATAGGCAAGGCTCTCACTGAAGTGGTGACGAAGAGGAGTTGTAGTGGCGTGGTGACTAAGTAGGAGATGGAACTTGGTTAAATTTATATAATTAAATGAAGATGCGCTCATCAAAGTGGAGTGGCGGTGGCATGATATTTTGCAGGTGGTGTGGTGCCAGTCTGCTGCCACATATCTCGAACATGTTTAATTTTCAAGTGGCAAGTGAGTGGTGACGGAGTGGATTTTTGTACTGTTTACGAGTATGCTTGTGATTATTGACGTATATAGACCGAGAGCTGGTGAACGTAGTTTGCCACCGCAGTGCGCGTTAAATAACTTTCATATCACTTCGCCGCCAGTCCATCACTAAGCCACTTGTTCACCACTCCACTGCCATTCGCTACTCCTTTATCACTCCACTTCTTCGACACTTCAGTGAGTGCCTTGACTTATATGGGTTGGTATGTACATTGATGGAAAAAATTAAATATCGAAAACCAAAATTTCAAGTGACAGAGTTTCGAAATCCAAAATCTCAAATAATGGAAATCTTTTATAATTTATTTCTTCGTGCGAAAGGGGACCTCTTTTTCGACAAATTAGGTAAGAGGTGTGGAAATGTTTCTTCTTTTCCCTGCATTTCCCCCACTCATTCCGTCAATACGAAAAACGACGAAATGAAAGAAAAAAAAATGGTGTAATTATCAGGCTCTTCAAAAGAAAACTACAAAAATCGCACGATTTTTTTTCGTGATTTTAAAGGTAAACCAAATTTAGTAAACATCAAAAACTTTCCTTCGATTTTTCCCCATGTGAAAGGAGCCTGAAAGCAACGCTGAAGATAACGTTTGACAGCACTTTGATTAGCCAATAGAGCTTTTTAACAAACAGCAATATATCTCTGTCTCGTTCATTTTTAAATGTCAAACTAAAATTCTTGGCACAATGACATGTATTTGTTTGTTTTATTTTGGAGGTAAATAGATATTTGGAATTGTTTTTTTCCTTTTTTTATAGAAAACCTTAAAGTAAAAATGTTTTTACACTTTATATAAGATATATTTTAACCTTTTTATGACACAAAATAGCTAGATTTTTGTAATTAAAATTAGCCCGCCTTTTCTTTTCTTTCTAATTTCATCTGTCATTGTGCCAAGTTTTTGCTGTCATTTGAAACTGACAATTTGGTAGAGATCTCTATTAGGTCTGTTCTGTGAGTTTAAGTGCAATCTTTTTTTTGTGAACTTTGACAGAACTTTGGACTTCGTAGAAATTTGGCTGTTTTAAGGGAGTAAACGAACAAAGGTATATTTATTTCAAATCGAGAATCTTTTTTATTTTTTTCACTTGACAACTTGCAATTTTACCAATTTCGTATGACACAAAAATTTGACTTATCAATCTTTTTTAGATTAAAATCATTTAATGAATTTTCTATTAAATGATAACAATTCCTAAAATAATCAACATTTATGTTAGGATTTTTTAATAGAAAATTCAAATTGAATCAACTAAACCATATGGCCGGCTACTAGCCACACGACAAACGCATTGATTGCCAGCTCTCTCTTTCGCTCTAAAAAAGAAAAAAAAAAAAGCTAAGCTGCAACCTGCAACCATATTTGGATAAAATTAGTATTTTAAAGTTTTAGCATTCACAATGATGCTGTGTGCGATGTTGATGTGACACACTTTCTAGCAAAAAAAAAGTCCTTGCCATAGATGGCATCTTGTTCAAATGTAATTTGTTGTTAAATAATGAGCCACTGTATCGAAACTACTATCAACAAAAACCCCAACCAACAAAATGTCTGTTTCATTATAGGAGTTCTAGGTTTTTCACGGTTTTCAGTATTTTTTTTTTTTCTAAAAATTTCAACACCAAATTGGAATGATTTGTTGTGATGGCTACAACAGGTGAAGAGCGTGCAATTGTGTCATGTCAGCATAAGTAAAAACAAGACAGTAATGCATATACATATGCAATGCTCGATATTTGTGCTGAATTAAGCAATTAATAAATACCAAACGATAAATGGTGGCCTGTGAATAGGGTTTAATTTTTTATTTTCAATTCTGGTTTATACATTTTACACTTAGTAGTGGGTCCATAAAAAAAAGTTAACATGGCGTGAACTCATATGGCGCTGAGCTATGGAATTGTTCCCATGGGCGATATATATGGAAGTTGTTCTCGCGAGAACGCTGTTTTAATTGAAGAAAAAATGGAAGAACTAGCGACTGTTGATTATTTTTGTATTTTTTTTTTTTAACGCATGAATGTGTGACAAGGATAATAGAGTTATTATAATGACATGAAGCATTAATAAACAAAGTGAGTTGACAGTTTGAACATTTAAATTGGTTCTTAGCTTCAATGAACTGATTTTAAATTGGTATTAACGGCAAATTTTTAATTCTAGAGCTATTCTATGTATAGTCAGTGGCCTTCCTAGCCAACCGATTAACCTCCGGCAACGAAAACTTCTTCATCTACCTTCTTACCGACGACGCGACGTACGACTAAACCGACAATTTTCAGCGTTTGACATGAAAAAGAAGTTCTTTTACGCTTTGGATTTGACATAATCAGTGTGTTTCTTTATTTATTCCGGATAAGGAACAGAATGGATGGAAAAGACAAAATGTTTATCCAGAATATCCAGAATGGAATTAATAAAGAAACAAAACTAGAACAAAAAGAATGGCAATCCAGTTGTTCGGTGAAATGTCAAAACAATTGCAGAAATAAATGTTTTTATTTTGGATATTTATGTGTTCTCAAAGTCAAAAGTTAAGTAAATTTTACATTAAATTCATAAAATTTATACTCTGGTACGTTTATTCGCGTTATTATGCTGTTTTTAAATAATTAACACCAATGTGAATCTGCCATAATTGAGTTTAAGAACACCAATTATACTGAAAACTGAACGCGCCCAGTATTCTTTTTCTATTCTTTTTATTCCACACTTCACATGGAATAAAAAGAATGGATTCCGAATGTTCCGGAATGAATAAAAGAACAACAAAATAGTTTATCCGGAATATTCCTTGGAATAAAGAAACGCAAAACTGGTATTCCGAATATTCTGGACATACCGGAATGAATAAAGAAACACACTCAATGTGTTAATGGTTTTTAACAGCAGTTGTTATTTTATTTTGACTTCATGGCAAGACATCTTCTTTTTCCATAAGGAAATAGTTTAAATGGATAGTATTGATTAGCGGCTTTCGATTCTACTTCAATCCTTTGTCATTTCTTTTTTGTATTTGCGGACTGTAGGTAGGTAGAAATGGCGGCCCCAAGCAACCTAAGCTCGGTGATCCAATTAGCGCTGAAGAGCGCCGTTTTGAAACCATAACTCGTGTGACCTATTTATTTGAAACGGTATTGAGGAGGGATTTGCCGGTCAATATGCCAGGCAAAGGAAGATTGTTGGTTTCAGAATCCGTTTTTTCCACCTGCTAGTGGTCTAGGGATTCTGACGGGAGGCATGGTGCAGTAGCTACCAAGTTCACCTTAGGCCGTGTGTGAATTCGTTTAAAATGTCGATTAAATTTTATCCAAGATTAAATTTTGACATTTATACATACAGATTCACCTCACTAGTGTCAAAAATTATACTTGATAAAATTTAACGCGATTTTAACCCAATTCACACACGGCCTTAGTGCCATTTCGTTCCGTAAATCAAGTAATAACGGATCTGATACACAAATATAAACTAGTTGAGTTGGTTGGAAAATTATTTTAGTTTTTTAAATGTCCTTGTCATAGGCCTTATTTTATGTTATAGTAAAATTTATTTTTAAAAAATTAAGAATCGTAATTTGAACTGAACCTTGCGAGATTTTCTATTTTTGTCTCTTTTAGTGTAAACTCGTATCGTATGAAATGTGGAATTTCGAAGCATTTTCTTCATAAGCCACCCGCCTGGAAAAAGAATCTAATTTTCAATAATGCCCTGGCAAGTTTTTCATATTTACTAACAAGGGTCTAGCAAGGGTTACTAGTGGCATTCGCTAGGCCCTCGCCAGTTATAAACCTTTTTTCCACGTCAGTTAAATTCTGCCAAAGCTCTGACTAGTTAAAACTAGATTTGTTCCACATATTTTGTTTTATATGGTTTTCCATTCAAACATTTCAGATATAGGTGTCAAAGCTAGAAGCTATCAGTCGCTCTATATTATATTAATCTAGTTGTACACTCTAAATGATCGCTTTCGTGGCCAGTCCATGTCCATGGAAGGATGTTGCTTCGAAGAATTCAGTTTACTTACAACGTCTCAGCTTGCCGATGAACTGATGGTCATCCTGATTGGTCCTGTCAACATAGTTCTGATAGTCCCTATATTCATGCCGTTTGTGTGCATTTACGTTCGTTTAAAAGCGTGCAGTATCATCGTTTGTACTTCTGCGGCAGTGCGCTTTCCGTAGCTTATATTGGGAGATTGGGATTTTTCTTGTTAATGATGATAAAAGCTCACTTATTTCAGATTTTTATTACGATATAATAAGATCCCACTTTTATTAATTTTTAGTAAAATGATTTCACATAGTTAGTTCGCATCGTGTGCCTCACCAGTACTGAATTAAATAAATGTTCTCAGCGAGGCACTAATAGGGGTCTGTCATGTTTTCCTCGTCCATATGTTTTCCTTACCGAAAACTTTCCAGGGCCTCGCCTAAACTTACCAAAAACTTGCCTTTTTTCTATGCGGGCAATACTTAACGCTTTTAAAACACTAAGCTTTGTTTTTAAATTATATTTATTCTTGTTATCGTAGCATTTATATTAATATTTTCAATTATTTCTATTTCCATGTATTTTCTGGACACATTTTGGAACACAGGGACCACATCCGGCCTTGATCATTGTAAGTAAAAAGTCCTTTTATAGTTTATCTAATTTGTTTAAAATTATATAAATAAAACAATAATAATAATAATATTTTAACCTAGTTTTAAAAATAAATCTAATTCATACACAAATATTCTTTTATACTTACTTCTTCTATTTTACTACTACTACTAAAAAAAAATACAAAAATTAAAAAAAACAACGTGAATTAAACCCAACGCAACATCCAAAATTAATTTCCATATAGAGTCATAATGCTGAAACATTTGCGGTAAAGTATTTTCTAAGAATTTTTTTTTTTTTTTTTTTTTTCGAATTTTTGTATAGATTTTAATTCTTTTTATGTAAATTCAAATATAATAGTTTATAATATAGAAATGCACATGTTTGAAGCATAAAAAATCATAATTTTTTTCGCATTATTAGTTCTTAAATTAAACATAATGAATTTTGAAAAAAAAATCCTTTACTTTTATTGTGACAATAATCCAAAGAAACAACAAAAAAAAAATATACAAACAAAATTTGCCCTTTCAGAATCTACAAGTTAACATGAAACAAAATTTAAAAATTCAATGTAACATTGAGAGTGTTTCGGCGGGAGAAAAAAATCATACCAAATTATGTTCAAGAAATGACAATGACAATATAATTGAGTGTAATGAAGAACTTGGAGATTTTAAGGGTTTCGGAAAGGTATTTCGTTATACAAATATTTTAAATTATTTTTTTTTTTTTTTTTGTGAAAAGAATTGAATGAAATTATATTTTTTTTTTAAGAAATCATCCCTTGGATACTTAAACTTAATTAATATAATATTTGGTTTTAAAATAATCATATTATGCAGTCAAGGTTTTTTTCGCTTTGTTTAGTTTTTTTTTTTTTTTTTTGGAGGCTCTTTTACTTTTACAAATTGGCAGACATTTTTGGCTCAGAGGGTTCGTGTAGGTACTTTTGGATAGTTTTACTTTTCTTTGATAGAAATCATCACAATTCCTCAAAAATTGACACATTACAATATTTTTAGTTCAGAACGTACACAAACGAACACATTCCTTCGAGAAAGTATCCGAGATTTTTTATACAAAAATTTTAGGATACCTTGAGCTGTTGTTGAATTCATTTGACAGACGCCCGAAGAGGTCAATAATTTTCCAATATAAACATATATTGACAGCTAAACATTTTTTTTAAGCTCTGTTTGTTTACTTTATCGGCAAACTGGTAGATAAAAACTGTTATACGTATGCGATTTCATTGAAATTGATTTGAAAATTTCGGCAATATATGGAGAATCCGCAATTTCGTCTGGTTAAACTCAGACTTGTAAAGTACTTAAGTATTTCAGGACTTCAGTCCTCTCAAGTACAAGTACTAGGTACTGGTACTTGTACTTCAGTACCGTGATACTGATACTTAAAAAAGGCAAGTACCAGTATTTTTCAAGTATTTGGATACTTAAGTACTTGAGTGGTACTTCAAGTACTTTGACAAGTACTTTCAAGTACTTCAAGTACTTCAAGTACTTTCAAGTACTTCAAGTACTTTCAAGTACTTGACCAGTATTTTGAAGTAATTTATCAGTTCTTCGATTCAACGTCATTTATTTTAGCCTTTTGGACCTTGTATAAGAAAGAAAAAAAAAAAAAGGTACCCTAGGCTCTTTGAACAAGCGCAAATTATATAAAAAAAAACAATTTTTAAACTTTGTGACTCGAAATAGAATCTCCTGAATTTACATATACATACATACATAAGCTCAATGAAATTTTTTTTAATTTCCACTTCATTGCTAGGGCAACCAAAAATATTCCCTTAAAAACTAATTTTAAGCGCTTATAATCAACCCTTAAAAATCAATTATATGCTGCAAAAAAATGATTATATGCCCTAAACTATGTTCAATAGATGTTAAATATTTCTTGCAAAAATATAATCTTTCATAAATTTTTTTAGAAAATGCATTAAAAAGATCGACCCCATCATAAAAAAGGAAAAACAACAACAAAATAAAACACATAAATTCCAAGTGAGATTGTCAGAACGAAACGCCAATTTGTGTTGTGTTGTGTTGAGGACTGAAGTCGTTATTACGACAGGTTTGTCGGCAAGAGAAGTCTGACTAACTTGCCAACAAACCTTGCGTGATACCGGCCTCAGTCTTTCTAATCTAAAAAGGGCCAAAAGCAATTAAAAATATATGCATGTTTTTATTTAATGGCAAATCCTTTAAATTAACATATATTTAACAAACACAACGATGGCATCAAAAATACTAACAAAGCACATGTCACAAAAGGAAACGTCAAAAAAATCCACAAATTTTTAAAAAATTTAAAAAAGCCTGCCTCACTTGCCTGTCTCTTTCTCACCATAGAGTGGGAACGAGAAAAAGTATATAGACGTCAAAAAAAATCCAAGGAGTAAGTCCAATGTGAACACCGTCATGGCGTGATGGTTAGTGCGATGGACTGTCATGCCGGAGGTCTAGGTTCGATCCCCATGAGCCTCGCCACCTAATAAATTTTAAAAATAAAACGGCTACTGCCTCTTGCGAGGAATTGACAAAACCTCCAAGAGTATCTTGTCATAGAAAAGTGCCGTATTTTTCATAAAACGGATCGTCTTAAGGATTGATAGAAAAAATATGCTCAGCATATTTTCGGTTGCTCTTTCATTGCCAACTGCCACATCAAGTAGACCGGGGTAAATTGTAACAAACATATTATTATTTTTTTTTTTTTACAAATACTTTCAATTTATAAAGAAGATAAATAAGAAAAAAATATAGCACCATCAATAAAATATACAAAAGGAATATAAAAGTCTAAAAATTATTATATTATTTCAATAATTTATTTATTTAAATAATTTTTAATGTTTTCAAAAAAAAAAGGACCAAAATCACTATTAATTTTTTGAAAAAAAAAACTGAATTTAGTCATGACAAGAGATACTTTTGGCGTTTTTTTCAATTGCTCGCAAGAGGCAGTAGCCGTTTTATTTTTAAAAATTATTAGGTGGCGATGGCGAGGCTGGTTCCTAAAATGTGTTTGAAAATGTGTATAATACATAAACTTAACTAAAACCAGGCACGTAGTCAGAGGGGGGACTTGAGGGGCTGAAGCCCCTTCCGAAAGGATTTTAGTATAAGGAAATCCTTTTTTTCTTAATAACATAAGACAAAATTCCGAAGATGTTTTCAGAAATGTTTTTTAATCCACATCGCAACTTGACTTATTTAAAATTTAATTTTGTTAAACAAACAACACGTTATAACCCGGAAACGGAATTTACTAAGGCCTTTTATATTAGAAAAAGATGCCCTGCAATTTTCCCTAAGCCTAAAGATTAATAGAACACGAGATATAAGCATTTTAAACGAACATTATCAGAATTTTTTTTCGAAACTTTTTTTTTGTTGATTTTGTATCCAACATTTATATCCATAGCTACATACCTATATACAAATTGTGCAAAAGACTAAACTAAATGACGTTGAATCGAAGAACTGATAAATTACTTCAAAATACTGGTCAAGTACTTAAAAGTACTTGAAGTACTTGAAGTACTTGAAAGTACTTGAAAGTACTTGAAGTACTTGAAAGTACTTGTCAAAGTACTTGAAGTACCACTCAAGTACTTAAGTACCCAAATACTTGAAAAATACTGGTACTTGCCTTTTTTGAGTACCAGTACCAGGGTACTGAAGTACAAGTACAAGTCCCGGTACTGGTACTGTACTGGTACTTGTACTTGAAATTTTACAGCTCTGGTTAAACTATTAAATGTCTTTTCATAGCAGGAATTTGACAGCTAAGGGTCCAGTTATAGCGATCAGGAAAACGGATCAGGAAAAAATTTCCTTTTGTAAATTTCAATGTTTTATTAAACGATTTAAAATATAAAAAGTATATGAATCGATGATAAACCAATTGAAATATTTTTTCCATTAAAAAAAAATTAATTTGGGAGAAATACTTTGCTTAAAACAAGTACTTATTCACTTTCCTGATGGACATTTACACAATAAAACAATAAACTAAAGTTGCGGGATAACTTGCCGACAACTCGAAAGCAAGAAAATCATACAGTTAATGCTTCTAGTCGGCTCCCATGTACCGATACACTAAATTGGGGATTATGTATAGCGTTGCCCCCCTGCTACAATAATTGTAGCGTAAAATATTCCAAAAACACTACAATTTCGAAAAATAAAATTCTAGTTTAGAAAGACGATTTTGATAATTTTTACTTTCCATTCGGAAAGTAAAAAATAGAATTCTCAGTGCTCAACTTAAGCACAGCGAAAAACTGTGTTACGGGCATGAATTACATGCGTGTTATCGATAGTTTGTATGAAAAGTTAATGTTTTTTCTTTGATGGCGTCGATCATCCCCGCTTCGTTTTTTTTTTTTTTTTTTTTTGACTAATTTCTTTCGACCTTGCAAAAAAACACGTGTAATTTTACAGATAATTATATTTTTGGCAGTATGTTGTTTGTTGTGTTTTTGCACGTTTTAGAGCAAACTACATTTAAAATCCGCCACACTACATTTTCAACCTGTTACGGGGGCAACACTGATTATGTTATAATCCTTAATAAGATTTTGTGAACCAGACAAAATATATCTATCTAACCTTGGGAATGCTATTAACATTTTTAATTTTTAAAAAAAGTTTCTGTACTAAGGGATCGATAGTATTTATTTCTATTCAAATAAATTGTTCTAATTTGGTTTGTTATTGGATTTTTTTTTGTTTCGGTAATCAGTCTGCATTTAAATAAATAAAACATCTTTTGAGTCAAGACTCAAGAGTCAAGAATCTTTAAAATTACATTTTTGAATGAAATACAAATGATCTTAAGTAAAAAGTAAAATGTCTTGCCTTAAAATAAAAAAAAAAAAAAAATAATTACTCAAACTGAATTCTTGACTCAAAAGATCCTCCACGTATTCCAAATTGTGTTATTATTTCATTTTTTTATATTTTTTATAACGTTTTAATGTATATGTGTGTTCAATTAAAATAAGATGTGACGTGTCGAAAAAAAGCTGTAAATTTAGGTTTATAAGAGTCAGTGAAATTCAAAAAGTATGACAATCAAGAAATGATGGATATTGGTAATTTTTGTCACAATTTTTTATTGTAAATGATTAAATCAAACAGAACATGAAAATATAATGGCTGGATTCGCACTTACGTACTGACATACCAATTACACATATCAAGGAAACTTATTAAGGCTGATTTCCAATGCCGCGTTCGCGTTAGAGACGCTTACGTATACGTTTACAAGCTTTACGAACGCGTCGACATGACAGACGACTTGAAGAGAATCTGAAAATCAAAATGAACCTACATAACTGTAATTTCGGATTCCTTTCAACAAACTATTCCATTATTTTTTAAACAAAGTCGATTTTTTTCTTTCAATTTTTTCTTCCGATTTTTTCTTCTAAATAAATCGATTTTTTTGTTGAAAGGAATTCGAACATTAGTTTAACTGTCAAAACGCACGCTGAAGTTGATTTTTTTCAACTTTAACGTTGAGGTAGCTTATGTTACGTTGGTTTGTGTACATGCTAATAAGTGCCAAATCGTAACATAATACCCAACGCGTCATTGTAAACAATTTGCTTAAATTGCTATGTGTGAGCTTTCGCGTTGAAAGAAAAATCTGTCAAAGCGACGTCCAACGCGGCTTTGGAAATCAGCCTTAAATGCCAAAAAACGAGCAATTCATTCACATAGTGCAGTATTACGAGCATGTAGTTTATGTCTCAGATACATTTTTGCACATTATATTTCATACTATGTATGTACCTATGTATGTTTTACATAAATGTCCTAACAAATAAAATATATATGGCCATAGATATATTCCCGTACCAATTTAGTAATAACCTCTATTTTTTTCAATTTATGATGCAAGTTTCATATACAGAAATGGAATTTTTCTATTTTCAAATTTCCTTAAAAGGGTAAATAATCAATATGAAATTGTATAAAATTTATTTTTATAGACTTTTTTTTTTTAACCTGACAACATTGAACACTGCGTCTTTTGACATGAGAGTTAATTTATATTATATTTTGGCTCAAAGTAAAAAAGAGTAGACTTAACGCAGAAAAACGTTTGCTACTTGATATTACCTGTATACGATTATAAGTGTACTATTTTGTTTTAAAGTTGTACATATGTAGGTTAGGGTGGCGCTTATTTTGGCAATATTTGAATTTCTTTCATATTTATTGGATTATTTCCTCTAACTGGGATTTTGAACAAAATTAAGAGAATTTTCTCTTTATTGTTAACTCTAATTAAGTAATATAATATTGATAACTTCACGAAAAAAAAAATATTGAAATATACCCGCAGCATCTTTAATTAGCCACCATTAAACGAAAAATGTAAAAAAAAAAAAAAGAAAAATCACTATTTTCCACCGTAATTGGGGATACAAAATTTTTATAAAATGTAAAAATATTTGTTTTTTATATTTAAGAACATGGTCTTAAGATTTTTGCCAAGTTTCATTTTTATCCATCAATAATTATAATTTTGCGGAATTTTTTAGTAAAAGACTAAAAATCTACCTTCAATTTGTATGGGGAATTTCAAGTGCTCCAGTGGCACGTGTTAACGTTAACCGATTTCAATGAAATTTTGCACAGAATTTTTTTAAGTCAGCCTCATCACTTTTAGGGGAGGGGAGTGGGGGACGAAAGAAATTCGAACATTGCCAAAATAAGCGCCACCCTAATGTAGGTTTTGTTTCTCATACTAAAATTAATATTTGAATAAGAATCACAGTAGGTTAAGTTTTACTAATTCACAATTAAGTCTTAATTCAGAGAAAAGTAGTAAGATACGGTCTATAAAAGAATCATTTTAATTTATAGATTTAAGCTTTTATGTATAACATTTTTAACGATTAAACAAATAAAAACCTACAATTATGTGCTGAAGATTTAATTTGTATTTTCCACTTACATATGTACTTCGATATGTTCAAATTATGTGTTGGCTAAACCCCACAAAAGCTTCATTTTGGCCAGTTTATATTTCAGAGATCTCGGAGGAATCCGTATTCTCAGAAATATAAACACAATTCCTCACAAAAATTCCTCAGTTTTGCTGTCAAAAAAACTGAGGAATGTTTTTTTTTTTGGATTCGTTGCTCAATATTATCTTCTGTCGCAGTAAATCAAATAGAAAGAAAGGAAAAGCAAGTGTTTTTGAGGAATCTTGTTTATATTTAATGCTCCTGCTCTTTCAAAGTGACGGAGCAAAATTACTAAGCGCTCTGAAATATAAACAGACCAATTTATTTGAAGTTCAAACTCAAAAGGTTAACAAAATGGAATATAAAATTTTTTAAAAGTCAATTTCGAATCTGCCTACAACAAGTACTAATTTTTTTTTTGATGGCATTTTTTTTTCACTTGTCATAAGTCATCGCAATAAAAGTTGACAGTTCGAAAATTGCGTGGAATTTAAATTGAAAGTTTTTGTTAGACGACCTTGTACAATCCAATTAGAAACGAATACATTTGGCATGTTCAGGATAATAAGATTTCAGAAGTTTCTCTACGTCAAAAAATTAGCAAGCGAATCCAATATTTCTTTTTCCTCAGAGTTTTGACAGCAAAACTGAGAAATTTTGCTCAGGAATCCTGTTCATGTAACTGAGATTACTCAGGGCTCTGAGATATCATTTGCCCGAACATGCCAGTTTAATTGGCTTAGTCAAGTGACGTATAATTACAAAATGCCACATCGAACTGAAGCGAAAGCGATATTTACAATTGGCCCAATTTTATTTTTTTATCAGTCTGTTTGGTAACGTTAAATTTCTTGCAAATTTTCAAATTTTGCTGTCAAAAACCATAGCTTAAAAAACTGAATGGTGGGAAACTTGTAAACAAATGACTTTCACAAGTGTCGCAAACTTGGGTTTTTTTTCCTATTGATTTTGACAGCAAATTCGGCGATGTCGTCGTATAACGTTTCGAGTTAACAAACTGGCATAATAATACAATCAGAGTTTGGCTGAGTTCCAAAATGCATCAGATGCGCATTTAAAGCGTTTTTGTTTGGTAATCCGGAAGAACTGTGCGGAAGACTCTGATACGGAATGCCGAATGAACAAGTTGAAAACTTTTTATTGATTCTGAAGCGTGTGTTTCGTTGTATAGCCTAGAATGCTGCTGACGCGAAAAGAAAAATTCCATACAAAAATGACACAACGAAATCACTAACGAAAAATTTCGTTCTGCTTTTCGTGCTGTGGTACGCTGTTCGATGAGCCAAATCGATTACTTGGAGAGATCATCTCCCCTCATTTTTCGCACAGAATTAATTGCTGTACCATTAATTGTGTGCGGAAAAGTGACATTTGGTCTCTATTCGTGTTTTTATTTGTTGTTTCGTTTTGTTTTTTGGTTTTGCAAACAATGACACTTTCAAGGGGGTAATTTTTCGTTGTCATGTTGGAGACCAACTTAAAATTTCATTTCGTATCAGCAGCGTACTAGGCTTATTTGTAAAACCTCAAATGCAGATTTCAAATTACAGCTGTTTTCATTCTTGATTATTTTTAAACACGGCGAAGACTATTTGGAAAATTTTGATTCTTTTTCCAAAGTAAATGGTGAGATTGAATATATGCATTTTATAATAATATACTCCAAAATAAATATTTAGTAGGTAAATAAAAGAAAGTAGATCGAGTTTAATCACGAATGTGCAATCTCTACTTCAAAATCAAATAAAAAAATTACATTTCACGATATTGACGTTTAAAGAATTAAGCATGTCTGCGTGCTTCTGGTTATGATTAGCTTTGTTCAGTGAAAAAATAGTCAGAACAGAACAGAACAACAACTTATTTTGACATTTTTCACAAATCTCTGTTCTAAGTTGTTCTACCTCAAAAGCAAGTACAGAAAATCCTGCTCTAAACTGTTCCAAACAGACTCACTGAACAGCAAGTCAGAACAGTTTAGAACAGCAAAAACCTGTTCTTTTCTGTTCTAAACTGTTCGGGAACAGCCTCACTAAACACTCCTATTCTTTCTTTAAATTCAGAATCGATTTTCTCTTACTTTTGAGAGAAGAACTGTCATCTGTCACCAATCGAACAATTTCAGAGGCATTCGGAATGCTTCCGAATCGAACAATTTAGAAGCATTCGGAATGCTTCCGGACGACCAAACGAATACGCCATTACTGCGCAAACTGCGCATCAAACATTTTTTAGCTGCTTCGATTTAAAATATTTTGTTTGCGTTCCGAAACGTCAAACTTATGCAAAGTAATATTTCTACAAAGCATCAAGTTTGCGTTGCTGGTGCGTATGAAAAATGTATTACTACCGCATCAAAACATTATTTTTTTTACATTTCGGAACTCAGCCTTTACTGTACATATTTACTATCAAAAATATATTTAAAAAAAAAAAAAAAAACTAATTAAGACCGCTTAAGTACAACAAATGGAACTTTTTTTAAGTGTTTTCAAGCTTTTGAAGAGTATTACATGTTGGAGACGATGTTCGACTATGTTCGAAATCCTAAAGTTATATATTTTTATTTATTAAACAATTATATTTATACTTATTTTAATTTATTTTGTTTTAAGAAGATTGTGTATCTATAAGCTAAGCATGCATGTTATGAACAAATTTAAGTGTTTTTTAAACCAACTACACGACACATTATCACTACAATGTATTTTTATTGCATGTTGGAATAATTAACACCAATAACATACATAATGTAGTTCCAAAATTAAATATTCAAAATAATAGCAATATACACAACTTTTTGGTTGGAGACAGCATGAAACAATATATTTCTCCACTTTTCTTACTTTTTTTTTTATTTTAAATAAATTACGGTTATTTTATTTTATCAATTTACAGGGTGAATTGGAGCAACAACTGTTACAAGCGAATCCTATTCTAGAAGCATTTGGTAATGCTAAGACCGTCAAGAACGATAACTCGTCTCGATTTGTAAGTATTTAAATTTTTAAATATATACATTTTTAAAAAAAGATAAGCGCGAAAGTGAAAACTTTTCAATTCCAATTTATATCCTTTTATTGCTAAGCTCACAACCAAACACTATAATTCCTATTGTTTTTCTTTTTAGGGTAAATTTATTCGCATTAACTTTGATGCATCTGGTTATATTTCTGGAGCTAACATCGAAACATATCTATTGGAGAAATCCCGTGCCATTCGTCAAGCCAAAGACGAAAGAACATTCCATATTTTCTATCAGCTGTTAGCCGGTGCTTCGGCCGAGCAACGAGATAAATTCATTCTAGATGATATTAAGACTTATCCATTCCTATCGAATGGTTCGCTTCCAGTACCCGGCGTCGATGATTACGCCGAATTCCAAGCGACCGTCAAGAGTATGAACATCATGGGCATGACCAATGATGACTTCAATTCGATATTCCGCATTGTTAGTGCTGTGCTATTATTTGGTTGCATGAAATTCCGCCAGGAGCGTAACAATGATCAGGCAACATTGCCTGATAATACAGTAGCGCAAAAGATTGCTCATTTATTGGGTCTAAATGTGACTGATATGACTCGGGCTTTCCTTACGCCACGCATCAAGGTGGGTCGTGATTTTGTGACCAAAGCTCAGACCAAGGAGCAAGTAGAATTTGCCGTAGAGGCGATTGCCAAAGCGTGCTACGAGCGAATGTTCAAGTGGTTGGTGAATCGTATCAATCGTTCTCTAGATAGAACCAAGCGTCAGGGTGCTTCATTTATTGGTATTCTCGATATGGCTGGTTTTGAAATATTCGAACTGAACTCATTTGAGCAGTTGTGTATTAATTACACAAACGAAAAACTTCAGCAGCTATTCAATCACACTATGTTCATTCTGGAGCAGGAGGAGTACCAACGCGAGGGTATTGAATGGAAATTCATTGACTTTGGTCTTGACTTGCAGCCGACTATTGACCTGATTGACAAACCCGGTGGAATTATGGCTCTTCTCGATGAAGAATGTTGGTTCCCCAAGGCAACGGATAAGACATTCGTTGAGAAGCTTGTCTCGGCGCATTCTATGCATCCTAAGTTCTTGAAGACGGACTTCCGTGGCGTAGCTGATTATGCGATTATGCATTACGCTGGCAAGGTTGACTATTCGGCGGTCAAGTGGCTAATGAAGAATATGGATCCACTGAACGAGAATATTGTATCACTATTGCAGAATTCACAGGATCCATTTGTTGTGCAGATTTGGAAAGATGCAGAAATTGTGGGCATGGCTCAGCAAGCTCTTACCGACACTCAATTCGGTGCACGAACTCGCAAGGGTATGTTCCGTACTGTGTCTCATTTGTATAAGGAACAACTGGCTAAGCTGATGGATACACTGCGTAACACCAATCCTAATTTTGTGCGGTGCATAATTCCTAATCATGAAAAGCGTGCTGGAAAAATTGATGCTCCACTTGTGCTTGACCAATTGCGTTGCAATGGTGTATTGGAGGGTATTCGTATATGTCGCCAGGGCTTCCCCAATCGAATTCCTTTCCAGGAATTCCGTCAACGTTACGAACTTCTGACGCCAAATGTGATTCCCAAGGGATTCATGGACGGAAAGAAAGCCTGCGAGAAGATGATCCAGGCTCTGGAGTTGGATTCGAATTTATTCCGTGTAGGACAGTCGAAGATTTTCTTCCGAGCTGGTGTACTGGCTCATTTGGAGGAAGAGCGTGATTACAAAATCACCGATTTGATTGTGAACTTCCAAGCCTTCTGCAGGGGATTCCTTGCACGTCGCAACTATCAGAAACGTCTGCAGCAGTTGAATGCCATAAGAATTATCCAGAGAAACTGTGCAGCCTATCTGAAGCTTCGCAATTGGCAATGGTGGCGTTTGTACACGAAGGTGAAACCACTGTTGGAGGTAACTAAGCAGGAGGAAAAACTCGTGCAGAAGGAAGATGAATTGAAGCAGGTTCGAGAAAAGCTCGAAAGCTTAAATAAGAGCACCCTGGAGTATGAGAAAAAATGGCAGCAGGCTAACGAAGAAAAGACTGCCTTGGCTGAACAATTGCAAGCTGAGATTGAGCTCTGTGCTGAAGCTGAAGAGGGCCGTTCAAGATTAATGGCTAGAAAACAAGAACTCGAGGACATGATGCAAGAGCTTGAGGCACGTATTGAAGAGGAAGAGGAACGTGTTCTCGCTCTAGGCAATGAAAAGAAAAAGCTTGAGGTGAATATTCAAGACTTGGAGGAACAATTGGAAGAGGAAGAAGCTGCTAGGCAAAAGTTGCAACTTGAGAAGGTGCAATTGGATGGAAAAATTAAAAAGTACGAAGAAGATCTTGCCCTGACTGATGATCAAAATCAAAAGTTACTCAAGGAGAAGAAACTACTGGAAGAACGGGCCAATGATTTGTCTCAGACCCTCGCCGAAGAAGAAGAAAAAGCTAAGCATTTAGCAAAACTGAAAGCAAAACATGAAGCAACAATAAGTGAACTTGAAGAACGACTCATCAAAGATCAACAACAACGCCAAGAATCGGATCGTTCAAAGCGAAAAATAGAAACCGAAGTGGCTGATCTGAAGGAGCAACTCAACGAACGCAGAATTCAAATTGAAGAGCTACAAACGCAACTTTCTAAGCGCGAAGAAGAACTCACCCAAACTCTGATGCGAATCGATGAAGAATCTGCCAGCAAAGCAACTGCACAAAAAGCTCAGCGTGAACTTGAATCACAGTTGGCTGAAATCCAAGAAGATCTTGAAGCTGAAAAAATTGCCCGGGCGAAGGCGGAGAAAATCCGTCGTGATTTGGGCGAAGAATTGGAAGCTCTCAAAAATGAGCTTTTGGATTCTTTGGATACAACTGCTGGTGAGTTTAATTAAAGATATGGACTTTTTTATTTTGGGTAAAACTGCTATTAATGTTTTTTTTTTTATCAAATTCTTAGCTCAACAAGAACTTCGTTCGAAACGCGAACAGGAGCTTGCCGGCCTCAAAAAGAATCTCGAGGATGAGACCGTCAATCATGAAGGTTTACTTGCCGAGATGCGTCATAAGCATTCGCAGGAACTCAATGCAATTAATGATCAGTTAGAGAATTTGCGCAAGGCTAAAACGGTGCTGGAAAAAGCCAAGGGTACATTGGAAGCTGAAAATGCCGACCTGACTACTGAACTGCGAATCGTGAGTAGTTCGAGACAAGAGAACGATCGTCGCCGGAAACAAGCTGAGTTACAGATCGCCGAAATGCAGGTGAGTTAAATTCTTTGGCATTTAAGGAAGAATCCCATTTCAAAACCAAAGCAATCCATAACATGTTTCCTGTTTTTGTTTTTTGTGCCTCACACATCACTTCCAAGACGCAACTCAATTGATGTGGTGTGGTCATAAGTTTATCAATAGAAATTCTTATCTTTGTTACAGCAACTCACTCTGGTTGTTTGCTTCTGTAATATGAATATCTTCCACAAAGCAGTCAGTTTAAGTTTGCGTGTGCATCTCTCTGAAATTAATTTTTCTACGTGAATTAATTCATATTTGTTAACTTAAATACAAATGTAGCTCAATTTACAGTGACCTAACACTGCCTTTCGCCCACAACCACAATGTTTTTCTTTAGTTTTATGGTTTTGCATGGGAGAAATCGAATCCCCTATTTGACTTAAATTAGTTGATATTTTTAACTTTTGTATTTCTACTCAATTTAACAGGCTAAACTGGCTGAAATCGAACGTGCTCGGTCCGAATTGCAAGAGAAGTGTACCAAGCTGCAACAAGAATCAGAGAACATAACAAGTCAACTCGAGGAAGCCGAACTGAAAGCATCAGCCGCTGTAAAATCTGCCAGCAATATGGAAAGTCAATTAACAGAGGCCCAACAATTGCTTGAAGAAGAAACCCGCCAGAAATTGTCGTTGAGTTCGAAATTGCGTCAACTTGAATCCGAAAAGGATGTCCTTCAAGAGCAATTAGAGGAAGATGAAGAGGTGAAGAAGAATTACGAACGTAAACTGTCTGAGCTTAGTTTGCAAATGCAAGAAATTAAGAAAAAAGCCGAGGAAGATTCGGATATTGTGAAAGAACTGGAAGAGAACAAGAAACGTAATGGCAAGGAATTGGAAGCTCTGGAAAGACAGGTGAAAGAACTGCAAGCCCAGAACGATCGCCTTGACAAGAGCAAAAAGAAGATTCAATCCGAATTAGAAGACACCACAATCGAGTTGGAAACACAACGTACGAAAGTTCTGGAACTCGAAAAGAAGCAAAAGAACTTCGATAAAATTCTTGCCGAAGAGAAGGCGATTAGTGATCAAACTGCCCAGGAGCGTGACACCGCAGAACGTGAGGCCCGTGAGAAGGAGACTAAAGTTTTGTCACTCACCCGTGAGTTAGATGAAGCTTACGACAAGATCGAGGACCTGGAAACAAAGCGAAAGGTTCTGCAAAATGAACTTGACGATTTGGCCAATAGCCAAGGTACAGCCGACAAGAATGTGCATGAGTTGGAGAAGGCAAAACGGGCGCTAGAGAGCCAGTTGGCTGAGTTAAAAGCACAAAACGAAGAGCTTGAGGATGATCTTCAGCTGACGGAGGATGCTAAGTTGCGTCTGGAAGTGAACATGCAAGCGTTACGTTCGCAATTCGAACGTGATGTTCAAGCCAAGGAGGAACAAGCGGAAGAGAAACGTCGTGGTTTAGTTAAACAACTACGTGATCTGGAGGCTGAACTTGATGAGGAGCGTAAACAACGTACGGCAGCGGTGGCTGCTAAGAAGAAACTCGAGGGTGACTTGAAAGAAATCGAAACCACGATGGAAATGCACAACAAAGTGAAAGAGGACGCTCTCAAGCATGCCAAGAAACTGCAGGCACAAGTTAAAGACGCCCTTCGGGACGCTGAAGATGCAAAGGCAGCCAAGGAAGAATTGGCAGCTGCAAGCAAGGAAGCTGAACGTAAGGTGAAGACCCTAGAAGCTGAAGTCATGCAATTGACTGAAGACCTCGCAAGCTCAGAGAGAGCACGCCGAGCAGCCGAAACCGAACGTGATGAGCTCGCCGAAGAAATCAATGCCAATGCTAACAAAGGTTCTCTGATGGTTGACGAAAAGAGACGCCTGGAAGCAAGAATAGCCACTCTGGAGGAAGAACTCGAAGAAGAGCAATCGAATTCAGAAGTTCTTCTCGATAGGAATCGCAAGGCTCAGCTAACAATTGAACAACTCTCAACCGAACTGGCCACAGAAAAGTCCAATTCCCAAAAGAACGAGAATACCCGAGCTCTACTCGACAGGCAAAACAAAGAATTAAAAGCTAAATTGGCTGAAATCGAAACAGCACAAAGGACAAAGGTGAAAGCAACAATTGCCGGTTTAGAAGCTAAGATTGCCAACCTCGAGGAACAACTTGAAAACGAAGCCAAGGAACGATTGCTTCAACAGAAATCCAATCGTAAATTAGACAAAAAGATCAAGGAACTCACCATGAACATCGAAGATGAACGAAGACATGCGGATCAGTACAAAGAGCAAATCGATAAAGTAACTTTCAAATATATTTATTTTAAGATTATTTTTTTTAAATACAAAATGAAATCTTGTTTTAACAGCTCAATAGCCGCATGAAGACTCTGAAGCGTAACCTAGATGAAACCGAAGAGGAACTGCAAAAGGAGAAGACACAAAAACGAAAGGCACAACGAGAATGCGAAGATATGCTTGAGAGTCATGAAGCAATGACACGCGAAGTCAACTCGCTTAAGACAAAACTAAGGTGAGTGTTTTTAATAAGAATTATATGTCTCTAGGCTGACATACATACATACATATATCCGGGAGATTGGTATTAGGGCTGCTATATATATGTAGATCATCTTCATTCATCATCAAAAAATGTTTTTTGTTTCATATATTAAGATCAATACATCTTACACAAACCGAACAAGCTAAGGCTTATTCACCAAAAAAGGATGCTACACTTATAATGAATTGTGAGGGTCTACAATGAGTAAGTTATACTGAGGTCAAACTTCTTTTACATAAATGTCTTGAATATTGCCCTTCAAAACCTCCCTTTTTTTCACACAAAAATGTACTATCCCAATCAAAAAGACAAAATTTTATCTTTAAGACTTAGAGTTTTACCACCACACCACTGCATGCTTTGAAATAATTTTTAGAAATAATTCTTAGAAATAAAGAATTTAAAATTTTTCTGTTTGTGCACCTTGTTATTAATCAGTGTTTCTTCAAAAATGCAATAAATGCATAGATATTAGGGTATACAAAAAAAAAAAAACTTCTAAAATTAAACAAAACAAGAAAAGAATTGCTTGTATCTATATCTAAACATCCAAGAGAATAATTATCCATACCGACTGTACTCCTACGACTTTTCTAAACAAATAAATGTATCTTATTTTGAACTAAAGCATACAAAATACACCACCAACTCAAAACAGTTCATAGAGAACAAACAACAAAATGTTCATCAAAAACCCATATCTTTACGCTTTTTGTGTATTCGAATGTATTTATGTGTTGGCATTTACAAAAGCTTTTGTAATAAGTTACTCGAAAAACTTTTAAACTCCAATTTTGGAATTTATTTTTGAAATTAATTACGACTAGATTCTCTGTGACATCAGAATCGGATGAAGAGCTCACTGATATCCAGGAATAACTTAAAGGTTGGTTAGATTTTTTTTTTCTTCTTATTATTTACTAAAAGTACATACTTGATAAGTTCATATACGATGTTATGGTTCTAATATTTAACTTTCAAAGAAACATTTAACTTTGAGAAAAAAGCAAAAGAGTACTAATACACAATGATTATAATTAAGCAAGATTTCAAAGATTATGATCTTACTAAGAAAACCTTAACAAAATAAAAAAAAAAATAACAAAATGAGCAATGGGTTTAGCTTAAATAAAATTCAATGCTACTAAAAGATCACAGGAGAAAAATAAGGAAGCTGACTTGCAGTTAACTGATTGTGAGTGCAATCAACTCGAGAAATAGCTGCAAGTCCAGCCTGAACTTGGTGGCAGCGCAATTAATTTTATTTAAATATTTAATTAGTGAAATTCAATTAATAAATTTCTTAAGACACGTGCTCATCAAAGAGAACGGTTGTACCCAGCCAAGTTCCCAAGCAAGGCACTACACTCTTTACAGGAACAAACTCAGGTGATTTTCGACCTTCCACTAACATCAATAAGGTCAGAATCTTCAAATTCACAATATTTCGCTGGCTGAGTACTTGAGGGTTGCATTTCATAGAAAGTAAAAATAATGAGTTTTATATCAGGCCGTCAGAAGCATAGTGGCCTAACTGACTTTTTACCGAAATCCGGTTTTTCACAAAAATTTAATCCTTATGTATTTATCTTTATGCCTGCATCAAAATTTTTGGATTAAACGGTTTAACAATATAAATTAAGTGCATTTTTAACTTAGGCCAAACACAAAAAATTCAAAATCTTTAGTGCCAGAGTGGCCTATCTTTTGCGCTAACATTTGTCGTTTTTCTCAAAATATTATATTAGGCCGAGTTTTCTATTAGCTAACAGATGGAATAATAATACTATATGAGTCCAACTTTATTGATTAGACAGATAGCTAACTCGAAAATCCTTCAAAAATTTGCAGATTATAACTGAATGATGCAAAACAGCTATAAATACTATATAAATACTATAGGTACTTCAACAGGACTCAAAATATAATTTTTTATTATATGAAATAGAAAATCATGGAAATGGGGTTTTGTCATTTGTATGATAATCATATACGTAGGAGCCTATATTTCCTGAAAAACGCTTCGGGCCATCACAAACCTGTACCTACTTAGTCTAATATTCATTTTAAATTGAAATATTTTTTCATTCATTGACTTGAACCTAGACCAAGCGGTTCAGAACCCGAAGCTTTGAGATAAGCTCCCCCTAAATTAGATTTATCAAAATGACTATAGCATTTTCACTAGCCCACATAAATATTCTGTTGTTCATACGGTTTCTTTATTTGTTGTCATACGAGTGCAAGTCCTAGAAGGTCTCATAGCTTCAGTTTTGCCACTGTCCCTCTTACCCTTATAAAAAATATATTTTAATTATTTCAGCGTAAAAAAATGATCTAAAATATTTCAAACAAAAACACTGTTTTATATCCTGATGCAAGACTTATTAAGTCCGGAAAAAAAAAGATTTAACAGAGGTCCTTGCATTCAAAACTCCAATATAACACAATTTTATACTGCTCTGAGGGACAATTCAGGAATTTTAACTGAAATAAAAGCTATTTGATGTTCTGAGACATGAGGAAGTGAATAATTTACTTTAATTTCTTCATTTAAAAATAAAAACTTCACAATTTAAATAAAAATCGCATTTTTAAATTAACGATTTTGGCCTATCTTTCTACTTCATTGAATTAAATTGTTTTTTCCTCAGTGCCGAAGTGGCCTAACTGACTTAAAAATAAGTTTAAACGGTACTTTGAGGGAAAATATGAATTGCAAAGAATTCTGTACTTATTTCTAGACATATCACAAAAAGAAAATCATTCATATCTTACTTCAATTAATAGTTATTACTGTTTCAAAAAGAGCTGTTTTTTGTTTTCGCTCTACTAAAAAAAGAGAAAAAGTCAGTTAGGACACTCTGCTTCTCACGGCCTCATATATACCAACATTTTCGAGATTTCAGCGGCTTTCAGAGAGATTCAAAAGCAAAAAAAAAAAATAATAATTGTTGAGTTTCTTTGAGCAAGCGGATTCAAGAATTTTTTTTTATATATTATTTGAAAGAAAAAGAAAGGAAACTTCGTTGTTTCCTCTGAAATATAAACTGGCCAAATGCACATGTAACTTTCACAAGCAGGCAGTGCTATAAAGTTCTAAGTTATTTAAAATTCAACCCTTTGCCTAATGTCCCTCATTGAAAAAAAACCAATGGATTTAAATTACATCGAACTTTTTTGAAAAAAAAAAAAAAAAAACTGCTCAAAATTGAACCTTATTCTATATATTAATACGCTTGGGAAAAATTTACGGTACACTTTTCTTGGTTAATACTCAACGGAAATGCATAAGTGATACATCGTTAGAAAGGTTTAGTCCCTAAGATGTGCAGAAATTAAAAATTATGTGCATATGCATATGTTAGGGCCAGGTAAGGGTTAATTGAATTTTGTGAGGTTATTGATTTTTATCTTTTTAAGAGGGGCGTTAGGAAGCCTAAAATTTTTAGGGGTAATAACTATCATAGATTTGGATTTTTGGTGAAAAAATGAAATTGCAAACTTACCGTAAAGCGGAGGAAGTTACAGTTTTATATATTTTAGCGCAAAAATCACTCATATAAGTAAAATTATCAACTTATAGTGAATACTTTGCTTAAAACGAGAACGAAATTTTATATTTATGTAAATAATGAATGAATAATGTCTGAAAGCAATTTTTTTTTTTTTTTGTAAAAAGGAAAAAGTTCGCAGTTTTTTTTTTTTTAAAATGCGCTCACGAGAGAGTATACACTTCAGCTACGGGAACGCGACAAATCCTCGCTATCAACATGATCGCAAAACCAAATCTCCGCAGCGACAGATCCCCACAAACAAAATCTTCCCAAAGACAAAAGAATTAGTTTTCTCTTACAATATAATTTTCCATTTTCGTTGCTAGAGTGCGTCAGGTTTTGTGGGCCGAATTTCAGCCACAGGGCGATGAATTAGTAAACGTTGTTTCATTATTATTGTTCATTGAGAATCGGTCGTCCAGAATGAATTTTTTTTTCTTTTTTTTGAACGAATATAATAATTCATTACCACTCTTTGTTTTGGCATCAAAATATTTTTCTAACTATACCTGAACTTTGAGTAAAGTAAAAACACTTTCAAATCTAGAAATTTCAAATATTTATATTTAATATTTGTTCGTAGATATATTTTCATTATAAATAATGTCGATAATATGGAATCTGCGATAGTGGACCCGCAGTGGTTTCGTAGTACATTGTTCTGTTTTCTTTCCATGTTACATCGATGCGAATCACTGCAGCATCCGCAGTGTGGATACAGATTTGCGGTTTCCATAATCGGCATGAATATCTTTTTTATCATTAATCTCATTATTATTTAAACCAAATCGATTTGTTCTCAATGGCCGCGTTCGGGGGGTACTCAGATAGGCTATCTGAGATACTTTAGTATCGGATATGTTTTCGAACGAACCTATGTAGTAGATCTTCCTCATTTATTTTTTTGTATGCATCTGCTACGTAGCAACTTATTTCTACTTCGTTTGACTACTTTTCAGTGACTGACAAAAAGTTAGAATTTTTAGAATTTTTTGATCCAAAAGAAATACAAACTGAAAAATATCCGACAATCCTTCCACTTGTTCATGTCTAATCTCGGAGTTTAGAACACTTATGTTTGCTAAAAATTTTAAAATGAAGGACGATGAAGATGTTGTTGACTTTTGTTCGCGTTTATGCTCCGAGTAAAAAATTTTGGAAGATGATATGTTTGAGGTGCTGGCCTGACTATATGCCTACACTAGCTAGTCTAACGCATAAAAACAACAAAAAAGGAATAATCTTGATATAAGTTACGTTTACGAGATGTGAGGTTTGTTTATCAAATGCATTTGGAGCATTAGCATTTTTATAAGCACTTTTAAGTATGCTATCTTGTTCCGCCTCCATTTTTCTCCGTACCTTATTTGATTTAAATTTTAATTTTTCCATTTAAAAAGAGAAAGAACTAATACGGAAATAGAATAGCAGAAAGCGCTTTTGCTCCTAATGTATTTGCTACTAAAAGATCTTAAAAAGCATAGGTAGGTAGGTAGGTAGAAATGGCGGCCAACGAACAACTAACTCGCTGACCCAATTAGCGCAGAAAAGCGCCGTTTTGATACCATAAACTCGTTGGAACCTATTTATGGAAGAGTTTAGTAGAAGTTGGCGGGAGGGCATCCACAAAAACGCTCCGAGTCAGACATTTTAGTGTCAAACTAGTCACTACGTCCTACAAACTTACGGTTACCCTGCCCGTGTCCCCTCAAGACTCGAAGTCGGCAGATCTAGCGGATCAGAAGGAGGTCGATGCAAAGGCTACCGTCTCGTCGTCTCAAAGCCATTTTGTTGCGTTAAGAAAAGAGATCAAGTGTTTGATCTTTATTTCGGAAAGTTCGTTAAGGTCGTCATAAAAGGCATGTCCAAAGGATTTTACTCTATATCGGGCTAGAGCAGGGCATTTACAGAGGAAGTGAACTATTGTTTCCTTTTCCTGCTGATTCGCACAACTTCGACAGTGAATATTGTAAGGTATGCCCAGTTTTGCCGCATGTTCTCCTATTGGCCAGTGCCCAGTGCAGGTTGCAACGATCCTGGCAATGTCATGCCTTGATCTGCAGATTAGATTTATTGTTCGGGATTTACTATAAGTGGGCCACATCTTTCTAGATATAATACAGTTGCTCAGACTGCCCCACCTTTGATTGGATTCTGTTAGGAAATTTGAGAATAAATTGCCCCTCATAACTCCTAGGGGAATATTAAATCGTTCCGCAAGTGAGTTATGAAGGGCTGATCCCTGCCTGGCCAGTTCGTCCGCCCGCTCATTACCCTCAATGCCACAATGACCCGGAACCCAGATGATGGCGACACTAAGGTTAACATTTAGGCTTGCGAGCTCGTCACGGCATTGCTGGACCAGTTTTGATGAAGCCGAAGTCGCAGCTATTGCTTGCACAGCCGCCTGACTATCTGTCAGACAGAATGGCAACATTTTTAAATTCTTTGCTAAAAACAAAAGAAAAGCCAGAACGATTTAAAGGCAAAGTGCGGGTTCCAACATTGGAACCCGCCATTTTCAGTAGAAAATTTGTATGCGACGCGTCTTCTTGGTAACTTTATATTCTTTGCTTCAACCCAGGAAGGCAGGTCATGCTGAGATGTAAGTGGGCTCAAACAAAATTACAACAACAATTTGTAGGTAACTCAGTGGTTTTATTTTTATTTCAGCAGCAACAGGCACCAGTGTTGTTCCAAAAACGTAAAAGGGAAACTCCCAACAAATAAAAATTAAGCATCAGCGAGAACTCTTGAAAATGATGAAAAAACAAACGCAATTCAACAGAGTTCAACTTAATTTTATTTCCTAAAATAGAAATATCAAAGTAAAATGATTAACTATATATAATAATTTCTTACAATTTTTGTTTAATCCTTAACAAAAGAGCAATTCGTAAATTTTAACTTGTATGTTTTTGGAACAGCCGTCTCAAATATAATCTCTTACACAAAATGAGGAATCAGAGCCATGCGCTAAAGTCTTTGACGTAATAAATAGTTTTCTCTTTCAGTAAAAAAAGAAAGATTTATTCGTTCAACAATGACGTCTTAAAATTCTTAAGGAATCGATGACAACCAGTGTTTTGAATAAAGCTGTACTGAAAATTTTTAGTGGACAAACTGTAATACGATACTTTTATAATTTTTAGGAGGGTTACGTCTTAAAAAACTAATTAAATTTTAATCACAATTTCTAAAGTATTATAGTATTAATAATTTTATTTTTTTTAATTTAAATTTTGTTAATTTATGTATCCTTTAGAGAATACAATTGAATTAAATTAAACAAAAAGTTTCTATTTATTTTAAAATAAACTAAAATACTATGTATCTATGAATTTGTGAAACTTATTCTTTAAAAGGCTGTAATTGTTAAACGAAAAACTAGTCAATAGCTTCTGCACTAAAATTCACAGTCTATCAAATATTGAAATTCTCTCAGAGAGAAGTAAAACTGCGAAATAGTACACGAACGCTTTGAACAAATAATTTTTACCGGTTTTCTAACGTCAAATATTTGAAAACAAAAAAATAAATATCGTCATCGTATTTCTTTGAAAAGATTTTCAAAATAAAATAAAAAAGTAGAAAAAAGTTAATTTATTACATAATTAAATAAAACAGAGGAGTATAAGAAAAGAGATGTTCTGGCAAATATCAAAGTGACTTTTGACGGAACTCATATTTCTGCCCGAAGAATTTCTTTGGGCTGAAATTAGCAGAAAGGGGAAATAATTTACTCTCTCGAGAGCGCTCTCTTCTGCGAAAAACTACACATTTATTGAGTAAACGAACACAATTTGCGTTAAATTTGTAGAAATTCGTAAAAATTCGTAGATTTGGGGAGTACGCGAACGAACCTAATGTTGTGTTTCGTTCTGAATATAAAATAAATATGTTTTTTTTTTTTTTGTATAAATAGTTTTTTTTTTATAGATTTTTATTTTTTTCATTATCTGCTAGACTTTTTTTCAAATCTTTTTTATTATTTTTGGGCGATTTGCTACACTTTCTGGGCTCAGCATTTTTAGCCTTGCTCCCCCTTTGAACCCGCATTTATTTATTGAAATTCAGTTGTTTTTATGATATTTTTTGATTCTTCAAGATAAAAATGTAGAAAGTAATTTTTAACTTGGGCAGCAATTGATTTTCTGTAAACTAGTTCACATTTTTGTGTCAAAATTTGGAGACTTTATTCATATACTTACCCTACCCCATCATCAGTTGACATTGACAACCACGTAAATATCGAAACATTGTTTAGAGTTTATGCCATGTGTTCTTTCTTTTGTCTTTGTTAAAATAATTATACCGTTTTTAGACGTAATACACTTTTTGTCGTAGTTTTTGTGGCACTAGTTGGCCCAGTATGCCAGCCTCTGAAAATTGGTAATGGTGTAACCTAATAATTAAGTTGCTAGCAGAACAGCTCATGAAGAACTAGGGCCTAGTGACTTACAACTCTCAATCTCAACCATTCCTGTCTGCGTGTCTGCAGGAATGGAGGGGACCTACAGTTTATTCCTGAATCCGAACGGCTAATTTGTGTGTGTCACTTTTCTATGCCAAGCGATACTCTTGGAGGTTTTGTCAATCCCTCGCAAGAGGCAGCAGGCCTCTTAGTTGAACGAGGCTGGGGATCAGCGTTGCCACAAAGAAAAAATTATTGTGGGCCACTTTGAGGGCCATTTCCTTAAAGTGTAGGCCAATCCGTCAGAGAAATTTTTTTTTAAACATGTAGGTAGGTAGGTCGCTAATAGTTTGGAAAACAACGTTTACATTAGCTTTGTTTGTGTATACTGTCCAAAACTACGAATTTGTACATAATTTATATTTTTATATAAACATTGAATTATTTTCGCTGAAAATTTGTAGAAATTAATTATTTTTTATAGAAAATCTGTTGTCTAGTTTAGAGAGCAACATCTGAGCGCTCAAAGATTTTTTTAAGTGGGACAAAAAATCTCACTTAAGAGCTGAGATTTTTTTCGGAGATTTCGACTATAAAAATGTTTGTATTGTTCAAACATTTAAACCTTTGCTCAGCAATTTTAACCCACTGATTTTAGCGGATTAACTGGTAAGGCGAACAAGGGCTAGTTGTACAAACGTGGTTCAATATTTAACTCGTGGTTCAGGATTTTTAGTTCGGCGGATTAACTGACGTTTAGCGCTGGTTCAGGCATGAACTTGGCTAATATCACATACTTGAACCTTGAACCATCGCTGACCTCCAGTTCATTCACCGAAATCGGCGAATTAAATTTTCTGAACGACGGGTTAAATATTTAACCCCGTTTGTACAACTGGCACTAACATGCTAGAACCGTGTTGAACCTCAGATAATGCATTGAAATCGGTGGGTTTAAACTTTAAAGTCTAATCTAAACCACGGTTGTTGAACATCTGGATCTTGGTCAAAACGGCTGTTCGTTTTACAGCCACATTGTAATTAATATCAAAGCAGTAAATAAATATAAAACGAAAATGGAATAAAATACAATAAAAATTTTAAAAAAATTGAAATTGAAATAAATTACGAAGTGCGGGCCATTTCTTGGTGGCCCGGGGCCAAGGGCCAAAATGAAAAACAGAGGGCCAAATGGCCCTAAGTCTTCTATTTGGCTGATTTATTTCAGTAGTATATAGAATTTGTATTATTAAAAAATGTTCATGTTAGGAATATGCAACAACTTATTTGCAGAATATATTCTCAAGGAAGTGTGCCAGAATGAAGAAATAGTGTTTTCTTTATTAAGCTTTATCCCCAGAAATTTGTTGTATCAACATTTTTTTTCGAATTTTTTTCATTTACTTGAATTCAATTGAAATAAAACACTTAAATCCTCATACCAGTAGTAATATACTATTGGCTCTCCTTAAACGACTTTAGTTTATCCATAGAAGATCTGTGTTAAATCCGTTCCTTATTAACTAAAACAAATTTCACAATCCATGTTTTTAAAAGTTTCTGCATGTATTTTCACTATATTCATTTAATGCTCATTCAAATAAAAAAGAAGCATCATCTATATTATCAATTCCTCGTTACAGGCGCACCGGCATTGGTTTGAGTTCATCCCGACTCACAGGAACCACATCATCAAAACGGACGGACGACAGTTCTTCTGTTCAAGATGAGTCAATAGATGGCGAAGATTCAGGCAATTGACAAATTAAATATTCAAAACGGGATTTTTATTAGTATATAAATATATATACATAAAAAAAAATTAAAATTATAACCATACAACAAAATTGAGGAACCAGAATGAAAAAAAAAAAAATAATATAATTCCTAAGAAAAAAATAAAAAATCAAGAAATCAAGAAATTTTAGGGTTTAATTTAAAAAAGGGATATAATGTTAAAACTAGGATTTTTTTTGTTTTGAAAAATGAAAAAAATACTTTTTTGATAAACCTAATAAGCCACAAAAAAAATCAATTATTTATACCGTTTTTTATATATAGATATGATATACATAATAAAAAATTAAAAAAAAAAAAACAAGTAGATCCAATTGAGGGGAAAAAAACACTAAAACACTAAATCGTATGCATTTACACAACAAAGTAAAATTTAGTATTAAAAAAAATTAACAAACTAATATCGAATAACTTCTTATTCCCTTCCATCGAACACACACACACACACACCCATGTCTTCTTTTATTTCTGTTTAAATTTTTGCAAACGAAAATTTTATTCAGAATCTGAACACCAACTCACACGCTAAGACACTCGCATGCAAGCTAACTTCTATTGTTTTTGTTGGCTTGAAAACATAATAACCTATTCTACCACCAATCTGACCGACCGACCGACGACGACGGGTGTTTGTGAGGTTTTGTTTTAACTTTTTTTTTTTTTTTAACTTTCAAATTTTATTAACAATAAAAAGTTTATACAAAGCCCAAATGTATACATTAATTTTTAAGTACATTATGTATTATCTTTTGAAATTTGTTTCTTTTTTAAATTATGTAAATTAGAATTTAAATATATTATTCAAAATTATTATTACTCTCTATCTGTTATTATCTCATTCCTTTAGCCTTATTATAAACAAAACAAAATATAAACTATTTGTTGTTTTTTTCTTATTTCAAATTATTAAATAAAAAACTAACAAAAAATTAAAAAAAAAAAAAATAAAATAAAACAAGCAAATATATTCTCTGTAAAAGTGCCATTTTTTCCGCCAAGCCTCGGGAAGCGCTCAAAAGCTCGTCTGGGCTTGCTTTCAAGTAGAAAATCTTTACAGGTAAAATTCAATAAAAACCGATTTCTATATTTCCAAACTCTGTTATACACATTTAGTTGTATTCTTTTTTGTTTCGTTTTTTTTTATTTTTGTTTTTGTATTACAAAATAATTGTAGATAGCCTAACAAAATGTTGAAGAGAAGTTTTGCTGACAATCGTTTCTATGTATGTTCTCTTGTATTGTAACACCTCGACTCTCGACATTTTTTTGTACTGAGACAAATAAATGTAATAATATACGTAGCACACTTAAATGATTGTGTAAAGCTGTACGATTTAAGAATAAAATAATAATTATTATAATAAATTTTTAAAAAAATATATTACTAATTGACGGATTATTATTAATAGTTTTTGTTTGTTTAGAAGAAAAACAAAATCAAAAGTTTTGTTTTCTTCTCTTTTAAGTGCAACCTTCCAATTTAATACGTTAATGTTAATTATTTCATTTTTATATTCTATTTTTTTATAAATTATGTATAAAAAAGAACATAATTTATTATTATTATTTTCTTTTATGTTTTTGTCGTTCCCTTTTGAAAGTAATTAAAATAATTTTTTTTGCCTTATTGTAATATATTATAAAAGTTTAAAATAAAAATTATAATTTTCTCTAAAAATAAAAACTAAAATCCTTTTTTTTTTTTGTATTCTCTGCAAAACAAACCAGAATGTTAAAAATTATCATAAATCCAAAAAATAAAACAGACACGTCAAAATTGAGGGATGTTTACTAAGAAAGATGAAATTAAAAATAAAATTTAATTAAAAGAAAATTATGTTTGAAAAAAAAAGAAAGTTAAAAATCAGAGACCGAATAAGAAAAAAAAAAAAAAAAAAAAAAATCAGACAAATTTTGAATGCTTCAACCGCATGAGTACTTATTTTTTGTATTAAATATATTTTTTATTTTCGTTTGTTTTGACTATATTTTTTAATTATTATTACTATACATTTAATAATTATTATTATTCATTATTATTTTAATAAATATAAAAACAAAAAATTTTGATACAAATTTATATTTCGTTTTATTTATTGTTTTATTATATTTCTACTAGGTGGGACTTGTTGTTTCGTTTCGTTAAGTATTCTTTCTAGAAATGACTTCGAGAGAACAGCAAGTGCCTTAAGACAACGAAAAGTGAAAGAAAGAAGTTAAATTGTGGGGTCTTTTTGTTTAAGGGAAGACAAACGATATCGTTTTGATAATAACTCGTATCAAATCTGTAAAGAAACATATAGCTATTGTCAAAAGATCATTCCATCATTTTCCCTTCATACAAAGTAAAGGCTGAATATGGCACATTGAATTAAGTTATTATTTTTTTTTTATAAATTGTTTGAATTGTTTATTTTTTTACCATTTACATATGTACAGTGGTGTGAAAAACATTCCGGATTTTTTTGGTAAACTGCATTGATTGTTGGTTTGTGATATAAAAATGAAAAAATCAAATTTTTGCATTTTTTTCCCATTTTTATTGAACAATTTTATTATTTGAAACAAAAACCATGGAACTTTATCCATCAAAACAAAAAAAAAAATCAAAAAATTAAAGTTAATTCAAAATTTTAATGCGACAAACTAACCGGATTTTATTTTTTTGCAAATTACTTTTTTTATTTATTTATTATTTTGTCCACTAACCCCTGTTTTTTTATCACGACTCGGCATCGACGAGGCATTGACTGGATTAAATTCTCGAAAACAGAAGCAGAACAGAAGTCATTATCCTGCTGAAAAACCCAACGCAGAGGCATTTCTTCCTCTGCGTATGGAAGCATTACTCAATCCAAAATGTCCCTATATTGGAAACGGTCCATAATTCCTGTGATTTGGTGTATAGGACCGCAGCCTGCTCCTGAAAAACAGCCCCAAACTATCACCGAGGCTCCACCGTGCTTTACTGTAGGGAGTACATTTGCAGGCTTTAATCGCGTACCTTTTGAGCGCCTCACTGTCTTTGCACCATCGGAGTAAAATAAGTTGAATTTGCTTTCATCACTGAAAAGCACACTCCTCCATTTGCTTAAAGACCGGTTAAGATGATTTTTTGCAAATTCAACCTTGGGTTAAATGTTTTGATTATGGGTAGATTAAGTTCATCACAAATTGTCTTTGAAGTCGCAAAAGGGTCTTTAAGCACGAAATTCTTTATGCGCCTATCAGTTTTAATAGTTGTTTTGCAAGGGCGTCCACCAAAATGATCTGCTTCTACTGATCTTCCACTTTTAAATTTTGTAATGATGTCGGAATTTTTAAGATTTCAGCGATTACTTTTTGTTTTATACCGGCTTAGAACTTTTCTATTATTTCGTATCGAATCGCGTTGCTATAACGTGTTTTAGATATTTTATGCACGTTTTAATCTACGGCTTGAGTCAAAAGACTAGAAAAAACCGTTACTTTAACATCGAGACTCGCAATCTTCTTGAAATCCGGTTAGTTTTGAACAGGCATGTACTGAGTAACGTTACAAAATATTTTTTTTTTATTGTTCTTGTCATCGTAGCATTAAATTTTTAAGGTTATTATTAACTTGTCTCATACTCTTTAAAAATTATAAAAAAAACTTATGGAAAGTTGTTAGTTTTCTACTTGGTATTAAGAAAATCATTACTATGGGAAAAAATCCGGAATGTTTTTGGCAGCACTGTATGAACGTTAAATATAGGTCGCGGTTAACCTTTAATGGAGGAAGTAAAAAGGCAAAATAAAAGTTGGGCTTGAACCATCGACGTATCGTGAAAAATAACGATAGAAGCCAAGATTTCCTAAGCAATTATTTTCAAAATTAGTCGGGCTATAGAAAAAAAAAATACCCTTGGTAGATTGCCCTTGTGGCACCTACCGAACATGGATTACATGTCTTATGTGCTATAACGTGACTTAACGATATGGGAAATACGCGTAGGGATGCCCTTTTTCAAACCCTTTCGAATAAGATATCAATGACGTCAGTGGCACTTATATATCCGAAGAAATTGAGCTCAAATTAATTTTTAGGAGTACTCCTAATTTAGCTGCAATTTACCCCAAACCCGATGACTCATCACCTGAAAACAATTCCTCTATAATCTGCGCAATCTTTATCGATTGGTATATGTAGGATGCCTGTAAAGCAAACAGTCACTTAGCAGTAGGGCGCGAGCGGTACATGTTTTCGTGACGGTCCTCTTTTCGCTACATCTAACCCAACCGTCCGAGAAAGACATGTAATCCATGTCAAAAATAAAAAAAGAAGACAATTCATAAGTACCAGAGCTACATCCAATTCTGAACACGGCTCTGCTTCAAAGATATTCACAAAACCGCTGTTAGTTTGGCTACGGTACAGTATGTTATTTCAAGTGCTTCATATATTTAATAAGATTAATAATGCCAACAAAAAAAAAAAAACATCGCTTATTGCCACCCGCAAAGAATTACGCCTGTCGTTCTGTCGAATCCATAATATGTTGTGAAAAACCCGAATATCGTTTTCTCGGATGAATGTATGATAAATTTAATGTAGAAGCGAATATTTTTCAATCGTTATTGCTCCGATTGCGGTTGTTGATTATTTGATCGATTAACGACTTTTTTCGATTATTGATTATCGATCACTATATTTCATGTTGTGATTATCGATTTCGCAATCGTTTTTTGCCGATTGTATTTTTCTGCCTGTCGGCCTTCTTAGTTTTGTCAGTTTCATTTTCGTGTGCGTAACTGGGCTGTTGTTGGCCATATTGATACGCATGCCATTGTTCGACCTGAAATGTTTGAATTTCGGCCTATGAGCGATACTAGTTTTAATTATTCGGGCCTGTTGAGGTATTCCGTCGGAGCGGAAAATTCTCCGCGATGTCAGAGGATATCGGAAGAATCTGTCAAAAAATGTCACTCAAAGGCGCATCACAGCAACGCAAAACATCGGTGTGCGTTCCATAATTTCGGAAAAATGTTCCGAACAGCCGTTCGGAAAAAAACCTTGAAGCAAAAATCCTCCGATTTGTATGAAATCGGAGAATTTTCCGCTCCGACGGATACCTCGATAGGGCCGATTATCAAGAACTTTGCATCACAAAAGGTAAATCGTCTGGTAAATACGATTCGCCTTTAATTCCATACTATGATAGGTTGTTTTTTCAAAGTTTTTATTTAAACCTATATTTTATATCGTCGAAAGCTAAAACAATCATCTTATAAAAAATTGATATAAGTTCATCGATCATTTAGTCTGATTTGTATTCATTCCATACGCATATTAATTTTTAGTTCCTATTAATTTGTAATATGTTTTTTAATGGCTTACTTGTGGTGGTGGAGAAATCATTTTGTGAAAATATGCGTTGCAAATGAATATACATAGTAGAAGATATACAATACATAAAAAAGTTACCACTAATTTAGCTTTTGTACCATCACCATCACACCTATAAAAAATACTCAGCATTAACATACATACATTGAAAATATATCATTAGAAATTCATAAACAATACAAAAAATAAACAATTGCAAGAGCTTCGAAAACAATAATATTGTAAATCAACAAACAATAGTAAAGATTAAGTAAAACAATAATTATTGTGAATGCTAAGACTTTTTTATATTAAGTATAAGATATGATTTTAAACAAATGATAACGGACAGTGTTTAAGATATACGACATAATGTAGTTAAACAGCTGCTAGGAATAATAATAATTATTATAACACAATTTTTTACATGTAATTATTAAAACGAAAATAATATGTCTGAAAAGCAAGAAACTTTGATAAGAATTACAATAATTGAGGAAAAAAAAATTAACCATGTTACAAAGTGAAACAAAATAAAATTGTTTAAAAATGTATAATGTTTGTTTTTTATTTAATTTTTTATTATTTTATTATCTATTCGCGAAAATAATTATGTTATAATTGTATTAATCGTTGTATCATCGTTTTACACATTTTAAAGTTGTAAAATACCAATAACATGTGGACATGGTTTTGTTTTTGGAGACTTTCAACTTGAGTTCTACTTATTTATTTTATTCATTATTCATACAGGGTGATTCACCTAAAGTGTGACAATAAGCTAGAGTGTGTAGGTTGGGTCGAGATAAATAACAAATCAAAACTAAAAAACATTTAGGCACCCAGTTTTTAGTGTTTGACTACAAATTAATAGGAGCATCGAATATTAAAAACAAAAATAGTACTTAATAACGTAAAATTTTGAATAGAATTAATTTGAACACAGTTAAATTTTTTTTTTTTTTCAAAAATTTAAAAAAAAAAAAAAAAAAAAAATTTAAGTTTGAAAATAACTTTTTGAAAAACTGTTCACTTAAAAAAGCTTAATATTTAAAAACAAGACAAAAGCACATATTTTTGGCTTTACAAAAAAGTATGGCATGCCGCTGTAACCATTACCGTTATTTTTCTAAATATTTTTTTTCTGTATTAAGTCAATTCTTTTAGAAAATTGCCCTCCGGTTTTCTCAAAAACTAAAAGACATTTCAGCATCCAATTTTCTGTTTTTGTTTAAAAATTAATAAGAGCTTTGAATTTTCAAAATAAAATTAGAACTTATCGGGAATCTCCCGGGGAATTTTGTTTCCCACGGAATATTTTGTTCCCACGAAAATTTTTCTCCTATCGTGAAACTCCAACAGAATAAATTGCCCTCGAACAAAAATCCAATGCAATGGCCGCGTTCATCACCACGTTTTTGACAGATCTAAAAATTGAGTTCTAAAAAACGTTACATTGAACGCACAAAGAAGTCTGAAGTTATTTATTCTTTTTTTATTATTTTTTGCACTCTGAAACCAAAATACGGAAAGCGATACGAGACCCAGACGATCAGATCACGCACCAAAAAAAAATTTAATGGCGGCTGGCCAATCAGAAGCTCTCAAAATGACAGTTTAGAACTGTCAAATGTGGTGATGAACGCGGCCAATGAGAATAGCTTTTGAATTATTAATTCTCAAACTCAAAATTTTGAACAAAAAAACTTCAAACTGATTTTTTTCAAAATTGGGGGTTATTGCGAACAAAATAAAAAAGTGATTTCTGGCTTTACAAAAAAGTATATCATGGCATTGTAAGTGCAAGAAATACACAGAAATGGTTGAGAATTTTAATTTCACTAAGCCCTGGTTCTCCACGAGCAGTTGCTATACCAATTTATTTTTATTTTAGGAAACGGTAAAGCCCCATTCACATGAGAGCGACCAACGAATGACGAATTTTTTAATAAATGGGATTTTAAAACCATTAATATATGTAACATAAGTTCTTCACAAAATCTAAATAAAATGGTAGAAAAGTAAATTAGATTCATGTTTGCATACTAAAATTTTCAATTTTAATTACTAATACAAGATAAATTTGAGAAAACAAATTGGTCGTAGCGAATTGCCATCGTTCGCGACGACCAATTTATTTTTGACATGGATTACATGTCTTTCTCGGACGGTTGGGTGTGATGTAGCGAAAAGAGGACCGTCACGAAAACATGTACCGCTCGCGCCCTACTGCTATGTGACTGTTTGCACTACAGACATCCTAAATATACTAATCGATAGATAAAGATTGCGCAAAGATTATAGAGGAATTGTTTTATAGCTATCGCCTCATAGTTTCAGGTGATGAGTCATAGCGTTTGGGGTAAATTGCAGCTAAATTAAGAGTACTCAAATTAATTTGAGCTAAATTTCTTAGGATATATAAGTGCCACTGACGTCATTGATATCTCATTCGAAAGGGTTTGAAAAAGGGCATCCCTACGCGTTTTTCCCATATCGTTAATTCACGTTATAGCACATAATACATGTAATCCATGTTCGGTAGGTGCCACAAGGGCAATCTACCAAGGGTATTTTTCAAATTTATCTTGTTTTAGTAATTAAAATGAAAATTTTAGTATTTGAAAATTAATCTAGCTTACATTTCTATCATTTTGTTTAAATTTTGTGAAGAATTTTGTTTACTAAATGATTTAAATTCCCATTTATTCATTAATTCGTCATTCGTTGGTCGCTCTCATGTGAATGAGACTTAACAGATTAACAAAATAAAACAAAAGTTCAATTGAAATTTTTTTTTATTTATGGTATGTTATCTCACACTGACTACAGTATAAAATATCAACGGTAATACCAAATTATCAATTTGATCTGTAAAGGCTTCGACTCCTGCTGTTATCACTATTGCTGATAGAGTTAAAATCACACTTAAACCATCAACCGGAGTAAGGTTGAACAAATAGAGCGGCACTATTGCAATTGACTGAGATAGAATAAAAGCCAAGCTTCCTTCTATTGATCGATTGGAGTCTGCAATAAGTGAACTAATTAACATCGAACATAAAGAAAACTCACTTCATCAAACTTACGACTCCATTTGTGTTTTCCAAATTTAGAGCCAAACACACTTGCTGATGTATCCCCGATTCCAACCGACAGTATTCCCGCTAACATTGGCAGTAAGTTCACTCCTGCAGCACTATCTGTCTCTGAACAAGGACATGGATTTATCCAAAGTGGCAAGGAGCAACCGATTAAAAGACAAAATGGAGTAAGGGCTATGTTTCCAGCATCTTTTTCATCGTGTAGTGTTGCAAATGCGTCGTCAAGAACACTTGCTATGGGAGGAATTTTCAGCATTCGTATCATATCCAGAACGGAAAATGCAGCAAGAGCCACTCCAGTTGCAAGATAAAGAAATGTACATTGGAATATTAATCCTGGAATGTAAACCAATACAATTAAAATGTGAAATATCTTTCTGACTCTTGTCGATGCTTGTTCGGAATTTCCCATTTGCCATTTCACAGCTAGAATTGTTGCAATAGACATGGCCATGTAGAATATAACAATGTAAACCTAAAACAGATTTTGTATTTTTCTATGACGGTGTATTTATGATACAATTTACTTACCCTTCTTAGATCCGAATATATAAACTGGATAACAGTTATGATAGGCAAGACTTTCGTTACAGGAATAGTACAAACGGCCAGTACTAAAATAATCATCGAGAGGTAGAATAGAATAAGGCTCCTAAATATTTTAAATGTCGCTAAGAGCCACGATATCACAAGCAAGCACAATAGTGCTCCCTAAATAGAAACAAAAATTGTTTAATTCATGATTTAAAAACTTAACTCACTCATTTTATAACTTCTAGTATATGGAATTTCCTGTGCTGCTGGGACATAATTGTATGGGAATCAACTTAAGTGGGTTTCAAAAGGATTATTCAGTGAGGATGTTCCGAACACTTTGGAACAGTTGGGAACAGAAAATAACAAGTTTTTGCTGTTCAGTGAGAAATTTTCTGTTCTAAACTGTTCTGACCTGTTGTTCAGTGAGTCTGTTTGGAACAGTTAAGGAGCAGGATTTTCTGAACATGTTTTTGAGGTAGAACAACTTAGAACAGAGATTTGTGAGAAATGTCAAAATCGGTTATTGTTCTGACCATTTCTTCACTGAACAAACTCAAAGTTGATCGAAATGGTCAAACAAAGTAGGAGTGCGGTCTCTGAATTCTGCTGGTAATACCAATTAATCATTTACGTAGATTGTATGTACTTTAGGGTAACCATAAAAAACCATGTGTTTACTTACCGTCATAATAGCACTAATTTGCTCAAACTCATCACTTGGTGGTGAATTGTAAAACATTGGAATCTTGAAGAATCCATTGATGACAAACAAGATTACACCCTGCACTAATATGCAGGCTTCTCCGAGAGTACAACTCTTTGGGAAACCTCTCAGCACTCTTACATACAAATACTGATAGCTAAGCGTCGCCCCAAATCCAAGAGCAATACACACTCCATACGTCTGTTGCGTCCAATACTGTAGCTGAAAGTTAGTTACTGTTCCAGGTATTAAGGCACAAAATAATTTTAAATATCGTCCGGGAGCTACAGCTAGACAAGCAAAGAATGTCAAAGATTGCATCAGCATACCAAAGGCAACTATAGTGAGAACGAGGAATAAATCGTCTTCTTTTGTACATGTCTTCAGCCGGTTGTAGGTGACAACGTATGCCAACGGCAAGAGACAACTTAGCCAGTAACCAGGTGACGCGTTTGGTCTTTAAAAATAAATTTGTTTTTTTTTTTATCAAATCGTGAAACCGCGTAATGGTAAAGTACAAAGGTTTACTCACCGGCTTATGATTCCCATGTTTTTGCCATTTTTGTCAACGAATTTGTCTAATTTATTTTTGTCGGAGCTTTCCATTGTTGAAAGGAAGTTATTTTATGATATGATTTTTTATTGGATTTCATGTAAAACTATTGCTAATAGGGCTTCTTCTGCTTGCTTAACATTTTATAGCATTCTTTCTTTTTTTTTTCTACAACTACAAATCGTTTCGGTTTTTATCAACAAACGAATCAAGAAAAAGATAAACTGAAAACATATGTATTTAATATGAAGTGAAGTTGGATATGGTTTGTTAGTGGTTTACACAAAAAAATACTGGGTTCTTGTCTTTGATAAATTTGTGGATAGTTTTCCTTATTTTCGTTTCGTACTGTATATTTGTCTAAGTCCATGGCTTCATCAGCAATTTTTATAGAAAACTTTTAACCTTGCCGATTGGTGTCATAAAAATAAAAGGTTATAAAGATGTTGCCTAACGAAATCGAAAAAAAGCATGTACTTTGAGGCACAGCTACTCCTACTCTGCATTGTCAAAAATTAAAAAACGAAAATATAAACTAAACGATAGCCGAATAGCAGTCGTAAGAAATAACGAGTATCGTTAAAACTGAAAACGATTCTCGTAACACGTAATCGCTTTTAAACGATAACGAAGTAATTTTAACGATTATCGTTTTGCAAAATAGAGGCCCTATATCGTTTACTTGCCGCTCATTTTGTAATACGTAATATGGCTTCAGAATAGGGCTGTATGTAGTAGGTATGTACGTGGAAACATCAAAATTTAATCTCGGAAAAAAATTCAAACGAAATTGTAATCTTCGCAGTTCGCACACGTTTTTAAGACTTGTCAAGACTATGTGTAAAAAATTAAAACAACAACTGCGAAAAAAAATGTGTTTGGTATTCAGGGGCCCAATTACGTATTACGAAACGAGCGCCAAGTAATCGATACTAAAGAAAACGATAGACACGACAAAGAGCGATTATGTAAAACGAAAAAGGTTTAATAAATATGTTGCCTAAAGAAATCGAAAAAAACATGTATTTTGAGGCACAACCAACTCCACTCCTACTCTGCATTGCCAAAAATTAAAAAACGAAAGCTAAACGATAACCAAATATCAGTCGTAACAAATAACGTGTATCGTTAGAACTGAAACGATTCTCGTAACACGTAATCGCTTTTAGACGATAACGAAGTAATTTCAACGATAATCGTTTTACAAAATAGGGGCCCAGAGTCCATCGACCTATTAATATAATATATAATAGGTCGATGGTAGGGTCAATCTGAAATGACATACCAAAAACACACTTTTCGTACACTCTCGCACATAAGCATCTCCAGTGCATGTTTTCGTTTTTCACTTTTCCACTTTTTGCAGTCTTGAAAGTAGTTAAGTTAACTTAACTAACTCCTAAGTTAACTGCTTAACTCCTCAAAGTCAAATTTATGGAGATTATAGAGCCGAACAACGTGAACATTATGGAAATGAAAATTATGATAGTACCTTCTAAGCTTTTTAAATTCATCGGCCACTTACTCCAATTTAACAGCATTTTCCACAATAATGGAACTTCTTCTGTGTTTCAGAAAATCTCAAACTTTTTATTATTATTTTTTTTTTTAATATTCTATTCAATTTCAAAACACTTAAACAAATTTGGAACAATATAAATTTTATTGTTTTTATTCATTAAAAATTCTTACCCACCACGAGTATATTACACAAAAGTATACACACAAAACATGTATCATTTTTACATTTTCTCGTTTAAATGCTTAAGCAATTTTCAGTATTTCAGTAGAGAAAACATTATTTAAAAAAAAAAATCAAACAGCAACCATAAGGCTATTGAACTACATATTTTGTCAAAAACAAAAACTCTTGTCTAACAATAATAATTATACTTGAATATAATATATTTGTGTTATAAATTTAAACTATGTACGTATGTTTTATTTTATTTATACAAATTTGTTTTTTTTTTTTTTTGCATTACTTTCCTCAAATCAAATACCTATTATTTGCCAACATATTAACATAACTGTTATCGTTATATTATAACAATACGAGTATGTACCTACAGTAAAAAAAACATGTAAGTTTTATTAACTTTATTGGTAGAAATAAATTGTTTTTCAACAATCAGTTTTTTTTTCTTGTTGTATAAAATTTATTTAAAACAAGACTTTCAACTCAATAATAATAAAAAAAAAAAAAAAAAAACTTGAATAAAAAGGCGTAGAAATTATGTACGTGCAAACAGTTAGGAATGGGTTTATACAAAAATTAAATTAATATAGATTTTTTGCCAGTGTCCTTTTCATTTTATTGTGAACTAGAAAAGAAGAACTTGTAGGCAATAGTAGCAACTAGTCCTAGCACCAAGGGTATCAGCCACGATTTCATTGACGCTTCCGACTCTTGGGTATCTTGTGTCCATGTGGGTTCGGATTTTTTTGATACAACTTTACGTTCCTCTTCCACTAGTTCACCAACTTTGTATTTGTTCATCATTTCGCGGGCATCGGAACTGTGTCCAACATCTTCAAAATTTTCTGTGCCATCTCTGCCAGCCTGTTCAAGGAGGACTTCTTCACCACCGGGGTGCTGGAAAAAAAAAATTAATAACGTAAGTTTAAGTCGGTTTTGTATGATAAAAATTACAAAAAATATTAACTACAGTTAAAAATTCATATGAAAAAATAATTTAAAATCAATTGAAGCATTGAAGGGCAGTATTTTTAGTATCAATTGTCTACATAATCTGCCTGCGTTCAAGTACATTTATATGCGTTTGCTTATTAATGCAAATTATAAAGTCGCAACACAAAAAATAACTTGAATTCTTTTCTTATAAATAATGGAACAAAATTCAAAATATGATTTACATGTCCTTTTGCGAATTGTTATTGCTTTTGTATTTTTTTTTTTTTAGATAAAAGAAAATCAAAAATATAAAATAAATTCTGTTTTGACATTCAAATAAAAGCCAAAAATAAGTTAAGATCAGTAATTTTTTTTATCATGCCATCATGTTGTGTGCTAGCCTTGGAATTTTGAACAGAGAATAAATAAATCTAGAAGAAATGAATAAAATTCACTTCATAAATAGGGAGTGGTTTTTTTTTTGTTTTTTTCCTTTTATGGTTATATTACTCTATTTTTAATGATACCGATTTTTTTTTCCTTTATCCTAACTTGTTCAGGTCTTTAAATAGAGGAATTTATTCAGCGCTGAGCTAAAATCTCGCGAACAGAAACTATTTTACAGAAGATTTTAGCAAGCATTAAAGAGCAAACGGCTATTTACTCAATTAAAATGGTGCTTTTTTAAACATTTATCATTATTTTATTTACTTTTATCTTGACACTCAGGGTTTGTTGCACAATGTCTGATAAAAGTTCCTCATAACTATCCGACAGTTAAATTATTCGAAACTTAAATCCTCTCATTGAAAAACTTTGCGTTTCACAATCATAAATGTATGTGTCCATTAGCTAGTTGTCAATTGAAAGTATTCAGTCAAATCATTTTTTAGCCAGTTCACGTTTCTGAGATCTCACTGAGCAAGCTTCGTCAGCTCCACTGAGCAGAAAGAGAAACCTGAACAAAATTTCTCCGCTAGAAGTCAAAAGAATTAATCAACTGCGACAAAAAATAATTGAGCAAGCGAATCCAAAAATATCAGTCTCAGTTTCTTGACAGCAAAAGTGAGGAATCTCACTGAGGAATTACTTTCGGAGATCTCAGTGAGCTTGAGAAACCTGAACTGGCTAATTAAATTTATGTATTTGTGGTATGAGTCACATTGACAGCTGTAAATATTTTATTTGCCAGTTTAATTTGTTAATCAGCACTTTAGCTCGCCTGTAAAATATTCAGAACTTAGTGCCACTCAGCAAATGGTCCTAAAGACTTATTCAGATATTGTGAAACGTAAATGAGGTTGTTAAATGCCAAATAAGTTTCTAATAGCTTAATTGAAACTTTAATCAGACATTGTGAAACAAACCCTCATTCAGGCAAACGGCAATGCTATGTTATTTAGGCCCATTTGCTGGAACGAAACTTAAATATTTATGTTCAACGTAAACGCTTTATTTTCTACTTTTTCCTCAGCTTAAACTGTCACATAAGCGTTTAAGTTGATCATAAATATTTAAGTTTCGTTTCAGAAAATGGGCCTTAGTATTTATTATAATTTATTATGAAAATTATTTTGAACAAATATTGTAAACAAAATTTTATAAATAAAAATGAATCTTATCTACCAAGTTGTTGAACCGCACCGATAATGATGATGATTCCCTGATTTTAATTTAACGAACAAAACTGCATCAAAAAACAACAAAAATAAATTTATTTAGCCATTTCGAATATCTGTGATAGCCAAAGAACTGACAGAAAATTTAGGCTGTAGAGGCATGAGGTCTCGATGTCGAATAAAAAAAGTCTGGCGGGTTTTTTCAACGCCCTACCACAGGGGTGGGGGGTTAAAAATTGCGATTTTTCTAAATATGTTCTTCTAAAAACCTATGCGTTTGTTTTTTTACATCGGGCTAAAGCCTAAACGAGGTAATGGACTTGCTAAAGAATTGGAGCATTTTTTATCACACAACATAGGATAGGATAGGATAGGATTTAGAAAAATCACATATTGTGTGCATGTGCAAATTATATTACAGTCTTCACCTTGATAAGAACTTCATATAAAGTTTGTTGTGTGACAGCAGCGTAATATACCAATCTCTTTTTTCCTTGTTGTTTATTTTTCACGCATACGTTGTCTTTTTTTTACCTTGCCCTGCTTAAAACATTTACAAAACTTAATGGCTATCTATCTTGGATATAGTTTTATCATTTTTTTTAAACTTTAAGTACATCTTGCAAAATGTATTTAATTTTATGAAAAATAAACAAATGTGCTCCTGTGAAAGTCGTGACCATTCCCGATGAAGGCGTCGACTTCAATGATCCGAAACCTTGGTCCTAAAATGAACCAGTGGATTAAAGTCTGGCAAGTGTGCAGGTCACTGTCACGTCTATAATGGTGTAGCATGGATGTCAACCTCTTGCGTTAGAAAAAGTGTTGAACGGTCCTATATACGTACATATGTATGTCATCTAAAATCCAACTTGTAGCAAGTAGAAAAGTTAAAGTTGGGTCAATTTTTCCTGCATCTACAGCTTCACATTGAAGCGTACTGTGTACTATTTCCGTACATTTCAACTTTGAAAGTGCTACATACTGCAGCTTCATTTACACTATTGTGCTCATCAAGTAAACCACTTTTGTATCCCTGTCATCAGTACTGTCAATTCAATGTTGGCAACACTTCATTTAACGGACCGTATGTGGATCAATTCTGATTTCTGATAATAAAACACATCTTATTAAATTTTGCTAACAAAGTCCAAATGTGATTGTTTACGAAAATTCAACGCTCTTTTATAGGTATGTACATTATGTAGCTTTCCTTCACTCCTATATAAATTATTTTGTCACAAAAATATCATTTTTGAATTATGCATTTATAAAAAATTAATATGATAACAATTTTGTGGCATGTCTCAACAACGTTATGGTGTTTAATTTCGTACGCTCAACAAAAAAATTATTATAGGTCTCTTAAAATACCTTAGGGAGACAATATACTTAACTGATGTAATGTTCATCGGTCAAACAACCGATTAGAACAAAAAAAAAAAAATAATGTCTCCCTGACATTATAGTTGCAAATTTGCCTTGCATTATCTGCAAGTAAAAATTCAAATCTTAAAAAACCGACATTTTTAATATACATATTTAACCTTTAGTCGCCTTTTTTGCTTGCCATAAAATTATTTTTTTTTTTTTTTGCAGGTATTAGATAAGTTTGTATAATGAATGTACTTTAAACCGAAAATTAGTCTTGCTTGATTAGATTAAAAAAAAAGAGAAGAAATGATAAAAAATAAAATAATGCAAAAATGGATCGCACAAAAATGTGGTTTAAAATTATAAGGTGGGTAAGTTTTGAAGATACATGCAATATTACTTGAACTACTTAGAATTAGCTATTTGGAAAATTGGAATAAAATCGATTGAGCTATTTAGAAGGTATACAGGAATAACCCAAAAGTAAAACAAATTTCGTAAAAAATATAAGGTTTTATTTAAGTTATGTGTAAATTTGTTTCTAAATATCTGATACGAAGTTTTATGTATTTCCATTATGTGCAAACAAAGACTAAGAGCCACAAAAAAGAGTCTGATTACTTACTTACAACACTTAATTTGTACCATTAAAAATATTTAATTTTAATCAAAATTGTCAAAGCCGTTGACGAGAAAACAAAACTCGTTTTGTTGGAGCTATCACTTTCTCCTAGAGGGAGTCATCGAAAAATACGACGTTGAATAATATCGTTAAGTTCATCTTGGTTTTTATCACAGTACACATATAAAAGGTAATATCTTCCGAGTTTTCATTTTGTTCAGTTGTGCGCATGCTTTGTATTTTGTTTTTGTAAATTGTGGACGAGGGTCACTGCGATTCGGAAACACTTGTGTTTTGTTTTTGTAAATTCTGACAGGCAGGTCACTGTAATTTTCGAAGATGCGCAATATATTACCTTCAATATGTGTACTGTGGGTTTTTATGTCTCCACTTGTGTGTGTGTAGGAAAGGTTAAAAATTAAACGAAATTATTAAAATACCAGGTAATCTCTGAAAGTACTAAACAGGTTCTACATATATATATTCTTGAAATTATAGAAAGCTATAAAGTCCAGGCTTATAAAAGGCTATTTTTTATTTTGATAACCATTGTCAATATTTGTTAAATTTTTCTGGATTTTTGAAAGATTTTGATTTTTATCTTTTTAAGGTTTTGTTTTAAAAACATAAAATGTTTAAAATTGATTCAGATTGTTAATTTGAATGATAGGTGAGAATTTTGGTTTTATAAAGTACTGTTAAATGGATATATTTGACTATTATATGGAGGGTTCACAAATGTAGTGAACCAAGTCAGAAAAGGTTAAATTCGAAGATATTTACAGGTTAAGCAAATACACTGCCATTAATTACTAAACTAATACATATTTTACTCGTATTGCAGGCAAATTGATAGTTTATTCTCTAAACTTTTTTCTGATTTAAAAATAAAATGAACGACATACGCAACATTTAATACTAGTTTTAAATGTTTTTTTTTTTCGTATGACTTGGTTCGGAACACCTGTGAACCCTCCATATATATTTTAGATGATTATTATTGTTGATAGCGTAGAAAATAAAAAAGGTAAATTATTGTTTTTGGGTGCCCCAGGAGGCACTAGGAAAACATTTCTCTCTAACTTAATATTAGCAAAAGTAAGACAATCTGGTAAAATAGTACTAGCCGTGGCTTCTTCTGGGATGAATGTACTATGAGTCATAGAGCACAATGTTGAAGCAGTTAACTGAACGGATCAAAGATATCAGAAATTCGTTTTTTAGTTGTTTTTGCTGGTGATTTTCGGCAAACACTTCCTGTCATAGCAAAAGGAACACGCGTAGACATTATGAAAGCATGTCTTAAATCATCGGTGTTATGGGATTCCATTCAAACCCTCAACTTGCGAAGAATTGAGCATCTTATAGATGATATATATTCAGATATAGAAACTCTGTTACAAAGAAATTCGGCCCAATCGAGGTATCCATCGGAGCGGAAAATTCTCCGATTTCATACGAATCGGAGGATTTTTGCTTCGAGGTGTTTTTCCGAACGGCTGTTCGGAACATTTTTCCGAAATTATGGAACGCACACCGGTGTTTTGCGTTGCATTGTGATGAGGTGCGACTTTAAGAGCAATAATAGTTTAATAAATAAGAAATGATAAAGTAAATAAAATCAATGATATGATTTTGCAGAAAATTCCAGGGTAAATGAAAAACTAAAAGTCCATTGATACACTCAGCAATGTTGAGGAAACTGTGCACTGTCGGCATGAATTTTTGAATTCCTTAGATCCTCCTGGACTTCCAGCAAATGACCTAAAGTTGAAGATCGGTACCACCATAATGTTGTTGAGCAATTTAAGCCGACCGAAAATGTGTAATGGTACAAGATTCTTAATAAAAGAATTAAAGAGACAATTTGATTGTAGCTCACCGAATTCTTTTAAGTGATTACAATTTCCGGTGAAAGTGTCATTTGCCCTAACCATAAATAAGTTAGAGGGACAAACATTCTCACTGGTCGGCATCGACTTAAGAAAGGAGTGCTTTTCAGATGGACAGCTTATGTTGCCTTACCTCGTGGGGGATCTCCCGATAACTAATATATGTGGCTGACCGAAAACAACAGAACTTTAAACATTGTTTACAAGGAAGCACTTATATATATAATAAACTAGAATTCGTTAAAAACTTTTCCATTTTATCATTTAAGTCATTTTTTTTATATAGCATTTGCACATTGCATTAACTAATAGGAAATAGGTTTAACCTAAAAACAAATGGTTCAACCTAAGCGCAAATCAATTTAATGAACTGTATAGGGTGAGTGGTGAACATCTTCCAAACCCGCAATCTTGCACAGTACAGCTTTGAAAACCATAGATTTACTACGCTAAAACAATTTTGTTCACCGTTTATTTCGCGCTATATGAATCAATTTTTGATTTAAGCTTTTTATGATGCAGCCCCAGCTGGGTCAGGTATTATTTAAATATTTCTTTTTTTTTTTTTTAATTTTAACCAGATTCATATTTCTACCGTGCGAAGCCGGGGCGGGTCAGCTAGTTTTAAAAGAATTTTATTTTTTTTGTTTTTGTTGCAAACATCCCGATGATGGAATTATAATTTCCGAATAAATAATGATAAATAATAGTTGTGACGTTATTAAAGTTTTTTTTTTTTTTTAATAAAACAAATTAAAATTTTAAATCTTAAATATTTAAAATATATCGTTAGTGAAACATTATGCTTTTCCCAATAGATTGTAAAATGAATGAACCAAGTCATATAGGTACATGCGAGTTTTGATATAAATGTATATACATAAATTTATGTATGTATGTAGGTACATATGTACTTAAAAAATAATCTTTAATTTTTTTTTTTCATCAAACGAAATGAACCGCTTGAAACATTTCGAATTTTTTTTACAAATTATCACAATTCTCTGTCAACTTTTGTAGAGGAAAAACCATAATTTTGCAAAACTTGCTGCAAAATTCAAGTTAGGCATGTATTTTGGAATCAAATATTCAAACTTCATCTGAATCAACTATAGCTCATTCGACATTGATTAATACAAGAAAAGTTGTAAGATTTTGTTCTTGATTTTATGACGAAACTCATTTATTTGGATAGAAGTGTGGAAGAAAAATTTACAAATCATCAACACAAAAATTTGGCAGTCGTATGTAGTGTTAATGCTGCGTGAGATACCCCGAGTTCGTAAAAGTAAACATGCTTAATCACTGCTAAAAGCAATTGCAAAAAAATGGTATTAGTAATTTCCATTTTGGTCAAAATTTGATTTAAATACTGAGAGCAAACATCAGCGCTTCTAAAACAATGAATCCAATTTCAAACGGACTACATTTACCTTCAGAAATGCGACTTAAATTTGGCAGTGTTGCCGAAGTTTTACTTTTACGAACTCGACCATAGTGTGGTACATAACTGAAGGCTCTCTTCCATAGGACCGCACTGGCTGGAAAACCCTGTTGGTTGAGACCACTGGACCCCAGATTGTAGGGCCACCTTAAGTAAATAAGTACTTTGAGCATGACAGGCATGAAGTTCAACCAAAATCGTTTGAGCCATCTTTAAAAAATGTATTCTCACAAATTACAACTAAAATTTTTTAGCACTTACATTTTTGTGAAAGCGAATTGATCAATTTTTCCACAGATTTTGTAAAATTTATTACAATTTGACTATCTAGTTGATCGCGGTTGTCGAACTTTATAAAATGATTTTAACAGATTCAGTATGTTTACGATTTAATAGATTTCTTGACCTACCGATCTAAATTATTTTCTTGGCAAATACAAACAAATAGGCACAACAACATACAATGTGTAACATTTCTTAATGCGGCTACTAAGGGAAAATTAGTTTTTAATTATTCAATCATATGCGATTATGATTTTCTGACGATTTTTTAAGTGATCATTATGTCATTACTTTTAGTGCATGCTTCACCGTTAATAGAAAAATTCTCTCAATATTAAATAAATATTCTGCCTGTGTAAAAGTTATTGTAAAACAAGTTAACAGTTAAGTGACAAGTTAAATTTTTTGTGGAGTAGTGCACAAACAACTCATAGATGACTCGATTTATAAATAAAATAAAATAATAATCTTATCTTGAAATATCTATAACACATACAAATGAAAGCGAGCCATAGCCACTTAAAATTATATTCTCAACCGCCAAATGGGTGTTACGTAAATACCCTTTAACTAATTATAGGTAGTAGCTCGAAAAAAGTAGGTATTGGAATGAAAGTAAAGAGAAATTTATTCAAAATCCCCAAAAATTATTTAAGTGAACGCTTCACATCATTATCTACTTTCATATAATTTTATTTTTGGTTGCACAATGCAAAGAGATTTCAAACCAAGCTCTAGATACATATCCAACAAATAAAAAAAAAAACAACAAAAAAAAAATAAATTATGCAGCTAGGCCAAGAGCAAAGTTCAATGCTGTTTAACCACAAATGTTGGTACCTACTGGTTTTTTTGTAGAAAAAATCTCTTGCTTTAAAAGATTGCAGAGATTGTCATTTTGCTACCTTTATGCTTGAGACGTGTTGAATTGAAAAAAAAAATTGAAAAACAAATCACAACAAATCGTAGAATAGAGAGCGAAATTACAAATTAATTCGGTTTTGTGACCCAGAAGGGTATGGGCAAAGTTCATAACAAGAAAAATAATATAGAAACTCATCCATCTAAAAAAACAAAGTGAGTAAGCACAAAAACGAAGTAGCGAAACTCATCGTTAGCTAGGTAATAGAAAATTCTCGCCATTTTACTAAAATCCACCTAGAAATTGTGATGATAGTGTATGCTATGCGATCAACTAATCAAGGCTTTTGCATATGTGATCGTTTCTCACAAAAATTAAATTCGAACTACGCATTAATATTACAATAATAGATGATAATACACTAATAACAATAATGATCACTATTCTTAAGAATGATAGTGCACATTAGGTAGATAAAGTTTAGTAGGTTTTATATGGATTTCCATTTTATCTCACCTCATTCAAAAATGCTGAAACATCATAGATGTTATTGTGGATAACCAACCAACAATCCTTGTTGGAATTGTGTTTGGTTACTTCGGCACGTGTATAAAGTTTATCAGACATATTTTTAATATTTTAATGGAACTTCAATTAATTAGTTCAGTTTAACAAATAGTTTATCTGATGTGAAGACTAACAAAAGACACAATTTGTTGTTAATCAGTGGAAATTTCTTTGAAAACTGAATACCGAAGTGTTTAAAATTTTTTTACTGTAGGTAGCCTTTTTCAATTCTGCCTCATAATCAAAAATAATGACGTAAGGGAGAGTGGACAAAATCGCGTGTCAGATTTGATTTCGTTGAGTTTTTTTTTGACATGTAGTTTCGTTTTTCGAAATTGAAAACTGTTTGATTTGATTTAAGGTTGTCCTAAACTGGCGCAAAACATTGGGAGAGATTGTACTACCACCAAAAAAAGTTCCAACATTCGCATCGCGACCTAATCCATTTTTTATTATTTTTTTTTAATTTTCCACTCTTAAGACAGGTACGCAGTTCAAGCTAAACTAAATTTTATCTCTACAATTCTTATCTCTACAATCGTTTGCTAAGAGCACAAATGTCAAAATTTATCTGTGAAAGAATGCGTTGAGCATTATTTCGCGTGCTAAATTAAGTGGAGACTTGAGAGCTCTGAGCTCAAAAAGAAACACAACATTTTTGTTTGACAGTTTGGGCTCAGCTCTGAACTGCTCTGAACTAAAAAAGAAATCAAAAAGTTGTTGGGGCGAGCAATTTATGTCGAATTCTTTTCAACAAAAAAACTGATTTAAGGCTCTCCTAAACCAACGCGACTAATCGCCTCGACAATAGAAAACAATAACAACAACACGTGGTTGTCAAACAAAACAACACGTTGTTTTTATTGTTTTCTTCTGTCGCGGCGATTAATCGCGTTGGTTTGGGAGAGCCCTTATGTTGAAAAAAATCGATTTTCTGTAAAAATTTCACCTCAAAGGCTCTCCCAAACCAACGCGATTATTCGCCACGACAAAAGAAAACAACATAACAACATGTGGTTGTCAAACAAAACAACACGTCGTTGTTATTGTTTTCGATTGTCGCGGCGATTAATCGCGTTGGTTTGGGAGAGCCTTAAAAAAAAAAAAAACGATTTTATTTAGAAAAAAAACCGGGGTGGAATCGGCTAAGGTGATTTGTGATAAATGATAGTCATTTTCAACAAATTCCGTCTGCTTAAGGTGATTGTCACATGTGACAATCACATTTTTGTGACTAATTTCTGTGACAGCCATTTTGCTATCACTTTCATACAAAACTTTATTATTTTCTGCATTTTTAAGTCAAAGATCTTTGAATAAACTTATATTCAATGAAATAACACATTTGTTTTTATTTCTCAAAGGTTTAAGCATTTTTATTAATTAATATTTTCCAACTCTAGAGAACTTTATTTTAACTTCTGTTTCACAAATAAGTATATGGAATTTTTTCACTCAACAAATAATACTTAGTAAATCATATAAAAACAAGATATGTATATATTTTATAAACAAATTCAATATATAGATAACATACTTAATAAACACAAAAGCCAACAGAAAATAATCTTCAGAAAAAAGCAAAATTATGACTGAAGTAAGTGGCCGCGTTCGGGGGGCAAGCCAAACCTATCCGGATAGGTTTGTGTTGTTGTAATCCCTTGTTGAAAAACTTCTGATGTCAGCTGATGCAACAACAACTCAAGGTATCTGAAAATTTTTGGGATAGGTGGATAGCCTATCTCACTACCACCCGAACGCAAGCAATGTTTTGTACGATTTCTCTTAAAGTGATACCAAATTTTACGAAATTTTTTGTGATCACTTTACGCAGACGGAAAATTAAATCCAATCACATGTGACTGTCATAAATGTGATGATCACAAATCACTTTACGCGATTCCACCCCCGAATTTTTTATTGAAAGGAATTCGACATTAAATACTACTTTTATATTCTGTGCCTACGTTCTGTAACTCTCACATAGCAAAAATCAATCGAGAAACGGTGAAAAATGGAACAAAACTCATATAATTTGTTTCAGTTCTCATCTCGACCAACTTTTTGCAAAATTACAAAAGTAAAAATATTTTTTTCCCGCTAGCGCAAATGTTTTGTGAAAAAGAATGTACACAATTCTTTTTAAACCAAAATCTAAGCTTTCTGCATCATTTTTATACGTTTTCCAGTGAGCAACACTATCCCAAAATGAGTTTGAAAATGTTCACTTTTGTACTTTTTCACTTTTTTGGCTTATGTAATTAACGTAGGCACTGGATCGAGAGAGAGCTTTATTTGGATTTCGGGTGTATTTTTCGAAACAGTTTTTTCGTTCATAGATTTCAGAGGTCGATATTGAGTTGAAACGGTTTTGAGATGACATAATGGTGTTTCTCAAGTCAACTTCTCAAACCAGGTTCTTAAGCACAAATTTCTACATGAATCTGCTCCTGGAGCGGAGTCGAGTCGGTTCAAGCTCATTTCAACTCGATGCAGGTATATAAAGGGTTGAAGTGAGCTTCAAGCCCGTTTAAATACCACGTTGTAAAAGTTGCCTAGTGGGCGATGGGCCTAGATGACCATAAAACGCACTGACCGTATTCATTTTCGAACTGAACTGAACGAAACAATTTTATTTCGCCGCATACAAGTTTTTGACATTTCATGTTTGTTTTTGTTTGGGAATTTGGATTGGAATTTGGAAATTTAAAATGCTTTGGCAGTAAATGTAAACATAAAATCGGAATTCCCCGTTCAGAGATCTAAAATTTGTTAAAAATTAACAAAAATCTAACATTTTAATAATGTTTTCTTTTGATTTACCAAGCGTTGAAGTATCCACTGGTAGCTTTACACTTGAAGGAGATTTAAGATTTGATCCACCGGTGTATGAACAAAGGTATGCAACAGTGATTCAAGTTCTCGAACATGCTGATTTTGAAGGACAGCTTAAAAAGGTAGATAATTCCTAAAACTATGTTAATAGACGTAATAAATTTTTTAATAAGAAAGAAATTAACTCCTTTTATTTCTAGGTTGTTGACTTTGGTTGTTCGGAAATGCGCTTGCTATGGCTTTTGCGTAGAACAAAAGGAATTGAGCACATTGTTGAGGTAAGTCGAGACTTTCATCTCCTTAAATTGGTTAATAAAAAAATATTTATCATAAATATAAATATATACAGACGTAATGAACTCAGTAATAATTTTCTATCAGATAGATTTTTTCTATACCTACCACAATTTCTCAGATATCTTTCCATCTTGCTAGTTCTTTATTGAAAAATATAAGATCCACTGTGACTTTTATTCATAGCTCTAACATTTGCTATCACTTGCTTCTTGCATTCATTGTGAAATCGTTATTTAACAAGTCCAATTAAGTAATGCTATCTATTTCCCTACTTGGATGATTTATTTCAGCATGAGGTAGGTATATAGAATTTGCTGCCCCTGGGAAAAAAAATTTAAGTTACTACTTATGAAGAATTTTAGGGTTTGTTTCACAATGTCTGATTAAAGTTCCCTATAACTATCCGACACATAAATTATCCACAACTTAAATCCTCTCATTAAAAACCTTTGCGTTTCACAATCATACATTTATGTGCCACTTAGCTAGTTGTCAGTTATTCCAGTTTTCCAAGGAATTTGACTGATTGAAAATAATCAATCAAATAATTATTAATTTATTATCATGTTTTGAATTTTAAAGTGTCATAATTAAACTTTTTGGACCCAGAACTGGTAACAAACAACATTACTTTGGTGTTTTAAGGCCCCTTACTGCAATTTGTTAAAAAACAAGTTAGAAATTTTGTGTTGATATGTGAATGTGAGTGATTTAAAATACTTAAGTGCGTTTTGAAATTGCATTTTTATGGTGTTAAGGGTGTCGTGAAGTAAGTATTTAAGTAATTGGGTTAACGCATACAAATATCCCTCACTAGTCCAAACTATTGATGTATTTGTTGTGTGAGTCGCACTGACAGCAGCTGTAGATATTTTAAATGCCAGTTTAATTTTTTAATCGGAACCTCAACCGGCCTGTAAAATATTCAAAACTTTAAGTGCCACTTAGACCTATTCAGATATTGTGAAACGTAAATGCGGTTTTTAAGTGACAAATAAGTTCCATGTAGCTTAATTGGAACTTTAATCAGACATTGTGAAACAGACCCGGGTTTGTTTCACAATGTCTGATTAAAGTTCCCTATAACTATCCGACACATAAATTATCCGCAACTTAAATCCTCTGATTAAAAAATTTTGCGTTTCACAATCATAAATTTATGTGCCACTTAGCTAGTTGTCAGTTATTCCAGTTTTCCAAAGAATTTGACTGATTGAAAATAATCAGTCAAATAATTATTAATTTATTCGTAAATTGTGAATTTTGAAGTGTCAGAACTCAACGTTTTGGACCGAGAGCTGGTAACAAACAACATTACTATGGTATTTTAAGGCCCATAGCTGCAAGTTGATAAAATCCAGTTGGAAAATGTGTGTTTATATGTGCATATGAGAGTGTTTTAAAATACTTTAGTGTGTTTTTAAATCGCATTTTTACAGTGTTAAGGGGTGGAATTTTTGTCGTGAAGTAAGTATCTAAGTAATTGGGTTAACGCATAAAAATATCCGTCACTAGTTCAAACTATTGATGTATTTGTTTACTGAGTCACATTGACAGCTGAAAATATTTTAAGTGCCAGTTTAAATTTTTAATCGGCACTTCAACTGGCCTGTAAAATATTCAGAACTTTAAGTGCCACTTAGACCTATTCAGATATTGTGAAACGTAAATGAGGTTTTTAAGTGACGAATAAGTTCCATGTAGCTTAATTGGAACTTTAATCAGACATTGTGAAACAAACCCTAATCTTGTTGAATTAAATTTAAAATTGTATTTTTTTTTACAAAATTCATTTAAGTTGGACTGAACGTAATAAAAGTTGCATATTGACAAAGCACTCGCCAATCTACTGATGAGTCCAATTAAGTTGGCCAAAATTTTGCAGTATTGACCTGAAAATTTTCTGGACCTAGCCCGTATGGCTTTTTTTTAGCCCCAAGCACGTCTTTTTCGTCTAATTAATTCGGACTCCAAAAAAACACAACCATTTTAAAATTAAAATAAAAGATGATCGAATGCATTCAAATTCTTAAATAAATCTAAACTCCTTTTATAAGGCGCACCTAAATCTGAGCGAAACTTTCAGAGCGAATATACTAAGACTGAAGAACAGTCATGAATCACCGTATAAATTAATTTTGAAAGGCGAAAGTTTTGTCATCGTTCCTTAAAAGAACTAGAATAGAAACATTTGACCATTTAAATATTTTTTTAAATTTTGTTCCCACACTTCACTCCTTTGTATTGGGCCATCACACACTGTGTCAAATCAAATCAAACTAGGTTCTTAGCTCCCTTGCTTCGCGTTGAGTAATAAAGTTTAACTGTCAATACACACAATTTGCTCATTTAAAAGCCTAGTATGACACAGCGAAATCATAAAACGAGAAATTTCGTTCTGCTATTCGTTTTGCAATACGCTGTTCGATGAGCGAATTTGATAATTGTAGCAGATGAACCATTGGCCACGTTCAGAAGGCACTAGGATAGCCTATCTTGGATACTCGAGTATCCATATGTGTTTCTGAACGACTAAGGTCAGATAGGTTATATTTGGTATCAAAAATCAGCTGCTCTTGACATTTCTCATAGGATAGATGAGTATACCAGAAATTTTAGGATAGCTTGAGATCTCATTTTTGCAAACTGCTGTTTTGTAATCAGCTGTGTTTTTACTTTTTTTTACAACAACACAAAGCTATCCAGATCGCTTTGGATACAATCCTGAACGAGGCCATTGTTAAACCGAAATCGGCGAATTAAATTTCCTGAACCACGGGTTAAATATTGGACCACGTTTGTACGACTGCCCCTTTTAAAGGTCTTCCACACTATCCTACTGAGTATTAACACATGTCAAAAAAGTGGGAACTAAATCATGTATAATAGTGTGGAGACAAAATATGAAATTTCATCCCACATGACTTGACAGCCCATCTCACACAATTTGACATGTATTAATACATGAAAATTTTTAGGATTGGTTCTAAAACCATCACACATTCTATCCCACTTGGGGGTTTGAGGTTATGGTGATTTCTTTGGACGCAAATGTGAAAGCAAAATATGAAAATATTTTCTTCACACAAATTTGGCAGTCGTAAGTGATTCTATCACACGCGCCGGATATGTCGCGTTGGTTTGGGACAGCCTTTTATTTTATTTTATTTTATTTTGTAAGTATAGTATGTTTTTAACTTAGTGCCAGTTGTACGATCGTGGTTTAAATTTTGATCCGTGGTTCAGGAATTTTAACTCGCTGATTTCGGCGAGTTAACTGAGGTTCCACGATGGTTCAAGGTTCTAATATGCACTAAAAGCCAATTACATGCCTGAACCATCGTTGAACCACAGTTAATCCGCCGAAATTGGTGAGTTAAAAATTCTGAACCACGGATCAAATATTTGTACAACTGGCCCTTAGTGCCCTATTACACGTTGACTCTAGAGTCATGACTCTTTTCAAAATTAAATGAGTGCGAAGGTGAAATCCGATCTTTTTTCACCTTCGCACTCATTCGATTTCAAAAAAAGTCATGACTTGAGTCAACGTGTAGAACACTTAACTACTCGTTGATGCCACCTACTTCCGTGAAATAGTTAATTGACTCATTGTTAAGGTGAACTTTGTTTAAATTTTTTTTAAAATTACAAACGAAATTTGCCCGTCGCGTTCTTTTCTTCCATGGTGAAGTATTGACCGGCCCGTCGGCCCGCGTTCTGTGTGACCCGGCCTATATTGAATCGTTTGCTAGATTTGAAAAAAAAATTGACTGAATTCACTCATTCTAACCCTGTGCATTCACCCTTAAAACGTTGTACATCTTTCTTCTGTTCGAAGAATTTTCGAAATTATCTGTCACAAAAACATAACCTCTCGGCGGCACGGCTTCATGATTAAAAAAGTAAACGTTTTCCGTGATTATTTTCAAAATAATTTTCATTTATTTCTTATTGGCTTCTCTAGTGTTTGTGGAAATACATTAAACATCCAAAATGGACAATACAATAATATTCTAAATTCAATTCATTGATAAACGTTTACATCTCAAAAAATCGCTCAAAACAGTCAACAAAAACAAGCATGGAGGAGAACGTAGAACCTTATAGCTTCGACTTGAATCTAGATTTTCTGGATTCAGATACAACGGACAAGAAAAATTCCACAATCGCTCCGGAATACCAAGAACAGCCTCAAATACATTCGACATACGATATAGAATCACTTGCTAACAGAATTGCAACGGTCAATGATATGGCGATTCAAATGAAGGCCACTAAAGATGATAACATAAGGCTTCAGAAACAAATGCAGGATTTAAGTGATTCAGCTATGTCAATAAGAAGTATGTATGATCAAGAAAAAACGGAAAGATTGAAATTGGCAAATTTATATCGAGAACTGCAAAAAAAGTTTGAACAAACTGAATCACAATTGGCCAACAAAACCCTCAACTATGAACAAATGCAATCAAAGATAAAGCTGGAGGCCGAAGACAAGAAGCCTGTTTCCTATAAAGATCTTGCTCTGAAATATCAAAGACTTGCCCTGCATCTTGAAGAGGATAAGCATTTGCCTTCAAAGGAGAGGGTAATCTTACAACTGGTAAAGGATTATCTGGAATCAAAAAAGATTTCTCCGCTTCCGATTTTCAAAAAAAAATTGCAGTCTCGGAACAAGGGCGAAGTGCGTGATTTTTCCATGCAATATAACCTAAATGTCGATACAAAGTCACAGGAAACACAGTGTTCTTTTGGATATTCTGAAGAAGAACCAAAAGACTCATGTACCCAAGGAACTCAGTACACTTGGTACACCACCACCAGGGGAACTAATACACCCGCCTTTACCAATCCAAAACCAGAAGTGAAAACTCAAGGAACCCAGTATATATCTTCAACTACGACCCGTGGTACCAGTACGTCAACATTCATCAAAACTCAAAGTGTTGGAACCAACTTCCCAGAACCCACACCACCAATCTCGATTGAGGATATTTTCAAAGAGATGATTTGCGACGTGTCTCCGCTGAGTCCAATGAGCGCTAGTTCCCAAGCCGAATTGAAAGAAGAAAAAGTTGAAATGAAGTCCATTGGAATATGCACCGATTTGAAAAATGTCCGCAAACCCATTGACTATGTTGCTGCGAACATCAAAAATTCGGATTCGAGACCACCGTCTAGGAACAACTTGTACGATCGAGTGAAAAATGAGATACCTTTGATGGGAATGCCAACTTTGAATCCGTTTGCCGGTCTGGGAATCCCAGTTACACCCATGCACAATACTGTAGTTGAACTTTGGAACATGCTAGGCCATACGATATTTGCTTTGTTGCAACAGAATGGTGGAGCTACTGCTGCGCAACTGAATCCAATAAATATAAATGTCGTAAACGATCGGATGAGGAATCTAAGTGGAATAAATAGGACGCCTAGTGAGCAGCAAAGAAGCTGTGATTCGCAGACGAGAGATGAATTTTTTGAGCAAGAGTATCCTAGAGGTAAGTACATATATTGATAGAATATTCTGGTAATGAAAAATAACTTTCATTAAAACGCTATTGAGAATCTTAACGGATATTTAAACAAAATTACAAATGCAAATGATTTATAAAAAATTAAAAAATGTATAAAAAGCTTAAATTTAAAACGCATAAGATAGATTAAGTATACCACCCAATACATACAATCCCTATTCAATAACTGAAATGAAACGAAAAAATCATAATTATAAATGTGAAAGTTTGTTTGTCTGTCTGTTTGTTACTCTTAAATTCAATAAATACGGAAGTGAAGATCGAGAGCTTGGAACATACATAGGGCATAGGCTAAATTATTTTTTTTTTCAAATTTGTACCTTGATAAACTGGTATTAAAATATAAAAAAGTGATACAAAAAAAATAAATTTGGTGGCACAACAGCTCATGAAGAACTTAGGCCTAATGACTTATTACAACTGTCAACTATTCCTGTGTACGTGTCTGCAGGAATGGAGGGGATCTACAGTTTATTGCCGAATCAGAAGGGCTTAGTTGAGCGGCACTTTTCTATGACAGGAGATACTCTTGGATGATTTGTCAACTCCTCGCAAGAGGCAGTAGCCCTGAAAATATTTTTAGGTGGCAGCGGCTGGGAATCGAAACCAGACCTTTGGCGTGACAGTCCAACTCACTAACCATTACGCCACGGGCTACTACGAGTGATAAATTGCCGTTGATTCTATAGATTATTTTTTCTTGATTAAAAAAACTTAGGTCTAATTTTTCAATTGTCAGTTAGGCAGTCGGTTAGTACTTAATCTTCACATAGAATTAGCCAGTTCAGGTTTCTCAAGATCACTGAGATCTCCGAGATCTCAGCAATCTCAGAAATCTAAACGTAATTCCTCAGTGAGATTCCTCACTTTTGCTGTCAAAAAACTGAGACTGATATTTTCTGGATTCGCTTGCTCAATTATTTTTTGTCGCAGTTGATTAATTAAAAAAAAAGAGATGGAAATTGTTTTTGACTTTTTAGCCGAGAACTTTTGTTCAGGCTCCTGCTCCTGCTCAGTGAGATCTCAGAAACGTGAACTGGATAATTGCTTTGAAATACATATACGTTAAATAAAAATTAAATTCTTTGAACTTGCCTATTAAATTCTTTGAAATGTTTCAAAAAAAAAGCACACGTAAATTTGACGTTTTTTTCATGATTTAAAAATTTGATTTTGTTATCCGACTGTATAATAATAGTCAATTAACTTTAATCGTTTGGTATTTAAGTCATTGGTAGTAGCCCGTGGTGTAATGGTTAGTGCTTTGGACTGCATGCCAGAGGTCTGGTGTTCAATACCAGCCGATTCCACCTTAAGTTTTTTTCGGAGCTATTACCTCTTGCGAGAAAGTGACAAATCCTCCAAGAGTATCTCTTGTCATAGAAAAGTGCCGCTTAATTTAGCCGTTCGGATTCGGCAATAAACTGTAGGTCCCCTCCATTCCTGCACACACGCACACAGGAATGGTTAAGAGTTGTAAGTCGCTAGGCCCTGGTCCTTCATGAGCCGATTGTGCCACCAAATTTATTTGTTTATTATTTAAGTCATTGCCTAATTGGTGATTGAAAAATCGTTGAAAAATTGAAATCCCGATGTCTTAAGAGGGTCTAATATAAACTAATGCTTCAAATTCTAGAAAATTTGTTTTTCACTTCAATAAATATAAATCTTGTAAATAAACTTTTTAACAAACCAAACAAACAACAATGATAACAGTATTCGTTTTATAGAAGAGCAATGAGACTGTTCCCATTACCATGAATATTCATATTAAATACGTATAGATTTTTGTCCTCGGTATTAACGTTTATCGTTTCAGAATACTCAACAGCTACTAGAAGTATCGCAACAAGCCCAATTCTACCTTCCGAATTGCAATTTAATCTACCCCAGTCCAGGTCATCATTCAACGCTGCAATCAGAAGTCCCAATCAACCTGTAGATATTCAAAAAATTGTACTAAACCAGAATTACTCAGATCCAGTAGTTTCGAGCTCGAGAAAATCCTCGCAAGTTGATGAAATCCTACAACTGTTCCCCGAATACTCTGATTCATTTAAAAAACGAAAAGCAATCAAGAAACTACTTAAAGAAGCCAATAAAAATAAGAAACTGAAGAAAAAAAGAAATTCAACCTCCTGTTCCAGTTCAAGTTCAGCATCGGTTTTAACTCCATATACCACAGAAGTACAAACAAGAGCAGCGAGTTCAGCCTCATTGTCAGCCTCACCTCAACCTTCGATGGAAATACCACAAACAAAACCACATCTGCAAGGCAATTGGAAAACTGAAATATTTGGTGATTGTGATAGTGATTCAAGCCTGGATAGTTCTATTATGGATTACATAAAAGTTCATACTCCTCAAGCTGAACCAGACAAAAAATTGACACCAATTGAAACCAAACCACAACCCAATGAACTCAAATGGCCAATCAGTAATTCAACTTTAGAAATAAAACGTACTCGAATCAAATCACCAATAGAAGAAGAATTTTTTGGATTTGATGAAGAAACAATCCCCGAACCAACGTCAGATGAAGTGTTCTGTAAACCATTTTTGCCACCACAAGGACAAAAATCAGTTATTCTTTCAGGATCACCTATTCAGGAAAGGATAAAAGTAGATCCAAACACGTGTGGAGACTCATTGGAAGCAAAAATTGAACCGATGGACTCAACAAAACCACCACCCAAAAGGAAGCGTAGAGCAAAAAAAACTGACTCCAACCAAACAAATAAAATCTTTAAACTTGATAAAACCGAAATAATTTCAGATTTAGAAACACAAGAAGAATCTAAGAAACCAAAAAGATCATTAAGCTTGAATAAAACCAAGGCTAAAGTAAAGACCATCTTGCCAATTCAAGCTACAACATCTTCTGCTGTTGTTAATAAGCCTTTGAGATCATTAAGTTTGAACAAAATCATTAAACCTAAAGAAGAACCAAAACAAAATCAAACCATTGAAGCAATAAAGAAACCTAATGGTTTTATCAAGCCAGATTGGATGAACAGATTTAAAGATCCAGAAAGGGAAGACCTGTCAATCGAAGTGTCAAGAAATCACCATGGTCCAATGGTTATGAAAGTTGAGAAACCACCCGATTCCGTTTTTGAAGACATAAAAACATGTTTTTCAAATCAAAAACAGGATTCCATTTTGCAAGATATCAAGACTTGTTTCATTAATCCAAAACAAGAAAAAGATATGAAACCATTTATAGGTCCAATAATGCCCAATCAAGCTGCGACGGATGAAAGTGATATTCTCTCAGAACAACCAATTCCCCTTGTGTCCCCAACAAATGATGGAACTTTCAGATTTCTTCTTCAAAATCATCAAAGTACAATCAATACAAACATGAATTCGTCGATTACTATTCTAAACGAGCAATGGATCTCACAATCAAATGATTTGAAAGCAACCAAAGAGGAAAGTCCTATAAGTATTGTTACCAGTGATGTCTGTCGTCCATTAGATCACAAAACATTAGACCTGGAAAATATGCCCATCTACTTTTTAGATGATCAAAACTTATTGCAGAACTCGGAGCAGCCGAGCGGAGAGAAATTAATTTTTGAAACACACCAAGGAACGCCTTATCACGGTCAAAAGTTAACAATACTGCCGGGATTTCAAGAAATTAAACAGGGTATCAAAACTGGGCCTGCACAAACCATAGCCTCATCTAACAGTGGATTTCAAAAAGAAGAGTTGCCAATTTCATCACAAGATGGGTTTCAGTTAAATAGTCTGCCTGTCATTGTACAGGATTATCCTAACAGTTTCACACCTAACGCAGCGAATAGAATAGAATCTATGCCAATAATTCGAGATGTTAAGCCAATGGTCACAACGCTGCAGGATAAAACTTCATATCTTGTTCTAAATCACCAAAAGCAATTGAACTCTTGCAAAGAATCATCCATCTGCACTCGTGTGGAGGAGAAAATGGAGAAGGAACTTGAGGTTTTGTCAACGCGAAATGATTTAAATGAACGCGAGAGCTTAAGTACAAATGGAACAACAGATTTGCGGCCTCTTAATTCCCTAAATGGTCAGTTCAGTTCAAAGATCCCTTATGATGAAACAGACCGCACGGCTGAAGAAAAAGGTGAAAATTCTTGTATGTTGGTGCATCACAATCAAAGTTTATTTGGCTCAAAAATACTTCGTGGAACCACAACGAATGAGGATATTTTAAGATATGGCAGGCAGAAATTATCGGAAGTTACAGATATGCATTCCCCCATAACTGTTCAACCATTGTTAAGTAACTCACTTGATCAGAAAGCTCTCCAAACATCAAACCTGGAACTAAAAACCAATCACTGTGAGACCCATCTTTTAGTAAAGGAGTACCAAGGTCAGGAGACGCCTCTGCAAAACAAACCAACTATCTCAGTCACAACAACGGGCAGAGATGATTTAAGTTATTCTAGCAGTTCGGACAGCGAAGGTGATTTATCAATCGATTTCCCACCATCACCACAGCCATCTGACAGCTCATCTTTTAATCTATCTACAATTCTTAAAACTCCTGAACAAACCGATAATCCAGAGATTCAATTCAAAACACCAACAAGATGTCCAAATAATGACTCTCTTATTACAAAAGCTATCACAAACTCCACCGAAAAACTCGTCGAAGAGTATCTCTTGAATGAAAGTCCAGGCGAAGAAGGTCCGAAATTTCAAGTCTTCCTAGATAGGATATTGGATGACGTTGCACCACCATCGAGTCCAATTTCTGCTCTTGCATCATCGGAGAAGCCGAATCATAGTGAAAGAGAGAGTTCTTGTGATGAAGCATCATCAGAAACAATAACACGCTTAAAAAATAAAAGAAAGGGACCAGCAACAGCTGCGATAGCTGTTAAACGATCTGCAAGAATTAATGCTAAGAAGATTGGAGCAACAACAAGTATGCTGAATAGTCTCTGTTCTATGACTATTCCTAATATAGAGTTCGGAAAATACACTAAGAAAAAGAATGATAAACATCTGGTCGAAAAGGGGAAATTAGTTGAGCCCTTTAGGGAAGAGAAATTCGATATTCAACTGGGTTTCTTCCAGGAAACAATGGATGAAGAAGGTGAAGACCCAACTTGTGAACCAATCAGACGGCATGCCGTAGAAGAGTTTAAGGCTGTGAATAAAAATTGTCCTGAAAAAAGTTTGACAAATCCTGAGGCGCCTGAGAGAAAACCTGAGACTGAAATTGTTCTACATGGAATGGTGAATGACAGACTTAATACAGTCAGTACTGAAATTCATAATCAATCATCTTCTCCTCTAGAAGTTGATACATACCTAAGCTTATACAATAAAGCTAAGGAATCAATATCTCTATACCATAAAGCCGAAGAATCAAAAAGAATACCAATTGCCGATTCATCTATGAATTCTTTATGTGAGAATTTAGAAGAGTCTTCATCATTCTGCTATGAATCTCCAGCTTCACCACCACCATCAGACCAAATACCCTGCGACACGCATGTCATTCGAGAATCATTTGAGCTATCAACTCTTCCAAAAAACCATAAGATCTCAGGCCAAAAAACAATTATATCCCGTTTAATCGCCAGTTATAACCCTGAATTTCGCAACATGCTTGACCAGGGTCAAAAATTCAACACAAAACTTCTTGCTCAGATTGAGCATTCCATTAAGGAATATACAAGTGGACTGTTTCCTGCGATGGATACTATACGATTAATAGATTCTGTTGTTAAACTAACTTCTGACGAGAAAATAATCTCCAAAGCTTTAGTCAATGTTTTGAAAGTGGCTCCTCGCCCAGAAACTGAAGTTCCTGCACCGATTCCCGACACCTATCTTAGTCAAACACACCGTAAACTCCTCGCTGTATTACGACCACTTTGTCATCATTATCCAAAAATACATTGCAACCTTCAATCAACCGTCGAACAATCAATGTTCACATTTACCAAGGAAGTAATACCCGTCGAAGTTCTATTGAACTTAACGCAATTTTATCTGGCAATCATTAATAATCCGACTGCGGGAACCAATCCAGCTAGACTCTTTATATGCAAGTGTTTGTACTTCTTCAATGTTAAAGCCATACCTATGGTTCATTATACGCTGTGCGTGTATCCTACTGTCTTGCCAAAAAAAATAGATTCTACATACGATCGATCCGATATTCTAATCAGCACCATCCAAAGCATTCTAATGAGCACATACTATGATCCAGAAAAATGTGATTTTATGAACAGACAAATATTAGCCAAGCTACGCATGTTCTATAACTATGAAAGCTTTAAGCCGCCTAGAGATGAGGTTATTGAAAACATAATGGCTAAAATTCGAGCAGGTCGTTTCAAGAATGTATCTTATGCCCTTTCGTTGATATGCAAGCGAATGGAGCAAACTCAAACAGAGAAATTCATACTAAACGAGCGACTCATACCGCTGGCCAACGAGTTTTATCACACCCTTAGTCAGACCAATGAGAATGACAAGAAAATTGCATGCGTTTTAGAATGCATTTCATTCGTTATAAAGCCTTTTAATCTCAGCACAGACATATCACAGTATACCAATCTGTTTGGGAGATTTTTGAATGCCGCTACCGAGAGAAAAGTTATACAAGAGGCTGCTGTAGCAGCAATACTACGTACAGCTCGATTTGGATTCGTGCAGTGTTTTAATGCAATTTATTACTTCAAACCAACCTATGAATTATCTGAGACCTTGAAGCTTATGTTACGATCGTTCATTTATAAAAAAGGAAAGGTCTTCCTGGAGGCATTGGAGCTGCAGACACAAGAATTATTGGCTACATAATTTGGTGTTAATTATTATTATTATAATTATTATTTTGTTTCTCTATTTATTTCCAGTTATGTACTATGAATTCTTGTAAATAATTTTTTTTTTTAAGTTTAAGGAACTTAGTTACAATCTCTTAAGGGTTACTGATAAGATTTTATTTGTTAAAAAATGTAAAAAATATATATTTTTTTCTTAGAAAAAACAAAAAACGCTAAACAATAAAAAATATGGTTTTGTAGTAAAAAAAAGATACAAAATGTAATTTTCCAAGATAATGTATGAGTTTTTTCTTTTTTTTGGGACGATTTTAGAACTGGACTAACGGGATGATGTTGGAGTAAGCTTGTTCAATTTTCAAGTTGCATTTTTTGCTAAATATGTAAACCTGTCCCATGAGGGATTTCTATGAATCCAATATTAAATGAAAGATAAGATTGCCCCCTTCACAAATCTAAACTTCCTTTTAATGAAATAAAATAAGTACCACTGTGATAATTTTTGTTTGTCTTTTGAATTTATTGTTTCCATTTTTGTTTATTTATTTTGCTTTAACGTTAAATTATTAAATAGTGCCAGTTCTTTTTTTATAAAAAAAAAACTCCTGAAGAAGTTGTGAATAAGGACGAAACGTTGGGTAAAAGATTAAGTAAACTTGTTTTATTTGCATTTAAAGTTAAATTGACCAAAAAAGCCTGATTTAAAATATTCAGCCCTATCATAGTATCCGATCGGAACGGAATTTTCTCCGAATTTTAAGAAATATTAGAAAAATAAGAAATATCACTTTAATGAGTCGGAGAAATTTCCGTTCCGATCGGATACTATGATAGGGCTGATTGACTGAAATAAAAGTTGTGTAAAGGGTAATTCATAATCTACATATGTATTTGATACCCTTTTACAAAGTTTTTCACATTTTAAACGCAATACAACGTAAGAGCATTTTTAAAAAAATGGTCGGACTCGCTCCATTAACCACCAAAAGTGGTTGGACTAAAGCGCCAGTTATAGCTATCATTGAAATTTTTAATGACGTTTAGGATGACAGGGTGTATTAAAGTCAAACAAAGCCACAGTGGTGCATAAAAGTAAGTAAGTAATGCATGTGTATCAAAAGCTTTTTTTTATTATTTTTCTGCAAATTAGAGTGAAAATATACTTCTTTAGTGGTACATTTTAAAAACATTTTTATCCAAAAAGGTAAAAGTAGTATTTTACTTTAAAATAAAACTCGAATGTTAATGTTTGCAGTAATTGCAGAGTATTTAAATACTAGTTCAAGTGAAACAATAGAGGAACTGATGCTTTTTTCGTGAGTGTTATGGTCTTATAAGATGGGAGAACATTTACGTTATGTCTCATTAAGGAACTTCTTAAAATTCCATACTTTTCTTTTGTTAGTCCAAGATCCATAAACAAGGCTAAGGCGTTTGCACTTTCATACTTGATAGGATCTCTTTGAGGAGTGGGAATGATGATTTAACACCATACTAAATCGTCTAAAATTTTGCGCCAATGTTTTTATGACCACTTGCATTTTTAAGTATATAATTTAAAAAAGCCATAAATTAATAAAAATGACCTTTAATAAAAATCTCTCTAAACCGCAAATAGGCAAAAACTGGCAGCTAATTTTCTTAGTAAATGTTTCATAAATAGTCAAAGATTAAATTTCCGTTGAGTTAAGACCAAAGGTTCTTAAAGGATTTTTTATAATTCAACTCAAAGTCAAAAAATTACGCCAAAAACAGCTTTTCGAAAATCTTAAAATTTTGCAAAAAAAAAAAAAAAAAAAATGGATCATAATTGTAAAATTGTAATAAAAATGGTCATTTTTACAAGCTCAAATAAAAAAATATAATTTTTGAACAAGGTTTTTAGATTTTAACGCCGAAACTCTGAAACTTTTCATAAAACAAATATTTTTTCTTTGATTTTAAAAATAAGGAAACTTTGACTACTGGTATCATCCGAATCCTTCGACCGATTTTAAAATTTCTTTCGTCTTTTGAAGCTTCCAATATTTCCTAATCCAGTAAATAAATAAGTTTTGGATTTTAAGCACACACGAAAATTGAATTTTGCAAGCACTTTTGCAAATAGGCGCCACAGTGCGACGGTTACCTCGATAAGGCCGATTGTTTGAATGATAATTGATAAGGTAGTCAGCCCTATCATAGTATTTTTGAGAAACTTGTATCATTAAAATGAAAAATAAAAAAACATTTTGTATGAGTCGGAGAAATTTCCGTTCCGATTGGATACTATGATAGGGCTGAGTATCATTGAAATAACTAAATAAAAGTCAAGTTGTGTGAAAGGTTGGCTAGATATATGTATTGAGGCATAGGTTTTATTTTGGCATTAAAATATTATAGAATTTTCTTTCTAAACATCTTAAAATAAATCATTTAAATTTTCAATGATGAATTTCAATGATAGCTATAACTGGCACCTAAAGCTCTCGGTTGATATCCTCTTTTTTAATTGCCGCGATGAGATAGGTAATCTTGCGGTCGTCTCCTGCACTATTAGGAGAAAAGAATATCATAAAAACTCATCTTTATTTTCTTAGAAATTATCTAATTTTGTCACGTACAGAAAAATCACGTCACGTGTTAGAGTTGACATAAACAAGTTTATGAGCAGTGAGTTGATAGTCAAACACTCTTTGGCTGGCGTTCTCCAATGGCAACCCAATCTTTATTTTGTGCTCAAGCTAATTTTGTTAAAAATTTTGGTTATTAATAAGTATTCAGTCAATAAGTATTTTTGAAGATTTTTTTTTTTTTTTTTTTTTTTTTTTTAATAATACAAATTCTATATACTACTGAAATAAATCAGCCAAGTAGAAGACTTAGCACTATTTTATTGGACTTGTTGAATTATTGATTCAATATAGCTTTTAACGGCCTTTAGTCCATGAAAATTTTTTGGCGTTTCGTCCCGGCGATCTCACTTGGACTCATCAGTTGACTAGTGAGGGCCTTGTCAATACGCAATTTCCATTAAGTTCAGTTCATCTTACATAGATTTCATGGTGAATACCTAGTGTGAACTATATCTAACCAGATTAGAATTCCTAATCATTAAAGCTAGAAGTTTTTTTTGTGCCCGTGGCCTGGCAATGTTTATATACGAAGATTTTTTTTTAATAATACAAATTCTATATACTACTGAAATAAATCAGCCAAGTAGAAGACTTAGCACTATTTTATTGGACTTGTTGAATTATTGATTCAATATAGCTTTTAACGGCCTTTAGTCCATGAAAATTTTTTTTGACAAGGCCCTCACTAGTCAACTGATGAGTCCAAGTGAGATCGCCGGGACGAAACGCCAAAAAATTTTCATGGACTAAAGGCCGTTAAAAGCTATATTGAATCAATAATTCAACAAGTCCAATAAAATAGTGCTAAGTCTTCTACTTGGCTGATTTATTTCAGTAGTATATAGAATTTGTATTATTAAAAAAAAATCTTCGTATATAAACATTGCCAGGCCACGGGCACAAAAAAACTTCTAGCTTTAATGATTAGGAATTCTAATCTGGTTAGATATAGTTCACACTAGGTATTCACCATGAAATCTATGTAAGATGAACTGAACTTAATGGAAATTGCGTATTGACAAGGCCCTCACTAGTCAACTGATGAGTCCAAGTGAGATCGCCGGGACGAAACGCCAAAAAATTTTCATGGACTAAAGGCCGTTAAAAGCTATATTGAATCAATAAGTATTTTTGTTTTTTAATATTCAATGATCGTATTAATTTCTAGTCAAACACTTAAGACCAGCAGTCGTATTTATTAGATTTTTGACTACTTAGACAGTGTCCAAGTTTTTTTTTGGTGCCCTTTGGTAATCGATACCCGATGCTATTTTTTATTAGAAAAATACCAATTCAATATCTTGGAAAACCTTGTTAGTTGTGCAATCAAGGTAAGACCAAAGTTGGGCTTTTTGCTATTGAATTTTTATTTTTCAAACTGTTTGAGTTGTAATCAATTATGACATTATGTGTAGAGTAAAATTATCCCAAATTTGATATCATTCTTTTGTTATACGAAGAAGAGAATTAACAAAAATAAAAGAAAATTATTTTTGTTGTTGTTTTAGTGGACTGTTTTGAATTAAATTCAAATGGAAGATTTTTTGTGACCTTTAGTCCAATGCGTTTTGCCCAGGCACGACAGTTGGGCTCATCAGTTAGATGCTGTCGTACCTTTCTAAGACGCAATTTTTCGATCGATGAATGCCGACTCTTAATAAAATCTACAGCGCATATGCACTGTAAATTATATTCTTCTTTGTTATAGAAATATTCGAGCCAAAAAAATACATTTTTTTTACAAGTTTAAGAAGTTGTAGTTGTAGTTTTTTTATTTAACGGTCAATTGAATTTTTTACAAATTTCACCCACCATCAGCTATGACATTGATTAGAATTTGCCTAAATATTTTTGTGTGTATACGTCATTATGTATAGAATGAAATAAGACCTAAGATAGCATAATTTGTTCCGAGATATTCGAGATAAAAGGCATTTTACAACTTTTTAAAATTACTGTACTAAGAAAACTGCTAATTGAATTTTTTTGAAAACCCTTTGTGAACGTTATGGCCTTATTATCTATAAAATAAAATTTATTTGAAGTCGATTTCTCTATTCGTTCTCGAGATATCATCGCCGTGGCGAAAAAAACCTCACGAACGTACGTACACACACTACACAGACATCTCTCTAAAAACGATGGATTCGGATTCCATCGAGACCTCGAAGCGTGAACAAATGTCAAAATTTTCAAATTAATACGGGGAAAATGGAAAACAAAAAATTAAAAACAACAACAAATTGTTGAAAAAATGTACTTATATTATTCGAAAATCTACTCAAACAAAAACAGAGCTAAAGTCGAAAGTTTTGCATATACTTATCAGTTTGTTTTTATCAGCTTAAATTTAAAAATACTTGTCAGTTTTGTTTTAATCGGTTTTTCAAAAATATAAAATTAGTTTCCAGAAAACATCACCCTGATTATAAGTATTTTTTTTCTCCAACGTCTATTTTTCATATTTTTACTTCCAAACGTTCATATCTCGATTTGCAGATTTTTCACATTTTTTCTATATATCCATGACTTTTTAATGTTAAAAAAAATCTATCGAATACAAAAACAACCAACTCTATCATTTTTCGTTTAGAAAATTAATTCTAGACTTTTATCTTTGTTTACCCTAATTCACCCTATTAAAATTGCGATTTTCAAAAAATCACGTATTTGAAATTTCTCAAATAAAATTTCCTTTTATATGGTATTTTATTTATGTCTTTAGGAAATACCATCTGAGCTGTGTCAGATAATTGTAAAAACCCGAAAAATTACTTTTTAGGCGTGGCAAAACCCTATGACTTGACCACTTTACGCTAGACAACCCTTGTGCAAAATTTGTTTCTTTAGATACTACCTACAAAACAATATAATTCTAATGTGGTACCTCGATGAGGGTAGGTCGTTCTATGGCGGGATCTTAGACTATTACTTTGAAACTCTGTAATTTTCTGTGCATTTTTGTGAATTTCAGTCCAAGGTTCTGTCAAAAGTTCATCTAAAAAAAACAAAATGGTATTAAAACGCACAGAAAATCACAGATTTTCAAACTTAAGGAACAGATTTTTTCCCCATACAACTTCTTTTCTTTGGTAAATTCAGATTTCTGCCTAAAATTCTATTTTTTTCGTGGCGAATGGAGTACGATTTTAGATTTAATTTTGTTTTGTCATGGTATTAGTGTATTTTCGTGTCTGTGGACCTTATGTTGTCAAACTGGTAGCTACCAATTGTACTGGAGTATAGTGACGTTAGTAAAAGAGGGGTAGATCTGTCCCAAAATCCAGATCTCATAAATTGATTTTTTTTCGAGAAAAATCAGTTTTGTTTGCCCATTGGAAGACGAAAATAGAGATCTCTACCAAATTGTCAGTTTCAAATGACAGCAAAAACTTGGCACAATGACAGGTGAAATTGGAAAGAAAAAAATAAGGAGGGCTAATTTTAATTACAAAAATTTTGCTATTTTGTGCAATAAAAAGATTAAAATATCTTATATAAAGTATAAAAACATTTTTACTTGCATGTTTTCTATAAAAAAAAGGAAAAAAACAATTCGAAATATTTATTTGCCTCCAAAATAAACCAAACAAATGGCTGCCACTTGAATGTCATTGTGCCAAGAATTTTAGTTTGACATTCAAATATGAACGAGACAGAGATATATTGCTGTTTGTTAAAAAGCCCTATTGGTGTTTTGACAGATCTGGATCAAAAAAATTGATTTTTTTACCATTGAAAACCCCCATGAGAATGATCACAGAAATTATCCCTTAAAATATATGTACCTAGTGCACGAATTGGGTAACACCCTGTTTAAATACAAAACAATTTCATATAGTTTGTCATGCGAAATCTCAGAAAGTAATAGTTCTTTGCTAACAGTCTAAGATCCCGCCATAGAACGACCTACACTTATCGACGTACCAGATAACAAATATACAGTTTTATGGGTAAACAAACATTTTGTGCAAGGGCTGCCTAGCCTAAAGTAGTCAAGGCTAAGGAATAGGACTTCCATGCTTTAATTAAAGGTCAATTTTCCGCCTTTTAAATCGATGAAGAGAAAAGATAGCGATGCAGTTTTGCAGATTCTATAGTCGGCATCAATATAAAAGGAAATTTTGTTTAAAAATTTTCAAATGTGATTTTTAAAAATCAAAATAAAAATGATAGAGAGTTAGTTGTTTTTGTAATCAAAGTCATGGATATATAAACAAAATATTGGCTTTTGTAATTTTTAATAGCTGCGTTTTATTTTCCGCTAAATCTGATCCGGATCAGATCATGATAATAAAACAAACTGGATCACAACTTTTTTTAGTTCTAACAGTTGGCTTTATTTGCACAGTAAAATTGACAGAAGGGAAATTTTCACAAATCTTGTTTGAAATAATATTTGGTATCTAAGAAAGAGCGAATGTTTAAAAATGGAACAGTTTTATTTTTTTAGTTTAATTTCCATTAAGTTAATAGTTTTTATTTTTTTTTCCTTGCCTCGTGATGCGTCGGCTCTATTAAATGAAGAAAAAACTCATACAAAAATTTTGAATGACGGCGGCATGTGTATTGATTTCGAGAAATTTTTAATTTTATTGAGTTTTTTTTGTAAATATTGCTAGGAAAGTGTTCAGAAAATGGATTTTGAAATCAAAATCCAAAGACAGACCTGGATCTTGTGTTGTTTTTGTAATACTTGTATTTATGTTTCCAAATCCAATCGGGATCAGATCTCGGGGAAAATAAAATGCAGCAAATATACATATGTATTTCTATTTTCTACCACTTTGCATAAAATCACTTTCAGGATCGGTGCTAATTTTGAAATGATAAAATTATTAATTATTACTCTTTGGCGTCTAAACTCAGGTGGATGTAGATGAGGAAACCCTTAAGATGTACCAAAACCGAGCTGCTCCCCTTATAACAGATCACATTGTCAATCGTCACACACCACTTCGTATTGAGGTCTTAAAGGGCAGCATCGATGTATCTTCAGAATACTTAAAGAACACTGACGCCGTTATCGGCATTGAGATGTAAAACATATTCTTATTGGTATAATTTTCGTCATAATTTAAATTATTTCTAAATATCATTGGTAGAATTGAACATCTCTATCCGGACGTTTTGGAAAATGTGCCATACAATGTATTTGGATTTATCCAACCAAAAATCGCCTTATTCTCGACACCGAATTCGGATTTCAATGTCCTGTTCAGGCCACTAGCGAATGGTTTTCGACATTATGATCATAAATTCGAATGGTCCCAGGAGCAGTTTAAGGATTGGTAAGTTTCAAATTTGTTTTGCAATTTTTCAAGACTGAATAGTGAATATAATAATTATAAACAGGGCTTTAAATATTTGTGAGCGCTTCCCCAATTATCGCGTAGCTATATTTGGAGTCGGCGAATCTCCCCCTGATAGTCCTGATTTGGGTCCAGTTTCTCAGTTCGCTTTGTTTGTTCGAAAAGATATTCACGGTCTTCCATTAGTTTCGGAAATCGAAGATGTACCCGCCGATATGAATCCCGACACTGCCTATAAGGAAATCTATGCTGTGGATTTTCCAATGCGTCATGACGAACGTACTCTTGATCAAAAAATTTGGGACGAAGCAAGCTATTTCATCAACCAATACAGAACCTTCGAAATGTATCACAACACTGAAAGACTGATCTATCAGATTCCTTTCGATAAAATCTTGGAAGCAATCGAACCGGTTTCGAACTCAGCTGATGATTTGCGCCGGGTATTACTGGAAAATGATCAAGTTATTGAAGGTCAATTTGTAGTGGTTCCCGAGGATGATCCCAATCGTATAGAAGGGCGCTGGTCTGGTGATTCGGATTCGAATTACGATTACGACTATTATGATCAAGATGATGACAATGCGGATGCGAATAATGTGTCAAATGGCAATTGTCAAAATGATGATGAAAATAGTGCATGGGCCGAGCCGGAGGAGGAAGAATGCTGGGATTAAGCGGACACTATTTTATTTCGTTTATATCGAATTTCTAGTGCAGTAATGAGTTTTGTATTCTGTTTATATCATGGACATGGATTAACCATCTTTATTTTTATTTATCACCATCATCATTTATGCATGATTCAATAAAATTTATTGAAACCAAATCGTCCCCAAGACGATGGATGTTCAGCTTGTTCAAATACACATGTTTGTAAATATACATATACCTTCATTTTAACTTTTTTTTTTTTTTTTTTTTTTTAAATGAATGAAATGTTATGGTAGTCGTAGTCAGAACAATGGTGGGAGAGGGAGACACAAATGATGGATATCTAAAATATTCTTTCGACAAACAAAGAATAAGCTAGTGTAGGGTTTTAATTGTATAAGAAAATTAATGGATTTTAAGATAAATGTAATTTTATTTTCTGTGCTATTGAAGATACATTATGTATCATCCCCTTTCTGTCTTAACCACGTACATACCTATTAAAGAGCTGACAGCACATTTTTGGTTTGGAGATATAATCAAAATTCACAAACATGTATGTAGAGGTAGTAGGGTACTGAGCTCGAATTCAAACGTCTGGCAGGATTATTTTGTCGCCGGGCGAAGGGAAAGGGCGGTGAAGACAGTGATTTTCCAGATTTTTGTTAAGAGGGTATAACCACTTTTAACATACTTAAACTAAAGCTAACTTCGCTTTAATTAAGACGTCTAATTGTATTATTTTTCTGTTTAGTTGATTTGTTTTCAAACAAAATTGATTAATTTTTTTTAAATTTAAAATGAAGTTGTTTTGATACCCTTTTAAGGGTCGTCTGGCTGGGTGTGGCGACACTTAAAATGTCTGGGACCCCGATATTTGTAATGAGGAGATTTTTCCTGATTTATTGACATACTTTTTTTTTTGGTTATACCTTCCAAACCAAAATCTGACTTTTTGCCCCTCTTTGGGGGCGTCTGGCTGGGTGTGGCGACACTTTAAACGTCTGGGACCCCCTTAGTTGTAATGAGGATATTTTTCCTGATTTATTGACATACTTTTTTTTTGGTTATACCTTCCAAACCAAAATCTGACTTTTTGCCCCTCTTAAGGGGCGTCTGGCTGGGTCTGGCGACACTTTAAACGTCTGGGACCCCAAAATTCTTAATCAAAGCATAATTAGCTTTAGTTTAAGTATGTAAAAAAGTGGTTATACCCTCTTAACAAAAATCTGGAAAATCGCTGTTTCCCATCGCCCGGCGACAAAATAATCCTGCCAGACGATTGAATTCGAACTCACTACCCTTCAAACCTCTACATACACGTTTGTGATTTTTGGTTATATCTCCAAACCAAAAATTTGCTGTCAGCTCTTAGACTATATGTATATGTTACCGTAAAATGCCGAAATAATGAATTTCTAGAATTTGCCGGTAAATCATAGAATTTCTTAGCACCATTGGTAAGAATTGTTCTAGAATATACCGGTAAATTTTAGAATTTCATTATTTCGGCTATTTACAGTAACATATATACAAAACGATTTTGTTTAGGACTTGGAAAAAACTAATGATTACTTTTGACTGATTACGAGCCTGTTTTTTTTTTATTCATCCTAAAATATATTATCAAAATTCAAATAATAAAATAATGCCATTTCAATATTGTGTTTGAGGAAAATCATCTGCTTTGTTCAAGTCTTTCAAAATATTTTTTTAGTTAATGCGTAATTAAAGCCTTAACTACATTAGCCACTTTTTGCAAAATTACAAAAGTAAAAATATTTTTTTTCCCGCTAGCGCATTTGTTTTAAGAAAAAGAATGTATCCAATTTTTTTTAACCTAAATTTAAGCTTTCTGCATCTTTTTTATAAGTTTTCCTGTGGGAAACACTATCCCAAAATGAGTTTGAAAGTTTTCACTTTTGTACTTTTTCACTTTTTGAGCTTATGTAGTTAAGGCTTAAGGCAGAAAGAGGACGATATATGAAATATTGTCCTAAATAAAATACAAAAAAAAAAATATTTTTTATGACTTTAAAGGCTGAATAGAACAGTTAACATTAAGCTGGGTGCGCTGGATGACCCGTTTAAAAAAAGACTTAATCGAGCGTGGACATAATGGTACCTCCGGTTTCTTGATAAAAAGATGACCCCACAAGAGGCTAGGAAGGCGATACCAGACCAAGGGCGCTCCCAAATCCAAGAACGTGGTAAGAGGAAGAGTCACCAGATCACTCCTCCCCAGAGGCAAGAGGTAAAAGACTGCGGCCTTAACAGCAGCGGGACCAGGCGCCGAAAATGCAAAATCAGGCGTAAATAGGCCAATATTATATGCGAAAGCAGCCAAAAGCATGGGATGGGATGGTCTCTATACCCTATACCGGCACTGATAAAATCGGGCAGCGCAAATTGAGATAGGTATATCATACCGCCAGCAGCTCCGCTCTACCGAATTTTACGATTAAAGGTTGTCGGTTTTGGGCCGCATTTCTTTCGCGGCACAAGAATGTTTCATTAGTTCAAGCTACTTTAAAAATTACGATTACGAGTACCTTAAAAGAAGGTCCCTTTCGATTTCTCGAATGAGGTATTCATAATTATTCACGGAAGCACGAAAGTATCAAAGCCTAGTACATATGTACATGCTCGTGAAGTGAAGTGAAGTGAAGAATTTGACAGTGGAAAAAGTGAATATTTGACATTTATCGCTAGTACATTTGACGTTTAAAACCAAATTGAAGCGTTCCCGTACATTTTGCACGAGAACTGGTTCACCACTCGTGAACGAAAACTGCACTTTTTTCTCCACACGGCTTCACGAGCACGTTCACGAGGTGAACAAAAATGCAAATTTGTATGGGTTCACGACATGGTTCACAAGGCTACTAGGCTAAGTGCTTAAACTGAACGTTGCGATGTCTCAAACTCGATGACGGACAATCTGAAATAATGGGGTTGGGTATGGAAAACCAAATGAACAAATTTTGGAATGCGGGATTATGTCCCTTTTCGGAAACAATGCAAACTTTGTTGTCATAATTTTCATCAGGGTAATTTAGATAAAATCACGAATAATAAGTTCTTCGTCAAAATTGCTTTACTTTCAACCTTTTTTTATTTAAAACAGTTTCTATATATGAACATTGATTTAATGAAGTGGGTTGAAACGTTATCTTTCACAGATTCCTTGCTCTCACCATTGGCACTGTTGCATTTTTATTTTCACCCTTACCCCACGACCCCACTAATCGGCCGACACAAATTTTTATTTGTTTCAGTACGAAGGGCGATAGAAATGAATGACTGAAGGAAGGGAAGTAATGGTTAAATCCCAAAGCTGAGCAATCATTCATCCCTTCAAAAAGCAAGATATTTCAACTCACTATCCACTCATTTATGTGACAAAAAAAAAACTATGGGTGCTAGTGGTAGTTAATGTATTGGGGAGGGATTTTCATTTTACCCCGCCAACCGCCAACTACCACATGTATTTTGTTTTTTTTTTTCTGAAGATGTTGCCAGTTTCCACTTACCGCATGCGCTCTGTTAATATTTGATTGACGGATTTAACCCCTGGTCCCGGAAATGTGCCAAAATAATGCACTCTCAACGACAAAACATTGTAATTTATTTTCAGTTCTACTTAGTTCCTTGCAATCGACGAGTTTCCTCCAGCAGCAACAGACTGACAAGGGGACGAATCCTGTTTATATTGGAACATTTTTTTTTTCTACAACACCCTTTGGTTTTTTAATCTGTCAACAAATTGTTTTGTTCGAGATTATTGTGAATTACATATTTGGAAAATTCACGTTTTGGTGCCTTCTCAAAGGAGGCCAAGACATAGTTTCTATAAAAACAATGGCTGAAGAGGGTGGCAAACCGGAAGAAGCAGGCGAAAAGAAAATTGTTCATGTGTATCCGCTAGTAAAGGTAAACATGATAATTTAAATCTACCAACTATAAAGGCATTTAATAAAAAGTGAATGACTTCCTGTTTGCCTGTAGCATACGGACATGGTAGAGGAAATGAGAAACGAGACTATCGAGTTGACCATAACTGCCTGTGAGAAATATGCTTCCAACTATGAGGTAAGAGGGTGTGAGAATCATCAGGGAATTCCTTATAAATTTATCGACTAATGTAAATGTTGGATTTTTTTTTATGTTCGAGAGTAGACGGCGGCAAAAGTCATAAAGGAGACGATGGACAAAAAGTTTGGAACATATTGGCATGTGGTGGTTGGCGAAGGATTCGGCTTCGAAGTGTCCTTCGAGACGAAAAATATTTTATATTTATTTTTCGGGGGTAATTTGGCTATCGTTGTGTGGAAGTGTTCATGAGAAAAAAGTGTGAAATTTGTTTTTTTTTGAGTGGCTTATGGGTACCTTAATAATCGACCAATTACAATAATAAATTTAAAAAAAAATACACAGAATTGACACAGTTTTCTCGAGACACAGATGAATGTTTGATCGATACATAGACGTGAAGGTTTATGAGTATATTCTTGTGGAATCTAATCAATATAAAATGAATCCATGTCCGTTTCAAATAACTATGTTGCTGTGTGATTATTATGTAAAAATATTTTGTATATATATTCTACATATATTTGTACCGAATAAAATAGTATTTTTATATAGAAAATAGTTTATAAAAAGACAGTAAAGTTTTATTACATTCTTATCAAATAACATACAAAAAGATCGAAAATCTGAGAAATCAGTTAAAACTAGAATTTGGTGGTAAACTAACAGACAACCTGTTATGGACCGTTAGAAGTCATGCTAGAACTTGGCCGAGTCCTGCTCATCGTTAGGACCCGGGAACCTGGTTTCTTGACCATATGTACACACAAATCATGGTGGAATAATATCTTCCGTAGATAGCATAGATATTTATCTATCACCATACCATACTTGCCACCTTACTTTATACTCGTGTCGGTGGTCAATAAATCACTCCTTGCGTTAAAAAACCTATCGAAGGCGTTGTTGTTTCATCAGCTGTTTTTTTCACAAGGGAGAACAACAACACAAAACTATCCAGATCGCTTTAGATACAATCCTGAGCGCGGCGACTCATCGCATCACCCATTCACATCCCTAATTCTCAATTGAAGTGTATCCTTAATCCTCAATTGAAGTACGTACATTCTAATTATTAAAACATAAATGTATTTTGTACATATCTTGTTATGATTTCTTTAAGTTAATCAGATTCAAATAAAAAGTGGGTGGCACTGGATGTACCTAGTATTTGACTATTACTGCCATATTATTCACTCGATAAATCCAGATTTAAATTTAAATCCAGATGAATTTACATTGAATTTGTATGATTTACATCCGGATTTAAATTTTTAATCTAGATGTATTGAGTGAATAATATGGCGGTTAGCGTATGTAATCGGAAACTTGTTAACTGCCGTAATATTCACGCCGTTAAAAACTCGGTTTAAAAGCTCTTAAACCGACTTCATTTAACCGAACTAAAACCGATAGAATTTAAACGACAAAATCTCGTTTAAATCGGTAATATTCACTCCGTTTAAGCAAAAAATTCCATTTGGTTTACGTCGGTTTAAATTTGTGATTCAAACCGAACCTCGCATAGCATCGCAAGTATTAAAAAACTAAAAATGGCTTTTCTTGACATTTATTTTTTGAATTGTCATTTTATATTTAAAAAATAAAATAAATTAATTAATTTGTGTCAAACACAAATACGCATTAGAAATGTCATATATGAGAATGGGAAACCGCATCTTTAGAAGACCATACTTTCGAACGCTCGTATTGCGTAACGTTAACAATGACTTTTGGTAATAGACCGAGAGCTGCCAGACCATTTAAATTCAGTTTGAACAGATACCAATTATTTGTGAACAAAATTTGAATTTTGAAAGTGCATTATAGGGGTGCGAGGTATGAGGTACTACTGTCAAGTTGATAAAATTAAGTTGGGACAGTAACCAGGTACTATTCTGATTTTTTTGGTTGCATTTTGAAAGTGCATTATAGTGGTCTTTGGGTCTCGATATCGCTAAAGGGTCTAAGGCATGTAGTTTGCACTGGTACAAATGCCATGCTCACAAATTTTGGAGCCCTAAAAACGCTTTGAGCAAATCGTTCACCAGCTCTCGGTCTATAACACTTTGATTGGTTGATTGGCCAACTCTACCCTGATGTGTGAATAACGTGCACAAATATGATGTGTTCGGATAGCCAGCATCGCCGAAAATCACATGATTGAAAGTTTGGCACTGACTGAATAAACCAATAAATCGCTGAATATTAGCTAAAACCATTTAAACCGTACCTAAACGACACGAAAATACCTCGTTTAAGTTGGAGTCGGTTTATCGTAGTTAAACCGATCATTCGGTTTAAAATTTTGGTTGACGTCGGTTTAAGTGAGTGAATATTACAGATTGGTCGGTTTAAAAATTTTAAACCGACTTTTGAATATAAACCGATTTTAAACGGCGTGAATATTACGGGCATAAGAATCTCGAAAAAAAACTATCACAGAATCAATATCGTAATGGAAAATTTCATTGCCGTTACGAACGGATTCGGTGATAGATTTTTCGAATTTTATCATTACGATGGAATTCTTGATAGGGCTGAATATTTATTATGCATATGACACAATCGCCACACTGCACAGAGTGTATGAAGGGGCGATCTTAATTCAAGAAAATTTGAATTTCTCAACCGCAAGTTGTAGCTTTCATTGGAAACAATGGCGTTTAGAGGGCAAAAGCAGTTTTTATTCGTATGCCAAAATAAAGGTTATGACTTATTTAATATTTTTAGCCAACATTTTTTTCGTTTTGATGATGATGATTTAACTACCTTACCAATGATCATTAAAAAAATTAAAGTTATTTTATGCTAAGTTTGGGCTGGAAATATTTTTTTTTTTGAAACTCCACGAAATGTAACGAAAATAAAAAATACAACAAATATAATTAAACCTGAATTTTACATAAGGACTTGTTCCTTTTACTTCCAGAAAATTTAACAAAAATTGAAGAAGAAACATTCTAGTAAATGAGCATTTTATGATAGGCACATGTATAATCGCTCAGAGCTGTAAACAAAGTGAATACGCAAGTTGAAGCAGCCCCTTTCTAACAATATGCAGGGTGTCCCGCGGTCAACAATGCAGACGATAACCATGTGTTTAGATAATTTTAAGTCGAAAAATTTAGAGGTAATTTTCTCGTTTTCGCTTTCTTTTTGACTTACCGGTTTTTATGATTATTTTGATTGATTTACATCAATGCTATTTTTACGGCAAAACAAGTTCTATAGGTGTTTCGAAGTTTAACGGCCATATTATTCACTCAATACATCTAGATTAAAACTTAAATCTGGATGTAAATCATACAAATTCAATGTAAATTCATCTGGATTTAAGTTTAAATCTGGATGTATCGAGTGAATAATATGGCGGTAAGTTTATCAAAAATATTTAATATTGAAACATGTACATATATATGTATGTATTTATTTATGTAGATGTCAAAATATTTATGAATATTTTGATTTTGAAGTCAAAGGGCCATCTCACACTGGGTCAATTTTGAACCAGACTAACCCCTAAGTCACAGTATACAAATCTAAGGTAATATCTTGCGCAGGTTGTCAGAAATTAAAAAGTGGTTGCTCGAGTGCTCCCACAAACTTCAATTCACACCGCAATATTAAAAACAACAACAAATATCGAAATTTGACATGTAAATGGGCACTGGATCCACCATTTTTGTAAATGCGCAGAACAGAACAAAAATGAAAACGCTAATGATATTACCTTTAATATATGTATATACCGTGCCCCTAAGTAGCTTCTGCCTCAATTGCACACGGAGCAAAGAAAGCCGGCGCAAAATTTTGTGTATATGAAACGGCTTTAATTGTATAGAGGTATTTTTTTCAATTTGACGCTTAGAACAACAAAAAAAATGTTCTGTTTTAAAAACAATTAACAATTAAATTCCGCATAACAACAGATTTTGTTTGCCTAGAAACAAATAACTTGTATTTGTATTAGTATTTGAACTTTGTTATTCCTCTCACAACAAGGAAGAATAATTTGCCCTTTTAATTCTGCGCTCTTTAACTCCCTCGCCAACAAGCTTCTATTTCCCCACGTTGAATTGCTCTCGTGTGTGATAGCCCAAAGTATGTTTGAATAATAAAAAAATGTGAAAAACTTAAAACTCAAGACCCCTATAAAAGGCACTACATTCAAGAGTTTTTGCAAAAAGTAGGGCAAAAAGTGAAAATTTGATGAGGAAAAATATGCTTAGAGATGCCTGCGTGCGAAAAAATTGTGTTTTGTCTGAAGTATCAATCTGAAATGACACTATTTTCGCGACTTTTTCACACACATGCGCATATTTTAGTTTTTCACTTTTGTACTTTTTGCAAAATTTCTTGAATAAAGCAAGTCAATTGGCGTGTTCAGGAAAATGAGATATCTGAGATTTCTCTACTTCAAAAAGTGAGCAAGCGAATCCTCAGAGTTTTGACAGCAAAAGTGAGAAATTTTGCTGAGGAATCATGTTCACGTAACTGAGATTGCTGAGGGCTTTGAGATCTCATTTTCCTGAACTTGCCTAATGCGGTTTCCTTTTTTAGTTCAGAACAGTTCAGAGCTGAGCCCGAACTGTCAAAAAAAAATGTTGTTTCCTTTTTAATTCAAAGCGATCAGAGCTCGGATTTTGTCTTTCTTTTTTCGTTCAAAGCTAGCACAAAGCGAGCTCCATGAGCTCAGGATAAAATAACCGAGTAAACGGAGTAAAAAGCTGAGCGCAGCCAACTTCATACAGTTTTCATGCAATTTGACAGATATGACAATTCAGTGCTCAGGTGTGTTTCATAATTAAAATCGGAGTGCTCTGAGCACACTCTGCACAGAGTTTACTCCGCTCTCTCAGGTTCTGCTCAGTGCTCTGCTCTGAACCAACTCATTTTTAAACTAAACCATTTTTCAGTTTCAATCTGATATATGTATATCAGTAAAAAATCTAATAGTAATTTTCACATCTAATTTAAATTTAAATAAAACAAATATATATGTATATTGTTAAGTTTTTAATATATAAGTAATTTATTTTTAGTAATATAGGTTTTTATAACTTTGTAAGACAATTTTAGTGAATTTTTGCTGTTGGTTATATATATTGTTGGTTGTTTATGTTGGTAAATTTTATTTATCAATATTTTAGTAGAAAATTCCTAATATCAAATGCTTATTAAGTTTTTAGACATCGAATTTGTCTTTCTTTAAGTTCAATTTACCTACTGCAAATCAAAATTAATGAATCTTGAGAACAACATCATCTATTATGAAATAAAATATACTAGCCAAAACAAGTCAATTACCAAAACAAAACAATAAAAACATTTAAAGTACTTAAAATTATAACTTATTTATTGCGATTTGATCACTTATGTTATGTACAATTACATTATAAGATTACATAATAGATTTATTTTTTTATTCCTACCTACTTTTTCGTTTAATAAAATTGATTAATTAAATTAAAACAATTAATTAAAATGCAATAAATACACATAAAGTATAGCTTTAGTATGGGATTATTTGTGTTTCTTCTAAATTAACATTACATTCCAATAAAAACTCAAGAAAAAGTTTGTGATCGATTTTGTTGATAAAGGTACATTTTTCTTTACAATTTATTTTACAATTACGTAAGCAATTTATTTTTTTATTTACCTTAATTATTATTAAACCTAAACATTTACAAAAGCATTTCACATTAGCGTTCAACATTGTTTTTTTTTTAATAATTAACAACTCATATATTACCAAACGCTATATGATTCGTTCTCCTGCTATAGAAGTTTGTTAAGTTGACCGAGCTGAAAAAAAAATAAAAAGAAAAAACGGTTAACAAAATAGGTTATAAGAAATGCCTTCTTAAATCATACGGCTCGCCGCGCAGCTACAGAATTTACAGATAGCTGCTGATTAAATTGAAATCCAACAATACAAAATACAAATACATTTGTGCAATGTAAATGTCAAACATGACCGTAGTTAATTAATTAAAGTCTGTCTGCTATTACATGATGAATCTAATTCTAGATGCATGCGCCTTCTGTGAACTCTTCGTTTTTTCTTCCGCTGATGCAAGCGCTATTTGCTAGAAGCTAGAGTACAGACACAGACCACTACAACAGAAAAATAAAGAGAACTGTCAAATTAGATTAATTGGATTGGATTGGCTTTCATCAGCGGACGTAATAATAAATAAGAATTTGAAGAAGGCGCATGTATCTAGAATTAGATTCATCGTGTAATAGCAGACAGACTTTCTTTTCTGCACTACGTTGTTTAAAAAGTCGCATGTGTGTAGACTTATCCTATAATTGCAGACCATTGGATAACCCCATTAAAAATGACATACATAGTACGTTTTTGATTAGAAATATTAGGCATGTTTAGGAAAATGAGATTTCAGACCCTTCAGCCATCTCTGCTGTCAAAACTCTGAGATCTCATTTTCCTCAACACGACAATTTTTATGAGTTCACTTTTACTTTTAACGAACTGCTGACTGTTTCTCATATTTGGGTAAACATTTATAAAAGTGCATTAAGGGAAACGTCTGTCGGTAATTTATACCGGGTTGGGATCAAAATTCTGCCTGGGTCAAAATTATTTTTTCAAAATTCTGGTTACGAAATTCTGCTTTTTTAAAATTCCGTTTTGTAAACTCTGCTTTTCAAAACTATTCTGACTTTTGAAATTTCTGATTTCCAATATTCTACAAATAATAAAAAATAGTTTCTAAAATGTAAAAGCAGAATTTTGTGAAAGTGTGTTTTTTTGAAATTTTAATACTGTTTTCCAATTTCAAAAATTAACATTTTTGTAAATTCAAATAAATGTAAATTTTTTTTCAAATGAATTATTTTATTATTATTTTATAATTATTCAGCTCAAAATCAAAAGCAGAATCATTCCCTGAACGCAAACGAATTGTAGAAACATATCATGTTCGCGATATTTCCGATAGCAATTAATTCCGAGGGAAACTTTCGAGCATCATTCACGTTCCCAATGACTGAAGAAGGAAAAACATTCCCAGGGAAATTTTTGTTCGCGATAACCCCCAATTTCCTCTAATTTCCATTAAAAAATTTGAGATTGTTCCCCGATAAAGAAGTTTCACAAGTTTGTTGTTTTTCCTTCATATGGGATAAACTGTGAACTGTGAAAGTTTTTTGATGCCTTGAAATACTTATGTATATCACGTCAGGTTTAAGTCCGACTTAGCAGTGCAAAAAATCGACTTTGGAAAATATCTGTTAATGAATTTTGGTACAACCTAGACGGTATATTCGCTCTTTATCGACAAAGAATTTTGGGAACATTCAGAAAGAGTGTTAGTATGAATATAGGACTAAAGGTATGAAAAGTGACTTAGAATTTTAAAACCCGGGTGGATTATTTTCAGCGAGGTTGATTGTGTGAGCGATATAATCACTGGTGAATTCTGCCCCAATGATGGAATTTACTTACCAATGATCTTCTCTGGTGTTCTTTTTCAATTGCCACCTGTGTTTGTTGCGGTGTGAATTTTAATACCGCAGATATAACTTTGACAAGAGTCTCATTATTGCCATTTAATGTTCCAGTCAAATACTGAAAATTTTCGAATTGAAAACTAGTTAATTACTTTTCAATCGTAAACTTAATAAATCTTTACCTGAAACATGATATTCTTCAAGTATTCAAACTCTGTATTGACTGTCACTCCTTCGTTATGCTGCATGGATATCTAAAACAAATTAGAAAAAAAAATCCTCAAAAAGTTCAAAAACAAAACGAGAAAAAATCGAATTGAACATTCTTTCTCATTTTCTACTTACCAGTGTTTCATCCAATTGCCGGGATAGCTTTTCGTTTTGTGACTTCAATCGTTCGTTTGATTGCTCCAAAATTAAATAGTTCTCACATTTTTGCTCTAAAAAGAGATTGCGATTGGAGACATCTTGAACATCGTGCATTATAGTCTTAAGTTTCGATTCTAATTCCTCTTTTTCTTGCTGAATGCGTTCGGAACTTCCTTCTTCGGATGCCAAAGACATAGTAGCTGTGGCCGCTTCTGATGTATTTTTATCTTGACTTTCATACTGTGTTAGTTTCTCACTCATGTGCTTTGCATTTGCTAATAGATCATCGATTTCCTCGGTGAGATTTGCAATTTCTCTTCGTGACTTATATTGCAGATCCTCCAATTCTTTTTGTAGCCGCTCATTGATTTTCCTCAAATTCTCCGATTCATGTTGAGAGGCTTTAGTCGATTCGGCAACTGATTCAACCTTCACTTGTGATGGCATTCTCTCTGCCAATTCTACCTTCAAGGCTTCGATCTCCTTAAGCAGTTCATTCTTTTCCTCCTTTAGAACGTCTACCTTCTCGATTTCTCTGTTTAAATCATCGACTTCTTTGTTGAGCGTCTCCAAGGTACTGCCACTGCGTTCGAGCTCCACTCGCAAACTATCCATTTGTTGTTTACTTAAGGCTTCTGCACTAGCAAGCTGGTCGATGAGCTTTAATTTCTCTCCGGTCACTGCTTCACAAGCAGTTTTTACTTCCTGCAGCTCTTTCTCTACCTCGGCCAGCTGCTGTTGACATGTCAAAAGCTCTTTCTGGATATTGTCATTCTGAGCGGTGATAAATGCCGCGTGCTCATTTTGTCTGGTAAGTTCGGCTTGATCCCTCTCAAGACTCTCCTTCAATTGTTCCACCTCCTCTTGCGCTTTGAGTATTTCCTTGCACTTGGCTTCCACCTCGCTGCTGTGCTTTTCTTGATTCTCATTAAGTACGTAAAGCTCACATCGTTGGGAATTGATTTTTTCATTCAGTGCTGTAATTTGTATGGCCACATTGGCACGGTCCTCACTTTGACTTCTGATATCTGCTTGCAATTGCTGAGTCAAAGTGTTAAGATATTCGTTCTCTAACTGAAGCTGTTCGTAATTTTGCAACTTCTTTTCCAGATCTGTTGCATTGCGAGCGGTTTCTTGAAGATTTTGATTTTCGTTGCTCGCCTGCTGCAGACGAGATTCCAACTCGGCCAAATGTGATTGTTTGTTGCTCTCTAAACTATGGATTTCAGTTTTTAGTGTTTCATTGGTTGCTGTGAGTGTTGAAACATTTTCCTTAGCGGCTTTAAGTTCTTCACTCAATGCACTTATCTCTGATTCACTTGATGATAGTCTTTCGCTTAGAATTTCGTTTTGTTGTTTAGTTTCTACAAGCTGCTGTTGGAGTTCATGGAATTTTTCCCTCAACTCTGACAGTTCTTCGTTTGACGTGTCATGCTGTTCTGATTCTTTTGTGTATTCTTCTAATTTTTGTTGGAGTTTTAGAGTTTGATCTTTAGCTAATTTAATTTTTTCCTGAGAAATCAACTCGAATTCAGCCATTTTCTTTTTCAAGTCTTCAACCATCTGTTTGCTCTCGTCATTATTTTCATTTGCAACTTTAAGCTCTTCTTCTAGATGCTCCTTTTCTTTTACCATTTTTTCATTCTTCTCTTCTACTACGCGTACCTTTTCCAATGCATCACTTAAATCTCCTCGTAAGTTGTTAGACATCTCGCTAAGATTATTATTCTCTCTGGTCAAGCTTTCAATCTCTTCCTTGATCACCTTCAATTCATCCTCTAAGCACTTGTTGGAATCCAACACACATAGCTTCTCCTTCTCTCGTGAGTCACATTTATCCTGAAGTGATCTATGCTCGTGTTCCATCAGTTCTTTGGCATTGTGTAGCCTTGAATTCTCATCCAACACCTGAGCCAGTTTTTCGTTTAACTTTTGAATGTTTTCTTCGCTCGTTTCCAATTGCTGTTTCAGATGAGTTACTTCGGTCTCGGATTCGCAACGTTGTTTTTCGTGTTCGGCAATAAGTTTCTCAAGTCGATTGGAGTTCTCTTCTAGCAAACAGTTCTTTTCAGCCAACTGGGAACTCTCACTTTCGATATTTTGCAGCTTTTGTTCGACAAATTTAAGCTTCTCTAAAGAGTTATCAAGTTCAACTTTCCACCTTTGCTGCTCATCACTTTCTTTTGTTATATTTTCAAATTTCTCCTCCAGGGATCGTTTTTCTGCTTCTAACTCTGAATGAGACGCACGCACATTGCGAATTTCTTCCTCCATTGTTGCAATTTCCTGCAGAATATTCGTCACTTGTGCCTTGAGGTCGGATTTCTCTCGTTCCATGGCCTCTTCATGTTGCTGATGATCTTTTTGAATTTGTGCTAGATTCGATTCGTACTCGGTAATGCTCTGTCGAAGGCGTTCGATTTCTTCCCGCCCATCAGATTCTTTAGATTCAAGTTGTTTCTTTAGTTTCCCAAGTTTGTTTGTCGTTGATTTAAGTTCTTTTTCCTTCGCTGTGAGTTCTTCTTTAACTTCCTTCAATTGGGCATCCGCTTCTGATTTGGCTTTTTGAAGTGCTTCCTTTAGAGCGACTATTGTTTCAGATTCAGTATTTACACTCTGATCATTAAGTATCTTTATTTCGGACTCGAGTTGCTTCAATCGAATTTCGTTTTCATCTTTTTCACGTCGAACTTGTTCAAATTCCTTGGTAAGTTCTTCATTCTTCTGCTTTGATTCTTCGATTAAAATTCTCAGATTTTCTTTTTCTCCTTGAATTTTTTCAAATTCTCTGCGGTTTTCTTCGAGTTCTAATTGAATTCCTCTTATTTTACGTTCATTTTCTGAAATAGTCTCTTGCAGACCATTGTTTTCGGTTTTGGTGCGATTGAGTTCGTTGTCAATTTCGGCTATTGAAATCTCAGAATTCTGATACTGTCTTATCATTTCACTGAGTTGTTCGTTTTGATGCCTCAGGTCCTTCATCTGGTCATCATATTTCTTCGACAGATCCTGCAGCTTTTCCTCTAGGCCCACAATGACCTTATCTTTTGCCACGAGTTGTTGTTTCGCCTCGCCCTGTATGTGATTTGATGAAATTAATTTAGCTTCAGCTTCTTGTTTAGCCATAGTAATTGTCTTTAGTTTTTCCTTCAATTCTTCTAGATCTTTAACTTGACCCGAAATCTGATTGTTCTCTTTTAAGGTTTGTTGATATTTCGAATCAACTTCGGTGAGATTTGTTTTTAAACGTTGAACTTGGGTCTCTTTGCTCTCCAGTTCAGAGTAGATAGCTTGTTTTGTTTGGGCCAACGAAATGGCATTCTCTTCTTCTTGTTGTTTCATCAATTCAATTGTTTTGTTGGCTTCTTCAAGCTTTTGGGTGAGTTCTTTGATTTGTTGATGTTGTTCGGCAAGTTGTTTTTCCAAATTTAATGGTTCAATATGGTTGGTAGTAGTTTCTACATCAAGATTAATAAGGTTATTTGGATCGGTGGTTGTTTGGTTTGTGGTCGCATTGAGTTGTATTAGAGGCTCACTTTGAGTAAGCGCCATTATATTTTCTGGATTTTCTCCGAGAAGGGTTAGTTTTGTTTGATAGGCCTGCATCTTGCACTGCATATCATCCATTTCGACACGAAGAGCTTCTTCGAGGTGTGCCTTGGCCTGCTGTTCCAATGCGCACTGTTCTCGAAGCTCATTTATACGGCGAATCGCTTTGTCTTGAGTCTCCACTAAGACAGACTGTGAAAATAGAAACATAAAAAACAAAAAAGAGAGAAAAAAATATTGTAAGAATGTGATTATGATAATGTATTTCATCATTCCTCCAATCATGGAAACGGAGGGTAGCGAGGGGGGGGGGGGGAGGGATGTACTAAAAAATATACATAAGTTTAAACTAAGCTATTAAAAGACAACAGCAATGCTTACAATCACGCGACAGGATCTAATTTGGTTTCTAGTTCAAAATATTACGTGGAATTGTTCACTTCAAACTCAAGATTTTGAAAAAAAAAAGTTAAAATATGATATATTGATTTAATTTTCAAATTTGTACTTAAGTGCTTATTTTATTTGTCGTACCTTCGCCAAACGAGGAGAAATATACCCCCTCCCATACGACTTTTTTTTTTTTTGCCTTGTCAGGTCTAAATCCATATGCCCTCTTTTTTTTATCGTATTTTATGCTAGTTTATAAACTTTAAACTGCATAGTAAACTTTCTCAAATTTGTTTTGTGAATTGAGTATACTTAAGTAGTGTAACCATTTGAATAGATCAAATAAATAAATGTATGCATACCTCTGATATTTATTATAAATTGGTTTCGGTAAAAGCGAACGATTTCAATTGGTAAAAACAAATCCGGCAGCTTATATAATTCAAGTTCAATAGAGCTGAGCTTTCGAAGTACACTATGCAAATACATATATCTACCTAACCCACCCATGTCTTTACATTCAATCCAAATCGTTGGCCTAAGCCTATAGTTCGTCACCTTGATGGAGGAAATTAATTGAAAACGAGATCCCCATACGAACATGACCCATATTTGATCTTACATAAGGCAACACCCAAACATTTGTAACAGCACTTTATCAGTTATCAGCGTCGGAGATTATTTGCAAACAATAAAACAAAATAAGATTCTTTATGTTAGATAAGGTATGGATATGATCTATAATTTTAACAAATTCTGAACTTACTCTTGCCTTAGTACTATCGGTTTCCAAATCTTTATACTTTTTAGCCAAATCTGCATATCGAGAACGGTATTTTTGATATCGATCCAAAGCTTTCCTATACGCATCATACAATTGCTCTTTGTTGATCAGATCCAATCGAGCTGTGGAAGCAGAATCTTCTACTTCACTTGCCGAAACATCAAGATCCGATTGCAGATGATAAACCTGTTTTTTTAACCAAGAAGCAAAAAAATTCAATGAAAGTTGAAAAAAATCCAATGCAATAAAAGAATTACACTTACAGCTGGGGATTCATAGGCAGGCAGACGAAATGAAACATCGCTTGCAACGGACGAATTAGAGAGTTTTCTGGTTCTCGGTATGGCGCCATTGTTGGATTGTGGGGAGATGTTTGGTCCCTTTGCCCGGGCACTACCCATAGGCAGCTTTAATGGTTTGTGAGGGGAATTCTGTGGAGTGTCTGTGAATGGCGCACAAGCTGTTTTATAAACTCCTCTTTGACAAGACTACAGACAAGCTGTCACACAAACTCACCTTCTTCGGTAATGCTGAAAAAGTTTTCATTTCCTGACACTGATTCAGACCCGGGAAGTGTCCCTGATGACGACGAGACGGCTGCCTGACAAATCAAACAACAACAAATTAATAGAAATCAAACATAGATAACCAGGGAATTCGATTGCTTGTTTGCATTACATAGCAAGTACCTATGAACAACTAATCGAATTAGAAAATGCAATTTTGACCCAGTTAAAATTGGAATATTTTCTTTTTCATTTTTGTCAGTTGAAACAAAGGGCTTTTTCCTATTAACCGATTAACATAAAGTCAATTTTTTTTAATTTATCTATGTATTTCGAAGATGATTAGTTTTTAAAAACAAATAAAAAAAACAAGATCGCTTTTTTCAACCTATACTCTCACCTGTGCAGCATTGGCGAATTGTTGGAATTTCGATGGTGATGCCTTCACTTCTTCAATAAGTTTATTTTTAAGATTAGCAAACATTATTTATTGATTTTAATTGAATAATATTAATGAATAGATTTTAAAACAAATACAATTATAAAAAAGAATTTACATCGATACGTGTAAATTTTCACTTCACAAAAAAGTTGACTTGACAGTTCGTTTGAAAGTGGATTTTTTTGAGAGACCAAAGTGGTATTCGGAGTTGAAGGTAAAAACAGAATGATGTTTTTCTATTACACGCCGCCTCCACAGGACATACCGATGCCCAAGATCCAAACCACAATCCAATCAACAACTACATAAGCCGAAATAGTGAAAAAGTACAAAAGTGAAAATTTTCAAACTCATTTTGGGATAGTTTTTCTCACAAGAAAACTTATAGAAATGATGCAGAAAGCTTAAATTTTGGTTTAAAAATAAAATGTGTATATTTTTTTTCACAAAACAACTGCGCTAGCTGGAAAATAATATTTTTACTTTTGTAATTTTGCAAAAAGTGCCAATGTAGTTAAGGCTTTATAAAAATGAACTTGGTTTAAAAAGAATTGTATACATTCTTTTTCACAAAACAACTGCGCTAGCGGGAAAAAAAATATTTTTACTTTTGTTATTTTGCAAAAAGTCGCCAATGTAGTTAAGACTTAAGTCTTCCATGTTGGGAACTTACTCAAGCTATGAGACTGAGACAAAATTTCCAGTATGAGAAAATGAAGTGGAATCTTATATCTTATACTAGAATTCTGTCATTTTAAATAGGTTCCACTTTGAATGGATTCCATTTGGATGTGTTCATAAAAGTTTTACGTAATTTCGTACCGAATTTCGTGCAAATTTGATAAAATTTATTTATTAATTTATTTGGCTCAATTGCCATTATTGGTTGAAATTACCTCATTTGGAAATTTGAATTTGTATGGGAAATGAGATGATGTCGAATTGAATTTGGAAATTTTGTATGAAATTACCTTATTTGCTCTCATGAAAACGCAGTATAGGCTCAGTTTCCTAGCTTTAGTAAGTGGCATTTAAGTCCCCAACCAGGCGGACTTAATTTCCACTCATTTGGTTTGGTGTGCACTGATATGTTGAGGTTTTACTTACAATGTTGTAAGTTATCTTACATGTAGTAATGATGTCGCGCTACACCATTGCAGACGTTCCTTGCTACATGAATAAACGATCTTAGCGGAAGCTTGCGCTATAGCGTTTTTTTCCGCTGCAGCTACATCACTGTGTTCAAGGGATCAAATAAGGTGTTGAAACAACCTACTCCGAAAAATAAAATGGCATTACTTTTTTTCCTGTCAAACATTTAAATCTACTACATTCAAGTTTCTGACAAATCTTAAATATGTCCGCCATTGCGAAAATTGAAAACGTTTTACCGGAGTGGCTACGCTATTAAAAATTTTCAAAACCAATTTTATTCATCTAAAACATAAAAAGAACAATAAATAAAAGAAAAAAATCATCATTTGATAAAAAGTAAGTAAAATTTAATTAATAAAAAATCCTACCATTCGATTTACACTCAAAAAGAAAAAACCGCTTTGATTTAGAACCTCACGTTGATTCAGGTATATATCGATTTTTGTTTTTCGATTCCAAAAATTGAATAAATTTTTTTCGTCGATTTTTAGATAGTTTTTAAATAAATACAAATAGTTATATTTAATAATTTTGTTTTGCATTGGAATTTTTTCTTTTCCGTTTATTTTTTATTTTTTTTTTGCACAATTTCGTCTTGATTAGCATATTTTCCAATTCGTCTTCAGCGACAGACGACATTACCATCATTGTACCTACATAATATACATAAATGTAGATGTGAAAAATATATTTTTTTTGTTTTCTTTCAGATTTGAAGTACAATGGCGATTCCGCCATATATGCTTCCCCCGGCGCCGTGGGCTGCCCAACTTATGGCCCAGCAGCAGGCTTTTGTCGCTGCCCAGGCCCAACAGCAGGCGCAGATGCACGCCCACCAGATGGCAAACCAAATCCAGCAAATTCCTCCCCCAGGAGCACCGCTACCTCCGTCGTCTTCACAACTTGGACACATTCCAACTCCGAAACCAGAAATTATAACCGAAGAAAAGCTCCAAGAGAAAGGTTTGTATTATTTCAGACAAATTTATCATTCCTCAATACAAAATCGTGATTATAGCTCAAAAATGGGCCCAACTACAGTCGAAGAGATTTGCTGAGAAGCGAAAATTCGGTTTTGTTGATGCACAAAAAGAAGATATGCCACCTGAGCATATCCGGAAAATTATTCGTGATCATGGAGATATGACAAGTCGCAAATACCGACATGACAAGCGTGTTTATTTGGGAGCTTTAAAGTACATGCCACACGCTGTGCTTAAGCTGCTCGAGAATATGCCGATGCCTTGGGAGCAAATTAGAGACGTCCAAGTTTTGTACCACATAACTGGTGCCATAACCTTTGTGAATGAAATCCCGTGGGTTGTGGAACCAGTTTATATCGCCCAATGGGGGTATGGTATTTGTATTCATTGTATCTCTTTTTATTTTTAATGAAACAATTTTGTAGAACAATGTGGATTATGATGCGTCGTGAAAAACGTGACCGTCGTCATTTTAAACGGATGCGATTCCCTCCGTTTGATGACGAAGAACCCCCATTGGATTATGCAGATAACGTTCTCGATGTTGAGCCCCTGGAAGCAATTCAAATTGATTTGGATTCAGATGAAGATGGCAGCGTTCATAAGTGGTTCTATGAACATAGACCTTTAGTTGGTACACCGTAAGTTAGATTTTGCTTAGTTTAAAACGAATTAGTTTTATTTAATTGTTCCTTTGTACTTCCAATCTTTAAGCTATGTGAATGGGTCGACTTATAGGAAATGGAATTTAACACTTCCGCAATTGGCAACATTGTACCGTTTAGCCAATCAGCTTTTAACGGATTTAGTGGATAACAATTTTTTCTACTTGTTTGATCCCAAAAGTTTCTTTACTGCAAAAGCTCTAAATATGGCTATTCCCGGTGGCCCTAAATTTGAGCCACTGATTAAGGATCATAATGTTGGGTAAGTCTTTTTTTTATTTATTTGTTAATTTAAATTATAAATTTATCATTATATTGAATGGCCTTTTCGATTGGTTATCCTGAAAAACAATTTGATACCAGTTAAGAAACGATTGTGTAAAAAAAAAAATCAGAAGCAAATTACTATTCTTACTATTACTATTTTTGCCAATCGAAAAGGCAGCAAGTTTCCACCGAAGCGAAATTGCGAATTTTAGAACAAATCTTCCACATTTTCCCATACAAATTTAAGATTTGGAAATGCAGGCTTTCGTTGAAATCAGCTTCGTTTATAATTGTCTCCATAGAAGATAAGATATTCGGCCCCATCACAGAATCCATTTTAGCAAACACCCGAACAAATTCTTAGGCTACAAATCGAAAAAATGTACAGAAAAGAAATGAAATCGAAAAAGCATTCCTCATTGAACGCATTTATTCTCACTTTTAAATTTCAATTATGTTTAAGATTAGCAGACAAACAGAATCTTAGCACCCCTTATTCGTTTTCTCTTAGTATTTAATGATTCAATTCTTATTATTCGTTCATTTTTGTTTTACAAATCCATGAATTACTCTAAAATTCCCAAGTCGACAAAAAAGAAAGATATAAGTGTTTTTTTGTTCGTAATAATTTTTGTGTTAAGAAGTATTATTTATTTATTTATTAAACTTTTAAAGTAATTAACAAAACTTGATACTTATGTAATTTGACAAAAAACAGTGAGTAAAAAATTTTAATCTAAGAAAATGTTCAAAACAATCGTCAATATATTATTATTGTATTTATCGTTTTTTAAAAAAGATCCAATAAATCGTTGCCCCTGAAAAAGTTGACAAAAATCAACGAAACGTAGGGAGAAAATATGGAATTGTTTTAATTCGCATAAAAAAGGAAAGATCAATAAAGCCCATTTAAAAAACAAGATATTAGTAAAGAAATTGATCATTATACATAATAAAGAAAGAAACAATATCCTTACTTTTATGTAACTACTGTGCTCCACTAATATAAAAATTTCAGCAAAAAAGGAAGAGTAAATGAAAAAAAAAAAAAACAGCGAAATGAACCCTCTTCTCTTATTTTCAATATATATTTTTTCTCTCTATCTCCATCCTCTCACTCAAGCTTATTTTGGTTTCATTGATTTACTTGCACTCAATTTATATAATGTATGATGACATTACCCAAATGCAAAATATTTTGTTTGTTATTTTAAAGTGGTTGACAGACGGAACTTAACTTAGTCACCCACTTTTTTATGTTCTAAATCACCATAATGTATGATTGTTATCTCGCGCTTGATTTATTACGAATCCAATAATTTCCCAGGAAGGTTAAACTCTCAACAATTGAGTAAACGAGCGGCCAGAGATTCAGAAGCAAATAAACAAAAGAAAATGCACAAACACCGGAATCGTAATAAAATGGAACAAAGCAGAAACCCATTCATTGCAATTGAATCGAATTCATTTATGCAAAAATACAAAAATCTTATAAATTAATAATTTGTACATAAATTATGTCTCAGCTTGTAAGTATGTATGTTAAGTAATGATTTAGGGCTTAAAATTTTTATAAAACTATTGACTTTATACAAAAATAAACTCATTGTTCTAAAATATCAAGGTTTAAAAGCATAATTGAATATGTTGGTCAACCTCGCCAAAAAAGTGTACGAAGATTTTTTAAAAGTTAATAATCTAATTCAACAAACAAAAAATATCCTATCACATTATTAAAGGAATAAGGAAAATTATAAAATTTGTTTCAAGTAAATCGGTTGAATAATTTCTGAGATTACCGCGGACAAACTAAATATTTGTTTTGTCTTTAAAATATATAAAAAATAGTAATAAGTAGTAATGTATGTATGTAGTTTCGAGAGATTTTTTTTCTTTGAGAAGGGCAGGACAAACGATGTTACCAGCTTAAAGCTGATGGGTAAAAACAATATCATCTACGCGACGGCTTTGTTCGAGGGATTGCATGTTTAATTAGTTCAAGGCGATCTTCATAGGGAGGGAAGGCCGCGAAGACCAAAAAGAAGTAATTTTCGTTGAACAGCTTCGATTCGCTGGGAATGAGAAAGGAAGGTGACCAGATTTGGATTGCATATTTCAGAAAGGCTTAACAAATGTGGTATGGAGAGATTTAGTGACAGATAATTCTTAGACCATCTTTTCACAGAGCCGAGTGCAAATTTAGCTCTCTTTATGGACATGTCAATGTGAGACCGAATGTTCAATTCCTTATCACATATAACTCCGAGATCATGCAGAGAATCCACCGTTGAAACAGGTTCACTGTTGATAAAATACGTCCTAGGAGGTAGTTGAAAGCGTTTACGGAAGCAGATCATAGCTTTGTTGATTGACTTACAAAAAGTTAACACCATAAGACCACTCAAAATTATTCCGAAAAAAATAAATTGAAAGGGAAATGAAAAATAATAATAAACTATAATTTAATTTTTATTTATTTACAAAAAAAAAAAAAAACATTTAATAAAATTATTTAGTATGTGACTTCTATTAACATTTTCCCACTGTAATCATTACATACGAGATCTTTATAAGATGGGACGTTTAGGAGGGAAAACAAAACAAAAATATTTTTTTTTTTTGAAAACGGCTTCATTATTTTTTGAAATTATAATTTGACATGTACATTTATTACTCCAGCCTTCGAAATCCGAGTGCCAATTACATTATTTTCTAATTGACTGAAGTTAAAGCCTACAAAGTACCTACTTACAACAGTTTTCGTAAGTTTATGCGTATTAAAACTTATAATAAGACCTTGTCCGAACCTACAATACCCAACCAAATGTATTTTTTGTTTTTGTTATACACGACGATTTGTATACTAACGCGAGGTGAAAGCTGCCAACTCCACTATGACTGTATTCTATCTCGCTCCCCCTTTTACCTATCTATCCAAACCAAACCAAACACATGCACAATAATTGTGTTGCATTGTTTCGTGGTTGTTTTTGTTTTTCTTTCTCTTTAAGTAGGTATTTGGTGATGATTCTCCGCTGAAGCTCATCCGTAGACGATGGACAACCACCTCATTGTGTGTTTTTACAAATATTCTCTCTCGCTCCCTCTTGATTCGAAATTTTCTTTTGTTAATTTAACTTGTTTGCGGTTTAATATTTAATTAATTCATATTTTGTGCACTTCTGTGGCACAAAGCCTTTCCAACGATATATAATTTATGTGCCTTCGGTTTGTCTAGACCGCGTAAATTGTACCACAAAATTCGTGTATGCCGTTTTATAATATGATGATATTCTTAAAAATGCCATACCAATTTTTTTTTCTAAAAAATTTCGAAAAATTTGATGTATGTACATATACAAAATTTAAAAAAATATATTTTTTTTTATCAAGAATTCAAACATTGTTCTTGATTTTAAGATAAAAACAGTTTTAAGTACTTGGAATAATAGCCTAGTTCTTTTACTTTGAAACTCTGTGATTTTCTGTGCATTTGTGTGAATTTCAGTCCAACGTTCTGTCAAAGTTCATATAAAAAAAATTTAAAATGGCAGTAAATTGCACAGAAAATCACAGAGTTTCAAAGTAAAGGAACAGACCTTATATTAAATTTAAAGTGGTTTTGTTTGATAAAACACTCGCAGTAAAGGCTGCAAAGCTTTCGCTTCATCATTCATTTTCCTTAGTTTTTGTTTTATTAATTATCATACGTGAACAAGAATTCTTTCCACCCCTTTTAAACTAACTTAATGGCAACATATTTTAGTAAAACAATTTTTATTCGAAAGGTATTGACGATCGCTCCACTACAATTTAGTTTTTATGTTTATAAGTATCCGTTTAGGCAGGTAAATAAATTAAATAAAATTAGGTGATATCCCCTTCACAATTTAGAGCGAATTAACTGAACATATTGAATAAACGCTTTACCCCATGCCACTGTGGCCTTTTTGTTCTCTCTTAAATAAAGAATTGTCATTTTTCGCTACATATTCGCCTTTCTCACACCACACCTCACAAGACAAGAAAAAGATCGTTCATGTATTGCATTGGCAATTGGCGTTCTATTCATCCCTTCATTTTTCTGATCCATTTCTCTTCTCTGTGTGTTGGTGGCTGTGTGTGAAGGGAGGAGTCAAAGAGGTGGATAGTGTGTTGTGTTCGTGTGCATCCGCAATAAGTGCAGTGGCAGTTTTTTTTTGGTAAATTATTCAAGAGATGGAAAATGAACTCCAGTGGTGAACGAGCTGTTGAATTCTCTTATAATTTGATTAAATATAGCAGCTACACTATAAGCTATAAAAATATACCTATGTCGATAATTTTCTTTCGTGTCCGTTTTAGTAAGTTGTTGTTGACATTCTATTTTTTGAAAAGGTCGAATTTCGGCCAACAGGCGATACTAGTTTAACTTAAATTATTTAATTTCCACTGAAAAACGGAAACACTAACAATGATACAGCTATTTTAAAAAGCCAGAAATCTATTCTTAAATTTTTTCTTTAAATCAAGTTGATTCATTGTATAGTTTTTGAAAAATAAAGCTTCTAATGCACTTTCTGTAGTAGCTGTGGCGTGATGGTTAGTGCGATGGACTGTCATGCCGGAGGTCTAAGGTTCGATCCCCAGCCTCGCCACCTATTTATTTAAAAGAAAAAACGGCTACTGCCTCTTGCGAGGAATTGACAAATCCTCCAAGAGTATTTCCTGTCACAGAAAAGTGCCGCTCGTTAGCCGTTCGGATTCGGCAATAAACTGTAGGTCCCCTCCATTCCTGCAGACACGCACACAGGAATGGTTGAGAGTTTTAAGTCACTAGGCCCTAGTTCTTCATGAGCTGTTGTGCCATCAATTTTATTTATTTTAATTTTATAATGCACTTTCTAGTTTCATTTTGGGCTAAATATACATACCTATCCCATAAAAGTTTTCTATGAATCGGGTATCAAATGAAATCTGAGACTTCACCCTTTATAAATCCAGTGGACAAGAAAATCCTGAATTATGTATTTTTTTACAACTGATTGTGAATCTTTATCTTTAGGGGAAAAAACGTATTTTTATTGTGTTTATCAATCAAATATATGTATTTTTTTTTACATTCTTTTCTAGAGATGAAGACTGGAACGAGTTTAACGACATAAACAAAGTGATCATAAGACAACCCATCCGAACAGAATATAGAATTGCTTTCCCTTATCTGTACAATAATATGCCACATTTTGTCCATTTATCATGGTAAGTTGATTGAGTGCTTTTAATTTTAGTCTCCACAAACGAAAATTCAAAGCTTATACATGATAGAAGTTTTGAAAGAAAACATCTTGTGGTATAAAAATCAAGCCAAATAAGAAAATTTACTACAAAAATATGCGATTTAAATAAACAAAAATCTTTTAAATTTTCGTTTTGGTATGGCCAGCGTAAATTGCAAAGATAAAATACTTTTGGAATTGCTGATGGTCATGAACAAAAATTGTTTTTTTTTTTTTTTATTTTAAAAGCATACAAAAAAAAGATTAAAAAAAAACTTGAAACCCTTTACAGGTACCATACCCCTAATGTGGTTTACATCAAAACAGAAGATCCTGATTTACCAGCGTTTTACTTTGATCCCCTCATCAATCCCATATCCCATCGACATTCTGTGAAGGTAAAGAATTTGTTAGTAGTTGGAATATAAGAATTATTTTCATTATTCCCAATAGATACCAGAACCAATGCCCGATGATGATGAAGACTTCAGTCTGCCCGACGAAGTGCAACCATTTTTACAAGACACTCCATTGTACACTGACAATACGGCCAATGGAATATCGCTTCTTTGGGCACCACGTCCGTTTAATTTACGTTCAGGACGTTCTCGCCGAGCAATAGATATACCCTTAGTGAAGGCATGGTACAAAGAGCATTGCCCGCCTGGACATCCTGTTAAAGTGCGTGTAAGCTATCAAAAACTGCTGAAGTATTATGTTTTGAACGCTCTTAAGCATAGGAAACCAAAACCACAAAAGAAGAGGTAATATCAAGTCAACTAAAGATTGAAATAATTTTTTCTAAAGATACTTTCTTTCACAGGTATCTGTTCCGTTCGTTTAAGGCAACAAAGTTCTTCCAGACTACCACACTTGATTGGGTTGAGGCAGGTCTGCAAGTTTGCCGACAAGGCTACAACATGTTAAATCTTCTCATTCATCGAAAGAATTTGAATTATCTTCATTTGGATTATAATTTCAACTTGAAGCCTGTTAAAACTCTAACAACAAAGGAAAGAAAGAAGTCTCGATTCGGAAATGGTTAGTTGATAGTTTTCCATTTTAGAAACTAGTTTTTGAATTAATTAGAAGTGAGGAAGAACATTACGTCATATCTATATAAAACAAAGTATTGATATTACGCTGAACCATTTCCGTATAATTGATTAATTGTTTAAAGAAAGAATGTGGTCTTTATTAGTTCTTTGTTTCTAAAACAAAAACTTAGCTAATTGATCAAGCAGCCAACTCACTACCCAGTCAGTAAGAAAAAATTACTTTGGTAATGTCTGTTGAGAACGATTTGTTTTCTTTCGATATATCTAGATTTTAAGAACTACCATTTTATTATCATAAAAACCAGATACCTCCTTAATCGACCTAAACAATTTTACAGTAGATATCAATTTTTATTATCTCTTTCTTAAGTTTTTCTAATGTTTTCTTAAAGCTTTCCATTTGTGTCGTGAAATTCTGCGCCTTACGAAATTGATTATCGATTCGCATGTTCAATATCGTCTTAACAATGTGGATGCTTTCCAATTGGCCGATGGTCTTCAGTATATTTTTGCCCATGTAGGACAACTTACGGGAATGTATCGATACAAATACAAACTTATGAGACAAATTCGAATGTGCAAAGATTTGAAGCATCTCATCTATTATCGATTCAACACAGTGAGTTCCAACTAAACAAAATATTTCTATACATTCGATTTTAAAGTTTTTCTTAACGTTTTTTTTTTTAGGGACCAGTCGGAAAGGGTCCTGGATGCGGTTTCTGGGCACCTGGATGGCGTGTGTGGCTCTTCTTTATGCGAGGAATTACACCCCTCTTGGAACGATGGCTAGGCAATTTGCTTTCACGTCAATTCGAAGGTCGCCATTCAAAGGGTGTGGCAAAAACCGTTACAAAGCAACGTGTTGAGTCTCACTTTGATTTGGAATTACGTGCATCGGTAATGCACGACATTGTTGATATGATGCCCGAGGGTATTAAACAGAACAAAGCCCGTACTATTTTGCAACATCTATCAGAGGCATGGCGTTGTTGGAAAGCTAACATCCCATGGAAAGTGCCTGGGCTCCCAATACCCATCGAAAACATGATTCTTCGTTACGTTAAAATGAAGGCCGATTGGTGGACAAATACAGCCCATTATAATCGTGAAAGAATACGTCGTGGAGCAACTGTCGATAAGACTGTGTGCAAGAAAAATCTTGGAAGATTGACACGTTTGTATTTGAAAGCAGAACAGGAACGTCAGCATAACTATTTGAAAGATGGACCCTATATATCGCCCGAAGAAGCTGTTGCTATTTACACCACAACAGTACATTGGTTAGAATCAAGACGCTTCGCCCCAATACCTTTTCCTCCATTGTCCTACAAGCATGACACAAAATTGCTTATATTAGCTTTGGAAAGATTGAAGGAGGCGTACAGTGTTAAATCCAGATTGAATCAAAGTCAGCGTGAAGAGTTGGGATTGATAGAACAGGCTTATGATAATCCCCACGAAGCTTTGTCTCGTATTAAGCGTCATTTGTTGACACAACGTGCTTTCAAGGAGGTTTGTTAAACACGAATTTTTTTTTTTTTTCATAATTTCTCTTATCTTTTTTCTCAAATTAAACAAATCTCTATTATTTTCAATGTTTAAGCTTAGTTTTTTTTCTTCTCATAGGTTGGAATAGAGTTCATGGATTTGTATAGCCATTTGATTCCTGTTTATGATGTTGAACCATTGGAGAAAATTACTGATGCATATCTTGACCAATATTTGTGGTATGAAGCAGACAAGAGACGGCTATTTCCACCATGGATCAAACCCAGTGATACAGAACCACCTCCACTTTTGGTCTACAAGTGGTGTCAAGGTAAATAAAATAGTATTGTTATGTAATGTATTAGTGTAAGATTTACATTTAATTAATATGGTGAATAATAATAATTGATCATGACTGGTGTGTGATTTGTAGCAAAGTGATTTGTATTTGAAATCCCCTTGTTGCAAACCTCACGCTGGTGGTGATTATGTCTCAACGTTAGAACTTATTTTTTTTGGTTTAAATAGTTTTTATCTTCACTTAAGTATAAGATAAGTGAACGTGGGGAAGTTGGATTTTTTTTAAAAAAGTATACACTTCGTCCCTTATGCTCAGTAGAGTATAAAAACAAAATTTCAATTTTGAAGTGACATAAAATTGGAGTGACACTGGACGGATTTTACTATAACTACTTTTTAAACCTTCCCACCACAAAAACAAATCAAACTGAAAATTTCAGCAAAATCGTCTGATTAGTTTTTAAATCTATGAGTTATACATTATGTAGTTGCGAAAATAAAGAAATTCTATATTATTTATTGATTTTCTTTTTTAAGGTATCAACAACTTGCAAGACGTTTGGGATGTAGCTGAAGGCGAATGTAACGTTCTTCTGGAATCACGTTTTGAGAAACTCTATGAAAAAATCGATTTAACATTGCTCAATCGTTTGCTGCGTCTTATTGTCGATCATAACATCGCCGATTACATGACAGCCAAAAATAACGTTGTTATCAATTATAAAGACATGAATCACACTAACAGTTATGGCATAATTCGTGGTCTACAATTTGCATCCTTCATCACTCAATACTATGGTTTGGTTTTGGATCTACTCGTTCTTGGTCTGCATCGAGCCAGCGAAATGGCCGGTCCACCACAAATGCCAAATGATTTCCTTACCTTTCAGGATACTCCTACCGAAACTGCACATCCCATTCGGTTGTATTGCAGATATGTCGATCGAATTCATTTATTCTTTAGATTCTCGGCAGAAGATGCAAGAGATTTAATCCAAAGATATCTCACTGAACACCCTGATCCAAATAATGAAAATATTGTTGGTTATAATAATAAAAAATGTTGGCCACGAGATGCAAGAATGAGACTAATGAAACACGATGTTAATTTGTAAGGGAAACGTCCTGCTTGATAGCAATTTTTTTTGTTGACTTGGATTTTATTAATTTTTCTTTTCAGAGGAAGAGCTGTCTTTTGGGACATTAAAAATCGTCTGCCACGTTCGGTGACCACGATCAATTGGGAATGTACATTTGTTTCAGTTTACTCCAAAGACAATCCCAATTTGTTGTTCAATATGAGCGGCTTTGAGTGCAGAATTTTGCCTAAGGTTCCTTACTCAAAAACAATACCAGATATAAGAACCGAATTTAAATGAGTTTTTTTTATTTTTATTATTCTTGAAATTTAGTGTCGGACGCAGCATGAAGAGTTTACCCATCGTGATGGAGTTTGGAATCTGCAAAACGAAGTTACAAAAGAGCGAACAGCTCAGTGCTTCTTGCGTGTCGACGATGAGTCATTGGGTCGATTCCACAACCGAGTCCGACAAATCCTCATGGCATCTGGGTCAACAACATTTACTAAGGTAAGATTGCGCAAAGACCCTGCTCAAAAAATTTTCCCTAAGAAATCTCTTGTTTATTGCAGATTGTAAACAAATGGAACACAGCATTGATTGGTTTGATGACCTATTTCCGAGAAGCTGTTGTCAATACACAAGAACTCCTTGACTTGTTGGTAAAGTGTGAAAACAAAATCCAAACTCGTATAAAGATTGGTTTGAATTCGAAAATGCCCTCGCGTTTCCCGCCGGTAGTTTTCTATACGCCCAAGGAATTGGGTGGCTTGGGAATGTTGAGTATGGGTCACGTGCTTATCCCGCAATCCGACTTGAGATGGTCCAAGCAAACCGACGTTGGTATCACGCATTTTCGATCAGGTTTGTATTTTTTCCAGTTGAAATTGAAGGGAATCCAGCTTATTGGTTAATTTTTAAGGTATGTCCCATGATGAGGATCAATTGATTCCTAATCTCTATCGATACATTCAACCGTGGGAAAGTGAATTCATAGACTCGCAGCGTGTGTGGGCCGAATATGCTCTTAAGAGACAGGAAGCCAACGCTCAGAATCGTCGTTTAACGCTTGAAGACTTAGAAGACAGCTGGGATCGTGGTATTCCTAGAATCAATACTCTCTTCCAAAAAGATAGACATACTCTGGCTTATGACAAAGGCTGGCGTATACGAACCGAGTTCAAACAATATCAAGTTCTCAAACAAAATCCTTTCTGGTGGACTCATCAGCGACACGATGGTAAACTGTGGAATCTTAACAACTACCGAACGGATATGATCCAGGCATTGGGTGGTGTTGAAGGTATTTTAGAACATACACTTTTTAAGGGAACATACTTCCCCACATGGGAGGGTCTTTTCTGGGAGAAGGCGTCCGGTTTCGAAGAATCAATGAAATATAAGAAGCTGACAAATGCTCAGCGTTCCGGTTTGAATCAGATTCCAAATCGTCGATTCACTTTGTGGTGGTCACCAACAATTAATCGTGCCAATGTATACGTTGGTTTTCAGGTGCAACTCGATTTGACAGGTATTTTCATGCACGGTAAGATTCCTACGCTGAAGATTTCACTGATTCAGATTTTCCGGGCCCATTTGTGGCAGAAAATTCACGAATCCATTGTCATGGATCTTTGTCAAGTATTTGATCAGGAACTGGATGCGCTTGAGATCGAAACTGTCCAAAAAGAGACCATCCATCCACGTAAATCATATAAAATGAACTCTTCTTGTGCGGATATTTTACTCTTCCCTGCATATAAATGGAATGTTTCAAGGCCGTCACTGTTGGCCGATACCAAGGACACAATGGACAACACTACCACTCAGAAATACTGGTTGGATATTCAATTAAGATGGGGTGATTATGATTCACACGATGTTGAGCGATATGCCCGAGCCAAGTTCCTCGATTATACCACCGATAACATGTCAATCTATCCCTCGCCAACGGGTGTCTTGATTGCCATCGATTTGGCGTATAATTTGCATTCAGCCTATGGAAATTGGTTCCCTGGATGCAAGACGCTCATTCAACAGGCAATGGCTAAGATAATGAAGGCTAATCCAGCATTGTATGTGTTGAGAGAGCGCATTAGGAAGGCATTGCAATTGTACAGTTCTGAGCCGACGGAACCATATCTATCGTCGCAGAATTACGGAGAATTATTCTCAAATCAAATCATTTGGTTTGTAGACGATACAAATGTGTATCGAGTTACAATTCACAAGACATTCGAAGGTAATTTGACAACAAAGCCAATTAATGGAGCAATTTTCATCTTCAATCCGCGAACTGGTCAGCTTTTCTTGAAGATCATTCACACATCGGTGTGGGCTGGACAGAAACGTTTGGGTCAATTGGCCAAGTGGAAGACTGCTGAAGAAGTTGCTGCGTTGATTCGTTCATTGCCGGTAGAAGAACAGCCGAAACAGATTATTGTAACCAGGAAGGGAATGTTGGATCCGTTGGAAGTGCATTTATTGGATTTCCCTAACATTGTTATCAAGGGTTCCGAATTGCAATTGCCTTTCCAGGCGTGTCTGAAAGTTGAAAAGTTTGGTGATTTGATTTTGAAGGCAACCGAACCTCAAATGGTGTTGTTCAATCTGTACGATGATTGGCTAAAGACGATCTCGTCCTACACAGCTTTCAGTCGATTGATTTTGATCCTCAGAGCCTTACACGTGAACACCGAACGAACAAAGATCATTCTGAAGCCTGATAAAACAACGATCACAGAGGCTCATCACATTTGGCCAACACTAACAGACGAGGAGTGGATAAAGGTGGAAGTACAGCTGAAGGATTTGATTTTAGCCGATTACGGCAAGAAGAACAACGTCAATGTGGCTTCACTTACACAGTCGGAAATTCGTGATATTATCTTGGGTATGGAGATATCTGCTCCATCAGCGCAGCGTCAACAAATTGCTGAGATCGAGAAGCAGACAAAGGAACAAAATCAACTGACGGCTACGACAACGAGAACGACAAACAAACACGGTGACGAGATTATAACATCCACGACATCGAACTACGAGACGCAGACGTTTAGTTCGAAGACTGAATGGCGTGTGCGTGCAATTTCGGCTACAAATCTTCACCTGCGAACTAATCATATTTACGTAAGTTCGGACGACATCAAGGAAACTGGCTACACGTATATTCTTCCTAAAAATATTCTCAAAAAGTTTGTTACTATTTCTGATTTGAGAGCACAAATCTCGGGATACCTGTATGGAGTTTCTCCTCAGGATAATCCACAGGTTAAGGAAATTCGTTGTATTGTAATGCCTCCGCAATGGGGTACTCATCAGACGATAAATCTACCTAATGTCTTACCTACACATCAATATTTAAAAGACATGGAACCGTTAGGTTGGATTCACACTCAGCCCAATGAGCTGCCTCAACTTTCCCCGCAAGATATAACAACACACGCGAAAATCATGCAGGATAACAGTTCATGGGACGGAGAGAAGACTATCGTCATAACATGTTCCTTTACTCCTGGATCATGTTCATTAACCGCCTACAAACTAACACCTTCCGGCTTCGAATGGGGTTCCAAGAACACCGACAAAGGCAACAACCCCAAGGGATACTTGCCATCGCACTATGAAAGAGTACAAATGTTATTGTCCAACAAATTCCTCGGCTTCTTTATGGTGCCGGCGCAGGGAAGCTGGAATTACAATTTCATGGGAGTGCGGCATGATGCAAATATGAAATATGAACTACAGTTGTCTAATCCGAAGGAGTTCTATCACGAAATCCATAGACCGTCACATTTCTTGTTGTTTGCCAACTTAGAAGATGGTGGTGATGGTACCGGGGCCGATCGGGAGGATATGTTTGCGTAGAGGAATTTTTTATTTGTACTAATAAATTAATCTATACATAATTTAATTTTTAATTTAGTTTATAAGAAGAGTTTATTTTTTATATAAAATTTAAACAAAACCATTGTTGAAAATTTTTTTAACGATTAAAAAATCAAAATGATTAGTGACGAGAATAATGAAATTGAAGAAAGCTGCTTGAAGTTCTTAAATAAAAGTTATCAGCGAATACTGGTGACCTCTATCAATACCCTTCTGTTGTTTCTCTTTTACACGAAATATATAATTTTGGTACTCGATTGTGAATTTTAAACTTCCGGGTCCTATCAAAGGCAGCTGAATGTACCATGCGTTAGAATTTAGAAGAAGAGTTCACTTAGGTACCGCAAACAGATGGAGATTGTCCTCAGCCAACTTGGTGTTCGACACAAGGGACTTGTTTGAATAAGTGTTCAACCCCGGCTGTAGGCGCCATCTCAAGTAAAGTAAGCCCCAATTTGTGTGTACTATTTGTGGCTACCATTTTCAAGTGTAAAATTCGAAACGCTTGAAAACAGCCCTACAAATATTTGTAGTTTTTATATAAAAGTAATTTAAGCTATTTTTCTAAAAGCTTTCGATATTAATTTATTCACTGCGATTAATTTCGATGCACTATGAGCCGATTTTTATTCTTTTCAACATCCAACAACGCACGCCATGAGGCGGCTATAGTAAATTCCCACCCATGGATATAAAGAAAATTTTACTTATGTATCATTAGGTGGTATAGAAAAGCTTGTTCGTATACCCCATATCCCAGACGGATCGGCTGGCCGGCATTTAAAAATCTCCACTTGCATTTTTTCCGCAGTAAAAGTACATTTGCCTCGGGACCCGTATTACAAACGATACCTAAGAAAACGATAGCCATGACATAGCTCGATTATGATTTACGAAAATGGATGCATGAACATATTGCAAGATTAAATCAAAAAAAATTTTTTTTTTAAATAAATATACGAGAGATACATATAGAATAATCCTAAGTCAGAAGTGTCAAAACTATCCAATACGACTGCTAAAAGCAGTCGTAAAAAAACTATAACGAGGGATTTTGAACGATAATCGTAATTCGTTAATACGGGCCCTGGTCTATAGCATTTAACAATGCATTTCCACAACCCTTACAAACTGGGTAAAGAAAATACCATGCTTATAGCATATTATGAGCTAGATCTCATGTAAATCAAACGTTTTCACTCCAATGCCAAAAATAGCAATCACAATTTGAAAAAATAAGGGGCCACTATAGATTTAAATTTTTAGAACTCTTGATCTAAGAAAGATTTTGTATGGAAAGTTTTTATACTTTCTCAGAAACCTCAAAAATGAGGAGTTGCCATCCATAATAGGCATATAATTTTATTTCATTATACACACGCAACATGGAGACAACACCTCAAAAATATATAAGATTTGGTATGGACAAATTATGATATTGAAGCATGTATCTTGGACAACCAGTAAATATTCTTGTGTATAAGTGGAATCATAACTCAATAAGGCCAGCCGATCTGCCCAGGATATGGGGTAAACGACCAATCTTTTCTATATCACCTTAATGAATGTTCTACATATCGATGGGTGGAAATTTAGTATTGCCGCCGCCAGAACTATTTTCTGGAGTCTTAAAATTAAATTTTCGAGAATGAAGTCACGTTTTTTTTCTTTAATTTTATTATATGTAACTAAAGACATTTTGGATTTCATACTAAACTAAACTACAACAATAGATCCTCTAAATATTTTTCAAACTCTTCTTCGCGTTCAACAGTTTCAACCTCAATTTCCGGTTTGCTCCATATGTTTATGCTTTCCTCTTGATTGATATCTGTAGAACTGCCTTCATTCTGCGAACTCGTTGACATTGTAGGTTTGTCTATCTCGTCTGATTCGTCTTGGGGTTTTTCAATGTCCTCAACTTCTGCATCAACATCTCGATCATCTTTTTTTCGTTTCGATAATTTTTTCTTGGATTTTTCCAATCGCTTTTGTTTCTTCACTTCGCGCTTCTGGTGACTGTAGTTCAGAAGTTTAGAACAATCCGGACATAAGCCTAGAAAATTGGTATTCAAATGACAAACTTGACTTTAACTTTTTTGATTCATGATCTTACGTAGTTTAATGAGAGCATTCATTTTTTTGCCTTTTTCCATGTACGCAAAGTTAACTTCCCAACTGCGTAAAGTCTCTTTCGAAGGACATTTTCGACTTCCACATATAAATTGACCCTTTCCCGAGACAACTTCCTGTTCTGTTCGCCATCTGAGAGCAATCTTTGATATTTTCTCACAAAAACAAATCAAATGTGTTTAAAATTATTTAATATGTAGGTATTTACCTTATTCTCCTTGTATCTACTTAGATCTGAGATGCAATATTCCTTGAATAGCTTATCATAGTACTTTTTGACCAATCGAGATTCCCAAGAGTCCGGTACATCCTCGTCTTCCCATAGAAACTTGTGATTCTCCCGGATGACATCAATGTCGCGTTTATGTCTACTATTTTGTGCTGCAGCTTTATTGAGGATGAACGTTTTAAGAATATAATCGTGGCGTTCTTGGCCGTTCAGGGATTGGATTGGAAACATCTTGTAAAATTTGTATCTAGTTTTTGCACAACTGGATTAGGTGTAGTGTTTTGTTTATGTCGAATGCCTGTTACGTGAAATTTTCAAGTTTCCCACACTGGGTTTTTTCTCGTATGGGTTTTGACCAAAAATACGGAATATAAAGATATGAATCCTTCGTACGTTTTACCCTCCAAAACCCATTTGTTAACAGTGTTTTTTTTGTAATTTCGGTGCGCGTCGATGAATAGCTGAGAATTGCAACAACAATTTAACGGGGAGTTGAATTAAGGAGAAGCTTATATGTGTGCGTTTTCCGTGGTTTTTCGGGTTTTTCACACACATACTTTGAAAAGCTTGTGAGTCAGTTGATTGCTGTAGCTTGTTGGCAAACCGGAATAACAACCGAGGATTCATATCTTTGGTTTTGACAGCAAAAATGTGAAAATTTGCAAAAAAAAAATCACGTTGCCAAATACTACGTTTCCATGTGGTATTTAAGCGAGCTTGAAGCTCACTTCGACCCGTTGTACACCTGCATCAAGTTGAAATGATTTTGAACCGACTCGACTCCGCTTCAGGAGCGGAGTCGAAATTTGTCCCTTTTCACACAGGGCAACTGAGTTGCCGCCAACAATTAGTTCATAGGTGAGAAGGGCAGGAAGAAAGAGGGGGAAATGAAATCTCCCCGGTCAACAAATTCAGGAGATTTTTTTGACGTTTCTCTTTACGCTACGTTTGTGTGCGTTCAACCAAGGTAGTTTAAAAGGAAAATAAAGAAAATCTCCGGGTTTTAGTTGCTTGCGTGTGAAAGGTACAAGAGATTGTTAAGGAGATTTAAAGAAAACGTCAAAAAAATCACCAGCAACTAGTATCTACGTGTGAAAAGGGACTTAACAATCTCTTATACCTTTCACACGCAAGAAACAAAACCCCCAAAACCCAAAGAGATTTGTTATTTTCCTTTTAAATTATCCTAGGTTGAACGCACGTAGTATGAAGAGGAGCGTCAAAAAAATCTCCTGAATTTGTTGACCGGAGAGATTTTGTTTACACCTCTTTCTTCCTGCCTTTCTCGCCTACGAACTGATTGTTGCTGGTGGAAACTCAGATGCTTCGTGTGAAAGGGGACTTAGCACGAATTTCGACTCGACTCCGATGCTGAAGCGTAGTCGAGTCGGTTCAAACTTATTTCAACTCGACGCAGGTATACAAATGGTCGAAGTGCGCTTCAAGCTCGCTTAAATACCTCATGGAAACGTAGTAACATTTTTGTTTTGTTATTTGATTTTAAAAGGTTTTTATTTTTATAAGGGGGTTGGGTGAGGTATTTATTTGTTTTAAATACTAAAAATGAAACTAAACGAAAACATTAAAATTGTTGGATCAAATGTTATTCTTGTTCCTTACGAAGCAAAACATGTTGAAAAGTAAGTACTCAAGAACCTTTTTAAATGAAGTCAAGTTGATTAAACCTATAAATTATAAGGTACCACAAGTGGATGAAATCTCCCGAATTGCAAGAGCTAACTGCTTCGGAGCCTCTGTCGATAGAAGAAGAATACCAAATGCAAGCTTCATGGCGAAATGATGATGATAGTAAATATTGTAAACATAAATTTAAATGTAAACACTCATTTATTTACAAATTTACTTTCCCTTTAGAGCTAACATTTCTTGTAGTTTCTCGCCGGATATTCTCTGAGACCCACGATGAGGTAGAATCCCTTGTTGGAGATACAAATCTATTTTTACGAATTGATGAAGATGAGGAAAATAATAGCAAAATTCAAGTCGCTGAAGCAGAGATAATGATTGCAGAGCCTGCATCCCGTCGTCAAGGACTTGGGTGGGAAGCAATGTTGATTCTATTAAAATATGCTCAAGAAAATTTACCAATAGATAAGTTTGAAGTTAAGATTGGATTTGATAATGTCAAGAGCATAAATATGTTCGCTAAAATGAAATTTGTAGAATCCTATCGAACGGATGTCTTCAAAGAGGTTACAATGGAACGTACAGTTACAGAAGACTGGATTAGGTGGTTAGACGAACAAGTGCAAGTTACTATCGACCAATACCACAATCACCTATAAATAAATTTTAAAGAAAAACTATTTTATATTTTCAAGGATTTGAATAATGCACACATGGGTTTGTGTAAATTTATGTACTTAAGACTTTTTTTTGTAGTTTAAGATTTTAACTCAAAGTATACAACTCTTCACTTAACCAAATTCACATTTAACATTGCTGTAGTAGGTACCTACTAAAAGAAAAGAAAAACAAAACAGAAACGTAAGTTCCGGTAAGTAGATATTTACCTATATTTTTTTTCAATTGAATTCCCTAGTGACCTCTTAACGTCGAGGAACCCAAATGAATTTCCAACTCGTGCGTTTTTTGTTTTTATTTATTTTTTAGCCATTTAAATAAAATAATATTACCTATGTTCCTGCAAGACATAGGTACAGATACAAAAAAGGATTGATTGAAATAATGAAGGTCATAAAGTATTAAAACAGTAGGACTGAACTCATTAAATTATGCCCATTCTTCTTTCACCTGAAGACTAAAAGAAAACATGTCAAGCCTAAAATAAGACCATTATTTACAAACAGCCTTTGAAAAATCTCTATAAAAAAAAAACTCCATCTATTTCTCTTATCCAATTTAATATTCTGGATTTGAATAGGAGCTTCTACACTATGACACGTAACAATTCATATGTGCTCTTTATACTTTTGTACTTATCAAATTTATCATGCACGAGAAAAAGATTTTCTATAAAAAAAATGAAAAAAAGCCAGCAAAGCAATCAGTCGGTTTCAGTTGGTAACCAATTTAATAACGCATTGATGTTTTTGTATGCATTCATATATTAATTAATTCTGTTATTTTGACCTTGGCCTAAAATAAGTGAATAAAAAACAAAAACAAATCAGAATCAGAACGTATAAACATTTATTTTAATGGTATATTTGTCGTTGTTAAAAATAACTGCTATCTCTTTTCACGCTAGTCAAGTAATTTTTAACCAACAAATGGGTAGGTACTTAACCTACCTGCTTCAATATATTATTTTTTTTTTAATACCTACTTTTATTTTCTTACGTTCCAAACGTACTGCATCCACGAATTAGATTAATTTTAAAGTGATTTGAAGATTTCCAAAAGTTACAGGTACCAAATAATCTAATGTATTTCTTGCTGCTCATGTGCATTGTTTACATTTATATAAAACATGTACACAGTCAAAACAAAAAACATTAATAAACTTTATTGATGCTCTAATTACATTATGAAATTGGAAATTAAAAGTTTCACTTGAATAAATACATTCAAATAGAAACAAGTTTTGTATGTGTACATTTATTGTACGGCGTCGGCACGGCTATAGGGCCCGGCAGCAAAGGCGCAAATGCGAAACACAAGACTTTAACTATACCTTTCAAAGTCATTGAGCAAAAACTGTCACCTTTTGTACGAATTATCGTCATAAGGGATGTTTGCGGAAAGCATTTGACTGATGAACACAGTGCTGTGTCTGGACGAAATGAAATAAAATGAAGTAGTCGCACTTTCTGCAATAGCCTTACAAAGTTTTGCTGACTTAAGTTGCATCTTTTAAAATTGTCTGAAAAAATATTTTCACTCTGGATCTACCCAAAACTCGGATTTTGTCGCATTGATAAACTGTAACCAACATAGTCAATTTTCACCAGCTAGCTCGGTCCCTACCGAGCCACCACCATAATCTGGTTCCCCAATCTTTTTGAATACGTCATCTGAATCGCAGTAGTGCCGAATCTGGAGGATGGTCTCAAAGATTTTTTAGTCCCATCTGACCAGCACAGGATTAGGAAACACAGGATTAGGAAATACAATATTATGTAGTTCAGATTTCTTAAAATTCCATAATGTTTTGACAAAACAGAATAAACCAACAGAAAATAAACAAAGTCAAAATGTCAAGATTTTCCAAGGGCGCAGAAGGTTATAGCTTCGGATCTGTTAACAATTTTCACATACTCTGCGAGCTCCTGAAAATGATTGACAGTTGTTGGTGTTGTTTATTTTTGATTATTTAAAAGCTTTAATAGTTATCTACTCCATCAGCTTATTATATTAAACTTTTGAGTTAGTTTTAATCATAATTTCACATTATCAGTTGTTTTATTTTAATTATAAATATATATATTCTTCTATCTATACAAGTGTGTTAGGTAAGGCTTAACAGGCGTCAGTCCATTACTCATTGTACTTTCGAGCGTTCTCCAATACGGTCGCAATACTTAAAAATTAATTTTATACCAGAATGGCAAGCATCAAGAAGGAAAAAATCGGCATCATTGGAAGGTTTTCAGTAGCTACCTTTATTTGTTTAAATTTACTAATGTAATTTTGTTTTTATTTAGTGGTTTGATTGGGCGATCATGGTCGATGCTGTTTGCATCGGTTGGTTATCAAGTTATGCTGTATGACATTTTGCCAGAACAAATTCAAGCAGCATTGCATGAAACCGAAAAAGAATTAGCTTCGCTGGAATCTAGAGGTTTACTCCGAGGAAAATTGAACAGTCAGCAACAGTTCAAGTGCATTTCGGCTACAAATGATATTAAGGAATTAGCCAAAGATGCTATTTTCATTCAGGAATGTATACCTGAGAGATTGGAAATGAAGCAAAAATTATATTCGGAACTTGATAAAGTTGTTGAAGCAAAAACAATTATGTCAAGTTCGACAAGTACGTTCTTGCCATCGTTGTTTAGCAAAGATTTAAAGCACAGAGAGAACGTAAGTATTTTGTTTTTGCTTTATTCTTGTTTGTTTGTTTGTTATTGTTTCAAGTGTAGTGTTGATCAGTTAATTTTAATCAAGTTTTTTTTAATTAATTTCAGATATTTATTTGTTTTTCGCTTTGAAGAGATATTCAAAGACAAAAATAATCTTTTGTGGGTTTTATAATTTTTATCTAAGTATTTTTATTGAGGTATTATTTAGAATATGCTTTAATTCAAACAATATAAATCCACACCTTCGAATATTTATTGGGCTCTATCTGAAATCTCTAGGGTAATTCGTTAATATATTGACCTAGGAATATGGTTCAGATGGGTTAGGTAGAACATTATTATATTGCCATTGAATATCACATATCTTTTTTTTCTTCTAAGAAGTCGAGGAGCTTTAATAATATGGGCGTCCTAACTATCAAAAAAAATGTATTTTTGAACACAAAACATATTCCTTTAACAAATTAAATGCAGGACTGGATCGCACGAACTTGATCTTATGGTTAAAGTTGCTTGAAATTTTAAAGATTACTGATAAAAATATTTATTAAATATTTATATTGTGTAGGTACACATATTTATTCTTATAATAGATTGGATACAATGCAAAAAGCACGAAACACATTCTTTAAATTGCTAAAACAAGTACTTAAAATGTTTTAATCTCAAAATGAAGAACGCGGTCTAAGTTCTTGAAAAAAAAATCAGTCAGCAGTTTTCTTAAAGAAAATAATTTTTTTATATACATAATAGATGCGTTTTATTGGTAATTCATAGCTAGCGCACCAATACAAGTTCAATAAAACGCTATATCAACTTTTATGTCCATTTTTTATTCTCTGGATGTGTTCACACCCTTTTTTGAGTGAAAAACAAACTAGATTACCGACATTTAAGGTTCAAGTCCACACTATTTATCCACTTATTCACTAATTTACTGGCTAATGTATCGGCACTTCTGGTTTTGTTATTGTTCACCAAGGGAAATTTTACAGCGCTAGCTATAAAATTGCCAATAAAACGCACCTAATGTATAAAATTTCTTGACATTTTGTAGAAAAAAAATTTGTATTATTATATTAGCTTATTTTTTTTTTTTGATTTTTTAAAAATTTAAAAAATATATTTTTGAAAATCTTCATATGCAATATTATTCAAACCATCAAAATGCAGATCTGTAATAGCACACACAAATTTTTTAATCAGTCATTAGATCCGTTTTTGAAATACATAACCTTTTTCAAAACGGTTGTTTGGTAGATATCGTCATTTTTGCAGCTAAAAAAAATTGCGATTTCCCCTCTAGGGTTCGGCCGTGCCATTTAGACTTCCAGTAGAGGTTATAAATCCACCAGTCCAATTGGCACCGAGTCATTTGGCGTTATAAGTTCCAAGTTTGTAGAAAATCGCTTGAGTGTCTTAGGTTGACAAACAGACAGAAGGGCGGAATTGAGAAAAAATTATGTTTCGGATTATGTACATAAAAAACGAAGTTAATGCAAACAAATGTTTTATTAGTGGCTTGACCTCTCTCAAAGAACTAAGGAGACACGTGGAGCGTATGGACACCGACACACCCGGTGAGTGTTCGAATCTACCCCTGACGGTCTGCGCAGCAGAGGAAGACCCCACCTTAGGTGGCGCGCACAAATGGAGAACGACCTCAACCAACTTATAGTGCGTAATTGGAGGCAGCTAGCTAGGGACCGAGCTGGCTGCAGGGGCTTTGGTTGACGCTGTAGTCCATCCTGGACTGTGAGCGCCATCTTAAAGTAAAGTAAGGATGGTTTGGCCCATGTCTTTAAAACTTCTCGACTTATCAGAAAAAAAAAAAAGATATATAATCTTCAATGATAATATAACAATCAGCCTTATTACGAATTCCATCGTAATCGGGAACCTATAACGAATCCCGAAAAAAACTATCACAGAATCCATCGTAGTGGAAAATCTCATACAAATTGCCATCACGGATTCGGTGATAGATTTTTTCGTGATTCATAAAGTTTCCCATTACGATAAAATTTGCGGTAAGGCTGACTGCTCAATCCAACCAATCTGCATCAGATTCGATATTCCTAGCTCAATGTATGGGTTAAATTGTAAAGCGCTTTTGAACATAGCGATCATAATTTTTTTAATGTGATTTTAGGATTGAATGTTCATTTTGGTTGGAAACTAGTGTTAATAAGTTGTTAATAAATTGAGCATCTCGAATCTCACAAGAAATATTAGACGAATGAGCTTCCCAGTTAATAAATATAATTTCTGTTGGGATAGATTTTAAGTGTGCCACTTGTGGTTTATTTTTAAAATCTTCAGTACCTTATTTTATCGGTCAAATCTTCGTTTTATAGTATAGTTTTGAGCTGCCTACCCCTTAAGAGATTTAAAAAGTTTTGCTGGGCATAATATGTAGCTCATTTCATTTAGCCTCTACGCACTTTTCTTTATTTATTTGTTGTTTGCGTCTATTTGCCTGTTAATCTTTTCAAAGTGCTCGCAAATATCGTTGCAGATGAATCATCTTTACAAATGTATGGTTAAGGATGAATCTTGAATATTCCACTACGTGTTTTTCTCTTTATCAAAAATGGCAGCTCTAGATAAGCTGTTCATATCCTTGTGGTTATTCCAAAAAAAATATTCGGAGTCCTTGAAACTAACAATTTTACACAGTTTTAGTATTTTTATATTTATTTATTTTTTGTATAAAATGCACATAGATACATATTATGTATTTTGTTACTTGTAATAATAATTTAAATCATTTTGTAGATCGTCGTTTCTCATCCCATTAACCCACCCTATTATGTGCCGTTAGTTGAAATTGTACCTGCCCCATGGACCAAACCGGACGTTGTCATTAAGACACGTGCCCTGATGGAAGAAATTGGTCAAAAACCAGTTACACTTAGCCGTGAAATCGAAGGATTTGCCTTGAATCGTATTCAATATGCCATTTTAAACGAAACATACCGTCTAGTCGAATCTGGAATTTTAAATGTAAAAGACATTGAAAGTGTTATGTCCGATGGTTTGGGTATGCGTTATGCATTCTTGGGTCCCTTGGAAACAGCGCATTTGAATGCTGAAGGAATGACCAACTACTTAGAACGTTACTCACCGACAATGTATGCCGTGTCTCAAACAATGGGACCACCTCCAAAAATGGGAGGCGCCACAGGTGCTGAAATTGCAAAGCAGTTAGAAGTAATGGTGCCATTAGATAAATTGGCCGAAAGACGCGCCTATCGCGATAGCTGTCTAACCAAGTTAAGCATGCTAAAAAATGATATTAAAAAAGGATTTTAAATGTTCCGGTATTTGTTTTTGAAATTCGTATTTTATTTACAAAAAAAAAAAAAAATAAGGAAAAAACTCAAGACCTGTATAAAACAAACAATAAAGTGAATATCAACAATATGGATACGTGTTTTCTTTTCAGTTTCTACATAACAAACTTAATTCAAACTTAACTTAACTGCTACTTAATGTAGATGAATAATATAAGTATTTATGAGTACAGATTTGTCTTAAATTAAAGTACTTTATAAAAGGAAGAAAGGAGCATGGGGTAATAAATGGAGAATTTAAATTAATACGTTTTAAGTATCAGTCGATTATTGAGTGGTTTTGATAAACCTCGAAACCACTTGCTGTCTCAGATGCAATATATGCGAAAAAATCTTTACAGAAGGACCCAATTTAAGTTTTAAAATGTCTGTGAGATCTGATTGATGCATGCTTAGGAGAGCAGCACCATCAATGTCTTCGCGCTTAAAGAGATGTCCGATGGGATGGCACTTTGTAGATATATAATGAGCTGTTTCTTCCGTTGTCCACTCAAGTGGATTCTTTTTGATGCAATTCGAATTGAAATCGCTATTATCACGCCAAATCATATAGTTTTGTTTAAGACGTGGACCATAATCACAAAGATATTCGCGAGCTATTTTAATTTCTTTATCCCATGAAATGGGTTCTTTCTCTTGTTGTGTTTCTACTTTATTGATAGCGGTGGTTGATTTCCTCTCGGATGAACGATTTTTTTCACCATATTGCCCCTTCTTATCAAATTCTTGTTTATTTTCAGCAAGGTCAGATGATTTGACTTCAATGTCATGTCTTTCCAACAATTTTTCTTCCAACGTATACCTGAAAGTAAATAAATAAAATTGTTTTTGAATTTGTTTTAATCGGACTTATTGAGTATTGTCTGATGAAAATCTATCGCAATAATCTTAAGCTAAACAAAACTGCAAAATTGTATTTTTTTTTACCCCAAAAAATTAACACAACTAATCCTATTTAATTTAATATAAAGTGATCGAATAAATATGCAATTATTTTCTTTAAAAAGTATGCATTTTTAAAACTGAAGATCGTGATCAGTGACAAGGACGAAAACCTATAAATCTTTGTACAGAAAATCTAAAAGGAAAAGTGCTCGAACGCCCATGACCGGATTATTGTGATTTCACATCATGAAAGCGAAGTTGGTTCTTTCACTATTCGATCGCGATGGAAATTATGAATTGGAAAAAATGAAAATCGATTCTCTGCATTTTGATGTAATGTGTGTTAAATAATGACAACGTCCTCCATTACTGAATCTTTACAATATGAGTAAATATGTGTTTTGGAAAACATTGCTTACCTTCCAAGTTCGTCTATCCGCGATGGCCTCTCAATTTCAATACTCCAATTTTTTTCTTCGTACGGGCAGGTGTCCATATTTGCATGAAAATAAACATCAATACGTGTCGCATGTCCAATTCCACGACAACCATATACCGGACATGGCATAACTACGTCTAATTGTTCATAACCTAAATAAAAATATTTAATAGAAATAATTTTATTTTAAACATTTTTTGTATTTGACTAACCCGGTGGTGGTTCCAAATCATGTCCAGTTTCTTCTGCCCACCTTATGGGATGTATATCTGGACTATCATCATTAACCCAATATGTTAATCCACTAGGCCAGCCATCCAAGTGCACTAAAACCTTATATTCATCTCGACACAACACTGTTGCGGGACGAATCAGTGATGGATTTTTAAAATCAACAACTTCCAATTTCATTCCGGCGCTGAATTCAATAGCATCACGACGTAAGAACATCGCTGGCCAAGCTGCTTCGCTGCGCATAAATTCAAGGTACTCCGGCCAATCGAAGTACTCATCCCAATCGGGCGGAGGAACAAGTTCTAAACCATTCTGTTTGTGCCAACCAATGGGATGTATATACGGCGAATTGATGTCAATCCAATAGTCATAGCTCTCATCCCAACCATCAAAATGAACCAATATTCGATTGTCCAGCACATCAGCCACTGTGGCAACGCAAACTTTTCCCGTATTCTTTAGATCGACTGCTTCTAGACGCATTCCAACTTTGAAAGGATTTCTCTTTGACTGAAAACAAAATTAATAAATTTTATTAGTTAAAACAAACAAAATGGAGATGCAAGGCTTACCGATGAATTTAAATGCGTAAACAAACTTCTTAATGCCGGAGAGCTCTTGGTGCTATTCAGATATGTTGGCCAATTGAATGTGAGCAAGTTCATACCCTTGGGTGGTTGCAGAACTCTGTTAGTTTTGGAACACCAACCAGGTGGAAAGATATCCATGGAATCAGCATTCACCCAAAAGTTGTGAATCTTAGAATAGCCATCGAATTTCAATTTCAGGCGGTAGCCTTTCTTCTCGACTACAGTGCAAACACAGAATAAAGAATTATGCTCTGGATCAATGGCTTCAAGTTTCATTCCAACTTCAAATAAATTCTCGCCACATGGATAGGGATTCGGAAATAGATCCACGGGAGCTGGTTGGGCATTGGTTGCGTTCAAATGTGATCCCCAAGTAAAGAAACGCTTCGGAATCAAGTGTTTAATTTGTATTTCAGGACTACTAACTGCAGGCAGCGAAGATGTTTTGATTTTCTTGAATCGTTCTTGAACTTCTTTTTCGCGGGATGTAATGGAGACTTTAGAGCGTTTTCGAGATTCCCGACGGAAACAGTCGTATGAACAAAAGTCAGGAGCAAGAAAATCAACGGCAGCTCCATGGCACTCACACCGTCGGCAGCAGTACAAAGCACTGGAACAGTTTGAAACCTTGGCAGCCGAATCACGCTCGAAAATAGGTTTCTCATACGCTGTATGGACTTTATTCCGCTGTTGACACTTTTCGGCAATCTGAACAAGATTCAGTTCGTTCAACTGGAACCTCATTTCACTTTGCTTACATTTGCCAACGCGTTCCTTCCAAGTCAGCATATTGAATGTTGATAGCATCCCCAGCACCATGTTCATATGGGCCGAGTTAAAATATGTCCTATCCACTGGTTTCGTTGCTTCTTTGGAATCTGTTTGAGGAGTTATTTCCAAGCTACTATTATTGCTACTGGACGATGGAATTTTTTCTACTTTGTCATTACAAAGCAATGATGTGGTTATTGTGGTTGGATTTACAGTTAGCGGAGACGGAGTTTCTTTTTTTACTTTTGTTTGATCTTCTAAGGTAAGCTGTTCGACAGCTTTTTGCAATAATTCACCATCGGACGCTGTTGAAAGTCGTCTATTTTTGCGGGGACGACCACGTTTCTTTATTGGGTTTCCCATAGCAGTCATCGATTTAGAACGCTTTGTCCTGGGACTAGTGTGCAATAAACGTGCCAAGCTATTTACCTTCAACAAAGACTGCTGGCGATACTTAACTGGAGGCGTTTTCGGTGGAGTTTTGACAATATTCGTAGGTGACGGCTGCTTGATGAGCAAACTTTTCTGGCATCCTTCGGTAACAGACTCATCAAGTGACATTCGATGTTCTGTACCATTTCCAAAAACACTTTTTCCTTGTTTGGGACAATTGAGCAAACTTGCATTGCTATTTTTCTTTTCAATTGTGACCAATGGCGACGAAAGGTGATTTGTTTGTTTGCTGCTTGTGGTTGCGCTTTTAGTTAAAGTAACAGTTGACGAAATTTGTGTTACTTCTACTGGTGATGGTGTTTCGGAGCTATTCTGACTGGTCCGTATGATAGTCATTGGTTTTAAATCCATGTTATTCGCAGGTATTATTTGAATATCTCTGATACTTGCACGTCTTTTTGTTAGTTGAGTGGCGACGACGTTTTTTATTTGAACATCTCTATAACTTTGACGTCTTTTTGTCAATTGTTCGGCAGTTGGTCTCGACAATAATGAAGATGTAATTATGTCATTACCATTGGCTGTTGAGTTACCATTTATTGTTTTATAAATGATATGACTACTTGAAGATGTTTGCATTCCAAGTGAAGTCGTTGGGGTTGAGAAAGTCTTGTGTTGAATCATTGGAAGAGGTCTTTTTAAGATTGTGTGGTTTTCCTGTAAAAAATATAAAAATAAAAATTTAAGCAAAAAAGGTATAGGTATGATCTTGATATTTGTATTTTATTCCAAAACCCCATGAGAAGTCCGATGGGGACAGAGAAGATTTTTTAAAGAAACTTGTCATACAAAAAACCTCTAAAACTAGTAGGTATTAAATTTTGCGTAGTTATTTCGTTAATTTTATTTTTAAATCAGAAGAAAATTTGGAGAATAAACCATCAAATTGCCTGCAATACGAGTAAAATATTAGTTTAGTAATTCATGGCAGTGTATTTGCTTAACCTGTTAATCTTCGAATTTAACTTTTTCTGACTTGGTTCGCTACAGGAACCAAAAATACGATTGCAATATCCTTTTTGAATCTATGTAGAAGAATAAGAAATGTCTATGTATGTTTCAACTTTTTGTTTGATAGGTACCTGGTGAGTTTTACGTATTGACTGAAGAAGTACAAGAAACTGATCAAATTTTTTACTCTGCTGGCTAAATAATTTTGCAAAATGTTTTTAGTAGTGCAAAGAAAAAAGACAACATGAAAGATAAACAAACACAAGGAAAAAAGAGATAGGTATATAACGGTGTCGACACTTTATTTTTATGGGATGATCGATATTGATCATTAGGATTGGAATTACGGAAAATAAATATGTTCCACTTAGTGGTTAAAACTGTTAGTTTTTACGAATTTAACAACTTATTTTTTTTCCATATGAACTTTTTAAAAATTCCTTAAATTTCTAGAAATGTGCAATAGGTATTCATTTTACTCATAAATAATTTGTAAAAATAAATTAATAATAATGTTTACCTTAACAAATTAAAATAAAGTTATAATATTAACCATATGATAATTTTGATTTAACAAAACTTTGCTTTACACTGGTTTCTTTTCACAGATTAATGATACGGATGATGTTTACTATATCGTGATTACTTTCACACTCATAGTAAAACTAACATGCAAGTCTTTTTATCTTAAACGGGTCGCGTCGGCAACTAATTATCTAATTAGGGCTATCGACTTTACCGACATGGATTAAATATGTACAATAATAGGAACAATAAAATATACCTGTAGCATAGGCCGCGTTCGGGTGGCACTCAGATAGCATATCTGAGATAGCTTAGTATCTGATATATTTTCGAACGAAAAAGCAGGGTAGGTCAAAACAGCTGACAAAAGTTTAATTGAAGTTTAATTTTGTACACGTATATTTTCTTAATTTCATTCCAAATTACACTGAAATGCATTTTAAGGCATATTTATAATATTTTATTCCTTCACAAACAACGAAAAACCAACAACAAACGACCCGACACCAGCAAACCAAAAGTCAACTGCAAACGTAATCAGCTGTTCTTCAAATTGCCCATCGGATAGTTTAGTATACCTAAAATTTTCGGTTAGCTTGAGATTTGTTTTTTGACAGCAGCTGTTTGGTTCATCAGCTAATTTTTTCTATGGAATTGCTTGCGTTCGGGTGGTAGTTGGATAGGCTATCCACCTATCCCAAAAAAATTCAGATAGCTGGAGTTGTTGCATCAGCTGACATCAGTAGTTTTTCAGCAAGGGATTACAACAACACAAACCTATCCGGATAGCTTTGGATTGCCGCCCAAACGCGCCCATAGACCAGAAATAACAACCGAAAATGAGGATTAGATATTTTTCTATAACGGCAATATTATTCACTCAATACATCTAGATTAAAACTTAAATCTGGATGTAAATCATAAAATTTTATCTGGATTTAAGTTTAAATCTGGATGTATCGAGTGAATAATATGGCGGTAAGTGTTTGTATGGGTTATATGGTGTTTCGTGTTTGAGAAGAAGTTGAAAGACTAATAAAAAGATTAAAGATTGTTCTTTGACGTGTTCAGGAAAAAGAGATCTCTGAGATTTCTAAACTTCAAAAAATGAGCAAACGAATCCAAATTTTGTTTCCTCAGAGTTTTGACAGCAAAACTGAGAAATTTTGCTGAGGAATCCTGTTCACGTAACTGAGATTGCTGAGTGCTCTGAGATTTCATTTTCATGAACTTGCCTAATATTTTTTCATACATTTGCAAATTAAGACAATAATAAATTAACAATCACGAAGTGGGATGTATGTGTTTTTAACATTAAGGTTCATGCATGAATAAAACCAATGTTTTTTTTCACAAGTACATAATACGAAATCTCAGAAATAACGAAATTATTAGCTTATTTTGTTTTTACTTAACTTAAAAAGACCGAGTCTACATTTACTCATTTACTCATTACCCTAATAATTATTCACACGTGCTGCCAAGTTCAGGTCATCCATTACCCAAATAAAATTTTGGTAAATACATATATATTGTAGGTATACAACATTTTGACAATATATTATATAATATATTTTTTTTTATTAATTAAATAAAAATAAAAGTAAACAAAATTTAAATTAATTTGTACTAAATAAGATACGTTTTTTTTTTCGTTTTGACATCAACACTGATTGATGATACAAACATTTAATACACATGATAGTTGGTTGGGCAGCTTGACTTGAGCAAACCATCATAACTTGTTAGTAGGTAGGTAGGTACCTACCTACCTAACAATTATTTTAATTTGACGATAAGTTTTACGTCACCTTATGTTTTCGTAAAATACAACTATGAATGAAAAATGAAATATAACATTAAATAAATGAAAAAAATAAATGCCCAATGGAATTTAATCCGAATGGATTAATTCTTATCTTCAATGTTTTTAAACGCACAATTGCTTTAATTTTTCACTATTTTTTTTAAATAACCCTACTTTTCAGGTATTTCTTTAACTGATATCAAGAAATAGGTATATAATTAGCTACTTCATCGAAGCAATGTTATCACTCCAAGTACTTAGCTTTACGTAATTCATTTTATGTAATTATATGGACCGACTCCATGATTTATCTAGTCGCAAAATCAGCAAACTTTGATATCATTTTCATATTTCTTAAAAAAAAAGACGACACCGTTCAGCTCATCTTTGCAAGCAACAAACAATCTTTGTTATGTAAAGTTTAAGAAGTTGAGAGGAAGAACAAAATGTCAATTTAGCGTGGTTTGTCTCGAAATAGTTAATCGATTTTAATAAAAATATCTAAAAAAAAAATAAATGTACTTACAGACATTGGTGTTGGAAACCTAATTAGGCTTTGTTGAGAAGCAGCAGGCGAAGTAGTCACGACGGTTGAAGTGCCAATGGCAATTTGCTGTTGCTTCTGAGACTTGCATTCGGTGTTCCGAACTAGAGATGCGGATTGTTGCTGCTGATGTTGTTGTTGTGCTTTGACAACCGTGTCAGCTTTGGATCGAACTATTCCTTTAACGATAGTGCTCGATGTGGAAGTTATAAAAGTTGCTGTTGTTGGTACTTGAATGGCTGGCGAAGTTTTCTTCAGAATTGAATGTTGGTTTTGGTTATTCGATGGCCCAGTACCAATGACCTGTTTAATTAATGCCTTATCACCATAAAGTGCTGGTGTGATAATTTTCTGATCTTTTATTTCAATTAAATTGTTAGAGGTGTGCGAGGAAACGCCGCCGCTGCCGCTTGGCCCACTAGCACCAGGTAGTATTCTTTTATGAGAAGATTGCTCTATTGTTGTATCGTTTGGATTCATTTTTCCGACAAATTTATATTATATAAATTCATAAACTGCAATGCAGTTTTTTTTATTTTTTATACATTTAAAATATACATGCAATTTTAAAAATAATTTGCGTATGATTCGTGTTGTTTATTAACTTCTTGCTAAAGAAGACGAAGTTAATTTACTTTTTTTTTATCAACAAAACCGACTATTTCGGGTGTATAGAACAGAGTCATCTAGTGTAGAAATGTCAGTAGTTTTGTTAGAGATGAACTAGAAATAAATTTTGTATGAGAAATGAGATACGTTCATGAATTCATTGCGATGAGGAATAAACTCCTTGCAGTTTCGAAATATATGTTTCGTTTTATTTTTTTGTTTTGAAAATATAAACTTTTTTTTGAAGAAAAATATATTTTAAATATTTTTTTAAAATGCCATTATTATTAAATTTCATGATTTCATTAAAAAAATTCAAAAACGAATGAGTTGATATAATCGTTTTGTGCGAATAAACGTTGTAGATTCAAAAGAGTGCGTGCCGAGTAATTGGCAGCTCATGTCTGCTTAAGCTATTTGTTTGAATTACATAAAATCATTTACTATTAAATTATAAATTAAAAAAACACCTTAAGAATATTTTTGTATTAATTAAAAAATCATTTTATTTCGCGGTTTTTAAGTAAACAATATATTAAAAATAAATCAAAGTAATCTCAAATGTGTGAGACGTAGCTCTAAAGCTACTTACCTCTGTGGAAAGCAACACTACAATTTTCAACACTTTAATTCTTCACACTCATTTAATGAAGATGGGATTAACTTCGATAAAAAAAAGGTAAATTAATTAATCTAATCAATATTTGTTGAATTTGTATTTAGGATTTTATCACTTGTTTTTGGTAAGAAAATCGTCCTTTATGCAGCAAGCGACTGTGCACTGTAGCAAATGATTTTTTTATTTTTTACTTTTGCTAGATATGATTTTGACAGGTCCAATGAATGTGTAATGGACGGGATGAACCGGAAAAAAGAGAATGAATTTTGTTTAATCTAGGACATATTTTGTTTTTGGCAATGATTTATTTATTCTTTTAACGGATATTTGGTTTGAATATGATAAATAAGAATTTTTTGTTGAATAAAAATTGATATTTCATTTTGTGATGTTATTTTAATTCAAAAGAAATAGTATATGTAATTTGAAAAATAAATTTAATAATTTCTTAAATACAGAATGCTAAAAAGGTTTTTTTATGTTTTCTTCAGTCTCTAATCCAAATATGTATATAATCAAACCTTTAGATGAGCGTTATAAGTAGGTTGCATTTAATTGATGGGAATTATCCTATTGCATGGAATTAAATATGCGAACATAGGTGTATTTTCTTCCAATCCCGAACAATCGAACGAAAAAAATATGATATGATTTCTATGCAAGAGCATCTTTAATTAAGTTCACTACGCGATGAAGATGGTTTGTGGGTGAGATCGGTGAATAATTCTCTACCTTTTACCGAACTCACCCACAAAACTATCGTCATGGTGTACTGGATACGTTTTTTTGGGATTAGTGATTAGTGGAAAAAATGTTCTTTCCATAAAAAAAAATATCGATAAAAAGAATGCAATTCACAACACAAAGCTTAAGTTAGCGCCACGCCGAGAATGGTCTACCCTCTTAAGTGCACTACACACGACAATATCAATTGAACAAGTCATTTTTCGCTGAATATTTATCGTTCGTAGGCTCTTCAATGTCATTGACAACATTGATGAGAACCAAAATAAATTTGGTTTTCTTCAATGTAAAGCCTTAAGCCTTAACTACATAAGCCACTTTTTGCAAAATTACAAAAGTAAAAATATTTTTTTCCAGCTAGCGCAATTGTTTTGTGAAAAATAATGTATACATTTTATTTTTAAACCAAAATTTAAGCTTTCTGCGTCATTTTTATAAGTTTTCCTGTGAGAAACACTATCCCAAAATGAGTTTGAAAATTTTCACTTTTGTACTTTTTCACTTTTTGGGCTTATGTAGTTAAGGCTTAAAGCCTTAACTACATAAGCCAAAAAAGTGAAAATTTTCAAACTCATTTTGGGATAATGTTTCTCACAGGAAAACTTATACAAAAGATGCAGAAAACTTAAATTTTGGTTTAAAAAAAAGTTGAGTACATTCTTTATCTTAAAACAAATGCGCTAGCGGGAAAAAAAATATTTTTACTTTTGTAATTTTGCAAAAAGTAGCCAATGTAGTTAAGGCTTAACTGTCAATATTTTGATATTTTATGGCAGTATCAAAGTTTTTTCTCGATGGTGATGTTGCGTACTTCAAGACAAAAAAATAATTATAAATACAAGTAAATAAGAGTAATATGTAATTTACGGTTTATCTCCCGAATTCCAAAGAATTTTTTTTTAAATTATTGTCAATAATCACTGATATTTTTGGTGGCAATTTTTCATCAATATTCATCGACAAAAAATACCCTCAAAAATAATTGTCAATGAACATTGATCGTGTGTAGGGCCATTTAGATTAGTCAGAAGGAAAATCTTCGAGAAAACATGGTGTCTCAAGAGTCATTTAATGCAAAGCTTCATTTAAAACAAAAAAAAAAAAAAAAAACACAAAAGAATAAAATCTGATCTTTTTTCTCCTTTGCACTCATTTAATTTCGAAAGGAGTCATGAATCTTGGGGCAATGTGCAACAGTTGACATTATTGAGATTTTAAATTGGTATAGTTAAATTTCGCTTGGGTTTCGTTTTTTTGGAGGTTTATGAGACAAACATTAGCTAGATGTTGTCTTTGCAAGCTAAAAAGAAATTAGATGAAAAAACGATGTCGGGGCTAAACAACTCACGCATTAAATTTTCACAATTAATCCCCTTCAGTTAAGCCTAAGTTTAGAGAATTCTCGGCGCTTAACTTAACATACAGAAAAACTGTATTACCGGCATTATTTACACCTTGTTATCGATAGTTCCATGAGGTATTTTTACTTAATTAACTCCCTACCCTACGGTATTGCAAAAAAGGAACGCTAATTTTTGGGATTTATTTTTTTATTTTCTTTTCTGTTTTCTCGCTTGAAAAACAAAAATTTGAATTGTTTGGTATGGGGCAAAATCGGTAAAAAAAAAAATTTAGAAAATAAATACGGAGTGTTGTTCAAAGTTAATTAATAATTAATTAATTTTCATTAATTTAAATAAATATTCTTTAAATTAAGAAAAAGTTAATTATTCGCAAATAGGAGTAACCGATTTCCAAGTAGGTAAGGTACATTCGTACATTATTCGCTTTATTTCGTACTGTGTCTCTCCGACAATTATAATTATGTACTTTATTTTTTAGGTACATTATGTACACCAATCGTCACCTTCACTTCACTGGGCTGCGGGTTGGAGCGCACTTCATTTTAGAAAGTAAGCACTTAAAAATATTTATTATAGTTCTAAGCGTAGAGTTCCGGGTTTCATTTTTTCTTAAATCATATCCATTCCATTCCCAGTAATCGCTTAACTTATCTACAGATTTGACAGTTCATAAATAAGATAACCGTCGAAACAACCGATCAAACAATTAGTTTGAGTTAAAAACGAATTGATTATAATTTGCAAAAATTCCATAAAAGCGCCCCTCCAACAGAATTTTACTTCAAACATTATTCTGATTTGCGTTAGTTATAAATCTATAACAAACATTAAAAATATCTTCAAAGAATTGCAAGTTAAAGATTTTAAATTATCAATGCAAGCCTTTTTTATATGTATCTTATTTTATATTTAAATTCATAAAACTTTTTAAATCAGTTCTTTATTTTTGTCTTTAGTACGCTACTATTCTTCTTACTTTATTATATTTGCAAAAAAAAAACAAATGGATACAAAAATAAATGCTTTAATATTCCGAATATTCTGAATATTCCGAGTAACATCAATGAAACGAGACAGTTTCTTTATATGATTAACACCGTTCTAGCAGCACAGCAATACCCTGTCCTCCACCAATGCAAGCTGATCCTACAGCATATTTCAAGTTTTTACGCCTGAAATAGTGTTTTTGTTGAAGGTACATAATTAGTTACACGAAATGTAAAATTTTAAGTAACCCTCTTACTGTAATTCATGAGCCAAATGTCCAGTTATTCGAGCCCCACTAGCAGCCAAGGGATGCCCTAAGGCAATTGCTCCACCGTTCAAATTCAATTTATTTATATCGAGTTTTAAGGCGTCCATGCAGGCCAAAGTTTGTGCACTGAAAGCTTCATTGATCTGTTAAAATAAAAAAAAAAAAACACTTATGTACATCTTGACTTTAAATTTGCAAAAAATTAAAATTGTTGCTCACTTCAACTAAATCCATATCTTCCAATTTAAGTCCAGTTGCCTTAAGTACATTCTGAATTGCTGGTACTGGACCGATTCCCATGATTTCTGGTTGCACTCCAACATAAGAATAACCGACAAAACGCGCCAAAGGCTTCAATCCATATTCTTTGACAGCTTCTTCAGATGCCAATACAACAGCTGCAGCTCCATCACAAATTCCCTTTAAATTCAAAAGATTAGATTTTTCATGTGTGTACATTTCAGAAGATTAATATTAATCTTACAGAAGCAGTTCCTGCTGTAACGACTCCATTTTTCTTGAAAAGCGATGGAAGCTTAGTCAGGCCATCAATTGTTGTTTGAGGTCTTTTATGATTTAGATAAGTTTTAGTTTTTATTTTTTAATCAATGTAATTTTAAAAGACTTCACCTTGGATGTTCATCGACAACAAAGTCGATTTCTTTGCCCTTGGCCTTGATTTTAAAAGGAGTGATCTCTGACTTAAAGACACCATCGTCCTGGCCCTTCTTCCAATTTACTTGAGATCTCAAAGCAAATTCGTCAACGCGTTCTTTTGCGATTTTATATTTTTCAGCCAAATTTTCAGCTGTAAGTGCCATTGGCAATTTACAGTAGGTATCAGTAAGTCCAACCCACAGGCCATCCTCCAGAGTATAATTTGCACCTAGAGCTGTCCCAAAACGAATGTTTCTAGCTACAAATGGTGCTTGAGACATACTGTCTACACCACCAGTTAAGGCTATCTTAGCCGATCCCATAATAATATCCTGAACACCATTAATCACGGCTTGAAAGCCAGAACCGCACAGGCGATTAACACCTAGAGCCGGTTTGTCAATTGGTACACCGCAATGCAGAGCAACATGACGAGGGATGAAAATACCATCCGATGAAGAAATCTGATGAAATATAAAGGAAATTAGAAGATTTGTGTTTAATGCAAATTTAAAACTTACAGAAAGAACATTGCCAATAACTGTGGTATCAACTTGTTCTCCTTTCAATCCAGATGATTCAAGAGCAGCCTTAGCTGCAACAGTTTGCAGTTGAGTTTGATGGACATTCTTTAAAGTTCCACCGAATGTACCGAAAGCTGTACGCTTAGCGCCAACAATAAATATCCCTGCAAAATGAAAAATAATTTATTGTTTTAGCCGTTCAGAAAATTTAAACCAATCGAGATACTTGTTGCGATCGACATATCGGAAAGAACTCTCTTTTTTCATTTCATCTGATTTCGAAACAAATAAATCAGTTATGAACTTGTGGTGCAGTACATAAAATACAATCTATCTTTATATGTACGTATTCTCTCTCGCAATATATTGCATAAGTATCAAATTATATTGTCGAATTATCTTTTTTTTTTTTTTGAATTTAGGAATTTATTTTTCAGATTTGATATTTTGAACTTTTTTTTATCAGATAATAGTTCTTCTTCGGCGTAATTTAATTTTGCTGTTTTCTAACGTATAATTTTCTGTAAGTTTGTCATACTTGTTTTTTTTTCTATTGGTCAAAACCAATTTGAAAATTTGTGAAAATTTGACCAAATTATTCCTTACAATTATTGACAGACCATAGCAAAATGAAAAAGGTTTAGAATTTTTAGAATTCTTATATCCGTATAATACTGTGCTAGATGAATTCATTTTTGCTAAAAACAGACCTACCAATGCAGCAATTATTATATTTATTTATTTTTTCTTATCGCTTATCGAAAACTGTGATCATCATAATTTAATTATACAAAATAAAACCCTTCATAAATTGGTTACATAGCCCGGAATGAACTTTGATCATCTAATATACCCGGTTTGTATGCTTATAGAACTGGGTCAAGATTTTAGAAAACACTAGCAGTAGACTTATATTACTTATTGAAAAGGCAACCTAATTTATCAATAATCTGCTAGGCTTTAGGGCTTGGATTTGATAAATAAACGTTTTAAGGAACCCAGCAACTAATATAAAAATTAATTTTACTTTTTCAACAATCTAAAAATACACGTATCTATCTCTAGATCGCATCGGCATGGGGGAATCAACAAGTCAAAACAACAAATAGAATCATATAAAAGTCCAAAGTGCATTATAATATTTAATCGAAGTAAAAGCTCATCTTTCATTAAATATAAATGCATTTTGATTATGAAATCTTACCTTTGGTAGCTGCAGACATTTCTCTTTGATAAATATTAATTAAAAAAAAAAAAAAAGTATTCCTATTCTAAATTAAATTAAAGAAGTTTTTCGATAAACACGTCTTTCCACCCAACAACTAACCGCCTGTAAAGAAAGGGAGAAAGAAACTAAACTGAAATGAATGATACGAGAAATCAGAACGTGAATTCTGAAATGTATTTGAATTTAAACAGAATGTACAAATAGGTATGCTCGCTCATTAGCTGTGTGACGTCACAATCATCTAGTTCTGTTCGGAGACAAAAAAGATATAACTTCAATTATTAGATTTTTTGGCATTTGCACAGTTCTTATCACAAAAAAACAAAATTGTTAAAATGCTTAAGTCCTCGAAAATCTTCATTTAAAAATAAAATAATACTAAATGATGATTGTGACATCATTATATAAATGTCAAGATGGGAATTTGGTTATATCTAATGAGCATCGAGTGGAGTCAGAGATGGAATATGGGCAGAATTTAACTTTTATTTTTCTAGATATTTAAGCACTATCCCAAAAAAAAACTTGAAACTTATAATTTACAAAATGTATACTGCATTATTATAAATTCAATTCAAACTTTATATTTTTCGATTAAAGAAGAATGACAGTACACTATCTGATTTTCTTTAATTAAAAAATTAAAAAAATCTATTTTTTTATAAACAAAATCAACTTTTTTCTTTCAATACAAGGAATTTGTCCAGAAAATTCGATTTTTTCTTCTAAACAAATCGATGTTTTTGTTAAAAGGAATTCGAAATTAGGTTTTTGTAAATTAATTTTTTATATAAAAAATTTTGTAAACATTTTTAAGAAAACAAATTGTTGCACCTTTTATTAGTATTTATTAATGTTGAAATTTCAATTTTTTTTTTTAAATCCAAAATTAATTTTTTTAAATTTTGATATGCAGTATGATTTTGATTTTTTAGAAGCTTTTTTTAAAAAAAAATTAATTTAAATCGGTTATACAGATAAGGAAATAGTCCAAAATAAAAAGAATGGTTTGATGAGATGTACTGTTAATAATGGGTAACAGTAAATTTTTGTTTTTGATAAATTATAGACCGTACTAAATACAAGTATTCAGAAAAATCGTAGGGTCGTTTTCGAGAAAATTTAGATTTTCTGTGACGGTTTTTTAACATTTATATGGAAAGTACCGTCAATTTTGACTATAAGAAAAAAATTTGTGCAAAATATTCTAGATAATGTGAAAAAACTGCTCGGTACCAAGATTCGTAAAAATCAATGGAGTCGATTTCGAAATATGTATTTGATTTTCAAACAAAAAATTTGAAACTTTTTAAAAATCCAAAATTTTTTTTTTTTTTTTGAAAATTTTGGTATGCAATACTATTTAAATTTTTCAAAAGATTCTACATAAAAAAATTATCAAAATCAGTTTATTCTTTTCGAGAAAAACGAAAATAAAGAAAAATGGTTCTATGGGAGGTACCATTTAAAACCATTTTTTGGAAATTTTATTTTCACCAAAAGGTAGACCATACTTAATAAAATTTATTAATTTTTTTTAGAAAAATCTGTCGAGCCGTTTTTGACAAAAATAGGATTTTTAAAAAATGCAACAAAATTAATATGGCAGGTAACGTTATTTTCGGTCCTAAAAAAAAATTTAGAAAACGTGCCTGGGGAATGCCAAAAAATCACTATTTACCAAGTTTAAAAAAAAATCTACCCATACGTTTAGGTTGAAGGCGAGTACACAGACAGACAGACAGACGGACGAAATTGCGAGACCCACTTTTTGTGTCTTCCCTATCATCGTAATGTCAAGTTTGATCGAAATTTCGAGTTCGATTTTTTCAACGAATCCAAAACTTGCCATATTTGTACCTTAATATATTATATGCAAGCAAGTTAAAACGGTTTTATGACTTTTTGAAATTTAATTTTTATGTGTAAAAATAAATAAAAACATAAAAATTAATTGTTCAAAAAATATTCACACAAAGTAATAAAATTTCAAAATTCGAGTTTAAAATATGTGGACCTATATTTGTTTTTCCCATATCGGGTACATCGGGTTAATATCTTAATATTTATAAAAGTTAGCTTCTTTAACTGGAAACTTACTTTACGAAAAGGGCATTTATGAGTTTTTAGCTTTGAAGTGTTAAAAATGTCTTTGAAAATATGATGTACTTATGATATGATATATGTCGACGGTTGTGTCATCTGTACCGTGCTCAATGCGCAGATAATCTCATAAAATGGAAAAATTGATTAGCCGTCTCATTCGCTAGCTGTAACAGCTCTTCTTTTGATCTGATGGGGAAGTCTTTCGTCTTTTGACGGGGCTGAACTTGGGGTTTAAAAGTGAGCAATTCATTTGATTTTTTTAATTTTATTTCACAAAATTTACTTATATAATATATTATAAATGATGTTATAGTCCATATCTTAAAACATAATCAACAACCCTACATCTTCATTCTTTTTATTTTAAGATTATAACCCACGTCCCAAATTGCGTTTGCTTTAACAAAAAAAAAGTCAATTTTATGGAGAATCCTTAAATGCTTCATTAAGAGCATTTAAATTCTTATCATTGACATGCTCATGCAAATCACTTCGACCCATCAACGAGATAATCATTTTAAAAGTAGTCCAAATAGTGTCTGACATTTGACTTGAAGAACCACTCAAAATAGCTCCCTCCTTCAACCCTGACCTAACGCTTGAACTAGCTTGTAAATTTAAAGCAGTTAGAAGATGCTCGGCAGCTTGTTTGTAGGCCTTCAAGTTCATGCAACACACCCCAACATTATAACGAACTCTTATAAATCCCGGTTCGATTTCTAAAGCTCTTTGATACGCCTCGACAGCTTCGACAGAACGATTGCCATTAGCTAGACTAGCGCCAAGACGATTCCAGATTTTGGCATTTTGTGGTCGAATATGTAGCGCAGCCTGGAAACAATCCACAGCTTTGTCGAACTCAGACGAAAGATTGAAAAGAACACCCAAGGCCTCCTGAACTTCAGCATCGATTTCGTTTGGATTTTGTTTTACAGCTTCAAGGAAAATATGTTGGATTTCTTTTAGTTCTGGTCCGCGCATAAGCGATGTCGTCAAGCTGTTAGACGCAGGACCCAATAGATGATCAGGAACTAGATGTTTGTATTTTGGATGGCAATGTAGCCAAGCTGTGAGCGATTTCAAAGCTTGACTTTGCAAACTTTCGTTTGTATAGGAAACAGCTAGAGCCATCAGGACACGCATGTTATTTGGTTTCAAAGCAAGGGAATGTTTTAAAGCGGCAATGCTTTGTGGATCCTGTAAAAATAGGACACACAAATTTAAAATCGGAGTAGTATGCAACGCCAAAACTAATGATTTTTTGAGGGTAGTTATGAGATTTTGAAATGCTATTTGGAAAATATATTATATAATGTTTTGCTAGAAAAAATGGAGAAGTTCCTGGCTTTTAACTGATTACCAATGTTTACCATTTCATTTTCAGCTTGGCAAATCCCCAATAATTCCCACACTTCGGCATTTTGGGGTTCTTTAATGGAAGCTGCTTCGAAGCATAGAACAGCACTTGGAATGTCACCTTTAGCAAGGAATTCTTTGCCTTTTTCGAAAGCATTTTCCACATCAGCCATTGGATTATCCTCAGCATAGCTATATTCTTTGTAGGGATCGTACATGTCTGTATAGTCAGATAGCCACGGATATTCGGATCCACTATCGTCCGACAGCTTCTGCCATTCTTCCTGCAGACGTTGCAAAAACTTTGAGTTGTAATCGTCTGTAGCTTTTTCTGAAAACATAAAATTCATAGAAATTGCTTTGGAAAATCAGAACATACCATGTTCTTGTTTAGAAGTCTGAAAGTCATTAAGCCAGTCTTCCATAGTTGAAGTTGTCTGACCACCAACAGCTCCGAGTTCATTGTCTCCGAACTAGTTATGACCATGATTTAGAGCACATTAAATGAGAAATTCTAACTAGCAGAGTAATCTACTTACTGAGGCAGTCCCTGGGGGAATGTATGCCGGACAAATGGCTAAGTACGGCGCAGGAGGTTGCGGTAGACTTATTTGATTATCGTTCAAATCGAAGAATTCACGAACATTTGTGACATTCTCTTGAACTGGTTGTACATTTATAATGTTGGGCTGTCGCCAAGTCTTAGAATTCAGTACAATTTACAAAGATAAAAATTTACTTTTCATCGAATATACTACCTCATCAAAGTGAATTGGTCCCCCCTCCTGTGACGCTAATGTTTCTTGGGCGAATTCCTTAGCCCATTCGGAACTATTGCGAGTCACTTCATCAATTACCCTTGGAGCGTTGATAACTTGGGGGAGAAATCTTTGTGATTCTATTTCACGCATCTCTTCGAGCAGTTCATTGACTTGGAATGACTAAAAGAAAACTATTTGACCATTTCTTTTTGTTTCTCTTAAAAATTATACATACTTGTGGAGGTCCCGAAATCTGTCCCATAAATTCATTTACCATTTCTTCTTCGGACATAACTGAACGCGACTCAAATGGAGCATGATTCCCGGAGAAGCCTTCTTCTTTGTGTGCAATATCTCTTGTTAATTGTCCACCCAATTGCATTAGTGGATTCACACCACCACAATCTGCTTCAACTAGCTTTCGCAAAGACATGTCTGGTTGATTTGGTATAATCTGTTGCAGTATTATCTTTAGTTATTATCTTAAAGCAAAGCGAAAGCGTTTCTTGATAAAGAGAGTATATTAAAAGTTTATTAGAACAAAAAAAAATATAAACAAAAATTGTTCGCGGAAATATAAAGTACTTGTATAAACATCGGTCAGAAACCCAACCAGAAATCTGTGCCAATTCAAAGTGTCAAAGTGCTGTCAACAAAAATACATGTTCAACAGTTTTGCGTTTCAGGTAGTCAAAAAATGGAAAAGTTCACAATAGGGAACTGAATGAAAAAACAGACAACGAAGCGATTTTGAATCGGTTCATTTTTGTTTTCTTTCGAATTTTAGGATAGCTTGAGATTTTTTGACCACAGCTGTTTTGCAATCAGATGTTGTTTTACTAGAGATTACGCAAAGCTATCCAGATCGCTTTGGATACAATCCTGGGGTCCAACTATGTAAATCGATTCTACAATCAAAATGGCCGAATCCGCAAAATCACAACTCCGTAATTCTATAGTTAACGATAATCGAACTGGTTTAGTGGTTTTTGTTTAGGTGTATGTATGTATGTATTTTTATTGAGTCTTTCTCTTTCCTATTGAATACTACATCGAGTGCTTATATATCTAGATTTTGTTATGTATTTCTTACATTTAATTCGTCGGAGGCTAGAATGTATGGCCATCCTGTTCTTTTTTTTTTTATAAGCAATATGCCAACATGGCTTGAATAATGGACTGGTAAGTAATATAGCTATCTCTTGCTCTTGGAGATATTAAAATTTTACATTAGACGGTTGTCTCTTAAAACGAAAGTATTTACATTACTACAAATACTATATACATTTATACAATTAGATATCACAGATAATTGATTACAAATCGAAAGTTTTATGGAAAACGCTTTTTTTTCTTTTTGGATTTTGATTGTTTACATTTGTTTATATTTTTTTTTTATTATTTTTCTTGTAGCTCGGATCGGCTTTGACATTTATTTTGAGCTATTGGTGGACATTGGTAGGATTTATACCCGAGTCGGTTAGTTTCGCTAAATAATTTTTTTTTTTCTTTCAGAATCTTTTGTTTGTCGATTTTGGTGAAAATGATAAAGATTGAATGGACTAATACGAATGTTTTATAAAGCTAGTTATAGATAATGTAATTCTGATATTGTTATTTTTGTATGATATGATATGATATTTTGAATTATGATTTGTTTACTAATACATTTTTAGTTATGTTTAATCTTAAAGCTAGTGTACAATTATTTTGATCTTGCAATACAAACAATTAATGGTAAAGTTATTGCCAAGCCATTTTCGTAAGTTTTATCTCGATTCTTTTTTTTTTTTTTTTTTTTTTTTTTTTTGAAAAGGGGGAAGAGACAGGATAAGACCTTTGGTGGTCCAGAACCTCACATCAAAGATGCTTGAGATGTCATCCTCTATTTCCGCCTATTGCGGCGGACGCGAAAAAATTGGGGGTTCCATCAGGAGCTGATTGGAGGTCCTCGTTTATTATTCCGATTGGGGAGTAATAAATTGAATCCGACCATTTAATATTTTTTTGTGATTCGTAAATGCCCTTAATCAGGTCATTCTCAGCGTAACTCATTTTTTCGATATTTTTTTTCATCAACTCTGAAGAATACCTGATCAAGGGGGTTACTTTTGCCTCATTATATATGAAAACGTTAGAGTATCTTTTATTTCTAGATGCAAAGTTTTTGTTAACACAAAGACGCAGAATCTTTCTCTCGAAGATCTCGAATTCTTTAATGACTGATGGTGAAATATTGAACCAGATCGGAAAAGCATAGATTAGAACTGGCCTGATTAGGGTTTTATAGAATAGAATTTTAGTTTTTTCGCTGAGCATATTATGTCTCATAAATGGCATTAGCATACCTGAAATTTTTCGGGCTTTAACTTTGTTAAGGCGGGCATGATTGTTGAATTTACAGAGGTTATTAAAGCGAACACCCAGATATTTTAAATCGTTTTTGAATTTAATATTGACATTGTCAATGTTTAGTTTTAGGTTTTTGCTTTCTTTGACGATTCCTGCTCTGCCTTTGCCACTAGAGTTTCTGAAACATATTGCTTCTGTCTTTTCTTTATTGATTTTTATTCCCCATTTTTTGTAATATTCATTAATTATTTCAAGATGTGTTTTAAGGTTGAAAAGTGCTTCGGTAGGGTAGTCTCCCGCTGCGTAGACTAGAGTATCGTCTGCAAACAGGATGCTTTCTGAGATTAGGGTGTTATGTAGGTATTGAGTATGGGGGAAATCGTATAAGAATAGATTGTAGAGTTTTGAGCCAAGGATGGATCCTTGGGGGATTCCCCTGAAGGAAGGGCATTCATTAGATTTAGTTTGCTGGAGCTGAATAAAAAAGGTTCTGTCGGTAAGAAAATTGTGTAGCATATTGATTAAGTGTGGGGGAAATTCTAGTTGAAGGGTTTTGAATATTAAGCCGTCTCGCCAAACGCTATCGAAAGCTTTTTCTATATCCAAGGAGCATGCTGTAGTGCACTTCCTTTGCCGTAGATTTATCGTTACCTCATTATGTAGCGTCATAAGGGCGTGGACGGTTGAATGGTTTCTTCGGAATCCGAACTGATGATCAGGAATGAATTCTATGTTATTTTCCGTGAAGGATTCTAGTTTTTGTAGGATTATCCTTTCCAAGATTTTACCGACATTCGACAGTAGGGAGATAGGTCTGAAATTACTCAACTGAAAATCGTTAGGTTTTTTCTGTAGAGGGATGATTTTGGCTGACTTCCAAATCTTAGGGAAGTACCCATTATTAATACAGTTGTTGAAGATGATACATAGAAACTGAATGGCGTGTGAGGATATTTTTTTTAATATATAATTGGATATACCGTCTGGGCCGGTGGATTTTTTTGCATTGATTGATTTGATTATATTTGCCACATCTTGTGTGGAACCAAAATGGTATGTATTTGAGCTCAGAGAGGGATTATTTTGGGAAAAGTTGAAGATTTTATCTGGTTTCATTTGGATGAAGTGTTGGACTTCTGTTTGAACTTCTACATTGATATTAGGGTCAAACGTGGGAATGTTTTCCTTGTATAAGTTTTTATAAAATTCTTTGAAAGCCTCAACCTTTCCCAATTCATCCGAGATCAATTGTCCTTCTACTAGGACTTGTTCACAGATGAACTTCTTTCTCTTGTTACTCAATTTTGCCACCTCTTTAAATGCGTTTGGGCCTGGTTTAATTTTAGACAATTTGATTCCGACCTGGTCGTTTAGCCACATCCCAACCCTCTCTTTAATAATGGTTTTAAGCAGGGCGATTCTGCTTGCTAGCGCTTTGTACTCGCTATTCACTCTGTTATATGTTCTATGAAAAATTCTCTTTAACTGTTTTTGCCATTGGTGTTTAATTTGAAACAGATTATTTATATCATCCGGAAGGTTTTGATATTTTTTCGGACTGCTGTCGAATTTTTTCGAGTGCTGTTCTATAACACTAGCTATGGAGTTGTTAAAGAGAGTAATTTTTTGATCAATCTGATTGTTAGTGAGTGATTCGGTATGAGAGGGTTGACATGTGCTCAGCGCCAGGTCCAGGTCTCCTCTGAAGTTATTCCAATCTGTGTTTTTAAATGATTTTCCTAGATGAGATTCAATAAGAGGGAGTGTTGCATCCGTAAACGAAATGTTGATTTTAGCGGGGAAGTGGTCGCTAAAGGATGAAAGGGTAGAGATGCTGTAGTTAGGATTGAAACTGTCAATGAGGTTTGAAGAAATGAGGAAGTGGTCGAGATACGCTGAGCTTCTCGGGAAGGTTGGGTCTGGGGGAGTTATTCTAATTAAGTGAGGATTGTGCGAACTGAACCAGTTAACTAGCGATCTTCCATTTTGGTTTATTTTGGTATCTCTCCAGTTAGGGTGTCTTGCATTTAGATCACCTCCTAAGATGGCGCCGTCAAATGACATGGCTAGAGCTTCTATTTTGTTTAGTTCGTCAATAAGATCGTCAGTTTGGCAGTTGGAAGGGAAGTATAATGATCCCAGTAGGATTATTTTTTGGACATTGTTTATTAAAATTTTTATGGAGATAAAAATGCTAGGAAATTTGGGATTCGGGAGTTGAACTGTGCAGTAGTCGATATTGTTTTTAATAATAATGGCTACTCCTTGTTTGAATGGGTTGGATAATATATTATAGTTATCTATAATGATTTTGTGTCTTGTAGATATGTGAGTTTCCTGGATGAAGGCGACTGAGCTGTTGCTAGCATGGAGAATTTTTGAAAGTTCTATTCTCCTGCTATGTTCTATTAAGGACGAAATGTTGTATGTTAGAATTTTTACTGTCATTATGGTGTGTTTAATACTACTTCGTTAAGAAGATTCAGACAATCTAATCTTTTTTGTTGGATGGAACCCGAGTTATGGATGTTCTTAACGAAATTCTCCAATTTTAGCAGCAGCTCAGCCACCTCCATGCCGAAAAGATCTTTTGATAATTCCAGGAATTGACCGAGGAAGTTTGGTTTTGCTGTGCTTTGATTGCTTAAGATGTTTTGAGTCTTAGTTTTTTGGTGGAAGTGACTCGCGAAAGAAATTTGGGGGAGAACTGAGTTGGATACGGCTTTTGAAAAAGTCATTCCGCTGATTTTTCTTTGGTTAGCTTCTGAAACCATGTTTTTTTTTGTTTGGACATAAATTTTGTATTTTTGACAACCCCTATAGTTTGCCGGGTGAGATCCTTCGCAGTTAACGCATTGGGCTTTAGTGCCAGGAGCTGCCTTAACAGGGCATTGCCCGGGGTCATGACTCTCCATACACTTGACGCATCTATACGTTTTGCGTTTTTTTTGGTTTTTCCCAAAAGACTTTCGTATTAAAAATAAAGTTGATTTTTAAAATTGTTTGTTGTTGATCCTTCTTTCACCGGTATAGGTGAGTTATCCGTTGGCTGTTCGGGGATTATCGACGAGGTTTTATGCGAGAGTTTGACTCTCTTGTGCAATTTGAGATCGCTTAGGATCGAGAATTTGTTGAGTTTTGTGGCCTCTTCTGTTGATTTTGAGTTCATATTTTTTCCTGATGATGCGTTCAGGTTGGTAATCGGGATTCCGTTGATAATTGTTGCGTTAGATGGCGCCGCTGAGCGTCTTTTTACTTCGATCCATTTTTGTGGATCTTCGTCATGGAGATCGTTGGTTTCCTCTTGGAAATCCATACCTTGTTCCGCCATTTTTGAGGCTAGGTTGCTTTTGATGGAGATGCTCTTGTCTCTGGATTTGAAGTCCATCAAAACTTGAGCTGCGTTGACTCTTAGTGGACTGTCGGAAAGAGCGGTCACACGAGGGTTCCCGCCTTCCATCCCGACATCGACATCATCTATTTTTCTAATCTTAGATGAGTTGCTCATGGGTGAGCATTGGTGATGGTGTTGGTGTGGCAATTTTAATAGCACCGGCAACTAAACGTATGACACGTGTTAATGCTTGGTTACTTTTACTTTTATTTATTGTAATGGGTTTTGGTCACTTTTGCCCGATAATACTTTGTTTATTGTAAAGAAAATTGTTTGTTTGTTGGAATAAACTGATTTAAACTGTGTTTTCCCAGCGGATTGTTCAGAAAAAATAGGATTGAAAATTTAATTATTTTGGAGAGACTTGGAAATACGTCCATTCAACTCGGAAGTCGTCCACCTTTTTCTTTTTGTTTAGGTTCGCGAAGTTGGTGGTACTATGTAAATAGAAAGTCAATGGCCTCGTTCAGGATTGTATCCAAAGCGATCTGGATAGCTTTGTGTTGTTGTAATCCCTTGTGAAAAAACAGCTGATGCAACAACAACTAAACGAATCTGAAAATTTTTGGATAGGTTGACACCGCCTTGGATAAGTTTCTGAACGCGAGGAATGTCAAAGTCAGCCGAATTCGCAAATTGTTGTTCTAATTCAAATGTGTTTTTGCGAGCAAAAGAAGCATCGAGAGTAATAAAATAAAATGTAAGTATCGATTGTCAATATTATTAATTATAAATGATAAATATGTATTGAAATTCGCAAATTTGTTGGCTAATAGTTGGCAGTACTTCCATTCGATTCTACTATCATACATATAGTCCCATTTGATAGTAGAATCGCAAACACCATTCGAATAGATTCGAATGGTCATTGACTCAAAATTTCGAAATCCGATATTTTTCTTATTCGCACTCATTTGTCAGCTGTTTCCAAAATTAGGTAGCTGTTTGTCGTCCAAACAATTTTTTTATTAGTTTTTTTTTTTATTTTGCATTTATAATTTTGCAATGTTGTTGCTCTTAACAAAATATAAATAAAACATTTTGGTGGAATAAAGTGTGTTTTTATTTGCCGAAAGTGAAGAAGATAATTATTTGCAAATTATTTATGTACTTACATTTTCTATCAATCCGCCACCTAGGCGCCTATCGCTTTCAAACCCAAAATGATATAAGTGAGAACTTTCGCAGTTGAAGTAGTGCTTGAGTGCTAATCTGGATGTGTGGGTTCGAGCCCCAGTCTAGGCAGCATTCTTTTCTATATTCCCTCAACTAAACGCCACCCCTGGGATTTAATGAGATAATCAAAACCTTATTTCTCAGTCCACTGTGCCAACAAAAATCTATCCTATCCTTCTAACATTGCCTAATTTATAAGACCCTAGGTCTTACTGGCATAAATGTTTGTGTTGTTTTTTTTTTTTTTTTTTTTAAAGTTACTCGAAGTAACTTTTCTAAATTAAAGGAACGACCGAAGTTAACTATAGTTAACCACAGTAACATAAAAGAACGCACCAAAGCGAATCGCTTTTGAGAATAGGAAATTTCAAATCCGGCACTAAAAGCGATCCGCAGCGCTTACTGGAATAGCAAATTTGCTATTTCTTTCAAATTTTCACATTTTGCTAAAAAAAAAACCCAAAAGTGGGAAACTTGTTAATTTCACGTTACCAAACAGGGGTAAATATGGGACAATCATGGTAAACCCGGGACGGATGGTCACCGTAATTATCGGCCTTATCGAGATAACCGTCGGAGCGGAATTTCCTACGAATCGGAGACATTTTGCTTCGAGGTAGTTCTACGACCAGCAAAATGTCTCCGATTCGTAGGAAATCGGAGAGAGTTCCGCTCCGACGGTTACCTCGATAGGGTCGTATAGGTGACTTGTCTATTTACTTATCCGAGAGCCAATAACCGTTAATTCATTTATTTCCAATTTCTACAGTTCTACTTTCATTTTGGATACAGTCACAGCAAATACAAAAGATACCAACATGCGTTAATTCAAACAGCATGCCTTTAAAATATATAAAAATAAATAAAACACAAAATCTTATCACTTTTGCTTTCAGTGTTTTATCTTTTTCTCGCAGCCATAATTGCTCCTTTAAGTTTTTCAACACAAGTTCTTTAATATAAAAAAAAATATGAATAAATAAAATATAAATTAATTCAATTTCGTTATTACCTAATTCGATTATCTTCACCACCACCTCGTTTTGCTTCTACAACTGCGATCTCTTCCAGTAAATAGTCCATTACATCCTCAACTAGAGGCCAGTAGATATTAACAATCTTCATTAATAATTCAAAATAAAAAAACGTATAGTAAGCTAAATGCCGCTTGGCAATTATTCTCAAGTGTTCAGCTATAAGTGATCTAAAAAAAACAGAACAAAGAGAACTCAGTTAAAATAATTACGGATCTATGTTAAGCTATTTTTGACCTCATAGCAATCGACTTCTCAAAAGCACTACTCTTGACAATCTTCCTTAGAAGATCCAACATCAATCCATGACTTGGTATAATCTCATCCACCATCATCGTATGCTCAAGAACAGTCAAGCAGCTGGCTTTTAAAACTACCAACATTTTGTTTTCATCACCTTCTACAGCTTCGACCACCTCTTGAAAAATTGTAATAACTAAGCAAGCATTTGGATCAGCTTGCCTACGTTGTGTGGCCAAAAACAAAGACGTCAGCTTTTCGAATACAAACAATGATAAATTATCGTTTTCACCATTTAAACAAGCCACAAATGGGCGTGCAACTATCTTGGAGTTGGGCGACTAAAATTAAGGATTATACAAACACTTTTGGAAAAAATTAACTCATAAAGCGAAAGACATACGATTTTAAAGTGTGGAGTCCATTTAGCCACTAGATCATTCAGAGTCTTAGTAACGTACGGATCACTGCGAAAATTTAACCGCCCAATACCCTGAACAAGAACTGGCCAGATTTTATGAATAACATGATCCAGTTTACCTTCGGGTGGTTTTCCCATTTGAATTGTGGTTGGAAGGATGAAACGTGTTAGCGCCACATGGAAAAAACACGTTATTTTAGACTAAAGAGAAAAAGTTTCTTATTTAAGCTGTAAGACTGTTTCAAAAATGGTCTTACCCTTGCGTAGACAATGTTCGCGCAATTATACACAACAATCGCTATAAAACTGTAGAATCTAAACATAACCTCAGACTTTTCATTTTTATCTGGGACCCACTTTTCAAATGAGCTTAGATAAGCATTAAATTTGTCGCTTATAGATCGCTTCCGTTTTGGATCGGTACATGAGTCAAAGGTCTTTCCTACAGCTGAAACGAAGACACAAAGTGGTTCCTTGGATCTTAAGGTCTCTCCGTCGGTAATCTCGGTCAAGTCATGGAATTCTTCAAGGCTTGAAACAATTCTGGTAAGGTTGACCACGTCCTAGAAAGTTTAAACCAAAGAATATAGGTACATTGGATTCTTATAAAAGATAAAATACCTCATTGTTAGCTGAAAGTTGTACCAGACTTCTCAACCAAACTTGAACTATTGCCGGAGTGTCTACAAGGCTTGATTTTTCTGATTCTAAGATGTTCAATAGAAACTTAGGAACCGATCTAAAATAATAAGAAAACTAATTTAACAGTTTTCAACATCTTAAATTTAACTCACTGGCGATTAGCCGTCACTGCATCGATAAAAAATTTATAATTTTTTTGAAATCCACCTTGTTCGTTTGATGTTGTCATAATGCAAAAGTCAGCCGCTAATCTTGGTATCCATGGCGAAAAACTGATCATAAAATGTTGTTTTACATAAGGCAAAATGTGAGAATTCAAAGACTTGATTAGATGTTGGACATTGCCAAGTTGATCTCGACCCGATATCAAAAGTGCATTTTTCTTGATCTTGTCGAAAATTAAATGGAGAGCTTCAAGGGAACGCTCTTGTTCTGCTGGTATACATGCATTTAAGAAATTCGGAATCCAAGAGTCTATAAACAAATCCAAAACTCATAAACTAGGCCTAAAATTTAGATTTGTCTTACCAATTAATACATGTTCGCCCTTATCGAAGTCTTCCGCATTTTTGAATATATCCAAGAGTCCGTCAGCGATTATCTTTGAAACTGCTACATCGTTTCTTATTCGCCCTAGCTGTTGTAATAGTTTTGAAGAATAATCAGATATGTTGCATTGTTTTTCCGAGAAGAGAATTAATAAGGCAACATGTCCTTTAACAACAGCTATTTGCCTGTTAGGCACTACTTTATCTAAAGAAATTGACAAGAGCTTTTCGCGCAGCTTTGGTGCCTTGAAAGAAATTTGAAACAAGAAAAACTCAAATAAAAAACTCATGTCGTATTTAGTTGGATTCAAGAAGAGATTTCATTCCTATCGAATATGGAAATTTGGGAGTAAAAGGATATTCGATACAAATGGAACACTCCCAAAAATCCAACCAAAACCGACATACAGAATATATAATATACAAATGTGTGTACATACGGTATCATTAAAATCACCACTTAAAGCCAAAGACAAAAACAACTCATTTAAATGATGAATTCCGGTTTCGTTAAGCGCCAAGAACTTAGCCAGACTGAATTTCGAATATATTCTCCCAAGGAGTTTTTGGGTTTGATTTGTTTGTTCCGTTTGGTTTAACTTTTCGATAGTTTTGCCAATTATAATTGTGAAAAGAGAAAAACTGGAAAGGTTCGCATCCGGAACACACTGGCTTAGGAGTGAACGGGTTTTATCGAGATATCCTTTTCCAGAAATGCTGTAAATATAAATATAAAACAATATATATTCAATCGTTTTAGGAATATAAAAAAATTAATTTGGTGCCAACAACATCTCATGAAAAACCAGGGCCTAGTGACTTATAACTCTCAAACATTCCTGTGTGCGTGTGTGCAGGAATGGAGGGGACCTACGGTTTATTGCCGAATCCGAACGGGGCACTTTTTTATGACAGGAGATACTCTTGGAGGATTTGTCACTTCCTCACAAGGAGCAGTAGCCTTAAACAACACTTTTTGTATTTAGGTGGCAGAGACTGGGAATCGAACACAGACCTCTGGCGTGACAGTCCTACGCACTAACCATTACGCCACGGGTTACTACGGGTTTTAGGTAAAAATAACATGAATAATCGGATTTGATTCATAATTTTTAGTGCATAAAGAGAGGGGATGATGTAGAGATGGATAGATGGAGAAGAATATGGCGAGTGAGAGAGACAGGAAAATGAAGAGAGATGATATAGATAAAAGAGGACAAAGAGAAGGAGAAAAGGAAGAGTGGATAAGCGGAGGGAGGAAGAGGAATGTGGGGAAGGAGGGCCATAAAGACAGAAAAGTGATATGTAAAATAAAGGGGAGCAAAATTAAACAGAAAGAAAAATAAGGCTTTGGAAAGTTATGGCTTATGGGCTTATATTCGAAAAGAGAAGCGTAAAAGCGAGGAAGATTTAAGAATGAGAAAACGATTTGGGCAGTTATGGCTTTATCTTTGAAAAGCATTAATGAAAATTTTAAATTCTAATGTCGTTTTTCTTTCAGCCAAAAAAAATTGATCCCTGTGAGGGATTTTGATCCCGGACAAGTTTTTGCATTACATTCAACCAAAAAAAATCAATCCCTGACAATTCGGGATCAAAATCTCTGATCCCGAATTAAAGAGCGATTTACACCTACATGAAACACGCACTTGCACACACACTATTTATAAAACGTCATTTTGTGCTTTTGTGTGATTCTGTGATTCTGTGATTTTCTATTTCATTTGCATTCCGTTTTTGATTCTTTGCCTATCAAAATTATTTTGTGCTTTATTAAATTAAAATTATTTTTGACAAAATTAAATTTGACATCCCACACATACATTTGCAAACAAAAAACAAATCCAATCTGCGTTTCTTTTGGCAAGAAAATTCGTGATCCGGGATCAAAATCCCTATTTGCAAAAGAAAAACGACATAAGACAAGATAAGCTCAAGAAGCACTTTATACATTCCAACTTCCAACTTCAAAACAAAATGGCGTGTAACTTCATATTTTTTTTTTTTTTTTTTTTAAATAATGTTGCTTTCAAAAAAAGCATTTTTAGTATAATAAATTTAAATCAAATAAATAAAAATTATTATTTGCAAGTTGGGAGTTGGAAAAAGCAACGTGAACTCCGAAAAGATCTTGTCACGCTGACGTCGCGTTTTCTCGTCGCAAAAATCGTTTTAAATAAAATGTGAGCAATCACCAATCATGCCTTTAATATTGTAATAAAATACCTTGACACAGCCAAAGTTGATGGCGCTGATCCAGTAATAAAAAACGATGAATTGAGTTTCTTATGAAAATGTTCCCATAGTATCATTGGAATGTTTACTTTTGGCTTCCACCTTAAACAAAAATAGGAGAAAAAAAAAAAACGGATTAAATGTTTTTAATTTTTTTATAAAATATCTAGGATATTTCATTCTAACCACTCTAAAATCACAGGCATTAGAATGCAAATAAAGATCCGAGTTTGCTCCTCATTTGGATTTGAGTTGAAAAATATTTGTACTGTATTCTCAAGTTGTTCATAGTTTTCTGAGACTCTTGGATAGTGCGGCCCTTCAAAAACACCATTGGAACGATAACCTTGTAGTCTCATGAGAGCCTTAATCATCCAAATAGAAAATTCAGCAAAACTTTGTGTTGTCAAACCAAAGTTATCTTAAGACAATTCAATAGATCGTTTTGTCAGAAAAAAAGTTAAAAGTTAAAGTTTAAAATTCCTGTAATACCTGATTTGAGTTTTAATTTTTCTAAAGTACGGTTGAATAGCTTCCAAAAGTTTTCGACTTGCCATTTTTCAATCGATATCTGTAAAACTAACCAAATTTCTTTGATGCAAGTACAAGGAAATGGTGAGGAAAACATTAGTTCTGTAGTTTTCTTCTGCAATATGATAAAAGAATGTATAATTATTGAAAATACAAGCTCTTTGGATCTGAAGGTCAAGCTGAACTCTGTTTACCTTTTTGAACAAAAAAATAGACATTATTGTAAGATCGTTTAGAATTCTTTCCAATTGAGTTTTAAATAATGAAGATGCGGAACCCTGGAAGGTAAATAACTTTTAAAAATATTCTATATTTTAATTAATTAAAAACAACCTCGCCATTGTCAGTTTTTTCCACGGGAAATTGTTGTAAAATAAAAAGATCCAAAAGTTTCCATTCGAGACATCCATGAAGAAAATGATAAGCTGGTGTGTTGGTCTATTTTTTTAAATATTATTATTTATGGATTAAAACCACAATACTAAAGTCATCTTCTAACTCAACCTCATTTCCTTTGGAGCTATTAGCGATATAAACCATTTTCAGGACATCTTTATTTGTTATTCGATTCAGCAAGTGCCTCAAGCTAGACAAATGCTGTTCCACATTTGGCAAATTCATATCCGAGTTCTTTGCAAGGATTAAATGATAGAACAAGGTCACTTGACGTCTCCTTTGATAATAGGACTGACCATCATCCGATTCAATTGGATTTTTAAGGCTTGCCATTATGTGTTGAATAGACATTCTTTAAAGGAACACGAATCAAAAGGCGAATTATGTATGATGCAGAGTTGTGTGTGCTTACCTTACTTCTCCAACTACATAGATCAGAACTAATGTAGTTTGCAGAGACGAATTTCCAAAGCCATATGAAGACAATAATACTTCACGGATGACAACATTTTTCTGATTCAATGCAGATAAATTCTTAATAAATGAATCATTTGAGAATTGACTATTGGTTGAGTCTTCGCCGTTGCAATTTAACTCTGGAATAGGATTGCTGGCTATGTCTGGTTCTTCTGCATATCATTCATAAGAAATTTATGTAAATTGACGATACTATTTTAGCCAACTAAAGGGTATCTTACGTGTTGGGGCAATGCAGAGGGAGGAAAATATATCGTCATCCTCTATTTCGAATAAATCGAAATCCATTGTAGATCTGAAACCGGAAGAAGTAAACTCGAATCTGTAAGAACGAAAAAATGAACACGACACAAATTGTCCTTTCAGATTACCAATCGAAAAGGCCAATAGTTCTTGCGACCGTAAGAGGCTCCTCAGGCAGGCTTACTAAAATGTCAACTTACCAGGAGTTTTATACACGCAAAATACAAAGTTAATTAAGATTTAAAAGAAAATAACATACACTTATTTTATAATTTGCAATATAAACAATTAATAAAACGCAAACGTAAACAAAAAACAAAATTTTATTTCAAATTTGTATTTGTGCTCAAATCAAACAGCTGATTCAAAATTTTGTTTTTGGCGGGAAAAAAATTGTGTTCTATTACAATTGTTGTATGGGTTCCACAAGTTGGGAACACAAAAGTGAAAGGAACTTGAGATTAGCACATTTTAAAATAAATTTTCCATTTTTAATTTTGATTTTCCCGTCACCAAAGACGCCCCCATAATACTGCGTTTTCATAGCTGAAATAAGGTAATTTGGCAAATTACAAAAAAAGTGTTGACATTTCAAATTTCCTAATTTTGTTTGAAGGCCCAGATTGTCAATCGCTTGTTTTTGTTGCTTTTTACATTGAATTCTGTCATTTCAAATGGGTTCAACTTTGAATGAAATGCATTTGGAAGAGCCATCCCAAACCAACGCCAAACATTCGGTGCGAATCTGTGTCGACTGAAGAATGTTCCAAGATTCGCATCGTGGCAGTGTGGGCACTCTCATTAATCATCTTAATTTAGAAAAGTGGAAGTTTCGTCGTCGTTGGTTTGGGAGAGCCTTTTACTGCGTTTTCATTAAGCATTGCGCAAACCTAAGCGATGGGGGTGGCGATCACGATGACAATGTGGATGGCGCACATGTAAATCAATAGGAAGGCTCACATCTACGCGATATGTGGATTGTGATTAGGTTCCACTGCTGCGTTCAACCAAGCGACTTTTACTGAACGCAGCACGCACCATTTGATCGCAGTATGCCACGATATTTGAATTTTTTGTGAAAATATTAACAAAATTCAAATGAACAATAATTTAGAACATTATACAGCAGATTAATAAAATTAAAAAAATCAAAATTTTGTACAATTTTTTTCACAAAGAATACAAAACATAAAAAAGCATTCAATTTACGGATAAAATTGCTATCCGAGCCAGATTTATCTGCTACTGATTTTTTCTCACCTTTTGTATGTTCTTTTGACAACTTGCCCGTCACAAAATGTATCACATCGTGTTGATGTGATGATAAATGCTATTGTGATTAACACCGCCATCGCTTAGGTTGCGCATAGCATTAGAGCTGAAATGAGGTAATTTGGCAAATTACAATAAAGTGTTCACATTTCAAATTTCTTAATTTTGTTTGACAGTCCAAATTGTCAATCGCTTGTTTTTGTTGTTTTTTACATTGAATTCTGTCATTTTGAATGGGTTCCACTTTGAAAAGATTCCATTTGGGTGTGTTCATAAAAGTTTTACGTAATTTCCTACCGAATTTCGTGCAAATTTGTTTGAAATTACCTCATTTGGAAATTTGAATTCTTCCCAAAACTCACAATTTCTACCAATTTCAATCCATGGTCTGTCAAAATTCATATCCAAAAAAAATTGTAATAAAATTCGCATTTCTAGGAAGTAAAAGAACAGACCCAAAGTTGCCTAGTGGACAATAGCCTTAATCTAAAAATCTAGTACGTATAAAAAAAATTAGCTTGGCAGCTCCACATGACATCTGGCGAAACAAATCTCATTTCGCCTTGAAAAAATCACTGTGTCAAAACAGAAATCGGCGTTCTTTTTTTTTTGATAAAAAAGTTAAATTTTATTTTTAGTTTCAACAAAGGTCTGCTAAACAATAAATGTTTTTATAGAAATAAACAAAATGTCCACAACCGAACTAATCCAATCGGCTTTTCCACTGCCCGCTCAAAGCGAAGATAGTGTTTCCAATTGCAAAAATGTAGGTCTTAAAAGAACCTCACGTACCGAATCCGCCGAACAAGATCGTGGAACTTTTTTTCGCGCTTTACAAAGTTTCAATGAATCTCGAAAGTAAGTTTTCATTTCATTTTTTTTTTTTAAATACCAGAATTGATTTGGTTTTGTTTGTATAGCACTCCGATAACTCGCCTCCCTAAGATAAATGGCCAAGAAGTTGACCTATTTGTGCTGTACAACGAGGTCACTGACCGTGGCGGCTGGTTGAAGGTCAACATTCGCAATGAATGGAATGAGTTGGTTGAGAGTCTGGGCTTCCAGCAGACGTGTGTTAATGCTGCTGTAGCGATAAAGTCTATATACACACGTTATTTGGACAAATACGAGCGATTGCATTTCCTCGGTGAGGATCCAGACAAAACAGATGACTTGGACGACGACGGACGTCCAAAGAAATGGGCATCCAAGACGTACAATTCAATTCCTATGACCTACAACTACAAACAACATGAAATGAATGAAGAACAAAGGAATGCGAATCGGATGTCCGAGGACCTGTATAAAGAATCGGAGTACGATAGGTTGCTACTTTCGTTGATATCCCCACTTCCCAATGAACAAGACTTTGCCATCAACGTATGTACGCTAATGTCCAATGAAAGTAAACATACCCTGAAACTAGATCACTGTCCAAAACTCCTTGACGCTTTGCTGGCACATGCTGGGGTTTTTTGTCACTGTAAGTGTTTAGCCAAAACTAGTTAAAATTAGCTAGGTATCATAGCATAGGTACCTATTTTTTCTGATGAAATTTCGGTTTTCGTACAGAATTTCTATCAGTAAAATTAAAACAACGAACATCTCCCAAAAAAAAAATGTTAAAGAAAAAAAATAAGTGATTTATCATCGATTTGTACCTATACTTTTTATCAAATCGTTATTAAATATTTCAAAACGATGCGTTTTCTTGGTCGTTAAACCCGGTCCCTTAGTTCTTAACCTTAATCCTGATATTTTTAACTCAAGAGTTATTATGAAATTGTTTTTAGGTACTTGTGAAAAAAAAAATTCGCAGGGAACTCCCCCTCACTTCTCTTACCAACAAACCTGCTGTGATACCGGCATCAATCTAAACAGGGTCTAGTATATTTCTAATTTTGTTTTCTTATAGATTCTATGCGTGAACTATTTCAAGAGCTATATACAAATGTGAGAAAGCATTCGCTGCAATCTTTCTGGAAGGATCTGCTTTACGACAAGCCACAAATCTTGGAACTTTCTTTTGACGACTTCTTAACAGGAAAGGACATAGAAAATGCTGACTTAGAAGGCCCAACAATTGAAAAAATCTTTCAAGACGGCTTAAATGCCGATTCAGAGGATGTTTATATGCGTTCTTTGGATTTTCTTTCGTTGGGACCAGGATTAGGCACTCAGGAATACATCGGTCAGCGTATTCATCAAGTTTCTTCGATCATAAGAAATCTTAGTTTTTACGAGGAAAACACATGTGTACTGGCAAAAAATCGAACATTCGTGAGGTTCTTGGTGATGGGTGCTAACATTCGTTGGGGCAATCTCCATCATATGGTATTGGATATGTTTGGAAATATCGCTATGGAATTAGATTTACTAGATCCAACACTTGATGAATTAACACGTTGCTTGATGTCGACGATTTGCGAGGGAATAGAAAGTTCAGATCGTGGTGTTATCATAAGTTGTCTAGAAGTCTTGTATAAGATCTGCCAGCAGGATAGCAATGAGGAACCCATCCACAAGTGTCTCGATCAAAAATTTTACAATACGCTATGTCTGTATTTATCGTTGAATGATATAATGTTGTTGTTGTACACCCTAGAGGCTATCTACGCGCTTAGTTCGTTGGGACATCGATCGTGTAATTCACTGGTACAGGTCAAAGGAGTCATCAATTCACTTGTGTCGCTGATCACAGTTGAGGTGAGAAGTTTTTTTAGTTAGTTATAATTTTATTTAATCTTAAGTTTGCTATTTAAGAGATTTTTCACATAATTTCATGGTTGATTTTAAAATCTGTTGGCTCACAACTATCGGCTAAAAAGTTTTAATAGAGTCAATTATTTGATGGGTCATTTTGTTAAGTATATTTTATTTGAAGGCTCAATCATATGGTCCCGATGGATGTATTCTTATGCGAGTTGTCGAAACAGTTCCAGGAAATATGTTGCCAATGGTTGCCCAGAATATTGCAAACATTGCAAATTTACAAAACGCAATACAAACAACGCAGCCGCCGTCACAACAACCTGAAACAACTTCACTCGGCCGAGGTAAATTAAAACAGTGTTCTTATATATTTAATTATATACTTTCACCTTTAAAAATTAGCTTCTCCTGCACCAAATCGACCAATTCAAGAAGCAACTCCGGCACATAGGACAAAATCTCCAGTACCCACAAACGTAAATCAACAAATACAAAAAAAAAAAAAAATCTTTTCTTCAGAAAATTAATATAATTCTATGAAATTATTTCAGCAAGATCATGAAAACTTCGCATTGTCTTGGCTAAGTGCTACCTTTGAGCCAACACCTTCACCTGATAGTCGCGTTGAGCAACAGGAACTTTATCGCATGTATTTGTCGGCAATTCAAAAATGTGGTCGGCGAGGAATTGTATCACATACACAATTTCCGCGAATGGTTCGAACGATTTTTGGAGCTCAAGTTGTCCCAAATTATAATAAAAAAGTGGAAAATCCCGAGGGCTCTAAGATCTATTATGTTTGTATTCGGGTTCGTGCAAATCCTTTGCCAATTCAAATTAAAGTCTCTTCACAAAAAGGTTTGAAAGATGGAAAACAAAAGCTCGAACCCGGGTCAATTAAGAAGACAAAGAAAAGAATTCGATTACATGAACAATTACGACAAGAAAAGTTACAGAAACATGCTGTTTCACCTGCACCCATGAGCCCAGTAAGCATTCAGAAGCAACAGCAAACCATTAATACTCCAGTTAATCAACAAGTTGTGAAAATCGAAACGATTGTGCAACAACCCTCTCAGCAAACTCAAGTTGGTCCCCAAGCTATGGTTAAAGTCGAACCGCAAGTAGTTACTACTCCTTTAAATCAGCCACCAATTACACCAATCTCAAAAATTGTAAGATAAGTATCTCATTTTTGGTATTTTTTTAAAAGCAGTTTTTGTTTATTTTTAAGGTAAACTCTAACCAGCAACAAGTAATAGGAAATGTTGTCTTAACTCCAACTACTCAAACAACAATTGTTCAACAGTCTGCCAAACCAATTCAAATTACAACGATTGCTGAACAACCACAAGTCGCCTTTCAACATCAGATTCAATTACCAATTTCATCTCAGACGCAAACGCAGCCACAAATGCAACCAAAACAACAACAACAACATATTGCTAACAGCAATTCAACTACTTCGACATCAACAACTACATCAAATGGTGGTAATGGTGGTGCACAACCATCTTCGTCATTAGTTAAAAGCCTATTGGCAAATAAGGTAACATCTTCCCCCACAGCTACAGCTATTACTACTACCAATACTACTTCTGCTACTGCCAATGCCAATATCCCTGCTGCTGTTGTAATCGATACGAATGCGAGTGCTGCTCTAAGTACTCCGCAAAGTTGTTTGATTACCCAAAGTGTTAATTTGCATCAGGTAACACCTTTTCTTGTTGTTGTATTGTTGTATTTTAGAATTTTTGTTTTGTATCCTTATCTAATTCTTTTTATAATTATTTACCTTTGTAGATATTAAGCACATTATTTAATTATTTGATATTTCTTACTAACTGCATCACGTTGCTTTAGCTTGAATTCCACTGCTGCGAAGTTATTATATCATCTTGGTTAATTTGTGTAATCGGTATTTGTGGTTAGTTTAAAATGTTTGTTTATTTGAAACTTCATCCATCCTATTGCTTTGTTCTCATACGGAACTATCAGATATCCGCTTTAAAGTCGACTTTTTCTATCATAAGTTAAAAATTCAGTTTATTGTCATAGAGCAAATGTTGGCTTTATCTCGAAAATAATTATCTGATGTTTGAGTGTAAATTTGTAAATGCATCGTTGCAGAAATGATTTACAATCATTTTCATTAAAAGTTCATAAATGCATCAAACAAGTATCACTTTGTGTGTGACGCCCTCATTGTTGCAAACTTGCATCAAGTTTTGCGCAAACTTCAAGCAAACGAGAATCAAGAAAATTCTCGATGCGTTTTTGCTAATGCAATCGTATCAGAATTAGCTGTATTGCGCATCAGCATCGCAACAAAGCAAATATTTTACCCAGTCTTCTACTGCATGTCGAAGTTTTTATAAACTTTAATTTTTATACTAATTTACTGCAATTATGATTTATGTATGTTTTTTTTCTGGTTCTGAAGTTATCGCGTTGATGAATTTGAACTTGTTAAAGCTTCCTAAAACTTCTCTTATTATAACCTGTACAAGTACTCTGTGGCCTACAAATTTTAATTTACAAGTTTCTTACAATATTTGTTAAAAAGTCGATTTATTCTGTTTCACAAAATCTTTGTATTACAAAATTGTAGTTGTAATTTACAAAGGGAAATTTGTGGGAATTTATTTATTTTGGTTTCACCAAGAATAATTTTTGTTTGTAGTTTACAAGTACAAATTTGTGCAAAATTCATTTATTTTTGTTAGTTTCTGTTTCACCAAATCAATGAATTTCACAAGTTTGTAAAATTGTTGAAAAATTCTTACAGGAGAAATTTCGTATGTAATTTTATGTACAAATTGTACTTTTTCAATATTAAACCTAATAATGTATTAACGGCGAAGGCATTCTACCACCGATAGTGATACAAGTGAACATTTTGAGAAAAATAGGCGAAGATACTTCCGTTTTCAATGAAAATTATAGCTTAACCATGGACGGGCTAAAGAAAAATCTTTTCATTGATATCGACGCAGCACTTCCTAACATTTTTTTACTTTTATAATTTTTAATTTCTTGCAACAAAAATTAATTTTTTTCGTTTTTAGTTTTTCATAATTGTTGTATCTACACGGCACATTCTCAAAAAAAAAAAGCTGTTTACAAGTTATGCAAATAAGCGGTAAATCGGATTTGTTTTGTATTTGTAAATTACAACTACAAATTTCCTAAATTTTTTTCATTATGTTACAATTTTGTTGACATTATGTTTGTTGTTTGTAAAACAACAGTTTTTAAATTTGTAATTGTTGTTTACAAGTACAAGTTTGTGATTTTAATTGTAATTTGGTGAAATAGGTCACTGGTGTATTTTTTCCTGCTCTTGAAAGTGTTGCTATGTACTTTGATATAAGCTTTTTTCTATTTTTCTACTCAATCAAACTAATGCCGCGCAATTGAGGTTGCATAGTCCAACAGGAACATAGTTCAAATTATTGTTATAAGATCATTAAATTTACATTTAGCTCATTCTGATTATTTTTGTTAAAAAGTCTTCATAGCATTTCATCTTCTTGGTCACTAACAATTTGATCTGTCTGATGGATTGCCACCAAAGTTATAAAATTACCTCGGACCAAATTTGATTTCCTCTAAATGAGAAGAAAAACAAAAATATTTATTGTTAGAATGAAACATAATATCAACGTTCTGTTGATACAAACTCCTACATAGTGTTTATATGTAGATTAATTATATTTTTATGTTGATTTTAAGATATATGAATGTACATCTGTATATGTTACGTTATATTCAAGATATAAAAAATAAAAAAATAAATTTGATGGCACAACAGCTCATGAAGAACTAGGGCCTAGTGACTTACAACACTCAACCATTCCTGTAAGCGTGTCTGCAGGAATGGAGGAGACCTACAGTTTATTGCCGAATCCGAACGGCTAACGAGCGGCACTTTTCTGTGACAGGAGATACTCTTGGAGGATTTGTCAATTCCTCGCAAGAGGCAGTAGCCGTTTTTTCTTTTAAATAAATAGGTGGCGAGGCTGGGGATCGAACCTTAGACCTCCGGCATGACAGTCCATCGCACTAACCATCACGCCACGGCTACTACCTGATATATTTATGTATGTAAAATCCAAACTTAAAAGATGATGATCTCTTCGCCAAACCTAATAAGTACTTTAGTTGTAATATTATTGCGGAATGTTGGGTACCTTCAAAAACTAAACCTATAAATACCAAACTTTTTCGATCAGGGTTTTAATTTCAAAACTTAATTTAGCTAAGATCCTTTTACTGAAATCAATTCGATTAAAAAATGGGAAACTCCTTGATCCTTAGATTTTCAATTTTGTTGTTCAAAATTCAATGAAATTGACGGAATAAAGAATGGTCAAGTCTAATAAACTGACATTCTAGTATGAATAATACAATACAAATAATAATAAAAACGATAAATGTTAAGGGCCAGTTGAACAAATTTGGTTCAATATTTTAACCCAGCAATTTTAATTCGCCGATTTCGGCGGATTAACGGAAGTTCAACGATCAATTGTTCAAGGCACTAAGGGCGAGTTGTACAAATTTGGTTCAATATTTAACCAGTTATTTAGGAAACTTAATTCGCCGATTTCGTCCCTAAGTATGTTTTGTTACTATCCTTAATATGCAAATTAAAAATTATTCCAATTAAGCCATAGATAATATGGCTAATTTAACCAAAAACAAATTAACCGCACATTTGCTCTTCATTTACTATATGACTTAATTTGCATCATTGCAGAATCGGCATAGTGACTAGCTTAACAAAAAACATCTGTTATCACACTTTTTCATTTAATCTCCTAATACATAATGTGATTGATACCATCTTCACATTTATCATGAGTTAATTTCTTTAAATAGTCTTTAAAAAACTATTTTTGTAATGATTTTAGAAAAAGGTTTTGGACTCAAAAGATTTATGTAGATATATTTTTGTACCTATCTAAAGTAGATGTTGAAAAATAAACATAACTAATTCTAAAAGTAATACTAATAAAAACCAATAATTAATTTAGTTTTTTTTATTCTAACACTTTTTTCTTACGGCCATATTATTCACTCAATACATCCAGATTAAAACTTAAATCTGGATGTAAATCATACAAATTCAATGTAAATTCATCTGGATTTAAGTTTATATCTGGATGTATCGAGTGAATAATATGGCGGTTATATGGAAGTAAATTTGTACATACATGCTTCTTTTCTCCAAAATCCTTTTCATAGAAATAATTATTTCCTTTTAATTTCTATTAATTTAAACCTATACACATAACACCCACAATGTGTCGTTAAGTAAACAGACATTTACTTGAGAATTAAATTCATTTTTATTTGAAAAAAGATGGGGTATCTGTAATAAAGTCTTCTATTCTAAAAGCCAACAACGTCCTTAGTTTTGTTTCAGCTTAATTTGCATTCTGCAAAAGTTTGTAGCTAACTAGCTTTTAGATTATAATATCTTGAAAATATGACTTCTCTGAGGTTGACATAGTTTTAAACTAGAAATGTATAGAAATGTACTGTCGTTTTCAAATACAAGCGTGGGCAAAAATTGACAAACGAAGAGCTTTGTTTCGCAAAAACTAGTTAATTTAGTGTTCTTCTAGTTGCACCTTTTACTTGGACAGATAATTTTGTTGGATCAACAAAAAAATTCAAATTTTTTTCATTTATATGAAAATAAAACACAATTTTACAGTTTAGCCTTTCTTGGAATCTGTTTAACAATAAAATTAAGTAAATAGTATTGCTCGTTATATAAATTAACTTATCCATACTAACAGTCTTTCAGATGTTCTGATTTGAATTTAACTAAATTTCTGCTCTTTGACTTAATCTAACAATGTTCTTAAACCTAATAAAAACAATAATAACTCCCCTGGGATATCGGGTTACAGTACAATGCAGAATGGAACGGTAAACTTCAACATGAAAAATCATTTAATTTTTAAGTTCATTACACATTTTATTATGTACATTTTACATCAAATCAGGTGAAAGATTTTATTTAATTACAATACCACCAATTGTTAGCCTTTAAAGGAATTGCTTGCTATTTTTTTGAAATATAGAAATAACAGTAAATTCTTGTAGGTTGCTCAACGTCAGCAAAAACAAAAGGAGCTCGCCGCCCAACAACAACAACAACAACAAAGTTCACCAATGAAAATGCCCACCACATCACTTAGTGCAGTAGTAAATAATCCTATGATGCACACAACACCAATCAAAGTAGGCCAAACAACAATCAAGCCTTTGAACAACAATGGAAACGATAAGAAAACAAATACCATAAGTAGTGAAAATTCGGACAATTCTAACTGGGATCCAATTCCACCCTTGGCTCCTCTTAGCTCTGGTACATTGATCCGTTCAAACGTTATTATCCAGCAGCAGCAGGTTCTATCGGCAAATGATGATTCGAGTTCAGCTTCGATTGCTTCGAGCGTTTTAAGTTCATCTCAAATGGAAGGCGATGGGTCATTTGCCAGCTTTGAAGGTTTGCTTATGTCAAAGTCGAATAAAAATGTTAGTACATTTGGCATTGATGACGACAGCTCAAAGGATTCTCTGAGTCGAGGTTCTAAAGACAGTGTGCGGATGATGGGTGCCAATCAGATGCTTGTTGATTTGTTGGACAAAAAAACCTTGGATCCACCTATAAGTGGAAAACGTAAACATGAAGATGATTTTGATGAATCGGAAGAAAAGAAAATGCTTATGGATGCTGAGCCAACGGTTACTGCTTCGAAGAATGCAGCTAATCTCTACGCCGAGATGGCTGCATCTATTCTCGAAGATGAAGATTTAGAAGAAGAACCACCAGTGCCGCAACAGACATCAGTTATTCAGCAAACAAAATTGGCGATTCAACAACAACAACAACAACAACAACAGCACGAGCCACAGAATCAGATAATTTCAATGCCGGTAAATATGCCGCGCCAACTTATAATGAATCCCAATAATCCTCACCAGATGATTCTGTCACAAGGTCCGCAGCAATCAAACCTGCCCACCGCTACGGCGACAATTAAAACTGACCAGGGTCTACAGACTGTTCCGTGCATTTTACAAAAAAACGCAATGGGTCAACAGATCCTCCAGCCAGTCATGCCACAACAGCAACAGCCGCAGCCGCAAACACAGTATGTACTCGCAACTAATCCTCAAGGACAGACATACCTTGTGGCTCAGCAAACAACTCAGCCTCAGCAACAGACTCAGCGCTTGTTAGTCACTCAAACGCCACAACAACAAGCCGCCGGCACGAAGACCATTATCATTCTTCAACAACAAGGACAACCTGTTGGTCAACAGCAGATGATAACTACATCTCAGCCTCAAAAGGTAATCATGACAACCTCACAGGGTCAGCAAATGATTGTTACGCAAATGCCACGTCCAGTGCAACATCAGATCTATATGAACACTGGTGGAACCAATGTCATTCAAACCGGACCGATGCCCGTCCAGCAGCAGCTTATTCAGAAACAAATCCAAAATCAGCCAGGAAATGCAAATATTCTCTCTCAGCTCTCACATATCCCTGCCACAATCAAACTCCATCAGACCTCGTCGCCTATGATAACTTCATCAATTCCGCAATCTATTACAACAACAGCAGCAACTCCATCTCTGCCTCGTCTTGGAAAATCGGTCTCCATAGTTCAACAGCAGGGAGTACCTCCACCACAGACGCAGGTGACTCCAGCTGTAATGCAGGCGCAGATTGTCCAGCACACTGGAACTCCAAGCGGAACAGAAAAGCGACAAGTTATCATTTCAAGTGGCAGAACTATTGAATATGCGGATTCTCCCTCACAACAGGGACCGCAGATGGTGCGGATGATACAGCCCACGCAGGCAAAACCACAGATACAGGTGTCACAGAAAATAACTAATGTAGCTCCTCAAAAACAACCTATGCGACCAGGTTTGCAAATTCAACAGCAATCAGCTCCAACAACTCCAACAGTAACACCAGTGAAAATTCCGACTCCACCCCCGCCACCACCTCCGCCTGCACCTGTGCCCATTGCCCTTCCTCCGGCCACATCAACTCCTCCGCCAACTGCTGTCAAGATAGCACCTGTCAAAGCTAACCCCGAATCAAAAGTTGAAGTTAAAGTCGAGGTAAAAGTTGAACCGAAAACAGAGAAGATGGACGAGGATCCACCAGTTGATCCTAATTGGCTTTTCGTTTGTGATTGGCGTAATTGTCCCAGAAAGAGGTTCAAATCTATTGCTGATTTACATCATCATACCTGTTTGGTTCATTGCCCCGAGCATTTGGATGCTGGTGCTGAAATCTTTTGCCAATGGGGCACTGGACCAGGATTGTGTGATGGTATTCCACGCAAACGTTTCTCACTTATGACACATATTCTCGATCGCCATTTGACTATAGAGGTTTGTTTGCTGAAGTTTTTTCTTTTCTAATTTCAGTGTTAATGTTTTTGTTTCTGAATTTACTTTGAAGAGTCTTCGAGGAGCAGTTCAACGACGCCTGGCCAATGGTGTTCAAGCACCTAGTACAGGTCAGCCAGTTACAATTATTAAAAATTTAGCAGCGGCTGCTGCTGCTGCTGCACAACAACAAGCTGCTGAGAGTACACGTGGAACGGCATCGCCAGCTCTCTCCACATCATCTAATGGTTCAATGCCCTCGACTGGAAGCGCTGCTTTACATGCAATCAAAAGACACGCATCTGATTTCATCAATCCCAAAGAGCTTATGGTGAGCGAAGAGATTGTATTAGATTTATAGTAGTTGGTGTTTTTTTGTTATACCTATAGTTTTCTTTAGATGTTAGTTATTGCACTGTAGACGCATAGGTTTTTTATTCTTGGATTAGTTAGTAGAACTTTTTATCCAATCGTTTCTCTACAGCTAGTAAACTATTTTAATTTTCCTTTATTAATTGTTTTATATGTAAATTGGCTTGTAGTGGTATTTAAACAAAAAAAAATGCACAAAAGCTTCTTTGTTTGCGAACTCAAAAATCGAACTTCAAATATTTTAACTTTGCATTTGATAGATATAATGGCTTAATTGACTAATACTTCTTATGGCCTTTAGCTCTTTGTTCTTTTTTAATTTATATTTTATGCAACGATTCGGGCATATAGTACCTATATTATCTAGACTCTAGAGAACCGACCCGTACCCCTCTTGCCTAAAACCATAGAGTACCTACTATATTATCTAAAGAACCGACTCGTACCCCTCTTGCCTAAAACACCCGAAAAATTTATTTGAGATGAGTAAGAAAAAATTCTCTTATTTTACTCTTTTTTTCCTGTTCCTGAATCAGTGTGAATCGTGGATTCAAACACAAAATGGCCGCATTAGCTCAGTAATATTTTTTTTTATAGAGTCGCGTTTTCAACATAAATATACATGAATAATACTAGATTTAAATGCTAAAAGCAAGACAACACTAAACAAATTTCTTTTTTTTTTTAAATTTCAATTTTTAAATTTAACGTATTCTTATTTCAAATATCTGAGCGCGGGAACCCATCATAATTGCGCAAAACGTGTATACTATTTGTTACAGCAATGGTGGCTGAGCTCGCATTTTAAATGCACGTGACCACTCAACGAATAGTCGACAAAATGGTCCCATTCTCTCACTACAACTTGTAGGGTGAAAGAGAACGAATCCCTTAGGTCTGTTCTCTAAACTAGATAATATAGGTACTCTATGGTTTCGGGTGTGATTACACCCTTCTTCAGGCCTGAGATTTACATAATTTCATATCTAGATAAATATGTAAATATAATATTTATTAACCTAAAGCCCACAAAAAGTATTAGTCAATTATTTCAAAAAAAAAAAAGGTCACAAAAATAGAAAATAATGATATAATAGGCGTGTCCTACCAAATAAAATCTCACTGAGCGCTCAATGTCAATTTGGCGGAGGCGAAATCATTTCGTGGGACAACATTCTCCGCTTTATTGTAAATAACTCAGGTGTTATAATTCCCGTACTGAACTTCTGAAAAATCACTTTCAACTTTTGCTTAAAATATTTAATTTTTGAAGCAGAAAACTTATTGAAATGAATGAGAAATAATAAAAAGTTCAATTTATTTTAGTTTTTATTACAATTCCGTCTTTATTTTGTATTTATTTACCACTTTTGCCCTTGCGCACCACAAAAAAATTTCAATTTGATTGTCAAAAGAACAGCTGTTTTGGCTGAGAAAGAAAACTGAGAAATGAATCCAAAAAATTTTCATCTCACTTATCTCTGCAAAATATCTCAGCGCTTAGGTGAGATTTTTTGTCGCACTTAAAAAAATCTCTGAGCGCTCAGAGCGCTTAGAGATTTTTTCCTCGTGGGACTGGCCTAATGGCTCTTTTGATGGAAATCGAAGTTCTCAGAATAATAAGAAGAAATAAAAAGAAAAAATTAGAACAATTTTTTTTGTATCGATTAAGATAGTAGGTGATCAACGAGCGACTTCCATACCATGAAGTACAATTAGATGGGTTAGTGCACGAATGTGTTAAGTCTCCCAAACGAAATTCAACAAAAGAATGATTTTCAGATTCGAAGTTCATTGGAGCTTAGAACTGTTTTTATGAATTGAATATTCAATAAATTGTATTTGATTGAAATAAAACAATATCTGAGCTATGAAGAAAAACAAATTTAATTTAATTATCAACTTCTTCGAACATAGTCAAATTTAACTGATTTGTGCACTAACGCACCGATATCGACATGTCGAGGCTTACAGCCAAAGTGTATATCCATTAAACCATTTAGAGTCGCTATAAAAGTTGCTATATTTTTGTTGACAGAAAATTTTAATTCGGAAAAGTATATTGAGCTATCCACAATAATTCTACACGATATCTCTCGAACTCAACAGCCTACCTATCTAGTCCTATTCTAACAAGACAGTGCTGATTACTGAAGTCTTAGAAAAGGAAAATTATAATGTAACGCTTCATTAAAACACCAACATTTTTACCTAAAATAAGCTTATCGGTCTTTTGGTACCAACAACGCGGTAAAATAATTTAGGGTTAGCCAGGAACTGCAATAATATGTTCGTATTTCGTTTTTTTTTTTTACATAACTACCTCTTGAAAATTTGAATTTTTTCCTATTTATGGAAGCTAAATTAACTTATTTATTAGTTTCCGATTGTATTTTAAGCATGACGTCGTTTGTTTTAGTTTTACCTAAGTAAATTATTATAAATATTAAAACAAAAAAAATAACAAAAATTAATTAAAATACTTTCGAGTAGAATCCCGACTTTGAAAATTTACTTAGCATAGAATCTACTGCAAATAGCACTGTTGCTTCGTCTAACACAATTCCAATGCATCCTGCTTCCAAATCTGCTTGTACTACCACTACTACTACTACTGCCACTATTGACATCGGTATGGATACTTATTCAAAATCAATGCAAAGTAGTTCACGTTCAATGGTTCCCGACGGTGTAAGTAATCGTTATGTCCATGTCCAAAAACAATATAAATTTATTATTGTGCTTAAAAAATGGTTTAGTGGGAAATTTTAATATTTATCACGACAAAATTATTAAGTTAATTTTTTTTTATTTTACTCATATCTTTGTTCTATTTGGTTATAAATTCAGGACGAGAATGAAGGTCCAGTGACTAAAAGCATTCGACTAACAGCTGCTTTGATTCTACGGAACTTAGTCACTTACACTCCATTAGCTAAAAGGTTTGTACACTTTATTTGATTTCGGATGAGAAGAAAACTTTACGAAGATAATATTTATTTACAGGACTCTGCGTCAGTATGAACCACACTTGGCAAGCGTTGCTCTAAGTAATGTTGAATCCAGTGGAACTATTTCACAGATTTTATTCGAATTGAATAACTAAAACAGGAATGTATTAATGCAGTAAGAAGAAGAAGAAGAAGGAGAAAGGAAGAAAAGGAGTTTATATTTATGGAGAAAGTTGAATACATTATTTTTTATTACATACAAGTCAGTGTTATTTTAATTATGTGAACATACTTTTGGGAAATAAAGTACGTTTCAAATTATCGTTTTCCTTACAATTATCTTAATGTGTATTCAATTTTAATTTAAAAACAAAATGTTACTAGTAATTATGAAGTCTTACAAAACACTTAATCACAATTTAATTTAAGTGGAAAAATAATCGGCCCTATCGAGGTAACCGTCCCGTCGGAGCGGAATTCTCTCCGAATCGGAGACATTTTGCTTCGAGGTAGTTCTCTGATCAGCAAAATGTCTCCGATTCCGTAGGAAATCGGAGAGAATTCCGCTCAGACGGTTACCTCGATAGGGCCGAATATATTTAATCGGCCCTATCGAGGTATCCGTCGGAGCGGAAAATTCTACGATTTCATACGAATCGGAGTATTTTTGCTTCGAGGTGTTTTTCCGATTTTTTACCGGTTTTTTTAAATTTACTAATTTTTCGCGCGAAAGTTTTTATTATTCAATTAATATAGGTACTAGTAAAAAAAAATTAAGGGAACTAAAATGTTTTCAGTTTTTTTTTTTATGGTTTTTTGAAAAGCTATATGGTATCGCTATGAAAAGTGAACGCATTGAGATTAAACAAAAAGCATTCTAAAAAATTTAATGTATTTTTTTTTTTTGAAGTTTCTTTTTCTTTTTAATTTAATTTTTTTTTTTTGAAACAATTGAATGTAATTATTTAAAATTGTTCTACAATTTTTTTTCCGAAGAATATCTGGCTTTGGATGAAAAAAGACACTTTTGAATTTGCTTATCAATGTCTCTACAAGAAATGATGATACAGAAAATTAACAGAGTTTACAAGGCAAAGTTTTTGATGGAGTGAACAAATTGGCCCTTAGATAGTTGAAAGGGCTTTTTTGAAATCGGCTATAAAGGTCGTTAAAGGCTATTTTGAAATTCGAATCAACAATTAAACAAGTCCAATTAAATTCTACTTGGCTCTAGAAACGTTTCTCACCATTATAACGATAGTCGTTTTAATGGAATGCCGCTTTTAGAGCCCTGTCGTTTTACTGAAATTAAGGGTGTTTGTTTATTACTTCCACTTTTGAATAGTACAAAATAAAGATACATATTTAAGCCTTAACTACATAAGCCAAAAAAGTGAAAAAGTACAAAAGTGAAAATTTTCAAACTCATTTTGGGATAGTGTTTTTCACAGGAAAACTTATAAAAATGATCTAGAAAGCTTAAATTTTGGTTTAAAAATAAAATGTATATATTATTTTCCACAAAACAACTGCGGTAGCTGGAAAAAAATATTTTTACTTTTTGTAATTTTGCAGAAAGTGGCTTATGTAGTTAAGGCTTTATTATGTTTAGGTATACTTGCCGAGATAAAGAGAATATGGTATGATAGCTTGGATACTTGCTTTAAAGCAGTAAATTGTGAATTCGGAAACAAAAACAACTTACTTAAACAACCAATCAAACGAATATTAGAACCGAAATCGACGATCCTAAAATATGTGCTTTGAAAACCATCTACAAAAATGTATTTAATTTTATTCAAGTGTAAAGTGGGCTTAAGGTGTTATTTTTTTAAGCAACTTTTGTATCCCAGTGTTCGATGTCGAAGCTTCTTCACACATCCACAGCTTCTAAAACTTTTAAACATGTCAAAAAAGCACACAAAAAAAAACATCTGTCAAAAGTGACGGTAATGGCGCTGACAAGTTTTTTTCGACCGGTGTTGGTGCAAGTTCTTCGTTCGGAGAATATTTGTGCCGCGTATTTCGTCAAAAGTGTGTCAACTAGATCTTCTTCTCTAGCCTTAAAATCTTTTTATTCCACATCTGCATTCAAAATGCCTGGAAAATATACAACTGTTGAAAAGGGAGCACCCAACTCCACCAACTACAGCATTTATTTTAGTAAGTTGATAAGAATTTAATTATATAATTTCCAATTCCAAAGTCAGTGCGACAGACTAACCAGACAATTTTTTTTTGTATTCTGTTATCTTTTGATTTACTATTTGTGGATGATTATCATGTTAAGGCACCATTTGGATTAAATATTTTACGTAAGAATTCCATGTATATAATACTGAATACATTTTATTTAAATAGATAGCCTTTTGAGATAGGTTTACCTTAACTAAATTCTGTCCTTGATGGGTCACAGAATGCACGTCATAAAATTTGCATGCCATGCTTTGCATAGAAATAGTATGATTTCATAGTCAAGCATGTTGCAATATTGTCCGCATTGATCTGGAAGTTGTTTGACCTGTTTAATATGCCAAACCTCAAACCATTTTATTGTATCGCTGTAGACGGAAATTAAACGAAAAAATGTTTGATTTGGTTTTTTAAGCATTTCTTTGAAAAATAAAACCGGTAAATGTTTTATAAACCGTAACTTCTAAGATATGTACATTGATATTTTACCAACGATATTCAAGCATCAGTTCACAATTTTTCCTGATTATCTATCTCTTAAAGAAAAACTTAAAACAATTATTAAAAATATTATAGGTTCTTTCTACTTTTATCTGTTCGAAATTTCACGCAACGGTGGCACAGGGCCGGTTCATTATTTGAGTTTTAGGTGAATATGGTAATTTTTAATCATAACTTCAATGAAACTATTGCGAAAGGAAAGATAAGTAAAATGATGCTCTGACAATTTTAGTTCCATCATAATGCATATTAGACTTAAATCGAGAAAGGTTTTCAATTTTAAATTTAACCATTCGGATAGATACAACTAATTCATTTGTTATAAATTAAGGACCCCTTCAGGATATTTCTTAAACATTTGCGTGTTCGAAGTCGTGAAGTACCTACTGTCTTAAAGAAAATTTAATTGCCTTAAAACACGCTTATGTGCTTAATTTACTTCCCTGTCTACTAATCATTACATTTTTTTTTTTAATAGAAAATGAAGCTGGAAATGCTATTTCACCCCTTCACGACATTCCATTGTTTGCTGATGAGGCTAAAACTATATACAACATGGTAGTTGAAGTGCCACGATGGACAAATGCTAAAATGGAGGTAATCAAGAGAACGATAGTCAATTAGTTAAACGAATTATCAGATGTTCTGTTTTTATTAGTCTTTTGTGGGGACATATTTTTGAGTAATCGCAATAAAACACACTTTTAATTTATCACAAAATAAAAAAAAAAAATAAAAATTGGATAAATGACTCAATGGAAATTTTTCACCCCTTTTTAATAGATCAGCCTGAAGAACCCATTGAACCCTATCAAACAGGACGTAAAAAAGGGCAAGCTCCGTTTTGTTGCTAACTGCTTCCCCCATCACGGCTACATCTGGAATTACGGAGCTCTGCCACAAACCTGGGAGAATCCCGATCACATCGAACCATCCACCAGTTGCAAGGGAGACAATGACCCAATCGATGTAATTGAAATTGGTTCCCGGGTAGCAAAGCGTGGTGAAGTTGTGCAAGTTAAGGTGCTTGGAACAGTTGCTCTAATTGATGAAGGAGAAACAGATTGGAAAATCATTGCCATTGACATAAATGATCCGCTGGCCGATCAAATGAGCGATGTCGGCGATGTTGACAAATTCTTCCCCGGACTTCTTCGTGCTACTGTCGAATGGTTTAAAATCTACAAAATTCCCGACGGTAAGCCTGAGAATCAGTTTGCATTTAACGGCGAAGCAAAGAACGCAAGTTTTGCTATCAACATCATCAATGAAACCCACAAGTTCTGGATTGGATTAATCAAGAAGGATCTAGATGGTGGTTCGATTTCATGGTAATAATTAATTTAAGAATTTCTTGACAGAGTCACTTTATTGTCTTTACTTTGTTTATGTAGTTCTAATACAGCTGTTCCTGACTCACCATTCCTTATTGCTCAAGAAGAAGCTGATAAAATCATCGAACAAGCTCCAACTGATGGAGACGTCGAAACAATTGGAGAGATCGGTAAGTTAAGGAAAAAATCATCTGAACGGTTAATGTACTAATAGTTTTTTTTTCTTATTTACAGTTGATAAATGGCATTTTGTCCACCTGCAGTAATATTTTATTTGAAAAATGTATGTCACCAGGTGAAATAGTTTTGTGCAACGTAATATCCATGTCGTAATCGAAATGAATTAAAAAAAAAAAATAAATGTTGAATGGTAACAATGTCGTGTGTTTTCTTGTACTTAATCATGAGGATTAATACAGTTTTTCACAATTTTAAATACTAACCGCCATATTATTCACTCGATACATCCAGATTTAAACTTAAATCTAGATGAATTTACATTGATTTTGTATGATTTACATCCAGATTTAAGTTTTAATCTGGATATATTGAGTGAATAATATGGCCGTTAATAAACAGTTTTTCAAAAATTAATTTTCAAACTTAAATTTTTGAAAAAAAAAAAAATATTAAAAAATTGTATTCAAACTGATTGGGCCATCTCACACTGGGTCAATTTTGAACCAGACTAACCCCTATGTAGCTTTTGCCTCAATCGCACACGAAACAAAGAAAGCCGGCGCAAAATCTTGTGTATATGAAACGGCTTTAATTGTATAGAAGTATTTTTTTCAATTTGACGCTTAGGACAACAAAAAAATGTTCTGTTTTTAAAAAATAACAATTAAATTCCGCATAATAACAGATTTTTTTTGCCTAGAAACAATTAACTTGTATTTGTATTAGTAGTTGAACTTTGTTATTCCTCTCACAACAAGGAAGAATAATTTGCCCCTTTCATTCTGCGCTCTTCAACTCCCTCGCCTACAAGCTGCAATTGGCCCAGGTTGAATTGCTTTCGTGTGTGATAGCCCATTTTGTTCAAAATTTTACATCATTAAGACCCATTTGCTGAAAAGAAACTTAAATATTTAAGTTCAACTTAGGAGCTTATGTGACAATTTACGATGACGAAAAAAGAAAATAAGCGTTTAAGTTGAACATAAATATTTATGTTTCGTTTCAGCAAACGGCCCTAAGTAGTATTTTTGCGTTTAGTATTAAATGCCCCATTAATTTTTAGTGAAACATTAAAACCATATGTAATGTAGGTATTCTAGTTTTTGAGAAAGCTTAAATTAATACATAACGTAAGTACCCTAAAAAAGCACAACAGGTAACACAAGTGGAAACAAAATATGAAATTTCATCCCACACGACTTAACAGCCAATCTCACACAATTTGACATTGTGTTAATAAATGAAAATTTTTAGGATTGGTTCTAAAACCATCACACATTCTATCCCACTTGTGGGTTTGAGGTTATGGTGAACTGATTTGTTCGACGCAAGCAAGTGTGGAAGCAAAATATGAAAACATTTTCTTTACATAAATTTGGCAGTCGTGAGTAATTCTATCACACTTTTTTTTTTTGACGTGTGTTGATACTCGATGGGAGAGTGTGGAAGGGCTATTATTGGTATCTGACTTTTATGAAATCTAGAGATTTTCATTTAATTATTAATTTAATTTGATTATTAGTAAGGCCCAGTGTTTGAGAATTTTTTTACTGGCCAGCGTGCTGTTTACGGTGCTTGTGGTTTTGCTGGTTTAATCTGTTTCACGCATAAAATTCAAAGTGCGAACGAGCTTTTAAAGCAAAACTTCTCAAACTTTCCATTCGCACTCAAACCAAAAATGTCAAAATACAGATGGCCCTTTAGATGGCTGATTTATTTGTTTTGTTGTAGGAGCGAAATAAAAAAATTGTTTTAATTTTTCTAAAAGCCTTTTTGTACGTATCTATCTAGGAAAAAAGACAATCATGGACCCAAAACTTCTTAAACAATCATTAAAAGAAGTTCGAGATGCAATTAAAAATGGAAACAACTCTTTAGCCATCGAAAAATGCAAAGTATGTACCGGCAAATTTTTGTTCAACAAGCATTTTTCTCATAAACTTTGTATAAATATAGGAGATCCTTCAAGCAGATCCTGAGAACTATATGGGTCTAGTATTGCTAGGAGCTGCATACCAAAGCATAGACCAAAATCAAGTAAGTCAAAATTAAGACAACGCAGAATTTTAAATTACAAAAACCAAAAAAAACTTCCAGGCAGCTATTCATCTACGAAAAGCAGTAGACTGCTCTACAACTCCCACTTTAGCTCTCCAAGGACTAGCCAATTGTGCTCCAAAAGACGAACTTCCTGAAATCTACGAAAAACTAATAGATCTCGTTCCGTAAGCATTGGAATTTTGATTTAACTTTTGTAGTACTTGATTAGCAAGTGTTTTATCTTTTAGTGAAAAGTCATGTGAATATTTCGAGAAAATCTCATCTGTAGGCTTAGCTTCATCTAAGGCCACCCAAAAATGCATAGAAGTTCTGAAAAAAGCTGCTTTGGCCGCTCAAACAACAGACACAAAACAATCGTCTTATTTGAATCTGGCCAAAATTTGGGTTAGCCAAGATGACATCGATGATAATGATCTCAAATTGGTTAGCTGACCCATTGTTATCCTTGAACTCATACAAAATTAAATAGCTACAATTTTTAGTTTAGATCCTGTCTTGAAATTGCCATTAACATAAGCGACAGTAACGAACCCCATTTTCAAATTAAATTCTTTAAAAGATATTTGAAGCTCCTCTATAAACAAACTGATTTGGAAAAACTTTTAAAGATGTCGGATCACATGTATAACTTTTTTCCAGAGGAGCTTTGTCCTCTAGAATGGATTTGTAAAGTTTATAGTGAAAATTACAAAAACAACACAGATATTCTGTCGGCTCTCGATATGCCGATTGAGTTTTATGCTGAGAAATTGGAAAATCTTAATTCAAAGTCCAGTTTAGCTCTTCTTATTAAAGCCATAAAGGCATTTGAATCTGAACAGATGGTTACAGCTAGAACTTTGCTAAATCAATTAAACCAGATTCAACCAGGCTGTAAAGTGGCACTGGAATTAATGGCACGTACAGAAATGGAAATTGGAGCGTATATCCTAGCAGCGCCAATTGTTCAACCTTTGGGTTGGACAAAAGAGTATGGGGTGTGTCTATCCCATTTTAAGTGTGCAGATGATCTAAAGAAAGCAATAGAAATACTCGATGCTTTAGAAAAGAGCGAAGAGGTTTTAGATTCTTTGGCAAGGTACGTTTTTTCTTCTTCAATTTCGATAGTTTTTTTTTCTAACTTTTCATTTCAGATGCTACCGCCGACTAGGTGAAGAGGAGAAGCTCAAAGAACTCCCACTGTCATTGCTTCTCGAAGCCAAATACAAGCTGTAGGTTATGCAAACATTGTTTCTTTATTTTTTTTTTTCTTACAAAAACAAAAAAACAATATTTACCAGCTCACCAACAGAAGCTTTAGAAAAATTAAGCACTTTTTCCGATCAGGAGTCTTACGAAGTACTCTTGTTGAAAGGAGAACTGAACATTTTGGTCCAGAAATACGATTCTGCCTTGATATGCATGCTTAAGGCAGCTAGATTAAGACCATACAGAGCTGAATGCTTTGAGCACCTAGGGAAAATCTACATGGCTCTGCAGGATCAAACAAGAGCTATTAAATGTTTTGAAAAATGCTGTAGTTTAGATAACCTTAATGAATCAGCTGTTGATCTTTTAAGTGAAATTTATCTAGAATCCGGAGAAGAGGTAAAATTAATTCGCCAATTTCACTCATCATAAGTCTAAAAGTGAGTACTTATTCTAGTTTCAGGAAAAGAATCTTAAACTATTATTGGGTGCTTTGGAGAAGAGTCCCATTGGATTGTTAAAATGGGTGCATTTTAAATTAGGAATACATTATTTGACTGTAAAGGACTTTGATGGGGCGATTAATTCGTTTAGGGAATCGTTGAAATTTGATGTAACTGTAATTGTTTCTTGGGAGTGCTTGGGTGATGCATATAGAGAACGAGGATCTTATAATTCAGCTGTGAGGGTGTTTCAGAAAATTCTTGATCTTGATCCAGGAAATGTCTATGCAAAGTTGCAAGTTGCTTTGATTAATATGGTAAGTCTCCACATGAAATCTTGTCATTTGCCTTTCAAGTTTAGGGCTCTTACATTTAGTCCTAATGTAATATATTAACTAAATATTTGTTCAACTCCTTCAGACTGTTAGAATGTATACAGAAGCGATCGAAAAGTTTGACGAACTTCTAGCCGATCATCCGAACTACCTGCCTGGCCTGAAAGGCGCTGCTGAATCTCACATTGGGCTTGCCAATAATCTTAAGCTTGAAAAACGTGTTGGACGATGCAAGCATCATCTTCAACTGGCTGTGAAGTATTTGGAAAGGTAATAGAAAGGCTGATTAAAAGTTTAGTTTTCCGTGTTTTGAAATTTTTCGATAACCCAAACATGTCTTTGTAGAGCTTTTATAAATGGCAAAAAAGATATGGTTTGGTTGTGGAGGCTGGCAGCTAATACGTTCGTTCAAGTCGCATTGCTGCCCACATCCAAAGCTCACTTGGAAGTTTCTGGTAAATTAGCAAAGCAAGGTGACGATGATATAGTTGTGCTGGATCGAAAGCAGCTATTAGCTCTTGCCACAAGGTAAACATTTTAAAGTGCTGTAAGCTTCGTAACCTCACTTAAGTAATTCACAGATTTTATACTTGCGCCCTGAAACTAACTCAAAATACATTCCTTTGGTATGAGCTGTCGATTTGCGCCTATAATACCGCCAATTTTGAACCAAACGATGAAGTCAAGCATCTAGATCTGGCAGTGAAAGCCTGTAAAATGGCCATAAGCCATCAGAGTGATCGTTGGGAGAACTGGAATGCACTGGGAGTGTTTAACACTCACAAAGCCATCAACGACTTACCCTTTGCTCAGCATTGTTTCATTCAAGCCTTGATGATGGATCGAAAATCTTACACAACGTGGACAAATCTGGGAGTACTCTATCTAAAACTTAATGATATTAAACTGGCCAATAAAGCATTCCAACGAGCACAACAATCGAGTCCGATATATCCAAATGCATGGATTGGTCAAGCAATGATAGCTGAACTCATTGCCGACGAGGAGGAGGCTCTCGATCTCTTCAGGCATTGCCAGCAGTTTGAATACCATTTGGAATCCACTATTGGTTATGCTTATTGGGTGTGCAGCATTCTCGGAAATGCAGAGAAGCGCAAAGAACCGAAATTCAAACGAACAATCGAACTTATGTTCGCCGGAACGGTTGCCCTCGATGCCATTAGTTGGTATTTCGCAGTTGAAGAGGAAAATTGTTCTCCGGAAGCACTATCCTATCTAGGTTTTCTCAATGCCAATCATCAACTTTGGCGTCCAGCTATTAGAGGATACTTACAAGCTGTTCAAAAAGCAAGTCCAGAGGCGAGAAATAAACTCTACACAAACTTGGGCTATATGTTTTTGAAGAACAATGAGCCAGAGAAAGCAATTGATGCCTTCAACTCAGTGTCCGAAGCTAGTTTCCAGCCAATTGTTGGCCTAGCTCTGGCATACTTCCGAGCAGGACAGCACCAAGAAGCATATTCAGTGTATAATTCAATTCTTAAGAGTGTAGCTGGCAGCGAAGAGGATAAAGCGGCTATGATATTAGTCGCAATGGCTTCAATGGTTTATTCTTCACAGGGCGAGGCTGATACTAAGACTATTCTTTATCAATGGTAGGTGATATACTTGATTGTGCACACAAGTTTGTAACCTCCCGATTTTAGTATTCTCCTAAAAGACTCACCAATTGAAGCTCTATATTCGGCCTGTGCTCTTGGAATCCTTCATCAGGACAACCAACTGACTGAGACAATTTTGTCGGAATTGAAAAAGTATGAACGATCTCTGGAACATTGTGCACACATCGCCTTCCTAACATCACAGTATCACCTCAAAAACGTAGGTTCACCATTTTGCTTTGATTAAATTTTTCAATTTCATATAATTAAGTATGTACCTATATTCTTTTCAAGAATCAAACGAGAAAGGGGCTCACTTATCTCATCTCTCGCGTCCACATATATCCACAATGTGCTGAACTGAGGAAGGTTCTGGCAAATTATTTGTTAGAGAATTATGGCCAAATGCGAAAATATTTCTTAGCCACCAGTCAAATGGCATTGAGTGCTATCGATTTGGGCCACAGTAGCTCCAAGAAGTATGAGTTTTATTTTGTTCAGTAAAAAAAGATTAACTTTGAGATTATTCTTTTTTATAGAAATTCATGTATTGAAGATGCAAACTCACTGATGACAGCCAGTAAGGCAGTGAAAGCTATCGATAAACAACGTTCGATAAAACTCATTCAGCGAGCCATACATTTATATCCTCAAAACAAAGAAGCTTGGAACGCTTTGGCTGTGAGTGTTGGAGCCTAAATTAATTGAATGAAAAATAATGTTTAAATATGAAACAAATGCGTTTTTAATTTTAATTTTAATTTAGGTAATGTCTACGGAAAAATCTTTATTTTACTTAACAACAAAGTTACTTTCGGCATTTCCCAGTTATTTAATTTAACTAAGTCTACGCTCTAAGTCTTAAAGCATTTCGGTTGAGCCTTATAATGAAAGTAATCAAAGTGAGATCGCCGGGAAGAAAAGAAAATTTTTGTGGAATGATGGCCATTAAAAGCTGTTTTGAATCTGTTATGATAAAAGAGGCCTTTTAAATTCCTATTTGCTCTCATTCGAACAACACTAAACTTATTAAAATTTTATTAAATCTTTAAAATTTGAGAAATATTGATGCAAGTACTTGTTACAAAAAATGAAACTATTCAACAAACAACTAAATTTATATGATTAAAACCAAATCCAAGTAAAGACGCACGAAAATGTAAGTCAAAGATTTTTACTAAAAGCAGTAGAAAAAACTTGTTTGAAGTATTGTCTTGCTTTTGACTATCTCTAATAGACTATTGAATTCCCTTTCCGACAGAGCCTTTTCAACAATCATCAAGAAGGCGTACTACCTCAATAAATTTACTCGTCATAATAATTAAGCTTTTGTGGAACTGCAAAGCCATTGTTTCCTGTGTTGAAAGTTGCTGTTGATTGAAATTTGAAAGCTTGAAAGCATTCAAAAGTAAGTTTTTCTCTTTTTTTAATTTTTCAATTAAATAAGTCGCTTCAATTCGCCGAACCGCCCGCGCCGTACTATTTCCCCTAAGCGCTAGCTCAGTCAGTACAATTCCCTCATACCTACTTCTTATTTTATTTTTGAGAAAAGAAACGCAAGGGATGGAAATAAATTTGTAAAAATGCTTTTATAAACAAAACTGTTATAATTTGGCATGTCTGGGGAGTCACTTCCTTTACTTTTATGGGATAATCTAGGAATATAGATCAATAGCGTGAATTCACTTTGAGTATGCAGTTTCAAATAGCTGCACCATTTTATGGAAGTGTTGGATACATTCATAAAAAAAAAAAAAAAAAAACAACCCAATCCTTCGAGCCGGATTTGAACCAGCGACCTATGGATTTCTATCTTTCTCAACTCTACAGTCCACCGCTCTACCAACTGAGCTATCGAAGGTTGTTACACCTCTTCTGTCAAATTGTGTTGTTCACAGATTAAGTGGAATTTTTCACGGTAACGATGAGTCTAGGGGGAAAAAACTTTGTTCACAATTCTTTTTTTTTGTTCAGAGTAGAGCTCCTAGAGCACTGCACTGAGCAGAGCCTGAGCAAACGGAGTAAACTCTGTGCAGAGTGTGCTCAGAGCACACCGATTTAATTCATACCATCTAAGAATAAGGTTATAAAAAAATATTTGTAAAAATTGTAAATACAATATTATTTGAACTATGTATTTAGAAGTGCTGGATTGGAAAAAAATAACTAAATCGATCCAGTCATTAAAAACATATAAATTGAATATTCTAAAACTAAGGCATTTTTCTCCAAAAAAGAAAACCAATCTGCGATTTTTTTCTGTCAAAAACCTGAAATGGAGTTTTATTTCAATTACTTAAGACAATGCATGTCCAAAGGATCATTAAATCCGGTAAAGCTATTTTCAATATAAAAGCTATTTTCAAATAATTAAAAAAAAAAAAAAAAAAAAAAAAAATTAGGTTCAAGAAAAAGTAGGTATCTGCCTTAATAAAATTTATAAGAAGGTAATTTATATGAGAAATTCGAGAAAAAAAAAGGTGCTCATCAAAGATGTCGATGCTCAATCGTTCAGCACCTCCTCAAGTATTTTATTCATACCTAATGGAGCATGTGCTTGGAAAAGTTGAGTTTTGAGCAGGTGCTCCTTTTTATTCATATCACACAATGTCTCCAAAATGGTAAGACGATTTTTTTTTAAAATTATTCCATGCTTCAAATTTGAGTACCAACAGACAAATATTTAAGATTAATTCATACCGCTCTAACGGGGTTTTAATTTTTTATAAATTCATATTTCAAGAGCTTGATTAAAGGAGATTTTTTTCATACAGATGAAAAACTTGAGAACTTAAATTTCTTATCTGTTCTTCTTTATTTCTTTATTTTTATTTAGAAAAAGTTGAAGGTAATATATGCAACTGATTTGCCGAAAAACTTGGTGGAAGATTGTGTGTTCAACGCACTTAAGATCTTTATAGTGCATATTATGGAAAAAAAAAACATGTTTTCTCCGTAAAAAAAAAAAAAAACAATATACCTACAAAAATATCGTTTTTGTGTTTTTTTTTTCGTCATTTTTAATGTGGTAAATACTTTCGCTTAACTTTTTTTTTCGAATAACATCCATGCTTTTATAAACATATTTTAATTACTTCTAGACACGTTATAACACACGTTTTTTTTAAAAATAAAATCCCATTTGCATTTGAAGAATGTCTAAGCCCACATTTAATCCAAGACCAAAACCGTTCTCAAACAACAGTTTTTTTTTTTCAATTCAGGAAATTACTCAATAAGCATAGAGGCACTGTGCTGAATAACAAATTCCGGCTCGGACAGAAGTCAGAAAGAGTAAATTCTCTTTTTAATATAGTTTATCTCAATTCTCATCTCATACATTTTCTAATTTATATTACTCTCTAAACTCTCCACATTTACAATTTACTTCGTCTACTAAACAACGAATAAATTTAAAAAAAAAAGATTGAAACAAACAAAACCAACGCCAAAGATTCACGAAAACTGTCGTCGTCGTCAGTCAGATCGGTGGGCAAAGGTAGGTAGTACGACAAAAGAAAAGACAGAATCAGTGAATAGAAGAAGAAAAAACCACAGGTTTGTTAAGTCCCTACTTCCAAGTCGTATTTAAGACTTTCAGTCGTTTGCTAGACATACGAGTTAAAGGTTCGCTTAACGGTTAAACTTCAATGTCCAACGGTCGTTTATTTTGTTTCGAATTTGTCCGTGTGACAAAAGCAGACAGGGAATCGTAATTTTGGGTTTTTCAACCCTAAACAAGGATTAAGTGATTCGGAAAAAAATTCATATAAGTGACAAAGGATTAATTTCACTCATTTGAACCTGCCAAGTGAAAAAAAAATAATATATTTTTTTTGTTGTTAAAAAAGTGTAAAAAAACAGAGCGTGCGATTTGAGCGCAGTGCAATTTGCAATATCGTATTACGCGATCGCCTACGCCCGGCTTTGGAATTGTATTTGTAAATATTTTGTTGCAGCAACAACAACACTCAACAAAACATCTCAACACCCCACAACTGCGGTAGAATCTGGTATCTAATTCAATTCACCTGGGGCAACAAGCACCACAGAGTTAACTACTCCAATTCCAGCACCTCGCACCGCGTCGCAACCGTTGATCAGTCGTCCGATCGGAACGACGACGAACATACCGCAAATATTTTTGGTTTTCTTCATCCCGTGTTCGTGTGATTATTTACGATCAGTTATTTGTTTTCATTTTATTCGTTCAATCTCGAGATTGGATTTCAAATCCATGTGATTTAAAATTCAAAATTAAAAAAAAAAAATATTAAAAAAAAAAAAAAAAACAGACAAAGGTGGGAGAGAGAGAGAGCGACGAGGAAATTCGAAGGAGTACCTGTTTTGCTAGCTGTCAGGCACAAATTGTCATAATTATTTTTGACCTTAAGTTCTATCTAAATGTAAGTGTATCTTAAATTATTTAGAATGTATATTTAAAGATGTTTATTTCTATTTTATTGTTTTTTGTCCCCGGAGGAAAGCATCTTGTTTAAAAGAATTAATGATAATTACAAAAAATAAAAAAAACATTGGTGCTTTCGAAATTGACGTGTGAAGATTGTTTACACTCTTGGCACCATATTTTTTTTTTTTGCGTATTTTTTGGTTTTTCATTTTCGGCATCTGGGGTAGCGTGGGTAGCATGATTTTAACAGCCAAGACAAACCATCAATGGCATTGAATGAATAGAAGAATATAATGTTAGAAAGCTATTAAATGATTTATTTCGGTTTTAGATGTCAATGAACGCTTTACGCAAATTAAGCATTATTAAAAAAGAAAAAAATGGATTTCGAAAAGTTCCACTTCTAACAACATCCGGTAGACGTAGAAGTCTATTGTTATTATTATTCGAAGAAGATTATTTTTATTGCTACAAGGTTTATATTTTTTCTAATTAATGTTGGCGTTCGATAAGGTTTTTGTGGGTAGATTTTTGAAAGTGTTATAAATGACTATCAGTACTAGATACCTATGGGTATAATTTTTGTAGGTATCTATTTAAATTATTGTGACTCAGAGTTGAAAATTCAATAATCAGACAAGGTCATCAGTTTGCAATACATTGTATGTTTTGTTCATTTGAACGCACATTAGGTTTTTATTAGATCGTTAAATAAACATTAGTACCTATACAAAAAAACTTATGCAATTTAGATGTGTAAGACACACAAAGTGCAATTAGTTTGATTCAAATAAAGCCAAAGTGCACACATTTACACGTTTGTAATTAGGAAAAAAAATAAATCACAAACATAGATCTAGCCACCTATTGTGATTTTCTCAATGTTTGTTCATATAGATGCTGGATTAGGTAGATGTTTCGAAATGTTTTTTTTTTTTCTTTTCGTTAAGTGGGTCAGAAATCTACCTTTTGTAAAAACAACAGGCAAATTTATAATTGTCACATATTGCGATTTTGATTTTAGGTACCTAACTACTGGTTTGGAAGGTTAGTATAAGGGGTTGAAAAATTGGGTTAAAAAGCGCTAATTTGATCATATAAATTCGGTTATATGGTTAATATGAAGAAATGTCAAATAAAATCACTACGATTATCAACAAATCCAGTAGTCGAACAAATTTTTGGCGGTTAATGGAGCGAGTCTGACTAATTTAATAAAAAGTAATCTTACGGTCGCCTCTCATGTAGGTACTTCTAAGCTATTGGGTATGGTTTTACAAAATTTTTCAGTCGAAAAATACCATTTTTTATAGAAATGGTTGGAATCGCTCTTTCTCTTTCGAACTTTCGACTGAATTTGTCTAAGCTTTCATTTGATAACCTATTTGTCTCAGTTAATGTTTGAACTAAAGCTTCCGCAAGTTTTTGGCAACGTTAGGCAAGGGCCTGGCAAGTCTTCGGCAAGGAAAACATGCTCGAGTGAAACATGACACACCCCTTTAAGTGCCCCGCTGACAACATTTATTTAATAAAATACTGGTAAGGCTCTTGATGGTAACTATCTACGTTCATAGTGAAATAATTTTAAGGAAATTAATAAAAGCAGAATCTTATTATATCCTATATCGTAATAAAGATCTTTGTGCAAATTTCAAATAATGATAATGACGGTGTGTTAAATAGTAAAATCACAACTGCAGACAAAACGGAACCACAACTCATTTTGACATTTCTCAGAAATCAGTTTCCAGTTGTTCTACCTAAAAAGCAAGTGCAAACAGACTCACTGAACAGCAAGCCAAAACAGTTTAGAACAGAAAATTTCTCATTGAACTTGCTCGCTTTTCTGTTCTAAACTGTTCCGAACAGCCTCACGGCGAGAAATGCTTTATGATGTATTATTTCATTGATTAAAATTCTTTTTTAAGAGAGAACTACTGCTATAAGAGATCTCGTCACGCTGGTGTCTCATTTTCTCGTCGCATTGTGAAACAGCCTTCATGTACAATTATAACCAGGGCATCGAGGAACTGGATCACTAGATGTCTATCTAGATTAATAGACGGTGTTCACATTGGACTTACTCCTTGGATTTTTTTTGACGTCTATATACTTTTTCTCGTTCCCACTCTGTGGTGAGAAAGAGACAGGCAAGTGAGGCAGGATTTTTTAAATTTTTTAAAAATTTGTGGATTTTTTTTGACGTTTCCTTTTGTGACATGTGTTTTGTTAGTATTTAGTTTTTGTTTGGCACTTAAATACTACAGAATCGAAGTTGTTTCAATTGGAAATATATTTTTTTAGTGAAATATTAATTTTATGATTGAAAAATTTCTAGTTAAATTCTCCGGCGAATAAAAATTTGTGTTTTATTTTAAAGACTACTGAACGTCAGAGTGAATCGGTCGTGTGTGTCTGAACACGAGCTGACTGACTTATGCCAACAAAAATCGTGAATCTGAGTCCAATGTGAACACCGTCATATAATACTGAGCGACTGACAGCTTCTAGCTTTGACCCTCATATCTGAAATGATTGAATGAAAAACCATGTAAAACAAAATATGTGGAACAAATCTAGTTTTTACTAGTCAGAGCTTAGGAAGAATTAAACTGACGAGGCAAAAAGGTTCATAACTGGCAGGGGCCTAGCGAATGTGTATAGTAACCCTTGTTAGTAAATATGAAAAACTTGCCAAGCCCTTATTGAAAACTAGATTCTTTTTCCAGGCGCGGGCTGTCGGTTTCCTCTTTTTCATAAGCCGCGATGAGATAGGTAATGTTACGGTCGATTATTTGTCCTAGAAATATTTCTCGAGAATGTTCCCGGAAACTCGAGCTGTAGATATGAGAAATACCAATTTTTTACCGTTATAACAATTTTTGTAGTAGCAGTGGCATGAAGATTAGTACGTAGGACTGTCATGACGGAGGTCTAACCTCGTCTACCTAATAATAATCAGCCCTATCACGAATTTCATCGTAATCGGAAACTTGTTACGAATCCCGGAAAAAAAAACTATCACAGAATCCATCGTAGTGGAAAATCTCATAACAAATTGCCATTACGAATGGATTCTGTGATAGTTTTTTTTTTTTTTTGAGATTCGTAAAGTTTCCGATTACGATGGAATGAGTGATAGGGCTGAATAGAAAAATGGCTACTGCCTCTTGCGGGGAAGTGACAAGAGCGTCCCTTAGAAAATTGCCGCTTACATTAGCCGGATTCGGCAATAAACTGTAGGTCTCCTCTATTCCTGCAGTCAATGACTGAATAAAAATTAAACAACGAATTTCACAAACGCCAATAAAACAACTTGACTGCCATAGATTGTCAATATCGACGCTTTCCTATTTGAAAACACTTAATTATGATCAAAAAGCGTCTTACCAAAACGCTCGATAACACCATTAGATGTTGCACTTCATATATAAAAGTCATGTGCTACCATAATTTGTCATCAAAATTCATTTGGTATGCATACTTATTGTGTTTTTTATATGTGGGATTGGGCGACTAGGTGCGTACCACGCAACTACATAGTTGCCAGATATAATTAGATGCTGGCATAACTAGATGCGCTCTCCCATTTAACACCATTTATTCAAAGTATGAGAACAAAAATTGTCAGCTGGGTATATTTGGCCTAGGATATCTTTTCGAGTTTGTGCTCAGTTCCGTATAGTCAAACTACATTTAAAAAAAAATGTTTAGTTTTATTAAATATTGAAAAGATTTTTTTTTAATTGAATTATAAAATCTGTCTAGTATTTTCTTGCTCTCTAAACAATGTTTTTATAAACAATTTTCAGTAAAAGTATTTTCCACATTATTGCATATAATATTTCTGTTGCTCAATAATTAACTTGCAACAGTATTTTATAATTAAGTATAAGATACCAATCAAAAACAAGCGCGAAATGTTTTTTCTTCTAATTAAATATGCTAAATTCTCATAAAGTTATAATAAAAAAAAAAAAAACAACAAATAGTCATTACCTTTAATAAACCTACCTATCCCACCAACCAGGCGTAATGATCAATTATGTATAATTTTGTTGTTGTTGTTGTTTTTTATTTTGTTGTTGCTATTATTTACTCCACCATTCATGTAAAATTTGCATTTAATTGCAATATTCAGTTGCATGCCCAATTGCTATAGGTACATATATCTAAAAGAAAAAAAAAAAAAACATATGAAGCACTTTTTCCGCATAATGTGCTATCAAGCTGTGTGTTTAGTCAGATTGCTGCGTCTCATGCTATGACGTAAGACTGCATGGAATGTTTCGCTATTATTTTGTGCAATTTGCAATAAATTTTAAAATGGAATTCTCCATGGTGAAAAGATCAAGAGGAAGACCAACAAAACAGTACATACCAGTGGCGTGGCGTCCATATAACACGATTCCTATCGAGTTACCTTTTGAAATTCTAACTTTAAACATTTAACCACGTTAAATTAAATAACGAGCAACATGAATCTAAACGAATACACAATATGTGTCCATTCCTCACATCAGCACCCGCACGCGACATTTTACCCGCCAATCCAACCATAACACAAACAGTCAAACACAATAATCAATATGCCTAATGTTGTTCTACTCAACGCACGCAAACACAAATCATCAAAAAAAAAGTATAATGTCTCTCTTCTCCAACTCCACAATCAACATACTATACATAAAAAAACCCTACTTTCTGCTGGAACTGGATAGGATAGTACAAATTTGTTCTCTTTGCTTTTGTTCCCTATTATTCATTCACAGAAAAAAAATCCGTCATAAAGACGCAAGACACCGTGTTACTTTTTCCCATAAGAAAGCATGTATGAACAGAGAGGTGTCACGCTCTCTGTTCAATACACGCTGGCTTATGCAAAATAATAACTCGGTTTCTTGCGTCTTATTTTGTATGCGAATGAATGCAAAAGGGAACAAGAGCAAAGAGAACGAATTTGTTCTATCCAGCAAGAGATAAGTTGAAGTTCTATTTGTTTTTGTGTTGTATTTGAAGTTGGTTGGAGTAGAGGGAATTTTGTATGTATCTCGCTGCGCTGCTGTATGAAGTTCATTGAGCAGGGCAGGTAGAGGCATATATTATGTTTACTGTTTGTGGAGGTGCATTATTGGTTTCTGTTTGAAAATTTCAGTTTAATTCGAAAGATAACACGCTTTTTCCCGTCATATTGGTGAATTTTGTGTGTCTAATTCACTGCGCTATGTTTATTAAGTCTTAAGTTTATTGAGCAGGACAGGTAAATTCTGTTTCTGTTTGAAAGATTTAGTTAGCAAGCAGATTGCGATGCGTAATTTGAAGTGAATTTTAATGTTCTTGTTTTAAATTAAAAACAAAATCAAATAAGAACAGTGAAAAGTGAAAAGTTTGTTTATTTCAAATTATTGCTAGCTGAAATAGGCATTAATAAATGTAGATTGTTGCTTAACTGATTTTCTTTTGAAGGAAGCAAATGATTTTAGTAAGTTGAATTTTATTAAACAGAAAAAAAGTTATAGAAATAGGACACTCTACTCTTTCATTTATGAAGTTCCTTATTTTTTTCTTTATAACGTGAATTTAAACTTTCTTTAAGGTAGCATTTGCATCTGCCAAAAACAGTTTCTTTAGAAGGCACTTTTATTATATAAAAATTGGTTTGAATTGCTTTACTTATTGAACGTGGAAAGCAGATATGCAATAAACATTATTTTTCAGGTAGACATTCCTTACTTAACGTTTGTGGGTGATTAATTTTTCTTCGAGTTACCATTTGAAATAATCCACGCCACGCCACTGGTACATACACACATCAGACACAATCCAGAGAGAATGAACATACAAAAAGAGAAAAACCAACATCTTGGTTTGGTGGTTGCGGTTTGGTTTGGTGTATCCCCAACCCCGATCCCCATACACACACTTTAGCAGCATTATATTCTATTTCTTGGAGCTCGTGTTTATCTATTAAAATCTAAGACTGGAGGTGTTCAGTAGACCGCAGATGCCAGCTTTAACCACCAAAATTATAGGTATACCTATATGTACATACATATATAAATTTAAATGAGTACGTAATGTACCCATAGCTGCCACACACATTTTTGAAGCTGGCGTAAATATTTTTGCATTTTAGTTGCAGAATTAAAAAAAAACTAGATTTTAGTTTCTTTTTTTTCCGGTAGAAGTTATAATAAGCTAAATATAGGCGCCCATATTCTGCATTTTGGACCAAATCGAATTGAAATCGATTATTTTACTTGAAATGAAACTCCATATGTTCTACGATTCGTTCGTTTTCGAAAATTTCGCAATTACTTCGAACTGTCAAAATTAAAGGTGTATCTAATTTAATTTTCAGTTACATTTTGAACCAGTTAATCATGAAACTAACTGCAACTGGGTCAATTCTAACAATAATTCAAAAAGTATTAGCAAAGTTGATAGAATACGTTCAGAAAACGGAATAAACCGAAATGCAGAACATTAATTTTCATTTTCGAAAATTCAACCGATTATAAGGCTACTTTCAGTGGTGATTATAGTCTAGTATGTTAACTTTATGTGCCACAGCCACAAATGTGGGGTGGGTTCAAAATTATTTTTTTCAAAATTATGCTTTCGAAATTCTGCTTTTAATGGCGAAAAACTGTTATAATAGTTATAAATTTCTCTAATCTCCAATTTCGTCTTTTCAAAATTCTGCAAAATTTTAGATTTTGAACTTTGGTTTTACAAATTTATCTATTCATTTCCTAGAAAGCAAAGGAATTAAAGAAGCATGTCATCGTCGCTTAAAATTGATGGTCGTTCGCTTGAATCACAGTACACATAGTGAAACAGTAAACATTGTGAAATTGTCATCAAAATGGGAAAGAAAAGAACAATTTTTGGCTCATGCTTCTTCTTATGATTGCGCAATAACGGTATCCTAAAAAATTCATTTGCTGAAATTTCTCAATACAAAAAATATAAAGCTTTAGAATGCTTTTTGTTTTATCTCAATACGACCACTTTTCACAGAGATACAGCTTTTCAAAAAAACACTACAAAAAAGTGATTTTTTGTTTGCTCCCTTAATTTTTTTGACAAGTGTATTTCAAACTCAATTTCTCTTAAATAATTTGAAATAAAAACAAAATAAAAGAACGGAGTTAGTTATAAGTGTTGAAATTGGTTTTTAAGAATTTTTTTTTTGTAGTTTAAGTGGTTTTTTTTTTTTTTTTATAAAATTGCCCCTCCTGCCTAAACGGGGGGGAAAAGACCCCTCCTATAGGATTTTTTCTCGTCTCGTATCAATCTACACCCTCTAGCTTTTTGTCACACCTTGTGCGAATCACTTAATTACTTAAAGCACACTCAAATTATGTCAAAGTGTATTCGTATGTAGTCCGAGAGGGACTTAACATATGTACACATAATAGGCGTTTTTGTTTTTTTAGTTCAGAGTGGGTTCAGAGTAGAGTACTGAGTAGACCCTCAGCGAACGGAGTAAACTGAGCAGAGTATGTTCAGAGCACTCCGATTTAATTATGAAACACACCCGAGCACTCGATTGTCATCTGTCAAATTAGGTACATGGAAACTGTATGAAGTTGGCGTCTCCTCAGTTAATATATTCAGAGCTGGAGCACGCTCTGAACGCACTCTGAACGAAAAAAAAATACTTATTCCAAGCTCTGAGCGATCTGAACTCAAAAAGAAACACAACATTTCAGTTTGACAATTCGGGTTCAGCTCTGAACTAAAAAAGAAAAACTCCTAAATGTTTAAATTGTTCCAATGTGGAACCAAAATATGAAATTCAGTTTCATTCACAACAATTTGATAGTATAATAGTTGCATGGAATTGTTTTACTTTTTTAATTTGACATGCTTAGTGAGATAGTGTGGAACAGCCTTAAGCCACATTTTATATCAGTTTATAGTTTCTTCTTTATGCTCCTGTGTATCTTTTATTTCACAATATTCAAAAATCAGAATAAAATATCAACAGCTTGTCTAAAAAGCATTATGCAATACCTATATTTCTCCATTTGTATGTTATGAATATTGTATTAAAAAGAAACACAATCCACATTCATATAATATTAAGCTAAATCACGTTCCATAATGCTCGCGTAATATTTTTGCCAAAAAAATTATACGTGTACTGGAAACAAAATTGCTAGCAAATATGTGCCATCATAGGAATTTCAAATATTTTATTGCAAAAATTACGTACATACATATATGAACATATGTAGGTCGTTTCTACTAAATTTTGATTTCACTCAAAAAAAAAAAAAACACCCGCAACGACTGACAAAAAGAATTTGGCATTGACTTTACTTTCAACATCATCATAAGTTGTCTTATTAACTGGTACAAAACGACGATTAATAAATTGAGCTTCATATCCGTTTTTGAATAAAAAAAAAAATAAAATAAATTCCTTGTATCGGGAGATTATTGCACTTAGCCATACATGCTCGCGTATATTGCTCATCATCTTTCGATGTTGTTAACCTTTTGCAGGCTAAAAAAAAAAAAAAAAAAAACCAAAGAGCTTGAAGATCTTGTTCAAGGTTTAATAAATTATTATTCAAATTAAAATCAAATAAACCTGGAATTATTTTATTAAACTAAATAACACGCTATATAGTTGGTTTTGTTGTCTGAAGTGAGATTTGAACCACCTTTGTTAACAACTTGCTCCGGGCAAAACATTTATTGGTTTTTAATGAAATGCCAGAAAGTCTGATTTCTTATTAAATGTTATTTAAATCCCGATAGCGTTGCTTTCGGTGTGTAAAATGATTCAATTTGTCAAAACATTAGATATAGTAGAAGCTTCCCGGAACCGAAATGTTTTCTAGAGTTATGTGTGTTTAAATTAACAACAGGTCTTTACCATCGATAAATTCGTATCAACTATTGTTTCTTATTCAAGCAACCAAACTAATCCATTTGATAACATTTTTATGAAGCTTAAAATTAATGCTTATAAAGTGACAGCTACATACACACTACATATATTGTTACTTTATCATTTTTTATGAAGTCCAATAATTCTATTAACATAATCAAAAAGCAAGAAAAAAATGTAGCACCTATCTCCCCGTGTAAATAACTTCAACATGTCAATGGGGTGTTTAAGGCACCTGCTACATCGTATCTGTCAAATTAACACAATCTATCTAATTGATATTTTCTCAATCATTCTATAAAATGAAAATGAAGAAATTTTCGAGTCCCTTTTGATTATTATACACGATGGCACAATCGATCTTGGCACATTAACGCACAAATAATATCATGCGAGTTGCAGACGCACTGGACATAACTGCGCTTACTTACTACTTTATGCAAACTTTCACTAATGGAGAAACATGCCAGCTTTTTGGTACCAGTCTGCCGCGCTAACGCAATTTGAATTGGACGCACCTTTATATTTTGTTCGTTTTTTTTTTTTTTAATATTAACAACTTTCCAATATTTTTTTCCGATTTTTCTTTTCTTTCTTTTTCTTCTACTTATAATTTATTTATATGTGTTTTATTAAACAAAAAAAAAAAAAAACTACCGGAATCTTTGCTCAAAGGTATCTAAATGGTATGAAAAATTTAGCAAAGTGATAGTTAATTTAATGTCTATTTAATTGAAATAAGCTGTCATTTATGTTTTTAAACAAAAAAAAAAAAACATTAAATCTGCTAATGATTAAAAGAAACAGAGTTTAATGCTTTGTTTGGACATAAACACTCAACGTGCAGTATCAATTATTATTAAATTTTAGTTTCAACACTCATACTTTAAGTGTCAAAATGTTGGATATACTCTTATACAAAATGGTTGGTATAAGAGAAAAAACTATTTCTTACGATTTTACTTTTTTTTTTTTTTTAATTCAGCTGTAAAATATTTGCATTAGCTCAGGTGAGATATCAGCCTTATTTGATATTCTTCTGATATAATTTTCCTAAAGCCTAGTACGCTGCTGATGTGAATTGAAAAATCCCATACAAAAATGACGTAAGGAAATCACAACCGGAAAATTTCGTTCTGCTTTCCGTTCTGCGGTACGCTGTTCGATGAGCGAAATTTATAGATAATTGTAGCAGATTATTTGGAGAGGTCTCCACACTTGTTTTTAAGCAGAATTAATTGCTCGTACCATTAAGTCTCTCCCAAACTGACGCGAAACGTTTAGAGCGATTGTACGACACGACCAAAAAATGTTCCAAAATTTGTAAATAAACTTAAAAAGGGGAAATTTACGTCGTCGCTCCGAAAGTTTCGCGTTGGTTTTGGAGAGCATTTAATTGTGTACGAATAAGTGACATTTACTGGCTGAACAGAATGATGACGGAGACGGAACTGGAGCCGGAGCTGGAATATCTGTCAAAATATTGAATACACGCAAATTCAATGTTGCAAACACAACGGATCGTAGCCGCATACGGAGCTGCAGACGCAGACGGAAGAGTTCACCAACTTTTAACTTTTCATGTACGGCACTTGACGTTTCAAATTGTTTGAAGAAAAAAAAAACTACTGTTTGGGTCGGAAAAAAATATTGTGGTTATTTGTATCGCGAAAAAAATTATTTATTAAAAGGAAAATTATTGGAAACTAAAAATGTGAATTCTGAGCTTGTACACAAGAATATTCTTTTGTTTTTCTTCAAAATACGTTAAAAGCTGTAAAGCTGCATTGTGGACAGGTGAAAAAAATAACGTACGACACTTTTTGACAGCTCTTCCAGTTCCGTCTGCGGCTCCAGTTCCGTCATTCTATTCTGTTCAGGCAGTTAAGCTTTATTCGTGTTTGTATTTGTTGTTTCTGTCATTAATATATGGCTTTTTGTGTGTGTTTATTTTTTTTTTTTTTTCAATTGTTGACACTTTCAATACCTTTTCACTTTGGTTTCTGTAAGAATTTATTTGTCGTGTTGGAGACAAATAAAGAATTTTATTTCATATCAGCACCGTTCATACGCAATTCGACGAGCGAAATTGATAAATTGTGGCAGATTATTTTGAGAAATCTCCATTCTTTTTTCGCACTAAATTAATTGCCCGAATAATTAATAGGAAAATCATCGCATCTGTTAAGGTCAAAATTAGCAGCCATCATTTTGATGTGACTGACGGATGGAAAAAATTGCAAAATGATAAAAAGCAAGTTTTTTTTAACTTTGACGGTGTTGGTGTTCGCATTGGACTCACTTTGCATGATTTTTTTCGCCGTCTCTTTGTTTTTTCTCACTCTTATCTCTTGATCAGAAATAAGAGATAGTGAAGTGAGGCAACATTTTTCAAAACAAGTGAAAAAATTCTGTTTCACTTGACTATCTCTTTTCCCCATGAGATTGGAGTGAGATAAATAAAAAAAGACGGCAAAATGAGTTATGTGAACACGGTTTTTAAGAAGTTTGTGCTCAATTTTGATGTTTTAAATGTAATTTTAACTAAAATAATACTTCTGTTCGTTTACTGCCCAAAACTGCCCATTTTAGCCCGAACTTTTGTCAAAGTTCATATAAAATAAAATAAAATTGGACCAAATCTGGCTGTTTTGGGCAGTAAATGAACAGACCCAATCTTTTGCTTTTTCTATTAAGGCTGATTTCCAATGGCGCGTTGAGCGTCGCTTTTACAGATTTTTCTTTCAACGCGAAAGCTCACACATAGAAATTTAAGCAAAGTGATTACAATGACGCATTGGGCATTAATATTACGATTTGGTACCTATTAGCATGTACACCAACCAACGTAACATAAGCTACCTCAACGTTAAAGCGTGCGTTTTGACAATTAAACTAATGTTTGAATTCCTTCCTAGTAGCCCGTGGCGTAGTGCGATTGACTGTCACGCCAGATGTCTGGGTTCAATACCAACCGCTTCCACCTTGAGTTTTTTTTTCCGGGCTACTACCTCTTGCGAAGAATTGACAAATCCTCCAAGAGTATCTCTTGTCATAGAAAAGTGCTGCTCACCTTAGCCGGTCCGATTCGGCAATAAACTGTAGGTCCCTTCCATTCCTGCAGACACGCACACAGGAATGGTTGAGAGTTGTAAGTCACCAGGCCCTCTGGTTCTTCATGAGCCGTTGTGCCACCAAATTTTTATTTAATTTTTTTTTTGAATTCCTTTCAACAAAAAAATCGATTTGTTTAGAAGAAAAAATCGGTTTTTCTGGACAAATTCCTCCTATTGAAAGAAAAAAGAATCGATTTTGTTTAAAAAAAAAATGGAATTGTTTGTTGAAAGGAATTCGAGATTACAGTTATGTAGGTTCATTTTGATTTTCAGATTCTCTTCAAGTCGTCTGCCATGTCGACGCGTTCGTAAAGCTTGTAAACGTATTCGTAAGCGTCTCTAACGCGAACGCGTCATTGGAAATCAGCCTTTAGGGTTCAACCCTTTATTTTTTTATTTTTAGAGCTGTGCAGTGAACTTTTTTATCTAAGTAATGGTCGAATTAATGTATTTTACTTGCTTAGACACCATCCCAAGAGAATTTTGCTATAAGCGACCATTATGCATTTTGGTTCTCTCTTTTCAATTGGTTAGCACTTAAACTACCCTTATTGATATACATTGGTCTAATGAACATGAATCGCTGATTTCAATTAAATAGTTAGTCTGTTTGGTAACAAATTTTCACATTTTTCTGTCAAAAGCCATGGCTAAAAAAAGCCAAGTGTGGGAAACTTGATAAAAATTTTTGCAAACAATTTGGTTTGAAAATTAATTTTTGAAAAACTGTTCACTTAAAGAACTTAATTTAAAAACAAAATAAAAGCTAAGATTTTTGGCTTTACAAAAATGTATAGCATGTCGTTGTTTAACGGTAACGGTTACCGTTGTGTTTTAATAATTTTTATTCTGTATTAAGTCAAATATTTTACAAAATTGCCCCTTCCGTTATTTTTAATTTTCTCAAAAACTAAAAGCCATTTTAGCATCTAGTTTTCTTTTTTTTGACTAAAAACTAATAAGAGCATTGAATTTTGAAAAAAAAAAAAATCAATACTTAGTTACGTAAAATTTCCAAAAAAAAAAATAAGTTTAATTTTTTTTTTTTTCAAAATTTTGAGTTTGAAAATTAATATTTCAAAAACTTTTTCCTAAAACAGATTTATTAAAAAAATAAAATAAAACAGTAAGTGTAACCGTTGGTTTTTTAATATTTGTTTTCCTGTTTTACCTAAGTCAATTTTTTAGAAAATTGCCCCTCCCGGCTAAACGGTGGGCAATAGACCCCCTCCATACGAGTTTTTTCCTATCTCGACCTAACCTACATGCTCTAGCTTTTTTGTCATACCTTAGGTGAATCACCCTGTATAACGGGAAGTTCCGAAAATTAAAGATAAAGCTAAAACTTTTAATGTCCACGAAAAAAATAGTTTTAAGTTTCATACGTGTAAATGAGGCTTAAAAACTTTCCATTTTTAAAGTCTTTTATAAGGAAAACATAAAAAAACACTTTCATTCTAGTGCTGTTCTTAATAAAGATCTATTAATAAAGAGTTATTGACGGCCATGTTTCCAATAAAACATCTGTCGAAATACATAATTACTTTTCAATTTACCAGCAACAACTTTTATATACCTATACCTACAAAATTTATTAGCACCTAACATCTGCTGTCTTTAAAATTTATATCTTCAGAACAAACTTTAATAATAAATAATAGGAAATCTCTATAGCTAATTATTTTTTAATTACAAATAGATAAAAAGAATTCGCTTCGCTAATTTTCTCAATGTTCAATTACGAAAGAGAATATAGAGAATTCAATTAGCCAAGAACTATTTGCCAACAATATGGCAGTATCTGTACATATAAAAGCTGGGTTAAGTAAACACCTTGGTGTAAAATAATAATAAAAAAAAAAATAAATAAAACTGTGAAGGCATATACCAACCTGTGTTAGCAGTGTGCCTCTATAAAACAAAAAAAAATATTTTCGTGATTCAGGTTAGAAAAACTCATTCATATATCAATTAAACAAACAACACCAACAAAAACCAGTTAATCTGCATTCTTAAAAACTAAAAAAAAAAAAAATAATAATAATAATATTCCCCTCAAAATAAAACCTACACAACACAAGCTTAGGAATAACTTTATTATTTTTTTTTTTTTTTTTTTAATTTCTTGAAACCTACATCACACTAGGAATCTATCTATCTTTGTATAGTTTATACAGAGACGGGCTATTTCGATGTCAAATAATATAAATAAACAATTCCAATCAGCTCTCGCAAATTTCAATGGTGCTGTTAGCTGCCTTCACTTTTCGATCCGACCGACTAGCCATTTGAGCCGGGCTTGTTTGTTATAAGAGAGAGAGAGAGAGAGAGAGAGAATGGCTTGCAGACTCATATTATACAGTGTGTTAGATTGATATTTTTGTTTTTGCTTTTATTTTTCTGTACGATTGCGCAGGTGAATGCTAATTCCTAACTATTCTTCAATATGAATTATATTATTATGAGAGTATATTTTTGATCTGCCTTGTTTTTTGGCCTTAGGCATAGGTGGTAAAAATTCACCGAAGTATATACGTTTTTTTTTTTTTTCATTGGAACGTGTTATGCGGGTCTAGGCTTTGATGATGGCTAAGGTGAAATTTATGACTGAAAATGCGGTAATGTGCTATAAAACAATAACGTGTTTTAGCTGAAAAATTCTTTGAATATTTTAATACAAAAATAAATTAATTTTTTTTTTAAATATTTTTCGTGTTTCTGATGACCGAGTTTTCTTGTGGTTTTTTGTTTGAAAATCATAGTTTTTTAGATAGTCGAATTAAATTTTGTTTTGTTATTATTTTTTGTTGTGCCAGGAATACAAAATTTTTGTTTTTAAAAATTAAGACGAATTCACCTTCAACAGCAAATATGTATTCATATATGATCATTAAATAATGGAGGCACTTAAAAAAAATGGAATTGATATTAAATACCTTTTATCAATAAAATTTTGAGTTCTTAAATTAAAAGTATGGATGTAGAGTAAAAAAATTTTACTTGTTATAGTCGAGCTATCCATCAGAGACAGGGGACCCAACGAAGCTGTTGAAATACAAAGTACAATTAAAAAAAAAACGCACGACTTGATCGCAAAATCTTGCTTTGGTAGTTAAAAACTATAAGTTACTAGCTGACCCGGTGAACTTCGTTCCACCTACAATTGATTAAATTATTAATGTTGCTTTCGAGAGTAGAGCAAGAAGCTCCAATTTCCAATTTTCTGGCCTAGTTTTCCAATTTTAGTATGTTTATCTAGTTTAATACAAATCCAACAAAAAAATTTTCATCCAATTAAGATGATTTTTACAGCCGTGTTATGTGCATACGAACAAAAAACTAATTTAAAAAAGTTTGAAATTTCAAGATTTTTTCACGATCTTCTGACTTTGTTGCTCAAATTTTCTATTTTTTGTTCGTTCAAATTTTTTAATTTTCGGCTCCGTTGGTTGTTAATCTGGTTCAATATTAATCCACCAAAAAAATCTCCCATGCAAATCGAATGAAGTTTAGCCGAGTTATGCGCGTACGAGCACAATTTCGTTTCAGAAATTTGAAAATTTCAAGGCGTTTTCACGATTTTCGTACTTCGGTCGAATTTTCTAATTTTTGGTCAATTTTTTCAATTTTTGGCTCCGTTGTATCTTACAGAGTAAAATTATACAATAAATAAATGAAATAAAAAATGAAACTTTCATTTCAGACATTTTGAAATTTCAAGGCGTTTTCACGACCTTCCTACTTTTTCATCCGAATTTTCTAATTTTCGGTTGAATTTTCCAGTACACGAAAAAAAAATACTATAAAAAAGCTGTTTTCGAAAATTCCTTTAAAAATATAAACAAAAATTTGTACCTATGCCTCGAAACCGTTATTATTTAAGAAAAACGAAATATATGTAAATACAAATTGTGCGACAAATTTTACGATGAGATCATTCTGAATTTGAATGATAGCATTGCTTATGTCTCAACACCAGCTCATTAAACTTTACACCACTCTACAATTATTAAAATACAAAAAAATATTTGTGCCGAAGGAAGTAAGATTTTAGAGAGATAAAATTCGCAATCAATTTTAATTATTTTTTAAACAACGATCTCTGACTTCACCCACATAAAGACTTATTTTGATTTAAGAGGGGCTTGCTGGTTCCAAATGAACTGTGAAGCTGCGATGTACAGATTTTTAAAATTAACTAATATAATGCTGATAAAATAGTACGTATACGCCACAGTGACTCTGCTAATGCTTATTTCGTATTATTTATTTTAAAGGACTTGTAATGTTATACATACTAAAAACAGGCAAATAATAATTAAGATTAATGATTTTAAGGTAAACAAAAAATGGAAATATAGGGGCTTATTGCGAGAGTCTATTCGAAAAAAGTCGATCAAAATTCTTGATAGAATTGAAATTTCTTTCAATAGCCCAAGAACTTTGTGAAAATTTCTAAATTTTGGTAAAAGGTTTGAAATTTCGTAGGTTGTATAGAGCTAGTTTAAAGGAGTATTTAAGGAACTATCCCCTGCAATCAGTGTTTGAAAAAATAAAAATAGAGGTTAAACAAAAAAAAAAATTAAAAAAAAAATATTACGGTCCAATTTTCGGCTTTTGTGTTTTAATCTTGTTCAATACAAATAACACGAAAAATCCCCGACCAAATCGGATGACGTTTAGCCGAGTTATGCGCGTACGAACACAAAAAGGGATTCATTTTTAAATATATAGATTTTTTGAGAACAAGCAATTGTCAATCATTTGGTGTATAAAACTTTTTTTCTAGACAAATTATATCCTAAGATATAGCCATTTTAATATAATAAAAATTTCCCAAAAAATCAAAAAATATTCCGACTAAAATCCCGTTATTTTTTTCCTCAACACCCACAGTTGGGTTAATTTCTGAAAAGTTGTATAATAGTTAGGTATAAGATATGTAAGTATGAAACCTATTACCAACATTTGGAAGTTTGTATAGACCAATGTTTTTTTCTTTCCTGGGCTATAAGTAGATAAAAATATATAATATTCAGTACAAATAGAAAAATATTATCGAATTGAAATAACGATAGTAGACTTTAATTCTATTCGACAAGATTCTATTTCATTTGCAATAAGCCCCATAAAAATTTATTAGTGTGTAACATGTTTCGCTAGAATTTTTTTTGGGTCATAAGACTTGGTTATTTCCTTCTTCACCTCTAGAATTAGGTACACATCTGGTGTGCTTCCCAAGTTTTTCCTTACATTTTTTTTGTTTTGTTTTTGTTAATACTCTATACGCGCTCTCTAAGATTTTTCTACTTTTTTTTTAAGTTTTGACATGGAAAATTGTATGTCGCCTGCTCCCGTGTCGAAAAACCATTAACATTATTTATGTATGTATGAAAAAGCATTACAAAAAACACTAAGTTTTTGAAATATTTTTTTTTTTTTTAATTATTTATTCCAGTTCGAATTTAATATTCATAGCTAGGAACGTCTGTCGGGTCAGCTAGTTTAATTATATAAACCTAGATAGTTATCCTCAGTTTTATGTATTTATCCGTTTTTTTGGAAAAAAAAATTAAAAAAAAATCAATTATGTAATTGTGAGTCTGTCCGCGGCCTATAAACCAATAAAACCATTTTCTTCAAACTTGGAACATAAGATTTTTGGGTTTTCCCTAGTGGGAAAATCGATATTGCTTTTTTAGCTCAAAAAATAACGGTACTTGCCATACAACCATTTTAGAAACAGTTATTTATCTCAAAAATGGTTTTAACGATTTTTTTTTTTTTTTTAATTTTTGTGTGTACCAGTGGTGGCATGGTTTGCATTTTGGTGAAAAAAAATTATCAAAAATCGTTACTAACGGTACCTGCCTTAAAACTGTTTTTTTTTTTTTTTTTTTTTTTTTTTTTTTTTTATTTTCGACTTTCTCGTTAACCGTTCAACCGATTTTTATCAAAATTTTTGCTCTGAAGGTCCTATAAAGTGTAAATAATACTGCATACAAATGTTTTCAAAAAAAAATTATTTTGGATTTAAAAAAAAGTGCAATTTTTTTTTTTTTGAAAAATCATTTTTTTGAAAACGGGTTGATGATTTTTTTCTTGAAATTATGGTTTTAGTTGTATATTATTATATTCCTAAAAATGGCATACCATTTTTTTTCTATAAAAAATTATTTTTCAAGAATACCGCTCCAACGATTTTATATATTTTTTCTGCAAAAATTCACATTTTTCAAGAATTTAGATGGCGTTCTTCATTCTGAGATTAAAACATTTTAAGTACTTATTTTATCAATTTAAAGAACGTGTTTCATGCTTTCTTACCATATTCAAATTTCCATTCTTCAATTTATTAAATGGATAAATACATATATAATTATCAAATTATATGTTTTATAATACACTCAATCTTTGAAATTCGAAGAAATTTTTACTACAAGAGCAAGTTCGTGCGACCTATAGTCGTGCATTTTATTTTTATTATTTATTCCAGTTCGAGTTCATAAAGACAGGACAGCGTCTATCGGGTCAGCTAGTTTATTTATATAAACTTGGAGAGTTATCCTCAGTTTTATGTATGTATTTATCTGTTTGCTTCATGCAAGTGGCCCTTAGAAACTTTTGATTTACTGAAAAACAGACAGACAGAATTACGGGATCCCACTTTTGATCTCTCTATATCATCTTAATATCTAGTTTTATCAAAATATCCAGTTTAATTTTTTTTACGAATCAAAAACTTGTCATATTTTACATATTAAATATCGCCAAGTAAAGACGTTTAAATAAAAAAAAGTTTTTTTTATTTTTAATTTAAGTTAACACTTTCTATAAGCTTCTGCATACGAAAATTGATCAAAATCAATTGAGCCAATTTTGAGAAAGGAAAAAATGTTTCATGATAAGGACCATCAATAATCATTTTTCGGTAAAAAAAAAAAAACTAAAAAAAAATCAATTAATTGATTTTATTTTGTTGAGAAAAATAAGATTTTCTTTAACGGTTGAAATGTCCAAAAAACCATTCTATCAGTCCAAGCTTATGTACACTTATACTACGTAAATATACACAAAGTGCACACATACCAACGGATGGAGGGCATAACAAAAACAATTTTTCTGTCTATCTCCATGTCCTTTGTATTATGTTTTTTTTTTTTAATACTTTGCCAAGACTCGAGCAAGATACGAAAAAAAAAAAAAACTTTTAGAAGAATTCTGTTAAATTCATAAAAAAATAGCATATTTTTGTTTGTGTTTTGCTTTAACAGTTTAAAATAATTATACTCTGGCCAGAAGAAAAAAAACAATTAAGGAAAGTAGTCAATGGCAATGGCAAAAAAAATCAGCTAAGATATATCGGGAGATAAATCTAAATATTTTATTTCAGTCAATCTCAATCTCATATTCGTTGGATATCTCGTGCAAAAAATATTTTGTTTTATGTGTCATAAATGAGATTTAAGATTGAGATAACATTTTTTGCATACCATCTATATAATTTCGGGATTTCCGGTACAGCATTTGATGGGTTTCTTGGTAATAAAAATATGCGTCATATGTTTATAATTTTAACAAATCTTAATCATCACAGAGTGATTCTTGAAATCGAAATGACGAAGAAAAATAATCAGATTTGCATCAACCCAAAAACAAACAGATTAATAACTAAGATTTTGAATACCAAGAATAACCCATAAATTCTTATAACTAAAAATGAATGAAAGGAGCTAAAGAAGAGTCAACGTTTAAAGGTGATTCTCATTTCTATTCTCTTCTTTCATTTTATTAATATTTTATTCAAATTTCACTTACTTGCTATTACAATTTTATAGAGCAAAAAAAAAATAAGTTAAAGAATAAGTATAGTGGAATAGAATAAACTAAGCCATTCGGTAACAATAATGCTAGTGTTGAATGGCCGTCAGAAACAAATTTTCAAGCAAGAAGAATAACTGACGTGGGGTACTTTCAGTTGTTCTTATAAGCGTAATTTTATATTTTTAGTTCAAAAAAAAAGAATTTAAGATACTTAGATTATGGAAAAAAAACTATTGGTAGATATAATTTAGAACAAAGAAAAAAAAAATAAAATATAATGCAGTTAGTCAAAAATTAAATCAACGATTATAAGTTCTTACTTTATAGATCAATTCTATGTCAAACAAGTTCAAATTGAAAAGCCAGTGTCTGATTTTTTTTAGGAATGAATTATAATTATTGGTTGTTCTAATTGAAATAGGAAGATTATTGAAAATGATTGGTGATGTCATTAACTAAAAATTCAAAAAAAGTGTTTTGTGGGGAACTAGAGTGTCGACAAGTGCTAAATTGTTAACCCGTAAATTATATATTGAAGAGTTACCACTTTGTTTAAAGAATTCTTTCAAAACTTTAAATATGTAAAGATGGCGCAGTGGTAGAATTCTTAACTCACAGAAAAGAGGCCAACTTCCTGTACGTTGATTTTTGCCACAAATTATACGAATTATATGCTTTTGGGCAGTCAAAAGTGATCCAAAAGTGTTCATGTAAGCACCTCCCCAGCTCACTATACCGTATTGCAATTTTGACTGAGTTAGTCCGTAGTATATCATGGTTAACACTTTTTTTGAGCAGAATGGTTTTAAGAGGTACATCTTACGAGTAATAAGATTCATATATGTTTTCAATGATTGTACATGAACTTTCCAGTTAAGATTAGAGTCGAAGAGAACTCCCAAGTACTTAAATGAATCAACACGCTCAATTTGAAAGCAGTTAGGGGAGCACTGATGGTGTATTAAAAAGTTGCTTCTTCCACATATATGGAATGGTAAAAAAAATTTTTGACAGTCATATGAATGGAAAAACAATTCAAAATCCCTTGGAAAATCACCTGATGGCTTAAAACACATAATTTTAGTTTTATTACTGATAATCAGTTTATGTTGCGCAAACCAAGCTCTTAGTAACTGTAAATCTTTATTAATGTTAGCAATACATTGAAAATATGAAGATTCAGTATAGGTGAAGGCTATATCATCTGCAAAGGCTCTTCGATTTCCGGAGAAATTCTGATGGAATAGTGAGTTAATGTAAATTAAAAATAATATTGGAGCCAGAACAGAACCCTGAGGAACACCATTTCTTAATTTAAGCGAATTACTTAAGATCCCATTAACTAAAACTCTTTGTTCCCTTCCAATCAAATACGATTTCAGCCATTCATATATTGAACCCCTAAAACCCGCATTATAAAGCTTGCTTAAGAGAATTTCGTGGTCGACCATATCAAACGCCTTTGTCATATCAATAAACAGTGCCATCATTAATACCTTTGTATAAATCACAACACACTTTTAAAATTGCATCTTCCGTAGATCTTCCTGATCTGAAACCAAATTGATCATTGGAAAAAAAGTTAATCTTTTCAAGAAATAAAAGCATGCGTGTTTTAATTAGTTTTTCAAAAAGTTTTGAAAACGTAGAAACGAGATAGGTCTATAATCAGCTATATTTTTACGGTTACCTTTTTTAAAAAGTGGAATAACTTCAGCTGAATTGGGAAATTTTCCAGAACCAACACTTAAGTTGAAGATATAACATACGATATCCACAATTTCCCAAGATATTTATTTTTAACAGTACAGCAGATATACCATCACTGGTACAAGAATTCTTACTCTGCAAACTTTGGATTAATTTATAGATTTCTCCAGACGAAAACAAAAGCTGTTGCCTTGAGTTTTATCTTTTATTAAACTATCTGCAATGATGCAATTGCAGCTATCGTAATGTGTCACAGGCGGTTTTAATGTATCCGTGATGCTAACAAAATAATCGTTAAAATTACTAGCTATTAGATTCGAGTCAGATGTTATAACATCATTGCATAAAATGTTTGAGACTTCATTAGATTTAGGTTGTTTCCCTAGAATACAATTGACAACTTTCCATTCATTTTTTGTATTGCCCCTGAAACGAATCAAACGGTTTGTGTAGAACGAATTGCGGGATTCAGCACTTAGATGATTTACTCGTTTGCAAAGTTTAGCATAATATTTTTTTAGATTTGATTTTTCCGGGTGATTTTTAGTTTTATTTGTTTTAACAAATGTGGTGTCATCCAGGGTTTCAAACATTTTTTCCTGCTTGTGTGATTTAAGCAATTTTTAGAATTTTCAATATGTTTATTTAAAATTAGAATAAATTGATCATAAGCTTCAGAATGATCGCTTTTTAAAAAGACAGGCTCCCAAAATTCATACCTTAGTTTATCACGAAGTACGACTATATCTAGCACATATTTTTTCCTTTCCATTTGGATAGGTGGCGAAAGCTCGTTTTCTAAAACATTCAAAGCGCATAAATGATGATCACTTATTTTATAATCATGCACTTCACTTGAAAATTTTATTTTGTTATTCTTATTAAAACGCACAAAAATATGATCTATACAACTAGAACTTGAGCTTGTTACACGAGTTGGAACATTAATTACACTTTCTAACCCAAACGAAGCCATCAAAAGCATATAATTATAAGTGTCATTATCATTTTCTTTCAAAAGATCAATATTGATGTCTCCCAAAACAATTAAATTTTTATCTTTGGTAATATTTAAAACATTGTTAAACTCCTCAATAAAATCGCTTCTACTAAAATTATGCAAACGATAAATGCAAAGAAGCGCATACCAATAATTTTTATAAATAAAGTTAATTCGAATGACATCTGCACTAATAAAATCGATTTTCGAGTGATCACACACAACATCACTTTTTACGTAAACTGCTATACCACCAGCAGAATAAGATTCATTACATTTAGCGTACAATGTGTACCCATCAATATTATAAAAATCTAATTCATTTTCATAAATCCAGATTTTACTGACAACTATAACCAAAGGCAACTTTTCAAGCGATTGTATATGAACTTACTAATTAATAAATTTTTTTCGTAAGCTTCGAATGTTTTGGTGAATGCAAAATGATTCTTCAATAGGAACATTAACTTCATTATCATTATTAAAGGTACTTATATTATTGTTCTTTTTTTTGTTTTAATAATATTTTGTCAAAAAAATTATTTATTTTTACCCAAGGTTAAAACCAAGGACCATGTAGTACAAAAATTTGATCCGTAGTGGATAGCATTTTGAACTTACCAATTGTGGCGGATTAACTGCGTTTCAACGATGGTTTAGGCATATAATTGGCATTTAGCGCATACTTGAACCTTGAACCATCGTTGAACCTAAGTTAATTCGCTGAAATCGGCGGCGACTTAAAATTGGTGAACCACGTTTGTACAACTGGCACTAAGAAATTGAAAAAAAAAAAAAGTTTGTACCTCAACTCTTTTGTTTGAAAATTCAAGTTCTTAGAATCTATGAGTCTTACAATTTAAATTTAAGTATACAATTAGGTTAGTTAAATTTACTTAAATTGAGTTGTTCTACAGGTTCTAATACACATCTAGTTTCATACAACCATGATTAAGTCGACCTTGTCAGGTTAGTTTGAATGTCAAAAGATAATTTATATTAAATTTAACTCAAAATATTTAAATATTACCTTAATATATTTATTCTATACGCAATCAATCAAACCGATTAGTGATGGTAATGAAGTGTGAAATCTTGATTGATTACGGAGCATCACATAGTTGATAAGACCTCTCCTAAAATGTGAACTAAATTAATAGAGATGTCGTCTAATCAGCTCACATAACCAATAGCGCAATTGTCACAAGGTACATAATAAAAAATGATATCAAATAAAAAGAACAGCCACTCATCAATTAGGTGTGGCTTTTTTTTTTTCAACTAATATTTGATATTTTACCTGAATAATTTCAGCTAAAACAAATTGAATTTTTTTACCTCTGATTTCTAGGAAATTTCGAAATAAAATTTATTTATTATCAACATTTATTTTTATTATTTTTTACTTGATTCTGCTGATGGCGTCAAAAGTGAATACAAATTTAAATTCTTTTGCGTTATTATATTATGACTATGAGCAATGCGCATTCTACTGACTGACAATAACAAAACAAAAAATAGTAAATAAAACTCTTAGCACACCGACAATTCTTGAAACATTTTTAGAATTTCAATTAATATAAAAAATAAATGCGAGAGAATTCGAAAATATCACGTATTCGTTTAACCAAATAGTCATAACTTTACCAACATCAAATAATTACAACACAAAATACTGTCTTTTTACTTTTTGATTGTAGGCATATACAAATACATACAAAAATATATGATTTTAAAATGAAAGTATTGAAAAACCAGATTTTTTATTGATTTTATTTAAAAATTTTAAAATAAAGCTATAAACTAAAATATAGATTTAACAATGTAAAATTGTTAATTTTGCTGAATATATTTTAAACTAATTGCTTAAACATATTAATATGTAAAATGTAAGTTGATTACGATTTATTAATGTATCCTATTATTTTCTGAATTCTATTTACATATTAAGATAGGAAACAAAAGAATATAATTTCATAAAAGATTTGATCTTTTATTCTAGTTTGTGTAGGTTTTACCAAAAGAGCTTCATATTGTATGTATAGATGATTTTGGTATGGGCATACTATTTTTAATCTGCCACACATAAAATAAGAGGTCTTTGATCGTATACGTATGGCACAGAACACAGATTAACTAAAAAATAATTTTTAGATTAGAGAATAAAATACATAAATATTTTTATAATGTGGAAAATTGATAACCTACAGAAAATAAAACGCACGACTGGATCGCACAAACTTGTTCTTGTAGTAAAAGTTTCTTCGAATTTTAAAGATTGAGTGTGATAAAAGTAAATAATTTTTGTATGGGATCCTTAAGTTTAAACTAGTACCTATTATACATTATAGAGTTTAAATTGAAAAATTATTAAAAAAACAACATAATTGGAATCAAGGATCATTTAAATCAAGCACTCATCAATACCGCAACAACAAACACCAACCACCAACCACCCACTGAATCATGAATATAGAAAAGTATAACGTCATAATGCAGAATAAAAATATTTCATTTGTGAGTTTTAGAATTCACACTTCCTCTTGCCACGAAACATGACAAGAGGATGTATAAAAAGCCGAACAATTCGAAGCTTATTTGACTCGTTGTAGTTCCTATTTTAATTTTCAGAATGACACTTCAATTGTTTTTAATCAGCTGATTCTCTTCAAGTCGTCTGTCTTAGTGTCTTGTCGACGCGTTCGTAAAGCTTGTAAACGTAACGTAAGTGTCTCTAACGCGAACGCGCCATTGGATAAATCAGCCTTAAAAGCACGAACGTAGCGTATCGAACGTAGATCGTAGCGTTCCGTATGTAATGTTGATCTGTCTTACTCTAATTTACGGCAAACAGTGTTTTATTCAAGTGCTAGCTGGGGTATCTATCTATTGATTTTCAATATTTTTCTTAATATTGCTATAATTATACTAAACCAAGCGAGATGGATTATTTTTTAATACTTTTCCCAGAACGGGCACAACCTGCTCTATTATTACCCGGTACCCGCTTGACGTTGAGTTTCGGTACACCCTGTATGTAGATGATATTCAAAAATTTGAAAGTTTCACGATAATATTTTTACTTACGATGATTCTTTTAAATCCTGGTATCTTCTTTACTTAGCATTTTTTAGGCAAATTTCTGGAAATGGAATGTGCTTTCCTTTTTTTCAACATTATAGTAATAAATAATATAATATTTTATAATTATAAATATTAATTTATTTCGCATTGCCAAAGCAGCCATCACAAAAAAAATATGGCGACAAAAGTCAAAGTCTAGTCCCACAAAGTTGCTCGGAAATTGCCTAGTGGGCGATGGCAAGCAACTTTTGTTGCTCTCTGTTGCCGGCAACTCCGAGCAACAAAAAGTTGCGCAACTTAAAGTTGCCTAATGGGCGATGGGCCAAAATGTCAGGCTATAATTATTGTTTTTTAAAAATTTTTGAGAAGGGGTACCCCTTTCCACCCGAAAAACGTAATGGAGGAGCAATTGAATTCGATTGTTGGAATTCGAAATTCAAAAGTTGATGTAAAATTTCAGAAATTTGAAAAACTAATTATGCAAAGTTATTCCCCGAACCCTTCCCTAAAATAATAATGGTAAATGTATGGGTATTGGTATGGGTATGGGTATATAACAAGCGAGGCAATGGGTGCACTTTTATCAATTTATAAGCAGCAAACAAGTATTATAAATTTAAAAGTTGATGAAAATTTTCAGAATTTAAAAAAAAAAAAAATATTCTACATTGTTACTGGCCCAACTCCCCTCTACAAAAATGTTATACATTTTATAGAGCTCAGGGAAGGCGGTAGGGGCCGTTTTTTTGAATTTTCACCCATTTAATTTGATTTATCAACCAAAGAAAAGGAATTAACTTAGTAAAATATTCCGTCCGCTCGTACAAAAAGAAGTTCGTGTGACATCAAGAGAGTTTTTTTACTGGACGCGCTTCCAAATGGAAGTTAGTCCATTTGGACGCTCGTGTGACATTGGCCTTAATCTCTCAAATTATCAATTTTCCAAGGTTTATTGCTTATTTACCTCTATTCTATTTCGATGGCATCGTGATCTGTGAGATTTTAATTGTTCTTGTCATTTTAATCTCTTATCGTGATTTTGTTTAAAGTTTGTAAAACATAAACCACGTATCACATTATTGTCGTGATTCTTGTGAGTCGTTTCTCTTCGTTGTCAATTGTGATTTAAAACTGCGGTTATTTGTTGTCATTTACACTACAGAATGTGAAATGAAAAGAGCCAAAAGAACAAATCACATTTAAGGCACTCACAGTTTACTTGTGAATCGTTCAATTGTTTTGATTTTGTATTCACATGTTGGAGTTGATTTGAGACTATCTCATTAACTATTATATGCGTTAGGATAAAATTAAATAAGATTTGATAATATTGCATATTGAATTAAAAAAAAAAAAAACAAATTTTGGATATTTGAAACAATTTTAAGAAACATTTTTTTTATAATTCGGCATTTCAAAAATAAACACGATGATCACTTTTCGAAATTGATTTTTTAATTCTAAATCATTAAACAGATAGATACTGTAAAAATGGCGTACCAATATTTTTTCTAATTTTTACAAAATTTTACAAAAAAAAAAATTAAACCTCTCCGACGATTTTAAAAAATTTTTTCTCATAAATTATGAAATGAATTAAAAGTCGTGAAAAATAATAATATACTTGAGCAATTTATTTTTTTTTCTAGTTCTTCTTGTAAGTAAGCTGTGAATACAATATTGTTATGCAATCCCTATTCTCTTTTTTTTTTTAAAGCGTATGCACACTGCACATTAACCATATTACCACACACTTTGTGCCCAATTGCATCTCTTTGGAAATATTTTAATTTACTTATGTGAGAAAATTTTCTATTTTACGCATAATTTATTTCATATAGTGCAATTTTTTTTCCTCAATAATTACACAAAACTTAGAAAAAAAAAACAATCTTAAAGCAACAATGGAGTGAAAAAAAAAATGTTGACACTTTGTTTGACTTCAGATTCGAATTCCCTCACTAACAGTTCCACAATAGATTTGTCTTAGATAATTTATATTCATGCGCTGCGAAAGGTGAGGAAGTTGAGGGGTAATCATTAAGTGGATGACTTTCGTAAATGAGATAGGTATTATAATAAAATAACGACAACAGGTCTCTTGACCTCTCTCCATATTTAAGTTAAGAAGCCTTCAATGTCATGTCTATAGTGAGTGTCTATGTCTAGGCTCTATAGGCCTATTAAATTTGGTAGTCACTTTCTATAATATGGCAGCCCATTCCCAAAAAGTAAATAAAATGTGATTGATTAGGGTTTGAGTTGATGATCGACGATGCCATATTTGAAGAGCTATACACGCACATTATATCAAGGTGAGTTATAGCTCATTGTTTCACTTTTTAGACGATAAAGGTGTCAATACTGTCAGTCAATTTAATGTCTGATGAAACTCCAACAAAAATGCAATGCAACCTATCATCATTAAAGGCATAACAAAAATACAATGCAATCGGAGAATACCTGCATACCTATCTTATATTGTGAATTCTTAAAATGGAATTATTGTTTGTTTAGGTACTTAATAAGTTTTCACTTTTTTTTTTTTTTTTTTTTCTTCTCACATCATGAAGATGATGACAATGAAAGAAGCAAATAGAAAGTCTAATTAAATATATCTATCTAACTGAACTTATTCTTATATTTGCCCTGCAGACAGTCTGCCTTTTAACAATAGCTTATAATAAAAAGGTCTCGTCTTAATGTTAGTTTTAAAAGCAGATTATTAGAAATTAGATGATAATTATGATTTAATTTGTGCAACGTGATTTTGTTTGTTTGTTTAGTTTCTTTTTTTTTTGTTGGTTAGGTATGCATAGATAATATATATAAACGTCAAATGTCACAGTTACAGTTCCTTTTCAAATGACTGGCTTTCGTGTAAAAGTTTAAAGTTGTGAATTGAATTTCGCATGGATGACAAATGTCAATGAGTGATCTGAAATTTGTTTATAAATGGGGATAACATCGGTATAATTAGATCTGTTCGCGTACTTGTTACATGGAGATTAAATCAGTTTTTACAACAGGTTATTGTACCAATTTTAATAGAGTTAAGGTGAGACCGCACCCTGCGGAACTGTGCGACACTACACAGCACTCCGCGGCAGTTTTTTAATATGCCGCACTTGAACTGCAAAAGTGCGACAGTAAGCGACCAATCATGAAGTTAGTGGCAATTGAATTTCTACAATACTACAAAAAATATGGCGGCCAAATCCCCCCGAAAGCAAAGTTTTCCTCTTACACTACCTTCCAATACACATAAAAAATGTTTTTCCTACCCAAAATGCAAAGAACAGCCATCATTTTGTAGTTGACTGTACTAAAACCAAACATTTGGCCAGTTTATATTTCAGAGATCTCGGAGGAATCCGTATTCTCAAAAATATAAACACAAGTCCTCACAAAAATTTCTCCGTTTTGCTGTCAAAAAACTGAGAAAGGTTTTTTTTTGGATTCGTTGCTCAATTATATTCTGTCACAGAAATCAAATAAGAAGGAAAGGAAGAGAGAGTATTTTTGAGGAATCTTGTTTATATTTAATTCTTCTGCTCTTTCAAAGTGACGGAGGAAAATTACTGAACGCTCTGAAATATGTGTGTTTCTTTATTTATTCCGGATAAGGAAAAGAATGGATGGAATAGACGAAATGTTTATCCAGAATATCCAGAATGGAATGAATAAAGAAACAAAACTAGAACAAAAAGAATGGCAATCCAGTTGTTCGGTGAAATGTCAAAACAATTGAAGAAAATGTTTTTATTTTGGATATTTATGTATTCTTAAAGTCAAAAGTTTAGTAAATTTTACATTAAATGCATAAAATTTATACTCTGGTACGTTTATTAGCGTTATTATGCTGTATTTAAATAATTAACACCAATGTGAATCTGCCATAATTGAGGTTAAGAACGTCAATTATACTGAACGCGCCCAGTATTCTTTTTCTATTCTTTTTATTCCACACTTCACATGGAATAAAAAGAATGCATTCCAAATGTTCCGGAATGAATAAAGAAACAACAAAATAGTGTATCCGGAATATTCCGTGGAATAATGAAACGCAAAACTAAATAAATTTGGTGGCACAAACGGCTCATGAAGAACCAGGGCGTAGCGACTTACAACTCTCAACCATTCCTGTGTACGTGTCTGCAGGAATGGAGGGGACTTACAGTTTATTGCCGAATCCGAACGGCTAAGGTGAGCGGCACTTTTCTATGACAAGAGATACTCTTGGAGGATTTGTCAATTCCTCGCAAGAGGTAGTAGCTCCGAAAAAAACTTAAGATGGAAGCGGCTGGTATTGAACCCCAGACCTCTGGCATGACAGTCGAACGCACTAACCATTACACCACGGGCTACTACAAGGTTACTGCAAGATTACACTAATTTAAAAAAAAATTGAAACATCTCACGTTTATTAATATGAATGTAAAATGATTACAAATTGGAAATGTCATCATGAAATTACGAGGAATAACTGATACCTACATCTGTAGTTTTTAAAGGCATTCAATATCAGTTTATGTAACATCATATAGCCACATAAAGTAGTTGTCGTATGTAAAACTGTAAAGTTTGAAATCGATTGTAATTTTTCTCATTTGGAAACAAATCTGACAGTTAACCCACACTGAACTTAATGTGCTGTTAATAAGTTTTTATTCCATTTCAACATAAAACATGCGTCGTATTCTTGTTGCAAACATATACAACTCGTGTTATCGAATCAACTCTCTTTTTAAATTTTTGAGGGCAAAGTTCCAAATATGATCGTGCCTCGTTTGACATAAATAAAACCGAAAAATAATATTAATTTTTTATGCTGAACGCGTATAGTTTGTAATTTTACTAAGTGAAGAAACTTTTGCAATAAACATTCCAAAGCATTGAATGCTGCAATTAAATCGTTTTAAAATTTTACATTTGCATTTTTTTGTTTACTAAAATGCCTACACATCAACATAGCCAAACCACAAGGTTAAACCATGATTCCAATTGACCATCCTTGCTTTCTACCAACTGAGAGGCGCAAGCAAAAGTTAAAGTCTCTCTTTCTTCTCCTCCTACTGTCAATGACGACACACGACTGTGGCAAAGTGGTAAGTCGGTAGGTGGTGTTGATGGTGTCGATGGCCTGGATTGCATGATGTTGAAGAGCAACCTCGTTTAAATGATGATTTATCGTTGAATCAGTGGTAACGGTTTTCATGAACATAAATATTTTTTTTTTTAATAACCGCTGATGCTTTTTAAATCATCTATTGTCTATTCTTTTGTCTTCATTCTTTATGTCCGTGTAGCATCTCGTTAGAAGTTAAATTTGACATTGAACCCATTTTGACAGAAAACAAAATTAGATAATCAAGAGTAGCCTTGTTGCTCGCAAAGGTTGGACTGATGACACTGAATTTTATTTTGTGACGTGCGATGAATGAGCTCCAACAACTGTTCGCAAATTACAACCGCATAGATAATACCTTAGCATTCATTTTATAAATTTTGTTACGGTTTTATGTTTCTTCATTTATTATTTAAAATGAAAACATCAAAATGCGTTTGGATGCGGCGGCGGTGGCGGCGGCGGCGGCGCTGTCAATATGATGAGTGAGCAAGCAAACGATTAGTTGTGTATTCTTCAAGTGACTTGTGGTTTTTTTTTTAATTGAACGGAATAACTCACTTCTACCTTATTTGCCTAAGCGTGCGATGAATGTGATATTTCTTAGTACCACCGGTTTTGTTGTGTGGAACTTGAGTTCAAAATTGACAAGTATTCGATCTCAGATTACAAATAATAATAATGATATTGCGGATTTGACGTGTGGCAATCGGCAATCATGAAATTAATTGCTGAGTTAATTTGTAAATGCGGCAACGCTTTACGCATTTTTGTTTAAGTTTTATTCACAGTCCCATACACTTTTATATACCTATATGTAGTATGTACTTATATATGTATGCTGCGTAAGTGATAAACGTTATTTTGCATGTGTAATGAAATTGTTAAATATATTATGTTGTAATTTTTAAATGTTATGAGGTCAAACTTATGACAGTTTTGTAAGTCATACCAAAGTTAAGGTTTAATAAAGATCCGGTAAATCTGACAGTCGAGTTCCTTTTTGTTACAAAAGAAAAAAACAAGGTACCTAATTATTTTGACTGATCGACCTATAACCCATAACCTGTGAGCGAATTTATATTTTCGACTTTTTCATAATTTAACACTAACGAAACTTTTTTTACTCAATTCTACTTCATATAAGAAAATATGAAACACCATTTGTATTTTGAAAAGTGCTGCCTGTCAAAGTTAAATCAGCTTGTTATGGCTTTACTACATTCAACACATTTTTTTTTGTAAAAACATGCTCTAGAAATCCCTGCGTGCGAATAGATCAATCTGAAATGAGCTTTTTCGAACACATGTATCTCCAGCGCGTGGTATTTATTTTTCACATTTTGCAAGAAGTCTTGGATTTAGTTAAGCATTTAGCCATCGAAGTTTAATCGGGTTTTACTTTTGCAAATTCAAATTTTAATGGCGGATAGATTACGATTTAAGATTGATTTTTGTTTTCAAATTATTTTGTTTAGTGTTTTTTTTCGTGTCTCTGGAGTTGGCAGCATTGTCAAATTGATGGCTGTCAATTGTACGGTTGCATAGTGGTGTTAAAAAAAGAAGAGTTGAATCAGTTAATTTGCCAAAATTAAGATTACCAAAATCGGTGTTTTAATCTAGATGAAAACAAATTAATTTTTTTTATTTGATTATTTTTACCACTTAAAATTACTCCATTTGCGAAATTTTCGGTGTATACGCCCAAAGTTTACAATATAATAACGAAATCAAACATAACTAAATCTTACCAAAAGGTTGTATAAAACGTCATTTTTGTGTATGACCAAACGGTGATATAATTTTTATTTGTAATATGTAATTATTAATTTTCAATTATAGTAGTGTTACAAATGTAGGCACATATACATATCAAATTTCTAACGAACATATAGCGAAAAAATAAGTGTTTTAAATTTTTTTTTTACAGAAATTAGTAGAAATTGATTCAGAGGTATGTAATGCCGTTATCATCAGATAGCGAACACTGAAATGATTTGTATTTAAGTGACGTTAATTGACTGACACTGACACCTGGGTCCTTGACAGTTGGCACAGTACTTGTACATGGAAATTTATGTATCAGAAATTATCAAGTTATACAATAGGTCTGTTTGGTTACTTTTGTAGCACAAGGTTGAAAATGTGTCAAATTTTTGAAAGAAGGGACAAATTCTCTCAGAGAGTAAAACTTGCCTAAAAGTTAACAAACGCCTTGTTGCAGTTTGTGTTTGAAACGTCAAACGTTAGTTGCAGCAGTGCATTATAAACAAGACAGAACATAGAAGGTATATGCTCATTAGATACACCCTAGTCGCCATCTTTGCGTTTTTGTGACGTCATAATCATCTTTTTGTATTATTTTCTTTCTTAATATGAAAAATATTAACTCAGAACTCAGCATTTTATAAAATTACTTTTAATAAATAACAAATATATTTTATATATACATACATATAACTTTAAATCATATTTACACATTGACAATTAAAAACTTTGTCCGCCATATTGCAATTTTAAATAAAAAAGCGAAATGAAAATGAACGGACAGAAGAGGGCAGTTACGGACTTTGACGGTTGTTAAACTCCTTGCAAACAAGAAATTTGTGTAGCAGAAAGTTGCAAGTTGCTCTCTTCTTGCTACTTTCTGCAACTTTCTTGAGTTAACAAACAGGAATTTGTGAAAAGTTGTGCGACGTCGCGTCGTACGAATTCGAACGAAGTTTCAGTAACCAAACAGACCTAATGAAAGAAAAATTATTGGTTCTCTGGTTATGATGTCTTTTCTACTACTTTTTTGAGTTAACAAACTGGAATTTGTTATTTGTGACAATTTGTGTAAAGTGACAAAAAATTTTCACGTTGCCAAACAGACCTAAAACGGCTTGACGCGCATCTATTGCGATCAGTCAGTAAGCATTAAGTCTGTTCGTTTAATTCCCATCTATAAAACTAGCAGTTTTAGTATATTTCTTTTTTAATTTGACAGAAGTTCAGATTAAAATTTATAAAAATTGGCAGATTTTAGAAGTAAACGAAGAGATGTTTTTTGTTTGTCTTGAAAAAATGGGTCTGTTCGTTTACTTCCAAAAACAGCCAGATTTGGTTCAATTTTATTTTTTTTATGTAAATTTTTACAAAACTTCCGACTAAAATGAATAGGTTTGGACTGAAAAAGAATAGACGTATTGACTTTCCCCATTTCTGAGTCAAGATGTAAGAGAGTTAGAGCGATGAAATGTCATTTTTTTAAAATTCTAAAGCTTTCTCTATTGATTCTCTTTTCTAACATTCTCTTATCACATCGGCCTATATCTTTATATTATTCATAACTTAATGTTTTACCTCTTTGCTCTGAGGTTAGTTGATTCCTCCATGGTATTATTGCTTGACTTCGGAACTTTAGTTTATCATTAGCTCCATTCAGTTATGGGATATAGTTCCACGTGAGCTTAGAGGTGTGGGTGGCAAAACACGATTAAGAAGTAAACTATGCACTTTCTTTTAATGTCTAGGTCCATTTGGTTCATTTACTTTTTTATTGAATAGTTTTAAATATTTAATTTGGTAAAATGTACATTTTTTTAAATCAAATATTTTACTTCAGAATTCATGCATTTCTCACATATGTATACCACCTACATCTGCCTTTCGTATGCTTCGAACCCTTTATGTATTTGCCATGTTTAAGCTATTCATTAAAATAAATAAATATTCGAAATTTCAGCCCACATATTTTTTTCCTTTTCGAATGTTTGGATGAATCAACAACTCAGATAGTATGCTACCACCAAGTTTATTGACTGAAGTTGCTATATGTATTTATATTTCAGGGGGCCTCACCCGATCGGACTTCTTTAATGGGGTTTAATCTACATATAATGTGTTCTTTTTCATTGAAAAACCTTTTCTGTCACTGACTTGAATTTGAATCTAAACCAAGTGAACCAGCGTCGACACCCAACGCAACGTGCCACCGAAGCCACATGATCTGCTGCTACAACTATTGCAAGCGTGTTATCATACAAAACCCCTTTATATTTTATTTACAAACATTGAAGTTGAAGAAATTTTAAAATAAAACAAAAACCACTTAAAGTTTTCTTTAATCTGGTTTTAAAAAATTTAATAAAATACTAGATACACAGTAAAATTTTCTAAAATAAAACTCGTTTTAGAAAAACAGAACATTTCATTCTTAATCTTAGCTCTTAAGATGTGTATTTATGTACATAAGTATGCAAATCATCTTAAAGAAACTAGATTAATAGAAAAAAAAACAAGCAAACTGATATGTGGGTAAAGGTGTTGGGAGACGACTGTCAAGTTGTATTTACACTGCTGTTCAATTAGTTAGAAAAACTTTTTTTTTTTTTTTGAATTACGTTATTTAAGCCCCAGAACCACATTTGATGTGGTATGTTGTGGGGGCGATGTGTCGGTATAGGTCCTATGTGTGATGTGTTGTAGAGTGATGTTTTGTGTATCGGAATATAACATTGGGTACGTTCAACGCAAAAAAATCTAAAATTTCAGTCAAACTGAAACTGGCGTCAAATTCCCGTATTCACTTATTGAATTTACATAGAATCGAAATAAAAAAAGAACTTTATATATTCATAAATTGTTAATTTAGCATGAGCTTTGTAGATGAAATTTTATGTAAAAAGATTAGCAACAGGTTTGTTTGTTATAACTTCAATGCGAAATTGTTCCACAATAATCCGATGGACAATTATGGGAATACTTTTCTAAGACAAATCATTTATTTTATTCAAAGAGTCACTAAACAATTAACAAAAAGTTCTTTTAATTTTATTATAAAAACTTATAAGCACACATCAACCACTAACCACACCGAAAATCATAAATATCAATTTGATGTGAAGCACTTCAGCTCTTTTTACTCTTCCCCCACCACAAACAACTGTCATTTGAATTTTCGGATGAAATTTTCTTGTCTGAAATTTCAGAATAAACGTTACTTAACGTAACTAAAAGTCACTAAAAGTCATCTAACTTTTTATGACAGCTGGCCAATCAGAAGCTCCAAAAATTCAGAAATCGGAAATTTCAGATGGGATTGAACGCGCGGATTCGTAGTAGCCTGCGTTTACATTTTAGTACTACAAATGCAGCATCCACATTAGGATTCTACTTCTGCTTTTATTGGTAGTAATTTTACTGTGGATGTTGTATTTGTATTTGTAATTCTTGCAAATTCGTATTGTAGGTATAGCTTTCCCAAAAAAAAAACACAACTAACTTATAAAAATGCGTTTGTTTGTGTTTGTGAGTAGAAAATTTCAGAGTTTGTTTTTATTAGGCGGGAGGGGTAAGGTTAAAAAGTATTTTTTGAAAAATCCACCCACTGCCACGCCCATGGTACCTATAATAATTGTATTATTTCCTTATGCAACGTCCTAAGAAAGATATGTATTATTTTTCCCGCCCACGTGAACGCCCCCTTTTCGCATATTTGATTTTTTTTCAATATTTAACGTCTGTAGGTAGAAATGTGTACTCTGAAACTTAAAATATGAAATGCGTTCCATTTGCTTATGTTTCAAACTTGTTTTTAAAAAAGTTTTGGGGCAAGTTGTGCTTAATTTTTCTTCGGCTTAAATCATTTGTTTATTTAGAAAAAAAAAAAACTTTAAATAAGTGAGTAAAAAGTTATAATATTTTAGCTTTATAAAAACCCGCCGTTTTTTAAAAGCCACCAGAATTGCACATCATTTGTAAGAAAAAAAAAAGAAATAAAGATAACAAATTATAGAATAGTTATTTTCCAACTGTGTCTAACCGAACAATCTAGGCTGTAAGTTATATGTTGCTGGTGCAACAGACCGTTGTGTAAACAAGAAGAACCTAGTTTTTCTTCTTTAACCTATTTAACTGAAATCTTCGATTGGAAAATATCGACGAATTCATATTAGCATTTCATAATTATGATTATACGAGCGGGTAATCGATACGAACTTAAAATTCCCTTTTTAGATGCAATCATTTGAAATTCAAAATAGTTTATGCACATTTCTGTGAAACTAACAAAACTAAAAACATTTAAATAAATAAACTTAAAAAAAAAAACAAGTATTTTGTGATGCAGACTTTTCGTATGTCCATAAATTAAAATTCAAGAGCGTTTAAAAATTATTTATCGTTAGTTGATTTCATTTTTTTCTTGAAGTGGATACATAGATTATTTTTAAAATTATTATAATTAATATAATTTTAATATAGGACTGAATCTACCTACATATATAGCCCTATCTGGTAATATGTCGTAAGAATTTTTATGGTGATATGCCAAAATATATAGGGCACTCGCGGAATACGTCAGTGTCAAACGATAGAAAAGGGAAAGCATTGTTAGCGGAAAACTGATTGGATATAACATATTAGTTCCAATTGTTAATAGAAGCATTATTGAACGATGAGAAAAAGTGCATTTAGTGGATAGAAAAAAAGAATGTATCGCCATTAGCGAATAATCAAATGTCTTCCCTCAAAGTGCCATTGAAATACTTAGAAAGAGATAGCTTGGTGAAAAGCTCTATGACGGTATTCACATTGGACTTACTCCTCGGATTTATTTTGACGTCTATGTACTTTTTCTCGTTCCCACTTTGTGGTGAGAAAGAGATGTACAAGTGAGGCTGGATATTTTAAATTTTTTAAAAATTTGTGGATTTTTTTTTTGACGTTTCGTTTTGTGACATTTGTTTTCTCAGTATTTAGTTTTTGTTTGGAGCTTAAATACTACAGAATCAAAGTTTTTTCCATTGGAAAACAATTTATTTAGTGAATTATCAATTTTGTGATTGAAAAATTTCTAATTAATTCTACGACGAGCAAAGATTTGTGTTTTTTTTTTATGACTGCTGAACGTCAGAGTGAATAGGTTGTGTTCACATTTCTTGTGTCTGAACACGAGCTGACTGACTGCTGTCAAAAAAATAGTAAATTTAAGTCCACTGTGAACACCATCTATTGCACACATATCTTCTGTCAGCTGTCAATTTTAATGTGACAAAAATCAGTGTTGCCAATAAACCAAACTTCCATACAAAAAACACTCTTTATGTAGCAGACACTTTGTTTTTGCCATAAATTGAAATAAAACTTTTTTATATGTATTTATTTTTTATTCTGTATTTCTTGCCATTATCTTAAACAACTCTTTATAATTTTCCAATTTTCTTTTTTTTTTATTTAAAGATACAACAACAACACACCAACTTACGCGCCAAATCAATTCATCCAAATTTGGACCTAAAATGCCGTGTCCGGTTGCTAATCGTTGTGCTATTCCAAAATGCTTACTTCACTCGTTTCTAAGTGCAATGCTATTTATGTGAAGTGAATTTAAAAAAAAAAAATACAAAAATACACCTTTTTTATAAATCTTCTGTATTTTTCGTTTGAATATTCACTGTCGTCAACGTCAAAGTGGTTTAAGTTGTGTTGATTGAATGCGAAGTGTTTTAGTGCGTGTTTAGATTTTTCAATTTGCGACAATCCTTTTAAGATACAAAATAAAAATTAGTAAAAAAAAAATAATAAAATTTCCAATAATAGCAATCATGCATAGGCAAGTAGTTAAATTCTTAGCGATACTCGTAGTCTTTCTATGTGCATGCAATTATGTTTGCGCACACGTCGCGTTAACCTATCCACCTGCGCGAAAATACGATTTGGATTTTTTAGATAATTCTCGAACGAAAGGACCATGTGGAATGCCAAAGGGTAAGTGCTAAATTTATTCAATTTAATTAAAACAAAAAAAAGACACAACAATAAATATCCACTATAAGAGATTTATGCATGCATCTATACATATAAGATAAGTAAAATAATTTTTAACTGGGAGTGGTTTTGCCTCCAGATAGACACAAAAAGTGTAAAATGGAAATTAAAAGCAAAAGAAAAAACTCTAGGTCATTGTGTGGCTTAGGTTATTTTTAAATTTATTTATCAAATTAAGACCCAGGCCTGGATAAAGGATTTTTTTCAAAATAGAGCTCGAATTGATTAATTGCGCACAAACCTTAAAAAACCACACCGGGCTTATGAATAAACTCTTCGTTTCAAGAAGGCCTTAAGCTAGGGATAACTTGCAATTTTTTTTTGCTGCGATTATGATTTTTTGGTTTAATGTGCGTTCATTAACATTTAAACAAATGTGTTGTATTTTTTGCTAATATATAATAGTGTGGTGCGACCGAAGTCTCAGGTGCGCTCCTACCCTAAAGCATGGAACACATTATGCGTTTTTCTTTTTTAGTTCAGAGTAGTTCAGAGCTGAGCCCGAACTGTCAAACAAAAATGTTGTATTTCTTTTTGAGTTCAGAGCGCTCAGAGCTTGGAGTTTGTCTTTCTTTTTTCGTTCAGAGCGCATTCAGAGCGTGCTCCATGAACTCAGAATAAAACAACCGAGCAGACGGAGTAAAAAACTGAGCGCGGCCAACTTCATACAGTTTTCATGTAATTTGACAATTGAGTGCTCAGGTGTGTTTCATAATTAAATAATTAAATCTGCTCAGAGTTTACTCCGTTCGCTTAGAGTCTACTCAGTGCTCTGCTCTGAAGAAACTGAACTAAAAAAGAAAAACGCCTATTATCGATCATGACTGACAGTTCAGACTGATGTCAGTCCTGCTCACAAAAAAACAATAAACTAAGATCAAATGACAGTTTTGCTCATGGCTGATAGTGTGCACACTCTCACTGATGGTTTGTCTTGTCAGCCAAACTGGTCGTAAAAAAAATGTTTGATATTTAAAAGAAAGTCAGTGAACTGAAGGTGTGTTTGGTCGATAATGTGCACTCAAAATTTTATTAATCAGTCGGCGGTCACTCAGTTTGATTTTGCTTACCTATTAATCAATTAGTTTTTATAATTTTGACTCTTAAATCTTGATATGAGATTAAAATTTCTATTTTTGATTGATAAATGTGAACGCGAAATTTTTCACGCAAACTGATGAAGTCCAGGCCAAACTTTCAGTCATGATCGATAAAAATGTACCATATGCTTTAGTATTGCCAGATAAATTTCAGCTATTAAGGTCGGGTGTGAATTGAGTTAAAATCGCATTAAATTTTATCCGAAGATTAAGAGGTGAATCTGTACGTAGAAATGTCAAAATTTAATCTCGGATAAAATTTAGGCCGTGTGCGAATTCGTTTAAGGCCGTGTGCGAATTCGTTTAAAATTTCGATTAAATTTTATCCGAGATTAAATTTTGACATTTCTACGTACAGATTCACCTCACTAGTGTCAAAAATTAATCTTCGGATGAAATTTAACGCGATTTTAACTCAATTCACACATGGCCTTAATCGTAATTTTAAATGAGTTCGCACACGGCCTAAATTCAGTACTTAAATTTCGATGACTGTACATTAATGATGAAAAATATCAGCTTAATTTTTGTTTTTTACTTCCAAGTTTTTTTTTGGTGTAAAATAATTTTGTTAAATCAAACGGAACAGCTTGTGTAAATTTTTTACTTGCATTTAGAGAGAGCATTGTAAAGAACTCGTTAATATTAAATAGAGGTTATTTCCCGTATCAATAAACGTAAAACAACAAAAAGATAAGACTAACACATCTGTCAACATGCAATTCGTGTTAATAAATATTATGTAATGGTCTGTGACATGGTGACAGCGAGCGGATAACTCTAACTGCCTGAACAGAATAGAATGCTGGAACTGGAACTGGAGCCGCAGACGGAACTGGAAGAGCTGTCAAAAAGTGTCGTACGTTATTTTTTTTACATGTCCACAATGGAGCTGCACAGCTTTGAAAGTATTTTGAAGAAAAACAAAAAAAATATTCTTGTGTACAAGCTCAGAACTCACATTTTTTGTTTTCAATACTTTTCCTTTTAATAAATAATTTTTTTCGCGATACAAATAACCACAATATTTTTTTCCTACCCAAAAACTTGTTTTTTTTTCTTCATACAAATTGAAATGTCAAAAGTGCCGTACGTGAAAAGTTAAAAGTTGGTGAACTCTTCCGTCTGCGGCTACGTTCCGTTGTGTTCGCAACATTGAATTTGCGTGTATTCAATATTTTGACAGCTATTCCGGCTCCGGCTCCGGCTCCAGTTCCGTCTCCGTCGCCACTCTGTTCAGCCAGTAACTCGCCAAATTTTGGCATTTAGGAGATGGATAACTTCATAACACACACATGCATATATTTCATTTCAAGCTTATTTATCATCAATCAGTGCATGCATGTGACACTTGTATAAGAATACTTCAATGATTTGATGAATGGTTGCCGTACTTTCAGTGGTACAGACTGGAACTATTATGATATGTTTATTAATTACCAACGAACAAGTTCTCTATCCGTGTGCTAGCTAAGGAGCGGACAGTGACTTTGTATTAATTGGGTAGTTATACTAACATGTCTGATGTGTTATACCTGTGCTCCTCTATGAACTCAGACGAATTGACACCAATTCTCTGGCAAAGAAAGATTTTTGAAACCACCCAGGGACAGCGCAGTAGAAGCAGACCATGACTCAGGTGGCGAACGTTTGGAACATGGATCTCCTCAAACTTGGTGGGTGAAACTGGAGACACCATTTTCAACTATAGCTAAATTAATTGTTGGCGCTACAGTAACTATAGTCCAATTTACAATATGGACCTGGGTCTCAACCAACAAGTTTATCTAGTTTGGCTATTTCTGTCTACATATTCGATATTCGAACACCAAGTTACTTGAAGTCCCCTTTTTTCATGCATTTGCGTTCTAAGTCGCGATCTTCCTCTTCTGTTGACTGACTAAAAATTCCTTCCGGCCCGGATAATTGAGTTCATCCATACTCTTTTAAAACCAGTCATCTCATTCGTTGAACTTTTACACTTTTGGGCAGGTTGGTATAAATTGCCAATTTAGCTCGGATCCAAATGCTTTGATTGTATATGACCATAATTATGATCGAACATTATGTTCGAACTGCTGGAACACGTTTTAATGGCAAACCAGGGGCTAGGTTTTGTTAATCGAATTAAATCGAACGAGTTCGTTTTGACTATAGCTGTCCGCTGTGTCTGTTTGTCGAACTGGACTCTGGAGTTACGTCGAATACAAACGGTTTAACTCTGGTAAGAATGATCAGAACAGAACAGGCGTGCACTTAAGCATTTTACTGTCAAACTTGTTCCGATGCTTATTCTGCTCTTTAACTTTAGTGCAATCTCGTAGCCCAATTTCCGACCACTACGTTATGACTAAAATGCAATAACTGAGCACAAATCATCTGTCAGCTGTCAGTAGAACAAGTTTACCAGTTAAAAAGACTAAATTTCTATTAAAAAAAAAAACTCTACAAATATGAGGGATAATAAAGTGCATATTTTCGCGAACTTTTTTCTGTGTCTTAAGTAGACTTAACGCAGATAAAAAATCATTATAGTCCACCAAAAGATTCTTGAAAATAGTTAGACTGTGACTCAGAGAGACCAATTGAACTCAATGCACCCCCCAGTATCCGAGCCTGGTCCAGATAAAATACCACAGCAGCATGCTGTGATATGTCGCTTATAAATATAAATTCCCGTAGTGGACCGTTTAAGTGATTTGGGAAATAGTGTAATTGAACTAGATTTGAATGGAACGCGTTTTTTCTTTTTTTTTTAGTTGGTTTGCTTTAGATATTGACCAGATTTGAAGAAATTTTAACGTCCGTGGGAACTAGAGTCTGGGTATCGACAGACACACACTGGTCTGGTTATTGCATCAACCAAATCCAGTATACAGCTCAAGACAGCTATACCACATTATTGGTCGTCATAAAAGACTATGATCAAACAATCCAGGTCGTGTGGGATTTGTTTTTCAGATTTAAACTGACCTGCATTTTGAATGCAGATAAGCTCACGTAATTAATGAAACACATGTACTTGATGAAGTATTGAACAAATAAAAAAAAAGTCATTAAAAAAGTCTACGTCTTCGTTGTCGTAGAGGTATTGCAAATATTGATATGATTTAATGTTTCTCTGTTTTTTAAGACCCTAATGGTGGTGCTCTATTGTGTTATGCTATGGGAGAATTTTGTTATAGGTTTTAGCTATTACGGAACAAGTTGTAGTTGTGCAAGTAAAGTGGTTGACACATTGTGTTGCTACTATTAAACTGCTGCAACTCAACTCTGCTGGATATCTGGATGATATTTAATATTATGATCTAGTTCGTGATCTACGTGATATAGTACGCTGTTCCTTATCATTTATGATGTTTGTTTTATTGCCAAGAAAACAACATGGGTTTGAGTTAATGCGATCTTGGTTTTATTTAAATTGGCAGCAATGCAACAAGTATACTTATGGAAGTGTATGCTTTACCATGTGAAAATGTCATATTTTCCTGCTGAAGTTTTATTATTTAAGATATGCACAAGTTGTGTAAGAAAAATTGAGTAAGATCAATTTTTGGTTAGGGACATATTAGGCATTGTTGAAAATTAACCAGTTCATGTTTCAAAGATTTAATTTCTTCGAAATCGTCGATTTTACCAGGAGTATGAGAAGAAATCTTTTTAGTGCCAGTTGTACAATCGTTGCGTTGGTTAAATGTTGATCCGTGCGGGTCAGGATTTTTAATTCACCGATTTCGGCGGATTAACTGAGGTTTAGCGATGGTTCAGGCATGTACTTAGCTTTTTTACCATACTTGAACCTTAAACCATCCTTAAATCTCAGTTAATCCGTCAAAATCGGCGAGTTAAATTTCCTGAACCACGGGTTAAATATTGAACCACGTTTGTACAATTGGCCCTTAATAAATATAAATAAGGCGTGTGCATGTACTAATCTACCAGTTTTGGCCCAACACTGTTCTCGTATGCGTATTTTGTGAAAGTGGTCTTGGGAGGGCCACCAGTTTTATCCGACAAATTTCTTCAGTTGGAAAATTGAAAGTTATGTGTTCTGTCAAAGCTAATTTGAAGTCAACGAACAAAAAAAAAATGTGTAATCGGTGTGGCTCATGGTTAAGATCGGTAAACACCAACGTTCATCCGAGTGACATTAGTTCGAACTGTCAACCGAATTCTAACCCTAACCTATCTCGATCTTTCGATCCAGTTATACGTTGAATTTTTGTTATTGAAAGTAGCCATCTTTTATGTCGGTGTCTAAATATTGAATAACTTTGACATCGATTGACTTGAGTAGACATGTTTTAATCATGAACGCGCTGAAACAATGACACTCAACATTTAAAATAGTCATTCAGTTGTGTTAACTGAACGTGCATATCGTCGAAAATATCGTGGCAAGCACAGTCTGATAACACTATATTCGAAGAATTTTGTTGAGCACGGGACAGTTGGAAATCGTCTGTATGCCGTTCATCAACACCCAAAGGCGTTCCAATTCCAATGAACTAGTTTAAGTGGGACGAGAGCATTTTGGCGTCAGTGGAACGACCTTGCGGCGCATTTTAAAGGATGATTTGCACTTGTTACGTACATAATAGCTCAGTTCCACGAAAAAAAAAAATCTGAGCGCTCTGAGATTTTTACGTGGGACAAAAAATCTCACCTGAGCGCTGAGGTGTTTTGCGGAGATATGTGAGACGAATTTTTTTTGAATTCATTTCTCGTTTTCTTTCTCAGCCAAATCAGCTTTTCTTTTGACAACCAAACTCAAATTTTGTTTGTGGTGCACAAGTGCGAAAGTGGTAAATATGTAAATGCAAAATAAAGACGGTATGTTAATAAAAACTAAGGCCGCTCCCTGATTTGTCGGAGCGGTATCGTTTCGGTCAGTTTGCTTGGTATACATTCGGTACCGATATCTCACTGAATACATACATTTAAATGAGTATCTCCTGACTTTGCAGTAAGTGCGGAATCGGTACGGTAAAAAAGTGTCATACCGAGCCTCGGTACAAAGGAGCAGTAGTGTTTCGGTATTTACTGCAAGTAAACCTTCTTCTGATGAGGAAATTCTGATTTATTGGGACGTCAAAAACAATTTTGCTTTAATCTATACCGATAACGTAATGATAAGTCAGGAAACGACGACAACATCGGTATTCGTTTGGTAAAGTGGTAAATACCGATTACACATTACAAATACCGCAACGACAAGTCAGGGGCGGCCTAAAATAAATTGAACATGTTATTATCTATTTCTTTTCTTCTTTAAGTTTTCTGCTTCAAAAATTAAATATTTTTAGCAAAGGTTGAAAGCTCTTTTTCAGAATTTCAGTATGAGAATTATAATTACATGAGTTTTTTACAGTTGAGCGGAGAATGTTGTCCCACGAAATGATTTCGCATCCGTCAAATTGACATTGAGCGCTCAGTAAGATTATATTACGTAGGACACGCCTAATGTAATCTATTGTCACGGGTTCGTGAAGCTCGAAATGTGTGACACGTGAGACATTACGTTTTAGTTAATCCTTCCTACCGCGCCAGCATAGATGTTTACACATCAAAAAACAAAATGGCCGTTGTTTACTTTCGCTTTTTCAATTTTTTTTTATTTAAGTGCTCAAAGTTTGTTCAAATTTAATGTTTTGTTTACTTTCTGTTGACGTTTAAAAAATGGCTGACATATTCAAAGGCGTTCTTGTACTTTTGGGCAGTTTTACTGACTGAACAGAATAGAATGCTGGAACTGGAGCCGCAGACGGAACTGGAAGAGCTGTCAAAAAGTGTCATACGTTATTTTTTTTACATGCCCACAATGCAGCTGTACAGCTTTCAAAGTATTTTGAAGAAAAACAAAGGAATATTCTTGTGTACAAGCTCAGAATTCACATTTTTTGTTTCCAATAATTTTCCTTTTAATAAATAATTTTTTTCGCGATACAAATAACCACAATATTTTTTTCCGACCCAAAAAATAGTTTTTTTTTTTCATACAAATTGAAACGTCAAAAGTGTCGTACGTGAAAAGTTAAAAGTTGGTGAACTCTTCCGTCTGCGGCTGCAGTTCCGTATGCGGCTACGTTCCGTTGTGTTCGCAACATTGAATTTGCGTGTATTCAATATTTTGACAGCTATTCCAGCTCCGGCTCCAGTTCCGTCTCCGTGGCCATTCTGTTCAGCCATCAGTTATTCTTCTTTATGAGAGAAAAATGCCATGCTTAACAGGCTGGACTCTATAGGGCGAAAGAGTTTAAAAAATGGGCCATAAAATTGTCAATTCTTGCTTATCTCCTGAACAAAATGAGATAAAGCTGCAGTCATTAAAATTGCTCCCTCAGGTAGCAAAGAACGTCTTCAATGATGATGTAGCTCGGTTCTTAACGACTATAGCTTGCGTATAAGAAAGAGTTAAACGAGTAAGTTAAAGTTGAGTCAACTTTATCTGCAGCGACTTTTCTTGCTGCAGCTGCCACTACACATTGTAGCGCTCTACCTATACTATTTTCGTATCTTTCAACTTTGACAATAAGTTAATCTTCATAAATTAGTTGTCAAATTATAATGATTTGTTTGTACTTAAAGAAAAGCCTTAAACGAGCTTTACTTTTGACGTAGTGTCGACATTCTTGGACAAAAAAAAGAATCTAGAACAATAAAAAAAGAACTCAACATTTTATTACTCTGTGACTGTGATTTATAACAAAATATACAACCATTAGAAGTATCGATTTTTGTTGACAGCTGGTCCTAATTGGCTAATTACATATGTCGATTCCTTTCACTTAAGGGCCAATTGAGCTGAAAATCTTGTTAAATATTTATCTGATGAATTTCAACACCTTTAAAGTCACATAGAGGACTACAATTGTACGTTGTTATTGCATTATAAAACAAACCGTGTTCCGTGTATGTTTTAACTGCACTATCGATACCTAAGTGCCAATAAATTAACTATAATCCATTTTAATCAAGGCAGTTTTATTACATAAGATGGTTGATCGTTCCTTCGATCGGTACCTATATAAAGTCATTATGAGATCTTTTTTCTTAAAGCTATATGAGCGTTCGAACAAAAAGTAATCACAAAACGGATGTAACACCATAATCATTAAATCTACTGTGATCTTATTTAGAGTTATTAACGACTTCGATTGATTTTTATAGATTGTCAGTCTGCTCCATTTGCGGCATTTATTTCTTAATTAGTAGAGATAAATAGAAACAGAAATGGAGCGATTCTTCTCAAACATCACCTTACACAATTGAAGCATTATTATTAGTTCAATGTAATAGCCTTTTGAGAAGATTAATGGCATTGGTCTAAGGTTATGTCAAGTCTCAGAATAAAGTGAGTCACAATATTAAAAACCATCAATACTGGCTTGAATTTTGTTAATGTCTAAACCTTACCCCCAATATCTAAAATCGCCTATACTCTATGATATAGATGCAAATTAATTTGCCTACCTTGAACTGGTATGTTCGTCGTCACAGTCTTCGGTAGTCAAGTACTGACTACTGACCAGTTTTCAAAATGCTTGCTCGAATGCACACCTCTGCCCCTATAGCCGTAGGCTTCAAATTGCCAACGACAACCACAACGCTGCCGACGACATTTCATGATTTTCAATTCAAAGCGAATCCGGCGGCCCGGCGTCGGCGTGGGGATGTACAATGGTACAGAATGGCTTCAAACTTGGCAATAAATCAACTAATAATCACAAACTCAATCAGTTGCTATATTAATTAAGATCTTAAAAAATCGTTATCGTTGACTTTGATTGAAAAGGAAAATTGATAGAACATAAGATTCCATGACAGCTGTATTCCCAATCCATCAAAAGACTTGAATGGTGATACATTTTGATTGCGGCTCGGCGCGCCGCGGTGGGATGACATTATACCTGTGGACACAAATATTCTTAGATCTGAAATCGGACATAAGGTCCATATTATGTCAAAGGAAACAATATCCCACCACACCGCATCAACAAAATCTTATCAAGATTCATAATAAGTTGATTACTGATGATTGATAAGTTGTTGGTGCAATAGGGCCCACATCAAAAGAATAAGATCTTAAAAATCTCGGCAGTCTCATAAATAAATATGAACAAAATTGAGGGAAAGAAAATTGGAGTTATTACCTTGCTCAATTATTGACGGATCGAAATTTAAGAGATTTCATTTAAACTAGCCAGGCCCTTAATTAAAAAATCTAATTTTGAGTTTGATCTAGTGAACAGAACAGTATAATTTCCATGGACTTATTTTTTAAGCACAGGAAAATTAGAACTAGCGCAGATTCCGAACAAGCTGAATTTTGACGGAGAACTGTTTTGGCCGTCTTGAAGAAATATTTAAAAGAATCTAAGGCAAGTCGCTCACTAAAGTGTTGACGGAGTGGAGTGGTAAAGGAGTAGAGAGTGGCATTGGAGTGGTGAACAAGTGGCTTGACGATGGAGTGGCGGCGAAGTGATATGAAAGTGATTTAACGCGCATTAGGGTGGCAAAATACGTTCACTAGCTCTCGGTCTATAAGTCAATAATCACAAGCATACTCGTATATGTTGTAGAAAAATTCACTTCGTCACCACTCACTTGCCACTTGAAAATTAATCATGTTCGAGATATGTGGCAGCAGACTGGCACCACACCACGTGCAAAATATCATGCCACCGCCACTCCACTTAGATGAGTGCGTCTTGATTTAATTACATAGGTTTTATCAATTCCACCTGCTACTTAGTCACCATGCCACTACCGCTCTACTTCGTCACCACTTCAGTGAGCGCCTTGCCTAAAAGATCAAAGGGCACGGTTGTGCCCAACCAAGTTTTCGGCATTACCCCTTTTCACAGGAACAAACTCAAGCGATTTTCGAATCCCCTTTAACTTCGGAGCCAATAATGTCAGAAACTTCAAACTTCCCATATTTGCTAAGCTACGCGAGCACAAGGGCTTCACCATTAGTGATTCCTGAGATAAAGAACGTCCAAAATACCAAAAAACCGTAACTGACTGACTCACTGACTGAGAGATCGTCAAAATTATGGAGCACTTTCTGTCACCGTAGATTCTTGTAATTTCGCACAAAGGTAGGCCTTTTGTGATGTATACAAAGGAAAAAATCGAAACTGCTGAGTTTTATATATAGGGGGCGTAGTATCCGCCCAATTTCCCATAATTGCTATCAATTATTTGGAGAACTTCTGATTGTTGTAGAGTGATGAAATTTGGTAGGCCTTACAATGAGTCCAAATGAAAAAAATTTATATATAAGATTTATGATTCAGGAGGCGTGGCATCAACCCACTTTCCTCAAAATAGTTATAAATCATATGGATCACTCTTGATTGTTGTAGAATGATTAAATTCGGTAGAGCGATAGGGCTTGCAACGTGTGAAAATCAAACAATGGTAAATTTGAAGTTTTCCATATAGGGGGCGTGGAATCCACCCACTTTCTTAAAATGGTTACCAATTATAAAAAAAATGCTGTTCATTGTAGAATGATGAAAATTCGGAAGTGCGGTAGTGCTTGCAGTGCTTACAAAGGAAAAAATCAAATGTTTGGGGCGTGGTATCCGCCCACTTCCTCAAAAGTGTTTTCAATCATATGGAGCACATCTGATTGTTGTAGAATACAAAAATTTGGTAGAACAGGCTTGCAATGCATATACCAAATTTCTCAGAACTATTTCTGATTGTTGTAGAAGGATGAAATTTGTTAGAGCGATATGGCTTGGAATGCATGGTAAGGAAAAATTAAAAATTTGGGGCTTATCATTCAGGGGCCATGGCATCTATCCACATTTCCATAATTCTTATCAATTATATGGAGCTTTTGTGATTGTTGTACAATGATGGAATTTGGTAGGGCTCAGGTGCATTCGAAAATTGAAAATTTTAGATTTTGTGTAAAAAAAAAATATTTTCCAAAAAGGAATGAAATCACACCAGAAACATAAATGCTCTTTTTAGTAAAATTTCGGCAACACTTCATCAAATATTAGAAACACTGTGTAATGGATGTTTCGAGTTTCACAAATAAACACTGACTTTTTTCATCCCCGAGTATTTTTCGACCAATTACCTTTAAAACACTCCGCTTAAGCGAAACTCGCTTAAGTGAAAAACCCGGATACCTGAAACATATTTTCAGTTCATTTTTATATTTTTTCACTGGAAAAAAAACTCTCTTAAGTAAAAAAAAAAAAACATAAAATCGCACAGAACGAAAAATTTGCTGAATGCTTCCGTTACTTCTGTATTTTTTACCTTTACCATTTCCACGACGAAAATGACATTTGAATTTTTGATTATTTCTTTTAACTTTTACATTTACATTTTATAAAAAAAATTCAAATGGCTCAAGAGGTATACGTATTTTTTGACATTTATTAAAAAGAAAATTACATTTTCATAAATCAAAGATAAATAAAAGCTAAATACAATTGTTTCTAGCAATAATCCCCCGCTTAATGGAATTTTTAGATCCGCTTAAGTGAATTTTTATTCACTTATCCGAACTCCGCTTAAGTGAAATTTTTTTGTTTCACTTAAGCGGGGTTCGTTTAAGTGAAATACCCGCTTAAGTGAAAGAAAGACTGTGACATTTTGCAGTTTCTCTAAGCGGGTTTTACTGTATTTTACTTATAGCCTTTTACTTCAAGTAAAATAATTAAATTATGCATTTTTACTTGATTTTATGGTCAACATTTATGATGATCCTGCCCCACAGTAGTACGACATGATTAGCCAACGGCTAGATGCTTGTATGGTTGCGGATCAAAAATTGATCTTGTGACGTAATATGCACACCTGACGGCCGTTAGCTTAGGTATAGCTCCGAAAGCCAACAATCTTGCCAAACGACATTCTTTTACATCAATACTGTATGCATGTACATAATTCGTATACGAGTATAGCTTCATAAGCTTTGAACGAGCAAAATTAAGCTGAGATGGAAAAGTTTTTTTTTTTTTTTTTTTATAATTCTTAAGCAATGTTATAAATTTGTGACAGCCAAACATTATTTATACAGGCTATGTTTTAAACTTCCACACATTTAACTTGTTTTTCAATTACAAATGAAGTACAACATTGCAGTGAAATTTATGGATTTTCTGCAATGAAATGATGCAGATTTATGACAGTAGTTGTTGTTAAAGAAAACGCAAGCGTACTTAGTCGTTTATTCAAAGATTATAATACATAATGTGTAGATACTTGCCTCTTTATTTTGTTGTTTGAAGCGCTGCTTTTAAAGTTCTGGCAAGTTCAAGATGGAGATGTTAATCGCGCACGTGTTCATTTGAAGTTCGCTTGATTTAGCGCAACTTAATTGAAACCTGAACAATTGATGATCTTATATGAAGAACTTTTAAGTAGTGAAGTAGCAAAATCTTGATTAAGGGATGGATTGCAATGCAAAGAAGATATTGATGTTTTTTCAGCACTCAACAAATCCAATGATAATATCATTCCATTTGTTTATTTTTTATTGTGTAAAATAGGTATAAAATTATTTCCCGTTTTGCTTTAAGGTGTATCTTCATCTGCAAACATCAAGAAAAGTAGAGCGGGATAGAGTGATACCAAAAACCGAATGTGTGAAAGAGCACCACCATGAAGATGAACATGTTCGTCTTCGCTATAATCTTCATCTGCGTTCCTATAATCAAGATCTCTGCATTTTGTTTTTCTCTCTCTATCCAACAAACATGCATTTTATATTTTTTATCCCTTATTTTTTGCTCGCTTGAAGATACATGTAAATCTAGCATTAGGTTTGTCTTTTTCGAAAACTTCTTTACCTTGAAATTGTTGAACCTCTTCTGAGCTTGATCAACAACAACGGTGTGGTCCAATTTTTGGAAGAAAATACATATAAAAACATTAAAACCGTGTATTAAAGATTCTTACAAATTCTGCTACTTAAAAATAACATCTTGGGTGTCCATAAGATCTCTGCGGGTCTTAATCCGAATCTGCTCTGAAGTAAAAAAGAACCATAGAGGTTTGTTCGTGTACTTTCCGGACTAAAACTGGCAAATTATCAAATTTTGAGGAGTGGGGATGAAATTCTCTCAAAGAGAATGGAAACAATCCAAAGGTACACGAACGCTTTGAACCAAAAATGTCTGCCAGATTTTAAACGTCATCAAAAAGAAAACAAAAGAAAAAATAAACAAAACCACAACATTGGAATAAATTTACTGAAAGTCTTACGGCCATTTTATTCACTTAATACATCTAGATTAAAACTTAAATCTGGATGTAAATCATACAAATTCAATATAAATTCATCTGGATTTAAGTTTAAATCTGGATGTATCGAGTGAATAATATGGCGGTTAATTAAAGTTGAAGTAAACAAATTAAATTGAACTTAACACACTCCCTTTCAATTGGTGTTCAGTGGTTTATCAAAAAATATAAGATGAAAACAAAGAAAAATATTCACTTCTAACAAAAAATAAACTAAAACTAAAAGTAAACAAACAGCAGCCATTTTGTATTTTTGTTTTTGTTTCTTTTCTTCCCACTAGCTTTTTGGCAGAACACCAAACTTACCATTTTCTGCCGGGACAAATTTCTCGGGTAAAATCTGGCAAGAAAGGGAAATAATTTTCTCTCTCTCGAGCGCTCTCTTCTACCCAAAACTACCCGAAATGTGCATACGCGAACAGGTTTGGACTAAATCTGGTAGAAAATGGTAGTTTTATTGGGTAATTTCGGACTGGTACGCGAACGCACCTAATAGGGTCAATTGCTTATTCGCACAAGTTGACGAACCAATCATCACCCGAACAAAGTTTCACCTTAAAATTTTTTTCTTCGCCCGGAATTTCAAAAGCTTTTGTAGGTTGCCGCTTCAAATGTTTATACGCATTAATGTTAATAGATGAAATTAGGCCAAAGTCACACGAGCCTAATTTCATCCGCCTTCTCTGAGCCCTATAAAATGTATAACATTTTTGTAGAGGGGAGTTGGGCCAGTAACAATGTAGAATATTATTTTTTTCAAAATTCAGAAAATTTTCATCAACTTTTGAATTTATAATACTTGTTTGCTTATAAATTGATTAAAGTGCCTCCATTGCCTCGCTTGTTTATACCCATACCCATACCCATACCCATACCCATACCCATACCCATACCCATACCCATACCCATACCCATACCCATACCCATACCCATACCCATACCCATACCCATACCCATACCCATACCCATACCCATACCCATACCCATACCCATACCCATACCCATACCCATACCCATACCCATACCCATACCCATACCCATACCCATACCCATACCCATACCCATACCCATACCCATACCCATACCCATACCCATACCCATACCCATACCCATACCCATACCCATACCCATACCCATACCCATACCCATACCCATACCCATACCCATACCCATACCCATACCCATACCCATACCCATACCCATACCCATACCCATACCCATACCCATACCCATACCCATACCCATACCCATACCCATACCCATACCCATAGGGAAGGGTTCGGGGAATAACTTCGCATAATTAGTTTTTTTAAATTTCTGAAATTTTTCATCAACTTTTTAATTTAGAATTCCAACAATCGAATTCAATTGCTCCTCCATGACGTTTTTAGGGTGGAAGGGGGTACCCCTCTTCAAAAATTGTTAATCTCAGCTCAAGGGTACTTTAGGAACTCAATTTTTTTAATTAAATTTTCGATACATTGTTTCTATTATCTGTGATGGTTTAAGCAATATATGTACCCACTAAAAAGATAAAAATAAAAAACACAAAAATATCATCTGAAAATTATCTAGACCATACTAATTTACGACAGTACCACTCATGCCGGCATAAGAGTCAAAAAATCGACAAAGTTGGGCGCGCGGACGAAACCAATAAGTGGACGCTCGTGTGTTTATTCCTATACGTTTTCTTGGTTCTCAGGACGTACTTCCAAATGGACGCGCAGAAAAAGACGCTCGTGTGACATAAGCCTTATTCTAGATTATACTCTGCCTGACTTGAGCATTAGCGAAATCGATCATTATTAGTAAAAAAGTTTTTAATTATCATCATGAATAATTTATAAAAAATTGCAACAAATAGTTATGTTTCTGTTCTGAGACAACATATTTCAAACTATTTTAATGAGTAATGATTTTCTTTCAGTTCTAAAATGATATCTCATCAATTAATTCTCACATGACGTTAAGATTGAATTTTATATTCAATTCTTTTCATGTTGGTGGAGAGTTATAATAACCTTGGAAAATCTTTTTTAAGAATTAACACAACCTCAAGCAAATGTACAAGGTCACAAAATTAATTGTTCTTCTATAAAATATCAATTAATCATTTTTGTATTTATAATAGTGTGTGTATTATGTATATAATAATGCAGTGCATTCCGAATGAAGAATTTTTATTGCAATAAAAATATTTCAACTGTGACAAATGGCCATCAAAAATAGATATGTGCTAACTTTAGAATGGGTGTCGAAAGTGAAATCATAGTTAAATTAATTGCTCTTTGATGTTTAAACGCTTATTTGTTAAAATGTTAGCTGAAATTTAACCTTCTGATGTTAAAACTGTATAGACATCTCATAATGTGGTGTTAAGAAGACTCAAGATATTCCTGGGGTATAAAATCTACAAGTGTTTATTTAACAATTATATAGACACGTAATAGTTTTTAACAAGTTAGTCAAGTTTCTCAATTAAAAAACTGATGTAATTTTAATTTTTCTTGTTAAAAAAGGTCTCTTGTTTTGTATTCTACTTATAGATTTAGAGATCTATAATCCGTGTTACTTTGGGGGTGGCGAACTACTCAGGAAATCTACTCAATTGAAATCCATATCATATAATCAGACAACTTTCTCTCTTGCTCGCACGATTACAGGGGTTTGAATCCCTCCGAAATTTTTTTAGAAATTATTTTTTATTAACAGCTTTTTATTAAAATTGTTTCCCAAATTTCTGCACTAACAGCCCGATTCTCCCCGCCATCACTGATATCTCACAAGTCATAAGAGGTGGTGAAATTAATTTTGTGACTTTTTCGTATTCTCCCCCAAAGTCACAACTTGTGAGAGTTACAAAAACAATCGAAATTGTGATCTGCTTCAGAGCAGTTCACAACTCACAAATTACATGTGTTTTGTCATTTTGACCTGACATTCTATATATTTTGCTAAAAAATTGCACCTTTCGAGATTTTTGAGTGCTAAAATAAATTAAAATGGGAATCGATTCGATTTATCCGCAAATTAATCAAAAAGTTTTTACAATTGCACAATATTTTCTTTAAAATGAATCATTGCACCGCCATCCATCGCCGCTGTCCGACGGCTATTCAGAACTTTAAGGGACGCAAATAGCTCTCCAAACAATTTCTATAAAGATTTTGTACTTCTGTTTTGGAAAAATATACTATGCAAACGTATTTATTCACTCACTTTATTGCTAAAAATAAATGAAACCTTGCATTTTATAAGTTTTAAATAAATTTTTATGGCCCAATTAACATTTTTTTAATATTTTTGATCATAAGCTGTTCCAAAAATGACACTACAAAATTCAACTTTAATGTGGTGAGTTTCATTGTGACTTTTCTTGTGAGGATTGGGGGAGAATTCCAAAAATGTTATCGAGTCACAACAATCCTCACAAGAAATAGTCGCAAAGAGCTTGTGACTTATGTAAATCAAATTTGAACTAGAAAAAATCGTAACGAGATCCTATCGTAGTTAGCCAAACAAAGTACCTACATGCTGTTGTTCAAGAAAACTATGGTTAAATCTTCTACTTAAAAGCGAAAAATAATTTTTCAAAAAGTCATAACCCCCCTGAAATATTTGTCTGGCTACGGCCTTGGGTAGAAGTAGTGCTAAAAGGAATTTTTGTGTTTCTCTTGCTCTGATTTATTAGTAAAATTAATCTACTAAACTAACGACATGACATAAAGTGCTTGCAGTGTGAAAAAATAAGCTGATTGTTGATTGTGGTTTGGATGTTGGGCATCTGTATGTCCTGTATGTCGTTGGTCATATCGCTCCATGGTTATATTTTTTTCGCCCTCCACTGAATTATAGAGAGCCCAATCGCTGTAACCTAAAAGGTATAAGCTATTGCGGACCTGGACAGTACCGAATTTTTAGAGTGCTAATATTTATACCAGTAGTAGTCGTGGCGTGATGGTTAGTGCGATAGACTGTCATGCCGGAGGTCTAGGTTCGATCCCCAGCCTCGCCACCTAATAATTTATAAAAATAAAACGGCTACTACCTCTTTCTTGTCTTAGAAAAGTGCCGCTCACATTAGCCGTTCGGATTCGGAAATAAACTGTAAGTCCCCTCCATTCCTGCAGACACGCACACAGGAATGGTTGAGAGTTGTTATTCACTAGGCCCTAGTTCTTCATGAGCTGTTTGTGCCATCAAAATTATTTTATTTATAATATTTATACCGAAATTAATGACTCGAAAATATCCAACCACTATGCACAAAGAAAAAAGTGCAATATCTCCAAAAACATGTACTGCAAAATTTAAAGCCCAAATGAGGTATAATCTATCGTCAATAGATATACAGACCTTAGGCCAATATCCATGCCATAAGAAAGGCCTCGAAAATAATCAACGGATTGCAAATAGAAAAAATGCAATATCTCCAAATGCTTTTTTTGTATCTTCTTAAAATTAATTATTATAGCTGGCTAGTGCCCTTAAACCCTTAATTTTATATTTCACAAACTGGGAGGGAAATAAAAAATTCTTTCGAATTTAACCTCAATCTATATTGTTGTTTATTGTTTATCAGATTTGACAATTCTATAAGTTGTCAACAAGATGACAATCCACAACATCAGGATATATTTCACACGGGGAATATAAATTTCATTCGAATTTAACCGCAATTTGTATCATGACAGTTCTAAGTTGTCAACAATGAATAAAATGTCAAAATTCGTGTTGGTCGTGTTTTGTGTTAAAGCGTGTTTGTATTTTTTGTTTCTTTCATCACAACATGGCTTAAGCCTAGGCTTAAATTTGAGCATTATAATCTGTTAGAAATGTCACTTTTTGAAATTAATTTGCCAAACTCAAATGCGTCAACTGCTTTTTTTAAATTTTTGTTCAATTTATATTTTGTCCACGCTTTGAAAGTCCCCTCTTTAATTGCTTGTTTTTCATTTCCCATTTTGACGATAAAATGAATTTTTTTACGGAAATATGTATACAATTTATAGCTATGTACATATTTTCGAATTCGGCTTTGTTGTTCAAGTTTTATTTTCTTGTTTTGCTAAGCTCATCAGAGACACGACTTTTAACTGACAAAAGACCGGTAGGTGACTAATGGCTCGCAGAAATCACGTATACAATCGGGCAGTGCACTGAATGCAATTGCGTAACTAAATAACAAAAAAAAAAAAGGGCAATGTATACAAAAATATGCACCTCAATGAAAAACTGAATCAAAACTGCAAACAAAAAAAAAACAAAAAGAATTACAATTATGGGAGATGGGAAAATGGAAAATCCAATGGTGAAATAAGACCCCGAGAAGAAAGTGTTGAAATCCAGTTCAACACTTTTCAGGTCAATGCGGCGAACTTTTTTTTTTTACTTTATTAAAATTGCATTTTAAAGAGACGAGTTCAATGCAGTAGTTTTTCTTGTCGTTATTTTCTTGCTATTTTTTTCTATTGTTGATACGAAGTGAGTTTTCGAATGTGAGATAAAAGTGAATTGAAAATATGTATTATTTCTTGTTTGTTTTCTTTGCAAGCAAGTATGGTAAACAATTATGTTGTGGCAGGGTATAGTAGCAGCTCAAGGCATTTTCTCACAAAAATGCACCCGGTTATTTGTTCTGTCTCTATTGATGAATCGGCATCTGTAATTTATGTATATTAATTTGATTTTCTTTTAAACTTTGGAAGCAACTTATGTATACCTATTGTATTGTATAATTAAAAAAAAAGCATTTTTTAAATAACCGTTATAAAAAAATAAGTTTTGCCATATAATTTTTAACTTGGCAATTTGTATGTTTCATTTGATAAAAACTAACTGTCATTCGCCTCGGTATGTAAATATGTTTGTTCCTCGAAGTCGTGCATTTAGTGAAACACGGAGTTTTCTGATTTTTTTGGTCGAATATTGTATTCTGAGTAGGTTCAAGCATTTAAGCTAGGTATTATGGGGGCCCCGAGCAAATACATACCTAGCTCGGATACCGAAATAGCGCTGAAAGTGTTTGAGTAGGTTATAAGAGGATTTTTAGGGTTACCAGATTTTCCTTGTAGCTCATCGGGATGAATGGAAAAATAATGCTGAAATTTTAATGTTTCTACCGAGACAAAATAAATACTTTCTTTGATTTAAAAGTATAGTGTCTAACATATATAATGTCACATAAGAATTTAAGTACATTTTTTTAAATCCATATTCGCATTGCGAAATCATTTAAAAAAAAAAAGGTTAAAAATATCGTCTCTCATGTTTTTCTATAAACATGAGTTGGCATTGAGATAAGATATAGGAACGTCATGATGAATTTACATGTATTTTCATCTGAAAACATCAGGAAATGTAGAGACAGAATGCCAAAAAACCGAATTTGTGCAAGACGGTGTTCACATTGGACTCAAATTTACGATTTTTTTGACAGAAGTCAGTCAGCTCGTGTTCATACACAATTAATGTGAACACAACTGATTCACTCTGACGTTCAGCAGTCATTAAAAAAAAAACAGAAATCTTTGCTCGTCGGAGAATTAATTAGAACTTTTGCAATCACAAAATTGGTAATTCACTAAATAAATTGTTTTCCAATTGAAAAAAACTTTGATTCTGTAGTATTTAAGCTCCAAACAAAAACTAAATACTGAGAAAACAAATGTCACAAAAGGAAACGTCAAAAAAAATCCACAAATTTTTAAAAAATTTAAAAAATCCTGCCTCTCTTGCCCATCACTTTCTCACCACAAAGTGGGAACGAGAAAAAGTACATAGACGTCAAAATAAATCCGAGGAGTAAGTCCAATGTGAACACCGTCAAAGGCAAGTGAACATTTTCATATTCGCTATAATTTTCAACTGCGTTCCAACAAATATAAATTTTGTATTTTACATCCCTTTTTTTGCAGAGCTTGTATGAAGTTACATATGAGTTCAGTCTAAACACTTCGTCTTTTGATGGTATTTTCCAATTTGTGTTCGGCGATTGCAAAATTGCAATTCAGCAAAATATTAAAAGATGTTTACCATGGAAATTTTTTTACTGTGATTTTTTTAAGGCATGTTTGCTACCTTGACGATTCTTATAAATTTTCACAAATTGAACACTGTCAGAGAAAAAATATGTCCCCTTCATTTTCTGCTACTACATTTTTTTTTTCCAAAACTTCTAATCTAGTTTTATTTGAACAAAAAGAAATGAAAATAATGATTTTGCAAAAGTCCGGTAAACTTTTCTAGGACTTAAGCTAAATTGATGAAGATGATGGGTTATCTAACATTGTGTTCTCAAGAAAAAAAAAATAAATCTCAAAGCCAACACCTTCTCATCAATAATTTAAATAAATTTTACAATGTAGGTACATCTCCAAACGTGACTCCTTCACATCGATTGTTCATTGCTAAACAATAACCTTCAAATCAATAAAAAAAAATTGTATCCATCATGATAAATATTTACAAAACATCACATTCCACCAAAGCAAGACAAAAACAAATTAAAATAAAACCAACTGATGAAGGTAAATTACATCCTCAACACGACAATTACTCAACCACCGGCATCACCATCTGGCTTCGCCAATGATAATTATAATTTTTCAAAGATGAACAATAATCACAATAATAACTCTGTTAACTATGTATGTACATATAAAGAAAATAAAACGAAGAAATAAAAAAAAAACTCAATCTAAAAGTTTATAATGTACGTACATAGGTACTTATGGTTTTGAAATATTTCTAAAAACACCCACGTAACATGTTGCCGCACAAGCACAACTAACAAAAACTCTAAACGGATTCATAGAAAAAAAAAAAACAACAATATTGAAGACGCAGCGACAAACAACACAAAACGCCAGCCATTCAGGCCTAATTCATCAAGAGTGGGCAATTTACCAAAACGAAAAAGACCGCACCTCTTTATGCAAATTGCTTTCGATGAATGCAATCTAACTCTATCCAAACCACATACATACCACAAATCTGGCTCGTTCTGTGGCCTTAGCGCTGGCTATAACTTATGTGAAGACTTAAGTAGCGATCACACCGTGTGTGAATCGGAGAATGGAAATCAAATTTTGTTAAAAAAAAAAAAATTAGTAAAACATAATAGTAATGGGAATGACTGACATTTATTTGACAGATTTATTCTTATTTTTGACAGCTGCCAAATCCAAAGTTATATAAAAATTAATTTAAATGGGAAAGCTTAAAAGCGTTTAAGATTTGAATACCAAGGCAACTGCGTGTATTTTTAATGGCTTTATAACTAGAAACTTATTCATCTGTCAGATATGTGGTATTTTGGCAGTTGCCACTACCCAATAAATCAGAAACTCACTTATTAAGCCATATAATAATATTGCCTGTTTTATATTGAAAAGAGATCATGTTTCCGAACTCAAACTTTGTAAGTTAATAGCCGTTTTTATCAAACTCCTAACAATTCACATCTGTAAGATTACTATAACATTAATAAAACGTTATTTTGACAAAACTATATAAGGGGTGTCTTTTTTCGCAAGCACGAATTGGACGCAAAAAACAACATCGGCATTTTTGTTCGTTCAATTTACAACGGGCTAGTAATACATAATAGTAACTGTCAAAATGAGTTAGAGTAGCGCTATTATATTAATATCGGAACCGTAAAGCAACGATTAAACGGTCAATGCAAATCGTTAACGCGTTGACTCTCTGACGTCAAAATGACGTCAAATTTTGTCCCAATGTTATCAAGTCGTGTAATCGTCATTGCAAAACGCCTTCAACGCGTTGACGCTAGCATTGACACTTACGATGACACACTTTTACGAGTCAACGCGTTGACTGTTTTCATGAACCGTGTAATCACCCTATCAGAACGTTTAGGACATATCGACAAATTTGTTTGGACTCTCCGTGAACGCTTACCAGGTTTAGCAAATAATCGAATAGAGCCATTGACATTCGCAGGAAGTTTCGGTATAAAGCTGGTTCCTCGGCTTGCAATTCGCGGAGCAATTTTACACAAAATCCTTCCTTGTCGCGACGCAATAGCCAATTTTTTGCCCAAACACGGCGATTTCGTGAAGGCCTTGCATTTTCCTGAACTTCGTTGTCTTCGTCTGTGCTGCTCTCAATTAATGTTGCCAAAATTGCTATTTCTAAATTGGTTTTAGACATTTTTGTTGGCTTTTGAAAAATGTATAAAAAACACAAACTGGAATAAATCACATTTATCTTTTCTATGTCAACGACAACACCGTTTGAACGTCAACTCGAAAAATTACAGATTTTTTCATTTGTCAACGAGCAAAGTACGCGGACGTGGTCAAGTCGTGTGATCGTCAGCAATTGCGTGTCAACGCGTTGAAACCAATTGCAAATAATTTCGTTGACAAATATTACATGTCAACGCATTTTGGGACAACATTGACGAACATGCGTCATTCGTGTGATCGTCAATATTTTGTGCGTTGACATGGTGAACGTTGACGGTGTACTGTCAATGTTTTGACGGTACTTTTGGTGACGTCAGAGAGTCAACGCGTTGACGATTTGCATTGACCATTTAATGGTTGCTTAAGTAGGTTTAACAAAGCGAATACAAAGAATGACGCATCCACAAGTTGCGTTTCGTCCAGTTTCGTTGACTTTTGCAACAATACGTTTATGAAGTTAACGGTTAACTGCAATTAGTGTACCTTAACCTAACTGCCTGAACAGAATAGAATGCTGCAACTGGAACTGAAGGAACCAACTATCTCTTTTTTATTCCTATGTTATCAAATGCCGTTTTCATTTAATTAATGTGTGCTTGAGAGGGTTTTTCACGAAAGAAAAAAGTGACCGAAACAAATCGAAAATTAACAATCCGCATTTAGTGCCTGTTTACATTGTATTTTTGACGAACGGCGCATCCAGTGAGATGGGTATATTTTGTGTGAGTAAGAAAGAGAAGGGTTAATTCCACCCAAATTACGCCGATGCGCCAGTTTCATTAAATGTTTTCGGATTGAGCAGGAAGAGTTTTTTTTGTGTGAGTGAGAGATACATGGTTGTTAAGGATGTGAGATAGGGATGGGTAGATTGAAATGAAAGAATTTTTTCTCTATAATGTAAACACGAGGAACATTTTGATGAACGAAAATATGCTTTGTCAAAAATACAATGTAAACAGGCACTTATGGGCGCATCATGTGACTTCCTCACATATGTATATTTAAGGGTATTCATGCAATGTCGGAAAACGTGCGTCGTAAACATCGGAATTCCCATTCAAATTTATGAATTTTAAGATGTTTAAGACGCTAACGATGGTTTTCCGACGTTACATGAATAAAAAATAAAATAAATTTGATGGCACAACAGCTCATGAAGAACTAAGGCCTAGTGACTTACAACTCTCAACCATTCCTGTGTGCGTGTCTGCAGGAATGGAGGGGACCTACAGTTTATTGCCGAATCCGAACGGCTAACGAGCGGCACTTTTCTGTGACAGGAGATACTCTTGGAGGATTTGTCAATTCCTCGCAAGAGGCAGTAGCCGTTTTTCTTTTAAATAAATAGGTGGCGAGGCTGGGGATCGAACCTTAGACCTCCGGCATGACAGTCCATCGCACTAACCATCACGCCACGGCTACTATCCTACGGCTACTACTACGTTACATGAATACCCCTAGTGTTTTATAGTTCTACATTGACTTTTAACTTTGTGAACTCATGACCTGTCAAATATAATAATATTTAAAACAAAATTATATAATATTTCTCCATAAACAAAAACTTTCTACAGTTTCCATAAGTCAAAAAAGCAACTTTCTATCAAATGACATTTGAACAAATTGTCAAAACTAACTACTACATTTCTTCATCTCCAATGAACGATGCTTTAGAATTTTATTCGACTTCAAGGTCGTTTACAATAGAAGTTCTCCAAACTTATAACATTGTTTTTTACCTCGTGTACGGTAATTATACTTGCCTATCACGTTTTCCCGCTAAAGAGACGTCTTTTTTTTAAAGTCTTTTCTGCAAGGTTATGCGATCGTAAGTTGTTAACAAAATAAAAACACCAACTCACGATTATTGGATTAAAAAGTGAGAATCTATTTTCTCTTGTGTGAGAGAGAGAGGGAGAGAAAGACAGTATACAGAGGGTGATGATTCCACATCAGAATGATATGATATGTTATAATTGTGATGATGCCTTACTTGGTAATTTAACGTGGAACGTGTTCATACCGAAAGTGAAAATGACACTTCTTTAGGTCTTCAGTTTTATGGTCATTATAACCCGAGATGGCTTTCTTTTTTTTCGCTTGCATCAGTTTTATTTCAGTTTCTCTGTTTGGTCTTCCGCAAACGAGTGCAATATCTGAGGACAGGTTAAACAATTATTATTTATTTAATCTTATTATGGCTGCCCTGTCAGATGATTTCTATTGACAGTGTTGACACATGACTACATGAACATGGACCATTATGTATGATCCATGATTGTCGTCATTATGAGCCTGAGACCATTATAAGTACCCATAGGTGCATCATAGATGTGTCGATGAAAGTGTCGATTTAATAAGTCTACTAATGTATAATTTGTATCTGAAAAATATATGTTGCAATGTTTAATCGTTGTTAATTCATGGCGGAACGGTGTAGTGGTCGTGGTGCAAACAGCACGAAGAAGGTAAACACGCACATAATCGAAGTGATATTGACAGCTGGGTGGAAAATTGTTTCACAAGATATGGTCAATAGGCTAGAGGCTAGATGTGGTATGCTGGCAGGTTTTATGCCATAGCTTATGGATACCTACTTATACATAAATATTTAATTCAAGGTGTCTGTGCGGTAGCTTGTTCACCATTGTTGGGAAAGTCTTAGTAGGGTAGGTGGAAATGTTGTCTGATTGTTGTGTCTAAATAATGTTTGTGATTGGCATCTTCAGGTGGCGTTGTGTAACGTCTAAGTTATTTGCTTCCTCATTCTCTTGGCTCTTATATACGTTGTTGTTGTTGTTGTTTGACAGTGAATAATTACTTTATTTATTTGCATCAATATACAGATAAATAAATGAATAGGGTAAACAATAAACTTAAAAAAAAAAACTATTGTGAATGACAGATGACACATGTAAGTGGTGAATATAAATTAGGAGAGCACACCTACGTCCTACATCAGCATTTAGAATATTGTTCTTAAAAATAAAAATAAAATTATAAATTCTAATGAGAAGATTAAAATCGAAAGCTAGAGAGTAAAGCATAAAAGACCCCCAGTTTCTAATAAATTTAAAATGTTAATTTATGCCTGAGGTTATGGGGTAAAAGACCATGAGACACATGTATAGATATTTTTTTTAATAACTGGTTAAAATGTATAAAAACTTCGGTGAAAGTAGAGAATAGGAAAAGCCTAAATAAATAAATTGTATTCAATTTTTATGCTGTCAAAAATATTCATCAATTAAAAGTTTATTTGCCTTCAAATGCATTTCACCCTGACATCTACATTTATACGGCTAAACGGAATATTCAAATTTACAAATTTTCGCATTTTTTATTCTTTAATCATTCTTAGGACTTGAAATGTTTTGTATAGCTTCAAAATCCTCATAAAAATAGTTATTAAGATCGATAAAGAAAATACATACAGTTAACCGCTCTATTTAGTCCGTTATTGACGTAACTCTAAAAAAAAATTATTGAATAATATAAAATATTGGTATGCAGCATCAGAAAACCGCATTGGGCCTATTTTTTTTTGTTGTTTTGTAATCATTGATGCGTGAAACGAAAAATACCTGAATTAGCCATGGCTACTGCAATATAGACTGCATCGCTGCACATTTCCTGTTCGCCAACAAAATGGCAATTTGCTAAGGTTAATGATATGAGACTTCACGTTTCAAAGTAATACATCTTTGTAGCCAAGCCAATGTGCAACGTCATAATATACTTCCTACGCATTTGATATTGCATCCACGTCCAAGCCTGTAGCACCATGCAGAGTTGTTCCGCAGCCAAAGCCCTCCACCGCATCTTCATACTCGAAATGTTGTTGCAAGACGCCGCCGCCGCCGCGTGCTCGTCGACAACGGACGGACATTTTGTTACACCTCTCTAAAACGACTGCGAACACTCTTGGTTTCACTCTATAATAAGTAGCCGGTAGTATTCGAAGTACCTATACCAAAACTGAAGAGCATGCCTTTGATAGATACGAACTTAATAGATGGACGGACAGCCATATTGCGAAGTTTTTGAGTATCTTTTGATCGCTTAACTCGTGTATATCTTTGGACACAACACTTCCGCAAACTTATTTTTGATTTCATAAGTGATTATAGACGTTATGTTGTTGAGATGGGCAATCGCAATAACAACTTTATGGCTAACAATCAAGTAGTGTCATTATGCTGACTGACGATATCCCTCATCGAGCTAGCCATTGATGTGGCTATGACTAATGTCTATTGAGTTGAGCGTGCAACAAGAATTAGTCTCACTTCTGTGCTACCGCTGAAATTTAGCTGGAAGCTATTTTTATTCGTTCTTCAATTTGCATAGATAAAAATTATTAATTTAACAGATGGCTAAATGACTTTTGATCGAGGTCAAATATTGTGATCAGATATTTTTATTTTTGTTTTCATTTGTTTGCAATTTGATTTGATGGTTTTCAATTTTGTATCAGTTGAATTTTGTATATAATGTGTAGGTAGGTACCTATAGTTTCTGAGTTGTGAGTCATAAGTAAATATTTTGTATTGATTCAAGTGATTAGATAGATAGATCTGCGGCTGGTTATAAATAAACCTGCGCGAAGGTGATGTTATTAAAATTTATTAGATAACGATCGACTCGAGTTTTCTTTCATTGAAATTGTTTTTTTTTTTTTTGTTTTTTTTTTTAATCGGTGTCATGGTGATTATTCTGTGTCCTCAACTACAAAATTGAAAGTTCGATTGTAAATTATTGTAAGTTTATATAAAATTGCATACTTACTGCCTGAACAGAATAGAATGACGGAACTGGAAGAGCTGTCAAAAAGTGTCGTACGTTATTTTTTTTTTACCTGTCCACAATGCAGCTGTACAGCTTTGAATGTATTTTGAAGAAAAACAAAAGAATACAAGCTCAGAATTCACATTTTTTGTTTCCAATAATTTTCCTTTTAATAAATAATTTTTTTTCGCGATACAAATAACCACAATATTTTTTTTCGACCCCAAAAAGTTGTTTTTTTTCTTCATACAATTTGAAACGTTAAAAGTGCCGTACGTGAAAAGTTAAAAGTTGGTGAACTATTCCGTCTGCGTCTGCAACTCCGTATGCGGCTACGTTCCGTTGTGTTCGCAACATTGAATTTGCGTGTATTCAATATTTTGACAGCTATTCCAGCTCCGGCTCCAGTTCCGTCTCCGTCATCATTCTGTTCAGCCAGTAATTCTGTGCGAAAAAGAGGGGAGATCTCTCCAAATAATCTGCTACAATTATCGATTTCGCTCATCGAACAGCGTACTGCAGAACGAAATTTTTCGTTTGTGATTTCGTTGTGTCATTTTTGTATGGGATTTTTCGTTTCGCATCAGGAGCATACTAGGCTTTAAAATAGGGAAGATAGATACTAAAACGGTATTGCATTTGTAAGGAATTATTTTCCTGCTTCCATATCTAAAAACAACATCACTGAAAATCAGTTTATTAAAACAGAAATGTTATTTTATTTTAAATTTATACTGCGTTTTCATTAGAGCAAATGAGGTAATTTCGTTGAAAACTTCCAGATTCAGTTCAAAATCATCTCATTTCCTATACAAATTAAAAATTCCAAAATGAGGTAATTTCAACCAAATTTGTACGAAATTCGGTAGGAAATTACGTAAAACTTTTATGAACACACCCAAATGGAATCCATTCAAAGTGGAACCTATTTAAAATGACAGAATTCAATGTAAAAAACAAGCAAATTGACAGCCAGGATCGTCTAACAAAATTAGGAAATTTGAAATGTAAACGCTTTTTTTGTAATTTGCCAAATTACCTCATTTCAGCTCTAATGAAAACGCAGTATTAGGCCAAGTATAAAAATTAAATTTTAAAAATTAAACAACTTTTATTTGACGCTAGATCACAATATTTTGACCTCCTCAAATTTGTAATTTAAAATTCTTATATTCATAGTAATACTTGAGCTGATTTCGATATGAATTCACAAGCCCAAAACGCAAATTGAACACTCCTAACCCAAAATATCTCAGCGCAAACCTATCGAACTGATTACCTCCAAACTCAATCATATGGATTCAAGTTTATTTTCAATTAGGCGCATCCATTTTAACCGTATAATCCTCATGAATTCAATGATATTTGACTTTAATACTCATTATTATTAAAATAAAATTGTTGGAGATATTTTGACAGCTATGGGGCGTGGAAAATTAAAATAACAAAATCTCTTTTGGAATGTTGCATCTGATTGTACCTCAACAAAAAAAAAAACCTCATTCCGAGCCTTTGAAGCACTTGACCATTTGGGTCGTTAATCAGCATTTCCAATCAATTGGTCGGCAAGTTGGCTGATTCGGCCAATGCTGGACTGGACGATAATGATGTTGATGAAGATGATGAGCTCTGAGTTGGTTGCGTTGCGAAAGCTAAAGGTGAGTTTCTTTCACGTTCACAACGATCGAGATGATTGGAAGTGAATCCAACCGAAGAGCGGTGCGCATACTGCCCAATGCTGCCCATTTCATGTAACACAATAGAGCTACTACTGCATTCTTTTTCTGGTCTCGCTCCACTCCAATGAATACACACACTCAACTCACATAACTTGGCCTACTTAAACGTGGGTTCTTCATCCTCAGTGCAATGGGTTCGGTTCAAAAGGTTTTATTTTTCTATAGATCGATTGGACTTTTGTGTTTATTGCTGTTATTTGACGTTTGATTGCTCGCGCTTTTCAACAATAACAAAAAATGAAAAAAACATACAAAACAACCAAGTTATATGGAGTTGAGTTGTGACCTAAAGTAATAATTATTAGGAAACGTCCAGCCATGTTAAAATGGCTGAATAGTGCGGAAATAAATTTCTTACGAAGAGAGTAATTATGGCAATCAATTGTTGAGAAGATTTATTTGTGAGTTACGAAGATTTATTAGCTATAACGAATTATGCGGCAACATTTTTTTATAAAAAGGGAATTAAGTTAAATTACTATGTTTACTGTTTAATTAAAACTACTTAAACATGCCTGGTATCAAAGAATATAAAGTTACCAAGAAGACACATCGCATAGAAATTTTTTACTGAAAATGGAGGGTTCCAATGTTGGAACCCGCACTTGGCTTTTTTATGGGCTTTTCAATAATTCTCTCAGCGCTTTTAAAATGAGATACCACACACATTAAAACAGTCTGCTTTTTTGTCATTGAAAAGCCCATAAAAAAAGCAACAGCTCTGGGAGCAGGTCGCAATATTGGAACCCGCCATATAAAAATGTGCAGTAAAAAATTTGTATCAGATGCGCATTCTTGGTAACTTTATATTCTTTGCTGGTATGTAATTAAGATAGGAGCATATTTTTACCGTATGCGTATAATTTAGACCCTGATAAGCAAGGGTACCTATAGTCTTCTTACTTCCTGAAAAATCGTTTGATATTCATATTCAACGGAAATATATTGAAAGTAATGTTCTCTCTGCTTGTCAGAATTTACAAAAACAAAACATGAGTGTTAAAGAATATCGTTGACCCTCGTTCACAATTTACAAAAGCAATAATTGTCTCTTAGAATGTTTTCTTTTTGAAACATGCACAGAACTGAACAAAAACTCAGAAGATACCTTCATATTAGACATTTGACTCCGGAAAAATCGACGGAAAGTTGGATTTTAGTATATAGCCTCCTAATGGTGTTCTTAAGAAACTGTTAAAAGCCCCCTTCGATAAGAGCATCGCTATTTTACGGGGTGTTAAAGGCCCCCAAAATGGTTTTTCAGGAATATCTCCCCAGCGCCGGTGCCTTGTAAAGAAAAAAATGTTGCCGATGAATTTGTAGCTTAAAAAATTTCCTCCAAAAATAATATGACACATAAAAATAACGGTTTTCGAAATAATTCAATCAATAGAGTTAAGATTCCTAGTTTTCTATACAAATGGTGATTCGCATACGGTGTGACAAGCTAAAGCGTATAGATTGAGTCGAGATAAGAAAAAAATCGCATAGAAGGGGGCTCTATTTCTCCCCGTTAAGGCGGGAGGGGTAATTTTCTAAAAAATAGACTAGAAATAGAATAGAGATCATTAAAAAATAACGGCAACACTTAAATGTTACGTTATACTTTTTTTTAAAGTTAAAAGTCCGTTCTTTATTTTATTTTTAATTCAAAGAGTTTCAGAGAATAGTTTTTGAAAAAAATATTTTCAAACTCAAAATTTTGAAAAAAAATAGTAAAAAAAAAAATGTGTTCGAACTAATTTTTTTAAAAATTTTACGTTATTAAGTAGCATTTTTGTTTCAGTGATCGATGCTTCTATCAATTTCTAGTCAAACACTAAAAATTGATAGGGGCATCGAATATTGAAAACAAAAAAAAAATTAATTTTTCAAAGTGTTGCCGTTGTTTTTTAATGATATCTTTTCTATATCTTGTCGATTTTTTAGAAAATTGCCCCTCTCGCCTATAAACGGGAAGAAATAGAGCCCCCTCCTATACGATTTTTTTCTTGTCTCGACTCCACCTACATATACGCTTTAGCTTTTGTCACATCGTATGCTAAAATCACCTTAAGTATTTTTATGATTCTAGCTAAACTAGGGCATTCATAAAGTGAGATGAGCTCTCTCCCTCCCCCCCCCCCAATACCTATTCGTTCAGACACCCATTGCATAAGTCTGATGCTCAATTAAAGATTGCTTAGCTGGCTTAAGTTTTCAGTTGTTTTTTTTTTTTCGTCGAAAAAAAACGACTAATCGTTGACCATTATATGTTGTTTGCAGCGTTAAGGAAAAACTTTTTTCTTACTTCAGTGACATAAATATAACAATGGATTTCAAATTGACTCGGATTAAGAAATAACCGGTTTCAGGTCAATTCATCGGCCATTTTGTAATAGTCTCCTGAAACTCATAAACATAGTAATTGGAGTTCTTTCAACTCGTTGCGGTCAATTTTATAGTATAGTTAATCCAAATAATCCAGTTAACTCATATAATATCATTGTTGTTGTGCTTTATATGAGAAAATTTGGCTTTTGGCATATACCTTTCAATGCAAATAGTACTCCGTTTTAAGTCTATTCATAAGACGATTAAAATTCTTAAAACTTGAAATTCCACTTAAGAAGAAGCGCGGGCAATTTGATTGATCTGATCATTGACGTGCTATTAAAACTGTTATTGATTGTTTGAAATTATTAAACAACTTTTCCCCACAAATTTCAAATGACCATGACTGCACCTACACCCATTAAAATACTTGAAAATAAATAATAACAACTTCCGCCTTACATAGCTTCAAAGACTTTAAATCAAATTTTCTTCAATATTGGTACAGATAGTAATTTATCATGGTAGTCTTGTTAAGGAACATCAAAATAATTAATTTAGCCAAAGGTAGGTGGTTACTGTATACTGTATGTATATAAGACAACAGGTACAACTCAGCAAATAACGACTTCATCTTCCAGCCTGAGGTGAGGTTGTATGAGGTCAGTCTACCATGAAGTTAATAATCCGTTATTATATCTTAAATTTTGTTTACTGTCTGAACAGAATGGTGACGGAGACGAAACTGGAGCCGGAGCTGGAATAGCTGTCAAAATATTAAATACACGCAAATTCAATGTTGCGAACACAATGTAACGTAGCCGCATACGGAGCTGCAGACGCAGACGGAAGAGTTCACCAACTTTTAACTTTTCACGTACGACACTTTTGACGTTTTAATTTGTATGAAGAAAAAAAACAAATTTTTGGGCCGGAAAAAAATATTGTGGTTATTTGTATCGCGAAAAAAAATATTTATTAAAAGGAAAATTATTGGAAACAAAAAATGTAAATTCTGAGCTTGTACACAAGAATATTCTTTTGTTTTTCTTCAAAATACTTTCAAAGCTGTACAGCTTCATTGTGGGCACGTTAAAAATATAACCTACGATACTTTTTGACAGCTCCGTCTGCGGCTCCAGTTCCAGCATTCTATTCTGTTCAGGCAGTTATGTGCGTTTGAATTTTTTATGAGTGTAAGTGTATGTGTCTGTTTGTATATTATTGAAGGTTATGTCGATTGTCGACACTCGAATTAGCATTAAATATCTCAAGATTCTTTCTTTATGGAAAATAAATTGATTATTTCAGATTCGCAGGATTGCATCAGGTGTTGTAGCCCGATATTTAAAGACATTTGATTTTTAAGAACATCTAGGTGGAATCATAGTCAAAGCTAAGAACATAAAAGAATCATTTTGGTAATCTGTACCAACATAAGGAATCGAAAAACTTAAGAACTAGGAACCCATTACCTTTTTACCGATTGCATATTCACGTTAGCTCTTGAGCTAATTAAGGAATTTTAACATTTGTTTGATGAAACTGGACACTGGCATTAGGGGCATTTCTTCTACGATATGAATATCAGCAGAAGAATTCTCAATGTAAAAATAAGGGTTGTGTGAAAAGCATATTTATTCTATTGAGCCCGGGAACAGTGCCGTAGCAACGTAAGGGCTAGGGGGGACTTAGTCCCCTTTTAAAATATCTTTGCTTGGTTATTTAAAAAAACTTTAAATTTTAATTCATATATACAAACAAAAATGAAATTTGAATTTGTCACAATACATTTTTGAATATTTATACAGTGTGGACCTCGGTAATTCGAACTATTAGAAACCGACCCAATTCGAAGCACGGAGGCGTTCAAATTACTGGATACGTTTTTTGCAGTCAATATTTCGGCTGAAAAAGTAGTTTTAAGTGGTTTAAAGTATAATACAATTATTAGTGTTGGTCGAAACAAGACAAAAAAATATTTATTGCTTAAAAAAGTCTGACAAAAGACGAAATAAGGCTTAATTTTTTTTTAGTAGTTTTGTAATGATTTCATGTTATTAAATGTCGAGCAGGTCGATATGAAAAAATGTTGAAAATTCTTGTTGAGATACTGCAGTAGTTGATTCATATCTCAAGAGCTTTGCCGCTTCTGATAGTTTTTTTTGGGGTTGTACATTTTTTTCAAAGCTATCAGAGTCAGTTGAAATATTTTTATTGCCTAGATTTTCATTCGCTATATCCTCCACCCAGTCTCGAATTTCTTCATTGTCAATAAATTCATTTCCTTGCGTGTTTTGAACTAGAAGACGAGCCAATACAAATTTATGACGAAGCTGTTGACCTACAAATTCGAATTATAGAGTATACCAATTTAGGCAAGTCTTCAAATTACAAGATATTTAATGCAAAAAAATTGCTGTTCTAATTAGTGGAGCGTTCGAATTACCGAGTGTTCGAATTACCGAGTTTCTACTGTACAAACTAGTTTTAAAGAATTTGCCAAAGCAGTTGTGGACTTATAATCTAATTTATTGACCCACTTAATTTGGGACTTTTGCCCCATCAGTGTAATTTAAAACTCCACATTTGATTTGTGGACTTGTAACCCACTCTCCGCGTCAAGCAGATGTTGTTTGTGAGTGGGTATAATTATTCTATTCTTATTTTATTTGTATTATCGACTGCCCTGGTAAACGGCAACTTTTTTTTCATAAATAGAATGTAAATTTAGAAAAAACATTCTTTGCCCCCGAAACAAAACCGATTAGCTACGGCACTGGCCGGGAAAAGTTAGATCTTATATACTCCACGGATAAATTTAAAGCGGTCATTATCAATTTGGTTTGAGTAATTGGTAGCAGCTAGTCGTAAAAAAGTGATTGATTATATTATTTACTTAGTCATTAATCTCATTTTAATTAAGTTAAAAGAAAAGAAATCGTTGATATCAATACTTTAAAAAAAAAAACACTCAAAACAGTAATTTAATATTGCTCACAAGCCATAATAACATTATGAGAAGCCAATTAAACTATTTCGGTATAATCTTTGACTAGGTACCTGTCAAATTTTATAAATTTAAATTCCTTTTATTTGCATTCAAATACATATAAAAACAAATGAATTTGTTTTATGGTTTTATGATGAACTTCCCCATGGGGTGCTTAAAATTAGATTAAAAGCCATGGGAGGTGATTATTTGCTTATTTAAAATAAACACAAATATTTTTTTTTTAAGTTCAGTTACTTTATGATATCGCCTAGTTTTGAGGAAAAAAACAATAATAATCAAAATGGAATTATATTATCAGTTGCATCTTAATTATGCGCTAAAAATATTTCATGAAATTAATTAAAAAATATATTTTTTAAACAAGAAATAAAGGTGCAGGTTCTAATTGATATTTTAAGTACATGAAATTGAAACTTATGTTCAATTGTATACAGTTGTATTATTGATAGTTTAATCAAAATTGTTTTAAAACTCAATGGCACACAATTTTAAATAGCCTGATGATAAGGTATCGGCCTTATACTACTTTACTTAACAATTTTTCAACTTTGAAAATCTTTTCTAAAATGTTCTTAGTTTTAAACATTGTTTAACTAGTATCATACTAAAATCTACTTTCTTAATAAACTCTAGCTGAACACGCCTAAAAGAGTGACAGCTCATATCATTTTCACATTTGTAATTGTCAAAGTGACATTTGGAGTTAGCACACAGAAAAAAAAGTACCACATAAAATAGAGAAGAAAAGTAATAAAATTTCTCTATGGTTTTCATCCAAGAAGAAAGTCTTATTAAAACCATAGAGAAAATCTTATTAAAATCTTGATGCCCATTTTATAGGATATCCACATATTTTTAAGAAGATATCTTATTACGTTTCAATATGAGTGCTTCTTAAAACAATAAGAAAACTTATTGAAAAGCATGAGTCAATCATTTAGAAACAATATAAGAGGACCTTATTGATAATATGTGAAAATATTTTAGAAACAATGAGATGATCTTATTGAAAGAATGTGGGATACCCCTTGAATCAATATGAAGATCTTATTAAAAGCATCATGTGAAAATCTTTTTGAAACAAGGAGAAGGTCTAATTGAAAATGTTTGACGAGCTTATTAAAAGTTCGTGTAAATATCGGATAAAAAAATAAGAAAAATTAAATAATTTAAAAATATTTTTTTTTCAAAATTTCTGCTAAATTCATTTAAATAAAAGACGAAATTATTATCTTTTTTCAAACAATTTATTGTAGATAAATTAATTGTTAAATAAATAAATTCAAAATTCTTTTGAAAATAGGAACATGTTTTCACTAAAGTAAATACATAAATAATTAATAATAAACATAACTAAAAACACAATTAAAAACATTTTCATATTGCCCATATAAATCAATGAACAACTTACGTAAAACTTATATGGACTTATTGGACTTTTGTGTTTCAAGACAGATCTTAATTCATTTATAAATGTGAAAGTCTTTAAAATAATCGTGGGGAAAAATTGCAAAAAAAAAAAGCATTACAAATATAACGTTTTTTTTATTTTCTTCACAATACTTAAAGAAAAAAATTTTTCGACGTCGTCCATCTCCATTTTTCTGAGGACGTCAATGGAGTTTACTCCATATACTTTCAGCAACGTGGACAACGAAATACTAAGGCCCCGGGAGAGAAAAATTGTCTGGGTCTCCTCAATTCGATCAATATTCCATATTAAACATGGAGCACTTATTGGTTCACTAATTATTTCACTTGATTCAGTTGCACTCGCGATTGCATTGTCAATATTTTTCTCCATTTTTATTAATTTTACACAATTACTTTAATTTTGTTCTTGAAATTCACTGGCACGCATGCGTCTCTAGACTTGAAGAACAAAATATGTTTGGCAAAGCAAAGTAGCGTTCCACTTATACAAAATATGAGATAACTTATACTTTTAAAAAGGAATTCTTTTTGATTTGCAATGGAAAACCCTTTTAATAAGTTTATCTTTTTAGGACACATAGCCAATAAGATTTTCTTATTAATTCTCATGTATGTAATAATTCCTCTTTAAGATTCAAAAAGGAATTCTTTTTGATTTAAGAAGATTTTCTTATCAGCGTAAATGGACGGACGTTCTTAATAAGTTCATCTTTTTAAAACCGAAAAGAGATAAGGTTTTCTTATTGTTTATTATCACTCTTGCAGACGCGCAATGGAAAAACAACGGGATTTTTACATTTTCATAAGAAAAAACTTATCGATTTAATAAGATTTCCTTATTAGCCTCTATAAAAAAAGAATCAAGTTAATAAGATTGACTTCTTAAAACTGATAAGTAATACGGTTTTCATAGTATTTGTATTATTAAATGAGAATTTCTATATAAAAAGAGTACTAAAAACTTTTCTGAACTTCAAAAAGATTTTCTTCGTAAAATCAATAAGTTTTCTCTATGGAAATATCATATTGTTTATTACTTTTAATAAGATTTCTAAGCAAAGTATCACAATAAGGCATTCTCATTGATTTTATGTAGTCTTTTTTCGCTCTGTGCACTAAAAAGATTAAACAGGCATTTGGCGATTTTATCTTCATTAAAATGTGAAAAACATAATATTCGATGCTAACTCGTTTAAAATTTAAAAAATCCTGTTTTTAAGCTAGCATCGTTATACAAAAGTTTTAACATCATACTAAATCATCTAAAATGTTACGCGTTTGTTAACAAATCGTTACATGAAATATTTTGTACTCACCCAAAACATTGTCATACAAATTTTCCATGATGGTTTTCACTTTATTGGGAAAAAGTTGTTATAACTGTTATAAAACGCAATTTTCTTCGCAACTTCATTGAAATTGATTTGAGATGATTTTGAAATTGCGTCATCGTATGGGAAATTGTGCAATTTTGAAGATGATTTCGGAAAAATAATCCAAAATTATAAGACGCAATATTTTGGTCGATGACTACTAAAAAAAAACATCTCATTCAGCATCTTAATTTTTTAAGAAAGAGAAAGCGATACATGTAATTTTTTTTTTATATTTTAATAAATATTTTAAGATCTAAAAGATTTATTTCCAACAGCGCAAAAATTTCCCAAAATCTGTGTACATATATTGTGATGGGATTTTATTGTTATGCATAGCTTTTTAAACTAAAAGACAAACATCTTTATTATCACTGGTTTATGTATAGGTATACCCTATGGTCACGATTTTAAAGTTATTTTTTACAACCATGTAGGTATATGGCATTTCTCTTGCGGGCCGCTCCAAAATTTTAATTTCATATTCCATTCCCTAAGCCCATAACAATTTTTTAATAACTTTCTTTTTTCGATTTATGCCAAAAACAAAAAAAAAAACAAAAACAACCTGCAACATCAACCTGCTCCGACAGTGATTGCCTGTAAAATAATCGCTTTATACAAGTAGCCATAAATTTAGTCGTCTTCATCTCCTTCTTCTCCGTCCAGAAACCAACAAAAAAAGTCGCATTAAATCTTTACTCATCTTCCGAAGCCCATGTAATTATAAAATTTTTGACCAAATAATTTTTTTTCTTCATAAATTCCAATTGAATAGATGATCTTGGTTGCAATGGATCAACCAAAACCAACGCAAGTGCTGTTTTTTTTTTTATTATATACCCAAAGGCTATAATACTCGCATGTCATAAATAAAATTCCGCTCTCGGAGACCAGTTTAAAATTTTGTAAGTTATGCTAATTGCTTCGCTGTGAGTTTCGTAATAAATGCGCACTGCTTTAACTTGATTCTGATGATTAGTACTGCACTTGCTTGAAATGTGCGATTGTGCGTAGCCCCTACATCGTACCCGCTGCCAATTTAAGAAAAAAGATACTTTTCACCTTATATATCTTTTTTGTATACAAATATTACAACCGTAGCTTTCAGGTCCAGTATGTCTTCGGTAGATGCATCATGCAACAAATTGAACCCGTACTTACTTATTTTGGTCAAGTGAAGTGAAGTAAAGTGAAAGCTTTCACTTTTAGGTGAATTTTTTGATCAATTTTTGGGAACTTGTTATTGATTTTTAGATTTTCTTACGTAAGTACAGTAAATATTTGCCGAAGAGGTAAATATGGTTTTTGTTTTATCTAAACGATAAGTCTTATTTTCGTTTTTGTTTTTGTGTCTAATTTTAAAGATGGTATCAATAAAATGGATGACTATTGCATCATCTAGATTTAGATACATATATCAAACATCCAAGTGACATTTTTTTAAATCTGACAGATGTCATCTTTATTTCAAGCGGTCTCCTTTAGATACCACTCCTTTTAGAAATTCCACTTTGATTATAAATTCATTAATTTAGCGGTTAAGTCAACTGGATTCCGGCGTTAGTCATTGCATGTTCTGCTCTATGATTGCGTTATAGATCATAAGATAATATGGAAACACCTTTTTGACTGTAAAGCCATCCATCATGGCTTATAGTTGGCCTTAAAACAAAATGACGATCTTTAAGTGGATTCAAGATCAATTTTTTCAAGTAACCCAGGTTCTGAATCTTTTTTTGTTTGTCTCATGTGTGTGTATGTTATCCGCAGAGTTAGAAATTAGCAGCATATTTTTTTTTTTTTCAACAAAATAAGACTTCCCTACAAGCGCTACAGTAATGGTTCAAACATTCAGTTTATATGTATGTTTGTGTCTAGAATTTGAATGGGAATATAGAAAACTGATATATGATCAATTGTGTATGAATTTAATATTGCAAATTGCACTAATTTTCGGTCATCAAAAGTAGAAGTACTATTTATATAATTTTAATTTATTTCCTTTTTTGTTTGTATTATTTCAGGATCAATACGGACATCAATTCTATCAGGATCGAAGTTTAATGTTACTTGGCATTTAGCTTATCCACACAGAGTAAGTTTATATATTTGTATTTAATTTTTTTGTTATTATAACACCTCATTCGCTTAAACTGAGAATTATTTGCGGCTCAATATCATTAATTTGCCCGGTTGTCTCGTCCTTCAGTTCTTCATTGATTGTTGGTTTACACTTTTTTTTTGCAAATTTCCCAAAAGAAGTCAATGACTTTTAAATTAGGTGTATCTTCAAGTATTGTAATATACAATACAAATAAACAGAACTTTATCCGAGTTATTAAGCATTGCGCAAACCTATGCGATGGCGGTGGTGATCGCGATAACAATGTGGATGCCGCACATGTAAATCAATAGAAAGGCTCACATCTACGCGATATGTGGATTGCGATTAGGTTCCACTGCTGCGTTCAACCAAGCGACTTTTACTGAACGCAGCAAGCATTATATTGGATCGCAGTATGCCACGATATTTGAATTTTTTTGTGAAAATATTAACAAAATTCAAATGAACAATAATTTAGAACATTATACAGCAGATTAATAAAATTAAAAAAATCCAAATTTTGTACAATTTTTTGCACAAAGAATACAAAACATGAAAAGCATACAATTTACGGATAAAATTGCTGTCCGGGTCGATTTATTGTATGTTCTTTTGACAACTTGCCCATCACAAAATGTATCGCAATATCGTGTTGATGTGAGCTAGTTTTTGATCGCACCTTGATCGCGCGATAAAGGCTATCGTGATCGCCACCGCCATCGCTTAGGTTTGCGCATAGCTTTAATTAGAAACTTGAGGTGATTACATGGTTACACAAAATAATCCAAGCGTTAATCAAAAACTTTTGTCAATGCGTGTGTCAACGCTATACCGTCAATTCATTGACACCTTGGAAGTATAATTCATTGACGATCACAACTTTGTGACATAATTTGGCGCCAGAAAGTCAACGCATTGAAAATGTTTGATCGTCTAATCATAGCTTTATTGATTTTGAATGTAATTGTGCGTAATTTATTCTTGTCTCGACTCAACCTACACGCTCTATAGCTTACTGTCACACCGCACCGTAGTGAATCACCCTGTATATAATTTTGTAAGCTGTCAAATAACGGTTAAAATTTACATAATTTGTGAATTTTCCGACGTTACGCGTTACGCTACGATGCGATCGTTAAGTAAAATTAAATAAATTCAGCAGCTGAAAAATATATGTAATTTTCAATTGATCTACACCACTGATCTCTATAATACACTGGGTATTATATTCCAAAGTATAACAGTTTTTTTGACTCTATTTGAAGATGATATTTGGGAAGGCAGCTCTCTTTGACATCTTCTGAGCACAAACAAAATCACTTTGACGTAAACACTGAATAAAATTCTTGTTTCCAATTTATTTTTGTGGCGTGTGGAAATTGTGTTTAAAATGAATTTTGTAATCTTATAAAAATTTATTTTATATCGATCAATTTAAATACATGCATTTTATGCAATTTGAAATCATTATTTCAGAATATATGCAGTTAAAGCAATTGAAGTTGTGTTCAAAAACGGAGTCCAGCAACCGCAGTGCATTAAAAAGCGAGTAAGTGTTGATTTTTCATCGCCAAATATTGCTAAACAATCGCACTTTGGACATTTACCAACCACCATGATTATTGGTGAATCAATTGCTCGGCTGTTGGAGTTCATTGGGCATGATGTTATTCGTCACAATCATTTCAGTGATTGGGGTACCCAGTTTGGAAGGCTTATCGCCCATTTAAGTGCCCAAATTGCAAATGGACAAACATTGGGCAGGTTAAATAAAATAAGAGAGGACATGGTTTAAAACGCAGAATAAAAAAGACAATTTTTTAGAAAAGCGGTTCATTATCCAATTAAAATAGGTATGTCTTTATTCATTTATTGACGATTGGACTTAATGATGCAATTAATTGAATTGAAAGAATTGAATTAGTTTTTTATTGCATTATTATTTTAAGTATTAAAAAGAGAAACATTAGCTGCTATCCTAGAATTATTTTACTATCGTCATTGCTATTGTTACTGCCGCCACCACCACTCGAACTAACAACACAAAAATATGAATGAATTAGCCGACGTGACGAACTTTCAACTAACAAATGAGACATTCATTAAAGATAACACCTTTGCGAAGATGTATTTAAGATTTCAAAATGGAAAAAATTTCAATAAAATCAGAACAAAATCGTTTCACATTTTCCACTTCTTTGACGTTTGACTTCTTTACTTTTTATATGTTATAAAGTTATACTGTTATACAAAAAAGTAGGCAGCTTCACTATAACAATTCATTAAATGGGGTCAACTTTCTTGTATGGATACGCTATCCAGTAAATTATAGAGATCAGTGATCTGCACCTACTAATATTTTTTTAGATACTAAATTCTTAGTACAATTTAAGTTTCATTTCCATTGAAAGGAAAATAAAAATAAAATGTAGTGTCGCGTCGTGTCATACGGCATTTAATAACTTTATTTAAGATTTTATTAAAAAAAATTCTCTTGTCATTTTTCTTTAAAAAAAATTAAATTAAATAAATAATAATTATATTTTGATTTCAACTATAACAATATTAATAATATATTAAATGATAATATACAATGATAGTCAAAGACCAAATTGTATCATTTTGGCTTGCTAGTATTTTGCTTTAGATACAATGACTTGTTACACCCCTCAAACCGACAATTGCTACCAGTAATGTTAGTAGAAGATTATTGGCAAATATAGTTCCAACTCCATCCAATTGGTAAGTGTTACAGCCGTCAATATTACAAATTTGACATTGATCTTTATCTGTGACATCACACGTCAGCTCTGTTGTACAACCACGTTCTGTGATGTGTCCATCGAATTTCGTAACGCATTGATTGTCTTGTGAATAGTTGGGGCACACTGAAAGTATTTTAGGATCCTTAACACAGTTATCATGTTTGTCAGATTGACAAATATAGCAAGAACGTCTGTCACTTGGGTAAATCTATAAAATGAAATAAATATATTAAAGTGAATTTTTTCGAAAATATAAAGTGTAGAATGTTGACATGACATAACTGTCAAAAGAAAAATGACAAATCCTATAGATGAGTCAATGGGCACGTTCAGAAGACATTGGTGACTAGGCTGTCAAAAATATGCATTCCAATCTAGTCAAGTTTTATTGGAAAATGGCTGGAAAGCTAGGTGAGAAATATCTCCCTACATTTTTAGTCAAGTGCATTTATGTCAGAATATCAGCTGATTATATTTTGTCATTAAATGGCAAGCTGAACTTTATTCTTTCGTGACTTATTTTTTTTTCACGTATATCTTAACAGTTTGAGTGAAGAGGTTATTTATTAAATATTACGGAGAAGATTCAATTTAAAAATTTATCATTAGGAAGAAAAGTTTACAAATAATATTACAAAATTCCTAACTGATTTCTGCCTTGTGTGAAATGCTTCCTATCAACGGAAGGTACAAATTTGAAGTAAAGTTCGTTGTTTGGCATTAATGACATCTCTCATCATCAACTAGGTTCCTAGTCAAATTTGCGTTCAACGAACTTAGTTGACTACATATGAAGTTCCCTATGTCTTCTGAACGTACCCAATAACGAATTTTTTAAATAAAAAAATACTTGCCTTAGAATTACACTTCTCGCCCGAACATTTTTCACATAGTTCCGAGCCACTACCGCAAACAGATTGCTCATTGTAAGACAGAGTATTCAAGCACCCACGTTGTGTTACTCTATTTGTAATTCTCATCATGCATGCATTAATTGGTGCATTACAGACTTGTGTTCCATTGACAATCGACGGATTTGTGGCACATTCGACATTATCTTTTGAGTCACAAGCAACACAATTTTTGGCAGTAGGTAATTTTTCCGGCGCATTACAGTTTTCTTCCGAACAATCATAAAGCTGATTCTTTTCTCTCCACTCTTGAAGTGCCAATTCGTCAATATCACTCGAACAGCCGGAAAGTTGTACTTTGTTACTTTCGTATTTTGCGTAGCACTTGTCATCTTTGACGTAAGCTGCACAATGTTCTTCAGCGGTGTTAGAACAACTGGATCCCATGCAGACGTTACAAGTCAAACGATCTTTAGGATAGTTAAATAAGTTACAATTGTCTCCGGTGCAACTTGAACAGTCATTATTTGATTCAAACTCGCCAGCGCATTTGTGTTGATCTTGAGTTTCCTTATCATCTAAGCATGTTCGTATAACTTGAGTTGTTCCATTCGCAGCAGTAAATGATGCAGCCATACAACCTTTTTGACATTTTCTTGCTGCGAAGCTGCCTTGAAGTGGTCGAGTCACGCAAGAGGCATCGGTTTCAGAGTTGCAGTAGGCACAAGTTTCAAAGTCACCCAACTGCCAAGCGTCATTACACTCATTTGACTTGCAACTAATACAATTGTCTGGATTCTGTCGGCAATAGAGATCTGTTTCATCTTCGACCTCAAACGTACATCCTCGTCGCACAACGGTTCCCTGTATATTGAAAATGGTCATGCAGTCTTGTTGGTCGCCTTCCGCACACACAACAGCTGGCCCCAAAGAGTTCGAACATTCAAATCCGGTGCAATTATGGCATCTTAGAGGAAGGTCTTGCCACATACCATAGTTTTCATCTTGCTTGCGGTTTATCAAATTAAGTGTGTTACAACCGGTTGACGAACAATGACGACATGTGCTCTTGTCTGTGGTATCACAGAGCACTTGAGAAGAGCAGCCACGTTCTGTTCGATTACCTCCCAATGCAGTTACACATTTTTCACTGTCCCTGATATAAGGACAGCTTGATAATTTCTTTGGCACATCCTCACAATCTCGATCTACTTCTGAACTGCAGGAGTAGCATTGAAGTCGAGATTCAGGGAAGGTCTATTAATAATGATAATGTAGTTTGTTAGAAATCAAATCAAACTATAATACATCCAGTGTAATACATACCTCTCTGTTGCATACATTGCCAAGGCAATGTGAGCACTTGTCACCTCCTGAAATTATGCAATTGACGAAATCATCTGCAGGAAGGTCGGCCAAACAGCCTCTGTGAGTCGTACCATCTAGTAAGTATAAAGAATAGAGTAATCGATTTGTTTTTTAGCTACTCACAGAAAATACAAGAGTGAATGAAACTAGCTGTCAAATAATAAATTTAAATGGAGATTTATAACAGTTTATGTGACCTCTACCGGTTAAACATACTCTGGTCACCCTTATATTTTATATAAGCCGTGTTATAACTGTTATAAATTGGCATACCCCCCTAGTCTCTTCCCAAAAATATATTCTAAGCACTAACGTACGAGAACGTTTGTAATGTCGCACCTACCTGAAGCAATATTTGTATAACAGTTGGGATACGGCAATGAATTACATGAATTCACACTTCCAACTTGATGGGCATCTATAGCACAATTAACATCATCACGTGAATCACATATAACACATCTTTGAGCCTGTGGCAAATTGTGCAGTGAGTTACAATTTTCACCATCGCAAATATACACGCGTTTTGACTTCAAAATATCGGCAACTTCTTGATTCCTAAATGCGCTCAAGCATCCCATTTCCGCAATACTATTGGAACTGTCAAATCTAACGAAACATTGATCATTGTTTTTGTGAAGAGGACACAATTCAGATACAGGATTTTCGCAGCTCTCATTTAGACAAGAGTGACAGCGTAGGCGATCTGCTGGAATGTCATCAATGTTGCAATTGTCACCTCGGCAAGACTTGCAGAAAGGCTCTTTGCAATTATTTTGATCATCTATTTCCTTGTCGTTTAAACATGTTCTGGTTAATTCATATGCTGGATTTGAGCTCGAATCTGATGGATACAATGCTGTCATGCAACTACCACTGCATTGTCGGGTCTTAAGCAATGACTCAGGGCTAGTAACACAAGATTTATTTTTGCTTGAGTCACAATAAACACATTCGGTGAGTTCACTAGGAGCTATTAACGCATTACAGCGATTCGACTTGCAATTGACGCAAAGTCCAGAGTTGCCATCACAGTATTCTTCGAATTCCTCGTCAATTTCGTCACTACATCCCCGCCGGATAACATTTCCTGCAGTGTCAAACACTATCGAACAGTCCTGTTCATTGTTATTCTGACACTTTTTGGCTTCACCAAGCGGCTTATTGCATTCTTCATCCTTGCATTCGTAGCACTCAAGAGGTAGATCTTGCCATTTGCCATAGTTATCGTCTTGCTTACGTTCTAAGTTAACAGTATTGCAACCATCAGCGGTACAAACTCTGCACTTCTTCCGGTCAGAGACATCACATTGGATATCTGATCCACAGCCACGATGAGTCGTTCCAGCAATAAACGATGTTACGCAAGAGTCATTTTCAACATACTTTGGACAAATGCTATTGGCATCAGGGTTGGCATGACATTTGGGATCCGATTCAGAGTTGCAAATAAGACACGATTTACGCCCAACAGGATAGATTTCACCATTGCAGCTGTCACCCAAGCACGATTTACATGTAGTTGCATTTCCAATGAGACAATCATAGAATTCATTATCTTCCAAGTTTGATAGACATCCTCGTTCAGTTGCGCCATCTATATTGAAAAAGTTTATGTAAGCCAAGGAATTACTAAAAAAAGAAGCATTCATACTAACCACTCAAAACTCGTGAATAACACTGAGTGTAGGGTTGCCGACTGCATCTAGGAGAGTTGTAGACATTATCTGGGTTAATAGCACAGTTTACATCGGTTCTTGAGTTGCATAAGATGCAAGTTTTACTACTCGGTACTGAACCGAATGAGTTACAATTATCTCCATCGCACAAGAATAGTCGTTTGGACTTAATCAGTGTTATGGCCTGATCGATTGTGAAATCACTCTTGCAACCGGCCTCGATTATATTATTTTGATCATCAAACAAAAGCGAACATTCATCATTCTTCCTATAACCAGAACAGAGTTTTTCTTCTGGCATTTGACAGTCATCTCCAGAGCAATGGAAGCAGCTTCGACGATCATCCGGAATACTGTCATTGTTGCACTCTTTACCCTCACACGATTTACAGAAATTATCCAATCCATCTCTACAATTAGATTGATCGGCCAAATCTTTGTCATCCAAACATGACCTAGTAGTGGCATAAGCAGGATCATCTTCAGTTGATTTAGGATAAAGAGCAGTCATGCACCCCTTGTAGCACATTCTGGTATTTTTCCAAGCTCCAAGGTTTGTTACACACGAGGTGTTTGTGCTTGTGTCACATGATAAACATTGGATATAATCATCAAGCTTGGTGGCTTTGTTACATTCATTTGAGTTGCAACGGAAGCATCTGTCATTATTCTGTTCACAATAGGTTTCTTGAACTTCATTGACGGAATCACTGCAACCTCGTTGAATAACTTCACCTTGAGTATTGAACACTGTCATGCAATTTTGAAGGTTATTATTCGAACAAACCTCCACAGCAACTGCAGACTGTTTGCATGTGTCATCTTTGCATGTTAGACATTTGATTGGCAGGTCTTGCCACTTGCCTGGTTCACCATCCTTTGCAACATATTCTAAATTGACAGTATTACAAGCTGAACCTGAACAGAAACGACATGTTTTCCTATCTGACTCATCACAGGACAATTCCGATGAACAACCGCGATATGTTATGCCATTTGCGTAGCTCGTCACGCAAGACTCATTTTCGGTAAATTTAGGACACACTCCATTGCTAGATGGTGATGTTGCACAGTTTTCACCATCATCTAAAGAATTGCAACGGTGACATGTTGTTCGGTCAGTGGGCCATACATTTTTGTTGCACTTATTTCCAGAACAAGTAAAGCACATAGAATTGTTTTGAGTATGACAGCCATAAAAATCAGTGCTCTCCAGAGCGGATTGACAGCCACGCACGGTGTCGCCATCTGTTGATAAAAAACAATAAATTTTATTAAAATTTCCGATTCTCCCAGAAATCGACTTACCCTTATTAATAAGAGTGAAACATCCTGTGTACGGAAGCTGTGAGCAGGAATTAGAATCTACAATTAAATTTGGATTGGTAGCACATTGTGGGTCAGTTGCAGAGTTGCAAACAATGCAAGATTGTGCTAAGGGAATGCTCTCAAAAGAATTACAATTCTTTTCATCACATAAAAGCAGTTGCTTAGACTGGATCAGTTGTGTGACAGCAGCATGTTCATATTCACTACGACAGCCCATGGCAATAACTGAGCTTGTATTATCAAACAAAATGTAGCATTGATCATTAGGATGATACTGCACACATTTCTGAGTTTTAGGATCATTACATTCTTCACCATGGCATGACCAACATTCGTGTCGCTCAGTTGGGAATTCAAAAGTATTGCAACTTGTACCACTGCATGTCCGACATTTAGGGTCTTTTTCATCAAGGCAACTTTGCCTATCGTCTAAATCCTTATCATCAAGACACGAACGTGACAATTCATACGAGGGATCTTCCTCGGAAGATCTTGGGAACAGAGCTACCATACAATGTTTATTACATTGACGTGTCTTCATACCTTCGTTGGGATCGAGAACACAACTTGGATTGGCTACAGTATCACAGAAGGCACAATCCACATAATCGCTCAATTTCGTCACATTATTGCAACCTGACGACTTGCATTGTTGGCAGTAGCCACTATTGTTGTCACAGTAATCACCGTGTGTTTCTGCCACATCATCGCTACAACCACGACGTACAACTACTCCCGTTTTATCAAATACTGTCTCACATTTTTGCAAGTTATTATTTTCGCACATTTTTATAATTCCATTTGAAATTTGACAGGCAGATCCTTGACAAGTGTAGCAATTAAGTGGAAGATCTTGCCATTGACCAGGCTTGCCAATATAATTTGACAATAGATCGACTGTGTTGCAGTTATTGGCTGAGCAAAGGCGACAAGTTTCACGATCTTCACCGTTACAATTCAACTCCGAACTACAGCCACGGATTGTTGTTTCACCAGATATTGCAACGCCGCATTTATCGTCTTCTTGATAAATAGGACAAGCACTAGAATCGAAAGGATTAGATTGACAGCTCTCATCGTCATCTGATGAACAGCGTAAACATATTTGACGGTCTTCTGGATACACCTGATGGGAGGGAAAGAAATTAAATTAATGCGAAGAAACAATTTTTCTCTATATATACACATAAAAATGGCTGTTTGGGCGACCATTTTCTATTAAAAAAAAAATTGACAGATAACCACCATTTTGTCTTTAATTTTGACAGAAACAATGCATAATTTTATGGAAAAATTGTATTATAGTTTCTAAGAATCTGGACATCTTTGAGGTTTCTAATTTAACCCCTTGAACACAATGAGATGTAGCTGCAGCATGAATCGCTCATTCATGTAGCAAAGAACGTCGTAGCGCGACTACACCACGACTAGCTTGATTAAGAAAGAGAGCGAGAGTTGAACGATGCCATATATGCCATCTCAAGTGCAGCTTGTAGCGAGTAGAAAAGTTAAAGTTGAGTCAACTTTTGCTGCATCGACTTCTCTTGCTGCAGCTCCACATTTTAGCGCTATATACTATTTTTGTATCTTTCAACTTTGACATTGCTACATGCTGCAGCTGCAGCCTCACCATTGTGTTCGGCCAGTAAATCTAAATTTTTACCTAGCTACAATCAAAAAGTAGTACAAAAGGCCAAAGTTTGCTTAATTATTACGTAGTAAACTTTACAACAACTAATTTACCCAACTGTTGCGTTTAGTTTGCCGTTGTTGGTTGTACAAACACAAACAATGCAAGTATCGAGCTGTCAAACTGTTGGTACAAACGTTGCTTCGTGTATTTTGTACGATTTTCAATTTCTAGTGCAAATAAATTAAGCACATTCAAACAGCATAAGTGGGTTTTTAATCAAGGATTCTCCGTAAAATACCTTTTCAACAATACAAAACTAAACTGACATACCTGTTTGTTGCATGAGTCAGAATCGCAAACATTACACTTAACATCATCGCTGGTTCCAATGCACTGATCAATTGTTTCCATTTCCAAATCAGCTATGCAGCCACGCGTAGTGTGACCATCTGATAATTTTTATCGAAATTATTTGATGTTATTTGGATGAGGTAAATCACAACACAACTTACCATCAGTTATCATTGTGTAGCAAGAAGTAATTGGCAAACTGTTGCAACTATTAAAACTGGCCAGCGAATCAGGTTTTGTTGCACACAAAGGATCCTCTGTTGAATTGCATTTCAAGCACTTGTGCGTTTGCGGGATTATTTCAAAATTATTACAATTATCACCCTCACAGAAGAGCATTTTCTTGCGAAGCAAATTCAATGTTGTATTGTCAAAGTCACTCTTACAGCCCATTTGTACAACGTCATTTGAGCTACTGAACAAAATAAAGCAAACATCATTTTCTCTATACGCCGGACAATCTGCCTCAACAGCATCTGCACAATCATCACCAACACAACGGTAACATGATCGGCGTTTATCGGGCAGTTTGTCAACATTGCAACGTTCACCTTGACAGGCTTTGCAAAATTGATCATTACCACTCTCACATTTGGTGCGATCATCGAGATCCTTATCATCCAAGCAAGATCGTGACAACTCGAATGCTGGTTCAGATTCATCAGATCTCGGATACAGAGATGTTATACATTTGCCTTTACATCTCCTTGTTTTCGAAAGACCTGCCACATTCGAAGTACAGTTTGAGTTTGATGCCGAATCACAGGAAAAACAGTCAACATACTCTTTCAAACTGCTAGCATTATTACATCCTGATGACTTACAATAAGTGCATTGGTTGGAATTACTATCACAATGATGATCATACGGTCCATTGTAGATGGTGTCACTGCATCCACGCTGTACAACTTTGCCCGCCGTACTAAAGACTGTGACACAATTTTGAAGATTATTATTTTCACATTTGCGTAAAAGAGTCGTTGAACTGTTGTCGCATTCTTGTCCAATGCAATTATAACAATTGATAGGCAAATCTTGCCAATTTCCTGGATAACCTATATTATTTTGATAAAGATTGGCAACATTGCAATTTGACAAGTTGCACATTCTGCAATATTGCTTGTCAGAGTCGTCGCATGTGAAATCATCACTTCCGCAGCCTCTGTATGTCACACCGTTAACCAGTTTTGTACTGCAAACATCATTTTCTGAATAAACAGAACAAACAGTTGGAGAATCTGGATTGTCTTGACATTTAGGATCGTCTAGTGAATTACATTTGTGACAGCTCAATCGGTCTTCGGGGAAAACCTTGAAAAAAAAAAAAAAAAAAATATTTATTTGTTTGCTTTTAATAACAAGATCAAATGCAATTTTAAGTTACTATGCGCTGGTTTTACTTTGCTAACTTGCATAGTTATATATAAAATTATTATTTATTTAATATTATTTAAGACTTACCTTTACGTTACAATTTTCTCCACTACAGGCTTCACAGTTTTTGCCACCATCAATCAAACATTGATAAAACGAATCGTCTGTAAGCTGATTTATGCATCCCCGAATAGTTTTTCCATCTGAAAATAAATATAATAACGCTTGTTGTAAAACCATCTTAAATCATTATGAGTGTTTTTGTTAAGACTCACCTGATACCATAGAATAGCACTGTGAATAGGGCATACTGCATTCCACACTCTTTGTTACTTGCGTTGGATTGACAGCGCAATTGACATCGATCAGAGAATTGCATACTTTGCAGTACGATTTTTGGGGAATTTTATCAAAGAAATTACAATTTGATCCATTGCAGAGAAGAAGATTTTTGCTTTTGACTTGTGCAATTAGATTTTCAGGTTCTAAATCACTGCGACAGCCCAACTTAATGAGATCTTTTTGTTCATCAAACTTGAAGTAACACTGGTCGGTTGGATTATAACCAATACAATATTCACTTATTGACTCTTCGCAGTCGCCAGAGCATTTGTAGCATTTTGAGCGATTTTCTGGTAAAAAATCTACATTGCATTTGTCACCTTCGCATGCTTTACAGAAAGCATCTTTTCCCTTTGAACAAAATTCTCTGTCATCTAGATCTTTGTCATCTAAACATGATCTTGTCAATTCATAAGTTGGATTTGGATCGGTCACATTTCGAGCATACAAAGCTACCATGCATGACTTGTGGCATAATTTTGTGCTCGTTATTGAACTTGGATTGATGACACAATTCTTATCGGTCTTAGAATCACATGATAGACAAGTTACGTATTCACTTAAGGCTTTGGCTATATTACAACCATTCGATGAACAACTTCGACATTTGTCACTATTTGCTTCACAATAGCTTGCATATGTTTCGTCAATATTTTGACTACATCCTCGAGCGATGACAGAAGCTGCGTCTTCGCTAAAAACTGTGACACATGATTGTTTAACGTCACCTCTGCATATATTGATATTTCCCAATTGACTAGTACATGTACTTCCTTCACAGCTATAACAGTTTATTGGCTCTTCATACCGTTGACTAGATACTAATAAAAGAACAAAAAAATAACGGAAATGCAGTTTATTAGTCATTTGATTTATCGATAAGCGTTGTTTTATTATAGTCATTTCTGCTATCGATAAGCGATATGAATTAGAAAAAAAAAATATAAGCTGTAAATAAATAGGTTAAAAGTTTTCCAAGTACACAGTGCATTTTTCTAACACTTCTCATGCGAAAATCACCTGTACAGCCCCATAGATATTGTTATGAAAGTCAAATTTATGATTGAACTGTTTTATCAGCCTTATCAAACTGAAATTTGATTGTTTTACGTAATGGGATTTCCAATTGCGGTATTTTATGCAATATGATCAGTTTTTCAATCTATTTAATTATAAATTATATCATTTATTTTGAAAAGTTCATCAAAAAAAAAAAAAATTAATATGTTGGCAAGGTGTAAAACTAAATTTAACCTTGGCTCTTGCTTTTTTGAGGTATGGCTGTTAAAGCTTGAACACAATGAATAATCGCTACATAAGTTGCTGTAGTAGAAACTATCGAGAAAGCTAGGTAGATATATGTAGTTAAAAGTTTTCAAAAAAAAAAAAAAAAAACTTAAAAATCCAAATCTAGAATTCTTTTCTTTGAAGGGAAATAACTTCACGGGAAATAAGTTCACACGAGAAATACACTCACAGGCACATTTAACCGCCCACCTCGTATTTCTGTAAATTTAAAGAAACCGTTAAGCTTAGACCACATTGGGTGTAAGTAATGTTGAAAGCAAAGTTTGAAAAATAAAAAAATAAAACAAAAATTCTGAGAAAAAACCACTTTATTAAAGAACTAACACAAAAAACAAACAAAAAAACAAAATACTGAAAAAGATGTTGTCTTTTGTTGTTAAAAAAGTGGTACAATTATTGAAAAACTTAATTTTTAATAATGGGTGTTTGCGACGCAGACTATAATTACTTCGTGGAGCCGGTTTGAAAATCCGTCAATGATGTCCTGAACATCCGATTGAGGGATGTTGTGCCACTCCTCTACTGCAGCTGTCTTAAGATCTCCTAGAGTGGTAGGGACATGTGTTTTCGCTCGGACACGTCTTTTAAGGTTGTCCTAAAGATGATCGATAGGTTTGAGGTCTGGACCGCAAAATTGACATGGCAAAACTGGAATCCCGACCTCATTCAGGTAGTTAGTTACAGAATTTGCGGTATCACAGAGTGCGTTTTCATGCATTAACCGAAAGTGTTCACCAAAAATTGGTGCGAAAGGCATCACATGGTCTTGCAAAACGTTTTCCACGTATATCTGAGCGGTCACACTGCCTCTATCGAACACAACAAGGTCCGTGCGAGCTTCATAACTGATGCCTCCCCAAACCAATATAGACCCTCCTTGGTTACCCACTGTAGACACGCTGACGTCCATCTTGACCTCGTAGACCTATTCTGCTTTCGTCTGAGGTTAAGACGTCCCTTCCTTCCTCTGCAGTCCAGTTAATACATTCTCGCACAAAACGAAGTCTTATGCTGTACGGTGCTGTGGGAGCAATTTGGGGCGCACGCTGGTCGGAAAGCTCAAAAATTTAATTCTGCCAACATTTTTCTGATGGCACGTTCACTCACACCTCACCTTAAAAAGACGTGTACGAGCTTCAGTAGCGATGAAAAACAGATTTCTCATTACGTTGTTTAAGTAACTGAAACAATATTAAAATCGCTTAAATTGCAAAAAATGCTTCGATGACAATTTTATCGGGCGAAATATGGGTTTTAGTTTTTTGTTTCTTGCGAAAATATCCGCTAAACAAAAAACAAATCAGCAGATAAATTATAGTGAACTTAAAGAATTAGGCTGACGAAAACTGCAGGTGGGCGGATAATTGTGCCTGTGAGTGTAGATTCACCTTCATAGTTAAATAAGTTAACTTATCTCCCACAGTATACCTAAGGGATACTATTTTATTGCGAGTGAAATTAATAACTTTCAGTCCGATTCTAAATGAAAATTCCCGGGGAAATGTTTCAACAGGAATAAATTATTTTTCTTCTACAATTTGATTAATATGTCAAATACTGGAAAAAGCTGTTTTTATCATTTAAAACTCTCATTCCCACTATCGAGGGTAAAAAAATTCAACCGGGGAATTTGGAATGTGAGTATTTTACTCTCGAAAGAATACATCTCCCTGGGAGTTTTTTCCTGGGGAATATTTAAAATTGGGTTGTTTACTCTTAATGCTGATTTTGAACAGCTTTAATTCTAAATTTTTTTCACTCCTACAATTTTAGATAATATTAATAATATGTAATAATAATTTTCTTTACATATTTTATAAAAGTAACGTTGGAAATTTCTTTAGCCAATGTTATTTTTATATCTATGCACATCTTAACAGTTTCAGTTTTAAGCAGCTTTTTCATGCAAAATCGTATATCACGCAGAGACAGCGTATGAGACAGCTGTTAACATATTACCATGTTTTTTTTTTTTTTTTTTTTTTGATAACGTTGTCAAAATATTTTTGAAATATTTTTCTGATGTGATCATGACATAAAAATAATCATAACAAATTAATAAATAGAGCAGGTCTTAAATACGAAAAGTTTTTGAGTTTTTGATCTAGTAAGACCAGTTAAGAGAAGTTTTAAAGAGGACATTGAAAAAAGTGGTGCGCTTAGAAATTTATACATATTGGGTTTATGCACGTTCCTATAAAACTCCAAACCGTTGAAATTCTTGAATTCAATAGTAAAACTTAGAATTCTTCAGCAACATAGGTATAAGTCTGAAATATTTTGTTTTCATAACACGTTCAAGAAAACATGAGATTTAGTTTTCACTTTTGTCATTCAAATCGGAAGTTTTCAATGAGTTTTTAGAAATGGTGTCACCTTACGTTTTTCTGTTTTTATAGACTTAGAGCCCCCACAGTCGAGACTATCTATCGGCCGATAGTTTGGTCGGGCTCTTGATCAGTATGGAAATGTAAAAAAGGGCACACAATATAAGGATTCAGTATCGGCCAAAAAAAAGTTTGATGTGAAACACGTTTGCCTTCAAATCAAACAAAAGTATCGGCAAACTTTCGACCAACTATACTTAATCAGTATGGCAGTCTTCTACACGTGCACACTACCGATTGTTCTGTCGGTCGACTTTTTCGATATATTCCCACGTATTTGACATTAGGTGCGTTCGCGTACAAGTTCGAAACTACCCAAAACTACCATTTTCTACAAGATTTAGTACAAACCTGTTCGCGTATGCACATTTCGGGTAGTTTTGGGTAGAAGAGAGCGCTTGCGAGAGAGTAAATTATTTCCCCTTTTTGCCAGATTTTACCAGAGAAATTTCTTCCGGTAGAAAACGATAAGTTCGGTGTTCTGTCAAAAAGCTAGTGGGAAGAAAAAAAAACAACACAAATACAAAATGGCTCCTGTTTGTTTACTTTTAATTTGTTTTTTGTTAGAAGTGAATATTTTTCATTGTTTTCATCTTAAATTTTTTGATAAGCCACTGAACAAAATTGAAAGGAAGTGTGTTAAGTTCAATTTAATTTGTTTAATTCAATTTTAATTAATATTTTAAGCAAATGTATTCCAATGTTGTGGTCATAAGTTGGAAAATTAATTTTTCAAAAACTATTCACTAACACAACTTAATTTAAAATGAAAATCAAAAAAAAGATTTCTGGCTTTCCAAAAAGGTATAGCATGGCATTTTAAATTGTACCGTTGTTTTTAAATATTTTTTTTTCTGTTTTAAGTCAATTTTTTAGAAAACTGCCCCCCCCCCTGCCTAAACGGGGGGAAATAGACCCCCCTCTCATACGATTTTTACTTGTCTTAAACCAACCTACTCGCTCCAGCAGATTGGTGCATCTTATACCGATCACCCTGTATAAATAGGCTTAAATAAATTTTGTGGAACCATTTTCTCAAAAAGTATTTGAGCGATTTAGATAAATTTTATATAGTTGGAGAGCCACAATTGCGGAGATGTGCAGAATATACTTGAGACACGCATTTACACACTGTGGGTCATTTTTGGTTTTGTACTGTTGAACACTGTGCATATTTAGAAAAAAAAAATAAAATTGAAAAAAAAAAAAATTGTTTTTTTCCGTCAATATTTTCAAACAAATTGCTTGCGAAATTGAAAGTGTCGAATTTTGACATAGGACGATACTAGTATAACTTATGCAGTCAATGCGTTATCACAATTTAAAAATCATCGTTAAAACGCAGCAATGCATATCATTTTCGCTACCCACAAGGTTCCAAAAGTCTTGAAATAATTTATGTACATATGTATATAAAAAACGTCAGGGAATCTGTTTGCGTTTTCTGATGCAATAAGTTGGGCAATTGATTTAAAATGGTTCGTAAATCAAAAAGTGGATTTATAGAGGAGGCACAATCTTTCAGCACTCAAAAGAAACAGAATAATTACGGTTTAACTTAACAAAATTTACAAATATAAAGAAGTTTTGAGTTAAGCACACTATTTCACAAATCAATTAAATTCGAACTTCGAACCAGCTTTATTTCATTCATTCATTTTTCACTAAACAGACTATTCACTTGTTTTTTTTTTCGCAAAGTTACAAAATTAATCCGAAAGTTAAGTACAGTCAATTCCGCTTTTATGATCTTGATCTGGTAAAATATAGAATTTATCACGCAGCATTTTTTCACTATGAACTAAAAAATAAAAAAATGTATCAGATCAGCACAAATCCTTGTAAATTAAATAAATAAGAACAGAATGTGTATTTCTCCAAAGAAAAAGACACTTCCAATATGTTTTTCCAAACTTCACACTGCACATTGGATGGTATGGTCTGTCTGGTTTAAGTGTCAATATTTCTTTTTCATTTTGTCAACATCTGCAGTATCTTTACGGGACAATTCCGCTCAAAGAAATATGTTTTTTGTTATTCCGTCAGCTAACTGCAGTATAATCAGGGGAAAATTCCTCAGAAGGAAATATTTTTTTTTCCAAATTGCAGTTTTAATTAAGCAGGCTCGACTGTATTGGGTTCTTGATATTGATTTTTTAGATCTAAAGATAAGTTTAACGGTTGAATTTAGTTTGTGTCTAAATAAACACAAAAAGGAGTCCTCAAGTTAACACTTAATTCACATTCACACAATCAGTAATTTTATCAGAATATCAAGTAATATGACATTTTCTGTTAAAGAAAGCACATGGCATGCTTTTCTGTACTTGAGAAATAATCCACATTTTTGTCATGAGTTCTGCGGTTGCATTTTTCACTATTTGTTTGAAAAGTCACTGTGGCGTATACGTATCCTTTTTTTTTCTCTAAACTTTCACACTTTTTGCACTTAATCCTTTTTTTTTTTTGATACAAGTTGATTGTCATATATTTTATATTTTCACGTAATTTGTTTATAACATTAAAACCCACCTAAATTTTCACTAATTATAAATAAGATCCCTAAAACTACACCGAACTTATACTTTAAGGACATCATATCGCATGTCCGCGTATTGTTCAAAAATAAAACAAAAAAAAATAAATAAATATTACGCCAAAAAACAATCGCCGTTAAGTGTTTGATTGTTGGGACTAATTCATGGCAGTTCTTTAAATCGATTTATATAGGCTGCGAAACGTTATCGGACAAATGTTGTTAATCTTTATGTGATATACACGGTTGGACATACATAATTTAAACGATTAGATTTCATGGTGATAATCTACTTTAAAGCCACAAATTTTAACTTGTTTCTATAAAACTTGATTAGTTTGATAGGTAATGATTTATTCTTAAAAAAAAAAATTAAAATGGTACTCACAAAATGTGTCATTTGTTGGATGGTTATATTATTTTGATATATTGACGATGTAAATCTTGATTAAATGTCATAAGATAAATATTATATTTGGCGTCTATAGGTTAAAAATTTTATTAATAAAATCAAAACCATTGACAAAAAATTTAGTTATATGAATAAACACATGTATACCTATGAAGTTAGTTGTGTAATTTTTGTAAATTTAATTTGTAATAACTTATTTAATTTAATTTTCCGTCAAATTGTTTAACGTCATTCGTACGATTAAGAAGTTGAGAGTGTAATAAATTTAATAATAGGTAATAAGCAGCGAGGAAGTTATGTACATATATCGATCGCAAATTGTTATTACTTGCCTTTTATTGATTTTTTTTTTATTATATTTTATTTAAGTAGCAACTTTAAGCTGCGTGTTTTTTTTATTAGTATTTATTTGCAGTTTTTTTTTTTCAAAGATAAGATATCTAGTAGTAGTAGTATAGGTGAGTAGTTAATCGCATTAAGAGCCAAGGTAATGGTATATGTCTATGTGGTCTTGAAATGTTCTTAAGAATCTTAAGTAGGTTATTGGGTTATTCAAAAGAAGTGTGTAATTCTATGCACTTAAGATTGCTGGAATTTGACAAAGTGCATTAATTTTAGGTTTTTTTAATTCAAGCAATTAAGGGTCTATTTGTTTATGTTAAGTTAAGTTATGGTCTACATTTTGATGCAACTTGCAAGGTCATAAGTTCATGTACCGAAAGTATAATTTGTTAGTTTTTAACCCGCACTCAGATTGGTCAAAAGGAATTTTGGACGGATAACTATTCAGAACTTAGAAATTGTATTTATTTGTATACATATTTAATATTTTGTTTGATTTAATAGAAGGGAATAAGAAAGACAAAGCCTTTACCTTTTCATACTGTTTGCACAGAAAAGTTCAAAATCCCATACCTTCATTTTTCGTGACCAGGCCACACTATACTTTCATTATAAGTTTCTCATAACTGCCTGAACTGAATAGAATGCTGGAACTGGAGTCGCAGACGGAACTGGAAGATCTGTCAAAGTGTCAAGTGTCGTACGTTATTTTTTTTTACCTGTCCACAATGCAGCTGTATACAGCTTTGAAAGTATTTTGAAGAAAAACAAAAGAATATTCTTGTGTACAAGCTCAGAATTCACATTTTTGGTTTCCAATAATTTTCCTTTTAATAAATAATTTTTTTCGCGATACAAATAACCACAATATTTTTTTCCGACCCAAAAAGTTGTTTTTTTTTTCTTCATACAAATTGAAACGTCAAAAGTGTCGTACGTGAAAAGTTAAAAGTTGGTGAACTCTTCGGTCTGCGGCTACGTTCCGTTGTGTTCGCAACATTGAATTTGCGTGTATTCAATATTTTGACAGCTATTCCAGCTCCGGCTCCAGTTCCGTCTCTGTCATCATTCTGTTCAGCCAGTTAACGACTTGGATAATAATAAAAGTTTGTGTTTCAATAGCTTCAAGATTTTGTTTTTTTTTGTTTTTTTTTTAATCTTTGTTTTATTGACAAATTTCTCCTTTTCATCAGGTGTTTTTCGTCTTGTTTTAAACATTTGCGAGCAAAAATATGGAATCACCCTCTTTTTTTGCTTCACGTAAAAAAAATTATTGCTCTCAATGTAATTGAAAAGCATAAATGTTTATGGTATCGTTGAAACGCTGAAATCATAAGCTTTAAATCAAGGCTAAAAACATAACAAACACTTCGGGATTTCAAGAGTTAATCTTCATAATTGAAGCATGTAAGAATATATAAAGTGAAATTAAACCAGGTAATAGCTGGAAAATTAAATATTTACGACAAAATTAAGTGAAATTTACTGTTACCCCGCTCAAGCTCTAATTACAGCTTCTAAATGCTTTTTCATTGACCTGATGGGTTTCTTGACTGGTCTCTTGCGGTATTCTTTCCATTTGTCTACCAGTGCCGCTTCCAGTTTTTAATCGTGGCAATACCAACTTTTCTAAAGAATTCGACTGTTTCCCGCGCAGTGTTGCATCGAGCGTTATCATGCATTAGTACGAAATTTTTGGCAATACATCCAGCATAAGTAACGACGTAATGCAGCAGAATATCGGAAATATACCGATCCGAAGTTAAACCTCCCCTCGACCACCACCATTCACAAAACCAGCTCACTTTTCCTTCAATTCAAATGCCTGCTTGTATCATGCAAAACCCTTTCCCGTAAGTCACCGTTTTGAAAAAACAGCTATGTTCAAATCGCTGGCCGGGTCGTCTGTGTATTCTGCCTTCTGCAGTTTTCCTGAACGTTTTGTAGATCTTTGATACACAACATTTGCTTAGATGGAACTCACGGGCCACAACACGTTGGGTTATTCCTTGTCGCAGTAGTGTAACAACTTGAGCAACACCTGCAGATGTGTTATACATTTATTTCCAAGATAATAAGGCCTGTTAAATCAAGATTATGTAAAAGTTCACTTTTATTGTGTTTATTGTGTATAAACGTTTCCTACTCGTGCTTCCTTTTTTAGTATAATTTAATTTCGTTATTTTGGCGAATAATACCAAAACTATCCAATTGATTTTTATAATTTTACCTCCATTTTAAAGCTTGAACTTCAAACTTTAACATTTAAGCATAAAGATTGTATCCATAGAGATTGTTGCTTTTAAAAGGCGAAACGCAGTGATTCCATTTTTTTGCTTGCAATAAGTGTAGTATCATACTAAACCTAATTTCCTAACAACCTTTATCTGAACACACCTAAAACATTGATGGTCGTATTAATAAACACTGTCTATCTTACTTTAGACAACGTAATCCATTGTCTAAACATTGACAAATGTAATATTTTTTTTATTAAATAAAGCATATTTCCGACTGTTTTGAAATACTTAGACATAGTTTAAACAGTAAAAAATCGAATAAATGCGACCATGACAGTTCACACCATTTAAACACTTGCAATTGTCAAACTGACATTTGCAGTAGTACATAGTATGATATTAAAAGATAAATTAGGCCCTTTGCGATTTTAAATTTAGCAAAATGTTAAAAAGATAATTCGATATTTAGGCGTTTAAAATTTCGAAAATTTAATTTTTAACCTAGCATCATACTAAAAATACTTTGACATCATACTAAAGTCTTAAATTTTGCGCCATAGATTTTACTAGAGAAAAATGTTCAAAAGCATAAAAAGCAAACTTTTACTTGCTTAAACAACTCCCTGAATTGTTTGATATAAAAAAAGTAATTCATTTTGTATGTCCTAATAAACTTTATAAAAATTTAATATGTGCGGAAATTTTGAAGTAGGTACATTGAGGACCACTTGCACGAACCAAACAGATAAATAAATAAAACTGAGAAAAGATATCCATGTTTAAATAAATAAATGTATACTTCTCGTTTTTAAATTGCACGAACGAAAAATAATAAACTACCGGATACAGATATTTGTTCAGAATCAACAACATAACACGTATTGAAAAATAAACAAATTTTAACGCTTTGACTTACTTTCACGTAAGAAATTATAAAATTTGACGTAAGAACTATTCAGAGTAAAAATAATTATCCAGAGAACAAGGAGAATATAACTTTTTAAACGTAGTGGGAGAAAAAAATGTTTTGCTACAACTTGATTTGATTTACTGATGTTAGAAAACTTTCTTGCAAGTGGCTCTAAGAATATAGTGCCGATAGAAAAATAAGCCTCCATGTGAAAAACTAGACAGAAAGTGTTCTTTTCGTTTCCAAAAAAGTTATCGAAACAAAATATTAAATTGGCTCAAAAAAAATTTGAAGAAAATGAAAATAGGTGCGTTTTATTGGCAATTTTATAGCTAGCGCAGTAAAATTTCCCTAGGTGAACAATAACAAAACCAAAAGTTCCGATAAATAAGCCAGTAAATTAGTGAATATAAAAGTGGACAAAAAGTGTGGACTTGAACCTTAAATGTCGGTAATGTAGATTGTTTTTCACTTACAAAAGGATATGAACACAGCCATAGAAATAGAGAGTGGACATAAAAGTGGATATAGCGTTTTATTGAACTGTTATTGCTGCGCTAGCTTTGAAATTACCAATATAACGCACCTAATGTTCAAAAAAAAAAATCAAAATTTTGGCTGGTGCTGTTTCTTATGATTGCTCAATAACGGTACCTTAAAAAAAATCATTTGCTAAAATGTCTCAATACAAAAAATATAAAGCTTCAGAATGCTTTTTGTTTCATCTCAATACTACCACTTTTCACATACATAGATACAGCTCTTCAAAAAACACTAAAAAAACGTGATTTTTTTTTTGTTCCCTTAATTTTTTTGACAAGTGCATTTCTTTTATATAGAAAAATTATATATTTTTGAATTTTTATTTTATATCAAAATCATCGGAACCGTGTTTGAGAAAAAAAAAATAGTACGAAATGTCGTTTCCTATAAAAAAAAATAATCTTTTAAATAAATGTTTTCTTTCAAAAGTTGAATGTGATGGCGGCTTAAATGGTCCATTCTGACGTTGAAATTTTCTGGAAGAAGATTCACTGTTTTTTCTGTAAATTTTGTTCAACAAACTGCCGTATTATAGCAACGCGAAGTGGTTCAAGAAATTTCATTACATCCAGACAAAACAAACGGTTAATGGCATCAATCATCGTTCAAAAATGATAATTCCAGGCCTTAAACCGGAGAATTGGTTGCCTTTATGTATTGTATACATATACATAGAATGTGATATCATACCTCTAGACTCTTAGCGACTACGTCTAATGTCTAACTTTAATATCATTAGAATTCGTAAATAATTCTGGGAGATACAATTTCTGTCTTTAGATTGAACTGATCGATCAAAATGATTATAAACTATTAAATTTTAATGATTTAATTAAGATAGTAACTTTAAATAATTAAATCAGACAAAATAACAACAAAAATAAAAGTATTTGATAAGATTAAATTAATGCATAATATAGACTTTTAGACTTACTATATTCGTAACGTGACGAACTAAGTTAATGAAAGAAAAAAAGCGAACTTTGGACGTGTTCTGTTCATCTATAGTGTAAGGTATTTAGGAGCCTAAAATTTCACGAACAGTTCCGTGAAGCCTATTAATTTGACGGGGTCCTTAACTGTTGCAATGCAGATAACATCGGCATATAAGAAAATTGAAGACTAAAAACTGCTTTCTATTCACTACTTAATGAGCTAAAATAAAATTTAAGAATTTGTATATATTTGGAACCAATAAATTTGTTGAAAATAATTTTATTAACTAATTTCAATGAAATTATATTTCTAATAAAATTTATATTACAAGAATATAACATACAAAAGCAATCATTATTGATAAACCAAATGTTTTGGCTCCATTATTATGATTTCCATTATCTCCGGATCCACTTCCAGATCCACTGCCTGAACCACTTCCTGAACCGCTTCCTGAACCGCTTCCTGAACCGCTTCCTGAACCACTTCCTGAACCACTTCCTGAACCGCTTCCTGAACCACTTCCTGAACCGCTTCCTGAACCGCTTCCCGAACCACTTCCTGATCCACCATCATCGACTTCCATAGCCATCCTATTGCAGCCGTCCTTAATTTCTCCAGGCAAACACAGAGCACAATGCTCATCGCTTAAGCAACCTTTCTGATCCTTGACCGTTGTTGAGCACCCTCGTATAACCTTTTTGTCAACGATCCGGGCAAAGCAGTATGCATTTTCAGATCTTGCGATGGGACATCTTGTTGTATTGATGGCTTCTGCTTTTAGTGCACAATTTGCGTTCTAAAATTATTAAAAATTAAGTAGATACATTTGAATTGGCACAAGGCTTTTAACATACAATACTCGAATCACATTGAACACATTGGAAACTTTGTGGTCCCTCGCTATTGCATTCATCTTTAAAACACTTATTGCATTCCACATTCGGATTAGTTTCACATTTAGTCCGAATGTGAGGAGGAACACTAAGCCAACAGCCTTGAGCTTCAATTCTTTCTAGAAAAAAAAAAAAAAAAAAAAGAATTCCCATGGAATTGATAAATTTTGATTAAACATCGATCTTAATCAAATACTTACGGCCATCGAATACACTAACACAAACATCCAATTCGTCTTCGCATGTTTCGATTTTTTTGTATGTGGTACGTTGGCAGTTAATTCCCGAACATTGCAGACACTTCCGTTTGGCCTCAGTAGCAAGGATACTGAAGGCTAAGGCTATAAACACAACTGCTAAAGTATACGTCTGAATTCGTGACATGACTAGACTAGAATGGCAAGTCCGATGCACCTCTGAACAACCTCTATATCAAGACATTCTTGATGTCATCTTATCTATCGATTCAACTTCAAATTGAAGCATTTTGTTAGTTGGAAAAAAACTTAAGTGGTAGGAAATTATGTATTATTTAAAGAATCCATTTGCAAAAGTTTTTTTGTCAATGTAAATAGTAGTATCATATTATGTAAAAATTAGAAAATGTTTTGTAACAGGGTGTTTTTTGTAGTTTCCCGTTAAAGTTTAAGTTGAACGCACACTATACGTGAAGTGTGAAAAGGAAGATGTCAAAAAATGTTGACTGTTTTTGTCCATCTCCCATAATTCTTGGCACTTTTGCTTAAAAACTGAAAGTTAGTGGGAATTAGCGGTGCCAAATCACCTCCCCATTTACTCGGGCCGTCCTGGATTTTAAACAAAAATTCAACTGTCCCACGGAGACAGCTTTTTTTCCAAGATTTTGATTTAAATTCACAGAAACATAAATATTTACAAAACAATTAAACTGCACTTAAAAAAATAACTTTCAATTTTTTTCTAAATGCGAGGAAATGACAAATCCTCGAAGAGTAATCAGTAACTCTTGAAATAAATAAGCATTTGGATTCGGCAGAAAACTGTAGGTCCTCTCCATTCCTACCAACAACACGCGCACAGGAATGATTAAGAATTGTAAGTCACTTGGCCCTGATTCTACATGAGCTATCGCGCCACCAAATTAATCTTAGAAGCACCATATTCAATCACATTAAAAGGCTCTGTTCCAAATTCGGAGCAAATCGGTCCATCCGTTTAGGCTCTAGCTCAAATTAAAGTGGAGGCACAGATGCTTGTTCAGTTAGCGAATGAAATTGAATATAGCTTACTCTGCTAGCTCCAAAGAAAACTTACAAAGTAGTCTGCTGCGTAAAAGCTGAGAACGAAAAAAATCATGGAAAATATAAATTTTATGCAGAAAAAAATTTTAAAAATCGTTGGAGCGGTTTTCTTAAAAAATAATTTTTTATACACATATTAAAAAAAAAAAGTTGGTATGCCATTTATAAGAATATAATAATTTATAGCTAAAACCATAATTTAAAAAAAAAAATTCAACAACCTCTTATTAAAAAAAAATGATTTTTCAAAAAAAAAAATCTTAAAAATCCAAAAAATATTTTTTGAAAATACATACCTTCAGAGTAAAAATTTTGATCCAAATCGGTTGAGTGTTTAAACAGAAAGTCGAAAATAAAAAAAACCGTTCTACGGCATATCGTTAGTAACGGTTTTTGGTAAAAAATGCAAACAATATACCACCACTAGTACAGACAAAAGTTTTTAAAAAAAATCGTTCGAGCCGTTTTTGAGATCAATGCCCTTTTTAAAAACGGTTGTGTGACAAGTACCGTTATTTTTTGAGCTAAAAAAATTTCAATTTCCACTCAAAAATGCTCCAACATGAAGAAAATCGCTTCAGTGGTGTAGACTGTAGGCCAAGGTACAGGCATAAGTTTGATTGTTATCTCGAGTTTGATTTTACAGGGTGGGGCAAAAGGTATGAACCGGTTTTAAAGGGATTTAAAACAAAAACAATTCAACTTACAAAAATTATGTTTATATTGTTTAATTCAGTACAGAATCAAGATTTTTACAATAAGTTTTAAAGATGATATCACGTATGTAGGTGGCGGCCGTCAGTCGCGAAGCACTTTTGAAGGCAAATTCTGAAGTTTTCAACCGCTCTGCTGCACATTTCGATGGGTATTGCCGTAACTTCCTCTTTAATTTTGTTCTTAAGTTCTTCCAGGGTATGTGGACGAAGTTTACAAACTTTTTCCTTTATATACCCCTAAAAGAAAAAAATCACGAAATGCTCATATCTGGTGAGCGCGCAGGCCACTTAACGCCACCCCTCAAAGAGACGAGGCGCTGCTGGGGGAGCACTTCCCTCAATCTCGCCATTGAAATCCTTGCAGTGTGGGATGTAGCCCCGTCCTGTTGGAACCAGATGTCTCCCAGATTAGTTGCTTCACTCAATTCTTCCAGCTCGGGTTCAAAAAACTCTTTATTGTCACATAGACTCAGCGGTGACAGTGACGGTTCGCCCATTATCCTTGAAAAAGTAAGACCAATTTCCAAAGGAGTTGCAGTGTTTTCCAATGTCCTAGCCCAACGTCTAATTGCATTACGTGTCCCCCAACAGGGATATTGAAGTGCTGTCGGATGGCTCTCTGCGTGGCGATAACAGAACGGCCATTTTCAAAAAAAAAGTCCTAACAGCAAACCCACCATGCTCTCCCGTCCAAACCATGGTTGCTACTAAAAACTAAACTCTCTCACTGCCACAACTAGACCCCTCCCTTTTTCCCACCACAACCACAGGCCGAGCGTCAGCCCGTCAAAATCGGTTCATACCTTTTGCCCCACCCTGTAGTACCTATCGCAAGTATAAAGAACAATTATACAGAAATAGCACTTTGTGTTTGTAGCAACTAACTATTTTTGAAAGTAAATAATAAAATTTAAATAGCAAAATTATTGTTGTTAATAATAATTCAAACTGCTTTAAAGACAGGAACCGGCTTTTATTTTCATTTTGCAATTTTTTATCTGTCAGTTGCCACAAAATTATGGTTGTCACTTTTGGGCTCTGTACTCCTAGCACCCCATACATGGAAAATTCGAAAAAAAAGTATGCAGTCTAAAAGGTCAGTAATTGATCATAAAAGGTCAGGTAGTTTAAGAAATTGGTCAGGCTTAGAAAATTTTTAATCCAAGGTTGAAGTTTTTCAAGGTCACCCGCGATTTTCGGCGATTTGCTTTTGGCTAGAGTTCTGTTCAGAGTTAACGAAAAAACAAAAAAAAAATGCCTATTAAGGACGGTGTTCACATTGTACTTACTCCCCACTGCTCATTTTCACGTCTCCTTACTTTACCTCAATCATGCTGAGAATGTAAGAATCTAGGGAGGTGGGGCTTTAACTTTAAGATTTTTTTTTTCATAATACCTATTGCTATTGAGGGAGAACGAATAGTAAAACAAAACAACACTTTTGTATAAAACACCCTTTTGAGGTAACTGATTTCTTATCACAATTTTTAAACTAATATTTCAAAACCTCACTTAAATAACCTTGGCCAATGCAAGTAAATACTTAAAAAAGTCTTCGTCAAATTTATCTGTTGAGTGCGGGACCACTTGAGAATTAAATCAGGGGTTTTATTCAATTTCAAATTTCGATTAAATAACTTCACAAAAGTACGTGTATGATCTAAAAGTCTATAAAAGTACCTAACTTACTGTCTTTTCTAGTTCATTCTTGTGAAAACGGTCTTACAAAAAAAAAAAAAAAAAAAATGATGCAGTCTACTTTGAAAATCACATCTATTGCAGGATTCTTGCTTCTCCTAGTTTCCTTATCGAGTTCAAGTGCTCCCTTGTCCTGCATCACTTGTGAAGGCATCGGTTGTTTGAGAACTTCTTTGGTCAAAAGAGAAACCTGTCTTGATCCTTTGGATATTTGTGTGACAATCTTCGATGGATGTAAGTTAATGAATTTTTCGAAAAAGTTCTCTTAAAAAATAATCCAAAAATATACAAATTCTATAATAATAGTTGAAGTTGTAAGAAAGGGCTGTTCAATGCAGGTTCCTGTTGAATTGCGCAAAAAATGCGACACTGCCGATGGAATCGAATGCCACAAATGCAATCAAAACGGTTGTAATTCTTTGGGACGAGAAGACTATCGTTGCATTGAATGCGATTCATCTAGGAATGCTGATTGTAAGAGCAATGCTGCAATTATAGCCCCTACCCGTTGTGCATCACCAACTTCACCAAATGCATACTGCTATGTTCGTACTGAAAATAATCTAACAAAACGAGGCTGTGCAACCAGTGTTAAGGAGCAGCAGGATTGCTTTAAAAGTGCTAATTGTATGTTGTGTTTGCCGGGTGATTTGAAAGCTTGCAATACAGTTAATTTTACTCCAGGCTCCTTAAGAGCTTTCTTAATTTAAAAAATGTATCAAGTAGCTTTGATAAAATGTAATGTAAAATTTTATTAAAAGGCGTAATGGAATAATTGTTTAGGAAAATAAAAATTTAATCAAATATTATTGTATTTTTAAAAATATAGACGTTTTCTGGATGTGGTTCTCTTCGGTGTGACACCTGGACGTGAGTTCAGATCATTCTTTATAAAACGCGATCTCTAGGGGTTGGATTCAAAGATTCTTTAATGTTAACGTTGACTTCCTCTAAATGACACCTTAGTCTTTGGGTTTTTACTTTTTTTTTTGCTATGTCAGTAACTCTTTACAGTCCATAAATTCTGATAAGAGTTTAAAAGAAATAAAATTTGATTGAATAATTTTTTCAAAATTTTAAAATTTTAGTTGTATTTTTTTTTTTTTTGAAAATATTGTTTGTTTCTCTCTTAAATCATATCAGTATTATAACTAATGCAAAACTCTGAAAAAAGTAGACAGAAATTGTTCTATTCTTCTCCTTTTTGATGACAATTTCACAATGTTTATGAACCATACAAATTGTTCCTTTAATTGGTTTGTATGACTTTGATCATTCGGTACAGGAAAACAGTTCAATAAATCGATTTGAAATTTTGCAGATATACTTGTGGTATATAGCTCTTTAATATGTCTTACCAAATTAAGTCCTGCAAACCAATATTTGTAAAGCAGTGAAAGATTAACTAAAAGCCTTTTTTTTTTTAACTTTTTATAATCTTACAGTGAGGGGCCAAAAAAAATAATCGTTATAAAGTTTTTAAACGATCTTGTAGAAAATTAATTTCAGTTTTTAAAACTGCCCTTAAATTTTTTGTGTCGACATTCCTTGCTGAGATATTGGTAACCAAAGTCAAATGTCTCTTGTTTTTCATTCAAAGCCGGATATTCTTGTGAAAAAAAAAATTTAGAGCGCCGAAAAAAGAGGACATAAAGTTAAATAAACAAGTTATCCAATCAATATATTTATCTGGCTCAAAAAAAAAAATCAAACTCCACTCTACAAAAGAAAAAAAAAAAGAAAATTTTTTGCTCGTGCTGTTTCTTATGATTGTGAAATAACGGTACCTTGAAAAAATCACTTGCTAAAATGTTTCAACAAAAAGAACATAAAGCTTTTGAATGCTTTATGTTTCATCTCAATACGTCCTTTTTCCACAGAGATACAACTAATAAAAAAACACAAAGAAAACGTGAAATTTTTTTGTTCCCTTAATTTATTTGACAAGTGTAGTACAATTGTACATATGTTCTGTATGATCTGAGATATAGTAGGCCCCTTTTCTGCTCTATTGCTTTATCATAAAGATCTTATGTATCATTAACCACTTCCACTTCTGTTTAAAATATTATCTATGTATACATACCTGGAACATGTACGTACATCGTACATGCTAATTTATTGGTGATAAATTATATTACTTTAGCAACAAAAATGAGATTAGCAGAGTGATTATAAAAGACTTTGATTAGAATATTATCTTTCATTTCTGGCAACTCTTATTGATAAAAAAATTGTACATATGTATACCTATGTATATGTATGTAACGTACATATGTATATTAGAGTTTTCGTTAAATGGGTGATTTCCAAATTTTAATAAGCGCACCCCACTAAAAGTCTCTAAATAAATAAGATAAAATCATCGCAAAACCTCCTGCCCCTATATTCATTTTGACACGTGCTCCCGGGCCTGTCATTTTTTTCCATATAAATTACGGGAGTTTTTTTCTATGTTTTAATTTTTTTTTTGGAGCAGATAGAAATAACACAAAAAATCCGGTGAATATGTTTTTCTCATCGAAAAATCATCTTTCTAAATTTATTCAATTTTAATCAATTTTAATATGGTGGTCTGAATACAAAAAAATTAAATTTTTCAGACCGCCAAAAACTAATTCCCTTCTGACTAAGCTAAGCGTGAAAAATTCTCGATAGTTTGTATGTAAACTCCATATTTTATCTGTGATGGGGTCGCTAAACCCCGGTGTCGTTTTTTAACCGATTCCCTTCAGGATTGCAACAGAACACGCCTAAAATTATTGCCAAAAACTATATAGCCATTGTGTTAACAGTTATATCCAATAACACTGACATTGACTTACGGAAATGCGAAAAAAATAAAAATATAAACACAAAAAAAAAAAAAAAGTACAAGAAGATTTCACTGTCTAAATCTTCGGGCTTGAAAAAAGATAAATAAAAGTTTTCCAAAATAGTGGATTTATAGCATCCAGAAATCTTGAATATGAGCTTCTCTAATTTCAAGTGTGAAAAAATTATCCTTCCTGTATTTTGTTCCACGAAAAAATGTTGGTGTAGATTTAAACACCAGAGGTATAAGTTAATATTTTTCCTTCTTCATGACCTTTTTATAAAATTAAATGTTTACACCTAAATGAGCTTGGGTCAAAAGAACAATAAAAACATTTATATAAATAATCAAAATGCAAATTATTTAAATTTTTTTATTATGACTCAAAAATATTTAACCACATCATTTTGAATTGCAAAACGAATCCCGTGACCACGAAGAGTGTAATTTTTGCGAAACGTGTCGTGCGTCGTCAGGAAGAAGAAATTAATAATATATCTTATATATAACGCTGGAAGTTCAGAAAAGCCTTTAAAGTTAAAACTAATTAGTTCTGGTGATTCATCGATTTTTTATATTTTCGCTGTTAATGCAATAATGTGTCATTTTATTTTTATTTTGTTCATAGTTAATTTTCGTAATAAAACATTTAACAAACATCATCATATTTTCATTGTTGTTTATTTGTTGCACTTGTACTTCATATTTGCTATGCACTTAGCGGTTAATAGTTTTTTTTTTTTTTTTGCACTTGATATTATATTGAATCATGCACTTTAAATTAGTGATCAAAAAGTTTAATAGATATAAAAACCGATAAAATTTATAAATAAGCACTTAAACCTCGATTTAGTACATAGTAATTTTGCTTTTATGGCTGGATCTTATTACTTTAAGTTTATGTGTATAGATTATAAATGTATAGATACTTCCTCAAGGATATTGAGAATGACTTAGACCGTTTACTCTTAAAGGCGGTGTATTACCGCGTAATCTAATGTTGTTATGTCTTACTCATAAACTACATGATCAAAATCTAATATATAAAAATCTCGTGTCACGATGTTTGTGGTCGTACTCCTCCGAAACGGCTGGACCGATTTTTATAAAATTTGTTTTGTATATGTATTTGGTAGGTATGAATCGGTTTAAAGGCATATTTCATAACGCTAGGTGAGAAGGGTGATCACTGAAAAAAAAATTCTATTTTTTTTGACAAAATTTTTATTTTTATTTTTTAAATTTGAAATAAAAGATACTTACAACCCAAAATTTTCACCTTCCTACCACCTCCCCACATTTTTTAGTAACGTTAAGAGCCGTTTGCTGAAAAGAAACTTAAATACTTATGTTCTACTTAGACGCTTTATGATCTACTTTTTCCTCATCATAAACTGATACTTAAGCTCCTAAGTAGAACTTAAATATTTATGTTTCGTTTCAGCAAATGGGTCTAAGTATTGAAACTTTATAAATAGCCAGTATTTCAGGAAAACTCTGTTTTGTAAGTAAGCAACATCATGTGTAATTAATCGAAAATAATATAATAAAACTTCATTCATACCGAGCATTTTTTTTTATTAATTATGGATTCCTTTTGTTTGTTTTAAGTTTATTTTATACAAAAGTTTATGTCTTTTATTTATCGATTGAGGCAGTACGAAGTCTGCCGGGTCAGCTAGTCTACATATAGTTGATTGTCAAAAATGTCAAATATTATGGTTGCGTTCAGAAATTTAATTTGTGACAAAATCAATCTACATAAAAATAATCTGAAAGATAGTTAACAACTTTCATATTCATTCACCTTTTAAACCTTCTCTGGAATTCCACAAATAATTCAAGACCAAAATTAGCCAAATCGGTACAGTCGTTCTCGAGTTTTAGTGAGACTAACCAACAGCGATTCATTTTTATATATATTTATCCAGAATATACAGAATGGAATGAAAAAAGAAACAAAACTAAAACAAAAAGAATGGCATCCAGTTGTTCGGCAAAATGTCAAAACAATTGAATAAATATTAGGCCAGTCCCACGAAGAAAAAATCTCTGAGCGCTCAGAGCGCTCAGAGATTTTTTTTCGTGGGACAAAAAATCTCACCTGAGCACTGAGATATTTTGCTGAGATATGTGAGATGAAAATTTTTTGGATTCATTTCTCAGTTTTCTTTCTCAGCCAAAACAGCTGTTCTTTTGACAATCAAATTTAAATTTTTTTGTGGTGCGCAAGTGCAAAAGTGGTAAATAAATACAAAATAAAGACGGAATGTTAATAAAAACTAAAATAAATTGATCTTTTTATTATTTCTCATTCATTTCAATAAGTTTTCTGCTTCAAAAATTTAACATTTTAAGCAAAAGTTGAAAGTGATTTTTTAGAATTTCAGTACGAGAATTATAACACCTGAGTTTTTTACAATTGAGCGGAGAATGTTGTCCCACGAAATGATTTCGCCTCCGTCAAATTGACATTGAGCGCTCACTGAGATTTTTTCTCCGTGGGACTGGCCTTATGTTTTTATTTTGGATATTCTAAATGTCAAAACTTTATTAAATTTTACATCAAAAACATAGAATGTATAATTTGGTACGTTTATTCGCGCTATATGCTTATTTTTAAATGATAAACATCAATGTGAAGCTGCCATAATAGAAAATAAGAACGTCAATAAAACTAAACGTGCCTATTATTCTTTTTATTCCACATTTAACATGGAATACAACGAATGCATTAAAAATATTCCGGAATGAGTAAAGAAACAACAAAATGGTTTATCCGGAATATTCCATCGAATAAAGAAACCCAAAACTAGTATTCTGAACATCCAGAATGAATAAAGAGACCCACTAAAACTGGTCAAATGAAATAAATTGAAGTAAGAAAATAAAGGGTTGTTGGTCATCGTCTACAGCGCTCCATTCTTCTATCTGTCATTCTTCTATCTGTCATATCCGTTTCAGAATCAACAAATAATGGACCGTCATCATACTCGGGAAGACCATTTTCCTATGGCGCTACGCCAAACACGTTCAAACCTTTACGTATCTGCTCGATATCCACGTGGAATCTATTCTTAACGGTGAATAAGTTATGTCCACTGTTGTCGTACTTTTGATAACCGGCCTGGTACAGCTGCATACGCAATGGGGCCCAAAAAATTCCTAGAACAGTAGTGCGACACACAACAACAGCACATTTTCAGTTTCAAATTTAATATTTCACTTTCGATTTACTTGCGTTGCGTTCCATTTCTTTCAGACATCCGCCTGGTTCAAACGATCCGACGATATACGCCATGAAATGCTTGATTGCACCGTTATTTCTGAAGTGCTCCACACCGATATAGTGCTGCGACATTTTTCTTCTCAATAGAACACAAGAATCATGAACGTTTTCACGTCATTGCCTGCAGCATAAACGGCAAACACACTTTCGTTCAAATCGTTTCATTCGTTCTATTTTATCGATCAGATTCGTTCAATTTTCATTCAAATACAACCAAAATATTCACTAGAAATAATTTATATAACAAAACAACGTTTGCCTGGCCAGTTTCTTTATAAAAGTTTACTTGGTATAATTGGCGAACTTCCAAGAAATGTTCCGTCTTTATATTAAATTTTAGAAAGAACCTGTTTATTACACCAAGCTCAACCAACACCAACGCTGAACCATTGAACGCTTACTTAGTAGCAGGATGCTTCAGCTTTTACGTTAATATCCGTAACATTTAGTAAAATAACAAAAAAAATGTGTAGTTATCGGTGTAACTTGAGGATACTCGTACCGTTTCAATAGCACTGAAAGATATCGAATATCGATATATCCACAGGAGCTTTCCTAGTCCTTCCACTAGTTTAATTTTTTTTAAAAGCAGAAGTAAACTAACACAAGTTTGAGCATGACTAATTGTAATTGCAGTTTTTTTTATCAATAGTTCTCTATTCTATTCCATTATCAGTACTTCGATAATAAAAAGAAAATAGAACAAATAAAGGAAATAAGCAGAAAAATTTTATCATTACACAGACCTGCGTCATTGGTCAAGAGCATACATATTTGTCTGGTATTGAATTATCATCATGTAAATTCTTATAAACAAAAAAAAAATACTTTTATCTTTCGGACAACAAAAAAAAAACTTTATTTGTAATTATTAAAACTTATATAGTACTCGTGTGATTGATGCACATAATAAAACTAATGCAAATGTCGAAGAAATTTTACTAACTCCTGAAGGCATCATTTCTTTTGAATTACAGCCTTCTCCATCTTCTGCCAAGCATAATGTACAAGAGTCATCTGCTAAACATTCAAGTTGATCCTTAACATTCAAGGAACATCCTCGCACAGTAGAACCCTTGTATGTTTTTGTATAACAGTAGGAATTTGGAGCTGTTGGTATTGGACACTGAAGGGGAGTTAATGTGTTGAGGCCATTGGCGCACTTTGTGCCCTAGAGAAAAAAAAATAGTCAATTAAAATCCTGAAATCGAAGTGAAGATTTTTTAAATATTATTTTTCACAACTGAGAAAATAAGTAATTATTCTTTTATATGAAAGTATTACTTCTCTTTTAAGCCTAGTACGCTGCTGATACGAAACGAAATTTTTAGTTGGTCTCCAACGAAAATACTTACGAAAACCACAACGAAAAATTACCCCTTGAAAGTGTCACCATTTGCAAAAACAAAAAAAAAATACCCTTGGTAGATCGCCCTTGTGGCACCTACCGAACATGGATTACATGTGTTATGTGCTATAACGTGAATTAACGGTATGGGAAATACGCATAGGGATGCCCTTTTTCAAACCCTTTCGAATGAGATATCAATGACGTCAGTGGCACTTTTATATCCGAAGAAATTGAGCTCAAATTAATTTGAGTACTCCTAATTTAACTGCAATTTACCACAAACACTATGACTCATCACCTGAAACTATGAGGCGATAGCTATAAAACAATTCCTCTATAATCTTTGCGCAATCTTTATCTATCGATTGGTATTTATATGTAGGATGTCTGTAGTGCAACAGTCACTGAGCAGTAGGGCGCGAGCGGTACATGTTTTCGTGATGGTCCTCTTTTCGCTACATCACACCCAACCGTCCGAGAAAGACATGTAATCCATGTCAAAAACAAACGCAATCACTGAAAGCAATGGCCACGTTCATCACCATGATTTTGACAGATCTAAAAATTCAGTTCTGAAAAACGTAACACTGAACGCACAAATTAGTCTGAAATTTTTTATTCTGTTTTTATTATTTTTTGCACTTTAAAATCAAAATCCGAAAAGCGATACGAGACCCAGACGATCAGACCACACACCAAAAAAAAAAAACTGGATCAAGAACTGTTTTTTTGTTGCTTTTAGCTGTCATCCGAATTTTCAGATAGAATTTTTCATCTGAATATTCAGAAAAAACGTAAGAAACGTAACTAAATGTCAATCGACGTCAACTGAATTTTTATGACTGCTGGCCAATCAGAAGCTCTAAAAATGACAGTTCAGAACTGTCAAATGTGCTATTTAACGCGGCCAATGACTGCTGGCCATTTAGAAGCTCTAAAAATGACAGTTCAGAACTGTCAAATGTGCTGTTGAACGCGGCCAATGTCGTCATGAAAGAAACAACAAATACAAACAAGAATAGAGACCAAATTTCACTTTTCCGCACACAATTAATGGCACAGGCAATAGCCCTGTTCCATTGGAGGTGGCGAACTACTCACGAGTACTTCTCCGGAAATTCTAAATGGAACGCACATAAATGACTTTTGCTCTGAGGAAATTGTTCTGAGGAATCTAAAAAAAAAACAATAAAATCGAAAAATTCTACACAGAAATTATAAAAAAGACAAGAGATTCTTTTAAATGATTTTTCATTTGTAAATTACTTCAAAACAAACGGAATTTTGTATGAAAAATTTATATTTAATTAGGTGCCATTTAGCGTTTGATGGGTGCGTAACTACTCTGCTCATCTACTCGCGCATGAGAGCACGAGCAGATGGTAGTACTAGATTTTTGTTTTCATCTACTCATGAGTACTTTGCCACCTCCAAAGGAACACGGCTAATGAATTATGAATTTGGAGATCTCTTCAAATAATCTGCTACAATTATCGATTTCGCTCATCGAACAGCGTACCGCAGAACGAAATTTTTCGTTTATGATTTCGTTGTGTCATTTTTGTATGGGATTTTTCGTTTCGCATCAGCAGCATACTAGGCTTTATGTATAAACTGGGCTCTAGTTAGTAGGTTGTTTGTAAGTCAGTAAATTTATTGCGCTTTGGAAATGTGTAAACAGTAAGTTTAACTTTAGGAAAACGTATTTTTCAATTTCTCATTACCTTCGTTAAGTTTCGTTGTTGGACTTAAATTTTGACAAATTTGGTTATAACTTTTCCAATAAATATACATATCTTTGTTTTATTCAATTTATATCACAGTACTTACATTAATGTCTCTTTCATCACACTGATAGCATTTAAAATCACTTCTTCCCATATCATTGCATAAACCTCCATCACACACCTGACACTCAGGATTCTTTGAGTTATCGCACTTTCTTCTTAATTCAATTGGAATATTCATTAAACATCCCTTCGCAACTACAGCAACTGAAATTTAAAAAAAAAAATATTGCGAAATAAAAAGAATTATCATTAGCAAAAAATTTAATCACGAAATTCATTTTATTTACACTTGTCAAAAATTGTTACACAACTGTCCAAATTATCTTGACACGTTTCGAACTTAGTTTGTATTGTTGTCCTTAGACAATTTATGCCCCGACATGTAAAACATCGAATTCCCTGAGCTGTTGCTACAATTGATAAGCAATAAATGCTCATGAAAGCAAATGCTATAATTATTGAAGATTTTGACATCGCGTTTATAGTAAAGTCTCCTCAACACTCGAACTGATAGAAATGAATTAAATGCGATGTTTGTAAGCTAGGAATGAAATAATGGCTGTGGCGCTTTTGAATAACTGTTATCAAATGTTCCTGTAATTCAGTCGTAAGATATTAATTTTTTTTTTCAATTTAAACGCATTCTTAATGGTTGTTTCAAGATGTTTCTTAAGAACGACGTCATAGTTCCTATGTTTAAAAATGAATAACAAAGATTTTATTATCTAATGTGAACATTTGTTATTCACTATCTTATATAAAGAAGTGCCACTTCATATAGCGTTTGAAATGGCGATATAATTTAAAAGGGTTTGCATGTGTTTTTCTTTATCATTTAAAGAAAAAATCAGTGTTTTTCAATACCATATAAAGTACTTTTTTTGACGTAAGACTTAAGTTTGCAGAACATTTTGTTTTAACTAGTTTTATGGTGAAAGAATTTCAAGATAATGCAAAATACTAGCTACTATTGATTAGAAATCCAAGGACTATTTCCACTGTATCATTTCGATCCTCAAATCTTGATGACTTTTTCGATAACTTCGGTGGTTATATTGCGACTAAATTGGTTTTAAGGAAATTCAACGTTGCATGTTTTTTGGTGCAGACAATTGAGACATTTCAAAAATTGCCGTATGGGAGTTAATGAATGGCACGACCGTTTTGGCTAGTTGACGTCACAAAAACATAAAATAATGCTTTCAGGGAACTTTACAGGAAAAAATTTTGAACGTTGCATGCGAGGTGTGGCAAGTTTGAACGTCTGTCTTTTAAAATAATTTATGCCTTCCATATCAATACCAACATGAAATGTGGGGAAATGTTTCCCCGGGAATTTATTTTTTTGCAGCTTAATTTTTATATGTCATATACACAAGAAAGATGTTTTTCGAACATTCAGAATTACGATTCTCGCTTTCGAAGTTAAAAATATTCTACCGGATAGTTCGGAATAGGACTATTCTACTCTCGAGAGAAGACGTTTCCCGGGGAATATTTAGAATTGGCCGGATTCTGAAAAGAATACAGAATGCATCTGAATTTGATTTCAGAATCATAATCAGAAGCGTTCACTACATGTATGAGGATTGATGTACCGGCCATATGTATATCTGTTGAACGAATCCAAGGCTGGGGTTCAGATAAAAGGATTATAATACAAAGTCCATTAAATATCCCTCGTAGGCAGTGACTTTCATTCTGATATCGATTAGTAAGCTAAAAAAAATAAAATATAATTACGTACATCGGATTCTATGTACCTTACCTGCATTATATATTTTTACACTTTTCTGTAATTCTATCATTTTTAAAATTTAAGTACAATCGCTTATCAGAAATATAGTATCGCCAATCTATTGAACCGCACTATCTTAGTGCACAAAAATATTAATAAAAATAACCATGAGTTCCCGATAAAGGTCATAAAGATATCTCAATAGTCTTGAACAGAATATGTGGTTTTTTGTTTTCTTTTTTAATCATATTTATCATTTATATAGTTTCAAGTGCATTTCTATCAACACGTAGTTCTATTATATTATAAAAAAACATGTTGAACGATGAAAATTGAATACAATTTATTGTTCATTTATCATAATTACTACACTTTTATAGCCCTGCAAACATTTGTGTTAGCTGGCACACGGAAACAAGGATAGAGAATTTGTCCATTTGATAACGACATAAAAGTAACGACTGATTTTGCAGGCCATTTTGTGTAGTTTGGTATCACTTCATTGGTATTGGCAATGATAGTTGATAGAATTTGCTATTAATTAAACTAAGCAAAACAAAAAATATACTTTAAAAGTAGGACTTAGAATGTTGCCCAAGCTTCCCCACTGCCCAGCCGGTGAGCAAGCATACTTTTTCGTCACTAACAGTACGAAGCGCTTAATGCAATAAAATTCTTCTTTAGATTTTAAAAATCATCAATCATGATCTACAATTATTATGGTAGACTTTGACTTTACGAATTTTACGGATTAACATATAGGCTTTGAGAAGCGAAGCATCTGATTACGTACTTTTATATTTTCGTCTGTAACATGCCTAATTAAAGCAGGTCTAGAAGAAGGAATCGAAATAATTGTAAATTGTTTATCTTATGTACTTTTTGAACTTCCTGAGAATCCTGGTGGCATTAGCCGGTATCACGACAGGTTTGTTGGTAAGATAAGTGAAGTGGTCGGGAGTTCCCCGCTGGGAGTCCTCAGCAGTCAACACTTCTCTTACCAACAAACCTGCCGTGATGCCGGCCTCAAATACTCCAATCTAAACAGTGTCATCCAGGATTTCGTTCAGGGAGGGGGGGGGGGGGATTTCAAATAACATTTTATTCTTTTTACATCTCCATTTATTACAGCCCTATTCTGCTATTCGATCCGATCGAAACTTTCGATTCACGTGAAAGTTTCATTCCATTTGCCTTAAACTTTTTTTTTTAAATCTTCAATCTTGAGTGGAAATCTTAACTGATATTTAGTTTTGAATTTTTTATATGTAAGAATCTAATTGTTTTAATCTTGTTTTTATCGAAATTTATACAAAATTTTGAGCAATTAGTATTTCCTTCCGATGGATAGCAGAGTACAAACTTTCACGTGAATGTTTACCAGAATAGGGCTGAACATTTATTTGAATAATGCTCTATTTGTTTGAAAAAAGTAGGTTCAAGTTGGAATCATTCTAGCTGATCTGTGAGAACAAAGACCAGTTAGGGTGCATATATTGATCACCTGTAGTATTCTTCAGCTGAATTAATTTTATGGTTGGCGCGATATACTTGACGTCCACCATAACGAGGAATTCGAGGGATTTTCAGCTCAACATCCAGTTGATCAGCAATAGTTTTTAAACGCTGCCAGACGTTGTTAAATCTAGTATCCATATTCTCCCGGTGACTTAGCAAGAACAGAAATTGTGTTCTGTATCTGCATAGCGTTGCGGCTGCAATTAAGGCTGATTTCCAATGCCGCGTTAGGCGTCGCTTTGACAGATTTTTACAATGACGCGTTGGGTATTATGTTACGATTTGGTACCTATTAGCATGTACACAAACCAACGTAACATAAGCTACCTCAACGTTAAAGTTGAAAAAAATCAACTTTAGCGTGCGTTTTGACAGTTAAACTAATGTTCGAATTCCTTTCAACAAAAAAATCGATTTATTTAGAAGAAAAAATCTGGTTTTCTGGACAAATTCCATTAATTGAAAGAAAAAATCGATTTTGTTTAAAAAATAATGGAATAGTTTGTTGAAAGGAATTCGAAATTACAGTTATGTAGGTTCATTTTGATTTTCAGATTCTCTGCAAGTCGTCTGTCATGTCGACGCGTTCGTAAAGCTTGTAAACGTATACGTAAGGGTCTCTAACGCGAACGCACCATTGGAAATCAGCCTTTAAGATCGAGCGCTGTAGTAATTTGCTCAGAGACTGGGTAAGAGATAATACATCACTTAAACACAATACTGACATAATGAATAAAGTTGTAACTTGTGAAGAAGCCTTGCCAGCTGTACTCGGATCAAGCCACTACGAAATTGTTTCCAGAACTGTCTGGCAGATGTTTTTTGTTAGCTAGGGTGGGTGTGGGCGTTCGAAAACACCTAAGTATACGTACTCAGCGCAACATCCTTTATTTTGTTTATATATACAGCGTGATTCGCATAAGGTGTGACAAAAAGCTAAAGGGTGTCAAAAAACAATCACATGAGGGGGGGTCTATTTCTCCCCGTTTACCGAGGAGGGGCAATTTAAAAAAAATTGACTTAAAACATAAAAAATTATTAAAAGACATCGGCAACACTTATAATGCCATGCTATACTTTTTTGTAGAGCCAGAAATCTCTTCTTTTGGTTTATTTTTAAATAAATTTGTTTTAGTGAAAAAAGGATCTTTGGAGCATCAAAATAAAGTATTGAAATCGAATTTAAGGAAAACTTACTTTTGTTATTTTCAATTTTTTCAAAAACTAGACGATATTTTGACATCTGGTTTTTTAGTATTTGACTAAAAATTTATAGAAGCATTGAATATTAAAAATAAAAATAGAACTAGAACTAGAATGACGTAAAATTTTGAACAAAATCAGTTTGAACACATTTTTTTTCATTTATTTTTTAAATTTTGAATTCGATAATTTTTTTTTTCAAAAACTGTTCACTAAAACAACAGGTGCCAAATAACTTTTAAAAATATGATAGATAAGAAAAATTTGGTCATAATCAATTTGGTAGAGAATTTTATTACCTATTTTTTTGTCACAGATAATTTTTTGAAAGGAATAACAGTTTCTAAGTTAAACACGAAAAACCGAAAAAGACAGCATGTTACACTTTCCTGCCGCTAGAGCTCGCTTCGGATTTATTGAGACTTTTGTTTATTTCATCATTAGGCCACTCTTAATACGTGTGCCAAGTTTCAATACTGTTGGATTTTTTTTCCAGGTGAAAACCCTTATTGACTGGACTATTTTTTATAAACATGGAACGATAAAACATTTTTTTCCATTTAGTATATTTTATACTTCGTTGATCGTTCTTGAGCCCCAATGGCAATGGCAGCCATTGCCCTCCCCCTGTATCCTCGCCTGGTAAACAGAATAATTATTGTCGATACTCAGCGCTTAAATAAGAACAATTGACCGTCAATTCGATTTAAATTTAATACTTATTACTTATTTTATACTTATGAAAAACAAAATGGCCGCAAATTAAATTGTGGTAATACAAAGTATACTTTTACAAATACACTTAAATAAACTTTCTTCCTCAATAATTTTAACAAGCAAATAATATTTGTTTATTGGGCTTAATACACGGCGTACATCGTTTTATATATTGACTGCGGTGGATATCTAATGTTTTTACGACTATAAACGATTTAAAGTTATTTCAAGAAAGTAATTCATCAATTAAGTAGATATAGTTTTTATAACTCTAAATTCCAACTGCATTGATCAAAGTTTAAAGTCACATATACACAGGTATGCATTCAATTAAGTTTTACCGCTTGTTTGTTTCGTTAAAGACATATCCAGATGTATAGGTATAAACAAACCTTATAGTTAGTTAAAGAAACTAAAAGATAAAAAACACAAAAAAAAAAAACAACACGCAATAACCATGAGAAAGTATTGCGTTCTAAATCACATCAAAAATAATTACACCCTCTAGGTAAAGATACCTCCATAAGATTGTTACTCATTCCTTAAGACCCCATCTTTATTGCACCGCAATGATGTTTCGTGATCCGCGATACACGTTTTAATTTATGTTCTATTGTGCAATAATTAAAAAATTGCACCTGTGTAGTATATTCTTTAGAAATGTATATTATATAGCATTAGATTTGGATCAAATATTTTGTTCCCCCTTAGTTTCTTTATTTTAATTTTTTTTTTTTTTTTTTTTTTTGTAAATTTACAGGGTGGCTTCCGGTTACAACTTTTAGACGAATTAGATCGTCCAGTACTTGATTTGACACCACACGTCAATGGATCTGAATTTGTGCGAACAGATGCCACGTAAGTTTGACATTTGATTACAAAAAATAAATATTTGTGTAGATTTTGGCGTGTTTCTAGAGCGCAATCGTCGGAAGTTCAACTGCCAACAAATTTTACATGTCATAATTGCACTCTGCGATTGTTGCGACAGGCAGATGAATGGTCAAGCGGTTATCGCTTTTGGTCATGCGCCGATGTTGACATCAAAGATCGGAAGACATTCAGACAGTTATGTTCGGGGAATGGAAAGTATTTTGGAACTCGGTGCAAGTGCAAGGACACTTACTATGGTACATACTGTCAATATAAGGATGAATGCGTCTCGAATATGGATTGTGGAGCCCAGGGGAAGTGTGTTGATTTGAAGAGTAAATCATTGCCACGCAAACAGTGCTTTTGCAATTTCGGATGGTGGGGTAATGGCTGTCACAAGCGATCACCGTATAAAACTACCAATTTGGATCTCTCGATGCATACACACAAGGAACTGTCACCTGACTTTCACATGTACTGGAAACTTCTTGAGGAACAAAAAGAAATCGAAATTGTTTTGCAAGTGAAAGGATCATCGTGGGTTGGTGTGGGATGGAGACCAAGAAGTCTAACACCTGAATGCAAGAATTTCCCTCTTATTCGAGACATTGGAGATCTGACGACGCGTTTAGATGGTTCAGCGTCGGCCGAACCCGAACCATCATCAGAACCTGAACCAAAATCCGAACCAGAACCAAAGTCTGAGCCAGAACCAAAATCAGAACCAGAACCAAAGTCCGAACCAGAACCGAAATCCGAACCGGAACCGACATCCGAACCAGAACCGAGGTCAGAACCGGAGCCTAAGTCTGAACCAGAACCAACATCAGAGCCCGAGCCATCTTCCGAACCGGAACCTGTTTCAACGAGTAAAACAAAACGTGTTGCTGGTAATAGAGACAGTCCTTTAATGGATGGAGTGACGTCTGTCGCGACAAGTGTTTCATATCGTGTTAGTGCTCAATCTGGACGGAGGAGAAGAGATTTATCAGGTAAAGTTTTTTTTTTTTTATTGTATTTTTTTTTTCTTTTTCACATGCACTTGGCACACTTCCGAGAAGTAGTGTAGAATGCACAGACTAATCGATGGAAACATAGTTTAATACCTCACATATAACATGCACTTAACACGCTTTTAGATGTAGACATGGATCACGAATCTGAGTCGGAACCGATATCTGAACCAGAACCAAAGTCTGAACCTGAGCCGAAATCCGAACCAGAACCGAAGTCAGAGCCTGAGCCAAAATCTGAGCCGGAACCAAAATCTGAGCCAGAACCAAAATCTGAACCAGAACCAAAATCTGAGCCAGAACCAAAGTCTGAGCCCGAACCAAAATCTGAGCCTGAGCCAAAGTCCGAACCGGAGCCAAAATCCGAACCGGAACCAAAGTCTGAGCCGGAGCCAAAGTCCGAACCAGAACCAAAGTCAGAACCTGAGCCTCAATCAGAACCCGAACCAAAATCAGAGCCAGAGCCTAAATCAGAACCCGAACCAAAATCAGAACCAGAACCCAAATCTGAACCTGAACCGAAGTCCGAACCTGAACCAAAATCCGAACCTGAACCAAAATCCGAACCCGAACCGAAATCTGGAAAGATTGTAGCAAAAACTAGTTCTGGAACTCAGTCAGAAGGTAAGTTTGCACTTATTTAAAATATACAAATAGGTAGATCTCCTCTGCTAAGACACCCAAAACTTGCAATCTTGTATAAAAACTGTGATAAAACTATCTTAAGCATGTTTGTTTAAGTTTGTTTTATCATAAGTTCACTATAAAATGCTTAACCACAACTGAGTTCTTTTTGTTGAACTTAAAAATTTCTTTGACTCTCTTGTTTGAATAGGCCTTAATTAGATGTAAGCTTAACAGTTAATTTTGTTCAATTCCAGCTCCATCCAAATACAAACTTAATCCATATACTCCGCGTCATGATTTCAATCCCATGGACTGTACGGATATTGTTATTGGAACTGCTCGTGAGATGACAAGTCGTGTTGGTGATTACTACACAAGAGATCGATCTACGCCTAGACTCGATGAATTTTGGGGTGGTGTTTCGGATCTTACTTTAGGAACTGGCTTCGAACTAAATAACATGACGACAATTATTTTCCGAAAGAAATTAGAAGCAACAGAACCGACTGATCACACCTTAGATGATGATTTAACTCATGTTATTTGGGCCAAGGGACAAGAACCAGGTAGTTATGTACATGTGCCGCCCTCAGGCCTGGAAAAAGAAGCCTCATCTGTGAAGGAATTCTATCAAGCCGATGAATTGAAGTATCACGGACATCAAATGCAACGTGGAGTTACGCAAATCAATTTCTTTGGTGAGTTTTTGTTGTTTTTTTTTTTTTTTTCTTATTGAGAATTGTAAGTCACTAGGCTCTAGTATTTCACGAGCTGGCCCTGTCCTGCTAGCAAGTTTATTATTTCATTCTATAAATACAGAGCCTTAGTAAATTAAGCTTAGAGCATATGGCTTGCAAAAGTCAAACACATACAACATTTTTAAACTGTTGTTAATAGCTACATAAAAGTGAATTTGAAAGCTAATTTTCTAAGATTAATTTATAATTCTATGAATAAAAATTAAATAAAATGAAATAACTGTTTTATTTTAATTTTCTTTATAGAAAAAGAAAAACAACCCATTGCAACTGGTAATAACATTAACAACGATTGCTTCGGCCATTGGAAGCATCCATCTAGTTGTTCACCTGATGAACACAATTGTGAATATTATGTATCTTGGGAATCAACAGGCGAACAAATGCGCTGGCACATCGAAACAACAAATACTCAGACATGGACTGGAATTGGATTTAGTAACGATGAAAGTATGTCTCAAACTGATGCAGTTATTGGCTGGGTGGATAAACAAGGAAGACCTTTCTTAATGGATACATGGATAAATGGTTATTCTTCACCGAAATTGGATGATCAACAGGATATAACAAATACATCGGGACGTATTGAAAAAGGTGCTACTATATTGGAATTTACAAGAAAACGTATCACCAAGGATTCGCAAGTGAGTTGGTTTTGTTAAGTCTTCAAATATACAAAAACATACTTTAACTTGACTTTCTCGAAAGAGAGCTAAATTTTTTCTCCATTTTACAATTTATATAAATGCATCATTGGGCGCCATTTTAAAGGTATTGCCAAAAATGTTGTTTTTTTAAATTTTAATTTTAAACGTTGGGCGCCAGTTAAGATGGAAATTTATTGTGACCTTACTATGTGAGCTAACTGGATATATGTCCGTCATTTTATGATCATCTATTACAAAAAGTTTAACTTCATATATTTAATTTATCTATCAACTGTAGATTTAAGATTGCTCTTAAATTAAGTACAGTTTTATGATGGTGCATTGCATAGTGTTTAAATGACAAAAAATAGATGCAAATTAAAAAAAAAAAACTAGGTTTTTTTAGAATCAAAACATCATAACAGTATATTTAATTATTTAAAAACAGTTTCACACAATTAATTTAATTCTAAATGTTGGGCGCCATTTAAGATGACAATCAATTACGATCGCAATCTTTTACAACAAATTTAACTTAATTTATTCAATTCATCTATCAATTGTAGATTCAAGGTTGCTCTTAAATTTAATACATAGTTATGATGGTACATTTCATAGTTTTTAAATGACAAAAATTTGATGCAAATCGGAACAAAATCGGTAATTGGTCATCTTCAGTCGCCTAACGATTTATTATCAACCTTTTTGGCAAAATATCATCATAAACCCGCAGTTCGGGTATAAAACTGGAAATGTTGGGCGCCATTTTTGGGATGGTTTGTTTGGAATTAAAACGTAATGACAGTGTATTTAATAACTTTAAACTTTAGCCCAAAATGAATAATGTTTGAAACATAAAAAGCATACCTAATTTAAATTAAAAAAGGGCCTTTATAAACTCGATTTTATCTACTTTTTTTATTTTCTAGGATTTTTCATTTACCGAAGATGACTGCTTTTATCTCTTCTTTCCCGTTATGGGAGGAGCTTTTAATTCTGTCAACAAGAAGATACGAAAGCACGAACAAAGGCTTCCAGTATCCTCGAGTAGGGTATGCATTAAATCATGTGGAAATGGTAATTTTTTTTTTAGAAATTGTTTTAATTTGTATTTTCATTGCATTTACCATCTTGTTTTTCTCTTTAGAACTTGAAATGGCTGCAGCTGCATCAACAACACCAGCTCCAAATCGCTTAGTTTATGCTGTCGGCGTTAAACTAATGAATTTAGCTGAATCCTATGAAGCTCCACAACGTGGAACTACTGAATTTAATAATTTAGCTTCGACCATTTCAGATTCTTTCAAAGGAATTTTAAATGATATTCCAGGCTACCATAAGACCGATGTTGTAAGCTTTGAAAAGTGAGTAATTCCTTTCGATAAAGAAATTGTTGGCGCATAATATTCTATTTCTTTTTTTCGATTTTCATTAACAGAGATGGCACAACAATGGTAGCTAAACTTCAAGCAATATTCGACCGAGACGCTTTAGAAAAAGCTGCTAAGGCAGCTGACACAAGCTCAAAGGATCATGAAAATGATATTGCCGAAGGGCGTTCTATTCGGGCTGCAATTTTGGAAGGAGTTGCATCGGGAAAAGTTGGATCACTGACAGTTGATCCACAATTTCTTGACTTTGAGCCTTTAGAATGTAATTTACATTGCCCATTCATATTTTATTTCAACCATTCATAAATGATTTATTTAACTTTTATAGATAAGAGCAATGCCCCTACCGAAGGAGAAACCAAACTGTCTTTCTTCGATCTTTCAGAGACACGTCTATACATCGTTTTAGGTTGTATTGCTGCGTTGGTTATAATTGCTCTAATTCAAGCCTTCTGTACAATATACAAGACCTCCAAGAAGAGTAACTCTCAGAAGGTAAGAATTTCTCTTAAAACGATTTTGTATTTGCTTTTTTGTTTGTCATAGTCTATAGATTTTGTATTAAATGTAAAATATTTTAAAATACTAACAACCAATCAAACAATAATAATGATAACAAAAAAACAATAATTATCTCAAAAGCTTGTTTACGTTATACCCGATGAATGGAGGATCTATCAACAGCAGCTCCAACAGCAACAACAACAACAACATCGTTACTATCAGCCGCCGACTAGTGTTCTTTAGATTAAAAAATATTTAAATATACCTTAAAAAAAAATTAAAAGTACTTAAACATGCTGCCAATGAGAAAATATTTTAAGAATTTACAAATACAAAGAAAATACTCTTATATTTTTATACAAAAAAAAAATTAATAATGGTGCTATCTTACTACTTTCTACTTCACATTTTAATACAATGGGTAATATTTTTGTCCTTTTCTTTATCACTTTTATTTCAAATTCAGCCAGTCAGCATCTTATGCTTCTTTATTTATAAACAAAACAATTTTCTTCTTCTATGTAAGAGAGCGCTAACGTGTTTCTTAAGATATTTGTTTTTTTTTTTACCCGATAATTCATAGCATAGCATTATTTAAGGTATAGCTATGTATGTACTTTTAGGGTAGTATGATATAATAGTTGGAACTCAAAAAAGTCAAAATTTCCCGTAAATTTCAGACAGAAACTAGTAAACTGTGTAATTGGGGATGTTAAAGATTAAAGGATGATTCTTTAAACTGTAGACATTACGAAAAAGTTCGGCCTCGCAAATTCACAGTAATCCTAAGAGCTTAAAACAAATCTTAGCTTCAATTTTCAATTTGTATTTATCAGTTACATTAATAGGTGCGTTTTACTGGCAATTTTATAGCTAGCGCAGTAAAATTTCTCTTGGTGAACAATAACAAAAACAAAATTGACAATAAATAAGCCAGTAAATTAGTGTATATAAAAGTAGACAAAAGTGTGGACTTGAATCTTAAACGTCGGTAACGTAGATTGTTTTTCACTCAAAAAAGGGTGTGAACTTTGAAAATAGCCACAGAATTTAGAATGGACATAAAAGTTGATATAGCGTTTTGTTGAACTTGTATTGCTGGGCTAGCTATGAATTACAAATAAAACGCACCTAATGTAAGAGTTAACCTGAGATAATTTTTGTGAATGGTGTTTTCATAGAGGTTTGGTTTTATACCAATTTCGATTTGACGGTTGAAAGATGATTTGTGCTCAGCAGGTAGAAATATTTTGCGTTTGCCATTTCAGCATGAATTTATTTAAAAATAAAGAAACTACTTGTTAATATTTAATTCATGTCCAAATAAAGGCTCTCCCAAACCAACGCGATTAATCGCCGCGACAATAGAAAACAATAACAACAACACGTGGTTGTCAAACAAAACAACACGTTGTTGTAATTTTTTTCTATTGTCGCGGCGATTAATCGCATTGGTTTGGAAGACAGCTTTGCCGAAGTTTCACGATCGTGCTTTTTTGACACGATAATTTCCTTGTGGCACGAAAAATTTCAATATGGCACGTTTATTTCCATTATTTTACTCAAGATGAAGCAAATTTAAACAAAATTTATTGAAAATTGGTTCAAATTCCGTAAAAAGTGGGCACATAATTTTGGACAATGCACGAATAGAGCAAATGATTTCCATTGATTTTTGTTATTGTATTACACGCTGTAATAAAATTGATTACAGGCTTTTCAAGAAAATAGAAGAATTTGTGGTTTTTCATGTGGCACGAATATTGACACGTTTTTCCAGAAAATATGGCACGTTAATTTTATTTTTGGCGGCAACTCTGTTGGGAGAGCCTTAAAGCTACATTTTGAAACCAAAAATGTGGAATCTTGTTGATACATTCCGTTCAGTTTTCTGATATTGCTGAGATAACTAACCCAGCGGTTCCATTAGCAATTTTGAAGGCAATAAATTGCTTCCATTATTACCATTGCCTTGAATATTGCCAATAGAGACGCTTTGGCAAGTCAATTTTGCCAGAGATGAAAGACAATTATTGATTTCCATCAACGAAGCAATATGTTTTGACGTTTCGTCTTTTACAAAATGGTTTCTCCACGATTTTGAATAATTTCTCCTTCATTATGAAACAAAAAGTGAAAATTAATTTTATATTATCAAAAACAGTATATTTAGGCAGTTGCTGTTGCCATTTCTGTACGTGAATTTTCTGACACCTAAAATTGCCTGTCCATGAAATGCCCCACCCAAGCAATAAATTGCCATCGCCATTGAAATTGACATTGCTTCAAAAATTTGCCAATGGAGCCACAGCGTAAGACCTCATCAACATCAACCTTAACTGCCTGATTGACTAAAGAAAAGGTTGGTAATTATTGTGGAGGCATCTGAACTGGAGGTTGTCAAATTAAATTTTATTCAAAGACTATTTTGTATTTATTATTACTTATTTTTGTTCACTATTTCTTCCTGGTGGCCATTTATTTAATTTTAATTTTATTTTCTGTTACTGTTTTTTTACATCGAGTTTTTAAATTCCCTTCAAAAGAATTTTAACAAGGATTTCATTTGGGTGTTTTCGTTAGGTTTTCACAAGATGTTTAACCTAATTTTTTCATTCAAAATTTTAATTTTTATAAGAAATGAGATGATGTGAGTTCCATTTTGGAACTTCTGTAGTGATTAGTGATTATGAAGTTTTAAGTTTTTAGATTGAAGTGAATTTAGATTATATTTGTTTTGATACCTTGGCATTACTCGTACTGTTTTAATTATAAATTTTTTTAATGTCAGCAAAATATCAGTTTTTAGGTCAACTCACAAAGAAATCTTAAACGTAGGCAATAGGCATTATGTCAATTAATTGTTTAAGTTGACGCCGCCATTTATAATATAATTGACAGGTCTAATGCTGATAACTTGAGTTCTTTTATAATTCTCTTGAAAAAAATTGATCAAAAGTCAATAATGAAATGTGACGTTAAATAAACAATGTACATAAACATACATATACATACATATATATGTTCATCATTTACAAAGCTTTCAGTTTTTTCAATTGACAGCAAAGATATATTTGTTGTGAATGTATAGATTATCGCGTGTATTTAAGTTATAATTAGATTAAATTGAATTATTTTCGTTCGTTTTTTTTTATCAGTGTTGAGGAAATCAAATATTTTTGAAGTTATGTAAATATAAGCCGTGGTGTGATGGTTAGTGCGATGGACTGTCATGCCGCAGGTCTAGGTTCGATCCCCTGCCTCGCTACCTAATAATGTTTAAAATAAAACGGCTAATGTACTGCCTCTTGCGAGGAATCGACAAAACCTCCAAGAGTATCTCTTATCATAAAATAGTGCCGCTCACATTAGCCATTCGGATTCGGCAATAAACTATAGGTCCCCTCCATTCTTGCAGACACGCACACAGGAATGCTTGAGAGTTGTATAAATCACTAGGCCCTAGTTCTTCATAAGCTGTTGTGCCATCAAATTAATTTATTTATTTTATAAATATAAGAAAGAAAGAATCGAAATTTTAAGAATTTCAGAGATTTTTTAAGAACCAGAACAATGCAGAAAAAAATTGTAAAATATAAAGGCTCGAAATTTTAGTCGATTAAATACTAGGTACTGTAAAAACCTGTCAGAAATAAGAATGACGGAACCTAGACACTACTAATCTCGTAATCTTAGTTTTAATTTATTCGTGACCAAACTGTAAATTATTTAAAGCGAAACTCATAATCCTGAGGTAACACATACTTAATTTTAAGAATTTGTTCAGAAAAAAATGTATTAACTACTAACAGCTTTTACTAACACTCGGTACTGTGGACCCCTTTAAAGGGCCCTACCAATAATCAAATTTAGTTACGACTTAAATATTTCAGTAAAATGGACCATAATGGAATGGGCTCTAAATAATTAACCGTGCATGCTGCAATATTTAAGTCATAACTAAATTTGATTATTAGTAATGCCCATAGTCTTTCAAATTGTCTGAAATCCATGCGGATATAAAATAATAGGAATAAAAGTATTGAAAAGAAGATATAAACAACATTTTTAAAGTTTCTTTTTCCGCTTGAGATTTAACGTTGTTTGCATGTCATTAAGAATGGATTTTTGACAATTAAGGCTCTCCCTAACCAACCAACGCGAATTCGAAGCGACGATGAAAACAATAATAACAACACGTGGTTGTCAAAAAAAAACAACACATTGTTATTATTGTTTTCGTCGTGCGTCGCTCCGAATATTTCGCGATGGTTTGGGAGAGTCTTTATATAGTTTGGGTTTCTCAAAATCTCTGTGATCTCAGAAATCTGAACGTAATTCCTCAGTGAGATTTAAAAACAACACAAACATATAATTAACAGACCTAGGGTCTTATAAATTAGGCAAGGTTAGAAGGAATAGAAGGATAGGATAGATTTGTGTTAGCACAGTGGATTGAGAAATAAGGTTTTGATTATGTCATTTACATCCCAGGGGTGGCGTTCAGTTGAGGGAATATAGAAAAGAATGCTGCCTAGACTGGGGCTCGAACCCACACATCCAAGTTAGCAGTCAAGCACTACTTCCAATGCGCCGGTGGTGCGTTCTTTTATGTTACTGTGGTTAACTATAGTTAACTTCGGTCGTTCCTTTAATTCAGAAAAGTTACTTCGAGTAACTTTATGACGTCATAAAATCGTTCCTAAATTCCAAAGTAAAAGTGTCAAAAAGTAACTTTTTGTAACTTTTTCCAACTCATCTCCTCGATATGAATTGAAATAGTTGATCTGTCAAACACAGCTGAAATGCAATGGTGGATGTTTTGTTTACTTTTTGTTCTTTTGATTTGGAATTGTTTTCAATATTTAAAATATATTTTTATCAATTTAATCGACTTTTTTGTGTCGAATTTGATTTTTGGAATAGTTTTCTTTTATTTTCTGATGCATTTTCTTTCTGTCGGCATTTTCTTCTTTATATTTGGTTAATTTTTCATCAAAAAATTCTGTGCCATAAGCAATGAAGAAAATTGGACTTATTTCTGTTCGATTTATACAAAACTGAGTGTAAAGAAATTTAATTTGGAAATATTACACATGTTATTTTGAATTCCTAATAATTATGTTTGCAATAAATTTAATGCAATCACATTTTTTCTTGGTTATTCATTCCAAATACAATTCGATTTTTTTTTTCAACCCCTTTCGTTTGACAGATTAACTATTGTTAACTCGGGTCGTTCCTAAATGAAAAAGTTACCAAGAGTAACTTTCTTTACTATGGCACATCTACTTTTATTTTTGACACATTAACTATAGTTAACCACAGTAACATAAAAGAACGCACCTCGGGGCAACCCCCGCCTACTTTAGCTGTCAAAAAGCTTAGACAAAAATTGGTTTTAACTTTTAACGGAGAAATTTTGTTCAAATATCTTTCCTGATCAGTGGAGCTTACTTGTGAGATCTCAAAAACGAGAACTCGTTAATTATTTTGACAGTGGTGACAAAGATTCTGACAATTTGTTGGCCTTTAGCCAACGCACCACTGGGAACGAACCTAATACTGCGTTTTCATTAGAGCTGTAATAAGGTAATTTGGCAAATTACAAAAAAAGTGTTCACATTTCAAGTTTCATAATTTTGTTTGAAGGCCCAAATTGTCAATCGCTTGTTTTTGTTGTTTTTTACATTGAATTCTGTCATTTCAAATGGGTTCCACTTTGAATGGAATCCATTTGGATATGTTCATAAAAGTTTTACGTAATTTCCTACCGAATTTCGTGCAAATTTGTTTGAAATTACCTCATTTGAAAATTTGAATTTGTATGGGAAATGAGATGATTTTGAATTGAATTTGGGAATTTTGAACGAAATTACCTCATTTGCTCTAATGAAAACGCAGTATAAGCTTTACAAAACTATTCAATAGCATCAGAGCTACGAAACAATGGTAGATACACTCTGGCGTTATACGTACTGTTTTATTTTATTTAATTTTTTGCTCAAATTTTTTTTGTTCTCCCAAATCAACGAAAAATATTGGGAGCGACGACGAAACTTTCGCCTTTTGAAATTAATTTACATGGTGATTAATAAGAGTGCCCACACCGGAGCGATGCGAATTTTCATACATCTTTCGGTCGTCTTTTATTCGCTCCAAATACTTTGAGTTGGTTTGCAAGAGCCTTAATGCATTACTGTTTTTGAATTTCCTTACCTTTGCAACAATTTCGTATTGAATATTGTTTTTGAAGTGCCGATACAGAAGATAAAGATAGGCATTTTAGGGATAGGGATGACACATTTAAATATGTTTGTACCACAAGATTCTATTCTTCTATTGTGCGAGAAATTTTAAAACTCGTTTGTAAATATTGCACCTTATTTACACGATTCAGTAAAGGTTTGTTCCTTTACTTTGAAACTCTGAGTTTCTGTGCATTCTAGTACAATTTTATTTTTTATTCGAAAGATCTTGTTAGTCCCCTTTCACACGAAGATACTAGTTGCTGGTGATTTTTTTGACGTTTTCTTTAAATCTCCTTAACAATCTCTTGTACCTTTCACACGAAGCTACAAAGTCGGTGGAGACTTGCTGTATTTTCCTTTTAAACTACCTTGGTTGAACGCACACAAACGTAGTGTGAAGAGAAACGTCAAAAAAGTCTCCTGAATTTGTTGAGCGGGGAGATTTCGTTTACCCCTCTTTCTTCCTGCCCTTCTCGCCTATGAACTAATTGTTGCTGGCAACTCAGTTGCCTTGTGTGAAAGGGGACTTACTAAAATTGCCAGTTTTGGGAAATGAACAAACGGCGGTGTTTTCTACTAGTTTTGTATAAGGTCTGTTTGTTTACATTTTTTGGACACAATTTTGTACAAAATTTACCGATAAATTGAACTTAGTATATGACAACGAAATGATCCTAATGCCGGATTTACACGAGTGACAAAATTTCGTTAAATTGGTCATTTTATACCAATTAATAACCGTCATAAAACCGGATTATGACAATTTATTGGTATAAAATGACAAACATAATGAGCAACTTTGGTGTTCGTATCTATGTGAGTTTTTCTTTTTTGGTATTGGGCATTTTTAGTTTCGCTTGCTTTGCTCCACTTCGCTGCTATAATGTCTTCGAATAGCATGTTTTCAGGACTTTAACGTTCAAGATACATAATTTAGTTTTGTGTGTTTTCAGTGTTAAAGCTGCTTTTCTTTTTAAACAAAAAAAACAGGTTAGCAAAATTGAAATCTAAATAGAACTGTGGCCGGTTTTGATTTCAGAAAAATAGTGTTTTTCCACAGTAAAATAATCAGGGTCTGTTCAAAAGACATTGGTCTAAATGTATAGGCATAAGTATACTGACTGGTCTGATTTGAATTCCCTAAAGTGATATATTCCTTTTTTATGTTTTTTTTACTAACATTAATTTCTGATCAAATATTGTATTTTTTAATTAACAACATAATAAAAATACATAATGTATGTATGTGCTGAAGTTTTTGTTGATTTTCTATTTTACACAATAAATGCTGACTGGTTGAGGTTCGATTACATCGTTTCCCAAATAACAAAACATTTGTTCTTTTTTTTTCATAGAGTAATTTAATTCAAAACTCCCCTTGGAAGGATTACAGCTCTAATACAAACTACGCCTTCGATCCCTATGGTGAAACAGAAGAAAAACATCTAGGAGGAGCAACTAGTACAACCGGTAAAGATAAATCACGGCATCGAGCGTCAAGTAGCAGTCAACAGACAACTCTGCAAATGTCTCACTCGCCCACCAGTAAATCATCACAATACTACGATGTCAATAATGGACGTTCATCTTCCTCAAGATATGACACAAACGGCAATGGTACTCATGACTATCGCAGCAACGGACATCAGAACCGTAGTCAACGCAGTAGCCATAATCCGGCACCAAATGGTGAAAACTACTCCAGATCTTCATACGCCGATAGGGCATATTCGTTGCCACGTCAAGTGATACAGCAGCAGCAACAACAGCAACAGAACACAATGCCATCTGCTGGATATTATACACAAGATCGCCGGAGTAGGAATACCACAGAAGACCGTCATAGGAGTCGAGATAGGGATAGTAATGAAGCTACTCATGCACGCAGCGGATCTTCAACGGGCACAGATACCCCAGATTTCTATTTTATGCCATCGCAACGGAAGTACTCAGGTGAAGTTGTACGAGTTTATGTTGACTATAATAAGAATCCGCAAAATTAAAGGCCAACAAAAAAGGGTGAAAAGGGGAGGTATATATATTAGCCGTGTTTTTTTTTTGCAAGCCTGAAGGGAATTGAATGAAATAAACGATGTCGGGGTTCAACAGTTTACGTGTTAAATGCAACAATAACTAAGCCCATTCGGGCTTAGCTAAGCACGCAGAATTTTCGGTGCTAAACTTTATCACGGAGAAAAACTGTAATACCGGCATGAATTCCATTCATGTTATCGATAGTTTGTATGGAAATTTTATGTTTTTGCTGAGATGGCATCGTTAATCCCCGATGTCGTTTTTTTTTTACCAATTTCCTCCGTGCTTGCAAAAAAACACGCCTATTGAATCGAACGAATAATGAGCGTATTATGTATTAATTACATGAAATTATAAATATGTAATTGTTTAATGTTTTTTGTGGAACTTAGTTTTTTTTAAACAAATTAGTCATTATTTTATCAAAATGTACTTATTTTATGTTTTTATTAGTTGTATTACTGACGTTGTGTTTTATAAAATTTAAGTTTTTTCGTAACTGTTTTCTGAATGTCAATATGCTTGAATATTAGTCATAATATTTTATAATTTATGTTTAAACTGTGGATACAAATTCAGCATTGTCAGTATGCACCAAAGAGCCTTGTATAAACTAGATGATTTAAGCCTGGTCACCATTTTTAAGATCTAACAAATTTTCCTTCCTTTGGCGAAGAAGTTGAAGAAATCTGAATTATGATTTCTTAACAGAAAGTCAAGATAACTCTTTATATACTTTCTTTCATTTATGGCGATTTAAAATTTAATGGAAAATGAAAAAGAGTAAATTTAGGCGAAAAGAAATTTTTATCATTAAAAAATTATGATTACGTAGAAAATTATATAATGTACTTAAACAACCCTTCAAATTGTTAAGACATCAAAAAACAGTTCTATATTTTCAAAAAAAATTGTTCTGGAGCGCAAATTATTTGTTTATTTTAATAACCAAATATTTAAATGGAGATAAAAAAGAAAAAAAAAACTAGACGCATTCCTTAGCATTATTTTGCTGCTTTATTTTTTTCAAGGGTTCTATTAAAAAATATTACATCATGTATACGGACAATGTTTAATTATTAAATCAACAATTACAAAAATTCCCGCTGACAAAAATCCGTTTTGTACTATTTTGTATCATTTAAACATAAGTTAAATATTTTTCACAAAATAATAATCAGATAGTAATTTTGTAATTACTATGCATATATGTATGTATGTGTAAACAGAAAAAAATCAAACAAATAATTATTAAATACAAAAAAAAAATAGTTTTAAAATATTTACATCCATCCATGTACCAACAGATAAAAACAAAAGAGAATACCAGATTTAAGTTTAACTTATATTTATAATTGTTTTCTATTCATTTTATATAACATGTACAACACATTCACATAATATTAAATGTCCTATAACGGTGGCATAAAATAAAGTGTTTTTTATTTTATTTACAATAATTTTTTAGTTGTAATTTGACTATAAGAAGAAATGGCTTTATCTACAAAACAAAACAAAAAAAAACATACAGTACCTCCCTTAGTGACAATAATTATGTAAATAAAATTTTTTAATGCAATAAATAATTAAAATTGTATGAAATTTTAGGTCAGTGTTAGTGTGGGAACAAAATTTAAAAAATTAACAGATTAAATACTTATCTATTTACACAATCATACATACATACCTATTAGGTACTTGTATATAAGGTATGAAAAGTAACGACTACATTTATAGGTACTTTTCTTTATAAGATTGTTTTATGTTATTACTAGATACTAATTGTTTTTTATTTCATTGTTTTGTTTGTAAATTAAAAAAAATATCATTGTTTGGTTCTACCAAAATTATGTGTAAATAAAATAAATCATTTTTAATATAAAAATAAATAAATAGAATGAAAATATTTCTAAATGAGTTTGATTTAATGATATCGACACAAATACACATTATGTTTAATAAGAAGAATCGTGCACGCGCTGACTGACCCTACGTGTTTAATGTTTGAGGGCTTGCTTCACACCGGGTCTCCACCTGAAAAATTTCATAGATTACCATCTATCACTTTTAATAGAAAGAAAGAGCGATAGTATACCATAAAATGTTAGTTGGGCATTTACATAGCTTACTATTTCATTTGTCTCAAAAGTTTCACAGGGCAAAGTTATGAAGTTAAAAGAATTAAAATAATTAATTTATTGTTAATTTTTTTGAAATCCACAAGCAAAAAAAAAAAACAAAACTTCCTTTTGGCACCTACAAATAATTAATTACATTCGAAAAAACACAAACAAAATGAAATGAAACAAACCCCCAAATGTCGAAGCAGAAATTGCTTCTTAATAGAATACTATTCATAGCTTTCTATGAGCAGAGCAATGTGTGGCAAGAAATTTTTTATAGAATACTATAAGTAGCCTGCATGAGCAATTTTCATAGTCCCCTTTCGCACAAGGCAACTGAGTTTCCAGCAACAATCAGCTCATAGGCGAGAAGGGCAGGAAGAAAGAGGGGTAAACAAAATCTGCCCGGTCAACAAATTCAGGAGATTTTTTTGACATTCCTCTTCACACAACGTTTGTGTGCGTTCAACCAAGGTAGTTTAAAAGGAAAATATAGAAAATCTCCTGGTTTTTGTTGCTTGCGTGTGAAAGGTACAAGAGATTGTTAAGGAGATTTAAAGAAATAAAAAAAATAAATAAATAAGCAAATCTCTTCGGGTTTTGTTGCTTGCGTGTGAAAGGTACAAGAGATTGTTAATGAGATTTAATGAAAACGTCAAAAAAATCTCCAGCAACTAGTATCTTCGTGTGAAAGGGGACAAAGCAATTAGCATGCAATACAGTATTCTATGAAATCTATCTCGCGCAGCCACCCTGCCATGATCATGATGTCTAAAAAGTGACATAAGCCGTAGCCACACTTATCTCGTTTGGTGTGTTGTGGAGTCGTGTGTCGCTATCGCTCCAATATATTTCATATGCGTATCACTACCATTTCAGCTATAAGTGAAAAGTATTCAAATTTAAATCTAATTTACATGCCACAGTGAAATAAAAATATATCCCATTAAAATTATTACACTTAAAAACAAAAACCAATCTTTCAATTTAATGACAAATATTAACCGCTAGAATGTTGTTGCCCCCCGGCTATCAAGTTGGGAAAAGCTGTTAATTGCAATCGCTTGTACATCGTCTGTACACGTTTTTACAACTTAAAGAAAAATTTGTACACGCACCTTTTTTTTGTTATAAGCAATTTAAAAAAAACGGACGGTAGTTTGGCCCAAAAAAAAATTTGTAATGTTCTTATAAAACTGGAAATGCAATTCGATGGATAATCGCTTGTGCACGTTTGTACAAGCCTTAACTACATAAGCCAAAAAAGTGAAAAAGTACAAAAGTGAAAATTTTCAAACTCATTTCGGGATAGTTTTTCTCACAGGAAAACTTATGGAAGTGATGCAGAAAGCGTATCTGCATTCTGTACCCAACTAGCAAATATTAATATTAATAATTTTTGACCACGGTTTTGGGTTTGTAGAGTTAGGACTTGGACAGTTAGACCTGGTAGAGTTAGGGGCTTGGCTCTTCATGAGATCTCATAACATTTTCATAGCGAAAGCGTTATGAGCTTGTGATTCTTGGCGACCTATTTTACATGAAATGTTTTTGGTGGGATTCGTTTTTCAAAATGTCTGTTTTTGTCAATAATAAACAAAACAATATTATAAATTAATTCCCCTCTTAACTTTTTACTTTTGTTTAAATTACTAACTTAAAATGAAAATAAAAAAAAACTACTTGATTCCTTCGAGCCGGATTTGAACCAGCGACCTATGGATTTCTATGCAATCAGCTTTTAAACACACTACAGTCCACCGCTCTACCAACTGAGCTATCGAAGGGTTGAGATTCAGGGTTCTAAAATGCTATTTAATCCGTTTGGCGTATTTTCAGTTGAGACAGAAAAATATTTTATCTTGTTGTTTACCATACAATATAAATCACAGAAAATAGAATTACTTGGTTACTTCGTTGTGTTGTATTCTCGACGATAAGGTGGTTGAAGGGAAATCCTGGGGGATTAATTTTAAAGCTAAAATATTGCAATTTGTGATTCTATACCTGACTAATTTTCCTCATTAAAAAAAAATTGTCTGCATGGAGTTCTCTATACATTTCCATTTAACTCTCAAATTGGATCTATATATACCTACCTACCTGAATTGTGGTTTTGGGACATACCTAGTCACATTTTATCAAATGGAAAAAAGAATAAAAAAATATAATAATGTTAAAAATACAGCTAGGTACTACTCAACTACGCAGAGAATTAATTAAATTTTAAAAACAAAATATATTTTTAAAAATAAAAATTGTTTTCGTTCGTCGCGCCGAATATTCGGGTTGGTTTGAGAGAGCCTTATGTTTACTTTTTGGTTACGTTTAAAAATTATCAGACATTTTTGATTCAAAGCGTTCGTGTACTTTTGGATAGTTTTACTTCTCTTGGGGAGCGTATTTCATTCCCACTACTTAAAATTTGAAAAATCGTTATTTTTAGTTCAGAAAGTACACAAATGAACCTATACAAAGTACACGAACTTTAGAAAAGAATGAATTAAATTGGCGAATAAATGGCCACGTTCAGAGTTCACTAGGATAGCCTATCTTGGATACTCGAGTATCCATATGTGTTTCTGAACGACTAAGATCGGATAGGTTATATTTGGTATCAAAAATCAGCTGCTCTTGACATTTCTCATAGGATAGATGAGTATACCAGAATTTTTAGGATAGCTTGAGATCTCATTTTTGCAAACTGCTGTTTTGTAATCAGCTGTGTTTTTACTAGGGATTACAACAACACAAAGCTATCCAGATCGCTTTGGATACAATCCTGAACGTGGCCATTAATAGGCCAGTCCCAGTATTGACAAAAAATATCACCTGGCACTGAGATATTTTGCTGAGATATGTGAGACGAAAATTTTTTGGATTCATTTCTCAGTTTTCTTTCTCATCCAAAACAGCTGTTCTTTTGACAATCAAATTCAATTTTTGTTGTGGTGCGCAACTGCAAAAGTGGTAAATAAATACAAAATAAAGACGGAATGTAGATAAAAATTAAAATAAATTGAACTTGGTATTATTCCTCATTCATTTCTATAAGTTTTATGCTTCAAAAATCAAATATTTTAAGAAATAGTTGAGAGTGATTTTTCAGAAGTTCAGTACGAGAATCATAACACATGAGTGTCTTACAATTGAGCGGAGAATGTTTTCCCACGAAATAATTTCACCTCCGTCAAATTGGTATTGAGCGCTCAGTGAGATTTTATTTGGTAGGACACGCCTAATGTCTTCCAAAATTCATATGTTCCCTCTCACACAAGGCAACTGAGTTGCCGGCAACAATTACTTCATAGGCGAAAATGGCAGGAAGTAAGAGGGGTAAACGGAATCTCCCCGGTCAACAAATTCAGGAGATTTTTTTGACATTTCTCTTCACACTACGTTTGTGTGAGTTCAACCAAGGTAGTTTATAAGTCCCCTTTCACACAGGGCAACTGAGTTGCCGGCAACAATTAGTTCATAGGCGAGAAGGGCAGGAAGAAAGAGGGGGAAATGAAATCTCCCCGGTCAACAAATTCAGGAGATTTTTTTGACGTTTCTCTTCACGCTACGTTTGTGTGCGTTCAACCAAGGTAGTTTAAAAGGAAAATAAAGAAAATCTCCGGGTTTTTGTTGCTTGCGTGTGAAAGGTACAAGAGATTGTTAAGGAGATTTAAAGAAAACGTCAAAAAAATCACCAGCAACTAGTATCTTCGGGTGAAAGGGGACTAAGAAAAATACAGCAAGTCTCTTCCGACTTTGTATCTTCGTGTGAAAGGTACAAGAGACTGTTAGTCCCCTTTCACACGAAGATACTAGTTGCTGGTGATTTTTTTGACGTTTTCTTTAAATCTCCTTAACAATCTCCTGTACCTTTCACACGCAGATACAAAGTTGGAGGAGACTTGCTGTATTTTCCTTTTAAACTACCTTGATGGTTGAACGCACACAAACGTAGTGTGAAGAGAAACGTCAAAAAAGTTTCCTGAATTTGTTGACCGGGGAGATTTCATTTCCCCCCCTTTCTTCCTGCCCTTCTCGCCTATGAACTGTTTGTTGCCGGCAACTCAGTTGCCCTGTGTGAAAGGGGACTTAAGGAGATTTAAAGAAAACCTCAAAAAAATCACCAGCAACTAGTATCTTCGTGTGAAAGGGGACTTAACAATCTATTCTACCTTTCACACGCAAGCAGCAAACACACCCGGAGATTTTCATATTTTTCTTTTAAAACTACCTTGGTTGAACGCACAGAAACGTCAAAAAAATCTCCTGAATTTGTTGACCGGGGAGATTTCGTTTACCCCTCTTTCTTCCTGCCCTTCTTGACAATAAAATAATCGATGCCGGCAACTATCAGTCTCCTCGTGTGAAAGGGGACTAATCGTTTTCTTTCGGATCGAGAGCTCAAGTTGGATTTGTGTCGGATTTTCGACCCAGGTTTTTCGTTCATAGATTTGAGAGCTCGATATTGAGTTGAGTTGAAATGGTGTTGAAATGACATTTATGCTGTTTCTCACAAAAATACTGAATATAAAGATATGAATCTTTCGTACGTTTCACCCTCCAAAACCCATTTGTTTACATTGTTGTATTTGTAATTTAATTTTGTGTCGATGAATAGAAGTGAAATCTAACAAAAATATAGCAGGGTGGCGTGAAGATAAGTACGGTGAATGTATGAGTTTTACACCGCCATTATAACACATACTTTCTCATTTTTTATCTGATAGAGCTTGTAGACAAACTCAAATGACAGCCGAGGATTCATATCTTTATATTAATGTCGTTTTCCGTTGGTCACTCCTAGCACTCTTTATTCACTCTATTCGCACTCCCGACACTCCATTAACCTTCCATTTGTTGTTCGGAGTGATGATTTAGGAGTGTTTTTTCACTCCGGATTTCATTAAGGAGTGCTAGGAGTATGCACTCTGAAAACACACATACTTTTATAAGTATGTATTGAAAATTGTCAAAATAGTAATTGCTTCTTCTTGGGATGTTCTGGAATTGAAATTATTGAAGAATTCATTTTAGTTTTTACTTCTACATAGATACACATATTACGGAAGAGAGTTTTTCATATTCTATTGGAATCAAAAACGAGTGAAACACTCTGAAAATCCAATCAAAAAAGACATAAGTATCTTTGGTTTCTCAAGTTAACTCCTCAACTCAGGATTTTTTAGCAAAATTTCGACTCGAATACGCTCTTGAAGAGGAGTCGAGTCGTTTCAAGCTCATTTTAACTCGATGCAGATATACAAAGGGTTGAAAAGTGAGCTTCAAGCTCGCTTAAATACCACATGGCAACGTAGTTAATAATACGCTCGGTTGAAGATTACGAGTAGATACGGATCATAGAGAGATACATAAAATTAAATTGAAAATGCTTGTAATGAGACCCTTTAACATTAGCTTGGAATATTAAGCCAGGAATTAAATGCAAAGATTGAATGACAATCAAGAAAGCTCGCAACAGAACTTTTCATAATATATCGTTTACGTTTGGAATAATCTTAAATTTCTTTTTCGCTGCACGAGGAAACAAATCATGACAGATTTTCTTTTTAAGTATGTTGGTTAAACGCATATTTACATAAAAGGTGTGTTTTGTTCAACTCGTGCACATTCAGAAATTCTTCACATTAAGCTAAATTTTCACATGCAAATTCTACCAAACAACAAGTTAACAGCACATTATTTGCTCTTCAGTAAGTCTATGGCAATGTGGACCATTGCAGAATCGGCACAGTAAAGTAACTAGCTCAACAAAACACAACTAATGTGAAGAGAAATGTCAAACAAATTTCCTCAAATCACTGTAGTCGCGCCCTTCTTGAAATTGAAATGAAAATAGACTCAAAATCAGTTTCCTCGTGTAAAAGAAGTTTAAAAAGTTTTTGCAACGCATCCCAAATACTACAAGTACGAAAACGTCAAAAACGACATTTAGTATTAAAGTACTAAAATCAAATTTCACAGGACGAAAAGGACAAAAAAGAACACTTTTTGATTTGATATTTTGGAAGGTATGTCGTCGCCTGTCTGCGTTCGGTGTCTTTCTGCACAAACAAAAAATTAGGTTTCATCATTATACTTAATAAAATCATGTAGCTGAAGTTCGAAAAGTTCATAATCTATTCAAATAAGAAAAAAACTAAAGAGTAAAGCGACAACTTTTTAATTGCAAAATGGCTAGCATCTATTCATACACTAGAGAAGCTGTTCGTGTTAAAGTCAAGGTTGGTTGGTATTTTGCATTTTTTACTATTCTCTTCCCTTTGTACTTCCCTTCCTTTATTGTCTGCACGGAAGGAAAAAAGAAAAAACTAATGCTATATTTCTCACCTTCAGAAATGTGAGCCAAATCTTCCACCTGAATGGAGAAAGTTTAGTGTCGACCCACAAATCACATCACTCGATGTGCTGTACAGCATTCTCGCCAAAGCATTTGATATAAAGTCGGACTTCTCTATTAAATACAAAGCCTTCGATCCGGCTGGCAATGAAATCTACTTGGCCGTATTGTCGGACTGGGATTTGGATGCAGCGTTCCTTCGCATCCATAACCTCTCCATTCAGACCGCGACGGAACCATGTCTGATTCTGCAGATCGATATAAAACCATTCACTGAAGTGCGTGACTGGGAGGCCGAGACACCGCCAGCTACATTTGGCTCGGGGGCACGTGAGATAATGCAACCAATTCAGCAGTCCATCGGCATGAGCCAGAAGTACGTTCAGAGTATGCAGACCAAGTTGCCTGGGCTGATTATGAATCAAATGGAAAAGACGTTCTCCATTGTGCAGAAAGCGTTCAACATGAACGATGAACCGTTGTCTCAGCTTCCACCACGTCCTCCACTCTCCGACAGCGAATTCCGAATGTTCCTCGACCCAGTTGGGCAAATTTTGCGACAGGATGAGCTGCGTAAAGTTATTTTTCTAGGCGGAATCGACCCAAGTCTGAGACGTGTCGTCTGGAAGCACATCCTTAATGTCTACCCAAACGGAATGAATGGACGAGAGCGAATGGATTACATGAAGCGCAAGTCAGACTATTACCTTAAGCTGCGCGACACCTGGAAGACGGCCGTCAAGCGGGGCTGCGTCGACAGTGAGCTGTCCTACGTTACAAGCATGGTAAAAAAGGATGTCCTCCGAACAGACCGCTTACATCCGTTTTACGCTGGCAGCGATGACAACCAGAACATAGCATCCCTCTTCAACATCCTGACCACTTATGCTCTGAATCACCCGTCGGTGAGCTATTGTCAGGGAATGTCGGACATCGCATCCCCACTGCTGGTGACCATGAACGATGAGGCCCAAGCTTACATCTGTTTCTGCGCTATCATGTCCCGGGTGAGGGTGAATTTCATGCTTGATGGCATCGCAATGACACAAAAATTCGCTCATCTCACAGAGGCATTGAATTTCTACGATCCTGAGTTCTATGAGTATCTTAAGCTGCAGCAGGCAGACGATCTACTTTTCTGCTATCGTTGGTTGCTGCTAGAACTAAAGCGAGAATTTCCATTCGAAGACGCCTTACGTATGCTAGAGGTTCAATGGAGCTCTCTGAAATATGAGTCCTTGACTGGAGAATTGGCTCTCTACGAAAAGGAATTCGAACCGATTCTGCCAGAGGAACCGCCACCTGCTAGCCCTTCGTATATTTTGGCCAAGCCCAGAGAGAACCCGTACACAAAAATTTGCGCCTTACGTCGCCAGAGTTCGTCGGTATCGCTTAGCTCGACTTGCTCGTCGCAAAACCTCTCGACATCGTATACTAATTCTCCTGGCGGACGACTTGACGGAACAAAGCGCCTCAACCAAAGCATGGACGATAACATTTCGTCAAGAAGTTCACGAAAAAATCGCAATGTTTCGAAAGCACATCAGAGCCTGGACGAGTCGAAAATGATGATGCTGATGGAGCACTTGAATGAAAATGAGCACAAGCATCCTCTGGCTGAGTTTAGAAATTTCGACGAATTCAAAGAAACGTCTGTAGAAACTGAAGAAGCAGCAGCGGTAGATGTTGATGATTTTCATGGTGAATGTGATGAAGAAGAAGATTTTGTTTTTCATCCGACAAATCCGTTTATGGAAGATGCTGTGAAGCAGAACGAAGAACAAGATGCGCTTCCGTCACCAGTTGTTGCTGCTGCCGCAACTATTAACGCTTTTCTTGATAGCACCGATACAGCCAGTGAGGAAGGCAACAGTGAAGAGAAGCACAGAATTCCAAAGAGTATAATGAAATTACACAATAAGAATATTTTCTCCAACTACAATGCTGTCAGCAATATAATTGCCAAGCAGTTAACAAATACAAGTGGAGGGGGGCAGGCTGGAAAGAGAGTTGGCGGTGGTCATTTTAAGGAACTAAAGGAGAAAATTGTCGCTAATAAGAGAGGAGCTAAAGGTGAGTGGTTTTAATGTTTATTAAAATTTAATTGTTTGATCTATGTGTATAATCACGGCATCACCGACCGCCTCATTAAGTCATTATAACCGGCGTTGCGGTGCATTTCAAATTGCAGGTGGCTGATAGCATAATTAAGAGAAGAGAAAAATGTAACTATTTTTTTGTATCAGCCACCCACTATTCTGTCTGGTCAAAGTTGATCTTCCGTAGAAACCTTGATATCGCAACACTCAAAAACTTATCTTAACAGTTAGTTGCTTTTAAGTTTTCTTAGATTTGTGTCATATGAGATTGACCTTGGAAGAATACGTCTCTTATACTCAGGAGGCGGAATTGTTAACCTTGCACCTTTTCCATTAAAGAAAAAAGTATTTACCACGAAAACGCTAAACAACATTTTATTTACTTATAAATTCCTTTACCTAAAAAAATTATTTTATTTAATAAATGGTCATTTGTTAGAATTTTGACATTTAATTTTCAAGGTTTGTGTATACACAAATCGTGTGATCTTAGCTTTAGACTGAAAACACTCCGAATCAATCAAAACATTTTAATCTCAACTTGTATTTCATTTCTGTTTTATCAGCAATTGGAGGTTCTCACAAACTCGAGAGATCCAATGCAGCTTTAAATGAAAATGAGACTGAAAAACCAAATAAAGGACAGCAAAAACTCATTAAAAATTTCAATGAATTCCTAAATTTATCATCGATAAATCGAAGTCGCATGTCGAATAAGCATTCACCAATTAATTCAAGTTTACAACATGCAGTTATACGAAACGATATTTCGCCTCTAAATCCACTATTAAAATTAACAAGAGGAATATCCTCTGTAGAGGATTCCGATTCTTCTACAGCAGAAACTTGGAGCGATTCAACAGCTCAAAACACTTCTGTTTCGCCGGTGGTGCCTTCTGCTGTCAAATTGCAACTGGATTTGAAAAAGGATTTTCAAGAATTTCCACAATGTATCGCTAACGATCCAAATATTACTCCAGACGACATTCAGGATCAAGAATATTACCCAATGACAACGGCAATGACTCGTGAATTACGACTCGAAATGGAGAATTTAGACCGCCAAGTTTTTGGCCCATCAACGGTTATAGTCGAACCACCACCAATATCTTCAGATATCGAATACGAAAAACTAGATAGGGACTCGATGGACTTGGTTGAGGATCTTAAAGAGGACGAAATTATAACGTGTCCCGATATAAACGAGTTGATTGTTCGGCGTAGAGAACGTGATGCCCGAAATTTGGATGCGGCTCAGCGTATCAGCACATGTAGCAGTACAAGATCAGATGTTTTTGTTTGGGAGAATCCCCTACATCAGATTTCTAATAATTCTAGTTGTAATTTTAATGAAATAATTGATTCCAATGAAGCACCTTCTCAACCTCCTGCAGCAATGGAGCAGTATGATGAAGAAATTTTCCAATTTGGCACTGACTCTACAAATACCGAACAACTAATTCCATTAATTGATAATTTGAATCCTTTTATTGAAGCGAATGCTTTCAATGCTGGTCCAGTCAGCCCAACATCTGTACCAGAGCTACTTTTAGAAGCACAATCAAAATGTCCCGATCTAGAGGTCGAAGAAGCCACAACAGCTGATATCACTTTCTCGAAGCCCACGATGACAAACAGTAACCTCCTACCACCGCCTGGTGAACTTGGCGGAGGCCATCCATTCCTCATATTTCTATGTCTCACTCTTTTGCTGCAACATCGTACGCCGATTATGAAAAGCGGCATGGACTATAACGAGATTGCGATGCACTTCGACAAAATGGTTCGCAAGCACGACGTCACCAGAGTGCTAAATCAGGCCCGTTGCATGTACATTGACTACATAAAGACCCAAAATGCACATAGTAGCTTGTCTGGAAAAAATAGCAGCAACAGCAGTAGTAATTTTAACTCGACAAAGTCTTAGATAACAAAGCACAGATTTACACTATTTGTTAATCAACAAAAGCTAACTTGTACACTTTTTTCCCTTCCAATTCCAATTACAAACACTTAACACACCATCACCACCACCACACGACACAACTATTATGCATTTAAATGGAAAGAGAAAAATATATTTATATTTAAATCAAATTAAAGTCTGATCGCTTGTTATATTTTTCAAAAGAGCAAACATTAAAAAAAAAATACATATATATAAAATACATAGCTTTAAACCTAAATTTAAAATCTTTTATAAGTAAAAATATTTGTGCGTATGGTCTTTTGAGCTAAGTTTTCATTTAGTTCTCGTGTATTTGTTTTTAAAACGTGTATGATAATATTTTTTTTTTTTAATAAAAGTTCAGCTAAACTAAAGAATATAATTCCAAACTATTTGATATTTTATTTAATTTTTTTTATTGTAAAAGTACTTAAAAATAAACTTATCTTATTTTGTAATAATTCGTATAAGATATTTGATCGTATTAGCATTTGGCATTTCGTGCATACATTCATTAAAAAACAAAATATTACAATAAATAAATTCCTGATTATTTTCGAAAGAATATTTGTGTCTTGTTTTATTTTATAAGATTTTTGACTAGGTAGACAGTAGGTCCTATCGTGAATCTCCCACGGAATAAATTTCCCTCGAACAAAAAACCAATTGAATGACAGCCAAATTCCCCTGGAAAATTTATTTCCGATACCAATGAATTTCGAGGGAAACTTTTAGGCATCATTCATGTTCGCAATGTTTGAACGAGTGAAACATTCCTTGGGAATTATTTTTTCACGTTAACTCCCAGTGCCTCAATAGTTCGAAATAGTCGGAAATATGCCTTATATAATAAAAAAAAAACATTAGTCAAGTTAAGACAATTGAACCGTTATCTTAAGTTAGATAACTTTAAACAAAATGTTTATTTGGACGGCTGTCTAAAGTTAGACAACGTTTATATATGCATACGACAGCTTCTTGCTAGCAACATAAACATTTGTACTAAATTAAATTTATAGCAAAGTACTGTGGGTGTGGGCTATATACAATAACTTTACATTTCGGTGCTGTGCAATGTTTCCGACATGACTTTTTATGCAAGCCAAGTTCGACGATTTATTCGACATTTCATCCAGAATTTCTAATGCAAAAATAAAAATTACTGAGTTTAAAAAAATCTTTACTTGGATTTTTTTTTTTCAACAAATTGAATTTTGTTAAACATTTTCCCAACATTATCCATATCTTAAATCCCAAATTTTCCTTTTAAACTATGTCATAACAGTTAAAAAATTCCTTATACGGTATAAAACGTTACGCAAACAACACAAGTCTTTAAATTCGTACACATTAGATTTTTTTTATTTTTTTTATTAAATTTTTTCTGAAAGCATAAGATAATACAAAAAAAAAATTAATTTTACAATAGTCTGAAGACGGAAAATGACAACACATCATAAATCCAATTCAAGACATTATAAAATATTTATAAGAACAGCATTATTATTTATGTAAGTATTTGGTTTAAACAATTTTAAATAGTCGTAATATGAATCATTAGTTTATCTCTCAAGAGCATCCAAATACCAATCTGGAAGCAAACTTAATGCAGTTTTTCCAGGATGTTTTTCACAAGTGATTTCTTGAGAATTTTGATCGAAGTTAAATTCAAAAACAGTGTTGGGACAATTTACTTTGTCCATATTAGTCTCAACTAATTTAAGAAAATCATCCAAGAATTTTAAACATTTCAAAGGATCCCAATAGTGCTAAATATAAAAAATAATTTTTGTAAAACTATTAAGGTGTTTTTTTTTTTGTTAAATTTTACGCACTTGACCAAGACGAAGCAACATGCCAGTGGAATAGTGGTCGATTTTTCGAACTATTCCCGATTTATCTCTCATTCCAAAGTAGACATCTCCAACTCCAGTTAGAAAACTCTGAGTCCAAACATTTAGAGCCTTTGAATTTTTGAAGTTTTGAGGAGCAAACTTTGAGCTTGATAATTCAGCGGCAACCTTAAGCTCAATAAACTTAAGGTTATTTAGGTTTTCTCTTTTTCTGAAAATAAAAACCCGTATGTATTTTCCCATCTTGATTTTTAATCTTGATATTGAATATTCATTTCTCCCTACTACATGTGCTAGTAAACAATAAGTTCACCTTCTTAAATGTTTATGTACTTACAAATTCACTGGTACATCGCTGATAATCCCATCCATTTCTCCAGCGAAAAGAAAATCGCGTCCTACTAGCCTTCTTTTAAAAACTCCAAAAAATTGTGTACACGCGTCAATTTGCTGGGAAGGATCGGGCATTTTAGATGGATCTTCTACAAAATTTAAAAACAGGCAAATTAATAGATTTAAATTAAAGCCTCACTAACTAGGCATTCAAATTATGAGAAACTAATCTAAGGGCTCGTCATCTCGTCATGGAGATTTTTTTTTTTTTGAAATCGGAACGAACTTACCTAAACCAAATATAAAACAAAATTTATTTTCTTTATAAACCTTTCGAGACAAGATTTATTGATGTTTCATTTCGATTTGGATTTTTTCTTTGCATTGATGTATAAACTAGGCTTTAAGCGTTTTCAGAGTATTAAAATTTCTCTTTTAAATTTGGAGTCAAATCGCACAGTATCGCCATGTGGCTGGCTTGTGCCTACCGTTGGCGTCGTCATGTTGAAACAATCTCTTCCACATTGTCGTGTAATGCAGAATGACAAATTTATTTTTGTCATGGCTCTATATAGCATTTTTCATTGACCTTAACAGTCCTATTCTGTTATTCGATCCGATCGAAACTATCGATTCACGTGAAAGTTCCATTCAATTTACTCTTCTCTCTTAATCGAAAACTTGTTACGAATTTAAAAATCTTGGTTCACAAAAGCATTCGATTACAATTGAATTTGGGATAGGGCTGACTATTGTCCATTGAAAACCTAGGACAACGAATGCACGCAGCCCGGCACTCAATATATCCCAGCAAAGGCTGGGATTTGATTCCAGACTTGCGCATGGCAATGATGAATGAATATTAAAAAATTGGTTTTACCTTTGTGCAATACAAATTATCATTAAAATCATATCTGCCGTAATAATATTTGCAGATTATGCAGATATGAATAAAAAATTCACTAGACCGAATAAGTTTTTATATGCCGCATTGTTAAACACAAACATAATATACATATATGCCAGTAAGACCTAGGGTCTTATAAATTAGGCAATGTTAGAAGGAATAGAAGGATAGGATAGATTTTTGTTGGCACAGTGGACTGAAGGTTTTGATCATCTCATTAAATCCCAGGGGTGGCGTTCAGTTGAGGGAATATAGAAAAGAATGCTGCCTAGAACCCACACATCCAGGTTAGTATTCAAGCACTACTTCCACTTCGCCTGGGCCACCCTCCCCCCCCCCCCCCCCCCACAATACAAATCAGTTTTAAATATAAATAAAGATACAGTTATGATAATTTTTAAAAATCTGCGTGAGTCAAAAAAAAATTATTTTATTATTATTCAAATGTTCGAAATCACCTTCAACAAGGTTAGATTAATTTAAATGACATAAAACATGACCACCGTCAAATTACATACATACATAATGTATATTTGAGTTTCATCATGAATCACTTTCTTTCCGCACAAAAAGGGGATTTTTCAAAATAATAATTTTAAATCATGTTCAATTTGGATTTTTGTTTCAAGTGGGTGTTTCTTTTGTTATTATTTTATTTAAATTAAATATAAAATGTTCGATACAATATGCAATACACATGTATTTAAAACCACACAATTCAAAAATCGAACTAGTGAATGAATACGTACATCAAAATTTTGAAAATTAATATTCCTTTTCTTTAAAATTATTTTCAGTGCAACATAATATGTTGAATACATTAGGGTGGAGTGTCAAAATTTTTGTTCTATTTTCATTTTCGAATAGCATTAAAAAGATCCAAAATCACGTTAACCATGTCTAAAAAATAATAAAAAAAAAAATTTTAATCTTACATGTTTAGCCCTCTACCCCAGCCCGAAGTTTTAGAAAAATAGCAAAAGCGGCCTTAATTTGTTTTCCTTTTTTTCTTAACTATATAACTCATTTTTGAAATTCACTAGTTAAAGCTATCTAATACTGATATGTTGTATTTACAACATAAAAATTTATTGTTTCACTGAAATGTCGCTGTCATCAGTAAATATTTTCCTATTACAACACCTGAAATTAACAAAATTCTCAAATGCACCAATTAATTTGGCACTTTTTTGTTTAGCTTAATACCCGACTAGGATGCCTTAAATTTAATTGGCCCTATCGATGTAACCGTCGCGTCGGAGCGGAATTCTCTCCGATTTCCTACGAATCGGAGACATTTTGCTTCGAGGTAGTTCTCCGACCAGCAAAATGTCTCCGATTCGTAGGAAATCGGAGAGAGTTCCACTGAACAAAGCTAATAAAAAGCTGTAACGTGATGTTTGAAACACTCCTTTCTAACGATTCGTAGGAGAGGAGTGGTAAGATTAAACTAAATTGTGTTCAATTGTATGAAACATCTACACGCACTAGATAATATAAAGACGTATATGCAGCAAAATTTTGCACTATTGTTATGGTAACTACATAATAAGTACATTTTTGAATTAAATTATATAGAGAAACATTTACAACCTCCTCTTCATTTAGGCCCCATTACAAATGCGCTTGGAGATTAAGCCCACCTTCTAGTTGTATAATTTTTACATACATACTTATACTGGTAAAATCTTGATTTTATGTAAGGATATGTATCGAAGATATTCTGAGTCCAGAATACAAATACTTTTATCTTTTTTACTTTAAAAAAAAGGCAGTTAATTTAAACATATGGCCCAAATCATTTTTTTAAGTGAATTAATTTAACACGATGTTTGAGTTCTGATTTTTCCGAAATAAGTTACTACCTTCATTAAACGCAATTCTGTTTTCGTAGACCCTAAAAATCTCTTAGGGCCAATTGCTGGAACGAAACTTAAAATATTTAAGTTCAACATAAGAGCTTATGTGACAGTTTATGCTGAGGAAAAAGTCAAACATACATAAGCGTTTAAGTTGAACATAAATATTTAAGTCTCGTTTCAGCAAATGGGCCTTAATGATAATATGAGTGATTACGGCTTAGAAGAGATAAATAAAAAAAAATTTAGGAAAATAAATTGGTGGACTTTACTAACTTTTCACATTTAAGCTGTTGAATAAAGCTGGTGGCGGAAGTTTTCGTCCCGTCTGCTCGTGGAAATACAGGTGACGGGCTTGTTTTACCTAGAATGTGTTTATTCAGTACCTATTCACGCAAAATATACAACGTGCAAAAGTTATAACAGAAACTACACTTGTCAGAACAATTAAGGGAACAACAAAAATCACTTTTTTTAGTGTTTTTCGAAGAGCTGTATCTCTGTGAAAAGTGGTCGTATTGAGATGAAACAAAAAGAATTCTGAAGCTTAATCCTTTTTGTATTGAGAAATTTTCGCAAATGATTTTTTTAAGGTACCGTTATTGCGCAATCATAAGAAGCAGCACGACCCAAAAATTTTAAATGTTTTCCTTTTTTTGAACATTGTCATTTTCTTTTAAAATTTTATTTGAGCCAATTTAATGTTTTGTTTCAATAACTTGTTTATTCAGCTTTAAGGTCATCTTTTTTCGTCATTGTACAAATTTTTTTCAAAAGAATATCTGGCTTTGAATGAAAAAAACAGACTTTTGACTTTGACTACCAATATTATCGCAAGGAATGAGGACACCGAAAATTTATGGATAGTTTTAAAAACTGGAATTAATATTCTACAAGATTTTTTCAAAACTTTATAACTATAATTTTTTTGGGCTCCTCATCGTTACATTCAGAAAAGGTCTAAAAAACGACATTTTGTAAATCTTTTACTGATTTAAAAATATTGACTGTAGAACCTAATTTGGCAAGACATTTTAAAGAACTATAGACCACCAATATTTCTGTAAAATTTCAAATAAATCCATTGAACCGTTTTCATGTACCGAATGATCAAAGTCGTAAAAATCAATTAAGGGAAAAAATTGGGTGGTTCATAAACATTGTGAAATTGTCATGAAAATGGAAACGAAAACAACAATTTCTGCCCACTTTTTCCACAGTTTTGCGTTAGTTACAATACTGTGTTTGTATTAGTAGTTCAACTTTGTTATTCCTCTCAAAACAAGGAAGAACATTTTGCCCTCGCCAAGAAGCTTCAATTTCCCCAGGTTTAATTGCTCTGGTGTGTGATAGCCCATTATGTTAATTTAGTGTGAAAAGCATGTAACTAATCGTTAAATCTAGAAATATCTGTTTTCTTATATCATAAATACTAAAATGTGTATGAAAATTTTATTTTTTGAAATTGTTAGCACTCTAAATAAAAATACCATTTTTGTCCATAAAAAGGAGACTTTGGGCTAAAAAAAATTATAAATAAATTTTTTTTATAATTTTAAACTATTCTTTTCATCAAAATGCAACAAATTAGAGCTATTCGAAACTGATACGGAAACACACGCTCCACCCTATTGTACATACATATGTGCATACATATAAACATATGTACCTACCATTAAGGATATAAAATTGAAAATCAATAATTGTGATTGATTAATAATAGAATTATGTATGTATAATAAAATGCAATACACAATTAAAAGAAAAGAACTTGCAAAAACAAATAACAATATTTATGTAGATATAAGTTTTGGATAAATGAATCAGCTGTGAAACAATATTATTATTTAATTCTATTTTAAATTCAGTATTCAGAAACCGAGTTTATTATCTGTCTGTTTTTATATTTGAGTCCATTCTTTTTTATAATGATGCGGTTTGTAATCAAATTGATGCAAAAAAAAAAGTCAGCCACCTCTCGCCGGAAACGGATGTTTTAAAAATATATACATATACATTATATTATGTACATACATAGAAATTTTTACTTGATCGCCAATTCTTATCATTAAATTTATCCGAGTAATTTAACATGGGACTGGGCTAGAATGAAGCTAACCAACTTACTTAGTGGGTGTGGCACGTAATTGTTAAGGTTCTTTTGTAAATTTTAGATTAGAATAAGCACGTTGAGGAAAATGAGATATCAGAGCCCACAGAAATATCATAGTTACATGAACAGGATTCCTCAGCAAAATTTCTCAGTTTTGCTGTCAAAACTCTGAGAAAAAAATTTGGATTCGCTTGCTCACTTTTTGACGTGGAGGAATCTCTAACATCTCATTTTCCTGAACACGCCAAATTAGTTTTTTATTAACATCATAAATAAATATTTGCATTTTTTTGAATTAGCAGTGACGTGATGATTAGTGTGATCGACTGTCATGCCGGAGGTCTAAGGTTCGATCCCCAGCCTTGCCGCCTATTTATTTAAAAGAAAAAACAGCTACTGCCTCTTGCGAGGAATTGACAAATCCTCCAAGAGTATCTCCTGTCACAGAAAAGTGCCGCTCGTTAGCCGTTCGGATTCGGCAATAAACTGTAGGTCCCCTCCATTCCTGCAGATACGCACACAGGAATGGTTGAGAGTTGTAAGTCACTAGGCCCTAAGTTCTTCATGAGCTGTTGTGCCATCAAATTTATTTTTAATTTTTATTTTTTTGAATTCGATTAGTTATATCCTAATATTTAATCTCACTTCAATACTTCATCACTCAAAGTTCTTAGTTTTGAAATTTCAATACAAATACCGTGTTCAATTGCCTCACAATACAAAATGGATACTTCTGTATTATAATTTAGTAGGAGATGATAACGGATAATTAAAATTCTCTTATTATTGACGGCTATTGATCAAATTTTCATAGCTGTGTTTATTTGTCGAAGTCCAAATTTGGACAGAAATTCAACTTCAACAGCGAATTTGATTGCACCCATTCAAATTTTCAAAAAAAAAGGTTGTTTTTTTTTTTTAATTTAGGTGTTGGTACCTACATATACTTAAATTAGCATAAATCAAAAAATGGTTAAGAAATAATGAAGGATTTGCTTTAGCTTTTTTTTTTTATTATTTTCACCAATTTTATGTATAAATACGCACACATGGTAAGAATGCCAATTAACAAAAACTTCATTGGATCGTAAATTAAGAAATCTACTTTTACTTTCTTGAATAAAGAAATTCAACATTCAGAAATTTTAAATTTCATAAAATCAAGAGAAATTATTGTTTTATTTTCTGCCCTCAACCTACATAATTAGTATCAGCCCTTTCCTTTTGACTTTGGGTGTCTGTATCGTTTTATTTATTTCCCTAAAATCAATTTCGGTGCAAAATAAAAATTTGTTTGTATGTACAGTGCAGTCTACAAATCTATAATTTGTAAATAATTTTTTTTTAAATCAAGTAGGTACATATGTATAGGTAGTAAAGCAAAAGTATCACATTTAAAAAGCAATTAAAAAATAGATAAGGGATAACATAACATACCCACTAAGCAGTATTGTTCAAATTTCGGACCATAGTAACTTAACCTTTGTAACGCTTCACTTTCATAAGTATAATTCTCCGGCTTTGTTAGTTGACATAAGTATATATTATTTTTATAATTTGTTGCCAAAATACACCATCCATTTCGTTTATCATAGGGGGAGCACATAATCTTCCTTATAATTCCACGATAAGTTATGAATTTAGTAGATGGAATCAGTGTTCCTTCCATTTTTGAATCATCACTCACGAAGTTAGCCTTATTCTGGACAATATAAGTAAGAATACTATCCATTTTTTCTTCGAAATAGGAACTTGGTTTAGATTTGATTGAATCAATTCCTATGTTGAGATCAAGCGGCAACCGTAATGGTTGTTTAAAATATCTTAATGAAGATGCTGTTGGATCGAATTTCCGATCTGATGTTATGGAATAGTATCCACACATGTCAGGTTGTGAATTTTTAAATGCATCCATTATTATCTTTAATACAATTTTATTTTGTTTTGAATTTTAATGGTTGTTATTTTATTTTTCAACTTTTTTTTGTAACTATGTAGGTATGAATGCAGCTATTTCAATTTCACAAAAATTGCAATGAATTACAAATCAATGGATTCACGTTCAAAACTGAACTGCCTTCTATATACTTTAGCGTTCTTTTCAAACCTCGTATGGATTGGATCAGGGATGACTCGAAATTGCAATTTTTGTTGATTCATAATAATACAGTATTTACGATAAAAATTCTATAGGGTACATTTTGTAAGTTACTTTGAAAATTGTTAGAACGATGATTAAAAAAAAAATTTCCAAATATTTATGTACATACAAATTGTGAGGTAGCCAATTCTTAGAATTTTTAATTGATCTGTAGTTAAACCTTAACCTTTAAAAATTTCATAAACCATTTTTTCTAATACCTATTGAATTTTGAAAAAGAAAAAAATAGGTATTTTTTGAAAATATTTGAATGCAAAATTCTGTATGATTTCATTGAACTTTTATTAACTAGGTAGGTACCTATATAAATAACAAAAAAAAAGTTTCTATGCCAAGTACCTACCTAAAGTTAATAAGTAACAGTTTTGAAAATATTAGTTTGAAAACACAAAACAAATAGGAACATTTTTAAAGTTTTACTGAGCATTAAATCCAATCAGGCATGTGGAATATTTCAGAACAAAAATCGTGAGTGTCGCAAAAGCTAGAATTCGTAGAATTAATTCTTCCTTTTATACCTACGAAAAAGAAAAAAATAGGTACCTACATGAAATGCATTTTTTGATAATTTGGATTCATTTTCCCCATGAAATATTTATGTCAAATTAAATTTTGAAAAAAAATTGTAACCCAGATTCCTTTCGTCACCATTTTTACACGTAGATTTTTCCAGAAAAATGTTTACATTGAACGATTTTTCCAATGAGATTTTCTTTTGTTGTACTTATTGCTTTCCTTTTCGTTTTTCATTAAGATTTTACCCACGCCATCAAATAAACGGTACATTTATACCAAACACACACAAGAAACTGGAAAGGAGGTGAAAGAGAACCAAAACAGACTGGGGTTGACTTTTTACTCCGCTCACCATAGAACAAAAGATCAGGGGCCGAATTCTCGCATCGGCGAGTTGGCCATAGTCACTGAAACATTTTACAATAGCATTACTGCTCCCATTTAAAATACATTGTAAGGAGTAGTGCCAATTGAAATAATTCAGTGACCTAAAGAGCTCACTGATGCGATGATTTGGCTCCCAGGACTTGACAAATCGGGCAGTGAAAATTCAGACTTTTAAAACTATTTTAGCAATATTTGTACCATTATGAAGACAGTCACGATTATAGATTTTATTCAGGACTTAATAACGACAAGGCTCAGAACAAAACAAATTACATAAAGCTTTAAGAAATAAAACGTTTAATCGTAACACCAACCGTTAGTAATTGCAAAAACCAATTTACATAATTTTTTTGTTTGTAGGTATTTTGAAAAATTATTCATAGGATTGTTTAGAATAAATTATTTGTGGCAACTGTTTGCTCTTGGATCTTTTGGCAACTTTGTTCGTACCCAACCCACAACACGTTTCAAACATTCAAATCCAAAACAAAAAAGAACTTAACCTGAAATCATTCTATACTTTACCCTATTAAACTCTCGCATCATTTCAATATTTCTTATTTCATTTCTAATTTGCTACTCATATCGTAGGTACTCGGGTAGTTCTTTGTTTAATAAATGTTTATATTGATACATCTGTATATTTATAGCCCAGTTCAATTTTCTTTATTATATTATTATCTTTGAAAGTAAACATTTAACTGCGTTTTATTTTTGTTTTGGTTTGCTTAGTAGGTACTTCCCCGTATTAGCTTCTGGATATTTTCTGAATCTGACCACAACAATGCAGATTTTTTAAATGTTATGATGACGAATAACATTCGAATGTGCGTTGTAAGAAACTAAAATAGAATCCAATACAGTAGTAAGGAAATTTAAAAATCTATTTCTTTGTAACCGTTTTCTCATAATGAGAAAAAGGAAAAGCAATGATATATGTGTGTGTATGTACCTATAGTCCAGTAACGAAGACTCAAAAAAGTGGTAGGGGTGACCCCCAGGCCCGCGAGCTTTAGACAGGTGTGGGGGGGGGGGGGTTGAAGGTCCCCTTTTGTACTATTTCGTACATATTTTGAAAACCAAGAGTATTAGCGGAAAAGTTTACACTACAAACTCACGCAACTAGACCTCCCCTCCTTAGCAAGTTTTTTCTTGGAAATACATTGCATACTTCTTACCTTTGAAGATACAGTGTTTTTCATATCACAAAAAACACTGTATCAAATAAATTAAATAAGGATATTTTAACTTTCGCCAATGGAATTATCATGAATCGATACGTATTTACCTTTTCTATAACTTCAGTATTAATTCATCAAAAAACGTTTAATTTTTAACGCATTAACATGGTTTTTCAGATTTTCTGACATTTGTACCCCCCATATCTCTCTTAGTATTGCTCTTAGCAAAAATATGACTATAACCTATTTTGAAGAAAATTTAATTTACTTTTATATTGTAGTGTAAACTTTTCTGCTAATACTCTTGGTTTTCAAAATAACGAAATAGTACAAAAGGGACCTTTACCCCCCCCCCCCCCCTCCTGCCGAAAGCTTGCGGGCCTGGGCTGTGGACTTTTAGTATGTTGTACCGGGGGGTCACCCCTACCACTTAAAAAAATAATCCAGACTACACGATTTATTTCATTTATTTTTCCTCCGTTGACTGGACTACTACTATTAATTGAGGCTTAAATTAAAAATTGATGAAAAATTTCATGCTTACTCCAATTACCCCAAGGTGTATTTTTTTGCAAACCCGAAGGCAATTGGACAAACAAACGACATCGGGAATTAACGACGCAAAGAAGTTAAATAAGGACGCGCGTCTGTTGTTCTCAGCCAATTAAGCTAAAAAATATTAATGGGACGTTTTAACGCCATTTTCGGCTGGATTTTGGGAGTGTTCTATTAGTATTGAATATGAAAAATTATAAATTGCCCTTTTTTTTAGGAACCTTTAACTTAAATTTTTTCGATTTTGGGGCTACTCAATATCCTTTGACCCTGTTTAGATTGGGAAGATTGAGGCCGGTATCATGGCAGGTTTTTGGGTAAGTGAAGTGCGGAGAACTTCTCTCACTTCTCTTACCAGCAAACCTGTCGTGAACCGGCCTCAATATTCCTAATCTAAACAGGGTGTTTTAAAAACATTTGTACCTACTAACGATAGGCAAAAGTTTTTGAAAATGCTGAAAGTTTGACCTCAAACGAATACATTTCTGGTGAAGGAAAAACATTCATTAGGCGTTTGGTTTTCGATAGAAAACATATTTAACATTATTTATTAAGGAAAAAATTTCTGGATTTATGAACATGTAATTAATTTTCTTAGAAAATACAAAACATCAAAATAAATCAATCAATACAGTTTTATGATACAAAAAAAAAAAAAAAATAGGTACAAATAAAATTTATCTTTACGAACACCTGACAATTTTTGTTTTCTCTAAAAATTGTACTTCAACTTTAGACGTTCACGTATTAAGAGTCCCTTGATAAGTTTCTTCCAATTGCCATAGACACGGGATTCATATTTTTCCTGTTCTTTACGTTCGGCTTCCTCTTGGTCTTTGTTCCAAGCATCTACAACAGTTTCAGCAAATTCTTCACAAACAACAAAACCATCGTAGAGCGGGTGACAAGAGCCTTGATGAAAATCAAATCCTATTACAGCTGAGGCACAATCAATGCCGAGTTTCTTACAAACTCTATTTAAACCAGGCACTAAAACCAAATAAAGAATTACTTTAAGAAGTAATAAGGTGTATAATTTTTTTTTAAATGTTACTTACAGTGTAAATGAACCGTCTTTTTTGGCAGCATGCATTCTTTGAAGAGTTCTACATTGCCATATGCGTTCCTAGGAACAATACCATTTTCAGCTGTTGGTGGTTCATACTCCTGAGTTTGCCAATAGCCAAATATCTCTAAAGGTTGATCTTTGATTACAGAGTTTGTGAGCTTAACAAATAAAAAAAAGAAACAAATTAGCTAAATCTAGCAAAGTTTCAAAGTATAATTTTAATAGCGTTGACTATCCTATCCACTAACCATTACTCCACGGGCTACTACTACAATTTGTGTATATTCGAGCATAAGCCTAGTTTATACATCAATGCGAAGTGAAATTCAAATCGAAATGAAACATCAATAAATCTCGCGTCGAAAGGTTTACAAAGAAAATAAATTCTCTTTCATATTTGGTTTAGATAAGTCCGTTGAATTATATTTACTTCGAAACAAATTTGTTCCTCCTTGTCGCTTAAATAATTGCATTTAATTTTATTGTATTTTTCACGCCTGGGAAAAAAGCAATTTTTTTGTATGAAAATTTCACTTCGCTTCGATCTATGAACTAGGCTATATGAATAAATTTAGTTCTTCAAAAATTTTAAATATTTGATTATAATGGAATAAGAATAAATTAAAATGCACGTTTAAAAGATTTTATTTTTGTCTCTCAAAAATTTTTTTACATCTGAATGTAATTATTTGGAGACGAAGCAGCTCATTTCATTAAACTATTTAAAACTTTTAAAACTACCAAAAAGGAAAAACAAATTATCCAGAAATCCCGCCAATTATAAAAGAATAGATATAAGCATTAAAATTAAATTTATTATCAGACTTACCCTATCCCATTTTGGACGAGCCTTAACAATTTTACACGGCTGCTCACCCAGCTTAACAACTCGTGCTTCTTTAAGCCATATTTCTCGCGAATGACAAGTATGAACACATTCTCTGGCATAAACTGGTTCGCCACGAACAAATCCTAACGTCAAAGCGTTAGGAGGATATATAACTTGAAACTTAAGTAAATGTCTTTCAAGTGCATACAATGGATGATCCTTGTATTCAGATATAGTTGTTGGCATCGGCTTATCCAAATGAATTCTACGCAAATCCATGTCTTCTGTTAAGTCCCTTTGGCTTCGACCAGACGACACATATCCTTGGATAGCTTCATCAAGCCATGATTGTTCTACACGACTTTTTCGTAATACTGTAGCCCATTGAGTGCAATACCTTGGTGTGACATCTTTAAGAGTTGCATCATTATTAAAGGCAAACACATATGCCAAATTTGATGATGCCATAGATTTCTGAGAAAATAGATTAATTTTTAAAATGCTGAAAGATTAAATTATGGAAAATGTTTTCAATACCCGAATAGAATCCACACAATTTACTTTTCCTTTAAACAAATCGATACAGATCCATTGAGCCTCTAATTCACAATAAACCTCTACCCACATGTTTATGACGTTATTTTTATTTTTACTCGGCGATTCATTTTCTTCATCGTCGCCACTGATTTGGGGTGAGAGTACTCGCCGATCTATCTGCTTGATTCTCTCTACAGCTTTGGATTTCTTCGATGGTGGAGGAATTTGGAAATCTTCATCTGAATTACTTGGTTTTTTAATCGGTTTCTTACGGCTTCTAGACTTTGGTAAATCATCAGCGCCATCTAATTGGGGAATAGTTAGCTTGGCTTTGGCACGTGTTTTTCGTGGTGAAGGTTTCGTTTCTGCAGATTGAGTTTTTGTGTTGCATTTAGTTTTCAAAAACTCCGTTGAGATGTAGCTTGTAACGGAAGAATCCGAAGGACTTTTACTTCTACTGCGACTACGCTTGCAATCAGCATCAGCGTGAACAGACTTACTAGCTTTTGTTTTCAAAAACTCAGTTGATAAATACGTTTTCGGACTCTTACTACGACTTGGCATGGGTTTCCGCTTATTTGTGATGTTCTCCAAGTTTTGTGTCTCGTCCGCAACAACAACTATGTCTGGAATGGTAACAGGTTTTTCACTGAGCTTTGCTTCAGTTTTTTTTTGACTTCGAGTGCTTCGAGATGTGGAAGCTTTTGGGAGTTCCTTTGCAACATTTCTGGCAGCAGGCTTGGTATTAATCGAAATACTAGGTTTTTGTTCATCAAACGATTTTGAAAATGTTTCTATTGATGCAACGAGTTCCTTTTGCTCATTTCTTGCTAAGCTAGACTCCGAAAAATACCCAGATTTTGAAGAAGATTCCTTTGTTTTTCTTTTCTTATCTGGTTCATTTGATATATCTTGAGACTTTCTTTTTAAATCTTCTACTTTTAGGTCTTTAGACTTGGCTGTAGAATTCTTAGTTGGTTTTGAAGTTTTGACAACTGTCTTAGCTTCAAGTTCTTCGTCGAACGAAAGCTTCGGCTTAAGTTTTTCCATTTTTTTCTTACTTATTTCGTTCTCTAGAGATTCTACCTTCCTCCTGAGTTCTTCTTGGGCTTCTCTGGACATAGATGGACTCTTTATTGGTTCTTTTTTCAAGACCTTCTTCTTCTCTTTTTCAACAACGGTTTTCTTTTTACTCGGCTTCTGATCTTCCGTTGATGAATTCATTTTTAATGAACACAATGAACTCTGTGGTGGCTTAAGTGGCAGTGGAACCATATTTAAGACCAATCGACACTGCATTCCCATAGCTCGCAACAATATCACAAATATGAGTATGAAGTCTCTCTTACACACTGCATGACGGTGTTTCATCTGAACACCCAGAGATACAAGTGGATCGACCTTGAGCTGCGGATACTTTCGGTCATCACGTAGTTTTATAGCTGATTTAAACCACGTTATCATGGATTGAAAATACTTAATTTCCGTTTGACCACTGGGATAGACATTGTTACTGGGTAATATTTTTAGAGCTATAGGCATGAGGTAGATGTTATTGGCTATGTTATTAATATACAATCCATGATAGATGTGACAGAGAAGACCGACTTTATGTAAAACTATTTGATTTTCTTTTATTACTCGATTTAGTTGCCGTTTTAAACAAGCTTCTGCATCGACTGTTTTTTTGTCTTTACGTTGTCTTTGCGGTAGATCAACACAAACTTGAATGCCATTTTCAAGACAGTTTGGTATATCAAGTTCTTCATCTTCTGTAAAACAAAAAGATTGGAAATGTTTTTAAAATTTTTTCATAAGCAGGGTGCTTTCACAGAAAAAATGAAACTCTTTTAATGTAAGCCTTTAGATAAAAAAAAAATTGTTTATATTGGTCTTCAACATTTGATTTAAGAGAATTAGTAAGTTCATGTTTCTAAGATCTTAGGCACAGGGCTATTTACTAAGACGCAACAGCTCTTGAAGCGCCAATCGGCGTTTACATTTAACTAAAATTTGGGCGTTCTCTCGCGTCCTTTAAGACGTTAGCCATTTTATTGAAATGCCAACTGTCATTTTCTAGACCCATGGCGTTTTGCTGGAATTTTAGAAAAACGACAACAAGAATAAGGCTGATTATGAGTATGGGGTTTTGTCTTAGTACCACAGATTTAATTTATTAATTGACAAATGTTAAAGAAAATACTTACCATTACGATTTTTTAAACGTATGCGGTATGCAATATAAAAAAATAATCTCAAATATTTTTTCTTTCAAAAATTCCTTCCGGCATCGAATCTTCTCTTTAAAACTTCTGTATCCTTTATTGTTAGTTTAGTCCAGCCTCAGCTGGGATTGATAATTGCCACATAGAAAAAAACTAGCGGGTAAAAACCGCTACCTACTCTTGTGTAAATACAAAACAAAAATTAAAGACCGGTCCGCGTTAAAGAAACGGGACTAAAAATCATAAAACCGCCATAAGTCGGAAAAGAAGCGAAAACGAGAAAATTTATTTTTTTTTCGACTGCCGTGAGCGACCTGAATTAAAATTCAATTAAATTTTATTCGAGATTAAATTTTGACATTTTTAAGTACAGATTTCACATTATCTTCGGATAAATTTTAACGCGATTTTAACCCGATCGCATACGGTATTAAAATGAAATCAAGAACCCATGGTTTTCGTCTGCGCCAGTGACTGTGACCCGGTATAGCTGCCACGAATTTGATCAGAGTGGGATGTACATATGTATTTATGTACGTGTAAGGTCCATGGATAACATTTTTTCTCCACATTCGATATCTATAGAAGTTTAGTACCTTTTTTCAGTTGACTTTGCCTAGACTTGCGGCCCTACTATGTTATTTGATCCTACAGTAAAAAATATTTGCAATAACAAAGTCACAACTCTGTAATAAAAGTTTTTCTATAGATGGCGTGTTATGTAAGTTGGCACATACATTTTTCTGTCAGAAATTTTGTGTCTGTGCAGCGGAGCGCACTGCGTAACGGCTACTAATTTATATGTTACTGTACTCAAATCGTCTGAAAGCGATAAAACAAAAGCGTCTTAGTTCAATAATTTCTTTAAACATGCACCAAAATTTGTCCAAACGCAATAAAACGCACCTATAGATGCTTACCATTTACTAGTACATATATGCCACTGACATAAAAAAATTAGCTGGTATCTTCGGGTTGCCAATTTATATTTGGGTTTATTTATTTCTGTATTCATAGATCAAATGTTTCGCAACGACTTCTAGTCGGAGAAAATCGGAGCGTACTCTGATGAAATTTTAACACACATAAAGTCGTACGCTATTAATGCTACGAATCGTTCTTCTTATGTACGTACACATTGGTAGTTTTCGATTTTTGTTCATGAGGTTGTAACCATACTTTTCTTTTGTTTTTCCACAGTAGTGTTTTAATTCATTTTTGGCAAAAGTACATGATGATAATTTTTTCTATTGTAAGGACCATTTCTGGCCAAGAGTGTACACGAACGAGATTGGTATCAAATGAAAGGTGACGTTAAGCTTGTTATATGACTGAAATATTTTCAAAATCGTTAACGGGAAAGCCGAGATAGGTAATTTGAGCTTAAAATTGCCGATTGCAAAATAAAGATTTTAGCTTTTTTTCGAAATAATTGTTCATAACGTGCGAAATAAATTCAGGTATCGACTGAAAGGTATTTTGCTTGTCTTTAAAAAGTTCTAAAAATATTTTTCTGTTTTCAATTGCTTTCATTTTGACAATAATTTTTTATCAAATAGCAACGTTGTTTATTTATTAATGAGTTATAGCTTTTATTCATTTTAAATATTTTGTTCTGTGTATTAAGTTGTTTTATTATTGTTTAATAAATTACTTATTAAAATATGTATGAAGAAATATATTTTATTTATCGCGCAACTCAACATTCATACTACCTAAAGCATAATTAAGTGCATTTCGAAAAATCTTTTGTGTATTATAATATATTTATTTGATTAAGAACACTCAATTTTATATAGAATTAAAGATGACCTGTATATCAGCCCTATTCTGCTATTCGATCCGATCGAAACTTTCGATTCATTTCATTTGCCTTAAATCTTAACTGATATTTAGTTTTGTTATTGAAATTTTTAAAAGAATCTAATTGTTTAAATCGTGCTTTTATCAAAATTTATACAAAATATGACCTCCGACGGATAGCAGAATACAAACTTTCATTGTCATCAATGAACTTTTTGATATATCGATGTACCGCATAAAAATAGTTGCTTCATATGGCGTTACAACTTAAATCTCAAAATGTATTTAAAATATAAAAATATTTTTAGAACTATTTTAAAGACAAGCAAAATACCTTTCATTTGATACCTCAGTCATTTTTCTATTTCATTAATTTCGCACGTTATGAACAATTATTTGGAAAAAAGCTAAAATCTTTATTTTGCAATCAGCAACTTCAAGCTCAAATATCTCAGCTTTCCCATGAACTATTTTGAAAATATTTCATTCATACAACAAGCTCAACGTCACCTTTTATTTGATACCAAATTCGTTCGTATAAACTGTTGGCCAAAGCTCCATAGTAAAATGGGAATTCCCTATTTGACTCAAACAAAATAATAAGCAAATTAAAAAGAATTTTGTATCGATAATATGAAATAATGAAGATGACTTGTTAACTAAAAAATGAAACCATGCGAATTGTGTGCTTTTCAAAGAGAATCTAATATCAATATAAAAGGTCCCCGAGGAATATTCATGCTGTTTTAATTAAATATACAAAATGACACGTTTCAATTAGATGAAGACATTGATTCTACATTCCAATCTTTTCTCTTGAAAAGACATTCAAGGAATTATCCCCACAAGAAAAATAAAAACATTTCAATGTCTCAGCTTTGTAGATTGTTAGGTTAGAGAGAAAATTAAGATATTAAGCTGTTAGAAAACTTCAAAAAAAGAAATGAAATAAGCTCCATTTGATTAATCAAACCCAAAACTCACCCACAAAAGCCGATTCAAGATTCTAGCAAAAACAAGTTAAGTTTTCATAATACTCAAACTGGCACAGTTAAGAGATTGCTTTATTATTATTTTTAAATTAAAGACAACATCTAATATTTTAATTTAATTATTTTATATAGATAATATGCAATGAATGTTTACTGTTATCTTAGAATTACTACAGCTCTACAACGATTTTAACTTAACATCTACGTCTTGTCAGTCGATTACGGCGTTCAGCGTATGTTTATTTTTTTGTTTTGTTATTTTTATGTGTTTAATCTAAATAAGTCTATGTATGTTTGCATTTACCTTCAACTTCTTCCAAATCAGAATCAGTATCAGCCATTTGTTGGCTTTGCTGTGTTTTCTTGGGATGCCTCTTGGGATTCTTAGTTTTCTTTGTTGATGTGGTGGATGTGCCTTCGCCCATGGCTAGTAATGAAGAGACATCATCCACTTTAGCATCTTTTTCTTGCAAGAGGCTACGTTCTTTGTGCTTTTTGTATTGGACCTTTGCCTTTTCCATGTTTTTGGCAAAGTCTTGCAAATAGCCCAGATCAACTGGTTTTGCAGCTGGTGTGGATTTTAGAGAATTTGTGATGGTTATGTCCTTGCTGGACTCTGTTTCATCATCATCGTCATTCTCGTTCTCTTCCGAATCCGAGAGTTGCATGCCAGCATTGCAATCAAATTTCGGCACAGCATCGCCGACGGCATCGGTATTCTCGTTCGATGTTGATGGCTTGACATCGAAAAAACTCGACTTAAGGTCGATTTCATCGGGATTGACGAGATAATCGTCGCCACTGCTCTCAGAATCACTAAGGACAGCCCTTTTGTTTGTGACTGCGCGTGGCGCCTTCTTTTCTGCTTGCGCAGTATTTTGTTTTGATTGATTTTGCTCGCCCTGATTTGATTGATTGGATCGCTGAACTGTCTTTGGCGGAGGTTTGTATTTGTTGAAGAGTTTTGTCCTCAAAGACGTACCAGTGGATTTGCGTTTCTTTGATTGCTTCGTGGAAGTATCAGTCTTGGATGATGAAGACTTTGCCTCCCTAGGAAATACTCGTTCTATTACATGCATCAAAGTGGAATAAAAAAAATAGATTTGTTACCTTCTCTTGGAATTGGGAGCATCTTCAAAATCGCTATCGTCATCGTCAGATTCATCAGAAGCTTGACGGCGACGGTTTGAAGTCGATTTTCCTGGTTTCCACTCATCTTCACTGGCTGAAAAATCTTCAGCCGATGAGGACTCGTATTCGTCGTCGGACATTTTTAAGACGCTTTTTTCTTCTGCTGTCCAAACTGCAAGCACACTTCAGTCGATTACTTTTGGTAAACAATAGTAAATATATCAAATAAACGAATTTTCAGCGTTTATTTTTCGGATTCTTTTTGTTAATTCATTTTTTCATTGCGGCCGTGCCTCAGTTGCCCTTTTCGTTTTCGACTTTTCCGTTGTGAAATTCTTTTTGTTGTTTTGCGCAAAATTATTGCAGCACGCTTCCTACTTTCCCATTGGAAATGGATATTGGAATATTTCAACTCCAGAAAAAAAGTTGGATTTTAACGAAGTAAGGTTCTCAAACTGTATGATTTTTTTTATTAGTCCCCTTTCACACAGGGCAACTGAGTTGCCGGCAACAATTAGTTCATTGGCGAGAAGGGCAGGAAGAAAGAGGGGGAAATGAAATCTCCCCGGTCAACAAATTCAGGAGATTTTTTTGACGTTTCTCTTCACGCTACGTTTGTGTGCGTTCAACCAAGGTAGTTTAAAAGGAAAATAAAGAAAATCTCCGGGTTTTTGTTGCTTGCGTGTGAAAGGTAGTCCCCTTTCACACGAAGATACTAGTTGCTGGTGATTTTTTTGACGTTTTCTTTAAATCTCCTTAACAATCTCCTGTACCTTTCACACGCAGATACAAAGTTGGAGGAGACTTGCTGTATTTTCCTTTTAAACTACCTTGGTTGAACGCACACAAACGTAGTGTGAAGAGAAACGTCAAAAAAGTTTCCTGAATTTGTTGACCGGGGAGATTTCATTTCCCCCTCTTTCTTCCTGCCCTTCTCGCCTATGAACTATTTGTTGCCGGCAACTCAGTTGCCCTGTGTGAAAGGGGACGTACAAGAGATTGTTAAGGAGATTTAAAGAAAACGTCAAAAAAATCACCATCAACTAGTATCTTCGTGTGAAAGGGGACTTTGGTTTTGGGCAGTAAACGAACACACCCGGTAGGGTAAAATATAAAATCGGACAAACCTTCATTTGACAGATGAGAAATGAAAACATCAAACAAAAAAATGGATGTCACTCAACTTCAAAAATTTCAGAAGATTGCTTACGTCCGCGAACGACCGAGGTAAATTTTATTTTAAAAGTACCGTGTTTTTTTAATTAACCAAATGTTTTTTTCAATTTTAGACGAAGCCTCTTCAAAGTTCGCTTGATCAGCTTCTATTTACAATACTTTAAAATTGAGTATCAGTAAACTTTAGGACTTCAACAAAACCATTTCAAATTGGAAAATCATTCCACGTCCACGTTACTAAGGAACAACTTTCTTAACAACAATGAGTCAATCGAAAGTAACTTTCAAGATAACCCTCACCTCAGATCCGAAACTTCCTTTCAAAGTACTGAGTGTACCAGAAGCAACTCCATTCACAGCTGTCCTGAAATTCGCTGCAGAGGAATTCAAAGTACCTGCTGCAACAAGTGCAATTATCACCGATGATGGTGTGGGAATCAGCCCGCAACAGACAGCTGGAAATGTTTTCCTCAAACATGGCTCTGAGTTGCGTTTAATACCTCGAGATCGTGTTGGTTGTTTTTAAAATAATTTTTGTTTTATTTTTATTTCTATTTTTTTAAATAAAATGCCACTAGAAATCAAAATTGTATACCCATGCTTGCCATGGTAACTTGATACTTAAACAGTTTCCTACAACTAGGTTCTTCCAAATCTAATACATACTTTTACTTTAATTTAGGACAGGAGAGAAAATATTGAATACAAAACTAACGATAGAGACACACATATGTTGGGTATCCACGTTGTGTTTTGTTTGTTCATGTAAAATGAAATTAATTAAAAATGATTTTAATAAAAATTAAAGCCTAGTTTATACATCAATGCGAAGTGAAATCCAAATCGAAGTGGAACATCAATAAATCTTGCCTCGAAAGGTTTATAAAGAAAATAAATTTTGTTTTATATTTGGTTTAGGTAAGTCCGTTGAATTATATTTACTTTGAACCAAATTTCTTCCTCCTTGTCGCTTAAATAATTGCATTTAATTTTATTGAATTTTTCACGCCTGGGAAAAAAGCTAATTTTTTGTATGAAAATTTCACTTCGCTTCGATCTATAAACTAGGCTTAACTTAAAAAAAACAAATGTGAATTACAAACTACAGTAAATTCAAACTGATTCCCGACAAGACATTTTATGGTACCCATGCTAACAAACCGTTAGTGAAAATAAATCACGATAGCTTTGGTCTCCTTTACAAATCACATTTAGCACTAGAAAAAATATTTCGTCATTTATATCTTATAATAACCATCATTGTCATGGAAAATTGTAGAAGTTTTCCACTATCAATCATTCTGGGATTGCCAAGAAAAATCTTGCAATTGATATTTTGATTCCGACACACAAGCTCATACACAACACAATTCGTAAGAGGAAACGGTCACTAAAGAAGTATAGAAACAACAAGAAATAGTTCAAAGACATTTCTTGTATTGTTTGTAGAGTAAAAGTAGGTATCCGATAACAACAAACACAATCGGCCCTATCGAGGTAATCGGCTTCGAAGTAGTTCTCCGACCAGCAAAATGTCTCCGATTCGTAGGAAATCGGAGAGAATTCCGCTCCGACGGTTATCTCGATAGGGCCGAATTATTTTTGTGCGAATAAAGAAGGTACTTTTAAAATGACAAAACCCCAAAGCAATTCTTCCATGTGTATGAGTTTTCTACGATTGGAATTGTTTCTTTATTTGGATCATATTATACATCAGCAATAATTCTATTGTCATTAAAAGAATATTAAACCATTCTGCTATAAGTTAGAAAGTATTTTTTACATTATTTTGGAACCAAACTATGTATTTACATTAGTACCTACTGCCCTGAATTTTCGAACGATGATATATCGAAGAAAATCTGAAGTGAAACCCAGTTCCTTGTATTTAATAATTTTTTTTTTTATTGTAAAAAATATGAATTAAACTTCACAATAAAGGTAATTATAAATTAGCACTACATGATGACAATGTTTACGAATGAATTCCATCCAATAAAATCTACGCTTGTAATTTACTCTTAGTGGTGAAGGCAAAGTGAGAAACGAAAGCTGCCACGAGAGCAGCAACCAATTCGGAATTAACCCATGGTCCACTGTAGGCCTTGGGAACGGAAATGGTAATGTCTGTCAAGGATTTCACAGATGCAACTTTGTCGCCGTCACGTTGAGCCTTACGAATGCTAGAGTAGCCTTCCTCGTCAAAGAGACGAATAACCTTGTTACCACTGCTACCCTTCTTGGCATCTTCAGTCCAACTGATCTAGATTGGTAGAATAATAGACTTTAGCACAAATCTCGTGAAAGTTTCATGTTTTACCTGGTATTTGTCGTCTCCTACACGAGCAACTGGAACAACTTTCCCACATTCGAACTCGGCGAAGAGTTGTGGTTTTTCGCCATTGGAGCATGTTAATGTGAATTCTCCAACGTGGGCAAGTTGGGTGAGAATTGTAGCATCGGTAGTACTAAAAGAAGACACTGTTACTTTAGGGCTGGAACAAGTACCAGCGAGACTGGCCGAAGCACAGATAACTACAATAAGAGCAACGTAAAGATAATTCGACATATTCGTTTTATTGTATTTATTGAACACGAGAGTTAATAAAATTTCTGACGAGAAATTGGTCTTCGGTCGGTGATTGGAAAATTCAGTCTGCTGGGTAAAAGTTTAAATGACAGCAAGTGACAGAGATGCCACGAAATCATCCACGTCAAGTGACGTTTTGTTTTGTGCTACTTTTAGGGTGAGGCTAGGCTAGACGCTATTACTATTGTAGTAGATTTTTATTGGTAGCAGAGCATACGCAGAAAAGATAGGTTAGACCCTGTTTAGATTGGGATAATTGAGGCCGGTATCACGGTAGTTTGTTGGTAAGAGAAGTGCGGGGTGAAGTATCTCTCGAGGCACGAAGAAAACATAAAAACTGGTCTAATGAGTCTCATTTGTTGTTGTTTTACTGTGCGAAATTTCCAAATAACTGTTGTATCAATGTATTTTGAGGCGCTTCAAAGTTTAAGACACGACTACCCTCACCAGTCCGTACTCAATTTTCCCCATACTAAACAGGGCCTTAGTTCCTTTTTTTGAAACTTTCGTGTCACATTTTTAATTTTGATTGTTCCTCAATCATAAAAGTGGCATGCCCACAAATTTGCAGCGGTATGTATGAAATTCGTTGACCAAATCATTCATCACATCTCGTACGAATAGTAGAGAAAAAGAAGGAAGAAGCAAGTTACTCGGCAAGTTGCATGCCGCCTACGTCACAGTAAGTACACAGATACGAAGATACGAAGGCAGTGTATGCTTGCGTTCGGGTGGTAGTGAGATAGGCTATCCACCTATCCCAAAAATTTTCAGATACCTTGAGTTGTTGTTGCATCAGCTGACATAAGAAGTTTTTCAACAAGGGATTACAACAACACAAACCTATCCGGATAGGTTTGGCTTGTCCCCCGAACGCGGCCTATGTATCCAACTTGCTTGCCAGTACTTGCCTGTGTAGCCTCGGGGTAACACTAGTTTTTATCCGTGCTTAAAGTGGGGTACACATTATCGATCACGTATTACAGTGGCTGACTGTCAGTCAATATCAAACAAATATGCGAGCATGAGCTTGCCTGGAGTTTGCATGACAAACCATCAAACAGATTGGACACACTATCAGTCGTGAGCAAAACTGTCATACGTGATCGATAATGTGTACCCCGCTTAAGTTAAGCACCGAAAAATCTTCGTACTTAACTAAGCACGTATGGGCTTAGTTGTTGTTGCATTTAACTGTTGAGCCCCGACTTCATTAAGCTTAAATTTTCGTTTAAAAATAAAATGTATATGTATAACAACTGCGCTAGCTGGAAAAAAATATTTTTACTTTTGTAATTTTGCAAAAAGTGGCTTATGTAGTTAAAGCCAGGTACGCAGTTCAAGCTAAACTAAATTTTATCTCTACTATTCTTATCTCTACAATCGTTTGCTAAGAGCACAAATGTCAAAATTTATCTGTGAAAGAATGCGTTGAGCATTTAGCGCGTGAACTGCGTACTGCCTAGCTAAATATTATCGCTAAAATTTATCTTTGGAGGAAATTTGTATGGAAGATAAATTTTAGCGCGATCTGCGTACTAGGCTTAAGGCTTAAACCGTAACCTTCAGATATGTAATATTTTCTTTTATTAAATAAAGCATATTTCCGACTATTTCTTAATACTAAGACACTGTTTAAACAGTCAAAAATTTCTTCAGATGAAAGAAGGAATTCAATGAAAAAGACGGCATCGGGGATTAGCTACTTCGAAGTACCAACCTTAACACAGCCATATTTATTAACGCATTATAACTTATAACGAGTGCATAAAATTATACACTCTTTATAACTCTTAAGCTTTAACTACATTGGCCAAAAAAGTGAGAAATTACAAAAGCGAACATTTTTAAACTCATTTTGGGATAGTGTTTCTCAATGGAAAACTTATAAAAATGATGCAGAAAGCTTAAATTTTGGTTAAAAAAAAATTGTGTATATTCTTTTTCATAAAAAAACTACGCTAAAGGGAAAAAAAATATTTTTGCTTTTGTAATTTTGCAAAAAGTGGCCAATGTAGTTAAGGCTTTAGGCCCATCGCCCACTAGGCAACTTTTTGTTGCGCAACTAAAAGTTGCTTGCCCTCGCTATTATTCTTTTATTTGCGTTTTCTTTTTTCTTTTTGGATTTTGATAACTTTAAGCCCAGGAGCGCACATGCAACTAAACGGTTTGGTTTCGATTTTTAGTACTATAGAATTATATATGAGACTAGCCGATTTGCCCGTGTCAGTTGCTTCGCAAACTGAATACTACAGATGTAATAGAATTCTACTTATATATAAAATTCTACATATGTAATCAAAATTTTTATATATGTAAAAATATTAATTATATATTTATATATACATAACATAAATATATATTGTAATAATAAATATATATATATATTTTTATTATAATTATTTTATAATATACATATATACGAAAAATTTATACATATAAAAAAAATTAGAGAAAGAGAATTAAAAATTTAGATTAGTGGTGCAAGTCCCCCTCACCCTACCCCTCCTTGTGTGCACGTTCTTGTTTTGAATTACATTTAATTTTCATTTAAAAATTTTGAAACTTAAAAATCCAAACATTTTTTATATCTCTATATCTCTATATTTTATACTTCTATATCTCTATGTCTCTGTCTGTATATCTCTTTATCTCTATATCTCTATATCTCTATATCTTTATATCTCTATATCTCTATATCTCTATATCTCTATATCTCTATATCTCTATATCTCTATATCTCTATATCTCTATATCTCTATATCTCTATATCTCTATATCTCTTTATCTCTTTATCTCTTTATCTCTATATCTCTATCTCTATATCTCTATATCTCTATTTCTCTATATCTCTATAATTCTTTATCTCTATATCTCTTTATCTGTATATCTCTATATCTCTTTATCTCTTTATCTCTATATCTCTATCTCTATATCTCTATATCTCTATTTCTCTATATCTCTATAATTCTTTATCTCTATATCTCTTTATCTCTATATCTCTATATCTCTATATCTCTTTATCTCTTTATCTCTATATCTCTATATCTCTATCTCTATATCTCTATATCTCTATATCTCTATATCTCTATATCTCTATATCTCTTTATCTCTTTATCTCTTTATCTCTTTATCTCTTTATCTCTATATCTCTATATCTCTATCTCTATATCTCTATATCTCTATATCTCTATATCTCTATATCTCTATATCTCTATCTCTCTCTTTATCTCTATATCTCTATATCTCTATATCTCTATATCTCTATATCTCTATATCTCTTTATCTCTTTATCTCTTTATCTCTTTATCTCTATATCTCTATATCTCTATCTCTATATCTCTATATCTCTATATCTCTATATCTCTATATCTCTATATCTCTATATCTCTTATCTCTATATCTCTATATCTCTATATCTCTATATCTCTATATCTCTTTATCTCTTTATCTCTTTATCTCTATATCTCTATCTCTATATCTCTATATCTCTATTTCTCTATATCTCTATAATTCTTTATCTCTATATCTCTTTATCTGTATATCTCTATATCTCTTTATCTCTTTATCTCTATATCTCTATCTCTATATCTCTATATCTCTATTTCTCTATATCTCTATAATTCTTTATCTCTATATCTCTTTATCTCTATATCTCTATATCTCTATATCTCTTTATCTCTTTATCTCTATATCTCTATATCTCTATATCTCTATCTCTATATCTCTATATCTCTATATCTCTATATCTCTTTATCTCTATATCTCTATATCTCTTTATCTCTTTATCTCTATATCTCTATATCTCTATCTCTATATCTCTATATCTCTATATCTCTATATCTCTATATCTCTATATCTCTACATCTCTACATCTCTTTATCTCTATATCTCTATATCTCTATCTCTATATCTCTATATCTCTATATCTCTATATCTCTTTATCTCTATATCTCTATATCTCTTTATCTCTTTATCTCTATATCTCTATATCTCTATCTCTATATCTCTATATCTCTATATCTCTATATCTCTATATCTCTATATCTCTATATCTCTATATCTCTACATCTCTTTATCTCTATATCTCTATATCTCTATTTCTCTATATCTCTATATCTCTATAATTCTTTATCTCTATATCTCTTTATCTCTATATCTCTTTATCTCTATATTTCTATATCTTAATATCTCTATATCTCTATGTCTCTATATTTCTCCATCTCTCTATATCTCTATAATTTTGTTTTTCAATATCTCTATATGTCTACATCTCTTCATCTCTATATCTCTATATGTATCTCTTTTTCTCTATATAAGTTATAAATTAAGACGATTTACATACAATAAACACCCCCTATCACCTTTACATACGCCCTTGACTCTTTAATACTTAACAAAAAAAATTAGAAAAATAATTTTAGTTTGGGGTGCAAATGCCCCTTTACCCCTTCTTGTGCACGCCCTTGCGTTGCATTTAATTTAATCTTCATATAAAAACTTTAACCTTTAAAATCCGGCCGTTAGAATTCAAGTTATAAATTTATTCAATTTGCATGTAATAAGCACCCCCCTACCAATTTTGCGTACCCCTTGATTGTGTAATTAGGTATCCAAAAAAAAAATTTGAAAAAAAAAAAAAATAATAAGGAATGCAAATTTTGAAAATAAAAAAAAGATTTACCGAAGTTATAAGCAATTCCGGCCATCTTTTCTAAATACCGAATTTTAACGACCAAATCCATTGGATTTTTGCTGGATTTGGCGTTTAAAAATATTCAAAAATTCGTATCTCAGCTTGTGGTTTATGTAGAAAAATAATTTGTATACCAAAATAAATATTAATTAGCCAAGAAAATAAATAAATTATAATGTTGAAAGTCATATGAAAAATCAGTGTATAATTGTCAATTAAGTTGAAAACGTTCCTTTTTTTCGTTTGGAACCTCTAATTAATTCAAAATGTATAATCATGTATATTTTTTTATAATTTCTATATTTGTGACAAATTTACCTATCTATTGACATCTTAACTTTAAAAATCGAAACATTATTTCTCGACTTATAGCCGATTTTCTACAGCTGAATCGTTAATTTTGCAATTTTCCATGCATTTGCATTTGAAATATTACGAAATTTCATTTGCATAAAATTTGAAATTTTTGATTTTTTAATTATATTTGATTTCATTTAAAATGTTATTTTGGAAGATTTAAAAAGAATTACTGAAGTTATAGATCATTTTCAATAACTCTTTCAGACATTTTTCAAGAAAATTATTTAAAATATTTTATCGCATTTTTTTTTTAAAAAGAACATTTATTGTAAATATTAAGTCATGTATAGGTATGTTTTATACATGAAAATAAGCGCTTATTTATGCTTAATTTAAAAAAAGTTATTTAAACAAAATCCGTCAACTTACTAAAAAGTTATGAATGATTTAATCGACCAAGCACTGTGCCGAAAAAAGCAAGTTTTAAATAAATTTAATTCAAAAAATAATTAATATCAGCTCTCCTGTTCAATAAATGGCTTCATTATGTTCTACATATATTTTAAAAAAATATTAGGCAATAATATTTTGGTAGCATTTTTTCTCTGCGATCAAGTTTATATAGCGTTTTTGATTTTTTAATCAGTAAAGTGGGTGAGAAAAAAAAGTAAACTCAATTTGTTTTTACATTTTTTTCAAAGTTATCATGCAATTTTATGAATTTTTTTTCCACACATTTAATGTCCGTTTTAATGACAGTATTTTAAGACTTTAACTTTTAAAATCCGTTTAGTATTTTGGATGTAAAAAAATAATATATAAAGCCGCGTCTCTTGCATTTTTTAATGAAAATCCTTAAAATCGCGTTAAATTAATTTTAGTGCCTCCGCTGTTGAACTAATCTTAAAACATTGTTCAGCATTATTGTAGACCAAGATTTTTGCAATTAACATATAGTAAGAGTTTTTCAAAATTCTGAAATTTTTCATCAACTTTTGAATTTAAAATGATAAGATCCATATTGATTTCAGACTAAATCAGCTTTTTGGTATGACTTTTTTTACGATTTTGAAATAATTGTTATACATAAATTTAGCTTGACATTTTATCTTTCCATATTTGTTTACCTCAAGAAGATCCGATAATTATTAGCGAAGTTATTAGCCTAATAAGATGGCCTAATCGATAATTTTATATCATTTTTATAATTTAAAATACTTTTTTGGTCATTAAAGCAATTAAAGGGCCCCTGCAGCCACTCCTGCTAAATTTACCTCTATAAAACTACGGACATTTTTGTAGATGAGGGTTGGGGCTATAACTTTGTAGTATATTGTTTTTCGATATTTTGAAATTTTTCATCATGTTTTGCATTTTGAAAAATGAAAATCGATTTGATGACGGCTTTCCGACCCCTTTTCATATATATTGCTTCCCCTCCCCAAAATAGTTTTTATACACAATTAAAGCTTGACATTTCGTGATTCTTTTAAGACCTTAACCTAATCGATCGGACGTATAGTATAGAAGTTATGAATTTTTTAATCGAACAATATCAATTGATTTTTGTGATTTTCATAAAATAACTGTCATCTCCCACTGGTCGATGGTGGTTGACAATGAACGAAACAGGCAATTTTAATGCAATTTAATTGATTTCTTGATTGGCTTTTAATTAAGATTGTGAAGCTTCTAGAGGTCGTACAGATTCAAATGAGGTATTAAAATTTTTGCCGTTAAACGGACATGCGATTTAAAGAAAAACCAAATTAATCGGTACACTCAGTGATAAGTAATTAACGAATTTATTCAAGAAGTCAATATTTACCGCTATTTCTGTCTAACGGTATTAAAAAAATAAAATTTAAATGCAAAACGATTAAGATTAATAAATCCTATCACATGTGAAAATTTCAACTCCCTACTCCTACTCTATAAAAAGATAATCGATAAAAACCGTAAAAAATTGATTTGCTCATTTTTTCAAACTCAAACATCTCAGCTTAACGGCACTTTAGAAATTTAAAATTTTCCAAAAATAACAAAATCCATAAGTTCTATAAGACTCATAAATTTCAAATTTTTAAATACATCCATTAAAAAGATAAAAAATAAAAACCGCCAAAAAATGAGCCGAAAAAATTGCGTCTTTTCAAAAATTCCCCACGCCCACAATACCACGCCCACAAAAAATCCCTGATACATGGATAACCTTTTTTTTTATCTTCTTTCAATCGCCGTAATCCTCAAATCAATCAAATAATCTCCCGATTTATTAGAATTATTTTGTCAAACATCGATTTTTGCATTTTTGAGTTTCAAACAACTTTATTTCCGAAAATAATTTTTTTTTAATTTTTTCCAAAAATATGTCAATCTAATTTTTAAAAAATCAATCAAACACAAAAAGAATGAAATTCCTATCTCATCCCGTTTAGAAAATAGAAAACCGACTTTACTCTGCATTTACCCCTGTTTACCCTATTAAAAATTAGAATTTCAAAAAAACCCTTCTTAGTGGAGCTCTACATATATAAGGCTATTTAAAAAAATTTTCTATATATATATATCTATAACACACTTACCTGTAGAAAGATGGGAAAAATAATGAATGAGTCAGTGAGTGAGTGGCCAACACTTTACTTTTATAATATAGTTAACTCCGCGCACATAAACCGACACGCACTCTCATATAAGCCCATTATGTGGCCAAAATCGAAACTAAACTGTTTAGTTGCATGTGCGCGCCTAGCCTAAGAGGAAAAAAGAAAAATTTCAAACAAAATTCTCAATGAAAACTACACTTAATTGAATGAATGAATAACTTTTTCAATAAATCATAATAAACATCGGCACGATGACGAAATTTTCGCTTTCCCACACTGGCACGACGCGAATCTTGGAACATTTTTCAGTTGCTCTGAATGTTTTGTGTAAATACAAGAAAAAAAAATTAAGAATCGGTTGTACTTTGGCAAAGTTGAAGTCACTTATCGAAACGAAAAATTATAAAAACCGTTTAGGAAGCAAAAACGAGAAAATTATTTTCGACTTAAAATGACCTGAGGAACCCATGGTTTTTGTCTCCATCGCCGACCACGGGAAACCCGTGTATACCGGGCTAGTTTTGTGCAGTTCAATGAAATTTTTACCTATCCACAAAAAAAGAAGTTGATTTAATTAAAATCTATTGTCGTTTTTATTTAGATTTTGGGAATGCTTTACTCCTATCAAATAAGGACATTTTTTTACCAAATTTTCCATATTCGATAGAAATAAAACACTACTCCCAAAATCCAATCAAAAATGATATATGTAAGTAAACGAATCTGCACGTTTTCTTCTTCAACAATAATGTAGGTATAATAACTTAACCATGTAAAGGAAATAGGTAAAGAAGGTACGGAATTCAGCTATTAGTAAATTTTGTATATATACATATATAAGTCTAATATGAAAAAGTAAAATATTTGCAAGTCATTAACATAAATAAAAAAAAACATAAAAATGCACAAACAAGGGAATCTAATTTAGTTCAAAAACTATGCCAAGTTATTTATGTTCTCATCATTTCTGCACGTGAACTGAAACACCTTCACCATCCCAACGATCTGTATAATCCAATGGTGCTTTTATTCAACACCCCTTCATAATTTTCATATCGAAAATTATTCTATTTTTCAAAGAAAATTAATTTTACTGTAGGTACATTGAGTCAAGAGATTTTGAAACAGCTTAATGGAATAAGGAAGAAAAAGGATATAGGGATAGCACCTACCCTAATATTTACTTTGGGAATAACTTTCGGAATGGAAAAATGGCAAGAATTAAAAAAAAATTGATGTATGGCTTTTAAGAGTTGGTTAAATAAAAAACATAAATCTTCTTTTCCTTAACTATAAAACTGAAATGGGTTAAAAGCTTCCTAGCTGAAGAGTTTTTTTTTTCCTATTTACTAACTCAAACTTTTAAGCATACTATAGTTTATCAATAGTTTACTATGCAAACGTATTGATGTTGAATTTTTGTGAAGACAAAATTAATCGACATACTGTTTTTTCGCAAACGGAAAACCTCCAAATAAACACCACGCACCCCCAAAAGTAAAACAAACTAATGTTGGGTATAAAGAGAAAGGAAAAAATGGAGTAAACTAGAAATTCATGCAATTCAATGGAAACTCAATAAAGATTGAAAAATCATAGTGCATAACTACACATTTCTTGCATAAGGACTTGGTGTACACTATATTTTGGCTTTGGATATTGTCTTTTGATTTTAATAGCTTTTTAGTCTATTCGAGTCTTCGAGATGATGTTGGCTGCTTTTAAGAAAATAAAAGTTCTTCAATCTGTGAATTAGTAAATACTCATGTTGGGCGCCAATCAAAAACATCTTGACTGTGTATTTCGTGTAATATTCTTTACACATATACAAAATACATCCTTTAACATAAACAATTAAAGACCAAGGTCTATGTATTTAGGTATAAATAATGCTTAGTAAATACTAAATAACTTTTTTTTTTTAGGAAAATTTCATTTTTGCACGATAATTTAAAGACATAATTGGTTCCCTTACTCAGAAAATTAATAAATTAATTAGTACAAATTGCATACTCGGGAAGTCTTTTTTTTGTTTGTATTATTAATTGTTTAGCCTTTTTAAACAATTAACCAACCATGCCATTAATACTATTTACATACTTTAATTGAAAAAATAAGATTTCTAATAATTTTTGTATAATCTTGTAATATATACCCTAAAACATAGGGTTATACAAAAAGGATATAATGCTCCTAACGTAAAGTTATTCATAGAGCACACTGTTGTCTCGTGTCGTCGTCACCAGGTAAATAGTTGAAATCGTGCAAATCGCGAGGGAGGGCATTGAAGGTTCCAAACATTGTTGTTAAGATACTTTTCGTTCCCTCTTGTTGTGCCTGTCGCTATCCAAAAACAAAACTAGAATGCTTTCGATTTCGAGTTACATTGTTTCTTTCAAACCAAACACCAGCGTTGATTTTGTACTCCTTCTGAGGGTTTTGCAGTTGAGTGTTGAGTTTATTGTGTAAAAAATCTTTTCAATCGAAGGACGTACTTTTCCTTTAATCCATAAATCTGTCTATCGCCTGGATTTGTGTTGGATAATACTTCGACATAATGTTTTGATTATCAATTGCAATTATTTTTACTGTGTACTCTTGTTGTTTTCATTGGTAAGGGGTTACAAATCTGGAACACCGCCCAAAGTTTTGGGCGAAACGTTTAAAAACCTACCCGTGCTACCCAAAAACTAATCGGTAACCACCCATACAAATATTATTATTCGATTATTTGTTCAGTACTCGTTACGGGTACAACTACCACCGTCGCAGTAATCGTTGTCGTCTAAAGTATGCGTGGATGGAGTTCGTTTCGGATGACATAAAATCTAATCGAACGTTTTTGAATTTTCGACAAAAGGACACGAGGTTGCAGTTAATTTTTTTTTTGTTGGCAATTGGCATACGATATTGGTTACCTATTCGATAGCTTTCTGCAATTTAAGTCGTTTATTGAAGTCGGTTAAAGAATGTCGTCTTCGGCAATGTACGCCGCTAATCGAAGCCAACAGACTTGGTCGAATCCACATCAGTTACGGAAGCAAAGATCTTTCGTTGAGAATACGGCAGTAAGCAGTCAAATCTCGAATCACAGCAGTGATAGTAATCGCAGCGGTCGTGGTAGAAGTGCCAATCGAAGTGGTTCGGTAATATTAGCTAGATTACCATCGGAGAGAAATAAGATTTTGTATTTGCAAAAACAACGTTCAGTAGTTGATCAAGTGTGTGCTGGTATTCGTGGCCGAAGTGAACAAAGATCAAGAAAGCATTCATTTGCTGGGATCGGTGATAAAGGAAGTTGGACGAGTCAAGTTGGGGGAAGTAATGCTGTTTCTGGAGGGCCAAAGCTAGCCTGGACCGATAGTACATTCGATTGTGATAGATTAATTGAATCAGGGACATTTTTAAGCAGTACCAGTAAAAAGAAGTAAGTTTAATTATTTCTTGAAGGCAATTTGCATTCGACTTATGTCTGATAATTATGAATTATATACACAGTTTCAATAAATGTCATGGCGCGGCGGATTAATCAGGATTTCATAATAAAAAGGGGTTATGGAATACTTGATATAAATAATATATTGTTTTATGAACTCAAATAATTCGGTAATAAATCCGAAAAAAAAGTTTATTTATTGCTCCACAAATCAATGATTTTAGAGCTTTCGTGTGACTTTTGAACCTACATAAATACTTTTGTACGTTATAATTTAGTTCTTTTTCTATATTGAGTAGGGTGTATTATAGGGTTTGTTTGTAAAAAGCATTTATGTTTGTCATATTTATTTTTTAACTTTATTTTTTGTTTACTAGATATTCCTTAAATTTGTTAGGGTCACTTGCACAAAACGAACGGATAAATACATAAAACTGAGGATAACTATCCCAGTTTAAATAAATAAATATAATTAAAATTCTCTCATTTTTTGATTGCACGAACGCAAAATAAAGAACAAGTGGATAAGAATATTTTTTCAGAATCGCTAACACAACAAACACAAAACATATTGAAAAATAAACAAACTCTAATGCTTTGACTTGCTTTTACGTAAGAAATTCTATAATTTGACGTGAGAGCTATTCAGAGCTTAGCTATTTATCCAGAGATCGAGGAGAAGATAACTTTTTAAACCTAAATAGAAAAAAATATGTTTTGCTACAACGTGATTTAAATCAAATCAGTCAGATAGCTCTCAGTTATTTATAAACCAGAAGTTGCTGCTGTCAAAAAACTTTTGTGCAAGTGGCCCTTAATAAAATATTTATATATATATTTTTTTTTTTATGATTTATCAAAGTATGTAGTATAATTGATTTTAATTTTTGAGTTAAAATGAAGTTTTCTATAAACGGAAAATATCAATTATTATCAGACCTCTATTAATAAAAAAGTCACTGTCCGCTCCTTAACACACGTGTTAGCTAGCACACGGATAGAGGTTAGAGAACTTATCCGTTGGATAACTTTAATTTTTAATAAACATATCATAATAGATCAAGTCTTTATCATTAAAAATATCGCAACCCTTCATCAAATCGTGGAAGTATTCTTATACATATGTGTTATACGCATGCACTAATTGATGGAAAATATGCTTGTAGTTGAACTGGTTATTATAAAATGTAAGCATGTGTGTTTTATAAAGTTATCCATTCCTTAAACGCCAAATTTGGCGAGTTAAAGTTATTCGCTCCCTGTCACTTTACCTTTACATACATATGCCACAGACCGTTACATACCTACATACATATTTATTAATACGAATTGCAAGTTGACAGATGTTTTAGTCTTATCTCTCCGTTGTTTTTCGTTTATTGATACGGGGGTAAGTTACTAACTTAGGTCATCAAAACTGCTTTATTATGGCGACTATTGAACTTTAAAATAAAATTATGTGACCAAAATTGTGTGGGTCGGTGCGGAAATAGTTAGTGTTGCATATAAGCAGATACTATGCGATTGATCTCTAAATAAGCACATACTTGTATGTATATATTACATAAATAGAGCTTATCTAACTAAGTATGTACATGTACATCCGTCATGTTTGTTAGGAACCCAGTCATTATGAATTTAAATATTTTATCATTATTATGACACGCGATTTGCTAATATAACTAAATTGGCACAAAAATGCCAACAAATATACACGAATATCTACATTTAGGTGGTCCTTAAATGAGACATAGTTGAATTTTCAATTATATTATGATTTCTATTGATCGAATAGAAAAAGTTTAAGACAAAAAAAAATAAACTTGAAATTTCGAAAATTAATTTTATGTCTCTCTGTAGTTAGTGGTTACAAAGATAGAGTGCACTTCCCGCCTACAACCACACCCTACCTACCTTACCTACAACCTAGCCTAAATCCTGGGGAGCGCAAGGGATCCAATGAGATCCGAGTGAGATGGCGCGGTTTTTGCCAAATCATCACCCCTTCAACCTAACCTAACCTAAGATAGAGTCCAATGAATTTTTTCTCTCGGACCAAGAGGGATACAAATAAAATTAAAAAGATTAACAAAAACAGGCATTGTCTTGTGAATAAAAAAAGCCAAAGCTTTGAGTTGCTGCCCATAATGAATACGAAAAGCTTAATAAGAATTCTCCTTAGTAATACAACCAACATTTTTTAGGAAACGATCAGAAATTAGTGAAGAATACTTCCATAGTTCGTTTGGGTTTATAATAGAATGGGCAGTCGTTTTTTAAATATTTTAAAGAGCGTAGAGGGGCGAAAACCTCTGATTAGAATAGGGATATTATTCAGATATCTGAGTGAACGCAGAGTCAGTATAAAAAAATGTTTGGCACGTGGCCAACAAGAATATAGAATCAAAAAAGGGAAGTGGAGACCCAGTTATCAGGGTTATTTCACGACTCACGGCCATTAATTATTTATTCAAAATTAAAAAAAAAAATGCTATCGCAAGTGTCTGAATTAACCTTTTAGGGAATGACATACAAATGGTTTCCACCAAGCTTGAAACACATAGGCCCACCTGTTTAGGCTCTAACTCGATGTACAGTGAAGACGCACAGACCCACTGATAAACACATTTTTGGACTTATCCACCATCTTTAAAAATACAGTTTTAGCTTATTCCAGATTTACACGAGTGACAAAATATCATTAAATTGGTCTTTTTATACCAATTAACTGCCATAAAACCGAATTATGACAATTTATTGGTATAAAATAACAAATTTATTGATATTTTATCACTCGTGTAAATGCGGCATAAAGCTACCTGAGAAACATGTAAATAAAAGAAACATACATAAAAGTACAAAGTTTAAGTGTCAAAAAAATAGTTAATATATTTTAAAAATTTCTTTTAAAATCAATTTTATTATTTCCATGATCAAAACAGTTTCCAATTTCATTTTCAGTGTGAACATTTTGCGTAATTTTGAAATTGAGTTCTCGAAATTGGGCAATTTCAGGCTCAGTGGGAACATACTATAAGCTAAAATTATTCACATAGTACTGTCTAGTTTTAGCTACTAGTAAAAGCTGTAACTAGCAAGCTTAAGCTTTTGCTTTATAGTATGTTCCCACTGAGTCTGAAATTGCTTAACTTCGAGAACTCAATTTCAAAATTACGCAAAGTGTTCACACTGAAAATGAAACAATTTCGTCTGACAGCTTACATTGGAAACCTCTTTAATTATCGAAATAATAAAATTGATTTTAAAAGAAAGTTTTAAAACATATTCACTATTTTTTGACGAATAAAGTTCACTGAATAGCTCCCTTCATTTTGATACTAAAATGCCGTCAACTTTCTTTCTATAAGTGCCTCAAAGTGGAAAGACAAAATTTTCCATTTATGGTTTTCAATGAAAGCTATAATGCCGGATTTACATGAGTGAAAAAATGTCATTAAATTTATCATTTTATACCAGTAAAAGATTGTCATAATCCGATTTTATGACAGTTAATTGGTATAAAATTACCAATTTAATGACATTTTGTAACTCGTGTAAATCCGGCATAACTGGCGCCTACTATTCTTTGGTCGTTCTTTGTAGGTAATTGTTATAACTCTTATAAAACGCAATTTTGTTCGCAATTTCATTGAAATTGAGATGATTTGAGATGATTTTGAAATTGCGTCATTGTATGGGAAATTGTGCAATTTTGAAGATGATTTCGGAAAAATAAACCAAAATTGCGCAATTTCGTTCAGTGAGAACATACTATTAAGTTTTTATTCACAAGACCCGTATGCTATAATATGCCAATTTTTGTTTACTCTCAAGATTTTCGGGAACAATAAAATGTGACCAGAAAATATTTAATTTTTAAGATAACATATAAACTGTAGGTACTTGGATTTTCTATACTGTACCTATGCAGGCTGATACTTATCTTTGTTTGCTTTAAATGTATTAAACACACAGAAACAAATAATTAAATACATAAAATAATCCGATTTTTAGAATTAAGCTAATTAAATTAAATAAAACTAGCTTTTTTTTATATATTTAGAACCTACCCAACCTGAAATTAAAAAAAAATACAATATGGATCACCCTAATCCCTAATGTAGATAAATGTTTAGGTAGGTAATGTATTATATATTGCTATTGTGAAAAATCTTCTCCTGCAACTGAAAGTAAAAATAAAAGTAATTTTTTGCGTGATTGATAATCCTTTTTGTTTGTTTTTGTTGTTGTTCTTCTTAAGCAGACTCGTTTCTTGTTCGTTTAACAAGCGAAATAATTAATTCAAAGAGCATTTTCAAGACTGAATAAAAATGAAACTGAAAATGATACTAAACACACGATTTGTGAATAACTATAAAGCAAATTTACCCCTCTTCCACTTAAACTTTTATACCAACTTTGGCATAATTTTTGGCGAAGTGAATTTTCTCCTAGATATAGCGTACATACATATAGATAAGACAACAAATTTTGCATGGAAATTTACTGGGATTTGGGTCTAACAAATCAATATTTTCATAATTGGATTCGATTGTAACTGCTGTTCTGCTAGTTCTACTATTATATTGAATTGGTTGATGGAATTAATGGAACGGGTATTATGGAGGCTGTAACAGCAGGTACTTGATACTTTTTACCTGTTTATGTTTTGAAAGACTTGTTTTTCTAAATTTGTTGTAATTTTTGAATTGAGTTTGATTTGTCAGGCGATCAGACTGAAACTTTCCACATAACTATGATCCCCTTACCTCCCTTTAGCATATTTTTATCTACTACCTTAGTAATAATAGGTAATTCTTATAAAGCTTAAAAGGCATGTCTACCGTAACTGAACAAATAGTTATTGAACTTATACAGAATGTTTGCGTGTTCTTGTTTGGACTGCATAGGAAAATAAGTCACCATGACATGCATTCTAATTCAGATTTAATCAATCAAATAATAAGAAAAAGAAAATAAGTTTTTAGGTCTAGCTGGTTAAAATAGGACAATTTATTCATGTCATATATTGGGCTTGGATAATCAAAGTCAATAACGGTCATGAAGACAACTTCTTTGATGGAATTCTCAAACGATGTCTTTTCCTTAAAATGGCATTTCTTTGGGGTAACACTGTTTTATTTTATAAAAAAGCAAAAATAACGGTTCATGGCCCTACACAATTATTTTACTGTTAAGACAAATTTTGATTTTCTCCAAAAAAAGTTCTGGGGTATATCTTCTAAAGAAACACTTTTTTTTTAATTTTCGACTTTTTCGAAAATGGTTGAATTCATTTCGATCTTTTTTTCAACTCTTAAAATATTGAAATAATTCCCAAAATGTGCATAACATCGCTCTAATTGTTTTTAGCAGTGCTTCAGCATTTTTACTTTTAAGAACTCGAGGTATAATCGCATTCAACAATCAATCAACAAAATCTATAATGGCATCAGTGTCATGCCGATGTGTGCGATTTACTGAGATATGATACCTACATATCATGCCCTATTATTAAAAATTAACTAAATTACCACAACTTCGAGCTCTAAAATCAAAATAATTATGTCAATTATAGATTTCGCAGTAGTGGATCCGCAGTGATTTGCAATATATTGTTCTTTTTTCTTTCTACGTGAAATCCATGAAGAGAAGAGATGATGCAGTTTAGCGGATTCCATAATCGGCATAAATAATTTAACTTGACAAGTCTGGACTATTAGAATGGTAGGGGTAAAACAACCGTTAAACGCCTTTGCGTCAAATCAAATAAATATATACGTTTTCCGAATATCGCACGATATTCAAATCGTAGTTGCGTGTGAAATCCCGCACTATCAGTGACAGTATCATTTAACATCGACTTGACATGTCATCATAAATCCACATGCTGCATTTTACTTTGTTGACTGATGATTCCGTTAGAATGTACACCTCATAGGATTTTCCATTTAACACTATATACAACACAAAACAAAACTAACTCTCCACGTGAACCACTCCGGAAAAGCCGGAAAACTTTTCACAAAAAGAACAAAAAAAAAACAAAGTTTTGCATTCAAGAATGAAAACTTTTTGAAGTTCTTCTATTAAGATTGATGTTGAAAATACTATGTATTATACGTATTTATGTTCATTCGTAACTTAGACACATACACGATTGCAGTTGCAGTTGGTGCTTAAAAAATATGTTTCCTAATAATGTTTTAATTGCATGCTTTTCTATTTCCTGGGAATTGATTGTTATTTTATAGCTTTTAAGTTTTTGTTGCAAAGTAACAGGCAATATAAATTATTTTTTTTTTCTTTTTCTTGCAGTGCATCAAGTCATTTAATAAGCGATCGAAGTAGAAAGTCAAGTGGTTCATCAAAGTTGGAGAACAAAATCAATCTAAGCATCAATCTCACGCAGACAATAAAGTCAGTTGATAATGATTTTATTAATAGCGATATTGACAGTTCATCAGAAGGCGCTGAATGCATGGTAAAATTTGTGTTGTTAAAAAAACTATGTTTTCTTTTTCAAAAATATATGTAGATACTCCAATTCTAATTGGTTTGAGTTAAGTTTAGAGAGTTTAAGCCATCAGCTTCAAGTCTCAAATGGCAGCTTTGCCAGGGGCCAAATCATCGCATCAGCTCTTGAGGCACTAAATCATTTCGATTGGCACTGCTGTTTAAAATTTATTTTAAATGCAGCCGTAATGCCAATGTTATGCCGGATTTACACCCCGGGATAATGACAATGTATAAAATGACAAATTTAACGACATTTTGTCACTCTTGTAAATCCGGCATTAAATATTTGAGTAAAGTATGGCCCATATCACCGATGCGGTAATTTGGCCCCAGTCTACATGTACATTATGAGCCACTCCAAATAAATTGAAACAATTACAAACTGCATCATGTATAATCATGATTAGGTTAAAATGCCAGCCAAGCATGTTTTTTAAGTGAACATTCGAAGAGACAATTTACTTGTATATTCTTGTTGTAAATTAAGAACGTAGGGCACTGAGATTTTTAAACTCTCTTTATTAGTCACGAAACACTTGCAATTTGTTTCTATAAATTCTGGCAGCAGGTCACTGATATCCTCATAGATGCGCAGTAGATACATTGGCGCGTTCATCAGCACATTTAACAGTTCTGAACTGTCGTTTTTAGAGCTTCTTCATACGTTTTTTTCTGAATTTTCAGATGAAAAATTCTATCTGAAAATTCAGATGACAGCTAAAAGCAAAAAAAAAAAAAACAGTTCTTGATCCAGTTTTTTTTTGGTGTGTGGTCTGATCGTCTGGGTCTCGTATAGTTTTTCGGATTTTGTTTTTAAAGTGCAAAAAACAAAAAAAAACAGAATAAATAATTTCAGACTCTTTTGTGCGTTTAGTGTTACGTTTTTCAGAACTGAATTTTTAGATCTGTCAAAAACGTGGTGATAAACGCGGCCATTAACAATAATTATTAATTATTAGATGCACAGCAATCGCTAAAAACAACAAAAAGAATTTTTCTGTTTAAATCCAGCCGAAACCCATCAGCCACAAATTCTAAGTGTTAACTGAAATTGTCGTATCTGACATTTGTCGATTTTTTCAGTTCAGGCCAAGTTGGAAATCCTTGGGATGGTTTTTATTGACAACTAAAGCTGTATATCGCTTTTTGAGCAATTAACCAATCGAAAAACATCCTTTTTTTTTTATTAAAACTAGTTTTATAACAGTTAAAAAAGTTGCAAAAAAAATTCCAATAATCATCAAAAAAAAAATTAGATACATCATTTTCAGTTAACACGACAGTATAAACTATTGCTGTTTAGCTGTCTTAAAGTTTAAAACAACTGAAAAGAAGCTTATGAATATGTTAACATTTTTGTGTCTCTGCCAATTTTTTGTTGAAGTCTTAAGTCTTAACTACATAAGCCAAAAAAGTGAAAAAGTACAAAAGTGAAAATTTTCAAATCATTTTGGGATAGTGTTTCTCACTGATAAACTTAAAAAAATGATGCAAAAAGCTTAAATTTTGGTTTATAAAAAATTGTGCATATTCTTTTTCACAAAACAACTGAGCTAGCTGGAAAAAAAAATATTTTTACTTTTGTAATTTTGCAAAAAGTGGCCAATGTAGTTAAGGCTTTATTATCACAGCTCGGTCCCATTTTTGATAGCTTATCCACCATAAAGTTAAATCGATTGAGGGCATTTTTCACATTACCACAATCACAGGAATTTATTGAGCCTTTATCTCCCATATTGGCCACTTAAATGTTACTTTATTCGATGGTAAAACCGGGCCTTAGGCTTCAAAATAAGTTGTTGGAATGAGTCCATAAATATGCTTATAATGTTTTTCTTTCTTTCAAGAAAACAAGACAACATCAATCTGATACCAACAAATCTGTAAACGATAAAAGCAAAAACAATGTACAGTCTGAATGCCGAATAAGTTCAGCAGCTCAACGTCGAGCACAGTTTCAAGCGAACAAAGGCGAACAATTTTCTACATCTATTGCCATTCAAAAAGTTCCTTCGCCTAGCACCGTTATTGCATTAAGTGCATCTCCATCTTTGACAATTCAGAAACGACCACCATTAGTACGTGCTATGTCAGCACCAGTTCGATCAATAGCTGATACAACTAAGAACTTGCTTGCGAACACAAGAAGAAAAACCCGTCGTCGGAGGATATTGCCCAGAAATTCAAGCTGCGATAAAGGTTGCATTCAAATTAATTTAAGCGTGTACTATTGAGAAAATTACCACACATTTAACATTTTTACTTCAAAATTTAGAATTGATTTGATGTTTAAGAATTAAATTTTCTCAGTAAAGTTTTCTCAATAAAACACATTACTTAGTTCAGGCTAATATGAATGCGATAAAGTTTCTTTTAAATCAGGTGAACCAGAATCCACTGCTGAGACATCTGTCATCGGACAAACTGGTAAAAAGATATTCTCACGTTCACGATCAACGATAGCATCGGATGTTATCACATTAGTGTCACTTGCCAGTTCCGAAGGCAGTGACTCAGAAAAAGAGGAGAGTGGATCGACAGACGAGTGCCAAACGGCGAGAGCACCATTATTAAGAAAAACAGGAAAATCAGGTACATAATTTGGATTTAAATTCGACAAATTCTTAAGCCTATAGGTTTATTTAATGATAAAATTAAATTTTTTTTTGTAGTTTCATTTCAAGAAAATGAGCAGCCTACTTTCCAAATGGCTGTCAAAGAATTTCCCCATATGTTACGGAGAGGTTCTATTGCACCGTTAGCTGCTAGGCTCAGAGCAAATCGACCACCCACGGCGCCCCCTGGTTCAATTTTTCGAAGCGATTTTGAAAACTGGTAGGTCTACCTACGTACATATATTGTATTTTGCAAGTAAGGAAAGATCTTTGTGGAAGAAGAGGGTTGGTGAGACCAAAAAACTAGATACATTTCTCTTTATTTATATCGTTTTCAGTTGGATTTTGGAAGTGTTTCATTCCATATTCGAAAAGAACGGCACATTTCCAAAATCCAACCGCAAGCGTCCTTAGTATCTCATGCCATAAAAGAGTTAAGCCTTAACTACATTGGCCACTTTTTGCAAAATTACAAAAGTAAAAATATTTTTTTCCAGCTGACGCAGTTGTTTTGTGAAAAAGAATATACACATTTTATTTTTAAACCAAAATTTAAGCTTTCTGCATCATTTCTATAAGTTTTCCTGTGAGAAAAACTATCCCAAAATGAGTTTGAAAATTTTCACTTTTGTACTTTTTCACTTTTTTGGCTTATGTAGTTAAGGCTTTGTCCCCTTTCACACGAAGATACTAGTTGCTGGTGATTTTTTTGACGTTTTCTTTAAATCTCCTTAACAATCTCTTGTACCTTTCACACTGAAGCAACAAAAACCCGGAGATTTTCTTTATTTTCCTTTTGAACTACCTTGGTTGAACGCACACAAACGTAGTGTGAAGAGAAACGTCAAAAAAGTTTCCTTAATTTGTTGACCGGGGAGATTTCATTTCCCCCTCTTTCTTCCCGCCCTTCTCGCCTTTGAACTAATTGTTGCCGGCAACTCAGTTGCCCTGTGTGAAAGGGGACTTTACTCTTTTCTTTCTTTGTATCAGATACGCTGATCTTAGCTTGTTTTTTCAGTTGTAAAAGATAAGTTAAAAACTAGCATTATATATAGCAATTTGACATATTCCTTACGTTGTATTTTTGACAGTACCATCAAAATGTCGCAAATGACAAAAAATCTACCCAAAGATGACTTGTCGAATGGATCAGATATAAGGGAGAATAATATTTTTATCAACAACAGATCTTCATCTGGTCAAGAATCACCTGTTGATTTTGAATTCCCCAACCATGTACGTTCAATCAAAGAACGTGAATGTTGGAAGTTATTTCAGAAAATGTCTAAAAAAGGAGTGAGTGTTAAATATGATACCATACTTCGTGGTATGTTGACTCCAACTGAATTTCGACAGTTACAAAAGCAACGCGAGATAGAAAATGCCGAGAATCAAGAAACTGATGACAACAACGAATCAACTGCCAATAATGCGGAAAATAATGTTCAAAATAAAAACAATATAAACTAAATTTAATTGTTATGATTGTTGAAAATTCTTAAACAATATGAGTAAATTATTCAATGTTAAGTTTGAAATATATATACTACATGTTACGAAATTTTTTTTGAGAAATAAAATTTAAACAAAATTACCAAAAATGTGTAATTGATTGAACTTCTTAAGTTTAGTTCTGTCATCCGATTTCATAATAAGGCAAAATATATTACTTAATATAAAAAAAAACTCTTTGGAATTTGATAAACCTGTGCTCACTGCTATGACCATATCTGAAATCAAAAATGAAATTTTATGTCGTTTTCATTTCGATATTGGGAATGTTTTATTCCTATTGATTGTGGCCTTTTTTTTACTCCATTCACGACAAATTTTCCATATCCGATAGGAATGGAACACTTCCAAAATCCAATCGAAAACGACACTAAATTTGCCATTACCCTTGGCCGTGTTTCTTTTTGTAAGCCGGAAGGGAATTAGACGAAAAAATCGATGTCGGGGCTCAACTGTGTTAAATGCAACAACGACTAAGACCATTCGGGCTTAACTAAGCATGGAGAAAAACTGTGTTTCCGGCATAAATTCCATACATGTAGTTGATATTTTGTATGAAAACTCCATGTTTTTTCTGTGATGGCGTTGGTAATCCCCGATGTCGTTTTTTCGACCAATTACAATTAAAAAAAAAAACTATGTTGGCGAGGCTGATCATCGATTAGGTGCATATTAAATGCAAAGACAACTAATCCCCTTCGGGCTTAGCTTAAGCATCGCGCTGCGCCAAGAAGTATTTGTGCGTTATACTACGTTTCCACCGACCACAAAATAAAGATTTAGGTAGATTTACCTGAAATCTCCTTTAAATTCCGAAGATTTACAATACAAATTTATTTACTAAATCTCAAAGTTTTGAAATAAATCTAGTTAAATCTTCATAGGCCCAACAGTTTTAAAACTCGAACTGGTCTATATTTTCTCAGACTGAATACATGAAATTTTCTGCCTCACTTCAACGTCATTAAAAAGAACGAAAAAACTATATCTGCAAACTGTTAAAATAAGTCTACTTTTTAATCTTTTTGTGCGGTGGAAACATCAAATAGATTTATTTAATCTAAATTGCGATAAACTTTCGGTGGAAACATAGTATAAAGCCTAGTACGCAGATCGCGCTAAAATTTATCTTCCATACAAATTTCCTCCAAAGATAAATTTTAGCGAGGATATTTAGCTAGGCAGTACGCAGTTCACGCGCTAAATTCAAAAAGTCTCCACTTAATTTAGCAAGCGAAATAATGCTCAACGCATTCTTTCACAGATAAATTTTGACATTTGTGCTCTTAGCAAACGATTGTAGAGATAAAAATTGTAGGGATAAAATTTAGTTTAGCTTGAACTGCGTACCTGGCTTAAGCGTCAATTTTCGATATCGTTATTTTCCATCCAGTCCCCTCAGGATATGCAAAAAAAAAAACGTCTAGTGTAAGCACAACATTAATTGAATTCACACTGCATTACCTACTACAAACGATTTTAACTTCTGTGCACCTGAACGTTAATTTTGACTTTTAAAAGAAAAGAAACAAAACGTCAAAATAAACCATAACCTTAAAAAAAAATAAACAAACTATTTTCGTGAATCAAATCTATTTTATAAACAAAATATAAAACAAAAATTAAACAACCAATTCATATGTTCCGTACTATTATGATATTTATGTAAATATTTCAATATTCCAAAATGTGGATAATTTATGCCATTCTTGTCCACATCGCTCTGCTCGGTTCGATTTTTGTAATCTACTTCCGATCGCCGGTGATAACTGGCCTCAATCCACAGGAAAATATCCCAAATCCACCAGCCAAACGATTAGTTTTGATTGTCACCGATGGACTACGAGCTGAATCGTTTTTCAAAAACCAATGCGCCGATATTCCATATATTCGCCAGCTCATCCGCTCCCAAGGCCTTGTTGGCATTTCACAAACTCGGGTTCCCACTGAATCCCGCCCCGGACACATTGCACTCATCGCAGGATTGTATGAAGATCCATCTGCAGTATTGCGTGGCTGGAAAGCTAATCCAATTGACTTTGACAATGTCTTCAATCGCAGCGCTCATACCTATGCCTGGGGAGCTATGGATGTTCTACATATTTTCTCCAAGATTACAGCTGAGAAGACGCTTATGATTGATGCATATGATGAGTATGATTTCACTGGGAAAGACAAATCGTCGTCGGCAGTGGATCAGTGGGTATTTGAGAGGGTCAAATTATTCTTGGAGCGAAGAGCTGATTCGTTGCAAAGTGAAAAGGGTGTGGTGTTCTTTTTGCATCTGCTGGGATTGGACATTGCAGGTCATATTCACAAACCTGGATCAGAATTGTTTTTGGAGACTCTCCATAGCACCGAGAAAGGAGTTTACGAAATGTACGAACTCTTTGAAAAAACATTCCCCGATAAAAAGACCGCCTTCGTTCTAACATCGGATCATGGAATGACGAATCATGGTAATTGGCTTGTCTCATATTATTAATGAACGAGATTAGAGAAATGGCAATTTATAACAGAAAATCACCATTAAAAGTAAGTGTGTAATAAGGCGCTTCGCGTAAATTAAAAATCTGAAGCCGAAATATGCCCACTGGTTGAATCGAATTAAAGAGTGTCTTTATAAACAAGACTGTTATAAATTGGCATTTCTTGTTTACTCTTAATATAACTTTTAAATTTAAATACATTTTGTTTGCAGGTTCACATGGCGCTGGCGATCCTCTTGAGACTGAAACCCCATTTCTGGTTTGGGGTGCTGGCATCAACAACTGGAGGGAAGCTGATGAATCTCAGAAATCTATTCACATTGATAACGTTGATATTCCACTCATCAACATCGAACAAGGCCAGGCTGCACCACTAATGTCATCCCTCATTGGTCTCCCACCGCCGATGAACAGCTTCGGAAAACTCCCTAAAGAAATACTCAATGTATCATCGGAATATATGGCGAAAGCTTCATACACAAATGCCCTGCAATTGATAGCTCAATTCAAAGCACTTCTAAAAGCATTTAATCGAGGAGCCTTCTCTAACTATATGCCATCATTCAAAACTCTTGACGAACAATCAATTGTTCAATATAGAACAAGAATTGAAAAACTCTTTGAATTAAGGAATTTCGATAAAATAATTGAAGAATCGTTTATAGTGATGCAGAACGCTCTAGACGGCGTTGATTACTACCACACTTATTACCAAAATTTATTGCTCTTCTGCACAAGTTTGTCCCTCCTCATTTGGATGTTCTGCTTGATAACGTTTTTCATCAGAGGCATACCCATGGCATCAGCAAAACGATTCATTAAGCCAATGACAGTCGGCTTACTGCTGCTGGTATTTATTTTCCTACAGAGCATACCCATTGAAGTTGGCTTTTACATAATTCTTCCAGTTCTAATGTGGTCTCTGGCTTTACAGAGCTCTAATGGCAAGCAACGATGGCTTAAATCGCTGGTTACCACAAAGAACTTAACAATAATTCTGATTGTTATTCTTGGAGCTGTCCTGATGGTAGCTTCATTCTTCAAGCGGCAGTACATAACACTTGTATTTCTACTATTTGCGCTCCTGAAATGCAAATCCATTTTGGAACAAGGTGTTAAGTTTTACCTATGGTTTGGTTTGAGCCTAATACTTTCTACATTTCCTCTTCTTTCCGATGTTATGGGACAGAAAAATGATGTTCTTTTACTAGTTGGAGCTGTGCTCATCCTGACAAGAGGACTTCTAGTCAAATCTAACCTTCCTAGATGGATGTATGTAGTTGCAATCATTGGATTTCTAAATACAGCATTCTGTGTCTACAAACACAACAATCTTGAATCAGTTCCATTGATTTGCCGGATAATCTCTTGGCTATTCCTAATTAATTCCCTTGCAACTCCATTTTATGTACAGAGCAGTTCCCTCAAAGCACAAGTGGAAATAGTTTTCTTTAGTCTATCTATAGGCTATGTCTTACTTTCTACTAGCTTTGAGTTAATCTTTGTAGTTCTTCTAGGCTCTCAGCTTATACTAAGCTTCTCTCCAAAACTAGACCAACTTGGTTTAGATTATACACGAGGAGATGATGACTTAGCAGAATCATTTGAGTACGCATTGGCTATACTCCTTTACACTTTGTTCACATTATTTGGCACAGGAAATACAGCTTCGGTAAGCTCATTCGATCCCAATGTTATGCGTTGCTTTATAACGTCATTCTCACCATTCATCATTATGGGTTTAGTGATAGTGAAACTATTTCTACCAATTTTGCTTACTGTAGTCATTATATATGGAACAATTGGACCAGTTCTAAATGAACAGAGAGTATTTATTGCAATGTTATTTATTTGTGATGTCATGGGATTACATTTTCTGTATTTGGTGCGAAATAAGGGATCATGGCTGGAAATTGGATCTTCTATATCGCATTTTGTTATAATGGAAGTTACCACATTGGTACTCGTTGCGACAACTTATATTGTAAAAATGTATTTGAAAATGCCATTGACGACGAATAGACATTTTGTGGTGGAAAAAATCAAATAGATTAAATGTTTTTTATAAGAAAATTTGTTGTAAATTTGTAGAATAATAATAATTATTATTTTGTATCTTTATTGTTGTATTATTTAATTTAAAATAAAAAACTATGTTGAGCTTTTATCAAAAACTTCAAATTACCTTCATTATTTCCCTGTTATGAGTGCCAAATTGTGTTAAAATAATTTCTAGAATCGATAAAGCCTTCTCGACTGATATGTAGAATATGAGTGCAATAAGAACGTATTAAAAGTTTATTTGCAAAAAAATTACAACTACAATCCCTGAAAGTGTTCATTTCATGTCTTACCTCACGTAATATAAATGTATAAATGTATGTACGTGTTGCAATGCTTTAAAAATTTTTAAAACAATAAAATATACTACTGAAATAAATCAGGCAAGTAGAAGATTTAGGACTCGACTCTTCAATTACTGATTCAAAATAGCTTTTAAAGGCTTTTAGCTCACAAAATTGACGTTTCGTCTCGGCGATCTCACTTGGACTTATCAATTGCAATTTTTATTAAGTTCAATTGGAACAATAATTCAAGTCTAATTAAATAATGCTAAGACTTTTACTTGGTTGATTTATTTCAGTAGTACATATGTACATTACAGAATTTGTATTATTAAAAAAATCTTCGTATGTATATAAATATTGCCAGGCACGGCCACGGGCAGAAAAATATTTCCGGCATTAAAAATTAGGAACTCTAATCTGGTTGGATATAATTGACATTATATATTCATCATTAAATCAATGAACTGATGTTAATGGAAAATGCTTATTGACAAGGCCCTCACTAGTTAACTGATGAGTCGAAGTGAAATCGCTGGGACGAAACGCAAATTTGTATGGATTAAAGGCTGTTAAAACTTTTTGAATCAATAATTGTCGTTGTCCGATGAAAACTCCCTGAGTCCATTTTTTTATATGTATTTTCAGATGTTATGGAAAATATTTGAGTTTAGTGAGTTTATCAATTTAGGAAAAGAGTAACATTAGATTTAAGTTTTAAGAACAAAATGGACTTGAAGTTTTCATTACAAAAATGCCTACAACTTTAGTCCTTTACTGCTAAAACTAATAGTCCCGGATGTTAAACTTTATTTGCGTTTTCCAAAATGGTGGATTTGGCCCTTTATGCGGCATATACACTGTTCAGTTGTGATAGTATTAATTTTTGGAAAACAAATAAACTATTTCACCCTTTCTTTACTTTACTCGAAAAAATCGATTTAGCACATCTGGACTTTGCTGCAGATCTAGCCCTCTTTTTACTAAAACCACTATAGGGGCCTTTCATGAAAAACGGTAACTTTTTTTGTAAAAATATTTTGTGTGGGAGCCAAAGGAAATGTGACTCATATAAAGTTCTTTTCCTGACCTTGTATAAGTAGTTACATCTCAAAAAGCTCTTGACGCACAAACTAAATTAACCAGGAACTTATAATGCAAAGAGTCCTATTGCAAAATATTAAATTAGTCTCATAATTGTTCAAAGATAAACTGGGTTTTTGCATCTTACCATAAATATTTTTTGCATTGATATCTTCTTATTTTCCCTTGTATCATTCCAAAACTTTTTTTTTGCTGGTAAGTCAAATAAAGATCTAAATTTACCGTTTCATAAATCCATATATCATAATGTCGGGCACGTGACAGTTCATGTTCAACTGTTTTAATATGTTAATAAGTTTATTAAAACTATGCTGCGTAAACAGCACACGCACTCAACTATTAAATATGAAATTTTGATTAAATTAATTTTATTAATTAATAACAGGTAAAATACAAGGCTTAACAGTTTGTCGGGCACGTGACGCTTTTGTTGAAGACCTCTGAAAAAAAAAAAAAACGAAAAAGCTCTTGGTTTCGTATAGTTTTGATTTAAAATCGTCAAAACCGAGTAAAGGCTCTCCCAAACCAACGCGATTATTCGCCGCGACTAAAGAAAACAACAATAACAACACGTGGTTGTCAAACAAAACAACACGTTGTTGTTATTGTTTTCTATTGTAGCGGCGATTAATCTCGTTGGTTTGGGAGAGCCTTAAAAGTGCGGAAAAAATGAAAAAATATCGCGGAAAAAAACCACAAGACCCTGGGTATTAAAAAAAGGAAAATGAAAGATTGAAATAACTGATACGGAAAAAGAGACAGAATTTGGTAAAAAGGAAGCGTCAAAAGTTGAGAATTAAGAAATCGGAAGAGAAAACTGAAGAAGGACTGAGAATAAGGGTTCAAAACTGCCTAGAAAATGTAGAATTAAAAAATCGGATTTTGGCCAATATAAAACGCCTCGAGAGGAAAAAAACTATATCTCAAGTGGTGCGTTCTTTTATGTTAAGTCTTAACTACATTGGCCACTTTTTGCAAAATTACAAAAGTAAAAATATTTTTTTCCAGCTAGCGCAGTTGTTTTGTGGAAAATAATATATACATTTTATTTTTAAACCAAAATTTAAGCTTTCTGCATCACTTTTATAATTTTTCCTGTGAAAAACACTATCCCAAAATGAGTTTGAAAATTTTCACTTTTGTACTTTTTCACTTTTTTGGCTTATGTAGTTAAGGCTTTACTGTGGTTAATTATAGTTAACTATAGTTAACTTCGGTCGTTCCTTTAATTCAGAAAACTACTTGGAGTTATGAGTTGAAATAGTTGATCTGTCAAACACAGCTGAAATGAATGGTGGATCTTTTGTTTACTCTTTGCCCTTTTGATTTGGAATTGTTTTCAATATTTAAAATATATGTTTATCAATTTCATCGATTTTATTTTGTCGAATTTGATTTTTGGAATAGTTTTCTTTTATTTTCTGATGCATTTTCTTTCTGTCGGCATTTTCTTCTTTTTATTTCGTCAATTTTTCATCGAAAATTCTGTGCCATAAGCAATGAAAAAAATTGAACTTATTTCTGTTCGATTTATACAACTTAAGTGCAAAGAAATTTAATTCGGAAATAGTACACATGCTATTTTGAATTCCTAATAATAATTTTTGCAAATAAATTTAATGCAATCATATTTTTTTCTTTGTTATTTATTCCAAATACAATTCGATTTTTGTTCAACCCCTTTCGTTTGACAGATTAACTATTGTAAACTCTGGTCGTTCCTAAATGAACGGAGACGAAACTGGAGCCGGAGCTGGAATAGCTGTCAAAATATTGAATACACGCAAATTCAATGTTGCGAACACAACGGAGGGTAGCCGCATACGAAGCTGCAGCTGCAGACGGAAGAGTTCACCAACTTTTAACTTTTCACGTACGACACTTTTGACGTTTCAATTTGTATGAAGAAAAAAAACAACTTTTTGGGTCGGAAAAAAATATTGCGGTTATTTGTATCGCGAAAAAAATTATTTATTAAAAGGAAATTTATTGGAAAAAAAAAAATGTGAATTCTGAGCTTGTACACAAGAATATTATTTTGTTTTTTTTCAAAGTACTTTCAAAGCTGTTCGACACTTTTTGGTAGCTCTTCCAGTTCTATCTGCGGCTCCAGTACAGCATTAAACCAGTGTTCAGGCAGTAAACCAGTGCAATTAACAGCTATCAGTTTGACCACTAGCAGCTCCACAAATACGAATATACACTTACACTAGGTCAACAAAAAATCAACCTCAAATCTTAATCCATTCGCCACGTAAAAAACAAATTTCGGGCAGAAATCTGAATTTACCAAAGGAAAACCCCATAAAAGGTTACACCTGCACACCGTAACACATCTGAAATAGAATCTTCAATTTAACCATGGGTTTAAATTCCGAATATGTACTTAATTAAGATCACCATTCGTTCTATAGATTATTCAAGTTCTTTTTTTTTTATAATTTAAAATATTTTGTATATGTAAAGGTTCTTCACACTTTTTTTATTAAAAAAATAAACTCGGTTATTTTCAATTATTTACATAGAGTTAAAAATAGAATTTATTTCTTTTATCTTGTTTTCTACACACACTTAATGAATAAATGAACATGGGAAAGTGAACAAAGATGTTTGACATAATATTATTAAAATTATTATTAAGTAAAACTATCACCTATGTAAATAAAAATTATAATATCTACAGAATAAAATTTATTTTCCTTAAAATTAATACACATACATAAATCTTTTAAAAAAGATTAATAAAATCACTGGTTATGAGTTCTCTTCCACTCTCTTTCTCCTTACTTAAGCAATCATTAATTCTGATTTTGTTTTCCCATTTTTTGCCTTTTCTTATTTTGTTCTTTTTCAAAATCAATTTTAAATACTTATTATAAATAAACATAAAATAATCTTCTCTGAAAAGAACAAAAATACTTAAAATTCTACGAGACCTATAACTGAGCTTTACAAAATTGATTAATTTAGTTAAATTCGAAGAGTAAAATATATAGAAATAAAATATTAAATATTTATAGAATTATATTAATTATTGTACAATAAACACAACAACAATAAAATGGCACAGAATGCACACGATGAGGCGAATAAAATACTTTTTTTTTCTCATTTTCATAATCCATTTTATGTATAGATCATACAATTTGTTTGTGCAATTCAGAGATGCAGTAAAAGCAGCTTTTTCTGTCATGGTTATGAATAGTTTCAAATTACATATGCTTTTTAGGAAAAGTACATTATCAGGATTTGACTACTCAATCAAATATGTGTTTAATGGATTCGGTCCGTTTAACTTCGATGGTTTATTTGTTATCGCTTCAATTACTGTAAAAACAAAAGAAAAAACAAATAAAATCAGAATAAATGAAAAACATTTTTTTAAATAAAAAAATCACGTATACGCCACAGTGAACCAAACTCTAAATTAAATTAAATTTATTTTAAATATTAAAACAAAATATACATAACCCTTTCAATATTTTATGAATGCTCATTCCGAGCATTTAGGTCAACGTGGAAAAGATAGAGATGCAAGGCAGCCCATTTCATTTTTTGGGAATTTAAATAGGAATTTGGTGAGTTTAAAACACACTGCCATTTCAGTTCTACATCCGAAGAGCAGGTTTATTATTTTTATTATGTATTATTGTAATCTATTAAGATACAATAGGACCTCGGTAATTCAAACTGTTAGAGACCGACCCTAATTCGAATTTCGAACCACAGAGGTGGTTTTACGTATTTCGTAATCAATATTTCGACTGAGAAAGCAGTGTTTGGTGGTTTTAATTATAATACAATTATTTTTGTTGGTCTGAACAACAAAGAAAATATTTATTGTTTAAAAATGTCTGACAAAAGATTAAATAAAGTTCAAGGCTGTTTAAGAAAAAATTGATATTGTGGTTCTGATTTCATGTTTTTAAATAGTTGTTCCACAAGATAGTAGCGCGTGACGTAATGGTTAGTGCGTTGGACTGTTATGCCAGAAGTCTGGGCTTAATAACAGCCGTTCCACCTCAAGTTTTTTTCAGGGCCTCTTGCGAGGTCGTTTTCAATAAATTCATTTCGTAGCGTGATTTTGACTAAAAAACTTGCCAATACAAGTTCATCAGCGTCCTGTTCACGAGGCTTTTGACCCACAAATTTGAATTACAGAGTACTAATTTTTGTAAGTGTTTGAATTATAAGAAACTTAATAAAAAAAAATAGCTGTTTGAATTAATAGATCGTTCGAATTTCTCACTGTTCGAATTACTGAGGTCCTACTGTAGTTCAGTGTTAGTTGGCATGTGTACAGAAATCACTAAATATAATGGCCTAACTCGAGTAATGCATTTGACGGTCATTAGTCTTCTTCTAACCAAGGTTTTATCCTGTTGGTATACGTTACTCTGGCTGTGGCTCCATTGGCAATATTTGAGTCGCTAATTATTGCTTGGGTGTGTCATTTCATGGCCAAGCAATTCCAATTGTCAAAAATGTAGAAATTGCGATGGCAATTGCTTAAATAAACTGTTTTTGATAACATAAAATTTTATTTCACTAATTTGTGGTCACCGCTATTCGTATTTTAACTTTTTCTTTGAAAATAAAGAAGAAATCATTCCAAATCGTGGAGAAACCATTTGGTAAAAGACGAAACGTCGAAATTTACTACCTCGTTGATGGAATCAATAATTTCCTTTCATTTTTCGGGCGAAATTGCAATTGCTGTTGCCAAAGCATCTCCCTAGGCAATATTCAAGGCAATGGCAATAATGAAAGCAATTTACTGCCTTAAAAATAAATTGCCAATGGAGCCACTGGGTTACTAGCTCTTGGTCTATGGTAACAACGCATTTCGATTCTACTGATGCAGTTATGAAGATGTCACAAATAGTAAAAAGAATTTAAATAAAAAAAAAAAAACAAACAAACTCAGTTCAAAAAAAAAAATCATTTTATTTTTATTTGTTTTTGAACCTTGTCTGATTGGGTTAGAATGGTCATAAATTTTGATCTAAGGCTAACTACTGTAAGTTTTATACATTTTGAGAAACCGTAAGAATATGAAAAATTTTCCAAAAGTAAAAAGCAGTTATACACATTTTTTCAATATGCTTTTTTAAAGATTGAAGTACAACACCAAAATTATTATTAATTTTTTTTTTGACAAATGATTCATGAAATCAAAAATTATTTTTTTATGAAAACAAGTGGTCTAGGTTAGGTTAGGTTAGAGTGGCCGTCTGGATGTTGTTGACTCACTTAGACCCCAAGGGTCTATTGTGATACCACTAAAGAAAGTTACTCATGGGAGAGTAATGAAATTAAGCAAACCATTTTGTACTTTTAATGAAATTTGAGAGACATCTCGTGTCTATCGTTGCCAGTTCTGAGTTCACTGGTATTATCAAAGAAGGGGTTACCGCGAGGTAGGTGTTCCTTCTATTGAAGAGTGCCGGACATGTACATAGAAGATGTTGGACTGTTTCCTCTTCTTCCTCGTCCATGCAGCTTCTACAGAAATGATTGGTGTAGACCCCTAGCTTCATAGCGTGTATACCTATGAGGCAGTGTCCTGTTATGACTCCAATTGTGGAGCTTATATTTTGTCTTCCCAGGGAAATCAAGCCTTTTGACAGCTTCAGGTCTATGCATGGCCGCATATTTGTTTAGTTGCTAGGCAGGTGGTACCCTGTAACCATCTAGCATTTGTTGATTCTAGAGCATATTGTTTGAAAAGGTGTTTGCATGAACCAAAGGGTGTTCCTATGTTGTGTCTCTGTCTAACAGTGGGCAGAAGTGTTCCGTTTTTGGCGAGCTCATCAGCTGTCAGACAAGTGGTCTAACTACTAAGCAATATTTAAACGCAAAAGTTCAAAACAACAAAAATCAATTAAGGACGGGATGCGGATAAGCAATAAACTGGTCTAAAGTAGGGATTATTCGAAATTTCGGTATGGATAAGTCACTTAATTTTGAGAAGTCATAGCATGGCCTCTCATGTGTTTCAGCTTGAACAACCATTCATAAATGGGACACCCTGTATAAGCTTCAATAGTTTATACTTTATTTTTCATATTTGTTATGTGCACGCCTGACTGCAGACCAAAATTTATAATATGTAGGTATTTCATATGTATTATAAAACAATGTCGGTCATATTAATAAACATTGACTAACTTTAGACAGCCGCCCAAGTTATAAGTAAACCTTTCCAATTTTTGCTAAAGTAATCTAACTCTTTATCTAACTTTGGACAACGAATTTGATTGTCTATCTAAACCTTGACAAATTCAATATCTTTTTTATTAAATAAAGCATATTTCCGACTATTTCAGATACTTAGACGCTTTTTAAACAGTCAAAAATCTAATAAATACGACTGTCTTTGTTTATTTGTTATTTGAAAAATATAATGTAATCAAATTCGAACAAAAATATATTAACCTTTTTCAGTTGTATTCTGCTGTACATCTTCATCCGTTCGCTGCGCGTTAAGACAATTAAGCCATTCGGAAAGTGTAATTTTCTTATCACTATTCACATCACAGTATCGTGGCATTTTCTTGCCACATTTTCCGAGTGTCCTATAGGCAACAAATGAGATTTGTAATTTTTATTCAAATATGATATTCTTATTTAACATACTTGTGAGCTGTAACAAGTTCTCGGAAAGTTTTCCATTCTTTTCGTTCCCACGACTTATTTTTGTTCTTATCCAATAACACAAAACTTAAAGTAGCAATTCGTTCATCTTCAGAATTCCATTTTGTTGAGCTAGAATTGTAAACAATTTTTGAATCAAGATAAATATTAGGTACATATGTATCAGCAAAACTAACCTTGTTATAGAATTTGCACCAATTTGGTCTTTCAGAAAGTCTTTGAGATCTTTCAGGAATTCAGTTTTTCTAGGCTCTGGGCATCCTTTCATGGGTCGACTTGTTGGATAAATTGAGTCACATTGCGGTCTCTTGTCTTTCAACGAAGTTCCTGGTATATTTTTGCCGGTATCTTCGTGGACACACCAACAGTAGCCTGTCGAACGATAGCATTGTACTCGCTGATATCGTCCATCGGCTGTACATTCTGGAACATAAAGTGCAGTTCCACCATTTTGTTCGTCTAATGCAACCAATCGATCAGCTTGGCAATCATAGTCTCCATCTGAGTCTCGAAGTGTTTGCCCTGAGTCCTGAAGGATGTCTCGAAGATCTATAATATCAAAAATAAATAGTTTTCTTTGCCTTAAAAATGTTTATCAAACATCCATATCAAAGGCACATTCTATTTTACAACAAAAAACCTATTTTTGTTTAGATTAGTAAGTTTTACGGTGACAATAATTTTGAATTTCGAATGACATAGATTAGTTAGTATTTGAATAAATTACAACTGATGTTCAAGGCCAAAAAGATAAGTCGGTAGAGGGCGTTAGTCGTTAGTATGTTTTTTTTTTTGTATCGATTTTTGTTTTCGATGCAAAATGAATTTTGATTACAATAATATAGAACAATCCAAATTGATAATTAGTAAAAGTTTTATGAATTTTTGATTTTTTTTTCGAAAGAGGAAGATAAAACTATATACATACATAGACATTTATTTTTTGTTTCTCTCGCACAAACACAAAATAAAAACAGAAAAAAAAAAGAAAGAACTATAATATACGTACAATGTTTTACTGAATCACTGATGTTATTATAAGTTCCATTGTCATCATCGAAATCGTATTCACCGGAATCGGCATAGTCTTCCAATGTGTGACTACTTTCATTATCATCTTCACTGGTGTGCTCTTCCAATGGAAATTTATGGAGTTTGTGATTTTGGGTTTGATGGAAAGTAGGATTGTTTTTATTTTGAGCTTGCTGACTATTGATAACAGATGGCGTTTGTTTGTTGTAGAGATGACCTGTATATATTGTAGTAGTAATAGTATGGGTATGTTGTTGAAAAAAGAACTAACCATAACTTTTACATAAGAAAAAGAAACAACAACAACAACAACAATGGGCTATGGGAGTTTCAACTTAGCTATAGCTACAAATTTATTGATATACATTTACAGAAAATAAGTGCTATTTTGTTGTACAAGAAATGTGTAAGTTTATAAAAATATATTTTTTTTTTTGAAGTATACATAATTATGTACATATGTACATCTTAATTGCAGGAGAATTTTTGATTGTGTTTAAAAAAAAATAATGTGTAAAGAAATAGCAAATTGTGAAGAAGATAATTAAGCAAGAAAGAAATATTAGTGCATTCAAAACATCCAAAGATAATGTTCTACTCAAATAAATGGAAGCTGACAATAATTTACCTATATCATACAAAATTCTATTTTTATAAATTATATTTTTTTAGAGGTTTAATTTATATCGAACAAATTTGCATCTTGATGAGAATATTGTAAAACAGATCAGACGCACATCCTGAACAAAATTCGCAGTAAATGAGACTTATAAATCTTAGTCCGAAGCCAAATTTATTGCAGCTATATCTTATATATCAGGAACGAGCCTACACCTGATTCACACTAAAATTTTATCAAATTGAAATTTAGTCCAGGAATTATGCATGTGTGTACATCAGACCTTGCGTTAGATTCAGTTGTTATGATATTTGCTGAGTTGTTAATGATATTGACATCAAGAAAAAGCCAAGTTTTAGAGATCGAGTACCGAACGCAACATGGTCAAAAATTAAAAAAAAAATAAAACCGAAATTTTCGCGCTTTTTCCAGTAATTGGTGATTTTAACCCTAAAGGACTCTTCTAACTTCGTTCTACGATTTCAAAATAACTAAATTTTCTTCAATTTGAGCCCCGAATCGTCTCTGTAGACACAATATTTTCTAAAATACAGCTACAGTGAAATCTCCCTTGGGCGGACAGCCATGGTGCAGAAATTTGTGTCCGCCTAAGGGAGTTGTCCGTTTAAGGGAAATCAAACAAAAACACTAATTTTCAAAATTATGTAAGAGTATATACCTATTCATTTATTAACAGAAGGCGCCAGTTATAGCTATCATTAAAAATTTTAATGATTTATTTTAAGACGTTTAGAAAGTAAAATCTATAATTATTGTGATGTCAACGTAAAGCTTATGATTTAATTATTATATCTGGCAAAAAAAAAGTCAGTTTGGCCCAACCTTTCTCATAAAATGACTTTTATTAATTCAGTGATCATTGAAATGGTAGTGCAATCATTGAAATACTGAAAGTCGATTTCTGTGGAAGTTTGGGCCCAAATGAATTTTTTTTGGAAATAAATATTAATTGAGACTTCAGCTTCAGATAGACAAAATTCGCACATACATAATAGAGTTTCTTGGCTGGCAGCTGGCACGCATGTATTTTTCCATTACATGAAAAGAATTTGATGCTCGCTGTAGAATGCAACTTAAAAAAAAAATACCGTTGCCAAAATTATCATCATGATGACATGTTCAATCCTGCTCTGGTGTCCGTCTAAGTGAAAATATTTTGTCATTCATATGTGAAATTCCTGTCCGTGTCCGTCCAAGGGAGTGTCCGTCCAACAGAAACTGAAAACAATGAAACTTATATGGAGCAATTTCCGTACAAAAAAAATTTTCCGCCTAAGGGAGGTGTCCGCAAAGGGAGATTTCACTGTATTCAAATCTTTGCAATAGTAAATTTTTTATAACAACAAGTAGTATACAGGGTGATCGGTATAAGATGCACCAAACTGCTGGAGCAAGTAGGTTGGCTTAAGATAAGAAAAAAATCGTATGGGAGGTCGATTTCCCCCCGCTTAGGCAGGAGGGGCAATTTTCTAAAAATTTGACTTAAAACAGAAAATGCCATGCTATACATTTTTGGAAAGCCAGAAATCTCTTCTTTGATTTTCATTTTAAATTAAGTTGTGTTAGTGAATAGTTTTTGAAAAGTTAATTTCCAAACTCGAAATTTTGAAAAATGTGAGGGGTAGTCTAAATACCCCCGTTTAATCGGGAGGGTCAATTTTCTTAAAAAAAATTACTTGAAATAGAAAAAGATCTTGTAAAATCCAACCACAACATCTGGAACAAAGTCATATACCTGTTTTTTAAAGCCAGAACTCCATTCTTGAATTTTCTTTTTCAATAAAGTAAGATTGAAAGTCAAATGTGTATTGATCTGCTAACTTACTAGCGCCAACTAGCCTACTCGCTTACTAGCGCTGGACATAATGTAGACGTTACCGCGAACGAATTCAAGCTTGAGACTAAACACGTGGACCTATTTCAAATTTAGTACCTACACACAATTTTTATGTATAATTTGTATTTAGGCCTTCCTAAGCGGGTAGCTTTCGCATACAAACATGTTTTTCAAATTTTCTGAAAAACACTTCTAAAAAGATTTTCAATAAAATAATTTTTGTATTTTTGTAAGGGCCAGTTGTACAAATATTTGATCCGTGGTTCAGGAATTTTAACTCACCAATTTCGGCGGATTAACTGTGGTTCAACGAAGGTTCAGGCATGTAATTGGCTCTTAGTGCATATTAGAACCTTGAACCATCGTTGAACCTCAGTTAATCCGCTGAAATCGGCGAGTTAAAATTCCTGAACTACGGATCAAAATTTAAACCACGATTGTACAACTGGCACTAAAGCACATTTCAATTGAACTCCGTTTCAGATAAGTAAACATTGTTAGTGCCAAAAAAGAATAAAACTGGTTTTTGTAAACTTACAGCTTCACTCTTAGTTTTATACGATTAGCCTAGTAAAATTAGACAAAAAAATATCCAAATTGTTGAATTTTAGTGGAGAACATTATTTTTGTCTCTTAAGAATTTTTCAAAAACTACCCTAAATTTGAAACGTGTGTGGTTTAAGTTTTTACGAGGGGTTAAAGGGGTTGAATTTCAGTTTTTTGCAAATTTCTCAAAAACTGTCAGTGTTTTTTTTTTTTTTTTTAATGTGAAGGAAACAGTTGTAGCTTATGTAATTTTACAATAAAAAAGTTATAACACTTTTTTTTCGTACAATAGATTGTAAATTTAGTCAATAATTCAAAATAGAGCAAAATGGTTGACTTTAGAAGCTAAAACTTTCGTTCTAGTAATCGGATCTCCAAGGTTGGAGTCTTTAAATCGAGCCAGAATATGGGGCTACATTTTTATATATTCAATCTTTTGAGAAGAGGTACAAAATTTTGTACTAGGGGGGTGATTGAATCCGCCATCAATGCGATTTTTTGCAAAAGTTGATGAAAAATTTTACAATTTTCAAATATAATATTTAACAAAGATATTGCACCAACCCTCTTTTATAAAGTTGTCATAGGTTTTGGTGGAGTAAATGCCATAAGAGAGGTAGGAAGGGTGTCTTAAAGCTGAATATTCCATTCAACCAGATTAGAATACAGGTACACTTTGACAAGATGTAACTTAAAGATGAAAAAAGTACTGGAGATCGTTAATACCTCATTTTGTAAGATTTATCTTTTGTTACAAAAAAAAATCCAGACGAGTTATTACATGAAAAAAAAAATGACCAGCTGTTTCAATATGGTGCATTCGACACTTGTCACAACACAACACACAGAATGTATGTTTCTTCTTCAAAGTTATATTAATGGAAAAACACTCTTATTTAACACTATTGTATTTTACTTATGAGAATAATTATCACTTCGGCTAATTATTGTTAATTTTAAGATGAATTATATGTAAACAAATTTTGTAAAAAATTGAAGAAGAAAAATAAAAATTAAATTGAATTTTTCCTAACCCCTGCCACTCCGAATTTTTATTTTATATTGTGGAGATGTACCAAAACACATACGATAAATAAATATTTGCCCGTTAAAACATGCAACTTCAATAAATTTTTCTGACTTAATCCAGTACAATATTAAGTTTGTGCACGTTTTTCTCAAAACCTATTGATTGTACGAAAAAAAGTGTCATAAAATTTTTAATGTAAAATTACAAAAGCTACAACTTTTGCCTTCGCATTTTTTTAAAAGCACTGATAATTTTTAAGATATTTGCAAAAAATTAAAATTCAACCCTTTTCACCCACCACCGTAAAAATTTTAGCCTCGGTCCGAATTTAGGGTACTTTAAAAAAAAAAAATAAACTAATAAATTTGGTGACACAACGGCTCATGAAGAACCAGGGTCTAGTGACTTACAACTCTCAACCATTCCTGTGTGCATGTCTGCCCGGAAAAAAACTTAAGGTGGAAGCGGCTGGTATTGAACCCAGACCTCTGGCATGACAGTCCATCACACTAACCATTATGCCACGGGCTACTACGAATGCTTGAAGAAACCATATTTTAAAATGTAGATATTTTGGTAGTATAGGTATGTGTTTAAATCTCGGAGTCTATGTTATTCGATTGAAATCAAAAAGTAGTAGAAGTATCCAAAAATCCAATCAAAAACGACATATTTACCTACAAAGTTTGACAAGAAAAGTTCAAAATCTAATGCTGACCATCTACAACATTCGGATTTACAATTCCGAAAAAAAAAATAATCCGTAAGTGAAAAAAGTATCAAATACAATTTTTTGCATTTCCAAAGTTTTACAGAGCACCAATTCAAAAGTGGAACGTAAAGAATTTTCGAATATAGAATTCACTTTCAGAACGAAATATAGAGTAGAGGGTATAGAGCCCCAGTACTGGGAGAAATGCTAAATATTTTGTGGGTATGGTATGTTTCGCCAGAATTGTTTGGCAAATTAACGATTCGCGGTGGTACATTTCGCCGTTTCTCGTTTCGCATTTTTTTATTTAGCATTTTGTTATTTCGCAATTTTCGTTTTGCAAATTGCGTTTGGTTTTTTATATGATATGACAAACCATCATTTCGCAATTTTCACTTAATATTTTGTTTGATTGGCATATTTAGGTTTAGCAATTTTTTATTTGGCATTTTTTTATTTGGCATTTTATTATTTTGCTATTTTTCATTCAGCATTTTGTTATTTCGGGCGAAATTTTAAGGCATGTAATTTAATGGAAGCCAAAACATTGCCAAACAATCGAATGCCAAATAAAAAAAAGCTGAACATCAAATTGCCAAATAAAAAAAAGCGAAAAAACACTGAATAGAGAATATAAAAAATATAATGCACCTACGAAAATAACTGCCCAATTGCTTAAAACCCGTTTTTCCTTGGAGTAAAATGTGAAAATCCTCTTTCTGTTATGCACTTACCTTAACTAAGCAAACAAACTGAAATCTTAAATCGCGAAAGTGATTACGGCAAAAATTGCAAAACAACTAAAAAAATATTACCAACGCAAGCACGACTAAGCAACGGCTCAGAAAAAAACTGTTAATCTTGAAAAGAGACGATGGTAATGAATGTTCAAACGATCAAAACAACAAAACAGCGAAATAATCTATTAGCGAAATAATAAAACGGCTTGACGGTATTTATCGAAATGATTAAACGGCGAAACGTTATTTCGCAAAATAATGAAACGGCGAAACAATATTTTGCGAAAAAACACTTGGCCAAATAATAAACGATTTAACAAAGAAAAACTAAAGAATAATTTGCCAAATGAATTTTGCGAAATGATTGAAAATATTTTTAACAAAAAGCGAAATATAAAACCGCCGAATGTTAATTGCAGAATGATTGAAAAACGTAATGAATAAAAAAGAAAATGTAAATTGCCAATTAAGAATTGCGAATTAAACAAAATATTTAACGACTAAGGCGAAACAAGAAATGCTAAATGAATTTTGCCAAACAATGGTGACCCATATTTTATTTTCATAGATAAGTAAAAATAGGAGGGCTGCAGTACGTAAAAATTTATTACTTTACTGCACCGACAAAATTTGTTCAGCAATTGAAGTCCGTTTGGAATTAAAAAAAAAAGTTACATCCCAAACTATTAAATATTCTATACATTGTGAATTGTAGAAAAATAATAGTTTTATCCCTGACGGAACTGCTTGAAAAAAAACGACAGGGGTAAGCATCGCCATTAGCGAAAAAAATTTATATACTACAAATTATCGACAGGAAAAAAAACAAAGTTTTCTACGGATGGATTAAGATCTAAGACCTGAAAATTCCTCTTTGTAAAATAGGCCTGCAGGGGATTTACTGCAATAAACAGGTAAGTTGTTTAACTACGAATTAGCGGTGTTTTTTTTGTCTAAACTCCTTTGGACTTGGAAAATTTTATATACAGGGTGATCGGTTTAAGATGCACCAAACTGCTGGAGCGAGTAGGTTGGGTTAAGACAAGAAACACAAATTATACTTAATTACATAAAATTTTGAAAAAAAATTGTTTGAAACTTCTTTTTTCATTTTTTTTTTTTTTTTCAAAATTTCGAGTTTGGAAAAATAATTTTTTTAAAAACTATTCACTAACACAACTTAATTTAAAATGAAAATCAAAGAAGAGATTCCTGGCTTTCCAAAAAGGTATAGCATGGCATTTTAAATTGTACCGTTGGCGTTGTTTTTTTAATATTTTTTTTTTCTGTTTTAAGTCAATTTTTTTAGAAAATTGCTCCTCCTGCCTAAACGGGGGGAAATAGAACCCCCTCCCATACGATTTTTTTCTTGTCTTAACCCAGCCTACTCGCTCCAGCAGTTTGGTGCATCTTATACCAATCACCTTGTATATTAGATTTGGGAATTCTCGGCACTTAAGGCATGTTTTTTTTTGCAAGCGTGGAGGAAATTGGTCGAAAAAACGTCATCGGGGATTACCGAAACCAACGCCATCACAGAAAAAACATTTAGTTTCTATCGATAACATGTATGGAATTCATGCCGGTAACACAGTTTTTCTCCGTGCTTAGCTAAGCCCCAATGGACTTGGTTGTTGTTGCATTTGACACGTTAACTGTCAAACCCCGACATCGTTTTTTTCATCCAGTTTCTTTCGGGCTTGCAAAAAACACGGCTTTATAAGCCCGAAAATTGTTTAGCCCCAATATTATTATATTTTTTTTTCGAAAAAACAGGGGTTAAGTTAAATAGCCGTGTTGAAACAAACAGATCCTAATAGAATTATAAGTATTGACGCCGGTACGATTTACCTAAGTATAATTTTTGAATGCTTAAATTTAAGAAGAAGGAGACAAACAAACTGTCGTGCTTGGTGAAATGCTTTGGACTAAAGGTCATAACTATCTACCATTTGAACTTAAATTTAAGGCTCAGTGAGTATGTTTTATAATGCAAACTAGCCGGATCATTTGAAAATGGTAAATTACTTTCTTATTTTTTTAAAAGATATTTACATACATATAGGTCTTCTTCTAGGATATCAACTCCTATACATTTTTCTGAGTTAAAAATGTCAATGACTCGATCAGCAAATTTACAGCAGACCTCAAAAATTAAGGAGAATGGTACGTTTGTAATTCTACAGCTTGTAATCTATATATATAAAAATGGATCCGTTTTTGTTCTCGTACGCGCATAACTCGGCCGAACGTCATCCAAATTAAATGGGATTTTTTTTGTTAGATTTGTATTGAATCAGATAAATACACTACGGAGTAAAAACTTGGAAAATTAGGCCGGAAAAGCTGGAAAAGTTGGAGTCGTGATAACAACAAATTTCATACTTTCTAAATTGTTTTTTGTTCGAACGCGGTCTTTCTACATTGGCGATTGATACGACTTTCGAAAGGAACATAAATAAATAAATTAATCAATTATAGGTGGAACAAAGTTCGCCGTGTCAGCTAGTTAATTCATAATACCTAAACAAATATTTTTGGAGGATTATCAGTTCTAAATTATGGTACCCGCTTATACATAGATTGAATTGAGTTTTTATATAAAATTCAGATGGACTGCTAACCAATGTTTAAAATAATTTGGATTATTGTTTACAAGTTCTTATCTAAATATGTTTAAAAATAAATTTAAAATGGTCTTTTATTAGTTCAAACAACAAAACAAAACAAAAAAAAATTGCATTCATTTTTTAAATTTTGAAACGATTCAAATTTATCATTTTAATGCTTTACCAATGAGCAATGAAGTGTTATTAAACAGACAAACAGATAAATCATTCCAATCCAACAACATAACAAAAATAGCAAACCATAGAACTGTGCCCCCAGAACCGCAATTCTAAATTGACTTTGATGAATGTAAACAAATACAAAAACAAAAAACAAATAAACATTCAACATAAACCAAAAGCTAACTTACGATTGATGCCGTCTTTGCTAATGCAATTGCTCCATTCCAGACTCGAAAGTTTATCATCATCATCGACATCGCAGAATTTTCCAAAACCCCTACTACAACGACGAGGTTTGACAGCCTTAATTAAAAATAAAGATAAAAGAAGATATTTTAATATTAACATGTCAATCATATTCGAAGAGAGATGCTCTCTATTGAATCAAGTTCAGAGCCAAATTCAAGTGCATTAAATTTGTATCATTTCGATATAGACTCACCCTCTTGACGGCCTTTTTAAGTTCTCTGTATTCGCTTTTGTCCAAAACGCTGTTTCTATTTGTATCAAGATTAGTGAACTTCCATTCCAAAACAGTTCTGTCTGAGGGAGTGGAGGCATCTTTATGCAGACCCGATCGTAGATATTCATTTTGGTAGACCTTAAGTAGGTTAACATTGAAGAGACTTCGATCTTCTGCAGAACATTGACGACGTCCTAATACTCGCCCATTTCCAATTCCAGCACCAGCTAAGCCGCCACCACCAATTAGTAGTCCGGGGTTTAGGTGACGTTGTGGTGAACGACGAATATTGGCCTTGTTGAATTCTCGACATCGAGGCTTGCCTATTCGCACGGAAGTATTCTCAATCGGCTTGCCTGTGATGTCAGAACACCAGCAACCGCTATCGCCTAAGCACTGAACGGCTGCATAGGTTCCATCATTCTTGCAGCGAGGAATGAACTTCGGTGGACTCTTGCCGAAAGCTTTGTGTTTGAGGGCATATTCTCGAGCTTCAATACAAGCTGTAAATTTCAAGGCGTTTCACAAATTTAAATTCAAATCTTCGTTAATTTTCGACGACATACATACCTTTGCAAGGCCCTCGATACTTTAAGCTAACTTGGTGTCCACTGCATTGTACTCGAATCAAATGACATCGGGTTGGGTATGTCTGATCATCGGTACCACACACCGGTCGACCTTTTGTTTCATCGCATTCGCCTCCCCTTGCTGCACACTCTGATATCTGAAAGATATGAAAAATATTTCCATTACACATTATAGACAAGTTTCTCTTTTAGTTTGTACACTTAGAGAAAAGTTTTGTGGATACATATTATTTTATACAAAAATATGTAAGCAGATGAACTTAAAATTATCATCATGAACCTCTTATCACACTTGGTAAACGGGAAACTCCCGTGAACTATTTGTACGTTTTGTTCAATACATTATTTAACTGTACAAGTAAAGTTCAGTCTCGGTTCAACGTGGTTTAATATTAAATCCGAAGTAATTTTAACTTGATGATTTCGGCAGATTAACTGAGCTTCAACTAGGGTTGAAGTGTTATGTGATAATAGCCAGTTCCTAGCTTGAACTCAGTTAATCCACCGAAATTGGTGAATAAAAATTCTACATTTACGGAGAATATTTGAACCACGATTGTACAACTTTTACTCACTGATTTCGGTGGATTTACTGAGGTTGAAGTATAGAATTGTCTACTATCACATACCTACTTGAACCCTGAACCACGATTGCGGCCGTGTGCGAATTGGATTAAATTTCGATTAAATTTTATCCCAGATTAAATTTTTAGGTGGTGTGTGAATTGGGTTAAAATAACGATAAATTTTATCCCAAGATTAATTTTTGACACTAGTGAGGTGAATTATCCAGTTCACGTTTCTGAGATCTCACTGAGCGAGCTCCGTCAGCTCCACTGAGTTGGAGGAGAAACTTGAACAAGATTTCTCCTCTAGAAGTCAAAATCAATTTCCATCTCTTTTTTATTACTTAATCAACTGCGACAAAAAATAATTGAGCAAGCGAATCCAAAAAATATCAGCCTCAGTTTTTGACAGCAAAAGTGAGGAATCTCACCGAGGAATTACGTTCAGATTTCTGAGATTTCTGAAGTCTCTGAGATCTCAGGGAGCTTTAGAAACCTGAACTGGCTAAATCTGTACGTAGAAACTTCAAAATTTAATCTCGGACAAAATTTAGGCCGTGTGTGAATTCGGTTAAAATCGCGTTAAATTTTATCCAAAGATTAATTTTTGACACTAGTGAGGTGAATCTGTACGTAGAATTGTCAAATTTTAATGTCGGATAAAATTTAATCGCAATTTTAAACGAATTCGCACACGGCCTTAATCGAAATTTTAATTAAATTCACACACAGCCTTAAACCCAATTCCCACACGGCCTGAGAATCAGTTATTCCACCAAAATTGGTTGGTTAAAATGGCTGAACTACGTTTTAAATACTTTGCACATGAATATCTAAACAGAATTCCGATTAGTTTGCTTAGCAAAAATTTCCGTTTTTGCCAATTGAATTAAAAAGGTTAAAAGTACCAAAAAACTGGATTTTAACTTTCGATTATGTATAAGTTATGAATTCGATACTTTGAACAAAATTTGACATTATGTTGACAGGAAACACGAAAAAAGTGGGCCTCGCAATTTTGCCCGTCTGTCTTTTTTTTTTTTAAATTGTTAGCTAACTTTTTTTAACAATTTTTTTTTTACATTTTTTAGGACCATCAATAACGGTACTTTTACTATATTTTTGTTTAGTATTTTACAAGCTCATAATTTAATTTATATAAATAGGCTATTTCTTGGTGAACAAAATTCCGGAACATGGTTATTAAAGGTTATGCCTATGGAACCTCGTAAACAGTTCAAAAAATTTTGATCAATTTTTATGGATCAAATCTTTATGGATCAAATTTTTTCATAAAAACTAATTTTAAATTTAAATTAAAATCGTAATAATATTTTGAAATTTAGATATATTTCAAAAATGGATAGAACATTGTTTTTTCGAAACTGAATTTTTAACTCCATATTTATAAATAGATACTAGAATTTACTTGAAATGCAGAATTATTTCAATTGCTTTAGGCATAACATGGGTGCAGTTTTATCAAAACCGTAAGAGTCATTTTTGAGAAAATTAAAAAAAAAAAAACATTGAATGGTAGCTGCCCGTTCTACTAGATGAGTGTTGAGAAACCCTCGAATGTACACATTGAATAAGTAAACAAAAAAATCACTACAGTGTGCCACCCGTGACGATAGAATTCCCCAAATTCACCATTTTAGCACCAATCCCCTTAGAATTGAATCTATGAAGCGAATGTTTATTCGTTTAGCTTTAAGGCCTTGTGTGAATTAGCATACAATTTGGTCCTAAGATTATTTTTTGACACTAATGAGGTGAATCTGTATGTGGAAATGTCAAAATTTAATCTCGAATAAATTTTAATTGATATTTTAACCCAATTCGCACACGGACTAAGTTTGTTTGGTAGTAAATATCGCCGCACCTTTTTGGTGAAACGTCATCGAGAAGTCGCTGACATTATTTTCTTGCTCCGAATTTTTACTGATTTCATTCATTGATTATACTATCGCTCACTATTGTTTTCTTAAACCTAATTCATCATCTTAATCTTAGAGTTGCCTCAATTATTCGTCTTTCTCAATTTCACACGAATCAAAGCTGGACCATTTTGAACCAATATTCAGGCTAAAAATGCACAAAACATTCTTGACTTATATAGATTTTTTTTTCTCTCAGTGTATTTAGAAATCTTACCTTAATTTTTCTATAATTCCATCTAAGACAACACAAAATAAAGTGTCGACATCATTTACCAGTTAAAGAGACATTTCGCATTTGACGTTTCTATTAAGATGACCCCTGCTAGGTTTTGCTATTAAAGGTCGCCTACACACCACTTGAAAACGAGTGTCATTTTTGTACCTGTTGTTCATTTTTCTGCAAATACATAAGTTCATGGCTTGATTGCCAATCCTATATCTGAAAATCTATATTGTTATTCCTATAACTTGTGCAAAGGTTTTATGTATCTTTGTAATTCTCTCAGCCTTATAATAATTGCGCTGTCGCCGACTCAATGGGGGGTATCCTACCTGTCGACAGACTGTCACATTGTTAAATTATCATCCATATATTTATCTTTACCCGTACTGGCGTGGTGGATAACAACATGTTGCAAAGGCATTTGTTGATGAAAAATTTAAGCCATTAAAATGTAGTTATGTTTGTCTGTTTTCTTTTTTTATTTTTCTTTTATTTTTTTTTTCTTTTAAAACTTATTTACTCTCATTTTAAGGAATCTTAATTGATCGCCCGCAATGTTTCTGTATTGGAATCTCCCCGAATGACATTTTAATGGATTTTTCTTTGGACAAAAAATATTATAACCGTGACAGTTGACAGATATCGATAAATAATTAATTTATCGTATGAGTACACTGCTACCAGATTAACGGTGAAGTATTTAAGAGATTTGACAGGTTTTGCAAATATTTTATAACTGAATATGCGTCTATGTAAAAAATCTAGTACTTAGTTTATGCAAAATGTGGCATTTAATTAACGTATTTGTGACATTTTTTCTTAAGACCTTAGCAGTTAAGAGATTTATGCATGTTAAAGTACCTACATGTGCTTTTAACAAAGTTAAATTAAGTTTTAAAAAGAAAAAATATTATTTTTGTATTGAAAAATCAATTTAATTTAAATAAAATTCAATAAAGAAAATTTAGCAAAAAAGAAAAAAGAGCCTTGGGAAGTAGGTATATTTTTTTGTTTTCAAATTAAAAAAAAAAACGAAAGAATATCCTTTTTAAAGAAAAGCCGTTTTATCAATTTAAGTTTAAATGAATTTTTGGCAGAAAAGTCTGTTTCAATAGCCACGAAAATTCTTTACAGTCCAAACCCCCTCTCATTTATTTCGTATTTAAAATATTTCCATTAAGTAGCACTTCACTTACCCTTTCCTTGGAAAAAATAAAATCCTTTAACATATTGTTTTTTTTTTTTTAATGGAAACTATTAGCATCCTTAAATTATTCTTTGTTTTAAGTGCTTTAAAATTCACCTTATAAAAGCTCATCCTTTGAAATTGAAATTGAAGGTCGAATCTGTAACAAAAAAAACTTCCCCATACCAACAATTGCAATAAACTTCTTTATGGAAATTCATTAAATATCGTTTGGATAAGGTTCTTTTATGAAACTTTTAAAATTATAAAAGGGGGAGCAGTTTTATAGCATGCAACTTCAATACAGATTCAAACCAGAAGACAGTGTTCTCATTTTACCTTTGTTTGTTTTTATGTTATCTCCCTATACTATTTGCAGCACCCGGTTCACATTGCCACGTTGCTCTTTAGAAACATTTACGTCCAAGGTTGGTTCTTTCATCTCATTTATTAGACAAGTTTCAAAGAAAAATAACAAAAAAAAAATCGCACAAAATTCTAATAAAAATAGATTAAATACAGTTTTCTCCCCTTTAAAAGAAAGTCTGTGCATTCACTCAATGGAAAATGCACAAAATTGATTGCTATTCAAAGAAAATTATAAAGGATTTTTCCATTGGAGTCCCTTACCCTTCTTGGAAACTCGAAATGAGGAAAATGGTTTAAAACAAATTTCTAAGCATTAAAGAGGAAAAGGTTACGTGAAGTTTTTCATAAGTTCAGTCGCTCGTTTTTTGAGAAATTTATATTAATACACAATCAACGTCTTTTTTTTCAAATTTACAACTTAAGCATTCTTTTTATATCAAATAACTTAAGCCTAGTTTATGCATCAATGCGAAGTGATATTCAAATCGAAATGAAACATCAATAAATCTTGCCTCGAAAGGTTTATAAAGAAAATAAATTTTGTTTTATATTTGGTTTAGGTAAGTCCGTTGAATTTTATTCACCAAATTTCTTCCTCCTTGTAAATAATTGCATTTAATTTTATTGAATTTTTCACGCCTGGGAAAAGAGCTAATTTTGTGTATGAAAATTTCACTTGGCTTCGATCTATAAACTAGGCTAAACTTGCTAAATTAAATACCTACATCATTTTAAAAAAAATTTAACAGGACCCTGCGGTGGCGCTCGGCAGCTTATTAATAAGTGCTTTGGACTCTCATTCTTCACAGTGGAGTAATAAAGATAAATAAAACCATATTTCATGGTGCTTACTTAGGTGTTGTGATATAATTTTTTTATAGAGTATTTTTCGAGAAATTTTTGGCTATGATAATGGTTTTGGATTAAAAATTTCTTTCAGCAGAAAGAAAGGGCTTGTTAAATTATTAAAGTAAATAATTCTTCGGATAGTTTCTTCACCTCGAGGATTTTTATTATTTAAAAGTGGTCATCAATATGTCATTTTAGTTTACACATACCCAGGAGTATCTCGTTAAAAAAATACGCACGACTGGATTGTCCGAACTTGCGTTTGTAACAAACATTTTAATGACCAAATGCTTAAAACGTCTAAAGAACTAAATAACTAGATTGTTTTTGTATTTATTTATACATATGTGCTACAAATTTTTAAATGCAATATTGTTTGAACTAAGCACCGGATTGCAAAATTACAATTAATTCGATGTAGCCATAAAATGTATTCTTACGGGAACAACCCAAAAATAAGGAATTTTCCAAAAAACGTCGAAATTTTTTGGGAAAAATCTGAAACGCTATTTTCTTATAACTACTTCAGATATTAAATTTATTACGTTCAATCAAAATCGTTAACCGTTTTTTTTTATACTTTACCATGTTTTTAAAATTTTTGCCAAGTTTCATTTTTATGCATCAATAAATACAATTTTGCGGAATTTTTTAGTGAAAGACTAAAAATTTACCTATAATTTGTATGGGAAATTTCAAAAGGTCGGTAGCACGTGTTAATGTAAACCGATTTAAATTAAATTTTGCACAGAATTTTTTTACCCGTTTATATGAGCCAAAACTAAAGATCGGATAAAAATGATTTGAAGCAAATCAGTTCACCCATCTATAGGCTCAAGCTTAAATAACAAACAAATGAACGAAAAGTTTCGTCAGTTTTGGACTCACTAGAATAAAGATTCAAAATCAAAACTAAACAAATTTTTTTCAAAAATGAAACCAATTTAATATAAAAATATAATTTTTCGACTAAACTAGTAACTAAATGAACCTTCTTCTCTTTCAAAATTAATTTTGAATTTATTCAATTCATTTTTATTCTTTGAGAAATCGTTATATTGAGCTATGTTAGTCCTTTCCTGACCCAATATATACCATCACTTAGTCGTTTTTCTCAAGGTTTTGATTTTTATATAAAATTTGACAATTTTGACAGTTTAAAGTTGCCAACCAACTTATAAGATCAACAAAAAAAATAAATTAAAAGGCCAGTCCCACGAAGAAAAAATCTCTGAGCGCTTTGAGCTATGTGAGACGAAAATTGTTTGGATTAATTTCTTAGTTTTCTTTCTCAGCCAAAACAGCTGTTCTTTTGACAACCAAATTCAATTTTTTTTTTGTGGTGCGCAAGTGCAAAAGTGGTAAATAAATACAAAATAAAGACGGAATGTTAATGACATTTAAGTTCTGCGGATCAAATCCCAGCCTATTTCACCTTATACAAAATTTTGTTTTCAGTCTTTTGCAGGTTGACTGCCTGAACAGAATAGAATGCTGGAATTGGAGCCGCAGACGGAATTGGAAGAGCTGTCAAAAAGTGTCGTACGTTATTTTTTTTTACCTGCCCACAATGCAGTTGTACAACTTTGAATGTATTTTGAAGAAAACCAAAAGAATATTCTTGTGTACAAACTCAGAATTCACATTTTTTGTTTCCAAAAATTTTCCTATTAATAAATAATTTTTTTTCGCGATACAATCACAATATTTTTTTTTCCGACCCAAAAAGTTGTTTTTTTTCTTCATACAAATTGAAACGTCAAAAGTGTCGTACGTGAAAAGTCAAAAGTTGGTGAATTCTTTCGTCTGCAGCTGCAGCTCCGTATGCGGCTACGTTCCGTTGTGTTCGCAACATTGAATTTTCCGTGTATTCAATATTTTGACAGCTATTCCAGCTCCGGCTCCAGTTCCTTCTCCGTCATCATTTTGTTCAGCCAGTTATGACTCTGGAGAATACATAACTCTGGAGAACTCCTTCAATTCTTTTATTCAATCATTTTGAAAGGTATTGTACACTGCACAACTTTAGTAAAAAATTATGAGTCGGTAAATCGGTATTATCGGAAGGCCAGGGTAAAAGATTAGAGAAAGTTTACTCGTATTTAAGTTATATCATTAAAGAAATCTGTACTATAGAAAAATCTATCTCAAACTGTTTTGATGGCCAATATTAGCTTCGAAGGAGTTTTAAAGCAAAACCAGCTTTGAGATGAATAAAATATAAATAGATACATTATGCCAATTATTGCTGTTTGATAATTTTGAAAATAAATTACACTTGTCAAAAAAATTAAGAACAAAAAAAAAATCACTTTTTTTTAGTGTTTTTTGAAAAGTGGTCGTATTTAGAATGCTTTTTGTTTTATCTCAATACGACAACTTTCCACAGAGATACAGCTTTTAAAAAAACACTTAAAAAAAGTGATTTTTTTTTTGTTCCCTTAATTTTTTTGATAAGTGTAGTTTTTGTTTCTTTTTTTTTTAAACCACAATTCTTTTTTTTTTTTTTTTTTTTTTTTTTTTATTTATTTATTTATTTATTAGTTTAACATCAATCAGAGATACAATAACCCCTTATAGACTACCGAATTATTCCTTACGAATATCGAAATTATACGCACAAAATATTCAATACCGTTTATACAAACTCTCTTCAATGCATAAGTTGCTCTCTTACTACATAAAATGTAGGTACGTAACGACGAACCATTGAGGGGTCGATGTTGCTTTGCTTATCATTTCAATCAATCTCATATAAGACATGACAGTGTACATAATTTATAATGACCGATAAATGCAGTTTGGCTACTGTATTTTTTATGAAGCAATTCAAACTAACAAGGCCTAAATAAAAAGTACCACCTATCTAAAATAATATTATAATAATAAAAATTGTTTACTCAAAAACACTCGAGACAATCATAGATCAAAATGTCAACTTAATGTCAAATAAACATCAACATTAATTTTTTTTTGTATCAAAATTGACGTTTATTAGTCAATCAGAATATCAGATAAAGATAAAATACAAGATTATATTATGGAGAATTGGATAAATGAGTTTTTAACGTAACTGAATAAAATATTTATATATGTACAAATAGGGTGTGTCAACAGCTACATAGTACATGCATACTTTCTTTTATGCTTGTAGTAACCATGAAAAGATTGTAGCTTGTTGCTCTAATACTTATTGTACAAGTTTAATTCAAATATTTATAAGTGGGTTAGAAATTTTAACTCAAAGATTTCAAGAGGTTAAACGATGGTTAAAGGTTCAAGTATATTAGCCGCGTTCTGGATCAGGATATATGGACCACAATGACAGCAGTGTTACATATGTATATGGACATCTCTTTTTTACTTACGTTTTAATTATTTTAAGTTGTTTCCTGTCTTCTTTACACTGCAATGTACACTACCTTACCATAAAAGCCATCTACACGCCAGAGTAAGAATTAATGTTTGGATCTTTGAAATAGATCCAGATAGAGAGCAGAATCCCGAATTGTTTTTGTATTACGTGTTAGAAAATGATCCTGATCCAGATTCGTAGAAAATAAAACGCTGCTAAAAAACTAAACACATACCTACTTGACTTGAACCATCGCCGCGGCGCCGCCGTTGAACTTCAGTTAATCCGCCGAAATTAGTGAGTTAAAATTGCTACACCACCGATAAAATAACTGTGCAACTGATGGCCCTGGTGCTACTTTTTCAATGTTTGAGCAAATTCTGAGTTAAACCAGAGTTAGTTAATCCTGCAAATAAATTGAACCCGAATCAAATCGACTAAAAGAAGTTTTACAGTTGTAGAAAATACACATATATCAAAATCGAAGTGTTACACTATGGAAATCCGTTTAAACCCCTATCATTGAAAATAACTGGGTCTAAGAAAAGAAATTAAAATATGAGTCCGAAAATTTAATGTTTTTGATGAAGTAAATAAGCTCTGCTTTGGCTTTTAAAATTCGATATGTTCTTTTCAATTTTCAAAAAGTTTTTCATCTATACCTACCTACCAGATGCTTTTTATATGTGTCTTGAAATTCTTAATAAAATATTCAAAAACTTTGTAGGTATCTTATGCTATCGATACCTTAGGTTTTTTGATTTTGCAGTCAGGGTAACCCTGACATCGTAAATCAGTCCAAAATGCTTTTTGCTGTGTCTTGAATATGAATAAGTAATCCAACAAAACCAGACGAAAAAGAAGAATGTCGTGTCGAATCCCAGGAAAATACTTCAATATTCTTGGTATTAACATTCATGGCTACAAATTGTCTGGCGCAAAACAACACACGTCTGATCTCGGTTATTTTTATTTTTCTCTTATGCTTCTTGTGAGTTTTTTTTTTATTTTTTTATTTTATTTGAGTCTCTTTTTTTTTTTATTTATTCTTCGTTAATCGACTTTAAGACACCAGCTTTGTATACAGCTAGCATACGTCCATACATACAATCAACTCCTCTGAACGAATTAATAATTTCATACAACATCCAATAAAAGGCTATAAGACTTCTCCCACTTAACCAAAGGTGTGATTACATTTTTCTTCATGGTTTCAGTCTTCAGTCTTCAGTCTTCAGTTTTTTTTTTTTTTTTGAGAGAGAAGACAAGAAAAATAACAGGTAAAGCAAGAAACAGAAGAAGAGGAAAGGCTCAATAAGTATCCTTAAATATCATTAACGTGGGATAAGGTTATAGTATTTATATTTAAATTCCTTGTTAGCCTGGAGAAGTTTATAAAAAAAAAGTGACAGACGTTATAATTGGGAATATAGGACTTCTTAAGGCAAACCACAACCACGAAAACGTCTTCTTAAATCATGTGGTTAAAATTAATTTTCTTTGATATACAAATTGTTTTGTTATATAATTTTTATTAATAAAGCTATTATATATTTTGTTTAATATTTTAGAGCCGTCTCATCTCCTAATCGCTATGTGCTTCTTGGTAGTTTGAGGCTTACCATAAAATGTGCAATGGAATTAATGAAAAGTAGGTTGAAATTGTAGATATCTGTCCTCTTAACATTTTAGCCCAGTCATATAAGACATTTGACTTCGAAAAATCGTCGGAAAGCTAGATTTTGGCATACAGCCTTTTGATGGTTTTCGAAACTGTAAAAAGTCCCTACCGATAGGAGTATTGCTAACAATTTAGAGGGGCGTTAAAGGCCCCCCAAAATGATTTCCAGGAAAATATCCCTAACGGTGCCTTGTACAGAAAAAATGTTCATAACGATTTTGTAGCTTAGAAAATTTCCTATAAAAATTATTATAACACTATTTTTCGTAAAAATAACGGTTTTCAAAATAATTCAACCGATAGAGTAAAGATTTTTAGTTTTTCATACAAATGGAGAATATGTACAAATTTACTTGAGGTGATTCGCATACCTACGGTGCGTGTGACAAAAAGCTAAAACGTATAGGTTTAGTCGAGACAAGAAAAAAATCGTATGGCAGGGGGTCTTCTTCCCCCCGTTTAGGCGGGAGGGGCAATTTTCTAAAAAAAATCGACTAAAAAAAGAAAAGAACAACGGCAACACTTACAATGTCACGCTATACTATTTTTTAAAGCTGGAAATCCGTTATTTATTTTTAATTTTTAGTTCAAATAGTTTCTGAGAATAGTTTGGGAAAAATTTATTTTCAAACACAAAATTTTGAAAAAAAAATGTGTTAAACTAATTTTGTTCAAAATTTTACATTATTAAGTGGTATTTTTGTTTTCAGTATTCGATACTCCTATCAATTTCTAGTCAACAACTTTAAACCGGTTGCCTAAATGTTTTTCAGTTTTTGAGAAAATCTAAATCAAGATCAGCATTAACGTCTGTGAAGTTGGCAGGACATTTTTCAATTAGAGTAATGCAACCAAGACAAGAATTTCCAGTTTTTGCTTTTAATTTTGTTTGCATTTCTATTCCGGATTTTGCATAGTTCAAAAAATAATTGGTGTAATCGCGTGACCTGCTAACTTCACTGTAAAGTTAGCAGATCATGCCCTTTTTTCAGCAAACCGTAAATCTATATCACATTGAAATTAGGCTCAAAATTTGCAGTTCATTTTGCAGGTCCAGAAAAGCATAAAACCAAATTTTGAGGTCCTCATTTAAAAAAATTCATAATGACCTGCTAACTTCACTGTAAAGGTCACGCGATTACACCCACTATTTTTTGAACTGCAAAATCCGGAATACAAAATGCAAAAAAAACTGCAAATTCCTATAATATTGGTCCCATTACTTTAAGTGAAAAATGTCCTGCCAACTTCACAGACGTTCATTATTTTATTAGGCAAAAGAGAAATGTATTGTTAACCTACAGGGTCCGAAAATTAAACAAACATCTTAGCTCCTCACCTCATCTATATTCTGTTCAGTCGTTTTTATTAGATTTTTGAGATTATTTTTTTCTAAAGCCTAGTATGCTGCTGATGCGAAACGAAAAATTTCGTTCTGCTTTTCGTTCTGCAGTACGCTGTTCGATAAACGAAATCGATTATTTGGAGAGATCTCCCCTCTGTTTTCGCACATAATTAATTGCCTGTACCATTAATTGTGTGCGGAAAAGTGGCATTTGCTCTCTATTCTTGTTTGTATTTGTTGTTTCTTTCATCACGACATTGGCCACGTTCATCACCACGTTTTTGACAGATCTAAAAATTCAGGTCTGAAAAACGTTTTTCAGACGTTTTTATTATTTTTTGCACTTTAAAATTAAAATCCGAAAAGCGATACGAGACCCAGACGATCAGACCACACACCAAAAAAAAAAACTGGATCAAGAACTGTTTTTTTGTTGCTTTTAGCTGTCATCTGAATTTTCAGATAGAATTTTTCATCTGAAAATTCAAAAAAAAACGTAAGAAACGTAACTAAATGTCAATCGACGTCAACTGAATTTTTATGACTGCTGGCCAATCAGAAGCTCTAAAAATGACAGTTCAGAACTGTCAAATGTGCTGTTGAACGCGGCCATTGCTTTCTGTGATTTTTATGCGTTTGTGTATGTTTTTTGTATTTGCAAATGGTGACACTTTCAAGGGGTAATTTTTTCGTTATTGTTTTCGTAAGCATTTTTTTGTCATGTTGGAGACCAACTAAAAATTTCGTTTTGTATCTGCAGCGTACTAGGCTTAAGTAAGGTACCTACAACATTGTGAAAGACCCCAGTCCATGGCTGCAAGCTTTAGACAGAAGAGGGTAAAGGTTCTTTATAAATAAAAGCTTTTTTGATTTTCGACTTTCTCGCGCTAACGACTTAACCGACTTTGATTAAATTTTTTATTAGGATTTCATTTAAACCTGAAATGCAACATTTTATCAAATGGTACTGTTTTACGAAATCTGTTTGCAATTGTTTGATGATCATGATTTTTCAAATGTACATATGTACACATGTGGGTAGCAGGTTGATCACAATAATGATGAATACACTGAATCCATGTGTGTTTTATTTGCTTGTGTTTCGTACTAACACATAATTATACAGTTAAAAATCGTTTTGTTTGACTTAAAACAGAACAAAAAAAAATACAAAACAATAAAAACTGAATAGGATGTAAATACCTTGGTTTTCAGGATTTACCGCGATTCCATTTGCATATACAAAACCCCCATCATGTCAGACTCTATTCGTTTAAAACAATCCAGACCAGACCAGTCCAGTGCAAGTGCGAGTGTCATCAAAGTGGTCATAAAGTTATTCTCGATGTTACAACAAAAGTTTTATATCTTTACCACACACCTAGCCACTCCTTCTTTAAATACTTTAAATATATGTCCATCATATAAAAATAGATTACTCGATACTTGGAATATCAAAAAATGTCAATTAAAATTTCAACATGCGCACAGAGATGCCAATCACTTGATTTGGTTTTAAATTCCGCATTCGTCAATGATTTTGTTAATAAATTATACCATCCAGTGTCTGGGGCTCTTTATAGTTACATATACATAGGATAATATCTAAACAGAAGAGGCAGTATAGTATGTAAAGATACATATAATATTTCTTGGAAAATAGTATAAAAAAATGACAAATGTCCAAAGTCACGTTGTAGGTAGGTAGGTATATGATTGTTGTCAATGCACTCTCACAAAAGACCATGGAATTGATTTTGTTTGCGTCTTATTATAGAAGTTTGTGCTAGATTAAGTTCTTAATAGCAAAGTTAATACGCCTTGAAAGTCTCACTCAAAGACAGTTTTGATTTTTGTTTTATCTTTAATGTCAGTCTTATCCACTTAAAAAGTTGTCTCAACTGCTGCCATTTATGTAACAAGAGTGTCTATAGTTTGAGGACTGTGTGTATCAACAAGGTATGGAAAAATAAATTTTGTAAACTGTTTTTTTTACTCATGGAGCTAGAAGGTATTTCTTTCTCGACTGTAATTTAAGGTAGAACACGGTTTAGTTTTTATTAAAGCTTCTCTAAAACAGTTCTAATGATTTTGATTTAACATCTAAAATTTCCTTAATCTTAAATCTTTTTGCATATTGCTTTGAACAAAAATTGAATTGCAAAATTATACAAAAATCCCTTTTTTTTTTAAAAGAAAGGTTAAAAATAGTTTGGTTTGTATACCAATGACGCTTTAAGCACTTTTTCCATTTTATCCAAAATGGCTTCAAGGTTTTTGATATACCAGTACAATGTATCAGCTCTGGCCCTAAAACCCCGTTTTTTTTCAAAACTGAATCTAAGGGACAGTTGTACAAACGTGTTTCAATATTTAACCCGTGGTTAAGCAATTTTAACTCGCCGATTTCGGCGGATTAACTGAGGTTCAATGATATGGTTCAAGGTTCAAGCATGTGATAATAGCCAGGTACGTGAACTATCGCTAAACCTCAATTAATCTGCCAAAATCGGTGAATTAAAAATCCTGAACCACGCCGGATAAACACTTAACCCACGATTAAACTGGCACTAAGATTATCGGAATTTCAGATGACAGCGTTCATAGCGCTTCGTCGGTATCACAGTTTTTCTCCATGTTCAACACTATTTTTAAACTATGCAATTTTTTTGCGATTTTTAATTATTTTTATTTATGATTGCCGGGTTAGAAAATAGGGGTTGTGCTAATTAGAGCATAATGAATTGGCACTCGAATTTCGAGGGCTGGAGTCCTAGTTATTATAACTTCGTCAATATTTAAAAAGACGAGTACCTACTGAGTACCATCCTTAAAAAGACGAGTACCTACTGAGTACCATCCTCAAAGTAAACAACTGATTGACAAATTGAGATATGTGCACATTTTAGCCACAACCTGTTTAAAAAAAAAATCTTTAAACAAAAATATAATTAATTATATAATTCAATATTTACTCTAAACTCCGCTTTTATTAAATGTTTTGTATTAAACAATATTTAAATAAATAATTCAGCCCATAAATCTGTGAAAAAACAAATTGTAAAAACCCATCATTTGGAAAATAGACCGGCTTTAAGGTTTTTTTCTTTAATTTTAACAAGATTCAATAGATTGATATGTGTGAGACGAAATGATTATATGTAATTTATTTAAAATATAAAATCTTTAATCAGTCATTCCAGGCGCCATAGTTTCTAGACATCAATGACTTAATGCAAAACAGAAATACAAACAAAAAAAAAAAAACCAATTGACCATTGCAGTATTAAGTCCGTGTTGCATTTTGTAATCGGCAAGCTTCGATGAACTTGTTTTCGTCCATGGAAGTGGAAGCTTTGGTATAAGTAGCATAGCCTTAAGCGTGGGTCTTCTGATTTATGGCTGAAAGGAATACTGACTGTCATATTTGCATGATAAATTATTTATGTGAAATCCATAAACACCTCCAGATTCGTGTATCATGTTTCGATGAACAAAATGATCTTTTTAATCAATGGTTGTTTTTAGATTTCAACAAGAATTCTAGTGTATATTAACCCTCTTATGTAACAGTCGATTTTTCACATTAATATACCAAGCAGGCTTATAATAGTATAATGAATAAGTTTAACGAGGTCTTAATAATCTAAACGGGTCAAGCATCGTACCACCTTCTGTTACTTTATCAGATACTATTCATTTTATTTTTGATACATTTATAGACAATTTCATCATTTTATATAAGCATTTTATAGCATTGCCAAAATTGAATCCTTTTTTCGCTTGGTCACGCCATAGCTTGAGAACGACTTTACCGATTTCATTCATCTTTTTTTTTTTTAAGTTTTCTTACGACTTTCTTTAAAGCGAGTTTTACGGAAAAACTAGTTCTATAGGGGTTTCGAGTTTTAAGTTTTTCAAAAACAATTATTTATTTGATTTAGATGTCAAAATATGTATGAACATTTTGATTTAGATGTCAAAATAATACACATTTGTGAAAAATTCGAAACCCCTACATAACTATTTTTTCCGTAAAACTAGCTTTGAAGAAAGTCAATTATATGGCTGTTATACTTTGTAAGAAGGTTCTTACGGAAAAAAAATTAAGAAAATTGTGAAATTTAACATTAAAATTTGGTTGAAGGTTTTTAAACACTCTGGTGTTACTAAATCATTGTTTACAGAAATCTTTTTGTTTTTTCTTGACAAATAAAAATATTGAATATTTATTTTATTTATCTAATTTACATCTATTTTCGGATTCTTATTGAACCGGTAAATCGTGAAAACCATACTTTCTGAATTGGTTTTTGTTGTACATGCATAATTCGACTCAACATAATCCATAATTTTCATAGGAATGGATATTTATAATTTAATTAATCTTAAGTGGAATTATGTATAATACATATGTACATACAATACATATGTAAGTTCGACAAGTCAACTATTTTATCTTTAAAAAAAAATTTACTTTTTTGTTTCTTTGACGTAGAATTTCGGCTAGTACTTTATTAGGTATTTATTGTTAAAGAAAATGTACACAAATTATGCGATGAATTTGATAAAGAGGTCATACTGAATTTGAATGATGGCACTGATGGTTATTCTAACACTAACTCACTAAAATTCACACCATTCAACAATGATCAAAAGACAAACAAATATTTGTGTCAAAGGAAGTAAAATTTTAGTTAGATAAAATTTGTAATAGATTTAATTTTTTTTTACTAAACAACAAACTCTGACTTAATTCACATAAACATTCATTTTGATATTAGAAGGGTTTGCTATTCAAAATTACTGTAAGGTGCCGTGACTTAAGGCCAAGTGACATAAGGCCAAATTTGGGTGTTTGGCCTTATGTCACTTAACAAAAGCGACATAAGACCAAATTTACACATTTGGCCTTATGTCGCTTTTGTAAAGTGACATAAGGCCAATTTTCTTTGAGACATAAGGCCAAATATAATTATCTAACATTCCCAAGAGCTCCCCTTACAGTAAAAGAGGTTTCGGACATCTTTCAAACGGAAACTATATTGAATAAATTCGGCATGTCGCCACGTATATGTATATATTACTGTAAAAAGCCGAAATAATGAAATTCTAGAATTTACCGTAAATTCTAGAGCACTCAGCATTACGGCGTATAAATAGCGAGGTATGTATGGGGGGGCATGCAGCCCCCCTGCAACCCCCCTGCTTGGCCCACTATAGGAATTGGGGTAGGTGCGAGGTTGGGTGTATGCAAAGTTTTTTTGTTTTTTAAGAATCTGAATTTAAAGAAACTTTGAATTTATCCTATGTATAAACCGCATCTATTTATTTAAAAGAAAAACGGCTACTGCCTCTTGCGAGGAATTGACAAATCCTCCAAGAGTATCTCCTGTCACAGAAAAGTGCCGCTCGTTAGCCGTTCGGATTCGGCAATAAACTGTAGGTCCCCTCCATTCCTGCAGACACGCACACAGGAATGGTTGAGAGTTGTAAGTCACTAGGCCCTAGTTCTTCATGAGCTGTTGTGCCATCAAATTTATTTTTTTATAAACAGTGAGGTAAGATTTACCGGTAAATTCTGCAAAAGAAACTTTGCATACACCCCAACCTCGAACCTACCCCAAATCCTATAGTGGGCTGAGCCGTAATACTGAGTGCTCTAGAATTTACCGGTAAATTCTAGAATTTCATTATTTCGGCTTTTTACAGTAACGTACATACATATACATATACCTATGTACGTGGCGACATGCGGAATTTATTCAATATAGTTTCGGTTTTAAAGAAAACAGTTCAAAGTGACATAAGGCCCAATTGGCCTTATGTCACTTTTCAAAAGTGACATAAGGCCAACTCTTAAAATTTGGCCTTATGTCGCTATTGAAAAGTGACATAAGGCCAAACACCCAAATTGGGTCTTATGTCACTTGGCCTTAAGTCACGGCACCTAACTGTAAAGCTCTGATGAACAGTTTTTTAAAAGAATAACATTTACATGCTGATAAAAAAAAGTACGTATACGCCACAGTTACTCTGCTAATGCTTATTTTGTATTATTTATTTAAAAGGGTCTGTAATATTATGTACATTAGTTAAAACAAGCAAAAATCAACTAAGAGTATTTTTTTTTCACCTCTTTCTCTTTTTATATTTACATGTAATATACAAATGTATCAGTATGTGTAATACGTGCGGCTATCTCAACATTTGGTTATTTCCTTCTTCACCTGATGGTAAATCCTCTAGAATCAGGTACACATTTGGTGCGCTTCGTAAGTTTTTTCTTACATTTTTTGTTTGTTTTTTTTTTTTTGTTAATTTTCTATACCTTAACGCGCTCTCGAATGTCGTATTCGATTGTATTTCCAGACTGTTTCACTTCTTTTTGATTCCAATAGAAAATGAAAAATTGTCTACCGTAATGTGTGTTTGTATGTAGTGGTAATAATTTCAATTTTAGAGGGTCCCAACCACGAATGCCACTTGAAAATAAAGTTTGTGTCCAAAATTAAAAATAAAAATGACCAACTGTAGCTAAAAATGACCAAAATAATTTGAGTCCGAAATATTTGTACCTCTAAATAATGAATTCATCGCATTTATTTTAACATATTCTTCATATTACACAGATGACATATTGTATTTGTATGTATTAAGTCTAGTTTATATATCAATGCGAAGTAAAACTCAAACCGAAATGAAATATCAATAAATCTCGCGTCGAGAGGTGTTCAAAGAAAAATTAATTTAGTTTTATATTTGGTTTAGATAAGACCGTTGAATTGTATTTACTTCATAACAAAATTCTTCCCCCTTTTCGCTTAAATAAATTCATTTAATTTTATTGTATTTTTCACGCCTGTGAAAAAAGCTATTTTTTTGTATGAAAACTTCGCTTCGCTTCGATCTATAAACTAGGCTTTAATAATAAACATAAACAATAAAAAACAGAAACCAACAAATTCACAAAGTAGGTACCTTATGAACTTAATTAACTTATTAGACTAACATAAATAAATAAAAGTAACGGATCATAAATAAAAAAAAAACATAAAAATAATAACTTTTCAGAGCATTTTAAAATGAGATCAAAGTAGAAGCTTAATAAAAACAAATATACATTATGTGCATAAAATCGATATTTAAAAAAAAAATGACCAAATGGACTAAAAAATGACCATGTGACCAAGTGAAAAAATAATGACCAAATTTGGTCACAAATGACCAAAGTGGCAACCGTGGTCCCAACGAGAGTTTTTTTTATACTTTGATATAATCAATCCAACGAACGTGTTTTAAAAGTATATGTGGGTTCAGAGTGCACTCCTAGTACTCTTAATTAAATCAGGAGTGAAAAAATACTCCGAAATCAACACTCCGAACAGCTAATGGAATTTTTGGAGTGCTGGGAGTACAAAAAAAAAAGGAAAAAGGAGTGCTAGGAGTGTCAAATATTTTTAATTATCTCAAAACTTAAAAAATAACATTTTAACATGTTGATTTGGTTAGGTTGAAGGAAGTGGCACTTATGTATGTAAGTGCGGCTAATGGGAAGTAAAGACTCAATATCTAGATGCACATTAATCCAAATGAATGGCACTCAAGTCTCTCATGTTGGAGACTTAAGTGTCACTTACTCTCAATCTAGGAAACTGAGCCTAAAGTTCAAATACGAGAAAATTAAGTACCACTTATTCCGGTAAGTATGCACTGCGAAACTGGCCCTTAGTATTTGACTAAAAACTAATACAGTAGGACCCCGGTAGTTCGAACACTCGGTAATTCGAACGCTCCACTAATTCGAACAGCTATTTTTTTGCATTAAGTATCTTGTAATTCAAACACTTGCCAAAATTAGTACTCTGTAAGTCGAAATTTCAGGTCAACAGCTTCGTGAACAGGTTGCTGATGAATTCGCAACACAGATGAATCTGTATTGGCACATCTTCTAATCCAAATCACGCCACGAAATGAATTTATTGACAATGAAGAAACTCAAGCCTGGGTGGAGGATACAGCGAATGAAAACCTAGACAGAGAATTTGTTTCAACTGACTCTGAAAGCGAAGAAAAATTCTATAACCCTAAAAAACTATAAGTAGCAGCAAATCTCTTCGAGATGTGAATCAACTGCTGGACTATCTTGTGGAACATAGTTTTCAACAATTCATATCGACTACCTCAACGTTTAAAAACATGAAATCGTAACGAAAACTATTAAAAAAAATTTAGCAAACCACAATGTCAAATTTCTTAAATAACTTTAAACAACCTTGAACTTTATTTCATCTATTTTGTCAGACTTTTTTAAGCAGTAAATATTTTCTTTCTTGTTTCGACCAACACGAATTATTTTATTATACTTAAAACCACTTTACACTACTTTCTCAGCCGAAATATTGACTACGAAAAACGTATCCATGTAATTCGAACACCCCCGTGGCTCGAATTGGGTCGGTCTCGAATAGTTCAAATTACCGAGGTCCTACTGTGGTAGCGTTGGAATATTAAAAACAAAAAATGTACTTAATATTTTGAATAAAATCGATTTGAACGCATTTTTTTTTTTAATTTTAAGTGTGAAAATTATTTTTTTTTTTTTCAAAAAATTCACTAAAATAATTCAAATTAAAAACAAAATATTAGAATGGATTTCTGACTTAAAAAAAAGCTACACCATACTATTGGAAGTTTAAATAAATACATAAATTTGGTGGCACAACGGCTCATAAAGAACCAGGTCCTATAGTGACTTACAACTCTCAACCATTCCTGTGTGCGTGTCTGCAGGAATGGAGGGGACCTACAGTTTATTGCCGAATCCGAACGGCTAAGGTCAGCGGCACTTTTCTACGACAAAAGAGACTCTTGGAGTATTTGTCACTTCCTCGCAAGAGGTAGTAGCCCTGAAAAAAACTTAGGGTGGAAGCGGCTGGTATTGAAACCAGACCTCTGGCATGACAGTCCAACGCACTAACCATCATGCCACGGCTGCTACTACCAGCGTTTATTTTACTTTAAATTCGAATTAAAAAAATCGTCTCTCTAGAAGACTATGTGGCAATGACAAATCATGGTAAATCGTAAAACTTCTAGACTTTTTTCATAAGCATCCTTAGCGTCATTAAATGTCTCATACTCATATATAAAATGAAAGTCTCATTGAAACATTTTGCGTGGGCATCATTCATTCTGTTCAATTAGCCTTATGTTGACAATTAAATTAGTTGTGCTGCATACCATCAGTCTCATAGCTTGACTTAATTTGTCCGGAAATTTCATTGCTTAACATTATAACACTGTCAGACTCTCTTACTGCAATCAAGTCATTCACCACTTTATGAATTCTTAACTATTATAAGCTTCTTCATGAATGATGCAGTAGCGAAGTCAAAGTGGAACCTCAATAAGAAGAGCGTTAAATTCCTTGCAACTTTGAGTGGCACACGTTTACTCCTACTTAAGCAAGACAATAAAACAAAGCTAATCATAGACCAAGAGAGAAAGAGAGAGAGGTAGATGTTAGAAGTGAGACGACTTTGATATTCGCGTCAAACTTCAAACACATCATGCAACTTATCTCTCAGAATTTCAATCGACTATATGCACTTATCTGACTTTCTCGTTAATGCGATAAACCAACTAGAACTGTTCAATTGAATGAACTACTTGTTTCAATTCTATTCTTGGTCATTAATCATTTCATATTTCATTTTTAGTTGTGTTGGATTTGTCTAAATGCATCGTGGAGTTGACTAATTAGTCCACCGGATTGATAGCGTATATCTGCTGGTGTTAAGAACTGGCGCTTGTATAGTAACACCGAAGTTTATATTCATAGATAGTGAATCTATTGTGAACTTATAAATATCATATCTAAGTCACGATCTTTTTAGATGCAAAGGAATTTTTGTGTAGGTAGGCATGCGTCGCGTCGTCGTCGTCGTCGTTGTTAGTCGCGCCGCAAGTCTTCGTGTGGACTTCTTTTCCTGTTTGGTCCAGATGCACAGCACAGCCTCTGTACGAACCTAGACAGGTCTGATGGCTATTTGCTTGTTAATTAATATAGGATTTCTAAAGAAATCATAAAGTTAAATAATTTTTAAGTTTTGAGTCTTGATTTTGGTGGGTATACTTGTACCTACACTCCGAGTCATTAAATTGGGGACAAAGATGTTTATCCGTTTTTTTTGAAAGATCTACAACTCTCCTGGCTTCGAAAATTTGAAGAAATAGGCTTCATAAGGCCGCTAAATACATAATTCTTTTCAGAGATTGTATGCCTAATGCCACATTTACACGAGTGACACATTTCCATAATAACCAAATCGTGTAAATAATAGTAGTGAATTTGTGTAAATGTGTGCCATTTTGGGATTGATTTTATCCGGAAATTTGTCACTCGTGTAAATGCGGCATAAATCTATTTTAAGCTAGTCGTTGACAACCAATCAAGTAGAAAATTTTTCGATTTTTGTTTATATTTTTCTCTTTACTCCTCCTACCTAAAATTTACCATTTCATGAATTTACTTCCGTTGTAATAATTCGGTCTTTTGTCGATTTTTCATTGCTTATCTTTCCATCCCAGGGCATCCATTAATTCAATAATAAGGCCTTGTTTCACGTCACTGGTATTTCTTTTATTATAAAATATTCGAACAGGTAACCCACCTTACTAAATTTATGCAACCTTAATTAAGAGACTTGATGTGTAAATATGAATTGATAATATTATTGCATAGATTGGTCTTAAATCTGACATGGAATGGAGCTTCTTGGCGCCTACTTTAAATTTCTGAGAAAAACCGCAAATGCGAAACCTGATGTAGCAATGTGTTTTTCTTGATTTTTTTGTTTTTCATTAAATACTATCCGGATTCTTGCAGTTCCAAGTTTTAACATTGTCGTATAGACTAGTTAATTAATTAAACAAATTTTAATAAAATTATAATAAACCGAAAAGCAATATTGGCCAAATATACGAGTGTGAAAGAAACAGGTTGGTTGGTTTCTTTGCTCATATTTTTTGTATATTTATATCTTTTTGGTTTTTTTTTTTTTTATTTTTTTGGAAAAAATTAAATTATATCTTTTTGGATATTGGTATGTGATCACTGATCACTGATCAGCATCAGAATATTTAAGATTAATTTTGTTGATATCCTATGGACGTGTCTTTTTTATTGCTGGATTAATGAAATCAAAGACTGATCGTTAACAGTCGATAAAATATTAAGCTTTTTCACAGGGGAGGTCTTAAATTTATTAAATTTGATGAAGTCTGAACAATAACATAGAATTTGGTTGGGATAGCAACCGTTTGATGCATTTGCTGCTTTTGGGAAAAGGACACGAGATTGCAGTTTATGTTCCTTATGTTAAGAAACATTTTACGATGCTTTTTACTGAAATTTATTTTGATAATGACTTCCTTGAAAAACTTGCTATACTTTATTATCCAACAACCAACAAGCTTCTTCCATTTAGCTCGCTCTCTAGCTAGCTGTCTCCAATTTTAATCTTCGTTTGGCTAGGTCGGTGTACAGCTCGTAATGTTCGTTATTGTTTCTTCTCCTCCACTCCCCGTTTATGCAGATGGGACCAAAAAACACCCGAAGAATCTTCCTTTCAAAAATAAGCCTTTCCGTCCACCTTTGCCAAGGTCCATGCCTCTGTACCATATAGCCAGGCCGGGATGAGTAGCGTCTTATACAGAAACACTTATACTGCGCTCGAGGGAGCCCTTTGCCACTAAAATGCCTTCTTAGCCCGAATAAAGAAGCCAGAGGTGATTTTGTATTTTTCGGTGAAATTTTGCACTAAGTACTCTATATATTTTGACATTTCAAAGCAACTAAAAATTTCGTGACCTATCAATAAGCAAGACATAACATTATATGCTTTGTGGAACCATGGAAATGAATACTTTGGGAACACAGAAACAAAAGTAGGTATACATAAAAGTAGATAAGGCTTAGCTGCATCTACATAAACGACCTTTAGTCCGGTATTACACGGCGCGTGAGTTTAACGCGCAACTCTTGGTTATTTTCTTTTGAACATTCATTCCGTGACGCGCATGTTATAACACGAAGCCTTTTTCTAATTTTAGTACTGCGCGTTTATTTGACAGGTTTTTCATTTTATCTTCTTTGTCCAGTATTATTTTCAACAAAAAATTAATTTTGATAGCAAAAATGGAATCCGAAGATCTAACAAATGGGAATGGGGTGCATTTCATAATTCAAAATGAGCTCGGACGTTAATTCCTTGCTCCATTTGAATTCCTCAGCCATTTTAATCTGTGCTCATTCATCAACATCCAAAATGAAATAAAGCAAAACCAAAAAAAAAAAAAACAAAGAAAGAGTAGAAAGAGAAACGTCAAAAACACGCAAGGAAATTTCTACCCGTGCGTGTTCAGATAGATTTATTTCTGTTTCATCTTTTCGTTCTTTCTTTCTCTTTTGCACTTTATTTACGCGAGGCTAAGCACGCGCCGTGTAATACCGGACAAAGTGGCAAGAAATGGAAAAGTGAAAAACTAAAACGTGCTCTGGAGATGCTTGCGTGCGAGAACATTGTGGTCATTTGTTCGCGAAAAAATGTACGAAGATTATGACAATTCAGATTGAATTTTCAGATTTAAATTACCTTTTTTTGTCACCGGCATCTAAAGCACTTTTTTGCAACAAGCCTTTTGTCAAGTGAATGTATTGTTTCGCCTGCCATGAACTGCCAATAAAACGCCGCACCTGACATTGTTGGTTGATATAGTGGCCAGTTATAAGGATCAGTACAATGCATCAGTAAAAATGAAAACAGGATAAAACTAATTCTGTCTGCATGTTGAAAAGTGTTCAGCCCCCAAAGCCCCTCTCCTCCCCTCCGCCGTGGATCCGGCACTGGGAGGAAGGCGCTTCTGTCCTGGGTGGACCTACCTGAGTGTCAATTAAAAATCTTCACCAGCCAGCTAATTTTGATCTCTAGCAGCGTTGCCGCTCGAAATAAAATTAATGTTCTATATTTTATTAAAAAACGTGCCAGTTTTTATGCCACATGAAAAAACCACAAATTCTTCTATTTTCTTGAAAAAACTTGTAATCAATTTTTTAACGGGGCGTAAAAAAATAACATAGATCAATGAAAATCATTTGCTCTACTGACGCATTGTCAAAAATTATGTGTTTCTGCCCACTTTTTAAAGAATTTTGCACCAATTTTCAATTAATTTTGTTGAAATTTGCTTCATTTTAAGTAAAATAATGGAAATAAAAAAACGTGCCATATTAAACTTTTTCGTCCCACCGTGCCACGAGGAAATTATCGTATCAAAAAAGCACGATCGTGCCACCTCGGCAACACTACTCTACTCTAGTCAAATTTTTCAGGCGGAGGGGTTTTTAAATGAGCACCATTTTGTATGTGTACATGAACCCATAGAATAAAATATTGAAATAAAATGTTTTAAAAACATTTCTTACTTGGAGACATAGTTCATATTCTACATATATATTCATCCAATTCGCCTTTCTATATAAGGGCATCAAACTTTCATAATCTTAATTGCGAAAAAATTAAACTTTAAATAATTTATAAGTAGGATCACGAACACGAAGCTCACTGGGTCTTTTTTTTTATTTACCTACTAAGCAAATCTAATCTGATCATCACCGGCATTATACTTTGGGGGATGTTATAAACAAAACTATCTGTAATCGCAATGAATATTAAAATTCACCATGTCTATATGAAAGCTCGTACATTATTTATTAATCGAATTTATCTAAACTAAAGCACCGCATAATGTTTAGTCTAAACTTAAACAACTCATCTCGATTAAGATCGAAGCGACTACATGACGACAACAACTCAGACCTCGGCACACTTGTGTCCTGCACTATTAGGTTGCACTTCCGTCAGTGAATATTGAAATAGAATTCCAATCTAAGCATCACGCACCTACGATACAAATCGGTTTCGTTTCGGAATAGGATAAAAATGTTCATCGACGACGAAGACGGCGCCACTTCCCCAGATTAATCAGTCAGACATAGCTACATACATTATGTTAATACATAATACTTTGCACATCATAAATACTTAAACTGCTTGAAGGAGCTACTGTGGATCCGATTTGAATTCCGTTCGGCGAATTAAGTCATTGTCGCTGGCGTTTTCATATGTAGGTGTAGTCGTAGTCGTCGGGGTTTCGAGAGATTTTAAGCTGATAGCGTCACAGGCGGGTCCACCGCATTAGCTCCGCACTGCTGAAGCTCAATTATTATTCAGGAGATGCCGCCATATCGTGTGTTTGTTGATTAATGATGTTGTTTTCAATTAAGAAATTAATTACATTGTTCATTTGACTGAGCTCAGAGGCGCTTAAACTGAGTTTTCATAACATTCGTTTTGCCATAGATATCGTTTGACTAGGAATTGCTTGAAAAATCATCCATTCGTTATAAGGTTGATCATATAAACCTGGAACCATGTTATGTAACTCTCATATCAAAAAATTAGTCGAGAAACGCTGAAAAATGGAACAAAACTCATGTTTTTTATTTCAATTTCCATCGTTTCTCGACCGATTTTATGCATACGAGAAGTTATAGAACATGGTCCTAAAGTCAAAATCCCGTATCAGTGAGTGAAATATTTTACATTGGCATCACTGCTACATTTAAAATACATTGTAAACAGTAAAAGAATTGATTTTCAAATCCTTGATTCTCTCCCATTGTTAGTGGTGGTGATGATAGAATTATTAACTCATGACTTGGCATATCCACCTAACTACCAAACGAACATACATATCCACCGCCAAAAACCAGAACGAAGTTTCGTTAAAAGAACTTCAAGAAAAACGCAGTTCGAGAAATGCGTTTAACTTTCCCTCATTTTATCTATTTTTAATTTCATTATTTTGTACATTGCCGCCATTTTGAATGGCAAAATAAAGTTAAATATATTTTTTTGTTTTGTTTATTGTTCGGTTCATGCATTCTCCTTTAGAACCCCTAATACTAAACACGAATGGCAAAAAAATGGTATGGAATTTTTCTAGATATTTGGCATTACATTTTGCGACTCGCCTATCTAAAATGAACCTGAAATTTTTGGGAAATAGATAAAATATAAATGTTTTCTTGTACGAACTATACTAGAACTGAACAAATAGACCTGTTTAGAAAATGAGATCTCAGCGATTTCCGAAATATCAACAAAAATCTTGTTCATATTTCTGGGACTCTTAAGTAGTAGCCGTGGCGTGATGGTTAATGCGATGCACTTGTCATGCCGAAAGACTAGGTCCGATCCCTAGCCTTGCCACCTAATAATTAAAAAAAAAAATAAAACGGCTACTGCCTTTTGCGAAGAATTGACAAAACCTCCAACAGTATCTCTTGTCATAGAAAAGTGCCACTCACATTAGCCGTTCGGATTCGGCAATAAAATGTAGGTCCCCTCCATTCCTGCAGACACGCAAACAGGAATGATTGAGAGTTGTAAGTCACTTGGCCCAGCATTTTAGCTAATTTTGCTGCATTAGCTATGAATTACCAATATAAAGCCAAAAAAAGATGTGCAGCTTTTTCCAATGCATCCACTCCACAGTGGACATATTCTAGGCTCTGCATGCAGCCATAGCTGCACAGTATCTCTATAGTCCAAAACAGATGTGCAGCTTTTTCCCATGCAGCAGAATTAGAAATAGAGATATCGTGCAGCAAAGGCTGCATGCAGAGCCTGGAAAATGTGAGTTCTCATAAGAACCTGTGTAGGTAAATTTATTTTCGCTGCATATCTGTTTTCGGCATATTTCTAATTTCGCTGCATGGGAAAAAGCTGCACATCTGTTTTCGGCATAAAACGTACATTTTGATAGAGCAAAATTAATGGTATCTCATTTCTCTTTAGTGACCAAATAATTAAAACTGCTTGTAAAAAAAAGAGATCATACAAATATTGTCAACAACTCTCATGATCTATACTTCCATCAATTTTCACCCTTTTGCCTAAATTTTTATTAAAACACTGTGAACAAATTTGTATTCTTATATAGATAGGAAATTTCAATCGCTCGGTTACACGTTTGAATCTGATTTAATAAAATTTGACACAGAATTTTTCAAAGTATTTTGTTCACTTTTAGGGGAACAGGATAAGTTCAAACATTTCTAAAAGAAGTATTACAATGAAAGCTCCTATTGCGGACAACTCTTTTAAGCGGACAATCTCCTTGAGCGGAAAAATTCTCACGACCGTGGATCTTGGATTTAAATTCCATACATTTTATATGATCCCTTAAGCGGAAAACTCCCTTACCCGGATGCGGCCCTGATTTGTTAAATCTAATTCTCTTAGGCGGACAAAAACTAATTTTTAGTTTGTAAATTGCAACCCTTATTTTTAGCAAAACTTTTCCATATCGTTTTTTGTATTAAAAACGTTCCCGCGCCACCGGTTCACAGCGGAAGTAGATGCGATGTCGCCAAATCACTGTATGTGATCAAATATATAACGGATTTTATTTCTGCAGATGTGGGTTCGTTTTTGTATCTTGTTGCTTGTATATTCATGTTCATTTTTAGGTTGAATGAATTTCAAGCCTTGTAGGTGCAAACAATTTTCATGATGCCACTTTATACTACATATACATTTTCTTATATGTATAACTATTTTTTATTTTTTCCCTTGGACGGACAACTCACTTAGACTGACAAAAGTGTTGCTACCGTCGCTATCCGGCTAAGGGAGCTTTCACTGTATTTTAATATCTGAGTATTTTTCCTCAAAATCGTTTTGGCTTGGAAGTCAATAGTTCTAGATGGCTCAGGGCGAAAACAAATTTGAATGGAATAATAAATCAATACTTTAGTGTTTAGTGGTTTGATTTATTTGAAATATTTGTAAAAAAAATTGATGTGATTGAAGCATTATTATTGATTTAAAAAAAGTGTTTATTTTTAGGGCAAAAGTATTAAGTCTTAAAATGATTATGTCTCAAACTTCGGCCACAGCCACCCCCTTTTCACCAAATCCTAGATCCGCTACTGGCTGTTCAGTCTTACTACTATGACGCACTCTGCCTAAAGTCGAGCATGATTGATAAGCGAGCAATGTGCCTATACCTATACGAACTTAAAATAAATTCCACTTAGAATACGTTTTATTTTTGTAAACCTTTTAATAGAATTTATATAAAATAAAACACTTTGTTAATTCCACAAATATATATACAGTAATACCCGCTTAAGAAAAAACCCGCTTATCTGAAACAGTTTTTTCATCCCCGAGTATTTTTCGACCAATTGCCTTTAAAACGCTCCGCTTAAGCAAAGCTCGCTTAAGTGAAAAATTCGGATAACTAAAACATATTTTCAGTTCAATTTAGTATTTTCCATTGAAAAAAACTCTCTTAAGTGAAAAAAAAAATAGAATCGCACAGAACAAACAATTTGCTGAATGCTTTCGTTTCTTTTTTATTTTTCACCTTCACCATTTTCACTACGAAAATGACATTTGAATTTCTGATTGTTTCACAAACACCAACATTTATGTCGAATTCCTTTAAAAAAAAATCGATTTGTTTAGAAGAAAAAATCGACTTTTCTGGACAAATCCCTTGTATTAAAAGAGAAAATTCGATTATGTTTAGAAAAAAAATCGATTTTTTTTTGGTAAAAGCAATTCGACATTAAATGGCTCGAGAGGTATACATATTTTGAAATTAATTAAAAAGAAAATTACATTTTCATAATTCAAAGATAAATACAATTGTTTCTTGCATTAATTCTCCGCTTAATGGAATTTTCAGATCCGTTTAAGTGAAATTTTGTTCACTTATCCGGACTCCGCTTAAGTGAAATTTTTTTTTTTTCACTTAAGCGGGGTTCGTTTAAGTGAAAAACCCGCTTAAGTGAAAGAAAGACTGTGACATTTTGCAGTTTCTCTTAAGCGGGTTTTACTGTATAAATACTTTATTTAATCATCTACAAAAGGCCAAAGCGTTTCGTCTTATTAGGACATCTTCAGGACACTAACATTTACAAAATTATTTATTCGTGGTGAATATAATAGGAAGTTAGGTAGGTACATAAATTGACATGAATTTGGTAATTTTGATATTTTTGAGCTGCGATAAATGCATAGGATCTGATTGCATGAAAAACAAAAACCTTGAAAACTTCCATCAGCGCTGTCATTAGGCCAGTCCCACGAAAAAAAAATCTCTGAGCGCTCTGAGATTTTTTTAAGTGGGACAAAAAATCTCACCTGAGCGCTAAAATATTTTACTGAGATATGTGAGACGAAAATTTTTTGGATTCATTTCTCAGTTTTCTTTCTTAGCCAAAACAGCTGTTCTTTTGACAACCAAATTCAATTTTTTTTTTTGTGGTGCGCAAGTGCAAAAGTCGTAAATAAATACAAAACAAAGACGGAATGTAAATAAAAACTAAAATAAATTGAACTTGTTATTATTTCTCATTCATTTCAATAAGTTTTCTGCTTCAAAAATTAAATATTTTAAGCAAAAGTTGAAAGTGATTTTTCAGAAGTTTAGTACGAGAATTATAACACCTGAGTTTTTTTTTACAATTGAGCGGAGAATGTTGTCCCACGAAATGATTTCGCCTCCGTCAAATTGACATTGAGCGCTTAGTGAGATTTTATTTGGTAGGACACGCCTATTGTGTTAAAGAAGTTTCCCACGAAGTTTTAATACGAGCTTTGTATACAGATACCAGCTAATTATTTAATTTCGATTTATATAATCTTTAAAATCTCAAATTTTACACCTTAGATATACAAATATTGCGTGGTTTTATATTATTTAACCAATCCCAGCCCTTTCGTGTTGTCCCCGCATATCGCACAGGTATATGTATATTGTATATACATATTATATAGTGACACATTACAAAAGAATCTATTAACTTCAAAATCAGTAGTTTTCAACAATGATAAAAAAAATCCAATAACTCTTCTCACACAAATCCTTAACAAATTGTATAACAAAACAAAACAAAAAAAAATTAAAAGAGAAAATGAAATATCCTCCTTTACCATAACCAAATAAATTACATTCTGTCAAGCATTGGAAAGACGAAGACAAAAATTTTTATTTTCAATCAAAATTGATTCAACCAGAAAAGAAAATGAATCTCAAAAAATAACCCAACCAAACACACCTGTGCACTCGATAAAGCAGAAACATTCAGTGTCCCTAACATAATGCCAAAGACCACTTAAAAAAACGAAAAAAAACCACAGGAATACCCAAACGTATCTAAAAAAAAAAATCAAGCCAACTGAAGCCACGATGTCTACGAAATTTCTTCAACTTTTTTTTTTTTTTTTTTACCAAAGAAACACCACACGAAAATAATAAAAAAAAAACGAACCAGATAAAGTGCCCTTGTTCAAAACCTTACAAGTAAAAAAAAATGACAACAAAATTTCAGAACAATCGAAGGCGAACAAAAAGCATCTGAAGAACCACTTGAGAACAGAATGATGACCTGTGACCAAGAAAATTCCATTTAAATCCTAAATAGGTAAAGATGAACAAACACCGACAGTATAATAATTAAGGTGAGAGATCTAAGCCGAGGAGGCTGACAAAATCCAACAAAGGAAGACAACATGGAGACCATCATGGCTAGGACAGCAAGTAGTGGAGTAGAGAGAGGAATCTTATTTAGATAGAAACCAGAAACCGGCAAAATCCTCAGCACTTTTATAAAAAGACTTCCAGTTGTTCGACAAACTAAACGTGGGTAGGAGACGCGCGGTGGAACACCTCTATAAAGAGCCCATGCCCTGCCCAGCCACAAGGTCTGCCACTGCCATGTATAGCTGCCGAAGCCGATTGCCGATGTCGACTATGGTCTGATGTTGGTGAGAACCTGAGAATCACTTGGGAATTCCGTTTCTTCTCACCATCAGCACCGCACAAAGCACACACCTCTGCAGGATCATTTAACCATGAAAGAGTTGAGGTGGAAGCAGAGGTAGAATATTTCTGTGGCTAAATGTTTTCGGACATTCGACTCCGCGCAGAGTCTTGAAAGTCCGATTTTTTGATTTATCTTTCCCGGCTGGTCGATCGTCCGTCGATCGTTCCACGAGTGTATAGGAAAGGAACGTGGTGGTGATCACATCACATACAGCAGCATGGTCATTTGATATTGAATACCATATTGGATGGCGTGGTGCGATGCGATGTGTTGTAGAAAAGTTGAAGCATATGTTGCTGCACCTGAGAACTATCGCGTTTATGAAGAATGCACAGATGTTTTTCTGATCGAATTTATGAATGTTTTATGGATTATTAACCAAAATGTTATTGAATTCGATTTTATCTGATTTTACTGATGCGATACCTGATGGACCTTTTGGGAGAGATGAAAAGGAAAATATTTGCTTTAAGATGTGACGGCGAAGTGATAAAAATCTTATTAGCTCTTTTTTGGTTGCAAAAAAAAGGTGTTTCGGGTGTGAGAAGATCTTCGATATTTTTGTTTGTTATTTATTATTTCATCTTTGCATGGGACAGGGACTGCGAATGGCTAATTATAAAATAGTGATGGTGTTCAGGGTTGTTATAAATCTTTTACCTTTGCTTTGAGGAGTGTTGCGTTGAAGGTTTAGTGTGAGAAACAATCAAATACAATTAAAATAAATAAATGATGTAGGATCTTTTGTTTAGGAGCTTTTGTTTTGTATTTCAAAACTTAAACGAGAAAAAAACAGTGAATTAAACAATTTTTGATTAGTTTTCACTCAAAAAGTCGTTTCGAATATAGCTTGAGATCATTTATATAATTTTAAGATTGTATGTTTTAGTACATTATTATAAGTTTAAAATAATATGGAAAAAAGTATGATACACGTTCTTTAAATTGCTAAAACAAGTAACGGCCATATTGTTGGCTTTCTTCAAAGCTAGTTTTGAGCAAAAACTAGTTCTATTGAGGTTTCGAGTTTTAATTTGTTCACTAATTTGTATTATTTTGACATCTAATTCAAAATATTTATACATAATTTGACATCTAAATCAAATCAGTATTTTTTTTTGAGAACATAAAAACTCGAAACTCCAATAGAACTAGTTTTTTCAGTAAAACTAGCTTTGAAGAAAGTCAATAATATAGCCGTAAGTATCGATAATTAAGTATGAGATCTTAAAAAAAAACATGAATTTATGCACACCAAACACTAACATTTCAACCCACTTTCAAAAATGTTTATGCAGTATTATTCAGACTTATAAGGCCGATTTTATTCACTCAAAGTTGAACATAACTTGAGGAGTTTTGTTCTCAACTTGTGAATTTGTTTTTATTCACACAAAATTGACGTTTTTAACTTTCGATTTTCAACTCTAGCTAGAGTTGATCAACTTTAGATTTTCTAACTCCCGGAAAAAGTGGAAGTTGCACGAGCAAACTTGAGAGTTTACATAAAAATGTTGTTTTGTCATTTAAATTTTGTAACAAAAGCAGATTACGGACAACAAAAGGTAAAAAATAAATCAGGAAATGCTCCGAAGCAATTCTTTTTGTAAATTTGCCATCAATTTCTTTGGACAGTAAATGCATTCGCGATTTTCTCCGACGATTTGTCCATGATTCGTTTCGTGGTATAATGTCACAATACACAATTTAACACTAAATAGCACACAAATAATATTGAAAAACTTCAAATTAATAACACAATAAATCAAATTTTCAAATTTTGTTCGGGGCAAGAGGCAAAAGGATAAGGTAGGCAGGTAGCCAGGTTGGAAAAAGGATGAGGTAGGGTAGAGAAAAGTAAACGGATCAGAATACCTAGCTCGGGAACGCGGCTTTCTTGCTAAGCACGGCAGTTAGCTCGCCGGAATTGGGGGGGGGGGGGGATCTTGTCCCCGAAACTAGACCTCACCTCTCAACAAAAACAAAGATCAGGTCTGATAGAAACGTCAAAATGACAGCAGGCGGACATCACCACATCAAGGGACTGCTGGTGTGATCGCAGCTTGACCTTAGCCCACCCAACCTATCCCAGGGATATTTTCAACTGCGGGGAGTTGAGAAAAAAGTAAGTGAATAAAAAGAAATTAAAATTTGTGTTTCAACTCTCGAGTTATAGTAAACTCTCGAGTTGATCAACTTGAGAGTTTGCCTCAAGTTGAGCAATAGTGAAAAAATGGCCCTAAGTGTTTTAGAAAAAATTATTGTACAATTTGACGGGTTCTACCGATATTGATGGTTCATTCCAAAAAAATCAAATAAGTACATATACAGTAAAACCCATGAATGTCTCGTTTTGAGAGGTACTTATGCGGGTTAGGCAGTTATAAAAAAAACCCGCTTAAGTGCACAAGCTCTTATCTCTATATTTACAAAAAATAAAACAAATTGATAACAAAAAAACATGTTATTTAAAAAATAGGAAAATACATTACATCAACGATCAAGCGATAGATGAAAAGAAGCTTCTGTCTTTCTCTGCCGATTTCAATTGTTTATTTACTTAAAAGGATTTTTTTTCAGGTAAATTTTAATAAAAGTATACAAATTAAAAGGCAATTAAGTGGAGAAGATATTTAAGCGGAAGGTACTTATTAGATGAGTTTTATATGAAAAAAAGGTATTTATGCCGGGTTAGGCACCTATGCGATAGGCACTTATCTGGGTTTTACTGTATATATACAACAGACATTGTTAGACGGGTCATGCTAAAAGTTGCAAAAAAAACTTCCATACTTGAATTTTATTCAATACTAGCTGACCTGGCAGACATTGTCCTGCCTATAAAGGGTTTATATTTTGGGAAACACAAATAATAATACTAAGAAAATACCGATGCACATGTTCATAGAAGATGCAGTTTGTATAAAATATTCCTATATATTTATTCTTATGCCTTGTAATACTCAACGTTTTTGGTTTTGCCATTTCAGGTATACACAAACTATGCTGATGATTTGCAAACGCGTGAACAGGTGACATAAAATTGGCCGTGTGAAAAAATACGTACCTACAGGTACTCTAAATTGATTCCAACAAATGTCCTATAACTGGACTTGAACCTTGTTTATATTGTCATTGCGAAAGCAAGCCGAATCGGAAACGCGTTCAAAGTAAAACGGCAAATAATTCGAGATCAGGGGAATTCGTGGAATCAAAATGTGGTCGCCTTTATAATTTCCCTTTAGAGTTGCTTCGATGACGTTGTTCATGAGCTTTTTTACCGCTAGTCTGGTGACCTTGCAAAGTCGTGGTTGATTGATGTTACGTAGCATGACATGTTTTCACCAAACTGACTTCCATCTGAAGATTACGCGGTGGCAAACCGGACAATTCAAAGCAGTTCACAAACTCGATTTTGTAATTATCTAACCATTTCGTCTTGATTCATCACCTCGTCCACCGATGTACCTATATAGGAAAAAACCTGGCCGTTGACGTCTTGGTTTTTGGTATCCAATATATGTATGTAGTATGTTTTCTCAACCAAATGAGGTTCTTGTAGTGCTGTGCAATGTCCGTAATATTTTTTTAACCTTCCGATTTCTCTTTAACAAATAATTAAATTTGTTGCTATGGACATTTTGCGAATAGCATATCAATCAAAATTAAATTAGTTTCTTTGCAATCAGCATAGTAATCGAATAAAAAAAATGTAAAAAAAAATTATTTTGCTTTAAAGAACCTGTTTAAGAGTTAAATTTTGAAAAATTTCTTAGCTAAGAACCTTCCACAGAAAATACCGAACATAATGCAAACAAAATCAAGCAAATCCACCGGGCCGTTCGTGAGTGATGTGGTTACAAACGAAAACCATTTCATTTTTATATAAATATATATAAAATATATAATATCCAATAAAACAACAACACAAATAATAAATTTTTTATTTTTTTTACTCTTCTTTTTTGTACACTAACCAGACAATGCGCTGAATTTTACAAATTCCCCTTAAAAATGTGATTTGCAGCATTTCATTGCTGCTAAATATATCGGTAGGTATCGGTAGGTAACCATTGACTTAAATTATGTGTCTTAGAAGGGTAAGACAGCATAACAAAGTAATGAGCCCAACTGTAGTACCTGGATGAAACGCATTGGTCGCAAAAAAACTTCCATTTGAAATGTAAAATCTTTAAAAAAATTATATGCCATTTGCCCTTATAAATATGTCACCAAAACCAAATATAGGTAATATGTATATTTGGCTTTATACATAGCATACCGCTAACAGTACATCAAAGTATCAAAACATGATGCTTAAGCTACGGCTAATTTTAAATTAAATTAATTCTTAAAGGTTACGCTAATCTCAAAGTCAAGTTTAGGTATAGAAAGAGTCAAAATGTCATTAAATTACCCACCAACAAATGCGATTATATAGCATCTTTAATTTTTTTTGTATGGATTATTATTAAAGAAATAGTAGTCAAATCCAATTTTACGAGTAAAGATATGCATTTAATTAATATTATCGGAAATAATTCAAATTTATTTTCTTGCTGAAATGGCACTTGCACGATTTCTATAGAAATTCCTCACATATTTATGTACATAGTTAATTTATGTATATGATTTTTTTTTTACACCAGAGATATTTCTAAAATATTTCGTTATCAATATTCAGATGCCATACCGCGCCGCGCCGCTTCTTGTCGATCTTATACAGGTCAATCGTCTTTTGTATGATTTTTTTTTTGTATATGATTTTTTTTTAATACCTACTGATTTTATGTATGTAGGTACATATATACTCTCATAGAACAACCATGAAACGATTTGGAAATTCATTTGTTTTATTGAAATTTCCAGCTTGGCGCCACAAAATTTAATCTTTTTGGTGGATAAGGTTCAAATTATATTTAAAACATAAATTTTTTTATTTTTACCACAAATATAGTCATCATACGTTCTATAAAGGGCAAGTTATGTAATCCTAAAAAAATCGATGATAAGATAATAATTAACAAATTTTTAACTCAAGCATTTCAAAGTTACCTAAATGTAGGTATATAGCCGGAAAAAAAAATCTGACGGCTTTTTTTCGTCACTAGATTGATAATGAAAAATTGGTAGGCCATGGGTGAAGAAATTCTCTCAGCTATGAACTTCGAAGGAAAGTATCTCTTTTTTGAGCGAAATTTAGGTAAATGAGTTTCGAAAGCAAATCGTTTCCCTAGATACGAAAGGAATTAACTATACGCGAGAAATGAATGTCTTTTACGGTTGGAGTTTTTGGAAGAAAAACTCTTACTCCAAATTGTCAATATTCAATGGGAATAGTACACATTTTCAAAATATAATCGAAAATAACCCGCATGGAAAAATGGCAAGTTTTTGGCAAGTTTAGGCGAGGCCCTGGCAAGTTTTCGGTGCCTCGCTGAGAACATTTATTTAATAAAGTACTGTGAGGCTCTTGATGGTAACTAACTATGTGAAATCATTTTACAAAATTAATAAAAGCAGGATCTTATAATTGTAATAAAAATTTTTGCGTGTTAATTAACTGTGTAAATTTCAAATTAGGATTGGGAATATGACAGTACCACAACTGATTTAGATATTTATCAGAAATCTGTTCTCCGTTGTTCTACCTAAAAAGCAAGTGCAAAAAGGCTCACTGAACAGCAAGCCAGAACAGTTTAGAACAGAAAATTTTTCATTTAACTTGGTCTTTTCTGTTCTATACTGTTCCGAACAGCCTCACTGAACATACCTACAGTCTTTCACACATTGTTGCACACACACCAAAGTAAATGGCAATAAACTAAACTTCAGTTTAAATATTCGATTTTTCATAATTAGTGAAATTAATGAACTTTGATAATCTTTGACAAGAAAAAACGTGTTTTTGCGAATACCTCCCAATATCACAATAAGCAACATAAAGCGCACCGCCGCAGAAGCGGACGTAAATGCACGTAAGCGGCATGAATATAGGTGCTATCAGAACTATGTTATAGACAGGACCAAACAGAATGACCACCAGTTCATCGGCAAGCTGTAGCGTGCTAAGTATACTGAACTCTTCGAAGCAACATGTTTCCATGGACATGGACTGGCCACGACAACGATCAGAGTGTATAACCAGGGTGGTGGGCATCGAGGAACTGGATGTCTACCTAGATTCATATAATATAGAGCGACTTACAGCTTCTAGCTTTGATCCCTATATATGAATATGTTGAACAAATCTAGTTTTTACTAGTCAGGGCTTAGGCAGAATTTAACTGACGAGGCAAGAAGGTTCATAACTGGCGAGGGCCTTGCGAATGCCTCCAGTATACCTTGCTAGACCCTTGTTAGTAACTATGAAGAACTTGCCAGGGCCTTATTGAAATCTAGATTCTTTTTCCAGGCGGGAACATAAAGATATTAGAATAATTTCCATAGAAATACACCCTCCAAGCTTCAAACATCTTCACTACCTAAACAAAAAATGTAAAGTTTGTACCAAATTCATACATGTTTTGAATTTTTTTTTTAACTTTTTAATAAACTTTTACATTTAGAATAGATGGTAATTACAGCTTGACCAATTACAACTCTCAAATTATTAGATAACTATCACACTTTATCTAAAAATGATTTTTAATAAAAAAGCATCATAATTTTTCTTTTATTTTTAAGATTTCAGTTGTATGCCGAACTACATGAGATCTTAATGTAGGTTTTATTATTTGTAGTCAATAAAAATTGATAAATTAGGGAAATATAAATATGTATATAAAACGATTTGTTAAGAAAAATTTGTGTCTTAAAGTAAAAGATTTGCAAACTCACCGTGGGTTCTTGTTTATCCCTTGCAGGTGTCGCTGTTAGCCCCGAAACGATCAATAGCAGCAGCGTAAAGCAACTTCTCAAAATCATATTGAAATATTTCTTACTTATTTTTGTTGTTTTGTTGTTTTTTTTTTATCTCCCAACCCAACTAATCACTTAACGAACCTTAAATTATTCAAAATACCTAACCGTTTGAATTTAACAATTAATTAAAAAATGAGGAATATTTAAATAACCACACACTTTATTTTATAAAAATATTTTTATCTTATTTTATACTGATAGATTTTGAGGCTGATTTGATATCAGGGCTCGAAGATAAACGAAAAAAAAAGAAGAGTCACAAATTTAAATCAAATAACTAGACGGATGACCTTTTATTTAATTTTTTTTTCTTTCACGCTATCGTTATTATTATATTTAACATATTTGTTGTTTTTGTTGCTGTTTTTTTTTAATAGTCGGGAGTATAATTAATCTTTATAGTCAGGAATTTCATCTGCTTTGACTTGGATGAAAGGTGTGTGGTATGTCGATGCGGATCTGAAAAAGAAAATAACAAAAGTTGTATGTAAATATTATGACATTCATATCTGTCTGACGTTGTTGAAATTAATAAAACAAAAAAAATATGGAGGAATTCAATGAAGCGAATCAAAGCTTGTTATTGATAAATCGGGGTTTTTTTTTTTTGGAATGACATATCCGGATTGATGTGGTCAATTTTTTTTCCGAATTTTTGTTTTGTATTTTTTAAATTCCAAAACTTTTTTTTTTTTTTGAATTGTAGATCTTTTGCTGATTTGTAAGAAAATTATATCTAAGTATGCTAAAATTATTTTCGTCTGATGGGTTTTCATAAAGCATTTTATTTTTGACAAATATTTAAAAAGTTTCATGTTAACTTTATATTAAATAAGCATGACATCCATTTTTGGAGAAACCAAAGTGATGAAATTTTTTTGGTTTCACGGCTTATTTACGGCAATTTCTGGCAAAGTCAAAAGTTACATTTTTCGAAATTTGTCATGTTAAACTTATACGGCTGAATCTTTAATTTCCATATATGTAGCAATCTAATAGTTAACGATACTGTATAGGCAGCATTGCCTCATGGCATGGTGGCAAGAAAAAACGGTACAACTTACCGCAAATCAAAATCTCTACAAATTTCGTACTATCGCAATTCTTACTTTCAAATACGAAAATCTTGCAAATGCAGAAATTAATTAGTATTTATTATTCACAAGCACGAATTAATAAATATTTAATTTAAATAGGTAATAGAATATAAATTTGGAGATTTTAGTTTTCAGAATTTAAATAATGCGATTATTTGATATGCGAGATTTCGATAATACGATATTATCAAAATGAGATTCGGAAACAGTTACGTAATATACAGGGTGTCCAGTAAATAATGGATAACCTTGCAATCAGTCATATAAGGCCTTTAGACCTTTCAGAAAATAGCATGCAAAAAAATATTTACCTACTATGTGGTCGCCATGGTATACCATTTTTCAAAAAATTTAAAAAAAATTATGACTCTTCTCGAATGCCTTAACACTAGGACCACCAATTAATAATTTTTGTTATTTTTTTTATTTTTATAATTTTTTTTGAATAACTATTCTAATAGACAGATACTAAAATTGAACACTTGTTAGTGCATTTTTTTACTATACCTATTTTTTTTTTTTTTTATATTTTTCAATACAAAAATTACAAAATATTTATTTTTACAAAAGTTTGAATATCTGTAAAAAATATATAAGAACATCAATGGCCAATTAAGTCAAAAAGTTGCCTGTCATTCATCGCGGGTCCTAGTGTTGAGGCATTCGAGAAGATTAGTAATTTTTTTAATTTTTTTGAAAAAAGGTTATACATACCATGGAGACCACATGGTAAATATTTTTTTGTATGCTATTTTCTGAAAGGTCTTATGGCCTTCTATAACTGGTTGCAAGAGCTTATCCATTATTTATTGGACACCCTGTATACGGACTGCTAAGCTAATACCCAACTTCACTCGTGGCTGTTGCTTTTAAGATAACATTGTTGCCAAAAAATCCAATCCAAAAATTCGATAAAAATTTACCAAAATTATTCAATTCATTAGAACAGTAAAAATTATTATAACAAGTATCGCCCAGAGGCCGAAATTCGGCCAAAAAAAACTAACAAAGTCTAGCAAGGAGTAATTATAAGAAAAAACTAAATCTTTTAGGGTTTATATTTTAATAGTAAAATCGATAAAGAACAATTGTTGACCCCCACTTATATCAAAACTTAAACCATATACATATATTTTTGATCTACCTTTTTTGCCACATTATAAAATTCATCTCAAACAAACAACACCCTGACTTATTGGTGAATTATTTCTGAAATTTTTGATTTTCCGAAATTTTTTAATTTACACATTATATATAAATTTATATTTGAACTATATATCGAATCGCCTAATACAAAATAATTCAGGCGGGTATAAGATTCAAAACAAAGCGTCTTGGACTTAAATTTCGATAATTAGGAGATTTTTACTAAATTTTTGGTGTATATTTCATTTGATTATACCTCAAAGGAAAGAAGTTGATTTTCTGCAAGCTTAAAAGCCGTTAGAGGAAAGAAGTTGATTTTCTGCAAGCTTAAGAGCCGTAGAGCATCTTAAAACACCTCTTAAAAAGATAAAAACCAATAATCTCAAAAAATTCAAATTTCTGCACATATGTGGAACAAAACCTTTCTAACGATATATCACTGCATGTATTTCCGCTGAGTATTAACGTAGAAAAGTGTACCATATGTTTTTCCCAAGCGTATTAATACAGTGAAAGCTCCCTTAGCCGGACAGCGACGGTCGTAACACTTTTGTCCGTCTAAGGGAGTTGTCCGTCCAAGGGAACAAATAAAAAATAGTTCTGTAAGGAAATGTATAATATACAGTGGCATATCATGCAACATTTTTGAACCTACAAACCATGAAATTCATTCAAACTAAAAATGAAATGAAGATACAAGAAAAAAAATACAAAAACAGACTACAGCTGCAGAAATAAAATGCGTTATGAATTTGATCACAGACAGTAATTTGGTGAAATCGCATCTATGTCGCTGTAAACCAAGGGGACCGTTTTTAATGCAAAATAAATTTATGCAAAAGTATTACTAGATATAATGGTTGAAATTTACATACTAAAAAAAAGTTTTGTCCGCCTAAGGGAATTTAATTTAACAAATCGCGGCCAATATTCTTGTCCGCGTCCGGGTAAGGGAGTGTCCGCTTAAGGGATCATAAAATGTATGGAATTTACATCCAAGATCCACGGTCGTGAGAATTTGTCCACCTAAAGGGATTGTCCGCTTAAGGGAGTTGTCCGCAATAGGAGCTTTCACTGTAATATAGAATTATTCGAATTTTGAACAACAACAACAACTTAAAGGTGCTACCACCAATTGCTTACGAATTAATTTTGGGTATTTTAATTCGTTTTATTTTTGTTTGGCTAGAGATATAGCTATTTCAAGGGGTGCCAAGCCCTATCATCAGTCTCCTTTTATAGTGGTGCTGAGCTTTAATCCAATTTTATTTGAAAAACTTTCTACACATCATGCGGTATTTGAAGCCGCGCACCTTTAGTAGCACCTTTAAGTTGTTGTTGTTGTTCAAAATTCAATGAAATTGACGGAATAAAGAATGGTCAAGTCTAATAAACTGACATTCTAGTATAAATAATGCAATACAAATAATAATAATAGAATTATTCAATTTAAATAAAAACGGACTTTTTCTGATGCCATCTATTGTCAGTTCTTCATATACATACATAATTAAATTTAAAAGTTAAACGCTTTAATTTTACGTTTAACAAATGTGACCGTTCAGTTCCAAGAGGGCTGTGAATTCTTGGAACATTTTTCTGTGCAAGAAATGTTTCGTCAATGTTCTGAAATGCAGCCAATCGTACCCAACCCATTTTTATTTCAGCTGCAAAACTTTTCACGAGATTGAGCTTATGAAAAAGGAAGAAAAGGAAATGCAGAAACAAATGACAACCCTAAGGTGGGACCTGGGGTAATATTTCATGAAAAATCTGCACATGTATGGTATGCCACCTAATAATTAAAAAAATGTGTTGATAAGGCTTAGGTATTTGATGCTTGGTATCATTACCCGCCTGGAAAAAGAATCAAGTTTTCAATGAGGCCCTGAAAAGTTTTTCATAGTTACTAACAAGGGTCTAGCAAGGGTTACAATAGGCATTCGCTAGGCTCTCACTAGTTATGAACCTTTTTGCCTTGACAGTTAAATCCTGTCTAAGCCCTGACCAGTTCCAATTAATCCCAGAAAATAAATTAAATGATTGGTATGAGAATTGGTAACATGACGATGGACATAGCCTATATTATACAAAGTTATAAACTTTGTTGGTTTGTATATGTAGGGGGTATAGTCTTGAACTACTGAACCGACTCTATACATATCTTTGGGGTGTTGTCTCCATGTTGTGTGTATATAATGAAATAAAAATAAAAATTTGATTATTAAAATATAATTTAATTTTATTATTATAAAGTAAACTTTGAAATTATCACAACATTAATTATATAAATTATAAAAGCGACGCGTTTCTGATATGTTAATCCATCTTCGGGCTTCAATTTGTTGAACTATGGTGTTAATTAGCCAAGTATATTTGTCTATACATTCCAAAAACATGAAATTCTTAGACTTGATAGAGTCCTTTTTATTATAATAAAATAACTAAAGAATTATAATGAGAGCTTGTGGAGCGAAAGCTTGGAAAACGACGAAGGACAATAAGGTTAATTTACGAAAAAATGAATATTGTTATTAGAGTTTAAAACGATCCTTATTTTATTAATTTTCATAAAATGTTTTTACTAGTTAGTTACTAGCTAGATCCTCATCAGCACTTAACTTAATAAATATTTTAAGCGAGGCACTAAAGGGGGTCTGTCATGTTTTCCTCGTCTAGATTTTTCTTACCGAAAACTACCCAGGGCCTTGTCTAAACTAGCCAAAAACTTGCCATTTTTCCAGCCGGGTAAGCCTTTGGAGTTACTAGCTGAAAACTACACGCGTTTGAACTCGCATTCCACCTCGTTAGAAAGTGCGTCAATTATTTTCAGTCAGTTAGTCATTAATGGCTAGTTCTTGCCTGATTATTTAGATCGCGGTAACAGATACACCAGAAGTCCAGAACTGCCTAGGTATCAGATATTTTAGGGTACCTACCGATTAACTTAAATTTTGTGAAAAATTTATTTTTTTCAGAGAAAAATTAAGAAAAAAGCGAACGAATAATTATACCTACACTTTTTCCCGCACACCGAATTACTTAGTCCTATATCTATATCTATCTACATTCTACGTAAATATCACTTCAGTCGTATACATTATTGTGCCATTTTTATTATAAAATCAAATTCTTTCATTCGGTCTTTTCCCATAACGCGTCATAAATTATTCAATTTAATAAGGTAGGTATCTCTACCTTTTGTTTTCTTTTTTCGTTCAAAAATTATTCATCAGCAAAATGAACTGGAGAAAAAGAACAAAAAAATTAAATGATCATAATCATAAATAAACATAAAAACATAATGTATATGTACCTCCCTATGTACATACATGCATACAAAAGATCTCTATCAATATTCTTTTCTGTTGCACTGTTCAAGAAGTGTAAAAGAATCTTAACACTAACACACGCCAGAAAAAAGAGAAAGAGATAAATTAAAATAAATTCGAAGTATTTATGTACATAAATTTATGTAAAGATCCTATGTAAAAAAAATACATAAGACAAATAATAATAAAAAAAAAAATAAATAATTCACGAATGCCGTGATTAAATCCACACCAACACATCCCCATGTCCTTTTTCTCACTTTCAAACAAGCCAGAACCAACAAAAAGACAACAACGTTCTTTAAGATTGTTGCAGCAGCGAACAAAAAAAAAATCGTAATATCTTAGCTAAGCTATACAAGAGGCATAGATAATGCTATCAGACATAATGACAACATGCCTTAAAAAAAGAGAAAACCTTCTTGAATGGATTGGATGGATGGATGGATCCTCCTTAGACCTCGGGCTCGGGTCTTATGTATTCCTCATGTGTACGTACAATGCCGCGCGGTACGGCAACTCCGGGATTCCGATTCCGATCTACAATTCTATTGACCAAGCCAGACAATCTGGCGTGAGTGCGAGGAAAAAGACGAGGCATCAAAGATAAAAGAATAATAAAAAAAACGAGTTAACAACAACAACACACATGCCCACTCTTCTGCCATTTGATCCACCAAATACCTGCCAGACAGAGTGACGCCAAAGATACCGCGTACGTCTTGTAGCTTGGCTGAAATGAAAGATACGATGACGGTGACGCACCTTGGGGTGTTTGCATTGAAAAGTCGGACAAAAATATGGAAAAGTAACAAACGTGCTCTAGAGATGTCTTTGTGCGAAATATTTGTGCTTGATCTGTCAAATCAATCTGAAATGAAATATCAAGTCAATTAAGCAGTTTAAGCTAAACTAAATTTTATCTCTACAATTCTTACACTTGTTGCTCTCTCGTTCGCGTACTTAAAATAGATGAAAATTTAAGCTGCATACGGCTTTATATTTTTCCCGGAATGAATGTTCACAATAATTGCCTGAACAGAATGGAGACGGAGACGGAACCGGAGCTGGAATAGCTGTCAAAATATTGAATACACACAAATTCAATGTTGTTGCGATCACAACGGAACGTAGCCGCATCCGGAGCTGCAGCCGCAGACATGGGTCCTGTTCAGGCAGTAAGGGTAATTTTTGGAATATGAAATATTTTTCGGGTGAAACTCACAATGGGTCAAAAAGTTTTCCGGGTGGGGAGTGGAGTTTTACTAATTATTTATTTTATTTAACTACGCTATTTATTTTATTTTACTACACTAAAATCAGTGCCATTTAAATGAAAAGGTGCCATAAGTGAACGATCATGCCACATCGGCAACGCTGGTATAACTCGCGTGAATTGCGTTCTGGCTTACTAAACGCTAAAATTTATTTATGAAGGAAATTTGTATTGAAGAAAAATTTAAGCGTGATCTACTTACGCTTTTTCGCACACGATTAGCGAAATGTATAAGAAATCCTACTTTGTTTTATTGTTATATTGGGTGGAGAGAATAAATTTGTTTGCATCTTGATTAATTTTGTTAGAAAATTAAATATTTCTAATATTGATAGCATTGTTTATTTATCGCTGATATATATGAACATATGTCTTTAAATGTTGTCTTAAGCGGCCCATACACACAACACTTGTGTCGGTGTATTCAAATGTGTTGTGTGTGTGGTCAAGCTCAAGTGTCTACTACACTGATTTTTGTGTCGAACACGGTGTTCAGAAAATCAAAAAATTTTTAGTTTTTGTGTCGGTGTCGCTAAATGTGTTGCGTGTATGGCGGAATGCCACACTGGTGTCATGACTCCGGTGCACACACTTGTGTTGTGTGTATAGGCCGCTTTATGTCGCTATGTGCTCGGTTAAGGTTAAATCGGTATAGATAGAGAAATCAGTGGATAAATAAACATTTATGTAAGTTTCTATGAATTTTATAGACATTCCTTTTTTTTTATTGAACTTTGTGAGTACATGAAATTGGCAGTATTGTGGAAGGTACAGGAACAGGCATATTTTTATTTATTGGAGTAATTTCCATTTGACCTCAAATTTTGAACACGGCTTACAAAATGGAGACGGTCAATCATATTCCTATAGGACTTCAATCAATACTCGTGCGTCTAACTCAATTTGGGTAAGATTGTCCAGCACGTGCCGTTTAGTATACGTGCCCCATCGTTAAAGCTTCGTATTCATTATGCGCGGCATCCGCGCGCACCATGTTCGTTCGCGGCAAATCATGATATTTGCCACGCATATTATTTTTTGAAAAAAAGTTGATGAACCGCAGAGGCCGCTCGCGGCAGTCGATCCAATTGACAGCTAGTAGCTAGTGCGCAAATCACAAATCAAAACTACCGTCTCAACTGCGTGCGAGCAAAACCAAGTTCGACCTTTTCCGCGCTTTAAAATTCCATCATGAATGGAACGATGCGTGGCATGTTCGAACGCACAAATGCTCGAGCTGCCGCGCGCAGCATCCCGGTATTCATATTGCGCGGCTGATGCCCATGTTCGTTGGGTTGCCGCGCATAATGAATACGAAGCTTAAGACAATCAATTAACCGATCTTCAACAAACGAACATATTTCTTAAAGTTCCCCCAAAAAAAAGGGACAACAAGTAAGAAAAACAGGAACCGGTTTTGTTTATATTTTTTTCTTTGTAATCTTTCATTTGTCACCTCAAATAATCAAGATTAATTAAGAAATTCCTAAGTAATGGTGGGCTATTATCGAAAAAGATGTGTAATTGTTTTTCCAAGAAAAGCATTTAAAATATTTTGTATGTCAATGTCATGTTAACTTTTAGCCAGCGAACGTTTAAAATGAAGGATGATTCACTTAAGGTGTGACAAAAAGCTAGAGCGTCTACGTTGAGTCGAGACAAGAAAAAAATCGTATAGGAATGGGGTCTATTTCCCCCCAGTTAGGCGGGAAGGGCAATAATGAAAAAAAATATGTTAAAACTAGTTTTTTTTTTTCAAAATTTTACGTTGTTAAGTAGTATCTATTTCTGTTTTTAATATTGGATGCTCCTATCAATTTTTAATCAAACACTGAAGAGTAGATGTGTTTTCGTTTTTGAGAAAATTAAAAATAACGGGAGGGGCAATTTTCTAGAAAAAATATTTAAAAACAACGGTAACTGTTACAACGGCATGCCATACCAGAAATGTCTGCTTTTATTTTGTTTTAAAATTAATATGTTTTAGTAAACAGTTTTTAAAAATAATTAAAAAAAAATATTAAAAAATTGTGTTTAAACTGATTTTGTTCAAAGTTATACGTTGTTAAGTAGTATTTTTGTGTTTAGTATTCAACGCTCCCATCAATTTTTAGTCAAACACTAAAAACCAAAATGTCAAAATGTTTTCTAATTTTTGAAAATAACTAAAGCAAGTAAGTCCTGTCTCGAGTCAACCTATACGATCCAGTTTTTTGTCACACCTTAGGTGACAAATGTTAACATGAATTTTTTTTTTGTCAATAATTGTTTATTAATGTACATATTTGTGAATAATAAATAATTTCAAAGTCAATTAGCAAAACAAAGGCAAATTATGCGTGAATTATATATATACAAAATTATGACATTTTGTGGGTGTAGAGAGAAGCAGAAATCGTGGGGCTAAATATCAACTCGGCGAAAACTAAAAGGATCAGCCTTGGAACTTCCTCATCAATCCAAGTAAATATTTCTGGACAACCGGTAGAGATGGTAGAGGATTTCCAATATCTTGGGAGTATTGTCTCTTCGGGTGGCGGAACGGAACTGGACGTAAACAGCCGAATCAGAAAAGTCCAAAATATGGAGAAACAACTCTTTTAGCTTAAAGACCAAGCTACGACTGTTCCGCTCCAATGTTGAATCCGTGCTGCTTTACGGGTGCAGCATACTTGGAAAGTCACAGACACTGTCACAAGAAAGCTGCAAACGTTCGTTAATAGATGTCGTCGAAACATATTGAGGATTTTCTGGCCCAACCGTATCTCCAGTGCTGAACTGCATGCGAGAACAGGTCAGGAACCCATAGACTCTATTATACGAAGACGAAAGTAGCAGCGGAAAGGCGATGGTGCATTGCGGGCCAAGCGATGCAGTGGAACCTGCTCACACAAGAAGGCAGAAAAGTGGGCCGCCCTAGAAGTATTTGGCGAAGAACGGTCGAGCAGGAATCAGTACGACTGATGGGGAAGAGCTGGAGAGAGCTGAAGTATATTTCCAGAAATCGTACACAATGGCGCGTAGGAGTAGTGGAGGCCCTATGTCCCGTAAGGGAATCATCACGGACGTAATAGGTCCGAGGACCTAAGTAAGTACATAAATGTTCGCTAACAAATCTGAAGCAAACTGGTCTACCCATTTATAGTCTTAGCAAAGGCCAGTTTTTCAGTACTGAAGTTAACTCTGCGTTAAACCACAGTTAGCCTGCAAATAAACTGAACCCGAGTAAACTCAGCAACATTATTTCGGTGTAGTAAGTTTATAACTTTGAGTTGCAATTGTCAAAAATCTATGGAAACCGAAGTATGTAAATCGACATAGAAATCGTTATAGAAATTGAGATGGCATTCGTGGAAGAGGCCATGTATGTATGCCATTATCTATGGATTATGACATCATTTAAAGGCACAGAGTCAGAAGGGTCCAATTCTCATAAACTTCGCCGTAAAGTTTTAAATTGAAATTAAAAGCAGTTAAAATTAATTTAAGCCAGTTTTTCAAAGACAACAGTTCACTGTATGACAAATACAAGAACCAAGATGCGCAGATAGCCGATAGGTCTGCTTTGGAGTGCGTTGTTCTTTTTCTGTCAGTTCATAAGTTGTTGGCTTGGCAACCATATAGCTGAATGAACATTTAAAGAAGGACACTGCATCGCAGTAAGAAAATATAGCGAGCCATTTTATACGGCAATCGCAACGCAAAGGCTTGAGAATAATCGATGGAGCGGCATCCGCCAAATGTGGTTTTAAGTCATCTTTGTCCTAAAGGATTTAAGCTACGTACCAATATTTTTTGTTGCTATATGCATTTTTTTGTTTTTAATTTTTGCCTGTTAGTTCTTGGCCTTTTGATGGTCTTCTTCGCAGGTTGTTGTCTGGAATTTTGAATCTTTGTTTCGTTCATATTTTGTTTTTTTTTTTAATTTTTTTTTTTTGTAGAATCTTCGTGGTCTTGGTGGGTTTTTATCATTCTTAACAGGCATTCTTCGGTGTTGTTCGTAGTATCTCATAAATTTTACATGTAACCTTAGTTATAAGACAGTGCAGTAAGGAAGGAGGACTAATGAAACCAGTTTTGGTGGTAAATGCATTTTTGCATTCTTTTTGAAAATTGTTTTTTTTTTTTTTTCGCGAGTGTTAAGTTTTTTTGTTTATTTTATTAACCGGAGGATTCTTATTCCTCGTTTTTTTTTTTGAAGAAAAATTTGTCCTTTTTTGAAGAGACTTTAAAAAAAAAAAAGGTGTCCGTGGGACTGAAGACACCTGGTGCGATTGTATAGATAGATGTTCGACAACAACGATAACTATATGGACACACAGGGAGGAGAGTATAGGAGTTAAAATGTTTGCACACATGCATGATGGGCAGGGCGAGAGTTTATAAATTGTGCATAGCTTGTAATACACGTTCTATGCAAATTAAACTTAGTTAGTGGAATGTCTACGATATGTCTATGAGAGACTGTTTTTTTTTCTTAAACCAGACATTTGAGATATGCACAAATCATGGTGCTCTTATAATCAAAGAGGTAAAGTTGTAGCTGTAGGTAGGTATAAGTGAAGTCATTTTTATAACAGTTACAGTAAGGGTCCACTGTGGAATTTTCGTGTACAAAAATATTACGCCACCCAATTTAAAGGACTGAAGTTATAACTATCCAAGGGCGGATCCAGAGGGGTGGTCATGGGGTCATCTTTATAACAAAAAATACCTAAAAGTTTAGTTACATACGAAAGGTCATTTTTCGCTACGTTCATAGATAACATAGCTCTGTTCATTGATTGGAAAAGGCGGTAGGTGATTTATTAAATTTTTAGCGTGAGTTTTTGATTGTATTTGTAAGTGTGTGACCACCACCGCCCCCCCCCCTGACTCAAAGTCTGGATCCACCCTTGTAACTATCATCACGATCATCAAGATCAAAGTTGTTCCAATAAAAATTTTTTCATTGTGAAATTTATCTGATGCATTCCGCCCCAGGTTTTATTATTTATCAATTATTTCATTGAATCCATAAAATTTGTTTTACTAGCTCACACCACGTACTTAGGTATGCTGTTGCTTATTCGGTACCTTTCGGATTTCCCTTCCTTCACTCAAGTTGTGGCTGGGAATCGCTTGGTACACGTTCGATTTCTAAATGCACTAATTTAAGCTCAAGTATAAAAGATTCTGGTTGGATGGTTTAAATAGTTGGTTTAAATAGACGCAAAACTCTGCCCTTAGCGAATTTTTATCCCTTACCAATTCAATATTACGTAGAGTATGTATCTATTTACTAAGAACATACAATTATTCATCAATATTAATAGGCTTGACATAAAATGGTATATTTGCACTTAAACTTTAACATTATCAAGTTTTATACATATTTCATTTTGAGTAATTTTTTATAAAATATTTAAAGTTAATATGACTATTAAATGCAATGCAACATTAGATCTCGGACTGTGAATTAAAAATAACATTTGATGTTAACATAATGTGCATACATAAACTAGGTTTATACAAAAGTTAGTATTCAAGTAGTTAACAACATTATGGGTAGATACCGGGTACACATTATGCAAGGAAGAGCCATTGGTAATGAAAATTAAATGATTAAATTGTAAGATTTTAATGAAGTAAGAATACGTATGTCGTATATAGGTAGGTACATTGACCATATATCTTTTTAGGCTGTAGATTTGAAAAACTTAAATTTTATTCTTAAACTCGACAAATCTTTGTTTGCTTATATTACTATATGCTTATAATATTATGCTCGATTAACCTATTAAAATCCAATAAGATTTTATAAGTTATCAGCAAAGATTTAAAAGTAAATTTTACAGATAAAAAATTCATTTTATCGTTTATTAAAATTTCACACGAAACAAAATAAAAATGTCTCCGCAGGGCCAGTTTCTTCCACTGCGCCGACGGCCGCATCAGAACACTTCTTCATCGATCTTATCAATTTTATAAAAAAATACAAATTTCTGGAAGTAATTTTCAAGTAAAAGTGAAACAAGTCGCAGTATCCGCTTTGAGTAAACGTACCGTTTAAAAAAAAAAAAAAATTGCTATATTTCGAAAACTTATATTTTTAAATGTAGGTTATTCAACTTTTAAACATCGCAGTTTCGCAAGAATAACATAATTCTTCCAAAATAAATACATTGTAGTAAAGTACAAAGTAAACACCTATGGATATCTACCTCTCTTTCGACTCTAATTTTAACTTAACTTGGGATAAGGGTCAAGTTATGGATTCGTTAAAAAACCGTATACCTACCTACTTCTCCGAGTGATTTAAAATTCACTGAATGTTAAAGTCTAAATTACTAATGCTATTATTTCTCCCATTTTCTATTCACAAATGTTAAATTGGGTGTCCTTTATGATTATGTACTTAATTTAAATTAATTAAATTAATTAAATTTAATTTTTGAAAAAAATTAGTTTGAACACAATTTTTTTTTTGAATACACACAAATTTAATGTTTCGAACACAATGGAACGTAGCCGCATACGAAGCTGCAGCCGCAGACGGAACAGTTCACCAATTTTTAACTTTTCATGTAGGTACGGCACTTTTGACGTTTCAAATTGTATGAAGAAAAAAAAACAACTTTTTGGATCGGAAAAAAATATTGTGGTTATTTGTATCGCGAAACAAAATTATTTATTAAAAGGAAAAGTATTGGAAACAAAAAATGTGAATTCTGAGCTTGTACAAAGGAATATTGTTTTGTTTTTCTTCGAAATACTTTCAAATCTGTACAGCTGTATTGTGGGCATGTAAAAAAATAACATACGACACTTTTCGATTGCTCTTCCAGTTCCTTCTGCAGCTCCGGTTCCAGGATTGTATTCTGTTCAGGCAGTAAAGGTCACAGAAAAAACTTTCAATTGAAAGGCAAATACAATCGATAGTAATGAATGACGTTTCAATTGGATTGGAGCAATAATTCGAAACGTGTGAAAGGTTTTTATTTTGATTCTGAAATCAAATTCAAATTTCAAAAGGCCATACAATTCTGCATTCTCGTCCACCAATTTTTCAAATTAACGCAAATTAATCATATGTATTTCTCAAAATGTCAAGATCTTCCTGATGTCCGGTTCAGATCAATTTCGAATACTGACAAAAAAGTTTCTTGCAATTAGTTCTTCGGGCGTTTATGGGAGAATACCTATGAAGCAACTTTGAAAATTAAAAATTTCAGAACTTAAAACGGCTGTATGAGTGCTCTCGAAAGCCTGCATACCATACTATTCGAAAACAACAACAAATATTGTCACTTGACCAGTTGACGAGTGTCTGTAGAGAGGATCGCAAATATTGAAAATGAATTCTGCAGTTCATTTTCAGTATTCTTTGAAGCCACAGAAGCATTAACTCGAGATAAATATTATTTATTTGTATTGTCTGACAAAACGTCACATAGACGTATTCATTTTAAAATTAGTTCTACACTTATTGCTAGAATGCGTCACTGACACTTCAAAAAATACTGAAAATGAACTTCAGAATTAATTTTCAATATTTGCGATCCTCTCTCCAGACACTCGTACCAGTTGTATCCGCCATTTTCTTTCGATTATGACAGATGAGCACACATGAAAAAAAATGTCTGTCTGTTCATTACTTCCCAAAATGCCAATTTCTATGAAAAATGAAATTTTTCATAGACCTCTTTTACACGGAGAAACTTTATTCGAAAAAACACGAAGTAATGGGAGTGAAACAAACTGCCTCGGTCAACGATACGAAGAAATTTTTTGGTTGACATTGCTTTTTAGGCTCTATAAATAAATAAATTTGGTGGCACAACAGCTCATGAAGAACTAGGCCCCAGTGACTTACAACTCTCAACCATTCCTGTGTGCGTGTCTGCAGAAATGGAGGGGACATACAGTTTATTGCTGAATCCGAACGGCTAAGGTGAGCGGAACTTTTCTATGACAGGAGATACTCTTGGAGGATTTGTCAATTCCTCGCAAGAGGCAGTTGCTCTGAAAAACATTTTTAAGGTGGCAGCTTTTAGGCTCTATGTTGTAAAAAATACGAAATTTAAAAAAAAAAAACACCAACACATTTCCAAATCTTGTTTCCTCATGTGAAAGGAAACTTAGATTGGATTTTCAGAGTGTTTCACTCCTTTTTGATTCCAATGGAATATGAAAAACTCTTCCGTAATATATGCATCTAGGTATGTAGTAGTAAAAACTAAAATGAATTCTTAACTAATTTCAATTCCAGAACATTCCAACAAAAAGCATTTACTATTTTCGACAATTAATCCAATGAACGACTTTAAAAGTATGTGTGTGTTCAGAGTGCACTCCTAGCACTCCTTAATGAAATCCGGAGTGAAAAAACACTCCTAAATCATCACTCTGAACAGCAAATTGAAGGCTTTTGGAGTGTTACGAGTGTGAATGGAGTGAAAAAAGAGTGCTAGGAGTGACCAACGGAAAACGACATTAGCATTTAACTTTAATAATTAATTGCTTTACGAACAACTCCATACGACTTAATAGTATACTTTGTTTTACTTATAACAAAGTTCAGGACAGCTGCACTTCTTACTCATCATTGACTCACAATAAGTAGATACGCAATTCTATGCAAATATAAATCAACTCATCGATGGTAAATACAGATGTTTGTATATTCCTGCGAATGGATTTACTAGCCGCAAGTATCCAACAATTTTTCTATAGGTATGGGCTACATGTATAGCACAGCATGAGTTAGGTAGACATCACCCGCTACACTATATGGGCAGCAATAAGTTGTTTTTCCAATAGACAATCATATTCTTATGAAACTTAATAATACAAGTCAATTAAAGTTAATCACTTGTCAGATCTGTTAGATCAATCAATTTATTAGATGAGTTGGAACATTTTACTTCTTTAAGATGAAACCATGTAATGTGTTGCAAGGAGTATTATTAATCATGGCAATTAATTTTTTGTTTTTTACCCTCTTATGGTTTTTATATAATGCTCGGGATAAACTTTAGGAGTAAAACATTTTTCATATGGAAAATAATTTTAGCAAAAGTGAAGAATAATTTGATGTGCAGTTAAATCAAAGCAATTTGTTTTGTAGAATTTTTGTTAATCGAAAATCTTTGGAGAAAGCAATAGTACAGTGCCCTTTGACAAAGGAACATTGTTTTTTTCATGAAGTATATATTTTTTCATATCCTCGCGAAAAAAAAATTAAAAATAGTGGTTTTCGAAATCCCTACAGTCAATCTGTTATCGCATAACGGAAAAAGGGTTTTGATTTTTATTCGAAGAACTTTTTTTTATAGACTTAAGACTTGTTTTTTTATTTTCTGCGCATCTATCAAAAAGGGTTGGGGTCCGAATTCCGAGAACCGAAATCCCGAAAACCCAAAATCCCGAAATCCCAAAAAGGAAATTCTTACAATATTAATTTATGGTAAATATGACTTATGATTTGCTTACCCGGGATTTTGTGTTTTCGGGATTTTGTGTTTTCGGGATTTTGTGTTTTCGGGATTCTGGGTTTTCGGGATTTTAGGTTTTCGGAATTTCGGTTTTCGGGATTCTGTCCGTGAATTTTGGGAACAATCATTTTTAATTTCTGACAGTTTCAATTTGAACAACCTGCGCAATATATTAGCTTAGATTTGTGTACTGTGATAGTAAAGCGCCTCCCATCTAAGCAGCTCAGATTCGGCAGAAAATCGTAGGTCCCTCCATTTGAGCTGACAAAAATAACACGCACACAGGAATGGTTGAGGTTTGAAAGAGTAGCCCAGCGTTGCCGCTAGAAATAAAATTAACGTGCCAATTTTCGTGCCACATGAAAAAACCACAAATTGAAAATTATGTAATAAATTTTATTACAGGGTGTAAAACAATAGCAAAAATCAATAGAAATCATTTGCTTTACTCGTGCATTGTCAAAAATTATGTGCTTCTGCCCACTTTTTACTGACTTTGGACTAATTTTCATTAAATTTTTTTGAAATTTGCTTCATTTTGATTAAAATAATGGAAATAAAAAAACGTGCCATATTGAAAATTTTTGTGCCACCGTGCCACGAGGAAATTATTGTGTTAAAAAAGCACGATCGTGTCACTTCGGCAACGCTGGATAGCCCTTCTTTTCAACGACCTGTTGCACCATTAGTTTATTTTAATACCGCAAAAATCTTTAAGGCGTCAAAAGATTTTGGCTATTTGCCAAATTTTATCTTAATTGACTTACTCGTCTGTTAAGGGACTTCAGATCTCATAAATCTGTCATGGTTAAAAGTGTTATTTTGCAATGATAGTCATATAAACAACAACTTTTAACTTATACTGTCACGAAAGTCCTATAACACTGTCATCACATGATGACGTCCAATACTGCTCTACTTGACATAAGGTTTGTTTATAATGTGTTTATTTATGTTTTAGAAAGTTAGCTTCGAATCAAAACCCAAACCCGAATGCCATTTATCATTTTACCTCTCTTAAACTGTCAAGTATATAGGTATGGTGTGCAGTGCACGATTGCCACCGCAGCCTAAATCTCCGTCATTATTATTCAATCTTAAAATGATCATAAATTTTCCTTTGACTAAATGTTAGTGCATTCGTTGAATAAAATCGAAATTGGTACAATAAAAAAAAATCACTATTATCAGAGATGATTTTTTTTTTTTTTTATTTAGCGCTAAATAAACAATATTCAGCGTCCATATGCGTGCAACTAAAGCAATGAACAACTTGAGTGACAAAAGAGCGATATTGAACTTTTATACGGCTGGCTACAGAAAAGAGATGTCATAAAACCTGAGGTCCGATAAGATGACCAATAAGATGAACCTCATCAGAATTACTATGTCAGACCTCGTAACAATACCTAACTGTTGTCAGACTAAGCAATTTTTGAATCAGAATTGTATCAATAAACTCTTTACATCTACTACAATATTTTTGTAGCAAGATGACCAAATCATTGAAAGGTGTCATCTAGTACGGAAGTTTATTTGTTCTTGAATCTCGGATCAATCACATCTTACTAAGTATAATGAGGTGCCATTGTGATTTCTTGTATTTATTTTTAGCTGTACTTTTACTACTTTTTTTTTTTTTTTTTTTAATTCTAGACGAAACGATAGGCTTAATAGGTCGTCAAGTACGTGGTCTACATTCAAGAAATATATTATACACATAGAATTTAGTTGTAGTCGTAAAAGACTAAGAAATATGGTTCAGAGATTGTATGTGAATAATAAATAATACAATTTTTACAAACACAAACATGTTACTTTAAGAAATTGTTGATAAAATGATTTCCATTCGCGGTTTAATGAACGAGAATTCTTGAACTACAAAATTATTGATGAAGGAGATTCTATAAGGAATCGGTCTTAGACTCATATTAATATTATTGATAAGGTTTTTTTTGATTAATTAATTGTACTTTGTGTATAGAAGTTATTTTAAACACCAACTGTAGGTATAGTTCCCATATACATATAGGAGTTATAATTTGTGGTTCTCAAGGGCCTGATGCAAATCAATTTTAACTTAACAAGTGCATTAGAGGTTTTTATACCACAACCATAACAGCACAAAATTAAACAGAAAATATTTACAATACTAAAATGTATGATCTGTTCCATTACTCTTCACAATAAAGCGCCCGCGCGCCGCGACGCTTGAAATGTTAAGATATAATTAAATAATAAGTGAAAATATTTAATATTGGACACTTTTGATGTAGAAACTTAGTTTATCTTTTATTTTGTTCAAAGAGATGCACATAGTGAACAAACTCTACTTATATTGTAAATAATGAAATGCCACTAAAAAAATTAATTTAAAGTAGGGTGCCAAGACTTCTAACAATGCTTTTACTATTAAAAAGTTCTCAGATCTTAACAAGAGCTAATCCTCTAACTCTAGAAGGCCTCAGGGCTACCTTTATAGATTTTGGAAAAGAGGCAATAAAAAAGAGGATTTCAAGAAAAAAAGAGCCACAAATGAAAATGTCCCCAAAATAAAAAGCCAAAATCGACCGAACGCTAAAAATAATAACCGCAATAGAGTTTGGATCTCTCTTAGGCAGACAAAGTTTTATTTTTCAAGTTTAATCTACTCCGGTATTTTTTGTATCAACAACTTGTGAAATTTCAAAGGAAAAAATTGGTATTAAAAATTCGACAGCATACTGACTTTATAATCCATAAACTTTTTAAAAATCATTAATTCATTTTCTTTTTGTTTTAATTGCTAGCTTTTGAAAAATTTATTTTCAAACTAAAAATTAAAAAAGAAAAATACAGAGTTTTTTCAAATTAATTTTTATAAGTACCTACTAGGTTCGGTCCTTTTCTTTGAAACTCTGCGATTTTCTGTACATTTGTGATGAATTTTTGTTCAGAGTTCTATCAAAGTTAATATAAACCAAAATAAAACTGTACTAAAATGTACAGAAAATAACCGAGTTACAAAGTTAAGAAACATTACTTTTGTTTTGAATATTCAATGCTCTTATCAATTTCTAGTCAATCGTTTAAAATTTATAATCTTATAAGGCGCTAGTTATAGCTATCATTGAAAATCGTCATTGAAACTTTTATTTTTTAATTTTGGGTCCTTAGAAAAGCAAACTGGTTATTCGAAAATAAAATTTATGTATTTTATTTTCTTTCTCTGTAGGTAATGATTAACTGGAAAAGCCCTTACATACTACGTTAAATAAATTATTTTTAAAATACAATTTTTTCTTACTTTTTGTAATCTTCCAAGTCTGCCACGGAACGAATATTAATGAATTTATCAGTCGAACCCAAACACAAATTGCATTTCAAATATTCATCAAATTATTAAAATAACATAATACAAACAAAATTAAAACAAATATTTAGAATATCAACAAAAAATATTTAAATTTTGTTTTTTTTTTTATTTAAAAAAAAAATCTCCACGTTTGCGTATGACACCTTTTTTTCTAATTTTAATTAAACACTGGCCATAAAATATTCAAAACACTGATGTTAAAATTCAAAACATTAAAAAGATTACAAATAAATGAATATAAAGACACACGAGTTGGGATGTTCCAAAAGTGGTATTCGTAAATATTTGAATATTCAACACGTAAATTTCAACGACACATATGTAGGTACTATAACACAAAGAAACTCACAAACTTTTTTATTAATCGTTTTGGATTCACTGAGGAGAAGAAAAAGAAGAAGACTAACTACTTCTTTATAGACACTCTATCTTTTCTCCGTTAACACCTGTTTGAATGTTTTAAATTGGTAAGATAAAGTATCTTGATCCTTTTTTTTGATAAATTACCTCAAAACTAAAGTAAATCACATCGATTCAGAAGCATAAATAAGAAAGAATTCAATTAAAATCTTTTAAATCGTATCTCGTCGCGATAGTTATCTATACTTTCTTTTCAAAATCTTTTAGGTATATCGGCAAAAAATTAAATTTTAAACGTGACCAACTTTCATCAACCGTTAACGTTGACCGCTTATGTGAGACTAAATTTCTAGTTGCGTTTAGTCTAGAGTTTTAAGCTTGAGCTTTTCTTCTTCGTTATTTTGTTTATATAGCCGGTCTTAAGATATTCGAATCAGAATTCCGTGGCAACACCATTGGCGACCACAACGATGACGACACGATGGACGAAATATATAGTTAGAGCCGGTTAGATTATTCAATTTTTAGTGAACGAAATATTTTCGGGTTTTTGAATTTAATACGTCATCAATGCATTCCCGATTCGATCGATACAAATATACATAATAATCGATGATAAAAATTAAGGAAGCAAACAAGTTGGGGATTCGAAACTCTGATAAGGTAAAAAGCGTAGATACACAATTTCAATTTTCTTCGCACAACAATCTCGCATGAGAGACAGACGGACTCTGACTAAAAGATGCAACTTCCATCGGATACTATCTTGAAGTTGAGCCATCGTTTTGTTGCTGGAATAAATAAATATACAACGACATCAGCAACCAAAACCAACAAAACTGACCGTCGTCCATGCGTCCATATGGATGTGCATGTGGCAAACAAATACTGTGATGAAATGTATCTACACAAAATATACTTTGATTTTGATGGTGAAGTTACGGTTGCCACTCGAACAATATCTAAAAAAGAATCCAAAAAATAAAATATTCAGGACAGGATCGCACGAACTTGCTCTTGTGGATCAGATCTATAGGCCGGTTAAACATGATAAATAATGAATAGTGGCTCTGTAATTTTATGGACACCTTATGGTTATCAATAAAATTATTTTTTTTATGTTAAAAAAAAAATACTAAAAACAAATTCCTTGACATTTTGTATCCATAAAAAAATTAATAATTTTTCTCAAATGCAGCACTTAGACTACTCATGAAGATGTACCATATTGGGGGTTTAACCCCCCCGCCCCCATAAATAAATAAGAAAATAAGGATCCATTTCCTTAAAGAAAAACGAAACACCGTGTAATTTTCGTGCCATAGAAAAAACACACCCTTGAAGGGCCACTGGATAGTGATAAAAGGTGAAGTAATTTCAATAATTCGTCGGGCATAGGTTTTTTTTTTTTTTTAAATAATTTTTAAAGTTTTTTTCAAGGTCACAGTAATGAAACAAGTATGCAGTTTAAAAGGTCAGTAAAAGTTCATAAAAGGTCAGGTAGTATCAGTAATTGGTCATAGATTTTTTTAAAAGTTTTTTTGAGGTCATTACAAGGTGACATGAACTTTAAGCACCTCATTTATGGGATATTCGAAAAAAGTATACACCATCTGAAAGGTTACTTATTCCTTATAAAAGGTCAGGCAGTTCCAGAAATTGGTCAGCTGTAGATTCTTAGGAGTTTAACAAAAAATGAAAGGTCATTGACCTTTACCTTGAATTTTGTTTTATAAAAATTATTCAAAATAATCTATGGCTGACTAATTTCTGAAACTAGCTGACCTTTTATGAGGATTCTGTAAACTTTCAGATGGCGTAATTATTTTTTTTATATCCCTAAATATGTCACCATAGTACTCCTAATTAATGTGTCCTTGGGTTAATACTATTTTTAATGAAAATACCTATGCGGGCAAAATGGAAAAAAAAAAAATCAAAAACCACCAAAAATTGATGAAAAAATTTGAATTCATATATGTTTAGACACTACCCACAAAACTGGATACTTCTTATCTGGTACCTCGATGGGGGTAGGTCATTAAGTTTGAAAATTAATTTTTGAAAAATTGTTTACTAAAACAACTTAATTTAAAATGAAAATAAAAGAAGAGATTTCCGGCATTACAGAAAAGTATAACATGCTGTTGTAACGGTTATCGTTGTTTTTTAATATTTTTTTTTATGTTATTTTTAATTTTCTCAAAAATTAAGAAACACTCGAGCATTTACTCTTACGTTTTTGATTATAAATTGATAGGAGTATCAAATATTAAAAATAAAAATACTACTTCATAACATAAAATGTTGAACAAAATAAGTTTGAACACAATTTTTTTCATGATTTTTTTTTTTTTAAATTTTGAGTTTGAAAACTTATTTTTCAAAAACTAAAACATAATAAAAGAACAGATTTCTGGCTTAACACATTGACTGATGCTATGGCTATCACTTTTGATAGCCAGTTATGTTTCTAATAGTGCCGTGGCTATCAAATATGATAGCCAGGTATGTATTCATATAATGCTTTGGCTATCAAAATTGATAGCTACTAGCATTTTCAATTCAATATGAATCAGAAACTCTGGCACCCAGTGATGTGCTAGGTGAACTTGGTTTGAGCAATTTTGTGAATGTTAATATTTTAGAGCCGATTTCTTTGGAAATCGTTAAAACACACATTTTTTTGAAAGAAAAATTAAAAATTCAAATGAATAAGGAGTACAAAATAATTAAAAAATTAAATTTTTTGCCAAAAAAACAAAAAACTAAAAAATAAATAAGCTTTTCAGTAATTCAATTTTAATTTTTTTTTTCAATGCAGTTTGTTCAATAGCAATAGTTCTTCGGCGCATTATAAATTAATTTTTACTTTGATTTTGTAAACCAAAAAATTAAAAACAAATACAAAAATCGAAAAAAAAAAAAAAAATAAAATGGGTATCATATTTGATAGCACTTTTCTATGACAAGAGATACTCTTGGGGGATTTGTCACTTCCTCGCAAGAGGTAGTAGCTCCGAAAAAAACTTAAGGTGGAAGCGGCTGGTATTAAACTCCAGACCTCTGGCATGACAGTCCAACGCACTAGCCATTTCGCCATGGGCTACTACCAATGTTGTGCTATATCTTTTTTTAAAAATTAAAAATCCATTCTATATTTTTAATTCATTCAACCTTGCATTTCCTGATTTTAAGCTTGATTGCGTGGATAGAGAAAAACATAACATTTTGTGTAATAAATTCTTTGCCTATTATTTTTCTTCTGAGCCTAGAAAATTCCCTATAAAAAAAAAATATGAATCTTGTCTTTATAAAAATAAAGGCTCTTCCAAACCAACGCGAAACATTCGGAGTGACGACGAAACTTTCGACTTAATGAGAATTTCCAAATTCGATTCTAATACTGCGTTTTCATTAGAGCAAATGAGGTAATTTCGTTCAAAATTTCCAAATTCAATTCAAAATCATTTCATTTCCCATACAAATTCAAATTTCCAAATGAGGTAATTTCAACCAAATTTGCACGAAATTCGGTAGAAAATTACGTAAAACTTTTATGAACACACCCAAATGGATTCCATTCAAAGTGGAACCCATTCGAAATGACAGAATTCAATGTAAAAAACAACAAAAACAAGCGATTGACAATTTGGGCCTTCAAACAAAATTAGCAAATTTGAAATGTGAACACTTTTTTTGTAATTTGCCAAATTACCTCATTTCAGCTCTAATGAAAACGCAGTATAAATCATTTTCGAACATAAATTCAATTTCCAAGTGAGGTAATTTCAACCTAATAGAATCCATTCAAAGTGGAACCCATTTAAAATGACAGAATTCAATGTATAAAACAACAATAACAAGCGAGTAACAGTCTAGACTGTCAAACAGAACTATGAAAATTGAGATGTGAACACTTTTTTTTTGTAATTTGCCAAATTACATCATTGCTGTAATGAAAACGTAGTATTACGCTGTTGATTGGTTCATTTATTCACTTCGTCAAGAAGTTCAAACCAAAAAAATGATATTAGTTGTGTTTTGTTGAGCTAGTTACTCTGCCGATTCTGCAATGTTCCACATTAACCCATAAAGTTACTGAAGAGCAAATGTGCTGTAAACTTGTTTATTCGCATTCGCAGGTCGCATCTCATGTGCAAAGCACTAAAGAAATGTCATTCAATTCAGTACCGAATAATGAAACATTTTTACGATACCATGACCCATGTTCTGTAACTTCTCGCATGCATAAAATCGGTCGAGAAACGATAACATGGGTCCATGCAACAATAATACCGTATCACACATTCCGCATGTGTAGATATACGTATTGGCCACACATTAAAAATACATTCCAATTCCTATCAATTTTACCATCCCTGTTAAAAATATCTCCCTGGATGCGTTCATTCGTAGCAGCTGTTCATTTATCAAACGTCAAACCACCAAACGTCACTTTAAAACGTCAGAAGTACAGAAAAAAGAGAAAAACCACCAACACAGATGAACCAAAACCAAAACCAACCACCTTGCAGCCTAGCCAGTCATATAAAAGTTATTTTCAATAAATTTGTATTCGCTATTCGGTTCCAAGTTTGAAAATTAAATAAAAGTAAGCGATCAATTAACATTGCTCCTCAGTTCTAAGCCGCAATTGTATTCGTGTCGTTCGAATTTTATTCTTCATAAAACGCCCGTGCGCCGTGATATGTTTCGTCTTCCAGTGTCGTCCAGCCAAATAAATTAAAATGAAGCAGTATAAAGTAAGATCATGTGTTCTGGTCTTGGTAGTGTGTGCACTCCTTCCACTTACCCACTCAGGGGTTCCACAAAGTCGTTATGAAGCAATGATGAAACGTGAAACCCCCTCAAATCTCGGTCTATACAATTCCACAGATAAAGTAAACATTCTTACTGGCATGAATTTCGAAAGTTCCGTCGTCAATCAGAGCTATGCTTCCCTCGTTGAGTTCTACAACTCGTACTGTGGCCATTGCAAGCGATTTGCTCCTGTGTATAAGGAATTAGCCGCAGATTGCTGGTCATGGCGGGATATTTTAAAAATTCAAGCTATCGACTGTGCGGTCGAAGAAAACAACGATTTTTGCCGGGAGTATGAAGTGATGGCCTATCCAACGATGAGATACTTTAGCCCCAAATACCAGCCGAGTGAAAGCAACTACGGGATTCCTATCGAAACCCAAGACCGTCAGGAAATCAAGGATATGATTTCAAAGCTGGTCATGAATGAGACTGCTCCCAATAAGAGTTGGCCGAATTTCTCTAATCTAACCGAGGAAGAAGCTCCCAATATATTCAAAGAGCTTCCTCAACAAGTCTTCTATGTCGTTCTCATCTTGAGCCCCAGCGAGAATTCATCCAGTTTGGTTTCCCAAACAATCTTGAATTTCAATCGTTATCCTCAGATGCAGATTCGCCCGATAACCGATGAAAATCTGGCCGGGCAATTCCACATGAATCAGACAAATCGGATTTGTGCCTTGGATCGAAACATGAATATGGAGACGCTCCCGTATCAGAATAACACACCCAATGCTTACAAGGAAGCTCTGGAACATTTTGTCAAGATGAAAAAGTTGACCGAAAAACCAGATGCTCCTACTCCCAGTCCGGACAAACAGAACACCCTCGTCGATGAAGAGCTTAAGGAGGAACAGCTTAAGGACAAGAAAATTATTGCCGAAGTGAAGCGCAACAAGCACATGACATACCAGGCCGATCTTGAGCAAGCTGTTCATCACATATTAAACAGAGAAATTCCCAGAATCAACGAAATCTCTGGTGAACGTCTATTAGCACTGACCAAGCTTATCAATGTCCTCCAACGATACAATCCACTGGGACCATCTGGACAGACCTGTGTCAATCGACTGCAGGAATATGTAGCTGTGAACAACCAGGCCATATCTGGCAAGGACTTCAAAGACAAAGTGCATCAATTGGAGAATGAATTTTCACCGATTTACTCATCCAGTCGATATGTTGGTTGCACTGGATCAAAGCCCGACCTTCGAGGATTCACTTGCAGTTTGTGGAAATTATTCCACTTCTTGACGGCGCAAGCAGCCGCTCAAGATAAATCATCGGACCCCCTAGAGGTGCTGTCTGCCATTCATGGTTATGTGAAGTATTTCTTTGGCTGCACAGATTGTTCGCAACACTTTCAGGTAAGTTCGAAAGAAGCCTTTCAATTTATGCACCCGCCCCTATTTGACCTAGCCTTCGACAATGTTGGCATATTATTATTATTTTTGCCATAATTTCCATTAAGAGCGCTTTGTTTAACAAATCCAGTGGCAAGCGCAGGGCTGCTCCGATGCATGGCATTTTGTAATGGTTTCATTATTCAAACTTTAACTACGTGGGAGCTCTTAAGAAAAAAAAACCGGTTGAATGACCAGTGAAACTTGCTTGACATAAATTTGTATGTGTTTTATTTTTTTTTGTTTTTTAATTTATTTCTGGTTGCCTATTTACATTTGTATAGACAATTTTTTTTTATGTTGCAAAAGAAACTAAAAAATGGGAGAAGTGAGATTAAAAAACAAGAAACTTACTTATAAAGAACACTGAGTCAGAATATAGTTTACGATTTAGGTGCGTTGCACTGCATAATTGAAGTTTCTCAGGGCTATGAAAACAACTTAATACAATTAACGCCGATTTTGCTTTCCTTATTTCATTTTTAATTCAATGGCTTTTGTAAACTTTTATTGTAGACTAGATGTCACACAGTGGGACCAAAGTGATCGTTTTATAATATCAATTGTTTTGTAGGATACCGCGCTTAGGTTCTTTAATTAAAAGAAAGGGTAAGAAATGATGAAAAGATGCCAACATACATAATATTAATTATGGAGAAAAAGAAATGTTTTTTGCTGATAAAATCTTTTATTGATTTGATGCTGTGCACCTGAAGAAAATGTGACCTTAGATATGGATGGTTCACAGCTGTACCGAACCAAGTCATACAAAAAAACACGTTTAAAACTAGTATTAAATGTTGCGTATCTCGTTCATTTTATTTTTAAAATCAGAAGAATAGAGAATAAACTATCAATTTGCCTGCAATACGAGTAAAATATTAGTTTAGTAATTAATGGCAGTGTATTTGCTTAACCTGTAAATATCTTCGAATTTAACCTTTTCTGACTTGGTTCGCTACAGCTGTGAACCATCCATATAATGAGAGCTGCAATCGGCGGTTCGGAAGAAAAGCGACCCAACTTAACAAATCTCATTTTTTGAACTAGGCAACAGAAAATTGATTAAAAATATGAATTTCAATTAAAAAATAAATTTGATGGCACAACAGCTCATGAAGAATTAGGGCCTAGTGACTTACAACTCTCAACCATTCCTGTGTGCGTATCTGCAGGAATGGAGGGGACCTACAGTTTATTGCCGAATCCGAACGGCTAACGAGCGGCACTTTTCTGTGACAGGAGATACTCTTGGAGGATTTGTCAATTCCTCGCAAGAGGCAGTAGCCGTTTTTTCTTTTAAATAAATAGATGGCGAGGCTGGGGATCGAACCTTAGACCTCCGGCATCACAGTCCATCGCACTAACCATCACGCCACGGCTACTACATGAATTTCAATTAATCTGTTAAAATATCAAAACCAAGCAAATAGCTCATTCAGTTCCAAATATTTCAGTGGAGTCTGATATTTTTTTTTTCGAAATGATAGTTTTTCTTTTATTTACAAAAATGCAATGTTAGCTCAAAAATTTAATTTGTTGAGTTGTTTCGTTTTCCGCCAAAATATTTTCTAGTAATTTAAGATATAATGGATGCACTCAGCAGCGATGTAAATTAAAAAAAAAATCCTACAAATACAAAAAAATAAAAATTACAAAATAATATAAATTAGCATAGAAGATTTTCATATTCAAAACTATCTCTTCAGTTGAAACAGAGGTACAAAAATCTCAAAATTAAAAAACAAAACGACCCATTTATTAGCCCTACCATCGTCATTGGAATTTTATACATTATATAATTATTATTTCGAAACTGAATTCACAATAAATTGTAGAAATCTGAGATAAAAAATCTATCTTGAATAGTATATCATCAACATTTTTAACGGTGTATAGCGAATTTGAAGTGTAGAAAATGTATTCGCTAATTGAAACACAAAATCTTTGTCCGGAATAATGTTGGTTTTTATTTACAAAATTGTCTCGTTAATTAACAACACTTTTTGTGATGATAACTAACAACAATAAAACCACTGAAATTTTATCTTATATGGGTTTTTAATAGCGCAACATTTTTTTTTTTTGGAGTCTATTGCCAACCTAGAACTCCGATCTTGTATTCTACTTTCTACGTTTCCATTATTAGTTGATAACAATATTTGCTGTCATACAGATAAGAAATCACTGTTTTTACCATCACTAATTATCCATAAAAAATACAAAAAAAAAAAAAAATATTAAAAATGAGATTTTCTGTCGACAGGGCAAGTATTGGCTTCTCTAAAAAGATCGAGGTTTTAATGAAAATTATTTAAAAAAATTACTAACTATAAATAAATAAATTTAGTGGCACAACTACTCATGAAGAACCAGGGCCTAGTGACCATTCTCAACCATTCCTGTGTGCGTGTCTGCAGGAATGGAAGGGACCTAAAGTTTATTGCCGAATCCGAACGGCTAAGGTGAGCGACACTTTTCTATGATAAGAGATACTCTTGGAGGATTTGTCAATTCTTCGCAAGAGATAGTAACCTGGAAAAAAAACAAGGTGGAAACGTCTGGTATTAAACCCAAAACTTTGGCGTAACAGTCCGTCGCACTAATCATTACGCCACGGGCTACTACTACTACTAACTAAAAAAATTAAATTAAAGAAATTTTTATAAAATTGAAAAATGAAATTTTAATTCTAATAAATTCATCACTAGTTCTTCAATACAATAGATACTTATTCTTATTGCAAATAGATAAGGAACATTGAAAATGAGACAATGCATAATTTGTCACGGTCACAATAGATGTAACAACTTTCGTGACATACTCGACAGCACATGAAACGTAATCCCAGTAGCTGTCAATTAAAAGAATGGATTTCAAAATTAAATGGTAGACAACCTCTGAGAAATTTATAAAATCTTTTTTCATAACATTGTTAATTTACCTTGTGTTTAGTCTTGGTATCGACCGCATTAATATTTATAATAATTGATTTCAGATAGTTTATACATAGGTACATATGTATGTCAGAAATAATAAATTGTTAATTAGATAGGTTTGTTTCAAATTAGCTGATTTTGCATTATGCATTGGTACAGGCTGCAGTCTGTAATAAATGTTGCCATGACTTATTTTTTCTTATTCAAATCAAACAGTTTTTTTTAGTTTGGAAGGATTAAAGAAAAACCTTTTTTTATGGTGTATAGTTCATTCTAATTCGACCAACAACTCAGTTAGTCCAGTGACCAAAACAGAAATACTAGGTATGTTCAGTGAGGTTCTTCGGAACAGTTTGGAACAGTTTAGAACAGAAAAGAACAATTTTCTGCTGTTCAGTGAGAAATTTTCTGTTCTAAACTGTTCTGAATTGCTGTACAGTGGAGTCTGTTTGGAACAGTTAAAAGCAGGAAGCAGAACAACTTAGAACAGCTTAGAACGGAGATTTGTGAGAAATGTCAAAATAAGTTGCTGTTCTGTTCTGATCTATCCTGTTCTATTCTGTTCTGACTATTTCTTCATTGAACAAACTTAAGCCGGATCCACATTATGTCTGGTGAGGTGTGTTGTGGAATGAGTACACTAATCAAGCGTGCTGTGTTACAAACTGACATTTTTTATTTTTTATTATTCTGTTTTCAAGAGCATTTTTTTCTCTTTTCTATACACAAAAAAAAATGTCTTCGCCATAGCTCGCACGAACGCGGTCTGTGTGCCTGCGGCAGCCGCCCAAACAATTAAAATAAACAAGTTTTAGAAAAGCTGAGATTTTGTGAAGATGTTTATGATATCTTAGACTGAGTTATACGAGAATATACGAAGTCTTACGGCCATATTATTCACTCAATACATCCAGATTAAAACTTAAATCTTTTTGAGAATCTCAGTGACCTGCTTTTAGAATTTATAAAAAAAAAATAAAAGTATTTTATCAGAGTTTAAGAAGAAATAATCAAATGTTTCATTTTTCTACATTATTCAATCCAAAAATTTTTCGCAAAATTTGCATATTAGCTAGCTATGTATATAATTTTTTAATGATGTGGAAACGACTTGTTGGAACTACTTGTTCACTAAGCTTAATTGATTTAGTAAAGGCAAAAGAAAGTTTTCCGCCATGTCCGTCCCTCCCATGCGGGTAATCTCAGCAGTCACAGTAACGGTTGCAGCATTGCCTCTGTCGATGAGAGGTACTTACCTGGATCAGTAACACTCTGCCTCACTCCATCGATCTTTTCTGATTTACGTCGTTGTCAGCTTATTTTTCACCCAGTCACAACTTTATTGCAAATTTAACTTTATGCTAATTTTAAAAAGTATTCATTATTATATTCTAAATGGCTGACATTACATGATTAACATCAAAAAAAGTCACGTACCTACTCCGCGTTTTCAAGATTGACCAATTAATTATTAGATAAAATATTTAGTTTATTATTAGCTGACCAACGAACTTCATTTCGCCTAAAATTGTACCCCAGAAAGTATGTATCTATGCAATTTCAGGCTTTCGCGATTTTCCGAATTTTTCGATCGAAATTTTTTATTTTCGGCGGGAAGTATAAAAAGAACCATGTAGCTTTGTTCGTTGAACTTTGCACTGGGGTTGATCGAGGTTTTCCGGACAACCCCAAGTGTAGCCTTAACTTTATATAGCAAAAAAGCTAGATCTACTTCAGGGTGAGTTCAGGGCGACCCCAGGACAGAATTTAACTGTCAGGGTGTGTTTAGGGTTTTCAATTTTTACGTCCGGAGTGTATCCACTGCTTTTCCGCACACAATATTTAATGGTCCGGGCAATTAATTCTGTGCTAGCTAGGTAGGGACCGAGCTGGCTAGAGGGGCTTGTTGGTTGAGGCCGTAGTCCATCCTGGGCTGTGAGCGCCATCTAAAGTAAATAAGTAAGTAATTAATTCTGTGCGAAAAAAGATCGGATGCTTCTTTTATTCAAAGCAGCGTACCTACGATCACGTAGGCCTAAACCATTTTACTTGTCACGACCAAACTCAAACGTTTTTTGTACTGCCACACCTATAATGTGAGTAGTGAATCACCTTTAATACAAAATGTTAATAAAATTGAAGGAGAAAAGATGAGGACGAAATAATGATAATTTGGGTCTTCTTAATCACTTTGAGATAAATTAGGGGAATTTTCGTTTTTTAAAATATTTTATCCCCAATGATATGGCACAGAATATTTTATTTTTGCAATTTTATCCAAACAGATGCATAAATTACAGACAAAATGATTAACTCATACCTAATGGAAAGTCATGGTATAAATTTAAATGCTAATATTAACGTACTGAGATTAAGATAACGAAATGACACGATCACGTTTTTTAGCAATTCATAGTGCAAATTGACACTAACGATTCCAAAAAAAGTGTAAGATACATGTTTGATCATTCGTTTGCTATACATTATGTTTGTGCATATAGAAATAATGATTGTAAATTAATTTTCTATACGAAATTCATATTAAAATCCAGACTTTTAAATTTATTTTGTTTACTACTTTTCTTACAATGACTAGATATACAGGGTGATCGGTATAAGATGCACCAAACTGCTGGAGCGAGTAGATTGGGTTAAGACAAGACAAAAATCGTAAGGGAGGGGGGAGTCTATTTCCCCCGTTCAGGCAGGAGGGGCAATTTTCTAAAAAATTGACTTAAAACAGAAAAAAAAAAAATATTTAAAAACAAAGGTACAATTTAAAATGCCATGCTATACCTCTTCTTACAAGTTACTCTTATATCATACTGATTGACCAAATGTCCCGAATTTAGTGGGTAAATAAAGTCCACAACTGCTTTTGCAAATCCTTTAAAACTAGTATACCTAGTATAAAGTTTTTTTTTTCGAAGGTTTTCTAACGGCCATATTATTGACTTTCTTCAAAGCTAGTTTTATTAAAAAATTTCAATTTTTCAACAAAAAAAAATATTGATTCGATTAAGTCAAAAAATGTATGAATATTTTGATTTTGATGTCAAAGTAATAAAAATTAGTGAAAAACTTAAAACTCGAAACCTGAATAGAACTAGTTTTTGCTCAAAACTAGCTTTAAAGAAAGCCAACAACATGGCCGTAAGTAAAATGCGATCAAATTTAGAAAAAAAAAATAATAAACGTTTTCTTTATTATTTCTGTTTTCGATTGTCCTTTAATTTTTTCCTTCTTTTTTAGTACATACCGATTTTATATATTAGAAAAATGCTTGGGAGCATTTTCAACTTATTTTTTCAGGCATCCCCTGAAACGAAATGTATATAAATATATGCCCTACAAAACCTGTATTGACCAAAAAAATTATGCCTATGTGTTTTTTGCCCTTTTTAGGTTTTTTTTTTGCATCGTGATGAGGCTGAGGTAAACCGAATATTTGGATTCTCAGCAAGTTGGGAATCTACGTTCTAAATTGACTCCGAGACAAAGGCTCGATCGTGTATGGACGGCTTTAAGTTTTCTTTATTTGAAATTTTGAATTTTTTTTTAATCATTTTTTCTCTTTTTTCAATGTTTATGGACCTGACAGACGTTGTCCTGTCTTAGCCATTCAATTCGAATTAAAAAATAATTATTTAAAAAAAAAAAACGGGCGCAAGATTTTAAACAACCTGATTAGCATGATACTGCTTAACAATTTTTCAACTTTGAAACTCTTTTCTAAAATGTTCTTAGTTTTAAACATTGTTTAACTAATATCCTAGCATCATACCAAAAATGCTTTAACATCACACTAAATCGTCTAAAATTTTACGCCATGGTGTTTATTGTAATTCTTTTTAATACACAGCATTGTAAGCTTTCTTTTTTGGCTAATAAATAAATAATGTTCATGGCTATCCGACACGGGAACAGGCGACATAGAATTGTCCATGTGAAAACTTTAAAAAAAAAAAAGATAATCTTAGAGAGTTCGTTTAGGAATAGAGAATTGACAAAAACAAAACAAACAAACAAAAATGTAGGGAAAAACTTGGGAAGCACACCATCAGATGTGTACCTACTTCTAGAGGATTTAACATCAGGTGAAAAAGAAAAATACCATAAAACACATTTTTATACTTTCTTTGGTTTGGGACCTTATAATCTATTACATGTGATATAAGAAGAGAGAGAGAGAGTTCAACAAATCCTCTTAATTAATCTTTAACTGTTTTAAATATTTATAACATTACAGACCCTTTAAAATAAATAATACAAAACAAGTATTAGCAGAGTCACTGTGGCGTATACGTACTTTTTTATTATTATCATATATTAGTTTTAAAAATCTATACACCAAAGCTTTACAGTTCATTTTGAATAGCAAACCCCTGTGCCATCATTCAATTTCAGCATGATCTCTTCGTCAAAACTCGTCGCAGAATTTTTATATGTTAAGTTTTAATTAGTACCACATATGAAGCTATGTATATGAAGTAACCCGAAGTTCTACATCAACAGAAACAAATAAGTTATTTTCTTAAAAAGATAAAATAGGGCTATTCGACTAAAGTCGATCAAAATTCTTCTAACAATTGAAATTTCTCTAAAATAAAAAAAAAATTAAATATTCAATACAAATATTAAAAGTTAAATAGTAAAATATAAACAATTAGAATTTTGAAATAACGATAGTAGAGTTTAATTCTTTTCGAATTGATTCTATTTGATTCGTAATAGGTAATGAGTTCCATAGTTGACCTGGCGAAGTTTGTTACACTTAAAATTAATTAAATTATAAATGTTCCTTCCTATGCAAATCGGATGATGTTCAGTCAGATTATGCACGTACAAAAAAAAACAGTCTAAAAAGTATGGTTTTTACGTTTTACCGGGTTTTATGGGATAATTTCCACTTTAGGCGGCGAAGCCCGTATAGTGTATTTACCTAGTAAATTTGATAAATTAAAATTAATATTTAATATTTTTATTTGACTTCTCAAGACAAAAACAAAACGATTTCAAAACTTCAACCAAAATTAAATGTTAAATTTTCTTATTTTTTCAAAAAAAGGATCAATGAAATCGTTAAAGTCGTTCTAAAGTTATGGCGTGACCAAGGAAAAAAAGGATTCATTTTTATGTACAGGGTGATTTACCTTACGTGTGACAAAAAGCTAGAGCGTGTAGACTGAGTTGAGATAAAAAAAAAATCGTATGGGAGGGGTGTCTATTGTCCCTTGTTTAGGCGGGAGGGGCAATTTTCCAAAAAAAAATCGACTTAAAATAGAAAACAACACTAACAATGTCATGGTACTGTTTTCAATTCAAATTATTTGAAAGAATAGTTATTGAAAAATGAATTTTCAAATTCAAAATTTTGAAAAAATAATGTCTGGTTGAAAAAAAACAAGACAACAATACTGCTGTGTTAACTGAAAATGACGTACACAAATTTTGTATGATTATAGGAGTTTTTTTGCCAATTTTTTAATGCTTTTACAATTATTTTTAATAAAAAAAAAAACGGATGTGTATTGATTTGTTAACTGCTCAAAAAGCGATATACAGCTTAAGCTGCCAATAAAAACCATCCCAAAGATTTCAAACTTGGCCTGAACTGAAAAAATCAAAAAAATGGCAGATATGTACGTCAATTTCAGTTAACGCGGCAGAATATGGGAGAGGATTTTTTTTTTAATGAGAAAAAAAAGTATAAAAAAATTGTTGTATAAAATTAATTTTTTAAGGAAACCCCTCTAAATATTTTAAACGCCATCTTATTCATGATCAGGGTTACCACTTTTCGACAAACTTTCCGCAGTAGATTCACAGAAAAAATGCAGTAGATTGAACTTTTTTGCAGTAGATTTGTTTTATTATTTTTTTTTTTTTTCAAAAAAAAACAAGGAAGATTAAAGATTTAATTAAAAAATTGCCCATATTACCACAATTTGCAACGTTTAAAACAAGTTTTCCGTCAGCGTTCAATATTCATCAAAACAGAGCCGGTATAGTCGAAGGTCGTAGATATTAATAAGTTAAGTAGGATGTGAGTATTTCTTGAAGAATTTGTTTTTTGTTTAAGGATAATTTTTTGTAAAACCAAAAATGCAGTAGAATAAATTTAAAGGCAGTAGATTTCTTTTGAGAAAAAAATGCAGTAGATCTACTGCAATTGCAGCGAAGTGGCAACCCTGTTCATGATACATGATACCTTAAAACTATCACAAAAGATGTTAAATCAATTTTAAATTATCTTGTATTTTTGTTTGACTACTTTAATAATTTAGATGATGAATGTCTGCCTTAACCACGTATCTACAAAACGATTTTTTTTTTTAACTTAGCTAATTACAATATTATGAACCTTTTTTTTTTTTCATAAATTTATTCAAAAAATGTATAAAATTCAATTTATAAAAATAAAATGTATTTTACTAAGGAAAAAATCATCTGTTTTGTTCAGGTCTTGAAAAATATTTGTTTTGTAGATATGGACATACACATACATAGTACGTGGTTAAGACAAAAAGGGGACTATTATATGACACCCTAATAACGCAATTCCAATAAAAGCCACACATTTTTTTAAGAATTTTTTCTTTCGATGTTTAAACATTTTAGATAAGTTTGACCTTTTTGAATCAGAAAGTCAAAAGTCTTATTTTTTTTTTCTTTTTAGACTAGATTAAAGTTTTTAACTAAGTTAAATATCAAATTAACAAAATGCAAAAACGCAAAAGATTTGTGATGTTGCTGTATGATGTGCTGATGTGCATCACGTATTTTTTTGGGACAAAGGTTATTTTATTTACGTTAAACTAATTTGTATCTATAAGAAATTGAGTGCTTTTATTAAATGGTATCAACTACTTAACAGATAAAAGTTACCATTCTCAAGATATATCAATACTTTTTAATTAAACTTTGCTAAAATCTTTAATTACATTTTTTTCTTTTTAGATTATCTGTTACAAATCAGTTAATTTATCAAAAGAGACACAAAATTTACTCCACCTTAGCTATCTTGTTTTTCAGTAAAAGAAAAAAATCACAAATTTAACTGCTCCAAGAAGTCAGCTTTTTATGATTTTAGGAGATGTCGCATGAAATTCCAATACAAAAAAAAGTACAAATCCAATCAAACTTAAAAACAAAAAGACACATGTACGTAATACTTATTTTTTTTATTATTAATTTTATAAAGTAGGTAAAATTAATAAATTTACTGACACAACAGCTCGTGAAAAACCGGAGCCTAGTCACTTATAACTCTCAACCATTTCTGCCTGTGTACTTGTACGTGTTTTACATGACAAGAGATCCTCTTGGAGCATTTTTCAAATCCTCGTAAGTAACAGTCCTACACACTAACTATTACGCCACAAGCAACTAACTATACATACTTATGAATTACATATTTAAACAAATTTTGTGCTAATTTTCATAATTAATATATTGATACTTAGGACAAGCCAAGGTACTTTTGAAATAGGCACAGGCAACAGGCACGCTATTGACGCAAGGTTTTATTTACTATTTCTTAAGATTTTCCTGCACGGAATTATTTAGTTTGGAAAAAATATTTATTATTTTTAAATATTTAACAAAAATTTAAATAAATATTTTGTATGCAATAAAATCCAAAGGAAAATTGTTTTGGACTTTGTTGCACTCTTAACCAAGTCCATACTAGCGTGGATTGGATTTTGGATTTTATTTCATATGGCACCTTTTATTCATCCAATAAATTATATATAGATTGAAAACAAATCTGTTAAATCAAATTGTTATCTATTTTTTCAACCTCAACATCCAAAAATTTACCCCAACTAAGGCAATAACAATTTTAAAAGTTCTAAACATTGTGTTTACATTTTTTTTAACTCTTAACGTCGTGTCGTCATCGCCACACTTTCTCGGTCTTCATATCTAATTTAATTAAATTAGAGAATGTTGTATAAATACATAATGTATAGATGTAACAAAACATTTGTGAAACCATATTGAGATAAACAAATAAAATTGAATAGAGTCAACATCAAAGCACAATACATATAGGTACAGGTACACACACCAAAAGTAGATATGTATGTACGCATTATTCATTTCATTATACATTCATTTATCATTTAACACAGCGTTATATTCGGAGAAATTCATTTTAAAATTAGTTATTTCTCATATCCAAGAATACTGCAAAGTGTTTAATGTACTTTTTTGAAAATATGGAGAGCTATAGAGTTATAGCAAGTTTAATATCGATCTAATAATCAAAACCACACTTTATTATTTTTTTAATAAAAAAAAATCATACAAATTTAATTTTGTTTTTCAAAAAGAACTTTATTTTAATTGTTTTCAAAAAGAGTTTGGCTGAGTTCCAAAATTTATCAGATGCGCATTTACTGCGCAGTTTGCTCATCCAAATCTTTCTAGCTGCTTCGATTAAATTTTTTGTATTGCATTCCGAAACGTCACACTTATGTAATGTAATATTTTTTACAAAGCATCGAGTCTTCATTGCTGGTTGCTGATGATGCGTATGAAAAATGAAGACATTACCTTCGCATCAAAACATATTCTACATTTTGGAACACAGCCTTTATTTAATTTTACGCGGCGAAATCTGACAGTAGATAGAATTTCTGCAAATAAAGTTTATAACCAGGCGTCCTTCCAGCATTATTATGATATCTCTTCAAGATCTTTATTGGCAACACATACATACATTATATTTAATGGCAGCACTTAACATTCTACATCTAAAATTTTGTATTTCCTTTTTGAGGCATCACCATTTTATATTGAAACTAGCCGATAAAACCCGGCGTTGCCCGGGTCTTCTTTAGTAAAACCTTATGACAACCAAATATCTACCAAAAAGATGATTTAAAATCAGCACTCGAAAAATGTTCAGCTTAAAGAGCGCTACACACCATCCATGTTACTTGTCAGGTAACATTGACGTTTTTTTTGTCAGGTAACATTGAAAATAAGCCTCCACACGTATCAATGAACATTGACAATTATTTTCCTAAAATTATGTGTGTGGGTTGTGTGGGCTTGCTTTTGAATAAAAATGTAATGCACCTAATTATGTACCTACCTGCCTGCCTATAGTGTAATTTTAAGACAACTTTGAAAATCAGACTATTTGTATGTTATGTTATACCTACCTCCCATTACCCCCTAAGGAACGAACGACCGTGAATTTTGTTAGTAACCACTTGATAAAGACATTAATAATTTATCAATGAAATGTTAAATTTTTTCTTCTTCTCTACCATATACCTACCATATTCTTAAAACGAAGCATTTTTTCCCAGCAAGGGTTATTGCCGTCTATAAAGAATAATTCCGTGCCAAAAAACCGGAATACATTTTTTACCACCCCACCCATCACTTATCAACATCAAAAAAATTTTACCACTTGTACTACCTAAATAAAGTAGGTACCTATCTATTAAAATAAAAATACATATGTAGGTAGGTATTACCTAAAAAAAAAAAATTTTGAGCCGATTCTGGAAACCAGATCCCTCCTTGCGCACGTTCTTGTCTTCTTGTGTTCCCACATTACATTTAATCTTCATTTAAAATTTCGAACCTTGAAAATCCGATCATTAGAACTCAAGGTGTAAATTTTGCTGATTTGAACGTAATAAGCACCCTCACATCACCTTTGCTTACCTACGCCCTTGACTGTGTAGTTACTCAACAAAATGAATTAGAAAAACAAATGTATTAAAGATTTAAGTGCCCCCTTACCCCTTATTGTGCACGCTCTTGCAACTAAATAAGTTCGTTTCCATTCACCGTCACCAACCACCAACCTCCAAACCAACAAAAATTTCAGTCTTACCTTAAAATCCAACAATTAGAACTCACGTTGTAAATTTAGTCGATTTTCATGTAATAAGCATCCCTCTATCCTATTTACGTGCGCCCTTGATTGTGTAATTATTCAGAAAAAAATTGAAAATAATTTGTATAAGGGGCGCAAATGCCCCCTTACCCCTCCTTGTGCACGCCTTTGCCTCTAAATAAGTTCGATTCCATTCACCATCACCAACCACCCACCTCTAAACCAACCAATTTTAGTAGATTAGATAGGTACCTACAAACTTTTTTTTTCTGCTGCAAATACCTATTATACCTACCTACTCATACCTATACCTACTCCACTCATTTCTTACTACACTATAGAGAATACCTACCGACTGTTTATGTTTTGTTTTGTTTTACCATACATTCCTATACACAAAAATATCACCACGATTCGTCGACGGCGAAACGCGAAAACAGTCAACTCTATTCACTATCTCGCTCCCACCTACCAAGGCTCAGTGCACATGGTTTGAATTGTTTTTTTTTTATTTTTTGACGATGAAGAATAATTTGCTGCCAAAAAACCTGCATACATATTTTTACCACCCCACCATCACTTATCCTCATGAAAAAATTTGTACCTAACCTAAATAAAGTATTAAAAAACCAACCACCCTTAACGTAACGGATTATTTTTATTTTTTTTATATCCGTAGATCTTACCTTTTAAGCTGTATCTGATAATTAAAAAAACCCGAAAATTTACCTTGAAAGTTTGGCAACCCTATGCCTTGACCACTTTAGGATAGGCAACCCTTGCGCAAAATGTTTGTCTAGAGTCTAGACACTATCTACAAAACTGCATACTTCTTATCTGGTATCTCGATGATAGTAGGTCGTCCTATGGCGGGATCTTAGACTAATAATTTTATGAAACAGAAAATTTCGCCGGACTTTGTAAATTTACTTGTATACCTAAAAGTCTGAGATACTTGTAGATATTAGTCTATTTAAATTTTTTATGAAACAGAAATTCGCTTATAAATTACAAACTACAAGTTATTTCACAAATAATTATTAGTCTTGGTAGTTTTATTAAATAGGCTCAGAAGTTATAGGTTTTTGCCCTTTTTCTCGTTTCTGTGTTTGGACTTTTTAGTACCCTTTTGATTCAAGCGTCATCAATTGTTTGCATTCGTTAAAAAATCGAACTAGAAATTTTTCTAAAATATAAAAAATAGAGAAGAGATCGTAGTAGCCGTGGCATGATGGTTAGTGCGATGGACTGTCATGTCGGAGGTCTAGGTTCGAAATTTTGTATATGACAAATATCAATCGTAACAAATAACGAGTATCGTTCAAACTAAAACGATTCTCGTAACACTTGATCGCATTTAAACGGTAACAAAGTAATTTTTAACGATAATAGTTTTATAAAATAGAGGTCCAGGTGTAAATATTTATTTCGAAGAATGTATGTGTACCTATATATGCTGTACGCAACAAAAACAATTGTAAATTGATTTAAAAATTTTGGATTTGTACAAAATAAATCGAGATTTTGATCAAACATGACATTAAGGCCTAGCTTTCTAGTGCAAGATTAAAGTTAAACCCGAGTTAACTCACCAAATTTGATGAGTTAACTCGGGATTTACTGAACAGATGCTTTTGATATTTTATCCTCTTAGTTTTTTAGGTCGATTCGCATAATTATTTTTTTTGAAAAACAGCCCACCTGGAAAATTGGCAAGTTCTTGCCAAGTTTAGGCAAGGTCCTGGCAAGATTTCGGTAAGGAAAACCTAGACGAGGACAACATGACAGTCCCCTATTAGTGCCTCACTGAGAATATTTATTTAATAAAATACTGGTGAAGCTCTTGATAGTAGGTAACTAACCATGTGAGTATAGTGAAGTGATTTTATGAAAATTAATAAAAGGGGGTCTTATTAAATCGTAATAAAAATGTATGTGTTATTGTTAATTACCTGTGCAAAATATATAATTAATATAAATCGGTGTGTCAAATAGTAAAATCTTAGTTGCAGACAAATATGAAAATCTTCTTTTATGAAAAGACAATGAAACCTGGGGTCATTTTGATCTTTTGCCAGATTTCACTTTCCATTCAGCCAAAAATGTTGACAGATTCACTAAACAGCAAGTCAGAACAGTTTAAGAACATTTCTCACCCAACAGCAAAAATTTGTTATTTTTTGTTCTAAACTGTTTCGGAAAGCCTCACTGAACATACCTACTGGCTTCACACATAGAGCCTGATTACACAATTCTTTTTTTGGTTGTTTCGTCTTTCGTCTTTTTGACAGATTGGGTGAGAGGTGTAAAAATGTATTCATCTACGTTTCTACACCTCTCACTATTTCTGTCAAAATGACGAAAGAAGAAACGAATGAAAAAATGATTCGTGTAATCAGGCTCATACTTGCACGCACAGAAAGTAAATGACATTTAACTAAACGTCAGTTCAGTTTGAATATTTAATTTTCATGCACAAGAAATTTTAATTGGTCCGTGTTTTATAATAAAATAAAAATAAAAAATTAAATAAAATGGATTCGCGGTTAATTAGTGAATATAGTGAACTTTAACTATTTTTATCAAGAAAAATCATATGTTTTGAAAACCTCCTAATCTCCCAATAAGCAGCAGAAGTTACTAGTCAGGGTGTAGGCAGAACTTAACAGACGAGGCAAAAAGGTACAAAACTAGTGAGAGCCTAGCGAAAGCCGATAGTAACCCTTTCTAGACCTTTGTTAGTAACTATGAAAAACTTGCCAGGGCCTTATTCAAAACTAGATTCATTTTACAGGCGGGAGTTTCTTAAGATAACTGTGAATAAATTTATGTCCAGAGTTTACTAACTCTAGTTTAAGTCGTCACTGAAATCTTTGCCTAAGATGCTATAGGAAAGACAAAAAAGTTGGTTTTGCAATTTCGTTTTTTTGCTCTTTGGTTTTAGCATAAATGGATTTTCTTTGATTTTTTTTTTTTTTGAAAACGCAATAAAAATTTTCGAAAACAACTATGTGTTCTGATATCCGATATGCTGTTTAAAAACCGTTGAGGAAAATTTTATTTTTCGAGGAAACGACTTTTTTTTCTGTGTCAAAAGAAGGAATACATTTTACACTAAGATCAAAGTTTTTTTTTTATTTATGACTATCTCATTATCTGTTTCACCGATTTTAATTAATTTTTTTTTAATAGGTTAGATAAAATTCGTTTAAAAATATTATATCTTGAGTTCTATCAATCAAATCGTCAGTATTAAAGTGTTTAGACTTTAGAGATAGGGAAAATGAAAAAGAAATGAATATAAATACATATATTATGATAAAATTCCTAGAAACAATTCGCTAGCTTTAACCCCTCATCACCAAACAGGCGTAGAAGAGACCCTGCCAGACTTTTGTTTTCGATATCACTACGCATACTCATACACCTATAAACCATCACTCATATTTTGGTTGCACATTCCAAAATATTCTGTCGTCATGGATTTCCCGGTCATGCAATCTCAACTGGGCCGAACGCTCTAATCCCGTGTGATTTGTTCCTGTGGTAGTTCTTTCTGAAATCCATTGTTATTTTTAACAATTGCACCAGGACTTTAAAGTCCTTATGAAGACAACATCCAGATCGAAATATAATTGCAGTCAGAATGCTCGAAAAAGTGTACGAAAACTTCGAAAATGGTTTCGGCAGTGTATGGACCATTTGACCTAAACGTTATTTAAAGCCATGTTAACTAAAATTTTCATTCCAATTTTAAACCGATACGTCTGCCGCGCTCCATCTTGTATAAATTAACTTGTAAATACGTTCTTAAAATTTTGCAATTGATTAATTAGATTCTTCAATTGTCACTTTGGTCATAATCCGTGCGTTCAACCTACATCTGAAATTTCAGATTTCTGAACTTTTGGAGCTTCTGATTGGCCAGTAACTTAAAGTCACTAAAAGTCATCTAACTTTTTATGACAGCTGGCCAATCAGAAGGTCCAAAAATTTAGAAATCTGAAATTTCAGATGTAGGTTGAACGCACGGAATTTCTTCAAAAATCTATGTAAATTAAATAAGTAGATCTGCTTTTAAGTATTTTATTTTAAAACATTTCTCTTCTTTTTCAGGATATGGCAAAGCGACGAAAAATATGGAGTACCCCGTCTAAAGACCAAGCAATTCTTTGGCTATGGGATGCTCATAACGAAGTCAATGACCGCCTAGCTGGCGACGAAACCGAAGATCCCCAATTCCCAAAACTTCAATTCCCCACAAAAGATAGTTGTCAACAGTGCCAAAAGAACTCCAGCTCCAATCCTAAGGATTTGGTTTGGGATCGAGATGCAGTTTTAAATTTCCTCAAAAATATCAATAATCCAGCTTATATTAGTCGATTCGGCATAGACGATCCGGATGTCCTGCAAGATAGTCTTCAAAAGATTCGTCAAAAGCGTATGATTGGCAATGTCTTCTCGGACATGGACATGCGAATGGGAATGCTATTGTATGGTTTCTGTATTGTCATGATGGTTGCTGCATTTAAATTGTTTGCCTTCAAGGGCTACCGGAAAAAGGCATACGCTCATGATTTTCTAGGAAAGGTCTAAAATTAATTATAAAAAATTTGCATATACTATTAAGTTAAAGTGTAGTTGGAAAAAGACATGTTTTTTTCTCTTTATTATAATAACTAAAACAAATTAAAGCTCAGTCGAGATGATTTATATTGATTTTATTTTGTAATCTGAGGACAATTAATTTTTGATTCTGTAGTTCATTCTTTTTTATTATAGACATATTGCATAATTTATAATCGGCCCTGTCGAGGTAACCGTCGGAGCGGAACTCTCTCCGATTTCCTACGAATCGGAGACATTTTGCTCGTCGGAGAACTACCTCGAAGCAAAATGTCTCCGATTCGTAGGAAATCGGAGAGAATTCCGGTCCGATGGTTTCCTCGATAGAGCAGAATATCGTAACTAATTTTGTGTTATATACTTTAATATTTTACAACAACCGAAATGATATTCTATAATTTTAAATGAAAAACTGTATTAAAAAGATTATGCATGCTATAAAATTAAGACAGGTCCCTTAAGGCGCATTAGAATCGAAATGTTTTGCTAAATAAAAAAAGGTTTAATTACCAACTATACATTGGAATTTGTTTTGACTTTTTACGAGTAGCTTTGAATGAATCGAAGGGCACCATAGTACCCAGCTTAATTCTCGGCACTACCTCTTTTTACAGAAATAAACTCTAACGATTTTCAACCAACCCCTGCCTTGAGTTCAGAACTAATTCGGTATATTGTTTACTAAGCTATGCAAGCACAGGCGCCTCACTAAATTTTAACTCCTGGTTCCTGAGATATAAGATGTCAAAAATTGCGAAAACCTTAACCGATTGGCAGATCATCCAAATTATGGAGCACTTCCTTATAGCTTAGAATCTAGTAATTTCAAAACACACAACATTGGTACACAGAGCTCAAAATACTTTTGTTGATATTGAGAATTAAAAAAAAAAAAAAAAAGAGTTATCGCGAACAAAAATTGGAAAAGTGAATTCCCTCGGAATTTATTGGTATCGGGAATAAATTTTCCATGGGAAATTTGGCGTTAGACTAAATTTGTTTACAAACAAAAATTATTTCAGACGTTCATTTTACTTTTTGCTATATGATAAATCTATAAATAAATAAATTAAAAAAATAAATTTGATGGCACAACAGCTCATGAAGAACTAGGGCCTATTGACTTACAACTCTCAACCATTAATGTGTGCGTGTCTGCAGAAATGGAGGGGACCAACAGTTTATTGCCGAATCCGAACGGCTAACGAGTGGCTCTTTTCTGTGACAGGAGATACTCTTGGAGGATTGGTCAATTCCTCGCAAGAGGCAGTAGCCGTTTTTTTTTTTCTTTTAAATAAATAGGTGGCGAGGCTGGGGATCGAACCTTAGACCTCCGGCATGACAGTCCATCGCACTAACCATCACGCCACGATGTGTGTGAAGTTAGCATATCAAGTGTCAGCATATCAATTTTTTTTTTGGAGTTCTGGTCGCATGCACCATAGTTCTATAGTTCCTGATAGTTTTCCAAAATAGTTCTGTTCGATTTCCCCGTAAAAACGGATTTTAAAAAATGATATGCTAACTTCGCGTAGCATATCAATTGTTGAAATCTTAAATGAAAATATTTTTTTTAGATGTAAGAAACATCCTTTAAGAGTTCCTCATACCTAAAAAAAAAAGTTCCGTTACATTAGGGCCTAAAAAAAAAAAAAAAAAAAAAAATTAATTTTAATAAAAAAAAAAGACTTGTTATGGAAAAAACAACAGAATTTCAGAAATCACGGAAAATTAATCCGGTTCATCGATGCACAAACATAGGTACAATGTGTCTAGAGTATAATTCAAAGAATTTTCCTTTCTAATACATTTCTACTATATATATAATAATATTTTTCTAATTGTTTAAGATCCAACTTTCTAGAATTTTTCTTACTACAATGATAAGCTGGTACTTTTTTACGAGTTCCAGCTCATTTATCAATTTAATCAGATAGACCTAATGTTTCTACAATAAAATCCCAAGAGTTCCCATTTCTAACGCTTTTCTAACAAAAAATATGATTTTTTTTATTTAGATCGTTTTTTTCACGTGTTTTGGTAAACGACCTTGATATGCTGATACTTTTTTACGAGTTCCAGCTCATTTATCAATTTAATCAGATAGGCCTAATGTTCTTACAATATAATCCGAGGAGTTCCCATTTCTAACGCTTTTCTAACAAAAAATATGATTTTTTTTATTTAGATCGTTTTTTTTCACGTGTTTTGGTAAACGACCTTGATATGCTGATACTTTTTTACGAGTTCCAGATCATTTATCAATTTAATCAGATAGACCTAATGTTCTTACAATATAATCCGAGGAGTTCCCATTTCTAACGCTTTTCTAACAAAAAATATGATTTTTTTTATTTAGATCGTTTTTTTCACGTGTTTTGGTAAACGACCTTGATATGCTGATACTTTTTTACGAGTTCCAGCTCATTTATTAATTTAAACAGATAGACCTAATGTTCTTACAATATAATCCGAGGAGTTCCCATTTCTAACGCTTTTCTAACAAAAAATATGATTTTTTTTATTTAGATCGTTTTTATCACGTGTTTTGGTAAACGACCTTGATATGCTAATACTTTTTTACGAGTTCCAGATCATTTATCAATTTAATCAGATAGACCTAATATTATTACAATATAATCCGAGGAGTTCCCATCTCTAACGCTTTTCTAACAAAAAATATGATTTTTTTTATTTAGATCGTTTTTTTTCACGTGTTTTGGTAAACGACCTTGATATGCTGATACTTTTTTACGAGTTCCAGCTCATTTATCAATTTAATTAGATAGATATAATTAAATAAATAGGTGGCGAGGCTGGGGATCGAACCTTAGACCTCCGGCATGACAGTCCATCGCACTAACCATCACGCCACGATGTGTGTGAAGTTAGCATATCAAGTGTCAGCATATCAATTTTTTTTTTGGAGTTCTGGTCGCATGCACCATAGTTCTATAGTTCCTGATAGTTTTCCAAAATAGTTCTGTTCGATTTCCCCGTAAAAACGGATTTTAAAAAATGATATGCTAACTTCGCGTAGCATATCAATTGTTGAAATCTTAAATGAAAATATTTTTTTTAGATGTAAGAAACATCCTTTAAGAGTTCCTCATACCTAAAAAAAAAAGTTCCGTTACATTAGGGCCTAAAAAAAAAAAAAAAAAAAAAAATTAATTTTAATAAAAAAAAAAGACTTGTTATGGAAAAAACAACAGAATTTCAGAAATCACGGAAAATTAATCCGGTTCATCGATGCACAAACATAGGTACAATGTGTCTAGAGTATAATTCAAAGAATTTTCCTTTCTAATACATTTCTACTATATATATAATAATATTTTTCTAATTGTTTAAGATCCAACTTTCTAGAATTTTTCTTACTACAATGATAAGCTGGTACTTTTTTAAGAGTTCCAGCTCATTTATCAATTTAATCAGATAGACCTAATGTTTCTACAATAAAATCCCAAGAGTTCCCATTTCTAACGCTTTTCTAACAAAAAATATGATTTTTTTTATTTAGATCGTTTTTTTTCACGTGTTTTGGTAAACGACCTTGATATGCTGATACTTTTTTACGAGTTCCAGATCATTTATCAATTTAATCAGATAGACCTAATGTTCCTACAATATAATCCGAGGAGTTCCCATTTCTAACGCTTTTCTAACAAAAAATATGATTTTTTTTATTTAGATCGTTTTTTTCACGTGTTTTGGTAAACGACCTTGATATGCTGATACTTTTTTACGAGTTCCAGCTCATTTATTAATTTAAACAGATAGACCTAATGTTCTTACAATATAATCCGAGGAGTTCCCATTTCTAACGCTTTTCTAACAAAAAATATGATTTTTTTTATTTAGATCGTGTTTTGGTAAACGACCTTGATATGCTGATACTTTTTTACGAGTTCCAGATCATTTATCAATTTAATCAGATAGACCTAATGTTCTTACAATATAATCCGAGGAGTTCCCATTTCTAACGCTTTTCTAACAAAAAATATGATTTTTTTTATTTAGATCGTTTTTTTCACGTGTTTTGGTAAACGACCTTGATATGCTGATACTTTTTTACGAGTTCCAGCTCATTTATTAATTTAAACAGATAGACCTAATGTTCTTACAATATAATCCGAGGAGTTCCCATTTCTAACGCTTTTCTAACAAAAAATATGATTTTTTTTATTTAGATCGTTTTTATCACGTGTTTTGGTAAACGACCTTGATATGCTAATACTTTTTTACGAGTTCCAGATCATTTATCAATTTAATCAGATAGACCTAATATTATTACAATATAATCCGAGGAGTTCCCATTTCTAACGCTTTTCTAACAAAAAATATGATTTTTTTTATTTAGATCGTTTTTTTTCACGTGTTTTGGTAAACGACCTTGATATGCTGATACTTTTTTACGAGTTCCAGATCATTTATCAATTTAATCAGATAGACCTAATGTTCTTACAATATAATCCGAGGAGTTCCCATTTCTAACGCTTTTCTAACAAAAAATATGATTTTTTTTATTTAGATCGTTTTTTTCACGTGTTTTGGTAAACGACCTTGATATGCTGATACTTTTTTACGAGTTCCAGCTCATTTATTAATTTAAACAGATAGACCTAATGTTCTTACAATATAATCCGAGGAGTTCCCATTTCTAACGCTTTTCTAACAAAAAATATGATTTTTTTTATTTAGATCGTTTTTATCACGTGTTTTGGTAAACGACCTTGATATGCTAATACTTTTTTACGAGTTCCAGATCATTTATCAATTTAATCAGATAGACCTAATATTATTACAATATAATCCGAGGAGTTCCCATCTCTAACGCTTTTCTAACAAAAAATATGATTTTTTTTATTTAGATCGTTTTTTTTCACGTGTTTTGGTAAACGACCTTGATATGCTGATACTTTTTTACGAGTTCCAGCTCATTTATTAATTTAAACAGATAGACCTAATGTTCTTACAATATAATCCGAGGAGTTCCCATTTCTAACGCTTTTCTAACAAAAAATATGATTTTTTTTATTTAAAAACATTATATCTATCTGATTAAATTGATAAATGAGCTGGAACTCGTAAAAAAGTACCAGCTTATCATTGTAGTAAGAAAAATTCTAGAAAGTTGGATCTTAAACAATTAGAAAAATATTATTATATATATAGTAGAAATGTATTAGAAAGGAAAATTCTTTGAATTATACTCTAGACACATTGTACCTATGTTTGTGCATCGATGAACCGGATTAATTTTCCGTGATTTCTGAAATTCTGTTGTTTTTTCCATAACAAGTCTTTTTTTTTATTAAAATTATTTTTTTTTTTTTTTTTTTTTTTTTAGGCCCTAATGTAACGGAACTTTTTTTTTTAGGTATGAGGAACTCTTAAAGGATGTTTCTTACATCTAAAAAAAATATTTTCATTTAAGATTTCAACAATTGATATGCTACGCGAAGTTAGCATATCATTTTTTAAAATCCGTTTTTACGGGGAAATCGAACAGAACTATTTTGGAAAACTATCAGGAACTATAGAACTATGGTGCATGCGACCAGAACTCCAAAAAAAAAATTGATATGCTAACTTCACACAAATCACGCCATCTACACGAAGTAAATATTGGATAAAAAATAGGTAAGTACCTACATACATATTATTCTGTTTGTTTGTTAATTAAATCGGTTTGTAGGTCGACTTTGCTACGGAAAGAAGAGCTATTAAATTATTTTATACAAATACTAGCTGACCCGACAGACGTTGTCCTGCCTTAGCTATGAATAATTCGAACTGGAATATATAATACAAAAAATTGAGTACCTACTTCTAGAGGATTTACCATCAGAAGAAAATAACCAAATGTTATGACCTTCAACAAAATATAGCCAAACGTGTTACACACTAATAAATTTTTATATTTCTATTTTTTTTTGGATCTTGTAATCTATTACATGTGGATATAAGAAGAGAGAGAGGTGAAAAAATTCTCTTTATTATTCTTTGCCTGTTTTTAGTTCCTATGTATAATATTACAGACCCTTTAAAATAAATAATACAAAAGAAGCATTAGTGGAGTCACTGTGGCGTATACGTACTTTTTTATCAGCATATACAGGGTGTTCCGTATAAGGTGCACCAAATTGCTAGGGCGTAGGTTGGGTTAAGACAAAGACAAGACAAAAATCACATTGGATGGAGGGGGGTCTATTTCCCCCCATGTAGGCGTAAGGGGCAATTTTCTAAAAAAATTGACTTAAAAGAGAAAAAAATTATTTAAAGAAATTGGAAATAACCAAATCTACTTTACTACTAAATAAGCAGAAGTAGGATCTTCGGAGCAACAAAAAAATGGATGGAAGTCGCTATAATTAATTTAAAAACAAAATGAAAGCACTTATCTCTGGCTTAACAAAAAAGTACAGCATGTCGTTTTAACCGTTACCGTTGGTTTTTAATAATTTTTTTTTCTGTATTAAGTCAATTATCTTGCTCCCCTCTTTATTTTTAATTTTCTCAAAAACTAAGAGACATTTTATCATCCGGTTTTCTGTTTTGACTAAAAACTAACAAAAGCATTGAATTTTGCAAACAAAATTAAATTAGTACTTAACTACGTAAAATTTTGAAAAAATTAAGTGAAATTGTTTTAATTTTTTTTTTTTTTCAAATTTTCGAGTTTGAAAATTAATTTTTCAAAAACTAGTCACTAACACAATTCAATTTAGAAAGGAAAATTAAAAATATTTCTGGCTTTCTAAAACTGTATAGCATGACTTTGTAAGTTTAACCGTTGTTTTTAAATAATTTTTTTTTTCGGTTTTAAGTCAATTTTTTAGAAAATTGCCCCTCCCGCCTAAACGGGGGAAATAGACGATTTATTACTTGTCTTAACCCAACCTATTCGCCCTAGCTCTCCGATGCACCTTATACGGAGCACCCTACATTAGATAGACTCAAAAATCTGTACATCACAGCTTTACAGTTCTTTTTATATAATTGGATATATTGAGAAAGAAAAAAACCTCTTAAGCCAAAATAAGTCTTTATGTGAGTTAAGTCACAGTTTGTTGTTTAAAAAAATTGTAATCGATTGCGAATTTTATGCGACTAAATAATTATATTCTTCTAGCGTCAAATTCGTCGCATAATATGAAGAAAACTACCCTTAATTCTACATCAATAGAAAAAATAAGTTGAAATTTTTTAAAAAGACTAATGAATTTATAAATGTCCCTTCCTGTGCAAATGGGTTGATGTTCAGCAGAATTATGCACGTATAAACAAAAACCCAATTCAGGAAGTATGGTTTTCAAGATTTACCGGCTTCTCCGGGTAAATTTTCCAATCCAATCCAAAAAAGATCCCCATATAAATTTTATAAAAAATAAATATTCAATTCTCGTGTTTAATACTGAGAAAAATTATGACATTCGCCCAGGATTCCCCCTATCTTACCACGAGGCCCCCTATCTAACCACTAAGCTCAAAATCCTCCTCTCCTTACCCGTCCTTATACCTACCTTACGTTTTTCCTGAGGAGCACAATGGATCCAGAGATCCGAGTATGATTGATGCGACTTACCATTTTATCAAGGGTCTCAACTCTTAACTGTTATACATAATGTACAATTCTTGCCACAATTATTTAATCTTTCGAAAAAAGTGAATATTTAATAAGGTTTAACTACATTCAAGACTCGAGATGCCCGAATGAGAGGAAAAGCGTAGAAAATTGTGTTTAACCTTTTATTTCAAGTTCATTTTAAAGATAAAAAAAAACGTTCTTAGCTTCACATTTTATGTGTATATTTTATTTCACCTCCAAACATTAGTCTCCGATTTTTCTTTATTACAGACCTCATTAAAAGTACTTATTTTTCCACATTTATATATAATATTTTTATTGAATTACAGTATGTTTAAATTTAAATACTTTTTTTTTTTAAATTAAATATCTAAGCTTGACAATAATCAGTTAAATACAAATTTATTGAAATAATTAAATTGTTAGTATTAAATGTTAGTTTAATATGAATTATTATTTTTTTTTATTTTACGTTAATAGTTATGATATAGTCCATTACAAAAGATACACAGAATTAAATATAGTTATTGTTTAATTTGTTGTATTGTTTGAAGAATAGTATGTTAATTTCTATTAATTTATTATTAATGGATATAATTAAAAACCAGTATAATCTAAAAAGAATTGTTAAATATTTTAAATTATTTGTATATACAATAAAATAGTTACTGAATAAATATATTACTCAAAAATAAAGTAGTTTACACAATTTAATTTCATAAAAGTGAAATTAAGAGTAATAATAATATAAATTTATCGTATATATATTAATTTTAACGGAATTATAATAGCCTTTAGCTAATGATCGATAAATAAACATTTATGTACTTTTAAAAATATGTTTATGACAAGGAAGGTAGAATAATGATATTACATAATATTATTATGTACGAAGTAAGAAGTCGGTCGGTTAAATGTATCTTTATAAGAGTTAAATATTTGCTCGGTGGAATTATTACAAAGGACACAAGTTAGGTTTTCAAAATTCCAAAAAGTTGAAATAAAAAGGCAATAAATAATACACAACAAAATTCACCACTTTTGAAAAAAAAACAAAAGTTTAAAAATTTAGCTTGATATGCAATTAAAATTATGCACATTATTTCTTCAATTTCGAAAACAAGAAATATGTAATTTAATGTTATTGTTTCGTTTTAAAAGCACTTTGCGTATAAAACAAGATTTTGTTTTAACTTTTTTTTGTATTAGAATCTTCAAGTGTAAGCATAGGTAGTTTATTGTAGTTCATTGACGTTTATTTCGTTAGATGCTTTTAAAATTGACCACACAATCGTTAAGATAAAAATTTGAGTGCCTTAGTGCTAGATTTATTGTAGGCAAGGAGGTGTATGAATTATTATATTTTTTTTTTCATTTTAAGTCTTTGGGAAAAATTTTTGTTTTGTTAGAATTCATTTAATAATTGTTGTGTAGATATTAAAAAAATCATCAGTCCATTTAGTTAAAAGTTTTGTGAAATATTTAATTTTCTAGGTTCTAGGTTTTAATATTTTTGAAGGTTTAGGTATCTACCTAAAAGAGTTTGATATAGGTATTCAGCCCAATTCTAAATGAAAATTCCCGGGGAAATGTTTCCCCGGGAATAAATTATTTTTCTTCTACAATTTAATTTATATGTCAAATACTAAAAAAAAAGCTGTTTGTATCATTCAGAACTCTCATTCCCACTATGGAGGGTAAAAAAATTCAACCGGGGAGTTCAGAATCGGAGTATTTTACTCCCGAAAGAATATGTCTCCCGGGGAGTTTTTTCCCGGGGAATATTTAGAATTGGGTTGATTATGTTTTTGCTTTTAGAAAAAGGTACTTTTCACTGGAAGTCTGTTTTAAATTTAAAAATGCCTATATTATGTATGTTTCGTATCAATAAAAAGTACGTACAATACAAAATTCGAAATATTTGAAAGTCGGTGTATTGTATAATGTAAGGAATTCCATATACCTACCTACGATTTTTGGAGTGGGTTTTTAAGTCAGTAGCAAGTTAGTATTAAAATAGAGTGTAGTAATGCTATATTTTTTACGGTTTTACTTCGATCGCTCCTTTCTGTTCTTAAAAACAAAAACTTTATTGGTTTGTTTGTGGTTACTTAATTGTGTATAAAGAAGACGGATGTTCGATTAAGACTTAAAAAAAACTTAACAAAAATTAGTTTTATGTAAGTTAATAGAATTATTTTTACTCCTCAGCCATCACTTTTTGTTTTTGTGTCGCATAGGTACGTTAACAAACTGAATATCTCTATGAAATGGATATGACTAACTTCATTTGAGTAGAACAAATATTTTTTTTTGAAGAAACAAATCCCACCTTCTCCAACAACGGCTAATGTATTATAAACTTATCCAGATAAAACTGAAGAAATGTTAAGGAAATCTATGATGCGCTCCTATTTTTTGATTATTTTTAACATAATTATGCATAAATGTTATTAAATTTGTATGAAGTCAGGCCGTTAAGTTATTTAAGCAAAATTCTTGCGAGTTTCAAGGAGAAACTGTGACTAATCTCTGCAGGGTTTTGAAGCGGACGGGTTGCATTCAGTTTTTAAATACACATAAAGATGAACTGGAATTTGTGCAGGGTCCGCTTAAACAATCGACGTAGGTTGTAGTGTCTCCAAACTCGCCTTTCCTCACATCGATAACCCGTGAACGAAAAATTTCCTGAAAATGTTCCCTCCTTCAAACGTTGGGAACGTGAATGATGATCGAAAGTTTAACTCAGAATTTACTGGTATCGGAAATAATTTTTCCCGGGGAATTCGGCTGTCATTAAATTTGATTTTTGTTCGAGGAAAATTATTTCCGAGGGAGATTTATGGTAGAAGAAAAATTTTCCAAGGAATAAAATATTCAGAGGAAAACAGAATTCCCATCGAGATTCCCAATAGGGCTCATTATGTACCTATACAATTTTCCATAAAACTTTTCTCTTAAATATGGTGGGACAACTATAGTTATTACAACAGTAGCTTAGAAGTTATCATGAAGGATTGATATGCAAAGAATAGAACAAAACCAAAGACTATAAGAGCATTCGGCCATAGCAAGGTATCCGTCGGAGTGGAAATTCTCCGCGTAGCATACGCCTACGCCCTTCTGATGTCAGCTGATGCAACAACAACTCAAACTATCTGAACATTTTTTGGTGGATAGCCTACCTGACTATCACACGAACGGAAGCTGTCACTCAAGAACACATTTGAACGCACACACGCAAAACACAGGTCCGTTCCATAATAGGTTTGTTCGTTGAGCCCTGGGCCCATATAGCGTTAGAAAAAAAAAAACGATCGCTTAATTAAGTGATTGTCGTTTTGACGATTGCCCCCTCTATCTTTCGCAATATAAAACTAGCTGGCCCGTCCCGGCTTCGCACGGGTATTTATATGGGACGATTGCACAATGGCACACAAAAAAGGGTTGGGTCGAATTAAACTTGTAGAAAGTTCCTTTCTCCAAACTTTACACTTTTTATATGTTTATTTAATTTTTTGGCGGTTATAAAATTATTTATTTTTTTGCAATGAAATTTTGATTTATTTTACTAAAATTAACTGAACAGTATTAGTTTAAATAAAATATAATAAAAGTAGACGGTACATTTGACCGATTTTACTCAAACCATTTTCTAAATCTTCCCACCGCTAGTAAGGACAAACGTTCAAAACTTCAGCCAAATCTGTTTTGAGGCTTCTCTTTTTCATAAAAGCAACATGGCAGTCAAAATGCGATCACGTTTGCAGTGGTTTTTGTTTTGTTGCCTCGTTGCAGGAGGAATAATTTTAATTTCTGCCATAGTTTAGTTTGTTTGTCTTTTCTCTTTTTTGCAATGCAGAACTGCCGCATACTTGCAGCAGTTTTTTTTGTTCATAAATGCATTGAATAAATATTTTATACATTGCATTGAACTTAGCCAAAATTATTTGTTTTTTGAAACCTGGAGTCGCCCCGAATTCAGCCTGAAGTAGATCTAGATTTTTTTTTTGCTGTGGCGAGTTGAGGCAACGAATAAACTGCCAAAGTGACATTGGCATTTATTTTGTTGAAGATTCGCGATTGTTTATAAAATGGAAATTAGAGAAAATAGTACACTTACAGCCATATTATTCAGTCACCTAAATCCGGTTTTAAATGTACATCTGGGTTTAAAGTTAGTTAGACCCAAATGTCAAACTGAAGCTCATCATATTCACTCGTTATAACCGGAAATAAACCCACTTGTAAATCTTGTCAAGTTTGATTCGTTTTAAAAAATGCGGATTAAATGGACGGGTATAAAATTGATTTAAACCCAAATTATACCTGAAGTGAATAATATGGCTGTTATTGAATAATATAATATGGCTGTTATTGAATAAAAGAAAATGGAAACGTTTAAAGTTGTTTTTATTCATTTTTCAATCTTATTTTAAGTTTTAATTATTCGAGTACAGAAATTCTTTCTTGCTAAAAATGCCAACAACACAATTGAGAGCCCTAAAATGTTTTTTGAGAATCGAAAAACACAGGTTTTTTTGACAACTCTTGGGGTTGTCAAGAAAACCTGGGTCAACCCTGGGTAAAGTTCAACGAACAAATTTAATGTCGTAAAAATGTCAAGAACAGTTGTTCGGAAAAATACCTCGAAGCAAAAATCCTCCCATTCGTATGAAATCGGAGAATTTTCCATTCCGACGGATACCTCGATGGGGCCGATTGTTTGTACTTTTCGAATAATCAGAGGCAAATTGTACTTTTCGAATAATCAGAGGCAAAACAATTACCAATTTCTATCATAAAATTTCATCAACATAGTTTCTTAAAAAAAATTTTGTGCCGACTGGCCAATGTTCAAAAGAAAAACTTTATCGCCAGAGGTACAAATAAACTACATGTAAATGTATGCTTCTTACAGACTGTAAAAAATGATTTTAGACATTCTAAACCATTTAAAGAATACATAACTGCCTAAGGAATTGAAAGTATTGATAACTGTACATTATATTAGTGAAAAATACCTTTTTTTGAGGATTAAGATTAAGGATTAAAAAACAAAACAGTTGTTTTCAACTTTTCTTTTTTGTTTTGGAAATTAAACAATAATTTTATAATATTGACAAAAATGATCTGAAGATTTACATAAATATGATTTCAGACTTTTTTCATTCACAAAATTACAGTTCTTTTTTTTTAATAAGTTTTAAATTGACATCTATATTTTTTATTTTGTTTTATTTTAAAGAAGTTTTTGTTAATTTAATATATATTTTTTTAACTTTAAAGGCCCAAAAACATATACATGTATGGTATGTATGCATGTACAGCAAGTAGCCGAATATGTAATAAAAAATGTTAAAAGATATGTTAGTTTTTTTTTTTTAAAGGAAGTTTTGTTCGAGCAATGTTTATTGTATATGTATGTATGTAGATAAATTCGTCCTAATTCTTTGACTGATAACAAAGATGGCTGAAGTACAATAAAATGGAGTATTCTTCGGAAAAAAATGAAAAGAACCCAAAGAAACTAAAACGTATAAAAAAAAAACGAAAAATTTACACTTTTTGTTTATAAAATAAAATTCAAGTAGGTACATCTAACAACGAATTAGTTAATTTCAACTATATTTAGTACCTCACACATTAACACATCCCATATTGAAAAAATACTCTACTCATCCATATTATTTGTATTTTCCTTTTAATAATAAAAATTTTATTTGTTAATATTTTTAATTCATACAATACATTTTGTTCACAATATCTATATAAAGTTAGTTATACATATTTATAAATATTCGGTACAATTTTTAATTTTTTCTTCATTTTAAACAAATTTAATTACACAAAAAAAATTACATTTGAGTTCTCATTTTTTTTTAAATTAAATAATAAATGAAAACTAATTTTACTAAAATATTATTTATCTCCAAATTAAATGGTTTAATTTTGTAATTCATATATTCTTCTTGAATTTAAGTTTTTTTTTGTTCGTTTTGAATAAAAATATAATATAAATTAATTAAACTAAATTTAATCTTCTTTTATATAAATGTATATTTCATTTGAATGAATAAATAATAAGTTAGTAGAGTTCATAAAAAAATAAACAAAACAAAAATGAATAAAAAATAAAAATAAAATTAACTTTCAATAGTAATAAACTGTTTCTTATATATTAAAAAATAGTTTAGCGTATTACATATGTATATATTATAATTAATTATATTTTATTGTTTAGTGTATTTTCGGGGCACTTCTGTCGTTTATTTTTTGATTTCGCTTGAGGTTTGCGCCACGTTTGATTTGATCCATCAAGGACTCGTGACACAATCGAGGATCGGGCTGAAAACAGAAAATATATATCAAGAGTTTAGATTACATTGTTATAATTTTTTTTTGATTTTCAATTAATGTTAAAGAAATAAGCTGATCAATAAAAGGCCGAAATTGTTTAAAAGCTGTTAGAGGAATTATTTTTATTTAAAAAAACAAATTTTCATACTTGAACTGTGATATGATTTATGTAAACAGTGTACATAATTGCTCTGGAAACGTGTTTTTTACCTCCTAAAATATTGAAGACGCTTTGGATTTGTAATTCTGCTTTTAAGGCCCAAGCGTATGATGGCTTCAAAAATCGACTATTTTGTCGTTTATTTCACAAAAGGCGTAATTCTTTTTTAGTTCAGAGCAGTTCAGAGCTGAGCCCGAACTGTCAAACAAAAATGTTGTGTATCTTTTTGAGTTTAGGGCGCGTTCAGAGCGTGCTCCATGAGCTCAGAATAAAATAACCGAGCAGACGGAGCAGACTAAGCGCGGCCAACTTCATACATACTACGTTTATATTCTAGATCGAGAGCTCGAGTTGGATTAGTGTCTGACTTTCGACCCAGGTTTTTCGTTCATAGATTTGAGAGCTCGATATTGAGTTTAGTTGAAATGGTGTTGAGATGACATATAACCCTGTTTAGATTGGAAAAATTGAGTCCGGGCTAGTGAGGATCGTCGTGTCTACATTATAAACTTTGAGGCGCCTCAAAATACATTGATAAAACAATTTCGAAATTTCGCACAGTGAAACAACAACAAATGCGACTCATTAGACCAGTTTTTATGTTTTCTTCGCGCCTCACGAGATACTTCACCCCGCATTTGTCTTACCAATAAACTGCTGTGATACCGGCCTCAATTTTTCCAATCTAAACAGGGTCTATGGTGTTTCTTAAGTTAACTCATCAACCCAGGTTTTTTTAGCAAAATTTCAGGACCGGAGTTCAAGCTCATTTTAACTCGATGCAGGTATACAAAAGGTTGAAGTGAGCTTTAAGCTCGCTTAAATACAACATGGAAACGTAGTAACAGTTTCCATGTAATTTGACAGATATAACAATTGAGTGCTCAGGTGTGTTTCATAATTAAATCGGATTGCTCTGAACATACTCTGCTGTCTGCTCAGAGTTTACTCCGTTCGCTCAGAGTCTACTCAGAGCTCTGCTCTGAACAAACTGTGAACTAAAAAAGAAAAACGCCTAAATTAAGAAGGGCCCACAATTTTAGTCAGAGCCAAACAATTCCAAACATACTAATTATTTAATAATTGCAATTATTGGATGAAATGAACAACATTAATATTTCATATTTAATGATAATTAATGAAAATAATAACAAAATGGTTGCCTAAGCTAGATTATACTTTTCCAGATTACACTTTTCGATCAGTTTTATTTTTTAAGGAGTTTAATAAATTAAAGTTGTTAAATTTTAGTTATTTCAAATGAGTTACATACGGTTATATCTGGTTTGGCTTATGTCCATTTACTTAAACAAATCACATATAGGTTCAACAAAATTAAATTTTTATGATTCGTTTCAGCAAATGTGACTTTAAAGCAAAACATTTTTTAACATTAGTTTTGTTTTTAGTGGTTTAACGAAAAAAACATAACCAAACAACACTGTTACAATATTTAATTTCCATAACATATTGTTTCTTACTTTTTTTTTTTTAAACTTAGGTCTTAGTTTTGATCGCAACTATTAGACGAACGTCGATATTGTGAACTTGGACGTGACAAATTTTTCGTATTTTGATAACACTAAATTTTGTATAGTTTTTATAAAGAGCAAATAAAATAATTTTGTTTTTTTTCTTTGTTTAGCGTTTAAAATATTACCAATGCTTTACTGTTGATAAGATTTCGCACAGCGAATGCTCGTCCAGAGATGCCCTGTTTGGCCAATTTTGCATTAAGATTCTCTAAGAATTCAGCTTTGGTCTTTGATCGGATGCTATTTGATTTATCGTTATTCACCGACGAGTAATCTAAAATAAATAATGAAAATGACATATATAAATAAATTATTTTATTTTAAATTTAATAAATATTAAAGATTAAAAAACAGAAAAAGCTTTTATATTATTTATTTTTTTTTTTGCAAATGAGGATTAAAAATCATCACACTCGGGAAATGAGAAAAAAAAATAAACAAAAAAACAACAAATGACATGACAAATGCATTTGCAACATAATATAGATCGGTAAATGAGCAAAATTTTATTTTAAGCTGAAAAAAAAACAACAGATTAAATAATTTGTAAAATTTAATATGTTAACTTGCCAATTAAAATTAAAACAAAGCGAATATTTTTAATAAGCTTCCTTTAAATAAGCTTTGACTACATAAACTCAAAGCCCTCAAAATCTTTGATCAAAGAAATCATCTGCAAACGATAATTTCTATATTATTAAAACGTTAAATGTTAATTAAAACGCAAAATGTTTTGTAACATTAGAAATGTTTAGTAATTTGAATTGTTGAGGAACCTTATAGATTTTAATTTATTGCATACTTTTTTTTTTTAATTTGTACATACTGTGCTATTTTATTTGAGTTACTTAAAAGTATTTGCACGATTTTCAGCAGTATCATCGTACCCGATCGGAACGAAATTTTCTCCTATTTCTACGAAATTTACGAATTTTGTATGTTTGTAGCTGTTCTGATAGGTCAATCGGACAGATATTCGAAAAAAAAATTAATGTGCGTTGAAAATGTCGAATTCGTGCGTTGCATGCCGATGAAATGTCAAAATGGCGGTAAGGCGCCAGTTATAGCTATCATTGAAATTCGTCATTGAAAATTTTAATGATGTATTTTAAGTTATTATTATTCCTTTTTCGTGACTTAATTAGAATATCTGGCCAAAAAAAACCAACCGTTCTCATGAAATATCTTTTCTTTTTTCAATGTTCATTGATAAGGTAGTGCAATCATTTAAATAATTAGAGTCAATTTATATGAAAGTTTGGGCTCAAATACAATTTTTTTTTTGGCAACAAATATCAGAATATATTGGCATTAAAATAATCATAGATTTTGCATCCTAAGCGTCTTCAAATACATCATTAAAATTTTCAATGCCGAATTTTAATGATAGCTATAACTGGCGCCTAAAGAATTCATGCGATGTGTGAATATACTTGCTTTCCGATTTCCAAGACAGAAAATTAGAAGCGGAAAATTTCCCGTAACCACACGATACGATTCGTATACCATGATCAGAAAATATCGGTCGATCGGAATTTTTCTCCGATAGGGCTGAATAATTGAGCCATTTAGCCAGTTCAGGTTTCTCAAGATCGCTGAGATCTCAGAGACCTCAGCAATCTCAGAAATTAGAACGTAATTCCTTAGTGAGATTCCTCCCTTTTGCTGTCAAAAAGCTTAGACTGATATTTTTTGGATTTGCTTTGCTCATTTTTTTTTTGTCGCAGTTGATTCATAAAAAAGAGATTGAAATTGTTTTTGACTTCTAGCGGAGAAATTTTGTTCAGGTTTCTCCTTCGGCTCAGTGAAGCTGATGGAGCTTGCTCAGTGAGATCTCAGAAACGTGAACTGGCTAATTTATAATTTTTTTTTTTCAAAAATACGTCACACACCCCGACGAACTGAATATTCAGGCTTTGAGAAAATAAGTTAAAAGATAGGTTAAAAATACCATCTGGCGTATACATTATGTATGTACGTTTTATAAAACTAAAGATTGTAATGAAAATAGCGTTCAAATAGCGTTTTCATAGTAAGGAAAATCTTGTCGAGAAAAACTTGTCAAATACTCGTAGGGACCTTGATAGTAAGACTTGTTAGTTTCCAGGTGGAAACTCTATGTACGAAAAATCCTAGCTCTAATTGAATGCAAAAATTAAAACTAAAAGATCAACACAGCTTTGAAGCTTAATATTATTGATAGTTGCTGAATAGACTGCAGAATTTATATCTCATTGCTACACTTAATTAAAAATTGATTGAAGGCGAATAAAACAAAACCGTATACCTATATAAAAATTGCAATAAAATAATATTAAAAAAGAATATTGGCAAGGCAACAATATTTTTCAAGATACAATAAAATAAAAACCAAAGCTAGATTAAAAATTTAAAGAATAAAGAAAAAATTATCAAGCATCAAACAAAATGCAGCATATCGGTGAAAATGTTCTTCCTTCCACATGGCCAAAGAGCTGGAGAGGAGCGTGTCACACACATACAAGGAAGATTTCATTTGTTCCTCCATCAAATTACAAAAACGAACTCACATAACAATTATTGTGAGTTTCAAAAAATCTTCTCTTCCGAAACTGATATTAAGAGAGTTATACAAAAAAAAAAAAAACAAAACCCAAAACACAAAATCACTCTCCACAGGTTTTATGATTTTGGCTGCTTTTTTTCATTTACTTGTGTTCGTCGAATACTGTCCTCCCGAGGGAGCTCCTACAGAGGCCGCATGCTGGTAATGCTGTTGTTGATGCAGCTGCTGACCATGGCCAAATGAGGTTTGTCTAGAACCGATGACATTGCCACCGCCACCGCCACCGATGACGACGGTTGAATTGCTTCCATAAATGGGAGCATTGGCTGATGGGTTACAATTAATTGCTGTTGTGGACATAAAGGGATTTGTGGTGACGAAAATCTTTTGCTGAGCACTACTGTGTCTGGTCGGAACTGGAGGTTGCTTGTGATGGAGATGAACACCACCGGTGGACTGTGGTCGTTGTATTGAGTGATTGTTGTTATTGGTGGAACTGCTACTCTGAAGATGGTGATACTGTTGCGAACGTAAATGATGATTCTTTGGAATAGTGGATGTCGATGAAGCATTTAAAGGAGCAGCAGAAGAAGCTACAGCGACATGATTGGATGAGGTGGAGGTTATGCCTGCACCGCGAAGGCTCCTCGGCATGGTAGCCGATGCAATGGGTGGTGGTGGTGGCTCTTCTTGGGGAGGAGGACCAGAATAGTGAAGCTGCTGATACTGATGTTGATGGTGATGCTGATGGACTGCTGATGCAGCGATAACTGTTTGTTGATTGACATTAGAATGGGTGAACGACATGGATTGGGCTGCTGCATTTTGTAATTGAGATGAAGATGATTGTGATATTTGAGATGCAGGGTGATGGATAGAAGATGATGAATGTGATGATAGTGGATTATTACAATGGTGATGGTGGTGGTGGGTGGAAGAGTTACTTAGAGTGATACCATAGATTTGATTTTGTTTACCGTCGTATTGTTGCTGCGCCTGTTGATGTTGATGTTGCTGCTGCTGCTGACCCTGGTGATAACGATCGTTCGCTTGGCGTGAGTATATCTGTTCTGTCGTGGCTGTGTTGTAGATTTGGTTTAGTTGCTGTGGCTGTTGCTGCTGCTGCTGCTGCTGCTGCTGGTGGTGATGATGATGATGATGTTGCTGATGATGTGGTGAACTTGGTGTGGATCCGTACAAAGGCTGGTGATGGGCGCTAATCACTGAGCGATTATTGTCTTGCTGGTGCGCTGCTATTTGGTAAGTTCCATATTCAGACTGCTGCTGTTGCTTATTTAGTCGGGCATTTAGTTGAGCAATCAGAATAGGATTTGTCTTTGGCTGGGCCGGTGGAGTGTGTGATTGTTGCTGCAGCTGTGGTCCTGGACTGGACGAGCGGAAGCTGGACATATTGCTCACCTGCTTTGGCTGAGCGTAAATGCCCGGTGAGTTGCAACTCGTTCTGAAGGACTGTAAAAGAGAACAGAAAATTCATTAGAAAACTACACAAATTTCAATTAGCATCAAATATTTAAAAGCTCAGCCCTACTTTGGCAACCCTAAGGTGTCCCATGAAAAATGTTTCAATAAAAAATGAAAACAAAACGAAAAACAAAACTTACAGAATTACTATCACAATTGTTATGATTGTTTGTGTTCGTTGTATTGTGTTGTTGGTGTTTTGGCGGTTGGGGATTTGGTGGGGGTAATGGTGGGGGTACCATTGACTGCTCATGCGGCGGTGGTGGTGGTGAAGGTAAAGATTGCTGCAACTGCTGATGATGATGATTGCTTTGTGGATGCTGGTGGTTATAATTTCGATAGTGACCACGATCATTGTTGTGATTGTAGTGCTGCGCCAGCTGTTGTTGGGATGCTTGTGAATGAGGTTGAGGATGTTGATAGTGTTGGTAGACTTGTTGTGTTTTCGGTGGTGGTTGTGGTGGTGATTTACTGTATATGTTCTCAACTACTACTGGGGAGGCATCATGCACCAGGGGAGTTGTTGAATAAATGTTGTTCTCATGGACTTGACTCTGATTTTTGTTTTAATGTTCGGAAAGGAATGGAGGATATATAAAAAATTAAAATTCAAATTATAAAAATATTTAAATCAAAAATCGTAAATAAAAATAATTTAAGGATAAATTCCTGGGGAACCGTCTACGCCATGTCTCACCTGAATCGTTGCAGTCTGTTGCTGCTGCTGTTGATTTAACATGTTTTGTGCTCTCCTGATAGCGCTGGGGCTCGCCGGCGTATGCCGTATCGCAGATAATGCTTTAACAGTCTCAGCCACTTTAATTGATGAAGCAGCTGATGCTATTGTCTGTGGTACACTGTTCGAATGTTGCCGATCCAACAGATATGCTGGTGGTGGTGGCAGATTCTCAACCGAATTATTCATTGTATTTTGTTGAGTTAGATTTGGTGAATTCTGTGGGCGGTAGTTTGTTTCGTTTTTTTGTTTGTTTAGGATTCATGGTAAGAATTTGGTTTGGGAAAGGCATTGGGGACAGTTAGGTTTAGTTTGTTTTTATATATTTTTTTTTGCTTAGTCCAATTCATTTTAAGAATTTATATGATGAATTTCTCAATTTTAATTTTTTTTTTTAGGATTTTTGGTTGTGTAATTTTGCATATGAAGAAACTACATACTTTAACTAAAAACGATAGTTTAAATATTTTGAAATTTAAATTATATCGATAAAAAAAAGATGTTTTAGAAAAAATATGACCAAAATGAAACGAATTAATATAATAATAATTTTAACACCGAAACTCATATCCCATAATTTTATTTTTTTTTAGAAGCAAGTCGAGAAAAGTCATTGAATTTAAAACGATTCGCTTTGAATTCCATGATCAGGTAGAAAAATTGTCATATTATTACACTATTTCTCAGAGTGGGTAGTGATACCCAGAAACACGTTTTGTTCTAACCTGATTTAAAATTATTTTAAGAACATTTTTTTTTTTGAACATCTTGTCTTGCAGATACTCCAACTATCTTAGGAAGATACTAAGTGAATGAAAAGCTACTAACCTATTATTTTTTATTGGGTATGCTAGCAAATAATTGGAACAAAACGAGTCTAATTAATGGTTTTATTGTTGGGAACCTAATATGTAGTAGAGTTCTCTTAAAAAGATTAATTCTCATTGAAAATGTGAATTTATACGGCCCTATCGAGGTAACCGTCGGAGCGGAATTTCGGAGATATTTTGCTGATCGGAGAACTACCTCGAAGCAAAGTGTCTCCGATTCGTAGGAAATCGGAGAGAATTCCGCTCCGACGCCGACGGTTATCTCGATAGGGCCGATAACCTTTCAGTTAGTTGGAATGGGGTCCAAAATTTGAACTATTGTTCGACTTAGCAGGCTTATATTAATGACCTGGGGCCTATTTTACCAAAAACTTTTCACTTTGGAACTTTTCACTTTTACTTTGAAAATTTCGTTTCACTAAACGAAAATTTGAAATGAAAAGTTGAAAAGTTTCCCTCTTTGCAAATTGCGTTTCACCAAACGCAAATTTGCAAAGTGTGAAGTTCTTTTCTGCAAAGTGAAAAGTTTTGTTAGTTTGACAAAATATTGTACTTTTCGTTTCACCAAATAATTAAACTTTGAAAATTAAATTTAGAATTTTGAAAAGTTTTTCAGGAATATGCAAAGAGAAATTTTATTTTGCAAATAAGCGTTTTTTTATGAAAAGTTGTCGGAAAATAATAATAAAAAAAAAAATTAACGTTTTGAGAACGAAGAAGTAAATAATAGTGAAGATGGAGTAGTTAAGTTAAGAATTATCTTTGGTATGGGAAATAATTTTTCGACAAAAGAGAGATTTCGATTAACAAAAACAACCTTCGAAATTGCTTCTAAAATTGGAAATAAACTCCAATCAGACAGTCAAATGAATATGGGTTTAAGTCACTTCCAACAACTTTTGGGTGCATAACATTGGGTCGGTAACGCATCTAAGAAAAGCATTCGTCTGCAAAATAGTTCATCAAGTTTCCAATGTAATTATTGATGAATACCTCCCTAACACCAATTGCTGGACGAAAAATTCTCTAGGAGGATTTCCTTGTGTAATGGGATGTGTTGACAATGATAAACATATATTCACCCAATGAAAACGTAGAACATTTTTTCAGCAGGCATGGAAAGCATGCTTTAAATAAATTTATGGTTTGTGGCCTAGATCGGTCTTTCTATGCTGTTAACGTAAACTGGCCAGGTAGCGTGCAATGCTATGAGGTCAATGCAGGATATCGACCATTTCTTATTGCAGGGGTGGAATCGGCTAATGTGATGGTTGATTGTCAATTTTTTTTATTGTCGTTTTGACTACAGCTGTTGTGATTCAAATGTATCAATTTGGATCAAGTTTTACTTTGCAACTTTGCAAAATATGAATTTAAATGCAAAGTTCTTTTTTAAGTTGGTCTAACACTTTTAATTTTTCAAAAATAGTCTGAAAATTGAAAAGTTATACATTTCCGAATTCCCAATATGTATTAGCAACATCAATTGAACGTATTACTGATTATGCATATAATTCTCTCTTTAGAATAATAAAAAATATCAAATATAGTACTTATTTTCTGACAATAATAATAAGAAAATGCAATATTTTGACACTTAGTTTCTAATTCAAAGAGTTACAGAGTGAACCTAAATTCAGTGTGTTAACGTATATTTTTTCGTAAGTAGGCACACAAACAAAAACATGGAGCGAATGTAGCATTAAACATTTAAGTATTTAAATGAATTAGGATGGAGAATATCAGACTTTTTTATAGCCAGCTAAAAATATTACTGAAAGGGGTGTTTGTGTGATCTGGCAGTAAAGTCTGCAAAGCTTTCTCACCATCATATTAATTTGGAAGTTGAAGATTTTGAATGAAAAGAGTCAATTCTTTCATATATATAAACTTTCTCTTCGTACGTTGAACGAATTGTTGGCTTATACAACGAGTAAAAATGCTAGTTGGTGATGGATTGATCACGTGACCATATTGCTCTGAAGACGATTGTTCTATGTTCCATACTCTTGCGAGGCAAAAAGTTTTTTTTTTTATTTTCAAATAAAAATTAACATGACAGACTAAGCAACAAATAAAGGAGATGATGATAATCAGCCTGGAAGCCATAGAGTACCTATATTTATCTAGAGAACCGACTCGTTCCCCTCTTGCCTAAAACACCGTCAAAATTAATTTGATATGAGTAAGAGAAAATTCTCTTATATTACTCTTTTTTTCCTATTCGTGAATCAGTGTTAATCGTGGATTCAAACACAAAATGGCCGCAGTAGCTCAGTTATTTTGTTTATAGAGTCGCGTTTTCAACATAAATATACATGAATATTACTAGATTTGAATGCTAAAAGCAAGAAAACACTAAAAAAAATTTGTTTCGGCCCATTAAACATTTGTTTAAAGTAATTTTATTGAAATTTTGTTTTTAAATTTCAATTTTTGAATTTATAACGTATTCTTATTTTTAATATCTGAGCACAGGAACCCATCATAATTGAGCAAAAACGTGTATACTATTTGTTACAGCAGTGGTGGATGGGGTTCCATTTAAAATGCACGGGATCACTAATACGTGCTCAACGAATAGTCGACAAAATGGTCCCATTCTCTCACTACAGCTTGTAGTGTGAAAGAGAACGAAACCCTAAGTCGGTGCTCTAGATAATATAGATATTCTATGCTGAAAGCCGTGAAATAGCTGTAACTCCAGCCTATGTATAATAAACTTAGCAGTAGCTCACTCAAGTGGTTGTTGTTTTCATTCAATAGTTTCAACAAAACTATCACTTTTAAATTGAAAACCCATTGAGATTTTGGTATATACATATTATATTTTTTTTAAAAGACCTTAACTTTTCTCAAGCTATCAGTTATAAGCACAAGTTAAATTTGACGAAAAAAAAAAAAACTAAGCGGAACCAGCTTAATTTTTGTTTAATTATAAATTTATTAAAAAATAATCACCTAATAATATCCTAAATTTAACAAAAAATCTTATTACTAGGTGATACTTTGTTAAACTAACAACTTATTTACTTACCGGTGTCGACTGATTATGACTTGGTGTTACAGACGAACTACGTCTTACTGGTGGCGGTGGTTTAGCTGTATTAACCGAGGAACGTCTTGCAATTCGAGTGCCACAGCCTGTTTTTTTTTTTTTTGTGTATAGAAAAATAAATATTAGTAAAATGTATAAAACAAAACAATTATATTATGATTAATATATTAATTTGTTTTTTTTTTTAATATTTTTTTTCTTACAGTTTTAAACATTCAACAAATATTTATTTATGCAATATTTATATAGTACGTATTTATATACAATAAATTAACCATACAAAACACCAATAATACTTTTGTATTTAATTATAATTTAATACATTTTATCATCTCAATAAAACTATGTTTATTTCTGTTCTCTGCCAATTTATTAATGATATTTTAGTACATTTTTTTTTTCAAATTATATATTTAAGTGTGTATTTTATATTTTTAAGTGTATTTTTGAAATAAAATTTTGGTATATTCGTGTGGAAATGATCGCGATAGATGATAATGAGTTATGAACAACAAAATGCAACGAAAATTAAACAACAAAATACCAAAGACATGTCAACAAAAACTTGAATTAAATTTAATTAAATTAAATTAGGTATTTAAACAAAAACATTTTATTTTGTCAACTAGAAACAAAAGAAAAAAAGTAATTAAGGACTAAAATAGTGATACATACATATTACGTAAGTAGTTGACTATTAAGTGCGAATTTAAACATCAAAGAGAGTGAAGGTAAAAACCTTTTTAGTATATGTATTATTTGTTTTATAAATAAGCACATTTGAAGGTACCCATCACCAAGATATTTTTCATTTTTTAGAGGTTATAGTTCAGCGACCATTAACAAGGTTTGAGATAATGCGGTGATCTAACTATGAGACTGATAATTTTTAAATGATGAAAACAAAATTTATACAAACAAATTTTAAATCATTTAAACTAATAAAGCACCATGATAAGAAAAAGCGGTTATTTTTGGCATGAAGTTAAAAAATATTGAAGTTGAATCCGAAGGAGTCCTTAAATTTGTTTTTTTTTTATGCTCAAAAACTCCAATAGAAGTTGGATCTATTTTTCATAAGCTTGAGTCGCATTCCCTACAAAGATTATCGCCCGAGACGATAGTGTTGCAATGATTAAAATAGCTTTTAAAATTCTGACGAACAAACAATTTTAAGGTGAAAAATAATTTCAGGTGAAACTAGGGTTGTGTCAATCAGGAACGATTCGATTTTTTTTTTGATCCGATCAGCGAAAAGTATTGATGACACAAATTTTCATTTCAATCGATCCCAATCTCAATCATTTTGATGATTCTCGATTTTTCATCCCAATCTAAACTATTTCAATGAATCTCGATTTTCGATATCAATCTCTAGTCCAGTAAGAATAGACGAAAAAATGCCAAAGAAAGGAAAAATTTAGTTAGAGGTTAAAAATGGTCTTAACAGTTTTTTTCGTAGCATTTACCTTTAGATAGTTACAACACATTTTCATGACCTTTGGCCCCTTGCTACAAAAAAAACTGTCAAGACAATTTTTGTGGAAAATTGCCTCAGCTGCAAGATTGTGGAATCAAATTTTTCTCTAGCACAAACCGTTTTTAAAAATATTTGCAAAAAACTCATTTTTATGATTTTTGACCCCTTATCCTGACCTAGCGGTCATCGGATCGGTGAGGAAGTGTCGCATTGTATTCGATCAAAATCGGTACAGTAATGAATTTGAACTCGTTAGATTCGAAGATTGAATTTCATCGAAATCGAATCGGAACAGTATGGAATAATGAATTGAGTTAAATGAAAATGATCGAATAATGGATTGATTCAAATGATCGGATCATTTTGGTAATCGATTTTTCAACGATTAGATCATTTGAAATGAACGATTTACACAGCTCTAGGTGACAAACTTAAAATAAGACTAAATACGAATGCGGAGGCAATTAATTAAGGGACAATTCAAATCCTTTATGCTGTTCAAAATTTTGAAACAAAATTAGAAAACAGTTTTTCAAATTGACTTTTTTAAAAATTTTACTATGGTTTTATCAATTTCAAGTCAACACTAAATAATGCTGAAATATTCCAGCTTTTAAGAAATTTAAAAATCTACTTTAATAGGTTTTTAAAAAGTGATTTGGATGCCGCTTTCAATTTTCTTTAAAATAAATTGAGCTGTTATTTTTTGAAATTGTGCTGTCTTAGGCAAGGCACTCACTGAAATGGTGACGAAGTGGAGTGGTAGTGGCGTGGTGACTAAGTAGCACGTGGAATTCGTAAAACCTATGTAATTAAATGAATACGGGCTCATCAAAGTTGAGTGGCAGTGGCATGATATTTTGCTAGTGGTAGTCTGCTGCCACATATCTCGAACATGTTTAATTTTTAAGTGGCAAGTGAGTGGCATTTTTGTACCACATACGAGTATGCTTGTGATTATTGACTTATATACCGAGAGCTGGTGAACGCTTTTTACCATCACTTTCATATCACTTCGCCGCCACTCCATTGCCAAGCCACTTGTTCACCACTCCACTGCCACTCGCTACTCCTTTGTACTCAAGGGTAAATAGGCTATAGGCACTATACTATAAGTTCTTTTTAAATTATCTATAACATATTTATTGAATATTAACATCAGTCTCATAAATTAGATTGGTTAGAAATTAGAATCAAAAACAATATTGAACATCAAAACGAAAATGTTAAGCAACGAACAACAAAAAAAAAAAAAACATAATAAAATCAAAAGAAAACTAAAACAAACCCGACAACGAAGCCGGACGTGGTGAGATGCTGGGCTTCACCGTTGCTACCACTGGTGGCGAGGCCGTTGTTGCCACCTGTGGATGCAACGACGACTGCACTGGCGTCGCCGCCGATGAAGATGACAACAATGATGGTGATCTAAGGATTTGATGCGAAGGCATTGATGGTATTGAATGTGGAGTTGGTGGTAATGGTGGTAATGGTTTTGAAATTATTTTCGAATTGAACTTTTTTTGTTGTTGTTGTTGTTGTTTAGGTGACTGTTGTTGCTGTGATGGTTGTTTAAGCTGATTTGAATCTAACTTTTGCTGTTGAGAACGTAGCTTCTCATCTAAACACGCTTTAAAGTCTTTGCTCAATGGTGAAATGGTGTTGTTGTTGTTGTTGTTGTTCTTACTTAATTCATTATTATTATTATTATTGCTTAAATTATTTAAATTTGGTTTTTTCCTATCGACGATACGGTTCAAGTTCAACTTGGACAGCTTGTATTCGCCACCTGTACCACTACTACTATTACTATCGGCTGATGGAAGCTGCATTGGCTTCTTCAGCGTTTTCGTACCTTGATTATTGTTGAGAAGTGTGTTGCGATTGTTATTGTCCGGCGGTGTTATATACTGTTCGCTGCGAAACGAGCTCAGCCTTTGTTTGGGATTCTCCAGACCACTGGTTGCTTGTTGTGTTAGGGACGTTGTCAGCAATGACGAAGACGATGGTTCTGGAGTTTGTGGATCTTTAGTACGAAGCACAACGATTTCGGAATTTTGTTTGACATAATCAATGTCCGGAGTGCAAGGGATTGTGTGATCGTAGATCACAACAACACCACTTCCAGAATCATTATCGTTCAACGACCGTTGTGCATTTGATATGGAATCTTCGCCAGCCATCGATAGATCATCGCCATTTGCGTCGCATTGTGCAAAATGAGCAAATGTAGGATTCTCAAATCCCAATGAACTTGTTTCGCTCACAAAACGACTTAGCTCAGAGTCCGAGTAGGCGAATTTGGGTGCATCACTGGCTGTTGTACTTTGTGTCGAATAATTGAAGCTTCCAATAGAGATCTTATCAGAATCCACATCGGTTCCGCTTCCATTATTAATTGTTGTAGTTGGCACTGGCTGTGTATTGTTAGTGCCCATAACATCCTTCAGCGATGGAACTAGAGTTGCTGCTGATGTATTCTCATTATCGGTACTGCTGTGGGATTTTTCACGTGCTTCATGTTCTCGTTGGAAGGAGTCTAATTCGCCAATAAGATCATTTAGTTCTTGAATGGAGTCTTCGTAAAGTTTGTCTATTTGGTCTACACGTGTGTTGTAAAGAATGTGGTGTGTGTGTGTGTGTTCATTTTGTGTACATTTTGTTGCGGATAGAGAGAACAATATTGGAAAAGGATAGTAAGGTATATTTTTTTAATTTTTTTTTTTAAATATTTTAATTTACGGGATCATTGGTGTGTTTTTTGTTTGTTTTGTGTGTGTTCAGCGGGTGAGAAAAAGAAAAAAAAAATAAATAAAAAGAAAATAAAGAAAAAAAAATTAAAATTAAATAAAAAATCACAAAGCATTCATTTTTACTTTAAAATAAAAAATATAAATCTTGTAGTCTACAGTTTAATAATAGTAAATAGTTTTTTTGTTGAGTGCTATAGTTTTAGAAAAGGTGCTGTAACGTGCTATTTCAGGGATACAAAGTTGTAGATTAGTTGTAGATTTAGCTTGATATTATTTAGAACTAAAATATACTACTCAAAGTAACTCTGGAATTGCTTGATTTTTTAAAATTCAAATAAAGTAGTTTTTCAAGAATTTTAGAACGCTAGGTTATATGCCAATAACACGCACACAGGAATGGTTGAGAGTTGTAAGTCACTAGGCCTTGGTTCTACACGAGCTGTCGCGCCTCGCGCAACCAAATTTAATTTTTTAATATGGATGGTATAGCGACCTCTAGGTACATTCAAGGAAATTGAAAAGATGATGAACACAACAAAGGTGGGGCTACATGGTTCCAGTTTAATTTTAATTTTAATTTAGGTGGGGGCAAAACACCCGTTTGATAGATAGATTGCACGTCAGCTATCAAAAGTTCCATAGTTGGAAATTTTCTTAGAGGCAAGAACACGACAAGGACGTTAGGCCACGGTGGGGAAATTTCTGAAGCAATGCTGCTAGTGACCTGGGCCCTATTGCACCAACAAATTATCACTAAGCTAATTTTCATAAATCGTGGCACGATTTTGTAGCGACGAGTGACATAATTTCCCCGCACATAATGTATATGGCATTGTGTCCGATTTAACGCCAATACGAATTATTTCCGCGGGCTTTGTTTAATTGCGCCACAGCTAAATTGTACCAAAATTTATTATAATTAGCTAAGTGTTGAGTGATAAGTTGTTGGTGCAATAGGGCCCTGATCTAACATAGACTTATCAGCTAAGCTCATTGGTAAATTTAGCAACCTTTTTTCTACATCATTCATAAAAAAATTCCTGCTTATTAAATAGCCGAATATAAGCTCTAAATCATTTAACAAAATTTTATGCTAGCTTTCTTGTTAGCATCTAACCCTTTTTCAATGTCCACTTAAATTGTGTCAGACCTACATTACGAATTGATTGTTAATTCACGTAACTGTTAAAAATTTTAAAATTTAACAGCTACTTTTTGTCTTTTACCTTACTTTAAATTCCTCTAATTACCTAGTTTTTAATTAATAATTAAATCTTATATCATTCTATTCTCATTTCGAAGTCTATTTAGTTTTTTTTTTTTGCAATTTCGCCTTATCCTATCGTCTCATTTTTAATTAAAATTGATTTATAAATTATTTATAAGACTTTATTGGAATTTAATTCATTTATTTTTTTCATTGTTTTAATTGCACTTACGTGATGTAATTGTTGAAAAAAATTATAGCATATAAATCTGACAATCCTTTCAAATGCCGGCAACGACTACTCAAACATAAATAATTCCGCACTGTCTTAATGAATAAATAAATAAAACGGAATGATGATTTCATATTAAACGAGACTCAGTCATCGAAACTTTATAATATGGAATCTATTAGACGCCCGGCGCGACGCGCTATGGACAGCGCAGGTGTATCAATTTATCAGAGACGACAACCTTCATTAAAAAAAAAAACATACACCATGAAAAGTGGGTTAGATAGAGCTTTGCAATGAAATGATATTTTTAATACAAAACAATAATATCAATTTGAACATCTAATTTATCAGAAAAATACTTAACAACAACAAAAAACATTAACTTATTTTATATGGAGTCAGTACAAAATAGTTATGTGTTCGGTACACTATGGCGTATACGTACTTTTTTTTTAACTAAATTTTTATCTATTTTGACTCGTTTTAGTTTAGGCAAAAAGTGTCAAAGTCAAACTCAGAATCAAATGTTAGGCAAAACATTGCTTTATATAAATACCTGATTTTATATGATACATTTTGTATTTAAAACTAAAAGATAAACTGGAAACCCATGTTTGTTACGTCTCAAAATTTCAAACCACATGATATAGGTTCTTGTGAATACATAAAATTAAAAGCTTTTTTTGAAAGAAGCTAAAGGCAACAAGTCATAGCTTTTTCTAGTAGCTAAAGCTAGACAGTAGTGGTAGCCAGTAGACAGATAGTAGTGTAGTAGCCGTGGCGTGATGGTTAGTGCGATGGAATATCATGCCGGAGGTCTAAGGTTCGATCCCCAGCCTCGCCACCTATTTATTTAAAGAAAAAAAAAAAAGAAAAACCGCTACTGCCTCTTGCGAGGAATTGACAAATCCTCCAAGAGTATCTCCTGTCACAGAAAAGTGCCGCTCGTTAGCCGTTCGGATTCGGCAATAAACTGTAGGTCCCCTCCATTCCTGCAGACACGCACACAGGAATGGTTGAGAGTTGTAAGTCACTAGGCCCTAGTTCATCATGAGCTGTTGTGCCATCAAATTTAATTTATTTTTTAAAGCTAGACAGTCCTAGCTTAAGCTTTGTTTTAGGTGAATAAAAAAAAGAATACTCTTTTTAGCTTGAGCTAGAAAATTTTAGTTTAAGCTTCATAATTTTAGTGTTAGTTTTTGTTTATTCACATGTGTCGGTAGAGACTAATTGTATTTTATTCCCTAAAAGGTGAATTCAGATTTTTCTGTAAGCATTTTTGTTCAATTTTGAACAAGTAATTAATGGTCACTGGACATTTGTAAATTCGTCTGCTGCATGGCTTGTCTCTTGTATATTAAGGTTTTGAATGAAACGTGGGGCCTTTCCGATCATCAGAAAATCTAAGATGCTTGGAGATCGGAATATAGGTGTAAAGAACATCTCTAAAGTCTCTAAGAAACGTCTATTTTACCGTCAATTATCTTGTTGGAAACTTGCCTTACATTTTTGATAATTACTTCTAGGTTTACTCAGGTATCTGAAAATATTCTTATTCTCTGCATAGAAATCTGTGCCCTCCTCTTTGCTCTGCTTAATCCCCTTAAAAATATTCAAAAAGCCACTCCCCATTTTTTTTTTTTTTTTTTTTTTTTTGAAAACCCAAAAAAAACTTAAATAAGTAATCTTTACTAATTTCTTTATTTATTTACTAGTTTCCTATAAAATTTTGGTTGTCTTACGCATATAAAACAAGCCATATTTGCACTATTACTAAGAAGCATTCTTATAATAAGAACTAGTCAAAGGTTTCTAGACAGGAGTGAAAGAATCTTGAAATTTGTGTAGGTTTTTTACTATAATATTCTAGTAAAAGCTATTTTTAATCACATAATTGAAGTTTAAGCTGAAAAAACAAGCTAAAGCTAATGGAATCTAGCTATTTTAAAATAGCTGTTACTAAATAACAGCTTTCACTAGCTATCTAAAGCTTAGTTCTATTCACGCAAAACCTAGCTTTTACTTAAAAATCCAAGATTTAGCTTTAGCTTGTTTTTATTCACAAGACCCTATGAATTTTGCGCCAATATTTTTGTAGGAATCATCAACAAAACACGAGAGAAGCTTAGTTAAAATATAACATTTGTGTGAAAATTAAATGGGTGAAATATCGTAAGCCCCCTAAATTAAAAAAAAGAGTATTTGGGCGTTTTTTTTTAAATTATTATTTAGAGAAAAATTCGAGAAATGTCTTGCCCAGAAAATGACAACTAGGAGAATTTGTTACTGTCTCGACAGAGCTCTTTTTGGTGATAAATTATTTTTTTTTAACCAAGCACTATTAAGGCCACTTGCACAAAAGTTTTAAGACAGCAGTAACCTCTGGTTTATAAAATAAATTAGGAACTATTGACTGATTTAATCCAAATCACTTTGGTGCAAAAATAATTTTTCTCTTTTTACGTTTAAAAAGTTATCCTCTTTCTCGTTCTCTGGATAAATTTTTTAACTCTGAATAGCTCTGTTTATTTTTCAATATGTTCTGTGTTTGTTGTGTTGGTGCGATTCTGAAAAAATGTTCTTATCCGGTTGTTCAGCATTTTCCGTTCGTACAATTAAAAAACGAGAAATGTTTTTTTATTTATCTAAACTTGGATAGTTATCCTCACTTTCATGTGTATCCCTTTGTTTTGTGCAACTGGCCCTTAGACATTTAATCAAGTCTTAGACATTTTATAAATATCATGATTTATTGTACTTCTTGAAATAAATAACTTTAGAATGTGCTCATACAGTAGTATAGTTTTCTAGCTTCTAATTTACAAACAATTCTATTTATTTTCATGCGTACCTACTCAAAAAACTCATATATTTTCTATGGCCAATTATTATTAATCTAATCTAATATTATAGGTGAAGGCTATTTAGGATCAAGCTTTATTCTAAACATTTCAAACTAAGTCTACAACTGGAATATATTTTTTTTTTTTGTTGGAAACAATAAAATTGCAACTACAAAACTCAAGTTTCCATAAGAAATTCATAACTTACCGTTATCTTTTTCATTTGCTACAGCTGCGTCATTTGCACCTTTTACTGTGAGTTCATCTTTTCGTGTCGTATAGATACTCTCTCCGGACGATATAGAATGATTACTTCGTCCACCTGTCAATGGTAGAACTGGACTACTATTGACAGCAGCCGCTTGTTTTTCAAACATCGAAGCCTTCTGCAAGACCGATGCCCTTACTCGCTCATCACATTCACTTGAATCCTGATTATTTGGCTCTGTTGATGATGCAATTGTACAGTTTTCTTGTTGGCCAATCGAATTATTAAATGCATTGTTAGTACTGTTATTAGTTGCATTGTCAGTCTCTGTGATTTTCAAAACATCCTCTGCATCTCCAGCATCGTCATCTTTTAAGTTCAACGATGTTGGAGAACAAGAAGAGTTATTATTCGAAGCTGGATTAATATAGCCCAAAACAAGTGGTGCATTTGCAGATAGTGGTGTTGCAGGCGAATTAGTTAACAGCGGTGAATAGTGATTATGTGGCGTTGATGCACCACTGGACGGTGTGTATGTACTGTAACCGACATTTGTTTGATGTGATTCAATGGATGGATGACTATGTAAGGAAGGAGTATTAGATGAGGAATGATTTGGATGGTTAACTAGAGAGGATTCTGATGAGACTGAGCTATGCGAATCAGTCGAATGCTGTTTTGGCAATATAGAATGATTCGCTTGTTGTTGTGGTTGTTGTTGTGGTTGTTGTTGCATTTGCTGTTGCTGTTGAACAGGTTGCTGTTGATGTTGTTGCAATTGGTTAATTATTATTTGTTGTTGTTGTTGTTGTTGCTGTTGTTGCTGATTTGTTAACTTTTGGGCTGCCATTGAGGCTAGTTCAGACATATTAACATAAGTTGGTTGTGGTTGAGTTTGCTGTTGCAGATATTGTTGCTGTTGAATCTGTTGTTGCTGTTGTGATTGTGGCAGATGTGATAGTTCTGTGGTGTTAATAATGAATGCGAGTTAGTTTTTTATTAGTAAATAAAGCGTTAATATTATATGCGTACCTTTAGTAACATGGGCTGGAATTGGTGATGGACACTGTCGTGGTAGTAGAACTGTACCGTTGCGTGCATTATTGTTTGATGACAGCGGACGTTCAAGAGATGAGCATCTCTGTAAACAGAAAAAAATAGTCCAATTTGTTATTATTAATTGTTTAAAGAATGTCTTGGGACAGGAGGCTGATGGATATCTCAATATTTTAAAGAAAAAATAAAAAAACTAAAATGATTATTTATGTTATATTATTGAGGGCATAATGGCACATGACTAAAGATCAAATGAAGAAGCTTTATTGCATATTTATGCAGGATTTATTCTTTTTTTTTTCTACCAAGAATTTCGGACTTGAATAAGCTGGCATAATAGGGAATAAAAATGGTTTGTCATTTACTTGAAAATATCCAGCAATTCACTGTGTCTTGAGGAGGGTTATGATTATAAATATGAAAATATTGGTGGAGATATCATATTCATGGGCTAAGCTAGGTTCTAAGTATATTTAGGGTGCATACAAAAAAGGGATAAATAATAGATCCTGGAAAAAAGGATTATTCGTATGTAGTTATTATTCGGGCAAGCAGGCGCAGGCAGATAGAAAAGACTGAGACACTGGCAATTAACCAGATGCTGGGGTCTCTAACTTACCGGCCGATATCCTGACTGTGGCAATGGAAAGAATTAAAATTATTTCAAAGGATGTGTAAAGTTTTTTTTTTTTTTTTTTTGTTTTACGAAAATATGTGATAATTTGGAAGTTTTTTTTATAATGCCAATTTTATACCGACTAAATGTACCTAACTGTTTTCAATGATTTTTTCTCTCAAAACTTACAAAACTTATAAAATGATAACTTACCACTGGTAATGGTGGTCGACAAAGGACATTTCCTGGCGATTTTTGAGGTGTTGGAGCAGGTGTTGTTGCTGCTTCCATTATGGTTTCTGGATTTTGAAAAGTATAAACTGTCAGAGCCGGGCGCTGGTGGCCTTTTTCATAGGCCGATGATATTGTGTGTGGACGATCTGTGGCTGGAACGTCTTGGGAATGTGGTGGCCATGTAGATACAGCATGCGACTGACTTGTTGCAGTTGAAGCCTTAGATTAAAAATAAGAAAATAATAAGTGAATTTCAATTTCGAAGTGTTAAAAGCTTTTGCAAGAGCGAGCATGCAAAAATTAAAAAAACAAAAATAATTGAATAACAAAACAAAAAAATAAACCTGAGAAGTTAAAGCTGGCGATGAGCAAAAACCACTATCACTGGATTCACCAGGCTTAAGGCGAATCGTAGGCGAAATTAACTAAAAAAAAATTAAAAACAAGAACTCAAATGATATTTAACAACAAAAGCTTAACACTCATATAAAATTTATTTCTTACACAACATTCCCTTACCTGCGACAAGGATCGTGGATAATGATGATGCCCAGGCGATCCACTAGAACCACTGCTATTCATTGAACTTATCGAACACACCGAACTCTTTCGTGATCCCAAAGAATTAGAACAACCTTGCGAACCCGAACCACCACCAGGTGATTCCGGATACAAATTCATAGTTGATTTAGCATCGTGTATTAATTCTTCTGATGATGGTGGCAGGATATTGGGTTCTTTGGTAACATTAGCAATTGATTGCATTGCCTCTTGCAAATGACCCAATTCAGACATAACTTCACATTCTTCCTTTACCACCGGTTGAAGCATATAAACAAACGTACAATAACGCATACGTTCTTCAATCATTGCCGAACGCAGTGATTTCTTTTCGACTTCTTCTAATTCGGCACGACGCATCGTGACATCGTGCATGTGTGAATCGACCAGGGATTGTATAGCATCCGATTGGCCTTTGCGGGCTTTTTTTTGCAAACGTAGTGTATCGGTTGAGCGTTTTTTCAACTCGACACGACATCGTTTGTGTTCTTTGGCATGTTCTTTGTCGATTGTGGCGACTTGGCGTTTCCAGTCTTCTAGTTTGTCCTATAAGTGTTTTTTTTTTTTTTTTATTGATAAAAGTTTTAATGTAAATTTTATTAAAAAGAATAAACAAACCTGTAAAGGTAATACTAGGCAGTCCATGATTGCTGATGTGAATGTTTTTAGGCGGGTTTCTACTGCCTTGTGACGCAGGCAGACACGTGTTAGAGCGGTACCGATTTCCTTGGAAGCACCTAAAATAAAAAAAAAGATTTATTAGTTATTTTTGAAGTAATAAAATCAGTGATTATGCGGTTCTAATAGAAGGATACATTCATATGGTATAAGAAATAGAAAAAATATTTCCTTCAACAAAAATGTTGTTTATAGAAAAAATATTAAAATTTTCTTTGAATTTAAAAGATTGAGTGTACTTTTTTATGTAACTTAGAGCTTAAATTGAAAAATGATTGAAAATCAACATAATTCGAAATAAATTTATTAAAAAAATCTTCTTGAATTGTTTTGAGAGCTAAAAAAGTACATCATCTGATTTTTTTTTAACTAATCTTAGTTTTTGAGAAAAAAAAATCAAAATCGTAAAAGCGTTTTTTTTTTTTAAATTAATTTTTTACATAGGTATGAATTTTTGTACAAATTTTTAAGAACAAAAATTGGTGCACCATTTTTAAGTATTTATTAATGTTGAATTAAAAATTAAACATCGAAAACAATCATCTTCCCGTTTTTGAAATATCGAATTTTCAAAAAAAAAAAAAAATCAAATTTTTTTTAAAAATCCAAAATTCATTTTTCTGAAAATTTTGATATGTAGTATGATTTCAACTTTTAAGAACCTTGTGTATAAGAAATTTCATTTAAATCGGTTATACAGATAAGGAGAAAATCCAAAATAAAAAAAAAATGGTTCTATGAGAGGTACTGTTAATAATGGCTAACTGTAAGTTTTGGTTTTGATGATTCATAGACCGTACTAATATAAGTATTCCGAACAATTTTAATCCAAATCGTAGGAGTCGTTTTTGGAGAAAATTTAGATTTTCTGTGACGGTTTTTTTTTTAACATTTACATATATGGAAAGTACCGTTAATTTTGACTATAAGTAAAATTTTTGTTAAAAATATTCTAGATACTGTTAAAAAACCGCTCAGAACCAAGTTTCATAAAAATTAACCTACTCATTTTTGAAATTTTTGATTTTCAAAAAAAATTTTGAAACTTTTTTTAAAAATCAGAAAAAAAATTTTTTGAAAATTTTGTTACATATACATTACTATTTTAATTTTTCACAAGATGCTCCATAAAAATTTACTAAAATCAGGTTATTCCTTTTCAAGAAAATCGAAAAAAAAAAAAAAAAATTCTATGGCTATGGGAGCGGGAGGTGCTATTTAAAACCATTTTTTGGAAATTTTATTTACACTTTAGGGTAGCCCATACTTAATAAAATTTATTGATTTTTTTTTTTAGAAAAATCTGGGGAGCAATTTTTTCCAAAAATGCCAAAAAAAATATATAATATGGCAGGTACAGTTATTTTCGGTTCTTAAAAAAAAAAAAAAAATTACCCATATATTTAGGCTGTAGGCGAGTACACAGACAGACAGACAGACAAACGGACGGAATTGCGAGACCTACTTTTTTCGTCTTCCCTAATATTAAGTTTGACCAAAATCTCGAGTTCGATTTTTTAACGAATCCAAAACGGCCCTACGAACTAACTCTCAAAAGAACTAACTCCCAAAGAACTATAACTCCCACCAAAATCGAGACTTGGTTCATTATATGAACTAACTCCCATTAATTTTTGGAACTAATACCAAACGCTGAATGAACTAAGTCCCAAAATAAAAATGAACTAAGTTCCAATAGTGGGACTAAGTTCCATATGAACTAAATCCCAAATAAACTAAATCCCATTTTTTTTAAGAACTAAAATAAAGTTTACGAAAGGAACTAAGTCCTGAAATAATTTAATCAATATTGTAAGATTCTGCAACAAAATTGCACGGGCGCGTTGACGCGGAAAGGCTCGCGAGCTCGTCTGCGGGCACGCATGCTCGGACGCGGGGTGCAAGTCCCTTAAGGTAAATGCCACCTGAAGGATTTCGGTTGGCTGTTCTCCTTTTCTCAATCATATAGATAATTTCGCTATGTTACTGTTTCGAAAAACCATCTTAAAAATAGTATTTTCTAACGGTCATAATGTATTCAGTTTTTTCTACACGAATTGCAAATTAAATACTCATTTAAAATACTTGATTTTCTTTGAAATATTTTGTCGGCCTGAAAGAATTACAAAAATGAAAAGTTTTTATAGCCACAATACCAATGTTCAATTTAGCCTAATTTAAAAAGAAATGGTTCTGTTTTACATTCAAACAAAGAAAAAGAAAAAAAAACATTTTTTGAACGCTTTGGGCTATTTTTGGTCAATGTTTTGCCTGTTTTATTCGAGTTCTTTCGTTGTTCACTAGCTCCCCAAACCAAAAAAATTTCCCAAATATCCTTGTTTATCTATGAAACCACAACAATAAAATAAGTTCTGTTTCCACAAAAATGAAGAAAAAAAAAAAAACAAAAATTTCACAAAATATCTTTAGAAGTATGTTAGTGAACATAGAATACCCTATCTACATACATAATGTATTGTATGTACTGTACATACAAGATTTAAGTAAAAGTATCAAATATAATAAAAAGCTTCAAAGAAATAACTACCCTCTTTAGCTATTTGAATGATGGCATTAAAATATATGAACTCATCATGGTAGTTTCAATTACCTCAAAAGTCTTAATGAAAGCAATAACAAACACAAATCAGGCTCCCCTCTTAGCAGGGCTAAGAGGGTTTCTTAAAATTCCAAGCCAACAAAGGGATATTATCAGGGATGGATTTATTCATGATGAGAATTATAAACAATTTAATTGACAGCATTCTTTTTTTTTTGTCAGCAGCTTATCTTTAACTGAAACTAAAAGAAAAAACTAAACTCGGAAATTATTTGTTAAAAGTAAAGAAAAGTATTTTAGAAAACTTAAATCAGCGAATAAAATAAATTGAATAAAATTTATCAACCAATGGGATTTTGTAGAGGTTGATGGCGGGTCTATGTCCTATCCATAGACAGTTACCTTTTCCTTACAGATAATCCGCCACTGATGGATATACCCTGACCAACACCCCAACAATTTGACTTTAGTCCCCCAACCACTGCAGTGGTATAATTTTTCATTTCTGTTTTTTTTTTTTTTTTTGCGTAAATGCGGTTCCTGACAACAAAACGAGGATAAGTTTGTCCGGTCGAGTGTGTAAGACGAGGGTAAAATATTGCAAATACGAACAAGAACCCACCTTGCAAATTCCCACAAGCTTGCTCTTGAAGATTACACTTGGCACGGGCAGCAGGCAAGCGAGAGATATATATATATACTCGTACAAAGCCAATAGGGAAGTATAAGTACGACACAAACAAAGTACTTTTGAAAAAACAAAAACAAAAAATATCTAGGACAAAAGACAGGCAAAACAGAAAAAAAAATCAAGGAAGTCCTAAAAACGTTCTTAAATACATTAAAACAACTTGACACTATTTCATCCCCCTCTTTGCCTTTGGCCGATTGGCTTGCTTTAACTATAATTTTTTGCGCAAGAATAGTTTCTTTTAATCCTCTTCCTGGAGAGTTTTTGGTGCTTGATGTAAGGCCATCATTAGGGTGGGTGCTGATGGAAGCGCGCACATAAGGAGAAGCATAAGAGACACAAGTACCTACCACTGATCAAGTGTTCCGTAGAAACAAAACTGTTACTTACAATTCGCCATCGTGCGCTATATACTTATACATGTATGGATACGTATGGTATCCCTAATTGCACATTCTCGTAACTCAACAGGAATATGAAGAAAACAAAAATTAATTACACTACGAATTTAAGGGGAAAAAAATAAAATAAAAAAGAAAATCTGAATTTAAGTACAAGAGGGTGCTTAAAAGGAGTTAAGAGGGTTGTTGTCTAATTGCATTTCTTCGATGTGGAGTTGAAAGTTTAAGGGATTAGGAAATTCATTCAGACTAAAATCCTGGATAGACATTCAATTATTTTTGGGACGTTTTTGCAGACTTTTTCAAGGGGATTCTTCTAAATTTCGATAGGAAATAACGTAAGGTACTTAAAAGGTTTTGACAACACTTATAAATATGAACATATGCATTTTTATGTAAGAAAAGTAATATTAAGCAGCTTCACAATAAGCTTTATGGCTTGTAGAGTAAGTTGGGTCATTACACTGACTTAATTCGAATCTTAGAATAGATGGGTATGATTAGATTAGATTTGAAATTATATTGAGATTAAGATTTAGATGAAGATTTAGATTACGATTAAGATCTATAAATTCTGCGAAATAATATTTTAACAATACAAGTGTTGAACTTGAATTTAAAAAAATCTTCTTAAGCCAGTGTCTAGATTGTGTAGCTCTCACATCTATAAAACAGGACCCATGTTCTGTAACTCTCACATCAAAAAAATCATTCGAGAAACGCTGAAAAATGGAACAAAACTCATGTATTTTGTTTCAATTTCCATCGTTTCTCGACTGATTTTATGCATGCGAGAAGTTATTACAGAACATGCGGGTCCTGGTCGATAAACCATGAACTGTAACAAATCACCTAAATCAAAAATCCGAATTTCCCCTGTAGGGAGCCACATAAAAACCGTTTACTGCCTGAACAGAATGGAGACGGAGCTGCAACTGGAGCCGCAGCTGCTATAGCTGTCAAAATATTGAATACACACAAATTCAATGTTGCGAACACAATGCAGCATAGGTGCATACAGAGCATTAGCAGTTGTAGCCGGAAGAGTTCGCCAACTTTTATATTTTCACGTGCAGCACTTTTGACGTTTAAAATTGTATGAAGAAAAAAGAACAACAGTTTGCGTCGGAAAAAAATTATTTATGAAGAAAAACATATTGGAATAAATAAATGTTAACTCTGAGCTTGTACACAAGAATATTGTTTGTTTTTTTTTCCAAATATTGTTTTTTTTTTTTTCAAAATACTTTCAAAACTAAGCTGGCATTGTAGGCGCTGAAAAAATAAAACGTAATAAAACGTACGACAGTGGCACTTAATTACGCAAAGTTTTGAAAATCATTTACACATTTCTCAATAATAAAGTTGTTTAAGTGAACATAAACAACTTTATTAAAAAAAATATAAAAAAAAAACGGAATTTAAGCTTTCAAAAAATCTATAGACCATCATCACCATGTGCTTTCGTTCATTTTTAATCATTTTTCTCCATTTAAAGTCAATTTTTCAGAAATTTAAATTGTGAAAATCTGAATTCGCATGCGGACATTAGATCGTTAAGTTCTTCTATTAAGGGGCGAGTGTTGCCAAGTATATATTTTCAGATATCTGCAATAATGGCGAAAAAATAATCTGCAATGCTTCTAATAAAAAAAATTATTTTATAAATAAATATTCTTTGTTAAAACAACAAGAACAGAAAATTAACTTCATAAAATTAATTAGATCACAATGTTAATGTTATTTATTTAAATCAAATTTTTCATTATTAATATTTTAAGTTGAATTGCCCTAAGCATTTCTCTATTAACCTTATTCCGAATCTATAGTTTTTGTGGTTTGTTATAATATAAGGCCTTATTATGATTCCCGAATCGAACGTTCGCTTGTAGTCGAACGGTTTGGCGAATTTTGTGAAGTTTTGTATTAGAGCTGGCGAATGAACTCACTTGCCAAAAATTCATCGCAAAATTCATTTATTGTCAATGATTTGGTATAGATGTCAAAGTAAAAAAAAAAATAATTGTTATAAATAAATTTTATATGCGGAATAATCGCAGTTTTTTTAAGTTTAAGGTACATTTTTTAATACAAAATTAAATTAAATTTGATGGCACAACAGCTCATGAAGAACTAGGGCCTAGTGACTTACAACTCTCAACCATTCCTGTGTGCGTGTCTGCAGGAATGGAGGGGACCTACAGTTTATTGCCGAATCCGAACGGCTAACGAGCGGCACTTTTCTGTGACAGGAGATACTCTTGGAGGATTTGTCAATTCCTCGCAAGAGGCAGTAGCCGTTTTTTCTTTTAAATAAATAGGTGGCGAGGCTGGGGATCGAACCTTAGACCTCCGGCATGACAGTCCATCGCACTAACCATCAAGCCACGGCTACTACATTTTTTAATAAGGTCAATTAAATATTTCATTGCACAACAACTTTTTTAAAATATTCATCCAATTTGTTTGCAGCAGATCAAAAAAATCAACACCCGGGAGTGCAATCTGTCAGCTTGTTTAATTTGGTGTATCGGGGTGTTATTTAAAGAATTGTTTTCTATTGGTTCTGTACCGATTATGACTATTTTAACATTTGGGCATTGAATAGAGATATTATTATACCCATTTTATTTGTAAATATAATGTTTCTGTCTTATAAATTCGTGTTTTATTTGTGTTCGCCCGCCAGTCACCAACAATTTTTATTCGCCTAGTTCTGACGTCTGAGGCGAGTCACCTGACAAATTTTCCCTAATTGTAATACCGATTTGATTCATTCGCCAGATTTTTGGATCGCTTTGCGAACGATATAAGGATCCATAGTTTTTGAAAAGAAGAATTTCATTCTGTGTGAATGCTTCCAATTTATTTCTTATTTTGGCTTTATTTAAATTGATGATACAGTAATCGATAGCATCGAAAAAAAAAAACAATTTTTTTAGCATGAGAAAAATTTCATTTTCATCCCCCGTTTTAATAACAAAAAAAAATGTATGCCAAAAATTCTCTAATGACATTTTTTGAGCCATAGCCATTTCAGAAAATTTTAATTTTCTCAGCTCAAGCCACTCGTCATCTAAATTCTTAAGTTCTTTTTAGTCTATTACATTCGGAAAGAACTTCAAAACGGAACGAATTGATGTATTTCTACCGATAATAATGTAACGAGTTGCAATCAGCTTTTTTTTGCTCAACCAGTCAGCCGCGTTCGCCGTTTGAATTTTGTTATATTTTTTTTTTTTTTTTTTGAGAAAACGAAATCTTATTTTGACAGATGACTGCATTCACTAAATTTGATTTCATGAATAAAATAGAACTGAATGCTAACAAACATGACAGCATACAGTAACAATCGGTTGTTGTAAAAAGAACAAAATATTTTTTTATAGGCCGAGAGCCGACCGTCGGATCACTTATCTCATCGGGTAAAAGGTTCTAATACCACTTAATCAATAGATATTTCCAAAACAAACTCAACGCACATGGGTTGCCTAGCAGCATTTGGGTGCGTGGCGTCGAAATTGAGCCATTTCCGGTGCATTTTTTTGACTCAAACTTATCTCATAGAGTAGAAGGTTAAAACTACACTCAAACGATAGGGCTTGACGAGATAGAAAACAAAAATTAGGGTTGCCTAATTTAAAATGGGTGTGTGATCTTGGCAACCCTATTTCCGTATTACTGTTTTTTTGACTCAAACTTATCTCATCGGGTAAAAGGTTGAAACTAATGTCGTTTTCCATTGGTTTCACTCAGGGATTCACTCATTCTGAAATCCAATGGAACAGTACTAACTACTTCTACTCAACTTACAAATTTTGTCATTGTATTGGTGAATCGTTGTATCATTATTTGATTTGATATTTTTGGCTGCAGGAGAATGAAAAGCGTGGCGTCCTTCGATTTCGACGATGTTTTTATTTTCTTACATTGAGTGAGTTTGTTCTGACGTTAGAGCTTTTAATGTATTAGTGCTTCTTGAGTGGATTCTGATTTTAAATCGAGAAGCGAAATTCTCTTCTCAGAATCGTCGGTTGACCGTTTTTTTTGCCAATGGAATGGTTTTAGAAGAGTTTGGTTTGATTCCGGACGCTTCCAGACGTCCAATGGAAAACGACATAAGTGTCAAATGAAAGATTACATCGTACTGCAGTGCAGATTTGTAGTTTTCAAAAGTCTGAGAATGGATGAAAAATCTGCGAAATGCAGATAAATCTGTACTTTTGGCAACGCATCTAAAATTTATTAAAAGAAAACTATTCTCAACTGTACATATCACTTAACAACTTTGAGAAAAATGTACTTATCACCAAATTAAGCATCATGTTTACTTCATCAACTTACTAGTAATGGATTTTTTTCATCACGATGTTCTTAAAAAAAAAATTACCTAGTCGTTAGTTGCGAAGTTCAAAACCCTCAATTTCCGGTAGCAAGAAATTACACAGAAGTTTGTAAGTATAGAAATAGGAAATTACTTGTGCAACCACAAAAGATTAAATGTAATCATTCTTTTGTGTTAAACTTGAAACCAGAATCTCGGATTTCCTTTCGAACAACTTCACCCACTTAGCTTAAATTCTCTATGGATACTTGTCTACCTCCACTCCACAAACAAGATTCTTGCAATTCCAAAGTCCATTGCAAGTTGCAACAAAAACAAACATTTTCCTTCCAAATGTCATTGGTTCCACTGATGGAACAATCACACACACCTCAACAACATCGTTCTATCTTGCAACTTGCAATGAGTTTCAACAGAATTTCCACTGTCGTAGAATAGCGACCGGCACTATGAGTTATGAGCTCGAAATCAATACAAAAAAAAACTAAATATTGTATACCCTGAGATAGTTTCATGAATTATTAACAGGCTTGCTCTACTTCTTTTTGGTTTTGCAGTATTTGGCTGCGCAGGTTGCAGACTGCATTCTGTTTACGAACAACGTTCAAGTTGGGGAATCAATATTTTTTTTTTTTTGTATAGCTTATTTTTGAGCGCGAAAGACCAACGAACTTGCTGCAGCAACATCGCATCGACAATGGCGGTTTGTTGTTACGTCAAAATCCAAAGAAGCAGATAGAAATAGAAAAGACGAATTGAGTGCATTTGAAACGTACTTAACTAGAAGTATACTACTGGATACACTTTTTGTGCAGTTATAAAATAGCAGGTGAATGTTCGCTATGGTCACATGAGCAAGCTGTAGCAAAGCCAAAAGCACCTAATAATGTCTTCTGATGATAGTTGGTGTTTTTATTGTTGGTATATTTCCTCCTCACACCTTCACTATAAGAAACGTGCTTAGGAAAACTTATTAATGTTATATATACTTATTTGCTGGAATGGCTGCGCAATCAGTATCGGATTTTGATGTTTCAATGTTTAATGAAATTCATACTGATGCAATGGGCCCACTCTTGTTTATCAATTGTTAGAATAAAATGTAATAAACAAAACTGGAAAAAATAATAAAGGAGTTGAGAACTTGTGGATATGTTATTGGTAAGCCCCGAACACAGTCATAATAAGGTCAATTTTGACATATGCGTGTTTGGTGGCCAGCATTAGATAAGGCAACCAATCTTAAAACCATGACTAAAATTAGACTGATTGCGGGTATAACTCATCATGGTCGAACTCATCATGAACCAACTCAACACAGAACAAGTCATCATATTCGCAACTCATTAAAGGACAACTCATCATGGGGCAACTCATCATGGGACAACTCATCATGGGACAACTCATCATGGGACAAATCATCATGGGAATAAGTCATCATGGCAATAATATCCATTTTCAGAATGGATTTTGTTTGAAGGCATATTATTGGTTTGTTTTTCGTCGCTTGAGGCTGGTTGAGGGTTGGTACATTGATAACCGCTCAATATAAGGGGTCAAAAGTCATAAAAATGAGTTTTTTCGAAATTTCTCTGAAAGCGTTTGTACTAGAGAAAAATTATATTTTACAATCTTGTAGCTGATGCAATTTCCCACAAAAATGGTCCTTAATATTTTTTTCGTAGCATTAACCGTTAAAAAGTTACAGCACATTTTCATAACATTTGGCCCCTTTTCAGAGATTTTGTGTAATAAAATTCTGTAATAAAATTTTTCTCTAGCACAAACCGTTTCTAAGATATATGCAAAAAATTCATTTTTATGACTTTTGACCCCTTATACTGAGCGGTTATCAATGTACCAACCCTCAACCAGCCTTTACGCTACGAAAACAAACAAATATAATATGCGTTCAAACAAAATTAATTCTGAAAATTGGTCTTATTGCCATGATAACTTATTCCCATGATGAGTTGTCCCATGATGAGTTGTCCCATGATGAGTTGTCCCTATGATGAGTTGTCCCTATGATGAGTTGGGTTATGATGAGTTAGGTCATGTTCAGCTGCGGCATGATGAGTTAGATATGATGGGTTGCGATGATGCCGGTAAATCGTTGTTCTATCGAGCTAAAATTACTCAGTGCAACAAATACAGTTACATTTTGATGGATCCCAGGACATCGTGACGTACTACATACATGGGAATAAAATGGCGAATGAATTGGCCAAGAACGCGTCATATCTTGACCCGAGCTGAACAGATTCTTCAATGTTAATGCTTAGAACAGGAAAAATGCAATAATTCACCCGAGAGTCCTCAAAGCCGCTAACGGCGGATGGTCATCAATTGATACTTGTCGGGTTTCGAAGAATATATGGCCGGAAATCTCTTAGAAAATAACAGGGTATCACGACATCTGACTTGTGAAATGGGTGTCAGGATAAAGAGGCGGATCCAATCACTTTCTTTGTGAGATTTAGTCTAGCAAAGGGGCAGAAAAACAGCCCTCGGAGAATACTTTTTCGACGAATTGGGCGACATCTTGTCTTTGTCACTAAGGAACATTATGAAATTCATCAAAAATTCAAAATGGTTCAGAGGCCCCGCATACCTAACCCCTGAGCTCCACCATCTCCTCTCCTTTTAATAGCCCTTATACCTACCTTGCCTTTATCCTGGTGAGCAAGCACAATGGAGCCACTGAGATACGAGTGAAATGCCGTATCATCACCACTTCAAACCTAATCTTACAACCACCCGAACTGGTCCAAAACCGATTTTTGACCGATGAAACAGGGCTTACAAGCAATAATGCCAACAGTCCACAGTATTCATATTCCATTCCTAATATTTACGTTTATTTCTGCGAAATCGTACTAAAAATGTGCTGACTCTTTTATGCCTATGCCTGTGACATAGATTTCACATCATTTGTGCAAAGTGAAGTGAAAAAAATTGAGTGCAGCTTGTGTGGATATGTGCAGCAAACTCTCTAAGTAAGTCCAGAGTGGAATGTTGCTGTGATGTTCCTGATTTTTTTTCCATTTACTGCTTGTAAATTCTATGTATTGTAGGTCAAACCTGGTTTTTAACCAATTTAGGGTTTCGCAAAGACTTCTATTAAAAAAATATTTACATTATGCAGGGTTTTTTGAGTAAGAAGCTCGAAAAGGCTTGAACGAGTAAGTGGGATGAATGAATTTTAAAGCCCACTAACAGATATTCATGTTACCGTGCCTACTAACTACATATACAGAATGCCATGACGCCCGCCCCAAAAGTTTGACTTGTTTTGCAAATTCGTTAGTCCGCCACTGAATCGCTCGACAAAGTGAATGGACTCTCTATCTTTGGCACCGCACGGTCCGTCTCAAACTTGAGAGAGTCTTAGTCTTGTCTATGTCTAGAGTCCCCTGTCCATTTGTCAACTCATATCCAGGTCAGTAAGGAATCTTATCGAGGAGACTAACATTTTTTTCCCTATTTTGTTGATTCTATCTTTTTTCTAAGATTTATTTTCTTTGATTATTCTTAGTCACAGAAGTACGAGTATATATCTGTATAGGCACATCAGCACGCAAAAGATATAATTTTATTTGCAGAAACCTGTTCTTATGGATGGATGGAATGATAATTTGGTTTATGTGTCGTGTGTTTAAATGCCCCTCTCCTTCCCTCATCCACGATCCGCCTATATAAAGCAATCATTCCCCACACAGAAGTTGCAGACAAAAACGAGGACTAAAAATAAATTAATTTGAATATTCATTTCTGATTGAATTTATGAGTTGACTTGAATGGATGGCGACAGTTGATTGGACCGTTTTTTTTTTTTTTTAATTTTTTATAGTTTTGATGGAATGTTTATATTTTTCTTGCAAATTTATAGATTAGACTGACACTTAGTTTGTTTAGAAAAATAAATTATTTAAAGTGGCCTTAAATGGCTACAGCCAGTCATATAGAAAGGAAGTATTTTTAATGGAAAATTCAAGGCTTAAAGAAAATGATTGATGAGACGATGTGGTAATTAGAAATAATGATAATTTAGTGAGTTGCATCGTAATTTTTTAGATGCAGGTTCTTATTAGCACCGATATTTTTGGAATACAAAAATAATGAGCTTTTTTTTTTGTTGCTTTTATAGAGGAAGTTTACTTTTTAGTTTCAAGGTTATACGAGTAATGAGCATATGTGTCTGGAATCTGGAATTTTAGAAATTCGGGATTGAATATGTAAGTATATAAGATCAAAAATATAATTTGTTTTGGCAGAAACTTTTTTGCGGAATTAAAAAATTTTGTCGCTAATTTCATTTGCCTTTGTTGCAGAAACTCCGATTTTATAGCTCGAAAGGTTTTTAGGATAATCAAATTTCCACTAAGATAAGACTGAAGTCAGGGCGGACCACTTAAAAATATTTGAATGAGATTTTCGGAAATGATAAAGGAAATATAATTTCCGCCCACTGATACGCCCATAACCAAAAATTCATCAAGACTTTTCGGTCTTCGGGTGCTGGTATGGTTCGCAGCTGTGTTCAGACCGGAGAAGCATGTATAGTTCCAGATGATAGGATGTAGTAGGTATTCAAAGTTTCTTCAAATCCTGATTCTTTAAACGAAAAAGAAACTTTGCATACCTACACGAAACCTCGCACCTACCCCAAATCCTATAGTGTGCCCAAGCAAGGGGGGTTGAAGGGGGGAAGCATGCCACCCCATTACATACCTCGTTGTTTATACGGCGTAATGCTGGGTGCAAGTACTGTATATGTAAAATCTCATAAAAAAAGTATTTTTAGTAATTTCCGATTTTCTCAAAAACTAGCATAGACACAAAACCATTCGGTTTTTGGTGTTCGATTAAGAATTAATATGTATATACGCATTGACCACAAAAAGCCAATTTAGCACTTCATTTTACAATTTTGAAAAAAATTGGTTGAAATGTTTTTTTTTTAATTGTTTTTATCAAAATTTTGAGTTTGTATGCGATTTTTTTTAAAAACTATTGACATAAATAATTAAATTTAAATTTAGGATTAAAGAACAGATTCTTGGCTTTCAAAACCGAAATTGGTAGTACTTAAGTGTTGTCGTTGTTTTTTTTACAATTGCCCCTACCACCTAAACGGGGCGAGATGGACCCATCCTCCTTTAATAAAAAAATGCTTGTTTTTGACCTCTCTACAAAAAACCGTTATCAATTTTTGGCGCGCTTTTCGATTAACTCAAGGTATTCACTGTTCGAATCACCTTTAAATGCAAATCAATGGAAAATATTTGAAAGCCTATACCAACCTCTTTATAATTTTTCGAAATCTCTTTCAAAATCTTTGAAAAGAAAAAACCAAAACAAAATAAATACCTACCTACTGCATAAAAAAATTATAAACCTATGTAATAATGGCATTACCCTTACCGCACAAAAATAAACTAAAATCCAACATAAAAGACGAGGTAAATCTGAAGTTCCTTGTCGCATTGCAAACAAATCCCATGCCAGAAGTCAAACCATTTGGCCTACAGTTTTTTTCTCCTCCCAAACTCACCTTTTTATTTTCAATTCGGCAACAAACCGTTGCATAACACAATTTTGCCTCTAGAAAAAAAGTAATGTCATCTAAAAATATCTTTTGAATCGACTGCCAAAAGTCTGGCATGGGTAATAAGAAAAAAAAAAAATAAACGAACCAAAACTCCCGCAATACCAAAGGCTTATAGCTCTTTCAACAACCTTCTTTATACAACAACAACAGCAACAGCATGAAGAGTAAAAACTCTTCAAATCAAAAAAAAAAAACTTACCTCGTGAATTTGTTGCGGCGTCTGCGATTTTTTGGAAGGCATCCAAATACGCGGCAATAGCCTGGATGGCAGCTCTGCAAAGAAACAGAAAGAAAAATTAAGTTAATTTACTTTGATTTCTTTTTAAAATTGAAAAATAAAAATAAATGAAATTAAATTTATTCTGCGTAAACAAAATTCGGGGTGCGCTCTCCGTTACGAATATCTACGACGCGAAAAATGTAAACAAATTCACTTTTTTCTTGACGTCAGTTTGTTATGTTTGTACTTTTACTACAGTAAAGTCTCTCTACCTCGAAACAAAACAGAAACTTCATACGTACTGGCAGTATTTTAACATTATAAGCAGAGGTATAAAATATTGCATTTATCTTCGAGTTTTTTTTAAATTAGAAATTAGGTTTTTTAAAACATAAAAACTAATTAGTTAGTAAAGCAAAAATAATTATGGACGTGAATCATAACAGCAACTGCAAGTTAGTGACACCAACATTTCGGACTTAAATTTCAATACCTTAGCAAATGATTCTTGATATGTTCTAACTAACAAAAAAAATCTTAGGTAATGGTGGACATTGGGAAGGTGAGCGTGGCGTTGGTAAAAGGGAATACACCAAATGGCGAAATCGGATTGTTGAAATTTTTATTTAGAAACAAAAAATTCAAAATACGGTCTGTTACAATAAAACCCAGTATTTATTTTATGAACTTGAAGCGTCTGCAAATTTATTTTTATACCTGCAGGATTTAAAAAAAAAACTCACTCAAAAGTATAAAAAAAAGTCACAATTTTCTAAAAAATCGACTTATAATAGAAAAAAAAATATTTAAAAACGATGGCAGCACTTACAATGTCATGCTATTCTTTTTTTTTACAGCCAGAAGACCGTTCTTTAAGTATGTTTTTAATTCAAATTGTTATTTGAAAAAAAAAAACAGTTTTTGAAAATTAATTTTCAAACTCAAAATTTTTAAAAAAATAATGAAAAAAATTTGTGTTTAAACTAATTTTGTTCAAAATTTTACGTTATTAGATTTGTTTTGAAATGTTACCGCCATATTATTCACTCCATACATCCAGATTTAAACTTAAATCCAGATGAATTTACATTGAATTTGTATGATTTACATCCAGATTTACGTTTTAATCTAGATGTATTGAGTGAATAATATGGCCCTTAGTTTGAGACTCCAAATTTCAGAAAATCTTAGAAGGAAGTCCGCGAATGTTTCCGTGCTTATTTAGTTCGCCAGAAAAGTGCAGCAGTGCATGCATTTTCCAAAAAGTTTCAGAAAACACGGTTCGATTTAGCTCAAAATTTCAGATAATATTTGGTGGAAGTGCGAGAGTGTTTGTGTGTGTTTTGGTCCAGCAGTGCGACAACAAGGTGCAACAGCGCATGCATCTGCATGCAGACTAAAGTAATTACAGAAAACACGCTCCGATTTTCCTCAAAATTTCAGGAAATCTTAGGGTGAAGTACTGTGTGCAGCGTTGCCCCTGCCATATTTTCTGAAAAAAACGTGCCAATTTTCGTGCCACATGAAAAAAAACCACAAATTCTTCTATTTTCTTGAAAAACCTGTAATCAGTTTTATTACGGGATGTAATAAAATAACAAAAATCAATGGAAATCATTTTCCCTATCCGTGCATTGTCAAATAATTATGTGTTTCTGCCGACTTTTTACGGAATTTGGACAAATGTTCATTTTTTTTGCTTCATTTTAAGTAAAATAATGAAAATAAAAAAACCTGCCATATTGAACTTTTTCGTGCCAAGAGGCAAATTATCGTGTCAAAATAGCATAATCGTGCCCTGTAGTTTGCCAACAATTTGGTCAAAATTTGTCTTGTAGTTTGCCAACAATTTGCAGCAGCACATGCATTTCTCAGCAACCACTGTCCTATTTTGAAAATTTTTTTTTTTGGTTTTTGTTTGAAACTTGAAATGTTATACTTAGAGGTTGGCTTTACAAAAAGGTACAGGTACAGGTACAATTGTAACCGATCCTCAAAAATCGTTTGGTGTTTAAATGTGACATTTGAGGGATGTGACTTAGAGAATGGCGGTCCAGTAGACTGCTGGCACAGCAGTTTTGCAACAACTGCATTTTGCAAATATATCTAATATGCGTAAAAAAAATCTGTCTACCACCAGTCAATAAAGACGAAAAAATCGCGTTAGTTCAGGTATAGTCTAAACCAATTTTGCAGCTTCGAAAAAACCTGTTCTAACTGCGTGGTGCCCGAAAAACCTCGAAATATTCGTCCTTTTTGTAAGTTTTTGGCCTATAACTTTTAAAATGTTTAATCCTTCAAAAAACAAAACACCTTCAACAACTTTAAAGCACAGACCAGTTGATCCAAGCACTTTTAAATTTGTATTACTTAGTTAAATTTTAAAATAACATTTATCGACCACTTTTAATTCTAAAAGTCCAAGAAAATAAAATTTCAGCATTTAAATTCAAAAAGAAAATTGTTTAACCGTTGTACTGTAATTCTCTCAAAACGCAAAATTCCTAAAATTACACAAAATTTAATTCGTTTTTGCAACTTTGCAGCTTTGCGCTGTTTACTTAAAGAAAACTTATAAAACCGGTATATATTTAAAATGAGTGTGTATTGTACAATTCCGATTTAGAGACCTTGTACTGTTATTCATTTTATCATCATTATTTTGAAAATTATTATAATTACTGAAAACTTTTTAACGAAACACGTAACCGACCTACCATAAAGGAGGCGAATTAAAAATAACCTTGTTTAAATTTAATGAAGGAAAAGCCTTAAAACAGTTATAACGTGGTGGAGTTAAAGATCGCCATAATTCATATAAACATATATACCACAAGGATAATTACTATATTGTGACCTTAAAGCTTAAAATCCTCCATGAAATGTTTCTATGTTTTATGATTACATGACCGACCTTACACAGGCGTAAATAATGCCGCCATCATCAAAACAAAAAAAAAAAAACCTATAATTGGGCTCTGATTACACTCTTTACAATGCAACGCGTTTAACATTCAGTCGTGATGAAGATTTGGCATGTCTCCAAAAAAAAAAAAAACTGTTTCAGTGGTGAAAATTTATGAAAGAGACGGAAATCTGAATATACGTACGTAAGTAAAGTATACATACAACATGAGTTGGAAAAATTTATGAAAGCGACACGCGTTTGGGAGAGATAATTTGCGGGTCGATACGGTTTAATGAGTGAAGATTTCAGTGATGGATATGTGTTCTACTACAGTGGAAATATGAATTCATGTGCGTAGGAGTGCAAAGAGACATATATTTTGAATAAATATCGTTGGGTAATCACTGGTGCTGGATTTATGATAGTTTTTTTTTGTCTCATTGGTGATTGTGCGGGAGGCAGATTGCTTTTTGATGTATCCATTTTGGTGGAGTTTAGGTTGTCAAAAAAGAGTGCGATATCAATTTGATTTAATTCTTTTTGTGAAAGTGATATAAAGAACATAATTATTTTCGCTTGGCTTTGTTGAAGACTGATGAGCTTGACTTAAGGATACGAATCCTACCACTGTGTGGGAATATATGATTTTCGAGTATTTATTATAAGTTTAAATAGGTATACATAACAGTGAAACACTTTTTATCATTTCAAGGCTTCATAAAATATATGTATTTTTAAAAGCTATAAATTATTCTGAGTTATATCTATAAATTATTATAATCACCTTAATCAAATTGCATTAATTCGATAGGGTCTATCAAACTGAATAAGATAAGGAAACAGAACCATTAGAATTCTCGATGCGATGCGACCTCGACAGGCACTGTCGGAATTAATTTCATAGCATACGGTAGTTTTGCTATTTTATCAGAATCTTATTTCACGCTTCAAAGACCCACTAAAGCACAAATCTTTCAAAAAATTATTGAATAAAAATATTAAGTCCCACGCAAAATGGAATTACATATAATATGTATAAATTTGTATTAACTTAAATATTTTGATTTAAAGCATTAGGGCTTAAGGTCGTGATATGATGTCAGGTTAATCCGCATTACCTTCAGAAGCCACTGCCGCGCGCTGGTCGTTAACTATATATGGCTAATCTAAAATCATAATTAGCTGATCTAATAGGCTAGCAAATAAAGTCAAAGTCTGTCTTAAATTAGCCTGCTTCCCATGGTTATAATTCATTAAAACTGTTGTTTCTTTGTTTTTTGTTTTTGCTATATTAATATTTTATAAACTAATTAAAATATTAAGTTCCCAAGTTGTTGTTGGCTTGATATTTAACTCGAAGACGTTTCGACTGATGTTTGTTAAAAGGGTCATTACGTATGCATAAGTCTGTTTTTATTATTATTTTTTTGATATAATTATTTCAGAAACATATATAAATATGAACACGAACGTTTAGCTAGTCATAATCAAATTGAGTGATCTAAGGTTCAGGCAGTCAAGTCTTTTCAAGATGGTATAAAATGCAAAAATTTGATTGGAAGTATTTTTTTTTTATAATTAAATTTTTTTTGTTTGTGTTTTTCAGAAATTGTTCGTAGTCCTTGTTGCTATTGTTGGTTTTGCGGCAGCGGATGTTTCACATTTGCCAAAGAAATATCTTCCACCAGCACAGGATATTCCGCAGCCTGAGCCTGTGCATGTGAATCCACTACCGGAGTATGTGCCACCAGCACCTAAGTACATTCCCCCTGCTGCTCCACAACAGATTCCAGCAGCTCCACCGGCACCAAGCTACATTCCTCCTGCACCACCAGCACCTCAGATCATCCCAGAAGCACCAGCTCCTTCGTATATTCCTCCAGCACCAGTGTATCACGCACCAATCTCCAAACCAGCTGCGTCTTATATTCCACCAGCACCAGTACCAGTTTCGAAACCAGCTCCATCCTATATTCCTCCAGCACCAGTGCACCACGTTCCAGCTCCAGCACCAGTTTCGAGACCAGCTCCATCTTACATTCCACCAGCACCAGTCGTCCATCACAGTGCTCCACCAGTAGCATCATATGTTCCACCACCACCACAACCACAGTACAATGCCCCTGTACCACATCCAGAATCGCAATATATTCCACCCCAAGAACAAGCACCCGAGGCTGTTCATGAAGAAGGATACAAATACAAGACTGTCAGGAAGTTGAAGTACAAACATCGTGCCTAAAACAATTTTTTAAAAACTTTTTTTTTTTTGTGAAATGTGTGATGTGAGAAAATAAAGTGATATTGTAATTTCATTGATGTTTGTATTCTTTTCTCTTTTCTTAAAGAAATCTCTGGCATTTTTTTTTCACAAAAAAGAAAAATTCGTTGCTTTGAATTCTCTAAAAACTTTTTAATCCATAATAATCAAACTCTTTAAAAAAAAACACTAAAAAAAAGTAAAATAATGGTGTTCCATTAATTTTGTCCTGCAGTGTTAAAATATGTAGGTACTAATATAGTTTAAGGGTCCTCAAGAGTAATGTATAGAAAAAGATAAAGAATATAAAAAACTTAACGATTCCAGGAAACCAAAAGGCTAAATTGCTTCAGAAATATTAAAACTAAAAACTTTAAATCTTAACTTGACCAATTTTTGAAATGAGAATATTTTTTTTAGTTGTTTTTTTTTTTATAAACAATCGGGACTTTTTGATCATTCAAATAAAACTTCCTTACGCAAATAAAACTATCGTAATTTCGTAGGTATACTTTTTCCCTACGGTACACACGAAATAGGTACTAAAAACAGTAGTACCTATAAAGTGAACGGGGTAAAATATGCATCCATGCCCAAAGGGTTTTCTCCAATCGCTAGCAAAATATATTGAAGCAGGGAGATTCGTTTCAGAGCTAACCCTTTATTCGATGTAGAAAAAGAAATACAAAGAGTGCCCATTATACCCCGGGTACCCATTATGCCCCGCCTTTTCGTATATGAAGATGACGAAGGGACACCACAATGGTAAAATTATAAAAAGAAACAAGAAGAGAACTTTTATATTTTATTTCCAATACCTAAAGTCGCAAATAAAAATAAATAAATGAATACAACTTTATTTTTGTTGGTTCCCAAGAGGGTTATTTAATTTCTTTTTATTTCAGTAAGTTTATTCTTTTCCTTTTGTTTTAAGTCAAAACGTGATTCTAGATTCTTTTTTATCAAAAAAACTGCGCCTTTTTCTTCTTCTAAATAAAAAAATAAATTTGATGGCACAACAGCTCATGAAGAACTAGGGCCTAGTGACTTACAACTCTCAACCATTCCTGTGTGCGTGTCTGCAGGAATGGAAGGGACCTACAGTTTATTGCCGAATCCGAACGGCTAACGAGCGGCACTTTTCTGTGACAGGAGATACTCTTGGAGGATATGTCAATTCCTCGCAAGAGGCAGTAGCCGTTTTTTCTTTTTAAATAAATAGGTGGCGAGGCTGGGGATCGAACCTTAGACCTCCGGCATGACAGTCCATCGCACTAACCATCACGCCACGGCTACTACCTTTTTCTTCTTCTGCAGCTCCTTTTATGCTCAACCTTAGTTTCCATTCCATTCCAATCGACTTCCAATAAATTTGACGGCTTCCAATTTATTTTTTTTTGCTGACTCATTTTCATAATCCAATCCACAGTACACAAGTATAAGGTATTATCTTGCGCAGGTTGTCAGAATTGAAACTGTCAGAAATTAAAAAATGGTTGCTCGAGTGCTCCCAAAAACTTCACACCGCAATATTAAAAACAACAACAAATACCGAAATTGGACATGTAAATGGGCACTGGATCCACCATTTTTTATCGATTTTGATAGATGCGCAGAACAGAACAAAAATGAAAACGCTAATGATATTACCTTTAATATATGTACCGTGAATCCAATCGACTTCCAGTAAATTTGACAGCTTTCAATTTATTTTTTTTTCTGCTGACTAATTTTCATAACACTATTTTAAAAACTGAAGAAGAATAATTGCAGAAGAATTTTTTTCTTTGTTCAGCACCTAGTCTTCAAACAGTTTCAGACTTCCCAAAAACCAAAAATTATGATATTTCTTGATAAAGAGAGCCCGCTTCCGAGAAATTAAAACATTTCCCCTTTCTGACAGTTTCAGTCCAAGAAATTTCTTCTGGCTGATTTGCAAATGCCAGGTTGACTTATGTCAGATGACACAATTTTTCATTTGAAAATAAATAAAAAAAATGCTATTGGCCAAGGGTTGCCAAGAGTGTTAATTTTGTTTTATTTTATTTTTTGGCATATTTTTTTTTTAAATTATTTTATTTATCTTTTAACTAATAAAATAATTTTCGTAAAATATTTGTTGCTTAGAAAATCTAAATCTTAGGAAGAAGATGTAGAATTAAAATATTGAGTATTATTTTATATTCCTCATGAATTTTTAATGTAAAACTAAAGATTTGTTAGTTTTTATATTGACAAACTTGATATAAGCAGATACCAAAGACTATTTTTTGTTAAAATTTATCTTTTTGTGCTCTGATTTTTCAAAATGTTAATTAAAATTTATCCTCGATCTACGGCAACTCTATCGAGTATATATTTTGACGTTTAAAATGTGGTACAAATTAGTTCGCAAAGCGTTCTCCACATTTTGAAAGTTTACCTAAATATGGTTTTTATTTGTAGATTATGCTTGGAAAAAGTTTATTTACTGTCGATGGAAAACCGTTTAGGGCCAGGGTCTTCCATTGTTCAATTAATTTTTTTTAATGGCGAGAAGTGCGTCATGCCACATTTCTCCTTGCGGCAAAATAACGAGAAATCATGTAAAATATCGCAACAAAAACTTTCTGATCTTATAATTACATCAAAAGCATTTTTTTCTGGCTTCAATTGCGTGTACGGACAAAAAGTCAAGAAACCTATGTTTTTTCAAGGAAATCAGACTATTTCTAACAGCACTCCTTAATTTGTAATAATCATAAATCAAAACTAATCTCGATCTGTATATCTACAAAGTATATACAATCACATAAAATTCCCACTATAAACACAGCTAAAGCTCCTCTAAAGATATCGCCAAGGATAAAAAACGCCTCTGGACTGACTGAGCTTGTATAATGTCTGTGGTTTTAATTTGAATAAAAAACAAGTTCCTTCCTATCTAGCTGCTAACGTTCGTAACGTAAACACCTGCTAAGGTAGATCAAAGTGGTCCAGGAGCACACCTTTGTTGTTTCCTAGGAAACCAACACCTCCTTCCTCCTTCAGCCCCTCGAGTCGCGTTGTCGGTCCTCTTTAAATTATAACCTATTCCTGACCTAAATAGTTGAAATCTCACACCGGAAAAAGTTAACAGCAAAAAGCAACTCATTTGATGTAATACCCTCTAAACCCCTTTGCTCTTTTGAATCATCGATAAATGATGGAAGAATTCCCGCTGCTATGTATAAGAGAAAGATGCAAAACGAAAATTCAAAAGTCAAAAGGCTGAAGAAAATTGCAACAAAATAATTGCATGCTACATAGAACAGTGATTCTTACGAACTCAACTTATAGAAATGTGGAGGAACCAACGAGCGCCCGCGTCATCAACATCATCGCCCAGAGTATCTCTGCTCCAGTGGGAACTGGAACCCCCCAGGGACCTTGCAAAGTGTGGTGGTAATGCCTTGCAATATCTTTATATGGAATGCCATTTCTATACCTATACCTTCTCCCCGAATTCATGATGTGCTGTGCATGGATGGTTGAACGGGCCGTTCTGGAAGAGTGTTTTCTATTTTTCATCTCTAGAAGATGAATGTGCTCAGAAGAGAAGTGATGGTTGCTGGGATAGAAGCAGATGAAGTACCTATCGGATATCAAGCGAACAAGACATCTCAGTCTCAGGTGACCGACACTTTTGTGTGGGAATTGGAACGTAAGGAACTAGTTTTTTTTTTTTTTTCAGCCACTACCATGACAAGAGGAATCAGTTGCGAAAAGAAAAACTAAAGCAACCAGAATTTCAATTGATAAATAAAACTAAATTTAGACTTATTTAGAAAATTATCAAAGCGATAAATTTAAAACCGTTTCTTGTCACTTACTTAAGACACGCATGTAGTTTGCCAGCTTTTGCTAGGAAGTCATCCCACAGTGGTGTTGTGTTCTGGAATTAAAAAAACAAAATAAATCTTATTAGAAGTGAATTTAAAAAAAACATCACATTTTTTGTAAACAAAAATATATTTAAAAAAATTTAGTATATATCATCCCCTATATCAGAAACTAACGTAAGTGTTTTTTCACAATTAACAGAAACCGCTCTTAAAAGGTGTTCTATCTTGTTAAAAGTTAATTTTTTTTATTGATTTAATGGTTTAAAGAAGAACTCAAACAACTAAAAGTGCAGAACGAATAATCCCATACAAAAATGACACAACGAAATAACAAACGTGATGCTTTTCGTTCTGCGTTACGCTGTTCGATGAGCGAAATTGATAATTGTAGCAGATTATTTGGAGAGATCTACCTTCTTTTTTCGCACAGAATTATGTCGTCGTTTTCGATTGGATTTTGGGAGTGTTTTATTTCTATTAAATATGGAAATTTTCATCTCTCCATTCACTCCAAATATTCCATATTCGATAGGAATGGAACACTTCCAAAATCCAATCGAAAACGACATTAATTGTGTGCGGAAAAGTGACATTTGGTCTCTATTCGTGTTTGTATTTCTTGTTTCTTTCATCACAACATGCCTTTCTGTGATTTTTATGCGTTTGTGTTTGTTGTTTTTTTTTTCTTTGCAAATTGTGACAGTTTGAAGAGTAACTTTTCGTTGTGGTTTTCGTAAACATTTCGCTGCCCTGTTGGAGATCAAATAAAAAATTTCGTTCCGTATCAGCAGCGTACTAGGCTTAACAGTAGACGCTCGATATAGTGAATCAGCTTTTACCTGCATTGTCGACTGACTTTTAAGAAATAAATAACCGTTCATTTATGTGTATTGTACACCCAGCCATGAAAGTAAGTGGTACACTATACCTAGTAAAACACAGGTTGATCGTGTATTGTAAATTTTATGACATAATGAAATTGTGAAAACAAATTCAGACAAATTCTGAAGTTTCTTTTTTTTTTTTTAGATATTAGTAAAGGGTGTATTTATTAGAGCTCCCTATTGCACGTGTACACGTGTACCTGTGTTTCACGTGTAATTAAATTATCCGTGTATGAACACGTGTATTTATATTTCCACGTGTATTTATTGTTACACGTGTAGTTAATTAAAAATCGCTTTTATGATTTTTTATCCAAAGATGATTTTTTTTGGTGAAAACGTAAAAATTTGATCTCGGATGAAAAAAAAACGACATATTAATTCAATTCCCGCATGGCTTTAGTTTTAGTAAATCAGAAAATCGTCTTATGCTAAATTAATTTGTATTTCGAATCAGTTCGATCAGTTTTAAATTTTAATTACTCGTGTATTTTTATCTACACGTGTATTTAGAACCTCCACGCCACGCCTACACCTGTACATTTTTTTTTCTTTACGTGTACAAGTGACACGAATACACGTGTAGCTAAATACACGCTTTAAATCGAGAGCTCTAGTATTTATGTTGAAATGCATCAATTTCTATCGCATTAACGCAGAATATTTTATATGCTCAAGTCATGTCTGTTTTGATTTTTTTGTGCAATAAGATGATATGATGTTGTACGTTTGAAATTTTTTTCAAAAAACTGCAAAGTACTTCGAAAACTGTCAAAAGAGAAGATTAATTTGTTATTCTGAATTTTAAGCATTAAAAACGAAGGCGCTTCTGCAGCTTTTCTGGTCAAACATTAGAATTAGAGAATGGCCAGATCAAAGGAAACCTCGATAAATAAAAGAAGAAACTAATTCCTACATCCTACTTGCAATATAAACCTATGTTTGATATGAAATGTTTTGCTTTTTGTATGAGTAATAAAGTTTAATTTAAGGTTATTTTTAATGTTATGAAATGTTTGACCTGATTGAAACTTTATACCCAACAAAATTTAAATTTGGTATTAAAATCTACTTTCGAAAACCTTTTTAGCTTCTTTATCGAAAAAGCCTGGTTTTAATTAATTCGCTATGACTATATCGAGCGTCTACTGTATTCGTAAGAAAAGCATCCATTTCCAATTGTTCTTAGTTTTAAACAATTTTATTTCCTTAGTGAACTCCTGCTGAACACGTATTTTGTGTGGAACACGCGTCAATTAAAGATTTAGAAAATTGTTAAACAAGTTAATAGGGCTTTATGAAATCGGCTATTAGTGTACCTTATACTAAAGGCTGATTTCCAATGGCGCGTTCGCGTTAGAGACGCTTACGTATACGTTTACAAGCTCTACGAATGCGTCGAAATGACAGACAATTTGCAGAGAACCTGAAAATCAAAATGAACCTACATAACTGTAATTTCGAATTCCTTTCAACAAACTATTCCATTATTTTTTAAACAAAATCGATTTTTTTTTCTTTCAATAAAAGGAATTTGTCCAGAAAACCCGATTTTTGCTTCTAAATAAATCGATTTTTTTGTTGAAAGGAGGTCGAACATTAGTTTAACTGTCAAAACGCACGCACTTTAACGTCGAGGTAGCTTATGTTACGTTGGTTTGTGTACATGCTAATAGGTGCCAAATCGTAACATAATACCCAACGCGTCATTGTAAACAATTTGTTAAAAAAAAATTTTTAGTTGAATGCTTAAAGACCAGATAATGCAATTTTTTGTTTAACTTTTTTTTTTTTAATTTATAAAGATTGAAAATTATTTTAAGCAAATATAAAATAAAGAAATGATTTTCTGGCTCTGCAATTTCTAAGTTCAGTAATTGGTCGAGAAATGTCAACTATACCTATTCAGAAATTAGTCAGCTATAGAAAATTTTCTGTCAATATGGTTAAAGTTTTTCAAAGTAATTAGAGATTTTAGGCATCCTCCATTGTGAGATATAAAAATATATACCATCTGAAAGTTCAAGTTATCCCCATAGAAGGTCACAACTAATTATTTTAGTAATTGTCAGACATAATTTTTTTACGATTTTTTGAAGTTCATTTTTCTCAAAAGGTAGTAAATAGGTACCCTTTCGTTTTTTTAAATATCTCAAATGCTAAGAAAGATTTTTTACATTTAATTTTCAGTTTTTAACTAAGAACTTCTAAGAGCATTAAAAATTAAAAAAACAGTGGCACTTGATAACATAATCAAAATTTTGAAAAAAAAAAAAAAAAAAAAAAAAATATGATTTTTTCAAACATTTTGATTTCAGATTTAATTTCTCAGAAACTATTCAATCCCGGAAGAGCCCCAAATTCCCTTCACCCTAAAACTTGTGGTGGACTCAGCTTTGCGTCAAGCTGGGTCCACCAAACCTCCCAATACACCATTTCAAAAATCTAATGATGCAGGAATTAGGGGCTAGTTTAGCACTCCAATCCCGAAGGAGCCCCAAATTCCCTTCACAATTTAGAGGGCAAAAACTGATTTGATGACGTCAGCATGCCGTCAAGCTGGGGCCACCACAACGGAAATGTATAAATCTAATTATGCCGGAATTAGGGGCTCCTTCGGGTTTGGAGCACTAAATTAGCCCCAAATCACTGCATCATTAGATTTTTAAATTTCCGTTATGGTGGACCCAGCTTGACCTGTCACGCCAGAGGCCTGGATTCGATACCTAGCCTCTTCTATTTCACAAAAGAAAAAAAAAGTATTTTTCAGGGCTACTGCCTCTTGCGAGGAACTCAAAAATCATCCAAGATTATCTCTTTTCATAGAAAAGTGCCACTCAACTTAGCCGTTCTGATTGGGCAATAAACTGTAGGTCTCCTCCATTCCTGCAAACACGCATTCAGGAATGGTTGAGAGTTTTAAGTCACTATGCCCTGGTTCTTCATGAGCTTTTGTATGTCACCAAATTTAATTTTTTAAATTTTAGACTCAACTTGTGTCATATTCGAAATATGTTTCCAAAGTCTTCTACTTGGCTGATTTATTTCAGTAGTAGGTGTTCCATAGCAGTTTTCTTTTTAATATCCCTTAATTACATACTTTAACAACTTATTTAAGCTTGAAAAACATTATCGAAAGATTAAACTGTGAAAAATGATAACGAGACCAAAAAGTCTCCTAAAAGTCATGTCCCGCATTGCAAAGTTCGAAAAGTTTACATGAACAAGAAAAAAATCAAGCTCAATCAAATAAGTTTAAAAATTTGAAACTTTCTCAATTCATCCTATAAAAAAAAAAAATTGTTTGTGTGTACCCAAATATATGCATCAGCAATAAAAGTTCTTGAGTTCATCACACACATCCAGTCTCAAAACCTCTACAAATAAATCCGTTTTTATTCTTTTAACTAGGTTCCTCCTTGAGACCAAGTTTAACTGTTTCTGTCTCCCCCCAAAAAAAGAATACAACTTCACAATTCAGCAAAATGTATAACCTGCAAAATCTACTCTTGAAACTGCTAAAGCATTTTATCGTCAAAAACGATTTGAAAAAAAAGGAGTCACTTCATACCCGCCTCATAACATTTCATTTGGATGTGTTCCAAAAGCACCCCTGAAATGTCTCTTCAATGAATAGCAATTGGTATCCAAGACAATACTCATTTATAACACCCCCTCCGGCCTTCACCCTCTCCTACTTCACTGTGCCGCTGCCAACCAAGATAAATAGATACAATTGTTGCAGATATAGAATTTGTAGATATGCACATACTTTGTATTGTATCGACCGAAAATAGGTGTGCCATTATCACAAGTTTTAGAGCCAGAAACTGAGAAAAGGATGTTTTGAAGCTCCACATAAATACATACATACAATTTTTTGTTGTATATACAAAGGTGCAAGGTGACGATTAATTCAATTAAATTCTATCTACATAGACTGAATGGGTGGATAGTGGGTGAATATTCACAATTACTAATTTTATAAAGCCTCAACTTTTATTTTTCTTCTTAATACAAAACATGGAAAAAGAGATAAACGGCAGTAAGACTGTCTCAGCCTATAAGGTATTATGAAAATAAACATTAGCAAAAATCAATAAGAGGTTTATAATGTACAATGTACTTTCGAATTTTGAGTAAAAAATCTTTTAAGTTTAATTTAATTTCAAACAAGTGAACTCGCATTTGAGTTGGTTCTCATTCGTTAGGGAAAACTGAAACTGAATAATAATTTAAAAATGCAGCTTTAAAGCATTCCTTAGACAAACGAGTTTATTTCAATATTTAGTTCACTCAAATTGGTTGAGTATTTTTCAAGATTATAGTGGACAAACTATTTCGAATGCATTTTCGAGTTCGGAGATAAAATTTTTTCATTTGATGCAATTTTTAGTTTATGATTCGCATAGTTCTCATTAGTACGGGAGATTTAAACTGTTTAATTAGGTACTTTAAAAACAAAGCTCAAACATGTTTCCGGCCTCGCTGTACCCCACTGTACCTACCAGGGTGCTAAAAAAAAAAAAAAAAAAACAAACTTCAAACTAAGTTACGAGTGCAATCAAATATGGGTAACTGGGACCATTTCGCTGAGTAAAATAGAGAAACGTTTAATAGTTGTGTATAAGTATTTTTTTTTAAACGTATCTGTTTTGGCCTTGCTGCCAAAAAGGACATCTCATTTAAAAGCGAGCGAAAAAAAATCCCTTTTATTCAGTTTTTTTTTTTTTTTTTTCCTTGGTCGCACATTAAATTAGGTTAGAACCACACAAAGAGTAGTCTCCCTCTGGTGTTGGGACATACAAAGCATTTTAGAATAGTGAAACAGGCATAATAGAATTTTCCCCAAAGACCTTCAGTTTGAATTGTAAGCGACTGAAAACATAATGCGCTTAGGGTGAATGATGATGCAGAGGTGGAGGCGTCTGCCATTCAAAGTTTATTATTGCATGGAACCCCCGACAAAAGACTGGGTCTGGGGTTGCTATTGTTGTATGGGGGGCTTGAATGGTGCGAAGGTGGCAGGTTTGAGCTATGAAAGTATGTGCGCGGTATGTTGGTGAGAGCTTTTGTCGGTATATAGTAACGTGGAAGATATTTTCAGTTATATTGTTCCATTTATGTTGGTGTTGTTTGCATAAACACTACCAACAACAAATCTCTCTACAGAGAGAGGAAAAATTCGTTTTTATTTAGAATGATGGATTTTTTCTGTTATTGAAAATTATTCTTATAAATGTCATGGCTATAAATAAAATTCTATTTAAACTTCAAGTTTGTAACGAAACGAAATTAGACTTCACTTGTCATATTGACAAAGGGATTATTTGTACATCTCTTCATCGCAACGACACGTTTATATATTTATCCGGATTTCAATACTCTACTGATTAAATAATGGATTTCAAAATATTGAACTACGTACAAACCAATGCCTACATCAATTTGGTTTTCCACATATAAATACAAACAAGGATATCATTTTGATTTGGCTATATTTAGAAAAATTCCAAAGGGAACAGAAGGACAAAGTTGACAAGTATTGTGTTGATTCAAACGAAAAATTATGGTTTGACGTTAATTTTTTTTATGATGATAAAATGAAAAGCATAATGTTGGAAATGAGTTTGACAGAGAGATGTTTTTGCAAGGGGAAATGGTTAAAATGAATGCCATTTACCCCTATTGACAGAATTTTGACTGACATATGTATTCACAATTGATTTAGTGACAGAATTTGGACATGTGGACAAAAATCATTTTTTGGATGTTGCCATGATGAATGGAATATACTACTTTTCCTATTAGTCAAATGTACTTCACGGGAGTTCTTGCAGGACTCGTTCCGAACTAGTTTGATGACTTTTCGACAAAAATCGAGTCATTCATAACATGACGAATATTTGTTTTCAAAGCCCAACGAACAAAAAATTCGAACCACGCGATCATCACCAAAAAGCACGTTTAAACCACATGTCTTTCTTATCAATAACATCAATTCGAGCCCAAAAAATCGGTTAAAATTTTGCTATATTGGGACATTGGGTGTGAACTGACGGTGGCGGTTACACTCTCATTATTTTCGAAGTCATTGAATTTTTCTGTATGCAATGCGCGCCGCGTATGTTCTACGCATTTTGCATGGTAAGCTGTTATTAATTCTTGAGTGAGTCGAACTTTATTAGAGTGAAGATGCTAGTCAAAATTCAAAAAACGCCATTATGTGCCGAAAGACTTCCTTTAACTCTCATAATTTCTTTGAACGGTTTCCTAACTTCGGTTATTTCTTTAATACATATTTATTTTAATTCGTCTATCTGTAATTTTCCACCCATCCTTAAATTTCCAACAAATTTCTAAAAGAAGTACAATGCCGCCTCTCTAGGCGGCGACGCAGCGCGCGCTCCGTTCGTTCCTCTTTATAATAGTACCTACTCATGAATGAAAGAATACAAGATTACGCCATTTCATTTTTTTTCGCTTTGTTGTTGTAATTTTTGACAGCTCGTATGGCGCAATCGGAGACAAAAATATGATTTTTTCCTACTAGATAAGGAAGGGAAAAGTTTTTAACTTGAATTTTTATTTCATTGTTCTAATTTGAATTAATTAAAAGTGAAGTGTAGTGTAATAAAAGTGCACAAGTTCTGAATTATCTATTCTACTTTACACATTATCACCTTATTTGCTTTTTGGCGATGTATTTTTTAAATGAAAAAACCTTTATTTCAAGTGAAAAATATTAATTCGGTATTTATAACCGTATTTCTAAACGAAAACTTTGTTTTTTTAAACTACTAAACGCGCACGAAAGGAAAAAACACAACCGAACAATCGAATAACTATAAACAAACTATTGGCGGCCATCTTTGTTTACATATCATTTGTCACCAATGAGATAACAAATGGCACAATCTTGTATTTTTTCATTGACGGTGTTCACATTGGACTCAAATTTACGATTTTTTTTGACAGAAGTCAGTCAGCTCGTGTTCAGACACAAAGTAATGTGAACACAACAGATTCACTCTGACGTTCAGCAGTCATTAAAAAAAAACACAAATCTTTGCTCGTCGGAGAATTAATTAGAACTTTTTCAATCACAAAATTGATGATTCACTAAATAAATTGATTTCCAATTGAAAAAACTTTGATTCTGTAGTATTTAAACTCCAAACAAAAACTAAATACTGAGAAAACAAATGTCACAAAAGGAAACGTCAAAAAAATCCACAAATTTTTAAAAAAATTAAAAAATCCTGCCTCACTTGCCCATCTCTTCCTCACCACAAAGTGGGAACGAGAAGAAGTACATAGACGTCAAAAAAAATCCGAGGAGTAAGTCCAATGTGAACACCGTCATTCATGGTACCTACTATAGAAATAAATTAGCTTCGGATGACAGTTCGGTTTGACGTATATGATATTGAAACTTTTATTTAGACATTGATCAGCATCAATAAAAGAATCTTCGACTGGTCAATTTCTATACCGACCCTCATTACATTTTAAATATTATTGTTTCTGTCTGTGTCAAGGTATTAGAACTTCATTATAGTGAAAATACTTTTGTATCGCTTTATTAATTAAGTAATCGGCCCTATCGAGGTATGCGTCGGAGGGGAAAATTCTTTAATTTTATACGAATCGGAGGATTTTTGCTTCGAGGTGTTTTTCCGAACGGCTGTTCGGACCATTTTTCCGAAATTATGGAACGCACACCGGTGTTTTGCGTTGCTTTGTGATGAGATGTGAAATTTTTGACAGATTCATAAGGATTTCTTCCGATATCCTCCGACATCGCGGACAAGTTTCAACTCCGACGGAATACCTCGATAGTGCCGAATATATTGAACTTTGAATTGAACCCATTTTTTAACTATGTACTTTGTTTTTATATATTGTGTCAGAAGTGGGATTTTCTTATCTCGTATATTCGGTCATTTTAAACCGTTCGACAACCGTTTCGTGAATCCATTCATCACAATGCAATTACCTGTGTAGACGTAGACGCAAATACAGGGCCCCTAAAATTCTCGTTTATCTTAAGAACTTTATATCCTTTTTGTGGCTTGACTGACTATTGAAACTTTATAAAATCTAAGAAAGTTCGGGTCTAATTAATTACGTACACTGAAGAATTACTAATGCTACATTTTTCCTTTATAGATTTTTTATTTTTACGTTTTTCTGTTTGAAATAAAATAAATAAATTTGGTGGCACTACAGCTCATAAAGAACTACACAACACATCCCTGTGTGCGTGTCTGCAGGAATGAACTCGCCCTTCAGTTTATTGCCGAATCCGAACGGCTAATTTGAGCGGCACTTTTCTATGACAGGAGATACTCTTCTAGGATTTGTTATTTCCTCGCAAGAGGCAGAAGCCGTTTTTTTTTAAATTATTATCAAGTGGGCTGGACAAGGATGGGAATCGAACGTAGACCTTTGACCTAGTTAAAAGCATTGGAAACTTCTTAATCTAAATTCATTTGATTGGGTGTTTCGAAATGATCGGATTCATTCTCTTCTTCATTCAATTCTCCAATTTGGTTCTTTTAAACATAGGTATATCTATAAAAACTGTAAAAATGTCAACTGTTACGAACAAGAGATTGTAACTCTTGACATTAGATAAAGTCCCGAGAAAAGGAACAGCCTAGTAGAGAAGATTTGTATTTCACAGAACCCTTGAAAATCACATTTACGTAAAATAAATGACCGATGCACAACTCTTTCTGTCCACCAAGTCTTATGGATTTAGAATATCCAGTTGGTATTACTAAAAATCTATAAACCAAGAGCATTTTTTATTTGATTTCATTATTAGTAAACATGCATCTATGTAAAAATTGAAAAAACGTAAAAGTATGATCAAAACTCATGGTATGCTCTTTTGTAGAAAAAAAAAATATGGCTATCCTGCACCATACTTTATGAAATTGCAATCTTGTTTCTAATCATCTGATGTTTCAAAGTAGCAGATACTAGTTTGGCATATCTGCCTGCATTCTGCATTTCTTCTTTGTTTTGGTATAAACCTGAAGTCATCGCTCATATCTAAAAGAATTTTATGTAATTTCTTTGAAAGATATCATCTTACATTTTCGCCTTTGCCAACTTTTCCATGATACAAAATTCTAATTAAATTATAACCCCCCACCCTCTTCTGAATGAGTGAAGTAATGAACGTAAAAAAAGAAACGTGCATTATCGCTAAGTTACAAAGTTTACAGACGGTAGCATCGTGACGTTGTGATGTCGTCGACAGCCATCTATACGCGATGTTTTAAATCAAGGGGATGAAAAGCTAATTTACTTTCGTTGTAGCCACTTCTTGCTTTTATTTTTGCCAGAAGGACTAATAATAGATATTGATTTTCACTTTTGTTCAAGATTTGTTTTATTTATTATTTTTTTTTGCAGTAAAAATTACTTCGTGTGGTAAGTAAAGATCACGTTTTTTGACGAGAGAGAGAGTTTGAATGCCCAAGGGCAACTTAGCGTTTAATTCAATGATAAATTATTTTTAAATTCTTTGTAGGGTCGCGAAATTTTGGGTAAAAATAAATTTAACTTCAAAGAGAGGGAAGATTTCTGGGGTTTTAAAAATTGTAAACTAAAATTCTGACTGGTATAAAGAAAATATGACTTCTTACGCGAAAGGTACCAGCACTGCCTAGAAAATAGGAAAAATAAAACATAATACCTACATGTTTTTTATTTATTAACCTACTAATTGGTCTAAACTGGTCTAACAGGCATGACATGCTGAACAGCCATTCGATTTTTCCTCCAATTTGAGTTAAATCAGAAACTCAAATAAAACAATCGCAGAGTTTAATAAAAAACAAAATTCTATTGTACCTATGAGTAAGATCAGCTTATACCAATCATGGTGAAATGCAAATCTGTGTGATATTAATTTTTACTATTTACGAGATTATGAGAAAGATGTGATTTGTATTTTTGATTGTACAGAATATACTTATTGTGGACAATTTTGAAGTTAGCAGGGAGGTTTTTGTTTATTATACCAGTCTTTCCAACTAGTAGAAGCACACATGGGATCGAATCTCAGCCTCTGCCGACACATACACATGAATTATTGCGAGTTGTAATTCGTCATTTACACGATTGACAAAATACTATTAATTCTGTCATTTTATACCAATTAACTGTTATAAAACCAGATTATCACAATTCATTGGTATAAAATGGCAAAATTAATGACATTTTGTCACTCGTGTAAATGTGGCAAGTCACGAGCTGTCGCCACACAAGCTTTATTTATTTTTTATACCAGTAAGTATGGTAAAAGGAACTCTTCGCAATCGATTACAAATAATATAAATGTTCCAATGGTTTTTATTGTTATTTAATTACTCACTAATCTTAATCTTTCCGACGTGAATTTCATCGACAATTTTAAAACTATTTCATGAAGACAGCGCATTTCTTTATTTATACCATTTAGACACACATGTCAAATAAATACTGTTTGAATTTACTTATTTATGGTAATGTGTAAAGCAACAAAAAATTAATTGAATATTAAATTAAAAATTTTCTGGACCATTTAGATTCAATACCAGAATTTTAATTTTTATTTACTTTATTTGTTTCTCGAAGTTTTTTCTGTTGGTTCGATTTTTCCATTTTCACATTTACCAATGCAATAAACTATGCCACATTAAATTTGTAACACATAATGGCATTTCCCATTTAAATAAAACTTTGTGGCTGTCCTCGAAAATGTTCCATTGTATGTATCTATTTTTATTTAGCAAATATTCTCCTTTTCCCTTCTCAATAAATGCAATTTAACTATCATACATTTCGTACCCTTGTTGCAAGAGCAAGTCGTTAACCCAAATTCAAAATCATCCCTCTCCAACGAACCAAACAACTTGTGTATACCATCCATATCTATAAAGAACCCCCACCCGGTCCTAAATTCAAATAAACATTAATTCAGTTGAAGGAGGGAGCCCCAAACTGCATTTTACTATTTGTTAAATTGCGCACCCGCACATCGTAAACACTGCTGGTGGCCATTGTTATAGTTTTTCATGCGTGTATATTTATACGAAATTGCAGTTTCGATAAGTCGATTCAAAGTTTTTCAACTGCATCAACCTTACACCTCAGCACCTCATCCGGAGGGGGTAGTTTTATGTGTGCCAAATAAATTTCAGGGGCCACATGAGTTTTTACTCGCACTTTGTCGTTTTTTAATTAAAAAGCAAAACGGATTCTAAACTTTTCTAGTTTATAATTGGAACGTTACGGAGGAACCAACCTGACTGTTTCGGAAGAGACGCATATTTCTCCTCATTTTATCATCATCATCATCTCTGCTTGACTTTTCATCATGACAGAATCAACCACACGCTGAGCGTTAACTACTTACTTCTGTCTTCCTTTTCACAAATCGGACGAAAAAACTGTCAGTGAATGGACCTAGATAAAAAGCTGGTCAAAAGTGAATGTGACAAGCAAAAAAAAATTAAAACTATTAATATTTTCCTTTGGAGGGTCTTTTTTAGCCAGCCTTCGTCAGACAGTGGGGTCGAGTAGCATACAAACTTGAACTGAGGTAGTTAGTCGAATCAGCTTCTATCAATTTGTTTTTTTTTTTTATTCGACAAATTACAGTATAAATTAAATTTTACAATATTAATTTTTATACTTAAAAACTAATTTTAAAAAAAATACTATCCATACATTTTAATTTCTTCAGTCAAATTAGGTTTTGACACCACAATAAAAACCATATTCAAACAAAATTGTCCGCGTGGAATTTTTTACTTTGCATTCCTCAGATTTTATTTTAACTTCTGGATTTGTTGAGGTTTTGTTTGTACCAGAGAAATTGTAGGGTAGTTTTGAGTTTTTAAATTCTGTATGTTTATTGTTTTATTTTTTTTTTCAAAAGGAATTGGTGCTCTTATTTAAAATGCTATTTGCCACTCCAAAACTCTAATAAATTAGTTGCGGCAATTGGAGTGGAAGATGAATTTTGAACTAGTGCTTAAGCCCAAACAGTTAGTCGGAGAAAATATACACTTAAAGTAATTTGTAAGAATGCATGCGTAAGTATAACGAAATTTTGTGTAATTATTTGAGATTTGAGAAAAAAAATGGAAGAAAATACGTAATATTTTTTAAAACTTTGTGTATTCTACTAATTTTTATAACAGATATGAATGCTTAATGCTTATATCCCCGCAGTTGCATAAGCATTGAAAAGAGGAAATCTTTTGGGTATCATGGTTGAATGATGAAAAATACCGTTGGTAGATTGCCCTTGTGGCACCTACCGCACATGGATTACATGTCTTATGTGCTATAACGTGAATTAACGATATGGGAAATACGCGTAGGGATGCCCTTTTTCAAACCCTTTCGAATGAGATATCAATGACGTCAGTGGCACTTATATATCCGAAGAAATTGAGCTCAAATTAATTTGAGTACTCCTAATTTAGTTGCAATTTACCCCAAATATATATCTATCGATTGGTATATGTAGGATGTCTGTAGTGCAAACAATCACTTAGCAGTAGGGCGCGAGCGGTGCATTTTTTCGTGACGGTCTTCTTTTCGCTCCTTCACACCCAACCGTCCGAGAAAGACATGTAATCCATGTCAAAAAATATTTGATATGATTTTTATGAAAAATTAGTTTCCATAGTAAGACAGACAAAATTTTATCAAAATTGTTTTTTGACAAAAATAAATTTTTTCCTAACTGTTTTTTTTTTTGTTGTATTTTTTTGTTTTTGGTATTTTTGGTCTTGACGGCTCGGTTAAAAAAATCACTCGTTTTCTAAATACAAATTGATTAAAAAAAAAGAAAACTTCATATATTTTTATTTAAAAAAATTTCTTTTGAAAATTTCAGTATAGTGTCCCTTAATTCATGCAGTGTAATTTCTGAAAAATTGACTTGAAATGGAAATAAAATTACTAAAAATTAACGAAAGCAAATGCAATGATGTGCTATAGCTTTTTTGAAAGCTAGTGTGTACTATTTTCCATTCTTTTATTTGTTTTTAAATCAAGTTGTTTAAGTTCATAGTTTTTGAGAAATAAAATTTCGGTCAACATTTTTGAAAAAAAAAAAAATTGATTTCATTGTTTCAAGTTTTCAATTTTGCGTAACTAAGTGCCACTGTATTTCTAATATTCAATGCTCTTTTATTAGTCAAATACAGATATTTGTTAGCCATAAAGGTTTTTTTATGAATTTTTAAAATTTATTTTTTTTCAAGGTCGTGGAGATTTAGCGCCTTATTTGAGGAATTTACAAAACAAAACATGCCATCTGAAAGTGTACTGAATCCTCAATCCTAGTTTGAGAAATTGGTCAGCCATAGATTGTTTTTTTGTTTTTTATAAAAAAAAATGCAAGGGAAAGGTCAATGACCTTATTTAATTCACAACTAAAAATCTACAGCTGCTGACCAATTTCTGGAACTACCTGACCTTTTATAAGGCTACTTAATCCTTTCAGATGGTATATACTTTTTTTGAATATCCCGTAAATGAAGTGCCAGAGATCACTGATCTTGATTAAAAATTTTCTTAGCCTGACCAATTTCTAAAAATAGCTGATCTTTTATGACCAATTACTCACCTTTTAAATGACATACTTTTTTTTGCAAATATTCCATTATGAGGTGTTAAGATCCCACAGCCACATAGAAGGTGGTTTTAGATAAAAGAAAATATATTGCACAATTTTTCTGATTCGAATAGGGTAACTATAACAAGTTTTAATCTTACATAGTTATTTTTTTTAACAAACTTTTTACAAACGCTTACAGCCTTATTTATTAGATTTCAATAATACTCGTTCGTTTCGAACTCGGAATAGTTAAACCGAGTCGAAGCACTTACTCCGTAATAAAATTATTATGAAAAAAATGAGCAATCTAAAACTCTGTTTATTATAAACGTAAACAAACCCCAGCTGATTTCCACAATTATTCATTTTAAGTAATTATTATTGGTTGTATTTTATCTATTAAGTACCTACCTAATGAATGGGGATAAGCAAAATAAAAGAAAGCGGTCTGAAAACTGGGACAATTCTCAAAAGGTATGTAAATAAATGGTTTAGTTTACAGACACTCCTTTTTGTAAATTTGAATTTCAAACGATGCCGATGTCATGTCAAAAAATGACACTATACTAAAACGGCTTTACTCCGGCTTTATTCCTCATATCCTATGTAGCTTACTCTGCCTCTATTCCGCGTGGATTTTTTTTATATTAGGCGTTTTTTTTTTAAGTTCAGAGTTTGTTCAGAGCAGACCACTGAGTAGACTCTGAGCGAACGGAGTAATCTCTGAGCAGAGTATGTTCAGAGCACTCCGATTTAATTATGAAACACACCTGAGCACTCAAATGTCATATCAATAACATGGAAATTGTATGAAGTTGGCCGCGCTCAGTTTTTTACTCCGTCTGCTCGGTTATTTTATTCTGAACTCATGGAGCACGCTCTGAACGCGCTCTGAACGAAAAAAGGAACACAAACTCCAAGCTCTGAGCGCTCTGAACTCAAAAAGAAACACAACATTTTTGTTTGACAGTTCGGGCTCAGCTCTGAACTGCTCTGAACTAAAAAAGAAAAACGCCTATTATAAGTTTTTCAGGATTAGAGGCGCTGTAAAATCGGAGTACCTTTACTCCGTCGCTAAAACGAGTTAATAAATAAGGCTGTTGAGTGTGTTATATTTTCATTGAAATCGTTAACTTTTCGAGGAATTTATTTTAAATAATAAAAAAAAAAACAAATACTCTCCTGACGTAAATTTCTTTAAATAAATTTTTGCACTTTGTCTATCCCACTGTACGTCATTGGTGTGGAAATGGGTAAATAGGTTTGTGGTCTTTCTCTTCTGACAGAGCGGATGGAACCATCATCGTTTGTCACACAAAATCGTGCAATGTCAGATCGCACGATTTCGGAAAGTGATGCTTGAGCACATCACCATGTTGCTGTTGTTGCAGTTGCAGAGGAAATCTCAGTTTGATGTTTGCACAATTCACAATAAGGCACATCAATTATTGTGAGTTTCTTTTTTTTTTATTTTATTCTGTGTTCAATTTTAATTTTTAGGGTGCGTTAGGTCGTGGGATATAATTTCCACCCAAATTGAAAGATGAATATTAATTTGTATTTTATAAATTGCAGCGGGATGTTGAGAATTATATAGATTTTGTGATTTTAAGCAGATTGAGGGCATTATTGCTGCAGTTCGTCATGATTTTAACGAATGACACAAAAAATGGTGTCATTGTTGTCTGTCTGCATTTTATAGCTTCAGTGGTAGTTGGTTGGTCGTCAGAGGATGGAATGTGACAGATTTTGCAAACAAAAAAGCATGATTGGCTATTGTTATTTTTTTTAATCATTTGGGGACACAAATTATTTTTATGTATGACACAATATGAGTTTGCAGAGAAGAGTACAATTTTTGCTGTCAATTGTAATTTGTGTTCTTTTCTTTTATAATGTCACTTTGTGTTTGGTTAACCAGTTGCGCGTGTCAGTCAATGAAACAGCAACAGAAATCTTTTTGAATTCAGATTTCAGGATCTTTTGCCTTTATAAAGTTATTCTGAAAGCAAAGTATATTTATGTTTCAATAAACCTTGACACTGTACGAACAAAAGAAAAGTTCTTTTATAGAATTATTATGTAACTTCAGGCAAGGTCTGAATATAGCTTGTTAGTCGAATAAAAACTTAAGTATTATTGGCTTACTTTTACAGTGATGGAAAAAGCAAATTATGGGGTGGAATCTCTTTTACTTTTAATGTGTCAGTCACAATAAACAAATTCAGTCTCCCTACTTTCTTAGATTCTGATTTTTCGCAATATTTTTAGAAAAAAAATTGGAAAAATCTATAAATACTATATAATAAGAAAAAAAATTGACCTGATGGATGTTTGACCACAGTTTATAGAAAGGAAAAAAAACGTGAGTGCCACTTTTGCGTGAGATTTGTGGATTAGGCATATAGTTAAATATAACGGCACACAAATATTAACCTCTACGAATGCTTATCAAAAATGACCACGACTTCAATTCTCTTCCGCAATGAACTTATGTATGTCCTTGAAAAAAAAAAAAAAAAGATCAATCAAATTCACAATCCAATCAATTGATTTACACATACATATGTACATAGTTAGCAGCAACCTCTATATGTACTTCTGGGGAACTTCACATATTCAAAAGATGTTTACCTCGAAAATTGATTTTTTATCATTTACAGCGATGGTGATGCCTGATGGTCACAGATTTGTGCTAACAAGTCGCCACCATAAATGGCAAAATATAAATACAAATGAAAAAAAAGTGAAAACTCGCTCTCAATCAGTTGACAAATATCACAAACCGTAAATGGCATTTTCATGATGATATGATTTTAAATGTGATTTAATTCTCAGATAGTTTACATAACAACCAATCAATGAAAATGAAAATGTAGAAAGTGGTCAAGTCGGCATACATTTTCAGTTAACAGATGTGGGTGATGCACGGGAAAGTAATCAAATAAAAAAAAAAAATAATTGAAGGTTCGACTTAGTCGATTGAACTTGCCTTTTCCATCGCTTGAAAATTTATTTTTATTCTATCAAATTAATTTTTGTTTTATTATTTTCATATTTGCAGTGAATATGAGAGCGGAAATCTTCTGCAGATAGTTGACTGATCGAAGTGGAGTATAGGAGTTCATAACTTATTTACCCTGTGGGAACACTCCCACAGTGTGTTTAGTGTGTAGAGGAAGAGGCGGGAGGACGAGGAGGAGGATAGTGTGAGTGTAAAGAACGATTTTTTTGGGATTCAAAGCCCTCCCGATTCGCAGATATTTTCCCGCGATATTTTGAGAACCACAAGTCTTCTAAAGAAAATTTTAGCACGCTTTTGTAATGAACTCAGCGTTGCCAGGCTTTTGATAAGTCGATTCCCTTTTTTTTTCATCCAAAAAAATTTTTTTCCCCTTTTTTGATTTTAGTTTTTCCCGTTTTTGTCCCTTTTTTCCGCGAAAAAAAAAACAATTTTTTAAAACGTAATACATGTTTTTATTTCGAAAAAAAATATAAATAAAAATATTTTTAAATGCTAGGTTTATCACATCCATATTAATTTATTTCATAAGACTAGCTTCATGTTCATTTAATCTAGGACTATTTCATGTTTGTACAAAACTACTTGTTTGTAGACGCAAACATTCTTTATCTATTTCTAGTTCCACACAATTGCGATCTTTCATTAACAATTTAGGATGGAGAATTCCGCAAAGTGTCCTGTTTTTTAACTTATTTCTTAACTTAGTTTTTTTCAAGTTTATTGCTGAAAAAGCCCTCTCAGCGCTTGCTGACAACCATTTCCAGATTTTCAGTTTCAATATTAAGGTTCAAGCACATGGGAAGACTAAGAAATGTGTTCAATAAGTGCTTTTTTATTGAATTTGTTATATGATGGAATTGAAATGTTTTAAAAAGAAATTTTGGTATTAAAACGTGAAAGGTTTTTGGGCTGACTGTTTTTCCCGTTTTCTGGATTGGTTTTCCCTCTCTCCCTTTAGGGTCGAAAAATCCCGAAAAACGGAAAAAATCCCTCAATCTGGCATCCCTGAATGAACTAAATGCTCTACAATTTATATTAAGGTACTTTTTAACGTAAAAGAAAAAAAAATTAAAAATGGAAGAAAAAGTCCCAGTGAAAGCAAACTTCAAGATTTCAAGACTAAAGATGTTCACCAGCTTATATTGGCTACTAACAACTAAGATTCGTATATCAGGGCTATTAGAAGGGTATAACTCCGGCTCTCCATCTCTTTCGTTATGCTATATTCCTGGTCCTTCACATTGGGGGTTATGACCCGCTTGTCGTTATGTCAGATAGGGTTGACTCAAATATTGAGGGTCCCAGAAAATGAAACAACAAGGTAACAACTGTTAAGGAAGTCCGATTGGATGAGAGGACGTATGAAGAATGAGATAGTTTCTACTTTGGCAAGTGCTGCAAGAAGCAGGGTCTAAGGGAAAGCCTTAAGCAAGAAAGTTGGGCTTTTGCGGAAAGAATAAGCGAGCACTATCACAGACAAATCTGGGAACATTACGCTAATCTGTGCTCGGCCCGCACCCTCACGGGGAGGAAGATGACAAAAGCATTTTACGATCTTCTGGAAAAGACATATTATGATAAGTACACAAAGCCCGGTCACGGTTATTTCTATAGCGACTTTGATGAAAAAATCGGACAGAATGCTATCGGTTGCTTAGAAAGTCAAAGGACACAGCTTTAACGACAACACTTCTGGTAACGGAATCTGGATGATAGACTTTGTGGCACTCGTTTTTAAAACCTCAATATTAAAAAGGAACTTACAGCCTTGATCCCGATTAACGAACCCATCAACTAAATCGATCATATGTTGCAACTGACGCAAGGCATGCTTCCAATATCTTGGATGCTCGAAGGTTTCAAGGGGCGATCATAGAAGGATACGGAAATCCTTAATTTAAAATAGCTTAGTGAATGCTGTGAAAAATATCGCAAGAAACCAGCAGAATTTTTGCTGAACAGGTCATCTTTAGTCTTTCAGGTGAGCCATTCACCAGCTTGAAGTGCAGAGAATCAATTTAAACACTATAATAATGCTATCAGAAGTTCCGCCAGCTGAGTCAAATAAAATCCTTTGTGTGATGAAGGGTGCCCGCTGGCGCATGCCAGCCAAGAACTTAAGAACAGTCGATTTTTGCGGGCTGACGTTGAGACAGCAGCTCAAGAACTCTACAGCCTCTCAGCAAGAAAAGGAAATAACACGAGAACGGGAGGGTCGAATTGTTTGGTGGTTCTAACGGCAGATGTAAAATTCGAAAGTTCTGCCTAAGCCCCAAGGCCAGTTTACATAAGTCTGCCATTTTCATATTGGGATGGAGAAATTAACACTTAACCCGTACAAAGCTGTAAACAGCCTAAATCCAAACATCTGTCGTGTCGTGTGTGTCATTCACAAAAAACAGTAAGGAATTTCCGTTACCGTACTTTTATACACTTAGGCTAAGCACGCACTTGCGATTTCGATCGCGCGACTATTTAGTCGCAAGAAAAAGAACAAATGAGTTTCAATGTAAGTGGCCACACTTGCGACCGAGAAACTGCGACTGAAATTTGTTCCATTTTTCGTCGCAAAACAAAATGAAACAAATGCAATTACATATGTTTGTGACCGCACTTGCGATATAATTCTATAGTACTCAAAATCGAAACCAAACTGTTTAGTTGCATGTGCGCGCCTGGCCTTAAAAACCGTAGTCGCGGAAAGAAATAAACATGCACGCACATGCGATTGTCAGTCGCGCGATTTTTCAGTCGCAAGTAATGAAAACACATGGTTTTTAATGGGATTGAACAAGCGCGGTGCCTAAAAAAAATGAAACAGGTTCCATTTTTAGAGCGACTTTTTAGTCGCAACGACTTTTCAGTCGCAACGACTTTAAATCGCAAGCGCGTGCACATCCATTAAAGGATGTATGTTGCATTCGTTAGTGATTAAAAATCACGCGACTACAAATCGCAAGTGCGTGCCTAGCCTTAAACATTTTTTCGAAAATTACTCAGTTTAAATTTGACAGGTGCACAAAGTAAAGGAAATCTAAAAATAATTTGTCTTCTAGCGGATTTTCTTTCATGTCATGTCATGTTTCATCGAACTCTATAAATCTATTTTTTTAACGATCCCATAACATGCCCTTTAGTGTCTGTCTACATTGGTCATAAAATCATCGAAACTTTATTCATGCAATCAATTTCAGCGACGACGACCGAAACGCTGCAGCGGCCCTGGATTATCTGTATCATGTAATCAAACAAGGCAAATAAGTGTGGGCTGTTAAAAGGTTCGTATATATATTTTCTACAACAAGTCTGAAATTCATTCACAATAATGCGCGCGCTAGAAAATCAAAAATAACAAACTCGGGAAATTGATATGGTGTGCTTGTTTTTGTTGTTGTTGTTTTTGTTGATGTTTAAGTTTTTGCCGCCTTCTTTTATAGTGCATGTATATTAGAGCGTGGGTGAACTGTATTGAGTTGTTTTGCTTATTTTTGCTTTTCTTTTTCGAACTAAAATCCCACAAATTGTGGCATAAATTTCCTGTGCTTGTTGAATTTTCTTTTGACCCAATTCCATTTAAAAAAAAAAGTAAGTGGTGATTGAAATGTACCAAAAACAAAAACAACAGAAAAATATTGCATTTTTCAAACACTGGAAATGCTATTTGATGGGGGGAAATTAATATTTCGCGCCGGTTTATAGATACGGAAATATGTGAAATAGCTTTTTCCAACCATAGGAAATGAAGATTCTATATGCGGTCCAAACTATAAAATTGATTAAAACCTATTTAAGTTGGGTATGGGCATGGGCATGGGCAGGCCATCCAACATCGAATGCATTTGCCAGACAACGAACATACATAAAAGAATATTGACTCTATCAACCGGAAATGGTATTCGGGGTGAAGGTGATGCAATGTGTGAGGTTGAGGATGTGTGTAGATAATGTATGTGTTCATGAAATAGAGAATTAACGGTAATTGCCAGCTAAAAGAAGTGCAAATTGGCGCGATTAAGTTCTTTCGCTTTGCAGGAGGTCGGATTGTATTTTATATTGGCGGCATAATATAGTACATAGATGATATGGGGAAGTTGGGGTTAATGCACGGAATTGAGCAATGTCTGGTGAATAATTACTTGGGTTCTGCTTCTAATTGACGCAGATGTCAACAAAGTATGCGCAGAAAGTGTACTTGTTTTCTTTAATGTGTTGCAATATACTATTCGGTTCATTAATGTTTGTTTTCAAAGGAAATCTATAATTTGTGAGGAGTGAAAATGACAGCAGTTTTTTTGTTGGGGATTTAGGGTGAATTTTTATGTACCTATAATTTGTCTGAAGGGTTTATTACAAATAAAATGCACACTAAACTTTCATTTTGATAGAGGTTTGGTTTTTAAATTGGCAACACTGTTTCTAATGACAGTACATTTGACAGCTGACAGATGATAAGTGCTCAGCATATTTTGTCATTTCACCATGAAAAATCTTAGTAAACGCCACAATTTTGCATATTTTAATTTCCAATATTTGACTTGACCTGCTCGATAAAGTGGTTGAAAATTGTACTTCCAGATTGCGTTCTAAAGTAGGTCGTATGGAGTTTCTAGCTCGCACCTTTAAGAACTGGCGAAGACCTGGAAAAACAGTGCTTCGACTATACATATGATGGTATTCGGACTTGATAAATGTCTGAGCTCAAGCAATTATTTTTAGTCGGGAAATTGGTTTCGTACTGGTTCCAATATTTTTGTTATTGTTTACTAATTCTTTTACTTATACCTACTTTTACTTATATTTTTTCGAGAGTTAAGGAAATGTTTAAAAGATTTCAAGCATTTTATTTCAATAAACTTTAATATAAACTACATGACCCGGCGAACTTCGTTCCACCTATAATTCATTAAATTATTAATATTCCTTTCGAAAGTCGAGCAAGCTCTAATTGTTATCACGACTTTTCCGGCCTAATCTTCCAATTTTCATCTCCGTAGTGTGTTAATCTGGTTCAATACAAATCCAACAAAAAAATCTCCATCCAATTTGGATAATGTTCCGCCGAGTTATGTGCGGACAAAAAAGCTAATTCAGAAAGTTTGAAATTTTAAGATGCTTTCTTGATTATCTGTATTTGTTGGTCGAGTTTTCTAATTTTCGTTCGTTAATCTGGTTCAATAAAAATCCAACAAAAAAATCTTCACGCAAATCGCCGAGTTATGCGCGTACGAACACAATTTAATATAAGAAATTTTGAAATTTAAAGTCGTTTTCACGATTTTCCTACTTTTTCGGTCGAATTTTATAATTTTCGATCGAATTTTCCAATTTTCGGCTCCGTTGTTTTAATCTTGTGTTTTAATATAGTTTACACAGTATTTGGTGTTGGTTCTAAACTAGCTTTGAAAAACCTGTCAATTTCCTTAAAATAACCATGTGGTGTGCAATATACAAGATTTGTGTGATAAGCTCGAACTTTTTAACAAGATGACAGAACTGTCACTGTCACTTTCTATAAGTTGGAGGAATTAGAAAGATCAGGACGTAGAAAACATCTGAGTCTAACATTTAACAAGATGGTGTCACAGTCTACACAGCTCGCTTGCGGTATGAAGACAAATAATGTTCCCAACTGTTCGACTGCTCGCTTTCATCAGCCATGATGTGGCGTCAGCGGTGTAAAAATTTGCGACTTTTTCTTCAGGAGTTTATAAAAGGAGAGATTTTTAGGAGTCGTTTTCTAATATCCTAAAGAGGTTGCAGAATCGGTTCCCAGAAGAAATATAAAAGCCATACCGATCGAGATGTGCGTAAATCGGACAATTCTTTACGAACGCCTCTTTTTTAACAGTTTGTTCTTCCATTTTATTTTTCTCATAGATATGAATAGCTATGCTTAAAATAGTCACACAAAAGTTCAGTTTTTTGTTAGAATTATCAAAAAATGTGAGTTAAAATAACGACGATTTTATAGAATTTTGTTAAAAGACACATTAGTATGATCGTTAGAGCAAGTATTTTTCTTGTACGTCCGACCCATTCGTGCATTTTATTTCTAATGCTTGCAAAATTGAGGGAGCATTCATCCTCTAAATTATCAACTCATTACAAGTTGTGTTGTCCTCCATAATGAGGCACATAAATTAGGGTTCCAATTATTGTACAAATCTTTTGAAGGCATTAGCAGAAGCAACTTTTCAGTGATTTTTTTTTTTTTTTTTTTTTTGATAAATTGTGAAGGGTCTTAATTTAAGTAATTTCAAAGTTAAAATCATCATCTTAAAGTTAATCATAAGAAAAAAAAAAAACATCCGCAAACAAGAATAAACAAAGCAAAGTTGAAAGAAAACTAGCTTCTTGAAGGTCTTGTAATGTTACCCCAATTAAATACAAAAATAGCACTCTTCTTTATGTCTTCTATTCCCCAAATTCATAATGATTCTATTTTTTCGGAGTACCTATAATTTATTTTCCATTACATTTTGCTGACGAAATTCAAGAAATAAACACACCAATAAATGTTACATTCACTCTTTGTGAATGATAGTCATTCTCATCATATTGCACACTTCCCACATTAGGATATGAACACACGATGACGACATCTCGCTGCACCCGAATTGGCATAAATGAAAAAAAAAAATACCGGTCCAGGAGTAGACATTCAGTCATATCCATAAAATATTAACTACGTATAAATATATCGACGATGCACGACACGGACAATGACGGTAGACTTATTGTACAATACTATAGAAGAAGCCACCGAAGTAATTTTTTCTGTCGTATATAAACGTCTTTCCAAAAAAGGCATATTGACAATTCCAATTAAACAAGCTTTTACATAATATCCATAAGCTATACCGGGTCCGAGTTGTATCGAGAACTTGACTTTCGACGACGACAACGACATGCAGGCCTAGCGACCTCGTAAGACTACTTTTTTCATGTTGCACACGCAATTGTCTTTGAGTGCATGTACACAAGCTAAACGATAAAAACTTGTAAAAAAATTAACATACAACCAAAAAACATTGCAATTGCATGTCAGACAAAGCAAAAGGTTAAATTAAAATTTCTTTTCCGCTGCCAGGTAAGGCTGATACTCCTATTTTCTAGGACAATTTTCTTAGTATGTTTATGTTTAATAAAATACAATAGAATTAAAATATGCAAATGCATTTTAATGCATGGATCTACATTAATTATATTGAAAGAGTAAACAGGGTGTCCGGTAAAAATTGGATAGTCCTGAAACTTTATGACTGCTCCAAAACCGGAAATAATAAGGGGCTATCTCAAAGGGTAATCAAAATATGTGCAGTTTTTCGTTCAGTGTATTTTATTTACCTGCCTGTCAGTTGCATACGCATGAACCAATAATCCACAAAAAACTGCATTTATTATTACAAAAGTCTGAAGATGACATCAGAGAAATGCACAAAAGGGTTCGGCGAAGAATAAAAATAAACAAAAATAATAAAATCCAATTAACCGACTTCGGTCATTACAAAAATGAAGTAGGTAAAATAAAAAACCTCAATTTTACCACAAAAAAACGTGGAAGCAAAATTGAAATAAAAACCTCAAATTTTTCCACAAAAAATCGTTCTCTCCAGAATTTAAAATATGTATAAATCGGTTGTTGTTCGTTTTTTCTTTTTTATTTTAATCCGAAATCAAATGTGAAATACACTTTTATTGTTATCCTGCCGTATCTCCAAATGGCAATATAAATTCTAAAAGAAGGAAACTCAACTTTTTTTTTTTAGAAGATTATCCACTTTGGGTCAGTTGTAAGCCGTAGCCATATAATACATTTCAGTCCTATTATCTTTTTGCAAAAAACACATTTTCTAATTTATTTATATATTTTTTTTTAAGATTGGCACGTTCAAAATTTTCAATTCAGTTGTGATTTTTTTGTTGTTGTTTTAATTCAATTCAGTGAATCGCAATTGTTCTTAAAATTCTAAAAAAGAAATGATTGACTTTATATTGCGCAAATAAAATTTGTGTTCACATTTTTTGAGAGTGAACCCAACAGAAAAGTATTTACCCATCCATAAAAAAGCATTTAATTTTATTTGGGCCTAAGGCGAAACCAACATTCTCCTTAAACATTTTTTATTTATTTCAAAAGAAAAAAGAAATGTGTATTTTGGGAGTAGGAATACCTAATAAACATAAATACAAAAATAAATGAACATATACATTGAAAGATTTCTAAGCCGAAGGGCCTGCAACTTTTTTTTGAACTCTAAACACATTCGGATATGTATATTCGCATTTCTAAAGATTTTTTATTTGAAAATTAAAATACTGTTGGAGTTTTGTTTGTGTCTCTCATGAATGGTGGATCTGGATATTTGGACTGAGTGATTTTATTGTACTTTTTTGATTAAACTTAAAAAAAAAAAACAACAGTATTCGCTAGTTGAACGGTAGACATTTTAAAATGGGGTACTTACTGTTTTAAGCATCAATATTAATACAAATAGAAAAAATACCCTTAATTTTAATCAAAAACTTTGTGTAATTATTTATGTCATATTCATAAAATGAACTTTTCTTCTTCGAAACTTGGAAATTGGTTGTTTTAGCGATTATAAAAAAGCTAATAAAAATGTCGAAATTTACATTTTTCAATACAAATTGTAAGCGCCGCCGCCGGTACAAAAATGGTTATATAATTCGCTATAGTATAGCTAAAAAGAAAACCTCTGGTATAATTTAAGAGGCCAATCGAATTGAATTGCTCACAAACAAGGTCAAAATTGTTTAATTGGTAAAAGAAAAAAAATGTCAATAGATAAGCGGTTCTTACCCTTTAAAAGACATACGTGACCGAATAGATTAACGTATGTGGATACTCCAAGTCAAATTCAAAACATATTTGATAGGAGAGTCTTTAAGAACAATTCAAGGAAAATGACGTGAAGACATTTTTTTTTTAAATCAAAAGACCCAGACATTTTAAAAATCAAAGTATAAGTAAAATTTGTGTTGAGCAGTAGCAAATTGATCGGAATTGATACGACTTACACAATCTTCAATAAATCCAAAAGGGTCAAATATAACTTGTGTGTAGCTGAGCGTCATAACTTCATCAGTACCAGGCACGTAGCCAGAGGGGAAGCTTGAGGGGCTGAAGCCCCTACCGAAATGATTTTAATATAAGGAAATCCTTATTTCTCTTAATAACATAAGACAAGATTCCGAAGATGTTTTCAGAAATGTTTTATAATCTGTATCGCAACTTGACAAGAACTTATTTTAAATTTAATTTCGTAAAAACAAACAACACGTTATAAACCAGAAACGTAATTCACTAGGGCTTTTTCATGTTAGGAAAAGATGCTCTGTAATTTTCCCTAAGCCTTAAGACTTTAATATTCATCATCAGATTAATAGAACCCAAGATATTAGCATTTTAAACGAATATTTTTCGTTGATTTTTGCGTTCTGTAAAATATCCAAAAGATGAAAATAAGGTTCGCTTAGGTATATCCTGGGTTCCATTTATCTTATGGTGAATATTAAAGTCTATAAGGTTAGGGAAAATGACAGACCATCTTTCGCTGTAAATCTGGCTCGGTGGAGACAAAAATTTAACACGTCTACTTCTGTGGTGAAAAAAATATAAACATATTTTTAATACATATTTACATACATTAATTAAAAAAAAAATAATACAAATTGAAAAAAAAGTAATGTTTTAAATTTTTGATTCAAAATAGCTTTTATTGGTCTTTAGTCTACAAAAGTCAGAATTAAATTCCAAGTTTTGGTTATGAGCTATAAACCAAGCCCCCTTTGAAACAAAATCCTGGCTACGGGCCTGAACAGTGCAGAGTATTAGCGAATAGCAGCTCAAGAAGACAAGACAAGAACAAAATCGTATAGAAGAGAAGTCAGTTTCCCCCTGCTTGTGCGGGAGGGGCAAATTTCTAAAAAATAGAAAAAAATGCTATACTTTTTTTTTTTTAATTTTGCAACTCAAAATTTTGGAAAATTAATGAAAAAAAATGTGTTCAAACTAATTTTGTTCAAAATTTAAGTAATATATTTGTTTTTAATATTCGATGCTCCTATCAATTTCCAATCAAACATTAGAAACCGCCTAAGGCTAATGTCACACGAGCGTCTTTTTCTGCGCGCCCATTTGGAAGTATGTACGTCCTGATATTCAAGAAAACTTATAGGGTTGGACATACGAGCGTCCACTTAATGGTTTCGTCCGCGCGTTCATCTTTTTCGATTGTCTAAACTTTCATACCGCGCAGATTATGGTACGGCATGAGGGGTACTGTCGTAAATTAGTATAAACACACAAAACTACAAATGGACGCGCTTCCAGATAATTTTCCGCGGAAATAATTTGTTTTGACCTTAAATCAGAACACAGGCTTCATATGTATTATTTGCGGGAAAATAATGTCACCCCACACAACAAAATCGTATCAAGATTTATGATAAATTGCTCATTTTAATAAGTTTCTACATTATGTAGATATACAGGTTGATCGGAATAAGATGCACCAAACTGCTGGAGCGTGTAGGTCGGTTTAACCCAAGAAAAAAATCGTATGGGAGGGGGGGCTCTATTTCCCCCCGTTTAGGCAAGAGGGCAATTTTCTAAAAAATTGACTTAAAACAGAAAAAAAAATATTTAGTAACAACGGTAAAATTTAAAATGCCATGCTATACCTTTTTGGAAAGCAAGAAATCTCTTCTTTGATTTTCATTTTAAATTAAGTTGTGTTAGTGAATTAGTTTTTGAAAAATTAATTTCCGAACACGAAATTTTGAAAAAAAAAAAAAAATGATAAAAAAAGTTTCAAACTAATTTTTTTCAAAATTTTATGTAATTAAGTATAATTTTTGTTTTCAAAATCAAATGCTCTTATTAGTTTTCAGTCTAAAAAAGAAAACCGGATGCTAAAATGTCTTAGTTTTTGAGAAAATTGAAAATAACAGGGGGAGCAATTTTCTAAAATAATTGACTTAATACAGAAAATGGCTAAAACGACTTCCTATACTTTTTTGTTAAGCCAGAAATATGTGCTTTCATTTTGTTTATAAATTAAGTTCTTTTAGTGAACAGTTTTTAAAACTTAATTTTCAAACTTAAATTTTTGAAAAAAAAAATTTTAAAATGTGTTCAAACTGATTTTGTTCAAAATTTTACGTTATTTAGTAGAATTTTTTTTTAATATTCAATACTCCCATCAATTTTTAGTCAAACATTGAAAACCAGTTGTCAAAATGTAGTCTAGTTTTTAAGAAAATTGAAAATAACAAAAGTAAGTTTTCCTTAAATTCGACTTCTATCCGTTATTTTGTTGTTCAAAAGATCCTATTTCTACAAAACATGAAGTAAAGTAGATTTCATTATTTTAATTTTTCTCAAAAGCTAAAAGACATTTTAGCATCCGGATTTTCTGTTTTTAACTGAAAATTAATAAGTGCATTTAATTTTGAAAACAAAAATTACACTTAATTACATAAAATTTTGAAAAAAATTAGTTTGAAACTTTTTTTTTTAAATTTCGAGTTTGGAAATTAATTTTTCAAAAACTATTCAATAACACAACTTAATTTAAAATGAAAATCAAAGAAGAGATTTTTGGCTTTCCAAAAAGGTATAGCATGGCATGGCATTGTACCGTTGTTTTTAAATATTTTTTTTCTGTTTTAAGTTAATTTTTTAGAAAATGACCCTTCCTGCCTAAACGGGGAGAAATAGACCCCCCTCCCATACGACTTTTTCCTTTCTTAACCCAACCTACTCGCTCCAGCAGTTTGGTGCATCTTATACCGATCACTCTGTATAAAACACATATCGCAACATCACAAGTAAAAAAAACATTTGTATTAAAAATAATTGTAAAGGGTGGTGCAATTATGGAACAATTTTTTTGTTTACGTAGTTTTTTTTTAGAATTAACTTTGAAAAACTTAAGAAATTTATGGTGGAAAATCTCAGCACAGAACAAAAAACCAAAGCTGTTCAATTTTATTTTGAAAGTCGACATTCAATTATTCAGAAACAAAGATCATATCGAAATTTCTCCATGTTCGAAATGCGCCCAGTGCTCCAAGAATTTACCGATTGGTCCAGCGTTTTCAGGTTTCCTGGATTAAAAGCCTATACTCTGTTATTATTTCTATTACATTAACATACATACTCACAAGCTTAGAATAGATTTTGTTTTCAACTAGTTATTATTGGCTTCATTACCTGAAAAGAAACAAAGCGAATATTTTAGATATACATAGACAAACAAGTTTTTTTAAAAATAAATTTGGTACTTTGGTAATAGGCTTTTGCAGTTAATTTTTTAAATACTTTGGAAAGTTGGTAATGGATAAGTTTTATAAAACATTTCTGTTGACCTTTTTAAGGTAGATGGCATTTTTTCTAGGTTTGTTACAAAATGGTGTAGCTTTATAAATCACAGCTGCAAAACAGCTTTTGACAGATTTTAGGCGAAATAAAGACTGAGATGGACCGAAATTGATAAGAATTGGGTTCCGCTGGTCAAACAAGCTGAATTCTGGATTCGACTGGATTCTTAGCTTTCATTTTGTACCCCATTTACAGATATCCTTGCGATAGGATAATCCATAATGAGATATATTAAACCCAAAATGCAATTGAAAAAGTGTATTTTCTAACCGAAGCATTCATGAAACAAGTTTGACTGATTGATCGTGTCGGTTGGTATCCACTTTCTCATATATTACTTTCGCCCCCCCAGACTATAAGATTCTACTTCACAATACAATACATGTGCATTTATCATTACAATAGAATCTAACACTTATTCAATGATTAATTTCTATTTTAGTTATTTATTTATAACATTATCACTAACCTATTGAAATTAATTTAAAAATAAATACATGTGTAAATGTCGAAGCTTTTATCTAACAATAAACATCAGTATTGTTGGTAGTATAATTATCTGTTTCAATTAGCATCAATCACATGTTAATTTATGATTTACATTTTATATAAATTTATTTTATTTGATTACTGCACTCATTTCCTTCGACATGCAGGGAGAGATAACGTGAAGGAATTTCTAGTGTCAAATGTTATACCTACAAAATATATTGACATAAATTTGATAAATGTCTTAAGACTTTATGAGAATTCTGATGAATTTAAATAAGCTTTATCAATGAAAGTCTATAGAAGTGCAATAAGTGCATCGGAATTGATAAATGCATTACAGAGGTGAATATAATGACGAGTATAGGTTAAAAGCTGACTCGGCTGCTGACAGTTAAGGCACATCCGATTTAAGTATGGTCATCACAGTAAGATGATGTTTTTTAAAATTCTGTAAGAAAAATAATAGTTCTGATGAAGAATACAAATTGTCAGTTATACTTATAAGCAAAGCCAGAATTTTACAAACTTTGACTTTTTTGTCTCTTCTGGGCGCACCGACAAGACGAGCCAAACGAGCGTTGAGCACTATCTATATTTTCTCGAAACGTTTCGTCGTATTTTCAAGCCCTTATAACTTCGGTCTGGATAACATTAGAGAGCTTAAATTTTCAGGATAAGATTTAGTCCGCAAACTTATAAAATACAATAAATTTCATGTGTTTAGCTTTTATACTTTGGATTTTTTTAATACCAAAAAAAAACTTCGATTTTGTCACTGCCCCACTCACTCATCAAAACCTAAAGGGTATACTTTCCGAAGTCCGAGAAAGCTGAAGTTTGGAATCTAGACTAGGATTTGTACACAAACAACAGAAAAATTAAAAAATCTGTAACTTTTATGTAGAAAGTATGGCCAAGACATACTTTTTGATCACGATGTATAGGGTTTGTAGATTAAGGGGCTTGGCTCTTCATGATACCTCATAACTTTTTCATAGCGAAAGCTTTATGAGCTTGTGAGTCTTGGCGACGTATTTTACATGAAATGTTTTTTTTTAATTTCTAGAAATTCGTTTGCAAACAAAATTTATGTCGTTGTCAAAATTTCTAGCTATTTAGATTCGTATTACAATTGTTTTGAAATAATACTACTCGTATTAGATTTTTTTAAGGAGAATATTTCGATGATAGCAATTTTTTCATTAAAATAAATGCTTAGGTAAGACCCTTCCAGCTTCACAATCTTAAGCTTTTAGTCGGTATCTTCTGCTAACTTTTCTACAAGTTTGTTTTCAAACTCCATTAAAATTGATTGTATAAGTAGGTGTGTACACTAAGGAACCTACTTGAAGAAAATTCTGACTTAAGTCAGATTGAGTTGGGGTCACAAAAACAACAAATTTCGCCCATAACAAGTGTAAACTAGTTTAAACTTCTACGTCAAGATGTATATCGCATCCATTCAAAGCACAAAAATATGTCCCACTACGTCAGAAGTATACACAAAACAACCTACTGCAGACTCAAGAATTCATTTCTGCGCAAACTGCGCGTCTTAAAGTCTATCAACAACAAGTTCTCCTCCATAAGAGTTGCACTAGCTGACGTAAAAAAAAATTACTGTAAAACAAAAATCTAGACAAAGAGTGGGTTAGTTGCACATGCAACCTCCAAAAAACAAAAAAAAAAAAAAAAAACGTGTCTCTTAGGAGCCATTAGAGACTATGGACATTGCTGTGGATTGGACGTAGGTAACATCAATATGTATTGAACCTACTACGTATTTCTGCTTTTCTTCAATTTGCGTGGCTAAAACAATCCAAAGGCATACTCGTCGTATGGCTTATACCTACAAAATAGTTTGAAAATTGAAAATTAATTCACGAAGCAATTGAACTCAACACGTTCGTTACCCCGTGGACTAGAGGCTACCACATACATTTTGCTTTGCTTTCCAATACCCCACTAACATATCCTACGCGAATTTTCTGTGCCCCAGACATTTTCACCATATACTGCCAAATTCAAATGGCAGTCACGTGTCCATCGAGAGAGTTGGATGCAAAGTTGATATTTTGTTTTTTTTTTTGTCTTTATTTACCGTCACATCTTCGTTGCCTACGTTTATATAAAATCGATGAAAAGTTTTAAGTTTTGCTTTCTGTAAGTTACTGGAAGGAGAATTTTACCAGATTTGCAAGTAAATATTTGAAATGAGTGCAAACACAGATTGACATATTTATACTAGTTTTTCTGTGGACTTATAGTTTACATACGAAATATTTTTACTGACCAACGACTTCACTCAGAACTTCATTCTCATGTTCAAAACCAAGCAGATTAACACCACCAGAAAAAAATAATTATAATTGCAGGAAAAGACTGGATAACATATTTTAGAAGATAAATCTGATTGTTGGAAGAGCAAATTCAATCCCACTAAAAACATTTCTTGCAAAATAGGTTGGCAAGACTCATAGGACTCTCTAGTAAAAAGTTATCAGATCTCATGAGGCTTGGCTCCTCTAACTCTACAAGGCCTAATTCTTTAAGCCCTAAATTTACAAAATTTTATACAACGTGGTCAAATCAGAAATCAGTCATCACGGATAAGAAGTTTCGACAATTTCTTCTGAAGCGTTCGCTTATGATTTAAGAGAGTTTTAAAGATCGTCCACTCTTACATCTTGCATAGAAGAAGTGAAAATCGATTTGAAGAATTATTATTATTGTTTATTATTGTTACTTGATTCAGTGAGAAAAGTCCTCAACAGAGCCGCAGGTGAAAATTGTTTTCACTTCTCCTGACAAAGTGACATCAGACATCTTCTTCCTTACTGGAGCTTGTATGATGGCAAAAGATATTTCCGTGATATCAAAGAAAATTCACACAAATATTGAAGAATTGCAAAAAAAAATTCTGTATTTTGCTTTGAAGGCAAGGTATTGTAGGCCTTTGTTCGAAGTTCCAGTGTGGTTCAAGTGAATAAGCATTTCACTAAACATCTACTACTTCACTGTAGCGTTATATTTGTACTAAACGAAAATAGAAAGTACCATTGCATTCTAGCTGGATATCTAAAAATCTCGAAGAGCGTTACCACTAAGTAAGATTGATTAAAAATTTTCTAACTCACAGTAATTAGGAAGATCAACATATTTTATGGAAAGGTGACTTCCGTGTTCATTAGGAACCTAGAATAGAAGACCATCCGAAATTGGAAATGGAATATGTACCCCTTCCAGCCATCATAGACAAACAATATGAAGAAATTTTCACCAAGGACGACATCTACCTATCTTCTTTCTTTTGTCTTCTATCTTCTATCTTATGTTTTCTGTCTTCTATCTTCAATCTTCAATCATCAATCTTCCATCTTCCACCTTCCACCTTCTTCTATCTTCTGTTTTCCACCTTCTATCTTCTATTTTCAATCTTCAATCTTCAATCTTCAATCTTCAATCTTCAATCTTCAATCTTCAATCTTCTATCTTCTATCTTCTATCTTCAATCTTCTATCTTCAATCTTCTATCTTCTATCTTCTATCTTCTATCTTCTATCTTCTATCTTCTATCTTCTATCTTCTATCTTCTATCTTCTATCTTCTATCTTCTATCTTCTATCTTCTATCTTCTATCTTCTATCTTCTATCTTCTATCTTCTATCTTCTATCTTCTATCTTCTATCTTCTATCTTCTATCTTCTATCTTCTATCTTCTATCTTCTATCTTCTATCTTCTATCTTCTATCTTCTATCTTCTATCTTCTATCTTCTATCTTCTATCTTCTATCTTCTATCTTCTATCTTCTATCTTCTATCTTCTATCTTCTATCTTCTATCTTCTATCTTCTATCTTCTATCTTCTATCTTCTATCTTCTATCTTCTATCTTCTATCTTCTATTAAGCAAAAATCTTCATTTGTTTGTCTGTTATGGCTTATCTCAGAAACTAAATGTCCGATTGCAAGAATTTTTTTTGTGTCTGAAAGGCTATTGTTAAGGGATGGCTTTACAGACACATTTTTTTTTATGTTGTGCCTGATTTAAATTCAAATTCTTTTTGGATATGAAAGGTAATATTTAAAGGATCGACTAAAGTTTGAAGAGTAAAATTTTAAGGGTGAAAAAAGTTAAAAAGTAAACAAAAATTCTATTTAAAATCATTGTCAGTTGGTGAACTTCACCTCAAAAAAGTAATTCTTTTAAATCATAATTCCATCCTCTCGTAGGTATACGACCAAATTGTGATAGACCTTGAGGACAAAGGTCAACGCTTCTTTATACATTCGTTCGTTTTTTATCAAAAGGAAGTCACATGCAATCTCACTTGCGTATATAAAAATTATCGCGCTTAATGGAAATTTATTGCACAGCCAAAGGAAGAGTAAGTGACAGTAGGTAAAGTTCTTTACCTTCATATACCTCCCGCATTCATTTTGATTTTGTGTCATCGAGCTTAACTAATTCTATTCTTGAGAGCGTAACGTATTTTCATATAATCACGTATACGTACATCATAGGTGAATAGAGATCTGCCTGGCAATGCACTTTTGCACAAAAGCAACCTCTACGGAGCGGAGGAGCATGATATTCACAAAACGGTGTCATGCCACGTAAATTGCCATAAATTGGAAGCTATTTAAACGTTAAGAGGAAAGATTCTTGTTGTGCCTTTTGAGATTTCCTTCATACGACAATCACAATCAATTTAAGCATGAAAAAATTCACGCGCCGCCCGCGCCGTGAGCCATCAAGCCCCAAACAGACGATACGATGTCTTAAATTGGTTCGCACTGAGAACCGTTCAAGTCAGTCACATACATATCTGCACATTGTATCTGAAGGAGGAGTTTTCTTAAGTTCAAGCATCAAACAACGGAATCAGTTCTTTAATTTGCATATATGCCAACGAATATGACATTACACGTGAGGCATAAAATGCATCAGCTTGATGTTGAAACAATCCACAGGTCCATGATGTTTTCGTATTTAATCAAAACGAATTCGCTTTCTGTCGAGCAAGTCATGTTGAGTTCTAAATTTGGTCGGAAATAAATCAAATTTGACAGCGCAAGAGAGAACGAAAGTGGAATATTATTGGGTCCAAGGCGAGGATGTCCTGAAAACTAGTAATTGTTCATATTAATTTGGTTTTAATTCAGTTGATTGACAGACTGGCGCAGCGGCGCGACGACGATTTGAATTAATTTTTTTTTTTTATTTAGAATTTTTGATTGAAGATTGACTTTGAACTTGTGTTGAAAAGATGTTTTTGAGCATTTTTTGATTAAAATACCAAACAAGTCAATTTAGGGTTAATGGTTGTCTTCAATTTGGTTTCTGCTTTCGAACAATATGAAAGTGCATTTCAAAGTTGATTTCTTCAAATATGTTGACGCCACTCAATCATATCAAGAATGACAGTCCCACTTATTGGCATTGTTATGAGCGACTTTGCGTCCAAGATACGTTCTTAAAAAAAAAAACTTCTGATGAGATAATTTTTTTTTTGAAAACCAATTTAGCTACCAGTTTTAAGAGATTTTATTTAAATGTCGAAATTTTGAATGTCTGATTCTGCAGGTATATGTACATAGCTCAACTCGCTTTTTGTTTAATTTTTATGAGAACTAAAGACAGTGCGATGGACTGTCATGCCAGAGGTCTGGGTTCAATACCAGCCGCTCCACCTTAAGTTTTTTTTCCGGGCTACTGCCTCTTGCGAGTAAGTGACAAATCCTCCAAGAGTATCTCTTGTCATAGAAAAGTGCCACTCACCTTAGCCGTTCGGATTCGGCAATAAACTGTAGGTCCCCTCCATTCCTGCACACACGTACACAGGAATGGTTGAGAGTTGTAAGTCGCTAGGCCCTGGTCGTCGTGCCAACAAATTTAATTTATTTAAAATATACTTTTTTTTTTATATTTCCACTTTACTACACAAAAGTAGTTTTACAATTCAAATGGAAAAAGTGTTAGCTCGATTGTTTGCCAAAGACTGACTGAAGTGGCCAGTATTGAAGCTGGATTGAAGCGCTTTATATGTTTTAAAATCTCTAAGCAAATAGCAAAAGGCTCCGAAATATGTATTTAGGAGGTGTCATACACTTTCTTTTCTGCAAAACCTTTATGGACGAAGAGGAAAAATTAATTCCTCACCTTCTCTGTAATTGTCCTGCTCTATCAAAAAGACGTAGGTCCAACCTGGGTGATGAGTTTAATTTAAATCTTATTGTAGTAGTTTCGACCGCTTCGTAAGGACCTCTTAGTGGTTCAACGTGTATGGAGAAATTCTCCTATGCCAAAGTCTAAGTGTATCATGCTCCTGGTAAAAAAATTGATACAACTAAATCAATAGTTACTGCAGTTTTCCGTAAGAATCATCAGAAACATGGAAGATCATCCCAACTTAGAATTACAAAAACTTCTCCAACAACAATTAGATCCTAGTGACAGGTATACACATTACGAGCCATCACTGACGATCACTCAAGTGAGCTAGCACCAAGTTTTTACAGGTTGGAGTTATGAGATATAGCAAATATAAATTTTTTTTAGAAAATTGCCTTCCCTTCCTCACAAAAGATTTTTTTCTAGATCCAGGAAGATCCAAGCCTTTTATCACATTTTATGCAAAACACCCTGTATAAGTTAAGTAGATGTACAGCGACATATTCCTTAGATGTACAGCGACAAATTCCTTAGGTGTTTTATAAAAAAAAAAATTATTTTAACCTAAAAAAGCACTTTAACATAATTCTACTTTTAAATCTGTAAATTAAAAAACACTAGACTAGAAGGATGTTTAAGGTTAAGCTTTTTCTAAATAATGGATATAAATAAATTAAATAAATTTGGTGGCACAACGGCTCATGAAGAACCAGGGCCTAGTGACTTACAACTCTTAACCATTCCTGTGTGCGTATCTGCAGGAATGGAGGGGACCTACAGTTTATTGCCGAATCCGAACGGCTGGTGAGCGGCACTTTTCTATGACAAGATATAAGATACTCTTGGAGGATTTGTCACTTCCTCGCAAGAGGCAGTAGCCCGGAAAAAAGCTTAAGGTGGAAGCGGCTAGTATTGAACCCAGACCTCTGGCTTGACAGTCCATCGCACTAACCATTGCGCCACGGGCTACTACAAGATAAGTTTGCATATTATTTGACACTTAAGAAAGTACCTATAATTCCTGTGGGCGTGTCTGTAGAATTAAGGGAATCTTCGGAGTATTGCCAAATCCAAAACGCTAAAGCGGGGTACACATTATCTATCACGTATGACAGTTTTGCTCACGACTGATAGTGTGTACACTCTGTTTGATGGTTTGTCACGCAAACTTCAGGCAAGCTCATGCTCACAAAATTTTTTGATATTGACTGTCAGACGTGATCGATAACGTGTACTCCGCTTAAGGTGAGAGACACACCTTTTCCTACAAGTTTGGCTTTTCGATATGTTTTAAATTATGCTGTTTTATGTATGAAAGAGAAAACATGTCAGATGGATTTGGAGGGTGAAAGGGCTTGCCAGACGAGCTATAAAGTATTTTATGGTAGATTGGTTAGGTACCTATTTGAAATGGCATCATATTTCATCATTTTCCTTTATTTGGGTCGAACAAGATGTCATTGTGATTGATGAGTACCTATTTCTGTGGAAGTGATGCTTTAAATTTTCAGCAAAACGAACTTCAATTTATTCCAAAACACAATTTATTAAAAAAGAAAAATTAGCTCAAATGAGATTTATTATAAATTTCCATTCATTTAATTTTTCTCGCGCATCTTCAAAATCTTATAACTGAAAAGCTCCATGAATTTACCTTTGCAACTCAATTAATCTTTTTACTAAACTACGTAATCACTTTTCAGAGCGCATCTATTTCTTCGTCGAAGGCTTCACATTGATGAGGTGGGCGAAAAACAAAAACTCCACAACTCCAATTTGTCTGTCTCCACCCTAAAGCATCTACAATAACCACTAGGTATTGGATTGGTAATTTGTGGAACCATGTGGTCGACATCATCATCAATCGTATAGTTTTTGTTCCTTCTTCGTTGAGGTCGATTTCGATTTGATTCTAATCGATTCGCCTATGTTAGCCCACAAGAGTTTGTCGATGTCGAATTGAATGTAAGTTGCTGTCTTGCTGTTATGAATGAGAAAAATACAAGAGTGATGGCAGGAGACGTCTTGTGGCAGTTTGAGTTAATAAATCTACTTGCGTAGGACTTCTCGAAGGCGATTGTTTTTACGTTCAAGAATAATTCGTTAAAGTAGTTGATTTTTCATGTAAATTCGACCCACGTGGTATATTTCAATTTGTATGTTTTCATCAACTTGTAACTTATGTTGGCAGAAATTATAATGTAATTCGGAAATACCATCTTGTATCTTCTTAGAAGCGGAACACGACCTGTTTTTTTATTTATTGCATGTTGTTTGCTAAATAAGTAGTATTATTTATGTAGATGAACAAGGTAGGCTGCCGTGTTAACTAAAAATGACGTATCTACATTTTATTTGAATAATTTCAGGAGTTTGTTTTGCAATTTTTTTATAGTTATAAAAAACTATTTTTAATAAAAATTGGTCTCTAATGTTTAACTGCGAAAAAGGTAAGATAACAAAAAAACATTTCAAGGATTTCAAAGTTGATCCTTAATTCAAAAAATTGATAAATGAGCCGTTTTTTTTGAAAGTGGGATAAATCCACTTTGGGCAAAAATGAGTTTATGGTCAATTAAGTAAGATATTTGCATCCTCTATATATAAAATTTTTTTTTAAAGATAAATAAGCCCATCTTTCTTATTTATAAGCATAATTTAAGAAACTGTAAAGTTGCAGTTATTATTGGTTGGATTAATTTCAATGGGCACTATCCCACAGTAGGCATCAGTTTGTACTTTAAGAACAACAAAATAGACAAGACAACGTTATTTTAGGGCGGGAAATTGCAATTGGAAGTCATTTTACTAAATTTGTTTAGTTTTCTTTAGCAAGCCTCGCTATTTGGGTAACTCATTATTAAAGCTAGGATTTTCATGCAAATTCATTTTTTTCTCAAAAAAAAATTGGAAAGCTGAGACCAAATTATATTTCCTTTAAAATGGCATTCTAGCCTTAGTGCATATTTTGCATATTCTATTCAAAATGCATATTTTAGATGCATATTTTTTAATAAACTGTCTTTTTTTTCGAAAAGAGTCAAGACGCAAGCGTCACTGTGTAACTGTCATATTATTCACTTAATACATCTAGATTAAAACTTAAATCTGGATGTAAATCCTACAAATTCAATGTAAATTCATCTAGATTTAAGTTTAAGTCTGGATGTATCAAGTGAATAATATGGCGGTAATAGTCGACAAAGCTATCGCGGTCAATGAAAACAAATATCTACCTTTCTCACTCACTTCGAATAGGTAGTTGACGCTTTGGAAACTTCTACTTTGACAAGCAACTTTGTTCTCTTCCAGAAAAAAATGAAAATTCTCTTGTTTTTATTATCATTGTTTTTTTTTTTTTTTTTGGAAAAATAAGGTAAATTTATGATTTTAAGAGCATATTTTGCGTTTTAAGGGCGCATATTTCCGATTTTCAAGTGCATGAAAATCTTAGCCCTACGTCATAACTAACAAGGCACGTAAGTATTTTTTAAAATTTTTATACAGAGTATCGGAAAAGTGGATTTTTTTTTATAGAAATAAGGCTGACGAATGTTAGCAAAAGACGAAAAAATTAAGTTCCTAATAAACTTGAGTAGGTATTCATGAAAAAAAGTTTTTTAAATTTAATTTTACACTTACAAAAATATTTTAGGTAAAACAATGTCTAAATAAAAACATGGGCTTAAATTTTCTTGATTTTTAATTTTTATAATTTGATATTATTGAAAGCTTTATTTTGGGGATGAAAAACCGTACACTTTCTTTGAAAATTTTAATAAATTTTATTGCATTTTAAAATTTAAAATGTTTTTAATCTAAAATGCATCACCTGAATGCCGTAACATTTGCCTATATTTTTTATATTTTTAAACATAATCAAACTCAAACCATTAAATATCTCCAAACATGAAAAATGAACTTATACCACTTTCAAAAACAACGGCTCAAATGTTGGATATGTCAATTTCAGTTAACAAGGCTGTATAGGTATGAACTTATTGTATTTCATGTTTTTAAGCGAATTAAAAATTGGGATTCTCAAGGACAATTAAATTTTTTAAAATTTTACATACCCATTTTAAAAATGGCAACATATCCTGTCAGAAGTAGTTTCCTCCTTTGTTTTCGTTCTTGGGTTTAATGCTGACATATTCGGTTTTTCTAAAATCATTTAAAAGCTGTGATTTAATAATAGCTATTTTAATAAAGTTTACGCTAGATTCCATTAGCTTTATAACTTGTTTTTCCAGCTTAACATTCAATTCCTGTGATTATAATATAGCTTTAACTAGAATATTATAGTAAAAGCTACACAAATTTCAATATTCTTTCACTCCTGTCTAGAAACCTTTAATTAGTTCTTATTATAAGACTTCTTCTTGGTAATAGTACAAATATGGCTGGATTTAATATGCGTAAGACAACAAACATTTTATGGGAAACTAGGAAATAAATAAAGAAATTAGAAAAGATTACTTTCATAGTTTTCTTTTGGATTTTGAAAAAAATGGGCAGTGGCTTTTTGAATATTTTTAAGGGGACTCAGCAGAGCGTAGAGGAGGGCACAAATTTCTAGACAGATAATAAGAATATTTTTCATTTTCAGATACCTGAGTAAACCTAGAGTTAGTTAACAAAAATGTTAGGCAATTATCCAATAAGATAATTGAATCAGAAAAGGGAAAAATTGACGATAAAATAGACGTTTCCTAGAGATTTTAGAGCTATTGATTACACCCACATTTTGATCTCCAAACATCATAAAATTGCTGATGATCGGAAAGGCTCCCACGTTCAACTCAAAACCCTAACACACAAGAGACAAGCCATGTAGCAGTCGAATTTACAAGTGTGGAAGTCCAGTGGCCACACGACTCACGGGCATCAATTACTTATTCAAAATTGAACAAAATTGCTTACAGAAAAATCTGAATTAAACTTTAGGGAATGACATACAGTTAGTCTCTAATAAGTTTGAAGCATATAGGCCCACCCGTTTAGTCTTTAACTTGATGTACAGTTAACTTACAGTTGGTGCGACTGATAAAAAAAATCATATTTGCACTTATCCATATTAAAACTCTTTAGCTTAAGCTACCTATGTCGACACATGTGAATAAACAAAAAGAAAGCTAAAAATATGAAGCTTAAACTAAAATTTTCTAGCTCAAGCTAAAAAGTAGGTATATTATTTTTTTGTATTCACATAAAACAAAGCTTTATCTAGGACTGTCTAGCTTTAGCTACTAGTAAATGCGATGACTAACTAGCTTTAGCTTCTTTCAAGAAAAGCTTTTCCTTTTTTTTTACAGACCCATTATATCGACAAAATTCATTCAGTTCATACAAAATCTGAAAAAGAGCTACCTTAGTCCCAATTAACACAAAACTTATGAGGTGTTTCATTGGAACAATCTAGACAGAGATGAAGTACCGCAGAAATCGTGTGGCATTTCCCATTTCTGAGCCACATGTTTATTTAAATTTTCTTCATATTTGCAAAATGCGTATGGGTCAAACAGCGAACTGCAAAATGTCTACTCACTCTCACATCATCATTCAATTAGCACCTAAAAACAAAAAAAAAACAATATGGCTATTTTGTCTGAATTGGGTCTTTACAAAATAAGCTCTTGAAAAAAAAAAAAAAACTTCATGTGTCAACTTATAGAATTATAAATGAAGTCATCACGGTATTTTCTGTGACACACAAATCAATCAACTTTGGTACTTATGATTTAATAAGTCGTGAAATAAGAACAAGAAGTCTCGTATGGGATCATTAGCACACATTCTTTTAATTCAAGATTTAAATTAACAATGTTAAAAGACAATTGTTACTTCACTTGGCTTCAAAACTTTTTACAATTCATTTATATTGCTTCCTAGGATGATGTCACAAAAACAAATAATAGACATATCTCATCAAAAAAGAACTTTTCTTAATTATTATTGAACTATTTTACAGGAGCGGACTTGTTGAATTATCAAGAACTTGACTTCCGTTATTTCAAACATTTTCATATTTCGTTAACCAAATAAGAACAAAAGTCAAAAATTCTAATAAATTTAAAACGGTAAATCAAAGAAAAAAAAAATTTATTTTTTTTTTCAATTTATTTAAATTTATGAAAAAAATAGGCGAAAATTAAAGGACAAAACTTTTCTAAGAAACTAAATGGCGAAAAGAAGAGAGATGTATTTACTTCAATATCAAAATGTTGGACGGGTCAGAAGCAGCGTTGCCGCCCGAAATAAAATTAAACTGCTATATTTTCGGAAAAAAACGTCCCAATTTTTGAGCCATATGAAAAAGCCACAAATTATTCTATTTTATGGAACAAAAACTGTGATCAATTTTATTACGGAGTGTAATGCAACAAAAAAAAATCAATGAAAATTATTTGCTCTATTCGTACATTGTCAAAAAATATGTGTTTCTGTTCACTTTTTACGAAATTTAAACCAATTTTCAGTAAATTTTGTTAAAATTTCCTTTATTTTAAATAAAATAATGGAAATAAAAAAAACGTGCCATAATGAACTTTTTCGTGCCACCATGTCATTCGGAAATTATCGTGTCAAAAAAGCACGGTCGTGTTATTTCGGCAACGCTGGTCAGAAGATCTTTATTTATACGAAAATTATTGGTAAATCATTCTAAGGGGAACTCTGTCAAATAAGAGATATCTATTTTTATAAATTTGTTAAGTTTAAAATCTAATTTTTTAATTTTAAGTGCATAAAATTTTTTTGGACTGTCAAGACAGATGTGTGGGTTCGATTCCCAGCCCCTTTCACTACAACAAATTTTTTTCAGAGCTTCTACCTCCTGCGAGGAAGTGACAAATCCTCCAAGAATATATCTTAGTCATGAAAAAAATACCTCTCTTCCCAGCCCTTCGGTTTCGGCAAAAAATTGTAGGTTGAATAGTTGAGAGTTGTGAGGCACTTGGGTCTGGTTCTTCACGCGCTGTTGCGCCACCAAATTTACAAATTTATTTTTTTATTTACAACTACTTTATAGCACGTAGTACTTGTCAACTCATGAAAAACCAAAGGCGCCCTATTATTACCAATCTAACTAAATCCATCCTTGACATCTTTTTCAATTAGATCAGAGGCCAACACATCAAATCAACATCTATCCTATAAAAATCAATTTCATTGCAAAAAGTTAATTGGCGCTAGCTGATGATGTTCATAATCAAAGGCTTCTCCGACCAACCGACTTAACGCAATACGATGCTGTGCGCATATCCCGGCCCGGCTATACGAGGTCGTCTGAAGTACAATCAAATATTACATATACTACATCAAAAGGGTGAAGGAGGACTGTGAATAAGAGAGTCCATCATTAGCATCATGATGGGGAGCCTCTCGAAGCCTATAAGAAGACATATATGTACTTAGTATGACTTCCATATCGACGTGCATTCATTTAAGAATTTGCGAGTAATTAATTTGCAACTGTAAACAACAAGTCAAGGCATAAGAGGCTTTTTCATTGTATAATTACGGGCAATTAACGACAAATAAATGTGTGGGCTAAAAGTAACGGACAGGACCCCTTCTACCACCACCGCCGCCATCCAATTTCACCCGACCATGTTTTTTTTTGGATCAAAGGAAGTAGCGATGAGATTACTTTTAAGAGCTGCGGGTTGCAAAATTAGCTGACGATGCTGACGTTAGTCGAAAAAGGTTGAAGTTTATTGTGATTTATTGTGATGGCAAATGTATGTTGTCAGACGGTTCTTGTTGTTGTTGCCAATAAATGTGGAAGAAGATTTTCATCTTTTACGTCAGCCCTCATAGAGAGGCCATGATGATGATCAACAAAAACAGTTTTGTATGTTTTTTTGTTCTCAACAACAATTAAATAGACTGTAGTACAATTCCTTCAGAGAACATAAACTTAAAAAATCGTTTAAATCCATTCACTAATTTCAAGCAAAATTCTCATTGCCAATAAGGGTTTTTCCCAACTGTGTTGAAAAACTTTGAAGCAAAGAAATAAAAAAAGAAAAAAACAAACAAGATGAAAACTTTTTCGTAGTTTCTTGAAAAGATGGACAGGTAATTAAGTGGGGTTTGCTCTATATTCCCAGAGATAAAAATATTTTCGTTTTACACTTTAAACAAAATTTAACATTTCGCCAAAAAACGCAAAAACTTTCGATACATAAATAAAAGTAAAAAGAAACTATGTCATCATCCACTCTTTAAAAAATGCTTAAATCATCCTTTTTTGATTCAACGTAAGGACTCTATTTTCGTAGTGTGAATTTTCTAACAAAACCTGGACCAGGTATAAAATTTAATCAAAATTGTTAGGGCGGTTTTTAAGAAAATTTTTGAAAAACCAAAACATTCATAAGGATAAAAATGCTGTGTAACCAAAGGCCCATGGGCATTTTGGGCCCATTTTTCAACATTGCCTAACATTGATGAAGCTTATGTCATATGAAAACTTATGGGGAGTACTTTATTTTATTATACCGCGGCTTTCTTGTAAACGAGCTCGAAAATGGTGTTTTAGCGCATTTTATAAAAAAAAAGTATTTAAAAATTGAAACATTTTATAATAAAATGGCAAGACTTGCTAAAAAATATTTGGCCTTTTTTGAAAGTCAGAAGTCTGTTCTTTCATTCTTTCTCTAAATCAACTTATTTCTGTTAAAAGTTTTCGAAAATTCAAAAAATTGATATTGAAAAACAAAAAATTGAATACTGATTTTTTTGACAATTTTAAATACAAAGTTCTAAGAGATTGTTAATACAAAAGCTAATTTAGAACTTATTATTTAAATTTGTGAAAAAAATCAATATTTAAGTTTTTTGATTTTCAGCATTTTAGAGTTTGAAAGTAGATTTTTCCCAAAACTATAAACTATTAAGTTGAATTAGGAAAAGAATGGAAGAACAGACTGCTGGCTGTCAAAAATGGTAAAATACTTTTTAGTAAGTGTTGCCATCTTTTTGAATATTTTTTTTTTACACTTTAAATACTTTTTTTTATAAAATGCGCCAAAACATACAATTTTCGCGCTCAATTCCAATCAGGCCGCAATATAATAAAATAAAGTACTGTCCATAAGCTTTCATTTAACATAACTTTTATCACTGTTGAGAAATGTTAAAAGTGGGCCCAAACTCCATACAAGATTGCCCATGGTCCTTTGAAGAAAATCGGCCAACCCGGGCGCACAGACCGACGACGCACGATGAACGATATGGCGAAAACAACTTTTTTGGGCTTCTCTATCATCGCAATGTCCACCTTTACCACCTCGTATTTTTTTACACGAAGCAAGTAAAAAATAATAACAGTGCTTTTCATCAATTTCTCAAAATTAAGCTTTTAAATTCACCAAAATAATAAGGATTTTTAGTCGTAGCACCATCATAACAAACATATTCCTATGATTAAAGCAGCATTTATGTTCATAATGTAGACGAATTCATTGTTTCAAAATCAAGGAAAATCGGAAAAAAATATTAGTTTATTTAATGAAGGCTGTAGAGCTTTACTACCATTATCCCACCAGTATCATTCAGATTCTTTTAGACCAATCAAGGATTTAGGATGCTTGTTGTGTCTGCCTGCTGCGAAAGAAAATTTATCAAATCTCATTTCTATGGAAATGAGAAAATAATTTTCCGTCAGACAGAAGATAAAATGAAAAAAAAAAAAAATAAATGTACAAAAAGGGGATACAATAAAAAAGAAAAAAATTATCAAACATTTTGCGATGTAGCAGATACAGTGGGGTAGCTTGCATGGCAGAGTAGGAAAACAATTAATAGAACCACATCTTTTCAGTTTTTTTCGTTTTTTTTTTTTCAAAATGTAGTCGTATTGAGATAAAACATAAATCATTCTAAGGCTTTATGTTTTTTATGTTGAGAAATTTTAGCAAATAATTTTTTTAAGCTACCGATATTGCGCAACCATAAGAAACAGCACGAGACAATTTTTTTTTTTTTGAAGAGCGTCATTCTTTTTCAATTTTTTGTTTTGAGCCAATTAAATGTATTGATTCGATAATTTGTATATTTAACTCTCATATTTTATCTTTTTTCCTCGGTTACAATTTTGTATGCCAAGGAATATCTGGCTTTGAATGAAAAAAGAGAGTTTTGCCTTTGGTCACCCACCAATATCTTAATTTGGTAAGACATATTTGTAAATTTTCAAATTGATCAAATCGATTGAAAGAAAAGAACACTTTTGTCCACTTTCTTCAGTTTGAAGAGAAAAAAAAATTATTTCGAAAAAAAAATCAAAGGCATAATTCAATAACTTTTTCCAAATTTTATATTTTAGTTTTTTTTTTGGAAAAAATGTTTTTTTTTAAATGTATCGTTACTAATGCTGTTGAAAAAGTTGACAAAAGTTGTCTATTTTTGTTTTTCATTTTTTTCATTTTGATGACTGCCCCACTATGCGATGTTGAAAAATTCCGCGACTTTGGCCTGTCGAAAGCCCGCCATCAACACTGACGGTTGCTGCAAGCGATTGATGGGATCGTACTTGGCGTTTTTTTAGGATTTCTTTTTTTTTTTCTTTTTGCTTAGTTCTGTAGTTTTTTTTAATTTTCTCGGGGCCATCACGAATGGGAAAATTTCCACGCAAATCGTACTCACAGCAGTTCACAATCTCAATAGAGTAATATTCTCTTACTTGTCTCACAGTCCACATAGCTCTATATACTATAGCTATTGTTGATGGAGATTTCTTTGATGAGAAGATACACGGATTGATTTTCCTTGAAGGAGTAATTGAAAAAGATTTACGGCGTATAAAAAGAATGAACTGAATGCGCTTTAGCTAGCAGTGAAAATAAGCAGAATAAGGGAGTGGGGGATTTTTGTATAGAGAAACTTTACCGTCGTCGATATTTTGATTTTCCCCGATGATGAAAAAATATGCGCCGCATCATTGCGGCGGAGTACCTCAGGGCTGATTTATTGGGACTATTTGTGTTAATAGTTTAGTGAAATAATTTATGTTCGGCAAGCACCCATAGAGTAAGAGCAGATATTTGGTTGTTGTACGAGATTTTGGTTCTCATTAAAAAGTAAAACATAATTTTGGAGAGCTGTTTTGATTTATTTTTATTGAAGGCCACATTTGGAATCTTGTTAGAAAAATAAATAAATATTTAAGTAAAAATGAGATCAATTGGTTAGGTGTGTATGGATGGGTATTATGGGTATATGGTGTTGGTTTTAGCGACTCAGATAACAAAATATTGTTTATTAAAGAAGGTTTTTATAATACAAATTCTAAATAACAATAAAATAAATAAGACAATTAGAGGAATAATAATAATAATTAATTGATTTTCTTGAATTTTGTATAATTCGTGAATTGGCCTTTCTCTAGCGGCTTCATTGACAATAATTGAGGCAATAAATTGCTTCCCTTCTTGCCATTGCCTTGAATATTGTCAATCGAAATTATTGGTTTACATTAACGAGACTATTAATTTTGACATTTCATCTTTTACAAAATGATTTCTCTACGATTTTTAATGATTTCTCCTTCCTTTTGAAACAAAAATTGAAAACATGAATAGGAGGAGTGACAACAAATTAGTGAATTGAAATTTTATATTATGAAAAAAAAAAACAATCAGCCGTATTTATTAGATTTTTAAGTTAGATAGTGTCGTTTTCGAAATAGTCGAAAACATGCTTCATTTATCAAAACAAAAATCACATAAGTTAAGGTTTAGACAATCAATTCTGCGGTGTCTAAAGTTAGATAAAAAGTTAGATAACTTAAGTAGTAGTTACTGCACCATGTCTCCCATCAGACTCCCTAGACCACTAGCAGGTGGTTAACGGATTCTGAAACCTAGCCTGGCATTTTGATCCGCAAATCCCTTTTCAATACCGTTTTAAATTAAATAGTCCACCCGAGTTTTGGTATCAAAACGGCGCTCTTCAGCGCTAATTGGGTCACCGAGCTTAGGTCGCTCGGGGCCATTTCTACCTGCCTACCTAGGTAACTTTAGACAACAATTATATCTGTTTATTTATAACTTTTTAGGCTATCTTAAATTAGAAAACGTTTGAAAATAAAGTACGAATCAATTTTTTGGCATGGAAATCGCCACTGCCTCAAATATAAATATTGCCAATGAAGCCACAGCATTAGTTACTTATATCGATGTTGTTTCACAAATAGTCCACATTTACCAAAAAGAATAACATTCTTAATCTTCTTGTAACTTTGTAAGGCTTAATTTTAAAAATATATTTGGTTTAGCAATTTTAACCCGCGCGCCGATTTCACCGGTGATTCAGGGTTCATAAAATAAAGTCCAAAGGAATCCGAAAAGGCAGAACAACTTCTGAACTGAAATATTTTCTGAGGAGAAAGTTCAAGAAGTTCAGATGCACCCGAAGGGAATCCTTCTGAAATCTTAAAATGCGGTTATATAGGTATTGAAAACATTCAGCATGGCGAAAATGTTGCTTTGGATCTGGCCCATGATGAATCAATTCTAAAATCTTCCTCAGTTTTCCATTTCAGGTGGAAAAATTTCAAGAAACATCTTAAGTAATGAAGATCCCATTGATTTAAATATAATGTATAGATAATTAATAACGTGGTTAGTGCTTTTTTGATCCTAAGAGCTTTAAAAAAAGCTTTAATTCTGTAAGCTCTTGCACATAAGCAATAGGAAAAGGAGTCTTTTATGTGAGTTAGCTTACCAATGGTCACACTATATTGTGTGAATACTTTTAATAAACACAAACAGCAAGAGATCATATTTGGTTATTCATTGTGCCTACGGCTGTGGGCGAGTTAAGTCGTGAGGGATGTATGCCGCTTGAAAAAGAAATTACAAAAACAATGCCGTGGGAAGTCAGTGGCTATTGTGTATATTTAAGTGGCATTTTGTTTCGTGGAGTGCCTTGGGATATCAGTAGGTCCCACTGATTTGAAAAAAGTTTTCCCGTAAGGCCTGTATACTGACAAGAATAGTTGGACGAACTATAGTGACTCTCTCTCAACCAATCCCTTGAGCTTTTTAGCAGCTGGAATGGGAGAGGAGACTTAAAATTGTCTACCGAATCCGATGGGCAAGATGCAATTCTCATGAAAAAATCTTTCTGTTTTTAGATTAAAGAGGTTGAGATTTCATACCCAAACCATCCAGGTGACAGTCCCACGCACAAACCATTAAGCAAAAAAAAAAAAACACCCAGAATTGCGTGTTTGCTCAATGTATATTTAAGAGATCAACAAACTAAGGTATAATGACAATTAATTAGTTAACCACCAAAGCAATCACAAAGTACATTAACCATTTTCACTTCAACAAGGGTATACAATTCTCCTTTACCTTTAATTTGCGATATACCTACACTACATATATATCTAAAATTTCAACTTGCGTTTGACACATCATATAAAGCAACAGTGCGGTAATACATCGTGGCACGCAACACGATTCCTTCAATCAAAAGTTTAATATTGGATTTATACCTATCACATTTGCTTCTTCCACTAAAAATACCTCAGCGAGAGTGTATGGCATTGCTTTTGCTAACTATTTTTCCATTTTGTCCAGTCTGAAATATACGATTTTGCATCGTTTACAATATGCTTGCGTTTTTTCTTTTTTTTTTTTATAAGATATTTAATTACAATTACTGCCACCATTAACCACCATGAAGCAGTGTCGCGTAAGTTTGCTTGCTTTGTTATGTTAAATGATTGTAACGAAGACGCCCTTTTGTTTAAAACTTTAACCAAGTCAAAGGAAGACAAGAAAACAACAAAATAAAAAAAAAATGTATTTGAAATCTTATCCGACAAAGCGTCGACATGTAATCTGAGAAACCGCATCATGCTGCTGCTGCTGCTGTTGCTGTTGCTTTGCTCCTCTGTCAGGCCAACTCAATGATGACTGATGGCCAAGCCAAACCAAGTTGGTTCAGGGCTTCGGGAAGAGATAAGTTTCTCGTCAATCTTATGGCCCGTGCTTTTCACTTTTTTTTTTTTTTATTTATTTCTTCCCCAAACCGACATACCTACATAAAAATATCAACCACCAAGTTGAACCTCTCCAGCAGCGATGAGGGTTTCTTGGTTGAGGATATTTATTATTTTTATTTTTTTTTTGTATTTTTTACAATATATGGCCATAGAGCACAACATGGATATGTGATCGATATTAAGTACCTACTGCGCCTTATGCAATGTGTCAATTTTCATGTGTCAATCATAAAGGTTTCGATTTCTGAATATGAATAGCTTAGCTAGCTACAGATATTTATTTTTTTTTTTTTTGAAAATTTTGGTTTTAAGCAAAGTAAACTGAGACACATCGTCATGGGTGGCGGTGATAAATTTGAAATTCGTCGGAATAACACCGATATGACAATTTTTTAAGATTGACAGAAATCAAGAGTTTTGTAATTTTTTGACAGGTTTGGTCGAAATGAAGTGTTCTAATTTTAAACACGGTAGTGAAACAGAAGCGTTAGGTTTATTGCATACATGTACTGCACTTTCAATCGAACTGATATCGAGTGTTGCTGGTAACAAAGTTATTGACTGTTCGAAGGCTGATATGCGGTGTGATCTAGGTGTGACTAAAAAATAAAATATATTAATTTGGTGGTAAGAAAGTTTCTGAAAAACCGGGGCGTAGTGAATTAAACTCTCAACTATTCCTGTGTCCGTATTGTTCGGCAGTAATGGAGAGACTTCCAATTTTGGAGAGAATCCAAACTGCTAAGGTGAGGAGCACTTTTTCAAGAAAAGAGATACAACAAAAAGTACAGGAACTCAATGCTCAGTCTCCCGCAATCATATTCCAAATCTGTATCCCTAAGTACATTTAAATTAAAGCCTTATTTAGTACACCTACTTACCATTTATATCTACAATTTAATTTTGTAATTTAATATGTTTGAATAACCGTCATTACCTGCAAGAAAAAAAAAAACAATTTAAGTAATGAACACAAGTATCTATAATTTTAAATTTAATAATACTTAAAACATGTAGCCAATTTAAGCCAATATAGCTGCACTAAATATTTAGCCTTATTACACCCAAGCGACATTCACATTATTTTTACTTAAACAAAAAAAAAAAAAAACAAATAACCATCTATTTTTAGTTTTCAAAAATTATCTCAGAGTTTCATTTCATCCCACAACAAGGTGTCCAGGCGAAATCATCGTTTGTCGGTCGTCATGTGCCCTTAATGTTAAACTGAGTAGTTGAGAATCCACAATTGGCCACTTATTTGCATTTTTTAAAAACAGCAACAACAACAATCTATGTTATTGTTGATGTCAGTTTGGCGTCCGCCATGCTGTCCACTTCACATTGTGTCTATTGCCTTCACTTTTAAATGAGGAAGGCCGAGGTGGACTGTTATGAGTTTGCATAAATCATTCTAGGGCAAAATCTCAAGGCATTTAACCGACGCGAGGCAGCGACGAAGGCGACGACCGACGACGCGACACGGACGGAGTTGCTTCTTGCCAATCAACACCCTATATTCAACTCATGTCTCACATACATCATCTTAAATATAAATAGAGGTGTTAGAAGAGAGAGAGCATCTTCTTCTTAAATAAAAAAAAAAAAAATATAAAACACAATTCATATCACTTAAAAATGATAAAAATCATTTTTGTTGTTCTTTAAGTGGGAAACACAAGTGACAAGTGTGTACTGAGACTAATTCGATGTCAGCAGTTTTCAGAGGTTGTTTATGTATGTCGGTCGTTGAGAAGATAGGGCAACTATAGCACCAGTCTATGACGGCATAGCAATGGATGATGTTGGAGAAGATCAATTAAATTTTCGAAAAAGAGAAAACACTTTTACTCTTAAATGATGACAGCGATGCTGAAAGTATTTATTGGCGAGATATTTGCTGAGAATAATTAACGACTAATTGGTAACGGTAATAGAGTAAATTAAATATTATAAATGTCAACAATGTTGTACTCTTGTTATCTGATGTATCTATTCTGTTAAAGTGGAACTGATGGATTGGGAATATTGGGTTCATTTATTTTCTGATCGTAGAAGACAATCAACATAGGTATGTTTTGACATCATAAAACTTTTGAAATATGTGTAGATTGCACCTTTTATTATTTTTTGAAGTTTAAAGGCATACAAAGCATTAGCCTCCTTCCCCAGCACTTGCACCCAGGTTATTGTTATTTTTTTTTCTTTTTCTAAAATATTCAGTTAATTCTTGACCGCAGCGTCAAATCTTTCATACAATCTCTCCTCCTTATATGTTCAACGAATTGTTGGCTTATGGATAAGGTGACCATACGTCCCACTTTGGGCGGGACAGTCCCGCTTTCGAGCTACATATATGTGTCCCGCCGTCCCCAAAGAACGGAAAATGTCCCGCTTTGAAAATAGTCGATCAATGCACATAATATGATAAATCTTTTAAAGAATTCTTTAATAAAGCTGACAAAAAATCCTCTGGCCTGCAATGAAAAAGGTTATGCAAATATTGCCAACTTTTGATTACATTAAAACAATTTTTTTTTTTGACAATCCCCAGATCAGAATTTGGGTTGTTTTCTTTGCATTGTAAAATCTGCAGCGGCTGATTTAATTTTACAAGACAAGATTACTTTGAGTGTGGTTTCGTGGTTTGGAAGAAGTTCATAAAACGATGGAATTACTAAATTGAACAGACATTTATTGGTACACTCAAAGAAACAGAAGTGACCACAAAATAGTCTTGGCCGATTTAAAAAAAAAAAAAACAACCTGTTATTTTAAAGTAGATTGCCTATGGTCAAAATATAGAAAACTAGCCCAGTCAATTGGTCAAGATCAGTGTTCTATTTTCATTTTCGTATTTTTAATAAATACAATTTGAAAATAAGATCTGACAAAATCCTGCTCCATTAAAAATTGAGCTGACGCATCATCATAATTTTTGTCTTCAATATTTGAAAGCAAAGCTGAGAAATAGTTGGTTCAAATATGTTGGATGGCTAAGATTTAATTTTTCTGGACAGCCTATAATTTCTGTAATTTATAATTTCTGTTTTTATATTCTTATACAGCCATATTAATGACATGCTTCAAAGCTAGTTTCACTGCAAAACTAATTCTATAGAAGTTTCGAGATTTAATTTTGTCAAAAATAATTTTTATTGAAACATCTTTTGATTAAAATGCCAAAATATGTATGAGTATTTTGATTTAGATGCCGAAGTATGTTTGAATAATAAAAAAATTGTGAAAAATTTCAAAACTCGAAAACCCTTTAACTAGTTTTGCCGTAAAACTAGCTTTTAAGTAGTGCTAGTGTTATGTTACACGAGAGAAAAAAATTGAAAATTGATGATTTAAGTATTAAACTTTACTGGCGTCCCGCTCTGAAGAGAAATCACCTTACTTATGGAAAGAGTATGGAGAAAAAGAAAGAACCTGTATAAACAACAATAAACTTGTGTGTGACTAATCAAAATGCTAGTTAATTCAAATGCAGTTGTCAAACAATAAAACCTTCACTGGATCGACATAATCACGTGACCTTCGGTAGTGCAGTGCGTAGTGCACGTGGCCCGAAGATGATTGGTCTATGGTTCGATCCCCAGTGACACCAAAAAGTTTTTTCAAATAAAATTGAACATACATAGACTTAGCACCACTAAAGAAATTTTATGATCGGCCTGGCGACCGTAAAATAGCTATAACTCCAGCCTTACTTAAACATAAGTGAACAGAGCATCGTGTAAGTAATCAAAAATTGTATCTAAGTGTATGAAAAGATAATTGTATGAAATGAAACTTGATAGTAACATCTAAACAGTGTTGATTTTACATTATCTGTCTTTTTATTAAAATTTAAGTTAAAAAAATACCTAAAAAAATAAATAAATCTGGTGGCACAAACGGCTCATGAAGAACAAGGGCCTAGCGACTTACAACTCTCAACCATTCCTGTGTGCGTGTCTGCAGGAATGGAGGGGACCTACAGTTTATTGCCGAATCCGAACGGCTAAGGTGAGCGGAACTTTTTTATGACAAGAGATACTCTTGGAGGATTTGTCACTTCCTCGCAAGAGGTAGTAGCTCCGAAAAAAGGCGTGGAATTCACATTGGAATCCGCATTTATGGATTTAAGTTTTTGTTGAATATCTCGTTTTTTTGTTTGTCCTAAAAAAAATTGTAAGGAAAAAGTCATAGAAAATATTTATTCAATATTGTGAAGCCAACAAAGTTATAAAAATAAAAAATTTCAAGTATTTATGAAACTTAAGCTTAAATCTTGTAGATCTAGTCCAAATTAATTAATTTTCAAAGTCACAATTTGTTTGCTTAGTTTTGAGTAAAAAATCTAAGGAAAGTATATGAAAAAATTTATTTTCTTCTTTCTTGAGGTATTATTTTGTTTAATTCAAAATAAACAACTTCTTTTTGGTTAAATTATTTAATTCAATAATTTTTGAAACACAAACAATCTTTACACCTATAAATACTGGTTTAATTGAAGATTGAGTCATGTAAATTATAAATACAAGTCCTGTCAATTTAATAGTACGCAAGTTATTTTATCTAGATTTTTTACTTGCTCTAAGGGCTTGTATTGGTTTCGTGTAAAAAAAAAGTTTCGGCTTTGTATTAAAAATTGGCACTACGAGATGAAAAACTCCAACAAAGTCGGTTTCGCCATACTGTCCGTTTGAGAGCTGGAGCCTAAATGGGTAGCATGTAGGGTAGGTGTCTATAACAAAAAGTGTTACCGCGGTCTTGGTTCAATACAACCTCCTCTCATTTATTAACTTTTTCCCTAAAAAAGAAAATTGAATAAGAAAGTAATAATGAAGTTGGTACTTGTCCTAATAAGGATTTTTAGTTTGACAATAAAAAATGAAAAAAAAGTATAATCTTCCCTTTTCTAAGTTAGGCAATTTTGTCTAGGACCTATTATTATTATTACTATCACGTTTGAAATAATGACATCAAAAAGGCGTTTATTTGTGTCAGGCCTCAACTATATAAACCATTTAGATTGTCCCAAATACTTTCGATGATGATACATATTATATCAGGCCTAAAGACCCGAAACCCTCAAACAGAATGAATCAGCAGCCATCATTGCCATTCAGCTTCAATAGAAAAACCCTCTTGGGTGCCCTTCCTATATATCTTGTTTATATATTTATAGGTATGTGGCTGTATCTGTAGGCTTCTTGATAACAGATATGGGGTAGATATTATGTGATGTCCTCAATTCTCGATTTTACTTCCATTTATTTTGTTGCTGATTTTTTTTTTTATATCTCGACAGTGATGGTTGATTTGCCACTCTGTATCTGCAGGAGAAGTATTATGAGCCATTAGTACTGCTTTTGATTTATTTATGTATGCATGATTTTTTATGTGTGTGTCTCATCTATATGAGAGTAGAGCTGTGATGCTATTCTTCTGATGCAGCCCTGTGTGCAGTACCGGTAGGGAGAAGGACTGAAAAGAAATTGACCCAGATTTTAACTTGCATACACATTATGTCAAAGTGTGTATAGTAAGTTATTCGGTGGGAGGATGAAATACAAGATAAAAGGTATCTACATTTTTTTATTTTTATTTACGAAGAGATGGTACAAATTGCATAATTCGAGGCATCCTTCGAGTCTTGTTAAAAGGATTGTTTCACCTGCGAGAATTTCCATACTTTTGAGTAGGAGAGTAATTATTTATTGCTGAGTTTTGAGCTTTTAAGAAATAAATTCCAAAACCCAGCAGTTATAACAATTAATGCGGATGTGGTATTAATTTGAAAAAAAAAAAACAGAAAATGTACGTGTACATTAATAGTGGAAGCACCCTTGAGATATGGAGTTTTACTCTATTCTCTCTTCGTATTATCATCAAGGACAATTATGGTGATATTCTGTTGTAATCAGAGTTTGAATGAGAGGGTTCTACTTACAGAGGGAATAGGTATGTCGTTGACTAGTGAAATTTTTTTTATCTTTTAATGGAAGTTTTTAAGGACTTTTGGGATTTGTTTTGATGAAAGATTAGATCGCGAGAAAGGGTGAAATCGTTAAATAAGGGTCTGAAACTTAAATTGTTCGTTATCAAAAAGTTGAGAGATTGCAAATGAAGTTTGAGTTGGTACTTATGTATCTATACCTGCGTAAATATGATATTTGGGATACCTTCTTATATACGGAATTTCACCCTTGTATTGATTTTCCTTTTTTTTTTTTTAATAATTAAGAATGAAATATTGTTTGGAAAAGATTTGATTTTGAAAAGACTACATCAAAATTCTTAGAAGGGTCACAACCGACTAAAACACAATATAAATGATTTTGGAATGGATACTTTGGCTTGAGCCAGGAGAGGTAACTGAGAAGCATTATTTCCTCCATTTATCTTCGAGGTATCAATTTCCAATTAACGATTTTTTTTGCAAACTAGAGAGAAGGAACATAAAACATTTAGTATTATTGAACAACTAAGAGAAATGATATTTTGCAAAAATCACCAAAGGACTATATTTGCTTTTTTCATAGGTACCTACGTACCATCATTGCTCTAGGTCTAGACCTAGAGTATAGAGTCTAGATCAAATAGTTAAACATCTGGAAACTGGATTAAATCAAGTCGGACTGAGGAAAAAAAAAACGAACATTGTTAAAATCAAGTTACTGTGTTAACTTCAAAATGGGTTTGGCATTTTAGGTTGTTTTTTTGGACTTTGTTATTATTTTTTTCAGTATCATTTTTTTTTTCTTTTTTTTTCTGTGAACATCCAAATTGTTCTCTTCGAAATGCTTTTTTTTTTTTAAAGCGAAAAATAAATTTCAAATTATTAATAAATGTAAAAAAAACATAAAAGGAAATTCTAGAAAATTTGAAAAATAAGCATACTTAACGAAGAATGGAACGAGGAAATAATTATACCATTTTAAACACAGGTAGGGTTCATCTGGCGGATTATGTTTGGCTGTTTTTCATTTCGCAATTTCTTGTTTTACAATTTAGTCATTTCGCATTTAGTTGATTGGCAATTTTTGTATGGCAAGTTTTTATATTGCTATGTTATTGTTTCGCAAAATCATCTTTTTGCAAATTTCACATATAGCTAATTTTTATCTTGCATTTGATTATTTCGCAAAAAATTAATTCGCTAGTTATTATATCGCATTCCAATAGCTCGCATTTCATTATTTGGCATTATATTACTTCGCTAATTATTCTATCACATTTCATTATTTCGCTTTTTATTATTTTGCAAAGTATTATTTAGCTAATTAATAAAAAAATTAGGCATTTTATTATGCAAAATATTAAAATGCCTAACTTATAGCATTTGGCAAAAAAAAAATCCATGTTTTCAATTCTCCTCTCTTAAACTTTATTATTGAAAAAAGAACAAATTCTATAATATTTTCTTTGTTCTGCAATTAAATTGTTCATTTTATCCATGCCCAAAGCACCAAGCGTAGTTTTTTGTACGAAAAACCGTCAACTTAAAGTTTATCTTTGTTTCCTATTAAAAAAAAAACACATACTTACTTCGAAAAAAGAAAAAAACACAGACACCTTAAACAATAAAAAACCTACGTTTAAGTATAAAAAAAAAAGTTAGTGTTATTTTCTGTAAACATTGGTACGGAAATAGCCAAATAAAGCAATGGCGAGATAAAGAACGGCCAAATAACGAATGGCCAGATAAGAAAACGGCCAGATACAGAACTGCCAGATAACTAAATGGCGGGATAACTAAACGACGAGATAACAAAACGGAAATTAACAGTTAGCACAATCATATCTTGCAAAACAACAAACTACCACCTACTAAATATGCGATATAAGAAACTGCGAAAGAACTTTTGCGACATGATCGTTTTGCGTGTTGATCTAAAGACAAAACGAAAATTTGCGAAACAACTATTGCGAGTCGATCAAAATTTATTTTGATAGTTGCGAAGTAAGATTTGCGAAACAATTTTCGTCCAAACGGCCGGCACCATTTAAACACATTTAATAGATTTTTTCATCTTAAGGGTTCTTTAATTTTGAGCCAGAAATTAAGTTTTTTTTTATTTTAGACTTTCACTTCAGTTCAAAAAAAATTCCGACAGAACTGAATTTTGGGGCAGATTAATTGAAGGGTCCAGGGGAAAAACTTCACAAACCAATTTTTTTTTCAAAAATTTATCTAATGATGACATTTTATAGCTTCTGGTGAGTACTGTATGATGTTCGATTTACTTTTAGAAAAAAATAAAATGGTGATTCTACAAGAAAAATAATTAAAAATAAATGCCGTGCTGCGGAAGAACGACTTAAGTCCAAAGCACTGTATGAAAGAAGGGCACAAGTTCAAACTGTTCACTAAAATAATTCGAATTAAAAACAGAATGCAAGAATTGGCACCTTAACAGAGGAAAAGACACCCCTTCCCTATGATGTTTTGCTTGACTCAAGTAAGCCTATATGCCCTAGCCTTTTGTCGCATATGATTTCAAAAAATAGGTTCGAAATTTCGGATCCAAATTTTGAGAAAAAAAGTATTTAGCAAAAATCCTGATAGATTTTCTTTGTTCTGAGGATCCTCAAGGCTAACTTTTGCATGATAGATGTAGGGTATAGGATGAGTAGAACCTTTGCCGGCGCCGATACCCTTATTTGCATGAAAATTTTTTTTATTTTGCTTTTATTTTAAAGAAGTAAGAATTCAGAAAAAAAAGTAAAGTAGGCTGACTATACATATCCATAAATTAACTAACTTATTACGAAGATTTCTCTTATTCCTGTGAGAAAAAGCTTGACGTTGGTAAGCTTTTTATTTTTTTTTTTTTCTTGGACTTTTGTTTTCAATTTTTTAGTGAATGGAATAAAAACAAATATTACAAACAGATCCAATTAAAAAGAATTAATTTTCGACTGAAAAGGTCAGCAGACACTTGTCTGAAACAATAAAAACGCCCACTCACAATATTTATCCAAAAGCAATAGTAGACATAATAAACAGCTTTTTACCTCTTAAATTTCTTGAAGGCCATCAGTTTCCGATTAAGCTTTCTACTTTCAGCTTGATTTATAAACAAAAAACAACCCAAGAAGTGTTTAATTTATTTTGCCATTATCTATCTGGTCGTCGGTATATCCGATGCCTGGCAATAAATTTCAACAAAAACAGTATTCAAACAAGTTTTAGTATTTTTCTAAATTATATACCGCCTTCACTATAAGCCTCCCCTATACATTACCATTTTGATATTAAAAACAAAAAAAAAAACAATTAAATTAATTTTTGTTTCTTTTTCTTAATCTTCTATATTGATGTCGTAAACACCAAAACAAAACAATTTTACGCATTTTGATTGAAACATATTAAGACAACAACCAGATAATTGCAGAGCGACCCTATCAAATATTAAAGGGATAAGGGCGAGCCCTTGTAAATATGAGAGATGTGTCAGTAGAAATGATAAATGTTCCAACAAATTAATTTTTCTATTTTCGAAATCTTAATTTGTTTTTTGTTTTTTTTTTTTTTTTTTTTTTTTTTTGCCGGGAGATTTTTGTTAGATGTTGAATATTCTTTGTTTTACTTTTTTGAATGATTTATCCATTAATATAGACTGTTTTTCTTTTAATTATGAAATACCACATAAGTATAGAGTCGCTTGGTAGAAAAGCTAATATGTAAGATTTATTTAACTAAGATGTTGTAGTAAACTTTGATGTAAGGGAATATATAAATTTCGTGAACCTGACCTTCTTCAGGTAGGTCTACTCCATTTTTATATGAAATCAGTGTAACATTTCAAAACTTAAAGCTTTGTAAGAAATATAATTATATACCCGTGAGTTAATAACTTATACCTATTTCAAATTTTATGGATGAAAATCTGTCGATCTTTTGTGATTTTGTGTCAAAAGTTGTACCTACATACAAATTTGACTTTCTTGTTTTATTTATGGTCTCTTAATATTTAAGTCTTTCATCGGACTGAAAGCAAAAAATTAATGTTAACTTCACGATGCACGGCGACAAAAGAACATGATCGCGATGCTGGTTGGGTGTGCTGTTCAATGCTGCATTCCATTTGTTTGACTGAAACTTGTGTAAACTAAAAAATATGCACGACTAGATCTTACGATATTGCTGTTATAGTTATAATAACTTTAATGTTTTTTACCGAAAAAAATTTAAAAAAAATTCATAAGCAGTGAAAATATTAATTAATTTTATGTTCAATTAATTATTATTAATCTTCGTGGTTTGTTCGGATGCTTAAAACTTGAAAACGACTGGACTAAATTGGAGACTTCCTTCTGCGGGTTTGTTCGTAATTGCTACGCGAAAGTTAAGGAAAAAATAAAAGTCGTAAAATTCTCAACAAGTGGCGCTGTAGGCGCATATTTTGTTAGGCGGACATTTCGTTTTCAGTTCATTAAAAGGACTAGGAGTCCACCATACCGATTGAGCTCAAAATTTCAGGAAATCTTACGTGGAGGTCCAAGAGTGTTCCTGTAAGTGTTTGGTCAATGTCGCATCGGTCTAGCAGTTTGCCAACAAGGTGCTGCAGCATGAATTTTTGAAAAATTTCAAAAAAAAACCTGCGACTTTTTCAAAATTCCACAAAATGTCAGGTGGAACTAAAAAATGTGTTTGTTTAAAATTGGTCTAGCATAGTTTGTCAACAATGCAACAGCGTATGCATTTTCGTATACTAATTTAGGAAAAAATGTTCATATTTCGTTCGAAATTCGAAAAATTCTGAAGTGGAAGTCCGGGATTGTTCCTATGTGTATCAGAAAATACGATTCGTTTTTTCTCAAAATTCAAGAAAATTTACGTGGGTCCGAAAGTGCTCCTGAGTGTGTTTGGTCAAAATTGGTTTAGCAGTTCACTAACAATGCAGCAGCGCAGCATTTTAAAACTGATTTCAAAAACCACGATCCTATTTAGCTTATAATTAAAGGACATCTTAGGTAGTACTCTACGACTGTAACTACATATGTGTTGTTTGTTCAAAATTAGTCTTTCAATTTGCCAATAAATTGCAGGCGCGCATATGCTTGTTCGGACTAATCTCAGAAACCATGATGGGTTGATTTTGAAAATTATTTTTTCTTTGAAATGTAATACTTAGAGGATGACTTTAAAGATACATAATTTAAAATTTTTTTTTATAATGAGATAAATAACGGGGTAAATAAAGAACGCCATGCAAGCATGAATAGCATCAATGGAAAAAATAGGCCAACAACTTTATTTTGAGGGCGATACATCGTTCGCCAGGTTCGGCTAGTTTATTATATAAATTAATTATTAAACTTATTTAGCATGTGTATACCTACCGACCACCTAAGATATGTCTCTGAAGTTGGCAGGGCAATTTTCACTTAGAGTATAATGGGACCAAGACATGAATTTGCAGTTTTCTTGCATTTTTTTTTGCATTTTTATTACGGGTTTTGCAGTTCAAAAAATAGTGGGTGTAATCGCTTGACCAGCAAACTTAATTAGGAAGTTATCAGGTCATGCCCTTTTCTCCGCAACCGGTAAGGCTATCACATTTAAACTAGGCTCCAAATTTGAAGTTCTTTTTGCAGTTCAAGAAAAGCTTAAAATCAAATTTTGAAGCCCTCATTTAAAAAAAAATTCATAATTTACTGGTAAGTTCACTGTGAATTAAGCATTGACAGAACTTTTCTCAGCAAACCGCGCAAGCCATCTGGAGCCCTCCTAATAAAAAAAAAAAAAAAAATTAGGTCAAAATTGAATAAGCTGCCAAAAATAAAAAAAAGAAAATTTGTTTTGGGAAAATTCACCAAAATACAAACCCTATACCTATGAAACAGCATACACAAAATTTTTGTATCAAAATCGTTTACCTTCATTCGCATCGCAAATGAAAGGTGACGTTTAGCTTGTCATATTCGTAAAATATTTTTAAAATCGTTCATGGTAAAAATTCGAAATATTTGAGCTTGAACTTGCCGACTGCAAAATAAAGATTTTAACTTTCATGTCTTGGTCCCATTACTTTAAGTAAAAATTGCCCTGCCAACTTCACAGACGTAAGATTATCCTGTGTTTTAGAGAGTTCCAAGTCTTCTTCACCTCCCAAGGTCGAGGGACGGTTCAAAACAAGAAACAGCTTAATTTCCGTCTTCGAATAGATTAAAGTTTTAAACTCTCTGAGACCTTGGTGATTTCGAATAATCTCGCACTGAAAAATTGGGCTTTAAACTTTATTTTGTTTAAAAAAAATTTAACCTTTGTATGTTTTACAACTCCAGTAAAGGCAAAATGTTTTAAAAATTTAATGAACATACCTTAAAGTCTAGTCACTAAAAGTGACTATAGTGAAATAGCTATAACTCTAGTCTATACAAAATTGGTTGTATATAGATGTCACTCAAGTTTCATTCAAAACCTTCAAGAAACCTGAATATTTTTTTAGAATTAAAAATTTATTAGACCTCAGGAAAAAAAAAAGTTATAGATAAGTAATGTGGGCCTAATTTTTTCTCCTTTGCAATATTGCAGATACCAAGGCTAATTGAGTAAGTAATCACTGAACGCTACTACCCGCCTCAAAAGCTTGCGGTTTGAACTTTGTTCAATAAAAAAAAAAAAAAAACATCAAATAAAAGGTGTTTCTTTATTGAACTCGAGATAATAGTGTCTGCCACTTTGCGTCTTGTTCTGAAATCTGAATCATTCAACCAAGTATAGTAGCACAAGCAGCTCTATTCATGCGATGGGTCCACTCTCAAGTCCACATCACCATTAGCACACCAGCCACTTACAAGTTTTCTTTGAATTCTGTTTTTTTTTCTTCTTATGGCTTTTCCACTTGAGAATCGAATTTTCTACTCCATTCATACATATATGTTGGTATATAGGTACCCTTTCGAATGTACCCGGAATTGGGGTCATGTAATGACCTTGATGTTGCCGGATGAATAAAACAAGTTTCTTCAGATTTTCTAAGAGAACTCATCACCCACACTACACCACACATCACATCGACTCGGACGACCGAGACGACGAGAATGTAGGCCTCCTTTGTTAAAAGCCATAAGCCCCAGAGCTGAGTGGGTATAGGTTTTTTTGGTTTTACTTTCCTTTGAGTGACATCTGGGGCAGTGTGCCATGTAAGGATTAATATGCGAAGGAGTCACTTTTTCGCATAATGCATTCAGCCACTGCCACACATTTGTGACGCTTACGACCAACAACAGTGTATGTGATGTTGACAGAGAAATCAGAACAAAAATGGAACAAAAAAAAAAAACAATATTAGGGACAAACTTTTATGGGATTTTTTTTTCACTTCACTCCATATTTTTTTTTTTGTTGTTGTTGAGGTAGGTACCTACCTATTCAGCTGAGAATTTATATATGGGGACACATTAAAGTTTACCTTCTTTGATTTGGAACACTCTTTGGAATATAAAAACAAATGTTCTTAATTTGATGTTTTATTTGGAGTCATTCTGATGGACGAAGCTTTACTGAAATAATTTTCATAATTTAAATAACGACCCATAATTTTGATGTGTTAATGGCAAAGGTCAGGCAAACAATTTAGAGAGTGATGATAATAAAACCAAGGTTGTTAGTGAAAGTGAGCAAACGATGGGTATTCGAAATTTTCTTTTACTAAAATATTTTTTATAGTCTTAAATACGTGGCTGAAATTACTTCGGTTAAATTTGGAGTATAAAAAACTCCTAGGGTAATTTAGCAATTGGTAAATTATTTTCCTACATGAGATACATTAGTCTTATCTAAAATTTACACACATTCTTTTGTGTATTTTTTCTTGTCCTAATCCTGTCATCGCACACATTTTATATTCATACATGACCATGTTTATGACAATAATTATAAAAATAACATATATTTTGTAATTGCTATGAAAACATCTAAATGCCATTAGGCAACATGGTACATCTTAATCGACCTCCTGACTTTTGGCAACTCGTATATAGCAAAAACAATGAAAAATGTTTCCTATATAAAAGGATTCACCACATTCTTCGGTTTAGTAAATGACATCGGAATAATTCTCAACAACTCGGCTGTTGAATTACAAATCCGTGCTTTTAAAATTATTTAAATGAAAACGCTGATACGGAAAATTTTCGAAAATGTCTCCATACATGGATTCTCCTATATTGCACGTAACGACATTCATAGGTTGGAAAGAGTTCTATGGGGGATTTTATTATTTATTGCAACTTATTTTTCTGTGAATATTTGCTGGAATCAATTCGAACGTTATAAGGCAAATCCGACGGTATTTGGTGTTGAACGTATAATGGGAACTCGAGAGTTTCCCTACATGGGCGTAACAATGTGTTCGAATTATTTTAACGAAAACCAAGCAGACGCAATAATTCAGAAGTAAGTACATACCTACTACCAAACAAATCGAATTCAATTCAATATTCTTTCTTATGAACCTATTTTTGTGAGTATAAGTGGACAATTTAAAATCATTATAGAGGTTGAATTGAATTTGTCTGAGATGAGCTTTCTTATTTTATTTTTTAAGACAAGGGTATAAATAGTATCTACGGCTCAGAAGAAGTTCGCCTTATTGTTCATGGGGGGAGGAAAAAGTTAAGCTTTTCACTTTTAGGTAGAAACGGTTGTCGGTTGTCGGTTGTCGATTGTTTTGTTTAGTTTCTGCTTGCGATTTAGGTAGGTACTATAGCAGGGCAAGATATATGGATTCGTGCAAAACATCGAACTCGAGATAACAATCAAATTTGACATTATGAAAACAGGCTCCGTGAAATAACTCCCCAATGCAATAACCCCCCAAACCAAAATTGTAATAACTCCCCTAAATATTTTTCTTGTCAAGTCCCCACATTATCAAAGATGAAATAACTCCCCAAAAAAAATGAAATAAGTAACAAAACTACGGCGTATAAACAGTGAAGTATGTATGGTGGGGGTGCATGTTGCCTCCCCCCCCCTCCTGCTTGGCCCACTATAGGATTTGGAGTATAGGTATTGGTTGTATGCAAAATTTCTTTTGCATTTAAAGAATCTGGATTTAAAGAAACTTTGCATACACCTAATCTCGCACATACCCCAAATTCTAAATTGGGCCCAAAAGGGGGGTTGCGGGGTGGGGGCAACATGCTTCACTGTTTTTACGCCGTAATTTTGTTATTTCTTCAAAGAAATAAGTACCCAAATTTGGGGACTTATTTCATAGTTGAACTTGGGGATTTGTTTCATCTTGAAATAACCTCCCACTTTCAAAATGAAATAAGTCTCCAAAAATCGATGAAATAAATCCCCAATTTTTGGGGTGTTTTCTCATATGAAGAAACTTCCGATTTTCATATATTTTTTTTTTTTTGGGAGTTATTTCACGGAGCCATGAAAATAGAGAACACGAAAAAAGTGGGTCCCGCAATTTCGTCTATTTGTCTGTATGTCTCTCCACGAACTACAGCCTAAACCAATGAGGCGATTTTCTTTAAACTTGAAGTATAAGATTTGTGGGAAAATTGAGCTTTTTTTATTTAGCTCAAAAAATAGCGGAACTTGCTATACGACCGTTTGGAAAAAAGCTATTTATCTCAAAAACGGCTCTAACGATTTTTTTTTTTAATTTTTGTGGGTATATTAGTGGTGGTATGGTCTAAATTTTGGTGAACAAAAAAAATTTACCATAAATCGTTATTAACGGTACATGCCATAGAACCGTTTTTTTTTTTTTATTTTTATTTTCGACTTTCTCGTAAATGGATAACTGATTTTGATCAAAATTTTTACACTGAAAATCCTATCAAGTGTGAATAATACTGAATAGGTACAAATAATTTCAAAAAAATATTTTTTGGGTGTTAAAAAAAAAAGTTCAAACTTTTTTTTTTTTTTCGAAAACGTGATGATGATTTTTTTTGAAATTATGGTTTTAGGGTTATATTATTATATTCTTAAAAATGGCATACTAAATTTTTGTTTTCTACAAAATTTAAAGATATCTTATATATAAAAATAAAAAAATTCTAAGAAAACCGCACCAAAGATTTTTATAATTTTGCATAAAGGGAATTGCCCATTTTTGGCCAAGAGTGTACACGAAAGAGTTTGATATCAAATGAAAGGTGACGTTGAGCTTGTTATACAAGCGAAATATTTTCAAAATCGTTCATTGGAAAGTCGAGTTATCTGAGCTTGAAGTTGCCGACTTCAAAATAAATATTTTAACTTTTTTCCCAAGTAATTGTTTATATAGTGCGAAATAAATGACGTAGAAAAATGATTTAGGTTTTACGAGCTATACGCAACTAAGTTTTTCCAAGCTGCAAAATTGCTTTTTGGACTACTGGTATCTATCGTAACATTTTCCCAAAAAATCAAAGTTGGGCTATTTTGAACGACATACGATGTCTTTATTGACTGGGCTGACAAAAGTTATTTTTTCCCAAATTTACAAGTTTGGTCCCACTGCCCAGCGCAGAATTTTGTTATTTTTAACACAAAATTGGTTTTTATTTTAGTTATTAGTGTTTTTAATAATATTTTTAAATATTATTCTGAATATTTTGTTATATTTATTCCCTTTACAGAAACTGGAATGTAACAAAAGCTGACGATAAATATGGCTACTACATGGAGTTTTTGCAAATTTTAACCAAAATCCAATATAATAATCTAGAAATTCTCGAAAAATATAAGAATGATGATGTGTTAAGGAATATTGACTTTTTGAAAACCATTTGGGATGTGAGTACCTACCTAATTTTTTTTTTTTTTAGCAAGAGAAGAAAATAAGCCTTAAAATTTTTAGTTAAAATTTGGTTCAAATTATTGAAAAGTGTAGAAATGTATAATTTATTTTTGTTTTTGAAATATGTATCTATTTTTAGAGTACATTTGTACATTTCTAAAGAAATGATTGATACATATTCGGTATTATATACTTATTTTATGTGGATTACCTAAGTATATGTGTTTCAATAGGTGTTAAAATAAATATCCATTATTTTTTTCTCTTTATTGTTTTTTAAGATTAATTCCAGTCTATTTGCAAATAAAACTGGACAAAACAAATTCATAGGTGGAACCTTACAATACAGTGTATCTTTGGTTCATAGACCAAAAGAAGAAATTCCACCAGATAGTGTATTTCACAGCGTCATTACTGAAGTTGGAATGTGTTTTACAACATCATTTTTATACGAATATCAGAATCCTCTTGGATTTCAAAGGTATGCAGTACATAATTTACGATCCGTGCATTATTTTAAATTTATATTTAATATTTATTTTGTTTAAAGAGAACCTGAGAAGAAATATCGACCACAAATGTGCACCCCATTTGATTTGTGCAATTTGAATGTAGCACCAAATGTTGATATCGGCGATAAAATTGTTGCTGTAAGTCAAATAAAGTTTAATTAAGTCTGGTTCATACAGTGGAAATTTGTGAGCACATCAGTGAACCCAGGGAAAAAGCCTTTGGACTATAGCCTCGAAATTGGCAATTTAGTACACTAAGGGTCAATTTTTTAATAGGCAGCTAAGCAGTCAGTTAGTACTTAACCCATTTCCGGCTAGCGTTGCGAAAACGCAACGAAATATCTGCGAAGGTCTGGAACTTAACTGATGATTCAATTTAAATACCTAAACTTAAGCCTAGTACGCAGATCGGGAAAAATTTTTCTTTACATACAAAATTTTTCTCAGCACAAATTTTGTCTTCAGTTTTTTCACGAGCAAAAAAATTGTGACGTTTGTACCCGCTGTATAGGGTGAAGTCTCCACTAAATTTTGCCAGGAAAAATAATGTTCGAAGCATTAATTTGCGGGAAAAATTTTGACAGGCCAATAATTTTGCACGTTAAACACCATCAACTTTTATTTATCGATAATTTTACAAAAAGAAAAAAAAAAAAGAAGAAAAACATTAATTTTGCGCGATTTTTCCTACATTCTTGTAGAGATTAGAATTGTAGAGTTGCCTTTTCCCGATCTGCGTACTAGGCTTTAATAGTGAATTTGAGCGTTATTTGAACTATCTAATCGACCTTATTGGATGTAAATATTTTATTCGAAAAGAAAATTTTCGTGTTTTTTTAGGACCTTCAAAATACGAAATTTTGAAAATTTTGAGGTAGCATTTTTGATCTATTGAAAAATGTCATCAAAATTATAATTTTTTTAAAAATAATTTCAACTTTTGGAGTTGTTTAAATTGAGATACTAAAATAATTTGACGCAATTTATGTGAGTTGCCTGCCACACAGGTGAGATGAAACTGCTATGTTGCATTTTTGCAACGCTCGCGCTCGTCTAAAGCAGTAGCATTTTAACTTAAACAAATATTTGCGTTCGTTATTTTTTCAAATCAGAATTATTGGTTTTTTCTCAGAAAATTGTGAATATTTTAGTTCTGAGAAAAAAAAACTAAGTCATACAAGAGTGCTTTATTGGAAAATCCTTTTGACTTTATTCTAAGAAATAAATTAGCCAGTACTGCGTATAGAAAATCTCAAAGAATAGGCTATTTTTCTTATGGGCGTATTCTAATTCCCAGAAAATTCCAATTATTCAACAATTCAGGAGATGATTTGTTTGATAAAGCTATAAGCAACTATCGCATTCGAATTCGATGCACTGGACGCAGCGTTGGTAATTTGCGTTTGCAAAAAAATTGCTGAGGAAATAGCAATACGACAGCTAGAATTTAGAAGATTTGTTGTAAGAAAGTATTCAACCTTTTAAACTGAAGGAAACCTCAATGAATTAGTTCGTATTTGATAACATCAAGAATAGTCATCAAAACAGTAAGGCCTCTTCGATGTCGCAAGCGTTCCATTCAAATCTTTTTTTCATGCAAGAAATTTTATATTCCGTTTCATCCAAAATGCCAATTTTGATATAGCCCTTTCGGAGAGCGTTGCGAAAACGAAACGTAAATTTTCTGGAGAACGAGAAGCTTTTCCAATATTTTTGTTTACAGATTTCCTCTAATTACACAAAAAATAGAATAGACAGTATATTAAATTTCAATTCAACTGGAACTGGTAGCCTCCGGAAATGGGTTAAGAGCAAAAATTGGTTTTTCGTTGGTAAGATGTACATTATTCCTTACAAAACAAAAATGCAAAGTTTTAGCTTCATAGATTTAAATAAATAAATAAATTTGATGGCACAACAGCTCATGAAGAACTAGGGCCTAGTGACTTACAACTCTCAACCATTCCTGTGTGCGTGTCTGCAGGAATGGAGGGGACCTACAGTTTATTGCCGAATCCGAACGGCTAACGAGCGGCACTTTTCTGTGACAGGAGATATTCTTGGAGGATTTGTCAATTCCTCGCAAGAGGCAGTAGCCGATTTTTTTCTTTTAAATAAATAGGTGGCGAGGCTGGGGATCGAACCTTAGACCTCCGGCATGACAGTCCATCGCACTAACCATCACGCCACGGCTACTACATTCATAGATTTAAGGAAGCAAATAAACATTTAAACAAACATTTAAAAATCTAAGAAAAGATACTTTTATTCTTCCTGTCTTCTTTCAAAGTACATACACAACAACAAAGACATTGTAGAACCGGATAATAAAGCAGTCGTTCGACGTGAAATAAAACCCAATGAAATATCAAATGTCGATGTTGACTTGGAAATAGTTTCGGCTGAAAAAGAAGTTCGAAATGTTCCGATAAAATATAGAAAATGTCGATTTTCCAATGAAAATAATTTGAAATATTTCAAAGTAAGTTCAATTAATCACTTTGTATTTGTGTTTATAAAAAGTTGGGCAAAAGTGACGTCATAATATCAAAAATTGGTACTAAAATCTCCATTATTAACCGAGTTATGTGAGCTGCTGGAATCAACAATACTTGAGACCCAATTTAGCAACTTGTGGTCAAAATGAAACTGGTTTAATATCTGTCCTTGCAGACATTTGACACCATTTGCAGAAATTATATGGCACAATATGAAATTACTTTTGCCCAACCTTGTACGCATCACAGTTATTAAAAAGTCTTCTTATTTTTTATTTTTAAGATTTACAGACCTGTATTGTGTCGAAACGAATGTCGGATAAATGCTGCTTTGAAATTTTGTCAGTGTAAACCATTTTTTTATGTTGTTGGTCCAAATGCACCGATTTGTGATATTGAAGGATTACTTTGTCTAGCAAAGTCTAATTGGACCAACACTAAGTGTGACGAATGTGTGGAAATGTGCGCAGTTCATAAATACACAGCATCCAAAACAACAGCCCATGTTTTTGTAAGTTTAGTTTTACTTTTTCATAATCTGATATTCATGTTTTTACGACAAAAAAAAAAAAAATCAGAATCATCAACAAAGATAAAACATTTTTTGTTCTCTTTTCATCATAGAAGGAAGTAAAATTTGCAACAACTCTTTTGATGAACTTTAATCTACCAAAAATGGGAATGAGACGTCGAGTGGTCTTCAGCATTGATCAACTTGTCGTGGCTTTTGGTGGGGCTGCATCTTTATTCCTTGGCTGTAGCTTCTTGAGTTTCGCTCAGATCCTTTATTACATCCTACAGTATTTAGAAGAGAAACTCAAAAATATGTACAGACGTTATTTCAAATAAATTAGCTCTTGATGTTGTTAAGATGGCGCACACTTGTCAATTTACTTTAAGTATTTTTTTTTTTTTCATCTCTCATGTCAATTAGCAGCAAAAATTTTGAGAGAGGAAAAAATTGAATGGCTCATTGAAAATAGCCTGGTGTGTCAAAAACAGCAATGGATATTGAGAGGATTGTTGCTTGTTTCTATGCGACTATACAAAGCAAAAAAAAACTCCCCTCGAATGTGTGAGTGTGCAAGCGTTGCTGTTGTTCTCGTTGTTACATCAAGAGCTGACAATAGCGACAACATTCACGTTCGTCATCGTTCACCATGTTTTGGTGACAAAGAGGGTGACTTTTGCATCAAGGGTTGCTCCGGACAACCCTTTTGCTATATATGGATATCGAAAAACCTCCACTTAGCGCAAAACGAAGTTTCTTTATGGAACTCAACGAATATAAGTTTGATGTCCACGAGTGGGCGACGTTTTTATTACAACTTTTTCTGCATAAACTGTGCGAACTGACAGATGCCTCAGTGTGGGACAATGACCAGGGCCGGATTTAGGCATAAGCATTGCCAAATCTTGCTTGCATAAAAAGTTATTCAGGGTTACGTGTCAAAATATTGTCTTTTTTTGCAATTCTTTCCACGTGTAACCCCGAATAACTTTTTATGCAAGCAAGATTTGGCAACGGAATTTTCCGCCGATATGTTTCGCATGTCACTTGAATTTTTTCCCCATTGTAGGCACATTTTTCTGTGTTAAAAGCTATTTTCCGAAATTTGACATTTTTGATGTAGCAATATCTTGCAAGTGGTCCATCGTATGGAAAAATTGCCATAATCAACACAATTTTAAATATTCCCCGGGAGACGCATTCTTTCGGGAGTAAAATACTACGATTCCGATTTCGTTACAGCTTTTTTTTTCAGTATTTGACATATATGTAAATCAAATTGTAGAAGAAAAATAATTTATTCATGGGGAAACATTTCCCAGAGAATTTTCATTTAGAATTGGGCTGAATGTTTTATGTTGAAAATGTTATGGCCCGTGGCGTAATGGTTAGTGCGTTGGACTGTCATGTGAGAAGTCTGGGTTCAATACCAGCCGCTTCCACCTTAAGTTTTTTTGCAGGGCTACTGCCTCTTGCGAGGAAGTGACAAATCCTCCAAGAGTATCTCCTGTCACAGAAAAGTGCCGCTCGTTAGCAGTTCGGATTCGGCAATGAACTGTAGGTCCCCTCCATTCCTGCAGACACGCACACAGGAATGGTTGAGAGTTGTAAGTCACTAGGCCCTGGTTCATGAGCCGTTGCGCCACTAAATTTATAACTATTTTTCAAAAACTTTGCTTTTTGAGAGTTAGGCCCATCGCCCACTAAGCAACTTTTTGTTGCTAGCCCCAGCAACTTTTTTTTGCTCCCAATCCAACAAAAAGTTGCCTAGTGGGCGATGTGCCTTAAAGTAAAAAAAGCCGGTATTTTAGAATTTTGACCATTTTTTTTAAATTATGATTTCTTTTAAGGTCAATGCTAGGAGACAAATGTTTATAATTTTTTGTAAAGGGTCACGCAATGAACAAACTTTGCCAGAATATGTTTTCAAAACAACACACCGTTTAGAAATTATATGCGAAAAACCGATATTTTTGTCATTTAACGTTTTTTGAAATGGCCATATCTTCTTAACGGTAAGTCGGAAGAAGAAACATGTTAGAACTTTTTTTGTAGAAAATCCATTGATCTACAAGCTTTTCATCAAATACTTTTCTCTATAGCATTTACCAATAAAAAGTTATATGCGAAACTTCAGTATCTTCAACATATAACCCCTATATAATAGGTAGTTTAGACAACAGACTTTTTAGGCTATTCCTTATGTAAAAATAAAGTTTAATGCATTTAAAAATCTTTACTTACATTTAATAAATTTTTCCTGGGCTATTTATTGCAACTTCCAAAGCAATTGATATCTGGATTCAATTTTCTCTCAACCAAGAAGCTCTCTTTTTACTGGTTTCAATTCCATATTCTAAGGGCCAATTGTACAAACGTGGTTCCTTAAAGCCGTTGACTCTCGGTTAATCCGCCGAAATCGGCGAATTAAATTTGCTGAACCACGACCCTAAGAATATTGAACTTTTTGATCCGAGTTTTCTGAAAATGTCAATTTTTCGCTTAATTTATAAATGTTTCCTAGGTGATAAATCCGCTTTTGATATCGTGATTTAAGAGATCCTTTGTCGATGGAAATTTCATTTTGCTTATAGTTACGCGACTATTTTCCGGATAAAAGGATTAAAAAACAATTATGACTAAACTTAAAAATTCATACACAAAAAAAAAACAAAAATATATCAAAGCGCGAAACTTTGACATCAGAATTATTGTTCTATGAGTGTGGGTGGGTGAAGAGATACACCTATGAATATACATATGCTATGTATGTTAGGGTATTGATGCTGTCTAACAAAACATGTATATCAATTTTTTTTTTTTTTTTCGTTATCGATTTATAGACCTTGGCTTATGAAAAAAAAACGGATTACATGTTTATATAGAAAAATATCTCAAAGGGTTTATTTTTATTCTATTTATTTGTTTGTTCCTTTCCAATTGGCCTCGGGAGAGGATTATAATTTCCATCTCTTTTTTATCGAATATATTGTTTTTCTTAGATTGTCGTTATTAATACTTTATTTGCGGGAATAATGGTTTGTTATTTATACATACAAGTTTAGGAAGGTATGTATGGGTGTGGATAGATGGTTGGATTAGTATTGACATCCGTATATTACATCGCCATATACATAGATAACTTATCTTTCTTTATCTTAAATGAAACCTTAATAAAAACCAAATTTACAAGGGTTTATTTTTGTTGTCCTCTAAAGTTGTTTCCATCATACCATTAAACAAATATAATCAAAAACGTAAGACGCAAAAAAAATAGATCAGCACCAACCGAAACATATTCATGTGCTATTCGCATAAGAAAAAAAAACGGCCCTGGAAAATCTGACCAATCTAGATCCAGGATATCGGTTAGTTTCTTGGCATTTCATATAGCTTTGCAATAGTTTGATATTTCTTAAATTGATGATCGAAGAAAAGATGGTGCTCTATCAGCATCAACAAGAACATTGACTTTCGTCGTCAAATACGTTTTAAACAAGGCGTCGACGACGTACAGTGGTGCACTTTCTATAAAGAGCGGGAAAAAATTGCATAAAAACTGAACAACTTAGTTGGTTTTCATGAAATTTTCAGGCGTGATAATAAATGGCATGAGAAACGAAAACAATTAATTGCCGCCCACTGCCACACCCAGTTAAAAAAATGAAAAACTGTAGTCAAAATGGAAAAAAATCAAGGCTGTTCTTTAAGTAACCAACCCTGAAGATGCCTACACCTACAAAAGCTCTGGGATCTAAGCGCAAAAAAAAGTATGACATCTAAAAGGTCTATTGTCAAAAAATTTCAACTATTTTCAGAAATTGTTAAGTCATAGGAAATATTTAATCAATAGTCAAGATTTTTAGTACATCGTGGGATATTTACAAATAAAGTTAATCCATCTAAAACGAATTTTAAAAGTTTTTCTTTTTCACGACCGAAAATTCGGTGCATGGAGTTATGAACTTACGTGTTTTCTCAAATTATGAAAATCAATATCAAAAAGATCGAAAGTTTGAATGTCGAGAGTAAAAATTCAACCCCTTCGCCAGCAACTCTCAAGAATCAAGAACTGTATCTACTTCTGAGTTTGCTCTCGAGAGCGACCTGAGACTGAGATCTATTTTCAGTGTTTTTACTCTCAAATGGACAATCATTTCCTCTCATTGGACAATCATTTCCTCAATCATTTACTCTCATTTGGACAAAATTTCAGTTTTTTATAAGAAATCAATGAATAAACATTGAAATCTGTTCCTCCAAGGCAAGGCAAGGTGCTCTTGTGCAAAAACCATTTTACACTCATATGAAGCTTAGATCAAACAAATACAATTTGACATACTTTTTGGCTATATCTTCATCTCATTGATTCAAGATTAACAATTTCTTAAGATTTCTGTGAGTTTTTTTTTCTCATCATTTAAATAGAGATGAAGGTACTTATCCAATGCGTTTTTGTCTTCAAAAATGGGAGTTTCCACAGCCTTAAGCTAGCCGTGTCGCCTCTGTTCTGCAGTTTATAGTTTCACGTCATAAACTCATTCAAAGCTAATATACCACGAGACAAATCCACGAGCGCGACACACTTCAACGCAAGTAGAAGAAAAAGAGAAAATTATTATGTGGAATAAATTTGCGGCAGAGAAGCAAAAAAAAAAAAAATTAAAATATATATTAAAATGAAAATCGCATTAATAGCATAAAAGAATTCACTTTAATGGTTTTTGCAGTTTTCACTTTGCCCTCATAATTCCCCTAAATGCGGTGGTGGGGTGGGCTAACAATTTACAGTCAAAGGTGGTTTGGCTATTAAACAAAAATTTTACTTTTATATACTCTCAGAGCAAATGTTTATAGCTTGGTACATGGTTCGATTCTCAGTGAAGATTTCCCAATTAAAATGAGCTAAACTAAGCACCGCTTATTAGGAGTCTGATGATCGAGGTGGCACTCGGGACCTGGTGGCAGCAGTCGTAGTTGTTTCATTCAAATATGTTCAATGTAAAATGGCCCCCGAAATAGACAGCATTTGTACAACATTATGAAGAATATTTAGCCCAATTGTTAATGAAAATTCCCGGGGAATAAATTAATTTTCTTCTACAAATTGACTTATTTGTCAAACTGAAAAAAAGCTGTTTCGAACATTAAGAACTCTCATTCCCGCTATCGAAGGTAAAAATATAATACCGAGAAATTCGGAAGTATTCTACTCCTAAAAAGAATACATCTTCCGGGGAATATTTAGAATTGGACTGATTAATTGAATAATGAATTAAAATTCTTTATAAATTTGTCTATGTTGTCTTAATGTTTTAAGGTTAAGTTTAGTAAGCAAAATAAGAAATAGTACATATTTGGAACAAAAAAACACCAGATTAAGGATATTATCATGATCATTTGATAAGGTTCAAGAACACTGTTCTTCTTCTCTTATTTCTCGCACTGAATTAAGTATTGCTCTCAATAAATTAATCCATGATCCGAATTTATAATTGCAAGGGTTTCTCGGGGTCTTCAAAAGCTCTTGGCCTTGCAGGGCTTTAAGTGAAGGCTAAGGCTTTCTATTTTAAGGCACTTATACAAAGAAAATTGATGGAATTTCGGTACCAAAATATATTGTAGTCACATAATTTTTTTTCGTCAAAAAATATCTGATTTATTTTAAAACTTTCTTTTAAAATCAATTTATGTATTTATTTCAACTATCGAAAAATGGTTTTCAATGAACAGTTGATTTTTGTTTCAGTAAAGTAGAACACAAAGTTCCAATGAAACATACATATGTAGCTATCTGTTGGATTTTCTTTCTGTTCTCATCTGTCATTATTTCGTTCAATGGTCAACTCTAACCTCAAAATTTATATTCTTCTTGTGGGCACCAGAGAAGTTTTCAATGATAGCCAAGTTTCAATGATTGCTACAAACCGACTTGTCAAAATAATTCTACAGTTTGACTGATTTGTGTTTCAATGCTATAACTACAGCCAAAAAAAAAACTTAAAAATTGAAGTCGACTTGACGTAAATCATATTTGGTATGTAAATCTGCCTTTGACTATGAAATTTACTATGTAGAGTTCATAAGTACTTAGCTCTGAAATTATATATCTATTTATGACTTCACTATGTGCAACAAAGGGGCTCTTAATGCAAAAAACCTAAAGAAGTTTTTTTTTTTTTTGTTGGTTGAACTATAAGCATTTTGTTATTTTCAGTTTTGTGTTACAAAAGAAAGCATAAGGTTGGTGAGGAGGGAGAGAGCGAGGGAAGGAAGAATGAGAGGGTTCAAGTGCTGTATTGTCTTATGGCTTCCTCTTTTTTTCTATATTTTAAATCGGGAGCACCAAAGGAGTAATGGCATATAATTAAATTGAAGAAAGTAAGTATCTTCAAATTTCCATAGCTGATGGTTGTCATAAGGCTATAATAACCAACTTAAAGGTAAATTATAATTTTAAACCTTTTATACGGATCAATAGCTTTTGTATATTTTACTTATATAACGGATATACACGTCCAAAGTTGTGAAGTGCATCAGAAAGTAGTAGAATAAATGGTTTTTTTCTATTATCTCTTGTCGTAGGTTTGAATTTTTAACATAAAAGTAAAAAAAGGCTAAAAGAAAATGTAGCTAGGTATTTGTAAAACTGAGTTGAAAATTAAACAACTACAATACAAATATACAATACAGTAAGTATCTCTAGAAGTTTGACTACAGTATTTTATTTACAAAAATCGTTGTCCTGATTAATAATTCATATTTTAGTAAAAGTTTTTTTTTGGTTAATTACTTAATTATACCTTTTTTTAAAAAATTTATATAGTTGTATGTCAATATGCAATTTTGCAGAATTTGTACAAATTTTAGACATTCATCAGACGATATCAGAAAGTATTACATTTAAAATCGTTTCACAAAATAATTAAAAGAACTAAATATGAAATATATATCAGAACCGACAAATAAATGAGATAAATAAAGCTATAATCTCAAAAACCTAACTTTTATGGAAAAAAAACAAAAAAATAATAGCATGAATCACAAACCAACCGACGGACGCCACGTTTGTTGTTTTTTTTTTTTTACTTTCAACAAAATATTATAACATTAAAAAAAAAATTAACTTACGAGTTTAAATGAAAACTATAGAAAAAGTTGTTACCTGAAATTGAAAAAAGAAGAAGAAAATTAATAAATTTATTCACGCCATCAAATTTCTTTAAGAAAAAAAGACATTCGAAAATCGCCAAAGCAATATAATCGTCAAAATAATAATTGTTCTTTCCTTTTCAGAAAAATAAGGTTATACATATTATATGTTTAATCCTAAGAATATAATTTAAAAAAAAATTAGTTTTTAAAAATTGATCGAACGATTTTCAATACTTCGAATGATAAAAAATAAAATAGGTAATTTGTTGATGATGAATTTATTAACAAAAAAAATTTAAGAAACTGTTCAAACAACAATATTTAAACTATTAAGTGATGGGTTAAATTTTGATCCGTGGTTCAGGATTTTCAATCCACCGATTTTAGCGGAATAACTGGTTTTCATCAATGGTTCAGGCCTGTATTTAGCTATTATCACATTCTTTAGCCTTGAGAAACCGTTAAACATCAGTTAATCCGCAGAATCGGTGAATTAAATTTCCTGAACCACGGGTTAAATATTGAACCACGTTTGTACAACTATGGCCCTAAGGTAAATTAAAAATTAATTAAATTAAAAATAAATTTTCAGTAGATATAACAGATTTTAAAAATAAACTAAAAAGTATAATAGCTGCATTTTATTTTCACCCAGATCTGATCCGGATTGGATTTGGAAACATAAATACAAGTATAACAAAAACAACACAAGATCCAGGTCTGCCTTTGGATTTGGATTTCAAAATCCATTTTCTGAACACTTTCCTAGCAATATTTTAATTTTATAAGTTGTTACCACTGCTGAAATTTACAAAAAAGCCTCAATAAAATTAAAAACTCTCGAAATCAAACACATGCCGCCATCATTCCAATTTTTTTATGAGTTTTTTCTTAATTTAATAGAGCCGACGCGTCGCGAGGCACGGAAAAAATACATAAAACCTATTAACTTAATGGAAATTAAACTAAAAAAATAAAACTGTTCCATTTTTAAACATTCGCTCTTAGATATCAAATATTATTTCAAACAAGATTTGTGAAAATTTTCCTTCTGTCAATTTTATTGTGCAAATAAAGCCAACTGTGAGAAATAAATACGTTTGTGATCCAGTTTGTTTTATTATCATGATCTGATCCGGATCAGATCTGGGGGAAAATAAAATGCAGCTAATATAATTTCTTCTATAATCTGTCCAACAATGATTGTCAGTAAAATCCTTATGGGAAAGCTTTTTTCAAGCCATTGAGACCTACTGATTTCCCAAGGCAATCTACGGAACAAAATGCCACTTAAATATAACTAAACACTTTCCATGGCATTGTTTTTGTAATTTCTTTCCCAAGCTACGTCGAAAAATTGAACTGTTAATGAATACAATGTGATTTATAGATTTAGTTTAGTTAGATACGTTAAGTTGAGTGAAGTTGTATTGATTTCATAGATTTCATATTATGTTTCATTTTATGTTCAGAAAAGTTTTGTTTGTTTTTTTTTTTTTATGCAAATATCATTTTCAAAATATATAATTATTTAATTAAAGAGTGTTTAATATTACAAATTTTACTTAACAAAGTATTTATTATGCATACTGCGGCATCGGGATGACAGCTTTTATATGCGATAGACTTATGGAATATACTCCAACCAAACTGAGATACAAAACGTCCTATCTTCCCTATACTGACAATCTTTGTTGGATAGAGTATAGCTCCATGCATTCAGTATAAAAAATGGTGGGGCGAATCCAATAGAACATTTTAAGGAGGAAGAGAATGAATGCGCTCCACGTTTATAGTGTTAAATGAATGGAGTTAGAACAGATGATTCTATATATTTTTTAGTTCATTTTAAAAACGTGTTATTTTCTTTATATAAAAATGAATCCCGTTTTGTGTTCATACGCTCATAACTCGGCTAAACATCATACGATTTAGTTGGGGACTTTTTTGTTGGATTTGTATTGAACCGGATAAACACACAACGGAGCCGCAAATTGAAAAATTTGAATTAAACAATTCGAACAACAAAGTCAAAAACATCTTGAAATTTTAAACTTTCTGAATTAGTTTTTTCGTTCATATACACATAACTCGGCTGAACATCACCCAAATTGGATGAACATTTTTTTGTTGGATTTGTATTGAACCATATAAACACACTACGGAGATAAAAATAGGAAAATTAGGCCGGAAAAGTCGGAAAGCCGTGAAAACTTTTGAATGAGCTTTCGAAAGGAATAACTTTAAATTAACTTTTCGATGACCTAGAGACTTAGGACTTCAAAAAACTTCTTGTCATCTATTTTATTTCTGACCTAAATATTGTTTGTCCCAAGCTAATCGAAAAGTCATTTTAAAATCGATATCTAGAACTGAACTGATGTTTGGAAATTTTGTTGGTCCCTATCCTTTGAGGCAATATTAGGCAATAACAATAGAGTGTGGAACTGTGGACCTTGGATGACCTAAGACCACAAATATTCAAAATTGTGAGAAAAATGTTTTTTGCTTTTACACTTTATTCTCTCCAACCAACAACCAATCAAATAAATTGAATTAAAGATAAAAGAGACAAATAGTGGAAAGCACTGGGAGGGGCGAATATGTCAAAATGTAGTTTTAGGCCTTAGACTTTTTTTTAGCCATAAATGGCAATCCGGCCTGTTTTAAATTATTTTGAAGCCAAAAGTTAAATTATGAGACTCCCTTTTTTTCTCTTCTATCATCATAATTGACATCATGGTTTTATCAAAATATAAATCAGTTTGCTAACAAAATAAAACGTTGCGAAAATTGGACCAAACATCAAAAAAAATCCCGACAGAGCTGAATTTTGGTGGAGCTTGCACAAGCTTTACAATATCATTTATTTGCTTATATGTATGTATGTACTTTTTGCATTGTATAAAGGTTGTTTTGCATAAGATGCTACAAAAGGATTCTATATTTATATGGAATGCATAAATTTCAGAGCTGATTTGGACATAAAATTTCCATCTAAATGATCCATAGGTACCTAACCTAGATCTATTATTTTTACCATATTTCCACGTCCATTCCTACCTAACTACTACAAAGTTTTCCTAACAATAACAAGGCCTTTGATTAATCTGTTGAATTTTATTTCATTTTTTTGAACTTGAAAAAAAAACCAAACATCTTACCTTTAATTGGAGCGTGAAAGATCCAATTCTTGTGTTGATTTCTCATCAGCCTCTTAAGTTAAATACTTTGGTTGGCTTGGCTCTCATGTCACCAGCAACCTTGCGACAGATACATTTTACACTCCTGTCTTTGATGACAATGTGCCAAAGACTAGCCGATTCGTTATAATTCTCACAGTAGACTATTCAACAGTGCGGTATTTAATTCCCCTTCAGATCGGTTAAGTGAGAAGAATCTATACTTACTGTCGCCATCGACATACAAGATACAGTCGTCGTTTTTCTGTCTAAAAACAAACTCATTCAAATTGTTCGCAGGCACATCGAAAAATCTCGACTTGCATTAAACCCGCATATCATCAGAGCCTAGCCCAATTGAACAATTGAATTCGAGTCTCTTTCAAGCCCGGCAACAACGTTTTATATTAAAGCTGGTGAATGGGTTCTTCAAGCGATTTACTTTCGAAAATGATCCCACCACTTGAATTTGAATCTAAAAAGCAGGAGATACCCGCACTCTTCCCGAGAGTAATCGCTTCATATACACCAGGACAGGACTGTAATAAAGGTTTTCCACTTGCCCAACCGCAAAGAATGTGTAGTTGCTTTTATGCTGTTGTTGAATCTGTGTTGAACAGAAGAACCTTTGATATTTAATAACTCGTTAATAAATGGCTTAAGATACTTTTATTCATAGAAATTCAGATACACATACTAGATACTTTGCATTTTGCGACACCACCGACACGAAGTCAGGCAGGGGAAGGAAGCTTGTGCACTCAGAGCGGAACAGCAAGTCGAAACCATCAACGAGGATTGTCAATTAAAGTGGGTGGTTGGATAAAAAAAAATCAGCAAACGGTACAACGCTGCTAGCATCCTCTTACGCCACCCCACTTCCCCAACTGACTGCCTGTGGCTATAGGGTTATGTATTTTATATCGTCGGCTAAGTAGGGATAGGGATACGTTGTCGACACGATTGCCGGTACCATATGGCGACTTGTCGGTGGATGTGTAGTATTTGCTGCAACTGCCATGTAAATTTTCTACTATCCGCCGGTTTGTCGATAAGAAAATGTATATATTACTTAATCTTTTGCCAGATGTTATTTTTTTTTTTTGCAAAAAAACTAGGAAAAAAATCTTTCTTAATAAAATTGAATTATAAAATAAATGTACATCTTGGTCGAAGGTATTTGCTCGTTGGTTCAAATGACTTGCAAACAAATAAATATAGAGAAATAAAGAAGAGCCAGGAGCTGTAGGTCAGAAAATAAATAATTAAAGATAGTTTTAAACTGGATCCGCAGTGAATCAGAGTCTTGTCCTCTTTTTCACAATAAATGGCTGAAAAGAAAAAGAAGCATCCCACTGCGAATCCAATACTACGAATTCCATAATCGGCGTTAATATCTCTGAAAAGTCGTTCTTTTCGAGAAATAAAACTGTTAAAATCTATAGCTTTAAATTTTTTTCAAAACTTTATTCACCCGGCTTTGAAGATCCTTTCAAGTCCTTCGTTTAACGCTAAGGCGAAAGTAAATAGAGAAACGACAGACTAACTAACGATATCGAATCTGGTTTCATTTCAGTTTGTTTGATTAAAATTTTAAGATTTGTTGCACGAAACCAATATCTTGCCCTCTAAAGTAAGCTTAAACAGAAAAATAAAAATATACAACGCTGGTTATTGTTATGGTTTGGCGCGACTGGCAGTACTAGAGGCGCCATCCTACACATCGACTATTATGAATAGATATAGGTGCTCTAACCTTAATAGTATATGTGAAAGAGATGTTTAAGAAGTGTGTTTAGTGAACTGTGGGTTTTATATTCCAAAAATAATAATAAAAAAAAACTGCAAACTTTGTAAATATTGAGTAAGAAAGGGGATTACTTAATTTATTATTCATTGTTGTAATTACACCGGATTGCGTGGAATGGTTTTAATTTTAATATCTGTATAAACGCATTTCGGCGGTAGGTGTATTGCAGTTGTGAAATATCAGGCAAAATCATTAAATGGAAAATTTATTCGATTTAAATAAATTTTAACGTTTATTTAGGTAGGTATCTTGGAAAACAATGTTTAAAGTGATAATGTAGAAATAGCGTAATTAAAAAGCTTTTAGAAATGCGAAATACTTCACGGGGAAAGCAGAAAGTCATTTAAAAATTACAACACAATTCGATAAATGTTTTATTTATTGCTAAATTTGGATTCAGGTTTTTGCAGTTTTTTAGCCAGAAAAAAAAACGTCAATTAATTTTTTTTTTAACTCTATCAGTTACTAATTATGACATTGTGTGTAGACTAAAATTATCCCGGAGTTGATATCATTGGTTGTTCTCGAGATATTTGAGCCGAAAAACATTTTTCAACAATTTTTAGTTTGCTTTGCAGTTTTTTTTTGGCCTTGAAAAAAAATTGTCAGTTAATTTTTTTTTTCAACTCTACCGATTATCAACTATGGCATTGTGTATAAAAAAAAATTAACCCGAAGTTAATATATTTGTGTGTTCTGAAGATATGTGATTTTTTTTAAAACAATTTTTAATGTTTTTTTTTTTAGTTCATAAAAAAAACTGTGGGTTGGATCTTTTTAAGTCTGACCATTTTTCCACTGTGTCATGCGTAGAATGAAACCAGTCCGAAGTCGATAGCGCTATTTGTTCTTGAGATATTCGAGATACGAGCCATTTTACAACTTTTTTTTTTTAATGACTGTAATGAGATAACCGCTAATTGAAATTGTCTGAAAAGCCTTTCTGCACATTAACGACCTTATTATCTGTAAAATAAAATTTATTTGAAGTCGATATCTCTATCCGTTCTCGAAATATAGTCGACGGAAAAATGCTCTCAAAGTACAAACATATTTACACAATACACAGGCAATAGGCATCTCTCTAAAAACCATAGAATCGAAAGACCTCGAAACGTGGAGAAATGTCAAAATTTTCAATTCGACAAAACGGACCATTTACAATGGGCCCTACCAATAATCAAATTTTAGTTACGACTTAAATATTTTAGTAAAATGGACTTTAATAGAATGGGCTCTAAGTGATAAACCGTGCATGGTATTACCTAAATATTTAGGTGGACTATAAATAATGAACCATATATTTAATTTACTCCAAAAAATTGAGAATATAATGTATGGTTAATTATTTAGGACCCACAACATTTTGGTTAATTTCACTGCAATATTTAAGTCATAACTAAATTTGATTATTGGTAAGGCCCAATAACTTCCAATGGGAAGTCGAAAAAAAAAGATGTTTAGAGCCTGTAAAGAAACCAAATTGGGTGCCTCATAAAAATAAAATTCTGATTCAGTAAGGTTAGTACAAAAACGTAAAGATCTAATTTTTTGACGCAGTTATATACATTACTCTTTAATTATTTCTATTTTCTTTCATTTGAAGCCAATAATCAAAATACTATGTCAAAAATACTTTAAAATTGTGTCTTTTAGAAGAAATAGCTTCGTCGTTTTTGTGGGAAAGTTTGTTTGTTTGAAATTTTCTCCATTACCTTATTTAGTAAAAGATTGAAATTCTAAAAAAAAAAAAATACTTGTTAGTTTAGTTTTTTTTTCCTTAGTTCAAATTGATAACAGAAATTCTCTAACAAAAAAAAATACCTCAAGCTTACTGATGACTTTATACAAGGTATGCCTTGTACCTTCAAAAAAAAAAAACAATAAACCAAGAAACAAACAAATTCTTCCGGATATCTAAAAAGAAGTCAAGAATAAACGAAATGAGTGTTTTTGTGAGTGCGGCTTGATGATAGGAATTTATCTCTTTAAATACTAAACCCATAACAACTATATGTACAGTACATGTGTTTATAAGTACACAAAATTGCATTTGAAAAGACAGTTGACGGAAACAAACGTGTGATATTGTTGACAGACTCAGTCATTGACTTTTCAATGTGTTCCTCATGCTTTGTTACCTACAAAACTAGGTACTCTTTCTATCTCATGTCACACACATAGTGTCTTGGTATATAGGTATACTGTATATGCTTTTCAGACACGTCTTGACTTATTTGCTGCTGCGTGTGATTGAAAAGTTGATAATGCGGAGACATCTTGCCGCCAACAACAACAACCACAAAGCGATGACTCACAAAAAAAAAACACAGAACTTTCGATAACAAAATTCAATCGAGCCACACAAAGCTCCAGAAAATGTTTAATTCCCCTATATGGTGCGATGGCTGCAGAGTTAATGGGATGGCATCATCATAATGGTTACCTAACCCCAACTTTTGTAAGCATCACGAGAACCAAATCAGCGAAAATTCGATTCAGCTCCATTGCCAATGATGTGGAATACCAGGAGCTGGAAAGTAAGAGAAATGCATGTGAATCAGATAATACACTCTGTGATGTGCTTCCTAAACACGTGATCTTGTCGATGACCACCAAGTGAAGCAGCTAGACTCGTGCCAGGTATTGTTATTAAGTTATCCCGAAGCCATCATTGCTATACCCATTGAGTACCTTTGCGGGGTATCTACCGAAATTGCAATGCAGCAGGAAAACTATTCAACTCAAAAAGACAATTGATGCAGTTTTGTGTCATTGCTGTTGCTATTGTGGATGACATTTTTGTGGTGCGGAGCACGAACAATGTCGAAACGGGACAACAATCCTGATGACTTTTCTATACCTCTCTTTGTAGAGTTTCTGCAGTAGCATTTTTTTTTTTAATTTTATTTTTTTTAGCTTGAACTTATCCAAGCATTGAATTTCTTTGTAAAAAAAAACAGTTCGAAGGTTGAAAAGAAAATAGAGCAAAATTTATTTTTTCCTTTCCAGAACGATAAGCAAATAGAAATCATAGAAGATGGACTTGAAAAGTTGAAATATTTCTAAAAATCAGACAAAATCGGCAATCGATTATCGATTTTCAAATGCATTTTTATTTCTTTGGCATTTTTCCATTTTATTTCTTGACAATGAACTTAAAATTGAATTATTTGCACAGATGGGTAGAGTAAAGGGATTGAAAAATATATGAAAGACTAGATAGCACTTGATTCCTTTTTCCTTTTGATGGCCCCGTAAGCATAAGGGAAAAAGGGAGTTACCCTACGAATAGTCGGGTATAGTTCTGAATTTTTTGTGGTCAATGTTAACGAATGGTTTAGGTTTGTTATCTAAAAAAAAAAAAAAATTCTACAATTTCTCTTCTTTGAATATTTTTCTATCATGGGAATGCCACTAAACTACCTTCTTTTAGTGCATTTCCACAAAAAAATAGAACCTAACTTAAAAGTTTGCCAAACCTACATTTTGATTTAATGATTAAACTTCTTTTCGCTCTTTTAAGCTAGGCGCATATTAACACGCGACCGGCGCGTGTGATGTGACCTGAGGCGTGCGACATGACCTGATTAATAGAAACGTGTCATGTTGTTATCCGCATATTGAATCACGAGTCTCGTGTCAATATTTTATTGAAAACATTATTTATATTGAAATTGAACTACTTACAACATACATTTTTTCTTCTGTCATCTTTAATTCAAAATAATAAAAACTCACAAAAAACTATAAATATTGTTCTTGTAATTAGCAAACTATTTTTTTATTTTTCAATTTTATCCGACAGTTTGTATTTTTTTTGACAGGAAATAAGTACAAAACGTGCAAAGTCCCGCAAGGAAAACTGTGTTTCAATCACTGTGTCACGCGTGTTTTGTAAAACGAGTGTTAGGTCATGTCGCATCGCTCTATCAATATGCGATTGATTTATGTATATTGTTTACAAAAAATACTGCTGTGCTGTGTCACGTCACACGCGCCGGTCGCGTCTCAATATGTGCCTAGCCTAATAGACGGAAAGAGGCAGACAAATATTTGATTCTAATTCTATGCGATATGATACAAAATTCGGAAAAATATATGAGTCAAGATGTAAACATTTAAGAGTCGAAAAATGGAAAGAAGACGTTAAATTTGCCATAAAACGAAATGATGTTTTACCGTGCTGAATTTTATATTGGTCGATATGCAGGAAAAACAAATTTTTGAAGACATTTTTTATTTTTTTGTTTAATCTATGGAGTTAAGAATTTGGAGTTATAGGGTATGATGGAAATTATTAATGCTTACAACAACATAAGCCGTAGTCATACCTGGATTGTGAGTGCAATCTAAAGTAAAGTTACAACAACATAAAGCTGTCCAGACAGGTAGGTAGCTTAAAAATACTAACAGCTTTGCAGACGACATTGGTGAATTGGAAGATTTTATACAACGCAGTATTAAATTCAATGGGAACAAATATATAGGGGCTTATAAAAATGCTGATGCTCCAAATGCAATTGATAAACAAACAGCACATCTAGACCTGTGACGTCAGTGGTCAACGGTAGCAGAGTACGTAGTGTACACAGCTTCGAAGACTGAGCAAATCTGATGCGCGGGTTCAAATACCGCATGATGTGTAGAAAGCTTTTCAAATAAAATTGGATTAAAGCTCAGCTCATAGGGCTTGGCACCCCTTGAAATAGCTATATCTCTAGCCAAACAAAAATAAAACGAATTAAAAATACCCAAAATTAATTCGTAAGCAATTGGTGGTAGCACCTTTAAGTTGTTGTTGTTGTTCAAAATTCAAAAATTTTACAATTTTAAAAATAATACTGAACAAATATATTTGTCCAACACTCCTCTACAAATTTGTCATAGGTTTTGGTGGAGTAAAATGCCACAGGAGAGACAGGAGGGGTGTCTTAAAGCTAAACATTCCATTCAACCATATAAAGATGGAAAAAAGTCTCTGAGATCGCGTTAATACCTCATTTTGTAGGTATTTTGATTCTCTAAGAGTTTTCAATTTACCAATTTGTTAAAAAAATAAAATCCAGGCGAGTTATTAAATAAAATCAAAATGACCAGCTGTTTCAATATGGCGGCTTTTTCCTTACCCTTACCACCACGACAATTTTTTTCTAGAATGTGGAGAAGATCTTAAAAGCATACAATAAGAAAATATTTGCCCGTCAAAACATGCAACTTCAAAAACTTGTTTTGCTTAAATCCATTGTACAATAAAGTTTGTGAAAGTTTTTCTCAAAACCTATTTATTGTACTAAAAAAAAGTGACGTAACATTTTTAATCTAAAATTACATAAGCTACAACTTTTGCCTTCACATTTTTTTAAAAACACTGATAGTTTTAGAAATAAGCAAAAAACTGAAATTCAACCCCTTTCAACCCCTGTAAAAATTTCAACCACGGTCCAAATTTAAGGTAGGTACTTTTTGGACAATGCTTAAGATACAAAAATAAACATCTCCACCAAAATTCAGCTTTGTCAGAATTTTTTCGTTGTTTTGTAATTTTTGTTGTCTAATTTTCCTGGGCTAATTCATAGGAAAATGTTCGACTGAGAGTACTTACTGTTTGTTTTAGGAAAATTATTAATAAAACTTTACATAATACTATTATGATGGAGAAGTTACAAGAAAATTCTTTGCCGCTTACCGTCCCCACTTGTATGGAGAAGTTGTCTTTAATCTTAAAAATCGATAAAATCTCTTAACTTTCAATGTGCCGAACTCAAAGAAATTGTCAGCCATAATAAGGGATAGTAACAGTAATAATTATAAATAAATTTTAAATTGTAATGGCATTATGCACACAAGGTTTGATGTAGTGCGGCTTTATTCAACATTCGTTTCTTTCGATAGAGATTGATTTAAGTTTTTTTTTTTTTTTTTTGGATTGTTAAGTCCTGAAATCAAGTTTTCCAGCACATTTATAGATGTACGCTGAAACAAAACTGATTTTTGATGACCTTCACGAGATTCGTGACAACCATTTTCACGATTTAGTATTTTTTTGTAGGCTTAGGAGAATTTTTTAAGTCACATGAAAAAGCACAAGCAGCACATACTTACACACAAAACCCTTTGATTACATTTCGGTTGAATTCAAAACTTAAATATGTATGTACATTTCTTACATCCTTATTGGTGATGCCAAATCTCAAAACCAAAGTAGTAAGTAATAAAAAATTAGCCGCTTCAAAACATCGCCAGCCAATCACATGTTTTTTTTTTCTCGAAAAATGTATTAAACTGTATTTTTTATTTTTTAAAGACCTAATTTCATGAGTCTTGTGTAGATACAAAAATGGAAAACAAACAAAGCTTTATCTAGAAAATAAGTGTCTGTTGGTTCATTTAAGTACCCAGCATACCACTAAATAAAATCTAAGTAATGATGTTTTTTTTAGCTTGACGAAACTGCTTAGTGCAACCAGGCATAACAACGACTTACCTACCTTCACATTCTTTAATGAAAATGTCCTTGTCTTTCAAAACAAAGAAAGAAAAAACAAAAAGTAATGTGCACAAGCAAAAAAAAAAAAAAGAGACGAACACCTGCTATTCGGCATCCTTTGTGTTTCGTTCCGCTTATTCCAGTTTCATCTTAATTTTTTTTTTGTCTTCCCCTTCCCTTTTCCCGGGCGTAATTATAACAAAAACAGAAAGTAGCGCATCCTTCCTTTTGCATATTTAGCTGCAGGGAACAAAGAAAAAAGAAATACATACTAAGGTAACTTTTTTTTTACTTCCCCTAACAATACAATTCGTTACTATGATACATTTTTTTTTATTTTGGAAGAAAAAGAATGATGTTTCTCCACAATAAGACGTATCCCCATATTCCCCCCCCAAAAAAAAAACAACAAAAAATACTAAAAACCAAATCTCCCCACAAGGCATACATTAATGAGTCTGTGTGCGCGTCAGCTTGACACTGTTATTTTAGGATTTTCAGTTTTACAAACAAAAATATGGAAATGTTTATTTTTTCAAATAACAAAAAAAAAAAAAAAAAAGAAAAGAAGAATAATTAATCAAAAGAAAAAAATGAAAGTGTTGTCTTTTTTCGAAAGTGGAAGTGCTTTAAAAATTGACGTCGGTCGGTCGTTGCGAGTTGTCAAAGATTGTTTCTGTCTTTCAACATTTTAAGTGCTTGTGGTTATTAAGGAATCACAGAGCCCTTATATTTATTACTGCAACTCGTTTTTTATGAGTATTTAAGGACAAACATCCGGATTTGGAAAGAGTGTGAGAAATTGGTTTTTATTGTACATTTCCGATGCCATTTAGATTTTTGATATATTCGACAAGAATTATAACTTTGTGACAAAAATAATAACAACTGTAACTGTAACTTTGTTTCATTGCCACTACCAGTGACCAAAAAAGCCGAAGGAATAAATCCAAAAACAATTAATATAATTCAACTTGGTCAATAACAATCATCATACAAAAATAATAACTACCTTTTAGCTATATATTCTTTGTTAGAATACTTATTAAAAATGATATATTTAGGAAAATTATATTTTAATAGCTATTAAAATAGTCCAATTTACGATAAGTTTTGTAAGATAATGTTTTAAAGAATAAAAATAAAACACTTAATTTAACGGAATTAATAAATTATTCCAAGGCCAGGACTTCTGGGCGAAATCATCCTAATTTCGGGGTTAAAGTTCGGTTGATTTCTGAAAAATTCAATTTTAATTTATTAAGCTCAACCGACCAAATTTGATGAGTTAACCCTGGATAAGGATTCGGCATGATAATATATTTCTAGCGTAATTTTTTTCGTGCACGATACATTTCTCACAGGATATAATTGCTCGCATGATATAGTTCTCGTATGATATGTCCCTCTGAGTATTTTTTTTCCTATTACATATATATATTTATCGCATGAAAAATATCACAGGATGTATACAATAAGATACATATAATTCTCTCATGATACCTATGTACGTACATTTCTCACATAAAATATTTCCCGCATGATATTTTTCTTCTCACAGGATATACTTCTCGCATGATATTTCCTCACGGGATACTCTTCTCGAATGATAAACCTATTTCAGTCCATGATAATTTTCTCAAAGGATATATTTCTCGCATGATTTATTTTTCGTATGATATTTTTGTCTCATGATACCTACATTTATCACATTGAAATATTTTTCTCACACAATATATTTTTCGTAATATATTTTTATCACAGTATATATTTTTCGCATGATATATTTATTGCTTTATATTTTTCTCACAGGATAAACATATTTCTCGCATGATATTTTTCTCACTACTCTCATGATATTTTTCTCGAAATACATTTTTCGCATGATATTATTCAATTTCTCTCGCATGAAATGTATATTTATCGCATTGCATTGTTGGGGTGTGGTTCGGTGAAAAAAAAAAACGAGATCAGTAAGTTTGAGTTTTGTATGGTTTATTTAACAAGTCTTACCTCTGAGATGGGTTGTATAAAAGTGGACAATTTTAATAAGTCGAAAAGGGACATGGGTTCTGCGGGAAATTTGAAATGAATTTTTATGATTTTTAAAGGAAGTTGACTCGAATGCCATCTAGACTTTCGTGGGAAAATCTCACCTAAACAGCATACTTCTCGCATGATACTTAATTTCTCTCATGATATTTTCTTATAGGATATAGTATGTAATCTCGCATGATATATTTTTTATATTATAAAGATACAATTCTTGAAATAATTCTTAACTTCGTTTCATATTTTCACAGCACTTAATAAGTACCTAGTTACAATTATCACGAAACTTGTTTTTAATAAAAACCAGAAATGATTGTGATAATCAGGAATCTTTACAAATATTTCCTAAGAAATATTATTTTTTTTTGTTTAATTTCAAACGGGAAAATCGCTAATAAAAAGAGCTCATGAGAAATTCTGAACTTGAATTCGGGTTTAGCATACACAAGTTTTCGGAAAAGTAGGTAGGTTTAGTATGTTCTCTGTTACAATACAAAAAAAAAAAAAACAAAATTGTAAACAAAACATAAAGAGGCCATACATTCAATTAAAGCCACACTTTCTCTACTTTTCATACGCTTGACAAAAATGATGTTAATGACATGACACCATCATTAACCTGAACAACACTGACTCTACCCACCTAAATATAACAACTCTGCTCACTATAAATGGCTGTATTTCCGGTCGACTTAGCACAAACTTCATTTTCGTGACGCTTTAAAATACGCAGAGATATAATCACCTCATGACGCCACCTGTTTCTTTCCCTATTAGATATTTAATTTGAAAAAAGTAGGTAATAAAAAAAGAAAAATAAATAAAAACTGAGAGGGCGCTGGCTGCTCCGACGCGGCGGCGCGACGGCGCGTTGTTAATTTTATTTACCAAGGTCAAATATTTGTCATGATTAAACTATTTCGAATAATAAACAAATGTATTTATTTATTTAATGATTTAACTTACGAGCATTATATCCGTTGGAAGTTTTTGTCAATGAGCAAAAACAAATAAATATAATTATCTTTTATCTTTAACTTATAAATCAAATATACAATAAATGCGCAATAAAGGCGGAGGAAGAATTTTTATTTATTAAGTTATTTTATCTGTGATATGTTTTGGAAAGGGGTTCTGATTTTATTCTTGCTTTTTTTTATTTATCAGATTTGCTCAGGTGCAATATGGGTTTGTTCATATTTATTTTCAAAGAGCTTATCTGCACTTAGCTCCCACAATATTTATTTATAACCCTGTTTTTAAAAGCGTTAATGTTCATTGCAGCTAAGGTGAGATATTAATATTTATTGAAAATGTATCTTCAAAAAAAAATAAACAAGAATATTACCTTTCTTCGGTTTTGATAAAAAATTGAAATATAGAACAAAATCTGTCGACTAGAGGCCAATAACCCCTCCAATGACAACACAACCAAATATAACGAAACCTCAAATAAGCTTCGAATATGCATTGATTTCTATGGGTTTTTCGACATCGTAGCGCGCTTCCAATCTTGCCTGTTCGGAGAAACGCTTAAACATTTTAAACATTCGCAAACGTAGGAATTTCCCCGGTAGAAAAGTCTTTGCAAGATAGAACGCAAAAATAGTCCTTGAGGCCTTGAAGTCGGCAACCGGCAATCACTTCTTTGTTGGAATGAGAATCTCCAATGACAATGGATTATACGAATCAAAGAATCGTATCGCGTATCAGGATCCGGTATAACATGTCGAAAACAATTAGGTCTTTGCTGATTGATAGAAACTCAAACCTGAGTACGGTACGAATGTAGATGCCAACGTATACTTGGATGACTACATTTATGTGCTTGGAATGGTTGTAAAAGAATGCAATTATTTGTGAATGCAATCTTTAATAATTTAAACAAAAAGATTGCATCATGTATCAACTTCACTTTGAAACTTTAAACTTTACGAATTATTGCAAAGAATTGCAAAGAATTCAAAAAAAATTAAGAGAATTCAAAAAAAATGCAAAGAATGCAAAAAAATGCAACTAATTTTAAAAAATTACAAAGAATCCAAAAAATAGAAGGAATCGAAAAAGATGCAAAAATGCGAAGAATGCGAGAAAAATGGGAAGAATGCAAAAAAAAAAAAAAAATGCAGAGAATGCAAAAGCGGGCAAAAAATGCAAACAAATGCTAAGAATGCAAAAAGATGCTAAGAATGCAAAAAAATGTAAAAAATGTAAAAAATGCAAAGAATTCAAAGAATGGAAAAAAATGCAAAGAATGCAGAAAAATGCGAAGAATGCAAAAAATGCGACAAAATGCAAAGAATGCAAAAATATGCAAAGAATGCGAAAAAATGCAAAGAATGCAAAAATATGCAAAGAATGCGAAAAAATGAAAAGAATGCATTCTTGGAATGTTTTTTTGAGGGAAAATTTTTTGCCTTTCATAATGCGTCAGGACAGGACAAGACAGGACAGGACTGACCTTGGAACAGTTCGTTAAAGAAAGAGTCTAAGATCCAGGAAGAGAAATGGTTTATAAATATGTACTTTAATTAGTTCAGCTCCTATATGTATGTATGTACATATATCTCAGACACATCAAAAACGAAAAAAAGGTTACATCGCTCAAAACAAACTTGACTGCGTCGACCGCACATTGATTATTATTGATTAAAGATTATTGAACCAAACCAAAAAATGGATAAACTCTTAATTTTACTGTCGGCCGATTCGACATAATAACAAATGGCCCAAAATTAAAAAAAAAATGGAAAATTATTTATTTATTAGGCCACACAAAAATCGAGAAAAAAAGTTTCGTATATAAGTCAGCCATTTATAGAGATTTAATATGATTTTCAAAAAACCTTATATCCAACGAAATGATAATTAATGAATGATAAAATAAAAATTTTTAATTTTTATTAAGTTTCATAAACAAAAATGGCCAACGACTGATGCCAAAAAATAGACCGTGACATTTCTGCAGCAGCGCTAGCACTGTAAAAACCTCTGAGGTAAAGAACATTTTTTTTTTTTCTACTGAAAGCATAAATTAATAAAAAGCAAAATGTCGGTCCTATGTCATATGTAGTTTCTTTCCCAATATAATTTCAAAAAACAGCCACGAAATTCCAGCTCGAACGTGGAAAACCGACCTCTTGACTTGAATAATTGTCTCCTATCACAATTTACACAACAATATTTCCAATTCTATATTCGAATCGTTTTTAAAATTCACAACAGGCTGCATCAACACCAACAGATTGCAGGTTTAAAAAAAAAAACATATCATCTCCGGTGTTGTCTAAAGAGACTCAGGTAAAAAAAGTAGTCTATCACTGATGCAAACCTGAAAACATCCCATCTATAATCCGCAACGAGAACATTATCCCGTATATTTTTTCAGCACACACGCTGTGTATTTTAGTGTGTAGAAAATCTCTCCTATTCAGATCTTTCAGAAAACTGCATGCATAGAAATGAGGATAGGTATTGAAGCACTTGTAAAAGGTGTGACTGTGACTGATGCAATAACATTTTGTCAAATCAATTTTAAAAAACCTCCTACGAATACATAATCGGGGATTGGGTGCAGTTTGCCTTTGAAGTGATCGATAACAGGCAATCAATTTCGACATCACTTTCCTGCCCAACACAATTCAAATGGAATTTGTTCGAGAGTTTTTCTTTATGTCTGTTTGTATGTGGTTTAATTTAGATTGTTTGTACAGACGAAAAAATAAAAAAAAAAAAAAATGTTTCCTCATGAGAATCTTAACTCAACTTCAAATATTCAACTTGTTTTTTTTTTTTTTTTATTTACTTTCCATGAAAATTCCCAAAGCGGAATAAAATTTTTACTCATTTTAGTGGATTTATTACACTTAACAATATGAGTCCATGTTTTATGAGACTAAAGACCGTCGAGTTGAGTTGAGGCACGTTTTTCGTGTCGTTGTCCGTTTGTTGACTTGGTCGTGTTGATTCCCATTTACGATGAAACTTATTATGAAGCGACATGATGGGTCCTTGCCGATTGGATTAATTTTTTTTTTTTGCCAAATCTTCGAAACACGATTTGCTATAATGAAATTTCCGGCGAAAACAGGGAATTATTTGTAAGTTTGTACATTAAGGTGGTCCAAGAAATCTTTGTTTTTTTTTTTTATTTTTTTTTGCAAAAAATTTAGAAGTTTCTTTAGTTTGACGAATCTGCAAGTCTTAAATATGTCTTTGAAGGGTGGGAAATATTTTTAACTTTATTGAGACTTGACACGAGATGAGCAAAATTTCGGACTCTTCTCGTCTTCTCGAGATGACATGTATTTAAGTTTGGTTACAGCAAACGGCTCTAAGTGTTGTGAAGATGCAGATTTTTGAAGACCTTAATATTAAAAATGTGAACATAAGAACTCAAGTCATATGCTTCAAAAGCCCACAATATCGATTGATTTTGGAGCACTGGTTGATGACATTAGTTGTTTTTTTTTTTTTTTTTCAATATATCGATTAATTTTAAAATAAGAATAAGACGGTCCAAGGAAATATAATTTAAAAAATTAAAATAATGGACCACCCTAACCTACACACATGGTAAAGTTTGTTTGAAGAGGAATAAAAGTTCTTAATTACTTTGGTCGGGGTGGATTTCCACATGGTTGGCTATACTTGTGAGATTAGTCTTACATGACATTACATTCACTTTTGGCATTTTCAATGGTTACTTGGAGCAATATTGATTTTGTAGATTTTCAAATGGAAACCTTATTATAAGTTGAGTTCTTTGTACACCTGTATCTTTATATGTTTATACAGGGTGATTCTCCCAAGGTGTGACAAGAAGCTTGAGCGTGTAGTTTCAGTCAAGACAAGAACAAAACAATTGTATGGAAGGGGGCCTCTATTTCCCCCGTTTACGCAGGAGGTGAATTTTCTAAAAAATCGACTTAAAATAGAAAAATCATTAAAAAATAACGGCAATACTAAAATTGACACCCTATACTATTTTTTTTAAAGCCAAAAGTCCGTTCTTTTATTATGTTTTTAATAAAAATTATTTCAGGGAATAGTTTTAAAAAAAAACTATTCCCTCAAAATATTAAAAAAAAATTTTAATTTTGTTCAAAAATTTACGTAAAAAATTAATAAATTGTGTTCAAATTAATTTTGTTAAAAATTTTACGTTATTAAAAAGTATTTTTGTGCTTATCGATTGCTCTTATCAATTATTTAATTAATAATTTAGTCAAACAATTTTTAGTCATACGGTAACATCTAAATTGAATTTGGACAAATGCCAGTTTCCATTTACGTTTTTATGTTTCTAATTGCCACAGATATCATATAAATAGGTACATGAAGATATAAAACTAAAACGTCTCTTTAATGTCAAGTGGCGCTAATAAGTGAATAACATATCGAAATTCTTTCACAAACAACATTCGTATGTATTTTTAATTATTTCAAAACTACTTAATTCTTATTCACTATCATGTAGGTTCCAATGAATTCAAATAAGAATTCTATTGGAAAAAAATACAGTTATTAAAATATCTAAATAAAAGCGTTTTTGATTTTTCAATAATACAAACGACTAAATTATGGAAATTGTTGGGGCCATCATTGTTTCTTTTTTTTTTGTTCGTTTTAATTAATTTATCCAACTATAATAAAAGTGGTTAGGCTTTAAAGCTTAATTATGCGTGTGTTAATAAAAAAGTAAACTATAAGCTTTTAAGTCACATATATTCGGTTCAGACTTATTAAAGAATATAATGTTTTATAGGGTGGGGTTAATGTTTAATTTTGTCTTGAGTGATTTTCTAATTATAACAGTTAAAAGTGTTCTAAATCTATTTTAATGAAATAATTTAAATTAATTATGTATGTATATGAATGTTTTTAAAGCAAAGCTATTCAAAGTAAAAAACATCTTTAAAACATAAATGTGACAAAAATAATCTAGCTCATAATTTATGAGTTCCCGACCCATGACGTAGATTGTGTTAAGAAGGCGCCTTAGGGCAAGCTGCACGGTTGCCAATTCAGAAGATTTCTTTTAAATTTTTTAAATGTTAAAAGTTTCAATAATTTGATTTTTAAATTTATTTTTACACAAAAATACTTTTCGTGTTTTGAAACAGTCTACTACTATCGCAAGCAGTTGAAAGGGAAAAGGTTGAATTTTAACTTATCAAACGTTTTTCTTTTTACTTAAGCTCAAATAACCTGACAGAGAAAATATTCTAAACATGCACAGTGAAGAAAAAAAAACTCTCTCCCTCGAATATTAAAAAAAAAATCCATGGGTTGATCTTTTTATATAGCGTTTTTATATTTAAGTGATTACTTTTCAGTTTCGGATTTTTTTGTTTTGGAAATATTGGTGGATAATTATTTATCGGTTGGCAACCATGAGCTCATGTCTTGAAGACATAGCCAAAAAAAAAAAAAAAACAATTTATTAAGTTTGTTTTCGTTATAAAGAACGTAATTTAGATGGGATTTTCAAAATGTAAAACAAAAAAAATAAATATCCACGAAAGGCATGATATCATCTGCCGTTGTGTAGGTGCAGACTGAAGGTGTTGCTGGAGCCAGAGAGAAAACCAATTTTTCATGACACGAATTGGCTTTGTAATACCCAAAGAAATAATTGCTTCACCACCTCATGGGGTTGCCATTGATATAAATTCTCGCGAGAAGATTACCAAGACCTTACCACCTCTTGGCGTTCTTTTAGGGAGAATATTAAAGTGTCGAAAATATTTATAAGGTTCATAATATAGAATATGTTTTTGTTTTTATTAATTATTCACATACATATTTATATAATACCATGGGTGAAAGGTTCAAGCGTTGCAAAAGTTGGGTGCTACGGTGTTAGAAAATTGACAAAAGCTTTTTTGAAAAGAAAAAGAGTACCTAGATGTGGATATAAAATGGTGCTGAATTTAAATTCTCCAGTAAAAAGTAAATAACTATCTAATTCGTGAGACTCTTGTTAACAATGAAATCTACTTACTTCGTTTTGTCATATAAGGATGTTACATCATCAACTACTATGCCAGCAGAAGCAAACATAATATAGATAAGTAGTTTTCATGCAATACTAGATAATGATGCTTTGTTTTTGGTAAACATAAACTGTACCATGCAAATAAAAAAACAAGACAATTTTCTTGTGAATCTTCACAGGGTGATTTGCATCAAAACAATAGAGTATGAGGGTACGGTGAAAACAAGAAGATGATAGTATTGAAGGGGGTCAATTTCCCCCGTTAATTAAGGGGTGGTAGTTTTTTTTTTTTTTAAACTTACATAAAAAAGAAAACTTTAGACTTTCGGAAGCAACTAAGCCTTAATTTGTTCACTTTCCACTAAATTTGAAGTCACCGTTAAAAAGAGTTTTTTTTTTTTGCTTTTAATTTCATAAAAAAATTGTGGATGAAGCATGAATATGTTGGGGCTAGAGTTATTATATTTTTTCCCAACATTTTAATTTAAAAAAATATTTTTTAAAAAATGTTACAGTTCATATCTTTGTATACATGCCAGGAAAGTGGACGATTTTCAAGTTTTAAACAAGGCCCTGGAAACTATGAGCGTCGAGTTTAAAAGTTGTTAGGTGGGTAATTTGCCGTAAATTAGTTGCGGTTTAGATTTCGTTGTGGAATGTTTTCTATTTGTTGACGTTTTTTTTTTTTTCAAAAATATAAAAAAATAAACACATAAACATATTAAAATAGAAAAACATAGAAAAGCAATAAAAACAGAAAAATATAGAAAACATAGAAAAAATAGAAACATAGAAAAACAGAAACATAGAAAACATAGAAACAAAAAAAAAAGAAACAACAAAACTTAGATAGAAAGTTAGATCACTTAAACAGCAATTAAAAGGTTTTTTTTTTTTTTAAAGTGTGTGGATCTGTCTTGAATTTTTCGTTGTATTGAATTTGCCTTAAAAAAAATTGTCGCATTTGTTTTTTTTGGCTGTCAAGAACATTATCACCCCTGTAAGTAATTAAAAAAGTGTCGTGAATTTGTCCTTATTTTTTTTTGTTTAAAAAGCACTTACATATGTAAGTACATGGCCAGAAAACTTAGAAAATAATTTTTTAACTAACCCAGTATTTACATATGTACATATAAAGGTATGTAGTTCAGGGAAAAATAATTAAAGTCATTGAAAAAATGTTATTCTAAAAAATTGCATAGGTCTATAAGTGTTTTTTTTTTTTTTTGGAAAAAACAAGCGCGAAATTTACGACAAACTCATCATAACTCATCCAATTACTGGATCCTCAAGGTTTTGAAGTGGTAATATTAACTAGAAAACCATTCAAAAACAAGAAAATGAGAATGGAAGGCAATTATGGATCTTGATTTAATAAAAAAAATTAATGCATACTCAATTAACTGGGAAACACCCTGCATAATAACTTGTTACCTTATTTGTAACATTAACAAAAGATTAAATTTTTGCCTTGTTCGTGTTTTTTTTTTTAAACCAAAATTACACCATTTAAGTGTTTAAAAAGATATATAACTTAATGACAGTTCCAATAAAATAATGTTGATGTATTCCAAAGCAAAAATCCCACCCATAACTAAATGAAAAACTCTTCTCCGCACGCAATTACATATTTTATTATAATATTTTTTTTTTTTTTTATTTTTAAGCAGCTAAAGTCAACCACAACAAATGCTGCGACACCGAAGAAGACGCATTCGTGCTCGTAAACCATATCAATTCATCTTCTCTGTGCCGAGAGACCCTTTTTAAACTGTAACCAACAATTTTTCGGGTGTCAAAAACGATCTCGTAAAATACTTTTCATGACACCAATAAACAACATGAACACAATAAAAAAAAATTCAAGAAAAGTGTTTTGTGACACACGAAAATATTGTTCCACAACTTCGTCATTTAAATAGTTTCTCAGAGTGTAAAAAAAAAACGAAACAATGAAAACAATGGATGAAACCAGACTGCCTGTGCCTGATGGTCGGTCTTTCCCGCCGCAGCTGCGGGAGGGAAATAAGGTCATTTGCATCTTTCTGTGGCATGTCAAAGAAATTTTAACAACGATAGAGGAGATAGAAACATGACTACTTAAGGTGCTTATGAACCTCATTCATTCACACATTTCGATATGTACATATGATTGATTGAGAAGCCGTCTCAACTCTTCAGATGTCAATAAGCTACTTTGTTAAAACATATTGGGTTTGAATGAAACGTTTATATAAACTTAAGAGTTAGGAGTTGTTGATGTCTTACTGTCAGATAAACAACAAACGATAAGAAGATGCACTTATACAAGTTAGAATGACAGATGATGCGCTTGAAGTTTTAAAGCATGTGCCATCACTCAAATAAATCCCAAGTTTATGGGCTTCATTCACAGGTCCAGTAATTAAACTTATCATCGAACATTAAAAAAAAAAAAAAACAAAGATTTATCTGCATGAAATATGTATTAATCAAAATATCGACAAATTTATTTCAAAATCTGCCATCAGTTGTCGGTAAGAGGTTAAAACTGTATTAAAGGTAAATATAGTGTTTAATGTTATGAATGTGCAAGATTTTTATTGAAATTTTCAAGCTCTAAGAACACAAAATTAATAAAAATCAAATAAAAACAAAATAATTTAAATTAGCGAAGTGCAGAATACAACTACACTTGCGAGCAAAAAAATGGAATCACCCTCTTGCTTCGCGTAAAAACAATAATTGCTCTTAATGTAATTGACATGCATGAACGTTTATGGTATCGTTTAAACGCTGGAACCTGGAGCTTTAAATCAAGGTTAAAAACATAAGAAACACATCGGGATTTCAAGAGATAAGCGCCATAATTGAAGCATGTAAGAAAAAATAAAGTGAAATTAAAACACATAGTAAAAACATTTACGACAAAACTAAGTGAAATTTATTGTTTCAGTATCTTGCATTACACCGCCCAAGCTCTAATTACAATTACCTGTGGGTTTCTTCACTGTCTCCTGCGGTATTCTTTCCCATTCTACCAGTGCCGCTTTCAGTTTTGAATGGTTTCAGGAGCTGGATTTCTAGCTCTAACCATCAGTATAAGCTCGACTTATAAATGCTCGATAGAGTTTAAGTCTGGGCTTAGCGCCAGCCAGTCTATCGTGGCAATACCAACTTCCCTAAGGAATCCGACTGTTCCCTGAGCAGTGTTGCATCGAGCGTTTTCATGCATTAGTACGAAATCTTTGGCAATACATCCAACAAAAGGAACGACTTGATGCAGCAGAAAATCGAAGATGTACCGATTCGTAGTTAAACCTCCCCTTGACCACCAACAGTCAAAAAAAAAATAGGTCACTTTTCCTTCAATTCAAATGCCTGTTTGTATCATACAAAACTATCCCCCCGTAAGTCACGGTTTCGACAAAACAGCTTTGTTCAAATAGCTCGCCAAGTCGTCTCTGTATTCTGCCCCTACGATCACTTCCATGAAGACTCATTTTGCGCTCATCCGAGAACATAACTCACCTCCATTGCTCAGCTTCCCAATCGTAGTCTACTAGAGAAAATCGTAGTCAACACTGTCGGTGGGGTTCGGGGTAAGGTCTGCTTCTTTAAGTCGTCTTCTACCTGTTCATTCATTAGCACTTCTTCCTCGTACCTGTTTGAGCTGTTGTTGGACATTTAAGGCCAGTCAAATGACGACTGAATTCATTGCGATGAATCTATCATATCTCTAAGTGGTACAGCGGCGAGACGTTCAGATTTTGGCATTCGCACAAACTATTCAGTTTCCCTGACCGTTTTCTAGATCTTTGATATACAACATTTGCATAGATGGAGCTGACGGGCCACAACACGTTGGCTTATTCCTTGGGTCTTCTGAGCAAAAAAAAATCTAAAGCTAAGACTCGAATTTTTAAGTAAAAGCTGAGTTTTGCGTGAATAAAAAGTAGCTTTGGCTTTCTAGTTAAAGATCCTTTTTAGTAATAGCTATTTTAAAATAGCTAAAGCTGAATTCATTTAGTTTTAGCTTCTTTTCCCAGCTTAAACTTCAATTTGTGTGAATAAAAATAGCTTAAGCTAAAATAATTTAGTAAAAACTATAAACATTTCAAGATTCTTTTACTCCTGTCTAGAAAGGTTTGACTTGTTCTTATTTTCATTATTCTTTTCAGTTTAAACGCTAATGGCCAATTATATACGCGTAAGATAAACGAAATTCTATAGAAAACGGTCGAAAATCAATGATGATGACTTTCGTAGTATGTTTCGGTTTTCAAAAGAAAATGTGCAGTGGCTGTTTCTAATAACTTTTTAGGGGAGCAGAGGATGCAGATATTTATGACATATCTGAGTTTTATTTCTTTTTTTTTTATAGGTATTATTGGAAGATTGTTGATTAAATGTACGGGAAAAATCCAAAAATGAGATAATTTTCTTTAATAATTTAACACTCTGTAACGTGGTTTTATTAAAATTAAATATTAAAAAACGAAGATGATTCAAAATCATAAGATCCGTTTTGCGAACATTAAAAAATACTCAAACTCGATGTACAGTACAGCACAGGGGACATTCAGATGCAGAGACTGACGGACGATAAACGATATGATAAAACATTTTTTGCACGCAACGATGCAACCAATATTTATCCTATAGAGCAGATTAACAAAAAAAAAAAAAAAAACAAAACACGTTGCATTGCACTGGAGTATATATAAAACAGTTTAAGCTAAAGCTACTTAAGTTAAAACATGTGAATAAACAAACAAAAGCTAAAATTATAAAGCTAAAGCTAGAATCTAATCTATTTTTTATTAACATGAAATAAAGCTTTAGCTACTAGTAAACGCTTTGAATAGTTAGCTTTAGCTACTTACAAAAAAAGCCTTTACTTTTTTTTCACAAGACCCCTTGTCGCAGTAGTCTAACAACTTGAGCAACATCTGCAGGTGTGCTATTGGTATCCATGTATTTTCAAGATTAGAAGGTCTGTTAAATCGAGATTATATAACAGTTCACTTTTAACAGCATACTGATAAACAAAAACCAATAATCGAGTGCGTATATGACGTATCAATATTTTCTACTCGTGTTTCCTTTTTTTTTAAGTATAATTTGTTATTTTCGTTATTTTGGCAAATAGCACCAAAACTATTCAAGGATTTTTTAAATTTTACATCCAATTTAAAGTTTGAAGTTCAAGCTTTAAAATGCGACCACTCATTTAAAAATAAATATTGTATCCATAGAGATTGGTGCTTTTAAAAGGCGAAAGGGAGTGATTCCATTTTTTTGCTCGCAAGCGCAAGTGTAGTTTAATGCTTGCCTTACACTAAATTTTAAGGAAGTAATATATTAATTGAATTAACAGGTCATTCATCAAAATCATATCAATATATGGCGAGCTATGAATAGAAGTGATCAATCCAGGTAACATATTATAGAAAATGTTTGTTTTATGAATGCAGAATATGTTTATTGTTTCTTGAAATAATAAATAATTTGCAAGAGAATACATTTTAAGAGGATAAATTCAAAAACTTTAACAAAACAATATTTGCCTGGTCCGACATTATGAGAAATGACGTTACAACGCATAGATGCAATTTTTCTGACTCCTGCATGCCGTAGAGCTGTTTAGTTTTGTAGGTGAGAATATTCTTCAATTTGTATGCTGCTTATAACATTTTTGACAAAAAATACACAATTTTTACGGTCAAAATATTTTTGAATTCTTAGGACTTAAATATAAGTACTGTTTAAACATGATTTTCTGCTCTGATAATAATGACTTCGGGCCAATTTTATTCAATATACAATGCCATACTTGATAAATTGGTAAAGATTGTAAAACAAAGTAAATAGTCACTTTGATAAAAAAAAAAAAAAAAACTACTAAAAATTCTTGAAAAATATTTCATCTCGCATATATTTAGAGCAAACGGCCGAACTTTGGTCTTTACTTAGTTGCACGCACCTGATAAGATTTTCGAAGATCTTGAATTGGTGATTTTTTTTTTTTGAAAAAAATAACATCGGGCATCGAGCTTCAAACTACACCAATGGTAAGTTACCAGTTACCTCTTTTTTATACTTTGGCATGAATAACTTGATAAATTAAACATTTTTGGACCAGGTCTTGTCCACAATGTCAGAAATGGTCGAATTTATTTTTAAATGCTTACCAAGAAGTGTCCCTTTTAGTTAAAAATGTAATTACAGGGGCTTTTCCTATAAAATGTCGTAAGTTAAGTTCTGATTAGTTACTCCACAAACTAATTTTGGGATAGGGTCATACCTCCTCATAAGTCTAAAAGCCAAATATATTTATTTATGGATTTATAATCCTTTCAGGTGGATTAAAAGAAAACTATTGTACAGTTTTTTTTTATGTGGATTTATGCCCCTGTGCCAATATCCATACATATTTCATATAACTAATCACAACTTCACTTTGACGTTATTTTGAAACAATTTAACAGATTGAACAATTAATTTATTAATAACTATTTCAATTTCTTGTTTTTCAACTCTGTATTACAAAATAAAATCATTATTTTGTATTTTGATTGCACGTAAAATTACTAGTGGGTAAAATATTTTAGCTTTGCAATTGGAAAAACCAACTCTCCAGCCTTAAACATTCATGAAATTCTTTGAATGTTAAACTGAAATTTTCAATTTACAAACAACTTTTATCTTAACGATTGAACATTCTTTATATGTTAAATGTTTTTTTTTTTCTATTAATATGTACATATGAAAACAAAAAATTTGTCAATCACACAAACAAAAAATTGATTGTCTTTTATGTTACCGGTTCTTAATTAAAATACGTAAAACAGATACCTACCTACCTACTTAATCAAGTCAATATTTTACGGATTCATAACAATTTAAAGGCGCTAAATGGCTATTATGCAACGCCCACACCACTGTATCGTATATCTTAACGCTTTCATTCCATTGAGATAGTATCATCATTCGGATAGTAAATAATATAATTAATAAACATATTCTGGTCACAAAAAAAAAAAAAAAAACTAATAACGTCAAACAAACCGGACTAATCCACACCTTGTTGGCTGGCTGTGTATTGTGATGCAAATGCCATTACCACGCATTTCCTCCACCTGTCATTTTAGGCTTGTTAATAAAATATCTTGTTATTTAACCAGTTTATTTTTTTTTTGTATTTATCATTTAATCAAAAAAATAATAAGCGTGAAAGAAAATAATAATAATAAGAATAACTTACCTTCATATCAGCAATAATCTGCTGGAAGAGACTGCCAAGGGCGGATCCATCTCGTTCTAAACTAAGATCCATGATGGCGATGATTATGATGAGTTTGGAGATTCGTTTAACTCAGGGAGTATATCTGTCGTTAAAAAATTACAACAACAAAAATTCACGTTGTGAAAAATCACAAGGAAAATAATTTTTGTTGTGAGGGAGGAAATGGAATGCGAAACAAAAAAGTTTCGATCTTCTTTTAAAAAATTATTCAACCACTCGTTTATTTTTTTATTTCAAGAAATTCTGATGTATAACTTCTTATAGAAAAAAAAAAAAAACAAAACACAATTTTAATTTCACTACTTTAACTTTAAGCTGACACAATTTTTGTAAGTATAGGACTTTTAAGTCTTCTTTAACATCAAAAAGACTACAAAGAGATGAAATTTGTTACGTCGAAACGACATTTTAAATATTTTTTTTCTTTTTTTTTTCAAGTTATTGTAATCTTTTTTTTATATCATTAAGTTAATTTTTTGTTTGTTGTTATTTTAACACACATCAAATTGTTCGACTTGTTGTTCTATGTAATCCAATTACGTTGAGTTCTTTGCAATTATACTTTGATGTACATATTAACACAAAGATTGTTTAAGCCTTTTCGCCTAGAAATAAAAAAAAAAGAAGTTGAGTTAAATATTTAATTTCTTTAAACAAGTTGAGTAAATTAAATGCATAACAAAGGTTGGAAGGAAAGCAGAACAAGATTAACAAGTTTCAAGTTAAATGGGGAATGTTTTTTTTTTTTTTTTTTTGTTATTAAATGCTTCTTACTCAACCTAGGGGGTCAGAATAGGCTAAAACGCTCGCTGGATTTTCATGTTGGTTTAGTAATAGGATTGAGATTTGAGAATTTTAAGAAGAGGAAGGTGTTTTGTAAAATCAGCCCGCACAATAAAATACATAAAATTGTAAGCAATTCACTTCTTCGTCATAAAATACAGTCAACACAAATTTTAAACAAAAATGGAGTGTTGCCATTGGGCAGGAAGGGAGGGGACCTACAATCCAAATTGCGAAGAAGTGAAGCACTTGTCCTTTGGAGGACACCTTAAAAAAAACACATTTTTTTTTTCAGGTGTAATAGGCTGGCTTTCGATCGCCAGTCCCCACAGGCTTTCAAAGCGCTTTAGCCATTACGCCACAAATAAAAAATATGAAAAAACAAGGGGATACTCGAATATTTGTGAAACAAATTTTATGTGCGAATTTAGCAACGCCATTTTTGATTTAAAAAAAAAAAATGATCTCTAATGTATGTACTCAATTGTTCTGAAATGTTTGAGTTTTGAGTCGCAAATATTAAAAACACAAATCGCAAATTCAGGAAATCTAATGGTTTATTTACAGCAGTTGTGCTGTTTTAGGGAACGCAATTTTTGTTTTGTTTGTGCTTGCATTTGAAGATAAAAAAAATTAAATTAAGCCAATAATTAAAACAACCATTTTTCATTTTCAAAAAGTTGTGCTGTCTCAATTTGTGCCGTTTCTTTTTTTTTTAATCGGAAATTTTGCAAATTTTACGGATACATTTTTCTTTTAAATTTCGATTTTCTTTACAAAAATATAATTTTTTTTATTTTCTGTTCAATTTGTGCAGCCATTTGTACTGCAACCATTTCTTTAAAATCGAAAATGGAGGTCTGTCTGTACCTACACACTTAACTTTACACTTCGTCGCAAAATTTATTTTCGCCGGAAAAAATAGCAAAAATGAAGATGAGGAATCGATTCATCCTTTTCCTCGACCATACAGCTTCTGAAGAAATCGTCTGAGAATACTCAGATCTCAGAGTATCGGAGCCAATGTGTTTTCTGCTAATAGATAACAAACACTTAAAGCGCTTCAAATCCAGCTGTAGCCAGATTTTTTTTTGTCGCCAGACAAGTGGTGATGTTGTTCCATCTAAGGTGCCAGCTATAGCTATCATTGAAAATCATCATGGAAAATTTTAATTGTTTATTTTGGGACATTTAGAAAGTCAAATTGGTAAATATTTTGATGTCAAAATATGTCAATTATTCTAGTCGAAAAAATTTCATTTTAGCCAAATCTTCCACTTAAAATAATTTTTACTATTTCAATGATTGAACTACTTTACCAATGATCATTGAAAAATTCAAAGCCATTTTACTTCGAAGTTTAGGCCGGAATTATTTTTTTTTTTTGAATAATAATTTAAGTCATGGCTTATATTTTGGCATCAAAATATTAACCGATTTGACTTTCTAAATGTCACGAAACTAACAATTAAAATTTTCAATGATAGCTATGACTGGCCCCTAAGGTTTGTTCTCACAATAGCGCATCTTGTCTCAGCATAAGTTTGCATGTAGCAATGGGTATACCTACATATTTGCTCTTTATGCTAAAATAGGTGATGTTGTTCCTTTTTTGGCCAGTTCATCAGCTTTACAATTTCATGGAATATCCTTATGGCTTGGCACCCAAAATATAAGAGATGATCGAAAGTTAAGGGCTGTTATAGAGTTTGTAGAGACAGAGTCCAGGAATTTAATAGCGGTTGGGCTACCTGCGAAGATGCGGATATCACTATTTGATATCACGTTTTCTTTGAACCAAGACAGGACCTCTTTTGTCACCAAAAGTTCCGCCTGGAGTACGCTACAATGTTTAGGAAGACTGTCTATGAGTGGCACTTGCATCGAAGAAACCAACCAACCGGGGGTGGCCCCGGCGCAGTGGAAGTAGTGCCTGACTGCTAACCTGGATGTGTGGGTTCGAGCCCCAGTCTAGGCGGCATTCTTTTCTATATTCCCTCAACTGAACGCCACCCCTGGGATTTAATGAGATAATCAAAACCTTATTTCTCAGTCCACGGTGCCAACAAAAATCTATCCTATCCTTCTATTCCTTTTAACGTTGCCTAATTTATAAGACCCTAGGTCTTACTGGCATATATATGTTTGTGTTGTTTTTTTTTTAAACAGCTTGCGATCCTTGGTGCATCACAAACCACCTCTTGTGGAACGAGCACATAATCGAAGTTGCCAAAAATTCCGCAAGATATCTAGGTTTCCTTCAGAGATGCAAGAAATTGATTTCCCCTTCTGATCTGGCTTTTATCTAAAAAAGTTATATACGTCTAAAGCTTGAGTATAACTCCCATCTATGGGCTGATGCTCAAGCAACTTATTTAAGCCTTTTGGACAGTATTCAAAAAAAAAGAGCCTTTAAATTGATTGGTGATTGGAACATTATAGATTCATTTACTTCCCTCGAACACCGTCGTAACGTTTCCTGTCTCTCTCTCTCTCTCTTTTATCGTTATTTCTATGGGCAGTGCTCTAGTAAAATAGCCAGTTGCATTCCCCCCCTTAAACAATTCAACCGTAATACTCGCGCTTCGAGGAATGCCCATCAGTTTACCCTTGAGCCCAATTTCAGGCGTACTGTCAAATACAGAGATTCGTTCTGTAGCCGTACTACGCGAATGTGGAATGCTCTTCCAAGCTCTGTTTTTCCCTCTCATTGTGATATACAGAAATTCAAGATCAATGTACACCGACATCTCCTCTTAAATCCCCTCCTCCATACCTAATGCTCGCACTGTGAATGAATTCAGAATGATCGAGTGGCCAATATCATTGTTGGTCCACTGCGAGGAAGCTTTAAAACTAATTGCTGTGCTTGCAGCCGATTGTTTGCCCAAAAAAAATTAAATTAACTTTATTTTTCAATTCGACAATGGCAATGCCATTTAAGTATGTATGTACCTAAAAAAAATCATATTAAATGTTAAAGTCTTTCCAACCCTACGTTCAGGCTGTAACTGGATGTAATACTTGCGGAAGCAAGTAGCTACTCTTGTATGAAACACAAATTTATACTAATTCTGCAGGTTACTTTGAACAAACAAAAATTCGTTTTTCTATACCGTCTAACTTCAAAAAGTTCTGCATTTTTCATATATTTATTAAGTTGACTAACATAGAAACATAGAAACCGGAATCGGTTGTCTACACCTTTCCAACTATTTAGACATTGTCTAACTTATGACAACCGTCTAAGGAAATCGTTTTAATACTACTGTGAAGCATGCAAATACAAAACTATTTATTCCTTTAAAATAAATTCTATAATTAATGTCTCAGAAATACTAACTCATCATTTTCTATTTGCAAATAAAATGTCATACCCTTCATTAAGGTTTCATTCATAATAATTCCTCATTCATTACATCACAAAATTCTAATAAGCAAGCAACATAAATGACATAAATATGCAATTTCTGCCACTGTCACCTCAAGCTCAAAAGGCTACTCACTTCTTTTGAAAAAAAAACTTACAACACTCGTCCCCTTGAATTTTTTTTGCATACAAAACAAAATTTATATACTTTAACAAAATGTCCATCAATCTATAAGAATTAAGGGAAATGCATTTAATAAAAAAAAAATCTACATTCCAGACCAAATGACAGCAGGAACGTGACCCTTATAATTTGGAAATACAAATATGTATACATTAAAATATTCTTAGGAGACCATGAAGCATAATATAAGAAAAAGCAAAAGAATAATTTTTGCAATTAGAAATAATTCACACGATGATGGTAAGTTCGACGAAAGTGACTGGCTGTACTTTACATACGGCGGCGGCAGTAGCGTATACTTGACGAGGTGTCTGATTATATTCTACAAAAAACATGAAATTAACCCGTAGATACTTAGATACAGATATACGCGCTGTAAATATAGTATACAACATATGGGGGTATAATCCAACAATTTCCGGTGTAATATTCTCGCCAATTTGCGAGTTTCTTATAATACAACCACTGCTGTTGCATGCGGGACTGACGACAGACCAGACAGTGAGTATAGAAGTAGAAGTAGAGCCGGAGGTAATTTTGCTCCGGATGTGCAAAGTCTTTCGAAAAATTGACAGAAAGCCAACAGATACATAGCTACTCGTTCTTGTACCATAGATCAAACATATACAAGGAGAACCAGTTGAGATTATTAGAACACATTACTTTGAAACAGCATTATAATAAAAGAAGAAAGGTGAATTTCATCACGTCTGTCACGTGCCACCTCAGCGTAGACATGGACTATCCGAGGTGTTATGGGAAGGTACAGTATGAAAGTTATGAATTTATGATTAGATACTAACATTAAATTAAATTTAAAAAAAATGGTATTGAACTTGAATAAACACAAAAATCGAAAAAAAAAATCTGTGGAAATAGCACAGAAGTGCGTTTTATAAATAAAATGCTAAATTGTATTGTTGGTAAAAATTTAATTAAAATGACAAGACAACATTTATAACAACATTTTTACTGATTTATGAAGAAGCTATGGAATTGAACATAAAGTTATTTTAAGTGAAATAAAATTGACACACTTTTTACATGACTGCAATCGCTGCATTAACGTTGCCTCTTGTACATTTCAATTTCGATGCAAAGCCCTCTGAATAAATGTTTTTTCTACATTTTTGACATTATAAACCTGATGCTCTAACTCTTATGTTAAAGTAACTTGCTCTGTAACTCTGTTCATTTAAATATGTATTACCAATTTTCTCAAAAACTAAAACTTTAGTATTTGACTAAAAATTGATAAGAGTTTGTATTCGATCAAAACCAAAAATACTATAACGTAAAATTTTGGAAAAAATTATTTTGAGCACAATTTTTTTAATATATTTTTCACAATTTTGGGTTTTAAAATGAATTTTTCAAAAATTTTTCTCTTAAATAATTAGAATTAAAAATAAAACAAAAGAAAACACGGGCTTCTGGCTTTGAAAAAAAGTATAGCATAGCATTGTAAGTGTTGCCGTTGTTTTTAAAAGATTTTTTTTTTATTTTAAGTCTTCTAAACGGGGAAAGATAGACACCTCCCATATTATTTTTCCTTTTCTCGACTCAATGTACACGATTAAGATTTTGGTAACAGCGTATGCAAATTTATTTTGTATGCAAATCACCCTGAATATTTTTGTGCATTCTCTATTTTGTGTAAAAAAAAACTAAAAACCTTAACACTAGCGATTGAATTATTTCGAAAACCGTTATGTTTATGAAGAAAAGTTTTAAAATCTTTTTCGTAGGAAATTTTCTAAGCTAAAAATTTGTCATCAACATTTTTCTGTACAAGGCACCGTTAGAGAAATATTATTGAAAAACCATTTTGAGGGCCTTTAACCCCCCATAAAATTGTTAGCGTCGCACTGTGGCTAAAAATTACTTTTTTTTCGTTGCAAAAATCATAACTTTTGAACGCATGAAGATATCGAAACAATTTTTTTTTCTGCTTAAAAAAAATTTCCAATGCTATAAAAATAGTGATTTTTAAGAAAATTGCTTTATACGGTGTTTCTAAATCATAGGCTAAAGTAAGGTTTTCGCAGAAAAAGGAATAATAAACAGAGAAATAAATTAAAGCAAAACTTTAAAAACTGTTGAAATTTTGCAAATTTTGTAAAAAATAGTCTGCGGCTATTTAATTGTTCATAGCGTGTGCCAAAATCAGCTTGTTTACAACAGTATAGTCATAAAGTTAACGAACCAATTTTTGTTTTCATTTTGTGTCTTATTGAAATATCTTATAAACTGTTTAAGTGACCAATTTTATGTAAAACAGTATAGGAAAAAAGTAAACGGACCAAAATTTTAATAAATATTTTTTTTTTATAAAATAAAATATAATACATAATACGTCTTTTTTAAATTAATTTTAGATTTTAATTTTTAGAAAAATAATCATTGGCATCACATCATTTACAACATTCATTGGACTTACTAGTTCTGGGCAATAACTCTTCTTTTGGGGTATTTATAAATTTGAATAAAAAGGGGCGTGGAAGTAGGCGGAGTTTTTACGATCAAGATAATAAAAAATCGAATTCTAATTGAAATAAGAAGAAAATTTCACGTAAACATTGCAAGTAAACATTGCAAAAGTAATTTTGATTTTACAACCAAAATGTTAGCTACGGGAACAGTTTTTTTTTTTTAAATTACATTATCTCAAAACTTTACAAAAAATTGCAGCTGCAAGTTTGCATATAGTTTAACAAACAATTAGGCTAAGATATCCTTGTAATTTTTCAGCGGGAGAATTTTTTTGTAGCCCTGTTCAAACCTCAAAAATTCATTGAAAAAAGTGTTTTTTTTTTTTTTTTTTTTATTTATTAAAAAAATTATTTGTATGTTTTTTTTTTTTAATTCGAAATTTATACATTTACTTACAAATAAAACAACCACGTAACAATAAGGAAAAGTAAGATTTTTCATGGAATACCTTAATTGCAAAAAAGGAAATAAATAAATTCGTTTTTTTGTTCTTTTTTTACTCTGGAACAAAATTGCCCGGCTTTGAAAAGCCTTATGAACAAAATGTAAACATAAACTTTAAAACACAAATCCAGCTAGGCTAGTATACTCGTACGATCAGACAGATTTTCAGTATCAGCTATAACACTACTTCTAGAGATGAAAGGTCAGACAAAGATTGAGAAAAATTGTATGATAAGGAGGTCCATTTGCAGACCGATTCTTCGAGTACGTAATAGAGATTTTTTGTACGTTTTTCGTAAAACAATTATATCTTTTTGTCATAATATGATTTTTCACCTTCACCTAGAATTGTGGGGTTAATAGAGGAAAAAAAAAATAAATTTGCTGGCACAACAGCTCATGAAGAACTAGGGCCTAGTGACTTACAACTCTCAACCATTCCTGTGTGCGTGTCTGCAGGAATGGAGGGGACCTACAGTTTATTGCCGAATCCGAACGGCTAACGAGCGGCACTTTTCTGTGACAGGAGATACTCTTGAAGGATTTGTCAATTCCTCGCAAGAGGCAATAGCCGTTTTTTCTTTTAAATAAATAGGTGGCGAGGCTGGGGATCGAACCTTAGACCTCCGGCATGACAGTCCATCGCACTAACCATCACGCCACGGCTACTACAGGCTAATAGAGGAAACAACAGTGTAAAAAACATGAAGGAATGTTTGGAGTAATTTGAGACACCTTTTGGTCCCGTACTGTTTTCTAGCATCATATCTACCTGAATTGAACATTGAACTTCCAACCTAAAAAAAGTTTAATTTTCTTATCTTCTATAAAAGTTTAATTTAATGCAAATTTTTACTGTTCAAGATATTGACAAAACTAATTGTCTAATCTACTGCCCCTATTTGAATTGCTAATGAAATTCTTCTTGGTAATAGAGCATGAAAGGAACTTGAAGTATGTACACCTAGATTTGACGTCCGTCGACTGTTTGCCCTTGTTACCCTCTCTAAGTACCCATCATGCTATTCTAACGCTCCTGTTCTAGTGCGATTAGAGCGTTTATTGAACTCATTTCAACTTTTCCATATCACTCGACTATTTTACTATATGATTCTTATATTTTTCTGCCTGCTCTGCTACTCTCTCTTCGTAAACGGGCTTCATTCTTTTCCAGTTTACAACAATTTCAATTCCGATTCCGATTTCTAAACCTTAACTAGCCTTCAGCTCAGGCTTCAGAATATACAGTAAAATGATGATGGGTTTTGCTGCGGTATTCTGGATTTGGCTCCTGTTTGCTGAGTTTATCAGCGCATGAATGTTGCCCTGCACACATAAAGTAGGTCTAATGTAGCAAGTGAAGTGTAAACTGGCATTGGAGTGAAGAAAAAGAAAATGTTTAGTTTCTTCAGCTTCTTAGTCTTTATTTTTCTTTTTTACTTCTTTTGACAATGAAGACGACGACAGTGATTATATTCAACGAGTGAGTAAAGTAAAAAAAAACAATCTAAAAAAAACCAGACTGTGAACTCGTAACATGGCAAAAAATCACATCTGTACAGTGCAGGGTTATTCAAAAGGCAATGTATGCTATGGGCCCCTTTATGTTTTAAGGGCCCGACCGGAAATTTTTTTTTTTAAATTGCATTAATATTTGATTTGCTTTTGTACCATTTTCTTTTTTGATTGACAAAACTTAAACTCTGATTTCAAAAAGGAAATAGAAAATTAAAGAATTGTATTCCCTAAGGCCTCCGAAATGGCCTAGTCCGATCCAAATTCTAAACACACAAACACTTGTATTTCCTCATATCCAGATACATCATTGTAGGTTTGTTTCTTTTCCTCTATAGATACCAGCTGATGATTTATTACGTGTACAGTTGTAGTGTAGTGCATTTTGTGTATTTTCATTTTTATTATCTCGTCTAATTCTCTTTTATTTCTTCTTCTTTGTTTTTTTTTTGAAGTTCCATCATCTGTTGGTCGATACGCTTGTTGTTTATCTCTTAGGTCGTTTACATTTTGACTCTTTGCTCTGTGATGCGATATTGTATTCGTATCTTTATTATGCATTACACGATATAAGATAAATCCATTTTTATTTTATTTTTTTTTCTAGCAATACAAAAAAAAAAACAAAAACAGTGAAACAATTTTGTATTCTTGTGGTTTTTTTGTATGTTCTTTCTTTAGCAAAAAATTACTAGTTTGTATGAGATAAAGAAGATTTATGACATAAGGTCTGTTTCCATTATAAGTTAAAGAATATTTTTGTAAATTAAAGCTCAGGTATACTGAATGTTTTATTTTTCATTTTATACTAGTTGATAATAATAACTAGGCCTATATGCTTCCCTTATTGTCTCTGCAACCCCCTGCATTATTATAATATTAAAGAAATTATTATAGCATACTTTTTAAATAAATAAAAAGGACAAAAATCAAAAAAAAAAACTAGCAAAAATTTAATTTTAAGTAAGATAAAGATTTATTTGCGAAGAAATTTCCAGTTAAAAAGCTAAGGAAACAGTCATATTAGATATAAAAATAACCTAATTTCAGAAAAATCGCCGGAAAGCTGGATTTTTGTATACGATTGAATTAATTCGAACACCGTTATTTTTATAAAGAAGGACATTTTCTAAGCTACAAGTTCGTCATCAACATATTTTCTGTACAGGGCACCATTAGGCAGAAATTCCTGAAAAACCATTTTGAGGGGCCTATAACCCCCCGTACAATTATTAGCGCCGGTCTTATCGATAGAGACTTTTTACAATTTTTAGCTGTGTGACGCCAGAACCCCGACCTCAAAATTTTTTGACGAAACATGTCGCATTCGTTTGTCCACGTTTGTCCAGGCAAAAAAATTGTTTGTCTACCCTCAGGAAAAAAGTTATTAAGCTTTTCTTTTTTATAGCAAGTACCCCAAAATTAAAAAACGCCTCTACTGCCCACAATTTTGAACTTAGGAGGTCCGGACCATTTGCAATCGTTTGTCCACCGGCTCCTTAGCAATTTTTCCGGAGTCAAATGTGTAATATGACTGAAGTATTGGTGTTTTGACGGTTCTAACACTTTTTGCCCTAAGAAATAGCAGACATTTGAAGTTTTCAATTTTAAATTAAAATTAAATTTATACTTTTCTGTATAAATTAGAGATGATAACTGAAGATGATTCCTATTATAATTTCCCTTTAAAGTTTATAACCAAACATACGTTACATACGACTTGGTTCATGAATGACATTTCACACTGCAAACTTTATAACGAATATACTTTGTCCTGCATTATCATTGCCATTTCCTTGTATTTAAATGTTCATTTGTTTCTATTCAGAAAGCACACATTTATCTGCATTATCATGTTGTAAAAAATAGCCTCCCACAACCGCCTCATAACCGTTTACCCTATCAAATTGAAAGCTCATTTCCTACCAAGATAAGTTTGTGTTATGATTGCTAGAAATGGCAAATTCTGATATTATTGCTGAAAAATAGTTTAAATCGTCTGTTTGCAAAAATAACAAAATTATATCAATGCCTTCAAATAGGCATAAGTATAGGTACACCCTAAGAAGGTTTAATAACATCAGACTGGACTAAGTAGTTTATTGTTTCTCAAATTCTAAAGCACACGCAATTTGTTCGTGTATTCCTTCACCTCAAGTTTGCTAATCTCTTTTATTTAAGAAAACAATTTATAATAGTGGGACCTAATACAACAAACGTTCTTAATTGCAAGCTGAAGCGGGAAACGTCTTTTCTCGGAAATGGGAATCAACCAAAAAATATGGCCAACAGGCTTTGCTTCCGATAAATTGAAATGAGTACCTACGATGTACAGAATGGGATGAGTCTTATTCGGCGACTTATTAGGTGACGTGAAAAACGCCCGACGAAATAACTCTACATTCGATATGTTTTTCTAAAAATCTAAAAATCTGCTTAAAAAACTCAGCAAATAATCAAACAAAAATAGTATAATATACAGAATAATAAATTATTTGCAGAGCTCACTTTTCAAAAGGCTCTGCAAATAATTTAAAAAAATCGCGTTTTTTTTTATTAATTACAGAGATTTCTGAACTAAATTTTTAAAAAATAAATTTTTTTTATTATATTTGTGCTAAAATTTTGTTAACAATATGAAAATCCATTTATTAAAATTTCGTCTTTAAAAGTTTTGCTGCTTGTCTCCAAAGTAAATTTTCAGAAGTTTTCAAAAACGAAATAAGACTCGACGGGCTTTATTGAAATAGGTCGGCGTTATTTCTAATAACCGAAGCCAGAAATGGAAGTAAAGCCACGTGTGTACTTATGTATTTTGTCAGACGTTATTTAACATCACCACCTCCGAGGTTCTGTTCAAAAATACTGTTTTTTTTTTTAAACACCCTGTATTTAAAATCAACACAATAATGCACTAATCTATATTTTACTTTATACAAATATACCTACATACCAAGTTAAGGGGAAATACTTTGAGAATAAAAAAAATGTATTCTACAAAGTACCTCTGCTGTAAATGGCTATTTCTGTTTCTGAGAAAGTATATTATTTAATTATCAATATGAATTAGTTTTATCGTTTTTTGATGTGATTGGCCTAGTTTCTATTTTGTAAAAAAAAAAAACTGTTTGCTATGATGCATTTATGGTTTTATGTCGACAGGAAATCGTAAATGTAGTGTGGGAGAGAAAAAACTCGTATACTGGGGTTATAAAGTAGTTTTAATCTTTAAGTGTGAAATGAGTAATTAATAAATTTTAAAGTTTTTTTTAATAGATTTTAGATAATCGTATATTTTTATATTTATATATATACATATGTATATATTTTTTTTCTTACAAAATATCATGCTCGAAATAGAGGACACTCTGTACACTACCCGCTTTATGTACAACCACATATGTATATAATGCGAATGAATATGTAGAATACTTGATTAATTTTGTTAATGATAACAAAAAATTAATAAATTATTATCTTCACAAAGGAAAACATTTACTATTACTTAAAATAAAATTTCAAATTGCATGAGAATTAATATTGATGACCAGGAATAACTTCCAACGCTGTGTGTAGGTCTTTTAGACCTTTGATCTACCTACCTATCAAAAAAAAAAAAAAAAAGATTTATTATCTAATCAAAGCGTTTATTTTTGAAAAAATTTAATTGCACAAAAAAGAATTGATAACACTATAATCAATAATAATCAGTCGTTCACAACTTTCTAGGTTTCCATTCTTTTATTAATGCTAGGTACTTACTGTACTATCCCACTTTATTATTAACCAAAGCAAATGTAGGTATTGCACAACATAAAATGCATTACAATTCAATTTCTTAAACATTGTAATCAGTTACCGGAAAAAAATTACATAAAAAAAAGAGTATCAAAAGAGAAAAATTGGATACCATCATAATTGTCCATAACCTGAGAATTCGCATTGTTTTTATTACAACGAAACACTATAAGTGCAAATTATGTATTGATAAAAAAAAAAATATTTTAATGATAAGAAGGACGAAACTGTCAGTGCCTATAGAATTAACACTCTTGGAATTGTATTTTGTTCGAAAATTTTATGCGAATTTCATGTAAAAATAAAGATTATTGCTTTTAAAAATCTTCCCTTTATTTTTTTTTTGTCGATTGTACTTTTTATAGGTAATTTTTTTCTGTTTTATAATAATAATTTCCAATCCTTTCATTAAAAAAGTTTACATTCGCTTTTAAAGCAACTACATGCGACGCAATCATGCATTTTATTATGGTTTGAATTGAACTTTCTTCCTTCTCTCTTTCTTGCTGCACACTGATTTCGATTTATCTGCATTTACATCAACATAACGTGACACTAATGACATTGTCTTTATGTCAGAATTACTGCCGCAAGTTGAGACACGTCAAGTTAAAGCCAAAGTCATGGACACAGCAATAAAAAAAAAACGCAAAACCTACTGCTGGCGGTTTAGTGCAATTAGCATTTATTTTGGAATTGTTTTTGAAGATGAAGAGAAATAAACTTCCATGACTATCTCCAAGTCAACTTGAATATGATACTCTTAATACTACTTTTCTAGGAATGATACTTTATTAAGTGGCTGAGTTAATGAGTTTTTAATTAAAAAGATTTTTTTTTTGTTGTTTAAAATATTATTTTCAGTTCCAACCGCTATATTGCAATTTTCAATTAAAGCACCCGTTACCGTAAAAGTCAAGTTTTATTATTATTATAGCAATTTCATTGATGATGATGATGAATAAGAACTAAAAGTAAACACGACACTGCAGATCGCTTGGGTAGACTCACCTTAAAATAAAAATTTCTTAAGAAATTGTGTTATTGTAAAGAGACAAGGAAAATTAGTAAAAATCAGACCCGGAATATTATTAATGGGCTGGAATTCTTCTGATAGAAAAATTTGAAGCAGTGCCCTTAATTACATCCGTCAGTTTCCGAAAAATCACAGATTGGTTTAAACTACCTTTTTGAAAAAACCACCACCATCGGTTTTTTTGGAAATGTACACATATAACTAAGTACACTGTTCTTAAAATATCCATACAATTTTATTTTTTCTAATTAATTTTATCTTGGTCAAAACCTAATTACACTGGACTAAAAGTAAATGAAATAATTATGAACTTGTTAGCCCATAGGCATAACAGTTGAAGTTTTAAGATTCAATCTTTTAGACGACGAATAAAACCTTATGTCAGCTATTATTATCCACAGTACACATATTGACGGTAATATATTGTGCATCTTCGAAAATTACACTGACCTGCCTGTCAGAATTTACAAAAACAAAACACAAGTGTTTCTGAATCGCAGTGACCCTCGTCCACAATTTACAAAAACAAAATACAAGTTACAAAATACAGTTCTGCGCATGAACTGAACAAAAATTAAAACTCGGAAGATATTACCTTCTATATATGTGTACTGTGATTATTATCAACAAAATTTAAATAAAAAAAAAACATTTTCTAGAAAATGGATTCAACTGAGTCAACCGGACTGTATTAATATGGTAAATAAAAACTGTCGCTTCATTTAATCACCAACAACTAACAACTGGCGTTGATGGGAGGATGTGTTTTTTTTTTCCTTAATGTTCTGTCAAACTCAGCGAAATGCGTTTGCATCAGCCGACACTACCGCCACCGCATCGGTAACGAGATCGAGCCTTAGCTGAATTAATATTAGTTCAACTGTATGTTCTCAGTTTGTGACTTTCTTTATTTATTTTCTTTTTATTTTTTTTTTTTATTTCAGGTAAAAAAACAAAAACAAAATTAGGTTAATGAGCAGTTCTTATTGCAGACAGTGATATATACTTTTAACATCAACGGTAGTAAGCACTTGTTATAGATCTAGAGCGCGCTGGGTTGTTTACTGCGCGAGTTGGAGAATCGTTTGGTAATTATTGTTAATTTTCCGGTGAGAATGTTAAAAAAAAAGGAGAACGAAAAGAAATAACGCAAATTAAAATATATATATTTATATTTTTTTTTTCAATTTTAATGAAACTGAAATATTTATTAATGCAGTTGGCATTTTTCAGGTATGAAAGGAAGTGCAACAATTTCATATAAAAATATGTCATGGAATCGAATTGAATATACAATTAAGTTGCAATGTCCCTGATTGTCGTGAACAGGTTTCTATAGCAGTAATAGCTACCTAGAAAATTAGTTAAAAATAATAAAAGATTATTATATGGGGTATTCCATCGTCACGGGTGGGACAGTTATAGGTAATTGGTACAATACATTTTGTGCTTCCTTTTCAAGTTTATCACATATACATAGCTGTAAATTGACTTTCATAAAACCTAAAGTTGTATTTGTTAATAAATTAATTTTTAGTGAAAAGAAAATAACGCCACCTTGATTTATTTTAAAAATAGACAGGATTTCTTTTCTGTCACATGTGGGACAAACAAAAGACATGATTTCCAAGTAAGGAAATTTTTTAAAAAAGCTCTGCGAATTTATTAAACAATTTTATTTAAATCCTTAGGCTTCTTAAACAACACAATCTTAGAGAATAAAAAAAATAATTGTCTTCATTAAAAAAAAAAAAACATTAATTTTTACTGTGACGGGTGGGACCACGATTTGTCACTGGTCAGTCATATACGAATTTTATATAAAGAAAACATTTATTTTGGTCAACATTTATATTTATTTAGTAAACAAAAATGTTGTTTACTAAGAACTAAGAAAGTCAAAGGCTCGAGTCATTCCAATCACTTTCATATGTACTCGGCTGGGTTACACTTAAGTTAATGGTCCTACACGTAATTAATGTATGACGTTTTGCAAGGGTAAGAAAAAATGTATTTGTTTTGATCCAAATTTACCTTCCAATAGGCAAACAAAATTGATTTTTTTCGAAAAAAAAAAATTAATTTAGCAGATCTGGATTTTGCGTCATATCTTATCTACGCCCCTCTTTACTAACACAAATATACATCGGTGCAATTGACAGCTATTAATTTGTCTACTGACAAAAAAAAACAACCAGAAATCGTAATCCATTCGCCATGAAAAAAATCAAATTTTAGTCAGAAATCTGAATTTACTAAGGGAAAACCCCATTAGACCTATACGAAGGGGATAGGAATTTCCCAATCATTGGTTCATATTATTGAAATAATGATGGGATTGTACTTTTGGAATAACAAGTACCGAATTCCACATGTTTTCAAGCATAACTCTGTTTTCATTCACAATACTAATTTTTTTTTACAATTTTGACAGCTGGCAATACGAAATTTTTAGCATCATTGATCTCAAAAGATGTGGTCTTGGCCATCGTTCTGAAGAATAAGTAACCAAGCAAACAAAGTAAATAAAAAAGCTAAATTTGTTGTTTAATGCTAACATGTTGTTATATCTTAGAATCAAAAGCACATAACAACATGGTAGTAACACAAAATGGGCCTTATGACGTCAAGATTTGAAAACCGACCCAATAACGTAAAACCCAATAAGACTTGAAAGCCTAAAAGCCCTCCGTGAAATGTTTCCCACCCTTGACTGTCTCTTCTAAAATCTCACTAAATAACGTACATAATAGAAAAAAAGTCACATAGGTTTTCATATTTTAAAAATATGCACGAAAAATATGCATTTATTATAAAAATATCAAAAAAATGCATTTATATTAAAATATGCAAAAATATGCTTTAACGACTGCCATTTTTACTGAAATTTCTTGATTCGTAAAACTATATTCTTCGTTTGCTGCTACGTTAACAAAATATGTACATATTAACATAGTAATCCCAGCCCTGGTAATATGTAATAGTATTTTCAAATTATTAAACATAATCTCTAAGGGCTAGTTGTACAAATATTTGATCCGTGGTTCAGGAATTTTAACTCACCAATTTCGGCGGATTAACTGTGGTTCAACGATGGTTCAGGCATGTAATTGGCTTTTAGTGCATATTGGAACCTTGAACCATCGTTGAACCTCAGTTAACCCACCGAAATCGGCGAGTTAAAATTCCTGAACCACGGATCAAGATTTAAACCACGATTGTACAACTGGCACTAAGTCAGTAACTTATAAAAAAAAAGCTTTTTTGTATTTTTGTCACGGATAAGGAAAAACCTTACTGTATTATTACTAAAATATTATTGATGTAATGACTATGGTTTTTTTTTAAACTGGTAGAAATCTTCTCACTTAGATTTTCAAACATAAATCGCACTCACTTCAAAAACTGTCCAGACAAATAATTACGACCTTAAATTCGAATGTTAATTCAAATTACAAAACAATCACTTTTTTATTACATCTTAACAGTCGATCCAAAAATAGAAAACGGAAAGTACCTGTTAGACAAAATTTTTACATATTCTTTTTGAAAAAAATTCAATTTGAAGTGTATTTACTGCGGATGCATTAAAAAAACACATTTCCTTTTCTTTCATAAAGCAGCACGTCACCTTTTTCGTCCAAAACTCTTAACTCCAGTTTCAATTGTTTACTATTGCCTTTAGATGCAAACATCCAAATTTGTAACCGACTTCAGGTCCAAGCCCATACTTAGTACATACATTAGGTAAGTACCTACCCATATTACTTAATTGTTTTAAGCAAATTAAACACACCTTTCCAATCAATTTTTAGCCATCATTACCAATAGAAAATTAATCGAAATTCGAAATGACATTTTTCACTTTCGGTCAAGAACCATAATCAAAAACAGTAAAAAACGATAAAACAAAAGGAGAGAATGGAACATGAAACAAAGAAAGCACGCAATAAGACATCCTAAAAATATCTCATATGCATAGGTAAGGTACATTTGCTGGTGCACATAATAACAACAACCAATTGTATACAGTTAAAAGACAAACCTTTAATTGGATAAAGTTTTATTTAACTACCATGCCATACCATCTAAGCCAAGCTTAAATACCTTTGGCATTTATGCCATCTGCAACTTCTTCTATACGACTATCACCTTCTTTCTGTTTCTATTACTCTGCATTGAGAAGAGAAAGGGAAATACATATATTTAAATGTGAATGCGACAATATCGCCCTAGGGCCCTTTAATTGAATTTGTCGTCATCGTCATGCAGTCCAAAATAGGCCATCACGTCTCGACGTTCATGAATCTCCTGCACAACCCCAAAACGGGTAGCATACATATAATGTATATATGTAGCAATTCATTTTTTCAATTCTGCATTTCCTGCCTTGCAATCGAAGTCTCCGGTCTTTGGTTGGAGTCGTATGGGGCAGAAAAAAAAACACGGTGCAAGGAACGTACCTACACTCGAGTCCCGATAGATGGTGTGCTACTAGTCTTTTGCTATATGCATCGGAAAAGTTATAGGAAAAGAGTGTCTACGAATTTAAAATTAATTGATAGTTGAGGAGGAGTTTAGTGTTTTGCTTTAATTAAGCTAAACAGGAAAACGCTCAAAAAGATTCAAAATAGGTTCCTACATAGACCAAAGTCCAGTTTCACAGTAAAAAAAGAAAAAATATTAGAAAAAGCTAAAGCTGATTCATTTTTGCTTAAAGGTAGGCAAGAGTACACAGGTCAGCACTGATTTATATAAAGTGTTATTTCATTTTTGGAAGTAAAACAACAGTCTCTTTTCAATTCTCCTGAAAGTATTATAAGATAATCCTAAATGTATAGATATGATCAATTACAACTTTTATTATTTTTTTGAACACACGTTCCTCAACTATAATCTTAGGAGGTGTTAAGTGATTCCAAGGCTGTGCCTTTAAAAATAAAAAAAAAATAATGTATGGAAAAAAAAATTTGTATGGTAAAAACTAGGAACACACAAGACCAATAATTTAAAAGTATTACAAAATTTATGTTTAACAGAGATTAGACCCGTTTAAAAATGATTCAGCACCTTAAATTCAAAATCTGATAAAGTTTCATAAAAATCGGTTGAGGGTTTCTGAAAATTGCTGAAATATTGATGCTATTAGTATACAAAACGGTTAAGTGATCAGGGCGTACTTTTATAGGAGTCAAATAACTAAGTTCGGTACACAGAGTTAGAAAAGAGTTTATCAATCCAAAAAATTAAGTTCTCACACTTTTTCTACGTCAAGTGCCCTTACATTACATTTTTGAGGTCCCTCCTTAAATACGCCACTTAAATTTGGTCGCTTTATCTTATTCCCGAAGAATAGAAGCTGTGCAAGGTAGATTTCTTCGGTTCGCTCTCCGGTATATCCCGTTGTCCGATTTCCGATAACATCATCTTTCCCCCGTTAAAAAATCGATTACAATTGATCAATTAGCAAATCATCAAAAAATGTCGAGAAGTCCCTGATATGCTGATATAACCTTCCAGCACAAGCTCTTAATGGGAACAATTGGTTCGTCTTTTCTGTTGGGAATTATCTCCGCTTCACTCTTCCGCCCATCTCACCTCACCACACACACTTTCACATCAGTAAAGCTCTCTCTAAAATTCCTAATAAGATCGCTCTCATAGTACTTCTATTAACAAGCTCCATAAAAATTTGAAGTTTCGCTAAGAAATAAACTCATATCACAGATGAAAATTATTACTGCAAAAAAAAAAAAATGGTGCTCTACTGTTTTAGCTCAAACTTTGTAAGAGCTGAATAGGTAGGTTGTAAAATTACCATAGATTTATACTTGTACTTAAAAAGTTGAAGTACAAGGTAATTGTTAAAGTTGTATTTAAGTCAGAATATATTTAATTATTTTACAGCTCTAATGGTAAGTAGTTCTGACTCTGAAAGAAGTATAGCAAAAAATTTATTAATGACTGATGTATTATCGTTTTTTTTGTAATTTACTTAATTTTTTTTTTTGTTTTTTTTTTTTTTAGTTGAGGGTCTGTTTATCTGGAAACACTCCGTTGTGTTTTATTTTTTTTTATGAATATTAGCTGGAAAGAATTTTGCGTTTTTTTTAAATATCAAAATGATCTCAGCGAGTCCGAGGTTTTATGTTTTTTTTATTAAGTTAATAGCAACAAAAAAAAAATATATATTAATAGACTGACACAATAATATATTATTTTTTATTTTATTTTTTAATAATTTCATCTAAATCGGTTAGTGGCTCAGCAATGTTCGGCGCGTACAGCGTTGAATTTTAAGCGTGAAATGTGCCAAGGTCCAATTTCATGTTTTTGTGAGCTTAAACGGCTTCTATAAGATCTATAAAGGGAATTTTTTTGACAAGATCATGGCATGCAGATTTATATGTATTATTATAATTGCTTCATGTACGAAGTTTAATCAACAGTGTTGCAGACTTTTTCGGGAATATTCGAAAAAAAAAAATACATAAAATTGTTATATGAGGCAGTACCCGTCATTGAAGAAATTCAAAATTCCCCCCTAAGGAATCATAATATGTATAATGCTTAGTCAGAATAATCGCACAGAAGCTGCAGAAGATGCACCGAGATTGACTGAACGATATAACGAAACCCACTTTTTCGAATTTCTCCTTCATATTTGTGTTAATTTTTAGCTAAAATTTCAATTTTGAAACCATTACTCCTCCTGAAAAGCGAGTTTAAAAAAAAATACAGTGGAATACTCACACAACTTGTTTTATCTACATTTAAAAATCGAGCGTTCTTATTATTGAAAGACCTTTTAGATTTTCCTTTATGAGGATGTTTAAAAGTGAAAGTTTAATTCGGAATTTTGTCTACAAAATTAGAAGACAAAGTTCGACATGCTATTTAATTAATTCATTTTGAAAATGTCCCAATTTAAATACAAAATAGACCTTAAAGCATGAAACAGGTGGGGGTGCCTAATTCGTTCTATATACAAACAAATATAAATTCAGTTGCTGGCTGTTTTGATGTTTTTTTTATGATTCTAAATTTTAAATTAAAAACAGATTCGCATAATTAATCAGCTCGTGTCAACATGACACCTACGCTTTTTGAGCATCACTTTTATGTTTTCTTTTTTTATTTCTTAATTTTTCAACAAAAAACCAAAAAAAATATAACAAAAAAAAAAAACACAAAGAAACAATAAAATAAAAAAAAAAAAAACATAAAAAGAACAGAAATAACCAAAGAATAATATTATCAATTCATTTCACAATTAGGCATAATTCACGTTTCAAAGATCTCATGGAACGTGCTCCAGATCTCTACTGAGCAAGAGAAGAGAAATCTTAACAACATTTATCCGCTATCCATATCTTCGTCCCTAAATTGATCAATCCAAAATCTCTGACATCTCAGGACATCTCAGAGATCCTGAAAAATTTGGAACTATCTAGTTTTTGTATAAACTATGAAAAGTTAATCCGAACATAATTTCTACATCCAAAAATATCTACTAAATCTTCACATTACCTGTCAAGAAGGGACTAATTTCTTTTTGCCTTAACATGCTCAATTACTTTTCGTTAAAAAAATTTAAATTTCAATAAAATATATGAGTTATAAGTTTTGACTTCTTTCTATCATTTTGTGAGGTCTCGGTAATTTAAAAACTTGTCTTAATTTAATTAAACACTCAAATTAGCAACGAATAAATAAATTTTAGGGAAACAACACAAAGCGTGCTCTATTTTCGTTTAAATGGCTCAATTGAATTATTTTCCCTTCGAATGAGACATGACAGTCAACCAAAATACAGAAGAAAATATATTATATGACGGTTTCGGCGCGCCGCACGACAACCACATCATTTCAAAAAAAAAAAATTTGACAACGTCGTGTTCCCAATAAAATCAAAGTGCATACATTGAATTGTGTAAAATATATTAAAGCTTCCAGAGAGAGAGAGAGGAATCGCTTTGAATGTTTACAAAGAAACTTTTTTTTTTTGAGTTTTTATTTTGAGTTTTGAATTTAAAAAATAAAATTATAAATTTTTTAAGAACAGAAGAAAAAGTTCAAATGAAACCTTGGAAATTGTGTGTGGAGATATGAATAACACACCTCCACACACTAAAATATATTATTTCGAATGGTAGCTTTAGCGATGACTACTGTTGAAGATACACAGCGGCCCCGCCGCACCAGCCGTGCCACCACCGTTATTTCGATTTAATAATGTATGGAACATCCAAGTGGGTGGGATAATAAGTGCTTCCCTCAAACTGGAAATTGTATGTTTTCTTTTGGATTTGGATTTTTGTATTATTATTAATTTGTAAAAGCGTGCCGCCATAACATACTACTGCCGCCACCAGCCGGCCTATTCCAACGAAATAACGCAGGTGAAAATATACAGTCACTTTCAAAATTATTCGCACACCTACATAGATCAGTTTTTATGATGAAAAAAAAAGTCCAAACGAATGTTAGATATGTATTCTTTTTAAAGACCTTTCTGACCTATAAGGAGAGTAAGTAGAAAATGAAAATGTTTAGAAGATAGAGGTAATGTCTCGAAAACTATACGTTTTTCGAAAGCAATGTCATTTCTACACAAATAAGAATACGATACTTTTTTCATAAGAATTTGAGAAAAACGTAGGTGCGTAAAAGTAACGAGTCAGGTAGTTGCTATGTAAAAAATAACATTATAAAAAAAGAAAATTTTTCTAAAAACTTTTGATTTTAGATACTTTATCTGATTCTTATTTTTTATTTGTAGAATTTTATTTTTGTGCAGAGTTTTACTATCTACATTCTATGTCTTGACATTTCTTCTGAAAATTTTTTGAGAAATTCACAAAAAAACTAAATTTTTTCTCTTTCACCCCATAAAATCAAAAGCAAGAGTTCAAATTTAAGGTGCCCTTTTTGTTTAGAGTTGCAAAATCTACAATTTTTTTTTGCATACTTATAAAAAAATTGATATTTTTCGAGATACATTTTTAAACAAAACAAAAACCGATCTTGAACCAATTTTTAACTTTCTCAAAATTTGAGCTCCACTTTTAATTTGTGATACTTTTTTAGGATAGACGTCAATATGAAAATTATATTTGACAGAATTTTTGCTGAAGTGTATTCTTTTTTGTAAGTAGCCCGTGGCGTAATGGTTAGTACATTCTGCGTTGAATTGTCCCGCCAGAAGTCTAAGTTCGATTCCCAACCTCTTTCACCTGAAAACAAATTTGTATGTGACAAATCCTCCAATAGCGTCTGTTGTGACACTGTTCGGATTCGGCAAACAATTGAAGTTCCCCGCAATTAAGTTCCCCGTGAAGTAAAAAAAAATCAGTGTTTAGAAAAGTGGTTAAAAATAACCGAATGGTATTTTCTGAATTATTCTGCCTATGCAGTTTTACTCGCAATAGATACCTCTTAAAAGAAGTAAAACAAAAAGGTGGATTTCTAAATTTATCAAAGCGCAACACGCTCTGATAGTAAAAAAAAAGTTTGTTTCTATTCAAGTGAAGCGGAGTGTATCATAATTTACCAATGAAATTATTTTAAAAAAATAATAAATTCGACTTTGAAATTTAATTTTTCAAAAACTATTCCCTCAAATAAATTGAATTTGAATTAAAAACATAATATTATAACTGACTTCTGGCTTTAAAAAAAAGTATAGCATGACATTGTCAGTGTTGCCGTTGTTTTTTAACGATTTTTTTCTATTTTAAAGTCGATTTTTTATAAAATTTCCCATCCCGCCTAAACGGGGGCAATAGACCCCCTCCAGCAAGATTTGTTGTTCTTGTCTCGACTCAACCTACCTACACTCTCCAGCCATAGGTGGATCACATACACACTTACAATTTTTTTGAAAAAAAAAAAAACTAAAAAAAAATATCAGCCTCAACTCAAGAATTTATTTGACATTCCCATTACTTATCCGAATAATTTTAGTAATGACTGTGCTTAAATTTAAGTACTCTTGTTTGGCTGCCGCATAACATTTACTGATTCTGTTTCGACTTCCGTTGAACGCATTCACCCGACCCATATGTTCTTAAACAGAGATCTATTTTTATTCATTTATTTTCTTTTGCGTATAAAACTGTGTTGAAAAGAAAAATAAGAAAAAAAAAATAAGTATATGATCTAGGGTATCTTAATGCATCACGAAATGAGGTGACATTGAAAATTTGATTAGTTGTCATGAAGAACTCATTTAAAAAAATAATTTCAAGACATTTTATTTGTTGTTTAACAAGCGATGCGTGTCTCTCTTTATGCTCATTTAAAGGGTTTAATTGAATTTTAAGATGTTTTGGAATTCTTGTGAAAGGCATAAATAAAATTTTACGCATAGATACTTTATTATTCAAAATTTATGTAAAAATATAATTTAACATTTGAATATTTAAGTACAAAAAAAAAACATAAAATAACTCTTAATTTTTCAATGGAATATAATAGTTAATTCAATCATTTGAATATAAAATTAATATTATATATTTTTTTTTGCATTACAATAATAACTGATTTTACCTTCTAAACGTTACGAAAATAACAATTATTAAAAAATGATGGTTTTCAAATGATAGCTATAACTGACGCCTAAGTCATTAGGCCTTCGTTCTCTACGAGCTGTCTCGCCAACTTCTATTCTACACTACAAATTATAAATCGTTCTATAATTTTAATCAAATTTTTGATAAAATATTTATGTTTTTTTTTTGTGTATTTAAACAATTCATTGATAAAATACAATCAAAACTATCCTTTGTCGTAATAAATTGACCGCAAATTACCCATGACCCTTTTAACAGTGAAAGCATTAAGCATATTTTCCCAATCCTCTTTTCCAATTTAGCCCACAAAACAAAAGCCTTATATGTATGTGTCTACCTAGTGCATATCCGTAATTAGGTGTGAAATATGTTTATGAACATGATAAAATAATATTTTTATTCAATTACACTGTGTTCATGCTGAATAAGCACTCTAAAAAAGAAAAGCAATAATAATATCGAAGTGCGATTGCAAAATCCTTTACCTCTATCTACCACCCGGTTGAGTAGCGTCGTCGGTTGCTGCCCTAAATCAATATTTGTCAGCCACCTTACGCACGCAAAATTCTAATCAGAGCGTTATAGCGTTCCAATCAATGCAGAACACATACATATTATGTACTTTTACTTCAAAGGTCATAACATATGTACAAAAATAAATTTACGTGCAAGAGTAATTTTGTGATTGAGTTAGTTTTAATTTTGTTTTTTTTTTGTAATCGTCTATGTTGAGTTGCCATAGGGTATTATTGCAGTTCCATAATGATAACTTTCATGTTTACTAGTGCGGATCCGCATAGAAAAATAAAAATTGTATTTCTGATGGGAATGTATAGGTGCAGACAAACAGACAGTTAATGTTATCTTATCTACATATGTTGTACGCCTTTTTTTCGTATATCTACTTATTTATGAGAAACAGTATCGATAAGAAAGTTGAACTTTACGTTCTCTTATAGAATAAAAAAAAATCCAATTGCGCATTGTTGGCAGTAAGAAAAGGTAGGTATATAAACGAAAGTAAAAAAAAAACAAATCGGAAGCTTTGGCGCAAAATTTTAAACAGCCTGATGTTAAGGTATTAGCACTAACTTTAAAACTCTTTACTAAAATATTTTTAATTTTAAACATTTTTTAACTAGTATCATACTAAACCTACTTTTCTAGCTGAACACGCTTAAAACAGTGACAGAGTTCAACCCATTTTTGCAATTGCAGCTGCCAAAGTGACACTTGGATTTAGCATGATACTAAAAAGATAAAATAGGCATTTGGCGATTTTAACTTTAGAAAAATGTTAAAATGATTATACGATGCTAACTCGTTTAAAATTTGGAAAAGCCTGGGGGTCATTCCGTAATTTTCAAAACGATAATCATCAAAACGATTATCGCTGACGTAATCGTCAATAATTTGCTTCACGTAATTCAAACACTATCTCCTCGTCTATCGTTTTTCCAGAGATTGTCAAACCATCATTGAAATGTCATAATAACAATTTGCGTTATTAGAACGAAGTTCTTTAGTGCACGGTTTGTTTGTAAGCCCAAGAAATCGACAGAAATTTACATAAAATGGTGGCGCAATGGAATAGGTACTTGCTTCTTAATCGAAAGGTTCGGCGTTCGATCCCTGCTGGCGACAGGTTTTTTTTTTTTTTTAATTTTCATATAATTTGTATTTTTCTCAAATGTTTGTTGCCATTTTGCAAAATAAGTAAATTATTTCACTCATTTAACTATAGTCGCGTACAAACTTGCATACAATCATGAAAACAAATGCGAAACCATACCTATTTAGGTATCGTCCAAAAGCCATCGTTTTGACGATAGCGTTTTGATGATAATCGACTTACGTGAAGCAAATATTTGATCGTCAAAACGTGATCGTCCAGACGATATGCATTTTTAGGGTTACGTGTAGTAGGACTATCGTCGAAACGTTATCGTCGGGTGATAATCGTTTTATGGAATGAGTCCCCTGTTTTTAAGCTAGCATCACTAAAAACGATTTAACATCATGCTAAATCGTTTAAAATTTTGCGCCTTTGGCTAGTTCTAACATTTTTTTTACTTCGAAATTGGTCAAATATGAAACTGTAATTTAAAAAAAACGCGAAGTGAATTAAAATAGTCTCGCTTGGAAGTACGAAAGTGCCTTAGAAAGTGTTATAAAGGCGATTACTAGGTATGCAATACAGAAATAACTTGAACAGAAATCGGCAGAGATACAGTAGTCAAAATGTCACCTTCTTTTTTTTTTTTAGTAATTATTTAACTTCAAAAACTTCCATGTATATTTAAATCAATTACTAGAAATACAGGGTGGTTCGCATACGGTGTGACAAAAAGCTAGAGCGTTTAGGTATTTAGGTTGAGTCGAGAAAAGAAAAAATCGTTTGGGAGGGGTAGAGCTGGCAACGAGACCGAGACTAGACTCACGAGTCTGTTTTATACATTTTCTTCGTGCTTTACACAAGACTCCAACAAACTGCCGAGATATCGTACTCTATCTTTTAAATCTAAACAGGCGTCTTATCTTACATCTTTTTACCACCAAAAAACACGAAAAAAAATCAAGGCTAAGGATGAGAACAAGACCGAGACCTAGATTGAGACCGAAACCGAGACGAGACTGGCACATTGAAATATTCACGAGAAAAAGGCGAGACCGAGATCGATACGAGACTTGGTTAGGCGAGACCGAGACCGAGACGAGACTGAAATTTTTCAATTTTGACGAGACCGAGACGAGACTAACAAAAGTCTCGCCTGGTCTCGTCTCGTTGCCAGCCCTCCGATTTAGGCGAGAGGGGCAATTTTCTAAAAAATTGACTTGAAATAGAAAAAAAAAGTATTGAAAAACAACGGCAATACTCACATTTCGTTTTTATTTCAAATTATGTGCTAGAATAGTTTTTGAAAAATTTATTTTCAAATTCAAAATATTGAAAAAAAAAATATAGGTATTCAAACTAATTTTGTTCAAAATTTAACGTTATTGAGTAGTATTTTTGTTTTAAATATTCGATGCTCCTATCAATTTCTAGTCGAACACTAAAAACCGGATGCCAAAATGTCTTTTAGTTTATGAGAAAATTGAAAATAAGTAAATCTGCTTTACTACTTAATCAGTGATAACAGGATCTTTGGAGCAACAAAATAACGGATGGAGTTCGAATTTAAGGAAAACTTACTTTTATTATTTTGGATTTTCTCAAAAATTAAAAAACATTTTGGCATCCGGTTTTTATTGTTCGACTAGAAATTTTTAGGAGCATCGAATACGATTTTTTTCTTGTCTTGACTCAACCTAAACGCCCTAGCTTTTTGTCACACCGTATGCGAATCACCCTGTATAATAGCATTTGCATGTACCTACCTACATAGGTTATCGCAACCAAAGTTTAAGTAGTAATATAAAAAATTAAAACTTAATTTTACGATGCTGTTGTAGGTGATTCTGATTATTACTTTTCTTATCTATTAAAAACCTAGAAATTCAAATAGAAAAGTGATAACCTTTGCCTTACAATCCAAAATATATTATACATACATAGACATATATGTACATTTATTCCCATGCATTATAGCAAGTTATACACTTGCGAGCAAAAAAATGGAATCACTCACTTTCACATTTAGGAGACGAGCTCAAGAAGCAGACCTTATCCCGAAACGACGGGACCGAAGTTGACTGCAAATCACCGACAAGCTCGACCTCGATTTTCTCTAACTACGATTTGGAAGTTAAGCAATGCAGCTGAATTATGTTGTCGTATGAGTGCAGAGTAAGTCTACATGGAAGTGATCGTAGGGGCAGAATGCACAGACGACCTGGCGAGCGATTTGAACAATGCAGTTTTTTCGAAACCGTGACTTATGGGGGAGGGTCTTGTAAGATACATTCAGGCATTTCTCCGATATTCTGCTGCATCAAGTCGTTCCTTATGTTGGGTGTATTGCCAGGGATCTCGTACTAATGCATGATAACGCTCGATGACACACTGCGCGGGAAACAGTCGGATTCCTTAGGGAAGTTGGTAATGCCACGATGAACTAGCTGGCGCTAAGCCCGGACTTGAAACTTAACAAACATTTGTTAGATGAGCTTCAGTGAAGGGTTAGAGCCAGAAATCCAGCTCCTGAAACAATTAATTAACTGAAAGCGACACTAATAGACGAATGGGAAAGAATACCGCAAGAGACAGACAAGAAACGTATCCAGGTTAATGATAAATCCTTTAGAAGCTGTTATTAGAGATAAAGTTGGCGAATCAAGATATTTAAACAATAAATTTTGCTTAATTTTGTTTAAAATGTAAAATTTTCTAGCTACTACCTGTTTTAATTCCACTATATTTTTCCTTACATGCTTTAACTATGACGAATACCTCTTAAAATCCCAAAGTGATTGTTATGTTTTTTAACCTTGATTTAAAGCTAATAGTTGCAGCTTTTTAACGATATCATAAACATTCATGCATGTCAATTACATTGAGAGCAATTACTGTCTTTACATGAAGAAAAAGAGAGTGATTCCGTTTTTTGCTCGCAGAAGTACATATTTACTTCAAAATATTTGTTTTTTTTTTCATAAATACAGCTGCTTTGAACTACACAGCTTCTCTGAATAATGATTTCATCAAATTCATTTATTCTAAAGAATGTTTTGACTTAATTGCTTCTGACGCATTTTAAATGTTTAAATTCTTTGATAAAGTATGATTCACATTAGTAACAAGAAAAACGCATAGGTATGTAATTATTTTAATCGATTATAAATTGAGAAGAGATTATTTTTAATTTTGCTAAACAAAATTACTTTCTAAAATGTAAGACTTTTAAAGCTTGATAATTTGCAATATTAATTATCATCAAAAGATTTATTTTAAACGTTAAATTAAAAAATGCTTTTTGTTTAACTCATATACAATAATTACTTACATATGTAAATATGTATAGCTAAGTTAAGATTTTTTATATTACTCATTATATAGCTAAACATTTGTTTTTATTTTATTTGCAGAACAAAAGCAAAAGAAGCACCTCGTTAGGTAGTATGATTTGTTATTGTTTAGCGTCAAAAAAGAAAAATGAGTAGGTACTTACTGAGTACCAAAGAACAAAAACATGAAGCTATCAGAAACACAAAAATATGCACTACTTTTTTAAGATTTGATGTTGTTCGGATTCGGCAATAAACTGTAATTCTATTCCATTCCCGCAGACACGCACACAAGAATAGTTGAGAGTGGTATGTAAGTCATTTGGAGGTCTGGGTTCGATTCCCAGCCTCTGACACCTAAAAATGTTTTTCAGGGCTACTGCCTCTTGCAAGGAATTAACACATCCTCCATGAATATTCCCTGTCATAGAAAAAAGCCGCTCACCTTAGCCGTTCGTATTCGGTAATAAACTGTAGGTCCCCTCCACTCTTTCTTAGTTGCGAGAGTTGCTGGGCAGTGACATAAGAAGTGAGAAGAGTCTTCATGTGCTTGTTCATCGCCACAACCTCTGCATAGATCATCCGCGCTGAGCCTGTTTTTTCATGTGCAACTTCAGCAAACAGTGTCCAGTAACTGTACCTGCGAGAAAGTACAGTGATTTCTTATTTAGTGTCAAAAGATCCTATCTGTCTTCCCCTTGTCGAAACACGGCCAAAGTTTTGTGGTATTCGTGCAGGAGTCGAGTATGGTGCACCCTACATTTGTTTTCTCAAGGCTGATTTCCAATGCCGCGTTGGGCGTCGCTTTGACAGATTTTTCTTTCAACGCGAAAGCTCACACATAGCAATTTATGCAAATTGTTTACAATGACGCGTTGGGTATTATGTTACGATTTGGCACCTATTAGCATGTACACAAACCAACGTAACATAAGCTACCTCGACGTTAAAGTTGAAAAAAATCAACTTTAGCGTGCGTTTTGACAGTTAATCTAATGTTCGAATTCCTTTCAACAAAAAAATCGATTTATTTAGAAGAAAAAATCGGGTTTTCTGGACAAATTCCTTTTATTGAAAGAAAAAAATCGATTTTGTTTAAAAAATAATGGAATAGTTTGTTGAAAGGAATTCGAAATTACAGTTATGTAGGTTCATTTTGATTTTCAGGTTCTCTGCAAGTCGTCTGTCATGTCGACGCGTTCGTAAAGCTTGTAAACGTATACGTAAGCGTCTCTAACGCGAACGCGCCATTGGAAATCAGCCTTCAAGAATTTTCTTTGCAACAGTCTGCTTGAAGGAGCCGATTGGTGCATATACGTTTAGTTCTGCTTGGTTTGGATCAATTGATGATCCAATTCGTCCCAGCAGAGCCTTACGTTGTGCTGCGAGCCAAGAACCTTGAGCTCTTCGTGGCAGCAGGACACGAGTTTTGATTTTATTTCGATGGCAGAGAGTGCTTTTATACGAATTAACTAACTTTTTGTTATTTTCTTTTTCTCTCTAGGCAAAAATGGAACATAACTGGCAAGGGCCTAGCCAATTTCTATAGTAAAAACTTGTTAGGATTTTTGTAAGACTTTCTAGAGCCTCATTAAAAACTAGATAACTTTTCCAGTTGGGAATCTGATTGAGAACTAAACACCTAACCGAATTTCAACTCCTTAGCGCTTTAGTGGTTTCTGGGAAGACTTTGTCGTAGAATGACGAAATTTGGTTGGCCCATCGTTCGGGCTGTATAATGGTAGTGGCATTTAAAAATTTAAAATTTGATATTTAATATTCAAGGGGCGTGGCATTCAAATTTCAACTGATAAATAAAAAATAATCTTCTTTGCAAAATGGAATGAAATCACACCAATAACAAATATTAACAAACAAAAATAAACAATTTCTTCTGCAGGGTGATTCGCATAAGGTGTGACAAAAAGCCAGAGCGTGTAGATAGGATTTTGAAGAAGAAAAAAATCGTTTGGGAGGGATCGGGGAGGCAATGTTTTAAAAAATCGACTTAAAATAGAAAAAAAAAACATTAAAAAACAACGACAACACTTACAACGCCACACTTTTACTTTTTTGTAAAACCAGAAATAGGTTATTTAATTTTGTTTTTACTTCAAATTATTTAAATTGTTTTTAAAAAATTAATTTTCAAACTCAAAATTTTGAAAAAAAAAAAAAATAATAACAAAATTGTGCCAGTATGTGGGTAACCTATATTTTTGAGGACAAACAAAATATAAATATTAAATATGTATCTTATAATAATAAATCGATACCCTGTTGCATTGGTATGCCATAAAAGTACATATATCACCAAGAATAAACAAAAGAAAACTGTGCTGGCAACACCATATATCCTTTGTTCCATTTCTCCCTTTCTGTGTCTGGATCCGGAATTCTGGATCCCTATATCGTCCAATGTCCCGTCCCGTCTCCTGTTCAATGTTCCTGTGTTTTCTGCGTTTGCCACCCTTTTCATCTTGACTGTTGTAGCCAGCCATAATATGCTTTTCAGTTCGTTTATTTTCACTTGAACGGCAATTTCCTCTGTATATTTTGTGTATATGCATAAAAGTATGTGTGCGTGCGCAACAATATTCAACATTTTCCTTTTACAAAAACAAACATTAGGTAACTATGTAAGTATAAATTTGATAAAAAAAAAAATTAAAACATTTTCAAAGAAAAAAAAACTTTTATCTAGCTGGACTTGTAAATTAAATTATTAAGTCTCAAAGGGTTGCAAGGTTAACCCCCTTTCGAGTCCTTATTTTGCGTCCTAATCACTTTCCACTCTGTGCGAGGAGGATAAGAGAGCAGAAAAACTGACAACATTCTTGGGAGCGAACGAATGAACGTCAATGAACTCGGGCGGCCGTCAATTTATTTTCCCTTTTGTTATTGTTGTTGTTGTTGTTGTTATTTTGGAAAAACATTCTCTAGTCCCGTTTATACGTTGGTGTGCGTGTTTTTATGCTAAGTTTGTTGTGTTTCTTTTTTTCTATTTTCTCCTCTGTCTGTCGCCCCCTTTTTATTTTTCTATTATCATTATGGAAACCATATTTTTTTTCTGTGATTCTCGAGCAGCGATTTTCCTTCGTGCCGGTGGCCGCTGGGCGAGATTTTCCCCGTCATAATTTATATTCACGTTATCCTTGCTCGAGGAGGAAGTTACGTTGGGCAACCTAATTATATACAAATTAATTAAAGGTGAGTAGCGGTGTGCGTAAGAGGTACCTATATATCTTTGTTTGGTCACTCAGCAGGGCTAGAAGCCTTATAGGTACTTAGGTATACAATATGTATTTTATTTTATCTTGTTTTTTTTTTTTTTTTTTTTTGTTATTAGAAAGGACATGATTATTTTATGCCGCCAAGTCTATGAATAGATTTTTTATTTGCTTCTGGTTTTGAATAATGAAAAATGTCACGATGGGCATTTTTAGATTGGGGTTTAGGAGTTAGAAGATATAAAAGAGGTATGGAGCTTGAATGTGAATGAACTTTAAATATTTCCTTTTTTAAATCCAATTTTAGCTAGCAGGTGTTGTAGGCAGGTATGTGTATATTTTTAGGTTTTCTAGGTCAACCGTTCTCAAATGTCATTTCTGTGATTTTTTTTTTTATCCTTAAATTAAGTAAAAATATGAAATACCCTTGTTGACTTTTAATCAAATAATGTACCTTTACATACATATATGATTAAATTAAATAGGGTTTTATCTTCTAGAGCTTATTTTCATTGGAATTTAGGGTATAAGGATATCAACGACGTAATTGGTTTTGATTTTTGGATGCGTACATAGGTAGGTACATACCTACCTACCTAATTTTGGGGTAGGTGCAAGGTTGGGTGTATGCAAAGTTTCTTTTTTATTTAAAGAATCTGGATTTAAAGAAACTTTGTATTTATCCTATACATATATCTGTTAGCGTAAAAAGGCGAAATAATGAAAATCTAAAATCCTACCTTACAGTTTCTTTAAATACAAATTCTTTAAATGCAAAAGAAACTTTGCATACAATCAACCTCGCACCTACCCCAAATCCTATAGTGGGTCCAGCAGCGGGGTTGCAGGGGGCAGCATGCCCCCATACATAACTACGCCGTGATGCTGGGTGCTAGCACTATATTTACATATCTAAGCAAGCTTACATACATACCAAAAAAATAAAAAAAGTAGTTTTGGTAATTTTCAATTTTCTCAAAAACTAGAAGACATAAAATTATATAGTTTTCAGTTTTTGGTGGTGACTTTCCATTACGACATCCCGATTTCGAGGTTGATTGTTTTTAGGGGTAGGTAGGCATCTCAATAGAATATTTTTCAAATATTAAGGTGAGGAAACCCCCCTAAATGCAATGTTTAAAATTTTCAAAATCGGGCATTTTTTTTTTACCGATTTGCACTTTTTATATGCGGAATTTGGAAACGCGTAGGAGTCTCATTGGAAAGATGAACATTTACTAAATATCACAATTTTAAGATGAGGAAACATTTATATGTATTGTATTAAAGAAATGTCATACGGTCGGTACTTTTCAAAATGAGTTTAAATAATAGTTTTAAATATCGTGCGAAATTTAAAACTATTGTTTAAACTCATTTTCAAAATATTTGAAATATTTTTAATGAAATACAACAAGAACAATTTTTTTTTAATAGATTTTTTTAAATTTTATGGAAGCCTGATGTCCCCTTAACATTTAATTTTAGTTTTTTTCGTTAAACAACTTTGTTTATCATAACTGATCATAACATACCAAAAAATGAAGATGATCCCCATAATTCATAAATAATTTCCCTCAAACTCGGGCTGAAATCTGAAAATTCCGAATAAAAATACCAGAAATCGCAAAAATAAAAAAAATATCCCAAAACTTTTAGTAGGTACTTTTTTAATGAAACTGCCCGTCCCGTCCAAACTGGGGGGGGGAAAAGACACCCCTCCCATAGTAAAAAAAAATATGTATTGACCTGTTATACAAAAAACCGTTATCATTTCTTGGCGCCTAAGTTCTCGTACTCTTGCGGAAAACTTTAATAATTTTTTCCCTGAGAGTGGACAAACGATATTTTTGCCTGGACCAACGTGGACAAACGATTGCAACATGTTTTGTCAAAAAAATTTTAGGTCGGGGTTATGCCGCCACACAGCTCTACTTTAAGCTTAACGAAATAAATAAAACTTAGCATTTTATGAGCCAAGAGGATTGTAAAAGAAGAGAAAAGTCCTATCTCGTTCACGAGCCACGACCTTTACTCTTCCTCGACAACTCCCACCTGGCAACACTTATTTTTATCTGAAAACCAACACAGTTGAAGTTTGTAGACAAAGAGAGCAATCATGCGACCGGCAAACAAAAATTGGTCCTTCTTCCCTTAAATTTCATATTTCTCAAATCGAAGAAGACCAAACCAACAGCCCAACAGCAAGGACACAAAAAGAAAAGGGCGAGGACGAAGGCGAGTGCGGGTTGATAAAGAGTAATGAAGGTTGTCGGATGAATGGGCGGATAGGGGTGGTTGGGTTTGGTAGGTTGCCGCCAGACAAGACAAATCCCTACATACTCCTCCGAACCAAGCACAGTCGGTATTTTATTATTTTTGGTAAAAACACACTCGAAAAGGATTTAGAACCTTTTTAGAGGGTTGTAAGGGTATAGGAAGGCGGTGGATGGATGCTGTATTAGGTACTTGTTCCACACCCCCAGATTCACCAAAACAAGAAGGGAAATTATCAGCTCAAAGGGAGAGGGCACAGTAAATATAAAAATAAAAATAATGTTCTTCTGGCTTACCCAAACAAATAAATATAAATGCAAAAGTTTGCCACCGAATAATCCTGATTATAGATCCGCGCCGACGACAAGTATACCCCGACGACGAGGACGAAGATGAAGACGAATAGCTAGTCCTTTTTTGTTATCCAAATGGCAAGAGATTTACTTGTGTGTGCGATGAAAAACAAGTTTTAATCCAGAATCCACCCTTTTTCTCCAACAAACGCAGAGGCAGGAGCCAGAGAAGATTCTATACTGCAGATCGACTGATTGTGAATTTTCTATCCAAAAATGCGGCGAAAGGAGACCGGAGACAATAAAACTGATGACGATTGGAAAATGAAAATCGTAAAAAGGATTTTCTTCACATCAAATTCAAGGACTTTTCATTCACTGAACCGTTATCCCGTACACACACGCACTTTTTCCCCACAATTTGGCACAAACTCCGAATTAAATTTTATTGAATTTTTTTTTTGCGAATATTTCTATTTTTCGCCGCACACCCTATTTATTCTTGCGGTATTTTTTTTTTTGTTTTGAGAAATTTCCGTTATAAACACTTCACCACATCACACTTATAGGAATTTAAATATTGTTATCACCACAACGTCGTGTTAACAAACAAATACAAATTTGTTTTATTTGAAATTTTAACAATTAGTATTCCTTTTTGTTTTTTTTATTTTGTTTGAATTTGATTAGCGCGCAAACGAATCCACACTCTACGCAAAAGAACACGAGACAACTTGGACCACTTCCATTTTTCGACTGGCTGGCTGTCTGCTCGTCTAACTGGCGGTGGTGTGTTTTTTTGTCGGTATTTGCTGTTTTTGCTTGCGCGATTAGAATTTTGTTTCTTCTTTTTTCTTGTGAATTTATGTTCGGATTGCGGCGTCTTTTCATTCGCACACATGGCTTTCTTCGTTGGTGATTCTAATTGAAATTGGAATTGGTGAAACACAAAACGCAGCTGCTGCAAATTGGAATGTTTGATAGATGGCACGGGAAAACAAATAGGGATTTAGGAAAAACGAAACAAAACAAAGATGGTTGCTTTTTCATTCCCACAACATTTATTATACAGCGGTTTTTTATTTGACGGCTATTTGCTTAGGCACCGATGTCACTTTTTGGGGTTTAGATTGACTTTTTTTTTGTTTTTACAGACTGGACACTGGACTGAATAAATTCCAGTTACAGGTTTTGTAAGACTTCATGCACATAATGTAGCTGTTTTGTATTCATCACTTTTTTGGTCGTTTATGAAAAAAAAATTTGAATTATGAGTAAGACTACATATATAATTTTTCTATTTTTACACCTAGCACTATTTCGTATTCTTAAAAATGGAATGGAGGAAAGTCGCTAGAACCCTATTTTCTGGCTTTGTTAATAATAAAATCAATTTACCTATGTAATATTTCCTTACTTTGAAACTCTGTAAATATCTGTACATTTTAATACAATTTCATTGTTTTTATGAACTTTGACAGAATTTCGGACTGAAATTCACACAAATGCACCAATTAAAGAGTTTAAAAAGTTAAGTAACGAACCTAATTATATATTTATTATAATTGATAAACGTTACTTTTTTCAATTTACTCAAGTGTGGTTGAATGTACAAAATAGATTTTAAGCTTGCTTACAAGGGTGCCGTGTCATATGGCATGTGTCATAAAGCCATATTTCGAAATATGGCCATTTTTCGCTTTTCTTTCGCTATTATTTTTTTTACCAAGAAGTACCTGAAAAGTTGTAAGTTTTAAATGAAAAAAAAAAAGATTCTTTAAGGCCCACTTGCTGAAACGAAACTTAAATATTTTTGTTCAACTTAAGCGCTTATGTTTCACTTTTTCCTCAGCGTAAACTGTTACATAAGTCCTTATGAATATATGAACTTAAATATTTAAGTTTCGTTTCAGCAAATGGCCCTAAATAACTTAAAATCTTTATTCAAAATATAAAATGGATTTCAAATGAAAAAAAAAAAAATAAATGAAAAAAAAATATCTGTATAATTGACAGAATTTACTAAATTTTCAACAGTTGTGCTGTTTTCAACAATTCTTCTGCAAATAGAGAATATCGTTGTTTAGTCTAGTTTACTTTTGAAATTTTATTTAATTTTTTCAATGCTTTCTTGCTGTGAAATTTAATTTGAGTTTATCTATAGAAAACATTATCAATTTGCAAGAATAGATTTTCATTTATCTATTTATAAGAGATAACATAAAAAATAAAAAAAATAATCGTCAATCGCGCAAAGCGTAGCGAGCGGACAAAATGTTTGCCCAAGAGAGAATCAATTTGGGGTGTGAAAATTAAAAATTCGCGCGAATTCTCCTCTTGAACAGCTTAACCGATTTTGATTGAAAATAACTTTAAGGCTCTCCTAAACCAACGCGAAACATTCGAAGCGACGACCAAACTTTTGAGTCTCTAGATTTAATTACATGGTGATTTATGAGATTGACCACACTGCCGCGATGCGAATCTACATTGTACAGTCGTTAAAGATTCTCACCGAATCTTTCGCGCCGGTTTTGGAGAGCCTTTAAACGGTCTTTAGTTCACATAAAATGTACGTTTCATCCAGGCGATCTCACTCGGACTCAGGTAAGCTAAATGAGGGAGAGTCTTGGTAATATGGAACCAATGAAAAATCGTTTTTTTGAAAACGGATTGATGAATTTTTTTTGTAAATTATGGTTTTGGTTGTATATTATTATTTTCTTAAAAATGGCATACCATTCTTTTTTTCTAAAAACCTTTAAGAAATTTTATACAGAAAACCGCTCCATCGATTTTTAAATTTTTTTCTACAAAAATTTCTATTTTTTTAAGAATTAATATGGCTTTCTTCATTCTGAGATTAAAACTTTTTAAGTATTTGTTTTATCAATTTAACGAACGTTCTTCATGCTTTTTTTCATATTAAAATTTTCATTCTTCACTTTATCAAATGGATAAATATGTACATATATAATTATTAAATATATGTTTTATGTTAGGTAGGTACACTCAGCCTTTAAAATTCGAAGAAACTTTCACTACAAGAGCAAGTTCGTGCTACCCAGCTACATATTGGGGTATTTGTGTATTTGCAGTGCCATCTGACAATTTAACGAATAATTTCGGCCGCTGAGTGCTGCCAATATTTAATTATTGTTGTTGTTGTTGTTGCTTAAATTTTATGTATGTAATTTTGTATATGCTTTTATTTGTAGATACATTTTAAACAAATGAGCACTTAAGTGATAAGAAAATTCATCGGTGGCTAACGCTAGACCACAAGACCTTACATAGTTATTCAAAACTATTGTATCCGTTCGACAGTATTCTTTGGGTTGAAGAGTAAAACACTGCTTGCAAATTAATGGAGAAGTTCTTGTGCTTAGCAATAGGTTTTATATTGTGGATTGGGAATTCTTCCGGCTTCGATAAATCCTACATAGGTATTTTTGTTTTTTAATTGAAATTAAATAATAAATTATTATTTTTAAGATTTGTCAAGCCATCGTCGGAATAACTTTGAATCATTAGGTTTTGAAGAATGGCAAACATCAAGTATTCCTGCTAGATTCAAGCGACAAACCGAAATTCAAAATGTAATTTTTATAAACTTGGTTTTGTGCTTTTAAATTTAATTAAAATTTAATTTATTTTTACAGCCGAACACAAAATATTCAGAATGTGTGACTCCAATTGGACAGCCTGGACATTGCATGCACATTATGTATTGTCAGTTGCCGGAACTAAAAAATAATATTTGGAGGATTGTCGGACAGCTATGCGTATTTGAGAAATCGTTAAGTAGTTTCTATTTTTTTTTTATAAATTTCTCTTCTATTAATTTGATATCTTTAAGTTTCCATATCCGGAAACACTGATAAGATCATTTTTGACCCTAGAAATTTTCAGCGGTTTATAATTTTTTGATAACAAGTATGCACGTTAAACTTTTTGGCAAACGATAATAGTTTTTTGTTTTCATTTTATCATTTTAATAGATTTTTGCTTAAATTCCTAAAGCACAAGTTTTGGATTTTTGAAATATATTTACTTAACATTTAAATATACAATCGTGGATTAAATATGTACGTACAAAAAAATAATATTTTTTTTTTTTTTTTTTTTTTTTTTTACCGCAACTTCAGTTCTATCGGCATTTGCTGTCCTGATGACCATCATTTAAATTCTGTATCTGTTCCTGAAATAATAACGAACATCGATGATGAAGATTTTAATGGAGAAACTGCAATCATTAACCCATCTGCAGAGCGAAGTTGTGGTATAACGACAAAAAAATTTCCTCTGATAGTTGCTGGCAGAAATGCCGAGCCCGACGAATGGCCATGGATGGCGGCAATTCTTCTCCACCATTTGCCAAATATTCACTGTGGTGGAGTTCTAATTACCGACAGGCATGTATTGACAGCAGCGCATTGTGTAAATAACGTTTTGAAAGAAGAAATATTTGTTCGTTTGGGCGAATATGATTTTCGACTTATCAATGAAACTCGGTCCAGAGACTTCCTAGTTAGTAGCGTGAATTATCATGTGGATTTCGATCCACTAACTTATCAAAATGACATAGCCTTGCTCCGTGTGGAACGACCAACGTTATTTAACTCATACATTTGGCCAATATGCCTACCACCAATTGGAGAGAATTGGGAAGGCTGGAATTCTATTGTTACCGGCTGGGGTACCTTATTTTTTAGTGGACCACATTCTAAAGTTCTGATGGAAGTGAATATACCAGTTTGGAAACAGAGCGAATGTGAGAAGTTATTTGTGGAAAATATTGATGAACTTTTACTGTGTGCTGGAGCTGCTGAAGGCAGACGTGATTCGTGTCAAGGTGATAGTGGGGGGCCACTGATGGTTCAGCTACCAAATCGTCGATGGATTGTAATAGGTATCGTTTCGTGGGGAATAAACTGTGGTGGAGATCGGCCTGGATTATATACTCGAGTTGACAAATATATATCTTGGATTATTGAAAACGCCATTGACTAAGGATTTTATTAAAAATGTAGCCTTTGTGTAGTAATTTATTAAGTAATTATTATTCACTAAACGAAACATAAATAGGTACTTAAGCCAAAATATTGAACTTTTTGCAGAGGAAGAAGACACAGAGAAGAAGTATAACTTTAATACTTAGTTATTTTGTACCTAAATATTTTATATTATCAAACAGGTCTAATCCATTAAGTAAATAATAAATAACATTGACAAAAAAAATGTCTTATAGTTTTTAGGAACAAAAAGAGTCCACACAGTCTTAGACATTATTTAAATTTTTTTAGTAGGTATCCATCTCCTAATTTCTATCTACTTTTAATTTTACTTTAATCCATCAAAAGATACAAAATATTTTTTTTTCATAATGTTTTATAATAAAGTGAATTAAATTTAATCAGAAGTTTTCTTTTGTTTGAGTTGAGCGTTAAACACTATACAGGGTGTCCCAACGTCACCGACGCAGACGGAAACCATGGCTTCTGAGTTAATTTGAAGTCTAAAAACTACAATTTTTTTTTTTTCATTTTTGCTTCTTTTTTTTTTTCATTGAACTTTCAAAATTAAGACGCCTTAAAGTATCTATGTTTTTTCCCCAATAGCGCCTCAACTCTAAAAGTATAAAACCTATACTACAAAACAATGAGCCATTTTCGAGATATTGGCTAAATTGCGTTTTTCAAAATGGTGGCGGCCGCGCCATTTTTTTAAATATCCTTCGAAACAACCCACCTATCAATTCCAATTCTAAAATTTGATCAGAATTTTTTTTGCATTATGGAAAATCTTTTTTGCTCTAATGGCGACTGGCCTAGTTAGGACTTTTTTTATCAAACACATTTTGTTTTGACTGGATTCACTTTTTCACAAAAACACTTTATTAACGGCCATATTATTCACATTGAATTTAAATAAATTTTAAATGCAACCATTAGATCCGGATTTATTAAATCCGAAAATTTAAAACCATGTCTATCATACGTAACTCAACAACAGAGGTACAATTTTTCAAAAGTCGGTTCAACTACTTGCTTATGCAGATGAAAGATCCAGGGGAAAAATGGCACAAGTCCATTCAAAATGTTTCCGAGAAAAATGAAAATATAAGTTAACTTACTTATACACGCTAAATTAAAAGGGAAATGAAAAAATAAAAAAAAACAGTTCTGTAAGAGTAAGAGTTCTAAGACCTATTATATACATAATTTTATTCATATTTCATGAAAATTACATTTAATTTAATTATTTTAGAAAATATAGTATGATTTTTAAACTCAAATTTTTAGAAAAAAAAAAAAAAAATACCAAAATGGCGTTCATACTACACTTGTCAAAACAATTAAGGGAACAAAAAAAAATCACTTTTTTTTTAGTGTTTTTCGAAGAACTGTATCTCTGTGAAAAGTGGTCGTATTGAGATGAAACAAAAAGCATTCTGAAGCTTAATTCTTTTTATATTGAGAAATTTTCGCAAATGATTTTTTTAAGGTACCGTTATTGCGCAAATCATAAGAAGCAGCACGACCCAAAAATTTTAAATTTTTTTCTTTTTTTTGAACATTGTCATTTTCTTTGAAATTTTTTTTTGAGCCAATTTAATGTTTTGTTTCAATAACTTGTTTATTCAGCTTTAAGGCTTTGAATGAAAAAACAGACTTTTCACTTTGACTACCAATATTATCGCAAGGAATGAGGACACCGATGGGTAGTTTTAAAAATTGGAATTAATATTCTACAAGATTTTTTCAAAATTTTATAATGATTATTTTTTTTGGCTCCTCATCGTTACATTCAGAAAAGGTCTAAAAAACGACTTTTTAAAGACTTATTGTAAATCTTTTACTGATTTAAAAATATTGACTGTAGGACTTAATTTGGTACAACATTTTAAAAAACTATAGATCAACAATATTTCTGTAAAATTTCAAATAAATCCATTGAACCGTTTTCATGTACCGAATGATCAAAGTCGTAAAAACCAATTAAGGGAACAAATTGGGTGGTTCATAAACATTGTGAAATTGTCATCAAAATGGAAACGAAAACACCAATTTCTGCCCACTTTTTTCGAAGTTTTGCGTTAGTTACAATACTGATGAGATTTTAAGGGGGAGAAAAACATCTTTTCGAGAAAAAAAATTACAACTAAAATTTAAAAATTTTGAAAAAAATATTTAATTTTTGCTCCAATTTTTTTTTTTTTGAAAAAAATGTTTTTTATTCTTCTCTACGCTAAAAAAATCATTTGCGAAAATTTCTCAATATAAAAAGAATTAAGCTTCAGAATGCTTTTTGTTTCATCTCAATACGACCACTTTTCACAGAGATACAGCTCTTCGAAAAACACTAAAAAAAAAAGTGATTTTTTTTTTGTTCCCTTAATTGTTTTGACAAGTGTATTTTTTTTTTCAAAATTTTACGGTATTAGGTATATAGTATTTTTGTTTCTAGAATTCAATGCTCCTATCAGTCAAACAGTAAAAACCAGATGCTTTTACATCCTTAATTGTATTCTTTTTTTTTGAGAAAATTGGAATGAAGTCCATGGACTTGTGCCATTCTTCCATACAATATATTGGACTTGAGTCGTTCTTCCGCAGGACGGTATTTCTTTTTAATGGTTTTTCATTTTTTTTTAAGTAAATAAGAAATCATAAAGTACTCACAACAAGCTACAAAATGTCATCATTAGTTTAATTTTGAAAAAAAAAATGGACTTGTGCCGTTTTTCCCCTGGACCCTTCAGATAATTGTACATCATTGGTAGATTGAAGCGAGGTTATTGCGGCAAAAATGGGTTTGGCTGTTAATGAGGACAAGACAAGACGAAGTATATGCTATCATCGACAAAGGAATTTCAACATTGTCGACTCGACTCGAGTAAAATATTACGATGGATAGATACAAGTTCGAAGTCGTGATGATGGACTTTGTCTACCTGGGCATCACTATAACATCGCAAAATGACATCAGGGCAGAGATCAAACGAAGAATTACTCTTGCCAATTGCTGTTTCTTCGGGCTAAGAAGGCATTTCAGTAGTAAAGCCCTCTCTCAAAGAACCAAGCAGACCTTTTATAAGACCCTAATCATCCCGGTCCTGCTATATGGTGCAGAAGCATAGACCCTGTCAAAAACGGATTAGAATTGAGAATCAGCTTGGGTGGCTTTGAAAGAAAGATTCTTCTGGAGATTTTCGGTCCTGTCTGTATCGATGGGGCATGGAGGAGAAGATTCAAAGACGAGCTTTACGGGCTTTAAAGTGACTTCGATATGGTCAAAAAGCTGCAAATATGTACCTATACAGAGGGTGAGATGGCTGGGACACATGAAGGGTATGGACACCGACCGACGACGCACCAACCCGGAGAGTATTCCAATATACACCTGACATGACGGTCTGCGCAGCAGAGGAAGACCCCACCTTCGGTGGTGCACACATCTGGAGAACGACCACAACCAACTTGCATAACTGGAGGCAGCTAGCTATATTGACCGAGCTGAATGGAGGGACTCGTTGGTTGAGGCCGTAGTCCATCCTGGACTGTGAGCGCCATCTACAGTAAAAGTAAGTAAGTCCATATTATTCACTTTTTCCACTTTTTCTTACTTTTGAACTATAATTTATTTATTTTTCTTTCCTATATACATATTTATATGAATAATAATAGCTTAAAAATCAAACACTTGAAACGCGAAAAACGACGAATGACATTAAATTGAGTTTTAATCTGGATGTAAGTTCTTAAGTAGTAGCCGTTGCATGATATGGTTAGTGTGATGGACTGTCATGCCGGAGGTCTAGGCTCGTCCAACTAAGATTAATAATAATAATTAAAAAAACGGCTACTGCTGCCTCTTGCAAGAATTTGACAAAACCTCAAAGAGTATCTCTTGTCATTGAAAAGTGCCGCTTACATTAACCGTTTGGATTCGACAGTAAACTTAGTACCTATAGTTCTTCATGAACTGTTGTGCCATCTTTATTTAATTTATTTATTTTTTAAGTTCTTAAACTATCCTTCGGAGAGCAGTTTTTAAATTCAATCGCATTAATTAAATCTGGATTTAAAAATTTCGATTTAATTACGGATTTAACGAGTGAATAATATGGATTTGGATTTAATTTTTGGATTTAAATTTATTTACATCTGGATTTAAGTTTTAATATGGAATAAGCAAGTTATTAACATGGCGGTAAGTACCTTTTTTTAATTTTTCATTGTAAAAGCCCCATTTGTTCTCTTTAAAATATTTAACAATTTTTACCAAAAAACAAAAATACATTTTAAAATACCTAACATTTTTAACAAAAAAAAATATATTTTAAATTATTAATTAGGCAGGGATACTGCCTAACTGGCCTAACACCACCATATACACTTAAAAAAAAAAAGATTTAAAAGGTTTACTTTATTTCTGTGAATATTTTCAAAATTCTTTGTTGTCACTATCGACTGACCTTAGAACAAAAATACAAACGAGTCATTATTCGTGTTTCTAGCTCGTGTTTCTCTATTGATTAAGTATTCAGGTACCCTTCTATTAATATTGTCGTCTTTGATCTTGATCTCTTACAAATGGGTAATTTTTAAGTTCAATTTAGTCAAGGAATTGTTAAAGAAGAAGAAGAAAAAAGCACTTTGATTCAAAGTTAATGTCTTTACCCATTTCTTGATATTAACTGGTTTTGCATTTTATGTTAAACAACAATCAATGAACTTTTGCACCCTCCTCCTTAGTGCACCAACTGCTCTATAAAATCATTAGGTGTTTCTTGCCAAATCTATAACCAACTTTTACACATAATAGTGGCCAGCCGGCAAACAAGATGCAGTAGTTTAAGACAAGTTGTGTTGTGGTTTCCTGTCCAACAACCCCTTCCATTTGAAAGATGCACATTTTATGCATCTAAGAGATTCGTTACATTCATATAAAAGTCAAACCCAAGCAAATCTGCAAATTTAGTTCGTGTTGTATTAGCTAGCCATTAGCCAGCCAGGCTACCTCTGGAACCTCTGACTCATTCTTCTTCAATCTTATTGAATCTGAAATTGAATCCGAAGAAGTGAAAGTGAATTTTCTTTTGAATAAAGATTTGTTGTTGTTATAGTGTTGCTCGATATGTTATGCAATTCTAATCTTTAAGGAAGTTTTTGTGTTGTAAAATTAATGGTGGCAAGTTAAGTTATGTCCATTTTACATAACTATTTTGCTTTTAAGTAAATTTGGATCATTAGCATATTTCTGTTGATTTCAATAGTGTAAGTTCAGCATTGAAAGTTGATTGAACTTAATTTGTGAAAAAAAAAAATAAATATTTATAATAAAAAATATGAATGTGTTAAGTATTAAATCACAATTATTCCGTCAAAGTTTGTTCAATTTAAAAAAAATATTTAAATGTTCTCTTAGGCAAGGCGCTCACCGAAGTGGTGACGAAGTGAAGTGGTAGTGGCGTGGTGACTAAGTAGCAGGTGGAATTGGTAAAACCTATGTAATTAAGTGAAGACGCGCTCATTAAAGTAGAGTGGCGGTGGCATGATATTTTGCAGGTGGTGTGGTGCCAGTCTGCTGCCACACATTAGGAACATGTTTAATTTTCAAGTGGCAAGTGAGTGGTGACGAAGTTTTTTTTTTTTTTTTTTTTACTGTATATGCTTGTTATTATTGACTTATAGACCGAAAGCTGGTTAACGTAGTTTGCCAACACAGTATACACATATAAAAGGTAATATCTTCCGAGTTTTCATTTATGTTCAGTTCTGCGCATGTGTTGTATTTTTTTTTTGTAAATTGTGGACGAGGGTCACCGCGATTCGGAGACACTTGTGTTTTTGTAAATTCTGACAGACAGGTCACTGCAATTTTGGAAGATGCGCAATATATTACCTTCAATATGTGTATTGTGGTTTGCCACCGCCGCAGTGCGCGTTAAATCATTTTCATTTCACTTCACGCCACTTCATCGCCAAGCTACTTGTTCACTATCCTACTTTCACTCGCTACTCCTTAACCACTCCACGTCGTCAACACTTCAGTGAGCGCCTTACCTTAGTCCCCTTTCACACGAAGATAATAGTTTCTAGAGATTTTTTTAAGGTTTTCTTTAAATCTTTTGCACCTTTCACACGCAATAAAACCCGAAGAGATTAGCATATTTTTCTTTTAAATAACCTTGGTTGAACGCACACAAACGTAGTGTGAAGAGGAACGTCAAAAAAGTCTTCTGAATTTGTTGACCGGGGAGATTTTGTTTACCCCTCTTTCGTCCTGTCCTTCTCGCCAATAAACTGATTGTTGCTGGAAACTCTGTTGCTAAAACAAATATGATTTTAGGCAAGCGGCGCGGCGCGTTGGGACGAAAATCATTTAGCAAAATTTTCTTCGCAATATAAATTTTAATATACTCGCAATTTCGCGAATTTTCATTTTTTAATGCCTACTTATAAATTGACCACACATGTCGCTAAGCCTGTTACATAAATAGTTTCATGATTTTTGCTAAAAAGTCATAAAACTATACACTTTTCAAAGTTGACCGCAAAAAAAAAAACAAGTAACAATTTTTTACAAAAAACAACTCTCATATGTATATTTTGGTTGAACTCTTTCGCCGCTGGAGTTCGACGAAAAAAGACCAACATTTTCTATTTTGCGGAAATATCCATTTTTCTTGCTATTTTTTCAATTAAAACGCATGGATTTTTATAAAACTACAGTGAATTCCCTACAAATTGTACAACTAAATAATTTATTTTTAATAAATGTCTAGTGTAGCCGCTAGAGCGCGTTGAAATTGTATATCATATTACTCGAAACCGTTAGGTAAAAGGCTCTTCATTCAGAACTCATATCTATCAGTACCTAACCTACAGGGATTGTTGGAGATGATAAGGCCAACTGTCACTATTGCCGATAGAAGTGTGGGTACTCAGGCCAAGGTCCAGATTGTTGCGGGAATCACTTTAGATCCGTTAAAATCTAAAACTCATATAGCTCATTTCCTGTAAATGACAACTTAAACTGCCAATTGGTAGATGGTTTTAAAGTACTTATTTAAAACTATAGGACTGTCGTCGTCAAAAGTCTGGGGATCGAATCCCTGCAGCATCTGTTACCTAAAAACCGAAATGTTTAATTTTATGGGTATGTACTGCCCTTTTGCGACAAATTGAAGAATCCTTCAGGGCCCAGTTTTTTTTCAATTTTGAGTTAGGTAACTCTAGACATAAATGTATTTACTGTTAACTAAAAAACCTTCTCGGATTGACCTAACAAACTTGGAGGAATAAATATCAAAAGCAATTGTTCGGTAAATCCAGAGTTAACTCCACTAACATATTTTTGGCACGAGTACGATAACTAGGGCGCCACAAAATAATAACGGATTTTTGTAGAAAAGGTAAATACAAGCATTTTTTGCTGAGGGGGGAGGCGGGGGTCTATCTTCCCTTGTTTAGGCGGGAGAGGCAATTTAAAAAAAAAATGATAAAACGAAAAATAAAAAAATATTAAAAAACAATGGCAACACTTATGCAAAAACTATAAGTTTTCTGAAAGCCAGAAACATGTCCTTTTATATTTTGTTTCATTCTATTTATTTCTGTACATAGTTTTTGAAAAAAATACTTTCAAACCTAAAATTTTTCAAAAAAAAAAAATAATTTTATTGTTTATTTATTCAAAATTTTGAAATTAAGTACTGAATTGGCTTTAATTATTTGATATTCCTATAATTCTTAATCGAACACTGAAAACTAGATGGTCTTATGTCTTCTAGTTTATAAGAAAATTAAAAATTACCAAAACTTTTTTTTATTCAGTTTTTATTTTTTGGTATTTATGTAAGCTTGTGTAAGGCTGCAGGGGGGCAGCATGCCCCCCATATACACCTCACTGTTTATATACGCCGTAATGCTGGGTGCTAGCACTGTATTGTAGGCCTTCCATTCCTGTCGTTAATACGCACACAGAAATAGTTGAGAGTTGTAAGTTAAGTCCCTAATTCTACACGAGCAGCTGGCAATCCAGCTATCTAGAAATCTATATCTAAAAATCTACACGAAGTCATAAGACTCTACTTAAATCAAAAATATTTGTTTTATTATTTTTCGTAGGCCTATACCCGCAATGTTCTACACAGTAATATTCTTCTTCATTCTCATACTTCTGTTCTTATTTTGGGACTGCAAGAAACCGGAAAACTTCCCTCCAGGACCTCGATGGTATCCGATTGTTGGGTGTGCACTTCAACTCTCCCAACTTCGTCTTAAAACTGGTCTCTTTTGCAAAGTTATTGATGAATTGGTGAAAACATTTGTCAATCCTTATGGGGTTTATGGACTCAAAATTGGCAAAGACCAAGTGGTGGTAGCCTATTACAAGAATGCCATCCAAGAAATGGGTTTCAATGAAGACCTTGATGGACGTCCGGAGGGATTATTTTACCGTACTCGAACGTTTAATTCCAAAAAAGGAATACTCTTAGCCGATGAGGGCTTTTGGGTTGAACAACGTCGATTTATAATTCGTCATCTCAAAGACTTTGGCTTCTCGCGTCGTGACATTATTATTTACATTCAAGAAGAAGCACAGTATCTGGCTGAGGATATACGAAAGAGAATTAATAAAGAGGGAGGCAAAAGTGCCATTATTTACATGCAAGACCTGTTTCCTGTCTTTGTACTAAACAGCCTGTGGCGATTAATGGCTAGCAAACGATACGATCGTGAAAGTGAAGATGTGATGTCACTTCTGAATATGTTCTATGAACTTCTAAAAAACGTCGACATGATTGGATCTATGTTTAGCCAGTTTCCGTTTATGAGATACCTGGCTCCAGAGTTTTCAGGATTTAATGATTTTGTTGAGTCACATCGCCGATTCTATGCATTCCTGCGACAAGAAGTCGAGGAACATCGTCAAACATTAAATCTGGATGTTCCACCAAGAGATCTAATGGATGCATATTTGCAGGAGATAGCTAAGCCAGAACATCCAGAGTCCTTTTCGGACGAGCAATTGCTTTCAGTTTGTTTGGATTTATTCTTGGCTGGATCGGAAACCACAAATAAAAGCTTGGGATTTGCATTTCTGCACATGACAAAGAATCCAGAGATTCAAGAGAAAGCGCAGGCTGAGCTAGATTCAGTTATTGGCCGTGAAAGGCAGCCATGCTGGGAAGATAAACCAAAGTAAGTTTTAATAGTTTTTGAAATGATTTAAATCAGTAAGTTCATATCTTCTTTCAGTTTGCCATACTGTGAAGCAATTGTTTATGAAGCCTTGAGATTTTTCATGGGTCACACATTCGGTGTACCACATCGAGCTTTGAAAGACACCAGACTTTGTGGATACAACATCCCCAAGGTATTTTATCTTAGCCGGAAAATTATTTGTTTATTTAGCTGAAGCCCGATTTTTTTTTCAGGACACAATGGTTGTTGCTTGTTTTCGTGGTATGCTTATGAATTCTAAAGACTTTCCTGAGCCCGACAGATTTTGGCCAGACCGTTACTTTATTGATGGCAAATTTAAGGCACCAGATTTTTCAGCTTTCGGTTATGGTCGACATCGGTGTATGGGTGAAATGTTGGGCAAACAAAATATATTCTTTTTTGTGACAACACTTTTGCAGAGTTTTACATTTAAAATACCGAAAGGGGATCCAATTCCAAGCGATGAACCAATAGATGGAGTCACTGCTGGACCTCAACAATTTAATGCTTTAATCGAGGCTCGATGGTAAATCCTTTATAAAATTTTAGTTTGAAATAACTTATATTTAAAAATAAATATTACTCAAAATATTATTCATTTGTTTTTTGTTTGTATACTTTTATTGTGTTTTTCTTTGTTTTTGTTCCTGCTTCAATTCATATAGAAGAAAACTGAGGATTTTCATTTTGCTATATGAAATTTGGCCCAAAAGAAAAATGGCCCCCAAAAATTTATATGAAAAGCAAGAACAACAAAAAATTGATTGAATTTTGAATTTTTAATTTTGAGGTAAAATTTCATTATGAAAAATGGCCCCACTTTCATATGTATGATATTGTTGTTTTTCGTTCATATTTTTAGGGCCATTTTTCGATTTGGTTTGAATGTTTCTTACTTTCTTGGGACTTTTTTCATTTTTTTGGGCCATTTTTCTTTGGGGCAAAATTGTATGTAGTCTATAATTTTCATCGTTTAGTGCGAAATTTCCGAAAAACATACGTAAGTACAGTTCCGTACTTAATTTTTTTTGCCGCCCTCGGCTGTTTCAATTCTACCGCCCCCCCCCCCCCCCCCCTCTCTCTAAATGTTGTAGCTCATCTTTGACATTAAATACTAATCGAAGAACAGAATAACACAAAGAATTGAATAGAATAACACAGTTAGTAGTTTCACCTACACAGTTCGGATGCTTCAGCTTGTAAATACTTGAGGTTGCAGCTTGCAGCTACTAAGATTGTGGTTTCCCCCTTCCCCCGCTGATAGAGGATAGGGTTTTCATATGCCTGGAGAGATTAAAATTAATATCATAATCACAGCTGCTTGGCCTTCCAGCGGTTGTGTAGATGGATAGTTTAGTTTACCGCTTAAAAAAAAAATTTTCTTCAAAGGAGAACTCTTAAAATTGAATTAGCGTTTGCCCGAGAACTCCTTACTGCACCTTAATTCATTTTAAATAGAGACAAATAATTCATCGAAACAGTTTTTTAATCAACGTAAACAAGCTTGAGGTGCGAAAATAAAAATTGCAGCAACATTTGTAAAAGATTCAATAAAATGAAAAAAGTGCGTATACGCCCGAGTGAACCACATTTGAAAAATGTTCATATCTTTATGGAGCATCTTGTTTATGAAATAAATATTATTTATATTTATAGTAAAGACTACTTACATACATACATACGTATGTATTGTTTTTTTTAATAATCCTTAATGATAATGTTTTAATAGTTTTTAGTTTCCGTTTTTATCAGCACTTATTTAATGCTTAAACAGCAAAAGGTTTCAAAAAATTTCTTAACGTTGAGCAAGAATATAATTTCTTCTCATCAAATTCTGCCCTTGAAGAAGAAGAAATTTATTGCAATAAATTGTTATCACGTACAAAGGTTTGAAACTGAAGAGATTCTAATGTTCCATAAGATTTACTCAAATTGCATAAAAAGGCGACGCACGGTACAGAAAAACACGGTAATACTGTATTGCGATGAGACCGGGACGACTCAGAGTTATACGATACTGGACTAATACCCAGACGACACCGAAATTTTATTGGAAAATTAACAGATCTAAAAGCTATTGTTGACATTGTCGACATTGTTTACGCAATTGTCTACATTAAAACGTAGATCATTAAAGTCGACACGTAGAGAACTAACACTACTTGCATGAATTTGAACGACAAATAGGAACAAATGTTTGTTGCCCTTTTGAGTTAAAGTTAAGTAAAGCATTAATTTTGTAGATCTGAATACGACAGGAAACATATGAAGAGATTTTTTCTATCAAATCTTCTCGGTCTGGAAAATTTCAATATCACCTCGATGTCGATATCCACAGTCGCGCGCGCGATTTTAAAGACTTATTTTTTTTATTTTTTTTTTTTTCATAAAATAATTGATATTAATATGAAAAAACTGAATTTAATTTTTAATTTCTTGCGTTAAATGAAATTCATATTAAATTTTTAAGTTTTGTTTCGTTTATTCGTTCTTTTAAGAACGAAATTGATGCTCAAGGAGATTAACTTTAATTTCAAAGCAACAAAAAAGAAAAAAAGGTAAGCCATACAAAACTGTTTGATTTCTTTAAAAGTATTTAAATAGTATTAAAAATAGTATTGAAATTCGGGATTCAATCCCGAATGCATTCGGAATTATCTGCTATTCGGAATTCTGGCATTCGGGATTTTGGCATTCGGAATTTTGGCATTTGGGATTTTGGGCATTTGGGATTATAGGATTCGTGATTCTCATTTTTTGCCATTTGGGATTCGGGATTTTGTCCCCTTCCCCTCCCCTTCCCATCCTACTTCAAACTTCACGCTTCAAATTTCGCACCTTGTACTCTTTATTACTTTTTGCGTTTTCAAGTTCCCAATATACATAATTCTTACATCCGAAACACGCACTTTGCATTTCGATTTCGCATAGACTACTTCACGAAGTACAATCCCCTCTCGAGTGCAGCCCTATATTAATATTTGTATTGAAACTGTAAGCTTTACAGCTTTAACTTAACGTTTTTATTGACTTCCAATACTACAACAGTTTGATTTATTTTCACATCTCTACACTAGCACATTGTAGAACCATTTAAATGCTTTGTTTGAACCGGGGATATTTTTTTGGGTATTTTCAAAAATATACCCGGTTTGAATATGAACTCAATTGAAAAAAAGGAAATTTAATTGCGGTGGTAGTATTTGATAAAAAATTCACTACAACAACCATTTTCAATGGCTAAGAACAGTATTATTGGTTAGCGAAACTGTTCCCGAATAGTGTTCCCAGATTGGTATACAAAACTTTTTGTACTTTTTGTCAGTGGTGAGACTTCTATCAACAACCAACAAAAGGAAGTCATCCCAACTAACTTTTAAGTTTCTATTCGCTTAGAAATATTGATATTGTAACCTATCACCTTCAATAACCTGAACACGTCCATCATCAGTTCTGTAGCTGAACGCAGTTTTTAGTATAGTAGACAATCGAAAGAGGGCAGCAAAGGGGGATTATTTAAATATAGTCGTTGGCGAGTAAAGCATCGAGTTTTTGGGTTAGAAACTAATTTCTTTTTAATAAAATATAAAATTAAAAATAGCTGGATTCTTTTATTTAAAACAAAGTTTTAAAATATGCTGCAAGTCTTTATATGCATAAGGCTTCTATAAGGCTTTCCTCCAAAAAAAAAATTCTTATAGAAGTCATGATTTCAATAACTGCTTCTTTACAGTTGTTTGATAGCTAGTTGAAGAAACTTAATCGAGGCTGGTACCTATTTTCAAATAGACTTCTAGAAATGAAGCTATACGGAAGGTAAATGAAGCTATATTTGTTTACCCAAATAACAATTTTTGGTTTGAAAACGGTAAATAAACTGGATATCAGCTTTGGTTAATTAACCTCTAAGTTACGAATTTGGCTAAAAAGACGTCTCGGAGACGCTCAAGAGACGTCTCCATAACCGGAAATGGTCAGTAACTAAATAACGTCAGTTAGATTGTGGTTACAAGAAAACTTCAAAAAAGCGTTGATAAACAACTGCTTTTTTGAGTTTAGATAGGGATTTTAAATAACCTGTATATTTTCCGAATAATGGGTTTTTTTTAAACGATATTTTGACGGTTTTTATATAACCGTTTACGTACAGTTTTAAAAAAACCTGTAATATGGAAATTTCATAGCTTTTTTATAACCGTTAATCCACGGTCTTTATGAAACCTGTTATATGCTCTTTTCACGGCTTTTTTGTAACCGTTTGCCTACGGTTTTCATAAAACCTGTAATAAGTTCATTTGTTGGGTTTTTTATAACCGTTTACTTACAGTTTTTATAGAACCAGCAATTTGTTATTTTCACGGCTTTTTTATTACCGTTTACTTACAGTTTTTATTAAACCTGCAGTATGTTAATTTCACGGCTTTCTTATAACCGTTTAATTGCAGTTTTTATAAAACTTGCAATGTAAATTTCACGGCTTTCTTATAACCGTTTAATTACAGTTTTTATAAAACTTGCAATGTAAATTTCACGGTTTTCTTATAACCGTTTGCTTACCAATATGCTGCAAACCATGGTTTATAATGGTTATCGAAAATCTTCCCAGCTGAAAGTTAAATGCTTTAAATGAAAAGAATCAAATTAGGAATAAATTAAATTAATTTTAATGTATATTACACTTAAAAATAGTGTACATAATAAACTTAAAGTTAAACTTAAATCTAAGATTAATATAAACTTAATTTAAGCTTACAAACTAAGATGTGGATTCTAGGCCATCGGAAGAACTGGTATTCGAATTTCTGTTAATAGAAAAGACAATTTTATAAAATGTTGTTTATAAATTAAATTTTTTTATAAACTTACCCAGTTTGTTTTCCAAGCCTGAAAGGTGCCTGTTTCAGGAAACTTTTAAAGAAGGATGCACCCTCAGCATCGCTAAAAGACGGATACCTTGTCCTTACGGCTTCAACGATCGCGTCAAATATGTGTCTATATTGGTTGAAATTTTTTTTGGCGTTCGTTCCCTGCCATGAGAACTCGGATAGGAGGGAGTCAGTGAAGACGCATTTGCAGATTGTGCGTATTGTTTTTATCCCGCTGACCCCTCCAAACGTGCTCAATTTACGAACCTACAAAAACGGAAACAAAAATATAAACATATTAAGAATGTATTATAAAAATAAATGTAATACAAAAAACTTTTTTTTAGAGTAAAAAGCGATTCCTATAAAAAGTAAAGTGAAGAAGGATGCACCCTCAGCATCGCTAAAAGACGGATACCTCGTCCTTACGGCTTCAAGAATCGCATCAAATATGACTTGTTTACATTGATTAAATTTTTTTTTGGCGTTCGTTTCCTGCCATGAGAATTTGGATAGGAGGGAGTCAGTGAAGACGTATTTGCAGATTGTGCGTATAGTTTTTATCCCCATGACCCCTTCAAATGTACTCAGAAAAAGCTACAAAATGTCATCATTAGTCTAATTTTGAAAAAAAAAATTGGACTTGTGCCGTTTTTCCCTGAGCTCTACAAATTATTTAAAAACAGTGATAACGCTAACGACCTTGAAACTGATTTTTTTAGAATTTAACTTTATTCAATACATTTTTTTCAATATTGTATTAACAATTGTTAGTGCTATAATAAAAATTAAATGCTTCCAGAAATTTTGCTTTTCAAAATATGAAAAATAAGACTACAACCAAATTTCTAATAAAAACCAGAAACAAATCTCATGATTAACGTGTTGCTGATTCTTATTGGAATTATAGTAGGTAATCGAATAAAAATATTTTTTAGAAAGGAAACTTTTAATTTAATTTATTGATCATAATTTATTAATTAAAATTATTGAACATCATGTAGTGGATTCAGGTTCATATACCGATTGAATATTATTGTTAGACTCGTTTGTTTATTCTTTCTTTATTTTTTTATTATCTTGCAAATTAACATCCTTCTAGAACCATTTACTTTTTATTGCATAAATACTTTAAAGATTGAAAATATAAAACAAAAATAGTTCTTACTGAATATAAAATTTCTAAAACAAAAATAGTTTAAAACAAAAGGTCTTTGAGTTATTTCCATAATTTTCAGTTTGAAAACTATTTAAGAACTATGGACTGAAAAAAATTGATTTTAAAATAAAATAAAGAATGAATTCCTGATTTAAGAAAAACAATAACATTATTGCAAGAGTGTTGTCGTTGTTTTTAATAATTTTTTTTTGCTTTACGTTTTAAACGGGGGAATTTGACATAAGTTTTTGTTTAAGGCTATAGATTAAAAAAATAAAACGCTCCTAATAAAAAACGAAGTCCTCAGGAACTAGGACCACCGAGGACTTGAATTACTACTAGATGAGGATGAAAGTCACTTTTAAAAAGTTGGTTTTATTCCCACATAAGGTAGGAAAAAAGATTTAAAAACATGGGTGGTTTTAGTTCTCGCGTCAAATCTATAATCATTTCCTTTCAAAAAATTAAAACAGCTTGCATCCCTGTTTGGGCACACTACAGAATTTGGGGTAGTTGCGAGATTGGGTGTGTGCAAAGTTTCTTTTGCATTCAAAGAATCTTGATTTAAAGAAACTTTGAATTTATCATATATATCCAATGTAAATAGCTGTTTTCTAAATATATGTACATATCCGTGCCCCAAAGTTGCACATTTAAAATTTTCAGACATATAAAAATGTAATGAAAGGTAAATTGAACTTATTATAACGCATGCCTGAAGAAACTTTGCACACACCCCACCTCGCACCTACCCCAAATCCTTATTTCACGGCACCTAACAAACTATCTTAGGTATATAATTATTACTTTTTATTTGTTTTTGTTTAAATGTAAAACTTTTGCTGAGCTTCCTTATTCAATAAAAATGAAACTAGCAACAAGAAAAATTTAAACCTATATGACAATACCTCTTTAAATCTTCATCTCATTTAATCATGTTTAAGTTTCAACCGAGAGAAAAAGAAAAAAATTGAGTTTTTATGACAGAGAAAACATTTGTCTTAATTCGTTTTAAAAATCAATCTAGGTCCAGTGTACATATGTATATATTATATTTTATAGTCAGTATATGTATTGTTATTAATGTCGAATTCCTTTTAATAAAAAAATCGATTTGTTTAGAAGAAAAAATCGATTTGGAGTCTGTTTAGAAAAAAATAGATTATTTTTGGTAAAAGGAATTCGACATAAATAAATAAATATTTTTTCATTTTCATTGCGAAATGTCAAAAAAGCTGCTATTAGCTTAATATTAATTTTTTTGACATTTTGATATTTATAGGATTAATATCTGAATTTTCAACACCAAAAGTGTGATTCGATTAACCTTATAGCTTATAATATCTGTCAGCTTTCAGCATTGAAAGTACATACACTGTGATTAGAAAAGTAACAAATTTTATAAATCGATGTATTTATATGGGCTGAATTGCGTAAGATGTGACAAAAAGCTAGAACTAATAAACAAAATAATTTTAGACAGTAGATTCCAGTTCCCAAACCAACCTACGCGCCTTAGCTTTTTGTTGCCATCTTATGCAAATCAGCCCATATAAATACATCGATTTAATTAAAAATTAAATGCACAAATATATTATTTTTATATAAAAAGGATATGTACATGAAGTTATTTACCAATTTTTTTTTATATTGGAGATTTTGTCGAATTTTCTCCTCGATATCCTCAATCTGCTGTTTTGTTGTTAATGGAAATATTTCATCGAGGAGAAGATCCTCAGCTTCTCCTGGGCATGGTTTTTGGAATATTTTTCCACCAGCAAATTAATGGAGACTTCTGTCTTCGCCATAAAGTTCTCCAACATTGTTTGCTGGTTCTTGCGTTCAATCGCGGCGGAATTTTGGTTTTCTATAACCGTGTCTAATTTGTTAGCCAGTTCCCTCAGTTGACTGCTGTTAGATCCTATATGAAAGTTAATAGTTATTATAGCCGCAGACTCTTGCAGTGCTGTAGATATTAAATTAACATTGTAATTTACTTGCAGTACTAAAATTACAATGTTAACTTATATGTTTTAATAAAAATAATAAAAAAGTTAAATAACCTAGCTTTTAGTATATATTATTTACTAATTTGTTTTACCTTCATTCATGCTATTCATAACATCGGCCGTCACATTTGTAATGGTAACGTCATCAACAGCCACTTCTGAGAGGATGTACGGGGCATTGCCTTAAGAATTAAATGTATGAGAAAATTAAATACTGTTTGCCAAGATTTGAATAAGTTTAAAGCCTTACCAGAATTTGGAACTAATGACGACATAAAGCTGTTTAGATCGTTAAATAAGGTTTCCGAACTTTTGTCGAGGACTACTTCTTCTGAATTGTCTTCGGAAGACAAATATTCGGCCTCTTTGTCTTTCTTCACCGCTTGCTCCCAGGAATCTTAAAAGAAAAAACAAGATATTAATATAATTCAAAGCTGAATTAATAAAGGTGAAACGCATAATATAAGACAAAAGGCTAGATCGTGTAGGTCGGGTTACGTACATACACGGTCAGTAATAAATAAATATTTTTTGTAACAAAATCCAGACCATACTATTACGAAGGTTTTTTTTTTTTCAGCAGAGGATTTTTGTACTTTCAGAAACAGTTTTATATTGTGTTGAAAAAACTTCACAAAAGTATAGTCTAGTTTCTGTAATGAAAACCTTCCTGACTATATTGTTATGAAAAATTAAATAAATAGATACAAATCTTACCTATGTCATCAGAAAGAATTTTGCATGTCAATTGTTGCCAGTCTGGCGATGGCTTGATACAATTTTTCCGACCTAGAACAGAGTCCTTCTTGGACTTTGGCCAAAATAGTGTTATTCCATCGATGACCCAACATTTTGGAACTGCCGTCACAAATTTTTCTTCACCCTCGACTGTCTCCACAACACAATACATTTTGATTAACAATGTACTAAAGGAAAAAAAACAGAGTCTGTGTTTTGTAACGTTATTTTAAAAAATTTGGAGGATATATTTTCTAAGTTCCAAAATTGAGGCACGTTTTCTTCTTCATTTGATTTGTAAGTGCTTAAAAATTTTGAATAAAATGGTTTCTCGTAAAAATTTTGTTTTTCTTTTAAACTTGGACCAAAAATAACTGGTTTGCCATGTCGATATGTTGCAAATTCCATTCGAACGATTTCTTCTGACTTTGTTAAAAAATAACTATCTGCACTCGACGACTTCAGAACAAATTGTTCAAGCTGAATTGCTCTATAGATCCCAACACAGTGTTCCAATTTGCATGTTGTATTCTTATCTTCCATATAAGGCACAGGAGTTTGTTTTGCATCTAGATCGTTTGAATCTATATTGTTAAAATCTTCCATAACCCTATTTGCAATTTGCTCAAGCGGCCTGTTTCCGGATCTTATTCGACATTTTAAATATTGTAAACGATTTTCATATTTGAAAGCACTAATATTATCTAGAGGTCCATGGTACTTTACATCATCTACGATATGGTATAAGTTGTGGACGTTATAACTTATATTTTCAACTCCATAGTTTTGAGCAAAGTTTTGTATGAATGATTTGAATAAACTCTGTGCGACATCAATAAAAACTTGCTTATTTTTACTTAAACATATTGAAACAGCACAGTGTAGTTCCAAAAAATTGTCATATACCGAATCATGAATTTCATTTTTCAAAACAACCGGACCTAAGTACAGCAAAAACGTACGGAATTCAGTGGCCTTCCAAAAGCTAATAACATCAAGTCCACGAGGTTTTCTATTAAAGTCACATGGAATACATTTTTGCAGTGATACTAAGGATTCAGAGATTTTTTCAATATTTTTGGCGGAAAGTTTTGTTGCAAGAGATCTATTCTTTATCCAAAGAACCAATAATTTTTTCATAACACCTAAACACAATAAATGCATGTAATCTAAAGGAAAATTCATAATCATATCTATTGGGAGTTTTTCTAATGGAGATGGTTGGGTATGGTGATCTTCGTGTATCCTAGCCCGAAAAGAAGCATTCGTTCGAAGTGATTTTGATAAGTTCGGGAAACACATTTGGTGAGATTTGTAATTATAATCCCCTTCTATATTACATCTTTCACACGCGAAATAACCATTATGTCCTTTAATTCCTTTTAAATAAGAGCGAGCCGGGGCATCACAAATGAAATTTCTAACTTTAAAAATAATTTTTTTTGAACCAATATTGAAATCACCAATGCTACTAGCCTCCTCAAGAAATAATCGCAAGAATTCATTAACATTTGAAGGTTTTGACATTCCGTAATAAACACCTATAACTAGCGGTGGTAAACGAAAACCATCTGGTGAACACAAAATAGGCCAAAATTGGCCCTTTGAACTTTTGCTAACAGGAATGCCATCAATGTTAAAGTCCAAGAATATTTCTGTCTGACATGTTTTAACACTTTCAAAAATTTTAGTCAATGCGCGAAACAAACCGAAATGCCAGTATCTACCAGGTGGAACTTCGATACAAATTTTTTCCACCTCCACGGAAGTATGTAAAAATGTCCGTGGGTCTAATGGTAAATATGGATGAGAACTGTGCAAAATATTCAGTAAATCACGCAAACAAACATTAGGTATATTATGCTGAATAGCCCAGTTTCTTAAGTCTTTTGTCAAATCTTCTGGATAAGTTTTAATATTTTTTGGGAGGGCGAAACTATTGTCTTCAGAACTTTCACTATTACTTTCACTATCACTTTCACAAACAATATTCGAAAGGTGTTGCTGCTCTTCAAATTCCATGATAGAAAAATCTTGTTCACGATTTATTTTTTTTTCCTGTTCACGCATTTCTAATATAATTTTTTTAACTTTTCTTTTAAACGTAGTCCTACTACATATTTTATTTTTAATTATAGAATTCATTTTTTATCTCGACGACTTTAACTGACAAGGTTGGAAGAATTACGCGGAATGAAAATGAAGAAAAAAATGTGCCACGTGAAACTAGGTGTTTATGGTTACTTTTTACCTTTCAGGTTTATTTTTTACCCTAATTATTTCAGTGCAAGGGTTATTTTTTTTCCATCAGGGTTATTATTTCACTTAAGGGTTATTTTTTCACTTAAGAGTTATTTTTTTACTATACAAACTATCCCTAAGGGTAAAAAGTAACCACGAACATCGCAAATACCACAAATAAAGTTAAAAAAAATCTAAAGTAGGAGCAAATCCAAATATATTTTAATAAAAGAGTTATTGTGGTTATTTAATTCAATAACTTACCTTTAACACAAAAGATAACTATTTAAATATCTTTACCTCGTAATTCATCACACGAAATATTAAAAACTTTAAACTTTTTTTTTTGTCACGCACTATAAAACACCGGTTGCCAGTCGCCGCGAAGAACAAAAACAAACTGACGAGAGAGAGAATGAAGAGGTTTATGATTGATGAGTGTGCGTGTATGGTGAATTGCAGCGCTGCCAGCTGAGGTTGTTGTATGCATTTAAGTGCCTGCTTACATTGGATTTTTGATGAATGGCGCATACAGTGAGACATCAGGTAGATTTTGTATGTGTGAAAAAGAAATCGATAGATGCCGATGCCCTTCAATAAATATTCTCGGATTCAGCATGAAGATTTATTTTGTGTGAGTGAGTGATACATGGGTTTTAAAGGTGTGAGATAAGGATGGGTAGATATTGAAATGAAAGGATTTTTTCTTTATAAGCACGAGGAACATTTTGATGAACGAAAACATGCTTCAATGTAAACAGGCACAGGCATTATTTGAATGCCTGAGGTTTTAAATCTAGTTTTCTCATAAGACTTATTTATTGATATTGAACTAGTTTTTTACGTGCCTATACTTACAAATATACATATTTCCAGATTTAAGAAAATGGCAGAGATGGATGTAAATGTTTTATTTTCTCGAAAAATAAGTTCGTTTAATTGGTTGTCGAATGAAATTGAACGTATCCAAAAAGTTACTCAAATTCATTAATTTATTTGCATGTTTTGTTTGTATCACTGAACTGAATATAAAAGAGGCCTTATTTAGACAACTATTGGAATGCGATCATATAAGTCAATTGCTAACTGGACAACTGTGAACTGTCCAAGAGATCTGAGGAAATCTAATAAATATGACAGAAATAATAAGCTACAAAAATTGCTATGACATGCTATTTAAAAAAACCTATATACAACAGATCTGCATTAAAACTCTTCTGTATTTTTTTTATAATTACATAACATATTGATAAAATTAGACTGTTAGAAAATAATATTTTTTCCTGTGATTTATTTCATTTTTTTAATAAAAGAATTGTTTTTATTTGACTATTTAAAACACGTTTAATTTTTCATTATTAACAATTAGTGAGGCTTTTGTCATTAAAAGGCATAATGTTATTGCAAGTGAGGCATTATTTCCCCAGTATTATTGGCAACGCTGTTCAATTGTGTTTACGAGTGGGTATGTGTGTATAATGTTGTTGGGTTGATAGTTGAAATGTGGCTGGAATTGAGTTAATATTTAACTAGGGTTGTAAATAGGCAAATAAAGAGTTAATAAAGAACTTAAAAAATTATATTTGGTTAATTTTCAACCAATTAATACATTTATCAGCGCTAAAAAGAGTTAATTGAAAACTAATGTTATAGATTCGATTAATTTTCAACCAATAGTTAGCTTTCTGCGTTCAAAAACGGGTGATTTAAAATCTTGCTTAAAACTATGTTTCAAATTTGGGTAATTTTAAAATTCACTTCAAACTTGGGATTAGGTTTGGTTAATTTGTAACCTATAAACATTTATCTTTAAAAAAGGAGTTATTAAAATACTTACTTTAAACTTGGTATCAAATTTGGTTAGTTTGTAACCAATAAAAAACAATTTGTGTAAAAAACAGTAGCTATTTTTAAACTTGCTTCAAACTCTGGATTAGATTTGGTTAATGCGTAATCAATAAATAACTATCAGTGTAAAAAGTCAGTTATTTAAATACTCACTTTGGATTAGATTTGATTAATTTGTAACCTAGAAGTAATTATCTGTATTAAAAAAGGGGTTATTAAAATACTTTCTTTTAACTTGGAATTAAATTTGGTTAATTTTTAACCAACAAAAACCAATTTGTATGGAAAAATAATGGTTAATTTAAAACTTACTTTAAACTGGATTAAATTGGTTTATTTTTTACCAATCAGTGTAAAAAGTCAGTTATTTAAAAACTCACTTCAAAATTTTGGATTAGATTTGATTAATTTGTAACCTAAAAATAATAATCTGTTAAAAAGGGGTTATTAAAATCAAATTTGGTTAATTTTTAACCAACAAAATGAATTTGTATAAAAAAAATAATGGTTATTTTAAAACTTATTTTAATTGGTTTATATTTTACCAATAAGCAGCTATCCAGTGTAAAAAGTCAGTTATTTAAAAACTCATTTCAAACCTTCCATTTCATTTAGTTAATTTCAAACCGAAAAATAATTATTTTGGATTGAAAAGAGAGTAATTAAAATACTAACTTTAAACTTGGAATCAAATTTGGTTAATTTGTAACCGATAAATAATTATCTGAATTAAAAAAAGGGTTATTTAATTACCAAATTTAAACTTGGACTTAAATTTGGTGAATTTTTAACCAAAAAATAAAACTTTGTGTAAAAAAAGGAGGTCTTTTAAAACTTGCTTAAAACTTTGGATTAAATTGGTTAATATATAACCAATAAATAACTATCTAGTGGTTGAAAATGCGTTCTAAAAGTACCAACATTTAACCTAGGGTTTTAAATGGTAAATAAATATCCAAAATAAACCTTAAGTTTAAAAATGGTATTTTTAAAACCGAAATCTGACTTAGAAGTTGTTTTAGAGAGAAATTTTTACCCAAAATAAACCTTAGGGTAATACTGGGTTTATTTACACCGTACAATTAACCAGAGTAATTTAATAACTCGTTTCTAGCCACATTATGACCAGAGTTATTTCCAGTTATTTTTTAACCGCAGTTATTTTGGAACTTTGGCTAAAAATTGTTATTTGGGTAAGGATTTGATAACGTTTGTTATACAATAAGTTACTGCCACTCAGTATTTATAAAGCTTCTGTTAAAATGTTATGGAAGTTTTATATTGAATACCTACTCCACTGAGAAATGTCAAATTTAATGTGGTTTTTCATTCAACCATTTGAGATAGGGGAGTCCCTCAAATCAACCGTGGTGTAAATGGAACTTAAAACCAGATTGACGTTTTTTTTTTGTAATTGTGTGTGTTACTTAATTTAATATACTTGCCGACATTAAAATTGAAATCTAAAATTAATCTTGAATTTAATTAATTTACATATAAATCGTCATCAAATCTACTACAATTCGCATCAATGAAAAATTTTTTTTTATCGAAACTTGGGTTTGTATAAAAATCATTTTGTAGTTTCAAGAAAGACTGATCAAGTTTTTGCATCCTCCGAATTATATCTAATTGTAAGATGGTTGAGTTCGTAGAGTGGTAGACTATTACCCTGTGAGTTCTAAATTCGATCTCTAGACAGGTATAAAAATCTTTATAATTTTTAAAACTATTTCTAATGCATTAATTAATAAATAATCGTATGTGATACATGGTTTCAAACTAAAAATATGGAATATGTAAATCCAATTAAAACCATTTCAAAGAAATTGAAATTAAGAAATAACTTTTTTTATTTTTTTTTTCAACCTCTATAAGGGTTCTATAATTGGCTTCTTATAGACCGTACAAAGATTTTTATAGAGACCTCTATAACATTCTCCTTGTTATGCTTACAGAAATTTTTCAAATGTCTTTACAAAATCAGAACGCCTATTCAGTTAGGCCTAACCGAAGCTGAATCGTTAGTTGGGACATATACGATGAAACGTATTTTCTGACCAAAGCAACCCTAAAAGGGCTTGTCTGACAAGCAGTTCTGATAATCTTTAGACTAAAGCTCTTGATTAACTCTGGTATTTTACCACCTTTCGTGTGGGATAATCGCAAAATAAAGTACTTCATCTAAAAGGTCAGTTTTTTGTCAAAAAAAGGTCAACTATATTTTCAAAAATTGGTCAGCTATTGAAAATTTTGAATTAATCAATGAACAATGCTTTTCAAGGTCATTAGATATCTTGAGCATTTAATTTGTGGAATATCTACTCAAAAAAGATATTTACAGGCACAGGTTAACTAAACTTTCGGAACATATAAAATTTTTTCACAAATATCTCTCAAATAAGGTGCAACAATCTCAAAGATCTTGAAAAACTTTATAACTACACCTGACCAATTAGAGAACCTGAGTTTGTACGACCATGCTGGCCTTTTAAATGGTGTACTTTTTTTGCTTAAATTCTTATCTCTAATTTAAAAAACCTTTAACAATTTATAAAAAAAAAAAACTTTGTATAATTTTATATTACACATATTTTTTTTGGTAGACCTACAAATAAGACCACATTTCTAAAATGCTAAAAATTAAAATCTGCAACTATCGTTTTTAATGAAGCTTAATATTCAAATAAGTATTCGACATTCTTTAAACATTCGTTTAGCTCCGGAATGTTGATTTAAAGTTTGCGGAAACACAAATATCAGATTGTGGAAGCCAAAACCATGTAAATAAACTATTCAAAGTTAAATAAGAAGTGGAATGACCAGGGTGGTTCAGCAAAATGTAACATTTCACCCATAAGTTGATGTTATTACTCATATCAAGAAATCACATTATAATATGAGGACTAGGTATGCATGTATTCATGTACATAATTTTACTATTGCTATCCCTTTTCACCAGACCGCCAGACAAATTATTTTAAAAGGCCAATAAGCTTCAGCTTCATCATTCACCGTGTTTCTGCACATAAGATGATGTTGGCCCTTCCCTTATTGTGGTTTTATTACAGAGACACCAAACACCATTCAACATTCATTCACCCATGACAACTGATTAGTTGAAACTTAAATCCAGGAAACACAATATTAATCCCTATTATACACTGTCTAATATCAGCTAAATGTATTTAGTGGCTTAAAATGGGACTTGTAAAGGGTTGTATAATTTCTGGCATACTTAACTACATAAATCACAATGAAATCATTGATTGCGGTTACTTTAATATTGAGAGATGATCCTTTGATTATTTGAAGGCTATGAAGTACTTAACTGCGTAAGAATTCGGGATCCAATTGTATAACCATTTGAGGGAAAAGCTAATGGACGCTTTGTCTACAGGGTGATTCACCTAAGATGTGACAAAATGCTTGCGTCAAGACAAGAAAAAGTCGTTTGGGAGAGGGGTCTATTTTTCTCTGTTTAGGCGGGAGGGAGAAAGACAATTTTCTAAAAAATTTACTTAAAATAGACAAAAAAAAATCATTGAAAAAGAACGGCAACACTTACAATAGTATGTTTTACTTTTTTTTAAAGCCAGAAATCTGTTGTTTCTAATATAAATTATTTGAGAAAGTTGGTTTTAAAATATTAATTTTCAAACTCAAAATTTTTAAAAATTAATGAACAGTTGAGTTCAAATAAATTTTTTTTTTCAAAATTTTACGTTCTTAAGTAGTATTTTAAATTTTTAATATTCGCTGCTACTATCAATTTTTAATAAATAAAATAAAATAAAATATAAATATTAATTTGTTTTTTATTTTTTATTTTTCAGTTTTTATTACACAACTAATTTTATTTTAATCGATTCAGTTCGAGTAGCCCGAAGATGGAATTCTAACTCCGAAACGCGTTGCCAATATTATTTAAAATAAAATAAGTTGTGTAATAAAAACTGAAAAATACAAAATAAAAAACAAATTAATATTTATATTTTATTTCATTTTATTTATTAAAATCAACACAACTTGAGACGAAAACCCAGCAATATGTATCAATTTTTAGTTAAACACAAAAAATTGGATGCATAAATATCTTTTAGTTTTTGAGAAAATTGAAAATAACGAAATCTACTTTACTAATTAATTAATTAGAAATTAGAAATAGCTTCTTTGGAGCAACAAAACAACGAATTGAATTCGAATTTACGGAAAACTTACTTTTGTAATTTTTGATTTTCTTAAAAAGATATTTAGGCATCCGGTTTTAAGTGTTTAAATAGAAGGGAGCGTGGAAAATAGGGATAGGCATAGGAGCATGGAATATTATAAACTGTTCTCTCAAATAATTTGAATTAAAAAATAATAAAAGAACGGACTTCTGGCTTTAAAAAAAAAGTCAACCATGACATTGTACATTCTGCCGTTGTTTTTAAATGACTTTTGTTTTCTATTTTAATACATTTTTTTTAAAGAAAATTACCCCTCTTGCATAAATGGGGTAAAAAGACCCTCCGTCTCGACCGTTTTGTCTCGACGCTCTTGCTTTTTATCACACCTTAGATGAATCACCCTGTATAATGCTCTTGTGATTGTGGAATGATGCATATTTATCGTGGCTGTTGCGAATTTGGAAGATTCCTTACGTTTAATTGGTATTGGGAGACTTCAGAATTTATTAATTAAATAGTTGGTCATTGAATATCGAATAAATTGGATTGTGAAGTTAAAAGCATTTTTGTTTGATATGTTCTTACTAAACTCTCCACAGTGATTGGCCACAAAAATTAAGTCAGGGGATATTCAAAACAAAAATATGCTTTATGAAAGGCCAGTAATTGGGTATAAAAGATGAGCTAGTTTCAATAATTGGCCATAATCGAAATCACAAGACATATGCAATTTATTTAAAGTTTTATGTCGAGGTCACTCATTAGATGATCATGATTTTCACCTCATTTTTGGTAATTATATTTAAAAAGAAGTACGTACGCTATTTTAAAGGAAATGTCGCTAAAAGATTTTTTTCCGTTTTTACTTGCGATATCGTACTGTAGGGCAGGTTATGGATTCGTGCAAAAAATCGAACTCGACATAACAATCAAACTTGACATAACGATAATGCAGAACACGAAAAAAATGGGTCCCACAATTCCGTCTGTTTGTGTATATGTCTGTATGTCTGAATGTCTGTATGTTGGTATGTCTGTATGTCTGTATGTCTGTATGTCTGTATGTCTGTATGTCTGTATGTCTGTTTGTCTGTATGTCTGTATGTCTGTATGTCTGTATGTCTGTATGTCTGTATGTCTGTATATCTGTGTGTCTATCTGCACCTCTAAACCACTGAAGTGTTTTTCAAAATTGGAGCATAAGATTTTTGGGTGATTCCCTAGAGGGGAAATCGAGATTTTTTTTTAGCTCAAAAAATAGGACTGGCAATGAGACGAGCCCAGGCGAGACTTTTGTTAGTCTCGTCTCGGTCTCGTCAAAATCGAAAAATTTTAGTCTCGTCTCGGTCTCGGTCTTGGTCTCGCCTAACCAAGTCTCGTCTCGATCTCCGTCTCGCGTTTTTCTCGTGAAAATTTCAATGTGCCAGTCTCGTCTCGGTATCGGTCTTGGTCTCATCCTTAGCCTTGGTTTGTTTCGTGTTTTTTGGTGGTAAAAAGATATAAGATAAGACGCCTGTTTAAATTAAAAAGATAGGGTACGATATCTCGGCAGTTTGTTGGTAAGAAAGTCTTGTGTGAAGCACGAAAAAAATGTATAAAACAGACTCGTAAGTTTTAAATGGCGGAGGCCAACATGGAGAAATTAATATTAAACTCGTATCTTCAATATCTTCGATTTTTACTTTATTTGCACATTAAATGTCACCCAAAAGGTCTAAAATCAAAATCGGAAAACCTTTTTCCGGCGGGGAAAACAAATTCTGAAAAATGAGCGATTTCTATTCCAACGACATGCATACGTACTTTTCTCGGGATTTTCGCTGTGCACCTGAGTATAAAACTATGTACATATTTGGTTCGATATTTTAACGCGCATAGAATTAAATATTATAATATTTTATATTTCGCAAAACAAAAAAAAAACTTGTGAATATTATAAAAAATAATTAAACAAAAAATATTTCTTCTAGCGAAAACCGAAACCAAACGACCGAGACCGGCGAGACCAGCGAGAATCTCGGCGAATTTCGGTACCAATAATACGGTCTCGTCTCGGGTGCTTTTAAAGTAGTCTCGTCTCGGTTTCGGGACTAGTCTCGGTCTCGTTGCCAGCCCCTTTCAAAAAATAACGGTACTTGCCATAACAACGGCTCTATTGATTTTATTTTGTTTAAGTTTTATATGCACTAGTGGTGGTATGCTCTGTACTTTGGAGAAAAAAGAATTTACAATAAACCGAACGGTACCTGCCATAGAACCTTTTTTTGATTTTCCATTTTCTCGTTAACGGCTCAACCGATGTTGATCAAAATTTTTACTTTGAAGCTAAAAAATCTAACACTTTTAAAAAATCATTTTTTTTAAAACGGTTTTATGATTTTTTTGAAATTATGTTTTTATTTGTATATTATTATATTCTTAAAAATAGCATACCAAATTTTTTTCTAAAAAATTTCCAGAAATTGTTTTAAAATGATAACTAAAAATTATTTTTGAGAAAACCGCTCCAACGATTTTTGATTTTTTTTTTCATAGTTTTGTAAGAATTGAGATGGCGTTCTTCATTCTGAGGTTAAAATATTTAAGTATTTTTTAAAGTTTGAATAAACTTTTTACCACAAGATAAAGTTCGTGCGATTCAGTCGTGCATTGTATTTAAATTTTGTTCGAACACATTGTATTAGTATCAAAAACTTAAACATTTATCATTTAAAAACAATTTTGGCATTGAAGCATAAGACAGCGCGCAGCTAGGCCCTTAGTCACTTCTTTTGTATATGCACAGCTTTTGCAAATTTGGGAATCCTTGCATCGAAATTTGCTTTAGCTGGAATTTTTCGTAATCGTAATGCTAATTTGATATCACACAAAAATATCTAAAAAGAAAAACACTATGCCCTTTTTAGTTTTCAAATTCATTTTTATTTCTAGAAAATATTCAATAAATTCTTGTTGAATAATATTCACAAAAACTATGGATAAAACAGCTTTAAGATTTTCATTTAAAGAGACATGAGTTTGAGTTTTATTTATTACTTATAGATACACATAATATACTTTATCTTACTTATATATTTTTTTTTAACAATGTTAACGTAATATTTTTTTTTTTGTTTGTTTAATTTTATTACTCAGTACTTTGCTTGTTATATTGCACATCAACTGTTAATATTATTAAATTAAAATTGGAGTTTGTTTCTTACAGTGATTTTCTGTGAAAATTGTAATTATTTTTATTTATAATAATATCCAGATAAAAACTGTGCCCTTTCATTGTTAAATATTGTTATTATATTTTAATCTAAACGACACTCGAACTAAAAAACAAAAATCAACTCAAAACTATTTTTATTCTATTTTCTATTAAAATTTTATTTGTTTCTAAGATATTCGTTACCGTTATTGAAAACAGTTGCGTTTTCGTTCATTCATTTTTTTTTGTTCACAAGATTCATTCGCTTAGAATTAAATGTTATTAAATTTTAGATTTTACTGTTTTTAAATATTGTATAAACATGCCATCGGCTCTCGCTCTAAAAGCTTTTTTTTTTGTAAGAATTTTTGATATAAGATTTATATTTGGTATTAGAAAATTTTGTTTGGTGGATTGTCGAATCTAATCACATTAATACATACACAAGACATGAGTAAATTTTAAAGAATAATTTTAAAGCTAAATTTATTCTATTTTTCTGTTTTTTTTTTTTCGTAAAATAAAGGAATTAATGGTTTAGCTTTTATGTCCCTAAATTTTCTTTTTAAACACTTAGAATTATATTTATCTAACTTCTATTTATATCAAACATATTTTCATTTTTGTGTAAACATTGAAAAAGTTTGGTAAATTGAAAATATTTAAATGTTTTATATTATTTGTGGTTTTTTTTTTTTTTTTAGAAATGTCAGAAGTTTTAGTTTGAAAGTATTTATTTTTATATTTTGAATCATCTATACAAAATGGACGAAGGTAATTGCATAGAAAGTGAAAGATGAAATCAGAAACACAAATTAATAGAAAATTATTAAATTCAACAAATTTTTTTTAAAAGAATTTTGAATAAATTCAAATAAAATAATTTAATTCTTTTTTTTATAAAAGGGTGGTTTTGAAACTTTTTTTTTCAAAAGATAATTAATGGCATCTATTCCACTAGTCAGTTTTTATTTAAATAAACTGAAAGGTTCTGTTTCTTATGTGATGGATTTCTGGTCAGTATTTCCATTCCAGTATTTGCAGCTGTAACGTTTCAAATGTATTTATACGTCCTTTTTCAGACCTACTGTTCCTAAGTGATGATGCCGTTGTTAGCTCAAGATTCTAAGCCGCTGTATAGAATAATAAATGTATAATAATTGTACTGTCAAGCTGATGATGACGAGTGTACACAAATTCAGACCTTTTTATTGTTTGAAACCATTTCAGCGAATCGAAATTTCATTAAGAACACATATAGCTTTTTGGACATTTAATATTTACACTGTTACATGTACTCTTTGTTGAAAAAATGTCAAGTTATTTTATGAGAAAAAATTGGGCTTTTACAATAAAATAAGAAAAATGGGTACATAATTAGGCACGTTTTTTTTTGAAAAAAATAAAAAAATAATAAAAAATAAATAATTATAAAAAAGAACTTACAAATGGGTTTGATAATAAAAAATAGCAATAAAAATGTTATCCGCAAAGAAAAAGTTGTGCATGGGGCATAAAAACTGCTTACTGTTTTTATTAAAATTAAAAAAAAAAAACAAATCAGGAATCGGTTGCAGTTTGTCAAAGTTGGGGCCCAGTTACCGTTATAAGTTGAAAAGAAAGCGAAAACGAGGAAATTATACCTTTAGACTTAATAATTATGACCTATATGTTCCATTGTCAATGGTCCAAAATAAAACACGTGAAAGGCAGAAATAAGCGCAACTTGTCCATACCAAATCAAAAAGATTTTGGATTAACGGGGCTGTTTTTTATGTTTTTTTTTTTTTTTATTTTGTAAAACCCCTGCTTTGCACCCATTTTACAAATAAAATAACATCTTTAAATTTAATTTTCTGAGATTCCGACAGTACCTAAATTTTAGTAGAAAATTTGAGAAATCTTAAAGTTAAAATTGAATTAATTTTTTAAAGTGTGGGCTTATTTTGGTAGCTATAAGCACCCGTAATAAATACTGTTTTTAGATACATAAAAAGTTAAATAAATGCAGACAAAAATACTTTATGGGACAGTTTTATTGAAACATTTTAGAAAACATCCGCTGTACGTTTTCAAATAACTGACTTGATATCCTCACGACATTTCACTGTTCTTAAGAATTTATTAATCTTTCCTTAATTAAGTATTTTAACTTTCACTTAATTTCAGTTGCGAAGGTAGCCCTACCAATTTTTTTTCTGTAAAAGTAAAAGCTTTTAAAGTTCTGATTAGCTCTGTCAATGTTAAGAAAACAAATCATACTTTGAAAAAAAAAAAAAAAAAAAAAAAATATATATTTAAATAGAAATAACTGGTTTAGGACCAAATAAAAATAAAACGAAAACTTTAAAAAGTGCAAAAAGTGGTAAAGTTTAGGCAAGAATATTTTTTTTAAATCTCAAGTTAGGCAAAGAATATGGAATAGCATTTATGTTTTGTCTGTATAGATACATACACATTTAAACATCACACGTTTTATTTTTTAATTACATCTATAGTAATATTAATAATAATATTAATATTAATGTTATTGTTATATATTTTGTTTAATTTACTAAAAAGGTCCCTTACCAGTTTTATGTTTCTGTGTTTATCATTTGAAAACATATTTCCATTTAAATTCTATGTTATATAAATAAAATATAATACAAATAAAAAACATCTTCACTTCTAGATCTTAATTGTTTTTATTATTATTTTGTTTTTAAATTTAATTTGTATTGAATTCGATTGTGGATTGCAATTTTATTGTTTGTTTTTTGTTTCTTTCAATTATTTAGGGTGCATATGGAAACCGGACATTTATTATCTAACGATTATCAATTTGTAGAGTTTTTGTTTTAATAAAAAAAGTAAATTAAAACGAAACAAGAAATATTTAAAATAGCATATATTTATTAAATAAAATATAGAATATAAGATATTTATGTATATAGAATTTAAAACTAATAAAACTTAAAAAATATCGTAAATAAATAAAAGTTAATATTTTTAAATAATAAAACTATAAAAGTTAAAATAAATGCTATAGCTATAGTTTTTTTTTTTTAATATATAAAACTAACCAATCACAGCTTTAATATTATACAATTATATTTTAAGATTTTATATAAATTTTTCTTTTTGGTAAATACTACTTCATTCATTATTCCTCTCAAAGGATTTTTTTTATTTTTTTTTTTTATGAATAATTAGATCGTAATTATTTTCTCAAGTAAAGATTTAATTATAATTTTCATTTTATTCATCATAAGACTTCGCTGGTATTTCTTTGCATTTGTGTACAAAATGTTTTATTCATGTTTATTTTTTTTTTTTATTTTAACTATGCCAAATTGTTGCTTGATTTCGTTTATCACAATAAATTTTAAAAAATGTTTTAGCATTTGAAAATATTAATTTTGCATTATTTTAATTTTATTTTGTACATAAAGTAGTTTTGTTTTTTTTTTTTTTTTAATTTTTCTGTGGAAAGAACTGAGACAAGAATTTTACAGTTGTTTAAAAAAAACACTTAGGTATTTTTTTATTTTTCTATGAATTCAATGAAACGATTGAATTTCTTTAATTATGTAGAACATTTATCCTCCTATCGAAATTCTTCAACCTCAACAAAAATAAAAAAAAAATAAAAACCTTAGTTCATTTTCCTAGTTGCTTCGATTTTCTGCGACATTCCTGTTAGAACTCTCTGGTTATCAATGACACGCAAACAACTTATAAACGAACGTATTTCACCTTCCGTCTTAGGCGAAGGTGGTTCCAAGCCTGTAAATACAATTTGCAGTAAAACCAATTGGGAAAGGTTTCATAAAATATTCATAAATACCATCCAATTAATAAAAGGTTAGAAATTCACTTACCAAGACTTCGTGACCGACAAAAACGTATCGTTCGCATCGTTTGGGCCATCATGTGCATCTTTTCGAAATTGACCAGACCATCGAGACTGGTTTTATTGCCTTCATGGGCAAATGTCATGTCCTTTAGGAGTAATGGCATAAATGGTATGACAGGTGGTTGCAATTTGCCAACAAATACTCGGTACGCCCGATGATTTCGGCTTGGATCAATTAATGCTTCGAATTCTTGAAAGAGTTTACGAAACTTTGAGGGAATTTTGTCCCATGTTAATTGGAGGCGAGATACTGCCATATTGGAGAGACCCATTACAATGGCAAAGAATGCATTGAGATTTTGGTATTCCTTGCAGCTGTTTTGGATGAAAATTACAAAAAAAACACAAAATTGTGTGTTATTGGGTTTTTTATGAGCATCAGTTGAACTTACTAAGCAGCTAGTTTAATGAATTTTCGAAGCAGGCCAACACGTTTACTCATACTCGATGTTGATACAATTTCTGTTACAATCCAATATTGTAATTCGTTGAAACGTCTGAGAAAAACATCAAGATTTGCCGTTATCTGCGGAAAGAAAAAAACGAATTTAAAGACAAATGATTTATGCTTGTCGAATTTCTTATAGATAATAGATTAAACCATAACTTTTCCACAACAAAAATTAGCCTGATATTTTACCATTTAAAGATTTTAACCTTAATATGCAATTATGCAAATATAAAACTCTTAAGTAATAAGAGTTTCTTTAAGCAAACCACACATTTTTCTTAAAATTTTAATTGTAAGAATAAAATTTTAATTTTAAGAAAACACTTCCTTATCTATTGGATTTATCTTTATGATTTTTAGAGAAAAGCTGGGTAACAACTTCTAAAATATCTATTTTTAACTTTTGCATTTTTTAAAGCGAAACTAAAAATGATGGTGGACTCATAATAACTATGAATCTTGTTAAATAGTTTCACATAAATAACCTTCATTAAAAGACCTTAGAACCGATGTTCTAAGTTCCGTTATCCAAGCATATCGGTCTATTTTGTAAGTTTTTCATAAAATAACGAATTTTTTCCAAATGGTTTTTGGCAATCGACAAAGCAGGAATCATATTTTGATAATTTTTTATTTCTCGCTTAATTTTAAATTAAGATAAGATTGTACCTATCCAAATAAATGAGTATGGACTAAGAGCCCACAGAAATTTTTGGGTGTGAAGTATAGCAAAAATTCAATCATGCAGTTCGATAGGTCTTTACTTTCTATTCTCAAATATGCAAGTCTTGCAAGCTGTGGTTGGGGCGTTGCTGCAATAAAAATGCATTTCTTTCTGAAAGCCCAGATAAAAGGTATACCATTAAAAAAACTATACTTAATAAAAGAGCTGAATACCATAGACATGAATATGGGGGTCCAAGACGTCTTAGGTGGGCCTTCTGTATGCCTACCAGACGCACGTGCGTCTTGCATACAGAAGGCACCACTTAAGAAGTTTTGGACCCTCATATTTATGTCTATGGTATTCAGCTCTTTTATTAAATATAATTTTTTAAGTGCTATATCTTTTTATGTGGGCTTTCAGAAAAAAATGCATTTTCAATGCAGCATTATTTGCAAACGCCGCAAGTACGGCTTGCAAGACTTGCATATTTGCAAATAATAAGTAAGGACCTATCTTATTGCATCATTGAATTTTTGCTATATTTCACATCCAAAAATTGCTGTGGGCTCTCGGTATAGTACTGTGAAGGGATAATTTCTCTCAACAAAATTTACTTTGCTTCAATTTATAGGTAAAGAGTGACGAGATCGGAATAGGCTGGGGCTCGAATTTCACTGCTAAATAATATTTAGAGTTGACACAATTTTTTTCGACTTAAATACACTTGTCAAAACAATTAAGGGAACAAAAAAAAATCACTTTTTTTTAGTGTTTTTCGAAGAGCTGTATCTCTGTGAAAAGTGATCATATTGAGATGAAACAAAAAGGAAGCTTAATCCTTTTTGTATTGAGAAATTTTCGCAACTGATTTTTTTAAGTTACCGTTATTGCGCAATCATAAGAAGCAGCACGACCCAAAAATTAAAATTTTTTTTTTTTTTTTTTGAACATTGTCATTTTCTTTGAACATTTTTTTTGAGCCAATTTAATGTTTTGTTTCAATAACTTGTTTATTCAGCTTTAAGGTCATCTTTTTTCGTCATTGTCGGCAGAAATTGGTGTTTTCGTTTCCATTTTGATGACAATTTCACAATGTTTATGAACCACATAATTTGTTCACTTAATTGGTTTTTACGACTTTGATCATTCGGTACATGAAAACGGTTCAATGGATTTATTTGAAATTTTACAGAAATATTTGTGGTCTATAGTTCTTTAAAATGTCTTACCAAATTAAGTCCTACAACCAATATTTTTAAATCAGTAAAACATTTACAAAAAGTCTTTAAAAAGTCGTTTTTTAGACCTTTTCTGAACGTAACGCTGAAGGAGCCAAAAAAAATAATCGTTATAAGGTTTTGAAAAAATCTTGTAGAATATTAATTCCAGTTTTTAAAACTACCCATACATTTTCGGTGTTCTCATTCCTTGCGATAATATTGGTAGTCAAAGTCAAAAGTCTGTTTTTTCATTCAAAGCCAGATATTCTTTTGAAAAAAATTTGTACAATGACGAAAAAAGATGACCTTAAAGCTGAATAAACAAGTTATTGCAGCAAAACATTAAATTGGCTCAAAAATAATTTCAAAGAAAATGACAATGTTCAAAAAAAAGAAAAAATTTTTTTAATTTTTGGGTCGTGCTGCTTCTTATGATTGCGCAATAACGGTACCTTAAAAAAATCATTTGTGAAAATTCCTCAATACAAAAAGTTGTTCTAAACGGATGTGTCGATTTTCTTCCGAAGTTGATACTTATCGTTTTTTGGCATTGCCCCGTTACGTTTTTTAAAAAATTGTTAGACATTTTTTTTCACTGTTTTTGATAACTCATTTTGACAAAATTTTGTATGGAATTTTGTATAAAAAGTTAAAATAAAACTTTTTGTAAAACTCTATACAGTGTGCATGTGCATATCAAAATTTTTACAAAAAATAACATTTTTGAAACGGCTCCTACGATTTTAATTAAAATTGTTCTGTATATATAAAATGTGCCGAAGTCGGTCGGTAACTTATTGGCGCTTTTAAGCAGCGAATAAGTCTTGTCTACGTTTTCCACAATTTTTTTAAATTCGATATTTCATAAAAGGGTTGTGATTTTTTTTTTGAATTGAATTTTTAATTCCAAATTAGTAAATACTAAAAAATGTTGTACCAATTTGTTTATTAAACATTTTGTGAAAAATGTTTAACAGGTTGAAATCAAAAAGTATTACCAAAGTGCCAATTGCTCTTTTTTGTGTTAAAGTATGTTGTAGTTGATGTTTATAAGTGTTTTATACTTATTTACAAAAAGTGGCTATTTTTAAGTGTTTTAGAAGCAGAGTTGTATATGCATGGTGCCACGTGATCCACCGGTGGTGGTCGTACTTCCAGAAAAGTTAAATCTTGTTTATTTTTTGCTCTATTCGTTGTTTTTTTTTTTTTTTTTTTTGAATTTATGCTAATAACTGTTTTATTTGAGGTAAAAAATGGACCCGAGAAGATTTTATGGAATTTCTTCTGACAAAGATGCAATAGACGAAGTTGATTTTAAAGTGTCAGATTCTGAAGAGTATCTCGAGTATCCTCGAAAAAAAAAAACAAAGTTTGGGTTTTATTTTTTTTTTGTTATTTTTAAGAATTTGATATATATTTTATGGATTTTTTTAGTTGAACTTAAGAACAATTTGTTTTATTTATGAATTAAAATATTTTTGTTACATTCCAATGGAAATGTGTAGGTTAGGTATAATTTCCAAAATATTCCTGACATCATCTTTTTTTTTTTTAAAGATTAAAAAATGGACTTTAAATCAGGTGCCAATAAAGAGAAACAATTATTTTGCTTGCAGGCCACTAAGGAAAAACGAGTTTAAGAACAGAACATAAGGCGTGTGAACCACCACCGGTGGTACATGTGGCCTCCTGGAAAAAAATTCCATGACCGAGCGGTGGCTAATGTTGCAGTCAACGTTTTAAAAATTATTTTTTTTTAAACTGCTCCTACCATTTAATTTTTTTTTCATAAGATTTATTAAAGAAATTATGGTGTATACCTACTTTTTTTAGCTCTCCAAACAATTTAATAAGATTTTTTTTTCAAATTATGATGATTTAACAACTTTTAAGCTCTAAGTTCCTTCTATATACATACTATATAAATACAGTTAATTTTTGTATACCTACTTACATAAGATAATCTTAAACTAAATTAAATTTATCGAATTGCTACAAAAAAGGCTCTCGTAAACTCTTTATTTCTTTTAAAATCAGATGAAGTTCGTACGACCCAGTCGTGCGTTCTATTTAAATTTCGTCTCGATCTCTTTAAAGTCGAAAAATAATGTCAAAATCAGTAACGGATTAAATAGAGTCTTAACTTATTTTCTTAATAAACATTTTAACAGTTACCTGCTAGCTCTGGAATCTCAAAAACTTACTTTAAAGAAAATTTTAAAAAGATTATAATACCATGCTAGCTTGCTTAAAATTTGAAAAATCCTGTTCTAAATCTAGTATATCAAACTAAAAATGCTTTAACATAATAAAGCATGTAAAGCAATACTTTTTCACTAAATAAAATACGAAGAACATTTTATGTTGAATAAGAATGCGAATTCTTGTACCAGCGCAATTTAATTTAAATTCTACCTTTTCACTCAGAATCATTTGCCACCATAATCATTATATTATTTCATCAACAATAAATTCGAATTTTACATCCAAAATGCCTCTATCATCGTTGTGCTGCAACAAATTTTTCAAAACCATTCATTAAGCGTTGTTCTCCGCAATAGATGTCCCTTACTGTGCCAGCTGTTGAAATTGAACTAAGTGCTATATGGGTCGAAAACCAACACACACAATAAAGCTTAGAAACATTTGAATGTACCTAATGGCCTTGCACGAAATTACCTACCTCTAGCAAACCTAAACAACAGCATTTCTCTTAAATTTTCCATTACATACAAATTCTCCTTATACAACTCACAATGGAAAATAAATAATGCAAATTGATTGCAAATGTCGCTTTCGTATTTTATTCACAAACATAAGGGTTATGGTTGAATTCTCTTCATGTAACACCGCCACCAGCCTTAAGGACAAATTGATATACCTTTATGCGTATATACGTACCTTTCCGAAGTGATATCTTCCAAAGGTATGATATAGCAACTCATACTCGTGCACTGCCCAAAATAGGTCCCAATCGAAAATTGTTATATGGTAAGCCAGCTCTTTGGTACTTATAATTTCTAAATCCACATCGACTCCTTCGGTAGGTCCTTCTTGTTCGGGCAATGGAGTCTGCAAGGAACACAAAAACAAAAGAACAAATTAGTTGTAATCCCTCTCTAGAGTGCACTTCATTCATTTAATAAATCCACTAAATAAGTGTAGATGTAGACTTTACCAGTGCGTCTAGATGATCCTTAACGGAAACAAAGAGGCGGCCATTAAGACTTAATCCCGTTGGAATGCTAACATCGTTATCCTTAAATTTCGAACGTTCTCCGTTCGATTTTACTTCGACAAGGGCCAAATCATCGGGTCCCCGATTCAGTTGCAGCTTATCGGCGGCACATGCCTTTATTATTCCAGCAGTGGTGTGTAGTGGGAAGCGTAGGGTGCAGTAGGTGTGGTCGGCACAATACACTCGGAAGATGACTGTAAAATAGGAAATCCAATACGTATATAGTTTATAAGGGCATGAAGACGTAAGTATGTTTGGAATTCCCACAAAATTCCATCAGAGGACACAATCGATAAGTGCTTTTGGGAAACTTACTGTCATCGTCCGGCCGGATTACAGTCCTTGATGTCGTAGTATTTCCACTGAACAGACAAATCGGCTGACCATTTGGTGGTAGCTTCCACTTTTGACCAGTATTGGCAGTTCGGTCCTCTTGATAGCGTGACAGTTGAGTGAGAATATTGTGAACGATGCTCGTTTCCTCGTTTAAATCTGGATCGGCTTCGACATCAGCTGCCAAGTCCTGGTAAAAATGAATCAACATTAAATATACGAGAGTCATGGATGATAAATAAGATGATGGTGCGGATAAACATTTTTTGGATTACCTCAATAAAATCACAGACAACAGATTCCTCGAATGCAGCATGGCGCACAGCCATTACCCATTTTTGTACGAATTGAACAACTCGCTTTTTAAAGTTTAAATTGTATTCTCGGTCCTCGGGCGTATTATTGCCACCACCACCTGTATTCTCACAATGAAAAGTGCAATGGAGTTAAGGAATATAAACTTTTGAGTACACAAAAATATACTTTTAAGATATTTTGCTTATAAAAATATTAGAAATATTTTTTTTTTACGTTTGGTAAAGGATGCTTATTAAATTAAATTCTAACTATTTTATAAGGACACAAAAAAAATTAAAAAAAAAACCATCAGCTGCTCAGTTCTATGCTTTTGATATGCTATATATTAGATGATGGATAAAAGCTTATTGAAAATATAGCAATATCAACAAGTTGAAAAAAAAATCCTTCAAATTTTAAAATATCCCCCAGAAGAATGTTAGGCACCCAGAAATTTAATAATTTTGGCTTGCCGCTTGCCGATGTCAGGGTAATCCCTTAAACATTTTACCCTACAGCATTAGAAATAAGATGCGATTAAAGATAATACTATAATAAATAACAGCTCATTCTAGCTTAAAGATTTTCTTAAGCTAAATTTGCCAAGAACTTTAACCTGTAAATATAAATAAAATTATCATACAATTCACACCTCACTTTGATCTCTTATTTCTTCACCTATATACGACCAACAGATATAGGATTATATCCTTCTTTTATACTGCCACATTCTACCTTATAGCTGAAAATATAAACATAGACAGATAAATCCCCTCGGAACAAAAAAAATGCAAACCTTCCACACTTTTTACAGGATTACGGATCTTTGAAGGGGAAAAAAATCTCATCAAAACTTTATTCTTACCAAAAAACTGTCTTCTGTACGTTTTTTAAAATAAATTGTTGTGGGAAATTCTATCATTTTTCGTTGTATAAAATTTCAACTACCCTCTGGGTTCTCAGTTTCATGTTATACAAAAATAAAAAAGAAAATAATAGCAACTCTATTGATTTTTAGAAGCCCGCACGAATATATTTTTGTTTTCTAAAAATGTATCAGAAAATTAGTTTGACTAAAAAGTTTTGATTGCATAATGCATGACGTCAAACTGAACAATTGGAACAAATTGCATTTTTTGTATGGGTTTTCTAAACAAAACATTCTAGAGTTCGATATGAACATCTATAGTTTTTATTCCTCATAATGGGATGTTGAAAGGTTTTGTTTCTGGATTTCATTTTGAATTTTAAACTTTTAGTATTTGTGTGTGTTACTTCCAGTTTCCGGTGGGTATAGGTAGCATTTTCATTAGGTAATAGTTTTGAATCCTACTTTTTACATTTTTTTTTTTGACTTTCAAAATACAAATTGTTTTGTGGTTTGTATTCTGTTTCTAATGACTTTACACCAACCAACATTTTAGAATTCAATAAATCAAAAAATTTTAGGAAAAACATGTTTTTAGTGGCGTTTGCGTTAGGTACTGTCTTATTGCTCAAATACAATACATCTTAATTAAAAATGTTACAATATCTTATTTTAGTACATATCTTTTAATGAAAACAAAATTCAAAACAAATTTTAAACAAAAAAATGCCTCATACCTAATGTTGATATTTTTTTGTCTGAAAAAAAAAAGACAAACCCGCCAAATTTGGAGATTTCGCGGGATATCGGAATCAGAAAAAAAGGATACAAAAATAAGAAATTTCCAGCACAAATCATATTTCATGTTCTTTTAGTTTAAGAAGATTTTATTTTTAACAAATATTTGTTGTAATATGTACGTATTATGCATTTGACAGAAAGAAAATAATCTTTTAAAACCATTTTGGGGATCAATCGATCAACATTGTTGCATCGTGCGTCGTCGTCTTCGATGTCATTAGGTTTGTTCGTTGAACTTTACCCAGGATTGACCTAGGTTTTCTTGACAACCCCAAGAATTGTAAAAAAAAACTGGTTTTTTCGATTTTCAAAAAGCACATTAGGGCTCTCAATTGTTGTGTTGACATTTTAAGCAAGACAAAGTTTCTGTACTCGAATAATTAAAACTTAAAATAAGATTAAAAAATGAATGAAAAAAAACTTTAAACATTTCCATTTTCTTTTCCTATTTAATTTTATTCAATTAGTGTACTATTTTATATAATTTCCATTTTAAAAACAAACAAACACGAATATTCAATAAAATAAATGCTTTAGAACTTATGTCACTTTGGTAGTTTATTCGTTACCTCAACTCGCCCCAGCAAAAAACCTATATCTATACTTCAGGGCGAGTTCGGGCGACCCTATAGGTTTCAAAAAACAGAGAATTTGACTGTCAGGGTGAGTTCAGGGTTTTCAAAAAAACGCTTCGGGGTGACCCCAGGGCGACTTAAGGGCTCAACGAACAAACATATTGTCACTTGCATTGACACCTTTTTGTTGGGTCACATATTTCTCTTTTTAAAAGATATGGCGGAGCTAATCGAGCTTCGATTATAAAAAGTTGTAGAATTCTATGCATGTGAAGGCTTGCCAGATTTTTATGAGGTTATATCGCAAAATCTGAAAAAAAAAAATATCGCGAAATATCGCAAAATCAGCTATTTTAGTATCGCAAAAGCAATAAAATGGTATAGTTAATGGTCAAAAAACAGTGAAATCATTTTTTGTATTCTTTCTTTTGTTAAAAAATGAATCCACAATAATTCAATTTCATTCTTAAAGAAAAAGTCTTTTCTTGAATTTTTTTCACGCAATCATTGCTCTGTTTAAGTTTATATTTGGTAAAAAAAAAATCACGACATCTTTCAAAAGGTATGTAAATTGACGATTTTCTTCATTCAAACTGGCTAATTTTAAGAAAATTTAATATCGTGAAAACCGCAAAAATATAAAGATAACGCAAAATCAAATTTTAAACCGCGAAGTTCGAAAAATATCGAGCGGATAAATGGTGTTTTTATGCATTTTATAAAAAAAGTACTTAAAATGAAAAAATTTTATAAAAAAAAAAAAAAATGGCGACGCATACTAAAAAGTTTTTTTTACCATTTTTGATTTCATTTCTTTTTTAAATTACCTTATAGTTTTCGAAAAAAAAATATTTCCAACTTAAAAATGTTGAAAACAAAAAATTTTAATATTGACTTTTTTGTTCACAATTTTAAATACTAAGTTCTAAATTGGCTTTTATATTAACAAACTCTTAGAATTTTGTATTTTAAATTGTAAAAAAATTAGTGTCCAATTTTTCAACATTTTTTAGTTAGATTTTTTTTTTCGAAAACTATATATAAAGAAATAAGTTTATTTAAAAAAGGAATGAAAGAACAGATTTCTGGCTTTCGAAAATGGTAAAAAACTTTTTAGTAAGTTTTACTATTTTTTAAAATATTTTTTTACCATTTTAAATACTTTTTTTATAAAATGCGCAAAAACATTATTTTCGCGCACGATTTCAACTAAACCGCCCTATAATAAAATAAAGAACTCTCCATTAGCTTTCATATGACATAAGTTTTATCACTGTAGAGTGTAGAGAAATGTTAAAAGTGGGCCCAAAGTCCATACAAAAGTGCTCATGGTCCTTTAAAAGGATACAAATTCTGTGTATACTTGTACTATTATTCACAGAATGATCTTTTTGAATTTAATATAAAATAATCTTCATCGTACAATATTTTGAAAGATATTTTGGACATTAAAATATTTGTGTTCCATCAATTATTTCCTGTCATATCTTACATTTTTATTCCCTGCATTCCTTTCCATTCCAAATAAAAATTTCGATTACTTTGATTAAAACTCATATCGGAATTTAAGTGTGGTGAACGCTACGCAACACGATATTAATGACAGCTTGTGCTAATCTAATATAAAGATTTTTTATCCTAAATAAGTACTTGGAGCACTCTAGTTTGGGTAAATTGATAAAATCAGTTAAATTAATTAAAAATAGTATGTAATGTGATTACCTAAAGGAGAAGTAAACAATCCTATTTGAAAATATAAAATCAAAAGTTTAAAATCAGTTTGAAAAGGATATTAATTAACCAACTCATCGACAAGCTGAACCACAGGCATAAAAACAATATGCGTTAACAGGAAATCATCCAAAAACGGATCTATTCCCACAACTTGTCCTCCCAATCGCGTCTCTAGTAGATGTTCTAACATTTTCGACGGTGTTCCCGACATTACTGTATACCTGAAAAAGTAAAAACAAAAATAATTAAAAAGAAAATTTAAGAGATGATACAATAGCATATTTTTGCTTTTTTTTTATTTTATTTAAGAGGAGCAAGCATGAAGTGCCAAAGAAAAACAAATTGGAAACAGTTTAAATTTTACTACCTATAGAAATTCAAAAGAATGAAAAAAACAAGCTTAGGAAAAGGAAAAGCCTCATCAATGAAAGGAAGCCCTTGCATTGATTTTTTAAAAAGATAAACAAACGAAAAATAAAACTCATAGAGAAAAAGTATAAAACAACATCAAAACAACATGACTAGATACGAGTATATTTGCAATAACAATAGGTTTTAAAATAAATACTTACTTTTTCGAGAAAAAAATACGTGGGTTTATTTTGGTCAGGATTTATATTTATTTTTAAATTTAACAGATGCTAAAAACTTGTTATTTTTGTGTGATACTCGAACAACAAAATGTAATTAAAATCTAAGATTCAAATGAGCAAATATAATTTTAAACTTGTGTTGCTTGGCTAATCAAGCGTTAATTTATATAACAAACAACAAAAGCACTACAGATGTTTCAAAATCATTTCAAAAAGATACTAATTTAACGCCTAATTAGCCTTCCTCATGCTCTTCAGTTTTCCCAAAAGATACAAAAAGAGCTCCATCATAAGGGTTAAATTAACTTTGAACAAGGACAATAATTATTATGAAGGACTGGCAAAGGATTCATACAAATTAAAACTTGAAAAGCAAAACATGTTCGTCTGTATTATATTATGTATTTGTGTATTGTATTGAGTGTTCTTTCCAAAGAGAACAAAAATCTAACACAAACTGAATGGAATCTTATTTCAAGAAATTATTTTTTTTTTTATGCGGCTTTGAGTCCTTCATCGAGAAATATACCGCACCCAATCCATTAAAGACCGAACAGTTGTGGTTATTGTGTTGTGAGGTTTCGTTATGCCTCAGAGGATTTTATTTGAGTTGAAAAGGCGACTGGCCTCTTAGAGTTTGCACATAAATCAAAAGCAAATACTGTTCGAAGTTTATTTTATTTGCTCTTTTTTAACTTTCATGATTATGAGTTTTAAGTTAAGTGAAGCTGCAATAAGGACTTTTCTATTTAAAGAAAATGTTGAGGGTTTAATGAAATTTAAGAATTCAATAACCATCAAAACCAAGACGCACCATACAGATTATTTTTTACCAAGAAAATATTTAGTTCAAAGCATACAAAAAAAAAAAAAAAAAAATCTTAGCTGTTTTGATCTTTTTTCAACTATTTTACTAATGCAACGTTTTATAAAATTGACTTACTTCATCGGGCAATTTTATTTATTTAAGTATATACATTAAACTCAAATAATAATGATTAAAAATTTTATTGTAACATACATTAGGACCCTCTCATGTATTGAATCATTCACAAATAATGTGTATGTAGGGTAGGGGTTAGAATCCCGAAATCCATAATCCCGAAAACCCAAAATCCCGAAAACCCAGAATCCAGAAAACCCAAAATCCAGAAAACCCAAAATCCCGAAAAACCAAAGTCCCGAAAACCAAAACCCCGAAATCAAAATCCCGAAAAATTATATCAATTTCAATTTCGGGGCTTCGGGACTATAAAGTCCTTTTTTATTGAGAAGAAGTGCCAGTAATGAGGGACACCGAAAATGTTTTTTTTTTTTATCCCCAACGCCTTAAGTGTCGGTGGGATTTTTTAGGGGTAAACGCAGGAAGATAAGTTTATCAGTTTTATTTTATATCATTTTCATTGGATTTCAGAGGCGAAAGGATAGGTACTTGGTTTTCGTGATTTTGGGTTGTCGGGATTTTTTTTTCTGGATTTTGGGTTTTCTGGATTCTGGATTTCTGTATTCTGTCCATCTCCCGTTTCAGTAACTGTGTTAGGTACCTCTAACCCAGATTCGTTCGAAACCTATGTTTCACCGAAAAAAACATAGGATTTACATTAAAAAAATGACAAAATTTCACAATATCCTCCATATTCCTTTCCAGTCTAATGAGAGAACCAACTCTGCATTCTATTGTGCCAGTGCCGTCGGAAGTATTAGGTATATATGAAAAAATGCTTTAAAAGGAGGAAAAACGGCTTAAGCAACTCATTTTAAACTGCTCTGTGTGCAAAAGCTTTTCCTGCATTTAAATATTTATTAAAATTAATAAATCAAAATCTTATTTACCAAAAACTTTATTGTTTTCTAGATCAGACACAAATCCTTTGCATGCGAAGCGTAGTTGAATAAAAAGAGCCTAAAGGAAAATCAAATTTGGATGTGAAAATAAAAAAAAAATCCGGAAGGAATATACTTCGTGGTGTAAAAATTAAAATTAATAATTTTCAAACTCTTACTTGATCTTCTATTGGCAAAATTTTTTCAACACACTTTGTGCAAATTTTAAACAGTATTACCTAGTGTTCAGTAAGGTGTTGTCTGCCCTGTGATATTTCCAAAAAAAAAAAAAAAAAAACAACAACAAACTTATCTTGAAAGGAGAACTTTTTAAATTGAACTATCGTTTGCCCCGAACTCCGTATCATATCTTCATTTTTTAAATACATAGTAATGGAGACAATTAATTTATCAAAATAGCTTTTTTAATCGACTTAAACAAGCAACAAAATTTTTTAAAGATTTAATAAAATAAAAAAAAGTGCGTATACGCCCCAGTGAACCACATTTGAAAGAATTTCATCTCTTTGTGGAGTATAATGTTTATGAAATAAATCTCATTGATTTTTGTAGCTAAGACTACTTACATACATGTGTGCGTATTAATTTTTTTATGATCTTTAATGATTGCATCAGCCATCTAGAAGTGGAAAAGTAGAATTACTTTTCATTTTTCTTATTTCAATTTTTGATTGGTTTTATAAAAATCAACTTCGGTTTATTTATTTATAGAAATCCATAATAACTATTTCTCTTTGTCCATAATCGCGTTGCACTTCATTTTTGTATAGGTTTTAGACATGCCACAATGCATCGTCTGTGAGAAATATCTGTCGAGAGTTAACTCAACAAATTTGAAGTGTTCACTCGAAGTAAACTGCAAAATATGCTTCAGGAACTTTATTTAGGTATATAGTGCATATTCAAATGGAGCCACCTAAAATCTACAATAAAGTAGTGTTCCGTTTTTGTATGGGAAAACTAGAATTATTATCTGTCAAAATAAATCTGTTTCCATTGAAAGCAACAACAGCAAAATAAAACTACATATATTATTTACGGAGTACTTCGATTTTTTTCACGCACCACCCTTATGCTTTTTTCGACGTAGCACTTCAGATCTTCAGAACTCAGAGTTCGAAATTTTGTGTGGACACGTTTTCTTTTTACATGACCCAAAAACCTCGCCGACAAGCTACTTACTTTTTGGTGTTTAAAATAGGTATTAAAGTTATGTATATGAAAATAAAAGTATATGAAAACCCGAAGGGGGTGTACAAAATTAAAACAGATTGTTTTTTTCAGACAAGATTGCAAAAAATAGTCGTTTTTGACATGCACAACAGCTTCTGGACCTGTTGTGCATGGAGTTCCACAGGGATCAATTCTCGCTCCAATACTCTTTTGTATGTTCATTAGACTGATTCAAAAAAATAAACTGTCTCCGATTTTCAATGCCAGTAGGTTTTTAGCCGATTAGATTACTTTTTAGAGGTCGCTCATCGCTAATTTTTTTTTCCATGCAAATTGTATAGGCAGTTTCTATTTGTTTGCTTCTTTATTTTATAACCTTACAACCAGTTATCATATGGCAATGATAGAGACGTATTTTTAAAGGAAATTGGAAGTTCATTGGAAATGTCTCTTACTTCTTATCTAATTAGTGCACTTCTTCCAAAGTAATCGAAGGTTAAAAAGGATGATTTATTCTACAGTTTTTTGGATTCCCTGTGGAATCTCAAAACAATTTTCCAAAAAAAATGGGCTTTTTGGTTTTTTTCGTAGCAATTATCGTTGAAAAGTTCAATATTTAACGAATCTTATATATTTAAAAGCGATGTTATCTTACGAACACCATCATTGACAAATAATTGAAACGCCGGAAATAAAATTGCATAAAGACACAAACATTTACATTTATCTGTCTTTAAAATGGGCGCTTCTGAATATTTTATTTCCATTTTAGTAGTGAGTAATGTTCAATTTAAAATTGAAACATTTTTCCGGTTCATATACCCCAACATAAAAAATTAATACATTTATAATAAACCCTTTTCCCATAAGAGTTGTTAAATATCATAAATTTTACCACCTGTAATATTGCACGTGTTAAAGTTTAAAAGTAATTTATAGTTACAAAAGGGACTTTTTTTTTGTCTGTAATAGCAATTTATTTCCATTGGCTCGGTCATGTAATTTAAATTTAATTTTTTTTTCCAAATTGTGTATAATCACCCAAAAAAGGTTTTCTAGTGATTAATAGTTAAATTTAAAGGTGTTTCTTTTTTGTTCATTGTCAATAAAATATAATTAAAATTGGAAACTTTTTTCAAACTTTCTGTTATTATGTTTGTTTTTTTTTTAAGTATTTTACATTACACAAAACGGCTAAAGCCAAAGTGAACTCTTTGATTAAACTTTTTATTTAAATGGACATTTAAATTATTTACAAAGGGTTAAATTCATTAAATAAAATTTAAAAAGCATTTGAAATAATTTTTGTATACAAGCATATAAAAAAGTTAAAATAAAGGATAGGAAGGAAATAATATATAGGAATGTTAGAAATAGTGCTATGTAAGCAAAAGGAAAAACGAAAAACAACATTTAAAATCAAGTATAGCTATTTCATATATATTTAACATACTTAAATGCTGAATGTTGTCCTCGTTGTTTGGCTACCCTTTCCAATACTAATACATCCTTTCCATGTTCTTGTAACCTTAGTGTATTCGCTTCAACATCCCGAAGGATACGATTAAAGTGCTCCTTATCCACACGCAGTAGGTGACAATTATTTTCTTTTAGTACTATTGTAGCAGCTCTATAAAATGTTTTATTTATTTTGTTATATAATTTTTACTATAAATGGGTCGATGGTTTTTTTTTTAAAGCATAGTTTATGACTTTTATTCCAATAAGCCCCAATAAATTCATTCTCCATTAAATTTTAAATCGCCATTCAAAAAGGAAATTCATAATTTTTGTATGAAATAAAATTAATTTTTTCTGTTGATTTTTGATTTAATGGAGAGTGAATAAAATAAGGCTAAGACAAATTATTGACTACAACAAGAGGCAGATTATATAGACAGAAACCATTAGAAATATTAAAACATCGAAAAAAAACTATACTATAGGCATACTTTTAAAAATTTAAACTAAAAAGCTTAACTTAATTTGTAATACCTTTAAAACGCGCGATGTACTATCTGATTTCATTAACTAGTAAATATAATTTTTTTTTAAAAATATTTATAAAATTGTTTTTACTTGCTCTACTATAGGACAAAGTTTGTGATCAAAATTAAAACTACGATGATGGAGAAGTCCAAAAAAGTGTTTTTTTATTTATGAACACAGTCAGTTTGTGCGCCTGTGTACTGTTATTTAAGCATCTAGAGCCACATTCGGTGGAAATTTTGTATAAAGCATTTTTATTTAATTTTAAGGAGTTAAACAAAGCTTTGTACCAAATTTCCACCCATTTAGGCTCAAATTCGGAAATTCGACTTTTTTTTAAACTTATGTAGGTATCTAAAAGCATCCTCTAAAACGGCTTTAACAATTTTGATAAAACTTCGTTACTCTAATGACCAAAGTGACTACAAGGAAAATTGTTTTGAGGTTTTTTATTTGAAAAAAAAATGTTATTTCTTTTTACTTTTTCACGGGTTAATTTTTTACTTACAACCTATTTTGTTATAATTTTGCAATCTGGTGCTAATAAAAACACCAATATATATATTGGTTATCAACTGTAGTAGCCCGTGGCGTAATGGTTAGTGCGATGGACTGTCACGCCAGAGGTCTGGGTTCAATACCAGCCGCTTCCACCTTAAGTTTTTTTCCGGGCTACTACCTCTTGCGAAGAATTGACAAATTCTCCAAGAGTATCTCTTGTCATAAAAAAGTGCCGCTCACCTTAGCCGTTCGTATTCGGCAAAATACTGTAGGTCCCCTCCATTCCTGCAGACACGCACACAGGAAATGGTTGAGAGTTGTAAGTCACTATAGGCCCTGGACCCATATTCTGTAACTTCTCGCATGCATCAAATCGGTCTAGAAACGATGGAAACTGAAACAAAATACATGAGTTTTTTTCCATTTTTCAGCGTTTCTCGACAGATTTTTTCGATGTGAGAGTTACAGAATATGGGTCCTGGTTCTTTATGAGCCGTTGTGCCACCAAATTTATTATTTTTTTTATCAACTAAATCATTAATGCTATTATGTATATAATCCTAGCTTGCACTTTTATTTTAAATAATTAAAAAATAAATAAATATTCCTTTAGGTTTCCTTTCAAAGTTCACACCACATATCAATGGGCAGCGGACTCTTAATCTAAGTCTATAAAGAATAACACCTACTCGAACAAACACTGTGTTTTAATAATAGCGTCTTTTTTCTGAGCTCCCAAAATTGAAAGAATATATCTACATAGGAACATTCGGTTGTTATTCTCGTGGCAGTATAAAGCTATATGGCTTATTGATTTTTAACTAAGTAATTTTCCATTTAACGATTTTGCAGAAAATAAATCTGTGATACATGATATGCGTAAAAAAAAAAACCATATTTAAATGCAATTTTTTTTTCCTTTGGGTCAATTCAAAATGAATGAAAATATAGGTAACTGTAATTTATTTATATGAATGCAATCGTATAAAAGACTTTTTGCTAACCAGAATTTTGCATGACTGCAAATGGGAATCAAAAGCATTTTAACTCATTCAATTAAGAAAATATTATTGGTTTTCCGCTGATGAATTTCCAATTTCAAGTTGACAGCGGATTAATTGGTTTGCTTATTTTTTTTTCCTTTTTTTATTGGAAGAGTTGGTGTTTTCTTGTATTTCAATTTGTAAAAAAAAAATAATTGGAATAACTGCTTGAATCCTGTTGACAGAATAATTTGTAGAACTCAACAGTTTTTTTTCAGACAAATTGAACTGCGAAAGTATTGAAGAATACACATATACGTACAAATTGAATTTAAATTCATATAGATTGTAAATATGTGTACAATGTGTGCTTTATAGGAATAAAACATCATAGTATTTTATACATAAAATGCTGAAAGCACAGGGGTTATGTTGCCAGAAATTAACGATTTAAAAGTTAAAGCTCTACGAACATTGAACGTATTCAATTTCTAAGGGCCAGTTGTACAAATATTTGATCCGTGGTTCAGGAACTTTAACTCACCAATTTCGGCGGATTAACTGTGGTTCAACGATGGTTCAGTCATGTAATTGGCTTTTAGTGCATATTGGAACCTTGAACCATCGCTGATCCTCAGTTAACCCGCCGAAATCGGCGAGTTAAAATTCCTGAACCACGGATCAAAATTTAAACCACGTGGGTTAAATGTTGATCCGTGGTTCAGGATTTTTAATTCACCGATTTCGGTGGATTAACTGAGGTTTAGCGATGGTTCAGGCATTTACTTGGCTATTATCACATACTTGAACCTTGAGCCATCGTTGAACCTAAGTTAATCCACCGAAATCAGTGAATTAAAATTCCTGAACCACGAATAAAAATTTGAACCACGATTGTACAACTAACCCTAAATGTTTTTTTTACACGAAACCAATTCTCTCCCTCCCTCTAAGAAGGGGTAAAAATAATATTTGTTTTCAAATCTTTAAAAAGTATTGAGATGAACAAAATAAAAAGTATTTTACAACATTTTTAATTAAAAAAAAAGAGCATTCTTTAATTTTTTTTTTGTTTTAATTTACATCTTGAAAATATTGTAACTAATGCAAAGCTATGAAAAAATTGGACGAAAATTGATTTTGTTTCTTGGAACAACACAATTTTTCCTTTAATATTGGTTTGCGTGACTTTTTTGTTCACTTAATTTCTTTATGTAAGGTATAATGAGATACATAGCTTATAAAAAGGTACCTATTATATAATAACTAAGTTCCACCTCGGTACGACTTAAGTCTATAATTCAGTTATGGACTTATGTCCAAGAGGGGGAATTTCCTATGTACCATTCAAGCAACTCTTTTGATTCGGTAGGGTAAGATCAGTTCTCAGCTAGTCATCCCAAGTCAACACTTTTCTTAGTAAACATAATCCTTCGTGATCCAAAGTACCACACTTTCTTCAAAACCAAATTTTTAAAATGCGAACAAGTTTTAAATCAAGAGCAAAATAATTAACGATAGTTTAATAATTTCATATCTCTTCATCATATATAAATAACATACCTAAGTAAAGCAGGCCACCAACCTTAGTTGAAATTGGTAGGTACCTCGCCCTGATTACTCAACATATGTAGGTAGGTACCTACCGTGAGCACAACAGAGCACCCGAGTGGGGGTTAAAATTTCCGCGATAGTTTTTGATTAGGTAACTAATTACTTAAAAAGTTATAAAACTATGGACTTATGTTCCATGGTCCCACCATTCAAAAAATAAGGTTCTTATTTAAAGATTTATAATGAACAATACCTAAGCCTCCGAACCGGTGAGTAAGATAGCCGTTCTTTTTATTTGATGGAAAAAATGTCTCTGTGACTAAAGTTCAATCAATTCAATGTGCCGATAAGACAACAAAATCCTTGGGCTTCGGCTTTATAAGAAATTTTCATCTTCCATCAATTTATTATGAAAAATTCGATGTGAATTATACGAGTACTGCAAGGTTAAGGTTAGGTTAAAATTCTTCTACTTAACTGATTTATTTCAGAAGTAAAAAAAAAAAATGTATTCTACAGGAATGTTCAAAATTGAATTTGTGAATATGTTAGTTTTTGTTCAATTTTATATCAAGATAAACTCATATACCCCCAAAAAAGTTAGTATTTTGGAATAACTTACCAATCACCCCAAATTCTGCAGATTTTTACATCAATTCAGGTAATTTAAACTAAGATTTTTTTTTTTCTTACCTTGGTGCGTCGTTTATCAGAGCGAGTTTACCAAAGTCATCACCAGTCTTAAGTGTTGCTACTGTTCCTTTGCCATGAATGACAACATCAACAGATCCTTTTAATAGTATATACCAGGATCGTCCTTCGTCACCTTGATTAAATACTGCAAAACAAAAAAAAAATAGTGAAAAAAAAAACAAATATTAGATTTATTATGATTTAAGACAAAAAAAATGGACTAAAAATATATTCATTCAAATTCTAAGAAAAAATAATAAAATATTTTTATTGCAAAATACGTTAGAGAGCGCTGTTCTTGAGGAATAAAATTTACATTTCGTACAACCCATTAAACTAAACTAATCCACTTTAAATAGAGGGTGTTTTTTTTAGACCAGAAAAGCTATCAGTGAAGGACTAAAGAGTGTTCCGATGGTAATACCTATTATTTTTAAACTAAGCATTAAAGTTCTAAAAATCACTTTTGCAAAAAAGCCCCTCTATGGATGAAAGTAGGTACATACAGGGTGATTTGCATAAGCTGTGACAAAAAGCTAGAGCGTGTCGGTTGTGTCGAGATAAGAAAAAAATCGTATAGGAGGGGGGTCTATTTCCACCAGTTTAGCCAGGATAAGTCAGTTCCTGGCTAAACTGGTGGAAATAGACCCCCCTTCCATACGATTTTTTTCTTATCTCGACACAACCGACACGCTCTAGCTTTTTGTCAGAACAGAAAAAAATATTAAAAAAAACAACAGTTACAGTTACAGTGCCAGGATATACATTTTTATAAAGCCTTCAATCTCTGCTTTTATTTTATTTTTAAATAAATCTGTTTTAAGGAATAGTTTTTGAAATATTAATTTTCAAACTAAAAATTAAAAAAAAAAAAATTTCAAACTGATTTTTTTTTTTTTAATTTTATGTAATTAAGTGCTAATTTTGTTTTCAAAATTCAATGCCGGATGCTAAAATGTCTTTTAGTTTTTGAAAAAATCAAAATAACAAAAGTAAATTTTCCTCAAATTGGACTTCCATCCGTTATTTTGTTGCTCCAAAGATCTTATTTCTACTAAATAAGTAGTAAAGTAGAATTCGTTATTTTCAATTTTCTCAAAAACTTAAACACATATAGGCATCCAGTTTTTAATATTTGACTAGAAATTAATAGGAGCATCGAATACTATAAACAAAAATATTACTTAATAACGTACAATTTTGAACAAAATTAGTTGGAATACAATTTTTTAATTTTTTTTTCAGAAATTTAAGTTTGAACATTAAATTTTGAAAAACTGTTTACTAAATCAACTTAATCTAAAAAAAAAAGCAGAGATTTCTGGCTTTCAAAAAAGTATAGCATGCCGTTGTAACCATAACCTTTGTCTTTTTAATCATTTTTTTTTCTGTTTTAAGTCAATGTTTTAGAAAATTACCCCTCCCGGCTAAACGGGGGAAAATAGACCCCCTCTCCTATTTGATTTTTTTCTTATCTCAGCCTAACCTAGACGCTCTAGCTTTCTGTCACAACTTAGGTAAATCACCCTGTAGGTATACCAAATTCATTCCTGAAATTGAAATTTTGTTTTGTGTTTCTGGGTTGGATCACGTAAAATGGCCGTGTATAATTTAATTTCCAAAGGATATTTCAATTCTCCATCTTTACGTGTAAAACCACTCATAAATAATAATTGGAGAAGGAGGTAGTCCTATAGAAAATTTCATCTCAAACAAAAATACCCGTTAATGGTGACTCGTAGATCTATAATACAAAAAGTACTTATTAACCACAACCACAACCATAACTTTAAGCCCTTAAGGCAAAAATGTTATTCTCATTGAACTTCCTTCTTTTAAAGTATCTTATAAAAATGTCTTAGATTTTCTTGTTTCTCTTTGACCTTCTTTTTTGTTTTTAATTATTGTCAATTGGCTGTGCCAGAGTCAACTTTCTCTATACAGCAAAAGTGTTAGTGTTATATGAGAATTTGCGGTAGCTTAATAGACTGCAATAATTAATGTCAAAGAAGTTTTCCTAACCTCAGGCAATTTGAAGAACTTCGAAGTGTTTAGGAAGGAGTATATCTTTTATGATGGCAATGAAAACTAGAGAAGCTCATTTCCTTTTAATTACGCGAAATTATGGAAATATTTATGCGGATGTGATTTGTTTGTTAGATAACTGTACATACATAATTATAATTGCCTTCAAATTGTTACGAGAAATGGAATACTTACAAAGTTATTGAAAATATTATAATAATTTTTTAGATCATCTACAGTAAATTTTAAGTAGTAAATAAATGATTTTGTATTTTTTACTTATTTTTTTTTCATAAACAGTATTTTCCTTGGAAGTGGGATGTTCTTTTGTTATATCCATGTGTAGAATACAACAGGTAATTGACTCTTAAAAAAAAATGTTTTCACTTAATGCAAATAAAATAATTGATTTTTACTTCTCAACGTTTCCAGTGAAGATTTAAACCAGATTAGTTTTAAGTTAACTCAAAAATCAATTATTTTATTTCCATTTAGTGAAAACATTGTTTTAAATAAACATTTTTTTAGTAAACAAGTCATGGGCATTGACTTGAAGATCGGAGGATCTTTTATCAAAAATATTTGCTCAGTTATTCCAGAGTTTTTCAATGTTAAACTCAACTTCGAAAAAAAAAACCAGAGTTAGTTATTTCAGGTGTAGGTTTTCTATTCTTAAAAATGTATCGAAATCGCTGTGCGACACTATGGCGGAAATTGAAAAATAGTAGAACAACTCGATTTTAATAAATTTTTGACATAAACACCTATTTAATTAATTCAGAGTTAACTCACTTATTTTTTTGAGTTTCCTCGTGATCTAAATTAACTGAAAAATACCTGGAACATATTTTTTACATTTTTAAATCTCGAAGCTAAGATTATCTCTCAATGAAAAACTGAGCCTTTTTAATATTATAAAACTGTTATAGTTGTAATTAATTGATTCATAATTAAGATATGCATTGTTTATTTTCAGCTCAAATTTGATTTGATTTGATTTTCACAAATCAACTTAGAAGTCATTAAAGCCCATTGAATTGCAAATTATATGTCCATCAAAAACAAACTTCCCGATAATTATTCCCATATTACATATATTATTTAGAGGTTTAAAATTTAAATTATTCCGGATATTCATTTATAATCCTCACCAAAATTTTATTATTTTTTGTAGTTAATTATTTTATAAGTACATATTATCAAATCTCCATACGTGCATTAAAATATTTATATATAGCCTGGGAGGTAGCGTTCAATTCGTAACAATTTTTTTTTTTAGTTTCTTGCTTTATTAAACCAAAATTTGTTTCCTATTTAATCAAAAATGATTTAAAAAATTTGGTATATGTTGTGTATTTGCTTGAAAAAAAAATATGCACTGCACAAGACCTTTCTCTTGAAGTTAAAAACTATAATATGTTATTGGTATATATTAACCCAGACAAACACACAACGAAGCCGACAGTTAGAAAATTCGACCCAAAAAGTAGGGAAATCGTGAACACACCTTGAAATTTCAAAATATCTGAAATGAAATTGTGTTCGTACGCACATAACACGGCTGAACATCATTCGATTTGCATTTTTGTTGGATTTCTATTAAACCAGGAGCCGAAAATTGAAAAATTCGAACGAAAACTAGGAAATTCGACCGACAAAGTCACAAAATCGTGAAAACATCTTGAAATTTCCAATTTTCTGAATAAGTTTTTTTTTTTTCGTACGCACATAACTCGGCTGAACATCATCCAAATTATATGGAGATTTTTTTGGTTGGATTTGTGTTGAACCAGATAAAAACACTATGGAGATATGATATTGGGAAAAAGTCAGAAAGTCATGATAACAATTGGGGAGCTTGCTCGACTTTCGAAAGGAACATTAATAATTTAATCAATTATAGGCGGGGTAAGCTAGTTATTATAATTTTAACCATACGGTGTCAATTCTTTTTGTAAACAAATTTCTATCAAACAATATTAACTGCATCTTTTATTTAGAAAAACTTAAAGCGATATAAAGTCATTAACTTGATTTTTTAAGTGTAAAATAGACTAATTTTTGTCAACTCTGCCTTTCCAACTATAAAAACAGATACACAATAATAATTAGAATATGCTTATTCAAATAAAATAAAATCAAAAGACAAAAAAACCCAACATCCTCACAGTCGTATAGCGCGACAAACTCCAACTAAGTACCACTAAATCCAATAACATCGGTTAGCCTATGGTCCAGCGAATACACCAACAAGAATCGTATTCCAACGAATCGCTGACGCCATCACCACCGTCCATCCAACAAAGTGAAAATGGTAAATAATTGAATCAACCAACCAAACGTAACTGAAAATTCAATTAACCAAAATATTCAGCGAGGATGTATAAAATATCCCTTGGGGGGATAGGAAAAACGATAAAGTACTCCACTATCCACTTCCAGTTCTTATTGGGTATATGGAATAGCACACACAAAGTCGAACAACTAAACGGTTCACTAACTTTTCAATTTCAACACTTTCATTGAAACAGCGAGCAAACAATACCAGTCATTTGTATCTGACTTTGACTAGAGATAGATAGGGGCTACGGCTAAGTTTTATGAATAGTGCTGTCTTTTTAAAGTGATGTGAAAATTATGTTTAAATAAAAAATTAAATAAATTTGGTTACTTAACGGCTTGTGAAGAACAAGGACCTAGTGACTTGCAACTCATAAAAATTCCTGTATGCGTGTTTTTTAGGCAGTAATGGAGCGGACCTACAATTTTGTGCCTGCTACAATTTGTTTCTACTTTCAAAGGGGTGTAAATGGCAAAAAAAGCCATCATGGGAAATTTGGTGACTTCTCAATAGAAAAAACTAATTCATAGTAGCTCGTGGCGAAATGGTTAGTGCGTTGGACTGTTACGCCAGAGGTCTGGGTTCGATTCCCAGCCTCTGCCACCTAAAAACAAAAAAATGTTTTTTCAGGACTACTGCCTCTTGCGAAGGAGTGACACATCCCTCAAGAGTATCCTGTCATAGCAAAGTACCGGCTATAAACTGTAGGTCCAATCTATTCCTGCAGAAATGCACTGCAAACAAGAATATGTTTAAATTCAATTTAAATTTTTTGTTGTGTCATTCGAAATTTCCAAAATATTTTTGTCAACTTTTCTTGAAAATATTCAAACATTTAAATACTTACAAATAGTTCCGGCTTGTGCATGTGATTCGAATACGATTATTGATGCTAACTCCCTTTTGATGCTCGTCGAGAGATGTGATAGTGCTGCGATGTGTAAAAGTTCCTCAAATACCAATTCCAGTTCTTCAGGACTTCGTTCGTGTGAACTGCATATAATAAAAAAAAAAACAAAAAGTAAAAAGAAGAAAAATATTATGGTAGTTACAAGAAATCGACTAAAAAGCAAGTTAAAATATTCGCTATATAAATCCAAGGAATCTGCCAGGAGCAAAGGACTAACAACAAAAATCTATATATGTAGATATAGAAGTTTGAATGAGAACATATAAGTTGCAAACATTTCTTAGAAAATACCAACATCTCTGCTAAAGGAACATCAAGGAAGAAAACGGAGCCAGAAGGTTAAAGAAAATCGTAAAGTTCATCTTGTAAAAATAAAATTCCCAGAAGCAATATATTGTCAGGATCGGACTAATATATGAAGAAATCTTTTCGAAGGCTTTTTCGATTTCATGTTTAGCAGTGGGCATCGATAATAACAGATTTAGCTAAATTACGCAACTCGCTTGTCAACAACAACAGATGGACATCAATTTTTCAAAAGTCTGTTCAACAACTTGCTTATGCAGATGATATTGACATCACTGGAAGAACGAAGCGAGCTGTTACCGGTGCGTTTGCAAGTATTGAATCGGAGGCGGCGAAAATGGGTTTGGCTGTTAATGAGGATAAGACGAAGTATATGCTATCATCGAGAAAGGAATCTCAACATCGTCGGCTCGGGCAAAACGTCACGAAGGAGAGATACAACATCGAAGTCGTCAAGGACTTTGTCGCAAAATCACATCAGCGCAGAGATCAAACGAAGAATTACTCTTGCCAATCGCTGTTTCTTCGGGCTAAGGAGGCATTTGAATAATAAAACCCTCTCTCAGAGAACGAAAAAGACCTTATATAAGACCCTAATCATCACGGTCCTGCTATATGGGGCAGAGGCATAGACCCTGTCAAAAAGGGATGAGAATCTGCTTGGGTGCTTTGAAAGGAAAATTCTTCGGGTGATTTTCGGTCCAGTCTGTATCGATATGGAGTATGGAAGAGAAGATTTGACAACGAGCTTTACGGGCTTTACAGTGACGTCAATATGGTCAAAAAGCTGCAGATATGTACAGAGGCTGTGATGGCTGGGACATATGCAGGGTATGGACAGTGACCGACGCACCAGTCCGATGAGTAAGTATTCGAATCTACCCCTGACGCGACGGTCTGCGTAGCAAAGGAAAACCCCACCTTAGGTGGCGCACACAAGTGGAGAACGACCTAAACTAACTTCGAGTGCTTAACTGGAGGCAGCTAGCTAGGGACCGAGTTGGCTGGAAGGGCTTGTAAGAACGTGCGTCGTTAAGAACTGAATGTAAAGTCGGCTTTAAGCCGTAGAAGAGTCCAACACGCGAACTCCTGACATAAGACATGGTCTATGTGCCTATTTACATTGGATTTTTAATGAAGCATGTTTTCGTTCATTAAAATGTTCCTCGTTCCAATCTACCCATCCCTTACTCACACCCTTAAAATCCATGTATCTCTCACTCACACAGAAAAATTCTTCATTCTGAATCCAAGAATATTTATTGAAACTGGCGCATCGGCGCATAATTTGGATGGAATCTACCCATCTCTATTTCACACATATAAAATCTACCTGTCTCACTGGATGCGCCATTCATTAAAAATCCAATGTAAACAGGCACTATAATATAATGGCAATGGCCCAATGAAACTTTGACACCGAAAACCGAATCGAACCCGTATCACTTGCTTGTTTCACTTTGTGCATAATCCGGCTGTGATCTTTTTAAACTAAAGAATCGCAAACTGCGCGTACCAAGGATGTATTTTGAGTTCTTCTGCCAGGAGATTACTGTGCGATGTTAAGCTCTACATTTAACAAAGCATAATACTGTGCACATGCAAATGCATTTATATAACAGTACATGTGTGTTAGATAATTGGATGCATCCTGGTGTATGGATAAAGTTTTTTGGTTGTATATTTTGTTGTGAAGTTTGTTTAATCTTTGAATATTTTAAAATGCATAGAGGAATCTTAATAGAAGCAGCATATTATGCATCAAGACTCAGGGTTACTGCATTACTTTTTGATGAAAGTTTGGCTAATAGGATTCGAAGAAAACTACTGATTTTTTCTTTACAGCTGAGTAAGCTGATTAGAGAAAATTTTATCTTAATACCTTGATTGAGTATACTTACGAGTATGCTCATCCTTATCCTGCATCCTTACGGAAGTACGTACTGAAACATACGAGATATGTATGTTCTAGTACGTACTTCCGTATTGATTAAGTTTACTGAGTACATGAGAAAGTAAGGTTTAAACTAAAAATAAATAAATTTGATGGCACAACAGCTCATGAAGAACTAGGGCCTAGTGACTTACAACTCTCAACCATTCCTGTGTGCGTGTCTACAGGAATGGAGGGGACCTACAGTTTATTGCCGAACCCGAACGGCTAACAAGCGGCACTTTTCTGTGACAGGAGATACTCTTGGAGGATTTGTCAATTCCTCGCAATAGGGCTTTTTAACAAACAGCAATATATCTCTGTCTCGTTCATATTTAAATGTCAAACTAAAATTCTTGGCACAATGACATTTAAGTGGCAGCCATTTGTTTGGTTTATTTTGGAGGCAAATAAATATTTCGAATTGTTTTTTTCCTTTTTTTTATAAAAAACATGCAAGTAAAAATGTTTTTATACTTTATATAATATATTTTATATTTTAATCTTTTTATTGCACAAAATAGCAAGATTTTTGTAATTAAAATTAGCCCTCCTTATTTTTTTCTTTCCAATTTCATCTGTCATTGTGCCAAGTTTTTGCTGTCATTTGAAACTGACAATTTGGTAGAGATCTCTATAGGCAGTAGCCGTTTTTTTTCTTTTAATTAAATAGGTGGCGAGGCTGGGGATCGAACCGTAGACCTCCGGCATGACAGTCCATCGGACTAACCATCACGCCACGGCTACTACAGGTTTAAACTATCTTTATTTGAGAGTGCAGCAAGTTCCGAGAAAACGCTATATTCACTTTTATGTCCACTCTTTATCTCTGTGGCTGTGTTCACAAAAGTATTCTTTTTTACGTGTATCAATAGCATATATTATATTTGTTTTGATCATGAATAGGTCATGAAATGTTTGGAGAATTTAATGCAAAATTTCACCGAAAAAAATAGTTTTTTCTCGAGTTAAAATAATTGACGATATTTAAGGTTCCACTTCCACATCCACACTCTTGGTCCACTTTTATATTCGCCAATTAACTGGTTTATCTATCGGTACTTTGGGTTATCGTAATTTTTTACTGCGCTAGCTTTAAAAAGAGCTCTCCTGTCGAAATTATGCAGGTACATTAAGGGTCTTCCATTAAGTGCTTCCTATCTTTAAATTTAAATAAAACAAAGTTTGAGATATCATCGAAATTTTATATTCGTTTGTAAGGGCTATCGATGCCATTATGTATGGAATATAATATCGTTCAAATTTCAGCCGCGGTTCCTCTGGGTGGTGCGCATCCGAAATGTTTTCCATGAGTCTGGGCGCATAAATCAGGCTGAATTTGAACGATGACATGGATTATGTTGACTTTGAGGGCCGCATAGACCAGCAACTTCAGAAAACCCCACAAGATAAAGTCTAACGGAGTCAAATCACGCGATCTCGGCGGCCAGTTCACATTACCTCCACGAGAGATGACCATCCCCTCGAATTGCTCGTGCAGATTTTCCAATGTGGTGTGAAGTGTGTGTTGAACGTAGCACCGTCCTGTTTAAACCATATGCCGGTCGGTGCTGTCAATATCATCCAAAAGAAGTTGGTATTCATCGACCTATAGCGCTCGCCGTTGACGGTGATGGCCTTGCCAACGTCGTTCTCAAAGAAAAACGGACCGATGACGCCACCCAGCCCAATGTCCACACCATACAGTGACTTTTTCGGGATGCAGTAGACGCTCTTGGATCTCATGTTGTATCGTCTCAACCCAAATTCGACAATTTTGTTTGTTTTTCATCTGAAAACGGGCCTCATCACTGGAGATAGTTTTTCGATGAAAATTAGGGTCAGTTTCCAACTGCTCCAGAGCCCATTCAGCGAACACACGTCCTTGTCTGGTCGTTTACCTTCACCTCCTGGGTCAGTTGAATTTTGTACGGGTGCAGGTCCAAGTCACGACGCAAAGTTCGCCAAGTTGTAGTCTGCGAAAGGCCGAGTGAGCGACGCGAAATCGACTGCTTCGGATTCTCCTGATGCACACTCTCCCGACAGTGGCAATGTTTTTGGTAGATCTTGCGTTTTGTCGACGTGAGGGTGTTGGTTGATTGTTTACTGAACCAGTTGACTCAAATTTATCAACCATAGTTCGAATAGTCGATAGGGCGATTATGGCGACCATAAAATGGGCGCAGCGCGCGGAACGTTGCCCGAGCAGAACACCCATTCTGATAAAACAAATTTATCATTTGCACTTTTTTTTGAACGCTACGTCTGTATGACGACCAGACGCTACGTGTGTAGAATATAGAATACTTGACAGCTCTATATTGTAAAACAGATATACCTACCTAACCTACCTTCATTTTGTGAAAGAAAACGCCTAAAAGTATTCAATGCTTTTAACTAATTAAGAATCGCCCTGTGCAGCTATGCTCAAACCTGCGGTGTTGGGACGTCAACAAAAAGCCAAAAAAAGCCTTAGAAAATAGAATGCTTCATTTTTCAATTCCTACGGGAGGTGAATCAACTAGACACAGGTATACTATCACTACCAAAACTAATTGAAAGTGGTCTTTACAGTTGGCAGTGTGCTGAACAACTTTGGTGAACTGCAATTATCTTTCATAGTCTGCCCTGGTCTGATGGTAAATTAAAGTAGGAACTGGCTCTGGCCACTATAAATTTTCCCTCCATTTCACAATCTCAAATGTAATAGAGTGTTGGTATAAAAATAAAAGTTAAGGTGTTCTGTCGAGAACAAAACTTCAAGAATTTTAAATGCAGTCTTTTTGTAGACAACGCACTTACCAACATTCAACAACAGTTCTACCTTCATTTGAAATTCCACAACCGTTCAACACTTTCAATTTAACACACACACACAAAATAAAAACAAAAGAAAAAAATTACAAAACAAAAATATTTGTAGCTTACGGTTTTCTTAGAATCATGCGAAGTGTAGCATCTGGGCCTCGCTGGAAGAGTGTTCCTAATGCCTCACGAACATGGTCGTTAGATGCATTAACATCATCCGTTTGTGGTGCTCCGCCACTTGTTCCATCCTCGTCAACACGAAATCGATACAAAAAACATTTATCCTTAAACGGTTGCTCTTTGTTCACTGTTGGAGAAGAAAAAGCAAAAAAAAATAAGATTGAAAGAAAATACAAGAAAAATGTACGTGAGAAAACATGGATGCACAGAAATAAGATATTCCATCATCACACTCCGACATTCTTTTCCTTATAACTCAAAAAATAAGCCAGGTCCAATGAAATAGGAAGGTACAAACCCTTCACAAATAAGAAAGTAAAAAGAAAAGGAAATTTCATACCATGTGAAAGGACTCCTTCTTCCAGTAGAGCTTGCCACATGCCCGCCGCCTGGGCTCTGGTGTGTACAATCGGTGACAGATTCAATAGCCAATCGACCAATTCAGTGCCTGGAGCACACTTTCTGATTAATTTGCCCGATACCTATGGAAAATTTTCAATTTGTAACTATGTTCTTCTTCGGAAGGAAGGAAGCAAACATGAAATCCTAATCCAACCGAAGAAGAAGGCGAACGTAACTGGAAACTTACTTTTCTATCTTTCAAACAACTTGAGCTATCTGTGACCAGGAGAGTTCTGAGCGCCCATCCCATGCGGGACATAGCAGGACTTGGTGACTAAAAAGAAAAGAATAAAGATAAATTGCCTTATTAGAGTTACAACATAAAATAGAAATGAAACTTCAACAAAAACAAATTGACACATAGTGTTAACAGTATGTATTGCAAGTGTGATGTTTATACTACTACATACGTAGTGCGCATTTGTTTTGCTCTTTGATTTATTATTTTTACAGAGGGTGCTAAAAAGGGAAACACAACGATTGGAAAATTTTATGAATCACACAATCTATAAGGTTTTTGGTGAAAAATATTGAATTGAATCTAACAGTTTTGAACAACACTTTTTTGGTACCAACATTTTGACAAAATTTACCACAAATATAAAACGATGAGGAATGGATTTTAATAATATTTTTTTATATTTTACCACTTGCTTTTTTAATCCAGTACTATGTTTATCCGCACGCTTTTTCAATTTTTCATTTTTGGAATCCTAAATTTAAAATTAGTTGAGATCTTTAAAATTTAGTTTTTGATAAGAAAATCTTTTTAAAACATATTTCAAGTTTATTTATCTGAATAACAGTATCGTTTGTTTAAAAAAAAATAATGGAAAATAATTTTTGTTGTATACCTCCTCATATACATAGTTATAGTCCTTAAGATAATTTACTAAGTGTAAAGAAATCATATCAATTTTTCCCATTTAAACTAAATTTTAATATTAAATGTTTTTTGTTCGTAAACGCATAACTCATGGCTAGCACCGCCATTTTCGATTTTCAAATAAAAGAAAGGTTGGGTTGTATTGTGCTACTTGTGCCGTGAACTTTTTTTTTCAAATTCGCAAATTTGCAAATTTTACGGATGAAATTTTTTGCAAAACTACGATTTTCAAAAAAATTAAACTTGTGCTCAGTTTTTGCTGCCAAGTGCTGAAGAGATTTAGCTTTTAGAGTTTTTGCGAAGCGTGAAGTTAGCCCCGTCATTTTTGATTAAAAAAAAAAGTTGTGCTCAATTTGTGCTGCGTTTAACCGTAAATATTTTTTTTTGCAAATTCGCAAATTTTACAGCTGAAACTGCCATTTTGTAAGAAAAAAACATAAAACTTTTGTTGCTCAGTTTGTGTTGCCAAATCAAAAGAGTTAAAAAATGTATGTATATTTGCATCCTTGACAGCCAACAAATTTATTTTGCGAAGCGTGAAGGTGGCACCACCATTTTCGATTTTCAAGAAAAAAAATTGCGAATTTGAAAAAAAAAAAAAATAAGGGCAATACAGCACAATTTTTTTGAAAATCAAAAATGGCGTTGTTAACTTCACGCTATGGTGCTTCGCAACATTTGTGTGTGGTTGTGAAAGTTGCAAATATGCGAAGTTTTTTTTATCTCTTCGGTCCTTACTCCTTCGTATCATTTTTTAAGCACAAAACAGCACAGCTTTAAGTTTTTAGAAAGACTTAATTTTAGAAAAAAAATTCATTCGTAAAATTTGCGAATTTGAAAAAAAATATTTACGGCAGCACAATATTACCACAATACAGCACAACTTTCTTTTTTTAAATCCAAAATGGCGGTGCTAACTTCACGCTAAAAGAAATGGGTAGCCCTTTAAACCATATACTTAGTACGATTATTTTTTAAATACGGCAGATGACAGCACAACCATTTTTTACGAAAATCAAAAATGGCGGTGCTAACTTCACGCAAATGTATGCGAATCAGCTGAACAACATCCGATTTGCATGGGAGCAAATTTTTGCATTTTGAAAGGCAAATTTTCCATTTTTTTTATTTTTTTTAAAATCAAGTTGTTTAAATCAATAATTTTTTTTTGAGAAATTAAATTAAATTATAATTTCAAAGTCAAAATTTTTGAAAAAAAAATGTGAATTTTTTTACTACTTCTTTTTTGAAAAAACATATATTCAGCCGATTTTTTTTTTTTTGAAAATCCAACTTGTTTTTTTGAAATTTGGTACGTATCTAATATTTTTTAAGCTTTTCAAAAAATCATCCATATACAAAAAAAAAAATTACCGAAATCAGTTGAAATGTTTTCGAGAAAATTGAATATAAAATAATGGTTATGGGAGGTTCATTCATCACCTTTTTTGGATTTTTTTTCAAACATCCAACTAACCTATTAAAATCTGAAAAAATAAGATTTTTAAAAAATGTTAAAGAAATTGTCCTAAAAAATTGAAAAAAAAAAGGTTGGTGAAATGCCCAAAAAACGCTATTTTAAAGAAAATCGACCCATACACTTAAGCTGTAGTCAAAAGTAGACATACAGAATACAGAGACACAGACAGATTTATTTGACACACTTTTTTTTAATTTCATTTTTCATAATGTAAACGTGGGTTTTTATAATTTTATTGCAAGTAAGGAATAAATATACAGGGTGATTCATCTTAGGTGTGACAAAACGCTAGAGCGTCTAAGTTTGAGATAAAAAAAATATCGTATGGGATGTGGGGTTCTATTCCCTCGCGTTTAGGCAGATGGGGCAATTTAAAAAAAAATTGACAAAAAATTATTAAAAAGCAACGGTTACACTCACAATGCCATATGATATACCTTTTTTTTGTGAAGCCAGAAATTTTTTCTTTAATTTTTTTTTTTTTTAAATAAAGCTATTTTAAGGAATAGTTTTTGAAATATTAATTTTGAATGTGAAAAATGCATGAATCGCTCCTAAAGAATCCTTTTTCGAAATTTCCATCCCTGAAAAAATCATGATATAAGGATAACAAGTCCATTGTGTTTTATCAATAATACATGCTTATTCCAAGCAAGGGTTCTTACGTATTTCTTCTACTTTGTCGAAAGGTAAGGGAAATCTGAGAAAAGCTAAACTTTTTCATAAATATTTTATCAGTTAAAAAGAAAAATAAGAGTGTTGTCAAGAAACAAAAAATATATAGTATATTTTTGCGACCTATAATGTAAGAAGATATGTTTTCCAGATTTATTTCTTGTCAGTCCTCTGTCATGATTTCTTCAAGTATTTAATAAGTATTTTATCTGTCTATTTGTACCACAATAAAAGTTGATTTGCCACCAATTTATCCTGTCAGCTTTTGACCAATCAATCAAGTTAAGTTAGGACAATATTTTGTTTGTATTTGTAGATTTTGACATGTTCTTATATAAAATTTGTTCGTCATTATTTCTTTTTTCTTTAGAATTTCTCAAATCATCTTTGACTAGAAACTAAAGCCATTTTATCATAAAGGACCTAAAATAATGATGAAAAGGATATTGGATGTCAATTTCCGAAATCGCTTGTCATCACAAATGGAAAGCACTTCTGACCAGATATGGAAACCCATTAAAATTCATACAAAAAAAAAACCCTTAAACCGGATGTTGCTTTTTACCGGTATAAAACATAAAAAATGAATTGTTAAAAAAAATCTCTTTTAAAAAATATCCCAAGCCAAAGTTTAAAAGTTTTTCATTAGGATTTTCTTTCCATTTGTAACAGTTTCTTCTTTACAATGCAGATTGACCGGAAATAGAAGAAACAAGAAAATAGAATCGCTTGAACCTAAAAGACTTATTCAAAGAGGATTTTTTTTGTTTCATGTCTTTCTTTAACTTTTCTTTGTCCTCAAATGTTTCTATTACTCATCCTTACCTCTGTAATTGGAAGTGCCGGATTTGGATGATCCGGACTTAATGGCCTTTTTGTTGGAGACGCTGGTGCTGCTGACATACCCGCTCCGAAACCTGTATAATAGATAATGAGATACAGTTAGTTACGTGTTAAGCTATTTTGTGCAATTAAAGGATTATATATATAAAATTTCACGAAAAAGGACACTTTAGCTGATGTTACATAGAGGCTAAAAGGTTTCTGTTGATTTTATCATAGCTTTACGATCCAACATAAACTACTTATATACAACCCAACACACACACCACACACCCTCTAACAAATAAATAGCTTGTGTTATTTATCCTCAAAGGCCCAAACAAACCGGCTCGACTGTCGTTAAATCGCAAATTGCTGAGCTAAGGTAATATTTGGATTTTTTGTCTTTGCTCTAAGAAAGGTGATATAATGCTGGGTTGTTCTTGTTCTTTTCAAGGTGTGACAGGTGCGGTGAAAAACGACTGGATGATAACTTTATTTCATGTTTCGTGAGGATAAAAAGTGTATTAATGTTTGTTTTTCTCATTTGTTGCTCAAGGAAATATTAATATACGAGTATGTTTTCTTTATTTGCAAACGTCTTGTGTAGGTATATGACTTTTTAATATGCATAACAAAACACACCTGGTGATTTTTGTAAACAGAAATGTACAAGAATATTAAAAGAAAGTATTTGTGAGGTGTTTTATTGTGTATGAGAACGAAAGTGCTTTAATCAAATTGTTTTTGTATAATTTCGAAATTTTATTTATTCAAATGCTCCGTGCAAATAATACTACAAATGATTGTGTGGGAAGTGGATTCTTTTAAAGAAGTCTGTATACTAAATTGAATGAAAACGTAACTTGCATAGAAAGAAATATGCGATGGAGTGAAATTTACAATAAATTATTAAACCAACAACATTCTTTTTGATGAGCTAGATACAAAAAAAAAGAGGCTGGGTTCGACCCACACTGATAACTTCCCATTGGTTCCCTTTGAAATTCGACACCTGATATTATTTTGTATAAGAAAATAACCAATTAAAAATCGACAAAAAACTTATCAGTTGTGCAATCAAGGGAAGGCTGTTTGCCCCAAATATATGCGACACGAAAAATTTCAACAATTATGTATTAGCAGTTTTTTTTGCATATTTTTTGGCATAGCAAAAAAACCGTCAATTAAATTTTTTTAAAAACTGTATCAATTACTTATTATGGCATTGTATTTAGACTAAAATTATCCCGGAGTTGATATCATTTTTCACGAGACATTCGAGCCGAAAAGCATTTTTTAACAATTTTAAGCATGTTTTTGCATTTTTTTTGCATTTTTTGGCCTAGAAAAAAAAAGTTAATTGAATTTTTTTACAAACTCTAACTATAACTTTGTGTATTAAATAAAATTTACCCGAACTTAATATTTTTGTGTGTTCTCAAGATAGGTATTCGATATTTTTTTTGGAACCATTTTTAATGTTATTTTTTATTAAAAAATAAAAACAGCGGGTTGATTTTTTTTTTAAGTATTACCAAAGTCGATAGCATTATTTGTTGTAGAGATATTCGAGAAACAAGCCATTTTACAACTTTTTTTTTAATTACTTTAATAAAAAAAAAAACTGCTAATTAAATTTTTCTGAAAATCCTTTCTGTACGTTATGACCATGTTATCTGTAAAATAAAATTTATTTGAAGTCGATATCTCTATGCATTCTCGAGATATCGTCGGCGAAAAAAAACTTCCGAACGTACGAACTTACAGACATCTATCTAAAAACAATGTAATCCGACTCCAGAGCAGGGTTGCCACTTTTCGGCAAACTTTTCGCAGTAGATTCACAAAAAAAAAATGCAGTAGATTGAACTTTTTTGCAGTAGATTTGTTTTATTATTATTTTGTTTAAGATTTTTAACCTTTTAGTGCTGATTTTATTAAAAACTTGCCTATATTACCACAATTTGCAACTTTAAAAAAAAAAACGTGAATTAACAAAAATAAGATTTCCTTCAGCTTTCAATATTCATCAAAACAGAACCGATATAGTCGAAAGCCGAAGACATTAATAAGATAAGTAGGATGTGAGTATTTCCGGAAGAATTAGAATGATTGCAATCAATGAAAAAATTGAAAAATTATTTGTGGGTTTATTTGTTTAACCACAATTTTTTGTAAAACCAAAAATGCAGTAGATTTAATTTAAAGGCAGTAGATTTATTTTGAGACAAAAATGCACTAGATCTACTGCAATTGCAGCAAAGTGGCAACCCTGCTCCATAAACCTCGAAACGTCGAGAAATGTCAACATTTTCAATTTACCAAATCGGACCGATTACACATACTTCCAATGGAAAGTTATTAATAAATCATTAAACTCTTCGATGAAAATAATTAAGGTTATTCCTAATATCCAAAAATGAAATAATTATTTTAAGTAGGTAGATAACATTGCATTCTAGGACAAGACCACATTTTGAAAAAAGAGGGCACGTTATAAATTCCTATTAGCGATTAATTATTCTTTTTTAATACTCAACAATCAATTTAGCAAAAGTTTAACCCAAAACAAAAAACATCTGCTATAACATGACCCACATATGAATAAATCGAATGGTTTTCTCGGTCATTTTTAATTCATTTTCCCCATTAATGTTTGGCTATATAGAAGATCAACATTATTATTTTTTTTTTTTGCGGTATAAATTATCTCATATTAAAATCAATTTATTAAATGGAAATTTGCAGTGTGAATCATCATCATTAATTTACGACTTCACCATCACGAGGGATTCCATTCTCAAACAATTCGAATAATTTATTCTAATTATTAATTTCAATTTTCATCCAAAAGGTTGGTTGCGCATACATAAAGCAATTTATTTCACAGGAAATATGTTCTTCTATACAATATATAGGCCATCAAAAATATTCAACCAGATTTGCAGTGTGAGAGAGTAAACCTTGTGCGAGTGGGTCGATCTTTGGATGTTTTGAATTGGGGTTTATGGGAAATTTTCATTAGAGCAATGTTCTAACGAACTGATTTAATTTTAATCAAATACAAAGAGAATTAATTTATGATTCAGGTTATCTTTTAAGCCCTGAAATTTTGTTTGAATAAATTTAACATTAGAATAATTTAAGCACCGACTTTAAAGTGTGACATGAGAAATAATAATAATTATTCAATTTTGAAATGGTAAGTATACGCCATAGTGAACTAGGCGTCGGAGTATTGAAATTTTACAGAAGTAAAGTTCATCAAAGAAAACTTTTTAATTAAATCATTTACATATGTAACAAATACATATGTTAACAATTTAATAAAAGTTTTTAATTAGAAATCTACTCCTTTTTTTAGTTGTGAAATGATTATATTTTATAACAAGTATTACAAAGTTGAACAGCAATATAGAATTCATGACTGTATTAAAGACCTTAGAGAACAGTTAATAGTAACAAAATTAAGTTCAGTTTAAAATAAAATGCACGACTGGGTCGCACGAACTTGTTCTTGTAGTAAAAGTTTATTAGCATTTTAAAGATTGAGTGTAATATTACACACCAAATTATAATTATTTTTATATTTATTAGTTTAATAAATTGAAGAATAGAAATTTGAATATGAAAAAAAGGCTTAAAAACGTTATTTAAATCGATGAAACAAGTACTTAGAATGTTTTAATTTCAGAATGAAGAACGCCATCTCAATTCTTGAAAAAATATGAATTTATTCAGAAAAAAACTAAAAAATCTTTAGAGCTGTTTTCTTTAAAAATAATTACTATATTATATTTTTTATAAATAAAATTTCTTGAAATTTTTTAGAAAAAAAATTTGGTATGCCATTTTTAAGAATATAATAATACATTAACATAATTTCAAAAAAATTCTTCAACCCGTTTTCAAAAAAATGATTTTTCAAAAAAAAAATTTTAACTTTTTTTTAAAAATCCAAAAAATATTTTTTTGAAAATATTTGTATGCAGTACTATTTACACTTAATAGGATTTCCTAACTAAAAATTTTGATCAAAATCGGTTGAGCGGTTAACGATAAAGTCGAAAATAAAAAAAAAACGGTTCTATGGCAGGTACCGTTAATAACGGTTGTTGGTAAATTTTTTCTGCACCAAAATGTAGCCCATGCCACCACTAGTACAAAGTACAAGTACACAACAATTTAAAAAATAATCGTTATTGCCGTTTTTGAGATAAATAACTTTTTCTAAAATGGTCCTATGGCAAGTACCGTTATTTTTTGAGCTAAAAAAAAATCTCGATTTCCCCTCTATGGAATCACCTAAAAATCTTACAGACAGACATACAGACAGACAGACGGAATTGTGGGACCCACTTTTTTTTCGTTTTTTCGATCATCGTAATATCAAGTTCGATTTTTTGTACGAATCCATAACTTGCCCTATAGCACCTATATCACAAGTAAAAAGGTTGAAATTTAATTGAATTAATCGGGAACGGGTCGTTCTACTGTATTCCAAAATCTTTCCTGATATAACTCTGTATTCCAATTTTCTGTACATTTATTTTTCTGTATTCCAAAATTATTTAAATACAAAATTCTCTAAATCCGAAATTCTGTTTTGAAATTCTGGATTCTGGTATTGCTTTTATGTGCTGTTTCTATTCAAAATTCCTTTATTTTTAAACTCTGTGATTTTCTGTGCATTTGTGTACAGAATTTTGGAATCTTAGGGCATTCAGAATTTAAGTCATAACTATATTTGATTATTGGTAAGGCCCATTATATTAATAAAAGAGTTGAGCGCCCTAGATATGATTATGGGGTCGAAGACCTCTTGGGTTGGTCCTCTTGTATGCAAGACGAGCCTAAATAAAAGTAATAAACCAATTTCTAAATAAATTTTGATAGCAATTTAAAATATATTTGCACTGATAGAAGCTTCTTCTTTGATAACGAATGTGGAGAATGGAGATATAAGACCATTTTCATGCCGCTACCTGCAATACGCTTTCAAACGATGCAAATTCATTTTTACTAATAATAATTATGATAATACAAAGCATAAACATTTTTCTAATTTTTTTTCTTTTTTTTCTAATCAAAAATGTACTACGAAAAAACTCTTCGCGTACCCCCAGTAACCTATATCGGAACGAGAGTGGGAATAAAGTAGAAGTACCTACTCTGTCAGTGCCCAGATAGCAAAAATTCTAATATTTTGCAAAACACCCAATTCTACTTGGACGATGATAGTCTTTACATACTCCCCAAGATAGGCGATCTAATTAGGAATTACGGCTAACCCAAAAAAAAAAGAGATACAAGGCGGTTGGTGTAAATGGTCTACCAAAACATGCCAAATAATCAAAAAAAAATGCATGAATTCCCAGAAGGTTATACTCAATTAAGTGCTGTAAAATGAATGTAGAAAAATTAAAGACTGCTATAGAGAAATAAGTCTCCTAAATGTCGAAAATGAAATCTTTTGCTGTGTGATTGATTACATTGGGCTCCCGGTCTACACAGTGCGTATCGAATATCATAAACAACAGCGGTAAAATTTTTAAAAAGTTCGTTCAATTTGTTTATGCAGATGATAATAGGGAGAACGAAGTGAGCTGGTAAATTTTATTTTATTCCAAAGCACTCAACAACAAAACAATCTTATGGGAATAGTTTTAAGATACAAGATTTTTAGCAAATAACAAAATGCATTTGAACTTACACAATGTCAGACACATTTTCGGTTTTTTCTATATTTACACTTTTTTCCTCTTAGTTTTTTTTTGTTAAGTTCAAGTTCAAAATAAAATTATCTATAAGAATAAAATAACTAAAAATATTTTTGCCCGGGATTTTATCTAACTTTTAAAACAATGTCATTTTAAGCCAAACTACCAAAACAAACTGTACTCGTAATAGTTTCTTCACAAATTTCTTAACTTTGTTTGTATTTTGAAAAGATATTCCCGCTGATAGCATTTTTTTTTATTATTTTTGTTTACTTACCATTTTTCAGTTTACAGTTTGTGATTATATCATTCATCAATTCTTTGTTTTTCTGCAATAAAAAAGAAAAAAAAAACAAAAACAAAACAAATGAGATACATTGGTATTGGTGCGATATAACTGGTATTTATATTTGGCTTGTATTGATCGTAAAAATATTATGAAATAAAATAAAAAAACTGAGAAAGATTTAGCTAGGTAGTATAATTTTCAGAACTCACTACACATGTTATAGTTGTTGTACTATCATCATGATGGTTGTCGTGTTCAGGTTCAATTTTTGAGAATTTCACTAACACACAAGTAGTGCCAGTTTCGCCGCTGCTGTAAGCAACTTGCTGAGACCATTGCCTGATGGTCGATGAATTATCCATATAAATCAATATATAGATGACAATCAATCAAAATTACTGCGAAGTTGTACCTTTTACTTAAACTGATTCCGGATAAGAATAAACACCCACAACAGGCTTATAACAATAATTCAGAAACTAATAGCTTTGTACAAAAAAAAATTAAATAAAAACACACAGGTAATCGACGGCGACACGCCAAGTTTCCATATAGGTGTCTGGTGTATACGCGATAATGACTTCACCATGCGCGCGTTCTTGACACGTTCCCACACAAACACCTGAACAATTATAGACAGCCTGTTGTGTTGTACTTGCTCCATGTCGGGCTTATCAACAGCTTGAAGGTGTTTGGAGCGATATGACAAGTTAAAGCTACCTAATTATTGAAAGTATAAAAGATATCGAGAGAGGAACGAAATCAATGACATTGAAGGAAAGTTCTCCATAGCACAAACTTTTAAGGTTAACGTATATTGAAAACCAGAAGCGGTTGATTGGTAGTAAGAGCCTAGTTGAATAGCTGTTATTAGGTTTGTTTTAAAAGGGCAAGTGTCTACTAAACAAACAATAACACATGAGTTTTTTTAATGATATTTGATCAAGGCATAGGGTTGCCGCGTTTTAATGTTAAATTATAAAAGTTTTAATCTAAAATAAATAACGGATGTATTTCCTAGTAATTTGTGATCAAGCTAAATGTTTGTGTTTGTTTGTGAACAAGTTTATATGATAGTCTTAAAGATATATTTTCATATCTACCTTTGTGTATGAAAAATAAAAAATTGGCCTAAGAGCTAGCAGTCTTATTGAACCTTTAGTAGGTTCAAGGCTAAAAATTTGTGTAGTTTAGAAAGAAAGTCACATTTTAGCAGGGTTGCTGCATTTACAAGGTTACCAGGTGATTTTCTTTAAAAGTGCAAAAAATGCCAGACGTTTTGACTTTTACATTTACATACCTGCAAAAATAGACAGACGAGCCTAACTAAGAAATATGTCATCAAACTAATTTGAGAAACGTATTATAATTACAAGGCTGAAACTTTGGACTTACTTAATTTTTGCGAATATATATATAGTTAGGTCAGTAATTTTTTTAGTTGGCAGGGTTGCCACCCATTTTTTTTTTTTTTTTTTCAAAATATTAAAATAATTGTCAAATTGAATTGAATGCCACAAACTAGCTTGGCGGTTGCAAGTGCTTCCCAGATGATTTAATGTTTTAAAGACATTGATTTTTTATTTAATTAGATATATTTTCGTTGTGACTAGAAACGAAAGAGCATTATGATTTGGCAGTTCTAGGGTAGTTGAAGTTGCAGAGTTACCACCAGTTTTGGAATGCCAAAAGTTAATACAATGTTTAAAATTAGCTTTTTTGTTTTCTAATTTGCTTATTATTATAATTCGATTCATGTGCTAAAAAAAACTACCTGATAAGATTGGCGGTTGAAAGTGCTTGCCATAAGGATTTAATGTCAAGAGCTATGACATCGTTTAATTTGAAAAAATGTGCTACAAGACTTAAATTTTGTGTATACTTTATTCCTGCAAAGAAAAACACAGACAAATATAATATGGCAGGGTTGCCGTAGTATAGAGATGTCACCATTAAAAAAAAAAAATTGCCAAAATTAATGCACTTTTATAAAGCTGGAAAAAGGATGCCCTTTTTTAAGTCTACAATATTACCAGAGAACCTTTAGATTTGCAAGAATAAATTTTTATTCGATTTTCATAGTCAAAAAAAAAAAAACTTTTTGGTGGTTTGGAATAACTTACGTGAAGAAATTTTGCTAAAGCAGGTAGATTTAATCTATTCACCAATGTATAGATCATAGTCACAGTTGTAACCAAATTTAAAACAAAATGAAAATAAAAAATAAATTATTATAAAAATATAAATAAATTATAGCTTGGAAGTGACATACCAATTTATAACAATTGTTTATAAATATTTTTATGCGGCCCCGCTAGTGATGGGTATTTTAGGCACCCAAAGTTTTGTTTTCAATTTTCTAGAAACGCGCTAATACACACCCGCTTTTAATAGTGAAAAACTTTTATAAACTGTTTTAAATTGGAATTTAACCAGTCTCGCCCCATTGGTTCACCCGTTAAATCTCTGGCAGTAAAGTCATCAACGATATGCAGAGTAAAAGTTTATAAAAGCACCAGCTTTTTGTGTAAAATATTAGATATTTTTTTTTAAATTTTGGAAAAAAAAGAACTAGTGGCAACCCTGACAACCGCTGGCAATTTTGCCAGTTTTCGACGTAGTTATTGCCTTATGAAGTACACACAAAAAGTAAGCCTTTTAGCTAATATACATTTGCCCTATCTTACATGCTGTAAAAAACCACCTTTCTTCTGGCATGCACTTTTCAATACCCAACACTTTTCTGCTATTTCTTGTATGCATAAGGATAGGTACATGAATTAATTCATATCAAAAGCCTGCATTGTCAAAGTAAGTACCTAACCTATACACTACCAAGGTTTAAATGCCAAAATTCAAACAAAAAATTTCTCAATTTGTTTAAATGTAACCCTCTATCCAGCCCTGGTCATGTCATGACATTAACTGATAAAAATTTTCTCATTTAACATAAACGATTCTCTCGTTTTCTTAGGTGCGGAACAACGCGCTCAAAGAAAGGAGCGAAGTCTTTTTAATTGAGATCTTCGATAAAAAAAAAAAAAAAAAAAAAAAAAAACACTTGAAAGCACAAAAAAAGAAAGAAATTCAAATCGACAAAACACCCCGCGAGATATCTTATAGATACTAGATAAGATGGCTCGTTAGGACGTGCTTTCAGAAGATACTTTCATATTTTGCCAGATCATTAGTATTTATGCAAATGACTTTGCCCCAGTCTGCCGCGTGTTACTTAATCTTATCTCGTAATCGGGTGTAAGTGAGCAAAGCTATCGACTTGAAAAAAATAAATGACCATGAAATTGTTAAAATTACATTGGGAAATACCCTGCAAAGTCCCCATCAGAAAAATAATATTGATTTTATGGAGCAGGCACGAATTAAAGAGACAGAAATGCGAGGATGGAATATTTGTGAAAAATTGCCAAAGTCATTTGCAAATATTTAACCAAACATGTCATTTAAATAACTTTAAACAAATAATTTGTTCTCACGTATTTATGTATGAAATACCTCATTTTCTCATTTTTACATATCAGGAAAGTAGAACTGTCATGTTAATGGCAGCCCACCAGTTTCCACAATTATATTTAGCAAAACAATTGGTAAGCATTTTCCATGTCCTGCTTTATGCATTTAATGCCAAAAACATTGCTGATTCCACATCCACAAAATTACCCACCGCTGAAATGTCATTTTAGTTGAAATTCTTCTGCGAACAAAGCATTTTGCGGTTTTCTCATTTCGGTTATGAAATATTTGGTCTAGAGAAGGGTAATTAAGCTACGCTGACTATATAGATACAAATTTCGAAAAGCCGATTTGAATATACTTTACTCTACCGCTCCACCTGATACAACTTAACTATTTTAAATTTGTGCAGAGGTGAAAAAGTGAATTAGGCTTGGCGAAGAATGACAAATTAAGGGATAAATTAGGTAGCTCATGTTGGTGACAGGTTTATTTGGCATACTACCACCACCTAAACCATTAATAATAATAGAATGACATGCAGGTTAGGTTTTGAGCAGAGGGTTTATTGTTTTTGTGGCTTTGTTGTAGGGGAATTTAAGTGGTCAATCAAGTTGGCTTAAAGTTTAAATAAACAATGAGTAAAAGAATAATTATTATTATTAATATTATGATTGTTGAGTATTTTTTACGTAAAGTGTATACTTGAGCATTTTTCTGAGATCTGATGAGAAATAAAGTTTTATTTCTTATAGGGACAAAAATAATTTTTTGACTTTCTTTAATTCTTGGAAAAATTATGAATAAAACAATCTTAAGTCATATTGGATTTTCATTTTTTTTGTGTACCTACTTAGTTAAAGTTTATAAATAGGTTCTACAATCACGAAAAAGAAACAACTTAAAATTCTCTTTATCTTGTTGTTTGTGATATTTTTAATTTGAAAAATTAGTACAGTAAAACTAGGTTTTACATACATACATTTGATGGCACAACAGCTCATGAAGAACTAGGGCCTAGTGACTTACAACTCTCAACCATTCCTGTGTGCGTGTCTGCAGGAATGGAGGGGACCTACAGTTTATTGCCGAATCCGAACGGCTAACGAGCGGCACCTTTCTGTGACAGGAGATACTCTTGGAGGATTTGTCAATTCCTCGCAAGAGGCAGTAGCCGTTTTTTCTTTTAAATAAATAGGTGGCGAGGCTGGGGATCGAACCTTAGACCTCCGGCATGACAGTCCATCGCACTAACCATCACGCCACGGCTACTACTACATAAATCTATTCATCCGATTTTAAAAGAAATAGGTACATTTCTTATTGTATATATGCTATCTACCAAAAATAATTAAGTTTAAGGTAATATTATGTAAGTGTACGAAAATGAACAATATAGCAGAGTGCATCATGTACATGAAACTGAAAACTTGTTAAAAATCAACATACTTAATTTTAAATTAATTAAAAACAAAAAACTTCTTAAATTGTTTTGAGAGCAACACCATCAGCTGATTTCTTTAACAAAACTTAAAAGAAATAAATTTCAAAATCGTAGGAGTGCTTTTTAAATAAAACGTACGACTGGATCGCACAAACTTGCTCTTGTAGTAAAAGTTTCTTCGAATTTTAAAGATTGAGTGTATTAAAAGTAAATAATTTTTGTATGGGAGCCTTAAGTTTAAACTAGTATTATACATTATAGAGCTTAAATCACAAAATTTTGAAAAAATCAACATAATTCGAAATAAATTTATTAAAAAAGTCTTCTTAAATTGTTTTGAGAGCTAAAAAAAGAACACCATCTGATTTTTTAATTAACTTAGTATTTATTTATGTCGACTTAAAAATTTCGAAAAAAATTATGTATCCGTTTTGGAAATATCGAATTTTCAAAAAAAAAAAAATTTAAATTTTTTTTAAAAATCCAAAAATTTTTTTTTCAAAAATTTTGATATGCAGTATGATTTCAAATTTTGAGAAGCTTTTTTATAAAAAAATTTAATTTAAATCGGTTGGACACATAATGAGATAGTCCAAAATAAAGAAAATGGTTCTATGAGAGGTACTGTTAATAATGGTTAACTGTAAAATTTATTCTTGGTAGGTCGTAGACCATACTAATATTAGTATTTCGAAAATTTTTTTTATCAAAATCGTAGGAGTAGTTTTCGAGAAAATTTATATTTTCTGTGATGGTTTTTTTAACATTTATATGGAAAGTACCGTTAATTTTGACTATAAGAAAAAGTTTTTTTCAAAATATTTTAGATAATGTTAAAAAACTACTTGGTGTCAAGTTTCATAAAAATCAACCAGATGGTTTTCGAAATATTTGGTTTTCAAAAACCATAAAAATTTGTTAGAAGATTTTCCATAACAAAAATTATCAAAATCAGTTTATTCCTTTTCTAGAAAAACGAAAATAAAAAAATTGGTTTTATGGGAGGTACCATTTAAAACTATTTTTTGGAAATTTAATTTTTAAAAAAAAGGTAGCATATACTTAATAAAATTTATTAATTTTTTTTTTTAGAAAAATCTGTCGTGCCATTTTCGAGAAAAATTAGATTTTCCAAAAATGCTAAAAAAAATTATATGACAGGTACCGTTATTATTGGTCCTAAAAATAAAAGGAAAAAAACGTGTCGGGGTAATGTCCCGAAAACACATTATACCAAGTTTAATTAAAATCGGCCTATGGGCTTAGGCTGTAGGCGAGTCCACAGACAGACAGACAGACAGACAGACAGGCAGACGACGGACAGAATTGTGAGACCCACTTTTTTCGTCTTCCCTATCATCGTAATGTCAAGTTTGATTGTTATCTCGAGTTCAATTTTTTTTACGAATCCAAAACTTGCCATATAGTACCTATGTATAAATCGCAAGTAAAAAATAATTTTTTATACATAATGGTGTTCCGTATAAGGTTCACCAGGAAAATATTTACACAAGTAAACTGAAAATTTTTCATCAAAATCTTTAGAGCTGTTTTTGACCCTTATTTTTATATATGAAATAAAAATAAAAGTTTAATTATGTTTTTTTTTTTTTTATTTAATTCTTACAATTTTATTAAATTGTAATTTACGATGCGTTTCAAAATTTTAAAATTTCATCTTCAGACGAAGATTTATTTCCTGCCATTCAAATATATTTTCTCTTTTCTTTTCTCTGCTAACAAATAAACCTTCCCCTGAAGATGAAATTTTAAGATTTAAAAATTCCGAAATGAGTAGTATAGTACTTAAATAAAAAAGTTGGAAAATTGCAAAAAAAAAAAAATTATATGAATTGAAAAAATTTAAACTTAAATATTTCTTTTATTTTATTTTTTTTTCATATTAAAAATATTGTATAACTTGGAAACCTAAGCCCATCATGAATCTGTAGATGAGAAAAATTGAATTTATTGTCTCCTAAATTAGATCGTATTACTACCTAAATAAAATTAAATCTAATTTTTAACTTAGCCAAACTTTTAAAAATGACTATGAATGCTGCCACATATGACTGAAGATTAAGACCTGTTTGCTGGATACCAATTTTATGTTATATCTAAACGCTTGCTTTATTAAGTTAAATGGTATTTTTTAACTGTTCTCTACCGAAAAAGAGGAAAATGTACATTTGTTTTTTTTTTTTAATTTCTCAAAAGCTAAAAAAGATTTTTACCTCTGGTTCTCAGTATTTGACTAAGAATTGATAAGAGCAAAACAGTGACACTTAATCACGAAAATTTTGAAAAAAAAAATCAACTAGAAAAAAAAAAATTCACAATTTTTTCAAAAATTTTTAATAGCACTGACAGATTAAAAAAAATGTGGAATTGCTAATTCGTAAAATTTTTAGTACTGTTAGTCTGGAAGGCGACCGTAAGGTTACCTATGTCATGAGGCTATTTAAAAAGTTAATATCAGCCCGTTTAAAAATCCGTTGTTTCTGGTTAATTTCAAGAATTCCAACATATATATCGACCCCTTTCCGCTAAATTATCGTAAGCGACATTTTCATACTGTCACATAAAGTTAATTATTTAATTTTATCCTGTGCATTAAAAGCAATCGGACCTTTTGTTATCAGCCAGTAACAGTATTGTTAACAATGTTCAATGCTGAATTTTGGCCTAACTGGTTTTGTTGCTGAGCAACCACAAACAAAATGTCGCTTACGATACTTTTAATTTTTGTCGCTTACGATAATTTGGCGGAAAGGGCTCGATATATCATTTCTTCTCTATTAATATCCGAAATAACCATTCGGTTTGGAGGCTTAACTGCTCATGAAGAACTAGGGCCTATAGGGACTTACAGCTCTCAACCATTCCTGTATGCATTTCTGTAGAAATAGAGGGGACCTACAGTTTATTGCAGGATCCGAACGGATAAGGTGAGCCGTGAGCGGATTGAACGGAACGGATGACAAGAGATACTCTTGGAGATTTTGTAAGTTCCTCGCAAGAGGCAGTAGCCCTGAAAAATACTTTTTTTGGTGGTAGAGACTGGGAATCAAACCCAGACCTCCGGCGCGGCGTGACAGTCCAACGGACTAACCATTACGCCACGGGGACCTCTAAGTAAAGTAAAAACTCCACCACAATGTTCATAGAAATACATAATCCTCCCCATGCCACTAAATTTTAAAAAGGAGATTTAAATAAAAAAGCTATTTATCTTGATCAAAACAAAAGAAGGTAAATTCAAACATCCTTTTGAAAAATATCTTCTTTTAACCTAAAATAACAAAAGTGGTGTTGTTTGGCTTTTTTGCTTGACTCGTTTAGATCTAAAAAAGCATTTGGTTTTCCAGCATTCAAAAATGCTAATTGAATTCTTGCTTACTGTCAAAGTTCTTTCAATATCCTTTCGGTGAATTTAAAGTATATATTTAATCTCAATTCTTCTTTGGTACCTATTCGAGAATGTTTTTAAGTTTTTTTTTTGTTCTTTTTTATTTGTCTTCCTTGTTAAAATTCTTTTTCCAATTTTACGCTGACATGAAAATGAAAACAAAGTCCATTGAGTGGGAATACGGTTTGGATTAAACCTATTCCTATTTCTGGGTCTATTTTCTTTTGCCCATTTAGATACTTTTGAAATTGTAATACCTAAACCTATGTACATAATGTATCTTTGAGTTAACGCATCAGGTGTTACTGATATATTTATCTCTTTATCAGAGTGAATCTTTACCCAAGTTCAATTAAAGCGCAGAGTTTAAAGTTTGTGAAGAGACATGTATTGCAATTTGTTTTTTGGTAAGAAAAAACCTTTAATATTCTCCTGGCCTGTGGACTTATGGCACTGCGACCAAAAATGCTGTTTCACAGAGTTTAATTTTCTTTTTCCTATACTCTACCAAATCCCAGATGGTTTAATATTAAAAAAAAAAAACTTTTTAGCCACGTACGATAAGAAAAATTGTTTAAGCTCTTTATGGTTTCTTTATTGAATATTTAAAACCATTTTTGGTGTATAGGGATTTAGAAAATTTAACTTACCTAATCTCTATTAAAAATTTATAAAGGATTTATTTTTAGATGTTCCTGGAAAAAAAGTTAAATGAATCGCTCAACAGACAGGAGGCAGTTACCCTTCTACAAAAAGAAAAAGAATAACCAAAAGGGATTAACTTGAGAAAAGGAAATACATATTTTAAATTGATTAATAAATTAAAAAATAAGTTATGGGGCTATCGTTTATAAGAATGAAAAAAATTGCGGTAAGCAACCCCTTACCCTTGTTAAAATAATAAATTAATTAAATTCCAAACTTGTGGCATATACCTATGGCAAAAAGGTTTTTATAAAATTGAGTAATTAGTCTAATGGTGGTGCTTTCTAGGAAAAAAAAAATACCAAATTTTTAGTCGATATTAAAGTTTTCCTTACAAAATAAAAGGTATATAAAATTCGCATGAAATTCATAAAATGGAGGAACATGACAAGCATAACCATTTAGCATATTATGTTATCAGACATAGTACCTATCAGGTTGATTTAGGTATAGTGGAGATACCTAAATCAAATCTGAGATAGGTACTCACAGTCAGAGATATTTAGAGAAGGGAATTTTCATGTCTTATGAATTATTTTCAATCGAAGCCTATTAATGACTTCGAAATTATGAAGGCTAAATGAGGGAAAAGCATAAAAACAAACAATTGAAATGGTAGACGAGATTTGATAGCTTTGTAAACTTTCTTAGAGAAAATAAGACTGCTATGAAAAATGTTACGAATTATTTAAAAATGCTTTGGACCAAATTTAAAGAGAATCAATCCTACCCCAATTTTTTTTAACAGCCAGCACTTTCGATAACGTTAATCAGACTTGTTTTTTTTTTTTTTTTTGAGCGAAATGACAACAATAAAAAAATTCCAGTGATTTCTGATTGAGTGCTGGGGGATCGTGGGAAAAATCCCTACCTCTGAGAATTTTGACCTCAAAAGGGACAAAGGGAAAACCGACGCATTTTGTGGGAATTTTTTGATTTTTGAAATTTTCAGCGGAAAGAGGACATCAACAAAGTTATAATAAATTTTTCTAGATTAATTCGAAACAAGTAAAAAAAAAAAGAAAATTTAATATCACCTGAAAATTACAGGTTGAAACCCCGATCTTGAATATAGTATCAAAGACTAGACATAAATCCAATCCATATCCAAAAATAAAATGCTTCTTCACATACACTTGGACCTATTTACTTCAAGTTTGGTACTTTTATGCACTTAATAATATACAAGGTGTCACCTAATTCGTAAAATATATTTTGGGGGGATAATTCTATGAAAAAATTATACAGGGGAAACGTTTAATCTCCCACCACGGACGGCTCCACACCTGAAGCTATTAGGGTGGTATTTTCTGAAAAATTGAATTAAAATGAAAAAATATATTAATAACCAATGGATTTTTTGAAGGCTAATATTTAATTCATTATTTTTTTAAATCAAGTTGTTTAAGTAAATTATTTTAAAAAAAATTAATTTCTAATTCAAAGTTTTCGTTTTTTTTTTTTTTAATTTCTCAAAAATTAAAAAAGATTTTAACATCTTTTTTTTTCAGAATTGACTACGAAAAAGAGCATTGCATTTTAAAAAGAAACAGTGGCAAAAACTTTTCACTGATTAAAAAAACGAATTTCATTACTTTAGGAAATAAAAAAAATATTAGCCTTCAAAAATACCTATGACATAACAGAGTATGTGCTTTTGTTGGTTTTTAATAATTTTTTCCACTTAAAGTCAACTTTAAGTAGTAGCCGTGGCGTGATGGTTAGTGCGATGGACTGTCATGCCGGAGGTCTAAGGTTCGATCCCCAGCCCCGCCACCTATTTATTTAAAAAAGAAAAAACGGCTACTGCCTCTTGCGAGGAATTGACAAATCCTGCAAGAGTATCTCCTCTCACAGAAAAGTGCCGCTCGTTAGCCGTTCGGATTCGACAATAAACTGTAGGTCCCCTCCATTCCTGCAGACACGCACACAGGAATGGTTGAGAGTTGTAAGTCACTAGGCCCTAGTTCTTCATGAGCTGTTGTGCCATCAAATTTATTTAATTTTAAAGTCAAATTTTCAACTTTTTTTTCTGTGGGAAATAAAAAGGGGAACAAAATATTTGTGGGACAAAAAGGGAATTTACCAACTGCATGAAGGTAATTCTGTTTAAAATGTCCCTAGCACTGGGTCTTAAACGTTTTGAAAAAAAAAAAACAATTTACATATTTTTGTGTAGTGTAGTAGTTACAATTATTTCATAACGGGTCAGTTGAGTTAAGTTAAAAGACTGCAATAAAATGACTTTTAAGTGACTTACTGACTTTTAATTGACTTAAAGACTGCAACCAGTCAAAAAGTAGTGCAGTCAATTAACTGTAAGTCAATTGACTATCTTCAAAGTCACAGTCAAAAATCAAAGTTTTGACTTGCATTCAATTATTTAAGCCAATTAACTCTGACTTAACTGACTTCAGTCTTTAATTGAATGCAATCTTTACAACTCTGATCGGATTCTACTGTCGATGTTGTATTTGTAATTCGTGTAAAATCGTACGGTAAAATCTTATCAGAAAAAATGTTTCGCACTTACAAACATGCAATTCTTGAAAACATGACGCATGTAAATTCTAAAAATTTCTATTAATTTAATTAACAGCTTGATTAATCACTTTCAAAACATAAAAAGGTACAATTGATATTTTTGGGAAAGTTTGAAAAATTCTTAATTAAATTATGAGCATTATTTTATTTTAATTGGAACATTTCACTCGACTAAAAAAAAAAACAAAACACGCGAAAAGAAACAAAAGGTAAACACAAAAGTCCACGCACAAACAAACAATCAGAAAAATTTGTATCAACATTTTGTAACACACTGGAACTCGTTCAAATAAATTAAGGCAACTTCAAATCACATGCGATGCAGCCTCATTAGAAGAATTTTTATTTTTATCAGATTTACCAAACAAGAGTATAAGAAAACATCAAAAACTTAAACATGAAATCGTATATCTAGATACTTAATTAGGCTCCAGAGTACAATCACACACCCCCTTTAGGTGTAAACTTTTGTGTTTTTTTTTTTTTTTTTTTAATCAAAAAAGAAATAATACATCAAAACATACCTCCCAAATTAGGCGAAAATCTTGTTGTTCCACACGCAGCAACTCACAAGTTGTTTTCGTAACGACCGTACTATCTCGTGGTAAATCGTGCAAAATTGATTCACCAAATGTAGCTCCAACGCCGAGATTACATAATGTAACTGGTGTCTGAAATGATAAGAGAGGAGAAGACATAAGAAATTAAAGGAAATATAATTGCTATTATAGATGTTGTTGATATAATTTTGTAAAAATAAAAGCTTTATAATGGTTTTAGGTACTCCATCCAGGTCTAATGTTTTTTTTATATCCCGCATCTTCAAAAATAAATATAAAGTATCTATTTATAAAAGTTTGTAATATGGATGGGAGGGGAGTTTGAATCGTTAGAAATTACTTTTTTGTTCAAGTAAGCAGTGTTGCCTAGTTTTGAATAATATTTGTTTAAATTTAGTACATAAAAAACAAATCCACCATTTTCTAAAACAAGCAAATAATGCCTGCATTAAATTAATTTTTTTAAAATTAAAACATAGAGAAGATAATCCACTTCTTGTCCCATGACGTAAATTTGAATGAAAGCTGACTTTGGGATTGTTAGAATATGAGTTATATGAGAAACAAACTCACTCATGTAAAAGTGGACTTTGTTTTCATGCAGGGTGGGATCGGGATGTGGGAAAGATGTCACCTTTCTACGGGAACTAAATATGTATAAGTACCTATAAATAAAAAAAATAAATTTGATGGCACAACAGCTCATGAAGAACTAGGGCCTAGTGACTTACAACTCTCAACCATTCCTGTGTGCGTGTCTGCAGGAATGGAGGGGACCTACAGTTTATTGCCGAATCCGAACGGCTAACGAGCGGCACTTTTCTGTGACAGGAGGTACTCTTGGAGGATTTGTCAATTCCTCGCAAGAGGCAGTAGCCGTTTTTTTCTTTTAAATAAATAGGTGGCGAGGCTGGGGATCGAACCTTAGACCTCCGACATGACAGTCCATCGCACTAACCATCACGCCACGGCTACTACATGTATAAGTACCTATACACAATCAGAAATATGAGTTTGAACAGAACCAGATTTACGTTTTTCTGAAGGTTGTGAACGTGCGAATGCAAGTTCATAATAATTGCTTCGTCAGGTTATAGATTTGAGAGATATGTATTCCTATTTAAAAAATGTAAAAAAAAACTTTTTGAGGTTATGTAAGAACGCGACTTTATTTTTTCATCAATATTTTATTTAAGCCTTATATTTACTTATTTTACCAAAGGCTTTTGACGAAAAATTTTCTAAATGGAATGGGGTATGGGGTTTGACATTTTTTAAAGAAAAATACATTTTTTTTTGGGGGGCTAGTCCAACGTAACAAATCAGTCAATTTCAAATTTATGAAATTTTTCTTTGATATTAGCTTTTAAGCCATTGTACTGCCCAGGAATATTTGATCGTATTAATAAGCATTGTCTTACTTTAGACAGCCATCCAAGTTTTAATAAAACCTTTCTAATTGTTGCTAAAGTGACCTAACATTTTATATTACTTTAGACAACGTAATCGATTGTCTAAACCTTGACAAATGATATATTTTTTTTTTTAAAATAAAGAAATGCTTAGACATAGTTTAAACATTCAATAAATACAATCAATTGCTTGCATTGTCATAGGAAGGATTGACCTCTGCAATTTTCAAAGTCTTATGTTAAATGTTTTGAATATGTCAATAACGGCTAGCAACGCATGTCTTCGACTTTGTGACCAGTATTGGGCAGGAAGAAAATTAATCGTTCAACTGATTCCGCATTATCTTCAACAAATCTAACTACATTTGTTATATCAGAAGTGGAATCTACGCTGAAAGTACTTAGCGTTTTGAAGTTGCTCCAATATCGTAGTTTGTGGCTTTGGCGGCCATAATTTGTATTGATGCTTGCACCGCCCTTAGCAACCTGCCGCCCCATGCCATGGCCATCTTGGCCTTAGGGTAAATACGCTACTGCACATAAGCTGCAATTAGTCAACGTTGAATGATAAAGATTATCCGAAATATATTTTTTTTTTTTGGTTTTTGAAAAATGTACCCTTATTTTTTACTATGACTAAAACATAAGAAAAAACAATATCACCGAATTTCTTGTTGTTTTCTAACACACGAATCCCAAATTCTATTTACACCAATACAACTCAAATTATTCCTCAAAATATCTTTTTCGGTTTAATGTATTTTTTGCTGTTTAATCTGTGTGATATTAATGGAATTTTGAGCGGTGATTATTTTTTTTACTCCGTTCAATAATTCATATTCATATTTAATAGCTTGAAGCAATAGTTTTTTTAATTAATTTTTTTTTGCAATTTTTCAAGGACAAATTTAAATATTTATATTTATTTATGATAGAAGTACAAAAAATATGGAAAAAAGAAGACTATACATATAATTATATTTTAAGTTAAGTTTTTGCAACACATCTTTGTAATAAAAGCATCGTAAATTTAAAGTATGCAAATTTTATCACTTTAAATTAGTTTGGTGGTTGTTTTTTATTTATTTGTGCACATTGTCAAGTTCATAAGAGCCATTAAAACACTTTCGGAAGTTGGTTGAATTATGCCAATTGAAGTGCTGCACAAGTCGGCGTCGGGTATGCTTATATTTTATTTTTCATGACACTTGTACACTCCAAGTCACATAACTAAAAACCGCATTGCTTGTAGAGCTGTATGAATTTTATATTGCAATCAAATTACCTTAGTTTTTATTTCATATGTTGCAAAAACTTTTTTGTTTATTATATAATGTGTTATGATTCAATTTAAAACAGGGGTTTGAACACTTTTAATGAAAGCCTTCAAAAATTAATAAAAAAAAAAAAAACAAAAAAACAACACACTGCACACACCAGTCCTTCTTGTTTTTGAGAAACACATGGGAAACTTCCTTTCATAAAGCTTTTGACACATTCGTAGGACGTAGGATTTATAGTAAAAGCAAATTTATATAAATTTTAATAATTGATTAAAGTGGTATCAGACATGACCTAAATATTATGTTTGTTTTCAACTCGGTATCTTTAAGTGGTAAAAACAAGAAATTGTACAAAAAAAACAAGTTTCTTTCAACAGACCGCGTTCAATAACGCCCATAGTGATTAAAGAACAACTTTCTAAAATTTGCTTTATTTCTGCTCTGAGATCTAAGCGAAAAGTATTCCATCTAAAAGGCCCAGTTATTGGTCGAAAAAGGTCAACTATTTTCAGAAATCGGTCAGCTATAGATTTTTGAAGATAATTTTTTAAAGTTTTTTTCAATGTCATAAAGATCTTTCACACCTCGTTTTTGGAATTTTCAAAAAAGTATATGCCATGTCTACATTCTATGTCTGTCATGGCAGGCTGATCAATTATTGACACTAGCTGATCTTTTTTCACCAATTGGTGACATTTTAGATAGAACATTTACATTTATTCCAAGTGGGTGATATACAGGGCAAAACACCCCATAAGATGCGACAAAAGGCTGGGGCTTGTAGGTTTAGTTGAGAAAATCGTTTGGGAGGGGGGAATGTTTGTCTAAAAAAAAGTCAACTTGCCTTATGTTGCGTGTCCATTTAAGAGTTCTGTCGTTGGAAACTCTCGAAACACTAAAGCTGTCTGGAGTTCCGCTAACAAATGCTCTCCGTGAGCTACACTCAAAGCTTTGCACACTTACGAGTTTACTCTCGATATTGGCCTGGAGAGCTAACTACTATCAGTGTTTTTACTCTCAAACAGACATGCATCAGAAATAAAAATCATTTAAGAAACATAGGCAACAAGTACAATGTTATACTGAACCTTTTTTTAAAGCCAGGCATTCATTATTTTATTTTGTTTTTAATTAATTTTTTTAGTAAAAATTTTTAGAAAAATTAATTTTCAAACCGAATATTTTGAAAAAAAAATGTGTTCAAACTTAAATATTTTTGTTCAACTTAAACGCTTATGTTCTACTTTTGTTGAACTTAAATAGCTTGGTACTTATTTTAAGTTTCATTTCAGAAAATGGGCCTAAGCTTTTAATGTTCAATTATCTTATAAATTTTTAGTCAATGTCTTTTACTTTTTGAGAAAATTAAAAATATTAAAATCTACTCAACTACTTATTTAGTGGAAATGTGTGGAGCAATAAAATAACAAAATGACGTCGAATTTCAAAAAAAAAAACTTACTTTTATTATGTTTAATTTTCACCAAAACTGAAAAATATTTAAGCATCTGGCTTTGAGATTTTGACTCAAAATTTATAGCAGAATTTAATATTTTCTATACATATTTTTTTCATAAACAATCTTGTTTTCTTTTTTTTTTTTAAATCAATAAAACTTGTACATACAAAACTTATTTGTGTTTCAAATCACGTCAAAATTGAGAATCATTATATTATGTAAAAAAGAATAGTGAGCTTACTGTACAAGTTTTTGGATAACTTGCATTTTGTATTATATTTTTATTTATGTATATCATAAGAAATGTCATTTCAGGCAGACGGCAGCATTGCCATGACCTTATTCTTATATTAAATTTTGTAAAACCTTATGATGAAAAAATAAAGAATCTATCTATCTATCTATCTATCTATACATATTTTTAAGGGTTACCGTTGTTTTTAAAATTATTGTTTTTTTTTTTTTTTGTTTTAATTGTATTTTCATCGCCTGTGATTGGTCTGAGGATGTTGTAATTATTGTTCTTCGTAAAAAATCCTTTATGAATAGCTTTTCCAAAAAAAAGAAACACACGCTTACTGTTGCTGTTTTAGGCTTAAGCCCAATGAATCGCAGTGTATCTAATACCATGAAAGGTCAATCTTCAACGAACAGCTTGTATTATTATTTTTTTTTTTTAACTTTACTTCTGGGAATTTAAATACAAATTTACGATTTCGAATGAGTAGTGATGTCGGCGACGCAACAGATAAGCGGAATTGTTTAATGTTTGATGATGAAAAAACTTGCCACTTTTTTATTGCAGTACAAAATTTTCTCTCCAGCAAGATTAATCCATACACCCGTGAGATACAAAAAAAAAAAAACAAAAAAAAAAAAACATTTTATACCTCGCAATTTAAAAAAAATGAAAAAATGCTTTTCAAGTTACCGTAAACAAAACTTTATATTAAATACCTATCAGAACTTCAGAACCATTCTTTTCCTCTCTATCAAAAGTTCTATAAAATACATAGTTCGCAATTATTGCCTTTTTTTCTTTCTTTCAAATAAATATTTACATGGCTGTGTGTAATCAGCATAGAATTACCCACTGGGAGTTAATTAATTAAAAATTCAAGAGTTAATTATGTAGCTATGTAAGCGTTTGTGTGAAGTCTATGACACAATGAGTAAACACAGAACTTCTATATATACGCATTCAACAACTAGGGCAGGTTTACAGACAGTATGTACTTTATAACAAAAAGTCGGGTGGCATATACGGTGGCCGGATTATCGTCATACATTTTTGTTGTACTTACATACATATGTTTTTGTGTATAAATTGAAAGTTTACCAATGACTCATAGAGTTAATTAAGCAAACTTTTGCTGAAAAGAATTATTTTAATGGTATCATGACCTTGTTTAAGTCTTTGCCTTGCAATTTGCGAACAAAACTCATAAATTATTACCTATACCTACTATACAGAGCATTCTCTGGAGAAAGGGACACTAATTATAAGTGAATGCTTCGGACGCTTTTATATGTAAATTATTATATTTTTTTTGCATGATGAACACTTTATGGACTATGCTGACAAAATGTTGGTAATGTAATCTAGATTATTAATTAATGTGAATTAATTCAGTTTTCCAATTTAATTAGGAACCGGAAGAAACTCATGGCCACACCTTTAACTAGTATTATGTATTTCCGAGGCTGCCCTAGGCAACGAGAATACCAGCATAATACCTCTCGTCCAGCTCCAGGCTAGCCATCAGAAAGAACTCGATGGCAACATGGAGGGAAAATATAAGAATGGGTTCACGACACGTTGTCGGTCGGAGAAAATACATTAAAAATGTTATAAAATTATTTTATATTATTCTAGTATAGTCTGTGGCATAATAGTTCGGGCGTAGCGTAGGACTGTCACGCAAGAGGTTTGCGGATCAAATCATAATCTCTTTCACGGAGAAACAAACACGCCTGGGATTTTTACGTGTGCTATAGACTAGGGCAAGTATTCGTGATTGTATATAATCAAAATTGACCTTACGATGACAGATAAGTCCAAAAAAGTGGTTCTCGCTATACCGTCTGCCGGTCTGTGCGACCGTGCGCCCGTTCTGTGCGTCCAGTCCGTGCGTCCACTATAATTTCTGCTAGAGCCTAAAAGAGCGAACCGATTGAACTCAAATTCGGTACAAAGCATTTTTATGTGATTCCCTCATCTATTGCGATTTAGCTCATCTATAGAACAGTTTACATATTTTTTTTTTTTCAAATTTTCTCAAAAATGTAACCCAACGTCTCCACACGCTATTGATATTTCTTACCTATAATTTCATAACTCATTTTAGAACTTTGTATAGTGGGAAAATTATTTCATGAAATCTCATTTGCAATCAACCCGCTTAAGAGAGAACAGCTTGCCGTCGACGCTTTAATTTGATAATTGAGTATACTTAGAGACGAATAAAATACACCACCTAAAATTTCGAGTCAACTCCTCAAACCACATGTAAAGGTAAAAAGCACACATGTGTCAGTTCAACTGAAAGTAAACGTCAAATTATTTCTTCATTCATTTCTTCTGCGATGGTATGAAAGAAATGAAGAAATTGATTTCATGAAATCTATAATTTCATGAAATTCAGGGCTTCTATTGGAAATATTCATTTGCTGTTCAATTTTATGAAATTAATTATTTCCTGTGGAGGCCCAGGGTAATGATCAAAATAGTTGTATAAGAAAAATGCATTTCAGGTTTATGCCAAAAACTCGCATTGCGGAAATTCGGTAGTTTTTGAGAAAAATGCCATATTGTTGAGTTATTCGCGTATGTATAATTTCTGAATGGGTGGACCGAATCTACTTATTTAAATATGAATCTCTTTTTGTGTTCGTACGCGCATAACTCGACTAAAAATCATCCGATTTGGTTGGGAACTTTTTTGTTGGATTTGTATTGAACAAGATAAACACACTACGGAGATAAAAATTGGAAAATTAGGCAGGAAAAGTCGGAGTCGTGATAACAATTGGAGCGTGCTCGACTATCAAAACGAACATTCATAATTTAATCAATTATACGTCAATCAAGTAGCCGTGGCGTGATGGTTAGTGCGATGGACTGTCATGCCGGAGGTCTAAGGTTCGATCCCCAGCCTCGCCACCTATTTATTTAAAAGAAAAAACGGCTACTGCCTCTTGCGAGGAATTGACAAATCCTCCAAGAGTATCTCCTGTCACAGAATAGTGCCGCTCGTTAGCCGTTCGGATTCGGCAATAAACTGTAGGTCCCCTCCATTCCTGCAGACACGCACACAGGAATGGTTGAGAGTTGTAAGTCACTAGGCCCTAGTTCTTCATGAGCTGTTGTGCCATCAAATTTATTTATTTATTTACGTGGAACGAAGCTCGCTGGGTCAGCTAATCTTCTTCAATATAAATAAAAATGTTAATGTACGTTTGTTCCTTATGAGTATTCTCTGAAAGTTCTTCAACTTTTAAAATTCAACAAGTTGTGAGTAACAATACAAAAATTAACGGAATAGACCTCATGTAAATGGAAAAAATAGTATTTTGTCCGGTTAAGAGAGAGCCAAACTCGATTGCGATCATTGAAATTGATGTCCGAGTCTGGTTATAAGAATGTCCGCTTTGGGGAGTGACAAATCATGAATATAATTCCGTTCTTTGAAAACTGTCCGGTTATGAGAGGTGTCCGCTTATGGGAGGTGTCCGGAGACCTCAATTTTTTTTTTAAAGATTTTTCATTTCTTTTTTTAATATCTAAATTCAAATAAGATAAAAAATGAATTGGATCTACAGATCGATATGATATGCAACTTCTTTTTGGTGTCCTTTAATGATATCATTGCCAACGACATGAGGGGTTCCAATAGGACAGCACTACAAAGCGCCATGTCACGATTGAAACCTTGCACGATCAATTTGAGGGCCAAGATCGTGCGATTCCATGCCATTAGATTTCTTCTTTTGAGAATATCTTAAATCACGCAAAGGAATGCGAATAAAACAGAAAAAAATATATGCCCTATTGATTTTGGAGAGATAACTAAACGAATACAATTTACCAAATTCAGCCGAATTTATACGTCAAATTCATCGGAAATTTGACCTCCCAAATAAATGTCACTATATGTTTGGCCAGCCGTTCGAATGGTATAATATTCCATACTTTGTATGCTGTAAAATGAAATCAAAAAATTTACATTTAAAAACCAACTGTCATTATTTTTAAAGACCATTTCTTCTTAAATTTTTTTAAGGCTTGGTTTCTTGGTTAGTCACAGATAAAAAAAAACATTCATTAAACCTTGAATTCAAAAAGATCACCATCAGTAATGATTAAATAGTTCAAAAAACAAACAAAATTTCGTTTTTTCATATTGCCAACCAAAACCATAGCCATAAGATCTAATATTATTTTGTTTTTAAAGGACTTTTTGTACTAATCGAGTTTTAAATCCACCATACACATTAAATAGTAAAAGACTATAGGTTATGTACCTACTCTATACATTAATAGATAAGTAGTTTTATTTGATTAATTGATTTTTCGTAATTAGCTTATTTCTAAAGCTTATTTTAATTGAAAATGAAGTATATTATTTACCAAACTGGCTTTTTGCAACCAGCATGAATGGTTTAACTAAACATAATTCCTTTGAGCATTTTAATTAATTTTAAAGCCTTCATTGATTGGCATCATATTTTGAAAACTCAAATTATTCCTTCGAACAGAGTGATGTAATTCATATTTGAAAGTGATTTGGTATATATTTCATTAAAAAATTAATTCAATTGAAAAATATATTTGTACATTATGTGTATACACTATTTCCATACAATGAAATTTAAAAATCATATTGTTTTGATTATGTTGACCGTAAAGCCCCCAGGGATCAGTAGATAACTCGATTTGTTGTACATATTATAATAACTGTAAGAAAACCAATCAAAATAGTTCTATGATTTTGAAAAGCACGCTAAATTGCTTATTGACCCTGCGGTGGAATTAAATTGGTTACAATAAGGATCATCCGGGAGGCAGGAAGATTAAAATCAAACACCCCCCTCAATCATTAATAATAATATAATCTTCCAAGTCTCCCTCAGTTCCTCGTAAAATGATTCCCTCAAACCAATGACGACATATTGATTCCAATAAATCTCCTATTTTCTGATTTCATACAGCACCACCGCAAAACCAATAACCCAGCCCCTCATATTATATCAACGTCTTTTTTTCATTTCCGTTAAAGAATCACGACAAAACCTATGTGACTTTCGCTTGATTCTCAGCACAATCAATGATGTTGACAATCTGTGTGGGGTACATTACCTACTCTTAAATCGAAATGTACGAGGAAGCAGCACGCTATTGAATTCAACATAAAATTTTCATTTAATTTAATGTATCGAATGTCTTTTGATATCAATGATCCAATTAGACATGCGTCAAATTGCAACGGAAGTATATTTTCCAGAGTGTAGCGGGTCTTAATTTTAAACTACAAACAATCTAATGTTTGAGATAAAAATATTGTGGGATTGTGGCAAAGACCTTGTAATTCGATGCGTCCCCCCATAGCATGAATATTCATTTAAGAAGACTTAGCGGAATAGCTTTACGGATTGGATTTTCTATTTTATGAAATTTAATCGATATCAAAAAGAGATTTATTTACAATTTATTGATTGTTGTTGTTGACTTGGTCTGGGATTTATATATTTGTTGAGTGATAAATGGATTGGCTTAAAATATTGATAATTTCCCGTTAGTAGTGGTTGCGGTCGATAGTTTTCACTTTGAGCTAAAACCTACATAAGTTTTGAATTCCATTAGCTGCATACATATATAATGTAGATTATACTTATTGATTTTATGATATTTGATGATTTAACGTTTACTTCCTCGAATTATGCTAATATGTATTTTATTCAGTAGAGAAATGGAATTTTTGGAAATAAAAGAAATTAGTTATGTGGACCATAAAATTGATTATTTTCGAATAAATAATAAAATAGACTTATTTGCTTGGCATTAAATCAGAAGTTGATTTGATTACAAAATCAAATAGTAAATGCAGACAACAGCGCAAACACAAAACAAAAGTTTCATTTAAATGAATGTACATATGTATACCTATATTATTGTGTATTTACAGGCACTAATATTTAGGGTATATTTATATTATGCATGTAGGTATAGGTACCTACTGAAAGGCAAAAACAATCTATTCAAGAAGTGGGCCTACCTTAACGGATTGCAATATCAATAAATCCAAATATTTATCTATATTTCAATATTTTTTTTGTCTAAATATTATTATGTTCTTATATTAAATGTAGATTAAGCAGATTATAGGAGGTCAGCTAGCAATAATTATACATTTAAGATTGTCTTTAAGCCGCATTCACATGAGAGCGACCAACGAATGACGAATTAATGAATAAATGGGATTTTAAATCATTTAATAACCTAAATTCATCAAAAAATTAAAATAAAATGATAGAAATGTAAGCTAGATTAATTTTTTAATACTAAAATTTTCATTTTGATTACTGAAACAAGAAAAATTTAAGAAAAGAAATTGGTCGTCGCGAACGATCGCAATTCATTACGACCAATTTGTTTTCTCAAATTTATCTTGTATTAGTAATTAAAACTAAAAATTTTAGTATGTAAACATGAATATATTTTACTTTTCTATCATTTTATTAAGATTTTGTGAAGAATTTAGGTTATAAAATGTTTTAATTCGTTGGTCGCTCTCATGTGAATGGGGCTTTAGGGAGCGAGTCGCAATTCTGCTTTTTATTCTTATTCTTGTCTTACAAAAATTATGTTTTTTTCGATTCGGTCTAACAAAACTCTGTTTATCAAAATTCTGCTTTTCAAAATATGTACATATACTAGATAAAAATATTTAAAAATAAAATTCTTCTCACTCTGCTTTTCCAAAGAAACATTTATTACCAATATATGTACATTTGTTCATATACATATATTATATACCTAAAAGCTTACAACAGAAATGTCAGTTCTTAACAAATAAAATGAAAAATAGCTAATCTGAGCAAAGCAGAGGATATTTTTAGCTATTTTCTTAAAAATTCTTATTCGGCTTAGGCTTCGGTCTATTTTATAATTTTTAATTTTCTATATTTTTTTTTTATTTTATGTTCTGTCAATTTAATGGGTCTATATCTGCTTCAGCTTTGACAGTAATAAGGTCTTTTCTTATGGAGATTTTAAAAAACCTTATCACAAGACTCGCGCGAAAAAACTAGCACTTTTAAGCGACCATATATTCTCCTTTAATTCTTTTCCCAAGAAATTATTATGTTATTGATTTTGAGCTTTCTATAAATAAACTATTATAAAGAAAATATAAAAATGTTTGATTTTAAAATTGTAAAACAAAACTTAAATTTCATAAAAACACTGTTTTACAAAATTCTGCAAATAATAAATAAAATTACTCACAGAATTTTGTAAAACAGAATTTTTAAAAGCAGAGTTTTGAAAAGCAGAATTTTGAAAAACAGAAATTTAAAAAGGAGATTTTTGAAACAAGAATTTTGAAAAAAGAATTTTGACTCAGGTAGAGTTTTGACGCCAGCTCTTGTCTTTATTTATCACAAAAATTGAAATTTTATCCTTCCAATGGTTCGAAAGTATAATAATAAATTTGTATCAAAATGTTTATAATCTAGACTACAGAGGAGCTATAGATAGAGACTCAACAATAAACAATACGTAGTGTACACAGCTTCGAAGACTGAGCAAATCTGATGCGCGGGTTCAAATACCGCATGATGTGTAGAAAGTTTTTCAAATAAAATTGGATTAAAGCTCAGCACCACTATAAAGGAGACTGATGATAGGGCTTTGCACCCCTTGAAATAGCTATATCTCTAGCCAAACAAAAATAAAACGAATTAAAATACCCAAAATTAATTCGTAAGCAATTGGTGGTAGCACGTTTAAGTTGTTGTTGTTGTTCAAAATTCAATAAACAATACAGTTTTTTTTTTAAATATGTTTCTTATATTTCGAGCCTCTGGATATAAATTCCAAAATTTTAAAAATAGCCTGAGTTATTTTTCTTAGTTAAAAGGGTTCAACGTTAATAATTTTGAGTGGTTTTTTTTTAAGGATTGTGAAGGGGTGGAGAGGGCTTGGTTGTGGAAATTTGTAATTTTCATTTAACAAACATATTCTATAACATATCAAAAATTTAGAACTACCGAACCTTTTTAAGTGTAAGCCCCACCCCACGTGATCATATCCATCCATTGTGGCTAGTAAAAATGATATCTGATGTGAATGCAGTTGCCAAACAATAAAACCTAAACTGGATGGACATGATCACGTGACCTTCGGTTGCGCAGTGCGTATGCGTAGTGCATATTGCCCGGATATGCTTGGTCTATGTTTCAAGCGCGAGTGACGGAAAAAGTTTTTCAAATAAAATTGAACATATAAAGACTCTTAAGCACCAATAAAGAAGTGTGGCGACCGTGAAATAGCTACATATAACTCCGGCCTATAAAGCTTGGTGGTAGCTCACTCAAGTTCTACACATTTTTATTAAAAATTTTTTAAATAAAACACTTGTTCTTTCCACAGTTGTGGAACTGTGGAAAGAACAAGTGTTTTATTTAAAATTTTTTTAATAAAAATGTGTAGAACTTTAAATTTCCATCAAGTGGCCAACCACCGCTCTATTGAGCATATAATCACTCAAGTTGTTGTTAATTCATTCAAACCTTCAATGTTTTTTTTGTTTTGTTTTTTCTATCACCGTAGATTTGAGTTAGGTTAAAATCTCAAACACGAAACTATATGCAAGTTTAAGAAAATCCGATCTCAGAGATCTGAATAGGATTCCTCTGCAAAATTTCTCAGTTTTGATTTTGATTTCAAAACTCTGAATAAATAAAAATTAATTTGGTTGCAGAAACGGCCCATGAAGAACCATGGGCCTAGCAACTTACAACTCACAACCATTTCTGTGTGCGTGTCTGCCAGGAATGGAGGGGACCTACAGTTTATTGCCGAATCCGAACGGCTAAGGTGAGCAAGAGATACTCTTGGATGATTTGTCACTCGCAAGAAGTAGTAGCTCCGAATAAAACTTAATTGGAAGCGGCTGGTATTGAACCCCAGACCTCTGGCATGACAGTCCAACGCACTAACCATTTCGTCACGGGCTACTACAAACCTCTGAGGAAAAATATTCATGAATTAGCTTATTGCTCACTTTTTGACGTAGAGAAATCTCTGAGACCTCATTTTTCTGAAAACTTCATAAAACACTTGCTGAACCAGCATAAGAAATTTGACGTTTTTCAATTAACTTTATATTTAAAGCTGTTAAATACAAAACTGTTAATTTCTACTTGACTATTTACAAACCACATCATAGCTTTGTCTTAAATGTGACGAACAAACTTTTCACATGTCCTTTTTTGCGATTTCCTATATGGTTGCAACTTTTAAACTCAGTCACCAATATCGTTTCCATCACTGTAACTTTCCAACTGCACAAATTTTATAAACTAGAATCCTATGCTTCAGTGTGATTCAAAAACTTTTCTAGTCAATTACTACAAAACACTTCGGTTATTACACATGAAGCTTTCACACGCACAGTTCCACAAAGTTTATAATTCCACATCCTAAATAACCCCAATATACCATACACCATCAGCTTCAAATTTGATAAACAAAATAAGTTTTCAAAGATAAACTTTGCGAAACCATCAGTTACAAATTACGAAATGAAATTGTAGAATGCAGGTACGATTGTGTATAGAAAAATTTTTCAAAAACTTTCAAACATACAGAAACATCCCTCCAACTAAAACCAAATTAACCAACCTACCTTCATGTTTTGTCGAATTGATTTCTCCACATTGTACCACCCTCTTCGACGTCGCGGTAACATTTTACAATTTTATGCAGGATTAAAAAAAAAAAAAATCTACTTTAAATGAAATTTGTAATTGAAAATAAAATTAATCAACCGTAATTGTGGTAAGTAAGTAAAATAAGAACTTTTTTTCTCCATTTATCGATTGCTCATCAAAGAACTCGCATGTTAAAAATAATTTTAAACATAAAATCAATTGAAAAAAAAATTGAAAAAAAAAAAATAATAATAAAACTTTTTTCTCGGTTTCGATTGGCAAAAGTTTGCCTGCACCACATTTACACCACCGCACCGACGAACAGCACAGCACAACACACACTTAAAACAGATTGAGATGCTTATTTTGACAAACGAACCAATTTGTTGTCAAAATATTTGAGCAAAAAAAAGCGTGATCACTCGCAGATACAAGAACTCATCAAAAGCCAAAACACTCGAGAAAACTAATTAACGAAGTTTTACGGTATCTACTCGTAGATGCATCATTCTTAACGTCAACGACAGACAGTTCGATTTTTTACTGCAAGCCCGTTCGAAAGGTAAAAGCGATCTAACCATCTCGTCTAGTGTTTACAATCGGTGGCTCTGGCGACGCACGCGGTTAAAAATTCAAGACAACTACAAAACGTAAAAGATACTTCACCGTCAGAGAATGAAAGCAAAAGATACATTAGCTGTTGGTGTTGCTGTTTGCTTTGCAGTGGCGGCTGCTGGCTGGTGGTGGGGCAGGCAGCTTGTGGCGGTGCATCAACACCGCACCTTCAGTTTGTTGGGGCTTTGGGAGTTCCCCAGAGCTGGGAAGGGGGGGGTTGAGTTGCCACCTAATCTTCTCCTGGGGTCGTCGTCGGAAGCTGAAATTTCACATTCACACAAAAGTTATATGCTTCGTGGGCCATCAAGCTTGATGGTGACACTTCTGCAGACATCACAAACGATTATGGCTTTCGTTAAAAACGAGGGTTGGAATGGGAGTCTTTTTTTTTAGTGCTACCATGTTTTGTTATAGTTGCATGATATTACACTGTGGAGTTTTGTATGCACTGCACAGTGCAATGACAGTACCTCACAGTGAACCTGGGTCTCTTGATGTTATTGTGTTTTTTTTAGTAAGTATAGCGGAGCGTAGATCCGTTTTAGGGTGTAGGTTCAGCAAACTCTGTATAAAGTATCGGTCATAGATACAAAGATTCTATTATGTTTGTGCTTTTATGCTCTTTAGTCTTTACACATGACAGGCTAACAAGAAAACAGAGTTTAAACAATATGAAATGCGAAATGCGTTATTGTTGGCTATATTGGAATTGATATGGTACGTGTAAATTGTACGTTTTATGTGCGTCAGTTGCATAGCCATTGCTCGTGAAATGGAAAACCACAAAATCCGTTCTGCAGCTTTACATTCGGATCAGGGTTGGTATATTTGGTCATTGGCTCTAACTCGGGACTGGGAGATGTTTCACATAAACCTTAGAGGTAGATATTAAATTTATTAAACCATGAAACGTATAGGGTTCAACTTTATGCTTGTGCAAGGGCATGGCTGGTTGTTGTTTAAGGGCATGATAGCGTTTCAAATACAATAGGTATATTGAAGAGCAAGTATGTACATATTTTCACTGCAATAGTGTTACTACTCGTATCTACATTGTTTTACAGTACAATGACTGTATAAAGTATAGCGAACTTGAGATATCTGCTATTTCACTTATCAATGAATTTAAAATGCATGGCTGGGTCATATGAATTTGATTTAATGATTCAAGGATATTTACCTACCTACTAAATAAATATATTGAAAATGTAAGGTATTTTTTGAAATTAAACTTCTTTGGGCAGAGTATAAAATTTCGAGGCCAAATTTTATAGAAACCTTTAAATGAAAACTTTGACGTGGTTGTATGGGTGATGGTGGAGTAATTTTAGAAAATATGCACGACTGAATCAAATTTACTTGTTCTTGTGGTTAACAGTACATCGACATTTAACTTAAAAAAAATATTAAAAAAGTCAAAAGTACTAGAAAATTAATTTTTGGATTTATTTTTACTTTTGTTTTGGTTGAATATTTTTTTTTTTAATTTTAAAATGTTATGGGTAGGTATTGTTTTAAATTAAGAACATCAGATACTAAACTGTTACAAAATTGGTCGAGTGTTTAAATAACTGTATGTGAAAAACTCGCAAAAATAAGACAATTTCTTTAAGAGACGTCAAAATTCGAATTTGTATCCAAAATTTCAAATTCAATTTCTTAAAAATCACTTTAGGAATACCTAACAGGTAAAAAGTTTACTAAAAGCAGCAAGAAACATTTTTTTTTTTCAATTTGAAGAAGCCAACATTATTAGATGGAAAAATTTTACCATGAAAAGCATTCAATTTTTTTTATTTTCTTTAGTTTTAGTGTATCATACCAATAAAAAATACTAAAATAGGGCGTAACAAAATGCCAATATTTAACAAAAATTTTTTTCACTATTCAGTTAAGGTCTCTCTGGCCTCTCCTATTAAATTTATTCTATCAAAACACGTCAATGTTTTGTCGAGGAAGACTGGTGCAATAACTTCCAAAAAAAAAAAAAATATAAAAAATTTTGTAATCTGACTTCATTCAAAGACCTTTATTTTGTAGATCTGACTATTACAAGTGAACAAACCTACGACAGTCAAAGATATTTACATAAGCCACAACTTTTACCTTATATTTAAAAAAAAAAAACTGATTTTTCAAGAAGACAAAAAAAATTAACTTTATTCCCTTAACCGCCCCCTTCTCCATCCCCCCCCCCCCCTTCTCCTCTTAGAACCCTTAACAGATACAAATTAAGGGTATTTTGTGAAAAAATGTTTAAGGCATACAAATAAAGCTTTCCACTAAAGTTGAACTTTATCAGAATTCGGAGTAAAAGTCAAATTTTCCTGGTATATTATTACAAATGTTAATAATTTATCTAAAGCAAAAGGAAATACAATATAAATCTATGTATGTATATAAAACATTAAACTCCGATACTAATAATGTGAAACTTTTTCTAAAAAAAGGTAAACAAGTAAAAAATTATTAAAATTAAAAACAAATTTTTATACACATTTGTAAACATTATAGTGAAATTTTTCTTCACCCCTTGTCTACAGACTATACTTAAGTTAAGATCAATAAGTGTAAGTAGCTTAAAAGTTAAATATAATTTGGTGGCGCGACAGATCGTGTGGAACCAGGCCCTAGTGACGTACAACTCTCAACCATGACTGTGAGCGTGTTATTGGCAGGAATAAAGGGGACCTACATTTTTCTGTCGAATTCCGAATATCTAAGGTGAAAGCACTTATTCATAACAAGAGTTACCTTTGGATGATTTGTCACTTCCTAGAAAGAGGCAGTAGACGTTTTTTTTTTATTATTTTTTGGTCCATGTGGCTGGGAATCGAACCGAGACCTCTGGCATGACAGTCCTACGCTTTAACCGTCATACCACGACTTCTACATAGGTATATAAGTAGTTAAACATGTGAAAATCAGAAATAAACTCTTTTTCGATCACGATAAAAAATATTACGTATACGCCACAGTGAACATATATTATTAAATTATATTTAGTGGAAATAATTTCATTTATGTAAACATATAAGTTAATTTAATTACGTTTCATTTAATCATAATAAATAAAAATGTAAAAGTTCGTTTGTTGGCAATCTTAAACCTCTTAAATGCTTGGGAAGAAACGTTCTTCATTTAAAGTGTAAGTATAAGATGAAAAAGGGTAAGAATTAAAAATGGTGTGTATTTTAAAAATTTATTTTAGTATTTGAAAATCATATAATACTTGCGGATGTCCTTTTGGGATCTCTCAGGACTCGATATTCTTTAAAATTAAGCTTTTAATAGGATGGATGTAAAAACAAAAAATATTCGATTTTAAAAATTTTTGTTTTTGATGAAAAGTAATAGAAAGGATGGACTCAAAGCATCATTAAAAGCTAAATATTTTTTAAAAACTTATCTATTTTTCATATTTTCACATAGAAAGACTTAAGGGTTTAATTAACTTGGCCTTCATTAATGGTCACTCATAGTTAAAAATATTTTGTTTGATTTGTAAAAAAAAAAATGATGAAGAATATTGGGCTGATTATGATTACCGATTTCGGTGCATGCGTGAGAATAAGACTTACTTTTACTATAATCACAATTGCCGAATGCCTTAATATACAAATATATTACGTAGATACTTAAGCAAATACATATGTATACATAAATATTATTGTATCGACCTGAGCAATAGTTGCTGCAGTCTATTTTCGGAGCATTCTTCAATCAATAAACCAAAAACATGGAATTTCCAGGAATTCGACAGTGGAAAATGGAAAACATTGAAAGTAGACGAACTATAAAAAGCCGCAATCATTAAAATTCATCATTGAAAATTTTAATGATTTATTTCAAGTCGTTTATAAAGCAAAATTTATGAATATTTTGATGCCAAAATTAAGCCTATGCCTTTATAATATAAATCTAGACAAACGAAATTTCAATTCGGCCCAATCTTCCACATAAATTGACTTTCATTATTTCAATTATTGCACTACCTTATCAATGATCATTGAAATAATAAAAATTATTTCATGAGAAAGGTTGGGCCGTATTTAATTTTATTTTTGGCCAAATATATTAATTAAACCATAAGCTTTATTTTGACATCAAAATTATCATAGATTTTGAACCCTAAACGCCTAAAAATGAATCATTAAAATTATCAATTATGAATTTAAATGATAGCTATAAACTGGCTCCTTATTAACATCATATCGATTACGTACAACGGCAACAAAGTGTATAATTCCTTATTGCATTTTGAAACTCTTAAATATTTTGGAGTATGGATTTGATTCTTGTAGTAGCCGTGGCGTAATGGTTAGTGCGATGGACTGTCATGTCGGAGGTCTAAGGTTCGATCCCCAGCCTCGCCACCTATTTATTTAAAAGAAAAAAACGGCTACTGCCTCTTGCGAGGAATTGACAAATCCTCCAAGAGTATCTCCTGTCACAGAAAAGTGCCGCTCGTTAGCCGTTCGGATTCGGCAATAAACTGTAGGTCCCCTCCATTTCTGCAGACACGCACACAGGAATGGTTGAGAGTTGTAAGTCAGTAGGCCCTAGTTCTTCATGAGCTGTTGTGCCATCAAATTTATTTATTTTTTTATGAATTTGATTCTTAAAGAGGTTTTTTTTTTTTTAATATACCTTAGGTATAATATTTTGTTCCCATTAAATTAACCAAATTTTCAATTCAATTTATGTTAATTTTTTAAAATATCGAGGCCACACAATTGCTCCATAACTTCCACATATTATAGTTGAGTCTGTCTAGATAGCCCAATGGATAGTTTTCCTTTTCTACCCAAAATTGCAATGTTATGTAGCTCAAAAATTTAATTTGTTAAGTTGTGTCGTTTTTCTTCCGAACCGACGACGCACGATGTATGTTTTAATAATAAATCACATACATATATGTAATAGTGTACATTTAATGTTATTATCTTTATCACACTCTTTGGTTGAAATAAATAATCATGGGAAGACATGCAATCCACTTTTGGTTCTCACGTAAGTTTTCTGTAGACCTCAAAAATGTTACTTCGGAAATTATCATATAATAAATATAGAAACGTTTAATGGAATGTTATGTTTCTCATAGTGAGCTCAATCAATTAGTCAAATTAATAAACCAGTATACTATCTATTTCAAAGCATTGATAAATGGATCTTTAATTTGAACCAGTTGCGTGAGAATTTTCTTTTTGTTTTCGAAAAATTAATTTTAATTAATTGAGAAAAATTAATTATTCAATAGGAGTACAACAGAGATATGATTAAGAATAATTTAATAGATAGATAAAGGTACACAGTTTCACTTTTACTTAATTGTTTCACTTTTATTTTATTTCTTTATGACAGTGCGATAGAATTAAGATAAATATGCCGTTTCCAACTTTTTTATAACAAAAAAAAAAAACAAAAACAGAAGAGTCGGAAACCTCATCGTTCAATTACTTAAATCCACTATTTCACTTTTGATTTAATGGTCTTTGTTTTTTTGCTCTCATTTTCACTTTGTAGTAAATGAATTAATATAAATGCAATATTTTCATATTTATTTTAGTTTGTCATCAACAAGACCAAATAGAGTTCAAAGAAGTTAATTAGAAACGAGTTTGAATTAAAAATGGCCTTGTGGCAAGACCAAAAGAGGGGTTCATTAATGAAAAAGGTACAAAATATCAATGATTTGCACTACAATATTCTATAAACACCAAAACCAGCGACTCTTTAAACAAATTTCTTTGTCTTTTCTTACAAATTTATTGTTCGAAAAAAAAAATTGAATACAAAAATATTGATTAAAAATATTGGCACAAAATTTTAAACATCCTGATGATAAGCATGCTACTACTTAACAATTTTCTAACTTTAAAACTCTTTATTAAAATATTCTAAGTTTTAAACATTTCCTAAATAGTATCATTCTAAACCTATTTTCTTAAGAAGCTCTAGCTGAATACGCCTAAAACAGTGACAGTTCAACCCATTTTTGCAGTTTTAGCTGCCAAAGTGACACTTGGACTTAGTATGATACTAACAAGATAAAATAGGCATTTGGCGATTTTAACTTTAGTAAAATGTTAAAATAATACGATAATACGATGCGTACTCGTTTAAAATTTAAAAAAGCCTGTTTTTAACATAGCATCATACTAAAAATGCTTTAAAATCATACGAAATCTTTTAAAACTTTGCGCCATTGACATTATTAAATGTTACAAAAAAGCAAAGCGGCAAAGTCATAAAGCAGAAAAGTGACAAATCAGAGAAGCGACAAAGAAAAGAAGCAACAAAGCAGAAAGGCGCTTAAGCGGTAAAAATTCAAGGCAATTGCGATGCATTCCCACTAGTTTCACGTTTTACCTTCTTTCTCGTCATTTGTTTTCGCACAGTTTTGAAAATTCGGTGTTCATTTTTTGTAATATTTTTAGTAGGTGCCTTCGCTTTATAATAATAATTAAAACTTGAGCTGATTTTTCAATCGTCAATTAAACATTCAGTTAGCTGTCAGAAGAATAAATTGCTTTATCTGGTGATTAATTGCCTATTGAAAAATTGGCCCTAAATTACCTTAAAGTTATCATTACACAATATACATCTCTCTTCTAGTTTAATACTACGAAAAATCATCAAAAACGAGTAATTTTTCATCCAAACTTTAATAACATGAGTTTTACTTTTTAAAACCTTGACGGTGTCAAGAAATCCTCTCAATCTCAATAGAAACTTCAGTTCTACAAAAAGAAAACCTATTTAATCTTGTTTACAGTTTTAAAGCACTACAATACGACAACGATCTCTGTAAGAACTTTTCCACTTACACAATATTACAACGTCCTTTTTTTTTCTATCCACAAACTTTTGTAGAAAATAATATAATTAACGAGGAAAGATATCCTTTAACGTGGTCTTATCTATCTTCACCATCATCCTCCTTTATATGTAAGTAGGCGATTTTTTTTTATAGAATGTTTTCTTTTTTCATATCGTTTAGCATTCGTTGAAAAAGTTTTTTTTTTTTTTTATTTCACTTGCCGGAAATTGCTATTAGAGAATAACCAACCTTTTAGGGGTAATATTTTTTTTACGCAAGTCCTCTTGTAAGCTTTTTGGAATAAGTTGGCTATTTGAGCGAAAATAATACTTTAACTTGCTGGAAACATTTATTGGATCTTTAAAACCTATTAAAATATGGAAAAGGAAAAGTATAAAAAAGTTAGTGGATACCTCTGCCTTGGTCACAATTTTTGTGAGATTCCCTAGAAGTGAAATCGAGATTTATTTTAGCTCAAAAACGAACAGTTTTATTTTTTTTTTACTTTGACTTTTCATTAACGGCTTAACCGATTTTAATCAAATTTTTTACTCTTTAAGAGGTACTTTCAAGTATGCATACAAATTTAAAAAAAAAAAATATATATTTTTTGATTAGTTAAAAAAAGTTCATTTTTTTTTTGAAAACGGGTTGAATATTTTTTTTTTTTTTCAAATTAAGGTTTTAGTTGTATATTATTAAATTCTTATATATAGATATATAAGAAAATTATTACATATTTAAGAACATCGCTCCAACGATTTTTGAATTTTTTTCTGTAAAAATTCATATTTTTTCAAGAATTAAGAAGGTTCTTCAATTTGAGATGAAAACATTTTTAGTGCTTATCTGTCAAATTAAATAATGTGTTTCATGCTTTTTTACCTGCGATATATACATATACACTTATCGCATTTGAGATTTTGATCAAACTTGATATTACGATGATAGGGAAGACGAGAAAAGTGGGTCTCAAAATTCCGTCCGTCTGCCTGTCTGTCTGTCTGTCTCTGTACTCGACTAGCCTAAACGCATAGGTTGATTTTATTTAAAACTTGGTATATAGCGTTTTTTGAACATTCTCCCGATATGTTTTTTAATTTTTTTAGGACCAAATAATAATTTATTTTAGCATTTTTGGAAAATCTTACTTTGCAAAATTTTTTTTTTTGAAACCCAAATTTTTCGAAATATACTCACTTGGTTTTTAAGAAACTTGTTAGCGAGCTGTTTTTAAATTTTATCTATATAGATTATTTTGAAAAAAAAAAATTTGTATTACCTACATATAGTCAAAATTAACTGTATCTTCTATACAACACTTTAAAAGCCGTTACAGAAAATCTTAATTTTCTCGAAAACGACTAAGATTGTTCTGAATATTAATATTAGTACCTACGGTCTATCATAAACCAAAAACAAAATTTATAGTTAACTATAATTAACAGTAGCTCTCATAGAATCATTATTTTGATTTTTCACTATCACATTATCTGTATCAACGATTTCAATTAAATGTCAATTTTTTTTTTAAAATTTGATAATTCAAAAACGGGTAGATGAATAGTAAATACTAAACAATGGTGTTCTATTTTTTTTTTAAAAGTGTACAAAATTTTATTTAAAAAAAAACCGCTCCTACGAATTTGACTCAAAAACTCAGATTTGTTGAGGAAATCGGATGGTGTACTTTTTGTAGCTCTCAAAACAATTTAAGAAGATTTTTTTGATAAAGTTTATTTCGAATTATGTTGATTTTTAATACTTTTTAAATTACAGAGCTATAAGTTCGATTGTACCTTAAACTTGAGGCTGCCATAGAAAAAAATGATTTCTTTTCAAAACATTTTTGGACCTAGAAAAATTGTGGTTGTATGTCCATTGTCCATGGTCTGGCGATATAATACAGTCGAATAAAACTCCTGGTCTTCAATACAGTCTACTAAATCAAAACCAAAATAATTCTTTTATTTGTGTTTTCCTTTTTCTTAATTATTTTTAATTTTATTTAATTTTTAAAATTCTTTAAAATTCCAAGAAATTTTTACTACAAGAGCAAGTTTGTGCGATCTTGCATTTTAGTTTTCTATACAAAATTAAAACTTGCCCTGCTTACAAAAAAAAATAATAAATCAAATTATTTCCCGGGTAACAATATCGCTTTTTGTGCATAAAAATTAAAGAGTTATATAAAGAAGTCTTTTCAAACGAGAATTAAACGCCTCGATTATTGCCCCTTCATATTTATGCAAGTACTTGGTATAATCAATTAATTAGGTAAAATGAGAATGAGGTCAAGTTAGACGTCAGGGGGAGTGGAGTTTTTGTTCCTGTAATTTTTTTTTAACACGTCTTCGGCCCTAGGTTAGGTTTAGGTTAGGTATAGTAGGAATAGAAAAGAAGAGCAATTAGAACTTAAGATAATCAGTTTAAAATTTCATAAGACCCTACGAACATACATAAGTAGATATTTTCTTCATCTTCAAATTTTATTAACGAGATTTAATTATTTAATTAATTTTCCAGATAAGAGGTTATATGAAATCCATTTTTCTACTGATGGAATTTTAATTTATCTGAGCAAAGAAAGAGTAGTTATAAGAGATAAGTTGACAAAAAGATAAATTATAATATTCTTAAGAATTTTGCACGCCCTTGACTTTTAAATTTCTTATTTTAATCACTTTATACAATATGTTCTATATTAAGCAAATTATTGGTTCAGTGTAGACAAAAAAAAAATGTGACTTTCATCAAATCTATAACATTCTATTACTCAAAAATCTTTTAACAAACTCATTTTTTCACATTGTTGTCTTTTATGAAAAATCTCATACAACTGTATAGGTCTAACCTGTATTTTTAAAATAATATCTACATAAATTACTAAATAACACAAGAATAATTCTCACATCAATTTTCCCAAGTTATTAAAAATCCATTTAACAACATTTATTTAATTTTTCTCGTGAAGCCCAATTAGCCATGGCCCATCATCATAATTTTTTTTGAATGGACTATAGCAGCGCAGTTGAGAAAATAACAACAGCAACAACTAGCAAAAATGATGCACCCGAAGCCAAAAGAATGTTCGTGCATAAAACATCAAAAAATCTGATACTGACAGCAATAGTCTACACTCTACACGCAAAACTTTGCTTAGCATTGCACCATATCGACATCGAGACATCACTTCCTTATTCGACGTCTAAACATTCAACAATGTGTGTTCTCAGTTGAAAACGAGCTACACGGCCAAAACTATCCCAATGAGTAGGTATCAGAGTCGAAAAGAGTTTCCCTATAATTAAGCTAATTACACAAAAACATGGTTCGAAAACAGTTCACATTTCGCGCTTCTTTGAATGCGAAATTGTGTTGTCTAACACGTACAATGCATAATATGCCTCCGCAGTACAGTGGACTATTTTAACAAAAAATCATGGAATACACTTGGTGCAGACGTGAAATTCCAATCAATGTTTGTATTCTGAATTTAAAATTAAAAACCTTTTTTCTTGAATCCACTGTTTTGTAAGCATTTTAACGTTTAAGGCCCAGTTTTTCAGTTAAGAGTTTTTTAGTTACGAGTTAAACCAGAATAAGTGAGCTATGTTCAGTAAATCCCGTGTTAATCCATACCTAGTTTGTAGGGTTAACTTGGATTTAACTTTAATCTCGCACTGAAAAACTAGGCCTAATAAATGTTGTACAAAGTCCAAATTTCAGTGCGAGATCAACCTAGTCTCTATGTAAAAAGTTCAGTTCAATTATGAAACATCTTTTAAAGTCAAATTAAACCTCAAGTATATCGGAAGAGTTAACCTCCAAATTTAAGGGTATGCAGTTTCAGCCAAATTCTTATTCAACAGGCCACACAAGCGAAATTTGTCTATAGTCTCCAATTAGGCTATGAAAATAAAGCACACAAATATTCATGGAGAGTCAAAAATTAAAAACAGGAAAATTGTTTTAATATTATTATAAAAGCATTTTTTTTGTACATGTTTTATGTTAAAATAAGCCACTGTTTGTTGTTCCTAACTGCCAACCCACCATCACCAACGCTAAAACTAGCACATATAGTTTTTATGAACTACTTTAAAAACCTAAAACTCAAACTACCGCATCCTCAAACCCATAATGGCACCAAAAATTATATAAAAAACAAATTGAAATGTGGCCAAGTTTTTGGAGCGTCTATATATAAGCGTGATATTAATTTTAAGCTAATTCTATTGTGTTACGAACCATAATTGGAAGTTGAATGCTTCCATTAGATATCAATAATCGTGAATAAGTAAGTCAATAAAATGATTGTCAGTGTATCATGGCGGGTGATGACGGTGATTGATATATCTAATCTTCATTGCGGGTGGAGTGGACATAAACCTTTCGCCATAAATTATGTCAGCAAATAGGGTAAAGTGGGAAAGATAATTACATACTTAATTCATAGTTATATCAAAAGGGCAAGTATTGGTTTCGTGTAAAAAAAATGTTGAGGTTGTAATCAAAATTGACACTACGATGAGGGAGCAGTACGAAAAAGTGGTATTTTTATGAAGCGAAATTCGAATTTTTGATTTATGTCATCTGAAACAGATAGCTGACATACAATTATTTTGGTTTTTCAAAATTTTCTCAAAAACAGCTCTAAAAATTTTGTAAACAAAAATATTCGAATTAAATGGTAAAAATAAATATTTTGTTTCTCTTAAACAAGTAAGCCCCATTATTGGGAAGGACCTTGGTAAGGTTTCGTGAAATAACTCTTCCATAAAAAAAAACTCAAAATTAAGTAAACCCCGCAAATTTTTGTCATATGAAAATACTTCCCATGTTTTGGGATTTATTTCATTGATTTTTGAGGACTTATGTATATATTTCGTTTTTTGTTTAGGAAGTTATTTAACAGAATAGTGTTCTCTTTGTTGTTATACAAGTATTTAGTAGATAATAAATTTTTAATAAATTACGTTTGTGAAAATAAGAAGTTTTCCTTTTTCTACGGCATGACAGCGAAACGGCATGACAGATGAAACGAATAGGACTAAAGGTCGCAAAAAATAACCCATTTGAATTTTATTAAATACAGTCCACTAAAACAACAACAAAAATAATTTTCTATTGTTTTTGTTTTCCTCTTCTTCATTTAATAGACACCAGGGTTTAACTGGATGTAGACAGGGCCGGACCTACCATATGTCTAAGATGTGCAACTGCACAGGGCGCAAAGTTCTATGGGCGCATTGCTAAGAGCAAGAAAATGTATGTGATCTTACGAAATCAAATATTTACTGCCATGTGAAAGTTTTATTTTTTACGCAATGAGTGGCGAAGCTCATGGGAGAAAATGTCAAAAAAAACTTATATTTATACGGAATCATAGAGCCTGCAGGTTTTCTACTACGCACTGTACAGTGACTTTGTTTATGGATTTTCTCATCTACGAAAAAAGCAACAAATGGAAATTTTAATAGAATGGAAAAAAAGTAAAGAGTGACAAAATTCAAGGGATGAATGTATAGTCGAATCGTTCTCTCGCAGGCAATTTGATTTTCGTTTTGATTTGTTCTTTGTGTTTGTTAATAACTGTTGTAACGACTACTTTTGTTGTATCTGGTCTGGTGCAGATTGTTTTAATTGTTTTTTAGCTTTGTTGGTTAAATAAATATCAGTGAAGTGAAAAATAAATTGTATCTTGTGTTTCCGTTTTTCTAATATGAACAAAAAAGGGAAAAGGCTTATGCAAATATAAAAAGGGGCGCTCTCTACAAATTTTGCACAGGGCGCAAGTTTTGTATGCCCGGCCCTGGATGTAGACCAACTGTATGCTCAAAACCTCAAATGGGTTAGCACAGCGTGTAACTGGATCCTTAAACACATACAGCCCTATTAATAAAAAGTCACTGTCCGCTGCTTAACACACGTGTTAGCTAGCACACGGATAGACAACTTGTTCGTTGGATAACTTTAATTATTAATAAATATATCATAATAGTTCCAGTCTGTACCACTTAATGTACGGCAACTCTTCATCAAATCGTGGAATTATTCTTATACATGTGTCACACGCATGCACTGATTGATGAAAAATATATGCTTGTAGTTGAACCGGTTATTATGAAATGTAAGCATGTGTGTGTTATGAAATTATCCATCCCTTAAACGCCAAATTTGGCGAGTTAAAGTTATCCGCTCGCTGTCACCATGTCACAGCCCATTACATATTTATTAATATGAATTACAAGTTGACAGATGTGTTAGTCTTATCCTTCCGTTGTTTTCCGTTTATTGATACGGGGATAAAGTGCAAAGCAACGAATTCGGATAAAGCATTACCAAAACAGTATACTCGTATTCATACCACGCACCGCAACTTATATCCTTGAGGACAGCCTATGACAGTATGAGACTAGAGTAGAACCTTGAAATTTTCTTAATAAATTATGCAGGTTAATGATCAAGACATCAACGTAACAAGCAAACTAAGAATAGTCGGATTGTTGTCCAGGCCAACACAAAAGAGATTCCGACAAGAAATTAGTCTATGCTGTCTCCTCTTTAACCTGTCATTGAAGAAAGCTATACATCACTGTGGAATGTCAAGGGACTATCATGATTGTAGCATTCATATTATATGAACAAGCCCATTGAGAAACACTCTGTAGGTAATCACGTCTATGATTTGAAGGATTGACATCTATTTTCTTGCATCTGAAATTAACTGCTACCAAGATAAAAAGTAATTTATAAGACCGTACTTTGTACAGGTTGCCCCGAAATCACTGCCAAAGAAGAAAACCATGAGTTCTGGAGGTCATTTCTAGTCGAAAAACTTAAGAGGTAATTTTCTCGTTTTCGCTTCGGTTCGACCTATAACGGTTTTTATGATTTTTTGTCTCGTTTCTTTAAGTGGCTCTAACTTTGCCAAACTCTAACTGATTCCTGAGTTTGTTTTTATATTTACAAAAGGGTTATTAGGACCTCTTACGCACCCTACAACATTTTTCTATGCGGGTAGATAACGGTTTTTCCGCTATTTCTTATAAAACCCATTTGTTAGCATTTTTAGGTTGTTTTTTTTTTTTTCACAAAAGCACGTGATTAAGTAGATATCACTTTTCTTTTTTTATTTAAAAAAAAATTAATTTTTTCTCTTTAAAATACTTCACTTTTTATACCAAAAAATAAATTTAAAATTATTAACAAAATAAGAAAATTTGAATAAAATTTCAAATTTTCTTGAATTTTCTTTTCTGTTTTATTTTGTTAATAATTTTAAATGTATTTTTTGGTAAAAAAGTGAAGTATTTTTAGTTTTAAAAAATTCTTGTCTAAGATAACTACTATTAACTACTATATTTTTAAAAATTATTTTTTAAGTAATTTTGAAAACATGAAGTTCATATGGTCAGATAAATTACTTTCACACGGTCTAATGTGAAATGTGATTTTGGTAATTTTCAGTTATAAAATTCCATTTTAAATTTATTAGAATGACGTTTATTAGCTTGTTTACCCTATTTTTCAATAACCTGCTGTTAATAACATACAAAAGCCAATTTTAACAATTCTGTGCACCAAATGCATTAATTATGCATCATTGAATGATTTTATTACATACTAAAGCTTGTACATAATACGTGTTATAAAATAGTTACAGGCCTACCTAAGTTACATAATTTGTAGCGGCGGCCGGCGCTGCGTTGGTAGTGAAAAATTGCTAATTAACAGGCAATTATTATCCATTTTGTTGTGTTTATTGTTAATTTTTCCACTTCAACACCTTAATCACTCATTGAGCGAATAAAATTCATTTTATCTTAAAATAGTCAACATTCAATGAAGTTTATAAATATTCAATTTATTGTTTTGGTAAATGATTAAATTGTGTTTTATGTTTTTCAATAAATACAAAATGACATACAAAATGCTTTCAAACTGGGAAATTATATAATTTATTCAAATTATGATGTTTGTTTGTCATTTGGACCTTATGGGATTATTTAACAATTGCTGTGTGGAATTATTTATTTCAAAATGTAAATTAAAGAGAATTCTGAAAAGAACAATACCTAGATTGAGTTTTCCAATCACATAGAAAATAAAATCTATAATAAAGGACCATGGGAACTTTTGTATGGGCTTTGGGCCCAACAGTGATGAAAATTATGTTAAAATAAAGCTTATGGAGACCACTTTATTTTATTATACAATGGCGGCTTAATTGAAATCGAGCGCATTAATGGTTTTTTGTGCATTTTATAAAAAAAAAAAATATTTAAAATAGAAAAAATTATTTAAAAAAATGACAACACTTACTAAAAAGTGTTTTACTTTTTTTGAAAGCCAGAAGTCTGTTCTTTCATTCGTTTTTTTAAATCAACTTTAAAAAATCAATTTCCACATTTAAAAAGCTACGATTTCTGGCAAAAAAAAAATTTCAAAAATTCAAAATTTTTTTAAATTTTGACCATTACATTTTTATAACAAAAAAACTATCCGAGCTACAAAATCAGGGTTTGCGGGTTTCATTAAGTTAAGGGAGACTACAAATTCGTGCAAAAACAAAATTTTGATGGATTTTCGGATTATTTTAGATTTTGGAGGCTCACTTTTGAGCTAACTTTTACCGCCATATTATTCACTCGATACATCCAGATTAAAACCTAAATCCAGATGAATTTACATTGAATTTGTATGATTTAAATCTAGATTTAAGTTTTAATCTGGATGTATTGAGTGAACAATATGGCCATTAAAGTTGTTAACTTGAATATACAAAAAATCGTTTAAACTACAAATTTTGCGTTTGCGCAAGAAATTTAAAAAGCTACAATTTCTGGCAAAAAGAAAAAGTTGAAAATTCCACTTTTTTACAAACTTTCGGTTTATTTTAACGGAAGTAAGAAATTCACTTTTTAAAATTTAAATTCGAATAAAAAATAAACCAAAAAAACTAAAAAATTAATTTTTGGGCAACAAATTAACATTTACAATTAGCTACAATTTTTGACACCAAGAGAATTATTATTGTCGTACTTTCGTTCGCTAACTTCAGACTTATTTTAGCGGTAACTTGGGTATTTTATGATTTATTTGAGCTACAAAATTGCGGTTTTTGCGACTCAAGAGCATTTAAAAAGCTACAATTTTCGGTGTCAATCATTATTTAAAATTCGTATTAATTTAGATTCCGTCTGCTAGCTTCAGACTTATTTTAGCGGAAACTTCAATAACTTGAAAATGCGAGCTACAAATTTTGGGTTGGTGCAACAAATTAGCAAATTAGCATTTAATTATACAAATTCATCAACATTTTTTGATTCCGCCAAAGTAAGGGCTTCTTAAAACTATCACATGGAGTTCCACGGGTAGTGTCCAGTTATGACTGTACTGTAGGTATAAATAGAAAACGGTGCTGGCTAGAGTGGGTCTCGAGTCTCGATCCACAACTCCAAGCTAGCAGTCAAGCACAATATTTGCACTGCCCCGTTCCAACACCCCAAAATGTTTGATTAAAATCATAAAACTTATTTTTACATAAAACAAATCGAGAAATTTAAAAACCCTTTATTATTTGCATTTAAGGTATTTTAATAAACAATATTTTCCACGCTCACGATTTACAATTCTTAACAATCAAAGGGATTATTGGAAATAATAACAATCATTTATTTATAGTTCCATTAAAACCCATAACCCTTTCTGTAAGACCCAAAAAACCATGTTTTGGTAACCTCTATAATATCGTACACAAATTAACCCAAACTCTCATAAGATATCGATTAAAGGATTCTACATCTAAGCCTTTCTGAATACTTCATTTATTCTTGGCATAAACTCAATTTTTCATCCTTATTTTTTTTTTTAAGTCAAAAAAAGATATAAAATACCACAAAATATTGCACGTGGTTCGTATCCTTTCTTTATTCTGCCTTTTTTATTTATAATTTGATCCTAAAGCTTTCTTGATAGAGTAAAAATCTCGTAAATATTAAGAGCTATTGTGTATATCCTTTTCTTTAGGATGAATGAGATTTATTAATAAATAAAAAAACAAACCAAATTTCGTGACAAACATTCTAAAAAAAAAAAAACAACATAAAGCTTGGGGATTAACATCCTCGTGTTTTGACAAAGAAGTAGTTATATTCTTTTTTTTATATTTTCTCAGAAAACTTTGACCTATTGAAAAAATTTATCAAAACCATCATCGATACCATCGCTTTATTCTATTTAACACATTTTTCATTTTCATAAAATTTAATTAATCCATAATCTTAAATCATAAAACCCCTGGCGCCCGCATATCGAAATATCATATAATAATAATCCTCCACACCAAGCTCCTTGCAAGAAAAGAGGACCTTCAGTCTGAAAGCAAGATCTCATTTCGAAGATGGTATGGCAGACCGTGGGGTGCCTAGAGGCTAAAACACATTACAAAGATATTGCCGGTGCGGGCTGACTGTGTGTTGTTGGTTTTAGTTAAGGTCGTAGTACAACTGCTGACGGGGAAGGACAATGTTTTGTCAGTTGTTATTTCCTCCAACCATGATGGAAGAAATGTCAAAGATGTTTTCGTTGTCCTCTGCCGCACGTTTATCTTGTCCTTGTATCCTATTTATTAATATCGACGTGTTTCAATTTGTGTCCAATTTGAAAGGAAATTATTATTATAAACCGTTCATTACGGGACTCCAGCTGTTAGAAACTTGTGTGTAAAGAAAAAAGCAGAAGCTGTAGCTTCTGTGAGTAGAGGTGACTTTTTATTCTTGTATAAAACACCGAGTAAAATTGATTTGGATTGTTTGTTTTTTTTTTTCGTGTACATTATAGGTACGGTACATCCACAGGACTAAAGTTTTAATTATACACCTGATGGATGGAGGTTTTAAGGATTTACTTTAGATATACACACAATTCCCAAGGGTATGATTTCATAAATCAGGTGGTTGTATCCAGGAAAGTCCTTATTTTGGAATTTTTAAGGCTGAATTATTTATCCGGATTTGGCAGACCTTTTTTCGGTATATAAATATTGGTTTGTAACCAGAGACCTCTCTGTCAGAATCAATTTTGTCAGAAGTTTAAATGTTAATCCGTAGTTTCGTATTTTGAATACTTAATGAACTCAACGGATCGATATGGGTATTTTCTCGAGAGATGCGACCGTAAAAAGTATATATTTAGAGAAACTTCCAAACTTCTATCAACTGATTAGAAGAATTTAAACTCTAGAAAAGGCTGCTGGAACACGCAATACAGTAAGGATACAAAATATTTTTGAAATTGAATTCTGGTGTGCCTTTTTATCTATAAAAAGGTTAATGTATTTTCCTTAAATAAATAAATATCAATGAGTATTTTTTTCATAATTTACATGTACTCAAGGGGTTCAACTATATATTTATGAGGTAATACTACCCAGCACGAGAGTGTAGCAAATTTTTGGCCTTTTTAATAAGACATAAGCATTTCTTAGAATTTTTGTTTGTTCGCGACTTCTTTCAAACAAAAATAAATGAAAAATTTTGAAAAAAAAAATCAACTTCAATAAAAAAAATGCCTCGAAAACTATAGGTACTTTCAAAAAAGCTATATAACACACATTGTATGCTTTCGTTGATTTATAATTCCATTTTAAGTTAATGAAAAACTAGGGTCTAGTGACTTAAAACTCTCAACCGTTTCTGTGTGCATGTTTTTAGGTAGAAATGAAGGGGACCTAGAATTTTTAGCTGAATCTGAAAAGATAAAAAAATTGGCACTTTTTTATGACAAAAGAGATACCTAATTTTGGAGTCGCAAAAGGCAGAAGCCCTAAAATTTTTGTTTTAGTTGGAAAAGGCTGGGAATTGAGCCCAAAATGTAAAATGGAGCACTTGCTCAGAGCAGCTGCTCAAAATAAAAAGCTTTCAGCAAGGCCCTATTTTACCACCAACTTATCACTAATCACTTAGCAATTTATCACAGATCGTAGTACGATTTAGTTACGTGGTGATATAATTTCCCTGGACCTAATATCCGATTTAAGGTTAATAAGCGTTATTTCCGCGGTTATTATGTGATCCTGCCACAACGAAATCATGTCACGATTTATGATGAATTGCTCAGTTATTCGTGATAAGTTGTTGGTGCAATGGCTCTGGTATTTTATATAAAAATTATAGCTTTAAAAAATTATCTTCATACATACCAAGTAGAGAACCTGCTATTAAGCAGGTGATATTTTGAAATAAGTTAAAGGCCGTGTGTGAATTCATGCGCAGATTAATTTTTGACACGAATGAAATGTCAAAATTTTATCTTGGATTAAATCTAATCGAAATTTTAAACGAATTCGCACACGGCCTAATTATGGAAGTTTTTCAAGGAGAGCAATTTTCTAAAAAAAAATGACATAAAAGAGAAAAAAATTATTTTTAAACTATGGTAACATTAACAATGTCATGCTATTCTTTCTTGTAAATCGAGAAATCTCTTTTTATTTTTATTTTCCTTTTTAATACAGTTATTTTAGTGAACTGTTTTTGAAAAATTAATTTTTAAACTCAAAATTTTGAAAAAAAAAAAATGAAAAATTAAAGAAGATATCGTTATTTTCTTAAAAATTAGAAGATATTTTGTCATCTGGTTTTTAGTGTTTGAGCATTAAATATTAAACACAAAAAATTTGAACACAAATTGTTTCAATATTTTTCAAAATGTTGGGTATTTTAAATTAATTTTTCAAAAACTAATCTCTCAAATAATTTAAATTAAAACAAAATTAAAGAATTAACTTCTCGCTTTGAAGAAAAATAGAACATGACATTGTAAGTGTTACTGTTGTTTTTAAATATTTTTTTTCTGTTTTGTCAGTTTTTTTTTTAGAAAATATCCCCTCCCGGCTGAACGGTGGGAAAGAGAAATAAGAAAAAAATCATACAGAAGAGGAGGGGGTCCTCTGATTTATTTCTTATCTCGACTCAACCAACATTCTCTAGCTTTTTCTATAACATGTATAAGATACCTAGGCCAGTAAAATTAGCCTTTCACTGTTTCACTTCAGAAGAATTCCGACAAAGCTAAAATTTGGAGGAGCGATCTTTATGATTATATGCTTAGCATTTCCTAAAAAGTAGGTACCCTAAATTTTAACCCAAGCTTTTGGTTTTGTGGGGTAAAAAACTTACAATTCTATTTTTGTAAATTACTAAAAATTATTTTTTCTAAATGTCAAGGTAAAAATTGTGAATATAAAACTTGAAGAAAAAAATAATGTTCCGCCTTTTTTGTAAGGTTTTTGAGAAAATCATATTATGAAAAATTTTTTGTTTCTTGTTTTTTTTTTTTGTTAAAAAATACAAAATTAGTATTTCGTGTTCGTCTTTAGCAATGATTTAAATATAGTTTTTGAGAAAATCATATTATGAAAAATTTTTTGTTTTTTGTTTTTTTTTTTTGTTAAAAAATACAAAATTAGTATTTCGTGTTCGTCTTTAGCAATAATTTATCATACAGAAAAAAAAACAATTAAGAGGTAAATCTTTCTTTAAATTCTTTACAAATTCACATACATGTACACTGTACAGTTACATACATATAGATAAACATATTTCGATAGACATGCGAGACAAAGACAATTATTTCATTCTAATTACAAAACTTTTGATTATAGAAAATCTTTTTGCAATTTAAGTCTGCCCTACTATTTTCCTCAATCGGTTTTCTGAAATCTTGATGTATAATTTAAATTTATTAAAAATTTCTAGCAAAAGACATTTTTATTTAAAAAATTAAAAGGAATAAAATTAAACTCACCAATAAAAATGCTTCTAAATTAAGAGATTAAAAAATGTTTTTATCATACCTGGAAAGAAAAAAAATAGATATTAAAGCTTGAGATTTTTTTTCTTAAACAAATATTGCAATGTAGATTTTCATATAACTTCACTCTTAAAAAATTTCTGTTGAAAATTGCTACAATTAAATATAGAAATTTATATCGACGCCTATTTTTTTTTCATTATAACCCGGCTGGAAAAATGGCAAGTTTTTGGCTAGTTTAGACAAGGCCCTGGGTAGTTTTCGGTAAGGAAAATCTAGACGAGGAAAACATGACAGACCCCCTTTAATGCCTCGCTGAGAATATTTATTAAGTTAAGTGCTGATGAGGCTCTAGCTAGTAACTAACTAGTGAAAACATTTTATGAAAATTAATAAAATAAGGATCGTTTTAAACTCTAATAACAATATTCATTTTTTCGTAAATTAACCTTATTGTCCTTCGTCGTTTTCCAAGCTTTCGCTCCACAAGCTCTCATTATAATTCTTTAGTTATTTTATTATTATAAAAAGGACTCTATCTCTATCAAGTCTAAGAATTTCATGTTTTTGGAATGTATAGACAAATATACTTGGCTAATTAACACCATAGTTCAACAAATTGAAGCCCGAAGATGGATTAACATATCAGAAACGCGTCGCTTTTATAATTTATATAATTAATAATTAATGTTGTGATAATTTCAAAGTTTACTTTATAATAATAAAATTAAATTATATTTTAATAATCTAATTTTTATTTTTATTTCATTATACACACACAACATGGAGACAACACCCCAAAGATATGTATAGAGTCGGTTCAGTAGTTCAAGACTATACCCCCTACATACAAACCAACAAAGTTTATAACTTTATAATATAGGCTATGTCCATCGTCATGTTACCAATTCTCATACCAATCATTTAATTTATTTTCTGGGATTAATTAGAACTGGTCAGGGCTTAGACAAGATTTAACTGTCGAGGCAAAAAGGTTCATAACTAGTGAGAGCCTAGCGAATGCCTATTGTAACCCTTGCTAGACCCTTGTTAGTAACTATGAAAAACTTTTCAGGGCCTCATTGAAAACTAGATTCTTTTTCCAGGCGGGAAAGTAGGTATTCATAATGAATATGAATTTATTCTTTTTAAATTTATTTCAATAATAAAAAAAAGATTTTCTTAATTTTAAAAATAATGTTATTTTTTTTCGCGGGAAGTTAAAAATGTTCTTAAAAATTCATGTTCTTTGGAAAGAAGCTTTTTAGAACAATTTTTATACAGCATCAGGTAGTTTTTGTAGCTAGTAAATATTAAAAATAAAAATCCTGTTCAGTCCAATTCAAAAAAATCAATTTAAAATCCCGATTTGGTATATAAAATGAATTGTTAATAATCAGAAAGAAAATAGTAGAATTTAACACCTGCTTAACAAGAAGTAGAATATACATACTTTTTGACGAACTGGGCGACGACGTCAACTTGTCTCTTCTTTGCCACTGAGAATTCTAAAATTCGTTCAGAATTTAAGATGGTTCTGGGTCCCATTCTTTAGCTCCACTAACACCTTTCCTTTCCCACTCATCATACCTTTCTTTTCTACATCCTTAAGAGCATAATGGATCCATCTAAGTCTGAGTGAGGTGATGCGTATTGCCTTATCATCAAATGGTCGCAAAGTTAGGACCGCTATTTTCAATTTTAATAAAAAATAGGCTGTGCTTTAATGTATTATGCACCGTAAATACTAAAAAAAAAAAACCTTTAATTTTACGAATGAAACATTACCGCTTAGGTACTTGCATTTTCTTATCTCTACATCACAACACGAGAGCATTAAAACAAAAACACATCACAGTACAAATTGTATTTCTGATAAAATTTAAATTGAAACAAAATAAGTTTTCTATAAAATTAGCAAATGCGTGATTTTTTTAAACTGCGACACCGCTGTCAAGTTGAGCACATTTTAACACAACCTTTTTTTTTTTTAAATTAACAATGGCGCCGCCCTTCAACATTATTAAACCATAAAATAAAATCGTGATTTTTTGCAATTAAATATTTTTTAAAAAACCCTCGATTATAAAAATAGGACATCTTGAAAATTTTGAAAATCAAATTCACTCTTTAAATCAAAACTCGGCAGGGAGTTGATGGTCGAAAATTTGGTGCTTAAGTTTCCTATAAGGATTAAAAATTAAATATTAAATTTTAATATAGGAACCATGATTAACGATACTGTCGAAAACCATATCATCTTTTCTAGACAAGATCTCCATACAAATATAAATTGCAGTGTACTGAAATGGGTTAAATTCTTTTTTCGTAAAGTGCATTAAATTTAACTCAATTTCAAAAAAGTTTCATTCTTTCAATAGAGAAGCTCGACTTTTATAATTTAATCAATTTTTGTTGGAACGAAGTTCACCGGGTCAGCTAGTATCAAATATTATTTTTTGCAAGACATGATGAAAAAGATTACCTAGAACTTGTGTTCATTAAAACTTATGCTTTTTTATTCTATTCACCCTGGTGAATTCGACTAGTTTTCTAACCTAGAAATCGCACTAACGCATTCACCTTGAATGCACCCATCGACCGCGAAACCTCTATGTTACGTGATAAGAAAAGATGCCCCTCATCTTCTCAGATACATCGCAGATTTGCCGTTACAAATTATTATCTATATACCGTGTATTCTATTACACTTTTCTAAATTACCATTTCTCTTAAAACGCGCTTTATTCATTCAATGCCAACGACTTTTTATGCATATATGCACTAAGTGCCCCCTTTTTATATGCAGCAGCGATGAGGGAATCCTCAGCGAGCGAGGCTGGCTATGTAGCCTTGATCTAGCAGCAAACAAAAGAAAGTAATGAGAGAAGAAGTCATGTCATTATGTAAACAACTAAATGCAAACGCACAACCGTGTCAGATGCAACAGATATACCTTGTAGACTCTCTGATTACCAAGTCTGTTCAACTTGGCGTAAGTGCACTTCACTTACAACACATAGATTCAAATGGATGCGCACAATAGGTAGCCATGTACTTCAAGTGATTGTAAGTGGATATAAAAAATTCTGAGTCAAATAAAAAAAAAATGAAGTAACACACTCAGGGAAAAACTGCGGCTTAGATTTTAATACCGACGTATTACATTTTACGATGCTAGCATTTTTAAAAGTTGCATTTGAATCAAAGCCAAAACTATTTAATTCAAATATGAAACACGTTTGATTAATCCTCTCTGAGAAGAGTTACTCAACAAACGAGAAAAGTACTTTAAATCAAAAGGGAAGCGTATTTAATTATGCGCCTTAACTTTTTTCGAACAACTTAGTTCCGATTAAAGTAGAAACGTTTTTAAATCTAATATACTTTTGCTATTTAACTAAACACATTTAACTTAAAAACACTTCCAGCTTTAATGATTAGGAATTTTTTTCTGGTTGGATATACTTCACACTAGGTATCCGCCATGAAATCTATGTAAGATGAACTGAACTTGATAGAAATTGCGTATTGACAATGTCTTTTCAGCATTTTTGTCTTATTTTTTTCAGCCTTTAATTTTTTTTTCATTCGCTTTTATTTTATTTTTCAGTTTTCATTTCAGATTATTTCCCAATTGTTTGAAGAAATTGCTGGCCACAAACATAGTGCTAGACATACAATCAAGAAGCAAACGTATGTATGTAAATCAAAGTAAAAGGGCAATAATTTGGGCCCAAACACTTTTCTTATTAAAATCAAAGCCGCAGGCCTTTGAATCAAATTTAAAGAGTAAGATAAGTAGGTATCAACGAAGTAATTTTAAATAACGAGTTTAATATATTCAAAGTAGAAATGCATTTAAAAGTAATACAAAACGTATTTGAAACAAAAGCGTGTTCCATTGAACTATTCAATATGCAACGTATTTAATTTAAAGTACCTTTCTCTTTGGATTTTATTCAAATACGCGCGGCTTTGATTTTAATAAGAACGTGTTTGGCCCCAAATTGTTGCCATTCTACTTTGATTTAAATACGTTTTCTTTGATTCTATAATGTTTTTTGGCTCAGTGCACTACTGTGCAAAATAATAGAGGTTATTAAGAAAACCTTGAACCTTTTTTTTGAAAAAAAATCGCCTTTAAAAAAATATATTCTTTTTGCATTAATACTTGAAGTATCAAATGAGGAAGGGGTAAGGGACAATTTTTATATTTTTTTTTTATTTTTTACCAACGGTCTTCTATGATATCTATGGTCTTATTAATAAACATTGTCTAACTTTAGACAGCCGTCCAAGTTTTTAAAAAACCTTTCTAATTTTTGCTAAAGTAATCTATCTTTTTATCTTGCTTTAGAAAACGTAATCTATTGTCTAAACCTAGAGAAATGCAATATTTTTTTTATTAAAAAAGCATATTTCCGACTGTTTCAAAATACTTAGACATAGTTTAAATAGCCAAAAATCTAATTAATAAGACCACTAGTATCTAAGTAAATGGTAACCCCAACCTTCAAGGTTCTACGTACAGTACATAACTTTGAAAAGTACTGAATTGATGTACTCACGATACATGTGTAGGTACTTACAAAAAAAGCAGGCAATTACCTCTAATATGTTCAAAGTGGGATTTTTTACCCACTTATTGGGTGTGTTATTAAGTCCTTGAAATTCTTAAAAATAAAATTGTGGATATATGACCCACTTCTCATTCTATTAAAGGGAAATTACGATGCCACTTAATTGTAGAATATTGGTCTACCAGGTGGGTTATAAGTTCACAATTAATTTTAGGCCCAATGTTGAATCATTCATCTTGCGCCAAAATTATATCGAGTTTTGCACGGCACTGTTGATACATTAGAGTTAATGGTTGAATGTTTCTTCTACAAGAAACACACTGTTTCGAGGTACCCAATACTCTGTTCATATCTCATAAGCCGGCCCGACCGAACCCATTACATATTATAGTATGATCTTTACCCACAAAATGACTTTGACTTTACTCCGATGTTGCAAATGCTGTGGAATCCATTAAAGGTATACATATATGATTGCACCTATGCGTATGCACACAATAGAACCCAAACCCAAGGGATATGCATTAATCTCCTGAATGTGAGTGATATGCCGCCGCAACCATTAGACCAGCGAACGGAGGGTGTTAGGGGGACTCTCAAAGGATGCGCTTAGCATGCCTTTGTTAATATAGCTTCCAAGGGTAATAACGGGCAATGTGTCTTCTATTGTTTGTCAAGAGAAAAGGTATTTACTATGGAAATGTTTCACAGGAAGTTACTGTAATTGACATGTTGTATGGGCGAGAGAGGTTAATATGCAAATTGATATCTTCCGGTGTGCACTATACCTATATGAACGCTCTCAGTCACCATTAGGGATTTATTAAGACCTCCCCGCACTGCCATATACTCGTTTTAAAGGCAGGAGAAATTCTAACGGAATTCAGTTTGCAAGTGGATTTTTTTTCTTTTTTATTTCTATATATTTTTATCGTCCTGCTCCTTGAGAACTATAATTGAACGAGCTTGATGGTCAATTAGCCGCATCTTGATGGGACGGAAAACACTTCAATAAAATGATGCCATCTAGCGTGGCCGGCAAGCATAAAGTGTTCAAAATGAAAGTGATTTTCTAAAGTAGCAACCAGAGTTTTTTATACAAGTAAAAAAAGGATGCCTTGATGGATTGATGACCTTTAAATTGTGATGGTGGAAGAAGAACGACGACGACCGACGCGACGTCTCGTAGGTTGGAATCTTTTTACACAAAAGCTTTATGTGTTCCATTAAATTGCAGTTTAAATTATGTAAATGGGTATTTACGGCAGCTTAGTCTAGGCAATCGGTGTTGCGTGGATATTATTTTTTTTTGTTAAGCTCTTTTTCGTGGTCTTGACGTGCTGTAACTTGGAAGAAAAACAAATATTTCAAAGATTTTAAAGAGATTGTTAACACGTCATTGGAAACAGAATTATGATGGAGGATCTTATGGGTTTTAGAGGAGTTCTAAGGATAATAAAGACATATTAAGGAAAATGAGTTAAAAAAATTGTTTTAAAAGGTTTTTGACATTCATCTATGAGGGTTTTGGAAAGTTATATGAGTCTAATTTATTTATGATCCTGTGAGTGGGGTTCTGAAGGTTATTTTGATTTTTGAATACACTTCATGGGTATATATAAAGCAGTGGCGTGGCGTGAATGATTTCAAATGGTAAGTTTACCGAGAACGGAGGTCACTAAATTATTAATGTCTACCTTAAATTGCCTATATCGCGTATCCCTAACTAAGACGCAGAAAACCGAGTTATTAATTTGCATAAAAACGTGTATTGAACAGAGAGCGTGACCGTGACCTCTCTGTTCATACACGCTTACTTATGGACAAAAAATAACACGGTTTTGGGAATTTGTAATGGGAATAAATAATAAGGGAAGACAAGCAAAGAGAACAACGAGAAATCATATCTCTTTGATTTTTTGATGTGTGGTGTGGAGTTGGAGAAGAGAGACATAGCATTCTTTTTTACTTGCGATACATAGGTAATATATGGCAAGTTTTGGATTCGTAAAAAAAAATTAAACTCGAGATTTAGATCAAACTTGACATCACGATGATAGGGAAGACCAAAAAAGTAGGTCTTGCAATTCCGTCCGTCTGTCTGTCTGTGTACTCGCGTACAGCCTAAGCCCATGGTCCGATTTTTTTTTTTAGAACTTTTGGAAAATCTTATTTTTCTCAAAAATGGTTCGGCATAAATTTCTAAAAAAAATCAATAAATTTTATTAGGTATATGATACCTTTTTGTGAAAATTAAATTTCCAAAAATTGGTTTTAAATTGCACCTCCCATAGAATATTTTTTTATTTTTGTTTTTCTCAAAAAGGAATAGACTGAATTTAATATTTTTTTTATGGATAATCTTTTAAAAAATATAAAAAGTATTGTATATTAAATTTAAAAAAAAAAAACTTTTTTTTTACAGAACGACTTGATTGATTTTTATGAAACTTGATACCAAGCTGTTTTTAAACATTATCTAAAATACTTTGAACAACAATTTTTCTTATAGTTAAAATTAACGGTACCTTCTATATATGTACATTTAAAAAACCGTTAAAAAATATAAATTTTCTCTAAAACTACTCCAACGATTTTGATTAAAATTGTTCTAAATACTAATATTAGTATGGTCTACGATCTGCCAAAAACAAATTTTACAGTTAGCAATTATTAACAGTACTTCTCATAGAACCATTTTCTTTATTTTGGACTATCTTATAATGTGTGTAACCGATTTAAATTAAATTTTTAAAAAAAAAGCTTCTCAAAATATGAAATCATATTGCATATCAAAATTTTCAAAAAATCAAATTTTGGATTTTTAAAAAAATTTTCATTCAATTTTAATTTTTAATTCAACATAAATAAAACATAAATAAATACTAACAACTTGTGTACCATTTTTTTTTTCTAAAACATAAATAAATACAACTTGTGTACCATTTTTTTTCTTAAAAATGTTTATAAAATTTTATATATAAAAAAATAATTTAAAAAAAAAACCCGCTCCTAATACGATTTTGAATTTTTTTTCTCAAAAACTATCAGATGATGTACTTTTTTTAGTTCTCAAAACAATTTAAGAAGATTTTTTTAATAGATTTATTTCGAATTTTTCAATGTTACATGTATACCAGCTTAAACTTCAGGCTCCCATAAAAAAATTTATTTACTTATAATACACTCAATCGAAGAAACTTTTACTACAAGAGCAAATTTGTGCGATCCAGTCGTTCAGATTTGTATGCAATGGTTGAATGTTGAATTTCAAAAGGTAACTCGAAAGGAATCGTGATATATGGACGCCACGCCACTGATAGATACCTTTATATTTATATTCGGGGTATTCCAATGTTTTTTGGTTTTCCTTAAATTCAAATCTAATTCATTTTTGGATACATTTTCATTAAATCAATAGTTTCTTTTATTTTTTAAAAGGTCATTACCCAAGCAACATCTGTAAAAATCGAAACATCCTCATTTTTTGCAAGACAAAAAAAATTATTTTTAACAAAAAATATACTTGATAAGATTTTCAAGCTAAATATTATTCTTTTCTCCCCAATGCGATCAACAGAAATGGAAATAATGTATCAATTTGCACAAAAAGGGTAAAATTGAGTGGACAGGAGCTGGGGATATGGTAGCATATAGCAGTTTAGGTAACCTTAAATATGAGTTGAGTTTAAAGCCCCTAAAAATCCCCATTATACATTAAATTATTCATCATAAAACATTTTTGTTTTAATTAAGAGCAGCATTAAAAAAAAATTAATTAAGAACACCCTCATTTCATTAATGAATACAAAAGCAAACATTTGAACTGAGTTGCAATAATTTGTACCCTATCTGTACAATATAAATCATAACTAGGTGGCAATTCATTTGATGAGCTTGTGTTTTTTTTTTTCTAGAACAACCGTCTGTCAATTAATAATCAACTTAAAATGAAACGATGAGTATTTACTCTTGAGTTTGAGTGCAGATTAATAGTTTAACAAGATGAAACTTATTTTGTTTAGCAGACGGAGACTATGTACATAAGTACATAAACCTATATAGTAAATTGAATTTAATTATTTTCATCTCCTTAAAACTGCTCGTGCTGGTACTAACCTAATTTGTGTTTTAGAAATTATTTATCTCCGCGAGCAACAACATCAGCAAGTACCTATTACATAGTTACAAGAATTGTTTTAGAATAAGCGATTTGGAATTTGGATGCGCTTAGAATAGGGTTGAATATTATTAAGAGGGAGAGAGAGAGAGAAAGAAAGTGAGAGATAATAAAGCATTTCGTGGGAATTAGGTTAAGGCCTTTATTATAGCCAACCAAAACATGCAGCAATTGTGAACTTTTGTTGGCGTCATAAAATGTTACACAAATGTAGAAAGATATGCTGCCGTATTAACTGAAACTGACATTTCTGACATTAGTCGATTTTTTCAGTTCAGGCCAAATTTGAAATTCTGGGGATGGATTTTATTGACAACTAAAGTTATATATCGCTTTTTGAGCGTTAAATCAATCGAAACACATTCTTTTTTTATTAAAAATAGTTTTATAACTATTAAAATATTGGCAACAAAAATTCCTATAATCATTAAACAAAACTGTAGATATGTACGTCATTTTCAGTTAACACGGCAGTAGGTGTATATTGAGTTGAAAACGTAAGCCAAGAAAAAATTTCAACATTTAAGCAATTCCTCGGGATATTCTGATATTGGTAATTTTGATAAATCAGGCAATGTTGCCTATGCACATTATGAATGTGAACTTCAAGGTATATTTGCTTGGATGTTTGTTATTTAATCACACACTTAATTGGCTTAATTGATTTGAATTATATTTTTTGTGCAGTGTATAAGTTTATGGAGTGGAATAAGTCACAGGATAACTTTTTTAACATTCGGAGCAATCCACAAGTAAATAATGATGTCAAAAGTTATTTCCGAAACATTGTTTTCCTTTCTCAATTGCTTCACCCACCATATCGGAAGCTATTTACTGGCTTTTCAGGTCCACTTGAAATTTCAGAAGAGAAAAATCCACAATATAGTTGATATTATTGAGTTTTATAGGGATTATCCGTTCAGTAAAACAGTTGTCATAGATGAAATGTTCCTAAATGTTGATACAATTATGTGGAACTCAAACGTACAGCAGTGCAATTGATGCAATCAGAAATAACAGTACGGATATGTTTCCAAATGTGTTTAGGCTTCTACAGTTTATGGTTATACACTGCCCGTATCCACTGCAACAAGTGAACGGTGGTCTTCTACTTTGAAGTGCATAAAAACATATTCAAGATATACCATAAGGCCAGGTACTGACACTACTTTATACCGCAAATTTATTTTTATATAAGTTCATTGCAAACATTATTTTTTACAGAACCGCATTACAGCTTTAGCCATGATCAGTGCTAGTGACGTTTAGATAATTGATATTCTTGCTAAGAAAAAAATCGTCGAATTGACATAATCTTTTTAATTTTAAAATCCTGAGATTTTATATTTATGCTATAATTTTAATAAAAACAATACGAAATTATTGCAAAAATTAGCCTGTTCCCGTTTCTGAGATATCACTGAGCAAGCTCTCAGCTCCACTAAGCAAGACGAATAAAATTTCTCCACTAATAGAAGTCAAAACCAATGTCAATCTCTTTTTTTTTATTAATTAATCAACTGTTTGTGACAAGAAATATTTGAGCAAGTAACTCCATATATTAATATATCAGCTTTTCGACTGCGAAAGTGAGGAATCTCACTGTGGAATTACGTTCAGATGTCTAATTTCGAATTCCTTTCACCAAAAAATTCAATTTTTTTCTAAAAAAAATTGATTTTTTTTCCTTCAATAAAAGGATTTTGAGAAAAATTGATTTTTTCTTCTAAACAAATCGAATTTTTTGTTAAAATTCGACATAAGAATGCTAAGGTCTCTGAGATCTTGAGATAGCTGATCTGGCTGTATAATAGTTATATTAATCGGAAGAGTAACGTTCTCTTTTATATTTTTTTCCATACAAAAAAAATGTTTAGCTACCCCCCTCCCCTCAAAAAAAAAATCCTAACTATACCACTGTCTTATTTCTTGTCCTAAGAAACCGATTTTACTTCGACTTTAAAAAATAAAAAATAAACACTTACAAAACCGTCATTGTGTTGGAAGCTTGGAATAAGTAGAAAAGGAAGTAATGGGTTCGTAAGAGCTAACAATTCTTCGTTGGATATTAGGTTGGAGGTAGATAATAGAGATGAAGCTAAAATCAAAAAGTATAAGGAGATGTACCAAGATCTGAATGTAGTATAAAAAGTCAAAACACATAGAATACATTTTCACACATTATCAAGCGAATAAACAACGATGCTCCGGGCAAAAGATTCTTCGATTCCCAGTCCCATGTTCGAGGCGACAAGGAAGCGCAAACCGCCTGGCTTTGAAAATTTCCCAAAGAGTAAAAAAAATAGATAATGTATGGAAAGATTTTAATTTAATTAAAAAAAAAAAAAAACGTCTGCTAGAAATTCTCTCATTTTGCTTTTCAAAAGCGCTTATGGTTTTGTCAACTCATACCTAATTTTTTTTTCCAAAACTTGTAAATTATAATTAAATATAATTAAATATGAAATGTAGTAGAATAGTTATTCATATTTAATTAATTTACCCCTGAAGAAGTCGGGAAAATGCGACGAAACTTAGGGAACAAAGCCCAATTTTTCATAAAAAAAAAAATAACAAAATTTCCTTTTATTTTTAAGATAATTTCAAAAATTTAAATCTCGAAAACCTGACCCAATGGAGAAATTCTAGCCCTACCTTCACCTCGCTCTGGATCATATTCCTAGTTTCTGATAAACAATCAGTATAAGTACACGAAAATATAAAGATTTCCGTGTATTTTTTTTTTTTTTTTTTGTAAAACATAGGCCTGTCATCGATTCTCCCAAACCCAAGTCTATATGTATTTCTGACTTGTTTGTTTAAAAACAGTACACTTTTCCATAGATATTTTTATTTTATTTTATATATAAAAATAAGTGAACCACAATGTTTGAATTTCCATTTTTAGCTGGAATTTAAAAATACATGACATTTTTTTAACAATCCAAATCCAGAATCGAAGCGTGATCGCAACCACCCACATGCACTTATCCACATCCATATAATCAAAAAAAAGCATCATTTTTGGCATCACTTCGGTTGTTCAGAATGTCGATGGATAGCAAACATATAGTACGTTGCCTCCATTTGCCTATGAAACCCGCACTTCCGCCAAAACAAACAATAAAAAAAAAACAACTTTCCGTTGAAACACAACGAGTATGTTGGTTTCACACCTTCGCACCTACACGTTGATGGTGTTGGACCAGTCAGCTGGTTCACCTGCCACTTGTCCCACTTGACTTAAATTCAGTCCCAAGGTTATAGGAGGAGTATGTCCTACACCAGAAACAGTCTAACCAACACTTCAGAACATATATTTTATTTTAAGAGTATGGTGGAAAAATAACACAAAATCCTGAGTCCACACTCAACCCGTATTTGTAAACATTGAACCTCATTCAGGTGGAAGCCATTGAACTCCGAGGGTTATTCGAATCATTTTTTTTTTTTTTTTTAACGGCTTTTATGACTTTTTGTTTTGTATTTTTTTATTAGGTTTATTTTGCTGAGTGTGTTTTGTATATTTTTTATTTAATTCTTTTATCTTCCATCATCAAAAAAAAAAGATATAAAACGCACACAGCTTCTATTTGCTTTTACGATCCAAGAAATAAATCAACCGAAAGGTCTCGAAAAAAGAGGTCAAGCCAAAAGTAGACCATTTATTTAAAAATAAATCATAACTGGATTTATGGCAATGTTTGCTATTTTTTTTTTTTGTCAACCCACTTATGTAAGAGGATTTGCAATTTATGTCAAACTAGTGTAACTAATTTGAGGGAAACCCTTTTACCTCATCCTTGCTGTTTTTACTCATATTGAATAATACAGTGTCAGTGACAGTCCGCATTCTTTTGATGATGATTTATTGAGGAAGTTTTGTTCTTAAAACTGCCCCCAATTTGATATGGCAACTTGTCAACACACAGTCGGCTTATAATATAGAAAGAATGCGAACAAAATATCTCATTGGTATTTTTTTTTCAAATTAAATTTGAAATGGACATGGTCAAGTCAACAGTGCGAACTCTGAAGGCCTTTTTGGTCATGCATAATGAAAAATGGGCAGCAAAAATTCAGAGATGCGGAAGACTGGTTTTTTGAAACTTGCGTCACATCACATAAACCATACATATGTGTCATGATTGTGAGGTTGCAGATGTTTACTTGAATCTGGCAGAAGCATAAATAATTTAGATTTGCGAGTTGATGAAATGGGTTTCGACAAAAAAAAGGAGGGGATGTGACCTTTTATGCAAAGTCATGGTTGAGGCTATGAAAAAAAGAGAGTTTATTATCTTTGATATGATGCGTTTGAGGATGGGTTTCAAGCACTTCAAGTTTTTGATATTAAAATTTAGATCTTTTTTTTTTTTTTTTTTTTTTTTGCAATGGAACTAAATTTACAAGGTTTTCAATGGGTAGAACAAGTGAAGAGTGACGATATTCTAAAAATAAGAATTATCTTCCGAATTTTGTTTATGTTAAATTGTAATTTAGGCCCTGAGAAATTTTCTTGGCCATTGTAGTGAAATGATTTCGCAAAATATTGCGCGCAATGCTATGCCTATTTTTCAGCTATTAAGTTTGTGTGGTGTATGTGAGGCTTGGTTTCTATCTGCATACTGCATGCATGCATTAGGGTTTTTAATAAAAGGCTTCCTTTAAACCTTTGTTCTAAAGTTCAATTTAAAGTTTATTGCGACCTTTAGTCCAATGCGTTTCGCCCGGGCACGTCAGTTGGGCTGATCAGTTAGATGCTGTCGTAACTTTCTCAGACGCAATATTTTGGCCGATGACTTCCGACTCTTAATAAAATCTACAGTGCATATGCACTGCGAATTATATTATTCTAGGGGAACATGGTTACATTCTTGCACCTAGAATACAGTCCACTAAAACAAAAACAAAAATAATTCTTTTATTTGTGTTTATATTCTTCTTAAATATGTTCAAAAGTTTTGGTTGACTAAATAAATAATTCTAAAAAGTTACCAAAAAAAAATAAGCAGTTAAAGTATATAAAATAATAATAATAGCCTGAACCATCATTGAACCTAAGTTAATCCACCCAAATTGGTGAGTTAAAATTCCTGCACCACATATAAATATTTTTTAAGTTTAAGTTAAAGTTTATTTATTTATAGTTTAAGGTAAACTAAATTTTACGTTTACAATAATTTATATTTATTTTAAATAATTGATTTTTTTTACTACAAGTTAACCCCGGCAACCGGTGTATCGTCGGGTATTTTGCGACAATTCTACAAAATTCTCAAATTTTTTATGGAACGGATTTTGACAATTGTCAAGTTGTAAATTAAAAAAAATTGTCACCTGTCACCTGTCGCAATAATTGTCAATGTTTATGAAATAGGGCCCTTGGGGTAGAAAGATTTTCAAAATGTGTACGCTATTTTATGCTTTATTAATTATTATTATGCGTTTACCTGTGCCTATCTTTCATTAAAGCCGTCATCTAACTATGTAACCTTTCAAAAAAAAAAAGATAAAAAAAAGAATTTTCAAAATCGGGCAGTGGTTTTTGAGAAATGCATGCACTGGCTGTAACTGCTGCTGCAAGCTGCAAGACTAATTTTAATCGAACACATACAGTCTGTTATTCGCTCACGATTTAAAATGGTTCAGGGAGGTCCCCAATACCTAACCCTAAGCTGCACCAACTCCTCTCCTTACCCGTTCTTATACCTACCTTACCTATGATACGACTTTCAATATTATTACCCTCCCAATTAACACGCACACAGGACTTTCACCTAATATTATCTGAAATTTGTAGAAAAATCGAACCGTGTTTTATGAAATTTGTCGGAATTGCATGCGCTGCTGTACCTTGCTGACAAACTTATAGGACGATTTTGACCAAATAAACACACGTTCATGCCTAGAGAATGAACAAAAATAAAACAAGCAAAAAAATGTAAGGAAAACCTTGGGAAACACATCACCTATGTACCTTCTTCTCGAGGTTTTACCATCAGGTGAAGAAGGAAATAACTTTATGTTATGGTTCACAACAAAAATCTATAACCGAACGTGTTACAACAAACTGATAAATTTTTATATTTCCATTGTTCTGGGACCTTATAATCTATTACACATTTTAAAGGAATCTTTGCCTATTTTTATATATATAAAAAATTACAACTTCTTTAAAATTACAAAATAAGCATTAGCAGAGTCACGGGGGCGTATACGCACTTTTTTTTTATCAACATATAATAGATTTAAAAATCCGCTTTACAGTTCATTTCATACAATTGGTATGAGGTATATTTTGAAAATCAAACCCTTCTTAAGCCAAAATATGTCTTAAGTTAGTATAAAGTGAGAGTTTGTTGTTTAAAAAAAATTAAAATCGATTTGGAATTTTACCCCCACTAAAATTTTACTTCTTTCGACAAATGTTAACGAAACCAGTGCCATCATTCAAATTCAGCATAATCTCTTCGTTAAATTCGTTGCACAATTTTTTATATAAATACAGTAGGACCTCGGTAATTCGAACTATTAGAGATCGACTCTATTCGAACCACGGAGGTGTCTGAATTACTGGATACGTTTTTCGTAGTATGACATATTTCAGCTGAGAAAGTAGTGCAAAGTGGTTTTAAGTATAAACAAATAATTCGGATTGGTCGAAACAAGAAAAAAAATATTTACTGCTTAAAAAAGTCTGACATTTAAGACATTTAACATTGTTGTTTACTTAATTCTTTTTAATAGTTTTCGCTATGGTTTCATATTTTTAAATGTTGAGCTGGTCGATGAATTGTTGAAAATTTATGTTCTACAAGATAGTTCGGTTGCTGATGCACATCTCAAAGAGCTTTGCCGCTACTTATAATTTTTTGGGGTTGCAGAAATTTTCCTTGGCTATCAGAGTCACTTGAAACAAATTCATTATCTAGACTTTCATTCGCTGTATCCTACACCCAGTCTCGAATTTCTTCATTGTCAATAAATTCATAATAAATTCATTTTGTGACGTGATTTGGACTAGAAGACGTGCCAATATAAATTCATTAGCGTTGCAAATTTATCAGCGTCCTGTTCACGAAGCTGTTGACCTAAAAATTCGAAATATAGAGAACCAATTTTGGCAAGTGTTTGAATTACAAGATACTTAATGCAAAAAAATAGCTGTTCGAGTTAGTGAAGGGTTTGAATTACTGAGTGTTCAAACTATCGAGGTCCTACTGTATCACAGTACACATATTGAAGGTAATATATTGCACATCTTCGAAAATTACAGTGACCTGCCTGTCAATGTTTCCGAATCGTAGTGGCCCTCGTCTACAATTTACAAAAACAAAATACAAGACATGCGCAGAACTGAACAAAAATGAAAACTCGGAAGATATTGCCTTCTATATGTGTACTGTGCTACTGTATTACGTTTTTTAAGTGTACTAGAAGTACTACCCTACATCAATTGAAGCAAATAAGTTATTTTTTTTTTAAATATTAAATAATTGACCTGGCAAATTTTTTTCCACGTTAGATTAATTAAATTACAAATACAAACCGGATGATGTTCATCCGAATTATACACGTACAAACAAAAATCCAATTTAGAAATTATACGGTTTTCAAGATTTACCGGCCTTTACGGGTAATTTCTAAAAAATCGACTTAAAATAGAAAAAAAAGAATCATTTAAAAACCAATGGCAACCCTACAATATAATGCTTTACTTCTTTTAGGCCCATTTGCTGAAACGAAACTTAAATATTTGTGTTCAACTTAAAAGCTTATGTTTCACTTTTTCCTCAGCGTAAACTGTCACATAAACTCTTATGTAGAACTTAAATATTTAAGTTTTGTTTCAGCAAATGGCCCTTAAAGCCAAAAGTTTATTCTTATATTATTTTTTTAATTCGAATTATTTGAGAGCATAGTTTTTGAAAAATTAAATTTAAAACTCAAATTTTTGAAAAAAAAAAATGAAAAAAAAAATGTGTTTTTACTAAGTTTAAAAAACAAAATTTAAGTTTGTTTACACTCTCTGTACATATATTAGGGATCTACATTTTTGAATAATTAAAGATGTCACATTTTTTTCAGGGATTAAAACATATTTAATATTTTTTTCTACTTTTAAGATTCTTCTGGTTTGCAAGTGTGTCTATATTCTATATGCATTAATATTACAATAGCAACAACATGCTCGATTTTACTTTGTTTTATTTTTCCATCAACACATTAAAAAGAAACATCTCTGAACTTTCATCCAACCATGTTTGACATTGAAAATTGGAATATGAATGATTAAGGCAAACTTCAAAAACATTTCCGCAAAATGTTAATCCTTCTTTTGGGGTTTATTTTAAACAAGAATCCTCTTATACTCCACAAGCAAATTGAATATTAATTTTTTTTTTTTTTTTTCATTTTTTCTTTTTTTTATCTTCTCGTTTTGAATCCAAACTCAGTTGAGCTGATGCAGTGATCTGATGATTGCAATAGCTTTATGTATGAATGAGTTAAAACAAATAACAATTTCCTTGTAAATGATATCAATTCGAAAATTGTTTTCATTCGGATTAAATTGATTTTTATCAAATTAAGGCACAGAGTGAAATATTTCATTCAATTTGTGAACTGAAAATCACAAATAAATCAGCCAATTAAGAATAAAAGCAAGATACTACAAGCTTTGACGGTGAAAGGGAATACAAATTAAGATATGTTAATAATGAAGCTGTCATTAAGGTACATAATTTCAATGGAAGGAACTTAAGCTAAAAAGGATTTCACATATATGTATATTTCATAAGAAAACTTACGAACCCTACACAACATAGCATATTGATTTGTAGTAGGTTTACAGATTCTTCGGTTGTACCTACCTAATAGGGATATGGTTTATGTAAAATTACACATTTTTACGAATTAAGACCAAATTTCAACTTTCACAGTTCCCAGAGAAAGGTGGTGAAGTTACCATTGAATGAATAAAACTTTGCGTTATTTTCACGCACATATTTCCATTCAGAAAGATTTAGGATTCGATATTGTTGTCTTTCCAACGAATCGAAAAACACCAAAAAAGTTTAATTGGAAATATTTTTCAAGTCAAAACAAATGTATGAATCACTTCTATAAAGCTAGCATATATGTACACATAAGCATAATTATACAGTTTATACAGGGTGATTTGCATAATGTGTGACAAAAAGCTAGGGCGTGCGTTTGACTAAAAATTGATGGAGCATCGAATATTAGAAACAAAAATGCTACTGAATAAAATAAAAATTTGAACAAAATTAGTTTGAACACAATTTTTTATTTTATTTTTAAAAATTTAAGTTTGAAAATTAATTTTTGAAAAACTGTTTACTGAAACAACTTAATTTAAAAACAAAATAAAAGCAGCAATTTCTGGATTTATGAAAAAATATAGCGTGTTGTTGTAGCTGTTACCGTTTTTTTTTAATAATATTTTTAATATTTTTTCTGTATTAAATCAATTCTTTTAGAAATTTGCCCCTCCAGTTATTTTTAATTTTTTCAAAAACTAAAAGATATTTGAGCATCCAGTTTTCTATTTTTGACTTAAAACTAATAAGGAATTTTGAAAACAAAATTAGTACTTATACACGTAAGTTTTTGAAAAAAATCAGCTTGAATTTTTTATTTTCATTTTTTTTTCTTAAAAATTTTTAATTTGAAAACTATTTTTTCACAAATAAAATTAAATAATGTATCTTTGGCTTTTTAAAATGACTCTGTAGGTATAACCGTTATTTTTTAATATATTTTTTTTTGTTTAACTGATTTTTTTTTGAAATTTTCCCCTCCCGCCTAAACGTCCAACCTTCACACCCTAGCTTTTTGTCACACCTTTTGCAAATAACCCTGTATATATTATCATATGTATGTAGCATAACTTTTTACATAAAAAAAAAACTATGCTAGCACAAAAATCGGGACTTCCACACAAAAATAGCGCAAAAATAGCACAAAATTCTAATTCTTTTTTCAATTGATTATGCTTATGTGTAAATGCTAGCTTTTTAGATGTGTATGAATCAAAATTATTGTTTCTCAACTTAGCCATTACGTCTCGAAGCTCTATCATTACGATATATACCTTCAGACATATACGGATTTCCCAAAAATCTAAATAAAATATGTAATATATGTATCAGATACACAATTTTACAGAAATCTTTTTGGGACAGGAAAAATAATGTCTTCTGTGACCCTTTGGGTTCCAAGGGATATTTAGCCTGATCCAACAACATCAATCCTACATAGCCCAACCGATATACATTGATAAAATTCTAGTTCATTGAATGTTATGTGTTTGTCCTAGAATAAAAGATACGAATATTTAACATTACGAGGAATCATGTCAGAGGATACACAAAAGAGGGCCATAAATACACTCTACCTACAAAAAAAAAAAAAAAAAAAAAAACAGGACATCCTTAAATGTTTCCGGTTTGTCATGAATTTCCGTTTTAAGGAATTGCCAAAGAAAAATGTATTTATTATTCAGGGCACACATACTACTACTACTTAACAAGAACGAAGGGCAGAAGTGGGATAAGGAGCTGGTAAACGCGTTCACGACCTCATTTCATCTCTCTCAAGGAATTGGTTTAGTATCAACATCCAAGCAAGCCCTGTTGAGGGAGCACAAGTACTATACGGAAGAATTTTTACATTTTTTATTTTCGCCATCAACCAGCTCCAAATTCTGCCTTTCAATTTAAATCCATCAACATGCAAAAACAGGAATCGGGTTGGATGAAAAGTGTGAATGGTTAAGCAGTTTATACTATGCCTTAAACGAAAGGACTCTCGATTCCAATTTTTTCTTCTCGATTTTATTCCTTTTCAGCTTTTCAATGATCCAAATCCATATACACGTCTGTGAAAGTGGGCGGGGAGGCCAAATGTCGACACTCGATATAGAATCAAAATCACCCCAATTTATTTGGCGCCGAAAAGGGAGACAAGGAAGTAGGTACTTCAGTTCTGCTATATAGGTTTAAGCTGACACTCTGGAAATTTCATTTCTAACGTGAAAAGGTAATTTGCGAAAAAAAATTCAATTTTATGACAACAACGATGAGGATGGTGACGACGACGCGATGGGTAAAAGGTAAGGGCTAGAGCACTGAGGAAGGAAGAATATTGAATTGAGAATTTCTTTGCTGTTATAAACATTTTGTGGTTCGTCGTCGTTTGTTGGGGATAGCACCTTAGTCTCTTTGCAGGTTTAACGCAGGTGTTCGCAGAGCAAGGAAAAGCAGACACTTTTTCGTATTTAGAATAGCAATTAATTTTAACTTTTATGTTTGGCAAAAGAATAGGAGTTTTGTGGTAGGAAATAAGCTAAATAGGGTAAATGGGTCGGGAACAACTGTCGCATTTTAATTTATCATGAAACAAACATAATATAGATGTATTTTAGGGAAATGGGGTGATTGTCTAAAGGAGCACGTGCTTATCTTAATTTAAGCATATATGTTTCATAATTTTTAATTTTTCAGTCTGCTAAATCCAGGAAAAAATTAAAAAAATTTTACGGTCACCAATAATTTTTTCATGCAGAACCATTCCCAATATGTGCTTCACTTAATCTGCGACTCATATAAGAAACACTAAATTAAGGAATTGATTTTAATTTTTTTAATAGTTGTTACGATTTTTATTGTTGTGTACAAAAATTGATTTTGGTATACTTGCTGAACAAGTCGATGACTTATTGCTTCCATCTTATCTTAACACTGCTTTGTAAACTTTCTTAACTTGAGAGTGACTTTTTAATTCGTTTTGAGCTAAAAAGTTGAGTTATAAAGTTGAAGCACGTTGTAGTTAAGGCAGTAAGTAAAGCAGCGATTAAGATGAGATAAGGCAAAGTACATCGAAGAATATAGATAAGGCTGCAGTAGGCCATTGAAGCCTGGTGAGGTTGTACCGCCTCTTTGAATTAGGGATCTATAATATCATATACTTTACCTACAATGTTAGTAGCTTATATCTCTAGATCTAAATCTTAACAGAAAACGTGATGAGGAAGAGTAAGCTATAAAAGTCGTTTTCCATGTTAAAATTGTATTTAATTTTTGTTTTTTAATTAAATGTATTTTGGGATTCTTTAATTGTTATACATCACCTGTACAGAAAATACTTTAATACTGCATAAGCTTTCTCGAGAAATCAAAGGCAGATGGTCCTACTAAGGCTGCTTGTAGATGAAGGCGGTGAATTTTAATAAACATATCAGTCAAAGGTTAGAAACTTTGTACATGTCGAGTATATCGTAGATAAATCGCAGTTTTTTTTTTTTTTTTTTTTGTAAAGAACAAATTGGTATTCATTGTTTTATTTTACTTTTTTTTAGTTTTTGTTCTTTTGTTTAAATTAGTTTGATATACCTACATGTTTAAATTTATTTTGATTTTTGAAAGCATACAAATTTACTAATAGTCTTTAAAAAGTCGTTTTTTTTAAAATCTTTTCCTAATCTTACGGTAAAGGGCAAAAAAATAGTTTTAAAAAGCTCTTGCAAAAAATTAATTTCAGTGTTCGAAACTTCTCTCAAATTTTCCGTGTTGGTAATCCTTGCTAAGATATTGGTAACCAAAGTCAACAGTCTATTTTTTAATTCATAGCCAATTATTCATCTGAAAAAAAAATGGAAAACAGCGAAAAAAGCTACACAAACAAGTTATCGAATCAATACATTTAATTAAATAAAAAAAATGACACTCTTCAAAAAAAAATTAACAAAAATATAAATTTTTGGCTCGTGCTGTTTCTTATGATTGCACGATAACGATATCTTAAAAAATAAATGTAATTATCAAAAAATTTCAATACAAAAAACACAAAGCTTCTGAATGCTTTTTGATTCATCTCAATACGACAATTTTCCACAGACATACTCTTCAAAAAACAATAAAAAAAATTTTGACTAGTTAATTTTTGTTTAAGTGCAAATTTACCCAATTTAACAGAATTTAGAAAAAATGCTGAATATTGTTTTAAATTTTGAAAAAAAAAATATATAAAATTAGATTTTAATTTTTCAAATTTAAAATCGTTGGAAGGTTTTTAAAAAATTATTTTTTTTACATGCAATTTTATAAATATTAAAAAAAATATCTTTTATTTATAAATGTGTTCCGAAATCAATTTCAAAAAAATTTCATCAGAAAATTGATTTTTTGTTTTTAAATCCGATACATTTTTTTTTAATGTTTTGTTATATTGTTTTAACTTATTAGAAGCTCTTGTGTAATTCAATTTGAATCAATTTAAGAGGCAATGGGAAAGTTAAACAAAAAAAAAAACGATTCAATGAGCGGTAAAATCTTGTTTCTGTTAAATGTAGTTCGAATTAATATTAGTAAGCGTAAGAGAAATTTAATCAAAATCGTAGAAGTCGTTTTTGAGTTTTTCTTTAGGTTTGTTGTATTGCAGGTATCGTATATTTTGGCCTTAAAAATAATTTTTGTACACAATAGGTGTTTTAGATTGGGACCTATTTGGTACCGCTTAGTGGCAAGATAAATAAAAATCGACCTAGGATCGTTTAAAAAAAAAAATTTTTTTTTTTAAAGCTAGAAAAAATATTTTTTTTTATATTTTGGTTTAAGTACATAACTAGTTTACATATTACTTTTAAAGGGTTTTAAGACATTCTTAAACAAAAATGTATCAAATTGAACTTTTTTCGAGTAAATTTGAAATAAATAAAATATGGTTTTATAATAGGTGCCATTTATAACAATTTTTCAAAAATTTTGTTTCATCGAAAGTAAACCCATTTATATTAACTGAACTAAACATTTTTGGAAAAATCTCTGGACCCATTAGAATTAATAATATCAAAGTATGTCGGTTTCATTGATCTCATTAAGGTTTAATCGTGTATAAGCAGCTTAAACTTTAAAACTTAACGTTAATTATTATGAACGTTTTTTAATTATAATTATAATATTTGAATTTGTTATTTGTGACAGCAAAAACCCTTTTTTAATATAAAGTTTATTATATAGGTATTATTATAAATACCTACTATAAAAACTTTTTGGCTTTATAGAATTTTTTTACGAGTTAAAAAAAAATAATATTTCATGTCATATTGAAAATATTGAGCTTTATTAAAAAAACTCCATTAGAAAACAAAATGATAATAGTATACGAGTTCATCCTACAAAAATATTACATTTTTATTACAATCTTCCTGAAACAAAAAAAGAAATAAATGGGAAATATTAACAACTAACATGACAGTGTCTTTGTTTAATGCGTTTTGTTTAAGCAATATTTCATGACCTTATTTATTTATGGCTTTTCATTGCATATGAGATACCTAAATAAATTTTACCTTAAGTGGAATATAAATATTACAGAGGAGAAAAACAAAGAACATTATTTATTTTTATGTCTTATCTCAAAATTTTCAATTTTTTCTTAACCCTTTTACCTTTAAAGGTATATATTTTATGTTGCTGGCCCAATAATGATGATGAAATAAAGATAATCTTCGTTTAAGGTTGCATGAGCATCGCTTTTTACTATCTTCTTCAAATTAAGTTCGATATATGTTTTGTCGAACGATACTAAAGGGGTAAATTTTTTTTGAATTTAAGAGGCCCAAATAAACCAGCTGAAAAAATATTTAAAAGATCAATTTTAAAATAATTTTAAAATACAATTTCTTGTACATCTCTCAGATTATTTTAGTTCGGAAAATACGGTCTCGTCTTTGTTGATGCTTTTGAGGTATTAGTTACCATTTCGATTTCCCGAGAGAAGCCCAAGACATACATTACAAGATCAATACTCTGTATAAAAAATGCATAGGCATTCATGAGTAGCAATTGCACGATGCTTAAATTTAATATTTTTAGTCGATAACTGAAAATAATTAATTCTCCTAATTGCACGAATGACTTAGGGTCAGTTGTACAAACGTGGTTCAAAATTTAATTCGTGGTTCAGCAACTTAAGCTCGCTGATTTCGGCGAATTAACTGAGGTTCAACAATGGTTCAAGGTTCAAGTATGCGCTAATAACCGATTACATGTCTGAACTATCGTTGAACCACAGTTAATCCAACAAATTTGGTAAGTTAAAATACCTGAACCACGGATCAAATTTTTGTACAACTGGTCCTTATTCTTTTTCGAAACAAAAAAAAACAAATGGTAGTTACAAAATATTTATTTAAGTATTATAAACAAAATATTTTAATTTTATTATTTGTTAAAAAAAAAATAAACAAATTATGGTCGTAATAATAAACATTGTCTAAATGAAGACAGCCGTCCAAGTTAAAAAGAAAAAAAACTTTATAATTTTTGTTAAGGTTATCTAAATTTTTATCTTACAACGTAATCGATTGTCTAAACCTTGGCAAATGTAATATTTTTTTTATTAAATAAAGCATATTTCGGACTGTTTCGAAATACTTAGACATAGTTTAAAGTTTAAACAGTCAAAAATCTAATAAATACGCCCATTAATTTATAAAATCAAGATCAATCAATGAGTAACACGAAATTCGCAACAATGAATATATTTTTTTTTCCAAATTCATACCCACAAGCACAAGCAGATGTTTAATTTTCTATACTTTTTGACTTTGTTTATTTTTTTTTTTTATTTATTTTAATGAACTGAAATGTAATTTATTGTTTTAATTTCTAAAAACTATTCAACAAAAATTCCCACTAAATTGTTTACTTTATAAGCAATCAAAATCATTAATTGCTTTAACATCTGTGTGCGGACACCCACCTATCTTAATTTCGCCTTCAAATTGCAATAAACATGTTTTAAGCATGCAGAGAATTTATATAAACATTTATAATGAAAATAAAACCACTGCAAAGCAGCTCTTTAATATAAATAAATAATTTTATTTCTCTTAATTAATTGCCATTTAAAAAACTCACTCAATTGAATTTAAACTGAATTTCATTATTTAAAATTTCACATTTTTATTAAGAACAAAATGAAAGTTATCTATAAAAGTAGGTATAGGGGTAGATAAAATTCCAACTTACCTTTAAAAATGTTCAGAAAATTTAACAAACAGCCGCGGCGCTTAAAATCCTCTGCAAGCGTAGGTTTTGAAGATTTATTAATCATTAACATCAGCATCCAAAACAGTGTAGTGAGTTATTGTAGTATGTATTATTATTTATTCATTCGAATTTACAACTCAAAATTTGTTTATACCTTCCTTTATAGTCTTAAATAAAAAGTACATAGCAGTGAATCATGATTTTTGAATAAATTGCCACACAAATCTCATCCAACAGAGAGAATACAATTTTAAAACAAACCACACTTGTATACCAACAGATGCAAATTACAAAATTTAAACCACCCACTGTTATCGTGAATTGACACAACGGGATATGATCATAATCGACCAATGACGCCGTGTTGCCGCTACACTCTACAGAATAAATGAATTTGCTGGAATGAGTGGAAAAGGTAAACAACAAATACTATTTAACGATAGTTTCTGTGTAAACAGTGTTCCCACTCCAATTACGTCACATTAAAAAAAGAATAAGAATATTACATAACCAAAAAAAGAACCATTGTCTTTGTTTTGTTGAAACCTAAACTGTCAGTAACTATATCATTGCCACTCTTCGGCGAAGTATAGAAATTGATTTCAATATCAAAAGATTCCACTTTTTTTTTAATCAATTTTAGCGTTTTTAAAATATCTCCCAGCTACTAGATGGGTACTCAATAGGGTGGCGCTTATTTTTGCAATGTTCGAATTTCTTTCGCCCAAAATCTACGTGTAATTTGTATGGGAAATTTCAAGTGCTCGGTGGCACGTGTCAACGTTAACCGATTTATTGAAATTTTGCACACAATTTTTTTTAAGTGCACCATAGTACTCAACTCATACCTTTTCAGTCTAATTAAGTTTCTATTAAATTTTAGCCTCTAAGAATATGTTAGTACTAAATTTTTTTCGCCATAACATATTTATTTAATTCGATAGAACAAGGAATTTGTAAGTAAATTGGTTTTTTTACGTAAGCTGCTACAAAAGACTATAGCTTGTAGGTTCGGTCAAAACAATAAACACAAATTGTATAGAAGGGGAGGGTCTTTCCCCGTTTAGCCGGGAAAACAATAGGAAGAAAAACAGCAAAACTTGCAATGTCAATGCCTTATTTTAAACTAGAAATTCCTTATTAAAATTTTCTCGTAAATAAAGTTGTTTGAGGAAATAATTTTAGAAAAATAATTTTTTGAAGCTCAAAATCATTTTTTAAGGCTACATGAAATTTTGCCCCAATGAAAAATGGTCCCTAAAACGAAAATGGAAAATGGCTTCAAAAATGTAGGTATATGATAAGCAACAACAGTAAAACATTGACTAAATTTTGTGAATTGGCGTTATTATTCATTGTTTTAAGGCCTCTTTTAATTTTTCATTTTGGGGTTTCATTATGGAAAATGTCGCCAATTTTATTTGTTGTTGTTGCTTAGTGTAGGTACCTACCTACATATATACATATTTTTGGTGCTATTTTTGATTTGGACTTAAGCGTTTCATTCAGAATGGGGTAATTTTTCATCATGAAAAAAAACCCAAATTTTTGTGCTATTTTTGATTTATTTTTCGGGGTCATATTTAATTGGGGCCAAATTTCATATAGCTCATTTTGAAAAAATATATTGAAATCAAGCAATTGCCATGTTTTTCAACTAAAGTTTTTAATCCTTCAATGAAAAAAAAAAAAATATTTTATAAGTTACCACAGTTTTAATTTTTTTGTAGGGCTTAACATTAAATTTACTCAGACTAAACTCTACACTAAATAAATAAATAATACATTTAAAAAATTAAAATAAATCTTTCTTTTCAATTAAAGTGGGAACACTTTTCATTAACAAAAACGAAAAACAGGATGTATGTAATTAAAATCAAACAAGATGCAAACAATTCAATTATTAAACTGAAAACGGGCCGCATCAGCCAGCAGCCCCAGCTTGGACCAGATGCTCGGCTCATTCAAAATACCCACACACTTTAATCCTTAAGGATGCACCACCACCGACTTCCGGAAATTCTTTATCCAAAAATAAACAAACAAACAAAACACCACGACGACGACGACCGACGATGATATGCATGCACACAAACTGTGAATCGTTACACCAGCCAATATAACTGGGGAGCCAACAACTTTCGGGAGTTCTACCGATCGGAAAAACAATTTCCACGCCGATTAAGATGATAAATCTTCGAGATTCGAGTAACAACCGATGTAAAGTGCATCAAGGGCACGAAAAACACACACTATGGTGTGGACTGAGTATCGGAAAAGGTAGAAAATGATAATCGACAGCGACAGCCGACGTGCTGGAGCTCTCAAAGTGAATTAATTGAAAGATACAATTTGAGAATTCATGCAAGCGTCCAACCAATAATAGGTACTCGCAGCAGCCAGCAGACCTCTTCGTCCGCCTCCCTTGTTGAGCTCTATTATGGTTCGGCCGCGAGATATGAATTTGTTTTTTTCTGTTTAGGTTGATATGCTTAGAAGCATAGAGATAGCAAGCATGCTAATAACAAAGATGATGTATCTAATTTCTACCACAATGTATCTGTTTCTACATGCTGTGTTCTAGATTAGTACCTATAACATAGGGGAACTACAATATTGGGTTAAGATACGCACGAACAGTCGCTATTGGAAGTAAACAAACTCTTAGTTTTGTAGACAGAATACTACATAGATATGCTGATATAACTTTCAGGTGGATTTCACATGAATTTTTATTTTTTTTCCGATTCATTTTTATTTCTGTAAAAAAGTCAAAATCTATATTTAAGTCAATTTTTTGAAAGAAGACAACACTTCCATTTCTATATTTTTTTAAACTTAAAATTAACAAAAATATTTAAAATTTTAAAGAGTACAGGCACAGTTTAATAAAACGAAGGCTGTTTTTGAATTGGATTAAATTTTGTTTTTTTTTAAAGCACTGATAGTTTTTGAATAATTTGCAAAAAACTGAAATTCAACCCCTTTCACCTTCCATAAAAATTTTAGCCACGGTCCAAATTTGGGGTGCTTTTTCGAAAATGCTTAGGGGAGAGGGGGGCAGTTTAAGAGAACTTCACAAAAAGTACTAAAACAAAAACTTTTTAACACTTTTACAAAATTTTCCAGTGGCAACTCCACTTCAAAGAAACATCTGATGAATATTGAAACGACACAAACTAAAAAAAAAATTTAAAAAAAATTGTGTTTCCAGACGAGACGGTTGTAATTTTTTTTATTCCCACACGTAAGTATATATTTCTAAAATTATGCTCAATTTACAAGTTAAAAATGTTTAATTATAATTTTTATCTGTGTTGTGATGTTGTTCAACCAAAATATTAACAATTTAAATTGTTTAAAAAAAAAATGCATTTTTTAGTTTTTTATCCCTCTCGGGGCACATTTGGACATTGCACGTGGGGCACTTTTGGACATGTTCTTAACTGCCCCTTTTTATCGCTTTCAATAATCCATTTCTGTAGTTTGTGTAAAATGATAGTTTTCCTTATTATTTCTTAAGATTTATCTCTACGATAATAGTCAGAAATTACAAGAAAAAGAAGGAAACCGCTCTTAATGAAGCCGATTTGCTAAAAGACATGAAACTAATGGTTTTGGATAAAACGATGACACAAAAATGAAAATCTCCACCAAAATTCAGCTTTGTTGCGATATGTAGGGTACAAATATACAATACATACATACATACATATCCATATGGCAAGTTTTGGATTTGTAAAAAAATCGAACTCGAGATTTTGATCAAAATTGACATTACAATGATAGGGAAGACGAAGTGGGTCTCGCAATTCCGTCCGTAAGTCTGTGTATACTCGCCTACAGCCTAAACGTATTGGGAGATTTTATTTAAACTTGGTATATAGTGTTTTTTGGACATTCCACCGACAAGTTTTTAAAATTTTTTTTACGACCGAAAATAACGGTACCTGCCATTTGATATTCTTAGCGTTTTTAGAAAATCCTGTGTTTCTCAAACGTTTGAGAAAAACAAATTTTTCTATAAAAAATTCAATGCATTTTTTAAGAATGGGCTACGTTTTGGTGTACATAAAATTTCCAAAAAATGGTTTTAACCATTTTTTGTTTTAGATTCTCTCGAAAAAGAATGAGCTGATTTTCATAAACTTTCCCATGGAGAATCTTCTAAAAAATGAAAATAGTATTGTATACCAAAATTTTCAACAATAGGTATATTTTTTTGATTTTTAAAAAAAGTTTCAAAAATTTTTTTTGAAAACCAAATATTTCGAAAACTACTTCGTTGATTTTTACGAAACTTGATACTGAGCGTTTTTTTTAACATTATTTAGAATATTTTGAACAACAATATTTCTTTTAGTCAAAATTAACGGTACTTTCCATATAAATGTTAAAAAACCGTCACAGTAAATCGCATTATTAAGAGTACCTCTCATAGAACCATTTTTTTTAATTATATTATTATAAGAATTATATCCTTTATAACCAATTTAAATTATTTTTTTTTATAAAAAGCTTCTAAAAATTTGAAATCATACTGCGTATAAAAATTTTCAAAAAATTATATTTTGAATTTTTAAAAAAATTTTGACATTTTTTTTTTTTTGAAAATTCTATATTTCGAAAACGGGTAGATCATTTTTTTCAAAATTTGGTTTTTGATTCAAAATTAATAAATACTAAAAAATGGTGAACCAATTTTTTTTTATTTAAAATGTTTAAAAAATTTCATATATAAAAAATTTTTCTCAAAAACTTACTTTTTTTAGCTTTCAAAACAATTTAGGAATATTTTTTTAATAGACTAATTTCGAATTATGTTGATTTTTAATTATTTTCCCTAAGTTACATGTATATAATACTAGTTTTAAACTGAAAACTAAAAAAAATATTTACTTATAATACACTCAATCTTTAAAATTCGAAGAAACTTTTAATACAAGTGCAAATTTTGTCCAATTTTCCTAGGCTATTGATTATTTATTTAATAAATTAATATCTATCTTTCTCGTGAAATTCACCTTTTCTCTTTCCAATCCTTCTTAATCACCTTAATCGGTGGGATTCGATTATTATTATTGACGAAAATAAATCCCTTGAGTGACGTTTTGATTTGGGATTTGTGCTAAGAACAATGTTCCAACTGATATAATGTTTCTATTTAATATTATGACATTTAAAACGAGAGATTTTAGATAAAAGGGTGCTTTTGGTTTAGCTGTTATACGGTTAAAATGCTTTCGATTTAATTTTAAAAATGTTATTTTTCTTTCATCAGAACTAATTGTGTCGAATTATATTTTTAGAATTCAATTTTATACTAAGGTAAAATGAGGAAGTAGTGTTATGGGTGCTACAGTCCTCGTCGTCATCCTAGCATTGGTCGTGTGGCACGTGAAAGACTTTTATTCTTCCATTTTTAATGAAGCTTCAAAGTGAAAAATGCACAAATATCACGTTTTTCTGTTTATAATGATGTCGTAAATTAATAAGTTTAAGTCATTGTGGTTTGTGTGGGATTTTCGTTATTGTTGTTGTTATAATGAAAACATAAAATAAAAGGGGGAATTTTAAATAATGAACTTTTTGGAACAAAAATATTGTCTTATATTTATAAAAACTAAATCTGGCAGAGATAAAAGATTCATAAAGGGAATTTTTTTTCAGAAAGGGTTAAATGAATCAGGTTAATTGATAAAGTGTCAGACGTTGGCCATTGTGTGATTTAGGTTGCAACCTGAGGTGTTTATAAGCAATAAACATTTAATGAAACATAAGAATCCTGTTGTAGTGCAATCTTGCCAATTACTGGAGTATAATTAAGATACACTACCCTCTTTTTGGCTTAGTTTTTTCCATCGTTATTCATAAGCTGTTAAAACCAGAAAGTCGTTATTAGTGAGGTCAACGCAATTAGAGCCAATTGTACTAACTTGGTTCAATAAAGTTAACCCGTGGTTCAGGAAATTTAATTCGCCGATTTGGGCGGATTAGCTGAGGTTTAACGATGGTTCAAGGTTCAAGTATGTGATAATAGTTAAGTACATGACTGAACCATAGCTACACCTCTGTTAATCCGCCGAAACCAGTGAATTAAAAATGCTGAACCACGGATCAACTTCTAACCCATGATTGTACAACTGACACTTGGTGGTTTACCACATAATAAGCCATAAATCCAAACCTAATAACATTTTGCGTAAAAGTGGAAAATCCTCCAAGCCTATACCTCTTGTCATGAAAAGTTCCTCTTATCTTAGGCATTCGAAATTCAGTACATTCCATTCTTGTCAACTTAAAATGTACGGACATAAATAGTTGAGTAATATAAGCCAATATATTGGCATGGACCCTGTCAAAAATGGATGAGAATCTGCTTTGTCGCTTTGAATGGAAAATTTTTCATGTGATTTTCGGTCCAGTCTGCATCGTTGGAGTAAGGAGGAGAAGATTTAACAACGAGTTTTATGGGTTTTACAGTGACGTTGAGTCAAATAGCTAAAAATGCAGCGGCTGAGATGGCTGGGATACGTGGATCGTATGGACACCGGCACGTACGCACTAGCCCGACGAGTCTTCGAATACCCCTGACCTGATGGTCTGAACAACAGAGGAAAACCCCACCTAAGGTGGCGCACACATGTGGAGAATGACCTCAACCAACTTGTAGGGCTGTGGTCAATCGTGATTGTTTCGGTCTTTGAGACCCGTTCATCAAAATGAACGATTGATTGCAATCACTGTGAACCGAAACAACCAATCCCAAAATCAATCATTTCAGTTTTTGAATAAATGACCGACGACGCTACGTATAACGTATGTATGTTTCGTTCATTTCACATATTGAAACAGCCCTGACTCCACCTCATAAATCGATTGGCGTACTCCGTTTTTCGATCCTCCCGCCGTACAAAAATGTTGGCACATTTGACACCTGTCAAAATAATAGTTGTCCAGTGGTCTCAGAGCGTCGGCCGTGACACTAGGTTATGTCCACCTCCTATAAACCGATTGGCGTTCTCCATTTTCCGATCCCCACGTACAAAAGTTTTGGCACATTTGACACCACCTGCCAAAATAATCATTTTCGCCTTGTAAAATGATTTGAATGACTAGAACGACCGAAACGTACCTATATCGTTCATTTGAACGATTGGAATTGGGATCCATTGGTGGAAGATCCGTATCACAATCACAAAGACCGCATCAATCTGAACGATTAAATCTTTGACAACAATGATTGAAATAATGATTGATTGATCTTTAAAAATGATCGATTGGCACAGCTCTACCATTTTGGAGTGCTTAACTGGAGGCAGCTAGCTAGGGACCGAGCTGGCTGGAGGGGCTTGTTGGTTGAGGCCGTAGTTCATCTTGGACTGTAAGGGTAAGCGCCATCTAAAGTAAAGTAAGAAGGTATATTGGCCCTGATTTGTCTACGAGATTTCGCCTCACAAAATAGGTATACTTCTATTTAATTTAAGAATAACAAAACTTTTATTTTTGAATTTGCAAAAGTTAAACCATATCCCCTTTTTTATTTTATCATTCGTATATCAGTAAAATTATTCTTTCTTTATACCCTACACGAATATTCCAATGATTTCATAATTAATATCAAAGTTTTTTTTACAAATTCCTTTTTCTAAGTACATATTTTTATTTATATACGAGATTTAATTTGAATGAGATCAAACATCTTTATTTTCCGTAATTTAATACGTTTTTGATTGCGGGTTATTAAAAAAAAACATTTCAAGTTTCGTAAAGGTCAAATTATTTTTGTCAATAAAACTAAAAATAGCTAGCAGCATATTTGCTAAATTAAAACAAAAGCCATGGTAAATATTTTGTATCGTCATTTCCAGTTTAATTCTCAACATAATGCTATCAACAGACACAGTGCTCTTGTTATGTAGATAAACATATATCTTTAGGATATTTATAAATGGGTGGATATTTGGTTTTGAAACAACATAATATTTTGATATTTGAAAATAGCCTGCCTTAAAATAATGTCTTAAAATAATGTCCATAGCAATAAAAGCAAAAGCAAATACCAAATATTGGACTTTATTGCATTTGGGAGAAGTTATTTGAGTTTATTTAATGATAAAATGTTTATTATTAAGGACAAGGACTGCATCCTACAAATAAACCCACCAAATATTTAATGGCCTACATTATACCGATGCCAGGCCCTTCATAAGGTAATCCCTTTTTTTTGTGTCAAAATGACGCATGTGTCCAGAGAATTTGCAGGTGATTTTTGGTCTGTTATTTATTATTATCTTTTAAATGGGTATATCATTAAAAAATAAGAGGCTAAGCAGCATATAAGATGATCTAAATATGAATTAAAATGTAATTCCTTAGGCACCGTCGAGTGGAGATAATGGAAATTATAAAGTTTGAATAAAATTATATTTAGTTAAAAGACATACATATTTTAAAATTGAAAAAAAAAATAATAAAAAAGCTAAAATTATTATTATTATTAAAATACTAGCTGACCCGACTGACGTTGTCATGTCTTAGCTATGAATTTGAACTGGAAAATATAATAAAAAAAAGATTGAGTACATACTTCTAGAGGATTTACCATCAGATGGAGAAGAAAATAACCAAATGTTATGACCCTTAAAAAAAATATAGCCAAATGTGTTACACACTGAAATTATAAATACCCCTTCCTAATAAAAATCGGTTGATGTTCAGCCGAATTATGCACGTATAAACAAAAACCTAATTCAGAAGGCATGGTTTTTACTATTTACCGGCTCTTCCGGCCAAAATTTCCAACTTTCGGCTTCGTAGTGTACTTACCTATTTTAATACGAAACGAATCCAATATAGTTATCATACATTGGACACAAAATAAATATTCAATTCAAAATACTTTTGCTGTGTTAAAATTGAAAAAAAAAAAACAGCTATAATTTGTGCACTTATTAGGCGTTTTTCTTTTTTAGTTCAGAGTTTGGTTGAATTATCTATTTTTAATTGACTCTCGGAATAAGCACTACGTATCAATCGCCAATGTAGAAACACCGTTTGAAAAAAAAAAACAATGCAGAAAGTATGTTGTTATCACGACTTTCTGACTTTTTTGGCCTAATTTTCCAATGTTTATCTCCGTAGTGTGTTTATCTGGTTCAATTAAAATCGAAGACAAAAATCCCCATCCAATTTGGATGATCTTTAGCCGAGTTATGCGCATACGAAAAAAAAAACTAATTAAGAAATTTTGAAATTTAAAGATATTTTTACGATTTTCTGATTTTGCGGTTCGAATTTTCTAATTTTCGGTCAAATTTTCAAATTTTCGGCTCCGTTGTGTGTTAATCTGTTTCAATACAAATCAAACAAAAAAACCCCCAACCTATAATCGGATGATGTTAAGCCCAGTTATGCGCGTACAAACATTTCATTTTAAGTTGTTTTCACGATTTTCAGACTTTTTGGGTCTAATTTTCTGGTTTCCGATCAAATTTTCAAATTTTCGGTTTCGTTGTGTTTTATTCTAGTTCAATAAAAATCCAACAAAAAAATTCCCAACCAAGTGGGATTGTGTTTAGCCGAGTTATGCGCGTACAAACACAAATTCATTTCACAAATTTTAAAATTTCAAGGTGTTTTCAGGATTTTCCTACGTTTCGAGTTCTCTGGAATCCGAATCCATAGTTTTTAGAGAGATGTTTGTGTAGTGTGTGTAAGCACGGTCGAACGTTTGTTTTTTCGTCGACGATACCTCAAGAATGGATAAAGATACCGACTTCGAATTTTACTGATAATAAGACCAAAACATGCAGAAATGGTTTTTAGAAATATTACGTTAGGGGTTTTCTTTTTACAGTAATTTAAAAAAAAAGTTGTAAAATAGCTTATTTGTTGAATATTCAAGAACAAATAATGCTATCGGGTTCGACTTAAATTTACTTTGCGAAGAATTGGTAAAAAGATTGTTGAAAATTCCTCAAAAGAGATTTTCAGCTCGAATATCTTGAGAACACACCAAGTTATTTACTTCTGGGTAATTTTATTCTAAATAATGCCATAGTTGATAAGTGGTAGAGTTTGTAAAAAATTAAATTGATTGGTCATAAAAAAAAAAAACAACAGGAAACTAAAAAAAATTGTTTAAAAATGTTTTTCGTGTCACATATACCTACATATAGAGCAAACAGACCAACGTTGGTCTTTCCTAATTGTGCACAACTAATATGGTTTTGAATCGGTACTTTTTCTTATAAAAAATAACGTCGACATCGAATTTCCAAGGGGAAGTTATCAGTGTGCTGTGGGTCACACACAGCAGTCAGCACCTTTTTGTTTTTCGTTCAACTTTCCAAAAAGTTAACATCTTCATCATCTCAACTAGTCATCATCTTCATCGTCGCCCGTCAATTGTTTTGCGTTCTTCCACGCACGAATTGCCCAACAGTTGCCACTTGAAAAAGTTTTTTTTTCTGCCTCTTGAGACTTTTTTGTACCTTAGATCGAACTTTGAAGACGGATTCTGAAATTCCATTTCAGGTGAAGGAGTTTTCTTTTCTGGATGAAGGAGCACCATAATAATGTGGGATGTATGATGGAGATGAGTATGTAGTTGCTATTCATCGATTTGTTATATTAGCTTGGAATATCACGTGAAAAAGGTTATATTGAGAGCTTGTTTCTGTGTGCCTTTTGGGGTTAAAGCGTGATATATCAATGCAAAACAAAAATAAAAAATAAATCAAATACAAATAAGAAATTTTGAATTCACATTGGAAAAGGATTTTTATTTTCAAAAGAAATAAGATTCTTATATCTTGGGTACATATATATATTATTCATGTTTTTATTTTATATTTTAAGTTAATAATATTGTTAAATCTGTGCTGGAAAAATGTCATTTTCTTTATAATGCAGCTATTCTTTTATTTCGGATATATGTATATAAGTACCTTAATACACATACAGCACACTCGCGTTAGCTAAAACACAGGGGGGGGGGGGGGGGGGAATGTCAATCCTTTATTTTATTATGTAGAAACTTTCATTTGTTTCTTAAATACACACGAACATTTCATATTAGTTTTTTAATGAAATATTTATAGCAATCCATAATGAAAAATTCAATTTTGTACTTATAGACCTTAAAAGTTCTTGCCCTTAAGAGCAATACAAAAAGTAAGTCAACGTCCTTTGTTTGATGTCGTGTTGTGGGAGGGAAGGGAGTCTATGATGTTCTGGGCTCTTAGCATCTCATATGATGGATATTAGCAAAAAAAAAAAAATATGCCATCTAAAAGATCACTAATTGGTGATTTTCTTGAAACTTACAGCATAAGATTTTTGTGTGATTCGCTAGAGGGGAAATCGAGATTTTTGTTTTAGCTCAAAAAATAACGGTACTTGCCATAGGACCATTTTAAAAAAAAGTTATTTATATAAGAAACGGCTCTAAAGATTTTTTTTTAATTTTTTGTGCTTCCTAGTTAGTATGGTAAGGTCTATATTTTGATGAAAAAAAAAAATCACAAAAACCCGTTATTAACGGTACCTGCTATAAAAACGTTTTTTATATTAATTTTATCATTAACCGCTTAACCGATTTTGTTCAAAATTTTAATTTAGGAGGTCCTATCTGCATAGAAATATTTTCAAAAAAATTTTTTTTTTGAAAAATCATTTTTTTTTTAAATCGGGTTGATGATTTTTTTTGAAATTATGGTTTTAGCTGTATATTATTATATTCTTAAAAATGGCATAGCAATTTTTTTTTTCTAAAAAATATCAAGAAATTTTATATATCAAAAATTATTTTTTAAGGAAACCGCTCCAAAGATTTAAAAAATTTTTTCTGCATAGATTCAATTTTTTTTCAAAAATTGGGATGGCGTTCTTCATTCTGAGATTAAAACATTTTAAATACTTGTTTTATCAATTTAAAGAACGTGTTGCAATGCTTTTTTTCCATATTTAAATTTCCATTCTTCAATTTATTAAATGGATAAATACATAACATATAATTATTAATTATGTGTTTTATATTACACTCAATCTTTAAAATTCGAAGAAACTTTTACTACGAGAGCAAGTTCGAGCGACCCAGTCGTGCATTTTATTTATTTCTGCATTGACATTGGAAATCAGCCTAAAATTTTACCAAATGCATGGCAGACTGGTAAAACACCGAAAGATGCAGATTCTGTGCAGAATATCGAAAAAGAATTTCAATATTTTCCATGTGTCTTTGAAGTAAAAACAAAATTTACCAAAATTCATGGTGGTAAAAGTCCAAAATGAATTATGAAAACAAAAAAATTTTAGGATTTACAGGTAAATTCTAGAATTTCATTATTTCGACGTTTTACGGTAACACTATATCCCACTCCCACATATAAGGTGCTACAATTCCCAGGTACAATTCAAGTGATGCATATCTTTGATTTTTGACGTCAAAACATTTAAAAATGTTTTTTTGTAAATTTTCTTTCTCGTCTTAATTTTTAGGAAATAAATGAAGACAATTTGCCCTAGAAGAAGAAAATATTTGTAGATTCAAACTGAAAAATAGTTTTCAATTTTATTTTTATTTTTATTCGATTTCTTTTAAAAAGGTCCCAACTGAAGGGAATTGGAGTACCAACAATTGTTGGTACTGAATATCCAAAAAAATCTCTTTTTTTAAGATAAAAGTTATATTTTGTAATTTTCAATTCGCTCAAGAACCGGAAAATATTAAACCATCTATTTTTTAGTGTCTGTATAAAATTTAACAAGACCATTGAATATTATATATACCTATCTTTTAATAACGAGATGAAAACACTCAGAAGTTTCAAACTGACTTTTAAATCTCCTTCCAAAATATTTTCACTAAAATTTAAGCACATACCTCAACATTATTTTAGGTACTTCTAGTTACTTACCTTTTTGTCTTTAACTAAAACTTGTTTCAACGATTTTATTCAAATTAACTTATCGATTTTTCCTACAATAATCCCTAAGGCTAAACAAACACCTACTTCTTTGCTATTAAATCAAATTTACAACTCTTAAACTAAAAGCTTCTCTAAAAACACAATTTAACGTTGTAAAATGTGTTTTTTTTTTTCTTTTTTAACTGTCTCTTCATAATAACTTGCCCTAAGCACAAAGTAAACCAAAGTTACTCTAGAATTTAAAAGGTATATGAAATACAAATTAAATTAATGCAAACTTTACCTTGCCATCAGTATCCGGTGCATGGTATCTGACCTCTAGTGAGCCACCCAAAACGGCATACCAGAAACGTCCTTGTTCGCCAGCACGAAAAACTACAATGAGCAAAATAAAAAGAATAAATATGATGATAGTTTGAAAAATAAACCGCGATTGAAAATTTTGTTTATCTTCGTACATCCTTTGAAAAATACACAAAAATAAAACCGGAAAAGGATATACCAACCGCAAATAGTTTAATAAATATATTATGAGCGACCCCAAAGTTTGAGGAAAAGAAGTACAGAAACTAAAAGATGACACATGATGTCTCTCGTGTGGTGTAGATAGAAAAAGTTTTTCATAAAATAATACTCACGGGTGACTCCTTTTTCCAGATCCTCGTAGAATCCACACATTGCAAGTTGTTGTAGTGCTGATCCCGGGAGACGACATAGGGGTTCGACCCGTCTCAAGCGGCAGGATATTAACTCCGCATCTCGTAAATTTCTATCACAAGGCCTGCAATAATGGAATAGAACACGAATAGACTGCAATTAAGGTTGCCGGGTAAAATTTTACGGAAGTAAGATTATATAAAACAAGTAGGATGTCATTTTTGATATTAAAACAGATGGCGCTATAGTTCATGTGGGTAAAACTTAATTTTGGTGCTTGCTTGATATAATATAGTATAACTTGGGTAAAGGGTTGAAAATATTGATTTCTTGTCATGGATTTTATTTAGCTTGAGCGTTATTACTATTTCCAATATGAAATATAATTCCAACACGATTTTATGAAAGTCACGCTATAACAACTTTGCTTGTGGTTTAAATTGTTTCCTGTCAGTCAAAATGCCAATTTGTAATAACTGGAAAATTGAGAAATATTGAGTTCCAAATCTATTTTGTGTTAGGTGCCTATTGAGAATTAAGTCTTATTTTTCCGCGAATCTTTTGTCTGAAAAATTAATGATTTGAAGTTTATTTATTTTTATTATACCTATATATTAATTTAAACACAGATCAGGAAATTGAAATTCATTTGTTGTAGATATTTAAATAATAAATAAAAAGATCAGGGTTTTTGACTCTAAAGTGAAATTGATACATTGAAATCGAGTAATAAAATGACAGTATGAATTATGATATCTCTTCTTTAATTTTCTGTTTAAACTAGGTTGTGTAAGTGAATAGTTTTTGAAAATTATTTTTTGAAAGACTGTTCACTGAAACAACTTAATTCAAAAACAAAATCAAAGCAAAGATTTCTGGCAAAAAAGTATAGCATGCCGTTGTAATCATTACCGTTGTTTTTTTTTAATAATTTTGTTTCTATATTAAGTCAATTTATTTAGAAAATTGCCTCTCCCGTTATTTTTAATTTTCTCATAAACTAAAAGACATTTTAGCATCGGGTTTTCTGTTTTTGACTTCAAACTAATTGATTTTTGAAAACAAAATTAGTACTTAACTACGTAGTATTAAGGAAAAATATAAGTTTGAATTTAGTTTTTCTTTAAAACTTCGAGTTTGAAAATTAATTTTTCAAGACTATTCACTAACACAACTTATAATTTAAAAGTGATAATTAAAAAAAAGTAAGTTTTACCGTTGGTTTTAAATAACTTTTTACTCTTTTAAGGCAATTTTTTAAAAAATTGCCTCTCCCACCTAAATGGGGGGAAATAGACCTCCCAAACGATTTTTTTCTTGTCTTAACTCAGCCTACTAGCTCTAGGTTTTGGTCACCTTATACCGAACACCCTGTATATTTTGATTTTTGTAATAGGTATCTACAACTAATAGTAAACTGTTGGCGTAGGGTCACAAGTCCACAGGCCAAAAGTCTATAATGGGCTTTTGACCCTCTTAAATGGGTTTATAAGTCCACAAATCAATTTTGGACTATGACACCCTGGTGGGCCAAGGTTGCATAATAAAGTGGGCCAATAGTCTCTATTTTCATGAGGAATGTTGGTCATTAATGCCAAATTATTCTTAAGAACTTAATACTATTATTCAATTAATGAAAAGAGTATTAGAAAATTTACTACTTTATTTGTTTTCTTTGGTTAAAAATACAATAAATAATAAACAATAAAATTCAATTTTCGTATAAAGAAAAGAGGTATTTATACAAAAAACAAAATTTTTCAAAATCAAGAAATTATATAAATAAACAATTATTTAAATAAAACATACAAAAACTCAATTCATTATATAACATGGTTATACCAACAATGAAAATTCGAGCAAATTTATTAAAATTATTTTAGTTAAAAATCAAAATTTGATTTTGGATAAAAAGATTTCAAGTAGGTAATTTGAGAGAATTGTTTATGTATGTATGTATTATTTATTGAAATAAAGTAATGATTTAGTATTACTTATGGAACTTAAAGTTTAAACTGAAAAAATTGTTAAAAATCAACTGAAAGTGTTTTGACACCAAGGAGATGTGAATATACACACACAAGTGCTGTACAGATTCTGAAGAAAAAAAATTTGACGCCAATTTCAAATTTTTAAAAAAATTTTTAGATTTTTTTGTTTTTAATCCAAATTGTTTTTTTTTTTTTTAATTTGGTATGAAACACAACATTATTAGAAGCTTTTGTGTACAAAATTTAATTTGGATCAGTTAGACTAATCGGGAAAGTATAATATGAAATAAATTGTCCTATGATAGGTATATCTTCTGTTAATATAATGGCTTGATGAAAATTGTATTCCTGTTAAATGGTGGATCGAGTTAATTTAAGTTCACAAAAAAATTTTAATGAAAATCGTAAAATTCGGATTCGAGAAAAATAAAATATCTTTCGGTATACAATAATTATTTTCCATAAAAAAAAAATTAATCAAAATCAGTTCAACTGTTTTTGCGAAAAGCAAAAGTCAATAAAATGGTTTTATGGGAGGTGTGCGTCGTTAAAAATCTTTTTTTTTTGAATTTTTTCTGAAAACTTGAAATTGATTTTTATTATTAAAACATTTCATGAGGGTACCGTTTTTTTTTGTAATCCCTAAAACGTGTGGGAGAAATGCTTAAAAAATTCGAGGTACCAAAATGAAAGAAAATCGACCAATCCGTTGAAGCTATGACAGTATACGAACAGACAGATGGACACGATTGCAAGACCCATTTTTTTGGCCGTCGCCATTGTGAATTTTGATTATGAACTTCAAAGACGATTTCTTACGAATCCAACCATCCCATGTTTATAGTAATTTTTATCAACTATAAAAACTTCAGAAATTTGTTCGCATTGCATTAAGTCAAATTTTCTCATATGTAAATTTCCTAGCTGTTGAAAACTTTCCTGAACTTCTTATTGACTGTGTCAAGTTATAAGAAGAAAATATGTTTCTTCGATATTCGTTCTCATTGGAAAAAAAATCTGCATTTTTATTTTCTCGCAAGAAATCAATTTCTTTTTTATTTTTTCTGGGATGTTCCATTAAAATGCCTTCTTTTTTGTAAAAAATGTTAACCATAAATCAAAAAAAAAAAAAAAACAACAACAACGAGTTCCTCGTTTCTCACTTTATTTTAATATATTATGGTTACAATGTACATATACTCAAATCAAGTATGAACTGGTTAAAGCTCAAATCATTTACATGAGATCGAAATGAGCTTTTAAAATTGCAAAAATGTAAAATAACAAAGTTGTTTTATAATCCTTTTTTTTCGGAATTTGCTAGTTTCATTCAAAAAGTCGATTGACTTGAATCATGACAAGAACTTTTGCTTCCAATTTTATTGAAAACGTTATACAAAAATGTATTTTATTGAAACAATAAACTTATTTATATTGAAAAACTATAACCACTCATACAAAAACAACTTCCTATACTCAAAACTGATGATGAAAAACTTGCAAGCGGTGTGGGTTTCATTTATGATTTTTAAATTGTCGGGAGAGTATGAAGACGAAGAGGTAAATTTAGGATGAAGCAGTACCACGGGCGCTATAAATAAGGATTTTATTTCATTTGATTAAGAAAAATTAGGAAACCTTCAATCATAAAATAATTATTTAGTGGATGGGTCTAATGCATTATGTTTACTACACTGATCTCTATAATACACTGGATAGTGGATTCCCTGCAAAGTATAACAGTTTTTCTGATTCGAATATGAAAATGGCAAGTACGTAGGCAACCAGAGATCAGAAATAAATCTCAACCTTTTGAAAGGTCCCTTAATAACTCTTATTTGTTGCTATTTTCAATAAAAGTCACAAAATAACCTTTATTCTAAAAAAAAAAGTTTTTCGGTCAAGGTCTGAGCGAAACCTTTATTTTGTTTTTTTTTTTATGTTACGGTCAACCAGTGAGAGAAATCGCTGAGAGAAAAAAATAAATCTCATCTGCAATTTTATCAATTAGAATGTCTCTTAGTATGGCCCTTAGTTTTTTGTTAGCACTGCATGCTAAATTGCAGCTTATTAGGCTTTTTAGTCATCATCATCAAGTTTCCTGACATATTTGCTTGGCGTCCCAGCAACTGAATTCAAAATTGAAAGGGAATTTTCATCTTTAAATTTTATTTTTAGTGACAAAAAAGGACAATCTTGGGTCAAAAAAACCTTGAGAGTTTATCATTAGCGAAATTTAATACCATAAATTAAAAAAAACATAAAAATCCGTTACTCCGCTTAGGGGGTTATCAGTCGCCAGGCAGGCGCCAATGTGAACAGTTTTCTTGACCAAAATACTCATTAACTAAAAATTTAATTTCTCTTTACAATCTTTTTTATTAAAAGCACCTTGCCCGGCCTTTTTTGAAAGTTTTTGAAAAAAAACAAACTTTTTTCACCAACTTTTTTATTGATTTTTTAGAACTACTGGCGCTACCTAGATCACGAATATGTATTTTTGAAGTCGATAGGTCGCTTAGTTTAGCCGCAAGTCAAGTTTAAAGATGCAAACTTTAATGCCTCTATCACGTCTAGCTTAGCCGCAAATCGTATTTAAAGATAAAAGTCGATTTTTCAGATAATGACATGCATCAATTGAAAAGGTGGCACTTCCTAGATTACGAATATGCATTTCTGAAGTCGCTATAGGTCGCTTAATTATATTATTAAAATTTTTTGTTCGAATTAACCATTTTTGATTTATTTTCTACGGAAAAGGTTAAAGGTTGACCTTTTCCATTAATTTTTTCGTAAAAAACTCAACCATTGAGAGATATTTTAAAAAATAAAAAATAAATCTCAACCGATATTTTGTTTTTCAATAAATAAATCTCAAACCGTAACCGAAATCTTTTTAAAGAAATGTGGTAACTCTCAGAGAGAAACCAATTGAAAATAAAGGTCAACAGTTATTTCTGATCTCTGTAGGCAACTCAACACTTTAGGTATGTTCAGTGAGGCTGAGAAGGCCAGTTCAAGTTGCTGAGATCTCGAAAATTCTACTAAAACCGAAGAGGGGCAAAAACCAAAGTGGAATTTCTAAGAAAAAAAAAGCAAAAGAACCATCACTTGTTTGTAAATTTGATTTTTTGTAATTTAAAATAATTGTAAAATATTTTTGTTGCAATTTTGCATTTCATTATTTTAAACAGTTATACTGTTATACAAAAAAATAGGCAACTCAACGTTATAACAATTCTCAAATGGCTTCAACTTTCTTGTATGGATACGCTATCCAGTGTATTATAGAGATCAGTGGTTTACTAGTGTTTCACTTCTGTTACGTAAATTAAGTGCAAGGGCATATACAACAAAATTAAAAAGCCATTGCATAAGATACCTCCATGCTCCATGTAAGTTTGAGTGTTTGGTCTCATTTTTCAAAATTAACTCTTACAAAGCACCAAATTGCGAAGTATACAAATCGTAAGAAAGTATGGGATGACCACATTGATAAATATTTCATATTTTTGTGGCTAATCAAAGAAAGAATAGAAATTTGTAAATAATTTATTAAAATAAATTAGCTGCTTGAGAAATAAGACTTTCGAAATTTATATTGATGGATAGACTTTATATAGACAAGCTCATTCAGAAACAAACTCTTACACTATGTATGAAGCAATATTATTGATTTTATTGCTACCAAATAGTAGACACTTCTACCTCTCCCTTTTTATACAAGAATAGAACAAAGAATTTTTCTTTATCTTCCTTTTTATTTTTTGTAAATGCTCCTCTAACTATCAATAAGGAAGATAGTAAAAAAAAAATATAAAAAAATAAATCGCTCAGATAAAATTCTAAATAAATATTTTTATAGCTCTTAGGTTTTTATTTTTCCCTTACTTTCTATTTTGTTTCGTCCAGTCAAAACTTATACTAAAATATATATTTTCCCTCTCGTTAATGGCTTTAAAATATGAATGGAGTGGTAAAAAGTATAGGAATCTAGACAAAAAGTTTTTAAATAAAACGATTCATTTATTTATTTTTTTTTTTTTTTGCAGAATAAAACTTTTCAATTCTTTTGAAGGGTTTTTGTATTTCAACGTTAAAATAAAAATTCTCCAAAAAACAAAAAACAATTATCTTTGCTGTTGATATAAGTTCAGTGCATTGAACAAAAACAATCTATTCAATGCCCAAAGGTTTTAGTTTCAAGCTTTTTCATACGTTGAGTGCCTGAAAATTTTTGTATCTGGTTATTATGTTTTTGAAAAGGAATAGAAACTTTTAAATATTAAGAGTCTCATTGACTTATTTCTTTTAGGTATAGGTTATAGGTTCTCTTTGTAACAACAAAAGGGCTATAGATTTTGTGGTGTCAAAGATTCAAAATTTTGGTTTTTGTTAATTTTTCAAAAAATTATCAGCCACAATAAAGATTATAATTTAAGCATATACATATTTTCGTAAGAGCAAAAAACTTCGCGAATGCCCTAGTGCTTAACACTGAAGTAAATGTTTATAAAAAAAAAGAGCGCTTAAACAAACAGCTTATATATTCAAAGCTTTGCTTACGCTCTGAAAATCTATTGCTTTTATAAAAAAAAAATACTGAAACATTTTTTGTGTCGAATTTCATAAGCTTATCTCGCTACATTTCAAAAAAAATTGATTGACTTCAGAACACATTACCTCAAGTAATGTAAAATTCAGCTTTATTTATTTTGGAGGATTGTGTGGTGTTCCTAGTAAAAGATACATAATTAACTTTCTTTTGAATTCAAATTTAGCATCTTCTATCACATGACCTATTAATGATTTTTCTCTAATACCTATGTAGTTCTATTTGTTTTTAAAACAAATAACGATTAAATGTTTTAAAAAAAAATGAAAAGTGCAAAAAATATCTATTTTGGTTTCTTTTTTTTATAATTTTTTTTGTTTCAATATTTTTTTTAACTACTCTGAAGCACCAGATTGCAAAATTGTAACAAAATCGGTAGACCCATTCAGAAGATAGAACCCAACCTGTAAAACAATTTTATGGTCGTTATAGCCGTTTTTGAGAAAAGTTGTAAAATCTAAATAATTGTATCATTGTAAGCTACCTGATGAATTTCGCCTCTATACTATGGAATTACATTAAAATGCTCTGTGCCAAATTTTAAGAAATTCGTTTCACAGACGCAAAGACGCACAGACGCACAGACGCACAGACGCACGGACGCACAGATGCACATCAGATGCATAGACCAACGCCAACGCACAGACTGTCTAGTTAAAAGACAAAATTTTTCGGAATTCTCCATAAACGTAATCCGTAGTGCCAATTTTGATTTGATTACAACCTCGGATTTTTGTTTGTATGAAACCAAATACATGAACTTTATAGCAAGTCAAGATAGCACCTGCTCAAAAACCAAGCAGGTACTTCAAAAATACTTGAAAAAATGCTGAACGAGTGGGCTATTTACATTATGTTTAGTGAGCAATTCCTCAAGAATCTACTCCATTGTTAGGTATGAATAAAACAAAGTACATGCTCCATAAAAAGGAGCACCCTCCTCCTGATTTTTTAGTTAGTTCAATTGTTTTCCGAGTGTTGAACCAAATAACGAAGATGGAGACACACTCCGAAACGCGTCGCAGAAACCTCTAAATCTAAATTTATTTATTTATTATAAAAATATAAGTTGTGATAATAATTAAATTAAAAATTTTAAAATTAAAAACAAATTTAAGTTTTTTTGTTTTAATTTATCAGTCAAATAACATTTAATAGTTATAACTTACCATCACACAATACCAAAAAAACAATAAGAGACAAAGATGTTTGTATAACCAGTTTGTTTTTTAATTGAAATCTTAAGGTACATTACACAACCCAGCAAACTATAAGCTTTTACTTCAAAAAAATTCTAACATAGCTAAGTTAATTTGCAAAGCTCCATTTTAAGTCTTAAGTACCTTATGGTCCTAGACTAAGGTTGTTTTTGGAAAATACTTGAGAAATATAGTAAAACAAAACTGTCTACAAAAATTAAGCTTTGTCTAATTTTTTTAGGCTTGTTCTTTTTTGTCCACTTTTCCTGGGCTATAAATGCAAACCAAAGAGAATTTGATTTGATCTTTCAGGTATGGGGGCCGGGGCCTCCGTGTGAAGGAGGTTGTTGTACAAATAATGTATTAGCAGGTATTATTCTTTGTTGAGTACATAAAGTAAATGCTCAGAGAATGTGCTCCGCTTTAATCACACCACCATTTGACCTGTAAGGAGCCGTATAAAGTTAGCATGACAACTTTCGAAAAAGTTACTTTTGACTGTCTCAGAAATTGCCGTATAAATGCCGTAAATATGCCGTGAAGAGAAAAAAATTGCCGCGAGAGTGGTTCTCCCAAAAATGGCCAAAAATATTTTTCATATACAAAATCTTCATATAAAGTTAGCTAACTTTTGAAAAGTGTCATGCTAACTTTATACCCTGTATGGAACTCGTGACAGGTTTTAACTAATTACGTATACATATAAACCTACATCTAAATAAATTGATTTGTTATCTATTATATGTACATACCTACTTTTGACTTTTTGCTTTTTGTTTACAATTCAAATTTTATAATTTAAACGACAAAATTTAAAGAAAATCCCTTAAAACGTACACAAGAAAAATATCATCAGAATAAAATCATTTCTTTGCTGCCTTTTGAAATTAAATACTTAATAAAATAATTGCTTTTTACCAGCCCAAGCACATGTGCTGATCATGAATTTCTTCATAAAAGGCTTCTCTGTCGAATTACATAACACCTTGTTACATTATTTTCCTTAACTGTTACAAAGGTACATATCCAAATGTACACGCCAATGCGGTTTAATGGCAAAAGTAAAACATGTACGAAAGTATTTACAAAAACATCAAATTTAATGTCAAGTCAAAAAAAAAAAAAAAAAATACTTAACAAAGTTCGAGATTTTAAATTTCAGTATAGAAATAGAAATCCTTGCATCTACCTTTACTGTGAAGGTATATAGAATTTTCTTTTATGGCACGTTGATTGACTGCGTGAAAATGGAAGCCATTTACTTAAAATTTCACAAAGTAATGTTAAAAACACGTCAGAAAAGGAATTTGCCCGTGTTTTTATAGAATTTCTTTATTTTTGTTTTCTATTGGAAACCGTTTTTGTTGTTTTTATTTTTAAACTTGGGTCCTTGAAGTTGTTTGTTCTGCTTTTTATTGAATGTGCTGATTTGTGCAGAGAGAGTTTTTTTTTATGTCTTTTATTCATTCGATTAAGTTCAAGTGAAAATAATATAATTTCAACCTCTCTTTTGAACAGTGTTACCATTTAGAATGGAAAACAAAAACAGAAAATATGACTATTGAAAGAGCCATTTACGATCAATCAATTTTATGTTTTTATTTTTAAGACTTAAACTTGAGGTAGAGCAGTTTATGGTTTAACCATTTAAGATGATTCACGTAGGTACCTTACATAATACATATATATAGGAAATTGTAAAGGACATTAAGTGTTTATAAGAACACTCAACTGAAACTGATGATTACGACGAAAGCATTAAGGATACCTACATATTTTACGGATACCAAACGACAAAAGAAATAAGAATAACGAAAAATTATGGTTCCGGGTCATAATAAATTTATATAAAATGTGACATTTGTTCAGAAGAGGGTAATTTGTTTCAATTGGTTGTATGAAGCGGAAGGCATAATGTGAGATATGAATCAACAAAAGGATAAAGCTTGTTGAAATTTGAAGTGTATTAAAGGAAGATAAGAATCCGAATTGCTTAACTACTTGTTCTTGAAACCTATGATGACAAAATATTCTAAAAATATGACACTTAATAAAAGCAATTTTATGGAATTTTCAAAATAAGTAAGGAAAAATGAAACGTTTAAAGGTTTTTAACTTGCAGAAACGTTCTGGTAGTTTTTTTGTGCAACGGAAGTGCACAGACAAAGACCGAACGCGGACAGTATGACGAAAACCAATTTTTCGGAATTCTCTATATCATCGTAGTGTAATGTCGTTTTCGATTGGATTTTCAGAGTGTTTCACTCCTTTTTGATTCCAATGGAATATGAAAAACTCTCTTCCGTAATATGTGTATCTATGTAGAAGTAAAAAATAAAATGAACTCTTCAATAATTTCAATTTCAGAACATCCCAAGAAGAAGCATTTACTATTTTGACAATTAATCCAACACATACTTTTAAACGTATGTGTGTTTTCAGAGTGCACTCCGAGCACTCTTTAATGAAATCCGGAGTAAGAAAACACTCCTAAATCATCACTCCGAACAGCAAATGGAAGGTTTTTGGAGTGTTGGGAGTGTGGATGGAGTGAAAAAAGAGTGCTAGGAGTGACCAACGGAAAACGACATAAGTTTCGTTTACAAATCCGAATTTTGTTTGCCCTTTAGAGCAAGCTAAAAATTGAAATAAATAAATACAAATTAATTTCAAGAAAGAACCTGATGGAAAGGCCATTATTTTGCATGATTATAAAAAATAAATACATAAATAAGTCTTAACTCTAAAATAAATAAGATGCTCCATAAAAAGGGGATACAATTAATTTTATTAAATTAGTGGTTCACTTGGGCGTATACGCACTTTTTTTTTTAAATATTTTTGAATATGACAGATTTTACTTCAATTACTTTTAATGAACTAAAGGCTATTCAAAGCTATTTTCAATCAATAATTCAACAATTCCATTTAAATAGTGCTAAATATTCTATACTTGGCTGATTTATTTCAGTAGCAGGTACACTCCGCTTCACTTGAATAGAAACAAACTTTTTTTTTCAATCTCAAAGCATGTTGCGCTTTGGTAAATTTAGAAATCCACCTGTTTGTTTTAGTTATTTTAAAAGGGATCTATTGCGTATAAAACTACATGAGCAGAATAATTCAGAATAATTCAGAAAATTTTCTAATTACTTCATTGTTTTTTTTTTTTTTTTTTTGCGTCACTTGATTATAAACAGTATGCGATTTTTATCTATGGGTTACGGTTAGAAGAAAAAATATTGGTTTAACAATGGAAGTGTAGATTAAAAATAATAATTGTTTGATCAAAGAAAAAATGATCTGCGGAAAACCATTAAACGCTGCAGAAAAAGCCAAAATAGAAGTACACGCGAAAAACAAGCTTCCCCTACGCACAATTGCCAAAAAAAAAAATAAGAAGTGTGAAAATTGCGCCTAAAATTGAAGAAAAAACCACCGTTAAAACCAATACGAAGACGAAAAGATTTTTGCTGGAAGAATATGACGTGGAGGGAAGAGTGGAGAAAAGTGGTATTTTCTGACGAAAAAAAATCAATTTAGATGCTGCGGACAGATATAATAACTATTTTCATGACATGACGAAGGAATCAATGTTTTTGGAGCGCCACCGCATAGCCGAGAAGGTGGTGTTATTGTGTGGGGTTTGGAATAATTAATCTGGACTTTCCCACTTTGAAAATGACAGCAAACTCTTACAAGAAAATATTGCAAGAAGCTTTCCCAAGTTAACCGATGCCTTTGGACCAATACCATGGACATTTCAACAAGACAATGCACCAATCCACAATGCAAGAATCATTAAAAGTTGGATATCCTAGAAAAATGTTACCTTGCTTCAATGTCCGAATCTAAATATTATCAAAAATATGTGGGAATGGATGGTTCGTAGGGTGTACGATTCTGAACTTCAATATCAGGACAAAGAATCACTTACTGCTGCAATCAAAGAAGCACGGATTGCAATTTCTTTAAATCATATAAAACAACTGTATGATTCACTTCCCAACTGGATTTTTGAAGTTATTTTAAATAAAGGTGGTAGCACTCATTATTAAAATATCATTATAAATAAAACAAACCTACCCTCTTTTACTGAATTTTTTGAATTTTTTTCCATATTTAAGAGACTGTCTCTTTTCAAGTGACGCATAAAAAATACAGTTTTTTTTAATGAAGTAATGAGAAAAGTGGTAAAAAATAACCAAATGGTATTTTTCTGAATTATTCTGCCTATGCAGTTTTACTCGCAATAGATACCTCTTAAAAGAAGTAAACCAAAAAACAAAAAAAAAGGTGGATTTCTAAATTTATCAAAGCGCAACACGCTCTAATAGTAAATAGAAAAAGTTTGTTTCTATTCAAGTGAAGCGGCGTGTATATAGAATTTGTATTATTAAAAAAAAAAACCATCGTATATAATTATTGCCAGACCACCCACGGGCAGAAAAAAAAACTTCCAGCTTTAATGATTAGAAATTCTAATCTTGTTGGATATAGTTTACACTAGGTATTCATCATGAAATTTATGTAAGATGAACTGAACTTAATAGAAATTGTGTGTTAACAAGGCCCTCATAAGTCAACTGATGAGTCTAAGTAAGATCAAGGCGGCGAAACGAAACGCCAAATTTTATGAACTAAATGTCGAGAAGGCGACAGATTTTAAAGAGTCCAAGGTGCCAGAAATCCTAAATATGCGCCACTGCCTACAATGTATCTACGTTTTACGAAAAAGTAATTAACAAAGTCAAAATCAGTTAGAAAATAATGGATAACGATTTTGTTTCCGAAAATTTGAATAAAAAACCGTGACCATTGTATGGCAGCTTCTCGTTCGAAATAAAATGAAAACTCGAAATTCACTTGTTAAAAATCAAATAATAGTTCACGGACGCACGGAGGCACAGACTAGCGAGGCGGATGATGTGCCGAAGGAAGGTATCTATATATTCACAAGACCACAGGCAACACAGAAAGTAAAATGAAATTCACATAAACTTAAATTAATTGTCTCTCTTTGATAATAACTTAAATTTGTAAAACTGACAATCATAATCAATTACTAATCACCATCGAAAAATTATCATACCTATAATTCATGCACATAACTCTTTAAATAACTCGATATGCTGATCAACTTGTAAGCTTCCCAACCAACGTTCAATTATTTCTGCCCTTAAAGCGAAAAACTGACTTTTATTACATTCTGCAGAGTTGGTAGAAGAAGAGAAAGAAGAAAAAAATTAATTACACCAACCTGTTTTTTCCCTCGAAAATTAATAAAACAAGGGGACCTGGTTCTGTTGCCTTTGCTATATTAAAATCAGACGTTCTGTTTGGAGACAGATGAACTTCCGTATACATATCCTCTTTCATTTATCTGGCATTTCCATCTACTTTTTCAGTATAGAATCCCAGGACATTCTTAATTTTACAAATCACCCAGTAGGTATACCCACCAGCACTCTCATCCTTGTTTCCATTAATTTCCGCTGACTCTTTTTTTCAAATGAAACGAACAAAAAATGCAAACTTCCATAAAATTGTTTCCACAATTAAAATTCCATACCTATAGTCTTTCTTGTCAGTTTCATCCAGAAGCGCAAGTAAATTTAAAACAGGAGACCCCACTTTAGTCATCTCATTCTGCCATCGTCATTCGTCAACCACTTTTCCCTTAAGTACACCCACCATTTATTCATTTTCAGCCCACAAGCTACGCCATGCATTAAATTGTATGAATAATTCATAGCGCAATGACGACGATGGGGACTCCCGATGAGATCCTTTCAACTTACAGCTGCCATCAGCATTAAACAGCATAAATCCTCGAATGAGCAGTGTAAGGGCAACACACCACATATATGAGGATCATGATGATGAAGGCACTTAACAGTATCTATATCAGCATCAGCCATCACCATAAGACGCACCTTTATAGTCTGCCTGGGACATATTGAACTTCTTTCACTTTTTTTTTGCAAGAAATCCTTTTTAAAATTGCCCTTCGAATAATAAGGATTGAGAATTGAGCGCAAAGGAAACTAGCTACACTTCTTCCAAGTCAAAATGTTATCATGAGTTTGACTTTCGTTCGTATAGGACCACCTGCCACTTAGACAAGTTTCTTTTTATTTGTTAAAAATTCAAATGATAGCGGAAAATGTTTTCTGATCAAATTCCTACGCATAAGAGGGATGAACAGGGTGTTTCATCGCATCTCTTCTTGCCTTATGCATACTTCTTTTAATTAAGCAAGCCATGAAAACATCGTGCTTTAACGGAAGTCTGTATGGCAAGCTGGAGGAAATGTTAAACTCTCTCTTTGATATCACAAAATAAGAATTTTCAGGATTATTTTGAATTTGTTTGAAAAGTTCGGTTTATTGATTTTAGGCGTAATTTGTATCAATTAATTTTTCACAAAAGAACTCTAATAAAAATAAATAAAATGAACGATTCGGTGAACTGTTGAAGTTCTGATCTTCTAAGTTTTTTTAAAGATGTTATAAGCAAAATGTTTCAGTCGAAGAGAGTGGCACTTAAGTGGCTAATGGCTCCGTGAAATAATTCCCCAATGAAATAACCCCCAATCCAAAAATGGAATAACTCGCCAAAATCCTTTTTTTTAAGTCCAAATTCAAAGATGAAATAAATCCCCAAAAGCGCATGAAATAAGTCCCCAAACAAAAAAAGAAATATGTAAAATAATAGCTATTTTTCAGTGGACTGTAGGCATAAATCAAACACATTTTTTTTAATTTAAAATAACACTTCTTGTTTATTGAAACTCTAAACTTCAAGTGAAGAGAAAATGGAAATGTTGCAGGCTGGTTTCCTCGGGTAGCTTACATAATATGTTCACGCCTCTTTTTGAACTCAGCATGTACTATATAGAAGAACACGCAAACGCCTTCTTTGGACTCGATATGTATACAATATCGAACACACTGCCCACTTTAAACCCGTGGGTTTTAAAAATACGAAAATAGGATTTCATCTGTTCGGTGACTACGTGTAGTGTTGTATCTCATTGTTGGGGCTTCTTCCGAATAGCATTTGCTCTAGGACATTGGGAAAACCATTGACGCCCCTGCACACATATATCAATGGAAAACCAAGTCGATTCGGGTGTTTTCAATTCTAAACTGCAGGTCTTACCTCGAGTGGTAATGTACAGCCATCGGTGCACCTGCCATTTGCACACATCTCGTTGTGAGGTAGCAGACTGGTCTCCACCGGTATCAGGCATAGCTTCGTGATAGGACGGTCGTAGATGCGCCCACCTGTTCGGATCCGTGCACTACGCACCTGCCCTTGTTTATCGGGATACACTTTAATGACACGCGCACGTTTCCAAATACCCGGTGGTTGATTTTCTTCCTTCAAGAACACAAGATCGCCTACTTCTAAGTTCCGGTGGGGTTGCATCCATTTTGTACGTAGCTGCAGCTCGCTCAGATAATCCTGAGACCATCTACTCCAAATACTCTGCTCAAACTTGTGTATTTTGTCCCAGCTGTCTAGCTGATGGGACGGCACTGTCTCCACGTTTGGACCGAGAGGGCGCAGTATTTGGCCGCCGGCAAGAAAATGTCCTGGTGTCAGAGCAGTAAGGTCATTTGGATCGTCTTTCAATGCGCACAAAGGTCGGGAATTCAGGCAGGCCTCTATTCGAACAAATGCGGTGTACAGCTCTTCAAATTTAAAACTACGTAAGCCAATTTCTCTATTCAGATGGTATTTTGCTCGTTTAACACTCGCCTTCCAGAGCCCCCCATGATGTGGCGCCAATGGTGTGTTAAAATGCCACGTGATTTTGCGTTTAGCAATTTCGCCTTGAAGATCACGTTCTCTCAATTGCTCTTCTATTTTTCTAAGCTCAGAATTTGCACCGACAAAATTCGTTCCATTGTCGCTGTATATGTGTTCTACCATACCCCTTCTTGCCACAAGACGGTCCAATGCAGCCAAAAACGCTTTCGAGCTGAGGTCACTAACCAACTCTAAATGAACTGCATTGGATACGCAAATTTCCGAGTGATACAAAGGTTTTTGTAGCCAATAGAATTTCTGTTATTCAGGAGCATAGCGACATACACAGATGGGGACATGTACCATCAAAAGAAAACCCAGCCGATCTTATTTCACGCAGTATGGTGTCAGCAGATCTGGTCAGCTCTAACTTATGGTGGCATGGTCCAGAATTTTTAGTGAGACCCGAAGACAAATGGCCCAGGTGGACGGTTCAGAAGCTTCCATATAAGCAACAATCGGAAGCAGACGATGAGCTTCGAAGGAGCTATGTGTTCAGCGCTCCAGTCATGGTGTTGACTCTAACGAGTCAAAGTGGGCAGGGACATATTCTCCTGCAAGATCTACTAACTTATCACTCTTCGATCAATAAGGTGTTACGCATAACAGCATACGTTCAAAGGTTTGTGCGCCTTTTCGTCACAAAATGGTCAAGGAAAAGAAACACGCAGATAACAGAAGTACTCCTCATATGCAAGAAAAGGCCGCACAAAGATGTTAAAAAACAATTACCATCTAAAAGGACACGAATAACAATACCGACAAACCATGATTCCGAACTTTCTGAAGAGAAAACAAGGCTAAGGATGCTTGTTGAAAGTGTGCCATTTGTAACCCACGATGAGTACTCGATGGCATTGGCGTTTTGGATCAAACAAACCCAGAAGAAGGAGTATCCTTTAGAACATCGTAAGCTATGTAAGTCGAAACCACTTCCTAACGACAGCAAGTTGTTGCCATTGACTCCTTTCATGGACACCGAAGGCATTATTCGGCTTGGCGGCCGCATTTCTCGAGCTGAGCTTACTTTCGATCAAAAGCATCCGATCTTGCTCCCAGCTAAATCTATTCTCAGCCAAAAATTGATGGAACAAGCACATGCTGAGACTCTACATGGTGGACTTCAGTTGTGTATGCAGTTCATTCGTGACAAATTTTGGATCATCAATCTTCGTACCTCTATGCGCCAAATAATACACAAATGTGTAGTGTGCACCCCATATCGCCAGAAAGTTACAAATCAGCTGATGGCCGATCTTCCAGCCACTCGAGTGCAGATTTCACGACCATTCAAACATTGCGGCGTTGATTTTGCTGGCCCTTATAAAATTCGTGCATACACCGGCCGAGGGGTACCTGTGTCATCAAATGCATACCTGTGCCTTTTCATAGATTTCCCAACCAAGGCAGTTCATTTAGAGTTGGTTAGTGACCTCAGCTCGAAAGCGTTTTTGGCTGCATTGGACCGTCTTGTGGCAAGAAGGGGTATGGTAGAACACATATACAGCGACAATGGAACGAATTTTGTCTATGCAATGCATGTACATAAATAGGGTCGGCTCACAATCCGGCTCGAAGGACCATGTAAAATAATAGCTATTTTTCAGTGGACTGTAGGCATAAATCAAACACATTTTTTTTAATTTAAAATAACACTTCTTGTTTATTGAAACTCTAAACTTCAAGTGAAGAGAAAATGGAAATGTTGCAGGCTGGTTTCCTCGGGTAGCTTACATAATATGTTCACGCCTCTTTTTGAACTCAGCATGTACTATATAGAAGAACACGCAAACGCCTTCTTTGGACTCGATATGTATACAATATCGAACAAAATACATCCCCAAAGAAATTGCAAAACTACGGCGCGGGGTATAAACAGTGAAGTATGTATGGGGGGCATGCTGCCCCTTGCAACCTACCTGCTTGGCCCACTATAGGATTTGGGGTAGGTGCGAGGTTGGGTGTATGCAAAGCTTCCTTCCATTTAAAGAATATGGATTTAAAGTGGGCCAAGCAGGTAGGTTGCAAGGGGCAGCACCTCCCCCCCCCCCCCCCCCGACATATATATTTCACTGTTTTTTCGCCGTAATTTTGTTATTTCTTCACGGAAGTAAGTACCCAAATTTGGGGACTTATTTCATAGTTAAATTTGGGGATTTATTTCGTCATGAAATAACACCCCAATTTAAAAATGCACTAAGTCCCAAAAAATCGATTAAATAAATTCCCGATTTTCATATAAATTTTAAGAGATTTATTTATATTTTTTTTTTTGGGATTTATTTCATTGGCGAGTTATTTCACGGAGCCGTGGCTAATATAGGGGATAAAGACTCAATATCTCAGATCAAACTAACCTAAATAAGTGGCACTTAAGTCTCCCATGTTGATGACTTAAGTGCAACTTATTCAAATTCTAAAACTGAGCCGTAAGTCCCAATATGGGTAACTTAAGTGCCACTTATTCTGGTAAATATGCATTGTGAAACTGGCCCTTAGAAAAGAATAAGTTACAACGTTATAAGATACGAAACCTAATACATAATGTCCTGATAATACCAAGAGGTTGTCACGGTAAAATTTACCGCGACAAAGACTGTTCTTTTCGGGTTCCAAATCCCCGTTCCAGCCTTTCCTTTTCTTCTTTTCATACAGGTGTTGCATCCAATATACTGAGAGAGAGTAGGGCAACCATGGTCCATCAGCCATTGGCACACTCTCTTAGTACCTTGGAGAAACAAATATACCGATGCTACCATAGCGTGAATAAGTAATTCACTATCGAATATTATATCAACAGACGGGCGGTCTGTATGAAAACAAATGCAAAAGAAGCATGGGTGACAACTAGCCCCGACACAACTGATAGCTGACAGACAGTCGATCTGTTGAAGCTTTGGCCATATGAAAGCGCGGGTGACATTTGGTCCACTAGAAGTTACTCATCTGAGAATGGCCGTGTGCCCAACCTATCTTAATAATGTTTATAAAAGATGGAACGTTAAACGCTGGTCCCCAATCGCCCCAAATCTGCGCAGAAGCCCAACGACGTAGTATATTTTCGTGGTGTAGGGAATTACTGCCAACTTCTTCCTTCTTTATCGTTTTAAATGTAACTTAGCTTTCCACCAGGTTCTCACTGTTCACAGGTTACCTTGTTCCCTTCGATTGAATTAGTTTACATTCGGAGGGGAAAAATGAGCGGGGTTTTATATTGAATTTCTTTTTAGTTTTCGAAAACTTTTCTTTCTGAATTCGAAATATTGGGATGCATGGGATTTTTGGCAGAATGCGTCCATCGAATTCGCCGCTCCTGGAAGTGAAACCAGCGGTCGGCGAATCCAATGATGACAAAGCATAAAAGCCAGGGTGAAAGTGTGAGTAAGCAGGACCGTCGGTTTTTCAACTGCGTTCGCTCTCTCCAGCAAAGTTGCGGGGAGTAGCTGAATAATGACGCGATCGAAAACCGCGGCCACTGATTGGCCGAAAACACTGGGAAACTGAAAAAAAGAAGAGGTCGTCCGGGTCCAAGAAAAACCTGGAAGGTCACTTCTAACTTGATTATTGAACTAGCTAGAACGTTTTTGACGTGAATACTAGAAGGAAAAGTGATCGAAGAAAAAGAAGAAATTCGAAATTGAGTACATAGGATTATTGAAAAAGAAAAAGAGTTGAGAATTTGGGAATAGATGAAGGAAAAATTTTCGAAGGAATTGTGAGAGATTGGTGAGGAGAGCTGAGGAAATTAGTATAATCCATTGGAGGAGGAAATTGGCAGTAGCGGTGTTAGTAAAAGCTAAGTATAACTTTTTGAGTGTTTGAATTTCGTGTTCGTTTTATAATCGGGTAATTTTCGAGTTATTGAACTCCATTTGTTCGTTTGGCTTCTGTTCCGTTAAAAAAAAAAAAAAAAATTCCAAAAAAAAGACGGAACTCGCGACCCTGTTATAATTTTCTTTGTCCGTTCGGGACCGTGCGATAACGGTCCATCTTACTAAATTTCAGTCTTTGTTCTTAAAGTGCGAAAAAATTTTGGGTTTTACTCCTACGCTGAAAGGTTTCCCAAATAAAATTTTATCTTATTTAAACAAAATTTCAAGTTTTCTGATTGAATTATTTATTTATTTAAATTGGTTCTTTTTCCTTTCACCGTCGCTTTCCGCTTCAAAAGGTTTGTGATTTCCTTTATAAAAAAAAAAATCGCTGGCGCCCTTATTTTCTTTATTAATTTCAGCTAACTACGTCCCTGTCGTGATATCGTATCGAAATAATTTAATTCGAGTATTAATTTAATCAACTTAATTAAATTGATTAGGTGAACCCACCCCCTTAATGAGCATAGCTGTGGTGGCAACACTCATAGTTGTTGCGAGTTGCAATTTTAATTCGCCTTCCACTTTGACATTTCATATTCGCTTCATTGACTTGTCTGTTCTGTTGTTCATTTTTTAAACGTTTATCAAGAGTGCGTCGGCCGCACCGCGGTTTCATTTTAATTTCTTTTCTTTTATTTAATTCGAAAGTTCCCCCTCGCGATTAAAATTGTAACAATTGGCACCCGAACGTGGGGCTTTTATTCTTTTCTGAGTAAAAAAAAAATTATTTATTATAGAATCTATAATACCCTTTTTCGGCGGTGAAAAAAAAAAAGAAAAAGAAAAAAAAAAAAACCTTCTAAAAAGCAGAAAGTTCTGTTCAGTGATTGTCGTATACTTGGTGTTGTTTTAGGGAAGTTTTTGTACATTTTTTTTAGTGTTCTTTTTACTTTTCCTGTGTTTTTTTTTCTTTAACAGGTACCTAACTTATTTTGGAATTTACCTAACCCAAGTATAATTGGTGTTTTGGCGGTCATTTATAGTGGTACTCCGGTTTCCATTTTGTGTGCAGTTTATTTGGTATAGTGGTGAGGTGCTTGTACAAAAGGGTACCTACATATATACATACATACATAAGAAGGAAAGTGAAGTAATCTACACTGTGGATAACAAGTAAGGTGTCATTAGGTTATTGTGTTTTTTTATTTTTCAATTAAGATAATTTAATTTTTTTTTCGCTCATTTTATTTAAAAAGAAAAATCAAGTATATATATTTATTCGATTTACATACTACATACATATATACTTGCCTATAAAACTTTATCGTTTCGGTCGACGGCGAATTAGTGTGTTACCTTTTTTGTTAGACTTCTGTGAATCTAGGTGCATAATTGTTTTCTTTTCTTTAAATTTTGGATTGTTTTTTTCTCAATAGAGAAATTGGTAATCTAATAAAACCCTCTTGTGATTAAGCACAAAAAAAAAAAAGGTATTCCTGTCCGGTTGATAAAAGGTTACCTAATTGTTTTTTTTTCAAATATTATTGCGTGCGATTTTCATTTGGTTTTAACTTGAGTTGTAGTGTTAGATGTTAGTTCGATAATCGCTCGACTCATTTATCGTTTTATTCAACACCTGTTACGTCTGGAAATAATTTGGGGAATTATTCTAAGGAGCTGTCAATTTGTTAAATCAAAACAAAATAAAAATTGCATTTTAAGGAGAATTCGGACTTCATTTTCTCTTTTTGAAAGTCGTAATTTTTTTGCTGCGGTGTAATTTGAAAGTGAATCTTTTTTGTTTGCTAAAGTGACAGTGATAATATTCTGAAATGGTTTTGGTTGTCTTGCTGACTGTCATTAAATTTTGGTGAAAATATATTCTGCAAAGTGACGCTTCGATTGTGATTGGTATTTATTCTTTTAAAGTGACCTTGTTAGGACTTTTGGGTAAAATAGTTTGTTGGAAGGAAAAAAAAAAGGTGTGACCATATTCTGTGGTGACCATACCAAGTTTCAATTAAGTTTCGATTGTTTTCTTTCTTTTTTTTATTTCTCAAATTGCTAATTTTTTTTTTAAAGGGATTGTGAATTGAAAAGTGGTCTTTTAGGATTTAGTTGATTTTGTTCCGTGGTCGATTAATTATTTCCAATTTCTTTTTTACATTGATCTTGTTTTACCTTGTTTGAAATTTCGGGCAAGATGAATATTAATCGGCTTTCGAAAGATGAACTCGCGTACGAGATTAAGGCCCGTGGTTTAAAAGAGGGCTCAGTTGATGATATGAGGAGGACGCTTAGGGCTTCTATGACTTTAGAACTCAACCATACGATTGGGACGGAATCTTATAAGTATCCGTTTTCATATGATGAGGATGTGAAAGCAATTAGGACAAAAATAATAGACATTAAAAACCTTTTAAAAGAACCTCCGAAAAATCCTAAGTCTTTGGAATATTTGAAGATTAGGACGAAAATTGAATGGACGATTGGTAGGATTGGTAGGGCGAAGGCTGAGTCAGCAGAAGAAGTCAATGAAATGGCCGATCTACGGGGAGAGGTTTTGTTGCTTATGGCAACATTGACCGAGGGTGAGGATGAAGCACAAGAAAAGGCAAAATTTACAACGTCATCACCAGTCCTGGCAACGTTGCCAACTGGAAACAATGCGAGTTCAGAGGGTCAACGGCAGGTCGAAACGGTTGAGAAACCAGTCGAAGCCTGCAACCGGCACTCTGAGCGTAATGAAAAAATTGAAAAATGGGGTGTGAAGTTTTCCGGTGAGCGTTGTGGCTCATCGGTAAATTCATTTCTAGAAAGGGTTCAAGAGTTGAGGGAATCGAGGGATGTTTCAGAAGCACGACTTTTCAAATCAGCTGTTGATCTTTTCACTGGGAAGGCACTTCTGTGGTTCAGAGCAATTAAGGATTCAATTTTCACTTGGCAGGAACTTGTTAGGGAGTTGAAATTGGAATTTTTACCTTCCAATTACGACGATCTTTTGCTTGAGGAAATTCGGAGACGTACACAAGGCAGGGATGAGTCTATGGGGATGTATATTGCGTTGATGCAAACCCTATTCAAGAGACTCTCTGAACCATTGACTGAAAAACGGAAACTGTCGATTTTGTTAAAAAACATTGCACCCTTCTACCAAACGCAGCTTGGTTTGGCAGATATCAAATCGGTCAATGAACTTGTTGCGTTGGGTAGACGTTTGGAAACTATTAGGACCAACGTTGAAGCTTTTGTTCCCCCTTCTACTAGCCGCTCTCGACAGACTTTGGAACCGGATGTCGCATATGTTGCTGCCGTTCAGGAAGCAACATCGGCAGCGAATCGAAATGCTCCACCGAACAGGTCAGTTCGGTGTTTCAACTGTAATAGGGAAGGTCATTTTTCCAATCGCTGTTCCGCTCCTAGGCGTTGTTTTGGTTGTGGGACTGTAGGGACAACTCAAAGAGAATGTCGTCGATGTTCGGGAAATGGGCAACGGTCTCTTGGGCCAGCAGGACAAGAGCGCCGTCGCACTTAGAAAGGTCGCCTGCTGACGACCAGCTGGTAGACAGAGTACAATTAGGTTTCACATTGGATACAAGTGGGGACGATAGACGTCCGTATTTAGGGGTTAATATTTACGGGGTTAGGATTTTAGGGCTCTTGGATTCAGGAGCATCGCGAACGATTATTTGTAGGGACGGTTGGAAAATTCTTAAGGATGTAGGGTTAAACTTAGATACAAGCAATGTTAGGCAGGTTTATTTAGCAGATGGTGCTGGAGTAGGAGTTTTAGGAGTAGTAAATCTACCAATAGTAATTGAGAATAGAACCGTTTTAATTGAGTGCTTAGTCATTCCTTCACTTCCACATGCGATGATTTTAGGTGCTGACTTTTGGGCACAGTCGGGAATCGTCCCGGATCTTCGCTCTCGCATGTGGAGCTTCTCGAATCAGGAGATTGTGGCTTCGGTCGGAACCACATCGATTATAGAAGAATCAGATCTAAACGACGAGCAGAAGAAAACACTTAGTACTCTAATTGAACATTTGTTTAGGAACATACCTGAGGGTTTAGGGAAAACAAGTAGGGTAGAACATATAATTAGGACTTCGTCAGACCCCATAAAACAAAGATATTACCCGGTTTCACCTGCGATGCAGGCTCACATCGACAAATCCCTTAAGGAGATGTTAGATGAAGGCGTTATTGAAAAATCGAATAGTCCTTGGGCCTCCCCAATTGTTTTGATTAAAAAAAAAGATAGTACGTTTAGGTTTTGCGTAGACTACCGTAAATTAAATCAGGTAACGGAGAGGGATGCTTACCCTTTACCGTTAATTTCATCAATTTTAGACAAACTTAGGAATGCGAAATTTTTAACATCTTTGGATGTCAAATCAGCCTACTGGCAGATTCCCATGGCGGAGGAATCTAAAAAGTTTACGGCATTTACAGTACCAAATAGGGGTCTTTTTCAATTCAAGCGTATGCCTTTTGGTTTGCATAACGCACCTGCCACCTGGCAGAGATTCATAGATAGTGTGTTAGGGCCTGAACTTGAACCATACGTCTTTGTGTATCTGGATGATATTATTATCATCGCAGATACATTTGAAAAGCACTTGGAAATACTGAAGGACGTTTTAGATAGATTACACGAGGCAGGGTTAAAGGTTGGACGCGACAAATGTCATTTTTGTAGACCGTCACTCAAATTCTTAGGCTACGTAGTAGATAGAAATGGATTACACGTTGATCCAGAGAAGGTAGAAAGTATGGTGAACATACCTGCACCAAGAAATATCAAAGAGGTTAGGAGCTTTATAGGTACAGTTTCCTGGTACAGACGGTTCGTACCAAACTTCGCTAGCTTAGTTAGACCTTTAACAGATTTACTAAAAAAATCCAAAAAATTCATCTGGTCAAAGGAATGCGAGGATAGTTTCAGAAAAGCGAAAGAATGTCTTATTACAGCACCAATTTTGACATGCCCCGATTTCAAACTACCTTTCGTAGTGCAGACAGATGCGTCGGATTATGGCATTGGTGCCGTTTTATCGCAAAATTTTGAGGATGGGGAGAAAGTGATTTGCTATTTGAGCAGGTCATTAAATAGGTCAGAAAGGAATTATTCCACAACGGAAAAAGAATGTTTAGGCGTCCTGTGGGCGGTTGAGAAGTTGCGACCGTATATCGAGGGTAGTCGATTTACAGTCGTAACTGATCACTACTCATTAATCTGGTTGAGTAACCTCAAGGATCCACAGGGAAGATTAGCTCGCTGGGCTGTTAGGCTACAGCAATTCGATTATGAGATCATTCATCGCAAGGGAAAGGATCATGTCGTACCGGACATGTTGTCTCGTGGAGTTCCGGTGGTGGCTGGAATCTCGGAAGAGGATAGTGACCCTTGGTTGAAGAAAATGATCTCAGCCGTTGAATCAAACCCATTAGCTTATCCAGCATGGAGGGTGGAGAATGGCCGCCTGTTTAAGTATGTTAAAGCAAATCATTTAGTAGTACACGAAAACAATGAAGATTGGAAATTAGTAATAGGTAGAAAAGATAGATTAGGAATCCTTAAGAATTGTCATGATAGTCCATTAGCTGGACATATGGGGGTCAGGAAAACGTTCGCAAGGGTAGGTGCCAAATATTATTGGCCGAAGATGAGGGGAGATGTAACTAGGTACGTTAGGAAGTGTAGCACTTGTCAATCAGTGAAACCTATAAATGATAAACCAGCCGGTCTTATGACAGAGAGAATAGGAGTTTCAACACCATGGGAGATGATTAGCGTAGATTTAGTGGGTCCTCTACCCAAATCAAGCAAAGGTTTTGTCTACATTCTTACAGTAGTTGATTATCTGACAAAGTTTCCGCTTTTATTCGCGTTAAGGTCCGCCACGGCAAAGGCGATATGCAAAGAACTCGAGGACAACGTTTTTCTTTTATTTGGAGTCCCCAAAATTGTAATCTGCGACAATGGTCCTCAATTCCGTAGTAGGGAACTTAAAGCATTGTGCGAAGGGTATTCTTCGAAACTTAGATTCACTCCACATTACCATCCGCAGGCCAATCCTGCAGAAAGAATTAACCAGATAATCAAAACGACGTTGAGGGCTTATGTTTCTGAGAATCACCGTGGTTGGGATACTCAATTAGCCAAGGTAGCTTGTGCTATTCGAACATCACAACACGAGGTGCTAGGAGTAACACCATACTACGCGAATTTTGGGAAAGAGATGTCAACTAGTGGACAAGAAGATATACGACTCAGTAATCAGTTGGTAGATAGAAATAGAATTGATCCAGAAGAAGATATAGGCGAACGTTTTAGGAAACTAAGAGCAGACATAGCAAGTAAAATTCAGGCGGCCACTAAAAAGTCAGCGGAAGCCTACAACCTTCGGAGAAGAGACGTCCAGTACTTTCCGAATGACGTTGTATGGCGGAGAAATTTTGTTTTATCCGACGCCGCAAATTATTATGCAGCTAAACTAGCTCCAAAGTACGTTGGCCCATTTAAAATTCGAAAAAGGCTATCTCCTTGGACTTATGTCCTTGAAGATGACACCGGGAAAGATCGTGGCACTTGGCACACGAAGGATCTTAAACCTTATAATTGTGCAAACGAATATAATTGAGTCCTTAAGTCCCAATAGTAAAGTAAAGTAGAGTTTTTATTTGTTTTTTAAATTTTGCATTTCAGTTCTTACTCAATTTTGAAAAAGACTGCCATATTTGGCCTGATGGGTTTCCTTTGTTGTGTTGTTTACCATGTTAGCCTACAGGAAATGTGTTTGTTTTTTTTTCAAAAAAAGTAAGCACATTTCCAGGGAGGAAAGGGTGGGATTTGTCACGGTAAAATTTACCGCGACAAAGACTGTTCTTTTCGGGTTCCAAATCCCCGTTCCAGCCTTTCCTTTTCTTCTTTTCATACAGGTGTTGCATCCAATATACTGAGAGAGAGTAGGGCAACCATGGTCCATCAGCCATTGGCACACTCTCTTAGTACCTTGGAGAAACAAATATACCGATGCTACCATAGCGTGAATAAGTAATTCACTATCGAATATTATATCAACAGACGGGCGGTCTGTATGAAAACAAATGCAAAAGAAGCATGGGTGACAACTAGCCCCGACACAACTGATAGCTGACAGACAGTCGATCTGTTGAAGCTTTGGCCATATGAAAGCGCGGGTGACATTTGGTCCACTAGAAGTTACTCATCTGAGAATGGCCGTGTGCCCAACCTATCTTAATAATGTTTATAAAAGATGGAACGTTAAACGCTGGTCCCCAATCGCCCCAAATCTGCGCAGAAGCCCAACGACGTAGTATATTTTCGTGGTGTAGGGAATTACTGCCAACTTCTTCCTTCTTTATCGTTTTAAATGTAACTTAGCTTTCCACCAGGTTCTCACTGTTCACAGGTTACCTTGTTCCCTTCGATTGAATTAGTTTACATTCGGAGGGGAAAAATGAGCGGGGTTTTATATTGAATTTCTTTTTAGTTTTCGAAAACTTTTCTTTCTGAATTCGAAATATTGGGATGCATGGGATTTTTGGCAGAATGCGTCCATCGAATTCGCCGCTCCTGGAAGTGAAACCAGCGGTCGGCGAATCCAATGATGACAAAGCATAAAAGCCAGGGTGAAAGTGTGAGTAAGCAGGACCGTCGGTTTTTCAACTGCGTTCGCTCTCTCCAGCAAAGTTGCGGGGAGTAGCTGAATAATGACGCGATCGAAAACCGCGGCCACTGATTGGCCGAAAACACTGGGAAACTGAAAAAAAGAAGAGGTCGTCCGGGTCCAAGAAAAACCTGGAAGGTCACTTCTAACTTGATTATTGAACTAGCTAGAACGTTTTTGACGTGAATACTAGAAGGAAAAGTGATCGAAGAAAAAGAAGAAATTCGAAATTGAGTACATAGGATTATTGAAAAAGAAAAAGAGTTGAGAATTTGGGAATAGATGAAGGAAAAATTTTCGAAGGAATTGTGAGAGATTGGTGAGGAGAGCTGAGGAAATTAGTATAATCCATTGGAGGAGGAAATTGGCAGTAGCGGTGTTAGTAAAAGCTAAGTATAACTTTTTGAGTGTTTGAATTTCGTGTTCGTTTTATAATCGGGTAATTTTCGAGTTATTGAACTCCATTTGTTCGTTTGGCTTCTGTTCCGTTAAAAAAAAAAAAAAAAATTCCAAAAAAAAGACGGAACTCGCGACCCTGTTATAATTTTCTTTGTCCGTTCGGGACCGTGCGATAACGGTCCATCTTACTAAATTTCAGTCTTTGTTCTTAAAGTGCGAAAAAATTTTGGGTTTTACTCCTACGCTGAAAGGTTTCCCAAATAAAATTTTATCTTATTTAAACAAAATTTCAAGTTTTCTGATTGAATTATTTATTTATTTAAATTGGTTCTTTTTCCTTTCACCGTCGCTTTCCGCTTCAAAAGGTTTGTGATTTCCTTTATAAAAAAAAAAATCGCTGGCGCCCTTATTTTCTTTATTAATTTCAGCTAACTACGTCCCTGTCGTGATATCGTATCGAAATAATTTAATTCGAGTATTAATTTAATCAACTTAATTAAATTGATTAGGTGAACCCACCCCCTTAATGAGCATAGCTGTGGTGGCAACACTCATAGTTGTTGCGAGTTGCAATTTTAATTCGCCTTCCACTTTGACATTTCATATTCGCTTCATTGACTTGTCTGTTCTGTTGTTCATTTTTTAAACGTTTATCAAGAGTGCGTCGGCCGCACCGCGGTTTCATTTTAATTTCTTTTCTTTTATTTAATTCGAAAGTTCCCCCTCGCGATTAAAATTGTAACAAGGTCAGACTTCAAAAACTAGTTTACCTCCTATTTAAAACGTATTTGTAGATGAACCATATATGTAAGTTAGATTTTACACGCTTGTTCCAAAATACATTGTTTTTCACAAAATATACTTTTAACAATGATTAAAGTAATTCAAACCCTAATTCACTATAGAATGACTTTCTGGAGTCGGAACTTTTCCAAATCAACCACGCATTCCTCTATACATTTTTAGTTTCATGCAAAGTAACTCTTGGGTTTGAAAGTTTCATCTACGGCAGCGGCATGCATGGTGGAATTGTCTACTTTTATGACTCCGATAATGCGGGTGTCCTTTTGGAAAGTTTCGCCATTAAAACCAAATCTAGGGTATTATGGTGTGGGGAGGACAAACGTGTCCTCAATACAAATCAAATGTCATACGTGTGAGTCGGATCTTTGGTATGCTATTTCCACATTACTTGATACACAGTATCTATAACTGACTGAGTCAAAATGCCCGTCAGGAATGTTGTGTTAATTAATTTTCTATGTAGCCCTAGATCGGATAAGTTTCTCAATTATTTGCATTGAATTTTATTGGAGCTGATAGAAGTTAACCTTGTAATTATGTTTGACTTATGAGAATGCTATAATGTCTTCATATGCCACGTATATTTGTTATCGTAATGTCAAATCGAGAATACGTGCTGATGTGGATGGGTGCCATAGTGCTAGTTAGGGATGTTTTTGTATAGTGAATGATAAAATGTTATTTCATTGTCTTTTGAAATAAAATGTAATTGTCTTTCATTTATTTTATTGAAAGCGTTAAACTTTTGGCTATTTGGGCAATTATTTTGGGACATGCCATGAAGACGTGAGCGGATATGCACAACTTCATATATCTGGTCTTCAATTATATCTACCTATATTGTATCATTTCATATTATATGTCACGTATAATGAAGGAATAATGTTTTGTTTTCCTTTGATACTTTAAGTTAAGGTTTCCCATTTCATGTATGTATGTATATATGTACTTATGTTGAAATGTTGATATACATTTGTATATATGTATTTATATTTATATTTATATTTATATTTATATTTATATTTATATTTATATTTATATTTATATTTATATTTATATTTATATTTATATTTATATTTATATTTATATTTATATTTATATTTATATTTATATTTATATTTATATTTATATTTATATTTATATTTATATTTATATTTATATTTATATTTATATTTATATTTATATTTATATTTATATTTATATTTATATTTATATTTATATTTATATTTATATTTATATTTATATTTATATTTATATTTATATTTATATTTATATTTATATTTATATTTATATTTATATTTATATTTATATTTATATTTATATTTATATTTATATTTATATTTATATTTATATTTATATTTATATTTATATTTATATTTATATTTATATTTATATTTATATTTATATTTATATTTATATTTATATTTATATTTATATTTATATTTATATTTATATTTATATTTATATTTATATTTATATTTATATTTATATTTATATTTATATTTATATTTATATTTATATTTATATTTATATTTATATTTATATTTATATTTATATTTATATTTATATTTATATTTATATTTATATTTATATTTATATTTATATTTATATTTATATTTATATTTATATTTATATTTATATTTATATTTATATTTATATTTATATTTATATTTATATTTATATTTATATTTATATTTATATTTATATTTATATTTATATTTATATTTATATTTATATTTATATTTATATTTATATTTATATTTATATTTATATTTATATTTATATTTATATTTATATTTATATTTATATTTATATTTATATTTATATTTATATTTATATTTATATTTATATTTATATTTATATTTATATTTATATTTATATTTATATTTATATTTATATTTATATTTATATTTATATTTATATTTATATTTATATTTATATTTATATTTATATTTATATTTATATTTATATTTATATTTATATTTATATTTATATTTATATTTATATTTATATTTATATTTATATTTATATTTATATTTATATTTATATTTATATTTATATTTATATTTATATTTATATTTATATTTATATTTATATTTATATTTATATTTATATTTATATTTATATTTATATTTATATTTATATTTATATTTATATTTATATTTATATTTATATTTATATTTATATTTATATTTATATTTATATTTATATTTATATTTATATTTAAATTTACTTTTTTATACTTTCCAGTGCAAAGCAGGGGTGGTCCAGCTAGTCATATAAATATATTAATTTATCTTCAAATAAGTGTAATTGTTTTTTCTTTGTTTTTATTCTTCACAAGCAATTTAATAAAATCAGTACCCGTAGTCCAGTAAAGCTTATCTGCTGTGAGTATTTAAGCATGTAACTTTTTTGTGATTCAGTCAACAAAAACGATGCCACGTCAAAACTGAAGTTACCCTTCTTAATAGGTTTTTTTTTTTAACAACAAACAAAAATCATAAATCTTATTATCTTTTTCTACTAAAAGGCTATCTTTAACAGGCAGACAACATAATATGGGAAACACGACGCAGACCTATTGGCAACATGAAAATGACAAGGGCTTCTTTAATTTTTCTTTTTTTTTTTTGTTGCTAATGACAGCAACTTTATCTTTCCAATAAATACATCCACTCATGATGGTCTTTTGGGAAAGATGTAGACTTTGAAAAGTTATTCCTTTTATGCCATGATGGTTAATTCCAACTTAGTTTGGCAATAAATTCCGAAAGAACAATGCTTGAACATGATAACCTCAAATGATTCCTACTCTCTTTTTCTACTTCAAAGGAAAACAACAAAAAAAAAAGACGAAACAAAAAGTTTACAGAAACCCTTTTTGGCTTAAATAGGTAGTCATAGGGAAAGCGAATACACGTACCTATCGCACAAAACCACATGTTTAAGTCAAAAACAAATAACTCCTTCACATTTTATAATATTCAGACATTCATTGTTACCCTTTGTTTGAATAGCCTTCCTCCACCTGTGAGCTGTCAGTCACACAAAAATGCAAAAAGGACAGTAAACAGAGTCGGACTTAAGGGTTTTTCAAACATCCAATATTGGGATAGGGCGGTTTTTTTCTGGGAGAAGGCATCCTCCACTGACTGGATTTTAATTTATTCAAGGACATCCAGAAGTACAGGAAACATGCAAACAAACGAAGCTGAAAGAAAGGCAATTCATTTTCTTTTTGCAGTTTCTACTTAAATCCTCGAGCCGATCATTTTTTCAGTTTATTGATTGATGTGAGACAAACACTGATGTCGTTGTCGTGAGCCCCGATACTCATACATTGATATAATAAATTGCTCTATAGATAGGGCACGTACCTATTGGTTTCGTGTAAAAAAAATAAATGTTCGAAGTTGTTGTCGAAATTGACATTATGATAATGGAGCCGTCCAAAAAAAGTGGTTTTCACCATACCGTCTCCGTTACGTCGTCGTCGCATCGGTCGGTCTGTGCGTTGCGTCCGTGCGTCTGTGCGTATGTGCCGTTATTTGAGCTATAAAATAAACGGGTGCACCGATTTGCTTCAAATTTGGTACTGGAGCATTTATATGTGATGTGATTCTCTAAAGGAGAAATTGGAATTTTTTATTTGAGTCAACTAGAAAAGGTAGCTGCACAGCTGCACTGCTGCAATACAAATTTTTTTTTTTTTAAATTCTCTCATAAACAGCTCTAATGATTTTAAATAAACTTCGTACCTCTCATGACCAAATTATTTGCGAGGAAACAGTGTTTCAGGTTTTTGCCAAAAAATGCATTGCGGAAATAGGGATTTAATGTTTTTTTTTTTTTTTTTTTTTTTTGAGAAAAATACCTTATTTTCGAGTTATTCCCTTATATCTTCTGAATGGGCCGCCGATTTTAAATAACACTCCATTTGACAAAAAAAATATTAGCATATATTGGAGCGTCTGGGGTTTTGACCTCGAATTTTTTTTTATAGGATGAATGGATTAATATGGTCGAGGTGGGATTTTGTTTTTTAAAACTATGAACTGCAAAGTTTACCAGAATTTTAATTGTTCAAAAATAATGGGTTGTTATTCTATATATTTCAAAATTCTGTAGGACCGAAATTTTGTAAATTAATTGAAAGTTCTGTATGAAAAAAAAAATCTTTATTCCATCATTCTGTAAATTTATTATGTATTCTATATTTGAAAATTCTTTAATGTCGGAATTCTCACTGTCAGAATTTTGCAAGTCCAAAACTCTGTAGATATTAAAATTTTGGAAAATTTTAAATACTTAAATTAATAAACTGTGGATGGATAATTTATTTTTCTGTAAATTTTGTTTTTATTTAAAAAATGTTATCAATATAACCGTTTTCTTTGAATGATTGCTTTCATTTTCAAAAAATAATATTTAGAGTTGAAAATTTAATTTGAATGGAAACTTCGAAAATTGAGGTTCGGACGGAAAGAAAAAAAGCTAAAGAATAATCATTTTTTTCTTTTTTAAATTAGATAATTTACATAATAATATTTCTAGATATTTCTGTTATTGTATAATTTTTTTATTTAAGTCAATAATAATATTTCTCCTGCCTTGAAGCCTATGTATTTATTTTCTCGAACCAACCTTCAGGCATCAATTTCTTGTTGTATCTTATGTAAATCACCCTGTATATAATTTTTTAAAAGTTTGAAATGAAAATAAAAATCTAATAAATATTTTTTTTGAAAATCGAAAAAGTAAAATAAAAAAGAGTCCTTTGGATTTTAGTTAATGTAATTTTTGGGGCTTAGTGCACGTGTTTTTAGGAAAATAATTTAACTTACCTAATTGTTAAAAAAATTATATGCCACGTATTGATGGTTTTTGTTTTTAAGAATTTTAAAAAAGGGGTCAAGTCAATATGTAGGATACATGTACAAAGTTTAAAGAAAATTCCTACGTAAATTTGAAATTCGAGTAGGTACACAAAAATATAAACTAAAAAAAAAAAAGTATAAAATAAGTCTATTTTCATAATTTCATAATTAATTTATTTAATTTAAAACCTTGCGTCTTCTCTCAAAAATTTTTCCGTGGAGAACGAAAAGAAAAATGCAATTTTCTCAAAAATCGTCATTCAATATTTCCGTAATGCAAATTTTGTTGGCAAAAAACTGAAACGCAGCTATCTTATAAACACTTTAGACCAGATAGGATTTGTTTTTAAATTTAAAAAGCCTGCTTTGAGAAAATTCGAAAAATAAAAACAAAATAGTTTAGATACACCGGTTTTATACATATGAGCTAAACTTAAATTCGAATTCTAGGGAATCACATTAAAATGTTCTGTATTAAATTTGAAGCTTTTTTAGATTCTAGCTCAAACTACAGAACGCACAGAACGAGAGGCGGTATGACAAACCCCACTTTTTCATGGTAGTGTCAATTTTAATTACAACTTAATAATTCTTAACGTTCCAGAATTCAATTCAAAATCCTGTATATTTTAAAATTTCTATAAGCAATAAAACACAAAGTTGTTTTTTGTTCCCATTTTCAACCGGGCGCCAGTTACCTTTTCGACGGGGCTGCTTGGGAATATTCAACAAAACAGACAATCCTTCCCACAATTGCTTTCCATATAAAATAAAGATATTTGGTTCACTAAATGTTGACATTACCTTTTGTCAATGGCCGTAATCCATTCCATCGCCATCTTTCTGTTTGCTTATATATGCGGTTTGTTTGCCAACTTTTGGCAATAAATGAAATAAAGGTCAGTCTGAGGGGCGGCGAGGACAACGACGAAGCTAAGGTATTTTTGTTTTTTGTGTTGTTTTTGTTGAAAATGTATTCCTCGCACGAACCAAAAGGTTTGAAAGTACTCTCTTTGTGTTAGGCTTCTCCTAGCAAATTAAGTGGTAAGCCATCATCAAGGGCCAAAGAAGCGTCCAATTAAAGCGGTTTATGTATTGTTTATTCAAAAGCCTAAACAAAAAACACAGCAGGAGCCGGGAATAAGAAGAATATTGAAAGCAGTCATTCGAGCTTGCCACTTTTCATTGTCCAGCTTTTGGATTGTTTCCCTCTGCCACAATATTGATATTCACTTGAGATAGAATCTTGACGCCTTTCGATATTGTAAGGACTCTCATCCCTATCCTTTAATCCTGGTATTGCTGTTTTTGTTGTTGTTGATGCTGTTATCGCCAAGAGACAAACTTGTGCTGATTCTGTTGGCAGAACTTTCTATGATGACTGCTTTTTCACTTTTGAGTGGACTACTTAAGGATGTGCCACTTTGTCTCTCGGTAGATGTCCTTTACCTAGAATAGAGAAAGAAAAATATCGTTATTTTTAATTACGAAACCAGATGACCTGTAAATGAGAGCAGCCAAGTTGAACCAACCATAGTCAACACACACACACACACACACATCACCACAACAACAATTTTGTCAAGAGTAAAAGCTTAAAGGTATAAGCTATATGTGTTAGTTAAATTGGGAATAACGGTTTTTGTCTTTTGGCCTTGACGCTCGCTGGCGATTAAATCTCTGAGATTTGAGACGAGATTTTGTATATATGCTTTTAGCGGCAGAAGAGTACAGGTAGGTACTTGAATAGTATGGTGCCATAAGCAAGGACATGTTTTTGGTTTTCTCTATGTATTTTCCTGAGATTTGCACGTTTCACTAGAAAGCAACATCACTTAATTAACTTTTTTCGAGTGTGTGGGTCGGGGTTTTTCATGTTGATGTATGTAGTTCAATTTTTAAGCACCTTTTTGTGTAGATGAGACTCAAAGAAATTATATTTGCTTGAGTACTTTAGTTGGAGTGTTGTATGGAATTAATTATTGTTTTAATTAAAGTGTTATTTTTTCTATGGCACTTAAAAAAATGGAAAAATAATCTTTTAAAAATATGACAAAAAATTGAGACGGAGGAAATTATTTTCAAACCCAAAAGGTTAGGTGTTTTAAGCTAAAAAAAAACATAAATTATAGAATTCAGTTCTTATAGGAAGCTTAGAATGTTTATAGGTATTTGAGGTTAAAATACTCTGTAAAGGGTATTCTCGTGCCAATGAAAGATTTTTTTTTTGGAATAGGTCCACAATGACCTTAAATAGAGTCAGTTAAAAGGCAATTGAGGTTTTATTTTATTTCTTAAACTTGCCTAGTAACCTTAATAAGGGTGTAATGGCTCTGAAGTAAAGCAATTAGGTAGTGATAAAACCATTGCTGAGTTACCGCAAACCAAAGAGAAATTGAGCAACATTCTATTCTTAAGAAGCACAAACATGGAACAGAGTCAGAAGTCAAGATTTTAAAAACCAGGAAGTAATTGACCTTTTCCCTTTTCTTTACTTTTATTTTTCTATTTCTCTTTCTCTGCTGTGGTGAATTAGTGGTATTTATTTAACCTTATTGACAAATCTACCATACTGATGACCTTGCGGGACTGAATTTCCAGTAAAGCCTGATGGAGCTTTATTCGATTTTCAAAACATGACTCTATGCCAAATCGTATTATTTACGCTTTTTTTGATGAGCCACCTGAAAAGGGAAATAAAGTGTATCATCTTGTGTGTTAAATTTCCTTTTACTTCAGGAAATACTTCGACGGGTTTATTCCCGAAAAATGCATTGCATTATTATGCGCACCAAAAATATCAAATATTTAAGGTCCGTCAAGCTGGGTCCACCAAAACGGAAATTCAAAAATCTAACTATGCAGAAATTAGGGGCTGATTTGGGGCTAATTTAGCGCTCCAATCCCAAACTAGCCCCTAATTCCTTCATAGTTTTTTTGAATTTCTGTTGTGGTAGACCCAGCTTGACGGACCTAAATATTTATTGGCGCCTATCAGAAATCTCGATGGGAATTTTGTTCCTTTTTTTTTTTGTTTTTTTTTTATATATATTTTTCATATTTATTTAATGATTTTTATTTATTTTGTTTTTCATTGTTTTTTTTTTATATTTTTTAATAATATTTTTTGTTTAAATTTTATTCCAAGGAAAACTTTCGACTATCATTCACCTTATCAAGTTCCCTATTTTCGAATGTCGAGACATTGGCAAGAATTTATTTTTATTTGTCGTAAGCTCCATTTTTAAGGAAGTGAAATTTAAAATGAAACGTCCATGCAGAAAAGTCAAATAATTAAAAAGGCTTTTGGCAGATGGTCTGCCATTATTCTCACTTAAGAAGACATTTAATACGACTACTGGTACAAAATTAAAGAAACGATTTTTCTTAACTTCTTATTTAAAGAGCTGTATCTCTGTTAAAAATTACCTAATCGAGAGATGATACAAAAAGCATTTTAAAGTTTTAAGTTTGAGTTCGTAGCTTTTTTGTATTTAAAATTTTTTAATGAGTCGAGGGCGTAGTCGGGAAAAATGTTTTCTTTTTAACCAAGACATTACCTAGTTAACTTGTTTATTCGCATCTTCAATTTGAAATTCTTATGGTTCATCTGCGTCAAGAATTTGGTCAGATATCTGACTTTTACTGAAAAAGTGTGTTTGGCTTTTGGTCATCAATATCTAAGCAAATAGCTGGAAGAATTTAAGAGAATTATTTTAAACCTTCACCCTAAATTTGAAAAAAAAATTACAAAAAAATTTATTTCAAGACTAAATGTGAAATGCACCTTTTTAGTGTATTTGTAGAGCGTCATTTTCTTTGAACATTTTTCTTGAGTCAAATAAAATGATTGGTTTGATTTTCGATAACTTGTTTTAATTAGCTTTAATTTCATCTTTTTTCGTCATTCTACAATTTTTTTATAGGTTTATAGGTCTTAAAAATGATTCAACAAGTTAAGCCCTGACCTGGCAACTAAAATTTGTCTTTCAACAAGTTAAGTCCTGGCCTGGCGACTAAAATTTTTAAAGCAGTGAAAGATTACCTAATGTCTAAAAAGTATTTTTTTTTACTTTCCTAGAACCAATAACGTTTAAACAAAAATACTAAACGTCGTATTAATAAACATTGTCTAACTTTAGACAGCCGTCCAAGTTTTTAAAAAACCTTTCTAATTGCTGCTAAAGTGACTTTTCGTTTTATCTTGCCTTAGACAACGTAATCTATTGTCTAAACCTTGAGAAATGCAATATTTTTTTATTAAATAAAGCATATTTCCGACTGTTTCGAAATACTTAGACATAGTTTAAACAGCCAAAAATCTAACTAATAAGACGATAAATATCTTCAGGACTCATTGTTCGCTCATCGCTATTGCTTGAAAGTTACAGTACAGTACATTTTGTTAAAAAAAACTTAACGTTTTGATTTTTTTGTATTCGTCCTATTTTGTCTCTAAATTTGAGAAAGTGATATTGTTCTGCAGCGCATTTACCTACGTTTAAGAAATCCATACACCCATTACATAAAACGAACTTGAGCTATTTACATAACTTCATTTTATTTGTAGACATTTTTTTTCAGTGCGGGAAATGTTTTCGAGATAACATCACGTCGTTTTAATTTGATGTTTGTGCCCAAGAAATTTCCAATATTTATATATTTTTAAAGATTATGCGATATAGCTAGCAGTCCACAAAGTTATACCTCTGAGGAAGTCGCCCACGATTCGGATACATTTTGATCATGATGGCGTTGGCGAAGGCTCTTCTTTAAACTAAAACCTTCAATCAGATGTCAACAAGCAATGAGGGTGATCTAAAATGATAAAGGACTCTAACACAAAATTTCCCAACAGATGAATTTAAGCGGTTTTAAATCTGAATAGGGAAATATGCATTTCTTCTGAAGCTTCTGGGAATTCATTCAATTTTTATTGTGAATCTAATTTATTTTTTTAAATGGAAGAAATATTCATCAGTTTACTTTAAAAATATGGCCAAGTTGCTTCCGCCATTCAAAAATTTTCTGTGTTTTGTGACTTTGTGATACTTACGCCCCATTATAGTTTTGTTATGTAGAAAGGTGATACAAATTAACACCCTGTGGTATGAATTTGTTTGTATACCGTTGCGTTGCGTCGATTACAAAGTATAACTTTGAAGTGAAAATATGAAAGTTCATATAAAGAGTTTTACTAAACGGTGTAGAGACATTCAGGAAATATTATGTTAGCCCACAGGCAAGAATTTATTGAAAAATATCTATAGCTGGTTAACAAATATCCTTTATTTCTGCCCAATTATTTACTTTCATCTCTCAGCTTATTTCATAACCGTGATCACAAATACCTACACAAAAAGCCTTTCCCTAAAATTGTTTTTCTAAGGGACCGCTAAAATGTAGCAATATAATATTACACTCGTATACATATGTTCGGTTTTATTTAAAATTTTGAACTTTAGCCTTTTAAAAGGTTATTTGTTATTATTATGTACATTATGTGTAGGTAATCCTTGTATAATATTTATCATCAAAAAGAAACTAAAAATAAACCCTTCTAACAGGAGCTGTCATGTTTTTTTTTTTTTTTTTTTTACCTTTGGTATATCTAATTTTCGAAAGCAATATGTTTTGAATCCCAATGAATTAATTCATAAATTAACATATCATTATGTAACATGTAGGTAGTACTCGATATGGTAAAAACGTATTCAAAATGGAAGAATAAATAAACACTTTTCATAATTAACTAGCTGTTACATGCCTGACTCCTATGCCCAGCAACCACTTGCATTACAAAATGTATATTACAGTACAACTGGTTTAAGGACAACAAAAATCCAAGCAAATATACTTTCACGAAAACTATAAAGAATACACTCTCGCTACCTTCTTAGACGTAGAAGAAGCTTTCAACAACGTCCTAGCTGATTCTATTTTTCAATCCCTGGTTGAGCTTGGTGTAGAAGACTACATTAGAGATTAGATATTATCCATGCTCAGGAATAGGAAAAATCAAGCAATGTTAGGTAACATAATTTCAACCAAATATGTCAGTAGGGGAACACCCCAGGGTGGTGTTCTCTCTCCTCTTCTATGGCTTTTAGTCATGAATAAAATCCTGGTCAAGCTAGAGAGTGGAGGGGTGAAGGCAGTTGCCTATGCTGATGACTTGGTCTTATTAGTGTCAGGAAAGTTTACATCTGTAATAAGAGAAATCACAGAGGTAGCTTTAAGAAAGGTTAACAACTGGGCCACGAGCTTTGGACTAGGAGTCAACCCAAGCAAAACTGAACTGATGCTTTTTACTACCAAAACAAAGATAGCCCCTTTCACTCTACCCAAACTCAATGGACAAACTCTTACTCTGTCTTCCAGTGCGAAATACCTGGGCGTAATTCTCGACCCAAAATTGAACTGGAAGTTAAACATTGAGGAACGCGTTAAGAAAGCGTGCGTAGCGTTTTACGCCTGTAGCAAAACATTCGGTAAAAAATGGGGCCTCCAGTCGAAGATGATTTTGTGGACGTACACAGCTGTGATACGACCCATCCTCACTTATGGTGCGATTGTGTGGTGGCCTGCACTTAGCAAAGCGTATAATATAAACAAACTAAAGAAGGTGCAGAGAACTGCTAGCGTTGGCACAACAGGGGCGCTGCGTACGTGCCCGATGGACGCCTTAAGCGTTTTTTGCATCTTTTACCACTTGATTTACACATTAAATACATAGTGTCTTGCAGCGCAATAAGACTAAACGAAACAAACTGCTGGTTTGCCAGACCCTACGGTCACAGCAATATCACAAAGCTGATTCCCACCGAAATTTGTTCGACTCCAACTGACTACTGCACCCCTACTCTGAGACTTAGTAAAGATTTTAAAGTCAAATTTCCGTCCAGAGAGGAGTGGAAAGATGACGTCGTAACGAGAGATTTCGACACTACTATTTATACTGATGGTTCAAAGATGGAGTGTGGTGTTGGTTCAGGAATCTTCTCCGAGTCTTTAAATATCGCTAAATCTTTTCGGCTTCCTAACTTTGCAAGTGTGTTTCAAGCGGAAATACTGGCAATAAGGGAGGCATGCAAGATACTCAAAATAGTCCCAAACCAAAACCAAAATGTTGCCATTCTGACAGATAGTCAGGCGGCTGTGCAAGCAATAGCTGCGACTTCTGCTTCATCAAAACTGGTCCAGCAATGCCGTGACGAGCTCGCAAGCCTAAATGTTAACCTTATAGTGTCACCATCGTCTGGGCGGACGAACTGGCCAGGCAAGGATCAGCCCTTCATAACTCACTTGCGGAACGAGTTAATATTCCCCTAGGAGTTATGAGGGGCAATTTATTCTCAAATTTCCTAACAGAATCCAATCAAAGGTGGGGCAGTCTGAGCAACTGTATTATATCTAGAAAGATGTGGCCCACTTATAGTAAATCCCGAACAAAAGATCTAATCTGCACATCAAGGCATGTCATTGCCAGGATCGTTGCAACCTGCACTGGGCACTGGCCAATAGGAGAACATGCGGCAAAACTGGGCATACCTTACAATATGCACTGTCGAAGTTGTGCGAATCAGCAGGAAAAGGAAACAATAGTTCACTTCCTCTGTAAATGCCCTGCTCTAGCCCGGTATAGAGTAAAATCCTTTGGACATGCCTTTTATGACGACCTTAACGAACTTTCCGAAATAAAGATCAAAGACTTGATCTCTTTTCTTAACGCAACAAAATGACTTTGAGACGACGAGATGGTAGCCTTTGCATCGACCCCCTTCTGATCCGCTAGACTGCTAGTTTGCAGACTTCGAGTCTTGAGGGGACAAGGGCAGGGTAACCGTAAGTTTGTAGGACGTAGTGACTAGTTTTGACACTAAAATGTCTGACTCTGAGCGTTTTTGTGGATGACCTCCCGCCAGCTTCTACTAAACTCTTCCATAAATAGGTTCCAACGAGTTTTATGGTATCAAAACGGCGCTTTTCTGCGCTAATTGGGTCAGCGAGCTAGTTGTTCGTTGACCGCCATTTCTACCTACCTACCTACCTACCATACTTTCACGAATTTCATATTGAGTAAAGGATTAGTATATAGGATGAGGATTTATTTGCACGGAAATTTTTAGTTAAAAAATGAAAGAAACTTACAGCGTTGTTTGGATAATTCTAACGCCTTTTGTAACCCGTCAAAAATAGCAAATGTTTGATGTTTTTCACTATTTGATTTTTTTTTTAATTTACCCGGTATTAAAAAAAAGCATAAGCACACACTGTACTGATGCTCTGTTATATTTAGGTACAGTTCCGAAATTCAATCAATAAATTATACTGCATAATTTATAATTGAACGTAACATCCCGTAATTTGTATATCAATTATTTAGTAGGTTATGATATAAATATTTATATATGGGTTATTTTTTACCATTTTACTGGCCATTATGGAGGCCAAGGTAACTCTTGAGATGTATTAAGCTAAGTTTTTTTTTTCAGTTTAAACTTTCAAACACAATATAAAATATTTGCTACTAAAGTCATCCTTAAAATGTATTATTTTCTATCATATTTTTTCCAATGCACCCTGTAAATAGTTAAATTTTGACACCTTTATGTCTGACCTCTAAATATAAAAAAAAAAATATAAAAAACCATTTCTATGTGCGTACTCCAATTTACCTTATAAATAGCCCAAATTTAAGATTAATGTCTACCCGTGCAGTGATTCCAAAAGAAAGTAATTTTTTCTAAATTTGCCATTTACCATCAGGGCAGTCGATAGTACAGATAAAATTAGAATCTGCTTTACGCGGAGAGTAGTCCACAAATAAACTTTTGACTCACTTTGGTTGGTTAAAAGTCCACAAATCAAATGTGGACTCTTAAATTAAACTGATGGGCCCCAATTCCCGGATTAAGTGGGTCAACAATTAGACTTGTAAGTCCACAACTGCCTTGGCAAACTCTTTAAAATTAGTTTGTATAAATATTCAAAAATTTATTGTGAAAAAATCAAATTTCGTTTTTGTTTATATGAATTAATTTTGAAAATTTGAATGATTTTATTTCAATAACCAAAGTAAAATATTTCAAAAGTTTTTTTTCAAAGGTTTTCTAAAATGCGAACATGTTAAGAGCAGAAATAATTAACTATACAAATGACATTCATTATTATTTCTGATTTCGATTGCCTTTTAATTTCTTCCTTCTTTTTCTAGTATCGATTTCATATATTGGAAAAACGCTTGGTGGGCCAAGCTCTCGTTTGGGGGAGGGTGGGCAAAGTCCCCCTTGCTCCTACGTTCCTACGGCACTAAACAGAATTCTACAAATTTTAAACGAGTTGCGGCAACGAATTATCTTTTTAACTTTACGAGAGTTAAAATCACCAAAGGCCTTTTTTATATTTTTAGTATCATAATACATCCAAATGTCACTTTGCCAAGATCAATTGAAAAAACGGAATGAACTGTCACTATTTTAGAAGAGTTTAGCTAGAGTTTCTTAAGAAAATAGGTTTAGTATGATACTATTAAGAAAATGTTTAAAACTTAGAACATTTTAGTATAGAGAGTTTTAAAGTTAGAAAATTGTTAAGTAGTATCATGCTAATACCTTAATATCAGACTGTTTAAAATTTTGCGCCAAAGATAATAAACCATCTTTGCAGTGAGATTTGCAATTCGTTACCCAAACAGGCCTTTTTTAGCCGAAGTCAAATTCAATGAGATAAATGTAAAAAAAAGCTCTGGTAAACAATCAAACTGTCACATCAAATATTATATAAATATGTTTATTTTAATGAATAATCGAAATTGTCAGTTTGGCGTTGGATTATCGTTCAGAAGTTTTGGGTCCAAATCTAAAGTATTTCACTAAATTTTTTTATTTCACAAGAATGTTTATTTTAGTTAAAAACTAAAAATAAAATAAATGTTGATTCTTTTGATTAATTCTCATCGTTAGCTTACCTAACTACTTTTTCATTTTTAAAAACCAATTCAAAGTCTTAAACCCTAATCGATCAATATTTAATTAAACACGCATTTTTTTTTTTAAATTAAACTTTATTCAACATATTTTATTTGTAGGTTGGTAGGTACCTAATTAAAAAAAAATTTAAGAAAAAGAACGCTGTCATCAACCAAATATTTTCAACTCATGTTACAAAACTTATTTGCAAAGTAACAGATAAAAATAAGTAAGTAGGTACCAACCAAAATAAAAACTGAACTTTTTCTTTTTAAATTTGTTAAAAGATGCTGAAAACTTTGTGAAACTTTTCACTTCATTTTTAAGACATAAATAAGAAAAAAAAAAAAACCTTTCAAATAAAAATAAATTTATCTGCTATACTTCTATAACGAATTTTCTAATTAAAGACACGTTTTTTTTAATCGATTGATTGATTTGACATCTATTATATTATTTCCCGATCAGAAAAAAAATAAAAAGTTTAAATTTTAAATTAGACATATCAATAAATCAATAAGCTTCAATTTACTTCATAAAAGTATGTCCTTGGGTACAAGTGTATTTGATGTAGGAAGGATTCTAGGAGGAATAAAATGGAATGCGGATTTTGTGGATTCACAAAAGTATTTCAATTTGATTATCTTATCTTACATAAGCATAGTAGGTACCTGTGTGTCTACATTATATCTTTATTTACATTTGGGAATTTTATGTTTGGCAGTTATATTATTCAAGGTATCAATTTCAAATTGAGTCGTTTAGTGTATATACAAGATGGATGTTCCAATTTAAATCTCAATGGATTTCTTAAAGGTACATACTTAAGAATAATTTTAAGGTTTTCAAAGTAATAAATCCAATTTTATAGGTTACTTAGGACTGATATGTATGCATAGCATATGGTTCCTTAGAAACATATTTTTTTTGTACAAAGGTGACGCACTTTTGTCCTTTTTTTTTGTAAAGGAAACGTTACAAATTATGATGTTGAAAAAATGGGTTTTATTCGTTTTTATATATTTGCATATTTATATTTACATAAAATGTGTACAACACGTGGGTAGGTAAAATGATATTTTAAAACATCTATCAGGAGTGAGGTATATTTAAACCAAATTTAGCCTGGAACCTAATAAGGCCCAGTGCAAAAAAAAAAATAATAAAACCGACAAGCAACGGCGGTGAGGGGACATCATCATATGTGGGTGCCCATCTCTATCCTAATGAAGCAATATGAAAATTACAAGCTGACGTATAATTGTATTAAAACTTAGAGTCGAAAAAAGTTAGTTAAAGGGACGCATGTGTGTTTTTGAAGAGAATAGGTCTTAAAATTGTTTATTTTCTAAATAGATATTTTATTTGATGGAAGGGATACCGTTGTGGAAAATATGCCAAAACATTTAGTTAGTTTAATGCCTTAGACTTTGAGAAACAAGTAACAAGTTCCAAATTATATTTTAATGACATGCCTGTTACACAGATGTGACAAAAATCTAAGACATATAGGCTGCGTTCAGACAAGAAAAAATCGTATTTGATGGGGCTATCTATTTCCCCCCGTTTAGGCGGAAGGAGCAATTTTTTAAAAAAAACTCGACTTAAAATAAAAAAAAAAATCATTAAAAAACAACGGCAACACTGATAATGTCATGCTATACTTTTTTTCAAAGCCAGACGTTCTTTTATTTTGTTTCTAATTCAAATTATTTGAGAAAACAGTTTTTGAAAAATTAATTTTCAAACTTAAAATTTTGAAAAAATAATGAAAAAAATTGTGTTCAAACTATTTTTTTTTTAAAAAAATTTCCATTATTAAAGCCCATTTGCAGAAACGAAACTTCAATATTTATGTTTAACTTAAAAGCTTATGTTATTGACTTTAAAGATAAAAAAAAATTATCGAAAAACAACGGTAACAGCTACAATAGCACACTATACCTACTTGTTGATAAAGCCAAAAATTTTTTTCTTTCATTTTGTTTTTGAATTAAGTTGTTTTAGTGAACATATTTTAAAAAATTAATTTTCAAACTTAAATTTTTGAAAAAAAAAATTTGTGTTCAAACTGATTTTGTTCAAAATTTTAAGTTATTAAGTAGTATTTTTGTGTTCAGTATTCAATGCTACCATCAATTCTTAGTCAAATACTAAAAACCAGATGTCAAAATAATTAAAAAATTTTGAGAAAATTGAAAATAATAAAAGTAAGTTTTCCTTAAATTCGACTTCAATTCATTATTTTGTTGCTCCAAAGATCCTATTTCCTACTAATAAAGCAATAAAGTAGATTTGGTTATTTTCAACTTTCCCAAAAACTAAAAGACTTTTATGCATCACAAAAATTCTATTTAATAACGTAAAATTTTGAACAAAGTTAGTTCGTTTTTTTTTGTCATTATTTTTTCAGAAATTTGAGTTTAAATATTAATTTTTCAAAAACTGTTTTCTCAAACAATTTTAATTAAAAACATTAAAAAAGAACGGAAATTTGGCTTTAAAAAAAAAAGGTATATAGCATGACATTGTCGGTTTTGTCGTTGTTTTTTAATGATATTTTTCTATTTTAAGTCGATTTTATAGAAAATTGCCTCTCCTGCTTAAACGAGGGTAAATAGACCCCCTTCCGTTCCATTTTTTTTTTCTTCGACTCAACCTACACGCTCGCTAGCGGCTAGCTTTTCGTCATACCTTATGTGAATCAACATGTATAACTTTTATAAATTTGAATTTAATTGATTAAATCACGAAAGATGTGTACATTATAAATTAAAAATTCGAATACAAATACGTACTTCCTACCTGAAAATCTTTTCCATTTATCTTATGCACAATTTTTTGATAATATCCGTCAGTTGTTTATTTAAATTTTATTTCTTAGCCGTCTAACAAATTCCCTAGTAGAAAAGAATATGTACAAACAGAATTCTTGCCACCCATCAGGATGCCAATTCAAATATAGATGAGGTATATGTGCTATAGGTATGGATATGTAATGCGGTAACTCCACAGGAATAGGTACTCTTGCTTAAGAATTTAATTTAAATTCCTTGCATGAAATTTATTTTTGTCCGAGTGAGTTTCTTTGATTTATGGATAGATAGAATTTTTTTTTATAATAAATCTTCCAATTTCGCAAACAACTAACTTTGAAGTTGGGAAAAAAAAATAACACCACCTGTTTGTTATATTGTAACTATATACCTCTATAGCAGTGATTTATGTGGTTAATTTAAATTTTCTAAATAGACAGAAATGCGTATATAAGATTTGGCCGAAAGATTAACTAATTGTTTATTGCGTATAGTTAGTTATTCTGGCTAGACAAAAACTATTAAAGTTGTTTTTTTTTTTAATATTTTTGAAGATCTACCGAAAAGAATATTATTTAAAATACAGCATTGAAAGATTCTTTCAGAAAAGGCAATGAAATGGATTTTAATGAAGGTTTTAGTAATTTCTGCATTTTTTAATTTGGACATTTTCAATTTACGATAATTCAAAATTAAGCAAAATGTACGACTAAAGAACTTGCTCATGCTAAAGTGGAAGACATAGGGCCTTACCAATAATCAAATTTAGTTATGACTTAAATATTTCAGTGAAATTAACCATAACATTATGGATCCTAACCATACATTATATTCTCAATTTTTTAGAGTCAATTCAATATATGGTTCATTATTAATAGCCTACGTAAATATTTAGGTAATACCATGCACGGTTTATTATTTAGAGCCCATTCCATTATGGTCCATTTTACTGAAATATTTAAGTCGTAACTAAAATGTGATTATTGGTAGGACCCATAGACTCCATTTCATTAATAAAACAAGTTAGAGCTCAGCACGCGACGCATTGGTTTAAAATTGAAATAAAAAGAATGATTTGAATTAAACAGTTTTTTTTTTAATTTTTTTAGTTTACAGTTAAAGCTTAAAAGTAGGTTGGTCAGCCGAGCAGCACACTTTCTGCGAAAATATGTTAGTAACGGTACTTCACCCCAGTGATGGTAAGAAACTGAATATTATGCGTTATTTCTGAGAAAATCCCAGGATGCCTTACCAAAAAGGGCCTTAAGTTTTTTCGGCTGTCACATTTCGCTATAAAACGATGATGATATAGCCCGCAGTCCTGATTTAAAATCAAAAACAAAAAACTTTTTACTGTGGGACTTTACCTGAAAGACATTATCTTGAATAATCGTCGCAGATCACGGCAAGGGTACGATAACTCAGGCGCCAAGAAATGATAACGATTTTTCATATAACAGATTAATACAAGCATACTTTTCTATGGGAAGGGGGGTCCATATCCCCCCGTTTGGACGGGAGGGGCAATTTCATTAAAAAAAAAAGTACTAAAAATTCAAAAAAATATATAAAAAAATAACTGTAATACCCATAATTAAGTGTTATATTTTTTCTTAAAGCCAATACTACGTTCTATATTAGATACTTTTTAAATCAGGTGAAATCTATGCATAATTTTTTGAAAAAAAACCGGTTTTAAACTCAAAATTTGGGGAAAAAAAAAATCAAAAAGATGTTTAAAGTGTATATTTTCAAAACTATAAAATTATATATATTATTTTTTATTCTGAAATTCGTTGCTCTAATTACATCTTAATCAAAAATTAAAAACTAGATAATTTTATGTCTTCTAGTTTTTGAGAAAATTGAAAATTACTCAAACTACTTTTTTATTTTTTTGGTATTTAGGTAAGCTTGCTACATCCCAGAATCACGGCGTATAAATAGTGAGTTATGTATGGGGGGGCTTGTTGCCCCCCTGCAAACTCCCTGCTGGGCCCACTATAGGATTTAGGGTAGGTGCGAGAATGGATGTATGCAAAGTTTCTTTTGCATTTAATTAAACTTTGAATTAATCCTATAAATCTCTTACCGTGAAAAGCCGAAATAATTAAATTCTTGGAAAAATATAAATTTATGGAGAAAAAATTTTTAAAATCATTGAAGAGGATTTTTTTTTTTTTAAATATGTAAATTTTTATATAAATTTGGTCTTCCATTTTTAAGAATAATAATGTATAATCATTTTTTTGAAATTATGGTTTTAGATTTCAAAAACTGCATAGTAAGAGCTCAAAAAATAGATAAGGGCAAGGTTTTCAATAATGAATCAGTTCAAAACATAAAGATGGACAAACTGACTTTTGGAAAATTTGCCGTTCTTTATCTTTTTAGGCACTATGCGTATAGAATCGGACTTGAGGAATAAGAAATTTAAATGTTCAAAATTGCAAGCTGTATATATCGAGCCCTTTCCGCCAAATTATCGTAAGCGACAAAAATTAAAAGTATCGTAAGCGACATTTTGTTTTTTTTTTTGCTCAGCAACGAAACCAATTAAGTCAAATTTCAGCATTGCACATTATTAACTATACTGTTACTGACTGATAACAAAAGGTCCGATTGCTTTTAATGCAAAGAAAAAAATTAAATAATTAACTTTATGTGACAGTATGAAAATGTCGCTTACGATAATTTGGCGGAAAGGGGTCGATATTTTTTGCTTAAAAACTTTTTCCCAGGCCAATTGGAATCGAAAAATTAAAAGCTTAAACGGGGAATTCGTTATAATTTTATTTAATTTTTTATGCTTTGAGGAATAATAAAACACAAATCTATCCAATCCATACACTAGTTAAAAAAAAATCGCATAAAAACGCTCCGTTCCAACTTTTGAAGCAAATCGATCTAATCGATTATACCCTAGCTTGATGTACCAGTAGACATAACGATGATATCCAGACGAGACGCACGGACACACAGATTGACGGACGGAATGACGAAAGCTACCTCTTATTTGGACTTCCTTCACCGTTTAAGTTTAATCAAATTCTCAGTATTTGTGTTTAAATGAAGCCGTTACTCCATATTGAACAAAGAAAAACCCTATAGTTGTGTCAAAACTCAAAAATATTATTATGTATGTATGTAATATTTCATTTTCTCTATTCTTCGAATTATTCTTCGAATATTGATAGTTCTCCTTAAGCCCGCTGCGATAAGAGCTTGACTTACTTTTGAGGCTAAAAGTATCAAGCCTCAACCAAGAAGCCCTTTCAAATAATTCAGTTCTAGCTTATTTTCTCAAGTTAAACACGTCGTATTCATTTAAATATATAGAATCTTTCATTGCTGCGTTTTCCATCAAAAATAATAATTCAAAAACTTGTCCTTTACCATACGCTCCACGCATGTCCCCAGCCTAACCATCTCAGCCACTGTATTTTGAACTTCCTAACAAGCTCAAAGACGGTACTTACTGTTTATATTGTTCACAAGTCTCATCATTGAATCTTCTTTTCCAAACTTTCAAACTTTTGCGATACACAAAAACTTCAAAGCAGGCAAGCAAATTTTAATCAGTTTTTGACAAAGTTCATTCCTTTGTGATCAATGCAGAAGAGCTGGGCTGGGATGATTATAAGCTTTCATACAGAGTCTCCTTTGAGTTCTTTGAGTGGAATGCATTCTATAGCTGGAAGTAAAACAAAACCGATTGGCAAGAGTGATTCTTCGTTTGAAGTCTTTCTCTTTAGATACTGATGTCATTTTGTTTAAAGGACATTTCTTTTCTTTTGAATTTAATGAAAACATCAAACATCCAGTTATAACCTCTTGACGCTTAAAACCCAAAATAACCTTATTAAAATATTTATTATTTGTGTCTTTTGTACATACATATACCTTAATCATATCCTATACACATAAAATTTTATTTGATATTGAAAAAAAAAAAAATGGCGCCCAACAAAGGTCCCTTACAAACCATAAATAAGAATCCTTATTGAATAATACAACAAAAAGGCTTCTCAGTAAAAGAAGAAAAACACGAAGACTTACAGGATCTGGGCCGAATGACAAGTGGACCTACATGAAAAAAGGCCATTCAAGTTTCTAATTATACCACAGAGAAAAACTCCAAAAGTAAAACGTAACAAATTTCTTTTTCCAATGACCGGTCCAGAGATTCACACTTCTTAGCTGTAAAACAGGCATTCAACTTACTACACAGGTAGGTAGGTAGAGGTACACATGCTTTGGGGACGAATGAATAGCACAATTTATACGATTTTGAGGTGATGCTGATGGTTGTTGCAGGGGAGGTAGATTGCTTAAAAGGATACCCAACTGGCAGCATCTGTCTTGTTTGCCGGAAGACTTGCACGTAGGATGTAATGTCACATCATGATGAAATAAGAGAGAAAGAGGTGTTCCAGCACAGAATACCGTGTCTATGTTTGGCTAAGTTAATGCTGTGTCGTTTGGTTTGGTTTGACGCAGAAATGATATTTTACTCGCACATACTTATAATGTGACTTGTGGGGTTTTGTATATACGAGTACCCATATCCTTAAAGTACAAAGTCACACCGTTCAGCTTTATTTTATGTTGGAAACTAATTTACATTTTTGTTCTAGCCTTTTGTGGTAGATGCTTTGTGGTTGGGCGGGTAGATAGCCCAGAGGTGAAACCTGCAGACCCTGTGAGTTATGTTTGCCATTTTTAAATACACCATAAGGTATAAAGTGGGATAATTTTTTTTTGTATTACATGGTTACCTTTTTCATTTGTCTTTTTTAATGCCTATGCAAATTATTTTACATAGGACATTTTGAACTTACAACCATTATAATTTTGTGTGCTGATCTAAAGTGTCTCTTCTTGAAAAAAAAATAAAAAATTTAGCAACTATTAAAAAAAAAATGACAGATGGTATTTTAAAATTCCTTTTGCAAACTCCTTTGCTACAAACATACCTATACAAAATTTAAAAGGATCATAAATAACTAACTGAGTTCTTAGCTTTATTGACTTTTTTTTGTTGGTTATCCTTTATTTGAATCATGATGGCAAAGGGAAACGAAAGACCACCTGGATTACTGAAGATTAATGAAAATTGAATGGAAATTTATGAAGGAAATAGGTCGAAAACTACTTTACTTGGGTCTAATAAGGGTTTAATTGAAATTTCTTTTGATTTTGTTCTTTGGTTATAAATTTAATAACCTAAAGACGTACCTTAATAGACGTTCGGCTTTATAGGATAGTTAAGTCATTGGCTTTATAAACCTAACGGAAAAATTAATTAATTTGGCTGAAGAAACCCAAATAAATTTAAGCCTTTTTGATATTATGATAAAAATAGATTGTATCTAATGGTCTCAAGCATAAGACATCGCTTTATGGAAGCCTTTGTTTTGTATTTAAAAATGAGAAGGTAGCAAAACACTCTATCAGCAACCTTTAAAGTTTTCTATTGTGATTTGATTCTATTCTATTATGATAGATTCTATTGTGATTTGATTGATAGTCACTTTTCATATAAAAATCGTAAAGGCCCTATCTACAAAATTTCCGATTCTTACTTTATGGCATATTTGGAGTTAGGAACTTCAATTTTTGTAGATTTCCTTAAAATTAGACAGATATTGTAATTTCTGCAAGTCCTGTATGATGTTTTTAATCAGAATTGTAAGAGCTTTCGAGAAAATTTTAAAAACCGAAATGTTTTTATGGAACCTATTCGAGATGGCCTAGGCCTATCAATCAATGCTGCAAACTAAGAAAGAACTAAAGCTGCTGAGAGAGCGGCCCAGAAGCTCTACGGGTAAAAATGAAGAAAGAAAAAGAGAGAGCATGTGAAGCGGACTGTAGAGTCTACTGAGGGTTGTAGCGGCAGGGGTTGTAATCACAAGTTCTTTTAAAGGGTGAGGCAATCTGCCCATGGCTAAAAGGCCAGAAAAGGAGCCCATCTACCTACCGAGATGCAAGAGGGAATAAGGTAGTGTATACACAGTCGATACTGGGGATCTTAAAACATAAATTCTCTGGACTTCTAAACGGTAAAGATAGCCGAAATTCCACTCTTAAACAGAACGATCCATTCAACTTGGACGATGATGGTCAAAATTTCAGACCACACGACCTAAATGAAGTGCGGTTTAAATCGTACAAGACTGCTAGTATGGATGGATGGCCAAACAGCCAATCTATTCAAAGCAGCGAAAGATGACTTGTTAGAGAGCATACACCAACTGATCTGCAAAATTTGGTCGAATGAAAGTATTCATGCCTGATAAATGGAGTCAAGTCAGTGTGCGGGAAAGAGAAACAGAATAATTAAAAATAGAAATGTCAGTTTGTAAGACAGAAGGCTTGATTAGTGTACTCAGTCCACTACACTCCACAACTCACCACATGAGACATGGATCCGGCTGAAGTCTCGTCAACGTCGCATACAAAATCCTGTACATCTATACTGTGTGATCCCCTAAAACCTTTTGTCAACGATCTGATCGGCCCCTATCAGTGTGGTTTTAGTCCCGGAAAATCAACCAAATATTTACACTGCGACAGATACTGGAAAAAAAACACAGGAGTTTGAAATCGACACACACCCACCTCTTTATTGATTTCAAAATCGAATATGATAGCGTATAAAGAGTCATGTATCTCGGAATCCCTTCCATACTCGTCCGCTTATGCAGGATGATGATGGAAAAATCTCGCTGCTCCGTCAAAGTCAGCAAGAACACCACAGAACCCTTTGATATCAATAACATAACAGAGGTACAATTTTTCAAAAGTCCATTCAACTATACTTGCTTATGAAGGAAGATGATATTGGCCGGGTTCAATCCCTTACGTTTTACATCGGAAATTTCAGATTTCTGAATTTTTGGAGTTTCTGATTGGCCAGCTGTCATGAAAAGTTAGATGACTTTTAATTACGTTTAGTTACGTTTATTTTGAAATTTCAGACAAGAAAATTTCATCTGAAAATTCAGATGACAGTTGTTTGTGGTGGGGGAAGTCGAAGTGTAAAAACAGCTGGAGTGCTAAACATGAAAGTTGAACTTTATGGTTTTCGGTGCGTGGTTAGTGATTGAATTGTGTCTATAAGTTTTAATATTTAAATTGTAATACTTACTTATTTGATTAAAAGAACTTGTTGTTAATTGTTTAGTGACTCTTTGAATAAAAGGAATGATTTGTCTTACAAAAGTACATATTCCCATAATTCTCCATCGGATTATTGTGAAACAATTTGAGTTGTCAAGACCTCTCTCAAAGAACCAAGAAGACCTTGTACAAGACGTTAATCATCCCGGTCCTACTGTATGGTGCAGAAGAATGGACCCTGTCAAAAACGAGTGAAAACTAGCTTATGGATGATTTGATTCTTTGGGTGATTTTTGGTCCAGTCTGTATTGAAGGAGTATGAGAAAAAGATTTAAAAACGAGCTTTGCGGGCTTTACAGCGATGTCGATACGGTTAAAAAAGCTGAAAAAACAGCGTCTGTGACACCGACAACGTGACGGACGCTCCAGTAGCCGGACGAGTCATCTAATCTACCCTTGATGTGCTGCACAGCATAGGTGACGCACACAAGTGGAGGACGACCTCACCAACTTAGAGTTCGTAACGCGAGGCAGCTAGCTAAGGGCCGAGCTGGCTGTAGGGGCTTGTTATTGGTTAAGGCTGCATAGTCCATCCTGGACTCTATAGTCAAGTAAGATATGACGTAAACCGAAAATTCGAATTTTCCTTCTATGGAAATGTACTAAATTTGAAGCAAATAGGCCTGAATAATGTATATGTGGTAAATATTCGCCAATGTGAGCTTGTTTTTTTTTTCAAGTATTGCTATAAAGTTTTGCATGGGCAGATTGCAAAATTTGCTACTTAAATTTCTTCATTTAAAAAAAGTCATTAGTAGCAATGTTGCATCCATTAAAATATTCATAATTAAATAAATTTATTTTATGACGACAGCATGTCCTTCCCATGACAAAAAAAAATATAAAAATTCTACTGAATTTCCCATTGGCATGTTTGGAATTTAAATCAACCCAATATATTTAAAACGTTTTCATACCTCGAGAAAATTCACTATGTGCCAATATGTTAATTACCACCTTTTTCCTTCAGCAGAATATTAACATCCTATAATACATTATAATTTATTCAAAAGCTTTTCGATCTCTCAATTTATTTAATTGCTAAGGAATTTGTTATAGGTATGTATGTGAGAGAGGTAATCCTGTGCAAAGCAAAAATAACAACTTAAATGCATCATGTTTGCCTACTACACTTTTATCTATATATTTTACATTCAAGAGTTAATTCACTTAGTATGAAATGAACACAAATGATACTCCCTCCATTCATCGATTTATTTCATGCCTGTCGATATTATTCAGCTACCTCTCGCAAAAGGGTTGATTATACCCGCTTGAACATAAAAATCATTTTTAATAGCTTCATTGCTCATTTGTGTTTACTTTTATTGCCCCTTGTTCTAGCTGGGGTTCGTTCCGTCCTGCCGTTGAGTGTATCTGGCTATTATCATTTTTAGGTTTTTGTTTTTCGTATTTGCAAAAAAAAAAAAAAAATCTTGCTCTGTTGCGTTTGAGGTATTAATTTTATACGCCTTAGATTGAGGAATCAATATTTCACTCACTGGTTGGTAGTATTAACGCGATGACTATGGAAATCCAGGTGCAAAAAATAACAATGTACCTACATCAATAGAATTAAATGTTAAGTTTTATATTTTTCAGACATCGAAGACTTATTTATTGTGCCGTAAATAAGTTTGTGTTTAGCAGAGTTGTCTGATGGAAATCATATTTCAATTTCAATATAAATAGAAACAAAAATTACCCACATATATCTAGAAAAAGTACGTATACGCCATATGCCATTTTGGGGGGGGGGGGGGGGGTATAGGACTAGTAGAAAAACCGAACTCGCATTTTTAATGCAATATCAAACTAGAACGATAGATAAAAGGAAAATGTTTTATTCGAGTATTTGTTTGAGCGCAATTGAATTGATCAAAACAATTCTGAAAAATATATAAATTTATTTGAGAAAACACCTGAAAGCCTTCAAATTAAGATAAACATTATTTCAGTGGTTTCCTTTACAAAACCCAATATATGTTATTGATTTGAGTCCTATAATGTTTAAAGACTTCTTATTATTTGAATTTCTAACCGGCAAAGATTTAAATTTAAGAAAGAAATTCCTTAAATTAATCGAAATAATTCAAAAGAGAAAATGCTTAAATATTAAATTGTTTAATTTTATTCACCTGAATCTGGGAGTAATAAAAAAGAATAGATTTTTTGATATATACAGGTTTTGTTAGTACCACATCCAGCGAAGCTATTCAATGGCTTTTAGGCATTATTTCAATGCCTAAGGCATTGAGGCTTGTTTTTAATTGATTTTTTAATACATTTTACAAATATGTATTTTTGAATTTAAGAGAAAGGCAAACATAGATACCTTTTAATATTTCATTTTCTTAAAAAAATTATTTAACTTCATTTTCTATGCTGCTTGTCAAATGAAATTGAACGTGTCCAAAAGTTTATTTAAATTCATTCGAAATTGCTATTAAAAAAAAAACTTTTATCTTTATTTCAGAAATCTACTCATGATTATAAGGAAAATGACGATCTGATGGATTAAAACCCTTCATAAATCTACGTATTGATTTAATTAGATAATTGTATTTTGCAATCCGTTGAAGGAAAACGATTGTTCCAAACTTCGTATATAATGCCAATTAAAATACAATTAAAACAGTTTAGATTTTCTTAAGAACTTCTAAAATAAAGATCGGTCAAGATTAGTACTTCAAAGACAAGAGATTTTTAAAAATAATTTAAGGCAAATTGAATAAAACCTTCACGTGAATCGAAAGATTCGATCAAATCACTTAGCAAAATAGGGCTGATTGTTTTTTTCCATTTTTAACAAAATCATTAAAGCCAATAAGGAAAAATGTCACATGTCAATTTTTCTCAAAAAAATAATATACACATCTTTTTTCGTCATTGTACAATTTTTTTTCAAAAGAATATCTGGCTTTGAATGAAAAAACAGACTTTTGACTTTGACTACCAATATTATCGCAAGGAATGAGGACAACGAACATTTATGGATAGTTTTAAAAACTGGAATTAATATTCTACAAGATTTTTTCAAAACTTTATAACGATTATTTTTTTTGGCTCCTCATCGTTACATTCAGAAAAGGTAAAAAAAAAACGACTTTTTAAAGACTTTTTGTAAATTTTTACTGATTTAAAAATATTGACTGTATGACTTAATTTGGTAAGACATTTTAAAGAACTATAGACCACCAGTATTTTTGTAAAATTTCAAATAAATCCATTGAACCGTTTTCATGTACCGAATGATCAAAGTCGTAAAAACAAATTAAGGGAACAAATTGAGTGGGTTCATAAACATTGTCATCAAAATGGAAACGAAAACAACAATTTCTGCCCACTTTTTTCACAGTTTTGCGTTAGTTACAATACTGATGAGATTTCAATGGGAAGCAAAACATCTTTTCGAGAAAAAAAAATTACAACTAAAATTTGAAAATTTTGAAAAAAATATTTAATTTTTGCTCCAATTTTGTTTCTTTGAAAAAAATGTTTTTTTTTTCTTCTCCACGCTTATCAGTATTGTAACTAACGCAAAACTGTGAAAAAAGTGGGCAGAAATTGTTGTTTTCGTTTCCATTTTGATGGCAATTTCACAAGTATTTTAGTTTATTAAATTTATTACTTCTAAACTGACTTGTTTATAACTAAAAATAACGCATCTACTTTTTATTATTATGTGTATTGTATTATTCATACTAGAATGTCAGTTTATTAGACTTGACCATTCTTTATTCCGTCAATTTTATTGAATTTTGAACAACAACAACAACTTAAAGGTGCTACCACCAATTGCTTACGAATTAATTTTTAGGTATTTTAATTCGTTTTATTTTTGTTTGGCTGGAGATATAGCTATTTCAAGGGGTGCCAAGCCCTATCATCAGTCTCCTTATAGTGATGCTGAGCTTTAATCCAATTTATTTGAAAAACTTTCTACACATCATGCGGTATTTGATAGGGCTTGGCACCCCTTGAAATAGCTATATCTCCAGCCAAACAAAAATAAAACGAATTAAAATACCTTATAATTAGTTCGTAAGCAATTGGTGGTAGCATCTACTTTTTTTTTAATCATTTCAGGAGTTAGTTTTGCCATTTTTTTTAATATGTAGATAAGACAATTTTTTCATAAAAAAACAAACATTTGTTACGAATGTTTTACCTCCAGAAAAGTAAAATATCTACATCTTCAGTTATTAATAAAAACCATCAAGGATTTCAAACTTGACCCCTAACATGCTGAAGTAATAAAGTTAGATCGTAGGGCAGACTCAGACTCAAAAATTGAATCCTTATTTCCTCCATTCCTGCTGTTAACATGAATCACACAGAAATGGTTGAGGGTTGTGAATCTCCAGACCCTGGTTCTCCCTAAGTTATCAAAACAAAAAATATTGTTGCTTTCTTACTTTCGTATACCTACAGGATTATTAAATTCAATTAAAAGCGCAGCTTTATGTTTAGTTCAAGCGCAAATGTAAAAAGCTTCGTTATTTTTCCAATAACACTTCTCTAAATTCATTCCCGTTATGACCAAAATCGTTGTAAATAAATCGGTTTTCACGATTTTTCAAAAAATTCACATTGCGAAAATAGGGTTTCCATGTTTTTTGAGAAAATTGCCTCATTTTTGTGTTGTTTACGTTTAACTTTTGATTAGCTAGGTTGACAGATTTTGTTATAATTTAACAATCTAGTGCTTTTGAGTAGTTCAATTAATATACAAATTTTCAAAAAAAGACAGTTTTGAAATATAGAAATTTGGTCGCACACTATTTTCAAAAAGAAAATACTGATAATTCTGACCCACTCCCAAAATAATTAAACATAAATTTAATTTTTTTTTATAACTTTTGACTTTTTATCATATGAATCCTTTTTTGAGTTTGAACGCGCATAACTCGGCTAAACATAATCGGTTCTGTGTGGGGATTTTTTCGTTGGATTTGTATTAAACCATATGAACTCACAACTGAGCTGAAAATTAAAAAAAATTAACAAAAATTAGAGAATTCGACCGATAAAGTCAGAAAATTTCTGGCTTATATAACTTTCGCGGTTGTTTTTTTTTTTTTTTGTTTGAACGGTCTTTCTGCATTTGCGATTGATACGAATTGGTTGCCTGCCGTAATGCACCTATAACTACATACATTTTTATATATGTATATAGATGAACTTTGAAGCTGTGGTGTACAGAATTTTAAGTCTAAAGCCTAGTTTATAGATCGAAGCGAAGTGAAATTTTCATACAAAATATTAGCTTTTTTCCCAGGTTTTTTTCCAGGCGTGAAAAATTTAATAAAATTAAATGCAATTATTTAAGCAACAAGGAGGAAGAAATTCGGTTCGAAGTGAATATAATACAACGGACTTACCTAAACCAAATATAAAACAAAATTTATTTTCTTTATAAACCTTTCGCGGCAAGATTTATTGATGTTTCATTTCGATTTGGATTTCAATTCGCATTGATGTATAAAGGCTTAACGAATATATAATATGCTGTAAAAAAAAAAGTACGTATACGCCACAGTGACTCGGCTTATGCTTATTTTGTATTATTTATTTTAAAGGGTCTGTAATGTTATACAGGCAAAGTTAAACACGCTTTTTTCATCTCTTTTTCTTCTAATATCCACATGTAATCGGTACCAAGGTTCCAAAAATAATTGAAATATAAAAATTTATCAGTATGTAACAAGTTTGGTTAGAATTTTTTAGGGGTCATAACATTTGGTTATTTTATTCTTCAGCTATGTTGTAAGTCCTCTAGAAGTAGGAACACATTTTTTTATTATCTATTCCAGTTCGAATTGAATATTCATAGCTAAGTCAGGACAACGTCTGTCGGGTAAGCTAGTTTTTTATTAAAGATATGATGTGATTATACTTTTCAACAACGAGAGCAAGTTCGCGGGATCCAGTCGTACGTACTTTCTTATTTAAAGTCAGAAATTTTTGATATATTATAACAATAGAACTTGGTCGGTGTAGTTCCATTTCATTCTTGTACCCACAGTTAAGACGTGTGTAAAGATCAACGTTTGTTCGTTAGCCACATACCATTCATTGGCTCGTATTGTCGACCGAATTCCATCCCTTACCCAACCCGATCTTTAGATTCAGAATATAAACGTAATGTTTATTATTGAACGTACCCAACCTACAACCTAATGCAACCTGTAACAAAGTTTATAACAGTAAATGTCCACGTATTTTAATTTAAAAATTGCTTGGTCTTTAAGTTTAGACACAATTGATACCAAATTTAATTAATTTTACTCCAAATCAATATGTCCTACAAAAAAAAGTTTAATAAAAAAAGTCCTTGAATCAAAAAAAGTAATTTCTTGAAACAAAAAATAAAATAAAATTGGTTTTTATACATTATATTGAATTGAAATGAAATTAAATTTAAATCATTAGTTTTTTGTTATAGTTTCTAGAATTAAAGGAAGATAAGTAGATAAGAAAAAAAAATTTAAATTGCTATTCTCATAATTTTTAACTTTAACTTTACATTATAAGAAGTTACATTTATTTATTTTAACAAAGAAAAGTTTCGCAACAAAATATTTATTTATTTCCTCCTAACAAAATAATGTCAACTTATTTATTAATTTTTTTTTTATTTAAAGAAAATTTAATAAATTTCCATCCAGTAGTGGCACTTATAGGTATATTTTAGCAAGATATTTTTGGGAAAAAACGAGCATGAACGCAAACAGTATTTCAACTTTTGCAGACTGTTCCCAAGATGATAGTGGGCGAGTAACAGAAGTGTCATAGAGAACTTTCAAATATGAAGGTCAAAAAAGCTTCTAAAATGATGGAGCCTCTTTCCGGAAAAAATCTTACAATTTCTAAGTCCAAGCTGAAGCAAAAAAAAAAAAGGTTTTTATACTTGCTCTTTTATTATTTATAATTCTGAGTTATTTAACTATTTCGCTCATTTTTATTCCACGAAACCGTTGATAAAATGATAAATTTTATATTTTTGTGTATAATATATATTTGTAAATCCCTTTTGTTCGTGAAAGTCATTATTATTTTCTTTCGCAGTAGGACGTATGCATGATGTATGTAGGTACATTATTTATAATTATAAGCAACACAATATCCCTGGTACTTGGAAAAGCTTATAGCTGATGACGGAGTGACATGATTGCTTTCATACATTATGTACATAGGTAGTCAAGATTATATGAAAATACATAACATTATTTTGTGAAAGTTAACAAAAAATGCTTATTCCAATTACGTTCACCGCCTGTCGAGTGTCGTCTGTCATTTTCATCTTCTTTGGAAATTGTGTTTCAAAAATTGAACATCCATTTTATTTACGATAAAAACATAAAAATTCTGAACAACACCAAAGCAGAACAAAAAGTTAAAATGTTTATGGGTCAATATTTCAAAACATTAATATTTTGGATTCCATCACTTTTCGCACTGAAAAAAAAATTATATATTTTTTTTGTATTTAGCAGAATTAATTTCAACAAACTTGTTTTAACGGGCGCAACTTTTAGAAAAAATAAATATCATACCCGTTCTCCGAATTTGAACACCGAAAATGCCATTCAATCTTTGAGCAACGAAATTGAAAACGATACAAAAAATTTAACAATGCAGTCATTTAAACACGACGTGCACCTTTCTTGAAGAATAGTTAATTTCTGTTTAGTTGGTACACTTTGGTAAATAAGAGCTTTTTGGTGAGTGTACCCAGTTCAATGGTAATTTCTATCATGAAATTAATTTCAGACATGAAATTAAAAAAAAAAAAATTAGGTGCAAACCTAATATTATAGGTACCTGAGTTTTATACCTATCTATTTTTTACATTTTTTTTATAAATGGCTGTATACCGCAAGTATCGGATTCGTAAAAAAATACCTTCAAAGTCCGTTAGATTTTATCAAATATGGTGACCCCTTAATGGAAAATTATTATTATAACTAAGTTCATTTTTGATGTTTTGACACTAGCCAAGTTACACCAAAGGGCAGTAAGGCTCAGCAATTGCTCACCCACTTTGAGAAACTCTTTAAACAAAATCCAACATCATATCATGTCGTTCTCAAAGGAGTCAACTGCTCAATAAAAATATCAATGGTACTGATATAATGCACGAAATTGTTTGTTTATACCGAAAAAAGCCTCGGCAGAGAACCTTTGGACAATATTAAGCTTACCGACTGAAAAGAATTAAAAGAGATATTTCAACCCGAGCCAAAATTGAAGCAAAATTCTAAAAACGTGTCTAGATACAGACAATATCTCATTTCTATGCAACACAAGGAAGATACTTGAGGAACTATGATGACAAGCGCAGAGTTCTGAATAAACACTTCAGATACCAGGAAAAGCACTCTACACTTCATCCACTACTGAAATCAATCCACCACGATTTTGCTTTCATGCTTAACAGTAACCAAGTCACTAATCGGTTGCTACCTCGAAGTCGAAAAAGTTACCATACCATAGTTCAAACATATACATATACATGCCTAGATGGTATGAATGCAGGCACTTTTTAAAAAAACATTACCAACAACTTGACTTTTCTTATGCATTAAATTAATAAATTATTAGATAAGTAGGTACATTAAGAAATTATTATAGCCATATTCCTTCCAGTTATTTCTTCATCTAGAGTAAAATGGCAATTTACAACAAGAACAATCTGCGTAGTTATGCAAAGATTCAAAAAAAATTTGATTTCCATTTAACATGTAGGTACTCATCTGACCAGACGTCTTAACCTGGAACTCCCAAAAATGTCCTGTGTGCTGGACAAAAACTTTGCGTAGGTACGTTAGATCAGTATCAAAAATTTTAGCAGTCAAAGCCTACATATTAAGACGAGCGACGACGCACGTTATTATTCCAATCAGCTTTATGGTGCGTATCAAAACTAACTTAAAATTAAAAGTTAGACCATGATTATTCAAGCAGTTAAAAATATAATTGCTTTAATGCCTCTTTTTGGTCATCTTATAGAGGTGTTTTTTTTTAGTAAATAATAAAACCAATTTTGTTGAAAAATGGTTTTACCAATATAAAAACTAAATAGAATTGCGTGGAATTTTATATTTTGCATATGAGGCCAAATATAGTCTACAGTCTTAGAAAAAAATGAAGAGTAATAGAATTTCATAAAAATATTTGTATTTTCACCTATCTTAAAAAGAAGCTTTAAGTTGGAACTTTTTCCGACTTTTGTTAAAGCGTTTTTATTGCCCCCAACTTGTGCTTACTTTTTTGAGAAAAAGAGTTCTGAGAATGTTTTTCAACTTAAAACCAAGAGTTTTAGGCCAGGCGCGCACATGCAACTAAATAGTTTGGTTTCGATTTTGAGTACTATAGAATTATATGAGAATCCACGCACATAAACCGGCCCGCACTCCCATATGAGCCCATTGTGCTCAAAATCGAAACCAGACTGTTTAGTTGCATGTGCGCGCCTGGCCTTAGAGTTTCTGCTGGGTTTTAGAAAGAGTTCTGCAAAACTGGAAAAGGTTAGGGCAAATTAAGGTGCCCATTGACTTAGCACCAAAAATTTTCAAAATCCAAAAAAATAAAAAAAAAGGAGTTCTGATTAGAGTTCTCGATAGCAAACAAAGAGTTCTAAACATTTTCCTAATATGTAAATTTGTTCTAAGTCAATGGGCACCTTAATTTGCCCTAACTTTTCCAATTTTGCTGGACTCTTTCTCAAACCTAGCAGGAACTCTAAAACTCTTGGTTTTAAGTTGAAAAACATTCTCATAACTCTTTTTCTCATAAAAGTCCTTGCTGCGTGAAGTTAGCATAAAAAACTTTTTTCCGAATTTTCACACTTAATTCGCCAGAACTGTTGAAAAAAAAGTATGAGGAACTCTAGAACTCTTTGTTTGCTACCAGGAACTCTCATTTTTTTTTTTCAATTTTAATCAATTATTTTGCTAACTTCACAGGACTAAAATATGCTTTGCATATAGGTATTTACTCTCACCTGTTTTTGCTTATTTACTTTGTTTTTGTCCTTTTTATAAGAATTTGTTGGTACAATGTAAAAATAAATGACTTAAGAACTTGAAATAAAAGAAAAATATACGTATTTTTGAGAACCAAAAATAACGGTGCTAACTTCACGCTTTCTCAAAGTAAATGCATGTATGTCTCTAAAAGCTGCAAATAAGCGATTTTATTTTTTTAATCTTGTCGGAACTTGGCACTTGGCAGCGCAAACTGAACACGAAACAACACAAGTGTAATTTTTTTTGAAAATCGTAATGTGCAAATTTGTTAATGTAAAAAAAAAATAAGTACGGCACAAGTGGCAGAAATTGACAATCTTTTTTTTAAATCGAAAATGGCGGTTATTACTTCAAGCACATGTAAAATGCTTCTTATAGACGTTATATAATTGCATATTAGTTTTTTTTTTTTTTTTTTTTTGGAAAAAAAATCCAAAATGTAGCCTAATTAACAGTACAAGTATACCTATCGCCCTGTGTCGAAATTCGATACTTTCAATTTCGCAAACAATTTGGTCGAAAATATTGTAGGAAAAAAACTTTTTTTTATTTTTTAATATGCACAGTGTTCGACAGTACAAAAACAAAAATTACCCACAGTGTGTAAATGCGTGCCTTAAGTATATTCTGAACATCTCCGCAATGTTGGCTTTCCAACCATATAAAGTTTATCGAAATCGGTCAAATACTTACTTTTTAAGAAAAGTAACACAAAATTTTATATATTATACTTAAGGCTATATAGATTTTCAGGTACAAATCAATAGAAAATTTCTGAAAACAAAAAATTACGGTTGGAAACAAAAATTTTGAAATCAATATTTCATGCTCAAAATAATCACAAAAAAAAATCATTAAATCATCTCGATAAAACTATAGGTACACAGTCAACTCACCTCAAAGAGTGCAATGGATACCGCAAAAAGCCAACCAAATCAATTCAACCCACTATAATATGCAGAAGCCAATATTTATCCATTTTTCATTTGAATTTTTACACACGATTTACCAGCGATGCAAAACTGAAACCGCAAAATCCATTTACGCTTCACCGAAAACAATAATCCTCACGTAGGTTTATCTGATTTTTTTGTTGTTCTATTTTTATTAGTATTTTTTTTTTTCTTTTTTTTTGTTATTTAATGATATTTGCCAGACCAATTAATTGAAACAATTTAAGGCTCTTTAAAATCACCAGTTTATTACACAGACAAACAACACATTACTTCACGCGAATACGTATCTTTAAGCTTCACATTTGCATTTGCAAAAATAATAAAAAAAAATTCATACGTTAAACAAAAACTATCAAAGATACTTTATCTTTGAAGTGAATTTTCTCTTATAGACTTGCCGAGCCTACTCAATTTTACATTATTATTTTTTTTTCTTCATCGAAGACTGAGGCTTAAAGAAAACAACACACTAAAATCGAAGTGAGTAAACAAAACCCTAGCAGTTTTTAAACAAACTCACGAGAAACAAGTTCCAACCCACGTATCGTCTTCACTTCCGAGCGAGTATCTTTTTTATGGAAAAATTATTCAAGACTCACTTTGAGATTGCTTAAAAGAATCGATATTAAAAATTTGAAGACAAAGATACACACTTAAAAGGAAAAAACTTTAAAATCACTGTTTGGCGCCACCTTTCCTTTGTATATCGCTGAATCTCTCAATCTCATTTAAATTGTATCCGAATTAATGAGATGCCACTTAAAGGACCTTCTTTTATCAACAACGCGATGGTTATGGTGTGACATTAAAAATATAAAACACCTTGCAATTCACCGGGGAATTCTGCCTGATTTCACTCTCCAGATACTTTATCTTGTAACTTTACAGATACACGTCTTAATCACAACGAGCCAAAACTAAGACTGACAAAGAAATCGGTTCAAATTTACCCGCAACTTTGAATTCAACAGTAAATCTGGTTTAATAAACTGATGTCGCCCACATAGTTGGAAAAACTGCTTATAATGAATCAAAGTATCTTTTTTCGTTCTGAGACTCACAAAAAAGTAGGTAATCATAAACAAAAAAAGAAAAACTAAGAAAAAATCATTAAATATTCAAAGTTTTTTTTTGTTGTTCTTGTTGTAGTTGTTGTTATAGAAATCCCGGCGAACAAGAAAATCTACCACGAGATTATGGTCAATACCGATCGACAGCTGCTGAACAACTGAAGACTTCCAGCCAGGTAAATGTACCTTTTGACCAGAGAAAACATGGAACGGAAAACTAAGTTCTCAGTGCAATAATCCTGGAAAATTGAAAAAAAGCTTTTTTGTTTAGAAAATATAGCAACAGGGTTATGAAAGTGCGGACATGCGCCCAAATGGCTTCTAGGTAAAGTACACAAAAGTTACTGCAGTTAATATTCTCCTACTTAAATAATTTATTTGAATTTCCAGTTTCCAGGATATGAAATTATAACATTGGCATGGGACACAACACGGAGTATAGAGTATACCCTGCTTAGTGGGTGGAACCGTGAAAGCAACAGACATTTCCTTGAGCAACAGTGTGGTTCTCGCCAATAAGGAACTAACTTTAAGAACGAATCTTTGTTTATGAATTATTTTTTGAGCATTTTTTTTTAGGTGTGAACGGGTAGGGAATTCTGTGGGGAATTCTGTTGGGTAGATACGATTTATGCAGTTTTTCCTCTTTCCTTAAGTTCTTTTTAAAGCTTAATTTTTTTGTCTTAGAATAAAAAAAAAGGCTACCTGTTCCTTATATTTCCTTGTAGCAGAAGTTAGATCGAGGAAAAATAGCATAGAGAGCTATTAAAGTATAAGAGCCTCAATAAAAATCTACGAAAATGCTATCAGTGGACTATGACACGGAACACGCACTTCGCTTTCTGTAATAAAAATGCCTCCTTACAGGCAAATAACAGATAAAATGGCACATTTTTATATGATTAGTACCTATAACTCACCACCAGCGAGCGCTGATGCTTTTCATAAATTCATCGATCGAGTTTTGTATGAAACGATTTTTTCACACTCAATTGAATTTATTTTCGTTGAATAAACTGCCTATATTTAATGCCAACTTTAAATTTAATGGAGAGTGAAAAAATTGAAATACATTCACTTTTTTTTTACTTTTAGTTTTCCATTTATGTGAATTCATTTAGAATTCTTGGCAGAAAGGAAAACGGAATAGGGGAACAAACAAAATTTCGCGATTGAATTCATCAACAAATTCGACTGGCGCCACGTTCATAGTCATTATATGAATGAAGGTTTTACCCTATTGTTTTTAAAATTGAAAATTTGTATAGGAATAGAATAACGTAAGAAAAATACTGTACCAAATTGATATTAAAACGATATGATTGTGCTGACACTGAGGGAAAGACGGAATTTTTCGTTATTTTTTTACCACGTAGTAAGTGAAAAAGGACTTGTTATACTCTAAGATAAAGTATCCTAATCCAAACTGATTTAACCCGTTTTCGGCTAGCGTTGCGAAAACGCAACGTCATACCTAAGGACTTCTGCAAATTAACTGATGATAAATTTTGATACTGAATTATCTAATCGACCTGTCCTTGGATTTTCTTCAAAAAATTTTTTTTCGTGATGATCTTGCACCTTCAAAATATGAATTTTTTGAAATTTTGAGGTACCATTTTTGAAATATATAAATATTTCATCTTACTTACTTTATTTTACTTTAGATGGCGCTCACAGCCCAGGATGGACTACGGCCTCAACCAACAAATAAATATTTCATCAGAATTAAAATTTTTCAAAATAATGTTAACTACAGGTAAATATAAAGGTTCAAATTATATTCTGAAATAATGTTGACACAATTTATATGAGTTGCCTGTCTGACTGCTAAGATGACAGCACTACGTTGCGTTTTCGCAACGCTCGCATAATCCAGTAGCATTTAAACCTAAAAAAAAATTTGTAAAGTTTTTGATTTTTATCTTTTTAATTTGAGAAGCTTCAAATTTATAAAGCGTATAGGTAATTTAAGTATAGATTTAAAAAAAAAATTGAAAAAAAAACAGTTCTTTGATTTTTTTTTTAATTTTTGAAAAAAAAAAATAGTTTCTTTGGGTCAATTTTCGTTTGCAGTTTTTGATCTTTGTATATAAAGTTTGTAAATAAAGTTTGGGAAATATGAGCTTTTTGATTTTTTTTTTCATTTTTGAAAAAAAAAATTTTTTTTTCCAAAACTATCTTTTCAAAAGTTGTTCGCAAACTTTTGAAAAATTAATTTCAGAAGAAAATGTTATTGAGAAAATAGAACTCTTTGTTTGCTATCCTTTTTTGAGGTCCTTTTTTTGATTTTTTTGCATTTTGAAAATTTTTGGTTCTAAGTCAATAGTTGCCTATACTTTTTTGCCCTAAATTTTCTAATTTTAGGTGCGTTTTATCGGCAATTTTATAGCTAGCGCAGTAAAATTTCCCTTGCTGAACAATAACAAAACCAAAAGTGCCGATAAATAAGCCAGTAAATTAGTGAATATAAAAATGGATAAAGAGTGAGGACTTGAACCTTGAATGTCGGTAACGTAGTTTGTTTTTAACACACAAAAGGATATAAGCACAGCCTAATAAATAAAGTGGACATAAAAGTGGATATAGCGTTTTATTGAACTTGTATTGCTGCGCTAGCTTTGAATTACCAATAAAACGCACCTTTTGCTGAATGCTTTCTAAAACCCACCAAGTACTGTAGAACGCTTGATTTTAAGTTGAAAAACATGCTGAGAACTCTTTTTCCCAAAAAAGTCTTTGTTGCGAGAAGTTAGCAAAAAAAAAAACTTTCACATTTTAACACTTCATTCGCCAGAACTAGAATGCGAACTCTAATTTATTATTCAATTTTAAACAATTCTTTTGGTAACTTTACAGGACTGAAAGCTGGGGAACCAGAAATTTCCAGTTTGATTACCTATCTCAAGGAAACACACATAAATAATTTCTTGATTCCAATAAATTTGAAATGAAATTTCTTAACCAAATATCTGCTTCACCAGCTGGTAGGTAGGTACGGCCTTTTTTAACAATATAAAAAATAAGATTAACAATTAACGAACTTTTAGGATTAAACATTGCCTAAATATTTTTAGGTTTTTGAAAAAATTGAGAAAAAAAACAAAAGTTAGTTTTCCTTAAATTCGACTTTCCACCGTTATTTTGTTGATCCAAAGATCATATTTCAAATAATTAATAGATTTCGTTTTTTTTTTTTTTTTTTTCAATTTTCTCAAAAACTGAAAGCCATTTAGGCAACCGGTTTTTAGTGTTTGACTAGAAATTGATAAAAGCATCGAATATTAAAATCAAACATATTATTTAATAACTTAAAATTTTGAACAAAATTAGTTTGAACACAAATTTTTTCATAATTTTTTTAAAAACTATTCTCTGAAATAATTTGAATTAAAAAAAAAAAACTAAATAAAACAACGGATTTCTTGCTTCAAAGCATGTTATTATGCGTTTTTCTTTTTTAGTTCAGAGTTTGTTCAGAGCAGAGCACTGAGTAGACTCTGAGCGAACCGAGTAAACTCTGAGCAGAGTATGTTCAGAGCACTTCGATTTAATTATGAAACACAGCTGAACACTCAATTGTCATATCTGTCAAATAACACAACATTTTTGTTTGACAGTTCGGGCCCAGTTCTGAACTAGCTTTGAACTAAAAAAGAAAAACACCTATTGTAGGTGTAAACAGTGTTTTAATGATTATTTTTCCTATTTCAAGTAAATTTTTTAGAAAATTGCCCTTCTCACACCTAAACGGGAGGAAACAAACCCTCTCCCGTTTTTAAAATTTGTTTTCTTTTGTTGAAGAAATCTTTTAGTGGTATAGTGAACATTCCGTTGGTATTGAAACAATTTCAGGAATTCATTTAATCATTCTTTTTTTTATTTTAAACAATTTTTCTGTTTAAAGTGCATACATGTTAAGTATATATTGTTAATTTTAAATATACAAATACTCACATACATAGTATTAACCTAAGCTAACAATTTTGGGAGGTTGTATAGAATATAGGCTTTCTACCAGAACCAATTCACTTCGTTTAAAACCGCACATAGTAAAAAACAAGTACGTGCGACCCCAGCCATGCATAGATATAGACGGAGAGCTAGCTACACAAGAAAGTTTGTCATCTTAGACTAATAGATTCAAGTAGCTCAGCTGACATGCATATAGAATACACCATTTCTTGATTAGGCAATATTTTTCAAAGGTCGTTATTCCTACTTTACTCCAGCAACAGCGACCTAAATTTTAGTAATTAAATGACAAACGGAAGAATCACCCCCGAAAACTTTGGTAATTTAATTTTCTTTGCTATAAATTCAAGAAAGGTAAACACCTACAATAATTTCAATGTGATATTATTAAAGTTCGAGCTTTAAATATCAGAGGTTAAATAAGTATCCCTAAAAAAAAGGTATATTTATACCCTCTGGGGTGTTACCTTGATACAGTGGAACTTCCATAACTCGAACTTCCGTAACTCGAATTTCTCTACAACTAAAAGATTTATTGAGAACTTTGCGTTTTCAACTTTATTTTCATGAATTTTGCCCTCCTAAATTTGAACTTCTGTAACTCAAAATTCTCTCTATTTCGAAGTTTTTAGACCGAATTTGGTGGCAAGAAGTCTCTTTAACTCGAACTTTTTTTTTTTTTTTTTTTCAAATTTTGAATGTAGTCTTTTGCAAGTTTGTTTAGTTCATTCCTAAATTAAGTCAAAGTTTTCTCTGACTCGGGGAACCCTTTTTGTTTCAAGTTTTGCTTTTTAAGTTTTAATTTTCTTTAATTTACTGTGATTTCATAATTTTTAAAGTTGTTTGAGTAGGTATGTAATGTATGTTTGATTTTTTTGTCAAACTTTGGTTTTTACGGGTGAAGTTTTTATGCGTAGATGTTGTGTTTAAAATTTATTATTAAAAAAAAAAATGTCAGGAGGAAAATTTAAGCATCTAACTTTTGATAAAAAAACTGGAGGTCATAAGTGAATTTGAGTGATCTTGTAATCAAATTCAAGCAGACTTTGGCGTGCCCATACATGAGTTCAGTGAAATGCAAAAATTTTCCACTAATACACAAGACATGAGATGAAGCCTTCAAGAATACATTAACTAGGACAATAAAATAATTATTTGTCATATGACGTCTGATGAAGAGATTTTGCTTTCGGTAGCTTCTGAAGTGGAAACCATGAGTGACGGTAAAAATGATCCAGATGATCCAGATGAAGGCTTACTCATCAGGCAGCCGAGGCAAGCTTAAGTGTATGAAGCCTTTGAAATAGTTTCTTCAATCCAATTCATGAAACTAAAACTACAAGTCAAAATGCATTAAAAAAAATGTTATCGAATGATATTTCCTTTTTTTTTTTTTTTTTTTTTTTACACTATCAGATCTTTGTCGAAGAGAGCTTAAATCAAGCTGCAACTAACGACCAAAAGATTTGCCAACACAATAATTGTGCACACTGGCTCATCACTTAGTGCAGTGTTAGTAGTTAGTAGGCAACAAACTACAACAAAACGTACACTAAGAAAAACATTTAATAAAGGAAAAAATAAATAAAATACAAACAAAACAGAAATTAATACAAACACAGACAACAAATTCAAACTATGACAAACATTTATGAGCGTGGTTCACTGGTCTTCAATACATTTTTGAGTTTTACTTTATTAATATTAAAATCGAAGAGATTTTCGTTCACATTTAATAGTTTGCACATGCGAGTTAAAGGTTCATGCAATCCATAATTAGTACGATGGTGGGACAAATTCATTAAGTTCAAACTCCGAAGGTTGTGACCTCCTCCACGATAGTTGAAATTTAAACAACTCAACAAATCTGGTGAATCAATAACCCCGGTTATCAGTTGGTGAATAAATACAATATCATTATTAAGTCTTCTATGTGATAGCGTTTGCATCTGAAGAAGTTTAATTCGATGTTCATAAGGTGGAAGATTATAAGGATCGGACCATTGTAATCCCTTTAAAGCGAAACGAATAAAATTACGCTGAACTGCTTCTAGCCTATTCTTATGAACTTCGTAAAAAGGAGTCCATATCTGGGAAGCATATTCAAGGTGGGGACGAACTAAGCAGTTGTAAAGAGCGAGGGTAACATAGGGGTCCTTGAATTCTTTAGCCCATCGTTTAACAAACCCTAACATAGAATAAGCCTTTTTCACGATTAAATTGATGTGCTCAGTGAAATCAAGGCTAGAACTCCAAGGTCCTTGAAACTTTTAACACGAACTAACGTATGTTGTCATATTTTATAATCAAACAAACTAGGAATTCGTCTTTTAGAAAATGTCATCGACTTGCATTTTATTGGGTTTAGATTCAAGCCGTTCATATGACACCATATAACAAAATTATTAATATCAGCTTGAAGAAGTAAACTATCACTGACAGACGCAATGCTTTTAAAGATTTTCATGTCATATGCAAAAATAAGAATTTCACTATTACGTATACATAAAGGTACATCGTTGATAGCTAATATAAAAAGAAGGGGTCCTAAGTGACTACCCTGAGGAACTCCAGATTTGGCAATAAAAGGGTTGGAGAACGAGTTTCTGAATTTTACCTGATAAGTTCTGTTTTGAAGATAGGATGAGTTCCAAGTAATAAATCCAGGAGGAAACCCAAACACTTCTAATTTAAACAAAATGATTTCATGAGATAGTTGATCGAAAACCTTTGAACAGTCCGTATAGATGCAGTCAAGCTCCTGACCACGTTCTAACGCCGTTGAGCATTTGTGCATAAATACAACCAAGTTCGTTACCGTCGACCGCCTCTGCATGAAACCATGTTGTTCCTTACAGATTATATTTTTACAATGAAATGTCAAACTATCACACACTACCTGTTTAAAAAGCTTGGGAATGCATGAAAGTTTGGAGATTGGCTTATGTTGATTAAAATTTATTGTCCCTCTTTGAATATCCTTATAATTAAATAAAACAATAAATCTAAAAGTTTTGTTGTTATTTCTATAAATCGAAGTTTCTATAACTTGAATTTTTTTTTCTTTCATTTTGAGAGTTCGACTTACGGAAGTTCCACTGTATAATTATTATTGTATGTTTTGGACTTCTTATTTTCATTTTTTTTTCTGTTTGGAAGTTTGTATCTGGTTTGGTATAGGTTCATGACGATTTTTTTTTATCATTTGCTATTTCCCTTGAATACTTGAAAATAAATTAAGATTTTCTTCGAAATTTGAGGAAGAAGTGGTATGCTGTCGTAATATTTGTGTCCAACAATTATTAACATCCTTGCTTGTGTCCTGTAGAGTATACATAACAACATTGTTAAAAACAGAAGTTTTCCAAGTAGTTACAATTTTGTTGTAGGAAAAATTTTGTATTATTTTCAAAATATATATTATTCTTTCAGATGTGATTTAAGTTTTTAACCCATTGCGGAACAGTGGATGCACTACACAGACTTGTTCGGACTTCTCCATCATCTTAGTGCCATTTTTTATTACAATCCCGAATATTTTTTACATGAAACCAATGCTTGCTCTCAAGTAAAAATCTCATAGGTGCCCTAAGTGGTAGCGGAGGACTCTGGCCCTGCTGAAGGTTAGCATAAACAGTACTTTTTCAAAACAATGTGTTATAAATTTGGCATGTCTTAAAACACTTTATTTATTTAAATATTAGCTTTTTGTATCTTATCTGCTTTAAAAGAAAATTAATGAAAACAAAATAGGCATGGCATGAAAACCAGGGCCTTAGTGGAACACAATTAATCATTTTGCATAAGTCTAATTCGCTCTGTATAAAAGTAAATCGAAACAACGAGAGCTCGGGTCGGGTAGTCAATAGTCATACACATAAAATGAAAACTAATTATTCAACAGGTACGCATTTATGTATTTAAATCCACATTTGAATTATTATGAATACAAACAAATAATTTCATTAAGAATTAACATACTTATTCAAGAGGCATTTTCATACTCTTAAAGCGAAATGTACATTATAATTTATTTATATTGAAATATCAGCACGCAACACCACATGAATAGAACACGCACATTGAGCGTGTAACACGGTTCATTTTTTAAACGTAATAAACTAAATAATCCAAACAAAAATTGTAAAGGATCATGCCTCCTGCCAATCAATGGTACTAATGTGAAGCATTCTAATGTGTTTCATCAAAACGTACATTAACATTGTGTGAAGGCTCTTTGTTTGTTAATCCTTGCTTCTATTGAAAGCATTAGGCCGGCCGCACATTGGATGCGTCAACATACGAATTCATATCGTACTTAAACGTGTGAATACTGGCCGCACGAATCGAGTGCGCACACTGAATACATTTTTCTCCGTCAAATACGCAGTGTCCTGGTGACTCATCACTTTCGCGAAGTCCTCTTTCCATACATTTCAATGTTTCAACGTACGAACGTGTATAAAAATCCCAACAAGTTCGGATTCATTTCGTACGTCGGAAGTAAACGTGCGTATACGTATGACTCACTCGCACCCAGTGTGCGCACTCCCATAGTACTTAAGGCCTGGTCAAACAGAACGCGGGCCGACGGGACGGTCAATACTTCAACATGGAAGGAAAGAACGCGGCGGGCAAATTTTGTTTGTAATTTCTTACAAAGACCGCCGGACCGCGCTCTGTTTGACACGGCCTTTAGAAGGTTGGGATTGTTCGTGCGTGTTTGTACGTATTCGCACGAGTGAAATCCGTACGATAACGCATCCAATGTGCGGCCGGCCTTACAGAACAGCAAAACGGAAACTATGTAAGATCCCATTACAATAATAAATTTTAATGGGTTCTTTTTCCAAACTCGTGTTTAAATTGTTTAAGTTTCACTATTTCGAACGTGTCAGTATCCATTTTAACATCCCGGACATGTTTAACTGAATCAATACTCAAAGAACTCTTATTTTAGATTTAAAAAAAAAAACTATGAGAGAAACTATTAGGTATTGTACTTAAAGGTGTTTTCCTGCAATGGTATAGCTATACAGCTTGTTAAGAAAATACATACGGGTGATTTTTTATGTCCACCAACGCAAGACTGCAACACGAGATAATGTTTTTTATACCATATACAACCGATGGAGTACATCATAAAAAAAAAGGAAACGATGCCATTGGAACGTGCTAAGCTGACAAAGAAAAAATACAACATAAAAAAATACACAAAAAAGAAGTGATTGTGTTGTTTTTGAAGTTGTTACCGAAGTTACTTACAGAATTTTATTTTGCTGAACATACTTTGTAAGTTATTTTTTTTTCGGAAACGTGCTTTTCATATACTCACTGTCAATTCTCTAATACTAATGCAGTACAAAAAAAAATTGCAGTCTTTGTTCTAAATAATTTCCCGAATTTGTTATAAACTGTTGAAATATGTACCACCTCACCTGTACTTGTTCTTTGTTTATTTTTTCTTAGATAAAACATAAATATGTAACTAAAGCTTAAATATATTGATACAATTTACGAATGAATAGTCTTTGAAAGGAAATAAATTGGATACAGCTACTTATTCTTTTGTACTTACCTTTGTCAAGAATTCAAGGAATATAATTTGTGATATCAAATAAAAAGCGGTGCAAGTCTTCAGGAAAAGAATTTCAATTTTGTAAATTCTTTTACATTATGTACACATCCGAATATCTAATAAATAATGGATAATTTAACAACCAGTCCCAAAACTCAACGTCAAGCGGGTACCGGGTTATAGGGCAGGTTGTGCCCGTTCTGGGGAAAGTATGAACAAATAATTCGTCTTGCTTGGTGAAATCTTCATGAAACGGGCCACTTTTTTTAATAACTTGCCAAGGGTAATGTAGTATATATTTTTTAAAAATATGAAGTGCCAAAGTTAGCTTACAAAATTTTTTTGAAAAAACTTTATTTTTCTTACAAAACTGACAATATTAATTCTCGGATTTGTGATTGGGATCAATAGCATGGTTATTAAAAGTTACGTAAAAAAAGAAAACACCGCAAAATTTGAAAAATTGTGACCACTGTATCTAAAAATGTGAGCTATAGGGTATCGATTTTTAATATTTATCTTAATATTGCTATAATTACTAAACCAATCAAGATGGACTATTTTTTCATACTGTATACATAAGTAGGTACTATATGGCAAATTTTGGATTCGTAAAAAAATTTAACTCGAGATTTTGATCAAACTTAACATTACGATGATAGGGAAGACGAAAAAAGTGGGTCTTGCAATTCCGTCCATCTGTCTGTCTGTGTACTTTCCTACAGCCAAAACCCATAGCCCGATTTTAATTAAACTTGGTATAAAGTGTTTTTTGGACATTCCCCCAACACATTTTTCTCATTTTATTTTTATGACTAAAAATAACGGTACCTGCCATATATCAAAAATGGCTTCAAAGATTTTTCTAAAAAAAAATTCAGTAAATTTTATAAGGTAGGTATATGCTACGTTTTTGTGAAAATTATATTTTCAAAATATGGTTCTAAATAGTACCTCCCATGGAACCATTTTTTTATTTTCATTTTTCTCGAAAAGAAAAATGTTAATTTTGATAATTTTTTTTATGGAGAATTTTCTAAAATATTTAAATAGTATTGTACAACAAAATTTTCAATAAAAATACAGTTAGCCATTATGAACAGTAGCTGTCATAGAACCATTTTTTTATTTTGGACTATCTTCTTATCATAATAACCGATTTAGATTAAATTTTTTATACAAAAGATTCTAAAAAGTGGAATATGCGGTATATCAAAATTTAAAAAAAAAACTATTTTTTTTTTAATTTTTAAATAAATTTTCAAATTTCTTATTTTGATTAATCTTGAAAATTCGACATTTCAAAAGCAGGTAGATAATTTTTTTCGAAATTTAATTTTAAATTCAACATTAATAAATATTAAAGAAAGGTACACCAAGTTATTTTCTTCAAAATGATTACAAAATGTCATATATACAAAAGTGATTTAAAAAAAGACCGCTCCTACGATTTTAATTTTTTTTTTCTCAAAAACTAAGATTAGTTAAAGAAATCATTATAGTGTACTTTTTTTAGCTCTCAAAACAATTTAGCAAGATTTTTTTAATAAATTTATTTGGAATTATGTTGATTTTTAATAATTTTTCAACTTAAGTTACATGTTTAATGTTCCCATTAAAAAATTATTTATTTATAATACACTCAATCTTTAAAATTCGAAGAACTTTTTTACTATACAAGAGCAAGTTTGTGGGATATAGTCGTGCGTTTTATTTTTTTATAAATTTCGTGAATAACTATACAAGGCCGTTTTCAAAAAATAATCTGCGTCGAAGATTCATTCATGAACGCAAAGTCAGCTATTACACGTTGACTCATTCATTTTTTCGAAATGAAATGAGTGCGAGGGTAAAATCCGATCTTTTTCGTCATTCGCATTCATTTAATTTCGAAAACAGGCATGACTCTTGAGCAAAGAAACTGAATACCAAGATATGAATCTTGGCTGTCATCCGGGTTTGCCTACAATCTGAAACACGCACACATAGACAGTTGGGCTAAATCCACCACTCATTTATTTCACACATAGACAGCTGGGCTAAATCCACCACCAAAATGGCGGTTATTTTGAAAATCTCATGACTATGTTCAAGAAGTATAAACAGATCGGAAATGAATTCTAAAGTGCTCACATACCCCTATTTAATTTAGTTAAAATTAATGTAGGAACATGGATGATTTTAAGATTTATTAAAAGGACATTGCCAACAAAAATTCATATTGACAATAATAAATAAATAATTCAATTATGTAGATTTTTTTTTTCTTTCAATACAGGAAATTTTCTGTTAAAAAGAATTCGACAATAGTTTAATAAAATCTGTGAGAGCTATGTACATTCAATATTTTTTTCAAAAAAAGGCAAAATGTAGAAAAGTGAAAAACAAAAACATGCTCCTCTAGACTATTTACGAAAAAAGGCACTCGACCTGAAAATTAACCTGAAATGAAAGAAATAATACAATTTTAGTACGATTTTTCGCATGCACTTTTCACTTTTCCACTTTTTCCAAAAAGTATTGAATGAATATAGTTAAAGCCAAACATTTTCATTCTAAATATTTTGTGTAGGAAATTTGTCCAGAAAAATGAACTTTTTCTTCTAAACAAATAGAATTTTTTGTTGAAAGGAATTCGAAATGAGCAAATTATATCGAGTGTGTTTTTTTAATTTTTATAAGTTTGGATAAAATACAACATTTTAAGACTCTCCCAAACCAACGCAATTATTCGGGGCGACGAACGTAAACAACAATAACAACACTCCAATGGAATCAAAAAAGAGTGAAACACTCTGAAAATCCAATCGAAAAGGACATAAGTTAGGTCAATTATAGTTTTCGGTTTTTTAATTTTTATATTTATATACTTTGGGTACAAATTAAGTATGTTAGTGTGTAAAATGTTTTATATATAAATATTATATACATATGTAGGTTCTTTTTTATTATAAAACTCTTTATTTAGGCCGTGTGCGAACTCGTTTAAAAATTCGATTAAATTTTATCCGAGATTAAATTTTGACATTTCTACGAACAGATTCACCTCAGTACTGTCAAAAATTAATCTTCGGATAAAATTTAACGCAATTTTACCCCAATTCACACACGGCCTTAATTGAATTTAATTTAGATATCAGCTTTGTAAAGCAGCAAACACATAATTATGTCCTTCATCATATCCACAATACTAATTGTCGAACCGGCACACAAAAAAAAAACAGAAAAAGATAAAACAAAATCCACTCTATGTCCATATCCGGATAGCGTGCAAAAGTTTTTTGTTCGAAAATGCTAACACTAATTTTAGTCCATTAGTACTGTGTTCGATAATGCATTTTTTTCTAGTCGCATGTGCTATTAAGTTACAGTAAAATGTCAATTTGCAAATGAAGTGTTAAAGTATGTCGTTTGATCTGAGCTCAATATAGCCAATTGATTGGTCCAAGTGAGATTGCCGGAACGAAGCGCCAATTTTTGTGGACTAAAAGCCGTTAAAAATCAAAATGTTTTGATTTTTCTTCAATCATGCTCACATGGTCAGTTTATATTTCAGAGCGCTCAGCAATTTTCCTCCGTCACTTTGAAAGAGCAGAAGCATTAAATATAAACAAGATTCCTCAAAAACACTTTTTATTCCTTTTTTTTCTTATTTGATTTACTTGATTGAGCAACGAATTCAAAAAAAAAGCTTCCTCAGTTTTTGACAGCAAAAATGAGGAATTTTTTGTACTAAAATTCTGGTTTCATTGTGCACTGTAGCTTGTAGAGTCCCTTGTAGTTTTTCGGCTTTCTAGAGTGGCTACGTATGACAGAAGGTTATTACAATTATTTTAGTCATAATTTTGTAAATACAGAAAGGTAAATTATAGATTTTCTACTTGTCAAGTTAATGCAATGTATAGTTTTGAGTTTTTACTTTACTATGATTACCAGCACTGCGAAAACTTTCACAAAAAAGGTTATTTTTTTAAATACAGAAATGCACATTCTCAAACACACGCAACATCTACAGCTCCTGGAGCTGGCAACATTGTTTCATTATTTTTTTTTTACCTTATAATCAAGGAAATTTCTAATTGACCTACTTTCTAGACAAACCAAGGATAATCACCTTTATATTTGGCAAACAGAGCTGCTTCTTTCATTTGGAATGTTGTGGAAGCAACATCTGACTCCATCCCCATCATGCTCATTTAAACATCCTTCCGTCCCAAATATGACAGTGAACAGCTTAATATTTGAGTCACACACAACATGCAAGGATGTCATAAGGCTCGAGGACATAGTTGGTAGCTAGCTATTTCTCCTTTTCCGCATAAAGTAATTCCTCTTTTTGTTTGCTGCTATATAAAAATATATAAGAAAGTTCAGCTCACTTAAATAATTTCTACTTCAAGGACGACATTCCGGCGCGACTTCTGTCTCGTATTCATTTCAATAAATAAAAACCAAAATAAAAAATATTCTCCACCAGTTGCTTTACTGTGAGTTGTTATACTCGTACGCTACAATGGGTTGGGTAGAGATAGGACAAAAAAAAACCTCCAACAACGCCAGCAATATATCTACCCCCAACTCAAAGGATAACATTATAAAGCCAAAGTTATAGTCGGAGAGGAGGAATAAAAGAGTAAAAACCATGGGGATCCTCATATTTTCCATTAAATAACAATAAGGAATCCACTCCATTTGCGGAAAAGGATGTGACAATGACAACGGATGGCACAGTCGGTATCTCTTTGTCCGCAACAGGGCATCCAATGTGAGTAGTTTAATGATATTTTTATCCCAATTTTGTGTGTGTGTTTTTTTTTTAATTTCTAGCATTGTATGCACTGCGAGACGATGTATTTTATTATATTAACTTATTGAAGTAGAGTCCTTCAGGCATAAAGAATGAACCAAAAACTTGGTAATGAAATATATGTAATTACATATCCATTGTTATTATGTAAAAAGGAAATCTACTCTTCCATAGGTCTGCCTCATCGAACGTTCATCCACACCTGCGGAAGTTATTGACGTGAAGTGTTGCGTCATTTTGACATTTCATTCTGCATCACATTATGTATCACAACGTATAGTGTGCGATGCAAAATTTTGCAAGATTTATTTTATTTTACAAGAAATATATTTTACGTGTTTTGTGACTGTGAAAGAATGGTAAAATACTAAATAAAATACAATATCGGAATTAAATTTTTTTACAGTAAGTGCAGCAAGATGCAAGGAGGCCCATTTGGTCCATCGAACGAATAATGCAACAAACATGCGAAAAAGTAGAGCAGAAAGAACAGACGAACAAATCCAAAAAATGTGCGAGTGAGCATGTCGCAATTGCGTACATCTCAATCACAAGAGGCACGAGCTGAACGAAATCAACAACGACAATTGTAACGGAGACAAGGTGAATGACAACGCCAAAAAGTACATCGACCTCGAGCATTTACATCCGCTTCGTTCCTTTGTCTCGAATTCGAGTACGAGCCCAGATATTGAATATTCCGCTCATCCGAAAGTGCTAATGACAAAGAATGTCCGCATTGTCATGCGCTAAAATTCAAATATGAGACAGCCGGCATGAGTTACGCATCAGTCCAACTACCAGAAATTGAGACCCACCAGAACCATTGAACGGCTTGCTCATAGGCACGGATCCAAATTCTAACCTGTTTCTTGGTATACAAATGACCCGACGAGATACGCCATGAAATGCTTGATTGTACCAATATTTCTGAAGTACTACCCACTTATATAGTGCTGCGACATTTTCTTCTTAATAGAACACAAGCTTCACAAACGTTCTCACGTTTGTTTATCGAATGACATGACAATGCGCAACGTCATTGCCGGCAGCATAAATTTCAAACACACTTTCGTTCAAATAGTTTCATTCGTTCTATTTTATCGATAAACGATCGTTCTATTTTATCGTTCATATTCGATCAATTTTATCGATCGTTAAACATTCAAACACATTTATAATACCTTCGTTATTTTTAATTTAACAACCAAAATTTTCACTAGAAATTATTTTTGTGACAGAACAACGTATTAATATAAGAATGAAATATTAGCTTTCAAGAAAACTATAGCATATCATGTGCTTTCGTTGATTTTTAATATTTTTTTTCTATTTTAAGGCAATTTTTCAGAATTTGTTCTCCAGAAATCATGCCCAAAAATATAGTGCACAAATTAAAAGACACCCTGTATATTGAGGCTATTATAATATATCATCGGTTTGGAAGAAAACGACACATTTTTTAAAATTAGCAAATTTTTTCTTTTGCTAATTTTTTAAAACTATAATTTTCTTGATTTGATGATTTATTTTCAAATAAATTGGAATGAAATTTTCGAAGTTTGTATTGCATTTTCAAAATAATAATACACTTCCCAGTGTGAAATTTTTTTCTATTAAATGTCAGGCTGCATATCATAGGTCGAGTTATGAATCTTCAAATAGTACAGTTTTTTTTTGATCTATAGTTTTTTTAGGGTTTTCAATATAAATTATGTACTCGTTATACATATAAAACCTACTTATAAATATTTAAAGAAAAAAAAAACAATTGACCCTTTCTTCAACTTACCCTCTTTTACCCTACTTAAATAAAACGAACAAAAATCCCCTTTCTTTGTGCGCTTAAATAAAATTTCCTTTTTTGTGTTTCTCCCTGTACCTACCATAGTTGTTACAAAATTAGTATAATTATGTTTTTATATATTCTGCGAAGCTCATAAGCGGGAAAAAATTTAGTTTTTCCATATTTATAATACAAATTCCGTCATACTTCTGATATAAATCAGCCAAATTTTCATTTCCTTTCTTTTTTTGTGTAAAAAGTTTATAACTTTTTGTGCCTACTAAACCAATAAGAGACGATCAAGGCATTCAATTTAAACTATCTGAAGGCAAACAATGTCAATGTCGCTTATCATAATTTTCATCGTTGGGGCTAACACCCGCTTATAAGGTTAATCGAAAAATAAGCCACTTCAGCCAACATTTGGAGAAAAATACCAAAACAAATATAGGTACAAATTTCTAAAATATATTTCGATCTATCGGTATAAATCTGTTTAGTGTATAAAATTCACTTATCACCGGACTAAAGGCTTTAAGAATTAAGCCACATAGTCATATTGTCCGATTTAAATATTCGCACATTTATCTTCCTCATATTTCTTCAATTGGATATTAAAAAAAAAATATATATTAGTCATGATTTACAAATTGTATAAATCATATTATATCGTTAATAATTTTTCCCTTCATGCATTATTCAATAACAACAAATCGATGAATACCATATACAGAAATATTTTTGGAGGCGACATCCTGTCGTCTTCCCACGCTCTTCAGGTTTTTTTTTTTTATGACCTACATAGCGAGCTGAATCTTTCACCCTAATCAATCTTATTCCAACTTATATGAACGTCTGACTGTATTTATTTGAAGGATTTTTTTTCTTTCATAATTTTGCTAAAACCTTCCCTATACCCACCTGATTGTTCAGCCGAATGAGTTTTTCGGCTCATTTAACTGAAAAGCGATTTACAAGGCTGACTGTGTGGGAGTTGTGTTGTTAGTAAGGACTTAAGGACAGAGATTTTGTATGGCTCACAGACTTGTAGGTTTGTTTGTTATCCTTACTTAAGGATTTCAGATTTTAGTCTTGAAAGAGAGAAAAATTCTCCCTATACGAAGACGGCAACAAAAGAAACAAATAAAATCATAGAAAAGCCTTCCAATTCAGGTAACTTGCAAATGATTCGTGGAATGATGAAAACGAAACGATGATGGTTATACGGTCAGTTGTCAAGGAATTCTTCAAAGCAATAAATAAATAATGATAAGAACCATTGTGCATTAGCCTTAAAAAGTACTTCCATCATAAAATTTATCGCAGAAATTCTTTACAAAAAAAGAAATAATACTGACTATTCGAGAAAAAAAAACTTCTTCTTCAATCTAGGGAAGCTTTGAAGAAGATTTAATGAATGATTCATTTTCAAAATTAAAGATTTATAAATTCTGCAAGTGATGAATAACAATTCCAAAAGGAATTCAAAGTCGAAGAGGATGGATGATTTTTGATTTATAATTTTTACTTTGCTTTGACAAAAAAAAAAAAAAAAGAAAAAGCGGAAATAAATTTAAAGATTTTTCCACTTTTTTGATAAAAGGGAAGCAAAATTTAATTTATTGGTTTGTTGAACATGTAATTATTCATCAAATATAATACAATTGTATGGTTTGATAAGTTATTTATGAGGAATAGAAAAGACAAAGATAATTCTCGAAATAATGAAAAGATGGCTATACGTTAAGGAAATCAGAAATATTGAGAGGGATCATGAATTAAATAGGCAGTTAAAGAGAATCCCTAAGGATAATGCTTAGTGCGTAGGACTGTATCATGCTGGAACTTTACATGGTTCCTATAAAAACAAAAGGAAATTCGTTTAATTTGACCCTCCTCCATAAATATACACAAATATTTTATTTATTCATTTTGTCTTTAAAAAGTCTTTTTTAGAATTAGTTTTTAAGATTTTATTGATTAAACATTAAATGTGTATATACACGTTCGGAATGTCTGATTGCTCAATAGCTTTCATAATGTAAAGTCTGTAACACTTCAGTTAACAGAACCTTGTATTTAATTTGTTCGCAAGGAAAATCTTTTACGTCTTTTAAACCTGGGAAAAGTGTTTAGCTGTATTTCTTCTCAAAATGGCCTTTGATCGAAATTTGTTTGCTCAAACTCTTTCTCTTGGTAAACATGGAATTCCTTTATAACTGAAAAATAAATATTTTAACGTTTGTTTTAGTTCAGAAATTTTAAACATTGAGAAAATGATTTTTTTAAATGGTCTTCTTTTATAATTGATTGCTTTAAAGTGTGTTACAGTTCAAAGATTTCAGATTTTATATATTTAAATACACTCGTCAAAAAAATTAAGGGAACAAAATTTTTGTTCAGTAATTTTTATTATTTTTTGAAGAGCTGTATCTATGTTGTGAAGTGGACTAACGTAACTAACGCAAAACTATGAAAAAATTGGACATAACATTGTTCTTTATTTTTCAATTTTGATGATGATTTCACAACGTTTAAGAACCATACAATTTTGTTCTTTAATTTTTTGGTACGACTTTACAAAAATACTCGCATTGGTGGTCTATAGGTCCACAAAATGTCTTACCAAATTAAATCCTTTAATCAATGTTTATAAGGCAGTGAAAAGTGTACTAAAAGTTTACAAAAATTCATTTCTCGAACTTTTTTTTTAAACTAACAGTGAGGTGCCAAAAAAAATAATCCCTTTAAATTTTTTTAGAAAATCAATTAAGATTTCCAAAACTGCCCTTAAAATTTCTGTATCATCATTCGTGGCGTAGATATTAGTCACCATATTCAAAAGTATCTTTTTTAATTTAAAATCATTTATATTTCGGAAGCAGAATTGAAGAACAACAAAAAATGATGACATTTAATCTAAATGAATGAAAAAATTAACATTCAAATGGTAAAAAAAAAATTTCAAAGATAATAACAGCCTTAAAAATTTAGAATGATTAGCTATAAGAATATGATTGCTAAAATTACTTCACACAAAAAACATAAAGCTTTAGAATGATGTTTGTTTCATCTCAATGCGTCCACTTCTCACAGAGATACAGTACTTCAGAAAAACACTAAAACTAAACTAAAAAAAATGTTTCTCTTACTTTTTTGACTAGTGTATTTATTTAATTTTATTAACTACTTTTTTTTTGTAATGTGGCTCTTGTTTCTGAATTATTTTTAAAAATATGTAGGTATACTTGATGAATAATGGTAGAAAAGAATTTAAAATTATTCAGTTTTAATGTTTTACTTGCGATATTGTATGGGTCCTACATATAATGTACACATGGCAAGTTTTGTATTCGTAAAAAAAATCAAACACGAGATTTTCATTTTGACATTACGATGATAGGGAAGACGAAAAAAGTGAGTCCCGCAATTCCATCCGTCTGTCTGTACTGTGTCTGTGTACTCGCCTACAGCCTGAACGTATGTATATGGGTAGATTTTATTTAAAGATTCCCCCGACACGTTTTTAAAATTTGGCATATAATTTTTTTTAGCATTTTTGAAGAATCTTCTTTTCCTCAAAAATGTTTCGACAGATTTTTTTGAAAACAATTGAAAAAATTTTATTGAGTATGGGCTACCTTTTGGTGAAAAAAAAAATTTCAAAAAATGGTTGCAAATGGTACCTCCCATTGACCCATTTTTCTTATTTTCGTTTTTCTCCAAAAGGAATAAGCTGATTTTGATAATTTTTTTATGGAGAATCTTCTGAAAAATTTAAATAAAAATAAATATTGTAAACCAAAATTTTCAAAAAAAGAAAATCGTTTCGAAAACGACTCCATTGATTTTTACAAATCTTGGTACTGACTGAGCGGTTTTTTAACATTATCTAGAATATTTTACACAAAAATATTTTGCATCAAAATTGACGGTTTACTTTTTATATAAATGTTGAAAAACCGTCACAGAAAATCTAAATTTTCTCGAAAACGAATCCTATACGATTTCGATTAAAATTGTTCTGAATACTTAAATAAGTACGGTCTATGAATTATCAAAAACATAATTTACAGTTAGCCATTATTGACAGTAGCTCTCATATTTAAAATAAATTTTCTATACAAAAGCTTTTAAAAAGTGGGATATGTACTTATATCAAAAAACTAATTTTTTAATTTGTAAACAAATTTTCAAATTTATTTTCATTAATTTTGAAAATTCGATATTTCAAAAACAGGTAGATAATTTTTTTCTAAATTTAATTTTTATTTCAACATTATGTATTAAATATTAAAGAAGGGTGCACGAATTTTTTTTTCTTAAAAATGTTTACAAAATTTCATATATAAAATAAGTAATTTAAAAAAAGACCGCTCCTACGATTTTAATTTTTTTTCTCAAAAACTAAGATTATTTTTTGAAAAAAAAAAACAGATAGTGTACTTTTTTTAGCTCTCAAAATAATTTAAGAAGATTTTTTTAATAAATTTATTTCGAATTATGTTGATTTTTAAACATTTTTCAATTTAAGCTCTAAGTAACATGCATAGTACTAGTTTAAACTAAAGGCTCCCATAAAAAGTTATTTACTTTAAAATTCGAGGAAACTTTTACTACAAGAGCACGTTTGTGCGATCCAGTCGTGCGTTATATTTTGTGTTGCATATTATTTATTTAAACATTTTTCTTTTGTTCAAATAAAATACAAAATTTAATAACCTCTAAAAAAAATACCCCTTCCTAGCTTAATGGTATTTAAAATATTCTCCTATTGTTTGTTTGAAATTCCTGAGTATTTTAATTATATTCATGTCAGCTGTCGTTTGCAGCAGATATTTTATTGCATATTAAGTTTTATTGTATTTTCTTTTTTTTTAAGTTTTGTATTTTGTTCTCTCTTTAATTTAAATGACGTTTTTAATACTCTCAAGTGATATAACAAACAATATAAAATAAATCCCCATTATATTTTTTTAAATTAATTTTAATAAAAAGTTTAAAGAGGAAGGTTTATGAAAATAAAAATAAAAAAAAAAAACTACATGAATACAGAATGACAGAGGACATGCTTTGTATTTTTTACCCACCTGAAAAGAGTTTAATTGCAGGACATTTTTATAATAAAAACAAAACCAAATAAAAAAAATTACGACCAACGCGAAAAAAAATTATTTTCATCATCGCCTTTCTGTCGAAACCTAAAAAAATTAATTAAATAAGTAAATTTGGTGGCATGACATGACAGCTGTGTAAAGAACCATCATGGTCATCATAGTGAATCGCAACCTTCAACTATTTTCAGCTCTCATGTGTCTGCAGGATCTAAGGCAAATCTAAGTCGAAAAATAAAATTTGTTTAGGAGTCACAAAAACCCGATCCCGATGAAATTAAATTCTTAGAAGCTGAAGAACTGGGTGATGGACGCAAAAGTACAAGTACAGTTACAAAGTGCAAAAATTTTTTGATATTTAAATGTAATTATTTTCATTTTTGACCTGAATAACATAAAAATGTCGTTATGGCATTCTGGTTTTTTTATTTTAATGTTTACAAAATTTCATATAAGAAACATTCTTTAAAATAAAAAAAAACATTCTCCTCAATTTTTTAAATTTGTTTTAAAATTTTATTTCAAACTTGGCTTGAAGGAAAAATTTTAATTTTCACTCGTGGGACGCAATTATACGTCCCAGACACCCAGTGTGATCAAATCCACGTGATGAACTAAATTCTAGAATATATTATAAAAAGAGATAGGTACATAGATACACATACCAACAAGCACACAACATCCAGGGGGGTCATTCCGTAATTTTCAAAACGATAATCATCAAAACGATTATCGCTGACGTGATCGTCAATAATTTGCTTCACGTAATTCAAACACTATCTCCTCGTCTATCGTTTTTCCAGAGATTGTCAAACCATCATTGAAATGTCATAATAACAATTTGCGTTATTAGAACGAAGTTCTTTAGTGCACGGTTTATTTGTAAGCCCAAGAAATCGGCAGAAATTTACATTAGATGGTGGCGCGATGGCATAGGTACTTGCTTCTTAACCGAAAGGTTAGGCGTTCGATCCCTGCTGGCGACACTTTTTTTTTTTTTAATTTTCATATAATTTGTATTTTTCTCAAATGTTTGTTGCCATTTTGCAAAATAAGTAAATTATTTCACTCATTTAACTATAGTCGCGTACAAACTTACATAGAATTATGAAAACAAATGCGAAACGATACCTATTTAGGTATCGTCCAAAAGCCATCGTTTTGACGATAGCGTTTTGATGATAATCGACTTACGTGAAGCAAATATTTGATCGTCAAAACGTGATCGTCCAGACGATATACATTTTTAGGGTTACGTGTAGTAGGACTATCGTCGAAACGTTATCGTCGGGTGATAATCGTTTTACGGAATGAGTCCCCAGATATTAGTCAGCAGAAGTTAGATCTACCGATTGGATTTTTGAGGAAGAAGAAATAAGGGATGCAGCCCAAAGGTAATTAAAAAAGTGATAATTTGTGTTTGTAGTTTGTACTGGTTAGTAGTTTTGGGTTATTTACGATAGAGTCACCTAAGTTCCTTGCTTATTTTAAAATTTCAAACCTAAAATTCCGTTACCAAAATTTTAAAAATCATTTATATTTGACTCCTTGAGGCATACAAAGGATAAGGTAATTCATTTTTCGAAAATATCTCACATAACAAATTTTTAGAACAACTTACACCTAGATTCAATTTCGCCTTTATCTATGTATGTTGTACAAATGAGTTACATTTTTTTTGAATTTCAATAACTACCTCACAAAACATTGTTAACCGCTCGACAACTTTGAATAGTAAGCTAGAGAGAATTGAAAAAAAAAAATAAATTTTTCAATATGGCAATGGCACGGGCACCCCAGAGAAAGACATGCAATTTAAGCTCTGTTGTGTATCCAATCCATCCTCGTGAGAATATATATCCTCTGCTATCTTGCCACCATAACCAACCTCAAGCTCGTTAGAATGTATAGGTATGTAAGAGAAAATACAAACGACACGCAAATTAAAATACCGGAACACCACCCATTCATGGTCTCCCTTCGGGGCTTTATTCTTTGTTAGCCTTGAAACGAGGCCATCCATGAGATTCCAAGGTGTATTCCATTTGAGTCGCTAGAGACGGCTGGGAATGTCGACTCGACTGCCGGAATATTTCCATCGTATATCGAGTGTCCTAGTTAAATTGTTCATGCAGGGAGACCGGTTGTCGTTGTCGGTCGGAAGGAAGAAGGAAAGCCTTAACGCTGATGGCTGAATGCTATATGTATGTATAGGTACTAAGAACTGATTAGGAAATACAAACTGAAATTGAAAAAATACACGGAACGGTTTGCTAAAGTTGTAAAGAGGGGATCGGGTTTGATTTGGTGGAAATATTCTTTGCAATACCTTTATATGGATTTGGACAGGATGTCTCTATACACAGATGTCCTCACTTTTTCGATACAATAAAAAGGATGAAGTTTTCCTTTGTGCGTTCTTTTAGAATTTTTTTTAATGAAAAATACTAACCTCAGGTACGTTTGTAGAATGAAACTGTTTTAACGTTTTGTTATTGAATAAAGATGCCTGAGGAGGATAATTTATTGTCTTTTTATAGTTTTGTTGTTATTTTTTTTTTTTTTGTAGAAAACGTGCGCTTTGAATTGTTACTCGTTAAAATTCATTAAAAAGGCATAGACATTCATTTATATTTTTGCGGAATAAAGAAAAACAATTTGTCGAAGATTATGATAGATTGGTCCTGTATTCCTCCAAGTATACCGGTAAAAGTCCGGGTATAAGCTTGGCGAGTTTAAGTTTGGCTTTCGCTATTTAGAAGGTAAATTTTGTTCTGCATTTGATTTTGAGTATGAAATTAAAATTTAAGAATATAAAAAAAGAACTTGTATTCGCTAGATGAAGTCCTTATAAATGATATTTTGTCTCCCATTATTACACCAGGTTCTGTAGTATTTTAATGTCGCTTTGTTGTCAGGAAAATCAATTTCGTTAGTGTTTTTTTTTTTTTTGTCAAAGCCCTACTTCTACAACTACTTACTTCGGTGATTTAAAATGTAGCTAGATCTGAACACTTTGTCTTCATTTTAAGACGTCAACTTTCAAGATATGATAATTAAAACAGAAGTTATTAGCTTAGAATAGCAAGCACCAAAAACTGTTTCGAATTATTGGTAAATTCATTTCCATTCCAACACCCATATTAATTTACTAGCCGATAAAACCCGGCGTTGCCCGGGTCTTCTTTAGTAAAACCTTATGACAACCAAATATCGACCAAATAGATGATTTAAAATCAGCACTCGAAAAATGTTCAGCTTAAAGAGCGCTACACACCATCCATGTTACTTGTCAGGTAACATTGAAAATAAGCCTCCACACGTATCAATGAACATTGACAATTATTTTCCTAAAATCATGTGTGTGGGTTGTGTGGGCTTGCTTTTGAATAAAAATGTAATGCACCTAATTATGTACCTACCTGCCTGCCTATAGTGTAATTTTAAGACAACTTTGAAAATCAGACTATTTGTATGTTATGTTATACCTACCTCCCATTACCCCCTAAGGAACGAACGACCGTGAATTGTGTTAGTAACCACTTGACAAAGAAATTAATAATTTATCAATGGAATGTTAAATTTTTTCTTCTTCTCTACCATATACCTACCATATTCTTAAAACGAAGCATTTTTTCCCAGCAAGGGTTATTGCCGTCTATGAAGAATAATTCCGTGCCAAAAAACCGGAATACATTTTTTACCACCCCACCCATCACTTATCAACATCAAAAAAATTTACCTAAATAAAGTAGGTACCTACCTATTAAAATAAAAATATATATGTAGGTAGGTATTACCTAAAAAAAAAAAATTTGAGCCGATTCTGGAAACCAGATCCCTCCTTGCGCACGTTCTTGTCTTCTTGTGTTCCCACATTACATTTAATCTTCATTTAAAATCTCGAACCTTGAAAATCCGATCATTAGAAGTCAAGGTGTAAATTTTGACATCTATTTGGAGGAGAGATTACACAGGCAGGGACATAACGGCCAGGGACATAATTTTATTTTTTGGCTCACTTGAGTGGGACATAAAGCCGAAATTGAATTTGGGCGTTAAGTCCCACTCAAGTGAGACATAAGGCCCAAAAATAAAATTTGGGCTTTATGACCCTCGGCACCGATTACACATACATACACTGCCTGTTTTTTAACATGTTTTGTTTTTTTTCCTTTTTGAATCAAAATGTGTATTCTATGAAATAAAGTAAGTTTTCAAAAAATACAATCAAGTTTTTAGTAAAAATCTTTTATACACAATATTGTAGCCTGAGATTTCAGCTTTAATGAAAAGCTTTAATATTGATAATTAAACAATAAAAAAATACAAAATTAAAAGCTTTTTACTGCAATCATATCGATTGTTTATAGGATTTTGCACAAAACTAAACAATCGTCAACGAAACTCGTCTTTTACGACAAAAAACTTTTCATTTTTTTTCGATTTATCTTGATTTTTGTTTTTTTGTTTTTTTAACCAATTAGAATTAACTATTGTGCAGCTTGTGTTGCATGAACGTACAGTAACATATAATATCTATATACATATTAAAATAATTATTTAACTTGCGAATTAAAAAAAAAAATAATTGCATAGATGCAACCACTAAAGATTTATCAGATGATCTATAAGCACACAGTAATATAAAGTTATCTCCACTAAATGGTATTTTTTAGACATTTATAGGCATTTAATTGTAAAATCACCTGTTTAAGTTTGAGCTTGTTAAAAACACATTTTAAAATATATAAATTTGCTTTTAAAAATATTGACCATCAAAAATATATACAGGGTGAATCACCTAAGGTGTGACAAAAAGCTAGAGCGTAGGTTGGGTTGAGATATAAGAAAAAAATCGTATAGGAGGGGGGTCTCTTTCCCTCCTTTATCCGGGAGGGGCAATTTTCAAAAAAAAACTACTTAAAACAGAAACAAAATATTGAAAATCAACTTGTTACACCTACAATGCCATGATATACCTCTTTGTTAAATTTTTTTCATTTATATCATTTTAAAATAAATCTGTTTAAGGAAATAGTTTTTGAAATATTAATTTTCAAAGTCAAAGTTAAAAAAAAAAATAGAAAAAAAATTCAAAATGATTCTAGTTTCTTAGAAAAATTGAGAACAACAAAAGTAAATTTTCCTTAAATTCGACTTCCATCCATCATTTTGTTGCTCCAAAGATCCTATTTCTACTAATTAAGTAGTAAAGTAGATTTCGTTTTTTTTTTTAATTTTCTCAAAACCTAAAAGACATTTTAACATCTAGTTTTTGGTGTTTGACTAAAAATTGGTGAGAGCATTCAATATCAAAAACAAATATATTACTTAATGCCTAAAAATTTTAAACAAAAACAGTTTGAACACAATTTTTTTTATTTTTTTTTTCAAAATTTTAGTTTTAAAATTAATTTTTGAAAAACTATTCATTGAAAAAAACTTTATTAAATAACAAATTAAAAGCAGAGATTTTTGGCTTTATTAAATGGTATAGTATGTCGTTGTGACGGTTAAAGTTGTTTTTAATAATTTTTTATCTGTTTTAAGTTAATTTTTCCTAGTTTAACGGGGGAAAATAGACCCCCCATAGGTTTTTTTTCGTATCTCAACCCAACCTACGCCCTAGCTTTGTGTCACACCTTAGGTGATTCACCCTGTATATATTTTTGATGGTCAATATTTTTAAAACCAATAACATCCCGAAAAAAAATTAAATCAAACATTTCTGAAAAAATTATTTTTTTTTTCATTAACTTTCCGAAAATTTAATTTTAATGTATTTAATAATATTTTTCAAAAATCTGCTTTTCGATTCTTTAGTATCTATCTTCTTAACAACTATTAATTAAAAAAAATGCTAAAAGTCTTTTTTTTTTAGCATAGTATGATAATAGTGGAATAACTAAAATCAGAAGTTAGATGTTTTAATACCCTAAGTTTTTTTTTAGAATCGATTTGAAGTAAAAAAATTATTTCATGGTAAGAATTTCTTTTCTAAGAAACTTTTATTTTTGATTCCCGTTTTTTATAAGAGAAAAAAATTTAAATAGAGCCCACCAAACCTTTCTCATAATGTATGAAAAAGTATCTACTAAATTTAAAGTGATTTAGATGCATAGTGTTAAAGAATACTTAATTGGTCATCATTTTTAAAGGTATGCTTAAGAAATCCATATTTTTTCCTAATATTTTTTTACATCATCCTTATTCTACGACAATGTCTTGAGAAGAACAACATCCGGTGTGATTATACTTATGGCACTAATGGAACATTATTTCTGGCCATGAAACCTCTCTTACCATGTAAATGATAAGCCATTTGGAAATGACAGAATGAAACTCATTTATCAGTATTTTGTGTCTTGACAATCTCCCGAATATCCGGTTGATATAATTTAGGAAAATGTTCTTGAAAGTAATGATGCGAAATTAAAGGGACTCAAATAAAGTAGATACGCTAAAGAGAAGAAACAATGTTTGGCAATAATTAGAAGGTGAAATCTGAGAATCTTTTAAAATATTACATTATTGTATAAAAAAAATTTATAGGTTTTTTTTAGAAAAGGCATACAAAATGTTGAAATTAATTGAGAATTTATTGAATCGATAGAAAAATTATTATAAAAACTATTTCGTTTTTGGTTGTCACCTTAGTTTTGTCTTGTTCAATATTTCGATATTGAGTTTATGTTATGAAGATTTTATGTCTTCAAAGTTTTGGAAGCATTTTTTTATATTTTTTGTTCTTTTTTAGTTTAAATTATGGAACGCGACTTTGTTTAATACACGACTTCTTCATCTTAATCAAGTGCCATTCCTCCAAATATTAAAAGTATCACGTTCCTCTTATGTACCTAAACCTACACAAAATATACATTTTCTGCACTAACTTTGGGTCGCTTAGAACGGAAATGACATTAAATATTTTTTTCAAAGAAGAACACCCCATCTGGGTAAATTCAATATTCGATCTTCAATGACAATTTATTTTACCAATAAAAGAATTAAAGGTATATCTTTACCTACTCCCAAAATAAATCAAAGAATTTAATATTTTTCACCGCCTGGGTTTGCGTTTGATACTCAAGTTTTTATTGTCGCATAGTTATTCATGCATCAAATATTTAATCAAGACAATGAATGACTAAAACCCTCTTAGAAATTCGACTGATGTTGTTAAGAGTCCTTCGATTTTATGACCCAGGGATTTTCAAAAGATCTGTTATCTGTAAAGAAAATTTGCTTTGCCTTGTTACCTCTTGGTGTTCTTATTTGTGTTGAATGTTAATTTTAGAATTCATCAACATTGTTGGAACTTAGAAGTGCTTTGTCTAATTTGCCCGCTGGTGTTCAAGTAATAAAAGAATATCTTTGACAATTTTAGTGGATTTAAATGTTTTTGTTTTGTTTTATTGGCTCACAGCGAAATTTAGGTAACGATTTAATTTTAAAAATGAAGATATTTATGTTTTAATCAAGTGCCTAAGATACTATGAAATCCTTTATTGTTTAAGGTTTGCAGAAGAAAAATTATTTTAGCTATAAATTTAGGGTGGATGTTAAAAATATAGTTATTGGTGGTATAATAAAAAAAAAATTAAAAGTTGACCATGATTTAATTTAAAATAAATAAATAAATTTAAATAGATAATTTAAATAATATAACTTTTAAGGCTTTCGCGGCACATTTGTTGTTAACATAAGTAATTAACATAATAATTAAGTAGTTGGGGATCAACCGCGAAATCCGAAAATAATATTAATTGTAATTTATTGATAGATAATTAAGAAATTATAAGTAACAGAATATTTATTGAAAAATTCAAGACTGTACTTTGGCAAATATTTAATCCTAAACCATTCCCTTAAACGTTGTAAAAGGTCTTTCAATAGGGACTTCCGAATTTTGACAGTTGATAGCAGCTATATTTCTAAGGCTACACCTGTCAAATTCACTGTCATACATTTTCGTTCTTTTTTCCAAATCACCATATGGACAGATAGAGCATTTAACGACACGTGCAAATGATAAAATGGTTTTATCATAATGGGTGTTCTGTGTAGGCAACGTTCCGCGCGCTTCGCTCATTTTAATTTTACGATAGCCATAATCGTCCTACCGAGAGGACTATTCGCAGTGTGGTGGATACATTTGAGCAAAAACACTCTATATGAAGACGCCAATCTTTCGTACGTATCACCCTCAAAAACCCATTTGTTTACATTGTTGTATTTGTAATTTTGTTTCGTGTCGATGAATAAATGTGATTTGCAACAACAATTTAACCTATGGGTGAACAGACGAGTTGGATCTATGTGTGCGTTTGGACAGAGGAGTTGGATCTATGTGTGCGTTTGGTGCCGGAAAACTCGCGCGTTTTCACACATACTTTGAAAAACTAGTACCTCAGCTGTTTTCGTTGAGCTTGTAGGCAAATCGAAATGTCAGCCCAGGATTGGCATCTTTATATAGAGTGTTTTTGCATTTGAGTCCAGTTCACTAATTCGGTTCAGTAAACGATCAACCAAGACCCGTACACGACGAAACGCAAGCTCGCCGCGTATGTTAGATTGTGCAGGAGAATACGAGGCAGTCGATTTCGAGTCGCTCACAAGAATTCGGCCTTTCGCAGACCACAACTTGTCGAATTTTGCGTCGATAAATTGGTCTTGCACCCGTACAAAACACTGACCCACAAGCTTAAGGTATAAACGACCATAGACAACGACGTGTGTTCGCTGAATGCAGGCTCGGAAGCAGTTGGAAACTATGTTTCTATATTTCTTTGAGAACGATGTTAGCCAGGCCATCACCGTCAACGGCGAGCGCTATAGGCGGTCCTCAAATCCAGCTTAATACATGCCATCGGTCAATTTCAGCGTGATATATGCACCAGTCATGGAAAATTGGACATTTCGGATGCACGCTATCCAAAGAAGCGGCGGCAGACATTTGAACTATGTTAATTAGCGTATATTCTCTCCTTACGGACACCTCTCATAAGCCAACACCACTCAAACTCAACCGAACAAATTTCAAAGAGCGGAATAAAATTCATAACTTTTCATAGTAGGTAATAAATCTCCCACAAGTGGACTCTCTTATTACCGAACGCGGGGCTCTCTCTTAAGCGGACAAACAAAGTACTATTTTTCCTATTTATAAAAGGTGCATTTCGGTACTTTTTGTATAGTATCTCACAACTTGTCGAATTTTTAAAGATATCGGACATGGATGAAAACAACATATCAAAATTCGAAAATCATTTTTGGGGTATATAATTGAAATTTATAGTGCCTCGCAAGCTTTTTTTTTCGAATACAGCAACGCACTTGGACTAAAGGCTCTCCCAAACCAACGCGAATTATTCGGTGCGAATCTGTGACGACTGTAGAATGTACCAAAATTCGCATCGTGGCAGAGTTGTCATTAATCACCATGTAAGTAAATTTAAAAAAGGCGACAGTTTCGTCGTCGCTCCGAATGTATCGCATTGGTTTGAGAGAGCCTTAAAGTAATAAAATTTATATTACTTTTATTATATTACTATTTTTTTTTTTTAATTTCACAATTTTTGTTTCTTTGTTCGCATAATCGGACACCTCTCATAACCGGACAAATTTCACTGTATTCCGTACATAATGATATTGATAGGCCTTTCAAACGAATAAAATAAAGCGACAGCTAAATTTCAATGAAATCTATTCATCAAATTAAATAACATCTTCGTTGAAGAAAAATCAATTTTTTTAAATATTTTTAAGTCCGCGGTAAATAACCCTCGTAGTTCCAAATATGTAATCATTTCAAATTGGCCATAACTTAACAATTTCTACATGTTTTGCTCTTGATTCCTTGGAAGTTTCTGCTTAAAGAAAAAGAACATTATTCATCCTGTAACTTATGACAACACTGCGGGTTAAAACTCATTTTAAGTGGTCTAATATACAAAACTTGTACTTTGACTTCCCAAATTACATCTGTTCACTTAAGTTTAGATCCTTTAAGGATCTTATGGTTGTTTTTTGGGGTTTGTGGGTTTTGAATATTTTGTTACAGAATGTCAAACAATCAGTGTAACATTGATCTTCATTAAATATTGCAATTTGACCTGTTTATGTATGTATGTAGGTATTTGTATAATTATGTCATTCGATTTATTGATTATAATGTAATCTCCAGACTGTAAGTAAATGCAACCTATTTGCCAAACACAATACATTACCTCAATTTTAAGGTCGAAGCCAATTTATGTAAAGGACTTTCTGCAAATAATTCAATCTCCAGAGGATGCAGTATAATGATTAATTATTGTGAGTTTTGTGATTTTGGGAAATGTGAAATCTGTGTAGGGCATATTTGATGCATACATATCATTGTCATTGAATTTTGAACAAACTGAATATCGTTTGATTAAGTTGTCAGTCAGTAAGTCTGTAATGGATATTTAAATGATTTTGTTAAAATTACGTTAAAGTCAGATGCATTATATGCACTTGAATAATTGACATCGCGCATTAAGTAAATAATTTATTGATATAAATATCAAAAATATATTACAAACATATGTTTAGTTTAATGTGTAATATTTAACATTTTACTATTATAGAGTGGAGCGCGACAGTCACATTAGTTTTGCATTGAAATGAAACGCAGTACATTTGAATGAAATTTTGTTTTTGTGTTTCACTGAGAATTTTAGTTCACTGCCTGAACGAAATGTAATACTGCAACTGGAACTGAAAGCGCAGTTGTATAGTTTCTTTACCTATATTTTCAAGAAGAACAAAAAATAATTGCAGCTCTGTGTGTGCTGCCACACCATTGTTGGAACTACATGCACTTAAGCTCCATTTTGACCTGGATTACATGTCTTTCTCGGACGGTTGGGTGTGATGTAGCGAAAAGAGGACCGTCACGAAAACATGTACCGCTCGCGCCCTACTGCTAAGTGACTGTTTGCACTACAGACATCCTAAATATACCAATCGATAGATAAAGACTGCGCAAAGATTATAGAGGAATTGTTTTATAGCTATCGCCTCATAGTTTCAGGTGATGAGTCATCGCGTTTGGGGTAAATTGCAGCTAAATTAGGAGTACTCAAATAATTTTGAGCTCAATTTCTTCGGATATATAAGTGCCACTGACGTCATTGATATCTCATTCGAAAGGGTTTGAAAAAGGTCATCCCTACGCGTATTTCCTATATCGTCAATTCACGTTATAGCACATAAGACATGTAATCCATGTTCGGTAGGTGCCACAATGGCAATCTACCAAGGGTATTTTTTTGGATAATGATTGGGTAAAAAAGGTTTCGTGACAGCTCAAAATTTTCCTCTTTAAGCTCCATTCTCACTCTTTTATTAGTGAAGTGCTAAAGTTCCCTGAAATTAGTTTCAAGTTGACCGCTTAGCTGAATTGCTAAACGTATTTGCAAGCGGCGGCGGCAATGCATGAAAAACAAATGCCATTTTAAAAATTAGTACAATAACTATATGTATATCCCTCAGACCTTGCGTTAGATCTAACTAACAAAAATAGGAAAAGTTCTCTTCAAATTCAACTGCGCAAGAAAGTCATACATTTTCTTAAAGACAGGACTGGTATTCTTGAATTTTCTTAAAAAAAAATTGTTTTAATCAATAATTTTTGAAAAACTTGATTTTAAGCTCGAAATTTCGAAAAAACACGATTTTTTTGTTCAAGTATTTTTTAGCTTGCGATGTATAAAAAAGGTAGGTACTATTATGTATATGTACATATGTAATTGTATATGGCAAGTTTTGGACTCGTAAAAAAACAAACTCGAGATTTTGATCAAACTTGACATAAGGATGATAGGGAAGACGAAAAAAGTAGGTCTCGTAATTCCGTTCGTCTCTGTCTATCTATCTGTCTGTCTGTGTACACGCCTACAGCCAAAACCCATGTTTTGATTTTATTTAAATTTGGTATAAGTAAGTATACAAGTGTTTTTGGGGAATTCTCCCGACACGTTTTTTTTTTTTTCATTTTTTTTAGAACCGGAAATAAACTGTCATAAAGTTTCAATTTTTTTTTTTTTGAAAACTAAATATTTCGAAAACGATTAAGTTGATATAACCACCGTTTTAAGTTTAATTTTTTATAGAAAAGCTTCTAAAAAATTGAAAAAATTAAAAAATATCAATTTTTTTTGAAAATTCGAAGTTTCAAAAACAGGTAGATTTTTCTTGGAAATTTAATTTTTAATTCAATATTAATAAGTACTAAAAAATTGTATAGTACTAATTTTTTTCCTTAAAAATGTATACCAAATTTTATATGTATACAAATATTTAAAAAAAAAAACCGCTCCTACGATTTTGATTTTTTTTTCTCAAAAACTAAGATAAGTTAAAGACATCAGATGTTGTACTTTTTTAGCTTTCAAAACAATTTAAGAAGGTTTTTTTAATTCATTAATTTCGAATTAAATTGATTTTTAATAATTTTTCAATTTGAGTTCTAAGTTACGTGTAGGTACACAACTACCTTAAACTTAAGGGTACAAAAATGATTTCTTTTAAAATCATATGAATAGATTTATGTATTGAGACATAAGACCAAGTCGTGCATTTTATTTCATATGTTCTTCAATTTATTATATTGAAAAATTCATATAATTATTGACTCAATCTTTAAAATTCGAAGAAACTGTTACTGCGCAAGAGCAAATTCGTGCGATCCGGTCGTGCATTTTATTTTAGTTGTTCACGCATGGCAATTATTTAAAGCCAAGCTTGAGCATAGTCCAAAACCAAATTAGTAGTTTGTAAGTACATACATATTTTGAAACTGGAGGTAGTTATATCAAATATCATTGAAAAAACCATAGATTCAAATTTCAAGAACTGATTTAATAAACAAACCAGTTCATGTCTTGTTTTTCCATCAAATCAAAATATATTTCCTCCGATATGAATATTAAATCCCCTGACATGCAGTTTGGCTTTCGGGAAAAGCACTCCATGCTGCATCCGCTGCTGAAGTTTCAACATGACATAACCTTTGCCCTCAACAGTCACCGTGTCACCGTCGGATGCCTTCTGGATGTCGAAAAAGCATTCGACAGTGTATGGATTAATGGCCCCATCCATAAACTTCGCATAACTGGCTATCCAATATCACTAATCAAAATTATCTTATCTTTTCTTTCTTGCAGAAAATTCCTTGTACAACTGGAGAAATGCTCATCGTCAACGAAGAACATCAAAGCTGGAGTTGCCCAAGGCTCGAAACTAGGTCCATTCCTATATAGCATACTGACGTCCGACCAACCTATCCTAAACAACTACGAGAACCTTCTCTACGCTGATGACTCCCTGACTTACTGCACATCGATGTCACCATTGATGGCTGTGAGGAAAATTGAAGCCCACATCCAGCGACTCTTTGATTTCTACCAAAAGTGGGTTATCAAAATCAATGCAGCAATGTCGGAGCTCATCTGCTTCAGGAGACCATCAACAGTCACCCGAGGAAGAAGCCAAACAGCTGCTAAATGCAGAAGCATTTGCCTCAAACTCCCAGACGGATCCACAGTGACTGCAAAAAGGAGCGTTAGATAACTGGGGATCCACTTCAATGAGCTGCTTAGGTTCGACCCTCACGCAAAGGAAGTCCTTAAAAAAGCCAGCTGGGCTTTCCATCGTCTCCACCCATTGATGAAGAGAAGAACTGGACTAAGTCAGCAGACCAAGATCCTGATTTACAAGCAGCTCTTGAGACCAGTCATCGGATACTGCTTTCCCGTCTGGTTTTCGATCTCTAAGACGGCCATGAACCAACTTAAAGTCTTTGAAAGGAAGGTTTTGAGGACTTGCACCGGACTATTCTTCGATAGATAGCGCCAGAAGCATTATAGGAACGAACTTCTATACTCAGAAGCCGGAATAAAACCACTGGACAACTACCTACCAGTTTTGGCAAAAAATTAGTAGGAAACTCAGCCAACCACCCCAATCAGCTCATAAGAAGGATGACAACCCAACAGCGTCTACCTCAGCCGATGTATCTTAGTGCAATGGACATACTGGAGGGTAAAATAATTGCAACTGACAACGAAGAAGCCGTCGCATTCTATGGTGACCCTGGGTCAGCCCACCGCCGTGGCTAAGCTCCACCCCCTCCCCAACCACACCCAAAATCACCACAGACAACCGGGACGGAACACCCCGAGAACATCAAAGTCAACCGACTTTTAATTTAAGAATGTCATGTAAAATATATACTATTTGTATTTTTAGTTTAAGTCAATTTATAAAGTTAGGCCTCCCATGTGCCAACAATAATGTATTATATTCATTGTATCTTTATAGTTTTAAGTTAATCAAATTGTATATATTTATAAATGTTCAATAAAAAAATCTTGAAAAAAATGAATATTAAATCAGCAACCAAGTGAACGAAAACTACTTTCCAATGAACATTCATTGTTGTTTTCTGATTGCGAGATTATGAAAAGCGGGATTTTTTAATTTGCAAGATCTCATAGGATATCCCCTTGAGCAAGATACCTAAAAAAAGCTTAAAATAGAGCCACATATTAATAATATACATATTTCAGTTATCTGTTTTTAAAATTGCCAAACATAATAATACATACTTATTCTTGTAACTAATCAACTACTTCAATCAAACAGTAAGGATCTGTGTTCTTTTTAACAGCTTTCAAACATCGTATAATAAAATTATGCACTTCTTAACAGCGAATACACGTAGAATGTAGATATCTCCCTAGAAATTGAGCTATCAAAAAATTCCAAACGAACTTGCATTGCATACCATAAAAAAACTACTTTCCTGATGAAAAATCCTGGCTTTATAGCTCAGGTATACATAGTTTAAGAAAAACCATATCCTTTATGCAATTTTATTAAAGCATAACCGCACTCTTAAAATCGTGAGTAAATCAACCAATGGATGTACTACGGTTTTATAAGGCATCCCAGTATGGAAAAGTATGTACCTTCTTTTAAGAACAAAATAAGAATCGTATTTTACGGCAGTAGTCGTCCTCGTCGTCGCTGGGGACTCATAGTGACAGGATGTCTTATGATTTACTTATTTTTATGAGCAAGCAGCTTGAAGGAACTGAAATCCTAGGGAAACATTAGGACGTTGATTTAAGGAGATGGAACAAGCTTCCTGATGGGTGTAATTGACGGAAAGTTTATTTTGCGAAAAACCAGGAGATTATTTTTTTCGTTTTAGTTGATATATTAAAGGAGAGGAGAAAAAAGATGACTCACCATCAAACACTATTCCAAAGGAAAGTCAGTGTTTTCCGCATAAAATAAGAATGACCTCGTTCATTTTTTATTATTAATCTGAAATTATATCAAGCGAAAATGATAAATGTTTTAAATGACAGAATGACGTATTAAGAAAAATATGGTATAAATAATAAAACTGGGATTTTTAAAATATTAACACACCTCTATGAAGGCTGTACTTGAAAAGATCAAAGAAAATTTAGTTTTATATTATTGCAATGCAATGCCTTTTTGTGAGGAAAAATAAACCCTCAGAAATTCTAAAGAAATCGAATTTGGATGGCCAATGGCCATACATCGGTAATGGAGTTTTTTTTATTTTTCAAATTAGTATTTTCATCCCTTATAGTCGCCTTTAACAGTTAATTCAAAAATCTATTTAATTTAATAAAAAGCTAGGACTTGTAGATTTGGGACTAGATAAGAAATAAACCTTAGGAGGGGTGTATTTCCCCTAGCTTAGAAGGGAAAGACAATTTTTTATAAGAGTTTTGTCGTAATTTTCAATTTAACTAAAAACTTAACATAATAATTCAAGAAAGAATACGAGGAAAAGCATTTTTAATTATTTTTAATCTTGAAAATTAAATCATTATACAGGGTGATCGGTATAAGATGCACCAAACTGCTGGATCGAGTAGGTTGGGTTAAGACAAGAAAAAAATTGTATGGGAGGGGGGCTCTATTTCCCCCGTTTGGGCAGGAGGGGCAATTTTCTAAAAAATTGACTTAAAACAGAAAAAAAATTTAAAAACTACGATACAATTAAAAATGCCATGCCATGGAAAGCCAGAAATCTCTTCTTTGATTTTCATTTTAAATTAAGTTATTGTAGTGAATAGTTTTTGCAAAATTAATTCCCAAATTCGAAATTTTGAAAAAAAAAAAATGAAAAAAAAAAGTTTCAAACTAATTTTTTTTTTCAAAATTTTATGGGGAGCGGGTCAAAATTCTGGCTACCAAAATCCTGTATGACCAAAATTCTGTTTTTTCTTTTTTTGAAAATACTGTACGAACAAAATTCTGTTTTTCAGAATTCTGTATTTCAAAATTCTGTATATCCAAATATCTGTATATTCAAAATGCTGTAAGTGTAAAATTCTGTTTACCAAAATGCTGGTTATGTCTAAGTTCTATATTTCGAAGAAAAAATTGTTAAGAATATCATTTTTAAGCATGTATAGGTATAAATAGAATTTTTTGCATTCACTTGTACAAAAATTCATTGAAGTACGATCTCTTTAAAAACGAGTAAAACACTTATTTGTAACCAACGTTTTATTAACTCTATTTTCGTGAATATATTTCTGTTAAACCTCGATATGTGGAAATTGTAGATTTTAACGATGAAACTTAGAATTCTTCAGCAATATTGGTACAAGTCTGAAATGTGTTATTTGCAAAATTTATTATAGAATTTGAGTATTTTGAGGAGGTTTTACATTGACATCTTAATATATGATCAATTTTAAATTAAAGGTGCAAAATAGCTACATGAAATTTGGCCCCATTGAAAAATAGCCCCAAACAAAAAATGAAAATTTTCCCCAAAAATGTATATAAAAGCAACAACAACAACAAAAAATTGATATTTTATGAATTCGGGTCATTTTTCATTGTTTTAGCGCTTCTTTTCATTTTTCGGTTTAATTTAAGTATGAAAAATGGCTTTTTTTTTCATTTAGTTGGGGTGTAATTTTTTCATTTTGAAAATGGGGTAATTTCTCCAATTTTGGGGATATTTATTATATTTTGTTTAGGGTAATTTTTCAATTTCACGGCAACGGCAACGCGATGAAGCTACAATAACACACTCTGATCGTGCAATTTTGTTTTTCAATTATTGTCTAATATACATTTCCGATTTTGTTATACTAGCTTTCATTCGATACATAAATAGTGAGAGAATAAATTTTCCAATAAATTATTCCATCAATTTGATAAATAAAATAATAACCATCATAGTGCAATAAAAGTGTACTCGCAACTCATTATTCTCATTAAAATCTGTATCACTAGTGCCCACCATGTCACCAACCACGCGGCAAACGTCAACAAATAACCCATCTGACAGCGTAGAAACAAGTGATAAGAAACTTTGGAAGAATTTGGAGCTCCGCTTAAAACAACAATCCAAACAAATTAAAACTTTAATTGAGAATAGTAAAAAGGAGTTATCTTTAAAAATTGATGAAGCGTTCGCAAATCTAAATAATAGATTCTCCCTAATTGATAAAACAATAACCGCAATAACTGAAAGAATTGAAAGCCTAGAAAAACAACAAACTAATATTCCTTTAGAGGTGAACCGTGAAGATCCTAACGTACCTGTTCTAATGGAAAAAATAGATTTTTTGGAACGTGAAAGTGTGTCTACTGATGTTGTGCTTAATGGTGTTCCTAAGACAAGCAATGAGAACCTGCATGATTTGTTTAATAAACTTTGCATCTCACTTAATTGCACTCCAACCCCCGTTCTGAAAGACATTTTTCGCACTAAAGCAAAAGGGGCCTCTGTTGACACACCAATAATTATAAAATTCAACAATAAAAAAGACAAAAACATGCTACTAAATTCTATAAGTCAACGATATAAAACTTCGAAGAAATCTATTTGCCTTCATGACATAAATATGAATTCTGATAAACGAATCTACGTTAATGAAAGTTTAACTACCCACAACCATTTGATTTTTCGTGAAGCTTATCATCTCAAACGGCAAAAGAAGGTGTCATCTGTCTTCACACGAAATGGCCAGGTATATGTACGTCGCACACCTCAGAGCGATATAGTTTTAATTACTTCCACCGATCTCTTGAAAACAATAATTGCATCCCACGAGAGAGACCTTGATGACAACAGAAGTACAGGCGAAGCAACGATCTCTGATAAAAATGATGATTCACGTCAACAGCAACAGCCTACGTGAGCTACGCACAATGATTTTTGCTATTGTTTTGGTTCCTCTGCACTTGCAGTCTTTAATGTTTCTTTTAATTAATGAATTTGAATTATTATTATTACTAATACATTTTTGTAAGGGCAATTATTTTTCTAAGTTATTTGTATGTAATTACTTGAATTTTTTTATTTTGTACTCTAAACTTAACTTTCTTATTGCAAAACATCAATATAATCGTCACTGCATACTGTCTCTTATAGTTTTTTATATCAAAATATACTATTATTTCCAAATTTTCATTTATGATTACAATTAGTGGTAATCGAGTTCCTGGTGGTGGTGTTCTAGATAACTCTCGTATTATGTTAAATATTTTGGGCAATCAGAAAAAAGGTTTGAATGTGTGCCATATTAATGCGCAAAGTCTCAATGCAAAACTTGACGAATTTCGAAATCTATTTGTTGAGTCGTGTGTAGATGTTTTGTGTGTAACTGAGACGTGGTTTAAACCTGAGATAAGTAATGTTCTTTATTCGCTAAACGGCTATAAGGTTTTTCGTGTCGACAGGCAACATAGTGGTGGAGGGGGTGTTGCTATCTACATAAAAAATAAAATTTATGCAAAATTAGTCTGCTCTTCAAACCCGAGAGACGCTATAGAATATTGTTTTTTGGAAATTATAAATGGAAGAAATAAGATTTTGTTAGGAGTAGTGTATAGACCCTACAACTTCATAAATTTAAATCCTTTTTACGCTATTCTTGAAGACATATGCTCTTCTTTCTGTGAAATCTTAATCTGTGGCGATTTCAATTGTAACATTCTTGCACCTGAAATTTCTCAAGGCTTCATTGATACAATGCATTCGCTTAACTTGTATCTTGTTAATATGAATACACCTACTCATTTTACAAACACCAACGATACTCTTTTGGATCTATTTCTTGTAAGTGAGCGTAGCAATGTTGAATTTTATAGCCAACTATCTATGCCGGTGTTTTCAAAGCATGATCTGATTTTCATGACGTTAAAAAGTGATTTGCATTGTTCACCTTCTACCTATACTTATAGAGACTTCAAAAATTTAAATACTGCAACCTTGGAACAGAACATTTTCCAAGTGAATTGGCAAGAAGCATATTTCATGGTATCCCCAGATGAACAAATTGAATTTTTGCAAGATAAAATACGTAGCCTATTCAACGCTCATGTACCGCTCAAGACTAAAATTGTTAAGTTTCGCAACAACTGTTGGTTCACTCCTGAAATTCAAAGATTAATAAACCAACGTGATTCTGTGTATAAAAGGTGGAAAAGGTTCAAATTGCCGGAGTTTTATGAAGATTTTCGTTTGTTACGAAACGAAGTTAACTCAAAGATCAAGCAAGCAAAAAAAATATTTTATTCCAAACGGCTCGATAGCAGTCAACCATCTTCAGTTTTATGGAAAAATGTGAGAGATCTGGGGGTCGGGCGTAACATAACTCAAGACTTGGATGCAATTAATCCGGATGAACTCAATGCTACATTTTTAAAGTCTCAAAGACCTACCTCTGTAGTTATAGCACCTGCTGCTAGCATCAGCGCCAATGCTTTTCAGTTTTCAAGAATTGAACAAACAGATGTTGTTAAAGCTATCCTAAGCATAAAATCTAAATCTGCTGGTCTTGACGATATCCATCCACTTTTTGTTAAAATTATTCTTCCTCATATTCTGCCCGTATTGACTTATATTTTTAACTCAATCATCCTCACTTCACGTTTTCCTGCAGTATGGAAAAATGCTAAGGTAGTTCCTTTACTTAAAACACCGGGTACTCGACTGTGTCAGGCTGAATACAGACCCATTTCAATTTTGCCTTATCTTTCGAAAGTCATGGAAAAACTTCTCCACTTTCAATTATCTTGTTTTTTGAAAACAAACAATCTTATTTGTCAAAATCAGTCTGGATTCAGGCCTCGGCATAGTTGTGTATCCGCGTTGTTAAAAGTATCTGATGATATAAGAATTGCAGTTAGTAATGATTTGGTAACGTTTTTAAACCTTTTGGATTTCTCGAAGGCATTTGATACGGTTGACCATATGCTATTAGTATCAAAACTTAAAAACAAATTCTGTTTTTCTAGTAACGCTGCAGACTTGGTTCAATCTTATCTGTGCGGAAGAAAACAAATTCTGTTTTTCTAGTAACGCTGCAGACTTGGTTCAATCTTATCTGTGCGGAAGAAAACAGTCAGTGTTTTTGAGCGAAAATTCAAGATCACAGTTTCTTGATATACTAAGTGGAGTTCCTCAAGGATCCATTTTAAGTCCACTTCTTTTTACAATTTTTATTAATGATTTACCCCAATGCCTCAGTGACGCAAAAGTCCATATGTATGCAGACGACGTGCAACTGTATTTTTCGTGCAAACTAGGATTAATTGAAGATGGTGTTGCTGGGCTTAACTGCGAGTTGAAAAATATTGTGGATTGGGCTGAGAAAAATAGTTTGCAATTGAATCCTAAAAAATCCAAGTGTATAGTTGTCTATAAAAATAAACTGGATTTAAGCTATTTTCCAACTGTTTCCATAGGGTGCAATCCAATCGAATATGTTGAAAAAGCAAAAAATCTCGGAATATTGTTCAATTCATTACTAGGATGGGACGACCATGTCCGAGGCGTTATTGGAAAAGTGTACGGGTGCCTAAGGTGTCTGTCATTGTCTAAACACTATACACCATTTTCTACAAGACTAATGCTTGCCCAGAGCCTTAATAATTCCCATTATCACATATGGATGTCAAATTACGTTTTATAACCGTTCAGACACTAGAAGAAAGCTTAATGTGGCCTTTAATAACATTTGTCGTTATGTCTATGATCTTAAGCGTTATGATCATGTCTCACGTTACACAAAAAACATTCTCGGTTGTAATTTGGAAACTTTTATTAAATTTTGTAGTTTAAAATTTTTACATAAGATTATTGTTACCAAAGAACCAACATACCTCTACGAAAAAATTAATTTTGCTGTATCTTCGCGTTCATTAGTTCTTTTACAGCCCACTTACAACTCTTTATGCTCCGAACGTCAGTTTTTCGTGGGCACCATCCGCTTATGGAATTCTTTGCCCCTGAGTATAAGAAGACAGTACTGTGCACGTAATTTTTATGATGTTTTGCAATTGCATTTGAATAGTGAATAAAAACTTTTTCTTTTTACTTTCTGTTAATTTTAATGATATTGAAATATAATTTATAATTTTAAACAATAAAATAGTTGCCTGCATAAATAAATTAATCTTAAAATTCAATTTTTCTAGCTTCATTGTTTAGTTAATTACTATGTTTTATACTTTTGCAACTTTAAAGATTTAACAATCTATTGTAAAAGATTTGAAGTACAATAAATGAAATGAAATGAAATGAAATGAAATGAAATGAAATAAGACCAAATTTCATGTAGCCGTACATAATATGTATAATGGGGCTTGAGTGTAGCAACTTTCCGAATTTTGTTTTCCTTACAATTTAATAGATATATATAGACAGTAGGTACAAGGAAAATTGTTGTAATATAAGATTTCATTTCATTCAAACTTTCAATGTTCATTATCTGTATTTGAGTAAATCTGTATGAGTAAAATTCTTTATTTCAATATTCTGCTTTTCAAAATACTGTATTTAAAAAAAATGTTTTGATAATGTAAAAAAGTGCGCACTTTTTTACATTATCAAAACAATTTTTTTAAATACAGTATTTTGAAAAGCAGAATATTGAAATACAGAATTTTACTCATACAGAATTTTGACCAAACAGAATTTTGACCATACAGGATTTTAAAATACAGAATTTTGTGTAACCAGAATTTTGAGTTACAGTATTTTGAAATACAGTATTTTAAAAACAGTATTTTGACCCTACAGTATTTCGACCCCAACCCATAATTTTTGTTTTCAAAATTTATTGCTCTTATTAATTTTCAATAAAAAACTGAAAACCGGATGTTAAAATGTATCTTAATTTTTGAGAAATTAAAAAAAATAAAAAGTACTTTTTTCCATAGAACTTGGCAATCTATTTTATACACAATTTTTATGGTATGGTATTAGATTAACCGCTTAAAGCGACTGTGTTTTGAAGATGAAAATACATAGGTATCTACATAAAAACTTGATATTTGGAGCTGATTTAGGCCAACCGCACAAACTTTTTTTTGATTAGGATCCTATCTTCATTCTACATTATGTAGGTACCGGCTGGGTGAACATGCTACGTGAAACATCCAATATTAGATACTGTTTAATTGGGTATATTCTCCTTTGATACTGAAAATCAGTAAGTAATAAATGTGGCTTTATGATTTATGAAAATTCATTGCTAATTAACCACCACGTTGAACTTTCTTCTAAATTTCTTAAATGTGAGAATCCCAAAATAATTTGAAAATCAAAAAGCGTAAACGAATTTTCTTTCAACGATAAGTTAATACATATTATGAAAATTCAACTGACATTAATTTATACACATGTACATAGTAGATTTAATAAAAAAAAAAACACGTGTTGAAAACATGCCTACGAACCACCCCCAAAGATAAATTCACATCCGCTAAAGTTCAAGGTTGTTTTCAAGTAAATGGAAAAATTATTATTAATCCATATGTCCCTATGTATTACATAAATATATCAAACTTGTTGATATACCTACACTTGAGTCTTATGTTAATGGAGTTAAAGAAAAATCATCCCAGTGAGAACTATGAAGATACATACTGAAATATATTTGATTTAATGTCACTACTTATGCGTGAAAGGTGAAGTAGTACTTTGTTCTCAATGTCTAACTTGAAGTGGAATAAAAAAAATTGATTTTTTTTCAAAAGAACGTTTTCAAATTTTCACTACGGTTGTGTTTGGTAACACTTATTGAGGAAGTCAAATGTAGGATGACCTTGTCGCATAAATCTGACAAAAGTAGCTGGAAGACCGATCGTTATGTTTACTTTGAAGACAACAATTTATTGCGGATTATTCACTCAGACTTGCGAACTAGAATTTCCACAAAAGAAAAATTCTTAGCTCTTAGGGCCATATTATTCACATTAGATTTAAACTGGATTTATGTAAGTGAATTTTAAATCCAAATGGATTCATTGAATCCGAAATTTAAATCCATGTCCATTTTTTCAATTTTTCTTACTTTTAAAAACTATTTATTATATATTTTTATATCCTATTAAATTAAGTTTTAATCTGGATGTAAGTTCTTAAACTGTCCTCTGGAGAGCAGTTTAAATTCAATTAGATTTATTGAATCTGGACGTAAAAATTTGGATTTAACTGCTGATTTAACGAGTGAATAATATGGACTTGGATTTAATTTTTGGATTTAAATTGATTTACAACTGGAATTAAGTTTAAATCTGAATTAGACAAGTGAATAATATGGCCGTTAATGATATAGATCCCACGATCTAAGTCGCAGAATGTCGATCGTACGAAGCATGTGATGTTTGAAGTGATGTCAGATGAGATTTTTAAAATACCACCGCATTCGACAAAAAATTATACCATTTTTGTCCTGAAAAAAATACGCTTTTTTTCTAGAATTACATTACCTAAATATGTCAATTCTTCCCTCCAATTTCCCACCTCTTTTCAATCAGCACTGGAAAAATCTTTTAATATAAGTCACGACACATTCCCTGATGAAATGATGAAATGAGGTCATTTGGAAAATTACAGAAAAAACGTTCACATTTCAAATTTCCAAATTTTGTTTGACAATCCAGACTATCAATCCCTGGTGTTTGTGTTTTACTCATTGAATTCTTTCATTTTTAATGGGTTCGTCTTTGAATGGATTCCATTTGGGTGTGTTCATGAGGTTTTTACTTAGTTTTCTACCGAATTTCTTGCAAATTTGGTTATTATCTCATTTGAAAATTTGAATTTGTATGGGAAATGAGATGATTTTGAATCAAATTTGAAAATTTTAAACAAAATTACCTCGCATGCTCTAATGAAATCGAAATTCCTTGGTGAAGCGAGATAAAAGTAAATGGGGACGTTCCAAACCGTTTCTTCCTCAAATGACAACGATACTCAAATGATTTTTCCAGATTTATTTGCTTCTCTTTCCTTCTTTGCAGTGAAAGATGAACAACGCTCGTTTAGTGTGAACATTTTACTTGATTTCTGAAAACTTTTATTTGAAAAATCGGGAAATATAAATCCAAACAATTCAGTAAAAGAACAAAAGATTGTTCCTCTTTCCTTGTGTATAGGTTCTGTTTGTGCAAGATGGTCAAATGGCAAAATAAAATAAAATAAAAATATAACTCACCCCCTCCCCCTCCAAAAAAAACATTTGTAATCACACCATGAATTTTTTTCCAACATTATTCCCACCAACCTGATTTGTTCCCAAAATTTTGGTTGCAAAAAAACCCAATTTCGGAACACTGGCTGTGTGGTCAGTCTTCATATTATCCAGTTCAAGCTACAAAAAGTTGCCTTCACAATCGACTTGTAGCGCTCCCCGTTAACGGTTATGGGAATACCCAGTTTTGTGTTCGAAGAAGTTTATTAAGGACCTATTATTTGACCTTACCGAAATTCGCCCTAACCAGTATCTTTCTTAGAATTAATTTGGGTCTGATAATGTATTTCGGGAGTTTTATCGTCCCTATATTCATCAAAAAATTAGAGGGTGTTTTGTGACAATGATAAGTCACGTAATCCGCGAAATCATTCTAGATTGGAGAACTGATTTTGAAAATAAAATTTAACATTGCGACACTTCTGCACAGTTGATAATAAACTTTCGCTCTAACAAAATGGCCGCCATAACCCAATAAACTTCGAGCACCCCCATTGAAAGACCCTTTCCTTATATTTTTTAAGAAAATCACTATTTTCCCATCAGAAGGTGTGAGTTATAATATAAAAATAAATGCATTACATTCTTGGCTTAGATTTTGTACCAAAATAAATTTTCAATTTAATGAAACATCACCTCTCTCCTCAACATCCTCGTTCTGATCTTAAATATTTGTACTTAAATTTTCCTTTCCTTTCGCCAAATTTATTAAGGAAGGTAAGTAAAATTGTGTTGGACTTTTCAATACTTTCTATTAAAGTACTGGGAATTATTTTCTAAGACCACTTTCGTCCGAAAACATTTGAAAATGGTAATTGAAATCGTGCTCTCAATTATGTACCTTTTCTTACAATGAACTCTTAGAAAACATTTATTTTAGCTCTCCTTGCACTCGACAGTATCCTTCCTTCCTCAACTATGTTTTGTCAATTTTATGGGCACTCAACTATATGTATACCAATTCCATAAGAGAATGATATCAACAGCTACAGCATCTATGATATCTATTTCTGGCTTTTAGATATTTTAGGATTAAGACACCTTTTTCGGGTCGTTTAGGGGTATAATATCTCTTATACAAGCATTCATGTGAATTCGTCCGAAGTCCCTTTGAAATTTCTTGTAGAATAAAATTGAGTTTTATGTAGGTAGTATGTACTGTACAACTTCTTCCTGCCGGAAATTGGTTGCGAATTGAGTACCCAACTTACAGCCATTAAGTATTATGTACCTACATAGGTTCTATTGGATAATTTAATTTTGTTCTTCTATTTTCATCATGCGGTTAGCTGTTTCTCAGAAAACCCATTTTCGATAAGTATCAGTGACAGTGACTGTCAACAGATAATTATAATCGTATTGATGTTGCGGGTTGTGGGTAGAAGTGAAAATAAAATAATTGCGGTTATACTCTGTGTGGAGAGAAATACACAGTTTAAGAGATTATCTTTCCTTTGAAGTTTTTGAAATTAAGTAAAGCACTGTGCCAAAGTTCTATGGTTTAATGTGAAGTGAAGAATTATAGTTACATACGTGCAAGGATACAATGAGTCAACTTACGCAGGGAAGTTTTTAAAAAATTGAGTCATAGAAAGACAGATGGAATCTTTGAGCTTATCGTTTTTATCTTTCCTACTTTTTTTATCGATTGAAAACAAAGGTTAGAATAGGGAAGAAGATCCCAAAAACATATTCCAGAACTTATATTATGCATATCCTTTTCAAACCTATTTTTTTAAATGATTTTCCTAGCTTCCCAATCGATGTTGATGAAATAAGTGTAATAAAAAGTAAATTAGAAGTCGCTCAAGGACTTTTATCATCCAATTATTCTGACACACTATATACCTCTACCAATACGAAAGTTCTGTTATTTTTTTACGAGCTGCATCATGATAGCTATAAATGATTGACTGAAAAAAAAATAATGACCATTTTATGATGTAGGTAACTAAATTCTCATTTAGAGCAAAAGATGTGGCTCTTAAAATGAGAAATAATCAAATAATGTTTATTGACTTAATGAAAAAAAAAGTTCTTTAATAAATTGCTCGATGGGGCGTAATTGAGTGAAAGTAAAGCAATTACCTACTACGCATAGACTTTCTCCCCTGGGGTGTGTTAAATAGCTCATAAAAGAAAAAGATAACGATTGGCAAACATTGACATCATCTTAATTAAATTATAGGTATAGATACATTATACACTCAATTGAACATAACAAAGTAGCATGGTTACAAGATTAAGATAAAAGATGACGTAGCTGGAAATAAATTAAATAAATTTAAATTCCATATTTACGAGTATGCCTTTTGAAAATCATTAAGCAAAAAGTCCGATATTTTGTCATTTTTTTAATACAAAATATTAAAGAGAAAAGTTTTTGAAATGTTAGTTTTCAAACTCAAAACTTTGAAAAAAAAAATAATGAAGAAAATTGTGTTTTAAATAATTTTGCTCAAAATTTTACGTTATAAAGTAATATTTTTGTTTTTATTATTCGATGCACCTACCGATTTTTAGTCAAACACTAATAACTGGATACTAAATGTATTTTGGATTTTGAAAATAGCGACATCTACTTGACTACTTAATTATAGTAGTAATAGGATTTTCGGAGCAACAAAATAACGGATGGAAGTCGAACTTAAAAAACTTACTTTTGTTATTTTCAAATTTCTCAAAAATTAGAATAAATTTTAACATCTAATTTTTAGTGTTTGACTAAAAAGTGATGAGAGCATTGAATGTTACAAAAATACTACCTAATGAACACAATTTTTTTCAATTTTTTTTTGAGTTTAAAAAATTAATTTTTCAAAAAATATTCTCTCAAATAAAAACATTACAAAAGAACCCTTTGAAAATAAGTATAACATGACATTGTAAGTGTTGCCGTTGTTTTTTAATAAATTTGATTTTTCCATCTTAAGTCGATTTTTTAGAAAATTGTCCCACCCGCCTAAACGGAGGGGGGGGGGGAGGAAATAGACCCTCTCCTATACGATTTTTTCTTGTCTCGACTAAACATACACGCTCTAGCTTTTTGTGACAACTTAGGTAAATCGCACTGTATAGGCTATGTATTACATACATATGGAAAAATTTTCATCTTAAAAAATTTTTTAGACACTAACCCATACTTTTTTCACTTTTTAGGACCATATATTTTTTTAAGTATTTTTGAAAAATCTTATTTGTCTCAAAAATGGTTTCAAAAATTCTTCAAAACAAAAAAATCTTAAAAACAAATAAACTGATCTTTATATGGATTTTTTTGAAAATTTAAATAGTATTGTAGCTATACCAACATTTTCAAAAAAAAAATATTTTGTTGGTTTAAAAAAAAGTTTCAAAATCTAATTTTTGAAAAATTATTCTGATGGTCAAAAACAATTTCCATGCAACTGATTAAATCGTTACTTAAAATCTTATTTTTCTCAAAAACAACATCTACAATTTTCATTTAAAATGTCTGTATAACATAAGTAGGTACGGTCTACTAATTAAGGGAAAGAAAATTGATACTAAGCCATTATAAACAGTATTAGACCTTATAGAACCATTTTTTTTTATTTTCAACTATTTCAATATTTGTTTGACTGTTTTTGTTTAAAAAAAAATGTTTTCAAAATGTTTGAATGGTTTGAATGCTAGTGTTTGCAAAACCCACTTTTTCGAACTCCCCCATCGTAGTGTCAATTTTTGCAACCCCAATTTTTTTTACATGAAACCAATATTTACACTTGCCCCATAGAGCAATTTTTAATTAAATCCACTCTAATTTGAACATGGCCACTTACATTGTTTTATTAATTAATTCCATTACTTAACTAATTTCTTGTGTGATGGGAAACTTATTGAGTGTTTACTTATTCAATCGAGCGTAATAATCAGTTAAACCAATAAATTAACATAATATTAATTTAGAGCTTTTCGTCGATTATTTACACACGAATATAGAATGTATACCGCAATCAACTTTGATTGAAATCATTCTTCCTATAACAAACATAATTCTGAACTGATTATGTGATAATTGCATTAGATAAAACAATTTAGTTATTGATGAAAATGAGCTAAAGCAGTTATGCATTTAATTTAATGATATTAATCAATCTTTTGGATGATATCGTGTTTTAGATTGACATATAAAAATGAAATTATTTTTTTTATAAATAACTAATATTAGGGCCACTTGCACCAAACGAACGGATAAATATCCCAGTTTAAATAAATAAAAATCCTCTCGTTTTTTAATTGCACGAATGGAAATAAAATAACAAGCGGAATATTTTCTCAGAATCACCAACACAACAAACACAAAACACATTGGCCACGTTCATCACCACGTTTTTGACAGATCTAAAAATTCAGTTCTGAAAAACGTAACACTGAACGCACAAAAAAGTCTGAAATTATTTATTCTGTTTTTATTATTTTTTAAACTTTAAAATCAAAATCCGAAAAGCGATACGAGACCCAGACGATCAGACCACAAACCAAAAAAAAAAAAAACTGGATCAAGAACTGTTTTTTTGTTGCTTTTAGCTGTCATCTGAATTTTCAGATAGAATTTTTCATCTGAAAATTTGGAAAAAAAACGTAAGAAACGTAACTAAATGTCAATCGACGTCAACTGAATTTTTATGACTGCTGGCCAATCAGAAGCTCTAAAAATGACAGTTCAGAACTGTCAAATGTGCTGTTGAACGCGGCCATTGAAAAATAAACAAACTCTAACGTTTTGACTTGCTTTCTCGTAAGATATTCTAAAATTTGACGTGAGAGCTGTTCAGAGTTTAAATATTTATCCAAAGAACGAGGAGTAGATAACTTTTTAAACTTAGATAGAGAAAAAATATTTTGCTACAACGTGATTTTATTGAAATCAGTCAGATAGCTTTAATTATTTATAAATCAGGAGCTACTGCTGTCAAATAAAAAAGTGGACCTTAATTATTTAATTATTTAAAGATAGCTTCATTTATAAAGTATTTCACCTAAAAAAAGTATAATCTATTAGAACTGATTCCATTTATCATCAACAATAGATATACCTACAGTTAATTTATTCAATTAAATTTACTTCAATTTATCAAATTAAAGTATTGATTGAAATGAACGAAAAAGCAAGCGTGAACATTTATTGGTTCAGATTTTATTCCCGAATCTTTTATAAGCTGATTCAACTATAATTTTAAAAGTCAAATTTAATGCATAACATTCTACTTCTACAAAACTAACATTACAACAGGAATACGCTATATGCTTGTCAGGAAACATTTTTACTTGCGATTTGGACAATATAGAGCGAAATTTGGATTCGTAAAAAAGTTCATATAAATTAATTCAATATTCCTATTCTTCGTGAATTTTTTAGTAATAAACTTCTAATGAATTAACGATCATCTTTGGTGGGCTGTACTGCGTCGTGCTTACTTAAAATGACGTATGTATCTACATTGTTTTATGATTTAAGGAGTTAGTTTTGCCATTTTTTTAATAGCTATAAAGAAGAAGTTATTCAAGTATTTAACTAAAAAACAACCCAATGATTTGCAATTTGGCCTTGACTCAAAAAAACTATACATTTTGATTTGGATACATCTTTTTTAAGCTAATACGGCAGTGTTGAGGTTCTCGTATATAGAGCATCATAATTAATATCATATTTTACAAAAATATATAGAGTTTTAAATTTATTCACTTTTTGTATATTGCCAAAAGATACCACATTCTTTTAATTCCTTTGTAAACTCATATTGCAATGCAAGGATACCATTCACAATAAATATTTTCTACAACCTCAATCAAATTTGCATTATACCTCCTCTGTGCTCCATTGACATACAATATATTCTGCATTCATCTACAGAAGAATATGAAATGTTATTTAGAATTTTCATTCCTATATAGTTGATAAGGATAAAGTAAATATTTTCAAAAGATTTCCTTACCTTAAGGGATTACTTTACTCTGCTGTATAAATAAAATTCCTTTTTGCACATTGATTTTCTGCTGATGCACTTGAATTTCTCAATTTACTTGAGATTTGAAGAACCCCACCTTACTGCATACTGACGTGGTGAAGATATGCAAGAAATTTTAGATTTATTTTTGTTTAAAAGTGGGTAAAATTAAAAAAAAAAAAAAAAGAGAAATGTTTCATTTTCATGTAATACTCAGAAAAAGAAGACAATTCTGATGAATAAAGGCTTTAATTTACCCCTTTATAGAAATATGTAAGCACAAGTTTATTTGAAATACAAATACTTAAAAAGTATATTTGAAAAATGTCAAAAACAAACAAACCAAAAAACTTACGGCACCGAATAGAAATTAGTCTTTTGTTAAAGAATTCCATTACTTTTAGTTAGTATATATGTATATGTTGTATGTAGTAATTACATAATGCTTTGTGAAGTGTAAATGTATCGAAAACATACACAAAGCTAATTTCTAATTAAAGTAGTATGGTATTTTGTTCCTTCTTTTAATTCAAAAAATTTTGTACAAAAAATTGATAGGTAAGACTTCTGTATAAAGAATCAATACACAAGTAAAATAGCCCAGGAACAATGTACAAAAAAGGCAATCTGCAGAATAAATGCAAGTGCAAAAAATGGCGTGATATTTTTTTGAATATTTAAAGAGCCATATTTTCAAAACTGAGTTTTAAAAATGTTTAATAAGTAGGTTTTTGTAAATTCAACTTAGAAAACTCTGTAAATAATAAAAAACAGGCGATTTTTTTGTGAGTTTTTGCAGAACTTTTTAAGCTAAATTTACAAAACTGAGTTTTGTTTTTAAATACTTAGGGTTTGTTTCACAATGTCTGGTTAAAGTTCCCTATAACTATCCGACACATAAATTATCCGCAACTTAAATCCTTTCATTAAAAAACTTTGCGTTTCACAATCATATATTTATGTGCCACTTAGCTAGTTGTCAGTTATTCCAGTTTTCCAAAGAATTTGACTGACTGTCTTAGATAAACTTTTTAGACCGCGAAGTGGACCGAGGCCCGTGGTATCATTGCAAATTGATATAATTCAGTTTTAGCCGTCAGAAATTGTGCGTGGATAAGTGAAATTGAGTGGTTAAATGATTTTTTCATTTTGAAAGTGCGTTTTTGTGGTGTTAGGGGTGGTATTTTTATCGTGAAGAAAGTGATTTGGTCATAACGCAAAATACACGATTACTTCTCGTCTCTGTTATACAAATATTCGTCATATATAAGTCCAAACTATTAAATTTATGCATTTGTTGTATGAGTCACATTGACAGCTGTAAATATTTTATTTCCCAGTTTAATTTGTTAATCAGCACTTCAACTGGCCTGTAAAATATTCAGAACTTTAAGTGCTACTTAGACCTATTCAGATATTGTGAAACGTAAATGTGGTTTTTAAATGCCGAATAAGTTCCAAATAGCTTAAATAAAACTTTAATCAGACATTGTGAAACAAACCCTTAGTTTTAAAAGTGTTGAATAGTTACGTTTTTGTAAATTTAGCTTAGAAAGCTTTATAAGCTGACTTTACAAAACTGAGTTTTAAATGAGCTTTGAAAATTTCGAATAATTCGGCTTTTGTAAATTCAGCTTAGAAAGCTCCGCAAATAACAAAAAAAAAATGCGTTTTTTTCATTATTTGCAGCGCAATTTTTTTTATTATTTCTATAAGGAATTCAAAGCTGCAACTATTCAAAATATTCGAAGTTCATTTAAAACTCAGTTTTGAAAGCTTAGAAAGCTTTCTAATCTAAATTTACAAAAACTGAACTACATATTCAAAATTTTTAAAACCATTTAAAAAACAAAACTCCAGTTTTAATCTTTGTTTATTAAGATTTGTTTCAGAATTATTGATTAAAAAAAAATAAAATCATACCAATATGTATAATATTTATGTAAAAGTAGACCTATTCACTTCTCTTTAATATTGATATTTGAGTTTTGTCCCAGGAAAAAAAATAAATCCTGGTATTTTTGCCATCTGGTCCACAAAGCAACAAGAAAAATCGGAAAAAAACACTTCAGTGAACAAACTTGGTTTTTCGAAATAATTAAATTAAAACTGACGATAAAAACACAAGGGGCATAAAACAAGAAGTAAAGAAAAGAGCACCAAATAAAAAAGTTTAAAAAAAGCAAGTATACGCCCGAGTGTACCATTTTTTTTAAGTGTCTTTTTTCAAATTGGTATCTAATTGAGCTTGAATCCTATATGTGATTTGTGACTAGTACAATTATTATGGGCAAAAATAGGTAGGTATATGTATGTAGGTATGTCAAATTTAGAAATAAACTTTGTATGTACTTATTCTTAAAATTGAATTTCTATTCATGACTTTTCTGTTGTTAAGGATATCTACATAACTCGTATAGGTTGTTATTCCTAAAGCTAGCAAGACAATTATTTACCTATGATATTATTGACATGGCCTAAATATTTAGGATGAAACCACTAATTGAATTGAAGTGCCAATAACCTGATGAATGAAAAACTTACTCCTTAACTAAATATATTTTGTTACATAAATTAAATACATGTGGTGGGGCCACAGCTCGTGAAGAACCAGAGTTAATGACTTGCAAATTTTAACTATCCCAATGTCCATAATGTTTATCGGCAGGAATGGAGGGCACCTAAAATTTTCGAACGGCTAAGATGACAAGTAGGTATACTTTTTATCACCACAGATTCTCTTGAAGAATTTGTTACTTCGTCGCAAAAGGCAGTACACTTGAAGAAAAAAACATATACGAGTGCATAAGATATTTAATTTACTTAATGTTTTGGAATCAAATAACATTCAAAATTTATTTTTTGTATCATAATACCAAACAATGTCCAATACTACCCTATTTTATTTAACTGCTTTTAAATTTTATAATCTCTCTCGCAACATCTGTAAATTCTAACGTAACTTTTTTATCCTACATTCTCTTTTGTGCTTTCTTTCTTATTACGCTATTCAAATTGTAAAAACTTAAATTCGATCTTTTTGCTGCTGGACTTTCACACGATACACACCTTGGACTTGGTAACAAGCAAACATTGTACAACACCATTTTTTTATATTAAATTACATTTATAAATTTTAACATTAAAATTCTTTTGGGGTTTCTTATATAAACGAAGACATTAAACTTGATAAAAAACTACGATAAAACAAAACGTAATTACAGTCCACAATACAAAAGGAATTTAACACTAAACAATACAAAACACTTAATTAATTTTTTGAGAAAACCACGATGTGCTTACTCCCTTTATTTCTTTCATTTCATTGAGTTATATCGCAGAATCATAACATTGTTGTATTTGGACCTCTTTATTATCTAGGTGTTTATTACAATCATGCATTCTTCTTGCAACGCCCATCAACATTTTTTATCCATTTAACTGTCAATATTATGATTTTTGACGATTATATGAAATCATCTTCCGACAATTTCATATTTGACAGAAACTATCTAGCAAGAAACATCTTTTGCATTTTTCTAATTTTTTCAACTTTTTCTTCTGTCGGTATAAATTCTTCAAAACTGAGTTTCTTAAGTGTAAAATATTTTACAATTACTCTCTCCAGAAACACAAATTGAGCTGTGCTGTGGATAAAAATAATTAACTCCCAGTTTCAAAACCACCTTAGAATCTTTCAAAATACTCGATAAAGTGTATTCCATATTCATTTTAGATTAATTAGTTATATTTAGTTCAATGTTCAACTCAAATACAGAAGTTTTATTAGAAGAAACTTCCCAACAGCCAATTTCAGCATCATCAGACAATTAAAGAAAGCTGCACTTCCGGGATAAGTAAACAAGTAATTATCAAACTAGAAACCATAGGAAAAGCAAGAATTTTCAACGTTATTATAACACACATACACACATTATACACATTCAAAACTTACTGAAACTTATTCAATTAAACTTTAAACTAATTTCATATGTAGGTACATTTCTCAGCCAGTTTCGTTTAACATCAGAAGCAAAAATTTTCGGAAGTTAATCGATTTTATAAAATCAGTTTTGAACTTCACCACGCTGCCTAATTATACCTCCTCGTATAGTTGATGTAGTTAAGTAGTCAAGTACATCAATTGAAAATATAAAATGCATGACTGGATCCCAAGTATTTGCTCTCATTCTTCAAGTAACTTAAATTTGTTTATTTGATATGTACATACATATGTATATTAAGCCTAGCTCACCTCCCATAAATTGAAAAAAAAAAAAAAAACTTTTTCACGTGAGAAATCCTTATAAAAACATGATTTGATCTTTACATTATTTTTTGATACTTTGATCAATTTGGATTCTTTATATCTACTTACTTTGAATTATAAATTTACAAAATAGTTATCAGAATCAGAAACTTGAATGATTACTTGATGTTTAAATTTATTGTTTTGTTATTTTTCCTTCATTAAGCCTAGTTTATACATCAATGCGAAGTGAAATCCAAATCAAAATGAAATATCAATAAATCTCGCATCGAAGGGTTTACAAAGAAAATAAATTTTGTTTTATATTTGGCTTAGATAAGTCCGTTGAATTATAATTACTTCGAAACAAATTTCTTTCTCTTTGTCACTTAAACAATTGCATTTGATTTTTTTGTATTTTTCACGCCTGTATGAACATTTTTGTATGAACATTTCACTTCTCTTCGACCTATAAACTAGGCTTTGGTATAAAAATAAAAATGCCAGAAGAGGAAGTATTTCTTCATCCTCAATATTTAACAACAAGACTCGGAAATTTTGCAGATTTCTCTGAGCCCTCAGAAATATACATAATATTTTACTCGAGTATAAATATACTATACAAGTGCAAGGAAAAAAACCATCACAAAATCAAAGGTATAGTTAACGTTAACAAACAAATTACTGTGTTAATTCCTTATGTTCAAGTTAAATTTTATTCCATTAAAAGTTCTTATACCTATATGCTTGTTTAAAGTTGTTAAATTTGTTATCCCAGTGAACAATCCAGAATGTTCAAGTGCATGTGCATGTTTTTCCACTTATCCTACACCTCAAATATGAATCATTTATTGGAAAAAGGACACTGAGCAAACTGTGCATCAAGTTAGCCATTAACTTTAGGTTTGGGTTTTTGGTAACCCATGGATGTAGAAAGAGTAGAAACTGGTGAGCTTCAGTTTCTGCTTTCATTTTGTATGAGTTTTTTTTTTTTTTTTGGTAAAAATTTATATAGAATTTGAAAGTGAATATGTTAACAGTTTGTAGCGAAATTGATATACCTTACCTAAACCTACAACAGTCCTGCTACGCTCTGTAATACGAGAATAGATTCTGGTACACTTTTTCATACGATGCGGTCTTTGAAGAGTTTCCGTACAAAATTCTATACAAGCACTTTATTCAAATACTGGCAATATAAATGTTTAATAAATCCTTTTATTTAGATCAAATTATTTTCAAACAACTATGCAGGTTATCGATTCCTTTAAAAGTGAATTTTTTTGTGTTAAATTATTTTATTTATTTGTATTAAATAAATTTAAGGTTGTTATTAGCTATTTTAATTTTTAAATCTTTCCCTTTTCTTTTATCAAGGTAACAATTTTCTTTTTTTGATCAATATATCATTAAGGATTTTGATGAAAATCAATTCCTCGAAAGCGACATTAGCCATTTTTTTTAAATATTATTAAATACGAGGCTGGTAACGTACATATAGTGCAAATAAATGAATTTCTTCTTCAAAAGCAAACTTCAAACATTTATTTTGTTTTTGATTATCTTTCTCTGCAAGAATGTTTTTCATAGATTGAAGGTCTCATTAAAGGAATTCAATCACCCTTATATTTAATTTACTTATTTATTATACCTATTTTCTTTTTGAGCTTTCACAATGAAATAAATCAACTCTTGGATACTTAATTTGTTTAAAAAACTCCAAATGTATTTAAGTAAGTTAAGAAACACATCAATTATTTAACCAAACTCATCGTAAAATTGTTTATGAGAAAATAAAAAATAAATTCAACAAGGCATTAAAAGCAGAAATTTCAATTTAATTGCTTGTAAAATGTGAACTGAAGATCATTGAACTTCTCGAATTCCAATAATTTTATTACCATAACAAAAAAAATCCAAGCATTCTAATGAATGAGTAAAGGGGCAATTTTTGAATAGTCAGTTAAGCAGTCAGTTTAGTACTTAATCTTCAGATAGAGCAAACATTTGTTTTTCAATTGTTAGATATTAATTATTCCTGAGAATAAAAAGAATACAGCTATCTTGTTTATTTAAGGGCCACTTGCATAAAATTAACGAATAAACACATAAACCTGAGGATAAATATCCAAGTTTAGATAAATAAATAAACTTTTCTCGTTTTTAATTGCACGAACGAAAAATACTTAAAAAGCAGATAAGAATATCTTTTAAAAATCAACAACGAATGCAAATAAAAACTGACACAACCGAATGCGTTATACTGCGAAAGAAAACTTGAGCTTGTTTAAATAGACAAACAATCCGTTTAGGGAATTTTAATCTGAATTCTTCATTATTTTGTCCCTAAAATTTGAAAACCAAAATTAAGTGAGTACATATTTTGTTTCAATTATTTTTTTGATAAGACGGATAAAACAACTGCGACCAGATTAGGCTGGTCCCTTGAGGCTCTTTATAAGCGACGCACGTCAACTGACATTGTACGATACTTGTTTACAACCTGCTCTTTGAGAAAAGTAGATATTTATGTTGTTCTCAAGATTTTTCCAACACACACTTTAATCCAACTTGAGTAGATATCAGCGTTTGCACGATTTCATCGCTACTCCAGTTCATCGAGTCAATCTTCAGGATGGATAGATACTTTTCCCCAAACATTTGTATTCTCAAGACAGATTGATTTACCTACTGAAAGAAAAAAATAAATTCATTATTCAATGCACACATTCTGGTTTGTCTGAAGAAAAAAACAAAGAACCCTTTTCGCATCACAATGCTAAGGGATCGGGACCTTCCCTTTCCTTGACAATATGACTACCCAACCAAATTTGTTTTCCTTCAAAACGAGAGTTTGTATCACCATTTCAACAACTATACTTCAACTTTTCAATAAATTAAATCTAACAAAGCCAGTAATCAAACTGAACCGTGTTGTCAAGTTCAGCCAAGCGTTCTACATGGAGGACTCAATTTCGAGTTTCTTTTCATGCAGCTTATAGTAAATTTACCTTTGAAAAATGAGAGAAAACCAAACGATGAATGAAAATTGCCGCATTCCCTAACACCTCATATACCCTACCCAACTGTAAACAGATTCACACCAATTTCAAATCGAAAGGGGTAAGAAAAAAAATCCTGGTGCTCCAGAAGGCGTACAATGCTGAAAGTGGGAATTTCGTTCTTCACTGTAGAAAAAGGTAATCTGAGAAAGAAATTCAATTTTACGATAACGACACGACGAAGAATATTATTTTTTTTTTAGCTTTTTAAAGCCCAGGAGTAAGAATGTTTATGCGTTTACCTACATATATTTTTGTGATTTCAGGACGTGAATTAAGTAACGATAGAATAATTCAATTTACTGTTGAACAACAGGTGTGTGAACTTCCTGAAAATATTTAAAATATTCTTTTTTGACACTTTAAGGGTCCGTATTAAATTTTTTTACTGTAAAAAGTTGCTACACTTATTACATTTTATGCACAATAAAATATACACCCCTTTTTCCTGATACACAGATTATAATATGTATAAGCTTCACATATTCCGGATACACAGGTAAAATGAAAAAAAGAAGATATTTGACTCTTAAAATGTCACTGACAATATTTTGGGGTAAAATCACTTAAACACAATAATTATTAATTTAATAAACTTGAATATGAGATTTCTTCTTAAAGAGTATCAAACAAATTAATTTTATTTCGTGTTTAAAACAGATACAGCAACTTTAAACTGTATTTTTATGGGAATTAAAAAAAAAATTATACCGATTATTTTGACAAAAAGTAAAAAATAAAAAGAATACAAATAACAACTGTTTAAAGAAATTAACCTTGAATATAAGCTTCGGAAGCAAAACATATTGCGTTGTTTTTTGAAGTTTGGCATAAAATAGAGAGTTTCTATTCTTCCGTATACATATATCAAATTTAAGACTTCTTATTGCTTTTATCGACTGCGGAAGTTAAAAATCAGTTTTAGGTGAAATATTTAAATCTCTATAGAGGGTGTCCAATAATTCGTGTTTTATATTTTTGGGATGACTTATGGAATCATTCTAAAAAAAACTTATTTGGGCAAAAAACTCTATGTAAATCCCCCCCCCCCCCCCCCCTCCTGAGGTGGTGAAGGGGCGATTTCTTAAATATTGATTTAAAATAAATAAAAAAAAAACTAATTACAATTTAAAAAAAGTACACACAATGATAATAGGCAAATTCAGGAAAATGAGATCTCAGAGCCCTCGCAGCAGTCTCTGTTACGTGAACAAGATTATACTCAGTAAAATTTCTCAGTTTTTCTGTCAAAACACTGAGAAAAAAAAATTTGAATTCTCTTGCTCACTTTTCGACGTGGAAAAATCTACGGGATCTCATTTTCCTGAACACGCCAAATGCTTTAGCTTTTTTGAAATTAAATGTTCCATAATTTTCTTTGCTTTTCAAATCAAATTATGTACTTAAATGAAAAGTTTTTGAGAAATGAAATTTCAAAGTCAAAATTAAAAGAAACAAAATGGGAGTTTTTGTTGTCAAGTTAATTTTTTTTCAAAATTTTGAGCGATCAAGTACTTGCTTGCGATATATAGGTACTATATGGCAAGACGAACAAAGTGGGTCTCGCAATTCTGTACGTCTGTCTGTCTGTTTGTCTGTGGACTCGCCTAAAGCCTAAGCATGGGCAGATTTTAATTAAATTTGGTATAAAGTGTTTTCGGGACATTACCCCCACACATTTTTTTCCTTTTATTTTTGGGACCAAAAATAACGGTACCTGCCATATATTTTTTTTTATAATTTTTGGAAACTCTTATTTTTCTCAAAAATGGCTCCACTGATTTTTCTAAAAAAAATCAATAAATTTTAGTAGATATATGCTCCTTTTTTGTAAAAATTAAATTTCCAAAAAATGGTTTTAAATGGTACCTCCCATAGAACCATTTTCTTTTATTTTCGTTTTTCTAGAAAAGGAATAAACTGATTTTTATAATTTTTTTTATGAAGTATCTTTTTAAAAATTTTAATAGTATTGTATACCAAAATTTTCCAAAAACTTTTTTGGATTTTCAAAAAAAGTTTCAAAATTTTTTTTGAAAACCAAATATTTCGAAAACTATTTGGTGATTTTTATGAAACTTGACACCAAGCGGTTTTTTAATATTATCTAAAATATTTTATACAAAACTTTTTCTTATAGTCAAAATTAACGGTACCTTCCATATAAATGTTAAAAAACCGTTACAGAAAATATAAATTTTCTCGAAAACGACTCATACGATTTTGATTAAAATTGTTTCAAATACTAATATGAGTATGATCTACGATCTGCCAAAAACAAAATTTACAGTTAGCCATTATTAACGGTACCTCTCATAGAACAATTTTCAAAAAAAAACAAATTTTTGATTTTTAAAAAATTCGATAATTCAAAAACGGGTAGATATTTTTTTTCGAAATTTAATTTTTAATTCAGTATTTGATTTTTATTTTCAGTATTTGACTAAAAATTGATAAGGGCATTAAATATTGAAAAATAGTGGCACTTTATCACGCAAAGTTTATGATTTTTTTCAAACATTTTCATTTTGAAATTTAATTTCTCAATAGGTAACTAATAATTTTCTTTTTTTTTAGAAACGCACTGACATTTCGTCATTTACTTTTTTTTATAATTTCTTTGTAAAATTTCTCGATTTTTTGTTGGTACGCATGTTCCAGATTGTATTCATTCAAACACAAACACATCATAACCAAGTAAAAGATTTGAAATAATTTCGATAATGTACACGTTCCGGAAACCAACATATTTTATATTCCACACATCATTATACACTTACATATATTTGTCTAAATAAGCAATTTTTTCAGTCGTGTAAATCGGCCAAGATGATTGTTGTTTTATTTTTTGACATTAAAAACAACTATGGTTTCCTAGCACATAATTATATATACTCTTTTACATATAATGTCAAGATTAGGCTCCTTGAAGTCTCAGCAGGAGATTCAAAATGTATTGTCCCACCAAAATAAAGATTATGTAAGTTCCTTTTTCCTTAGCTATTTTACATTAGCATAGTCTTCTGAAAATTGTATGTCATTATTAAGGATTTACGTTCAACGCTATAAGCAAAGTGAGAATTAAACATGACCTTGGGTCCTAATCTTATTCAAACACTATTCATTCCTCATATTAAATCTTCTATAAAGTAATGTATAAATATTTATCGTTATGATAAAGTTTCTGGTGATTAGCACCACGATATTATTTTTTCATGTTTATGATGCCAATTTGTCTGGCGTCTATAGACAACCATTAACACATGAAAATAGATCTAAGAAATTATAGTACAGGAGTTAGAGTTACTAATGCAATAATTAATTTAATCCTGATGCTGATTCAATGGTCAAAATAAATTATTATATGAAATTGTTGATATCAGTAGATCAGGTTGCTATTTTAGCTCGATATTAACAAAAATTTTGGGGGACCTACATATTTTTTTCTTCCCCTATTTCACCACCTTTTATTTTTGATTTTTTTAAAATCTATTTATTTCAATACCTGTTGGTTCCAGAGACAAAATGGCGAAAATATTCAGCGGAAAATATATAGTGAAGAAACTAATTTACAAAATTCATTGAGGTCAAAACAAGAAACTGTTGTTGAGAAACTTTGCTTCTCTCTATCTATTAAGGAAGTAAGTAAATATAGAAAGTTGGACCTGAGACAATAAATGGTAGCCTGTGAGTAGGTTAGACGTAAGTTTTTTTTTTTTTTTTTGAAAAATATCAATTCTCATTTTGAGAGACCCCAGGTACACGTTAAAAAACGAAATGTGCAGCCCTTTCGGTTAGATCCGCTGTAGCTAAGCTTCATAGATTTGTTTTAAGTGCAACTCTTAACTTCTCTAAGATTCCTTTCGACAATGATTATATGATACAAAAAAATAAATAGATGACTACCGAAAAGGCAAAGCTAACTTCCTGACTATAACATCTTGTATTTTTTTTTTCGTAAGGTTTTTATTAGTGGAGAAGAACAATTTGTTTCATCAAGGAACATCGGTTGACTTGTGCGTCAAAGTGTCAATAAATGTGTAGCTTTATTGAGATTTATTTTCTTGTATATTTCTATTTATATTAAAAGATTTTGAGAATGAGCAAACGATAACGATTAAAGTATTAAAGATAAGCCAAATACTTTACATAGTTTAATAGGTTCCCAAATTTTAGTGTTTTTGATTTTGAGAAATTATAATACGCTTATCAATATTTATCCTACCCCATTAAAACAAAGCCTTTCCCAAACAAAAAGATCTGTAACAATACTCTTCATTTCAAAATTCTGTGTAATTGCGATACAACAAGGACATATTCTTAAGGAAATGATCATGATTACTTTATTCCAACACCAAAATCTTGTAGAATGTTTGTTTTTTGTTATTACAATAGAAGTTACAAAAACCTTCAATGTATACAGGGTGATTCACTTTAGGTTTGACAAAAAGCTAGAGCATGAAGGTTGAGTCGAGATAAGAAAAAAATCGTATTGGACGATTTCCCCCGTTTAGGCGGAAGTGGCAATTTTCTAAAAAAAAAAACGACTTAAAGTAGTAAAAAACTTATTAAAAAACGGCATCACCTAAAATGTCATGGTTACCTTTTTGTTAAAGCCAAAAGTCAATTCTTTTATTTGGTTTTTAATTGAAATTATTTGAGATAATGTTTTTGCAAAACTAATTTTTAAAATTCGAAATTTTGAAGAAAAAAAAATGTGTTCAAACTATTTTTTTTTCAAAATTTTACGTTGTTACTTTTGTTTTTAACATTCGATGCTCCTATCAATTTTAGGTCAAATACTGAAAAGGAGATGCACAAGTTTTTGAGAAAATTAAAAATAACGAAAGGAGAAATTTTCTAAAAAAATTGACTTTAAACAGAACAAAATTATTTATAAAAACAACCGTCACTGTTACAACGGCATGCTATACCTATTTGTAAAGAAAGAAATTTTTTCTTTTATTTTCTGTTTTGATTATGTTGTTTTAGGTTTTTTAAAAATTAGTTTTTAAACTTAATTTAAAAAAAAAAATTAAAAAATTGTGTTCAAATTGCTGTTGTACAAAATTTTACTTTATTAAGTAAACATTTTTTGTTTAATAATCAATGCTCTCATTTGATTTAAGTCGAACACTAAAGAGCAGATGTCAGTTTTTGCGAAAATTGAAAATACCAAAAGTAAGTTTTGCTTAAATTCGACTTCCATCCGTTATTTTGTTGCTCATCCGATTTCTACGAATTAAGTTATTTTCAAATTTCTCAAAAACTAAAAGACATTTAGGCATCCAGTCTTTAGTGTTTCACTAGAAATTAATAGGAGCATCGAATATATTAAAAACAAAAATAATAAAATTAGTTTGGCCACAATTTTGTTCATGATTTTTTTTTCAAAATTTTGATTTCGAAAATTAATTTTGCAAAAACCATTCCCTCAAATAATTTTAATTAAAAACAAATTAAAAGAACTGATTTCTGGCTTTAAAAGGAAGTATAGTAGGACATTTTAGATGTTGCCGTTGTTTTTTTAATGATTTTTTTTTCTATTTCAAGCTGATTTCTTACAAAATTGCCCCTTTTACCTAAACCCCCCTACCATACAGTTTTTTTTTTTTCTTGTCTCGACCTAATCCTACGCTCTACCTTTCTGTAACACCCAGGTGAATTACCCTGTATATCTATTTGGAATAAAAAGAAAACTTAAGATGAGGATAAAATCTAGAAAAACAAAATAAATTTCAGTACAGTCCTTTTGATCCCGGGTGACCATGACCTAAGCAAAAAAATTAACTTTTGTTTTTAGTATTTTTTCTTAATAAAAAAGGTTTTAGAAAATACTGTACGTACTCTTACATGGACCTCATAATTGAGACAAACTTTACTATTAACCTTAAGCAAGTTGAGCCCTACATGGCCTAAGAGGACTTTTAGAAAGACAGAAACTGATAAGTTTCTTAATCATCCAAAAATTCATTCGTCGATATACGAAAATATTTTTTTACCCAAATAAATCAGCCATGTAGAGGACTTATCACTATTTAATTGGACTTCTTGAAATATTGATTCAAAAAAGCTTTTAACGGCCTTTAGTCCATAAAAATTGGGGTTTCGTCCCATCGATGTTCTTAGGGTTAGTGCACAACGATGGCTACTGAAACTATAGAAGTCATCTTCAGTCGTTTATTATGAATTATTTATACAATTAAATGGGCTTTACTCGATCCACTGAAACTTTCTTTAGGGAAAAACGAAAAGAGGATAATTTTTGATATTATTTTAATTCAGTCGTTTGCTTTTGTTGGAGCAATAGCCGGCACCTATATAATGAACAATTGGTCGCAAGTTGGAAGGTTTTTACATCTTGGTCATCTTGAATATAATTATTATGGCAACTATTTTTTTTTACTGATGATGATCACTCTGCAGGAGATAAGCGAGTTTGTTGGTTCCCTATTTTCTCTTTGGTTTGCAATTACAGGTTCAGAATGAATTGTTTTAATTAAGTGGGAATTCCTATATTGCATGCGATGGGAGGCATCATTTGTTAAAGTTGATTAATGTATTTTTCAAAAGATCAATTGATTTACTCTTAATATTCTCTAAGACAACACGAACACACTTTATTATTAAATCTTCTTCATTCGATCTTAGAGAGCACCCAAACATGTTAGGTATAGGAAATAAAATTATTTCGTTTTATTTTCTTTTATCCTTTTGAAACCTTTTATTAAGCTAGTATTTATACAATGGAAACCTACACATTTGAAAAATTTCTTTTTGTGAACAAAATTCAATTTCATCGAAATAAAGTGACAAAGGATTCAATATGAAATGCGGGAAGTTTAAAGAATGCTTAACCATTTGGTTTTCTTTATTGAACTGAAATTGAATTTTCGGGATTTTCATTTAATTTAGAAAAAGATATATCTATACCTACAGATAAGACTATACGATTAAAGGATTACACTGGCTTCTTATTGATAAAAAAAAGGTCAAATACATTTTGTATGCCTACCTTTCATTGAAATTTTAAAGTTAATTTTAAATGAATATAAAAGACAGTACCTACTGGGTGTTGCTGGTTAGGACCTCTTCAAATTGTAAAGATTTAAATAGTAAATAAATATATAAAAATTAAAAATGATTTGTTTGTCTTCTATGTTTTCGTGTATCGTAAATCAAATTTCGTTTAAAGTTTCAGAGTATGAAAAAAAAAATGAAAAGAAGCTTTTTTTACTATACATAGCTCCCATAAGGTTATTTTCCAGTTCAAAGGCCAGGCTTTGGAAATGATTCTGGGATCAAAAATCGTATGAGAGGAAGAGAAAAGTTACTTAATCCTTATAAAAGGTCAGCTAGTTTCAAAAATTGGTCAGCTGTAGATTTTTGAGCTTAAGAATTATAAAAAACAATCTATGCCTAACCAATTTCTGAAACTAGCTGATCTTTTATTAGGATTCACTAAACTGATGGTATAGTTTTTTTTTTAATTCCACAAATGAGGTGCTAAAAATTACGAGCTTGAAAATTAAAAATTTTAAAAATTCATAACAAAATATAGCTGACCAATTTCTGAAACCATTTGAACTTTTATGATCAATTAATGCCTTTTAGACTGCTTCAGTACAGATTATTTTTTATGTAGGTTCCTTAAAGGAAAAATTCGTACTTTTATTTTAGGTCATGTTGAACAGGTAACATCCTCAATAACCTCTGTCTATCAACTCCTACCTAATACCTTTAACCCAAGATGGGGTTCCAATCCCTGTGGATGGTATTAGATGGCAGCAATTGAGAGAGGGGGGACGAGTGTTTCCACTGCCTTCATCCAGGCAGCAGCGGAAAAATTCCCCAGATGGAATAAACGATGGCGTCTACAGTTCAAGTTAGGTTGAACTACTTTCTGAACACCTTATAAGGGCAACTACGACATATTCGTAGCTCAGGCCTATATGGAGCGGTTTATACGGCTCCCCACCCTTGAAGTTATAATAAGGGTCGGGTCCTCCAAGCTTAGTGGGTTGTGCGTCGGGGTAACTTCCCTACAACGGAAAAAGTGTCGGTTCCGAAACGACAACAAGCCTCGCGTATGGACGATTTTAATGTTTATGTTAGCGTAGACAGAGACGAGCTATACAGAGCCATGTCGCATCTCGCTCCCGGCATTCCTGCCGAACTCGTCCGCTTGTGCAGGATGACGATGGAGAAATCTCGCTGCTCCGTCAAAGTCCGAAAGAATACCACCGAATCCTTTGATGTTGAGAAATGTTTGAGACAAGGCAACGCGTTATCATGTAACCTGATGTTTAACACCGTTCTTGAAGAAATTGTATGCAACCCGCAAGTCAACAACAGAGGTACAATTTTTCAAAAGTCTGTTCAACTACTTGCTTATGCAGATGATATTGACATCATTGGGAGAACGAAGCGAGCTGTTACCGGCGCGTTTGCAAGTATTGAATCGGAGGCGGCGAAAATGGGTTTGGCTGTTAATGAGGACAAGACGAAGTATATGCTGTTGTCGAGAAAGGAATCTCAACATCGTCGAATCGGGCAGAACGTCACGATGCATAGGTACAACTTCGAAGTCGTCAAAGACTTTGTCTACCTGGGCTCCACTATAACAACTCAAAATGACATCAGTGCAGAGATCAAACGAAGAATTACTCTTGCCAATCGCTGTTTCTTCGGGCAATTGAGTAATAAAGCCCTCTCTCAAAGAACCAAGGAGACCTTGTATATAAGACCCTAATCATCCCGGTCCTGCTATATGGGGCAGAAGCATGGACCCTGTCAAAATCAGATGAAAATCTGCTTGGATGCTTTGAAAGGAAGATTCTTGGGGTGATTTTCGGTCCAGTCTATATCGATGGAGTATGGGAGGAGAGGACTCAACAACGAGCCTTACGGGCCTTACAGCGACGTCGACCTGGTCAAAAAGCTGAAACTATACACCGGCTGAGAGGGCTGGGACACGTGGAGCGTATGGACACCAACGCACCATCCCGACGAGTCTTCGAATCTACCCCTGACGGTCTGCGCACCAGAAGAAGAACCCACCTTAGGTGGCTCACACAAGTGGAGAACGACCTAAAGAAACTGGAAGCAGCAAGCTAGGGACCCAGCTGGCTGGAGGGGCTTGTTGGTTGCGTCCGTAGTCCATTCTGGGCTCTGAGCGCCATCTAAAGTAAGTAAGTAAGAACCAGGTAGCTCCTTGCATTCATAGTACACTACACATATTAAAGGTATGTAATATCATTATAGCGTTTTCATTTTTGGTCTGCTCTACATATCTACAAAATCGATAGATTTTGTCAAATGCCGATATTTGTTATTGTTGAAAGTGCGAAGTTTGCGGGGGCACTGGAACAACCATTTTTTTTTTTAATTTCTGACATATGTATGCTGTTTTATATATTGCAACTATTTATTCACTGGTTTATATTTTATAATTCAGTACAATTAGTCATTTGGAAAGACAAGTTGCTTCTTGTATGGTAACCCTAATGATCTAACACAAAATCGTCTTCCTTAAATTGCAATAATAAAATTTATACAAACTAACTGCATGTCACCGACTATTTTTCTGCAAAAGTTTTGTTTATTTTTTTGTTTTTAATTAAAAAGTGAATTGCTGCTAAAATAATGTATTGCCAAGTTTTTGAATGTCTTTTTTAAACTAAAAAAAGAAATAAAATAATCAATAAACACAAGTAAAAGTTAAGTAATTTTATTCAAAAAATAAAAACTCTATCAGCCATTGAAACTTAAAAAAAAAGTCATAGACAAATTAGCACTACAACCCTAAAGTTCTACTGTCACATTCCATTATTTTTTGTTTTTAACTACTTTTCAAAAAAAAAAAACTTAAAACAATAATTTTAAGAATAAAAAAGAAACAAAAGTAATTTGGCTCTCGACTATAATCCAATTTTTATTTTGTTTCCAGTTTTCTCCTCGTACCTATAAGATACTTTTCAATGTAAAGTTTTTATGTTGATTATTTATTTTCTTCACCCATTCTTTGTTACTGACTTTCAAATTCAAAGGCATTCAAACTTTCTCTCAAGGAAAGCAAATAAGAAAAAAAAAAGTTAATAGAATTTAAAAATGTAAATGTTCTCTTACAACAAACTCTCTCGAAAAGTTTGTTATTACACCCGCCCGAGGACATTTTCTTGTTTACATAAAAAAAAAAAAACTACTTTCTCCGCTTTATAAAACTATTTTGATGTCGCACAATGTTGTCTTTGATTATCAATCAATCGGTATGCTGAAGTTGGTTTATTTTATACCAAAAAAAAATCAATAGTTATTGTGTATGGCGTATACGTACTTTTATTTGTGTTGTTGTTTTTTTTTTTTTTGTAGTTTAACTTTGAATTTCGTTTTCTCTGCCCTTTTAAAAGAGATTTTATTATAGATCTCAACTTTAATATTCTATCTTATCCATTTTCCTTGTCCTTGTAGTTCATAATGAAGCAACAAAGCTTACATTGTTACGTTGATTTCTCAGACAAAGTACGCAGTTGAAATATTGCTGAAATTTAGAAATCATCGATTAGATTTCTTGGTGATAAAAGCAAACACAATTGCAAAATTAAGTTATTAGATTTTTGATTTAACCTTCAGATACAAGGACCATTTTTAACTTTTTTTCTATTCTGTAAAAAAAATATGAAACAACAGATTTTCATATTCTGTTTAAAATTCTCGGATGAATACATTTCAAAGCGAATTGGTTTAAAATTTCGATTAAATTAAATTCGAGATTGAATTTTAACATTTCTACGTACAAATTCACCTCATTAGTGTCAAAAATTATTCTTCGGATAAAATCTAACGCGATTTTAAGCCAATTCGCACACGGCCTAATTAAAAGAACAAAAGAATATAATGTACACACACATACGCATTTGAGTGTTTAACGTGTTAACAACGTTCATTACAAAATAATCCTCGTTAGTAACTTTTTGTTCATTTAAGTATGATCAAACAGCTTTTATGAGCTCATTGATGTTCAAACATAGACATAAACATAATATTTGTTTTGGTTCAGATACTTTTTGAGGTAAATTTTAATAATGTATTGGATTTACTTTAAGACACGTAAATTCACTTGAATTAATAAACCTGCAGCACGTCTTACTTTATGTGTAATTTGTTTTCATTAGAATACGATTTTTATTAATTTCCACTCTCACAATAAAGTATAAAGAGAATTCAGTGAAGTTTTTTTAAGGTTGAGTTTTGTAATTTATCAACTTTATATAAGCTTATAAAAAAGATTTTCCAAGAGGGGGCTGGTAGATTTTGAAATACATACATAGTAACCGAATATCGAAAGACAGTGTTTCGAAAGACAGAGGTTCTAAGGACAAAGATTCGAAAAGACAAAGTTTTGAAAAGATTAAGTTCTGTCCGGAAGACAAAGTTTCGGAAAACAAAAGGTTCGAAATTTTAAATTTTTGAAATTCTTTTCGTTTGAATTAGTTTAAAATAGAGATTAGCAAACTCAGATAAAAATATTGCCCTGATACACGTACTCAAGCGCAATGCACTAGCGACTTTGCGCCATAGCCCAATTATTATTTTTTCTCCGTTTAATGAAGTCATAGGCTGATGAACTTAAAAAAAGGCCAGAAGCTAACATCTTGACACAGGATCATAAAAATGCAGACCAATAATCCGAAATAGGGGGAGAGTACGATAACTCAGGCGCCGCAAAATAATAACGGATTTTTATAGAGAGGTTTAATACAATCATTTTTACTATGGGGGGGGGTCTATCTCACCCCAATTAGGAGGTAGGTACAATTTTAAAAAAAATTACTTAAAATGAAAAAGACAAATTATTAACAAACAACGGCAACACTTACAACGAAGTACTATACCGGGCTTGAAAGCTAGAAATCTGTACCAAAATCTTACATTCAAATTAAATTATTTAATGCAATATTTAAAAAAAAATCGTAAGCAAACTCAAAATTTTGATAAGAAAAATGAAAAAAAATTTAGAACAATTTTTTTCAAAATTGTGAAATGAAGTGCTGAATTGGCCTTCTGTAGTCAAAGCGTTTATCGATTCTAAATCGAACACAAAAAACCGAATGGGGAGATAGACCCCCCCTCCCATAGTAAAAAATGCTTGTTTTTTATTCCTCTATAAAAAACCGTTATCGATTTTTGGCACTTGAGTAAGAAAATTATAGACTTAAAATTTCATTTAATCAACCGTACTAAGCACTTAAAATTGTTGCTTTATCTTATTCTCTATTAACTATCTGCCGACAAAATTAAAACAACCTGGTGGACTTCGTTAAAATCAATTTTGAATCAATAATTTAACAAGTCCAATTGAATAGTTTATTTGATTCAGTAGTCAGTAAAACCCGCTTAAGAGAAACTGAAAAATCAGTCTTTCTTTCACTTAAGCGGGTTTTTGAATTAAACGTTTTTAAATGAAAAAAAACTTTCACTTAAGCGGATCTAAAAATTCCATTAAGCGGAGAATTAATGCTAGAAACAATTGCATTTGTCTGTGAATTATGAAAATGTAGTTTTCTTTTTAATAAATGTCAAAATACGTATACCTCTTGAGCTATTTGAAATGTTGTTTTGGATTTTTGTTTGAGAGGACAAAGCAATTTGTTTATAAAATGTTAGTGTAAACGATTGTGAAGTAATCAGAAATTCAAATGTCATTTTGGTGGTGAAAATGGTAAAGGTGAACAATTAAGCAGAAACGAAAGCATTTAGCAAATTTTTCGTTCTGTGCGATTCTTTTTTTTTTGTTTTCACTTAAGAGAGTTTTTTTTGTATTGAAAAATATAAAATTGAACTGAAAATATGTTTCACGTAACCGGGTTTTTCACTTAAGCAAGTTTCGCTTAAGCGGAGTGTTTTTAAGGTAATTATGCTCGAAAAATACTCGGGGATGAAAAAAGTGTTTCAGAAAAGCGGGTTATTCTCTTAAGCGGTTTTTACTGTCATATTAAAAAATCTTCGTACAAACAAAGTACGCATGTTTTGGATGTTTTTGATGCACTGAATCCATATCCGACTTCAAAATTGTTCCATAGTGATCGATTTTTGAGACATGTGGTTTAAAAATTTAAAAAAAAAATATATAATTTTTGTTTAGAATATAGCATACTATACGTGGTGGGGCAGAATAGAAGTCAAAAATATTTCTTATATTCTAAGAAGGCAGTTTAAAGTTCCATTTAGCATAATCACACTTTCTGATTACAAACAAAATAAGCAAACAAAATATTAATTGTCATTGCAAATTGAGAATAAATATAATGCATGTATGTACAAATAAACAACAACATTAAACCTCATTTATGGCTTAAGTTATATGATTTAGATAATCAGCGAAAATTAAAAAAAATTCCTTGGGATTTTTCTTAAAAAGCATTTAAATTTAAAGATGCCAATTAAAGTGAGCCCTTTAACTAATGGAAAGTGAATGAAGAGAAAATTTAATGGAGTGTTCTTAATGAAGTAATTATACCTTTAAAATGGTTTAGTTCAATCGACAAAACCCTGTTTTTAATGGACTGTGAATAAGTTTGGCACTTAGTTTTTTGACCTTGTGAGGAAGAGTATGTATTTTGTAGGCCCAATTTCAAGCTATAATCTTCTAAGCATTGCAAAGCCTACCAACAACTGAAACCTTTCAATTAGGTAAATATACCTTAAAGTTAAGAATCCTGAAGGATAAAAGCTTTACTCTTAGTTTGTTCTCAATTAAAAGAGGCATGCGCTTTAGTTAAAGCTCCCATTTAAATATTTATTAAAAAAAATGATATAAAGTTAGTGCCGCAAGTTGGCAGCTATACGAAACTATAATAGTGTCGTAGAAAGATTGGAAAGGACAGATAAAAAGCCAATAAAGCAATACTTATTTATTACTTACCATTTTTTTTTTTGCAAACCTAAATACTTGCTTGAAAATTAAAACGAAGTAAAATTTTAAGCTCGTAAAAAAAAAGAAGACGTTTTTCTTCTGCTTGATGTCTTGTGAATAATTCTTTAGTTCTTATTAAAATTAATATGCTTAGCGATTTAAGTAACATACTTGAACTAAGATTGAGAAATGGCTTTTATTTATACCGACAAGTGAAATCCATCTACAAGACAGGCATATATAAGCCTTTAATATTAAATTTATAATAAATATTTTATATATTTTTAGCTTAAGACATCAAAACTTTTGTCGTTGGTAAAACCAATGAAATGGGACTATTTATTGTAATCCGTAATATTTTTCACTGATCGTTCGTATGGAAAGAAGTGTTTATGTTACCTATTTATTTTTTGTAGTTAATATTTATTACAATCTATAAACTGAGTATTAATTCTTTTTGGACAAGTTCGCCATTTAAAAGTAAAAAACAAAAATAAGTTATTTTTGACTTGAACATTTTTTATACATACTTTTGTTTTTTTTTTACCAAAATTTTAAAAAATGATATTTTTTAAATGATCACTCTTTAGAAAAATATTTTGATGTTTTCTTTACATAGAGTTTTTTTATAACACTTAACGTTTAGTGGTTATACGCAAAAAACTGACATTTTCCTCATTTTACATTTTTTTAAATATCGATGTCTTAAAAAACAACCTTATTTTAAAACAAAAGCAGGGATTAGAGTTTTGCATTAAAAAAAAGCTGCGTCGTGTTTAATTGTGAGTACATATTGACATTGTTTTTTAATAGCTTGGCTTACAACTATATATTTTTTAGTAAATTGCCCCTCCCATCGTTTACAGTGACTATATTCTGAGGTATTTAAGCGAGCTTGTAGCTCCTGGGTTGAGTATTTAACACAAGATAAACATATGTCATCTCAACCTGGGCCGAAAATCCGACCCTCATACAACTCGAGATCTCGATCCTGTAAATTTAGTAGGTATACAGGTGTGACAAAAAGCTAGAGCATGTAGGTTGAGTCAAGACAAGACTTGTGATGTCAGCGGTCATCAGTAGCGGAATGCTTAGTGCATACGGCTTCGTAGACTGAGTAAATCTGATGCGTGGGTTCAAATCTCGCATGATATAATAAAATTGGATAAAATATAATAAAATTGGATTAAAGCTCAGCACCACTAAAAAGGAGACTGATGATGATAGGGCTTGGCCACCCCTTGAAATAGCTACATATATCTTCAGCCAAACAAAAATAAAACGAATTAAAAATACCTAAACAAAATTAATTCGTAAACAATTGGTGTAGCGCCTTTAAGTTGTTGTTGTTGTTCACAAATTCAATGAAATTGACGGAATAAAGAATGGTCAAGTCTAAGAAACTGACATTCTAGTATGAATAGTACAATAATAATAATAAGAAATTAAAAGGAGCACCGAATATTAAAAAAAAAACAAAACTACCTAAATTTGGAAAAAATTTAGTTTGAACACATTTTTTTTTTAAATTTTTTTTTTCAAATTTTGAGTTTGAAAATAATTATTTCAAAAACTGTTATTTCAATACAAAAAAAAAGTATAGCATGACATTGTAAGGTCTGCCGTTGTTTTTTATAATAATTTTTTTTCTATTTCAAGTCGATTTGTTACAAAATTGCTGTAAAAAAGAACTAAATTTCGAACAACTTCTGTTATCGGTGCATTTTTTTCAAAAGTTTTTAAATGACCGAGTTAGAAAATCGTTTAATTTAAGATGAAGGCTAACATCCAGGTGCTATATTTGGTCAAAAAGTTTACCTAAAATTCTTTATGAACCCATCAATCGATTAAACAATTTTAAAAAAAAAAACATTTAACTTTTGCTCCATTACAAATGGATGCCTATCCTAATATATGTACATTTTGACTGGACTAGATAATAACCAGAATCCTATTCGAAAATAATCTTGAGGGTACCATTAAGAATTTTGTTTATTCGTTTCTTCAATCAACTTTCGTATTGCGTTTAAAAAATAAATACAGAAACCGAAACTACATACATACATATACATTTTCGATAATTCTCCTTTATCCTATATTAGAACAATCGAATGAAATGTTAAATCGATTTACTTGGCCTGTTGTAGATACTCATATATCCCATATCCCCTGGGTGATATTAGCAACCTTGTTCTTTTGTTCACATTTATTTGGACAAAACAATAATGACTTTCGAACTTCTTCTGGCCAACTTGTTGAATCTTTTGTGTTGGCACGGAATTACCATAGAAGCTTATGTGTATGTTCCCCCATTGCCATCCCCAAAAACAATATTATTCTCCTTAACGTGGGTCTTGCGGAGTATGGAATTCTTCTCAGCATACCATCATAACCATCGAGGGGAACATTTTCCTATTGTCCAGTCCAGTTGAATTAAGATGAACTCTAATAACAATGGCTGCATTGTGGGCAAAAAATTTGGTATTCATTGAATTTGATTTTTTTTTTGTACGTAATTCCTTCATGATGTACATCATAGGTATTAGGTGTGACGTCGTCGTAACTTGAGAGTATAGGTTATTGGATTTTTAGATTTTATGAAATGGACTTTAATTGAAATGGATCGATTTTCATAGAAACCGGTTGCAATATCCTTTGCATTTTAAAATCTTTAATGGTCGAACTGTATGTCGTAATAAATATCTATAAACTTATCTCAAGAGAGTTTTGGCGCAATCCTTTTCGTGGCATTCTTCGGTTTATTCACCACAATATTAATTGATACTGCAGGCAGTTCTAGAAATGCCTTTGGAAATGTTTTCCGTTAATTAAAGTCTTAAAATGGCCTCTAGTGATGAAAACTCAATTATCATTGCAAATTAAAAGCAGGATACAATATATGTACATATATTGAGTAAGTTTGTAGTTGACGTTGTGTATGCGGAAGGACATTGTTTATTTAAAATTTGTTTTTACATCGTACTCAGTTTTCATTTTATGTAGATACCGTGTGTGTGTGTGGTCGTTGACCATTAGTATTATGTTTTGTTTTTTAGAAAAATAACCAAAATTTGATCGATATCCTGCCACCAAAACAAGAATGTGATTTTTGTAATTTATTGATAAAACTAGTTTTTTTGTTTCAAAATGTTATTTAAATTGAAAAGTAAATTTGATTGGTCGACAATTTTTAATAGAAGATGGAGCCGGATTTTGCCACACAACCTTTCTTTCTTGCACAAAGCTTTAAATTCATCTGAATAGGAACCATTCTAATACTGAATAAATTATCGTCTATATCTGACCTTCCGACGAAAACTTCTGTTTGTATTGAGATTGCTGAGCACCATCGCAGCCCCATTTGATCAATATTTCAAGATGTTTTTCGCCACCTTGAAGTTCAATTTTTTCAAGTTCCCGAGCCAAACAGAGCCGTTCTATGATGTATGATCGACCCGACCAAGCATTACGCGTTTTTCTTTTTTAGTTCAGAGTTTGTTCAGAGCAGAACACTGAGCAGAACCTGAGCGAGCGGAGTAAACTCTGTGCAGAGTGTGCTCAGAGCACTCCAATTTAATTAGGAAACACACCTGAGCACTGAATTGTCATATTTGTCAAAATGCATGAAAACTGTATGAAGTTGGCTGCGCTCAGCTTTTTACTCCGTTCGCTCGGTTATTTAATCCTATGCTTATAGAGCACGCTCCGAGCTAGCTCTGAACGAAAAAAGAAACACAAGTTCCGAACTCTGAGCGCTCTGAGTTTAAAAAGAAACAACATTTTTGTTTGACAATTCGAGCTCAGCTCTCAGCTGCTCTGAACTAAAAAAGAAAAACGCCTATTGAAGTTGATTTTTAGCATAAGTTTCTTCTTCGCGTTTAGAACTTTTTCATAAGAAGGGAAAAGATCTTTGTACTTAAAGTTGATTTTTTGGCGTTTAACTTGATACTGATGTTTTGATAAAATAATATCAATCATTAAAGCAAATGCTTCATCGGGAGACAGAGGTAGATGGGATCCATTATCAGAACTTCGATTTAAAAAAAAAATGTTTTCACTTCAGTACCTTTACTAGATGAGGCTTCCGAAAGATCCTTAATGATGTTTGCTGAGTCCCTTTTATCCATTTTGTGAAGCACAACTTCACCAGCTTTAATTATTTTATCAGGGCTCGATGAATTTATTATTTTTTGAACTTTGCGTGTTTTTGATTTTTCACAGCATTCCTCAAAACTTTTTCTTGTTCTTCCCATCTTTTTTTTTTTTTTTGACTGAGCTCTGTTTATTATGTCAGGCAACATGTACGTATCCTCTAACCAGTCTGAGTTCGTAGATACAAATTTGTTGACATGCCTACCGCTTTTCACCCATTTTTCACTAATTTTAAGCAGCAAATTCTTGAAATATGTATTAATTATTTTTCGAGCATCTTAAGACAGTTCTGGAAGTTCAAATTGGCCAACAACAAACGCTCTTACCACATCAACACTTTTTGTTTTCTCAGTTTGCCGCCAAATTTCAAAAATTTGTCTACGCGAAATTGATGGGAGACCATTCTAAAAGTGAAAATACTTGTAAGTGTCGGAAAACCGTGCAAAAAGTTTTTCTTTAACTTGATAGTTAACACTCCTAAGAATAACTTTTTATAAATTTTGAGCCAGAACTCAGTGAAACTATTGACTTTAACTCCACTTGAAAATTCAACAAAAAAAATATCAAGCCCAATTTTTCACTTTGAACCTAAGCAACTATATAAAAAATTATTTCAAGAAAATATTTATTAATGAAATCATTTTTCTATTACCCAGAAACTATTCCATTCAAGAAAAAAAAAATTATTGCGATAGACTCACCGTTACACTTTTAGTAGCTGAAAGAAACCACACAAAATAATACTTTTCTCTGCTATCGCTAAGTGGCTTTCATAAAATACTAACTTCTAAGCCTAATATTTCCTAATTAGTAAGAGAAATCGAAAAAAATTGATTTACAGTTACCTATGTATATTATATTGAGAAGCTATCCATTTCATTTTGAAGCAATTCGCTTTACTTTGATTTTTACATTTTGTCCCGCTAGACTAGCGAATCCGACCACTGTGCGACGTCAAGTTCGCAAGCTAGAATCGTTTAAAAATTGTCCTATCACGTTTAAAATACTCTAACACTCGACTGGCCTTCAAAACGTTTGCTAAATTGCTAGAAAATTGGTAAATATTGAAAAAGTAGAAAATCAATAAAATGATTTTATGTGAAGTCCTGCGTAAGTGCTAATAGCGGTTTTTGGTGAAATTGGTTCACTCAACAAAAATTGGGAGCATATGTACATAGCATACGATGTAAAACTTAATACGAAATTAATGACCAACTTGCATAAAACATTTTTTTCTTAATAAGTATTAAACTTGTTTTTGATCAACTCTTCATTTTCCCAATATTCAGTTTCCGATTGAACTACAATCAAGTCTACATAATTACCGAAACTCCTTCAGTCTATCATGAATTTCATAAAGAACTACCGATTTCTACACTACAGTCCTGTTGGATTTGACAAGAAGGTACCTACAAAATATTCTAAATTATCAACAAAAGGAAAGATTTAGTAACAAAAGAACTATTATTTCACAGATTCAAAGTTCTCTGTCAAGCAATCTCTCTCTAACAATATCACCACCGCAATCTTTATCTGTTGAGCCACCAGCTAGAATTAAAACTATTCAAGTCTTTCGATGGGATCCAGAGAATCCAAATAATAAGCCATACATGCAAACATTTAAATTTGACTTAAATTGGTTGATTCGACAATCTCCAATGGTCCTGACGGCACTAATTGTAATTAAAGAGAAATTGGATGGTTCATTGGCATTTAGGCGATCCTGCCGTGAAGGCATTTGTGGTTCATGTGGCATGAACATAAATGGAATAAACACTCTAGCTTGCATCTGGTAGGCACAGTTTATACCAAATTATATTAATTTCTAAAAAATATTAAAACATTCTTGCAGCAGAGTTGATGATAATTTATCGAAGACTATAAAGATCTACCCTTTGCCTCATATGTATGTCCTAAAAGATTTAGTTCCAGATATGACACATTTCTACAATCAATATCGAATGATTGAACCATGGTTATCTCGGAAGTAAGTAGTTTTTATGCAATGATTTGCTTTACTAAAAACCTGAGACTGAGACACTATTTCCTACTTAGGCCGTGTGTGAATTCGGTTAAAATCGCGTTAAATTTTATCCAAAGATTAATTTTTGACACTAGTGAGGTGAATATGTACGTAGAAATGTCAAATTTTAATCTCGGATAAAATTTAATCGAAATTTTAAACGAATTCGCACACGACCTTACTATTCTATTTATGTTGTATAATCAGAATAACTAGGATATATAAGATCAGAAACAGGCTGAATTTAGGGTTTTATGGTAAACTATAATTATCTACCAAATTTTGGCCCGAAAACCTTATTTAGCTTGTATTATGTGGGTACAAGAATATAAACAATATGATTCCGTTTTGCATATTTACACACATATATGCATGAAAATTACAGTTTATTTGGAAAACTTTTGTTGGTTACTGACCTTGGGTTATTTTATATATGTAAAAATATCCTCATTCTCTGCTCAGAGGTCTCTCGCCCTCTTCTACGCTCTTGTTGAGTCCACTTAAAAATATTTAAAAAGCCACTGCCCATTTTCTTTTGAAACCAAAAACAAATTATAAAAGTAATCTTCATAAATTTTTGACCTCTAAAATATTGGTTGTCTTACGCGCGTGTAAAGCAGCCATATTAACACTGTAGAAGAATTGTTATAATGAGAATTAGTCAAAGGTTTCTAGACAGGAATTAAAGAATCTTGAAATGTTGGTAGCTTTTACTACAATATGCTACTTTAAGCTATTTTTAATCACACGAATTGAAGGTTAAGAGAGGCTTATTACGATTCGCTAATCGAACGTTCGATTCGAGTCGAACGTTTTGGCGAACGTTTTATGGTAACGTTTATGGTAAAAAATCCACCAAATTGTTTGTAAGAAATCAAAAAATCAACACCCGGAAGTGCGATCTATCAGCTTGTTAATTTTGTGTATCGGTATGTTATTTAAAAACAGCGGTTTTCAATTGATATTGGCAATTTTTACTTTTTTAAATTGATTAAACATATTATACATATTTTGAATGAAAATTTAATGATTTTACCTAATAAATTCGTGTTTTATTTGTTTTCGCCGGCTAGTCACTAACAAATTTAATTCGCCTTCTTTTGACGTCTGAGGCGAGGCATTTGACTCGCCAGTATTTTGGTTCGCTTCGCGAACGGTAATAGGGCCCTTTCCCTTAGCTATGGAAAAAGAAGCTTTAGATAAAGAAATCTAGCGATTACTATTTTAAAATAGCTATTACTACATGATACCTTTCACTAGCTAGCTTAAACTTAGTTTTATACTTAAATCCAAGTTTTAGCATTAGGGCCTTATTACGGTTCGCGAAGCGAACGTTCTACAATTTCATATTAGGGTTGGCGAATGAACTCATTCGCCAAAAATTCATCGAAAATTCATTTATATATAGCAAATCATTGCTATTGATGTCAAAGTAAAAAAAATAATTGTCATAAATATAATTTTGTGTGTGGAAATTTTGCAGTTTTCTTCAAGTTTTAAACGTTTTTTTAATAACTTCAATTAACAAGACCCATTGATTTGATTAACTTCTTCAATTATTTTGACACCAACGCGATTTGCACCATCTGATTTCATTAACTTGTCTTATCTTAATTTTCTAAGAAACAAATTTTAAGATCATGAAGTGGTATTTACGAAGTTATTTAGGTATATATAGATATCTTTTTTCAAATTTCAAAATTGGTAAACCAATTTTATAGATTTATTAGTGTAGATTTGAAAATTCAATGTCAAAAAAAGTTAAATTCTAAAGCAGGTATTACCAAAATACAATACTGTTTGAATTGTTTAGAAGCCAGGTTCCAAAATGATAACAAAATCGGTCAAGCCAATAAAAAGCTTTATACGTGCATAATTCTAAAATAAGGCAATTTTAGGAATAAACGCTAAATATAAAATGAACTTTTTGGGAAACTCCTGAAACTCAGTTTTCGAAGTTTAATAAAACCCGTTAGACCCGTTTTAGAAGAAATTAAAGGAAAAGCGAAATCGTAGTATGGTTAACTATCCGTTTTAGATAAGCCAAAACAAAAATTCAAATTTCCCTTCTGGGGAATCACGCATTCTCTATACTAAATTTTAAAATTAATCCACCCATTGACGCTCTAGCTCAAATATAATTGAACCTTCCCTATTTCACAACCTTAAAATCCCTCTATCTCTCATTCAGCCAGTAAAAAGTATTAATTGGAACTGGTGCATTGTAATATTTTCGGTTAAATCTGCATGTCTCTTTTTAACGCACATAAAATCTTCCCGTCTCACTGGATGCACTTTTCTTTTTTGGCATGAATCTTCACGATCTACTTTTTTTTTATTATTATTTGTAGATACATGTACATCATTAATGGTGGATTTACATATTGTTGGTCTTATTAATTAGATTTTTGGCTGTTTAAACTATGTAAGTATTTCGAAACAGTCAGAAATATGCTTTATTTAATAAAAAAAATATTGCATTTGTCAAGGTTTAGACAATAGATTACATTGTCTAAAGCAAGATAAAAAGATAGATTACTTTAGCAAAAATTAGAAAGGTTTTTTAAAAACTTGGACGGCTGTCTAAAGTTAGACAACGTTTATTAATAAAACCATGTATCTTCATGCGAGTTCTGCAAAAAATAAGTCCCCTTTCACACAGGGCAACTGAGTTGCCGGCATCAATTAGTTCATAGGCGAGAAGGCTGGAAGAAAGAGGGGGAAATGAAATCTCCCCGGTCAACAAATTCAGGAGATTTTTTTGACGTTTCTCTTCACACTACGTTTGTGTGCGTTCAACCAAGGTAATTTAAAACGAAAATAAAGAAAATTTCCGGGTTTTTGTTGCTTGCGTGTGAAAGGTACAAGAGATTTGTTAAGGAGATTTAAAGAAAACGTCAAAAAAATCACCAGCAACTAGTATTTTCGTGTGAAAGGGGACTAAGGGATACAAAATATAAAATGTATGTTTGTTGGATAGAGAGAGAAGAACAAAATGCAGAGATCTTGATTATAGGAACGCATATGTAGATTATGAACATGTTCATCTTCATGGTGGTGCTCTTTCACACATTCGGTTTTTTGGCATCACTCTATCCCGCTCTACTTTTCTTGATGTTTGCAGATGAAGATACATGTAAATCCATCATTAGTGGATTCGAAATTATATATGACAGAAACATAATCTGCCTTTTCCACAAACTTCAGCATTTTGCTCATCTCTCTCGTTAAAATAATTTCTATCATTCACTTGTAGAAACAAAAATGCATAAAAAAAGCACAGCTTTTTAATTACATTTGGTCAATTATTGGGAAACTACGAAGTATCGTAGATTCGATGCTATAAAATGCGCAGCTGCCATAATTTTCTATCAACATTTTTGTAGAAACTGTGAACGCCATTTGTATTTTATCCACACGAGAAAAAACTCATCTGACATTTCTTTTCAAAGTTTGACAGAACAATTTTGGCAAGCAAGAAACAACGCAAGCAAAAGTAGTCTCCTGGTGTTGGCGCAGTCCAGTTAATAAATTAAAAAAATACGAATTTCTGTCTAAAAAAAGTAAATTGCAAGCGCAGTGTCGTTTCAATTTAGTTAAATTCAAACAATAAATAATCCTATTATCCAAACAAATTAAAATGGCTTTGGTGAATGAGGCGAAATTGGTTCTCAACCGTTTTGGTGCTTTTGGTCGACAGGTAAGGTTCAAGAAAAGGTGTTTATCGCTTGCAAATGATTACATAATTTTTTACTTTTATTGATTCTATTATTTTTTTTCTGCTTGTTTATATAAAAATTGTTGTAGAATTTGTCATAAGACTACGTCGACAAAGTATTTTAAAAAAATAATTACTATACCTTTTGTGAAAAGTCGATGGAAAGCGGCGGGTAGTTTATTATGTAAAACCCGAAATACTGCATTTCACAACAATTTGAAATCAAAATTTTCCACTGGTAGGTTAATTTAGAAGTTATTCTTCCTACAACGATGTTAGGTATTTTGCTTCCCAACTACCTAAACAGGTAATATTTGGCCCAGTCAAAAGGCTAATATATATTAAGTCGAGACAGTGGCAGGATGTCGTAGGTACTCATTATATGTTGTTTTTGATGACGACGACGTAACCTGTATAAACTGCACGTAAACTATTACGTTCCTAAATTTTAATGAGGTTCTAATAGATTTGATAAAACTGACGCTTCACTAAGAAGAAACGTTTGTTTCATCAATCAATTCAATCATTCAATCTGTCCAGCTGCAATAAGATTAATAAAAAAGTTTCCTATAGGTATCTTAGAATAACATGGTGACTGTTTAAAAAAAAAGCCAAATTAGAGATCATAACTACTGATAAACAAATTATGTGAGTAAGCGAATAGGATTTGGTATGCAAATATAAAAAATGTATGTTATTTTTTTTTAAACTTTTTTTTTTTGGAAAATTTTGTTGTTTGTTATTCACTACATAGAAGAAAATTGTTAAAAAATTTGACTAAAATTTTTAAAATTTGTGAAAGAGGTGAAGGAAAAGTAGTTCGAACTTAGTAAATATATTAAAAACACTTGTTTAGGCTGTACCTATTTCAATAAAAAATACCCAAAATCGGTACATGAAAATATAACTGGTGATTATAAGGTTTTTGTATTTACATAAATGTACATTTCTCCATAGATTCGTGCAGTTTCGACCACCTCAACATCTCTATCTGCTCCAGAACCCGAGAAAAAAAAGGAACCACAAATTAAAACCTTTCAAATCTACAGGTTTTGTCCAGATGCACCCGACAAGAAGCCCTTTATGCAAACCTTCGAAGTCAACTTGAGGGAATGTGGTCCTATGGTGTTGGATGCTTTGATTAAAATCAAAAATGAAGTCGACCCAACATTAACTTTCCGCAGATCGTGTCGCGAAGGTATTTGCGGATCATGTTCGATGAATATCGGTGGAGTTAACACATTGGCTTGTATTAGGTTCGATAGAGAATTAGGTTTTCCTAGAAAAAACTGATTTATCAATGAATTCCTTTGATTTTGTTCTTACAGTGAGATCGATACAAACCTCTCTAAGCCATTAAAGGTGTATCCATTACCGCATATGTATGTGTTGAGGGACTTAGTTCCAGATTTGAACAACTTCTATAGGCAGTACAATTCCATTCAACCTTGGTTGCAACGCAAGTGAGTTTCAACTCCCATCCAATCGGCATTTCCTTTATCGAATCCTCCCCCACCTTCCACAATGCATTAACATGTCCTTTTTCTCACTTAACCATTTTTAAAAAATATATTTTTTTCTTATATGAAGAATTAATTGATGTTTTTTTTTATAGAAACGAAGCAACCGAATCGAAGGGTAAGGCACAATACTTGCAATCGCTTGATGATCGTCAAAAGTTGGATGGTCTGTACGAATGCATCTTGTGCGCATGTTGCTCAACTGCCTGCCCATCGTATTGGTGGAACGGTGAAAAGTACCTTGGACCAGCTGTTCTTATGCAAGCCTACCGCTGGATAATCGATTCTCGTGACGAAAACACCAACAAACGTCTCGACCAACTGAGGGATCCATTCAGTGTGTACAGGTGTCACACAATCATGAATTGCACACGCACCTGTCCCAAGGGCTTGAACCCTGGACGAGCCATTGCTGAAATCAAAAAACTCCTCTCTGGCTTGGCTAAGAAACCAGAACCCACTATGGAAACTGCTGCTTTGCACAAGTAGAGAAAGATCTCTGAGTCTACGAATAACAAAAAAAAAAACATCCTTTCCTATTCTCTCCATTTGAACGCTGTGCTGTACTTAGTTTGACCATCTCAACAATCTCTTCAATTTTCTAGCAGTTGTAATTTATTTAATTTTCTAAACTTGCCGAACTGTGGCGGATGTTATTAATGATGATATTCAATAAATTTGTTGTAAACAAAAACTTTGTATTTCTTCAGGCTCAGAAAGATTAATACTAAGTACTGTAAATACCTATAATGTATATTATTTTTTATATACTACTCGAAACTCTATACGAAGGAACTCAGGGAGAAATGGTCAAAAAATAAGGTGATTTATAAATCTGTGATTGTGCGAAGTTGCTCTAAAACATTCAATTGAAAAATTTGATGTAATTATTATTTTTATTGCAATCCTTAGCTAATCCATCTTTACACTAAGGTATCTCCGTATAGGTTGTTTTTGTGTGGGATATACCACGGCCCTTATTTTGTAAAACGATCGAACTATTTTTATGTACATAATGTGAAAAAACGTTGAAACGCCCTAAGGTCGCTTTTTCCTTCTTCTTGAAGGTTGAAAACTTAATTTTCTCTAGAACCAAAGCTACCAAGCTAACCATACCAATGTCATCATTGCTTCACTTTGGAACCACTTTTATTGCAATAGAAAAACCCTATGGCTCTTTTAGACCTCCGGCAGATAGTCCATCGCACTAAACCATCTCGCCATGGGTACTACTACAAAATAAAAAAAAAAACTGAAGCAAACAAGAAAAAAAAAACACCAAATTATTCCACAAACTTCGAGCGCTTCTGTTAGAATCTGATGATTCCATTGAATTTCTTAAATTAGACGCCTCTATCGAGATATTCCGTCGGAGCGGATTATTCTCCGCGATGTCGGAGGATATCGGAAGAAATCCTTATGAATCTGTCAAAAATGTCACTCAAAGACGCACCTCATCAGCAACGCAAAACACCGGTGTGCGTTCCATAATTTCGGGCAAATGTCCCGAACAGCTGTTCGGAAAAACACCTCAAAGCTAAAATCTCCTGATTCGTATAAAATCGGAGAATTTTCCGCTCCGACGGATACATCGATAGGGCCGAGAGTCTTGAATAGTATCATTTTTATTGAATTTGTGGAATAACTTGGTTCATAGTCACGAATTCCATCGTAATCGGAAACTTGTTACAAATCCCGAAAAAAAAAATACCACAGAATCCATCGTAGTGGAAAATCTCATACAAATTGCAGTCACGAACGGATTCGGTGATAGTTTTTTTTTTTTTTTGGGATTCGTAAAGTTTTCGATTACGATGGAATATTCGTGATAGGGCTGAGCAACTAGGGTCAGAGTTGTGAATATTATTATTGTTTGACATCTTTAATAAATTGAAATCTATAATTTAGCCGTTTTTATAAAGCTCTTTTAACTATTTAACAGCATTTTAAATCTTTTAAAAACTTAAAAGAACATAAGCCTGCTTTTTAATTTTAATCCCAAGGATTTTCCTGACAATTCTATAAAGCATTACATTTAGGAGAATAGTTCTTAACCCATATTTTCAAATTTTTTAACGATTATTCTTATATAGGGTCAGTTGGGGTAATTGGAGACAGTTTTTTGTAATTTCAAAGACATCAAATTAATTAATTTCACTTATGTAAGTTCTAAAAAAAAAACTTTTTGATTGGAAAACTTTTTTTTAAATAATATTTTGTACATGATATGCAAGCTGTTATTTATATTTATGTTTTATTTTAAGCCTGATTTATAGATTTAAGATTTTATGCAAACAATAGATTTTTTCCCAGGCGTCAACGGACTTAAAACATAAACGGACATAAAACAAAATTTTTGTATTTGTGATTTATCGATGATTAATTTCAATTTTGATTTCATTTCGCATTGATGAATAAACTAGGCTTTAAGCCTGGAATATCGGCGGGTATTATTATAATCTTTTTACTTAACTGCAGTTAAAGATCTATTGGATCAATGAATATAGGAGAATTATTCGACTTCAAATATTGGAATGACGTAACCATAAAAATTAAAATAAATTTCATAAAATTCAATTAAAGCCACTTTTGTCCTAAAAACACTTTAAAATTACTATGAATATGGTCCATATTGTCTTTAAAAGCAGATTTTTAATAAGTTTCCCGACTTATTCCCGTATTTTTTTTTGTCAGATAGAATATAGAATTCCCATTTTTTATGTCTATGTCCCCTTTCACACGAAGATACTAATTGCTGGTGATTTTTTTGACGTTTTCTTTAAATCTCCTTAACAATCTCTTGTACCTTTCACAAGCAAGCAACAAAAACCCGGAGATTTTCTTTATTTTCCTTTTAAACTACCTTGGTTGAACGCACACAAACCTAGCGTGAAAAGAAACGTCAAAAAAATCTCCTGAATTTGTTGACCGGGGAAATTTCATTTCCCCCTCTTTCTTCCTGCCCTTCTCGCCTATGAACTAATTGTTGCCGGCAACTCAGTTGCCCTGTGTGAAAGGGGACTATGTCTAACTTTATACAACCGTCCAAGTTTTAAATAAAAATGATTATGCCGGATTTACACGAGTGACAAAATGCCATTAAATTGGTAATTTTATACCAATTAACTGTCATAAAACCGGATTATGACAATTTATTGGTATAAAATGACAAATTTAATGACATTTTGTCACTCGTGTAAATCCGGCATTAGTTGTTGCTAAAGTGATATTACTTTTAATCTTAGTTACGACAACGTAATCGATAGTCTTAACCTTGACAATGTAGTATTTTCTTTTTTATTAAATAAAAGCATATTTCCGACTATTTCAAAATACTTACGGTTATACGAATATTAATATTTGGAACTACTTATCCAAATTGCAGCCATACATCTTCGAATCTTTATACCTACCTACTCTTTTATGTTAATCATTACTTTACCAATACTTTCTATCTCAGCAACACTTAAGAGCTATTCGAAAATGGCAACATTCCTTATTTTCGTTTCGTTAAAAAGTTCATCGCACTTTCGGTTTTCAACACCAACACATGGTTACCCGCAGGGCCATCGCTATAGAAATATATATATATAGACATAAACGCCATGGATGACGTCACTTTTATAATCTCACTCAATTTTGTGCCATAATCAACTCGTAACAAGTGAAACTGAACTATAATTCAAATTTCAAATACAAATGTGTGTTAGAAGAGATCTACCCCATTGGACACATGCTATTCCTTGATAAATAATATTTTTTCATTTTTTCAAATAAACCGACACTCAAAATATATTTCGTTCAATAAATTCATTCTCATTAATGAACTTGATGTAAAAGTGTCAACGCGTAGAATTTGTAGAATGCTCTTCGTTCGGTGAATAATCAAAAGAAAATTTGTGAATTGTTTTGAAAAAAATATGAAAAACTGTGTTAAAAAGAAGTGAAATTGAAAAAAAAGTCAATTAAAAAATAATTGTTCAACATTTGCGTGTGAAGAATTCTGAAAAATTAATTTAATTTCAATCGTTTTAAGGTAAATAGCAATTCCATTCCATTACTAAAATTCCACAACGCCGCCGTATTGTCGACTTTTTTCTTCGACATCGTCGTTCTGCGGGTTTCCCCACTACCTACATGGATATACAATTTATAATTGTTGTACCTATCTGATTAATTAAATCAAGAATATAAATTTATATTCATTTGACAAATATAGGGCACACCTAAAAAAAAACGATGCAAATACATAATATGATTCGTTGTTGAACAACTCATCATCGTCGTCTGCAGTTTGTTGTGCGAATTTGTGATACCGCGCGCCAAGCGTACGTGAATTTATGTTAAAAATAGTATTTGTTCAAACATTTGCCTTGAGCAATACTCTGTAAAGCACAATTAATATAAATAAATCTATTTTTGTAATTATAACTGTGGCAAAAAGCTTGTAAAAGTGTTTTTGGTAAATTACATGCGAGGAGAGTCGAGCGAAGGAGGCACAACTACAGCACAGAATATCGGCAATGAGAGCAGTGCGCAATAGATTCATAACCTGAACCTGGCATTAGAACGATGATCTGGGCGATGGATAAGTTGTTGATGCATTCTGCACTGCGATCATAGAACAGTTTAGTCTCGGGGTTTTCTTGGATATTTTTTTTTTAATATTATGACCATTTACTCGAAATCGCAAAGATTACTCAGCCAAGTGGAACGCGCCAAAAAAATTGTTCAGGGTGTTATCCGGAAAGTGAGATGAAAAGATAGCCCTTGTGCTAAGCACTGTGGTGTTAAACAGGGTTTGATTTTTTTTTTTTTTTAAGAAAAAAATTATCAGAGACAAGACAAGCGATGATTTAAGAGAAAAGACATCATCTTCATTGTAATATCCACATTAGAATGAAAACCATTAGGTATATATTTTTGTCAGCTAACTTTTTGCGATATCAGAGCCTAGTTTAAGCTGTTTGCAAATGTATCATTCGAAAAAATTCAATTAGGTGTTTTGCTTTTCTATATCAACTGATAGAGGAATTCAAATCTGCTTACTATCTGAAGAGATTTATGAAAAACACTTTTGAACTGTTGAGCGTGTTTACTTTTACGAACTCGGGGTATGCTACTGAGAATTGCGTAATGTACAGTTTTATGAAAATTTCGAGTTTACTGAAAACAAATAGTAGGCGGAATCCTAAAATTGAACTTGGCAGAAATATTCTTCCTTGTCGCCAACTTCTAAATGTTTACTTTGAATTTGGTAGGCATGTTTTCAAAAATGTTTTTATCAGGGTTTTTTATTTAAGACGGTTTAATAAACAGTTTTTGTAGATAAATTGTTGTAAAATCAATGGGAATAAATTAAGTTTTTTAAATAAGCAGATTTTTCAGTTAAACAAGTTTCAGTTTAACTGTGACTACAAATTACTAATTAACTAAATCTTAGTTCGACTTTATGACTTTTTCTGCGTTGATGTTTGTTCTGTAATATCTGTAATAAAAAAAATGTAGGTAGGTACCTACCTACCTACCTACCTACAAAAATCTTAATCAAAATCAAAATTTTCAATAGACGACCTTTTAACTGTCAGCTAACAAGTTGTCTGACAGTCTTTTATATTATAAACAAGTAGGTATTAATTTTTTCTGTGCCTGAAAATTATCAGTAAAAAAAATTGTAATTTATTTCCTTGATACCCTCTTGAAGACCTCACTGTATGTTCAAGCTATATCTCTGTTGGTAACATATTGTATAGAGCTATATCTATACACAAAAGTTCTGATAGTTGGAGCACACCAATACTCAAAAACAAACATTTGATTTGAAAAACTAATAAAAAACTTATGTTTACTTTCTTTTTATAGAATAACCAACCCATTGGTGTAATAGTGCTACAATGGGAGACATCATAAGAGAGACTAGAAATCGTTCTCGATCTAAAACACCATTTCTAAGATCACAATGCGATAGTGAGTCATGTGCACATGCTGGCGAAGAAGGGCACTCACATCAACATCATCATGAAAAAAAGAAGAAAACTCCAAATGTTCAGTAAGTTGAAATTAAATTTAAATTCAAATAAAATGGGCACGCAATTTTTAACGGCTATCCGACTAAACATTTACAACGTGTTTCCCTTCCATCCATAGCTTGTTTCATAAATTAATAAAAAATGCTGTTCACATTGCCATGAAACATGCATAAATAACTATAAAAATATCTTAAATTAAATTAAATACGTACCTACAAAATGTACATAAAGTTTCAGTTCAGCTAAGAAAAAAAAATAAATAATTATTATGAATTCCGTCGTCACCGTGGTGCTGCTCGCTTATGTTTATTTACTCCAAACACAAATCGATTGCCCTTCATTTGGCGGGTTTACTTTTGTTTGTCGATGACGATGAAGAGGTAGGAAACAGATTACGCATATACACGAATAGTATATTTATTTAAATAATAATAGTTCGTTTTTTTTTTTTTTCGGATTCTCAAAATAAAACATTAACGGTTGCGTCATGTTTAAATTTTAAAAGCTTTCATTTTCAAGATCAAAGCTAGGCTAACTGAGTTCGGTCATAATGTGTGTTTTAGTAATGAGATTGGGCTTAGGGAAGTTTATATTCTATGACATGCTTTTGAGTAGGTAGATAATTAAAAAAAAAAAAAAAAAAAAACACACATACATAAACAAAATAATAGATATTCTATTTTGATTTAGGCCATACCATTATTTAAAACTTATGTTATCATCAGATAACGATAAAATCGCGTCATAAAAATGATTGGACACTTCGTACCTACCAAAATTAATATTTTCAACGGATTTAGTGGCTTATATGTATGTAAATCTAGTTTCTATTGTTGCTTGTATGTATTTGCAAACAACAATTAAATTAAAGGCACAACCAGATCGCAAAAATTTGCTCTTGTTTTTCAATGCTTTAACGTCGCTAAGCAAAGCATGGGAAATTAAAAGTAATAGTTTAAGGTGTTAGCAAGAATATAAAAGAAGTTATTCCCTTTGTAAAACATACCTATTAAAAATTTAAATTTAGTTTTAATAATTTTTACTTTTCATTGAATTTGTGTATGCAATTTGTATAATACAATGTTATTTAAAAAGAAAGAGGACCTACAGCCCAAAAATTGGTTGTCAGTAAAATAAACGGAAACAAGGAAGTTTCATTAAAAAAGAAAACTTTATTTTTATTCTGCGTATTTTTCGATAAAAAAATTGAACTTTATTGCAATCCAATATTAGGTCCAAATCGAATAGGCGGTTTTCTTTTTTAGTTCAGAGCAGAGCAGAGCAGAGCAGTGCCTGAGCGAGCGGAGTAAACTCTATGCAGATTGTGCTCAGAGCACTCCAATTTAATTAGGAAACACACCTGAGCACTGAATTGTCATATCTGTCAAATTGCATGAAAACTGTATGAAAATGGCTCAGCTTTTTACTCCGTGTGCTCGGTTATTTTATCCTGAGCTCATGGAGCAAGCTCCGAGCTAACTCTGAACGAAAAAAGAAACACAAATTCCGAGTTCTGAGCCCTCTGAATTGAAAAAGAAACACAACATTTTTTGTTTGCCAGTTCGGGCTCAGCTCTGAACTAAAAAAGAAAAACGCCTAATGTATCTTCATGTAAGATTTTATTAGAAGCTCGTAAATTATTTTTACACAAAACCATACTTGCCCTAATAGAGCAAAAAAAAAGCGATAGACCTTTTTTTTCATTTGAATATTAAAAAACTATATGCTTTGTAAAAATGTATTCATGGCATTAAGGTATTAAATGCTTTTGAATTCTATAATTACAAACAGGTTATTTTCATAATACAAAGCTCTTCGTCAAGTTACTAATTTATTAATTGTGGAAAAAATATGGAAATATGTAAAACTCAAACAAATTTATGCCTTTTGTTCTAATTTAAGTGTCTGGTCTATGAAGGGTTTTGAAAAAATAGCTTTTACAATAAAAAAAAAAAATTATGGCTCGACACCTCATGGCGAAGTAACTCAGACAACACTTTTGGTATGTGTGTTAGTCGGCAGGAATAAAAAGGACCTATGCGCTGTGCACTTTAGGATCTAAGCATTTTATTATGACAAGAGATACCTACTCTTCGTTAATTTTTCACTTCATCGAGAGAGACAGTACCGCTGGACAAAGATTGTGGAATAGGCTGGAATGCGAACCCATTGAGCCAAGGTGTGGGCACTACCAAATAGCCTTACTAGAATTAAATTAGAACACGAAAATATTTTTTTAAATTGCAGCTGCAGTATTTCAAATATTTGTTTAGTTGAAATTTTTTTATTTTTTACTATTTCAGTTCCATTATTCATGAGATTCGCAAAATGTAGTATCAAAGTTTAGTGTACTATCGGAGACGTGTTTTATATTCTTATTTTTCTATTTATTAAAAAAAAAATGCTTATGAAAACCCAGCCTAGTCCACATACAAAATAAAATAATTATTATCTCGGTTTGTGTGTCCAAACCAAAAACATTAAAGTATTGAAACTGTACCAGTACGGTAAAGGAACATTTTATAACAGTGACAGTTTATACATTTAAACAATTATTTTTAAAAAAACATGTTACAACAAAAGAATTTCTACATATAAGCTGTTTTTTTGGTAATAGAAATTTCAAGTTTTATACATATTTTGAGAACTTTTTTCAAGAGCTAAATAATCTAAAATATGAGTCAAGTGACTCCGAATGTTTAAGATTAAGAAAAATCACATATTATCGCTTGTTGAGGTGTGTAGTATTTAAGTTACAAAGAGCATTTTGGAAAAAAAGATTAGAATCTTCCTTAAAAACTGAGATAATATTATGTGGCCTAATGTATAGCAGTATAGCAGGCAGTTATCGAAGTGCGATTATCCATATTTAGGCTTACTAAGTTTTTCGTTTTTTATAAAACTGTAAGTTTAAATTTTTTGATATTTTACAGAACCATTACAGAAGAAATTGTTGAAGTAACCACAGAAACACCACCATCTGTTGAAAATTCTAAAAAATTTTCAACCAAAACTGTTACGTCCACCACATCATCATCATCCTCATTATCTGTCTCTAAAAAAATAGATGCTGGCAAAGCAACAAAAACATCTGACTACTCAAGTGAAGATGCAAGTCCAGAAACAGTTGCTAGAATCGCTCGTTTCAATGCAGCAAATAAATCAACAACAGCTGAAGGTTCAACACAAGTATCATCCTTTTCGAGCTCGAGTAAAACCACCAAGACGATTATTACAAGCTCGGGTCAAAGATTACAAGGAAATAAAAATGTCAAAAACCTAACATCAGCAATTTTGACGTCAACACCAAAAGCTTTACAACAGCAAAACTTCTCGTTTGGTAATCATAAAGAATTCAGCCAAAATGAGTTAAATTCAGAATTTGAGCGGAGCTCCAAATTTGGTGTGAGCAATAATAATTCGTCATCAAAGAATTCTTTCAAAGAGCAGACAAATGGCAGTTTGGTTGATCATGTCGCTTACAAGGAATACAAAGATGCCGGAGAATATTGGAAGTAAGTATGATGAAAAATTCTGGTTGCAATTTGTATTCAAACAAATTGTATTTTGATAGCAAATATCCAAAAACAGACTACACATATTCAAAACGCTCCCCACATCGTCGAGAAATTTGTCCCGGAGTTATTGCAATGCCAAACATGTCCCGCTGCAGTCTAGAAAATCATCACGATCGTGTGAATGAAATGATTCAAAGATCCCCAGCTCAAGAGGAATATATTCGTCGACGCTATGCATATCAAACGACAAGTAATTCTTATAACCGCAGGGCTGCAGAAAAGCTTATCTATGACTCCCAGGATGAGGTTGATCTGGCACAATTTGACAGCTATCGAAAGAGTAAGCGTTATCTTTCATCTACAGCCAGGTCTACAATTCAAAGTGAATCATGGTACAAGAGGGTTCTTACTACAGTCGTCACAACTTTCTATAGTTTTTGGAGTGTTATTGCTGGTGGCAGCTCAGAGAATGATCTTTACAAAACAAGAATTTCATATGAAGAAAAAGGTAAGAAATGTTTTATTTTAGTTTATCTTGGTTTTGTTTTTTTACGTTTTGTTTTCATTAGGTTTCTTTGGACGCATAAACCAAGCCGTATCGTCTGTGTTTGTTGGTTTGTTCCGGTATGTTTACATGGCAATATCAACAGTGCTCAGTTTTGACACATTGCTTTTGAAGTCATCGAACGCTGAAAACAAAAACAAGAAACGATTTCTTCTATTGCTGCTCATTCTTCTCCCCCTTTTATTGCTAACTGGTGAGTAAACGAATAATTTTTATAATAAACACACGTAAACACGTTTCATTTCACAAAAGTCATTTTGAAAACAAATCATTCTCCGCGACGAGTGCCTCGCAAAGTCATAGAATCCATCATTTTCAAACCATAAAACAAACTCCCATAGTGTTTCTATAAATAGAGTACCAGCAATAATGGAATGGCATCATCACACACAGGTTCAGCCAGTAGGTGCTCATTGGTGCGAAATTTCAACCTCTGACCTTGTTGCTTTATGTTGCTTCTTTAAAACAAGCACAAAAGCTAAAAAAGAATGGGGATTGGTTCCAATGAGGAGGAATTATCAAAATAAGAATTTATAAAGTAAACAAAAATGTGGAAGTGTCACAACAAAAAGTTGCATGTGTTTTCAAATGGACAGGGAGTTTCTCGGTGTCAAGAACAATCGGAGAAATATTTTCTGTTTAGATATTATCTTTCTAGGTGGTCTACATTCAGTTTTCAATTTATGCAATACATTTTCTGACGATTTATGTGCACGCTTCGCCAAGGTTACGTTTTAAAGTCTTCTATGTAAGCTATAGGGGCCATAAAAAATCGAAAATAGTATTTTAATCTCATTTTCAGGAATAATTTAATTTTTAAATTTTTCTTTCTGCATAACAAAAAAGAATTTGAAACTATGCAATAGATAGAAAAAACACTACCTACCTCATCGTCTTTAAAGGCTTTTAAATGTGGGAGAATTAAAAATTAATTTTTTTGGGTACCTAAGAAATTGTAATCACTTTCATTATACATCAAATATACATGCGTTGCAAGCTTACAAAACAAACACGACAACTTGCCACTACCTCGTATGGAATAGCCTACCTAATCATCCCCAAATTTTTGGAAAGGCTGGCTTAGTTCGATAGAATCAAAATCGGTTAACCGAACTTTATGAAACTTTCAAATATAATAAAGAATATAAATACTATCATAGAAAAATTTGGCTCACAAATTGGACGTGACCAATTTTAAAATGGTTTATCGAATTGCAAAATAAACCACAGCAATTTTTTTTTTATAATTCAATACATTACTGTTTTTTTTTTCTTCATACCTTTTTATCTAAAACACTTGTTATTCAGAAAGTTAAAATTCTCTCGACATTACATACATAATATTCATATTTTAAATGAAATCCAAGAACTCTGAACTGTGTAAAGAGGCAGTTGTAGCTATAATTGAAAGCTCTTGAGATATTTAAAAAAAAATTGATTTGATAAAAGCCTCAACCAAACAAAAAATATTCAAAACACAAGAAAAGTTTGTCGAAATGTGCCTTTTATGCTTTAAAACAGCGAAGATTGCGCTTATCAACTTTTGATTTTACAGTAAAAACTACAGTCCGATATGGTTGGACTCAATAAAACTGCAAAACCCAAATATTTAAGATGCGATAAACCTTAATATGCTGCAATTTTTTATTTTTCTGTTACAGAAAGTCATTCTTTTATACTGCAGAGCCTGCTGCAAGTTAGACCTTTATAGAATTTTTCGGGTTGGCCGTCTGCAGGTATACATATATCGCTGTGGTGCTCACAAAATAAAAAAACGAAAATTCGCAAATTTACAAGGCTCGATATAAATAATGTAGCTAGTTGTGGTCTAAGTTAGGTTATGTTAGCGTGGCTGTCAGCATGAACCTTGACACACTTAGACCATGAGTTGGTCCATTATGATACCACATGAATCAAGTAGACTTTCTCCCTACTCGTTGAACCATTTAGGGCCATTTGCTGAAACGAAACTTAAATATTTAAGTTCAACCTAAGAGCTTATGTGACAGTTTACGCTGAGGAAAAAGTGAAACATTAATATTTAAGTTTCGTTTCAGCAAATGGGGCTTCGAGCTCTTTACAAAGCGTGCTAGACTACTAATGTCTATGTATGGTTGCCAGATCGCTAGCATCATTATAGTATGTAGAACTCTCCTAGATGGAGCCTACGTCTTTGGGATAGAGCAGGGCATGTACAGAAAAGATGAGAAATCGATTCTGGCTTGTCCATACAGCTTCTGCAGAAATCGTTTTAGAATACTCCGAGTCTCCTTTCTTTCTTGGAATGCCCCTATGGGCTGGCACCCAATATAGGTGAATATAGAACTACTGTGCCATCTCCATTAGAGATGGTCGACAATCAAAGGCTGTTATAGAGTAATTGTGGTTTAGTATTAGGAACTCTCATTCGTTTTTAAATAAACGAAACATCTTCAACATTATTCTATGACTTTGCATCACTCTTCAAAACATAACACGAGACTCACACATTCAATTACACTCATACATCGATTATTATTAACCGATATTGATTTCGTGTTTTCATTATTTTTTCCAGGCCTTTATTATTATTTGAATCCCAATGAACCTTTCCCGCCCCGTTCCTTTTCCGAAATAACATTCACTTTACCAAAAGTTGATTTGTCTGAGTTCTATAATGAAGAAAAATACCAAGCAATGAAAACAAGTGCATATAACCGTCTAGATGATTTGCGTGACTATACTCATGAATATTTTGCTTACTTAAAACAAGTTTCAATGAATATTGTTGATGAAGGTAAAAAAATATTCCAAGAGAATGTCTACTATGAGAGAATCTAAACAAAAAACATTGCAATTTAAATCTATAAAATATATTGCATTTAGTTTTGTTTTCAAATATCATTTTTTTTTTTTAATTTAATTTATTATTTGTTTTCAGTTTGTGTTTGCATAATATAATTTTATTTTTTGTTTCATTTTATCATTATAGTTTTATTTTTTGTTTGCTTATATCATATATTTACAAAATGAGTGGTTTCTGTTTTTTTTTATTGTTCGAAACAGAACAAAATCAAAAAAAGAGCATAAAAAAAGCTAATACTTTCCTATACCTTGAATTTAAAAGAGTTGAATCTTAAAATTAGCATGATTACGTTTTATTGTTAGTTTTAAAGGAATTCAGGACTTTTTTTTGTTCAGATAGGAAGTTTACTAATGACAGACAAAGAGTTAGCAAATCATTGGTTCAATTGTGTTATGCAATGAAAATTTTGGGAATTTGTTTATTAATCTCCTGTCCCTGGCAATTGAAAACCACTTAATTGCGGAAGAGGTAAATAGATGTGGATGGTTTTCTAAAAAAGAGGACGGATGCTATGATAGTTTCAGCTGTTTGTCTATTAACTTTCTAATGTAGAAAGTTTCATAGCCACAAATCAGTTATGAATATTTTTTTCTCATTTACCAAGTTTTCATTTTCATAAGACAAGTTTTCCAAAAAAAATCATGGTTAATCAAGGAGTTAACCTTTTATCATCAAATTAAAGAGACCACTCAAAAACATTACACTAGCTATAAATCAAGATTTAATACAATACAATTTAATTATTTTAAGTACAAAAAAAAAAAAAACACTTTCAACTTAAATATTGCGTACAAAATAGAAAAATAGAACTCACAATAATTGCTTTCCCACTAACACTTTGTCCCAACTCAACATTCAAAAATATCACAACCAACCAAACAACAAACCACCCACTTATCTTATCTTTTGAAGAGGATAGGATCCATTTATTATAATTTAAAAAAAAAAAATAAACTCAAAGCAGAGGAGAAGGATAGAGAGCTGCAATCATTTTCAAAAGCTAAATTCAAATTATAATTATTATGTTTAAGAAAAAAAAAAAAAAAAAAACAATATGTAACAAAAATTAAGTTTAATTGTTTAAACATGTTTACTTTTATTAATCGTTGCAATCAAACGTTGTTCAACAACAATTTATATACATACTTACGCATACATTTATATAAAAGAAATTATAATGTATTTTTGTAGATCACAAAATAAAATAAATATGTTTATTATTTTCTGTTATAATTATATAACGAAGAAAACCGCGTTTTTATTTTTTTGATAGTAAAAAGGAACTACTATATTTTTATTCGAGAATTTATTTTCCTTCATTAAGAGTCTCAGGATGTCTTAACGATGGGGTAAGTTTTCGCTAAGCGACGATTGTTATTATAAAATACTATAAAAACTCTATCCTTCTTCATTTGTGCAAAATTTTTACATTAAATACAACAAAAAAAAAATGGTGCAGTGGATTGGTTGCTTGTTTAGTTTTTTTTTTTTTTTTATAATTTGCTTATGTGTATATTCTTTTGGTATTGGCTCTATTTGAATGCATAATTTATTTGAATTGTTTTTTTTTTGTTCTCCAAATGAAGAAGGATGTTATTTATTATTGGTGGTGGAAAATGTCTCTATATTATAATTTACTTAACATTTTTATTAAAATGGGCTGACCAGAAAGTGTGTGTAAATTAAAAAAATATTTATTAATTCATATCGATGACCCTGTTTTGATTGGGATTGGCAATCTCGAGGAGATTTATTTTTCCTTTTCAGTCCGCCCTAAAAATCTCCCCCGGATTAGATTTCTCACGAACAAAAAAAAAACCAACCAAAGAAATTTTATACATCTTGTGGAGATCATTATAGCGACGTTAATTTTGTCTTTTTACTACATATTTTGCAATTTCACCCATATTCCACAAATCTCGTTCTCGTAGTTGAACTCGAACTCGTTTCGTATCAAAATCGTTGTTCTTTAAATTTTACACTCTTGTATTTTTCTGTTGCAAGTAAAAGGGCATAAGTGTTGCATTGAGCCCTGTCATAGTATCCGATCGGAACGGAATTTTTTCCTTTTCAACCGCACGTTGAAATAATTTTCCGGAGGTGTACCCGATTTATGAAAAATTTGTATCGTTAAAATAAAAAAAAAAAAAAAACATTTTGTATGAGTCGGAGAAATTTCCGTTACGATCGGATACTATGATAGGACTGATTGTTGGAGTGTAAGAAAATGTAACACTTTTGCACTCTTGGCACGATACTAGACTGGGGTATTAACCCTACTGGCTAAAATAATTGCACTTTAACAAAGAGTAAAATTTACATTCGTGAGTTTGATGATACACCAAGTGTCAGCTGTTATTATTGCTGCAGCTGCAGTGTTACCACAAAATAGAAAAAAAAACTGTTCACGATTTAGAAAAGAGCTACAGACACAGTTGTAATTGTCACTCACTGTCTTTATTTTAGTCCGTGGACTTGGCTTTCACCATTCCACATTTTTTTTTTTTTTTTTTTTTCAAAAACTAAATTAGTGCAAAAAGTCCAGAATTTTATTAAATTTTTGAGAATGCATAAAAGTTTAAAATGTATGCCTGTTTTACCTGAGTAAAACATGCATACATACGCATGTTTTACGTGAGTGCCTCATTGATATGCAAACATATTATCTGTAAAGATGTGCATTTGTTTTTTGTTTCCATTTTTTCGAGGAAAATTGCATATCGTTTAAAAAATTTCATACGAAGAAAATACGACACAAATACAATTTAAATTCAAATAAATACTAGGTATGTTCGACTCCTGGAATACCAGCATACGACTGTAGTCAAATACGAGTCATACATAAATACGAGTTACATAATATGGGTGATGTGTCTCGATGATCAAGGCTTGCAACTTTAAACAGACTTGATTACATCCAGCTCGGAGCTATTGGGGGTTATCGTGTATAAAGTTATCCTGGGAATGTTTCTCTACTTTGAAAATTAAAGAAATTAATGATGATCGAATGTTTCCTTTGGAATTTGAATATCGGAAATGAAAAGTTTCAAGGGAAATTTAGCTTTTCGATTTTTGTTCGGGTAGATATTCCCGAAAGCAACATTTTTTTTTTTTTGGGGGGGGGGAATACAAAATTTCGGGAAAGTGACAAATCCCTCGAAATCGCTTAGAATAATTCATTTTTATTTTCATATAAAATGCACTGCAACTAATCAAATGACAGAAGACTAAAAAATAAAAAAAAAATCAAATCTCCAAAAGATTTAAAGGGCTAGTTACGAATAGAAGTGACCCATGTAACATTTTACGAAAAGTTAGGAAGCCAAAGCTTCCAAAGTACTTGGAATATTACAAAATAAAACCAAAGAATGGCCAAATATCTTTAAAAAAAAAAAAACTTTTCCCCCCTCTTTTTTTTTTATTTATTTATTTTTTTTTTTCAAAAAAGAATCTTAGTGCGATCTGACTAACGCTTTTAATTCTCATTCAAATGTTTTTCTATTTCTACGAAAATCGTTGTAGGCTTGACGAAGCGCTAGAATCACAAAACTCCTACGCCCTTCTACTATTTTACAATGAATTGAGGAGCAATTAACTTGTTAGAATATCTACTAACTGAAAACATATTAATTAATACCTAAAATAAGCTGTTTCCACCATTTTGATTTGAAATTTTTTATGTTAAATCGTAAAAGAAATTTATTAAATAAAAAAATTATCTTATATAACTTTACAGCTTGGTCTCTCCTAGAAGACCACGAACGTCAAATCCGCCTGGAACGAGCTTATAATTTCTTGCCATTAACATTAGCTGGCTTACGTCAAAGTATGTCCAACTTAGATCTCAGAAATCTTTTTACTCGTTCTAATTTAGAATCTAGTCATCAATACAATAAAATCATCAGTGAAGATATAACGGGCAATTTGAAAAAATCTCTAAGCCCCGAAGAATATGAAAACATACTCAACCATGTAAATATCTATGTACAAAAATTAGTCGATGCCAAATTGGAGCAACAACAAGAACACAACTTAGCCCCTTCAACGAATCAACAGAAGGCTGTGTCCAATGAAATGCTTATAACTATTGCCAACGCAGTGCGAGAAAGTATACAAAAACTCGAACCAATTCTCGTAAAGAAATCCCAAACTGATGTGCTTGGTGATAAAATGATGAAAAGAATTGTTGAGAATGTTAAAGTTGAATTGAAAGAGGGCCAGTGGGAAGCTAGTAGACCTGCAACTCTTTCAGAAGAGAACATCAAACAAATTTCCAATATGATTCGTGAAAATATCGAGATCAACAACCATCAGTACAATATTATCGAGAAAATCGATATAAACGGTTTGCTGTTGAAGATCTTGCAGTCTCCGAATCTAGCTGAATTCGTTGATTCCAGGATTTGGCATGCTAAACAGGAGTCAAGCGAGGCAGAAAAAGAAATAGTTGCACGCCAAGAACTGATCATCAATGAGTTGAATAAAGAAATTGATTTTATCAAGGCGACTATGTCAGATAAATTGATAGAAAATGAAGATCTTCATTACTCGATCAGTAATCTTAAACAAAGCCAAGACAATTTATTGAAACGTGTCGATAGTCATGAGTCACTAGTGTCTAATCGCTTTGGAACGCTGTTAGCTGAAATCGATGAAAAGTTGTCTCTGCTAAGGAACGATCAGTTCGCTTTGATCAATAAACAAGTTAAACTGTCGCTAATCGATATTTTAGGTTACAAAGATTCTGGAGAAGTTGAAAACATTGATCTACAGAATTGGATTCGCAATACGTTTGTGGCCAAGGAATTTCTGGAACAGAAACTAAGTGAACTCTCAGCACAGTCTGGCAACGCTATGAGAAAAGAAATCGATCGTTCTGGGATGATTCTTATGAAACAAATCAGTGAAAAGTTAAAAGTTGAAATTCTAAGGTCGGTTGATTTGAAACAAAAACAAAATGTGGCTGCAATAAGTAGTGAAATCAAAATGCCTCTTTCGGAGAATGAGATTGAAAAGATTGTAAAGGGAGTTCTTGCGGTTTATGATGCTGACAAAACTGGTCTAGTTGACTATGCTCTGGAATCAGCTGGAGGACAGATCCTGTCTACCCGGTGTACTGAAAACTATCCGATAAAAACAGCTCAGATTTCAATTTTTGGAATACCTCTATGGTATCCGGCGAATACTCCTAGAATTGCTATTTCGCCGAATGTCCAGCCCGGCGAGTGTTGGGCATTTCAGGGGTTTCCGGGGTTTCTAGGTGAGTATTTGCTAATTGAAACTTCAAGCTTGATTTTACGAGTACCTACTTCTTTTCGTTTACAGTCCTTCGCTTGAATACGTTAATCCACGTGACGGGATTCACTCTAGAACATATTCCAAAAACTCTAACACCCAACGGAAAAATTGATTCTGCTCCAAGAAACTTTACAACTTGGGCAAGTTCATAAATATTTTAAACCACAAACAGATATTGATATCAATATTTTTCATTTTAGGGTCTTGAACATGAAAATGATCATGAGCCAGTGCTTTTAGGTGAGTATGAGTATGAGGACAATGATTTACCATTACAGTATTTCCCAGTGCAACAAGAAGTCAATGGTCGTTTGTTTGATATCGTCGAAATGAGGATAGAGACAAACCATGGAAACGCACAGTACACATGTTTATATAGGTTTCGGGTGCACGGGAAACCGCCCACGTTAGAAGTGTAAAATTTTGTAAAATGTGTTCAAATACGTCCCTGTGTCCAAAATGTAACTACTTAAGTATAGATTAAGGGAACTTCAATGCACAAACAAAAGAAACGTTCTTTCATATCATTTGCAGCTTCTTAGTTTGTGCAGGTACCTAAGTGGGTGGTTCCTCAAAAAAGATTAATACAAATCTGATTTGTCTTCTGTAAATAATAGTTTTAAGAATTTTTAACGCTGTTAATATTGCCGTGAATATTCAAATTCTATTGAACTTCCTTTGATTACAAAAAATAGATAGATAAGTCTTTATTAAAAAACTTAAAAATAAAAAAAAATGTGCCTTAACAATTTAACTACAACTCAACGATAATTAAAAATCATGCAGTTTTATCAAAGATGCATTAAACAACGCTGAATCAAACAATAGTTCCTTGAATTAGATATCAAATAAATTACAAGTTAAAATCAATTTTGTAAATTGTTCTGTAAACAACAATAATTCCCACTTCGACTTATAAGGTTCCATATACTCCAGAGTTAATAAAATTGTTTAATTTTGTTTTGTCTTGTACGTACATGCATGTGTATTGATCAAAATTATTATTAATTTCAATAGCTTACGGAAATAGAAATTAATTTTATCACTCCCTTTAGATTGGAAAACAACCCAGTTTCTGTTAAGTTCAATCTAAAGTCTAGTATGAATTTTCAATACAATTTAATTATTTTTTTTTTTTTTTTTTGCTTATGAATGTTTCAGGTAACTTTTTTATGATAATCACTAGTTGTCTACTTTAATTTATTGTTTCCATTCATGTATTCTTTCTCATATAATTAAATTAAGCCAAAGATGATTTATACATAATATTAATAACAAACAAATTTGTCGAACTTATAATTTTCGATTTCATTTATTTTCCGTTAAGCCTAGTTTATACATCAAATGCGAAGTGAAATCCCAATCGAAATGAAACATCAATAAATCTCCTGTCGAAAGGTTTGCAAAGAAACTAAATTTTGTTCTATATTTGGTTTAGATAAGTCCGTTGAATTATAATTACTTCGAAACAAATTACACGCCTGGGAAAAAAGATATTTTTTTGTATGAAAATTTCACTTCGCTTCGACCTATAAACTAGGCTTTAAGAATTGTAAATCAATTTTCGCAAGATCCACAGCTTCCATCTAATTTTTGGGGTGAAAGAAAACTAAAAGATATTAATTTACAAATAGTCCTGGACAACTCTTATTACAATTTATGTACATTTCAAGTATTTGCCTAAAAGATCGACTTAAAAAAATACTTTACAAAACGCATGCTTTCACAAGAGAATGCAATAATAAAAAGCTATTCAAATAACTCGGATACAAATCTGAACGCGCAAATATGGTTAATCCCATAGATAAATACATACCTATCGATTGCGATGCATTTTGACTGGTTGCATCGATTGTTTTTTAGTGGTCGTGCCCTTGTGTGACTTTAACATCCGTCACTTATGCGTACTTAAGGAATCAAGCTAAAAAAGAGGGGTTTCAGAGGTTTAAGTTAGGGTTTGTGAGGACAAAAAAAGAATAATTAATGCATGGGGGATACTTAAAAGGGCGATTACTCATAGTATCCGATTGGAACGGACATTTCTCCGACTAATATAAAATGTTTTTTTATTTTTCATTTTAACGATACAAATTTCTCATAAATCGGTTACACCTCCGGAAAATTATTTCAACGTGGGGTTGAAAATGAAAAACTGAAGCGATATTTCTTATATTTCTAATATTTCTTAAAATTCGGAAAAAATTCCGTTCCGATCGGATACTATGATAGGGCTGTATGTTTATGTTTGAACGTAATAGTAATTAAACAATTACATTTATTTAATTTAATGGCGCTACAGCTCATGTAGAACCAAGGCCTGGTGACTTACAACTCTCAACCATTCCTGTTTGCAAGTTATCGCCTGGAATTGAGTTGACCTAAAATTCTCTGAAGAATCCGAACGCCTGAGGTGAGAGGGACTTCTTTATTACAAGAGATACTCTTGGAGGGATTGTCAATTCTTCGCAAGAAGCAGTGCCTGTGAAAAAAATGTCTGTTTTTAGATTTTTGGCGTGACAGTCCTACGCACTGATCATTACCCCACGGGCTTATATGCATAGAAACTGACCCTTTACATCTTCAATAAAGCTGGTAATAGTCTTAAACGTAGCTCAGCGATTCATTTACCTTTTATCTTCGACTTCGACTCATTAAGGGTTTCATATGCATCAGGTTTAAATTTTTATTCGTGCGCTGTGATTGTGAGTTTCATCTCCTGGTTTTCAAACAGGCATCTTAAATTTAAGACGGTATGTCCTTAAAATTTCAATTGTCTTATGAGACCAGAGCTTGTTTGTCATAAGCCGTACTAAGTTGAACCCCCTAATGTGCGCATTAAGATATTTTACATAAAAAAACAACTTTTTACAATGAAATGCCGTTCAATAAAGAACATAAATATAATTTCATCATCAAATGATAAATGCATGTACTAAGTAGTTTCTGTATTTAATTGTTTCCGTTACACTTGATAACGTCTAATTTTCTCTATTAACCTAGACATAAAGTTATTTATATCTTAACTTTTAATATTCGACAGAAGGGTATCCTTGTAAGCGGCAAAAAATTGTTTACATAAACAAATTTTGTAAAGATGTGAAGAACAAATGTTTTATACTAAGGAAAATTTTTTTTATAATTTACTATTTTTTTTGCGATTTTTTTTAAAAATCGATTTATGTAGGTATACCTATAATCACAGACACAATTCAGCCGGTCTTCTTAGGGTTTCAAAAAAAGTGTTGAATTTTATTTTAAATTTTGTGTTACTGTAATGAAAGTAAAATTATTTAGACTCTATGAAATGCAGAATATTTTTTTAACCGTCAATTTTTTTTTTAATGTTGTTGTCTTGTTTGGCCTCCCACCGAAAATAAAAACTTATGTTTTTTGCCTTTTGATCTTGAAATATATTGATCATATAGCAAATAACACGAGTTTTTATTCTCCGAATTATTGGGAGGCCAAACAAGAATATTAAAACAAACAATTGACGTTTTGAAAATATATTCGTTTCTAAAAGTTTAGGACCCAGCTTATCTAAAATGAAAACCAATGACAATACAATTTGTGTGACATAAACAAATAGAAGGAACCAATTATGTATATAATTTACTTTAATATGGTTGATATCGATTACTAAATCCATTTGTAACTTGACAAATAAAGTTAATGCATGCAATTCCTGGCCTGTAGACTAATGTAACAAAAGACAATTCAGGTTCAAAATAAATATAAGATTATATATGTATGTATAAAACAGCGTTAAATATTATTAGTTAATTATAGTTTATCATATTAGATTAAAATTAAGTTAAGAAAATTAAGTATTAAACATCATGTTTAATAATTAAACATCATGTTTAATATAAAATGAGAACAAAATAATCACATACTTACATAGCTTTACAAATTGATGAAAGATCTTGTAAATATTTTTTTTTATATTTTACTAACATAATGGTCCTAAGCACGTCAAATAATTTTTAAGATATACTTTTGTGTTTGCTTTACTAATTATTTATTCGCTTCGCTTAATGTTTGTTTATATTTTTTGTTTGCTTTTTCAAGAAAACTGACAAAGTATAATTATTATAAATGTATGATTAGTATAAAGCTTTTCTATTTGTGTACATTATATTTTTAGGTCATATTTTTGTATGTATAAAACAAATTTTGATTTGAACATTTAAGAATATTTTTAACTACATTGTGTCAATAAATATGTATGTGTTTAATTTTAATTTTTAAGATTTGTTGTTAATTACCTGAATAAAATGATTTTAAATAAAAATAAAATGGAAATAATTAAGACAAGTTTTTTTAAATTAATTTTTGTACATAATAAAGTAGTATAAATTAAATTCAATCTACGGGATGCCAGTCTAAAGACTGTGTGTTTTCACAGACTTACGCCTAAATTCTACAAGAAGGCAATCGAATTTCTTTTTGTATGCGTTTCTGAATGCTGTCATTTCCAGAACATGTTAAATAACGAGAAAGATTTTATAGAATACTGTATTGCATGCTATGAAAATTGCTCTTGGAGGCTTCTTATAGTACCTATTCTATAAAAAATGGGTCCTATCGGGAATCTCCCGGGAAATTTTGTTTCCCACGGAATATTTTATTCCCACGAAAATTTTTCTGCTATCGTAGATCTCCCACGGAATAAATTTCCCTCGAACAAAAATCCAATGCAATGACATCCAAACTCCCCTGGAAAATTTATTCCCGATACCAATAAATTCCGAGAGAAACTTTTAGGCATCATTCACGTACCCAATGTTTGAACGAGGGAAACATTCCCTGGGAAATTTTTGTTCGTGATAACCCCCAATTTCTTGCCACATATTGCTTTGCGCATAGAAAGCTATGAACAGTATTGTAGGAAGGAGCATTATCCCTTTGACATTTGTGGATTTGTTTAATTTTTTGTTTTTTCGACAATTAATTGTAGGTGCCAAAAGGATGTTTTGGTCTTTTTCTTGTGGATTTAATCAAAATTAACACTAAATCAATTCTTTTAATTCCTTTAACTTTATAACTTTACCCTGTGAAATTTTTGAGACAAATGAAATAGTTGGCTATGAAGATGCCCAACCAACATTTTATGGTATTCTACCAGTCTTTCTTTCTATCAAAAGAGATAGATGGTAATCTATGAAATATTTCAGGTGGAACCCCGGTGTAAGTATGAAGGCGAATATGTTTGGCTAACCACACTGCTGACGTTATACGAATGTTTGGGAACAGATGACCCAAATTCCCTTATTTGTTTAAGTTCTTGATTGATCCAACGAACAGAAAAGTAATTTTTACACAATAAATCTAAATAAGAAGGTAGTAGCCGTATTGTTATCTCTGGATCAGGATATTTACGGTATGTTTGTAGGTAGTTAATAGGTAGAGAATTGAAATGCAGAAAGTGATCATGATCATAATTATAAAAACTACGCTAATGTCTAAAACTTACTCATTGTGGGTTTATTATTATTTATTTTTTATTTAAATCAATAGGTAAAAATATAAAATAAAAATATTATAAAACAAACATCATTTTTAACAAGCTTTAGACAAATATTAAATTAAACAGAACACTTACAACTTATTTAATAAAAGAAAAATTTCTGAAACTATTCACTCGACAAGAGAATTCAAATGCAGTTTAGTCAAGCATCGCTCCAAGTAAGACCAAAAGTACTCTCTAAAGTGCTTTGCGAATATATTCCCCTTTCAAATAATTTCTTTGGATCGACACAATCGACGATTTCTATTATTTTATAGAGGGCAGTATCAAAAGCTTGTTTTGCGCCCCAAATATCAATTGGAATATGGTTAAATTTCACTGGTATTTCAATTAAAGGCAAATCCAATGCGCGTATAGCGGCTGTAGTCGCCAATCCGATCTCACTGCTGCCCATACTTGCATAATATCCAACGGGAATGCGTTCTTCTGAGGAAAACATTCTGGCGGGCAAATAGATATCAGTGTATGAAGTTCGCAATGTGTTACGAGCGGCCTCAGAGAAGAAATCCAATACAATGGCTTTACCGACCCAATGGTTCAAGTCGAGGAAATGCATGAATTGTTGATTGGACAGTAGTTTCATTGATTCGTTAAATTGCTTATATGAACCCATTTTCTCTATTTACGTACATATATCCTTTTAGAAAACGTGATTTAATTCTGAAAGATAATTAAAATAAATTTAAGGTATGAGTAAGTTCTCATAAAATGGTACCTTGTTATTGTACAGCTTCAAATTATAATAATAGAACAATAGACTCCACTTTATTTCATTTGTTTTATTTACGTAACTAAAATTAACAAGAAATATTTATATATGTAAAACTTAACACAAACTATAAACAAAATAATAAAATGAATTGGCAAATTAGGAAGCTTTCCTATATATTGCCATATCTGATTTTAGCAAGTTCTGTTATTTTTAATTATACTTTGTCGTTCATCCTCATCTTCGAGCAAAATTAATGAAGGAAAGTCAGTCTTGCCAGATTGACAGTTTGTCAACAAAATTGTGGAAATAAATAATACGTTGCGTCTGATCTGCGCTTTTGTTCTTGGTTTAGAATCTTAAACGAATATTATTTAAAAGAATAAATAAAGTAAACTTTTCAAAATCCAATTCGTTATTTAAATCCTACCATTTCACATCATGTAAACTGTTGTAAAAATTCGTGTTTTTGACATGTAGATCTAAATTCTTAGCGCTGTTTTTATCGATCGAACCAGGTAACCACACTACGGAGCACATGTACATAGCATACATATACATGGAACTTAGATTTTAAGTTGAAAAATTATTAAAAACCAACATTAATTCGAGATTAATTTTGTAAAAAAAATCTTAAATTGTTTTTAAGAGCTAAAAAATATCTGATTTCTTTAACAAATCTTAGTTTTTGAGAAAAAAATTTAAAATCGTAGCGGTTTTTTTTAATTCATTTTTTATACATTAAATTTTGTAAACATTCTTAAGAAAAAAAATAGTAGGTACACCATTTTTTAGTATTTATTATTATTGAATAAACGAAAAAAAATCATTTACGCGTTTCTGAAATATTGACTTAAAAAAAAAAGAATTAATTTTTTTTAAACTCCAAAAATTGTTTCTATTTTTTTTTTGAAAACTTTGACATGCAGTACGATATCAACTTTTTAGAAGCTTGCATTCAAAAATATTGATTTAAATCGGTTATACAGATATGTAATGAGACAGTCCAACAAAAAAAATTGTTCCATGAGAGTTACTGTTAATAATCGCTGAATGTAATTTTTTTTTTAATCCAAAAAAAAAAAAATTAAATTTTGATAGGTACCTGTACAAGTTTAACAAGCTAATAAGTTAGAACTCGATCTACCACTAGCACTTCTAAGCATTGCCTTGCGGCGATGAGCTTGGATTTCCTTCTGACGCTCCTTCTCTTCAGATGCTTGACGACGTTTCTCCTCTTCGACTAGTTGCAGTCGCTTTTTCTCATCTTCTCAAAAAATGTTTCTATATGGGAGGTACTATTTTGTAAATTTTATTTTCACCAAAAGGTAGCCTATATCCAATAAAATTTACTGATTTTTTTTTTTAGAAAAATCCGTCGGGCCATTTGCGAAAAAATAAGATTTTTGAAAATGCCTGAAAAAATTACATATTTGGCAGGTACCGTTATTTTTGTTCCTAAAAAAATGAAAAAAATGTGTCGGAGAATGTCCGAAAAACGATAAATACCTATTTAAAATAAAATGGACCCATGCGTTTAGACTGTAGGCGAATGTACAGACAGACTGACGGAATTGCGAGACAAACTTTTTTTGTCTTCCCTTTAACTTAATATCAAATTTTTGAATGCATTACTTTAAGTGAATTTTTGTATTAAGTACTAGGCACTATAAGATTTAATCTTATTTTTCAAATAAAATATAAATCTATCTATCATTGCAATGTGAAGCCTAGTACGCAGATCGGGAAAAATTTTTCTTTTCATACAAAATTTTGCCAAGGACAAATTTTGTCTTCAGTTTTTTTCCAGGCAGTACCTACGCAGTTCACGCGCAAAATTGTGACGTTTGTACCCGCTTTAGAGTGAAGTCTCCACTTAATTTTGCCAGGAAAAATAATGTTCGAAGCATTATTTTGCGGGGAAAAATTTTTACAGGTCAGTAATTTTGCATGATAAACACGATCAGCGCGATTTTTCCAACGTTTTTGTAGAGATTAGAATTATAGAGATAAAATTTGTCTTTACCCGATCTGCGTACTGGGCTTGAAATTTGACCAAAATCTCGAGTTCAATTTTTACGTTTCCAAAACTTACCATATAAATTAGACTAATTCCAAAAAAATTAAAATGTCTCCGATTTTTTTGGATTCCCTGTGGAAAACAGCTCAAACTCTCTATCTAACCTAATTTTTAAGCTTTTAAAAAATTGCTTTATTATGTAAACGTATTAAATCTTAATTATGTAAACGTATTAAATTTATAGGTTCTAAGAAATTAAGAAAGAAAGAGAAAAAAGATACTTACCTATACTTAACCTACGTACGCTAAAATCCCAAACGAGAAAACCAAATATAAATATGTATGTAATTTTTATTTGGCATAATACATTTTTACAACTACAATTTAATACATTTTGTTTCCTTAAAACTATTTTTGTTTGTCTACAAAAGCACACAAATAAAGCATTATTTTCCCTTCAATATATGTAATATAATATCTCTACGCTGCGCGTAACATACAATTTACAATAGATATGTTTAAAATAATTATATATATGTTTAAAATAATTATATATATAAAATTAATACTTTATCATTTTATTTTAATTAAATTAATATTATCATGAAATTAGATTTTAAATATTTTTTTTACGTATATTTTCCTTCGTATGTATACATATAGTGTGTAATTCGATTTTTATATGTTTGTTGTACCTAATAATTCAATTTTATGTTAAATATTCCTTCTTTTTGGACACTTAACACTTAAATTATTGTCATGTCTTCTGTTGTTTATGTCTGTTGGAATAATTAGTATTATTATTTGATTTTTAAATGTGTACACTCCACGTCATTTTTAGTTTTTTTTTTTTGCCTTTTTTGTTTGGCATTTTTATTTCAGAAATTGCAGGTTCCTTCAACTGTGGGTATAGGTTATCAAGTATTCATGCTTTAACTTTAGTCTAGGACGCATTTGCGATTTCAATCCCGCGATTATTGAATCTCAAACAAAATAGAGGATAAATGTGAATAAGAAGTCGTGACGATTAATAGACACTTTGTTTAATTTTTTTTTGACATGCGGTTGTCGCAGGGTAAAATAAGTCAAATGCATTTACACGTTTATGCTCACACTTGCGATTTAATATTCAACGATTAAAAACTCGCAGTCGTAACAAGAAATACCTAAATATATGCACGCGCCACTTGTTTTTATTAAAGTGTAGGGAGACTACAAATTCGTCCAAAAAAATTTTGGATTTTTCATTATTTTATGGGGTTTTCCATTGGTAAATTTAGATTTCAATGAAAAAATTGATTAATTTTGTGGCGAATGGAACACAACTTCAAATTGATTTATTTTTGTCACTGTATTTGTGCATTATAGCTTCTATGTCAATATTTCAAAAAAATCTTCATCCTTCGATTTATTTTTAGAAGAGAAATATGAACTTGATAAAGTTGCCGGTTCATTTAAAACTGCTACCATTTATTTAAAATAAATAAATAAATTTGATGGCACAACAGCTCATGAAGAACTAGGGCCTAGTGACTTACAACTCTCAACCATTCCTGTGTGCGTGTCTGCAGGAATGGAGGGGACCTACAGTTTATTGCCGAATCCGAACGGCTAACGAGCGGCACTTTACTGTGACAGGAGATACTCTTGGAGGATTTGTCAATTCCTCGCAAGAGGCAGTAGCCGATTTTTCTTTTAAATAAATAGGTGGCGAGGCTACCATTTATTTACTACCAATTATTTTCCACATTTTTCAACATAATTTTCATAGCTGAAATATCAACGAAAAACATTTGCAAACTGACAGCTGGATTTATGTTTATATTAGTACAAAGAGGGGTAAATCTGCCAAAAAATTTAGATTTGCAAATTTAATTTAAAATCAAAAATAAATCAATTTCTTTTGCCCAATGTAAAGCAAAAAGAGGGGGAAATGTGTTTTTGACAGATCCAAATAAAAAAAAATAGATTTATTTTACCAATGGAAAACCCCATTAGATTTTGGGAGCTCACTTTTTAGCTAACTTTAATGTGTTTTCGATTCAACCAAAAAAAGTTGACTTTTATGGGTTAAGCTGATCTTTTTCAGATTTCGCCTTCGATTCAACCAAAAAAAATTACTTTTGGCGGTATATATATTTTTTTTTTATTGATCTTTTAAATCTTGATTTTACGGCAGATTTACACAGATTCTCACACGTACTTGCACACACCCAAAATAAATTGCATAACTGAACGTCAGTTTGACTAGGTAGGTATTTAATTTTCCATACGCAAGAATTTCTTTGTGTTCCGTGTCAATAATAAAATAAAATCAAAATAAAACAAAAATGGAGTCGATTGGTTAGTCCAAAGCAAATAGAAAAGTGTTTTCATCTTTATTATGGAAAATCGTGTTTTGACTGCCTCCCCTTCTCCACAAAAAAGCACTCAGTTAAAAAATAAAAAAAAACAAAAACAATCTAGATTCGTTCGATTCACCACGTTTGATCTGTGTTTTGAACCCCAAATCTAAAATGGTTGAATCGAAAACCACATAAAAGTTGTTAACTTGAATATACGAAAAAACCGTTAGAGCTACAAATTTCGTGTTTGCATAACAAATTAGAATTTTAAAAGCATTTGTAAATTCCACTTTTTTACTAACTTCCGATTTATTTTAACGGATCGAAAATGCACTTTCTAAACTTTAAATTCGAATAAAAAATGAACAAATAAAGCAATCAAATTTATGCGCAGCAAATAAGCATTTTAAAAGCTACAAATTTGGGTGTTAATCATTATTTAAAATTCGTATTATTTTAGATTCCGTCCGCTAACGTCAGATATATTTTAGCTAGCGGAAACTTTAATAACTCGGAAATTCTGCGAGCTACAAATTTTTTGTTTGCGCAATAAATTAGCATTTGATTAGCTACAAATTATCAAAATTTTTTTAATCCGCAAAAAGTGTCCGCCAAAGTAAGAGATGTCAACATTTGATGTAAACAAACAGAAACCAGAAAAAGAATTTCAAAGAAGAAAACAGTTAGTTTTTATTACAGTACAGTACCCAACAATATGTACAGTACAGTCGCTTTTTTTACTTTTGGGTTCCTGTTTCGTACTTATGTATACCAATTCACTCACTCTTTTTATATGCTCACGGACGGAAGTAGCCAATTTTACTTTTTGCATTTTTTTTTTACAAAATTTGGGATAAACCGTTACGCTTATTGATTTTTTGTGTTGGTATATAGCTAGTTTAAAGCGGCCCATACACACGACACTTGTGCATACACTTGTGTCGGTGAATTTAAGTGTGTCTTGTGTATGGGCTGGTGTGTGCACAAAAATTCAAAACATTTTGATTTTTATGACACCGTGTCTGACACCGGTGCACACACTTGTGTTGTGTGTATTGGCCGCTTAAAGGATGATTTACCACTAAAAGTGTTTCTTGTAGAAAATGACATGGAGTTTATGTGTTTTGTGTCTATTAGAATTGTTTTGATGTTTGTTTTCAAAAATATACAATGCTTTTTCAGGGTATAAATGTATACAATTTTCAATCATTATAATGTATTAATATATCATTTACAATATTTATAACATAAAATTTACGTGTATAATATAAAATATATTATATTTTTTGTGTGTTTAGATAAGATACATTTTGAACTTTATTTTTCATAATTTTTTGTGTGGAGTATAGTTTCATAAATGTATATAGTTTCTAAATATTTTATTTTTTCTATTTATGTGATGTACTCAAACAAAATGTATCTAATATAAAATTTCCTTTTAGTGTTGTTGTCAACAGGTGTGTGTTTTTGCATTAATATGTATTCTTTTTTTTCAATGTTAATAAATATTTTTTGTTTTATTTACAAATAATTGGCATATGTTTGGGTTTTTTATTTTGTTTTAAGCAAAAATCACATTTAAAACTGTATAATATTTTATTATTTTTTTTTTTTGCCTAAATTGCAGGTACCATTTAAAATACATTTTTTTAGCATTTCTACTCACATATTGATTATAATATTATTATTGTTCTACATTTTGTATATACTTATATATTTTTTTGTGATATGATATTGTCTACATTTTAACTTCTAACATACAATCTAATATTTCTTTTTGGATATTTTTTCGGAAACATGCATTTACAACAAGAATAGTTAGTTATCTACTTGTTTGCTTTTTTTTTTTGTTTTGTGTTTGCTATTGTGCTCATAACATTAAGTGCTGCGAAAACTATTGTTTAAATTGTTGGCAATTTATTTTTGTAATATAAAAATCATACTTTTTTTTAATAACGTGATAAAATACTCCAGATATTCAAAAGAAATAAGATAATGATTAAAACGTTATAACAATATTATAAGAACTTAATTAAAAGATAAATAAATTAGTGAAAAACTGGACCTAGGGTTGCGCACTCGCTTGAAAAGTTGAAGAGTTTGTTTGCATGAACCTTTTTCCCTAGGTTTGCGAAAAGTTAGCATTTATCTCACAACAGCGCAGCTAGCATTGCCAGCTCTACTGTACGTGCAAAGTTTCATCACAATGCATACTAACTATAAGTGACACTTATATCGTCCCCTTTCTCTCTTAAGCACTTATTTAAAAAAATAAATTAAATACAAAAAAAAATACGTTTCTGCTTAACAAATATATATTTTTGAGGACCTGAGTAAAAGAAATGATATTTCTCAATAAAACACAATATTAAAACTTTGGTTTCTTTTATAAGATTTAAATATGAATTATTTTTGGATACATTTCAGAAAAAGAAATAGTTAATTAATCAGTTTAGTTTTGTCCAAGTCTTAATAAAATCGTTTTGTCGATACATAAGTAGTTAAGGCATAAAGGGGACAATATTATGAGTTTAGGTTAAGTTTTTTAGTGGAGTATTTGACACATAAGTGACCAAGATGCGAAACTTAAATGCCACCCATTCAGACTAGTAGGTATTGAGCCTTAAGGCCCATAACTATAATAGTTGGAACGGTGCGTACGTCGCCGTACGGAACGAAGCGAATACAGGAAAATCATATGACGCACCCATAATGAATGGATTGCTCAGATTCGTTAAGTTTTCGTTCACTTTTACCTTCGGACGAAAAGTGCGCTCAACCGTACCTCGAGTCTGTAAATTTGACAGATGACTATTTGTTGAAAAAGTCTCCTATATTAATAAAAAGTAAAGATTTTTTTTGGTAATATTCTTTTTTTTGTTCATATTTTCACTATTCAAAAATTAATAACTACACCAAATAACACAAATTAGTACAAAAATTATTAATATCAAAAATAGCTACAGGTGCTTTCGTTCGGTTAAATTAATTATGGGTATTTTATGTACTTGACAGATCGGAAGAAAACGGATCGTTCATTGTTGACATTAGCATCCTTTTGCTTCCGTCTATTACAGTTGGGCCTTTAGGGTCACTTTCACAGTCGAAGGAAGATGCACGTAAGAGACCAATGTTATAAGTAAAGCCTCAATATCGCAAACTAACCCAAATGAGTGGCACTTAAGTCTCCCGTATTGGGGACTTAAAAAAAAAAAAAAAAAAAATAAATTGATGGCACAACAGCTCATGAAGAACTAGGGCCTAGTGACTTACAACTCTCAACCAATCCTGTGTGCGTGTCTGCAGGAATGGAGGGGACCTACAGTTTATTGCCGAATCCGAACGGCTAACGAGCGGCACTTTTCTGTACAAGGAGATACTCTTGGAGGATTTGTCAATTCCTCGCAAGAGGCAGTAGCCGTTTTTTCTTTTAAATAAATAGGTGGCGAGGCTGGGGATCGAACCTTAGACCTCCGGCATGACAGTCCATCGCACTAACCATCACACCACGGCTACTATTGGGGACTTAAGTCTCTCATATTGGGGACTTAAGTGCCACTTACTCAACCTAGGAATCTAAAGTTTCTATATGAGAAAATTAAGTGCCACTTATTTCGACAAGTATGCACTGTGAAACTAACCCTTAATTTCCCATATTAGCCACTTAAGTGACACTTTTCTTAACTGGGCCTATGTGCCTTTGTATTATATTCAATAATATATTTTTTTTATTGTAAAACATTCGGTTTTTTACATTCAGTTTCCAATACTGGAAACTCTCGCTAATAAAACAAAAATTATTGATTTTCTTGGATCATTTGTAATTTTAACAATTTGAATGAAAAATAAAATTTTGTGTGATGGAAAAATTAAAAAAGTTGATTTAAACAAAATTGTGTACACTTTACAGAACAATGCAAGTATTTTATCACATATTCAGCATAAAAAATATTCAAATCATAGAAATACTTTTGAAAAAAATAATTTTTAAAAACTATGGAATTTTAATTTTAGTATATTTTTTGTTGTGTAGTATATTTGGCAGTGCTGACAATAATATACATTTTAATAAAAAAAATAAAATAAAATATGCTTTAATTTAAATAAAATTATACATATAATAAAAATAAAATAAAATAATTTTAAAATAGTAAAATATAACACAACCATATATCTATAAAACTTAATAATATTATTTAAAAAATTAACTAGATAACAATAATATTAAAATATTTCTCTCTTATTTTAAATAAATATTAAAGCACATTATAATAACACAATTTATTAAAAAAAAACACGATTGCAAAATAATAATTTGTTTTTTTTTCGCTAAGCAAAAAACATTATTTCGGCAAACGATTTTGTTTAAAAAATAGCAAAGAAGCTGAGCCCCAAAAGCTTTGTTGTCTTTTAAACAAAATCTTCTCTTTCCTAAGGATTTGCCATTGCACCAGGACCTTGGGCAGCTTGTCTCTTTAAATCCGATCCAATTAAAGCTGTTACAACTGTTCCAACGCACATCATCACCGCCATTGTAACATTTGCCGGTATATCACCATATGTACTTAATAATTCTGAATATAACATTGTAAAGGCAATGCCAAAAACTTGTGCGGCTGCATTTAATAATCCAGCTGATGTTCCTTCTGGTTCGGGATAGGTTAATTCGGCACCGAATTCAAAACCGACAGGAAGATAGCCTGTCATAAAGAATCTAAGTGGGGAGAAAACAAAATTTATTACAAAAAACATCTTTGAAGATTTCGATAAGTTTTATTGATTACACAAAAAAAAAAACGAAAACCCTTTTCACACAAGGAAACCTTATTTCCAGAAGCTTTTGGGCGCAGTCAACGATTTGGGAAATTTCTTTAACATTTTCTTTTCAAACTTAACGTAGGTCGTAGAATGCGGTCATCCGCAAGAAAATTTCAAAGGCATAAGTAAACAAAAATGTCTTATGGTATTCTTTCTTCCTCATGTTAACTGTACACAGCATTCTAGAAGAATATACAAATTGTTTCCTTGATGTATCTTTTGTGAAAGGAGACTAACCACTAAATTAAATTATTTAAAATATTTGGTCAGTTTATATTTTAGAGGGTTAAAAGGAGTCAGCAAAATGTCTCCACTTTTTCTGTCAAATATAGAGGAAACAATATTTTGTGTTCGCTTGCTTAAGTGCGATTCCACTTTGACGATAATTTTATTTGATAAACTTTTAAAAATAGATAAGGAAATGCACAAAAAAAAAATCAAAATTTATTTTGTGGATAACATAAAGTTCGCGTACCAAAACTTAAACATTCTATACGTCCTTTTTTGTTGTTTATTCTTTTTTCAGAATTTTATTCTCGAAACAAAAGGCAACTGTGTTGTAAGGTTTACAAGTCATAGAGCATTGCGTAAAACCAACGCAGTCTCTCTAATACAAAAGAAGAAGCTGATATGGATTCCTATTTATTTTTCATATGCCCATAATATGTCGGTCTACCCAATTTCTAATTTTTTGTTTGGCAATGGAAATCACCCTCTTGATGTTTAAACTTAAGGAAATCATATATTTTATTATTTTCATCACATTTTATGTTTAACACTATGGTTTTTATTTTTTGTTTCTTAGCGCCTCACGTATTTTTCAATTTTTTTATAAATGGTTCACTGTGGCGTATGCGTAATATTTTTATCAACTTTTTTTATGTAATAGACAGAAGGAATATTTTTTGTTTATTTTGTAATTTCTTTCTGAGCTTTGTATTGCTAAAATTGCGTATATATATATGTATTCATGAAATTTTGTAGCAGCATCTTTTTTTGTCATCCTATTATATTACCACAAAAGGGCACCCAAGTGGAAAGGCAATGATTAGAGTTTTTATTGTTACCTTTCTGGAAATTATTCATAGATTCAATGTTTTATTCACTTTAATGGTTTTTACTGGACAAGCATTTTATTTTATACAAGATAATTTATGGGTGTTTACTGTCTATAGATTAGGTGTTATCAAGAATTTGTCGGAGGCAAGCATAAAAATGTTTTTTATTGATATCGTTTTCCTTAATAGCGTTCACTGGATATAATGTTTGTTATGTTTAATTTAATTTATAAATTAAAGACTTTGAAAGAAGCAAAGAAATTGTATTGCTTATTCAATGCTGAAAGATAAACTTTAAAGGAATAAGCAAAATTCATGTTAAATGCATTTTGACTGTAAAAGGCGAATAAAATTCGAGTGTTAAAATAGGGTTAGCCATAAATGCTTAGAGGACTTTAAAAATTTATAAACTTGGAAGAATTAAATATTTTGCCTATATACAAATTTCTTTTTTCTTATAAATTAAAATTTCAAATAATGCCGCAGTTTAATTCCAATTTAAAGTCCCTATAATTATAAGAACACAACGAGAATTAGCAGATACTTTGGTGAAAATGTCCGACTAAAAATGCTGTAATCCGTGTATCCGTATGGTTAGAAGAAACTGATATGACCATAATCACACAAGGGGACGATCTACGTTCAGTTCAGACATATAAGCATAAGCATAAATCCTGTACAAAATATTAAATACATTTTTGCTTAATAGATTTGGTTTTAAATTAGGAACAATGGCGCAAAATTTTTAACAGCCTTATGTTAAGGTATTAGCATGATACTACATAACAATTTTCTAACTTTAAAACTCTTTACTAAAATATTCTTAGTTTTAATCATTTTCTAACTAGTATCATACTAAACTTATTTTCTTAAGAAACTCTAGCTGAACACGCCTATTTTTGCAATTGTAGCTGCCAAAGTGACACTTGGATTTAGTATGATACTAAAAAGATAAAATAGGCATTTGGCGATTTTACCTTAAGTAAAATGTAAAAAAGATAATACGATGCTAACTCGTTTAAAATTTGAAAAAGCCTGTTTGTAACCTAGCATCATACTAAAAATGCTTTAAGGTCATACTAAATCGTCTAAAATTTTGCACCAATGTTTCTAGTGAGAAATTTGACAGTTGAAAGATGATGTGTGCCAAGTACATGTTGCTATTAAATAACGAATAGACCTGCGATAGAATAACGTTTTGCAAATTAAATTGCAGATACACGGGCCTATCTGTCAAAAATTAGACACCTAGAAAAATCAGTTTTAAATATTAGTGCACTGTTATTAAAAAGTCAAGCACTGAGTGGAGTCAGCAAGCTAAGCAAATGAAGGAAACTGGAGGAAGAGTATATGCAAAAAACAGCAAAATGACCCCTCTTCTCTTACTTTTCTATATATATTTTTTTCTCTATATCTCCATCCTTTCACTCAAGCCCATTTTGGTTCCAGTCAACTTACATATGTATGAAATATGAATCATTATACAAATGCGAAATGTTTTGTTGGTTATTTTAAAGTGGTTCACAGACTAGAAATTAGCCAACCACTTTTGGTGTTCTCAATCACACATAATGTATGATTGTTATCTCACGCTTAATTTTTTTTTAAGAATACAATAATTTCCCTTCTATATGTAAATCCAACTCATATTTAACGCACGCAAGTTAAACGGTGAACAATTGAGTGGACAGAGATTCAGAATCAAATATGCAAAAGCAACAAACCAGTCATTGCGATTGAATTGAATTCATAGATGCAAAAATACAAAAAGTTGATAAATTAATAATAATTTGTAAATTAATTTATTTCTCAGCTTGTAACAAGTACGAATAAGAAATTATTTGGGGCTTAAAATTATTGCCGCGTTATACAAAAAATCTCATTTTTCTAAAATATAAAACAGATTTAAAAGCATAACTGAACACCGCATGATGTGTAGAAAGTTTTTCAAATAAAATTGGATTAAAAGCTCAGCACCACTATAAAGGAGACTGATGATAGGGCTTGGCACCCCTTGAAATAGCTATATCTCTAGCCAAACAAAAATAAAACAAATTAAAATACCTAAAATCAGAGATCAGAAATAACTGTTGACCTTTATTTTCAATTGGTTTCTCTCTGAGAGTTACCACATTTCTTTAAGAAGATTTCGGTTACGGTTGGAGATTTATTTATTGAAAAACAAAATATCGGTTATCGGTTGAGATTTATTTTTTATTTTTTAAAATATCTCTCAATGGTTGAGTTTTTTACGAAAATATTAATGGAAAAGGTCAACCTTTAACCTTTTTCGTAGAAAATAAATCAAAAATGGTTAATTCGAACAAAAAATTTTAATAATGTAACTAAGCGACCTAGCGACTTCAAAAATGCATATTCGTAATCTGGGAAGTGCCACCTTTTCAATTGATGTATGTCATTATATGAAAAATCGACTTTTATATTTAAATACGATTTGCGGCTAAACTAGACGTGCTAGAGGCATCAAAGTTTGCATCTTTAAACTTGACTTGCGGCTAAACTAAGCGACCTATCGACTTCAAAAATACATATTCGTGATGTAGGTAGCCCCAGTAGTTCTTAAAAATCAATAAAAAAGTTGGTAAAAAAAGTTTGTTTTTTTTTCAAGAACTTTCAAAAAAGGCCGGGCAAGGTGCTTTTAATAAAAAAGATTGTAAAGAGAAATTAAATTTTTGGTTAATGAGTATTTTGGTCAAGAAAACTGTTCACATTGGCGCCTGCCTGGCGACTGATAACCCCCTAAGTGGAGCAACGGATTTTTATGTTTTTTTTTAATTTATGGTATTAAATTTCGCTAATGATAAACTCTCAAGGTTTTTTTGACCCAAGATTGTCCTTTTTTGTCACTAAAAATAAAATTTAAAGATGAAAATTCCCTTTCAATTTTGAATTCAGTCGCTGGGACGCCAAGCAAATATGTCAGGAAACTTGATGATGATGACTAAAAAGCCTAATAAGCTGCATTTCAGCATGCAGTGCTAACAAAAAACTAAGGGCCATACTAAGAGACATTCTGATTGATAAAATTGCAGATGAGATTTATTTTTTCTCTCAGCGATTTCTCTCACTGGTTGACCGCAACATAAAAAACAACAAAATAAAGGTTTCGCTCAGACCTTGACCGAAAAACTTTTTTTTTTAGAATAAAGGTTATTTTGTGACTTTTATTGAAAATAGCAACAAATAAGAGTTATTAAGGGACCTTTTAAAAGGTTGAGATTTATTTTTGATCTCTGCCTAAAATTAATTCGTAAGCAATTGGTGGTAGCACCTTTAAGTTGTTGTTGTTGTTCAAAATTCAATGAAATTGACGGAATAAAGAATGGTCAAGTCTAATAAACTGACATTCTAGTATGAATAATACAATACAAATAATAATATCATAATTGAATATGTTGGCTAAACTCGACAAAAAAAGTGTACGACTTTTTTTAAAAACTAATAATCGAATTCAACAAACATATTTAACAAAAAAAAAATATCCTATCAAATTTTTAAAAGAATAAGGAAAATTATAAAATTTGTTTCAAGTAAATCGGTTGAATACTTTTTGAGATTACCGCGGACAAACTTTATATTTGTTTCGTGTTTATAGAATTGTTATTATATACAATTCTGCTATTATGGTGCAAAGTAGTTACATAAGTACGGATATTGTTTCTTTCTTCTTTTGCATGCTTAGGAATCTGAGAGTAATTCATGGATTTGTGAAACAAAAATGCACGAGAAAACGAAAAAGTAAAATGGATAGTAAGATTCTGTTTGTCTGCTAATCTTAAACATAATTGAAATTTAAAAAAAAAATGCAAAAAGCTTTTCAATATATGACATACCAATTATTTTTTTTTAGAAAATTAAAAAAAAATTGAAATTTTTGTATGATTGTTACCTGTTCTAGATGACAAAAGCAATAAATTCGAATCTAACCTCTAGGCTAGGGCATTACATGAAAACGCCATACCTATTTAAAAAAAAATATTTTTGTATTAAAAGCAGAATTATGGATTAACAGAACTTTTAATTTACAAAATTTTGGAATACAGAATTATGTTTATGTAGATTTTTGGATCAATTTTCAAAACTTTGGTCAAACAGAATTTTGTAATACTGGGTAATGACCCGTTTCCATCCTAAGCATATTCCTAAAAACCTGTATTATACATGGGTTAGTGATAATGGCTGTTAAAAATAAAATGTACAACTGTACATATGTAGAAGACCAACCTGATGAAAAACAAGTCCTCTTCATTTCACTATTCCCTTTAACAACTTTGCTATACAATAACAAGAAACGGATTAAATTAAACTGCTGATAATGAGCGCGCGTAATAAATCCTAGAGATATTTCATTTATTCCCGCAGAAAGTAAGTATACGCCACAGTGTACCACTTAAATTCTAAAGAACCCTTTGAAAATACTTACCCCAATAACGAAGCTGTTACGTAAACAACAGCAATATGCCCGGTATCCAATGTGAAAGAGAACACCCACATCCCCACCATGGAAAAGGCATAAACAGCTAAAGTTGTTTCCCTAGAAACAGAAAACAGAGATGATAGGTTACTTGAAGTATAAAATAAAAGTTTTTTCTAAAGTTGCAAATCACAAGAAAGAACTAATGCTTAAAAAAATAGAATTATTTTAGTTTTTTATTTATTGTTTTTTTTTTTTTTGTTTTCTTTATCAAGGTGGGTTTGAGATTGTTTTTCTGTCTTTTACAAAAGTTCTTACTATACAAAAGCTATGGGAAAAAGTCTTTTCTTATGTGTCACCGTGTCATTTCAATGCATTTGATAATAATGAAACAATGGTACACAGGAGGTTTGGTGTTAGTAACTTTTCTCTGTGAAGATTAAAGTTCGATTTGTTTTGCAGGAATTTATTAGAACTTTGTTAAAACAAAAAAGTTGGTGTATTAATACTGAGGATATGTATGTGTTCTTGACGTTTTTCCAAAGACAGGTGGCTCCACTGGAAGACTTTATCATCCAGGTATCTTTTTTGGTCATAATTTATGCGTTTTAGTCCTTGGAATTCAGTGAAATTTATCATGCAAGAGCTAAACTTTCAAAACATAGAAAGTTTCTGACTACCTCTATTATAGTACTTACTTAAATCGATGGGTTTTATCTAAAACTATTCCACACACAACGGATCCCAGCATACCAGCCAACACAATGCACAAACCGATGCGTCCGGTGTCAACCTCATGTCCAGGATAGTACTTCAACACCACCTAAACGACAAGAAAGAAAAAAACAATGTAACAAGGTCAACAACAATTAGCCCCACACAAAGGACTAATTAACATCATAAAACCATATAATTACCGGATTGAGAAGCGTGGAGATGGCGTAGAATACACCAACATTCATACCATACGACGTCAATAATAAAATATAATTTTTATTCAGGACGAGATTTTTTAGTGATTGCATGAATGTTGATTCCCCATCTGCGTTTGGTTGAGTTGCCTCTTGGGCTGCTGACGGGGGTGTTGGCGGTCTGTCTTGGAAAACTAATTATTTCCCGGATAGCAGCATAAAGTGAAATATGGCAAAAAAAAAAATTGAAAAATAAAATGGAAACAAATTAGCAACATCTTCCGTAAGATTTAAATATAGGTATAGGATAGGTACTGCGTACTGGGGTGTGTTTGAGTGTGATGGTAGAGTCTAGGTATAATGGAATATCCCATAGATTCAATACTTACACAAAACCATTAGGACTACGAGTACCGATGTTAGTCCTGCGACCAAGTAGAACATTAGTTTTAGATCTGCACCAATTTCATCAAGGTTGTCCGAGTTGGAGACAAGCATCGGTGGCAGGACAAAACCGACAGCAATTCCAAGCTGAAAAATGGAATATAAAATTAAAATAAACATAAAATACTCAATAATAATAATTCCCAAAAAGAAAAAAAGAAAAATAATAGGGTGACATTGCCACTGTGTTGATTTTTTTAAAACTTTATCAGCTGGAGACCATTTATAAGTAGTTTGCAAAATTAAGTTGATTCAATTTTTATGAGAAATATGTATGTATGTTTGCTCAATATCAGAAAATAAATAGAAATTTAGTTAAATACAACTCTTCGTAAGTGTCTATACATTTTTATAATTTTAAAATAAGTAAAAAGTCTAACAATCGTTTATTTTGAAAGTTCTTCACCGATTGCATTCGAATATACTTTTTGAAAAACAGCGACATCTTTCAGATGTAAAAGATACTCACAACACACTGTTAACTAAGATCTCAGTAATCTTAGTTACATGAATAGGATTACTGGCTGAACAGAATAGAATGACGGAACTGGAGCCGCAGACGGAACTGGAAGAGCTGTCAAAAAGTGTCGTACGTTTTTTTTTTACCTGACCACAATGCAGCTGTACAGCTTTGAATGTATTTTAAAGAAAAACAAAAAAATTCCCTTGTGTACAAGCTCAAAATTCACATTTTTGGTTTCCAATAATTTTCCTTTTAATAAATAATTTTTTTCGCGATACAAATAACCACAATATTTTTTTCCGACCCAAAAAGTTGTTTTTATTCTCCATACAATTTGAAACGTCAAAAGTGCCGTACGTGAAAAGTTAAAAGATGGTGAACTCTTCCGTCTGCGTCTGCAGCTCCGTATGCGTCTACGTTCCGTTGTGTTCGCAACATTGAATTTGCGTGTATTCAATATTTTGACAGCTATTCCAGCTCCGGCTCCAGTTCCGTCTCCGTCATCATTCTGTTCAGCCAGTTACTCAGGAAAATACTGAGGAAAACCTTAAATTTGAATTGCTTAGAATATGGTATTGGATTTTAGAAAATTATTTTTGTCTTTGAAAAGTAATGTTTAGACTTTAGAGGATTTACTTTGGGGATCACTTAAGAGGTAGTAAATAAAATAAATTTTATGGCACAAAAGCTCATGAAGAACTAGGGCCTAGTGACTTACAACTCTCAACCATTCCTGTGTGCGTGTCTGCAGGAATGGAGGGGACCTACAGTTTATTGCCGAATCCGAACGGCTAACGAGCGGCACTTTTCTGTGACAGGAGATACTCTTGGAGGATTTTTCAATTCCTCGCAAGAGGCAGTAGCCGTTTTTTCTTTTAAATAAATATGTGGCGAGGCTGGGGATCGAACCTTAGACCTCCGGCATGACAGTCCATCGCACTAACCATCTCGCCACGGCTACTACACACTTAAGAGGTAGATATTTTAGAAAACTAAGCTTTTTTTCTAAATATTTTTTAATGTGTAGAGAAATATTAATTCATGTCGTTTTCGATTGGATTTTGGGAGTGTTCTATTTTCATCGAATATGGAAAATTTGGAGTGAAAAAAAATGTCCAACCAAATAACACAAATATTTCTCAAATTGACCTAAATGATGGATTCATGATACATATTTGTATATTTAAATATAGCATATTTTTTATTAAAACTAAATAAAAGGTACGTTCAGTGAAATTGAAATAAAATTCTATTTCTATTTCCGTTTTTTTTTTTTTTTTTTCTAGTAGAAAATTGTATGAAACAAATAACTAAATGAAAATTGCGAAATGATTATTTGTCATATCATTTAAAAAACGAAACAAAACGTTATTTGCAAAACATAAAAAGCAAAATATTATGTTATAAATAAAAAAACTTCGAAATGAAAAATGGCGCGCCAAATGTTAATTTGCCGATCAATTCTGCTGAAATTTCTAAAAAATTGTATGCAGTGGTTCTAACTTTTCCATCCGACAACCAATATTCTTGATTTTTTTTTTGTATTAACACAAAAACAGTTAGGACGTTTTAATCGCCCCACCTATGCGGGAAACGGTTTTCCCGCAATTTGTTATAAAACTATTTTGTTGGCATTTATAGTTTGTGTTTTTGACTTTGGTTTTAAAAGCTCAATTTGTTTTCGTCGTCATGAATTGGTTGTACTTTGGCAAAGTAAGAGCCACTTAAAAAAACAAGCCCAAAAATCATAAAAAAAACAGTTATAATTCGAAAAAAAAGCGAAAACGAAAAAATTATTTCTTCATTTTTTCGACTTAAATGACCTCAGGAACCCATGATTTTCATCTGCATCACCAACCGTGGGACACCAGGCCAGTAGCCAGGATTTTGTTTCGGATGGGGCTTCCTTCATAACTTAAACCAACACTTGGAGTTTCATCCTGACTTTTGTGGACTAAAACACAATTAACCCTTAACCAACTACCGCCTATTTCAATCCCTTAACCACCTACGTGCAGTCGTGGAGACCGCTCATAGATTATTAGCTTGAATTCAGGATTTACAGTTTTAACCATTGGCGTACGAATAAATATTACTTTCCTCCTTTTTTTTGTTGAGTAATGCACAATATTAATTTTAACAAAATTAATTTTTTAGGTAAATTTCTGTACTAACTATGTAGCTACTATTATATAGACCAAGGTGTCTAACCTCTACCTCTTACATAAAAAAAGAAATAATTTTGAAAACATTTTCTATAGATTTTTTTTTTCTATAAACTTTGAATAAAGTTTTTTAAATGGATGATAATATAATAAAAATCAACAAGAAAATTAAGAATATCTGCAGTTGTTCGGGAGGGAAAAAAATACGTAAAAAGTTCATACATTCCGTAAACATTTGTATGGGAAGATTATGGCTTTAGAGGCACGGGTTAATAAGCTCGGCCAAGTTTTTCGTTTTGGTCTTTAAATTTACTGCAGGGCATTAACTTTTTATACAGGGGGTGTCTGATCCAAAAAAATGAGTTTTTTTTATGCATGCACATTGCACAAGCTGTTAATATTTACGTTTTCTATTATAAAAGGCTTCTTATAAAAAAATATAAAACTTAGGTATTACAATTTTTTTAATTTGTAATATTTTTTTTTACATGTAAATTAATGTAAGGTAGGAAAATTAAATATGTACAAATTTAAACACTTGTACACATACATACCTCTATACATGTACATGTTATTTATATTTTTGTTACAGCAGAAGTAGACGCCTGGCCACATGGCCAGATTTACAGCAAAAGATGGTTTGAATATTAAAGTCTTTAGGATTAGGGAAAATTACAAAGTATCTTTCCCTAATATAAAAAAGGCCTCAATAGATTACGTTTCTGGATTATAATGTTATGTTTGTTTTTACGAAATTCAATTTAAATTAAAACCTTGCCAAATTGAGATGCGGATTAAAAAATATTTCTAAAAACATCTTCGGAATTCTGTCTTAAGGATTTCCTTATATTAAAATAATTTCGGGAAGGGCTTTAGCCCTACAAGCCCCCCCCCCCCCACCCCCCACTGGCTACATGCCTGTCTTGATAAAATCGGCGGAGTCATTTTGGAAAAAAATCCAAAAAAGTATTTGAAAATATTGTTTTACAATACCTAAAACTATTAAAACCTTTTAAAACATTCTCCAAAAAAAGTTAATCAAAATCAGTTGAACCGGTTTCGACAATAGAATACCTATAAAGAAATGTTCTTATGGAAGGGTGGCATTTATTAGAATTTTTCTGATTTAGTTTGACCAGAAGGAAGCCATGATGCTCATTAAAATTAACTGAATTCTTAAAAGAAAATTTTCCCTAACGGCGCTGTTTTTTTTTTTGCCTATAAAAAAATGAAAAAAAAAAAAGACATGTCAGGGGAATGTCCAAAAAACGCTAGGCACCAGTTTTAGAAAATCGACCTATCCGTTCATATTCTGGTGTAGTCGAACAAACAGACTGAAAAATTTGCGAGACCCAATTTGTTTGTATTTCCTATCATGATGTTTGATTTGATAAAAATCTTGAGTAGATTTTGTATACCAATAAATACAAATACAAATACAGTGGGTTGCCATATTAATAGGGACATAATTATTTTTCATAATTTTGAAGTTTAAGTGAATTCAAGGGATAAAGATAAAACTTTGATGTCTTTTTCCTTCAAGAATGCAGACACACTTTTGGCTTTCCGACAAGATGCCGATTCACGCATAAAAATGTAGGGTTAAGGTATCTTAAATTCTCGGCAGCAATATGGCGGACCACATCATTATTAGGGGCCAGTTATAGCGATCAGGAAAACGCATCAGGAAAAAATTTTGTTTTGTATAGTTTAATGTTTTATCATACGATTTGAAGTATAAAAAGGATACGAATCGATGGTAAATCAATTGAAATATTTTTTTCATGAAAAAAATTTAAATTGGAGGAAATACTTTGCCTAAAACAAGTACTTATTCATTTTCCTGATGGGAATTCCGTACAGAAAACGAGTTTCCATCAGGAAATGCATTTTATAGAATAAATATTTATTTTTAAGAACATTTTTTAATGAAATAAATATTTCAAATGATTTATCATCGATTTGTATCCTTTTTATATTTCAAATCGTATGGTAAAACATTAAATTATCAAAAAGAAAATTTTTCCTGATGCGTTTTCCTGATCGCTATAATCGGCCCCTTAGTTAAAGATCCTGTAAGCCCTTACATTTTAGGGGGACCATGGGACATGACCAGAACAAGCGATAACTGGAAAGTCGACTTTTACCCCAGGCCACAGAATTTTTCCGAAATGGTGAACCCTAAATTTGTATGCGTGAATGGGAAGCCTATTACAAAACCAAGAGTGTGACTACAATTCTGAACAATAAATCCATCAATTTTATCTTAAACTCATTCACAAACTTCAAAATCATAAAAAATAATAATGTCCTTATTAATTTGGCAACCCACTGTAGTTACACACATAGTGTAACCAAAAATGCAATGTAACAGCTCATACAATTTTATAAATATTAAACAATCAAGTCCAACAAATTTCTTAATCGATCAATTGAAATTTATTTCACATCATCAAGCTTAAATCAGTTCTCCAAATCCAAGCTTAGTAGAAGATCCGATGGATTTCGTGAATATTTTTCGCAGCAATTTACTTGCTGTTCTCAATTCAATAAATTATCAAAAAGAAATTTGTCTTCTTTGCTAGACAAAAAAAAAAAAACACAAAATCCTTGATAAAACAAAAAGTATTTTAGTAAATCCCTATACTTCCTTGATTTCTATCTTAAAATTTTTTTGATGTTTCCTTTCATCGGCTAAAGGCCACCACCATAATATCCTTTCATCTTCATCCTTTCTTTCGTTGGTCGTTACTGCTCGTCTTCGTCGTCGTCGTGTCTTCAAAATAAAATCCTTATTCACTATATATGAGTATGTGCGTAGGTGAATGCATTTTTACAAACAATATCGGCTTTTTGTGCTTCGTCGAGCATGATTTTTTCACAAAAAAAAAAAAACTTAAAGAATGTAATACAAATTGGCGAACTATTATTACTGACATTGATGGATTGGGCGGATGGTAAATGCATGTTTCCTGCATTTTTTACAATGTAAGTGAACTTTTATAATATGTTTCCTTTAAGTTGAGTAATACTGTTATCTGCCAGCAGCCAGCTGTCTGATACCTTATTAAAAAGGAAGTAGTTTTGAAAAAGGTTTTTTTGTGTTGGTTTTTTTTTACATTAAACAAAATATTTTACTTGGTCTTTACGGTATTTATTTTATTAAAAATAATTATTACTTATTTATATTACATTTCAGTTATGAAAATATAAATGAAATTATATTATTTGTCTTATTGCCCGTCGTTAGTTTGTGTCTTTTGGTGTTTCATAGCCTGTGTAAACGTTTCAATATTAAAGTGCTAAATTCATCTTGATTTGATTCTGCTTTTACGTACACATCCCATTTAAGGCGTATGTTATCTACGTCAAGTTTGACATATGATAGTCTTCCGCATTTAACAACACATCTAATCTTCACAATGTTTAAACTACTTTAATCCATAACCGTTGTACCTACAAAAAAAGTTGACTGAAGGAATATGTAAAACTGCATGTAAAATAAAAAGCTTCTATGTTCAAAAAGCAATTAAATCCAACTAAAATATAAAATTTTAATTGGTCTTTAACGAATTTTAAATTAAAAATGTACGAATTAAAATATCACAAACCATTAAAATCTAATTGAAAAAAAAAAAAAATCCAAAGAGTTTATTCAAATGACATTTAAGGTCATTTAGATTCTCTTTAGTTTGTTTGAATTTGAACAAATTAAAAGCCAGCCCTAGGTACTCGCACTTTGGTACTTAATGCGTGCCCCATTAAGGGATATACCTGATCCCCAAAGGAAGCACAAATAAAAAAGGAAAAAGAAATAAGAAAGAAAAAAAACACTAAGGGAAATTACTTTCTCAGCTTCCTGGTATTCGAAGATGAATAAGGAAAGTAAGAATACCCAGCCGGAGAAAAACTACAATTACTTGCATGCTAGCCTTGTAATTTCAAATAAATTACATTGGAGAAAATCAACTGACTTAGGACTTATACATTAAGCAGAAACCGATTCGGAAATATCTAGATTCTATGGCGATAAACGAGCGTAATGCAACATCCTTATCTGGATACCTTGAAGTACTGTTCTATATAATACCTATATACAGTTAGATTTAATGGATAACAAAGATACTTTGAGGTTTGTGGTTTTAATATTTGAATAGAAATTGAGGATTCTTGGCACGTATTAAACTAGTTTGAATGAAGATGATGAGAAAACGTGTGGCAAAATGGTTTTGACGAAGGTTTCTTCTTTTTTTTTTGCAATGAAAATTGTAATCCAAATCTTCTCTCAGGTGAGAACATTATCCTTTAACATTCAATTAAGCTTTCAATTGAGAATAAGGGACATGAAATAAATTAAGCTGAACTTGTGTTAAATTCACTTAAATATGTACCACCTATAGACAAAAATTTCCAATCAACACTTACCTACTTATGCGACTGTCGAAATGCCTATACATTTACTGTAATCTTCCTTAGGCATAAACATTCAAGTTGATAGACCATTTTTCTTTTTTTTTGGATTAAAGGATAACAGATCCGGATTTTCTGATTAGCTTTTGGTGTGTTTTTCTGGTTTGTTTTGGATTGAAATTGGTACTTAGATCTACAAACCCCACATAAAATAGTCGAAGCAGTACAGTAGCTTGTTTTATTGTAGATGGTGCAAGAATTAAATAAATTACAATTCACCACACAACTTAAAATATACATTCTTGATAGCTGTATTGAAGGGATTTGAATAAATCTATGACACGGCTGTAGCCAAGGTGAATCACAGCGAGGTTATTGGCAAATGGCAGTTCAAACATTTATACTTTTTTGTTTATTTTTATTTATTTATTGTATACTCATATAGATTGAGCTTAAAAGTTGAACTTAAAAGTACCTATTAAGCAAGAGAAAAATGTCGAGGTAAAATTATATGCGTGATTTTTGTCCAAACATTTTCCAGAAAAAAATTCAACAATATTTTATGTAACAAGGAAGTTTGTAAAATGAAAAAATACATATTTGTATGTGCACAATTCTTAAATATTTTGCTTACCTAAACTTAAAATAAGAAAATCTGATATAAAACAAGATATTATACATAGTCCTATTTCTTTATTAATAATAGGGAAAAAACGATACTTTTCACTCTAGTTGAGATAAAACAACAATTCGAGTTTCTCGTTAATGGAATTACTTAAAAAAAATAATCTGTATATCTAGTAAAATTTGAAACTAATCCGCCAATTTATGAAAAGTGTAGATCGATCATAGTTATACACAAAAAAAGACCAAACTTAAAAAAAATTCAGACAAAGCTGAATTTTAAAACAAAGCTAACAGAATAATTTAAAAATGGTAACAGCGGTTTTTTTTTCAAAAACCTTTTTTTTGTATAAAATTGTGTAAACATTTAAAAAAAAAAAAATTGGTATGCCAAATTAAGTATTTATTAATAAATTGAAATTAAAAATTTAATTTCGAAAAATTCATCTACATTTTCGAAATAAATTTTTCCAAAAACAAAATAATTTCGTATAATCCAAATATTTGTTTTTTTTTTTTTCAAAATTTATATACATATTACGTATTTGTAATATCATTAAAAATCTAAGAAGCTTTTGCAAAAAAAAATATAATTTAAACTAATATCTAATGTATTCCTACTAGTTAGTACGCCACAGCCGCACACTGGTCAAATTTCCCAAAAACATGGCCAAAAAAACTATAAAAAATAAAAATCGGTTTGTTATTTTTGTTAATTCAAAGTTATTTAAAATTAACATGAGCTTAGTTTCTCATTGATCCCGCTGTTTATATTGCAACCATTTTGTCAGTTAATACGTCCAAAGTGGGAGCTTTTAGAGAGCACGTGCAGTGCAGTACCAATTTCGGTAGCGATAACAAGAGGCTTTACTATGTTTTTTCTTTTTATATTTTCTTCGTGATAAAAATAAATTATCATGAAATGTGTTGCTATAGTGGTGATAATAATTGTAATAATTTTTTTTTTTAATATTTCAAGTATATTTTTTATTTTTCCAAAAAATGACTTTTGGTACTTAGTAAAAAAATCGTACTTTTTGTTTCATAAAGGAATAAAGGCATTGCTGAGCAATTAAATTAGGCTTTAAATTTACCTTGAAGTATTTAGATTAATATAACAAAAACCATTGCGACTTTTTAAGAAAATGGAAATTCAAGATAATATAGGAATACTGAAAATGTTTCACATAAACTTTTAACTTTTTTCCATAAAATTTTTGATAAAAAGTAAAAAGTTTTAAGTATTAAATGCTTTATTATTTTTAAATCGAAGGCTAAAAACTATATGGTCGTATGTCTTCTAGTTTTTGAGAAAACTGAAAATAACTAAAACTTAAGATTTTTAGGCGATTGCCTAAGTGGTGAAATTCAATATTTTTTAGCTAAAAAAATAACGGTACGTGCCAAACAACTGTTTTAAAAAAAAACTTATTTATCTCAAAAACGGATTTAACGATTTTGATAAAAATTTTGTGTGGACCATAATCTACATTCTGATGAAAAATAAAATCACCTAACATTAGAAGCGTTTTTTTTTCGAATTTCTCGTTCACGGCCTATCCGATTTTGATAATTTTTTTTTCTTTGGGAGGTCCTCTTAACTTTGAAAAATGTTGCATATAAAGATTTTCCAAAACCAAAAATATTTTTGGGTTTCAAAAAAAAAAAAAAAAAAACAATGAAAATTTTTATTTTGAAAAATAAATATTTTGAAAACGGAATTTATTTGAAATTAAAATTTTACGTGTATGTTATTAAATACTTAGAAATGACATATGTACTATTTTTTTTTTTAATTTAAAGAAATTTTATATAAAAAATACTTTTTTTTAAGAAAACCCTTAATTACTAAATAACAATTGTATGAGAGGTACCATTATTTTAGTCCTAAAAAATGTCCCAAAAAACATAAGCAACAACAGATATCAACTTTATTTATCTTCATCATAATGTTAAGTTAAATCAAAATCTTTTAAAATATTTTCTATATGTATATATTTTTTTAAAACTTTTAGTCTTTGTTATTTGTTGCCTGAACATCAATGAAAATGATTTTATGACTACCTAAATTACCTATGCATGTTTGTTTTGCACAAAATTGTATCTACTTCCAATTAGAAAAAAATATCCTAATTCCAATTAAAATAGGCAATCTTCTATGAAGGAAAGAGCACAAGAAGTGACATTTCAAGTACTTTTGTATAAAATTGCACTCATTTATTTAAATCTTCCTAATTATTATTATCATTGTCTAACCAAAAACATTTCCCAGCTAATAAAAGTCATTCAATGATTAAAACAAGTCCTGGACATTTATTATCAAAGGTATACCAACTTTCTTCTGCTTCTTTTCTCGAGTACCTAATAATTCATTTTCTCGTTCTCGAAACCTTAATTCAAACAAATATTTCGTTCAAGCTGCAACATTGTATTTTCTATCCTATTATGTATTCCCTGTTTCAAGTTGCTCAATTTGATGAAAATATTTTTTGCTGAATTCATTTTGTGTGGAAATCCTTAACATTTTCCGTTTTACAATTTCCATAGTTGATACACAAAGCATGTGCTGAAGTGAGGAGAAAGGAAAAAAAATCCCTCTTGAAGTGAAAAACTGGAAACAGTGGCAAGCGAGGCGAAAGGCCTCACAGGCTAAGAGGTTGACATTTTACCTACCTATACCCTTATCCACGCGTTTCCCTCCCCCGAAGTTGACACTTTCCATTTCAAATCCCCCACCCAGTATATACGAACCCCCGCATAACTATTCCAACTAAATCCATAATGCCCCACAAGGTCGAGCTGTCTAACAAGTACCTATACTTCTCATGGCAGGAGGCAGAAAGGCAGAAGAAGCATATCGGCTTCAGCATGCTCGTCCCATTCGTATTCGAATAGAAGTGTTGACTTTGACAACATCCTGAATGCTTTTTCTAGTAAAAAAAATACAACAGCAAGGGTTTATTATTATGCTAGTATGTATGTATTGTAAAGTCGTTTGTATATATTGAAAATGTATGCTAGGTTGGTAGGTTTTGTTCTTTGATCGGATTGTTCTTCAATTATTGATGTTTAGTCAGCTAAATAAATTGAAATCCATAATCGTATTATTGCAGAATCAACTATAACTACTGCTCAGTAGTTTACTGTAGAATGATGAGTAGGTGGCGTTGCTGTGGCAATGAACCACTCAAGCCTTAATATTGCGGTTTCTGTTTATTGCACTTAAAGCACATTATGGCAAGCTAAGCCCGTTGAAATTCTGAAATTCCATGCACGAATTTGCCACAAAAAAAAAAAAAAAAAAAAAAAAAGAAGGATTTTCCATTATTCTGTTAAACGGCTTGAAGTGGAATCCTTTATTCGCCTCAAACCATCTGCGTCTGGTTTATTTTCACAAGAGAATTTTGGGAAGGAATACAATGACGACGAAAATAAGAAGTGTAACCACAATTATTGTATTGTATTGTAAAGCGGATAAAATGTGAGAACTGTTGCAGTTGATGTCGGATTTTAGTTAATCTAAAGCTTATACCTACGCAACCGGAAGTGAGTTATAAACAGGATAATGAGACTATCAAATAAGTATGAGTATTAAATCGATTTCAGAATACCTTCAGTAGAAATCATTAATACACTACAGTCAAGAAATAAAATATGGCGGCTGCTAATATTAGATTTAAGTGTGAGTTGAATGAAACATAGGTTGCTAATAAGAATAATTTAAAGCATATCAATACTTTTAAATTTTTCAAATCATGTATATGATATCGTGCGCAGGTTGTCAGAAATTAAAAATGGTTGCTCGAGTGCTCCCACAAACTTCAATTCACACCGCAATATTAAAAACAACAACAAATATCGAAATTTGACATGTAAATGGGCACTGGATCCACTATATTTGTAGATGCGTAGAACAGAGCAAAAATGAAAAAGCTAATGATATTACCTTTAATATATATACCGTGGATGTTGTTATACTCGAGTATTTTAAAAGAAAAAAAAATAAGAATAATCAATTGTCGAAGCTGTTAGTTGTTCTAATAGTTATTTTTTTCTCAATATATCCAACTTTGCCTCTACTTTCGGAACAAATTAGAACCGTTGTGCAACCACATTCAATGCTTTTATTCCATTTTAAATCAAACATAATATGGATGTTGGGGCGGGGGGCAATAGGTTTAGGGGTCATAATTATGGGGAAAACTTTAAATTTCTCCGCTTTACGGCAAGTTTGCAATTTCACTTTTTTACCAAAATTCCAAATCTGATCCCTAAAAATTTTAGGCTTCTTAACGAACTTCTTAAAAAGATTAAATTTTTTTTACGATATTTATCATACATAAATCAGATGCTTTAATATGCTCTCTTATTTTTGAGAAAATTAAAAACAAGTCTAGTCTATGGACTTGAGGCATTCTTCCATACAGTGCTTTGGACTTAAGTCTTGTAGAGTCACCATTGTTTTTTTTTTCTTTCAAAAACTAAATAGAAAATTATAAAATACTCACAAAATGCTAAAAGATGTGATCATTAGTTTAATTTTGAAAACAAATTGGACTTATGTGCCGTTTTCCCCTATGGATAGCCTTCATCTATTTTTAGGAATATTATCTGTTTAAAAATTGATCAAAATAAATTAAATCGTTTTTGAGAAATGTGAAAATAAAAAAAAATAGTTCTATAGGATGTGCCATTAATATAACCATTTTTTTTCGGATACAATATTCAATCGGAGGTAGTAGGTAACCTATACCTATGGTAAAGTTACCGTTATGTTTGGTCCTAAAAAAAAAATCAGTGGAATTTCCAAAAAACTTTAGGTATAAAATTTAATAATAGGTGTGATTTTTGTCAGATTTATGTCGGCTTAAACATTAATCAATTTACAGAATATAAATTATTAACGGGCTCAGATAAAGTTAGTAAATAATGTTTAATCTTGATATCTATCAAACTAGGCCAAGGTTTTTATAAGCTAACATATGGCAGAGTAATGCTATATGAATCCAGTTTTATTGATTAGACCGATAGCTACCTCGGAAATCCTTCAAAAATTTGCAGAACAGTAACTGAATAATACAGCTATAAATATTATACTTCAACAGGGGTCAAAATATAATTGTTTACTAGGTATACAAAATGAAAAGCATGGAAATGGGATTTTGTCCTTTGTATGATAATCAAACGTACCTACATACATATATTTCCTGAAAAACGTTTTGCGCCATCACAAACCTGTACCTTCTAAGTCTAATATTCATTTTAAATTGAAATACTTTTTTGTTCACTAGTTTTACTTGAACCTAGACCAAGCGCGTTAGAACCCGATTATATACCGAAGCTTTGAGATCAGATCATTAAATTTATTAAAATGACTACCATTTTCACTAGCCCACATAAATATTCTCTTGTTCCTACGGTTTCTTAATTTGTTTGCCATACGCAATTTATAAAAGAACAATATGTTGAAAAGATAAGTGTAAAAATAATGGATTGCCTTCTTTTAAAATATATTATAACTTTGATGGCACAACAGCTCATGAAGAACTAGGGCCTAGTGACTTACAACTCTCAACCATTCCTGTGTGCGTGTCTGCAGGAATCGAGGGGACATACAGTTTATTGCCGAATCCGAACGGCTAACGAGCGGCACTTTTCTGTGACAGGAGATACTCTTGGAGGATTTGTCAATTCCTCGCAAGAGGCAGTAGCCGTTTTTTCTTTTAAATAAATAGATGGCGAGGCTGGGGATCGTACCTTAGACATCCGGCATGACAGTCCATCGCACTAACCATCACGCCACGGCTACTACGCATCCTTTTAATAAAAACTTTAAACAAATAAAAATAATATAAAATATGAAAATATTTAAGAGTGCAAGTACTGGAAAGTCTCATAGCTTCAATTTTGCCACTGTCCCTCTTCAGTAGCGGATTTAGGTTTGCTGCCGCCCTAGTCCCGGTTGAATACGCCGCCCCCCCTTATTGTTTTTTATTGCCTTTATCGTTACCTTAATCGTTCTTGCTGAGCCTTTTTTCTGTGCTGCCAGAAAACGCCTTAACATTTTTAACACGCTTTTAATTAGGTTGACCTACAATATGAGAGAAATGTACAAATGTATGTAATGGAATCTGTGAACTTAATTTTCAACAACTTCTAAGATATTCGTGTTGTGTAGGGTTTCCAATTTGTGGTATGTTCATGTAAAATGAATGAAATAAAAGGTATTAAAATTATTTATATATTTAATGCTTTATTATTTATAAATAAAACCAACAAACATTTTGAAATTGAACTAAAAAAATTACGAGGTCTGAGTTTTTTATTTCTCCTAAAAAATTTCAAAACATTGCCTATTTTTTGGCATCAAAATATTTACCGATTTGACTTTCTAAATGTCCCAAAATAAACAATTAAAATTTTCAATAATAGTTTTCAATGATCGCTATAACTGGCCCCTTAATTCGAAATTTTTCCAAATCCGTAGTACTGGACAGCTTGATAAATGGCGCAAACACAAAATGTGAACTTGTGACTACTATCCATTTTATACACAAAATTTATTTACGTGCTTTATCGTTTATTTCATAAATTCTCAAACTTAAATCATTTATTGTCCGCTTTGAAAATTAATAATTTTTCAGCGCCCCCAAAGAAAGAGATAAAATAAAAAATATTATTTTGTAATTTTTTCAATAAAATTTAACTTACTCAACAAATTATTCATCGTCACCTTAAACTACTTTTTAACCAGTAAATTTTCTCAGGTCTGTTGCCTATCCCCTGTGGCCCACTAGCGCCCACAGGGCACTTTTAGAATGCCTAAATTATTTTGCAGCACCCCCCAAAGAAACAAAACTACAAAAATAGTTTTGTCATTGTTTTTTTTTTTTTTTCAATAAAATCACCTCTCACCACCCGCCCTCCCCCCATCTGTGGGTCTCTAGCGTCAACTTTGAGGAACGCCCGTTTATATTATGAATTCTTATTTAACTTTTGCCCGAAAATTTGGCCGCCCCTAAAATTTTGCCGCCCTAGGCCCGGGCCTCACGGGTCTAAGCCTAAATCCAGCACTGTCCCTCTTACCCTTATAAACAAGATAATTTAATTCATCGTAAAAAAATGATCTAAAATATTTCAAAACTGTTTTATATCCTATTGCAAGACTTATTAAAGCCGAGAAGAAAAAGGTCTAACAGAGGTCCTTGCATTCAAAACTCCAATATAACACAGTTTTACATCGCTCTAAGGGATAATTCAGGAATTTTAACTGAAATAGAAGCTATTTGATGTTCTGAGACATGAGGAAGTGAAAAATTTACTTTAATTTTGTCATTTAAAAAAAAGACTTCACAATTTAAATAAAAACGCCTTTTTAAATTAACGCTTTTGGCCTTTCTTTCTGCTTTATTGAATTAAATTGTTTTTTTCTCAGTGCCATAGTGGCCTAACTGACTTAAAAATAAGTTTAAACGGTACTTTGAGGAAAAATATGCATTATCAGTTTATTACTGTTCCAAGAAGAACTGATTTTTCTTTTCGCTCTACTGAAAAAAGAGAAAAAGTGTTTCTCACGGCCTCCGCCTCATATCAATATCATTGAATTGTATTAACATGGATATTTGTCAAGGCTCATGTTCTTAACTTGAATACAATTTCTATCCAGGCTAAGGAATTTTAAAGAAAATAAGCCTTACGATAAAATTCATAGTTTATTTGCTATGGAATAACGAATCCTAACTTGCCGTTAAGTTCCTACATAAATACATAAAATATGTAGATTTATATGTATTGCAAATAAAACCTTTTGTCTAGACCGTAGTTTTTTCAGCCTAAATATGTATACATACATTAATTGAAAGGAATATTGATGCTACTTAAATTCTATAGATTTAATTATTTAGAATTGCATTTCTATTTATATATAAATTTTCGTTATTATAGAAAAACATTTTCTTGAATTTGAAAACATTATCTGATGAATTCTTTATTTCCTTAAAAAATACAAACATAAAATTTGTCTTCTTCTTAACGAAAATAATACAAACCTTCATAATTAATTCATAGAAATAAAATGTAGAATAAAAGCATTCTGACAGTTAAATGACAACAAAATATAGGTAGTATACCTACATTATAAGGAATTGAAATTATTTTAAATATGTATGTATGAAAAATGTGTCGCAAACCTTCTATAAAATTATGTAACATCTTTAAAGGATAAGTTTTCTACTTGATTAATTTGTATCAATGGAAAATTTGTATCAATCGAAGGTCTTGAAACATTAACAACTAAATTAAGTTAATAGTACCCATTTCATTTCAAATGTCAAATCGGCAATATACATTTTTTTTTATTTTTATTAAAAATAGAATTCAAACTTCATAGACTGAAAACTTCAGAGTAAAATTAGCAAAAAAAAAAAGCTAATGTAAGAAAAAAAAAAATGACAGCTAATCTGGAATGTAGAAAAATGTTTGTTTCTGTTTTTCCTGTCAAAATTAGAAAGAGAATAGACAAACACAATTTATGGAAAAGCTCTATTAGTAATAAATAATGTATGTACATACATACCTATGTTATATACTAACTTATTATCTATATTTTTTTTTAAAGACAGTGAATCCCTCATGTCAACTCCAAAAAAGACAGATTCTTTTATAAGAAAAATGAAAACTTCTAAACCTTCCCCTTTGAATATCCTTATAGGAACATTCATTGGTAGACTTTGGCAAAAACACCCAAGATGTCCTAAATTACTCGTAATCCCAACAGTATTTAAAAAGGATACTTGAAACTGATAACAATTCATTGTAAATGGATATAAATAAACGAGAAATTTTTTTATTTCTCGAAATTTAAGAAAAAAGTCAAATTCCCTTGCCAAATTACCAATCCAAAAAAAAAGACAAAAAGTTTCAGAAATTGTTGATTTTAAAATTAAGGCAATCAAAAAGGTATACCCTCATAAAGCAATATGCGATATAGTTCCATATTATACCCTCCCTCATGGACTTAAAAAAAAACCCTAAGGGTGCTCCTGTTTAAAAAATATTTTTGAATTTTTTGCAGCACTGTACCATTTTATGTTTTGTTTTATTTTTTTTTTTATTCTTTTAGAATGGCATTTTGTCATTTTGTGTCTTAACATATTTTCATTGTTATCCTAACGTGAATGGGATTATTAAACCATATACATATGTATTTGTGTATATTCTGAGGACGTGATTTTAGGTACATTTTGAGAAGAATGACATACCGATGATTTTATCAAAGGCTCAAAAATGTGAAACAAAGAACTTCATGTGTTGTGTTGTGCAAAAAAATGAACAAAATATTCACAAAAGTTTGGAAAAGGTTAAAGGTGAATAGACGATGAATTCATTCAGATCAGTTGCTCAAAAATGTCTAAAAAAAATAAGCGACAATCTTTGAAAATAAATTATTTCCAAAATTAATAATTTTGGAGGTACCTACAACTTATAACAGGTCTTCCAGAAATCTCACTTATTATAAAAATAATTCAAAATATGGGATTTTATAAATAAGTTATACAGTTAATTTATGTAAATTAAAGAAGCTACAAAATGATTTATAGAAAGTTCAAAACAAACATAAGTGATATATTGAAAAATTGAATTTAGTAAATTGTATAAAAATGTTTGTAGTACAAATTTCGTCCTATTGATAAAATATTAGTCAAGTGCAAAACTTATACTTTAAGTTAAGTTAAATAATACACATGGTTTGCGATACATTTAAATTTAATATCAAGTGAAATTTGTATATTTGTCAAAATACGTTTTACTTCACTTTTTTTTTTTGCTATGAATTAAATAAAAATGCTATATTTTCTCAAAACTTTTTTTTAGTAAAAAGCATCCTTTTAGTAAGATAGAATAATTTGATAAATTTTTTTGCCATATATAGTAAATACAATACATATACATTTTATTCCAACTAAACTAATACTGAAGTATTTAGCTGAATTCTTCACCTTTAAGTTCTTATTAAATTTTTCCTATCAGTATTTAATGTGAGATTGTAAGAAAATTATCGATGAAAATTACCATTAATTGACTTTTGAGAAGCAAAAAAAGTGATCCGATTTTTCAAATCGAACATTTTGAAAATTCTCCACGTTTTGAGGCCCGAATACATCGTTTTAATAAGAGAGATGTCTACGTAGTGTTTGTAAGTACATTCGTACGTTAGTTACTTATGTGCCTTTTTTATCAACCCTATCTCGAGAAAGAATAAAGTTATCGACTAAATTTTATTTTACACAATAATAACGTCATAATATATACAAAGTGTTTCCAAAAAATTAAATTACTAGTTTTCTTATTACAGTAAGTTTTAAGGTGTCTTTCACGTCTCGAATATTTCGGACACAAATAATGCTACCGACTTCGGGATAATTTGATTCCATACACAATGCCATAGTTGATGGTAAATTTTGAAAAAAAAAAAAAAATTATTGAGAGAATTATGCAACGGCTAAAAATTATTAAAAAAATATTTTTCGTCTTGTCAGTAGATATAACTCGAGAAGAAACAGCGATATCGACTCCAGGATAATTGTATTCTACACATGACATAATGTCGTAACTACATAATTACTGATAGAGTTTGGAAAAGAATTAATTAACAGTTTTTTTTTCATATAAACAAAGAAACTGCAAAAAAAAATTTATATTATTATTTAATATTGCTTAAAAATATTTTTCCCCTCGCATATAATTAGAGAAAACGCAAAAAGTCCAAATTTGGTCCTTCATTTTATTACTCCTGATACAAGATCTTAAATTGGCGATGTTTCTTTTTTTTTTTCTTAAATAACATAGGGTACTAAAAGGAAGTCACAATTGTAGGTCGTACCCAGCTTCTTTTTGTTTATAAGACTGTGACCATTTGGTAAAGGAAACTTAAGAACTCAGAGTAATTTTGGGTACATATTGACCTAAAATTAAGTATAAACACGTATAAATTTCGCAATATTTCAACATTCGAAAGTAGTGGATTTACCGCTTTTTCCACTTTTTCAAACCACTGGGCATAGGTATATACCTAACCCTAAGCCTAAGCCCTTAAAATTTCTTAGGTATAGAATTTGTAATCTCCTCTCTTTTTTTTTTTTGAAATGTTGATAATAAAGACAAAATGAATTAATTTACCATAGAAATTTCGAATGTAGGTCACAGACATGGCTTGCTAGTAAAATGTACCACAGATTTATATAATTCTCATATCATCATATTCTGCGATATCTGTACCAACAACAAAATCCAGAAATTTTATATACTCACCACTTTCTCGTTTCTGGAGAGAGGGGAGTCTTAGCTTTCATGTAATAGTAGATTGATATTCCATTCATAGAAATACTTTATGGGGTATAGGTTGATTTAGCGCAAAATGCCACTGGAAAGCTCATCTGACTAGCGGTACTATTTATATGTGATCTAAAGCTATCGGTTGGGAAAACCTTTTTAAACAGGCGTGATGGAATAGGCAGTTAAGTCGCCTCCCAGGCTTTGAACGCCTCTCTCGACTGAAGCTCACTTTTTGAAAAACGATCAACAATTTTTTTTTTTCGATTTCAATTGATATTTTTGATTCGTCTTTTTCTATACTAACTATGGTGCAACATTTATTACGAAATTGTATAAGTAAACATTCGTCTCGGCTGATTTTGCATAGCTTATGTAAGTTTATTGATTGAATTTTGTATCAGTTCCTTGAAGATATTATGAGCTCTCGTGATAACTAAATACCAACGTCATACGGTTAAGCACCTAAATTAAACTCTTTAGCACTCTGCTTCCAGAGATTTCGTCATGTTCCCATAAACAGAACCAGAACGAAAGAAAAAGAATCATCAATAGAATATAATACTTAGCCGCCATTAATGATATAATGTTCCATCAAACATTCAAATAACTAAATTACTTTTATTTCTATTTCATCAATTAATTCAATATTATAATGTCTTACTCAATCCAAAGGACAACGAAGTATAGCCTTGTCAACTTCTGAGAAATATTCAATGATCCTCAAAAAAAAGGACTTCCATGTTCCATCTGTAGTTGAATTATCCTGAAGAAACACGAACATCTTCATTTCAAACCAAAATTCAATTTATATATTAGCATCGTATTTGTGCATTATGATGAAGGAAAACAAAGCCAGTATCGTTAAGTCGAATTGACGTTACCCTGAATCCAATTAATTATGCGTTGTATTTCATTTGTTTATTCTCATAGTTTAACCATTATACACGAAAATAAAAGACAAACAAAATTGTTGCTTCGTTTCGTCCTTTGTCTTCGTCGTCGTCGTCGTTGCCCGAGACCGAGACGAGAGCAGCCGAGGAGGGTTTCTAAAAATAGAGTGTGTCGTCCTTGGGTTGGCATGGCACACTTTTCTTCTTGAAAATTTTCAAAATATGTACAAAACGACAAGTGGGTCGACAACTCAGTTGAGGTTGGTTCTAATTCTGGGTGACTAGGACTTTCCGTCCGTATAGAAAAACAGTTTTCATTTTCATGCTCGTACATATACATATTTTGAAAGGAACAGAGCATGGAGCATAAATGTAAATCAAATTGAATACATAGCTAGCATGTAAAGGTACATACCTCTTCAACTTTTAACACCGAGGTGAGGGATATTATTTCAAAATGTTGAACATGATATTTTTATTTGCATGTGACTGGGATATAATTCCGTGTATGCGGCGGTGTGGGTATGACGGGATGAAAGTAGAAGCAAAGTGTAGGGAAATTCTTTTGAATTTTTTTTTTGTATAAATTGCAAGGAAAAATTGAAAATCAACTCGCGTTATTCAAATTAAATTAAGGCAACGATTATTTTTTACTCTTCAACGATTTATGTTACTGAAGGATCGTCGAGACAATAGATTTTTCTTTATTTTGATGATGACATTGGCACATTTTGGTTATAATAATGACTTTCTTCTTGTTTAAGTCATAAATGACCTGACCGCATTAAATTAATTCAGATGATAGGAGACGGTTGCGAATTGAATATTTTATAAAACAAAAGTTGCTGTAAGTACCCCAAGGCTCTCTTTTGTCTCCCAACTGTCTTTCTTATTTTTTTCGACGATTAATCTCTTATTTCTTTTACCCCCCTTAAATATTCATATTAAATCTAAATATATGCGAGATGAAACATAATTTTTCTTTAAACTGTTTATGTATGTGTATATAGAATCAAATAAACCAGTGCCGAGATTTAGCTATTTCAGCGAGTGAAGTGAGATGACTCGCCTTACTCGCCGACTCATCTCACTTCATTCGCAAAAGTGATTTAGCTATTAAAGTGAAATGAGTAATTTTGAATCTAGTTTCGAACACATGAAATGTCATAACCAAAGACTATCTTTTAATTTGTTTGTCTTTGGTTTTGTTTCTTTGAGGTTTAAGTTTTCAATTTTGTATTTTTATTTTAATTAAACTTTATCAAAAAACTTAGGAAAATAAAATTGAAGTGTAACAATAGTGTGAAGTTAGTGTGCCCTATCCACTCCTAAACATTCTTCCAAAGTTATGTAGTTTGTCCTCACGAAGTTGATGGGGTCGTCCTTGCAATGCCGAATTATATTTTTCACTTGTATTAAAAAAAATGTATACCAACAAATAGAATGTACATAAATAGCAAATTAATAATGTTCATCAAATATCATTTTTACATAAATATATGTTTGTATAAAAAACAAATCTTTTATGTGCTGCATACTCATTTTTACATACATTGTTGTTTTGCTATTTCATTTCATATACGTGAATAGATAATATGTTAAAATTTCTTTGGAAAAGAACGCATACTTATGCAAAAGTGTAAATTTACAAAACACATACACCAAGTCACCGCTGAAACATCCGGCGAGTAATCTGAAGTTTCATTTCACTCGCCTACTCACTCACTTTTTACTAACTAAATCGATTTTTAATGAAAAGTGAGTCATTTCACTCACTCGCCATTAGCTAAATCTCGGCACAGAGGTCAATATCATTAGGACACATAAAGATATTCAGGCCAAAAAGAAAAGTCGGAAGTTTCTCAACAGATGGCGTTGTATGCGCACATTTCGTTTTTCAGTTCAATAAATGGTCTCCAAGAGTATTCCTGAGCATGTTTGGTCAACTTCTCTCTTGCAGTTTGCCAACAAGGTGTAGCAGCATTTTCAGAATAATTTTATAAAACAAGCCATGATTTTTTTTTTTAAATTCCACAAAATGTTATAGTTCGAAGTAAAAAAAAAAGTGTTCTTGTACAGTCCTTGCCAAAATTATTTGCACATTGTAATGCCCAAACCATGTAACTTACATAAAGGTTCTTTAAAACAAATAAATATTTTATTATTTTTTGTTTCTATTGATAAAATCTTTAATATTCTCGACAATTTAACTTAAAAACCAGAATTAAAATTCTAACGGTTCAGGTTAGAATCATAGCAGAGAAAATGGCAAAATTATTGTTAAATTACTTAAAAGCGGCAAAATTATTTGCACAAATGCAATGAACTGCTTAAAGTGTGTAATGGGAGTTTATAGAATTGACTTTTCAAGATTAAATGATGCACATCTTATTGTTTACCAGTTTGGTGTCATCTTTTCTTCAGTCAAGTCGTTCAAATGCCTAGAACTAACGGACTAACCACGGATCAGCGCCCGGATATTGTAGTTGAATTTAAAACGGATGTTTCGGCAGCAGAACTATCAGCTAAATACAACTGCAGTCGTAGGCCAATTTACTATCAAATTTCAAAATCAAATAACCCGAGGAAGTGTGAAAAATGTTGCCGGAATAGAAAAAAAGGGCTACAACAAAAAGGGTTCCTCTGAAAGTAACCCATGTGAAAAAAATTTAAAAAAAATCAGTTAGATAGGAGGCGACCTACAATTTTCGGTCAGGGAAAAGCTATTTTTCATGACATGATATATAAGCTACTCTTAAAAGGTTTTTCACTTCCTCGCAAGAGTGAGTATAGGTACTACGTTTTCTAAATATTGCTTCTTAAAATATGGAGATTGTTTGTAAATAATTTTAAATAAAATTTAAAAAGAACACACAAAAAGCCATTCCCTTCATTAGTTTATTGGCGATTATCTTTTAAATATCCTTGATGGGGGTCTATTTCTTCCCGTTTAGGCAGGAGGGGCAATTTTCCAAAAAATTGACTTAAAACAGAAAAAAAAATATTTAAAAACAACGGTACAATTTAAAATGCTAAGATATACTTTTTTGGAAAGCCAGAAATCTTTTCTTTGATTTTCATTTTAAATTAAGTTGTGTTAGTGAATAGTTTTAAAAAAATTAATTTCCAAACTCAACATTAAAAAAAAAAAATACAAAAAAAAGTTTCAAACTAATTTTTTTCAAAATTTTATGTAATTAAGTATAATTTTTGTTTTCAAAATTCAATGCTCTTATTAGCTTTCAGTCAAAAACAGAAAACCGGATGCTAAAATGTCTTCTAGTTTTTGAGAAAATTGAAAATAACAGGAGGAGCAATTTTCTAAAATAATTGACTTAATACAGAAAAAAAATTATTAAAAAACATCGGTAATGACTAAAACGACTTGCTATACTTTTTTCTTAAGCCATAAATATGTGCTTCCATTTAGTTTACAAATTAAGTTCTTTTAGAGAACAGTTTTTTAAAACTTAATTTTCAAACTTAAATTTTTGAAAAAAAAATTTTTTAAATTGTGTTCAAACTGATTTTGTTCAAAATTTTACGTTATTTAGTAGTATTTTTATTTTTAATATTCAATACTCCCATCAATTTTTAGTCAAACACTGAAAACAAGATGTCAAAATGTAGTCTAGTTTCTGAGAAAATTGAAAATAACAAAAGTAAGTTTTCCTTAAATTCGACTTCCATCCGTTATTTTGTTGTTCAAAAGATCCTATTTCTACAAAATATGTAGTAAAGTAGATTTCGTTTTTTTCAATTTTTTCAAAAACTAAAAGACATTTTAGCATCCGGTTTTCTGTTTTTAATGAAAATTAATAAGAGCATTGAATTTTGAAAACAAAAATTATACTTAGTGACATAAAATTTTGAAAAAAATTAGTTTGAAACTTTTACTTCAGTTTGGTGCATCTTATACCGATCACCCTGTATATACAAAAGATATTAATCTATTATGAAACCAAAAATCTCCACAGAAATTCCAAAACTAAGAAATTATTCCCATTTTGACAATTGACGCAGTAAAATGAAATTTACCAAGAAACATTCAGTTTGGTCTCACAAATCCAAAAAAAAAAAAAAACAGAATCTCCGAAACTACAAAACATCAACACAAAATCTCCATCAAGTATGCACACACCACACAAACATATGCATATAATGACAAATCGTTGTCCTCAACGATAGAATGTAAAGAATTTTCCAATTGGCATTCTGAAGCTAAAGCATCAGGCTTGGCATTTCTTCCTGTATTTAAATTATTTTGTTTATCTGGAAAAGTTTGGACGTACAATATCTGGAAGTCTAAATAGTCGTGTTAAGCCAACTGGCAGTTGAATATTTTCCAGAAATCCAAAAGGAGAATAAAACAAAACAAAAAAGGCTTGGCTACTTAAGTTTTTGAAGTTTTCAAACTTATGCTCTATATTGCCGTGTATTGGCCATCATGTTGATTGCGGGAAGTGAAGTTTTACAAAACTACCACTTTTGTGGTTTATGTTTTAAACAAAGTTTTATGGATAATTGTGCAGTCTGGACGATGGTGATGACGTAGATATTGGGTAAGGAATAAACGAAGCTATAAATTGAATCCTAGTCAAGTGGATTCGAATGAGAAATTATTTATTAAATCAGAGAAAACTTTAAGTTAGGAGCCAGATTTTCAACAATACTATTAAGCCGAAAACAGATGTGCAGCTCTTTCCCATGCAGCGAAATTAGAAATAGAGATATCATGCAGAGAAGGCTGCATGCAGAGCCTGGAATATGTCAGTCCTCATAAGAACCGGTGTAAATTTATTTTCGCTGCATTGGAATAAGCTGCACATCTGTTTTCGGCTTATAAGAGCTCTTTGAATACAAAAATATAAATAGACGCAGTATATTCAGATATTTAATAAAAGGTATACATAATACTCATGCAACGAAGAATTAAAATGTATTACAAATAAAAGTCAAAAAGTTCTGCACCATAAAAGCCATCTTAACTAAAGTAAGAAAGACAAATTTTGTCCAGTTCATCTCACATAGATTTTTTGAAAATTATATTTAATTATTAAACAAAATTATAAAATTATTAAAGCTGGGGATTAGGCCCAGGGCCAACCAAGTTTTGTACGAGGGTTTTATGATCAAAATTGTTGATACTTAAGCCCGATTCACATGAGAGCGACCAACGAATGACAAATTAATGAATAAATGAACAAAATTTAAATAAAATGATAGAAATGTAAGCTAGATTAATTTTCGGATACTAAAATATTCATTTTGATTACTAAAACAAGATAAATTTGAGAAAAGAAATTGGTCGTCGCGAACGATCGCAATTCGCAACGACCAATTTGTTTTCTCAAATTTATCTTGTATCAGTAATTAAAACTGAACATTTTAGTATATGTAAACATGAAACTAATTTACTTTTCTATCATTGTATTTAGATTTTGTGAAGAATTAAGGTTATTTAAGGTTTTAAAATCCCGTTTATTCATAAATTCGTCATTAGTTGGTCGCTGTCATGTGAATGGGACTTTACTGCTTAATTTTTGTCAGATAAGAAGACAACTAAATGCTTATAATGAGAATAAAAACTTGATTAGTGTTTTTATGTAATTAAATACACCATCACTAATTGTAGTACCTAACTACTTAATCGATGAATGCCGTGACTGTTTGTACTTAATTGACAAAATCTCATCCAAGTGAATAAACTAAAGCTTAAGAACTGACAGACGGTATATTTAAATCTATATCCCACACAATACCAAATGTGTACATACAAAACTTTTAGTTGATATACACTTGTCAAAACAATTAAGGGAACAAAAAAAATCACTAAAATTAGTTAGTTAGTTAGTTACAATACTGATAAGCGTGGAGAAGAAAAAAAAACATTTTTTTCAAAGAAAAAAAAATTAGAGCAAAAATTAAATATTTTTTTCAAAATTGTCAAATTTTACTTGTAATATTTTTTTCTCGAAAAGATGTTTTGCTTCCCATTAAAATCTCATCAGTATTGTAACTAATGCAAAACTGTGGAAAAAGTGGGCAGAAATTGGTGTTTTCGTTTCCATTTTGATGACAATTTCACAATGTTTATGAACAACCCAATTTGTTCCCTTAATTGGTTTTTACGACTTTGATCATTCGGTACATGAAAACGGTTCAATGGATTTATTTGAAATTTTAAAAAAATATTGGTGGTCTATAGTTCTTTAAAATGTCTTACCAAATTAAGTCCTACAGTCAATATTTTTAAATCAGTAAAAGATTTACAAAAAGTCTTTAAAAAGTCCTTTTTAGAACTTTTATGAATGTAACGATGAGGAGCCAAAAAAAATAATTGTTATAAAGTTTTGAAAAAATCTTGTAGAATATTAATTCCAGTTTTTAAAACTACCCATAAATTTTCGGTGTCCTCATTCCTTGCGATAATATTGGTAGTCAAAGTCAAAAGTCTGTTTTTTCATTCAAAGCCAGATATTCTTTTGAAAAAAATGTTTACAATGACGAAAAAAGATGACATTAAAGCCGAATAAACAAGTTTTTGAAACAAATCATTAAATTGGCTCAAAAAATATTTTCAAAGAAAATGACAATGTTCAAAAAAAAGAAAAAAATTTTAAATTTTTGGGTCGTGCTGCTTCTTATGATTGCGCAATAACGGTACCTTAAAAAAATTATTTGCGAAAATTTCTCAATACAAAAAGTATTAAGCTTCAGAATGCTTTTAGTTTCATCTCAATACGACCACTTTTCACAGAGATACAGCTCTTCGAAAAACACTAAAAAAAAAGTGATTTTTTTTTGTTCCCTTAATTGTTTTGACAAGTGTATAAATTGAGGAGCTCCACCCGGCAATCAAAAATCTGATTTATAATGTCACCCCTTTTTGCAATCTATCACATTAAATAATTTGATGTGCATGTTTCAACACTTGTGACACCCTTCTATCTATTAGTGTGTGACACATTTTTCTCCACTATACTTTGCTGCCCGGGCAGTCTGTGAGAAAAATGATGTCTCATGAAACATTAAATTGATAAAACAAAAAATCACGTCACTCTTACCTGATTGCCAAAGACACCGACACTACATGCTGAAGATACTTGATCTGGGCCAAACCAGACAGCAGCCACCCGGGCCGGAAGTGACAGGATGCAAACCTTCAATTAAACAAAACAGGGGATAAGCGAGTGGGTTAATGTCGGATCATAGTTTGTGTGATATATCACAATTTAGGTGTTGATATTGTTGTATAATATCAGAAGCAGTATAATTAGGATGTATATATATTATAATTACCTGTGCAAATGCCACAACCGCTTGTCCGATAAAACTAACATAAAACAATTCCGGATCTACGGAGAAAACTTTTATCCATGCTCCTATGCAAGTTCCACAAACACCAACCAAAGCTGTTATTCGCAGACCCTATAAGATTTAAATTAATGAGATATACTTTATTGAAGTCGTCATCAGTGTCTATTCGAATTGTGCATTTACCATCTTATCAAGGAACCAACTTCCAGGAAAAATCAAAGGAATATACAGAATCATGTATATCATGGACGTCCAATCGACCCATTTATCACTAACACCATAGTATCTGTGTTCATAAAGATGCAAAAGTTTTTTCGTTTTTTTATTTTTTTTTTTAGAAAAAGTCAACAATAAAGTTTCTAGATATAATATTTACGGATAATTATGGGAGAAACTAATCAGGAACTTACTTTGTCACAATATTGTTAATTATACTGTATTGGATCCATTGCATGGCATTTGAGGCAGAGTAGAATGAAAAGAGGATTAGGACTGCCCATCGTCTCTTGTAGACCTTGAATTCTAGAAAATAAGATTAAGATAAAGTTTATTAAATAAATTAGTGGCAAAAAGTAATTGAGGAAGATTTATTGAGTTGGACAACAAAATAACTAGTTTGTTGGCTTAGAGTCTTCAAGGTAGAATGAATGAAGGTAGATGTTATGTGAGTACACAAAAATCGGCAATACAGCAACATATTGAACACATACAAACATACATTATATGTATGTACATATACAGAGTGATTCACCTAAGGTGTGACAAAAACCTAGAGCGTATAGATTGAGTTGAGACAAGAAAAAATCATTAGGAGAGGGGTCTATTTACCCCCTTTTAGGCTGGAGGAGCAATTTCCTAAAAAATCGACTCAAAATAATAAAAAAAGAAAAACATTAAAAAACAGCGGCAACACCCACAATGTTACCTTATACTTTTTTTTAAGTCAAAAGTCCGCTTTTTTGTTATGTTTATTATTCAAAATTATTTGAGAGGATAGTTTTTGAAAAACTAGTTTTCAAACTCAAAATTTTGAAAAAATAATGAAAAAAAATGTGTACAAAATTTTACGTAATAATACGTAAGTAATATTTTTGTTTTTAATATTTGATGCTCCTACTTATTTTAAGTCAAACACACAAAACTGGATGCCTAAATGCCTTTTGGATTTTGCGAAAAATTGAAAATATCCAAATCTATTTTACTGCTTAATTAGATCCTTGGAGCAACAAAATAACGGATGGAAGTTGAATTTAAGGAAAACTTACTCGTTAGTTATGTTATTCTAAACTTTCTCAAAAACTAGAATACATTTTGACATCTGATGGTTTTTATCGCTTGACTAAAAATTGATGGTAGCATTTAATACTGAACACAAAAATACTACTTAATAACAAAAAAAAGCTTGAACACAATTTTTTTCATTATTTTTTCAAAACTTTGAGTTTGAAAATTCATTTTTCAAAAACTATTCCCAAAAATAATTTTAATTCAGCACATAGAAGAAGAACGGACTTCTAGCTTTAAAAAAAAGTATAGCATGACATTTTTAGTGTTGAAAGATTTTTTTTCTACTTTAAGTAAATTTCTAAGAAATTTGTCCCTCCCGCCTAAAAGGAAATAGACCCCCCTGCAATACGATTTTTTTTTGCCTCGACTCAACCTACATGCTTTAGCTTTTTGTCACGCCTTAGGTGGATCACCTTGTATGGATGGATGGAACTTGAAAATAAAACAGAAAATATTTTAAAAATCAGCATTAGTAGAAATTAATTGTTAAGACAGCTTCTGCAATTCTTTTGACAACAATTTTGAGAAATTTTTTTTAATCTTTTGGAGTTATTTTTTAGAAATAGTTTTTTTTTTTTATAAATAAAATGTTTTAAAAAATTTAAGGAAAAAATTGGGACACCAATTTTTAGTACCTATCTATTATTAGGTAATTTCGGTAATTAATGTAGAGTTAAAAATCAGTCCGTTTTTGAAGTGTCGAATTTTTTATCTCTATTAAGATACCTATCCAGTTACAACAACAACTTACACCACGATAAATTCTTGAATTTGATTTAGAAAATTGTTTTATTAAAATTCTGATACTGTTTCGTTTTTTAAGTTCTTCTTGTTCCTTAATTATAACTTTCATACTGATCAAATAAATACTGTTCAAATGCTTAAACCCACAATAAATTTTATAATTGTTTACAATACTTTTATTTAAGGTTCTAGAAATATGTTTCTTAGCTCTGTTATGTTATTTCAGTTCTAAGTATTTATAAACAAATTTAAACTTCACACGAGGAAGAAAAATAAATAATTTGTATAATTGCACAAATAATCGAAACAATCATTTTATCAGCTGGTATGTATTCTATTTTTTACCAAATTCTGAATAAAAAAATACGCATAGTCAATATAAACAGAAATAAAATGTTTTAAGTCAATAAGGTCTGTAGCTTTTTTGTGTTTGGTGGCTTATCTAAAAACTGAATAGCCACATTCATTTCTTAAATGCCAAATTTCTGAAATTATTAAAGGTGAAGAAAGTAAGTATGTATTTATTTCGTATAAAAAAGTGTCTGATTCATGATCAAAATCGCTGTGCGAAAATAGACTTTTGATGTTTTTTTTTAGAATAATGCTTTATCATCGCGTATATCTTCCGAATGGGTCAAAAAGTTTTGTTATAGTTTTGCAACAAAACGAGTTTCAAATAATATATCACTTATATATTCCTCATCAAAGTATTTATAAAGAAGGTAAATCTAAAAAGAAATCGTACACTGTGGCGTATGCGTACTTTTTTTATTTTTTTATTCTGCTTTGTATTATTTCTTTTCCGTTATTTATTTTACATTGCAGATGTTATTTTATCATTTTAAAGGCCTGTTTAACAATGTCTGAGTTACGTTACTCGGCACATAAATATTAGCGTTGCGTCATAAATAAGTCATATGAGAGCAGTTAGCAGTTTTTACTTGCCTCACAACTTTTTTCTATGCCAAAAGCGGCTCTCCGCAATTTATTATCAAAGCAATTTGTTGGTATGTATCTTTAAATTGTATTTTTTTTATGTTGGTATTATTTTTTTCACAAAAACGGGTAATTAAGAATCAGTTTTCTTTTTTATTCAAATTCAAGAAAATTTGAATATTGCAAAATGAAAAATTTTACAATCTTGCTTTTTCAAAAAGCAAGATTTAAATTTCTTCAAAATACAATTTTAATAATTTTAATATAATTTAAAAATAATTTTTTGATAAAAAAAAACCTAAATTCCTCAGGCAGTTCTAAAATGAATGAAAAAGTTGGCAACGCTAGCTATAACCTTCCATGGTGAGTTGTCATAGACTACTGACCAATTTAAAACAAATTTGGTAGATGTAACTTAAAAAAAATGGCCACTTTCACCTACCAAATTTATAGTGCTTATTATAAAATAATAAACAAAGTGATGCATACTTCTAAATTAAAAATTCTCTGTTAGATCACAATACTATCCAAATTTTCTTTCCTTTGAATACACAATTTCCTTTTAATTTAAGTTCTTTGATGGCTTTCTTTAAGAGAGATGAGGAGAGAAAATAAATTTTTTTTTTGGTAAATGTAAAGATGGCTGAAAAACTTAAAACCATTGTCATGGATACGGATGAATTATAGTATAACATAATATAGAATCCATTTAAGTATAATAAGTTCAATTCCGAAGAAGCCTTGTGAAAGGCTTATTCCTATAAACAGCTTATAGATTTCTAAATGGAAGCTTAATACTGCAGAATACCAAATGCAAATATCAGTTACTATTTCAAAATCATTATTATTTACTCTTTCGTTTATATTAAATTTTATTCAATGAAATATAATGCTGCCAACTTTCAGGGTCAACAGTAAGAACATTGAAGAACAAAGACAATACAGATAACCTACAAAGTCTAGGTCAAGTTGCTCTTCGACCCCGGTGGCAAAGGACTTACAACTTTTCCCATACAAATACTTAGTTTCATTATTTTTTTTTCAAAGGTCTATTTAATTTTTAACTTAGATGTGTGATGTGAGTCCTCTCAAGGTCATTATGCTCTTCATCACAGTTGTGTTCTCGTTCTCATGCAATTCATGTAGTACTATATGTATATGGGTGTCTATATTAATCGAGTATATGATACTCATACATCAGATATCCTGCTGACGTATGTTGGCTATACATAAGCAGGAAGGGAGGATATTTTGAATGATTCAGTCTACATGTACACAAGCTTTCACCTACAGAGCCAGGTGTGCATTAATTAATTTTATACCTACTTATATTAAAATGAATATATGAATGTGTAAATTTAAACAAATATTCAAAAAGTCCATTATTGTTTTTAATCTCTTTCTATAAATAGATAATTTTTTTACCTTCAGACTTGCCGTGTCCAGTTGCATCCTTTGGTCGAATCAAATCTGTTGACTTGCAACCTTGGATGTAGGTGTCTGTTGACACACTCATCTCAGTTGTGTTTCTGAGATCCATTTTTAATGCTTGTTTAAAAAAAATATCAGAAGGGTTGAAAAGTCGCTTAAGTTTTGCTCTTTTTCAACTTCATTGGATTGATTTTCTTTACGATATTTAATTGCTCTGAAAATAAGAAAAAAAAAAGAGAGTTAAATAAGATTTTTAGAAATGTTTGATAAACAAACTAACAAATTAATGAAGCGTATATAAAACTAAATATTTAATAGTTTAACGGCTATATTATTGACTTTCTTCAAAGCTAGTTTTACTGAGAAACTAGTTCTATAGGGGTTTCAAAATTTAAGTTTCTCAAAGAAAATTATTAATTTGATTTAGATGTCAAACTATGTATGAATATTTTGATTTAGACGTCAAAGTAATAAAAATTTGTGACAAAATTGAAACTCGAAACCGCTATAAATCTAGTTTTTCGGTAAAACTAGTTTTGAAGAATGTCAAGACTATGGCCGTAATAGTTTTACTATAATGTTTTCCATATAAAATGTGTGTCAATTGTAATGTTTCTCTAACTTTCCTTTTGCAAGTTTAAAAAAAAAAAATGGTGGACTCTGCATTTAGCCCTATATTGAGCACCGTTTAATAAAAAATCTTAAAACTTTCCCTAGAAGCGTGAGCATGGGTCTGCTAGTATTTAGTATAATTTAATCCATCAATTTCAATCAATATCGATACGATTTACGAATAGACATTTTATCTAAATGCATTCATCTATTTTTAAAGTGCCTTATGTTGTATTTCGTAAAAGATATACGAGTATTAAAGAAGAACTTTTAAAATCTGATAAAGCGTAATGAAAAAGCATACGATAACGATTTCTCTCTAACAAAATACCTACTTATGAATACCTACAGCAGAACTTAACCTTTGTAATACATCAAATATTTGAGAATCATTTGCTTTCTCACATTAACCGTTATTTATGTGATCACATCATAGGCTTAGAGTGCCTAACATTTATCAGAGGAGTAAGTAGAATGCATGTTCTATGAATACCTCCTATGTGTATATGTATTTTATTTTAAGTCACTTCCTTCGGGAAAACCTTTTAATTTATTGAAATAATAATGTGTTCTTTTAACGAAAATACCATAGGTATAATCTTAGAATTTGAACTCATGGAATTTAAGAAATTTATATGAACACTTAGAGTACAATATAGCGTTAGCAAAAGTTGAACATACATCTACATTGTATACTTATGCTTGTGGAGAGAGTCCTTGTTGCAAATCCAATAGAAGTTCAGGATATCCTTCAATTATTTATTATTATTCATGTCAAAACAATGTTGTTTAAATATTGTATGTTCTGACTACATTCACACTCCAAACTAGGAAATGTTTTTTATATGGGCGGGGACATTTTTTTACAAAATAATTTGATGTCTTTCCTCTCAAGAATGTTCCTTTGCCCTACATAATTGATGTTGTTTCAATGCTATAAGGTCAAAAAATATGTGTCTGTGTGCGAAAAGGTATATACGAAAATTGTGTTTGATCTGTTATTTTAGATTAAGTTCACAGATCGAACACAATTTTTTCGCTCACAGGCATCTCTGGAGCATGTTTTGGTTTTTCACTTTTCCACTTTTTGCCATTTTTTGCAAAAAGTCTTGAATGTAGTTAAGAAAAAAAAATAGCCTTAATAATAAAATATAAGAGTTTCTAAATCAAGCTTATTATATAAAAACTAATAATTAAAATGCTTTAATTTGTAGATTAGAAAGTAGAAAAACCACCTTTACAATTAGAAACAACAACGGATACCTCGATAGGGCCGAGTATTTTTGTTTTTGAAAGATGACTCAAGGGATGGATTTTTTTAATTTAGCATTTTATAACGGGCCAAAAATTACAGAGGTCAAACAAAAAATACCATCAGATTTAAATTCAATTTTCTCAAAAACTAAAAGACATTTTAGCATCCCGTTTTCTGTTTTTTATTGAAAATTAATAATAGCATTTAATTTTGAAAACAAAAATTATACTTAATTACATAAAATTTTGAAAGAAATTAGTTTGAAACTTTTTTTTTCATTTTTTTTTCAAAATTTTGAGTTTGGAATATAATTTTTCAAAAACTATTCACTAACACAACTTAATTTAAAATGAAAATCAAAGAAAAGATTTCTGGCTTTCCATAGCATGGCATTTTAAATTGTACCGTTGTTTTTAAATGTTTTTTTTTCTGTTTTCAGTCATTTTTTTAGAAAATTGCCCCTCCTGCCTAAACGGGGGAAATAGACCCCCCCTCAAATAAGATTTTTTTCTTGTCTTAACCCAACCTACTCGCTCCAGCAGTTTGGTGCATCTTATACCGATCACCCTGTATTTAGAGGACATGGACTTCATGGATCACTTAAAAATGAGATTCTTTTTGTTAACTATCTTTAGGGTAAAATTGGGTTATCAAAATAAAATGTGGAAAATGATTTAAAATGTGCATACTTATAACAGAATAATAAAAAATTAAAAATGTTAGCTTGTAAGACAGCACGCTTGATTAATGTACTCAGTCCACAACACACCACACGAGACATGTGTGGATCCGGCTCTAGGCTAGATGTGTTCGACGCGTGTGACGTGGCGCAGCACAGCAAAAATATTGTAATAAACTGTTTCGCTGAGAAAATATTTGTTTTTATTTTATTTACAAAAATAATGTGAATATTTTTGCAAATTTCAAATTAAAATAAAATCTGACCTGATTTAGCAATTCTGAGGACCAATTCAAATTCAATGAATCAAAGCTTTCAGATAATCTGATTTATACATGTTATAGACATTCTGTTTGCTTGTGGTTGTAATATTAAGTGGATCCTTTCATTTGGTCGTAAGTTAGCCGGTTGCCCAACTAAACTAAGTATAGGCACTGTATGATTAAAATAAACCCTCATCATTCTTAAGATCTGTTGACAAAATGGAAATTTATTCAATTAGACTGAGAAATATTCTCGAATGCTGAAAATTAAGTAAAAAATAGATTACCATACCACTCAACCAGAGGTAGTTATAGGGATTTCTAAATTATTTCCATACTTAAAGGATTGTGAAGACCGAATGCACAAGTACAGCTGATTTAGTCGAATTACAAGTATATGAACTTTAATAGCCAAGTAAAGAAACGTTGCAGGGCCACAATTCACTATATCAGTTGTTTAAAGTGGTTCCGCACTAAGAATAAATTTACCATGCTTAGGAGATTTCAATGTCCAAGTAAACTTTACATACTTCACACAAAATCCTCGAGGGTTAAAAATAGAAATTTTATTCTGCCCTCCCAGTCGCACTTCATGATTTATTCATGGGTTGACTTTTGGGGATAAATCACAAAATTTCATTATAGCACCAGCTCTATATTCGGTGTGATGTTGTTTTCGCTATCGCAGAGCATGTGGCAAATCGCAAAGAGGATATTGTTGTGAGCGAGTGCGAAAATTGGAGGAAAATTTAAGATGAAGTTATTTAAGGGTTTTTCAGGATAAGCACAACCTGGAAGGGTTTTGTTTTGATATGGAAGTTGTTTGTGTTTTTGTTGTTGTTTAGACATTAAAGAGCATTAAAGCTACTTGTTCTATGAATAAAATTAAGTTCCTAAAAGGTTTATGGTGTTCTATTTGAATATACACTTAAATATATCGTGAGAATGGCTTTTAAGACTTGTGAGTGTTTTGTTTGATTTAAAATAGGAGCAACAGCCTTATTATTACGTTGGATAGTTGTAGTTCTATAGAGATTATTATCTGGACTGGACTGGACCCCCTCTGAATTTTGAGGATTGTGGTGCAAATTCTTTAATTGATATTGTCAGGCTGAAGGGAATTTTAGAAGGGTGAAGATTTATTTTAAACTACCTGTCATGAGGTTCTGAGAGCCTGTTTCGGAATGGAACGATACTTTTAAATAAATAAAATAAGAATTCATAAAATTGAAAGGGAAACTTATCGATATTTCACAGATTCTCTGATGACTAAAGACAAATAAAGTTGTTATAAATGCATCCTTGTGTTACTAGAAGTCACTTAAAAATCTTTTTTTATATGCACGACTGGACTAGACAAACTCATCTTGTGGTAAGAAACAATGGTTCTACATTTTAACAAAAAATGTAAAAAAGTCAAAAGTTTCTATTAAAAATTCTCTCAAAAAACATAAAAAATGTAAAAAAGTCAAAAGTTTCTATTAAAAATTAACTCAAAAAACATAAAAAATGTAAAAAGTCAAAAGTTTCTATTAAAAATTCTCTCAAAAAACATAAATAATTTTTTGGTAAAATTCTGATCAGCGTTCTTAATTGAGATTCAGAATTTCGAAGCAAATGTGAAAAAGCGAAGTAAATCAACAATCCGAAGTAAATACAAAAATTTGAAAAAAAATTCCAATTTTAAAAAAATCTTTCTTAACGAAAATTTATTTAACAAAAATTATTTTTTCAACAAAAGAAAATAAATTAAATAACTATTACCTGCAACGAATTCAGAATTTAGTTATGCACCCCTGTTCTGATTTTCGCTTCGGTAAAAAATATACTTTCGTTTTAAAAACATAGCTGTTCTTTACTCAATTATTTTGAGGTTTTCAATACGATTTAAATTTTAAATCCGTACGAAAATTAATTTCGTTTACAAATTCAATTCGGAACGAAAATACAAACAGAAGTGAATATCCTATTTAAGTTTAATTGCTTGTTTTTTTTTTTTTTTTTTTTTTTTTTGAAATAAACTGAAAATTACCATTATTACCGCATTTATACCACCTTAACAAATTAATAGCGAAAGAGAATGAAAATGAAAAACAAAGAAAAAGAATTCATTCAGGAAAAAATTGCTGACATTCACGTCAAAAAAATCTATTTTTCTGGAAAAATTTCTCCTATTGAAAGAAAAATGATTGATTCTGTTTAGAAAGACAATCGAATTTCTTATGGAAAGACATTAGAGTATGATGGAAACAACAGTGTTTTTTCTTTTACTAAAGCTGTCTTTCCATTATTTATTAATTAAGATTTTTTTAAATTATTAAAATAGAAGTAGATCCAGCTAAAGCGAAATAGAAACTATTTTTTCCTAAAAAACCGAAGTATCTAAATCTACTTCCATCGAAGTAAAGTACAAACCCTGGCTCTGATCATTACTGGTGCAAAGTTTGATCAAAACGATTACTGGCTGAACAGAATGGTGACGCAGACGGAGACGGAGCCGGAGCTGGAATAGCTGTCAAAATATTGAATACACGCAAATTCAATGTTGCGAACACAACGGAACGTAGACGCATACGGAGCTGCAGACGCAGACGGAGGAGTTCACCAACTTTTAACTTTTCACGTACGGCACTTTTCTAATTGTATGAAGGAAAAAAACAACTTTTTGGGTCGGAAAAAAATTTTGTGGTTTGTATCGAGAAAATAATTATTTATTAAAAGGAAAATTATTGGAAACCAAAAATATGAATTCTGAGCGTGTACAAAATTATATTCTTTTGTTTTTCTTCAAAATACTTTCAAAGCTGTACAGCTCCATTGTGGACATGTAAAAAAATAACGTACGACACTTTTTGACAGCTCTTCCAGTTCCATCTGCGGCTTCAGTTCCGTCATTCTATTCTGTTCAGCCAGTTAGAGTCGTTTTCAAGAAGAAAAATTCGAAATTGTTGTATGGTTTTAGATCTAATCTAAGGCATATACAAAATTCGAGTTTCCCTATGGAATCAGATAAAAATATTCTAACCTAAATTACAGTCGACAATATTTAATACAACCAAACGTTTTTTTAAGCGAAACTAAATCTCCTATGCCTAAAAGCATTCAGAAATGTTTCTTTTTTTTTTTTTTGTTTTTTAAAAATTACTATATTTTTATCTACAGTAGGACCTCGGTAATTCGAACTATTAGAGATCGACCCAATATGAACCACGGAGGTATTCAAATTACTGGATACGTTTTTCGTAGTCAATATTTCGGTTAAGAAAGTAGTGTTAAGTGGTTTTAAGTTAAGTTATAATAAAGTAATTCGTGTTGGTCAAAACAAAACAGAAAATATTTATTGCTTAAAAAAGTCTGGCAAAAGACGAAATAAAGTTCAAGGTTGTTTAAAGTTATTTAAAGAAATTTGGTATTGTTGTTTGCTTAATTTTTTTTAATAGTTGTTATAGTTTCATGTTTTTGAATGTCGAACTGGTCGATATGAAATGTTGAAAATTTTTGTGCCACAAGATATAGCAGTAGTTGATTCACATATGAAATTGCTTCGCCGCTACTGATAGTTTTTAGGGGTTTAAGATTTTTTTCTGAGCTACCAGAGTCAGTTGAAACATTTTCATTGCCTGGGTTTTCATACTCCACCCAGTCTCGAATTTCTTCATTGTCAATAAATTTATTTCCTGGCTTGATTTGGACTAGAAGACGTGCCAATACAAATTTATTAGCGTCCTTTTCACGAAGCTGTTGACCTACAAATTCGAAATACAGAGTACCAATTTCGGCAAGTGTTCGAATTACAAGATACTTAACGCAAAAAAATTGCTGTTCGAATTAGTGAAGCATTCCGAGTAGAGCTCTCGATTTTAAGCGTGTATTTAGCTACACGTGTATTCGTGTCACGTGTACACGTGTAGGCGTGTAGGTTCTAAATACACGACTAATAAAAATACACGTGTAATTAATATTCTTTTTTAAAACCAATCGGAGTGTCCTGTATTTTATCAAAAAAGTATTTGCGCAGAAAATATAAACGAAGAACGAGAATTGAATTAAAATGTCGATTAAATTCTATCCGAGATAAAATTTTTACGTTTTCACCAAAAAAAAATTATTCTTAGATAAAAATCACAAAAGCGATTTTCAATTAATTACATGTATATTTTTAAATACACGTGCAACAAAAAGTACACGTTTAAATACAAGAACACGTGTTCATACACGTGTAACACGGGCACACGTGTACACGTGCAATAGTGGGCTCTAGTTCCGAGTGTTCGGACTACCGAGGTTCTAATATATTAGTACATTGAGTGTAGAGCATATTTTTTAATTTTATTTTGCATAATTTTGAATGTATATTTTTACTATTTTGTACTATTTAACATTTAAAATGTATTATTTATGTATTTTAATTTCTGTTAATCTGTGGTAGAAATCTAGTTGTAAAAATATTTATTTTTGTCTGTTTTAAATTTTCTTAGTTTCATATATCCGTGTTCGACTGTATCTTGTATTGATGACAAATTGGCCCAGTTAATGAAAACCAAAATTTTCCATTGAAAAACAAAATAATATGGAAATTTTCCAATGGTCTCAGCAATATTGACATATAAATGCATCAGCTTATCATATAATATAATATTGTTTACTCGTATTGATTAATTATAATCAGCAAGAAATGATTTAATAAATCTTACCTAACTTTTCCCAAGTTCAATAACTCCAGTTCGATGGGTAGATTTTAGGTTTGTTTATTCTTAATTGTTTTAGAATTTAGAAAAATAGTAATCACTCTTACTCAAGAATTATCGAATGGTATATAACTATAAAAATATTTATTATTATTATAATCACTATCACTTCACAAAATCTTCAATAAGAAAGGTGTAGTAGGTATGTACATACATAAGTACGTCAGGCGTAATTTAATAAAGAATATTGTTCGAATTAAATCAACACACGAGGCTATAAGTAATTGGCCTTTAACGCTTGTTATAACGACAAGGTAGTGAAGTACGCTTTGCAATAAATGTGTAGGTACTCAAGTTCTTATTCATTCAATAAAAAAATTAAAATTTTAAGCAAAATAAAATATTACAATAACAGAGAACTTCTATTGAATATTTAGCAGAGGTTGGGGGAGAAGGCGGCGGTGGTGGCGGCACGCGATAAACAGGAGATGAGATGTCAGCGAGATTCTGAAGGGTCTTAGTGTCAGTTAAAGATGAGAAGAATACAAATCCAGTTAGTTTAATTGACCAGAAAAAGAACGAACAATTAACATTTATGTACATGCACACTATACAGTTAATCGAAATTGCAACTTTTCTTGCAGCCAAGGTCACGGTTACACTTTCCAGCGTGCTGTCAACTTTATGTCACAAAAGCACAATATTCTTTAATCACTGTCAATTTTGAACTTTATTATGTCAAGTTGATTTAATCTGTTAAGAAAATTTAATCTGCACCTGATGCACATTCTTTGCAACACGTGAAATTATTGCAGAGTTAAATAATTATTTTTTATTCGAATGTGGTTCTAAAGAAATAAAATAAGTTGCTTCTACTGTCAGACAGCGCACTAATTGTCTGTCTCTATTCGATACGAGCAGTTGTCGTTGCGCCGGTTAAATTCTGTTTGGGAAGGGAAATCTTATCGAATGAAATTTAAAGCCACCGGCATTTCATTTGACTTTTTTTTAAAGATGTTAATCTATATTATTCAGTTATATTTTGTTTATTATAGTTTTCTATTCTTAAAGAACTCTTTTAATTTATTATCGCATATTTGGTGACGCAAAACGTTTTTGTAATTTTTAAGATAAAATTTATTTTAAGAGCTGGAACTATTGCTAAACATAGTGTAGGCAAGGTATACACCCAGAAGTACCCAAGGTTTTGTTTTTTTAAATATTTTGTACAGCATTTGCTTACTAATATTTTGTTCCATTGCTGAAAAAAAAATTTACTAGAAGATTGGAAATTTTTTATGTGTGTAGGTATATGTTCGGCATTCCCAAAACTGATAGTTAGAAATTTCACAAAAAATGCTGACGTTGCGACAAAAAAGAAAAAAAAATTTCGTGATCACAAACAAAACCAAAAATATTGTCCTGATGATTATCATCTAGAGCGAATAAAGAATTTATAAAAAAAATAGTTCATATCATTTCTTCAACTCTTCATTCTATCTTTTTGATTAAAAAAATTAAACCGATCCCATTTTTACTTGGCATGTTTAGGAAAATGAGTTATTAGAGATTTTTCTGTGTCAAAAAGTGAGCAATAATTTAAACAGAAAAACTGGGAAATTTTGCTGAGGAATCCTGTTCATATAACTGAGATTGATGTGGTCTCTGTGATTTAGTTCTCCTAAAATTTCCTAATAGACCGAGCAATTTTTGGGTGTAAATGCAAAAGTAAAGACCTATCTTAGAACATCATTCAATTTTTGCATTCAGACCCAAACATTAATGTGGGCTCTTAGTCTATATACTGTACTGAATACCTTTTTCCATAGGACTTTCGATTAGTGGATTATTAATATATATGAAAACTAAAGGTAGAACTATATACTTATTGATAGTCGAAGTCTCACTTAACTTAAACAACAAACAATCACTTTTCTGATGGCTAAACATAAATATTTCTTTTATATTCGTAAAATTTTACAAAATATTAGCTTCATTTAAGAGAAATGCGTTTGAAATGGGGTTCTGCTGCTCACTTACAAAAGCAAGAGTGAACGAAAATAGAAGAAAAGCAACAATTCGGTAAAATTATGGCCGCATCGTATAAACTTTCTTGTGTTCGCTTGATTTCATACGCCCAAAAATGTTCAAAAAATAATCATTGTACATAGATTAACCTTAAGTTGTTCGTTCTTATTAAATAAGTAGTCCAGGCAGATGTTATAGCTTTTCTTAGCACGAGTGGGACTCGTGTGACTTTTATATAAGCACATCATATTTTTTGTTTGCTTAATGTGGGATAGACTTACGTCATTATTCCTAACATTACCGCCCAGACTATAAAACTCTCTCCGTTTAACACAAAGATGGTTGTAAACAGCTCTGCTGTAAAATTCTACATAAAATTCATATTAATCAGAAAGGTACGTATGTATATTAATCATTGTTTTTATTCTTATGCAAACAAGCGCGAAATGCCTAAAGTAGAAGAATTAATGTCAACTCGAAGTGAATATATTAATTATCTGAAAAAAAACTCATCATTAAGTTTTAACTTTCTCACATAAATAACAACTTCTCTTACATGTTATAAACTGACCAAACTAACTGTGCCGACTCACCTAAAATTCAATATTTTTTTTTTTGAAACAATTTTATTTTAAAATTATGTAATTGTTGATCTACTATTTTGTAATCATTTTGTTTCATGAAACATAATTATATTGGTATTTTGATATCTTAGTGGATATTTTATGTTAAGAGCTCATGTGGTGGTAAAGTGAACTTTTTGAAATCTTTCTAAAATGTTTCTTAATTACCTACAAAATAGAAACAACTTGCCGTTTTAAATATGTTAAGTAGAATTTTTCTTAAATATTTTGGTGTTTCTGGGTTTTTTTTTAGGTAACTGATGAAAATTATTTGCCATTATTTAAGTGAACCTAAAAAATAAGTCAATAATTGGAGAAAATTTTAAATTAAAAAAGAAAAAGATTTTCCGTTTTCCCCCTTCGCCCTAAACGATAAATTTTGTTAATAGAAAAAAAAAATGTTTCACTTGTTGTATATAGAGAGCTATTCAATTGTTTATTTAATTGGAAGATTTTATGTTGAATCATATTTAATTAATTAATTCAAGAAACTAAACAACTGTGATGATTGTTATTTTACTAAAATGAACTCAACTTTCGAATTCTATTTTTATATTTTTATTAAATTAAAAACCTTTATGCCTGTGTATGTTTTAAAGTAACAAATGTGCTAAAATTTAAGTCTAATCTCACACCTACCTTGAAGGTATCATTGACTGATAAATTTTCGAAAAATGTAAATAAAAAAATAATTGTAAAATAATAATGACGAACCAAAAAATGTTGTCACTTGGTGTAGGTAAAAAATAACAACACAGCTGAATAAAAATAAAACTTGAATGCGTCGCACGTACTTGCATTTAGCAGCCATTTCTTTTTAACTGGCTGAACAGAATAGACTCGCGGTCGATCGTCTAACGTCACGACTCGCGGCCGCGTCTCCATTGTATTCACTCAAACGAGTTTATATGCATTTTAGCTTTGACAGGGCAGAGCGTCTTTTCAAGTGTCGAGCGATCGATCGCGCGTCTATTCTGTTCAGCCAGTGATAGTGGCTTAGCATCTTTAATAAAAAAGGTAGGTATTGATTAACTATAAAAATAGTTGATACAAAAAGGCAAACGTTAAATACTTTGTTTTAATTATTTTTGCTACTTAGTCGTTTCGATGCAACATTATACTTGGAAAAGATACTATCCATATCGATAATGTTTGAAATAATTTTAAAAAAAATTACGGCTAATAAACGACGTGACATGACGGTGACAGCTCGTAGAAAACCAGCGGGCATTAGTCTTTTTTATTGTGAAGACGGGGCAATTTTTGCAAGAAAAAAAAACCTTCATAAAATGAACTAAACAAAATCCTGAAACCTAATTTTATTGTAACCACTTTAAACAAAATTTAATCAAAAATTCTAAATTCAAACTTTTTTCAAGAAAAATCCACAAAATCCAATACGTCGCCTTAATAAAAATAAAAATGCGATAAAAAATTTACACAAACTTTGTGTCGGTAACATGTTTAATATTTCTTAAATTGTTCGCAATAAAAAAAAAAGTGAAAAAAAATCAACATATACATACTTTATTTATAAAAACGTGATTTAAGGCAAATGAACTAATTATCATGTTTATGATAATGTTAAATGGTATTATATAAAATTTTATCAGTTTTCATTTATAAAAGAATAAATCAAAAAGTTTTTTTTTTTTTTTTTAATGTAACAAAAGTGTTGATAATTGAAGTACGTGTGTAGAGAAAAATAAAAAATATAAGACGAAGAAACGGCCATTGATATGTACTCACACAGGTTTGGGTATGATATCTATACTATTATATAAAAGAGTAACTTTTTTTGGTTGTCAGTCTGGCTGAATGTATGCACTAAACTCACAAACAAACAAAAAAACTCTTTTAAAAAATAGATATAATACAAATTTCACTTATCTGGTATGCTATAGGATACAGCAGAAAAGAAAATTTTTGTTAAATACCGAATAATAAACAAATTAAAAACTTACCACAAAAAAAATCGTATGGAAATTTTCTAAAATCAAGCATGTAGGTATTTTCCTTGCAAAATACTGCTTTATAGATTTTCAACTCACATTTACTTCAAGCTCAATTATTTATAAGGAGGAGTTGTTTTGCCATGGAAAATTGCCTTTTGTGGCATGTGGATTTGACGATAAATCGTCAAATTCCATATTTTTGGTGGGCTGATTCCTGGAATCGGCTCAAAAAAAGAGTTTTTTTTTTTTTAGGTAGGGTAGTATTTTTGTTTTTTTTCTTTTTTTATTTTTAGGGAACATTTTTGGTGAAAATTAAGTGGTGGGTAGTAAAAAATCTTCATCGAAAAAAAAAAAACGATTCAAGCCATGTGCAGTATAATGTGCCTTGGTAGGTGGGAGCGAGAAGTGAGTTTTGTTTTCACCGGCGACGAATTGTGTTGATGTTTTTGTGTAATAGGGAAAAGTTCAAATAAAAAAAAAAAAAAACATCAACGGTAGGGATTTTCTCTTTAGTAAGAAATAGTGGTATGTGAGAGGTAGGTATAATATTTGCAGCAAAAATAAATGTTTACTACTGAAATTGTTTGGTTTGGTGGTGAGTGTTTGCTGGATATGGTAAATGGAAACGAACTATAGGCAAGGGCGTGCACAAGGAGGGGTAATGGGCATTTAATGCACCCCTAATAAAAATTATTTTTAATTTTTTTTCTGAGTAAATTAAACGATCTCAAGAGCGCACGTAAATAGGATGGGGGATGTTTATATTACATGTAAATCGGCTTAGTTAATTCACAACTTGATTTCTAATTGTTGGATTTTAAGGTAAGACTGAAATTGGTTGGTTTGGCGGTGGGTGGTTGGTTTTTTAATACTTTATTTAGGTTAGGTACAAATTTTTTCATGAGAATAAGTGATGGTGGGGTGGTAAAAATATGTATGCAGGTTTTTTGGCAGTGAATTATTCTTCATCGTCAAGAAATAAAAAAAAAAAACAAATCAAACCATGTGCAATGTGCCTTGGTAGGTGGGAGCGAGATAGTGAGTAGAGTTGACTGTTTTCGCGTTTCGCCGTCGACGAATCGTGGTGATATTTTTGTGTATAGGAAGGTATGGTAAAACAAAACAAAACATAAACAGTCGGTAGGTATTCTCTATAGTGTAGTAAGAAATGATTGGAGTAGGTATAGGTATGAGTAGGTAGGTATAATAGGTATTTGCAGCAGAAAAAAAATGTTGGTTTATTAGCGGTGGGTGGTTGGTGATGGTGAATAGAATCGAACTTATTTAGAGGCGAAGGCGTGAACAAGGAGGGGTAAGGGGGCATTTGCACCCCTTATACAAATTATTTTCATTTTTTTTTTCTGAGTAATTACACAATCAAGGACGCACGTAAATAGGATGGGGGGTGCTAAATCGGCTTAGGTAATTCACAACTTGAGTTCTAATTGTTGGATTTTAAGGTAAGACTGAAATTGGTTGGTTTGGCGGTGGGTGGTTGGTTTTTTAATATACTTTATTTAGGTTAGGTACAAATTTTTTCATGAGGATAAGTGATGTGATGGTGGGGTGGTAAAAATATGTATGCAGGTTTTTTGTGGCAGCGAATTATTCTTCATCGTCAAAAAATAAAAAAAAAAATAATTCAATTTCTGAATAATTACACAATCAAGGGCGCACGTAAATAGGATAGGGGGATGTTTATTACATGAAAATCGACTAAATTTACAACGTGAGTTCTAATTGTTGGATTTTAAGGTAAGACTGAAATTTTTGTTGGTTTGGCGGTTGGTGGTTGGTGACGGTGAATGGAAACGAACTTATTTAGTTGCAAGAGCGTGCACAATAAGGTGTAAGGGGGCACTTGAATCACTAATACATTTGTTTTTCTAATTCTTTTTGTTGAGTAACTACACAGTCAAAGGCATAGGTAAGCAAAGGTGATGTGGGGGTGCTTATTACGTTCAAATCAGCAAAATTTACACCTTGAGTTCTAATGATCGGATTTTCAAGGTTCGAGATTTTAAATGAAGATTAAATGTAATGTGGAAACACAAGAAGACAAGAACGTGCGCAAGGAGGGATCTGGTTTCCAGAATCGGCTCAAAATTTTTTTTTTTAGGTAATACCTACCTACATATGTATTTTTATTTTAATAGGTAGGTACCTACTTTATTTAGTGGTAAAATTTTTTTGATGTTGATAAGTGATGCGTGGGGTGGTAAGAAATGTATTCCGGTTTTTTGGCACGGAATTATTCTTTATAGACGGCAATAACCCTTGCTGGGAAAAAATGCTTTGAATATGGTAGGTATATGGTAGAGAAGAAGAAAAAATTTAACATTTCATTGATAAATTATTAATTTCTTTATCAAGTGGTTACTAACAAAATTCACGGTCGTTCGCTCCTTAGGGGGTAATGGGAGGTAGGTATAACATAACATACAAATAGTCTGATTTTCAAAGTTGTCTTAAAATTACACTATAGGCAGGCAGGTAGGTAGGTACATAATTAGGTTCATTACATTTTTATTCAAATGCAAGCCCACACAACCCACACGCATAATTTTAGGAAAATAATTGTCAACGTTACCTGACAAAAAAAACGTCAATGTTACCTGACAAGTAACATGGATGGTGTGTAGGGCTCTTTAAGCTGAACATTTTTCGAGTGCTGATTTTAAATCATCTTTTTGGTCGATATTTGGTTGTCATAAGGTTTTACTAAAGAAGACCCGGGCAACGCCGGGTTTTATCGGCTAGTGCTAAATAAATTGCTAAATTTAAATATTACATTGGGCCATATGCAAGATGAGTTTTATTTTATTAATTTTATTTATTTAAATTTTGTATTTATTGTGTATTTATAGTAAGATAATATATATACTGCAAATAATTTCGCAATGGGCCTAACTACAAAATTCCGATTTTGAGTTAATTGCGAATTTGGAGTTGGGGCATTGCCCCAACCAAAAATGCCATAAACTCAAAATCGAAAATTTTGTAAAATTATGGGCAGTATAGTGCTTATAGGTGCATAGTATATAATACATACTTTGATTTTACAGTTATTTTAAAACATTCAACCTAAACCTAAACTCTTAAAATGTTCAATGTTCTGATCAATTTTCAGCCAAATACTAAAGGCCTGATAGAGTAACATCATCTAGGTTCTGAGAAAAAAATCGATTACTACGTACTTTAGTGGAAATAAGGCACAAGAAATTGAACATTGGTCTCAGATTTTCATTGAAGAATCTTTAATAACCGATTAAACTCAAATCAAAAAACTTTTACAATGCTTTTAAATTAGTATTTGCCTAAAACTTAGTCAGAACATTGAAAATTAAAATGAAAAACAAAACTTGTTCTTAAGACTGGAATTTGATTTTTTTTTCATTAAAACAACTTGACTCAAAAAGAACTCGTGGCAAAAAAGCAAAGGCCACGTACTCAATTATAATGCTACCATCGAATATTTTCAAAATATTCATTGAAAGCAAAATACGCCTGTGTATTCTCCCATCTCTACATATTAGAAAATTCGAACAACAAAGTCAGAAAATCGTGTAAACTTCCTGAAATTTCAAACTTTCTAAATTAGTCCAGTAAGATAGACGAAAAAAATGCCAAACAAAGGAAATAATTAGTCAGAAACTGAAATTTGGCATGAACGTTGGTAATGGAATTTTTTAAAAACTGAGATGATCGCTAGGTCAGTTATAAGGGGTCCAAGGGTCTAAAAATGAGTTTTTTTTTTGCAAATATCTCAAAAACGGTTTGTGCTAGAGAAAAGTTTTATGCCTCAATCTTGTAGCTGAGGCGATTTCCTATAAAAATGATCTTTTTGGTTTATTTTTGTTAAAAAGTTACAGCAAATCGAAAAGTCCAAAAATCTCAAAAAAAAAGTGCAAAAAGTCATGAAAATGGGACTTTTTGGCAAATATCTCAAAAAGGGCTTGTGCTAGAGAATAATGTTATTTTACATACTAGCCCGGTCAGCTAGTATGTAAATAAACTGACATTTCAAATAAAAATAATTTTTAATGTAAGAAAAATATTTCCTTTTAGCTTCAAATGACAATAACTTATGATTTAAAAACAAATATGATAAAAATCATACAGTTTACGGAAACTGAAAAAAAAGGGCCAACTTTTGTGATATAGTGATAATATAGTGGGCTATTTTAACAGGATGTCATTTTAAAAATGGGGGTGGAAAAATTAGCAAAATGATTGAAAATTTGGCGTTTCGTCCCGGCGATCTCACTTGAACTCATCAGTTGACTAGTGAGGGCCTTGTCAATACGCAATTTCCATTAAGTTCAGTTCATCTTACATAGATTTCATGATGAATACCTAGTGTGAACTATATCTAACCAGATTAGAATTCCTAATCATTAAAGCTAGAAGTTTTTTTTGCCCGTGGCCTGGCAATGTTTATATACGAAGCAAAATGTTTTTTTAATGTTTTTTAAATAGCCAAGGTATGCATTTAAAAACAAATGAAAAAACGGAACACATAAACATAAAACTATAGTTCAAGGTTAAAATTTTTGATTTTTTTTAATAGCAATTACCTGAAAATATATTAAAATTCTAAGCAGTAATCTCACCTATCAACCATTTCAAGATTATCCATGACTTTTGGGACACCCTGTATATTTGTTTTTCATTAATTAAACATTTTTCATATAAAAAAATCAAGTTTCTTACCGTTTTAAAAAAATTTTATAACCTAACCCTGAAAATATGGAAGCCCCCTCCTACTTGTCTAATTTCTGCACCCGGGCCTGGAAAAAATTGCCATTTTTTATTGAATCAATTAAATGTTAGGTACTACATATACTGCCGACTAAGATTCCAAAAATTCAACTTAACTTAACTTCAAAGTTTTGAAAAGCGACATCAGTGTGAAAGCCTTTTAAAGGGAAAATTGTTGATTTATTGCCTTTAAATTACCAAACAATACTATGAACTGAAAATGCCAATTTGAAACTTAGATAGCAAACATCTGAATCAGCTTAATGAAGCAAAAAAGTTTTCTTTTTTTGACATAATACACTTGCGAGCAAAAAAATTGCTTCACGTAAAAACATCAATTGCTCTTAACATAATTAACATGCATGAATGTTTATAGTATCGTTAAACCCCTAAAACCATAAGCTTTAAATCAAGGTTAAAACATAACAAACACTCAGGGATTTCAAAAGATAATCGTCATAATTGAAGCAGTAAAAAAAAATAAACTGAAATTAAAACATGTAGTAGCTCGTAAATTAATTAATTAGTATCTTGTATTACTCTGCCCAAGCTCTAACTACAGCTTATAAACGATTTTTCATTGACCTGATGGGTTTCTTGACTGTCTCTTGCTGTATTCTTTCCCATTCGTCTACCAGTGCCGCTTTCAGTTTTTAATGGCCTCAGGAGCTGGATTTCTGGCTCTAACCCTTCGCTTGAGCTCGCTCACAAATGCTCGATAGGACTTACGCCTGGGCTTAGTGCCAGCCAATCCATCGTGGCAATACCAACTTCCCTAAGGAATCCGACTGTTCCCCGCGCAGTGTTGCATCGGGAATTATCATGCATTAGTACGAAATCTTTGACAATACATCCAGCATAAGTTTCCTACTCATGCTTCCTTTTTTTGTATAATTTGTTATTTTCGTTATTTTGGTGAATAACGTCAAAACTATCCAATGGATTTTTGTAATTTTAGCTCTAATTGAAAGTTTGAAGTTCAAGCTTTAAAATGTGATTCCATTTTTTTGCTCGCAAGTGTAAATAGTTTCCTTTTAGAAATAAAAGTGAAGCCCATATGGTAAATTAATTTTTTTTTTTATTATCATTATCACAATAGTTTTCATGATAAAAAGAAACTAAGCTAGTTAACCTCTGGTCCAAATTTATCTCTGATCTTATTTTAAAATTATACCTAACCCTCTTTCTTGCATACTAACTCATTTATAAGCAGGGTTATGTTCACCTTTGAAAACTAATGACAAGACCCATATCTAAAAAAAGGGAAAATGTATCCTTTCAACCTTCATTCTAATTGATCATCATAAAAACTTCTTTTAGCTGAATATCCGGATATTCAATTTTGTCACATCCACAATCTGTCGAGACATCAAGTTTCAGAGCATATTTACGCCCTAAAATCAGCTCTGCCATTAACTATAGTCATTTCCTTAATGTATTAACCTTCATTTAGTTCTTTTTTTCGACATTGTTTGTTAAAAAACTTTTTTCCTTTGAGAAATTCCTCATTTAATCTTAAGGGTCTTTATTACTTTCCTCATGTGGGGTTAAGTATAGGCGTAAGGGATACCTTTTGAAAGGTAAATTCTAAAAGATGACTTTCTCTTTGTATTGTTCAATTTTATTTAAGAATTTGCCATGTTAAGGGATATTACTTCATAAAGATCTCCTTGTCGATTGGTTTAAATTTGTACTAGGTATGATGGTGATTGATCGTATGTGCAGATAGCTTGGAATAGAATATCCTCAGACCAAGACCACAAAGGCGATGAGTTTAATGACGGTATATCTTTTGTGACTTTATTTCCATCATACACGTATGCGTCGTCGTTAGATCTCATTTTCTCAATAACAAAGAAGTTAAAGAAGTAAGAGAATGAGGAAGGATAAGCACAAGCTTTTCATTCAATAGCAAAGTTAAAATGGATTTGTATGGATTTTTTTTTTAAATCTAGTTGATATACGGTTCAATAGAACAATTGAATAAAAAAAACAGGTTTGCCGTATAATTGTTCAGGAGAAAACAGTTCTCTATTCTTATTGTTTATAAGTAGAATTCCTTTTATAATGCTTTATGCAAGATATGTCCTTTGACAGAACAAATTTAAAAATAAAAAGTACAGGGTGTGCCATTTAAAACTTCTGGATTTTTTTTTTAGTTAAAAAAAAAAAAAAAAAATAAATGGCCTTGAAAAGATTAGGTGCCATGAAATAAAGTCCAATGCAACAAAGTCGAGTACTAAATTTGGACTTTATTGCATTTTTAAGAATGCAATAAAGTCTAAAGCCATTTTGGACTTTTTAATATGTCACGGCACCATGTGCTTACCTTAAATTAAAATGTTTTTTTTTTTTTTTAAATAGATAAATGAAAAAAGTCCTTAATCATACATAAAGTACTATTAAGTCGTAATTTTCACTTTGAGCTTTATTGCATTAGACTTTAATTAATGTGGCACCGTTAATATATCAACGAATTTTTTACTCCGATAAAATTATGTTTTTTTTTTTTTTTTAAATTGTAATGAATTGATCCCAAAGGATAGCTACCGACACGCTTAGACTGGTTTCGATATCGATGGTGTGAATAGAATGTACTCATTAAGTGCGTTTTATTGGTAATTCAAAGCTAGCGCAGCAATACAAGTTCAATAAAACGCTATGTCCACTTTTAAGTCCACTTTTTGTTTCTGTCGCTGTATTCACATCCTTTTGAGAACGAAAAACAAACTACGTTACCGACATTTAAGGTTCAAGTCGAAACTCTTCGTTCACTTTTATATTCACTAATTTACTGGTTTATTTATCGACACTTTTGGTTTTGTTATTGTTCACCAAGGGAAATTTTGCTACGCTAGTTATAAAACGGCCAATAAAATGCACCTATTGTTTCTCTTGTTTAACAATAGTATGAATCCTAAACACTTTGAAACCTTTTCCGGCTAATCTTATTCTAAGTTTAGATTTCAAACGAAATAAAGTGAGTCAACTCAAAAGACTGTGTGCTCTTAGCACCCCATATATGGGATGTTCGCAAAAAAGTATGCAGTCTAGAAGGTTAGTAATTGGTCATAAAGGTCAGGTAGTTTCAGAAATTGGTCCAGGCTTAGAAAATTTTTAATCCAGGGTTGAAGTTTTTCAAGGTCACCCGCAATTTTTGGCAACTCATTTATGGGATATTCGCAAAAAAAAGTATTCCATTTGAAGGGCAACTGGATAGTAATAAAAGTTCAGGTATTATCAGTAATTGGTCAGTAATAGGTTTTTTTAAAATTAATTTTTAAAGTTTTTTTTTTCAAGGTCACAATAATGAACTTTTAGCACCTCATTAGTGGAATCTAAGAAAAAGAAGTATGCAGTTTAAAAGGTCAGTAAAAGGCCATAAAAGGTCAGGTCGTTTCAGTAATTGGTCAGGCATAGATTTTTTTAAATACTTAATTTTGTTAAAGTTTTTTCAAGATCATTACAAGGTACATGAACTTTTTTAGCACCTCATTTATGGGATATTCGAAAAATGTTCACACCATCTTAAAGGTTACTTATTCCTTATAAAAGTTGAGGCAGTTTCAGAAATTAGTCAGTTGTAGGTTTTCAGTTATGAGATTAACAACAAAATGAAAGGTCTTTGACCTTTACCTTGTTTTTTTTTTTTTTATGAAAATTATAAAAAATAATCTATTCCTGACCAATTTCTGAAACCATCTGACCTTTTATGGGGATTAAAAACCTTTCAGATGGTACATGTATATTTTTTTCGAATATCCCATAAATGAGGTGCTAAAAGTTCACATGACCTTAAAATGACCTTAAAAAAAAAACTTTGAAAATTAATTTTAAAAAACCTGTGTCTGACCAATTACTAAAATTACCTGACATTTTATCACTATCCAGTGGCTCTTCAAATGGTATACCTTTTTTGCGAATATCCCCTAATTGAGGTGCCAATAATCTCGGGTGACCTTGAAAAACTTCAACCCTGGATTAAAAATTTTCTAAGCCTGACCAATTTCTTAAACTACCTGATGTTTTATGACCAATTACTGAGCTTTTAGACTGCATACATTTTTTGCGAATATCCCATATATGGAGTGGTAAGATCCCACAGCCCAACTCAAATGCAATTAAATTCATAAAGAATTCTGTCCCTTTTGAATTCAAACCTTATTTACTTGAACAAGGGAACAAATTTATGGCTTACTCTGTTAAAGAAGTAATAAATAATGTCATGATGATAAAGCAAATAAAACTGGGCAAAGGACAATAAATATTAAAATCCAAAAAACTCGGAGTTGGAGAACTTAAAAGATTGGAACATTTCCGTCCCGTCAGAGCAGTTAATAATGAAGTCTATTTTTGAAATAACTATACCTTTCATGGTTTTTTTTTTTTTTTTAATGAAGTTCTCTTGGTAGAAAAATAAATGTGCATCAGATGTGAGAGACGTCCACAAATAACTCTACATCACCACCACCGCCAGTGTACCTACTACCCATAGCCTTTTTCACTTTATAAAGTCAAGGTAGAAAAATGCAATTGACTTGGATACTATACCTGGGCATTTTCAACCCCTCGTTTTATATCTTGTGCCTGAGTGGTTCACTCTTGTGAGCTTATTACACAACTGACTTGGTTGATAAGAGAGTTTGTGTCATTCATTATGTAGCGCGATTTTTCATTTTTTATTTCAAAAGCGATTGGACGTCACGGTCGTCGTTGTGGCTGCACTACGCTGCCGGCCATGTCGTGTCGTTGCCAATGAACTGGAATCATGATTATTTTTTTTTGATGGAAGGTAGTAAAATAATTACAAATTACTAAGCGAAATTCATACTGACTATGTACTAAGGATTTTCATGTTATTCTAAAGTAAAATCTGTTTATTAAATGAAAACTGTTCGCGATCTTGAAACATTATCTAAAGTTCCATGAAATGATGGCTTTGTTTAATTTGTAATTATTGGGATATAGAGGTGATAATGTATGCTATCATCACTGCAGCTCTTTTATAAAGTTTGAAAAACATCTTAAGGATAACTTTATTAAATTGAATTTGAAGTTTCTACCATTTCTGCGTGATGATAAACTTTTTGCAATTGACATAAAACTTTGATCCTTCTTAATGATAGAAAAGACTTTTTAGTTTAGATTCGAATAAAAGTTATTTTGTATACTCTAAGGACATTAATTAAATTTTAATACAAAAATTATAGTCATGATAAACTTTAATGGGAAGTTTAAATTCAATAAACAAGATGTTTACGAAAAGATGCATTAAATAGTATTAGAAAAGTTTAAGTTCTGACCGGTATGAAGACTATGGCAATTTAACAATCTATACTCACAGAGTTTAATCAAAAAAGATATATCAACGAGAAAAATATTATCATTTCACTTAAAACTTACAGATAATAAGTATCGAAATTTTAACGGTTTTTCCTAGACTATTTTAGCAATTTAATGTTTCAGAAGCGATCGAATTTAGATTTTAGTTTTTGGAGAAAAGTCGTTGCCGTACCTAAGTACATGATGTAAAAAAATTAATTATTAACAGATTTCAAAGTTAAATATATAATAAAACTAATTTTCGGCTCAAATGTAATTTAACCTTGATTTATTAGGATACAGATTTTACACATTGCAAAAAAATACCGCTCAAATTTTTGGATTAGGGAAGTTGTCCCTGAGTATTAAAGAAAAACTTACAGGACATGTTAGTATAATTTATTTTAAATGCCATTTTGGAAAGAACAGGACTAGACAAATACAAATTTATAACAGTTATAGCAGTTAGATAGAGATAGGACAGACTCCAACGAAGTAAATATGTATTTTCAGAGGCAAAGTGTGCATGACCATTAGAGTTGGAAGGCTCTTCCATTCAGATTTAGCAGTTTGCAACTTCAAGATGAGGCAAATCATATCTCGAGGGTTTTTAAATTATCAAAGTAGTTCGGTACTTCAGAGTAAAGCAGGTTGCATTGTTCATCATGGAATAAAACCATTTCGGTGTTTTTCCTTAAGCTTTATCAATAGAATTTTATAGAAAAAAAAATCCATCGTCACTTCATGAAATAGACCATTCCTTAGCTCAGAAGATCTTTTTATACTAAAAATAGCTTCAGACAGGATTCTAGGTAGCCTACCGTTGGAAAAATGCAGTGTTTTTCTTAAGGTATAACAGTTTCACGCCATTAAAAGTTGCTGTTAGCGCACTTCGTACGAATAAAACCATTTCGGTGTTTTTCCTTAAGCTTTATCAATAGAATTTTATAGAAAAAAAAATCCATCGTCACTTCATGAAATAGACCATTCCTTAGCTCAGAAGATCTTTTTATACTAAAAATAGCTTCAGACAGGATTCTAGGTAGCCTACCGTTGGAAAAATGCAGTGTTTTTCTTAAGGTATAACAGTTTCACGCCATTAAAAGTTGCTGTTAGCGCACTTCGTACGCTAAACTCTGGATGCTCGAAATATGCCAATCGGCAGAGGGCCCTACTGGCCTTTTGGGCCGCACAACCAGTGCTTTTAAGGACAACATTATTATAAATTGGCATTTCTATACTACTTACTGTTCACTGAAATTAAAACAAAAAAAAAGCTGAGTTACCAGAAGCAATTATTATTTCTTACCTTATTTCATAACTAATTTCAGAAATATATATTTCTGTGTTCCGTGGGTATAATATTTTATGAAATCTCATTTGCAATCACCCCACTATAAAGAGACAGCAGCTTGTCCTTGTCTAAGCTTTAATTTAATAATTGAGTAACTAAAACAATACATCACCTAAAGTTTCGAGTCAACTTCTCGACCCACATTCATGTAAAAGCGAAAAGCAATTTTCATTGCATGTCTGATTTTATGAAATGAACCCTTGTTGTACTTGTGTTTTGAATAGTTACCGTTGCCACGTTTTGTGGTAAATTCTTCTGGCTTTTGCTTTGGTTTTTCTCAAGGAACTTTAAAAATGTATGCTTTTTTAGAGGTTTCGAAATGAATAATTCCTATTCTCTTTTCGTATAGTTTTTTTCAATTTTCGTATTTAAAAATTAAAATTTAAATCAACAGATGGTAACCCAACTAATTTGTGTAGGTAACACTGCAGTACTTTGGTAATGCAGTTAATAAAGTCGCAGTTAATTAACTTAAGGTGATATTACATTGTCATATATATATGACCAATGCTAGTCATATAAAATATGGCACAATATTTGTATATATGACAAGTAGTATTAGACTATGCCATATAAGTATTCCTTATACATGATCACAAGCTTTTTATGTCAATTTTTGTTTACAAATATAACACACTAGCTATGAAAAATAAAATATTTAAAAAAACATGATTTATTTGACCAATCACGTTTCATTAAATCAAATATTTTTTTAAAACTCAAAATAATTCATGAGTGTAATATATATGGAGTCATATATACATATTTTGTCATATAAATATGACTATCACACTTATATGACATTTTTGAGCCATATTTATTTGGCAAACTTGCCATATAAATATGACAATGTAATACTGCCTTTAATGTAAGTTAATACTGTAAATAAGTACTTTAACTGCGAAAAAAGCAGTCAGTACTAACACCGACCGTACAGTTAAAAAAAAAGTTAATCAACTTTAAGTTAATTAACTGCAGTACTTTTTAACTGCTTTTAGTCTTTTTAGTCAGTAAAAAGTCTTTGTACGGCGATGATCTTAATTTTAGTCAGCAAGTCTTTTAACTACAGTCAATTAACTGTAAGTTTTTTTTTAACTTCTTTTTCTTTTAAATTTCTTTTATTTTCTTCTATCCTGTTCTTTTATAAGTACAAGTCTGCAGTCTTTTAGTTAAAAGACTAGAAAAAGTTAAAAGACTTACAGTTAATTGACTGTAGTTAAAAGACTTGCTGACTAAAAGTAAAATCATCGCAGTACAAAGACTTTTTACTGACTAAAAAGACTAAAAGCAGTTAAAAAGTACTGCAGTTAATTAACTTAAAGTTGATTAACTTTTTTTTTAACTGTACGGTCGGTGTTAGTACTGACTGCTGACTGCTCGATTTCGGTTAAAGTATTTTTGAAAGTTAAAAGACTTAATGAAATTAGTCTTTTTAGTCAATTAACTGCAGTACCGAAAAGACTGCATAGTTTTTACAACTCTGGTAGGTAATATGTGATGATAATGCATCATGCTCACTAGTTAAAGTAGCGACAGCTTAATGAAATCCATTATATGTCAGAGTGAAGGGCAAGTATCCTATCTTCCCTGTGCTGAAAATTTTTAGTGGATAGAGTATAGAGTCACTTCTATATCAAAAACGTGTTTTAACGAATATCTCGAGAAAATTTGTATAAGAGTCTTTCTGAGAGTTTTTGTGGGTTAGGATCAAAATTCTTTTTTTTTAAAATGCTGCTTTCAAAATTCTGCTTTTCAGAATCCTATTTTATAATAATAAAATTTTAAAATGCGCTTCTTTGTTAAATTTTGAACCTTTTTTTGTTACTTTTGGATTATGTTTATTTTATTCTTACTTTTTCCATTAATTGGCATAGGGTGATGACTTTCAGTATGTTCAAATTTTGAAAAGCAGAATTTTGAAAAGCAAAATTACGAAGGCATAATTTCGACCATTTTCTGATTTTTCAATCAAATAAGTTTAGGTCTTTTAGGTTTTTTAAAAATTGAAAATTTTGTAAACAGATTTCTTCTTAAGATAGATTTATGACTTAAAAGAGCAATAAAACAATATTGCAAGAGATACCATTTTGGTATCCATTTTGAATCAATATTTACAAAGTTGCCTCTTCTACCTAAATAAGAGAAAATACTCCCTGCCTGCTGTACAATTATTTCTTATGTCGAATTTCTTTTAACAAAAAAATCAATTTGTTTAAAAAAAAAATCGATTTTTCTGGACATATTTAACCTCATACTGAAAGAAAAAAAATATGTTCCCCTAGAATAATATAATTTGCAGTGCCCAACTGTCGTGCCTGAATGAAACGCATTGGACCAAAAGTCACAAAACTCTTTAAATTGAATTTTATTCAATACACTGAAACAAAAACAAAAATAATTCGTTTATTTGTGTTTTCCTTTTTCTTGAAAAAAAAAATCGATTTTGTTTAGAAAAATAATCGAATTTTTTGTTGAAAGGAATTCGACATTTGAAATTTTCAAGTTTAAGAACATTAGAAGAAATCAAAAAACACAAAAAGTGCAGAAAATTATTTAGTTTCTTGATGAATCCACAAAAAAGCTATGACTGACTTTTTTATTGATATACGTCGTATAGGGGACTATCACGAACAAAATTTTTCTTTTTTCACGCTTAGTAGTAATAAATCTTTAAAAAACATATTCAAGTCATTTTAATAAGTTGTACAGATGAAAGCGTAGATATAGTTAATAAATCATAAAATAATAAATGAGGATTGATTGATGAATCAATTCCTAAGCTGAATCTAGTCGTGCTTTTACATATCTTATTAGATACATATCTATATGTACCTACAGCCTACACCTTAAAATTCGCAGTATATTTTGTTTACCCAACTTTATTTTAACAGATTAGTTTCTGATTTTTGTCTCTGATGGGTCGCGTCACATTGTTTTGCCGATAGCGATTTCTTGTTTTACATAATTATCATGACTTAATCAAAATAATATTTATCTAGTTATCAAGAGCCCAGTTTTGCTAGTGTGAATAATTTTCCGCTTAAAATTTCTATTTATTTCAAAATATGCGTGAATAAATTTGCCTAAAGGCTTAACTACATTCAACTTACTTTTGTACAAAAGTGAACTAAATCCTTTGTCTTTTTCCAACGCACAACTCATTTCTATCTTCTTTCTCATGTTTTACAAAAGTAAAAGTCAAGTCTTAACTACATTGGCCACTTTTTGCAAAATTACAAAAGTAAAAATATTTTTTTTTCCGCTAGCGCATTTGTTTTAAGAAAAAGAATGTACCCAACTTTTTTTAAACCAAAATTTAAGCTTTCTGCATCTTTTTTATAAGTTTTCCTGTGAGAAACACTATCCCAAAATGAGTTTGAAAATTTTCACTTTTGTACTTTTTCACTTTTTGAGCTTATGTAGTTAAGGCTTAACTGTGTTTGTGTACAAAGTACGCACTTGAACATGATACCTATGTTCTGTAAAAAAAAATTCCATCTCACTCTTGGGGAATCACAGAAATTGATGTATGACACATATACGCAAGGAAATTACCTTCTAAAATCCAAATAAGTTTGTCCGTGGTAAAAAAAAAAGTGAATAATGAATGCAAATTTAACAGATTATGCAAAAATCATCAAGTCTATGGAATAAGATTGACAGCCCAAAGAAAAGATTGCTATACTTGGGTTCTCATCCCAAACAACTCAAAGTACCAGTAAATCTGAATCCAGAGCATCAGAATTGCTCTCTCAGTTACGGGTTTTTGAGATTTCGTAATCTTAATGTTAGTCTTAAAATTAAGAAAAAAAATTTATTTGATATATATGTCTGTATGCTTATGTATTTATTTTATGTAAAACAAAGAGTATATGAAGATAAAGATAACGACAGACAGCAAAGGTTTGGTATCTTTATATGAGCATGGAGTGTCTTTGATGTTAAATTGAGGTTTAAAGGAAATTAATAAAAATTGCGTTTTTTTTTTAGAATATAAATAAAGCCAAAATCGTTAAAATCGTGTTTAATGGTTTCTCACCGCGGGCGGCCCATCACAGTGGTCAAAAATGCGATTCTAGGTGGACGAAAGTATATAATATTTTTTAAATTAATATAAAAATAATAAATAATAATATTTTATTAAAAAGATGTTAAAGAATAAAACTGCAAAATATATGTATAAAGTATAACATATCCAAGGGAAGGTAATGGTTCTAGTTTCCATTTTAAATTCAATCACAACAAAACAAAAAAATAAAATTTGTATAGTTTCCAAACTTAGAGCACGTGTTCATCAGCTGAGTGAAATATGTTTAATCTTTAACATTTCAATATGAAATTTATTTCTGTAGATAAATTAATTGCAAAAATATATTTGTCCTATATGCAAAATATATTTATAAAGTGTACTATAGATACGACATAAAGCTAAGGTATGTAGGTTGGGTGAAGACAAGAAAAAATAAAATGCACGACTGGATCGCACGAACTTGCTTTTTAGTAAAAGTTTTTTTGAATTTTAAAGATTGAGTGTATTGTAAAGTACATATAATTATTATTAATAATTATATATGTATTCAAATCTCTATTGAAATATTTGAATATTTTTCATCAAAATTAAAATTTTTCAAAATAATGTTAACTGCAGTTAAAAAAAAGTTCAAATTATATTCTAAAATAATGTTGACGCAATTTATATGAGTTATTGCCTGTCTGACAGGTGAGATGAAAGCACTACGTTGCGTTTTCGCAAAGCTCGCCTAATGCAGTAGCATTTGAACCTAAAAAAATATTTCCTTTCGTTGAACGGTTCCTTTCAGATTGAACGGTTTTTACTCAAAATATTGTGTGTTTATGTTTATAATATACCAATTTTTTTAAGAAGCATAATTAAGTTCAATTGTTTTTTTTTTTTTCAATTTTTGTAAAGTTTTTGATTTGTATCTTTAAGGGTTGGTTTGAGAAACTTCAAATTTATAAAGCGTATATGTAGTTAACCTTAGTCTAGATTTTTGAAAAATAAATTAAAAAATAAACAGTTTTTTTGATTTTTTTCAATTTTTGAAAAAAAAAATTTAGGTCAATTTTTGTTTGCAGTTTTTGATTTTTATCTTGTTATTCTCAGAAACTTCAGACTTGTACAACAAAAAGATAATTTTGGTCATCATTTTTGAAAAAAAAAATAAATTTTGGGAAAAATGAGTCTTTTGATTTGTTTTTTCATTTTTGAAAAGAAATAAATTTGGGGAAAATTATTTTTTTTTTACAATTTGGGATTTTTATCTTCTCAAGGGTTAACTTCAGAAACTTCAAATTTATACAGAGTATACATAGATAATTTTAGTGTTCATTTTTGGAAAAGAAAATATTTTGAAATTTTTTTTTTGATTTTTCATTTCATTTTTGAAAAATAAAATATTTTTTTTTTATATACATAAAGAACCTGTTTCAAAATGGTTGTGTGGCGATTTCCTCTAGGGAATTAACTAAAAATCCTATGCTCCAAGTTTTATAGAAAATCACTTGACTGATTTAGGTCATTGGTCAAGGTACAGACAGACATACAGATAGACAGGCGGACCCACCTTTTATCGGGTTTTTTACGAATCCAAAACTTGCCCTATAGTACATATACCTACATATGTATATCTCAAGTAAAAATGATTTGAAATGGAAAATAAAATAATTTTGTCCACTAAAATTCGTATTTGTGACCACTGTGTAGTGGCCGACAGCGTTCGATTAATTTCCGAAGCTTACAACTATAATAAAAATTCATTTACCACGCGAATTATTGGCGGAAATTATTAAATTGTTAAAGCTATAATGATTTTGTGATATACTACCATTAAAAAATGAGGACTTTATAGATAAAATTGAGTGGTTAGAAAATGCTTAAACAAAGAAAAACAAGTCCAGAGGATTCAAAATAATTTTTATTTTATTCGTTTTTAAAAAAATATGCTGCTACCAACATGATTAAATGCACAAATGAATGCCAGAGTCGGAAATGAATCCAGCGTATAGAGGGGACTTTATAAAATTTTTGGCTGGTAATACCAAACTACCAAAATGATTAAAATAAACAAAAGAATACAATAAGCGATGAATTTTAGCAAGCGTTCCTATACGGTTATCTTGAAATCTTAGTTCTGACGCCTCAGAACTTCGCGAAGAAATGAGTTAGAACTCAATCAAGTTCTATTTTTTTGATGAACCGAGTTTTAGGGATTAGAATTTTGTCAAGAAATTGGTCGTTAAAATATTAAATCCCATTAATTTTCGTCAAAAATTAGCGTGGAACAAAATTGTTATCACTGAAATTCAATCCATTTTTGAATTTTCGTCTTTAAATGTCAAAAATTGCATATTTAGGAAAAAAATAACATAGTTAAGCAAAACCTAGAGTTCAAGCAATACGAGTATATCTGAGCTTAATGACAAAGTTGAACTTATTTATACAGTGGCATAAAGTTGTACCCACTTTCACAAAGTAACTCGATTTTACGGTATAGGTACCCACATAATACCCTTGATCCTAATTCCACTTTCTTGCTTCTCATAATAATCCTTTAACAGAATACAATATCCTGCGATGAAAAACATTCTAACAAAAAAAAATTTATCTCTTAGTTTTTCTAAATTACATGCTATATTTTGACCCAAGAGTGCACAAAAGGTCAAAGGTCATAAATATTGTGTGCTTTCGTATTGTTTCCATTCATCAGGACTCAAATAAATACCAAACGTGTATAGCTAGCTCCATAAAATATATATTCAAAGAATTGACCAACTATTCACAGCAAAAAAATGAACTCCACACATATGGATCAAAATGTGTAGATAAACATCTTTTCAAAAGCTATCCACCCCCTCAATCCTATTCAACAAATGCAAAACTTCTAACTGCACAGGTCCCTATACTTAGAGTACTATTTTCTATTCACTTGGTTTAAAAAAAAGGCAAAAATAGAACATATATTGCACTTCCACATATAAAAATAAATAAAACAAATTTACCCCTTAACCCCACCATAAATAACTTTCCAGTCTTGAATGTCAAGTTCAACCTCGAGTATATTGAGGAAAATAGGCAAAAAGAAATATCTATTCAACATCACGTCTGCGAAACTATCTCAAATACACTTAGTTTGGCTTAGACTACTTTTTTTTACACATCATACATACCTTCAGCTCATCGTCATTCCATCCTCGGTGTGATGGGCGAATGTTTTGTGTTAACCTGAAAAGCCTCCTCTTATAACCACCAAGGACGACTTCTCCTTGAGAATTAAATTAAAATTCAACACGTACTCAGTAAACTTGAGTAACTCGAATAGACAACAACACACAACAAAAAAATAATACACAACTTTTGGCAAACGAAATTTACACAAAAAATCAAAAAATAATTCGTTTGGCACACACAATTTAACTCACGAATCACGCAAATGCCTAAAAGATACCAAATCGTTCTTTTAAAAAGATAAACAACACAAATAGTCAAAAAGAGGTCTGGCCGCCCCAAGGCTTGAGTTTGGATAATCTTCCGAAATTAATCTACCGGATAAATTGTACCGAAAAATCGAAATAAATTTCGTTTGAAAAAATACCAAATCTTCTGAATTCGTATCTGAAAGTACACTAAACGATGTCCTGAAATGAGACGAGCTTATGGCCTAATGGCTGCGAAGAAGGCTAATATCTGAATGAATGTTGATCTGAGGTGTATTTCGCACACTTTTGCCGAAACAATAAAAAAGAACGTCCGCAACGAATAGCAAAATTGTAGAAAGATATTAAAATAAAGATAGAAAATACGAGTGCTCTCAGATATTCAGAAATCCATACGACGACGACGCATTAAACACAAACGAAAGCATTCGAATATTTTTGCATGAAAAATATCTATGAGATGCGACTCGATTAAACCGTATTAGCGACTGAGAACGTACTGACGACTACCTAGGTCGGAATTAAAGTACTGGACCGGCTTTCAAGTTTGGTGACGATTGATTCATTTGGGGTTTACATTTTTTTTTTTTTTTGCCGATTCAAAAGTTGCTGCGGGGGAGTGAGGTCTGGGGTGAATAAATCACAAGGAAACAAAATGATTGTACTAATATTCACTTAATTGGATAATCGCAGGCGAATTCATATTTTATAATATAGGCAACGGCATATTATAGAGCGAGAGCTATATCCATGTGCTCCAAGTGGTTTGGTCACAGTCACAGCTTATTTTAAATTACCTACTTCTCAAGACCGTTTAGGCAGGGGTTCTTTAGAATAAAACAAACAAATTATATATAACCCGGAAGCGTTCAGAACAATAACGAACACAGTCGTGTCGGTGACCTGTCGTGTAAAATGAACCAAAATTGAACGCAAACTGGAGAACGTGCTTGGCTCGAGATGACTTTTATCCTTGCTGAGTTGTGTAGGCACAGCATCACAGCATAAATAGTTTTGTTGTTGGGGGTGGTAAGGGCTATTTTGCGAGAGAGCAAATCTAAGGAAGTGGCCTCGTGCGCAGGTACAAACAAAACAATCGAAGAATTCCTTCGTGCATTCTGTCAGCATCAGCTTAGTTCGTTCGTTCATAACCTTCTCTGGGCGAAAAGGTGTATTATGTTGAGGAATGATGATGTAGTGAATTTCTCAGACACACAAGGCAGAAAAGATGCGCAGCGTTACCAGATTCAATTAGTTGCCATATGGTGGTTTAAACTTCAAAGAGTCGCATTGGTCGGGGGATGGGTTCAATAGTCTTTGCCTTGTGTTTGTTTGTATAGTATTTTGGGATGGAGTTTCGGTCGAATGGGCTTTTACATTAGAAGTGGTGAAGTTCACAAGTTATGTACATGTTTTTAATACCAAACTAGAATGTACAGCCTTTTGCAACTAAAGGAATCTTTGGAAACGATGAAAAAAAGTACTTTAGATTAGAATTTTGTGAAATAATTTCTTCTAAGACAACAAACTACAACACAAAACGAACTTGCTTTAGATTAGTTTAAAGAAACGTTCGACTTTGAATTTCTACTTTCAGAATTAACATAAAAACTTTATGGTTTTTTTTTTGGCTCTAATTACGCTGATCGTACAGTATCACAGAAAACACTTTTTTGTATTTACCTTTACTTCTCCACCATCGTGATGTGAAATTTAATTAAAATTTAAAATTTTTGTAAGCGACGCAAACGTATACGTACAGTAAAGCCCGTTTATTCTACTAAGAGTGACAACAAAAAGTTATATGTAATATGTAATAAGAACTGTTTTTTCATTCACCATCAGTTAAACATTCAGTTAATTGTTAGAGAGATACATAGGAACAAATTTTGGTTTTATCTGAAGAAAAGGTAGGTAATACCCGAAGATTAACTGAAAAATTGGATCTAAGTGGATTCTGCTCAATCGAATCTCATATAATAACATTTCGAGAGTCATATCATATGAAGTCGTCTAATCGACAAGGCCAGCAGATTTTAGATTTTGCTCAAACTGTGTGAGAATCTTCTTTTAGGCTGATTTCCAATGGCGCGTTGGGCATCGCTTTGACAGATTTTTCTGTCAACGCGAAAGTTCACACATAGCAATTAACTGGCTGAACAGAATAGAATGACGGAACTGAAGCCGCAGACGGAACTGGAAGAGCTGTCAAAAAGTGTCGTACGTCATTTTTTTACATGCCCACAATGGAGATGTACAGCTTTGAAAGTATTTTGAAGAAAAACAAAAGAATATTATTGTGTACAAGCTCAGAATTCACATTTTTTGTTTCCAATAATTTTCCTTTTAATAAATAATTTTTTTCGCGATACAAATAACCACAATATTTTTTTCCGACCCAAAAAGTTGTTTTTTTTCTTCATACAAATTGAAACGTCAAAAGTGCCGTACGTGAAAAGTTTAAAGTTGGTGAACTCTTCCGTCTGCGTCTGCAGCTCCGTATGCGTCTACGTTCCGTTGTGTTCGCAACATTGAATTTGCGTGTATTTAATATTTTGACAGCTATTCCAGCTCCGTCTCCGGTTCCGTCTGCGTCACCATTCTGTTCAGCCAGTTATGCAAAGTGTTTACAATGACGCGTTGGGCAGTAATATTACGATTTGGCACCTATTAGTATGTACACAAACCAACGTAACATAAGCTACCTCAACGTTGAAGTTAAAAAAATTCAACTTCAGCGCGCGTTTTGACATCTCAACTCATGTCAAAGTCCTTTTAACAAAAAAATCGATTTGTTTGGAAGAAAAAAATCGATTTTTCTGCACAAATTCCGCCCATTGAAAGAAAAAAAAATCGATTTTGCTTAGAAAATAATCGAATTTTTTGTTGAAAGGAATACGACATTACAGTTCTTTAGGTTAATTTTGATTTTCAGAATGACACTTCAATTGTTTTTAATCAGCTGATTCTCTTCAAGTCGTCTGTCATGTCGACGCGTTCGTAAAGCTTGTAAACGTAACGTAAGCGTCTCTAACGCGAACGCGCCATTGGAAATCAGCTTTTAGGGTTTCAAAGAAGGAAATTCAAAGTGATAACATTTTCGTAAGCTCCAGTCCCTTCCCCCTACCCCCATCGAAACACATGAAAATGGTTATTTTTATGCTTAAATATTTAAAGCTTTTAAAATGTTTTTGTTTAAGATGTAATTTTAAAGCTGAAAGATAGTAGGTTCAGTAAAGGCTTTGTTCCTTATAAGCCAGTTTTACTGTAGACAAGTACATATACCTTAAAAACAATTAAAATGAGATAATGGCAAACGTGTAAACAATTGCAAAAAAAAAAAAATTCATGTCAATTTAAGTAATATTTTCGACTGGTTATTAAAATTCAGCTTAAATTTGTTATTACAAAATATATGTAAAAAACTACCTCACTCGTAAGATTTAATTTTATTTTTAATACTAAGTTTTCGATAACATTCACCAATACACATGTTTGCTTCATTGAGTGTGCCTGGACTTGAAAAAATGGGTTTTCCAGACTTTTTTTTGTTCCACTGAATAAGTTGCCACTCATTTATTTTTAGAAAAACCTGTTCCGATTTCGGTTTTCAACGTAAAACTGCCAAAACCACCATTTTATATTCATCATATATATTCAAGGTTATTTTACATCACGTAATGACTAATCGCCAAACAGATCGTTACTAGTGAATATTAGTCGATTGTAAGTTTATATTGTTTAATTCCATATTTCATAATCAAAATAAATTTAGTTTTTTGAATTTTTAGAGTGCATTATGGTAGTGTTAGGTTCATGGTATCACCAAGACCAATGAATTTTAGCTTAGGCAGATACAAGTTATTCGTGAACCGAATTTGGAGTGATTTGGAAAACTTTTATTTTTAGTTGTATTTTTAAAATGCATTATGGTAGTGTTAGGCTCGCGGTAACGCTGCCATACCAATGGAATTATGTTTGTACAGATAATAATTAGTAGTAGCCCGTGGCGTTATGGTTAGTGCGTTGGACTGTCATGCCAGAGGTCTGGGTTCAATAGCAGCCAATTTCACCTTAAGTTTTTTTTATGGGCTACTGCCTCTTGCTCAGTGACAAATCCTCCAAGAGTATCTGCTGTCACAGAAAAGTGCCGCTCACCTTAGCCGTTCGGAGGGTGGGGACCAGCAGGAAAAAGAAACTGTCGTTCATTTCCTCTGTAAATGTCCCGCTTTAGAAAATATTATCTAAAATTGGTACGAAAATGCATGCGCTGCTGAATTATTGGTGAACTGCTACACCAATTTTGACCAAACACATAACGTCGCCCGAGAATAGTTTTGTCGTATACGCCATTTGAGCATTTTTGGAAAATCGCATTTTAAGTTTCACGTTTGAACAAAAAAGAAACAAACCGATAGAATTTTCTGTATTTTTAACAGAATATTATGTGAAATATCTCCTTCTGATTGAAGTATTCTAAGTTGTTGAGTCTGTTTTGGTTTTCAAATTATAGAGGTTTTTCCCTAAAATCATTTTGTCGTATACGCCTCGAAAATGAATTCTTTGTTAGCACCCCATACAAGTAAGACAAAGTAAACGCGTGGAATCAAGTGTGAAGTGGAATTAAATGCAATAATTTTAAATTTAATAAAAAGAGAATTTTCAAAAGGTTTAATTATTATTATATTTTATAAAAAAAAAAAAACATTAAAATACACATATTTTTAAAAAATAGTGAAAATTTTGATGAGTTGATGACTAATATACAAGGGTATATGCTGATTCGCATGAGGTGTGACAAAAAGCTAGAGCGTGCAGGTTGGGTTGAGGTAAGGAAAAAAATTAATGGGAAGGGGTGTCTATTTCCCCCGTTTAGCCGGAAGAGGCAATTTTCTAAAAAAAACGACTTGTATTGGAAAAAAATTAAAATTAATTGTAAAGCCCCTATTTCCATTAAGAGAGTATAGTAAAATAGATAGATATCGTTATTTTCAAGTTTCCCAAAAACTAAAACTTGCATGAAAAACTTGCATGCAACTTGCATGGAAAACTTGCATGAAAAACTTGCATGCAACTTGCATGAAAAACTTGCATGAAAAACTTGCATGCAACTTGCATGAAAAACTTGCATGCAACTTGCATGAAAAACTTGCATGGAACTTGCATGCAAGTTGCATGCAAGTTTTTCATGCAAGTTTTTCATGCAAGTTGCATGCAAGTTTTTCATGCAAGTTGTATGCAAGTTTTTCATGCAAGTTGCATTCAAGTTTTTAATGCAAGTTGCATGGAAGTTTTTCATGCAAGTTGCATGCAAGTTTTCCATGCAAGTTGCATGCAAGTGTTTCATGCAAGTTTTTCTTGCAAGTTGCATGCAAGTTTTTCATGCAAGTTGCATGCAAGTTGCATGCAAGTTTTTCATGCAAGTTGCATGCAAGTTTTTCATGCAAGTTTTCCATGCAAGTTGCATGCAAGTTTTTCATGCAAGTTGCATGTAAGTGTTTCATGCAAGTTGCATGCAAGTTTTTCATGCAAGTTTCATGCAAGTTTTTCATGCAAGTTACATGCAAGTTTTTCATGCAAGTTGCATGCAAGTTTTTCATGCGAGATTTTTATGCAAGTTTTTCATGCAAGTTGCTTGCAAGTTTTTCATGCAAGTTGCATGCAAGTTTTTCATGCAAGTTGCATGCAAATTTTTCATGCAAGTTGCATGCAAGTTTTTCATGCAAATTTTTCATGCAAGTTTTTCATGAAAGTTGCATGCAAGTTTTTCATGCAAGTTTTTCATGCAAGTTTTTCATGCAAGTTTTTCATGCAAGTTTTTCATGCAAGTTGCATGCAAGTTTTTCATGCAAGTTGCATGCAAGTTTTTCATGCAAGTTTTTCATGCAAGTTTTTCATGCAAGTTTTTCATGCAAGTTGCATGCAAGTGTTTCATGCAAGTTGCATGCAAGTGTTTCATGCAAGTTGCATGCAAGTTTTTCATGCAAGTTGCATGCAAGTTTTTCATGCAAGTTGCATGCAAGTTTTTCATGCAAGTTTTTCATGCAAGTTGCATGCAAGTTTTTCATGCAAGTTGCATGCAAGTTTTTCATGCAAGTTGCATGCAAGTTTTTCATGCAAGTTGCATGCAAGTTTTTCATGCAAGTTGCATGCAAGTTTTTCATGCAAGTTGCATGCAAGTGTTTCATGCAAGTTGCATGCAAGTGTTTCATGCAAGTTGCATGCAAGTTTTTCATGCAAGTTGCATGCAAGTTTTTCATGCAAGTTGCATGCAAGTTTTTCATGCACGTTTTTCATGCAAGTTGCATGCAAGTTTTTCATGCAAGTTGCATGTAAGTGTTTCTTGCAAGTTGCATGCAAGTTGCATGCAAGTTTTTCATGCAAGTTGCATGCAAGTTTTTCATTTTGCATGAAAAATTTGCATGCAACTTGCATGAAAAACTTGCATGCAACTTGCATGAAAAACTTGCATGCAACTTGCATGAAAAACTTGCATGAAAAACTTGCATGCAACTTGCATGAAAAACTTGCATGCAACTTGCATGAAAAACTTGCATGCAACTTGCATGAAAAACTTGCATGCAACTTGCATGAAACTTGCATGCAACTTGCATGAAAAACTTGCATGCAACTTGCAAGAAAAACTTGCATGCAACTTGCATGAAACACTTGCATGAAACTTGCATGGAAAACTTGCATGCAACTTGCATGGAAAACTTGCATGAAAAACTTGCATGAAAAACTTGCATGCAACTTGCATGAAAAAGTTGCATGCAACACGTGCATGCAACTTGCATAAAAAACTTGCATGCAACTTGCATGAAAAACTTGCATGAAAAACTTGCATGCAACTCGCATGAAAAACTTGCATGCAACTTGCATGCAAGTTGCATGTAAGTGTTTCATGCAAGTTGCATGCAAGTTTTTCATGCAAGTTTCATGCAAGTTATTCATGCAAGTTGCATGCAAGTTTTTCATGCAAGTTGCATGCAAGTTTTTGATGCAAGTTGCATGCAAGTTTTTCATGCGAGTTTTTTATGCAAGTTTTTCATGCAAGTTGCATGTAAGTGTTTCTTGCAAGTTGCATGCAAGTTTTTCATGCAAGTTGCATTCAAAGTTTTCATGCAAGTTGCATGCAAGTTTTTCATGCAAGTTTTTCATGCAAGTTTTTCATGCAAGTTTTTCATGCAAGTTTTTCATGCAAGTTGCATGCAAGTTTTTCATGCAAGTTGCATGCAAGTTTTTCATGCAAGTTTTTCATGCAAGTTTTTCATGCAAGTTTTTCATGCAAGTTGCATGCAAGTGTTTCATGCAAGTTGCATGCAAGTGTTTCATGCAAGTTGCATGCAAGTTTTTCATGCAAGTTGCATGCAAGTTTTTCATGCAAGTTGCATGCAAGTTTTTCATGCAAGTTTTTCATGCAAGTTGCATGCAAGTTTTTCATGCAAGTTGCATGCAAGTTTTTCATGCAAGTTGCATGCAAGTTTTTCATGCAAGTTGCATGCAAGTTTTTCATGCAAGTTGCATGCAAGTTTTTCATGCAAGTTGCATGCAAGTTTTTCATGCAAGTTGCATGCAAGTGTTTCATGCAAGTTGCATGCAAGTGTTTCATGCAAGTTGCATGAAAGTTTTTCATGCAAGTTGCATGCAAGTTTTTCATGCAAGTTGCATGCAAGTTTTTCATGCACGTTTTTCATGCAAGTTTTTCATGCAAGTTGCATGTAAGTGTTTCATGCAAGTTGCATGCAAGTTTTTCATGCAAGTTGCATGCAAGTTTTTCATGCAAGTTGCATGCAAGTTTTTCATGCAAGTTGCATGCAAGTTTTTCATGCAAGTTGCATGCAAGTTTTTCATGCAAGTTTTTCATGCAAGTTGCATGCAAGTTTTTCATGCAAGTTGCATGCAAGTTTTTCATGCAAGTTGCATGCAAGTTTTTCATGCAAGTTGCATGCAAGTTTTTCATGCAAGTTGCATGCAAATTTTTCATGCAAGTTGCATGCAAGTTTTTCATGCAAGTTGCATGCAAGTTTTTCATGCAAGTTTTTCATGCAAGTTTTTCATGCAAGTTGCATGCAAGTTTTTCATGCAAGTTGCATGCATGTTTTTCATGCAAGTTGCATGCAAGTTTTTCATGCAAGTTAAATGCAAGTTTTTCATGCAAGTTGCATGCAAGATTTTCATGCAAGTTTTTCATGCAAGTTTTTATGCAAGTTTTTCATGCAAGTTTTTCATGCAAGTTGCATGCAAGTTTTTCATGCAAGTTGCATGCATGTTTTTCATGCAAGTTGCATGCAAGTTTTTCATGCAAGTTGCATGCAAGTTTTTCATGCAAGTTGCATGCAAGTTTTTCATGCAAGTTGCATGCAAGTTTTTCATGCAAGTTGCATGCAAGTTTTTCATGCAAGTTTTTCATGCAAGTTTTTCATGCAAGTTTTTCATGCAAGTTGCATGCAAGTTGCATGCAAGTTTTTCATGCAAGTTGCATGCATGTTTTTCATGCAAGTTGCATGCAAGTTTTTCATGCAAGTTGCATGCAAGTTTTTCATGCAAGTTGCATGCAAGTTTTTCATGCAAGTTGCATGCAAGTTTTTCATGCAAGTTGCATGCAAGTTTTTCATGCAAGTTTTTCATGCAAGTTGCATGCAAGTTTTTCATGCAAGTTGCATGCAAGTTTTTCATGCAAGTTGCATGCAAGTTTTTCATGCAAGTTGCATGCAAGTTTTTCATGCAAGTTTTTCATGCAAGTTTTTCATGCAAGTTTTTCATGCAAGTTTTTCATGCAAGTTTTTCATGCAAGTTGCATGCAAGTTTTTCATGCAAGTTTTTCATGCAAGTTTTTCATGCAAATTCCATGCAAGTTTTTCATGCAAGTTGCATGCAAGTTTTTCATGCAAGTTGCATGCAAGTTTTTCATGCAAGTTTTTCATGCAAGTTCCATGCAAGTTTTTCATGCAAGTTTTTCATGCAAGTTTTTCATGCAAGTTGCATGCAAGTTTTTCATGCAAGTTTTTCATGCAAATTCCATGCAAGTTTTTCATGCAAGTTGCATGCAAGTTTTTCATGCAAGTTGCATGCAAGTTTTTCATGCAAGTTGCTTGCAAGTTTTTCATGCAAGTTGCATGCAAGTTTTTCATGCAAGTTGCATGCAAGTTTTTCATGCAAATTGCATGCAAGTTTTTCATGCAAGTTGCATGCAAGTTTTTCATGCAAGTTTTTCATGCAAGTTGCATGCAAGTTGCATGCATGTTTTTCATGCAAGTTGCATGCAAGTTTTTCATGCAAGTTGCATGCAAGTTTTTCATGCAAGTTTTTCATGCAAGTTTTTCATGCAAGTTTTTCATGCAAGTTGCATGCAAGTTTTTCATGCAAGTTTTTCATGCAAATTCCATGCAAGTTTTTCATGCAAGTTGCATGCAAGTTTTTCATGCAAGTTGCATGCAAGTTTTTCATGCAAGTTTTTCATGCAAGTTTTTCATGCAAGTTTTTCATGCAAGTTTTTCATGCAAGTTTTTCATGCAAATTCCATGCAAGTTTTTCATGCAAGTTGCATGCAAGTTTTTCATGCAAGTTGCATGCAAGTTTTTCATGCAAGTTGCATGCAAGTTTTTCATGCAAGTTGCATGCAAGTTTTTCATGCAAGTTGCATGCAAGTTTTTCATGCAAGTTGCATGCAAGTTTTTAATGCAAGTTTTTAATGCAAGTTGCATGCAAGTTTTTCATGCAAGTTGCATGCAAGTTTTTCATGCAAGTTGCATGCAAGTTTTTCATGCAAGTTGCATGCAAGTTTTTCATGCAAATTTTTCATGCAAGTTGCATGCAAGTTTTTCATGCAAGTCTTTCATGCAAGTTTTTCATGCAAGTTGCATGCAAGTTTTTAATGCAAGTTTTTCATGCAAGTTGCATGCAAGTTTTTCATGCAAGTTGCATGCAAGTTTTTAATGCAAGTTGCATGCAAGTTTTTCATGCAAGTTGCATGCAAGTTTTTCATGCAAGTTGCATGCAAGTTTTTCATGCAAGTTGCATGCAAGTTTTTCATTCAAGTTGCATGTAAGTTTTTCGTGCAAGTTGCATGCAAGTTTTTGAAGCAAGTTGCATGCAAGTTTTTCATGCAAGTTGCATGCAAGTTTTGCATGCAAGTTTTCCATGCAAGTTGCATGCAAGTTTTTTATGCAAGTTTTTCGTGCAAGTTGCATGCAAGTTTTTCACGACCGGTAGAAAAAAATATTTTGCATTTTTGTGACATCGAGTAGGTACATTGTTTAGCCGGGAGATTTGGAATTCCAATGTCTTTTATGTGCAATAAATTGATACTTTATGGTTTTTTCCACATTTCATTTATTATTTGTCAAAAATCGATATCTTGTGAGGTAAATAAATATGATGTCACCTTTAATTGAAAAAAATGTAAAAAATATAATTTATTTAACTTTTTAAATCAAATTAAAAAAAATATATAGCTTGTTTTTAATTATTTTATTTTCTGCCTTTTCAACAGCAGCTGTATAAAAAATTTGATTACAACAAAGCTCCACGTAAAATAACAAACTTCCATCAAGTTGTCTGTATTCTGTTTGTATTAAGAAATTGACAAAAAAAATAAAATTAAATGCAATTATTTTAACGAGACGATAAGACGAACCAAAATAAATAAATGACAGAATTGACTTTATTAGTAATGCTTTCGGTGCAAGATCTTTTGATGTTTCATTTCAAAACACCATGACAGCGGTCATGTATCTACTTTAAATTATTACTTAGTTGACTGAAGAAATTCACATGCGAAGCATCACGTGCCTTGTGTTGTGACATTTCTCAGACAATATAGTATAAACAGGACTTATTGATGATAGGTAGGTTAGGAACATATCGACGATTGCGCGGATTTATTTTAAGAAGTTCTTGTTTTGCTCATCAATTTCATTACGAATTCAGTTTCGCTCTCCACATTTCCAGGTAAAAAGTCCAACAGCTTTAGATTAAATTCTAACTCACTTTTCCTATCAAAAGGGAGTAGGGCTGTAAAAGTAACGACAATATGAATACCCGTATGTTTACGTTACTTTTGGTTCGAGTACGCGTTACTTTGGTATCGTTACTCGTTACTCTCGTTACTCTCATTATATTGGTATGTCGATACCCTATGAAAATGGAAAAGGCATTCCATTCCGGATTTGGTATTGTAAATTGTAACGATATGAATATTTTTATGTATTTGTATGTGGTTCAGACTATTTTGGTTTACATAATTACTCATTCTGTCAAAATAATAGTGTTCCAGTGGTCGCAGAGCGTTGGCCGTAACACTAGGTAATATCCACGTCCTAAATCGATTGGCGTACTCCATTTTTCGATCCGACGTAAAAATTTTTTTGCACATTTGAAACCTGTCAAAATAATAGTATTTCAGTGGTCCCATAGCGTCGACCGTGACAAATATCCGGAAATATCCACCTCCTAAATCGATTGCCGTACTCCGTTTTTCGATCTGACGTAAAAAAATTTTGGCACATTTAAAACCTGTCAAAATAATAGTGTTCCAGCGGTCGCAGAGCGTCGGCCGTGACATATCCGGAAATATCCACCTCCTAAATCGATTGGCGTACTCCGTTTTTCGATCCGACGTAAAAAAATTTTGGCACATTTGAAACCTGTCAAAATAATAGTGCTCCAGTGGTCCCAGAGCGTCGGCCGTGACATATCCGGAAATATCCACCTCCTAAATCGATTGGCGTACTCCGTTTTTCGATCCGACGTAAAAAAATTTTGGCACAATAAAAACCCGTCAAAATAATAGTGTTCCAGTGGTCCCAGAGCGTCGGCCGGGACATATCCGGAAATATCCACCTCCTTAATCGATTGGCGTACTCCGTTTTTCGATCCGACGTATAAAATTTTGGCACATTAAAAACCTGTCAAAATAATAGTGGTCCCAGAGCGTCGGCCGGGACATATCCGGAAATATCCACCTCCTAAATCGATTGGCGTACTCCGTTTTTCGATCCGACGTAAAAAAATTTTGGCAAATTTAAAACCTGTCAAAATAATAGTGTTCCAGTGGTCGCAGAGCGTCGGCCGTGACATATCCGGAAATATCCACCTCCTAAATTGATTGGCGTACTCCATTTTCCGATCGGACGTACAATTTTTTTTGCATATTTGACGCCTACCAAAATAATTGTGCTCGCCTTGTAAAATGATTTGATTGAGAATGACTAGAACGACCAAAACGTACCTAACCTATTTCGTTCAGTATGGTATGTCTTTGTAGTATGTATAATGTAGTATGTTTGATAAAGGTACAAGAACTTTGCTTGATGTGCCATTTTAATTTCAATCCGTACATGCGACGAGTCCGAGTAATGCGATATCCGATATAGTACTTTTTGTATGGTATTGGAAAAGTAACGAAACATGCGAGTAACGAGATTATCTAGGTAGTAACGTTTCGTTACTCGGTATCGAAGTGAATACCCGTATCTAAGTAACGAATACATACGATTCGTTACAGCTCTAAAAGGGAGAATAGGATGTCGAAGTTTTTTCAAAATGGCTTTTCTATAACCACAATGATATTACGTCTACATTTTACGACATAAAATGGGATCAATTCAATGTTACATCCCTGAAGAGATAAGTTGAAATTCGACTAAATGTAATAAAAGGAAAAGGTATTGGGGAGGAGATATTTATTGGAGAAAAAAGTGTTCCGGGAAGCTGGCAAGTTCTAACGTGACCTATTTTACGAGACGGACCACGAGTTCCGGTTATGGAAGGAAGGATTTATTTTTATCTGAGAACAGAAAGTCATCCTACTCATCTTGTCATAGTGTATATGTAGGTACATATATGTTTGGTTCTTCCATGCAACGAAATTTTTACGAATACCCTGAAGTTCAAACGAGTACAAGTTAAGAGGCTTAAAATCATAAACTTCTGATGGTAAGTATAAGGTTTATGAAGCATACCATGGTTTGATGGCATAAAAAATAGCTAAAGCTCAATTTGTTCACATTAATTTTAGGAAAACATACATATATCAGTCTTAAGGGATCGAGGAAAAAGAAATTTTGTAAGTCTTGCTTCACTTTTTATATATAAAGATATAAATTAGTCAAATTCCTTGTATCACATTAAAGAGGTTAAAAAACAACAAACAGTTCATTCTTGTCCATTTTTAAAATAAAAAGAAACCACTTACGATGTGTTGCAGCAGGGTAAAAAGTCCTTACTGATATAGAAGAAATGCGTTGATGCTGAAGGTAAGTATGTAATTTTGAATTTTGAATAGAAGACCAAAATATTGCACAGTTGGGGTATGAATTTATCTTTTAGTTAGCGTTTGCAGGGAGAATGATGCTGAAGCTTTGGAAATCGCTCGCAGTTGGGGTAGGTGGAAGAATTTGTTCTTGATGAGGCCAGTGCCGAGATTTAGATATTTCAGCGAGTGAAGTGAGATGACTCGCCTTACTCGCCAACTCATCTCACTTCATTCGCAAAAGTGATTAAGCTATTAAAGTGAAATGAGTACTTTCGAATCTAGTTTCGAACACATGAAATGTCATAACCAAAGACTATCTTTTAATTTTTTGTCTTTGGTTTCGTTTGTCTGAGGTTTAATATTTTTATTTTAATTAAACGTTATCAAAAAACTTAGGAAAATAAAATTTAATCAATGTGTGACCTAAGTGTGTAGGTAGTGTGCGTGCCCATTCCAGTCTTAAACATTCTTTCAAAGTTTTGTAGTTAGTCCTCACGAAGTTTATGGGGTCGTCCTTGCGATGCAATTATATTTTTCACTTGTATTAAAAAAATGTATACCTACAATTGAAATGTAAATAATAAATTAATAATGTTCATCAAATATGATTTTTACATAAATGTATGTTTGTGTAAAAAAAACATAACTTTTATGTGCTGCATACTCATTTTTACCTACATACATTGTTTTTCTATTTCATTTCACATACGTGAATAGATATATTAAAATACCTTCGAAAAAGAACGCATACTTATGCAAAAGTGTAAATTTACCATCACATAAACCAAGTCGCCGCTGAAACATCCGGCGAGTAAACTGACGTTTCATTTCACTCGCCTACTCATTCTCACTCACTTTTACTAGCTACATACATCGATTTTCAATGAAAATGGAAGAGCGCACCTCTTCCACTGAAAAATATTAAAATATGCTTGTATGCTCTTATCGCTAATTGTAAGGTTTTGGTTTATCAATCTACTGAAATACCGTAGCCAATGAAAAACATTTTAAAAATTAAAAAATTAGTACATATTCTTAAAAAATAAAATAAATACCAACATTTTTATTTTAATAAATAAAGTACTTTATTAAATTTAAATTGTATGTTCTTTTATTTTTTTTTTAAACTGAAACTCGATAGATTTCTTCAATCAAACATGTGGGTCTGTCAATTTCGTTTGCTTGTTTATATGTCTGTGTGTACCTCGATCTACACCTGTACCACTGAAGCGATTTTCTTGAAATTTTTAACCTAAGGTTTTTTAGTGATTCCCTATACAGGCGAAAAAGAATGGTTATTGCTGTAAAACCGTTATGAAAATGGTTGCTTATCTAGAAAACTCCATATATTGCATATATACAGGGTGTCCCAGTAAGAATGGTTCGAAATCCTATTATGAAAGAATATGACCTAATATTTGTTCTTAATTTTAATAAAAACAACACCTGAACTAATGGGCTAATCGATCAAATCGGAGTGTATGGCTGACGTTTTTGTATTTTACAGTCATATTTCTTCTTTTAATAAAAGTTTTATTAATGTTGCCAGCTCTTGGAATGTAGTCAAAACTTTATTATAAGGATTCGCCATAATCCACAACAATCGTGGGGTTGGGGCCGAAATACTGTAGGGTCAAAATACTGTTTTTAAAATACTCTATTTCAAAATTATGTAATTCAAAATTCTGGTTACATAAAATTCTATATTTTAAAATTCTGTAAGTAAAATTCTGAATTTCAATATTCTATATTTAAAAAAATGTTTTGATAATGTATAAAAGTGCGCACTTTTTTTTAAGTACAGAATTTTGAAAAGCAGAATATTGAAATAAATAATTTTACTCATACAGAATTATTAAAACACAGAATGAACATTGAAAGTTTGAATTAGATGAAATCTTAAATAAAGCAATTTTCCTTGTACTGTCTAAATTTCTATTAAATTGTAAGGAAAACAAAATTCGGAAAGTTGCTACACTCAAGCCTCATTTTACTACATACATATTATGTACGGCTATATGAAATTTGACCCCAATCAAAAATTACCCTAAACAAAATATAATAAATACATATCCCCAAAATTGGAGAAATTACCCCATTTTCAAAATGGAAAAATGACCCCAACTAAATGAAAAAAAGCCATTTTCCATAGTGAAATTTAACCGAAAAATTAAAAAAATAAAAAGAAGCCCCAAAAAAATGAAAAATGACCCCAATTCATAAAGTATTATCAATTGTTTGTTGTTGTTGCTTTTTATATAAACTTTTGGGGAAATTTTCGTCTTTTTGTTTGGGGCTATATTTCAATGGGGCCAAATTTCATGTAGTTATTTTGGACCTATAATTTAAAATTGATCATATTAAGATATCAATGTAAAACCTCAAAATACTCAAATTTTGCAAAAAAAAACATTTCGGAATTGTACCAATTTTGCTGAAGAATTCTAAGTTTCATCGTTAAATTTCCACATATCGAGATTTAACAGAAATATATTCACGAAAATAGAGTTACTAAAACGTTGGACAAATAAGTTTTTTACTCGTTTTTAAAGAGATTGTACTAGAATGAATGTTTGTACAAATAAATGCAAAAAATTCTATTTGTACTTATACCTTCTTAAAAATTGTAAAAAAAAATATTTCTTCAACATATAGAACCAGCATTTTGGAAAAACAGAATTTTACGCTTGAAGCATTTTGGATGAACAAATATTTGGATATACAATATTTTCAAATAAGTTCAGAATTTTGAAAAAACAGAATTTTAGTTGTACAGTATTTTCGAAAATAAAATAAACAGAATTTTGGTCATACAGAATTTTGAAACCCAGAATTTTGACCCGCTACCACAATTGTGGCGTATTAATGTAAAAGACTGCCATTATTGTTAAAATTTAAAAAATTATGTTATCACGAGAATGAAATTAGTCATTCAATTGATACAAGATGTTACAAGTTAGTAGTAAAAAACGAATTTGAATTAAAAATAAAGCTCGATTTAAAAACAAAGCATTTTATTTTTGTTTGTTTTCGAACCATGTTGTTTTGGATTAACATGGCTATAACTTTCGATTTAAAGCTAGCTTTAGTAAGTTTTACACTTTTTGAGAAACTAGAAGATCAAAATATTTTTTTTTAAAGTAAGAACCAATATTGAGTCAAACGAATTTTTTTGTCAGGATAGGATGCTCTTTCAAAGATTGAAATAAAAGATTAATTGTGATCAAACTATGAGCTTAATTTTAAGAATAAGAGCGAACAAAATCAAAATTATATTAACGCACAAAATATGCCTTTTTCTTGGCTAATATTTTGGTGTAAAAACTAAAAATCAGTTATGGACAGAGTGAACAAAAACCTCATTCAAAGTAAGGGTTTGTATAGATTTCAAACAAACAGCCGTTACTACAAGCTACTAACTTCTGAGTAGCCGTGAGCTGGCCTATCACCATATTAAATTTGGACCACCCTGTATAAAAAAATTCAAAAAAGTTTTAACTATAAAATTTTCAATATTTAAAATTTATAATAAAAAAGGATTGCGGGAAAAACTGTGTATTGGAGCCGCAGCTGGAATAGCTGTCAAAATATTGAATACACACAAATTCAATGTTGCGAACACAACGCAACGTAGCCGCATACGGAACTGCAGCTGCAGTCAGAAGAGTTCGCAAACTTTTAACTTTTCACGTACAGCACTTTTGACGTTACAAATTGTATGAAGAAAAAAAAAAACAACTGAAAGTTTGAATGAAAGAACAGCAACTTGAGTGAGCTACCACCAAGTTTTATAGGCTGGAGTTATAGCTATTTCACGGTCGCCAGGCCGATCATCAGACTCCTTTTAGTGGTGTTTGGTCTGTATTGTTCAATTAAATTTGAAAAACTGTTTGCCACAAGATACAAAGTTGAGCTCTTAAGTGTATAGTCCCAATCCAATGGATTTCCCCATTTTTTAAGCCTTGTTTAATGACATAATGTAAACAAGTTCACTGTGACTTAACACTCAAAAGTATCACTCGTTTTGCCGGCTTCGATTTATTTGAAAAAAATAATAATTCGAGTTACATTATCTTAATTATATTTATTTAAGGTATAAAGTCCAAAAATACATTATTTGTTTTTTTTTTTTTTTTTAAAAACAAAATATTTTACAGCAAACAACTCATAAATTCATAAATGAAAGTATAACACAATCATGTATGCACTACAAGCTGCAAATCGTTTAATGTAAAATACAAACCCATTAATTCATTACGAGAAGTTCATCACCATAATATAAAAAAAATATTCACTTTAATGCAAATTAATATGAAAATTATAGAAAATTGTCAACGATTCTCATTTAAATTCTATTTGCGAAATTGAATCTAAGCACACAACTTTATTGTGCATATTAATATGTTTGAAAATTGAATAATTACATAGACAAACTTAGTAAGTATTAATTTATGTTAAAATTATTTTGGTCAAATCCAACATAATGTGTATAAGTAGTGTAGACTTTTTGAGCAATTAACTATGAATTATAATTTATTGTAAAAGCTTTTAAAATGTTTATATTAATTTAGAGCATGTGGCTTTTTTTTTTTTAATTAATTTTTTTTTTTTTTTTCTTAAATTTTTAAATCAAATTTATAATTATTTAGTAGGTACGGGATAATTATTTGATATAATAGTATCAATGCTTTTTTCTGGTAAATAAAAAAATATGATAATTGATTTTGTAAGCTTTCCGTTTCACTTGTTAAGTCTTTGACTATTTATTGCTTTAACATTCAAAATTTAAGGTGGTTTATTAATTTACAACAGTGTGAAAAAAATCAAAATTGAAGAGGCTTATTTTTTGTATATTTTGTTCATAGGGTGAGTATACTGATTTCGTGACTTCGTTACATTAGTGTTCTGAAGAAATCCAAAATAGTTTTTTTTCGTCATACCATTGGTCATTCTATCTGTGCACCTCTGTGTCCAATGTATAAAGTATAAAAAATGGCTGGCCATAAACAATTTAGTTACTAATATGAACGTTTTTTAATAACACAAAATTTTATGTACTAGTGAAATCAATCAGCCAAATTAAAACTCATTACACACTTTCAAAAACAAAAAGTTTTGAAAATTTTTAGGTTAGGTTAGGTTAGGTTAGGTTAGCGTGGCTGTCACCACAAGTGCTTGACACACTTAGACCATTGTAATACCACATGAATCAAATGGAATTTCTTCCAACTCATTAAACCATTTAGACTAGAGCTTCTTACCAAGCGTGCGAGACGACTATGTTTGCCAAACTGCTAGGATCATTATAGTAGAACTCTCCTATGGAGCCTACGTCTTTGAGAGAGAGCAGGACATGTACATAAAAGATGAGGAATGGATTATTCCTCTTCTTTGTCCATACAGCTTCTGCAGAAATCGTTCGAGAGTAACCCAAGCCTCGTGGCATGTTTGCCTATTAGACAGTGTCCGGTTATGACATCTATTACGGAGCCGATATGTGATCTCTTTAGAGATAACAAACACTTAGAGCGCTTCAGATCTATATCTGATGTGGCCAGATTTGGTGATGTGGTTCCAGTTAAGGTTTGTTTTCGTAATTGCATCTTGTTTCAGCATAAGTTTGCATGTAGCGATAGGTATACCAATATTTGCTCTGTAAGGCAAAAGTGTTGTTCGTCTTTTGGGGAGTTCATCAGCTTTACAGTTACCTGGAATGCCCGGCACCCAGCATAGGTGAATATTGAACTGCTGTGCCATATCCATAAGAGATGATCGGCAGCTAAGGGCTGTTTTAGAGTTTGTAGAGACAGAGTTCAGGGATTTGATAGCAGCTTGGCTATTTGAGAAGATACGGATATCACTAGTTGATATCACGTTTTCCCTCAGCCAAGACAGGACTTCTTTAATCGCCAAAAGTTCTGCCTGGAACACGTGTCAATGGTTATAGGAAGTTGAAAGGAGAGACTTAAATTAAGTCTGTCGGAGTACACCCCTGCACCAACCCAGACCAAAATAAGTTTTCTTGCGAAATTTGGCATACATAATTACATATGTATATGATTTCAATTTATCACAAGCTCTTGCATAAAATATTTAATTGAAATCGGTTAAACCCATAATGAGATAGTGCAAATCAATAAACTGTTTCTATGAGAGATATGTAGATGTACCTACTGTTAAAAATGGCTTACTGTATATTTAATATTTAGTAAAGGCAGGCCGTACCTACTAATATAAGTAAGTATACCTATTCAGAACATTTTTAATAAAAATCCTAGGAGACTTTTTCGAAAAAATTAAGATTTTCTGTAACTGTAGTAACAAAAGGTACATACCATTAGAATAATTTTTCTATACAATATTCTAGATAATATTAAAAACCGCTTGATACCAAGTTTCATAAAAATTGACCAAGTCGAGTTTTTCAGAATACTTTCTTTTTTAAATTTTAGTTTAAACTTTTTACAAAATTCTTCATAAATAGAATTATCTAAATCACCTGAATCGTTTTTCTGGGACGTACCATTTCAAACCATTTTTCGGAAATTTATTTTCAATACTTTTGGTCCAAAAAATAATAAAAACAAATAAACGTGTGGGTGGATTGTCCAAAAAACGCTATATACAAAGTTTAAATAAATTAGACCCAATCGTTTACGTTGTAGTGGCACAGACGGACAGAATTGAGGGACCACTTTTTTCGTTTTCTCTGTCAATAGTGTCAAGTTTGATCAAAATGTCGAGTTCGATTTTTTTTGCGAATCCAAAATTTGCCATATAGTACTTATAAACGTACACGTGTATACATTATATTGCAAGTAAAAAATGTATAACATTGAGATTGAGACATAAGCAAGTCATATTGTAACGTTAATAAAAATCTCTTATGCTCTTATGAAAAAACTACTTTTTTTGGAACAATTTTTGGCTTAACATTTTTCAAAAAAAAAACATTAAAAAAAAAAAAAAAAGAGATATCACCGCATTTTCACTCCTCAGGGTGTTTTTTAGGAAATGCTTGAGAATAAAAATAAGTCTCTCCCATCAAAACTCAGTTTTACCGACTTTTTTCTTTTTTTAATTTCTTGGGGTAATAGAAATTGTTTTAGAATTATTGCTGAGTTCCGAAATGCAAAAAAAATTGTTTTGATGAGGTAGTAATACATTTTTCATACGCATCAGCAACGCAAAATTGATGCTTTGTAGAAATATTACTTTGCATAAGTTTGACGTTTTGGAACGCAAAAACGCAGTAAATGCGCATCTGATGGATTTCAGAACTCAGCTTATATTGATGCCGGCTACAGCTTCAAAAAAGTATATGAATATAACCTCGACTACCTTTTTTTATGTATCTATACCGATATAAGTAGGTATTACAAGCAAACATAATGGGGTTTGATTAAGCGCAAAGAAGAAGTATTTTAATAAAAAATTAGATTTGATGCCAAAAATTATTCCAAACATTTTCTCAGGAATTTAAAATTTTTGAAATCATCTACACATTAAAATAAGAATTTTTTGTTAATTCAAAATTTATTTAAAATTCCAACTCTTTTTTTTTCATAGTAGGTAAATAACATTTTTTTTCCCATTCTATATGTGGATTGTGTAAATTAATGCCTTGATACCTTAATTGCTCTTTTATTTGATTATATGCATGTCATAACAAACAGATAGATTTATCTTATCTCCGTAATCACTTTTTTTATCCTGTGAAATGATTTAAACAATATTGTAGAGTTGAAAAAAAACATTGCGTGCAAGTAATCAAGTGAGACGGAGTGTATTAATGACAATAACGAGTTGCACGTTGCACATTTTAAGTAGGTACATTGAATAAACTTTTGTGAGGTAAATTGTTTGTGATCTAATATGCTGCTGTTTTCTATTATAAATTAACTTAATCACATACAGATGTTTTAAGAAAAATTATTCAAAGAACATCTTTTGCAAGTCTAAATTATGAGATGTCGGAACATACAACAAACATTATTTCATTCTCAATATTAACGTCTGATTTTTTCAATTTCAAAAATAATTACTTTCCATTTAAAAAAGTATTCATCGCTTCATCGATAAATCGCTTACATTAAATGTGTAGCTATCTTGAAAACAACCATCTGATAATATTTAAACACTAATAAAAACATACATTAAAATGAGTTTTAAATTGATTATAATCAAATTCATGAATATACATACATATTTGTATGAATAAAAGCTGTTATAATACTTAAGCTTCATCGTGAAGTTTTATCTATGGCACTTCTAATCTTTTAATTTGAATTATTGAATGAATATTATATCAGTTATTATAAACGATGGATGTTAATATTTAGTTTATTTAATAAGTTTAACAACAATAAATAGCAAATTAATAGTTATTCATGTATTTTTAAAGGTATCAGATATGAAAAACAAACGATAAGTATTCCCTAATAAATGAAAAAGTTTACATGAAAGTATGCAATAGTAACACAGTCTACAGATAACTCCTGGGATCATACTCTTGGTTTATCTTCATATTCATAGGAATTTTGTATACAGAAGAGGCCCATGTGAAATGAACATTTTTTTAGTTAGACGTTGGTAAATTTGCTTTTAGGAGTTTGGTTTTCATCGACCTATTCAATTTTGAAAATATAACGAGTATGATCAACATAATAATTATTGCATGTTTTTTTTTTATAAAATGTTGTGATTGTATCGCAGAACTTCGATTTTGTATTGTTTTTTTTTTATAAATACCAAGGTACCTGCCTAAATTTCAATTTTATCAAAAAGAAAATTTTAGAAACACCTGCCTTTAAATTTTCAACTTAAAATTTAAAACAGCATTAGAAATTAAAAGCCACATATGTATTAGTGCTTAATAAATTACGTAATACATAATGTTGAAACTAAAATGCACGATTGGGTCGCACGTACTTGCTATTGTGTTGCAAATCATTTAGTATTTTAAAGATTTAAAATGGATTAAATGAAAAATAATGGCTTAATGACTTGTAACTCTCAACCATCCGTATTGCTAGATAGGAATGAATGGGACCTACAATTTCTTAGAGAGACATTTTTTCATGACAAGAGATGCCCGCAAGAAGCAGTTGCCGTAAAAAAGTATAAAGTCAAAATGAATTATGAAAACAAACAATTTCAGACTTTTAGCAATGTTTCTGAAAAATTTAAAGTTTTAGGTCCAAAAGGTGGCGCTGTGCAGTTCGAGTTATTAAAGAATTGTATGTTTATGGAGCAAAATGAGTTATATTCAAAATGTTTTAATGTCAAAAAAGTAAACCAATAAAAGTATTAGCCCTGTAGAAGAATATTTGTTCAAATTACACTTTTCTAAGGAATGGTAGAGTCATATCAACTTGTTGTGAAGCCACATATTTTGGTATTACTTTACTCGTGATCATCCTTTAACTATGCCAGTAATATTCCATAGTGTTATTTTATCCAAAACCAACAAAATCACTATGGTACACTGGGGCGTATACGCACTTTTTTTTTATTGAATTTTTAATAAAATTTTCCCCAATTTTGTTTGCTACGTTATGTTGGTATGTCAATTCAAAGACTTATAATTTAATATTTAAAGTAATTCAACGATTGTTTAATTCAGATCTTACTTTTTTCACGCCATCATTTAAAAAAAAAACAAAAGCTGCTCATTTTTTAAAAATAAAACAGTTGTATTGAGAGGAATACTGGTATTGGAAAAAAATTCTTCTTTAATGACTAAAATTTATCAAATTTACTTGGCAAGTTTGTTTTTTTCCACCTGATTAGTCACAACTCAAAAGATTTTGAAAACATGACCAGTAAACTTACCAAATTTTAGTCAGTAATCATTAAATAAGAAATTTCTCTCATAATTTGGAGTTGTTTCGATAATACTCTAATTAAAATATTTGATTATTGAGCCTTCATAAACTTAGAACTTGGCGAAATTTTAGATCTCCTTACTTTTCACGGTTGACTTATTACACACAGGTTTTTTTGTATACCTACATATGATAACTTGGGTCTTTTTTTAACTTTTAAGTTTTTGGTGTGATTTCACTCTTTTTTGTAAAAGTATTTTTTTTTTAACACAAAAACTTAGCTTTTCAATTTTTGAATGCACCTGAGTCCTAACACTCTAACAAATTTCATCATTGTACAACAATCAATAATAATTCTGAGAGAGTGGGTGAATGCCACGCCCCCTGAATGATAAATCTAAAATTTTAATTTTCTTCCATTGCACTCATTGTGAGGCCTAGCACCCTACCAAATTTTATCATTCTACAACAATCAGAAGTTCTCCATATAATTGATAGCAATTCTGAGAAAGTGGGCGGATACCACACCCCATATATGGAAAACCCCAAATTTTCGATTTTTTGCTTTGTATACGCCACAAAGCTTATCGTTGTGCGAAATTACAAAATTCTAAAGTGTCGGGAAGTGTTCCATGATTTTGATGTGAGTCAGTGACTTAGGAGTCAGATAGTTAAGGTTTTTGCGATCTTTGATGTTCTATATCTCAGGAACTACTAATGCCAAGGATATGAAATTCGGTAGTCACCTATGCTTGTCCAGTTTAGCAAATATGGCGAGTTTCAAGTTTTTGACATTTTTGGGTCTGAAGTTAGAGGGGAGTCAAAAATTGCTTGAGTTAGTTCCTTTAAAATGGATTTGTGCCGAGAACTTGGTTGGGCACTGCCGTGCCCTTTGATCCATGGTAAAAAAAATTGGTAAAAAGTAAAAAATAACGGTTTTTTTTTTTTTCTCTTAACTGTCGAAAGGTGAAGTTTTTGACAAATAATGTTTATACACAAACTTATGTATGTCATAAATTCATAATGTTTTCAAGATATTGCCATCTCAAAAATGTCAAATTTAGAAAATATAGGTTTTTAACACAGATCCATTTACCTAAAATGCGTATAAAAATCCAAGCGAAAATTTTTAAACGAAATTGTCTTTGTTTTGACATTGGAAATACTGGCTAAAAGGTATATTGCCAAATATTGTTTCTATAAAAAGCTGAAAATATTGATTATTTTGATTTTATACAAGCATTTTCGACAGAAATTGCTAAAATAAAGATTATTGTTTTTAAAAATCTTCACTTGCATTTCTTCCGCAGTCAAAGTAGGTACATTTTTCCTAGGCTACTGGTCACGTATACCTAAATTTTTTTAATATAAATATCTTAACTTAAAAAAATATCTTGATATTTAAATCATTTGCAAAAAAAATCAATTGTAAGGTCTCCATTTGTGGAATTTTCAAAAAAAAAATGAGTTCATGTACAGTTTGTTTCCGGATTTGATTACTGGATCACTAGCACTCGAAACCCATACCACATGATGATTTGCCACAAAGTAAACAGTGTGTTGTGTATGTACGTACATTACTTTAAGCTAAAATTTTTGGTTGCTAAAAAAGGATCCCTTCAAAACTGCTGCTGCATGTAGATTAAATTTAACAGCAAAAAGATCAATATTTTTTTTAACTAGACAACAAAATTTATCCAGTTCCATTCATAAGACTATTGAATTAAAAGGAAAACCTAAATGTAAATGTATCTATGCCAATGACACTGCTTACTGTAATGTACATATGTAAATTATTATCAGCCAACAGTTGATTACAAATTAACTTCACCACAGAGTGCCTCCTCTTCTTCTTTAGAAAGGTTTAATCAGTCACGAAAACTTTAGTATTGCCTTTAAGTTCCAACTAAAAAACAAAAACCCCATTTTCAAGGTGTGCTCGGCGCGGCGTCGAACGGAGTGAATGTTATCAATTTGGTAGCCATTTCCACATCGGAGTCATTAAATCGAGGTAAAGTCTATTAACAGTTAATTTGAACCGCGTTCTAATTCTATCGACTAAAAATGGCAAGCACTACTCTTTCTTGATGAATCTGCTTGTTGTTCTTTTTTGTTTTTATTTATTTACATAATTATAATTACTTAATTGTTCTTTTTAGAACCAAAGTGATGGGCAGTTGATTGTGATTGACGAAGGCCGTCACCTTCCATCGAGCATAATAAATTTTCATCATCAGCTTCGAACGTATAAAATATGGTTGAATTGGATTCATTTTAATCGAATGCTATATAACGAGTGGAGATTTTTTGCATTCACATAAACAATGAAATCGCCATTGATATTCTTTCATGGTCGAAAATTTCTATGCATGGCATGTTTGTTTTGATTTACAAAATAGCGAATTGTTGAAATAATTCATTCAAATTCAAATGGATGGGAAAGTGTTTTGCATTCAGTAGAGTAGATTAATATATCCTAAAATTCGATTTCGAAGAATTTGTGTTTTGAAATCGGGTATGGAGGTACATACATATTTCAAAATTGTAAAAATGTTAAAGAAAAAACTAAAATAGTCAAAGGTATGTAGGTACTACAAATGATTTTTTTTCTTGAAGTTTTTTTTTGTACACATAAAAAAAATAATTGTATCGCAGCTAACATGTTCTCGATGAATTAAAACAAAAATTCAAATTTTTCGTCAGGAGTATTACAGCCAAGTGTTCAAGTGTCCTGTACAAAATTTCAAGCAAATAAGCCTATTCTATCCGTTTTGGCTCTAGCTTTGGATGCTTTGGAGGACTTGGACTTGGAGTTTTAATTAAAACGTACATTTTTTTTTTGCACAAAACACTTATATGTACAAAGAAGGTATGCAATTGTCAAAGAACTGAAAGTGTGTGGTGGCATAATTTGAAACTTATATTGCTGGTCAACACCAAATGCTTATTTTTTTTTCTCTTTTTTTACGCCAATTATTCATAAACTGATGAGATGAGACCATCAGAAGTAATTTTTTCTTAAGTTGTTATACCTACTAGGTTTAAATAGCTTAATCCTTATATTTTTTATTTGCACAAAACGAAGCTCAAAAATTACTTAATTCCGTTGGATTTTCTTCAATAATACTTTACAATAAAACATATTTTAGATTTTAACTGTAGGTAGGTATTAAATAACTTCACAAGGCTCAATAAATTCAGGAAATAAAAACAATAAAAAACCAAATGATTTTCTAAAATTCAAATTAAATTAAATTAAATTAAATAGGTAACCAAAGCTTTGGATTAAAAGTAAGGCCACGTCTGGCGGAACTGAACTGCAAATTAACAGCACGTTTATTGCACTTTCAGCATTAGAAATATTTTAATACAGCTATGTATGTGCCGAATTCTTCAAACAATCTTTAAAGTATACATTTGTGATCGCTATAGGGTACACCAAAAAGCTAGGGTGAGTAGGTTGTTTTAAGACAAGAAAAAAATCGTATGGGCGGGGGGGGGGGGTTCTATTTACATTACTTCCAACATTTTTAAAAATCGTTGAGGCTATTTTCCAACTTTAATTTTTATGCAAACAATTTTGAAGAACATATTTTGGTTCACCATGAAATTTCAAAAACGAATCATCAACCAATTTTTCAAAAACAAATTTATTTATTTTTTTAATCTGATTTTTTGAAAAAACTTGAATTTAATACTTCCATAATTCCACCCACAACAATGAAGAACATTTTTCCCGGACTCTTTAACTCCCTCGCCTACAAGCTTCAATTTCCCCAGGTTGAATTGCTCTAGTGTCTGATAGCCCAATAAGCTTAAAGAAATCATAAAAGCATGCATATTCCTTTATATGATTTCCTTATTTTTCGGTAGTAATTTACCTAACCCATCTAGTTATCGTTGAACTGGAAAACTTACTGCAAATAATAAATTATCTTATTTTCTTGTAACATTAGAACTCACCCAAAAAAATCAATAGCCTATCTTCCTACAAAGAATGTACGCGCATATCTACCTATAGTATACAGGGTGTTCCGTATAAGGTGCACCAAAGAACTAGGGCGAGTAGGTTGGGTTAAGAAAAGAAAAAAAATTGTATGGGAGGGGGGTATATTTCCGCCCAATTTTCAAAAAAAAAATAACTTAAAACAGAAAAAAAAAGTTATTCAAAAACAACGGTTAAACAATGCCATACTATACCTTTTTGGAAATTCTTAACTTTCTTTTTAAACTAAGTTGTGTTAGGGAATAGTTTTTGAAAAATTAATTTTCAAACTCGAAAATTTGAAAAAAAAAAATTTAAAACAATTTCAAACTTATTTTTTTCAAAATTTAACTAATTTTTTTAAGTAGTATTTTTGTATTTAATATTCAATACTCCCATCAATTTTTAGTCAAAGACTGAAAACCAGGTGTCAAAATGTGGTCTAGTTTTTGAGAAAATTGAAAAAAGAAAAAAAAAGACAAAAGTAAGTATTCCTTAAATTCGACTTCCATGAATTATTTTGTTGCTCCGAAGATCCTATTTCTGCTAATTAAGTAGTAAAGCAGATTTGGTTATTTTCAATTTTCTCAAAAACTAAAAGACATTTTGGCATCCAGTTTTCTGTTTTTTATTGAATTGATAAGAGCATTGAATTTTGAAAACAAAAATTATACTTAAATACATAAAATTTTGAAAAAAATTAGTTTGAAACTTTTTTTTCATTTTTTTTTTTTTTTCAAAATTTCGAGCTTGGAAATTAATTCAAATTTTCAAAAGCTTTTCACTAATACAACTTAATTTAAAATGAAAATCAAAGAAGAGATTTCTGGCTTTCCAAAGAGGTATAGCATATGGCATTGTAAGTTTAACCGTTGTTTTTAAATAATTTTTTTTTTCTGTCAATTTTTTAGTAAATTGCCTCTGCCGCCTAAACAGAGGAAATAGACCCCATTCCCATACTATTTTTTTCTTGTCTTAACCCAACCTACTCGCCTTAGCTCTTTGCTGCACATTATAAAGAAACCCTTTATAAAAAGATGTTGTCATGAAGTTAGCTCTTCTTTCTACAAGCTATTTATTCGAGTTTCTATAAGAATTCTAAGTGAAAATTTTTTAGTGTAGCATATTTGTGTCTTATTAGATAGGAATGTAGAATTAAAACAGTTTAACCTAATTTGTTAAATTAATTGAATAACTCGCATTACCTATCCGAAAGTGCAAAACCACACAGAAAACACCAACGTAGGTACCTCCAATCGCTATAGTACATATGTATAATTATTACAACCCCTCTGCTATATATTCTTGTTCTCACTGTCATTAGCACAGTTTGAACACAGAAAACCGTTTAAAACCGCATAGAAACCTACTAACAAAAACAAACAAAAGAAAAATGAAAATCTAACAACTCTTCCACCTGATATATACATACTTGCCATACTTGCCCTCATCATCAACAACAACAAAAAACCTAAATAAACACACCTGAGACTGAGAGTTAACATTGAATTCGTTAACGCGGTTCACCGCACTTCCAAATCACTCATGTAAGTAAGTGCTTGTTTTGGTGCAACTCCCATTTGTGTGTCGAATTTTATGTGAAAGAAGATATTTTAGCGCGTATTTTGGATACGAATCAATTAACCATTCTCCTCTCCTCTCCCGACCCGGAAGAGCAACGGTTTTGAAAATTCAACTCATCCGAACAATAACAGTTAACCACAGAAAATTCTGGAATTTCCTATCCACTGCAGCCCGAATGGTATTTCTCTCATTTTAAAGCCAAAACAAATTCTGAATTTCACAACCCTATCCATAGCACTCCCATCTTTGGATTCGCTTTAACCGCATAAATGCTGATCCTTGGTGCCGTCGCCGTAGCCGCAGTTACCCCAACGACGACGACTGTTCAACCTGTAATCACTGTCACCACCGCAAGTCACTACCAAATCCGTCGCGTTCGTTCCGCGTGCAACCACCTAAAACAAAACAAAAACCTTAACCGGTCTTTTAAGTTTTAATCCCCTCCAAACCCCACCAACCCTACTTGATGTTCGTCGACCTCATTGTGCTATGCCCCGGCTCCCATCAGCTGGTGAACCGACAACTTCACTGAACCGAGTATTGACCACTTGATGTCCGGTCCCGCGTGTAGTCTTCCGTGGGCTCTCAAATGCTTCACACGTGAACACCATCGTTTTCGTCGTTATCGTGCTCTTTGCCATCGCATCGCTATGCCGCGAGACAATAATTGTTGTTGCTCTTGACGTGTGGATGTGGAATTCAAAAAGTCCAGCTATCAAGTGGTCCACCAATCCACCATCATTGGTGCTAGTGCTGAGTGCGGTCGCGGTGTGCACTGTGCCTGATTCCTGTGTCGAGATTAATTTGTTGCAACTTTCTTCCGGATGAACTGCGGCAACAAGTGAGTAATTGAGCGAAGTCGGAATAAGTGCTGTGCTGTGTCCAAAACAAAAGATCCAATCTCAAATAAAATTCATTTCGTAGTACGAACGTGATTTTGAAGAAAATACAAAAAATAAAATAAAAAGTCATTATTTGCGAGCATCAAAATGGAAATTCACAAGCGCCCCTATGAATAACTGTTTAGTTTTTTATTTTTGTAAATAAAAGTCAAGTCAGTGCGAGTGCTTATAATTTTTTTTGAAACAGAGAAATACAATAAATTAATGACAACTCTTTCAAGCTAAATTTCACTAGAATAACGAATGGATTAATTGTGCATTCATAAATGAGCGTTTAACATACACCCCACTCACCTGAAAGGTCAGTATAAACGTATAATTATCAAATTATCTCATGTAAATAATATCGGTTTCGGTTATGTGTCACTATGTCGACGAGCGATCGACGCCCGACGTTCCTTTGAATGGCCCCGCTCGTAGTAATTATTAAACTGTACCTACCGATCGGGGGCGTCAAACAGTGGAACACATTTTTCAAAATTTCGGTTGATTTATGTCTAATTCGTAATATAAATTAAAAATGGTTTTCTAGTGATACAGTGAAAATCAATACTTTTCTTCGTGACCTTTTGATTACTAAAAGTATTGAGTAACTACTTCTATCCACCTTTTGTAGATCTTAGGTCAATTAATGCCCTTCCACACTACCTTTGTTTGGTAACGTGAAATTTTTAGCAAGTTTCCCATACTTCTTTTTTTTTTTGGCTTTGGGTTTTGATAGCAAAATTTGAAAATTTGTAAGAAATTTAACGTTACCAAACAGACCAACTATCCCATCAAGAATTAACACAACATGTCAAAAAAATGTGAGATATATAATTTATTTACGAGTTCCAAATTCGTGTGAAGAAAATGATTTGCTTAGCTTGCTTTCACACTTCAATTCAAACAAATGAATCAACCTGAAACCCCCAAGTGGGATATTAATATGTGATGATTTTAGAACCACTGAAATAAAAACAACAAATTATATGGAAGAAGTTGTGTTTAAAAATTGATCAGAATGTGTTGATTGTAGAAAGTTTTTTGGAAATTAATTTTATAAAAAAAAAAAACATTTTTAGAAAACATTTTAATGTAAGAACTGTGAGCTTTTTTATGGTTTCACGATAACTTGCAGTTACTTTTTGAATTACAAAAGTTTATAAAAAAGTACAATTTTCTCAATGAAAAATTTATTTAAAAAAAAACAAGCAATTAAACTTTACTTTTAGGTTATTGCCAAATATCTAGTTAATGGCTTAACTGTTACGATTTTTGTGATCAGGTACTTATAAATAGTTTATTTTTGTTATAAACAAAAACAATCAAATGAAACAACCATTATTTAGCATGTTGCTCACACTTTCTCAATAAAAAATATATGTCATTACTTTATGGAACCATTTCTGACAATTTGCAATTAGTTTATCTGGAAAAATAACGAGTTTTTGCCAAGGTCTGCCAAGGCACTGGAAAGTTTTTAGTAGGGAAAATTTAGGATACTCGTAAGGCACTCGGTAGTTAAAACTTGTTGGGGAAGTTTTGATGCTGGCAGAAAGTGTAAAAGTGCAGAGTTCTGAAAGACCTATACAAAAATCCAATAGCCCGGATGATATCAATCTGAATACGTGTTCCCCAAGACGGACAAAACAAATCATATAAGACAATTACCAAAATTCATTCCGGTGTGCCACAGGGCTCCATTTTATCTCCTACTCTTTTTCCTATTTTTATAAACAATATTTTATCTGAAACTATTATTACTTTGAAGATGCCAGTATTTTCATAGATATTCGTTTCTTGTATACCACATCTTCACTTTTCGGATATGGAATGTGAAATGGGAACTTATGATAAACTCGTTTAAAGGGTCAGACCTTGGCAACATTGTCCGTTCTTTCAGATTCCATACATATTTTATTATCTTTTACTGAATTTCAAATGTAGCAAAACTTCAATCACGGTGAAAAAAACTTTGTTTATAAATTAAAAAAAAAAAAACAAAGCTTAAGGCTACTCAGTATAATTTCACTCATAAACTTTTAAGTTAATTGAGATCCAATTTTTTTTTTTCTAAGTTCTAATTTCTAAAATACATCCCAGATGATCAGATGACATTCAACTAAAATCTTAATTTAATTAAATTCAAGACTAAAACATTCAGAGCTGCCGTCTGTGTTTAATTTTTGAAGAATTTAATTGAAGAGGCATTCTTGTATCTTTTTTTTCTTCTATTTTAGACTTCAGTCAAAGCGCAGTTAGTCACGTAAGTGATAAGAATCACGAATTCATCACTGCCAAAGTAGTACAACTCGACATGTAGATTTTGCCAAGTTTATTGCTCTTTTGTTTTTTAATTTATTATATTACGAACTCAGTGCGCGATTACAACTAGTTTTAGCGGTTTTTTTTTAGATTGTTACCGTGGCAGAAGTACTTTTCTTCTGCTAACCACCTGAGAAGAATGATATTAATAAATTAAGGGTACTCGTACTGTTGAGATTTATATTTAACTTCATTGAGAATTTTTTTTTTTCAGATTTAATGTTATGATGAGATATTAGAAATAAAAGTGTTGTTTTGTTTTGTTTTACTTTCGAGATTTACCAGTTTTATAAGTTAACAAAACTTTGCTATTGCAAGCATATATGATAGGAAGCTTATAGTTTTCTAACAAGAGTGTGTAAAAGCAAGGTCAGTTTTTTTTTTTGTAAGATGGGAATGATGTAGTAAAGCTGTCTATATGGAATCGAATTAAAGCATTTTTTAATAGAAATTTAGTTGATTTTCTGTGATCAATAAATGTTAAACATATATACAAACAAATCGTTGATATAAAATAAAATTCTGAAAATTCGAAAATTCTTAACCTCCAGATAAAAACGTTTGAAGATAAAAAATAAAAAATATGTGTTTGAGAAAATATCACCATCAGGATAATTTCTTTAGATGTGTTCACTTGGTCCCAAAAAGTGTCTAATTTTTTTTATTTTCTGTTTTTTTTTGTAAAAGATGACCAATTAAATGACCACTTTTGACCACATTAAAATTTTTTGACCACCCACAGTTATGGAAAAAATCGACTTTTAAAAATCTTAAAAATGTATCTTCAAATGTTTGAAATAAGAAAATTGAGAGAAGATTTTAAGCAAAAAATAATCTCAATTTTTTTTTCAAAAATCCAAAAAAAATATTTCTAGGGGTGGTCCAAATAAAGTTAAAGGGTGGTCAATAATATCTAACAAGGGACCTATCATAACGACCCAAAAATCAATTTTTTGGAGGAGCGTTCTTTTGCCCCCCCCCCCCCCCCCATTTTTAAAAATCTTTTTTCTTGATAACTGTGGGTTGTCAAAAAATTTTAATGGAGGTTTAAAAGTGGTAATTTAATTGGTTATCACTTTTTGGGGCCAAGTTAACACAGCTAATTTCTTTCTGGAAATAAATTATATTTTTTGAAAAGCGGATAAAAATACATAAAAGTCATTTTTGTGAAAGGGAATGCCCATTTACTATGGACCTTTGGCCAAGAGTGTACAAAAACGAGTTTAATATCAATTGAAAGGTGATTTTGGTATCAAATGACAAATACTTTTCTTGTCTTGTCTTGTCTTGTCTTTAAAACAGTACTAAAGATGACCAATTAAGCTTTTCACTAAGAAAGTACATGACTATCAATGAATTTTTTAATATATCGATGTGCTAAATAGACCGCGTAAAAATAGTTGCTTTTCATGAAGTTAAAACTTTATATACCAAAATATATGTGAAATAGCAAAATATTTTAGTACTGTTTGAAATGCAAGAAAAGTACCTTTCATTTGATATCAAAATCATTTTTCTACGTCATTTTTTTCGCACGTTATGAACAAATTAACAATTAAAATCTTTATTTTACAATCGACAACTTTAAGCTGAAATAATCTTGGCTTTCCCATTAACGATTTTAAAAATATTTCATTCATAGAACACGCTCAACGTGGCCTTTCATTTGATACTAAATACGTTCGTGTATACTTTTGACCAGAAATGGGCAATTCTTTTTCCGATTTAAGCTTTTTAAAGTGAATTTTTGAACAATACGTACACTTGTTTATCAATTTTTTGTGCCTTCCAATTCTTACTTTTTACCCTCATTGGTATTTTCAATAAAAACAGCATCAAGATAATTATTATTATTATTATTTTTAGATTTCTAGCAGTCTCAAAGAAACAACAGCAAATTTGAGACTGAAAAGAGGTTTAACCAAAATATGAGTACGAGGAACAAAGTGTTATGATATCGAATTAAAAAAAAAATTGCAGGTTTTGTTCTCAGCTTGTGGGATATGTAAATTTTGTGCTTTTTATATGCTTTTGGGCTAGAGATTTTTTAGTACACTTAATAAACTACATGCATTTGACTTGAGGACCATGAACCAGGTCCTAGTGAGTTACAACTCTCAACGATTCCTGTGTGCGTGTCTGCAAGAATGGAGGGGATCAATGGTGTACTGCCCAATCCGAACAGCTTAGGTGAGCGGCACTTTTCTATGACAAGAGATACTCTTGGAGGTTTTGTCAGTTCCGCGCAAAAAGCCCTGAAAAAAAAATTTTGTTTTTTAGAAGGAAGCGGCTAGGAATCGAACCCAGACCTCTGATATGACAATCCAATGCACTTTTGGAGCAATAGAACGCCATTAAGTTTAACATACACTTGTCAAAACAATTAAGGGAACAAAAAAAAAATCACTTTTTTCTTAGTGTTTTTCGAAGAGCTGTATCTCTGTGAAAAGTGGTTGTATTGAGATGAAACAAAAAGCATTCTGAAGCTTAATCTTTTTTGTATTGAGAAATTTTCGCAATTATAGGAAGCAGCACGACCCCAAAATTTTAAATTTTTTTCTTTTTTTGAACATTATCATTTTCTTTGAAATTTTTTTTTGAGCCAATTTAATGTTTTGTTTCAATAACTTGTTTATTCAGCTTTTTTTCAAAAAAATATGGGGCTTTGAATGAAAAAACAGACTTTTGACTTTGACTACCAATATTATCGCAAGGAATGAGGACACAGAACATTTATGGATAGTTTTAAAAACTAGAATTAATATTCTACAAGATTTTTTCAAAACTTTATAACGATTATTTTTTTTGGCTCCTCATCGTTACATTCAGAAAAGGTCTAAAAAACGACTTTTTAAAGACTTTTTGTAAATCTTTTACTGTTCAAAAAAAAGAAAAAAATTTAAAATTTTTGGGTCGTGCTGCTTCTTATGATTGCGCAATAACGCTACCTTAAAAAAATTATTTGCGAAAATTTCTCAATACAAAAAGGATTAAGCTTCAGAATGCTTTTTGTTTCATCTCAATATGACCACTTTTCACAGAGTTACAGCTCTTTAAAAAACACTAAAAAAAAGTGATTTTTTTTTGTTCCCTTAATTGTTTTGACAAGTGTAGAAAAATGTATTTTAATTGGAATTTTTATACTAAACTGTTAGGTATTTAGTGCAAAATAAATTTGATGCAATTTTTAAGAAAATCTTTTTCTTTTTCGTAAAAATAACAAACAATCGAAGTAGTAAAATATATTTGAGGGGCAATTATTATTGTTAAAACTCAAACAAAAATTTTCGTGATATCTATTAAAAGTGCTAGAAACACCCCGTCTAGATCCATGAACAATTTTTCCACTTTTTCCAAGTGTTTTTAAACGAAATAAAAGTGACCATCAGTTTACCAAATTTATCTATAAAAAACCGCTTGCGTTTTAATTCTTTCAACTATCTCTTTATCTAACGATTCAGGCCATAAATTTGCCTCTGCGAAATTATACAAACTTGATGCATCAAGCCGAGTTTAATTCTGAAACTTGATGGATGATCTTAATAAATGGCCTGATGTGGATCACTGGTAAATTTGGTTGGCTAAGTGATCGAAAACACATTTTATTAATCAAAGTGATCTTGAGTTTTCAATTTGTTTCATCTACTTTGCCTGGATATTTAAATTTGTCTCTCTCAAACTCTTCAATAAAATTGTTGAAGTAGTTCACGTTTGTTTTACCAAAAAACTTTATAGGTTTTATCTACATAATCTAATAAATTCCTCATTAATGCATCTCATTTTCTAACATTCTTATGTAAATCTGAGTTTAAATTATGTAAATAACCTGACAATAAAATTGTATTTCATAGACAATTCATAGTTCGTATGAAAGACAAAATAGTTCACTTTATAGTTAAATTTGTTGCTCAAAAAAAGCACGTTTGTATCTTTTATTTGATTGAATTTTAAATTTGAACTCTCGTCGAAAAAGATTCTTAAAATATGTAAATTTAAATACAAAGATAAAATATTAACACAATTAGAAACATTCACTTTTAAAAAGACATGATAAATATATTTTAATAAAATGTAAATTTAATATCTTTCCCTCTCGATATAACCACAAGCTTTGAATCTCAAATTACGTAACATAAGGCTTGGGTGTTTACAAATTACTTATTAAAATTTTCGCATAATTAATTATATTTTTTTGTTTTCATAGACACAAATAAGAAGGAGACTTAATATATTAATATTAGCTTTAATTAATGGGGTTAATTCAATTCAAAACACTATGTTAAAGTATCATCAATCGCATAAACATCAAAAGATCTTTTGTTTGATGAAAATCGAATCGTGTGAATTTGATTATACCACATCAATAAACATAACTCAAATTAGCCTCAAGGAAACCCAACCAGTCCATTCGCCATGTTTTGATCAATCTGATATCACTTTCGGTCGTCATTGCAGTGTTAATAGAAAAAATTTAAATAAAAAACTTTACAAGAACCAACCATCATCAGAGGAAGTGATGATTAAGCATCCAAAAAGGCCGAAATGGCACGTTCGGCATTGATGTCGTTGACTTCTTTATACTTGTATTTTTCTTTACCTCTCTTAACACACGTCTGCGCATCATCATCATCATCATCATCCAAACGATTGTATGTATATTTGGATTTAAATAACCTATCAGACACTTCATTGTGATTTCATCAAGAAGATTTTGTGAATATTAATTTAAATTTGATTAAAAAAGAAGTTTTATAGAAGTGAGATATATATAATTAATTTGTCAATAGTATAGGTATTTTTGCTTTGCTGGGAACTAAATTGAGTTTAATAGGTCAGAATAATCTTAATTAAAATTCAAAATTGTACTTGTCTTTATTTTATTTAACTCCTTTGTTTTGTACCAAAAATGTACCGTTTAAGAAAGTGAAGCTTAAAATAAAGTAGGTCAGAGAATGTGAACTTATTGTTTAATAATTCTACTTTGAATATATCTTCATATGTATTTTTATTTAATACATATGTATTTACACCTTCTACACGTAATTATATTACTGTCTACAAACTAGGACAGTTGTATTATCAAACGGCTACTGGTAAAACTGATTGTTAATTTAAAAAAAAAAAACTATAAGATTATAGTCATATGACAGATCATCATGGCCAGGACATGCCATTTTAGATAGGAGATTTAACAGACAAAATTCAGCCAGTACTAATCTTCGTATTTTCTGTTATTAATTTGCAAATCCGCTTGGTATTAATGAAATATTTAACGAACAAATGTTACAAATGTGTCAAAAGTTAAAAAAATTTAATGTCGAATTCCTTTTACCAAAAAAAAATCGATTTTTTTCTAATCAGAATCGAATTTTTTCTTTTAATACAAGGGAAAGAATCCAGAAAAGTCGATTTTTTTCTTCTAAACAAATCGATTGTTTTCTTAAAAGGAATTCGACATAAGTTTGATTTGTTTTTTTAATTTTTTTTTTTTTTGAAATTTTTAAATGTTCACACAATACGAACTTTACAAAATTATTACAAAATTGATTGGCCTATTAAAAATTTATACGCGAATAACTCAAAAATAAGGAAATTTTCTCAAAAACATCTAAACCCTATATTTCCGCACTGCGAAGTTTTTGCAACAACATGAAATGCAGTTTTCGCACAATTGTACAATGGTCATTATAAGTACGAAGTTTATTCAAAATCGTTAAATTCGTTTTTGAGAAAAATTGGTAAACCGATATATGTACTTGTTTAGCACCTACCTACCTGTTCTAGAAAAGCTAATTCAAAAATTCTAATTTTGACTCTAGGGAATCACACGAAAATGTTCTGTAACAAATTTAAAGCAAATTGTCCCACCCATTTAGCCTAGCTCAAATTACAGTGGAAGCACGGACACACAGATGCATAGACGCACAAATGCAAGGACGCACAAGCCAACGGACAGTATGGTGAAAATCTTTTTGTCAGACTTCCCCAATTTTTTTTACACAAAACCAAATACTTTAAATTTTAAAAATTACCATATTTCTTACATTTTACTTATGTATGTATATTGCATTGTTATGATTTAAATACATAATGTAATGATTTTATTGTCTCTATAAATTACTGGTACACTGAGGCGTATACGCACTTTTTTAATTTAATTTAATTTTTAAGCAATGTTTCCTACATTTTTGTTTATTTAAGCTACGTTGAACATTTTTGAATGAACAAAAGCAACTTATGTGTGCTACCACCAACTTAGGCTGGGGTTGTAGCTATTTCACGAGTGCCACCTCGATCATCAGACACCTCGAACATCGGGCTCCTGCAAGATCTGATTAAAAACTATACCAATACATTGGTTTTTAAAGTGGCAGTGAAACAAACAAAACCCATTAGGGCCAATTGTACAATCGTGATTCAAGTACCTACTGATCGATGGTTCAGAAAATTTAACACGCCAATTAAGGCTCAAGTATTGTAATGATAGCCAATTACATGCTTGAACCACCGTTGAACCTCAGTTAATTTGTATGGGAAGTTTTCTGTTATTTGCTTCTTTTTTCTATAACCTTACAACCGGTTATCGTACCGAAATTATTGAGACGTATCTTAAGGGGAATTAATTTTCTTTAAAAATATCCCATACTAATTTTTTAATTACAGTACTCCTTCCAATAGTTTTTTGAATTCCCTGTTGAAAATATCAGCTACATATAATATAGAATCCTAATATTAAATTTTGTTGTATATGTTTTAATAAATTTATGGTTTAAGAAAAAAAAATTATTTAACACAAAGAAAAAAGACAAAAAATAAAAAAATAAAATGGTGCATTTTTATTGTTATTTTCGGTTCATGAATCAATCAATTTGAAGGAATTTTTAAAAGCAGTGGTATAGTGTTTTTATAGATATTTTTGTCTCACGAAAATTATATTATTGACGATATTTTCAACAGGGAATCCAAAAAACTATGTAATTAACCATATCCACTTTAACCTTCAGTAACTTTGGAAGGAGGTAGTAGCCGTGGCGTGATGGTTAGTGCGATGGACTGTAATGCCGGAGGTCTAAGGTTCGATCCCCAGCCTCGGCACCTATTTATTTAAAAGAAAAAACGGCTACTGCCTCTTGCGAGGAATTGACAAATCCTCCAAGAGTATCTCCTGTCACAGAAAAGTGCCGCTCGTTAGCCGTTCGGATTCGGCAATAAACTGTAGGTCCCCTCCATTCCTGCAGACACGCACACAGGAATGGTTGAGAGTTGTAAGTCACTAGGCCCTAGTTCTTCATGAGCTCTTTTGCCATCAAATTTATTTATTTTATTTTATAACTTTGGAAGGAGTACTGTAATTAAAAAATAGTTAATGACATTTTTAAAGATAATTTGATTCCCTTTAAGAATACGTCCCAATCATTTCCGTACGATTACCGGTTATAAATTTATAAAAAAAAAGCAAACAACAGAAAACTTTCCATACAATTTGTATGGAAAAAGAAATTAGCGATGAACGACCTCTAAATATTAATCTAAACGGCTGAAATTTTACCAGGCTTATTGTTTTATTAACTCTAACTAAAAAGCTAGTGGCGTTAAAAATCGGAGATATTTTTATTTTTTTTTGAATCAGTTAACATACTAGTTGAATCCTGCGTTTAAAAAATGTAAACCTTTTGTCACCATAATTTATGACATGATTTGTTTTTTGTTAAAAACATAATTGGAACTGACTGTTGATTTTGAACTAATTTTTTTTTTACAAATCAAAATCTCTGGCAAAATTAAAAACTGCAACATTTTACGTTACATAATTTCGCTCTACGAAACTTTAAATTCTTGATTTTAATAAAAAAAAAAGTTTTAGGTCACGAAAATCATAAAAGTTTTAGGACATGAGTACCTACCAAGAAAAAACATGTGCAAAATTTTGCATTTTGTTTTTTTTTTGTCCGGTTCTAAGAGCAATACATAACTTAAATACGCGAATGCTAAAAATATTAATAACACTATCAAACATTGAAATCTTCCATAAAGAAAACTGGTGCATGAAATGTGAAATAAGAAAACATCTGCAAAATGAATTCACAATTTTAAATTTAATTGCAAAACTATAATAATAATGAATTTATGTTTAAATAACAATAAATATAACCATATTATCCAAATGCATTTTGTATGTCTTGCAATAAGTATTGTTTAATTAAAATATATTTAAAACATTGTAATTAGTATAAAATAAAAAATAACAATAAAATTAAATATTCCATCATTTTCAGGGATGCTTACTTCATATATACATTCATTCCTACATATGCAATAAAATAGTTAATGAAAGTCATTAATTTTGTTGAAGTAAATAACGAGAATTTTGCTGCAGATGTTTTGTTGTCACTGACGAGTTGGTTTTAGATTTGATTGAGGAACGCTGCGTCATTTATATTTTCTAAAAATATAAATATTAAATAACATCTACATTGCTTTAATTGATGTTGATGTTATTCCATACAGGTACACCGTACACTGATAGAAACAAAAGATATTAAATTAACAAAGCTTGAAAAATAACTTTTTTTTTTTTAATCCAAATTGAACAGGGTCTCCCTTAATTCGTTTATGATATTTTTGGGCATGATTCCTGGGATTATTAGAATAAATAAAATTGTTTGAGCAAAAACTCTATCCCCTCCTCCTGTGAGGCGAATAAGGGAAATTTCTAAAAAAAAATGACTTAAATTAGAAAAACAATTTTTTTTAAATTAACATACATACATACATACATGATGCGTGCTATAGCTTTTTTGAAAGAAATTATTGCATTCTTCATTTTAAATCAAGTTCCTTACATAAATAGTTTTTGAGAAATTAAATTTTTTTCAAGTTGATTTTCTTTTCAAAATTTTGCGTAATGAAGTATTACTGTTTTTTTTTTTAATGGTGCTCTTACCAATTTTTAGTCAAAAATACTGAAAACCAGATGCAATAGTCTTTCACGAGAAAGTAATTAAAATAACGAAATGTATAGGGCAGTGTAGTAGCCCGTGATGTTATGGTTAGGCGTTGGACCGTCACGCCAGTGGTCTGAGTTCAATTCTCTGGCTCTGCCACCTAAAAATGCCTTTCAGGACTACTGCCTCTTGCGAGGAATTGATAAATTATCCAAGAGTATCTCCTGTCATAGGAAATTGCCGCTCACCTTAGCCGTTCGGATTCGGCAATAAACTGTAGGTCCCCTCCAACTAGACACGCACACAGGAATGGCTGGGAGTTTTAAGTCACTAGGCCCTATTTCTTCATGAGCCACCAAATTTATTTATTTATTTTTTTAACGAAAGGTACTCATGTTTGTTTTGTTATGATTATGACGCAAAAAAATTAGCAAGGGATTAAAATCCCTTTTTCGTTTTTTTTTTTTGGGAAGCAGTATCTTTTTTTTTTTAATTTCTCAAAAACTAAAAAAAAACGTTATGTCAAAACATACTGTTTTTTCGTACTAATTGTACGATTTTTGCTGATAATGCATACATACAAATAAAATTTTGATTTTAACAAACTCAATATTAATCAATTGAAAGTAAAAAAATTAAAGTTTTTATTCAGTGTGCCTGCTTAATTTATCTCTAAGGTTAGCACCTGAATTCAAGGCTACTGTTTAATATAAGTAAATTATACAAAACCTTTCTAAAACCTCTTAACAGAAAGCTCTGCTTATTTTTTACAATATTTTGACATGCATATATACCATCCTACATACAACATTGTTCATATGTATATAAAATCATCGGTAATATTTTAACAGAAAAAGTTAAAAATTGCTTTATGTTATTTAATTGTTTTATTTTTACCAGAAATAATTAGCAGACAGTTTTATGATGAAACTAAAAAAGAAATCCCTTCAAGGAACTTTCTTCAATTTTTTTTATGCGCGACTCTATCTATTAATTTATTAATTTTTCATCAAATTTGCAATTCACTTACGTTGCATAAATTCATAGAAAAGATGGATCTTTTTTACTTTCTACTAAAATAAAAAAAAAATTGCCAAACGAAACCGACATCGCATCGAACAATTTTCTTAAGCTGGGATAATAAAGTTTTGTTTTTATTTAACTTTTTTTTTTTTTCTTAAAAATACATACATAGCAAAATTATAATTTCCTTCTGACACACAAATCACAGAAATGGTCAGAAAAATAAGAAATAAAAAATATTTGTATTCAATTTCGCCATGGGGCTTGGGGTTTTGCAGTTTTACCGCTGCCGCCACCGGTGTGTCAATCAACAAAGAAAAATATGCAATCAACATGGTAGAAGGCAGATGTACACTCCGATTCACTATTATAATCTATAGCCTTGGGATAGGTTGAATTGTGAATTTTGTACAGCTCATACCGTAACATTAGAAAATCAAGATTCTGCGGAGATCCATGATGTATTAAAGCTGATGTACCTGCAAGAAAGCAAAATAATTTATTATTTTGATGCCAAAATTTCATTGTGGTCCAAACCTTCCAAAGAAAACTGCTTTAAATATTTCAATGATATAATTTACATTTTTTTTAAGCTTATGAATTTTGTGGAAGTTTTGGACCATGAATCAATTCGTTGAACTTAAATTTTTAAGTTTCGTATCAGCAAGTTTAAAATAATAGTAGCAAATTAGAACATAATCAATAGACACGGATTGTGCGTCTGAAGATGCCAAGCAAAATAAATACAAAAAAAAATTAATAAATGGATAGTTAACAATCTTAAGATGGAAAGTATGGGAACACATGAATCTGCTATTTTTATTATTGAGTACTTTTAAGAATCAAGAATTCATTTCCTCCAACAGGTTTAATGAATACACTTCATGATGCAGCAGAAAAAAATATTGAATTCGAGTTTTCATTAAATGAAGATTTACGAATTCATGTTTAGAGAGAATTTTATTTGATTGAAGGCCGCTTCAATAGTGGAGCTATGAAAGCCCCACTTGATAAATGTGTTAGTGTTTCTTCTTTATTTTGTGCAGTTAGTCCGTATCTTCGCGGTTTTTTCAGTCACTATTGATCTTAACCCTGAAGGACTAGTTTTCGATTATAACTACACTCTACGATTTGCTCATTCTACTGCTAAAATAATATGATTTGGTAGGTTTGGTCAAGTTATCAAAATATATTCAGCCCTATGGAGGTATCCGTTCGAAAGAAATTCCGATACGAAAGTCAAATCCGATCGTAACTTAGATAGCGTTCGAGAAATCCGTTTCGGAACAAAATAAATGAAGCGCATCGCGTTCATTTGACATAAGTATGGGTCAACTTTAGCGGTTTTGTTTTATCTTTCTGATCAATGGATTGATAAATTTATAGATTTGTTAGCAAATAAATAAATAGTGTTAATTTAGTTTTGGAAGCCGAAGAAGGCTTAAATAAAAGGACAAGACAGAAAGAGGAAACACGAGTTTTAAGGGCAGAAAAACTTTCAGATGCATCGAAAGTAAGAATAGGTACCACAAAATTGCAGCATATCCACCAATCGCTCTTGTTGAGCCCTAGTCATTGATTTCTTTCTCAAATACACACTTATTACACTAAAGACAACAAATTATTTATAAGTAATTTTTTAAAACAATTTTGAAAAAAAATCAATTTTTATTCCGCAACTATTTCTTATAAGAGACCGCGCACCGCCGGAAGAAATTTAACGCTCAGCTGTCAAATATTCTTCCCTTAACGCATCGTGCTGCAGTGCGATGAAGTGCGTTTAATTTTTAGGAAGATTTGTCTGATGTGTCAATCGAAATGAATACCTCGATTGAAAATTCTCCAATTTCGAACAAATCAGAGAAAATTTTCTTCCGAACGAACCTCGATAGGCCTGATTGCGTGTAGGCATTCTGTATTACAATACTGAATTCGTGGTCTTTCTATTGTTATACAGAGAGACAAGAAAACAATCGTATAAAAGGCGGAGGGGGTCTATTTCCCCCTACTTAGGCGGGGAGAGCAATTTTCTGAAAAATCGACTTAAAATAGAAAAAAAAATCAATAAAAACAACGGCAGCACATACACAGTCTTATTAATAAACGCACTCCAAAGTATGTCTAACTTTAGACAGCTGTCCAACTTAAACACCAAATTGGCTGTCCAAGCCAATTCTTAAGTCGGCACGTTCAATGAACAAGGTAAGGCAATTTTTTACTTGCGAAACGAAAAGTTATGTGAAAATGAAAAAAATGTTCTTTGAACGTAGCCAAACAGTCGCTTAAATTCATTAATTCACTCGGGAATGAATTATTCCAGGTATGTCACGGACAATATGAGGTCGTATTTATATAGCTGCTGGAATGTAATTGTTGATAATGAGTTGTCCAACTATTTAGACATTGACTAGCTGGAACACTGTCCAAGAGTTTTCTATAGAATTCTAATGAATACGAATGACAATGTCATACTATACTTTTTTCTAAAGCTAGAATTCCGTTTTTTTATTATGTTTTTAATTAAAATTATTTGAGAAATAAATTTTCAAACTCAAAATAATGAAAAAAAAATTTGTTTGAACACTTTTGTTCAAAATTTTAAGTTATAAAGTAATATTTTTGTTTTAATATTCGATGCTCTTCGATTTTGAGTCAAAAACTAAAAACTGGATGCCTAAATGTCTCTTGAATTTCTAGAAAATTGAAAATAAAGAAATATAATTTACTACTTAATTATAGTCGAAATAAGATCTTTGAAGTAATAAAATAACGGATGGAAGTCAAATTTAAGGAAAACTAACTTTTGTTACTTTCAACTTTCTCTAAAATTAGGGTACATTTTGACATCTGGTTTTTAATGTTTAACTACAAATTGATGGGAGCATTGAATATTAAATGCAAAAATACTACCTAATAACGTAAAATTTTTAACAAAATCAGTTTTAACACAATTTTTAATTTTTTTATTTTTTCAAAAACAACTTAATTTTAGAATAAAATCGAAGAAGAGATTTGTGGCTTTACAAAAAGGTTATGTCATTTTAGCGGTTACCGTTGTTCTTCAATAATTTTTTTCTCTTTTAATTCATTTTTTTTTTTTTTTTGGAAAATTGCCCCTCCCGTTCTTTATAATATTCTCAAAAACGAAGAGATTTGAGCCTCTATTTTCCAATTTTTGATTAAAAATTGATAGGTGCATCGAATATTAAAACAAAAATACTACTTCGCAACATAAAATTTTGCAAAAAAAAAACTAGTTTGAACAAAATTGTGTTTCATCATTTTTTCAAAATTTATTTTTAAAAACTATTCCCTTAAATAATTAGAATTAAAAACTAAATAAAAGAACTAATTTCTGGCTCTTTAAAAATTTGATATTTTAAGTGTTACCGTTGTTTTTTATTGATTTTTTTTTCTATTTTAAGTCGATTTTTTAGACAATTTAATTTTGTCTAAAATAAAATCTCAGATTTTCAATTTTTCCACATACCTCAGTCCCAACACTCTACCAAATTTCCTCACCCACACATTTTCGATTTTGTCTTTGTATTGGATCCATAATTTTGATGATCCGTCAGTCATTAAATTCACTGATTTAATGACTGACGGATCATCAAAACAGACAGTTGTGATTTTAGCTATTTTTGATTTCATAAATGAATATCATTAGGAACTATTTTGATTATTACAATGAACTATGTACAACCAGTTTAGCATTATTTAGTTTTCGAAAAAAACAATACAAATTTGGATTTGGCCTAATTTCATTTGGAGGTGTTTAACATCACATCGTAAGTAAATCGATTTTCTCATTGCCAAAAGAGAAACACATTTGAATATTTGGAACACAGCTAAAGAAATAATTTTCCAATCTTCTTAATTCTTCACATAAATCTAGTAACAAACACAAAGAATCGATTTTTTTTTTTGGAATATCAGGTTTCGCCTTCGTACCATTGAAATATCCCCCCGACTGCAGATACAAAGAAAAGGGATTCAAGGACGAAGAGCTTTGAGCAGGTAATAATAATAACAAACGTTACCATCCTCAAACGATAGGCGCTAAAAGATGGAGGAATGCTCTCAATATTCAACCTTCAATCATCGAATGCGCATTTGTGTGGATGAAAAGATTATGGGAACTCCTTTATCTTCTGTGATCATTATTTCATCATTTACTGTCGTATCATTTGACTGCAATTAAGTTTTTCACTCCAAATCACTATATTTTATGATTACTTAAAGCTGTATATAATATCTACCTTCTCTATGAGAATAAAATCCCCGTCACATGTTGACACCACCTCGAATTTGCTGACAACAACACAACAACAAAAAAATAATAAAAATTAAAAAACAACGCCAAAACATTAATAATAAATCAAATAATCACTCCTTCAATTGAGTGTCAAAGCATTTTGCAGCCGCTGCTCAAATATATACTTAAAAATTAAAATAACAACAAAATTATTTTGTCTCACTCATTAAGCCGCCCTAATACAGGTGAGAGGTGACACAACACCGTGCGCCACCCAAATATCAATTAATGGCCCGGCGAAGGCAATTCAATTGCTGATGGAGGCAGAGGTGGAACACACCTGTGGAAGTGTGGAGTGTGGTGAAGTAGTAATTAGGAAAGCATTCAATTCTCATGAATAAATTAAATCTAATAAATACTGACTCAGAGTTAGTGTGACCATATACATGTTTTTTATTTTTGTACGACGACGATTCAATAAGACGGTTCAATAAGATTTGGTTATATATTTTTTATCGGAGGTTTTTTTTTTTTTTTTTCTATAAATTTTAGTCGTATTTTTTAAGAAGTTGATCAAATTAATAATCCACATGATCTTAATAAGTTCTTCTGTACGGTGCACAGTTGGCAGAAATCGTCGATTTGGTGGTCAAAAATCCATAACTTTTAAATCAGTTGAGATTTTTCTACAATTTTGTTTTCTTTATTTTTTACTTCTATTAAGTACTTATCAATAAACAGCGGTTTTGTTCCCAAACATGTGTTATTTTAATTATAAAACAAATTAGAATAATGTTTTACATTTTTTTTTTTTTTGAAATAAAAAATATTTGTACGTTAAGTACATAAAGAGTGCTTAAAAGTTAATGACTAACACTTTAAAAACTAATTTCTAGTCACGTTTTAAGAATAAAATATTTTGGGGGAGGTATATTTCCCCCCTTTTATACGAGACGAGAAGATTAATTTTTTGAAACGCTAACTTAAAATAATGACAATATTTAATTTTACTTTTTCTTATAAGCCAGAAATCTTTTATTTTATTTAATAAACCGATCAATTAATTTTTTAAAATAATTTTTCAAGAAAAAAAGATTAATTTTCTGAAAAAATTAAAAACTTTCGTAAGTAGAACATAAGCGCGATTAAGTTGAACATAAATATTTGAGTTTCGTTTCAGCAAATGGCCCTAAGTGCTATACAAAATACTTTTTAATGAATTTTAAATAACATATTGGGTTTTATGCATGAGCTCTTACTTAAATTATATTATAACTTACTAACAATACCTTTTCGTCTTAGCATACTACTTATGCTGAATTTCTGTTCACTTTTTTCACAATTTTGCATTAGTTACGATACTGATAAGATTTTTAAGGGAAACAAACAATATTTTCAAAAAAAAAAAAGAAAATACAACTAAAATTTAAAAAAAATTATGAAATTTTTTTGACAGCAAAATGTAAAAATTTGTGAAAATTTGCACAAAATTTCACGTTACCAAACAGACTCATAATTGTACAATAACAGTGCCTTAAAAAAATCATTTGCTAACATTTCTCAGTAATAGCCCGTGGCGAAATGGTTAGTGCGATGGACTGTCATGCCAGAGGTCTGGGTTCAATACCAGTCGCTTTCACCTTAAGTTTTTTGCCGGGCTACTGCCTCTTGCGAGGAAGTGACAAATCCTCAAGAGTATCTCTTGTCGTAGAAATACGCCGATAACCTTAGCCGTTTGGATTCGGCAGTAAACTGTAGGTCCCCTCCATTCCTGCAAACACGCACACAGGAATGGTTGAGAGTTGTAAGTCACTAGGCCCTGGTTCTTCATGAACCGTTGTGCCACCAAATTTATTTATTTTATTTTTTTGAAATTTCCAAACACAAAAAGCTTAAGAATACTTTTTGTTTTAACTTGACCAGAGATCAGAAATAACTGTTGACCTTAATTTTCAATTGGTTTCTTTCTGAGAGTTACCACATTTCTTTAAGAAGATTTCGGTTACGGTTTGAGATTTATTTATTGAAAAACAAAATAACGGTTATCGGTTGAGATTTATTTTTTAAAATATCTCTCAATGGTTGTTTTTTTTTTTCAAAAACTTTCAAAAAAGGCCGAGCAAGGTGCTTTTAATAAAAAAGATTGTAAAGAGAAATTAATTTTTTGGTTAATGCGTATTTTGGTTAAGAAAACTGTTCACATTGGCGCCTGCCTGGCGACTGATCACCCCCTAAGCGGAGGAACGGATTTTTATGTTTTTTTAATTTATGGTATTAAATTTCGCTAATGATAAACTCTCAAGGTTTTTTTGACCCAAGATTGTCCTTTTTTGTCACTAATAATAAAATTTAAAGATAAAAATTCCCTTTCAATTTTGAATTCAGTCGCTGGGACGCCAAGCAAATACATATGTCAGGAAACTTGATGATGATGACTAAAAAGCCTAATAAGCTGCATTTCAGCATGCAGTGCTAACAAAAAACTAAGAGACATTCTGATTGATAAAATTGCAGATGAGATTTTTTTTTTCTCAACGGTAAATCTCACTTGTTGACCGAAACATAAAAAAAATCAAAATAAAGGTTTCTCTCAGACCTTGACCCAAAAATTTTTTTTTTTAGAATAATGGTTATTTCGTGTCTTTTATTGAAAATAGCAACAAATACGAGTTACAAAGGGACCTTTCAAAAGGTTGAGATTTATTTCTGATCTCTGATCTTGACCCTACCTTTTTCCACAAAGGTATAGATCTCCGAAAAACACTAAAAAAAAAGTGAATTTTTTTTTTGTTCCCTTAATTTTTCGGACTAGTGTACTATAATGCCGCCCTTACACGAGTGACAAATAGCCATTATTTTTGCCATAAAAGTGACAACATAATGGATAAAACCAATATCTTAATGATCTGGCATTATAGTGACAAGAAATGAGCAGGTTCATTCTATATATTGTTTATTACCATTATTTGCAAAATGACGTCAACATTCATTCACACAATGTCAGTATAATGGTAAATTTTGGTAGCCGGCCATTCAAAACTTAGGATAACCATCATTATTAATGTAACAGTTTTGTTTTAAAATAATGTCATGAAAATAAAGTTTTTGTTAACTAACTAAACTAATGGTAAAATTAAACGTCATCTGCACTTTTATGACAAAAATAATAGTAGGTTTTGCACCATTTACACAATTTGGTCATTAATTGCAATATAATTTTAAAAAAATTATGGTGATTTGTCACTCGTGTAAATTCGGCATGATCCTTGGGGTACGTCTGCAATTATATTATTTTATACCAGTTGCGTTAACACAGATTTAAATATACGATTTGACAGAAAAGTCAATATAATTTTAACGATATGCTTTATTTATTCTAAAATTAATTTTTTTTATATTTAAGTGAGAAAAATTAAAAAATTGTTTAATTATCGCCTTTATATTTTTTTTTTATAAACTTACTATTATGCTAACGGTATACTTTCATCACACATTAAATAAATAGCTTTACAAAACAACTAATAACATAACCATTGTTTTCTGAAATATGGTCACCATACTCATTAAAGTTCCTACTGTGTTGGTTGGGGAACAGTGTAGTGGCAGTGGCGGCGGCGCGCGGCAGCGATGACAATGTTGCCTCTCCCATCTCTGTGGGTGAGATTGAGATGTGATCATAATTCTTGGCCTGGTTGGTTTCGATGGTAGTGCATCATCATCAAAATCATCTGCAACCCAACACATCCCACCTCCACCTGCCATACTCGGCAAACGTCTCTCCACCTAGAATATACATTAATAACAAATTTCGAAGGTCTCAGTTGCGCCGTAATCGCTCCTAAGTACACATTTGATTGTTTCAAATTTATCAGATACTTTATCCGTTGTGTCAGTGCGGTCTATCTTTATCTTGAATTTGTATGTTGCGATGGGAACGACAAGCGCGACGATGATGACGAGACATTTTTGTTGTTGTATTTCTGCTCTCAAGTTCAGACGCTTCTACGAGGCTGTGTCATTGTGAATCTGAACCTGTGAGAAAGATACTCTTCCTTTATCCATTGTATTATAGTATGTACCTTGCCTATACTATAAGGTTGCTTTGAAAAAATATTATAAATTAATTTTAATCGTAAGAAAATATTATAAATAATTACATGGATTTCATTAATGTTATTTTTCCTGCTTATTGCGTGTATCTTTCAGATGACAGTGAAGTAAGCTCCAATAAGGTATCTAGGCAGAGAAAGAGAGAAACAGAAGCTGTATTGGTATGGAGCCAGTTATGATAACGAAACTACGATTTTATCACCTGAGAAATAATATTTCATAACGGAAAAGCAAAAATATACAAAACAAAAAAGTATACTCATTCGATTGAGTTAAAGATACAATTTGTATCTTTTGTTTTACTCCACGTGTATTAATGGAAAGAGTGGAAGCTTATGAAATTTTGTACGACTCGACGAGATGAATTTTTATGTTCTGTTATTTTTTTTTTATTACTAAAAAGAAGTTTTTTCGAATCACATTACTTTAAGTGCGTGCTAAGTGTTTTTTTTGTTTAGTTTTTTAAATATTATTACGTCTTAATATTTTTGAAAAAAAAAAAACATTATAATGGCGGAATTGGATATCAGTGCTAATAGCGTACAGCTGGACTGTAGTGTGGACAGTGGAATATGTGTTGAAGGTGTGACAAAGGATCTAAAAAAGAAAATTCAAGAATTCAAAAGAATTTTATTTATACTCGAACGAGACAAAGAAGCGATGAGATTGCTCAGGGAAAGACTCAGGTAAGTTGATTAAGATTTTATTTAATTATACCTACTCCATGAATGGGGATTCTTAATCCGGCAACTGAAGATGCCTTGTTATCTTGTTGATGATGGGGACAGACATTTTGGTTAGTCATTCAATAGATGAACCAAAAACAGTGATGGGAAACTAAGGCATGTTTAAAGAATTAAAAGAAATAAGAACAGTAAATTCTCTTAAATGTGAACAATGAACCTATTCCTATAGGTATATTTTAGAGTTCAAAATTCTTTTGTTCATAAAGCTTGTAACCTTGAAAAGAGTCTTCTCCACTCCACTTGGAGTTTCTTTGAACCTTTTATTCTTTTAAAGTCTTTTATTTTAAGGCATTTAAGACTTTATGGGGCTTTATAAACTTGAAGTAGGTTTTTTTAAGTCTATTTTAAATAATTAAAATTCATGGAAAAAGTTGAACTCAATGAATGCATTCATTTTAATTGATGTAATTAGTACATATAGTCAGTCTAGCATTTGTAATTTGAAAAACATATTCAAAATGTTCGTTCGATAAAAGATTGATGGAAGTGTCCACTCCCACAATAGTTTCGCTTTTGTGGAGTTAAATAATTGCAAAACTTTCATTTTGTGTTAAAAATAATGTTTCAGTTAAACGTTATTATAAAATTAGCCTACGCCAATAAAAAAAAAATGAAAACGAAAAAGAAAAAGAACAAAACTGAAAATCTGTGCAAGTATTAAAACATTTATTCGTTAACTTCCCACAACTGCCAATTTCTAACAATTTCAGTCCAACGTTCATATCAAAAAAAAAAAATTGGAATTAAATTGGTAGTTTTGAGAAGTAAACTAATGAATTTTGATATTAAAATCAAATACAATTTTTGAAACGTCTTTTGTAAGATAATAAAAAAATTGAATTTGCCTGAAATAATATAATAACGCTTCGTTATCTTTTAAATTTTATATAATCTGTCTAAAGAAGGGTGTAATCACGCCCGAAACGTCACATAAATACCTATATAAAAAAAAAGAACACTGACCTAAAGCCCACAAGAGTTTTGGAATCGTTAAAAAAATCGAACTCGATATAACAATCAAACATGACATTACGATGATAGAGAATACGAAAAAAGTGGGTCCCGCAATTCCGTCTGTCTGTCTGTGTGTATGTCTGTCTGTATGTCAGTCTGTACCTCGGCCTACAGCCTAAACAACTGAACCGATTTTCTTTAAACTTGGAGCATAAGATTTTTGGGGAAATCGAGCTTTTTTTTTATCTCAAAAAATAACGGTACTTGCCATAGGACCATTTTAAAAAAAAGTTATTTATCTTAAAAACAGCTCTAATGATTTTTTTTATTTTTTTGTGTGTTCTAGTTTAAAAAAAAAGTTAAGTTTTTTTGTTTTGAAAAATCATTTTTTTGAAAACGAGTTGATTTTTTTTTAAATTAAGTATAGTTTTAACTGCACATTATTATATTCTTAAAAATGACATACCAATTTTTTTTTTTTTTAATTTCAAGAAATTTTATATATAAAAAATTATTTCTTAACGATTTTAAAAATTTTTTCTGCATAAATTCACATTTTTTCCAAGAATTGATATGGCGTTCTTCATTCTGAGATTAAAACATTTAAAGTACCTACTTGTTTTATCAATTTAAAGAAGGTGTTTCATGCTTTCTTCCGCATATATTCAAATTTCCTTTATTCAATTTATTAAATGGATAAATACATATATATATGTACAAATAATTATTAATTATGTGTTTTATATTACACTCTATAAATAAAAAATAAATAAATTTGATGGCACAACAGCTCATGAAGAACTAGGGCCTAGTGACTTACAACTCTCAACCATTCCTGCGTGCGTGTCTGCAGGAATGGAAGGGACCTACAGTTTATTGCCGAATCCGAACGGCTAACGAGCGGCACTTTTCTGTGACAGGAGATACTCTTGGAGGATTTGTAAATTCCTCGCAAGAGGCAGTAGCCGTTTTTTCTTTTAAATAAATAGGTGGCGAGGCTGGGGATCGAACCTTAGACCTCCGGCATGACAGTCCACCGCACTAACCATCACGCCACGGCTACACTCAGTCTTTAAAATTCGAAGAAACTTTTACTACAAGAGCGAGTTCGTGCGACCTAGTCGTGCAATTTATTTTCCTGCGGTTCTGGAAGTCGGTGTACGCATCCGCACGCTGATGTCCCAGCGTTAATTGGCAATTATCATGTAGGTACCACTTTACGCCCTCCTCCTATTGCATTCATATATCTTATAACCTAAAATTAAAAAATCGCTGATATTTCTGTGATAAAAAAAATCGAACCTGTGATTTAAATTAAAACTACATACATACATATGTGCATATTGGAAATCAACACAATTTTCAGAACCTTGAGTGTCCTTGATGCCCAACAGTTTAGGTAACCATTTCTAATAAATAAGAATAAAGCTCTAAAATATATGATTTCAATAATGTAAAAAATATTTGTCCAAAAAAAATTTTAATTTCATATTAAAAATAAAAATTAATAATTTTAATAATCTTTTAAATATAAGATTTTCAATTTGCTGATTAAAAAAAGAAAAAAAACATATAAAATATTTCAAACATGCGTAAAATATTTTTTTTTATTTTTGTAAGATTTGCTCAAAGCTTTACCTTTTGAAAACTGAGAAATTTTGCTAAGGTATCCTGTGAGATTTCAAAAATTTAAACTGCCCACATTAAGCTAATATTTTATTCAAGATATCTGCAAACCAATTTTTCAATGTCAGGTAGTGGGTTTTACATTTCTTAGCTGTTTTCTGCACTTGACTATAATCAACCAAGCTGTTCATGTTATAGAACAGTTCATGTTTTCGAGATTCTACTGTATGTGTAGTAAAATCAGCCCAGCATAATATGTATGACACTAAAATATGTTCAACAAATAATAGTTTAAAATAAAATGGGGAAAATATTTTATTTTAAAACAGTTACGAGGTCGATATTTTTTATTGAAATAATTTCGATTGCTTAATTTTTGAGTACTAAAGGGCACAATTTTGTTTGATAAATTATTGTGAAATATTGATTCAGCTTTGATCAACATTAACAATAGGAGTGTGTGATTATATTTATTTAATTCCATAGTTTCATGATTCGGTGCGTGAGAATATAGTATTTGGTAAATAAAAGAAGTTACATAATAGCATTTCGTATCTTAGAGTGAAAAACAGCTATAAGAGTTTTTACAAAAAAAAATATTTGAAACATTTTCATAGATATTGAAATATAAAAAGTAAACATTTATAATTCCAATGAATTTGACAAATTTGAAATTTTGTTTGTATTTTTTGGTATTTTTTTTATATAATCTATTCTTAGTCGATTGTTACTTCACAATTTCAAACAGGTAATTTCCTTGGAGTTTGCGTATAATCAAATTGAAGTAAAAAATTCAAAATTCTCTTCTCTTCTTAAACTCTCAAAAATATTAAACCTTTTTGAAATGAAACTCGATGAAAAAATATAGAATTATAAACCATCTCCGTGGATTGAAAAACTTAAACTCGACTAAATATGTGTTATCATGTTGAAGGACAAACAAATATAATGTAATTTATGAAATTTCAGATTCACCCATAAAAATTAGACAAACAGGCAAGTTTTGAAAAAAAAATTCTACAAAATTCAAGTTCTAAGAGCAAGTTGTACAAAAACAAACATGTTTCAATATTTAATCCGTGGTTCTGTAATTTAAACTATGTTTAAGCTGTTGCTAATCAAAACTCGATAAACTGTGGTTAAACGATTGTTCAGGTAGGTATGTAATTGGCTTTTATCACATGGTCGAACCATTACTCTTAAACTTTCAGTGGGGGTTTGGTAAAGGGGAGGGGTAAAAGTTTAGCTTTATGCCTCGAATTTATCAATTTAAAAAAAAAAAAGTGTGAAACAAAAAAAAAACAAATATTTTATTTTTAAATCCAGAAAAACTTGCTTACAGCCAATTTCTTCACAGAGTCCTGATGCTAATATCGGTACTAGTCCTAAATTTAGTACTAAAATCGGTATCAACTCATTTCTTGACACAAGTACTATAAGGCTTACGGTTCGCGTACTGATTCATCGGCCGATTTCGGGTCGGAAACTATTCGGGCCACTGTCTCGGTCGTTCGTCTGTATATGCTCCTGCCGTTATCGGACGATAACAACCCGTACATTTGTAAAGTATCAATTTTTTCGCATGCATAATCGCAAGTAATAACTGACAAACTGACGAAAAATCCAAATATATTCGGAATTTCGGATTCGTCCGTTGATCGGTAATTATCGGGCGTTATCGTCCGGAGTGTTATACGCGCTCCCTTCCTTTTAAATACGTTTGGTTGAATGTTCGAACATACGGAATAGGTGTACGCGAGCCGTTAGTCTTGTCAATTTGGTACCGATTACTATAGTTAGGACTCGGTACTAGCTACATAGCTCCTCAAAATAAGCAAGGAACTGGTTATTATTCCAGTTGTTAGTACTCAAATCGGAACCAAATGATTTCTTCACATGCATTGCATAAGTACTAAGCCCTAGTCCTGTTGTACCGAGTACTAGTAAGGACTTGGAAATCAACATTCTAGCAGGTTAATACTTAAATGGGAGCAATTAATTTTATTTGGTTTAAAAATTTCTTGGCTGTTGTTCTGAAGAAATAGCTAAAAAAAAAATTTGCAAACGTTGTTAATTTTGATAATAGAAAATGGATTTAGTTGTTGGTGGTGATAATGTTTTTCGCGATTTCGAAATCGGTGAAAAAGAAGAAGAAGTTCGCCTTTTGAAACATTGCTCAGTTTTGATATAACTTCTTAACCATATGGTTTTTTTTTTAAATAAATCTAAGATAAGAGTTTTTTTTCTAATTTTATTGGTTCTTAGATTTTCAACTTTTAAAAAATAATTAAGACATTCTATGCAGATAGCGGTTGCCAGTTTTATGAAAACATTGGCAACCAAAAGTTTAGCATAACTGCGACATTTGGGTAAATTTGTCCAAAAGCCAGTAATATTTTCAGAAGTTGAAGTGGCCGCTGGCGCTAATGCATTTTACCGATTCCTTGACTACCTTTCGCGTAATCGGAAAATATCGTTAGCGGACTAAACGTTGCGTTGTTAAAAAAATGGACGGGAATTGATGCACGGTCAAATATGTCACCAATATTCGAATTGTAGGCACATACAGCTGCCATACAAATATTATTAAGCTTTTTTTTCAAATTTTAACAAAAACAACTCAAACATTTTCGATTAAACTTCGTACCTATAACGACCAAATTATTTGTAAGAAAACTGCGTTTCATGTTTTTGCCAAGCAATTCGCATTGCGGAGGCATAGGGATTTGATGTTTTTTTATAAAATTGCCCCATTTAAGTTATTGATTTATGGCTTCTTAATTTAGTTATAATTTTCCAGTCTGGTGCTTCTAAGTAGTTCAAACAAAATATTACATTCAAAAATTTTGAGAATATTTTTTTTGTTTAAACTGAAAAAATTATATAAAATTTTATTTTTTTAGTAAATATTTTTGACCTTTTTCTTAAATTTTTGCGTACAATATTGAACTAACAACATAAATCATTGATAAGATCGGGTCTTGTCTTTTATTAAAAAGATAAGTTTATAAGAAAGTTTGAAAATAAAGTTTGAAAAAAAACTTTCAGATTTCAAGAGTATTGAAAACAAAATGTTGGGAGCTAAAAAAATGATTTTTAAACCCAAAAATCAATTTTTTTACATACATATCCGGTTTTGCTTATAAGTACCAGGCATAAGTACTATCATTGTTTCACTTTCCCTAAAAAGTTATTATTCCTAATTGAAAAAAAATTGCACTACCTACTCACCGTTATTATTTTATATTTGAGTTTTATCTCAAAAGCCAATAAAATTGAAAAAACAACCTCTTCTGCGGCACAAAACTTACTATAATTTAATTTAGTGTAAACAAACAATTGCTTTTTTATTTGTTTCCGACTTCGAAATACCTAACATTTAAGTCACTAACTTATCTTTCCATATAATAAATTCTTAATAAATATTTATCGCATTCCTTTCCTTTCATTCAACTGAATGTTTTGCAAGAAAAAAAAATTGTACTAACATGGAGAAAAGAAAAAGTATTGATTACAACCCAAGAATACATATTATTGAGTTTGTAAACCTAAAAAATAATCTTTAAACAACCCCTAGCAAAGAAAGAAGCAAAACACCCTCTAAGAAAAGTATTAAATTCCATTTTTCTTTTCTTTATAATTTCTCAAGCCAATGCACTTGTCTTTAAACTTGCTTTGGAAATAGCAATATTATGCACAAAACCACCACACATGCTGACAATGTTCTTATGAAAAATAATGTAGTTTCTATAAAGTTTTTCATACGAAGCGCACACATTTTCGTTTCTACAAATAATTAAATTAATAAAAAAAAATCTAACAAAAGTTTATAAAAAAAAAAAATCTTATATTTAAATAAAATAATTACTATAATCTATTTCGCTTAAAGTGATCAATGGATAAGAGAGAGAGAATCTATCGTACTAACTTCATATTTTGAGATACAATGGTTTTTAAAGCTTATGGGGCTTCACATTTATAAAGTTTAAACTTATGTGCTTATGTACATACATCTATCACGAGTTAAGGCAAAATTTATATTTTATTTTTGTTTATTTTTTTTATCTCTCTCACGATAAGGTGTGAATATTTGCCATAATTTTAAACAAAAATTAATCATATCATTTTTGAATCTTATCGGCGGCGCGCCGAGACTTTGCTTACTGAAAAACTTCAGTGAAGCCTTGCGTTCGAGTCCAGTAAAAGTGTTTTTTTTTCAGACCGCAAGCAGTCTGTTTTTTTCGGGAGTTCGGTTGACGGTGAATGTATGGTGTTTGAAAACAAAAATTTGCCCTAAAAAATCAAAAATTATTTGTTGAATTTAATTTAAAAAAGAATAAGACAATAAAACAGTGTTTCAAAGAAGAACAAAATATGTAAATATTATATCTTAACAAACACGCAATGTTTTTCCATAAAAATTATACACAAATTGTGTAACCTTTAAACGTCATGTGTACCTATATGTTTACATTCTCAAGTCATGCAATTTCAAGTCGCATGTGATCTTAAATTAATTTTTAAATGGTTATATGGCTATTTAGTGATTTAAAAATGGAAAAGAAAACAACACCAACAACAACAACAAAGTGGTTAATTTAAGTATCTGTTTGATGTGCTATTCATTAATGTCAAAAATGTGGTAATTTATTTAATCCACAATTAAGTCAACAAACATAACGTGTTTTGTTTTTTTTTTTTGTTAAAAAAAATGTGGCTGTTGATTTGACCTTGAAAATTAAAAGCTTTTTAAAACTTTTCTCAAAATGCAATTTTTTTTAAACTTTTTTATACGTGGGTACTCACGATATTTTACTTACTTATGAAATTCTTTAACTTCAATTAACACTCACCCATGACGAATATTTAATTTTTGCAAAACAAACAAAAACAAGACGCAGGTTTTGACTGTCGGTTTTGATTGCTTTAGAAAAAATTTAATGTGCTTCTGCCATCAACTGTTAATATTCTTGTTTTTTTTTTAATAATTTTGTCAAAAAATACCAGTAATACTTTTACTTTCCTATCGAATTTCTTCTATAACTAGAATAGAAAATAGTAAGTACAACAGATGTAGTCGTAGTCGTAGTGCTTCACTGCTTACTTAGAGATGACAGACCTACAAAGTTTTTCTTTCCCAAAACATTATTAGTCCAGTAACCTTGTCGTCTCATAGGAGGGCGTGTTTGCGTTAGATCCGGTAGTTCTGATTTTTTGCTGATTCGTTTATGATATTGGTCTCATGAAAAACCCAAGTTTTCGAACTCGAGCGCCGAACGCATCATGGTCAAAAATAAAAAAAAACCGCGAAATGTGTATGCGCTTTTTTCAGTTATTGGCAATTTTAACACCAAAGGATTAGTGCATGGGATTTAGCAATAATAAATTTATAACAACAAGTAGTATAATTTTCAGTATAAAAAAAAATATGGTTCTTGGCACAAGACGCATAAAAATACTAGAGCGCATAAGTTGAGTCAAAAGAAGAAAAAAATCTGCTGGAGGGGGTAAGTCTATATCCCTCCGTTTAATTGGGAGGGGAAATTTTTCAAAAAACTGAATTGAAATAGAAAACGACTCATAAAAATCCAACGAATTTTTTTTAGAATAAAATCCTATATAACTTTTTTCAAAGCCAGGAATCCAATCTTAAATTTTCTTTTTAAATAAAGTTTTTTAAGTCAACAGCTTTTGAACAATTCCATTTCAAACTCGAAAATTAGGAAAAAAAACGTAGTTTTTTGGGTTTAACTATTTTTTTTTATTAATTTACGTTGATAAGTACCATTTTTATTAAAAATAATCAATTCCCTTATTAATTTCAAATCAAATACTGAAAACGAAATGCTTAAATGTTTTCTTTATTTTGGAAATAACCAAAAATAACGAAATCCACTACTGCCACTATAAAATGTATGTACTATAGCTGCCTTACCAAAACCTCCCATAGAACAGTTATCTTGATATTTGACTTTCAATATCTATGGGGTAGGGTAACTAAATATATAATTTATATCTTTTAGTGAGGAACAATTATGAGTGGGTTTAAAAATAAATTCAAATTTGATGGCACAACAGCTCATGAAGAACTAGGGCCTAGTGACAGTAGGGCAGGAATGGAGGGGACCTACAGTTTATTGCCGAATCCGAACGGCTAACGAGCGGCACTTTTCTATGACAGGAGATACTCTTGGAGGATTTGTCAATTCCTCGCAAGAGGCAGTAGCCGTTTTTTCTTTTAAATAAATAGGTGGCGAGGCTGGGGATCGAACCTTAGACCTCCGGCATGACAGTCCATCGCACTAACCATCACGCCACGGCTACTACTATGAGTGGGTTTATTATTTAATATTTTTGAGTATAACCTAAGCCTACTTAAATCCAGTGTAAATGGTCACACTGTCCTAATATTTTGGTATAACTCAAGAAATAATACGATATTGTTTATAATAGTTTTACTTAAAAACCAATTAACTGTCGGTCCCCTCCTTCCTGCAGACACGCAAACAGAAATGGTTGAGAGTTGGAAGTCACTAGTGACTAGGCCCTAGTTCTCAATGAGCTGTTTTGCCATCAAATTTACTTATTTTACTCAAAATTTATTAAATGAATTTTTTTCAGGAAATAGGATTTTCTATAAAAATTGTATGTGTTACAAAAACAAAATTTGAGCATAAAAACTTAACAAAAACTAAACTAACAAAGTACTTATTTCAAAAAAAATCATTTATTTATTTTTGAAATACAGAAATTTGAAAAAAAAAAAAATGTTGTAATGTTTTTTAAAATCCAGAACTTAATTTTTAAAAATTTTGTTATTCGTGAAAACAAATTTTAAAAACTTTACAAATTTAAAATTCTTATTAAAATTAAATCCGCCTCGTGGCAATTTTTATAAAAATCGACACAAATATTGAGTTTAAAAAACAAAAATCAAACTTTTGAACTTTAAACTTGTGGTACTTAATCAAAATCATTCATTTTCGGAACAAGCGAAAATATGGAAGGTGTCATTTAACGTTTTCCCATATAAAGGTAGCTTATACATATTTTACTTAAATTTACTGTTTTTTTTTTTTCTTTTTTTAATCTTTCGAGCCATTTTTGAAAAAATATGTACCATTTTCCAAAAATGTAAAAAAAAAATTGGAAGATACGAAAAAAAAAAATAATATTCTAACTAAAAAAGATGAAAGAACATTCCTCTAATTTAGTTCGGGCTTGGAAGAAATCTAACATGAAAGGAGCTTCTTTAATCAAATTTTGATCGAAATTGTTGAATTCGTTAACGAGAAAGTCGAAAATCAAAATATTGGTTCTACCATCAAAATCAGTTTATATATTTTTTTCTACAAACAAAATAAAACTGTATAGGTACTCAAAAAACAATAGCTAGGTAAAAGCAAAGCTTACAGTCTCGAAAATGGCTTCGACTAGTTTAAAGGTAGATACTTACTTACTAATAACATTTACCTACTAATTTTACTGACCAAAATATTTATTTTAATTAAGTTTGTCAAATTATAAAACATAAAATAAACTATGAACTGCAAGCTTCAGTAAATTTATTATTCCAATGCTATCTTATCTGTTCGTCATATTATTTTGTATATTGGCTGCTCTTAACTTAAAATAAAAAAAAAATAGATTACATCATATACAAAATCTCTGAACCTTTATCGATCGTAATTTGTTTTGTTCCTAAACTTTTGCAGAATGTTTTAGTGATTGATATAGACGCAATCATTTCATATCGCACGGAACGGACGAACAAAAATAAAAGGAAATACAGATAGATACGTTACCAGTATAGCTCCGAGGCTAAACAATAATTTATTCGGCTCGAACAAAAGTAAACAATCTCAATCAATCAAATGTTGTTAAACTCGATACTTCCTCCGTGATGCCACACACACATTTCAGCCGATGGCAATTTTGGCATAGCCACGACGATATCCATAGTTATAGTGTCCCAACGAATTGCTCACGATGAAGTGTGGCAGTTCTACGGTGGTGCCACTTAAATCATAGCCGCCGACAATTTGTATTGCATGGTTGGATGGGCTATTGCAATTTCCCCATTATTTCACACCATTACCAATACGTAAAGTGTTTTCATGGCAGAGCATACACAAAGGCAATCATTTGACCTTTCAAGGTCATCAGGAATGTTCTTCTTAGCCTACGAAGCTGAAACGAAATGGTTTACATTACATTACCCCTGACAATGACTCCCTCTTTTGACTGACTTACCTTGACCCTGTCTGGAGTTTTAATTGTTGTTGGCAAAAAATGTTGGCACTTTTAGATCTAACACTTGGGTAGGTAAACGCACGTTTCGGCTAGATAGTCATCTTTTTCTTCTTCAACTTACGGAGTAATCGGCATTTGCCACCACCTTCACAGTCATGTCATAGTTTTAATTCCCAGCACAATCAATCATCTGCTAAACACCGAATTCATTTGCTGCCGAGAAGTTCAATTTGCAGGTAGGCATGCAATCCAATTTATCTATGACACTCAGTTGGCTGGGCAAGCACGAGCCACATCCTCTCTTTGGTTTCGGATTGGGGTAATGATGCATCTTTGCGCCAATCAACACTCTGTGGCTACGGAGCTGGTCCATTGTCAAAGTTGTTAAGTTCATATCTGATGTAGACAAAGTTATGCGACCATTCTGGTACCGCTTTATAAGTTCATTAATTACCGAAAATGACAGCCCTGCTTGAGGTCATCTTTTATCATTTCAAAGGTGTTTTTGTAGAAGAGAAGCATGGTTGATATTTCTGTATTGTCTTTTGTGTCAACTTTTTGGGCATTTAATCACTTTAAATATTTTAAAGTTTCTCTTGTTTTCAACTGGATTTCCATGTTATGCCAGCTGCTGTCAACGCTGTCAATAGAATTCAGAAATACCGGTTAAATGTGTAAAACAGTAAAGGCTCTCATATAAAATAGAATATTAAATGCTGACTAAAAACTTATAACTTCGTGAATAGCCTCACTGACATCTGAATTGATATTGATAGCTGATTAAGGAAAGATACAAAGACCCCGAAACTAATACTTGCCCTATAGAGCAGTAAAACACTTTGAAACTTTTAAATAACACTATTAACCAAATTTTTTGTTTTGCTGCCGAAGAAACAAAGTACACTTTTCTGAAGTTTTTCGGTAAATCTCTCCGATATCTGTTTTCTTTTCCGAAAAGTCTTAAGTTAAAGTTAGTGTTTAGAACAGTACACCAAAAAACTTCGGAAAAGTGTACTTTTTTCTTCGAAAAAATCACTTTTGGAATAATTTGCTCACTGAATTCGCTTATTTTATTTAATTATTAAAATTAATTATTTAATGTCGTGCATTTATCGTAAATTTGTCGTGAAAGAAAAAAAAATAGAAATTAAAAAAAAAAAAGTTTCAATTAAATTTTTCCAACAACTTAGCATTAGCACAACTTTAAATGGCTATAAAATTTTTCCTAGAACCTTTTTTGCTTTAAACTTTGTTTAAAAATCGCTCGATGTCCTTAAATACGTTAAAATATCAAAATATTTGTCGAGCCCTTTTTTCTAAAAAACTTCCATTAAATATGACAAAATACACAAAAAATGGAACTTTTTCATCAATTTTGATAAAAACAATAGGTCGTGAAAGAAAAAAATTTGTCGCATTTATTTTTTAAAAACTATACCCCTGGTAATGCTTACTTAACAAGTTAGCATTATTACACCCCTAATTATTTAAAACAAAAATTTGAGTACGTCATTAATATTGTCGTCCGATATTTTTTTTTCTTTCACGAAAAATTCATGACAATTAATGACGTACTTAAATTTTTTTTAAATAATTTTGGGGTGTGGTAATGCTAACTTGACTGTCAAGTAAGCATTACCAGGGGGTATTAAAAAAAAAAAAAAAAAAAACAAGCCCGATATTTTTTTTTCTTTCACGACAAATTTAAGACAAACTCACGACAATCAATCCCATTATAGGTTTTTCAAAATTTTGGGGTGAAGAAACTTGATAGTCTTGTCAACGAAGACCTAAAATCATAAAATAAATATGCAAAAATCCAAGGAGTCTGGGTTATTTATTTAATTTGTAGCCTGTAGGAATGACCCTCAGGTTCAACATGCTTAAAGTCCCAAGCCCAGGGCCGCGAACTTAAGCCAGTAGAGGCGGTTAAAGGTCTACTTTTTTTTAGTTTTTCGCGAATATTTTGAAAACCAAGCGAATGAGTGCAAAAGTTTGCACTACAAAATCAAATTAAAATAAATTCAATTTCTTACAAAATATGTTTTAATATTTTTTTTCGCTGGGAGCAACATTAAGAGAGATGCGGGTCAGGAAATGTCAAGAAATCTAAAAATCGGTCATTAGCTTTTAAAAGTTAGTGTATTAATCAATTTGACCCAGAGATAACAGATATAAAATAAGTAAGTATATAATACATTCATAATTATTCCATTAACGAGTTGTGTGATAGAGTAGGGGCTTAAAGCAGATGGTGAATTTCCAAATTTAAGTGCTTGCATTTATATGAAAAATACTGTTTCTTTAAAGGTAAAAAACATACTGGTTGTTTCCAAGTTTACTGACAATAACTTTGTAAAATGATTTGCAGACATTTACTAAGAAAAAACTCGTTTGGGAGTGGGGGTCTATGTCCCCCCGTTTACAAGGGAGGGACCATTTCCTTAAGGATTGGGGTAAAATGAATAACTAATTATTTAAAGAGATCGGAAGTACCTAGATTTTTAATATCCAAAGACCCATTCTTTAATTTTTTTTACAACAAGTTTTTTTCAGTTAACGGTTTTTGAAAAAAATTTATTTGAAGAATTAAATTTTAAAAACAAAAAAATTTATGATATTTTTTGAAATTTTTTGTACCAAAGTGCTAAATTTTCATTTTGTATAGCCCTATTTTAAATTTTATCCAAGAGCTTTAAATGCGTTTTTGGAACACCTACCCATCAGATATGAGAGTTATACTCAAGCTTTGATCGAATGAAGGTATTACTGTCGGCGTTTTTGGCAACACCGAATATGTGGTCGGTCCACAAAACGTATCTGTGATGCATATACCGACAACTGAAAGTTGTTCAGTTGCTTTCACGCAAAATGTGCTCATGCATAGCGGCATGAGGGGCTGATTTCACTTTAACAACAGGAGACAGCATTGAATTTTTGGTGCATCAAATTCTACGTGGTTTCTGATACAGCATTGGTCAATGCTGTCGAGATTAGAATTTAATGAGCTCATACGCTGCCGCTGCCGCAACTCCTTTGCGCACGCCACTTCTTGTGGTCTCTTATTGTTAGTCTATAAGAAAATATAATACATACAATCAAGTAGGTAGATGTAGTAACCGGCGGCGGCGGCGGTGGCGCAGTCATGAATTTTGTTTACCTTTATCTGTAAAATATATCAATCGAATCAATCGCGACACTAATATTGTATTGACGAGAAATTTATCAAAAACAAGTGTTTTCTCATTCTATCAATAAAAGTTATCAAATGTCTTATCATTTGGATTGCTTCTATTTAGAACGATAAAAGGTAAATTAAAATTTACTTTTCTAGACCACACATTAGGTTGGGTTGCAGGTTAATAAAAAGATCAAGGTTTTCTTAACCTCATTTCAATATTTGTATTTCTCTCAGTACATATTTTGTACATATTTTGTGTTTATTGATATTGTTTGTTGTGTATTTCGGTGTTATTTATATGAATATTATATAAATGTACAAGTACCAGAACTTGGAAGGTCATAATGATTGCTCAAATAGAGCAAAAGCGACTTGTTTTGACTGATAAAAAAAAATAAATTAGTTTGGTGCAGTAGTTTTTATTATTTTTAAGTAAAAAGTTTAAAAAAAAATTGTTACATTAAGGAATATTGTTTTGAAAATGTTTGAATACAAAATAGTTTTGACTTAAACTCTACAGCTTAATGTGGAACATTGCAGAATCGGCACAGTAACTACTTCAACAAAACACGTCATATGTTTTTAAACTAGACCACATTGTTGTTGATACAATTTGGAAACGTTTAATGTTGCTCCTTGCTTAAAAGATGAAATGCAACGGTATATTTTTCCGTGGGTATTTCAACCACAATTCTTAATTCTTCAAAATTAAATTCAACAAGTAATTATTGAAAACAATAAACACAAATTCCAACGAAAATTTAATTAATTTTACATCTAATTTTTTAGTGAAAAATAAGAAATTAAATTATTAAAAAGTTATGAATAAATTTCATTAAATAAAATGAAATTATACAATTTTAATGACCTGACCTCATTTAAGTGCAACACTAATAATATTATTCTTGCTGCAACAGCTGTTATTGGAATAATTGGTGGTATTTACCTATTAACACAGAGCACTAGATCTGTTGCAAGGTAAGTAGGTACTTAGTTAACATTAAAACTAAACCAAAAAAAAAAAAACATTATTACAGCATAACTTGTATTTTAAACACTCCCAAGTCCCGTTTCCATTATATAATCCAAACAAAAGCTTCCGCGATTACGAGCATTCCTCATTACGACTATACAACTCATTTTAAGGTAATGCAGCATAATCCGGCTAATGACTTGCCCCGAAACAAACTATTCACGCATGCTCTGCTCATTTTATGCGCTGCGCGAATACCAAACGTTGTTGTTTTGATCCAAAAAAGGGTGGCGTAACTTAAAAGTAAATTCAGAAAATTAAAAACAAAAACAAAAAAAAAATAATCGAATCTAAAAAGAAGTAAAATGCGGCAGTCACAACACAACACAGAAGTTGTTGTTGTTCGACGACAACTAGGGTTAGTTTCAGAATCACCTCACCTGTCATGCAATCGTAACTCCAAACAAGTGCGGCCAAAAAAAGTAGTGGAACTTCAATAGGAATATAGAGAAGAAGTACGACAACAAGAGCCTTACTATCTACCTGGCCGAATTTGTTCGGACGGTGCGGTGTGGTAACATACTGCTCTGAAACGTCACACGAATTCGAAATATGTGACTTCATTTGGCGGCAACGGCAATAACCTGTCAACTGTGAAGACCAAAACACCACAGAACGGAAGTATGAACGAACATACAGATAAAAATTGTTACCATGTGTGTTAGGGAATGAATTTAATTTGAATGTAGTTTTGTGCAGTTTTTTTTTTTTTTTTTTGATGGAAGAATAATATTTATTGTTGAGGATTTTATTCAATACAAAAAAAAATGTGCTTCATTCAATTCTAAAGCACATATGTATTCAGAATGTACTGATTTTATTTAGTAGGTTAGGTACATATTATAGATCTGCATGAATTATTCATTTGATCTATATTCAAATGGTTGTTCTGTGTGCTTGTTAGTAAATGAGTATTCATCTCATACTGTTTTCAAACATCAGGTAATGCATTCATTCACATATCAAGCATTGAGTACAATGAGTTGGGTGCAATAAGTTAATGAATGTCTTGAAACTAGCATGCAGACCTCTAGTACATATATGAAGAGACATGCTGCATATCCTTCACAAGCGATAGGGATAGGAAAATAAAAAAAAAAAAACAATTTTTCAAACAAAATTAATTTTTTAAATTTAAAATTTTGTTCTGGGCATTAATTTATTTACATTAAACTAAAGAAGCATGTTTTCAGTAAATAATTCCTGCGCATCGACCTACAAAACTGAGATTTTTTACCCAACCCGTTTTTCCTTTCAGGCCCTAACATGAGTTACTTACATGTATAAATCAAAAGTGGTGAGTGGGCGGCACCCCTGAACCGCGAAATATCTTACAACAAGACATTAGAAATATGTATATATCGAACAAAATGCTGTTATTATAGCCCTTCCACCATATCCCATCGAGTATTAATACTAGAGCCCCCTATTGCTCGTGTACACGTGTACCCTTGTTACACGTGTAATTAAATTATCCGTGTATGAACACGTGTATTTAAAGATGATTTTTTTTGTGAAAACCTAAAAATTTGATCCCGGATAGAATTTAATCGACATTTTAATTCAATTTTCTCATCGATTTAGTTTATTAAATCAGAAAATCGTCTTATGCTAAATTAATTTGTATTTATAAATCCGTCGTTTAAATTTTTTACGCAAATACTTTTTTGATGAAATACAGGACACCCCGATTGGTTTTAAGAAATAATTTTAATTACACGTGTATTTTTATTTACACATGTATTTATAACCTACAAGCCTATACACGTGTACGCGTGACACGGATACACTTGTACACGTGACACGAATACACGTGTAGCTAAATACACGCTTAAAATCGAGAGCTCTAATTAATACATGTCAAAAAAAAGTGTGATAGAATCACTTACGACTGCCAAATTTGTGTGAAGAAAACGATTTTCATATTTTGCTTCCACACTTTCATCCAAACAAATCAATTCACCATAACCTCAAATCCCAAGTGGGATAGAATGTCAATGATGGTTTTAAAACCAATCCTAAATATTTTCATGTATTAACACATGTCAAATGACAAATAGTGTGAGATGAGCTGTCAAGTCGTGTGGGATGAAATTTCATATTTTGTTTCCACACTATTAACCTGATTTACTTCCCACTTTTTTGACATGTGTTAATACTCAGTGGAATAGTATGGATTGGTGAATTACAACTTGTGGAGTAGACTTACAATTTTCAGCTGAATCTTAAAATCAAAGGTGAGATGCACTTTATTTTTCATGATAGGAGATACTCCTTGAGGATTTTCAATTCCTCTTAAGATGATAGAGGCTTGGATCCGATCCCCAGACCATCGGCTTCACATTCCTTTGCCTTTAAGTAGTTCTACGTTTCTAAGATTTTCTTTTTCTCTCTAAATTGTATCGTTATTATTAACCGTGTCATTGAGGACAACTTTAATTTATTTTATTATCTGATTTCTGAATTAATCCATCAATGCAGCTATTTTAGAACCGAACCAAACCTCAAAAATTCCATAAGAAGAATTTATTTTTAAAATGTGCTTCATTACTATACCACAATGCTAAAATTAAATTATTTAGTTTTTCTTTCTGACCAACCCTCATTGTCAATGATCAGGTGCGATTATTCTTTGAGCTCACCTTTGTATCCGTATCCCCATAGTTGTTAGTTAGAATTGAATTTCCGCGGTAATCGGTTAAAAAGAAAATTTTTCAAAATAATTCTAAGATCCTTCGTCGAATTGCAAATAGAATCCTTTATTTGAGTTGAAATTAGTATTTGATTTTGAGTTTCCTTGTAAATAAATAAATAGTGATAATACTGATAAAGGATCTGTGATATATTAAATTAGTTTTTTTTTTTTTTGAATGTTTGTGCACGTGTATTAAGTGTTAAGTGATGAGTATTGAATTCTACGCTTTTCCCAGAAGGTAGGTCATAATTCAAAATATTTTTACCTATACACATGAGTTGCAGTGTTTATCAACTCCATAATATTTGTTTATGTTCTAAAACACTTCATGTGTTTATTGTTTACATTACAATAAGAACTAGGCCAACGTTTGTAGATATGTTAATCATATTTCAGAAAATATATATAAGCAGTGATAAAAGGGTATATGTATGTACATTTGTACAACACCCATACAATGATCATTGTTAACTCAAGCGCAAATACTAACATCGATGAAAATTCAATGTCACTCACTACGAAAAAACACATTTTTTTGTGGTTTCTTTCCCTATTTTTTTTTTTTTAATTAAATAAGATACATATTGTGTTATTGTTGCAGCTACATAGTACCTACCGAAAATGCATATAGACTTAGAAAAGCTGGAGTCTTGAAATCTAGACTCAATTCACTTATTTGTTTAACCAAATTATATTATATTAATTAAGGCCAAACCACCTACAACCTACATCAATGCGAAGTGAAATCAGAATAAAATGAAAAATTAATAAATCTTGCGCCGAAAGGTTTACAAAAAATAAGTTTTGTTTAAGGTTTGGTTTATACATATGTTTTTGTTTCGAAATCGAAAATTTCTTCCTATTTATCTTTTCCACGCCTGGAAAAAAAAAAACAATTTCTCTTTACACGCATTTTACTTCGCTTAGGGCCAGTTATATACAGTCGTGGTTCAAATTTTGATCCGTGGTTCAGGAATTTTAATTCACCGATGTCGGCGGGTTAACTTAGGTCTAACGATGGTATAGGAATAAGAAACTACTTTTACTATAAAATTCCGGAACAAAAGATAGAGAGTTCCTAAAAGTCATTTAAGATTTAGTCTGAATTTACTTTGGAAATTTTGTCGGCATTAATATTTACATCAGATTGCAAGGATTAGGCCGTGAGCGGTTTAAAATTTCGATTAAATTTTATCCGAGATTAAAATTTGACATTTCTGAGACGAAGTTTGTGTGCTTTTTTCAACTATTGGAGATTTTAAAAATTCATGCCACTTTAATCACTTTGATCACTAAGAAAAACGCGACTTAGGTTTTTGGCAAAAATTCGCTCTTTTGAGAAAATTGCTTAATTTTTAATTTATTTAGGTAGAGCCTTATAAATGGATCCACCAATTTTATTATAGTTTTGTAATCTAGTGCTTTCAAATATTTCTAACAATATTGCATCTAAAATTGTTGAAAAAAAAAATAATTTTTTCGTTAAAATTTACCTATAGCTACAATATTCTTAATTACTTCCACAATACAGTCGTATCTATATAGGGTGATTGGTATAAGGTGCACCAAAAAGCTGGAAAAAACAGGAGAAGCAATTTTCTAAAATAATTGACTTAATACAAAAAAAAAAAATATTAAAAAACAACGGTAATGATTAAAACGACGTGCTATACTTTTTTGTTAAGCCAGAAACATGTGCTTTCATTTTATTATTTATAAATTAAGTTCTTTTAGTAAACAGTTTTTTAAAAATTAATTTTCAAACTTAAATTTTTGAAAAAAAAAATAAAAAATTGTGTTCAAACTGATTTTGTTCAAAATTTTAAGTTATTTAGTAGTATTTTTATTTTTAATATTCAATACCCCCATCAATTTTTAGTCAAAAACTGAAAACCAGATGTCAAAATGTAGTCTAATTTTTGAGAAAATTGAAAATAACAAAAGTAAGTTTTCCTTAAATTCGACTTCCATCCGTTATTTTGTTGTTCAAAAGATCCTCTTTCTACAAATTAAGTAGTAAAGTAGATTTAGTTATTTTCAATTTTCTCAAAAACTAAAGGACATTTTAGCATCCGGTTTTCTTTTTTTTATTGAAAATTAATAAGAGCATTGAATTTTGAAAATTCAAATTATACTTATTTACATAAAATTTTGAAAAAAATTAATTTGATTTTTTTTTTTCAAAATTTCGAGTTTGAAAATTAATTTTTAAAAAACAATTCACTAACACAACCTTTTTTAAAATGAAGATCAAAGAAGAGATTTCTGGCTTTTCAAAAAGGTATAGCATGACATTTTAAATTGTACCGTTGTTTTTAAATGTTTTTTTTTTTCTGTTTTAAGTCAATTTTTTAGAAAAATGCCCCTTTTGCCTAAACGGGCGTAAATAGACCCCCCCCCCTCCCATACGATTTTTTTTTGTCTTAACCCAACCTACTCGTTTCAGCTTTTTGGTGCACTTTATACCAATCATCCTGTATATTTTTGAATGTCGAAACGGCTCCAGGATAAATTATTTTATACCGAACCTGTTTCCGTGTTACCGGTTATATGAGGAATAAGCCATAGAAGGTAAAAAATTAGTTGAAGAAAATATATAAGTTAACTTTTGTTTTTAACAAGTCTATCAATGAGAATACTTACAAGGCTCTATTTCATGTCATTTTTATATGTTCATAACTTATGTAAGCTTTAAGAAGTACCGTCCGGAAGAATAAATTAATTTTAATTTTCTAATATCTGGTAACCGCCAGAAGTATAGGCAAGGAAGAAATGGGTTTTCTGTTTTCTGTACCACTTTCAAATTTTAGAAATTGTTATATACGGTCTTAAATCTAAAGTGAAACTGATGTTTCATCTCGCTTCAAATATCTAAGCACCTGAAAGATTGACGAGAATCTTGTATATCTGGATGAGTGATCTTATTTTAAAATTTACCTTACAAAACAGATCGAGCAATTTAAATTTACCCATGCGGACTGTCCGGGTATAAGATATTAAATATTCGAATTTTTAACGTTTATTTCAACTGATCAAATTTCTTAGTGGTATACTTCCAGGCGAGATCTATCTCGAAGTTACATTTCAAAAGCTTATTTCTACCTTTGAATAAAGCTTTTTTTTTAAATTTTAACGAAACAACAAACTTGTTGAGTCTATCTCGATTCAATTATTATTATCTAATTAAAAGCTTAACACGGTCTCGTAATACAAATCTAAATGCAACTTTGTAAGCCTAATGCCTACGACTGGTTCAACTTGTTATTTCTTCCGTGACGGCTCTTATATGCAAAACCTACTTTCTAGCTTTAAATACATATCCTAGGTATCGCACAACATCGGTCGGCGGCGGCACAACTGCATCGCAATAATTTAATAAGTACCTTCCTTATGCGATAAACACTTTCGCTTCGAGCGCCAGAGTGAACCAGACATTGTTACAGACAAATTTTTACAGACGACAAACAATTATAGTTAATATAGTTTTAATAACTTGTTTAAAGCTAACTTTCATTAAAATTATTAATTTTATATTTTTTTTACTTGTTTTGTCTAAAAAAAGAAGAAAACTTAATTTATGATAAAACATTCGTCATACGAAATTATGTCTTTGATTTATAGCAATACAATATTTTTGCTTTGATCATGATGATGGATTTATTTTCATAAATCTTTAAAGTTTGAAAATTGATAGATAAATAATATGTATCTTTAAAAAAAAAAGAAGCATGCTATAAATATGAATAATTACTTCTTTTATGTGCCAGACGTAAAAATTGACTAATATAGCCAATTAATTTGCCCATTATAATTCCGGACTTTTAACAAAATTCTATACTTAACATGCGCATTTACGAATACACTTCGATTCAACTGAATAAGCACAAAATTTTCTAAGGTTCGTTTTCCATTTTTTTCCAAACCTTGTGTGCATCATCTTATGATACTTATTGTTGGCTTATGATGTTGAGAAAAGAAATCAGAAAGAATAATTCAAAAAATACCGCTATATTTTTTCTGGCACTCTTGCAAAGCGTTCTATATGGAAAAATGCAGTTTTTTTTTGCGTCAACTAAATAGACACAAATATTGAAATTGTGAATAAAAGTAAATGGAATTAAATGAAACAAGTTTTTCTTATGGGGTTTTCCGTTTGCAAATTTAGATTTCAATGAAAAAATTGATTTATATTGTGGCGAATTGATTCAAATTGATTTATTTTTGTCACTGAGTTTGTGAATCATAGCTTCTATGTCAATATTTTAAAAAAATCTTCACCCCTCGATCTACTTTTAGAAGAGAAATATGAACTTGATAAAGTTGCCGGTTCATTTTAAACTGCTACCATTTTTTTATTAGCAATTATTTGCCACATTTTTCAAACATAGTTTTCACAATCGAAATATCGACGAAAAACATTTGCAAACTGACAGCTGGATTTATGTTGGTATTAGTACAAGGAGGGGTAAATCTGCCGAAAATTTAGATTTGCAAATTTGATTTAAAATCAAAAATAAATCAATTTATTTTGCCCAATGTAAAGCAAAAAGAGGAGAAATTGTGTTTTTGACAGATCCAAATCAAAAATAAATTAATTTATTTTACCAATGGAAAACCCCATTAAATAAGTTTTTTTTTGGTTATTTCTAATAGTGGGTACTGCTGCTTTTATTCATAAATTTGGTCCGGCAAGGAATCGTACAGCCTATTTATGTAGTCCAGCGAAATTTCACTCCAGACTAACTTAATGGCTACAATAAGAGATTCTCTATCCTTAAACTGATGGCCAGACTCATAAGCTTTTCATACTAACCATTCCCAAACATTTTCAATAAGGTTCAGGTTAGCTGAGTATACGGCGGCCATTGAAGCAATTCCCCATTCTGCTCCTCTATCTAATTTTTAACAATGCGTGCCGTGTGGATGGGGACGTTATCCTAATAAAAAGTCCACTTAATGGGTCCAAAAATATCCGAAAATTTTGGAAGTTTTCTTTCCAAGATTCCCTAGTAAGTAATTGTAGTCATTTTTGATGATTGGAACTCAAGCTCAATAGTGCCATAGTAACTAACTGCTCCCCATACCATAACACCGCCTTGGCGACTAAATGATGTCGCGTCAAAAAACTTCTTTACTCGCATCGTGAAAGTGGAAGGTAAAGCCATCAGGGCCATCAAAATTAAACTTTTTCTTATTCGAAAAAACCACGTGAAGCCACTCATTCTCCAATCTCATTCAGAGTCTAGAAAATTCTAAACGCATCATTTCCATTGCTCGTTTAGAAATGGTTTCTTTTGGAGTTTCAATCGTTTTAGATGATTAATGAAACACTTTTACTTACATCAGCTTTTTGTTTTATTTTGCCGCAGAATCTTGATTCTTTAAGTGGAAATAGATCACACTAAATCTTCGTTCATTTTTGTAAGCTTAAGCATTTTAGCCTTTTCAACACTATTTAGAGATTTTGACCTACCCATCTTCATTTAAATTTCAATTAAACGATTAAATATCATTTAGAATACTTCAACTGTTTATCTAATGTGCCAAAAACCTCAGAACGCTTATAAATAATAAAGATAATAACCTTGTGTCTATTATTAAAGCCCAAAATTCTGAAAAAATCGACAACGTAAACTAGAAAATAGTTGTGCTTATTCAGTTGAAGCGCAGTGTATATCAAAAATACTAATAGAAACGTCTTGGCTAGCAAATAAATCACTGAGTTATTTGTCAATTGACAAAAAAAAAATGAGTTTTAAAAGATCGGTATGAGACAAAAAAAATATTGAATGAACATTATTATTTATTATGTTTCACTTAACTCATACAAATTGTTTTATTATTATAGATATTATATTTATTTAACGTAATATAAAATTACAAAAAATTATTTAATTGAATAAAACTATACTTACTACTCTCAGTTATATATCACTTGACCCAATTTTAAATTTTTGGCTTATGCTCCCAAATCAGGCTTATCTCTCTAAACTGACTACATTATTTTTTCATTATTACCTAATTTGTTATAGAAATAAATTCGTAGTCATATTTTTTCCCAACTTCTAAATATGGGAAACATTTTGAACAAAATCAATGTCACAATAAAACGACATTGCGTAACTGCTTAATTTAACATTTTATGTTCGTGGGTGGGTATGTATAAAAATTCGATTAAATTTAAGGTAATTTTATTGTATAAGCTATTTTATATAGACAAATAAATAGAAATAGAATGTAGTTCGATATAGTGTGACTTGAATTTCGTGCACAATTTTTTTTATTCAATTTATGGACGCAACGTGTTGCCTCAAATAGATATTTAATGAATTCATTACAATTCTTGACCGCGCTTTGGAATGCAAATAAAAGCCATAATGTGTGTGCTATGAGCTATAGGTTAAAATCGATTTCTAAAGAACTGTGAATATTGTTCTGCATTATGCTAGAAAACTTATCTTGGTAAATATGAATTTATATTGGCGATAGAAATATTTTGAATCGACGAGACAGACGGTTTGATTTTAAATTTTATAAATCTCAAGGACAATATCTGCACTTCAAGTATAGAAATATGATATAGTAGATGTGTGTCATTTTATGCATTATGTACATATTATGAATGTTTGATTTTTATGTCAACCTTATTTCTTTGATTTTTTTCATTCTTTATTTTATATTATACTAGCTGACCGGGCAAACTTCGTTCCACCTATAGTTGAGTCGAGCAAGCTTCAATTGTTATCACGACTGTCCGAATTTTCCGGCCAAATTTTTCAATTTTTATTTCCGTAGTGTGTTTATCTGGTTCAGTATAAATCCAAAAAAAAATCTGCATCCAATTTGGTTGATGTTCAGCCGAATTATGTGCGTGCGAATAAAAAAAATAATTTAGAAAGTTTGAAATTTTAAGATGTTTTCACGATTTTCTGACTTTGTAGGTCGAATTTTTCGTTAGATTTTTTTCAATTTTTGGCTCCGTTGTGTGTTAATCTGGTTTAATACAAATCCAATAAAAAAATCTTCATGCAAATCGAATGATGTTAAGCCGAGTTATGAGCGTACGAACACAATTTCATTCCAGAAATGTTGAAATTTCCATTTCATTTTTTCAATAAAGTGGTGGGGAACTAATATGGCGGTCTGATTACAAAAAAAAAAAATTTACAGACGTCTTGCTGCTCCGTCAAAGTCGGCAGGAACACCACTGAACCCTTTGATGTCTTATTCTTGCCAATCGCTATTTCTTCGGGCTAAGAAGGCATTTGAGTATAATAAAGCCCTCTCTCAAAGTAAAGTAAACTCTTGAACAATCGGATAACAAAATCGAGTTTTTCAATCATGAAAAATGAAATAGTAACAGAATCTCGAAAAACAAGGTTTCGAAAGACAAAGGTTTGAAAGATAAAGGTTCGAAAAATAAAGTTTCGAAAGGGCAAAGTATCGAAAGCCAAAGGTTCGAAAGACAAAGTATCAAAAGACAAAGGTTTCCAAAACCCGTTTGATCGTTTGACTGTTGAGGGGGGGATTTTTTTAGGTGGTTTTTTTTTTCTGAGGGGGTGGGGGGCTTTGTTAAGACGAAGTTTGTTTTGGGGGGCGGTATTTTTTTCGGGGTGGGGGGATGGGTATGTAATTATCTTTTTTTTTAGTATATTTTTTTTAAAGGTATTTTGAGTGGTCGACTAACTGACGAAGAAAATAATATTATTCTGAAAACATTTGAGTTTACTTGTTGCCGATGAAAGCGAATACTTGGAAAAAAGGTTCGCCAACTATATTTGTATACACTTGTCATAACAATTAAGGGAACAAAAAAAAAATCACTTTTTTTGGTGATTTTTGAATAGCTGTATTGTAACTAACGCAAAACTGTGGAAAAAGTGGGCAGAAATTGTCGTTTTCGTTTCCATTTTGAGGACAATTTCACAATGTTTATGAACCACCCAATTTGTTCCCTTAATTGGTTTTTACGACTTTTATCATTCGGTACATGAAAACGGTTCAATGGATTTATTTGAAGTTTCTCAGAAATATTGGTGGTCTATAGTTCTTTAAAATGTCTTACCAAATTAAGTCCTACAGTCAATATTTATAAAGCAGTAAAAGATTTACAAAAAGTCTTTAAAAAGTCGTTTTTTCGACCTTTTCTGAGTGTAACGATGAGGAGCCAAAAAAAAATAATCGTTATAAAGTTTTAAAAAAATCTTGTAGAATATTAATTCCAGTTTTAAAAACTACCCATGAATTTTCGGTGTCCTCATTCCTTGCGATAATATTGGTAGTCAAAGTCAAAAGTCTGTTTTTTTCATTCAAAGCCAGATATTCTTTTGAAAAAAATGTGTACAATGACGAAAAAAGATGACCTTAAAGCTGAATAAACAAGTTATTGAAACAAAACATTAAATTGGCTCGAAAAAAATTTTCAAAGAAAATGACAATGTTCAAAAAAAAGAAAAATATTTAAAATTTTTAGGTCGTGCTGCTTCTTATGATTGCGCAATAACGGTACCTTAAAAAAAATCATTTGCGAACATTTCTCAATACAAAAAGAATAAAGCTTTAGAATGCTTTTTGTTTCATCTTAATACGACCACTATTTACAGAGATACAGCTCTTCGAAAAACACTAGAAAAAAAGTGATTTTTTTTTTGTTCCCCTAATTGTTTTGACAAGTGTATAATAGCTTAAAAGGCAGCTGAAGTAACGTACGGTATTAAATGTTCTTTTAAATACTAAAAATGATTGTAAAAAGAAATTAAATTTTTGGTTAATAGGTATTTTGGTCAAGAAAACTATTGACACTGGCGCCTGCCAATTTTTTCCGTGGCCCAGACCATTTCCTCGGATTCATAAAAACGCTAAAAATGTTATTTAAGCGTTATCAAATTATTTATACATTAAAGCATTTGGCAGAATTAAGAAAAAAAATCCAGCTTAAAACGATTTTTATTAAAAAATTTGAACGTCAAATTTGTTTCTGTTTGTTTTTTTTTTTTTTTTTTTTTTGGTACAGTAAGTAAGTAGTAATAGAATTCATTTATTAACAATTTATGTTTGTTACAATTAAAAAAATTTTTACGAAATTTCACTGGCAACATGTTAAAATTTGATACATTTTAAAGAATTTAATTTTTATTTAACGCTTATTTCAAAGAAATATTAAGGAAATGTATTTTTTGACATTGAAAATATTTATTCCTAAGGCGCCAGTTATAGCTATCATTGAAAATTTTACTGATCTATTTTAAGTTGTTTGGAATGCAAAATCTATGGTTATTTTGATGCCAAAATAAAGATTATGACTTAATTAATATATCTGGCCAAACAAAATTTCATTTCGGCCCAGCTGTTCTCATGGAATGTCTTTTATTTTTTCAATGATCATTGATAAGGTAGTGCAATCATTGAAATAATAAAAGTCGATTTATATGAAAGGTTAGGCGCATATATTGGGATCAAAATAAACACTGATTTTGCTTTTTAAATGCCCCAAAAATTAGATTACAAATTTTCAATGATGATTTTTAATGAAAATTATAACTGGCGGCTAAGAAGAATTTAAACTTGCTCTGAAATAGGTAAGCAGATAATATGTAGCTTCATTCTGAGATATAATTTTTATCTGACTATTGAAATACTAATTTTTGCTCTATCTGAAGATTAAGTATTAACCGACTGCCTAACTGACGATTAAAAAATTGGCCCTTAGACTGTTAAATATCTTTTAAATCTCATACAAATTTTTATTTTATATGAATAAAATTAAAAAAATAATAATAAATAGCCCTAATAAATATTTGACATCACTTAACAAAATTGGCTTATATGTATATTATCAGGTTAAACAACAAATCAATTTTGCCTGTTTTGTTTAAGTATGTATGTCGTCACTAAAAAGCTAGAAATGTTTTGAAAAAATTTAAAAAAAAATCGCAAACAAACTTGTCTAATGGTATTGTTGTTTTAAAAATATATCGCGTTTCTTTTAGAAGGTTCATTTTTTTTTGCAAAGTTTAATTGACATTAAATCCTGAATATGTTAATTAATAAGTAGTTTGAAACCAGAAGCTATAATAAAAGCCTGCATTCCTTCATACCCATTTATGGTTATAAAGGCGTCAAAATAACAAGCTTTTGCCACTCATGATTTTAATAATGAATTACTAACCATAGACAATCGATTAAATTTATAGATAAGCAAGTTTTTTTTTCCTACCAGCAGCATCAAAGACTTAATTTATTGTTGTTTTTATTTGTCTAAAGAACAAAAAGACTATGGTCGTTCATTGTGTTTACCTGATTTTTAGTTTTTGTTTTAGTAAAAAAAAAAAACAAAAAAATAAATTAAAGTCTAAATGTGAATCAAAATTAAAGCATTTGTTTTTAGACTTTCTCTTTATAGTGTTTTTGAACTTATTTTATAATACCTGTTATATTTTACTGCTTTAAATTTTAAAATAATGTATAATGAGAGCAAAGTATATGGACGAGATTTCGTTAGAAAAAAACTAGATGACTATTTTATTTAAATCTTAAAATGTTTTTTTTTTGTTATCTTATTTTTTAAACTGCTTCGACAGCCCTTATTCTGGAAACGAATATTTAATTAAATTTAGATAAAAGCACATAAAAATTAAAGTTAACAAAATCATAAATTTTGATGCTATTTTCTCGAGACCGAGATAAGCTCGTGTCCAGAACAATCCCGAAGAAAGCAAGTAGGTACAACTCGGGCATACTTACGGTTATTCGGTTGACAATGTTCCTTTTTTTGTTAATTTTATTCATAAGATTTTCCACTTACTTCACTAACTGAAAATTAATAAAACGTTATTTATGAAGGGGGATAGGAGTAATGGCTGTGTTCAAGATTTGTATGTTTCACTTAAACTTTTTTCAAATCAAAATGCAATGGAAAAAACGTCAATCAAAAGATTACTGACATTTTTTTAGCTTTGTGTTAGTCAAACAAATTTGTTCCCTCTTTAAAAATATTCTTATTTTCAACAATAAAGAATAACTGGCTGAACAGAATAGAATGACGGAACTGAAGCCGCAGACGGAACTGGCAGAGCTGTCAAAAAGTGTCGTAGGTTATTTTTTTTAACATGTCCATTATGGAGCTGTACAGCTTTGAAAGTATTTTGAAGAAAAACAAAAAACAGAAAATTTTTGTTTCCAATAATTTTCCTTTTAATAAATAATTTTTTTCGCGATACAAATAACCACAATATTTTTTTCCGACCCAAAAAGTTGTTTTTATTCTCCATACAATTTGAAACATCAAAAGTGCCGTACGTGAAAAGTTAAAAGTTGGTGAACTCTTCCGTCTGCGTCTGCAGTTCCGCATGCGTCTACGTTCCGTTGTGTTCGCAACATTGAATTTGCGTGTATTCAATATTTTGACAGCTATTCCAGCTCCGGTTCCGTCTCCGTCTGCGTCACCATTCTGTTTAGCCAGTAAGGGTAGATACTATAAAATAAGTTCATAAAAGAAACGAGCGTGTCTAGAATCGATAGTGTGAATATTGATCTACTTATTTTATTTTTTGTGTAAGAAAATTGTATCTTATAGAGATTGGTAAAAGTATTGGCACTTAGTGTGAATCTAGTCTAAGCCTTAAACTTTTGCTATATTTCTTTAAATCGAAGTTTTTATTTATCATTTTCGACTTTAGAAAATGTACTGATCTTTGTTGATACTAATTTTTTTTTAATTGTATAAAAATTCCTATTTTTGCAAAAACACCTTTAGAATTAATATTAATCGGAAAGCGCTGATGAGGTTAATTTTTAATCATTAAAAAAAAACAGTTCAACAAGTTATACATGTATTAAATCTCATTTGGACTCCAAGGTTACATTGTTTAAAGTACTTTATTTAATCCACTCGTCAATCGTGATTCCTCATGGGGTCATGGGGGTCATGATCACCCCCCCCCCCTCGATCCGCCTCTGAACTCTGAACAAATGAAAGCGAACGACAGTGAGTTATTGTGCACAGCGGAACTTTATTTCCTTTGCGCTTAAAAACAATTAATTATAGTAAATTAAATGTTTTTTAACTTAGGGCCTAATTTTTAACTTAGGGCCTAATCGTTTGTTTTTTTGCGAGATTTCACCCATAATATCTCAATCTATTAAAAACTTCCCAAGAAATGTAGTAAAACTGTAGTGCTTTCACTAAATTCAAAACAAATTGTTTGAGCGAACACTTACAAAGGGATTCTGAAAAAAATGCAGGAGGAGATTTAAGGAAGGCTTTAAAAATTCAATTAAATAATATACCAAGACTGAAAGTCTTTAAAAACACACCTATGTTTTAATTAAATTAAATATTTTTTCGGACTTTCTTATTCCTTATTAAAATTCCACGAAAAAATATATTTTTAGGTAATTCCGTAGAGAAGAACTTGTTTTTTTTTTTTTTTTGAGCTTATCTAAAATGGGTAGCGGTCATACAACAATTTCAGTCTTTCAAATTTTTTTTCGTAAGTGGTTCTAACTATGGTATTTTTTGCCAGAATTAATTCCCAAATTACCGTTTCCCGGGGGTTTATTTCGCCATTTTTCATTTTACATTTTTTAATTTAGCATTTTTTCATTTTGTTTTTTAATAATATGACGAATAACACTGTGCTAAAAAATGAAAAAAATTGCACAAACTTTTGACTAGTAGAGGTTGTAGGCCTATTCGAGTAAATCACTTTCCTAAACCCTCAAAATCTCATTTTATTGTTAAAAACCGTTTTCGAGTGATCTCCCGCACTCAACAATTTTTAACTCGACCATATTTTACCCGATTTATAATTTATTTACGGTTTTAAAAAGAGGAGTAATACTCCTTATCAACGATTTATATACATAATGTAGCACGGACAATAATATCTGTAGATTTCTTAAAGGTTACCTGAAACTAACACTAATTTTTCACGTTTTTCAAAGTTTTAAGACTGTTTTTGGGATCAGTTCGTGTCCCTTTTTTTTCTTTGGTGCTTATGTTTCAAGTGAGTAATGAGTCAAACTAGCTATCGCTCTTAAAAATCGGTAGACAATTGTTGAAGTTATGAATTTTGCACAAGATCACCTTGATCATACAATTTAGTACGAGGTATTTAGATTTCATTATATGATGCTATGGGAAATAATTCCAAGACGCATTTTTCCTTTCATATTTTGATGAGTATGAGGTCACAAGCCCAAAAACCACATTTTTCACAATTTTACCTGATGTTGTTTGGCCGCCATCTTGTTTTTAAAGATTGTTTTTATTTTCGCAAGTAACTGGCGTATTTTTGTTCCCAGAAAAAAAATTTGTACAACAAACTTGTAGCAAATTTAATTTCCTACAAAATACTTAAAAAAAAACCTTTTTCGAAAATAGATTTTGTTTAAAACCTATAAAAAGTAATTGTGACTTTTCAAAAAAAATACAGTGAAAGCTCCCTTAGCCGGACAGCGACGGTCGTAACACTTTTGTCCGTCTAAGAGAGTTGTCCGTCCAAGAGAAAAAATAAAAAGTAGTTATGTAAGGAAATGTATAATATACAGTGGCATCATGAAACAAGCCATGAAATTCATTCAAACTAAAAATGAACATGAAGATACAAGAAAAAAGATACAAAAACAGACTACAGCTGCAGAAATAAGATCCGTTATGAATTTGATCACAGACAGTAATTTGGTGAAATCGCATCTATGTCGCTGTAAACCAGAGGGACCGTTTTTAATGCAGAATAAATTTATGTAAAAGTATTACTAAAAATAATAAAATAAAAATAATTACATACTAAAAAAAGTTTTTGTCCGCCTAAGGGAATTTAATTTAACAAATCGCGGCTAATACTCTTGTTCGCGTCCGGGTAATGGAGTGTCCGCTTAAGGGATCATAAAATATATGGAACTTACATCCAAGATCCACGGTCGTGAGAATTTGTCCGCCTAAAGGGATTGTCCGCTTAAGGGAGTTGTCCGCAATAGGAGCTTTCATGTATGACTCAGTATACGCAACTTTCCATGCGAAATCTTTTATTTCTTTTCATCTCTGTTTCTATTTTCGAAATTTATTTTTTATTGCAAATGGAAAGTAATTTTACAGCTACTTACTTTTGTTATGAACACATTTTTTTTTATTTTTCGTACGTTTTTCTGACAAACCGTAATTACCTGATGCAATTGCCCGAATTTTTAAAGGTTGCTTCTACCGAGGGTGGAAACTTTAAAATCTTTTCTTAGCTTTATTGGATTCTAGAATATAAATGTTTTAGCAATTAATATTTAATTTCTATAATGTCACGAAAACACTTTTTTTATATTAAAATTTCAAATCATAGGTAAAAACCACATTCGCGTCAGCTCATCATGATAATATAATTAATTTTATGACGAACAATTTAACTTTCTGACCTTGAGATAAAATCGTATCACAACACAAATGCATTCTCATTTAACTTGCTTTATTTTCGGTCCTCCTACTCATATTAAAAATAACATGATAAATTATTATAATTATTCTGCATTGTTATGGAAAAATGGGTGACAGAGCAGACGGGTTATTTTGTATTTAAATTTGTGGAATTAAAATAATGTTTTTTGATTTAAAACAAACTACCTACATTATATAGAAGTTTTTTTTTTTTGTTGATTTGCTATACCGGCCGGCAGTGTGACGGTGGCGTGCGGCAGCAGCTCGAAATTAAAGTCATGAGTTATCATAAAAATCTTATGCTTATGCAAACAAAATATATGCAGTTAACCTTTTAAAACTTCGACCATTTCCGAGGCCACGCGGTCGAGAGTAACTTTGAATTCGTTGTCATGACCAAATGGAAATAAATAATGTTACATTTAATTTAGCATTTTATCTTGATAAACAAAAAACATTAAACTTGACTTCTTGTCAATCAAGCTGGAAATTTTCCAAATTTACGTTATACATAATTAAGTATTATAATCTAAAGAGCCGATAGAAAATTTTGGAAGCGGATATTACATAACCAAAATATGAATTTGTGGGTAGGTCTATATAGGTTTTATATTATAAAATTGTACTTCATTTTTAAATGTCGGTTAAGTAGATTTTTTTCGTGGATGTGTTCGACGATATTTGTAATTTAGAAACATTGAAATGCGTTCAAACAAGTCATTGATATATCCGACTAAAAATCTGTCAGTTATTTTTACTTGAGACAAAAAAGATTATTTGAATATTTTTTGGTAAATTTTTGCACTAATTTTTCCATACGTCAAAATATAGTTTGTTCCTTATCCGTCAAGAATTAAATCCACAGGAGGATTGCTGAAAAGTCAGCCACCAAAAATTTTATGACCTTTTCATAATTAAGACATAAAATTATTCACTTCATGAGGAAGTTAGCTTTACAGTATGATTTTTTTTTTGAAATTAGAACTTTGGGTTAAGGTTTTTCCTCAACTGCAAAAAACTGCAAATTTGGAACTTTACTGGTAATTCCTAGCTTAAACGTAAACTGATAAAAGCCTTTGCTAACCTCATAGTTAAATTAGCGGTACAGTATGAATTTTTTTTTTAATGAGGACTTCAAAATTTTGGCCAAGCTTTTTCTTGAACTGCAAATTTAGAGTCTTTTTTCATAGTGATATCTTTCCCGGTCGTTGAAAAAATAGCATCTCATGCTAACTTTACAGTAAGCATGTATAGAAATTCAAAAAAAAAAACAAAAAAGTTAAAATGTACATGCTGATTTCACAGACATATCCATTCCCTTTCCATTCCATCCTGAAACATCGAATAAGTGCATTTTTTATGCCCTAAAATATTTAATACTTAACACTGGTAATTAAGTCACCCCCTTTAAAATATAGTTTTTTGACCATTTCACAGTTTAACGCTATTTACCTGTTTATAAATTTCAGAAAATCGCTATCTTTATGCGCGTACTTAAAATTTCGAATTTAACGCCATAGTTGATGTTCATGATTTTTCTTAAACGGACATATTAGCATTTTTAATGTTATGTTAAACACAGGGCGTAGCTACCGCTGTATCACTGATACAGGGTCCCCGAGACATTGGAGCGTTGTGATTGGGGTGTTGCTGCATTATAAAAAATGCAGCAAAATGCTTTTTGAAAGCCCATCAGATTAAAGCGCTTAAAAAACTATATTCAAAATAAAATAGCTGAATACCATAGAGTTGAATATGGGGGTCCAAGACCTCTTAGGTGGGCCTTTTGTATGAAAGAAGCACTATAAAAATGAATTTTTAAGTGCATACAGAAGGCCCTATCTAAAGAGGTCTTGGACCTTTAGGCCAGGCGCGCACATGCAACTAAACAGTTTGGTTTCGATTTTGAGCACAATGGGCTTATATGGGAGTGCGCGCCGTTTTATGTGCGCGGACTCTCATATAATTCTATAGTACTCAAAATCGAAACCAAACGGTTTAGTTGCATGTGCTCGCCTGGCCTTATATTCATGCTGTATGGTGTTCCGCTCTTTTATTAAATATAATTTTTGAAATGAATTACCTTCTATCTGGGCTTTCAGAAAAAAATGCATTTTCAATGCAGCATTATCTGCAAAAGTAAAGACCTATCTTACTGCATTATTGAACTTTTTTCTATCATTCACACCCAAAAATTGCTGTGGGCTCTCGGTATTTTATGGATACTAAATAATTAATCATATATTAGGTATATTCTCAATTTTTCGATATGCCTATGGTTCATGGTTCCCAATCGAGTATGGTCCATTTCTTTGTAATATTTAAAAGTCGTAACTAAATTTGATTATTGGTAGTGCCCAATGTGTATTATTGCTGCTTAGATATTTTCATTACTTGCTCAAACTAAACTAAAGATTTCAAGTCATAGAAGCAGATTAATTGCTATCGTTTTTAAACGACATAATAAAAAAAAAAAAGAGCAGGAAGACTGGTTGAAAAATATTAAAAAGACTTTTTAAGTTCATTTCTACGCTTTAAAAAACTGTGCAAGATCCGAAAATTCAGAAAATTCATTCCATTATTGGTGATTGAATTTAATAGTCTTGCCTCCGGTTTTCTGGAAGTTATCAGTGTATACTTTCTTTTTTTGACGCTTCCGGTTACAACAGCAACAGCTGAAAGAAGCTTTTCCAAGCTTAAAATAGTTAAATATTACCCCAAAACTTTTATGGGATGGATTTTTAAATTTTGTCCATAAAAGCCGAATATCTTGAAAAATTAAAAACTTGTTCAGGAAAATTTTATCAATAAATTTGCAGAAAAAAAGTCAAGAAAAGTGATAATTTGAGAATTTTTGGTCGTGCGTCGGTCGGTTCGGAAGAAAAACTACACAACTCAATCAGTTTTTGAGCTAACATTGTATTTTTGTGAATAAAAGCAAAACTATCATTTGGAAAAATACCAGACTTTAAAACATTATTTGGAACTTAATGAACTGTTGAGTGGTCATGATATTTTACCAAATTAATGAAATTCAAATTTTCATTCAATTTTTTGATGTCTATTTTTAAAAATGAGATTTGTTGAGTTGTGTCGTTTTTCTTCCGATATATCTAGGTACCAATTTAAAGTACCTAGATCAGTGTTTCCCAACGTGGGGCCCACGCCTCACAGGGGGGCAATATACAAATATGCTCCATTACACATCTCTGATCTCTCCTAAAAATCTATACTTTTTGTATTTCCACTTTGAAGATATATTACGTAGGTATTAAATTATTTTGGACTTGAATTTCAGTTCTACATTATTTCGAAAACAAACTTTTTGTGTTTAATTTTTTTCTAATATCAGCCATTCTATTTTTTTTACATTTCAGATTTTTTTTGTTAAAAATTGTTCAACATTATAATGTTAGGGGGGCATGAGGATTTTGGAAATAATCTGGTGGGGCATAGTACAAAAAAGTTGGGAAACACTGTCCTAGATAGTTATTTTATATGTTGACATGTTACGCTACTGGTAAAACATTATCAATACTTTAGCCTTGAATCCCAAGAGCAACTTACTTCGACCCAGTTGTGCATTTTATTATATATTCTCATTGTACTTGCCAGCTTGAATGGAAAACTGAAAAGTTTCTGACTTTTGTTTTTGAATTGAATTAATTATAAATATTGATTTTTTGTTTTATTAAACAACACAGTAGCTATATATAAATCAAACAAATTTATTATTTTCTATTTGAATTATTCTAAGTTATGTTAATTATATAGAAAATTTAAAAACAAAAGTGATCGTATAAGAAAGAGTATATATAGAATAGAAAAAAATGTATGTCAGCATAAATTAAAAACAACCTATATTACGATTATGCTGGTATTTTGTAGAATTTTTAAAAATCTCATCGAAAATTAAGAAATCCATTATAATATTTCGTATAGTTTTTTTCTATGATTATTTTTTTTTTTATCACAGAGACTATAAAAGGTTTTGCGAATAAAATAAATCACTTTAAATGCCTATTATATTTTTGTTATTATCATTCTTTGTTTTACCTTTTATTGCGGAATTTTAATCAATTATGGAAATATTGAACTTAACAAAATAAGTTTTTAAATTTAAACTTGTAGAACATGCCTAATAGTAATCCTATAGTAAAACGTGCACCTATAAACGCGGAAATAGTTTCAGGTTATTTACTATTAAAATAAATAAATAAAAAAAAACAAGTATTTTTCTAAATAAATGTATGATGCATTTTAAAGTTTGTATAACAGGTTAGGTTATACATTTTATGATTCACAATATAAAATAGGCTTTGCTTTAGAAAATATACTATAACCACACTACTTAAAATCCTTCCCCACTATATCAGAAGTTAAAAGCACATTCCAAAAAAGTATGAAAACAAAATGAACAACTGGACCTACATATTATGTACTAGCTGCCAACAGCAATGTTTATCAAAGTTATATAGACATTTAAGATGTCGCATCTCTTATGTACAAGAGACGAAAAATATTTTTCAACAATTTTTAGCAGTTTTTTTTTTTGGTAGTCGGAATTTTGGGTTTCAAAATTCTGTATGATAAAAATCTCGTTTATTTTATTTTCGAAAATACTGTACGACCAAAATTCTGTATTTCAGAATTCTGTTTTTGAAAAGCAATAACAAAAAATTGATAAAATTTTGTGAATTGGGGTAGTTTTTCATTATTTTAGGGCTTCTTTTCCTTTTTTGTTTTTTGGGGTTAAATTTTATTATTAAAATTTATTTTTTTTGGAAATGTAAAAAAGTGCGCAATCTTTTCGTTTATCAAAACTGTTTTTTTTTTTTTGAAAAGCAGAATATTGAAATACAGAATTTTACTCATTCAGAATTTTGACCATAGGTACAAAATTTTCTTTATACAGAATTTTATGTAACCAGAATTTGTAATTACAGTATTTTGAAATACGCATCAGTATTTTTTAGCCGTATAAAGTTAACATGACAACTTTCGAAAAAGTTACTTTTGACTGTCTCAGAAATTGCCGTATAAATGCCATAAATATGCCGTGAAGAGAAAAAAATTGCCGCGCCACTACTAGTTCTCCCAACTTTATATAAAGTTAGCATGACACTTTTTAAATGTTGGTCAAAAATAACTTTGGGATATGCCATATCCTTTAAATTAATTTCCGTAGATATGCCGTGAAAAGAAAAAAAATGGCCGCGACAGTGGTTATCTCCCAAAAATGGCCAAAAATGGTTCTCATACTAAATCTTTATATAAAGTTAGCATGACAGTCTTTCTACATTAGCGATTGACACAAATTGGTAGTGTATCTATACAGAAGCTATATTGCGAGAGTCTATTAAAAAAAAAATAGGGTTTATTTACACTGTTATTATTTTGAAAATCTTATCATTACTATTTTTCAACATGATTATTTCAAATTTGTACGGATTGTTTTATTCCGAATAGACTCTTGTTTTTTTTTTGTTTCAATTTTAACGCGAGAAACTTTAAAGCTGTTATGCACACATTTCTAAATCTAACTAATATATTTTGATAAAAAAGTACGTATACGCCACAGTAACTCCGCTAAAGCTTATTTTGTATTATTTATTTTAAAGGATCTGTAAAGTTATATAATATACATAGGTACTAAAAACAGGCAAGCATCTATAAAAAGGATTTGTTTACCTTTCTTACTTCTTATATCCGCATGTAATAGGTAAAAAATGTCCAAAAAAAAATTGAAATATAAAAAATTATCAGTTTGTAGCACGTTTGGCTTCATAACATTTAGATAATTCCTTCTTCATTTGATGGTAAGGCCCATCGCCCACTAGGCAACTTTTTGTTGCTCGGAGTTGCTCGCGGAACTTTTTTCCCGGCAACTTTTTGGTGCTTACCCTCGCCCACTAGGCAATTTCCGAGCAACTTCCAGCAACTTTTGGGAATTTTCGATACGCAATTTGCGCAGTTATTGCGCATCATAGACTTTTCGAATGCATTTTCGAACTCACCCTTTTATCAAGTTTGTGCATTGTGTGACCTTCCATATATATAAAAATAAAAATATATTTACATACTTTTCCAAAAATTATCATTTAAAAGACAAAAGTATTTTAAAAATTTGGTCAAGAAAATAAAGACCGGTGTTTTAAATGGCAAATATAAATAAATAAATTTGATGGCACAACAGCTCATGAAGAACTAGGGCCTAGTGACTTACAACTCTCAACCATTCCTGTGTGCGTGTCTGCAGGAATGGAGGGGACATACAGTTTATTGCCGAATCCGAACGGCTAACGAGCGGCACTTTTCTGTGACAGGAGATACTCTTGGAGGATTTGTCAATTCCTCGCAAGAGGCAGTAGTTCTGGGGATCGAACCTTAGACCTCCGGCATGACAGTCCATCGCACTAACCGTCACGCCACGGCTACTACGTTTTAAATGGCAAAGTTGTCAAAAAATTATTCAAATGTACTTTGTAGATTATACAATATTTGCTTCAAAAAAATAATTACACTTTTTTTCATACAATAGATTTCAGTTAAAAGACATCGCGACTTTAAAAATGGTCAAATGGTCAAATTTTTTGAGAAAATACGATATTTCGCAATGGACTTATTATAGAGACACTATTGCTAATGTGCTAAAATAAAGATAAATCTTCATTTAGTTTTCTACCGCAGATCGGCCTTTATCTTGAACAAATTTTTTCCTGGGCTATTGTTGAAAGTGCTTAAAGAAATTAGAGAGGTAATTTGCAGATACTGATAAAAAAATAAAGTTATTTTTGTACATAAGGTTAAACAGTTCAAAAAAATCTATACACACTGAAATGCCAATAAATTTGTATTGTATTATGGATACTTATTCTATTACCATTTGTAAAGCTGTACAATCCCAGACTTGTATTATACTAATGACAAGACTTTTTTTGGTTTAATATAAATTATTCAAGAAATTGAATTCCATGTCATTGCACCTCAACTACATTTTTTTCATGGCGCAGATATAAACAGACGTTTTGTTGATCAACATTGTATTTAACCTAACAAAACATAGGTCAAATGCAATAAAGCACTTATTAATTTGTAATCAATAAAAAAAAATGTTTTGTTTATTGTTCCGTTTCTAAATTTCAGGGCAATGCCATACTTGATCACGTTTCTTATCAAAATGAATTAAATATTCATTATGAAATTAAGATAGGTAATAGTTACCCTACAAACATCACGAAACGAATCACATAACAACACTAGCTCATCATATTTCCCTGAGGGAATTTTCAATTACTTATACAATTATTATTTATATCTTTGATTTATAATTACGTTTAATTTGACTTTATTTCAACTATTTTTATACACAGTTTGACCACCAAAGACTAACAAAAACCCTAATCATTTAATGAGACTTAGTTTGCAATCTAAGCACATTCCAATTTAAATTGTATAGGTTTGATGATGGGTAATAAAACGTGTTTTTTTATTATTACTTTTATTTCGTATACCTAGCTCTCTTTATATCAAAACCATTTCTTCGAAAGTATAAACAACAACATAAACAAATGAAAATTTAAACAACAAAACAAATTAATATACAGCAACAACAACAAATAAAAAAAATATAAAAAACTTTCAGCATCACCACAAAATGTGGTGTATCGTGTATCTATTGCCTTCAGAGTTTAACCCAAAGTCATGATTCAAACCTCTCTCACAACTAAGTTAGCTTTGGAACCGCAAAGTCGTGTGAAAGTATCTCATATATACCTAGATACATTTATAATCGCTTTCAAAAAAAGAAACCCGCGATTGATTAAAAATAAAATGAACTTTATAAATCTAGAGTCTATTTAAAAAAAAAAAGTAAAACTATTTATTCCAAAGTAAAAACTTGTGTAAAAAATAAATTCTCGTACAAAATAAAACAATTCATTAAAACAAAAAACTTGATTTATTTAAATAGATACATTATTCAAATAAATAAATTTAAAAAAAAAAAACCTTATTAACAGCTTAATAGTGTTTGTTACTTATCGTTAAACGCAAATAGAAAATTAAAAAACAATAAAACAAAATGTCATCCATACACAATTATTGGCAAGGAGGACTACTTCCGCCAGACGGTTCAAATTTTGCCGTCGCCATGTTTCTCGTTATGGTCTGTACAATGGAAGTGATTTTTTTAAAACTTACCATTGCACCCATGTTTAATCGCGAAGTGGAATTTGATAATTCGAGTGAATATGAAGAAGATATTTATTATGAAGAATTATATGACAACAGCAGTTTATGGCCAAGTAGACGGAGAACTCAAAATCAGGCCACAGCCTATGATAATCTTGACTATAATTATGATTAAATGAATTCATAAAGTTTCATCAATAAATTAATATTCGATATGTGATAAAAACTGTGCAATCAAAGTGATTACCCGGTCTAGCAAAGGACTGATTATTTAATTTTTTTAGCGGCTTTTGTATAAAATTAAATCGGAAATGAAAAATTTAAAAAAAAAAGCCTTACACTTTGCAAAAAAAAAGTAAATTTAAGAAAGTGTTAATAGAACAAAAAACAAATTTAACGAATCCATTATCGATTTCATATGGTTTTGAAAAGCTTTAAACTACATTGATTCGTAACTTTTTTAATCCATTTTTATATATTTTCGTAAATTGTTTACATTAAAAGACTAAAGAACCCATGGGTTATAAATAAACATTTAAATATCAATTTTCAAACAATATGCGGAATAAAAAAAGTAAAACAATATTTGAATAATTAAGAAAAAAATGAACATTTTTGTAAAGGACTTGGCGTTTTCTCTTAACCTTAAAACAGTCAAACTTCATATTAATTTAAATACAACAACTCCCCTTGGACCATGACAATGCTTTTTTAGAATTTCAATCTTGTTATAGCTGAACAACTACTGACCGATCAATCCCAGGTTATTTTGTTGTTTGATATCTAGATATACATCCACATTATTCTAACCGGTTAAATAGTTCAACATTTGATAGAATTCGTAATCAATGAGTCAAATTTCAACAACTCAACGCAGACGCCACCGCCAGTTAATAAATTTAAATAAAAAAAAATTTGCGATATCTTAGAAGCTATTTTTGGAGCAGCACCATTTCAGAGTTCTTAGAGTTTTAAAGTAAAGAACCAAACGAAGGTACAAGGAAGAAGAAAATAAAACAGTCAAAAATATAGATTGCTTTTGGGAAAATGAAATAAAAAGTTGAACTTTGTAAATGTACTTGATTTAGTGTTGAATGCAGGAAATCACTTTGTATCTTAATGACTTTTTCGCAATTCCAAAATATTTAAAATTTTGACAAATTATAATCATGAGATTTTAAAATATACGCCCAAAGAAGAGCTTGAGAAGAATTTTCGATTGATTTTGAATCTATAAAGTACCTGATGAGTGGAGTACAAAATTTTAAGATGGGACTTTCTTCAAGGCTTGCATTGATTACGGATTACATGGCATATATTGGACTTCACATGTTGGAACAAAATCCCTATAAAATTAAAAATTCAACAAAACTTAATGAAGAAATTAAAAATATGTGAAAAAATTAATATTTCTATTTTCTCAATTTATAACATAAAAATAAATATAAATAAATAATTAATATAAATAATAAATAAAATATTATTAAGGATTGCAGACAAATCATATGTGAAAGAAAATTAATCTAGTGAGGTCATCGAAATAGGATTGTACGCCTAATTTAATAAGAAATCATATCAACATTTCGGACTATAAACCTCATGGCGCCATTAATTATGTCCTCATTTATCAAAAATTGAGATATAACTGTCACAGTTGCGATTGAAAATAATCTTTAAAAAACTTGTTAACTAATGTAAGTTTTGTTTTTTTCAAATATTCTTTGAATTTTAATTTATTGATAACAATTTTTTTTTTTTTTCAGAATTATCACGGAGGCTGACGAGCATCATGAGAAAATATTAAAACATAATTTAAAGTTTTTTCCATCAGCAAATAATTCGATCTACCAGAAACTTATTATTCCAGAAGAAGAATAACAATCATGGAATTTAAATAATGCACCAATTAGAAAGACTGGAGAAGTATCCACCTTCATTTTATTCGAAGAACTTCAAAAGCGGTGATACCTAGTTCAGTAAAAATTAATGATTGTTCTTTTAAACAATCATCTTTTAAATGATTTTAAACGAACTCAAAATTATGATTAATTAACACATCAGTGACAAATAAGTGCGTATATAGAAACACTGTATTACCGACGTTAATCTCTTACTTGTTACTTGTTACCGTAAATTTGTATGAAAACTCTATTTTTTTTATGATGGCGTCGCTAACTTCCGATGGAGATATTGGAAAAAAACAGAAGTTATTATATTTTATTTAAATTTTTTTTTTTTTCACGATAAACCTTGAAACAATGGGTCTTAAAAAAATTTGCATTCAGAAATCAGGACCCATTTTCTGTAACTCTCGCATCGAAAAAATAAGTCGAGAAACGCTGACAAATTGAACAAAACTCATGTACCTTTTATGTTTCAGTTTTCATAGATTCTCGACCGATTTTATGCATGCGAGAAATTACAGGGTCCAGCTTAGTGACTTTCAACAAGCATTAGATAGGTAAATAAAAGGGGTATTCATGATCCAGTGCAACTGGTCTCGTATCGTTTTAAAAGTGCAAAAGTGTAACATTATACTTAAACTCCAACAACAAAATATACTTAAGACAATCTTACAACACTTTTGCACTTTTACTTTACCTCAACCCCATTGCAACAGAAAAATACAAAAGTGTAAAATTTGCAAACGTGTATATTTGATAGCAAGCCAAACGTCATTCTTGCTGTTAGCTGTTGTTCGTGTGTGCATTGTCTGCAATGTTACAACGGAACAGACGAAGTGCGTTCACGATTGAAGTTTTACTAGACTTGTTGCACCGGATCGTGAATACCCCTAGTATTCTGAGGGCCAATTGTGCAAACGTAGTTCACGATTTAACACATGGTTTAGGAAGTTTAATTCGCTGATTTCGGCGGGTTGAGTGAGGTTCGACGATGGTTCAAGGTTCAAGTATGTGATAATAGCTAAGTTCATGCCTGAACCATCGTTAACCTCAGTTAATCCGCCGAAATCGGTGACTTAAAAATCCTGAACCACAGATCAACTTTTAACCCATGATTGTTCGACTGACACTGATTTAAGTAATACAGCTACAGATACTAAACTTTTTAACTTCACTTAATGAGATTACTTTGAATTTGGTTTGCAACTAATAAATCAGTTGACTGTTCCATTCTAAAATATTGAAAAGTTGAAATTCCATTTTATTTAATTATTGTCAGGGCTTAATGTTTGTTTAGTGACTCATATATTAAAGAAGGACATAGTATATAAATCTTAAAGCGTACTGAAACCATTTTATAACCAGCAAGCACGATTTTATTAGACTTTTTGGAAACATGTCCATTTTATTGAACAAGAATGGTTTAAGAATCCCAGTAAAATATTCTACTTCTATCTTATTCAACTTAAATTCATTTAAATTAAATTAGGTATAAACTAACTACGTTTTTAAGATTTCATTACTATTTTTTAAAATACTTTTTGACGTCCGAAATCCAAGGAATAAGTAAATGCAGGGTAACACAGTTGCAATTTTTTTTATAGCTTATTTTGTATAATTTCTATAAACCTTATAAAAAATTAAACTTTTCAAATTTATTGTATTTTTTGTATATAAAAGAAATTGTCAACAAAAAAAATTGTCAAGTTCCCGTTTATGAGAAAAGACTGCAAGCTTGATCTCATTATAAATTTAAATTTGCCAATAAAACGACATTATTCATTTCAATATTCCTATTTAATACACATACTTATACTTTAAAATATTCTCAAAATCATGTTTTTTTTATTTAGAATATAAGAACATAAAATATTTTTAAATCCATCAATTTATTTAACTATCATTCTAATTAACTTAAGACTTTTTGTACATTACATAGGTATATTTGCAGTTACTGTAACTGAAATACTATACAATCTAATTTAGTGTATAAGCAATTCAATTAATGTGATTTTAACTCTCATAAATAAAACCTATATTAAGCTAAGTATTTTTTTTACAAACATTCAATGGAAAAAATAATTCAATAAAAATAAAGCTCTAATTGCATTTTGAAAACAAAATTAATTAAGATTGACTTTTTATTTACATAGAAGGTTTTGTCCTCGTTAGTGCTCCGGATATGATGCAGTTGATGAAGCTTTTAACTTTGTGGTTACAACAACCTCTCCAACCATATATGTATGTGTAAATGTATACGATGATGATTAAGGGCTACCATTTAAATGCATTAGTGAAAGGTTTTGACTGCATCAAAAAAAAAGAAACTCTTTCAAAAAGCACCGCATATGTGAGGCGCAGTGGTATGTATAAAGATGAAGAGTTCAACTAGCGCCGCCGCCGATGGTGTAGCAACTCTGATGGAAACCGCTTAATTTCCTGAAAATGGAAAAACTGCTTACGTAAGTAAGTTTGTGTGATGGAAAATATCTATACCTACAAAAAAAAAGTACAAAAATTACCATCAGAAGAAATGACCATACAGATATACGCTGACTGTTCATAAACTGCGAACGGTGTGTGCTGGTCTTATGATGATAGATAGTGGATTGGATGGTGAAGCTACCATTTATGTGTTACTTATATATGCGTTAGGTACTCTAAGGGCAAAGTTATGGATTTGTAAAAATCAAAACCAAGATTTCCATACAAAAATTCGCTGCCACAATGAACAAGATGAAAACGATGGATATTAAAAATATCTTCTGTTTTATATGAAGTTTAAGATTGAAGTCCAGTTTTTCAGTGCGAGATTAAAGTTAAACAAGAGTTAAATCACTAAATTTGATGAGGTACCTTTGGATTTACTGAACAGATGCTTCTGAATTTTTATCCTGGGAGTTTGTTAGGTAGATTCGGATAAATTCTCTACAAAAACAATTCTTTTTGAGTTCAGCCAGGTACGCATTTCAAGCTAAACTAAATTTTATCTCTACGATTCTTATCTCTACAATCGTTTGCTAAAAGCACAAATGTCAAAATTTATCTGTGAAAGAATGCGATGAGCATTATTTCGCTCGCTAAATTGAATGGAGACTTTTAGAATTTAGCGCATGAACTGCGTACCGCCTAGCTAAATATCCTCGCTAAAATTTATCTTTGGCGCAAATTTGTATGGAAGATAAATTTAAGCTTGATCTGCGTTTAGCTTCAACTGCTTACCTGGCTGACAACATAATCGATTGTCTAAACCTTGACAAATCTAATATTTTTATTTTTTATTAAATAAAGCTAATTTCCAACTGTTTCGAAATACTTAGACATAGTTTAAACAGTCAAAAATCTAATTAATACGCCCAACTCTGTTTAACTGCTGAAGCCTAGTATGCTGCTGATGCGAAACGAAAAATCCCATACAAAAATGACACAACGAAAAATTTCGTACTGCTTTTCGTTCTGCGGTACGCTGTTCGATGAACGAAATCGATAATTGTAGCAGATTATTTGGAGAGATCTCCCCCGTCTGTTTTCGCACATAATTAATTGCCTGTACCATTAATTGTGTGCGGAAAAGTGACATTTGCTCTCTATTCTTGTTTGTATTTGTTATTGCTTTCATCACGACATTGCTTTCTGGGATTTTTATGCGTTTGTGTTTGTTTTTTGAGTACACTAATCAAACGTACACTAATCAAACGTCTAACAAACAGACATTTTTTATTTTTTATTATTCTATTTTAAAGAGCATTGTTTTCTCTTTCCCGCACACTAAAAAAAAATTCTTCGCCATAGCGTGCATTACGCAACCGCTAAAAAATAGATTTCGACACAGCACACCACTCCACAACACACCACTCGAGACATGTGTGGATCCGGTTTCATGGTTTTCGTAAGCATTTCGTTGTCATATTGGAGACCAACTAAAGATTTCATTTCGTATCAGCAGCGTACTAGGCTTAAAGCTGGGCCTCTGTCTATCTTGAGATAAACAAATATTTTTTTAAAAGGAGCTTTATATGAATGCTTGAAGACGTTCGTCAAATTCCTGATAGTTTCACATCAGTGGCTTTCTACTCGTATCAATTGAATATTAAGATTTTTTTCAGATCTTCGAAAACCCAAGAACTTCAAACAAATTGACACCGATGACTTTTTCATCAATTTCAAGACCAATTATGACAGCATCTTTAAAGTCCAGCTTTTTCTAGTTTTGACATCCTTTTCACACGACCATTTTTGCTGGATGTCGAAGGAGAACGAAGGCTGTTCCATCAAGGTGGACAAAAGCCTTACCGAAAGTTGTCATCGGTCGATTTTGAAAATGAATTAGGATAGATCGGTGCGGTGCGATGTCATGCGACTTCTTTAAAGAGTGGTGCCAAACTCTCTAAATTGTGATGTTAGTGTCACTTTTGTAAGTATTAAGATAGAAGTGAAGAAGATGAATTTAACCATCAATTAGGGGAAGACCAAGTATCGTACTTAAAAGCGATAGCTTGGGCAGAATGTTGCCAAAAACAGCAATAACAGCCTACTTCGTCCGCCTTGATCGTTCTGCTATCAACTCAGATTACGATAAAAGCACTGAGTGAGATCAAATGAAAAATAAGTGTTTCCAATAGCTGCTTCTTCGGGCTAAGAAGGGCATTGATAAACAAAAGCCCTCTTTCGCGCATATAAAGGTCTCTTTACAAAAACCTGATTATTATTTTTGGAGGAGTTTAGAGAAGATACAATAACGAACTATACCTGTACAGATAAACTGATTTTGTCAAAAAAAAAAAAGGATAAAGCCAACAACTAAGGTGGCTGTGTTATCTAGAGCAAATACACACAATGATCTGGCCCAGAAAGCTCTTGAGTCCAACCTAATGCCACAGTAGAGAAAGATCGCGAATCAAGTGGGCGCACGAAAATAGAAGAAAACCCCAACCAATCTAATGTACGAATCTGTAGATACCCAGCTGGCGGAATAAAGACTTTTCTCTTGCCCACGTGGGATTGCCGTGTCATCGTTAAAGTTAAATAGGTTAGGTACATAAGTTGGGTACAACTCAAGCTAGACAGCTGGTAGTAGCTATGATTTAAGGGAAGTTATAGGCATTTTAAAACCTTATTAATAATGTTGCCGATGCTTATCTGAAACTGTATAATATTGCTTAACATGTTTTTTACACATGCGATTGGAATTAAAGCTGTGGCAATATTTCAGAAACTGACAATTTCAATGGCAATGACAATTTTTTGTTTGCCTGCGCATTTCATTGCCAAGAAATTTCGGTTATAAAATGTTAGTACAGAAATATCGACTAACAGCAAAGGATCTTGCAATTTTTAAATACACCGTTTTTTATGTATAAAATTTTAATAACAAAGATGACAAAATTTAGAAAGAATTACTTCTGCTTTTTTAGTCGAAATTTATTTTGGAGATGAGGTAGCTTGAACTTTTAATTGCAGAATAAAATTTTGATTTACAAAATTTAATTTGTATTGAAAGTATTGTAGTCTATTTACAGCAATGAAATGTTTTTTACTTCAAGTTGTCTTTTAACTAAAAAAATTTACAGATTTTACTCATAGAGTAACCATGGGGACATTGAAAATGACTTTATTTTGCTAGGTAAACAAAAAACATGACTAATCTTTACAATCTTTACAAATTAATTAAAACGTAATAAGCTGTTTCAAACACCATTATAAGTTTTGAAGTTTCTAGGTGTAGGTATTTAATGTCACTTTCCATTTGGCAAAAAATAAATCTTGTTAATTTTCTTTAATGTCGTTTTCGATTGGATTTTCAGAGTGTTTCACTCTTTTTTTATTCCATTGGAATATGAAAAACTCTCTTCCGTAATATGTGTATCTATGTAGAAGTTAAAACTAAAATGAATTCTTCAATAATTTCAATTCCAGAACATCTCAAGAAGAAGCATTTACTATTTTAACAATTAATCCAACACATACTTTTAAAAATATGTGTGTTTTCAGAGTGCACTCCTAGCACTCCTTAATGAATTCCGGAGTGAAAAAAAACTCCTAAATCATCACTCCGAACAACCAATGGAAGGTTTTTGGAGTGTGGATGGAGTGAAAAAAGAGTGCTAGGAGTGACCAACGGAAAACGACATAACTAACCCCATCATACTTTTCTATTCAAACAAAAAAAATCGTTGTTTTTTTTTAATCTGATATCAAAACTCACATACCTATTAGGGCGAACAAAAATATGCCCTAAAAACAGTTTCAAGCGCTTATAATTATGCCCTTAAAAATCAATTACATATATGCCCTTAACAAGTAATTAGGTATATGCTCAAAAAAAAAAAACCTAAAAAAACGGAAACCCCGATTTTTGTGTTAGCATAGTTTTTTTTATGCAAAGTTATACTACCCATATAAAGCTAGCAAAACATAAAACAAAAGTATGCTAGCACAAAAATTGGAACTGCCACACAATAACAGCACAAAAATAGCACCAAATTTTAGTTTTTCTTTTAATTGATTATGCTGGGCGGTTTAGAAGTTTTGCTACAAAAATCGGGACTGCCACACAATAATAGCACAAAATTCTTGTTTTTATTTCAATTGATTATGTTGAGCAGTTTAGAAGTTTTGCTAGCTTAATATTAAGGTAGCATAGATTTACATAAAACAAAAACTATGCTAGCACAAACATCGAGACTTCCACACATAAATAGCACAAAAAGAGCACAAAATTCTAATTATGGTTTTAATTGATTATGCTACTGTGTAAATGCTAGCTTTATACACGTTAAATCTAAAAACAAAAAAAAATATGTAGTGTACAAGTGAGATTGTTGAACATAACGTCAATTTTCTGGGGCTAAAAGCCATTAAAACCTTTTTGAAATAGGTACCTACATGCATTTTTTTTATAATGGTGAATCGTTTGGATTCATCTACATGGGTTTATTTAAGACATTAATTATATCAAAAATAAAAAACACAATTTACACGATCTTGCTCTCGTGGCTAACAAAAATTTTGGTAGTACCTTTCAACGTAAGAAATGTTAAAAAGTCAGAATTACTGGGAACATGATTTTTTTACTTTTGGGTTAATATTTTCTAAATTTTCAAAAGCTATCTATACCTATTGTTTAAGCCGTGTGCGAATTGGGTCAAAATCGCGTTAAATTTTATCCGAAGATTAATTTAATTTTTGACACTAGTGAGGTGAATCTGTAGGCATGTTGTACATGTACATACAAACTTCAAAATTTAATTTCGGATAAAATTTGTATTCAATTCACACACGGCCTTAAAATATTTAGAAGCACTAGATTACAAAATTGAATAAAATCGTTCGAGTCGATTTAACCAACTCAAAAATAGGTTAATTTAAAAAAAAACAAAAACTCCAACACAAATTTCCTTAATGCCAATTTTTCGCCATAACCTGAAGTTATGTTTTAATTTTTTGGTAATGCCTACGCATAGACCTTTATTATTTATTGAATAAACATTAGAAGACACTGTACAAGTTATGATTTTAATGAAAAATATATAAAAATACGGCAAAATATGCACGTTAAACGTAAATATACAAAAAATATGCATTTTTAACGAAACATGGCGCCTAAAAGACAGTGGGCCTTACCAATAATCAAATTTAGTTAAATATTGCAGTGAAATTAACCTTAACGTTATGGATCCTAAACTATTAACCATAGGTTCATTATATTCTCAATTTTTTGAAGTCAGTTGAAATATGGTTCATTATTTATAGGCCACGTAAATATTTAGGTAATACCATGCACGGTTTATTATTTATAGCCCATTCAATTATGATTCATTTTACTGAAATATTTAAGTCGTAACTAAATTTGATTATTGGTAGGGCCCAGATTTCTTTTAAAACTGATTTCTAATTTATCTCGTCTTAATAGTGTTGCTAGAAAAAAACATGCTCTGGCATATTTTTTGTTGTCCTACATATTACATAGGTATATCGATTTCAAGCAAGCTCTACTCCTGCTTGCAAACTCAACTGCATCCCTGGCCTTTCTTATAAGACCGCATTGTATTCTGTATGGAATAAAAATAAATACCTATCATTTTCATTTTCAGAAAATCACAACCTACCTACCTACCTCCATAACTATGTAGATGCATACACACATATACAACATACAAAAATCTGGCAGAAAACTATCCCCTTTTACTGATTGCCTTGTCTCTTCACCTTATTGTTGTTTTTTTTTTTCTCTTTTTGAATGTACTTCATGACCATTCTCCACTGAAGCTTGCCTGTTGACGACGAACAATACTTTTCTTTCTTCGTTTTTTCCCCGTATACCTATTGCCCACGCCTTCTGTAATTCATCGCTTGTGTTTGTTTGTTTATTTTCATCATTCTAGTAATGTTTTAGTAACACCAACCAAAAATTTGATAGTTATCCCCCTATACGCTGGAGTTCATTTTTCATATTCTAGATTCATGTGTTCATTTCAATCATTTTAGTCATTTCTTTAGTAACACCAACCAAAAATTTCGTTGTGATGCCCCTATACGCTGGAGTTCATTTATGATTTATTGAATTTATTTAATTTATTTCATTTAATCATTTTGGTAACACCACAACTCTCTCAAAACGATCCTATAAACATTTTCAATGTTAATAGCTTTTAACAGCCTTTGGTCGAAAAACTGGCGTTTTGTCGCGCCGATCTGAATTAGCTTCGACTCATCAGTTGACTAATGAAAAGCCTCGTTAACTGCAATCAATGTATAAGACTTTTAAAAGACTTTTAAGAATTCAAGCAGTCGTAAGTATTGCATTTTTCCAAAATTAATGTTCGATTTCATAAATATTAAACAGGCTTTTAAATTTTAAAATAAAATAAACGTCATTTTATCATTTAAAAACTTTATGAAACCGGCTGTAAGACTTTGAAATGCCTATAAAATTAAGGCTTTATTAAAGACTGGGAATTACCCCTTTATGTTGAATTACCTACTAAGTGGCACTAAAAATACTTTAAAATGAGCCCTTTTATTCAATAAACTGCAGTTCTAAAATATTTTAATTGCATTCTTTTAGGTCTCTGATTTAAAACAACAGCAATGAGCGAGACAAGTTTTTGTCTAAAAATTTCGCCTATGGTGCCAGGGTATTTTAGTAATTATAAGAAAATGTTCGATTGGTTTTTTTTTTGCTTAAAGCATATTTCAGATGTTAGCGCAAATGAGTTCGGTTTATGAGCAAGGTCTTGCGTCAAACGTGTGGCTTAATTTTTTTTATGTTTTGCTAGTGAATTTTTCAAATTTTCATTTCTGATTCAATTACTTTATGCGATAGGCAATATTTTGAATTTTTTTTTCCCGATGTAATTACATTCATCCTCGATTGAAGATACATGTTGGTTGGTGCAGGGCAAAAACAGAGATGTGCTTGTGCAACTCTCAAATCACAACAACAACCATTTTGTTTCCTTAATTAAATTTATTAATAATTGGAAGTGAAATTATTGTTTTTATTATTCGATTTAAGTCTTACCATGGTGAGAGGTGAGAGTTACAAGGCAAACATAAATAATAGTGCCTGATGGCCTGCAATCGTGAGAGAGTGATGTTGTGCACGCGTGCTTGTAAGTATTGTAATGTTGTTGTAGGTAGGTATATTTTAAAGTTAGGTAATAATGTTGCATTGGATGACTTGACTACTAGTCTTGTTATACGGGAATCAAAACGAGTTATCTTTATGGATTCGAATTGGTTTGAAAAGGTTTGTTAAGTTAGCGTGTTTTGGGTGAGCGATTTGCGAGTAGTTTTTGTTGGACTTTTCTTTTCCTCTGATTGGTAGTTGAATTAAGGTAGTATATACGATAAGATGGAAAGTATTTTATTTAATAGAGATGGGGGCAATGAACTATACATATAGAAAGTATAGACAAATCTTATGGCATGAATTTAAATTAATTTGTGATTGGATTTGAAGAACTGATATAGAAAAGTAATTGAACTTGGCGCAATCGTTTGAATCTTTTGCTGTAGATGAGTTAGAAGTGATTAAGTTGTTAACATTAGATACTGGCTTAAGCGTGAATTAGGTATCGATTGTTGAGTTTCTTCATTACTGGGGTTTCAACAGTTATCTTAATAATTTAGGTAATTATTCATAAAAAAATAAATATCTTAATGAAGAATCATTGAATTTATTTGATTGCTTCAGTAATGGTAGGGATGTTTTCTTGAATCATTCAGTTATTTTAATTCAACATTTTAGAGTTCACACTCACTTTAACCAGAAAATAACACGTGTGGTCCTTATCGAACAAAAGACCTTCGGCGCAATACTGACCCACCATCTGGACAACCGGGATTGAACATTTCGGGATGAACCTTGCCAACGACATTAAATTTGCAGCCATTTATATTATTTTAGCATAATTTTAAATATTTTGTCAATGTGCAGGGTGGGGCAAAAGGTATGAATCGGGTTTGACCGGCTGGCGCTCGGTCTGTGGTTGTGGTGGGAAAAGGGGAGGGGTCTCATTGTAGCAGTGAGAGAGTCTAGTTTTTAGTAGCAACCATGGTTTGGATTTAGACCGGAGAGCATCGTGGGTTCGCTGTTAGGACTTTCTTTGAAAATGGCCGTTCTGTTATCACCACGCAGACTGCCCTCCGACAGCACTTCAATATCCCTGTTGGGGGAAACGTCACTGGCGGTAATGCAATTAGACGATTGGCTAGGACATTGGAAAACACTGGTTCAAAACAGCAACTCCTTCGTCCACATACTCTGGAGGAACTTAAGGACAGAATCAGAGAGGAAGTGACAGAATCAGAGAGGAAGTGAAGCAACTCCTTCGTCCACATACCCTGGAGGAACTTAAGGACAGAATCAGAGATGAAGTGACGACAATACCCATCGAAAGGTGCAGAAGAGCGGTTGAAAACTTCAGAATTCGCCTTCAAGAGTGCATCGAGGCTGACGGCCGCCACCTACGTGATATCATCTTTAAAACTTAATGTAAAAAACTAGATTCTGTATTGAATTAAATAAAATAAATATAATTTCTGTAAGTTGAGTTTTTTTTGTTTTACATCCTTTTAAAACCGGTTCATACCTTTTGCCCCACCCTGTATATAGTTAGACCCCCTTTGTGTCAACAAAATTTATTTATATTCATTATATCCTTATAGTTTTAATTTAAACAAATTGTATGGGGTATGGGGTCATAATAGTTCGAAATTTAAAACTTTCTGATTGTCACCAAGGGCTTTGGTACCTTCCAATCTATCAAGTCTTTCTTAACCTTGTTTATAGCCGCTAAGGGCATTAAACCTGCTAATTTACCGATGCGACAGGCGACAGTCTATGGCTCTATGCCTTTCCGAACCCCACCAGGGGCATAGTATGTACCTGATGCACGATATAGTTCCATAAGGGGCCTTAACCCCATTGACCTACCAGTGCGATATCCTGCTATTCCGAAAACCACCAGGGACGAGCTACCTGTTGATCTTACGCAAGCGGTTTATAAAAGAAACATCATTAGCTTACCAATTTCTATAGTATTCTACCAATCAGAATACTAGAAAACCTGAATCGTCGACCCAACCGTAAATACCAGAAAGCCACATATCAGAATAACTATAAATACCCGAATACTAGATTACAAAATATCCAGATTGAGCTAGATGAACCGTAATCTTTAAGAGCTGCTTCAATAAAGATTTTGTTATAATGTTTTAATACCTTTACTACTTAAGTAAAGTGCTTTCATTCAGCAAGGCCGACGAGCAAAACCTGGGCTGAAAAGCAAAAAGCCCATCATACAAGGCGTTACATTCCAAAAATCAGAAAGTGGAAATATTTCAAAAAATTAAAATTCGCTTGTGGTTTATTGTTGACAATCAGTATAGGAATCTAAATTAATATGAGAGAAACTGCTAAAGGGAAGACGTATTAACATCATTTTTTTTTTTTGAAGTGTCATTATTTATTTTTATAAAATTGCTGTTTGCACTGAAAAAGGATAAAATTGACACCGCTTCTCTTCTTTCTTGACTTGACCCATAACCTGCATTTGTTAGCTTAAGCGAATCAACCTGTATTGGAAGCGATTCTTAAGATGAATAACACTCTTTCCCAAGTAAATTTAGGCGATTCACTGTGGGAAACAAATTATGACGTACAAAAATAATCGCCTTTAATATATTTTTTTCTTAAATTTCTAAATGTATTTTTCTGAGTGTACAAAGTTTAAGTGAAAGCAGTTAAACGTTTAAAAATCAAATATTAAAATAAATACAATGTCTTTTCTCTATTTTAAAAATAAAAAATCATCATTATTCATCTTGTAAAACTTGAAATACTTGAGAATCAAGGTATTCCCTAATAGAATTAATACTCAAAATATAAAATATTCATAAAATCACAATACCTCTGAGCCAATCAACCCAAGCTTACGTACGTATAATTCGTTTAGGTGTGATGTGACTAAAGTTGTTGTTTATAAAAATAAATGTATATATTTAAGTAACAAGTCAAAGTATTAAAAATTTGTCAAAAATATTGTGCTCACAAACAAAATTCGAACATATGTATCAATTTAATTTAATTTATTTTCCAAATCTTCTAAATCCTTAATTTAATCAGAAACAATTTTTTTTTTCGAATTAACCATAAATGTATTCAAAGTTTATAAAATTAGGTAAATAAATGTTAAATCAAACAAGTTAAAAAAAAAAAAAAAACAAAAAATAAAAGAATATGTATGTCAAAAAACTAAATGGTTCAACTTTTTGTTTATGCTAGAATTTAAGACAACTTTGAGCTAGAAATAAACTTAATTTTTAATAGGCATTAAGACCAGTTGAGAAAGTTCCTTGTTAAATTATTCATATTTTCCATAACAAAACCAGTATCTATGGAGGGTAAACAAAAAACAAATCCATAAATCACAACGTAATTTGGGTACACTTCTCTCGAAGTTTTGAAAATGAAATATGAAAGACCTTGATCTTGACTTTGAGTTAGGTATGGCAAATCAATTTAAAGTGCAGCGAACTTCACGCCACTTCATGTCGGGCCCCGCCGTTTTCTTTCTTCTTAACAATAAACAATTTATTTATAGCAAATTTTCATTTTTTTTTTATTTTTTTTTATTGCAGCCGCATCACAGAACGCAAAATAGTCAAGAAGAAAAAAGATGGACAATCTGTGTGCAATGTTTGCTTTAGCCAAATCGATACCGATGATTCAAAAACGTGAGTACTCAAAATACCTATACCATGTATCTTTATATTTTTGGAAAAGCATCTGATTTATGTGAATACTTTTTTCCAGATGCATAGCGTGTTGCTTATGTGCCAAAAATGTTTGCCGCGGTGAAAAATGCTCAGAATGGGTCCCGAAGGTTGGCGAATGGAGATGTCAGCTGTGTGCCGCGAGGAGAGACTCCTATGGCAAGGCATCCACTTGGGTGCAAGAACAGTCAGCGGTGAAGAGGGCCAGCTTGACGGAGTTTTCATATCCAATGCGTGCTAGGAGTGAAATATACATTCCACTCTGTGATCCCAATGAATCAGCGTTTCTATGTAGTGAGTTAATTCGACATCGAAATAACGGCAACTGATTGGAATTTGTCATTTTTTTTTTTTTTAGATTTTGAAAGCGTAAGCGAAGTCTCATCACCAATAAATCCCAATCAAAAACAACACATACGAGAGTATATTGAAGAGGTGTTGGCGGACATGATCGGGGGATCTTTGCAAAACGCTACAGTGGAGCCCATCTCTACAAATAATATAGAGTGTAAGTATGCAAAACGAATTTCATTTGAATAAAATCATAAATAGCGTTGCATATTTTGGGGAGAAAGGTAAATTAAGAATTATTGTAGAAATAGCATTTAGGATGAGAGGCAGTCATACAGTATTGATAGCAAGTTTTTAAACATAAAAAACAACAAACACAGTCGAAAATGTTTGATATTATGGTATTTACGTATTCGATAGGTGCTTCGACGCCCAACGACGACGCTTAGATAATTTAATTTGATGATTGTTTTAAGTTACATACATTTTCATTTCTCATAGTCCATTCAAATTATCCTTAGAAAAACTTAACCTGAAATACGAATGGTATTCCGCAGTAATAAATTATGTACGCATCAATATAGTTGTAAATTTCATTTTTTTTATAAAAAAAAAAAAATTACTTAAATACAAACAAATAAATTTAACAAATGAAAATAAACTATATCTCTGTGAAAATTCAACGTTAATGCGTGTTTTGTGTTGAAAAATCTAATTAAGATTTTTTAAAGGTATCGCTATTGTGCATCATAAGAAACAGCACAAGCCAAACATTTTTTTTTTTGAACTGAAAATTATTTTTTTTTGAGCCAATGAAATGTATTGGTTCGATAACTTGTTTATTTAGCTTTAAGCTCGCTATTTTTCGTTGTTCTACAATGTTTCTTCTGAAAAATATCTGTCTTTGAATGAAAAAAGACACTCTGAAATTTGGTTACCAATATAAATATCTCAGAAAGCAGTTTTAGAAACCTGAATTGATTTCTTACAAGACCTTTTCAAAACCTTTTAACAAATATTTTTTTTTGGGCACCTCACCGTTAGTTTAAAAAAAATACAAAACATGACTTATTATAGACTTTTAGTAAATCTTCTTTCTTTACACTCATTGATCGGTGGGTTTTATTATGTAAGACATTTTGAAGACCTATACCACCAACATTTTTTGCAAAATTTCAAATTTATCCAACCAACCGTTTTTCTGTACCGAATAATCTAAAACAAAAAAACAAAAAAGAAACAAATTGTATGGTTCCTAAAAATTGTTCAATCGTCATCAAAACGGAAAAGAAAAGAACGATTTCTGCCCACTTTTTACATAGTTTTACATAAGCTACAAAACTATTCAGATTTTAAAGAAAAAACGAAACAATTTTTTTCAATAAAAAATTTACAATTAAAATTTTGCAAAAATTATTTTTTGGCTCGTGCTGTTTCTTATATGATTACACAATAACGCTACCTTAAAAGAATTATTTACTAAAATTTCTTAGGGCCAGTTGTACAAACGTGGTTCAATATTTAACCCGTGGTTCAGAAAATCGATTTCACCGATTTCGGCTGATTAACTTAGGTTCGACAATGGTTCAAGGTTCAAGTATGTGATAATTACGGTGACCATGCGTCCCGGGTTTCCCGGGATTGTTCCGTATTTCTATAGCCTGTTTCGGGTTCTTTTTTAAGAAACCCGGGACGTACAAGTGTTCCGTATTTAGTTATCTGTCCCGTATTTGCACATTTTCTGATGTTTTTTTTTTTTAACGTTCTTATATTTTATAAAACACCTTTACTTAGGTATGAAAGTGCAACAACTTCTGAAATTGAATACGCGTAAACTATTTGGTTAGGTACAACAAACCTAGAAAACTATAAAGAATAATAAAAATGTGTTTTTAGAACAGTTTTTTTTTTATCGCAAGGCAAGAAATTGTCTACTGTCTTGAAAGATTTTTTAACATCTTGCTATTTTTCATTTACTCAGAGGGTTCAATTTTGCATGGTAACATAGGAAAAAGTTTGCATGTCTGATTATAAGAGATATTGAACTAAAATTAAAGAAGAGAATAGACGAACAATCCATGAATCTAATAATGATAAGTCGAAAAAAATTAATAAATAGAACAAAAAAAATTTAAAGAAATTGCAGTCTTTCAATTTTATAACACACATGCTGCGAATATTAAAATCGGCGAGATAATAAATAAAGGTCTTAAAATTTTTAGTTGAAAGGTTTTGTGAACCAAAAGCATAGCGAAAACTGATGCTCTCATTTTGTCTTTTTACAAAATGGACGGAAAACAAATAACAGCAGATGAAAAATGGGTAGAAATTTGTAAGCATTTCTCAGAAAAAAGTATTGGGTTTGCAGAATTTTTACAAATTGCCGAGTTCAGCTTGGTGTTTACCAGGTTCTAATGCTCCTACAGAAAGGTTTTTTTTTTTAATAATAAACAAAATGTCGACGAACGGAAAATCTCAGCTAAGTGTAAAAACTCTAAAAGCAATGCTAATTGTTAAATGTAATTACCTACGATTTAAGTCGTACCTAAAAAATTAAAAGACAACGACAAATTAAAGAATTTTACCTTGTAAACTCAGCTAAATATGCATTACGAAATGTTATACTTCTTGTAACTTTACTTATATAATAATGAAATTGAAAATGTTTCTAGTTTTGAGCCAATAATAATTAGTTTTATTGTTCCTTTTTTAAAGAATTTCTTTTAGTTTTTTTTTTTTGTCAGTTATTTTTTTTTTCCCTCTTTTAAAATCTAAATAAAATTAATGAAAAAACTAATATTTGTTCATAAATTTTAATATTTCACTTTTATCCCAGGTTTTACTCTCGGAAATTTGGTCACCGTAGTGATAATTAACTAAGGGCCAGTTGTACAAACATTTGATCCGTGGTTCAGGAATTTTAACTCACCAATTTCGGCGGATTAACTGTGGTTCAACGATGGTTCAGGCATGTAATTGGCTTTTAGTGCATATTAGAACCTTGAACCATCGTTGAACCTCAGTTAACCCGCCGAAATCGGCGAGTTAAAATTCTTGAACCACGGATCAAAATTTAAACCACGATTGTACAACTGGCACTAAGTACATCCCTGAACAATCGTTAAACCTCAGTTAATCCACCAAAATCGGCGAAATACATTTCCTGAGATACGGGTTAAATATTGAACCATTATTGTACAATTGGCCCTTAATAGCAAGATGTTAAACATACAATTTTAAAGAGCTTTTTGTTTTACGTTTCACCTCATTATATGTTCACTTTTCACAGAGATACATCTATTCAAAAACAACTAATGCCGTTTTCGATTTAATTTTTGGAGTTTTCCATTCCTATCGAATGCGTGATAATTTAGAGCGAATGGGGTAAAAAATTTCATATTTAATAGGAATTAAGTACTCCCATAATCAAAATAAAACGACATAAGAAAAACTCCCTTAATTTTAAAACAATAGGTATAGTAAAAAAAGACAAAAAAATTTGAAAGACATTCCTTAAATTTATTACATTTCTTGAAAAAATATTTAGCAACATTTGAGAAATGTTTCTTTTGGTTAAACATTTTTTAAATGTTTGTCAATTTTCCATTTCAGATCAAAAACAATAATTTCAAGAATTACAGATAATAATTTGATTTGGTGATATTTGAAATTTTTGGTTCAATATTATAATTAACTTGTAGCTTATATTTCATATGTAATTAGTTCATATATCATAAATTATAATATCCTTTTTGTATTACAAATTTACAGACTTCAGACTATTTGATAAATTTCATGAAAATCTAAGTCGACATTTTATTGTACTAGAACATTTTTTGTATCGATCATTTGAAGGTGAGTCAACAAAATCTGCAAAAAAAAAAAAAAAACAATTATATCGCACCAGATGTTGCATGCAACACTCCTACCTTTACAATTACGTAACAAAGACTTTTTTGTTTTAAATAATATTGATTATTATAACTTTTAACAAACAACAACTTATTACATTTTTCAAGGCTAGTATTTGAAAATATTTTTGTCCTTATTTTAAATAGGTATTTTGTATATAACACAAACATTTTATTTGGATATAGAAAATCTTTAATTTTGTTTGATGAACTATTTGCAAAAAAAATATACTTTAAAAATAATAAATCTGAATTCAAATATTTATCTTAAATCTACGAAATTTATTTCAAAAAAAAAGTCTTATTTTAGAAAATTTTTTAAATAAAAAAATGTGATTGGATTCGTAGGTCTTATAGTCCATATTTTCATTAGTGCTTTCGAAGAAATTCTCAACCTGCGGGTTGAGGGCTGTTTGTTCATATGGTTATTATCAACAAGTTTTTTTTCTTATAATGCAATCTTTTTTTTTTTTTTAATTTAACTTTCTCAAAATCATACACCATTTTTATATGACTGCGTGATTTTTTTACCCAGCGATTAAAGTTTTGCCATGACTAGGTATTTTTACATAATAGTCACATATGTTTTATGTTATGATCTTAGATTTTCGATAAGACTAATAACATTCGTATTGCTTCTGGCCGACCAAGGAGCAATAATACATGTGTTCTTCGATTAAGCTAAGTTAACCTTTCATTTTATACCTATACCACTAATACGCGTAGCTATATTAAAAAAAAAACTTTATCTACACTTTTAAGTAACCTAATCTTATCAACAAAAGCATTGCGCCTCATAATCTTAAAAAATCATATACATAGGTATGCACGAGCTAATTTTTTTTTACTCTGAAATTCTTCTTAATATTTATTTAATCTTATCATCTTAAATAAAAAATAAATTTGATGGCACAACAGCTCATGAAGAACTAGGGCCTAGTGACTTACAACTCTCAACCATTCCTGTGTGCGTGTCTGCAGGAATGGAGGAGACCTACAGTTCATTGCCGAATCCGAACGGCTAACGAGCGGCACTTTTCTGTGACAGGAGATACTCTTGGAGGATTTGTCAATTCCTCGCAAGAGGCAGTAGCCGTTTTTTCTTTCAAATAAATAGGTGGCGAGGCTTGGGATCGAACCTTAGACCTCCGGCATGACAGTCCATCGCACTAACCATCACGCCACGGCTACTACAATCTTATCATCTTACCCCTGCAAAATTAAGATTTGGAGAAATTCAAGCAATGCTGAATTTTATGGGTGTTTAATATCAATGTTATGCTAGTTTGGAACTGGTTAAGATATTATACTGATACTAGCAGCGATAGTATGGTAAAATAGTCGAACTAAACATTTATGCGAATACAAAAAGTAAGAAATTGGAACAACAAAGTTCTGCTACCAAAATTATTTACCGTTGGTCGCTCTCATCCTTTGACTCATGTTTATAGCTAAAATTTTCAACTTGACCATTAAAATGCCAGAAATTTTATAAGTGTTAACTTAGCGAAACAACATTCACCGATCGAAAAAATTTTAATTTGGTAATTAGTCGTGAATTAGTTGTGATAATTTCGAATTTGTCGTTCGATTATTGTGAATGTTTTACTGCTCTATAATTTGCTATAAGACGTTTTTACCCCTTTTTGAGGTGCAGCAAAAAAAAACATAGAAAACATCGAGCAACAAATTCGAAATTATCAAAACTAATTCACGACTAATTAACGGCTAAATATACCCAATTAAATTTTTTTCGAACGGTGGATGTTGTTTCGCTAAATCGACACTCATAGAAATTTTGTCTATTAAAATGCCAGAAATTTTGTTTTTTTATCTGCAATAGCTTGATTACAGTTAATTAATTCAGACCATAGCAAGTAACGTTTTTTTTATGTGAACTTTAATGCCAATATTACTTAAGTTTATGTAGGTACGAGCATATAACGTACAATCTAAATACAAGCTTTGAAAGATCAAAATTAGAGCTTTTCGTTACTTTTTATAAGTATGCGATATGACTTCTTAAAAATCTGTCAAAAGTCTGTTAAGTATTGATATGTATATGGGTACATACGACATGGGTGTCAACTTAGCGAAACAACATTCAGCGACCGAAAATTATTAATTGGGTAATAGAGCAGTAAAACATTCACAATAAGAAGTTTTTATACGTTTTTCAGATGCTGCTTCGCTAAGTTGACACGAAGTTAGCAAAGCAGCAAAAAAACGTCGAAAACATCGAACGACAAATTCAAAATTATCACAACTAATTTACGACTAATTATTAATTTTTCGATCGGTAAATGTTGTTTCGCTAAGTCGACACTCACTCATACATACGACCAACTCAGACGTTCCTAAAAAAAAAAAAAAACAATATATCCGCAAAATAGCGCGTAAGTTCCTATCATTGTTACAACAAAAATTAAAACTTTTATCAAAAAGCAAACTCACTTTAGTTTCTACAGTACAAAAATTAGGTAGGTGATATCTTATATTTTCAAAAAATGTATCATCATTTATAACATGTATATAATGATATCATTTATCTCATCACAATCTTTTCGTTCTTTTTTAATAAATACAAAAGTGTATTGTAATTCAAAGGAAACCTACACCTGTCACTTACATTCATAAATAGTTTTTCGTTATATTTTTTTTTTTTTTTTTGAATGAAATGTATTAAGTAACCACCCTTACTCAAAAAATATCAAAAATTCTCAATTATTATTAACTTGCAAGGTCATTGCTTTAATTGATGTGTAACTACAATTTTTAAAAATCCAACCTCATGGGGTGGAGTTTTTTTTATTTTCTTTTTAATATCTAGTGTCTTGATTAATTAATCTTCAAACGAAATACCTAAAATATTTTCCTTAATAGGCAAGTTCGAGTATATGATTGGTGTAGTTTGTAATTTTAAGCAATATTGATACTTCAAAATGTTATCATTCCACTTGTATTGAAAAGCTGACATCATTGTCAAAAAAACTGTGGATGCGTTCAGGGGCTTCGTTGAAAAAAATTAGTTTTGGTAAATGATACTGCTATATTAGCCGTATTTTTTTTGCAAGCCCGGAGGGAATTGGATGAAAAAAAAACCATGTCGAGGCTCAACAGTTTACGTGTTAAATGCAACAACAACTAAGCACATTCGGGAATAGCTAAGCACGGAAAATTTTTGGTGCTTTACTTAAGCACGGAGAAAAACTGTGAAAACTCTATGTTTTTTCTGTTATGGCGTCGCGCGTCGGTAATCCCCGATATCGTTTTTTTTACCCATTTCCTCCGTGCTTGCAAGCAAAAACACGCTTTTTAATACATAGATAGCAGTGGCGTGGAGCGGATTATTTCAAATTTTAAGTCGAAGAAAAATTAGTCCTCCACATTCTATTCGAAAAAAAATCCATTTAGCAGATCTGGATTTTGCGACAGATCTACCCCTCTTTTTACTAGCACGACTACAATTGACAGCTATTAGTTTGAGCATTAGCACCTGCATAGATACAAATATACAGACACTTTTCCTATGACTAAGAAAAATCAACCTGAAATCGTTATCCATCCGCCACGGAAAAAGTCAAATTTCAGGCAGAAATCTGAATTTAAACCAAAGGAAAATCCATTAGAATTCCACGTGCAATGTGCATGTGCACAGTGCAGTGCAGGATTAAGGAATGAACACATAGGTTTGTTTAAGTTTTTATTCATAAGGATTCATGCTCTTTATTTGAAAAAATTATATTTTGAGAGATAACTCAATAGGAATTGAGTTATATGGACGCAACGCCACCGTGCGCCCACCGCTGCCGCCCGCTCGTGCTGATAGATACTGATACTGAATACAATAAAAGTAGTTTGCCGAGCAAGAGCTTCAAATTGGAAGTTATTATAATTAGTTCGATTTGTCGAATCGAAAATTTTGACATTTCTCCAAATTTCGAGGTCTCTGGAATCCGAATCCATAATTTTTACTGCATGAAGAGAATAGAAGGCTGCAAATGGAACTGAAAATGGAGCTGCAATAGATGTTAAAAAGTGTTGGGCGTTCTATTTTCAGAGCGCCCACAAAAATTGAAAGTATTTTGAGGAAAAACAAAACAATTTTCTTGTTTACAAGCTTAGAATTCAAATTTTTTTATTTCCAATATTTTTCCTTTTAATTGATAATTCTTTTCGCGACACAAATAACTACAATATTTTTTTATGATGCATTTTTTTCTTCATACAGTTTAAAACGTCAAAAGTGCTGCACGTGAAAAGTTAAAAGCTGGTGAACTCTTTCGGCTGCGGCATGCAGATCCGTATGCGGCTACGTTGCGACATTGAATTTGTGTGTATTCAATATTTTGACAGTTATTCCAGCTGCGGCTCCAGTTGGAGTTCCATCTCCATTCTGTTCAGGCAGTTAAGAGAGATGTCTGTGTAGATATCTCGAGAACGAATAAAGATATCGACTTCAAATACATTTTATTTTACAGATAATAAAGTCATAACGTGCCGAAATGGTTTTCAGAAAAATTCAATCAGCGGTTTTTTTATTACATTTATTACAAAAAAAAAAATCTAAAATTTCTTATGTACGTCTTAAACATCTCGAGAACGAAAAATGATATCGACTTTGACTCAACTTTATTCTATACGTAATGTAATGATCCCACCCCTGGGATTTAATGAGATAATCAAAACCTTATTTCTCAGTCCACTATTCCTTCTAACATTGCCTAATTTATAAGACCCTAGGTCTTACTGGCATATATATGTTTGTGTTGTTTTTTTAATAAAGAATTGGTTAGACTTTAAAAAAATCAACTGTCCAAAATTTTTGAAAAATATTTTTCGTCTCACATATATTCAGAGCAAACGGCCCAACTTTGGTCTTCACTTGATTGCAAAACTGATAAGATTTTCGAATATCTTAAACTGGCAATTTTCTTATAAACTTTTCTCATACAAATATAACGAGATATTAACTTGAATAAAAAATGTTTCAAAAAAGAATTTAAAACTTCTCTTAATATAATTCGGCACCACTGTTCTAATAGAATGATATCATATGTTATCATCACAGTCTCATGCCCTCTATCTCTCATATACGTAGTATTGTTTAAATATCGACAAAAACAACAAATAATGTAATCAAATTAAAAATGAAAATGAAAAAGCCTCAACGTTTATACCTACCAACGTACATTGTATACGGAGTAGACATATGAGTAATGTTCCCCTTAATCTGAACCGAAACCTACTAGCACATCTATTACTTAATTCAGATACAAACTAATAACAACAAAAACAACAATAATATTTTTTTGCGGAAAATAAAAAGCGAAAACGATTTGTTCAGGTGAATATTTTACCTGATTACCGATTTTTAGTTTGCTAACAGATACGGTCACGTTAGTCAGTATAACTTAAGGTAAAGATTGTATACAAATCTTTCGAACTTCATTTCTTACCGGTTAAAAAATAAAATAATTTAAAAAAAATAGCATTTTAAATTTTCGATACATCTTCGATTTTCGATTCGAAGCTATTCTTGTTTTCGGTTTCGCTTCATTCCGTTCGCAGTTACGTTCAGTGCGTGCAGCATTTTGATTTGCTTGATTTGTTTGTTTTCAGTGTGAATTAATATTTAATTGGCGAGTAAAACCGTTAATTATTATTTAAATATAACTTGCAACGCGGTATATTTACAATTATTTTTGTTGATTTTTCGGTGTTTCGGTGAATTTATTGGTGAAAAAATCCTAAAAAAAAGAATTAAGAGTCGAAAATTCATTTGAATTCTGCATTGATTTCTGAAGTGCTTATGTTAATATATGAAGAAAAAAACTGTGGCAGATTATTTTTGTAAAGTTGCGTTATGTGTCATATTTAGGGCCTTGAACTCTAACTCATCCTCATAAAGCTTACCGATGGCGATGGTGTTAACGGTGTAAACTGTTTTTGTTTTGTTGTTTGAGTTCATGGCCTCTGGATAAATTGATTTATGAGAAGTCAATGATTTTGGAAATAGTTTTTTTTTTTTTTGCCGTCAGAACTTTTTTGTGTGATTAACTAGCATTAGCAACAAGATGGATAGTTTTGATATTCTCGTTCGATAAGCATTGGAATTTTATTACCTTCAACATGGTAACATTATGATAATATGGTGAAGTGAACACTGGTTATGTTATATTAATTTTAGGAAGACATAATCACACTACCTATACTTGTTGTTAGTTTTAACACATTATTGTTAGATGTGAAATTATAAATGACTTAACAACAAAACTTTATCGCAACTATATGAACTAGGAAAAGAGTTCAAAGGTTTAATCGTGATATTAAATTAAAATGGAAACAAAAATATATAGCAATTATAATTACACTTGTGTAATTATAGGTTCAAATGGCAACAAATATATGTATTATTATAGAACCAGAATAATTATACAATTAGGGTGAAACCTATTAATTTCAACACTTATTGCATCTTTATTGGAAAAATTGGGAAAAATATTATTTTTTAAAAAAGTATTTTGTTAGTGGATTTTGGTAAAATTATTATTAAACTCCAAACAATTAAAAAAGCGCAAAATCACTGCCAAACGATTTTAAATATTGTCAGGGTATAACAATTCAGTGATTTTATTTCCTTATTTTTCTTAGGTATGCTCAAAATGAAAAAAAAAATTGTTGGAATTACCTACTAAAAATGGTCGCATAAATAATTTTTATATTTATACAAATTAATAATTTGTGTATTCAATTAAGGACCAGGTCAAAATAAAGGATTTCAAAATTCTGTTTTAACTGAAATTGAGTTTATTTTATTTTCGAATAAACCTACTTTGCCTACTGTTCAACCGAAATTCATGTATTTGAAGATTCTGATGGTGCATTCAAATATCTGTAGATCTTAAATATTGTAAGGGTAAAATTCTCTTTTTCGAAATACTAGTTATACAAAAATTCTATATTTTGATCAAAAATTTGCATAAAAGAATCAACTTTTTTCTAATTCATATTACTGCCATCCCACTTGCAAAATTAAAGGATTAGAATATATTGAAATTACTTGTGAAATTACTCATTCAAACACGTAATTCTATGTATAAAAACCAGGAAAAGATTGTTACAAAGAGACATATACATAAATATTAGGACCACAGGTATTCCCTCTAATAGTTGTAGTAGCTAAAATTTGTATAAGGATTTAGCATAAAGAACATGTACCTGCCCTGATTGATGGGTGTTCAATGGGGTTGTTTTAAAATCTGAAACTTTGAAGTTTAGTGTTCTGATCAATTTTTTAAGGTCAAAATATGAAAAAAAAAATAGCTTTTGGAATTTCTATAATGACAAGAAATTCACAAAATTTTAAAGTGGAAAATTTTTCACTTGCAAATTTTGTACCTTCTGATGCTAATAGGACAAATCGATATTTTGAAAAACGAATTAAAGTGTTGATCAAGTGGGTTAAATTTGGGGAAATTTGTAGAAATTTAGAATTGTAAAAAATCGAACTTGAGTTTTTAATCAAAAATAATATTACCATAACACAGAATACGAAGAAATAAATATTAACATTTATATCCTTTCATGTCGTTATAACACATACAAATTTTTTTCCCAGAATGCAACTTCATTTTATTGTGAGTTGCTTAAGCAATTTAAATAATTAGTTTAATTCTTCTTTTATATTTTTTTAATTTATTTTGTATGCATGTTTTATAATATAAAACCTTTAAAACTCTAGTCCACTTGAATCACAATAGTAAGTTTGTGCGATCCAGTTGAGCATTTTATTTGCGACCCACACAAAATTGAAAAATTAATTTTTGAATTTTCAATTTCCTTAAAAACAAAAGCTATACCTAAATTCATCGGGCAAAATAGAAAGTTTTTTCCTAGTAAATTCAAGGCTCTTAGGCCCATTTGCTGAAACGAAACTTAAATATTTATGTTCAACTTACTGGCTGAACAGAATGGTGACGCAGACGGAACCGGAGACGGAGCCGGAATAGCTGTCAAAATATTAAATACACGCAAATTCAATGTTGCGAACACAACGGAACGTAGACGCATACGGAGCTGCAGACGCAGACGGAAGAGTTCACCAACTTTTAACTTTTCACGTACGGCACTTTTGACGTTTCAATTTGTATGAAGAAAAAAAACAACTTTTTGGGTCGGAAAAAAATATTGTGGTTATTTGTATCGCGAAAAAAATTATTTATTAAAAGAAAAATTATTGGAAACAAAAAATGTGAATTCTGAGCTTGTACACAAAAATATTCTTTTGTTTTTCTTCAAAATACTTTCAAAGCTGTACAGCTGCATTGTGGGCATGTAAAAAAAATAACGTACGACACTTTTTGACAGCTCTTCCAGTTCCGTCTGCGGCTTCAGTTCCGTCATTCTATTCTGTTCAGCCAGTTAAGCGCTTGTGTTCTACTTTTTCCTCAGCGTAAACTGTCACATAAGCTCTTATGTTGAACTTAAATACTTAAGTTTCGTTTCAGCAAATGGGCCTTAAAAGTTTAAGGTAAAGAAATTCCAAAAGAGAAAAACTTGTTAAATAATCGTAAGGCCTTTGTTAGGCGTAGGCCAAACTAAAATTCGGTCAGTTTATATTTCAGAGGGCTCAGTAATTTTCCTCCGTCAGTTAGAGCCAGAGCATTAGGCAGGAGTATTGAATAAAAACTAGATTCCTCAAAAACACTTTCTATTCCTTTTTTTCTTATTTTATTTTTTGGAACAGAAAATAACTGAGCAACGAAACCAAAAAAAATAGCTTCCTTAGACACCAAGGCTGAGGAATTTTTGTGAGAACTTGTGTTTAAATTTCTGAGAATATGGATTCCTCTGACATCTCTGAAATATAAACTAGCCAATTGATTTATTTGGTGCGTTCAAATAATGCTCGATAAATGAAAACTGCCAAGTATTCATCTGCTTTATTAAACCTTTTTTTTTTAACTTTCCGTGATGACTTTAGGTCTGTTCTTTTCCTCCCCAAAACTGTGAACTTTTGCCAGTTTGAGTAAAATATCATTTTTTTTTATTTCAACTTTGACAGAACTTTTGACTGAAAATCACACAAATGCACAGAAAATCGCAGAGTTTCAAATCAAAGTAAAACAACGAACCTAATTATCGTATTATCAACAAATACAATCGAGTTCTATTTATTTATCCATCCTTAAAAACAAAGTTAAATTTTTTGTTTGGAAATTCGATATCCTGGCATTGTTCAATTTTGTTCTCAATTTTAGTTTTGAGCAAAAAAAACTAAATGCTTAAAATTTGTTTTAAAGTTTTTTTTTCTTTATTTTTAAGAAGAAGAACGAAAACAAATGTGTTGGTTTTGTCCTGTCGTGAATTATTGTGGTCATAATATTCGATTTCATTTTTAATTTTCTACAAATTGTATATATTTTCCACAGGCATGGAATGAACTTGTATAATTTAGAAAATTCAAAATGTAATTGAAACCAAGCAATAATAGAGTCAAATATTGAAGACGTGTTCCAGAACTTTAAAAGGTCTTAATGCTGGATGGGTACTCAGATGATACGGTCTGTTAACAGATCCGTGTCCAAGTTTTTCCCTTAAAACAGTGGCATGTCTTAAAAAATTGACACATGTTGCCTTGTAGCAGTTGCGAAATTGCACGTTAGGTCTATCTATCTGTTACCTACGAAGAATTGGACATTTATCATATGAATTTTGCTAATAATTGCATATTTAATGTAGTGTATCTTTTGTATTTGCTAAAGCTAAGGCAATGAAATTTTGACGAATACATGCAATAACCTCTTGTTCAAATATCCTCTTGCAAAACCCCTTTTTGTGATCACATAAATTATCGTCATTTAAGTACAAGATACTTTCTTTCAACATAGTCATTCATTTTATCATTATATGATAGATTTAAACTGAAAACCACCATTTTTCTAGTATAGATATCTTTTTTTTTTTGGAAATGTGTTAATTAAAGAGACATGTTTAAACAATAATGCAAACAATTATTGTTGTTCTGAAATTTGTATATCTCTCATTTAGGCAAAAAAAAAATTATTAGATAGCAAATTAGCATGCAAAAAATTTGCTCTGCTTAAAAGTCGTCTTCTAAGTTCAAGGTCATAAAATGAGTTTGAAAAGAAAAAAAAAACACCAAAGATGTTTATATTTTTTCAGTTGAATGTTATTATCAAATCAAGAGCTCGTACGGGTGGAAACCCTTGTATAATTAATGCAAGCAAACCATCTTTTACACCTGTTATCCTTGAGATTTAAAAAAGAATTGAAACAAAAAAAAAACACACGCCTAAGCATGTTGTTATCATAGTTTTAAAAGTCTTCAATTTCTATATTATGTTCTGCTTTAGTTTTGAAGTGCAATATTCTTAAAATTTTTGTCAATGAAAAAATTTAAATAAAAAGTTCACGACTGTGTTGCATGTACTGGCTCTTATACAAGTTGTTTTATTTAGAAACATGTAACTTTGAAATGTATGTAGCTATTTATTGTATTGAAAAGAAAGTTTCTTGGAATTAATTTTTAAAAATGATTTCGAGCATATAACAGCGCTGTGGTTGGCTCGAATGTAGAGCAACTATAATATCTGATCATTTTATTGAGCAGCTGGGACTGTATATCGGTATAATTACCTACGACCTATCATTTACAAGAGTTGTTCTGGCGTGAATTTATTCATGGTCAAATAGGAAAATGTTTCAAGCACAATTCACCTGTTAGCTACCAAATTTGCTGTCACTTTTTCAGTGCTGAATTAACTCCGAGTTAAACCGGAGTAATTAATCATAAAAATAAACTAATCCCAAGTAAGTTTTTTTCAGTATAGGGTTCTAAATTCGACTTTTAGTTGTAAAAAATCTACCGAAATCAAAATGCAACACAATGAAAATGCGCTGTCAAAAGTGACATCTGTCAGAATTATATATTCCAGAGTTATCTCCCACTCTCGTTGAGTGAACTGGGACTGGCATTCAATTGACTGAAAAAAGGGTACATTTTGGGGTAGAAACATTATTAATGGTTGTTTGTGTGTGGGGCTCCAGCGTTTTAGGCTGTAAGTAGATGCAAACAAACAGAATTCCAAGAACTACTTATTCATATTCTTTATCATCATTTGAATTTTTCTACAAATCCAAAACTTGTCCTTAAGTACCTACATATTGCTTGCTAATAAAAAAAAAAAGTAAGAAAGAAAATATTTCAAGTATGAGGTCCAAAATAACATTATTTTATGCATTCATGCAAACCATGACCATGCTTTAAGCCACTTAATTATAATTTTAGTGAATCTTTTGAACACTCTCAGTCAATTGTTATAATCAACATAATATTATATCATTGAATATTGAAATTTATTAAAGATGAGGTGAACAGGTTTTTGCTGTTTTTGTATGAATTCCCAACAAATTTGTCAACTTCATTTGTTTCCAAGAATTATATTGCTCTTTGGTATAGGTAGTCTGTATTCCTATAATACCTGATAAAATATTTAAAAATAAAAAAAAAAAATTCCAGTGATGACAAGCGAATTATTGATAGGTTTCATTTAATTATTTTCAAATGATATTAAGTTTGATTGAATTAAAATTCTTTTTACTTGCTCTATAGGGCAAGTATTGGTTTCGTGTGAAAAAAAATTAGAGGTGGTAATCAAAATTGATACTACGACGTTAGAGAGGTCCGAAAAAGTGGTTTTCGCCCTACCGTCCCTTAGTTTGTGTGTGCGTCTTTGCGTCCGTGCGTTTACTGTAATTTGAATTAGAGCCTAAGCGAGTAGACCGATTTGCTTCAAATTTTGTATAAGGAATTTTTATGTGACTCCCTAAAGGGAAAATTCAAGTTTTCGATTTTGCCCATCTAGAACAGGTAGCTGCCATACAAATATTTCGGCTTTTTTTTCAAATTTTCTCAAAATCGACTATAACGTAATGTAATGAACAAATAGTTATAAAAAAACTGCATTTCAGGTGTTTTGCCAAAAAATTAGCGTTGCGGAAATAGAGTTTGATGTTTATTGAGAAAAAGGCATTATTTTTGAGTTATTCGCGTATATATTTTAAATGGGTCAACAGATTTTGTTATAATTTTGCAATCTGGTGCTTCTGAATAGTTTAATAATACTGCATTTAAAAATATTTGGAAACAATTTTTTTCTATACATAAAAAAATCAAACATAAAAATAATATTTCTAGTACCTTCTTTCGACTTTTTTGTAATATTTTTTTGTTTTTGATATCACATTAGAGTTTTTCATTATAAGAGCAAGCTCGTGCGATCCAGTAGATTGAAACAGGTTAGATATCAAATATAATTTAGAATTAAATAAAATGACTGGGTCACACGAACTTGCTCTTGTAGTAAAAGTTTCTTCGAATTTTGAATATTGAGTGTAATATATGTACCTATGTAAGTACATACGGGTGATCGGTATAAGATGGACCAAACTGCTCGAGCGATTAGGTTGGGTTAAGACAAGAAAAAACTCGTATGGGAGGGGGGGTCTGTTTCCCCCCGTTTAGGCAGGAGGGGCATTTTTCTAAAAAAATTGACTTAAAACAGAAAAAAATTATTAAAAACAACGGTACAATTTAAATTGTTATGCTATACCTTTTTGAAAGCCAGAAATCTCTTCTTTGATTTTCATTTTAAATTAAGTTGTGTTAGTGAATAGTTTTTGAAAAAGTAATTTCCAAACTCGAAATTTTGAAAAAAAAAAAATGAAAAAAAAGTTTCAAACTAATTTTTTTCAAAATTTTATGTAATTAAGTATAATTTTTGTTTTTAAAATTTAATGCTCTTATTAATTTTCAATAAAAAACAGAAAACCGGATGCTAAAATGTCTTTTAGTTTTTGAGAAAATTGAAAATAACGAAATCTACTTTACTACATATTTTGTAGGAATAGGATCTTTTGAACAACAAAATAACGGATGGAAGTCGTTAAGGAAAACTTACTTTTGTTATTTTCAATTTTCTCAAAAACTAGGCTACATTTTGACATCTGGTTTTCAATGTAAAATTGATGGGAATATTGAATATTAAAAAATAAAAACACAAAATAAGAACACAATTTTTAATTTTTTTTTTTCAAAAATTTAAGTTTGAAAATTAAGTTTTAAAAAACTGTCCACTAAAAGAACTTAATTTATAAACAAAATGAAAGCACATATTTCTGGTGTAACAAAAAAGTATAGCAAGTCGTCCGATGTTTTTTAATAATTTTTTTTTGTATTATGTCAATTATTTTAGAAAATTGCTCCTCTTGTTATTTTCAATTTTCTTAAAAACTAAACGACATTTTAGCATCTGGTTTTCTGTTTTTTTTTTTTGAAAACAAATTTTGAAAAAAATTAGCTTGAAACTTTTGATTTCATTTTTTTTTTTTCAAAATTTCGAGTTTGGAAATTACTTTTTTAAAAACTATTCACTAACACAACTTAATTTAAAATGAAAATCAAAGAAAAGATTTCTAGCTTTCCAAAAAGGTATAGCATAGCATTTTAAATTGTACCGTTGTTTTTAAATATGTTTTTTCTGTTTTAAGTAAATTTTTTAGAAAATTGCCCCTCCTGTCTAAACGGGGGGAAATAGACCCCCCCTCCCATACGATTTTTTTCTTGTCTTAACTTAAAATATTTTAATTTCAGAACTAAGAACGCCATCTCAATTCTTGAAAAAATATAAATTTATGCAGACAAAAATTAAAAAATTGTTGGAGCAGTTTTCATAAAAAATAATTGTTTATATATGTATAAAATTTCTGGAAATTAAAAAAAAAATGTTACGCCGTTTTTAAGAATATAATAATATACAACTAAAATTTTAATTTCAAAAAAAAATTATCAACCCGTTTTCAAAAAATAAAAGGATTTTTCAAAAAAAAAAAAACATTGAACTTATTTTTTAAATCCAAAAATTATTTTTTTGTAGGCAGTATTATTTGCACTTAATAGGACCTTTAGAGTAAAAATTTTGATCAAAATAGGTTGAGCGGCTAACGAAAAAGTCAAAAATAAAAAAAACGGTTCTAGCAGACATATACAGATATACAGACATGTAGACAGGCAGAGGGAATTGCGGGACCCATTTTTTCATGTAATGTCAAGTTTGATTGTTATCTCGAGTTTGATTTTTTGCACGAATCCAAAACTTGCCCTATGGATCGCATGAACTTGCTCTTGCAGTAAGAAACTATTATGTACTAACATACCAATAATTTGTTAATGGTTAAATCCTTAACGAAAAGGTGTTTTAAAAAAAGTCAAAAGTACTAAAAAATTAAATTTTAAGTTTGAATTTTTTTTTTGTTAAAAAAAATGTTCAAAATTTTTAAATGCAATATTGTTTAAAGTATTTAGAAGTACCAGACTGGTAAATTATAATTAAATCGATAGACCTATTAAAATTCTATAAGTAACTCGAAAACAAGGCAATTTTCTGAGAAAATTTGAAAAACCGGTATGGCAGCTACCTTTTCTAGATGACCTAAATCAAAACTTCGAATCAAATAAAAATACCCTTTACCAAATTTGAAGCAAATCGAGTCACCCGCTTAGGATCTAGCTCAAATAACAATGGACGCATGGATGCACAGATCAACGCACGGACGGTATGGTGAAAATCACTTTTTTCGAACTTCTCTATCATCGTAGTGTCAACGTTGATTACAACCTTGAAATTTTTTTCACACGAAACCAATATTTTACCTATAAAACAAATAAAAAATATTGCATTGTAAATTTCCGAAGCTTACTCATCCGCTCTCGGAAAGTACCCGTTTTTAATGGCCAAATAGATATCCATAAAAAAATGCTTTTGTTATTGGAAAAAAATTCCGGAAATTTCTGGTATTTCAGAGGTATTTCCTTCTTATTTTTTAAATTATTTTATAATTTTGAGAGTGCAAAATACCTCAGGAGAAAAAAATAAACTCCACTAATTTATTCTGAGTTCGTTTTCAAAGCAAAAAAGAGGCTGGGTTTGATCCACACAAATAACTTCCTATTGGTTCCCTCTGAAACTCGACACCCGATGTTATTTTTTATAAGAAAATTACCAACTAAAAATCTTTGAAAAACTTATCAGTTGTGCAATCAAGATAAGGCTGTTTGCTCTAAACATATGTGACACAAAAAATTTCAACAATTATTAGCAGTTTCTTTTGCAGTTTTCTTGGCCTAGAAAAAAACCGTCAATTACTGATTTTTTAGAAACCTTATCAATTACTAATTATGGTATTGTGTGTTGATTAAAATTATTTCTGAGCTAATATCATTGGTTTTTTTTTTGAGATATTCGAGCCGAAACAAATTTTTTAACAATTTTTAGCATTTTTTTTGCAGTTTTTTTTTGGCTTAGAAAAAAACCGTTAATTGAATTTTTTTACAAACTCTACCGATTATCATCAACTATAACTTTGTGTATTGAATAAAATTAACCCACAGTTAATATCTTTGTGTGTTCTCAAGATATTCGATATTTTTTAACAATTTGTATTGGTTTTTTTAATTAAAAAAAAGAAATCTGGGTTGATTTTTTTGTTAAGTAATACCAATTTTTCACTACGTAATTATGCATGGAATGAAACCAGACCGAAGTCGATAGCATTATTTGTTCTAGAGATATTCGAGAAACACGCAATTTTACAACATTTTTTTTTAAATTAATAAAAAAAACCGCTAATTGAATTTCTCTGAAAATCCTTTCTGCACGTTTTGTCCTTATTAACTTTAAAATAAAATTTATTTGGAGTCGATATCTCTATGCGTTCTCGAGATATCGTTTTCAATTTCACAAAACGGACCGATTATAATAACATCCAATAATGGGAAAATAATAAAAAACATGATATCCTATCCAAGAGTTTAATAAATCTTAAGTTTTTGAGTATTTGGTACATCCAAGCAGTACTTAATTCGTGATCAAAAATTGGCTACATTATTATTTTTAATTATTAAAAATAAAATATTAATTTTTCATTTTGGGGTTAAATTTCATTATGAAAAATCTCCCTACTTTTTTTTCTTTTTGCTTTAGGTATGTACATATATTTTTGGTGCCATTTTTTGTTTTTAGTTTGAGTATTTCTTTCCATTTTGGGGCTTTTTTTCATTAAGTTTGGCGTCACTTTTCCATTCTGCCAATGGGGTATTTTTTGTCATTATGAAAATAAAGCCCCAATTTTTGCTGTTTTATACAGCCAGTTTTTATTTATTTTTTTGTCTTTAATATTACATACTTGTATAAAAATTTTCAAGGCGACAAATCACTGCTTTTCATCGTTATTTTGAAGTGGGTAAAAAAACTATCGCAAGTAAAATTAAAAACTGTAAAAATATTTGTTTTGTATACTTTACTATGTTTTTAAGATTTTTGGAAGGTTTCATTTTTATCCATCAATAATTACAATTTGGCGGAAGTTTTTAGTAAATGACTAAAAATCTACCTTTAATTTGTATCTGAAATTTCAAGTGCTCGGTGGCACGTGTTAACGTAAACCGATTTCAATGAAATTTTGCACAGAAGTTTTTTAAGTCAGCCTCATCACTTTTAGGGGGAAAGGAGACGAAAGAAATTTGAACAATGCCAAAATAAGCGCCACCCTACTATGTATATCATTTATCAAGTACGGTATATCTAAATAAAATTATCTTGAAGTCAATTTCACTGAAGTTGTTCTTGTTTCATTCATAACCTTCATTAACATGATGGTGCGAAAGCTTTAAAGTGAATCTTTTCAATTTATTTTATTTCTTTAATAATTATGTTAATTTCTCTTATGATACACTGGGGCGTATACGTACTATTTTTTCAAAACTTTGTGCTCGTTTTTGCCAAGTTAGTTTGTATAAGGCACATTGTGACGCTTTGTGGTGAATGAGAGTAGAGTTTGATCCACAACCCTATAGAATAACAATCCTACTCACTAATTATATTATTATATTCAAGGCAAAAAACAGTTTTTGTTTTTTTTTAAATCCTTTGTATCTTAAGCAGAAAAAATCTTTTTTAAATGGATACAAAAAAAAAAACTTAAAGTAGATACACAAACAAAAATTATCTGCTCAGAGATAAGTCCCACAAGTTCCAAATCGGGGCTTCAGATATAATTTATATAGCAACTACAGATATGGTAGTTTTATAATTACTCACTTGTCTTATGTGCATAACTGTGCCTACCTACCTGACCCTAATAATATGGTAAACAACAATATTACTGGGGCGGCAGACATTCATCGATGAAGCTCTATAAAACGTGGAATACCTACTTTTTTTTAATTTTATTTTCTTTGAAGATTATAAAAAATATTTTGTTCTTTTCTTTTATTTTTTTTTTGTAATCACTCACTTCCAGTGTGCATTTTCAATGTCAGTATTATTGTGTATTTTTTTTTGTGAATGAACTGGAAAATAGCAAAATGCCTTTTTCACATTTAACACCATTTTTGAACTTAAACATAACATAATGTGTATGTTATGACCTGGATGATACTTTAAAATACAAATGTAGGTAAATGAGATAACAATTTATTATTGACTGAGAGCTTTTGTTATGTTTTGCTTTGGACGATTTTTTGACAAACATTTCGAAGGGAATATAACATGTTAATGTAAATAAGAAGTAAGATGTATACAGTGAGTATGTTTGTTTCTTTTGACCTTCCACAAGTTTTAGGGTCAGTCAGGTTTTTTACTTTTTGTGTTTTTTTTTTCTTTTTGCTATGTGCGTCATATTTTAAGCTGACAACACATTAATGGCTAATTTGCTGAATTTTTATTTGCTCTTACATAGATATAGATTTGCGCGAAGTACATAAAGCACTACCTAACTACCACAATAAAGTCAACATTCTAACACTCCCACTTTTAAAAACAAAATAATTACCTATACCTATAATATACAGGGTGTTCCGTCCCTTACTTCGTGCACTATATTTTAGGGGATGGTTCCTGGGGTCATTCTTTGAATGAATATTTTTTGAGAAATTAAATTTAAAAGTTCTAAGTTTTTAATTTTTTTTTTTTTAAGTTGATTCTTTTAAAAATTTTGGGTAATTAAGTGTCACTTCTTTGGTTTATCAGCAATAAAAAAAAAACTATCGAATATTTTAATGTTGTTTGTTTATTTTGTTATATCTATGAGGCAAAAATATTACCATTCATAATTAAAAGCCTTTTTTTATTTTTTTTTTTTTGGGAAAAATTACTGTTCGTTTTTTTTATATTTCTTAAAAGCTAAAAAAGAAGTTTACATCTTGTTTTCAGTATTTGACTTAAAATTGATAAAATCAATTAATTTAAACAAAACTAGTTCCACTTAATTACGAAATTTTTTGAAAAAAAAAAAAAAATAATTTGAAAAAAATTCACAATTTATTTTTCAAAAGTTTTAACTTTGAAATTTAATTTCTAGAAAACTGTTCGTTTTTGTAACTTGATTTAAAAATTAAAAAAAAAGAATTGAGTATGACCTTTCAAAAAAGACAATATTCTGTGTACTTTCGTTTATTTATAATTTTTCATTAAGTTTTTCTTCTCATCCACATGGGGGGGGTTATAGAATTTTCCTCTATACAATTTTTTCTTAGAAATAAAAATTGATAACACTTTAAACACTTGAAATGTTTTCAAAACAATTAAATGTTCCCAAAATATGTACTTTAAAGGTTATTTTTAACTAAAAACTATTTAGATAATAAAAGTTGGCAGTTATCTTTCGATAAATTGTGTGTAGTGTATTACTGACCAATTCGAAGTTTAATTGAAAAAAGCTGATAAAAATCTTATTTTTCCTTCGGTTTTTTTTGTTAAAATTAATATGGGGCAATAAACTCACTTGTAAATTTTTCGCTTTTGCCATTTTGTATATAAAGTCGAGGTGAAAGTGTAATATTTTTTTTTTTTAAGATCAGCACTTCTCTAAAAAATATATCGCATGTTGAGATTTGAAAAAAAAAAAAATACCAGAGCGATATTTCATTTTGCAAGGTTTACCATGATGTGCTTTTAAACATATTCTATTCAGCATTATTTATTAGAATTTTGAACAGTTGTCATACAGAGTCATAATTGTTGGATATGTGCTATATTTTATTAAATAAAATGTCACATTAGCCAAGGTTTAGGCAATCGCTTCTGTTTCCTAAGTGAGTTAAACAAAAGGCACAACGTTAAAGATGTTTATTTTTAACATGGACGGCTGTCCAAAGTTAGAAAACGTTTGTTTTTTTTAATTTTTTTTTAAATAAAATAAATAAAATATCCCATAATGAATCACAAAAGAGCTTTTCTTAAAGTGTTGTTTTAATTTGAAGGCTCTTTGAAGAAAAGGTTCCCCTCGAGTGATTCTTTTGTCGGTTGTATTGTAATTTTTATCGAATATATTTTAATTCCTTTTGGTGACGCAGCTTTTAAAATTTTACAAACATTTTGTTAACCTACTTACTTGCAAAACAAAATTGCTTGCCATAAATTTAAAAATTTTTAATTTGGATCCAAAATTGTATTTCAAGATGTAATCCTGATGTGTTCTTGAAATAAAACTCCTAAAATTCATGATAATGGTTTAATTCAACCAAAATAATTAAAAATGTTATTTGTTTTTAAATTTAATTTTCATCTTTATTTAGCCTTTTTGTTAAAATCCATTTGCATAAATTATAAAACAAAACCTTCATGTGAAGTACATTTTACAACAGTTTTTATAAATGTTTTTGTTCTTTTAAACCATATTTAAACAAGTTTAAAATATCATACAGGGTGATCCAAAGTATTTATTGTTAAGGTTAAACTAAGCAGTGGTCTACAGAGTTAATAACTGATAACTAAAATTTTTATTACCATAACTTCAAACTATTGAAATCAAACAGAAATATATTTTAATCCAAATCATAAAAAATTTAAAAATTAGAAAAATTTCAATGATTGAGTTACATTTATTTTAATAAAAAAAAAACAAGAATTGACATCGATTGCCTCCTGGCAATCTCACTTGGATTCATCAGTATTGTTGATTAGTGAGGGCCTTGTCAACGCAATTTACGTTAAGTTCAGTTTAATATATACATGAATTCTATGACAAAAATCCAAAGTGAACTATTAAATGTGAACTTAACGAAAATTGCGTATTGGCATTGACAAGGCCCTCACTAGTCAACTGAAGAATCCAAGCCGACAGAACAAAATGCAATTTATGTGCATAAGAGGCCGTTAAAAGCGATTTTGATTCAATAGTTAAACAAGTGCTCTACTTGGCTGATTTATTTTGGTAATATATAGAACTTTTATAATAAAAAACTTCAAAATAAGACGCAGTTTAATCAAGACTTCAAAGTTCTTTAAAATTCTAAATTACGGTGCAAAAAAAAACATAGATAAAACCTTCACCATTACAGCTTAAACACAAAATGCAAATTAAATCTTTGATATAAGCACTTCAAAAACAAACAATCTTATTTAAATAAACTCTTAGCAACTTTTTCACTCTTAAAAATGTTATAAATACGTTATTATTTTTACTGCACATATTAGTTGTCCTATAAGTGCATCAATTTTAATTAATTGCCAACCAATACTTATATAGCAATATTCACAGATTTGTTATTATAACTTAAAACAATTATGACGTAATAACTTAAGTGAAGCATGTCAGTTGTTAATAATTGAATTAACAATTTTAAAACGGACCTATAGTCATTCCTAACCATCAGTGAGACTAATCTCAGAATATTTGTAATAATAAAATAATCATATTCACAAAATTATTGAACTAAACCGGGTATGGACTGTACCACTGCAATAATTGCCGGTGTTTATGGCGCAATTGCATTAACAATTTTCTATGTTGTTTATGTCATTGAAGAAATTAAATTAGGTAAGCACTTTTGACATGCATGATGTTATTTAAAAGCGAATATAAATTTTAATAAAACAAAAACAAAAAAGAAACAACAATCCACTTAAATAATGTATTTTTTTTTAATAATAATTTTTTTTTTTATTCACAGGGGTAGTTTGTACTACCCCTTAACACACAAGTAATATGCAAATGACCTAGAGAAATTAATTCTGTACATACATGTTATGTTTTTTAATATTCTAACGTTTGACCGCTTTTTAAAGATTAGCAAAACTATTTCTCTTAGTTTGATTTTTGTTTTTTTGTTTTCTTCTTTTTCTTTTAGACCAACAAGTCAGAAATGGACATGAGCTTCAGGGCATATCAAACGTCAGGTTACGACGTCTAATTGAAAGTATAATTGCTGAAACAATACGTCAGCCACCTTTTGCATCGGCAGGCTTGATAACAACAACTGCTATCGAGGCAAATGGTGATATTGATCATCGTGAAACTTTACCATTGAATGGCAATCACTGCAATGGAAATGGTGGACAGTATTTTGAATCGAAGAAATATCAAGATCTACTGGCAACAGCTGTCCTAAATAAGGTGAGTTTTTTATATAATGTTATTTTCTATGTTTTTGCTTGCTTATAAATCTGTAATACGGAGTTAGCAAACCACCCTAGCCTAGCATATATCATTGCACCACTCGTTTAGGTTCGGAATGGAGGAATATGATTATTGTAAACTTTGGCTATCACTGCTTATAGATTCTATATCAAATCAGTCAAATTTAAGCTTTGGTTAAATCCGTGGGCTTTCATAAGTAACAAATATAACATTTCATACATCAACACCTATCTATCAAAGGGCTGAAAGGTCTCCACAAGACATCAAACCAATAAATCATCCATTTGATTTTAGTCCGTCATGTTGTTTGTTCGGACTGGTATTAAGGCTGTACAACTTTTATTAGCAGACATCTAGAAACAGTAGGTGTTCTAGTCTATTCTTTTCTCCGGCAGGCAGCTTTTCGATGCAAGTAGAAATAGGGCAGTCAACGTAGACAAAAAAATTCGCGTTAGGTCACAAAAAATTGCATCAAACTGATTTTCTGGGAAATTATTATAGTCTAAGAGCTGACAGCAAATTTTTGGTTTGGAGATATAACCAAAGTTCACAAACATGTACATATGTAGAGGTAGAAGGGTACTAAGTTCGAATTCAATCGTCTGGCAGGATTATTTTGTCGCCGGGCGAAGGGAAAGGGCGGTGAAAACAGCGATTTTCCAGATTTTTGTTTAGAGGGTATAACCACTTTTTAACATACTTAAACTAAAGCTAACTACGCTTTGATTAAGAATTTTGGGGTCCCAGACGTTTAAAGTGTCGCCAGACCCAGCCAGACGCCCCCCAAGAGAGGCAAAAAGTCAGATTTTGGTTTGGAATGTATAACCAAAAAAAGTATGTCAATAAATCAGGAAAAATATCCTCATTACAACTAAGGCGGTCCCAGACGTTTAAAGGGTCGCCACACCCAGCCAGATGCCCCCCAAGAGAGGCAAAAAGTCAGATTTTGGTTTGGAATGTATAACCAAAAAAAAAGTATGTCAATAAATCAGGAAAAATCTCCTCATTACAACTAAGGCGGTCCCAGACGTTTAAAGGGTCGCCACACCCAGCCAGACGACCCCCAAAAGGGGCAAAAAGTCAGATTTTGGTCTGGAAGGTATAACCAAATAAAAAATATGTCAAAAAATCAAGAAGAATCTCCTCATTACAAATATCGGGGTCCCAGACGTTTAAAGTGTCGCCACACCCAGCCAAACGACCCCTAAAAGAGTATCAAAACAACTTCATTTTAAATAAAAAAAAATAATCAATTTTGTTTGAAAACAAATCAACTAAACAGAAAAAAAATACAGTTAGACTTAAGCAATTACTCAGCATTTCGATTGACTGCGGGACCCGATGCTATGCATCATAAATATCGTAGTATTTAAAAGTGTCATAAAAAACTTTTTTTTGAAAAGTAAAGGGCTTGCTTTTCATAATTTCTCAATAATTATCTTATGAAAACTATACCTTGTCCGAAGAGAATGATATCTCTTCTCATAACATTTCCTAAGAGCATAACCCAAAAGGTTTTCAATAGCATTACTTTCAGGCCAAACTCTAGAAAAAAGCTATGTTTTAAAACCATTTAAACTACCTGTTTTTAGCGGAAGCGTTTTTACAGATCCGTTAGACAATATTGTCTAAGCTTGCTTACGGGCATGCAATTAGGTACTCCGTACACTACACCCAGCTTGACTAGTGCCTACACACAAACTGTTGACTTATAAAACAAAATCGTTATGAAGGACATAGAGGCATGGGTAACAGCAAACGGAAACTAGTGCGAATATTGCTCCGTCGTTATGAGTATTTACCTTTTTCTAATTATTGTCAGTTCCCATTTTTCTACCCAACTAATTACTAAACGAAATATATTTAAACGGTAAATTCTGTTTTTTTTTTTTGTGCCTTAAGTATAAAATGCTAAGTTGTAAAAAAAATATTTTCATAGGTATCTCCCTCAACTCAACACGGAAGTGGAATTCATTTTATTTCCGACGTCAATTTCCGTAGAAAGGTTAATTCAGCTGTCGTCAATTTGTTATGTAGGTATACAAATACTTAGTTTCCCAGTTTTTGGTTCTTTAGATCTCGTAACTTATTTGTTTGGGGGTAGATAGAATTAATCTATTGATTTTATTTACACCCAGTACCGGATTAAACAATAAACTTTTATTAGACTATCGATTTTTTTTTCTACATATTTACAAACAAGTGTAATTTTAGGATTAGAATATAATTAATTTTAAGAACATTTTCATAACATTTTCGAAATCCTTTTTATTCACAATTTTTAATAAGAGGACTTAATCTAAAGTAGGTACTGTTGTGGTGTAATAACAATTTTTAACAATGAATTGAAAATAATAGCGACTAATTAAGATTCAGTGAACTTCTTTAAAATTAATGAATTTTGATATTCTTGGTTTCTAAAAAAGTCTGATGGATGATGCGCAGTTTTTCTCTCTTGAGGAAAGATGAGATTCATAAAACGATCAATTTTAATAAATGCAATATCTCTGCTTTTTTAGGTGTAGAAATGGCTTTCAAACAGAGTTCTAACCGAATCCATTTTAGAATTACTCTTTGACTTAGGGGAAGAGGAATTCTTCATCTATCGCTTCTCAGTTTCAAACTTAATTAGAAAAAACTGTCAATTCATTTAGAAGAATGTATATGTATTTACATCCCAGACCGGTCTTTTCTCCCCTCTTCTATCTATAGATTTTAAAGCCGTATAAAGTTAGCATGACAACTTATGAAAAAGTTACTTTTGATTGTCTCAGAAATTACCGCATAACTACCGTAAATATGCCGTAAAGAGACAAAAATTGCCGCGCCACTATAATTCTCCCAATATAAAGTTTGCATGATACTTTTCAAAATTTGGTCAAAAATTACTTTTGAATATGCTATACAGTTAAAATTAATTGCCGTATATATGCCGTGAAAAGAAAAAAAAATGCCGCGACAGTGATTCTCCCGAAAATGACCAAAAATCGTTTCCATACTAAATCTTTATATAAAGTTAGCAATTTCTGAGACAATCAAAAGTAACTTTTTCGAAAGTTGTCATGCTTTACCTATACGGATAGATTTTAGTCATGAATAAAATTCTCGAAAAGCATAGGAAAGATCTTAAGCAAGGTTAGTTGCGCGCATTTGAACTATTAGAACTGTTGGTGGATGGCTTTGGGGAAGGTTGGAAAATGATTAAAGCTAAACTCAAGTTCTTATTTATACCTCTACCCTGGACTCCACCACTCCACGATAAAATAATTCCCTAGATTTCTATAGGTGTAGTTCTCCACCCAGTATTAAAATTGAAACTGAATATTGAAGACCTGGTTTGAAAAGCCTGTATAGGTATCTTTGATTCAACCTGATCTCCATAAAACAAATTATCAACTTTGGACCATATTTTTGCATGGACTATCAATTGTTAAAGCGGTTAGAACCAGAAAAAAATTAAGTATAGCTGCGAAATGTATGGATACAAATCATAAAATCATTTTATTCAGAGTCAAAATCAGTTGAATGACTGAATTCCCTCAGAATGGTTTGATAGCGATAATGGTGTTAAAACAAGGATGACTTCTTAGTGATCTATATGGTTTACCATTATTATAAACCTTCCACAGGGTCAAATCATATATAGTACATTTCTCTGGAATTAGTTTTTATGTACAATGTCTCCTTGGTTTTTCTCAATTGATTTGTTGGTCCTGAAACTACAGATTAGCAAGATGTTCACTTCGTTTGCATGGATTATTGAGAAATAGTGCCTGATGTGAAATATTGGGCGTTACGTGCTACATTTTGAAGCCCAATCTTGATGCATCTGCATCATGACAGAGTTTCATCTTGTCTTAAACCTCTGGTGGTTTAAACAATTTCTTCCCAATTTTTGATGCAGAAGGGAGTAATATCCAACTTCATCGTAATAAGAGTTATCAGTTCAGCAGAGATATTAAAGCCGGATATGGCAGTAATGTAGATATGTATAGTTCTTTTCTATTCACACTTGGAAAATCTATAATCAGATGGAGGTTATCGATATTCAATTCTTGGGTTGTTGTAGGTTTTTTTTTTCTTGGCATTATTATATCGTGTATCAGTCCTTAAAAGATCCCTTGCTGCAGATGTAGTTACTCCTCTCCTCTCTTTAATTTCACTTTAGTCAGTTGTGGGCTGGAATTAGATTCCTACCGATACTCCCATCTTGCTTTCGTGTAAGCATCGGGCTCACTTGTTTTTCCTTTGTTTCGAGCCAGCAGAGGCTGGAATTAGATTCCCCAGTTCACTTCTTCTTAGTGAATCTCGTAAGCAAGAAAAAAGCATTACAATAAAATAAACCATTGAGCATCTGCTCTGAGCACTTGCTCTGTTTTATTCATATCGATATCTCTCTATGTTTAAAACCCTCATGTTTTTGTAGTTGGTGCAGAGTATGCGATTTCCTTTTTTATGGATTGGCTGTAACTGAGGTAGTGGGGCATTTTGGCAGTGTATTTAAAAGCTCCGCTTTTAGCCAGAAAATTGAGACCGCATACTTTTTATTATATCAGATCTTTAAAGATTCTGGATCTGGAAGTTTGGATGGAGGAAACTTTAAAGAAATAATAAAATTAAGGTATTGTGTCTTCAACTATGACCCGCTACAGTTGCTGTTTGGAAAACCACTGTTAAGGTGTCAAGCCACTGCTCCACAAACGTGGATATGTCAGCCTGCTCAGGATTTATTTTCTTTTTAAAATTAATATCAATTGTCGGAAGGACAAAATTTTCCTTTAGTATATTTTTAGATTGAATTAATAAAATTATCCCACGGCTCTTTCCCCCCAGATGCCGCACGAGCATGGGGTCCATTTACACCGAGCATGACGGCATTGAAAATGTGCGTTTCCTAACAAGTCATAAAATTTAAAATTAACTTTCTTACACACATTTTTAAAAACTAAAAACCCTTCAAAATTTTATTTTTTACTTTTAATTCTTTGAATGCATAAAATCAATATTTTCTCTATATAGTCCAAATTAGGATTGTACCTTACCTTGTTTCAATACAATGTATTCAATTTCAATTTTAAGAAAACCAATTAAATCATGTTTTTCGTGTCAGTACCCGAAATATTTAACCAATTAATCCAATCAATTCCATTCTTCACTTACACAATTGCCAATCAATAAAATGTTGCAAAACTATTGCACCTTTTTCAAGAACGCAATGAGCGTTTTACATAAAACCAACATATATGCAGCAAAACGTTGTGTTTGTGAAAAAGTGCGAAACTAATAAATCAATTTGTTTATTTTTAAAAAGCTCAGACAACTCGCTCATCATATTTGATTCTATTGCCAGTGACAAACCCTATAACACACGTTGTTGCATCATAAAGGCCCATTCTTTGAAGCATAGAGAAATCCTCAATATGGCGCCTCTCACATTTTGTTGCGAATGAGAAATTCAAAGGCATTTCCTTCGTGAAAAAAGAATCTATTAAAAAAAAATAGGTTCTGTCTATAGAAGATTGGTTAGGAGACTAAAATGTTACGTATATGACACTCGTATACATATTTATGCATAGGTACATATGCATGCAGTAGATATGTAGACTAAACCATTTATTCCTATGACATCCTCTAAACACTTCATCAACTCACCCTTCATCGTCGTCGGTGGGTGTTTTTTTTTTTTTCTTTTGTGGGTGGATAGAACATCTCATCAACATAAATATGGCTTCTTTATAATGTGCAACCACCAACAACAACAAAAAATAAAAAAAAAACACTGCACCTACAATGCACCGTAGTCTCTTTAATTACAGCACCAACGTACCCCTAGCTAAATCAAATACCCATAAGGGTGCATAAATTAGTTTGTCGTAAACTTTCAAGCTAACAGCTTTCGGTAGTTCGTGCAAATTTAAATTTAAAAAATAAATAATAAAAAAAAAAGATACAAATTTAAACTTAACTAATAAAATAGGATTTTTGGTGGTTGAACCAAAAAAAAACTACAAAAAAAAAAATTAAATTCAATTAAAAAGGATTTTAATTGAGTGCATTCCTGAGGACGTCCGGATAATGGAATAAAACACATAACCAGCACAATGGATAATAATAATTTACACGTACGAGGATAATTCAATTTTGCACACATATAAATTTGCGGTGTGGTGGGATGAAGAAACATTGAACATTCATTATCCTTTTTTTTTTTTTTTAATTTCCTATTCTTCTCAGAGATTTTTGATTTATTGATTTTATATACCTAAATGGAGAAAAAAATCATCAACTAAAAACTTTAAAGGAATAATACCTCAATCAATAACATACTTTGTGTTTCTTAAATAATTTTAAAATTGCTATTAAAGAAAAAGGAAAATAAGAAACTTAAATTAAATAATACGTATTCTCAATTTAAAAAGTCAGACGGAAAAAAAGTAGAAAATATGAAAAAATCCTTTTAAACTGAGAATTTTCATCCATCCTATTCTCATAATTCATGAAACAAAAAAAGTTTGCAAATTTATAAGCACCTAATACTTCATAATATCCTTAGCAAACAGATTATAAGATAGTGGAAAATATGAATATTAATTTTTACAACGCAATTTATACCCACATCGATTAGGGACTTAAGTAGATACCTACAAGATCTCAAGTACTTGAGCTATTTGAAGTAGTAGGTATACTGAACCAACTTTTGAATATAGATCTTAATTTCCTATAATAATTAACGAGCGTTTGATGAAAATCTCGTGTTCGATTTTTTTTACGAATGCAAAACTTGCCATAAAGTACATACATAATACATTTGTATTATGTATTCCACTACCTATGGCAATATATATAATTATATTAATATATTAAATTAATTTAAGATGCAATAAACCATGATAATTTCTTTAATTAAGGGAATGATATAGTATTTTTGGAAAACTAAGATTCGAGCTGAAGAAATGCTTTGAAAAAGATTCTTAAAACTTTAAATGATTTCTACTATTTCTATAGGACAAGTATTATGTGAAAAAAAAAGTTCAAACTAATCAAAATTACGAAAAAGTGGTTTTCGCAATAACATCCGTTGATTTGTGCTTAGTGTGCATCCCTGGTAAAATGGATCAACCGATTTGCTTTAAATTTTCCTCAGAGCATTCTTATGTTTAGTTCATATCTTATTTTTTTTCTCAAAAACGAAAACAATGATTTTAATAAAACTTCTTAAAACGTATAAAACCAATAAAGTTGTTGTAAGAAAAAATGCCAACAATTTCTTATTACGGAAATGCGGTTTTGACGTTTTTTTTGAAAGAATTTCCTTAGTTTATTTTATTTCAGAATTATGATCGAGTAAACGGAGTAAAAAGCTGAGTTTAGCCAACTTATTACAACTTTTATTTCGATTCAGTGCTCATGCGCTTTTTTATGACAGGAGATACTCTCTGAGGATTCCTCGCTAAAAGCAGTAGCCCTGAAAATTTTTTTTTTTTTTTAGGCGTTAGAGGCTAAAAATCGAAGCCAGACCTCTGGTGTGACAGTCCAACGCACTAACCATTACGCCACGGGCTACTACATGCTTTACTTTTTTATTTATTTACATCTACAAACGTTTACAGCTAACAGATTATGGGGGATATCTTTAAATATTAACATATATTTATGTATAATAATAACTGTACCTACATTTTATAAAATAATAAATATAATTAAAAAGAAAATAATAGGACTTAGTTAGCTTTAAACAAATCTCTAGTCTTGAGCAACTTAGTTCAATAAATTGGCAAACTTCACTGAGATGCCTTATTGATCTGCACATTTTTGGAAAACTAAGATTCGAGCTGAAGAAATGCTTTGAAAAAGATTCTTAAAACTTTAAATGATTTCTACTATTTCTATAGGACAAGTATTATGTGAAAAAAAAAAGTTCAAACTAATCAAAATTACGAAAAAGTGGTTTTCGCAATAACATCCGTTGATTTGTGCTTAGTGTGCATCCCTGGTAAAATGGATCAACCGATTTGCTTTAAATTTTCCTCAGAGCATTCTTATGTTTAGTTCATATCTTATTTTTTTTCTCAAAAACGAAAACAATGATTTTAATAAAACTTCTTAAAACGTATAAAACCAATAAAGTTGTTGTAAGAAAAAATGCCAACAATTTCTTATTACGGAAATGCGGTTTTGACGTTTTTTTTGAAAGAATTTCCTTAGTTTATTTTATTTCAGAATTATGATCGAGTAAACGGAGTAAAAAGCTGAGTTTAGCCAACTTATTACAACTTTTATTTCGATTCAGTGCTCATGCGCTTTTTTATGACAGGAGATACTCTCTGAGGATTCCTCGCTAAAAGCAGTAGCCCTGAAAATTTTTTTTTTTTTTTTAGGCGTTAGAGGCTAAAAATCGAAGCCAGACCTCTGGTGTGACAGTCCAACGCACTAACCATTACGCCACGGGCTACTACATGCTTTACTTTTTTATTTATTTACATCTACAAACGTTTACAGCTAACAGATTATGGGGGATATCTTTAAATATTAACATATATTTATGTATAATAATAACTGTACCTACATTTTATAAAATAATAAATATAATTAAAAAGAAAATAATAGGACTTAGTTAGCTTTAAACAAATCTCTAGTCTTGAGCAACTTAGTTCAATAAATTGGCAAACTTCACTGAGATGCCTTATTGATCTGCACACTGGGTCATTACTACCATAGCATGTTCTGTGATACTGCTCAAAAAGCAAATTCCTGGAACGTAAAAGATCTTAACGGTTTATAAATTGGCATTAAAAATGTAAGGAAGGGCATCTAATATGATAGCTTAATACATCCCTCACAAGCATGATACCATGAATAGTTCGTCTTGATTCGAGCGATTTAATACCGAGGAATAAATATCTCGCTTTAAAATCTGGAATAAATCTCCGTTTCATTTTATATAATACAAATTTTGTAAAAAGTCTCTGGATCTTTTCAATACGAAAAGAGAAAGCCTTAAATTCCAATATATAGATTTTACTAGAGCCATATAATGGGATAATAACACGTAAGGATCACTAAAATTGACACAATTTCGCTTGATAAATAAAACAAGTGAATTAGCTCTTCCGACCACATACTCAAAATATGAGTTGAGTCAAGCATAATGAATAAATTTTTAACTTTGTCTACACGAGAGAGTGGGTTAGACTCAATATATAATCAAAGTTTATACAAGTATTATGGCCCATTTCATAAAGCCCTTTTAACCATTTAACAGAATTTTAAATTTTTAAATGACGTTTGGTCCATACAAAAAATGTCATTTAAAAATTTAAAAGCCTTTGTGAAATCTTTGTGAAATCGACCATTAGACTTAAAAAAGGATATAGCGCTACATTTTTTGTGATCACTTTAAGGAAATTTGAAGTACATTATTCTGAGACCCGATTAATATCAGACTGTATGAAATAACAATCTTCAATACAAGTGACTTCTAAAAATAGTTTAAGATCATTTACATATTGCTCAGAGCTTTCTCGGTTCAATCAGGCTTTGCCCTAAAAAAGAAAAAAGGAAAACATCCAATACTAACACCAATTGCATTTAAGAATTGTAAAATTTTTTTTTTTTAATCAAAGCCAAAACTTTTTTTTTTCAATTTTGAGTTTTTCACACTTTCTCTCTGACGATATATTTTAACGTTATTGAACTATTTCCATAAATCTGCAATAACCACTTTTGAACCACAAGAGCATGTTGATGCGATTTAATTGCTAATATTTTTGTATTTTATTTTTGTATTGGCACTTGCTTGTCATTCAACTTACCGATTCAATTAGATACAAGCTCTGAAAGTAAAAAAAATTAAGTATTCGGAAAACAGAACTGGTTCAGGTGCGTTCATATTAACCTAAGTTGGTTTACACTGAGCGGAAGTATTCGGAAAACAGAACTGGTTCAGGTGCGTTCATATTAACCTAAGTTGGTTTACACTGAGCAAATATTTTATGTTTAAACTGCAGGTCTGTTTTATTATTATTTAACTTCAATCATTTAATCCACCGCAATAATTTTTTTTGCATCAATAAACAATATCACATAAAAGCTTCACTTATAGCGCGTGTACAGCAGGTACGCTGATACACAAGCAAACATTTTGTTTAGGCAAGACACAAGCTTTCTTAAAAAAAAAAATATCGTTTTGTTTAATTTTGACAGCCTTCATTAGCTGAACAAAATTTGTCGAAAAAGAATAATTTTTTGTGAACAAGTCCGTCATTTTGTGAGGTTTTGTAATTTCCGAAAAATCTTGTATCTATCCTTAGCCCAACAGTTTACAACGATTATGGGAGGGAGAGATGCAGGAGTGAAAAATATTTTTTGTTCAAACTTGAAAGTTCATACAAAAATGTTTCAATAAAATGGACGGAAAAAACCGTTCCTAATTTTTATCATTTGTGTAGTTCTTTCTTAAGATATTTTCGAAAATATTCTCTGAATATATATTTTGGCCTAAACTTGGAAGAATCCCTGAAACGTATAATTTTTTGTCCGTTTTTTAAGCGTATGAAAATCCAACACGTTATATTTCGGTTATTATCAGTTTTTGTATTTATTGGTCCAAAGTGGAAAGGCAGAATTTTCAGTGTTATGAAAAAAACTACTACAAAATTTATAAAAAATAACTAAAATAGTGACGTACACTTTCCGCCAACTCTTAACGGCTGAAATGAGAGTTAGGCTGAGTTCCAAAATGTAGAAAATGTTTTGATGCGGAAGTAATGCCTACATTTTTCATACGCATCAGCAACGCAAACTTGATGCTTTGTAGAAATATTACATTGCATCTAGTCTGGCATTTCGGAATGCAAAAAAAAAAAACAATTTAAATCGAAGCAACTAAAAATTTTTTGAATGCGCAGTAGATGAATGTGCATCTGATAAATTTTGGAACTCAGCCTTACTTTTTGATAAGAAGAGATGTTCTTAGAGGATTAATCACACGTTCTTGGTGGGAAAAACTGTATTCGAACTATGATTTCTAGCGTGATATTAGAAAAGCATTATCTATTCTGCAAAAGGTTTTTACAAACAAAGCTTAAGCAATCCAAAAAAGTATTGGTGCGGAAACGCTGCACTTCATAGGAAAAATGTTTTTGTGAAACTAAACATCATTTATTCAAAAAAATTATCCTGGTAGCTTCTGTAGAATAATAGTTATTGATATAATAAAAATATAGGTACATAACTGAAAAATATTTATTTTAGTCTATATTATTTTATTATTTTTATTACTAGATTGTTAATACCCATGGAAATGGAAGACACTCAGAAAGCAGCCCTGACTTAACGTCCTCATCAATCTTAGATAATAATCACAATACTCTCAATCTCAATAAAACAGATGAGAGTATTTCATCCAGTAGCTCAGTAGAACCAAGAAGTGAAAGCAGTTTAACAGATCCCATTCGCAGTGTAAGTCAAATATTAAAAATCAATCCTCTATAAACACGAACATTAAATCAAAATTATAATAATTTCTTTAAATCAGATCAACAAAGATGATGATCTATCTCCAATTCGTAATTATGGCAACTTTTATGATGATGATGCAAATGACAATATTGAAGCCGATAGGGAATCTGTTCTCAGTGACTTTATCTCATCACATATGGTTCCGCTGCCACATATTTCAGCTGACCCAGCATCTGAAGAAGATGAAGACGAAGAAGGTGAGGAGTTTTCATATGATGAAGAAGTAGAAAAATCTCAATTTTTTTTTTTTTTTATTCAAGATTTCATATCGGTGACTTCAAGCCGTGATGCAAATTGGGAGGACAACTGGCTCTTCAAAAAGAAGAAATCAAACAAAACTTCAGCAAGCGTTGGTATGCTAGTACCTGCACCAAAAGAAGATATCCGGGCATTAATTGGAGATAAGCCAACCGATGAAGTTAGTGATCTTTCTGAAGTCGGCTCAGATACTGATGATTCTTCACTGGAAATGGTTAGTGCTAGCTTGGAACCTCTCAATGATAGACTCGTTAATAAACATTTGATTGGTGGAAAGAATACAAAAATCGTTCTCGATGAAATTGCCGACCGAACTAGCATGATTTCAACTTCTTCCCTTCCTGATGATGTACCGCCATATACTGAAACCAAAAATGAATTTGTTGTAAGCAACGATGGACTCAATGAATCAGAACCTTTAAAAATATCTGTAAATAGTTGTAATAAAGCCATCAGTAATGAAGCAATCAATTCAAATGTTACAAAAAATATTACCACAAAAGCTGAGAAGCTAACGAAGGAAAGTCAAGTTACAGAAGATGAGTCAATTGTTCCGCCTCCAAATGATTTCACCGATGATGAAAAAATGCGTAATTTACTGGCCAAATTCAATGAAGAACAAAACATCAAAACGGATTCAGGAGATGATAACTCTTCATCTTTGTCACCACGTTCATCTATAAGCTGTGCTTTATCAGGTAAGTCCATCAGGTTTCCAAAAAAAAACTCTCCCTCATTAAACAGAACAAAAATCATTTTCATTCATATAAACGCTAATAATGCTAACAACAATACAAATTTTGAAAGTATTCGTTCTCGAGAGCTGTTTATGAATCGTAGGTATTTTTGTAAGAAGGTAGTGTAGTTAGGCTTTTATTTATAGTCTCATGTATAACTGTGAATCACATCAGTCTCGTAGGTAAGTCCTGTAGAATCAAACCCTGTCCCAACCAAATAACACTCTGTATGGGAATTGAGAGTCGTTTGTGTTTTCAGCGGGAATCGATAGAGGCGAAATAGACGCTTATGAAGGCATTACTGACTTCTGTGTTGAAGACGAAGAAGGCTTAGCCTCTGAAATTGAGAGCTCATCTCGTCGACCATCGGTTATTGAGATTTTGGCAGCGATTGCCTTAGGACCAATGTTAGCTGTTTCAGCTTCTGATGATCGGAATATACTGACTGAGCTTGAATTGAGTTCTTTAATGGAATTGAATGAGTTAGCTATGGCTCAGTTAAATGCTAAATCTAATGAAGAACGAAGACTGGGAGTCATTGCTGAGGAATCTTTCGAAAGTGGTCTTGGAGATGATTGCAGGATAGAAACAATTGAGTCAAATGAAGAAGCTGATTTGCTGAGTTCACCAAAAATGGTGATGGAAGCAATAAAAGAACTTGTAGGCAAAGGTGCCATAAGGTCAGAAACAAGCCAAGAAAGTTCAATCAAAATTGAAGAAATAACAGACAAATCAGAAAAGTCCTGTCAAGATTTGAAAGAATGCGATTTACAAAAAATATCGAATGATTCCGAGCAAGTGAAGAATATCTGTGCAATATCTTCACAAAGTCAAAAAGACATAGATAAATATGATCAAGAAAATACTGAAGAAAGAAATATCCTCACAGAAATGGAGAAAAAAAATATAGATGCCATGAAAAAGTCTGAACAACAGAAAAATCAAGAACAATTTGAAATAAAAGAATCTTTTGACTTCGTTTCTGGCGAAGAAGAAATGAAAAACGATGTTATTGAAAAAGAAACAACGGCTCCGAATGAAGTAAAACCTAGAGAAGAAATTCACCAAGAATATAGAATAAAGAACGAATCAGAAAATCAGGGCATAGACGAATCAAAGTTTTTAAATGAGACTCAGATTATTGAAACAAAAACTATTGTAGGCTTAACTTCAAAAGACGAAGACAATTGCCTATCAGAAGATCTCGGTTTTGAAAAAATCATACCTGAGGATACAAGCAGTATATCAGATGAATCCCTACATACCATTGGATCATCAGATTATTCTGAGGATCTTGAAGGTGATGCGATCTCGATTTTTATAGACGAACAAAATATCTCAGTTACAGCTGAGCTATCCGACTATCAAAAGTTAGAACAATTTAAAGAAGTAGTTCCAGAAACTCAACCAATTATCCAAACAAAGTTGACAAGAGAAAGCGACAAAACCATGAATGAATTTATCTTACCTCCGCCTTCTGCATTTAGTGATGAACAATTTAGAACACTAAATGAAGATGGTGAAAATGATGAAACAGTTCAAGTGAAGGAAGCGCACATAAATTATGAAACAGTACAAGTCGAAACTGAAATCACTTCCGAAAACAGCAGCAATGAGCAAGAAATAATAGTAACTGAAGAACAAACGCACAATGAAAATCTATTTACTGATATTAACAATGAGAAAGAGGTAAAAGGAAATACAAACACCTTTCGAATATCCGAAACAGACGAAATGACTATATCAAATGCAGTTCTTCCCCAGTGTGAAAAATCCGAAGAACCACCTGACAAACAGTCTATGGACAACATTCTGCCACAGTCTGAAGTAGTGTCTTCTTTTGAAATAGTTTCTACAACAGAAGAACCTAAAAGCAAAACCATGCAACATTCTAAAACTGAAGCAGACGAAGAGAAATTAGTTGAGAAATGTTTCCCCGGTGAAGCTGTTAAAAAGGAAGATTCTGCTGAACTAGTCGAACAAGAATCGGAAAACATCGTTGAGGAGCAAACTGCTTCTTCAATTATAAATGAACCAGCAGCTTTAAAAATTCTATCTGAAGCTCAATTAACTTTGCATGAACTAAGTTCCCGCAAATTGAGCGATGAAGAGTTGTCTACTGTTACTACTATTGAGGGATCGAAAGACGCTTTAAATTATCCTCAAGATGTTATTAAAAGTGAAACAAACCCTGAAACACTAAAATTAGAAGGCTCGAATTTAAATGAAGCCAAAATAAATGCATCAAAATTAGAAGACTCAACAAATGACGCATTAGCTGAAGAAAATAATTTAAAACAACCAGGAGATGAAAATTCTGTTCAATCGATTGATGAAGCATTCAATAAGCAAAATTTGAAAACCCTTAAAGATGAGACATCTGAAGGCCTGAACAAAATTCCTGCTTCTTTAAAAACTGAATTGAAGAATAAAGAAGCACAAATTGAAAAATCAGTTAAAAACCTTGCAACTGAATCTAAATCTGAATTCACTACTGAAAATATTGGAGCATTGGTAGATGACACAGTTAAAACCGAACTTGAAGACAATCCTGAAATCAAATGTATTGAAGCACACGAAAAAATAAAAACTGAAGCGGTTGAGATGAATAAAATTGAACTTGAAGAAACTTCTGAGACTGAAAAGGTCTCACCTGAAAATAAATGTAGTAAACTAAGTGAATATGTACAAATTGAAGATGTTAAGTTAAAAGAGCTTAATCTTGAATTGTGCTCAGATTCAGATAGTACTAAGGAAATATTCAATGATCAACTCGTCACCATTCCTGACAATAAGTTAGTTTTAGCTGTTTCTGAAATTTTAAACAGTCCAGAATCAGAAAATATAACAAAATTAGCCGATGAACTAGTCAAAAAAAGTGCCAATACTTCCCAAACTAATGAATTGCCCACTGAAGCAAAATTGAATGACTTACAATTAAAAGAAGTTCACATTTCTTCAGTAGAAGTATCAGCTGACAGTGTTGAAGAGAAATCGCAATTAGGAATGCCAATGACTGAAAATTTTTCAGATAAAACAATCGACATAGATCCACATAAAGATCAAACTAAATCAATTCAAGACGCACAATTTGAAGAATCAACTCTTGCCGTCTCTGACGAGATTGCGGGTAGTGAACAAGTTGTAGACCACCTCCAAACAGAAACGAATTCTTTGGAAGACGTAACAACTGAAGTTTGTTCAAAGGAATTGAAAGTGAATTCTGAAACAAATACAAAAAGTGTGAAGGATGATGATCAAATTGAAACAATTTCTACCGAACATGAAGTTGAAGCTTTAAATAATAATGTTATTGTAGGAGAGAATTCGCCTCCTGACAAATTAAGTGAAGATATTTCTAAGCAATTTTTGGAAGAGTCAGACACTAAAGTCATCACTGAAACTACACAGTTGAAAATGGAACAAGAAACTGTTGAAAGTTCTAATGTTACTGAAATTAAAACAATACCTCCATATAACCAAATATCAACTAAGATCGAGGAACTAACTTCAGTTTTATCCGAAATATCACAGCAAGTAAAATTTGAATCACATCTGATTCCAGAAGAAGATTCTACTAAAAAGGAAGAAGGAATGGAAGCAGTAGTTAAAAAAGTTACTAGGACTATTGACCCGGAACCAAAGGCGGAAGAAAAAGAATGTGAAGTTTCTGAACAATCTTCTGAGGTAACTGAAGACAAAAGTTTAACAGAAACACCTATTCAAACTGAATCATCAAATCTTGTTGAACCACAAACTGCTGATATTGCTTCTGTTTCTAAAACAACAATTTTATTAAACTCGGAAAATTGTGAATTTATAGATTCAACTGACAAAACATTGACCACACTAACAAATTTTGATTCTGATAAACGAATCGTTGGCGCTTCAGTTAACGAAGGGTTACAATCTGAAAGCACATCAATTGTTCTATCTTCGATAGATGCATCAAATGAAAAACATTCTGAAAATACTGAAATACAGGAAGCTGAAGATGCAAATCAAGTTCCACAAAAGTTCATTAATTTAAATGAAACAAAAGCACCTGAAGGATCCTCAGAAACAATTCAATCAGAAAAAATAACTGAAGGTAAAACATTGCCGAACAAAGTAACTCTCACTTCTGTATCAGAAAACACAACATTACCTGCGGAACCTGGTGGAAAAGTTGATAAAAATAGTGAATCATCAAAAATTGAAAATGTGCAACCGGAACGACTTGCTGATTTATCGAAAAAAGCAGAAGAACATTTTGAATCTCCTATAATGCTAGCAGAGTCACCGATTGTTGAAGAATCGATTTCTGAAACAGAAGAAAAGAAATGTGAAGAAAACTCGTTTCAAACACAAAAGGCAAGTACTTTAGATGACGGTCTGACTGCTGAAAAGTTAGATAAGGTACTAAACACACCAGGAGCTCATGAAATATCTGGACCTACAGAAGATATAAAAACTGAATGTTCTACAGCTCTAAACGAATCAAAAATTATTAAACAAGAATCATTAATTCAAAAAGATCACAAGCATTCTAAAAATCTAACGGAAACAGTTGCAAGTGCAAGTAATGAGTCTCAAGATGTAGAAGAACCGTTTTCTTCATCTTCTGCAAGTAATTTGGAAGAACAACAACCACAAAATAACCAAATTTCTGATAGTGACATTCTGGAAAATAAAACTGACCATGACAAACAAGTTGAAATGGAAAAATCAGAAGAAAATGAAGTTGATAACGCTTTCGAAATTAAGAAAAGCATAAACGATGAAAACTGTGCTACTCAAATTCAAGAACAAAAATCAGTTGAAGCGTCAGATGACGATCAAGTAACCGAATCAAAAGAAAAATCCAAAAATGATACTGCTAACTCAATTCTTTTTGAGAAAAATATAGAAACATTAGAACAAGAAGAACAGATTAAAATTACAGGAAACACAATAGAACTCTCCATTGAATCTTCAATTATCAAGGAATCTGAATCAAATGATGATCCAGCAATTCATTCACTGGAAGAAAATACATCAAAATCAAAAGAATCAACTGAATTAGTCTCAAAAGCATGCGAAAGTAATAAAGATACTAACCAGGAAAACGCTGCTAATTTAAAACAAGAGCAACAAAATGAAATTTCTGAAACATCAAAACTGGAAGAAGAACAAACAAAAGCTCTTGAAACCAAAAGTGGAACTCCTGAAGTTTCTACAGAACCTGAAGATGGTCAGGTTCAAAAATCATTGGATGATCTTGAGATTCAATCTAACACTGAAAACAAAATTTTGTGCAAAAAAGTGATAGAAATATCAACCGAAAAGGCTTCGAAGGCTCCAAAGCTAAATAATGAACTACTCGAAAAAGCTACTGGATCAATAAGTAATGAAAAACTGCAAAGTGAAGATTCTATAATAGAAGAAAAAGTTGAATGCCAGGTGAATAAGGACGTGCTCCCTGAAGTAAAGTCTAATACTTTAGAAGATTTTTTCTCACATTCCAAGCAAAACTTAGCAGAGAAGCCCGAAAATCAAGATATTGGTAATATTTGTGCAGAAGAAGTTGCGATTGAACTGGTAATTGATACTAATAGTGCAAACCCACAGCTAGACGCAAAAGAACAAATTGAGTCTTCAAGAACTGTTCAAGATATTTATAATAAAGTTCTATCTCACGAAACGAAAAGTGATAAGATTCTAGTTGAAATTACTGAAAAGGCATCTGAAGAAAAAGAATTTTCGAATGAAAACAATACCTGTGAAGCGTCTAAGCCAAGTGAAGATTTTATAAAAGAATCAAATGATCAAAATCAAGAGGCTATTCACCAAAATGAAACTTCAATATCAGATTCGGTTTCAAATGTTGTAGATACTCATTTGGACCAAATATCTTTAGAAGAAACTTCTCCAACAATAGCTAACAATATTGTTGTTGATAATTCTAAAGCTAAAGAATCTGTAGTTGGTGTTGTAAATGAAACAATTAATGATATGGATAAAACGTCAGCTGGTAATTTAGAAGTTAAAAAAACAGCAAGTGAACAATCATGTAATCCAACTAAATCTAAAATAGATATTGAAATGTTCACCCAGTCGATATCTGCAGCTGCAAAACCACATGAAATATCAAAAATTCCAATTTGCCAGGTTGAGGATGCCAAAAAAGTCAAATCAACTGTAGATTCAACTGCTGAATCCTCACAAACGGATGTTGTTACAAACGAAACAATAATCGAGACTCAAAAAACTCGCTCAGAATTCAAAGAGGAAAACATAAAGTCTATTATCGAAAATTTAACAATGAAATCTAGAACAAGCGAAGAAATTTCTGAACCTGTCACTGAAGTGCAATCTGAAGTCAAAAACTCTGAAACCACTGATAAAACCACAGAAACAGTAAAAACTACCGAAAAAGATACCGCTGAAAACATTAAATGTGGAAACCCAGAAAATGTAGTATTATGTGAAATAGGGGAAACTGAACATGAAATAATTATTATGGAATCAGAGCAAGATGACAAAACTGAAAAAACTAACCATGATATTCGAACATTGATATCAGAAGAGATTTCCACAGAAGAAGTACAAGGAAGTAATATAGTACAGCAAACTGAACATGACGAAATACATTCGGCGAAAGATGAACCCGCTGCTAATGATAAAAAAATTGAAATACTTTCGGAAAATCAAGAAACAATAAGTGAAAAGGTTTCAGAATCTGAAATAGAAAGCGGTACAACTTGTGTACAAATTCATTCCATTAGCACTCAGACTCTAGTTGAAGAAGAAGTGAACAAACGCGAGGAGGACAATGCGGAATCATCTCCCAAAGATAAAACAAAACTAGCCGCCGATGAAACCATTTGTAAAGAGGAAGAAGAATCAATGAAAGAAATACTAATTGAAGTTGTGGCCGAATTAAATTCTCAACGACCAGCTTCCAAAGAAGAAACCGTTTGTTTTAGTTCTTGTTCAGAGAAAGAACTAAAATATAAAATACTAACTGAAATTGTATACGATGAAGAATTAAATTCTCAAGAACCAGCTTCAAAAGATGAAACAATATTATCCGAAGAAACCACTTGTACAGAGGAGGAACCAAAACAAGAAATACCAACCAAAGTTGTGGAAGATAAAGAAAAGGCTGAAGAATTCAATTCTCAAGAACCAGCCCCCAAAGATGAAACAATATTAGCCGAAGAAACCGCTTGCACAGAGGAAGAATCAAAACAAGAAATACCAACCGAAGTTGTGGAAGATAAAGAAAAGGCTGAAGAATTCCATTCTCAAGAACGAGCTCCCAACAATGAAACAATATTAGCCGAAGAAACCGCTTGCACAGAGGAAGAACCAAAACAAGAAATTTTAACCGAAGTTGTGGAAGATAAAGAAAAGGCTGAAGAATTAAATTCTCAAGAACCAGCTTCAAAAGATGAAACGATATCAGCCGAAGAAACCGCTTGTGCAGAAGAGGAACCAAAACAAGAAATACCAACCGAAGTTGTGGAAGATAAAGAAAAGGCTGAAGAATTCAATTCACAAGAACCAGCTCCCAAAGATGAAACAATATTAGCCGAAGAAACCGCTTGCACAGAGGAAGAATCAAAACAAGAAATACCAACCGAAGTTGTGGAAGATAAATTAAAGGCTGAAGAATTCTATTCTCAAGAACGAGCTCCCAAAGATGAGACAATATTAGCCGAAGAAACCGCTTGTACAGAGGAAGAACCAAAACAAGAAATACTAACCAAAGTTGTGGACTGTAAAGGAAAGGCTGAAGAATTCAATTCTATAGAACCAGCGTCCAAAGATGAAACAATATTGGCCGAAGAAACCGCTTGTACAAAGGAAGAACCAAAACAAGAAATACCAACCGAAGTTGTGGAAGATAAAGAAAAGGCTGAAGAATTCAATTCACAAGAACCAGCCACAAAAGATGAAACGATATCAGCCGAAGAAACCACTTGTACAGAGGAGGAACCAAAACAAGAAATACCAACCAAAGTTGTGGAAGATAAAGAAAAGGCTGAAGAATTCAATTCACAAGAACCAGCTCCCAAAGATGAAAGAGTATTAGCCGAAGAAACCGCTTGCACAGAGGAAGAACCAAAACAAGAAATACTAACCGAAGTTGTGGAAGATAAAGGAAAGGCTGAAGAATTAAATTCTCAAGAACCAGCTTCAAAAGATGAAACGATATCAGCCGAAGAAACCTCTTATACAGAGGAGGAACCAGAACAAGAAATACCAACCAAAGTTGTGGAAGATAAAGAAAAGGCTGAAGAATTCAATTCACAACAACCAGCTCCCAAAGATGAAACAGTATTAGCCGAAGAAATCGTTTGCACAGAGGAAGAACCAAAGCAAGAAATACCAACCAAAGTTGTGGAAGATAAAGAAAAGGCTGAAGAATTCAATTCTCAAGAACCAGCTCCCAAAGATGAAACAATATTAGCCGGAGAAACCGCTTGTACAGAGGAAGAACCAAAACAAGAAATACTAACCGAAGTTGTGGAAGATAAAGAAAAGGCTGAAGAATTCAATTCACAAGAACCAGCTCCCAAAGTTGAAACAGTATTAGCCGAAGAAACCGCTTGCACAGAGGAAGAACCAAAGCAAGACATACCAACCAAAGTTGTGGAAGATAAAGAAAAGGCTGAAGAATTCAATTCTCAAGAACCAGCTCCCAAAGATGAAACAATATTAGCCGGAGAAACCGCTTGTACAGAGGAAGAACCAAAACAAGAAATACCAACCGAAGTTGTGGAAGATAAAGAAAAGGCTGAAGAATTCAATTCACAAGAACCAGCTCCCAAAGATGAAGCAGTATTAGCCGAAGAAACCGCTTGCAGAGAGGAAGAATTAAAACAAGAAATACCAACCGAAGTTGTGGAAGCTAAAGAAAAGGTTGAAGAATTCAATTCACAAGAACCAGCTCCCAAAGATGAAACAATATTAGCCGGAGAAACCGCTTGTACAGAGGAAGAACCAAAACAAGAAATACCAACCGAAGTTGTGGAAGATAAAGAAAAGGCTGAAGAATTCAATTCACAAGAACCAGCTCCCAAAGATGAAGCAGTATTAGCCGAAGAAACCGCTTGCACAGAAGAAGAATTAAAACAAGAAATACCAACCGAAGTTGTGGAAGATAAAAAAAAGGCTGAAGAATTGAATTCTCAAGAACCAGCTTCCAAATATGAAACAATATTAGCCGGAGAAACCGCTTGTACAGAGGAAGAACCAAAACAAGAAATACCAACCGAAGTTGTGGAAGATAAAGAAAAGGCTGAAGAATTCCATTCTCAAGAACGAGCTCTCAAAAATGAAACAATATTAGCCGAAGAAACCGCTTGTATAGAGGAAGAACCAAAACAAGAAATACTAACCGAAGTTGTGGAAGATAAAGAAAAGGCTGAAGAATTAAATTCTCAAGAACCAGCTTCCAAATATGAAACAATATTAGCCGGAGAAACCGCTTGTACAGAGGAAGAACCAAAACAAGAAATACCAACCGAAGTTGTAGAAGATAAAGAAAAGGCTGAAGAATTCAATTCACAAGAACCAGCTCCTAAAGATGAAACAGTATTAGCCGAAGAAACCGCTTGCACAGAGGAAGAACCAAAGCAAGAAATACCAACCAAAGTTGTGGAAGATAAAGAAAAGGCTGAAGAATTCAATTCTCAAGAACCAGCTCCCAAAGATGAAACAATATTAGCAGGAGAAACCGCTTGTACAGAGGAAGAACCAAAACAAGAAATACCAACCGAAGTTGTGGAAGATAAAGAAAAGGTTGAAGAATTCAATTCACAAGAACCAGCTCCCAAAGATGAAACAATATTAGCCGAAGCAACCGCTTGCACAGAGGAAGAAACAAAACAAGAAATACTAACCGAAGTTGTGGAAGATAAAGTAAAGACTGAAGAATTCAATTCTCAAGAACCAGCTCCCAAATATGAAACAATATTGGCCGAAGAAACCGCTTGTACAAAGGAAGAACCAAAACAAGAACTACTAACCGAAGTTGTGAACGATAAAGAAAAGGGTGAAGAATTTTATTGTCAAGAATCAGCATCCAAAGGTGAAACAATATTAGACGAAGAAACCGCTTCCACAGAGGAAGAACCAAAGCAAGAAACACTAACCGAAGTTGTGGACTCTAAAGAAAAGGCTGAAGAATTAAATTCTCAAGAACCAGCTCCCAAAGATGAGACAATATTAGCCGGAGAAACCGCTTGTAGAGAGGAAGAACCAAAACAAGAAATACTAACCAAAGTTGTGGACTGTAAAGGAAAGGCTGAAGAATTCAATTCTATAGAACCAGCTTCCAAAGATGAAACAATATTGGCCGAAGAAACCGCTTGTACAAAGGAAGAACCAAAACAAGAACTACTAACCGAAGTTGTGGAAGATAAAGAAAAGTCTGAAGAATTTTATTGTCAAGAACCAGCTTCCAAAGATAAAACAATATTAGCCGAAGAAACCGCTTGTAAAGAGGAAGAACCAAAAAAAGAAATACCGACCGAAGTTGTGGAAGATAAAGAAAAGGCTGAAGAATTAAATTCTCAAGAACCAGCTCCCAAAGATGAAACAATATTAGCCGAAGACACAGCTTGTACAGAGGAATTACCAAAACAAGAAATACTAACCGAAGTTGTGGAAGATAAAGTAAAGGCTGAAGAATTCAATTCTCAAGAACCAGCTCCCAAAGATGAAATAATATTAGCCGAAGAAACCGATTGTAAAGAGGAAGAACCAAAAAAAGAAATTTCGACCGAAGTTGTGGAAGATAAAGAAAAGGCTGAAGAATTCAATTCTCAAGAACCAGCTCCCAAAGATGAAATAATATTAGCCGAAGAAACCGCTTGTAAAGAGGAAGAACCAAAACAAGAAATACTAACCGAAGTTGTGGAAGATAAAGAAAAGGCTGAAGAATTAAATTCTCAAGAACCAGCTCCCAAAGATGAAACAATATTAGCCGAAGAAACCGCTGGTAAAGAGGAAGAACCAAAACAAGAAATACCAACCGAAGTTGTGGAAGATAAAGAAAAGGCTGAAGAATTCAATTCTCAAGAACCAGCTTCCAAAGATGAAACAATATTAGCCGAAGAAACCGCTTGTAAAGAGGAAGAACCAAAACAAGAAATACGAACCGAAGTTGTGGACTGTAAAGGAAAGGCTGATGAATTCAATTCTCAGGAAACAGCTTCCAATAATGGTGCAATATTAGCCGAAGAAATAGTTTGTATAGAGGAAGAATTAAAAAAAGAAAAACTAACTGAAGTTGTGGACTCCTTATTTTCCACGATTGAAGAAATTAATTCTGAAAGACCTGCTGCAGATCCCCAAGATCAAACTTTGGCCGCACAGTTGTTAATGCAGGAACAGTTAATGTTGGATCATGAGAATGTATATGAATCAGAAGTACCTAATGAAGCAACCAAAAAACTAACACAGAAGTCAGAAGAAAGAGAAATTGAGGATATTTCAGCGGAAACAGCCTTTGAAGAGCCCATAGATTCTAAAGAGCATTTAGTACCAATAGAAGTGATGGCAAAACTTGAAGAGATAAATTCTGAAACAACTTCAAGTATCCAAAACACGGAAGAAGTACTCGAAAAAGATGATTCTATTGACAAAACAATGCAAGTTGAAGAAAAAGCTGAAATACCAAAGTCTGAAGACCTTATTTCTGAAGAAACTAATGTAGCTGAAGGGAGTTCCAAAGAAGATATTTTGGACAACCTACCAAATTCAGATACCGAAAATGTAAAAGACGCACCGATACCAGAACCAGAAGTACAAAATGCGGAACTAGATGTTAAATTAGAAGCTCAAGAAGCTATTTTAGACTGTAATTTAAAAACCGATGATGAAAAAATTAAATTCATTCTTAATGAAAGTGACTCAACTCTCAAAACTGACGATGAAAAAATAAAAGAAATCCCTGTTATAGAACATTCGTTAACTGAAAATGCAATTGAAAAAAGAAAAACAGAAATCATGCCTTCAATAAGTTCAAGTACTGATGAATCCATACTTGACAGTGAAACAACATCTGCGCCTTTAGAAGATGTAAATATTGGTAAAAAAGAAACAGCTACCAACGAAAATCTTGATTCTTCTGAAACATCAACAACTGAATGTAGCAACCAATTGACGATATCAAATGAATCCGAATCTCAAAAAATTACAACAAATATTGAAGATACAACCGTTCAAGTAAATGGTGCTGATAGTGAAGTAGTTTCAGATGATAAAGAAATTCTAGCTAAAATTACCACTGATTCTGAAAAAGTTAAAAGTAATAAACAAGTATTAGATGAGATTCCAAATAGTAATGTAGAATCAAAAATTGCACCCATTCTACCAACAGAGAACTTATTAAAAGAAAAGTCAATTGCAGAAAATGACGAGATTTCATTAGAAAAACTGCAATCTGAAGAATTGTCTGAAATTTCTTCGTTTTCTAATAAACTTGCGAAAATTTCGAAATCAGAAGAGATTACTTTAGACAGTAAACCAGATCTTTTGGCCGAACCTCAGGTTAAAGAACTCTATGAATCGGAAAACAAGTCTCCTCAACAAACTGTAGAAGTAATTAAAACCCATGCATCGATTTCTGGCTCCCAAATTTCTTCGGTAGTTGAAAAAGATTTTGAAGAAGAAGCTTCTATAAAACAACCAATTCCAACTAAAGAACCGAAACTTCAGGAAGAGTCGAAAATCATAGAAAACATTCTAAGCGATGAAACAACCAAAGTTTGTGATGAAGAATCAACTAAAACTGAAGAACCAATCAATGAACCTAAAGCTATAAACATTCAAGAAGGTGTTGATATTTTGCTTAACTCTTCGACTGAAACCTTTTCTCAAGAAAAAGTTCTAGTTGAAACAGAATCTGCTGTTAGCGAAGAGCTTGAATCTCAAGCTAATTATTTAAAAGAAGTATCAATTACAAACGAGCCGATTGAAGATAACGTAGTGCTGGAAACAACATTGCTCAACGAAGTTAAAACTGAATTAAAATCTCTAAAAGTATCAAGCTCTGAAGATACAGAAATATCAGAAAAACAGGTTTCTACAAGTGAAATTTCTGAAGAACCAAACACTCAAGAAGGATCTACAAATATAGATATGCTAGTTGTAGCTGAAATAACCGATACAAATGAAGAAAGCAATTTTGATGGAACAGTATCAGGTGAAACCAATGTTCGTTCATTTCTTCAAGAAATATCAAATCATCCGAAAAATGAAAGTGTAGTGGAGAATGTTGTGGCAACAGAAGAAATTTATTTAAATAAATCAAAACCACTTACAGAAACGAATGAACTACCGATTTCTGATGAGGTGGGCTCAGATTTAAAGGAAACACACCCTGAATCAGGAAGTGTGTCTTCAGAAGAAAAAATTAATATTGACGTGAGCAAACTTCAAGGCTCTATAATTACAAGGGAAGAAAAGGAAGAAAAACCTGTTAAAACCGTTCTTGCCACAGAAAGTGAAGATGTTTACATTCTATCAAAGAATGAAATAGATCAAATATGTTTGAAAGATACAACATCAAGTGAAAATACTCAGCAAGAAACAAAATATGTGGAACAAACTGCAGAAGAAGCCGAAGAAGTCCAAGAACAGATAACGGAAGTTAAAGCTGAAGCGTTACGAACCGATACAGTACACACGAAACAAGTAGCATCAGCAAGCGAAGTAAACGGTGCATCTGAAGAAGTTTCTATACAGAATGCTGTGAATGCTGTGATACCTTCTAACCAATTGGATGAACTATCAATTTCTCAAGAACCAAAAGATGTTAAAACAACTCTTACCGATATCAAAAATGAAATACTACAATCTGAAGAACTAAATACTAATTCCAAAGCTGATTCAGTTCCAGACGATACAAAACTAAGAAAAGATTCAATATTTTTGGAATTATCATCTGACTACGATATTGAAGAAAATGATTCGGAAGATTCTTTTACATCTGCAGTTGATGAAGAGATTCTTGCAGAAAATATCAATGAATTGACAAATCTCAAAGAATCAGAAGCATCTGAAGATGTTGTGGCGAAAATATCACCGGAATGCGATACAATTCAATGCAATATTGAGGTTATGAATGAAACATCTGATTCAACTAATAATGAAGCGATAGTTTCTGAAGAGATAACAATAAAATTTCAAAAAACAGATGAACCCAACGAGGAATCAAATCCTCCGGAGCTATCACCAGATTTCAAAGACCTTACGGTATCAATAGTAGATGTTCGGCTAGAAAAAAACTCTAATAACGACGAAAAGCTAACACTTGATCAGCCAATGAAATCTGAAGTTTATGTTGTTCCTAAATCTGTAGATTCTCAAAAATCTAACATACATACAATGGATGATCAAGTTCCAGCTAAATCTGAGAATATTGAAAAATCTTCTAATATTGAAGAACTAAAAACTGGAGATACTATCGAATCTATTCTAGACTCAAAAGACACACAAGTCCAAACCGAAGAAATACAAAATCAAGAAATGAATGTAGCTGAAGCAATGCCTCTCGATATAATTGCTGACGAATCACAGACTCAGATTTTAACAGAAAATGCCGAAAGCATTTCTAAAACAGTGCTAATTACTCAAAATGAAGCTCATTCAAATGCAACTGATTTATTGGTGGAAAATTCAAAATCACAGGACATGGTTTCAAGTGATGGAAAATTTGGATCAGTAGATCCTAAATTGGATATTGATGCAAAAGATGTTTTGAAACCAGTTGACGTGAATCAGATAAAAGCAATAGCGGAAACTGAAGAAGTCTTTGAAGCAGTTACAGCTGAGGAAACCATTGACGAAGCGAAACCTCAGAATTCTTCGATGAGCTCTGAAAATATATTGGAAGTATTTAAAGCAGTTCAAATGCAAGTCGAAACAGTTACTGAGGAAAAAAACACTCCAATACTACTTTCGGATTGTAAAGTTGCTTCAGTGTTACCAGAAGAAGAACAAACAATCAACGAAGAGAAGAAAGATAACAAAGTTACTCAGGAATCAAACACTCCAATAATTCTTTCGGATTGTAATGCTTTAGTATTACCAGAAGAAGAACAAACAAGTATCGAAGAGAATAGAGATAACATAATTGTACCAAATAAAGAAGAAGAAAGTGTATCAAAAGAAGAAATTCTACTAACCCTTGAAGAAGTGCATGAAGAAGTCACAGAGAATTTACAAACTCAAATTGACTCTGTTCAGAAGAACATACTTAAAGAATCCACGCTGGCTCAAGACCCTACTGTCAGAGTAAATGACAACTCGAAGAGTTCAAAAGTTGAAGAAGTTCCAAATAAGACAATCACCGACTCCTCACTAGAAAAAATCAATGAAAAGAATGAAATGGAAATCTTAGAAAAACCTCACATACAAAAATCTATGGAAGGAATATCCGTCACCGAAACAGTAATAAAATCTCAAGAATCTATTTTAGACTCAAACTTTACGCCCGAGGTAGGTGAAGAGGTACAAGCTGAAAACACTTCTATAGTAAATTTAGTACTTGCAACAGATGTACTTGTTGAACCTTCAAAATCTTCGAAGAAATTTATATCGACCGTACAAAGTGAATCTCAAAGAATGTCATCAGAGGAAGCACCGATGGATTCTAAAGAGATCTCTCAAATAGAAACTCCTCCAGCTAAATCAAACATAATTTCTGCTGAAACTTCATTGGTGAAAAGTACAGTGACAATCCAGAATATCAATGAAGCACAAACATCATCAAAAGCGATTTCGGCTACCGAAATACCTGAGCCAAAAAAGGTTGACAAAAACGATGAAAAAATTCCCAAAACAAATAGTGCTGGTGTTGCAACGACTGAAGACAAATTATCTGAAGTTATAACCGAACAAATTTATGAAGTTGCAGAAATGCCCCCAATTGAAGTTCTGACAGCAACCTGTAAAATCATTACGCACCCACCATTACAACCAACTGAATCTTTAATTGAATCCGCACAATACATTTACGAAAAAATATCATACCCGGCTCAGGAAAATACTCGTGACATAAGTGCCCCCAATCTAGCCGAAGAACTAAGAATGGCTGCCGATAGGAATGACAATAAAGATTCATCAAAAGCCGAACGTGTAATACCGCAGAGCATAGCATGTGAAAGTCGTTGCTTCACACTTGATCCGCAACCTGACCAACCTATAGCAAGCGTTTCTGTTGCAATTGAACAAGAACAACCGAACGCACAAGATGCCGCCCAAGGTAAACATATCAGCCAAGTTGTCAAGCAGTACTTATTTGCCGAGCAATCAGCGAGAAAAACAAAAGCAAAAAACAGTTGTAGCAATAAGTTTCGGAGTTTGACACTCCGAGACAGACGCTTTCTAGCTGAATTGGAAAAACGTCGCAAACAAAGAGAACTCATTCAGAACTACTTAGATTCTTTAGATAGCATTGATACCCCGAGTTATCTTAACGAAGACTTATATCTTTTTGAAAGTAAATGTTCCATAGAGCGATCCCCTTATAGTTTGTTTATCGAACCATCAGACTATAGCATTGTAGACGTCACTAGTACATCACCAACTGCCAAAATGCATTTTCTAAAAACTAACATTCTCTTCTCAGATCGGATAAGTTCTGATTCAAATTGTACAGACGATAGCACAACAACGGTAATCGATACATTCGGTTCGATGGAGTCCCAATCGAATTCGGACTCAGGTGAAGAGTTCAGCCCAGATGGTTCGACTGACCGTGATAGTTCTGCTTCTGCTATCACTGCTAATAACAGTATTATAACTACTAACAAAGCTACTAACCAATCGCACATTTATTCACCACCGCAACCACAACCCGAGCTTAGAACAGAGTCAGCATGTTCCAAGTTGCTTGAGACCCGCACTACGGTAGGAAACGAGGAACATGTTGATGATGACCCATTGAAACATTTAGTACCAGGTAAAATTATTCACAGCTCGTTTAGAACATATCTTTCGTTTTTCCTTGACCTACTACTAACAAATTACACCTTCAGAGCTTTGCGATGATAACAAGAAGCTTAATGCGTACCGTTTCGTTTGTTTTTTGTTCTTACTTTCTTTTGTGATTAAAATATAGGTTCAATAGCCGAACGTGAATATAAGAAATGGTACAACGCGGTTGACATGCCAAACAATCCGTATTCTGTGGAAGCTCTTAGACGCAGACTGAGTGGTGGACCTGACCGAACATTGGATCTGCCAAATATCAGTCCGTGTAATGAAGAAAATCCAATTCAGCTTTGTGAAAGTCAAGCCACAGAGGTAGACAACAAGGGACAGGAAAGGGATTATTCGAGGTAAGATATTATTTTACTTCTTGCTCTTATTAACTCCTAGAACCCATGTTTCTTCATCATATTATCTAAGTTCTTCTTTTAAACCCACCTGGTTAAAATCATGATTTACTAGGTGTGTTTTTTTTTCAATTTTGAAGGGAACCAATACTCACTGCACAAAATTCTCGTTCTCAGTATTTCTCGTTCTCGTTTTATATTTTAAGGTACACCCGAGACTACTACATCAATGATGCCAAACAGGCCAGTGGAACAACAAAGAAGAGTCCAACCTCACCGCCACAGGTGTCTTCACCAACTTCAACTGCATCATCAATCGAGGTAATTCGTAATGGATTTGAGAATAGAAATTCAAAAGATTGGACCCTATCCACTCCAGTGCGTCGAAGTACTTCCTTAAAATATCCCAAGCAATTTCGATCTAGTGTTATCCCTAAGACCCGCAACAGTCACAATGATGACAATTACGATGACGATGACGACACAACGTCACAATACTCATCGCGAAGTCTTCGAACCAAATCAAATCAACGAACATCACCTAGTCCCAGTGTTCTAACACACTTCGAAAAACAATTGTTGCACAAAGATTTGAAACGCAATAGTTTTCGTGCCATTTCTTCAACGACCAAGGATTTTGTTCTGAATCCAATTTTCGATCAGAATGAATTTTTCAAAGATACAAAATTGTCCGTTCCCAAGGATAATTTGTCGGATGGCGATACAGCTGATTCAGGGGTGGATAGTTGTTTAAATGGGGTACCAGGCGATGGCACTAGAACGAATCTTTTATTTTAGAAAATTATTTTCTTTATGTTATTTTTTCGGGTAGTGATTATACATACATAATATTATTTATAAGTTGTATAATAAGGAGAATATTTTCTTTTTTTTTTTTTTATTTGTTATCATTATAGTTTTATATAGTCATATTGTAATAATTTTGTTAATAATAATATTTAGACCAATGTAGAAACATATTATATTTTTTAATTATTAAAAAGACAATTGCCATGTTTTGTAAAACGAATATGTTAACAACAATATTCTAAAAGCATTTGTATAACGTCCTTGGTACATAGAGATTCATAAATGATTGACGTACATAAATGCCATATTTTTCTTCATTGTATACCAACTATTTGTCAATAAATGCCTTAAATATGGTAGATTTACTTTATGGCATTTTGTCAATATTAGGTATTATCCGTGTTTTTTAATGCATTTTTATCTACGCTTAGAAAAAAATATAGTACAAATGAAGTGCAATTACCTTGTATTTTAAAATTTTAAGTACAAGTACAATTCCATGACAATTGTTCTTAAAATTTCCAAGTACCAGTACCGGTACTTGAACTTGTAATTATAATTCCACAAAAGAATTGAAAATTTTGTACTCATTACTTTAGTACTTAAAATTGTTGTACTTAAATACTCTCCAAATACTTTGTATTCCTTTTTAATTCGTTAAGTACTTTTAATTCCTTCATATTTTTTTTTATTTCAGAAGGAATTAGAAGTTATTAAGGAATTAAAAGTATTTGAAGAATATTTAAGTACAACAATTTTAAGTACTAAAGTAATGAGTACAAAATGTTCAATTCTTTTGTGGAATTTTAATTACAAGTACAAGAACCAATATGGTAATTGGAAATTTTAAATAAAATTACCATGGAATTGTACTTAAAATTTTAAAATACAAGGTATTTGTACTAGTAATTGTACTTGAGCTTTATTTACACAGGTCTGACCCATATGCTGCTAGATTTTTCTATCATATTGGGAATGTATCCACTGCTTCTTAAGCTTAATTTTTTACCAAACAAAGTTTTGTTGTATAGGCGGAACGCATATTTACTTAGAGCTCTCTATTTGAAGCATGCATTTAATTACACTTGTATTCGTGTCACGGGTACGTAAGAAAAAAAAACTTTACGTAGGTTCTAAATGCACGTGTAAATAAAAATTACGTGTAAATATAAAAGTGGCGCTTCTTTTTTGTAGGTAACCGAAATTCCACAGGCTTACCAGATTGGGCAACGGCGATATTTTTTGAGTTTTGCGGTTAAAAATTTGATTTTGCGGTATTTTAATTTTTTGCGGTTATTTCAAATATAAAATTTTAATAAAATTAGCCATTTTTGAATGAAGAAAATCGTCAATTTGCAATTGTGAATTTAAAAAAAATACAAAAACACCTAGAACAAAATATTCACAACGAAATAATATCTTAATTCCCATTAAACATGTATTCACGCGAAAGCAATTCATTTTAAATTATTTTCGAGCAAACTGCTTTACAATTTTTTAAAGATGGGAAACATCTATACGGAAACCACATACAGAGATTATTTCAAGTAAGAATACTAGCATAAATAATATTTTTTACAACTGTAAAAGTTTATTTCTATGCGAAATGATTCATTAGACTACACTAAAGCTGAGCCAACTTTAACGTTAAGGTCATTTTTTACCAAAACGATCTATGCCTAAAAATTTGTATAAAAATAATTTTATTTTCTGCAGTTAATGGTTTTAAAAATAATTCAAGGCTCACAGTTTTAGAAGAATATGTAATTCGCTTACCTACATAATTATATGGCTAAAATTGTAGCCAAGGAAATTTCTTACAAAAAGAATAAAGGCCCATACGTTTTTTTGAAATCTTGAAAATGTGTGTCCTTATTTGTCCCCGAAGAAGACTTAAAATTCAGTGGAAGCGTTGGGAAAATTAATGAAGATTTTTCAATAATAAATTAGTTCGCTCAAGCAAGCCAAAAAATATGGACCTAAATTACGAATTGATCAAAAAACTTCTAATTAAATAAAGTGAAGTCATCATGGCGTTTTATTTAAGATTTATTTTGATTTTTTACGGATTTTTTGTTTGTAAGGTTGGTTATTGAAGCCAATGATTGTAATCCATGACAAATTTATCCACGTTTAATGCATTGAAGAATATTTAGCGTTTAAATAATTAAGGCTAGACAAGAAAGAAACCCTATGGAATAGAAAGGCTGCATTAATTTAAAATTCAAATCTACTTTAGACCTTGGGTGGTATGCATAAGTATCTATCTCATGAGCCTTAGACTTGAGACAGAGCTGAAGGTTACAAGATAGAGCGAATATCGAACACATTTTATAGCTTCATCTCATTTAAGAGAATCTTGAAGGCAAAAGAAAAGCAAAATCTCAGTAAGGGGAAACTAATAACAAAACCATGATGATGATATTTTTGAGATTTAGTGGAGATTGCGGATTTCAGAGGAATAGCCGAGGATTTTGGAATAAATCCGTTTTTAAAACTGTACAGAAAGTTGCTGACAAATTTATTTAAAAAAAAAAAAGAAGAATGGATCAAATTCCCATGCACTGCTGAAGAAAAGGACACTGATAAGTACAAATGCACTTTTATCAGTCTCCTGTGTTGAAAAAAGAAATGGTTTCCTTCCTGTATTGGTGTTTTTGACCACTCACTTATTTCACTGCTTTGTCAAGTAACTGGTTTGTTTAAACATGAGATTGAGATTATTAACAGATGTGAGACGAGACATAGTTTATGCATACCGATACCAGATTGAGATTTAGCTCATCGCAATGGCTCTGTCTTATACATTCAGCTGTCACAAATATCAGTCTAGTGAGAGAGTTGTATCTCATAATTATTTTGCATACCAAACCTAGGTTTAGCTCGCAAAAGTGAGATTTGCGACTAAGATAAAGCCTTTTGCATACCACCTTTTCTTTATTTTACTCAACTTTTTCTTCACATTTAACTTTTTTACACTAAAATCTTTTTATTGAAAATTTTTAATTTCATAAAGATGAAGCAAATGTTTTAGTAAAATTGCATACAAAGTTTTTTCTTCTATTAGTCAAATACTAATGAATTTAAATTTTGAACTTTTTTCATAGTTATTATTAATTGTATTATTTTAATACACTAATGACTTTATTTAGGATAAGTATGTAAAAAGTTTTCGAATATAAAAAGTGTTTTCGGTAAAGCTTATTTAACGGTTGCTTTTACAAAAGTTTATGTTTTTTTTTTTACGAGAATTTTGGAATCTATTCCAGAAATTATTTATTTTAATTCGTTTCCTAGTCTTTTTAAAATTATCAACAAAATAACTCGCAGGTGAGTACTTTTGTGTCAGTATATATTCTATATTTTGTAGAAGAAGATATATTTCTTTTAGATCGTGCTATCCGTAAAATTAACATTACGGACAATTTTACTAATAACATTTGTTTCGCATTTTAACAAAAGAACTAAAATAATTTGGTGGAGTAAACAAATTTTCATCCAAAGTTTTAATACTAATTTCATTCAGGCACCTTTTATGAATCGCGACTCACGAGAAAAATTTGGCAAATAATGTTACCGTTACCGTTTTTGACTGGCTAAAATAACATTTACCTGTAACTGTGATGTCGAACGTTCGACTCGGCGGCGAGTCCTGATTCATAATAGGGCCCATAATAATATCGAAGGCATATTCACTCTTATAATCTTTTAGAAGAAACCAGTGGTGTAGGGGACTTTTGGATTATAAGCTATAAATTTATTAGTTGGTAAAAAGTATTTCAGTTTTAGTGATTTTTTTTTTCAAATGTATGTTTTATGTTATCTTTAAATGGTCAACTTGCATGAATCAAAAATACTCATTGGAATAAGCCATTTTTTTTAGTATCATTCAATCGCTTTTTAATTAATTTCGACTTATTCATCTTAGCTTAATGCTGTCTATAACAAAATTGAATTCATATGTCGACTTCTTTTCAACAAAAAATTCGATTTTTTTTCTAAACAGAATCGATTTTTTTTTTTGTCAATACAAGAAATTTGTCCGGAAAATCGATTTTTTTCTTCGAAACAAATCAAATTTTTTGTTGAAAGCATATTCGACAATAGATTATGCTAAAATGCTATTTCAGGTGATGATAATAGTCCTCTTTTTAATAGTATTTATAATATTGAAATATTGCTAAGATTTTAAAATTAATTTACTTCCTCAGCTGGGCGAACGAGTAGAAACTTATTCTAAGACCGTTGAAACAACTTCCACCAGAGAAATGTGCCATAAACTGGAGAAACAATCCCGGGTAGAAGCTGACATCTACTTAGCAACGCCAGTTCACGTCATCGAAGATATACCCCAGGCATTTGCCGAAAAAAATCATATTCAAGCATCTGTTGGAACAATAACCTCACTTACTTCCGAAGCAGTTAGTAAGCTTTCTAGCGAAACAAGTTCTACTCTTACAAATGAGAGTCTAACACCCAGTGAAGATTCCGATACAATTCGTATTTATGATCTGAAAAAGCAAGAAACACGACTCATTAAGGAATCAACTCAAACAACAACAATAACAATGGCAAAATCTCCAGAGAAGAAAGTTCGTCCAACAGAGCTGGATATAGTGCCAACGCTAGCACCACCCATAGCTACAGTATCGTCAAAATGCTCTACACCAACTTCGTTTAAATTCTTACAACCAAAGAGGAAACTAATTAATCCTAGTCAAGTGTTATCCATCGACCAGGATACCACTCCAGTAAGTAGTTTTTTTTAATTCAGAAATAAGGGTTAACAAAAATTTAATTGAACCGTTTTTTTTAGATATCCACATCAACACCAGAAAAACCAGTTATCGAGGCAGAAGTAGCCCATGTAATGCCATCAGTCAAGGCTTTAGCAAAAGCCTTTCTCATGACGTCATCAAGTTCATCGTCTGAAAATAAATGGCGCAAGGTAAGTGTGCTTAATCGGCTGCAAGGACCAGAAGCAGGAATATCAAATTCTTTTGTTAAGGCCCGAGTAAAATCACCCCTGCAATTCTTCAAGCCCACAACGCCATCGGCAGCGACATCAGCTGCTCATATCAGCAAAGTTATTCAAAAGCAACCAGAAACAGCACTAGCAGATACAACTAGTCAAGGATCCGAGGACGCCACAATTGCTTCCGATCTATCGTCTCTCGAAACGTAAGCTATAAACCTTAAACACATTTTCTAGTCTACTTGATAAGTTCTGGTTTTTCTTCCCTATTATAGAGATCCACCATCAAGAATGGACGGTGAAATGGTGGATTCAAATGCGAGTGAAGACAGACCACTTAGTCCAGTTGTTTTATCAGGATGTCTGAGAAATAATATTGCTTTCTTTGAGAATTTAAAGAATAATTAAATATTTGTGTAAGGACATTATCATATAGTCTATGTCGGATTGGTTAACCTGTGTACTTAAGATTTTTGTTTAGATATCTTCATTAAAAAAAAATGTAATCAATGAAGATATACTGAAGCTAAAAAGAAGTAATATATTATTACAAGGACATCCTGTAGAAAAATATTTATTTTAAATATTTATAACCAAAAAAAAAAATGTATTAGTGCCATTGGAATATTATTTTATGTTGGATATTATTATGTGCCCTATTATGTCAATTTTATATACCTTAATGTATCTAACCTTTATGTGAACTAAAATGGAGATCATATTTATTTTGTATACCAAAGATGATCGCCAAATAAAAGCCTTCAAAAGGCGCCAAATAGATCAAAATGTTAAATTAAGTTTTAAAAAGTTTATCTGATACAAATACAAAAACAAAATAAATTATATCTACATACTATATTTATCAATGGTTTTATTTATTTGTGGGTAAAAATTTCCTGTATTTTGTTTTTGTTAAGAAAAAGCTTATTAGTTCAGTCAACGAAGACCTAAAATCATAAAGGGCCCTACCAATAATCAAATTAAGTTACGACTTAAATATTTCAGTAAAATGGACCACAATGGAATGGGCTCTAAATAATAAACCGTGCATGGTATTACCTTAATATTTACGTGGACTATAAATAATGAACCATACATCGAATTGACTCTAAAAAATTGAGAATAAAATGTATTGTTAATTATTTAGGATCCATAACAAACATGTTTAATTTCACTGCAATGTCATAACTAAATTTGATTATTGGTAGGGCCCAAAATAAATGCAAGAAATCATCTAGTCTGGGTTATATTTTTTTTAAGTATTAGGGGTAACCCTCAGGTCCAACATACTAAAAGTCCCCAGCCCAGGTCTGCGAGCTTAAGCCATGAGAGGGGGTTAAAGGTCCCCTTTTTTAGTTTTTCGTGAATATTTCGAAATCTGCACGAAAGAATTAAATTAAATTAAATTTTCTACAAAAAATGTCTAATTTATATTTTCGCTGTGGGCAACACTAAGAGAGATGCGGGGTGGAGAAATGTCAAAAACTCTGTCATTAGCTTGAAAAATTAAGTGTTTATTGATCAATTTTACCCAGAAATAACAGAAAAAGTAAGTATACCAGTATGTATATGTATGTATATTCATAATTATTCCATTGATGATTTGGGCGAGAGTTTAGGGGGTTAAAACAGGTGGCGAGGGTTAGAATTTCCTAACATAATTTATTTGTTACAGTGTTTGCATTCATATATAGAAAATACCGGCAAAAAGTATATTGGATTTTTCCAAGTTACTGGCCATGACTTTGTAAAATAATTTTCAGATATGTACTAAGAAAAAATCGTTAGGAGAGGGGGTCTATGTCCCCCCGTTTATAAGGGAGGGACTATTTTCTAAAGCATTGGTGTAAAGCTGATAAATAATTATTTAAAAGCAACGGAAGTACCTATAATACAATACTATCCTATAGGTTTTTGAAAATCCAAAGTCCTATTCTTTTATTTTTTTGCTAAAAAAAGTTTTTTTATTAAACAGTAGGTATATGAAAAAATTGAATTTTAATTTAAAATTTTGAAAAAAAAATTATGATGATTTTATTTTCAAATTTTTTTGTAGCTTAAGCTCAGTTTATACATCAATGCGAAGTGAAATCAAAATCGAAATGAAACATCAATAAATCTTGCCTCGAAAGGTTTATAAAGAAAATAAATTTTGTTTAAATAATTGCATTTAATTTTATTGAAACGCCTGGGAAAAAAGCTAATTTTTTGTATGAAAATTTCACTTCGCTTCGATCCATCTAAAAAAAATTTAGTCGAAATCTAAAAACCAGACAACTGTATGTCTTTTTGTGTTTGTGAGAAAATTCAAAAACTATGAACAGAACACACTACTTTTTTAGGTTAGAGTGGTTATGCGAGAGAAATTCACGACCCGCACAAACGGGTGTGTTCATCTTCCTGGGCCCGTATTACGAATTGCGACTATCGTTGAAAATTTCTCGTTATTGTTAAGTTGCGATTACATTTTACGATAGTCATTTTTTTAAAACGATACTCGTTTTCTCTAAGCGGCCCATACACACAACACAAGTGTGTGCACCGGTGTCATGACACCAGTGTGGCCTTCCGCCATACACGCAACACATTTAGCAACACCGACACAAAAAATCAAAAGATTTTGATTTTCTTGACACCGTGTTCGACACCGAAATCGGTGTACTTGCTTGCCCATACACACACCACATTTGAGTACACCGACACCAGTGTTGACACAAGTGTTGTGTGTACGACTGCTTTTGGCGGTCGTATTTTATTATTCACTTCTGACTTAGGATTATTATATATCTCTCGCATATTTATTTAAAAAATAGATTTTTTATTTAATCTTGCAATATGTTCATGCATCCATTTTCGTAAATCATAATCGGTCTATGTCATGGATATTGTTTTCTTAGTGGTTAAGTGCTTCAAGCCAAGGTTTTCACTTGTCCCGAGATCCAAAGACAATCTGACGGCTTTCAGCGTAGAATGCGAAAAATTTCTTTGGTCGTGTTTTCAAAGAAACTGGATTTGGCAGCAGCCAAATACCAAAGTCTTGTTTCATCAACGTAGTTTCCGTCGAATACAAGACAAGTGTGAGTCTTCGTAACGAAGTCCTTTGGTACAAAAGTGTACCTTGTAATTTTAATGTCCATTAACTTACTTATTCCCCAGCATTAGTCACATGCCAGCTCGAAAAAAAATGCAGTTTCCAAAAAAAATTCGAATTAAAAAAAAATTAGCTTTAGTTTTAATAATTTATTGTCAGATTAAAAATATAAAAAATTTTATTTTGTATTTTGATTTTTGTTTGAGAGGGGAAATAGATACACAATAATGTTCATAAAATCCCTAAATTCTTTAAAATGTTTGCCATTATATTATACATATGTGGCTTGTGATGATAATATAAACAAAAACAAACAGTTATAATGAGAAGGAAATTGAAAAAAAAAAAAAACCTTGAATGCAAGAAAAGGCACTGCAGAATCGCTGTCATCGGGGAAGAGTTCACATAATAAGCACTCAAAACCTATCACGGTTTTTCGTCCATCCATAGTGTTTATAAACTTATCATTAAAAAAAAAAAAAGTTGCAAGAGAAACAGAAGTAAAATATCAATATTCTCCTAGGGAATGATTAAAACTTAAAAGCTCTAGTCAAAGAGCACTGTGATGAATTTTTTTCGGATGCTCGGCGATGTAGAGGACGTAGATGAGTGGAATTGCGAAGCATAAAGCTAGAATCATAATAAACAAACACACCCACGACATGTCACAATCCGATCCTGACCAATCCCAAGGACGAACAACCGGTCCGGGAATTATCCTTGGTTGAGGTATTGAATCATCTAGAATGCCGCTCATCAGTGGTTCATATGAGTCCGAATGACTGTTCGCCATGGAAGAGCTGTTATCTGTAACGAAAAACGAATAGTTAGTTGGGTTCAAAAATAAATAAATAAAATTTGACGATTCGAGTAACGTTTTGGCATAGAAAAGAAAATTAAAAGAAATTAAGTGCCCAGTGGGTAGCCTAAATTGGACAAAATTAATGAAACTAAATAATACTAACCCAAAAATCAAACAGACAATGTACTTGATAATCCCAAAAAATTGTACGAAGACCAAAACATTAAAAATAACTTTTCAAGAAGAAAAAAGTTTTAGTTATTTAGAAGCACATAGCCTCTCAAAGTTTTGTGTAAGACAGAATTCAACTTCTAAAAAATAACTAAAAGAAGAAACTTATTTTAATTGTAAAACTGCTTTCAAAACCTCAAAGAAATACTTTTGCAACTTTAAACAGCGCCTTAATATCATATGCCAGACCCAATTTGCAAAAATGTTAGATAGCGAAATAACCTAATCAAAATCAGAACCAGTTTTAATCAAACTGAAACGAAATTCCCAAGAAATGAAAAACACACACAAAAACGCATATTACAAATACTTAAAATGATATTTTTAATGCTGAAGGAGTATCAAATGGCTTTTAGTGATAAGAATAAAAATATTACTTCATTAAATGCAAGAGTGTATCTCATGTACTTGGTTCGAGGTTATAAAGTGAATATTTTTTTTTTTAAACAAAATTAAGTGGAAAGTGTGATAAAGTTTATATACAAGCCTTTGTTGAAACTTCTGGTATGCAATACTGCTTGATACTTTTTCGCCAATCAGTTTTTTCTTCAAGAAAATTGGAACTTCATATTGGAAGTTTTAGAAGAGCATACAAAAGAAATCGAATTTCTGCAATAGAGAAGATCGAAGGCGGTTTAGCGAAAAAGCTTTTTTGGACTTCTTAATAATCGTAATTTTTTTTATTAGAACCTCAATTATATTGCACGAAACAAAGATTTCCCCCTAGGACTAAGCAAAAAAGGAGATAAGTCAGACGCGTCAATATACCGAGATATGGAGCGTTTCTTCCAATTTTTTCTAAATTATTCAAGATTTAACTAGACCCCTTACCTAGTGGGGAAGGATGAAGAATGGGAACTGATTATTGTTTTGCAAGTCTTAGCCTTTTATACAATTCTTTTTACAATTTTATACAATGGTAATATTTTCTCAGGACTTGGACCTAAGTAAAACATTTTGATAGTGAAAAAATACATTATGGCGATTTTTATTACCGAGAACTGTCATTTATTTGAATATATGTATTAACATACATATATAAATGCTTTCCAAAGCTTTTTAAAATTCGTAAGGTTTTCGCATAATTTCTGGTCTAATTTCTCATTACGAAATCCTGAATTTGTATGGGAATTAAGATGATTTAGAATTGAAATTAGAAATTCGCAAAGAAATTTTTTCTCCAAATGAAAACGTAGTAAAGTTTATATTTTTTTTTGTTCCGGATTGCACAAAAAAAAAACGTTAGTTTTAAGTAATTTTCAGTTTTGATATTGCAAATTTAAATTTCAATTTTATAATTTTGCAATATGGCAACTCTGTATTTTACAGTACAGAATGAAATCACTTATTTTTCGAGGATTTTCAAAAATAAGTATTGGTTTAGACTTTAGAATTACACTCAAAAGAAAGCAAATTTTAAAAAATATTGTAAGGCAAATTGAATGAGATATTCACGAGCGAATCGTTAAACAGAATAGGGCTGAAAATATTACATCGTCTTCCAAAATGCGCCCTGAGGTCTACATACATATAACGTAAACCAATCGAACGACCGAAACATTCAATCGATTTACGTAACAAAAGCTTTGATACAAACACTAGACTGTTTAAAAACTTAAACCATACCTACCTTCAACTGACTCGTCGTTGTAAGCATTATTTCTCACTGTAGATTTGAGAATAATATCGTTGATTGAATCGCCGGCAGAGTTCACCGATGCCACAAGCAGTTTCTCATTGAAACTGACGTTCTGTAAGGGATTTCGTTCGATTCCCGTTTCACTTGCTTGTGTGTGTTTCGGACTATTGTTCCCGCTTTTATGGACCGTTGGAAGTGTTTCCAACAACACAGAATGAACATTGACAGGTATTTTCACAACCTTTCTGGCATGTATTTCGTTATCTTTGTCAATTTTATTTAAGCGCTTGATGTCAGCGACCTTGGGCAAAAACAACAAGCATTAAAATAAACATCACAAATAATTCACTTATAATTACTAATTAATCTCGCACTTACGGTGCAATGGAAACGTAGGGCGAGTGCTTGAAGGGTATCACCAACTTGCACTTGGGCCTCGATCGTATTTTCGACTTTTGGCTGGGATTGGGGAACTCTTTGCATTGGCACGAAATCCGTCGCAACATCAAAATGTTGGGTATATTTTCTAATACATAATAAACGATGATAAAGTTTACATTTGCAAAATAAATGACACGACACAACTACTTACTTTTGTCTTTTCAATGCCATAGTTTGATTGGAGTGTAATTCCGAGTACGCTCTTTTGTGTGGTTTTCGTGTTTGGTTGCTCTTGTAGTTTATTTAATTTGTCTTACTTACGCTACATGCGCTTGAGACATTATTTTTTAACGTTTAATTGGATTATTTTTGCAATAAAAATATTTTGTTGTACATTTCATCAAAAAATCAAGATGTGCAAAATGCAGAATAGCTGACAGCGACGGATGACAAGACACCTCGAAAAGTCAAAATAAGGTTCTCGTTCGGAAAACCAGTTTGCAGAAAAAAAACCATGCGATGAAATTCGATGCTTGGCCAAAAAGTGAAAAATTACAAAAGTGAAAATTTTCCAACTTAGCAGTTTTGGGAAGTAAAAGAACAGACCTTAATATCGTTTTCCTTTCAACCAATTCAGATTTGGGGGTCAGTGTCAGATACCAAATCTCAACTCGCGAATGGAACTAAAAACGCTATTTGTTTTATGTTTGAAATAGTGTGAGTTCCTCTTCTTTTTCAACTCAACCAACACCACATTATCCGCCTTCACTCGATACATCCAGACTTAAACTAATGTCGAATTCCTTTTAAGAAAAAAATCGATTTGTTTAGAAGAAAAAATCGACTTTTCTGGACAATTCCTTTTAACAAAAATATTCGATTTTTTTTCTAAACACAATCGAATTTTTTCTTTCAATACAAGGGATTTGTCCAGAAAAGTCGATTTTTTCTTCTGAACTAATCGATTTTTTTCTTAAAAGGAATTCGACATAAAAGAAAAAATTCGATTCTGTTTAGAAAAAAAATCGAATATATTTGGTAAAAGGAATTCGACATTATATCCAGATGAATTTACATGGCCGTATGAAATGGCAAATTCAAACTAAACACGTTTATGTCGAATTCCTTTTAAGAAAAAAATCGATTTGTTCAGAAGAAAAAATCGACTTTTCTGGACAAACCCCTTGTATTAAAAGAAAAAATTCGATTCTGTTTAGAAAATAAATCGAATTTTTTTGGTAAAAGGAATTCGACATTAGATAAATGTCACTTTGTCTTGGTGTGTGTGCTAAAAATTGAGATCTGAGGAATCGACCTTAGGTCAACAACAACAGGTTGAAAAGAACATAAAACCTTCTCAAAAAACAGATCAAAAAAATCAAAAAAAAATCGAACATTTTGGTTGAAAGGAAAACGATATAAGAAAATTAATCTGAAGTTGACATAAACCCTCAAATGTAAACCAAGTAATAAAATGCCAAAGGACACGATTTTGACTTTGTTTATAAACAAAAGCAAACAAAATAAATAAAATTTAAAATATAAAATACATGAAAAAGTTTATTTAATTTAGAATAAAAATGTCTACAAACAACGAACTAAGCCATCACCTGCGACAAGAATATTGCCAAACCCGCCCAAAGTACAGACAAGGCAAAAAATTAACGGCAGTAAAGGTAGCTATGTCGGGTCGTAGTTTTACCTCGTTTTTTTTTTTTAATGTTATTTCTATAATAATTTTAACAATTATCAGCTATAAAAATTTATATATTTAATCCTATTAGGTTTATACAATTGCTAATGAATCTATACACTTGTTGGTATTCGGTGTTCCAAAAGTAAATCTACAAAGTGAGCTCAGACGAACGTTCTTAAGACATGGACCTTTGGAATTTGTTCGATGTGTTACAAATGAAATTAGCAAGAAAAGTAGGTACATACAAAATTTACTATAGTCCTTATTATGAGTGTCGTCAGTCATTCAATGTCCAATACATCAAAAAGTCAAAGCAGCCGTAACGACACTCTATAAAGTTCTATATTATTTAATTCTTTCTTTTTTTCATAATGTTAGGCCTCAGAAAGAATTTGGAAAAGTATTTGTTGCATATATAATTTAATTAAAGTTAAATAATTCCTTGTTAAAAAGTTAGCAGGAATAAGAAAAATGCAGTTACTGCGTAGATAACGATAAATAAAACACATAGACGTAAAATTTATACGCAACCAAGTCGAAGTAGTATAAAACTTCCTGAAAGAAGTTTGTTGCTTTTGGAAATTAATTTTTTTCTTCAGTATGATTCACGACACCATGTTTCCCAAAATGAATACAAATTTAATGAAAATGGTATGAAAGCCGGTATAGGAACCAATAAAGACGAGATATTTGTCATTCGATAGACATTTGAATGTCCAAGGTACTAGTTACTACGGTGGTAGCTTATTTCAAAACACTGAGAGAAACTTTCGTACCTACATAATTTTTTGTTGTGTTATTGTTATTACGTTTTCTTTGAAAATTAGTAATTACCATTGTTCGTCTAGCGGATACAGAGCATCAAAATAGTATAGTTACATGAACCAAAAAACAACCTAGGCGAATAACTTTTTTCTCAGCGGCTTGATATGAACTGCCATATAACTATTGAAGTATTACAATGTCTACCCAAGAAAAGATGTAACGTCGTTTTTACTTTTGCAAATTGTTTTATCTCATCCTCCCTTTATATGTAAAAGGACTAACTAACAATTTTACTTTGTCGTATAACACTTTGATTCGTTGTTATTTTAAGTTGCATACATTTTCTGCTTTTAGTTGAAATCGAAATATTCACGGATGTTTTTCATATAAAATTCGAAAAACTCGAACATGCCAGGCGAGCAAAGCGTTTCCTAGACGCTCAACAGTTCTACGGTGGCATATTGCATATATCCTACGCACCCGAGTATGAAACTGGCAATGAAATTCGTGCTAAATTAGCAAAACGTAGAATGGAAGTGAGATATCGTATTAGAATAAATCAAAAGGAAACGGAAGAACAAGAAGATACAAACAAAAAAAAAAAACTAATGAATAGCTAAGTTTTTGGTTTTTCTTTTTTAATTAAAAATACATAAGGTAGGTAAATAATTAAAGAATTGTTATTTTGAACTAATTTTTTTTAATTGAACACTAGTGACTTGTTTTTCGCCAATCATGGTAAATGCTCAGGAACATTAATCGCTTTTGCCAAATTTCATGACCATAGTAAGCCCAAAATCTGAAATATACATATATAAAGTGTAAATTAGTAAGAATTTTATTTACTCATTTAAAGAAATCAGAAGACGCTGTCTTTACGTTGACCTATTTGTATTCTCTCTCAAAGTTCCCTTAATTTAACTGTGATTATTTCACTGAATACTTACAGAATTTTTAATTGTAAATAATTTATATTTCCTCAATGAGTGACCTCAAGAGAACATTATTTGGTCATATACTATACTAAAGGGGAGAAAGCGGTGGGGCAGATACGCCAAATGATTTAAACTTTGAAGAATAATAAAATCGAAGTTCCGCCTGTTACAAATTTTGTTGAAATGCATTCAATTTTTTGTACAAATTGAGTGTACCATAATATCATAGAGTAAATACGACGAGTCTTCGAATCTATCTGTTTGATCCAAAAATATGTTTTACTTACACTCCAAAGACAGCTCCTCCCAAATGTGCAGCATGATCAAAGAACTTCCATCCCAGCAGAACACCAGCTAAATCAAGTCCCATAATAACCTTTATCGCCTAAAAATGAATGTAGTTTTATAAACCTTAATAACTGTAACGTTGGAATTAGTATTTCATAATACCGATCCTGCGGAGAAGGTGACCATGGGCAGGAATAAAATGCTCAATTGTGTATCCGGATATTGTGTGCAAACATAAGCTAGAATCGTCATAATCGCACCTGACTTGAAATATGTATTTAGTAATTCAATTTATTTGATAGTTGCATTGAAGATTTTTGGCTGAACATACCGCTCCAATGGACATTCCAGCTGTGGATGTTATTGTTTTGACAATAACACTTGACAAACTGGCGATAACTCCGGCGCTTAGGTAAACCGCCATAAATTGATCTTTGCCTAATGATAGAACAGCTGCATTTGAAAAACTATGTAAAACATACATATTGGCGAATATATGGAACATTGAGTAGTGACTGAAAGTGGAGAGAAACATGGGCCAACAGACAACACCTAAAACATAACATTTTTTGAGAATTATTTAAAAATGAATACGCTTAACTTTCTTACGCGCAGCTGGGTTTGAACAGAAGTATGTCATCATTAAATTTCGCATCCGAGGAACTCTCCAGAGTCCAAATACTAAAAGGTTTAAAGCACACAATGGTACGAATACCTTTTCGCCAGCAGTTAATTTGTCCCAGAGGGCATTGAGTTCCCTTTTTATTTGGCTGTACTGACCTCTGCCTTCATCCGATCTTCTTAGCCATGGAAATCTAGATTTCTTGACGTGTTCAAGCATAAGATTGCGAGCTCTTTCATATTCACAAATTGTGGCACCTAAGAAGCATCCTGCACTAAACTACAACAAAATAATTTATGTAGGCGATGGATCACGCCTTTAGAATTTTAATTATAGATACCGCTCCTGTGAATATGAATGCTTTCAGAAGGTTTCCTGAGGGTACGGGTCCAGTATTCACTGGGAAATCATCGAATGGTGTTGTCTGCAAACGGGTGCGAGGTGCACTATTATTGCGAACACTGCTACGTATAGCTCGAAATGTGAACTGGGGAATCTTCGAATGATGCAACATAGGCAGTTGTGCGATGTTAGGAGCTTGTCTAAGATATCGGATTATATTATTTATGTCATTCTAGAAGAAGTATGAATAATCTTACCTAAGCTGAGGGGTTAACCCTCGACATATAAAATTCATTGCTAACATTTTGAAAATGTAATGCTTTTATAAAATAAAATAATGGATTCAGTTCGTTTGCTATTCGCTTTAGCTCTTGAAACAGTCTTGTTTTCGGTGGAAATCTAGTCAAATGTCAAACTGACGTTTTGGCCGCGTTCAATACAAAAAGTTTGTTCAGGACGGTGTTCACATTGGACTTACATGCCGCCTCCACAGAGGTGCGTTCTTTTATGTTAAGCCAGGTACGCAGTTCAAGCTAAACTAAATTTTATCTCTACAATCGTTTGCTAGAGCACAATTGTCAAAATTTAAGCCTAGTACGCAGATCGCGCTAAAATTTATCTTCCATACAAATTTCCTCCAAAGATAATTTTTAGCGAGGATATTTAGCTAGGCAGTACGCAGTTCACGCGCTAAATTCAAGAAGTCTCCACTTGATTTAGCACGCGAAATAATGCTCAACGCATTCTTTCACAGATAAATTTTGACATTTGTGCTCTTAGCAAACGGTTGTAGAGATAAGAATTGTAGGGATAAAATTTAGTTTAGCTTGAACTGCGTACCTTGGCTTTATCTGTGAAAGAATACGTTGAGCATTATTTCACGCGCTAAATTAAGTGGAGACTTTTTGAATTTAGCGCGTGAACTGCGTACTGCCTAGCTAAATATCCTCGCTAAAATTTATCTTTGGAGGAAATTTGTATGGAAGATACATTTTAGCGCGATCTGCGTACTAGGCTTTACTGTGGTTAACTAAAGTTAATGTGTCAAAAACAAAAGTTAATCTGCCATAGGTAAGAAAGTAACTCTTGGTAACTTTTTCATTTAGGAACGACCAGAGTTAACAATAGTTAATCTGTCAAACGAAAGGGGTTGAAAAAAAATTGAATTGTACATTTGGAATGAATAACCAAGAAAAAATGTGATTGCATTAAATTTATTGCAAAAATAATTATTAGGAATTCAAAATAACATGTGCAATTTTCTTCATTGCTTATGGCACAGAATTTTTTGATGAAAAATTAACCAAATATAAAGAAGAAAATGCCGACAGAAAGAAAATGCATCAGAAAATAAAAGAAAACTATTCCAAAAATCAAATTCGACAAAAAAAATCGATTAAATTGATAAAAATATATTTTAAATATTGAAAACAATTCCAAATCAAATGGGCAAAAAGTAAACAAAACATCCACCATTGCATTTCATCTGTGTTTGACAGATCAACTATTCCAATTCATATCGAGGAGATGAGTTGGAAAAAGTTACAAAAAGTTACTTTTTGACACTTTTACTTTGGAATTTAGGAACGATTTTATGACGTCATAAAGTTACTCGAAGTAACTTTTCTGAATTAAAGGAACGACCGAAGTTAACTATAGTTAACTATAGTTAACCACAGTAACATAAAAGAACGCACCACAGGCCATGAACGATGGCAGGATTATAAACATAAACATGTCTACAAAAAATCCAATGGAGGCACAAAAATCCATGTCCATGTCATAAACATGTCGACGAAAACTAATTTTTGAACAAGACAGATTTGACGTTTCCATGTGTGTGAGAGAGGTAGAAGTAGTACTGAACGGAATTTTTGTATGATTCTCTTGTTCTGACTTATTAGTTGAATTTATCGACATAACTAACGACATGACATAAAGTGCCCACTTCGAAAAACAAGCGGATTATTGATTGGATTGTGGTTTGGATCTTGGGCATCTGTATGTCCTGAGGAGTCGGCGTGTTAAGAACACAGAATTGATCAGAAAAAATATCTAAATTTTTCTGTGTAACGGCCATATTATTCACTCAGTGCCAGTTGTACAATCGTGGTTTAAATTTTGATCTGTGGTTCAGGAACTCGCCGATTTCGGCGGGTAAACTGAGGTTCAACGATAGTTCAAGGTTCTAATATGTACTAAAAGCCAATTACATGCCTGAACCATCGTTGAACAACAGTTAATCCGCCGAAATTGATGAGTTAAAATTCCTGAACCACGGATCAAATATTTGTACAACTGGCCCTCAATAAATCCAGATTAAAACTTAAATCTGGATGTAAATCATACAAATTCAATGTAAATATCATCTGGATTTAAGTTGAAATCTGGATGTATCGAGTGAATAATATAGCGGTAAAATAAAATAAAAAATGTAATAGCTTGGACATGGATTTAAATTTTTGTCTGCGTTCCCTTTGAACTCTATTAAGCATTGCACAAAACTAAGCGATGGCGGGTGGCGATCACCTTTATCGCGCGATAAAGGTGCGATCAAAAACCAGCTCACATAAACACGATATTGCGATACATTTTGTGACGGGCATGTTGTCAAAAGAACATACAAAAAGTGAGAACAAATCAGTAGCAGATATTTCTGGCTCAATAAATCGACCCGGACAGCAATTGTATCCGTAAATTGTATGCTTTTTTATGTTTTGTATTCTTTGTGAAAAAAATTGTACAAAATTTGGATTTTTTTAATTTTATTAATCTGCTGTATAATATTCTAAATTATTGTTCATTTGAATTTTGTTGATATTTTCACAAAAAAATTTAAAAAAAAAATAAAAATTTAAACCGTGGCATACTGCGATCAAATGGTGCGTGCTGCGTTCAGTAAAAGTCGCTTGGTTGAACGCAGCAGTATGGAACCTAATCGCAATCCACATATCGCGTAGATGTGAGCCTTCCTATTGAGTTACATGTGCGGCATCCACATTGTTATCGCAATCGCCACCCCCATCGCTTAGGTTTGCACAAATGCTTTACACGATTCGTTTATTTTGGTTGTTTCGTCTTTTTGACAGATTAGCCGAGAGGTGTAGAAATGTAAGGGGAATTCAGCGACGTTTCTACACCCCTCACCCTGTCAAAATGGCGAAAGACGAAACGAACGAAAAAAGAATAGTGTGATAAGAGCTCTTTGTTAAGTTAATTTAAGTTAAGTTAAGTTTATTTAGTTTAATTTAAACTATTTACATTTACAATGATTAATATTTTGCTTACATAATTGTTTTTTTTTTATATTCTATTTTTATACTAATAATTTGATTTTACAAAATCTATAACATTTCTTTTATATATATTTAAGTTGGTTTCATTTTTTATTTCAGTGTTTAAACTATTGAATAACTGGAATCCCTTATATATAAGTGAATTTTGTGTATTTGTATTAAGAAAATTAGGAAGTCTCAGATCGTTTCTGTTTCTTAAGGCATATGGTTGCAAGTCTCTTATGAATTTAACGTAATCAAATAAATACTTTGGCATTAAATTGTTTACTATTTTGAATAAAAACACTAAAACATTCATAACAATTCTTTGTTTAACAGATAGCCACTTTAATGAGCTCAACATATAACGAATTGATATATATCTATTGCACTTTAGAATACATCGCATTGCTTTATTTTGTAATTTTTGCAGTCTTATAATCTTACTCTCATTACATAGAAACAAAATACTTGAACAATATTCAAAATGGGGTTTTACAATGACATTATATATATTTATTGCACTGATAGTAGTAACTTGGTTTCTTATTCGTTTCAGAAATCCAATTTTTTTAGCAATTTTTTTACAAATATATTCAACATGATTTCCGAACGACAATTTTTCATCTATTACTACTTTATTTCTTTTATTTTTTCAATTGAAACATCCGCAATCTTTATATCGTTGTCATCGCACTTCTCTCGTTCAGCACCATTAGTTTTGTTTTTCCAATGTTCAATTTTAATTTATTTTGCATAAGCCACTGATTTATATTGTCTAAAGCCTTAACTACATAAGCCAAAAAAGTGAAAAAGTACAAAAGTAAAGCCTTAACTACATAAGCCAAAAAAGTGAAAAAGTACAAAAGTAAAAATTTTCAAACTCATTTTGGGATAGTTTTTCTCACTGGAAAACTTATAAAAATGATGCAGGAAGCTTAAATTTTGGTTTAAAAAGAATTGTATACATTCTTTTTCACAAAACAATTGCGCTAGCGGGAAAAAAAATATTTTTACTTTTGTAATTTTGCAAAAAGTGGCCAATGTAGTTAAGACTTAAAAGTTTTCAAACTCATTTTGGGATAGTTTTTCTCACTGGAAAACTTATAAAAATGATGCAGGAAGCTTAAATTTTGGTTTAAAAAGAATTGTATACATTCTTTTTCATAAAACAATTCCGCTAGCGGGAAAAAAAATATTTTTACTTTTGTAATTTTGCAAAAAGTGGCCAATGTAGTTAAGACTTAAGTCTTCTTGCAATTTTTTTTTATTATCAACATCATTCTCGCTGGAGATGTATACAACTGCATCGTCCGCAAACAAAGCCAATTTGTTGTTTTTTACAACACTTTTTAAGTCATTTATATAAATAGTAAACATGAGAGTCCCTAATCACTTTTGCCTACTCCTTGAAAAATAGTTACGTTTGGTAGCCCGTGTGATGTTATTTGGAAACACAGTACACATATAGAAGGCTTCCGAGTTTTCATTTTTGTTCAGTTCTGCGCATGTCTTGTATTTGTTTTTGTAAATTGTGGACGAGGGTCATCACTGCGATTGGGAAACACTTGTGTTTTGTTTTTGTAAATTTTGACAGGCAGGTCACTGTAATTTTCGAAGATGCGCAATATACTACCTTCAATATGTGTTCTGTGATTTGGAAAGACAAATTTACCGCCGTATAGTTAGCAGCCCTAAGTGAGGAATTTCAATTTTTTTGATTCCTATAATTTGGAAAACATTTGGAAAAATTTGGAAAACCATTTTCAGAATTTGGAAAACCTTAGTTAATTAGTTATTAACAATTAAAGGTTAGGCGTATAGTTAGCAGCACATAGAAACAAAGCTAGGGTTTTTTGGTATTAATCGATCGGGAACAGTTTTGTGAAATTTGGAAAACCATTTTTAGAATTTGGAAAAGCATAGTTTAGTAGATAATTAACAAAATGTAAACAAAATGACAGTTCTATAAACAATTACAATTAACGCAAAGCGTAATGTAACGGGCCGTAACGTCATTAAAACTGCCATACAAGAACACAAAACCAACACATATAAACAAAATTCTGTCCCAATATCTGTCAAACTATTTTTCTGTCAAGAGCTGTTAAATTTTTTACCTTTTCAGATAGAAAATATAAAATATAGTTAAGAATAAAACAATAGCTAATGCTAAACAGGCGATTCAATTCTATACGCCCTATAATTTTGTTGTTGGGACAGAATTTTGTTTATATGTGTTGGTTTTGTGTTCTTGTATAGCAGTTTTAATTACGTTACGCCCCGTTACATTACGTTTTGCGTTAGTTGTAATTGTTTATAGAACTGTCATTTTGTTTACATTTTGTTAATTATCTACTAAACTATGCTTTTCCAAATTCTAAAAATGGTTTTCCAAATTTCACAAAACTGTTCCCGATCGATTAATACCAAAAAACCCTAGCTTTGTTTCTATGTGCTGCTAACTATACGCCTAACCTTTAATTGTGAATAACTAATGTCGAATTCCTTTTAAGAAAAAAATCGATTTGTTTAGAAGAAAAAATCAACTTTTCTGGACAAATCCCTTGTATTAAAAGAAAAAATTCGATTCTGTTTAGAAAAAAAATCGAATATTTTTGGTAAAAGGAATTCGACATAATTAACTAAGGTTTTCCAAATTCTGAAAATGGTTTTCCAAATGTTTTCCAAATTATAGGAATCAAAAAAATTGAAATTCCTCACTTAGTTATGCTAACTATACGGCGGTGACAAATTTTCGAATCAAATTAAAGTCTTAACTACATTGGCCACTTTTTGCAAAATTACAAAAGTAAAAATATTTTTTTTCCCGCTAGCGCAGTTATTTTGTGAAAAAAGAATGTATACAATTTCTTTTAAACCAAAATTTAAGCTTTCTGCATCATTTTTATAAGTTTTCCAGTGAGAAAAACTATCCCAAAATGAGTTTGAAAATTTTCACTTTTGTACTTTTTCACTTTTTTGGCTTATGTAGTTAAGGCCGTGTGTGAATTGGTTTAAAATTTCGATTAAATTTTATCCGAGATTAAAATTTGACATTTCTACGTACAGATTCACCTCACTAGTGTCAAAAATTAATCTTTGGATAAAATTTAACGCGATTTTAACCAAATTCGCACACGGCCTAAGGCTTAAATAGATCGAGTCAAATTTCCAAAAATCTAATGGAAATCGATATTTAAAACGCATACCTATTCTACATTACCGACCTGCGCAAAAAAGTCTGAACTCATCCATTATCTTGTCAAAAAAAATTCACTTCAAAAAATTAAAAGTTGTGCAACAAAAACATTCGTCTTTCGATTTATATATATGTATTTTAGAAAACATTAAAATTCGTATTTAAATATAAAATAAAAATAACATAAAATTAAAACAATTCATATTCTAAATTGATTGTAATGATTGCCGTTGTTTTAATTGTATGCACCAATTTAAAATCGTGAAATTGTGAAATTAAAAAAAAAATTAAACCATGTAATTTCAATAGTTGTCTCTTTCTTCCAAACGAATATTTATCTGTGAGATGACAAATGGAGAGATTACAGTGGCGTATGTAAAATTTATCCCGCCAAAATAAAAATGCATTTAAAAATTCTCTACTTGCTTCTAGACTGGCACTGGAGTTATAGACTTAAATCATTTCAAAATTGACTGTCGATCTGATCATTTATGGTCGTCTTTAGTAAAAATTAGACCAAGAGTATTATATATATATAATTCTTTAGAAAGGACTTGCAAGTTATCGAAAATCTAAAGTGCATTTTATTTTATTTTTTACAAAGAAAGCTAAACTAAATCCAAACTAAGATGTCTTTCATTGCTGGCAAAGAAAATATCTCTGAAAATATGGAACGCTTTTCATTGAAGGTAACCTTGGTTACATTTAAAATAAATCCTTTTAATTGAAATCTACCTTTTCTTAGAGTCCTAGGAAAATCTTGACAGACAACGTTTCTAACGTTCGCAATGGACAAATACCTATGTTTAACGCCGACTCGCAAATAAAAACGCAACAGCAGCAAGTGCTTCCGTCATCAGCAGTATCCGAGGTTACTAGTTTGGCCAACAAGGAAGTCACTCCATTCGATCCTCAATTGGAACCATTGTTGAGAGAAAATCCCCGCCGTTTTGTCATTTTTCCAATTCAATACCAGGATATCTGGGAGATGTACAAAAAGGTAAGTGTTCTTTCATTGAGAAAAAGTTTCCCGCCATTTCGTGATTCATAACCATAAAGAGCGCAAATACCACTGCGCGCCTAAATTACGCGGTAAAATGGTGGTGTTGATAAAATTTATTTAAAATGATTTTACTATTTTTTTTTTTTTGGTAAGTGCTTTAGAACTCATCGCAGATCTTAGTTCATTTATTAAAAATTTCTTCTAAGCTAGCGTGAACTCATTTTATTTTTTTTTTGGCGGGATAAGTTAGATTATTACGTTCGTGGTTGTATTACATAGAATTTTTTTTTCTACGAAATGAGATCATGCATTTCTATTGTGCTTCGTTGGCAAATGAAGTTTTTTCAAGTGCATTGAAAAAGAACCAATCAACCGGTTTGAAAAAGAAATTCTAGACACACCATCCCCAGTGGGATTAAAAAAAAAAAAAAAAAAAAAAGATGGCAGGGGGGCATGATTTTATCGTTGTGATGAAATTCATTGTTTGGGTGAGGGCAGGTATTTGGTTTTAGATTCAGCTTGGTGTCGCTTTAAGGTTCCGAAATAATTTCACAACATAACAAGAAATGTAGTAGAATGAATATGTTTTTAAATGTTACAGATGTTTCTTGTATCCGTGATTTCTTATGTGGTCCACCATAGAGTAAAAGCTCAAAATTTATTTAAAAAATAAAACCTTTAATTTTGTGAAATATCACATACGTAATTTTCAGTTGCAGTAATAGGGTTTTTTTTTACCGCAATAATTTTCTTATATCACTGTTTTTCTTATAAACGTTAAAAAATAATTTGAGAACCATTCAAAAAATCGATCATCGAAAATTGAGGGCCACATTATTGATTTATATGACATCGGTGTTAAAGAAGGGATCTGAAAATGAAAGAATTAATTGGGAGCAAGCAGCAAGATATTTTACGAGACTATCGGTGTCGACAGAATGATGTAGATTAAGCCTAATTGTTTTAACCTTTAATGTTATATTAAAAATTATATTAAATGGCCAGAAAGGGCCCAATATTTATTACTAACTTGGAGCGGATTTTTCAGTTATCACACATAGGAGTATTTTTATGATAAAATTGTCAAAGGTCAGGAAATTAAGTTAGCAAAAACATCTGTTAGTACCATTATTCTTCAAGTTTAATACGTGCCATTCGTTAGTCAGAACTCAGCTATCATGGGGTTTTCCCAAGGATACTATCAAAACCTCTTGTTAGTTACAGAACGTACTATGGTTTCCTTTTAAATAATGTCTATCCAAAAATGTTCCGTATGCTTGATTCAACGTTATTTCCCCAGCAGTTATCATCAATGCTCAGTTTGGCACAAAAATGAAGTAAAATGAATCTTTTTTTTTTTTTAAGGCCGAGGCATCATTCTGGACCGTTGAAGAAGTAGACCTATCCAAAGACACAACTGACTGGGAAAACCTGACATCAGGAGAGCGTCATTTCATTTCACATGTCCTGGCCTTCTTTGCTGCATCCGATGGCATTGTAAATGAAAATTTAGTTGAACGTTTTAGCCAGGAAGTTCAAGTAACTGAGGCTAGATGCTTTTATGGTTTCCAAATTGCTATGGAAAATGTGCATTCGGAAATGTACAGTATTTTGATTGATACCTACATCAGAGATCCAAAAGAGAGGTTAGTTAATTATTGTTGATGTGTAATTAAAATGAAAAAAAAAAAAAAAACATCTTTTTTTTCCATCACTTTTTAAGAGATTATCTATTTAATGCAATTGAAACATTGCCTTGTGTTAAGAAGAAGGCCGATTGGGCGATGGCATGGATCTCAAGCAAATCAGCTAACTTCGGTGAACGTATTATTGCCTTTGCTGCTGTTGAGGGAATTTTCTTTAGTGGTAGTTTTGCATCGATCTTTTGGTTGAAAAAGCGTGGTCTTATGCCAGGTTTGACATTCTCCAATGAATTGATTTCTCGTGACGAAGGCCTTCATTGTGACTTTGCCTGCTTGATGTTCCGCCATTTGTTGCAGAAGCCAAGCAAGGAGCGCATAATTGAAATTATTTCCGAAGCAGTTAAGATTGAACAGGAATTCCTTACTGATGCTTTGCCTGTCAACCTAATCGGCATGAATTGTGATCTTATGTCGCAGTACATTGAATTTGTTGCCGATCGCCTGCTTCGTGAATTGGGAGTTGAAAATGTAAGAAACACGTTGTTGATATAATTAGAATTTTTAAATAATCCTTTTTTATTTATTTTTCAGCTTTATAACACACCCAATCCCTTCAGCTTCATGGAATTGATATCCCTCGAAGGAAAGACAAACTTCTTTGAGAAGAAAGTCGGTGAATATCAAAAGTGGGGAGTCACAGCGAATCCATTGAACAATGTGTTTACACTGGATGCAGACTTTTAATCGAACTATTTTTTACCTGATTTTATATTATTAATTTATTTATAAGTCCTCTTCTCGTATTGTCATTTGGGGTTTTCGATTGGTATTCAAATTTTTTTTTTTCAACAAATAGTATTGTTTGTTGGAAGAAAAACTCTTGAATTTATGATTTAATTTTTCACTGTAAAATTTCTTTCATCACAAGTCATCTGACATTATATCTATTCATCCTTATAGTAAATAAAGTATGTACTAACACACGATGTAAATATAACTAGTTAAAATAAAAACATATATATAAAAAATCGAAAGTTCTTTCTGCTTTAGTTTGCAATAGTATATTTTAAAGATCACAGAGTATGCGAACCTCAAAAACCCGAATCATAGAGTACATTATATTAAACGAAAGCAATGCACGAATAAGGGGACATCCTGGGGTGAAATCGCGTAAGGCGATAATAGTTGATTGTCAGTGTTTTAGTTTAGTATTTATTGCTGTTATGAATTCTTAGTCTAACGCTAAAAACCAGACAGCTGTAGGCATTTTAGTTTTTGAGAAAATCAAACATGAACACTACTACTTTTTTAGAAAATTATTTCTCTTGTCAAACCGTCACTTTATTATTTTTTTCTAAGTTAGGGCTGATGCTCAGGTATAATATACTGAAAGTCCCGAGTTTAAGACCGCGAGCTTTCGCCAGGAGGGGGGTAAAGGTTCTTTAGAAACAAATCTAAGAAAGTAGATGTATTCATAATTTTTGATTTTCTCAAAAACTAAAAGGCCTACAGCTGTCTGGTTTCTAGCGTTCGACTAAGAATTAATACTGTACTAAAATACTGAACTAAAATTTAACACTTAGCTACAAAAATTTTGAAAATAAAATCATAAATTTTTTTTTCAAAATTTTAAATTCAAATTCAATTTTTTCATAAACTGTTAAATAAAAAAAAACTTGATTTAGCAACAAAATAATAGAATAGGTCTTTGGAGTTTCAAAAACCTACAGTATTGTATTATATAATAATATTCCGTTGATTTTAAATAATTATTTATGCTCTTTAGGTAAATACTTTAGAAAATGTTCCCTCCCTCTCAATAATTTTTACTTAGTATACATGTCTGAAAATTATTTGACGAAGTAATGGTCAGTAACTTGGAAAAATCCAGTATACTGTAGCAAGTAAATTAAATTAGGAAATTCTTACACTCGCCACCTGTTTTAACCCCCTTAACTCTCCCCCAACTCATCAATGGAATAATTATGAATACATATACTTACTGTTTCTGATATTTCTGGGTAAAATTGATCAAAAAACACTAAATTTTGTAAGCAACGACCGATTTTTAAGATTTCTTCACATTTCTCCACCCCACACCTCTCTTAGTGTTGCAACTACACGATTTTTCATTTATTTTTCCTTCGTTGACTGGACTAACATCATTATAATGTACATTCTTATTCATACAGCCTTTTTTTAGGGGTACTCCCAATTTTTTCAAGAATTGCAATGAAAAAATGCCATTCATCTAAGCCGTTGGCATTCGTTAGAAAATTGTGAGTCCACTCCATTCCTGTTGTCTAATAACATGAACACATGAATGCTTGAGAGTAAAGTCACACCTTCTTTTCTTCAAAAGCTTTTTCCCGGTAAAGAGTTTTTCAATGCCAATTACTTATTTACAAACAAAAAACAAATTTTGATTGGTATTGCCAGCAAATGAGCGATATTAAATCCTTAAAATTCTGAGCAAAATGAATCAAAAGAACAAATAATATTGAGTCCATTAGATTGGAACTGCGGATTTTAATCCGCTGCAATATGCTGTTTGCATTGTTTTAAGCCACTTTCCATTACAAAAGTCAGTGGAATTCACTTTCACTGCTTCATTTTAATTTTCAATGTAAAAAGCTATATTGATCGACCCTTAAGGTTAATAAAGCTCATGTGAAAAAAAAACTTTCCATTTCAAACATAATAAATAGGGTAGAATGATTGCTGTTAAGAAAAAAGAAATAATTTTTTTTTTTTTGTAAAAATGCAAATTTTAAAATGTGCCAAAAATATCGAAAATGTCCGTTTTTTTGTGATTGATCTCAAAATTTGAAAAAATTTCTTTTATCTTTACAAAATGCATGGAAATAACATTACATACCAAATATTAATCCGTGGTTCAGCAATTTTAACTCATCGATTTCGGAGTATTAAATTAACTGAGGATCAACGATGGTTCAGGTACTTATTTCATTCCTAGCAAATAGTTGACCCTTGGAGCATCGCTGAACCTGACTTCATCCGCTGAAATCGGTGAGTTACAATTGCTGAACCACGTTTCTTTGACTGTTTCGAAAGACTTAATTTATCAATCAATCAAACATTCAGTTAAAAATCAGAGGAATAAATAGGTAAACAATTTTCCTTTATCTTTTAAACTTTTTAAAAAATTAATGAAACAAATAGATTAAACTCTTATTTTTGTATTGATTTTAATAGAAAATTTACGAAAACTAGTTCGTTCTTTAAAATATTTGTATTAATTTTTTATTTATTTATTCTTTAAAATTAATTAATTTTTTTCAGGGTCAAGATGACTAAAAATTACTATAATAGCGCAATAATGACATTTAAATGTACATATGTATATATTTTATATAAAAACCCACTGGTTTCGTTACTGTTTTATAGTTCCTCCCCATGTTTTAAACTTCTAGGTTCTAATAATTTCTTTTTATTATTTTTTTTTTTTGTATTTACGATGTTTTCTTAGAAATGCGGCTATATGTATATTAATAGGTTAATTTTAGTCTTGGAATAAAATTACACTAATTGTTAGTGGTCCAGAAAATCCGAATTGCTAATTTGCTGGAAATATCAACAATCATGTCAATTTCAAATTCATAGTTAAATAAACACCCTACAGACTATACATAAATGTCTTCTGTTTGTTATATCGTTGTTGAATTTTTAAATGCTCCTTTAAAAACTTTACACAAGTAAAAATAATAACAGCTGTGTTTTGTTTTCCTGCAATAGGTTTAGGTATTCAGGTTACTAATATAGAGCTTTTTAAAGCAAGCTTTAAAGCCTACCACAACTAAGGCGACTACTACTTTAATAAACAACAGAAAACATACAAACGTCTTCGCGTCGAGTTGCAGTATTGAAAAACTTGCTCTCAAAGTAGGTCTCCCGGTTATTTTAGCTCTCCTTCAAATCGATATAAACAACCCCTATCCAAAGCAAATAAAATACAAAATTTTGGAAAAGAAAATTAAAGTAAATTACATATACCTTTAAAGTGCCTGTGATTAAAATTTATTTATTACTAAAATAACCGGTCAGTTAACTGAAGGTTTGAATAATTTTTACATGTTCTCTGAATTTAACATATTGGTATCATAATTTGATACAAGTAAAATTTTTTGGTTATATCGAAAAATAAAATAATAAAAATTAACTCAATTAACGGTTGCGTTAAAGGCATCATAGTATTAAAAAGAACGCAAAATAGGGAGGTATGTTGTTAATTTATATATTTTTCTCAAATACATTACTTACCTACTTTCTTAAGGTTACAAAATAAATGCATGAAATTATTTGGATTTGCTGATTTAGATTTAAGAATTCGAAAGGGCAAATTTTTCTAATGATATTGATTTTTGCATTTCTGATCTCTGTTTTCCTATAATGAAGTAAAATCATTAAATATTCTTGTACTTAAATTCTTAGTATCTTAGGTTTAATTTGGAATTATATATATGAAAAACTACCGTGTGGACATACGAAATAATCTTTCTCTTACTCAACTTAAATTGGAGAGAAATGTATATGTATAACCTAAAGGAAGTCCGCAGTGACTTCCACCAAATTGTCCTTGACTTTGACTTTACATAACACTTTGCCTGTGGTTTCCTTGACATTGTTTTAGGAGTTCAAAGAGATGTTTACATTCAATGTGCCTAACTGTAATGAAAAAAATAATTTGGTTTTCAGAAGTGCGACTGCTTGCCAAATTTCTGGAGAATGTGTGCGAATAACAAATAGGAATTTTAAATTTCAGTCGCTAGGGATTTTCTCGGTATCATTGTTCCTTTAATATTTGTAGGTATAATGAATAATAAATAACCTTATATCGATTCGTTTTGGTAATTGCGGGATTACAATTGCGTTTAATATGATTTTGAGAATCTGAGATATCTTGTTTAAGTATTTTTGTATGGAATTGATCTTTAATAATTCTTTTTTGTTTTTAATTCTTAATTCTTTGTTTAGACAATTCTAGTGCAGAAATGAAAGGTTCGTCTTGCAATTCGATCATCTGTTACGCAAAATTATATTTTTTTTTTGTCAGAATTTCCACCTACCTCGATCGCGAACTTTAAGTTGCACATACTCTCCAAGGCTTTCGAAAAACTAGTCTAAACTATATTACCAGTGTAAGTAAAGTCTGCTTCATAAAATACGATACAAGAGATTTTTCTGACGGTTATCCTCTTCTTGCATATAAGCTAGTTAGGCTAGTCTTTTTAGCTTCTGCTTTATTTTTTCGACTAGAGGTTTCATTTTCATGTGTCCGGTTGACACCTATTACGGAGCCGATGAGTAATCAGCTTAGAGATAGCAAACACTTAACTCAGTTTTTCAGGGGCAAGTTAATCGAGAGTTAAGTAATTCCGGGAAACAAATTTGTCCACAGTTATCTTAAGAAACAGTTTCTCAACAAAAAGTTATGCGAATCGATAATTAAATTTATTCTGTCTGAGTACACGCCTGCACCAACTCCATCATTAGTTTTTGAACCATCAGTGTAAAAATGGATTGACTCATCTTCCAGGAATGTCAAGTCTTCTAAGTTTCTTCAAAAAAAAAAATATCGAACAAATCATAATCATAAGCCTACAGTTATGTTTCATAGAAGTACCACAGAACCTCTTAAAAAATATATAATCGTATTAAACATATTGTTCCCATCCAAAAAAAAAAACATTTTATTTAAAGTAATTCCACCCACTTTTCTATTATCCTTATTACTTGCAAAGGTTCACTTGTTGAATGCGTCTAATCGTTTTGTTTGATTAATGCACCTTTGAATTTAAGGTCTCCTAATGCCAAGGGTATAGAGGTATACTACAAGACAGGTCATTTGATTTTTAAGAATTGACCTTATTTTCCTCTCAGTTTATAATTGAATGGACTTGACAAAATAAATCCGTACAATTGAAAAACAAAAAGAACTTGTGTTCCTCCCGACTACCTGATAATAATGTACATTCCTTGTTATAAATACTTTAATCCCCTACTGAGTGTCTTATAAAACGATCCCTAAAATACTCGTTTTAATTCTTCCTATTGTTTGATTATTTCAGAGGAATATGTTTTTTTCAATATATGTGATGTACCTAATACCTAAAAAAAAATAATAGTGTGGGAACATTTTTGTGTGGAAAATAGAGACTTTTTCTTGTTTTGAGTTTCTTACTCACATATGCTTCCTCAGAGATATTTTCGATGAAAACATTTGTAGAAATTTTATGCCCGAAATAATTCGGAGTAGGTACGTGTATAAACATAATTTTCCATAAAAATTGATTTGTTTATATAGTTTTGTCAAAGTGTACCCAATTTATTTTACAATAAAATAAATATATTGTAATAATATATAAAACAAAATTGACCCAAGTAGAAAAAAATAATTTAAATACCATTAAGTCCGGTTTTTAAATTGACTAAGAAAGTTTAATCTTAAAAAAGAATTTATGGCATTCTTTTTTAGGTGTGGTACTTTTTTAGGAGTTATTTTATCGAATAAACAGACATTTATGCAAATAAAATTTTAAAAGTATTTAAAAAGGGTTTTTGTATACAGAGTGATTCACGTAAGGTGTGACAAAAAGCTAGAGCGTGTAAGTTGAGTCGATACAAGAAAAAAATCGTGCACTTACAATATCGCGCTTTACCTTTTTTTAAAGCCAGAATTCCATTCTTTTATTCTATTTTTAATTAAATTTTTAATCTAACACTAAAAACCAAATGCTTAAATTGTCTTTTAGATTTTTAGAAAATTTAAAATATTAAATTTTCTTAGGGGAAAGGATCTTTGGAAAACTTTCAGTTGTTACTTTAAATGGTTTCAAAAACTAGAAGACATTTAAACATTCTGATTTTTAGTGTTAGACTTAAAATTGAATCATTGAGTAATAAAAACAAAAATACTGCTTAGTATAACCTAGAATTTTGACAAAAATTAGTTGTTCTTCGATGTTTTGATTTTGAAAATTAATTTTTCGAAAACTGTTTAATTAAAAAAATTGAATTAAAAACAGAATAAAATAACATAATGATTGATATTCCCAGTCGATTTTTTAGAAAATGCCTCCCCCGCCGCCTTTGATAATATACCCGTCAAGAACCGTCAAGATATTGACTCTTACGAAAGGATATTTTAGGGAAAATAAAAAGAAAACCTCCAAAAACTTCAATAAATTTTTTCCTCGCCTGATTCCGTTATGAATTTTCCTCTTAAATCCTGAAGCGCAGTTTTGTTTTAATCACTTTTACCAGTACACATTTTTTTTTTTAACTTTGTTTAAGTGTAGTTTTCGGAAAATTTGAAAAAGAAACGATGAGCTAAACTAAAAATTCCGATCGTCGTTGCTAAAGTTGCACGATATTGCTGATTAGTGCGCTGGAATGTCATGCCGGAGGTCTAAGTTCGATCCCCAGCCTCGCCACCTAATAATTAAAAAAAAAACAGCTTCTGCCTTTTGCCAGAAATTGATAAAACCTCCAAGAGTTTCTCTTGTCATAGAAAAGTGCTGCTCACATTAACCGTTCGCATTCGGCATGCAATAAACTGGGACCTGCAGACACGCACACAGAAATGGTTGAGAGTTGTAAGTCACTAGGCCCTAGCTCTTCATGAGCTGTTGTGCCATTTAAATAAATTATTTATTATAATTTCCTCGTGGCACGGTGGCACGAAGAAGTTCAATATGGCACGTTTTTTATTTTTTATTTCCATTATTTTACTTAAAATGAAGAAAATTTCATTAAAAATAAAGGAATATTGGGTCAAATTCCGTAAAAAGTGTACAGAAACACATATTTTTTATTCGTGTGAATTTTAGTTCAACGTTCTGTCAAAGTTCATATAAAAAAAAATAAAATGGCAGTAAAATGCACAGAAAATCACAGAGTTTCAAAGTAAAGGAACAGTCCTATTGTTTTTTTTTTTTTTTTTCAACAAAATAGAAGAATTGGTGTTTTTGTTATATGGCACTTTTTTTCAGAAAATATGGCAGCGTTCGGTAAGCAACGCTGATTCCGATTACCTTTAGAAAATTACAAAAAAATACTTCGTATCAGAACTAAAGCAAATCAGTTTACCGACAGATGCCTTCCAGAAAATATGACGAAAACTTTTTTGGGCTTTCACATTTTTAATTGCAATAAATAGATAAGTTACGTAAGACAAAAAAGAGGTCTTACTATAGCTATAGTTTTTTTTTTAGTCCCCGATAATTTTTTTCAGGGCCCAAACTAACGGTGCCTGCTTTAAAATTTTGTTTAGCCGTCTAAGAAAATCTTGTCCTTCGCAAAAGCCAGCCCACAAATTTGTTTAAAAAATTTCAAAAAGTGGCCTCTTTATTGATTAATTTACTAAATTAATCAATAAAGAGGCCACTTTTTGTGTTTTATTTCCAACAAAACCCACATGGAAAAAATATATTGTTTAATTGGGGAGCTCTAGAAAGTTTTAAATAGAGAGATAGATGCCGTCACTAGTTATGTCGTTTTGAGTCGATTCTGAATTCTGATACCTTCCGCTTAACACTCTCTGCCCCATAAGCTAAACACTGGATTTCCTCTACTTGACTAAACTTTGTGAAAACTTGCCATTTTTCCAGAAGGTTAGTTTTAATTTTTTTTTCGTTTTTCTCCAGACGGGTTTAATAGATTTTAATCAATTTTTTTATAATGAATAAATTTTATTCAATTTTTAAATTTATAAGATTTTTAATACAAATGAAATTCTATTTACCATGGTTTTATAAATTGAAATTGTGCCTACTTAATTCAATCGTCAAGTTATATTTTTTAATAAGTTAAAATTTAAAGAAATAATTTAACATTTATTGAACTATTGATATAAAACGGAAAAACTTATAAACATTTAATAAATTATATAAAATTAAAAAATTATTTAATTCTGTATTATATGGTAGATACTGTTATTTTTGGTTGTAAGAATATTTTTGTCTAAAATCTAAGAACCACTTTTATGCTAAGTTTAAAAAAAAATCCATTGGCTCATTTTTGAAATAATGAATTAAAAAATGTAATTTAGTAAAACTAATTCATTAAATATAATTGAATAAAATTTTATAGCGTGTTTTAAAATTGTGCTTATTTTATCATAAAATTTGAATGCAAAGAATAAAAAAACTATTTCATTTATTTTTACAACGTTTCGTTTGGTTTATTGCTAACATCTTCAGAGGCTTTAAATTATAAGAACTTTGTAGATTTTAATACAAAATTTTCTGTGTCTTAATATTAGTAAAACTATACTATTTAACAAGAACAAAATATAACCCTGATAAATCTAATATGACTTTTTTTTTTCCAAATTAGATTTGGAACTTCACACTAATAAATATACTTCTGTGTATGGCTGGCTTAAATTTAACCTTTTTGAACTTAGCTTTGTTTTAGCAGGTGACATAAAATATAGGCCCTCATAACTAATTCATTCCTTTTAAAAGTCAGATGTCAGTTAACATTCAGACTTCAAGCCACTTCCAGTACATATTTTATTTTTTAACAGAAAGCATAACACTTTGCCCTAGAGCAAGTAACAAAAATTGCAACTGGATGTTACCAAATAAATTGACATAAACTTGATTCGAAGTTTTAAATTGGAGATTTGTAAAATCATAAAACAGAAATTATACTGAGAGTATAATTTTTTAATTCTATTTTTGAAGAATACTTACACATTTAGAATGCTTCTTTTAACAGAATATGCATAGTCAACTTTATTATAATAACCATAATAAATCAAACCAAAAGTAAAACAAATTTATATTTTATTCTATTTTAAATTCTTAAAATGTTGCCAGTCGAGCTGACGGCAAAGCCAGAACTTGAAAATTCGTAAAAATGTATTAAATTGTAACAAACATAAATTGTTAATAAATGAATTCTATTACTTACTTACTTACTTACTTACTGAGAGTTTGCATTAACTTTTGTGCCGTTTCGCTCTTCAAACTCAATTCGCTCACCAACCTGCCACCTGGCTGGAACTAATGATAATTGTATTTATCTCTATAAGATAATAATGAAATAAAATTACTCAACATTTTTAATTATTTATAGATTTTTGAATGTTTAAAAATTAAGGAAGCTCCGTTGAAATATTTCTGTTGTTTATGTTCATTTTTCCATCGCTCTACATCATCGTGCATCGCTGAGCAATAATAAAAATTATGTAATATGTGTACAATGACATGGCAGAAGGCAATTATATACAAATAGAAAAGAACCCCCAAAAAATAACAATAACAAACATTATTTGTTTTTATCTCAACACAAACACAATATTAATTGATTATCTTGAGTGTTTTCATGAATAAGAATTTAGAAAGAACGTTTAGAATGATCACAGAAGCAAAAGATTTGACGTTATTTTTGTTTTGTTAGTATCATACATAACTTTGTGAGCATATGGTGTGGTTTTTTTTTGTATTTTCTTTTCACTACACCACCGATCCGATCATCGACCGAGTCTAAAATCGTTCACAGAGAAAGATTTGAATTCCACTCGATTTTAGTTTACGATCAACCGTGAGTGCGAATGTTAGTGCTACCAAAATCATTGCTAAGAAGACCGGTCTTCTTAGCCAATTCGTGTAATGCTGCATCGAGAAAAAGTATCCGCAAAACCACAGAATGGTGTCGCCGTCCAACTCAGACAGTACAAAATCCAAAAGCTGAATCATATCAGCAGCGCTTAGGCTTACGTCACCAAGGTAGCATTTTGGCGCTCGTCTATAACCAGTAGGTCTAAAAAATTGTTTCTTTTTTTTTCAATTTTTTTCAATTAAATATGCATGTAACTGTACATAAGTATACATATGAATGTAATATACAATGTTTATAAAAAATTAAAACATCAATCACGTGGTTATAAGAATATGCCTCCGACCCACTCGACTTAATCATTATCTAAAGAGATACGCTTAACGGCGGCGATACACAAGGCTACGTTATACGAGTGCGAAAAGTTGCTAGCCGTTTTGTTGGACTTTGTCCGTCAAACAAAAATTGAGTTTATTTTTAAACGGGTTGTGTTATTAGGAAGAACGCTTTTCTGGTGATATATGTTTTGGTGTAAGCGGAAATCACGAATTATAATATTGTGATTCAAACAAATTTTGGATTCTATAATACTCTTGGTATTTTTAATTTTATTTGTATTAATTCATGGTTATATTTTCGAATTACGTATTGATGTAATACTTAGAAAAGAATCAGTGCTGTGCTATCATACCAACACTTATATTATTCTGACACCTGACCGGGCCACCCAATTTCTGTCTAAATAAAAATGCTAATACTGGATTTTTTTTATTTTTGTTGTATAATTTATGAAGCTATTTAATTGAAACCTTAATTAAATTTGTTATTTATAAAAAAAAAAACGTAATATTTATACATGCAATGAGATCGTGCTCGAAAATATGCTCTTAAATTGTCTTATCAACTTATCAGCTTGGTTTTCGAATTGAACTAACTTGCGCTTCTGCAGTTCTACTATGTCAATCGAAGTAGACTGTTGTGCGGATTATCTTCTATCACCGTGTTATTAAATTGTTGGTTGTAATATTTAAACAGTAACACGAGCAGAAAATAAATTTTTTATTGTTTTTAAAGTATTTTTGTGATTTTCAAATTGAAAAAAATAATCGAAATGTAAGTGATTTAAGTTAGTAAATCTCAATCCATATCAAAATCATACCTAACAGTGTAACTTCCCCCAAGAACAAAATTAAAATTTAAAATTTGTGTCAAATTTGATTTCTAAACAGTAAACTACCTGCTTAAACCACTGAAGACTGAGATTTTTATTTAAATATTGTATTCCTGGTATTTGAAAACAATGCTATAACTTTTAAAGTTTCTCGAAAAATATGTAATGGGCTTAAAAGTGTCTTATTTGCTCTCCACCAATATAAAAGATATCACAAGAAAATCGCGTTGCGAAAGTGTATGTACCTACTGTTGTTTCTTTTCCATTCTATTAATTTTAGTTTTAAGCCTAGTTTATAGATCGAAGCCAAGTGAAATTTTCATACAAAAAAATTGCTTTTTTCCCAGGCGTGAAAAATACAATAAAATTAAATGCAATTATTTAAGCGACAAGGAGAAAAAAATTTGTTTCGAAGTAAATATAATTGAACGGACTTATCTAAACTAAATATAAAACAGAATTTATTTTCTTTGTAAATTTTTCGACGCGAGATTTATTGATGTTTCATTTCGATTTGAATTTCACTTCGCATTGATGTATGAACTAGGTTTTACTTGAAATTAAAATCTGTGAAAAGTAAAAAAAAAAAAGAAATTTGAATCGTTGGAACGATTTTTTTATATAAAATTTGGGCCACCAATTTTAAGTATACTTACTAACTACGGAGTTAAAGAAACTATCAACCCATTTTTAAAATACCTAAATCATAATGAATTCTAAAGGTGTATTTTTTTTAATCCAAAATATATTTTTTTGAAAATTTGTACAAAAAATTTAATTCAATTCATTAGTGAAACTAGAATGTGAAAGTCGAAAATTAAAAAAAAAGTGTTCTACTATTAATGGCTTATATTAGTTTAAAATTTTAGAACTAAAAATTATAAGCACCTAGACAAAATTTTATTAAAATCATATGAGTGATTTTCCGGAAAAATAAGGTTATCCTTGAAGGTTTCGTTGTATTGAAGGTATATGCGTTATTTTAATTTAAATTATTTCTCTTTTATTTCAAAAAAAAATTATTTTTTTTTCTAGAAGCTTCTGCATACAAAATTCAGTGAACCCTTTCAATTATTGTTGGTCATAAATGAAAAAAAAATGTGAGGGGAATGTCCAAAAAATAAAATAGAAAGTACCAATATTCAGTTTTATTTCGGTACATGACCCAAACTCAAACTCAGACCCAACATACAAATTCGGACTATTTTTGTTGCATAGTCTGAGTCTGTGTTATTTCTTCAGGCTCTATTAACAAAGTTTGCGTCATTAAATGGAATCATAAAATAACACATTTCAAAAAAAAATCCAATAGTTTGTAATGTTTGTAATGTTTTGCAAGTTTTAACAATTTTCATCATTTTGTTCACGAAGATCTATTTAAGCAATTAATTCTTAAAGGCCATCATATATTATCTGGTCATTAACTCTCTTTAAGACACGATGAATTACTATCGCGATCGTTTTGTTTTCATTCTACATCACAAATTCTTTCCATCTATTATTTTTCTTTCCGCTTAAATCAGTTAATCGATGAATAAAGGCGAGGAGGTCACTGTGGCGTATGAGTGTTTTTTTTTTTTTTTTTAGTAATTTTGGTTAAAATAAGCATCACTTTATGAGATTCGTTTGCTTCTCTTTTTTTTGAAATTTATAGAAGGAAATAAAATTAATGCAAATCTACAGTACTTACTTATGGCGTGTGTGTGTGTTTGACACTGACAAAAAAAAATTCTCGATTTGTTGTTGTTGGTTTATTATAAACTGTTCAAAGTCCTATGCCATTAAATTTTTTGTGAACGTTGTAAATCGATTTTCAAAGTTATTAAATCAGCTTCAACGCAATATACGCAACAAACTCAATCATATTCAGTCAATGAGAAAAAAAAAATTGCCAAGCAAGAAAAAAAAATATAACTTATAATCAGCATCAATATTCAAACATTCAATAAAACAGAACTAAACTACTGTCTGAGATATATGATGCAGATAACTTTTGAACTCTTTGAATAAGCTTTGTAAATGATGTCTGCGATAAAATAATGCTATGCTGATAACATTTGAACTCTTAAAGATAGATAATATAAATTGTCTTTGGCTAATTAGGGGTGGAGTACAAAAAAAAGAGATTTTTTTGCAAAAGTAAGAGATAAAACTACAGTGAACTCTTTCATAAGTGAACTGTGAGAAATGTGTCCGATTGTTAAAAGGTATTTGTTTATAAGGCATTAAAAGGAAAATCTTTGGCCTTAGTTTTGATAATCTATCTATGTACAGTACAGTGTACATATTATAGAGAAGCCTATATAATATGTACTATTTTTAAATTTGTTATATCTTTTTTTTAGCAGACAAACCCACAAAGCCTTTTAATAATTTTGCTTTAAACTAAAAAATAAATGTGTTTCTATAAGAAGAAAACAGCACAAACTCCTTTTTATTTCTTATTTTAAACCTGTGCCTACTTACGGTCCTGAGGTGTGTCCCCTTATGAGAGGTGTCTGTAAGGAGAGAGTGTACTGTATTTCAATTGATGATGGGGAAACTAATTTACATACTTGTTTTCAAAAAGCTTTTAATTTGAACTAAAAATAATAACATTTGAAGATTTTTATCATTGTTGCACGATTGTAATATCCTACAAAAACAATTATATTTGTCACCGGTGCATGTGTTCTAAAATTCCTAATTTTAACAAATTACACTCGAAATTGATTGCCACACGTGACCACGCTTCACGATTTAATCAGTGAGGTTTTTCTTCATAAAAATAATTGGCACAAGAGGATATATACATGTACATACATATTTATATACAAAACAAATTAAATATAATATTATTTATGCCGGTTTTTTTTTTTTACAAATGATTTGACACCTTACTTAATGTTTACATGAAGTTAATTTATTATTGTAGATATTTTGCATTTTAAAATATTGGGTGATATTAATATTTTTTCTATTCATTTATAATTTCAGGAACTCTGTAATGTTTGACTACCTATATTTTTATCTTTCAAATCTTCCAAGATGGCATGTGGTTACATTCGCTGGATTTGCGTATGTCGTTTATTATTTCATTCAGGTTGTAAAGGTGAGTAAGCCATTAGTAAAACTTTTTGTGAACTGGTGTTCATAGGAAATTCATTCGATCAAAGTTCAATTTCAGAATGAAATCATTTCTTATAACAGTTAATATTATAGTTTAAGATTCTGCGAAAATTTTAATTTTAAAATAGCCTTATCATGATTTTTTTATATGCATATATGTATGTATAGATATATACACATAAAAAATTCTAATAGTTAGTTATATAGTTACGAAACCTTAATTAAGTCAGTTAAAAAATATTGCTGCCTGACTAATCAAATAATGGAGGCTATAAACATTTTAGTTATAAGTGTTATATATGTATATAAAATAATATATTTAGGTACATATAATGTACATACACATGTAAATGGATTATAGTTATCGCATTTTAGATGCACAATTATTATTATTATCTTAAAGCTCCGACAATGTCATGGAATTATCTATATTACTCAAATAACATATTCTCTGTAAGTAAGTTATGAAGATTTGCAATCAAGTCTCCTCATGACATGACACTTTAAAAGCTATACTTATGTCGAATTCCTTTTACTGAAAAAAATCGATTTTTTTCTAAACAGAAGCGATTTTTTTCTTTCAATACAAGGAATTCGTCCAGAAAAATCGATTTTTTTCTTCTATACAAATCGATTTTTTTCTTAAAAGGAATTCGACATTAATTTTTTTTTTAACTTAAATTAGTTCCGCAGTTATTTACTGTATGCTTTTTTTGGAGGTTGCCAAAATAATCTTCCGTTCTGATCTATAGACAGAAGTCACTGTTAAAAAAAAAAGATATTATCGGTTATCTTATTCTTAATAGCTGAATAGCGTAAATATTAGTTTCTTATGCACATCGAGCTATGTAGACCCTAAAACGGATACACAAATAAATCAAATCATAATATTTTTTCGGTTTTTGAGATTTATCTGCACATTTAAATTATTATAACATTTCTGTTTTTCACTTTTTCAGAGGCCAATATTGGCAGTATCAAATGGACCCTTTAAAGATTTTCTTGTTAAAAATGTTCCCACATTAGAGATGAAATTTTGGCCGACATTTTGGTGTGTCGAAAGTCGGGCCCAAACAGTTTTCGCCAGCATCATTCGTGCTTCAAATTTAGCAAATATCGATTATAGAAGGTACAAGTCATACAAATAAATTTTACCATATCCCCAAAAGCTAATATTATTGTTATTGATATTATATACTTTCAGAGAGATATTAAGCTTAAAAGATGGAGGAGAAGTAGCTTTAGACTGGTTAGAAAAAGGTTGTGATGAAAGTGCTCCTGTGATAATTATACTGCCTGGTTTAACAGGTACATACTTCAAATCGATATTATAGTTCCTTATAAATTTAAAATTAATGAAAAATTTATAAAATTAGGTGAATCTCAAGCTGATTATATTAAATGTCTTGTAACTGCTGCAAACAATGAGGGTATCAGAGTTGTGGTGTTTAACAATCGAGGCTTGGGTGGTGTTGAATTGAAAACTCCACGTTTGTATTGCGCAGCAAATTGTGAAGATTTGTCTGAAGTAGTTGACCATGTCAAAAAAACAAATCCCGATGTGAAATTGGGAGCTACTGGAATATCAATGGGTGGATTGATACTAGGTAAGTTTTATGAAATTCTTAAACAAAATTGTTATTTTATTATACATATGTACATATTTATTTTTAATTAAATATTATATCTTATGATAGGAAACTACCTAGCAAAACATAGTGAACAGTCAAACAAAATTTTGACGGCTGCGAAGATTATTTCAGCACCTTGGGATGTTGTAAAAGGTGAGTTTAATCATTGCTATAATATATCTATTCCAGTTTTTAATTTTTTTTCATGCCAGGTTGTGCAAGCATTGAAAAGCCCATATTGAACAGTCTTCTGGGAAGGCATCTAGCGTCAAGTCTTTGTAAAACTTTAAGTAACTGTCAAATCTTCCGAGATACTGATGTTGATATTGATAAGATTATGTCGGTAAGAAACGGTTTGTGATTAATTTAATGTCAAATTCACTAATAATTTTTTTGTTCCCAAGGCTCGAACAATCAAAGAGTTTGACAGCATGTTTACATCGAAGCAGTTTGGGTACGCTGATGTCGATGACTATTACAGTGATGCAACATTACATAACAAACTGCATAAAATTTCTGTGCCTTTACTTTGCTTAAGTGCTGCTGATGATCCATTCCAACCCTTAGATGGTAAGGCTTACTTTACAAAACTTAAAACATTTCGAAAACAAACTTAAACAAGACCCGTGTTGCAAGGTCCTTATACCTGTATAAGAGATATCTCCCCCTTTCCCTAATGTAATACTGCCTCTCCGGACTTTAGTCTATAAACTGAAAAAATATTAGTTTCAATCAAAATCATTAAATTCATTTTTAAACTCGAAAAAAGCCAAAAGCATTTGTATGTACCCAGGCACGTTCCCTGGAAAAATGAGCCAAATTTAAATGGCCTTGTTAAATAATTGATTCAAAATATTCAAAATAGCTTTTAATGATCTTTAGTCCATAAAATTCAGGATGAAACACCATGTTTTGGTTTAAGCTATGAAGCAAGCCCCTTCCGAAATGAAATGCTGGCTATGGGCCTGTATGGTACCAGTTCTAGATGATAATATAAAAGAAACATTAAAATGTATCTTCTGGACAACTATGTGAATTCAATAAATTTTAAATAAACGCTTTTTGTCAGTAGTAGCTACTACATACATATTATGTATGTACATTGTACAATAATGTTATTGACTTTTTTGAAAAGATAATTTTCTGCCATTGTTTAAAATGGTTCGGAGAATATGGGCATCGGTCGTGGAGGGCCCGAACGTAGTGCAATCTGGAAGTCCAATTATTAAAGAACACTTTATGGAGCACCTTGAGCTGTAGGTTTATGGGTAATTACAATTTCCGGGCTTTGTTGGAAATGCGATAAGCTATCTGAGATAGGTTAGTATCTGATATGTTTTCGAACGAAAAAGCAGGATAGGTAAAAACAGTTGACAAAAGGGAAATTAAAGTTTAATTTTGTACACCAATATTTTGGTAATTTCATTCCAAATTACACTGAATTGCATTATAGGGCATTTTTATAATATTTAATTCCTTTACAAACAGCGAAAAACCAACAACAAACGACGCAAACCAAAAGTCAACTGCAAACCAATTCAGCTGTTCCTCAAATTGACCATCGGATAGTTTAGTATAGCGAAAATTTTCGGTTAGCTTGAGATTTGTTTCCTATGGGATTACAACAACACAAACCTATCCGCATAGGTTGGCGACACAGCATAGATCTGCGAAAAAATTATTTCTGGTACGTACTTAAACTTTTGTCAGCTGTTTTGATTTTTGATAGGTTATCCGGTTCATTCGAAAACATATCAGATACTAAAGTATCTCAGATAGCCTATCTGGGTGCCGCCCGAACGCGGCCATTGCCTGTCGAGCGCGCCCATTTGTGATATAAAAAAATACACCGAGCACAAACCATTTGTCAGCTGTCAAATAAACTGTCACTAGAAACGGTCTTATTAATTCGAAAGCAGAATCTCTATCAAAAACTTTTATCAAAGTTGATAAATGAACTACTAAAATGAGAATTTACAATACAAATTTCTTTACCTAAATATTAATTTTTTAATAATACTTTTCTTTTTTATATAGCTATCCCGATTAAAGCAGCTGAGCAGTCAACCCATGTTGCTATAGTTGTAACCGCTCGTGGTGGTCATATTGGCTTTTTGGAAGGCTGGTGGCCATCAACAAAGGACCAATATATGGGCAGATTGTTCAGTGAGTTCTTTTCCAAAGCATTATTTGACGTGGATGGCGAATTCAATCGAATTTCACAAAATCTCATTCAAAATTATTACACAAAACAAATGCTGCCGGAAATAACTACTACTAATTATAAGCTTATTGAACCTGAAATTAAGTCTTTAGAAAAGTAAAGAACACAAAAGAAAGGATTCTGCTTAAATTAACATCGATTTAATAAGCAATAATAGTTTTCTAGATATTTGTTTTTTTATTTCTTAAGAGTTTTTGAAAATACGCCTAGCCTAGATTAGTTTAGGATCGAACTATGATGCTAATTTAGAACTTAATTTTCAAATTTTTAAGAAAACGTGCTCGAAAATGTGTTTATTGCAAAGAAGTGATACGGGGTCACCCCCCGTATAGAGGAGTCATACTTTAAAGAGTGATGCATTAAAACATTGTTTTTAACAACAATTGTTAAAAGAAGTACTTATGAACTTAATAGTTTTGACATAAATGTACCAAATTAATATTTATTAAAATAAATAATTCTTACCTAGGTATATTTTGATATTAGATATTAGTACTTTGTACCTTACGAAACAGGACTTTATCTAAAATATTATTATAAATAAATTATTTGCATGTATTTTTCCCCGAGAATATGTTTGAGACTTGGCTATGATTCGAAAATATTTTCAAACAAACATAATTAATTTGGAAATTTCTTTGTGACTTGTTCAGTATTTAAATAAATAATGCAAAGCAAAATAAATTTAACATAAAATTTTAAAGTCAATGTAATATGGGTCCAAAGTCTGAAAGGAAGTTATTGAAAATCAATTAATTGTTATCCCAATTGCACAAGGGGGTGTTTAAATTTGGGAATTTTGTTTTTAAATGTTTATTAAAAAAAATAAATGTACCTACTGTTAAAGTTATTTATGTATATGTTCAAGTCTTGCTAGTTCAATAAAATTTAATTTTAAAAAGTTCCAATAATGATAATTTTTCAAACTTGGATTAATGTTATTAAATGATAACTAAAAAAAAAACAAATCGTCCTAAAACATATCATTACAAAAACATTTTACAAGAATTGTTAGTTTTCAGAAATTAAACACACCAACACATAAATACATGTTGAATATTTAACTAATTGTAAAATAAATTTTAAACTTTAAATTATTTTCAATAAAGAAATTGATTTCGAACACAAAAACTTGTTTGGTTAATTTTTTTAATTTTAGAGCTTTAACATAAAAATTCTTTTCATTAAAATTGATAAATGAAATAAATCTCTTATTAACAATTAAATGTATAGACCAGAAAAAAGTGTTTAGAAAAACGTTTTTTACCATCAGAATTGATGCATATTAAATTCAAAGGGACAGTTGTACAAACGTGGTTCAAATTCTGATCCTGGTTCAGAAATTTTAATTCACCGATTTCGGCAGATTAACTGAGGTTCAACGATGGTTTAAGGTTAAATTAAGTGATAATAGCCAAGTTAATGCCTGAACCATCGCTAAACCTCAGATAATCCGCCGAAATTTGTGAATTAAAATTCCTGAACCACGGATCAAAATTTGAACCGCGATTGTACAACTGGCCCTATGTCATAGAAAATATGCATTACAACAACAACAAGAACACGAGATCCTGTTTTCTATCACCATCGAAAAAAAGATGCGAATGCAAAATAATACCAATAAGTTGAATTAATGAATTGTTCAAATTCGCATAGGTAGGACAACAATAGCTGTGTTTTTTTGCAAGCCCAAAGGGAATTGGATGAAAAAATAGATGTCGAGCCCCAACAGTTTACGTGTTAAATGCAATAACAACAATGCAAGCACGGAGAATTTTCGGTGCACGGAGAAAAACTGTGTTACCGGCATGAGTTCCATACATGCTATCGATATAGTTTGTATGGAAACTCCATATTTTTTCTGTGATGGCGTCGGTAATACTCGATTTTGTTTTTTTCGACCAATTTTCTCCGTGTTCGTAAAAAAAAACACGCCTAATGATACATATTATATTTTATTATGTTCTATAATGATCCATAAAGATTATCCCATGAAAATAACACAATAACTACGGTCTACGGATCAAAGCGGCAACAGGTATTTTGTTTATATTTCATTCATAAATTAGTTTTTTTCTTTGTATTATCTACAAAAAAAAAATCACAAAACTATATAGCCGACAGCCGTTTACCCTAAATTTTTGGATTATAACATCTGGGCCCTATTCCACAAAACAACTTTTCAACTTTTCACTTTGCACTTAACAAATTTTTCGTCAATTTGCAAAACTTTATGTTCCTCAGAACTATAAAATTTGATCAGTAATAAAGGCAGTATTACATTGTCATATATATATGGCAAGTTTGCCAAATAAATATGGCTCAAAAATGTCATATAAGTGTGATAGTCATATTTATATGACAAAATATATATGACTCCATATATATGACACTCATGAATTATTTTGAGTTAAAAAAAAATATTTGATTTAATGAAACCTGATTGGTCAAATAAATCATATTTTTTTAAATATTTTATTTTTCGTAGCTAGTGTGTCATATTTGTAAACAAAAATTGACATAAAAAGCTTGTGATCATGTATATGGCATACTTATATGGCATAGTCTAATACTACTTGTCATATATACAAATATTGTGCCATATTTTATATGACTAGCATTGGTCATATATATATGACAATGTAATATCACCTTAAGTTGAAAATGAAAAGTGTAATTTGCAAAGTCTTTGCAATTTTTATATTCTCTTTTCACTTTCTGTTCCACGTATGTACGTTCTCTTGTGCAAAGTGCAAAGTTAATATTGAAAAGTGTAATTTGCAAAGACTGCAAATAATTATGCTGTTTCGTTCCACAAAAACTGTTAATTCTATTTTTGCTAAGCAAATTTTGATAAGTTTGTCAAAAGTTTGCAAAATGTTAAGACGTGAGTTTTTGTTCGACGGTAGTAAAGACGCAGTTAGAGGAAGAAATTATAAAGACCGAATTAATTTTGCGGGACTACAAAACTTTCATTTTAAAGAGACTTTGCATAGAGTGAGTGCAAAGTCTTTGCAAAAATTAGCTTGGTGCAAAGTAATATTTGCAAAGAATATTGTGAAACAGAAATACTTATCACTTTGCCCAAAAATGCAATTTCATAAGTGCAAAGTGAAAAGTTGAAAAGTTGTTTTGTGGAATAGGGCCTTGATCATATATTTTTAATGTGTAGTTGCCATTATTTATAAAATAATGTCAACACATCTTTACACGAAGTTATTTTATGAATTTCATAAATTATTAAAATATTAACTAAGGGCTAAAATATACATATAAGAAAAGACAAATTTCGTGAATAATTAAATTATATACCTACGTATTTCTACGTGTTCTAGTTTCATGAAGATGTTACCTTTATCTATTAAAATCCGTAACAAAATTTTGCAACTAAGTGCAACTTCTTACTTAAAACTGAGCTTACATGAAATAAGTTATTTTCTGATTTTGTAATTGACTTTCTGATTTTGTTATCTATAAAAACAAAATACCCTTGAAATCCGACAAACACAAACACATTTAAATAAAATCTAATCATTTTTGCTACTTAATAGATTTTTATTTAATTTTAAAGCTTTTAGAAAACAAAAACTATAGGTACGACATTGAAAAATTAGTATACATATGTACGTACCTACATTATATATTTTTTTTTAATTAAAAAAAATCTTTATAACAGTACCTTTCACAGAACCGTTCTCTGATTTCTGTTATTTTTATCCGGAAGTTTCTTTAAACATTTCATACACAAATACGCAAAAAAAAATTGCATTTCTTAAATATGCTATATTTTTTAAATATTTTATATTTTTTCGAAAACTCTGCAGGTACCTACGGCTTTATAAAATATATTAAAATTAAAGTTTTCAGTGAGAAGTAAGATACAAATATAAAATTACTGATACCTAAGTTCCTATATTTTTTAATTATTGATAAGTTATATTATATTATTGAGAACAACTGCGAAGACGAACATGTGGTGCGTTCTTTTATGTTACTGTGGTTAACTATAGTTAACTATAGCTAACTTCGGTCGTTCCTTTAATTCAGAAAAGTTACTTCGAGTAACTTTATGACGTCATAAAATCGTTCCTAAATTCCAAAGTAAAAGTGTCAAAAAGTAACTTTTTGTAACTTTTTCCAACTCATCTCCTCGATATGAATTAAAATAGTTGATCTGTCAAACACAGCTGAAATGCAATGGTGGATGTTTTGTTTACTTTTTGCCCCTTTGATTTTGAATTGTTTTCAATATTTAAAATATGTTTTTATCAATTTAATCGATTTTTTTTTGTCGAATTTGATTTTTGGAATAGTTTTCTTTTATTTTCTGATGCATTTTCTTTCTGTCGGCATTTTCTTCTTAATATTTGGTTAATTTATCATCGAAAAATTCTATGCCATAAGCAGTGAAGAAAATGGCACACATGTTATTTTGAATTCCTAATAATTATTTTTGCAATAAATTTAATGCAATCACATTTTTTTCTTGGTTATTCATTCCAAATACAATTCAATGTTTTTTTTTTTAGCCCCTTTCGTTTGACAGATTGACTATTGTTAACTCTGGTCGTTCCTAAATGAAAAAGTTGCCAAGAGTAACTTTCTTAACTATGTCCCCTTTCACACAGGGCAACTGAGTTGCCGGCAACAAATAGTTCATAGGCGAGAAGGGCAGGAAGAAAGAGGGGGAAATGAAATCTCCCCGGTCAACAAATTCAGGAAACTTTTTTGACGTTTCTCTTCACACTACGTTTGTGTGCGTTCAACCAAGGTAGTTTAAAAGGAAAATACAGCAAGTCTCCTCCAACTTTGTATCTGCGTGTAAAAGGTACAGGAGATTGTTAAGGAGATTTAAAGAAAACGTCAAAAAAATCACCAGCAACTAGTATCTTCGTGTGAAAGGGAACTGGCACATCAAGTTAACCACATAACCATAGTTAACCACAGTAACATAAAAGAACGCACCAATGTTCATCTTCATAGTGGTGCTCTTTCACACATTCGGTTTTTTGCTATGACTCTATCCCGCTCTTCTTTTCTTGATGTTTGCAGATGAAGATACATGTAAATTCTTTGGTTCCTCAGGTTCCCGGATATAAACTTAAAGGCAACCTGCTAATCGCTACCTAATTCTTCTTTTTTGTCGTTTTTTATTGAAATTACAACATGAATTATAAAATTTTACTATAATTTAATGGTCTTTAACTATTAGATAAATATGAACCAACAAAATAATTTTGTCCGCCTAAAATTGATAAATACCCATATGTGTCACGATTGTATTGTATTGTATTGTACAATTCGCACAGAGAGAACAACTGCGAAGTGCGAAGAGATCCCGTCACTCTGACGTCTCGTTTTCTCATTGCACTGTGAAACAGCCTTGACAAATTCTCGGATAGGTTCTTGAACGCGAGGACTGCTTCTTTAAAGTATAGGTTCAGCTTAAAACCGCTTTGGTACTTCCGTACCCGACTCTACCCTATCAAATAATCATATGATTTTGACATTTCCTTTGTTAAATGTCAACTTTGTTTTTCATGTAACCAGGAAAATACGAAAAATATTAGAACATAAAGGGGTGCTGATAAAAATATATTAAAATTGCTCTTTCTGCAACTCTATTTTTTATTTGTTTAAATTAATTTTCTTAATCCTTCTTCTCTAAATACTCCCATTTTGATTTAAACAAAGTAACTTATTAGCTACTGCATTCTACACTCAAGTTTTAAGTGAAACCATAATTTTACCCTAATCACATCTGTTACGCAGTGCACTTACTTGCGATATATTTATTTTGTATTTGAAAGAAAATCCCGTAGTTGCCAAAAAATAAAACACAAAAACTATTTGATAATATGGGAAATGCAGGAAGTGCAAGCATTGCCCGAGAACGCCATAAGTCTGCCGATAATACTACACCAAGTTCGCCTTTTCGCGACAACTCCGGTGGTGTCCTTGGGGGTGGTGCTGGTGTTGTTGCTAACAACAATGCCATAGGCGGTGGTGTGGGCGGGCAGGCGTTTGTTTTTGACAAGAAACCAGACACGCGCCTAGTACTCCATGGAACGTCACAGGACGACGAAGAACAACCATACTATACAAAGCCAGTATCTTCGTCGATTCACGACGACTCTGAATTTGCCACGCCAACCCCGAGGCAACGTTCGAGCACTGTATCAGAGGGGACAACTCCAACGGTTATGTCTGGTGAATCAACTGAAGCTGAGGATGATGCCAATAAGCCAGCACTTCCGACTGTGTTGCGTTGGGATGGCGGTGGTAAGCAGGTTCTCATCAGTGGCACTTTTACAAATTGGAAGACATTGCCGATGGTCAGGAGTCATGGAAACTTTGTGACTATCATTGATCTACCCGAAGGTGATCATCAATACAAGTTCTGTGTCGATGGCGAATGGAAACATGATCCGAAATTGGTGAGTTAGAGTAGGTACACAAATTTGTATTCTTCCTCAACAAATAGGAAGTGAGTCAGTACTGTAATATTTGGAATGGGAAAATCAATAAATAGGGAGCTGTCAGCAGAGTGCTTGTTTAAAATTGTTTGATGTCGCTGTGATAGAAAAAAATATTAAGATTTCCACTCAAAAAATTAGTTGGGTGTTAAAGTAAAGCAAATAGAAAATGGTTGAAAGGAGAACGTTTTGTAATAATTGATACTTAAATTATTTAACCAATTCTCAAGTCCAATGATAACATAAAGGTTATTTGATTTTATTGAGACCGTATAAAAAACTGAGATTTGGCAAAAAAAAACTGAAAGGAGCACCAAAATAAGGTTTACTCAAGTACTACATTGGGCTTATCATTAAGACGCTTACAGTAATGCAATAGTCATTGGTTCACGCCAGTATACATAGAAATTTTTTATATTTATTTAAAATCAGTAATGTTTAATTGTTCATATTGGGAAATGAAGATAACGGTGCAGTTCACAAGTGTAAAGTTCTGTAACACTACATAAAATTCGTTCCATTTTACAAAACTATTGGATTTTAGAAATTGTTTCTATATCTATACGTCTATTATACGATTTAAAAAAAAATTAGTTTACAAATATTAAGTGCTTACAGTTATTTATCGAAACCAATAATTTTATCCCTTGGAATACGATTATATTTTTTTAATGAATTAAAATCGCAAGGTTTTAAATATATACATCATATATGTACATTTTAAAGAATTATCTAACTATTTATTTATTTTTTCTTAATTTTGCATGTTTCACTTAAACTTGGTATTCACTGTTCTAACTGGTTGTTATTATATTTCTCTTAAATGTATTGTTTAGTTTTGCTTCTTATTTCTAGTTTTTTAAAACAGATAAATATTTTTTTTTAAATCATAGAAAAGCATTGATGATCCAAACGGCATTAAAAACAATCTAGTTTCTGTTCGTCAATCGGACTTTGAAGTTTTCCAAGCTCTAGCCAAAGACAGTGAAAATGTCATAAACTATGCCGAAAGAGAATATTCTCAAGAGGTTCCCCAAGCAAAACCATGGGAAAAAGTATCTGGACCGCCAGTTTTGCCGCCACATCTACTCCAAGTTATTCTTAACAAAGATACTCCAGTGTCTGTAAGTATTAGATATATTTTTAACGTTGATAAAAAATTTCAATTTTGTGTGTTATTTTAGTGCGAACCAACTTTGCTTCCTGAACCAAATCATGTGATGTTAAATCACCTGTATGCTCTCTCAATAAAAGACGGTGTCATGGTACTTAGTGCTACACACCGTTATCGAAAGAAATACGTAACGACTCTTCTGTACAAACCGATTTAAGAGAAGTTTTTTTTACTTTTTCTTACAAACAAAACGAGTTTTGCAAAATCAAATTGTTGCAATTCGCATAAATGAATTATATCGAGCGTAACTTAAAAATAACTTATCAAAGATCATAACGAGTATTTTCTGATAAAATGCTTGTTTCAGCAACAAAAAACCTAAAATGCTTAAAATGTACCATAGATTGAACAAAACTTAAATGCGCTTCGATAAATTTTCAAAATACATTTTGTGTGAAACCATTTGAAGTGCAATTGAAATGTATTGTTTTTTTGTTTAATATTATTTAAATATGCCTTCTCCAATAAAAATGAATTAATATGTATTTTAAAATATAAAAGTATATTTTTTGTTCTAATCTTTTGTGAGTGGAAGAAGTTATTCTTTATTAACTACTTGTACGCAAATCCTAAAAGCTCTTGTTTTGATTGTTCTTTCTTATGGATGTAGCTATAAATTAAGGGTAAATGAAACAATCTTAACACCATTTTACGAAATGTAGCACAACAATTGAATGCGAAATGAAAGTAAAACCAAGTTATTAAAAAAACCGGAATGACAGTGAGAAAAAGTAAGTACAAAACCATAATGAACCATAAATATATTATTTCAAATTTTAATTTAAAAAAATGTTATGTAGGTATATATTTGAAAAAAAAAGTTTTCAAAAGCCATTAAAGAATAAATTTTCAATCCCCGTCATCGTCATAAAGATTTAATCCACTAATCCCTTTCATTTCCTAATTTACCTTTGAGTGTAAAAAATATGTAAATCTATTTACGATTGAAAGATATTCATGTTAAAAAACTTAATTATCGAAAAAGTAATTAATCAAATCAATATATGTAGGTATGTACTTATGGTGGGCACATTTATTGAAGGGCCACCTGTGACGCTCAGTGTAGGTTCAACCGATTATCAATCTTCAACTAACGATGTTAGCTGCTTTACCAAAATCATTTCAATTTAAATTGCTCTCTTCTTGTCTATCAATTGCGCCATTTGGAGTTACAAATGGCAAATTTTGTTTAATAATAATGGTTAACGTAATATTTCTTCTAACGGAAATCACTATGGAACTCATTCTGCAAAAAAAAGTATTTGCCTATGTCGGTCAACCTGTGCTTATGGTTTTGACCTGTGTTGTAATAATAGGTCCAATTTTGGTTCATATTTTAATGATTTCGGAATCATTGATAAAAAATAAACTCGATGTGAAAATTTGGAAACAAATTAACGAGATTAGTATGAAATTTGGTGCAAATTCTGTTTCTTTCCTAAAGCTGTTCCAGAGAGATTTTATACTAATGACATTCATACCGCCGATTTTGTATATGGGAGTGATGCTGGCTACTTATCGAACTCAACCAAATTGGGCCCTGGGTATAATCTGTAATCAATTGTCTGGTGTAATCTATCGCTGGGGAATTCTTATGTTTATATATTATACACGGTACATTAGTAACAAACTTTATTTAATGGCTGATGAAATCGAACATCTCAATAACTTGACTAGTACATACAAATTTTCTTGCAATGCAGTAGTTGAGAGGCTTTACCAATTGAAAAATTTGTTTAACATGGTGTGGCATCTTCATAATTGTGTGAATACCCGCTATGAGATATTTTTGGTATTTTATGTCTTCCTTAGCATATGTGGGCTTACAACTTCTATGTACTTCTTGGCTGTAAGACTAATAGCAAGAAATTTTTCTTACGCCTTTGGTAAGAGCAAAACATCGTATGTATTATTAATTCAATTTATTTTATAAAAGTTGACTTTAATATTTAATAATACATTTATAACTACGTAACTATTGCTTTATATAAAATTAACTTTATTTTTTAAGAGTCAGCCCTTTGCCTGGTCCCGTACGTGTACACAAATGCTCACATGAGCTTTGCTGCATCGGAATTAGCCTTCAAGGTAATAATTTAAAACACTTTAATATAAGTTCTTTTATAATTTATGTATGTATGTATAAGGTTGAACAACTGTTTAATGCCCTACAACTTCTGTCTGACCAGAATTGGAACTCTGCGGAAGTAGTATCAGCAGTTAAATCATTTAAATATCAACTTTTTTCAGCGAAATTATCAACAGATGTTGGAGGTCATTTAAAGATTGATTTTTCTAATATTATATTGGGGGTTCTTTCTATAACAACAACAAACATATTTATATTTTTGTTTTTAAATTGAATTTGCTAAAAAAAATAATAAATAACCTTGCAACAATACTATTTTTTGAAACTTCTAAAACCCGTTTGCTCAAACGAACTACAGGTACCTAGTGTACCTACCTACTTTTTTAAGTTCGAAAATCGCAATGTAAAGTAGAAGATCCTTAATTAAAACATAAGGAGCCTTATCATCGTACCCGTTCGGAGCGAAATTTTCTCCGATTTCTATGAAATGTACGAATTTTGTATCATTGTAGCCGTTCGGATAGACCAATCGGACAGATCTACGAAAAACAAAATAATATGCGTTTAAAATGTCAAACTCGTGTGTTGCATGCCGATGAAATGAAAAAATGGCAGCAACACATTACGAATTCATGCGATGTGTGAAGATATTTGCTTTCCGATTTCCCCGACAGATAATTAGAAGTGGAAAATTTCGTTACCATGAAAAGAAAAACTCGTCCGATCGGAAGTTTTCCCTCCAATCGTACATTTATCCGAACGGATACGATAATATGGTTAAAGATTTCTCAAAGTTTCACTAGCGGTTTACGGTAAATCTTTATTATTATTATATTTATCAGTTATAGAATAACTAAAAATCTTACAATTTTACAAAAGTTTTGTTTCATTTAAGAAATTTAAGTTAGCAGTGTTGGGTCTCTATAAATCTTGTTATAAGTTTTTTTTTGAAGAAAAAAAAATTGACTCAATTTGATTCAATTACTTCTTATTCAAAGATCACTCCTTGCTAAGTTTTCTACCTCTATGTGATTATGAAGTCCGGGACAGACAGCAAAGACAGACAAAAAATTAAAAAAAAAACTATGGATTCGTTTTTCTTTTTATTCCAACATGCAAAAAAGTTCAATATTTGGTCACAAATTTTCACATTTCGCTGTCAAAACCCATGGATTAAAAAATGAACAAGTGTGGTAAAAATTTTCCGTTACACTTTTTTTTGACATTTCAGATTGATTTCACAGACTAAAACTTTCGCACACGGACATCCCTAAGATTTTTTTGTTTTTCACTTTTCCACTTTTTGACAAACTTTTTTGCAAAAAATTTTAAGTCGTGTTTTTTAGATTTTTGACTGTTTAATTTGTGTTATTTTGAAACGGTCGAAAATACCTATGCTTTAATTTAAAAAAGAATATTGCATTTGTCGAGATTTCGTTGTCCAAAGTAAGATAACAAAAATAGATCACTTAGTAACAATTAAAAAGATTTATTTATAACTTGGACGGCTGTCTGAAGTTAGACAGTGTTTATTAATACGACTGTTTAAATTTAAGCCTTTCTCTTTTTTTTTTAATAACCTTTCGCACTACCAAAATATATTTGCAGTGCTGAATGCAACTTCTTTACTATTCATTCATTAAGCTCTGAATGGTGCCACTTTTTTGTGATGACTTTTGTTCTGAAAAGAAGTAAACTTCACGTAGGTAAACATTTGCAGTCGCACGCATGTGATAAATAAAATATTTTAATAATAAACAATTTTTTGAAATTACTGAACAATGCCTGTGAGCTGCAAATCTAATTGTGGTAAAAACGCTTCTCTAAAGGTAACTACAAGTAAACAATAAAATCTAGAATAACGTGAGCAACATTTTTGTAGCGTCCAAAAACTGGAGATGCCCTTTGCAAGGAATGCTTCTTCGCTGCCTTTGAAGCCGAAATCCACAATACTATTCACGATAGTGAGTTATTCAAAAAGGGGGAAAAGGTAGCTGTTGCTGCCAGTGGTGGCAAAGATTCCACCGTCCTAGCACACGTATTGAAACTTCTAAACGATAGACATAATTATGGTCTTGATTTGGTTCTTCTTTCAATTGACGAAGGTATAACTGGCTACCGAGACGATAGCTTGGAAACCGTTAAGCAAAATCGAGATGACTACAAAATCCCGCTTAAAATTCTCTCGTACGAAGAACTATATGGCTGGACAATGGATAGGATTGTCGGACAAATCGGTCGTTCAAATAATTGTACTTTTTGTGGTGTTTTTCGTCGTCAGGCACTGGACAGAGGAGCAAAACTTCTTAAAGTTGATTGCATTGCAACTGGACACAATGCAGACGATATAGCCGAAACTGTTTTGATGAATATTTTGCGTGGAGACACAGCCAGGTTACGAAGATGTACTGATATAAAAACTGGCGGCGGCGAGGACTCAATACCGCGAGTAAAGCCTCTAAAATATGCCTATGAAAAAGAAATCGTAATGTATGCTCACTACAAAAAGCTAGTTTACTTTTCTACGGAATGTGTATTCGCTCCAAATGCATATCGAGGACATGCAAGGGCGTTCCTCAAGGATTTGGAGAAAATTCGACCATCTGTGATCATGGATATAATTTATTCTGGGGAACAGTTGGAATTCAAGGATACAGTTAAGAAACCTGTTCGGGGGACATGTGAACGTTGTGGATTTGTGTCATCCCAGCAGCCATGCAAGGCTTGCGTTCTGTTGGAAGGGCTTAATCGAGGATTACCAAAATTGGGTATTGGAAAGAAGTCTAAGGGGGACAAGATGATTGCGAATCAGGATAGAGAGATTGCTTTGCGCGAGAGGGCAAATTTAGTGAAAAATGATTTTTAAATTGTGCAATAAAGTTTTTGATAGAAAGTAACTAATTTGAATTTTTTTTTGCGCGTTCCGCCTTTTGAAAAACAGTGGACGCGACATTCCAAAACCCATGCCAAATGGATATTCAAATTTGATGCAATCACTTTAATGTAGACTTCTTTGAAAACAACTATTTACGATTCGTAAAAACCTTAGGGCCTTATCATCACTCGCCGATACATTTAACGTGGACGTTGTATATACATAGGCATATATAAAATTCGCCAAATTTGTTTGCGATCCGTGAGTCAAAAGATGCCTTATATATCCTTTTCAATTTGTAATCCGAAACACCAACATCATACTCAGGAAACGCTTCTGATTTCGATTCTGGAATCAAATTCAGACGCATAGACCCTCATTGCGAATGTCGTCCAACGTTTGATTCGACAAAATTCGATTTGACTAAAACGTTGGGCGTGTTAAATTTTTGTATCCAACCCAAAGCTCTCTTGAAAACATCCTGATTCAACACAAACTTCAGATAGACTGAGTTCCAAAATGTAAAATTAATAAACTGACATGCAGCAGCATCAGCCTTACCAAGCAATTTTTCACTTTTTCCTCCAAAAATGTCATATTTTACCAAAAAAAAATAAAGAATACAAAAACTTATTGTGATAAATTCTTCTCTTAAAATAAAAAGAACGCATGCAAGGATTTGATGCAATAATTTTTATAAGATTCCCTGTACAAATGAAAATTCCATTTTAACATTTTAAGATCTTGGCAATTCAGTTTGCCAAAACTTAAAAATTAGCGGAATCCGCCCAAATTTCTGTTACTTTAGAAATTATCTGCGGTCGGTCACCAAATTACAATACCCACCCCACAAATTAAAAAAAAAAAAAAAACAAACAATTTAAAGCATTCCAATCTTTATTTTTATTTTATTGATTTAACAAACATATTTATTATTTATTTCATCATAACGAGGACCAGCCTATCCCATTAGCATCTAGCGAGCGTTTTATACCTACAAATAAAACAAAGTTCATGTTATTGTTAAAAAAAAAAACACAAAATCATTTTCAAATTAAAATTAAGAACATCAGATTTGAAATTAATATTGGAATCACATTGGTTCATAAGAGGTGTCAGAAAATATATGTTTCATCAGTGTCTTTGAAAGTTACATGTTTAAAATTTAATTAGAAATTACCTTTTGTTTCACCTGCCTAACTGCAATACGACCATTATTTATTTGGAATCAACAACTCAAGCTGTTAAAAAAGATAAAATAAGTTGGTAATGAAAAAAGAATATACTAGGTACATACAATATTCTATGACTAAGATGTAATTTCCGCAAAAAAATATGCACCGCAAAACATGTGAAGATGATTTTGGGTTATGCTTGGGCGGGAATATTCAATCTACGAGCAGGTAAAAGCACTAGCAAAAGTGGATACATTTTCTTTGAACCAGCGACTCATGCTCGACAAGCCTTAAGAATATGGAACCAATAGGTTCCGAATCAAAAGAGCAAATATTAAATTAAGAACTCACGTTTTTCTTAAAACGGCAGCACCATCTTGATTAATTAATATCCGTTTCACTGTAAATTATCGCCTGGAATAGGAAAAAAGAAATTATTAGTTAACAAAAATAAATAGGTATATAATTTAGTTATGAAAATGTAATTTCCACGAAAAAATATGCACCGCAAAACATGTGAATATGAATTTGGGTTATGCTTGGGCGGGAATATTTAATCTACGAGCAAGTAAAAGCACTAGCAAAAGTGGATTCATTTTCTTTGAACCAGCGACTCATGCTCGCCAAGGCTTTAGAATGTAAAACTTATAGGCTCCAAACCCAAAGCATGATTTATAGAGTAAAATATTGGTTTATAAACTCACTTTTTGTATGCTCCAACCCCATCTTGACAATTTATTTTCTTGACGAGAACTTAAAAGTCATCTAGAATAGAAAAAAAAAAAAAGAAATCATTTTTTTTAAGGCTAATATAGCAATGCGGTGATAGTTTAGTTATGCTGTTTTGCAGCCTGCTTATTCTACTGCAATGCAGGAGAAATAAGAGAAATTACGAAAACACGAGGTAGGTACAAATTTATTTCCGAATTACCTAACTACTGAAAATTCAATTACAAAGCTATTTGCTTACTTACATTTTAATCCATTTTTTAAGAAAGGTAGTTGAAGATTACTTTAGTCAGATGCGATTTTAAATAATTTAATAAATAATTTGAAAACATTTTTAATGTAATATTCCATCACTCTCCCGTCTAGTGCGCGTGCGATCCCATTGAAATTCAGTCTCAAAATAAAATGGAAAGGGAAACGGCAAGACTTTTTTTTTTTGGTTTTTGCCAAAGCGGAAAGAGATTTTAGGAAGTTGTTTAGAAAAAATATGGCGGTCGTCTATTCTAAACACTAGTGAGTTCATCTAGTCGATGGCAGGTGGAAAAATCTTTCAAAATGCATTAAGGCCTATCGTCCACTAGGCAACTTTTTGTTGCTCACCCAAGAAACTTTTTGCTGCTCCCCTTCAAGCTAATTCACTGACCTACTTTCTCGGTCTTTGGGATCTTTGCTAAACTGAGTTTTTGCACGTACACCTACAAAAATTCTTTGTATCTACAGGCATTTTTCCCCACAACTTTGTTTATTTCATCTTTGCAAGTGGAGTATAGCGAAGACATATTTTTTTGTGTTCTCTTTTATTATAAAAAATTGAGAAATGGTCGCTTTTTAAATAAAATATTACTGTTTTTCGTTCATTTGGTCTTTTTGTAGTGCAATAAAATATGTTTGTAAGTTGTATTTATATAAAATATATTATCGTTCTGTGGCCGAAACACGGCCATATCAAAAACTGACATACTTTAGAAAGGAGAAAACGTTTTAAAATTTGAAAATAAAAGGAAAAAAACCATTTTTTTTACATAATTTTTTTTTTTTAATATGCAGTGTTCTATGCGCACATAAAGCTAGCTTGTGCCTATTATAGCGGGGCCTTGAGTCTCTTGCCTTTTTGCCTCACTCAAAGAATCACAAAATAAAAATTGAATTTTTACAAAAGTTTATACTACGTTTTCATTAGAGCTGAAATGAGGTAATTTGGCAAATTACAAGAAAAGTGTTCATAGTTCGAATTTCCTAATTTTGTTTGACGGTCGATTGTCAATCGCTTATTTTTATTATTTTTTACATTAAATTCGGTCATTTTATATGGGTCCCACTTTTAATGGATTCTATTTGGGTGTGTTCATAAAAGTTTTACGTAATTTCCTACCTAATTTCGTGCAAATTTGTTTGAAATTACTTCATTTGGAAATATTAATTTGTATGGGAAATATGAGAAGATTTTCTATTGAATTTGGAAATTTTGAACGAAATTATCTCATTTGCTCTAACATATGGTGGCTCCACAAGAAAGTCCTCTTTCACACAAGGCAACTGAGTTGCCGGCAACAATTAGTTCATTGGCGAGAAGGGCAGGAAGAAAGAGGGGTAAACGAAATCTCCCCGGTCAACAAATTCAGGAGACTTTTTTGACGTTTCTCTTCACACTACGTTTGTGTGCGTTCAACCAAGGTAGTTTAAAAGGAAAATACAGCAAGTCTCCTCCGACTTTGTATCTCCGTGTGAAAGGTTACAAGAGATTGTTAAGGAGATTTAAAGAAAACGTCAAAAAAATCACCAGCAACTAGTATCTTCGTGTGAAAGGGGACAAAGCGATTGCATAGAATACTGAATTGCATGCTATGAAAATTGCTCATGGAGGCTACTTCTAGTATTCCATAAAAAATTTCTTGCCACATATTGCTTTGCTCATAGAAAGCTATGAAGAGCATTCTATTTTCCCATCGACATTATTTGTGGGTTTGCTTCAATTTTTTTTTGTTTGTGTTTTTTTTTTTGAATGTAAAGCCAGGTACGCAGTTCAAGCTAAACTAAATTTTATCCCTACACTTCTTATCTCTACAATCGTTTGCTAAGAGCACAAATGTCAAAATTTATCTGTGAAAGAATGCATTGAGCATTATTTCGCGCGCTAAATCAAGTGGAGACCTTTTGAATTTAGCGCGTGAACTGCGTATAACATTTTATGGTATACTATCGCTCTTTCTTTCTATCAAAAGTGACAGATAGTAGTCTATGAAATATTACCCAAAAAAAAAATGAATCGATGGTTCGCAAGTATTCGGCCCATCGCCTACTAGGGAACTTTTTGTTGCTCGCCTCAGCAACTTTTTGTTGCTCCCATTCGAATTACATTAGCTTTTATATGGGAGAGTGTCCACTATAGGCAACTTTTAGTTGCGTAATTTTTTTTGCTCCGAGTTTCTCGCGGAACTTATTTCCTTGCAACTTTTTGTTGCTTACCCTCGCCCACTAGGTGGTTTCCAAGCAATTTCCAGCAACTTTTGGGAATTTTCCAAAATTTTTGCGAAATGAGACGCTTTTAACCCAAAAAACAAGTTTTATTTTCACACTGAACGAATTATGTATCGTCACTAATCCAAAATACAAGGTCAATTTAACGTTTCAATTAAAAATACTGAACCCAAAAGTTGCTCGGAAATTGCCTAGGGAGCGATGGCAAGCAACTCCGACCAACTCTTGCGCAACAAAAAGTTGCCTAGTGGGCGATGGGCCTTCGACTCTGCAGGTTCGTATCAAAAACTTTCGCGGGCACTGTAGTCCAATTTCGTTTTGGCACCACTTTTGCCGACCAACTGTCAAATTTGACAACCCACCATCGCAGGCCCACGTGTTGTTGCTGGTTGAGTTAAAATCTATAAAGTGTGGCACGTTTTTCATTAAAAATATTTTATTTTTCAATAAAACTCGATTATTTAAATAACATAAAATGGGACGAAAAGCCCAATATTCTGAAAAACCCAAGAAAGGGCCTGGTCGCAAAGCAAGAAAACAAAAGCCGCCAACATTCACTAAAGCAAGTTTCGGTGAGTATTTTGTGTTTTGTTTTTTTTTACATATGTTTTAATTTTTTAAATAAAATATTTAAAAGCTCCAATAGTGGATAGCGACAAAAAGTTGTCTCATCATCAAAAACAGCGGCTAGCCAAGCGCGTTGCAAAAAAAGAAGAAATAAAGAAGAAACAGCAGCAAAAGAAGCTACAACCCAAGAAGCAACAACATTATGACAGCGAAAGCGATGATGAGGTTGCCGCATCAGCCGAGGAGCAAGATGAATCAATGGAAGACAGTTCAGGTGAAGAGATAGCAGTTCCAGCCAAAGGCTTCACAGATGAGAACAAATCCTGGTTGACGCCTAAACGGAAGTCACAGAAAATATCAGTTGTTCCTCAAGGAAGCGACGGAGAGAGTGACGATGATGCAAATGACGATGAAGATGAGGAAGACGATGAGGAGGAAGTTGATGAAAGTGATGAAGAAGAATCCGCTGAGGAGGATCTGGAGGGTGATGAAGAGAGTGACGAAGAGGAGGAATCCGAAGATGAATCAATGGATAAGCTTAAAGTTGGCAAACTAGATGACTTGTCAGACGATGAAGCAAACTCTGATGATGATTTTGATGTCTCAGACAAAGAAGATGATGATGATGATGACGATAATGCGAAAAATAATGATGACGCTGAAAGCGATGATGACCAACTTCCAATTGAAAAAGCCAATAAGAAACTCAAAAGGAAGAAGGAAAAGGAAGCCAAAGAGGCTCAAGCTGAAATGCAAATGTCGGTCGATAATCAGGAAATCTTTCGATTCCCAGAAGAGGATGAGGAAGAGAAGGAAATAACGTTGCAAGATGTACAACAGAGGATAAAGGACATCACCTTGGTTCTATCAGACTTTAAAAAATATCGCCAGGAAGGCAGAAGCCGTCAAGAATACCTTGAAATTCTGAAGAAAGATTTGTGTCTGTACTACAGTTACAACGAGTTCCTAATGGATAAACTTATAGACATGTTCCCGCTTAATGAACTTATGGAATATTTGGAGACATCTGAGGTGAGTTTTATAGTTTTATTTTTTAAATTTCTAAGGAAATATAAGAAAAAAGTATGCTTTGAAGCAAGTCAAGTTTACAAAGTTATTATTTTTTTTTAATATTAAAACTTAATACGAGTTCTTAGGTTATAATTTTTACAAGAAGTGAGGGGAACACTTTCAAATTATATGTAATACATAACATATTAAATCGATCCATAAGCATCCTTAAGTATAGTTAAAAAGTGGCTTTGAAAAAATTTTCACCATTCCATGTCATCTCAGAATTACTTTAAATATGCGGAATTCTTATAACCATGGGAACGATATATAAAAAATTATGAAAATGATAGTCCTTGAATTTTAAAATGCTTGTTTTGAAAAGTACAAAGTAGTATTTAAAAAAAAAGTCTATAGTTTTAACTTGACCGTTTTTTGAACGTCTTTGGGTGGAATTTTTTTTTTTATGTTTACGAGTTTTTTAACGGTTATTTATACTATTCTTCTTTAATTTTTGACAGTCTCATTAAAGGACTTACCGGTTTGGTTAAAATTTTGTATACATAAACTTCTACCAAGTTTAAATTAAATAATAAATTAAGTAAATACATTTTAATTGTATTTACTATGTGCTGCTGTGCGTGTATTATGTATGTAAATTAATACTTGGTTACAATAATATTTTTCTTTCAGGTTGCTCGTCCTCTCACCATCCGAACAAACAGTCTCAAAACCAGACGTCGTGATTTAGCTGCAGCTCTCATAAATCGTGGGGTCAATCTTGATCCCCTTGGTAAATGGACAAAAGTCGGTTTGGTTGTGTACAGTTCTCAGGTGCCCCTTGGAGCAACTCCAGAATACCTAGCTGGTCATTATATGATCCAGGGTGCATCAAGTATGCTTCCAGTTATGGCTCTAGCTCCTCAAGAAAACGAACGAATTTTGGATATGTGCTCAGCTCCAGGAGGTAAGGGATCTCATATTGCGGCTATTATGAAGAATACTGGCGTACTCTTTGCCAACGATGCCAATCGTGACCGAATCAAGGCAGTTGTTGCTAATTTCCATCGTTTGGGAGTGATAAATGCTGTAGTCAGCTGCGAAGATGGTTGCAAGTTCCCCAAAATTATGACCGGGTTCGATAGGATTTTGTTGGATGCTCCATGCACTGGAACGGGTGTAGTTTCAAAGGATCCCAGTGTGAAAACATCAAAGTCAGAAATAGATGTACAGAGATGCTACAATTTGCAAAGGAAACTCCTGCTGACTGCAATCGATTGTGTCGATGCCAAATCCAACACTGGAGGATACATTGTTTATTCGACATGTTCGATTCTTCCAGAAGAAAATGAATGGGTAATTGATTACGCTTTAAAAAAACGTAACGTAAAGCTAGTACCAACTGGATTAGATTTCGGAACTGAGGGATTCGTGAACTACAGACAGTTTAGATTCCATCCGAGTATGAACCTAACCAGGCGCTACTATCCACACACCCATAACATGGATGGATTCTATGTAGCGAAGTTGAAGAAATTCTCCAATCAAATTCCGATTAGTAAGGAAGAGCAAGAGGAGGATGAAAAGGAGCTGTCAAAGGAGATTGTTGAGGAAAAACCAGAAGGGGGAGATGTTGAGGAAGAGGATCCCAAACCTTTGAAGAAACTCGGCAAACGTGCTGGTCACCCCAACCTATCTGAAGCTGAATTAGAATTGAAGAAGAAAAAGTTAAAGGAGAGTTCCAAGAAATATGTGGCAAATGTGTTTGAGAAACCAGTGAAAGTGGAGAAGGTAAAAAAGGCTAAGGAAGAAAAGCCAAAGGAAGATGGAAAGGAGAATGGATCACAGAACCCAGATAAAAAGGACGTAACCAAGATAACTGCTGGAATACCTAGTAAAGCAACCATTCAGGGAAAAAATAAAAATAATAAAAATGTAGAAGGTGGTGTCAAACCAAGCGAGGCCCCTCCACAAGGTAAAAAATCTAAAAATCAGATAGGAAAACAAAAGAATATCGGCGGAGCAGTAGTTACGAACGAAGCATCGCCTATCCAAGGAAAGAAAAACAAGAACGAGAACCAGCCACAGAACCAAAACCAGAAACATAACAAGAATCAACCACAGAAACCAAACCAGCAACCGAAACAGAAACAACAACAACAATCTCTACAAAACGGTAATGCTGCCCAAAAGAACAACAAGAATCAACAAAAACAGACTAAGAACATTGAAAATGTTGGCAAATCAACGCAACCATCTAATCTGCCCAAAACTAAACCTACACATCAGGGAATACCATCCCCAAAGTCAAGTAACGAATTGCAATTGCAGCCCCAGAATGGCCATGCGCCTAAGTCTAACAAGCATAAAACGGAAAAGAAAAATGTTAGCGGAAAGCCTGTAAACCAATCGCCTGCAAAACAAAAAAATCAACAAAAGTTAAAGGAAGCCGTGGAACAGAAGAAAAAGATTGACATAGATGATGTACCTGTGTTAGAAGGGAAACCAATCAAACAAAATAAAAACAAGAAATTTCAATCAAAAGAAATAGGACAATTGAAAAAGAATAAAAAGGATTTTAATAAGAATAAGAAACATCAAGGAAAACCGGGGAAAAAAGGCCAGAAACAGAAGTAGATAAACAAAATAATTTTGTTTTTTTTTTTTTGTAGCTGTATAAATACAATTTATTATTTAAAACATTCAAAATCTATTTTCCAGATTTTTATTGTATTTTTTATTACATTATTTTTATCGAAAAAAAAACAATAATAAAAGAAACACGCTAAAATGTTAATAACAAAATTGTTAGTTTTATTCAACTACCTATGTACCATACGTATCTTTTTACGGAGTTTGATAAATTATAAATTGTATTCAAGTGGTCAAAATTACAGACTCAAATCTCAAAGAAAAGGAAAAATTCGTATTTCTTTTTTTAGGAAACGTTTGTATTTGGTACAATTATGCCTGCAAATGTTTCTAGTAACTTCACAATATAATAACTACCTATGAATGGAAAAAGATTGTAATTGTAAAGGTATTTGCACGACCGCAGGTAAAAAGATTAAAAACTTTTTAATTTAATGCATTTCTTTTGATTTCAATAAGTTTTTTGAATTTCTAAAAATGGATTGGTATTTAATGACTTCGAAACAATACGCTGGCTGAACTAATACGACTAAAACCAAACAAAATAGGAAACCCGCTTAACTGAAAAACCCGCTTAAGTAAACAACATAGCTAAGCCCCGTGCATTTTTCGACAAATTTCCCGCAAATAACTCCGCTTTACTGACACCCGCTTAAGTGAAAAACCCGGATATCTGAAAAAAATATTTCCTTGAAGTTTTATATTTTTATAATTAGCTATCATTGAAAATTTTAATTGTTTATTTTGGTACATTTAGAAAGTCAAATCGGTAAATATTCTGATGCCAAAATATAGCCAATGACTTGAATTATTATTCTAGTCAAAAAAATATTTCATTTTGGACAAACCTTCCACTTAAAATGACTTTTATTTTTTCAATGATTGAACTACTTTACTAATGGTCATTGAAAAATTCAAAGCCATTTTACGTAGAAGTTTGGACCGGAATTAATTTTTTTTTTGGCTAGAATAATAATTCAAGTCATGGCCTATATTTTGGCTTCAAAATATTAACCGATTTGACTTTCAAAATGTCCCAAAATTAACAATTAAAATTTTCAATGATAGTTTTCAATGATAGCTATAACTGGCCCCTTAAAAGACTCGGTTAAGTGAAAAAAATGGACAAATTTACAAAAATCAAACAAAAAAAAGTAATGAGCAGGCCAATTCTTCGTTATTGTTTTGTTACTAAAGAAGAAATTTTTGTCTTATCAACTTATTCTTCTTGTTCACATTCAGGTTCAAAATCCTCTTAAGTGAAACTTTTTTTTTCAGTTATTTATCAGAGGTTCGCTTAAGTGAAACTTTTTTTCAGTTATCCGAGGTTCGCTTAAGTGAAAAACCCGCTTAAGTGAAATAATATTTAGGATTTTTTGTCGTTTCACTTAAGCGGGTTTGACTGTACACAGGTTCCTAAATAAAATAACGTAAAACTGTTGCATTTTTCCCAGTCTTTCGCTTATACATATGTACATACCTACATATTGGAGTAAATTATTATGACCGCCCCAGTTGTTTATGTAGGTAGGTAGCTACTATTGTATATCTACATTATAATTATCGCCCTTATTAATTGCACTCGGCTTGAATGGAATAACTTATTAAATAATTAAATTAAATTAAATTAAATTAAATTAAATTAAATTAAAACCTAAATCCACCACATCAACATTGAAACTCACCAAAAAATTATCTATATGCGCATAAACCACATCGAATTCTCTCTTATCATAAATTGAAAATAAAAACTGCTCATTCCGACGCATTTCTCCGCATTGTACTCCGATTGTGAGTACAATTTAAAAACACCCTTGCGATTGCGATGTAAACAACTTTCCATTGATGATAAAGCAAACTCCCGGCTCTCATGAATACAGGTGAATCTCAACCCTCATATTTTTTCCACCTCGATGTGTCGGCAAGACCACAATCACCATCACCATCACCTCACCAGCCCAAGCCCCAACGTATTCAAATTCCATTGGAATAACCAATTCTCTGAGTGAGAATTATTTTCTGGGGAAATTCTCTGCAACAACGAGAAAATCACTGTTTTGTAGAGCACAAACTCCGGAAATGCTAAATAGAAGAGATGGAGATGACTTTGACGTTATATAGACACTGCAGCGCATAGCCAGACCGAAGAAAATCTACATTACTATCTATCTACTATCAGCCAGCTCAGCGGTCCAAGCCCTAAAATATTCGTGTGTATCTTCCGTTGGACGCGCCGCCGACACCGAGCACAGATCCGAGATTCTATACCAGAACCAGTTGTAAATGCTACCTCGAAGGAAGTGGTCGCTTGTGCTGACGGTAATACTGTGTCCGAAATTTCGCCCCGGAAATCCCCCATTATTTTAAATAAAAAAAAAAATTGAAATTATATTGCCTTTATACAGGATATCGTGTTTGTCTTGAGATTATTGCTAATTTGACAGATAAAGAGTGGACTACTATTTCATTCAGAGAACACCTCTTTGCATCTTAATTGAGTTCCTGGTGGTGAGCAGTGGTATTGCTGGCAAGGATTCTCTGTCCGAGCGATAAGGCAAAATTTAAACTCTCGGTTCGTGTGTTAGAGCGTTTTATGCATCAGCGTTCGTGTGTGTGTGCGTTGGTGTAATTGGTATATATTATAAAAGCTACCGCCCTAATTTTAAAGGATTTTTCTTATCGTAATCATAGAAATATAACCAACCACCCTCGTCCTTATTCAGCTTGTTGGTATTCTTGGCTATCAAAGTGATTACTGTTGCTCGGTTATCAAATAACGGTTTTTTGCCTTGTGTGTCGAATAATTATAAAAGAGATACTTAAAGCGCGGAAAAGTCCCTCCGATTGGAATAACGGTTTATATTCATAAAGTAAGTATCATTTTAGTTAGTTTTTTTTAAATTTTTTTATTTTCATGCCCTTTATTTTCTTTTGGAAATTTCCTACGAGTAAATACTTTGTTAATTCTGTAGGGGTGGGAGTGTTTGAGAACACTTTCTTGAAATTTTCTTGTTTCATTCTGATAACTTCACAAAATCAAAGTAAATGCACGCAAAAGTCGTGAGTATCTGCTTTGAAATTAAAAAGTAAGTAAAATTAAAAGTATAAATTCCCTCGACATTTTAATTAAATATGACGAAAACGAAATTTTGTAAGGTAAGAAATGTGTGCTCTATTTATTAAGTTCTCATTGTCTTTTCGTAAAGAAAATATTCTTATTTACCCAACCAGAAATAGTCCATGTAAATTTGAATACCACATTAAAAAGGCATGGATTTTTATCTTTAGTCCACATTTTTTTTGTTGAGAAAATTGCCAATTCTAAAATTTTAGGGTATAAAACTTGTTTTGTAAATTATTGGTATCCATGCATTTTTTATGAACCCATAAAATATGTCCTAAAGAACCTTTGCCAAAGTAAAAATGTTAGCGTGAACTTTAGGTACATATGTACAGTTTCAACCCGTTATTCAGAGTGAGAGCGGAAGGAGGAAAATCTTATGCTTGCTGATGCTCTTTTGCTATTTTACATCCTTTAATGGAGCGGAAGTGGAATCTTTAAATTTTCTTTTGGGTTACTTTTGAAAGTTATGCTTTGTGGGTGATGAGGATTGTCGTGTTAGGTTATCGTTTATATACCTACGTACAATATATAGGTTGTCTGTTGGTTTTGGTTTTCTTAGAGTGCTAGCTGATCCTTAACCCATAAAGAAAGGCAGAAATATGAATGGTTTTTAATAAATTTTAATAAAAGTATAAAAATGTCTTTTTTATGATTTTATGTGAATCTTTTGTATAAAGTGCTTACATAAAAAGGTTAACGATAATTTATAATAAACACTTTCTTATAAAAAATTTTGTAAATTTAAAATGTGAAGCAGATACCTATGTTCTATGTGCAGAGTCGTCTTGGGTAAGAAGGCTAATTTAGCTCTTTGGTAAGAGTGTTCACTGTTAAATGTTCAGGACTATATTATTTAGTTAGAGTGTAAAAAAACAGTTTTCATATTCGTAACAGTTTAAAGCTATCCAATACCCCAATTAAATTTTTCATCTTAACTAGAAAAGAAAAAATTAAAACACCGATTTTTATCGTTTTAGTAGAAATAGAGGAAAAATGGTAGGTAATCATAATTTTCTTTTTGGAAAATTGTGCGATAACGTCCCCAAAATGTTAGAATGTAATATCGAGTAATCACTTATGGGAATTTTTAGGCATTCAAGTGTGATCGAAAATAAAAATGAAACCTTTCTGCAACTTAACTTTATTTCTTAAAATAACCAAGTTTTTTGGAAATTTTCGGTACCTCACTTTTAATTCGGTTGAACTTTTTGAACAATCAAAATTTTTCAAGGCAATTGATAGCAAAGTAACTTTAGGCTGCGGTTTTGCCTTTTTAATTTAAGAAATATATAAAAAAAATATACCTAAGGAAACAATAAATAATTCCATTTTTGTTGGAAAATTCAGCCTTGATGACTTCAGAGTACATATTTATTTTCTTGAAGTGTCTGGAGACTGGAAATAATAAAAAAATTTACATTATGTTTAAACTAAAAAATTGTTAAAAATCAACCTTTTTAGAAATAAATTGATCATAAAAAACTTCTATAAGTCTTAACATCAATATGAAGTACCTACTCCATCTCATTTGTTTTAGAAATCTTAATTTATGAGAAAACAATTTTAAAAATCACTGAAGCAGTTTTTTTATTTTTAATAAATTTGTATTATAAACATTTTTTAAGAAAAAAAAATTGGTACGCCATTTTTTTGCTTATTAACATAAAAATCATTGACCCATTTTTTAAAAATCGGATTTTCAAAAAAAAAAATCAAATTCGTTGCAGTCGTTTTCGAGAAAAATTAGATTATCTTTTATTTTTTTTAAACATCTGTTTTGAAGGTCGGTAGCAATTATTGTTCAAAAAATTCTATTCCAGATAAGTGTACCAAATTCCTTGGTGAAAATAAACCACAATTTGGTTCAATTTTAAATTTCGAAATATTTTGTTTTCAAAAAAAATTATATTAAACTTTTTTTTTTTTTTTTTAATTCAAAAAGTTTTTTCGCTATAGGTACTTGCAATACTATTCATAGGTACTTTTCAAGACATTCTCCATTAAAAGAAATGCGAACATAAAAAAACGGGTCTTTGGGAGCTGCCATGTTTTTGGAAACTTATTTTCGCCCCTATTTTTGTGAGTAAAATACGATTTTCCAAAAATGCTAAAAAAGAATGTTTTATGGCAGAGGTTCCGTTCATTTTCATCCAAAAAAATGAAAAAAAAATGTCGGGGTGATCATGATGCTAGACAATTTGCAGATTTTGCTCATCATCACTAAAGCACCCAGAGTTTTTAGCATTTTCTTAAATAAAGTTTAAAGGAAATCCACCCATCTGCTTAGGCTGTATTCGAACAGAACGAAATTCAGACAGAATTTGAGATCCACTACTTTTTTTCCTTCCCTGCCATCGTAATGTCAATTTTTATCAAAACCTAGTTTATTTTTTTTTTTTTGAATCCATAACTTGCCATATATGTATATTAGAGTGGTCGTTGAATGGATGATCTCCAAATTTGAAATTAAAAAAAAAATTGTTGCGAAACTTCCTGCCCTATCTTAATTTTAACACCTGCCCACTTAGGATTAGAAGAGTTTAAATGTAGGTCACTAAAAAGGAATAATTATAACAAAAATACTACTTAATAACGCAAAATTTTGAAAAGAAAAACTAGTTTAAACACAATTTTTTTTTCATTATTTTTTTAAATATTTGAGTTTGAAAATTAATTTTTCAAAAACTGTTCTCTCAAACAATTTGAATTACGAACATAATAAAAGAACGGACGGCTTTAAAAAAAAGTAGGTACGCTCTATTTTTTTTTGTCACACCTTAGGTGAATCACCCTGTATAAATTTCTTCAAGAAGTGCTAACAACATTTATCCATGGCTAATAAAAGTTTTCACTGTCTCACAAATCAGTTGACCTTGGTTATTCTTCAAATTAAAAGAATCAAAAAATTAATTAACACTATGGAAATAAAATGCTTTTGATTAATTAGAGCTACCATCAAGAAAAAAAAAAAGTGGAATTATAAACTTTGTAACGATTGTATAAACTGGATTATTTTGACCTATTTTAGATATTTCTAATTTTCTTTCCAAAATTGTATGAAATTAATGTCGTTTTCGATTGGATTTTCAGAGTGTTTCACTCCTTTTTGATTCCAATGCAATATGAAAAACTCTCTTCCGTAATATGTGTATGTATGTAGAAGTAAAAACTAAAATGAAACAATTAATCCAACACATAGTTTTAAAAGTGCGCACTTCTAGCACTCCTTAACGAAATCCGGAGTGAAAAAACACTGAAATTCTGAAGAAAACTAAAAATTTAATAATTCACAATACTTTGTATTCTGGCAGCGGATTTTTTGTGTATATTCCTACTTTTGGAGAAATCATACAAAATTCAAATATGTAATAATTTTTTACGAATCACATAATGAAAAAATCAAATGCATCACATTCTCTATTTTCTGAATTATGAATCCGCCTTCCCAAACCCTTCAGATTTTGAGTGCCAATATATCTATACACACTTTAGATATTTAAAAAAATGTGAAACTTTTTCACGAGAGAACTTACGATATTCAATACGATTCATTCATTCGGGTTTATTTAATTAGATTTTAATGTTTATACAAGAAGTACATAGGTATTGAACTAAAGTTAAGTAGGTTGACTGGGCAAGTTTTCTAATTCTTTTATGAAGCTGAAGATTGGTGCATTTGAAGTTTTTTTACTTGCGCTTGCGATACATATTATGTAGGTACATAATACCAATCTTGGGTTGTTACAAAATAATCGAACTCGAGACCAAGAAAGTTGGTCTCACAATTCTCCTCGTTTGTATGTCTGATAGTCTGTTCGCCTACAGCCTAAACGCATGGTCCGATTTTATTTAAACTTGGTATCAAGCGTTTTTTGAACATTGGCTCGACATTCATTTTTATAGGACCAAAAATAAAGGTACCTGCAATATATTTTTTTTTAAATTATTTATTATACTATATAGGCTACTTTCAGGTGAAAATGTTATGTTATGGAGAATTTTTTGATAATTAAAATAGTATTGTGTACCAAAATTTCCAAATTTTTTTTTTTCAGATTCTTAAAAAAAGTCTCTGTTTTTTTTTTGAAAACCGAATATTTCGAAAACTGGGTTGTTTTTTACGAAACTTGGTACTGAGCGGTTTTATAACATTATTTACAATATTTTAAATAAAAAGTTTTCATATAGTCTTATAGTCAAAACTATCGGAACCTTTTATATATAAATGTTGAAAAACCGTTACATAAAATCTATATGTTCTCGAAAATGACTCATACGATTTTGATTTAAATTGTTCTGAATATTAGCACGGGATCTATCGACTATCATTAAAAAAAAATAAAATTTTCAGTTAGCAATTACTAACAATATACATACCTCTCATAGAACCATTTTTTTTATTTAGGACTATCGCGCATTTATCTGTATAACCGATTTAAATTAAATTTTTATACAAAAGATTATTAAAAAATCAGCTTTTCAAAATTCTGTTTTTTTTTCGATTCGCAACCAACTTAAGCTACCTTCAATTCTCCAATTCCTTTTTCAAGAAATGGTTCTGATTTTGATTTTCAGATTTTCCAACAGAATAGGTATGTATATATAAAATTATAAAAAGTAAAAATCATATTATTTCTATAAACAAATACAAAATGTTTATTTTTTAAATTGTAAATCACAACTCAAAATTAAAAAAAAAAAAAACGCTTTTTAACAAAATTCTGCAAATAATAAAAAAAAGGTTCAAAACTGCAAGCTTTTTTGAAATTTTTGAAACTTTTTTTTTATTATTTGTAAAACAGAATTTTGGAAAGCAGAATATTGAAAAACATAATTTTAAAAAGCAGAGTTTTGAAATCAGAAATTTGAAAAGCTGAATTTTGAAAGCATGAATCTTCCAGGCAGAATTTTGACCACAACCCAAATTCGATATTTCAATCACGGGTATAGATGATTTTTTTTTCGAAATCTAATTTTTAATTCAAAATTATTATTAAATATTAAAAAATAGTATTTAATTACTAATCTTTTCTTAAAAACCTTTACAAAATTTTATGTACATTATAAAAAATTAATTTTTAAAAAATCGCCTCAACCACAGCTTGCAAGAGTTGCATATTTGCGAATAGAAAGTAAAGACCTATCTTATTGCATCATTGAATTTTTGCTATACTTTACACATAAAAATTGCTGTGGGCTCTTATAGCCTATATCTTAAACTTAAGGCTCCCATAAAAAATTATTTCTTTTAAAATCTGATGAAAAGGTTTATGTGTTCAGATTTTAAAGCCGCAGTATGATCGAATACATAAGAGAATAAGTGAGACCTAGCCGTGTATATTATTTACTAGAAAATTACCCCTCCCCCTTGAAAAATGTTTTTATTTTGTCCCTCTACATAAAAAATCCCTTAATATTTTGTGGCGCCTAAATTATCGTACTCGAGCCTTAATAAAAACACAGAAATATTATTATACTGTGCTTAAATTAACCTCCTTAACACTCACTCCTGTAATAAAAACTATTTTTTTTACCCTTACCCAAAGCTGAATCCAGTAGACTTAACAACTGACCACTCATATTTATTATTTGACTACCTTCGTAAGTAGAATATAAATTTGGATGCTATTATCGTCCATTTTATATAGTTTTTTTTTAGTTTTTTTTTTCTCAACAAACTTAAATCGACCTAGTTTCTGTATGTGTAATAACGACAAAGAGAGAACACACGACGCACTCCAAAGGACATTGACGCTTCGACCCAGAATCCCAGAATACATAATCATTTTGAATTTGTTTTCTGGGATTCTGTTACAAGCCTGCTGCCAAAAGCACTCATATACAGACAGCCATACAGCGACAAACAAAAAAATGAACAAAGTTTGAAAAGATGTGAATTTATTATTAAATATTTATGTCCATCTCCAGCCTTTAGGGATTTCATATAATCCACCAAGAGAGGAGATGAACAAATACATTATACATACATCAGAATACAACACCATCTGGAATAAGAATGAACAATATAGGAACCTATATGATGGGGGATAGTCCTTAAGTATAGCAGCCTCGAAGGACTGAAGGAGTGAAGGACTTTACTCTGGAATGGAGCTGCAGAGGATCATAGAGTACGGAGATAAGGAAATGCCGTGATTCACATATGGTTTCCAAATGAGGGTGTGCTGGGCTAAGTCCTCGGGATATAAATAACATTCTCTTGGATATGGAGTTTGGTAGAACGGTGAACGGTTTGCCCAGGTGGGAGAAATTCCCACAGGCAAGGAATTCACATTGTGAGTAGATCCTTGTAACACATTTAGGTAGAAAAATGTTTTGCACGTAAAGATAAGGATGTGTACGAAAAGTATGATTTTTTTATTTTGTTTTCTATTTCCTCGAATCTGAAATACAATGAAATACATATGAAAAAACAAGATAGCTAGAGGCATACTCTGCCGCACCAAATTCCTTAGATATTCCAAATTATACGTTTTCACATTTTAAAGTCTTCAATATTGTGTGTTATGGCAAAGTAGGTATCATAAACTGTTTATTCAGACAATTTTTAAATTGACTGGGTTAGGTTACAATTGCGAGAGAAAAGGTTGAACATGCAAAATACTACTATGACGTTTTATATTTATTTTGCTGGAATATAAGGTCTCATACAATTCGAACTTGGTTTAGTATTACTGAACTTTTATTTTTAGTTTTGTCTGCAACATTTTTAATGTTTGTTATTTATATAATAATTTTTCTAATGAGGATTTTATGAGGATGTGCTTTCTGTAATTGTTTGTATAAGAGCATTAATTAATTCTTTATGTAATTGAAGGAAAAAAAAAAGAAAGAATATTAAACAGTGTCCGCTTTATGGTGTTTTGTTAATAAAACTGACACATTTTTCATTTACTTGTTGTAAAGGGCAACTAAAACTAAATAATGGTTTCGTGCTGAAGAAAATTAAGAGGCTTTACACAAAACTAACATTGCGATAAAGGAGAATTCCAAAAAAAAAAAAATAGCTTTCGTCTTATCCTCCGTGGCGTGTCTGTGCTTCCATACAATTGTACATCGAGCTAAAGGCTCAACAGGTTAATGGATAATAGACCAGGAACCCACAGAAAATTTTTGGGTGTGAAAGTTAATCAAAAAATAAGCATATGAGTCGAAAGCTATGCTTAAGCTGGGGACAGAAATAAAAGTCTTGCAGTACCTGATGGTCGCGCCCTTATAGTGAACAACCAGTATTACAGTGGAAAACTAAACAAAATCAACTTTGGGAAAAATAGTATGAACATTCGTTTTCACCCCTCCCTAGGCCCAAAACAATTTTAGAGGCGGCTTCTGTTCTACCAGCCGTTTAAAATACCCAAAAGTATATCTAGTAAAATAGGATGAACCGGCCAATTCGCATAAAATGATTTTTGTATAGTTTTGTCAATTTTTTTTAAAGCTAGTTTTTTTACTATAGAAACTCTAACGGCCATATTATTGACTTTCTTTAAAGCTAGTTTCACTAAAAAACTAGTTTGATAGGGGTTTCAAGTTTTAAATTTTTCAAAAAAATATATTGATTTGATTAAGATGTCAAAATATGTATGAATATTTTGATTTAGATGTCAAAGTAATAAAAATTAGTGAAAAAATTAAAACTCGAAACCTGAATAGAACTAGTTTTTGCTCAAAACTAGCTTTGAAGAAAGCCAACAGTATGGCCGTAAGATTTTAAAAGAATATTTCTTTCACATAACCGGGTATTATTTCTATTAAGCGAGTTTCAGTAAGGTGAAGTTATTTGTAGTAAAATTTGTTGAAAAATGACAGGGGTTTAGCTAAGTTGTTTTAGTTAAGCGGGTTTCATTTAAGTGGGTTTGATTGTACCTAACGAGAAGAGATGATCTAATTATACAAAAACTTTTGTCGTGATAACTTTTGCGCTAAAAGCAATAGATTCAGAAATATCAATTCGAATTTTCCAAAACACCTGATTTCGCCAGCGTTATGGCGAGCGTCCGGAAAACATTGAAATAAGCTTTTCTAATACCTAGTCTTTTTTTAGATGAAGACAAAATCAGGTCAAGTTTGAATTCCTTGGATTGGTTTTTATTGAGAACTAAAGCTGTATCGCTTTTTGAGCAGTTAACTAATCGAAACACATCCTTTTTTTTTATTAAAAATAGTTCTATGACTATTAAAAAATTCACAAAAAAAAAACTCCTATACCTAACCACAAAAAAATGTAGACGTCATTTTCTGTTAACACGGTAGAATTAAGTTATAGGTAAATAAAAAATATACAGGGTGTCCCGCGGTCGGCAATGCAGACGAAAACCATAGGTTCTTGAAGTCATTTTAAGTCGAAAAACTTCAAAGGTAATTTTTTTTTGTTCTCGCTTCCTTTTCGACCTAAAACTGTTTTTATGATTTTTGGTCTCTTTTTTCTAAGTAGCTCTAACTTTGCCAAACTGTAACCGATTCTTAAATTGTATTTACACAAAAGCAGTTAGGACTTTTTATCCGATATATAACTTTTTTCTATGCGGGTAACGGTTTTCCCGTAATTTATTTAAAAAAACCCGTTTGTTTTAGGTTTTAATTTTTTTTTTATTTTGGTATTATTTTTTCACAAAAATACGTAATTAAGTTTCATTTTTCGTTTTTTATTTTTAAAACCCAATTTATTTTCTTAAAAATACTTGACATTTTTTTGTACCAAAAAGATACATTTTAAATTATTAATAACAGCCATATTATTCACTGCAGGTATAATTTAGGTTTAAATGAACTTTATGCCCGTCTGTTTAATCCGCTTTTTGTAAACCCGACAATTTACACTTATGTCCATAATATTCACTAAAAAAAAGCATCAAACTTCGTGAAATAAAAATGAGTAAAACGCATGTTAAACTATTTGAACTTAATTGAAAACTATTCAAAAGCTGCGTAATATCAATAATTTTCTACTTTTTTGTCGCTTGCTTTTGTAATTTTTATTTTGATTTTACACCCGAGTTTAATTTCTTTAACTGCTCCCTGGAAGTCTGTTTAAATTAAATCGAATCAAACTTGACAAGGTTTACAAATAGGATTATGTCCGGTTATAACGAATGAATATGATGAGCTTGGGTTTGACATTTGGGTTTAACTAACTTCAAATCCAGATTTAAATTTAAAACCAGATTTAAGTGACTGAATAATATGGCTGTAAGATAAATACAATAAAGAAGTACATATATATATAACTTCAAAAAGAAAATTTAAGAAAATTAAAGTTTTTCGACTTAAAATGACCTCAGGAAGTCATGGTTTTTTGTCTGTATCGCCGATCGCCGGACACCCTGTAGGTATATTTTATCAAGGTCACATTTAAAACGTTTAATTCCTTAAGTCCTTTATGACATATTACATACATAAAAAAAAAAAAACTTCATGGCCATTAATTTGCCTAATGCTTCAAATTAAATCCACAACACATTAACGAAAAATCATCCATGGGAATGCATACATCACCGAGTCCCAAAATGTGTCATAAAACACACGTCGTCATCTTTGTCGTGTCGTCTTAACATAGATGCCATATTATATAGTAACAACACGACCCGCAGGTCTTTTTTATTGAATTAAACCAGCATTAAAGGTCTTTACAAGGAAAATTAATTGCCCATTGAGGGTTGGGCTCTCGTACTCGCTCTCAAGTTGCCGGTACTCTGCGTTTTATTTTTGAGCTCAACCGTTGTGACACTTAGGGGATTATTTAATTCAAATGGGTATACTGCTCCTGTCAAAAGGTGTTCATTCTCCCATCATCACCCGCACTCAGAAGACTCACATTTCACTTCTATCAAATATGGTGTTGTATCTTTCATGCGCTCTATTAATTCATTGCCACCCTTCAAAATAGCTGTTTCCGTTTTCCATACGATGTACATAATTTCATTTGGAGCATGGAGCTTGAAGGGTTCTTCTTGGATGTGTTGTGGGGATTTTGTTTTATTTTCATTTTTATAAGAATTATGGGGAAGAAAAATATAATTATTGAAATTTGTTGTGGCTTGTGGGATTCGATTAAAAATCGAGAGGTGTTGGAGTTTGTAGCGCAATGTGATGTTTTTTTCTGTCCCGTTGGCCCCTTCCGCTTCTATCATAAGGAATATTCCCATTTTATTATGAGTTGGCAATATTCCCTTAAGCAAGTGCAGCATGCTTGGGAGTACAATGGCCCCGCTCCGAGTTTTCATTGATACAAAAAAAAAAACTCCATGTTCGCTGATGCACCGTTCGTCGTCGGGTTGTCAAATGCACTTTACTTTTGTTTTTTTTTTGTTTTGTTTGCCTCGCGTATACATGAACATGAGCAACGACGTCGTTGACGATGCCCGTAGTCGTAGCTGGCTTGAACGAATACCTACATTTAGTTTTTATGGCGAATTGGTAATTTGATGTCTGGGGTAACACTATCCGTATCCATGGTATACAATTCAACACGAAGTTGGATTTGAGTTGGATTCGGGGTAAGATTCTGAAGTGTGACTTTCAAATAATGTTACACCATGGAGCGGGGGCTGCAACGACAGGGAGAGGCGGTTGTAAGATTGAATAATACCGATAACAATACAAACAACGACGGATGAGATGCAATTTTTGAACTAATTTATATATTTCTTTTAAAGAGTGTGAGAAGTGTTTTGGGGACTATGAAATTTGTTTTTTTTTTTTTTTTTGTATTTTTATCTTTTGTGGGAAGACGTTAGATTTCGAGACGAAGGAAACAAATCTGTACAAAGATAGTACCTACGAAATGTATAAAACAAATTAAGTGGCTGCCCCATAATTTAGTTAATATATTCAAACTGTGCACACAGAGTCTGAAGTTTGTTCGATTCAATTAAATAAAATCAAAACTTTGTTGCTAAATCATTGGATCTGTTTGTGTACATTTTTTAGAAAATAAAATAATGAAATCGTTTTAAAAGCATTTTAAGTAGGTACCTATACCTAGGTATTAAAAAGAAAGCTTTTGAGTCGTGGCTTCAAACCTACCCATAATTTGGTAACGGTTAATGCTGTCAAAAACTTGTGGATAATACTGAAAGTAAACAGTTATTAAAATCGTTAATCAATTTAAAATGCAAAAGAGGCAATGTGGGGGGGGGGGGGGGTAGTGTACTTGTAGGGGCGTAAATATACAAAGTTCTGATTGTATGCTTTAGATGTAGTAGCCCGTGGCGTAATGGTTAGTGCATTGGACTGTCATGCCGAAGGTCTGGGGTTCAATACCAGCCGCTTCCACCTTAAGTTTTTTTTTCGGAGCTACTACCTCTTGCGAGAAAGTGACAAATCCTCCAAGAGTATCTCTTGTCATAGAAAAGTGCCGCTCACCTTAGCCGTTCGGATTCGGCAATAAACTGTAGGTCCCCTCCATTCCTGCAGACACGCACACAGGAATGGTTAAGAGTTGTAAGTCGCTAGGCCCTGGTTCTTCATGAGCTGTTTGTGCCACTAAATTTATTTATTTTATTTTTTATGCTTTAGATGTTGAGGAAAAATAAAATAGAAAGTTTAGTCTGTTCAAATTTGTTGTGGTGTCTCTTCCATTTTTGTTCTACTTTCACTGCACGTACTATTGCTAAAAGGCCTTCCACACTATCTTACTTAGTATTAACAAATGTCAAAAAAAGTGGAAACTAAATCAAGTATAATAGTGTGGAATAAAAATAAGAAATTTTATCCCACACGACTTGACAGCCCATCTCACACAATTTGACATATGGTGTTATTACATAAAACATGCAAATTTTTAAGATTGATTTTAAAACCATCACACGTTCTATCCCACTTGGGGATTTGAGGTTATGGTGAACTGATTTATTTGAACGCAAGTGTGGAAGTAAAATATAAAAAACATTCTCTTCACACAAATTTAGGAGTTGTAAGTAATTCTATCCCACTTATCGATGAGATAGTGTGAAAGGGCTATAAATAAAATATTGAAACATATTTTGTGGTAAAATAAATTTTTTCTTATCCATATTATTCTATCTACATATAATAGCCTAGTTCCTTTACTTTGAAACTATGTAATTTCATATAAAAAATTAAATTGTACCTACTAAAATGCACAGTTTTAAAGTAAAGGAACAGACCTAATATTGACGTTCCGCAAATTGAAATTTGATTGAAAACTCCATGTATTTTATGAATATCATTTTTGTTTTAAATTCAATGAATGCCAAAATAAATAGCAATTACAAAAACATACTTTCTGACCCAATTAGGGAAATGGTTATTTGCTCGTCTCAAAAAATAACTGCGTAATATATTAAAGCCTGTGTGTCATATACTTATACACTTATAAAACGCTTATAGCATGTCACACTAACATCACAACATCTGAGTGCAATTCCTCTTAATTAATTTGGCGGGACTGGATAAATGCATGCTATATCTACATTATACGTATTGAAAAAACACAGCCAGCCGCAAATCCAAAGCAAAACGGAAAATAATTATTAAAGGAACATACAAACAAAAAAAAAAGTGAATGAAATTGAATCCTTGCCAAGTAGCAGCCGCAAGCGTAGAGTTGGCAAATTAAACTTCAGATCTCATGTTCTTTTCTGCCATCAAAATGTTCTGCTCCTTTTTCTATGCCCAACCGTGCGCCTATTTGACAACTAGGAATTTATTCTCATTGAAGGAACCATCAGTTTTTTTTTACTCTGGGGGGATTTCAAATTGTTGATGTTCTGTAGAGTTTTAGTTTTTTTTTTTTAGCTCCATCCACATACATAACACATAGCCTTCTTGCCAGGCAGGGCTGCTGCGGGTCAATAACTTGTTAGAGTTTGCATTTTCATTGCAAAAATCAGCATCAATTGACATATTTTCGTACAATCCGTTTTAATTGGTTTGATACACACAAACATTTATTATGTTGGGTGGGCTCCTTTACTTAAAAACTCTGTGATCTTCTGTGCATCTGTATGAATTGCATTCTAAAGTTCTGTCAAAGTTCATAAAAAACAATTGTACAAAAATGCACAGAAAATAACAGAGTTTCAAAGTAAAAGGAACGAACCAGTTGTCGCAATAACCTAAATCTGAATTGATTGAAAAATTCATTGTAAAACTCAATGACAAATTATTATTCAAAATTTTCTTTTAAAAAGCTGAATTATGGTAGAGAGCTTCATTTCTATACATGTAGGTATGTTAAGTATTTCTTAAAAAGTTCCTTTAATGTAAAAGAAATTACTGATTTTATGGGGTGAACGGGGAAAAATGTATTTATTTTTAAAATGGTTGAAACTTATATTTGTAAGATTAACAAGTTCTATACAAAAAAAATTATAATTAACATTGTACAAAATTATAGGAACATTAAAATAAACAACAACCATTAAAATGTTAATGACTAATGTTCCATAAACTAACATAAACCACTCAAACAAAAAAGTACGTATACGCCCAAGTGTACTTCTGTTCTATCGTTGTCTCTATAGAAGTATAGAGTATAAAGCTATGGCATATTTATGACTTCTTTTTTCTGAGGCTGGCCATAGTTAAAATCTTAAATAATATTGTTTGATTTTACATAAAATTAATCATGATCACTGCCTTTGCAAAAAAAAGTGAAATTGTTGAAAATGTTCTTCTTCTGGGTGAATTTGTTTTTTGGTTTACTTTTCAAAACTAAAACAACGGATTTAGGATTTAGCTATGGGGAAGGAGGCTGGAGGCGATTTTAGTATTTATCGGTGACGTTTTTCACTAAGTAGGTTCTCTATATTAAAAATTTCACGACCTATCGATAATCATGACATAAAATTATTGTGGAACCATGGGAACAAGAAAATACTTTGCGAACACATAAACAAAAGTGGACATGAAAGAAGATAAGGACCAACTACATCTACATTCACGACTTTTTGCAATTAAGTGGCAAAAAGTGGAAAAGTGAAAAAACGAAAAAATATTTTTGAGATGCTTGTGGGCGAGAACATTTGTGTTTCAATTTGTCAAAATTATCCAATATTGCATAAATCAAACACAATTTTCATGCGTTTTTTCCCACATAGCACACAGAAATCTCTAGAGCATGTTTGTTTGTTTCACTTTTGCACTTTTAAAGCTTAACTACATTCAAGACCTTTTGCAAAAAGTGGAAAAGTGGAAAAAAAAATCATGCGCCAGAGATTAGTTAATTATTTTATTATCTACCTAAAAAATAGCTTTAATATCACAGTTTTTAAACTAAAAACTTTTTTTTTTGAAAAAATAAACCGATCTGTTCGTTTAATTCCTAAAACTGCCATTTTTAGCCCAAGTTTATTTTATTTATATGAACTTTGACAGAGCTATCGACTAAATTGGCACTATTTTTGGGAAGTGAACAATGATGTAAAATTTCTTGACAAAATGTGAACCCTTAATGTAAATAAAATTATGCCAAACACCAATTTGTGTGTACTAAATACCGTTTAAAACTATTTCGAAGCTAAAATTATGAAGGACATAATTTTTCAATTTATTTAAATGGGACTAACCAAGTGAACTGCAGTGTGTGTGCATGTGCATGTGCAGCAGCTGAAGTATAGGGCTTCACTCTCTGAAATCAAATCATTTGCAGTGTAAACAACATGACACACAACATGTCTCTCTTAAGAGTTTACTTTGAATCGGTTACGCCTGAATGCATGTCTCCACTTTGGGTGATCAGAAATCAATCAAACGTAATGGCGGCAGAAAGCTGATGTGAAAATTCAGAGATAAAGAATATAATTTTCTTCCATTGCACTGAAAAGTTGAGCTGGATGCTTGCTTACTCCAGGAAAAACATACCCAAACACACATATAGCAGCTTCAACGACAGAAAGACATCTCGCTCGCGATATAGTAAATCGAATTCGATTGTAAGTAATTTTTTATCAGCTTTACAAACAGATGCATTTTCAGTCGGTTCGGTATAGATATTGGAAGAATGGAGTGTGGGGCTGTAGTGGGGGTGTGTCGGGATAGGAAAAATGCTTCTGGCATAGATTGTACGAATGACTGAATGAGAACTGAGAGAGCTTCAAAGGGAAGCAATGATGGATTAAATTTCATGAGACGGACATTGCAAATGAAAATTAAATAATCTGGCGGATTGGACGGTTAAGAGGGTTTAAACAAATGATCGGAAGTTTGCTACTGTGAAGGGTCGATAGATCTGTCCTTGACATATCTATATATTAATAATGATTGTATGAGACAGTTTAAATGATATAATTGCAATGAATTCAAAATGTAATAAATAATTTTAAATGGATGCAAAAATTTGTCAAATTTTGTGAGAGAAAAATTAGAAAATGTAAGTACTCAGATATGCCATACAAATTAGAAATGGAATAAGGGTTTTTTTTCAGTTAAACGAATGCAAAATGTATGCTATTCAATATTATAAGCAAACGTATTACTACTTTAAGTTTAAATTTGTTAATTTATAAATAATAAAATGCTTTTTAACTTGATATGAAATAAATCAGTATGAAAGTAAAAGAATGACAGTCAAATATCTTGTCGTGTGTGTGTCATTGTGTTCAAACGGAATGTTAAAAATTTCCAAAAGTTTCAACCTCAAAATGTTGAAAATTCGATAGTTTCTAGGCTCAGTTTGAAGTTGTGAATTCATATCCAAAACAAACTTATTACATATTTTACCTAACAATTAGAAATAAAAAAGGAAATATAAGCTTCTGGAATATACCACATATTTAAATATTCTTTGAAAAAAAAAAAAAAAAACAAATTTATAAATTTCGGTTGAATTGTGTAAATATAGAAGTAAAACTGAAATTTTGTGAAGGTCTTGAGATTTCCCAAACTTGTATACTTTATTCATTAAATTCAGATTATTGGTTTGCTTTTCAAAGAAGAATAGTTATGTACATATTGACTGAAAGAAAAAGTGAACAATAATTAAGAAGTCATAGTGTGTGTTGGTTGGTCCAATTAACATGATCCAGATTGTATGATCGTGCCTGTTATGCGCTAGCGTGATAAAGATTGATCAAACCCTCTTCTAAGATGAATATGTTTGCGTGTTAAGAAGGCACTTTCGATCGAATTATATTCTCATACATAAATATGCTGCAACAACTAATTCTTGGATGTTGATTTCTTAGCATATTTTATTTTCTATTGCACTGAAAAATTTAATATATGATTTTTTTATGAAAAGATTTATAGTGGGAAAAAAGTATTTTTTGAATTTTGTTATAAATGCCTTAAGCTAAGTTAATTGCTGATACGAGAAGTTATTTGCATGAAGAGCTATATTGACCATATGAGCAGAATGGGCCCAGGGCGGCAAATTTTTAGGGGTGGCCAACAAATTATTTTGCAATGACACTACCAGCAAAATATTTTCGGGGTGGGAGTTTGGTTTTTTATAAATGCTTACTCACAAACTATTTTACTTGGTAAATGGTTTGTGATGTTGTTATAGAAAAGAAAAATATTCATGCCAACTTTTGAAATCCACAACAAGATATAACATTAAAGTACGTATTTGTATACACTACAGGTCCGCGGATTTAAAATTTCAGTAATTGTCCGAAAAAATCAAGTTTTGTCAAATCACAGTTTTGTGTTAGTTACAATACAAGACTTAAAAGATTAGAAAAAACTGTTTTATAAAAAAAGTAGGGGAAGTTTGAAATTACGATGGCTGCAGTTGCAGTTAGAGAAATTTAATTTACTATAACAAAATTAAAATGAATAAAAACTTGAAATAAAAAATCAAATTACAAGATCATTTCAAATGAAGAGCCCTTGACTTCTAGAAGGCTGCTGCCATTAAAGATTATAAAAACTTAACACACTTGTTTATAATAATCTTAACTTATAAATGAAATTACAAAAAAAAAAAATGGGATTTAATAAATAAACAAGATGTTCCATAAAAAGAGATAGAATTCATAACTAAAATTGTGATGCACTTGGGCGTATACGCAATATTTTCTTATTTTATTGAATATTTAAAAAATGTTACTACCATTTGTTGTTGTTTTTTTTTAAATTTCTGCACGATATATTAGTTTATGTCAATTAAAAAAGCTGTTTATTGGTGAACAGGTTTTCTCTATTTAAAAAAAGGTGGCAGGTCCACGTGCAATAGCGAATTTAATTGATAAATTTATTCTTTCAAGATAAGTGACCAATAATAATTTTCTTAAAGCCGTGTGCACGCAATTAGTGGTATTGCGCCCGGAGTAACTGGAGACTTTAATACGGTTGTAAAAAATCACCGTGTAGAACCGTAAGGTTGTTCTAGTGGTTGGTGAATATTTTTAATTTTTATCTCAAGTCACTTATAAAAACACTCTTTGAAACATATCTACATCTGCATGTTTTCAATTTTTTGGTTTTAAGTGTACAAAACTTTTCGATAAAAAGAAAATAAGAAGCCTTTCCACAAAATATACATATGCCAAATATGTGTGTGAATTTCTGTTTTAATTCAAATGCTTTAGTTTAAATAAACTTCTTTTGTGTTCATTTGACAGAAAAGTTTTGTGCATGTTTACATTTGCATATATCAAAAAAATAATGCCTTTCAGCCAAATTTTATTGATCAATCTATCATGAAATTTCATGGAATAACATACTCTTAACAACAAAAAAGAAGAATCTTCAAAACTAAGTTTCAACAACTTCTTCAATTCTATCTGCTTCACAAAGCGCATCTAAGAGCAAATCATATATGTAGAATTTTCCAACCACAAAATGCAGCACTTAAAGAACAAAAATTCCACACAAAACGAAATGTCGTTGACCTGCCTGCAGGGATACGAATTTTCAATAGTGCAGTGCAAGATGAAGTTTTATAAGTTATAAAAAAAAAAAAACTTATTCCAAAAACGATGCTATTCGAAATTCTCTTGCAAATCAGGACACCACCATCCATCATCCCGACGCCAATATACATGAGAAAGCTGAACGACAACCGACAAAGTCCAAAGGATTAAGAAAATACAAAAAAATCTGTATTTATATGTACAAGTACATATATGTAGATACAAATAAGAAGCAAATGACAAACGAAGCAGAATTCGTCGTTGCAAAAAACCTCTATCTTTGTACCATTAGAAGTTTTTTTATCCTTGAAATATTTTTGTCCCTGATGCTTGTTCAGATTTGCAATCTTATCCTTACTCTCTGCAAAAGAAATTGCTCATTTTCTAGAGAAAACTTCCATTTATTCATTGCACAGTGGGGCAGATATGATCTAAGAAATGGAACAAAAATACCTAAGCCAGGAAATTAAATAAACCTAAATATTGAATACTCGCTTCTTAAACAAAATGGACGTATAAGTCGTACGAACTTAGTCTTGTAGTTCAGTTGCTTAGATTTTTAAAGATTTTATACTAAAAAAAAAAACATACAAATATTTATATAATAAATTAAAGAAGCTTGAAAATTTTTCTTTAATGTGTTAAAAAAAAACTCTTTAAAGCATTGAGCTAAAAGTAAAGAATGAATAAGTAGGCGTTCTCATTAAAAAAAAATATTTAAAAAGAAATGATGAAATAGATATTGATTTTTCAAAAAATAAATTTTTCTAAATCCATAAACAAATTTTATGAAAATTTTTTACTTTGATATATTACTTCGACTTGTAAAAAAAACTGGTTGAATTTCTGCATCACGTTTTCCAATATTTGGAACCAAAAAATAAAAGTTTGTTTTCAAAAATATTTTGTAAAAATATAAATTTGGAAGAGTTGTAGAGCTCATATGATTCTTTAGAAAGAATATTTCTTTTGAATTCGGTAAAAAGTAGATTTTTGATTAAATATATTCATATTATTGACTTTCTCTAAAGCTAGTTTTACGGAAAAACTAGTTCTATAGATGGTTCGAATTTTAAGATTTTCACAAAATTTTATTACTTTGATCATAAATCAAAATATTCATATACATTTTGTCATCTAAATCAAAATTTGAAAAACTTAAAAATCGAAAACCCTATAGAACTAGTTTTTTTTTCAGTAAAACTAGCTTTGAAGAAAGTTAATAAAATGGCCGTAACTGTAGGGTTTAATATGTATCTCTGTTACACTAAATTTTTTTTTTTTTTAACGTACAAGAAAATAATACAAAATGTATTAACATTATATGTAGCTTCTCATCTTCCTTTTAAATAAAGTATTCTAACTCAAAAGTTTCAATGTTTTTTTTTTTTTAACTACCTGACGTTTAGTTCGATCCACTGTAATTTTTCTCTTTTTTTAGCTGAGATTTATGTATGTTTTCGTGTTTGTCAAAATAAGATTCAGACGGTATCTATACTGTTAACTTGATATCCTTACTATATTTTGAAGTGTTGTCACTTTAAGACTTACATATTTTAATAATAAATTATAAAAAAAAATTCTATTCATGAAATGAATGCCAATATTCAATAAACGAATGGAAAAAGGCTCGTTAAACCTTGACATTAATTGGTAATTTCCCTTGTTAATGGCTTGTTGTTTTAAAGGAAACTTTTGAAAAAGATAAGGAACGGTGCAAGACAAAAATGTTTGCTTTTTTTGTAATTTGCATACAAATTGGATATTTTAGTATTTGTTGATAGGCCATTTAAATTTAATGGTGAATAAAAGACAATTATTGTTTTCAAAACCTCTTATTTTACGGATTTCGAAGGTACCATCTATGTTGTATAGATAGTGACTATTTTAGAACGCTGCTGGAATTGATTTTTTCAATCAAAATAAAATAAGAACACAAATTTAAATTTTGATCATTTGAATGTTTTAGCTGTAGCTTTTACAGAGAGGCTGTTGATTTTTTTTACATTTAGAAATTCAAAATAACTTTTTTGTAAGTCATATCTATATTGTATAGTGGTTTCGAGGTTGTAATCAGAATTAACACTTCGATGATGGTAAAGTCCGAAAAATTGTTTTTGACCATAATTTAATATTTAATATAAAATTAAAGAAAATTGGAAAAAAAATTTATTCCAACTTTTCGAAATGTGAAAGACAACCTCTTGGCAATTTCTGAAGAATGTACTTAAAATTAAAAAAATATATTAAAAATCTAGGAAAGTATACCTCAAAAACTAAGAAAGATTTTTACCTAGTTTTCAGTTATTGACTAAGAATTAATAAGAGCATTTAGTGTTAGAACAAAAGTTGCACTTAAGTTCGTAAAATTTTGAAAAAAATTAACTTAAAAAAAAATTCACAATTTATTTCAAGAATTTTTAATCTGAAATTCAATTTTTCAAAAACTATTCACTTACGGCCATATTACAGACTTACATTTCATTTTTTTTCTTAACCGCCGTAATATTCACGCCGTTTAAAACTTGGTTTATAAGCCCTTAAACCGACTACATTTAACCGAACTAAACCGATAGAATTTAAACGACAAAATCTCGTTTAAATCGGTAATATTCACTCCGTTTAAGCAAAAATTCCATTCGTTTTACGTCGGTTTAAATTTGTCATTTAAACCGACCGTCGCATAGCATCGCAAGTATGAAAAAACTAAAAAAGGCTTTTCTTGACATTTATTTTTTGAATTGTCATTTTATATTTAAATAAAATAAATTAATTAATTCGTGTCAAACACAATTACGCATTAGAAATGTCTTTCATTCCTCTTTATCGTGTTTTACGTTGCGAAAAAATGTCAACAATAACGTCCACCGCATTGCGTCTTCCAAACATTCCATGAACGATTTGTTGCGAGTTGAATTCTTCTTGATCTGGGTGCAGTTCCGTGTCGGTCGTGAAATCGGTTCCAATGTCTATCATATTATATTAAGCAAGATGGCAACTGAATTCCATCAACCTAACAGCAATACCGCAGCCCAAAACCCTTCATAATGCACATATAAAATGCAACAAAAGTTTTTTTAACCGCTCCAAATTTTATATCTGTCCAAACTGAATTTTATTGGTCTGGCAGCGATACCGTGAACATTACACTACCATTATGCACTTTCTTAACAAAAAAATAGTATTAGCATTTTTAAAGTGCATTATAATGGTGCTATGGCTACGGTATTGATGTCGATGGAATTTAGTTTGAACACATAAAAATACTATGTAAACAACACTTGGATCGATTCAAAACACCTTTTTTTTGCATTAATGAATTTTGGAAATGCATTATATGTAGTGGTGCTAGGTATGAGGTATTACTGTCAAGTTGATGAAATTGGGTGCGGACAGTAACCACGAACTATTCTGATTTTTTTGGTTGAATTTCGAAAGTGCATTATGGAGATGTTAGGGCCACGGTATCGCTGCCAGACCATGGCATTTAATTTGGACACATATAAACATTATGCTCACAAAATTTGGAGCGGTATAATACACTTAAACTTCAATCATTTTTTGGAATTTTGAAAGTGCATTACGTTGGTCTTAGGGCCGCGATATCGCTAAAAGGTCTATGGCATGTATTTTGCACTGCGGTATACAAATATCATGCTCACAAATATCATGCGATATAAAACACTTTGATCAAATCGTTTACCAGCTCTCGGTATATAAGCCCTTTCTGATTAATTGGTCAACTCTACCCCGATGTGTGAATAACGTGCACAAATATGATGAGTTTGAATAGCCATCATCGCCGAAAATAACACCATTGAATATTTTCCACTGACTGAATAAACCAATAAAATGTTGAATATTACCTAAAACCATTTAAACCGTACCTAAACGACACGAAAATGCCTCGTTTAAGTTGGAGTCGGTTTATCGTAGTTAAACCGATCATTCGGTTTAGAATTTTGGTTAACGTCGGTTTAAGTGAGTGAATATTACCGATTAGTCGGTTTAAAAATTTTAAACCGACTTCTGAATCTAAACCGATTTTAAACGGCGTGAATATTACGGACATAAGCAAGTTATCGGTCGGTAAACAGATGTCCTAGGACTGACTCAATTTGGTCAATTTTAATAAATTAGTGCCCCCTGTTTATGCTCTTGTTTAGATCAAAATCTTAAGCTTGATTTTCTTAAATGTATTGCATAACCTTTCATAAACCACCTAGCTATCGCATGTAAACAAAGATTACTTAACAGGTTTAAGGTGATAACAAAGGATGTAATATTATATTCAGGTACATATGTAGGTACATCATAAATTTGTCGCCATCAAGTAAAAATAATATTGAAATATATTATCCATCAAAAAGGATCATCTTTGCTTATCAAAAATTTATTTTCAATTTTCTTTTGGTAATATTGATTACCTAGGATTAATTTCAAAGATATTGTTTAACTATCTATCTTCAAGGGAATTCTAACAAGGAACATAAAATTTCATAATACTATTTGGCAATATTTCCTAGAAACTAATATCAATTTCTGGATTATACAAACAAGAACAATAGTTAATTTGATAACATTTAAACTACATAACCCTTGAACCCAGGACATCCTGTCACAACAGTATAAAAGAAAATCTCTTAAGATGTTATCTTATAACACAAAGCCATTCCAATGAGCACTTTTTGATTGTCCAGGCATGATATGAATTTGTTTTTGAAAAACTTCATGTATAAAAGAAAAAATAAAAGAAAACAAAAATATAATAAAAGTTAAATATACAATGCTAAAGGATAACTTACAACTAGATGGGTTAGATTGGATTACTCATATACGTATACATGTTTTGTATGTGAGTAAATAAAGCTTAAAAGGTCATTATCGTCCCTTTTGATAATACAAAGTTTATGTGTATCAAGATACCGAAAAAGGCAAAGTTTTTTCTTTTATTAGTAGAAAAATTGCTTTTGTTGAATTTAAGTATGTATAAAATTGACAAATAAGCTTTGCAAGAAAAATAAATTTTCAATGATAAGAGATTTTATTTCTATCACAGACAGCTGTAAGTTTTATAGATATAAATGAATTTCAGAAACTTAGTTAATATTCAAGAATGGTCTGGATGTTGTGATGTTTTTTATGGAAGAGCCATACTAAAGAAACGTTTAAACATTTTTTTTCGGAAGTATTTTGAAAAAAGCTTTGTTTCATTTTCCCTTAAATACAAATTTGTGCTTTTTTTTAAATCATAATTAGACCCCTTTCCGCCAAATTATCGTAAGCGACATTTTCATACTGTCACATAAAGTTAATTATTTTATTTTTTCCTGTGCACCAAAAGCAATCGGACTTTTTGTCATCTGTCAATAACAGTATTGTTTATATTGTTCAATGCTGAAATTTGGCCTGATTTGTTTTGTTGCTGAGCAAACAAATAAACAAAATATCGCTTACGATAATTTGGCGGAAAGGGCTCCATATATGCTGCTAACGACTCTCCAAACAGGGCCACTGATCTCATTCGAAAAATGTGCGTGCTGATAGAAATATTTTGAAGCAAGCTAGAGCAATCAATAAAGCTAAAAGAACTTGGAGATGTGCGTAGCCACATATTAAATGTCGTCAAATTAAACTTAACAATTAAAAAGTCGATCCGTTATGAGACTGTTTTCAGTTTAAATTTTTTAAAGTATTTAAATTCTTTAATATTAAACAGGGTGTCTCTATATTCGAGTATTCTTTATTTTGGGCGATGATTCCTGGAATTATTCTAAGAAAAAAATAGTAAAAGGGATAAATTGTATCTCCCTCCCCGAGGCTGGAGGGAGCAATTTCTGAAAAAAAAAAAATGACTTAAAATAGTAAAGGAATATTATTAAAAATCAACAAAAGCACATAGAAAATGATGTGTTATAGCTTTTCCAAAAGCTAATATTCCATTTAATATGTGTTTTAAATCCAGTGTATTAGTTTTTAAGAAATTAAATTATTAAATACTAGGTATACAACTTTTTTTCTTAGAATAATCCCAGGCATCATCCCCCAAAATAAAGTGTACGAGTTAGATGACACCTTGTATAAAGTATAAAAATGAAATAGGTACTGCTAAAACTGATTTGTTATTTTTTAACAGGTGCTTTTGCCCTCAGATTTTGATCGTAATTTTTTTTCGGACAAAACAATGAAAATAGAATAAAGATTTAAGGAATAAATCAATTTCGACACATCTAACAGTTTAATCCTGATGTCGATATGTTTGTATAACACATTCTTCATTCAATTCTTACAACGATATTGGCATAAGAGTAATGATAGTCAGGGAGGTAGAGTTGCATATGTTGTATTTTTGACGTGATTAATTTTTTTTTCACTTTCCAAACTCAGCATCGCAAAATAATGTATTGCAAGTAAAGCGAGAAATAGAATAAAACAGCAACAGCGGCCGCCAACGTATTTCAATTGTTCAACACAGATACAAACAGCATCAGCAAAGTCAACAGCGCCGTTAGGCCTAAGTCCTAAATTTGCTGTTGCTGGTGATGGATGTCAAATAGATATAAATGTATAGGTGCTGTTGCTGGTGGCAATGTGTTTGAGAAATGTTTGCTGGCCAGCGTGCTGTTTGCTGTTGACGGTGCTGGTGCTGGTGCTGGTGCTGGTGCTGGTGCTGGTGCTGGTGCTGGTGCTGGTGCTGGTGCTGGTGCTGGTGCTGGTGCTGGTGCTGTTGCTGGTTCAATCTGTTTCATGCATAAGAGGCTGATTAAAACACGAAAAACTTTCTAATTATTAACTGTGTTTTTTTTTTGATTTTAAATACACTAATGCACTAATCGACGAAAATTATAAAAAATTGTATAGGTATAAATAAAATTTTTAATTGAAAAATTATTTTTTCCAAAGAAAAAGCATTTATTTAGTTTACTGATACCAACTCATTTTTCGTGCCAGATGGTTTTGATTTTATACAACATGAAACAAATTGTTACAGTGCGGTTTCAGTTCCAATTTCTTTTATATTTAACTTTAAAAACTGTGAATGTTATTAATTTTTTTCTTACTAAATTTACACTACACTTATATATTTATATGCAGAAAACCAATACTTAAATTTTCCTTACCTGGGCTAAACGCCTTCAATTGAAATTGAAAGTATTAAGCTTTGTTTGCTAAACTCATGTTTTACTAAACTGTAGTTTTAGACATATTGAATCAATGAACTCAGGTCTTAATTTTGTAATTATCAAAATAGGAGTAAGTTAAATTATTCGACTTCAGATATTGCAATATTAAACCAGAAAATTACAATTAATATTTTAAAGTTCAACTTAACCCACTTTTATCTTAGCATCAAATTTAAAAATGGTTATGAATATTTTCCATTATGTTTTAAAAATTACATAATATGGGTTTTCTGTGCTGAACGATGTCTTTTGGTTCCAAATTTTACACCAACAATTTTAATTAATAATAATTTATACTGTCCTTAAAAATATAAACAAAATAAATTTAAAATTTTTCGAATTTTTGCCTGAATCCCAGAGTAAGGGGAAAAAATTCCATACTACTTAGTCGTTGTCAGTACTTTTTTTTGTCAGCGTTCTGTAGAGTAGCCCGAAGATACAAACCATCAAAAAAAGAATTTTTCGGATATCCAGCGCGAAGTAAAATGTTGCTTTTAGACAAAAAAAATCTCAAATTTAACCTTTTTATCGTGAATACAAAAATCAATAGGTTTAACGTTAAATGACTCTTCTTCTGTAACACAACCCCCTAAACTATAAGTTATCAAATGCGAATATGACACACAATTCCTGCCCGACTTCTGAACTAGTGTTAGATTGAAAATTCAATTAAATGCCACCCGAGGATGATGTTGAAATGGATTTTAACTTTCTACTCATTTTTCTATCCTTTGACACTTTCTAACAAGATCATGCTAATAAATTCCATAAAAACCATGATGACATCGTTAGCATCAGATCAAATTTGAGGGTGATGGGATTAAATTTTTAAGTAGTCTCTTCGTGAAAAGCGTGCTTATCAAATATCCCATTAGGATCCATATTTTTCTTCGTCCTTATATTCCTTATTTAAATTGAGAAGCTGATTTTTAATTGAATATGTTTTCCTTCTTTTTTAGGAACCGAACGACTTCGAGGGAAGCCAGCAACAGCTTAAATAAATTTTTTCAGTCTTACCCGGTTATATAAAAATCCATCAAAATTTTCACACTGAGAATGGACAGGAACTCAGTGAGTCCACTGCCACCACCTGAAGCACCATTAGCTATGATGGAGAATGAAAAGTCACCACCTGGTAGTCCGTCGGCCAATGATATGCCACCACCTCCTGATGAAAAGTAAGTACAGATCCTTGTTTTGTCTAGTCTCTAGTCTATGGCTATGTCTTTTATGATTGAGTGAACTTCGAATACACAGTTATATATATCTATATTAGTTTCAGCGTGTAATATGGAAACTCGGATGTGTTATGATAGGATGCGCTTTGCTGATGTGTATGTGAAAACTTTTCCACATGGTTTTGTTAAAGTTTTTCTATAGACAAGTAGTTTTCGGTTTGGAGTGGCGTTGGGGGTTGGGTTGGAGGTGGAGGTTTTGCAAGGATATAAATCTACATTTAAATGAATTACAAATCAACTTGAACATGTATCACAGATGTTGTTCTATTGTTTCCAGTTGAAGTGGAATGGCATGTGAAATGGCAAGGAAATATGATGCAGTGAGAAGGAAGTGAATCGGAGGCAGAACACATATCCTGTCGATCACGTTTCGGTGCTGTCTTCTTATGAATAGATTTCTTTCGTACATCTGGAGCAAAGGGATACATCTAAAATATATTATTATTATCTGTGTATCTGAGTGTTCTGTATAAGGTTGTATAGGAAACTTCAACGGATAAACGTGAAGTCCTAAGTTCTGCCATTGTAGACTTTAACTGGATAAAGTTTTTCATTCGCATACAAGTATTTGCAGACAGTTTATTTCTTTTTATAATTTGAGGTGTCGTATTTGCTGATGCCATAGACGATTTTGAAGTTAAAAAGTTTACAATATTTAGATCTATCAATTTCATCCGCGGCTTGTGTTATTTTTTATTTTTTGTCTAAATTACCTATCATTCAATTTTATTATTTTGCTTTTTTATATAATTTTATAATTTTTGTAGTGCAATTATGTATTGGCTTGATTATTGTTTTTATTTTTAGCCTGGATGATACGATTTCAACAAAAAGGATAGTAAAAAGAAAAGGGTACGTAATATAACTTTATTTCAAAAACAATATGTAATTTTAAATGAGTTAATCTCTTGTATTAAAAACAAAACAAAAAATCACAAAATTTAGGCTAAAACCTAAAATAAAATATTTTAGCCTGCAAAATAAATTTGTTATACTAAATTAAAGTAAGGAAATTAGAGTTCGAACGGCGAAAATGAAATTTTTGAAATTTTACACACTTACACACTGTTAAATTTTTTTATTTCCATTTTTTTGGGACCTTGTAACCTATTACAAGTGGATATAAGAAGAGAGAGAGAGTTGAAAAAATCCTCTACACAATAATCATTAGCCGAGGCACTGTGGCGTATACGTACTTTTTTATCAGCATATAATTTAGATGATGTTCAGCCGAGTTATGTGCGTACGAACACAATTACATTTCAGACATTTTTAACTTTCAAGGTGTTTTCACGATTTTCCCACTTTTTGGTTCGAATTTTCTAATTTTGGTCAAATTTTCCAATTTTCGGCTCCGTTGTATGTTAATCTGTTTCAATATAAATCCAGCAAAAAAATCTCCAACACAAATCGGACGATATTTAGCCGCGAGTTATGCGCGTACGGACACAAAAAGGGATTCATTTTTTTTATATAAAGTTTTTTTTAGCTTTTCAATAATTATCAAGTTTTTATTAGTCGCAATTCATGCAGAGTTAACATTATATTATAATAATAGTGCCATCAGGGCTCCAAAAAAATAGTAGTGTGTTCTAAATTGCACGATATTTTGTTTAATTTTTATTCTATTTAATTCTGAACTACGATTTTTTCAAGTAGAAATTGTTAGCACCTCATTTGTGGAATATATCGAATATGCCACAAATAAGTTGCTATAAACTCAGACACTAGCTATAGATGTATCAGAATTAATAAATTCTTTTATAAAAAACAGTGACGAAATGCTTTATAGATATGATTGTTCGATTCATTAAAATTTGTAGTTTCTACGTAGGTATATATTCACCTCTTGTCAAAAATAAATTCATATTTAGGCAGTTCACACGTTTCTAAGATCTCACTGAACAAGCTCCATCGGCTCCACTGAGCAGGAGGAGTAACCTCAACAAAATTTCTGCGCTAAAAGTCAAAAACAATTTCCATCTCTTTTTTTATTAATTAATCAACTGCGAAAAAAATAATAGAGCAAGCGAATCCAAATTTATATCAGTCTCAGCTTTTTGACAGCAAAAGTAAGGATTCTCACTGAGGAATTACGTTCAGATTTCTGAGATTGCTGAGGTCTCTGAGATCTCAGATAGCATGAGAAACCTGAACTAGCTAATTGTGAATCAAATCTTACTTGAATATTTCATTCTCACCATGAGGTAGAAAGTGAGGTAAAAATGAGTCACAGAAATTTCTACTAAAATTGGAAGAAATTGGCAGTTTCGAGTGAAAATATGACGTGACGTTCTACTATAAGATTAAATTTGAATCGCAACGCAATAACTCATGTAAATATATAAAAACGTTTACACCGGATATTTCTTTGTGACTTTTGGTCGAATCCCGAAAAAAAGTTTCTAGTAGCATTGCAAAAGTAGTACCTAAGTATGTCACTGTTAAGCCACGAATTTACCGGAAAAAATTAAAGTTTTCCATCAACATTGGTAATAATCTGAAATGTTTTGTTTTTATTATTTATTCCGTACTTTTAACACGATGAAGTTGGTTACCGAGACACAGAATGTACTTTTGGCCAAACAAAAAAATGTTGAGAAAAACAATTTGAAAATAAAAAAATTTTAACTATTACCAATTTTGCTGAAACATTTAAAGTTTTACCAGTAATCTCTACAATATCTACATTTCCGAGTTTCACAGTAACAGATATACCGTTCATCAAAAATATTGTTGTGGCTGCTAACACCATGTTTTCTTATAGCCTCTTAGGTGCCAGTTATAGCTTTTATTGAAACTCATCATTGAAAGTTTTTAATTTATAGGTTTTGAGGAACTTAAAAAGCAAAATCAGTGATTATTTTGATGCCAATATAAAGCTGACGACTCAATTAATATTTATTGCCAAACAAATTTTTCATTTGGGCCCAACCTTTCACATAAATTGACTTTCTTAATTTCAGTTATTGCACTACCTTATCAATGATCATTAAAATAAAAAGCCATTTCATGAAAAAAGTTGGGCCGAATTGAATTTTTTTTGGACAAATGGAAAAGTCATAGAAAAGTGCCGCTCAACTTAGCCGTTCAGATTCGTCAATAAACTGTAGGTCCCCTCCATTCCTGCAGACACGCACACAGGAATGGTTGAGAGTTGTAAGTCACTAGGCCCTGGTTCTACATGAGCCATTTGTGCCACCAAATTTATTTTATATTATTATAATAGAATATTTATAATGTCACATAAACACTGTTTCAACAACAAAGAAATCAATTAAGTGTCCCATACATAGAAAACAATGTTAAAAAGAAATTGCAACTTAGAGGCATTGTTTTCCATGCCATTACTTTCTAAGTACATATAGTGACGCTAATGATGATAAATTACGTCTTAATTTCAATTGTGCGGCTAAAAGAAAGAACAATTTTACTCCCAAGTTGTTTTACTCAAAGGAATTTCTTCCTATAAAAAAAAAATAATACCCTCACTTATTCACTCATCCAACTAAAGCTCCGCATATGTAGTAGGTATAATATTACACTTACTCTAGAACACATAATAATTCCTTGACCTGGTTCTACATATACCTAACTTTCTATACTGCCTCTAAACGCTAGCATATTATAGCTAAACATAAATGACGAGCCATATTGTCTATGTCTTTAGGTACAAACAAAACGCTTATGTTTTTCAATTTCATAAATTCCTCTAAGCCACCCTGAACCAAAAACAAAAAAAAAAACATCTCTAGCTAGCCCCTATGGCCATTGCGATGCTAGCGGTAGCGGAGGAGCTTAGGGTACTTTATCATTCAATCAACAAAGATTACCCCCAAAACATTTCTACACCCTCAAAGAGCTCATCTCGTTTGTCTTTCTTGTTTCTGGAAAGAAGATTGCGTTCCTCCAAGAGGAAATATCTGCCGAGCGGTATGTGGTGCTCTCGACTTATAGTCCACAAAAAAATCAATTTGTTTTTGGAGAATTCAGAGACGCAAATACTCAGTCCACTCATATATTATTTAATACATCATGCATTTTAAAGTTAAAGAAAATATTTTTAAGCACGCATTACCTACATATACAATACATACAAAGATGCAAAGTGAATTTGACGTTCTACATATAAAATTCATAAGGTTCTTCCTCCCACACCCTGATAGGAACGCGAAATATTTTATAAAGATTTTCTCTGATGGTAACCCTCAAATGCAAAATATGATTTTGTCAAGCTGATTTTATTCATTTGCTTTCCCAGCGAGACACTCGTAGTAAGTAAATGGCAAAAAAATATTTGCATAAACGGGATGCAAATATTTTTTGTTATTGTGTTTTGCATCTCACAGATAGATAGAAAATTCAAACGTTCATAAAAAATAAAGTGCTGTGCATAAACTGTTGTTTTTGAAAAATTTTAGAAAATCGGTTATAATCATCAACTGCCAGTTAAAAAAATTATTAAAAGTTCGTGGTATAAAATTATAGATCCGTATAAAAATATGAAAAGAAGACACAGTACACATATTGAAGGTAATATATTGCGCATATTTGAGAATCGCAGTGACAAGTGTTACAGTGCCCCTAGTGTTACAGTGACCCTCGGCCACTATTTACAAAAACAAAATACAAGTAAATTGTCTCTTCGAATGTTTTTTTTTGAAACCATCGCAGAACTGAACAAAAATGAAAACTCGGAACCTATTACCTTCAATATGTGTAGGTACTGTGAAAAGAAGATCTTAGTTATGAGGTTTTCCAATGTTAAAAAAAAATCAAATTTTTTTGACAATTTTCGTCTTCCAATTGGCAAACAAAATTGATTCTTTCGAAAAAAAAATTCATTAAGCAGATCTGGATTTGGCGGCAGATCTACCCTGTTATTTACTCTATACACCAGTACAATTGACAGCTTCCAGTTTGACAACATAAGGTCCACAGACACAAATATACACTTAAATACCATGACACAAAAAAAAAATTCCATTCGTCACGAAAAAAATCAAATTTTATGCAGAAATCTTAATTTACCAAAGAAAAACCCCATTAATTTGAAAAAGCAATAATATAGCATAAAATGCATGAAAGGAGTACACAAAACTTACTTTCTCTAATGGTTTAAAACTTTACTGTGAACTGTGATGGCTAGATATTTAAATGCATTGAAATGATATCATTTTTAATCGGTTATATGAATAAAGTCGAGAGTAATAAAAAAATTAATTTTTCTTTCATCTTAGCACCTCATATATGGAATATTTGCAAAAAAAGTATGCCTTCTAAAGGGCCATTATAATTGGTTATAAAAGGTCAGTTATTTGCAGAAATTGGTCAGGCTTAAAAAAAAATTTCAATCCAGAGTTAAATTTCTTGAAGAAAATTAATTGACATTTGTATACATTTGCAGACGCCTTAAAAACATATCCATTTTCTTTTGATAATTTTTTTTTTTATAAAATATTAAACTAGCTTCCTTTATCAAATTGTTCAATTTCAACTTATTTACATAGATTTAAGTATTTAACTAAATGTTGTTATTTAACTGCTCCAAACTTAAAATTAATTTTGACAGATAATTTTGACACAGCATTGTAATTGCTCTTAAATGTGCACAAATAATGGTGCGTGAATTTATGTACATACTACTTTAAAGTTCTCGCTTAATTCAGTGCTCAGCAGTTACTTTGGTCACACAAAATAAATAAAGCGTCTGCCGACGCGAGACGCGACGCGAGGGCAGTGGGTGTGGCTACTACTTCGCATCAAAAGCCACATAAAAGGATATTAATAATTTATTTTTTCAACTAAATAAAATGTAGGTACTTGTAATTGCTATTTGGCTAGTAGTTTAGTTGGCAGGAAGCTTCACAACTCGAAATCCAGGATTAAAGCGAAATTGCATCCTTTCATTTGTTTTAATAATGATTTTGAAATAAAGTGGTTTATTAAAGTTTGATACATTTGAGAGCAAAACGTTACATGTAACATGATATCAAAAAAAATATACGTATGCACGTACATATAAATTATCTACATATTTAAAAAACTTGCGTAAGTCTGCAAGTTGTCGGTAAAAATCTATAAAGACTTAACTACATTGGCCACTTTTTGCAAAATTACAAAAGTAAAAATATTTTATTCCCGCTAGCGCAGTTTTTTTGTGAAAAAGAATATACACACTTTATTTTTAAATCAAAATTTAAGCTTTCTGCATCTTTTTTATAAGTTTTCCAGTGAGAAACACTATCCCAAAACGAGTTTGAAAATTTTCACTTTTGTACTTTTTCACTTTGTTGGCCAATTTAGTTAAGGCTCAAGTATTTAGACTGAATATCTTTTAATTAAAAAGTTCAATGACCTTAATTCCAAAATGCCATTCGTCCAGGTACGACAGTGGGCTCATCAGTTGGATGCTGTCATACACACCTTTTTAAGACGCAAATATTGATCGATGTTTACCAAAACTGAATATTCTAAGCCCATTTAATTTGTGTTAAAAGAAATAAATTATTTATGGGAGCCTTATTTATATTATGCTATACTTTACTAAAAATGTAGTTTAGGTTAAAGTAGTTTTATGTGAGAATAATATAGCACAATGCTGCACATACATATATGCACTTTAAACTTTAACATAATTATTTGGCTAAAAAACCTCTGATTTCCTTTTTGACATCAGCGATGTATGTACATCGTCAGATTTATTTAACAAATCTCAATTAAAAAAATTAAAAATCATAGGAGCAGTTTTCTTAGAATTGAATTTCTTACATACAATTTTATTAATATTTTAAGGGAAAAACTTGGTAAATACGTCAACTTTTAGTATTTTTTAATACACTTGTTTTGATTAAGGGAACACACTCTTTTTTTAGTGATTTTTTAAGAGCTGTATCTCTGTGAAAAGTGGTCGTACTGAGATGAAACAAAAAGCATTCTGAAGATTTATATTTTTTGTAAGAACAGAACAATTTTTGCCGACCAAAATACTGATGAATTTTTAATGGGAAGCAAAACATCTTTTCGAGTAAAAAAATTACAACTAAAATTTAAAAATTTTGAAAAAATTATTCAATTTTTGCTCCAATTTTTTTTTTCTCTAACAAAAATGTTTTTTTTTGCTTTTCCACTATCAGTATTGTAAATATTGCAAAACTTTGAAAAAAGTGGGCAGAAATTGTTCTTTTCGTTTCCATTTTGATGACAATTTCACAATGTTTATGAACCACCCAATTTGTTTCTTTAATTGGGTTTTTACGAATTTGATCATTCGGTACGTGAAAACGGTTCAATGGATTAATTTAAAATTTCACAGAAATATTGATGGTCTATAGTTCTTTAAAATGTCTTACCAAAATAAATACTGCTGTCAAAATTTGTAAAGCAGTAAAAGATTTACAAAAAGTCTTTAAAAAGTCGTTTTTTTTGACATTTTCTGAATGTAACGGCGAGGAGCCAAAAAAAAAAAAACGTTATAAAGTTTTAATATAATCTTGTAGAAAATTAATTACAATTTTTAAAACTACTCTTAGATTTTCGGTGTCATCATTCCTTGCGAAGATATTGATAGTCAAAATCAAAAGTCTTTTTTTTTTTATTCAAAGCCAGATGAACTCATTCAAAGCCAGATGAAGAAAAAAATCGTAGAATAAAGAAAAAGGACGACCTCAAAGCTGAATTAACAAGGTATCAAAACAAAACATTTAATTGGCTCAAAAAAATTTCAAAGAAAATGACAATGTTCAAAAAAAAAAAAAAAAAAAATTAAAATGTTTGGGTCGTGCTGCTTCTTATGATTGCGAAATAACGGTACCTTAAAAAAATCATTTGCTAAAATTTCTCAATACAAAAACTATATAGCTTCAAAATGCTTTTTGTTTCATCCCAATATGACCACTTTTCACAGAGATATATAGCTTTTGAAAAATCACTAAAAAAAGAGTGATTTTTTTGTTGCTTTAATTGTTTTGACAAGTGTGTGATATTAAAAATTAGGTTTAAAAAAAAAAAAAAGAAATAATGTCTACATACCCAAATTTTGAATATCGAATTTTTTAAAACGTGTTTTTGATTTTTTTTCTTTTTAATTTTGATATGCAATAAAATTAAAACTTATTAGAAGCTTTGCATATTTAAAATTGGTGTACATCGGTTAAACAGATAATGGAATAGTCTGAAATAAAAAAAAAGGTTGTATGAGAGGTACTGTTAATAAAGCTTAATGTTAATTGTGTTCCTGTTTTTTGGTAGATAAAACTAAAAATTAGTACCTAGACAGAGAAATTTTAATCAAAATCGTAGGAGTCGATTTCGAGAAATATAAAATTAATATTCTCAAACGTGATCGAAAATGGACTATGTACTGTACACGTTAGCCTCAGTAACAGTTAACATTTAAAAGAAATAATCTTCATCAATTATAAAGATTGTTTCTTTTATAAAATAAGAATAGATTACCCGTGATCAATTTTTTTTTCTTGTTATAGAGTTTCTCCCAATTCGTGCAGAATATTTTGGGGACTGATTTTTTGTGATCATTCTAAGATCATTCGTTGTATAGGGTAAACATTCTATTTGAAATCAACAAACAAACACTTAATTTAGAGAAGAACCATTTCTTTTGTATCCAAATTGAATAATTTTTAAGAAAAAACAATCTACCCTAACTCAAAGTCATTTGTATTGCTCTTACTTTGCAGTCAAATGGTCAATTGACTGGCAGTTATAGTTGAATGAAGTACTTTTAAACGGTTTTAAATCATAGTGAGTTTTGAAAGTCAGTGGGTCATTAACTGGCAGTCTTTAAACTGTAATTAAATTGAGTTTTTTTTTTAGTTAGATTTTTTAAAGATTGTCAGAAATGACTAAGATTTATTATTTAGGAAATATTCAACTTTTTCGTTATTTTTGAGACATCCTGTATTTATAAAATTTATAAAGTTCTAAGCCAATTGAACTATGAGGGCAAATGTTAGTGGGCTAGTTGTGCATTTTAATTAATAAGTAAGTAAATATAAGATTTTTATCGGTTCAAATAATTTAAAATAATAATATTTAAAAAAAAAAAATAGATTTTTAGAAAAACTCACGATTTGCTTCTTTTAATTTTTTGGCATAAGAATTTTCAATTTTAAAGAAGTTATACTTTTGTCAAAAACATAACATTGTATATACTCCATTTCTCCTAATTCTTGCACTGTAAGTTTTCAAGATTCCTAGATACTTATAACAGCATATTATGGCTTTAAAGTTCCACAAGAAGAAAGTCTGCAAAATTATGTCCTCCCTAAAAACTACTCAAGCAACTTCAATAAATTCTAGACATGAAATTCATTGAACTTACTTACTATATGCCTGATTTTAAATCTCGAGTGGATGATTTCAACCTTTTTATCCAGCATCATTTGCCCTTATGACCTAAAATTTAAGCCCAAATCCTTAACAAAATCCAACAAAAGGAACGTTTAAACTTTCATTCACTGCAAAGTATTTTATGATATCACTTTTTGAATAGAAACTACAAAGCACAACGACATAACGTACTATTTTTAACAACCGGCTTAAGAATGCCTGACATGTATCTAATATAAAGTGTAATAGTGCCACATTAGAAATAAGGTTGAATTGTCAATCGTAAAGTTGTCGACAGAATAAAACCAAAAACTTTCGGTTGCCAATTTCATTTTTATTTTTATTTCTTTTTCATCTGAGAATGAATTTAAAGAAAGTTTAAGGACATCATATAATAGTTATATATGAAAAGAAACGAGTCTAGTCCTTGTACGACTTTACCTTTAAATCCAAACTTTTGCATAAATATTATCAAATAACGTTGAAAGGAGGAAAAAGTTTATGAAGGTGTACTTGAATCTTACAACTTTTGGTAGAACGATTCTTGCACTACCTACATGTGATAGAGTGAAACTATTTTTAATCGAGTTTGTCCTTTTAAGTAAGTTTTCCTTTTCTACATGAAGATAGTTTTATAAGGAAAACGTGAATATTGTATACGGAAAAGTTCGAGAGCGATGATTTACTTATTTAAGTTTGTCGGGTGACAAGTTGTAAAATATATTCTGAAAGTTTGTTTGAGCACTTTTAATGCAAGGATTTGCTATGTAGGGTCACAAATTACGGGAGGGAGGGTACATGTTGTGATATGATGTACAGCGAGAGATAAAGGGCAATAACCGTTTGTTTTCTTCACTTAAGGCTATAGACAGTTAAACTCGTACTTGAATCAAATATCAAAAAGGCCATGGCATAAACTTGGCTCCACAATTGAGTATACAGGGTTTTTCCTAATTCGTGCACGATTTTTCGGGGAATAATTCCTGCCATCATTCTATAAAAAAAATTATTGAACGGGGGAAAAAGTATATCACTTTATAAATCTGCCCTGAGAGGAGAGCAAACAAAACTGTATTTATTTTTAAAAATAGTAGAATTTTAATCAAACTGTAAATTTTCGAATTTTTTAATCTTGATGTTAATCAATAAACTGTGACCTGGGCCTTATTGCACCACTAAGGTTTCACTAAGTATAATTACTTATAGGAACTTGTCTGGCTATAGCTTACCAGAGCTGTAAAATTTCAAGTAAAAGTACCAGGACCAGTTTCGGGAATTAAAATTTTATACTTCAGTAATTTGATACTGGTATTTGAAAACGCCAAGTACCTACCAGTATTTGTCAAGTACCTCGTTCGCAAGTACCAAGTATCTATACTTTATCAGAAGATATTTTCAAGTAATTGATCAGTTCTTCCATAACAAAAACTGGGTTTACAGTTACTGGTTTGTTGTTAACAGAAACACTTTCTTTTGATGAAATTGAAAACGAAAATTACTCAATGGTCTAGAAAGTACTTGAAAATACTGGCCAAGTACTTGGGCTGATTTATAAGTGTATTGCAACTTGCTTGCCAGTACTTGCTCGTATGACCTCAAGGTTATTCAGGCTTTTTCTACTCCTAAACTACTTCAACTATTAAAAAAAAAAAAACAATATGAAAAAGAAAACAGTGTCAAACAAAATAGTTTCAGATTCATAAAACAGTTCTGACCTTGCTCATTGCTATAAAACCAACAAATTGCCTACATATTCCTTTTTTCATTTTTTTTTTTTTGATAAAGCTAACGACCTTTTTCTTTTTGATTGACTAACAGAGCCAGATTAAGGGTTATGGGGGCCCCAAGCAAATACAAAAGTGGAACCCCTTTCAAATAAAAATATTTATTGATTTTTTTTTGACATTTTAAAAAGAAATTTACATACATAATACTAATTACAATAACTACAAATATTTTTGTCATTTAAAATATTTATTAAATGAATGACACGTAAATTAATTAAAATAATTTTAGAAAAATTCCATCACGGAATACAAGTTTTATATATAGAAGGAAAAAAATCCCTGGTTTGCTTATCAATTTCTTAAAAATAAAAAACTTTATATGTAGCTGAGGAGACCTCTGGAGCTTCCGATCCGTAGATAAATCCGGCCCTGTTAACTAACTTATAAAACTTAATGAAGCCTATAATAATCCATGCAATATAAGGCTAGTTTTATTGCTATGCCTTTGTATGTTTTTATAAAAATATATTCTATCCTGGGCACAGTCAAGTTTTTGATGAGCAATTAATGTAAGCTCGTCGACTCGACACGCCATCAACTGTTGAATCGGCTTTATCAACTGCCTCAAATTTTTACGCCCCCTTCTCATACATTGAATTTTATATTTAAAAAAAAAAAAAAAACAGTAACAACAAGATTAAGTTAAACACAAAAAAACCAAAAATAAAAAAAGGTCCCAAGAAAGACAAACAGGTGAGTTCTCGTGTTGACGGTAACTTTCCATTTACCATCACCAGGCAAGGATTTGAATGACATTGAGGGGTTGTAGTTGCTCAGTCTTGCTTACCTTGCCAACCATCCCTTCTTTAAGGGTAGTGAATTTTGAATTTGGTTGATTAATTTGATAGAAAGGTTGGTGAGTTCTGCGGCTTGGCTCTTGTTTTTGTTGGTTTTGGCACCACGATAGCGGTATACCTCTTAACAAAGATATTCCAGGACACGCAAACGAAAGTTGAAGTTTAATGATTCAAGGTTTTAATGTTGCACGCCGAACGCCACCCACCAGGTTGGGACTTTTTGGGTGGGGGAGAGTTTATTACCGAACCGTGTATTGAATTGATATTAGGAAATTGTGTTTCTGGAATAAAGAAAAACACACACACAAAAGACAACAAGTAGCTTAGGATAAGGGAAGGAAACATATTTTATGCTTTTTTTTTGAAGAATGAGTTTGAGTTAGCTGGATTACGTATTTATAATTTATAATGTGAAGAAGGAAGTAATAAAAGCAATCAGAAGGTAAATCTACCGTTGTTTAACTATTTTGGAAGGCTTCAAATGACATTGTTTATTGATAAAATCTTTTAGTTATACATGTTTGAGGAAATGAACATTTAAAGAGAAACTTGCGTGTACAATGTAATTAGAACATTAAGTGTGAAACAATTTGATTCTTTTCTGTTCACATTTTTGTGAAGTGATATACCCTTCATTTTAATTTATTTAGTTGAAAGATATTTTTAACTTTGGTGAAGTAGTGAAATAATAATTGAATGAAGCAGTTGATTTTTAATGACATGTTATTAGAGTGTGGGCTCTCGTTAATTTGAACATACGATAACTTGGACATTCCAATAACTTGGACATTCCAATAACAAATAATTTTTGGATTTGCGCATTCTATTACTTGAACTGACCATTTTTAAAGCTCGATACCTGGATTTTTTTCCTACATACATACAGTGGAAACACCCTGTTGGTGATCTATTTCACGAACTCCCCCCCACTTGTCAGAGTGGAAGGAACAGAAAAATAGATGAAAACGACACACTCATTCTACACTTCGATCCGATCGGATTATGTTTGTAATTTGTTCTACCTATTCTTTTGCTATACAATTGTCTAAATCATGTTTCTACTACTATCGCTTTTGTTTATAAATTGAATTAAACTTTATTTGAAATAAAAAAAAAAACTTTGAAATAAAATCCTATAAATTTTGGGGGCTCAACCGGGATTCGAAATTGTGGCGCCCAAGGTGGGGCCAATAGCTCAGTGGAAGAGGTGGCGAATCGCGGGTTAGGGGGTTCCAAGTTCGAATCCCGGTTGAGCACACAAAATTTATAGGATTTTATTCCAAAGTTGTTTTATATTTCAAATAAAGTTTAATTCAATTTCAAAGCGAAAATCATGGTTTTCAGATCCCGCTCTGGAAACGACCGAACTTGGACTCTTAATGTTTCAAGTATTGAAATAGTGAAAGAATTTAAATACTTGGGCTTTACATTGTCACATAATTTGGATCTTCGGGTTCATATTAATTATAAACAGGCTGCATCAAAAGCAGCAAAATAATTGTATGTGGTCAAATTTTTTTTAACAACAATTGTATAGATCCGGCTTCTAAGTTCAGAGTATTTGCTGCTACAATAAGAAGTTGCTTTTCTTATGGAAATGAAGTTTATGGGTATAAACAAGTGGAAGAAATTGAAGTTATCCAAAGATACTTTTTCAAACGTGTACAAAAAAAAATATAAAAAACAAAATATTTTTTAAAATTTTTAAATGCAATGTTGTTTTAACTGGAAAAGACATTTTTCTCAAAAAAAAAAAATCTAACCCCTATCTATATAATGCGGAATCCTCTATCATACCAGTGTCAATTTTGATTCCATCCTCAATTTTGATTTTACACAAAACCAAACAATAATACCCTATACAAATATTTTTTTTCGGAGCTACTACCTCTTGCGAGGAAGTGACAAATTCTCCAAGAGTATCTGTTGTCATATAAAAGTGCCGCTCACCTTAGCCGTTCGGATTCGGCAATAAACTGTAGGTCCCCTCCATTCCTGCAGACACGCACACAGGAATGGTTGAGTGAGAGTTGTAAGTCACTAGGCCCTGGTTCTTCATGAGCCGTTGTGCCCACCAAATTTATTTATTTATTTACTTTTTTTCACCACGGACTACGGAGTAATTTAACAAAATGGAGATCGACACGTACAAAATTACACATTCGAGATCTTTTGAGAATAAATGCAATGTTTTAAATAAATCAATTAGTTTGTTATTATTTCTAAAAACCCCAAGAGTTTAAAGTTTGAATTTTATACATTGGATAATCCTGAAAGGGCGTATAGCCCACTTCATAAATACTCTGAAACCGGAAATAAAAAGGGGCTATCTCAAAGGGTCCTCAAAATATGTGCATTTTTTCGTACAGTGTATTTGTTTTTTACTTACTTTACGTTTTTGAATACCACGACTAGAAATGGATGAATTCCATTGGAATTTTTTTTTTTATTAAAAAAAGAAAATTAAATTTGTTTTTAATTCCAAAAATTGAGAAAATAAAAAAAATGAAAAAGTTTAAGCATCTCTGGTATAAAAAAGTCGTATTAAAACCCTGGTGACAAACTTTTAAACAAATTGGCGCAACAAATCGATTAGGTATTATTAGTGCTAATATGCAACGTATGTTACGTTGTTGTATGTTTTTGAATATAACGACTAAAAATTAAAGAATTGGATCATATGTTTTTTTTGTAAAAATACTCTTCATAAATTGAGCCAAAGCACAAGTTGTAACAAAAATTAATTTAATTTTTCAAAGCATTTTCAAAGCATATGTTTAAATTGTTTTCCTTCCACTCTTATGCACAATCTGCACCTCCTAATAAATGCATACATATGTATGGTTATATGTATTATTAATTATTATTTCTTATTTATATCTAATAAATTCATTCATAGCAAATTAATTACATTTAATTCAGTTTTAAGTTTAAATGATTAACTGTCGATCCCGTGTTTTCTATTCAAATATTTCTGTGTATTAAATTGAATAATATTATTCTCATTCACATTTCCCTTTTTCATTCTCTTGGAACAATTTGATCTTTCCAAGCAACTGCCTCTTATTTCCATCATTTGTTTAAATTTAAATGCATGTTGACAAGTTCCATTGATTCCAGTTTTCCAACGAAAGCAAAGCCATGAACCAAGATCGAACCAGTTAGAAATCACAGATGATCCTACGATATTTTTGTACGGTCATTCAAACTTACATATGTACGTTCTGGTTGCATCGAACAAAAAAAAAATTATTCAAAATTCAAATTCAAAAGTACAAAACTAAACCTATCGAACTCAATCTTGTTCGATTCAATCAACTATATCACTAGGCTTGGAAGTTGGACGGGAACTCGCAATGTTTTGTTTTGAATATCCAGAGCTCTTCAAACTTAGCAACCGCAAGTCACAAACCAAAAACAATCCATGAAACGTGAGGCTCTTTTATCATTTGTTTGAACACTTGTTGTCAGTACGCCAGTGGACTCGTGATCATAAACATTTATTTCGGTTGATATTTTTTTGAATGCATTTCTCAGATAGATTGCGTGTTTCTTACAAATTTATATCTGATAAAAAAATTACATCAAATTTTCTTCCTAATAATCATGAATAGAATGTGTTAAAAGAAACCAGGGTTTTTGTATCTTAAATTCTGTTTAATATCTCAACAGTGTACCCGTATCTTCCGTTGATTTCTGAAATTCAAATAAAAAAAAATTAATTTAAATATAATTAAAGTTAAATTCAATATCCCCGGATATTATCATTCTGATGTGAATTCTCTTATGTGATTGCTAATTGGTTTGATCGAATTAAATTGTTGTCACAGATACCTACCAAAATCCAATCACGCACGGTCCATCTTATCGATCTAATATTGTTGGATTATAAAACGACAAATAAAATACAATAGTGCACGAACGGATAGTCTACCTATTCGTAATTAAACAGAAATATATCCCGTTTGATGCGAGAACGCAGAAATAGAATGCCGCGTGGTGGAACAACAACTGCGTAAGTAGACACGTTATATTATTCAAAAAAAAAAGATACAATTTGTATCTACGTACATTAGTTGATGTGCTTAGGGTCAGATACAATAAAATTCAATTCACACATAAGGGTTGGTCCGAAAAAATAAATAAAAGCAATTAGAAAAACATTTTAGAAACACTCCTTGCTTAGATGAGAATAACATTGCTTGAAAGTAGTCAATTATTGTTGCAAAATTGTTCTATGTTAAGATAGTATGTGTATCTTACAGATACTTATACTTATTTGAAAATAATTGAGCCGACAGACAAACAAAAAACGATGAGGGTCTCCCTGGTTCCTTTATTTTCTTTCTTCATTTACTTCTTATTGTTTTATTGCACCGAGTTATTATTAAATGAAGCCAAGCCAAGGCAAGGCGAATAAAATGCCTGTGACAGCTCAGCGTTACCACCTAATAGTCTGAGAGTTGGGGTTGTATATTCGATATCGGTTTTAATTCGGTTGATTCGGCTCTTAGTCCAGTAAGAATAGACGAAAAAATGCCAAAGAAAGGAAAAAATTCGTTAGAAGCTGAAATTTGACATGGACGTTGGTAATGGGACTTTTTTAAAACTGAGGGAGTTCCTCATCGATCCGATGATCGCTTAATCAGTTATAAGGGGTCCAAGGGTCGAGAAATGAGTTTTTTTTGCAAATATCTCAAAAACGGTTTGTGCTAGAGAAAAGTTCTGTTCTTTAATCTTGTGGCTGAGAATGGTCCTTTTGGATTTTTCGTACATGGGCTACAAGATTATGGAATGAAATTTTTCTCTAACACAAACTGTTTTTGAGATATTTGAAAAAAAAAACTCCCATTTTCATGATATTTGGCCCCTTTTCAGAGATTTTTTAGCTTTTCATTTGCTGAAACTTTTTAAAGGTTAATGCTACGAAATAACCGAAAAGAATTTTGTTTATAGGAAACTGACTCAGCTACAAGATTAATGAACTAAATTTTTCTCTTGCACAAACCGTTTTTGAGATATTTGCAAAAAACTCATTTTTAGACCCTTGGACCCCTTATGACTGACCTAGCGATGATTCCTTACCTCTCTCAGTTTTTAAAGAGTCTCATTACCAACGTCCATGCTTTTTACTTTGTAAAAGACTATTTTTCCTAGACTATCTAGGCATATTTGTGAGCACAAGATTAAAGTTTAACCAAAGCTAACTCACCAAATTTTGTAAATAAATAAATATGAGACAACATTTCGAATGCCTTTATAAAGACAGAAATGGGTAAATGATATCTTAAACTATATAAGAATAAAAGTAAGTAGCTAAAAACTGTGTTTTGGAAACCTGTTACTTTGGAGAGTCTAGATCCATAAAAGAGATTAAAATAGTGTTTGCGTTTTTCAATAATCAATCGCGTTATTAATTATTAACATGATTTTCTTGGCTATATTAATCGTACAGAAGTTTTTAACTTTATTTTGTAGAAAGAATGTTCTCTAAAGATTTGGCATTTTCGAAAACTGGTTCCACTTTAAGGTTATTGTCGAAAAACTGTCAAGAAGTTGGATTAGAAAAGGATTTTTTAGTATTCCGTATTATTTATCTGAACAAAAAGGGAGAAACAAGAAAAATGCCAATTTATAACAGTTTACCACTATTTAATGTAGGCGCTTGTCTACATTATATATCTATGTACAAATCTTATAAATAAAAATTAAATAAATTTGATGGCACAACATCTCATGAAGAACTAGGGCCTAGTGACTTACAACTCTCAACCATTCCTGTGTGCGTGTCTGCAGGAATGGAGGGGACCTACAGTTTATTGCCGAATCCGAACAGCTAACGAGCGGCACTTTTCTGTGACAGGAGATACTCTTGGAGGATTTGTCAATTCCTCGCAAGAGGCAGTAGCCGTTTTTTCTTTTAAATAAATAGGTGGCGGGGCTGAGGATCGAACCTTAGACCTCCGGCATGACAGTCCATCGCACTAACCATCACGCCACGGCTACTACAAATACATATCTTATATTTTTATATTTTTGGTTCTTGTGCCTACGTTCTGTAAATGTTACTTCTACAAAATTAAATGAGAAACGTTGAAAAATGGAACAACACCCGTGTAAGAGTTACAAAACATAGGCATAGGAATTGGAAGGTCAAAGACGAAAAAGTTTAAATATTTTTGACATTTTCGAACTATGTATATGAAAAATATGTTTTCATTCAACAATTAATATTGTTTGACGTTCTTGAGAATAAAGAAGTTAACAATCGATTGACTCGGAGAAATAATTCATTTGAATTGAAAATAGGAATCATGTCAGGTAACATCAGTTTTGACATGCCAGTTCCCTTACTTTGGCTCGTCAATCTGGTCGAAGAACCACCAGGTTGACGAGCCATTGCTGGCCAAAAACAAAACACCTGAATCTTTGTTTACACTCCATTTAATGTTTTTAGACTTAAAAAATATTTAATGGACAGTTGCACGTATCTACTGTCTAGATAGAACCGTTTATAAGACTTTTGTTTAAAATTAAAAAAAAAAACGTACACTATTTGCACTTTTTTACATTTTCAAAACAATTTTTTTAAAATACAGAATTTTGAGAAGCAGAATATTGAAATACTGAATTTTACTCATACAGTATGTTGACCCTACAGTATTTCGACCACAACACAAATTTTAAGTTAATTACCATGACATTGTACCTACTTGTATTTAAAAAATTAAAGTACATTTTAATTTGTAATTAAGGTAGTTGTAGTTGTAATTGTACTTACGCTTTAACAGAATAGATCTGGCTGTAGGTATGTATATATGTTTATTAAACTTATTATATAATGTATCGTGCGAACATACCGCTGTTTTCTCTGCAAAAACCCTGCAAAAACCGAATATTTTTGATAACGAATATTTTGAATTGCCTTATAAGAGCCCATTATTTTTACACAAATAACAATAAAATGCGATTATCACTTTTACAAAAAACTTAATTATTTCCAACACTACCTTCTGAACTATGAATTGAACATGTACATTTTCAACAACAAAACAAAAATCAAGGCGCAACCCCATGCTGGTTCTGTTCTGTGTACCGCATTTATACAATGTACCCATCGTACAATATATGTGTGTGTGTATCAGTGGCGTGGCGTCCATATAACACGATTCCTATCGAGTTACCTTTTGAAAATCTCAATCATGTTTATTAAAAAACGAGCAACATTAATCTAAATTACTAGAAAATTCCTTAAATATGTCGAAAAAAACCATGCTATTTTTTTCCATAAGAAAGCAAAAATAAAACTCGGTTTTCTACGTCTTATTTCGTGAGTTTTAATACAAATAAATGAGCAAGAGCAAACAGAACAAGCTTGTTCTATCCAGCAAAAAATTTTAAAAGTTCTATTTGTGTTTCTTGTAGGGTATGAAGTTGTAGAAGAGAGAATTTTGTATGTCTCACTGTTGTATGAAGTTCATTGAGCAGGGTAGGGGTAGTTTTCTGTGCAAAAAATTAATTTTAATTCGAAAAAATAACACGCTTTTTTTCGTCTTATTTCAATAACTTCGTATGTGTCTCGCTGCGTTGCTGTGTAAAGTTTGCTGTGGAAGTCAAGTAGGTTTTTCTTTAAAAAATACAGTTCGTACACGTTTTTATTTTATTGTAAAATTAAACTTTTATGACTCTTTCTATACAAAATTTTTAAATCAAAACTTAGACATTCATAGTTTAGTTACCTTTATGTTTTCGGGTGACTAATTTTTCTTCGACTTACCATTTGAAATCATCCACGCCACGCTACTGGTGTGTATGAATTTAGAATCTCTAGAAAGATATATGCATCAATAAAAAGTGACCAAACCGAGAAAATGGTTGATGGGTCAACGAGATGCTGTTGTTCTTTAAAGTTGTCGTCTCTTGAGTGTGTGCCTGTGCAGCACTTCAGGCTAATTGAATTTTTCCTCCAATTTGTGTCCCAATCTCCAAACCCAACCCAACTCAATGTAATATAGATGAACGTAGGACGTATGTAGAAAATATAAAATTCAGATTTTATTGAAATTATGAGATGCACAGCATCTTACACATCATAAAAAAATGACTTCAATCTTTGTTGTTTTTTTTTTATGATGTGAGTGTATGTGTAGGTAGAAAAATGAAGGAAATGTCTAATTTAATTAAAATCTACTGTGTTATTCCTTAATAAGATTTTTTCTTTTTAATTTATTTTCCAGACAAAGAGTTCTTCTAAAATCACCAATGGCAAAGGAATAGGGCACGTTTTTTTATGGGGCTTATTAAAAGTTCATTGGGAAATAGAATAATTATATTTAATTATTCATTTTTTTTTGTTAGATTTTGCACACAATGATCGTCATAATTCAAATACAAAAGATGATATAACTTGTGCGCGTCATACATATGTTGCTTTAAATAAAAAAAATTGAAGTCAATTTAAAAGAATTACAAAATGTTTACATTTATATTTTGAATCTTCTGTTGACAAGAAGATTGACAAGGCATTCAAATAAAAGGATTTTGTTAATTTGGGTTAGTCAGATTTATGACCTATAGTTTTGTTGTGATAATTTGATTAGGTATACACAGTTATACAATAATGTAGTTTTTTTTAGGTACGTTTTATTGGTAATTCAAATCTAGCGCAGCAATACAAGTTCAATAAAATGCTATATCCACTTTTATGTCCACAAACTACGTTACCGACATTCAAGGTTCAAGTCCACACTCTTTGTCCACTTTTATATTCACTAATTTACTGGCTTATTTATCGGCACTTTTAGTTTTGTTTTAGGAAATTTTACTGCGCAAGCTAGAAAATTGCCAATAAAACGCATCTTTTGTCGATTTTTGACTTTTAGCAATTCGATAATTACATAAGTAGGGTGACAGCTCTAGAGATATTCTTGAAGAATTTCTCACTTTCTCGCAGGGGGTAGTATGCAAAAGAAAATGACATTTTTTTCAATTCTAGACTTGTCGCACGGCAGTCCAAAAGTTTGCCAAGTCGAAAAAATATATTAATAATCGGTGATCGTTTAAAAGAAAGAAAACGAGCTTTTTTATATACTTACCTAACCTACGACTGATAAATTTATAGGTATGACTGATTAATTGCCATATTTGTTGTCACAAAGCTGACAAAATAATGAAATTTCATTTATAAAAACAATTTACAAAAATGATTACAAAAAGGCGTTCTGATGCACGGGCAATATGCCAGAAAAGAAATTTATTCTTTCTTGTTGTTTTTTATAATTCGTAAAATGGTATATGTAGGTTCTATATTTACATAATGATAGTATATTTTTGAAATATAATCCTCATTTGTATAATACTTGTAAGTTTATCTATGACCAATTCTGATATACTGATTTTAATCGACTCGCAGTAGTTATTTCACCAAATTTTAAATACTTCATTTTCATTACTATGCACCTAATGTATAAAAAGCAAATATATAAAAACATATTTAAAACTGCAACAGTGATCCCAATGCTAAAGTTGGATTAGCAAGAATTTTTTAATTCAAACAAATTGCAAGTTGAAAATTTGAACTTGCGAAAGCAAAAGTAACATAAAGCCAACAAAATTTTACCAGATGAAAACTACCCATATACCTACATAATGTTATGCATGTTAAGTCTTTAAGAAACTCATACATAGACAATTAGTGTGGAATCAATAACTTGTGGGATTCTTAGCTTCTAACGAAATATTTAGCGTTATAAGGGTGGTTCATAGTTTTGTCGCTTCAAACTCAAACAAATTTCATTCATGTATATTATGCAATCTTTTATGATTGACTTTGAAAGAGCGTTGTATTGACTTGTTTTTCAATACAATTTATGACGATGTCATACTCATCTTAGGCAAGGCGCTCACTGAAGTGTTGACGAAGTAGAGTGGTAAAGGAGTAGCGAGTGGCAGTGGAGTGGTGAACAAGTGACATGGCAATGGAGTGGCGGCAAAGTAATAAAAGTAATTTACGCGCACTATGCGGTGGCAAAATACGTTCACCCGCTCTCGGTCTATAAGTCAAAAATCACAAGCATACTCGTATGTAGTACAAAAATCCACTTCGTCACCATTTACTTGCCATACTTGATAATGAAACATGTTCGAGATATGTGGCAGCAGACTGGCACCACACCATCTGCAAAATATCATGCCACCGTTACACCACTTTGATGAGCATGTCTTCATTTAATTACATAGGTCTTACCAATTCCACCTTCTACTTAGTCACCACGCCATTACCACTCCACTTCGTCACCACTTCAGTGAGTGCCTTGCCTTAAAATGGAGACTAATTTAGTTTAAAAAAACAAGAAACGGACATAATATCCATTCCACGATAAGTAATTTTCGCAGTTTACACCTCTATGCACATTATATCTGTTTGTTGTTCTTGAAACGGACATAATGTCCATTTGAAGAGTATATGTTACATATCTTTCAAATAGATTCTACGTCTGCTGTCGAAATGCTTTCGCTATTCTTTAATATACAAATTTTGTTAACAAAATTCAAAAATTGTTTTTTAAAAATTATTTATTGAAACTTTATTATTTTTATGTCTTTACGATTTGATGGTAAAATAAAGTCTGAACTTCTGGTGATGCTGACCGGCGTAAGTCACCTCGTGATCTTGTCTCTAATGTGATGTGTATGAGGGTTGAAATATGAACCGAAGATCGATGCACGTTTTTAAGTGTCATTCCGATGCTCAAGTGGTTAAACGATTATTTTTATGGTCTTGTAGATAATTTGGTTTGGTGTCAATCGTTGATCATAAACAATGATATTTATTGTTTCCTGTTGAAGATGATATCATGTTCAATTTCTGGGGTTAGGTTTTGGCATTCTGGAGCATGTGTAACTTACATGAAAGTAGGTATATGTCCATTTTGATCGGACATAAGGGCTAAACGAATAACAACAACTTACCATACATCACTAACTGCCAGTTGTACAAAAATGCTTAAGGGCCAGTTGTACAAATATTTGATCCGTGGTTCAGGAATTTTAAGTCACCAATTTCGGCGGATTAACTGTGGTTCAACGATGGTTCAGGCATGTAATTGGCTTTTAGTGCATATTAGAACCTTGAACCATCGTTGAATCTCAGTTAACCCGCCGAAATCGGCGAGTTAAAATTCCTGAACCACGGATCAAAATTTAAACCACGATTGAACAACTGGCACTAAAAGGTTCAAATATTGATCTATGGTTCAGGAATATTAATTCACCGATTAACTGAGATTCAGCTATCTTTCAGGCTAGTAATTGGCCTATGCGAGTATTTGAATCTTGAAATATCGTTGAACCTCGAAATCGACGAGTTAAAATTGCTGAGCCACAGGTTATATATTGAACAACGTTTGTAAAATTGGCCCTAATCATGGCATCTAATCATGAATCATAAAACGATTTTGTTGCGGCGCAGCGGGAAAACATAATGTGCGGCTACATAATGTTCCTGGATCTAAAATCGGACATATAGCCAAGGACATTATGTCCAGGCAAGAAATTATGTCATCCCACAGCAACAAAATCTTATCAAGATTCATGATAGTTACAAAGTGATGAATGATAAGTTTTTGGTGCAATAGGGCTCTGGTCGTGATCAGCGTTGCCGCTCGAAACAAAATTAACGTGCCATATTTTCTGGAAAAACGTGCCTTTTTTCGTGCCACATGAAAAAACCAAAAATTCTTCTATTTTCGTAAAAAACCCTGTAATCAATTTTATTTCAGGGTGTAATACAATAACAAAAACTAATGGAAATCGTTTGCTCTCTTCGGGCATTGTCAAAACTGATGTACATTTCTGCACACTTTTTACGGAATTTGGACCAATACAACTCCACTCATCATTTAGTGTATCACCATAATATCCCTACAACATTAGGGCTTAAATAGGTTAAAGGTTAAATTTAAACAAATTGCTCGGAGTTCACAGATCAGCTTACCATTCATAAAAACAAACAATGTTAAGTTGTTCATTCATAAATTCAGGTCTTCTTCCTGAACCTTTGTATGTTGCAAATGACCTTTCTGCCTGCAATGGCAATTCATAAAGACCTTTATATCTACATAGAAGTCATTGTAAATTCAACAGGTACTTTTTTAAAGTAAACAAATATAAATTTAGAATCCTAACAGTTCCCCTTAACACAAGAAAATTGTTTCATTTCACATAACAAAATCATAAAAAACATGAACTGAATTAACCAAATGAAAACCATTTTGAAGGATAAAATCAATTGATTTATATATTTTTTTTAACATTTCATATGACAAAATTATACCGAACGTTAAATCTTCAGATTAAAAATTTGATGAGAAAAAAAAAAAATCTCTGTAATAACAAATTATCAACTTCACCATTTAAAAACAGTCTTATAGAAAATTTCCCTTTTTCCATTAACAACACTACAACTTTCCGTCAAAAGAAAACTAATCACATACTTTTCCTTTTGCCACCCAAATGGCAGATGCACGCTCTGTGGGGCATGTTTTTTTTATAAGTTTACAAGTGCAGATTTAACATCTTATGGAAAGAAGGAGAAAATATAGCTGGATTCGTCTTCTATGAATGAACAACAACAAAAAAAAAACGCAACAAACAAAATAATACAAAAACAAAAACTCTATCATGTGTGGTGGCGAGCAGCTCAGTTGATTAAGCAACCACAACTAACTTTATCGAACTCATTGTCAGTACAATACCTGGAATGGGTATTCAACTTGGATGCAAATGTGATTATAATGGTGAGAGGATGCACTAGGTGGTTTCAAGTGCAAGAGTTTATCCCATGAACAGGTGCCCACAGCACAATGTAGCCATAATATAACTTTTCCCACACTTTATGCTTGTTTGAAAATTCGTCTTTTTTCTTTCTCAATAATAAATTAATTTTGTTTTCATAGTAGAAAGTTTGAGACTTTTCACTTTTGTTTGCAAAGAGATGAAATTTTAGAGATAAGTACAATTTCAAGATACCTTTAACAAATTGAAGGTCTCTAGGCAAGGCTCAGGTTATATTGCATTTATTGTAAAACATAATCATTTTGGGTTCCTAGGGCGTATGCGTAACCTTTTTAGTATGAAATCGTATTTTTATGCTTAAATTTTATACCTGTTCATAAGGTAAGTAACGGTTTCGTGTAAGAAATTGTGAGATTTTAATCAAACAAAAAATTACGTTAATGGTTTATGTCCTATACCATTCGTCGGTATGTGCGTCTGCACATTTTCCGTACATCTAGCTAAAGCCTAAACGAGTAGACCGATTTGCTTTGAATTCGGTACATAGCATGTACCGATTTTATGATTCTTGAGAAAAGTAATTTGAATCTTTCTTTTAGGGTATTTTTAGAACGATAGCTTAGACGGGTCTTATTATTTTGACTTAACTTCATACCTGTATTGGACAAAGTAATTGTAATAAATCCGCATTAGGTACAGGTATAAAAAAACATAACCAAAATAGAAATTCGAAGGCTTTTGAGCAAATTGTCTTAGTTTTTGGTTATTTCTAAAATGCTTTTGTGGGGATGTGTTCTGCTACGGACTTAGCTGCATGCAAAAATTTGGACCAAAAATCGCTACTTTTAAGTACTTCGTATGTGTTGTTTTTGTATTTAAAGATATCCATTGTACTGTGATTTACAGTGTCACAAAAATTTAAAAAATACACCCATTAAATAACGCATAGAATTCGTTGCATGATGCGTTGGGTTGTCGATAACGAATTCCGATCGATTTAACACTAACGTTCTTATAGATTAAGAGCAAAATTTTGATTAAAATTGACATTACGATGATAAGGAAGATGAAAAAACTGTCTAAATTCATGTCTGTCATTCTGTATGTCTGTCTATTCGACATATAATTTGCCATATAATTTTTTTTAGCATATGTATATTTTAAAATGTAGTGTTTTAAAAATAGCTCCACAGATTTAAAAGTTATTTCCCAAAAATAGCTGTAAATGACACACCTCAACTAGAACCATTGTTTTTTTTTTTTTGGTTTTCGCTTTCCTTGAAAACGAGTTAGCTCATTTTGATGAATTTTTTTATGGAAAATATTTTGAAAAGTCTTTATAGGTATAACAAAATTTTGCAGAAAAAATATTTTTTTGGTTTTTAAAAAGAGTTAAAATTTCGTTTTGAAAACACAATATTTCGAGAATAATTTGCTCGATTTGTATTAATCCTGGCTCCGAGCGGATTTTTATTGTTTTCTATAATACATATTTATTCAAAAATTATTCTTATAGTCAAAGTTAACGATACCTCACATACTGTTAAAAAAAAAAAAACCCTTAAAAAAAATCTTATTTTCTCAAAAATAACTTCTACAATTTTGAATAAAACTGTTTGGTATACCAGAGATCTATCCTCTATCAAAAATCAAATAAATAATAGGTAAGCCATTATAAAAAAAAGTTACCTTTCATAAAACCTGTGTTCCTATTTTGCATTCTTATTATCTGCTTAACCGATTTAAACAAAAAAAATTTCTACAAGAGCTTCTAATAAGTTCAAATAATATTATAATCAACATTAAAAAAAATTGAATACCTACCTACAAACTTTTTTGGGTCTTGTAAATTCTATATTTAAGAAACGGGTTAGTGATTTTTTTCAAAAATGAATTTTTAAATATTATTTAGAAATGTAAAATTTTAAACATGTAAAAAAATATTTTTTTTTTAAACCTGATTTAAAATTAGTTTTTCTCATAAACTAAGATTTGTTAAGGAAATCAGATGGTGTACACAATGTTATTTTCAAAATAGCTTTAGTAGTTTTTTTTTGAATAAATTAAATTTGATTTAAATATCAAAAACTGCTTGACCAAAAATTACTTTTATCGCAATTTTTTACTTTAAGTAATTTGAAAATATTTATTGTTTGTAAAATGGATCATTTATTTACCCATCACCAGTGCTCAGATTTTTATGTGCTAAAAAACACAAAATATGCACATAAAATGAGAAAATAATCGCTTAGAACATGAAAATATGCTTTAAAAAAGTTATTAAAAAAGATGAAAAAAAAAAATGAAAATTTAAAAATAAATCAGTCTTTTATTCAAAAAGAAAAAAAAAATATTATTGAAATAAATCTACTTTACTACTCTGAGTTGAAGATATAATTTTAAAAAAAATAAATTTAAAATCTGATTTGAATTTGGTTTATATGTACCTACTGTAGTTTTTCCGAATTTTTTTAGCCTTGGTAAAAACTTGGTAAACTTGGTCTCTTCCATGTACCTAAGTTTGAATGCAAAATTTTGTATGCACTTTAAAAGTATGCACGTAAAATATGCATTTATTATAAAAATATCTAAAAAATGCATTTATATGCATTTATATTAAAATATGCAAAAATATGCTCTAACGATTGAATTCCATTTTTAACGTAATTTCATGATTCGAAAAACTATCTTATTTGTTTGCTTCTACGTTAACCGACAAAAAATATGTATTAACATCGAAATTCTAGCTCTGCCCATCAGAATAATATAGCAAGTCTCTAAATAAAGTCAGTATCTTCAAAAATAATTTCATAACGTTCTTTTAAAACCTCATGTCTCTTCAAAAAATTAAACTTTGCAGAGCCATTGACTTAATAATTAGATTTTTACCTTTCTCTGCTTTTTTACAATAATTTTTTTACAATTTGATCTCTTATAAAATTAAAATCAATACCTTTGATGAAGAATTATAATTATATACTCTGTCTACAATCCATACTGTTGCAACCAACCAACAAGTTATTTATTCATTACCATGTTTCCCACCACAGCATAACTAAATACCAATAAAACTTTCTTTGCTGCTGCTGAACTTAATAGAAAAAAAAATCAATTACTATGTACAACAAAGTGAAATAAAATATTTAAGGAAAAAAACAAAATAAATGAACATTTACATCGCACTAATCTAACAGCTAGGTGTAGTATACATAGCCGACGAGCCACAATCAGCTGCATCATTTACAACCTCAGCATCATGAGCTGTTTCATTGATCACAACAACGCACCGCGCCGCCATTTCTACCGTGCCAAATGAACTTTCGACTACCAACCACGACTAGTACTACCAGTTTCCTGCATACAGACTTCAGTCTCCCGCGTACAATTTACGTTGAGGAATTAATCGTAGCTATAATTGTTTGCAACAATAAATCCGGCGACCTAATGGTCTACAAAGTCATCGACCCCATCATCAGCTTGCGCACATATGGTCATATGTAGTATCCGGTGCAGCAACAGCGGCCGGTATGGCGGCAAATCTCTCACCATATTTATAGCCCGTTTGGGAGCGGGCTTGGTTGCTGCTGTATACCATTCACTGATGCTGCAGCCGCTGAGATCGATGGTATTTCTGTGTCTTTCACTTTTCTTTTGGCTTCTTCAGACAAAACCTGGCGATGATGCAGTAATTCTGTGGCATGTGCAACTCAAATCGAGTATCTTAGCATCGCGAATGGATCACAAGTCTAGTGACACAAGTCAAGTATTCATCGGACGATGATGATCACGATGGAAGTCGTGATGCTGTGATGGTTTTTAAGAGATACAAGTACAAGGTGTTTAACTTTCAAGAAGCCTTCCGAAGGCGGCAAACTAACATGTATGCATTGCTGATGATTGAAATGCACTGAGGGACCCATTTTTGGGCAAGAAATCTCATTCCGGTCGACTTTTAGTGGGTCAGTCCAATCATATATGTAACTCATCGATAAAAGGCTGCACCGACAATATGGAACTTTCAATAACAATCACCCGAAGGGCTGAAGACGATGGGGCAATACACTGGGAGTTTTGAGATTAAACACTTGTACTGCATCGCTTAGTTATGTTTTAGATTATTGTATTTTGGAAATGCAGCTGTTGGTATTTGGGTCAACAAATGGAGGAATGCTGTTCTATGAGTCGGTCTTATGATGGGATGCATAGCGTATAGGCCTTAAATTTATATATGATGTTTTTTTTTTGTTTGTGGGATTTTTTGTAATGCAAGCTTTTTTTTGGTGAATATGTTTTCCTTGTTGGGATTTCTCCGAAATTGTGCCACTTAAGCAGTTGTTTATGAGTTTTGTTTTGTGTTTTTTTTTTTTTTATAATTTCTGAAATGTTCTAGGGATGAAGTGTGAACAGCCTGAAAGTGTTTATTGATATCAGATGTTGTTTATTTTTACAGGTTTGCTTATATGGAAGTGTTTTTATTTCAATAATGAGCAAATATTGTTGGGAATTTTTTTCTGTTTAATTTTATTGAATACTGTGCATACTGGCATAAAATAATATTTTGTATAGAAATTAGTTCTTGCTTTAGATTTGCCGAAATTTAAAGTTGATCGGAAAAAGACAGAAGAATAATTTGTGCAAATTTATTCATCTGCTTTTAATACAAACAACATAAAAATAATAAGAAACAACTAGGTAATCATTTGGCTGTGACATATTATAGTACCTACAATTGCTTTTGAACTAGCTTTTTTCTTTTTTATTCAAATCATTGAATTTGATTGGGCTGGGCATTTTCGAGAGAAGGTTAGATACACCATTTGACAAAATGAAGAATAAATTAAAACATTATATTCCACCGGAGGTTATTATAAAGCTAAATCAGAGATATCTACCATAGGGTTCCCTGCAATATTCTATGAAATCAAAGGAGGACACATTTTTTCTAAAAAAAAAAAAAAAAATTGAAACCTCATTATAAATAAAATCCTCCTTGCCTGGAAAAAAAATTTAGTTTTAAATGAGGCCCTAGAAAGTCTTACATAGTTTTTTTTTTTTTAAGGGACCAGCAAGGGTTCTTATCGAAATCATACTAGGCCCTCGCCTAGTTTTTATTTATTTTTGATTCGAGACAAAAATAAATAAAAAATTTGGAATATTTGAGATTCGGTACTGGGCTTTTTTGCTTACTGGTCTGATACGCTAACCACTTCTGGCTTTATTCGGAATACAAAAGTTCAATGTTGAAAATGAATAACTATAAATATAAATGGGTTATTTCTGATGGGATAGCAAAACTTTCTCAAAGAGTTTTTACTATCAAGAGCCTATCGAGTATTTTCTACGTTTTCCTCGACGGAATTTTCCCTACTGTAAATTTTTGGAAGCCTTGATTACACTTGGAAAAACTTACCTATTATCCATACACGTTTTGGTATATTTAAATCAGAAAAAGACATAAATAATATTAAAATAGAAATACAAATTTTATTATATAATTCCTTCTACTGATATAAAAATTGTGAATAAATTTATAAAAAATTTGCAAAGTTCAAAAGATTTTGAGGAAAATTAAAATTTTTTGCTATAATCTTTTTTTATTCATAAGAATTTAAACTGCCTAGCATTTTTGACAAAAATTATGAAATTTTTTTTACACACATAGAGCGAATCCGTGCAGCAAAAAAAAAAATGTGCATTCCAATTGATCCTGCCATCTGCGAGATATGTAGTAGTAGTAATACAGAAAAACTACATTTACCATTGAGAAAAAGTATTTGAATATGTTTAGACTAGTGAAAAAATTTCATTAATTGTGTCATTTTATGCCAATTGTTTGTCATATAGCAAGATTATGACATAGATTATGTCTCAAAGCAGGAATATGAAAAACAATTGATATATAATGACAGAAATAGTCACATTTTTACACACAAAACACCAAAGGTATATACTTTTCAAATGACCCATTTATTATATCCTTCAGATTTTTTAAAAGGAGGACATTTTTAAGTGAGGGAGGACGGGAGGAAAACTAGATGAAAAGGAGAACTGTCCTTCCAAATGGAGGACAGTTGGGAATCCTAATATACCACGATATCTAAAACACAATAACCTATTAATATAAAATATAATAATTTTCAAAATTAAAAATATAGAAAAAATAATGTAAAATAAATAAATAAATTTGTAAGCACGCTCATGAAGAACCAGGGCCTAGCGACTTACAACTCTCAACCTGTGTGCGTGTCTGTAGGAATGGTGGGGACCTACAGTTTATTGCCGGATCCGAACGGCTAAGTTGAGCGGCACTTTTCTATGACATAAGATACTCTTAGAGGATTTGTCACTTGCAGGCAGTAGCCCTGAAAAACATTTTCTTTTAGGTGAGAGAGTCTGGGAATCAAACTCAGACTTCTGGCGTCATGCCGAAAAGCATAACAATATAAAATGTACCTGGCATGAGACACTCTCTGGACTGCAGCTGCATTCAAAACCTTGAAATATGTCTAGACAATCAACAGTTAATTAGCACCTAAAATTATCGAGTGACTGTATACAATGTGTAACAAAATAAGAAAAAAAAATATTGAAATAAAAAAAATTAATTTCAAAGGGAGAGCCTTCGACTTTTAGAAGGCTCCGACCATCAAGGATTATAAAAGATTAAAACATATGCAAATAGTTTTAATTACAAAACAATTTTTTTTTTTTTAATAAACGAGATGCTCTTTAAAAAGAGATGAAATTCATTTAAATAAAATAGTGGTCCACTCGGGCGTATACACACTTTTTTCTTTTTTTTTGAAACTTTAACAAATTTTACTATAATTTTTTTTATACGTTGAGTTGGTAAATGTCAATTGAAAAAGTTATGCATTATTAAACTATCTACTTTATTCACGAACCATAAACTAACGACCATGGTGCAAAATTTTAAACAGCCTGATGTTAAAGTATTAGCATGATACTACTTAACAATTTTCTATTTTTAAAAGTCTTTACTAAAATATTCTTAGTTTAAAAATTTTCTCACTAGTATCATACTAAACATATTTTCTTAAGAAAATCTAGCTGAACACGCCTAAAACAGTGACAGTTCAACATATTTTTTCAATTATAGCTGCTAAGGTGACTATTGGTCTTAGTATGATACTAAAATGCAAAAATAGACATTTGGCGATTTTGAATTTAGTAAAATGTTAAAATAATAATACGATGCTAACTCGTTTGAAATTTGGAAAAGCCTATTTTGAATCTAGCATCATACTAAAAATGCTTTAATTTCATACTAAATCGTCTAAAATTTTGCGCCAATGATGCCAGATCGTGGGCGATTCCCCGTTTTGTGGTTATTTGATAAAAAAAATTATGTTAGAGAGCGAAAGGGAATTTTCATGCATATCAGTTACTTTTCAATTAAAAAACTTTCTTTTCACAAGATGTGTCATTCATTGAAAACTTTGTGGGCAAAAAGGCAGTCGTAAGTAAATTAATTGGAAAAGTCTGGCATTACTGTCACTCGAATGACAGTTCGGTCTGACGTATGTGATTAAAACAGGGATGTCAAATCCGAACCACGAATTGGGATTATTATTTGAATAAATATTTTCAATTCGACTAAAAATAAATAGGAAAATTCAATAATTAAAAGAGAAATATTATGCGTACCTAATAACGCACAATTTGGAAAAATTTCAGTTTGGATTTTTTTTTTCAAATTAAAGTTTGAAAATTAATTTTTCCAAAAACTGTTTACTAAAAACACTTACGACTTGAAAAGAACAACATGGCTTTCTGGCTTTTAAACGAGCTATGGCATGAAATTGTAAGTTTTGCTGTTTTTTTTAATAATATTTTTTCCAAATTTAAACAAATTTCTTACAAAATTTTCCCTCCCTCCTAAACTGGAGAAAATAGAACCAGTAAAAGTTTCTTCATTTTTTTGCTTCAACCAACATACCCCAGCCTTTTTTATATTTTGTGCGAATCGCCCAGTTAATTATATTTTAACAATTGGGTTCTTCAAATGGCCTAGCGTAGCACAGGCCACCTCCAAATGATCTTGGACCCATCAATAATCCTGCGATCAGGGATCTTATCTAGGGAGGACTAAGAATAGAATTTTAGTTCATACATTTATCCACAAAGTTGATGTTTTTGGGTTTTCACTATTGCTTACTATAACCTCAACCAGGAACTGCAAGATTTTCATCTTTGACATAAGACTAACCACAGCTATGCTTTTTTTTGGTTAACTTTCACAGGCAAATATTTTCCATTATGGGCTCTTACACTGATTAAGCAATTATTATGAAACAAATAAAATTAATGGCAATTTTTGGTAGGTATTTCAGATATATTTTTAAATTCTTAAAGAGTAATGCCTGACTGTACTAAACTAGTTTTCTCATTACTTTTTTTTACAGTAGATATAAATATAATAAAAAAATGACATATCGAGGTTTTGTCAAGACGAAGCATTCAATTAAGCAATCTGCTTTAAAAAATGGGTCGATATATATACAAAAACACTGCAGTCATTAAAAATTTCATAATTCAGTTAAAAATTAATTTTTTTTTCAACATTGTACCTCGTTAAAGAGTTATTAGGAAACTGAAAACAAAGAGTAATTAATTAGTATCGCAACGTAAATGCAAACTATGTACTTCATTCCCTACTAAAATAACATTCCTGTATGTATGGTGTTTGTCTAAAACAAACATCAAAACATCGTTTATTTGAAATAGAACAATGCACCGAAATTCCCATTACCATGTCATTAGTACTTAACATCATCAAAGTAATAGTGTTGTTCCACTCCTATCTCTACATTCACATACAGAATTTCAAGTGCATGTTCTGATAGAATATTTAATATGATCAAAGCATCCACGTTTGATTGCATCGGCTTTGATTATATTAATCACCTAATTACTTGAAAATCATCATGCACAAAGTGATAATTTCAACAGCCCACTTAAATTACTAACAGAATATTCAGTGTTGTTGTCTAAATGGTCTTTTCAAATGTGTACTTACCCACCGGGATATTCGAATTGAGCACCTTATATTTATATCTATAAAATTCTATATGTTGTTTAGTTGTGTTAGTTTGTTTGTATTCTGAATGGTTAACAGGGTGTGTAGATGGTGTCTGGGCTTCCTTATAGTATATGCTCATCACACATGCAGAAATGTTCACTTTTTGATATAAAAGAGAAATGGACATGTAAAATAGTCAAGAGTGCATTTGGGTTCAAGTATTTTCATCACGTAAATCCCATACAATATGAATATGAATATGAATGAAAATAGAAAAAAAAAATAAAAGTGTTAACCACCTTTGAAATATATGAAATATTTACTAATTGAACAATTGTTCGATGAAACCTATGCAGGAAACATGTACAAAAAGAAAGGCTTCCTTCCACTCGAAATTGGTGTGGATTTAATAGGTATAAAGCACACAAAGTGGAGACTGAAAAAATATTCACAAATCACAGATCCGACGTAAAAGCCTTTTGAAATTTGAATTGTGATAAAAATTTAAATGCTGTGAAGTGTTTTATTACTCAAAGCTTCGGTCATTATATATTTTTTGATAACCTTTAGAAGCGTGATAACAATTATCTTTACGAATAATTAATTTTCCTTTAATATTGCATATAACTGTTTGTGCATATTTCTGCATATTTTTTCAAAACAAATGCATATTTTTATTTCATATTTTCAAGAAAATAAATGTAAAACATAAAAACATACACCATTAAATTTCTTAATTAAGAATCAAAGAAGATGCTGTTTTAAATTACCTACTGGTGTTGAAAGATCTCTTGGTTCAGTTCTAAAAAAAAGCTTGTAAACAATAGCCATGTTCCTTTGGCGGTGGCAAAGTACTCATCAGTAGATGAAAACTCTCATGCTCTCGTGCGCGAGCAGAGTAGTTACGCACCTATATCAACCACAAGATGGTACCTGATTAAATATAAATTTTCCATGCAAAATGCCATTTGTTTTCAATTAATTTGCAAATGAAAAAACATTTCAAAGAATCTTTTGTCTTGATTTTGTTTCTTGATTTTATTGTTTGTTTAGATTCCTCAGAACATGAACACATGAAAATTTAATAGATTACATTAGCAAAAGACATTTATGTATGTGCGTTCCATTGAGAATTTCTGGCGAAGTATTCGTGAGTAGGAACACGGCCATTAAAAAATATAATTGAAGCATTTTCATTGAGCTTCAATGGTGAAAATTATCTTGAAAACTTTACTTAATCGGTTCTTTAAAAAATGCATCAACTACCTACATACGCCAGTTGACGTAGAACTTTTTTTTTTGCAATGTATAAAGCCGCGCCGCCTTACGTACGCTTTGGACTTTGTATTAGCTGTAAATATTTTTGCGAAAAATTTCTATTTACTTCAAATTAAATGTCTCTATATCAACATACCTGTTGCCCGAAAATTTTTAAGTGTGTGCCGAAAATCCACCGGAAATCCGGAAAAATATTTAAAAACAACGGTACAATTTAAAATGCCATACTATACTTTTATGGAAAGCCAAAAATCTCTTCTTTGATTTTCATTTTAAATTAAGTTATGTTAGTGAATAGTTTTTGAAAAATTAATTTCCAAACTCGAAATTTTGAAAAAAAAAAAATGAAAAAAAGTTTCAAACTAATTTTTTTCAAAATTTTATGTAATTAAGTATAATTTTTGTTTTCGAAATTTAATGCTCTTATTAATCTTCTTAATTTTCAATAAAAAACTGAAAACCGGATGTTAAAATGTATCTTAGTTTTTGAGAAATTAAAAAAAAATAAAATAAAAAGTATTTTTTTCCAAGAATAACATTTTTTTTGGTTTTCCCAAGTTTGATCTGCTCAGGTCAATTATTAAATTAGTGGAATACCATCTAGTTTTGAGCAAATAGTAAAAAAAATAAACTGGATTAATTAGATTTCACCTTTTTTTATTGAGGAACGTGTTCAATTTAACAAAATTGACCTGTTACCCAAATATAAAGGATTACCTATACCAAATAAAAAAACCACAAATAAATATGGAAAGACATTCTATTTGAAACTTATTTCTAAATTGCGTATCAAATCGTCAATATAAAACTTTTTTTCATTTTTTTTTTTTTTTTAATTTCGAGTTTGGAAATTAATTTTTCAAAAACTATTCACTAACACAACTTAATTTAAAATGAAAATCGAAGAAGAAATTCCTGGCTTTCAAAAAAAGGTATAGCATGGCATTTAAAATTGTACCGTTGTTTTTAAATATTTGTTTTTTCTGTTTTAAGTAATTTTCTTAGAAAATTTCCCTTCCTGCCTAAACGGGGGGAAATAGACCCCCCTCCCGTACGATTTTTTTCTTGTCTTAACCCAACCTACTCGCTCCAGCAGTTTGGTGCATCTTATACCGATCACCCTGTATAGGTACTATAGGGCAAGTTTTGGATTCGCGCAAAAAATCGAACTCGAGATAAGATTTTTTAGTGATTCTCTAGTGGGAGTTTTTTTTTAGCTCAAAAAATAACGGTACTTGCTATACACCTGTTTTGAAAAAATGTATTTATCTCAAAAACGGCTCTTACGATTTTGTTTACTACATAGTGGTGGTATGCTCTACATTTTGGTGAAATTTTGTTTTACCAAAAACCCTTATTAATATGGTACCTGCCATCATAGAACCGTTTTTTTTATTTCCGACTTTCTCGTTAACCGCTTAACCGATTTTGATCAAAATTCGATCAAAACGGGTTGATAAACTTTTTTGAAATTATGGTTTTAGTTGTAAATTACTATATTCTTAAAAAAAATAATATAATAATTTTCTATATAAAATATTATTTTTTAAGAAAACCGCGCCAACAATTTTTAAAATTTTTTCTGCATTTTTTCAAGAATCTAGATGGCGTTCTTCATTCTGAGACTAAAACATTTATAGTACTTGTTTTATAAATTTAAAGAACCTGTTTCAAGCTTTCTTTCCATATTCAAATTTCCATTCTTCAATATATTAAATGGATAAATACATATATATAATTATTAATTATGTGTATATGTCTTATATTAAACTCAATCTTTAAAATTCGAAGAAACTTTAACTACGAGAGCAAGTTCGTGCGACCCAGTCGTGCATTTTATTTTTTCTTGTTTTAAGCCAATCTACAATATGACACATTTACATTTTATGCAAACTTTATATATGCATTAAAGTAATTTCACAAGGAGTGGCATAACGCATAAGTTCCAAAAAAGCAAATTGTTCTTTAACTCACATCTATTAAAAAATAAACAAAAATATGCTCAACAGATAATGCTGGTTCCTCCACTCGACAGAAACAAAAATCAATTTCTCAATAAGTATCAATTTTTTTTATCGTTAAATAAAAAACCACTAAAAATTTAGGACATAAAATCGAAAATATAAATTGAAAAAACCCTGAACTAGAAAGGTCATAAATAAAATTGATAACAATAAATTGTTCAACTTCTTCTTGAATGCTTTTAAAAATATGCTTTCTGAAAATATATCCCTTTGGTCAAATCATTTAAAATATAACCTTACATTATTTCCATCAATTTCTTGATTATACGTTTTGAATGTTCAAACTAAATTTACATAAAAAGGTAAAAAAAAAAAAAAATTTCCACATTTTGAATAGACTTTTGGCGTTGATCTTCACATTGATAAAGGCATATAGGTATCCAAAGCATTAGAGACATAAATACATCACATGCCAGGTGGTGCGGTTCATGCAATCATTCTATGAATAATCAAAGTTCCGATAAGGGAATCAGATGGGGTATTGCATTCGGAATTGAACTATCAGAGATGAATATTGAATTACTAGGAGAGAATTTTAAAATTCTCCATTTGTGTTGATATTGAATAGTCTGAATGCATATTATATTTATAACGTTGTATTTTACACTAAAGGGTTTAAAAATAGTTACACTTAGGTAAAATGTATTTTTATTATGTCTTTCTGGTTACATGAAATTTTTACCAAGTTTCCCACGCTTGGATTTTTTTCGTATGGATTTTAACAGACGAAATAATGTGAAAATTTTTAAGAAATTTAGAGACTGATACAGAGAAGAAATAAACAAATACCTAAAACTCTAGCAGTCGTATTTATTAGATTTTTGACGGTTTTTTAAACAGTGTCTAAGTATTTTGAAACGGTCGGTAATATGCGCTTTATTTAATAAAAAATAATATTGCATTTGTCAAAGTTTAAACAATCGGTTTCATTGTCGAAAGTTAGATAAAAAGTTAGACAACTTTAGCAACAATTAGAAAGGTTTATTTATAACTTGAAAACTGCTGTCTAAAGTTAGACAAGGTTTATTAATACGACAGAATTATGATTGTGACAAACAGAATAAATTGCGTTTTCGCAATATCTACTGACTGCCTGTACCCCAGCATTCAGTCTTTAAATTTACATTTTTAATGAACTATCTCCTGACAAGTCAACAACGAAAGGGTTGAATTGAAAACAGTCCATACCTTGACAGCAGCATCGCTTTCCGTGCAGAATGTATATATAGATATATGTATGTACGTACATTTGTATACGGTTGCGGAGAGACATTTCATACCATTTATTATAAGTCCCCCTTTATATCAATAGTATCTGTGTCGTCTCCTGCATTTCTGTTGCTATGGATATCTGCAATTAAAATGCAAGTAACACATATCATCATACGGTTGATTGCACTTTAAACTAATTCAAAGCAGACCCATCGTGTGACCGTGTTTTGCAAGCAAACTGCAATAATTGTAAATTGCAATTAGTTAATTCCATTGAATTTAAATCCATTTAAATTCAAAACTTATATAACAAAAAAAATAAACCATTTGGTATGGAATTTCCATCATAACATCTGGAAGCCATAAAAACAAAATAGCATACGTTTCGCATACCGGGAAAATGTTTAAGTTACCTCTTCAACGTATAGTAGGTACATTAGACAGTTTTGTCTCGCTAATCTTAACAACCTTTAATCCAAATATCGCGCTAATCCGAACCTTGATTTTTGTCCATTATGTTCTTTAAAATCCGAACATACCCTGATTTGTGTACACTCTAATCCGAATTCAAAGTTTAAAAAAATGCTGATTTAAATAGGTTTTTGGGTTTCAAAAGTAGTTAACACGGATTTTTTTTTTATTGTTAAAACTAACGCTTTTCCTTTCGTGACCTGTACTCATAAATCCGAATAATTTGCTAATCCGAATACCCTCTTGCAATAATTAATTCGGATTAGCGAGACAATACTGCAATATCTAAGGACAAACCGAAGGCTCATTAAAAACTGAGGTTGATCCCTCGAGTAGGCCAAATTTCGATTCGAAGAGGAGATTAACCTATTCTTCATTAACCTAGACTTCATTAGTATTTAAGTATTATTCAATGTAAATATATAAATTAATTACCTGTTAATAAATAATAATAATAAATATTAAAGATTTTATTAAACATAAATAAACAGTCATGAACATATACATATATATTTTTGTTAACTCAATTCATTGTAGAATGCGACATATAAATCCTTTTTTTTTTTTTCTATTTCAACCTCTCTTTATGAATTATTATTATTATTAAAACAGTTTCGCGCGACAATTATCTCGCATTTCGTTTGAAGCTGGCATACAAAGAAGATGTTCCCACATGTTTGATAAATTGATACAAATTAAAAACGAACATTTTTTTATTTTTTATTTTTTTAAATTAACTGAAAAGCACAAGAACATAATATTATATCCGAAACTGAAGGTTATGAAAACTATATATGACACTGCACAGCTTCTGTTATCGAATTTCATATTCTTGACGTATAAAACGTTGAATTAAACCGTTTGGCTTTTTTTTGTTCCAAATTTAATGCTTGTGCATTAATTTATGAAAATCTAGAGGCTAACCAAGCAATTTGTATCACCACCAATTTTTTATTTAGATCGGGGTTTAATATTTAGCTTAATAAAATCGAGTTAAGTCGATCTAATTAACTATTTGGCTCAATCGAATCGAAAATAATAGCCTTAGATCCTAGGCCAGAAATATTATTTTTAAAATTTGCGTAAAATTGACTTTTTTAAATTTCGGATTTTGTTTTGATCTTTGGAAGAATATACGAGTAATGTAATTAATCTTATCCATCTGGTTGGAGAGAAGTTAATGTCATCTTCATTCCGAAAGCAGGAAAGCCCACTCATACTGAAGCGAAAGATTTCAGGCCAATAAGCTTATCATCATTTCTTCTTAAGACCTTAGAAAGACTAATTGAAACGCACATTCGCCTTAAACTAAATGATAGTGTTCTCTCGCAGGCCCAACATGCATACATGAAGGGCAAATCTGTTGAGATGGCACTTCATGTAGTATGGTTGGCACGATTGAGAAATCATCCAATTCAAAGAATTCGCACGTTAGGAGCATTCCTTTACATAAAAGGGGCCTTTAATAACACGGCAATTCGACGAGCTCTAGAGTCTATGAACATTGATCCGATTCTCTTAAATTGGATCGATTCCATGCTCCAAACGAGGCTAGCAAATGCAGAAATGGGTCATAGCAAGCTTAAAGTAAGGAAATGTAGAGGTACTCGACAAGGAGGGAGCAGCCCTGCTTTGGCCACTGGTCGTTAACCATAGATTTTACTCAAACTAAGTTTTGACGGTGTCAAGGTCGTCGCCTACGCAGAAGACATAGTGATAATGGCATCAGGGAAATTCATACCCGACCTTATATCTTGGTTTGGTAACAGATCGTAAACTAAACTAGAAAGAATATATTAAAGAAAAAGAGAGAGAGAGAAGAAAGTTTCTATAGCATTTTATACTTGCAGTCGAATTTTCGGTAAAAAATGGGGTCCCAGCCCAGCCCCAAAACCATTCATTTGATGTACACAGCCATAATAAGGCCAATTTTGACATATGCATATTTGGTTTGGTGGCCAGCCCTAGCCAAGGCAACTAATCTTTAAACCATGACTAAAATTCAAAGATTAGTTTAATTGTATTGGTACAACTAGTGCCAGGAAAATTACACCAATGCCGAAAGGAGTCTTGCCACATTCGAACTATAGAAAACAGGAATATGGACTTCTTTATTGACATTCAGGCGGTGATTAAAGCTATGCCCTATCCTCCATCGTCACAAAGTCTAAACTAGTAAATCATCACTTGGCACAACAAATACAGTCACCCTTCGATGGGTCCCAGGATACCTTGACGTACGTGGGAATGAAATGGCAGACGAATTGGCCAAGAACGGGTCATCTCTTGACCCGAGCCAAACAGGCTCCTCTGTATTTATGCCACTAGAACAGGAAAAAAGTAGAATTCACAATAGTTTCCAACAAGCCGCTAACGAAAGATGGTCAGCAATTGATACCTGTCGGGTCTAGAGAAATCTATGGCCGGAATTCTCTAAGAAAAAAAAAACAAATAACCTTGTCAAGCTAAGCAGACCTCAACTGTTCCTCTTGGTTGGAATCCTAATGGGTCACAACTCAATGGGGACCCGCATGAGCAGAATGGGTGTCACCACATCTGACTTCAGAGGGTGTCAGAATGAAGAGGCGGAAGAGGGCTCCTATCACTTTCTTTGTAAATGCCTCATCCTAGCAAGAGCCAGAAAGACAGCCATCACAGAATACTTTTTTGACGAATTGGGCGATATCTCGTGTTTTCCCGCAAAGAAACATTCTGAAATTCGTTCAGAACTCAAAATGGTTCAGGGAGGCTCCCGTACGCATACCTGACCCCTAAGCTAAGCTCTACTTACCCGTCCTTATACCTATACCTTACCTATATCCTGGGAAGCACAATGGATCAACTGAGATCCGAGTGAGATAATGCGGCTTGTCGTATTATCAACCCTCTAAACCTAACCTAACCTAATTCTTAATGTAATTAATCACATCGAAGATATCTTCAGGCATTTAATGTTAAATTAGCGTCACGTAAAATGATGTCATTAAGAATTAATTTTGTTCATTATTTTATCGTGTTAATTTATCATTAAACGATACTGTGATATTATACTATTCTGCTGTTATTTTTATTTATTTGAATATTGACAACTCCGAAGATTGAATAACTTGCTCACACTCTTTTTGGCAGGTTACTAATATATTAACTTAGTACCTAACCTACATGTACAGTATCGGACAAAACATTTGCAACTAGAAGTGAAACCAGGCAATTTCTTCAAATTTATAAAATTTTTGTTCAAAAACACAACAATCTTCATATATTATAAAAGCTGTGTATTTAAAATAAATAAAAATTTATACAATGTAAATAAAACGTCGGTTTCACGAATTATAAGTCGATATCGCAACACAAAATAAGTAGCTGTTCTGCATCGCGGCGGTCGACCATGTAAAACAAGCTCTCGAACGGATGCCATGTTGGTAAGAAAAGTTAAAAACAATCCTTTCATATCTGCGCTGAAATTGGTCCAAGAGTTCCAACTAACAGTAAGTGCTAGAACGGTATCTCGTCGACTGAACGTCGCTGGTTTGTGCTCCTATCCTGCTGAAAAACCCTTAATTTCGATCCGAAACCAGAAAAAAAGAATACAGTTTGCGAAGGAACATCTTTCTTGGGACAAACAGAAATGGAGTGGAGTCCTTTTCAGTGATGAATCGAAATTCAATATCATGATGGAATATCTTACGTCAGAAGACCACGTGGCAAACGACTTCAATCACGTTATTGCTTAAAGACTATTAAGCATGGCGGGGGGCATGTCATGGTGTGGGGTTGTTTTCCTGCTGCTGGTTTGGGGCCATTGCATCGGATAAATGGAATAATGGACCAATACGTGTACAAAAGTATCTTTGAGGATGTTCTGTTGCCGAATGGAGAATGGGAAATGCCATTGCGTTGGGTCTTCCAGCAGGATAATGACCCAAAGCACACTTCCAGGCTTGTTAAAACGTGGTTCAATGATCAAAAGATCACGGTTATGAATTGGCCACCACAGTCACCAGATTTGAACCCGATAGAAAATCTTTGGGTAATCGTCAAACGCAAAATTAATCGGGAAAATGTTAGAAATGCGGATGAATTTTTTAGGAGAATAGAGACGGCTTGGAATGAAATTCCATTAAATATAATAAAACATTTAATTGAATCAATGCCAAGAAGGTGCAAGGCAGTCATCGAAAACCATGGATTTGGCACAAAATATTAATTATTTTTTCGTTTTCTTCTATTTGAAATCAAAGTTGCAATTGTTTTGTCGCGTGAAAATTTTAATTAAATTCATAAAATTCAACGCTATACTGCTTAAAGTTTGTTATGATTTTGAAAATTATTTATTTTTATTTACTTTAAATACACAGCTGTTATAATATATGAAGATTGTTAAGTTTATGAATAAAGCTTTTATAATTTCAAATAATTTGTTGGGTTTCACTTCTAGTTGCAAATGTTTTGTCCGGTACTGTATATTGTATACCTATTGTACCGCTATACGCCTGCGACTTCGTCTGATTTTATGTTATGATGTATTGATTTTGTCGCCATAAAACTTTTACATTTTTTTCACAGAAACTATGCAAAACTATCTATCAAATGCATAGATCAATCATATCTTCATAACAGACAGCGTTTTTCCACCCACGTACTGCAATTTAAATAAATGTATGATTTGATCAATGACATGACTTTTATGCAACTATTGGTGCACTTACAATCATTCAGGAGAAAACTAGAGTAATTTATTAGAAATGCGTCTCACTTGACGTAATAAAATAATTTGATAAATTTATATAAGTATCAATTTTTTATATAGTATACTATACATATATGGATAAACTTTGAAAAAATTGTCTTATTTTTGAGTTATTCACGCATAGCTTTTTATTGACTTAGCTGATTTTGTAAATGCTTTTGAAATCTGGTGTTCCTCAATATTTCAAAGAATATTGCATTTAAAAGAAGAATTTCATTGGTTTATATTATAATAATTTTAATATAAAAATAAAAAACAAGAAAAATTAAGTCACATGGGATTATGTTTGCTAGACAAAGTTACATTCCTTTTATTTCTGCTTGGCGAATTAAGCCTGATGGTTGTCATTTTCAGTATGGTCCAATTCTATTATTCTTCCCTAAAGTATGAATCGAGACGGTATGAATAAACTATCGACTTTAATTTTAATTATAACTAGACAGATCAGTCGTAGAAAAAAGTCAAAAAGTGTTAAATAAATCTATGTAATAATTGGAAAATTTGAAGAAAAAAGCAATATGAATTCAAACTAAAAAAAAACAATAATCTACATTATGTTATGTAAAATATTATCCTATACATTTAACAAATGAACATAATTCAAAATTTAAGTCTAAATGAAATTGTTCAGCGCTCGACTTCCACAAGCACAAGTCATCTTAATGCAAACAAACTGAATTCAATATAACCTCTTGACTTCCACACAAACACAAATAAAACCTCAGGCATTTATTCTATAGAGTGTAAATTTATTGAAAAATTTATCGTTTATTTTCACTTCAAATAGTCAAACAATTAAAACATGACAAATGATTTCTATCAGTAGACACTTTAACCATCCTTTAACCCAAAGATTTTTCTTTTGTCTCTGAGTTTAATTAAAAATGAATAAAGGGTAAATGATTCTTAATACATTTTACATACATACACAAATTAAATCATGTTTTATTTTGACAGTATTTATATTATACAGTCTGGTTAGCCTGCATAGGCCCGTTTTAAAATTTAATGCTTTTAATATATGAAGTCTATACCTATTGGGTACTAAAATTTAAATTTAAAATATTTAATTTGGGATTCTCTTAAAGGTCATTTAGCATAAATTATTCTTAATATCGACAGTAAATTTATTTCGGTTTAGATTTAGATACATATTAGCTTCGTTCACGTACTCCCCAAATCTACGAATTTTTACGAATTTCTTCAAATTTAACGCAAATTGTGTTCGTTTACGCAAAAAATGTGTAGTTTTTCGCAGAAGAGAGCGCTCTCGAGAGAGTAAATTATTTCCCCTTTCTGCTAATTTCAGCCCAAAGAAATTCTTTGGGCAGAAATATGAGCTCAGTCAAAAGTCACTTTGATATTTGCCAGAACATTTCTTTTCTTATACTCCTCTGTTTTATTTAATTTAATGTAGTAAATTAACTTTTTCTTACTTTTTTATTTTATTTTGAAAATCTTTTCAAAGAAATAATGACGGTATTTATTTTTTTTTGTTTTCAAATATTTGACGTTAAAAAACCTGTAAAAATTATTTATTCAAAGCGTTCGTGTACTATTTCGCAGGCTTACTTCTCTCTGAGAGAATTTCATCCCCACTCCTCAATATTTGATAGACTGTGAATTTTAGTGCAGAAAGTATACGAACGAAGCTATTAGATCAAATAGAAAAATATGTTACATATTTATTGTATGCAGACTTCAGACAAAAACAATGGTGTTTCAGAATTTGCACTTTAAAAAATTATCACATTGTCAATATTATTAACTGATCACACAGAAGGTATCTACATATAAATTGGTACATGTAGATATGGAAAATTCTTCTATTGTATAACTTGGCAAAAACAGTTTCATTTACAATGACAATCAAAAGAGTCCAATAAAGAGAAGAACATGGATCCTCCAAACCTTAATTTTATTGCATCAATTTAGGGCTATACAAGGTGTTTTGCATAAGATGCGACAAAAGGCTAGGGCAAAAATGGGGGTCTATTTCCCTTAGTTCAGACAGGAGGGACGATTTCTAAAAAAAAAGCGACTTGAAATAGAAATCATTGAAAAAACAACGGCAAAACTTACAATGTCATGTTTATGAAGCTAGGCATCAATTCTTTAATGTTGTTTTTAATTCAAATATATTAATTAAAATGGATCAATCTATGGTACCTGCTGGATTGTTTATTGGCTGAGAGATTTAATAAATTAACAATGAATTAATTGGATTAAACATTGCCACTGTATACATGTTGAGTGGTTATTTTAAAAAAATGTGCTTATTTAAAAAGATGCAAAATTGCTGATTGCTGAAGAGTTCGTTTCACGATTTGAATAGAGAAAAAAAGATTTTCAAATAAATGGAAAATTCTAGACTCAAATGTAAGAAAACTTCGTTGTAGAACAAAACGTTTTTTTTTTTTATTTAATTTTGAAATTTTCAACGATTTTGAAAAGCTGACAACTCTGGCTGCTCTGGGTAACTAAATAAACCAAAACAAAAATGCAAAATATTCTGATGGCGCCAATATTTTTATCCGTAGTAAATTGGTTGATAAATTACTTGCAATGCAAAACAATCCTCAGCTTTGTCTGGGCTTTGAATAAATTTTGCAGGCGTACTTCAGTTCATCCCAGGAAAATGGAAGCAGTTTTACTTCACTAAGGCAAAGGGTACATACTGGCTGTAGTCTCATTCTTGTACCTTCTAGATAATGGCGATTATAAAAACAAATTCTATCTTCTCTCTGTTTCTACAGCTTTATTATCTACAATTCAAATTGTTTTTCATGAATTTTTCGTATCTCCTCGTATCTGTTAATTTTACAACACTATAGGTTAGGTATATCCAGAAGATTCATGTTTTTTTTTTAGTTGTCTTTTGGTGAGGTTGTGAATGCAAACAAAAAACTGACTTAAGGAAAATTCTTTTATTAACTGCACTCCATTAAATTAACACAGCCATGCAGAAAAGACCCAGAATCTGCATAATATGGGGGAGGATGAGAATGGTCATTGACTGCATGCTGAGCGGGATTACATTTATTTTCATTTCTTTTTTCAAATTTTCTTTGTACTTTTTGTGAGTGTATAAGAACGTTATTTTATTGATAGCTGCAAGCTATTTCACAACGGTTAATGCTTTTGTTCTCATTGTTTTTTCTTAAAAATCCCCCCCTAAAGAATAAAAGTGTTTTCTTTTAAAAATAATGAGAATGACCATGATGCCATGGGAGCAATTAATTTTCTGCAAACATTTTTTTTTTTAGTTAAACGAAGATTCTTTGTTAAAAAAAAATATCATAGTCTGAAGAACTGGGTTTTAGTTTCACGAAATGATTTCAAGATTTTATTGGATTGGGATTTTAAATTTAACATTAAATACAATGTAAAATGGATAGCAGATAAAAGAAACATCTAAGCATCTTATGGAGTTCTTTCACCTTTTAGTTAAACTTTTCCTAAAACTGATTCAGAGATCATAATTATATTGAAGATACTATGTGAAAATGTTAAGTCCTTAATTTTCTATATGAATTTGAACTAAGGACAATTGTCAAAGCACGAATTGAAAGCAAAGAAGGAGGGTGTATCGTCCTCCTTCGTTGGATTTTATGCTGTTTTCCGAAATAATATAAAACCGAACACTGCTATTATTTTGCTTATTAAATCGAGGGCCATCTGTTGGTTTCTTTTTAAAAAGGCTTTAACAAAAAAAAAAAGACGATCAGTATTTTTTATAACGATTGTTAGTTTACTGAAAATTCTTTAACTGCCTGAACAGAAGGAAGACGGAGACGGAACCGGAGCTGGAATAGCTTTCAAAATATTGTATATACACAAATTCAATGTTGCAAACACAACGAAACATAGCCGCATACGGAGCTGCAGCCGCAGACGGAAGAGTTCACCAACTTTTAACTTTTCACGTACGGCACTTTTGAAGTTTCAAATTGTATGACGAAAACAAAACAACTTTTTGGGTCGGAAAAAAAGATTGTGGTCATTTTATATGGCGAAAAAAAAAATTTTTAAAAGAAAAAGTATTGGAAACAAAAGATGTGAATTCTGAGCTTGTACAGAAGAATATTGTTTTGTTTTTCTTCAAAATACTTTCAAAGCTGTACAGCTGCATTGTGGGCACGTAAAAAAAAAATAACGTACGACACATTTTGATAGCTCTTCCAATTCCGTTTGCGGCTCCGGTTCCAGCATTCTATTCTGTTCAGGCAGTAATAGTGCAATTCATTCAAATGAAATCCCTCGACTGGCTTGGCAGCAGGATTTCCTTAATGTCTGTGCGCCCGTGTTACGTTTGAGCCCAATCAAATTTGCTTCAAATTATGCGGAAAATGGGCTTCTTTTTGGGTAAATACAAATTTTTTAAATTTTTTAGTATTTGAATAAAAATTGGTAAAAGCATTGAATATAAGAGAATTTAATTATGCAAAATTTAAAAAAAAATCAAATCAATTCTTTTTTATTTTTATTTTGAATTCTATTTCTTCAAAAACTATTCACTTAATTAAAACAAATAAAAGAATGGATTATGTGCTTTTTTTTTATTTTAATATATTTTTTTTTAATGTTTCAGAAATTGACCCCTCCCGCCGCTAGAATTTGTCTCCCAAACAATGGTCCCAGAAATCATCTCCCAAAACGTCCGGCATGAGTTTGGGAATAAGTTGATTTTTTACTCTATATTCTCCTTCCCTTAGCTTTAAATAATTGAACTTTTCATAAAAATCAATTTTTAATACCTACCTAATAAAATGCATTGTTAAACTTTAATTTTAATTCAGCGATACATTTGAGTTTAATTGAATAGAAATTCAAAGAAAAAAATGCTTTCAAGCTAATTCAAAACTTATTTTCTGTGTCTCTACAATCTAACCAATAATGCATTGTCGAACTTTCTTCTTCAAAAAGTTTTCTTGTTTTGCTACAATGTACTATGTAGTTATTTATATAATCAATTGCTTTATAAGTTTTGATTTCCAGAAGAATTCTCCTATATAACAAGAGAACAAGTTGTGTTTAAGTTTTCCTTTTATCCTTTTCCACCACCAATTCAATGTGTTTATATAGTAAATCCATAATCTTCTAAAAGGTGGTATAGCAGAAAACTAATAGTCTATATGTACAAAAATTCATTTCAAGTAGTATCGGACAGAGGCGGATTTAACAGTTTACATGCCATTAAGCACTATATAGCAATTCCTCTAGTTATTTTTTATTGGGAGCGGTCCATAAATTAAATCACAAGAATCTGAAGATTTCTACACCCTCTCCTCTTCCTTTACTATGTCACGTTCTATAACATTTTTTTTAACTGCACTACAAGATATCACTTTTACAACCCATATTCCTCTTTTAATAAATACGAATATTTAGCCAAGAAAATTCTTATAAAAATTACTTTTGAATTCCAATACGCAAGCGTTTTCATAAAATGCTTTTTAAAAAACCATCCCATCTGTGGGACGGTAAAAGAAATACAGGCTATACCTAACCTACTGAGATCCCTAAAATCTCAGTTACATCAACGTGAATACCAGTTTTGCTGATGTCTAAATACTGAAGGAAATAATATTTCGAGTTCTTTGAAATTTAACTCTTGATGGGGTAAAATGGTGTAGTAATAAAAAAATAGCATTCGACTTAAAAAAAATTATTAATATTTAATAATTTTTTTAATTTAGTTACTTATAGGGTAAAATTATGTGATCGAAGTTAGCACTACCATTTTCGTTTAAAAAAAAATTTTATATTGTGATCAACTTGTGCTGTCATGTGCAGAAGGGAACTTAAATATTAAAAAAAATATTCGCAACATTGCTAATTACGAAAAAAAACTCCATCCGTAAAATTTGCTAATTTGCGATTTGTTTATAAAAATATTGACGGTACATGACAGTTTTTTTTATGAAAATCAAAAATGGTAGTGCTTACTTCAATCTACAAAAATGGTCAGCTTCTAAAAACGACGCATGCTTTTAGTTACGATTCATAGCAGCTCAATAATGGCGGTGCTTAATTCAAGGACATGGAGTAAAATAAAAAAATACCAGTGATAAAAATCGACTTTTGACGATAGTACTGAAAGCTGAAAAAAAAAAAATTGTACTGAAAATGACCAAATAGTACCGAAATTTTTTCAATCGTGAATTCTACAGGAACTTAATATCTTATTGGATGTTGCCGTCGTTAGAGGAAGATTTACTCTGAGTATTCTGCAATAGATCGCTTGCAGCCATCATCAAATACTGTTCACTATTTTTTTAACCAGAAGATGTAGAAAAAAGCTTTTTCTTGTATTTGATACATTTTTTAAATTTACATACATATTATGTCAACAAATTATGAAAAATCAAATGTTTCATAATTAATTTGAGATAAATCGGAATCATAGTAGGTATGTCGTTGAATTTTTTATTTCTGGAAACTTAATATTAGACCCATGTTTGAGTAATAATTGGTTTACTTGTTTTTTCACGGAGGGAATTAAAAAAAAAAAAAAATTGTGGAGAGAAAATTTTAATAGTTTTTTTTTCATATTTGGAATTATTATTTTCAAGAAACGTTGAAATTTTTTTAGGAAAAATACGTTTGTTTATACAAGGTGTACTCTAATTCGTTAAATATGTTTGGAGGGATGATTCTTGGGATCATTCTAAGAAAAGCTAAATTTATGAGGGGGAAGTTCTATCTTCCATCTCTTTTTTAATTCTTAAGGCGAAAAAATTTAAACAGCCTGATGTTAAGGTATATACTACTTAACAATTTTCTAACTGTAAAACTCTTTACTAAAATATTCTTAGTTTTAAACATTTTCTAACTATAGTATAATAGTAAACCTATTTTTATAGCTGAACACGCCTAAAGCATTGACAGTTCAACCCTTTTTATGCAATTGTAGGTGCCAAAGTGACACTTGGATTTAGTATGATACTAAAAAGATAAAATAGGCATTTGGCGATTTTAACTTTTAGTATAAAATGTTAAAAAGATAATACGATGCTATCTCGTTGAAAATTTGGAAAAGCCTGTTTTTAATGTAGCATCATACTAAAAATGCTTCAACTTCATACTAAATCGTCTAAAATTTTGCGCCAAACTTTTTATATTAGTTGTTTGTTTTGTAAGGTTTATAACGCAACCCTTTTTCCGTTTTTTTTTACCATTCACAATTTATTTTTTTTTAAATTTTGACTTTCAATTTTAATTTTCCAAAAACATTCACTTAAACAACATGAAGTATAAGATGTAACAAAAGGTATATAGCACATCATTTGGTTTTTAAATATTTTTTTTTTGTTTAGGCGCCAGTTATAGCTATCATTAAAACTCATCATTGAAAATTTAAGATGTTTAGGATGCAAAATCTATGATTATTTCGATGCCTTTTAATATTTCAATGATAATTGATAAGGTAGTGCAATCATTCAAAAAAAAGAAAGCCAATTTATGTGGAAGGTTGGACCCAAACAAAAATTTTTTATCGCAATAAATATTAATTGAGTCGTCAGCTTCACATTTGCATCAAAATAATTACTGATTTAGCTTTTTAAGTGCCCTAAATCTTAAATTAAAAATTTTTAATGATGATTTTCAATGATAGCTATAACTGACGCCTTACGAACTTTTCAACAGTCCAATGTCCAAGGTTTTTTGATACCGGTTTGTTAGGAGTTTGTATGTTGCTAAGAGCTCGTAGAGCTGTTGATTAAAACCCAACGAGGCTGATGAAAGAGACTACTTGTTGGCCCAAAGCTAATTGCTTACTACAGCTCATGAAAAATCCTTCACTGAGTACCATAACAGAACAGAAAATATCTTACCTCCTCAGTTATGGTGTTGTTTGATGTCTCATTGAACTTTGCTTGTTGCAAAACTATAAAAGAAAAGAAAATCCGGAAACTTTTCTTCGTTTCATCTAAAAAAATAACTTTATTCCCAACTTTTGCAATGGAAGACAAAACAAAGTTTTCTTAGTTTTTTTTTTTTTTTTTTTGTTATGAGAAGGTAATATGTTGCGGAGATTACGGTAAGTGCGCTAAACTAAACTCAGCACTATCGGTTGGGGGTTGGAGAAGAAATTATGTATACAATTACAATCATAGTTGTTTCCTCCCAAAACCCAAAGTATACCATCTCAGATTGAGTTAAGTTTTTGTTAGCTATTACTATTATTTTATAACTTACGAATTTAAATTAATATCTTGAGATCTTTATAAGTCCGAGTATCTACAAATATTTATAATTAAAGAATGAAAGAACTACACTTGTCAAAAGAAATAAGGGAACAATATTATCACTTTTTTTTTTAGTGTTTTGTGAAGAGCTGTATCTCTGTGAAAAGTGGTCGTATTAAAATGAAATAGAAAGCATTTTGAAGCTTTACATTTTTTTTACAATACTGATAAGCGTTTAAAAGAAAAACAAACTTTTTTTTTCATTGAAACAAAATTGGAGCAAACATTGAAGAACTTTTTTCAAAATTTTAAAATTTTTGTTGTAATTTTCGATGTTTTGCTTCCCATTAAAATGTAATCATTATTTCATTATTGTAACTAACGTTGAATGGATTAATTTAAAATTTTACATCTATAGATCTTTAAAATGTCTTATTCCAGTTTTTAAATTTTCCGTGTCTTCATTCCTTGCAAAGATATTGGTAGTCAAATGTCTGTTTTTTCATTCAAAGCCAGAAATTCTTCTGAAAAAAAATTGTAAAATGATTGCGCAATAACGGTACCCTAAAAAAATTATTTGCTAAAATTTCTCAATACAAAAAATATAAAGCTACAGAATGCTTTTTATTTCATCTTAATACGACCACTTTTCACAGAGATACAGCTCTTCAAAAAACACTTAAAAAAAGTGATTTTTTTTGTTCCCTTAATTGTTTTGACAAGTGTATAAAGAGTAATATTTTTAACAATACATACAACAAACGGGTTGTAAACGAATAGTAACAAACTCCCACTCCCAACCTGCATCAAAGACAAAAATAAATATTCTCGAGACTCGAGGATTTCATCCGAAAAACTAATTGCTTTTCATTTACTATTTTGAACATCAACATCAGCTCAAGTTCATCCTCTCCAGTACCAACCTATTTCCGTAACTTTTGTTCTATGTAATGTGTGTTCATTTTGATATTTTGTAGAACTTCATTTGAATTGAATCAAGTTGCTTAATTATTGTGCTGGGATTTCAAACTTTTGATAAAGGACTTGAGGGTTGAATATTATAGTGTATAGAATTTGAAGTAGTTTGCAACTTGCAAGTAAATGCTTATTCAATGTTTATTCAACCAAATAGGTACTTCTATTACTTTTCACTAATTATGTACTTGTGAATAAAAACAGCATTAATTAAGCTTCTCCCCTACTTGTAAAAATATAAGGATTTGAAATTTTTGATTTTAATACATATTTTTAAAAAGTTAAGGTTCAAATCAAAGTTTTTTTTTCTGTTATTTAAAGTTGTATATAGATAGTTGTATATAGAAGGGAATAAATCCATTTGACCTAATTTTTCAGGAGACGAAAAAAACTTAATATTTTCCTTATTTTTCATTTCCTGGATGTTTGACATATAGATGATTTAAAGAGCAAATGCAGAAGACATTTTGTTCCTATCTGTTCCTGGTAGATTTCCTTCTTAGAACTGTAAATTTGTAATTTGAAAATTTGAGTTTAAAAATTAATTTTTCAAAAACTATTTCCTCAAACAATTTGAATCAAAAAACAGACTTCTGGCTTTAAAAAAAAGGTAAAGCATGACATTGTGAGTATATCCGTTCATTTTTCATAGAAAATTGCTCCTCCCGCCAAAACGGGGTAAATAGACCCTCCCCTCTCTTGTACGATTTTTTTCTTGTCTTAACTCAACCTATCACCCTGTATAAGTAAAAAAAAATAGTCCTAAAAAGACATTTGCATCAAAAAGTCATTTTTGGAAATTGTGTCGTTTATTCCCTTCTTGAAATTACTGGTTCAATTTTGTCTGTCAATTGGTCCGAAGAAGAACTTGACCAATTACACACGGACTTAAAGGTGGATGCGGAGCTGCATTATTTTGGGGGGATTTAATATTTTACTTGGTTGTTAATAATTTGCTTGTTCAAGACAATATTTCAATTTTATACTACATATATCTGGTCCCGTGGTCACCCAAAAACATGTTGACAATTTTTTTTTTAAAGTGATCGCTTTTTTGGGAAACTTTTAAAGTGCTCCTACCGCCTTTCCTTTTCCAATTACTCCTAAAAAACGAAAATGACTAACAGTTTTTTTCGAGAAGGCTCGGGCAATAGCTTTTTTGATATTAGTTTTCAAAATTCTAGAAATATTAATCTACTTTTCAATTAAGAATTCCAAGTGTAAATTATTTGACACACCCTACTAATTTTCATTTAAATATCTTTATCTTTTATGAGTAGCTATTACATGGGAGGGTGCAGTTCAAAAAGAAACTTCTCATTTTTAAAGCAGTTTATGACAGCTGTAAAATTTTCTGTTCAAAATTATATGGTTTTACCACAATTAATTTTTTTTTTAATTTTATTTTGCAGGCGCTACGAGGATGACGTCGAAAACACATGGAACTGTGGATCATGGTTCGAGTATCTTATGGTTGTAATTCTTTCAACAATTTTGCTCGTTGGAGTTTTGATTCTAACGCTATTCTGGATTTTGTTCTATCGGGGAGGATTCGCGTGGTCAGAAAATCCACAGCTACAATTCAATTTGCATCCCGTTCTCATGATAACAGGATTTATTACATTCTCAGGATTCTGTAAGACCAAAAAAAAAAAAAAAACATTAAACCATAAATCCTATACAACTTCTTTAACTGGCCCGTACTTATTTCACTTTTAAATTTTACAGCAATTGTTCTACACAGACTGTGCAGATGTCTAAAACACATCTATGTAAAACTCGCCCACATGTTTTTCCAAGCTTGTGCCATTCCATGTGTAGCTATGGGATTTTTAGCCGTTTTCGATTCACACAACCTATCGCAACCACCAAGGGAGAACTTTTATTCATTGCATTCGTGGTTGGGATTGGTGACAATGGGTATGTTTGTCATGCAATTCGTTGTTGGATTTTTCAGGTAAATCACTTTTTTGTTGGAAATTTTTGGGAACATAAAAAAAAATTATTGATGTGTTTTTATTTTGTAGCTTTTTTGTGCTATTGGTCTGTGAAAGTGCAACTTATGGATTCAGAGCGACTATGGTACCAATTCATGCAAGTTTGGGTTTGGCTAATTTTATGTTAGCCATTGCTACATGTGTGACTGGTTTGGTGGAAAAAGAACGGGAACTGACCGTTGAAAAGAATTTGAGGTACTTACAATTTTTTGGAAATGAATTAGTTAAAGAATTTTTGTATTACAAAAAACTCTATATTTGGTATTAAATTTGCAGTGTTTTAAGTTATAATTTTTTTACTAGCAGTTTGAAATCCAGAGAACTTTCATTCTGATCAAACATTAGAAGATTTTACTCTCTTATTGTTTTATACAGGATGTCCCCTAGTTGGGAGATGATTGCTCGGATCATTCTAAGACAAAAACTTGCAACAGGCAAACAAAGTCCTATCTATCCCCCGTGAGGTGGGGAGGGGCAATTTCGTTTTTTTTTTAATTCTCACATCTGGTTTTCAGTATTTGACTAAGAATTAAAAAGAAAAACAGTGGATTTTGAAAAAAAAAAATAATTAAAAAAAAAATTGATTTTTAAATTTAAATTCTCAAAAACTTTTCATTTAAAGAACTTGATTTAAAAAACCAAGAAAGGAATAGAATATTTGCTTTTAAAAAAGCTATCTACAGAGTACAGGGTGATTCATATAAGGTGTTAAGGTGTGACAAAAAGCTAGAGCGGGTAGGTTGGGTCAAAATAAGAAAAAAATAGTATCTATTGGTGTGAAGGGACTATTTCCCCCCGTTTAGCCGGGATGGGCAATTTTCTACAAAATTGACTTAAGACAAAAAAAAGAAATAATAATATTAAAATAAGTCTGTTTTAGGGAATAGTTTTTGAAATATTAATTTTCAAATTATATAATATATATTAATTTTATTATTAAGTACCTACTAATTTTGTTTTAAAAATTCAATACTCTTATTAGTTTTTAGTCAAAAACTGGAAACCGGATGCTAAAATGTCTTTTAGTTTTTTGAGAAAATTGAAAATAACGAAATCTACTTTACTAGAAATAGGATCTTTGTAGCAACAAAACACTCTGGATGGATGTGGAATTTAAGGAAAACTTAGTTTAGGTTAGGTTGAAGGGGCGATGATATACGGCAAACCGCATCATTCCACTCTCAGTGGATCCATTGTGCCTAGGTAGGGTAGGTACATATATAAGGACAGGACAGGAAAGGAAAGGAGTTATTGGGGGTTAGGTATGGGTGCGTCCCTGAACCATCTTGAATTCTGGGTGAATTGTAGGATGTTTCTAAGTGGCAAACTTGAGATGTCGCCCAATTCGTCGAAAAAGTATTCTCCGAGGGCAGTCTTTCTGGTTCTAGCTAAGCTGGGGCACTCACGCAAAGGAAGTGATAAGAGCCCTCCTCCGCCTCTTCGTCATAACACCCTCTGCAAGGAAAACTTACTTTTGTTATTTTAAATTTTCTCAAAAACTAGAATACAATTTGATATCTGGTTTTTAGTGTTTGACTAAAAATGATGGGAGCATTGAATATTAAAAACAAAAACATTACTTAATAATGTAAAATTTTGCACAAAATCAGTTTGAACATAATTTTTTAATTTTTTTTCTTCAAAAATTTAGGTTTGAAAATAAATTTTGTAAAATTGTTCACTAAAACCACTTATTTCAAAAGCGGAGATTTCTGACGTTACAAAAAAGTATAGCATGCCATTGTAACCGTTACCTATGTTTTTTAATAATTTTTTTTCTGTATCTATATAAATTGTATAAATAGCTTTAAATAAATTGTGGTACCGTTTTTTCAAAAAGTATGCGACCGATTTCGATAAATTTTATATGATTGGAAAGCCAAAATTACGGAGATGGGCAAAATATACTTGAGACACGCATTTACACACTGTGGGTCATTTTTGTTTTGCACTGTCGAACACTGTGCATATTAAAAAAAAAAAATTAAAAAAATGTTTTTTCCTTCAATATTTTGAAACAAATTGTTTGCGAAATTGAAAGTTTTCTACTTCCTAGAGTGTGTCAGTTTTTGTTGGCCGAGTGTCGGCCACGGGACGATACTTGTTGATTCAATTCGTTTAGTAAATTGCCTTTCCGGATATTTTTAATTTTCTCAAAAACTAAAACCTTTTTTTTTATCCGGTTACCTGTTTTTGACTAAAAATTAATAGGAACATTGAATTTTGAAAACAAAATACAAAATAAAATTTTGAAAAAAATCAATTTGAATTTTTTTTTTCATTTTGATTTTCAAAAACTATTCCATAAAACAGACTTATTTAAAAATTAGAAAAAATAAAATTTTTGGGCTTTAAAAAAAGATATATCATGGCATTGTGAGTGTAACCGTTGTTTTTAATAATTTTTTGTTTTAGTTTTGAAACGGGGGGAAATAGACCCCCTTTCACGATTTTTTTCTTATCTCGGCCCAACCTACACGCTCTAGTTTTTTGTCACACCTTAGGTGAATCACCCTGTATATTATTGTACGTACTTTTGTTATTTTATTAATTTTTTTTGTCCATTTTAAGTCAATTTTTCCAAAACTGCCCCTCTCCGGCTCAGGGGGGGGGGGGGGGGGGGTGGGCAGTGGTGTGATAGAACTTTTTTCTACACAATTATTTCCGAGGATGATGCCAGGAATCATGTCCCAAATTATCATGCCCAAATTAGGATCCACCCTGTATAATGTTTAAAATAATAATTTTTTAATTGTGTCTCTTTTATTTACTTTTGTTTTTTTGAGATATACTATGTTTCTATTTTACAGCGCCAGTAATTCAAAAATCGAACATTACATCATGAACTCATTGGGAATCGTCCTAGTTGCAATTGGAATAATTGTATCATTTGCTGTTCGAAGATCCAACGCCCCAGCCACTGCCAAAGTATATGTTACTGAACGTATTTAAATGAATAAGTTTACAAATACTATAGGTATTTAAAAACAATGAAAATCTCGAAAGCAATTTGCGTATTAAGCAAAAATTAAATGTTTAATTTAATTTTACGATATAAAAAAATAAAAAAATAAAAAATATATCTTTGTTTATTAGAAATAAATATAATAGGTATATATAACTTTATATGTATTGATAAATTAATATTTGTCTTAATTCATAAAAGTGAGCCAAAAAGAAAAGTAAAAATCTGACGAAACATAAATTCAAATAGGATTTTTTATGTCTAGCAAAAGAAAAATCTCAACCATTTCCAATTTATTGTTTTATTATCGTAGAAAAATCCTTAAATTAAGCATAAATGTATTTGTTAAAAGAAAAAAAAAAGAAAATGTGAAGTAATATTTTAGTATATTTTTGTTTTCACTTGTACACGTGTACCTATTGTTAAGAATATAAAATTCGTTTTGAATTGTCAAATTTTTAAGAAGAAATAAATCTTTTTTTTTTTATAAAATATAATTTTTGTTTTTATTTTATTTTTAAACATTTATTTTTTAATGCATGTTTCCTTTTCTTAACGGGATTCACAGAAAAGCAAGACCAAAAACTGAGTTTCAAGAAATTTATATAGGTAAAAATAAGAAATATTTAGTTAAAAAAAGTATACTTACCAAAATTATACAAAAATAACCTTACAAATTAAATAACAAAATGATGAACCACCGAAGTATTCCAATTATGAAAAAAAAAAAAATATTTTACATAAATAAAAATAAACATTTTCTTACTAAAAATATTTAATACTTACATTATAACAATATCCATAGTAAAATCTCAATAAATATGCTTAAAAACATTGCTAAATTTTAATCAAAATTAGAAATAAAAAACAAATTTTAGCCATCTATTTAAAGGAAATAATTAATTTCTTTCAAAATAAATTAAGTTGAATTCACATTTAAATTGAATTTAAATCCAATTTAAAATTAAATTTACGTTAATCTAAAAACTTAAGATCTGGATCAGGCAATATATTAATTAATCGTTTTGGTGTTTTGATCAAGGTCACTGAAAACATAGAACGGACACAGTTTTAAGCTTTAAAGATAGTTTGCTGATCGCACCAACACAATTAATAGCATGAAATAAGCATGATATTATTTCATAAGGATTGAACAGAATAGGATTTTTCCAAAAAAAAAAAAATTTGTAGTTTTTCACAGAAAGAAGAGGGCCGTATCGAGATAATACAAAATTTCCACTATCTGTGTTTTTTTTTACCCAAGAAATTTCTATGGAAAAAAATTCACAGATAACAGTAAAATTTCAATATGAGAGTAATGAATGAAAGCCAAACATTGTATTCATTTCATTTTCATAAACTAATACGGAATATTGTGAATTGGCGTTCCCATGCTTATGTGAATTTTCGAAATTTTTGCTATAATCGGTCTTGTGAATAAAAAAAAGTAAAAGCTGTTTTAAAAAGAAGCTAAAGCCAGCTCGTCATAGCTTTTACTAATAGCTAAAGCTAGTTAGTCTTAGCTTAAGCCTTGTTTCATGTGAATAAGAAAAAGATTACACTTTTTAGCTTGAGCTATAGAAAATTTTAGTTTAAGCTTCACATTTTTAGCTTTTGATTGTTGTTTACTCAAATGTGTCGGTAGGTAGCTTTAGCTGAAACTGAGTTTTAAAATTGATAAGTGCAAGAATGCTTCTTTATCCGTCAGCACCAACTGTACGTTAAATGATTTACATCCAGTTAATATGGGGTGGTCCCCATCCCCATATGCTTTAAACTTGATAGAGGCAACGTAATTGTATGTTCCCTAAAAGGTGAATTCAGATTTTTTTCAATTTTGAAAGAAAAAATAATTGATGTCCGTGAGTCGTGGCCACTGGAATTCCACACTCGTTGATTCATCTGCTGCATGGCTTATCTCATTGTATATTAAGGCTTTGAGTGGAACGTGGACGTTTTTCCGATCATCAGCAGATCTAAGATGTTTGGAGACCGAAGAATATGGTTGTAAATCTCTAGGAAACGTCTATTTTACCGACATGCCTTTTCTTATTCAATTATCTTCTTGGAAACGTGCCTATATTTTTGTTAACTAACTCCAGGTTTACTCAGGTACCTGCAAAATATTCTTATTCTCTGTTCAGAAATCAGTGCCCTTCTCTACGTTCTGCTGAGTCCCCTTAAAAATATTCAAAGAGCCACTGCCGATTTTTTTTTTTTGAAAACCCAAAAAAAAAACTATGAAAGTATGTAATTTTTACTAATTTCTTTATTAATCTACTAGTTTCCTATAAAATTTTGGCTGTCTTACGAGTATAAAATCAGTCATATTTGCACTATTACTAATGTGATATAGTAGGGACTAGTCAAAGGTTTCTAGACAGGAGTAAAAGAATCTTAAAATGTTTGTAGCTTTAACTATAAGATTCTAGTTTAAGCTAGTTTAAATCACATGAATTGAAATTTATGCTGAAAAAACAAGCTTAAGCTAATGGAATCTAGCGTAAGGTATTCTAAAATAGCTATATTATTAAATGATATCAATCACAAGCTAGCTGTGACTATTCGCACAAAACCTAGCTTTTACTTAAAAATCCAAGCTTAAGCTTTAGCTTTAAAATTAAACAATTTTTTAGTTTTAGGAGCAAGACAAGTAATGATTCAGCGGGGGAGACCAGAACTTGTTTTTCTTTTTTGACATAAAGCCTACACAAAGATCACTTCACCCTAAATTGTAGCTTCCTATTTTCTCTCTAAACATCAGCTGAAACCTTGGATAAATTTTGTCACATTTTTGTTTGCAATGATTTAAAGTAAGAAGCAAAACTCCATGATATTTCTGTTGTTTTATTTTAAAAAATGCATAATCTAATAAAAATTGAAGGTAGGCATCTTAATCATCGGTAGATTGCCATGAACTTGTTTATTTTAATGGCTGACTAATTAGTGGCTCTAGTTGACTTCTTTTTAACTAATGACTGACTTGGAGAATTTTGAGAGTTTCCCTTGTGAATTCTTTTTCGGATCACAGATGGATTCTCTTCAATATAAATTTTAAGATTGAAACCCCTCCCCCGTATAGAAATCCCAAAAGAATTGACTGGAAGAAATTCATTCAAATTGTTAATTCTAAACTGTGCAATATACCGAATCTGAGTATAAATTCGGTTGAAGATCTAGAGTCAAAGGTGAAAACCTTTGAATCATCCATGAACACTGACTTTAAGGTCTCTTGTTCAGTTAAATATATGTAGCCGAAAAACTCTTCTCCGTGGAATGAGGATCTGTCGAACCTCAGGAAAATGAGTAGAACAATTTTCAATATCTTCCATAAATCACAAGTTTTACCAACTTTATAAAGACTGTCTCAGAGTCTACAAACGAGCGCTCGCATCAGCCAATCAACAAGGCTGGAGAGAATACTGTCAGTCTATCAAAAACATAAAAGATTCGGCAAGAGTGCTATATCGAAGGAGCATTATCCTTCATTCTTGAGAAGTCCGGATGGATCGTTGACAGTTTCTCCAGCTGAGTTCCTGGAAATACTGATGGCGACACATTTTCCGGGCTGTGAAGACAGTTCCCCCGAACGGCTTAGAACTCGTGACATGTCGTTAGATCATGTTGAGCGTATCAATACCGTTATAACCAGAGAAAATATTGCCTAGGCAATTAATACTTTCTCACCATTTAAGTCTCCGTGCCTAGACAACATCTTCCAATTATATGCTACACAAGCTAGTAACTGAGGCAGTCCCGTGGCTGGAGATTATCTCCAAGGGATGTCTCCAATTTTATCATGTACCTGAGTCATGGAGACATGTAAGAGTAGTTTTAATACCAAAAGTTGGTAAGCGAGGCCATGAACCTGCGAAAGATTTTCGTCCAATTAGTCTTACCTCTTTTGTGGTTAGAACTTTGGAGAAAATTCTCGACAACCATATCAGAGACATCCTAGTGGAATGTCCTCTTGTAAACTCGCAACACGCATACCTCAAGGGTAAGTCTACGGAGACTGCTCTACACGAAGCAGTGCGCTCAATAGAGAAAACAATACATTTTAAAGAATACACCCTTGCTACCTTCTTAGATGTTGAAGGGGCTTTCAACAACGTCCAACGACCAAACCGAATCTATTTGGGAATAACTCGTTGATTTCGGTATAGAGGACTACATCGATAGAAGGATTCAAGCTTCGTTAGGTAACACAAAATCGATCAAACAAGTTAGTAGAGGAACACCCCAGGCGGTGTTCTATCCCCTCTCCTATGGCTTTTAGTCATGAAAAAAATTCTCGCTTAGTTGAAAAATTGTGGGTTGAAGGCGGTTGCGTATGCGGACGATTTGGTACTATTGTTGTCGGGAAAGTTTCCACCCGTGATCACTGAAATCACAGAGATAGCCTTGAATAAGGTTAGTAACTGGGCCACAAGTTCAGGACTAGGAGTTAACCAAAGTAAAACTGAACTGATTATTTTTACTACCAAAACTAAAATACCACCCTTCACTCTACCCCGACTCAACGGCAAAACTCTTTCATTGTCCTCCAGTGCGAAATACCTGGGCGTAGTTCTCGACCCTAAATTAAACTGGAAGCTTTAATATTAAAAAAACGGGTAAAGAAAGCCCCATAGCTTTCTCTGCCTGCAGCAAAACATTCGGTAAAAAGTGAGGCCTCCAGTCGAAAATGATACTGTGGACGTACACAGCCGTGGTACGACCAATCCCTACGTACGGTTCGATTATATGGTGGCCCGCTCTTTATAAAGCCTAAATAATATCGATAAGCTTAAAAAGGTACAAGGAACAGCTTGCGTTGGCCCAACGGATGCCTTAAGCGTTTTTCTACACCTTTCACCACCTGACTATCTAGTATCCCGCAGATCGATATGACTAAAAGAGTCGAAGTGTTGGTTTGCCAGGCCATATGGTTATAACAATATTACAAATTTAATCCCAATGGACATGTTTTCAACAACTACTGGCTACTGCACTTCTACTCTGGGCCTCAGTACGGATTTAAAGTTATTTTTCCTTCCAGGGAGTAGTGGAAAGATGACCTCGTGACGAAAGGCTTCGATACAACTATCTTCACTGATGGTTCAAAGATGGAGTGTGGAGTTGGTTCAGGTGTCTTTTCCGAATCTCTAAATATTTCAAGATCTTATTGGCTTCCAAACTTCGCTAGTATTTTCCAGGCGGAATTATTGGCAATTATAGGGAAGCATGCAGGATACTCAAACAAGACCCTAACCAGAACCGTAATACTGCCATCTTGACAGACAATCAGGCAGCCGTTAAAGCAATTGTCTCGTCATTATCGTCTTCCAAATTGGTTCGACAATGTCGTGATGAGCTCAAAAGCGTAGATAGGAACCTCAGGGTCTCTCTTATCTGGGTTCCAAGTCATTGTGCCATATATTCTCAATTTTTCTTAATGAATCCAACCGTAGGTGGCACAGTTTAGCTTGGCCCACCTATAGCAACACCCGTACAACTGACCTGATATGCAGACCCAGGCGCGATATAGCCAGGGTCGTTGCAACATTTTCTGGACACTGGCCGATCGGAGAACATGCGTCGAAGCTGGGCATCCCTCGCAATGCTCACTGTCGTCGCTGTGGGGACCAGCAGGAAAGGGAAACTGTCCCGCTCTGGCCAGAATGAGAGCAAAATAATTTGGAAAGGCCTTTTTAGACGATCTGAATGAACTCTCCGAATTGAAGATCAAATATAAATGATCTCTTTCCTCAACGGCACGAAATGGCTCTAAGGTGAACTTGGTAGCTACCGCACCATGTCTCCCGTCAGACTCCCTAGACTACTAGCAGGTGGTAAACAGATATCAAAATAAAAATATTTTTGAATACTTATTTTTCCAAATACACTCAGGCACATTTAACCGACAACTTCGTATTTCTGTAAATTTAAAGAAACCGTCAAGTTAAGACCACATTAGGTGTAAGTAATGCTGAAATCAAACTGAGAAAAAAAAAATAATTCTGAGCAAAAAACCACGTTTATTAAAGAATTAACGCAATAAACAAGTTTTTGAAAAAAATACTAAGAAAGATCTTATCTTTTGTTGTTAAAAATATGGTAAAATTATTGAAAAACTAAATTTTTAATAATGGGTGTTTTCGCCGCAGGCTCTGATTACTTCGTCGAGCTGGTTTGACAATCCGTTAATAATGTCCTGAATATACGACTAAGGGAAATTGTGACACTCCTCTACTGCAGCTGTCTTAAGCTCTACTAGAGTGGTAGGGGCATGTGTTCTCGCTCGGACACGTCTTTTGAGGTTTTCCTAAATATGCTCGATATGGTTGAGATCTGGACTGCATGATGGCCATGGCAAAACTAGAATCCCGACCTCATTTAGGTAGTTAGTTACAGAACTTGCGGTATGGCAGCGTGCGTTGTCATGCATTAACCGAAATTTGTCACCAATGAGTGGTGTAAAATGCATCACATGGTCTTGCAAAATGTTTTCCACGTATATCTGAGCGTTCACACTGCCTCTATCGAACACAAAAAGGTCCGTGTGAGCTTTATAACTGATGCCTTATCGGTTATCGTGCATGGAGCAAACCTTTCGTTTGTTCGCCTGTAGACTCGCTTACGTCCATCTGGACCTTGTAGACCTATTCTGCTTTCGTGTGAGAATAGAACGTCCCTCTATTCCTCTGCAGTTCAGTACGGTGCTGTGGGAGCGATTCGGGGGCGCGCGCTGCTCGGAATTATCTGATATTCAATTCTAGCAACCTTCCTTTGATGGTGCGTTCAATCACATTAACATTCCTCACCTCAAAAAGACGTGTACGAGCTTTAGAAGCGGTGTAAAACCGATTTCACAGTATGTTGCTGATGACAATACGATCACTCCGAGCTGAAGTGCATCGATAACAACTTTGACTTGGCCTCTTCGTGTATAGCCAGTTTCCCAAAATCGTCTAATGGCATCCCCAATCGTAGTTTTAGGTACACCAAGCGTACGAGAAATGCGACGTTGGCTATACCTAGTATCAGTTAAGGACTATTCACATGAGAGCGACTAACGACCGACGAATGAACAAATAAATGTAATTTAAAGCAATTTATAAACCTAAATTCTTCACAAATACTGAACAAAATCGTAGGAATATAGTTTATTATAATGTTTAGATACTAAAGTCTGCTGTTTAATTGCTAAAGCCTAGTACGCAGATCGGAAAAAATTTTTCTTTTCATACAAAATTTTTCCCAGGACAAATAATTTTGTCTTCAGTTTTTTTCCAGGCAGTACGCAGTTCACGCGCAAAATTGTGACATTTGTACCTGCTGTAGGGTGAAGTCTCCACTAAATTTTGCCAGGAAAAATAATGTTCGAAGCATTATTTTGCGGGAAAAATTTTGACAGGTCAATAATTTTGCACGATAAACACGATCAACTATTATTTATCGATAATTTTACAAAAAGAAAAAAAAAAAGAAGAAAAACATTAATTTTGCGCGATTTTTCCATCGTTTTTGTATAGATTAGAATTGTAGAGATAAAATTTGTCTTTTCCCGATCTGCGTACTAGGCTTAAAACAAGATAAATTGGAGAAAACAAATTAGTCGTCGCGAATTCCAATTTGATTGTTACGAATTGTCAAACTCTATTCGCGTTCCATATACGATCCACACGTCAACGAACAAATTGTTCGCGCGCGACTAACTTCAAAATCACTTTTGTTTATGTTTCCTTGGTGGTAATTCGCGACGAATAAAAAAAGCCATGTGAAAGAAATGTCAAAATGAACGAATTTTCGTTCATTCGTTGGTCGTTGGTCGCTCTCATGTAAATAGTCCTTTAAAGCCACTGCTAAAGCTACACTAGGTACATTGCGTGGCATTTTTCTAGAGTCACAAATAATAAATTACCAGCATAAACCTAAATTTACAGATATTTACTTACTTTGATACAAAAGAACAAGAAATGTAGTCAAGTTAAAGTAACTAAAACAATATTAAAAAACGCTTAAATGTTATGTGGTGAAATAAGGGTTTTAGTGGTTTGTTTTTTTGCGAAAATATCCGTTAAACAAAAAAAAAAAATAAGCAGGGTGGCGAAAATTGCCGGTGGTCGGATAATTGTGCCTGTGAGTGTAGTTTAAAAAAAAAATAGAATAATAAACAATCAAATCTTCCAAAATCGCAGGAAAACAGACCAAAAAAGCTATTAGTTACATTTTAATCTATTTGCCAAAACCACTGCCAAAACATTTTTAAAAAATATAACATTTCAGTTCAAACACCATTTCCATACCATTTTAAATAGTTTTCTTAAAAGCTTTAAGCTCCACAACGGATGTTAAAAAATAATAATTAATTTTTCAAAATTTAACAATTCTAAAATGAAAATTTTAAATAAATATGCATAGGTACTTTATTCTTATAATTACTTTCACACTGCCAAATATTATTGAAAAACGTGTTACTATAACTGTTTTAATAGCTAAAATAATAACATTGAAATTTTTATATTTACGAATAATATTCTATTTAAGTGTAAGATCAAATAATATTTTATACCTGTATAGTAGACAATTTTTTAAAGATCAATATTAATCGCTGTTTTTTTTTTGTTGATAGAATGTTTAGATTTACTATAACTAGAAATAATTAATTTTGTATGCTAATAAAAGAAAATATAACAAAAACTACTAATCAAAAATAAAACAATTTTATAGGTTAAAATTAAATGTTAGGAATGTATGTTGTAGTTTAAAAATTAAATAAATATAAGATAAAAATTTACAAATGAAAAGTTATCCTAGTAATTCTTTTGCTTTATTAATATAATTTTTCTGCATAAAAATCAACCTTTATTGAGTAAAATTTGAGGCTAGCGCGCATTCGATATACCGAAGGATAGACGCTGTCATGGACATCATTTTATGATATGTTATGATTTATAAAATGTTATTTTTTTAAGTACCTAGGTATAAACTTTCAAATAAATTAATTGCTTTGTTTGTGCAGGGAGACAATGTCCCCAAAACCAGTTTTTCACGCATGGCCTTATTTCACGGCACCCATAAAAAATCAGCTTTCCCCCAAATTCTTCAATGTAAAAAAAAAAAAAAACGTAAATACAACAACACAAACATATATATGCCAGTAAGACCTAGGGTCTTATAAATTAGGCAATGTTAGAAGGAATAGAAGGATAGGATAGATTTTTGTTGGCACAGTGGACTGAGAAATAAGGTTTTGATTATCTCATTAAATCCCAGGGGTGGCGTTCAGTTGAGGGAATATAGAAAAGAATGCTGCCTAGACTGGGGCTCGAACCCACACATCCAGATCAGCAGTCAAGCACTACTTCCACTGCGCCGGGGCCACCCCCTCCACTGCGCCGGGGCCACCCCCAGATTTCTGACCCCATGTCAAAATATTAAAGTATTCTATGCCCTTTTGCACATGTTTTTTGGATAGTGGGTTTATCAGCCCTTGACTTGCTATAAACGAAGAAAAAAAAAATTAAAACTGATGCTTTGATTTACATGCATCTTCATCTGCAAACATCAAGAAAAGTAGAGCGGGATAGAGTCATACCAGAAATCCGAATGTGTGAAAGAGCACCACTATAAAGATGAACATGTTCGTCTTCGCTATAATCTTCATCTGCGTTCCTATAATCAAGATCTCTGCATTTCTTTCTTCTCTCTCTATCCAACAAACATACATTTTATATTTTGTATCCCTTATTTTTTGCAGAACTCGCATGAAGATACTTGTAGATCCACCATTATGGTGCAAATGCGCAGGTCTTCGGTTTAGTTTTACATTCGAAGATATTTGCACTTAAGTGGCAAATTTTGGAAAAAAAATGCTCAATGCACACTGTAGGAATCCTAAAAGGGAAATTTTGCATAAAAACAATTATTGTTAGTTAATTTAATTCCCAATCGGAACTGATTTTTATTTTATAATAAACAAAATATTCTATGAATTAAAGATTAAAAGAATAATAAATTAATATAACAGAGTTCTAATAATTTGATCGCTACAACACTAACCCGAATCAGTTGCACTTAAGTGCCACTCAGGCTTAATACCATTCATAAATAGGTAGGTAAGGTACCTGCATAGGTACAATAATTTTTTGTTCTGAAACTTTTCAAACCTATGTTCTTTGAAATTTTGGCTTCCGAAATCTTATCTTTCGATATTTTGAAACTTCAGTTTTTGGAACTTTGTCTTATCGAAACTTCGTTTTTCAAATCTTTGGCTTTCCGTACTTTGCCTTTCGAAATTCTGGGGGATTCTCCATAAAGCCTAAAATTTTGATGAGAATTTTCGTAGGAAATAAAGTGCGTAATCGTCCATTTTTGTTGGTTGAATTATGTGTCTCTCCTCTCGGAATATACCTCGGAAGATTATTTCTTCCCCGGAAATCTTTTTGAAGAAAGAAGCAGAGATTTTGGAAAAATTGCAAAAATTTAGAATGAAACTATTGCAGAATAAGAATTTCTGATTTAGTTTCCAAAATTCGAAGATCTAAAAAAAACTGAAAATCATACACTGGAGACTAACGGCTATATTATTGACTTTCTTCAAAGCTAGTTTTACTGAGAAACTAGTTCTATAGGGGTTTCAAAATTTAAGTTTCTCAAAGAAAATTATTAATTTGATTTAGATGTCAAACTATGTATGAATATTTTGATTTAAACGTTAAAGTAATAACAATTTGTGACAAAATTGAAACTCGAAACCGCTATAAATCTAGTTTTTCGGTAAAACTAGTTTTGAAGAACGTCAAGAATATGGCCGTAAGTTATTTTCCAAAAAAAAACGAGTTAACTTGGCAACCGTATTTTCAAAAGCTGCAAAAGCTGCAGAAGCTCAACATAACAACTCAATTCAACGAAGTTCAAGCAATATAAAATATAATAAATATAATAAATCCGTTAAACTTCTTCTATCTTCATCATCGGTCTACAAAGTCCACAAAAAAAAAGTTTTAAAACCATCACTCTTCGTCTTCTATATGCAATTCAACCAACAACTAAAATGTCTCTTAAATTGCCCCTGTCTGTGCCACAGTGAAATCCACTTCCATCCAAAACAGAGCTTCAGTTCACTTCAAGTTGCCGCACCGTCAGGTTTATCTATGAGGTTTAGTCTTAGCAAACAAGAGGGTATCTTGCATAGATAAGATTTATTCACGAATTCGAATATCTCACTTGAACTTTAAAGTTGGCCTCGATTCAGGTTCATTGTAAAACGGTTTTGTGTATTATTCAAAGCGATAGCAGCTGATATCCCCTCTTGTCGTACGCTTTTATCATTAAAAAAAACTCCATTCGAAAGTATTTTGACCCCCGGTCTTCCTGAATTCATCATCATTACATTATACATTATTACGGTTTCGGTTTCGGTTTAGTTCCTAACCAACTTCCACTTCCCGAAGTGCATTTTTTTTTTAATATTTTCGTTACCACTTCCATTTCAATTATATACGTGCATTGTTTAATCAATTCATCCATTCAAGTACAAGTTGGCGAGGGGCAGTTTAACTGGCGGCAATCTGAATCTTGGAACTTGTTGTATCTTCGTCAGCAGGCGTGTAATTTGCACGGAACGAAGCTACTAGAGTCCGTCGGGTCGCGTCGTAATCTTCGGTCAGTCGAGTCAGCCTGTAAATGAACGTTATATAACGAGTGTTTTGAGCTAAAATTGCAAGTCAAGTTGCCTTCCGTGCGTCGTCGAGTGTGTGTTGCAACAGCAGTGGTTATTCCCCATTATTTGTAATGCAACAATATTGCAACTTGATCGATATTTATATGTAGACTAGCTCTTCAGAAACTATTTTATAATTATTGTTTTTTTGTCTGGGTTATTTTTAATGACACGTTGATGGAATTATAATTTAAAAGAGCCATCGACACCTTTTAATTTTTTTTTGTTCGCTAACAAAAGTGTGAATATAATATTGTGTTTACAGATTAATGATACATAGTAAAATATCGCCTGTCATCGTCGTAACGGTAATTTATTTAATCTATGATCGAGCCTACTGAAATAGTGTTACAGGGCTTTATTAACTTTGAAAGTTTAAAAACAAAAATAATTTGGCACACGTCCAATTTTACTATAAAAATAGTTTATTGTGAAACGCATTCGATTTAAATATTTTAATTTAATTTGAAAAAAAAAATGACGAAGTTTCACCAAACACCAATTGTTATTTTGCTGACATTTTGGATTGCCTCCGTAGCTGGTTATGGATTCGGAAGGTGTCCCAAATACCCTTCGATGCCTAGATTCAATATGACACGGGTGAGTTACCTACATTATATGAAATTTCAAATTGAACTTAATATGAAATTTAAGTTTCATTACCGTTATTTTTGTTTAAACATTGATAACTTGTTTATATTTACTCTGACTTTGTTTTTGTTTGTTAAAAGCTGTTAAAGTGAAATAACACTTTTACTTTCTAGCCGAACAAAATTAGCTTTTTTAGCTTTATCAATTTGAGGTTAGTAGAGTTAATCTGTTTTACTTAAAATTTAATATCTTAGCTTATAATTTTATAGTTTAAGTAGATGAGGTATATTATTTATAGCTTGTTTAATATAATGGTCACTTAATTCAATTAAATATTTTTGAGATATTTGTCTTGATGTTATGAGTCTATTAATTGAATTGAATACCGAGAAATTGACGCGATGGCAATGAATATTATTAATGCCTAAGATGTTTTCACTTAAAATATTTTATGAGTTAAGCCGTTTCATGGCAAAACAAATTTTATTATGAACATTTGTGTGCTTTGTTTTTAGTTTTGGATACAGCTGTAATGCAAAATCACAACAGAACGCAGCTAGAAGCTGTTATGTGTGTTAAATATACAAAAAAAATGTCATATCTCATTTTATGGCTTATTCAAATTTTGTAAATTGAAATTCATAAAGATAAAAATTTATAAACTCATGATAAATCGAAATATACCGGTTTTCGAAGATACAACGTTCTTGGATTACGTTACTTGATTTTTGCTGAAGATCATAAAGGTAGTCTACTAATGGGTGTTCGTTCATCGATTTCATTTTTCATGTAATTTAATACTTTTGGCTATCATCAATATTTAACAAATATGCGTCTCAGTCTTGTAAAGGTATTTTTGTGTATAACTAAAAGCTATATTTCGTCCATTAATTTTTATGAACAGTACTTAGCTAACATTGATGTTGTATATAAATTTAAACAGCATGTACAATTTTTAAAATTGGTAAGGCTTGTTTGAAGACTTGAACTAAAAAAATCCTTAGATCGGGCTATCTTTAAATTACCCCGAGTTCGTAAAAGTAGACATGCTCAATAACTGCTAAAAATAATTGCAAAAAAATGGTGGTACATAGTAATGAACATTTTGGGCAAAATTTCATTTTAATGCTGAGAGCAAACATCAGTGCTTCTAAAACAGTGAACACAATTTTAAACGGACTGCATTTGCCTACCTTCAGAAATGCGACTTAAATTTGACAGTGTTGCCGAAGTTTGACTTTTACGAACTCGACTTAGTGTCTTAAAGGATAGAGAGCCATAAAAGTCTCATATTTCGTAGTTTCTTTATGATTTGTCCTGAGTGATTTTTGGAAACGTCTCCATATTTCAGGAAGTCCAGACCTCAAACCTAAGAGAAGAAATGTTCAAAATTGCAAGACTTAAACATTTTTCTCCCGGACCAATATACATAGAAATTAAAATAAATCGATTTAAAAAAAAGGGGGAAATGTGGGGGAAGCGCTGGGAGAAGTAATTTTCAAAAATTTTGTTGTTTGCTTAAGAGTTTGAGGTATAATTAAATGCTAAGTTCAGCCGTGTACACTGAAAATAATCCGGTAATCACTGGTAATATTTTGGTAGTCCATATGACAATAAAATAGTCATTTTTCAACCAGCAACCGCAGTAGTCCATATATGACAATTTTCGATCATCAATTTTATCGCGAAAAAATTATGGTTGGGATATAGACTATTTTAAAGAGCTAAAAAGGAAATAAAGACTTTAGAGCAGAGTATACTTGTAAAGAACGATAACTTTGATTCTAAGCGATTTCAAGAAGTTCATGGATTCAAAAACTTTCCCATTCTTATCAAAGATTTAAAGAACACTTCAAACAAATGTGTCGTTCGAAATTAAAAAAAAAAGAAAATTCTGTAATAAAAAAAAGTAAATAAGGAAAAATACATGGCACACCTCCTCCAATAAGGTGTAAAGAATTTAAAAAAAAAACTCGAGTCAATCTGATGAAATCACCAATGACAGCGATGAGTATGAAACTTAATATGGTAGGTTAGGTACCTAACAACAGTTCAATCAAATTAAAAATCAATGCCTTTTATGACAATCAAAAATGGTCAGAAACGGTAAGTGTTGGCAATAAAAAACAATATAGAGGCGCCGAATAATGCATGTATTATATTAAAAGCAACCAAACTTAATGTCGTTATTAAAAAAGCGGCAACAACATTTAATAATGATTCAATAAAAGTTATTGGAGAGCCAAAAATCCTCCGTAGAACAAAAAATAGACAAAATTCAAATATGTTATATTGTTTTAATATTAATATTAAATATTGTGAATGTTCTCGCTCCTGATGGTGCAGAGGCATGAAACGTGCCAAAGGTGTATAAAACGCTTCAGATTGCAACTCAGGTAGTCCACGCATGTGGAAAGGTTCCAACCAATCAACTTTGTCATGCAAAAAAAAGTGTAGCTAGGCAGGTACAGGTAGTAGCCCGTGGCGTACTGTCACGCCAAAGGTCTGGGTTCGATTCCCAGCCTCTGCCACCTAAAAATGTTTTTCAGGGCTACTGCCCCTTGCGAGGAATTGACAAATCCTCCAAGAATATCTTCTATCATAGAAAAGTGCCGCTCACATTAGCCGTTCAGATTCAGCAATAAACTGTAGGTCCCCTCCGTTCCTGCAGACTCGCACACAGGAATGGTTGAGAGTTGTAAGTCACTAGTTCTTCATGAGCTGTTGTGCCACCAAATTTTTTTATTTATTTAGGAAGGGACAGAGAGCTGATGGCTGGAAGAATCTTGTTGACCATCTTTGGCAAGTTAGAAAATCAAATAAAAATGTCTGTACAAAGTAAAAAATTGTACCTACCTGATTGTACCTAACTAAATAGTTTCCGAGATCTTTGAGGTATTGTTTTTTTTTTTTTTTTTAATAAATCATGTGTCGTGTGGTTTCCAAGACAAATTACTCGTTATCCATAAATACCCAAGCCAAAACAAATTTTTCTGAAATGTCCAGTACGTGATTTGATATTTTATGCCTGCAGACTTTGTAGGTCCATGTTTTATTATCCCATTTGCAGAATAAAAATATCAAATTTATATTATAAGAATATTTTTATTAATTATTAGTTGATCTTTTCGACTTTACTTATAAAGAGAAAAGAAATAAAATACTCATTTGGCTTGCACGTACTTCTACTTATACTTGTTCTTATGACTCAACGGCTTTAAAGCGGTTAAGCACTTAAACACTTGAGCAATGCATTGACAATTTGATATTAATTTTTTTTAGTGACATACATAGTTGAAGAGAAATTGGAAAAGAAATAAAAAGAGAAGTTATTTTTTTAAAATAAAATAATGGTAATTTTCCGAAATCATCACTTCGGATTAATGTATCTGAATTGAGCCGTTTAAATGCACATTCACCTGCTTGAATGTCGTTACACTACAGTATTTAGAATGCATTTATGTAGCTACAAAACATAAATAAAATAATAAATATAATAAATTAGCAAACAAGTTTACATGCTGTGTGAATTAGCCTTGCGTGAAAACAACATCTGTACTCGGACACTTAGGGTCCATGGCCGACTTGTAATATAAACCCATTCTACGCGACAATTATTGGTTTCATAAGTTTAAAAAGAAGTAAGTATTGCTGGAGTATCATAATTTTTTACAGTAGTTTATTTGCTGGGAGCTACAATCAAGACTGGCAAAAGTTTTGAAGATTGCGTCTTTCCTCAGAAAGCCTCACCAAGCTTGAAATGATAAAATTAAAAATGAAATTCGGTAGCACTTGAGCTCGTAAAGAACTAGGGCCTAGTGACTTATAACTTTCAACTATTCCTACGTATCTGCCTGCAGAAATGGAGGGTAGATACCTACAGTTTATTACCAAATCCGAACTGCTAATGTGAGCGGCACTTCTTTTTATGACAAGAGATACTCTTGGAGGATTTGTAAATTCCTCGAAAAATGCAGCTTTTTGAAAAAAAAAACATATTTGTCTGATATGCCTGAAATTGGCACTAGAAGTTTCGCTGCCGACCCTAAGAAAACTCCCGGTTTGATGAAGTTTGTCGGTTGGCGCATACTGCTAGAACGAGATCAATCAGTCAATACTGAAAATTAAGCTACAACCAAAGCAAGAATACTGATAATATTGTAGTAACTTTTGGTGTGGAGCATCTATAAAAGATTTTTGAAATGTTGCTCAAAATACTTGAGAAACATACTACAAAGTTTTCGATATAGAATGGGAAACTCAGAAACATTTTCAAAATTGTTGTATCACACTCCAGGGGCCTATTTCTGCGCTACTACATCAGCTACAATGTAGTAGTATAACAGTTGTAATACATCATTTCTGTTTCAAACATACATTGGTTTTTCTGGTGTAGTACATCAATGTAGCTTTGAAGAATCGACTGGAAATATTGAAAAAATGTATGATTCTGTTTCACAGCTTTTGATACTACATTGATGTAGTACAACTAATGGTAAATTCTTGTTACATTCTCACAACAAAAATATTTGCTATGATTGTTGTATACCATCAAAAAATGGCTGGATATAAAAGAAAATATACGAATGTAAGTATTTTTTTTTGTTATGTATTTAAATATAAGAAATTTAAAAAATGATCTTTTAATTTTTTATTTAGTCGGTGAAGGAACAGCCAAAGGAGTGTTAATAAAATCTGTTGGAGCGGTGATAAAGTATATTTGTTGCAATTAATTGGATGGGCAATGAATTCCCCCAAGCGTTAAACCAAAAATTCAATACACATCCTGGCATCCTGAATCTTTCAACAAAATAAGGGCCTTCCAAATTAAAATTAATCGCTGTAAATATGTTTTCGGTCTTCTTTCAATACGTACATATGTTAAATTCAAAATCATCCTCGAAAATATTTATGTCAAAATCCATTTATTCTTAATTTATTTTTGTTTATTTATTTGTGTCTTCAAAATCGAAATTAGCACTCACTTCCAAAAAAAATTATATAAACGTCAAACGAGCTACACCATTTACTACATCATACAACACTTCCAGTTGTAGTTATGAAACAGAAAATTGTAGTTGATGTAGTTATACTATTTTGCTGTAAGATGTAGTCGATGTAGCTGCTGTAGTAGCGGAGAAATAGATAAAAATAAACAATCTAGAATTTCTTTTAGTTTTGTAAATAATTCTAAAAAAACATTATTTTTCGTTAAATAAAAGAAGGTTTCACTTGTTTAGATATCTTTCATAATGAATCATAATTATTATGTTAAAGGATATTTATAGTGTTTCTGGTAGATAATATTGGACCATTCTGACATAAATATACCTCGCAAAATATTGTTGCGTTATTATTTAATTCAAGTTCATAATATTATATTTTCGTTAATCTATATTTGTTTGGAAAAAAATTCAAAGGCTCTGATTAGGTACATTTCACAATTTTTATTTAAAGCAGGAACGTTTTTCAAAAATACTTCGTCTAATATTTTGGTCGAAAAGAAAGTCACATTGTACATATGTATATGGAGTAATTGTCATGTTTTTTTTGACAATAATAACAATCAAACAGAACAGATTCGTGCGACCTATAAAAGTGTATAATATTTTCTTCAAACCATTCCATATATGGAATGCATGTGATGTTTTCTTCTAGGTAAATATAAATATTAATTGCGTTTTGTATTGTCATTTCTATCTCGACCATACTTGAAATAAACAATTTTTATTTGCATTCAAGACCGACAACGCCGCGCCGCCACAGATACAATATCTCTCAGAGAAATCTTCAAGTCAATGAAGGCTGTTTACTTAAATGATTATTATAGGCTATTGCTGCTACTAAGCAAATCCATTTTCTCTTTTGATGTAGATTTTGTCTCCACATATTAAAGTCCATTTTAATAATACAATAATTTAATTTAAGATGTTGACATACATAGTATCTGTGATTGCTAATTTAGTTTTATGTATAACCAAACGGGGAGCGATGAGGTCAATTACTCAAGAAATGAGAATTTATCCAATTAAGATCAACAATGTGTGTTTATGTGCTTTTATCTCGTTTGTGCGTTGTGGAAATAGACCGTTTCTCAAAGAGAATTTTACATTCATTATATCTTCATCATTTGAAGCAAGTGATGCATGATATACTGATAAAATATGAATGCCTTTTAAGTCAATTCGGCATTATATGGAAGGTTACTTGAGCTTTTCATGAACTTATTTTCTAAGAAGAAAACAAACTCATTTAATTTATTGTATGTAATTTTTTGAATAGATACAAATGTTTTGTCTCACGTAGTATTGGTAATTTAAGTGTCTAAGTTAAGAAGTCAAAGTGCATTTAATTACATCATTTCCGGCCACCATTTTTCATACACAAATAAAAATAATACCTACCAGTGATAGAGTGCAGGTTTTCACTGAATCAAAATTTCCCCTGACAATTGAAATTGACACTAAGGCACAGTTTTACAGTCGAAGAAAGTGGCACTTAAGTATAGCCAATATAAGAAATAAAGGCTCAATATCAATATCTGAATAAGTTTCAATGAAATTTTTAATGTTGGTCACTTAAATGCGGCTTACTCAGGCTATGAAACTGAGCCTAAAGTTCTAATATTGTAAACTTAAGTGCCACTTATTTCTGTAAGTATACGCACTGTTAAACTGGCCCTTAAACTTAAATCCATCGAATATCCCTTTGATGTCTCTGAAAATTCGACTAAATAAATTACTTAATGCAATTGTCAAAAAATACATTCTCGAAATCGATGAATAGAAAATCATGCTCGATACTGACATAAGGCTCGATGATAGTTCATGGTTTTGCAGTACTAAGGTCAAACATGATTATGTCAATATTTTTTTAGGAAACTATTTTTAATGGTTAAAGGCTTACTTTCTCATTAATATAAGAATTTTATTTCTCACGGGATATTTCAAACAAAGAATTACTCTTGCCAATCGCTGTTTCTTCGGGCTAAGAAGGCATTTGAGTTATAAAGCCCTCTCTCAAAGAACCAAGGAGACCTTATATATAAGAACCTTATCATCCCGATCCTGCTATATTGGGCAGAGGCATGGACCCTGGCAAAAACGGATGAGAATCTGATTGGGTCCTTTGAAAGGAAGATTCTTCGGGTGAAGTCTGTATCGATGGAGTATGGAGGAGAAGATTTAACAACGAGCTTTACGGGCCTTACAGCGACGTCGACCTGGTCAAGAAGCTGAAAATACAGCGGCTGAGATGGCTGGGACACGTGGAGCGTATGGACACCAACGCACCAGCCCGCCGAGTCTTCGAATCTATCCCTGACAGTCTACGCAGCAGAGGAAGACCACACCTTAGGTGGCGCACACAAGTGGAGAACGACCTCAACTAACTTGGAGTGTGTAACTGGAGGCAGCTAACTAGGGACCGAGCTAGAGAGGCTTGTTGGTTGAGGGCGTAGTCCATCCTAAGCTACCTGTTCTAGATGATCTAAATCAAAATTTTAAATTTCCCCTCTAGGGAATCACATAGAGATGCTCTATATCAAATTTGAAGCAAATCGGCCTAACCATTTAGGCTCTAGCTCAAATTACAGTGGACACACGGACGCACAGACGTACAGACCGACGGATGGCATGACGAAAACCACTTTGTGGGAAGTCTCAATCATCGTCAATGTTTTTCCAACCTCGAAATTTTTTTTACACGAAACCAATACTTGCCCTAAAGAGCAAGTACAAATTTAAAAAGAGAACAATGCTAAATTTTTTCTTTAAAATAAATATTCCAACAAAATTTGATTTGTATTTTTCTAAAAATAAATAAATGACACGTTGTGTTGAAAAAAAATATATGCTTTGTACATTGTACATACATGTATTTTCCCATCTGGGGAATTAGCTCTAAACAAAGTGAAATTCGTGAGATTTGTTTGTCTAAAATCTCAAGTTCAGTTTCTTGAATGCAAAACTTGGACTATATCCCTATAATAACCTTTATATAATATTTAAAAATAATTTAAAAATGAGTAAGGCCCGTTTGCTGAAATCAAACTTAAATATTTATGTTCAAACTAAACCCTTATGTTCTTCTTTTTCCTCGGCGTAAATTGTCACATAAGCTCTTATGTTGAACTTAAATATTTATGTTTCATTTCAGAAAATGCGCCTAAAAGATATAAAACAGAACTAAAATCTTTTACATATTATGTACGTTAACTTAAATTACCGTCTAAGACTAAACTTGAGATTAACTTTCTCGATTCTAATTGGCCAAAAATAATTATGCGCACATTATGTACATACATAATATACCTAGTTAGAGACAATTCTGTGAAAGCTAACTGATGAATGTATGTACAAAACAGTTTACTAGTTTATTCAAATTCAGCAATTAACCTAAACTCAAGGACTATTAAGAGAACTTTTATGTAAGCTATAACTTGCATTAGATATATTCAATAGCAAAGGTCCAAAAAAAATGTTTTACATATTAAGACATAAACAAAATGCATGATTACTTGCTTAGCACACATAAACAATTTAGACATTAAATTAAAACAAAGCAAAGAGCATTTAATTGTTTAGAGCCAGTCAGTAGCTAATTTAAATCAAAACTGAACCAATTAATCTCAAGCTTAATTCAATTTATTTTCACCTTCAGTCAAAAAAGCGATACGAAACTGAAGAAAAATAACAATTTTGTAGAAGAAAAAAAAATCCATAAAAAACTAAATTATTGCGAAATTGTCCATTTTAATGAATAATTCAACGTTTTCGTTCATTTTATTGTTAAAAAAAAAATATTCCATCGAACTGTTTTTTTTTTGCACTAAGTCCAACCCAAAATAATTTGTGGCATGAATCGCTGCGTGCAACTAATTTTATTGAGTTGGCTTCAAAAGAAGATAAAGTCATCAGAGGTTTCTTTAAACAAAAAAAAAAATCATAACATTTTTTTTTTTTTTTTTTAAGGTGAAATATGATAAAACTAAAATTAGTATACGTACACATATTATTTCAATATTAAGATACCATCACTAGATGATTCATCAATAGATATCGGGTTTATTACAAGGCGTTAATTTCTATTGTTCGTGTTGTTAATGAATTTGAAATTTGTATAACTGGAAAAAGACTGTTGACCCGTTGACCGTCAAATATTTTTTTTAATGCTTTTACCTACATTTGTATTTCTTTATTATATTGATGCCCTTTTTATGAGGTAAGTTGATTCGTCATCTCATACAAAAATGAAGGCTATAATTTCTCTGATTGGCCCATTTGACCGTGACTTTGTGTTCTGGTTTTTATTTTGAATGTCTTCAAAATTTATGCAGATAAAGGTTAAATATAACAAGGTCAAAAAATAGATGTATCTATTTTGTATTTTGAAATAAAATGTATGATAGGTAAAGTACCAGTTATTTACAAGAGACGTACGTGTAACGTGTTCGTTAACATTACAAACAAAATTCAAATTATAATTTGGCGTATCCAAAATGTTGTGCTCTTTAGCACCAACAACGATGAGTTCGTCAGATGAATTTGTAACAATCTGTGGCCGTGCATTTTATTGTTCTTCATAATCGGAGGCATAAATTAAAATTTTTGGCAAATTCACAACAGTCCCATCGCTTTCCACCATTTTGCCCCCTTTTATTTTTTACATCGGTTTATTTAAATTCATTTTTATCGGAGAGAAAAATAATTGTTAGCTTGCAGCTTTGAATATTGTCTTAGGTCTAAATCTCTTAAAATTATAAAAAGCTGCAAAGCTTCACAATTCACTTAATTCAGAAGATAAGAAGGTAAAGAAACTGATGTTAGGAAACTTTTTCGCTCTCTAGATTTTCATGCAATAACAAAAATTCGGAAGTTATTTCGGTTATGTTAGAGCTACTTTTCCTGATGCAATAAAACTTGGAGACAACTGAACATTTCAACCCGGACTTTCGACAGCAGTAAGCTGCAACCAGGGGCAACCACGATAAAAAATACACACGTGAGACTTTGCCCGTTGCAGTGCATTTTTAGCCTTTAAGAATTTATTAGCTTTAATGCATTAATAACATTTATTTGAATCAACACAAAATCTGCTGGTGATTTCCCATTTAAGATTTCCCTTAGCAGCGATTAACATGTATGTATGCACGTTTGGAAAATCTTAATTTTCTGGAATAATTTTAGTTTCTTCATTTCGTAAAAAAAAAAAAAACACAATTTGCCTGAAAAAAGTGGAACCATACAATTATATTATGGAAAAAGTAAGTGCTCGTCAAATAAAAAATACAAAAGACACTTTTTTCTGTGTGTATTTTTTTTTAATTTAATTTTTGTTAACTATATTTATGTATTTAAATTTATTATTTTCTTGCAAAATAATTACATTTTATCTCTTATTTGTTTACCCAAATTTTTGTAAGTTTTGGGGATTTTACTACTTTTTTCAAAGTGGGCGAAAATTTTTGTGTGATTTCTTAAGGAGTTATTATAATACCTAAAATTTTAATCAAAATCGGTTAATCAGTTCAGATTTTATTGCAAATTTTGACACTTTCTCGAGAGAGCTGAAGCAACTAGTGCGATGCGACATCACACGGTATAGGTAAATCATCTTTTGCTCTTAAGACTCTTAAGACCAGCGAGCGTAACGAAAATCAATTTACTTCTCATATAAAAAACTTCCATATTTTTTGACTTTTCCTTTGTCCTTTTGAATGTTTTATTGAAACATAAATCACTGATACAATACGATAAGGATAAATATTCAGGAATACACTGTGGCGTATGAGTGTTTTTTTTTAAAGTTTGTTTTTACTGCAAAACTATGCAAAATAGTAAATTCTTAAATAAGAAATGATAATAGGTGTTGATTAGTGCTAGTTTTGTTTTTGAAGACATTTTATTCGGTATAAAAAGTTTGCAGTTGTCGACGTGGCCTAAGTAAGTGCGTATGACTTCCGAGTTTATTTTAAACTCTTCTCAATAAAAAATAAAAGCGTTATGAATTTTAGTTTTATTATATGTAGTTTGGAGGTCACTAAAGCACTAATTTATTATACTTTATTATAAGAGCGCCTGCATGGGGTTATTTTGTTATTTGTTAGTTAAAAGTTTTTGGGCCTTACCAATAATCAAATTTAATTATGATTTAAATATAATATTGCAGTGAAACTAACCATAATGTTATGGATCCTAAATAATTAACCATACATTATATTCTCAATTTTTTGGAGCCCATTCGGTTTACGGTTCATTATTTATAGTTCACGTAAATATTTAGATAATACATACCTTGCACGGTTTATTATTTAGAGTCTATTCCATTATGGTCCATTATATTGAAATATTTAAGTCGTAACTAAATCTGATTTGGTAGGGCCCATTGATAAGCTTTAACTTAGTTATAAGTCGAATGAAAAATAAAAATAAATTAAAACAAAAAATTGTGTAGAACTATTACACCGTGGTGTCATGGGATCAAATACCAACCGCTCTGCCACATGAAAAATGATATCTACAACTTTTTTTTCTTGTGAAGAATTGACAAATTCTCTAAGAGTATCTCACCAAGAGTATGTCACAGAAAAGTGCCTCTCACTTTAGGCATTTTGATTCGGCAATAAACACGCACACAAGAATGATTGATAGTTGTTAAATCACTATAATAGTTGCCGGTTCTTCACGAGCTGTCGCTGCATGCCATCAAATTTATATTTTACATACAATTTGTGTAATAAACCTTCTAATTAAAATATGATTTTATGCCAAGTCTTGTTAAAAGTGTTAATATTATCTACATATATAAACTTCCTTATTGATTTTAAATGTGTTACTTCCGTGGATTAATCAAAAATCGCCAATATATTAACATTCGACTTTAATCACTTCCATATGCGTGCTTCATTATATTTTATTGTTTTTTTTTTTGTCTGTCTCACAGGGGCAGTGTGTCAAACATCAGTAGTTTTTATGTACCTTAATTATGGCTCAGGCTTAAACGAAAATATAAGCCTATTATGCTAAAAATATCTCAATTCAGTTTTATAAATTATTTGTGTATATATTTGTATGTACATACATATGCATGTATATGATTAGCATGCAAACATCTTACTGTTGCATATAAACATTAACTTCCTTAATTATTGTTTTTAGCTCTACTATAATGTTATGGCAACGGCTTTCATTCGAAACGTTAAGGTACTCATTGTGTTCGTATGTGAATTAATAGCTTTTAGTCTGGCAGCTTAAAACTTAAGTTATTTGTGCCATTTACAACTTCTGTCGTTGTTTATTTCCAACTTATTCCTTCATACATCTTTGATATTTTAATTGTGAGTCGTAAGATAAAATATAAGAATGGCATTTCCATGACTGAACATAATGTAACATGAATAATATAATTAAGGGATGCTGATGGTATTTATTGACTGCAACCGAGATCCTATAGCCTTGCCTTGGGTTGACTGCCATCTTGAATATTTGGCCAATTGAGTTTTATAGTAGTCGTCTTAGGTTTCGCATACAGTGCTGCGAGAAATTATAGGTACGTCGCGAGAAACGTTTGCGTATACAAAAAAATTGTTCTGCACACAATGAAGTGATTTTTTGTGCGATTTTTATGGGGTTAGATTTCAATTCAAAAATTGATTTATTTTGTGGCGAATAAAACGAAATTTCAAATTGATTTATTTTTGTCAATGTACTTGTGCATTATAGCTTCTATGTCAATACTTCAAAAAAATCTTCATCCCTCGATTTACAATTAGAAGAGAATTATGAACTTGATAAAGTTGCCGGTTTATTTTAAACTGCTACCATTTATTTATTAGCAATTAATTTTCCACATTTTTCAACACAATTTTCACAACCAAAATATCAACAAAAAACATTTGTAAACTGACAGCTGTATTAGTACAAGGAGGGGTAAATCTGCTGAAAAATTTAGATTTACATATTTGATTTAAAATCAAATTTAAATTAATTTATTTTGCCCATGGAACGCAAAAAGAGGGGAAATTGTCTTTTTGACAGATTCATATCAAAACTAAATTGATTTATTTTACCAAAGGAAAACCCCATAAGTTTGTTTTGATTTCTTGATAGAAGGATTTTTTAAAGGAATGTGAAAATGTGACTTCTTTTGTATCACACAACTGTCGTAAACTGTGCGAGACTACAAAAATGCTCATAGGAAGAGTTGTTGGCCATTTTATTTTCTACATCTTTGATCAACAGTTTTTACGTGCGATGAATGTATGTAGAAGGTGATACATATAGGGCAAGTTTTAGATTCGTAAAAAAATCGCGCTGGAAATTTTAATTAAATCTGACATTACGCTGACAAAGAGCATGAAAAAAGTGGGTCCCGCAATTCCGCCTATCTGTTTGTATGTGTGTATGTACCTTACACTGATTCAGAAAAATTTTAATGTATCCGATTTTCAATGCCACTAGCTTTTTAGTAAGAGTTTAATGAAATAATAAGCCTGGTAAAATTTCAGTCGTTTAGATAAGTATTTAGAGGTCGCTCATCGCTAATTTCTTTTTTCAATAAAAATTGTATGGGAAGTTTTCTTTTGTTTGCTTCTTTATTTTATAACTTTACAACCGGTTATCGTTCGGAAATGATTGAGACGTATTCTTAAAGGAAATTAAAGGTTCTTTAGAAATGTCCTTTTCTCCTTATTTAATTACAGCAATCCTTCCAAAGTTATTGAAGGTTAAATTGGATGATTAATTCCATAGCTTTTTGGATTTCCTATTGAAAATATCGTCTATAATATTAATATAATATTAATAAAAGTTTCATGATATGAAAATATTTATAAAAACACACAATACCACTGCTTGCCAAATCAATTTTTATAAAAAAATTCCTTCAAATTGATTGCTTCATGAACCCAAAATAACAATAAAAATGTGCCATTTTATTTCTTTATTTTTTGTCCTTTTTCTTTGCGTTAAATAAATTTTTTTAAACATCTCAATTATTTTCGGAGGATCACGATTTTCTGGAGGCGTATGTAAATTGAATTTTTTTAGGCCCAAAAATCGAATCTTTTTTAGCTACAAAAATAACGAAAGGTGCCTGCTCTACAACCGTTTTGAAAAGTCATTTATCTCAAAAAAAGCTATTACGATTTTAATAATGCCAATTTTGTGGGAACTTTTGTAATTATGGTCTAAATTCTGTTGAAAAAATAGAACCGTATTTTTTTTTTAGTTTCGGCTTTCTCGTTAACGGCTCAACCGATTTTGTTCAAAATTTTTACTCAAGAGTTCGTTTTAAGCTTGAATAACACGGCATATAAAGATTTTCAAAAATAGTTTTTTGGATTTTTAAGAAAAAAATCATTTTTTTTGTAAATCAATATTTTGAAAATGGGGAGGATAAATGTTTTAGAAATTATGATTTATGGTGTATATTATTACATAATTAAAAATCGCATACCAATTAAAAAAATATAAGAATTTTATGCAGAAGCACAAGAATAAGTGCGATCAAGTTGTGCATTTAATTTTTGAAATCTCCAAAAAAAAAAATCAAAATATCACAAATTATAATAATTCTTCTTGTTATAATCTCGCAAATTGAAAATCCCACTTGCATTTATTTACATCTTAATTATAAACCAAAATATCGCACATCTAAAATTTTCCTCAACTTTTAGCTCTAAAATTCTTATATTGTCTGAAAACAAGACCCAGTCTTTGAAAAGAGACAACCAAGAAATTAGTATTGTAGCAGAACTGTTGAGTGCTTTTGATATTCAGTCATTTTTTAAACCATTATTGTCTTTTTAAATAATTTTTAAACATATCATTCATAATAATAATAACTTAATGAATTTTATATTACAGGCACTAGGACAATGGTTTGAAGTAGAACGTTCATTCTATTTGCCTGAAATTGCATCAGGGTGTACAACTCTAACATTTCAACCCGCCATTTCTAACCGAGAAGACGATCCAAGTAACAATAGTGTCTATAAATTGGAAGTTGCAATCAAAACTGTCAATCGATTGTAAGTTTAAAATTATTTGTTCTGCTCATCAAATATTTAAATTATTTAAATTAATAATTATTTCAGAACTGGAAACCCCTCGATTAATCTGGGTTATGCCACTCCAGAATCACGTAGATCATCCATAATGGACTTTAAGGTTTGAAAATAAATTGAAAAATTATATCAATAACTGTTTAACACTTATTTTTTTGTATTTCTTTTTAGTTCAACACTCGATTCCCAGATGTTATAGCAAGACTATTGCCAGGATCAGGCAAATATCAAGTTCTTTACACAGATTATGAAAATTTTGCGATTCTTTGGTCATGTTCGAGCTTAGGTTCGATTGGATATTCAGATCAAATTTGGATTTTCGGAAGAGAGCGAGATTTTCCAGCTGAAATTCGAGTCAAAATATATGATGCATTAAAAAAACTTAGTTTAGAGCCAGATCGATTAGTATTAAGTAAAAATAAAAACTGCCCTTCTACACTTTAGATCATCATAAATTATATTACACTCTGGTACTGCATTTAGATGTATAAAAAAAACTCTTTCTATTTTAAAATTCTCCGCAATCAGATACAAATTTAATTATTATTATTTAAGAATGTAAGGGCCTGTGATAGTCAATCGTTATTAGATTTAAATTTAATTATGTATTTTTGTAAATATTTAATGAGTAATATAATAATATCTGATTTAAATGTTTATTTTCTTTCAATTTAATTTACGACAGAAAGTTTGAAGGAGAATAATCGAATTTAAAAGTTAATCACTTTAGAATTTTCAAATTTTACCAGGTGCCCTAAAAAGGGCGAAAAAGTCGATACAGTTGAAGGCAAAGCTAGGATAAAGCAAACAATGTTCATAAAAGATAAAATAAGTTCATAAATTGGTAATTAACCGCATAGCTAAGCAAACGATTTGTGATATGCTTTAAGCAATTTTAGTTAGGGAAATGTTAATAATTTTCTACTCTCTTGACTGATTAGCAATTTCTGCAAAACCACAAATAAGGTTATTTTTGTTTCCATTTCATCAATGGTTTGGCATGAAAAGACTTTAAATATGTGTTAATAATGAATAATAACATTAATACAAAAATATTCTCAATCTAATAAGAAGCCGTAAGTAATCCCTCAATGAAAAGTAGATAGCGCAGTGCGGTTTAAATCCAGTTGGAAGGTGTCATTTTCAGTTTCATTAACCTTAGGGAAATAGATTAAATTTAAATATTTTTTTTTTTTATTGTAGTCACCTGTAGTTCGCCCTAAACCTCGGCAAGGTTTCGTACACTTATACAAAAATAGTTCCGTCCATACATTCATATATAATGTAGGTGTATTCATGTATTTATGTGTACATACTTTTTACGTAAGAATAAGGAAAATCTTACGGAATCTTGGCCTATGCAAGGCACCTATCTCTAATATGATCACTTAATATCCTTCTTTCATTCCGTTAATCATTTTTCCCAGATCATTGAATATTTTGAAAAATAAAAAAATTGCTTGTCCCTATTCAAGTGAGGCAGAGTGTATCTCCACTACAATGTATTAATATTAATACATTATGGAGCATACGCCCCAGGTCTCTAGCTAATCGGAAAGTTAGTTTTGAATCGACTGCGAAATTTTTATAGTACGGACGTACAGCTAATTAATAGTCCTTTTTTTTAAAGTCCGTTAAAAATGTGGGTACTGCAGCAATATATGGCAGATGGGATGAAGTATGCAATGGTCTTGAACTAAGAAAAAAGAAGGCGTGTAAGCGAACTCACTCTTGAATCAAAATGTTTTTTTTTGGTAAAAAAGGTGTAAAACAAAAGCAAATGATTTTTGGCGTTAATAGGGTGGCACTTCAAAAAAGAAAAAACTTACAAGCTTTATCTTTTTTCATATTTTATGCGAATCACTCTGTTTTACAATGCAATGAAAAAATAGCATACTCGCTCACAGCGACTTTGGGGGATGAAAATAAAAATCTAAACAAATAAAAGAATTTTCTCCATTTGAAAAGGATTTTTGGCCATCCAAATATAAAAAAAAAATAGGACGACCACCCGGATGTAGGTACATAATATGTATTTATAACTACTTTTTCAATACTATTTATCTTTATTAAACTTCTGAGTGTTCCAATGCTAAGGTTTGTATGGTCATTTATAATTTTTAATTTCAAAATATTATCCTTTCATGTTCTTATTTGGAATAGTTGTTAATTTAATTAAAATAATTGTAAACTGTGTTAATAGCAGGTAGACACATTTTAATTTTTTTAGAAAAAATAAAACCAAATTATTATTTCATTTAGAAAAAAATGTGTAGATATACTAATTTCATTATCCCGGGAATTTCCACAATTTTATATGAACATTTAATTTTAATGAATAACATTTCGTTTAAAAATAATTCAGTGTTAATTGTTTGGACAATTTTAACACGTACCTATTCTAATTAATATACCTACATGCTCATATTCAACTTGCTTTGAAGATAACATCAAAAAAGAGTAATATCAGTTCAATCTCAGACTCTCAGTTACAATCATTGATTGACGTTAAAGTATTTTAAATTTCAACTAATATGAAAACGGTAATTTTTTTTTATTCACGAAAAAATACATATTTACATGTACATAAATTAAGTACATAGTTAAAATTTTTACATTACACAAAAAGAATTTTGAAAATTAAACCAAACTATCTAACTCTTTTCCAGATCCAGTTAATCTTTCTATTTCTTATTGCAATGGGAACATTTGTAAATGCAAGAGGAGGAGGAGGTGGTGGAGGAGGTGGTGGAGGTGGTCATGGTGGAGGCTTTGGAGGAGGTGGTCATGGTGGAGGCTTTGGAGGAGGTGGTCATGGTGGAGGCTTTGGAGGAGGTGGTCATGGTGGTGGCTTTGGAGGAGGTGGATTTGGTGGAGGTGGAAGGGGTGGTTTTGGTGGCGGTGGATTCGGGGGTGGGCGTGGATTTGGTGGTGGGCGAGGATTTGGTGGAGGTGGTTTCGTACCTCCATTTCGACGGCCTTATTACAACAGAGGATATTAACATGGTAACTAAAAAATATAAACATATGCAATTAAAAATTGCTTCATTTTTAAATGTAAATAGATGCTTTTGAATAAATATAGTTTTTATTGATCACTTAAATATCAATTCAATATTTATTTCTTAAATTTTTTGTGCCGAAAACGATGGTATGTATCTGAATTGATGTGTGCATCACAAAACCCACATTTATCGTTATTTTGAATAGGGCAAGATTTTTTGCTTTATTAAAACAATCCAGGACTTTTTAAGTTTCATTCAATCATGTTGTAGCTCACTTAAAAGTTATTGTTTCACAGAAAAAATCGATCAACTCCACCTTTCAAATGTGTATAATATGTATGTATACTTCAAATTTAAGTCAGCATAATTATAATAAATTTCCCAAAAGTAAAAGGATACAAAATACTAAAATTTAATAATTTCAAAAGTGAATTGGATGACGAAGTGTAGTGAAGTGGAGGGATAACCGAATACTAAGTGTCTGTCGGATTTAAGAACACAAAATATTTTAAGGAAAATAAAGTCATTTATGTATGTAAAAGTCTGGTATTTCATAAGGTACTTTGAGTAGTTGAATAAATAACTGTAGCCTACTGGTGGTTACTGTTACACCTGCGGGGAGGGGGGGGGGGGGGGGTAAAAGACCGCCTAACTGAATTTAAACATGGATAAAACCCTATTTTCCTTAAAAATGCAAATAAGGTGATCTATGTTATTTTTTTCAGCTAGCTGAAAAGTGGCTTTTCAGCAAAACGAACCTTCCTAGACTTTCGCGTTGTCTTCCCAATGCACCATTTTTGAACTGCCACCATGAAATACATGATTTTAATCTTCCTGCTTTGCGATTCTTATTGAAGATTTATATGCCAGTGCAAGGGATACACCCAGCTCATGTTCAAACGTAAATGTATTCATTAGAACCGAATTTATTGTTTTATTTGTAGCAGAAAAAAAAAACTCGGATTTCTTAAGTCCAAATAGGAAACTTTTTATTGATCAGTTAAATAAAAATAATTACTTTATCCTATGACTAAAATAATTCGCGGTAATTCCCCAAAATTTTTAAGTCGCCATTGCACTGGATCCATTCATATTGCACCTAAAACTCATTCGGTGCTAATTGTTTAAATAATTCTAGCAACCATTCTAATTTAAAAACTGTACATGCTATCAAGTCAAGACAATCATCGCAAGTGTTCTCAGTTTAATCTGAGACTCTCAGCTGATACAATCTTTCGACTAAGGCCATTATGATCATAAAAAAAGTGAGCTCTAACAAATTTTTCGAAAAATGAAAACATTTCTAACTTCGTTCTTTTGAGATCCTGTTCATCTTTTTAACTTTTTTTCTGATGACGAGTTATGTGAAAGCAAGAGGTGGATTTGGCGGTGGTTTTGGTGGAAGAGGCTTTGGAGGTGGCGGTAGAGGATTCGGTTTTGGCAGAGGATTTGGCGGTGGACGCGGATTTGGTGGAGGTCGAGGATTCGGGAGAGGTGGTCCTTTCTTCGGAGCACCATTTCGACGTCCTTATTACGGAGGATATGGGTATGGAGGCTATGGTTATGGAGGCTATGGATACGGAGGATATGTTCCGATTCCAGTGCCATTACCAGTTCCTATTTTGTTATAAATTATACAAAAATAATTTAATTTTTTTAATTGAATAAATTTTGTTTTTTTATTGTTCATTTTTGGTGGATTAAAATTTGTACAATAAAGTACTTTTTCTTTGATATTTCATTGTATATTATTAAACAAGAATCAAATCAATTTAAAAGTTATATAAATACATATTTGTATGACTTAAAATTAAGATCCACTGGAATAACAATTTGTGGAAAAATTATCTTTTCAAAATAGAATATAAAAAATTGCTTATTTTAACATTTGGAAGAGTACCAAATTACTATAGATAATAATAATGAGAATCATTCGATGAGATCGATGTTTGCTTTGGTTTTTGTTTCGTTTTTTTTTTTATTTATTTTATTATTGTGACTAGATTCGAATTTTTTTTTTAATTCTAGGGAACAGATTCAATTATTGGTTGAAAAATATTTCATTGGTTCAGTTCACAACACACATAATAAAGGTAAAAGTAGTATATTCTGAGTTTTCATTTTCGTTCAAGTTCGGTATTGAACTTGTTAAATTATTGATTTAAAATATCCTTTAATGGCGTTTTGTGCTGGCGACCTCACTCGGACTTATTCAGCCCTATCATAGTATCCGATCGAAACGGAAATTTCTCCGACTCATACAAAATGTTTTTTTATTTTTCATTTTAATGATACAAATTTCTCGTAAATAGGTTACACCTCCGGAAAACTATTTCAACGTGCGGTTGAAAAGCAAAAATTAAAGTGATATTTCTTATATTTTAATATTTCTTAAAATTCGGAGAAAATTCCGTTCCGATCGGATACTATGATAGGGCTGATTAATTAACTAGTAACAGACCTGTTTATATGCAATGTTGAATAACATAATGTAGTGTGAGCTATTATCTGGTTTTCAAAACATGTATAGCATATTATATACAACCTTAGGACTATGCTTTGGTACTGCTGGTCGAGTCAATATTTAACAAAAAAAAAAAAAAAACAATTAACAGAGATTAAAAGGAAATGTTGTGAGCTACGAACACATTTGAAGATTTTTTGTTTTATCTGAGGTTGTTATTTTTTTTTTCAGAAATTAATTTGTACATCGAAAATAAGAAATCCTCTATTTTTTGATTATTTCTAATGTATAACTTCACTTTAAGTCTGAAGTCTCTTTTAAGTCTTTTGATTTTCTGATGTCTTCTAGTCGTGATCGTTATCAAGTCCTTTGTCATACTATCGGTCGGAAATGTTATGAATTTACATACATATGGTCTAAGCTAAGGTCTACTTAACAAAAAGTGGAACACAACTACCAGTGCTATTTGCACAGGTGTTAATAGTCTACATTATTGAACAAAATAATAGCAAGGCACCAGAAAATATTGGAACTAATTAATCACTCTTAATCGGTTTAAGTTCTAATAACGCAAGATACTATTTCTAAACAGATCTCCTGAAAGTTATACCGAGAAAAATTCTGACAATTATTGATGAATTTTTCTTAGAATCTTCAACCAATAATTAATCAATAATTTGCCTAAATAAAAGAAAGTACTCAAACGAACTTGGATTTAAATGTCGTATAATTGTTATAGGCGTGATTTTGCTATGTGATCACGTTTCATGATCCAAACATTTAGCTTTGCAATACCATGGCGGGTATATTACTATTTATTTTTGCAATTATTTAGTTGTTTAATCTAAAGATAAAATAAATGCATGAAAAATAAACTAATATACAGGATGTTTTGGATAAGATGTAAAAAAGGTAAAGGAGCGTAGATTGCGTTGAGATAAGAAAACATCTAATGGACTGTAGGGGGTACATTTCCCCCCGTTCAGAAAAGAGGGGCAATTTTCTAAAAAAAACGACAAGAAATTGAAAAAAAAAAATCGTTGAAAAACATCTACAATGTCATGCTATACCTTTTTTTGAAACAAAAAGATTATTCTTTTGCTTAAATTCAACTTCAATTCTCAGTTTTGTTACTTCAAAAATGGTATTACCGCTAGGAAAATAGTAAAATAGATTTTGGTTTTCTAGTTTTCAGTTATTGACTTAAAATTGATAATCAGCCCAATTCTAAATATTCCCCGAAAAAAAAATCCCTTGGAGACGCATTCTTTCGAGAAAAGAATTTTCTGGAAGATTATTTTCACCATCGATAATTCTGAGTGTTTGAAACAAATTTATTTACTCCGGGGGAAACATTTCATTTAGAAAAAAAATTGGGATGAATAACTTTGTAAAGTTCCTAATAGGAATTCGTTTTGTGTTTGGCTTCGGAAATTATAGCTCATAGGTTTTTATACCTATCCAAATCAATTTTGAAGGTGCAATAAAAATTATTTGATAAATCTAAAATATGATGTATAAATTCTACTTAGGCTTATTTGCTGAAACAAAACATAAATATTTATAGCGTAAACTGTCACATAAGCTCTTACGTTGAACTTAAATATTCAAGCTTCGTTTCAGCAAATGGCCCTGTGTAACACTAGTCTGGAAAACATTTGTAGTAAATCAATGAATATCAGATGAAATTTACTATGACTCTGGAAAATCTGTTCCCTTAATATAAACCTAAACTAACTTATTTAAAAAGAGTATCGCGTATACTAAAATAATTTAAAAATAAGGAACGTAGAAAATGAAATCTTTGATATTTTTCGATGTTTCGATATTTAAAGCATAGACTTACACTCGAACTCTACAATACTATGCTGAATGCAGTGAGTAATTTCACCAAAGCTTGGTCGCTCACATGGTTTGCGATTCCAGCAGCGACGCATTAGAGCATATACCGACAGTGGCGTATTGTCCGGACAACTAAGTACATTACCTTCCTGGACATACTTGATAACTTCCTCGTGAGTCAGTCCGTAGTAGGGCTGAAGAGCATATGAAAATATCTCCCACAAACACACTCCAAACGCCCATACATCTGATTCAATGGTGTACTTGTTATAGAGTATGCTCTCTAGTGGCATCCAACGTATGGGAATAACATCATTTTCGTCGCCTTTGTAATAATCCTGCAGATAGATTTTGTGTGATAAACCAAAGTCTGCAATTTTAACAACCATTTGTTCGTTGATTAGACAGTTGCGGGTGGCCAAATCTCTGTGAACAAATTTTCTTTCAGATAAATAGACCATTCCGGCGGCGATTTGTTCAGCGATTCTCAAGAGATCGGCATCGTTGAGATCAGTTCGAGTGCGATTAGCTTGATGAGTTGCAAATGGAGAACATGCTCGCAAGAACTCACTCAAATCCCCTGGTGACATGAATTCGAAGAGAAGACACATAGGACGTCCTAGTGCACATACTCCCAGTAATTTAACAATATTTGGGTGATCGAACTCGGCCAAGAGACATGCTTCTCTCTCAAAGTCAGATTGCATAGCTTCACTGGCATCGTCTTTTAGCATTTTCACCGCAACTAACATTTCATCGTCTCCAGGTATCAAACCAGGAGCTTTGGCCTGAAACACACGCCCGAAAGCTCCCTGACCTAAGCTACGAACGTAGATGATATCGCCTCGTGGATATTCTAGCTTCTCTAACTTCGTATTTAACTTTGGTTTGGGTTCGTGAATTGTGGCAGTACTGCGAATGGTTCCTGTATGTGTGCTTCGTAATGTCCCACATTTATGATTGCTGCATGTGTCTAACGTGTGATGACTGGAAGAAAGATTACAATCGCGACTAACAGACATATTGCATTCAGATGGTGGCTGCTGAGGAAGTTGTTGATGAACATCTTTATGTTTGGCTACTTTATGAATGAGCAAAATTATGAGATGGAAAGCTACAATTCCTACGAAACCTATGCCAGCTAGAAGGAAGATCATTGAAGGTGTGAAGAATGTTTCCATTTTAATGGGAGTGGTAGTGTCTTTGCTGGTGATGTCGATTGAGTCAGCTAAAAGAGAATAAAATATTATGGATTAAATATCCAAATAGTACTTTAATTTTCTTCACATTAAATTGTACATATTAGCATTCAATAAAAATTGAGTTCCTTTGGATGGAAACGATTATATTTTAAAATTAAATAAGTTTCGAATAAGATAAATTGAATATTAATTATAATTTCAATATTAAATTGCGGTAACGCTTTGCATTGGAAAAACAGAGAATTTACGAAGAGTTTTGAGAGGCCTTTTCAACTATAAAACCGATTGTTGGATTACAATTCAACTACAAACGTAGGCGTCTTCTATAATAGGGCATTAGTTTGACAAATTTGTGGTACAAAACTAGGAGGCAAAGCAAGGAAGATAAGACCTTTGTTGGTTGACTTTATGTCCTACCTAGCTTTTAGCTTGCTTTCATCCATTTGAGGTTTATTTATTTTATTTTAAACAGATACACTTAATGCTATATAAGAAAACTTACGGCAAAGCGGAACATCGCAGTGTTGCCATCGCACAGACTCGTCCGTTGTGTAACACCATGGATATGGTTCTTCTCCGCCAGCATTTCGGCAATAATTCTCTCCCTCCGCAATTTGGGGGAACACAAGTGGTGGTTGGATATGTTTATGTGGATGCTGCGAGTCCCAACGTTGACAAGGGATTCCAGTCTTTGATATGTTTACATGACCAAGGTAATACCGTCCATTGCCATTACGACAATCGTCTTAAAAAAAAAGAGAACATACAGTAAATAAGGAACGCAAACTCATTATAAAAGTTTTTCATACAAGAAACATCAGATTCATTAATCTTTGTCAGTCCAATGTAAGAACAATTAGGTTTTTTGGCAGTTTGATTATACTTGGGCAGAACAGAACAATTAGGCAAGCGGAAGTGTCCTCTTGATTTAAAGAATATGCCACGTTCTTTCTTTTCTTCGATAAGTACCCAATCGTTGTAGCAATATTGTAAATGCGTCGCAACGCAGTCTTCATAACACAGGGGCACCTTAACAGGCTGTCCATTTTCCGTCTGGCATTGCGGGAATGCATATGAGCATAACATCTTCTACAAATTTCAACACAAACGAATTAGAAAAACTTTTGTTTCCTGTCGTTTCGAAAATACTTACTTCAGCTGCCACACGACACTGTCCAGTCAAATCGGAAATCAACTCCTCAAACAGAGCTGTGGTTATTTGCTCGTTCTTCCAGCCACCGTTTGGATCTTCCCTGCTGTACCACACCTGTCCACGGATAAATGATTTGCAAATCTTTCCATTGTAAGGAGCACAATAGCCTTTTTCTTTGTGATTTGATGCTCCGTCCAATTGGTCGATATTTTTCATGGAGCTGCCATCGATTCCGGTTGTAAACAGAAGAACATTGAACACAAGAATTTTGTGAAGCATATTTTTCGTTTAACAAATTTGCAATTTAATTGAATGGATTTATAGCATATTTTATATTTGACTAAACAAGGAATATTTAATAAATCATTTAACAATGTTTAAATGATTTTACAATGAACAATTGCAATGGAAAAAATTACTTGATTGTTGTGCAAAAGTTTTTCGCTTGTATTTTGATTTATGACAATTTGCTGCGGAGACGACGCCTTTCATCATCAGTCAACAGAACAGATATGGCAATGAGGTATTTTTAGATACGTTTGTTTTGTAAAAGAAGTATCGAACAGTGGGGCAATGGCACAGGAAAAGACTGAAAATATTAACTGAAAGTATGACGTATAAAGCCAGGTACACATTTCAAGCTAGACTAAATTTTGTCTCTAAAATTCTTATCTCTACAATCGCTTACTAATAAAACCTTATCTCTACAATTCTAATCTTTAAAAAATGCGTTGGAAAAACCGCGCAAAATATTAAAGGTGGAGAAATAAAAAGAAGTGTCAAGTTTATGTCAAATAACAAATATTCGATTTTGAAATTGAAATATCGTAAAATAAAAGTACAATACAAATTGGCATTATTTATGCTCCTCTAAATATTCCATCACCAAATCGTGCAAAATTATTGGCCTGTCAAATTTTTTCCGCAAAATAATGCTTCGAATATTATTTTTCCTGCCAAAATTAAGTGGAGACTTCTTTACATTTTACCCTACAGTTAGTGAACTGCGTACTGCCTGGAAAAAAAAAATTTTTCCCGATCTGCGTACTAGGCTTAATAGCACAAAATTTCAAAAATTATCTGCTAAAGAATGCGCTGAGTATTTTTTCATGCGCTTAACTAAGTGGGTACTTTTTGAATTTAGCGCGTGAACTGCGTACTGCATAGTACATACAAAGATTATTTCGATGCCAATAAAAAGCTGAGGACTCAACTAATACCACGCATAATGCATTTAGGCCACGCTCTAACAATTTTCAGCAGCCCTATTCTGCTATACGATTCGATCGAAACTTTCCATTCACGTAAATGTTTTATTCAATTTGCCTCAAATAACTTTTTTAATGTCGAATTCCTTTTAATAAAAAAATCGAATTTTTCCGAAGAAAAAATCAATTTTTCTGGACAAATTCCTTGTATTGAAAGAAAATAATCGATTCTGTTTAGAAAAAAAATCGATTTTTTTAGGTAAAAGGTATTCGACATTAATCTTCTGTCTTGGGAGTAAAAATCTTAACCGATGTTTATGTCAAATTCCTTTTACCAAAAAAATTCGATGTTTTTTCTAAACAAAATCGATTTTTTTCTTTCGATACAAGGAATTTGTCCAGAAAAAAACGATTTTTTTTTTGTTAAAAGGAATTCGACAAGTTTTGAAATTTTCAAGAGAATGTTATTTAAATATTCTTTTTATCAAATTTGTTCGAAATTTGGAACAATTATTTTCCTCCGACGGATAGCAGAATATGTACAAAGATTCACGCAAACGTTTAGCAGAATAGTGCTGTAGGTTTTTTGTTTACAATAATTTTGATTTCTTTGACTTCTGAGCTGATTTAATGCAAATCACCTGAACAAAATTTGTCTGCTTCATATAAGTCAAATCCAATTTTCATCTCTTTTTTTCTATAAATTAATCGACTGGGACAAAAAAAAAATTGCGCAAGCGAATCCAAAAAATATCAGTCTTAGCTTTTTGACAGCAAAAGTGAGGAATCTCATTGAGGAATTACGTTCAGATTTCTGAGATCCCAGAGATCATTGAGAAACGAACTGGTTAAATGGAACAGACAGTCCAGGAAGTTATTCTTAACAGAAATAAAAAATATTTAAAACTTTTTTTTTTTGAAAATCAATGATGTATATTTTTTTGAAATTGTTTACAACTTTAAATTCTTTCCTATTTATTTATCTGGAATGGATTCCAACCCCTGAAAATAAAAAAAAACATAAAATATAACTTATTAAGGATTATCCAGGATACTTTACATTAAATGATAAAATTTTTTTTATTGTTTCAATTTTTCTAATTTTTTTGTATCCGCTTTATGTGTTCCCTAAACGGGCATTTTACCCAATTACTCTAAATTCTCTATAGGATTGTGTTTTGAATGGATTTATTTTTACTGAGGCGAATCCAGCCTGGACAAATATGAAATACAAAAATCTTTGACTTATATAACGCGAATGAATCAATAGAGTCTATAAAAATGTATGTGGTCTAACTATGGTTTTTACAATCAGAGTTTTACAAACTGAACGTTTTTTTTTTATGCTGGATCTCAAGTGATCAAATAAGAGGTGAAACGTGTAATCTTTATAAAAACTACAATCTGAACAATTGAACTGAACCAACTAATTTAAATTTCACGAAAAATATATGGCAACCTGGAAATTGTAGAAATAGCAACACACATTTTTTTTTCGAAACGGCTGTGCAGTTGGGAACTAAACAAAAAAATATATTTATACTGGATTACTAAATCTGTATTTTCAGAATAACAAATAATCAATTAAGCCTATAAAAATAACTAAGGTAAACTGAACAATTTTTTTTTTAAGTAGTTGTACCGTCTTTCTTAATTTTAATTTTGGTTCTTCTAAAAAATCGTGTTTTTTTAGTTGTGGCGTTGTTATTTTCAACGTTGGATATTTTGAAATCGTCTACCATGTGCCTAAATTACACGAAAACAAAATAATAGCTATCCTTTTTTCCTATTTGTTCATTTCTGTGGCATGATATTTACATCTTTGCTGCAGGAGTTGCCCGCATTATTAATATTCAAATCAAAATAAACTCTGGAGTTGAATTATTTTTGCCGAAACTTTTTAGACGTGAACTTTTTTTAAGTAGTTATACAATATAATTTGTTACGTATCTACAATGAAACCGTAAAAGAAAGTAATCGTATGAGTTATACCAATCTAAGTTCCTAATAATCGCAATCGAGTTCCACTCTGTGTGAAATTGTTGACCTTTCTTTGTTTCAATATAGGTACTCAGTCCAGAAGCAACTCAAGTGACTATCCGGCTAAATCAAAATCGAGAATAATGTAGATGGATATACAAATAATATGTAGAGGGATATTTAGTGACTTCGTCACCAATTATTTTTCTATAGTAGATTTTGAATTAAACAGAAGTGTCTCTTTTATATCAAAAAATGTCAACTGCCGGTAATAAACATTTTATACCTCTCATTTCTACGGATTCTTCTTACTATCTTAAAAACTGAAATTGTTTTAGATTTAATAACAAAACAATTTTACTAAACAAACAGTTTTTATCAACATTGACCATGGAAATCGACATATTTAAAGATATGCTCAGCTGTGGAGCTGTCAACTTACGCTCATTATGTACGGGTTGTCCATTATTCTGCGATCACGTTGATACATAACACGGTCAAAACGTTCGTCCATGTTCCTGCGGTATGCCTAAAAGTTCAGTTAATTATTTTATAAATTTATCGTGTTGGTTAAGTTTAAGTGTTAGTAGAATAATTGTAACTAGAAATTAAAGTTTTACAAATTGAAATGTTTTCTGTTGGAAAATCCTTACGATTATGTAAGTTGGTTCAAAAGAGCTACGGAGGCAAATATTCAAGTCATATACTCACATTTCCGAGGGTTAATTTGTGTATTCCATACATGGCATATGTTGGAATGGATAGAGCAACTGTGATGATAGCTGCTGATGGTAAGATTTCGAACCACATTTTATTTTTTTGAAAATTTTATGTTATTTCCAAATCGAGTTTTTGTTTTCTGTGATTCTGTGTGGAAAATTTATCGCGGTGACAGTATTGACAGCTGAATTTTTAGTTTTTAGAAACTGTCAGTTTTTAGTACATTTGCTTTGGGTTTACATACAACTGTTCAAATAAAGTACCCGTCACACTAACAAATAATGGGGTTTTCCATTAAACCACTTCAGATATTATTTGTCCCCTTTCACACGAAGATACTAGTTGCTGGTGATTTTTTTGACGTTTTCTTTAAATCTCCTTAACAATCTCTTGTACCTTTCACACGCAAGCAACAAAAACCCGGAGATTTTCTTTATTTTCCTTTTAAACTACCTTGGTTGAACGCACACAAACGTAGTGTGAAGAGGAACGTCAAAAAAATCTCCTGAATTTGTTGACCGGGGAGATTTCATTTCCCCCTCTTTCTTCCTGCCCTTCTCGCCTATGAACTAATTGTTGCCGGCAACTCAGTTGCCCTGTGTGAAAGGGGACTTTTGGTTATGCAGCATTTACACGAGTGGCAAATTGTCATAATTTCGTTCATTATATTGTCATTAATGACCAAATCGTGTAAATAGTCCATAAACCTGTCATTATTTTTGTCATAAAAATAATGACCATGTGCAGATGACGTTTAATTTTACCATTATACTGACTTCGTGTAAATGAATGCTGACATCATTTTGAAAATAATGACAATGCACAATAGAGAATGAACTTGCTCATTTCTTATCATTATAATGCCAGGTAATCAGAGCGCCATTATTTGACTTCGTGTAAATGAGTGTCATTAAGGCACTGATTTTATTTATTATTTTGTCACTTTTATGGCAGAAATAATGACAAATTTGTCACTCGTGTAAATGCGGCATTAGTGGCCCAATTTCACAATTGCAAATAGTTTTCAGTGCACATTTTTTATTCACGTTCCAAATATTCGTAAATAAATTTGCCCTATCTGTGTAAAGCCTTAAGCCTTAACTAAATAAGCCAAAAAAGTGAAAAAGTACAAAAGTGAAAATTTTTTCTCACTGAAAAACTTATAAAAATGATGCAGAAAGCTTAAATTTTGGATTAAAAAGAATTGTATACATTCTTTTTCACAAAACAACTGCGCTAGCGGGAAAAAAAATATTTTTACTTTTGTAATTTTGCAAAAAGTGGCGAATGTAGTTAAGACTTCAACTACATAAGCCAAAAAAGTGAAAAAGTACAAAAGTGAAAATTTTCAAACTAATTTTGGGATAGTGTTTCTCACTGTAAAACTTATGTCGTTTTCCGTTTGTCACTCCTAGTACTCTTTTTTCACTCCATCCACACTCCCAACACTCCAAAAACCTTCCATTTGCTGTTCGGAGTGATGATTTAAGAGTGTTTTTTCAATCCGGATTTCATTAAGGAGTGGTAGGAGTGCAGTCTGAAAACACACATACGTTTAAAAGTATGTGTTGGATTAATTGTTAAAATAGTACATGCTTCTTTTTGGGATGTTCTGAAATTGAAATTATTGAAGAGTTCATTTTAGTTTTTACTTCTACATAGATACACATATTACGGAAGAGAGTTTTTCATATTCCATTGGAATCAAAAAGGAGTGAAACACTCTGAAAATCCAATCGAAAACGACATTATAAAACTGATGCAGAAAGCTTAAATTTTGGTTTAAAAAAAATTATGTACATTCTTTTTCACAAAACAATTGCGCTAGCAGGAAAAAAAATATGTTTACTTTTGTAATTTTGCAAAAAGTGGCCAATGTAGTTAAGGCTTAAAGCCTTAAGGCTTAAAGCCTTAACTACATAAGCCAAAAAAGTGAAAAAGTACAAAAGTGAAAATTTTCAAACTCATTTTGGGATAGTTTTTCTAACTGGAAAACTTATAAAAATGATGCAGAAAGCTTAAATTTTGGCCACTTTTTGCAAAATTACAAAAGTAAAAATATTTTTTTTCCCGCTAGCGCAGTTGTTTTGTGAAAAATAATGTATACAATTCTTTTTGAACCAAAATGTAAGCTTTCTGCACCATTTTTGTAAGTTTTCCAGTGAGAAAAACTATCCCAAAATGAGTTTGAAAATTTTTACTTTTGTACTTTTTCACTTTTTTGGCTTATGTAGTTAAGGCTTTAGTAAGAAAACATAAACAATGAAAAGAGAGTTTGTTATGTGTAGTGTACAGAGGTGGTGGGTTTCCATTCCATTTGGTGGTTTTTTTTTAATAGAAAAAGAGAGAAAATTTAAATTTTGGAAATTGTCCTGGGAATTTTCACTAAATATCAATGGATTTTTTTCATAGTTACTATCAACACTAAGAATCGTTTGAAATGTCAAACAAAATCTAGTTATGTGCGCAGTGTGAACGATTCAATGAGATTTGGTAATCTCGTTGCCGAAATCCGAGATTTCGGTTCAGTGTGAAAACTGTATTAATGTAGTTAAGCCTTTACATGGTGGCTCCACGACAAAGATTTCAAAGAATACTCTTTGCATTCTATGAAAATTGCTCATGGTAGCTTCTTAAAGTATTCTATAAAAAAAATTCTTGCCACATATTGCTTTGCTCATAGAATGCTATGAATAGTATTGTATGAAGAAGCAATTTTCTCTTTGACTTTTTGTGGGTTTGTTTCAATTTGTTTTCTTTGTGTTTTTTCGAATGTAATTAATTAACTGTAGGTGCCAAAAGCAAGTTTTGTTCTGGTTAGCAACATAGAAAAACACTTGTCACCTAAATACTTTATATATTTACTTTTATAATTATCAAGTAGCTTTTGAATAAATGTTTATATTAAATATGAAATAGAAATTAGATTAGATTGTGAACTGATGAAATAAAGACGTGTCCTTTTTAATATATAACAATTTGGCGACGAGGACTTTGTTCTGTGAAATTTTTGAGGTAAATGAAGAAGTAAGCTATTAAAATGCCCAACCAACATTTTATGGTATACTATCGCTCTTTCTTTCTATTGAAAGTGACAGATAATAATCTATGAAATATTTCAGGTGTAGACCCGTTGTTATGAAATAAAAGATCAGAACTATGTTTCCTCGTGTGAAACAAAAATTAATGTACTAAAAATTAAAGCGCCACCTCGCAGTGAATGACGCCACCACTTGACATAAATATTTTTTTTTTTAGCAAAAAAATACTTGACATCGCCGTCGCTGTCAGTTCAAGAAGAACATTCAAAGAAAATGGCAAGTGGTGCTATAGTTGATACGGCTTTTCCAGCTATTTCTCTGGTCCCAAAAACCGAAACTGGAGTGTTGAATTTCCTCCAAAAGTATCCGGAATATGATGGATGCGATACCATAATTGCAATATTTGATTCTGGCGTGGATCCCAAGGCAGCAGGTCTCAAGGTAAAGTACGATTTTGATGGTGGGGCTCTTCTCATGAAATCTATGTCCATTGTCATCCGGTTTCTATTGCGTTTCGTTTATTCTCTTGTTTGATAAAATATTTTCGAAGAAAATAGAACAATAGAACCAGCTGCGCATAGAATTTTTTCAAAATAATACTGCACCGCCAGCCCCAACTCTATGTATATATATGTACTTTATTTGTTTGTTTCGTCCATAGACCATATGTGACGGCTCTGTAAAGGTCATTGAACGTTTCGATTGCTCAGGATGTGGCGACACTGACGTCTCTAAAAAGGTCACCGCCGATACAAAAGGATGCATCACTGGCATATCTGGGCGATCCCTGAAGGTAACTTTGTTGACCTAGTTTTAATCTTGTTTTCCTCTCAGATGTCGGTGCTAATGAACCGGAACTTATTGCGTGATGGAGTGAATCGAACTATATAATAACGCTGTTATTCTTCTCTTTGTTGTTCTCTACATTAAACTGCTACTTGTCTATTTACAGTTGACGCCACAAATGGTCGCCACCAACACTGCCAACGGCGAGTTTCGAGTTGGTTTGAAGAGTATTTCAGATCTTTACCCATCAAAAATCCGTGATTCAGTTGTGAACAATAAGAAGTTGAAAACCTGGGACAAGCCTCACAAGACCGCCATTGCCGATGTGCTGCGTAAATTGAGCGAATTTGAGGCAGAAAATGGAGGTAAATTCTTAAAACAATTTATATTTTCATTTAAACTTACTTGCCTTCATACAGATGCCACTAAACTGCCATGGGACAAGAAGCTGGAGAAAGAGAATCTGGATTTCGAATTGGAGTTTCTTAATAACTATGAGAAGATGTATTCGGATATCAAGACTTCGTACGACATCGTCGTATATCCGACAGAAAGTGGATGGCAAGCTGTTATTGATACTTCTTTAAAGGTTTTATTTTTAAAGATTTGTTTTACAAAATTTAAGTTTTGTCGAATCATTTGATCCTTTTTGAATTCATAGGGTGACTTGGAGAACGCGGTGCATATCGGAGAGTACAGCAAAACTCATGAAATCAAGAATCTTGATAGTTATCTTTCTGTCTCCATAAACATTCATGATGAGGGAAATCTTATGGAACTTGTTGGAATGTGCTGTGAGTTTATTTCTTAAATATATTTATTTAAATGACAAATGACGTACATATGTAGATATGAATATACATAGATCTATATTTTCCTATTCAAGGAATTCAGAATCTTAAGGAGGGTCAACATAATTTAACGATCACTCGTGAATCACACTTCTGGAATTGTTTTTTTTTTTTTTTTTTTTTTTATTATTTTGTATTTCACCAGCCACTATGATTTATGAATACAATTCCTTACTTTTGGCATTCATAATAGTATATTCTTTGTTCACTATCCTTTACATCAGTAGTTAATGTAGTATGCCTCGACATTTTGCCATACTGACTTGGATCTTATAGTCTCACATAGAGATGAGCTAAACTGTGATTTTCCAATCACAGGTATACCTGCGACTGTGATTAATGAATCACTGTGAGTTTAACCTGTGATTGTGATTGGTAAATTTAAAATATTTTTGGGGCCCAACAAAATTTTTCTCAGTCAAATAATAAAAATGAATTAAATAAAAACAACTTGATTTATATACCTCTTGGGACTTGGGACATTACCTCGAACTCCAAGTTATCGAATCGCAAAATATCGAATGTCTTATATATCAAATGATTTAAATTTCCAATGATCATTCGAGATCGATACGTTTTTGAATACACTTTTAGTAAAATTTCAATATCTATATAGGAAAAGCATTGCGGATTCATATGTCGAACAAAAATTTTTAGGTTGTCGTTAAATCTTACACTACCTAAATTTTAATGGAGAAATCCAAAAAATTGGTCCTGCCCATGCCGTTTGCCATTTTCCAAAATTCCTTATCAACGGCTTAGCTGATTTAAAAAAAACTTTCTTAGGGCCAGTTGTACAACCATGGTTCAGCAATTTTAACTCGCTGATCAAAGATGGTTCAAGGCTATGTGATAATAGCCAATTATTTAACTGAACCGTTGGTTGGTGGAACCTCACTGAATCCACCGAAATCGGTGAATTAAAATTCCTGAACCAAAAGATCAATATTTAAATCGCGATTGTAAAACTGCCACTTTGAAAATATTTCTACACTATTACATGCCGATTTGTAAGTTAACCATAAACAAAAACGAACTTTGTCAATGCTTAATCTTTCAGGAATGTCATTTTGGATTTTTGAGTAAGAAATCTTTTTTATGAAGAATTAAGCAATGCTTTAAATTACAACCTACTCAAAAAATGTGAGGTTGATAGCGGAAAGAAAATGTTATGAAAACAACATTTTCTACATATATGTATATAGTTTTATTTTTGTATAATGTATGGCGATTCAAAAGTATTAACTTTTGCCATAGAGAGTTTACTTACAAAAATTCAGTTTTCTATCACCTTTCAATAAAAAGAAAATTTAATTTCAATAAAAGACCTACTCAATGCTTTAGAGAGTTCATAAACAAAATTTCAGCTTTCTAGCAGCTTTGAATAAAGAGAAAATTGAATTTTTATAAAATGTGGGCGTTACAGGAGGCGGATTCAAGAATACGTACTCAATTCTTTAGAGAGTTCATATACGAAATTTCAGCTTGCTAACGCCTTTAAATAAAGAGAAAATTGAATTTTTATAAAATGTGGGCGTGGCAAGAGGCGGATTCAAGAATACGTACTCAATTCCTTAGAGAGTTCATATACGAAACTTCAGCTTGCTAGCGCCTGGGCGTGGCAGGAGGTGGATTCAAAAGGACGTACTCAATTTTTAGAGAGTTCATATAAAAAATCTCAGCTTGCTAGCGCCTTTGAATAAAGAGAAAATTGAATTTTAATAAAAAGTAGGCGTGGCAGGAGGCGAATTCCAAAATACGTAGTCAATTCCTTAGAGAGTTCATGTACAAAATTTCAACTTTCTAACGTCTTTAAATACAGAGTAAACTCAATTCACCTTTCCTTTTTCTTGTGTAAAATACCTCCACAGTACCACATTTCACAGTTCAGTTCTACCTTAGCTTCTTAACTAAAAATGAAACTATTCTTCATATTTCAGTCGCTAAAATAATAAAAAAAAATAAATCACGACTACAGTTCTCATTCTCATTTTATTCATTGTTGTGACTTTTCTCTGGTTGTGCTTTTGTTCACAGTTCATAAAGTAATCACGACCACAGTTCATTTTCCGTTTGTCGTGATTTGTGAATCGGTTCTGTTTGTTGTGATTTTGAAACCCTAGTTGTGAAGTTGTGATTTTCAAGCAGAAAAAAAAAATCACATTTAAGGCACTCACAGGTTAAAAGTGAGTCGCTCACAGGTAGTGATTGTGATTTTTGAATCACAGGTCGAAAATCACAGGCCGTGATTTTTTGCTCTTCTCTAGTCCACAGGCTAATGTTTTGATAGTAGCTTGGCTGTCCACGAAAAATGTGATCTCTGACGAGCTCAGTTTTTCTCGTGAACAATTTCGGCTGCTTTTTCAATAGCATACATTTCAGCCTGGAATACACCACTCATCTGGGAGTTTATAAGATTCTCTAATATTGAGATCTTCGCAAAACACCCAGCTCCCGTTCCTTCTTCCATTTTTGACCCATCAGTGTAGGTAGTCACATCAAGTCCGGCATATCTTTGCCAGAGAGACCCTTGACCAAAGGTGCTGTGCTTCCAAGTGTCCATTTCTTTAAGTCGAAATGCACTTTTGGCTCCTGTACACCTTATGTACTCATCCATGGCTGGAAGGTTGCGAATAATTTCCAGCCCTGCTTGTGGCGTAGACCTCCGTGCCCCCGTTATTCCTATACAGGCTAATCTCTGTTCAGGGTTTAGAGGTAGCTATCCTTTTCAACGGTCTTCCACCATTCAATCGAACTGTACGTTTAAAAAAAACTGTAAAAAAAAACGACTTTTAGTAAATTTAATACTGCTTTACAAACATTGATAGGAAGACTTAATTTGGTAAAAAGTTTAAAGACCTATAGACCACTAATATTTTTGTAAAATTTCAAATTGATCCATCGAACTGTTTTCCGTATCCAATGATTAAGGCCGTACAAACAAATTAAAGGAAAAATTGTATGGTTCCTAAACATTGTGAAAATCCGTGCGTTCAACATACATCTGAAATTTCAGATTTCTGAATTTTTGGAGCTTCTGATTGGCCAGCTGTCATAAAAAGTTAGATGACTTTTAGTGACTTTTAGTTACTGGCCAATCAAAAGCTCCAAAAATTCAGAAATCTGAAATTTCAGATGTATGTTGAACGCACGGAATGTCACCAAAATGGAAAAGGAAAGAACGAATCCAATAATTGCGGTATACATTAGTAAACATTAGTAAAAAAGAGATAGGTGTGTAGTCCGTTTCGTTTTATTTTCATCAGATGACCTATATGGTTAATTAGCGATCAAAAATGCGTCTAATATCACTTCAGTGGAATCTCCAGACCAAGAAGAACAATTGCAATGCCCAAGCCACAAACGCGCCAAGCGTACAAAAGTATAGGAACAACTATAGAAAACACAAACACTAAGCACTGGGGGATCCCAAACACATTAATTTTCTAAGTCAATTTTAGTGGTCACAGGAGGCACTTAAACGCTGGGAATTTATGGTTCCAATCAAAAGGGGGCGAGTCAAAAATTAAAGTTTCTGAAAGTACAAGACCAAAAAGGGCACTTTGCCGAACACTAACGTTATATCCAAGAAGTGTATATTACAATCCAGTTGACAAGTTGAGAGATATGATACAATTGATCAAAGACCAAGTCCAAGTAGCGGCGTCCAACCACCAGCCAGTGTCCAAAGATGCAGCGTCACCCATAGATAAAGGGAGTCAAGTAGTTGGTAGCAAGCCGAAGATTTGCCAAACGAACAGGAATATTCTGACGTCGCGACGCCAGCGCCTATTGCTAATATTGGTCTTGGTTCCATCCCACGGCGTTTAATTCTCATATCGATGGATACTCTTTTAAAAACTTCAATAACCAGCTTTCCGCTAATGTTTCCTAAATTTTGTTGTCGTATACTCTGTCTTATATGAGTTGTATCAAACTCTTTTTCCTTGAACCATTTCGCAACAAGGCAAAATCAATAACCAAATCTCTTTTCGAAATTATATTACAAACAGAATTTAGTACAGTTCAGCAAACACATTTCTAGTTGTCCAGTTTTCTGATTAAATTTCCAAATTTCCAGGTGAAGTTTATTGAAATTATGATAGATCCAAAGTTTACTAGTTTTCTAACTCCAATTTGCATTTTGTGCTTAACCTTTCCATATCAAATACTAGATTACCAAGAAAAATAGACAGTTTTATGTAACTCGTTTTACAAAATTCGTCAAAAGTAGTAGGTAGGTTCAAAACGTATATAGCATAGTTTTCTCCTATACCGAAATTATTCAAATTACGCACTCACACAATCTATTCACTAAAAAATGTATCCAAATGCCATATCTATCTTTGGGGTCGGCCGTGCTTATTCAAATAAATTTTATTCATATACAAATTTCACAGTTGAGTGACTTTTTGATTTGATTTGCATCCAAATCTGTATCAATCATAAATACGATTTACATACTACCGCTGTATTTTGACATTTGGACAATATCATAGAAGTCATCTATTTCTATGGGATACATACATTATGTATGTTTCCATCTATCGCATCGGCAGGACATCTCATGTTGACTGAAAAAAAGAAAAAATAATAAATCAATGTCTGCTCTCAGTTGTGGTTACCTTTTTCTGAGTTCATTTGAAATCATATTTGAATTTCTTAATCGAAATCGAAACTATATTCATGCATGATTCGGTTGGTCTTGGTATATTTTTAGCTCCCCATGGTACACATGTCGCCTCAATAGCCAGCGGCAATCATGATTCGAAGGATGTCAATGGTGTTGCACCCAATGCCAAAATCGTATCGTTGACACTGGGTGATGGACGTTTAGGCTCAATGGAAACTGGCACCGCATTGGTGCGTGCCATGATGAAAGTCATGGAATTATGTGAAACTGGAAGGAAGGTAGATGTCATCAATATGAGTTATGGTGAACATGCTGCTTGGTCAAGTTGTGGGTAAGTGTTGTGTTCAAGATCTAATTGTTTAGAAAATCTGCTTGCATGATGTGTAATAGAATGAAAATGTGGTTTTAGTTTTGTTATTGTGCGCTGTGTGCGTGTGTGTATTTTCATTCAGGTTCTTAACTTTTTTTTTGTTTCATCAAGTATTAATTTGTATTTTATTATTTTAAGAGTTTTACAAGATTTGGTGGATAAAAAGAAAAGAAGAAAGAGACTTATTCAAATGAGGTAAACGTATTTGTTTTCATAAAAAAAAAAATGTTTTAAAAGAATGTTATAATTTTTTGTTTCCTGTTGCTGTTGGCCCATTAATTATTCAAAAAAATTATGCTACCTACAGCTGGAAAAATCTTTTCATGAAACTTCCAGCTTTATTCTCGTATTTGTACTCGTGAATGTTTGCATTCTGCACCCGATGAAGTAGAAAGGATTGTTTCAAAATCAAATCAAACGGTAGAGGATTTCAAAAATGAATAGCGATAAGGCTATTGTTTCGAAGGGTAGAAAAGATTTTAAAAAAGCATTCATCCAAGTCGAAAGTTTCGTCCGATTGGAATAAGAGAGTAGGGCTGAATGATCTATTTAAGCTAGTACTAGAAGTACATAGATATACGTGATAGATTTGATTAAGTTCAGCTTTGACGAATCAAACCAAAATCTGTTGATTTGTCCTTCAATTTATTTTTTATAATGTACAGTGGTGATCAAAAGTTTTGGTCCAAACACATATTGTATTATTTATAGTAAATATAAGGAGTGAAGACAAAGTGAATATATGTAAACTATAAGTGTTGTATTGGACTTAAAAATTCTGTTATTTAATACTTTTAATCAAAGTTGTATATGTATGATTAAACACAATGTTTAATAAACCTGTGTTAAAAAAATAATTTATAGGTTTATTAAATAGTGAACGTTTTCGAAATCAAGAAAAATATTACAGTTCTGTTAAATAATCATAATCACTAATACTTAGCAGTCTGACCCTTGGCAGCAATTACAACAGCACTTTCACGAAGCATTGAATTAATCGGGCGCTTAACTTAGTCCTTCGTTATTTTGTTAGAATTCGCTATAATTCATCTTTGTTTCGATGTTTCTTTACTGAAACTCTCTTCGGAGATTATTCCATACATTTTAAATTGGATTTATATACGGGAATTAAGCTGGGTGATCCTTAAACTTGACTTTTCGCACTATTAAAAATTGTTGGACCAGTCTTATTTTGTGTTTCAATCTTTGGGCATTTTTTTCTTCACAAATGCTAACAGTTTTTTCTGCCAAAATGTATTGATACATTACAAAATCCATTTTACCTTTAATATCATGCAATGAACCTATCCACACAACCCCAAACCATGACTGATAAACCTCTATAATTCCTACTGGAAATTGATACCGAGAATCAAATCCAGTGCCTTTAGGACGTCAAACATACTTTTTTCGTCACTTTCAAATAAATTATAGCTCAATGATTCGTAGGTCAAATGTACTGTACACTACTGCTTCGGAATCCAGTGTTGATATTTTCATGCGAATAGCAATCGCATGTTGTAATTTTTTTTTTCTGACCAAAGCTTTTTAGTACCAATGCACCCAAATATTCATGTACCTTACAAACGACGTGTAATCCTACTTACGCTGGTGATGTTTTCATCATGCAGTTTATGAGCAAATGCAGATTCAGTTTTCTCGAAATTTTTTTTTAGATTTGCGTTTGATGATTTTATCAACTAAACCATCAGTCGGCAGAGGTTATTTTTTTCAAAGATAATATGATCAAATTTTATGATTGGAAATGAATTATTAGGTTTGTTGTTTGTGAGTATAAAAATAAAATGGCGCGGCTGTAGGTGTTGTGCGTTGGCTGCCACTTTGAAAAACGCGTTGTAACAAATATCTTAAGAACGGCTCATGGTACACAAAATTTGTAAACTTCTTTCCAATAAGAAATTCAATTATCTTTCTTTTATCCATAGAACATTTTTTTATAGGACTTATACTTTCAGAATCTAGAACAAAGCATGCTTTAAGGCGCCATAACTCTGAAAATATAAATCCTACAAAAAAATGTTCTATGAAAAAAAGAAAGATAATTACATTGAACGTTTTTGAATGAACAAAAACAACTTATGTGTGCTACCACAAAGTTAGGCTGGAGTTATAGCTATTTCACGAGTGCCACCTCGATCATCAGACTCCTCATTAGTGATGCTTAGTCTGGTTCTGGCTCATTTTAATTGAAAAATCTCTAATGCCCTCACTGGGAGTTGAACCTTATGCAAAGCTATTCAGAAGCCGATGTCCTACACGCCGCGGTACCGAAGCCACATAATAAGCTCTTTCCCAGTGCAAGTTTTATTATTTATCAATCGCACTGAGCTGACTAGCATTTTTACTAGCTCAAACAAGTCTGTTGCTATATATTCGGTTTTCTTTCTCTTTTCTTCGTACACGATTTAAAAGCCAACAATTCGCTGTGGTAGCACACATAAATTGTTGTTGTTCATTCAAAAACGTTCAATGTAATTGATGATTTTTTTTTTCAAAAGCTTTTAAAAAATCTATTATAAAGTACAGATAGTATACTAAGTAAACGGGAATAGTTAAAAAAAAATCCAATGTGACCCAAAACTTTTGCACACCACTGTAGGTAGCAGGGTCCGATTTCCGATTCCCAGCCTATCGCACCTACAAAAAGAAATAAACAAAAACCAAGGCTACTGTCTCTCTTGCGAGGAATTGACAAATCCTCCAAGAGTCAATTTTTTTTTTCGTAACTAATTAGCAATTAAGTAGTTTTCGATATATATCCACTTCCGGACCGTTTGTCTATAGTTTTTTGAAAGTTGACCTGCTAAGTTGACGTCAACTTAGCAGGACACCCATTTTTTCACAAACCAACAGAGCAATTAATTTTTTTTTTCGTAATTAATTAGCAATTAAGTAGCAGCTAATTAATATATGCATACTTTTTAATCTGTAACGGAAAGAGTGACCTACTAAGTTGATACCCATCTTTTTTTCGACTTTTCCAACATCGTAATGTAAAGATAAGAACCTCGTAATACTTGCCCTATAAGCAAAAATAAAAATAATTTTATCAAACAAAACTCTGTCATATCGAGACGAGAGCATTTGGTATGATTTTCAAATGTGGATTTTTACAAGAATTTACATTACTTTTGATATCACCGGCTCCCATACTCCTACCATAATAGAAATAATAAATCATTAAATTTAATAAAAAAAAAAAGTCTTTTTCCCACATCAGCCACCATACATTATGCCACTGATCAAATAAATCAAATACAATTATTAGTAGGAAGTTAATAGTTATTCATAGCAAATTTCCACAAAATTAAGTATATTGACATTAAAAATGAACTATCATGATAGGCTCGACATTATTTCCAATTGTACCTATATTATTTGTGTTTAAAAAAAAAAACTTTTCAAATTAATCAACACTAATGAATTATATTGTCAGATTGATTTCATATCTACTATACGTTAAATTTATTATGTACTATCGCTAAATTTAAAAACTAATTTATATTTATTATTTTTAAATAGCAATATTGCAATATTTTTTTTTTACATCAATTTAAATATCAAATATCCTTGTTTATGATTTTTCATAATTTGTTTTTGTATTCTTTTTTTTCCCTTTTTTTTTTGATGGCAAGTGAATGTTATTGCGTGATATCAGTTTCCTACCATATTGTGATGGTAATAAAAAATTGATTTTTTCCCCCAAACATTGAATGAAAGAACTAAAAAAAAAATTTTGCTAACATCAAAAACAAAATTTATACACACCGTTCCAACTAACCACAACATAATTTTTAATTGCAGTCGCATTGGCGAACTAATGAGCGAAGTGGTCAACAAATATGGTGTAGTCTGGGTTGCTTCGGCGGGCAATCATGGTCCAGCGTTATCCACAATTGGCACCCCGCCAGATATTAGTCAGCCAAGTTGTATAGGTGAGTTGTGTTGTTTATAAATTCAATTCAATGCATGTAATTTTGTTTTTGTTTCTCTGCAGATTTTGTTTATCGCCAAATGCGGCGGTTACTGACCTCCCTTTTCGCGTTTTCAATAAATTAAAAAATGTTAAATTAATGTGTGTACAAAACAAAAAAACTACTACACTCCTTGTCCAATATCGAGATAACGTAAATTGCAATTGAAAAAAAAAATGTTTTTTTTTTTTTGCAGCATTGTTGTTACTGACAGCATAAAAGCGATATTGGAATATAAATATTCTTTTTTAGTTTCTGACTTTTAACACTGCTCGTATATTAAATTAGCGTAGGGTTGAGTATCGAAAATAGAAACGTTATCGTTACCATAGCTTCTGACGATAGCTATTTTTAAATAATTTTTTGTTTTAAATTAATTTATGTATGTTATTGTGTTTCAAAAGCAGTTGTCGTTGTCACCTTGAATGAAATAATTACTTGATATTGAAATTGCAACTCGATGCAAATCAAAAATTAGAGCGAGGGTTGTTTAGTTATTCTTATAAGGAAATGGTTGTTTTGGCAATGACATTAGGTATAAAGTAATTCCATAAGAGATTATAAAATGTATTTTCGTATTTCTTGTTTGAATAAGTGTGTTTTTTTTGTGTATATTTTTGTTGCTTGAGGTAAATTTATCTGTTCGTTGGAATCCTTCTTTGAGTGAAATTTTACTTTGAATAATAGCACGATATCAAAAACAGCTAGGTTACCTTATTCAAATTCATATTCATAGTTAAATTGAATCCAGTATTACGATTTATGCAGTTCTGACAAATTGCTTGTTTTCTAAAATCTTTCTTTTTTTAGAATATGGAGTTTTTGTTCAAGTTCTTTGGATGTCACTAACTTGCTATCAACAGACAATAGCAATATATTGTATTTTCTTAATTGCAATTTTGTTTTTATTCGTTATTCATACTTTGCCAAGGAGAAGGAGTGATAAGAAACTGTTCAAATCAATTTGAAGAAATCTTTTACACAAGAGCTTGACTGTTTTAAGGCAAAATATTAGAATAATTATTTTCTTATAGTCTTTTTTATTAGTTTGTAGCTGCTTCTGATAGTTTAAAAAAATACTCATTTTATAGGAAAACATCTTTTATAAAATTGATTCACATTGAAAGTAAAGATAAAAAGTTATCATAAGCTCAAAGTCGTAGGAAACTATATTTGATTACTTTATATTTGTTTTCTTAGGATGCGTTTATGTTGCGTTCTTATGAGCAGCGATTTGAAATGTTTGTACCTTTGTACATCGTTTTTCTCAGAAGTGTGAACTCATGCTGGTTCAGATTTGTGTCTCTCTTCTCTACACAAATTAAAATTTATATACATTTGTATTTATGTCATTTTGAGTTTTAATTCGATCATTAATTGAAAAATATATATCACATAAAATTAAATAAATGCAATATTTGCTCCATTGTTTGGATTAAAAATATTAAACAAAAAATGTGTTGCGAAAACATCGTCATACAAATCGTCTGTTTATGATGCCATTTGTGTTCATAAAATGTGTAGTTCAAATGGTTTGTTATAAAAATTATAGAAAATGACAATTATGCACAAATTTATACACAAATATACACAAGTCCTATAGTTTTGACACTAAAATGTCTGACTCTGAGCGTTTTTGTGGATGACCTCCCGCCAGTTTCTACTAAACTCTTCCATAAATAGGTTCCAACGAGTTTTATGGTATCAAAACAGCGCTTTTCTGCACTAATTGGGTCAGCGAGCTAGTTGTTGTTGACCGCCATTTCTACCTACCTACCTACCTATACACAAGTCGTCTGATCTTAGCCTTATACACTGCCAATCACTAGGATAAGGCCACAAAACAAAGGAAAAAATGAAAGAAATGTTTAGATTTTATGGTTTTAATTTATTTTTTATTTATTTAGTTTTTCTCCATTAATAATCCGTAAGCCCGCCATTTTTCGATATGACCTCTATAAGAATAATAATTTTTTTTTTTTTTTAAATAATTAAGTGAAATCCGGTCCCAGACAACACGAATAGCTGCGATTAAGTTGTCTTCAAATTGTCTGCCGTCTTCATAAACTTCACGAGACAGCCATGCCCAAACGTTTTCAATTATGTTTAAGCCCGGAGAATAGGGCGGCCATGTCAAAAGTGGAAAAAACTCCAACTCGATTGTTCCATAGTAGGTAATGAGCTCTACCGTGAATCTGCTAGGGAATTTCGTTTCCCAAGGAATATTTTATTCCCACGAAACTTTTTTGCTATCGTGAATCTCTCACGGAATAAATTTTCCTCGAACAAAAATGCAATGCAATGACAGTCAAATTCCACTGGAAATTTTTTTCCCGATACCAATAAATTGCGAGGGAATGTTTGAACGAGGGAAACATTCCCTGGGAAATTTTTGTTAGCAATAACCCCCAATAGCTCCCCACACCATGACACCGGATGTACGGTTGTGATGTCTTGCCAAAATAAGCTCTTTTTTTTCTCGGATCATGGAAATAAAAGTTGTAATCGTCGGCACCGTCAAGGTTAAATTTTTTTTTTCATCCGAAAAGACACCGCGTTCCATTAAATGATCTAAGCGACATGTTCGCTCGTTCGAAATTCATTCGAAGCCCTTTAATTTTATGATTTCCTTATGGGAAAAAAAACGTAACTACTCATAAGTACTAAATGTTTCCGTGTTAAAAATTTCCGACAGGTATAAAGAGCGAAAATCGAAAATTTGTGGCCTCATCCTAGTGATTGGCAGTGTAAAATTAAAATATAGCTTTTAACATTTTCTAAAATTTTAATAAAGAATTTTAGATTTACAGAATTTTGATGTACATACGAGTACTTTTGGATTGACAATATTCTTTATAACTTTCAACATCTTTTCCTGGTACCTATACTTTTGAATGTATTTCTCAATTTTGGAAGAATTTTAGCACAAGAAACTGTAGAAATTCAAACATTGCCAAAATTAGCGCCACCCTAACACATATGTATATTCATCGAAAATACGTTACTTTGACCTTTAACTTCCAGGAAATAAAACATAAAACAGGAAACACAATGTCGACTCAATTACAAATAATTTATTTTATTTTTCTTTGTCATTCATTTAGGTGTTGGAGCATATGTTTCCCCCCAGATGATGGAAGTCGAGTACGCTTTGCGAGAAAAACTTCCAGGAAATGTTTACACCTGGACATCACGTGATCCGTGCATCGATGGTGGCCAAGGAGTAACGGTGTGCGCTCCAGGAGCAGCAATTACCTCAGTGCCACAATTTACAATGTGCAAATCACAGCTCATGAACGGAACAAGCATGGCAGCTCCCCATGTTGCCGGAGCAGTAGGTGCGTATAGTTATAATCATCTACACCGCATGTAATCCCTACTTCCTTTTCAGTAATTCAAGAATTTCCTCTTATACTTTCAATACCCTCACACACCATAAAATATTATATTAATATATATGAAATATTTTTTTATTTACAATTTCCCAAAAAAAAAGTTAATTAAAAAGTGGGATTGGTGTTTTGCGTTCCAACACATTACACCACACCAGATCCCAGGCCCAGGGCCATTTTGTGAAAGCAATTTTCTTATTTTTGTGTATGTTATGGTATTTTGTGTTCTTCTCTTTCAGCACTTTTGGTATCCGGTTTGAAGCGCAAAGGTGTTCCATACTCACCGTTTAGTATAAAGCGTGCCATATGTGCTACAGCAACAAAATTAAATTATGTCGACCCATTTGCTCAGGGCAGTGGACTTTTGAATGTGGAGAAAGCGTTCGAGTATTTGTTGCAGCACAAGGATGCAGCAGAAAACACATTGAGGTGAGTACGAAATGCACTTAGATGGGGTTTTATGAAGTGGCCTTTGAAGTTTATTAATAGACGAATGGGGTCCCTTTGTGTAAATTATATTTGATTAAACGTGAGATGTAATAACCGTCACTCACTCCTCGTCCTCAGTACCTACATATGTACATACACACACCTTGGGTGTTATGGATTTCGTTTTCATTGAATAGAACTTGATTATCGCGTGAACCTTGAGGGCATGGTGTAAACAAGCTGTTTGATTTCACGAAACGCTTATATAGGGGAGATTAAAAAATAATAATAATAATGTAAGAACAATAAATCCTAGTGAAAGTAATCCCTAGAGCAAACTGTGAAGGTAGTGAAAGGAATGGAATGTGCACAAGGTTGATGTAAAAGTGGATGAGTTCATGAATCATTCACCACCTATCAAGTTAATATGGGTTTGAATTGTTTGCCTGCAGCAAGGACAAAAGACAATGTGTTAAAATGAACAGGGTTGATTTGGTTTTCATTTTAAAATAATTCAATTGAAATATTTGAAATACAGTCGCATAGCTATTAAATTAATTAAGGTGCCAACAACTGTCAAATGTCTGTGTCATTGAATAATTGACAATGCTGTAATATTAAGCCAGCACTAATTTCTAAGTTAACAAGTCAATAAAAGACCATGTGCGTGTGCTTGTGTTTTAAGGGGCTGCCTATGCTAGTTTTTTAAATTAATTATAAACACAATTTTCTTCTCGCGATTTGAAATATTTAGACATTTCATATTTAACTTTGAAGTGCGCTGGTCACTGCAGTCATAGAAAGGAGAGAGCCGCTGCTTGGCTCAATGTTGCCCATAATAAAAGGCGAACAGATTCAAATCATATCAAATATTCAATCAACATTTTCTTATAAATACCTATATCAAGCAGATAATATTATTGTGTAAAATATGCACGACGCACGACTGAATTGCACGTACTTGCTCTAGTTAACAACTACTATAAAGGGTGATTCGCATACTGTGTGACAAAAAGCTACAGTGTTAAGAAAAAAAATCGTATGGGAGGGTCTATTTCACCCCGTTTAGGCGCGAGAGACAATTTTCTAAGAAATCGAATTGAATTAGGTACATAGGAAAAAAAATCATTTAAAAAAACAACGGCAACACTTTTATTTATTATTTTTTTTTTTTCAAATTATTTGAGAGAAAAGTTTTTGGAAAATTTTATTAAAAATTTTACGTTATTAAAAAATATTCTTATTTGTAATATTATGTAATATTATGTATTATGTAATATATATTCGATGCTCCTATTAATTTCTAGTCAAGCACTAAAAACCGGATGCCTAAATGTTTTAGTTTTTGAGAAAATTGAAAATTCAAGAGCGGTATTTTTAAAAAATAATTTTTTTAATATAAAATTTTGTAAACATTTACTTTTTAATTATTATTTAAAAATCCAAAATTTTTCAATTTATTAGAAGCTTTTGCATAAAAAATTAATTTTAAATCGGTTATGCAGAAAATGAGTCCAAAATAAAAAAAAAATGTTTCTATGAGAGGTACTACTAGTAATGGCTATCTGTAAATTTTCTTTTCGGTAAATCATAGGCCGTACCAATATTAGTGTTCAGAACGATTTGAATCAGAATCGTAAAAGTCGTTTTCGTGAAAATTTGGATTTTTTATTTAAATTGAAAGTTTTTTTTTTTAAATCCAAAACAAAAATTTTGAAAATTTTGGTATATGTACATACATACCTACATAGAAAAATTATCAAAATCAGCTGATTCCTTTTTGAGAAAAAAAATGAAAAAAAATTATTGGAGAAATGGTCTCCTATAAACCCATTTTTTTCATTTTTTTAGAAATTTTATTTTCACCAAAAAGTAGCCTATATACCTAACAAAATTTGCAGATTTTTTTTTTTAAGAAAAATTTGTGGAGCCATTTTTGAGAAAAATAAGATTTTTCAAAAATTCTAAAAAGAATTATATGACAGGTACCGTTTTTTTTTTGGTCCTTAAAAAATGAAAAAACGTGTCGGGGGAATTTCCAAAAACGCTAGATACCAAGTTTAAATTAAATCGACCCATACGTTAGGCTGTAGACGAACAGACAGACCGGACGACCGACACGGTCAGAATTGCGAGACCAACTTTTTCCGACTTCCCTATCATCGTAATGTCAAGTTTTTTTTTATCAAAATCTCGAGTTCGATTTTTTACGTAACCAAAACTTGCCATACTTACATATGTACATACAAACATATATTTAGTACCTATTTCCCTACATACATTTATATCACAAGTAAAAACAACTTTTTCGCCTAGCGAATCACATAAAAATTCTCCGCACCTAATTTAAAACAAATCAACCAATTTGTTCCAGGTTATAGTTTGAATTGCAGTAGATGCCACGCACAGACGCACAGAATGTAGTCATATAAAATATGGCACAAAATTTGTATATATGACAATTAGTATTAGACTATGCCATATAAAAGTATGCCATACACATGATCACAAGCTTTTTATGTCAATTTTTGTTTACAAATATGAAACACTAGCTATGAAAAATAAAATATTTAAAAAAATATGATTTATTTGACCAATCACGTTTCATTAAAATCAAATATTTTTTTTTAAATTCAAAATAATTCATGAGTGTCATATATATGGAGTCATATATATTTTGTTATATAAATATGACTATCACCCTTATACATATGGCACTTTTTAGACATATTTATTTGGCAAACTTGCCATATATATATATATAAAAATGTAATACTGCCTTAAAGAGCAAAACAAAGTTTGCAAAAATTAAAAAAAAAAATGAATTCAATAAGTACCCATACGCCCGAGTGCACACTAAAATTTTAATGTTCATATTTAAAATAAACCGCGCGATTTGAACGCAGCGACCTGCTCTTAGCTGGAGCTTTCGCACCACCAAATAATTTTTTTTTGTTTAATACCTCGCTACGCAATATTTCCCTCCTACTCTTTGTTTGAATAATTTAAATCATAGCCTTACTGTCACTTATATTTAACTGATACCAACATCTACCTACATCATCATGTACCCATCTCTTTTTCTTTAATATGCATATGTACGTTATTTACGTTTAATGCTTGTGATATTTCTGTCACTCTATACTGTTTACTGCCAGTTCAAAATTCAAACGAAAATATTGCACCGGCCGTGTTTATGACTGTGTCGTTTTATAACTTTGACGTTAATACCTTTGCCGTTTAGAAAGTTTGTCACTTTGTCATTATATTTGGTTTTTAGAAATGTGGTGGTTTTCTGCAACTGTGAAAGACTGTGCTCAAGAAGGCAATAAATGAATTTACTTTTTGATATCATTCAGATCTGTGCGTAGAAATTAATTTGGGAATTTGTTACGATGTGATAGGAGTTATAAGCCTCTCGATCTCGATAACCTTACTAAGAAATGACTACCTTAAAAGATTTGTTCCTCTAGAACAGTGTTTCCCAAAGTGTGGTACGCGTAACCCTGGGAGTACGCAAAAATTTGTTTTAGTAAAGAAACGCGCGGCTTTGTCCTCTCTCATAGAAAAAAAATAGAAAACAAAAAAAAAAAAAAAGAAAAAAAAAAGAAAAACAAAAAAAAAAGCAAGAACAAAGAAACAAAAAAAAAATAAAGAAAAAATAACCTTTTTTACATTTTAATATTTAAATGCTTTGTTCAATCACAATTATCATTAAAATCGACTTTTTGCATACTTTGAAAGCGTCTTGCAGAAAGCGGCCCCATGGAAAATCTCCACATGCGTTATCAGAGGAAAAGCTTTTATCAGTGCGAATATATTTCTAATTGCTATCACAATTTATTAAGAACTTGGTTTAATACTCATCTTTTGGTTCGTCTGGCATACGAACGGCCCCACCCGTGAGGTCTTCGACCTCCATATTCATAACAATGGTGCTCAGCTCTTTTATGAAATATAATGCTTTAAGTTCTATACATACCTTTTGTCGGGACTTTTAAAATAAACGCATATAAAACTTGAGTAACTTAAGATACACGTACATGTACACGACTGGGTAATGACTCGCAAATTCAGTTTTCACCACTAATAGGTAAGTACTATGTTCCCACCAAAGCAAAATCTGAGATTTTAGCTCGAAACTTTTGAGTATTCAAAGCATTCAACCTACAAAAAATAACATTTCGTCTTCTATACCTTAAAATACTAAGTTTGGAACTACGAAAGTAAAGAATTAAAATATATTTGTATAACAGGGGGTACTCAGGGCTACGAAAATCTTAGAAGGGGGGGGGGTACAGCAATGTCGAAAGTTTGGGAAACACTGCTCTAGAAAGTAATGATTATACTTTAACTAGTCCCGAATAGTTACGGCATATTATTCTCCCTATAAAGCTAAATCTTAAAAATTCCAGAAAAAAAAATTTTACGGAATTCTTTTTTGAGTCCAAACCACCCATAATGCACCTACACATACTTACGATTAGTTTGCAAACTTTTTAATACTTGAAAATAACAATATGCGATTTAAAACCCAATTTTTTTTTCTCTTTAGATTCTCGGTTCGTGTTGGTAACCAAAATGCAAAGGGCATTTATATCAGAGAAAAATTTCTCAAGAAACCCTACGAATTTAATGTGAACGTGGAACCAATTTTCATGAATGATAAGGAGGCTGGTAAGTTTATATAAATATTATAGGTTTAAATTTTTTTTTTTATTATATTCCATGTGTATATACATTTTTTAAACCAAAAAATATTTTATTCATTGTTGAATAAATTGTATTAAGGCTTGAAATATTCCAACTATTTTGTCATTCCAAAAATTTAATGAAACAATATAATACTTAATCAATAATCGCTTGTTTTATACAATAATTGGGGAATTGTTTTATAAATAATTTATTTGCAATAGTTTTTCATGTGTGCATTTGCACGACTTTCCAATTGAGTGCTCACGACCGACACACCTTACGCTCTATTAAAAATGTTAAATGAAACATTTAAAGTTAAATGTTTGGATGAACTGTTTTTTTTTTTTCGACGAATTCACACACTGCTATTGGATTATTTTATTTTTACAAAAATATAAATACCTCTCTGTCATGATGTTGATGTGATGTTCTGAAATATGTGGTTGAGTGTGATTGTATGTTTTTTTTTTTTCATGCAATTGTAACAATTTAATTTAAAACCAATTAAAATTAAGTTGTTCTTTTAAAAGAAATAGCTCCTTACGTATTTTTCAATCAAAAATTTAGTCAATTTAAATAACTTTTGAAAAGATTTAAGCAGGTAAGATGTCTGCATGAGTAATAAGTATCTATAAACATCTCACATGAAAAACCTCAACATCAGAACACAACAAAAAACAGACACATCCCGTTCCATAAAAAGTTTCCTAATCCCTTTTGCCCAACTCACTCAAAACCCACTTCGAACAAATTTCGTTTTAATTGGTCTGGCTTGGGTTGTTCAACAAAAATCAACAAACATGATACATATCATCAATAGCACAACACTGTGGGAAGCTTGCTGACAGAAAAACAAAAAAAAAAAAAAATTGAAAAAAGTTTAACAACATTTAGAAAACATGTTGAACAACCAAGCATAGGTACACTCAATGTACGTTTCTAGTATTTTTTTTTTTTATTGTTTTAGCTTGTTTGAATTTTAGTTGTCTATTTTATTTTGAATTCTATTTTAATTCTATTTCATTTTTTGTTTTCAGATCCTAAGGACAAAATAAACTTTAATGTTAGACTGAATTTAGTTTCATCACATCCGTTTGTTCAATGTGGAAATTATTTGGATCTGTGCTATGGGACACGTCCCATCAGTGTTAAAGTGGATCCAACTGGGCTTCCAGCAGGTGTTCATTCCGCTGTGTAAGTTTAACTCTTTTATTTATTTAAATAAAATTCCAGAGCAAAGAAAAAAAACGAGATTAAAATCATCCCGTTCCAACCCTCATTCGATATGATATGCATGAGTACTTCAAATAACTACAAAAAATTGAAGTGAAAAATCAATTTGCAACATACCATACCTCCTTTCCGTAGTTACAATCAATAGGTCCATTTAAAAGTATTAATTGAATTAGCTTTTACGATTTGAATTGAAAGACTGGTCAGAATGTTTGAAAAAAAAAAAGAATAAATACAAAACTGAAACATTGGTTGATGGTATGCACCAACAAGCCTACAACAAGCCAAACTCGACAGAGTAATTCAATTAATGGGAACTATTTACCAGTGGATTGGTTTAAAATACTAGATTACATACATTCATTCAAAAAGATTTAAACATCGACTCATTGACATCTAGAGTTTATGCATTTAATTATTTAAAACATCGACTCATTAACATCTAGGGTTTATACATTTAATTTTTTTAAACATCGACTCATTGACATCAAGGGTTTATGCATTTAATAAATACATAGTTTGAAAAAAAAAAAACTTTTTAGTTACAATGGTTTTAAAATTTTCCATTTTTTTGCATTTCTTTTTTTTTTAAAGAAAAGTTTAAATTACTTGGCAAAATATGAAAATCTTTTTTTTGTTCGTCTTTCTTTTTATCAATTTCTGGGCTTTGGCGAGAAATGTTTTATTGTGTACTTGAATACCTACATACTTAATTTTTTTGAGTTGATTTGATAACTACGGCGAGATGAGTCAGACTTTTTAGCTCATTTTTAAAGCGTTTTCTAAAGGTCAAGAATTTCGTAGCAAGCTTATTTTATAAGACCCACCCTAATATATGCAGGTTAGCATAAGTTGCGTGGCGTGTTGTTTTGCGTGGCAATTATTTTTTAAGCGAATATACATGTACAAAAACAAAACACCTTAAGGTAGAACTATAATTGTTGGAACGCAGCGTACGCAGCCGTACGAAATCACATGAATACAAGTAATTCAATAGACGCACACATAATTGCGTTTTGTTACGTTTCGTTCATTTTCGTTCATTTTTGCTTTCGGAGGGGAAGAGCGCTTCTCGAGCGCACCTAACTGAAGAAAATTGACAGCTACATGTAAATTGTTGTAGTAAACTAGTCTCGAATCTCTCGTGCATTATGGTTTACGTTTGCATTTGACGTTTCGGAAAGAAATTTTTCGTTCGTTTATGACATTAGTTTCCGACAGCGTCCACCTATTATAGTTCGACCTTTACGCGTTTTTTCTTTTTTCGTTAAGAGTGTGTTCAGAATAAAATAACCGAGCAGATGTAGTAGAAAACTGAGCGCGGCCAACTTCATGCAGTTTCAATGTCATTTAACAGATATAAAAATTCAGTGCTCAGTTGTGTTTCATAATTAAATTGGAGTGCTCTGAACATACTCTGCTCAGAGTTTATACCGTTCGCTCAGGCTCTTCTCAGTGCTTTGCTCTGAACAAACTATGAACTAAAAAGGAAAAATGCCTCTTATATAGTCGAAAAAAATGTTTTTTTTTTTAAATTAAATTTTTCAAGTGGCCAGTTTATATTTCAGAGATCCATATTTTCAGAAATATAAACACAACTAGCAGGCCCGTGCACGCCTTGCTTCGCTTTTGTTTGATTGTACCGATTTTTTGGAGATTAAGAGGCACAAACAGACAGACAAAAAAACTTTCACATTTATAATATTAACTGGATTCCGTGCTCAATTATTTTCTATCACAATAAATCAAATAATAAAAAAATAAATAGAAAGAATTTTTAAGAAATCTTGTTTATATTTATATTTAATGCTTAATAAACTTCACACAGCAGCGCAGCACCAAATAAGTCGACGAAAAGCGAGTTATTTTTTTGCACAAGAAAGCGTGTATTAAACAGAGATATTACAGAGAAGCCACGCGACTGGTAGGCATTATGTATATTATTTTTTTTTTTTTTTTTGAGAGAATCTAATTAAATCAAAAATTGATGGAACAATTTTTAGGTCCGATTTCGATTCAGTGCATTAAAACTATTCGGAAATTAAAATTAGTTTTTTTTTTCCACCAAAACGAAATCTCGAAATTACAAAACCCGCAACCCAAAACCTCGCATTAAAAAAAAATAATAATTCTAGGTATAAAGTGGTGCCAAGTCCAAATTAAAATTTTTGACTTTATTGCAATTTGAGTCAAGAACGCACGTTAACGTCAACCTATGTTTTCTTGGACAACAGTTACCTTGGGTGGTCCGCTTCGCCATTTTTAAATATTTTATATAAGTACATATGTATGTAGGTAAAAGCTTGATATGAAAAAATTAATGAATTAAAAAAAAATTTTACTCTCTTCAAAAAAGACTACCTATATACCTACAAATTTTGATCGAAATTGTTAATGAGAAAGTCGAGACCAAAAAAAAAATCAAAAAAACGGCTACAGGTTTTGGTAATTTGTTCCTTGATCATTCGGTACGGTAAAATTGTTTAATGGATCGATTTTAAATCTTCCAGATATACTGCGGTTGTCTATAGTTCTTTAAAATACCTTACCAAACTAAGTCCCGCAATCAATATTGTAAAGCACTGACTGAAAGACTTAGGTACTAAAAGTTTTTTTTTGTTTTTTTTTTCAATCTTACGGTGAGAGGCCAAAAAAATAATCGTTACAGTTATATAAATATCTTGTAGAAAATTAATTCGGATTATCAAAACTACCCTTAAATTTTCCGTGGCGGCATTCCTTGCTGAAATATTGGTAACCAAAGTCAAAATTCTCTTTTTTTATTCTTCTGAAAAAAATTGTAGAACGACGAAAAAAGATGAAATGAAAGCTAAATAAACAAGTTATTGAATCAATACTTTGATTCAAATGGCTCAAAAAAATTCCAAGAAGATAACACTAAAAAAAATAAAAATTTTGGCTCGTGGTGTTTCTTATGATTGCGCAATAACGGTACCGTAGAAAAATCATCTTATAAAATGTCTCAACACAAAAGACATAAAGCTATAGAATACTTTTTGTTTCATCTCAATACGACTGCATTTCACAGAGATCAGCTCTTCAAAAAACACTAAAAAAAAGTGATTTTTTTTGTTCCCTTAATGTTTTTGACTAATGTATTTTTTTGTGGAGTTAAACAAAATTAACAACAAATCAATTCTTTTAGTGCTTCTTATGCGAGAATGCACTTTATAACTTTGCCCTGTTTCATGACTTTGGACTCATGATTATAGCTTGATGAGTAAATTTATGTGTACAAAAGCAAAGACGTATCTTTATTTTAATTTTTGCCCTTATTCTGAAATTTAGTCTACGCAACCCTTCAAATTTCTCGTGGACTTCCAAAATAGATGGCACTTATAACGGTTCCTAAGCCTTAAATTACACAAATCGACACCACCGCACCGTGTAAAATGGTTGGTTCTTCCCAAAATTTCTCTATGATAAACATTTCAAAAATATTTAAAACCTTAAAAAAAAACAGGAACAAAAAAACAATTACTGACGTATTAGAGCATACAAATTGCCTGTTTAAAATTGGAGGGCTTGAACTAGTTTTTTTTTTTTAAATAATTCGCCAAGTTTTTAACACAATTATATTAAATTTTCGTCATGGAAAATCTCAAAAACAATATGTATACAATAAAAAAAAAAAAAATTTAAAATAAAATTCTAAAAAACTTTTGTTTTAATTTTTCAGCATTAATGCATATGACAGTAATGACGTAGAAAAAGGATCATTATTCGAAATCCCAGTAACTGTTGTTCAGCCTCATGTACTTAATACTGAACAATCACGTGTATTCAGTCCTCCAGCTGCCATAGAATTCCAACCCAACACCATCCAACGTGATTTCATCTTAGTTCCTAACAATGCCACCTGGGCTGGTAAGTTTCTTACATTTCGCATTCAGTTAATCCAACCATAACCGCATTTTATCCGAAACCTAAAACTACATTGCAAAACGTTTTAATTGCAGTTTTAAAAATGCGCTCGACCGATACAAATCGTGACAAAGAAGTTGGAAAATTCTTTGTCCATACGATGCAGTTGCTACCAGTATCCTCATGCCGAAAGCTGGAAACTATGAAAATCCTCAACGTCACCGCTGAGAACGAGACAAGTTGGCCATTTAAAGTTCAGGTAAGAAGTGTGTATGTATGTATGTGTGGGTGCATTTCGCCCTAATTGCTGGAGAATTTATAGAATTGGCAAAGTCCATTCCCGCATTCATAACTATGAACATCCTTTTACGTAAAGATTTTCTCACCGAAACCATCTAAATCCTGCTTGTTTGTGTCTCTTTAACCAGGCGAACAATATACTAGAGCTCTGCATTGCCAAATACTGGTCAAACTTTGGAAATACACACGTAAAATATAGTTTGGAGTTCCATGGAATCTCGACCAGTCCAAAAGCAAGTAAGTACCTACCGATTTGATGAGTTTCTATTAATTTCCCAAGGAAGGAGAATACCATCAGCAAAGGCGAGAGAAAGTTTAGAATGTACCTATAATGTGGAAGAACTCTTGCACTAACCGAAAAACTTTTTCTTTTACGTCAATAATTTTTGTTCTTGTAGTGGGAAGTGGGAGGCAGGGTGGTTAGGTTTTCGTTTTAGAAGTTTGGACAAAAAACTAATATTTTTTGGCAGAAAAATCTTGACGGCGTGTCGGACTTGGGCGCCTCTGCCCACGCTATTAAAAGTTGAAGATTTTCCAACCTCCTCCTGGTCCGAGAGAAGTGAAATCGAAAACAAAGCCGAACCAAACCAGAAACAAAATTGACTTAAAATAAAAAAAAATAAAAAAACAAAACCAAAACAGAAAGAAAAATTGTGAAATTTAGAGTAAAAGTTCTTCTTATATTTTTACAAGTTAATGAAAAGGGTGGTTGGTTGGTTAGGTACTTAATATGCCACAACAATTACGGTACTATCCTAGTTATATTAAAGGTCTTGCAGGGTATTGGTATTGGTTTGGTTAAAATGTTTCCATATCTAAAGAAAATTGAAGTTTTGTAAATTTTTCAAAAGAAAATTTAATTGCCAATTCGATTTTAAGGAATATTGTTTTCATTTAAAGATTTTTTGGATTAATGTAAATTCCAACTGATAGTTTTGAAGAGTTAAAAAATTCATAGTAGGTAATTGAATAAGTCTTTTGAGGCTAAACTTTTTCATTGAGACCGCTTGATATTATTTAATAACGTAAAATTTTGAACAAAATTAGTAATTTTTTCATAATTTTTTCAAAATTTCGAGCGTGAAAATTCATTTTTCAAAACCTATGCTCTCAAATAATTTGAATTAAAAACATGATAAAAGAACGGAGGCCTGGCTTTAATACTTTTTTAAAGCCAGGCCTCCAGGCCAGGCATGACATTGTAAGTGTTGCTGTTGTTTTTTAAGGATTTTTTTCAATTTTAAGTCGATTTTTTAGAAAATTGCCCCTCCCACCTAAACGGGGGGAAATAGACCCCCTCTCCTATAAGATTTTCTCTTAGATTCGTAAAAACAATCGAACTTGAGATAACGATCAAACTTGACATTACGATGATAGAGAACACGAAAAAAGTGGACCCCGCAATTCCGTCTGTCATGTCCGTCTGTACCTCGGCCTACAGCCTAAACCACTGATGCGATTTTCTTCAAATTTGGAGCATAAAAGATTTTTGGTTGATTTCCTAGAGGGGAGAGATCTGGATTTTTTTTGACTCAAAAAATAATGGTACTAGGACCATTTTAAAAAAAGATATTATTAACGGTACCTGCCAAAGAACCGTTTATTTTTTGCATTTCGACTTTCTCGTTAACCGCTTAAGTGATTTTGATTAAAATTTTTACTTAGGAGGTCATATCAAGTGTCAATAATACTGCATACAAATATTTTCAAAAAAATATTTATTGGATTTAAAAAAAAAATGTTAAAAATTTTTTATTGAAAAATCATTTGTTTGAAAACGGGTGAATGAATTTTATTGAAATTATGGTTTTGTGTATTATTTATTCTTAAAAATGGCATACCAATTTTTTTTTCTAAAAACTTTCAAGAAATTTTATATAAAAAAAAAACTATTTTCATCTTTAAATTTTATTTTTAGTGACAAAAAAGGACAATCTTGGGTCAAAAAAAACTTTAGAGTTTATCATTAGCGAAATTTAATACCATAAATTAAAAAAAACATAAAAATCCGTTGCTCCGCTTAGGGGGTTATCAGTCGCCAGGCAGGCGCCAATCTGAACAGTTTTTTTGACCAAAATACACATTAACCAAAAATTTAATTTCTCTTTACAATCTTTTTTATTAAAGCATCATGCCCGGCCTTTTTTGAAAGTTTTTGAAAAAAAAAACAAACTTTTTTTACCAACTTTCTTATTGATTTTTTAGAACTACTGACGCTACCTAGGTCACGAATATGTATTTTTGAAGTCGCTTAGTTAAGCCGCAAGTCAAGTTTAAAGATGCAAACTTTGATGCCTCTAGCACGTCTAGTTTAGCCACAAATCGCATTTAAAGATAAAAGTCGATTTTTCATATAATGACATGCATCAATTGAAAGGTGGCACTTCCTAGATTACGAATATGCATTTTTGAAGTCGCTAGGTCGCTTAGTTATATTATTAAAATTTTTTTATTCGAATTAACCATTTTTGATTTATTTTCTACAAAAAAGGTTAAAGGTTGACCTTTTGCATTAATTTTTTCGTAAAAAACTCAACCATTGAGAGATATTAAAAAAAATAAATCTCAACCGATAACCGATATTTTGTTTTTCAATAAATAAATCTCAAACCGTAACCGAAATCTTCTTAAAGAAATGTGGTAACTCTCAGAGAGAAACCAATTGAAAATAAAGGTCAACAGTTATTTCTGATCTCTGATTTGAAGTACATGTTTTATCAATTTAAAGAACGTGTTTCATGCTTTTTTTCCATATTGTAATTTCCATTCTTCAATTTATTAAATGGATAAATACATATATATATATTAATTATATTATGTGTTTATATAACACTCAATCTTTAAAACTCGAAGAAACTTTTACTACAAGAGCAAGTTCGTGGGACCAAGTCGTGCATTTTATTTTTCTTGTCTCGGCTCAACCTACACGCTATAGCTTTTGTGAATCACCCTGTATAAAGCCCATTCCCGTACTTTTCGTATAGTAACTCACAGTTTTTCGACTTTTTTAAAAAATCGGAAATAAAAACCAGCAAATAAAATCAAAAAAAAAAAAAATGGGGTTAGAAATTCATACTTAGTTGAAATTTTGTAGTATTTCCAAAGCTCTATTCTGTTAAAAACTAAATAACAAAATTCAAGAATATGGATAATTCTTATTTGTTTGTTTCAAATAAGCTTCTCAATTTTGTTTTATTTTTTTTCTCCTAACCTGACATATTTCGTAACTGGACAAATTTTTGGGTACCATCAGTGTCTGGTTATGAGAGAGTTCACTGTACATTATTATTTAGACATTTTAGAAGCATTTAGTTTACATTGGTTAAGTTGATTTCGGCACATAGTTTTTTTTTTAAATAAAAATGTATGGTAAGTACATTTATTTTGGTTATAAGAACAATTTTTTTTTAAATATCTTCTATGTTACTAAGTTAAAATAAACAGTCCGAGTCGTTTTCGAAATGTTGAGTTAAAAAAATTATAATTTTTTTTAGTCCATAATATTATATTTTTGAAAATTTTGGTATGTCTAAAATTTTATTAATGTTTTATGCATAAAAAATTGTTTTCGAGAAAATCAAAACTAAAAAAAAAATGTCAACTTTTCGTAAATTTTGTTTCATCTATAAAGATATCAAATATTTATGTATATGTATGTACATATGTGTGTATGTATGTATTATGTATCTATTAAAATTATTAACAATTTTTTTTTGAAAAAATAAGATGTGAGCATAGATTTATGAAATTATTTAAAATATAAAAATATAATTATGAACATGTTGAAGCGTCTTTAAAATGATTTTTTTTTGAATTTTATGTTAAATTAAAAAATAGTTTCAGAATCACTTAGAGAATTAATTTCAACACTTGAAACCGTTTCAATCGTTCAAATAAAGCAAGTAGTTTAGAAATGACAGCATGGTTTGTCTATTACTTTCAAGAACTTCATGAAGAAATCATAGCATGGTTTGTCGTAACACTTTCAACAATTTCATGATTTTTTCATGAAAAAAAAACCATGCTGTCATTTTGAAACTACTTGCTTCATTTGGATGATTGAAATGGTTTTGACTGTTGATTTTAGTCCTCTAAATTATTCTGAAAACAATTTTAAAATCCAACGAAAACAATTCATATAAGTGACGTTTCAAAATTTTTTATATGAATTGAAAAATGTTGTTTTTCATATGAAATTTTTTTTGAATTTTTTTTTCCGAATTGAAAATGGTTTTCAGATCCATTGAGAAGACTAAAATCAACACTCGAAACCGTTTCAATCATCCAAATGATGCAAATATTTTGGAAATGAACGCATGGCTTATCTTTAACTTTCATCAATTTCCTAAAAAATCATGTGAAATTCTTGAAAGTGATGAGTAAACCACGCTGTCATTTGGGTGATGATGAAATGGTTTTAAGTGTTGACAAAAAATTCGAAAAAAATTATATAAGAAACGTTTCAAAATGTTCGTATTGAAACGTTTCAACATTTTCATTTATCATGTTGAAACGTCCCTTGTATGAATTTTTTTTCGAAATGTTACTCGAAGTAATATCTATCCATCATATTGCTTTGCCCTAATCGAGGTTGTCGGGAGTGTCTTTTCTCGGTGATAACTGATAAAGTAATAACACACACACACCTTTGTTTACTCTTCAAAAGCGAACCACATTTCTTTTCTTCCGTTTCAATATTTGCGATTGCTCCTCTGATGCTATCATTTATGCGGCTTTAACGTCGATTTATTGAGGTACTTAAGTATCCATCTGCAGTCTCTGTTTTCTCCTCCAAAACCTGTTATCCTGTGAGCTTGATGCTTCATTAAATAATATTTAATTCCAGTAAAAGACTGCCGATGCCGAGTCAGTTTGTGCGACATTGTAATGGACTTTAAAATATTTACTTTAAAAGTTCGGTTGGGTGGATTCTTCTGTTTGTTTTCTTAGTGGTTTTCCGATGCATTAAACTACAATAAATGTTGTGTTGGCAAAAAAAAAAAAAAAAAATTTATAGCGCCAGGGTCCTTTCAATTCTCACTCGCTCAATCTCCTCTTAAGGGTTGTTCTTGGAATGCTGTGTGTTTTTTTTTTTATTTGTTGTTAAAGTTGCCGTGCGCTTCGAAACAACTACTTCTCGTAGAATGCGTGGCGTGTTAGCCTTCACTAAAATGAACTTTAAGTGTTATTAATTTGGGTTAAGTATTTAGGGTTTTCTTTTGGTATTTTTTTTTGTTTAAAGATTTACTTTCTTTATCACGACCAACACTACCCAAGAAGTATGTCTTCCCCTTCGATGATTGCTTAAGAGTAATTCCTAGAAGAGAGTAAAGGAAAAAGATTTTTACTTTTAATGTATAAAGTTTTTATTTTTTTTTTGTTAAGGTTTTCAGTCTGTTGAAACATAAACTCAAACGCGGGGAAAATTGTTTAAAAGAACTTTCGAAATTATCTGCCTGAGGATGACACACCAAAGACTTGATATAGTTTGTTAAGTGGCATTATGTTGAGTTGAGTTGGTTATGCTTTTAAAGTCACGTTATATGTCTTGTTTATGTATACTTATACATAGTTGTTTAAAATTCCTTTTAAGAAGGACATCTCAGAATTGTTTCAAAATCCTTTAATTTGTTAAAGTTTGTTTGGCTGAGTTTTATGTGAATAAAACCATATAATGTAAGGAAAGGAAAGGTACTTAAAATATGATATCAAAAAAGGGGATACTTGATGTGTCTAGGCCCTTTAGAAATAGGGGTAGAAGAATAATAATTGTTTTTTCTTAAAAGGTAAACCACTTAAACCTAATAATGAATATTCTTTGACATTAAATTAAGGATAGACAAATATTATACTTTTTCAGTTTAACTTTCAGGAGGGTAAGAAGTCTTACGCTGTGAAAGGTAGCGAAAATGGGTTTGCATTGTATGAACGAGTTCAAATTAAGTTTTATTCTAAATAATCAAAAAAAAAATCAGCTTTTTTAGATTTTATTTTTCAAAGCCATAGTCTAATGTTACTTGGTTATTTGGTCGCCATAGTTTCCGTTAATAGACCAATTTAGGTAAGTGAATATTTCTAGGGCTGCGATGGTGAAGTTTTAATTGCGCTATTTTAGTTTCTTTTCTTAAGCGGAAAACAGTCCAAATTTGTATGTCACATTAGCTGTATTTTATTTTCCCCCAGATCTGATCCGGATTGGATTTGGAAACATAAATACAAGTAATACAAAAACAACACAAGATCCAGGTCTGCTTCTAGATTTGGATTTCGAAATCCATTTTTTGAACACTTCCCTAGCAATATTTTAATTTATAGGTTGGTACCACTGCTGAGATTTACAGAAAAAACTCAATAAAATTAAAAAATCTCGAAATCAAACAAATGCCGCCATCATTCCAATTTTTTTTTATGAGTTTTTCTTCATTCAATAGAGACGACGCGTCGCGAGGCACGGAAAAAATACATACAAAAAATTATTAACTTAATGAAAATTAAACTAAAAAAATAAAACTGTTCCATTTTAAACATTCAATACCAAATATTATTTCAAATAATATTTGTGAAAATTTTCCTTCTGTCAATTTTATTGTGCAAATAAAGCCAACTGTGAGAAATAAATAAATTTGTGATCCAGTTTGTTTTATTATCATGATCTGATCCGGATTAGATCTGGGGGAAAATAAAATGCAGCTATTTATAACTTTGTTTTTAAATTATATACAAAGAATATCTTTGAGGATGGTTCTTTATTTACTGTAATGCCATTGAAGCTTTTTTTCATTTATGTTATCTTTCTACTTTGCTTTAGGATCGAGTACCAAGTAAAGATATTTTGCCGCACCATAAACCTTTAAATAAATATGTACCAACATATGGGTGGCTCTATATTTTGGAATGTATCATTTTGATTGTAAAAAAAATTAGCTCTCTCTAGACTCAGCTGCTGAATTTTTCAAGTGATGGTTGCAGAAGCTCGCTAAGGGCGGGAGTAAATTTTACTCACGTCAAGACTTCGTTTTGAACACCAAATCATTTTTACTGTAAAAAAAATTACTTTTGTCTAGGCCCAGCTGCTGAACTTTTCAAGCGATGTTGGCAGAATCTCGCTGAGATTGGGGTAGTTTTTACTCACGTCACGACTTCGTTTTGAACATCGAATCAATGGAATGTTTTATTTTACTGTAAAAATTATTTCTGTCTAGGCCCAACTTTTGCACTTTTCAGGGGATGTTTGTTAAATCTCGCAGCGGTTGGGAGTACATTTTACCCACGCCAAGATTTTATCAGCATTCAAGAATTCGTTTTGATCATCAAGGCAATGGATTGTTTCATTTTTATTGTACAAAAATTATCCCTGCTTAGGCCCTACTGCTCAATTTTTCAAGCGATGTTTTTAGAATCTCGCTAAAGTTGGAAGTAAATCGAACCCACGTAAAACTCACGCCACTATGTCATCAGCATTCAACTTATGATTTCGTTTTGAGCATCGAATCAATGCTATTTGATAGTAAAAATTAGCTTCCAATGCTTATTCTTATGATTTTGTACTGCCTAAATTTATTAGGAGCTTAAAAATTTAGGTCAAAATATGTTACAATTTTGCTTAAAAAAAATCGTTTTCAGGAATTTTTTTTAACTACTTATTTTTTGATGTCTGAAATTGTTGTTAAATTTTCTGGTTTCTGCATTTGAATATGACTTTAGATTAAGAATTTTGACAGCTTTTAAATAGCTATTTCGAATTCTGAATTGAACTGAATTGACTGTTTGAATTGTTTATTAAAAATTGGTGTAGTAGCCCGTGGCGTAATGTTTAGTGCATTTGACTGTCATGCCAGATGTATGGGTTCGATTCCCAGCCGCTTCCACCTACAAAAAAAATTCAGGGCTACTGCCTCTTGCGAAGAAGAGAAATCATCCAAGAGTATCTCTTGTCATAGAAAATTGCCGCTTACTCTAGCCGTTCAGATTTTGCAATAAATTGTAGGTCCCTTCCATTCTTGCAGACACGCACATATGAATGGTTGGAAGTTGTAAGTACATATACATATGTATGCATAACTGTCAACTCTTAAAATTATTTATCTGACACATTAAGCTAAAATTTTGGTTGTTTCAATTAAGGCTCCATTTGAAAAGTATACGTGATAATAGTGACCATATAATTCACCAAAATCTGATGGGATTAAAACTTGCCCCACAATTTCTTACTAGCAACGGCATTGCCGAGTATTTAACAAGTTTTCCTTGTCTAGATGTCCTCTTCTGAAAACATTTCAGGGCGTTGACTTAACTTGGCAAAAACTTGCCATTTTTTCAGACGGGAAATTTCGTACAAATTTGCTTTGGGATCACATGGCTGTGAGCTTTTCCATCAGGGTTGCCAGTTTGGGGGTTTTCCCCCCAGATTTGGGTTTTTTTTTTCATCGTTGGGGGGAAATCTGGGGGGATTAATTTTAAGGTTAAATTATTCCAATACCTGAATTTTCCTCTCAAATTGAATATACTATAAATATCCAATAATTACACCACTATTTGTTTACTGTAACTGTACAGTACGGGTATTTTTTTGTTCAAATCAACGCTTGATGTTTCTCGTGTTGTATTCCAAAGCTATGTACATCACAAAACATTAATAAAGCAAAGGAAAGCATTACTTTGCTTATATGTTTTCTTACTCGTTTAATAATAATCGTGATTTGTCACATTTACTATTTCTTTTTTCTAATTTTTATTCCATGTCGTTGGTCATAATCTAGAAACAATTTTATAAAATGTCAAAACCGAAAAATAAACAAGTATTTAAGCCTAGTACGCAGATCGGGAAAATTTTTCTTTTCATACAAAATTTTTCCGAGGACAAATTTTGTCTTCACTTTTTTTCCAGACAGTACGCAGTTCACGCGCAAAATTGTGACGTTTGTACCCGCTGTAGGGTGAAGTCTTCACTAAATTTTGCCAGGAAAAATAATGTTCGAAGCACGATAAACACTCATCAACTTTTATATATCGATAATTTTACAAAAAGAATAAAAGAAGAAAAACATTAATTTTGCGCGATTTTTCCAACGTTTTTGTAGAGATTAGAATTGTAGAGATAAATTTTGTCTTTTCCCGATCTGCATACTAGGCTTTAAAAAAAAACTCTAAATAAAAAACAATTTGTTTTACCTTAAGACCTTTTGAAGGTACGAAAAAAGTTGGAAAAAAAAAACTTGGGGGTTTTTTCTCTTAAAATGTGGCAATCTGGGGGTTTTTTAAATTTTTCTGGGGGAAATATTTTTTTTTATATGGCAATACTGTTTTCCATATTCAAATTGTATTTTTATTCAATTTATTATTTTCTTGTTTGTATGATGCAATTGATTTTCGACGTCCTGATGTTTTATTTTGTATGTTTTGATACAAATTTTGCAATGGCTTAGCGCTAAAGAAAATTTCAAATTTGATTACAGCTCATTGGGCCTAACCCTCTGGTCTGCTATTACTCTTTTTCAGTAAATCTCATAAACTTGAAAAGAGTAAGTGAACGCCTCCCATACCAAACACATTTCCTGAGTTTTCACCTCCAGAAATTTGTCGAATTAAATTGGGTCACTTCACTCTGTATAATACATACCTTTACTATAATAAAAGATTTGATTTAACAAAAAAAAAAAAATCTAATTTCGACCAATTTTCAAAATATTCTATGAATGTTTACAAATACAAGTTACCAGAAAACCTACTCCTAAAGTACCTACCTATACCTTTTAAATTCTTAACCAAAGCACGTTATCCATGTTACACATAGTTCAAATCGTTTTCTATTAATTCACAAATAGCATATTCACAAATACCGTTTGCCCCTTATAACATTTTACCTGTTCAATTTTAACTTAGGTAGGTACTCACTTAATAATATTACAAAAAAAAAATAAAGTAAAAAACATAAAGATGAACTCTGTCTGCACCTCGTTTAATCGAAATACCACATCTGCTAACGCACAACCTTTAACTTGAAACCCGATTGGCATTCATATTGCTCTATTCATCTCGCCTTTAATCCATTTGTGGGTACATTTTCCTTTTATGTGTACGAAAAATACTTTATCTGTATAGGTAGAGATATCTATACAGTTACTTCGTTACGTTTTATATTGATCAGAATCACTTAACTCGTAATCGATTCATTTTATCCTTCTGCAGTGTATCAATGCACCAATGAATGCAACGTGTTCACCTTCTCAAACTCTCACAGATGGCGGTGAATAGAAAAAAAAAAAAAAAAAAAGGATACATTCCACATGGAAACTGAACCTCATTTACATTTGAAATATTCAACTCCTTTATGCTTTAACCAACCCCAAGTTTGTATAGAATGTGCCATGACATCTAATGGCATCGAAAATCAAAAGACGCACATTTATTGGGTCACGATGGACGACGACGATTGCGACGAAGTCATGCAGTTTTTTTCAGCCACCCCATAAGCATCTTTAAGAACTGCGAAAACCTTTTCCCCCAATTTATTCGATTTTCTCAAAAGAAATTAAAGTGAACTCATGTGTCGCATGTAATTGCCATTCAGAGAAAAAAAAATTCCTTCTACCTTAGCCGTTAGCCCTGTTTACTAATACTCGTACGAAGAAAAGGTGAAATCGAATGGATGTGTTTTGTGAATGGGATCGGCATGTGCGTGAGGAGTTAATTTCGTTTGAAAAAATATGGACTATGGCAAAGAAAATTTCTAGGTGTGTACTTTACATATTTTCAATTAAAAAGTGTAAGGTTCATGCTCAAAAAATTACAATATATTTTGTATTGTAATGATTTTAAGTAAACATCCCTGTTAAAAATTGAATACATGCATATACCATCCACAGTTGTATAGAAAAGGCTCTAAAATGTTTGTTTTATCTGAAGCCTTATACTACGTTTTCATTAGACCTGAAATGAGGTAAATTTGCAAATACATTTTGTTTTATGTTAAGTTTAGATAAGTTCGTTGAAAGTTACATACTTCGAAACAAATTTCTTCCTCCTTGTCGCTAAAATAATTGCATTTTATTTTGTCTGTTTGATTCTTAGCACTTAGCGCAAAAATAAAGTATACCATTTGAAGGGCCACTGGATAGTGATAAAAGGTCAGGTTATTTCAGTAATTGGTCAGGCATAGGTTTTTTTTAAATTAATTTTTATAGTTGCTTTCAAGGTCATAGTACAAGACTTTTAGCACCTCATTAGTGAAATTTAAGAAAAACAAGTATGCAATTTAAAAGGATAGTAAAAGGTCATAAAAAGTTAGTTTCAGTAATTGGTCAGGCATAGAAGGTTTTTAATAATTTTTTAAAGATTTTCCAAGATCATTAGAAGGTCACATGAATTTTAAGCACCTCATTTATGGGATATTCGAAAGAAGTATAAACCATCTGAAAGGTTACTTAATCCTTACAAAAGGTCAGGCAGTTTCAGAAATTGATCAGCTGTAGAGTTTTACACCTTGAAATTTTACTATACAAATTATAAAAAAAAATCTAAGCCTGAACAATTTCAGAAAATTGCTGACCTTTTATGACCAATTACTGACCTTTTAGATAACATACTTTTTTTGCGAATATCCTATATTAGGTGTGCTAAGATCCCACAGCCGTTAATTTTGTTGTGTTTTTCACGCCTGGGAAATAAATTATTTTTTTGTATGAAAATTTCACTTCGCTTAGATCACCCTGTAGATTCACCTAAAGCGTGATAAAAAGCTAGAGCGTGTTGGGTTGAGTTGAGACAAGAAAAAAATCGTATGTGAGGAGGGTCTATTTGCCCCTGTTTAGGCGGGAGGGGCAGTTTTCTACTTAACTTAGAAATAGAAAAAAAAAAATCATTAATAAACATAGGCGACACTTACATTGTCATGCTATACTTTTTTTTTAAAGTCAGATTTATTTGAGAAAACAGTTTTTGAAAAAATAATAAAAAATAAATAATAAAAAAAACTAGGGAACGTTACTTTATCCCGCCAAACAAAATCCCGCGTAACGAAATCCCGCCAATTATAAATATATTCTTCTGTGACATGAAAAAAGTAAAAGTAACGAAATCCCGCCGATTTTCCGCGGGATTTTTTTTGTCCTCTTCGTCGGGATTTCTAATACTTTTTGGAAAGTAGGATTTTGTACTATGGAAAAAATATTTTATTAAGTTGATATTTTTAGTTTTTTTGTGAGTAATTTTTAGGGTGAGGGGAAATTTTGTTTGGGAGGGGGGGGGGGGGGGGGGGGGATTTTTAAATTGTTTTTTGGGGTGTATTTAGATTTTTTAATTTTTTTTTTTTTTAACGCTTGAAAACCACTAACCAGGCGTTTTAGATTTTTTTTCAGCGTTTTGGTAATTTCTTATTCAATTTCAGCTTGAAAAGAAATTTTTTTCGAAAAAAACTTTGCTACACCCAACCTCGCACATACCCCAAATCCTATAGTGGGCCAAGCAGGGGGGTTGCAGGGGGACAGCATGCCCCCCCTTACATGCCGAGCTTTTTACACAGGATGTCGCTTTGTATTAAAAAAAAGGAGTGAAACGGCGGGATTTCGTTACTGCGGGATTTTGTTACACGGGATTTTGTTTTGCGGGATTTTGTTTTGCGGGATTTTGTTTGGCGGGATTTCGTTACGCGGGATTTTGATACGCGGGGTTTTGTTTGGCGGGATTTCGTAGCCAACCCAAAAAACTATTTTTTTTTTTCAAAATCTTACGTTATTATGTTACATTTTTATTTTTCAATATTCGATGCTCTTATTAATTTCTAGTCAAACACTGAAAACCTGATACCTAAAAGTCTTTTAATTTTTGAGAAAATTGAAAATAACCAAATCTACTTTATTAGTAGAAATACCTAGGATTGAATACTAAAAATTGATAGGAGCATCGAAAATTAAAAACAAAAATAAGTAATACTGCTTCGCCGATTTCGGCGAACTGTCGAACTGAGGTTCAACGATGGTTCAAGATTCAAGTATGTCATAACAGCTAAGTACATGCCTGAACCATCGCTTAACCTAAGTTAATCCGCCGAAATTGGTGAATTAAAAATCAAAAAAAAATTTTTCAAATAAAATTGAACATGTTTGTATGTATAGACTAAGCACCACTAAAAGAGTCTGATGATCGGCCTGGCAACCGGTAAATAGCTATAACTCCAGCCTATAAAACTTGGTGGTAGCTCATTCAAGTTGTTGTTGTTTCGTTCAAACCTTCAATATTAATACGAAATTTTTGCAGCCTACACTGCGCTATTGTAATCAAACAAAACCCTTTCAAGTTTTGGAACAGTTTGTATGCCAGTGGAGTGAACGGGGCATTAGAAAAAAAAATATACATATATAATTACAAAAACTATTTCTAGTTCTATGTTCTATTAATCTATTCAAACCAACACCAACACATTTTTTGAACTCGAAACTGGCATTTTGTAAGATATTTGTGCAAAATATCTGTAAAACTCGACTTTTTAGATTCAAAAACTATTTCAGTTTTCTTTAAACCTGTAAATCGCTAGATTGTGAGTATTTTGTCTTTGAATCGACGATATTAAAAAACTCCCACATTATAATTCTAAACATCTCCTTTTTATATCTTAAGCTCACAATTTGATGATGATCGAGGATAGCTGGATTTTTATTTGAGCATTTATTTTCATTCTCTTAATAAAAATTTGCCCGAACCTTTTCTTTCTTATCATAACTTCAATTTTCATACCCAATACACGTCCCTTATGATAATCATAAAAGAAATGTGCAAAGACATTCGAGACATAAGAACCTAGAGTATGAGCAATTTAAATATTGAACGCTTAACATCCGGCGAAAAGTATTATGTCGGGTCGGGGGGCGTTATAGTGTGGTTTGGTAGTGGCAGAAAAGGTGCCTCTCTCTTATGCTTCCTGTTAGTTTCTATGAATTTTAAATTTAATTCCAATTTTATGGTGGATAATACATACGCAATGTATGTACAAATAGATATTTATATGTATACCCCAGTGTTTCAACAACTTCTCCATGGGGAGGTTTGTTTCCGTAACATTTTGTCGGGCAGCTCTAAACTCATACTCTATACTCGACTTTAACCCCCCCATCACCATAGTTGTCACACCGCTCTGCTTTTGTGTGTTGGAATCTCATATGCATGAGTTGTGTGTCCACGTATTAACAAAATGTTCGGAATTTTATCGAAAAATGCAAGCGAGAACAAGAAGAAGGACCCCAACATTCATATAACTTCTGTTTTGCTAGGGACAAGAAATCAACATATATGAGACAGGCATCACAGGATGAGGGCCGCCATATGTGAATATGTGCTGTGCATGTGCATTCGTTTCCGATAAACTACAAGGATTCGCCTTCCTCCTTTTGCATTCTGTCGTCTTCTCTGGAAAATTCGTTTCGTACTACATTGGCAACAGATTTTCTTTTCGTCCTTGAGTTTATTCCCATATCCTTCAGTTAGTGGTATATAGTCGTTCGCATCCTTTTGCCGTACCTACTTATTTCCTTTTAACCATATCGTGTCCCCCATATTCCATATCTCCTCTCATATATTGCTGGTTGCTCCCGCTCGAATCACTCTCTTTGCATTACTAAGCAATATTTGTGTGTGCATAATGCTGTGTGCGGTTACATGATTTTAAGGCTGCTGCTGCATGTCCCGGCACATATGTGTACCACTAGTAAAGAAAGGACATTTGCATAAGTTTTCTCACAGTTTGTGTTTGCCTTAATATCCATCCATCATATAATTTACAAAAAGGAAGAATCTGACGACAACGAGGACGACGCGACAACGGCGGCGGCGGCTACTCAGCCAACAGTATTATAGGATTTTTTCCAGCAAAAAGCTTACGACAATATGATGACTATGACGAAAACCAGAACCTGAACCAGAGAGAAAGAGTAAAGTTCAATATTATAACTTCGTGTCCTTTAACTTTTGACAGATTACAGATTCCGGAATTTATATGATGCATCATGTCTCTAGATACTGCATAACTTGTCATAGAGTTACATTTTATTTTAAGCCAATTTTGAAATTCCGTAAGGATGTGTGTGTCCTTTTTACCATATTTATTTTTTTGTTGTTGAATACCAGCTGATCTGGTTTAAAATTCAAAACAAAAATCAACAACTTTGAGTTTGTTGTTGGAAATATAAATAAAGTTAGACAACTGGACCAACAAATTGTGGGCAAGCCCATCATCACATGATGGTCTTAACAGTATTTGTATGCAATTTGGATGATATTTAATTATTTAATTTTAGCATTTTTTAATCCGAATGTGTTTGTATTGTTCTTAAGATGAAGTTAGTTTGAAAATTAAGTGTAGATTTAGTTAGAAAATAGTATTTTGAGGACATATGTATGGATAATGCCATTTTCGGTTAGATTTTGAGAGTGTTCGACTTATTGAATATGAATTTTTTTACTTCTTTAACTCCAAATTTTGCATATTCCATAGGAATGGAACACACCCCAAATACCACCGAAAACGTTTAAGAGCGTGTTAGAAATAAAATTCGCTTACATAAACATACTAAACAACCAATTTTCTAAAGGGCGTTAAGGTTGTAAATTTGGAAAAACCGCATTGTATGGATTATTGAGAAGTAATTTGGGTTTTCCATAATTATAAATTTTTATGACTTGGTTGTTGATTCATCACTTTTTTAAGACTGCGTACATAAAAAAGGGTTTCAAAACCGAAAAATTGTAGACCTAGATTTGCAATTTTTTTTTGAAAGCCATGCATTTATTTGAGATTCTTCACCTATTGAGTAAAAAACTACTTTAAAATGAGAAAAGCTGCGGAAACCACAATTGAAAAACTTTCTGTCATCATGACTCTTACTAAAGAAGGCAAATCGCAGCGGAAAGTTGCTTTGCATTTGAAGATATCAAAGAGCTGCTGTGAAAAACAGCTCCATAAAAACGTGCTGAAATAAATACAATACGGAATAAGCCGCTGTCATTGACAACGGTTAAAGAGATGTTGAACTATTTGGACGAGTTGCTGTTCATAAATCCCTTCTTCCACCATAAGACAAGATGATTTCACTCGAGTTATTGGAAAAATGAACAAGAAGGCGTACAAGAAGATATTGGAAGAAAACGTCTTTGATATCTGGACTAAGATTGTTTGGCGAATGTGACCCTAAGCACACGTCCCGACTTTGCCAAGATTACCTGAAAAAAAGGGAGAAAGAAATCTTACACCACAATCACATAAACCCTATAGGGTTATTGTGGAAGGAGCATGGATAGAAGGGACTGGGATCAATGCCCCAATGAGAGTGTTGAAGAATATTCAAACTATCAGCAGTTCGACACGCATTAGAAGTCAATGCTTTTCGTGTTCTCTATAGATCATACGCCACAGATCCTTTACTTTACCAATGATCATTGAAAAATTTAAAGCCATTTTACTTCGAAGTTTGGGCCGGAATTAACTTTTTTTTTGATGGTTTTCAATAAAAGCTATAGCTGGCCCCTAAAAACGATTGGCCTTTATATTCATTAAACTGTTGCTAAGTTGAAAGTGGGTTTCATTGGGCCTTACCAATATTCAAATTTAGTTATGACTTTTATATTTAATGCAGTGAAATTAACCATAACGTTATGGATTCTAAATAAATAACCATACATTATGCACTCAATTTCTTGGAGTCTATAGATAGTGCCACTTGCACTAAACGAACGGATAAATACATAAAAGTGAGGATAACTCTCTCAGTTTAAATAAATAAATAAAAACTTCTCTCATTTTTTAATTGCTCGAACGGAAATTAAATAACAACACAACAAACACAAAACACATTGAAAAATAAACAAACTCTAATGCTCTTACTTGCTTTCTGGTAAGAAATTCTATAATTTGACGTGAGGGCTATTCAGAGAACGAGAAGATAACATTTTAAACTTAAATAGAAGAAAAATATTTTGCTACAACGTGATTTGAATCAAATCAGTAAACCAGAGGTTACTTGCTGTCAAAAAAACTTTTGTGCAAGTGGCCCTTAGCTAGAGAAAAAGTATTTTGCTACAACGTGATTTTATTCAAATCAGTCAGATAGCATTATGCCGAAAACAGATGTTCAGCTTGTTCCCATGCAGCGAAATTAGAAATAGATACATCGTGCAGCGAATGCTGCATGCAGAGCCTGGAATATGTCAGCCCTCATTCGAACCTGTGTAAATTTATTTTCGCTGCATTGGGAAAAGCTGCACATCTCTTTTCGGCATAAATTATTTATAAATCAGGAGTTACTGCTATCAAAAAAACTTCTGTGCAAGTGGCCCTAAGTCGAATAATTTAATAAACTTCCATTTTGATAGTTACAAAATAGAATTGGGTTATAGGCAGAAATTATATAATTTGCTGATAACAATAGGTCTCAGGCTAGGCACGCACTTGCGATTTGTAGTCGCGCGATTTTTAGTCGCTATCGAATGCAACATTCATCTTTTAATGGCTCGCTCTAAAAATGGAACCTGTTTCATTTTTTTAACTTAAGCGACTGAAAAATCACGCGACTGACAATCGTAAGTGCGTGCATGTTTTTTTCTTTCCGCGACTACGATTTTTAAATCGCAGAAATTTAAATCGCAAGTTCGGTCACAAACATGTAATTGCATTTGTTTAATTTTATTTTGCGACAATCGCGTCGCTCGAAAAATTAAACAAATTTCAGTCGCGATTTCTCGGTCGCAAGTGCGGTCACTCACATTGAATTCATTTGTTCTATTTCTTGCGACTAAATAGTCGCGCGATTGAAATCGCAAGTGCGTGCCTAGCCTTAAATTGCAGTTTAGTATAACATGAGTCTAACAAACGGCTATGAATACGCGCCAATGCATTTTACCTATTGAACACAAATATAATTGGCTATTTAATGAAATTTTACGTGTTTTGTCGAACATCAAAGTCAGTACCGGCTTAAAATTAAAAATATTTCCTCTCGTTCCAGACTTCAGAAGCACTCAAAAATGTATTTGAAATTTTGTTTTTCATGATTTCTTTATTCGGGATGTTCTTAATTTCATAGCCAATACTTGAAGAACAAATTTACACTATTGTTGTCCCGAGTTTCGAAAAACTCTTCCACTATCTGTTGCTAACAATAAGAAATCCAAAACAAAAGTCTTTCTGATGTAACACGTTCCGCAATACAAGAAAATCAAATTCACTACACGAAAATAACACCCTACCCTCCGCTCCCCTCCTCACCGGTAGTTCGCCCCCTAAATTTCGGAAAAGTTTTTAAGACATGGTTGTTATGTGTTATGTTGTGGAGAATGTTTTAAGTCGCACAGTGGATGATAGTCCTGCAAGAATGAATAACTTCCATATACTTTACACATAGGTATAGTTGGTTCCTGTGTTTCCTTGATGTTTTTGTTAGGTGCTTCTTTTTGCAAAGGACCAAGTTAAGTTGGGTAATAAAATGCGACAAACCACCTGGATATAAATTACCATACACATTAGCAAGTGCTTCAACAATTTTATTGTTGTCTCTTCGTATATGGAGATTGCTGAGGGAGAGAGATTGTTGTATTGGTGTATCGCATTGCTATCTATATTCGTGTTGTTGTTGGGCTTTGTTTCTTGCTATACTTACATTATATACACGGAAAAGGATGTGATGTTGCGTTTTTCTTTGTATGTTAAAACTCTGATCCCACCCATCAAACATCCTTATACAAACTTTCACGACGAAATTGAGAAGCATAAGAAGCATACGACAAGATAGTGCACCTACACCATCAGTACAGGATGCAAGTATGTGCGATGTTACGCTTTGTTTGTGCAAATTCGTTCGGATGTAATATTATTTTAGAACAAAATTATGCACAGCTTCCTCTCACTATAGACCCACTTGTACGAGCCCAGTACTCGTCGTATAAATATACATAGTCTTTGTTTAAATAAATACTACAGTTTTGTCTTGAAATGGTTATGCAAAGTTGAACAAAAGAATTTTTTCCGGTGCAAATATATTTTAAGTTCAGTATTGCTGCTGCTGCACCAAACATCCTTCCCTGATATGGAATTCAAAATTTAACTTTTCATAAAAAATGCACAAAAGAGAGATGATGGTAAATTATGGTGAAATTCATGCATATAATGCACGTTTGTTCACTGCATTTTGATTAAGCCAATTTAGAAATCCTTTGGTCAATCGGAAGTTACACATATTATAGACTTATGTATATTTTTGTGTTGCACTTGTAATCATTCACTGACGAAGCCAACAACAGTGTTGGTGATGTACAAACATTTATACTGATGGTATAGTTGATGGGACAGCAATCTGTTGGCACAGGGATAAATTTGGTTTGTAAATTAATTAGGAAAAGTCGAAAACGTCCAGGCTTCTGGTTAACGGTAGGTATATAAAATACACATCCCAATGTTGACAGAAAAGGTCATGTTGTTGTGTTGATGAAGTAGACGAAAATACTCACATATATAATTTTGTGTGTTAATGACGACCCATCAACGGTGTTATTATTTGTGGACTATTGAAGCTGGAAATATCAAGTTATTTTTATACTTTGAAGCAACAACAAAAATGTTGTAGGTGGTTTTCTAAATTTATTATGGCACTTAGTGGAAATAAATAGGTTTTTGGTTTGGCAATATAATGGCAATAACTTTCTATGGCTTTAGAAGTTGAAAAATATTTTTTAATTAAAATCTTTAGTGAGTCCAGTTTCTATTCAAAAAGCAATCACAATATATTTTGTTTAACAAGTTAATAGACCAAGATCTCATGGCCACCATACATACGTCATAATATCAAAACTGGACTTTTTAATATGTTCTAAAGAGCGGTGTTAGCAACTTATTTTAGCACTTGTTAGACACCTAAAGTGGGGCCTTACGTCCCAGGCATATAAAGTATTGTTTTTTTCTCAGATTAAGGCTAAGCAAGCACTTGGCGATTTCGATCGCGCGACTATTTAGTCGCAAGAAATAGAACAAATGAATTTCAATATAAGTGACCACACTTGCGACAAAGAAATTGCAACTGAAATTTGTTTCATTTTTCGAGCGACGCGACTGTCGAAAATAAAATGAAACAAATGCAATTACATGTTTGTGACTGCACTTGCGATTGAAATTTCTGCGATTTAAAAATCGTAGTCGCGGAATGAAATAAACATGCACGCACTTGCGATTGTCAGTCGAGCGATTCTTCAGTCGCAAGAAATGAAACACATAGTTTTAAATGTGAGTGCGCGCACATGCGACTGAAAAATTGCGGTGCTTAAAAAAAATGAAACAGGTTCCATTTTTAGAGCGACTTTTCAGTCGCAACGGCTTTAAATCGCAAGTGCGTGCACATCCATTAAAAATGTATGTAGCATTCGATAGCGATTAAAAATCGCGTTACTACAAATCGCAAGTGCGTGCACAGCAAAAATCGCAACGATTTTAAATTGCAAGTGCGTGCCTAGCCTAAAAACAGCATTAAACAATAAATTAGCGTGAAATTGGATTTTCAACTGACGCTTGAAAAAACTTATATTTTGTGAAATTTGTATGAAATTTAATTTACGAAAAGTTGACAGATTAAAGGCATAAAAACGGTTTTTGCTTTTGTGTCCATGTTTTGTCACGGAATTTTGTTGCCAAACCTCAGGTTCGAATTCAGTACCCAAAAACTTTGCACAACTTTCCATCTTAATGTTGAATAGGGTCACGAAAAATACATTTACAAGTCCCTAATTTTTTACTTGCGACATATCGTCGGTTCGGAAGAAAAACTGCACAACTCAACAAATCTCATTTTTCAAAATAAGCAACAGAAAATTGAATAAAAATTTTTAATTTTGTATTATTCCGTTAAAATATCAAAACCATATAATGGCTCATTAAGTTCCAAATATTGTAGTAGAGTCTTATATTTTTTCAGTGGATAGTTTTTCTTTTTTTTTTCACAAAATTACGAAGTTTACTCAAAAATTTCATTTGTTGAGGTTTGTTGTTTTTCTTCCGAACTGTACGGCAAGTTTTGGATTCGTAAAAATAATCAAACTCGAGATTTCAATCAAACTTGACATTACGATGATAAAGAACACGAAAATAGCGGGTCCCACAATTCTGTCTGTAACTCAGTACATATGTATCTCTTTATGTCTGTCTGTATACCTCGACCTATTATAGCCTAAACAACTTAAGCGATTTTCTCCAAACTTGGAGCATAAGATTTTTAGATGATTTTCTAGAGGGGAAATCGAGATTTTTTTTTTTTGGATCAAATAATAACGGTACTTGCCATACAACCGTTTTGAAAAAGGTTATTTATTTCGAAACCGGCTCTAAAGATTTTTATTAAAATTTTTGTGTGTTCTTATGCTGGTATGGTCTGCATTTTGGTAAAAAAAAAAAAATTAATTATCAAAGTGTTATTATTATATTAACGGTACCTGCCACAGACCGTATTTTTTATTTTCGACTTTCTCGTTAACGGCTCAACCGATTTTGATGAAAATTAATTTGTATTCTGGAGGTCGTTTCATGTTTGAATTAAAGATACTGCATACAAATATGTATTATCAAAAAAAATATTTTTTGGATTTTTAAAAAAGTGCAATATGTATTATTTTGAAATATATTTTTTTTTTTTTTTGAAAACGAGAATATGATTTTTTTTTTTGAAATTATGGTTGTATACCTATTATGAAATTCTTAAAAATGGCATACCGATTTTTTTTTTTCTAAAAAAATTAAAAAAAAAAATTATACTCAAAAATTATTTTTGTAAGAAAATCGCTCGAACGATTTTCGAAATTTTGTATGCATAAATTCATATTTTTTTTAAGAATTTATATGGTTTCAAAAGAAATTCGTACATTTCCAAAACAAGCGCTACCCTAATTGTTATTTATGTAGTATTATTTTGTTTGTGAGAAAAATGTAAAATTATTTTAAGAGAATAAATTGGAATTTAAAATAGAAATCTGAGAAACTTGTCCCTTAAATTTTTAGACTTGAAATTACCTCAGGAACTCATGGTTGAACCGGCTTGACGAACACCTTCTATCTTCAGACACGGGTTGGCACTTATTAATAACCAACTTAAAATAATGAATAACTGATTCGAAATCAATCAATTCTTTAAATAAAATACAATGTTTTCTCCAGTAATGAAAGCTTTGCATTTACCATTTCAAAAGTGGAGAACAAAAGAATTATTTTTATTAAAGTTAAGTACACTACCCTCCCCACACCTCAAAGAACAATAATAATACTTATCCAAAATGTGTTTTTATGAACAATACTTTTCTTCGCTCAGTTGTCTTAATTAAGTAAATACATACATCTCACTACTAGGTGCAGTTTCTTTTCAGCAAAATATATGTACATACATAATCGTATAAAAAAAACAACAACATAAACAATTAATTTTCATTCGTTAAATTGCAGCTGTCATGCACTCGGCCAAGGGCATCCATCGTTTCCAAGCGACTGCACTCTCCGCTGAAGACTTCCAACCAGCCATTCAATTAAAAACCGCTGCTGTCGTCCTGAAACCAACCGAAACGAAAATCACCCCACTCAGCCCAACACGAGATGTCATCCCAGCGGGCAGGCAAATCTATCAAAATATCCTCACATATAACTTGAATCTCACCAAGGCACAGGAAGTCTCTCTGTACGCACCGCTCTTCAATTCATTGCTCTATGAATCCGAATTCGAATCACAATTGTGGATGCTTTTCGATGTAAATAAAATGATGATTGCTTGCGGTGATGCCCATTCGCACACATTTTGCACAAAACTGGAAAAAGGCGAATACACAGTCCGACTGCAGATACGCCACGAAAAGAAGGATGCTCTGGAGAAAATTTCCGAAGCGACAATGGTGGCGCTTTTCAAATTGTCAAACCCGATAACACTTGACATCTACGACCACTACAATCAGTGTATTGTCGCTGGCCGGAAGTTCACCAGCTGTTCTTTGCAACAAACGCCCAAAGTTGTCTATGTAGCTCCGTTGAATAGTGAGAAATTATCAAAGGCATCCTTGCCCAATGGCACAACATGGCTAAATGGCAATATGTCGTTAGCCAAAGATGAAGTGGGACGCCGAGTTCATGTTTTGGAATTCACATATTTATTAACCGATGCATCGTCATCGGGCAAGAAAACAAATGGAACTGGCTCTTCAGCTGCATCAGGAGGAGCTGGGACAAATGGTAATGGTGGAAGCAACGGCAAGACCAATAATGGCTCTAACAGTCCAAAGAAGCCAACCAAAAACGGAAAAGACGACTACGCCGAGGCATTGCGTGACTTCCAGTGTTCGCTGATTGCTAAAATAGGTAAGTAGTTAAAATTTGAATAAAATTGAGATTTTCATTTATTATTTTTTCAAATTGAATTTGATGCCGAAAAAAGATAAAAATAGAAAATAATCTGTTATAAATAAAAAATAGAAAATGAAATCTATTTAAGTGTAATTTAGCATCCCAGATAACAATTTTTTGTTTTGCTCCTTTACAGATCTCGACAAAGCAGAAGAGATTTACAACACTGTTATTGCTGCCCATCCAAAACATCTGTCAGCTCACTTAATGTACATTCAAAACATCGAAAGTACTCAGCTGAAACCCCAATTTCCGTTTACATTCGCCAATTACATCACATCAAAGGACACTGCCGAGACAAAACCAGACGTAGCCAGTATCACAACAACCTTGGAGTCAATCGCCGAGAAGGCTGGCATCGTTATCAAAGAGACTGACAAGGATGCATTGTTGGCCTATTATGGTCTCAAGAACGATACACGTTCCGATGCTGCGAAAATTAAAACGTTAGTATCAAACTTTTTGCATTAAAATACTAGATCTCATTTAAAAGTTCAAAAGCCTTTACACACTGCTTTATTGCTTGGTACTATAGGTTCAAGGAATCTTTTTTGATTTTTATATAGACCATTTATATCTTTATCTTTGCGATCGTATAATATGATTGAAAATACGAATCTCAATGGAACGAGGAGCACCATTGACACTCTGACGACGACGACGAGTAAAATAGGATTTCAAATCTCTCGTTTTTGTTTGTGCGCAATTTAATGTGCAGCATTTTTGTGTGAAAGTTTTGTGTGGAGAATAATTATTGGAGTTGGAGAGCCACCCGTACCCGTCCATTCGCCTCTGACATTGCTATCACACCATCGCATCGCGTTCGCGTCTCGAACCTGGTAAAAAGTTTCACTTTGTGCTTTTGCACCGTGTGCGTCATTCCAGTCAAAATATGCGATGCGAAAGGGATTTGAAACATTTTCATACCAACATAAACAGCCAGCAGAAAAGCAACTTGAATGGAAAATAGCGCAGCACACACAAAAGTGCTTAATGCGGATTAGTCCTTTGTGAGCTGTAATTTTCCCCACACTTAACTTTTGCCGACGACGACGCACGCCCGCCGCCTCTGGGCTCTTTGCTGTTTTAGTTAAAACCTAGTTTTTTGTTTTTGTTGTTTTTTTTTTTTGTCTGTATATGCCGTGTGTACTGTTTTATAATATATGTTGGTTTAAGTATGTATTAAAATTGACAATGAAAAGCAGAGATAATGAATCCAATTGTCTTCCTTTTTGTCTATGGATATAGGGCAAGAGCGGATTATGCGGTTTTTTAACTTATCAAACGCATAGTTAAAAAAAAAAGAGGTCTTGAGGCACTTTGAAATGTATGGTAATCAGATTGTTAGAAGGATTTGTGTACAATAAAAGTGGATACCGGTTAAAGAAGGTCTCATACATTACGTAATGTATTGCAAAATAAAAATTCCTATTGTTATACTTTTTTTTTTTTGTTTATTAAAACAAAGAGTTCAATTCTTCTTAGCTTACGTAAAGTTAAATCTTAAGCTGATTGATGCATTGTTTTTAAAAAGTTGATAATTTCTCAAAAGAATTTTTTATTTCGTCCTCGTTTTGTTCTTTATTCGCTTTACAGTGAAATGATAAAGAAAAAAGCAAGTTAAATGTATTAACATCAAGTGAAGTCAGGACAACACTACCACGATGTTCTCAAAAACTAAAAGACATTTATGTATTCGATTTTTAGTGTTTCGACTAGAAATTGAAGCATCGAATAAAACAAAAATATTAATTAATAACGTAAAATTTTGAACAAAATCATACTTTGTCCACGAAAAATTTTCCGTACAGACCTAATGGGAGAGTTTTATTCAAAACACTGGTGCCTGTTGCTGCTCGCATGGGGAACCCACCTAGCGAAATTGCTAAACCACTGAGTTACCTACAAATTGTTTTTGTATCTTCTTTGAGGCCACGCACATCCCACCATGACCTACTTTCCTCAAGGGTTGAAGCTGAAGGCAAACTGAACACTGATTTTATGCGATCAACCCTCATAGTATTTGTGTGTTGAAGAGTTACCGTTGCCACGTTGTATTAAATCATTATAGCCTTTTCTTTGTTTTTTTTTTTTTTTTTGGATATTTGGCGTGTATTAGTGGGGTCACCATTGTTTGGCAAAATTCATTTGGCATTTCTTGTTTCGCCTTAGTCGTTGAGTATTTTGTTTAATTCGCAATTCTTAATTGGCAATTTACATTTTCTTTTTTATTCATTACGTTTTTCAATCATTCTGCAATTAACATTCGGCGGTTTTATATTTCGCTTTTTGTTAAAAATATTTTCAATCATTTCGCAAAATTCATTTTGCAAATTATTCTTTAGTTTTTCTTTGTTAAATTGTTTATTATTTGGCCAAGTGTTTTTTCGCAAAATATTGTTTTGCCGTTTCATTATTTTGCGAAATAACGTTTCGCCGTTTAATCATTTCGATAAATATCGTCAAGCCGTTTTATTATTTCGCTAATAGATCATTTCGCTGTTTAGTTGTTTTGATCGTTTGACCAATCATTACCATCATCTGTTTTCAAGTTTAACAGTTTTTTTCTGAGCCGTTGCTTAGTCGTGCTTGCGTTGGTAATATTTTTTTTAGTTGTTTTGCAATTTTTGCCGTAATCACTTTCACGATTTAAGATTTCAGTTTGTTTGCTTAGTTTAGGTAGGTGCATATCAGAAAGGGGATTTTCACATTTTACTCCAAGGAAAAAAGGGTTTTAAGCAATTGGGCAGTTATTTTCGTAGGTGCATTATATTTTTTATATTCTCTATTCAGTGTTTTCGCGCGAAATTTTATGCATGTAATTTAATGGAAGCCAAAACATTGCCAAACAATCGAATGCCAAATAAAAAAAAGCTGAACATCAAATTGCCAAATAAAAAAAAGCGAAATAACAAAATGCTGAATGAAAAATAGCAAAATAATAAAATGCCAAATAAGAAAAAACCAAAAAAAAAAAATTCCAAATAAAAAATTGCCAAACCTAAATATGCCAATCAAACAAAATATTAAGTGAAAATTGCGAAATGAAAATTGCGAAATGATGGTTTGTCATATCATATAAAAAACCAAACGTAATTTGCAAAACGAAAATTGCGAAATAGCAAAATGCTAAATAAAAAAATGCGAAACGAGAAACGGCGAAATGTACCACCGCGAAACGTTAATTTGCCAAACAATTCTGGCGAAACATACCATACCCGTATTAGTGAAGTGGCAATTTATCATGTTCACTATGACAGCTTATTAAAATGCATTACAGTCAGAGTCAAAGGCAAATATCCTATCTTCCCTGTACTGAAAGTTTTTAGTGGACAAACTATAGTTTGAACACAATGTTTTCAAAATTTTTTTTTGTAGAATTTCGAGTGTGAAACTTAATTTTTCAAAGGCCATTCTCTAAAATAAATTGAATTAAAACAAAATAAAGGAACGGACTTCTAGCTTAAAAAAAAAAATAAAATAGCATGACATTATAAGTGTTGCCGTTGTTTTTTAATTTTCTTTTCTATTTCTAGTCGATTTTTTTTTTTTAGAAAATTGCCCCTCCCGCCTAAACGGGGGGAAACAGACCCCCATCCCATACAACATTTTTCTTGTCTCGACTCAGCCTGCACGCTTCAGCTTTTTGTCCCACCATATGCGAAAATTGTGCATCCTCCATTTGTGTAGAAAACTAAAAACCTTAACTCTACCGATTGAAATATTTCGAAGACCGTTATGAAGAAAAGTATATGAAGAAAAGTCTCATAATCTTTTTGTACGAAGCTAAAAATTCGTCATAAACATTTTTTCTGTAAAAAGCACCGTTACGGAGATATTCCTGAAAAACCATTTTGGGGATATTCAAATATTTTCCACAGTGAAAAACGTCAAATGGGCTAGTGAATTTGCGTAATTTTTTACCACCCGCAGCTGAAAAAAACCCTCCAAATAAAAAGAACATATGACAACTTAGTTTTAAGTTTTAAAATTCTCACTAGAAAAATATAAAAAATAAAATTCGGTTTTAAACAAAAAAAGAAAAAAGATTTTAAAAGACAGATTTAATACATTAAATAATGTTTTTCCGTAAAAAAAATATAATTTCATAAGCTTTAATTAAGTAAATAAATAACTCGTTAATGCTAAATTGTTTCAAATCCTAGACAACCATAATTATATTAAATTGTTCCAATTTCAAAATAAAAACATTTCTTTCTTCATCTTCGTAATCATAATTATCTATTGTCTAGGAAAAGAATTCAAGATATCCTTTCAAATCATATTAAATTTGAACAAAAAAAAAAAACTCTCAGGATAAAATCCCCAAACTAAAGTGTCTCTAAATGAATGAAGTACTTGCAGAAACCACAAAGTGTCAAATCCAGTTGAATTATCCTTTAATAATAAATCTAATCTAATAAAACAAAGTTTCGGACAGAAAACTTAAGTTCTTCTCGAGATTTTACCTCAATCATTCTTGTGTTCCAAGTTGAATGAATGTGCTGAAACTTCTGAATTGGTTGTAGATTTCCAAATACCGATTGACCATTCCTTGTCATTCTCGATTTGTTCTTAATCTTTTTCGTTTTGCTTCATTTGCTCAAAAACAAACTCCTTCCATTCATTCTTAATGATTCCAATAAGATTTGGTCCAAAACGTCGATAATCCCGGCACACAATTATCACAAACTTTTTCTCTCAAGTTTCTACATTGTAACTTGTTTCCATGATTTTAGTTTTTTTTTTTTCTTCAGTAAATGTCATTAAGGGTAGGATTGATATTACCATATTATATCTACGACTGAAATGTGAATATTAACGAATTTCGACGAAACTGTAACTCGTTCACGGTTGGAAAGTTTAAAAGATAGTTTGGTTTTTTGCTAGATTGAATTTAATTTATTTTCTTGTATTTAATGACTTTGTTCACAAAATAACTATCGATCCAAAAAATAACATAAATACGTAATGAACGTATAAATTAAACCAAATGGTTCCCTGGACTGCTAAACGATAATTATTATTATTATTATTTCTGATAGTATCTCGCCTCGTTTCAGTGTTTGGAAAAGTTTTCTAAAAGTCTTTTATTTTTTTTTTCTTACAGCGACATGGATAAACAAAAGAACAACTTACTCGAAGCACTCACCAAGAAGGGCATTGCGGTCGCCAAATTGAATGTTATCGAGAATGGGTCTCAGAAAACGACTCGTTTGGAGGAAATTGACGCTATATTTACTGAAATTGGAAAGTTTACAGATGCCACTGACAACAAGGTAAGATTGTTAGAAGTTTTTGAGAGTTTTAGTGGTCATTATATTATATAAAAACAAAAAACTTTTATTTCTTTGGTCAGGTTGTTAGTTTCACTCTGTGGCATGCATACTCACACTCCCATCATGGACGTATGGTGAAAATATTGCAGAAACTCTACGATGACAAACGGTCCAAAGATATTTACGAAGAACTAGCCATGGTGACAGCAGCTGCTAAATGGAATCACATTGAAGAAGCGATTGACCGTTTAATAGTTACGGCAAATCCAATGAGTTATCGTTTGTTTTAAATACATAACTGTTCCCACTGCTCTCAAATCCTCTGTATATCAATTTTCTAGATCAATAGAGTTTAATTTTTTCTAAAAATAATATTATTGTAGAAATTCAAACATTAATTTTTTATTTACCTACAAAATTTTGTCAACTTTTTTAAAATAATAATTTTGGTGATAGTTTTTATGTAGTTTTACCAAAAAAAAAATTAATTAACTAATTTAATATTTCGGATTGGTTTTCTTTCTGTCTATTCCGTCTTTTGATAATGTGGATTCAATTTTCTTTTAAATAATAAGTAGCTATTTGTGTAGTAAATGTTACAAAAAGATTTTAAATAAATTCAATGAAAATAAAATGTATGACTTATGTAAAACCATTAATGTTGTGTTGGATTTTATTTTTTTCATTTTTGGCAGATTTGTAAATCTTATTTGTGTCTAATTTGCAGAAAGCTTTATATCTTATACAAGAAATATATCGAGGAATAAATACCATTTTATGTCAAAGGAGTATTTCGGGAGATGTATCCGCCCTGTTTCCATATTTAACTGTCGTCACCGGGGACATCTGCAATACTTGGGGTACCTGCAGAACGTGTATTGCGGTCACTTCAAAGATAGTGTTATAAATTTTGGCTCACTAAATGAACACAATTATTGTCTAGCTGTAGCTCGTTTGTAGTTCATACTGTTAAAAGGTACTGAAATAGTATTTTGAGAGCCTCTAAACAATTCGGAAATTTTTGTTAAGTAATATTACTATAGCCGTGGTGTGATGGTTAGTGTGATGGACTGTCATGCCGGAGGTCTAAGGTTCGATCCCCAGCCTCGCCACCTATTTATTTAAAAGAAAAAACTGCTACTGCCTCTTGCGAGGAATTGACAAATCCTCCAAGAGTATCTCCTGTCACAGAAAAGTGCCGCTCGTTAGCCGTTCGGATTCGGCAATAAACTGTTGGTCCCCTCCATTCCTGCAGACACGCACACAGGAATGGTTGAGAGTTGTAAGTCACTAGGCCCTAGTTCTTCATGAGCTGTTGTGCCATCAAATTTATATTTTTTAATATTACTATACTCTGTCCAACAAAGATTGTCAGTAAAGGCCTTATGGTACCTAGCTTTTTTCAAATAACAATTTCCTAAGGCATGCCATGAAACAATTTCCCAAGACATGCCACAAAACAAATGTAATTTATTTTGACATGGATTACATGATGTATCCGCCCTGTTTCCATATTTAACTGTCGTCACCGGGGACATCTGCAATACTTGGGGTACCTGCAGAACGTGTATTGCGGTCACTTCAAAGATAGTGTTATAAATTTTGGCTCACTAAATGAACACAATTATTGTCTAGCTGTAGCTCGTTTGTAGTTCATACTGTTAAAAGGTACTGAAATAGTATTTTGAGAGCCTCTAAACAATTCGGAAATTTTTGTTAAGTAATATTACTATAGCCGTGGTGTGATGGTTAGTGTGATGGACTGTCATGCCGGAGGTCTAAGGTTCGATCCCCAGCCTCGCCACCTATTTATTTAAAAGAAAAAACTGCTACTGCCTCTTGCGAGGAATTGACAAATCCTCCAAGAGTATCTCCTGTCACAGAAAAGTGCCGCTCGTTAGCCGTTCGGATTCGGCAATAAACTGTTGGTCCCCTCCATTCCTGCAGACACGCACACAGGAATGGTTGAGAGTTGTAAGTCACTAGGCCCTAGTTCTTCATGAGCTGTTGTGCCATCAAATTTATATTTTTTAATATTACTATACTCTGTCCAACAAAGATTGTCAGTAAAGGCCTTATGGTACCTAGCTTTTTTCAAATAACAATTTCCTAAGGCATGCCATGAAACAATTTCCCAAGACATGCCACAAAACAAATGTAATTTATTTTGACATGGATTACATGTCTTTCTCGGACGGTTGGTTGTGATGTAGCGAAAAGAGAACCGTCACGAAAACATGTACCACTCGCGCCCTACTGCTAAATGTTTGCACTACAGACATCCTACATATACCAATCGATAGATAAAGATTGCGCAAAGATTATAGAGGAATTGTTTTATAGCTATCACCTCATAGTTTCAGGTGATGAGTCATCGCGTTTTGGGTAAATTGCAGCTAAAATTAATTTGAGCTCAATTTTTTCGGATATATAAGTGCCACTGACGTCATTGATATCTTATTCGAAAGGGTTTGAAAAAGGGCATAAAAAATAAATAAATTTGATGGCACAACAGCTCATGAAGAACTAGGGCCTAGTGACTTACAACTCTCAACCATTCCTGTGTGCGTGTCTGCAGGAATGGAGGGGACCTACAGTTTATTGCCGAATCCGAACGGCTAACGAGCGGCACTTTTCTGTGACAGGAGATACTCTTGGAGGATTTGTCAATTCCTCGCAAGAGGCAGTAGCCGTTTTTTTTTTTTTTTTTAAATAAATAGGTGGCGGAGGCTGGGGCTCGAACCTTAGACCTCCGGCATGACAGTCCATCGCACTAACCATCAGGCCACGGCTACTACTTGAAAAAGGGCATCCCTACGCATATTTCCCATACCATTAATTTACGTTATAGCACATAAGACATGTAATCCATGTTCGGTAGGTGCCACAAGGGCGATCTACCAAGGGTATTTTTTTTAAACAACGTAAATCAGGGATGAAAAACTGAGTTTTCCTTTTCAGCGTGACCTCATTTTATTTTTTAAAATCGATTTTTCTCAATTGATTTAGGCATAATGTTAACATTGTAATTTTAGTCCTCTTCAAATAAGATAAAGGGCGGCAACGGTTCCGAAAATCAGTCAATACATAAAGAAACTGATGTTTATCATTTAAGGAGCTAACTGCAAAGATTCAGAATAAAAGCAAACGATATTTAGTGGCAACATAAAATTGTATTGAATTTAATGAAAGTCAAAGTGTATTTGTGTACTTTAAAAAAGTCGAATTTATGGAAAAAAATACAATTGGATGGACTTTTTGCAACCGTGACGTACCACGATCTATCTTACCCAAAATTGGAGTTACCATTCTAAGATTACCCAAAACCAACCACTCATTTTTCTATAGTTTGTGTGCAAGAGCTTACAGAGTTAATATTTTGTTTAAAGGATCATAAAAAGTATTTATCATGCGTACGGCATACCATAGCAACGCGATAAGAGGTTATGCGATAGACTTATAAACTACGCTGCAACCAAACTGAGATTCAAATACATCCTATCTTCCCTTTACTGATAATCTTTACTGGACAGAGTATGGAACAGGTAAGAAAAACCTGTGAGCTAAAGCGCAGGTACATAACTCCACAAGACATATTAAGTCCATAATGGATTAATGTCCCACCTGAATGGAACATAATTCGGCAATTCAGTTATGGACGTATATCCCACCCAAGTAGGTCACAAGTCCATTATTTATTTTTCAGAAGCGGGGACAAAGTTCCATAAAACTTGCACGGAAATTGCATGCAACTTGCACGAAACTTGCATGCAACTTGCACGAAACTTGCATGCAACTTGCTCAAAACTTGCATGCAACTTGGACAAAACTTGCATGCGTCTTTAATTTATTAAATTTGCACGAATTTAATAATAAACAAAAATTCGTGCGGTTTTTGTTTTATCACTTAATATGCTTTGATTTTATTATTTCATAATAAACAAAAATTCGTGCGGTTTTTGTTTTATCACTTAATATGCTTTGATTTTATTATTTCATGTTTATTATTAAATTCGCACGAATTTTTAACCGTTATCAGAGTTTTTCCAAATATATAGAACTGAATTTTAGAATAAAGAAGGCTTTGTAAAAATGGAAATGGAATGGAAACCAGAACCGAATTTTATAGTTTTAATGAAGAATAATTAAAATAAAAATAATCACAAATTTTAAATAATGAAGTTAAATTGTTTTATTTTTATATATACTAATTAATTATATTTTTTAACGCGTCGCTATAAATAATTATTAATGTTGTGATATTATAAAAATATAATTGATAGTAAATATAAAAATAAAATAATTTAACTTCATTTTGTTAAAATTTGTGATTATTTGTATTTTTATTATTCTTCATTAAAACAACGATTCACACAACATGGAGACTAAACCACAAACAATATTTCACAGCTGAATTTTATGTTCTTCTGCATGTCTACTTCTATATGTCAGGTAGGACATAGCTTCATACATTTATTTTATAGACTTATGGCCCTTTCGGGCGGGACATACGTCCATAATCAAATTTTGGAGTTATGTCTCACTTTGATGGTGATGATAATTCCATTATGAACTTATGTGCAGTGGCGCTATTTCCCTCCACCGTGAACTGCTTAGGGAATAAAAAGGGAAAACATTATAGGTGGCGAAATTAAGGTTTGGTATTACGAATATCGGTTTCCCCTTTTTCGTTTTAAAGTCACCTTGTTTTCTATAAACCGAAAGTGAATGTGAAATAACATTCCGATTTTAACAGAGGGAATTATCAGTACCTTTTTTTGCGGGTTTGTGTTATAATGGGCCAGAGATGGAAAATGATGCAATCATTTTAGAAACGCAATTAATTAACTAAAAAGACTTATCTTAAAGTATTTTTACTTCACATCAGCATTTCAAATTCAAAAAACAATTCCCAGTCAATTATGAAATCTTTAATAATGCAATCATTTTAAGCAGTTAACAATTTGTTATCATAAACTCTTAATTTTTCATAAAGTCTAGGAATACCTAGTATATGTACCTACCTACCGCACTTCACTTAATATTTATGACTTCAATTCCATTATTATTCACTGTCATGACATAACCTAAACGCGTAGGTAATCAAGAACCAAACATTAGCAAAAGTCATTATTATGGTTGACCCAGTATTTGCCAATGCAATTAATTCTTCACAAACCTGAAAACATTTTATTGGCAAATTTATCCGGCCAATTTGATTTTTGACCACAATGCAAGCGCAACCCACTTTTTCAAAAATAACGCCACCCCTACAATTAAGGATTAATAAAATCAAATACTATCTCCTACTTCCTAAAACGAAACCACCTTGCCTCATTGCCGGAAGTGACATCACGCCTATTTGACTTGAGCCCCTCACGATTTGCATGTGTGCATGTGCAATGTTGGCTCTGCCGCTAATGTGCGATTCACAAATTAGTTTCAAATTATTTTGTCACACATTTGAAATCATGTGAATTAAAGTGTTAAATTTAATTATTGCAATACTTTTAGGAGTTTTGAATTGATTGGATTGATTCTTTTAAAAAAAAAGCGGTATAACATGAATAATAATTTTAGACAATTAGTATCTGTGTATGTAGTTTTAATAACATTTAAAATAATTGTGCAATCACATCAAAAATTGCGCTCTCTTATATAATTTGCGTTTAATTCGTTAAAAAAAAGATAAATAAGAAATTTTAATATATACATTTATACAATGTACATATGTGCTTATGATAATTGATAAATTTTAAAATCTGCATCATATAGTTTTATTTTTTTTAATGGCACAACAGCTTATGAAGAACTATAGGGCCTAGTGACTTAGAACTCTCAAGCATTCCAGTGTCTGTGTCTGCAGGAATAGAGGGGACCTACAGTTTATTGCCGAATCTGAACGGCTAAAGTGAGCGGCAATTTTTTATGACAAGAGATACTCTTGGAGTTTTTGTCAATTCCCGTTTTTTTGTTTTTTTTTTTTTTAGTATGAGAAATAATAGAGAAATAGTAGAGAGATGAAAAATTAATAAGGAAGAATTAATTTTCGAAGTCTTAAGAGGATTCTATCAGATATGGATGACGAACAGTAGCGGACGAATTCACTAGAATGAATCAAATATGTCGAGTCGACATAAATCTGGTTGTCCAGAGATTTAAATTGAGCTTCCCTCACATGTTTAGAACTCAGGCCTACCCAAGAGGCTGAAAAAGTGATATTAAAATCGGTGAATGTACATAAGTATTTCTCATACTGTCTTTGCAGGCTTCGGTTCGGGCCTTGTAAACTTAGTATGGTTCCCTTACCTTTTGATAAGACTTCTAAATCTCATTCAGCTTTAATTTCTTAGCTTGTGAGTAGGCTCTCATGCTTCTTCTTTTTCCTGCTGAGAAGGCGGTGTTTCTCCCTTCTTTTTCTTACCTAAGTCCTATTCCAGCACCACATAGTGTACGGTGACTCAAGTTTCATGACTCTTTTCGAAATTAAATGAGTGCGAAAGAGAAAAAAGATCGAATTTCACCTTCGCTAATTCACGCAATATGTCCACTGTTTCTCAATACTTAATTTTTGTATGGTGTTTGTTTTATTCGCTTTGGGCGTTTTTCTTTTTTAGTTAAGAGTTGATTCAGAGCAGAGCACTAAATAGACCCTGAGCGAACGGAGTAAAATCCGAACAGAGTATGTTCAGAGAACTCCGATTTAATTCCGAAACACACCCGAGCACTCAATAGAGATCTCTACCGAATTGTCAGTTTCAAATGACAGCAAAAACTTGGCCCAATGACAGATGAAATTGGAGAGAAAAAAATAAGGAGGGCTAATTTTAATTACAAAAATCTTGCTATTTTGTGCAATAAAAAGATTAAAATATCTTATATAAAGTATAAAAACATTTTTACTTGCATGTTTTCTATAAAAAAAAGGAAAAAAAACAATTCGAAATATTTATTTGCCTCCAAAATAAACCAAACAAATGGTTTCCACTTAAATGTCATTGTGCCCAGAAATTTTAGTTTGACATTTAAATATGAACGAGACAGAGATATATTGCTGTTTGTTAAAAAGCCCTATTGTCATATTTGTCAAATTACACGGAAGCTGTATGAAGTTGGCCGCGCTCAGTTTTTTAATCGGTCTGCTCGGTTATTTTATACCGAACTAGTAGAGCGGGCTCTCAGCAAACTTTGAACATGCTCTGAACGAAAAAAGAAACACAAATTTGAACTGTTTTACACTCTGAGCTCAAAAATAAACACGATTTTTTGTTTGACAGTTCAGGCTCTACTCTGAACTAAAAAAGAAAAAAACCCTTTAATACTTCTTTATAGGGGATTAAGTTTATACTAATAACATAAGTTGAAACTAACCCATTCGTAACGTGGCCAATTTCAATACCTAATTCTTTAACTAAACAAGTTTCGGTGCACTTGATGGATAGAATGTGAATAAAGGCAAATAGTATAAGTCTCAATAATCTACTAAATGATGCTTTCATATTATACCCGCTGACGTAATCTGAATTTGTCAATAAATTTCATTTAAGTTCGAAGTGATTTTCCAAACTGCTATCACTCACATGGCACATCTATTAATCTCTTTCGATGATAAACTTTATTTTCGAAAGTGTGTGCAAAATTGATCAGTAACTTTGAAAGTTTCCCAAAACAACCCAGCACAACAAAAACAACAACAAACAACAACTCTTCTGACTAAATTATTCATGTCCTTGTTGCCTTAACATACTACTCTTACTCGTACTATACATACGTTTGTGTTTCTCTCGTCAAACCAAGACTATCCAAGAATCCTTTCGCCAAGCAACTATCTATGCATCGAAGTCGAAGGCATCGTACCTACTCTTTGTGGAGTAGAGAACCTTAGTGAAAGCACCCTTGTATCGGAGTTCGTTGTGGATCCTTTGGTGTCCTTACGGGCAACAAGTGCATGATTCTAATATAATTATGGCGTAATTTCAAATTCAGAGTCAAACTCTAGAATAAATTCCAATGCAGGTCCAGGACTAGGAGTGCCATGGGAAGACATCAGACCAAAGAAAGAGACAGCGCAGCGCATTTTCGCAGCATATTGAGCAACAGCCACATGTTTTGCACACAAAAATAGTTTGAGTTTCGCAATATTCGTCCTGCCAATGTAAATGCATATACATATCCAACCAGATACCCCACAATCCCATAACCGAGTTATGCAGTGGAAGCAGACTTCAATATGCTGCTGCTGCTGCATCAAGTCAGGGACATAAACATATAAGCTTTCGAAGGCAAAAGGCAAGGCACACGATTTATATGCGTACGTGTGAAAGTTGAACTGGGATCAATTGGGCGAACAGGCAAGTGGTTGAATACACAGGGTAACTTCTAATGATGGTTGTGGGGTGATGCGGGGGAAACAGGAAGCAGATAGTAGCTGACGGTGATGGCTTTGATGGTAAACCCCTTGCAAGGGCATTACATATTCATAAAATGAAAAATTATGTTGCAAGTTGGACGGATGATAACAGCACGTACACAAATCAATGTATACGCGTTGGCTCAGAAGATATCCAAGCCTCATCTCCCCATCATCTCTATAGTTCTAGTTGGAACTTTTGCTTCTATGCTTTGGCTACATATGTAGCCGAATAACTCCGCATGTGTGGCGAATGATAATGTAAATCACAAATTAGAAAGGATAACAAAATGATGGTGATGGCGATGCACTGGCTATGGCAATAGGGTTATGGTAACGGTTACGGAATTACGGCGGCACCGGGAGGACATGATGTGAAGTTGTGGAAAATATAGGTATTGATTGAGGATGCACGTTGCATCTGAGACACGAAACGAGAATTGCAACATGCAGAGTTGTTCATGAATTCGAAATTAGTGCGATGTAAAATATTTAAGTGGGGTGAGAAAAATCCGTTTTTACGCTACAAAATGTAAAATTCGATGAACATTATGTAAGAGTCAATGTGATGAGTAATGTAATCACCATGGTAACATCAACTATTTCTGGCATTCTCCTTATAGTTGTCTGATTGAGACTTTGTTCGAAGTTTTTATACATAACGTCTCTGAGGATCAGGATAACTAAGATTGGTATTTTTTCTTATTCCTGTCAATTTGATTATAAAAATCGTAAAACCTCACGTCATTAAGGTTATATTGTGAATTAAGGCAACAAAGTTGTTAACTTACAATAATTGCTATCACAAATGGCCAAATAATGAATACAAGTTTTTCACTTCAATGATACTCTGTCAGAATGATCAGAATACTGGAAATCTGCTGAAAAAGAATGAGCATAAGTTTGATCTTTCTTGTGATTTTTTAATAATTTTCTCAATAATTAGGTACAACCATGTAAATTTTAACATAAGCAATCAATCACATACCCCTTATTGAACTCGCAATACTGGATTCCCAGTACATTTTGTTCTTTTCTTTCCAAAAACCAAAATTGCTGAAGAGAAATGAGAGCACTACACTGAAAATCACTGCGGACGGTAGGAGGTATTGCGAATTCCATAATTGGCATGAATATTTTTTGCTCGCCTTGAAAAATTGCAAGGCCCCGGGAAAGTTTTGAGTAGGGACAATCTAGACGAGAAAAACTTGCTAAATACTCGTAGGGCTCTTGCTAGTAAAAATTTGGTTGGGCGGTTTGGCTTTTAATGAACCATTTTATCCCTTTTTTTCCTTCTTATGTTATCTTTGATGGCTTCTTGGCAATATTGGCACTGGTTCTCAACACTTAATGCTGGTGGGACCAGAACTTTTTACGAAGAAAAGGACTAGACGATCTGAAGTGTTTGAAGCCGCCCGACATCGAATCTAACAACATTTTCTTGTTTTTTGTTCACCTCGTTACGATCAAACGTCTATGTAAGGGCTTTAAGCCAGGGGGTGGGAAGGGGGGGGGGGGGGGTCACATACCTCAAAATCAAGTCAATAAATCATATGCTGGCAAAGTAAATAATTTATACCTACCGGTTTTGCTATTTATGACTTTTCATCTGTAAAGTATAGTAATTATACTTTTAAGTATTTTTTTGAAATATACATTTCTAAATCACATATGTATTTGAAATTTTTTGAAAGTGTTTGGATTCAATAGGTCAATAGTAACACAAAGTTAAAAAAAATGCTAAAACTTTTTCTAAGTTAATATTTTTTGTTAAATCATTCAATCAATCAAAAACGAACATTCTTTACACAAACATATGTTTCTAATTTTTAAAAGAATTAAAAAAATATGAATTACATCTCAAGGAGGTCATTTTGGTTGGTTATTATTTATTAATATGATAATCAACTATCACCGTAGCCGATTCCACCCCTTAATTTTTTGAGCAAAATATCGATTTATTGACATTGAATTTTAAATTATTGTTTAATTTGGAAAAAAAGATCAAGAATTTAATTTAATATATGCGATATTTCTCTTATTTACAAAAAAATTTAGAGATAGTGTTATTATCAAATCCGAGAATGAAAAAACATTTACAAGCAAAGTTTCGTTCGAAAATAAATTATTTTCATTCATTTCTTTGATAGTACACTAAGTATTTTTCTGTAAATTTGCTGCAATTTTCCCACAAAATAAAAAAAATTATATTCACGATTTACTAAGCAAAAACTAGGCATCGTATGGCAAATACCTCCTGAACCTGGGTGTAAAATTGGAACACAACTAGACCGCTTTCCAGAAAATTAATTAAAAATAATTGCTTCATATAGCTGCTAGATGCGCTGAAATAAAAATTCGAAACTTATGAGCAAGAATATGCCTCCAAGAATATTATTTAACATGCATTTGATTTTCAAAATATGCAAATTTATCCTAGGATTTCTGCAAATATTAGGTATTTTAGCAAGAAGAGAATTCTCCCATTATATTTTGTCTAAAAATTTCAGACGTTAATGACCAACCAAATCCAATTTTTTCCCTAAGGACTTATTTGAAAGTCACCGAATCAGCCTCAAAACGAATTCCTGTTTTCTATCCAGTATGTGCAATGATCTTTTAGATGCACCATCAGACCAGATATGTGTGCTCTAGCTTTAGTATTTTACTTCATTTTAAGCAATATCTAAGACCCTGTTTAGTAATAGAAGGGTAAAAAGCTTCTTGATTATGTACATACATAATGTAGCTACATATAAATTTGTGTTGTGTGCAGCAAGTTATCTGGTTGTATGGATTCGCGAAAAGACTTGCAGTGAAAATAAAATTTATCCCAAATTGATTTGAATTGCATTCCTTTTTAAAGTCGAATCAAATTTCTAGCCCAATAAGTTTTTTGAAGAAATAAAAAGTCTCTATAGTTTATCCAATATTAATTGGCAGTACACGTCTTATGGGAGAGCTTTTTCAAAATCAGTAGCGCGCCATATTTTTGCACCATACTAAATTGAAAGAACTCCTTCATAAAAAGTGTTTGCCCGTCCGTAAATTTGCGATTACATCTGACATAGACCCAACGTCCTCTCGAGCGCACATCCGAGTGCGCACTGCGGCTGATGCTACTGCTGCTTTTCAACTTCAACCCCTATTATATTAATGTGCATTCAGGGTTACCCATGTCCATTTGGTAACTTGTTCAGTTTTTTTTTCCTTGGATTTCTGTAGAGGTGCTTTTGATTTTAGAGCTTTAAAAAAAAGTTTTTAATGATGAGAGTTACCGTAGAGTGTTTCCATCTTTTGCATTTCTTTTAATGTGTGGAAAATACGTTTAAATGCAGTTACAAAATTTTAAGCTGTTTTCTTTTAAGAAGAACATTATTTGCGTAGATTTTCGTAGAGCGCGGTCTATAAAAAAAAATAAATTTGATGGCACAACAGCTCATGAAGAACTAGGGCCTAGTGACTTACAACTCTCAACCATTCCTGTGTGCGTGTCTGCAGGAATGGAGGGGACCTACAATTTATTGCCGAATCCGAACGGCTAACGAGCGGCACTATTCTGTGACAGAGCGCGGTCAGTTAATGTGAAATAAATTATTTTTATGTAAATTGTATGTTTAAAAGGTGTATTTTTTATTTTAAGTTTTGTACAATTTGTGTTTACTACCCATTTAAGTTTTTTAAGAATCGATGGTAAAATTTTTTAAAAATGTGTGAGCAATAAATTTTAATTCAAGTTTTATTTACAAAGGTAAAAAAAAGAATAAAAATTTAACCAAAGTGTATATTTAAAATAAATCTAAGAATATTTCAATTGCCGAATGTTTCTTTTGGGCCTTCGTCAGTACCAGACTTCTTTTCTTTAATAATTTTATGATTGAAATTAGTATGTGTGTTGTTTTAGAGTATAAAAATAAAATAGCGCGGATGTAGGTGTTGTGCGTCGGCCACCATTTAAAAAAAAGTGTTGTAACCAATATCTTAAAATAGGAAATTTAATTATCTTTCTTTTCATCACAATACATTTTTGTATAGGACTTATTTTTTCAGAGTCGAGGCACCTTAAAGTACACTACTGGGGATACCCTTACAACACCTATTATCTTACCTCATGGTGGTGTGGAAAAAGATAAATCATTTTGTTTTTGTTTTTCAAAATCGTAATTGTGCAATTTTACCTACTAGATGGTAACGCTGGTCAATTTCAAATAAACTTGAAATGATTTATTATGCAAACTACGGCATCGCGATAGGAGCTTTTACATGCGATAGACTTATGCAGTACGCTGCACCCAAACTGAGATGCAAACGTCCTATCTTCCCTGTACTGACAAGAATAATTGGATAAACTATAGACCCCTAAATTTGGGGGTCCGAATTTATCGAAATTCTACCTCAAACTGAGATCTAAATCGAAGTTCTAACACGTTAGAAAGAACTCGGTGAAGAAATGAGTTGGAACTCAATCAAGTTCAAATTTCTCGATAAACCGAGTTTTAGGGGTTAGAACTTTGTCAATAAATTGGCGCGTTAAGTACCTAAAACTCCTATTACACGTTAACTTCGTAAGTACAAGTACAACTCCATTGGGATTGTACTTAATAGTTCAAATAATAGTAACAAGACTTATACTTGTTCCAGACTTGTAAAATAATATAATCTTTTGTAAATGCGTTCTTTACACTATTCACTGACTTCAAATTATGCAATCACTATAATTATTTGATTTGAAAAAATTGCAATAATTTTTTTCGCCATTCATTTTACAGCAATCAATTGAATGCGATCTTTTAGGAATGTATTCTTTGCATTCCTTTACATTCCTTGCAATCATTTGCACGTCCCCAACTTTGAAGACCAGACTATAATTTCAAGGATAGAGAGTGGAATAAACCGCTTCTTTTAGACCCGAGCTTTGAATGTCCAACCTAAGGGGAACTTTTGCGAATCTCGATATTCCATCGGAATATTTTATTCCCTCGAAAAGTGTTACGCTATCATAAATCTCCAATCCAATTCCAAAGCTATATGCCCTTGACATTTTCAAACCATTAACCAAATCTTCAAGGTAGAAATGGTAACCACATCTCACAGAGTAGGTATGACAACTCCTTCCCCTTACCCCTTAAGACTATTTAAATAACATTTATGCTTAAACATCAAGGTATATATATATTTTAAGCTTTCTGTCATCATTATACACATACATACTTACATACATTCGGTTTTGCAATTTAGAGCAAGACTCATGTTTAAATTCAGTCACAACCGCATTTGTTTCAAAAAAAAGAAGAAATATTTGTTTTTATTATTTTTGTAGTACATTTCAGGGGTTTCCTTTGTGTCCTTCGAAGCTCTTGAGCATAAGTCACTTCATCTCAATTGTACACTCATTCAGAAGTTGGCAATTAAGTAAAATAATATTTCAAACTTTATTGAGGTTACCATTACCAGAAGTCAAATAACACTCGGAGATAACCAAAGTGGCTAATTTTTATTCCAATGAAAAGCGAGACAAAATAACAAAAACATACAAAAAAAAACAAACAAAACGAAAATTAAAACCAAAGAAAGAATCATTTCGAAATGTCCTTTTCCGTCATTCTGTATGCTGTTTGTCCTTTTAATTTTCTACTCAATTAAAGCAACCAATTAAAAGTTGATTTGTTGGCCACTTTGCTGTGAGATTGCTGGATGGCTGAAAGTTGTAAGCAAAAATAAAATAACGGATAAAAAAAAAAATAACAAGTATACGAAAATGGATTTTTAAGAACATGGACTTTGAGTGGATATAAAAATGGGTTAAGGTAAGAGATGACATAAATTACTCTTCTTGTCGCTTGTTGATGTTACTTAGATTTGACTTGAAATTAAGTGTAGTAGGAGGCTGGGAAATGTTTTAATATACAAATATTTTAGCTCTTAGGTAAACTGAAGTTTGTTTTTGACCAATTAACAAAAAAACAAAAAAAAAAATATTATAATTGTGGTGTTTTTTTTTTTTATTTTCGAAGAAAACAGGGCTGTTCAAGAGTTATCTTGTTTTATTTACTTTCTGTTATTATTAGCCAATATCAGCTAGAAATATATCATGCGATAAATGTATCATGGAAAAAAATATCATGCAAGAAATATACCATGAAAAAAGGCATCTAAGAGAAAAATATCATGCAAGAAAAATATTGTGCGAAAAATACATATGTCTTGCGAGAAATATAAGATGAGAAAAAAGTATCTACAAGAAAAGTATCATGCGAGAAAAATGTCATCGGTGAAATATATCATGGGAGAAAAATGTATGAATGTGTGTATGAAAAGCACGAGAAAAGTATCATGGAAGAAAAATACCACACGAGAATATTATTATGCGAGAAAAGTATCATGTGAGAAGTACATAATGTATATCATGCGAGGAAAAATATTTTGCGAAAAATACATGTCATGCGAGAAATATAGCATGAGAAAAAAGTATCTACTAGAAAAGTATCATGCGAGAAAAATGTCATCGGAGAAAAATGTATGAATGTGTGTATGAAAAGCTTCTACGAGAAAAGTATCATGGGAGAAAAATATCATACGAGAATATTATTAAGCGAGAAAAATATCATGCGATAAATATGTATGTTATGCGAGAAAATCAAGAAAGGTGGAAAATATACATATCATTGAAGGGAATTATCATGCGAGAAAAGTATCATGTGAGTAGTACATGTATGTCATGCGAGAAAAATATTTTGCGATCAAATTTTCATATATCATGGGAGAAAAATATCATGCGAGAAGTATATTATGCAAGAAAATTATTTACGATAAAAGTATCACGCGAGAATATTATTATGAAAGAAAAGTGTCATGCGAGAAATATGTCAAACGAAAAACGTAAAATGTGTCATTATTTTTCGCACACCTTCATGTAACACAAATACACTCAAAAGTATTTGAAAAATGTAATTTTCAGAAAAAAAGTTCCACATACGCCACAGTGACACACACCGGGTATTTTTTTAAATTAATTTTATTTTATCATAAATTTACTTGGGAATTGAAAATCCTTTATAAATTAATTCAAATTTGTGTACAAAGTTATCTTAACACATACGAGCATGTATAAGAGTTACAAACCGGTTTACTTTAGAGCGAGCATCAGATGGCAGTGTACATTAAAATCTGAAAAAAAAAACTAAATTGTTCTTCGGTTGTTTGTGTAATGTGTAAAAAATCGACACTTCCTACGGAATCGATTTCTCTGAAATTTCCAGAATTTCGTGAAGTGGTTTCAGTGAAAGCCGCGTACCCACCAACCCATAAGTATTTCTTTCTATTTGCAGAAATTTGCATACTACCACATTACTACGTCAGAAGATAAATGTACAAATTTACAACTAAATGAAAACAAAAAGTTATAAAGCATAATTCTTTGGTTGACTTATAAGTATCTAAATTAAAAAAAAAAAAAAAAACTTAATATGCATATAAAATAAAATTTTTCAATTGAAATTCACCTTCATACAATATGAGTAAGCAAAACGCTTCTTTTCAATTTAAACATCATCCACAACATCAGCCAGTCTGAAAGTGTAACAATAAAATAAAACCCTTGAGAGTAAATTTAGTGGTCAGTGAAAACCCAGATAAATAATTGAGCAACTTGCAATCTGTTGTATGGATGTGATGGGCAGGGCATGGACATAGCCAAACCATATCCTCGCAGTGCTATATTACAATATACCCTCGTAAGTTTTACTATGCACCCTCTAACTTTTACTGTGAATATAAAACGATATAAGCATTGTATATTAACAACTTGTACACTTCCTTATCACCCAATTAACACCTGCTTAGGTAGCTCTCATATACTTGGCCATTTGTCATTGTGCCTTATCCCGAATGTATATACTCCTGCCATTTCAGTAAAGCCAATGAGAATAACTGCCAGTGAGTGTCTATAGACCCATCCCCTATATAAACGAGAGCTCATTAAAGTGATAATAAGGCCAAACAAGCAGGTGCCTTCATACCATTAAACGTCAGTAAAACGTATAAAACCTTTACGATTCCCTGTCACGATTCAACTTTATCTCTTTATCCACACTCTTTGCCATCCATTGTACTTAGGTACTTCTCCACTTAGGCTGCCTTGCCTAACGCTGATTAATATCCGTCAATTTGAATTAACATCTAAACCGTTCCAGAGTTTAATATCGCCAGGGTAATATGGAACGGAACTAAAGTCGGCACCGGAAATCAGGATATTAAAATATGATCAAAGAGCTTATCGCCGAAAGTGGACCTGACTGTTGGGTACATTATAATTCTGGGATATAAAATTATGAGTGCATTTGACCTAAAACTGCACACTGATTCCAATCTAAAGTCACGTCTTGGTCGTAAAACCACTTCCTGGCAAAGTTTTGCCTCTAATTTCTTCTTCAGTTTACTGCAACATAAAAGCTTCCAAAAGACCCAGCCAGAACCATGAGGAGTCATTGCGTCATTATATAAACCAACCCAAAAGTAAAGCCATGTGAATGTGGTATCGGTGTGTTGCAAAGAGTATGGTGATTTATTTTTACAATCTGCCCCTATAAACGCCTCACTGCCTCACTTCTGGTTCTGGATAGATAGCTCCTTATGCTGTGAACGTCATAAAACCAATAATAAATTCATATTATCTGCTCATTAAGTGGGATTGTTCGATGTGGTTTCTTTTTCATGCTTTTGTTGCCGCTATATTGCCTTTGGCACCGCGCGTTGATATTTTCCCATAAATAATAAAAGTGAATTCCTGAATACCGAAGATCTTTGCATGGAGCGCCGCCGAGCCTATTCATCTCGAGTGTCATGTCCTTGGTCGAAAGTTTCGCTTTGGTTTTAATATAATTCCTTCCCCCCCCCCCCTCCCCTTAGTTTTATTTTTGTCACTTCTCATAGATACGCGCTTATACTTTTCTCACTGGCACTGGGTATAGACCAGGCCTGGTAAGGGCTGATGATGGTGTAGCCTAGCCTTAAGTTTTCTTACACTGAATCTGGTTAAAACGTGCCAGTATTTCTGTTCTGCGGTTGAACATTTCTAAAGAACAAAAAATTAAAAAAAAAAAAAAAAAAAAAAAAAAAAAAACTATAACATTCATTCATATTCCATATGAAAACTCCAGATAAGATGCGCGCAAAAGTTCTTGAGTATAGGGGGTTTGAAATAAAAAACTTTTCTCTAAGAAGTTCCACTCGATGGAACGCGAATAAATTATTAACCATCGCGACAACGAAACTGGGTGGCATAAGTTGGTGTATCTCTGTATTCACCAATGCAAAAGGACATTCTGTGCCATCAGATACAATCACGTATAGCTTGTAAATGAGAAGCGTATATATTTAATATGCATCGCACCAAAAGATGCATGACAAATATGCTTTGGCATTTACGCGACAACAACATTTTGATTGACCAACTTAACGCTAGTTATGTTATGCATAGTCATTGCTGGCCGGAAATGTTGTCCTTGTTTCCTTGGCGATATTTTTTATAGTTATCTGAATTACACTCACCGACCGTTATATAATATTCCTTGAATATTCTTTGACTTTTTGGTATGCAGTTAAGGAATTTTGAATTTTTTCTGCCCGGTATGATGCATGCAGGTTGCATACAAAAGAAATTAAACGCGGTATAATAACCTTGATCCAAAAAGCTTGATGTTCTTGAGTATTCATCACGCATACAAACTTATAAACTAGCTAAAATTATTAAGAAATTTTATGTTTTTGAAATATAAATCCAAAAAATTTTCACATAAAAGTACATGTAGGTACTTCAGTTCGGAACCCTTTCAAGGAACCTTGTCCAAAGGACTCTTGAAGAGGCATTCTAAGGAAATTACTAAGGAATTCCGTATAGTTAACCTTTTATAGAAAGCTTATATAATTTACTTAACGGCCTTGCTCTAAAACGGAAAACTTAGAGTGGTAGTGTAATCACCACTGCTGCATGCCTCTTTTTCAGTCGTCTCAAAGCCTTGTAGCATATAGTGCCTTTTCACTGCCTGAACACATTTTTTAAGCGCCCACATGATTATTTTTTAAAACATTTTATATTTACAATTTGCTTAACGTAAGCTATCTTAAAGTATACATATTGTTTATTAACTATATTATGGTAGCCCAATAGGGGACCTTACTTTTGACATTGTAGACTTTTTAAGCTAAATTTAAATTTAATTGTCATTCCTCATTAAATTTATTTTCAATCTTAATCTACTGGCTATTTCACATCTCGGATTGTTTAAGTCCGTTTTTCAATGTGGAGGTTGGGTAAGGGAGAGATAAGACATTCAGTTACAGTAGTAAGCTGCGAAATTGAATTTTCTTAAAACAACTGCTTTGTAGCTCGTTGAAGTGAACTCCCAGGTATTTGACCATATTTCCATCAAGTAGGTAGATCTTAGCTGAGCGTCCTCTTGCACCTCCTTAGGTGCTTGATCATTTAAAGAGAACGGTTCGGAATTTGCTGAGTTGATTTTGAAATCCCAGTGCTGGAAGTACTCAGTCAAGTCGTCTTATATGGAATTCGACTCTTCTAGCACCAAATATCGGTGATATGGACTTCAGGACTTGGCATCGAATACGTGAGGGTGTCTCAGCCAACTGATGGAGAGTCTGTGTGTATTCTGGGGTGTGGCTGATCTAAAGTGTATTGAAAATTAATGATCCCAGCCCAGGTCCCAGCTTGGATCCTTGTATTTGAACGAAGAACAATCTGGAATAAAGAAAATTTTAAATAATTTTTATTGGTGAATGTGGAATGGAAAACTGAGTTGGAAAAGTTTATAGACAAGTCTCTGAATCCATATACACTATCCAATGCTTTTTCGATATCAATAAAACATACGACAGTGCTTAGTGTCAATTTAAGGAAAGGGTTACATCATATACTGGAAAGTTAGAAGCGGATGAATTATCAACTGATTTTCCTGGAACCCGAACGAACTGCATTTCTGGAATTATATTTTTGTTGTCGCTTGAGTATTAGCGCTCTTCTAGTATCTTACTGCTCTGCTCATGTTGCTCAGAAGTAAGATGGGCTGGTATCCAGAAACGTTTTTGAGTACGTTCTTTTCGCGTCATCTGACATTTGCAAACAGTTCTTGATGCAGTTGTTGAGGATGATTGCCGAAAAGATCATCTATTCAGGATGAAGTTGGAGATATTAACCGGTCTTGTTGATTTCCTTGGATGGTTTCTTTAGTGGGGGGTGGTCTGTGCGAGGTCGCTGGTGGGACTAGTATCAGTGAAATTTACAGTCTCCTAGATTATTTGATATGTGTTGATTTCATCAAGGTTCTCAGGGTGTGATGGTGGATTTGGTTTGAAGTCGCGTTTTCAAAGCAGTTAGCAAACGACTTAGCATTGTCTTCATTTGTTGTAATCCCACCACCCCCCACATCAGAGTGGTTGTGATAACTTCTGGATTTGGCGACCTTCTACCGATGATACTGTAAGTGCCAGTTGTACAATAGTTGGTGTTAATTGTTGATCCGTGGTTCAGAATTTTTAATTCACCGATTTCGGCGGATCTATATTATCACTTACTTTGAACCATCGTTGAACCTCAGTTAATCCGCCGAAATCGGCGAGTTAAATTTCCTGAAATACGGGTTAAATATTGAACCATGTTTGTACAACTAGCCCTTAAATCCTTCTATTAATATCGAATCCCGGCGTGGTTGTTTGAAGTTTTTTTCATTGAGTTCACTGGCAATTTCGGTGTTTTCTTTACTTCCTCATCGTTATATTTTGCGAAAACGTCACCTGCACCAAACGCGTCTGCAGAATGTTCTTAATCACAAACTGCAAGAGCGATTAGTTCCAAAACACAAATGCAAATTGGCCTTAGCACTGTATTTGCAGTTTGCTAAAATCATTTTCGGAAATATCTTCTGGGGTGCAGCAGTGCAGCTATAAAAATCTAGATGTCGAAAAAGACATGACATGATGGCTATTTATTGAAGTATCCTATATCCTGCCAAACGTGTAAGTGTGATTTGCAAACGCAACACAGTTTTGTCTGATAATATGTATTTCCAGTTCCAGAAAATAACGCTTTTGAAAATTGCCACTTGAAAAATATAACACTGTTTAATTTTTCTTATAGAGATGAAAAATGAAAATTCTGCCAAATATTGTAAAGACTGGTAAAGCCAATTAGAATAACAAACAGTACCTTTAGATTTACACTAAATCTAGTTTTATTTTTAGGATTCCAGATTATCAGTTTTTTTTTGTAATCCTTTTACTTTTAATGGCTCGTTATAATATTTGTTCAATTCAGCAAATTCCATTCAATTCTACTGTAGTTCTAGCTAAGTAACATCTAGCAAAAAAAAAAAAAAAAAATATTTCCACAGAAACGACAGAATTATTAATAAGCTTGAAGTTCAAAAAGACTGTAGTCAACTTCTATATCAACGTTGTTAGTTCCACAAAGTATATATATCTTATGTCAGTGCTTAATTAAACCTTAAAACATATAACCGTCCAAACACAAAGTTTAAGCCATTAAAAAAGACTTTGTGATCTTATCACCGACGACGGCGACGTTGATAGAGCACCTGAAAATCTGTTTTGTCTTCCTGGGAAGCAGAATTTAAACTTCATAAAGTTACAATATATATGTTGTATACATATATCCTTTAGCATCCCTTGAAAACCTTATATGTTAAGGGACTGCAGAAAATGGGCATTGGGAATTTAAATTTACTCTTTTTTTAACCATGTTGGCATCATAGAAAAGGAAGCATTTTTAAGGGGGCTGATTTTTGGGGGCGGCATTTTTGGAATAGGAAAAAAAGATGGGAAAACTGTATGGCATGGAAGTTTCGTAACGCAAATGAAAGTTAAAGGAGTTAAAACTATTTAAATTGAAATAAAAAAATTGCTTGCTGGCCACTGTGGCTTTTTTTTTTTGAAGAAGTCCGTTCTTTTTCAGAAATCAAGAAAATCTGGATATATGGTTCCCTAGGATATACAATACCAACTTCTTATTTTTTCTTCAATTCAAAGCAAAAACTGTGGATACATTTTTATCAAGAGAGTAGTAGAATTTTGTTAGTGAAAATAAAATAACATTATTTCGTAATTTGCCCAAGGTAAGGTAATTTCGTAATTTGCCCAAGGTAGGACCAGCGTTGCCGCCAGAAATAAAATTAACGTGTCATATTTTCTAGATAAATGTGCCAATTTTTGTGCCACATGAAAAAACAACAAATTCTTCTATTTTCTTGAAAAAGCCTGTAATAAATTTTATTACAGGGTTAAATACAATAACAAAAATCAATGGAAATCATTTGCTTTATTGGTGCATTGTCAAAAATTATGTGCTTCTGCCCACTTTTTACGGAATTTCGACCAATTTTCATTAAATTTTGTTGAAATTTGCTTCATTTTGAGTAAAGTAATGAAAATAAAAAAACGTGCCATATTGAAATTTTTCGTGCCATCGTGCCACGAGGAAATTAGCGTGTCAAAAAAGCACGATCGTGCCACTTCGGCAACGCTGAGAAGAACCAGTAGAGCGTTTCAGGTGTGATAGTAAGAAACCTATTTAAAATAAAATGTAGTATCGTCTACAAATTCATATTGTCTTAATAAACCTTAATGTTTTTTTGAAGAAAAGTTTTCTCACACCCATTATTTTTGACATGGTTTGATAAAATCTGAACGTTTGTGTAGGGCTTACGCTTTCCACCATAATATCGACTTATTCTTAACTCGCTCAAAACTTTGTGTTAGTCTTTCCATAAAGTAACATTCTTTTAACACACAATTTCCAATGTTTTGAATTCGCGCCTCTATTTAAGAGTTTCTACCACATCAGTCTGCTCAGATTCTCCAGCTTATAAATTGTGAGAAACAAGAATTAGCTGAACAAAATCAGTACTTTCGCAAAATCTATTTTTTTTCTATCTTTGTTACACTTTGATCCGTATCTCTGGCATAGATCTTTCTTGTTGAGTTTCAAAATTGACAAACTGATTTTTGAGAAATTTACCGGATGGGAGGTAAATCAAGTGACACACCTTTTGTGTGATGCCAGGTCGAAAGGTATTCAGGTGCGGGTGTTGCGGGTGTTTGCTATTATATCTTACAAAATGTTACATCAAACATTTATTATTACACGCCTAAGAAGGGATCCTTGAAAATTCCAATTTTAATAAACAGTTGTAAAAGATAATTGAAGTAAGAAATCTATTTACTTAAGCCATTTAAGATAAATAAATGATTTCATGCAATTGATGTATAAATTTAAATTCTTAGAGACTTAATGTGTATTCAAAAGTTCTGAAAAGTTTAAAATACCTACCAAAATGTAAAAATAATATAATAATAATTAATTCACTGTTAATAACTTGGCCCAGAGACGCTTGGTCTAGGTTCGAGCCTCAGTGAGGCAAATGGTTTTTCGAATAAAATTGAACATAAATAGACTAAGCACCACTAAAGGAGTCTGATGATCGGCCTGGCGACCGTGAATTAGCTATAACTCCAGCCTATAAAACTTGGGGGTAGCTCGACTCAAGTTGTTGTTCTTTCATTCAAACCTTCAATAAGGGGGGAATTCAAAAGAAATATAAGATTTTTCGAGGCTTTTTAGTGTTTGCCTTTTTAAAGAGTAGGTAAAAAGAAAAATCTGAAATTATAGAACGTGATTATCATTATATTGATGTTAATATTTAGTATGAAAAATTGGAAAGGCCTGCATTTGTATTAGAATTCTATATAAACCAGTGCCGTAGCTACTCTATTTTGCTTTGGGGGACAAGGAAAATTTTTCTAAATTCATCATCTATTTATGAAAATTTTGCTATTCACCAGCGTATAAACAGAATTTTAAAGAAGAAAACTTAACATTTTAGAAATCGTTATGTTAAAATAAATTATGTACCTCGTGTTATAACCTCGAAAATAGCTCAAAAACGTGATGTAATAAAATATTTCTGATTTCAGATTAAAATTTAGGTGTGCTGAAAAACATCGGAAAAGTTTACTTTGGTTCTTCCGCAAAAAATTGTGTTGTCAAGTGTAGATAATGAGAATATAATAATTTATATCCACACTTGGGGGACAAAGCCTCTTCTAGACCCTACGTTGCTACGGCACTGATATAAACCATAATGTTTTTTTTTTTTTTTTTTAATAGAAACCCAAAGAAAATGCGATTTTGGAGAATTCCTTCTTTAAAAACTATAAAATGTATGCTTAAATAAAACTGATACATATATTGTAAAAAAAGCCAGATATTTAAATATTATTGTTTAAATAACTTGAGCACATAAAACTACATTCAGTTTGCCCTGCGACAAACTTTTTAATTCAGATCGAAACTGCATATTAACCAAAATATTTTCAATGAATCCATAACAATTTGAGTTGTTATTTATGAAAATCAGTTTTAATCATTAAAAAATTCAATCACAATAACATGAAATATGTTTTTGAAATTTTTCGAATACAATTAAATGTTAATTAAAAAATGAATCTAGTAAAAAGTATTTAATTGAATAAAAAAAATCGATTACATACTCAAATTCAAATAAATGTAATTTAAACAAGTGTATCCTGAAAAATCTGAAATTATTACTTTTTTTTTTATAATTATAGCACAAAAATTTAATTGAATATTTGAATATTTTTTGCTGATTTTATAAAATGGGAATACTATTCATTAAAAAAAAAAAACAATTCAAAATTTGTAATAAATCAGATACTTGAAAAGTAATCAAATAAGTTTATTTTTCAATTACATTAAATTCAATTTTTTTTTAATTACCTTAATTTAAAATTCTTCAATTACCTCTACATTTTATTCTAATTGAAAAGGACTAATAAACGATTTCTCGAACAAATAAATTTGAAAGGATTCAAATATAATTTTAAAATCGAAGATTAGTATTTTGAAAATACGACAAAAATGTTTTAAAAAAATTACAACGTGATAAAATATTACCCGAAATTTAGCAACAAAAAAAAAACATTTTTTTTTATTATGATCTAAGTTTAGCGCACTTGTAAGTCCGCAACTGTTCTGGCTTTACCATATGTATATGCACTCATTCTTTAGTATATAGTTGCCTTATGACTTAATCCCTGAAAACTTTTTTCTCACAGCCAGCGTATCGTAGGTATAGTCAACTCAAAAGTCGCCTCGAGAAGGATTAGAGTCTCATTCATCTTTTGATACGAACAGTATAGCTATTTTTGTGTTTTTTTTTTTTAATTTTTCGAATTTCATTTTCGAAATTTAAATATTCTATTCATTCCTTTGTTTTATGTAAAATATTCAAAAGCAAAAAAAAATGTATTTATTTTCACATGGGCTCCTTTAATTCAGGTCTTGGAGTAGAATGCAAGAATATGGGTGCGGTAAAGGGTGGGAGATATGCACAATAGAGAAACTTCTGAATATACGGATTTTAAATTTAATCCGATAGAACAGTTGAAAAAGAGTATGTACCTTCTCATGTATATTTTTTTGATTTTTTGTTTGTTTTTGTTAAATGAAAAAGAAAGTTTTTCAATTGCTGTGCAGTGTTCTTTGCATTGTAAAATTCACGCGAATAATCTCTTTTAAGTACGGAGAGCAGTAAAGTCAATAAAATTTAACAAAACCCAAAACTATATTACGAGTATTGTGGAAAGGAGTCTAGCGCATAAGCTATTTTATGTAATGCATTTTATGGTAATCTTAAGTGAGCTTAATGCTTGTATAAACAGATTTTGAGAAAAACCTTTAAAAGTGCTTCATTGTTAGGTAAAGAATGGACTTCAAATATGAATCAAACTTTCGGTTATCTATTTTCAAGAAAAGGAAGGAATTAAAGAGAGTGGAAGAATGAATAGAAAAAAATAAATAGTTAGCACTATAATCAGGTTTAAGGATTCAGCAGAACTATGTTCAAACATTAAACTTCATGAATCAATTCAAATGGTAAGCTGATGCGCAGAGTAAGGATTTTCGATTTGAATACAAGGGACTTTAAAATCCCTCCTAGTTTTAGAATGATTAAATCTTAAATGCTGGAGTTGTCTTATCACAGAAATAAAACAATTATAGACTTAATCATACTTACTCAATTCAATAATATGTGCTCAAACGTATGAATACATGATTGTAAATTTGGGTGGAGTTTCGATGAATTAATAAAGTTTTGCATAATATTTTATTCTGTCCCACGGGAACTGTAAACTTGGCTAGAGGACAATTTTTCATTAACGTAAAAAGTTTAAGAACGAATTATATATTATTAAAAATTTTTGTAGGTACTTCATATACATTTTAAGGTCAGTTCATTTCAGTTTAAAAAAAAAATAATTCTTAGTTAAGGATATGAACAAACATACGCGGTTTTCTTAAAAAATAAATTTGTATAGGTATACAAATTTTCTTGAAATTTTTTAGAAAAAAAAAAATTGGTATGCAATTTTTAAGAATATAATAATATACATCTTAAGCCATAATTTCAAAAAAATTCATTAACCAGCTTTGAAAAAAAAAAATGATTTTTCAAAAAAAAAAAAATTCAACTTCTTTTTAGAAATCCAAAAAATATTTTTTTGAAAATATATGTATGCAGTATTAGTCTAACTTGATAGGAACTCCTAAGTAAACCTTTTGATCGAAATCGGTTAAGCGGTTAACTAGAAAATCCAAAATCGAAAATCGGTTCTATGGGCAGGTACCCTTAATAACGGTTTTTGTTAAATTTTTCACCAAAATATAGACCATATTACCACCACTAGCGCACACAAAAATTTAAAAAAAATCGTTATAGTCGTATTTGAGATAAATAGCTTTTTTCGAAATGGTTGTATGGCAAGTACCGTTATTTTTTTTAGCTAAATAAAACTCTTGATTTTCCTTCTAGGGAATCGCCCAAAAGTCTTATGCTCCAAGTTTGAAGAAAATCGCTTCAGTGGTTATGCTATAGGCCGAGGTAAAGACAGACGGAATTGCGAGACCCACTTTTTTCGTGTTCTCTATCATCGTAATGTCAAGTTTGATTGTTATCTCGAGTTCGATTTTTTGCACGAATTCATAACTTGCCCTCTAGTACCTATTAGAGCCCCCTATTGCACGTGTACACGTTTACCCGTGTTACACGTGTAATTAAATTATCCGTGTATGAACACGTGTATTTATTTAAAAATATAATTGAAAATCGCTTTTAAGATTTTTTATCCAAAGATGAAATTTTTTGGTGAAAACGTAAAACTTTGATCTCGGATAGAATTTAATCGACATTTAATTCAATTCTCGCATGACTTTAGTTTTAGTAAATCAAAAAATCGTATTAACTTATATTTGTAAGTCCGTCGTCTATATTTTTTGCGCTAATACTTTTTTGATGAAAACATCGATTGGTTTTAAGAAAGAATTTTATTTACACGTGCATTTTTATTTACACGTTTAAAATAATTGACAAATGTAAATACACTCACAAAAGTAAAACTGATGCATTTATTTACTTTAAATGAGAGCTAAACATAATTTTGTTTGTATAATGCATAGATTGCATTTCATTTCAATTTGTTTCGTTATTTTACTTTATGCGTGTCAATTTTAATTTTAATCAGAATCCAAATAATTTTTCCTGTGTTATAGAGGTTGCACGTTGAGCGCCTCCGGCGATTATTTAAATGAAAATTTTAATTTCATTTAAATCATTGAAGGCTTGCCTTGGTGTACTTTAAGGGCATGTTCGAGGGAGAGACTAACTTATTTATTTACTTTAACGTTTGGTAGTTAATATTTGCCAATTTATAAATTTTATATTCCGAGCGTGGTGCTGGAAATGTTTAATTACACAAAATACAAAATAAACTTAATTTTAATATTCCATGTAAGTTCAAATAACTGCATTTACATTAGTTTATTTGAATTATCTGAATTAAAATTATGTGTTTCATTAAATGCATATGTACTTAGTACTATACTTACCTTGTGTCACAAACCTATTTTGGGCTAGCAAACCCTTTTTATTTTTAATTTTTGAAAAAAAATAATCATGAAGGGTGGATCAAAGGTTAATACTAAAGCTTCTCTCTTTTATAAATACAAAAATAACTATAACTTGGGTGACCATCCGTCCTCTATTTGAGAGGACAGTCCTCTTTTTTGGTATCGTGTCCTCTCTGTTTCTTTTTTCTTAAAGAGGACAGTATTTTGTCCTCCTTTTACTAAGTTATCCTCCCAATTTCCTCTTTTTTCTCTTTCAAACCATTTTTCTACGATTAAAATACATTAAATAGGTACATTTTTATTACCATGTAAACATGTATACAAAGTAGACAGCATTGGTTTGAATCATCTAACTTTTGTTATTTTCTCACTTTTTCTGTCTGGCGAAACGATATAACAAACTGGCAGGTTAAATTATCAAAACAATCTGTTTAGCAAATATAGAGATAACTCGCCAAATGTAGTGTAACTCACTCGGGCTTAACTTTAATCTTGCACTGAAAAACTGGCCCTAAAAGTCAAAAGCAATCTCTATCGATTTTGTATATAAATTGATCAACTGCGAAAAAAGATTTTTAGAATTTGTTCACATTTTTCAAGAATTAAGATGCGATTCTTCATTCTGAGATTAAAACATTTTAAGCACTTGTTTTATCAATTTAAAGAACGTGTTTTTCCATTCAAATTTCCCATTCTTCAATTTATTAAATGGATAAATAAATACGATCAATCTTTAAAATTCGAAGAAACTTTTACTACAAGAGCAAGTTCGTGCATTTTATTCTTTTTTCGCAGTTGATCAATTTATATACAAAATCGATAGAGATTGCTTTTGACTTTTAGGGCCAGTTTTTCAGTGCAAGATTAAAGTTAAGCCCGAGTGAGTTACACTACATTTGGCGAGTTATCTCTATATTTGCTAAACAGATTGTTTTGATAATTTAACCTGCCAGTTTGTTATATCGTTTCGCCAGACAGAAAAAGTGAGAAAATAACAAAAGTTAGATGATTCAAACCAATGCTGTCTACTTTGTATACATGTTTACATGGTAATAAAAATGTACCTATTTAATGTATTTTAATCGTAGAAAAATGGTTTGAAAGAGAAAAAAGAGGAAATTGGGAGGATAACTTAGTAAAAGGAGGACAAAATACTGTCCTCTTTAAGAAAAAAGAAACAGAGAGGACACGATACCAAAAAAGAGGACTGTCCTCTCAAATAGAGGACGGATGGTCACCCAAGTTATAGTTATTTTTGTATTTATAAAAGAGAGAAGCTTTAGTATTAACCTTTGATCCACCCTTCATGATTATTTTTTTTCAAAAATTAAAAATAAAAAGGGTTTGCTAGCCCAAAATAGGTTTGTGACACAAGGTAAGTATAGTACTAAGTACATATGCATTTAATGAAACACATAATTTTAATTCAGATAATTCAAATAAACTAATGTAAATGCAGTTATTTGAACTTACATGGAATATTAAAATTAAGTTTATTTTGTATTTTGTGTAATTAAACATTTCCAGCACCACGCTCGGAATATAAAATTTATAAATTGGCAAATATTAACTACCAAACGTTAAAGTAAATAAATAAGTTAGTCTCTCCCTCGAACATGCCCTTAAAGTACACCAAGGCAAGCCTTCAATGATTTAAATGAAATTAAAATTTTCATTTAAATAATCGCCGGAGGCGCTCAACGTGCAACCTCTATAACACAGGAAAAATTATTTGGATTCTGATTAAAATTAAAATTGACACGCATAAAGTAAAATAACGAAACAAATTGAAATGAAATGCAATCTATGCATTATACAAACAAAATTATGTTTAGCTCTCATTTAAAGTAAATAAATGCATCAGTTTTACTTTTGTGAGTGTATTTACATTTGTCAATTATTTTAAACGCGAATGTTGTCCCTGATGTCATTTATTAGCAAAAAAAAATAAAAATTAATGAATGTACTATATTTTAACGCTGTTTGAATTGTGCTTGAACAAGGACAGCTTCAAAAAAAATCCAAAACTTATTTTTAAAATTTGAAACAAAAATAAAAGCAAAACACGTAATGAAAAGAATCCTCATTTTGCCAGCATTACATTATTACATTGGTTTCATTGTACTAGAAATAATAATTTTAGAAGCATTAAGAATTGACAACAAATTATTATAATAACTTTTAAACCTACAACAATTTACAGATTAATCCTGAAATAGGTTTGCGTGCCCAAAACAACCATCAAGCAAAGTAAAACAAAAAGTTATTCCATTTATGTATATAAAATATGCTTTTCGGACTTTTGATATCTGCGACCATTGAATAGCGTAAACGGAAACAATCAGGCAAAATCGTTTTAACTTAACACAAGAAAAGAAAGGAATTAATTATTTCTATTGTCATGGAAATTCTATTGAAAACGATGGTGATGGTGAGTCGTTGTAAGAGTGAATTTTGGATTTTAATATTTTATGTTTAATGGAATTCTTAAATTAATTGTTCGACATTGAAATTTATACAGTGATATTAGAGAGTGCTTTTAAAGATGTGTTATCTCGGGATGACTGTAAGGAAGGCTGGTAGATAAGATAGTTTATACCAAATCCAAAATGGCTAGGCACCTAAACACTATCCAGCGGTATTAATAATCAAGATAAGACACTATCCGCTCCTTGAGGTGAGTGTTAGCTGGTCTGCGGACAGAGAACTTGTCCTGAAAGCGGAAACACTTCGTAAGCTTATGGAAATCGTTTAAGGCCAATGTCACACGAGCGTCCAAATGAAAGAACTTTCATTTGGAAGCGCGTCCAGTATAAAACTTTCTTGATGTCACACGAACTTCTTTTTGTACGCGCGGACAGAATATTTTACTAAGTTAGTTCCTTTTCTTTGGTTAATAAATCAAATTAATATAATTATTTAACTTTCCCTACCGCCTTCCTTGTTGTAATGAGCCCTATAAAATGGATAATATTTTTGTAGAGGGGAGTTGGTCCAGTAACAATGTAGAATATTGTTTTTCAAAATTCTCAAAATTTTCAACAACTTTTGAATTTAGAATACATTTTTACTTATAAACTGATTAAAGTACCTCCATTGCCTCGCTAGTCGCTTGTTAGGCTTATGCCTATAAATTTACAATTATTATTTTAAGAAAGAGTTCGGGGAATAACTTTGCATAATAAGTCTTACAAATTTCTGAAATTTTACATCAACTTTTCAATTTAGAATTCCAATAACCGTATTCAATTGCTCCTCCATTACGTTTTTAGGGTTAAAGCGGGTAACCCTCCTCAAAAATTTTTCAACACAATTGCAGCCTGACATTTTATCTTTGTTTTAAGACCTTTACCTTGAAAATCGGATCATTACAAAGAAAGATATAATTTTTTTTAAAAAAAAGCTTAACTTTGAAAATTGCCACAATTTTGTAATTAACGGACCTTTCTCCAATGGTAGACTACCGAGAGCAATGAACCAGACACACTTTTTCTATGCAATTTTTCCGATTTCGCGATTAAATTCAAGATTGTGAGGCTTGTGTAGCACGTAAAATAGCAAATGAGGTGTCGAAATATTCGTTGTTTAACTGACATTCGGAATAAGAAAAAAACAATTAAACCATGCATGCATTGATAAGATATGAGTTAGTTCAGTTATATGAATATGATAAAGTGTTCATTATTTGCAATGCTTTACTACCAGATTTAAAAAAAAAACTAGCTTATCTAAAATCTGTTTTTAAACTTAAAAGTAAATACATCTTTTCTTTTTTATTTTCAGAGCTTTTTTACTAAATTTACAAAACTGAGTTTTAAATTAGGTTTAAAAAAATTTGAATGCATCAGTTTTTGTAGTTTCAGCTCTGCAAATCATCAAAAAAATCACGCGATTTTTTTGATTATCTTAAAAAGATCTGAAAATAATAACAAAAATGGCGCGTTTTTTTTTTTTTGATTATTTGCAGAGCCTTAAGCGAAATATTCAAAAATGTGCATCATTACTACATAAATACATTAAAATTTTCTATACAACACTCCGTATTTCTAAAATCAATTCTATCCTATATTCTACAGTTTTAAATTGAATATTTAGAAATGGAAGTAAAGCAACATTTGGCTTGGCTTTATTTCTTCGGGCGTTATTTCACGTCATCGGTTTTAATAGGCTAAAATTCACGGAAAATTATGTAAATTAATGCAAGGTTAACTTGGTAACTTCAGTCCAAATGATCGGATTTTAAAGGTTAAAACTGTTTAAAGCTAAGTACAGACGATTGTCAGATCTTACAATATTGTCAGATCTTTCAGTGAAAATACTGTCCCAAATATCTAACAATCGTCTGTACACACAATTTGGTCTGACAATATTGTCAGAAACGTCATTGTCAGGTGACAATCTGACAAAAAATTGTCAGGTATCTTACAATCGTCTGAACGCACAATTTGTGTCATTGTCAGACGATTAGGACATTGTCAGACTCATTGGTCATTGTCAGATGTTTTCATTGAAAACATCTTACAATTGCTGACAATTTTTTTATTGTTCGAAATGTCAAACGGTTGGAGCCGAGTTGAGAGATAAAAAAAAAACATTTTTGTAGGAAATTTGTAGTTTTTCCACAACTGAATAAAAGAAATCTATAAAGCAACTGGACTCACTTTTATATTAAATTCCTTGTGCTGTATATTTTTTTCGGAATAAATAAAACCATTGAAAGATATCTACTCAAATGAAGATTAAACATGATGAAAATAAAGTGAACAGCAAATTCCAACAAGTTAAAAAAAAATGGACTTAAAAATGGCCAAGAAACTATAAGAGCAATCAAATAAATTTGAAGAATGCCAAAACGAGGGTGGACAGGGACACTACCTGGAAAAAAAACCAGCTCAAGCAATTGGTAACAATAGGCAGCCTGCCGCCAACTCGCTCAGACCTAACATAGTCTCAAGGTCACTTTCTAAATCAGCCGAGCTCTCTAGAGTAAGCCTGGTGAATTTTTTGTACGCAAATGTTTATTTTTTCTTCTAAAAAATATAGTTCAATTATTGCAAGATCTTCTCATTCTTGCGTCTTTCAAAAAATAAATGATTTAAAATTTAAATTATTTTTTTTTTGTTTAATAATTTGATACAGAATATGGACTTTTGTTCTTCGTAGCGCGTCTTGACGACCTCTGGCATATTTCTCCTTCGTAGTGTGTAAAGTCGTCCGTCGCCCTCGATGTCCAGTTGTAGTTACATTGTTTCAAATGCTCGTCCAATTGTTTTAGCATTACCACTATGACACTAGATTTTCAAATCACTTTGAAAGTATCCTCTTCTTGATAGTGGCTACATACATTAAAAAGTGAAATTCTATAAAAGATGTTTGATCTTGAAATCCTCAATTGAATTTTTATTGTGACTTTAATCTTTATTGATCTGCCAACCGTGTGAACAGAAAATTTTCAAGCTGACAATATTGTCAGGTATATAATTGTCCGAAAATTGTCAGACAAGAGCTGACAATTAAACTGTCAGACTTTGGCACAAAATCTACCAATCGTCTGAACGGACAATTTTACATTGTAAGAAATTTGTCAATTGTCAGCTAATTGTCCGCTATTGTCAGACCATTGACAGATCTGACAATATTGTAAGATCTGACAATCGTCTATACTTAGCTTAATTAAGGTAAAATGCCATTTAACACAAGGGCGTATGCAAGTTGGAGAATCACAAGAGGGTAGGGAGGACGTTGAATAAAAAAAAAAATTTTATTACCTATACCAAAAAAAAGAAGATAATGGAATTTAATATCAATTACGAAATAGGTTTCTGTCAATTAGAGGATAATGCTATTATTGGCACTCGAATTTCGAGGGCTGACTCTCCCAAAAATATCCTTGTGATAAGCTATATATATATGTTTTTCATAGTGTTAAACTTAACCAGAAATCATTCACTACTAATTATTAATGGGTAGTAAGTAACTTTTAAACGGTTAATGCTACGAACAAAATTCTATAAACCATTTTTGTGGGAAATGCCTTCAGCTATAATATTTTCGAATAAAATTTTATCTAGCACAAACCGTTTCTGAGATATTTGCAAAAAACTCATTTTTATGACATTTGAACCCTTATACTGACCTATCTGTCATCGGATCGGTGAGGAACTCTCTCATTGTTTTTCTTTTATGTTTTTTTTTATTTCTTTGTGTGATGTGATTGAGAATGAGTGGAATGAACAAACATTTATGCGACCTTCGGTCGTTTATTCAAAAATTGAAATAATTGACGTTAAGATTGATTGTGTCGGTTTACTGTGATTGCAATCAATCATTCATTTTGATGAACGGGTCACAAAGACCGAATCAATCACGATTGACACAGCTCTAGTTATTTGTCACAAACAGTATTCGTGCTTGGAGTTAAAACATTCATTTTTTGGGCAGAAAATAAATATTGTTTGTAACAAGCACTTTTTAGTTGCAGTTCGAAGGTTTTCTTTTTACAGGCAAAATTATAAGGTTTCCATTTGATGACTTAAAATATTGGTCACAAACAACTTAAACGCTTAGTGCTTTTTATCGCTTGTGGTAAACAGTTTTTTTTCTTGTGGAAAAGAATTTTTTCTTTCAGTAATGGACGTACTCGTACTAGTTTATTGAGATGTTCCCACTCAGCAATTTTTTCACAATCTTTACCGATACATCCATTTAAAACAAAATATCCCCTCCTAATATTTGAGCTGGGATATTATACATAAATCAATTTATAATTCAATTGAATTGATATGTTTTCAGTTAATGCAGCTTAAACCACAATAATCAATTAAGCTATCCGAAACCATGGACACCCGAAGTTGGATACGCAAAATATAGGAAATTTACTTTTGGGTATTATCACAGAATGAAGACGTATTGAGTTGAATTTCTTCTATGTTTTTTTTTTTAATTTATAAGTATTTTGTAACGAGTATGAAAAGAAACTAAATACACAAAGACCAATAACAAATTCTTATAAATTTATTTTATGTCAGGACAATCTTTAGTTCTACATTTATACACATATAATATGTCTAAAATTCATATGTATAGAAGAGGTGATTCAATTTTCAACGAATAAGAACTGGAGAAACAAGTGAAAAATAAAACTTTCCTACATTGAAGATATGTTTTTTTTTTTTTAATTTCAAAACCAGCAGGACACTATTAAAAGGGATAAACTATTTCTGGAATTTCTTATTGCTATGGTGGATTGAAATGTGGCCACATTTGAACCCTTAAGCGACGGCAGATTTAGGGTCATGGGGGGGTGTTCTATGGCATTTCGTTAGTAAAGTAATAAAGAATATCTGTACTATCTCTCAAAACATCTACATCCCACACACAAATATATATGTACATATTTATAGACACTATTCAACATTAATGAAGTCACTTCAACGTCCTTTTGTCAAGTCAACTTTAGTTATGCATCAGAAGTATGAAATAAAACCACAGTCTTGAACGAATATTTGCTTTCATTTGTTTAGGTTGAGGTCGAGTTTAGAGAGTCACTGGACAGATTGAGGACATTGAAGGTAGATCTTCATATATATAACCGGCTCTGAATAGAGAAAAACATACGAATGTCCTTTTGTATGCGAATACCCTTTTTTGTTCGAGATTAAATTGGGGAAAGTGTTTCTTTTTATGGAGTGTGAGAGAGAAAGAAATTTTCATAGAAATACTTTAATATACATACATATATGCTGGTACCCACAAATAAAAATTGTTAGATTTGAGGTGTATTTCTGATACTTTGTCCGGAAGTGTATACAAAACTTTGATTAGTGCGCCAGGACATTGCCACCATTGATAAAGGAAATAGAACACTTGTGCTATCTTTGCTGCTTTAGATACTCGATAACATGACACCAATTGCTTTTATTTGACCCTAACAATGTTTACCAAAAAAGTTTAATGTAATACAAAATGACAATTCACTAATTCATTGCAAATATATAATAAAATACTGAAGAAGTTGAAATTCTAAATAAATCTCTTGTGTGAAAATGTGTTATGATTTTGTATACAAATAAATTTGTTTCAAATAGTTATTGAGTTAATTGAATTATTATCATTATTGAAACACAGATAATATGGAGTTCAATAAAATTTCGAAAAGAATTTGAAATTCAAATTAGATATACCTAAAGAGGCGGTACCTACTCGTACATCAGGATTAAATAAAAACTATGTAGATTTCCGGGACTAAAAAAAGAGTGATTTGATATCTATTAATACCAGAAATGATTTTTTTGTTTAGTTGTGAAGAAAAAATATTGTCAAAGTCTTTTATTAAAAAAATTATTGATACTAATTGTTCTTTTCTTGAAGAATTTTCAATATCAAAATGGATTTTATTGTTAATCTTGCCCCACGTTGATCTAAGTGAAAAATAATGAAACACCAAATTTTTCGTTTCCATTTTGATGACAGTTTCACATTGTTTATGAACCACCCAATTTGTTCCTTTAATTGGTTTTTACGAATTTGATCATTCGTTACGTGAAAACCGTTCAATGGATTGACTTGAAATTTTACAGAAATATTGGTGGTCTGCAGTTCTAATGTCTTACCAAATTAAGTCCTGCAGTCAATATTTGTAAAGCAAATTTACAAAAAGTCTTTAAAAAGTCGTTTTTTTTTTGTACATTTTCTGAATGTAACGGTCAGAAGCCAAAAAAAAAATAATCGTTATAAAGTTTTAAAATAATCTTGTAGAAAATTAATTCCAATTTTTAAAACTACCCCTAAATTTTCCGTGTCATCATTCCTTGTGAAGATATTGGTAGTCAAATTCAAAAGTCTGTTATTTCATTCAAAGCCAGATATTCTTCTGAACAAAAAAAATCGTAGAATGACGAATTAAAACGACCTTAAAGCTGAATAAACAAGGTCTCAAAACAAAATATTTAATTGGCTCAAAAAAAAATTTCAAAGAAAATGACAATGTTCAAAAAAAAAAAAAAAAATTTTTAGGTCGTGCTGCTTTTCATGATTGTGCAATAACGGTACCTTAAAAAAATCATTCATTCTGAATACAAAAATCATTAAGCTTCAGAATGCTTTTTGTTTTATCTCAATACGACCACTTTCCACAGAGACACAGCTCTTCAAAAAACACTAAAAAAAGGTGATTTGTTTTTGTTCCCTTAATTGTTTTGACAAGTGTATTTTATGACCAAAACTACCTTAGTTTGAAACAGTTATGTACTTCATCAATCTGTAGATGCAAATGTTTCAAAAGAGGGCAAATTTGACATAAGAAAATAAAAGTTTTCGTCTCCAAAATAAAGCTATTTACGGCCAATTCTTTCAATAGTCAGTTAAGCAGTCAGTACAGCAGTGTTGCGCCATGTAAACTATAAATGTAGACTACACGATTGTCTACGTGTCAACAATCAAAGGTAGACAATTAACCCTTGTCGACATTAGCTAGTCAACAATGAAAACGATAATGTAGAAAATTCATAAAATAAGATTTTCTTATTATCTTTTCTTTTAAAATTGAACCAAAAACGATTGAATTCTCTCTTTAAAAAATTAAAAAACGAGTCTACATCCACCAGGGACCAGACTGAAACAGACTTTAACAGCAAATTTACCGAGAAAATTGAGCACTTCTAGATTTTAACTTTATTCGATACTTCATCCAAAAAAAAAATACAGAAAAACACGGCATTTCTGTAATGAAATGAGATTGGGAAGACTCAGTTATACGAGACTGGACCAATACCGTGACGACTCCGAAATTTTGTTGGCAAATTAAAAGATCTAAAAAGCTATTGTTGACATTGTCGACACATTGTTGACATTGTTTACATTGTTTACATTTTCGACATTGTTGACGCATTGTCTACATTGAAACGTAGACAATTAAAGTCGACACGTAGAGGAACAACACAGTAATAATAGTTAATCTTCACAGATCAAAAATTTGTTTTTTTTATTAGTCAGAAATAAATTATTTTTTGCATTCCGACACGTCAAACTTATGCAAAGTAATATTTCTATATGCGTTGCTAATGCATATGAAAAATGTAGGTATTACTTCCGCATCAAAACATTTTTTTACATTTCGGAACTCAGCCTATCTTCTCATTTTAGATTGATATAAAATTATTCTTAGGAATTAATATTTTGCAATTGTAAAAAACACCATTCTTTAATATTGCTTTGAAAAAAAAAACATATGTAGGTACATAAATAAATTTGACGTTAAAATTATAATATTCTGCGGATTATTTTTCATTATTGAAAAACTCAATTTTGTTATCCAATATTGTTTAAGAGTTTTGTTTAACTATATTCAGCGGGTATTTAACTGATTGTTTAACTGAAGATTGAAAAATCGGCTCTTAAGTGTGAAAACAAAAAACATGGTTAGTATTCGATTTCAATTTGTTTATGTTTGATATATGTATGTAGTTAATATTTATAGGATGTACTTCAAAAATAACTTGGGGACTTAATTTTTTTGGCAGATTAAAAAACTTGCTCTTACACCAAAACATTAGTGTTTAACAAAAATTGTAATAATTTTTAGCAAAGTTTGGCGGTGAAATTTTTTGTTAAAATATTTGAGAAAGATAATTATATTATAAAGGACGAGACTAGAGACATATTGGCTTTTAAAAGTAATAACGATTTATTGCTACTAAAAGTATGTATATGTACATTTCTGCATTAACGCGCTCGTGGAAAACTATAGGTCCAATGTTTGACACTTTCAACGATTCCTGTGTGCATTCTGTTTGTACCAATTGCCATTTTGATTTTTTTTTATTGCAAAGCATTATCTTGTAGAAGGTGCCACTTCCTAATTTTTCTGAAAAAAAAGGTTTCCTTTTGTAATTTTTTTGAATATATTGGAAACTATAAGAGTTTTAACTGAAAAGTTTAAACTACAAAATGAAAGAGAAATAAATTTCCTACAGAACATATTTCATTCAAATTTATGCTAGGAGCAATATCTACTAATGGAGATTCGAGGGGTGGAAATTGGAACAAATCTAAAAAAACACGATATTGCGTTACAAATTTAATGTTAATTGATCAGTTTACCCAGAAATTACCAGAACTGCCGTGATGGATGAGAAGGTAGGTAGATAAAAAAAAAATGTTTCGTGAAATTGCAAACTTTCCAGAAAAAAAAAACTGCAAAAAAACTTTTTAAAATGCACAAAAGCTCTATAAATCTAAAGAAAATAATATTTTTTGAAGCATCAACAAAACCAATAAATTCTCAAATTCAAATTTCAGCATTCCTTCCAATTATATGTATATCTTCAACAAATATCTACAAAGGTTAAGAAAATAACCTTTCAACAGTTTTGCTTGCTGGTATGGTAACCATCACAAGATGAAATATTTTATAGAATTTTTGTTTGGGATTTCGAGAGATTATAATTCAAAGTTTCTTAATGTAACTGCAGATGAAAATTTAAAAAATGAAAAAATGAAAAAAAGAAAAAAACATTACAATAGTTTGAGAACTTATGTTAAAGCGATTTTTTTTTTAATTGAATTAAAAATAATTTTAACTTTACAGCTTGCAAGATTGAGAAAATATTAGGTTCTATAGACCATGAACCAGCATCAGTATATACATATACATAAATCGACTTTGATGACAAAATAAAGTTTACTATACGAAGATTTTCTTATAATACAAATATTTTTTAATACTTAAATTATTCAGCCACGTGGAATACTTTAGAGTTTCACACTTTTTAATTGGACTTGTTGAATTATTGGTTCAAAATTGCTTTTAATGCCTTTTAGTCCAAAAAATTGACGTTTCGTCTCGTCCGCGGTGATCTCGTTTGGACTCATCAGTTGGCTAGTGAGGGCCTTGTCAATACGCAACTTTTGTTAAGTTTACTTCATCTTTACATATAATATATGTATATCATGACGAATATCTATAATTTTGAAGATTATCGCCTCAATAATAATGGAATTACACCCCAAAAAACAACATCGAATAAAAAGTATTGGAATACTCTTGAGATTTCCCATTTATAACATTTAAAAATATAACTACAACCAAAACATTCATTTTATTTCGGCCACTTTTATTCAATACCAACGCCCACGATGCCAATGGAAAAAAGAATAACAGAAAAGCAGCAATAATGCACAAAGAAACTTCCTTCAACAAGTGTCTGTTAAAGTCAGCTTATAAGTACCTACACACACATTTAACAAGTTTAAAGTGACTTCAGGTATTCACATCACAGTCGTTAAATTTTGAGTCTTTGTTATGTTTGTATTTTTCTTTTTTCGTTCAACTCTAAAGAGGTCATTAAAGTCATCATATTCAATGCAAGCATTTTTAAATTAAACCCTTACGTGAATAGTAACACAAAAACGAGTTCACCTAATGACCCATATCTGTCAATAGGACAAACACTCTGTACACTCAGTGTGCGGTACAGAAATTGAGAGTATAAGGTGCTTCCACTGGAAGAACGTAAAAACGGATATATTGAATTCATTCATCATCCCCTAAAATTTGAATGAACTTCGGATTACAAAAACAAAAGACATCTACCCCGCTTGAACTTGAAAGCTGAAAAAACTTTTTGAAAAAAAAAAAGTTTAGTTGTTGAACTTTTAAGGGAAACTTTTTCAGCACAATTCATTGATTTCTTCGACGGGGTAACATCCCCATTTTAGATCTTCTCCCTTGAGAAGGAGAATCAAGTAAATTTTATAGGAAATGCTCAAGTGTGGATAAAGTTCTAAAGTCTATTTTCTGATTCTATTGCATGCACCAAAAATAATGGTTTTTTGTATATTTTTTCCATGTTTTTCAAGTAGATGGCTCTGAAAGCGATTTGAAGATGGATATGTTTTATATTAACCAAATTGTTTTTAGGGTTATAGGAGCAGGGATAGAAAAATATATTGTCTGATAATTCAAGAACTTTGCTATATTTGTTTCGAAAGTTTTTCTTTCAACTTCATTATGAAAAATATGCGTTGCAGATGTCATTTTCTATTCATTCGACTTTGATATAGCACGACAAATGTTTTCAAGACAAGAAACCTAAAGAAGAGGAATTTTATTTTACATCCACGGAACGTCTCAACTCATTTTGTGTAATTGTAGTTTTTACCATAGGTGGGAAAGCTAAATTAAAAAAAAAAATATATAAAGAAAAATGTCTTCATTAAAACATCTAAATTTAGACTTTAAATTTAAATAAAAAAATGAAACAGAAAATCTATTCAATCAATTCTTGCGCAAAAAATTAGCATTTAAATAGCTATATAATTCTCTGTCTCGTTTTGGTTAGGATACCTGGCTCTCACCCAGGAGGCCCCAAGGGCGGATCCAGACTTTGAGTCAGGGAGGGGGTCACACTTCAAAATACAATCGCGCTAAAAATTTAATAATTCACCTAGACCTACCGCCTTTTACAATTTAGCTTGCCTCTTTATTTTATAACTTTACAACCGATTATCGTACTAAAATAATTCAGACGTTTTTTTAAAGGAAATTAAATGCTCTTTGAAAATATTCATTACTTCTTATCCTTCAATAAATTCGGAAGGAGTGCACTAATTAAATAAGAGGTGAAGGACATTTTTAAAAAACATTTTCCTTTACATTTCCGTACGATAATCGGTTGTCAATTAAGAAATTAAAAGAGGCAGACAAAATATTAATCTAAACGGCTGAAATTTTACCAGGCTTATTATTTCACTAAACTTTAACTAAAAAGCTAGTGGCATTCAAAATCGAAGACAATTTAATTTGTTTGAATCAGTCTACTCGTGTATTTGAAAGCACGGTAAATGTAATTTGTACTGTCAGCTATTGTTCTTCTATAAAGTTCTGTGCTTTTGCTAGAATTTTCCTACTGAATAGAAAAATTTTGTTCACAACTTACTAAACAAAAATTAATTTTCTCCATCTGACTAGGCATGTTGCATCGAATCGTGAAGACGTGAAACTCTAGTGCCTGCGTGAAAAATTGGATTACAATATTTGCATATGATATGTAGGTAATGGTTTTTTTTTTATAAGAAAATTACCAATTAAAAATATTCGAAAAACTTATCAGTTGTGCAATCAAGTGAAGGCTGTTTGATCAAAATATATGCGACACACGAAAAATTTCAACAATTAGCAGTTTCTTTTGCTGTTTTTTTGGCCTAGAAAAAAAACCGTTAATTAATTTTTTTTTACAAACCTTATCAATAACTAATTATGAAATTGTGTGTAAACTAAAATTATGCCGGAGTTGATATCATTGGTTGTTCTCGAGATATTCGAGCCAAAACCATTTTTTAACAATTTTTAGCAGTTCTTTTGCAATTATTTTGGCATAGAAAAAAACCGTTTATTAATTTTTTACAAACTCTAATTGGTAGATTAGGTGTACTAAATAAAATTAACTCGAAGTTAATATCTTTGTGCGTTCTCAAGATATTCGATATTTTTTAACAATTTTAAATGTTTTTTTTAATTACAAAAAAGACTGTGGGTTGAATTTTTTTTAAATATTACCGATTTTTCACTACGTCATTATGCATAGAATGAAACCAGGCCGAAGTCGATATCTAGAGATATTCGAGAAACAAGCCATTTAACAACTTTTTTTTAAATTACTGTCATAAAAAAAGCGCTAATTGAATTTTTCTGAAAGGCCTTTCTACATGTTATTATCTGTAATATAAAATTTATTTGAAGTCGATATCTCTTTGCGTTCTCGAGATATCGTGAACGAAAAAAGCTTCGAACGTACGAACGTACACAGACATCTCTCTAAAAACAATGTAATCCGACTCCAGAGACCTTGAAACGTCGAGAAATGTCAAAATTTTCAATTTCACAAATCGGACGGATTACAAAAACTTCCAATGGGAAGTTAATAATAGCAATGTACAGCAGCAGATCTATAACATATTTTAGATGTGTGTAGTATTTTTGATATGGCCCAGGGGAGGGTCAAGTTCTGGATATGTTATTTTTGCATGCAAAGTCTCTTTTTCTATGAAAGTAATCAGCACTAAAAAGCGAATGGATATGCCCCAGGGGGGGGGGGGGGTCATGACCCCCACGTCCCCTCCTCTGGATTCGCCCTTGGGAGGCCCAGGTTCGAATCCCGGTATGGGAAATTCTTTTTTTCAACACACTTAATGGGAAAAAGAGAAATAAGAAATTATTAAAACAATAATGCACAATTTGGAAATACATTAAAGAGTAGTCCCTCGAGAATGTGAACTAATTAAAACAAGGCGTTTTCAGATTTTAGAGGAATTCATATTATCGATAATTCACACTCAGCGATGCCAACTGAGGCTTTTTTATACCTTTTAGGCATTATTTCACTGCCTGAGGCTTTGAGGCTTATTTTTTTCAAAAAGGCTTTTTTTTTAATTTCATACAAACTACATTGTTTTTTTTAAATTTATTTGTTCTTCTTATAATTTATTTATTAATTTATTGTTTAAAACATTCCAAAAAGATCTTGGCCAAAAAATAATTTGTATCTATAATTATGTACTTTTTTCTAAAAGAATGTGTATCCACCTTCAAACTATTCACAATTTTCCAATGAAAGTAAAGAAAATTTTTTGCCGTTAGAAGATATTTACTTGGGAGGAAAAGTGGCTGCATACATTGCTGTTAACTCTTCAACGTTAAATGCATGCGATTTAAAGTTATTTTGCAAAAACTGCCTTAATTTGTTCATCGAAAGTGCAAGACAAATTTTATTGCAATTTCCTTTTGAGTGAGTCACTGTTGATGCTGAAAGAAATGGCGACTTTAGAGCCTTCAGAACTTATTAAGAAGCAGTCAATAATACCTCTTACACTGCATTTTCCTCATGTTTTAATTTAAATTTAAATGACTGATGGTCGATTTCATAAAGATTTAAAAAGCTTTTAAATTTTTAAATGACGTATTTTGTATGGAACAAACGTCATTTAAAAATTTAAAAGCCCGTTAAATGGTTAAAAGGGCTTTATGAAATCAGCCATGAATTAACAACTAATGTTCCTTAATAAGATGTTTATTGTGATTTATTTAGTTTTTTTTTTAATAAAGGATTTGTTTTGTTATTTAAAAGATTTTGTTTGTTTAGTTAAAAAAAACTGAGTGAGGATTTTTTTATTGAAAAAGGCATCTTTTTTTCTCAAGTGAGGCATTATTTTGGCTAAAGTGGTTGGCAACGCTGTCACACTATAGCCTAGTATGCTGCTGATGTGAAACGAAAAATTCCATACAAAAATGGCACAACAAAATCATAAACGAAAAATTTCGCTCTGCTTTTCGTTCTGCGGTACGCTGTTCGATGAGCGAAATCGATAATTGTATCGCGGATTATTTGAAGAGATGTCCTCTCTGTTTTCGCACATAACTAATTGCCTGTAATTGTGTGCGGAAAAGTGACATTTGGTTTCTATTCTATATTTTCGTAAGCATTTAATTGTCATGTTGGAGACCCACTAAAAATTTCATTTGGCATCAGCAGCGTACTAGGCATATCGAGGGACTAATGTTATTATATCAGATACAAATATACACTACAGTTCCCTTGATTACCATAATTAAGTTTTCTCTTATATTAGTAAGTACATATATAATTTTTAAACTATAGATAGGTACGTACCTTACTAATAAAACAAATTTTATAAAATAAAAAAAATATTTGTATATAAAATGAGCTTGTGTTATATGCAGGCCTTCAGAACCATAGTGGCCTAACTGACTTTTCTCTTCTTTCCATTTTACAAACGTTAAAATCGCCTAATGCCTATAAATGCCTATAAATAAATCCAAATGTCACTTTGACAATTACAAATGTCAAAATGGTGTGATCTGTCACAGTTTTAGGGGTCAGTTATAGCTATCATTGAAATTCATCATTGAAAATTTTAATGATGTATTTTAAGACGTTTAGGATGCAAAATCTAGGATTATTTTAATGCCAAAATAAAGCTTATGTCTTAATTAATATATCCGGCCAAAAATAAAATGCATTTCGGTCCAACCGTTCTCATGAAATGTCTTTTCTTTTTTCAATGATCATTGATAAGGTAGTGTAATCCTTGAAATAATTAAAGTCAATTTATATGAAAGGTTAGGCTCAAATGAAAATTTTTGCTGGCAATATATATTAATTGAGTTGTCAGCTTTAAATTAGCATCAAAATAATCAAAGATTTTGCATCCTAAGCGTCTTAAAATACATCATTAAATTTTTCAATGATAGCTATAACTGGCGCCTTAGGTGTGTTCAGCTGGATTTTATTAAGGAAATTGGTTTAGTATGATACTAGTTAAAAAATGTTTAAAACTTAAAACATTTTAGTAAAGAGCTTTAAAGTTAGAAAATTGTTAAGTAGTATCATGTTAATATACCTTAACATCCAGGCTGTTTTAAATTTTGCGCTACTGTATTTTAGTATAAGCCTAGAAATTGAAAAGAGGCATTCAAAATTAAATACAAAAATAGTTCTTATAATTAAGTTACATTTTGAAAAAAATTTATTCAAAATTTTGTAAAATAATTTTCCAACAAATGTTCACTGCAATAACTTGAATTAAAAATAAACTGAAAGAAATAATGTCTGCCTTTAGAAAAATTTATCGCATGACATCTATTAAATATTTTTTTTCTATTTCAAGTCAATTTTTATAGAAAATTGACCCTCCCTTCTTAAAGGGGATAAATAGATTCCCCTCCCGTAAATTTTTTTTCTTTTTTCAAACCAACCTACATGCTCAAGCGGTTTATTTCATCTCAAGCAACATGCATAGCTATACTTATGTAAAGTCCATTTTAAGACATTTACCAGTCTTGGATTTAAGCGAATTTTGGATATGTTGTGTCACATGTTCATTAACCTAATTGCAAACAATTTTCTTCTGTTACAATTTGTGCAACGCGACATTAGCCCTACCTTTTTTCGTAGATTTACCTGACTAATTTTGAATAACAGATTCACGAGAATTTTCTAAAGGTATATACAAAAGTTTTGAAGTCCTTTAATAGTTGTTTGAAAACCATTGAAAATCTTATTTCCATGATAACTAAAATATCCAGTAAAACTTTTGTGGGTTATATTATGAGTTTGGAAAGATAACTTCAAGTTTAAGGATTATCTCTTAAAATGGACAAACAAATTCCATGGTAAAAATTCCAAGCAAATAATATTATTTTGTTGAAGATGTTATCCAATTATATGTTTTCAACTATATGGTTGTTTATTTAGACAAAGTGTATTCCTAGAGCTTACAGAGAGTAACCATAATGAGGCACACTATTTAAAGGACACATAATTTGGTGTAGTTTGGAACCAAAATTTATGTTGAAATAGTCTCTGTATATACTCATAAATCCATCCGTTCCATGATGTATCGATACAACATTCATATATTGAACCTGAGTGGTAAATGTTCTATTTTCAGTGTTCCCATACAACTAATTCTACGATAAAGTATGGTGTCTTGCTAGGTAGGTAATTTAGGACAAATTATAGATTCGCAAACAAAATTTAACTTGATATTTAAATCAAACATGTACATGACTTTATGATGCTGTGGTCTTAGTAGATAAAAGGCACAAGTAAATTCGTTTTTTGATTTATTGCTCAGGAAGACAAAGTAAGCCCATTCGACTTCAAAGTCAGGATCTTTAATTGAGATCGATTAAACAATATGCTAAAGAAGCTACAGAACCATAAAATGCTCTTTGGTCCTGGGTTCTTCCATATGCAAATGCATAATAAAAAGGTACTTTGAATAAACATTCCATATCTAACAGGAACACACATGTTGCATGTTAAATGACATCTGGATAGCTCCTGTCCTGTGTGACTACTTTGCGAGTACCTCTTGCATTAATGTTTATTTCAATGTTTTATTCTATTTTTGGAGAAAAAAAAACACAGAAGGAATTTCTCGTTGGCAGAACACGAAAAAGTATAAAAATACATTACCAGACATAAAGAACATAATATTTCGAAAGCAGCCAGTACCCAGACCAGCAGTATTGAGAAAGGCAAATTCGTGGCTTAGATACTTCTTCTTATGATTTTTTTTTCAAAAACCCACAGGCTGTGTTGTTGTTGAATGTTTTCGAGATTTACGATGTTATGATAAATTTGAGTGAGGAAGTTCGAATACTTAAATAAATGTGCGTTTAGTGAATATTTGAAACAAATCAAAGAAAAACTAAAACACCATGTTTATTTAAGCGTGACGATGCTACAAAGATACTACATCTATATGTATATTGAGAGTTTCTTTTCTTTGTCGGAATGATTAACAAAATGGGACGAAGAAAAATGTTGTGTGTCGAATTTTTGGACGAGAAAAATATTTTAGGCACCAATTCGATATACTCATTCACATGTTATGTAGATCAATCTAACACGTGCCACACTTAAAGTGATTGACAGATATGTGGAATTTATTTTTATGTTATAAAAATAGGCGTTTTAAAATAGTTTTTTTTTTGTCTTAATTTTTTTTTATTGTAGAGTCCCCCATTGTGTTATGGTTTTAAGTGAGAGCTTGAATAATTAATTCCAAATGACTGATGTTGAGTAATTATTATAACAAGTCCGATTGATGGCACAATATTTTGAGACAGATAAAATTAAAAATGTCGTAAAATATTTAAACTTTTTTTTTTGTTTTTGTTAATGAAGTTTTTAATGAACTCATCGCGCATTTCCTGTAAATGGTTTGAGAGAAACATCAAAGAGGCTTTTTTGTTGTTTGATGTTTTGGAAATTAAGGACCTAGACAAAAATTAAATCAGGATCGTTTTGTTTTAATAAAGTGGAAAATATTGACAGAATTCGGGACATTTTTAAAATAATGAGTAATTGATGTGTTTAAAAGTTTCTAAGTAGCTAGAATATGTGCCTCAAACGTTTACGCGATATGTTTATAAAAATGTCAATAAAATATTGAAAGGCAATAAAAAAAAAAAAAATTGGTGTTTTGTCATGGCAATCTCCCTTGGACTCATCAGTCAACTTGTGGCGGGGCATTGTTCATACGCAATTTATGTTAAGTTCAGTTCGTCTGATGTATGCACAGTACACACTTACATCAATTTCGAATCAATAATTTCACAATTTCAATTAATTAGGGGTTGGGGTCAGAATCCCGAAATCCATAATTCCGAAAAGTCTAAATCCCGGACACCCAAAAACCAGAAAACCAAAAATCCTGAAAACTCAAAATCCAGAAAACTCAAAATCCCGAAAACCCAAAACCCCGAAAAACCAAAATCCCGGAAAATCAAAATACCGAAATCGAAATTCCGTCCGAAAAATTATATAAAATAAAAAATATGCGCAAATTTTTCATTTTACATAATTTTTCGGGATTTCGATTTAATTGAAAAGAAGTGTGCCAGTAATGAGGGTACACCTAAAAGGGTTTTGTTTACTTTATCCTCAACACATAACCTGTCGATGGGACTTATAAGTGGTAAACGCAGGAAGATAAGGTTCTTAGTCTTGTTATTTGTATTCTTATTCTATTTTTTTTGATATGATTATTTTGTTTTTGTTCAATAAGAGATTTACCTAGAACACAATATGTTATGTATGTTAAAAATTTAAAGAAAATCTTGTCAAATCATGCTACATCGATTTAACGTGAAAAGAAAAGAGAACAATATACTGCGAATCACTGCGGTGCGGATCCACTATTGCTGATTCCATAATCGACATGAATATTTTTTCAATTTTAGTTACGGGATTTTGGCCTTTCGGAATTTTGGGTTTTCGGGATTTTGGATTTTCTAGATGTTGGGATTTCTGAATTTTGCGTTTTCGGGATTATGTGTTTTCAGTATTTTGGGTTTTCGGGATTTTGGGTTTTTGGGATTTTTTGTTTTCTTGATTTTGGGTTTTCTGGATTCTGAATTTTGGGATTCTGTCCATCTCCCATTTGCTCAAATAAGTACGATCTACCATTTTAGAAGCTATTAACAGAGTGTTCTTACATAGAACCGTTTCATTTTTTTTAGTTTAAAAAATAAAATCAAAAACGTTTTTTGCAAATTTGACATGCTGTGATGATTTAAAAAAAATGTTTTTTTTTAGTTATTATTTTTTTTCGCATAAATTAAGTTACTAAAGAAATTAAGATGTTGCATCAATAATAAAAAACGCTTTACAAAAATGAGACAGCGAAATCATAAACAAAAAGTTTCGTTCAATGGTACGCTGGCGATGAGCTTAAAATTGATAATTGCAGCAAATTATTTGAAGTAGTCTCCACTTTTTTTTTCGAAAATGAATTAATGGCCGGAACCATTTGTTCTGCGCGAAAAGTGACAATTAAAGTTTATTCCTTTTTTGGTTACACTTTTAATGTTTTTTTTTGGTTTTCGTGGGAATCAGGCTATCGTATTGGAGACACAGACAAAATTTCGCATCAGGAACAATTTTAAGGTCAATACAACGTTTGTAATTATTAGATTAATATATAAAAGTGGCGCCCGGGCAGCCTATAGCCAAGGTATACGATTACCGCTGGCGTGCATTGTTTTCAGTGTTTTGATATGATAATTCTTGAGACCTGCGTGTAATAACGAAAAAGCATACAGATTTTTAGAAGAACGGACCACTGTCCACTTTAACGAATTTTAAAACTGCACAAAGTTAGGCAGAGTCTTCCTATACTCAGGATAACGTTTGGTTGCCGGCATGACTAAGAAAAACCAGGATCATTTAAGTCAATATAGGAGGACACGAGTTATTCAGGAGCGGATGGTTTGGTCAAATTCAACCCTTTGGATTAATCTGCTTGCTACATCACGACTTATGGTTAGTTACAGATACCTTTAATCGACCTTGAGAAGATAAATAATTATCAGGACCAGAATCCTTCATTTTATGAGAAACTTGTTAAGTAAAAGAATATCCTCAGCGATTTCTGGTAAGGATATTGTTTGTTTTATGAGAATGAATCAAGACTAAGAAATTTAATTTTTAAATAAATTCAAAAATATAATTCATAATAAATTCAAACCATAAATAATGTTTTGTCTATTCTTGCCATCCCTACTGTCCTCAGCTACGAATAGAGATCCCAAACCTAATAATGAAGTTGATGCGAGCGTGCGATCAACAGATTCGTTACCCAAGTTGAGATGCTTCTTCCAGCGCCCATTCCTATACTTAGAATAAGAAGATCCACTTTGATTTTATTTAAATCAGTTGACGAAGTGTAGGGATAGCGTTCGCACACGCTTTCGAGTGATCTTCTTGTAAGTGAAATTATTTGGTGCGTTTGTTCTTTAGAGTGTCTTATCTCAGAGTGCTAAGGAAACGCGGTCTCTTCGGGGTTATTTTAAGATTAAACTTTTTGATTTTAATTTATTAATTCTTTTTGCTTATTAAATTATTATACTTTATCTCTGATGGTGTAACCTCAAGACCAAACGTATTTTTTCTTTTTCATAAAACAACAATAAAAAGAATGTTATAGAAAGAACGTGTGTGTTATCCCTTACATATATTTATATATATTTACTTGTACTCGAATATGCCTTACACAAATCTGTGATTTCTTATAAATAAAATAAAAAAGAAAATTAATAAATAAATTTAAATATATATTTTAGTGTCCATTTCGTTTGCCATTGATGAACACACGCGTTACCATCGAGTGAACAAAATGACTAGTTTTTGTAAATTTGCACAACTCTTGTGCATGGTAATTGTGCTAGGAGTTTTGGATACGGCCAATACACAATATCAACATTATTTGGATAGTTCGAACTTCAATAAGCTTTACATTCATACTGATGAGCCAATGCTGCAAGTGCTTAAACTTGGAGATAGTGAGTCAAGTTTTATGCAATCGGAGATCCCAATTCATTTTTATAGTGAAAAATACGATCATATTTATGTAAGTTTTTAAAAAATTCAATATTTATTATTTTTTTTTTTTTTTCACTTTTTGCAAAAATTTTTTTAAGTTGTCTTTCATTAAGTGTGAATAAAACTTAATTTTTTGTATAAAAAAAAAATAATGCTCTTGACATTTTAAAGTCTAAACTAAGCAAAAGGATACGGATAGGCATTCCATAAGTCAAATTCTTTGACGCTAGGTAAAAATGTCTTAATCCTAAGGCGAATTGAATTAAAATCGTGTTGAATTTTATCAGAATATTTGGACCTGTAGATGGAAACGTCAAAATTTTGTCTCGTATACAATTTTATTAAAATTTTAATCCAATTCACATGCTGCCTAAGTCTGTTAAAAGTTCTTTGGAATTAAAAAAAAAAAAACACCCTATAAATCTATAGGGTTCATTCTTCTTTTCATAACAAAGGGACTGACTGGGAAGAGATTTATCTATTGAGAGCACGTTGTTTATTTGTGTCATTTAGGAGTAATGAGAATGACTAACAAGCGGGAATTTATATTTGCATCATAATCTATGTTTTTACTATCTGAACGCAAATATTATTCATTTTAAATGGACAAATGAACTGCATGTATGTGGTATCATTTTCAAAGAAAACATAAATACATAGTCGTATTTTTAGCATCGCTTGGTAATTGTTATTTAACTTGTTAATAGAAAAAAAAAATGATCTTAAAACAATTTAAAGCTTTTGGGTTGTCTCTTATTTAATATATAAGGTACTAAATATAGGTACCAATACAACATTTTATCCTATTATACGTTTGTTCAAGGATGGCATAGTATAGGTAAATGCTTCGAATTCGCTTGTGCGACTTTAGGTGTGTTTTGTTCAACTCCTTAACGTGCACGTTAAGAAATTCTTCACATTAAGCAAAATTTTTACATGCAAATTCTACCAACAACAAGTTAACAGCACATTCGATCTTCAGTAAATCTGTGGCTTAATGTGGAACATTGCAGAATTGGCACGTTACTGTCAGTGCTGTCGTTTTCCAAATTCCGAGGGTAGCACTTTTCAGAAATTTTGGGGAGCATTTTTAAAAGTTGAGGAGCCCCCAAAAATTCAAAATAATTCATTTAATAATATGATTCCATAAATGAAAAGAAACAAATACTTTTTTCTATCGAAACAACAATTTTTAATATTCATTTTTGCAAATGAGTTTGCACAATCAAAAGAAACGGCACAAGCCAATTTTTTTTTTTTTTTTTTTTTTAAGAATATAATTTTCTTATTTTTTTGTTAACAAATTAAATATAGTGGTCTGATAACTTGTTTATTAAGTTTTAATGTCATCATATTTTGTAGTTCTATAAATTTTCTTCCGAAGAATATCTGACTTTGAATAAAAAAGGACAACTTTAAATTGGGTGACCAAGTTTTGGAAACCTGGGTTAATTTTCTACAAGAGCTTTTCAAAGCTTTAAAGCCAATATGTTTTTTGGCACCTCAACGTTAGTTTAAAAAAAGAAGAAAAAACGGCTTTTTATAGACTTAACAAATATAATCGTAGGATTTAATTTGGTAAAACATTTTGAAGACCTATTAGACCACCAAATTTTTTTTTAGATTTAGAATTGATCGATCGAATTGTTTTTTTTTTTTTTACTGGTCGTACAAACAAATTGTAAACACTGTGAAATCGTCAATAAAATAAAACAGAAAATATCAATTTTTGACCACTTTTTGTCACAGTAAAGTACGTCCACTTTCCACAAAGAAACAGATACAGCTCTTCAAAAAAAACACTTAAAAAAAACTGTATAAAATTATGTTCCCTTAATTTGTTTTACTAGTAAATAAACATAATGGAAAACGAAAGACTTTTTGGGCATTATTTTAATAAATAAATACATAACATCACTTTGTTAAATACTTTCATTGAGAGTTTGACATTTCGAGTAGTTCTTCATCATTATATCGCTTTCTAAAACCTAACAGAAATGTGCGAGCGATGTGAAAAAATAAAAATTAGTGTTCATAAAATGTAAGACAATCTTTTCAATTAATTCTTTAATGTGGTGACTTGGGGACTGGGGAGCCATTTTGAGATATGGGTAGCACAGTAGCCCGTTCCGCAGCAAAGTAGCCAAATGCTACTACAGTAGCCAAAACGACAGCAGTGGTTACTGTGCTCAACAAAACACAACTATTGTAAATTCGTCCCAAAACCAACAACTTAGATTGCTGCAACAATCGATCGCCATGTCTTTTTGGAAAATTGTTATTGTGATTCACGTTTCAATAAGATGCTTCTTATAATATAAATTTTACATACGTGCTTCTAAAACATATCAAATTCTTACTAAATCTTCTAGATATGTACTTGGAATAATACAATTTACAATTTCTACAGATCAATTTTTATCAACAAAAAATTTTTTTCGTATTTTCTCGTAAGCAATATAATCTTATTATTGAAACATAATGCTATGCATGCATACTCAGTATTTAGCTACGATATCGTTTTGAATTAAAAGAGCGAGTTCGCGCATTTTATTTTGGTACAAATTTAAAAATGTATACCTCCTGCAAAAAAAAAAAATTCAGTTTTACGTGGAATAGGAATAGGGAGGGATTCAATTTCAAAATCTCCGGTGCGGAGTGATAGTCAAACGCACAAACCATTACGCCGCCGGGGGGTAAAATCAATAAAAAGATTCAACTACACTACTTGTCAAAACAATTAAGGGAACAAAAAAAAATCATTTTTTTTAGTCTTTTTTTAAGAGCTCTATCTCTGTGAAAAGTGGACGCATTGAGATGAAACAAAAAGCCTTCTAAAGCTTTATATTTTTGTATTGAGACATTTTAGCAAATGATTTTCTTAAGGTACCGTTATTGCACAATCATAAGAAGCAGGGCGACTTAAAAATTTTAATTTTCTTTCTTTTTTTTGAACATTGTCATTTTGTTTGAAAATTTTGTTTGAGCCAATTTAACGCTTTAAGGTCTTCTTTTTTCGTCATTCTACAATTTTTTTTCAGAAAAATATCTGGCTTTGAATGAAAAAAACAGAATTTTGACTTTGACTACCAATATAATATATTCACAAGGAATGACGATACGGAAAATTAAAGGGTAGTTTTAAAAACTGGAAGTAAAATATTCTACTAAATTTTTTCAAAACTTTATATCGATTTGGCTCTTCGTCGTTACATTTAGAAAAGGTAAATAAACGAATATTTAAAGACTTTTTGTAAATCTTTGACTGCTTTAGAAATATTGATTGCAGGACCTAATTTGGTAAAAATTTTTAAAATACTATAGACCGCCAATATTTCTGTAAAATTTCAAATTAATCTATTGAACCGTTTTCACGTACCGAATGATCAAAGTCGTAAAAACCAATTAAAGCAACAAATTGGGTGGTTCATAAACATTGTGAAATTGTCATCAAAATTGAAACGAAAACAATCATTTCTTCCCACTTTTTTCAAAGAAAAACACATTTTTTTCAAAGAAAACAAAAATTTTGAGAAAAAATTGAATGATTTTTCCAAAATTTTAGTTGTAATTTTTTTTCTCGAAAAGATGTTTTCCTTTCCATTTAAAACTCATCGATATTGTAACTAACGCAAAACTGCAAAAAATGTGGGTAAAAATTGTTCTTTTCTTACAAAAAATATAAATTTTCAAAATGCTTTTTGTTTCATCTCAATACGACCACTTTTCACAGAGATACAGCTCTTCAAAAATCACTAAAAAATAGTGATTTTTTTGTTCCCTTTATTGTTTTGACAAGTGCATATGTATATACATTAGGGTGGCGCTTATTTTGGCAGTGTTCGAATTTATTTCGCCCCCCCCCCCCCCAAAATGGGTGAAGTTGACTAAAAAAAATTTTGTGCAAAATTTCATTGAGATCGGATAACGTTAACACGTGCCCCCAAGCACTTGAAATTTCCCATAAAAATTACAGGTAGATTTTTAGTCTTTTAACAAAAAATTCCGCAAAACTGTAATTGTTGCTGAATAAAAATGAAACTTGGTAAAAATCTTACAAACATAGTAAAGTATTAAGAAAAAATTATTTTACATTTTATAAATTTTTCGCTTTACTGTAGCAAATTAAAGATGCTGCGGGTATATTTTTATATTTTTTATTTTTTTTGTGAAGTTATCAATATTATATTACTTAAACATATGATCAACAACGTTTAAATAAGAATTAACAATAAAGAGAAAACTTTCTTAATTTTGTTCAAAATCCCAGTTAGAGGAAATAATCCAATGAATTTTATAGTGGAATCCTGATTTCACTTTTATTTAAATTTTGTTGATCATATAAATGGTATAATATTAATAACTTCACGAAAAAATAAAAAATATAAAAATATACCCACAGCATCTTTAATCACAGTTAAACGAAAAATTTAAAAAAATCGAAAAATCACTGTTTTTCATCGTTATTTTTAAGTGGGTAAAAAAATTTTATAAAATGTAAAATAATTTTTTCTTTATACTTTACTTTGTTTGTAAGATTTTAACCAAGTTTCATTTTTATTCATCAACAATTACAAATTTGCGGAATTTTTTATTGAAAGACCAAAAATCTAACTGTAACTTGTATGGGAATTTTCAAGTGCTTGGGGGGGGGGGGGGGGGGGGGGAGTGGGCTAAAGAAATTCGAACATTTCCAAAATAAGCGCCATCCTAATATACATATGTTAATTTTTTTCACTTTGATTAGTTTAAAATTAAATTTCAGATGGGTTTACTACTAGGTATTAAAATCATCACTTAGTTGCAGATTTATATGAAAGAAAAATCAAAATAGAAACCGAAAGCAAATTATTTTATAGATAACGAGCTTGAAAAGGTCAAATAGCCTGTTATCAATGATTTTTGTAATTCTTTGCAAAAAAAAAATATAATTTCCGATATGTTTACAAATATTTGTTTTCCTTTGCATGTGTATGTCGTAATATTATACAAATATGTCGTATCTATAACTACAAAGTTTTTAAAAATCTTTTTTATAATGTAGGTACTTATCTACAAATAAGCAAAGATTTTAATTAATGACACCGGCTTTTCAATTGAATAATCTTTTGAAGTGATTAGGTATACAAATCTATGGAATTGCATTGTATTTAACCTGTGATAATGATTTTGACTGATTGAATGAAATAAGTAGTTGTTATTTTTCTTCCGATACATATACAGGAGTATGTTACATTGAACTATACACAATATACATATAAAAAACTAACTTCTTAAAAACCGCTCCAATTATTTAAAAATTTCTTTAAAATTGAGATTAGCTAAAGAAGTCAGAACTACATCGTGTTGGCGGCAAAAAAAATTTAAGAAGTTTTTTCATCAACTAATTTCTGTTGATTTTGAACAATTTTTTTTAATTTACTTTTAGTTCCATGCATGTATGTATGTATGTGCCGATATATTGTTAATTTTTGTTTTTAGTATGTTGCATTAAATAAAACTCTTATTTTCTGGTAAAACAAAATAGAGTTAAGGTCCAAAAACATTATGTATCTACCGGTTTTTTTTTTGGCAATCATAACGGACTTATTCACTGTTGATCGTAGCGTGTGTCGTTGTTAAACGATCAAGGAGGCTTTTATTTTTATTTTTATAGATATGTAACTAAAGCCGATTTTATTCACTCAAAGTTGAACATAACTTGAGGATTTTCATTCCCATACTTGTGAATTTGCTTCTATTCACGCAAAGTTGACTTTTGATTTTCTCAACTCCCGGAAAAAGTAGAAGTTGACCGAGCAAACTGGAGTGTTTACATAAAAATGTTGTTTCATTTAAATCAATTTCTTCGGGCATCGGTTTTTTATAATCAATGATGTCGCAATCAAATTTAAAATTGAAAAGGACAGCTTTTGTTTTATTTTTAATAAATATCCCAAAGATATTATTCAACTGGGGAATTGAGAAAAAATTTGTGAATAAAATGAAATTCAAACAATAGTTTCAAAAAATGGCCCTAAATCCTCCAAGATATGCTTGAAAATGATGGGGACTTTTTTTTTTTTTTTTTTTTTTTTAATTTACGCGCACTCAAGGGAATTGGTACCCTTAATATGTCTAATATGTCAGAGACACAGTGCGAGCATTAGGTAAGGCGGAGGGAATTTAAAAGGAGATGTCGGTGTACGTTGGTCTTGAATTTTTGAATATTACAATGAGAGGGAAAAACAGAGCTTGGAAGGGCATTCCACATTCGCGTAGTACGGCTAAAGAACGAATCCCTGTATTTGACAGTACGACCGAAGTTGGGCTCAAGGGTAAACTGATGAGCATTCCTAGAAGCGCGAGTATTAAGGTTGAATTGTTTAAGGGGAGGAATACAACTGGCTATTTCACTAGAGCACTGACCGTAGAAGTAACGATAAAAGAGAGAGAGACAGGAAACGTTACGACGATGTTCGAGAGACGTAAATGATTCTATAATGTTCCTATTTCCTATTTTAAAGGCTCGTCTTTGAATATTGTCCAAGAGGCTTAAGTAAGTTTCTGGAGCACCAGTCCAGAGATGGGAGTTATACTCAAGCTTTGGTCGTATATAACTTTTATAGATAATAGCCAGATCAGAAGGGGAACAAAATTTCTTGCATCTCCGAAGGAAACCTAGACATCTTGCGGAATTCTTGGCAACGTTGAGTATGTGTTCGTTCCACAAGAGGTGGTTCGTGATACTCATACCAAGAATCGCAAGCTGTCTGGTTTCTTCGATGCAAGTTCCACTCATGGACAAGGGGGGTAAGTCTCGCTTTAACGACAAAAGACAGCATTGAGTTTTCGAAGCATTAAATTCTACGCGGTTATTCATTCCCCATTGTACAATGCTGTATAAATCAGAATTTAACGAACTGATGATATTTTGCCGTTGCAGTTCCACATCCGAAGAGCAGGGATATGAGTCTGGAAATGAATATGAAAAGCTAAGGGTATTATCGTCAGCGAAACAATTTATTGGATTAGAAGTTACAGACAGAAGATCATTTATAAAAATGAGAAAGAGGGTTGGGGACAGAACGGAGCCCTGGGGCACACCAGCATTTATGTTGTGGGTTTCAGACTTGAATCCGTCTAATACAACTTGTATAGAGCGGTTCGAAAGAAAGTTTCTAATCCAACGAAGAAGGGATTCATCAATACCGAAAGCACGCATTTTCGATAAGAGAGCAAGATGCCAAACTTTATTAAATGCCTTTGAAATATCAAGTGCAATAATCTTACTTTCTCCAAAACGATGTAAAGATTGGTTCCACTGTTCGGTGAGATCACCAGTGGACCTATTGCTGCGAAAGCCGTACTGCCGGTTATTAAGAAGCTTTCGGTCCTCGAGATATTTCTTAAGTTGATAATTTATCAGCGTTTCCATGACCTTGGAAAGAAGGGACGTAAGTGCAATCGGTCGGTAATTGGAGGGTGAAGAAGATTCGCCTTTTTTGGGGATTGGCTGGACAAATGCTGTTTTCCAACTGCTCGGAACAATCCCAGAAGAATAGGATAGATGGAAAAGCTTACGCAGAGGTTTTGCCAGCGTGGAAGAACACCTCTTCAGAACAATGGCGGGGATACCATCTGGACCAGCGGATTTATGTGTATTGAGATCCTTCAAGACTCTCGCCACAGAACGAGTGCGAAAGTAGATTTGTCCCATTGAATCGTTTACGCGCTCAAGAACAGGGGGAGTCATGACACTATCTGGCAGCGTAGAATTTGCGGCGAACTGCCTAACAAATATGTTAGCTTTCTCTAGAGAGCTAACGAAAGGAGTGTCATTGACAACGAGCGTTGGAACGGAAGAAGACGATGTATTCCGAATGTTTTTTACAAATGACCAAACATTTTTACTACTTGTGGGACATTGTAGTATTTTCTGCCTTAATTTTTGGTCATGTAAAAATTTGGTCCGTCGAATATGGGCTTTGCAGGTCTTCCTGGCTTGTTTGAACTTTTTGAACTTACTCTCATCATGAGAACTTCCGTCTCGATTTAACTTCCAAGCCATCTATTTCACGAAATTTTTCGTAAAAAACCTCAGAATCAGCACCCCAAGAAATATTAAAAACTAAAAAATCAACTTTCCTCCTAATAGGGGCTCTTCTGAGCATAAATTGAAATTTTCGAAAGCTCCTTTTTGTTCTGAAAAAAGAACCGTTCCACGATAGGAAAACGTAACTATATGTAGGTACCTAGACTATAATAATATCGCTTAGTGACCCTTCATTTTTTTGGCAATATATTTTAACGCTTTGTGGTCTTATAATTGTACATAATAGTTTGAGAGGTAATGTTGTAGATTTCTATTTTAATTTCTATGTATGATGAAAAAAAGATCCAATCAGTGGGACCCGTGTGGTATCTTAAATATTTGGTTGTTTGTACGTAAATCAATGATTTAAATATTAAAATTTAATTAGATAATAATCGTACCTACAAATTGGTCACTTGATGTAAAATGCAAAACACTAACTCTCAGGCTATAAGGATTATTGCCTCCACTTCATCAGTATTTGTTTTTGTTTTCAATTTGTACAACAACACACTCGGTTAAGATTGTTTCTGTTTAATTAAAATTGATAAACTTGCAGCACTCAAGTCGGAATAAGAATTCAAATAAAAGAAATGCTTTGATGCAGGATTGTAATGCATTATCTGTATGTATTTGTAAAAGTATACATATTAATTAATGATTAGCATAGTGTTATGCCACATGCAGAGCAGCGTGTGAAACGTCACAGCTGGATGAGATGAGCTGAGCATTGATCATCTGAAATTATGTTCAACTGAAGAATGACATGCCCCATTTACTGTTCCTAAGGGAACAAGTGTAACATCACATGATTGCTGATGTTGTTTTTATTTTATATTTATTGACAATTTTGATAACATCATTTAATCTGCTCCCTGATGATGGTGGCTCAGTTTATATCGAAATTAATTTATCGGGGGATTTCAAAGAGGGGAAATTATTTGTGTAAGGCAGAACCAGATACACTTAGGCTAATTACTGTGAGATGTTTCTTTGCGAGTTTTGCAATGTTTCTTGTTCGGAGGGAATAAATGATGGTGATGATGATGATCAACCGATAACAATCATATTTTTCTAATGCGAGGAAGATTTATTAATGTTTGACATGAAGAAGAGAATTAACAAAAAATAAAAGAAAATTATTTTTATTGTTATTTCTACTAATTGTTGCATCTAACTGATGAGCCCAACTGTCGTGCCTGGGCGAAACACATTGGACTAAATGTTTGACATGTTTTATATAAAGCATATTTATTAGGTATTATGGAAATTGCGTTAAAATTCTGGTTAAATTTTACCACGTGTATTAATTTTTGAACTTTTAATTTCGATATTATAGACTGTGACGCCGACACACGTTCAAGAAATTGTCTAAGTTTCCTTCAGCTTGCAATATTCTACAGTTGCCTTTTACAAAGTTATATTTACTATAAATATGCTGAACCATTAAATAAAGGTGTTTAAAAATACATTATTAAATTTGTAGGTTGTTAAAACAAACCTGATGGAAAAAGTGCATTTTTGTATGCATTTATTGCTCGCGCACGAATAGGAAAATTGGAAGGTGCTATATGTATACGAAAATATATTTAAAGTTCTATTTTCAGACAACAACGTTATTTTTCTTACTGCTATATATTTTTATGTCTTAAGAATTTTTCGAAAAGTACTCTAAATTTGGACGGGGGATTAAGTTTTTACGAGGGTAAAAAGGGGTGAAGTTCAATGTTTTTTTTTTTTTTTTTTTTAATTTTTCAAAAGATTTTGGGTAGTTTTTGAGGAAAAATGTGGAGGTAAAATAAGTTTTAATTTTTCATTCCGTACTTAATCAATTTGATTTTTTTTATTCGATTTAAATTACAAAATAGGCAAATTAAACACGATAGACATAATAAGTAAAAAAGAGCGTACAAAAATGAAAAATAAATAATTAATTAAATTTTTCATTTTTCCTTCATTTTAGTTTAAAAATTATTAAAAAAAAAAAAAACTGTTCACAGACTAAATAAGTGAATACAATAGAATTTTTATTTATTTATTTGGAGCTGATTTAGGTCCTTCCAAGACCTATTACTTGAATTAAAAGTAGTTTTGGTAACTTGTAACTTTCAATTTTCTTATAAACTAGAAGACATAAAACCATCTAGTTTTCAATTTTTGATTAAGAACTTATAGGGTCCTCAAATGTCTGGCTTTCAGAAAACCCATAATTATTGTATGTTAGTGTTGCCGTAGTTTAAATTTTTTTTTTTAATTTAAAGTCATGTTTTAGAAAATTGCCCCTCCCTCCCAAACGGAGGGAGATAGAAACCCCCCTCTCATTGTAAAAAATGATTGCATTTAACCTCTCTACAAAATGAAGATTAAAATTACCAAATGTTATGACCCTTAAAAAAATATAGCCAAACGTACACACTGATAAATTTTTATATTGCCATTTTCTGGGGGATCTTGTAATGTATTAAATGTGGATATAAAAAGAGAGAGAGGTGAAAAAATCCTCTTTATTATTTTTTGCCTGTTTTTAGTTCCTATGTATATTACAGACCTTTTAAAATAAATAATAAAAAATAAGCATTAATAGGGTCACTGTGGCGTATACGTACTTTTTTATCAGTATATATTAGTTAGACTTAAAAATCTGTACATTACAGCTTTACAGTTAATTTTATATAATTAGAGTTAAATCAGAGTTTGTTGTTTAAAAAATTGAAATTGATTGCGAAATGTATCCCTTTACTTCCTTCGTTTTATCCCTAACTATCCCTTATTACTTCCTTTGGCACATATATTTTTTTTGTCTTTTAATCACTGACGAACAGGTTGAATTTGCCGCATAATTTTTGTATATTAGCAGTTTCTCAGTATCCACAAATACTACCCTAAATTCTATATCAATAAAAACAAAAAAGTTATACTTTTTTTTTAAAAAGACTAATTAAATTATAAATGTCCCTTCCAAAAAAATCAGTTGATGTTCAGCCGAATTATGCACATATAAACAAAAACCCAATTCAGAAAGAATTATTTTTACAATTTACGGGATTTTCCGGGCAAATTTTCCATCTTTTGGCTTCGTAGTGTACTTACCTGTTTCAATAGGAAACGAATTCAACATTGGATACAAAATAATTATTCAATTCAAAATACTTTTGTTGTGTTAGAATTGAAAAAAAAAAAACAGCAATAATTTGTGCACTACTGCTACAATTTTTAACTACAAGAGCAAGTTCGTGCGATCCAGTCGTGCATATTTTTACAATCCCAAAAAAAAAAAAAAAAAAATCGGAGCGGATGTAAATGATCTCTGACTTTAGAATTCTTTTCATTATCACTATTTCAAACATTAGCGAATTTGGAATTATTTTTAACTATTGGAGCAAATTTGTACTTTAATCACCAACCGGCTCATCTTGATAATATTATCTTTAAAAATATATGTATACAAATTTCATTAAAAATGGTATATGAGTAATATTTGGAGTCAATTTCATGGTAAGTTTTAAGATTTCATAAGAAAAAGCGGACTTGTTGCCTATAGACACAATAAAGTGCTGCAACTGGAGGTTAAATAGCTGGAAAATTGTGTCGATATAAGAGTTGATTTTGAAAAGACCCCTTCACCTAAATGCAATAATGTTTCGCTGTTAATTTATTTTTGAAACCTACTATAAGTTGATATGTTTTCTTTCTAATAAAATAATATTTGACAAATTTTTGTAAATCTTTTAAAAAAAATTGGCAAAAAGCCAATTTAGTGATTCAAAAGCTTATATACAAAATGTCTGATATATGATGATATCTATAAATACATTGATATAATAGCCTAGCACTTAATTATCGAAGGCGTGATACAAACATTTTATATTTTTTGTTTTCTTCTTTGCGGACATTAATTTGTTTAATTTGTCTTCATAATTGCGGTAACTCATTTGAATATTTCGTAATCGTCACATCATTTTTCACATAAATCACTTGGAGATTTGGACTTCCTCTGGGGAAGGTAAACAAAGTAAATTTTTGTTTATTTTTGAAAAATTTAAAATTTTCAGTTTGAGTTTACTTTGTTGCGGTTTCTATTAATAAAATGTTTTTCATTAAGAAATATTAAAAAAAAAAAACACAGACACAGGCACACAACAACCTAGATAATAATAGTGAATGCTTATGTTGAGGGAACGTGCACTGAATTTTAATAAATCATTGTTTATTTTACGACTGTGGGCGAAAAATATTTGTAGCTTTGATTTTTATATTTTATTTTGTTTGCTTAGGAAACTGTTTATGTTGAGGTAGGTTGTAGTGTGTTAAAAAAGTCAAAAATAGGTATGTATGTATAAATGAACATTTGTTTGTACCCACTTTTCAAAAATACATTTTTTTAGAACAGTTTAAGAATTCCTTTTTAATTAAAGAATTACGAGAAAATTAAATAAATAAAACATGCTTATTATTAAAGTACTCTAAGTGATGGTAGAACAAACCGACAACATGTGTTTTTATATTGGTAAGAGTGTTGAAAAGCGATCGTAAGTTTAATTGCATTATTTGAATGCCAAATCTCGCAATTAGCTTGTGTACGTATTGCAGAACGTATTTTTTTTTGTCGGGTTTTACCTTTTTATTAGGATTGTTACAAAAAATGTTATTTTGCATAAAAAAAAATATTTGATTTTGAGTGTTTGATATTAGATATATGTATGCTTTTTATGCAAGTCGAGAAAGTTTCATAAAAATGCATAAGATCGCTTAAAAAAATATTACAAAAGTTTTCTTTCTGTATTCTTGTGTTCAACATTTATAAGAATTTTTAATGCCGTTTCTGAGAAAGTTTGAAAAAAAAAAACGAAATATTTTGTATGCCAGCTACCTATTCTAGATGAGCTAAATCAAAAATTCGAATTCCGCCTCTAGGGAATCTCACAAAAACGCTTTGTACCAAATTTGAAGCGAATTGGCCAATCTGGCTCAAATTACATAAGACGCTCGGACGCGCGCAGATGCACACGGACGCTCCGCACAGCCACAGACTGACGGACGGTATGGGGAAATCCACTTTTTTGAGCTTCTCCATCATCGTATAGTATTAGAAGCTCGAAAGTTTTTTTGTACACGAAACTAATATTTTCCTTAAAGAGCAAGTAAGAAACAAGAAGATTGAGATTAAATCTGAAGGTATATTCTGCCTTGGTAAATTTATTGGCGAAAAATTTTAAACAGCCTGTTGTTAAAGTATTAAAAAAGGCCCTTTGCTTACTTAAGTGTAATATTAATTCCCTAACAAACTCCAGCTGAACACATCTAAAACAGTGACTGTTCAAACTATTTTTACATTTATAATTGTCAAATTGACAATTGGAGTTAGTATGATACAAAAAATAAGATAAAATAGGCATTTAACGATTTTAACTTTAGTAAAATAAAATGTCTTCTGCCTCTATTCTTATGCGTTTGATATTTGGAAATCCTGTTTTTAGCCTAGCATCATACTTAAAATGATCTAACATCATACGTAATCGCCTAAAATTTAGCGCCATTTTTTTTTTTTTAGAATTTAAATATTTTTTTAAATTTTTCAAAACTTTTATTTTATTATTTGCAGAATTTTGTTAAAAAGAATTTTGAAAAGCAGAATATAAAAAAGCAGAACTTTGAAAGCAAAATTTTGAAAAATAGAATTTTGACAAAGGAATTGGACAACCCTCACAAAGTAGATTTATAATATTCAATGTTTATAAAACAAAAAACTCCGTTTCATTATTTTGACTGAAAATGTAAATTTTAACAGCTTGTGTATGCATATTAGGGTGTCCGTTGTTTCCCAAACTAATTTTTTGTTTGGATCTGACATCCCCTGTATAGAAAGTTTTTGCTCTACAATGAATTTATAGACAAAAAAAAAAAAAAAAAAAACTTGGCCGAGCTCATTAACCCGTGCTTCTAAAGCCATAGTCTTTCCATGTAAAATTTTTCCGGAATTTTTGAAATTTTTACGTATTTTTTTTCCTCCCAAACAACAAAGATCATCCCTTTAAAAAACATCATTCAAAGTTTATGGAAGAATAAATCTATAGAAAATATTTTCAAAATCTTTTTTTATGTAAGAGGCACATGACAGAATTTGTTTGTAAATAAATTTTTTATAGGGCATAAACGACATTTTTAAAGAAAAATTTTAACATCGAAGATAGTTTTTAAAATTAATATTGTTTATTACTCAACAAAAAAATGTAGGAAAGTATTATTTATTAGGGGGGCAATGGCCCGCCCCCCTGCCACCCCTGCGTACGCCCTTGAGGCAACCATATAGTTTTTAATGTTTGACAAAAAATTGATAAGATTTAAATATTGAAATCCAAACGAGTATTTACTCACATATGACACTTTTTTAAAAATATGAATTTTCTTGTCTATGTTTAAAATAAAATTGACCCTACCACCTAATTTTTTTCTTGTTTGAAAATAACCTTTACAACTATCTCTAATATCTGCCCTATGAAAACTTCGTCTAGATTTAATTTTTTAATCTTAATTTTTCAAAACATCAATTTCAGATCAACACAAATGGTATTCTTACATTCATCACTGAATTTCCTGAATACCTAAATCAACCATTCCCATTGGAGTATCCTTCGATAGCACCATTTTACTCAAACGTAGATACAACTGGTGCGAATTCCTCAACAACTATCAGTCTGTTCAAATCACAAAATCCGGAAAAACTGCAAAAGGCAAATGGTCTCATTAGGAACACTATTCCCGGTGAATATGATTTCGAAGCATCCACGTTGTTTGTGGCCACTTGGGAGAATGTTGGCTATTTCGATGGTAAAACTGATAAGTTAAACACTTTCCAGGTAAATTTTGCTTTAACCTCCCCAATCTCTCTTCTAATAATCCTAATTTTTAATCAAGGCCGTCATTATTTGCAACGAGGATACAACATATGTCCAGTTTATTTACCCGAAAGGCGGCATCAATTGGTTGCAGGCCGATACTGGAGAACTTGGCTTACCTGATGTTCGAGCTCAAGCTGGTTTCATCTCAGAGGATGGGAGGTTCTTCAACCTTGATGGATCTGGAACTGATAATGTGAGAACTTTTTTTAGGCTCAACAAACAGCTAATTTGGTAATTTTTCCCTCCAAAGGCTAGGTACTTCAGTGAGATGTCAAATATCGGTATCGATGGGGTTTTCTTATACCAAGTAGGAATTCTAGATTATGATTCAAATATTTCGAATAGGGTTAGTCAAGAAACTATCACATCGGCTCCTGCTCCAAGGACCTGTGCTGAAGGTCATCTTGGAACATGTCATTCTTCAGCCACTTGCCACGACAAATCAGATGGATTTTGTTGCAGATGTGTGAAAGGCTACTACGGAAATGGCCAGTCATGTGTCAAAAACACAGTTCCTATTCGTGTGTCGGGATCGCTTAGCGGTAATATTAACAATCAGCCTGTGGACACATCTGCGAAGTTGCAATCTTACATAGTTATGCAAGATGGCCGTAGTTACACTGCGATCAATCCGATCAGTCACGAATTGGGTGCCCAATTGAAGTTGGCTTTGCCAATTATTGGTTCGATTGGATGGCTTTTTGCGAAACCACTATCAGGCGAAGCTTTGAATGGCTACCAGCTGACGGGGGGTAAGCTTGTTCACAACTCCGAATTGATTTTCAAATCCGGAGAAGTCTTGCGTATCAATCAAACATTCGATGGCTTGAACTATTGGGATCAGCAGCAAGTTAAGATCGAAATTAACGGTCATGTTCCGCAAATCAGATATGACGAAAAAATCGAAATTCATGATTACATCGAAGAATTAACTTTCACGTCCCGGAATACCATTTCCTCGACTGGTGAACGTCGTATTCATATTCCCTCGGGGAATAGTGTTATTGAATTTAGAGTGAAGCAAGAGGTTTCATTTGACTCATGCTACTTGGACTACGAGATTGCTCCAACCGGAACAACTGTTCTTGAGAAATTTTCGAAGATCACATTGGATTACTTCCCACAAGATCAAGCCCTGCGTACTGGGTTACTGGTGAAAATTGGCACTGACGTTGGATTGAACCCTTGCTCTGATGGCTCAGCGATGTGTGGGGAGAATACTGTGTGTGTTCCAGAAGACGAATCGTATAGCTGTATATGTATGGATGGGTTCGCTCCTGAGCTGATAGCTGGCGATAGGGAAATTTGTGTTGACATTGACGAGTGCCAGACGGGGTCTGATATCTGTGACGATAATGCCGAGTGTAACAACACCCTGGGAGGGTACACGTGCATGTGTCTTGAAGGGTACTATGGAAATGGATATGAATGCAGTCCACTTGGTGGAAATTACATCATTGAGTCCACTACAGGAAGTAGTGAAGAAGAAGCAAATACCATATATGATGACAGAAGGAAAGAAATACTGAGAATTAATGAGGAACGAAGAAGAGAAGAACAAGCTAGACTCGCTGCTGCAGAAGAACGATGGAAAGAAACCCAAATGAGAAAGGAACAAACAAGAATTGAAGAAGAAAGAAGACGAGAGGAAGATGAAAGAAGAATTCAAGAATCATTGAAACAAAATGAAATAAGAAGAGAAGGTGAAAGAAAACAACAAGAAGCAGAGAGAAATAATCTAAGGAGAGAATTTGAAGCAATACAGGAGGCAGAACGAAGAGCAGCCGAGAGAATAGACAATGTAAGGAGAGAACAGCAAGCAAGACAAGAAGATGAGATAAGGCAAACTGAAGCAAAAGAAGAAGAAAGGATAAATGAAGAGCAGTGGGAAAATGATAGAAGAGAAGAAGAAAGAGAAGATAGCGAAAACGATTATACGGAACCGCAACCAGAACAAAGCTCAGATTGTTATGTAAGTATTTTGTATGCAGATTTTAGAATCTAACAATACATAAGTTAAGGGCTAGTTCTTCAGAACAAATTTAACTTTTAATTAAACCAGACTTAGTTAATTCTCCGAATAAACTGAACCTGAGTTAACCCAGAATCAGTTTTTCGGTGTAGGATTAACTTTAACTTTCAGCTGTCAAAAACTCTTTCGAAATCAGGAGTCAGGACGCTTTTCCAGATTAATTGAGTGCGAAAGTGAAAGTCGATCTTTTTTCTCCTTCGCACTCATATAATTTCGAAAAGATTCATGATTCTTGAGTCAATTATGAAAATAGACGTTTCTCTATCGAAATCAAGATGGCGACACAAAAAAATCGCCTGTTTCAAGCTAATTCACCAAATTTTTTGAGTTAATTCGGAATCTAATTTAACTGAAAAACATATTGTGTCAGGAGTTAAGCTGGGTTTACCTCCAAAACTGGGTTTAGTTCTATTTTAATACTCTTCCCCTCCCCCCGCAGCGCTGTTCCAAGGATGCTAACTGCGTAGAAGGTCGCTGCGAATGCCGTGAAGGACACAAAGGAAACGGTTTCACTTGCGAGTACATTTGTCGTCCCGATGAAAGCTGGGAGGACGGCAAATGCGTAACCCCCACCATTGAACCAACTTGTAGCTTCTTTAGTAGTTGCAGCTGCCCCGAAGGATATGAACTCTCTCCGGATGCAACCATTTGCCGTTCTATTACTTCAAACGAACTTAGCAAAGATATCGGTAAGCATAATAAGTCAGCATAACTTTGATTTAAAAACAAAAATCAATATTTGATTTTACTCCAACTGATGATAAAGTTACCTGTGACATTGAAGATAGATGCCATGCGAATGCAACTTGCGAATGGTCCGAACAGGAAATGAGTCACATTTGCATCTGCATTCATGGTTTTGCCGGTGATGGCTTCAAGTGCAGCAAGATTGATGAGTCGTGTACAACGGTAGGATATCATAAACAGGACTCTCCTTTTGCTTGTAGACTTAATTCTTACATAAATATTGCAGAATCCTGACTTGTGTGATGTTCATGCTACCTGCGAGTATAACGAATCAATTGGAAAATCCGAATGCAAGTGCATCCCACGATACGAAGGTGATGGAATTCACTGCAAACTTGCTCCTGAATGTCGTTACGATGTGGATTGTGGTCAGTCGGCGTATTGTGACAAAGGCGTCTGCCAATGCATCGAAGGATACGAACGTGACTTGTCTGATTTTTGCGTACTAGCCGGTATGTGTGGTGGAACTTATTGCGCTGACAATGCTATGTGCAAATGGGATAACAGACAGCAGGTGCAGTATTGTGAGTGTATGGAAGGATACACTGGTGATGGGGTGAGCTCTTGCAAGAGTATTCCGGCATCGTGTCGCGTGAGGAATACATGTGGGGTGCATGCTACTTGTGAACAATCTAGAACGTAAGTTTAATTAATCGCATGTACATATGCATTTTTTTTAGTCCATAATTTTTTTGGTTATTTAAGTGATCCGTCGATGTTTGAATGCATATGCAATCCCGGATTCTATGGCGATGGATATCTTTGCATTGAGGAGCAGAACTGTCAGAATACACCTTCGTTATGTGATCCAAATGCTAACTGTCAATCGATTAATAGTGGAATCGCTTGTGTTTGCAAACCTGGTAAGAAAATTTTCAATATTATGTTCATGTTTATTGCTCGATGTTTTAAGAAAATATATGTACACTTTTATAGTAGTAGCCAGGGTAGGAAAGTTACTATTCCTCCAAGAATATCTCTTGTCATGAAAAAGTTCTTTTTTTTTTTTAAATTTTGTTCTTCGATAGGTAGGTAAGGGGTGGCATTAAGTGCCAGTTATACTTTGTACAATCGTGGTTTAAATAATGAATTTTAAGTCCCCGGTGTCATCGGATAAACTGACGTCTAGCGATATTTCAGTCATCTAAGGGTACGGTTTCGATGGCGAATAAAGTGATTAAAAGCGATTAAAATTTCGATTTGTCCATAAAATGATCGATGACAGCTATCTTAAGCGATTTTTGAGGAAAAATTCAGCCAGTTCAGGTTTCTCAAGCTCTCTGAGAAATCTAAGACCTCAGCAATATCAGAAATCTGAACGTAATTCCTTAGTGAGATTCCTAACTTTTGCTGTCAAAAAGCTGAGACTGATATTTTTTAGATTCGCTTGCTCAATTATTTTTGTCGCACTTGATTAATTAATAAAAAAGAGGTGGGAATTCTTTCACTCAAACCTTCAATATTAATATGATGGTGCGAAAGCTTTGCAGCATACATGTGTGTTATCACACAAAAACCCTTTAAAAAAAGGTGGGAATTGTTTTTGACTTTTAGCGGAGAAATTTTTTTCAGGTTTTACCTTCTGCTCAGTGGAGCTGATGGAACTTGCTTAGTGAGATCTCAGAAACGTGAACTGGCTAATTAATACTACAAAAGTAAAGGCAAGGGCGTACACCGGATTTCGATTAGGGGAGTGCAAACTTACATTTCATTTTTTTTTAAACAACATATCGGTCGGTATGTTATCACCAGGACTCGGATTTGTATGTGCTAAAAATTACAAAATATGCACATAAAATATGCACTTAAAATGAGAAAATATTCGTTAAAAAAATGAAAATATGCTTTAAAAAAGTTATTACGAAAAAATGAAATACATGAAAATTTAAATAGAAATCATTCTTTTATTAAAAAGTAAAAAGAAAATTACTTATTAAAATAAATAAACTTTACTACTTTGAGTTGAAAATAAAATTTAAAAAAATATACTTAAAATCTGTGTGTGTGAACTGCAGTTTTCCAAATTCCTTAAGCCTTGTTAGCATACGCATACCATCATTTTATTTTTTTTTATCAAAAAGAAAACTTGGTCTATCAGGTCCGCTTTCACACAAAGAAACAAGTCGCTGGAGATTTTTTTAACATTTTCTTTTAATTTCCTTAAAATCCCTTGTACCTTTTACCCAAAGAAACAAAATAGTAAGAGATATTCTAAAGTTCCTTTTAAGAGTGTCTTGGTTGAACGCAACTTACGTATTATGAAGAGGAATGTCAAAAAAACCTCAAATCGTCCAACAAGGAGATTTTGTCCACCCACTTCGTGCTGTTCTCACACAGGAAATATAAGTTGCTGCAAACTCAGTTTCCTCATGTGAAAGGGAACTAGGTCTGAAAAAAAGTCTTCCATGTACATAAGTTTGAATTTAAATTTTGATGCATACATTTTTATGCACCATCGTCAAAATAAGAAATTCAATTTTTTTAATTTGTTAAATATTTTAAAAATATGCACGAAAAATATGCATTTATTATAAAAATATCAAAAAAATGTATTTATATGCATTTATATTAAAATATGCAAAAATATGCTCTAACGATTTAATGCCATTTTTATTGAAATTTCCTGATTCTTTAAACTATGTTATTCGTTTGCTTCTATGTTCACCAACAAAAAATATGTATTAGAAATCCTAGCCCTGGTTATCACTTATCACAAGTGAAAAAAAAAACTAAAGGATATTTTTCGTTATTTTCTTAAGAAATCTTATTTGGCCTGGGCTAAGCGCTTGTACTGCATTTTCATTAGAGCAATTGAGGTAATTTCGTTCAAAATTTCCAAATTCAATTCAAAATCATCTCATTTCCCATATACATTCAAATTATCAAATGAAGTAATTTCAACAAAATTTGCACGAAATTCGTAAAACTTTTATGAACACACCCAAATGGAATCCATTCAAAGTGGAACCCATTTAAAATTACAGAATTCAATGTAAAAAACAACAAAAACGCTTAAGCTCGCTTACTCGCATGATTAGGATTCGCTGCCACTGAAATCGTCGCTTAATTCGCTATTATCGTATATACTTCAACCTTTTATTTGATATCAATATCATTTTCCTACGTAACTTATTTCGCACGTTATAAACAATTATTTGGAAAAAAAATTAAATCTTTATTTTTTGATCGGAACTTTTAAGCTGAAATATCTCAACTTCCCCATGAACGATTTTGAAATCTAAATATAAATTGAACATTTTAATTTTCGACAGCAAATTTATTAAAATAAATTTTTTTTTCTACAGGATAAACATCTTAATATAACTCACTCTCAAACTCTTTTCTAAGCCTTAATTATATTGCTGACAAACTAACATTTTTGAAAGCAAAACATTGAAACAAATGAAACGATTGTGCTTTAAACTTCGTCAATATGCTTAAAAAATTTAATAATTGAAATTTTTTGAAACATAAATTATTAATTAGTCCTTTAATGTGAGAAAAAGTCTTCTAATAAAATACAATTCCAATTTCAACCAACCCATTTATTTCAGTGCAAAAACTTGATAATAATCCTTCTTTATTACTTAAACTTTGTTAAACAAAACACAACTAAGCTATCTGAAGAAATACTGTATATATTCCAATTAGCATCCTTAAAATAAAACAAACACTTTTCCCATATTTCTACCAGGATATCTAGGCAATGGAACTATATGCCGAGTAAGGCCAACCTACGACTCTGGATTCCTATTGATAAGTCAGGGTGTTGTTATTGTGCGTGTACCGTTCAGTGGAAAACAAAGTCGACCCATTTCCGTTGCTTCCATGGCCATCGGACTCGACAAAGATTGCATTGAAGGACGTGTCTACTGGGGTGATATAACGGCGAAGAAAATCATGAGCGCAAAATATGATAGCACAGATACTCGTCCTTTCATAACTGATGGTAGGTATTGGTATTATAGAAATGGAGCAAGTTCCGTTTGTCATCATCATCATATAAATAAAACGATAGTACATTATTATATTTGATTTTTAATCAAAAATCATTTCGATATTTTCTCTGTGCTTGGTTCGTTCGTTTGTTATGGTCCCGTTCCGGCAATGAAGACATTGCATCACCAGAAGGAATAGCAATTGATTCAGTATCTCGACGTATCTATTGGACTGACTCGGACAAGGACACAATAGAAGTGGCTAGCTTAGACGATCCAAATATGAGAGCTGTATTGGTGAATAAACATTTGGTCAATCCTCGAGGCATTGCTGTCGACCCATATAGAGAGTAAGTATTGATTCTAATTCTATACACATTCATGCTTCTCCTTTCTCATAGATTGTTGCACCCTTTTTGCAGGAAACTTTACTGGTCCGATTGGAATCGCGAATCACCAAAAATTGAAATGTCCGATTTGGACGGTACTGGTCGACAGATTCTTCTCGATAAATCAATGGTTGTGTTACCTAATTCGTTGGTGGTGCTTAAAAACAGCGGCGAGTTGTGCTTTGCTGATGCTGGTAGCCACAAAATTGGATGCATTGACACGTATTCAAAGGAGGTGAGGACTATCGTTTCGGAGCTGGCATATCCGTTCGGACTATCTGCCACAGATACTAGTTTCTACTGGACTGATTGGACAACGTATGATGAAAATGTTTTTTTTTGTTGTGCTTATATGCAAGTGTTTTTTTTTTCTTTTTGTAGAAAAAAACTTGAACGTATTGATTTTGATGGCACTCGTCATCAAGGTATGCGTGGCCGGGTCTTGGGAAGTTACAAAATGTACGGCATGACAGCTGTGGAAGAATACTGCCCCCAAGGTTCCAGTCCATGTCAGATAAATAATGGCGGCTGTCCGAAGGAGAGGATTTGTTTGGCAAACCGAAACTCACCATCAGGCAAAAGTTGTAAATGCACAAAATTGTCCAATACCTGTGACTTGCAATACTATGACGAACATTTTCAGCAATTTATTTGAGATTAAATTGAAGGATTTTATTTTTAAATAACGCTCACCAATAGTGAATTTTTAATATAACAAAAAAAAAAACTCTTAAAAATTGATTTGAATATAATTTGCTAGGTCCTTAGGTATAAGCGTACACATGGATATAGTTTTTTATTTTAATATTTACTTCAATTTTAAAATAATAGCTCGTCAATCAAATAATCGTTACGGTAAATAACTTACAAATAGATTCAATAATATTACTGTGTGCCTTACTTACTGTTTATTTTATTTTTTTTTTTACCTGGAAACCGAAATAAAACATATACAATATAATAGAACATGTTTTATTTAAAATTAAATTTATAGTGAATACATTTTATTAATAAACGACTGCTCTTAGTAGCTTTTTTAACAGGTTTAATACAGTTTCTGTCCCGTTCCCGAAAATTCTCCTTCATCATTCTCTCGCCGAATTCCTTTGTGGTTAACTATACTGTCCGTAATTTCGTAATGGCTCTAACTACAAAATTTTCAATTTTGAGTTAATGGCATTTTTGGACTTAGGGAAATGCCCCAATTTAATTAATCTTAAGTGGAACGGAGTTTGCCAGGTCAAGTATTTAATCTTTTTAAAAAATAGCTTTTTCGTTTTTATTGATGTAGATTTTCAGGTAGTACTTCATATAGCTTCATATAGGCACATATTTGGGGTACTAAGAAAAACTTAATATATAAAAATTATGCGACGAATTTTACGGATAGATCATGCTGAATTTGAATGATGGCACTGGTTATGTTAACACCAACTCACTAAACTTCACACTACTCCACAATGATCAAAAGAATAACAAATATTTGTGCCGAAAGAAGTAAAATTTTAGTGGGACAAAATTCGCAATCGATTTTTTTTTTTTTTTTTTTTACCAACAAACTTTGAGTTAACTCACATAAAGACTTACATATTTTGACTTAAGAGGAGTTTGCTATTCAAAATATATCTCAAACCAATTAAAATAAACTGTTAGGCTGTGATGTATAGATTTTGAAATAATCTAACTAATATATGCTGATAAAAAGTACGTATACGCCACAGTGACTCTGCTAATACTCAATGGAATAGTGTGGAAGGGCTTTTGAACAACTACCTTCAAACCATCAATCAACCCATGACCACGAGATATTGTTGCCTATCGAATCGTTAGGGATTTAAATCCAATTTTATTTGATAACACATGACAATCGCAGAAAGTTTGTAAAATAATCGTGTTAAAAAAAGTTTTGAATCCATCTTATGTTTCAACCTTGAGTCCAAATCAGACCCCATTTTCAGTGAGAGATAATCCTCGCTTCGTCGTTAAAACATTAATAGTCGTATTTATTAGCTTTTTGACTAGTTGCACAGAGTCGAAATAGTCAGAAATATATATAAAAAAAAAATATTACCTATATTTGTGAATTGATTCAGTTGTCTAAAGCAGCGGTTCCTAAACTTTTCGAACTGTGGAACCCTAAATAATTCCCAAGTATATTTCGGACACCCAACTCTTAACAATAACAAAAACGAAAAATAATACATTTTAAAATCAATTTTTTTTTATTTAAAATAGTTTTTCAAGGTTAATTTAAAGAATGAAACTGTTTTATTGTTTGATTTATAAATAACTGTTTTAAAAATTGACTTCTATATCAGAAAGCTTTATTCGAATATTTGGGGCAGCGTCCAATCTATTTTCCCTCGATCAGAAGGCGCCCTGCATCATCACCGAGCCGCCACCAAAATTTCGCTTATGGAAATATTGCGGTTCCTTCCGTAAGTCACGCCAATAAGAGTGCACACCATCAGGACCATCTAAATTCCATTGTGTGAACTCTTATTGGCGTGACTTGGGGAAGGAACCGCAATATTTCCATAAGCGAAATTTCGGTGGCGGCTCGGTGATAATATGGGGCGCTCTTTCATCGAGGGGGTGACTGGAAATGCAATTCACTTCATCGAAAATGAACAGCAGAGATTATGTTCAAGTTCTCTGACGCAGTTTGGTACCTTTTTTGGCAGATAACCATGAGAAAACTTGGATTTTTCAGCAGGGCAATGCCAGAATCCATACCAGTAAAGAAACAATTTATTGGCCCGCATGCTTTCCCGATATAAACCCTATTGAACACCTTTGGCGAATTCTTGTCAGGAGAATATACGCAGAAGGAAAGACGTATGAGACGATATCAGAGCTTAAACATACCTTTCGTGAGGAATGGCTTAAAATCGAGTCAGAACTTTTGGATAACTTGATAAAATCCATGAAAAAAAGAGTTTTTGATTTGATTCTTCCCAAAGGTTCCCATATCAATTATTAGTTTCGGTTTTTCATTTACTTTTATTAACTGTTGAAACCATGGGTTATAAATTTGAAACACTTGAATTATGTTATTTTTGTATTAATAATAAGAAATAAAAATACACTAATTACGTTTTAAAAATTAATTTGTTGTTTTAATTATATGCCATGACCATTGCTATTATTCCCTATAATTTTTTTTTTTTTTTTGAAATCATGTATAGACAACAGAAAAATTCACGATATTTAAAGTGGGTTATAAATATGAACCGCACTGTATACACACACTTTTTCACTTTTTGACATACTTTTAAAAAAAGTCTTAAATGCAGTTAAGCAGTTATGCAGTAACAGCTGTGTATGAACGTTACGCACACGCATGCATTTTTGTGTAAAATGTTCATTTCTTTGTGGAATAGTGTGCTGAACCTTATTAAAGAGTATGCGCGATCTATACTCACACGGGTGGCTCGTAATTTTCTTTGGAAAGAGGAAGTAGTATCATTTTTTTTTTATTATGGGTCATACTTTGATTAAAAAAATACAAACGTCAAATATTTCTTTTGCGCTAAAATGTTTGAAATTAACTTACAAAAATTATTTAAAATCGCGGAACCCTGAAAACTCTTTCACGGAACCCAAGGGTTCCGCGGAACACAGTTTAGGAACCGAGGGTCTAAAGTAATATAAAAAGTTGATGACTTTAGCAACAATTAAAAAGCCCTTTCAGCTTTTAAATCTCGAAGTGACTTATAATCTATACAAAATACGTAATTTTTAAATTTAAAAGCCTGTTAAATATTTCTGAAACCGAACATATGTAAGTATAAGTCATTTTAGTATGTATTAATTTAGCTAACTCTGGATAGCTCCACAAATTTTGTGAATTAGCTCTAAATTAATTGAAATGTAGGTAATTCTATCAAAAATCTATTAAAATTGATTTAGGAAAAGTTAATTTCCCTATTTACATATTTTGATAGTAAAACGTCGATTTCAATAATGTCGCAACTGAAAGTTAAAGTAAATCCTACACTAAATAACTGTTTTTGTTTGGGGCTTAACTCAGACCTCAGAGTTAACTCAAACACTGAAAAACTAGCCTTAGCTGTCAAAATCCTAAATCACTGCTCTACTGGCTTATAAAAATGCAACCCAGTTGGGGAGCAAGTAGTTAGAAAATTGACAAGTGTGGCCTTAGGGTTAAGAAAAACCTAACTTGTGCAGATATACCCTAGATGAGTGAATTAGGTTGGTGTATTTGCACAGGTTGTAACATAAGCTACAAGAAAATTTATTTAGTGTAGTAAGTGCTTAAACCATAAAAGCATGGTGTATAAACCCACAATGAACCGGTTCAACGCAAAATTAAAAAAAAAATACAAAATAAAATAATGACAAAATAAAAATGCATCTTATTTATCAAACAGATATTGGAAAATAATTGAGTGCGATGAAAGGCAGGACCAACCCAGTGACGACAATTAATGCCTCGCTAACTAATTTGATTTGTCTGAAACCAGAAAGAATGGATAAAATTCTACTATAGAATAATTTAAAAAAAAATGACTCTACTAGACAGTATATGATGCCAATTTTAAAGCAGTTTATTTATAAGAGTATGGTATAAATACTGTTAAAGCGGCAATGCAGGGTCAGAGACCTCCACCGTTGTGCATGCTTTGGGTACCCAGGGTTTTTTTGTTTGTTAAGTCACGTGATGTGCATTAATGCACGCACAATTAATTCTAATGGCGATAAACTGTTATAACTGTTATAAATTGGCACTTTTCTAGGCTCGCCTTATTTTTAAATTTAAATTTTATAACTGTTTTTTTTTTTTTTTTCAATTATTGCAGTAATTAACGAAATAAAATTACATGAACATAATATAATAATTATTAACACTAAAAAAGTGATCTGAACAATAAAACAATTGGAATAAATAAAAGTTTTAAATAAAATAAAAATTGGGTTAAAAAATTTACAGATTTCACTCATAGAGTAACCATGGGGACATTGAAAATGACTTTATTTTTCTATATAAACAAAACACATGACCAATCTTTACAAATTAATTAAAACGTAATAAGCTGTTTAAGACACCATTATGAGTTCTGAAGTTTCTAGGGGCAAAAAATAAATCTTGTTAATATTCTTTAACTAACTCCATCATAATTTTCTATTCAACCAAAAAAATCGTTTTTTTTTTTAATCTGATATCAAAACTCAAATACCTATTAGGGCAAACAAAAATATGCCCTAAGAATAGTTTTAAGCGCTTATAATTCTGCCCTTAAAAATCAATTACATATATGCCCTTAACAAGTAATTATATGCTCAAAAAAAAAGATGATTATACCTATGCCCTAAAAATATGCTTAATATTGCTTGTAAAAATATATTCTATGGAGGTATGTATACCTATGTAATTTTTAAAAACTGCACTAAAAAGAACGACATATGTAAATCTAAACGGGCACTACCAATAATCTAATTTAGTTACGACTTAAATATTTCAGTAAAATGGATCATAATTGAATGGGCTCTAAATAATAAACCCTGCATGGTATTACCTAAATATTTACGTATACTATAAATAATGAACCATATATTCAACTGACTTCAAAATATTGAGAATATAATGTATGGTTAATAATTTAGGATTCATAACGTTAAGGTTAATTTCACTGCAAAATTTATGTCATAACTAAATTTGATTATTGGTAAGGCCAAACGTCTAGAATTGTGTGCTCTTTTTGTGCTATTTTGTGTGAAAGTCTCGATTTTTGTGCAAGCATAGTTTTTGTTTTATGTAAATCTATATGTTACCTTAATATTAAGCTAGCAAAACTTCTAAGCCGCTTAGCATAATCAGATGAAATAAAAACTTAACTTTTGTGCTCTTTTCGTGCTATTTTGTGCGGAAGTCCCGATTTTTGTGTTAGCATAGTTTTTTGTGGTAGCATATATACCCATATACAGCTAGCAAAACATAAAACAAAAACTATGCTAGCACAAAAATCGAGACTTTCACGCATAAATAGCACAAAAAGAGCACACAATTCTAGTTATTGTTTTAATTGATTATGCTAATGTGTATATGCTAGCTTTATACACGTTAAATCTAAAAACAAAAACAAAATATGTAGTGTTCAAGTGAGATTGTCGAATATAACGTCAATCTGCTGGGGCTAAAAGCCATTAAAACCTATTTGAAATAGGTACATGCATTTTTTTGTAATGGTGAATCGTTTAAATTCATCTACATGGGTTTATTTAAGACATTAATTATATCAAAAATAAAAAACAAAATTTACACGACTGAGTCCCACGAGCTTGCTCTCGTGGCTAATAAATTTTTTGGTACCTTTCAACGAAAGAAATGTTAAAAAGTCAGAATTACTGGGAACATGATTTTTTTACTTTTGGGTTAATATTTTCTAAATTTTCAAAAGCTATCTCTACCTATTGTTTAAGCCGTGTGCGAATTGGGTTAAAATGGATTTGAAATTTTAATTCAATTCACACATTGCCTTAAAATATTTAGAAGTACTAGATAACAAAATTGAATAAAATCGTTCGAGTCGATTTAACCAACTTAAAAATAGGTTAATTTAAAAAACAAGAACTCCAACCCAAATTTCCTTAGTGCCAATTTTTTCGCCATAACCTGAAGTTATGTTTTAATTTTTTGGTAATGCCTACCCCATAGACCTTTATTATTTATTAAATAAACATTATAAGATATTGTACAAGTAATGATTTTAATGAAAAATATACAAAAATACGGCAAAGTATGCACGTTAAACGTAAATATACAAAAATTATGCATTTTCGACAAAACATAGCGCTTAAAAGACAGTAGGTACCTATTTCTTACAAAACTGATTTCTGATCTAATCTCGTCTTAATAGTGTTGCTAGAAAAAAACATGCTCTGGCATATTTTTTGGTGTCCTACATATTACATAGGTATGTATATCGATTTCAAGCAAGCTCAACTCTTGCTTGCACACTCAACTGCATCACTGGCCTTTCCTATAAGACCGCATTGTATTCTATATGGAAAAAAATTAAAAACCTATCATTTTCATTTTCACAAAATCACAACCTACCTACCTCCATAACTATGTAGATGCATACACACATTACACATATACATCATTCAAAAATCTGGCAGAATACCTATCCACTACTTTTGTTGGTTGCCTTGTCTGTTCATTTGTCTTCTTCTGAATGTACTTGTTGTTTTTTTTTTCTCTTTTTGAATATTCTTCATGACCATTCTCCACTGAAGCTTGCCTGTTGACGACGAACAATACTTTTCTTTCTTCGTTTTTTCCCCGTATACCTACGCCTGCCATAATTCATCGCTTGTGTTCGTTTGTTTATTTTTATCATTCTAGTAATGTTTTAGTAACACCAACCAAAAATTTGATAGTTGTCCTCCTATACGCTGGAGTTCATTTTTCATATTCTAAATTCATGTGTTCATTTCAATCATTTCGATTATTTCTTTAGTAACACCAACCAAAAATTTCGTTGTGATGCCCCTATACGCTGGAGTTCATTTTTCATTTATTGAATTTATTTAATTTATTTCATTTAATCATTTTGGTAACACCACAACTCTGTCAAAACGATCCTATAAACATTTTCAATGTTAAAATAGCCTTCGCCTTCCAAAAAGCTGCAGTCATACGTAAGTCGTCTTAATTACAAAAATAAATGAGATTTATTTAATACTAGCCGATAAAACCCGGCGTTGCCCGGGTCTTCTTTAGTAAAACCTTATGACAACCAAATATCGACCAAAAAGATGATTTAAAATCAGCACTCGAAAAATGTTCAGCTTAAAGAGCCCTACACACCATCCATGTTACTTGTCAGGTAACATTGACGTTTTTTTTGTCAGGTAACGTTGACAATTATTTTCCTAAAATTATGCGTGTGGGTTGTGTGGGCTTGCATTTGAATAAAAATGTAATGAACCTAATTATGTACCTACCTACCTGCCTGCCTATAGTGTAATTTTAAGACAACTTTGAAAATCAGACTATTTGTATGTTATGTTATACCTACCTCCCATTACCCCCTAAGGAGCGAACGACCGTGAATTTTGTTAGTAACCACTTGATAAAGAAATTAATAATTTATCAATGAAATGTTAAATTTTTTCTTCTTCTCTACCATATACCTACCATATTCAAAGCATTTTTTCCCAGCAAGGGTTATTGCCGTCTATAAAGAATAATTCCGTGCCAAAAAACCGGAATACATTTCTTACCACCCCACGCATCACTTATCAACATCAAAAAAATTTTACCACTAAATAAAGTAGGTACCTACCTATTAAAATAAAAATACATATGTAGGTAGGTATTACCTAAAAAAAAAAATTTTGAGCCGATTCTGGAAACCAGATCCCTCCTTGCGCACGTTCTTGTCTTCTTGTGTTTCCACATTACATTTAATCTTCATTTAAAATCTCGAACCTTGAAAATCCGATCATTAGAACTCAAGGTGTAAATTTTGCTGATTTGAACGTAATAAGCACCCCCACATCACCTTTGCTTACCTATGCCTTTGACTGTGTAGTTACTCAACAAAAAGAATTAGAAAAACAAATGTATTAGTGATTCAAGTGCCCCCTTACACCTTATTGTGCACGCTCTTGCAACTAAATAAGTTCGTTTCCATTCACCGTCACCAACCACCAACCGCCAAACCAACAAAAATTTCAGTCTTACCTTAAAATCCAACAATTAGAACTCACGTTGTAAATTTAGTCGATTTTCATGTAATAAACATCCCCCTATCCTATTTACGTGCGCCCTTGATTGTGTAATTATTCAGAAATTGAATTATTTTTTTTTTTATTTTTTGACGATGAAGAATAATTCGCTGCCACAAAAAACCTGCATACATATTTTTACCACCCCACCATCACATCACTTATCCTCATGAAAAAATTTGTACCTAACCTAAATAAAGTATATTAAAAAACCAACCACCCACCGCCAAACCAACCAATTTCAGTCTTACCTTAAAATCCAACAATTAGAACTCAAGTTGTGAATTACCTAAGCCGATTTAGTTTTTTTTTTTTTTTATTTGAACTTTCCCTATTACACAAAAACATCAACACAATTCGTCGCCGGTGAAAACAAAACTCACTTCTCGCTCCCACCTACCAAGGCACATTTACTGCACATGGCTTGAATCGTTTTTTTTTTTTTTCGATGAAGATTTTTTACTACCCACCACTTAATTTTCACCAAAAATGTTCCCTAAAAATAAAAAAAGAAAAAACAAAAATACTACCCTACCTAAAAAAAAAAAACAACTCTTTTTTGAGCCGATTCCAGGAATCAGCCCACCAAAAATATGGAATTTGACGATTTATCGTCAAATCCACATGCCACAAAAGGCAATTTTCCATGGCAAAACAACTCCTCCTTATAAATAATTGAGCTTGAAGTAAATGTGAGTTGAAAATCTATAAAACAGAATTTTTCAAGGAAAATACCTACATGCTTGATTTTAGAAAATTTCCATACGATTTTTTTTGTGGTAAGTTTTTAATTTGTTTATTATTCGGTATTTAACAAAAATTTTCTTTTCTGCTGTATCCTATAGCATACCAGATAAGTGAAATTTGTATTATATCTATTTTTTAAAAGAGTTTTTTTGTTTGTTTGTGAGTTTAGTGCATACATTCAGCACTACTGACAACCAAAAAAAGTTACTCTTTTATATAATAGTATAGATATAAGGTGATCCATACAGAGATGAAATTCTGCCAAAAATAGTTCACTAGGGCGTATACGCACTTTTCTTATTTTATTGAATCTTTAATAAATTTAACTACAATTTTTATTTTCGCTCGTCAAGTTGGCTTATATGTTAATTAAAAAAACTATTTTGAGGAATCATCTCTATTTAAAAAAATGTATTTAGATGCGGTATGGAGTTCGTGGGCAAAAGCTAGTTCAATTCAAAACTTTCTCCTTTAAAGATATTTTTTTTTTAAAGCGCAAACTATCCACTATCTAACCTAGCCGTTGGTATGCTGCAAGTATGCTGCAAGTAGCTGTGATTATGATATTAATTCTATTCTCTCAGGACAAACGACAACCCTGTCCTTAATCAGCGGGGGAAAGCATAATCTGAGTAGCTGGCAACCTCAAGTACAAGCTGGAGCATCTGAAAAGTGAAGGTGAATCTGCTGTGTTAATTTTTTACTTGATTAATATTTTATGTCAAAGATGTTCGACGAAATTCTAGAGAGGGACGAGTTTTCAGAAAAGAAATACCTTAAGGCGGCAAAAAAAAAAAATTAAATACGCCACTGATCAATGGGCATTATTTTATCAGCACTGTCACGGTTATCAGTATTCTAGCAAGTGACACCGTCTTTGAATGAAATTTACGTTCTTCAAAGCGGCTTCTACGATTTGTATACCAATTTTCTGTGTGCTGAAGTAGTAAGTATGAAGTACCTTTTAGTATTAATTATACCATTAAGTCCCTATTAACATCATTCATAGAAACATTTTGTTTTGTTTTTTACGGCCATATTATTCACTCAATACATCTAGATTAAAACTTAAATCTGGATGTAAATAATACAAATTCAATGTAAATTCATCTGGATTTAAGTTTAAATCTGGATGTATCGAGTGAATAATATGGCGCGGTTATTATTCTAATTATTGGCTAACTCAATTTAAATTAAACTTTAATTTAAATGTTTCTTTTGAAGTCTTAATTATATTTCGTATACAATTTCTCAAAAAAAGTGTTTAAAAAAAAAAAATTATTTCTGGAAAATTCGACTGTTCAAAAACCAGTGAGAACATTTTTTGAAATTTAAATTTGAATGGACGATTTCATCTTTTCTTTCTAAAAATTTAAAACCTGTTAAATATTTGTGAAACCGAAAATTAGACTACAAATTAAAAAAAATCCTTATAATATTGACATATTAATTTTTTTTATAAAAATTAAAAAAACGAAAATTGTTTATCAAAAATTAATTTTCAAAAAATAAAGAAGTATATTTCTGAAGTTTCATGTCTTTCTAATTTTAACTATTATTTAGTTTAAATTGTAAAATACATGAATGTTTTTGTATCCCACGTCTATAATAATGGCTTTGGGAAGAATCCTTGGCGAAAGCATATTCCTAATTTTTAAGTCTTTTCGATGACCTTCACATCGTCAACGTTATATTAAAATTAATGTATGTACATATTTATGTACAAGGAACTGAACAAAATTTTCAAAAATATTATGCCTTGTACGTTGATGACGTGTCGTGAGGCCTAGAATCTTCTAAAATTACATTTCAGACGTCACCTGTGGCATTTCATCACTTTTACTGAATTCTTGATTATTTTCTATTCGATTAAAAATGTCAATGACTTTTCTTGCTGCCAATTTGGGAATTAAAACCATTACTCTCGTAAAATGCATCATCGAAAATCTAGCAGCAGGCTTTGAAATAAATTTACAAAACCTGCATTTTTATTAATACATTAAAATAAATTAATTATAAAATCAATCAAAATCACATTTAATTCAATTTTATGTCCTTCGTTAACAGTTATGTGCACTCAATCAAAATTCTGATCTCAATTTAAAGTTAATGCCATCCACACATGAGAGCCAGAGCATTGACAATTGACCTGAACAAAAAATATAAGGCATACATAAATTAGTTTTTTATTTAAATATATATATATATTTTTTTTTTAATATTAGGGTTAACTTTATCAGAAAGGTGTTGTTCTTAATTTGAAATACACGCATCATCACACACGATTCTGGGTAAAAGCTCAAAGGGATTTAATTAAAAATCTATATTATGTGATTGTTTATTATATAGGAGGATATAATTTAAAAAAGAAGTTAATATGCACGACTGGATCACACGATATTGCTTTTATAGGGCTAAAAGTGTGACGTATTATGGTTTATTGATGGTACGTATACCTACATTACATACATTAGTATAAGTAAGTATGTCCAAGTATGTAAGTGAGTTGAAACAATTTTTAAGTAATTAAAAGAGAAAATAGCTTGTTTTGTTGAGCTAATGCCGGGCTTACACGAGTGACAAAATGTCATTAATTTTGTCATTTTATACCAATTAACTGTCATAAAACCGAATTATGACAATTTATTGGTATAAAATGACAAAATTAATGACATTTTGTCACTTGTGTAAATCCGGCATAACGATTCTGCAATATTCCACATTTAGCTTGAGAGTTACTGTAGAGCAAATGTGCTGTTATCTAATATTGCTTTATCATATATAAATGTTAAATATATTTTTTGTTTCCATTTTTAAAGATTGGTATAAAATAAATACTATATGAAATCATTTAGCGATTAAAACCAAAAAATTGTAAAAATTAATGCTAACGCAGTTTTTAAGGCCTGAAAGTGAATTAAATTACTAAAGTTAGTTAAAATTTAGTTGAGAAGCCATCACTAAGACAATAATTACAAGGGTAAGACAACCAAATTTTTTAAATAACATATTTTTTTGTTTTTTTAATGATAGTGCCAAATACCTACAAAGGTTGCAACTTTATGCTTGTAAACATATCACTTTCATTACTTTCAAGGTTCTAACTTCCAACTAACAGGAATTTGCGAAATTAAAATATCAAAAAATTAACTCTCATCCGAGACAGGGCCCTGAGCAGGGCTGCCGTTTTGAATAATTGCACGGGAGTATTTCAAGGGATTAGGGGGGAGTATTCTGTATTTGTGGGGAGTACGCAAAAAAAAAAAAGGCTTTTGAATTTAGAATACTTTTTTGCTTATAAACTGATTAAATAACCTCTATTGCCTCTCTTGTTAGGTTTATGCCTATATGTATATGCCACGTTGTGGAATCCAAATGCTATCTTATGGGACAATACACACATATCTGTGGTGGCGAGGGAATGGTGTGACTTGCCATTGTCACGCTGTTTCAGAAACATGAACATAGAGTACCTATATTATCTAGAGAACCGACTTAAGGTGGTTGTTCTCTTCCAACCTACAAGCTGTACTGTGAGGATTTGCCCATTAGATTTTGTATGGGCTAGTTGTCTCGTGCATTTTAAATGGAACCCCAACCACAATATGTATACAGTTTGCCCTATATTTTGAGCATGTATTAGTGGTCCCGTGCATTTGAAGTGTAAAATAAGAGAGTTTTCTCTTACTCAATTCAAATAAAATTTGCGGGTGTTTCAGGCAAGAGGGGTACGAGTCGGTTCTCTAGATAATATAGATACTCTATGAACATGAACATGAACGGCGGTGGCGCACCATAATGAAATCGCCTAAAGATCTCCTTGTTCGTATAAGGCCCAATTCACACAGAAGTGGCAAATGGTGCTGGCGTGGAATTGGTCTGCTACGGGCGTGGAACGGATGTGATGCACTCAATTCAAACAGAAGTGACATCGAATAGGCATTCCGTCAGTTCTCTATTTAGGCCACGAATCACGCAGAGTGATTAAAATGAGTTCTGACGAAGATGAAGATATTTTTGATCTTATGTATCTAGCCCAGATGCAAAAGCAGAGGAGGTACTGGGTTCATCCTTTGTGGTTGGAAAAAGGGAAAAGTAGCGGTACATTCAATGTAATGCGAGAGCTTAAATGTACCCCGAACGTTTTCAAAATTTTTATCGGATGTCCATTGAATGTTTTAATAAGATACTTACCTTAGTAAAAATTGATCTCCAAAAGAAATCCACAAATTGGAGAGAACCAGTCAGCCCAGAAGAAAGGCTTTTAATAACGCTTAGGTAAGTTGAACTTTTTGTTTTATAAAATAATTTAATTTAAACAGAAAAACTAATGCAAATAAAGATAAAGTTAATTTAATTTAAAGCAATATAGGTACTTTTCTTGAACTAATTTGGATCATATTGGATGATTTCATTGAATTCGTGTTCCGGCGAAAATCTAGAATCTTTGTTCAATGGTGGTTCTGCCAAATACACACCTATTGGAGTAGGAACTTCAAAAGTGGTTGATAGTATTTGCTCTACTAAATTTAAAATTCCCATTTTGAATCGCCTTTTCTGGACGCTGTTCATTAACTTCATATCAGGCAGAACACTTTGAAAAAATGCCAAATCAGAGTCTGGAGTGTCGGTTGTCATCGTTGTGTTTTTCATTTCCAGAATTTGTTGTTTTTTTTTTCGAAATACTGATAGGCTTGCTTGTTGACATAGTTGATGGAAGTGGTGGTGGCTGTTGAGTTTTTTTTTCTTCCTGTAACAAGTTGTCTTTGTTTCGGGTGGTGCTTCTGCAGCCCTAATATTTATCGGCTCAATCTCCAAAGACGTGTTGGACGATCGTAAAGGTATACGAAAGGAGGACCGCATCAATTCACTTTTATCGGGTGTCAATACCTCATCAATGTAACTGTAGTCGTCATCCTCAATCGGTTCTGTATTCTCTTCAACTGATGTAACGTCGTCGGCTCCTTCGCCAACTTGATCAACCATGTTACCTTTGCTTTTTCGGGATTTCAAGAAGGGATCCAAAAAGAGGAGATGTGTTGCCAGATAATATTCTTTTACTTGTTTAGCTCTTTGTCCTGATTTTGTCTGCAGTTTCCCCTTATATTTTGAATAGCTCCCTCTTATATTTTTCCATCGTTCTTTGCACTCGGTTACTAAAAAAAAAAAACCTGTCACTAATGTAAATAAAATATGTATGTATGTTATGAAATTAAATATAATATGTACATAACTTAACAAAGGTGTTATACAAAATTTTTCAGAATGATGTTCTGTTCTCAATTCTCAGTTGCAGGTACTTCGCGACAGGATGTTCATTCAAAGCCTTATCCTTCTACTTTCTTAAAGGCCATTCTACTGTACAACAGATCGTACATCACACTGCCCAGATCATATGGACAAAATTACAACCTGTGTACATGCCAAAACCTTCAAAATCTAAATGGAAGCAAATAGCGGACCGGTATTACGAATTATGGAACCTCCCCAACTGTCTGGGTAGTGTAGATGGAAAACATATCCGAATAAAAGCACCGCCACGGTCAGGCTCTGCATTCATTAACTATAAAGGTTTTTTTTCAATAGTTTTACTTGCGGTGGCAGATGCTGATGGCCTATTTGTGACTATCGATGTGGGTGAATTTGGCCGCAATAGTGATGGAAGAGCATTGAAAAATAGTAGCTTCGGAAAAGCCTTAAAAGAAAGACGCCTCAACCTACCTGAACCAGCTGCACTTCAAGGAGAAACTCACCCCATTCCCTATTTTTTTGTTGGTGATGAAGCCTTCCCCCTTTCTAAAGAATTGATGAGGCCCTTTTCTCGGAGGGAGTTGAACAAAGATGAACAAAAATTTTTTAATGTAAGATGTTCCAGGGCACGGAAATCAGTCGAATGCGCCTTTGGAATGCTTACTACTAAGTTTGGACTTCTCAGCTCACCTATTCGGTGTGACGCTGCTAAAGTTGATATTATAATTCAAGCAATGTGCGTGTTGTATAACGCCATAAAGGAGTGCGATGGAACATTTTCAAAGCCTCAATATGAAAATGTTATTAGTACAGATTCTTACTCAATGATACAATTACAAACAACAAATAACGCTAAGGATATAAGAAATTATCTGAGCAAATACTTCAAAGACCGCGCTCCAATTCCTCATCAAGACAGATATTGTTAGTGAATTTTGTGAACTTTGTATGACATTTTTGAAGATAAATAAAAGCCAGTGCGTGCTATGTTGTACATAATATATTATCATTAACAATTTTATATACATTGTTATATTGTTTGCTACTATGAGTTATAAATAAAACAAATTTATGGTGAACTTACCATTTACTGCAAATTTCTGTGCTATTTTTTGCCATGTCTGGTCCTGCACACTTCTATTGCAGTAATCTGCTCGCATGTGGTCGTATAGATTTGGATGAATATGAATTTCATCGCAGAATTCAATGTTGAATTCATAATCATCCCTCATTGTCATTTTGTTTGCATTCACATTGTATTTTATTTTGTAGTTTGTACGAACCAAACCACAGATACTAATTTAAAAATAAAAGTGCCTGTTCACATTGTATTTTTGATGAACGGCGCATCCAGTGAGATGGTAGATTTTATGTGAGTAAGAAAGAGAAGGGTATAAATTCCACCCAAATTATGCCGATGCGCCATTTTCAATAAATATTCTCGGATTCAGCCCAAAGACAGGTAAACAAACTCATTTGCTTATGACGAGTGACAAAGCGAGGTAGAATCACAAAAACGTGTTTTTTTACACATACTTTTGCAATCCTATCAATTTGCTCACACATACCTATGTAATCTTGTAAACAAACAGGAATGACAGTCAAGGTTTCGTATATTTATAGAATTTCTTTGATACGAACGAGGAGATCTTCATTATGGTGCGTCGTTCATGTAGGCCACTCGTGTTTCTGAAACAGCGTGGCAATGGCAAGTCACACAATTCCCTCGCTACGTCATCTCTGTGTGTATTGTTCCATAAGGTAACATGCGGATTCCACAACGTGGCATATGAATCCACCACGCCAGAACCACATCAAAACCATATGCCAGTTCTGTGTGAATTGGGCCTAAGGTATTTTATAAAAATAGGACACCTGTCAGCTGTCATTTCGGTTTTCCTGCAAGCTGAAACTCAAATTGCATATGTGAGCAAACTGATGGAATAGCAAAGGCGATTTAAAAAAAAAAACACCGCTTGTATGATTATCTACGTCCTCGTCATACTCGAAATTAGTTTCGCTTTCCTATTTTTATATTAATTCGGTATCTATGGTTTGTTTTAAAAAAATATCTTGCTCATCTTTGCCATCGTCTATTCGCTGTCACTTCTGTTGGAATTGAGTGCATCACATCCGTCCCACGTCCGTAGCAGACCAATACTATGCCAGCACCATATGCCAGTTCTGTGTGAATTGGGCCTTAAGATGGCGACGACGCGAATGTGGCATGGCTCCTACGGTCGGCGCGTGGTAACTCATTTTTTGCATGTTCAGATAATCATTACTTCATTACTCATATTTTATTATATAAAGACGAAACAAATATTTAGTTTGTCCGCGGTAATCTCAGAAAGTATTCAACCGATTTACTTAAAATTTTTTTTATTCTTTATAGAATGTGATAGGATTTTTTTGTTTGTTAAATATCTTTGTTGAGTTAGATTATTGACTTTTAAAAAAAATTTCGTACACTTTTTGTCGAGGTTGACCAACATTATTTAATGATGCTTTTCAACCTGCTTGATATTTAAGAAAAATGAGATTGTTTGTATAAATTTAATGGCGCAAAGTTTTAAACAGCCTGATGTTAAGGTATGAGCATGATACTATTTAACAATTTTCTAACTTCAAAACTCTTTACTAAAATATTCTTAGTTTTAAACATTTTCTAACTAGTATCATACTAAACCTATATTTTTCTAGCTGACACACCCCAAAAACAGTGACAGTTCAACCCATTTTTGCAATTGTAGCTGCCAAAGTGACACTTGGATTTAGTATGATACTAAAAAGATAAAATAGGCATTTGGCGACTTTAACTTTAGTAAAATGTTAAAAAGATAATGCTATGCTAACTCGTTTAAAATTTGGAAAAGCCGGTTTTTAACCTAGCATCATATTAAAAATGCTTTAACATCATACTAAATCGTCTAAAATTTTGCGCCAATGTAATCATTATTAAGATAAAACGAATCAGGGGTCGTAAGAATCTGTTCGTCTGCTAACCTTAAACATAATTCAAATTATTCAAAAAAATGCAAAACGTTTCAATCCTTAAGGAGATTGCATTGATCCTTGCTCAAAACGTAGGCATTTAGTAAAATTTTGGTAAATAATATGGTAGAAATTGCAATTAGCCCTATTGAGCACTGCTCTGATACGATATTATTTATTAAAACTAGCGAAGAAACACGATTGCGTGTCTGCTAGTTATTTTATAATTATTACCGAAATTTTCAATCCACGGACTAATGGCACTGGTACACCAAAATTGCTGTAGATTCCAAAATCGGCATGAGTATTTTTTCATCGTCACAAGCTACCACCAAGTAAGTTACTATCAGAGCTGTAAAATTTCAAGTACAAGTACAAGTACCAGCACTAGTACCGGGACTTATACTTTAACTTGAGTACCCTGGTACTAGTACTTAAAAAAAAAAACAAGTACCAGTATTTTTCAAGTATTTGGATACTTAGTACTTAAGTGGTACTTCAAGTACTTGACAAGTACTTTTAAGTACTTCCAGTACTTTTCACCATATTTCAAGTAAAGTAAATAAAATAACTAAATAAAAGACGTTGAATCGAAGAAAATTACTTGAAGTACTTCCAAGTACTTGAATTACATTACCGCAGGGTACTTAAGTAGAAGTAACCAGTACCTAATACTTGTACTTGAAAGGACTGAAGTCCTGGACCCTATTTCATAAAAAATTGACAGGTGAACATTCTACAAATTTGTCACACTTCTCTGACAAATTTCTATCTCATAAAATATTGACAGGTGACAAATTTGTTAGAAAAATACAATGACAAATTTTCATCACAATTTTGTCATTGTCATATACTGACAAATGGAAAAATCTGTTTTCAGTTGGCCAGCGAATTTTTTCTCCCAAGAGGTATTCTGCCATGAGATTACAAACAAATCTGACACACCGATGAATTGAAGTTTTTGAAATACCCTGTTCATCAGCAACTACATACACGGTACTGTGTTCCACTTCCAAGCCAAGTTAATGCACAAAGAAGTTGGGTTTTAGCATCCAAAGAGTAATTTCTCCGCCAATTCTCGATAAAAGATATTTCACGGCTGTTTATTTCTTTAAATTGAAATTCAAACGCGTCAAAATCATTATTTGTTCACCGTTTAAAATCTCGAGGGTGCCGGCGGCGTATAACACAGAGTTCCAACTGAGAATCGTTATCACTTTCACTTAAAAAGGTATTATTTAGCATTTTATCTGAACTTCTGTCTTTTAATTGTCAACACTTGATCGTAACTGAGCTTCCTCTCACAATTGTCAATTACATAAATACTGACAAGTATATGTAAATTGTATGTTTTTTTTCATCTCATTAAAGAATTGTCAGTACAAATTTGTCAGAAAATTCCCGACAAATGTCCAAAAATACTTTTCAGTTCATTGTCATGACAATTCTTTTTTGAACCGAAAAATTGACAACTTTCGGGTATTTTCCAATAGTTCTACAAAATTGCCAAATTGTTTTCGGAATAGATTTTGACAATTGACAAGTTTTAAATAAACAAATTGTCGGCTGTCACAATCGTCAATGTTTATGAAATATGGTCCTGAAATACTTAAGTACTTTACAAGTCTGGTTAGTATACAGAACCAAATATTAACTCCGAATACATTTTCTGGCAGTGTTTACTTTTGGTAGTCTGTTTCCGTCCTTTTTTTCATGTAGAAATCACCATCGAAAAATGTTAACTTCCGTCAAAAAAAATATGAATATGAAATAATTTTTTGCCGCCTCTAAAATCTTGCTGCCCTGGGTTTAGCCCATTCTACCCATTTGGTAAATATAACCTCGCCCGAGAGTAACTCTCGAGAGTTTACTCTCAAATGGACAAGCCACCTAAACAGAAGTTCGGGCAGGGTTTTGTAATTAATTTAAATGAATTTGTCCGTTTAGCCTCTATAGCTTGATGTATGTCAAACATAAATGAATGTATGTTCCAGTCGCACTGAGTAGTGAAAGTATTTATTGGATTTCTCGTTTTATGAAACCAATACTTGTGGTTTTATGGGGAGAAAAAATAGCAATGAATGAAATGTAATCAAAATGAGAAGATTAATTAAATTGTATGGCCAATTGTAGTGGATGAATTATTATCCTTAGATAAATAAAATGCTGAGATTGTTAAAAATTGTTTTTTATATTTAAAATGTCTCGCTTCGTTTTAAATTTTACATGTTTTTTTTTCTATCTAAGTGCATTCAATTGGTTTAGATATAAAATAATAAAATGGATAAGCTTCCTCAATTAATCGAATTAATATTCAGCTGTGTTTTTCGACATAATATTGTCAATAAGTGTGTAACGTAGATAGGAACTAAAGAATTTTTTTTTATACTGAACTATCAAATTTTATGAAGGGAATTTGGGGGAACATTGTATGGTTACTTGTTTCGTTTCAGTAATTCACAGTAAAAAAGGAACCATGTCAGGAATTTTATAGACAAATAGATGAAAGAAATTTATGTATGATTTTTTATAGGCAATACTTATAATAAGAACTCAGAAATATAAGGAATATCGTAAACGAATTCAACACAACACCTGGGTCCTGGGAGCTCTACTGTAAGCAATACATTGGTAAAAATGAAAAACGAGTACAAATTGTTAAAGACAAATCTAAATATAAGCATTCGCTTATTGAATTAACCTAAATCCCGGTTTAACCTAAACACAATTATGTAGGTTTAGCATTGATAGAAATACACGTTTGGAGCAGAGATAAACGACTCGAGCATGGATTTGACTTAAAGCTTGAGAAATCCTTACATTGTTTTTCCTATGTATGTGGGCATTAGAACAGGTTTCAAACAACAGTAATTAGCCCAGGAATTTTGTGCAAAATGTCTAAATTTTGGTAATAGGTTTGAAATTTCGTAGGGTTGTAGAGCTAGTTTAAAGGAGTACTTAAGGAATTATCCCCGCATCTAATTGTTTAGGAATTCCTGCAATCAGTGTTTGAAAATATAAAATTAGGTTAAACAAAAATAAAAAAAATATTACGGTACATTTAAAAAAGTTCCGAAGCATCTCAAATAATTCGAAATTTAATTTTATACAAGATTTTTAACTTTTTTTTTGTCTACAGTACCTTTAATTTGGAAAATTTTGTATTGAAAGTTGAAAATGTTATTTTTTAAACAATTTTTTTGCGGTTTTTTCCATAAAAATACAATAGTTAACTATTTTTAGTAAAAACAAAAAATACAGCCTTATTCACTATCAAATTTTGCGTCATTTGGTATATTTTTTAAGCTTCTTCTTTTTATCTTTCTGTAAAAAAAAAATATTTTATTTAAAGCAAAATCGTAAAAAAAATTAACGTATATGAAAAAAAAATCTAACGGTGCATTTCAGAAAATTGAAAAATTTCTTAAACGACGTAGAGTTGAATTTATTACAAGTTGGTAGACATTTTTTTTATATAATACCGTTAACTTGGTCTATTTGTATTCAAAATTTGGCAAAAGATTAAACTAAAAATTTTTTTTTACACTATTTACTATTAAAATGGAATAATGAGGTAAATTTTATAAAAAAACAAAAAACACAGACTTTTTTCGTATTGAATTTTGCATCGTATGAATCTTATTACCAACATTTAGAAGTTTGTAGCTATGGAGCAATGTTTTTGTTTCCTGAGCTAATTGTAAAATTTTGTAAAACTGTGAAATGGGGTTATGTTCCATTAAGTCCGTGTCTAGCTTAAATGACCTTTGTACCTTGAATATTCAAAACTTAATATAAAGAATGATGTAATATCGTGTAAAAATTCGAAAATTCAACAAAAGTGTCGAAATTTGTTTTAAATTTGTGGGTTATTATAAAATCAGTAATATTTTCCAATTGACATTTAAACAAAAAAATAAATATAAAACATGCATCACTTTATACAGAATTTAAATGAAAAGCTGAAAAACGATTGGCAAAACAATTAAAAAAACACCTCTTTTATGATATTTGTTTGCTAAGTTGAATGCTTAATGGAAAGATCTGCAGCCATGACATATGTTTACTTTAAAATGTGCTCCCAACGATAATAACTGACGTGACAAAGGTTAAAAACTTAAGCAAAGCAAAGATGTTAAATAGCACCTAATGACTTTTTGCACTTAGTTTGACCATTAATAGACAAATGTTAAGCTACTACTGTTTAAAAAGAAAACAAAATATATACATATAACTTCATTTGAAGCTTAAATGGTTTTTCGAATCAAATAGAGGAAGATTTAATATATCCGTTCACATATCAACACCGATGTTTTATATGTAGGTACATATATCTAAATCTATATAACATTTGAAATAAAATTTTCGAACTCATTTATGTACCTATTTGTTTTTGCATATTAATAAAATTATGTTTTTATTCCCTGGGACACATACACAAATTATAATTTTAAAGAGAATGAAATTCGTTTTTTTAATTCTTAAACTCAAATTATGGCAAATATAGTTATATAATAAGGCATATCGGTATATTATTACAATGACTATAGGAGAAAGTGCATTGAAGTCAAAAGTCATATACCTATCAAATTGTTTTTTTTTTTTAATTTTTTTTTTTTTTTTTTAATGTAGTAGCCGTGGCGTGATGGTTAGTGCGATGGACTGTCATGCCGGAGGTCTAAGGTTCGATCCCAAGCCTCGCCACCTATTTATTTGAAAGAAAAAACGGCTACTGCCTCTTGCGAGGAATTGACAAATCCTCCAAGAGTATCTCCTGTCACAGAAAAGTGCCGCTCGTTAACCGTTCGGATTCGGCAATAAACTGTAGGTCCCCTCCATTCCTGCAGACACGCACACAGGAATGGTTGAGAGTTGTAAGTCACTAGGCCCTAGTTCTTCATGAGCTGTTGTGCCATCAAATTTATTTATTTATTTAAGACAACATTTTATTTTAATTATTTTTATTTTGTGAAAATTTGGTTATCAGGTGCAAACCAGCAGCACCTGTTATGCGTGAAACAGATTAAGGGGCCAGTTATAGCTACCATTGAAAACCATAATTGAAAATTTTAATTGTTAATTTTGGGACATTTTTAAAGTCAAATCAGTGAATATTTTGATGCCAAGATATAGGCCATGACTTGAATTATTATTCCAGCCTAAACTTCGATGTAAAATGGCTTTTTCAATGACCATTGGTAAAGTAGTTCAATCATTGAAATAATAAAAGTCGTTTTAAGTGGAAAGTTTGGCCAAATTGAAATATTTTTTTTGACTAGAATAATAATTCAAACCATTACCTATATTTTGGCATCAAAATATTTACCGATTTGACTTTCTAAACATCCCAAAATTAACAATTAAAATTTTCAATGATGGTTTTCAATGATAGCTATAACTGGCCCTTAAACCAGCAACATCACCAGCACCGTCAACAGCAAACATCACGCTGGCCAGCGCAAATATCTCAAACAAATTGCCACCAGCAACAGCACCTATATATTTGTATCTGTTTGACGTTTCAAATCAAAGCATTTTCTTCATGGTACCACACCAGCAACAGCAAATTTAGGACTTAGGCCTAACGGCGGCGCCGCCGCCGTTGACGTTCCTGTTGCTGTTCTTATCTGTGTTGCACAATTGAAATACATTGGTTCTAAATTAATGGCGGCCGCTGTTGCTGTTGACGGTGCTGTTGCTGTTTCAATCTGTTTCTCGCTTTAACTAAAGTTTCACAAAATCGGTTAAGTCAAAAACAAAAAACACATTCACATTTTCATGATATGGCACATGATATAAGCTTTCGCGAAACTCGTCTAACTTTGTCACTTCTTGTATCATAATTAAAACACAGGAGAACATTGAGACTAGCTATTTTAAGATTTACATGGCCAGGCCCGTAGCCACAGGAATAAACTTAGTCTTCGCTTTTGTTACTTTTTTAGATAGGCCAGTCGGCAGAGGTATTTTTTTTGCGAAAATATACTGATTAAATTTTATGATTGAAATTAGTAGGTTTGTTATATTAAGGTATACAAATAAAATGGCTCAGCTGTAAGTGTTTTGAGTAAGCCGCCATTTCGAAAAACGCTTTGGAACCAATATCTTGAGAACGGCTTATGGTACACAAAATTTGTGAGGACCTTTTGAATTGGAAATTTAATTATCTTTCCTTTTTTATAGAACATTTTTTTTAAAGGACTTACACTTTCTGAGTTAGGGCGCCTTAAAGTACGCTTTTATTAGTTTTTCCCTAATATCTCCTTAATGGTTGATATTATGAAAAACAAATCTAGAACAAAGCATGCTTTAAGGCGCTTTAGCTCTGCAAATATAAATCCTTAAATAAAATGCTATAAATAGAAAAGAAAGATATGTAGTTAAATTTCCTGTAAAAAAAAAATATTTAAAATTTTGTTTACCATAAGCCGTTTTCGAGATATTGGCTAAAACGCACCTTTTTTATGGAGATATACTTAGAAACGACCCACCTACCAATTCCAATTATAAAATTTGATCATTATTTTTTTGCATTATGGAAAATCTTTTTTGCCTCTGGCGACTGGCTTAAAAATTTAGTTTGGAATGGTGTTGAACTCGGTTTTCTAGGCGATCACGTAACTTTCCAGGAAGCCATATTCCATGGAAGATGGAATATAAAATCTTTCTCAGTCGCTTCTCTGGGTGGCTTGCATTCGAAATGTCCAATTTTCCATGACTGGCGCATAAATCAGGCTGAATTTGACTGATGGCATGGGTTATATTGGCTTTGAGGCCTTTGGTTTCAATTGAAAGGTTTCCCAAATAAGATTTTATTAAGACCCCATATGGGCATATACAAATTTCTCGCTTTTTACAATTGTATATCGCACCCAAAAATCTGGCAAATTAAAATCTCTCATTTTAGTTTTTGTTCAATACCCTAAGAGGAACATCGGATTTGCGTGAGTGAGACAGAGGGGACCTAAAAAGGGGGTTTAAATACTTTGCTTTACACTTAAATTGCAATAAAGTCAAAAATTTTGTTTTCGACTTTAGTGCATTTGACTTAATTTTATGCCACCCCATTGCAAATTCTATACTAACTTGACATACATAAAATAAAATATAAATTTGATGGCACAACAGCTCATGAAGAACTAGGGCCTAGTGACTTACAACTCTCAACCATTCCTGTGTGCGTGTCTGCAGGAATGGAGGGGACCTACAGTTTATTGCCGAATCCGAACGGCTAACGAGCGGCACTTTTCTGTAACAGGAGATACTCTTGGAGGATTTGTCAATTCCTCGCAAGAGGCAGTAGCCGTTTTTTTCTTTTAAATAAATAGGTGACGAGGCTGGGGATCGAACCTTAGACCTCCGGCATGACAGTCCATCGCACTAACCATCACGCCACGGCTACTACTTGACATACATAGGCCGAATTATTTTGTTCTTATTGCGAAATTTTAGATTTCGAGATTTTATTATGCGAGATTATGCCAGCCATCTAAAACCTACGTCTAATAAGTTTGTAGTAAATAGCGTGTTTGAAAATTTCACAACAACCGCTAAGAACAAAAGAACGCATTTTTTTTGTGTTAAAATCTTGTAATTTAAAATTTCGCAAAAACAAAATCACGCATTTTATAAATCTCGCAAACGAAGAAAATTATTTCACTTTAAAATTTTAATAACCCATTTTTTGTATCCACATTCAAGGAGAATGAAGTAATTAGGTAAGTCCGAGATTATTATTATACTTTTCCAATGCGAAATCTCAGAAGTGGAAGATTTTGTTGATACAAAGTTACGAGATTTTGCATTGGAAAAGTATAATATTAATCTCGCAAAATCTCAGAAGTGGAAGATTTTGTTGATACAAAGTTACGAGATTTTGCATTGGAAAAGTATAATATTAATCTCGTACTTACCTAATTACTTCATTCTCCTTAAATGTGGATAAAGAAATGGGCTATTAAAATTTTAAAGTGAAATAATTTTCTTCGTTTGCGAGATTTATAAAATGCGTGATTTTGTTTTTGCGAAATTTTAAATTACAAGATTTTAACACAAAAAAAAATGCGTTCTTTTGTTCTTAGCGGTTGTTGTGAAATTTTCAATTTTGATACGTGAGATTTTCAAATTAGATTTTAATAAATGCGGTCTAATCGTTCCGAACTTTTCAACTTGATTTTTCTTTCAATTAAAAAATATTAATTTTAATCAGTTCATTTGCTCTTTGTACTGTTGGATTTCATTCAAGTCGTTTAATTTTTAACACTTGAATAAAAATGGAAATTAACAAAAATTTGCATGTAGTTACTAATAATTAACCAACATTTTGCAAGAATTTATACTAGTTGTAAATATTTTAATAGTTTTTTTTTATAATAATAATTTAGAAAACAACTTTTAGCTTTTACAAAAAAAACTTAAAATATACATAGGTTATACAGAGCTCAGCCATTGCAAATGCAATACATTATTATTTTTCAATAAATCTGTTCTTCATCGATGAACTTCATGCATAGCACAAAACACACTTTACAGATTGCAACTTTATAATTAAATTAAATTGCTTTGACAAGTTTTTGTTGTTTTTTTTTTAAATTTTTTCTAAAACTAGTTTTCATTTTCACGATTGGTGGCGTTTGTTTGATTTTGTTGGTAAATTTTTATAGCAGAGTCTTATGGAAAAACATTGAGAAGAGAAGAGGCTTTGTTGAAAGCTTTGTACGTTTTGCAAGTTGCAACAGCACGACAACATATACTTAAGTTGGCTTTAAACATGTTGGGTCAAATGAGATGTGGTTTATGTGGGCCATTTCAATTGGCAAATTTACCAGTTTGGTTATGCTAGTTTGCAATCAGAAAATACTTGCAGCTTCCTGTGGATATGAAGAAAAATAATGTAAGTATGTAATGTGTATTTTTCTTGATGTTGAAATGAGTTATACCACTAGCAGGAGTAGTTATATATTTTAACACCATGAAATATGAATAAGGCAGTAGCGAACGAAAGACAAGTTACATTTGTAATTATTGCTTTTATGCTTGATGTCGTTGATGTGGATGTGGTTTATCGCACGAGTGCACCCATTATCGGGAAGTTGTGATGGTAGAAGGTTTTTTTTTACAATAAAAATTTGATGTAAGAAGAATATTTCAAGCGTTCAATTAAAAATTTTGCAAAAATGAAGAATAGAACTCTGTAGACTTTTTTTTATTAAAAGTATGGCTGAGTTCCAAAATGCATCAGATGCGCAAATGGCGCATCAAAATTTTTTTAGCTGCTTCGATTTAAAATATTTTATTTTGCATTCCGAAACTTATGCAATGTAATATTTCTACAAAGCATCAAGTTTGCGTTGCTAATGCGTATGAAAAATTTAGGCATTACTTTCGCATTAAAACAATTTTTGCATTTCGGAACTCTGCCTATATCTCCATTACACCGGATCGTATTCTAGAAAATGTTGGTTGGGCATTGTCATAGCACTGTTTTATTTAGGTAATATGGCAGCACAAGTTGAGCACATCGCAACACAACCATTTTTTATTTTGTACAAAAAAAAAATGGTTGTGCTACGATGTGCTCAACTTGCGCTGCGTTGTGTCGTAAATATTTTTTTCAAATTCGCAAGTTCTCAAATTTTACGGATGAAATTTGTTTTAAATATAATTTTTCTAACAACTTACAGTTGTGCTGTTTGTGCTCAAAAAATAATACTAAGAACCAAAAAGATAAAACAAAAATTCGCAATTTGTAACTTTAACGACTAAATTGTTGCGAAGCAACTTAGCGTGAAGTTAGCACCGCCATTTTCAAATTTTTCAAAAAATAAAGAATTTGCTGTAATATGCCAAACTTGTGCCGTGAATTTGTTTTTTTGCAATTTGCAAATTTTACCGATCGTAGTTTTTTGCAAAACTTTGATTTTCAAAAAAATTAAATTTGTGCTATTTTGCTATTTTGTGCTCAGTTTGCGCTGCCAAGTGACAAAAGGATAAAAAAATATTCGCATGTTTGCAGCTTTTAGAGTAAAAAATTAATTTTGCGAAGCGTGAAGTTAGCATCGCCATTTTCGATTTTCAAAAAAATAAAGGTTGTGATGTATTGTGCTTAACTTGTGCTGGCTTTATTTTTTTTTTGAAAATTCGCTAATTTTACGATTTTACGAATGTGAGAAAAATATTAACGCCACATCGCGGCATAAATTGAGCACAATACAGCACAACCTTTAGATTTTAGATAGATAGATTTTTATTTCGTTATAAGTTTTACAATGGTTTGTTACCGCACATTTTACATTATTTAAGAGATTCGATACAATATATCTTTCAGCTTAAATATTATTTATTAAGGGTTCCTTTAAGTTTATTTTTTTTAATTAAACATTATATTTAGAGGAAACATGATAAAACCTCCATTCGAAAGAAAAAAAAATATATAAGATATGAATTATCTAAGATACCTTAAAACTAATGACTAGAAGAGAAGAAAAAAAAATAATGTGATAGAAATTAAATAATGATGAAAATTCATACATTTAAGAAATAAATAAATAAATAAATAAATTAATTAATTAAAAAGAATAAATAAACAAGTAAAATAGATAAACAGATGAACAGATTAACAAGTAAACAAATTAATTTATAAATGAATACATCAATTACCAAAATAAATAAATAAAAAGTTAACGAAATAAACAAATAAATAAAATGAATAAATAATTTTATTAACAAAATAAATAAATAAATAAATAAATAAATAAATAAATAAATAAATAAATGAATAAATAAATAAATAAATAAATAAATAAATAAATAAATAAATAAATAAATAAATAAATAAATAAATAAATAAATAAATAAATAAATAAATAAATAAATAAATAAATAAATAAATAAATAAATAAATAAATAAATAAATAAATAAATAAATAAATAAATAAATAAATAAATAAATAAATAAATAAATAAATAAATAAATAAATAAATAAATAAATAAATAAATAAATAAATAAATAAATAAATAAATAAATAAATAAATAAATAAATAAATAAATAAATAAATAAATAAATAAATAAATAAATAAATAAATAAATAAATAAATAAATAAATAAATAAATAAATAAATAAATAAATAAATAAATAAATAAATAAATAAATAAATAAATAAATAAATAAATAAATAAATAAATAAATAAATAAATAAATAAATAAATAAATAAATAAATAAATAAATAAATAAATAAATAAATAAATAAATAAATAAATAAATAAATAAATAAATAAATAAATAAATAAATAAATAAATAAATAAATAAATAAATAAATAAATAAATAAATAAATAAATAAATAAATAAATAAATAAATAAATAAATAAATAAATAAATAAATAAATAAATAAATAAATAAATAAATAAATAAATAAATAAATAAATAAATAAATAAATAAATAAATAAATAAATAAATAAATAAATAAATAAATAAATAAATAAATAAATAAATAAATAAATAAATAAATAAATAAATAAATAAATAAATAAATAAATAAATAAATAAATAAATAAATAAATAAATAAATAAATAAATAAATAAATAAATAAATAAATAAATAAATAAATAAATAAATAAATAAATAAATAAATAAATAAATAAATAAATAAATAAATAAATAAATAAATAAATAAATAAATAAATAAATAAATAAATAAATAAATAAATAAATAAATAAATAAATAAATAAATAAATAAATAAATAAATAAATAAATAAATAAATAAATAAATAAATAAATAAATAAATAAATAAATAAATAAATAAATAAATAAATAAATAAATAAATAAATAAATAAATAAATAGATAAATAAATAAATCAATAAATAAATAGATAAATAACAGCACAACCTTTATTTTTTTGAAAATCGAAAATGCTGGCCTAACTTCATGCTAAAAAATAGGTTACCCTTTAAAAACTATATATGCTAAGCATGATTTATTTTTTAAATACGGCACATGGCAGCAGAAATTGAGCACATAGCAACACAACCATTTTTTTACGAAAAGCCAAAATGGCGGTGCTAAGTTCACGCACATAATTTCAAGCTCAAATATCTCGACTTTCCCATGAACTATTTTGAAAATATTTCATTCATATAACAAGTTTAACGTCTCCGTTCCAAACTTGTCCGTGTACAATAAACTCTTAGCTTAAAGCCTGTATAGTAAAATAGACATTCTTTTTGGGAAAACCCAATTCGCACCAGGGCAGCCTGCACAAGCCTTATAGATAAATTGACAGTAAATTTATCATAAAATTAAGATCCGCGTTCGTTTTATTCTTTATATCAGCATTTTATTCACTGTGTTTTTTCCTCTAAATTCAGATAGTTATAGATAAAAAGTTGAACAAAATTATATGGAATTATTCAAAAAATTAGTCAATGGATAGTTAGAAGAAAAGCGAGGAATACTTTTTAATATTATGAAGGAAGCTTTGCGGTCGGTGGAGTAAAAAAGAAAAAAATTCCCTGGAAAAAAGAAGTTTGGCAACGTTACCCTAACCAAACCCCATATCGCCAAGCAGAATGAATAAATAAATAAATTTGGTGGCACAAACGGCTCATGAAGAACCAGGGCCTAATGACTTACAACTCTCAACCATTCCTGTGTGCGCGTCTGCAGGAATGGAGGGGACCTACAGTTTATTGCCGAATCAAAACGGCTGGTGAGCGGCACTTTTCTATGACAGGATATACTCTTGGAGGATTTGTCACTTCCTCGAAAGCCAAGCAGAATGAAGTATCGCTAAATTGTAATTATTTTGTTATCAATTTATCATTTGGGGTGTTCAAAAAAAATGATATCTCGGAGATTTCTCCACGTCAAAAAATGAGCAAGCGAATCCAATTTTTTTTCCTCAGAGTTTTAACAGCAAAACCGAGAAATTTTGCTGAGGAATCTTGTTCACGTAACTGAGAATGCTGAGGGCTCTGAGATCTCATTTTTCTGAACATGCCTATTGGCTCTTTTCTTTTAAGTGTAAAATTATTTGAAGTTATAATACCTTAAAAAAATTGGAATTGGAAATACTGCATGAGTTTTTAAATTATTATTAATAGAAAAAATTGTTCTTATTAACTTTCAAAAACAACGACTTACTGGCTGAACAGAATGGTGATGTAGATGGAACTGGAGCCGGAGCTGGAATAGCTGTCAAAATATTGAATACACGCAAATTCAATGTTGCGAAGACAACGGAACGTATTCGCATACGGAGCTGCAGACGCAGACGGAAGAGTTCACCAACTTTTAACTTTTCACGTACGACACTTTTGACGTTTCAATTTGTATGAAGAAAAAAAACAACTTTTTGGGTCGGAAAAAAATATTGTGGTAATAATGTGGTATAATGTGAATTCTGAGCTTGTACACAAGAATATTCTTTTGTTTTTCTTCAAAATACTTTCAAAGCTGTACAGCTATATTGTGGACATGTAAAAAAAATAACGTACGACACTTTTTGACACCTCTTCCAGTTCCGTCTGCGGCTCCAGTTCCGTCATTCTATTTTGTTTAGCCAGTTATTTGACCCATCCTCTAGTGGCGAATAAAAAACTGGGTAGAATTAACTGCCTTTAAAACTCTACATGATGCCTTCTGTCCTTAGAGAGGAACCCAGCGCAGCACCTTTGTAACATGTTTCTAAATGAGTTTTGCAGTGAAAAAACTAAAGGGGTTTTAGTTATAATTATACGAGTAGTACCCGGTGACATTTGGCTTTCCACCTTCAGCCAGAGTCCACACATACAAACTATAAATCGCATAATTATTTTTTTTTACAAGAAAACGAAATTATTGATAGAAAGTAATAATTTTTTTTTTTTTTGCACATAATCAATTTTGTGAGACCACAAAACGAAATGTTTGTATCTAAACTTAGTTTTAAAAATCGTCGACACTTTATTGATAAAAAAAATGGTAGGTGGTAAGACCCAAAAATAAAAAAATGTCAAAAAAACGCTAGGAAAAAATTAGCTACAGAAAGACGAAAAAATTTGCGAGACCCACTTTTTGTCTTCCCTTTAAATATCATCGTTATACCAAGTTTGATTAATGTCTCGAGTTCAATTTTTTTTAAGAATGCAAAACTTTCCATAGTACCTTGACAATACGTCTTCGAGCATACAAAGTTTAAAATGTCTTAATTAATCTCTCGCATAAATTAACACCTGAATTTTGGTTAAATTTTATTTGTCTCAATTTGTATAATTTGCACCAAAGGAAAACGCCTTGGAAGTTCATTTGAAAAATTTTAATAAAATATGAGACATTTTTTATTGTTTCTATTTCCCACTAGAATTATTTCACAACAAAAATGCACATATTTTATTTAAAATTCCACCCGAGTTGTTTGATTTCATCATACTCAAACTTATATATATTTATGTAGGTACGCATTTGAATTAAAACTAGGTTTTCAACTAAAAGAAAAATGGTCAAACCAGTTTGATAGAATGCAAAATTTACTTGAATTTTATTTTGTGACCTTCGAAAGAATTCATAGGTACCTATCAAAATTACTGATTCTCTCTAGACGTTTATCTATCAAGCACTTCTATATTTAAAGTCCAAGCTTTGATGATAAAAATATTCTAAGAGCTATTATTCTTGAGGAACTTGTTGTTGAACTTTGTAGTTTTTTTTTTTTTTAGTTATCTTTTGTTTGCTAACTTAGACAGAATTATTATAGATATTGGAATTTAGAACTTGTATCTCAAGTTAGATTGGTCTCTAATAGCTGTTTAATTTAAAGATGTTGTGTTGTGAAACTTTAGCCAAGAATTGGTATTTTTATTTAAACAGAATATAGCAAACAAATAATAAAGACGATAGGTTTGCCAATATGTATGTATTTCTAATACGTAATTAAAACTTAATACTAAAATACTATTGACATTGAAATTTAAAACAAAAAAAAAAAAATATTTTCCGGGTAGATGATTTTTTTTCGACTATGGCGACACGCGAAAACATTATGCTTCCTTGTGTTGTTGGCAATAATTGAATATTTAGTACCTGCCACGAGTGTTAAAAACAAACTTTACTTTGTGGATATGATAATATTGATTTAAGAACAATAATATATTGACTCTTTTGATAAAAGGATATTTTTTTTTTTAATTTGGGATTGTACTTCACATTACCTTTAGACTTTTAAATCAAAGCAACCGCGTTAATCAACGAAAACTTCGAATATAAGAGTATTTAGCAAGTATTTGTCAAAATAATTTTTTTTTTTAATTATAGAGCTCAAGTTAAAAAATATTTAGGGGTACAGCTTGCTCTTTAAGGCTGATTTCCAATGCCGCGTTGGGCGTCGCTTTGACAGATTTTTCTTTCAACACGAAAGTTCACACATAGCAATCCGTGCGTTCAACCTACATCTGAAATTTCAGATTTCTAAATTTTTGGAGCTTCTGATTGGTCAGCTGTCATAAAAAGTTAGATGACTTTTAGTAACGTTTAGTTACGTTTATTCTGAAATTTCAGACAAGTAAATTCGGCTTTTCGGCTTTTCTAGACAAATTCCTTTTATTGAAAAGAAAAAATCGATTTTGTTTAAAAAATAATGGAATAGTTTGTTGAAAGGAATTCGAAATTACAGTTATGTAGGTTCATTTTGAATTTCAGGTTCTCTTCAAGTCGTCTGTCATGTCGACGCGTTCGTAAAGCTTGTAAACGTATACGTAAGCGTCTCTAACGCGAACGCGCCATTGGAAATCAGCCTTTAAGGTATTGGTTTCTTGTAAACCTAAGCAAATTGCAAGGTTAAAATCAAACGCTACCACATAACGAGGGTTCGGTATGTGTGTATTTGGTAGAAAAGTGATTCAATAAAAACCTTCCTATGCCATATGTCCACCTCTATTATATTTGAGGTCTGTTTCTACTAATATCGCCCTGTGCCGAAATTCGACACCAACTTCCAATTTCGCAAGTAATTTGTTTGAAAATATTGAAGGAAAAAAACTTTTTCTTTTTAATATAGTTTTTTTTATTAAAAACAAAAATGAACCACAGTGTGTAAATGCGTGTCGCAAGAATATTCTGCACATCTCTGCAATTGTGGCTTTCCAACCATATACAATTTATCGAAATCGGTCAAGTACTTTTTGAGAAAATGGTAGGTACCACAAAATTTATTTAAGGCTATTTATATATAGATAATACAGTATTACATACAGTCAAAATCGGTTATAACGAACTCGATGGGACTGGCACTGGAGAAATTGTGTTTCGGTGTTTCGTTATAACCGATTTTCCATTTTTTGTTCTTTATTAAATTGAGCAAACTTTTTTTTTTATTTCAGCAAAACTTTTATTTATTTATCTGTGATTTTTTGCTGTCAAAATTGGTAGAGATTGTTGAAGCCGATACAGAAAACTCTGCTGCCAAACTTGAAATTATTGCAAATTTTCTTCAATTGTAAAAACTCTGCATTTGTAACTCATTTTGAAAAAAATTAACACATTTAACCACTAAAACAACAACAAAAATAATTTCCTTTTGTTTTTGTCAATTCTCTTTTTAAAATATGATTATTTCAGTTCCTTTCAAAAACAGAATGCGAAATTCGCGTATAAAAAAAAAAAGCAGAATAATTTATCATTTTAAATGCACGAAATTTTCAATGCCTACTTATTTTTTTTTATATTCGATATAAGGGATATATTTTTAAATATTCCATTTAAAACTGTTCGTTATAAGCGATACCTCGTTATAGGCGATATCGTAAAAACCGATATTTAGGTAGTATTTACAATTTGTATGAACCTCGGCCGGGTCGATAACCGATATTTCGTTATAACCGATGTCCTTATAACCGATTTTGATTGTACAATACAATACAATGAATACAATAAAAAAATAAAATTAATTTAATAAAAACAAATTTAAAATATTTCTTGAATTAAGCTAGTGTATATTTAAAATTAGATTTAATTTTAAATTTACTTCAAACGTAATTCCAAAAAAATCATTACCCTGTTTTCAAGATATATGCACTCTTATTATGATATTGCAAAAAATTAAGACAGATTTTTTTTTTAATCCGACAAATATTTATATTTTTTTAATTTTAAAGAATTTAGGAAACAAAAAACAATTCCTCTTTTGTTTGTGTTTTTTGAATAACTGTGTCTCTGTCGAAAGAGGTTGCATTGATATGTAAAAAGCAGTGTACAGCTTTGTGATTTTAGTAATAAGGAATTTTAGCAAATGATTTTTTTTCAGGTCCCTTTATTGCGCAATTGTTGAAGAGTGTAATTTTCTTTGAAAACATTTTTTGAGCCAATAAAATGCACTGATTCATTTATCGTAGTTAAACCGATCATTCGGTTTAAAATTTTGGTTGACGTCGGTTTAAGTAAGTGAATATTACCGATTAGTCGGTTTAAAAATTTTAAACCGACTTCTGAATCTCAGCCGATTTTAAACGGCGGGAATATTACGGGCATTCTAAGAGAGTTGACTCATGGGTTTGAACACTATCAATGTCTGTTAATTCTTGTAAGTTTACGGAGACATAACTATAAATGTTTTTATTCAAAATATTTAGGGATCGAGCTCCACTTTGCAGCTTATTCTGAACCAATAGAATCTCATTCTATACGAATGCAGTACTTTTACATTAGGAGATATCTCATTATTGTTTCCATCCACTGAATTACTTTATTTTCGATGTATTTTTACGGTAGTTGATGTACTAAGGGCTCAATCAACAAGCCCTTCCATCCAGCTCGCTTCCATGCCAGCTCCCTCCACCTACCCACATCAAATTCGTTAAAAGTCGTTTTTAACTTGCGAGATCTTCCTCTGCTGTGCAGACCATCAATGTTAGATTCGAAAAATCCTCGGGCTAGTGCGTCGCTTTCCATACGCTCCACGTGTCCCACCAGTCTCACCTGCTGTATTTTCAACTTGTGGACCAGTTCAAAGCACCCAAAGAGATTTTCACTTGTTCATGACAAGATCCAAGATCCAAGATCCAAGACAACAAGATACATAAAGGTTGTCCTTGGATCTTTGAAAGAAGGCGTTATTACAAAAATACGGTATTGAATTGACTTTTTTGAAGTTATATCTTTTTATCATAGAGTTTTTTCTGAGTAGAATACGTTGAGATTAATTTCTCAATGAGAGCTATGCTTGGAGCTTGGTCTAGTCAGTAACAGCCGAGCTCATTTTCGTCGCATTCTTTGACCCAATATTTGCAAATTCATTAGTCACAGCTTGCTTCATTCTCCCAAAAATGTCATTATCGAAAAAAAAGCTTAGGCGAGATGAATAAACAGTTTAAACAATAAATACACCCCCACTTCGAACGTTCATCTCAGCTTGACTGATTTATTTCAGTAGTTGTATGGGTCAATATTTCAAAACATTAAATATTTTGGATTGCATCACTTTTCGTGCCGAAAAAAAAATTAGATTTTTTTGTATTTAGCAGAATTAATTTCAACAAACTTGTTTTAATGGACGCAACTTTCAGAAAAAAATTAAAAAAAAAATATCATACCCGTTATCCGGATTTAAACACCGAAAATGTCATTCCCCTAACGTGTTCCCAACCGATTTTCTTCAATTCAATGACCTTTAGCAACGAAATTGCAAACGGTACAAAAAATCTAATAAAGAAGTCTTCTAAACACGACGTGCACCCTTCGTGAAGAATAGTTAAATTATTTTTAGTTGCTGCACTTTGTTAAATAAGAGCTTTTTGGTGAGTGTACCCGGTTCAATGGTCATTTCTATCGCAGCAATGGAATTAAAAAAAAAAAATTCTTTTTCATAAGAATATCTGGCTTTGAATGAAAAAAGATACTTTTAGCTTTGGTCACCAAGGAATACCGACACGGAAAATTTAAGGGCAGTTTTAAAAATTGGAATTAATTTTCTACAAACCTTATAGCAATAATTTTTTGGGCCCCTCACCCTAAGATTAAGAAAAAGTAAAAAAAAAAAACTACTTTTTAAAGACTTTCAGTAAATCTTTCAGTGCTTTCCAAATACTGATTTCAAAACTTAATTTTGTAAAAGATTTTAAAGAACTATAGACCACCAGTACATCTGTAAAATTTCACATCGATCCATGGAACTGTTTTCCCGTACCGAATGATAAAAGTTGTTCAAACCAATTAAAGGCACAAATTGTATGGTTCATAAACATTGTGAAAAAAGTTTTGCTGGTAACAGATGAAAAAAAAAATATTTTTCGAGAAAAAAAAAATTGAATAATTTTTTCAAAATTTTAAAAAATAATACCGAAGTAAAAAAAAAAAAACAACTTAAAAATATCACCAAATTGGTTTGAAAATATATTGCGGGAAAACAGTTACCGCATGAAAAAAGTTGCTAGGCGGATAAAATCTACTAACTCCTATTGTGTAAATACAAAAAAAAAATCAAAAATCGGTTGCACTTTGACAAAGCTAGAGAGCACCTCAAAAGAAACGAGATCAAAAATCATAATACCCTTATTAGTCGAAAAAAAAAGCGAAAACGAGAAAATTACCTTTAACCCATGTTTTTCGTCTGCATCGTTGACTGGGGGACATCCTGCATATCATACGTGACGCTACTGGGCCATTACCATAGATTTGCAAAATCGAGCTACTTCTATATAAAAATTTTCCTTTCGATGTTAAATCCCTCTGATATAACAGTTAAAAAGAACATTTACATAAATTAAACGTTCAAAACAATCTTGAACTTGTTTTGACCGAAGATGAGTTCACAAAATATAAAAACAAAAACAATACAAATTTTGCGCTATCGAAACCAAAGTTCATTTAAGTTCAAATTTTGACGGAAATATTTTCTTGACATCGATATTAAATTATTACAATGAGACTCTGATTTTTTCCACAAAATCTACATAACAGGCTTCCAGTCTTAGTTTACGCATATTTACCTTACCTACTCATATTTTTAAACGCATATTAATTAAAAGTTTAATAGTAGGAATAATAATTAATTGTTTATATTTATGTAAAAAAAAATATTCTTGCAATGCTTATCATATCAACGAAAATATAGAATTAATTGATGGCGCTACAGCTCTAAATAAAAAAAATCCGGTGTGCACTGTGCGTGTTGTATATATATGTAAATCGGAAGATACACAGAGGTGACCTATTTTTTTTTCGAATCTGAACGGATAAAATGAGCGGAACTTCATCATGGGAAAATATACTTTTGGCGGGTTTTCAGCTTACTCACAAGTTGCAGTAACCCTGAAAAAAAAAATTGGCTGGATTCGGACCCAGACTTCCGTCGTGATAGTCCAACTACTAACCATGACGCCAAGGGGTATTATGCTAATCGATAATACCTACATATATAGGGTTTTATGCATTAAGGCATTTAGTGTTGCCGTTGTTTTTTAATGATTTTTTTGCTTTTTCAAGTCAGTTTTAGAAAATTACCCCTCCCACCGAAACGGGAGAAAGTAGACCCCTTTTTTTTTGTTCAACCAAACCTACACGCTCTAGCATTTTAGCACACCTTATATGCGAATCACCCTGTGTAAATTAATAAACACTGTTTTGCAACACAAAAATTGAAACTTATAATCTGGCAGGTAGAGTTGTGTCTTAAAATTGCAAACAAAAATGTACAAATACATCTATGTACATATAGGTAGACTAAACTATTGAAATCGTCAAACACAATTTAATTTTTAATTGTTCTAGATTATCTATAGTTGTCTAAGAAGCTATAACGTAGTTTTTTTTTTTTTTTTCTTAAATATAAACACAAAATTTCAGACATTATTTATGGAAAATCAGCACGGTTTGTGTGTGAAGTAACCATCATCATTTTAGATTATAAAAAAAGTTGTGTTGTAAATATTTTTTCAAATTCGCAATTTTTTTTTTTTTTTTATTTAATTTTTCTTAAAAATGATTATTTCAGCTATTGTGCTACATCATGGAATAAGAATTTTCCGGACTCTAATGGCTTAAGTTTGAGTCCGGAAAATTGTGATTCCGTGGTGCAGTTACCCTAAACACAAGAGCTGAAATAATAATTTTTTTTTAAAGGCAGTTAAAATTTTGCTGTTTTGTGCTCAAAAATGGTAGTAGGAACTGAAGTGTCAAAAAAATCGTATAGTTCCAACTTTAAGAGCCAAAAATTAATATTGCGAAGCTTGAAGTTAGCGCAAAAATTACAGCTCTGGCGGCACAAGTTGAGCACAATGCAGCACTGTGTTTGTATCGATAAGGGCGGTGCTGCTTCAAGCTTCAAAAAATAATTTTTTGGCTTTAAAAGCTGCAATTTTTTTTATCATTTCGATACTTGGCAGCAAAAACTAAGCGCAAAACAGCACAAGTTTAATTTTTTTTAGATCGTGTTTTTGGAAAAATTTACATCCGTAAAAATTTGCGAATTTGAAAAAAAAAAAAAATACCGGCACGAGCGACACAAGTTTCGCAAAACAGCACATTCTTTTTTTGTTGGAAAATCGAAAATGGCATTGGTAACTTCAGCTTTGGGCCTTGCAACATTTGCATTTGGTCGTAAAATTTGCAAATATGCAATTTTTTTTATTGCTTCGGTTCTAGGTTTCATTTTTTGAGCACAAAACTGCACATTTTTATGTTTTTAGAAAAACTTAATTTAAAAAAAATTCATCCGTAAAATTTTCGATTATCGAAACAACATTTCGATTTGCTTTTTCCAGCTCTAATTTCTACCCTGGATTGAACATAAAGAGCTATGTAGATATTATGTTTCCCTTTTTGACAGATGATAATTTATTTGCACATGCAAGTTTCAGCACTTTGTATAAACTTCTTTCTTTATTTTCAACTTACCTCATTTAGCTTGAACAATGAAATTAGCAATCTGGTGCGATAGAATTAAGCAAATAAGTAGCCTGCACTTTGTCTATAGAAAACGTTCCTACAAATATACATACACGTAAAGCGAAAACAATAAGTATTGTCAATAAGAAGTTTTTAAGAACTATTTGTTTTCTTAAGTTAAGTATTTAATGCAGTACATATAATTATTTTTTGAAAGATCTTAAGTCAAGCGTCTTCTCAAAGCACTCAAATGATCAAGGGTGAACAATAGCTCCGTGGTATAAGACGTGAGACACTAATTTATTTAAAGGCGTTTCGGATTAACCTTGAAATGTTAAACTGCTAATTTTATATTTGTATGTTCATTGTTCATATACTTTTTTGCCTTAAAAAATATAATGTTGTCCTAATGATGGTTTTTATGACTTAATGTCGGTAGTCTTTATAATAATTTTTTTTTTTAGCGTTACAAATAAAAAAATAACATACAAAAATATTTTTAATAATAGTGTGAACATTATGTTTGTTAATTTCTGTCGGTTGTTGGAAATTATTTGCCTAAAAATTATAATTTTTTTTATCCAAAAATTCAAGGCTTTGCAAAATTAAAAAACCTGTAAAAAAAAAAGATTCTTGTGTGCTCATTTAAGATAGATTTGTACAAGGTCTAAATTTGAAGCGTGCTTTGCACTAAAAAAAAAAATAGGCAATTTAATAATTTGAAATCAGCAATTCAAAGCCAAAAAATTTAGCTTATAAGCTTTTGAGATTTTGTTTTGTTTGATTTGTTTTTTTTAAACTTCTTCGACGATAAGTTTTAAAAAAAAATATAAATTTTTAGGTGTTTTTACCTACTTAGATGTTTTGTTTACATTCAGGTTACATTTTAAAATTTTAAAACTGAATAATAAATTGACATAAAAATGTAACTTTATAGGGTTACTGAACTAAAAGACGCAAAAAAAAAAAAAATAAATATTAAAAAAAAACGGAAAATTTACATGAATTATGTGTTAGAATGTCAAGAAACTGGAAATTTATTTTGAATAAATTATTATATGAATGTGAATTTTGGATGTGTCAAAACAATAATATTATTCAAAAATCATATTACCACCTTATAACTATTATGTTTGATTGAATACTTGAATAACCTACATACATAAGTGTATAATATCTAGTAATAAAGATATTAATATCGTGCCTATATAGTGTGATGTATGTAGATGCGTTAATTAGTCTACTTAAACAACTGTTTGTTTGGATGACCTCTAAAAGTCTTTTAATACAACTATCTAATGGTGTGAGACTATCTATTAATTTGAAGGTGGTCTATTTAAACAAAATTTATCAAGTTTTATACATATATTGGGTGGGCCATTTATTGTTTCTTTTAAGGCTATAAGATACATACTTGCCTACTTTCAATAAAATAAAAATAAACTTGTCGATTAATTATGGAATATTTGTATTCATTGAAATAACTGCCTGGGTTTGATTGGCGAGAGGCCATCATAACAATCCAATTTTTTAATACATTTTCGATGGTGGATTGTTTGCTGGCATCGATCTCTAATGATATCCAACAGAAAGAAGTCCAAAACCGTGCAAGGGTATTTTGAACTAAGTGTGCAATTAATTTAACAAGTACTTGTAGGACAAGTGAAAAGTGACAAACTTGTCCTGAATCCTTTAACACAAAGCGTCAAGTCTATGAAAAATCGTATAGTTAGACAAGTGGATTAAGACTTGTCAACTTGTCACGTTGTGTTATAGGCCCCTGATGAGATGTTGAACTATCAAGCTTTACTTGGACCGTAGTATGTACACTAATGGCCGATTTCTTAAAGCCATTTTATCCATTTAAGAGGCTTTTAAATCTTTAAATGACATTTGTTCCATACAAAATACGTCATTTAAAAATTAAGAAGCCTGTTAAATATTGGTGAAATACATTTTGCATTATATCATCCCTCATTTGTAGTGCTTTAACGTTTCTCCCACCCATTTTTCGCATTGGAAGAAAAATAAGCCAGTAAGGCCAGCACTCTAAAACCATACCAACTAAAATATTTATCATTAAGCGCGTCGAACGAGCACGGGAATATGTTCGGTTATCAATCAGCAAACCAGTGCAGTGCCAGTATCACGAACTTTTATCACAAGCTTGAGTACTGATTTTATGTGTTGCATTTCTTCAACTAAAATTTCAATTGAAACTTCTCATTATTTCGGCAAAAAGATGGGGCTACTTGCCACACATCTGTTATACGTGGTTCAAAAATAAAAGAAGGTTGTTTCCGTTTTGGGTCTGGGTCCAGGACTGAAATTCATTCTTCTTCTTAAACTATTTATTTACTTACAGTTTTGAATTTCGATTTTTTTGATTGGAGTTGTCACAACACCACTTCAGTCTTCAGATTTGGGATATAAAAAAGTATACTATTAAACCGGATCATGATTAAAGGTCAACACTAGTTTCAGTTTGGTCAGCCATATGTTTTTTTTTAATGAATTTTTATAGATATTTTTTATTTTTAAGGTCACAGTATAAGACTCTTAGCACTTCATTTCTGGAATTTAAAAGAAGCAAGTATGCAATGTAAAAAAGGTCAATAAAAGGTAAGGTCAGGTAGTTTCGATAATTTGTCAGCTATAGACTTCTGCGGTTTTTTTTATAAAATGTCGCTTAATTTTAAAAAAGATAAACAATTGATTGGCATAGACGAAAATATGAAGGTCACTTGAAAGGTATCAAATTTACATGAAGTTCATTTGAATTGACTGGAAATGAGCATAAAAGGAGCTGCATAGAATACAAAATGTGAAGTTTGATAAAAAAAATATCTAGAATCTCATCTTGACCTGATAAATTTACTTAATTATATAGAATTGAAGTTGCTGAAACTAAAAATAAAAATAGAATTTATTTAATTGTGAAATTTGTTACACTGGTGTCAGATGTGGGGTGAATCGCTTTTGTGTTGATGTAAAGGTAAAAATTTAAGTGCTTATAAATTTAAAAATAGATTGATTTCAAACGAAAAAATTGGTATACCACACTCTATAAATTTTCCTAAAGGTGAGTTTAGGGTCTATTCGATTCTAAAGAACACATTTGTACTTCACTTTTTCCCAAAAAAAAAAAAAAAAAATTAACCTCATTTGAATATTGTTTTGTTTTTGGTTTTCTTTTAGTAAATGGAATAAGTTGACATTTCAAATGTGCAACTCACGTATAGGTTTTTGATAAGCCGACTGATTTAAAAAAATATTGCGTTTCAAAATAGCTCCTAGCCCCGTACCAGGGACAATAGATAGTCGTTCAATCCCTTCGACAAGTTATCTAATAAATTACATAACAACATGTCGAAAATGTAAGAAATAATCAGGAATAATAATGTAGGAACACACTTTGCCGTGCATTAACACATGACAATTTCGTTTTCGTTTTCTAAAACCATTAAAAATTCTATCTCATTTGAAGGTGAAAGAAAATATGAAAAATTTGTGACAAAGAGAGAGAAATAATGAATAATTTGGGATTTTAATTGCACTGCGACGTCAGCGTTGTGCCAGAAAAAAATTAACATGACAAATTAAAAAAAAAAAAAAACGTGCCATTTTTCGTGCCATCATATGAAAAAGTTCTTCTATTTTGTTGAAAACAAACGATATTTTATTTAATTAGTACATCATACCAAATCGAAGGAAATCATTTGGCCTATTGGTGCATTGTCAAATAAATTTGAGTTTCTGTCAATTTTTTATGGTATTTGGACAAATTTGTCATTCAATTTTGTTGAAAATTGCTCCATTTTAAGTAAAATTATGAAAATAAAAAATCGTGCCATATTGAACTTTTTCTTGCCACCGTGCCTACGTGCCACGGGGAAATTATTGTGTCAAAAAATTACGATCGTGCCACTTTGGCAACGTTGCTGCGACCTTAAGATCTATAAATTTGCCTTACAGACAGAGAAAAAAGCAAGTTAAGAAAAACGCTTTAATTTTAAAAATATGAAAAAAAAAACATGGTTTGGTACACCAGTGGTGCCATTTCCCGCGCTCCTACTTTTGTACTGAAATTTCGTTAGAAGGGTGCTTAAAAAACCAACAAATCTCAAAAAGAGTACCAACGATGGTGATGACGTCAGTACATCATAGACTAAAACATCTCATTCTATGAATCAGGTTAACCTGAAGATTTCAGGGAGGATGTTTGTGTATGCTACGGCGAGGATAATGCTTTGACAACAAAATTAGATGAGTGGTTTATGTGCATAATATCAACTTTCGGTGTCACGATTCATGCATATTCTATTCAGCAATACATACAACAAATATGGCCAGAACAACTATAAGAAACAAAAGTGCCAAATCACCCTGCAGCAGGTGCCATATCACCCTCCATTTTTTTGCATCGGTTTTTATTTTCAGTGTTTTTTTGTTTTTGCAAAAAAAAATATGAAATAACCTTTGAATTTTACTTATGTTCCTGCTTTTTGTTTAAGTATTAGTAAGAATAAAATTATTTTTGTAAGATTTAAAAATCTTTTTATTTTTCAAGTACAGTGGTGGTCCAGTATAACGAATGATATAATGTCCAGAGTCAATTCGTTATATCGAAAATTTGTTATATCGAATACGTTTTTTTCATACAAATCTTTAGATAAATGTACAACTGTATTTTTCATTATTTTGTTTCATATTTCACTTAAAAGAACAAAAAAACATATTTAACTTCATTTACATATTGTATGAGGAAAAGATTTATTAATTTTGTTCAAATTATGTACATAAATAGTACATACAGATATTTGTGCTCATATTTAGGAAAAAAAACACGTCAATATGGATTTGTTTTTTGGGCGTTTAATGTTATGATTGAATGCCTCTACCCGTAAACTTCTTAGAACTAAGACTTAAGAGTTTTCAATGCTATTTTGTTCTGCATATTGGATGCAATTGTCAAAATTTCCGACAGCTTCGTAATGACTGACTCTTTGAACTTCAGTTTCTGAGCTACCATTTTCATTAAATTTTCTTTAAACCTGTAGCATTTGAGTACGCGAGAAAAGTAAGACGTTCCTTAGAAATTTTTCTACCAGGAGCACTCGTTTCGCCAGCGTGAACGTATGTAGTGTTTGATAGCATTTTTCAATACAACCCAGTTTCATCCGCATTGAAAATTGCATTATAGCTGAGTTTATTTTCTTTTATTATTTCAGCTAATTTCTTCTTAAACGGTTTGACAAGGTCTGCTCTGGGTGAAAGCTTTTCACCAGACTCTTTAAGAAATCGAATTCCATAGCGCTTTTTAAATTTTGTTAGCCACAACAAAAAATGCGACGAAAAATCCGTTACGTTATTTTAACGTTTGTGCATAGCGAACGAAAATTTGAAACTTAAAAAAAAAAAAAACACTTGAGTAATGGAAAATTGTGTATGTATCTTTCAAAATTATCATAAACATACATAGTAACACATTTACAGTCAAGAGTTTCTTTCAAATTTGTTGTTTGTAATTTTTTATTTTTTTTTTTTTATTTTCTGAAATTCGTTATTTGTTCGTTATATAGAATACCTAATGGACTTGAAAAAAGTGTTCGTAATATCGATCATTCGCTATATCGGCATTCGTTATACTGGACCACCACTGTAATAAAGAAAAACAAAAATGGGTGCCATATCCCCCGACTTTACCCTATATTGCAAGACTTTATATATTTTTTTATTTTTAAATTTATAGTTTCATATCATCACAAGTCATCTTGTCATCTTTTTCCAACGAAATCGGTTTCATCGTTAAAAAATGTTTTTTTTTTAGTATTGCCACCTCCAACTTTAACCTTTAAGGAGAACTGTAATGATTCTATTTTTTATCATTTAAGTTATGTCAAAAAAGTCATATCATTAACAAAAGTTATTATAGTGCAATTAACAAACACATTAACTGCATTAAACTTTTTAAAATTAAGTTCTTCATTTTTTTTTTTCAAAAATAAAAGCCCAGAATCCAAAAAAAGGTTGCAAACCTCTGATCTGAATTTACAATTTAAATTAATTGCGACAGGTTGAAATGCGATCATCCAAAACAAAACCTCATTTTTAGTTGCTTGACCCCAACCCAACATAATCATCATAAAAGATAAAAGCAGAAAAACAAATTTGATTAAAAACAACAACAAAAATTTACATAATAACATAATTTGCATCAAATTCAATATCCACCACCGTACGTACATTTTTGAATGTCTGTCTATTTCTATTCCCTAAAATAGCACTTTTCAGAAATTAAAAAAAAATATATATGGTAGGTCTATAGCAGGGCCCCAAATGCCACTATATGAAGTCTGAACACTCTAAATCATTGCCTCATTGATAGTTTGAAGTAAGCCAGTAAAAAAAAAAAAAAAAAATTAAACAAGTTACTGCATTTACCAACTAACACTCACGAGAAGATTGTGTGTTTTTTTTTTTTTATGATTTCATTGCTAGCTTACTAAAGTGGTGCGGCATAATGTTAGTGGATGGAGGTGGAAGTGGCGTCGTTGCGGACGTGCGGTTCCCTGCCAAGAGGCAGACAGACAGACACAGTAATAGAGCTTTGGTATTCAATTCATCTCCCAAAGCCCCAGCTACAGCCACCACAATATGTATAGCAGTAGACCTAGACAGCTTTGGTCTTTGGAGCAAAGCTGCTGCTGTTGGTTTTGTTTGTGTTTTACCTTTCCGTCCGTCCGCACTGATCGTTGCCGACAGTCACTCGTTCGGTCGTCTCGCTTAGCAGCTGAAGTACTATCAGCCAAAATCAAAACCTTTGGCTATAAACACATTCGTGCCACTCTGGTGAACAGTCGCATTTTAGTCTTTGATTGAGTTTTGTTTTTGTTGGTTCGTCGTTCGTCTTTGCATAATTTTTTTTATTTGTTAGTTCGCATTTCACACGTCTTAAGCTACGAAAGTAAAAGTTGTTCTCATAATAAATAAAGAAAAAAAAAAGACGAAACTTAATAAATAGTTTAAATGCTGCCAATATTGGCTTTCAAGAATTGAGCTTTTTTATTTCTCTTCATTTATCTAAGAAAAGTGTTATTTTCCTTTTTTGTGTTGTTGTTGTTGTTGAAAGGACCCAATATGACACAGCTATCTAACGGAAATATTTCTCCCCCAACAAGCGATGGGAAAGAAACGGAACAGATTCCAGTTCCCGCTATAGTCACAACATGGGACGCCTTCGTCGATTTCCTAACCTTCCTCGTGACTTCAATTGGATTCATTCTGAAGGCCATTTACTATTCTACCTTTGGCTATCCTGAAAAAGACCTAGACGGTGACATAGCTTTGATAACTGGTGGAGGAAGTGGTTTGGGACGACTTCTGGCCCAATTGCTATGCAAAATGGGCACCAAAATCGTCATATGGGACATCAACGAGGAAGGCATCAACGAGACCGTAAGCATTGTCAAGGCCCTCGGAGGCTATTGTAAGGGCTATGTTGTTGATATCTCTAAACGGGAACAGGTGTACAAAGCCGCCGATGTTGTACGTCACGAAGTCGGTGATGTAACACTATTGATCAACAATGCTGGTGTTGTATCGGGCTCTCTTCTACTAGACACTCCCGACTACCTTATCGAGCGTTCATTCAACGTCAATACGTTGGCTCACTTTTGGACAACAAAGGCATTCCTGCCGAAAATGATTGAGAAAGATCATGGCCATATTGTATCGATTGCCTCATTAGCCGGCCATGTGGGCATACCAAAACTTGTCGATTATTGTGCCAGCAAATTCGCTGTGGTTGGCTTCGATGAGGCTTTGCGTCTCGAGCTAGACGTCCTTGGGCATACAAACATCGAAACCACATGCATTTGTCCATTCTTTATTCAGGCAACTGGAATGTTCGATGATGTCAACGCCCGATGGGTACCTACTCTGAATCCAAATGATGTTGCCGATCGTGTTATCAAGGCAATAAAAACCAAGCAAAAGATTGCCATAATTCCGGGCTATATCAAGATATTGCTGTCACTGAAATGGACCTTCCCGTGGGGATGCAATGCTGGTTTGTTGCGTCGTATGGTCCCGGATGCTTCGCCGCATGGACCATCAGCTGCTGTTGCACAACCAGCTGCCAAAAATGCCGTGAAGACAAATAATAATGTTTTTACAGATTTGGGTGAAACTATGGCCAAAACAGCTTCAATATTAATTCAAAGAACTCCATCGTTAGGTGAACGAGTTCTCTAAAAATTTCTTCAGATTAATGTGATGCCATCGATGGTGTATATATTTGGTGATTTGTATAGTGATGAACATTTACATATCCTCGGATTATATTGAGGTATAAATTTGAATAAAATAGAATTAACCTGCATTAGAGTCTAAATTCTAGTTTATTGTGCAAAATCTTTTATTCGGGGCACAATTTATTAATATATGCTATAAGCTTGGAATATTTATTTTTTAACAAAAAAAAAAAACAAAAAAAAAAAAAAAAACTTATCTCATAGTAGTTACCTAACATTAAATTTAAGTGTAAGAAACAAAAACCCAAAAATTATAGATAATTATAAAATTTTACCAGTAAATTATACAAAATTTGAAGCGGAAATAATTGACAAAAAAAAATGAATTTAAAAACAAAACGTGAAACCTAAATGTAAAGCATTAACTATTTGTGATTGTCATGCGTAAAATCGTCGTTACCGGTGTCAGTCTGGCGTAACGTTATTTTATTTTGTAAATTTGGCAACCATTTAAAGTGTAATCACGTGCTAGGCCGTGTTTGAAATATAATTTTGGCAGTACCTATTCGTATAATGTGTGTGATGTCCCACCCCGATCGTCGTCATCATCATAATCATCATCAGAAAGTGTGACAGCGTAATTTTACATTATATAGTTTTATTGTTATTATATTCCGATTGGCGTGTCACATAATAAAGAAGAGCCAAGCTTTGCGTAATACAAAGCTAAGCTACTTTACCAGAAGGAAAACAATAAAAAAAAATAACTTACTAGCCAATTACCATAATAAGTTATGACCTGAAAACTGTGAGACACCTTGTGAGAAATAAAAATGATAAAAAAAAGAACTAAAGAGTAAAGTTAAAAAAAAAAAAATTAAAAAACTTAAAAAACAGTAGCTGCAAAGTTGTTAGTCATCATCATCACTATAATCGTCATTAGCACGAAATTTTGCAATTATGTTTAAAACAAAACAAAATAGTTAAAAGACATGAATTCGCAGATTGTGTATAATTGAAACCAATGAAGCCCAACAGCATTTGCATTGAGACAGCGGAGAGCGAGACAATCAGCACTTCATATTGAGGTGAGTTATATAGCTTTTGACAAGCATCAATCATTTTACAATCATTTTTATTTATTTTTATGTTTATTAATTGGTTGTAGGTAGTTTTCCATTGGGCACTTTAGATTTTGATTTAATTTTCTAGATTTGTCTTGCTAACTAAATGGAACACCAAACAATTTGCTTGATTTTGTATGCTATCTATGTATGTTGTCAGCCCTAAAAAAAAACACAAACATATATATGCCAGTAAGACCTAGGGTCTTATAAATTAGGCAATGTTAGAAGGAATAGAAGAAGAAAGGAATAGAGAATAAGGAATACAGTGAATCGATCTAACACGCAGAATCACTTATAAATCGTATCTTTAGTGACGATTGTAATTCAAAGTAAGATTTTCTGAAAAAATCTTGGTGTGTTTGAAATTTTCGGACGAACCTGAATCGGGCCATTTTGAAATTTTGCGCTCACGCGGAATCTTCAAGCTCAGCAGCCCCGACGCGACGCTTTGGCCCTCTCGATTGCCACTGAACGATCGCGAAAATTTTATCTTACCACACATTTAAACTTAAAACTTAAAACTTTTCATATCCATTGCAGTAGGCTTGTTTTACAAAATATTTTCAACTTTTATTTTTAAAATTCAAAATTTTGCAAAACAGGTTAGCGATTGATTTTTAAAATTTTGTTTCTAAAGCCTAGTTTATACATCAAAATGCGAAGTGAAATTCAAATCAAAATGAAACATCAATAAATCTCACGTCGAAAGGTTTACAAAGAAAATAAATTCTGTTTTATATTTGGTTTAGATAAGTCCGTTGAATTATATTTACTTCGAAACAAATTTTTCCTCCTTGTCGCTTAAATAATTGCATTTAATTTTTTTGTATTTTTCACGCCTGGGAAAAAAACAATTTTTTTTGTATGAAAATTTCACTTCGCTTCGATCTATAAACTAGACTTAAGTGATTAAAAATAAATTCTTATCAAAATGACATTAATGCATTTTTTGAAAAAATATGATTATTTATTAAAAAGCCAAAAAAATGAATTTACAAATCTGCAAAAATCATTTAAACGTAAAAACACTATTCAACAAGTTTTACTAATTTTTTTTTTCTTGCGTTCCATTGGTCCCGATGTGGCACTGAAATAATCAAAAAAAAAATATAATTTATGATAAAATTGGCGATTTCGTCTCTTTTAATTTTTTCTGAACTAGCTGAAAAAATTACTTATAAATCTCGAGTGGGTACTTTACCCACTCGAAAAATTTAAGCGGGTAGGACAACCTACTCTACACATATTTTTTGCCAGGCCTGGCCAGAATAGCTTACAAAATATTTAAAACACGAAGATTTAAACACAACGCAACTAAGCTGCATTCGAAGTTGCATAGCTGGACAAGTTCGCCAACTTTTAACTTTTCACGTATACACGCCATTTTTCACGTTTCAAATTGTGTATAGGTACCTAAAGAAAAAAACAATTGACTATATCGGAAAAAATATTGTGCTGAAACAAAAAATGTGGATGCTCAGCCCGTACACCACGACCACCATATTGTTTTTTTTTTTTTAGTACTCAAAAAGTTTTATACCTATATACAGCTGCTATGGTGAGTGCTTACAAATTAGCTCCAGTTGAAGAACTATATTTTGTTCAGGCGTTAAAATTAAATTATGGCATATTCTCCCTCCCAGTCGGTCTCTAATTCGAGCCATTTTATTTTTTTTAGATACCTAATAATAAACTGTTCCTGTTGGTTCAAAAGGAATAGTTGGTTTACAAAAAATATTCAGGTTCTAATTTTAAAAAAATTATGCCTTGTGTTGCCGATGGAGCGGCAGAGTTGAATATTTTAATTTTTTACAAGTTTTACAGTTTTTGAAAAAAATATGTTAAATGGCAAAGTTTTAATTTGATGATATTGATAGTATATGAAATACTGCAATTTTAGTAGGTTATCATTAATTTAATTAAAAACAATAAAAATAGCGTGCTTCAATTCCTTTTACCCCCAGAAAAATTAATTAGAAAATCACAAACTTAAAAAAAAATTCCAAAAATGTGGAATAAGGTAAATAGGCCTAAGAGTTCATAGGAAACTCTGGCAATGTTGAGATCAAAATTGAAATTTATAGTTCTTACAAGATGGAAGTCTTTATACAATTCCGTTTTAACGACTTATGTACGCACTGTAAATGTCAAAAGTAAGAGAAGTCTAATATTTTTTGATATTGAATTCGGAATCATTTTTGAATAATTTCTTTCAAATAAAAATTGACCCTCCCGCCTAAGTGTGGGAACTAGACCCCCCATACGATTTGTTTCTTGTCTCAACTCAACCTACACGCTCTATCCTTTTGTCACAACATAGGTGAATCACCCTGTATATCTAATAGTAATAAGTACAAAAGAGAAGTAAAATTTTTGTCATTTTTATACAAAATTGGTCAAAAAAACATTGAACATGGCAAATGCAAAATACTAAATGCAGCATGTTACATTAACATTAACTTTGACTTTGTAATTTTTACACGAAAAGAGTTAATAAATCAAAACAAAGGCACTGAAGCCTGATGTGTTGGTCAATAACTTTGCAAATGATTTTTTTTTTCAATCCTACCAAAAGCAGTAAATTAAAAACATTTGTTGACAGAAATAAAATTAAAATATTTAATATTAAAAAAACACGAATTTGGAATGCTAGTGTTCATCTTTTATGTATGGAATGGAATGTGAGATTGTTTTCAAACATACCTGCACGTAATACAATTGAAAGTTCAATAAAGCTTATTGATTGTAGATACTATTTATGTACTTGAATTTATGATAATCTGAATTCAATCCTTAAACAGCATTAAATTTTTAATTTTCTGAAAGTCATCTTTGATAAATAATTAGCCTTTATTTATTTCTATTTTCTTCTATATTTTCTAACCTTAACATAAAGTTAAAAATTAAATTTTTGTTAAAATATTTGGCCAAGAGATAATAAATAACTTCAGCTTTGAAGTTTGTTTGTTAATTATTTTCACGCTTATATTTGCCAATTTTGGTATGTAAGTAAATTCTATATCAATAAACGAAGTCTACTATCAGGTATAAGAAGTCTCAATGTCAATATTGCTTAATATCACGTAGTAAGATTATTATTGTTAATATAAATATTATTATTCATTTATGGAAGGTCGTTGATTCTAACAAATTGTGATGTGTTGATTAAATAATTTTGTTTTATGAAGTCATAAAATTATTTTTAAATTTAAATTGATAGCTATATCAATAGTTCGTACTTTCGAAATACTATGACTATAGCCAGATTTAGTTAAGTTTATTTATTTTGAATTGTAATTAGCACAGTAAGATAAATGTTATAAAAATGTGAATGTTTACAAATAATAATAATTAGTTAATACCGATTGTTGGCTTTAGGTCTATGTTCTTAATGTGATTAATCTTTTATAATTTTTTCTCAGGTTTTAAAGAGGGTGTGAAAATAACCGAAACGTCAACTATTTTATCTTTTTTAGAAAATAACTTATTTGTTTCTCTTGATGTAGAATTTCAGGTAGTACTTCATATAGCTAGGTTATTTGTGGTACTAAGCAAAACTTTACATATTTAAAAATTGTGCGACGCTTTTGACTAAGAGATCATGCTTAATTTGAATGATGGCACTGGTTATGTTAACACCAAAACAATAAACTTCACACCACTCCACAATGATCAAAAAATAATTCTGTAGAAGGAAGTAAAATTTTGTTGGGATAAAATCGATTTTAATTTTTAAAAAAAAACTCTAACTAAACTCACATAAAGACTAATATTTGTATGTTAGAGAGGTTTGTTTTTCAAAATTAACTGGAAAGCTGTGACATACAGATTTTTAAAACTAAATAATATATCCTAAAATAGTACGTATACACCACAGTGGCTTATTTTGTATTGTTTATTTTAAAGGATTAAAGGATTTGTTATATTTACTAAAAATAGGAAAAGATTAATCAAGAGGATTTATTTGTTTTATGATTATAAGGTCTAAAAAAATAGCAATATACAAATTTATCAGTTGCGACAGGCATCAGCTATGAAAAATTGTCTATTAGAGTTGGGACAAATAAAACGAGAGAGAATAAAATATATTGTTCAGATCGATATCTACTAAAAACCGTACACGATTTTGAAAGCAACATCAGTATTTGAATTTTGATGCATATTTGTTTTAAGGTGAGATGTGCATATAAATTAAACGCTTTTCCGATAGATAAGGCTGAACACCATAAAATCTGAGAATTAGTTTCGTTCTTTGAAATCGGAAAAACCCAGTTGTATGAAATTTTTGAATTGTTCTTATTAGGATTAAAAATTTTTTAAGTTACCTTAAATAGTTTTTTTATAACCTTGTACTTTTGCTTGGCATGAAATCTTGCCCTAGAGCAATTAAAAATAATGCATATGCGTTCTAGTCGTGCATTTTGATCTATACCAAATTATTACTATTGAACTTGACCTTTACCACACGTTTGAATAATTAAAAGTGATTTCTCAAAAGCCCAAGACACATTATATAAATATAATTGTAAAAATTGACACTTCAGTTAAAGTTTTAAGAAGGGTAGGTATACTTATTTAAATTATAGTATTAAAAAAACACTCCAAACGATATTCTTATGTGTAATAATTACATTGCCTTAAAGTAGTATTATTTATGGTTTGCTAATAATTTATTTTTCTTAATTGCATTTGAACTTTCAAAGTCACTCAGAATACAAATTTGAAAAAAAAAATCCATAGAAAAAATTATTTAGCATTCAATTAAAGAAAATTCACTAAACAATAGAGATCAACATCACTCACATTTTTTAAGCGTAATAGAAAGAAAACAAGTTTTATCAGCGTTCATTCACAAACAATTTTTATTATTATTTTTATAATCGCTGATCTTTTTTATTTTGTTAAGCGTATAAAGGTTTTTGAAATTATCACTTTAAGTCTTTTGATGTTTGCGCTTCATTTCAGTTGATGACCTTAAACAAGGAATTAGTAGAATTAGCTTTTAAAGACGTTAATTATCTTTACCTTATTTTGTACTTAAGTTGTTTTTTTTTAACACCAGGAAATATTCTTTGGAATAGTTTTATTTGATCTAGCTTATTAAACGTAATTACTATGAAACTTTTATGTAAAGATTTAAATGAAAAACAACTTAAATGTATAGGTTTGTGCGTCAGCAGTTAAAAAAAAATAAATAAATAAAAACAAAACAAAAAAAAATTTAAAGTTCTTTTTTTAAGTTTGTACGTCAAATCTTTTGTTTATCAATTAAGAAAATGTTTTAGCTGTATATTAGGAAATAAACAAAACAAATAATAAAAATATCCCACAACTTAAGGGTATACAAGTATACAATTAGCACAGTATTTTATTTTTTAAATTAGAATTCCAAATTCCAGCTTAAATATTTCATATGACGGAGAGTTCCAAAAATCTGCTTTTCAGATTTTTGTCAAAAAATTCGAATTATGAAAATATGATTTTGATATTTTTTGTATTGAATTGCCTTATAGTTGATTGAATAAATTTAGGAATAAACTTTTGAATTTTTGATTTTGTCTCCTTGTAGAGAAGTGTGAGACACTATGAGATGCTAGAAGCTAGGCAAGAAGCGCTTGGCTTCGAGAAAAGGCAATAAATATTTAAAAAATAAAATTCTGCTCATTTTGCTTTTCTGAATTAACATTTATAAACAATAATTATGTAAATTGGAAAATTTTAAGAATTTTAAAAGGCTTTGAAAAGTAGAGTTTAGAAAGTAGAATTTTGATAAAAAGAATTTTGACCACAAACTTTTTTGCCTTCAAAAAAAATATAATGCGAGTTCTCCTTCATCATTCCCATTTGTTTCGATGTATTTTGAAAGAAAAATATTTGAATACTTTTCTCGCAAAAATCACTTCTCGTACATAATGTGTCGAAAAATTTATAAAAATCTATGAACAAAGTTGAATCAAAGTTACTGGAAAGAAGATGAGTAAACATGACAGTTTCAAGAGTTTCTAATTTAAATAATTTTATCGATTAGGGAATCCGCTGGTGCATCCGCAGTAATTTGTAGTACATTGTTCTCTTTTCTTTCTACGTGAAATCGATGAAGAGAAAACAGCAGAGCACTTCACAGTGATTCACTACAGGTGCAGTTTGTGGATTCCATAATTGACATGAATATTTTCTGTGCAATGGATTTGAAAAAAAAAAAACATTTTCTTAGCTTGATTTGGGTGGTTTTGTTATAATCTTTTAAGGGTTAGATTTACAAATTTGTATTTCAAATTTTCGGTTGATTATTTTTGGGATTTTTTTTAATAATTCCTTTCATAAAGTTTTTAAAATACAGAAATTTAAAGAATTAAGTACAAAAAAATAACACGCATGGAATTTATTTCCTGCTTTTTATGTAAATGCATAAAAGATTCTAAAAACTTCAGGCTTTTCAAAATACAGGGTGTCTCCTAATTCATTCAATATATTTTGGGGTACAATTCCTGGAGATTATTCTAAGAAAAAAATATTATATAGGATTCTATCTCACCCACCTGAGAATGGGGGGCGATTTCTCAAAAGTTGACTTAAAATGAAAATACAAATTATTAATAAATAATAAACGAAAGCACATACAATGATGTTATATAGCTTTTTAGAAAGATAATATTCCATTCTATTTTGTAAATAAAATTGTTTGTATCTAAAGAGTTTTTAAATTTTAAACTTCACAATATTTTTTACTGTGGATTTTTGTTTTTCAAGTTGATTAATATTAATATTGATAGCTATTTATTTTTTTTTAAATACCCATATTAACAATAAGTTTCGTAGTTTCACAACATTCTACAAACTATCTCAAATTTCGGAAGATCTAAATTAACTGAAAATAATATGTATACGACAAGAAAAGACATTTTTTTTTTGCAAGAAATGTGATCTGATATCATGACATCCACAAAGGGTACACATTAATGTGGTTATTTTGTATACTATGCCGCCTACTGATGATATCTTTAACCTGTCAATTGGGATAAGTGGGTTAATGTAAAAGTGCAGTTTGTTGGAAGTGTTGGTCTGAGGACTATAAATTTAAGAAAAATAAAATAATTTACACTGCACACCGCTGTGAAATTAGCTGTCAACTGATAGCCAAAATTATCTGGACATTTTATAACAATTTATAAACAATAAATATTTAAAGACCTTAGGGAATTTAAATTTTTTATCGTTGCAAAACTTTTATACTCCTGTGAAAAATGGAAGTGTTTTGGCATCATTTCGAAAAAAAAGTTACCATCAGAGCCCATAATTTGAATCAACGCCCATCTCAGAACTCTCAATTAATGTAACCATGTTTTTTCTTAAATTAAAATTTTTCAAATTAAATTTTTCTTTTCTTACTGGCTAACTTATATTTTGATGCTTAAGAAGAAACATAATCAATAATTTTATTTTAACGCAAAATGCACACTATTCACAACAATGATTATACTTTAATTTTCATCTAAGTTAAATAAAAATCTTAATCAGAGATAATAGCCATCTGGGGCGAACAGCTGGATACATCAAAAATAATTTGTTTTAGAAAACATCATGATGAAATTAAATATTATTTGTAATAAAAAAAAATATTACATCAACAAAAGAATTTACCACCAAAACCACAACCCACATTTTATGTGCAAACAAGATAAATTCTCTCAATGATCCCAATTATTAAGTAAGCCATACTTCTTCAACTTCCAACTTGGATTGCCTTCATAAAAAAGACTAATTGCTTCCATTATTGGGAAACTACCAAAAAGCCAAAATATCTTTTGTATTTTATCTTTCCGTATAATGTTTCGAGAGCGAGATACATAATTTATTTTGTTCCTGATGATCTAGGTGCGTCTTATCCATCATCAGTTGTTGCCAACTTCTGCATAAAATATTTTTGCACTCCTTGGGTCCGCAGTCTTACCAGTTCCTTATAATCAGGCATGTTGTTTAAGCCTGACAACAACAACAACAACAACTACTCCAAACGACCTTGTAACATTTACAATCTCATTCACTTTAACTATTAATATTACCGCACGAAATTGCTAGGTACACCATATTTATTCATATATTGTGCGGTTGCTTCGTCCAATGTACTTTTATGAGTATCCACCATGCTCTGGCCAGGCCTTGCAGATACTTTTAAACGGTTAGATATACCTGTTTCTATGCGTGGTCATAGATGCAAGACCACATGTAGCAGCATTAGCAGGTTATGACTTTGAGCCAGCAGAAATACTTGCTTCGACGGAAAGTAGGGCAATAATTGGTCTATGATAGTAATTTTTTCACAGTCCCACACACCTGTGAAGTAGAAAGAGTAACTGACTGTAATGTGTGTTTGTACATACTCTGTAAACCGCGGAGGAAGGCAACATATTATTGTTGTACTATTGCATATTGTTTTTACTTTTAATATTTTATATTTTTCACGTTTGCTTTAGTGACCTTCCTTGAAGATACGTACTATTCGATGAATTTAAAAATTTAATCAAGCATTAAACTCAATTCATAAAAAATACAATTGAAGGTTCTTCCGTTTTTTAAACTTGCTTCATAGGTCAAGTATTGATAATTAAACTTTAAAAAAATAATAATTAAAGTTTTAATAAAACACAAATAATGCATAGAAGGTTTTGGACAAGAAATCCATTGATCACCTGGTAGAATAAATACTCTGAAAATTTCTTAAGAAACTGGAATAAAAATACAATTACTATTCAATGGTATTATTTTTCTGCAACTTCAAATTTTTGATTTGACACTAGTAAAAAATCCAAATAAATTACCCGGAACTTGGCAGTATTTGTGCAACAATTAAATTGCTTTAAAAGTGAAGTGAAGTAATTTTTTTTACGCATACAGGCCCGACCCTGAAAGAAATCGATGACGTTTTTTTTCGAAAATTTGAACTTTGAATGAGCTGACTATTTACAGTTATAATGGAATCCAAATTTTGATAGAAAATAATTCTTATATACATACCTATGTTATACAACTTAAGGTGTATTCGTAAAGTTATCAGCATTATTTAATAAATTCAAAATACCGAAAAGCTGTAAAAAAAATGGCCAAAAAAATAACCACAATTTCACGTGTTTTCGTCTTTTTCTAAGGGCATTTTTTTAAGCCTTAACTTCACAGGCATGGTATAGCAAAATTGACAAAGGCTCGACCTAAGGCGCCCGTTATAGCCATCATTGAAACTTAGCATTGGAAATTTTAATGATTTTTTTTAAGGACGTTTAGAAAGCGAAATCTTTAATTATTTTGATGCCAAAATAAAGCTTGTCATAATAAATATATCTAACCAAAAAATTTCATTTCGGCCCAACCGTTCTCATGAAATATCTTTTAATTTTTCAATGATCATTAATAAGTACTTAGTGCAATTTTTGAAATAATGAAAGCCAATTTACATACATGGAAAGTTGGGCTCAGTGTTGCCGCTGAGAAAATTGAAATGGTCGCAAAAAAAGGGGCACGAGGAAAAAAAAGTCGCATTCAGAAAATTTCGTAAAATATATAGCTTCAAAAATCCTTTTTTTATCAGTTGACATTATAGTGGCGAGAAACTTAAGGTTTCTTAATTCTATCTTTACCTTCTTTAAATTTGGGAAAGTAAAAACGACTTTCCTTTGTGATTGTGAGTATATAGGTACCTAGATAAAGTCAGCCCTGTTGGTACATAATGCATTCCATCGTAATTAAAATTTTGTTACGAAATAAGAAAAAGGAAGCTATCACAGAATCCATCACTTAGAAAAATTCATACGACCTCCCATCGCGAACAAATTCGTTGATATTTTTTTGGGGAACATGAAGGATATATGTACGTAATTACGTATGTACATATGTCCTACTGCGTTTTACTATAACATTTTTTTTTTCAATTAAAAAATAAAGTTCCTTGTTATGGTTTGCGAATTGAACATTCGCTTACGATATGGCCTGCAATTTCGTATTTCGGTTAGCGAATTGATTTTCGCCGAAAATTCATTATTCTTAGACGAAATAACTAGGTAATTGATCTCTTTGTGACGAATACCAAAGTGAAACAAAAAATGTTTTTTTGAATTTTTGAACAACAACAACAACAACTTAAAGGTGCTACCACCAATTGCTTACGAATTAATTTTGGGTATTTTAATTCGTTTTATTTTTGTTTAGCTAGAGATAAAGGGGCTTAGAAAAATGCTGATGCTCCAAATGCAATTGATAAACAAACAGCACATTTAGACCTGTGACGTCAGTGGTCAACGGTGGCATAGTACGTAGGGTACACAGCTCCGAAGACTGAGCAAATCTGATGCGCGGGTTCAAATACCGCATGATGTGTAGAAAGTTTTTCAAATAAAATTGGATTAAAAAGCTCAGCACCACTATAAAAGGAGACTGATGATAGGGCTTGGCACCCCTTGAAATAGCTATATCTCTAGCCAAACAAAAATAAAACGAATTAAAATACCCAAAATTAATTCGTAAGCAATTGGTGGTAGCACCTTTAAAAAGTTTTAAAAATACCGTACCCGTTATTCGGATCTAAACACCGAAAATGTCATTCCCCTAACGTGTTCCCAACCGATTTTCTTCGATTCAATGACCTTTAGCAACGAAATTGCCACCGGTGCAAAAAATCTAATAATGCAGTCTTTTAAATACGATGCTCACCCTTCTTGAAGAATAGTTAATTAATTTTTAGTTCCTACACATTGGTATATAAAATCTTTTTTGTGAGTGTACCCAGTTCAATGGTCATTTCTATTTCAGCAATGAAATTAAAAAAAAAAAAAAAAACATGTAGGTGCAAAAAAAAGAAAAAGAAAACTCTTTTTTTTTGTTTAAAGGGATAAGATTGCTCTTTATTCAAACAATTGAATTCTTTATTTTCCTTGCTAGAGTGTGTTGTTTTTGCTTCCCAAAAACTATGAGCCATTTGGGCATCTTGTTTTTGGTGTTTGACTTAGAATTGATAAAAGCATTGAATTTTGAAAACAGCTCAATAACGTAAAATTTTATTTAAAAAAATAGTTTTTGTAAAAAAACGGTACTTTAAAAAAAAAATTGAGTTTGGAAATGAATTTTTCAAAGACAATCACTTGAAAAAAATTTATTTAAAAAGAAAATTGAAGAATGGATTCCTGGCATAGGATTTTATTCTGAAAATTGTTGTTGGATTTTTATGAGTCGTTTTCTATTTCAAGTCAATTTTTTGAAAAATTGGCCCTCCTATTTAAACGGGGGGATTTGTCTTCTTTTGACCCAACTTATACGCTCTAGTATTTTTATGCATCTTGTTCCAAGAACTATCTTGTTGTTATAAATGTATTATTGCTAAATTTTAAATATGTGTATTTTCGAAACTGTTGGGTCTAAGCAGATAATTCTGAAGTTATAGTCGAAAAACTAATCCTTTGGGGTTAAAATTGCCAATAACTGAAAAAAGCGGGCAAATTTCGCGGTTTTTTTTTTTATTTTTGACCATGATGCGTTCGGCGCTCGAGGTCAAAAACCTGGGTTATTCATAAGGCCAATCCCATAAAAGACTCAGCAAAAAATCAGAACTACCGGATCTAACGCAAGCGCTGATGTATTAAGTTACTGGATTAAATAATTTGTTTTCAGCGAGGGTTCATTTTTGAGTGCAAAATATTAATGTTTTGAAATATTGACCCATTAACAAAATTTACACTAGCAAGAAGCCATTTTCAAAAGTTCTTTTCAACATCTGATTTTTGTTTTTAATTGTTGAATTTTTAATTACATATCTAATAAATCAAATTAATGTTAACATTGTTTACAGAAGCTATAAGCTTAAATAATGTTACTTATAAAAAAAATTGATATAATTACTTAAAATTGACGTACCACGATTATTTCCGAAAAATATTTAAAGAAGTTTTGGTTTAAATGAAATTATTTTTTTTTTCTCGCAAATTAAATCAGAGGTGCAATTTTGTTGGTGTGAAAACAATTTCAGTAGTTCTTTTATACCTTTTTTTCTAATTATGTTGATTTTTAAGTTCCAAAATATTTTCCCAAAATTAATTTACATACATATGTTATTGCAAGCTGGCATCATTTAAAAAGATTTCTTATTTTCCAATTTAATATGATAGTTATTTTTTTTTGTTGATTTTTTTGTCAGTAAATAAACCAAACGACAAAACACGAGAAAAAAAAACACCCTGTATTACAGTTTTATTTATTACTTTTATCAAAGTTCAATTGAAAACTAATTTGAATGGTTTTGATTAAACAACGTACTTGTATTTTCCTAATTGAATGTTGTAATATGTATTATTTTTTTTTTCGGAATGTTTTGCAAAAATAGGCATATTTTTGTATCTCTCGTTCACGAAAGAATCTTGTTCAAATTTTTGGCCTTACAAATTTAAAGCTAAACTAAACTATTTAGTTCTCATTGTATTTGCATCTATTAATTGAAGAGGTTATGCGATTGATAATTGTCGTTAAATTATTTATTTTTGTTTTTTTCGTTTCATTCTGGCGGCGGCTGCGGTCTCACTTGGACTCATCAGTTCTAGTGTGGGCCTTGTTAACACGTAATTTTTGTTAAGTTCAGTTCATCTTATACCTATATAGATTTCTTATCTAGTGTGAGATATATCCACCAAGAGTAACCGAATGATTCTTATTCAAAAATGGTGTAAATATCAGCGTTTTTACATAGGTAAATACAAGTGAGAAAATAATTCGGTTAAAGAACTTCGACTACAAATATTAGAAGATCTATTTTTGTAGTAAGTTTTTATGATCGTTTTGACTACCTTTTAGCATTTAAATCATTGCCGAATAGAATGGTATAAATAATTACACACAATAAAAACATATATCTTTTACTTTATATTATACCACCAACACATCTAGGTATCGAAGACCTTTTCAAAATATGTTTTGCTTGCTTATAAGATTCCAATTTACGTTTGAAATGAGTTTTATTATGCCACGTGCACTGCTAAGCGATTCAACTCAAATTGCTTCCGCTATGGTTTATTTAACAATTTCTTTGCACGCAAGCTGGATGGGAATACAATAATTTATTTCAAAGACACATATTTGGTTGTGGAGGCTTATCGCTTATCTACGTATTTCATTCGAAATATTATTTCTATAGAGATTAATATTATGTTTAAATTTACGTTTATTTGATGGAGTATGTAAGTTAAGATTTGGTTTTTGACGGGAAACTGTATTTTCTTAATAAAAAAAGGGCATATACGGTTTTCATGTTTCAGCAAAGTCGGATTGATAACATCTTTACACATAAATAATATCCCCAAAAAACTGCATTTATAGTCCTCGTTGAAAGACTTTACCTTAGACAAAGGTTCTGCGGTTTAAAAATTAAATAAATATATCTAGTATTATTACTATTATTTTGATAGTTAAAGCTAATAACGTTTAAACATTCTAAGGAAAATGTCGAATTCTAGATAAAATATTGTCCATCACCTTTTGCCCAGTAGCGTTCTGTTAACTTCATTGACGGGGCCCTGATGGTTCTCCACGAGCGGTTAGGTTAGGTTAGCGTGGCTGTCAGCACAAGTGCTTGACACACTTAGACCATAAATTGATCCATTAATGAAGTAGAAGTTCTTCCTACTCATTGAACCACTTACAGCTTTTTACGTTACGAAACTTGAGAGACGACTAATGTCTATGTTTGCCAAATCGCTAGGATCATTATAGTTGAACTCTCCTAGATGGAGCCTACGTCTTTGAAAGAGAGCAGGGCTTGTACAGAGAAGATGAGGAACGGATTCTTCATTTTCTTCGTCCATACAGCTTCTGAAGAAGGCGTTCGAGTATCGAGTATAGCCCGAGCCTTGTCGCATGTTTACCTATTAGACAGTGCCGGTTATGACACCTATTACGGAGCCGATATGTGATCTACTTAGTAATAAAAAAACACCTACATTAGAGCGCTTCAGATCTAGCTGTAGCCAGATTTGTTTTGTCGCCACACAGTTGGTGATGTTGTTCCAGTTAAGGTTTGTTTTTGTAATAGCATCTTGTTTCAGCATAAGTTTGCATGTATAGCGATACGTATACCTATATTTATTCTGTAAGGCAAAATAGATAGTGTTGTTCCTCTTTTGGCGAGTTCATCAGCTTTACAGTTACCTGGAATGTCCCTATGGCCCGGCACCCAGCATATATGCGAATATTGAACTGCTGTGCTATTTCCATAAGAGATGATCGACAGCTCAGGGCTGTTTTAAAGTTTGTAGAGACAGAGTTGAGGTATTTTTATAGCGACTTGGCTGTCTGAGAAAATGCGGATATCATTATTTGATATCACGTTTTCTCTTAGCCAAGACAGGACTTCTTTTATCGCCAAAAGTTCCGCCTGGAACACGCTACAATGGTTAGGAAGACGAAAGGAGAGACTTAAATTAAGTCTGTCGGAGTACACCCCTGCACCAACCCCTTCATTAGTTTTTGATCCGTCGCGTCAGTGTAAAAATGAATTGATTCATCTTCTAGGAAATGTTGAGTCCTTCCAGATGGATCTGGAGGGGATGGTAACATGGAAGTTTTTATCGAACTGTAATTGAGGAATGGTGTAGTCTGTGTTGCTTGGTATAGATCTGAAGGAATTCAGAATAGTGGAGTGGCCAATGCCATTATTGGTCCACTAGGAGATGGAACAGAATATCAAGTGCAGCAGAGGGGGTTGTACGAAGTACTCCACCCATACACTTGCAGGCCGAGCGTTGGACCTTGTTTAGTTTTTCTTTGTTAGTAGTTTTATCTAAGGCGATTCACCATACTGTCACATCATATGCTAGGATCGGTCTGATTACCGAAGTGTATAGCCAATGAGTAATGCGGGGTTGTAGACCCCATTTGTTCCCGATGGCCGTTTTACATGAGAAGAGTGCTACTGAGGCCTTTTTGACCCTTTTATTTAATTTGGATTTCCAGCTTAACTTCTTATCCAAAATAAGACCCAAATACTTTGCTTCATCTAAAAAAGTCATATGCAAAATTCACGTCACGAAATTTATTTTCTTTAATTTGTATGCCTGTATCATGAAAGTGCATATTTTGTTTTTATGAGGTGATAAGTTAGTTTGATATATTTTTGAGGCCATTATGTGAAAGAAGAATTCATTCTAATCTCTAGCACAACGTTGGATTTTTAAAAAATTTTTTTTTTTGCACATTAGTACTTCTGCTATGAGGTGGATGAGTTGTATGAATGTGCCTTCATATATTAGCAATTATTCATTCATATGTTGTTTAATGTTCTTGAACTGAAGCATAAAATTAAAATTATTTTCAAAGCCACTCCTTTGATGACTTTGAAGTTACGTGTTGCTGGTTCATAGACGCTATACAACTTCAAACCTCCCGAGACAATATAAAAATTATCAACTGTAATAAAAGGAACCATAAACATTTTATAAATAACTTTTTATTATACATACAAACATTGACCTTCACAAAATAATATTCCTTCATATTAATATTCTACTTATACAACTACCTGGCTGGTCATCAAACACTTAATTTATTATTACACGAACGTATAACTGCTTCAAGTTTTTTTATTTTTTCACACGCAGTAATTTTATATTGTTAAGCTATAAGGCTTTTGTAAAAATAGTTTTTTTTTTTAATTTAAAATGCTGAAACCTTCAATTGGTGACTATGTTAAGGCAAAAAATATGATGCCAAATAAATGGAATCTTAATGGAACTGTAGAAAACGTATGACGTGTAAAGCGATTATGAATTTATTTTATAATTGGACAACATGCAAGTTTATCTAATTTTAATGTCTGTATGTAGCTAACTAAAATCTCACAACTTACAAGAAAAACTTTTTAAATAATGACATCTTTTATTTAAGAAGATTTTCTACTTCGTGCTCTATATTTTGAGGGATTATTCTAAGAACAAAACTGAATGGGGTAAAACTTCTATCTCCACCCCATTGCGGTGGAGTCTTATTTCTTAAAAGTTGACTTAAAATGGAAAAATAATATTAAAAATAAACGAAATTACAAACAATGATGTGCAATAGCTTTTTTGGAGGCTCCCCCCTCCCCACAGCCGCAAAGGGGTGGAGGTAGAGTTTTTGCGCCTATAATTTTTTTAAATTATCTCAGAAATCATCTCCCAAAAAAATAATGCCGAATCAGTTGAAACCCTGTACTCTTTATTTTGTTAGAAATTGTGCTCAGCGTTGCCGCCGGAAAAACAAATTTTCTTGACACATTTTCTGAAAAAAAACGTACCATTTTTTGTACATGAAAAATATTTTGTTAAAAAAAAAAAACACTATAAATCAATGGCGTAAAATTTTAAACGATTATTATGATGTTAAATTATTTTTAGTATGATGCTAGGATTTTCTAAATTTTAAACGAGTTAAAATCGTATTATCTTTTTAACATTTTACTAAAGTTAAAATATCCAAATGGCTGTTTTATCTGTTTAGTATCATAATAACTCGAAATGTGACTTTGTCAGTTACAAATGTGAAAATGGTGTGATCTGTCACGTTTTTAGGCGTTTCAGCTGGATTTTATTGAGGAAATTGGTTTAGTATGATAGTAGTTAAAAAATGTTTAAAACTAAGAACATTTTATCTTTAAAGTTAGAAAATTGTTAAATAGTATCATGTTAATACCTTAACATCAGGCTTGAGATATATGTAACTCACTCTCTTTAAACTCTCTTAGATCTAAGCCTAATTATGTTAGTTGTAAGCATTTTATTTAATAAATTAATTTTAGTCTAAGCTCAGCCCTCACCGTGTTTCAATCTTTATCAAAGACATTACAGTGATGGCGACGAGGAAAATTAATCTGGTGCGCGTGGTCGACTCAATTTTTTTTTTCGTGATGAAATAATTGTGCATAGTTTTGGCTAATAGGAATAAATCGGACAAAATATTTTTATAATTCAAAATAATTGAAATATAATAAGTAATTAGTGGCAAAATGGCAAATAATAGTGCAAAACTTTTTATGGGTTCAATTGAATCGTTCACATTGGGTGAAGATTTTACTTTATATGCACGAAGATTGGATCATTTACTTTCGCTAAATAAAGTAATAATCGATTCGGAAAAAGTGTCATTTCTTGTAAGCCTTGGTGGTCCAGATTTGTACAAGATCCTAATGTCTTTACGCCAATGTTATTATAGGGATAGGGATTGTAATACAACAAAACAAATTAAAAGAAACTATTTGCTCTGTTCGTGTATTGTCAAAAAATATTGTACACCACCAACTTTTACGCGAGTTGGAACCAATTTTTATTTAATTTAATCAAGATTAGCTTTATTTGAAGTAAAATAATGGAAATAAAAAAGAGTACCATATTGAATTTTTGGTGCCACCGTGCCACTTCGGCTACGCTGGTCGTGCTGCTAAGTTGACGTCAACGTAGCAGGACACCCATTATTTTTTTGCAAATTAAAAGTACGATTATTTTTTTGCAGCTTATCATCAGATTATTTTTAATCTGCATTGGAAAATATATGTCCTGGCTAAGTTGATACACATCAAAAATTGCATTTGACAAGGCCCTCATTATTCAGTTGATGAGTCTAAGCTATATCGCCAGCCGGGGTGAAACGCCAATTTTTATTGACTAAAGACCCTTAAGAGCTTTTTTCAATTAATAATTCAACAATAAATTCAATTCAATAAGTTATTTCTTTCAGTAGGTATTATAAAATTTGTTTTATCAAGAACCTTCTTAAAAAAATCTGTTTTTTTTTTTAATGAATATCATTCATTTTTTGTCCCATTACCATTCAAACTTTAATGTCTATAGCTAAGCTACGTTTACGTTATAACGCTAGCTTGGAACAACATGAGTAAGTTCATGCGATCGAGTCATAATTGTTTTTGTTTTTTGTTCATTCCTTTAATGAAAAAAAAAAACTTGAATGAAAAACCATAAAAACCAAGGAACTACGTATTTTTTTCTACAAATTAACAACAAAAACTTAAAGACATTATAGATAAAACTGTTAACTGAGATAGAAAGTGTAAAAAGTCCATCAGTGGATGCGTTCACGTAACACATTGACAATAATCATCAGCTGATATCTATGATAATTGCATTAAGTTTTTTTTCTTTCATTACATCATTCGTCTTCTTTAATTATTGCTTTGCTCAGTATTACTAGAGGTAGTTCAAAATTTCTGATGGAGGTTAAAAATAAGGAACTTGTGAGCCTGAGCAAAATAGTGGACTTTTTCACACCAGCGTTTTTTATGTTTTGTTTTCTAGTCTTTTTAGCTCTGAGGTTTTATAGAAAAATATAACTACGTGAATATACATACCAATTATACTCGTAAAAGCAGTTCATCTTAAATATATCAGTCCATTTTCATACCTTAGGTACGTTTTATTAGTAATTCAAAGCTAGAGCAGCAAAACAAGTTCAATAAAACGCTATATTCACTTATATGTCCACTTTATTTAATTGGCTGTGATGTTCATATCCTTTTGTGAGTGAAAAACAAACTAAGTTAGCGACATTCAAGGTTCAAGCCCACACTTTTTGTCCACTTTTATATTCACTAATTTACTGGCTTATTTATTAGTCCATTTTGATTATGTTACAAAATTTTGGCCGAACCTTGCATTTTGTACAGGACAAAACTTTTGGTTTTGCACTTTAGGTTTTGTTATTGTTCACCAAGAGAAATTTTACTGCGCTAACTATAAAATTGTCAATAAAACGGACCTCTTATTAAGTGCGGGTATTTTTTCTCTTCACTTGTAGGGTGTTCAGATTCTTTTAAAATTGGTGTAAAATGTTTACTTCAAAGCTTTTCGAAAAACAATTTTATATTTTTTGTATTGGTCGTGTTAGGTAATATTGTACCTATACCGATAATGATGACATAAAATTTATTTGACAGTCATGTAGGTACTATTATCATTATTTATATTAGCGCAGGAAAATTTGACTTTCACTTCAAAAAATTCCGACAAAGCTGAATTTTGGTGGAAATCTTTATTTTTGTATCTTAAAAAAGTAACCTAAATTTGAACTGAGACTAAAGGGGTCGAATTTAATTTTTTTGCATTTCTCGAAAACTTTTTTCGTGCAATCAATTGGTTTTGAGAAAAACTTGCACAAACGTTATGGTGCAGTGAATTGAGTCAAAAAAATGTTATGAGGTTGCATTTTTCGACTGGAAAATATGTTTTTTTTGTATCGTATGTGTTTGGGTCCAAAATTTGTACATCTTTCAAAAAAATTTTATACAGAAATATAGTCTGCCATTCGATCGTCGATTCATTTTTACGATCATAATTGGTTTGAATATGTTCAAAAGATTTTGGTAAATATTTGATGTTAACTTTCTTAAATGCATCCCAGGGGTCGGGACATAACAGAAAAAAATCGAGCAGGATTGTCATTATCATAAAATGAGTCAGAAATACGAAGGATTTAAAAAAAAAATGCCTGTTAGACAATTTCCTTATTTCCTTATTGTATGCCCTAAAATTTTCTTTATTTTATGCTCCGCCATTTTATCCTTAAATAACAAATTTCCACTGTGCTTCCTAACTGTTTGTCATAGTAAAAGACAGTCGTAATAATAAGGTGGTTCAAAATAAATCTCAACAAATTTTATTTTATTAACAAAAACCTTTCAAGAAAGTTTTTCAAGGCATACGAAATCCATGATATTTTATATAAAAAAAGCTACTTGGAAATTTCATTAAAACCAAAAAAAAAGTTTCAAACTTCTTCCTTTACCTTAACCTACGCATAGTAAATATTTTTTCAATTTATTCTTAAGTTTTCAGTAATATCATATGTATCATGCTTTTAAAAACGTGCATCGAATTATTGAAAAAAAAAAAAAAAAACATTTAATTCATTATTTTAAAACTATAATATTTTGATTGCAAAAATCATGAACTAAAAAGTTTCTTTTTTTTTATATTTTCAGATATTCACAACATTATATCAACGGAGTAGAACAGATTCAAAAATTTGATCAGTATGCTACTTCCTTACCTTCGCTTTGACTGTTTATGTTTCTTCTGTTTATATAGAAGAAAACTGCAAAATAAATAGTCACGTACAAAAAAATTTAAATTTGCATATTATGTAGGTACATAAATGTCGAAAGACATAACATGCGGTCGATGACAACGGCGACGACGAATACGACATTCGTCCATAGATGATTTGGCATCTTTTATTTATGAAAATCAACCTAAGATTCGGTATAATGAAATTCATTTTAAATATGTATACATAACAAGTACTTAATTTAGATTTAAAAAAAAAAATTAATAATATTTTAATCAATATAAAGTGGAACACATTTTTTTTCCTTAAAATTTCGTTTTTTTTTATTTATAAATGAGTTGTGATTTTAAAATGTTAGATTATGTAAATATTTAAACAATATTTAGAATAAAAAAAGAAGATATAATATTATTGTTAAGGCATTCAAGTTGATGGCTTCCCTATTTGATATAAAAATTGTTAAATTGGTATTAATTAGATTGTAGTTATTTTATTGTAGATATATTATAATGTAAATAAAATGGAAATTGTTAAAAGAAAAAAAAAATATGGAAAATGCATTTTTCTTTTTAAAATGTAAGAGATTTAAAGTAAGTACAAAATTCTCTTAAAATAAGTATTGTATGATCAAAATAAAAATAAATGGAACTTGAGAAAGGCCGGGATCTTTGAGTTGTAATATTAAATGCTTGAATTTATTTATTGAATCTTAAACTACTATATTTCTGGGCATACGAACCAAACTAAACCTGATTTAAAGTTTCAATAGCCTCACATATATGCTTCTATTATCCAGCCGCGCCGCCGCGCCGTCGCGTCGTTGCTGGATGGATGAAGACTTTACTGAAGCACAAATGAAGTGTTTAAATAAAAAATAAATTTTAATGTTGGGCGCAAGCATTTACGAAGTGAAGTTACGAATTTATTCTACTCCCCATGCAACGACATTCTCTTAATGTGGATCTAGCTTATGAGTTTGAGTTCGATAAATGCCTGGATGGATATTAAAAAAAGGAGGAATTTTTAAAGGAGGAATTTAAATTTGGTTAATAAGTTAGATAGAGGTTAACGACATTTTTGTCATTTCGAAATTTTTTTGATCTTAATATTCCTTCTCATAAATTTTTATAAAACAAAAAAGTTAATCGAAATCAATCTAATAAAAATTAATATAAAATTTACCATAATTAAGACGAAAGCCATTACCTTTAGAACTATATCAACAAATGTTTTAGAACAAAATAAAAAATTGAGCGTCCAATAATTTTTGAGTACGAAGATTTTATAATATCCAAAACATACCTACTTACTTATCAAATTTATCAAATTCTTTATCTCTTATAGTATAGGACGGTTAAGCTTCCATTAACTCCGATTAAACGGGTATCAGCATATAGTGGTAGCCGTGGCTTGATGGTTAGTGCGATGGACTGTCATGCCAGAGGTCTAAGGTTCGATCCCCAGCCTCGCCATCTATTTATTTAAAAGAAAAACGGCTACTGCCTCTTGCGAGGAATTGACAAATCCTCCAAGAGTATCTCCTGTCACAGAAAAGTGCCGCTCGTTAGCCGTTCGGATTCGGCAATAAACTGTAGGTCCCCTCCATTCCTGCAGACACGCACACAGGAATGGTTGAGAGTTGTAAGTCACTAGGCCCTAGTTCTTCATGAGCTGTTGTGCCATCAAATTTATTTATTTTTTTTAGTATAGGGCAGGGCTCATATTTTAAGAGACTTTTAACATTGAAAATGTTTATAGGATCATTTTGAGAGAGTTATGGTTTTACCAAAATGATTAAATGAAATGTTGGTATTCAATAAATACGCAATAAACTCCCAACCCAAAGAAATTACCAAATTGATTGAAATGAGCACCTGAATTTAGAATATGAAAAATTAACTCCAGCGTATAGGTGGAGAACTATCAAATTTTTGGTTGGTGTTACCAAAAAATGACCAAACACAAGGGATGAATTTTAGCAAATATACGGGGAGAAAACGAATTTTTAGTCTCGTTTATATTCTGACTTATCTATAAGGTATAAAAATATAATACACATTTTTATAGATTAGAAACATTGTGTAGATGGTGAAAAGAAAAGGATTTTTTTGAAATTCTTATTATAAGTTGGGTAAAATACGGCTTGATTGATTAAAGATTGATTTTTTTTTTCTAATCAAAAGTTGTTAAAATTGTAAAAAAGTTATACCCGAACTATAAAATTTTATAAAATCTAAAAAATGAGACATAACCGTTTGAAAATCCAAAATTGGAAAGTAAATTGTTGAAAAATAATTCACCAATAATCAGGGTTACAATTTATTAAGATAAATTTTATGTTTTCAGAAAGATAAGAAAAAGAGAAATTACCCTTTTTTCAGTAATTCTTGATTGGATTTTCAATTCGTGTCGTTATTGATTTTTAAAATGTACACTTTTTGTAGTTAATTAATTTATATCTTTTAAGAGAATGGCTTCAGAAAGCTCAAAATCATACAGGTGATAGATGCTAATTTCTTATGGGTATGTTCTTTAATTTTAAAATTTCTAAAATACCGTTGAGTGGGGATAACTAAACATAACTGTTTCCTGACAAATAACTAAATAACTCTTTTTTGAGTGCATCCATACAATTTTTTTTCTTTATTTCGGAAGCCAAATAAATGGCAATTATTTTGATATATATAGTGACTTACAACTCTCAACCATTCCTGTGTGCGTGTCTGCAGGAATGGAGGGGACCTACAGTTTATTGCCGAATCCGAATGGCTAAGGTGAGCGGCACTTTTCTATGACAAGAGATACTGTTGGAGGATTTGTCACTTCCTCGCAAGAGGTGGTAGCTCCGAAAAAAAGTCGGTATTCATCGACCAAAAAAAATTGCGTCTTAGAAAGGGTACGACAGCATCTAACTGATGAGCCCAACTGTCGTGCCTGGGCGAAACGCATTGGACTAAAGGTCGCAAAAAATCTTCCACCTATCAATTTTAGTCAAACACTGAAAACCGGATGCCTAAAAATCTTTTAGTTTTTGAAAAAATTGAAAATAACCAAATCTACTTTACTTCTTTGTTATAGTAGAAATAGGATCTTTGGAGCAACAAAGTAATGGATGGAAGTTGTTATTTTAATTTTCTCAAAAACTAGAACACATTTTGACATCTGGTTTTTAGTGTTTGACTAAAACTAGATGGGAGCATTGAATATGAAAATCAAAAATACTACACGGTTAAAAATTTTCTACTAAAGTATTCGTTTACTAATGTATTCAAACCGATTTTTAATAAAACCTGGACTAAATTTAATACTATCCCAGATATTACACTCTTTCTTAATACATTTTGTATTGAATTTCCATGTTTCTAATACATTGGAATTAAATTTCACGGATATTTCCCTAAAATAATACAAACAGTTTAAAATACAAGAAATCAGTATCATATTTTAAGAAGAAATCTATTTAAAACAATCCTTCAATGGTTTCGATTAATATTTTTTAATCTTAAAAAACGAAATTGGTTTAAAAGTTAGGATAGAAATATTCAATTTCAGCATTGTTTTGTATTGCACAGGGAACATGTTTTAAATAAATGTAGCAAACCAATAGGTAAGTAGATTAATATATAATACAAAAAGGTTTACGCAGTTAAAATTTCCTGAGCTTAATCAACTTAATATTAAAACTAAATCAGTTCTAAGTTAAAATAAAACACTGTTATATTAGATTCCATACCCATGACTACTTTTAAATATACCTCACAATTCAATTTTTTTTTTTAGTAGAACAATATTAGAATGTATCCCATGTTTAATACTAAAACTTAAAATTTAGGTTTTAAATTTCAATAACATTTCATGCTCAAAAGGGATTTTATTTATAAGAAAAAAGTAACCTTAAACTTCTTGAGTTAACATGTAATACTAAATGGATTAAACTCATTGAGTAACAAAACCTGAAACAAATTCATATTATTTTATAAACATTTTAGGATTTTATTCCAATACTATCGGTTTTAACTCCATTCTGATGTATGTTATTAAATACTATCTGCAAGCCTAGTATTAAATCGGAAAACAAACAAATTACAATCGAATACATTGCATAACTTTAAATCTAATAAAAAGGTTTTCAACTTTAAACAAAGTTTAATAAAAAAGGGGTTACATTTTAAAACTACAATTACCATTACATTTTTGGATTGAGTTTAAATATGAAATGGATTAAACGTGTTCAGTAACAAAACCTAATCCAAATTGACAATATTTTCTAAACATTTCAAGGTTTGAATTGAATACTATCTGAAAGCCTGTATTAAATCGGAAGGCAATAGAATTTCAATCGAAAAAAATTTAGTTTCAAAAGGATTATAATAAATACTAAAGAATTTATTGTAAGATAGGAGTTACTGTGACGCTTTTGATTTCACATTTTCAACAAAACTGAATCTAAGGCTGAAGGATTCACAGTTAAAAATAAATTTATTATACAGGTTATTATATGGCAGAGTTTTTATATTATTTTTGTTACTATAATTGCGGTTCAAATTTGATCTACTATTTTCACATTTTACCCCGAAAAAGGACAACGCGCCTTCAAAATAACATATATTTAAATTGTTAACGTTTTATTATTAAACTTTTTTAACACACTTAATGTATTTAAGTTTAACACTTAAGTATTAAAACAAGACGCTCCCTATTTTAATAAAAATCAAAACTGAAATATGATACGTATTTGTATTAAAAAAATTATTAAAGTATTACATTTTAATACCAAGGATTATATTTTATTACTTTGGGTTAAATTTCAATCTTGTTTGCATTAAAAATTATAATTATAATACAAAACTATTAGAATATAACAAAAAATGATAACCAAAATTTCCTTAATATCTACAGAGTATTAAAAGGTAAATATTTCCGTATTGCATACAGCTGTAATACAAAGGCTGTATTAAAATATACCCCAGAATTTTTAACTGTATATTTTATGGCAGAGTTACTATTGTTTTTATTATATGTGTTTATATTTCATTTTTATTATAATTTTATGTGAACTAGAATCTTATTGGCGTTCAAATTTGATCTACTATTTTCACATTTTACCCCGAAAAAGTACAACGCGCCTTCAAAATAACATATATTTAAATTGTTAATGTTTTATTATTAAACTTTTTTAACACACTTAATGTATTTAAGTTTAACACTTAAGTATTAAAACAAGACGCTCCCTATTTTAATAAAAATCAAAACTGAAATATGATACGTATTTGTATTAAAAAAATTATTCAAGTATTACATTTTAATACCAAGGATTATATTTTATTACTTTGGGTTAAATTTCAATCTTGTTTGCATTAAAAATTATAATTATAATACAAAACTATTAGAATATAACAAAAAATGATAACCAAAATTTCCTTAATATCTACAGAATATTAAAAGGTAAATATTTCCGTATTGCATACAGCTGTAATACAAAGGCTGTATTAAAATATACCCCAGAATTTTTAACTGTATATTTTATGGCAGAGTTACTATTGTTTTTATTATATGTGTTTATATTTCATTTTTATTATAATTTTATGTGAACTAGAATCTTATTGGCGTTCAAATTTGATCTACTATTTTCACATTTTACCCCGAAAAAGTACAACGCGCCTTCAAAATAACATATATTTAAATTGTTAATGTTTTATTATTAAACTTTTTTAACACACTTAATGTATTTAAGTTTAACACTTAAGTATTAAAACAAGACGCTCCCTATTTTAATAAAAATCAAAACTGAAATATGATACGTATTTGTATTAAAAAAATTATTCAAGTATTACATTTTAATACCAAGGATTATATTTTATTACTTTGGGTTAAATTTCAATCTTGTTTGCATTAAAAATTATAATTATAATACAAAACTATTAGAATATAACAAAAAATGATAACCAAAATTTCCTTAATATCTACAGAGTATTAAAAGGTAAATATTTCCGTATTGCATACAGCTGTAATACAAAGGCTGTATTAAAATATACCCCAGAATTTTTAACTGTATATTTTATGGCAGAGTTACTATTGTTTTTATTATATGTGTTTATATTTCATTTTTATTATAATTTTATGTGAACTAGAATCTTATTGGCGTTCAAATTTGATCTACTATTTTCACATTTTACCCCGAAAAAGTACAACGCGCCTCCAAAATAACATATATTTAAATTGCTAATGTTTTATTATTAAACTTTTTTAACACACTTAATGTATTTAAGTTTAACACTTAAGTATTAAAACCAGACGCACCCCATTTTAATAAAAATCAAAACTCAAATATGATACCTATCTGTATTAAAAAAGTATTCAGGTGTTACATTTTTATACCAAGGATTATATTTTATTACTTTGTGGGGCTTAAATTTCAATCTTGTATGTATTAAAAATGATTATTATAATACGAAACTATTAGAATATAACAGAAAATGATTAAAAAAAATCTTAAATATTTACAGAGTTTAAAAAAGTAATTTTTTCTGTATTGCATGCCGCTGTAATACTAAGTGCCTGTTTACATTGGATTTTTGATGAAGAATGTTTTCGTTCATTAAAATGTTCCTCGTGTTTACATTATAAAGAAAAAATTCTTTTATTTCAATCTACCCATCCCTTACCCACACCCTTAAAATGCATGTATCTCTCGCTCACACACAAAAATCTTCATGAATCTTCATGGGCCATCTAACACTGGGTTGATTTTGAACGAGACTAACCTAGAGTTGCCAGAAATATTTTAGGGAAACTAGTAATTCAAGATTAAAATTCCGGATTTTTCCGGACAGATTAAGGATAAAAATGAGTCCAAAACTAGAACAAAAATACACACCACTAATTAAAAAAAAAAAATATATATGAGGTACTTTAGTTCTTAGTATAGAAATAAATAAAATATTAACGTAGGTTAACACTTCTTATTTGCTTTTTAGTTTTTTACTTTTACGATTGCAAGCAAACTAACTAGTATCACCAAAGGTATTGTTTTAGTGAGGTATTAACTTAAACTGCTAGTTGCCAAAAATACCAGTTTGCAAAACTTGGTTCATCCTAGGTACATAAAAAAATTTATAAAATATGTTTAAAAAATATTCGAAATATATCGAAAAAGAGATAACCGTGCTATATAAAGGGCATTTCCGTAATATTGCACTCTTTATTTCGATAATAATTTGATATCCATCTGGCAGATATAAATAGAGGACAATCCCGGACATTTTAGAAAAACTATTCCGGACGTTCCCCGCATAGGCCAAAAAAAATACATGTCCGGGAAAACCTGGACGGCTGGCAGCCCTGCACTAACCCCTAGTTGCTTTTGCTTCAATCGCACTTGGCACTGGCGCAAAATGTTGTGTATATGAAACGACTTTAATTGTATAGAGGTATTTTTGTTTTGTTCAATTTGACGTTTAAAACAACAATTAATTGTTCGGTTTCAGAAAAATAACAATTAAATTCCGCATAACAACAGATTTCCATTTGCCTAGAAACAAACAACTTTTCTTTGCATTAGTAGTTCAATTTGTTATTCCCATCACAACAAGGAAGAACATTTTGCCCTTTTTATTCCACACTATTCAACTCCCTCACCTATACAAGCTTCAGTTTCCCCAGGTTGAATTTCTCTAGCGTGTGATGGTCCCATGAGAATATTTATTGAAACTGGCGCATCGGCATAATTTGTGTGGAATCTACCGATCTCTTTTTCACACATATATAAAATCTACCTGTCACTGGATGCGCCATTCATTAAAAATCCAATGTAAACAGGCACTAAGGCTAAATAAAAAAAAACCCACGTGATACCTACTTTACGCCCTTGAAAAATATAATAATGTTGGTTTAAAATCTAATCATTATCTCATATATTTCATACTAAAATAGCATAAATATTAATAAATTTGGTATAAATTCAACTTCTTGTATTACATTCAACACCTGCTTGGCATCATTAAGTTGTCTTCGGCTAATGGCTTTACAGAATCTTGTTCGGCGCCACGTTTCAGTGAATAGTTTTTAAATTTGGCATTACTTTTTTATTTATTTTAACCCTCGCCAAGACTCAATTTCTAACCCACAATGTGAATTGAAATTAGAAATACGTATAAATGCTTTCCCTTTTTGATAAATTAAAAATAATCTTCTATCTTACTTCCTAAAACACTAACATGTATGCCCAAATATATATATGCGTTATATGTGCAATGGGCTTCTCCTAAATTGAGCTTGGGACCGGTCAGCCCCTAGGTGTACGTACAACCACGTTGCATATATGTATTTATTACGGTTTTGTATTGGTTGTGTAAGCTCAATCGTTATAATAACTAATTCTGGCACTGCCATTTGCATTTAATTTCTAACCGTCTTTTTTGTGATAATTTCACATTCAGCATCTTTTATTATATACCAAAAAACTTTATTTACAACATTTCTCACTTTGGCCTTTATCATTTAAGTAATGTACATTTTAGAATTCACTAAATTTTAGCCCCCCTATTAATAAACGTTAATCAAATTTGATTTAATTGATGGATTTGTCTTCAAAATCTGTAGGTAGGTATACAAAATTTGAGTAACGTCTATTAATAGCTGTATTATACCTACATCACATATCTTCTTAGTTTCGTATTTAACGTAGTTAATTGCTTTACTTGAAAATTATAAAGTGACTTAAGATGTCTTCTATTTTACTAATGACATTAATGTTTTTTTCATAGATTGTTCTTTTCATTAAAGTTTCAAAATTATACTTCCTATTAAACACGAATAAAAAATATTTTAGTTATTAGTTTTGTTATTTCAATTCGAGTGTAAAGTTTCATAATTGCATAATAATTGCAAAAAAAAAATCAGTTTTAAGTGAATTATTATGCACTTCAAGTTCTCAGCTGCAGGGACACTAGTCATTATCTCAAAAAAAAAAAATGATTTGGAGATTTTTTCCTTTGCTGTAAAAAAAAACTCGATCGTTTTGAGGTTTCCTTTAGCATTTATAAATAAAAAAGTAGGTATGCACCACAACTTTGTTGTTATTTCGATTAAACTTTTCCAATTTCATGCGCAGGTATTACAGTTAAAAATAATTTTCTTGTACGTTCTTTTAAACCCTAATGTATTCAATTTGAGTTCAAGTTGAATTCAAAAGTGATTAAATGTATTCAATTGTACTCTTACGTGGAATAGACTGCAATATATATGTGGTTTAAACTCATTGCTTGTCAGTACATGAAAATTTTCATTATAAATTTGGTTTAAAAACTAATCAGTATGTCATATTTTTGAACTCAACATCGTATAAATACTAATAAATTTGGTGTAAATTCAACTTTTTGTATTAAAAACAACACCTACCTTGGCATCATTAAATTGTCTTCGGCTAATGGCTTTACAGAATCTTGTTCGGCGCCGCGTTTCAGTGAATAGTTTTTGTATTTGGCATTACTTTTTTAATTTAACCCTCACCAAGACTCAATTAACCCTACAATGCAATGTGAAATTAGAAATAAGTATGTATAAAAGTTTTACCATTTTGATAAATTAAGTAATCTTATATCTAACTTCCTAAAACACTACCATGTTTTCCCAAATATGTGTATATATATATATATATATATATGTGCAATAGGTTTATCGTAAATTGAGCTTCGGGCCGGTCAGGTGTACGTACAACCAAAGTCCACATATTTATTCGGGCTTGCATTGGGTGTTTAAGAACTCCTAGGTATTTTGCATATCTATATTATTAGTGAATATTATAAGTTTTGCAAAATACTTTTCCAAGTTTACTTTAAATCTAACAAATGTGTCTTTTTCATTTAAACTTGGTTTAAATAGAAGTACATTTAAAATACAATACTATAGGTACTACAATAATTTTATCGTGAATGTTGTCAAAAATTATGCAAAACTTGCTATGCTTTTCTAATTCTAGTCCCTTTTGAGTATTGTTTCTGCAGTCGGGTTATTACTTAAAATGAACTGAAATTAAAAAAAGTGCTCAAACGTTATAATAATTAATTCTTGCGCTGCCATTTGCATATAATTTCTAACCGTCCTTTTTTGATAGTTTCACATTCAGCATCTTTTATTATATACAAAATCTTATTCGCACTATTTCTCACTTTACCATTTAGGTAATGTACATTTTATCAGAATGTATTGAAAACTCATACATTTGTATATAATTCACTAAACTTAAGCCCCCCTATTAATAAACGTTAATCAAATTTGATTTACTTTTAATTGATGGATTTGCCTAAATAGTCTGTCAATTAAAGGTAGGTATACAAAATTTGAGTCACGTTTATTAATAGGGGGGTAAATGTCTACGAATCATCTACCCCATAAAATGAATAAAACATTGCTATTCAGAACTAAGAAATAATATTAATATACCTATATCACATATCTTCTTAGTTTCGTATTTAACGTAGTTAATTGCTTTACTTGAAAATTATAAACTGGCTTAGGATTCTTTCTATTGTACTAATGACATTAATGTTTTTTTCATAGATTGTTCTTGTCATTAAAGATTAAAAATTATATTTCCTAAGACGATGTTCACATTGAACTCAGATTTACGATTTTTGTTTGTAAGTCAGTCAGACACAAAGTAATGTGAACATAACCGATTCACTCTGACGTTCAGCAGTCATTAAAACAAAACACAAATTTTTGCTCGTCGGAGAATTAAGGCTCACCCAAACCAACGCGATTATTCGGCGCGACGAACGAAAACAACAATACCAACAAGTGGTTGTCAAACAAAACAACACGTTGTTGTTATTGTTTTCGTTTGTCGCGGCGAATAATCCCGTTGGTTTGAGAGAGCCTATAATTAGAACTTTTTCAATCACGAAATCAATATTTCACTAAATAAATAGTTTTCCAATTGAAAAAACGTGGATCCTGCAGTATTTAAGTGTTAAACAAAAACTAAATATGTACTGAGAAAACAGATGTCATAAATCGAAATGTTAAAAAAAAATTAAAAATCCTGCCTCACTTGCTCGTATCTTTCTCACCACAAAGTGTGAACGAGAAAAAGTACATAGACGTCAAAAAAAATCCGAGGAGTAAGTCCTATGTGAACACCGTCTAACAAACACGGATACAAAATAGTTTAGTTTTATTTCAATTCGAGTGTAAAGTTTCAAAATTGCATTATAATTGCAAAAAAAGAATCAGTTTTAAGTGAATTATTATGTACTTCAAGTTCTCAGCTGCAGGATTTGGAGATTTTTTTCTTTGTTGTAAAAAAAACTCTATCTTTTTAAGGTTTCCTTTAGTATTTATAAATAAAAAAGTAGGTATACACCACAATTTTGTTGTTATTTCCATAAACTTTTCCAATTTTACAGTTAAAAATTACAGTTAAAAATAATTTTCTTGTACGTTCTTTTAAACCCTGATGTATTCCATTTAAGTTCAAGTTGAATTCAAAAATGATTAAATGTATTCAATTGTACTCTTACGTGGAATAGACTGCAATATATATGTGGTTTAAACTCATTGCTTGTCAGTACATGAAAATTTTCATTATAAATTTGGTTTAAAAACTAATCAGTATGTCATATTTTTGAACTCAACATCGTATAAATACTAATAAATTTGGTGTAAATTCAACTTTTTGTATTAAAAACAACACCTACCTTGGCATCATTAAATTGTCCTCGGCTAATGGCTTTAGACCCTGTTTAGATTGGGAAGCATGAGTACGGAATAGTGAGGCTCGTCGTGTTTACATTAAGAGTTTTAATCAATTTTTAGAGGAAAAAAAAATCGTTTTTTTTGAAAATAGTTTTGAGCAACCCAAAGAAATCGGCGGAGCCACGGAAAAAATCCCAAAACGCTAACAAGACATTTTAAACTGCATTTAAAATTCTGAAAAACGCTCAAAAAAGACTCGTTAAAAAGTTGTTAGCACCTAGGGAGTGCCACCTTTCAATTGATGCATCGAATTATGTATATGAAAAATCGACTTTTATCTTTAAACGCGATTTGTGGCTAAACTAGACGTGCTAAAGGCATCAAAGTTGACGCCTTTAAACTTAATTGCGGCTAAACTAAGCGACCTAGGGACTTCGAAAAAGCGTATTCGTGATCTAGGAAGTGCCTGTTCTAAAAAAATAAAAAAAAGTTGGTAAAAAAAGTTTTTTCCAAAACTTTCAAAAAAAATAAACTTGACTTGCGGTTAAAAAAATTCATATTCGTGATCTAGGAAGTGCCTGTTCTAAAAAAATAAAAAAAAAAAGTTGGTAAAAAAAGTTTTTTCCAAAACTTTCAAAAAAATAATCTTGACTTGCGCCTAAAAAAAATGCTTATTTGTAATGTAGTAAGTGCAACCTTTCAATTGATGCATGAAAAAATCGACTTTTATTTTTAAACGCAATTTGCGGCTAAACTAGACGTGCTAGAGGCATCAAAGTTGACTCCTTTAAACATGATTGCGGCTAAACTAAAAAAGCATATTTGTGATCTAGGAAGTGCCAGTTCTAAAAAAATAAAAAAAAAGTTGGTAAAAAAATTTTTTTCCAAAACATAAAAAAAAATAAATAAATAAATAAATTCTTGCTTTCAAATCTAAAAAAACTACCTGGCCTGCTCTCGAGGTAAACCGGCGGAGGTCCAGTGGTGAATTGGCGCCTACCTGCCGACTGATCACGCCTTAAACGGAGTTGCGTGAGCTGGTACAGAGGGCGAAAAAGCGAGCACAGCGGGCCGCTCAAGGTGCTTTTAATAAAAAAAATTGTATAGAGAAATTAAATTTTTGGTTAATAGGTATCTCGGTCAAGGAAACTGTTGACGTTGGCGCCTTTTTGGCAGATGATCAATTAAATTATCAATCGCACCAACATCTCTAAAAACAAAACCACCAAATTCCATTTGATACTCGTATAAACGTCACAAACCCATCCGCAGTAGGATTTTACTTCTCCTTTAATTGGCAGTAATCGTACTGTGGATGTTGCATTTGTAATTCGTGTAAAAGCCTACTGTACTATGTATAGCTCTACCAAAAAAAACTCGGCTAATGTAATTGGCACTCGAATTTCGAGGGCTACTTGTTTTCATTAAATCTGTCCGACTTCGAACTTAGGCATTACAGTTAAGAGTTACCCTTTTGTACTTAAGTTTTAACCTTGTTGCATTAAATCCAATTTCAAGATGAATTCAAAATCAATTATAAGTACTCAATTTAAATCTTACGTGGTATAAACTGAAATAAAGGTGGAGTACTTTGTGAAAGGCAAAGATAATAGAATTAATTATTTTTGGATTGAACATATCGCTTCTTAGTTCTTCAAAACTTTTATTAGAAGTTGGTTTAAAACCTAATAATTAATGTCGTATATTTCAAGTCAGTTTCGTGTAAATTAAGTGTAAATCTGAATCCAAACCTCGAAAAAAGATTCTTGGCATCACTTTTTTTTTGTATCGGCTAATCGCTAATGGCGCCTCAGCCGTTTGTAATTTGCGGGGCATGTGGCTTCGTATTCGCATTTTAAATGATCGTGAAACGTTTTTGTCATAGCGTCGTCGTCATCGTCATCGCCCGCTTCTAGCTACGTGTTCCTGTTAATGGCTGTGGCCAATTTTAAAGAAAAAAATTAAGAATACCTGAGATAAAATAAAGAATAAAACGAAAAAATTAAAAAGTCCTGGAGAAAACTTATAAAAAAGCATAATACAGCTAAATATATGTATTTGGTATATCTACCACCAAAGGGGTAAGTGCAATTTTTGTATTAAACAAATCTCTGTATTTTAATACGTATAAGCTAATCACTCTAAAACAGTCGTATTTTTTGCTAACGATCTTTTTAATTTGGGAAAATGTTTCCATACATAAAACGAAATAAGCGGGTTTTGTAAAATCAATTTTGTGTCTCATTTTGAAGTTCTCAAAATGGCGACGCAAAATAATTTCGTTTTATTGTAAGCTAGGAGCTTTATACATACTTACATATATGTATGTATAATGCCATGCGGCTTCGCGAACAATTCCTTTTATTTTAAATAATTTTAAGAACGATTGGAACAAAATAGTGGTTTTAATTCAAATTTATTTTTTTCAGATTTTTCTGACGGATAAATTTATGAAATTATAACATTCATACATATATATAGGTATGTAGGTATAATTACCCTAGCTTACAACGAAAATATTTTGCGTCGCCATTTTGAGAACAGTCTTAAAAGCCACAGCCAGTAAAATTATTCTTGCTCAATGCAATTGATTTAAAACCAATTCAAATAAGTACACCTATACGAATCTGGACCAAAGCCATCGAAGTTAAACATAAGTTAGTAAGTAAATTTTTTAATTTACATTGCTCTGTTTAAATACATAAATCCTAAAATTTTTAAATAATATTTCTTTTGTTGTGTGCCTAACATTACATTATTATTAAATAATAACACCACTGTCTAGATCATTAAGTGATGCATAAGAACCAGGAGCATGCGTTACAACAATTTTCTCAACCGAAAACTAAAAATAATTTTGCAAAAGTAGCTTATAAGTTTCAAAGGGCGATGTCCTTAATATTTTTGGAAATTTCAATCTATTTTGAGTGTACGGCTAAGAGAATAGTTGTAAGCCTCTGGTTCTTATGCACCACTTATGCAAATTGTATGCCATTTAGTGTTAAATTGAGTCCTGAAGACAGTGGTGTAAATATATTATGATCAATCCAAATATTTTTATAAAATTTCTACATAGTAGTATTCACTATATTATGCAAAAACAAAAATCCTACTTTTAACATGTGGTCAAATAGTGAAAATTCACTTCTATGCACAAATTTTATAAAAGTAGTTTGATTGAAAAACTATTTACACCACTTTCTAGACAATTAAATGAAGAGTCAATTGGTATATAACCACATACAATTTGCAAAAGTGGTGCATAAGTTTCAAAGGATTATGTCCTTAACATTTTTAAAAAGTCCAATCAATTTTGAGTGTACGGTTAAGAGAACAGTTGTAAGCCTCTGGTTCTTATGCACCACTTATGCAAATTGTATGCCATTTAGTGTTAAATTGAGTCATGAAGACAGTGGTGTAAATATATTATGATCAATCCAAATATTTTTATAAAATTTCTACATAGTAGTATTCACTATATTATGCAAAAACAAAAATCCTACTTTTAACATGTGGTCAAATAGTGAAAATTCACTTCTATGCACAAATTTTATAAAAGTAGTTTGATTGAAAAACTATTTACACCACTTTCTAGACAATTAAATGAAGAGTCAATTGGTATATAACCACATACAATTTGCAAAAGTGGTGCATTAGTTTCAAAGGATTATGTCCTTAACATTTTTAAAAAGTCCAATCTATTTTGAGTGTACGGTTAAGAGAACAGTTGTAAGCCTCTGGTTCTTATGCACCACTTATGCAAATTGTATGCCATTTAGTGTTAAATTGAGTCATGAAGACAGTGGTGTAAATATATTATGATCAATCCAAATATTTTTATAAAATTTCTACATAGTAGTATTCACTATATTATGCAAAAACAAAAATCCTACTTTTAACATGTGGTCAAATAGTGAAAATTCACTTCTATGCACAAATTTTATAAAAGTAGTTTGATTGAAAAACTATTTACACCACTTTCTAGACAATTAAATGAAGAGTCAATTGGTATATAACCACATACAATTTGCAAAAGTGGTGCATAAGTTTCAAAGGATTATGTCCTTAACATTTTTAAAAAGTCTAATCAATTTTGAGTGTACGGTTAAGAGAACAGTTGTAAGCCTCTGGTTCTTATGCACCACTTATGCAAATTGTATGCCATTTAGTGTTAAATTGAGTCATGAAGACAGTGGTGTAAATATATTATGATCAATCCAAATATTTTTATAAAATTTTTAAATAGTAGTATTCACTATATTATGCAAAAACAAAAATCAAATCAAATAGTGAAAATTCACTTCTATGCACAAATTTCACTAAATCCAAAAAAAAAGCGTCCTCAGTTTTTGACAACTAAACTGAGGAATTGTGTATATAGGTATTTCTGAAAATACGGATTCCTCTGATATCTCTTTAATATAAACTCGGCAATTAAATAGCTGCAAATTAAGGCTTCTCATTCCAAACGTATTTAATTCATTGCAAACTTATTTAATTTCTGCCATTTCGTTTCTACAGATCAATCACATTTTTAATATTGATTGTTCGTTCACCACATCTTGCACTAATAGTAGAAAAAAAAAAGAACGAACAAGTAACTTGCTCGGCAATTTGTGAGCATGCCATTTGTACCAACTATCAAAGTTAAAAATGTGATTGATCTACCAAGAAAAATGGGCTGGAAAAAAAAACGTAATACATTTGGAATGAACATTCAAAAAAAAGAACGATGAATTTTAATTTAAGATAACTTTAGTAAAAACAGACAAAAAATTCATATATCAAAACATGTCAAATAACATATATAAAATAGACTGTTAAAAGTCGTGTGGGATAAAATTTCATACTTTGCTTCCACATTATTATACATGATTTACTTCTAATGAAATTATACTTTTGTTCAACAGGTGAGCTCTGTTTATCAGTTTTTACATATAAATGTAAAAGTTTTGCACCTTTGTATAGAAGGGAAATTATTTTATAAATAAGGATTAGTGCATCCAAGTCATCCATCATCGCCACCATCAACTTCGCCCCCATCATCATCATTTATGTTTACGATTGTAGCGAATTCACTAAATATCATCGTCTCAACCCAACCAAAAACAAAAGGTAAGAATACATTTTATTTGGAGATTCCATTTCAATTTACTGAATTAATATGAAAAACTACAATTCAATTAAATTTAGTATTGAACTTTATGATTTTTTTTCGGTTTAGACTTCAAATTTCAAACTAAGAAATTAGTTATAGTAGTTTTATAAGAATATTTAAATGTAAACCTCGAGCGGTTTACAAACAAATCTTTACACTGATAAGTGTTATCGCCTCATATCTTTTCAGATTTATAAAAATATAGGGCAGAAAAGGGAGACGTGATCCCTTTTGCAGTTTTTGCATCATAACTTTTTATTTAAGTTTTCTAGAAGACCCGCTCCTATGTTTAAATAAAGACACATTTATTAGCTTCCTTTTTTGTATAGTAAACAGCACTTTTTGTAAATAGTTAAGGCACTGTTTTGAAAAAAGTGAAAAGAGTCAAAATATCAAGTCTCCCCAAACTATGGGAGACTTGATCCGTGGGTTTCAACGAGTAAAAACAGCATTTTTTTTTTTTTGAGCGAGTCAATAATAATAATACGAAAGAACAAAAAACATAAATTAATACCGATTTCGTTTGAGACAAAACCAAAAATTAACTTAACTAAACTTACAAAAGATCCCACTTGAATGGCAATTTTTTAATGACATGAGTTTTAAAAACTTCAGTGATATCCTCGTTTCCAGGCCATTTGACAGCTTTATCGTCCCTTTTTCAAGCAAATTTAACCTTAAAATTATTAGTTTATCTTTTTTCCTTAAAGAACATACAATTTTTCTTACAAAATATAAAATGCTTCTCAGATAGAAATATGTAATAAAGAAAATAATAACATCTGTGAAATTTCACTAAAACGAAACAAAAAGCTTAACAATTGTTTAAACCAAATAAATTCATATCAATAATTACGTTTTTTTTTTATTTTCTACTTAAACAATTATTATTATTGATTTTAGCAGCAAAATGGAATCGCAATGCTCAACAATCATTACCCTCAAAATGGGACTACACACAAAACTAGTTACTGTTAAACAAGACAGTTTGCTTTACGTTTCCACTTCTGATGTTTTGAAAACCAGTGAGTTTATATATTTTTTGTTCCCTTGATTAACTGAAAGTTAGAATCTAACAAATTTTTATATATTTTAGTTGTAGATGCATTTGATATTAGAAGTGATATGTCTAAATTAATTTTAAAATCACCTCATGGTGCAATTATACCCCATGAATTCCTGGCACAGATGGTGGTTCAATACAAAAATAGCCATTCGTTTTATATGCGTATAGAAGAAGGTATGATTATTGAATTTTTGTCAACATCTTATTAGATTTTATATATTTTCTTGATACCTGGCTCAGTTTAATTTTATTATTGACGGTAACTTAAAACTCACATATGTGAAATACTAAAATTGAATGCAGTCACTTGAACATGCTTATAATGCTAGATTTGCTACATTAAAAAAAAAATCAAAAATTTATAAAATGTTTCGTGTGTCAAAAAAAAAAAAAAAATTAAATCCAAAATGAAAATTAAAGCTAAAAATTTTAAAAAGTCCCTTGGAAAATATCTGAAACAAGAACAAAATCAGGAGACGCATTTTATTTTTTATTGCGATTAATCGAATTTCTGGGTAATAAAACAACACAAATAACGTTGTGTGCATTTATATCCTTTGTTATATTAAAGATTCATTCTACTTATCACAAACTATAATAAAAAACTGAAAACCTCACAGATAATAAATAATTTAACGACCTATTTTCATAATATAGGTGAAACAGGTGAATCAAAACCAGCGGGTCTACTTAAAAGATCGAACGCCTTTGGCGGCGTTGCATTATTAATCAACTCCCAGGTAAAGAAAAGAATACGTCTGTGCCAATAAGTTAAAACAGCTTAATACTGCGTTTTCATTAGAGCTGAAATGAGGTAATTTGGCAAATTACAAAAAAGTGTTCACATTTCACATTTCGTATTTTTGTTTGACCGTCCGGATTGTCAATCCTTTGTTTTTGTTGTTTTTTACATTGAATTCTGTCATTTTAAATGAAATCCACTTTGAATGGATTCCATTTGGGTGTGTTTATAAAAGTGTTACGTGTTTCCTACAGAATATTTTGCAAATTTGGTTGAAATTACCTCTTTGGAAATTTGAATTTGTATGGGAAATGAGGTGATTTCGAATTGAATTTGGAAATTTTGAACGAAATTGCCTCATTTGCTCTAATGAAAACGCAGTATAAGACAATTTCAATAGTTTTTCAGTAGGTATAAGCAAAATAAGGTTTTGGAATTTTTTTTGAGACTTTTTTTTGCAATTGATAAAGAAAGTTACAGAATACATATTCACAAAACCCTAAAAAATTTGTTTTTATTGTGAAAACAAGCACAGCGTTAGGCAAAAACCACTTTAAAAACTTAAAAAATACAGGGTTTGGTTCAAAAAGCATTGTATTAAAATGTCTGAATCGACAAGAAATAGAATGCACGACTTGTTGCACGTACTTGCTCCTATGTGCGATCACATCTTGGTTTTATAGTCTGAGTAAGAAAATAATGATTTTTTTTTTTTAATTTAGTTTAAGAATTGACAAAACACTTTCAAAAACATCTGAGATAAAACAAAATTCTGATCTAATTTGTTTAATAAGAATTTACGAAAAAAAAATTCTAAATCATTGGAGCGGTTTTTTAAACAAATTTTTTGTTATAAATAAAATTTCTATAGTTTTTTCGGAAAAAAGTTGGTATGCAAATTTTAAGGTTTTGATAATATGCACTTAAATACTAAATTTAAAAAATATATTGAATTGTTTTCAAGATATTGAATTTTCAAAAAAAAAATTGATTTTTTTTTTTATATACCCAATAAAAACTTTTGGGATATTTTGATACGCAATATTATTTTCATTATAAAACACATCCTAAATAAAAATTCTGATCGAAAACGTAATATAATTACATCAAATGCATTAAAGAAAACGGCATTTATGCTTTTTGTTTTTACATTTGAAGCGTTGAAAAGAAGGAGTTAAATGACTATTGTAAAAGTTCAAAGTTAATCGATAAAACTATTGTATGGTTTAGAACTAAAATTTTTTGATAAGAATAATGAATTAAGGATATAACAGATTTCTTAAAATAAAAGTTTTAATTCATTAAAAAGCTCAAAGGTACATTTTTTTTCATTTTCTCTCAAAAAGTGCACTTAACCCCTTTTTGCAACAAAAAAAAAATAAAGTCCTTTTAATAAATAAAAATAACGAAGAAGTGGAGTGACATTTTTTAACTAGATATATTCCAATGGAATAAACTGCATTTGCTCTCTTAAGTCTTGTTTTTTTTGCAGTTTTAAGTTGTTTATTTTATTTTCACGAGGAAAAAATCTTACTTTTTTCGGGAACTGTTTTGACTTCGATGTGATAAACTTCTGAAAATTGAAATTCTTCATCAAAGCATTCTTTATAAGAATATGACCCATATTTGACTATATCCTTATCCATTAAACACTGATAAGACCGAAATATATGTAAACATTTAATATCATAATTATTGTAAAAAATACAAAAATTCAAAAATTTAACTTAATCCCTTCTTCTCAACGCCTAAATTATAGTTATAATTGTTCTTAGGTTCTGTAATATCTGAGATTTAATAAAGCAATAACTCTTGATTATTTTCATGAGCAATAAGCGCGTATGCTGTGACCCAAGCCATTTAAAAAAACATGTTTTCCCTCTTTTTTACCCCTTTACATTTAAGAGAGATGTAAGCTGTTATAAAAAATCATCTCTTTGTTCAAAAGACTTAATTTTTATATTTTTTGAATTTTAACGGCTATTTTTGAGGTAAGACAATTGCAACCACACTTAAATAAAGATAGAGATGAAAACTGTAAGCAAACAAGCTATATTTTAGCTTGTGTCGACTAAGCGCTTTTAACTTATTGGTATAGACTTCATAATTGATGAACTAAATTTAAGGATTTCATTTTTTTTAAAGACGCTCGAAAATTACTTCCGAAATAATGATTGTGGATACATTTTAAACGAATACCGAGAAAAAAAATGCTTAAATGATAGCTGCCGAAGAAGTATGGTTGCGGAATCAGTAAATTTTTTAAGGAGTTTATCATCGAACTATCCGACTAGAGAGGAAAAGATCGCTCTCGCCAACGCAATCGTTAGTCTTTTCCCAATTTATAGAGATATTGATGGGGGTTCAGACATTTTTTACAACCCAACAACTAACAGCGGGTACATAGCATCCAAATTGAAAAATTTTAACGCCAGAAGAAGTAAACTCCATGGGGAGGGAATAAAGCAACAACAAAAAGAAGTAAACAATGTAGAGGAACCTGATCTTGAACTAAAAGATGACGACCGAGAGTTTTTTTCTAACTGTGTGTTGCCAGCACAATTAGATGCACTGAAAAAAAGGCTGGAAAACACATTTGAGCAGCGGAAACAGATTTGCTTGAATCCGCTTGAGCTTAAAACAAGTTTTCCTTTCTATTTTGTAGAGCCAGAGCTGGTTAGTTAATTAAGTTATATAATTATTTAACAAAACTAATATGAATACAAAAATATTGAAAAAATAAAAATGACAAAATAAACCAACATTTATAATGACTATAGTTGTCTTGAAGTTTCGATGGCTTAAAATGCTCTTAAATCAAAAATATTAATTTTCAATTATTTAATTTATCGTCCTTGATTATTTAAAAAATATATAACAAGAAACATGTAAAGTTACAAATAATTTTACGAAATTTTGTTTAACTGTTTCAGATCGCGTTTGACTTTTCATTGCGTTATCCAGGAAAAGAAAATTTACTCCTAAAAGATTGGGAGGGAACAATTTCAGCTATTAACAGCATTGCTGAAGACAATGGTTCTAGCTCGGGAAATGCTAGTGAAATTCAATTGTGGAACACAGAAGTGCGGCCGTTAATTAACCTACTTCAACTGTTACCACCCACTGCAAAGGGAAAGAAATCAAAAAACACATCACGAGGAAACTTTGGGGTGTGCATTAAAAGCTTACTACGCTTCGAGGAAGTAAGTACCTTAAAATGTATATTTTTTTGGTTCTCTAAAACGTTTTAATACGTCAGATCCACACTCCAAAAACCGAGTTTAATAAGACATCAGATGCGCCATTTTTAATCGCAGTAGGTGCCAACAAATTCGCAATAAGTCAGTATTTTTTAATTATAGACGAAAATATTATAGCCTTACCACAAAATTTCAGTTTTATAAAAGCTTTTGACCTATTATTCAAAACATTTTATGTATTCAATATCGAATTTTGCACAAACTTAAATAATTTGTATTCCTTCATTGCAAAATACTTTTACAAATTCGAAATAAACTCAAGTACAAGACAAAAAGAAATCTTTATAAAACTTATAAATAAAAAAAAAGATGTGTCAAGTTTTGATTTAGAAGAATTACTGGAAAAGTGTGATTCGCCATCGAAATTAATAATACTACCAAATGATAAACAATAATTTGTTTATGAACTCCTACTTTCAAACGAAATTTGGTCATACTTCTGCTGTTTAGAACAACATTGTGCATTATTATTTAATATAATAATGGTTATATGCACTTATACTTTATTTTTAATTGTAAGGCTATTTAAATAAATAACAAATTTCGCTTAAAAAAAGTACCATCTATCACTTAAACAATTATAACTTAATAGTTTTATAAGCTAATTTGTTAATATAAACAAGTTCACTTATTTAAATTCCTATCTTCTCAATTGAAGCCATCCTTTTTATATGAATCTCATTTATTCCAACAAATAATAAAGCACATTTAAATTTTGTTATTAGTTCATCCTTAAGTAAATTCTATATAATAATCAATTAATAGTTTTATAAGCTAATTTGTTTTGGATAAATAAGTTAACTTAATTTAAATTCCTATCTTCTCAATTGAAGCAATCCTTTTATATGATTCTCATAATTCCATTTAGTTATAATTAACGTTTGGATTTTGTTCATCCTAAAGCAAATTAATTTTTATATAATATTCAATTAACAGTTTTATAAGTTTTGGATAAACAAGTTTAGCTTTTTATTTAAATTCGTACCGGTTCTTTAAATATAATATTCTACTTTACTGAATCCGTTCTATTCTATACTTTTTTTTATTTCTTGCTCGATCAACACAATTTGAATCGCATATACACTGAAAACGCTTAATTTAATAAGTGATTTTCTTGTCACTACTATTTTAATCAAAAAATGAATTTCATTTGCTATGTTTGTGGAACGAAATATATAAAGGTTTTTGCTGTAATATTCCACTTGAAGAACGACCATTTCATTCAAGAAAATCGAAATGTTATCTTAAAATGTATCAAGACAAAGACTTGTGAAAAACAGTTTTACACTTACAGTGGCTTAAGACGGCATGCATTACGCTGTTTAAAGAACGAACAGTCCTCGAAAACGGTGAGCAGATAGGCTCGTCGCAAGAAAGTTTTAAAGATATTTTCTTTTTTATTGCTTTTTTTAATTAATATTTACAATGGATTTCATTTGCTATGTATGTAACACAGAATATAATAACATTTTTTCTGTTATCTACCATTTAAAGAATGATCATTTTATTCCAGACAATAGACAAGTAACTTTAAAATGTATCAAGTCAAAATCCTGTGAAAAGAAATTTTCTACTTACAGTGGCTTAAGGCGGCATGCAAAATATTGCTTATCAAAGGCAGAAACCCCTGAAAATCCAGGACACGGAGACTTGTCGCTAGAAGGTATCAACGAACTTTTTTCTTTCGAGAGCATTACAAGTACTACAAGTACAAGTAAATGTACAACTACAAGTACAAGTGCAAGCTCAAGTACAAGTGCAAGTACAAGTAGTTCATTAACAACTACTGGTTCGAGTTGTTCTTTGAAAGAAGACAATACGAGTGCAGCACAAAACTCTTTTTCTTCATTAAAAACTAGTTCAGATAATATTGATGAGATTGTCAAAAAATTTGCCAACAAAATTATGGTCCTTGAGATAGCTCAACACAAAACAAATCACATTTTTGACATTTCAAAATATTTTTAAAGAATTTACGAACTATCCATCTATTGACCCTGACTGCAAAAAATGTAACATAAGCGAGGCAAATAGTATTTTTTCCTCAGCAGTTTTAAATAAATTGGATAAATATTCATCAATTTACAAGCGGAAAAAAGATTTAAAGTTCAATAAATTTTATGTTGAACCAGAGCAAAAAAACTTGGGTGGAAGATGGGATAGAACTTTCAATAACAACACATATACAAGTATCTTTAAGCAATGTACATTTCAATATATTCCAATTTTGGAAACTTTAAATGCTTTGTTTTTGAACGATTCCTTTAAAAAATTGTTTTTCGAAACGCCTCATATATGTAAAAAGAATATATTCAAAGGGTTTTGTTGCAGTGATAATTTTAGTTCAAACAAGATTTTATCAGAAATTAAATTTGCTATACAAATACAAATATTTTACGATGATTTTGAGGTCATAAACCCTCTTGGAAGTAAGACATCAGTTCATAAGATTGGAGCTATTTACTTCACAGTCAGAAATTTGCCTTATGAATATAATTCTAACTTAAATAATATTCATTTATTAGCTCTGTTTTTTGTTTCAGATTTAAAAAATGAGAATAAACAGTTTAATTCCGTTCTTGGTCCTATCGTAAAAGATTTAAAAATTTTAGAAGAAAAAGGAATTGAAGTGGAAAGTAATATGATACGAGGAGTACTTATTAATGTATGTCATGATAACTTAGGTGGAAATACTTGTATGGGGTTTGTTGAATCTTTTAGAGCTCATTTTTTTTGTAGAATTTGCACTATGCCTAAAAATGAAACTGAGATAGAGATTTGTGAAAAATTATCTTACATACGATCATCTTCTTCTTACAAAGAACTATTTGATGCTGATAAAGCTTTGGTTTTCTCAAACTACTTTGAATCAAAAGGGATTAAGCATTACTGTATACTCAATGATTTGAAAAGTTTTGATATAATAGATTCTAACAATGTAGACCTGATGCACGATGTTTTAGAAGGAGCAATCCCATTTGCAATAAAATGGTTTTTAAAAAGTATTGTTGATCTAAAGCTCATTAATATTGAATGTATTAACAACAGAATTAAATCGTTTAACTACGGATATTTACAGAGAAAAAATATTCCCACTTTTATAAGCATTGAAAAGGGAAATACTTCGATTGGACTTGGTGCCGCACAAAACTTGTGTTTGGCTCTACACTTTCCTCTAATTTTTCATGATTTCCATGAAAAGGCTCCTAAGTTGTGGGAGCTTGTATCTTCTTTGCTCAAGATTTTGAATATCTTACTTTCAACAGAGATCCCTTTAAGTGCAGTATGTAATTTAAAAAATTATATTACTGCACATTTGTATGTGGTTACAAATACCTATAAAAAAAAATTATTGCCTAAGCATCACATGTTAACACACTACCCTAGTTTTATTAAACGTATGGGACCACCAATCCATACTTGGGCTATGCGCTATGAAGGAAAGCACAAAACTTTTATCAAAAGCGCAAATGTCTCAAATAATTACATTAATGTTTGTTACACACTTGCTAGGTGTCATCAAAATAATTCTGCGTTGGCGTGGGAAACTCTTGATTTTTCAAAACAACAACAATTTGGTAAAATGAAAAAAACTTCTTTGGACAGCTTTGACTCAATCGTGAAACCTTTGTTGGAAAGAATAACCGGCGATTCCCAATTGTATTCTGCAAACTGGTTTCAAGTGAAATTTGGCTTTCACTACAGGCCGGGCCTGCTTATTAAAAGTAGCTTGACTGAGTATGGTTTTATTGAAGAAATCTTGTTAATTAATGAAAATGTCTATTTTATCATAAAGTTATATAAGAAATTAAAATTTGTTGAAAATCTAAATTGCTTTGAACTTATTGATATGCACAAATACTCTATCGCGAAGTATGACCAAATTTTAAACAAAAAACCAAAAGACATTAACTATGTCGCCAGTAAAATTTATATACTTAAAGAAAATATATCTGATTAAGATTTTATGAGGGTTTTAGATAAAGGTTAAAAAAAATTTTGAAAGTTTAAAGGCTTTGAAATAAATGCCATAAGAAAATTCTTTCTAACAAACTAAATTATAATTGAATATGGAAAATGAAAGCTATTATTTACTTTAACTAAAAAAAATTGTACGGAATTAACATCTATGGAAAATGAAACTGACTAGGTCATAAGGAATTATTTATTTTTAGTAAAACAATTACAGTTTATTATATAAACTTATATAGTATTCATTTTATAAGCTTATTTGTTTTGGATAAACACGTTTACTTATTTAAACTCCTTTCTTTTCAAATGTAGCCATCCTTTTTATATGAATCCACGAAAAGGCTTCTAAATTGCGGGAGCTTTTATTTTCTTTGCTCAAAATTTTGAATATCTTACTTTCAACAGAGATCTCTTTAAGTGCAGTATGTAATATCTCAAATTATTGCATTAATGTTTGTAACACACTTGCTAGGTCATCAAAATAATTCTGCATTGGCGTGGGAAACTCTTGATTTTTCAAAACAACAATTTGGTAAAATCAAAAACCTTCTTTGCACAGCTTTGACTCAATCGTGAAACCTTTGTTGGAAAGAATAACCGGCGATTCCCAATTGTATTCTGCAAACTGGTTTCAAGTGAAATTTGGCTTTCACTACAGGCCGGGCCTGCTTATTAAAAGTAGCTTGACTGAGTATGGTTTTATTGAAGAAATCTTGTTAATTAATGAAAATGTCTATTTTATCATAAAGTTATATAAGAAATTAAAATTTGTTGAAAATCTAAATTGCTTTGAACTTATTGATATGCACAAATACTCTATCGCGAAGTATGACCAAATTTTAAACAAAAAACCAAAAGACATTAACTATGTCGCCAGTAAAATTTATATACTTAAAGAAAATATATCTGATTAAGATTTTATGAGGGTTTTAGATAAAGGTTAAAAAAAATTTTGAAAGTTTAAAGGCTTTGAAATAAATGCCATAAGAAAATTCTTTCTAACAAACTAAATTATAATTGAATATGGAAAATGAAAGCTATTATTTACTTTAACTAAAAAAAATTGTACGGAATTAACATCTATGGAAAATGAAACTGACTAGGTCATAAGGAATTATTTATTTTTAGTAAAACAATTACAGTTTATTATATAAACTTATATAGTATTCATTTTATAAGCTTATTTGTTTTGGATAAACACGTTTACTTATTTAAACTCCTTTCTTTTCAAATGTAGCCATCCTTTTTATATGAATCCACGAAAAGGCTTCTAAATTGCGGGAGCTTTTATTTTCTTTGCTCAAAATTTTGAATATCTTACTTTCAACAGAGATCTCTTTAAGTGCAGTATGTAATATCTCAAATTATTGCATTAATGTTTGTAACACACTTGCTAGGTCATCAAAATAATTCTGCATTGGCGTGGGAAACTCTTGATTTTTCAAAACAACAATTTGGTAAAATCAAAAACCTTCTTTGCACAGCTTTGACTCAATCGTGAAACCTTTGTTGGAAAGAATAACCGGCGATTCCCAATTGTATTCTGCAAACTGGTTTCAAGTGAAATTTGGCTTTCACTACAGGCCGGGCCTGCTTATTAAAAGTAGCTTGACTAAGTATGGTTTTGTTGAAGAAAATTAAAACTAACTAGATCATAACGTTGTATTCATTTTTATTAAAAAAAAATTATAGTTTATTATACAAACTTATATAGTATTCGTTTAACAGTTTTACAAGCTAATTTATTTTGGATAAACAAGTATACTTATTTAAATTCCTTTGTTCTCAAATGTAGCCATCCTTTTTATATGAATCTCATTTATTCCAACCGATAATATGTAAAAACTAATTTTGAAAGTTTTAAACGCTTTGAAATAATTGCTATAAGAAAATGCTTTCTTACAAACTAAATTCTAATTGAAAGAATATGGAAAATAAAACTGACTAGATCATAAGCTATTATTTATTTTTATTAAAAAAAATGTACGCAATAAACATCTATGGGAAATGAAACTGACTAGATTATAAGGAAATGAAACTGACTAGATCATAAGGTATTATTTATTTTTATTAAAAAGATTATTGTTTGTTATATAAACTTAATGTAGTATTCATTTAACAGTTTTATAAGCTAATTTGTTTTGGATAAACAATTTTAATTATTTAAATTCCTTTCTTCTCAAATGTATCAAATTATTCCAACCGATAATATGTAAAAAAAAAAATTGAAAGTTTTAAACGCTTTGAAATAATTGCTATAAGAAAATGCTTTCTTATAAACTAAATTCTCATTGAAAGAATATGGAAAATGAAACTAGATCATAAGCTATTATTTATTTTTACTAAAAAAAATTGTACGCAATAAACATCTATGAAAAATGAAACTGACTAGACATAAGGTATTATTTATTTTTATTAAAAAAAAATTATAGGCAATAAATATGTATATATATAAAATTAATAAAAACACCTGTTTTTATTGATCTACCTCAACTTTTATATGCAATAACTTTCAGATAAAGGAAATCTAGTTGGTCCTAAGCCAGGAGTTTTGAAGTCAAATGCATTCTTGTAATCTTTGTGAAATGAGGAAATTATTTTATGCAAATAAGTCTCATGAGGACAATGATTTACAAGTATCAACGTAAGTACATCATATTTTAAAATGAATATTTAAATTTCAATTGATATTTTTTAACATTAAATGTTAAATATCAAATATCCTGGATATTTAAACTGATGAAAAATTTGTTATTTTTCAGTACAATTTGTATTGAAATTTGTAGGAAAATAACCTAAATTGGACTAAGTTTTAACAAAATGTCTGGTTTATTACATCCCGAAAGTATTTAAATTCAATCTCGTTTGCCCCATAATATAATACAAATGATATTAAATTATTTTCCAATTGCATTAGAACTGAGTCCACTGAGTATTTAAATATAGGCCATAAATACTAGAAGTTAATCTGATATATGCTACCTTTTAATATATTTTGTATTAAATTCAACGTAGAATAATATAAAATGCATTAACTTTAAATACAAGAAATGTTTAATTGCATACTTTAATTATTAAAATGTATTCTTTTCAATATTAGAAGCTATTACTAAAGGGTTCGATTCTATTCTAAAATGGATTACAGCTTAATCTATTAAGTATTCGATTCAATATTACTTGTATTGAAATTTGCAAGAAATTAATACAAGTTAGATTAAACTTTAATAAAGTATGTAGTTGATTACATCCCGAAAGTATTTAAATTCAATTTCGTTTGCCCCATAATATAATACAAATGATATTGAATTATTTTCCAATTGCATTAGAACTGAGTCCACTGAGTATTTAAATATAGGCCATAAATACTAGAAGTTAATCTAATATATGCTACCTTTTAATATATTTTGTATTAAATTCAACGTAGAATAATATAAAATGCATTAACTTTAAATACAAGAAATGTTTAATTGCATACTTTAATTATTGAAATGTATTCTTTTCAATATTAGAAGCTATTACTAAAGGGTTCGATTCTATTCTAAAATGGATTACAGCTTAATCTATTAAGTATTCGATTCAATATTACTTGTATTGAAATTTCCAAGAAATTAATACAAGTTAGATTAAACTTTAATAAAGTATGTAGTTGATTACATCCCGAAAGTATTTAAATTCAATTTCGTTTGCCCCATAATATAATACAAATGATATTGAATTATTTTCCAATTGCATTAGAACTGAGTCCACTGAGTATTTAAATATAGGCCATAAATACTAGAAGTTAATCTGATATATGCTACCTTTTAATATATTTTATATTAAATTCAACGTAGAATAATATAAAATGCATTAACTTTAAATACAAGAAATGTTTAATTGCATACTTTAATTATTGAAATGTATTCTTTTCAATATTAGAAGCTATTACTAAAGGGTTCGATTCTATTCTAAAATGGATTACAGCTTAATCTATTAAGTATTCGATTCAATATTACTTGTATTGAAATTTGCAAGAAATTAATACAAGTTAGATTAAACTTTAATAAAGTATGTAGTTGATTACATCCCGAAAGTATTTAAATTCAATTTCGTTTGCCCCATAATATAATACAAATGATATTGAATTATTTTCCAATTGCATTAGAACTGAGTCCACTGAGTATTTAAATATAGGCCATAAATACTAGAAGTTAATCTAATATATGCTACCTTTTAATATATTTTGTATTAAATTCAACGTAGAATAATATAAAATGCATTAACTTTAAATACAAGAAATGTTTAATTGCATACTTTAATTATTGAAATGTATTCTTTTCAATATTAGAAGCTATTACTAAAGGGTTCGATTCTATTCTAAAATGGATTACAGCTTAATCTATTAAGTATTCGATTCAATATTACTTGTATTGAAATTTGCAAGAAATTAATACAAGTTAGATTAAACTTTAATAAAGTATGTAGTTGATTACATCCCGAAAGTATTTAAATTCAATTTCGTTTGCCCCATAATATAATACAAATGATATTGAATTATTTTCCAATTGCATTAGAACTGAGTCCACTGAGTATTTAAATATAGGCCATAAATACTAGAAGTTAATCTAATATATGCTACCTTTTAATATATTTTGTATTAAATTCAACGTAGAATAATATAAAATGCATTAACTTTAAATACAAGAAATGTTTAATTGCATACTTTAATTATTGAAATGTATTCTTTTCAATATTAGAAGTTATTACTAAAGGGTTCGATTCTATTCTAAAATGGATTACAGCTTAATCTATTAAGTATTCGATTCAATATTACTTGCATTGAAATTTGCAAGAAATTAATACAGGTTAGATTAAACTTTAATAAAGTATGTAGTTGATTACATCCCGAAAGTATTTAAATTCAATCTCGTTTGCCCCAAAATATATTACAAATGATATTGAATTATTTTCCAATTGCATTAGAACTGAGTCCACTGAGTATTTAAACATAGGCAATAAATACTATATTAGTACACAATGTTTTTAATTACATACTTTGTTTTATTAAAATATATTCTTCTTAATAATAGAAGTTGATGTAATAGGATTTGATTCCATTTTGAAATGCATTACAGTTTAACCCAATAAGTATTCAACCCAATATTGTTAGTATTAAAACTGAGTAATATCAATTTCATTTCGTATATTTCTGGTTGTGTTAATAAATGGATGTATTCAAAGTTAAACTGTTGGTAGTATAATTTAATTAGAATACATTGGTATTGAATAAAAATCGAATTTAAATCTAATATTAATTTTACTTTATTTAATACCACTCATATTACTTGAGGGAATTTTCAAAATTAAAAGTCCTTTTCTAATGGGATTTTTATCAATATTACGACTGCATTACATTTCAATATTTCATAATCTTAAAATCCAATTGTAAGTCAAAAAATGTGTTGGATAAGACTCTAAACTTGGTGTGGAACTGTATGCAATCCAGATTTTACTACTTTTTAGTAGCAAATTTTTAACCGTGTACTTAATAACGTAAAATTTTAAACGAAATCAGTTTGAACACAATTTTTTTTCATAATTTTGTCAAAATTTTTGGTTTGAAGATTGATTTTTCAAAAATTATGCTCTAAAACAATTTAAATTAAAAACACTTTATAAACCAGTGTTTCCCAACCTTAGTTGATACCTAAGCAATTTTTAACATAAAAAATCTGAAATGTTAAATAAAAAATAAAATGGCTGATATCAGAAAAAAAAAACATAGAAAAAAAGTAAGGACATTTTGTTTTCAAAACGTACATACCTATAATGTAGAACAGAAATTCACATACTTACAAAATAATTTTTTAAACAACTAAATATTTATTATTTCAAATTAGTGATATCCTTATGCTTGATGGCTCCTGCAAAAAGTTTTTATGTAAGGTCAAAATTAAGATATGGCTTCAATCTCAAGTCTTCTCATTTTGTTATATCCAGACGATTTTTTTCTTTATGAACAAATCAAGTGTGGTAGGTACTGAATCCGCATTCAGTTTAATATGAATATGGAAAAAGTACACATGTAACAACAGCTCTGTTGCATATTTGGTTGCATTGCAGTATTTGATTTCGGTTTCCTCAGCTATGCCATCGCTTTTTGCATATCGAAAGGAATAAAGTTTTAATTGACTCAGCATTTTGTATTTCCGCAAGTTCGGCTAACTCACAAATGTCTTTTCATTTCCGGTTTGTCGTTTAAAAATCACTTTCAGTAACAAAAAGTTTCCTAGACCTTTTCAAGCATTTTACTTTCGAGAGCCATCTTACTTCAGTGTTATTCATAAAAAAGGTTAAAAAGACGTTCACATTTGGCAATTATTTTAATAGAAAGCATGCACTTTACTTTACAACTGAATTTAGTACTTCATTAAAAACAGGCGAAAGGTAGAAATACAAGAAGCAAAGAATTGCCCCCCCCCCATATAATATTAAATTGCCTCCCTATGGGGCGTTTACCCCACGTTGGGAAACACTGAGTATAAACGAACAAATTTCTGGCTTTCAAAAAAGTATAGCGTTATATTGTAAGTGTTACCGCTGTTTTTGTATGATTTTTTTTTCTATTTAAGTGGATTTTTAGAAATTTGTCTCTTCCCTAAGTGGAAGGAAATGGACACCCCATTCCTACACGATTTTTTCTAGCTTTTCGTCACACCTTAGGTGAATCATCCTGTATAAGAAAAAGCATGTATATACATTATGTCCGAAGTTCTTATAGCTCTGAAAAGTTGGCCGCGTAATTGATTTGAATCCTCATATACAAATCTGTGAACTGTGACTCTGACTATACTCGTATACCAAACATGGGATTTCTTGAAAATGATTTTTATATTAATTTAATTATGCAGTTTATGCAATAAAAATTCATAAAAATTCTTAAAAATTACCATAAAATTCTACGATTATATAAGCGGGATGTGTTCATACCTATACATTCACACGTCATCTACCTACACTTTGTAGGACGATGATTAACATAATGAAATGAACAACTGGATTGCACCACGAGAGCAGGTTAACAACTAACAGAGCTGTAAAAGACTGCAGTACTTTGGTAATGCAGTTAATAAAGTCGCAGTTAATTAACTTACCTTTTGAATGTAAGTTAATACTGTAAATAAGTACTTTAACTGCGAAACAAGCAGTCAGCAGTCAATACTAACATTCCGACTGTGCAGTTAAAAAAAAAGTTAATTAACTTTAAGTTAATTAACTGCAGTACTTTTTAACTGCTTTTAGTCTTTTTAGTCAGTAAAAAGTCTTTGTACTGCAATGATTTAACTTTTAGTCAGCAAGTCTTTTAACTACAGTCAATTAACTGTAAGTCTTTTAACGTTTTCTATAGTCTTTTAACTAAAAAAAACAGGATGGAATAAAAAGAAAAGAAATTTAAAAGAAAAAAAAGTTAAAAAAAACTTACAGTTAATTGACTGTAGTTAAAAGACTTGGTGACTAAAAGTTAAATCATCGCAGTACAAAAACTTTTTACTGACTAAAAAGACTAAAAGCAAGTAAAAAGTACTGCAGTTAATTAACTAAAAGTTAATTAACTTTTTTTTTTTAACTGCACAGTCAGAATATTAGTACTGACTGCTGACTGCTCGATTTTAGTTAAAGTATTTTTGTAAGTTAAAAGACTTATTGAAATTAGTCTTTTTAGTCAATTAACTGCAGTACCGAAAAGACTGCAGTTTTTACAACTCTGACAACTAAATACATACTATAATGAAGCTACATTTTAACGATTTTCTTTTTAAGTAAAAATAATAAGAAAGTATATTTTCATTTTTATTTTCAAAATTTTATTTTTAAAAATTATATTAATGAAACTATTTAGAAGTGCCAGATTACAAAATCATGACGAAATAATTACTTAGGAATGTTGGAGTAATTCATGGATTTGTAAGATTCTGTTCGTCTGCCAACCTTGAATATAATTGAAATTTAGGTAGGCATTTAGATGAATCATTTAGTAAAATTTTTGTCAGTAATATGATATAGAAATTGCAATCAGGCCTATTGAGCACTGTTTTGATACGATATTATTTAGTAACACTAATTATTTTACAAACTTTGCGAAGCAACGGAGGCGCGGGTCTGCTAGTGTATTTAATATTACGTTAAATGCTATTAATTAAGTTCTATGAATTTGCTGCAGTTTTCCTACAGATGAGCAAGAATATGCTTCCATTAAGAGGCCTTTGATTTTCCAAATACAATCATTGGCGTTTGAAGGCTTTAACTTCTGCAAATAGTATACAAGCAAGAAGAGAACCCGCCCTTGTATTAGTCTAGGCTCTGTCTCACATTGTTGACGCACATTCAGCGTTGTGACGAATTCCACTTTTAAACTCGATTTTTTTTTTATACAAAGACAATACTTGCGCCATATCAAGCAAGTAAATAAAAGATCCCTACATTTTGGCACCACAAAGTTTTTTTTTATTAGGACTATAATTTAATAACCGAGATGCTAAGCAAAATCTAAAGGACCACTGTCTTTTAATTTAAACATTAGAAGCTGAGCTCTTTTCTTAAAATGCTAAGAAAAATCATGAAAACAAAATAATTAAACAATCAAATTCACTTAAATCTTTAACTCGAAGGTTTCTTGTAAAACATCAGTTTTTCAGTAAACATACCTAAAAAGTTTATTGTTTCATTTATTAAAGAACAGGTAAAAAAAAAAAAACTTCTGTTAAACATATAATTTCTTGGGAAACAAGATAAACGATAACGAGTGTAGTAGGTAGACCTACCTGCTCAACATTAAGACCAGTTGCTTATGATAAGAAAATAAAAAAAAAAAAATAATCAAAAACAAAAACAAGGTGCAAACAAGTTTGGAAGCAATCATAATTTATTTTTGTATTATGTGAAACAGGAATCATATCGGTTTGTTTGACAAGTAGTTTTGAATTAAAAGTGTTTATGATGAAAAGATAATAATTGGCGAATTTTTAGTTTGAAGACAGCAATAAATTCGGTCAGCAATGAGTTCATTTTCTAATTCAGAATTTTAACATTTTGAGGTTTTACGTCTTCTCTTTAGTGGTAAATCATAATCACAACGAAAAATCATAGGAATTTAAGTCTTAATCATACTTAAGACGGTCACGGAAAATTTATTCGTGATGAAAGCCAAATATATTTGTGTGAGATAATTCATGATAATTATTTTTCCGTTAAGGAAATACTCTCACAGGCACATTTAACCACCCACCTCGTATTTCTGTAAATTTAAGGAAATCGTCAATTTTAGACCATTGGGTGTAAGTAATGTTGAAAGCAAAGTTTGAAAGATTATAAAAAAAAACAAAATTCTGAGAAAAAACCACGTTTATTAAAGAATTAACACATAAAACAAACAAAAACACGCAATATACTGAGAAAGATGTTATATCTTTTGTTGTTAAAAAAGTGGTAAAATTATTGAAAAACTTAATTTTTAATAATGGGTGTTTGCGACGCAGGCTCTAATTTCCGGTTTGAAAATCCGTCAATGATGTCCTGAAAATCCGACTAAGGGATGTTGTGCCACTCCTCTACTGCAGCTATCTTAAGCTCTCCTAGAGTGGTAGGGACATGTGTTCTCGCTCGTACACGTCTTTTAAGGTTGTCCTAAAGATGATCGATTGGTTTGAGATCTGGACCGCAAGATGGACATGGCAAAACGGGAATCCCGACCTCATTTAGGTAGTTAGTTCCAGAATATGCGGTATGGCAGAGTGCGATGTCTTGCATTAACCGATGTTCACCAAAAATTGTTGCGAAAGGCATCACATTGTCTTGAAAAACGTTTTCTACGTATATCTGAGCGTTCAAACTGCCTCTATCGAACACAACAAGGTCCTTGCGAACTTCATAACTAATGCCTCCCCAAACCATTATAGACCCTCATTGGTAATCCACTATTTCGTTTATCGTGCATGAAGCAAACCTTTCGTTTTTTCACCTGTAGACACGCTGAAGTCTATCTGGACCTCGTAGACCTATTCTGCTTTCGTCTGAGGTAAAGACGTCCCTTTCTTCCTCTGCAGTTCAGTTAACACATTCTCACGCAAAACGAAGTCTTGCTGTACAGTGCTGTGGGTGCAATTTGGGGAAAGCTCTGAAATTTAACTCTGCCAACCTTTTTCTGATAGCACGTTCACTCACACCAACATTCGATGCAAAACCAATTTATCAGTATGTTGTTTAAGTTACTGAAACAATATTAAAATCGCTTAAATTGCAAAAAATGCTTCGATGACAATTTTATCGGGCGAAATAAGGGTTTTAGTTTTTTGTTTCTTGCAAAAATATCCGGTAAACAAAAAACAAATCACCAGATAAATTATATTGTGAACTTAAAGAGGTAGGTTGACGAAAAATGCAGGTGGGCGGTTAATTGTGCCTGTGAGTGTATTTTGTATACTGACTCACATTTCATTTCATTTTTGTTTTACATATTATAATAATTAGTGAAAAAAGTTGTATTTTAAGTTATTTTTTTAGATATCATATATTTGTGTAAGCTATTTTCTATTTGCTAATTTTAATTTTACTTTTTTTATTGTTTTTATGTTCTCTCCATTTTATGGATCTATCTGCTACCAGATTTGATGTAAATAAGGGCTTTTCTTATTGAGATTTTAAAACTTTATTACATATCTCCGAATAACCAAAACTTTTAAGCGACAAAAACATACTTATTTAATTTTTTCCGTTCCAAGAAATGATTTTGTATTTGATTTTTATATTAAAAAGTTCATAATTTCAATTTTTAAAATTGTAAATTAATATTTGACAAAATTCTGCAAATAATAAAAAATATATGTTCAAATATTTTTTAAATTATCCAAAACATTTTCTTATTACATAGGTATTCGCAAAGTTTTGAAAAGCAGAATATTGAAAAGAAGAATTTTGAAGAACAGAATTTTGAAAAGTAGTATGTAGTAGCAGAATTTTGAAAGCAAAATTTTGAAAAGCAGAATTTTGTAAGCAGAATTTTGACCAAAGCAACCCTCATAATGTAGATAATATTCAGTATATTTCCGTTTCAAAATTTTGACTGAAAAGCGAAATTTTAACAGCTTGTGCAGGCATATTAGTGTGTCCGTTATTTCCCAGACTAATTTTTTATTTGGATCAGAATTTGTTTGGTAAATCATTTTTTTTGTACGGCCTAAGCTTTTGATTTAGGGGGTGTATGATCAAAAAAAAAAAAAACATAGTTAATGAAACAACGAACAACAGAAATCTACCTCAAAAATTTGTATTCTTTGTTAATTTTTAAGAAATTTTGTTTGGAATGACGAACGACATATTTAAAGAAAAATTTAAACATCGTTAATAGTTTTCAAAAATAATATTACGGGTGACTCATCCTGTCTTGCCCTATGTCTATGTCTAAGTAGGTAGGTATTGAAAATATAAATGACAATTAAATTTTAATGAAAAGATAGGAGACAAAATTTAAATTAGCCATTCTTTGTATGTATTTATCTAGCAAAAACAAGTCTTTTTCAATGTCCCCATTGTTACTCTATGAATTAAATCTGTAAATTTTGATATATCATTTTAAACAGTTTTTACCATAATTACACTTCTGTGCATTCTGCTATTCTTTTCACTCTCGTTTTTTTTTTTCGCGAAATAATTTTGTTTAAATTTTGTCAGAGCAAATTCTTAGTAATTCAAATGATATTGTTTAAAAAAAACTTTCTAAGGCGTTTGTCATGATATAAAATAAATATAAAGAGGAAACCAATTTTGTTAGTGTATAATCTTTTTTGACTTCCTACTTATTTTTGTCATTATATTTATAAGCCAAAAACTTTTATACATCCGCAATATTTTTAACAAGTCTATAGCCTAGCCTTGAGACATAAGGTCAAGGACGTGCGACCCAATTCTACTTGACCTTGTATTTGTCTAGCCTCCATAATATTCCCCAGTGAAATAGTAATTGCGCTGTTTAAATTTTTTTTTATAGATCTAGTTTTTATATCAATCAAATATTCTATATTTTGGTGCTAAATAATTTGCAAACCTTTAAATCTTCCAAGAACGCTTTATAGAAATTAAACCCAAGCCTTTATAATATAAACATCAAGCATGTGATTTGTGATTAGAAAAGATCATAATCAACTAATTCTATTGCCAATAACGATGCAAAAAACTAACTGAAAGGTGATCGAACCGAGAATTCTCAAGGCAATCAAAACACAAGACAACAAGTTTTGCAAGAACTAAGTATTAGCAATAGAAATAGAGACAGAAAATAGAAACAAAAAACAACTTTAAAGTTCTTTTTACTTAATTTTTGATAACAAAGAAAAAAGAGACTGTTGACTGGTTATACAAAAAAAAAAACGAACAAACATGCTTTTGGGAATTTTTAAAAAAAAAAAGTAGTTTATTTTTTATTGTATTTGTTCAAATGATAAAGAGTGACATCATTGAAATCCTCTGAATGCGATGGTTTAGTGATTTATTCAAAAGATGCTTGTTGCATTTTAAATTTGAACTTCGCAGTTGAATAAATTTATTTTTTTCACTGTTATGAGATGATATTGTATAGCTATGTACCTACTTACTTCATTGTGAAGTAAACAAAAACTATTTTTGGAAAGCCAGTATAAAGCTCGAATTACCTGAAATATCAATTTAAAGTTGGAAATTTCCAAATTTAGAAAAGTTTGAAAACTTGATTTTATACGACTCAATTTTATCTATTATTTATTTAAGTGATAATTCGTCAATAATTTGCATTAAGTTAAGATTATATGTCCGACAGAATATGTTCCTTTGATGATTTTTTTTTTTTAAACAGTCAAACATACATTTTATAGCAAAGAAATTGTGATTGGGTTGGCTGAATTTTTCATGTAGGAAAGTTCTTCCTCATTAACAGAAATATTTCTATTGCTAAGTAGGTGATTCATCGATTTGTCCTAGCTTCTAATTTCATTCATTGAGAATTTCAGAAATAACAAAAAAAAAAAAAAAACATATTTGAAAACTGGAAGTTTTGTCATTTTGAAAAAAAAAAAATAAATAAATAAATGCATTTTCATTGCTAACAATGATTTAATCCGAATTGGATTATATCAAACAAAAATGTGTAAATTGAACGAACAACAGTAACAATAAAGCCGAAAACAGATGTGCAGCGAAATTAGAAATAGAGATATCATGCAGCAAAGGCTGCATGCAGAGCCTGGAATATGTCAGCTCTCATAAGAACCTAAATAAAATAAATAAATTTGATGGCACAACAGCTCATGAAGAACTAGGGCCTAGTGACTTACAACTCTCAGCCATTCCTGTGTGCGTGTTTGTAGGAGTGGAGGGGACCTACAGTTTATTGCCGAGTCCAAACGGCTAACGAGCGGCGCTTTTCTGTGACAGGAGATACTCTTGGAGGATGTGTCAATTCCTCGCAAGAGGCAGTAGCCGTTTTTTCTTTTTTAAATAAATAGGTGGTGAGGCTGGGGATCGAACCTTAGACCTCCGGCATGACAGTCCATCGCACTAACCATCACGCCACGGCTACTACTGTCATAAGAACCTGTGTAAATTTATTTTCGCTGCATTGGAAAAAGCTGCACATCTGTTTTCGGCATAAGAAATTGATTCTATATTTTCCACGCTGCACTGCATCAAAGACATCAAAGGGAGGAATATCTTCGCACTGATATTTCACAAAATAAATAATTGACTGAATTTCCCCAAAAGAAACTTTTTTTTTTGCACCGGAATGGAGTATGCTCTGTTCTCTGTAAGATGCTCCATTATATGCTTCAAATTTGTTTCAACTCAAATCTAAATCCAATATCCAAATTCATCATCCGCCTACTAAACTAAAAGTAGGCCTTCCGTGGGCCTCCAGAGCCAATCTTTCAACATGATGGTTCAGTGAAACTCACTTCCACTTCGTATCCATTTTTTGCTTCAATCATTTACACATAATGATTGTTGATCTGTTTTCGGTGTTGCCGCAAAAAAAAAAAAAAAAACAGGTTTAAACAAAATTTCAAGCCAAACAGTAAAAACTAAGTCAGAGTTCGGTGATTGAGTAGATGGGGATAGAGAGAGAGAGAGAGAGCTTTTATGTGCGATTGCAACATCAACGCGTTCGACTGAAACATGTTGGGTCAGCTGGAACTATGTAGGCCATGAAGCCATTATAGCCATAATAATACAATGCACTTTGGCTCTAGCAGATGATTAAATCTAATGTTTGCAATTTGAGTTATAAGCCTTGTTAGTTAAGCTGTTTTGTTTAAACAAATTTATTTGTTGCTGCTGTTGCACTGGTGCATGAACAAATATTTGGCAATAATGACATTGCGTGTGGTATATGTAGTTATGGTAGTTGCTTTTTTTCTTCATTTTTTTAAGGTCTAGTTTTGAACAAGTGCATTGTTTGCGTGAGTTATACAATTTAGGTAGTTTGGGTTGCCGGCTTTTTGTTTGACGAAAAATAGACAAATGAGTAGTTGTTTTTGAAAATGGTGTAAGTACATTTCTTCATGTTTTAAGATATTTAAGAGTTTGCGTTTGAATGCGTTTAAAAATATAGGAAAATGGTAAAGTATTCAGGTGAGGTGATGCATTTTAGATTACGAAGATGTTGAATATTAAAATGCAATAAAATTTGTTAAAAATTCTCAAAGAAAGTTTGCGGTTTCAGCCCACATTTATTTGTAAGTCATTTTAATTTATAACAATTTAATTGTTGTATGCTTTAAAATTTGTATAAAAAACGAATTCTCTTTTTTGATTACAGACTCCGAAACTTATTAGTAATGTAATGACATTAAGGCTAGGATTAGCATGCACTTAAAAATCGAAATATGCGCTTAAAATATGCCCTTAAAATGGAAAAAAAAATCATACAGTTTTTATTAATAAAGAATTGAATTAATCATTCAACAAAAAATTGTAAAAATTAATGTGAATTTTGAAAGAAAATAAAGATTCTCGTAAAAGTGGAAGTTATCAAAACGTCAACAATTCAAAGCGAGTGAGAAGTGTACTGTGTTCATCATTGTCAAAGATAACTTTGTCGACTTTTACACAGTGAAGCTAGGTCTTGGTTTTGGCTCTTTTCCAAAAAAAAAAAAACAGTTTATTGAAAATATGCATGAAATATGCGCTTAAAATATGCATTTATTATGAATATATGCATTTATTGTGAAAAAATGCATTTTGCCTAAAATTAAAACATGCAAAATATACTCTATTGGTAGAATAGAATTTTAAAGGAAATTTCATGATTCGTAAAGATAATTTGGTCTTAGGTTTCTAAATATTTTGAAAAAAAACATGCATTTTCATTGAAATTCGAGCTTTAGTAATAAGTCAACCAGCTATTTGGTTGAGAAAGAAAACTAAACAAAATTAGTAAAAACACTTGTTATTACAATTTGCAGACCAAACATAATGTAATTTTTTCTATGCTATTGTTCTTGAAGTACAAACTGATGACTTCTGTGGGATAATGTCCACTGAAATAAATACAACCAATAAAAACTTCAATTTTACATTTGCTTGTGTTTAAGATTCTACGAATGTAAGCTGCCGAACACGTCCACCCACAACACACCTCATCAGCTGATGAACGCACCCGCTCAAAATATGACCCGTATCGGGGAAATTTCTTATGCCAATTGTCAAATTAATTAGTGTTCAGTGTCTAATAAAAAACAGAAGTCATTCCATTACCGTCACTCCGAGCTGTTCTTATTTCTTCCCATTGCATTGTTTAACTAACCGATTTTTTTTCTCTAAAAAAAGGAACCGCTTTAACTGTGGCGCTTAAGTCTTAACAGCTTGAATTATGCTTATAAAGAAAAATGGACTTATTCCACTTAAAAAAAATGCATACATTTTAAAACGTAAACTTCGTCTGTTTAACTTAGGGGATATGATTAATTATATAAAAAAAGAAGATGCAAATATTTTACTTAATTGACCATTAATTCATTTTTTTTTCCAAAATTGGACTTACACCACTTTCAAAAAAAAAAAAAACGGCTCAAATGTGAGATTCAATCGCTGAAGGTATACAGGGTATGCCACAGTCACATTCAGCTGATGAAAACAATGTGTTGCTGAAGTCATTTTAAGTCGAAAAACAAGAATGCATTGCAGTTTAGCAAAGTTAATCGAAAATTTTAGGATTCGGTATGTAAAAAAAAAAATCAGAGAGACCATGACCTAGAATTTCATAAGTTTATTTCTGGGAAATCTTGTAGAAATACCACAATTCTGAAATACAAAAAATAAAACTGCTCTTTTTTTAAGAAAATTTTTATGTTTTTCATTTTATTATGTTCAATTATATTGATGTTCATTTTATATGTACAACTTTATCTAAATCTTTGATGAATTTTAGTTTTTATGTTAAATAAAAGAATTTTTTTTTTGTCTACTAAAAACTATTATATTCATCTAAGATTCTTTTTCGGATTTTAACAGATGAATTAGTATGTCTTTTTTTATATTTATGTATTCGTTTTACAATATCCTTAATATTTATTTAAATCTGATTTGCGTTAGAATTTAGATATTATATTCAACTATTTTTTATAGGTACATCTACTATATAAACATTTAATTTTTTTCTAAGGCCTTTAAAGTCAGATCAGATATAGTAAAGTTAACACAATATCTTTTCCAAAGTAATAATTTTTTCTTGTTCGTGAAATTAAAAATAAATTATATAAGGAATAATTCGATTTTTTGTAATTATTTTTTTTTCTAAGACCTTGTTAAGGTTTAAAAAAAAAAAACTTAGTTTAAAATTTTGACGTTTATACAACATGTTAACATTCTACTGGGCTATGATTATTTTTTATATACAAGCTGTTTCGATTTTATTGTACCTAATGGTTTTGTGTAGATTATGCTAGATTTTGAAAGGTTTAAACAAGTATTTACATTAATTATACAATAAATTTATGTGAAGCTTGACAAGCCTATTCTGGGACTCAATGATTTTTAATTTTCTACAAAAAAAAAAAAATATTGCATTAATTAAAATTAAAAAAAAAGATGATGATAAATTAAATAATATAATTAATGACCGTATTTTGTTAAATTACTCATGTATTTTATATTATAAAAGCAAAACAAATCAGACTACTCAGTTTTTTGTTTTGCTTTGGTAATATAATCATACACAAATAAGTAGATACAAAAAACATAATTAATAAATAAATTTGAAAAAATTAAAAAATAGGTTGAAATAAACTACAGCAAAACCCTAATAAAAACCTTCTATGAAAAAACTTGAAGTGATAGACCCAACACTTTTCTGTTATTGCACTTATGCGGGTGGGAGAATTTACTGAAAAATATATTAAATTAAAAAGAAAAATAATATGAAATAAAATAAAAAAAAAAAATAAATTAAAAAGTCAAGTAAAATTTAAAACATGAAAATAGAGGAAAGATGAAGCATAAAATAATATTAAAACAAACATTTTCCCAAATTTTATGGAAAAATTAAAATTTTAAATTAAATTTTATGACTTACAGAAAAAGTATTAAATATGCATACAAACTTGTCTTTTACATCTTTTCCATCTTAGAGGTTCTAATGAAGGGGTTCATACATGAATTTTTTAAATATTTTATTTTACAATTTATATATACTTTTGACTAAAATTTTAGATTTCTTAACCTAGATTCAAGTGTTTTTATTTTGTTTTGTAAAGCGTTCATAGTATACCAAAGCGTTTCTTTCTTCTTTCATTTTTCATTTAAAAATTTAAAATTAATATTATTTAAATTATTTAAAGAAAAAAATGTCAAAAGCAACATTTGAATAATATTTATACATATTATTAAAAAAAGAAAAAGATATGGTTCAAGCAAACATAGTTTTGATATCACAGTAATAAAATGTCTGTGTGGTATTACAGTATTGAAATTTTTATAAAAAAATATTTAACTACAATAAATTGATTATAGGTACAACAAGTTATAGTGCACAATCTTATTTATAAGGATACTTTTTGTTTTTTTAATGAAACTACTTTTTGCAATCAGTTTTGTTTGTTTTAAGATTTTTTTTTAATATATACAATTTCATTTTTCGTTTGAATTTTGACTTAGTACCTATATCGCTGAAAATAGTATTTATTCCAAAATATTTACAAAATAAAATTATATAATGTGCATGAAAAAGTAAAAAGGAAAACAGAGTATAATTAAGTTAGAGCGAAAAGAATATTTTTGAAAGATATTTTCTATAAATATTTATGTATTTATTTACATTACTTATATTATTTTTTATATATTATTTAGAATTAACAAATTATATTTCTATTTTGTGTGTATATTTAATTTATTTATTTGTTGCATTCAATGAAATAGAAAACTACTGATTTGTTCCCAAAAACACTTTGTTTAATTTGATTTATTTTCTAATATAAATTTTCTATACTTACATTTGGTTTGAAGAACATTTATTATTATTATTTTTTTTAATAGCTTAAAATATATTTAAGAAAGTACAAAATTAATCAAGCGATGGAAATTAAAAGAAAATAAAATAATTTCGCTTTATTTTGCGACATGAGGAGAAAAAATTTAGCAGTTCAAAGAAAATGGGCCTCAGATAATTTATAAATAGCGTTGTTGCAGACGTTTTTTTTGTTTTTGCAGTTTTAGGGAATCTGTCAAGTTTTGAGGAATGCAGACTAGAGCTGCCATGGATCTATTATAAATTATTTTCAACATTTTCCAAAAATTAAAACTATTAGAAAAAAATGTTGCAAAGTATGTACAGCATAAATTTTATTACAGTAAAACTACAATTTTCTTTAATTTAGGCATTTTCAATCAGAATCACTTTAGCTGAACGAAAGGTAAATGTTATATAAATAATTTTAACTAATTAGTTATTATTGGTAATACAATACAGAAATTGCATATTTACCAAAACTAAAACAAAAATAAAAATATCACTTGAACAACCCTTAGTCAACAGCTATATTTGAATTTATTTGAATTCAAACTGCCATTTTTTTTTACAGACCTCAAACTCTCCGATTTCTGCCCAAAGAAAATGTTTTTCTCTCTTGTCGAACTTATGAAGTCTGGAACAGGATTTTTTGGCAACAAATGTTGAAACAATGTGACAATTGGTACTTTTGGTCAATGTCTGAAACAAACCTAATATTTAAAATGAAGATGAACTTCCACACTTAACGTGCAAGAAAGCTTTACTTTCATCATATTTTACAGTGACGTATTTGACTATATTTTCATTTGCGTTTTTTTTTTTTAAATTAAATTTATGGTTTGAGTTTTTTTTTTTTTTCAAGCCAGCAGTGAGTAATCGTATGGGTGGGGAATCTATTCGCTTCCGTTTAGCCAGGAGGAGCTTAAAACTTTACTCAACACAGTAAACAAATTGTTAAAAAACTACTGTAACACTTACAATGATATGCTATACCTTTTTGTAAAGCTAGAAATCTCTTCTTTTGAGTTATCACACAAAAACTGTTTCCAAGTGTTACCTTTGTTTTTTAATAATTTGTTTTGTGTTTTAATTCATGTTATAAAAATTTGCACCTCCCGGCTTAACGTGGGGGAATAGATCCCCCTCCAATACGATTTTTTTTTGTCTCAAACCAACCTAAATGCTCTAGCTTATTGTCACACCTTGTGCGAATCATCCTGTAAATAAACAATATACACTGATTAAAAATACTTAGCTCCCAGATGTTTTTGAACGCACCCCCACCCCGGCTGAAAAAAAAAACTTATCAGACGGTTAAATTTGGATGATAATTACATGCATATGAATTTTGGTTATACTTCCACTCCCAAAATTTCCTACAGGCTGCTCTTAGACTATATAAGATGTAGCGGTTTTTAGGAAATTAAAAAAAAAATAAAACTTTTAGGCGTCGAATAACTTTGCAACTATAACAGATATGCACAATTTGGTCAAATTTTTGTTTTTTTTTTTGGAAGGGTGGGGGGGGGGGGCGTGCGGACAAGTGCTGGTTGCTGGGAGTCATGTAATTAAGTTTTTTAAATCTCAATTAGAAAAGCCCTTATTTACTTTCAAAGCTGGATAGCAGAAAGAGTCATAAATTGGAGAGAACATAAAGAAAAAAAAAAGAAAATTAAAAATTAAGCGCTTCTTAAGAAAATAGCTAAAAATATCATTTAGTTTTTTTTTTTCACTAAATAAATATTTAAATTTAATCGCAAAACGGCTTATGAAGAACCAGGGCTAAGTGACTTATAACTCTCAATTATTCTTGTGTGCGTGTCTGAAAGAATGGAGGGGACTTACGCAGTTTATTGTCGAATCCGAACGGCTAAGGTAAGCGGCACTTTTCTATGACAAGAGATACTCTTGGAGGATTTGTCACTTCCTCGCAATAGGCAGTAGCCCTGAAGCGGCTGATATTGAACCCAGACCTCTGGCATGACAGTCAAACGCACTAACCAATACGCCACGGGCTGATTTTTTTTTCACTTATTATTATAATTTGTACCGACCGATCTTGTTTAAAAAAATAAAATTAAATGTGAGTTTGCCCCCCCCCCCCCTCCCCCTCCCCCTAATCAAAATCCTGCGTACGCCCTTGGTAGATTTTCCACACATATGTACAGTTTAAATAAAATGGAAAAAGAAACAGCTAAAAATACATTATGCACAAGTCAAGTTGCATAGTAAATATAAAGGCCTTATGTTTGCCTTTGTACAGTACTGTGATGACTGACATAGATTTTGTTTTTTTTTTGAATAAGTCATTTACCAACAAGGAGGATCATGGGGCTCTTGAAGTTGTATGTTTAATTTAAAAAGTCTCCTCGATGTACATGTGTTGAGAAACTATGGCCCAAACTTTTAGGACTCACGATAAACGAAAAATAAAAATGCTTTCTTCGAAGAAAATTTTTAATAAAACTGCTGTTAATATATTGTTTAAATGAAAATTATCAAAAATGAATTGAACTCTAGCTAAATGAGTGAATGTCATTGCTTTTTATATCTTAAATCGTTGTTTTGTTTATTTTTGTTCTTCCTTAAAAACAACAAAAAAAATTAACTTAATTAATTTAATTCAAGATAATTTACATTAAATCCATTTGTTCTTCTTCGATATTGACGAGCGGAGCCTGCGGCCCCACATTAGGTTGTATCATACAATGGTGCCCTGAAGATGTTGTGGCGATGGTGCCATTGATTGTGATTGCTCCTGTTGATATTGTAAGGGTGAGTTGTTACCCAAATCGGCAGAATTCATACAAAGCGATGATCCTCCGAACGATGAGCCTCCCAGAGTTGACGGATTAATGCCGCCAACACATGGCACACCCAGCACTGGGGTTGGCTCTTCTGGGGGTGTTACCTGCAATGATATTTGATTCTTTTCGATAAAAGTTGAATATATACAAGTTCGGAAATGAGATGAGATGGAATGATGACGAAGAACATTTCAGGAAGATCCTATATTACCTCTAGTCCAATGCTGCCATTGAGAGCGATTTTAATTGGATTCGAGTGATTCGTTGCTTGCATTAGCGTGGTAAAGTGGCTGATTCCGATTTCTTCCAAAGATGATTTTCGTCGACCACTAACTCCTACATTTGGTAGTCCCTGTCGCAGGGAACTCGATCGACGCAGCAGAATATCATTTTCAATCTGAAACACGGAATGGAATTTTAAATTAGAATCTGACATCTTCTTACCAAAAAAATAATCCATCAAACACAAATCGATCATTATGTATGTGAGTGCATTGTGATCAAAAGAAATAATTATTATACATTTTTTTTTATTGATTAGTGATTCAAAAAATAAAAAAAGTGAGACGACATTGAAATGGGAAAAAAAGAAAACACAGAAACAAAATGTTGCCAACCCGTAAGGAATTGCTGCGTCCACGAGCTGAGCCCACCACGGTCGGACTGTCGGGTAGAGAAAGAGAATTGGATTTAATTGCGTGAATTGGCGGTGTGCAGCGTGGTGATGCATACCCAGCTAGAGTCTGGACACTTTGCATTTGCATGGGATTCATGCTCATGCCGGAGCCACGTCTTGATCCAGTACCACCTACACCTGGTCCACAGGCGGCCCCGATATTAATATTCGAACAGAACGATATGTTTGACTTCCGGCGTGAATTGTGACGTTCGAAGGTTTTCTGCGCCGAAAATGGTGAAGGTCGAACTAAATAGCTGAAATCATAAAAAAAGGAGAGGGATACATGCATATATCAAATTAGAATGAAACATTTTGTAATGGTAATTTAATTGCAAGACTAGAAAAAAATGTTTATTGAAAAATCAGTAACAAAACTAAAATTGAAAAAGGTTTAACTGTCTAGCAGGTCTTGTAAGAAGTAAATCATTTTCTTTTTTAGAGAATAATTTAAAAAAAAAGCTACATAACACTTCTGTATTACAATTTTGTATTCTAAATGTGAAAGGTTCATTACAGTAAAATGTATTTTGTTTTCATTTTAAACGAAAGAGCTGACGTACAAACAGGGTGGGTGATGCGGGGCATATGAAAAGCTTATTCATATGTTGTACCTGCACAGTTATTTAATTAAATGCTGCTTTTAGTTAAATTTGTTTTATACATGACAAACTAAAACTAGTTTTATAGTTTCTGGTATTTTGTCACATTTTTTTAAATGTCAATGCTGCACCTAGGGTTTTGAAAAGCAATGCTATGTATTTAAAAGGAATAATAAGGTCTGTTCCTTTACATTAAAACTCTGTGCATTTTACGTCTATTTTATTTTTTTTATATAAACTTTGACGGAACGTTGGACTGAAATTCACACAAATGCACAGAAAATCACAGAGTTTCAAAGTAAAGGAACTATAGGCTATAATTTTTTTTATATTTTACAAAAATGTCAAATTCATGTGTAACTATGTAGACATGTAAACTACACAGTATCAGTCAATTAAATTTTGTTGAATAAAATAATTGGCGTGTTCAGGATATGAGGTCTCTGAGATTTCTTCACGTCAAAAAGTGAGCAAGCGAATCCAAATTTGTTTGTCCTGAGAGTTTTGACAGCTAAACTGAGAAATTTTGCTGAGGAATCCTGTTCATGTAACTGAGATTACTGAGGGCTCTGAGTTCTCATTTTCATGAACATACATAATGTATGGTATGGTACGGAAATGAAATGTCTAGAAGTCAGTAAGTCATTTTACTGCAGTCTTTTAAATTAAGCCAATTTATTTCTTTTTATTCTTTTTAATGCCTTAAGCGTTTTGAAAAAAAAAACTATTTAAATATTTTTGTGTAGTGTAGTAGTAACAAAAATTTCATTACGGGCCAGTTGACTTAAGTTAAAAGACTGCAGTCAAATGACTTACTGACTTTTAAGTGACTTAAAGACTGCAACCCGTCAAAAAGTAATGCAAGTCAATTAACTGTAAGTCAATTGACTTCCCTAATTGATCAGAATATTGTACATGACTGCTAACTCTAGTTTCAAAGTCACAGTCAAAAATCAAAGTTTTGACTTATATTCAAATATTTAAGTCAATTATCTCTGACTTAACTAATTGCAGTCTTTAATAGAATGGTTCTTTACAACTCTGCAAACTAGTAGTTTAACAAAAATCGACGAACCCGTTTCCGAGAAAACTAAAGAAAAAAAAAGTCGTATGAGCTTCGGTAATGAAATAAACCAAATTACAGTGGTGCACGGATGCATAGACGGAAGAAAAAACTTTTTTGGGCTTAAAGTTATGTTAATTTTTATGAAAACTTTCATGACCCTAACGCTTGTCCTAAATAAAGAGAAAAGAATTGTCGCCAGTACAGTGGATTAAGAGTATCAAATACGGATTAATTGGTTTCGTTACTGAGCGATAAAAAAAAAACAGTTTTTTCGCTTGATATAATTTGGCTCGTGGATGAACATAGTTTACTTCATTGATTTCGATTGAAGCATCTTCAAAATGATAATAAAATAACACATACAAACCAGATTCACAGATAAATTCTACTGGATCTTACCAACTGGGAAAGGTTCAAAGATTTTCAACAAAAACAATGATAACAGAGATAACAAAAATATTACAGACTAGGGAAGAAGTTGTTATTTTAATGTTTTTTGAATTGAACTGAATTATGCGAAAGTGATCCCCGCTGCATGTAATTATTGCTATGCTCAAGCCTTGAAGGGCGTTTAAAATTAGTATTTTTCTTACTAAAGTCTTAAATTATTCGACTGATTTCGATAAAATTAGACAAACACAAATGTTTAAATGTTCATTTGATATTTATTTAGGTAATAATTTAAATTATGTTAAGAATGTTAACAAAAATTTAAAAGTAAAGCAACAGTCTGTGATATAACTAAATCAGTTTTGTGGACTGTTAAGCTTGACTTATGCTAACGAAATTGTTAAAAATAGTGCGCAAAAACATGTACAAAAGTGCAATCCGGAACATTATTTAAGGGTATAATATGTGCATAATGCATTTTAAAAGCTGTGTTAAAACTTAAAACATAAAACATTAACCAAAATAGATGTTAACTTTTCAAATTTATTAATTTATTTATTTATATGTTTTAACGTTAATGATATAAAATGGTGATGATTTTAATAAATTTTTTAAAATTGTTCCTAAATAAAAATTATTTTTAGTTTTTCCGAGTCTAACATTTATTTGTTCTTTAAAATTTCGTTATTGAGAAAGAAATTCTTTTCTTAGAAACGATTGAATTTATTCCTTTTAACTGTAACCCAATGTTAAGACAGTTATAATAAATTAAATTATAAAAAGTGCTTAGTGATATAACTTTCACTCAGCCATTCCTGTGTGAATGTTGTCAGGCCAGAATGGAAGGGACCTACAATTTTTCGCCAAATCCAAATGGCTAAGAAGAGAAGCATTTTTTCATGACAGAAAGTTTTTCAAATAAAATTGGATTAAAGCTCAGCACCACTATAAAGGAGACTGATGATAGGGCTTGGCACCCCTTGAAATAGCTATATCTCTAGCCAAACAAAAATAAAACGAATTAAAATACCCAAAATTAATTCGTAAGCAATTGGTGGTAGCACCTTTAAGTTGTTGTTGTTGTTCAAAAATTCAATGAAATTGACGGAATAAAGAATGGTCAAGTCTAATAAACTGACATTCTAGTATAAATAATACAATACAAATAATAATAACTTAATAGTCTGGTTTGTTACCGATCTTCCAACCTCTCCCCCTTTGATACGTACTACGAATTGTAGTCTATCAAATAAGGTTCGGAGAAAAATGGAGGCGGAACAAGACAGCATACTTAAAGGGGCTTATAAAAATGCTGATGCTCCAAATGCAATTGATAAACAAACAGCACATCTAGACATGTGACGTCAGTGGTCAACGGTAGCATAGTACGTAGGGTACACAGCTCCGAAGACTGAGCAAATCTGATGCGCTGGTTCAAATACAGCATGATGTGTAGAAAGTTTTTCAAATAAAATTGGATTAAAGCTCAGCACCACTATAAAGGAGACTGATGATAGGGCTTGGCACCCCTTGAAATAGCTATATCTCTAGCCAAACAAAAATAAAACGAAGAAAATGACTATTGCCAAAACTCTTCTCATCCCAACCCTGCTATATGCAAGCCCGATTTTCTGCTACTTGGATAGTGATTGTAAGCGCAAACTTAAAGTAGCGTTTAACAACATAGCTCGTTTTGTCTATAGCTTGCGTCGATTCGATCATGTTTCTGTACAGGCAGATAGTGTATTCAATATGCCTTTTGAAAAATATCTGGATTTTCTAACTCTTACATTTCTTTTTAAACTTATCCATACAAAAGTTCCATATTATCTCTTCGAAAAGCTTATTTTTCCTGTATCTGAAAGAAGTAATATTCTCATTGTTCCCACCTTTAAATACAGAAACTCTAAACACCAGTTCTTTGTGCATGCTGTTGGCCTTTGGAACTCCTTGCCCGTCAACCTGAGAGGACAAAATAGCTATAATTCCTTTGAACAATCTTTGAAAAACTTATACAAAAGTTGAAATTAATTCTTATTTTTTAAACTCATAGTTTTATAATTTGTTATATAAAATAATGTAGAATTGTATACATATATATAACTCAATTCCTATTTTTTTTATAATATTAAAGTAAAGTTTTTTTTTTTCTTCTTAATGAATTCTATTAATTTTAGTTGTTAATATTACTTAAACTTAATGAGTTAACCTTCACTTTCGAAGTATTACAAAAAAAACTATGTTTTAAAATACTTTTGCTGAAATAAATAAATACTAAATACAATTGAATGCAATCTTTTGAGAATTCATGCATTGCTTGAATTCTTTTGCATTCATTTGTATTCTTTGTATTCATTGATTTCATCTATCTCCCTTATGTGCTCTGATCCCATTAAACTTTTTCTCCAGTGATCGAGATTTCTTCATGTTCATATAACCTGTGCACATAATTTTGCAAAAAAAAAACTGTTCAAACATATGCAAGAATTAATGCAAAGAATCCAAGCAACGCATGAATTCTCAAGAGATTACATTCAATTGATTACAATGAATGGCGAAAAAAAAAATGATTGCAATCTTTTCCAGTCAAATAAATGGTGATTGCATATTTTGAAGTCTGAAGTCTCAAAGCGAAGTCAATGAATGCAATCTTTTAACTGAAGTAAGTAAATGATTTTTAAAGACTGCATTCACAAGAAATTACATTCTTTTAAAAGCCTGTCATTACGTCAAGGACTACTAAGTTGTCTTATTTTATTCCGAGGTTGATTGAAATTTTTTGTTTAACTAAACAAATCCTAATTTTTAAAAATACTAATTGCTAATCAGTTTTGAAAAAAATGTGTTTTGATTCAATTGGGATATTTGTAGCGTGAATACAAATAATGAGCAGAGCATATATGAGAATTACCCTCAAGCGTTTGTAAGGAAGTGTGATAAATATATGCTGCTTTATTTATAAAGAAAAAAATGGTTATTTCAGTTCTTGTGTTTAGGGTAACTACACCATGGAAAAAGCATTTTTCCGGACTCAAATGGAGCAGTAAGAAATTGCTTTTAATTTGAGTCCGGAAAATTCATATTCTATAGTGTAGTTACCGTTAACACAAGAGTTGAAATAATCAAGGCAGATGGTATACATTTGTTATGATATGGCAACTGCAGTACACTTTCCGTGATTATTATAGATGAATTGAAAATTTAGCTTAAAGTACCTACTTGTATTCAGGACTGACCAACTTTTATGGTTTCAATTTTTATAAAACAGCTCTTGAGGTTGGAGTGTTGTAGGAAAAAATACTTAGTAAAAACGTCTTAAAAACAACGATCTTACGTATTTTTGTTGAAAGGGGTATAGTTGATAGTGAGCCTAGCACATTATGTTCATTTAATATTTACAAAGGATCGGTGTATGCAAATTTGTTGGCAACTTACATGATATCTCCTTCCTCTAACTTAAGATCACAGCTTGGGTTAATAATCACATACGATAGATGATTCCTCTTCTCACTGACATCGTCATAGTCAATGGTCGGTAGATTCAGTGATTCCATTCGACTTCGAACCAAATTCGCTATTTCGGCTCGTTCGATTTGTTGAGCATGATTGTCCCGAGCCTCATCGGCTAGATTGATCGAGTACTGGAAAAACATAGAAGACTGGTTTACGATTAGATTGTTTAGAGGGGTGCTGTGGTGTTAGGTGATTTTTGGTTGAAGGTTGAACGAAGGGATGTTCAGTTCAAGTGGGACGAAAAACATAACAAGAAACAAAAAAACAACGACATCTATATGAGTGGGGGATAGAGCGCAAGGTACAAGCTGGAATGGGAAGAGGAGAAGGAAAGGTAGACATAAAATATACTCATTTGAAGGAATAGCCAGGCAAACAAAAAAAAAAAGCTAGGGAATGGGTAACTTAGTTGGTTAAAATTCAAGCAATAATAATTCCATCTAAGGAAATCGTTACAGATTGTAGCAGATTTATTATTTTTTTCTTTGTTTTTTCTTTTATTTTCAACCTGTGCAATAATTCAGGCAATCTACTTTCGTGTGGTTGAAAATTTTCAAAATTAAAACTAACTCGCATTTCGTTTGCTATTTGGTGCCAAAAGTGTATTCGTTTTTATTTTTTGTATAATTTCAACACTAAATTCTAATCAATCAAAAAGCAGTTATATTACCTGATTTACCTTGGAACTTTTGACAGCATTCGCTTTACCTACCTTTGAGTAAGCAATCTGGAGGTCACTACTGTATTTGACATATGACTGAGTTGGGGGGATTGTAGAAGTTTAAAAATAGAAAATTGCAATAGAAGAAAGGGAATATTATTTAATATTTTTTCGTATGTTTTGAGAATTCAATTTGTTGTGCATTTCATTGAATGAAATGTCATGTGCTAATAGTTTTTAGATGAAAGAAGTGTCAATTTTATATTTGTTAAGCAATCTTTTGCAAGAGGTTTTGAGTGACTTACAATTAACAGTTTCTGGGAGTGATATAGTGATCTAAGACAAACTATAGTGCAAAACAAAGTGAATTTAACTCTTATTTCTTTAGAATTTTGGAAGCAATTTTAAAGAAGACACTAAGGGAATAATTAGTTGATAAACATCAATATATTTTGTTTTGAAAAACATTTTAAGTGAATTTAAATTTTACGGTTTTCTTTAAACAAAATAATAATATGAAATATTGAATTGTGAAAAAATATTAAATTCCGAACCACTTTGATTTCGTAAAAGGCTACCTACTTTTTAATTATTCAAAATTTTTAATTAAGGTAAGTTTTAAGTTGTTTCTGATTTTACTGTAGCTTATTTATTATATAAAGCCCAGGAATTTTGTGCAAAACTTCTAAATTTTGGTAATGGGGGTTATCGTGAACAAAAATTTCCCACGGAATGTTTCCCTCGTTCAAAAATTTGGAACGTGAATGATGCCTAAAAGATTCCCTCGGAATTAATTGGTATCGGAAATAAATTTTCCAGGGGAATTCAGCTGTCATTGCATTGAATTTTTGTTCGAGGGAAAATATTCCGTGGGATATTCACGATAGCAGACACATTTTCGTGGGTATAAAATATTTTCCGTGAGAAACAAAATTCACCGGGAGATTCCCGAAAGGGCCCAATAGTTTTGAAATTTTGTACGGTTGTAGAGCTAGTCATTTTTTTTTCAACACCCAGAGTTCCAAAGTTGGGGATATTTCTGAAAAGTTGTATAATAGTATTAGGTATAACATTATGTAAGTATGAATCCTAACACCAACATTTAGAAGTTTGTATGGAGCAATGTTTTTGTTTCCTGGGCTAAATTTTTTTGTTTGCTTAAATTCATATCTTTCAAGAATTTAGATGGTTTTCTTTATTTTCTTCATTTTGAGATTAAAACAATTTAATTAGATGCTTCTTTTATGCTTATGTTTCTTTTCCATTTCTCTTATTTATCATATATAAATATATGTACACTAGTCAAAAAATTTTTTTTTTTTTAGTGTTTTTGAAGACCTGTATCTCTGTGGAAAAGGATCGTATTGAGATGAAATAAAAAGCACTATAAAGCAATACGTTTCTTGTATTGGAAAATTTTACTGTTATTCCACAATCATAAGAAACAACACGAGCAAAAAAATTTAATTTTTTTTTAAAGAGTGTCATTCTCATTTTCTTTGAAATTTTTTTTTTGAACCAGATAAATGTATTGATTCGATAACTTGTTTTATATAGCTTTAATGTTGTTTTTCTTTTCGGCGCTCTACAATTTAGTCTTCAGAAGAATATCTGGCTTTGAATAAAAAAAGAGACTTTAGAGTTTGGTTACCAATATCTTAGCAAGAAATGCCGAAACGGAAAATTTAAGGGCAATTTTGAAAACTGGAATGAATTTTCTACAAGATCTTGTTAAAACTTTATAACGACTATTTAATTTTTTTGGTTTTTCACCGTAAAATTAAGAAAAGGTCAAATAAACGACTTTTTAAAGACTTTTAGTTAATCTTTCACTGTTTTATAAATATTGATTTCAGAAACTTATTCGGTAAGACATTTTAAAGATATATAGACCAATAGTATATCTGTAAAATTTCAAATCGATTTATTAAACTGTTTTCTCGTACCGAATGATCAAAGTCATACAAACCAAAGGAACAAATTGCATGGTTCATAAACATTGTGAAATGGTCATTTAAATGGAAAAGAATAGAACAATTTCTGTTCAATTTTTTCACATTTTTACAATACTTTTAAAACTTTAAAGGAAAACAAACAATCTTTTCAACAAAAAAATTTACAATTAAAATTTTAAAATGTTTAAAAAAAAATAATTCAATTTTTTCTTTAATTTATTTTTACGAAAAAATGTATTTTTATGTTTTCAACTCTTATCAGAATTGTAACAAGAGCTTTAAAACAACACGAGATTATAGCTAAATACATAAGTTATCGAATCAAGACATTTATCTGGCTCAATAAAAATTTCAAAGAAAATGACACTCTTCAAAAAAAAAAAGATAAAAAAAATTAAAATTTTTTGCTCGTGCTGTTTCTTATGATTGTGGAATAACGGTAGCTTACAAAAATCAATTGATAAAATTTTTCAATACAAAAAACATAACGCTATTGGTTGCATCTCAATACGATTACTTTCCACAGAGATACAGTTCTTTTTAAATATAGCTCTCCTTCCAAAGTTCTTGAAGGTTAAAGTGGATGATTAATTCCATAGTTTTTTGGATTCCCTGTTGAAAATGTTTTTTTAAAATAAATTGAATTCCCTTTAAGAATACGTCTCAATACGATAACCGGTTGTAAAGTTATAAAAAAAGAAGCAAACAAAACAAAAATTCTCATACAATTTGTATGAAAAAAAGAAAATTGCGATGAGCGACCTCTAAATATTAATCTAAACGGCTGAAACTGGTACGAGGCTTATTATTTCACTAAACTCTAACTAAAAAGCTAGTGCCATTAAAAATCGCAAATATTTTAATTTTTTTGAATCAGTCTAATATACACATATATTATAATTTTTAGTGATACCTATGTATAAATGCATTTATAAAATACACAATTAATCTCTAAAAATTGCACTACCTACTTAAAGTAATTTTTATTATAATATTTCTCACGACAAATAATAGAAAAAGTTGGTTTCCAAAAATTTGTACTGTCCACTTTTCGGAGCGTATTTCTAAAATCATTGATCTCTTCATTCAACCAATTTAAATATTGCATCAAAAAGTGAGTAAGTACCTGATTCAATAAAAAATGGATTTGATTTGAATCGAAATGGCTATTTTATATTTATATTACATATTTTAATTTTAATTTTATCTGATTCAGTAGCATATCAAGACAAAATCAAAATAGGTAATTTTCCTTGGCATAGTGCGAGGTGAACTTCCAAAATACTAACAATAAATTTGTCTTTGCTAGCTCCCTTGATAATCGAGTTTTTGTGACCTAATTAATTAAATTTTGTTGATAGCTACTGTTATAGCTTTTTTTTTTTTAAATTGCAATTGAACTTCTGACCTTGTAAGTTATCTACAAGTGCTTTAATGATTCTTTGGATAATTTTAAAACCATTTCTTTTTCATTATGCTATTTATATCAAACTATATACTATACAACAATATATCAAAGCTTTTTATGGATAGGCACGTCAAAGACCGTCACAAAAAAATGTTGTTTGTGTTTGTTTTAAATTAATAATTTATTTCATTCTTATTTCAAGTTTTGTATAAGGTATATTTTTGAATAAAATATTCATTAGGGAATTGCCCTTTCTGATGTCTAGACCTGTTTGTAATTAATTTAAATTAGTTAAAGTATAACTTTGATGACGAATTAAAAAGAAAAAGTTGTAAAATAAATTACCAATTTATCTCAACTTTGCAAAATAGAACACATTTTGGAATTTGAACTTCATTCAATAAAAAATTCCAATACCTTGGTACACGTGTTTTTCATTCTTTTGAAATGAATAAATAATTTAAGTTATATATCTTCATAAAATCTCTTTTCTTCAATCGTACTTATTTAGAAATAAAAAGTTACTGTTCATAAAAAACCCGTAAAAGGGCTCTGTTGAATCCACAATTTACGACATAATTTTTTGTTAAACTTGCTATCAATATAAAATTATTTCTGATATTTCCCTGAATACCTATAGATACATATATTGATGCTATAAAAAAGTAATGCTCAGTGTATATAAGCGTCAAACTTATCTACTCACAAAGAAAATATGTTAAAAATATACTGGTTCTAAAATTCTGCTAGAATTCAATATCTTAAAATAAATTACAAATAAACAAAGTATTTATTTTTTTAATTTATTCAATAAAATTTTATCAACAACAAAATTGAATAACGATTTTGATTCTATATGTAGTTTCACTAATGGCGTATTACTTTAAATTTCTAAAAGTTGTTTAACAAACAAAATTATAATTTATATTTAAATATTTTGACGTCAATTAAATTAATGTTATTGTTGCAATAAATATAATAAATTCATACTAACAGTAAAAATAAATTAAAATATCTAATAACACATAAAGTAGCTTTTGGTTAGCATAGTGTCTGGGAACCCGGCAAACCTGGGTGAATTATGTATTTATTATTATTTTGGACAACTTTTGGAGTGTTAAGAATACTTTACTATTAAAAATCAGTAAATTTATATTTTATACTAGCACATCCACGCTCGCGTTGCTTCGCAAAGTTTATGAAATAATTAGTTTTACTAAAGAATATCGTATCAAAACAGTTTTTATTAGGGCTAATTGCAATTTCTATCATATTATTATTACTTCATATCTATACGTTTTTTTAGCAAGAATCAATGCGATCTCTTTAAAAATGGAAAGCTTTTTGCATTTTTTTTTTTAATTTTAATTATGTTTAAGGTTTAGCGGGCAAACAGAATCATACCAATCCTTTTTCGTTTTCTCTTAGTAATGATACCATTGTTATTATTTGTTCATTTTTCTTTTACTTTTACAACTCCATGAATTACTCTAAAATTCCTAAGTATGCGCAAAAGAAGAAAGAAACAATATCTGTATACTTATGTAACTACTACTTTCTATCTTCATCCTTTCACTAAAGCCCATTTATTTATTTACTTGCACTCAATTTACGTCTTATACACATGCAAAATATTTTTTTTTTGGTTATTATTATTAGTGGTTGACAGACTGAACTTTTTTATGTGCTCAATCACTATAATGTATGATTGTTTTTTACGAATCCAATAAATTCCCTTCTATATGCACATAGATCCAACTCAAATTCAACGCACGCAAGTAAAACGCTCAACAATTGAGTGGAAGAGCGGACAATTGAGTGGACAGAAATTTAGAAGCAAATAAACAAAAGAAAATACACAAACGCCGGAACGATAATGAAATGGAACACAGCAGCAACCCAAACATTGCGATTGAATCGAATTCATAGATATAAAAATACAAAAAGTTGATAAATTTATAATTTGTAAATAAATTTATTTTTCAGCTTGTAAGTACAGTGAGGAAATTATTTAGGGCTTAACATTTGCATAGAACTATTGACTTTATACAAAAAATCTCATTTTTCTAAAATATCAAGTAGGTTTTAAAGCATAATTCAATGTGTTGGTCAACTTCGACAAAAAGTGTACGAAATTTTTTCAAAAGTCAATATTCTAATTTAACAAAGATATTTAACATATAAAAAATATCCTATCACATTCTTTAAGGAATAAGAAAAACTATAAAATTTGTTTCAAGTAAATCGGTTGAATGCTTTCTGAGATTACCGCGGACAAACTAAATACCTATTTGTTACATCTTTATATAATAGTAATGATTGTTTTTTGCAAGGCAAATACTAAATTTGTAAATTGAATCATTTTGGAGATGTGAAATTTTAAATAATTTTCCAATTGGCATGGGTATATGTTAATATATAAAAATGAGTTGAGTTGATAATAGGTGCGTTTTATTGGCAATTTTATAGCTAGCGAAACGATCTTATTATTTGTTTTAAATGCTTTTCAGTGAGATTTTGTGTGAAATATGCCCTCGGTTAAATGGCCGCCACATATTCGTTGGGTTGCACGCATTTCGAGAGGTACAATTTTTGGTGTCACTGGCGCATAGATCAAGATGAATTTGATCGATATCATAGGTTATATTGACTTTTGGGACACCTGTTGTTCGCAGGTTTCTTTTCAACTTAAGGAAACCCCACAAGAAAAAATCACAGGATCTCAGTTGCCAGTTTACTCCATCTCTGCTTAAGACATGAAATGGAGTTCAGTAGAAATTGCTGTCAAAATTCGACCGAAATCGGTTGAGTAGCTATAGAGAAAGTTATTATAAAAAAGCAAAAGGTTCTTTGGAAATAACGTTGAAAAAGTGTTTTTGATCCTTAGCAGTACTTAAGTGTATATAGTTTATCCAATTATTCTTGTCAGTACAGGGAAGATAGGACGTTTGCATCTCAGTTTGATTGCAGCGTACTGCATAAGTCTATCGCATGTAAAAGCTCCTATCGCGATGCCGTAGTTTGCATAATAAATCATTTCAATTTTATTTGAAATTGACCAGCGTTACCACCTAGTAGGTAAAATTGCACAATTACGATTTTGAAAAACAAAACAAAAAATGATTTATCTTTTTCCACACCACCATGAGGTAAGATAATAGGTGCGTTTTTGTAAGGGTATCTCCAGTAGTGTACTTTAAGGTGCCTCGACTCTGAAAAAATAAGTCCTATAAAAAAATGTACTGTGAAGAAAAGAAAGATAATTAAATTTCCTATTTCAAGATATTGGTAACAACACTTTTTTTTAAATGGTAGCCGACACACAACACCTACATCCGCGCTATTTTATTTTTATACTCAAAAACAACACACATACTTATTTCAATCATAAAATTATTATTAAAGAAAAGAAGTCTGGTACTGACGAAGGCCCAAAAGAAACATTCGACAATTGAAATATTCTTAGATTTATTTTAAATATAGGTACACTTTGGTTAAATTTGTATTCTTTTTTTTACCTTTGTAAATAGCTATAACTTGAATTAAAATTTATTGCACAAACATTTTTAAAAAAATTTACCAACGATTCTTAAAAAACTACCCATTTAAAAAACACAAATTGTACAAAACTTAAAATAAAAAATACACCTTTTAAACATACAATTTACATAAAAATAATTTATTTCACATTAACTGACCGCGCGCTACAAAAATCTACGCAAATAGTGTTCTTCTTAAAAAAAAAACAGCTTAAAATATTGTAACTGCATTTTAACGTATTTTCCACACATTAAAAGAAATGCAAAAGATGAAAACACTCTACGGTAACTCTCATCATTAAAAACTTTTTTTAAAGCTCTAAAATCAAAAGCACCTCTACAGAAATCCAAGGAAAAAAAACTGAACGAGTTACCAAATGGACATGGGTAACCCTGAATGCACATTAATATAATAGGGGTTGAAGTTGAAAAGCAGCAGCAGCAGCCACACACAGCACAGGCCACAGCAATTTATTTCAGTGCGCAGTGCGCACTCAGATGTGCTCGAGAGGACGTTGGGTCTATGTCAGATGTAATCGGAAATTTACGGGCGGGCAAACATTTTTTATGAAGGAGTTCTTTCAATTTAGTATGGTGCAAAAATATGGCGCGCTACTGATTTTAAAAAAGCTCTCCCATAAGACGTGTACTGCCAATTATTATTGGATAGACTTTAGTAAATAGATAAGCTTATGCAGTTATTTGTTATCAGGTTTCATATTTCCTTTACAATTTTATTTTCGAAAGGTAGGTATGTAGGTACCCATATTTTTAAAATATCGAGTTCGATGCCCGCCGTAGTACCGACCATGACCAACACCAGAATAGGAATACAAAATTTTTATTCCAGGGGCAATAAATGCAAGTTTCCATGGAAAGCACAGAAGAAAACGTTAGTGTACACATTTACTCAGATACCTTAACTTACAAATTACCAGCAAAAGATTTATTGGTTTTACAGAAATAAAGTTTTGTTTCAAAAGCTTTACCTACATTATATCCTCACACCAGAAACCTTGACGAATTAAAAGACACCACTTACCACTTGAATTTCCTTCCGTTAAATTAACTTATTTGACATCATCCTTTTACAATAACAAAATATTCTCAAACTTCATTACATTCTTTAGCTAGACTATAATTATGAAAAGCTCATTTGCTTTTTCCGGAGGATACATTTTGTAAAAGTATCTTAAAGGAATTCGTCACAATATCCTTATACACCGATATAGCAGTATATATAACTAAGGTTCTTGAAATTCTGAAAAGTAAATCTAAGAGTGACAAGTTAATTACAACCTAAACCACCAGACTTAATACCCTTAACAATTCGAGCAACAAAATAAACACTCCATTTTCTCCATTCTCCTCTCTCTCTATTTCCGTCAAAATTGATTAAGCAAATAGAGACAAAGTCCAAACCGCTCATTAAGCTCCTTATTTAGTATTCATCAAGCAGAAAGCATTTGGCAAGTATAATATATGTGTATAGTGTATGGTTGTTGCGTTGTCTGTTGCAAACAATTTCTATGAGAATCTAGGACCGAGATAGAAAAATTCATACAGATTTTAACTCAGTCAGGTACAGTAGTTGAAGTGCTGGCTGTGGTGCTTTCTACGTCATGTCATGGTAACATTCACATTATTAAAAGTTAATATAGTACAGTATACATATATACGAGTACCTAGAACCTTGATAGTTCCTTCAGTTAAGAATATTATTGGCAAACGTGAGCAAATCTGGAAACCGAAACATTTTGGTGACACACTTCTAGAAAATTAAAAACAGTGACGTGATGGTGTTCTTGTGAAAGTAATTTTGTGGCTATGTATAAAGTGTCCTGCAAACAAAATGCAAATTTCAAATGTGACAAAAGATGTTTTCATGGGAATTTTTTAAAATGCTGAACTTGTTTTGAAGTAACACTCTTTCAATGTGGTGGAAGCACGTTTTGTTTTAAAATTCAGGGATTCAGTGTTTATGTTTTACTCTGTCTCAACTCAAGTAGTATATGATTCAGGAACCATATTTTCGTGGATATATTTGCAAACATATAAACTTTCTTTCTCAGGGCAATTGAATAAGAATGAGATCTTAATATTCTTAAGGCACTTCTTCAAGAAGAAAGTAGATATTAAAGATATTCAATTACAAGAGTCGAACAGTACGGCTATTATTTATTCAAAAATAAATATAGAGAGCCGCTTAAGTAACCTATATATCCAAGTGGTTAATAATAAAAAAAAATAAATTTGATGGCACAACAGCCCATGAAGAACTAGGGCCTAGTGACTTACAACTCTCAACCATTCCTGTGTGCGTGTCTACAGAAATGGAGGGGACCTACGGTTTATTGCCGAATCCGAACGGCTAACGAGCGGCACTTATCTGTGACAGGAGATACTCTTGGAGGATTTGTCAATTTCTCGCAAGAGGCAGTAGCCGTTTTTTCTTTTTTAAATAAATAGGTGGCGAGGCTAGGGATCGAACCTGAGACCTCCGGCATGACAGTTCATCGCACTAACCATTACGCCACGGCTACTACACCGTGACATAATGCCAAGTGACATAAAAGGCCAAATTTGGGTGTTTGGCTTTATTTTACTTAGTGACATAAGACCAAATCTTAGGAGTTGGCCTTATATACAGGGTGACCGGTATAAGATGCACCAAACTGCTGCGGAGCTAGTAGGTTATTGGGTTAAGACAAGAAAAAAATCGTATGAGAGGGGGGGGGGGGGTCTTTTCCCCTCGTTTAAGCAGATGGGGCAATTTTCTAAAAAATTGACTTAAAACAGAAAACAAAATATTTTAAACCAACGGTACAATTTAAAATGCCATGCTATACCTTTTTGGAAAGGTGTTTTTCTTGGAAAAAAGTACTTTTTTATTTTTTTTTTTAATTTCTCAAAAACTAAGATACATTTTAACATCAGGTTTTCAGTTTTTTATTGAAAATTAATACGAGCATTAGATTTTGAAAACAAAAATTATACTTAATTACATAAAATTTTGAAAACAATTAGTTTGAAACTTTTTTTTTATTTTTTTTTTTCAAAATTTCGAGTTTGGAAATTAATTTTTCAAAAATTATTCACTAACACAACTTAATTTAAAATGAAAATTTAAATTGTACCGTTGTTTTTAAATATTTTTTTTCTGTTTTAAGTCAATTTTTTTAGAAAATTTTGCCCCTCCTGCCTAAACGGGGGGAAATAGACCCCCCCCCTACCATAAGATTTTTTTCTTGTTTTAACCCAACCTACTCGCTCCAGCAGTTTGGTGCATCTTATACCGATATATTAGTTTAGCGTTTGTGAAGAATTCAGGTTTATAAATTGTTTTAAATCATATTTGTTCATTCGTCGGTCGTTGGTCGCTCTCATGTGGATCATGTCCTTAACATCACATATTCAGTTTCTAGAAACAACACTCCAATTTGCATACACTCTTGAAGTTCAAGAATTAGCACCCTCAATAACTCTCAACTTGCTGTTGGCACTCGAAGACTTCAACTCAGTAAAATCTAAGTTGACATGCTTCAGAAGTGGCTTCTCTATACAAGTAACTTTTCAAGCTACTTTTTAGACTGGTTGTTTATCCCACATAATCAATGGGAGTGAGATTGACTATTTTTCAAAACCAGCAAAAGAAAGCTTAGAGTTTTTGGGGAAAATCCTGCGGATCTGAGCGGGAATCCACTTTCACCTACGCTTTCACGAAATTAATTTAAGCAAGAAATCATTCTACGAAGCATCCACATATTTGACCAGTGCTGCCAAAAGAATTATTTTTGGTTTTATTTAAATTGATTTGTGAGAAAATGCGTTGAATATTTGCCGATGATAGGTACAGGAATCGAAAGTATCGACAAAACAATTTTTTTTTAAAATTGGAAAATTCTCTAATGACATTTTTTGATCCACAGCAATATCAGAAAAATTTAATTTTCTCACCTCACGCCACTCGTCGTCTAAATTTTGAAGATCTTCTTGGTCTAATGCCGTATGAAATATTGAGCCCTTTCCGCCAAATTATCGTAAGCGACAAAAAATAAAAGTATCGTAACCGACATTTTGTTTTTTGTTTGCTCAGCAACGAAACTAATTAGGTCAAATTTCAGCATTTCAAATTATTCACAATACTGTTACTGACAGATAACAAAAGGTCCTATATTGCTTTTAATGCACACGAAAAAATGATATAACCAACTTTATGTGGCAATATGAAAATGTCGCTAACGATAATTTGGCTGAAAGAGGTAACATTTTATGTACCGATAATAACGTTACGTTTACGTTACGTTAGTTACGTTACGTTACGTTACGTTACGTTACGTTACAATTAGCTTTCTTTTGCTCAACCAGCCGCGGTCGCCGTTTGAATTTCTTCATATTTTTTTTTTTTGAGAAAACGATATCTTATTTTGACAGATGATAGACTGCTGCGTTCACTCAATTTAATTTCATGATTAAAATAGAACTGAATGCTAACAAAAATGACAGCATACAGTACCGAATACTTGTTGTAAAAAGAACAAAACAAGAACAAAATATTTTTTTTTAAGGCACATTATGCAGACAAAATTTCAGTGTAGATTTGTGGATTTCAAAAGTCTGGGAATGGGTGAAAAATCTGCAAAATGCAGATAAATCTGCACTATTGACAACACTGTCTTAATTTTTAAACTATTTGAGAAGCATCAAATTGCAAAATGATAAAATATGTCGAGCCATTAAAAAGCTATCTATTCGTGAAAAACTCAAAAATAAGCCAATTTTCTCAGAGAACATAGCAAAACCCTATTTCTTATTTTCGTAGTACCTATATAGGTATACGAATTTTTAGAATCATTTTGGTCATAAAAGTTTCGAAGCTTAGTTTATGATTTTAATAAGGCGTCGTCGTCGTTAGAACCGTTTTTTTTTAAACGAAAGTTAAAATTATTATTTTTTAGTTATAAAATTATAAATAAAACCTTATGAACACATATCCCGTTTTAGGGTTTAGTTCAAAATTTTTCTTTTTGGAAATTTCCTTTGAGCATTTCGTTAAGTTTAAAAAAAATGTATTTCTTCAAAACTTAATGTTAATTTAATGTTAATACATATTATTTAAAAAAACATAAACAGATTTACATGTATCCAACAAATACATCAATTTTCTTTGAAAAAGTTCAATTTAACGAATAAGAGGAAGAACAAAAACAATAGAAAACGTATTATTTGTGTTGTTGTTTTAGTGGACTATCTTGAATAAAATTCAAATGGAAGTTATTTTGCGACCTTAATAGTCCCTGGGCCTAAACAAAAATGTCATAACTTGACATGTCTATATAGTCACTTCCTTACTAAAAACTACATTTAAAACTAGTTATCCTTGATTTATAGTTTTAAAAAGATGGAGGTATGAATATCCTGTAAGAAACGTTCAAAATGAGGTAGGGCATTTATGAAAAAATATATTTATTACTAAAAATGAACAACATCAACAGTACAACACCAATATAAGGACACAGTAATAAGAAGAAAAAAAATTGATGGGGTTAAAAAAAATCTGCCCGTATTCCTATTGTCGTTCCATCATCCATAAATTTCTTCACCTTAATGAAGTCGACTTATTCAACGACAACCGGAAATAGGAGCTTCTTATTGGTATCTATAGAATTTTATCTGTCCAACGTGTTTTAACATCAAGAAAAAAGAAAAATAGCTTATTTACATGAGGAAATATACATAATTTGCTATAACGACAGCTCACACAAGTGTTTGGTGCTGAAAAGTTGATTTAAGAAAACGTTTCCCTAGGTGTTTTTTTTTTTACGATATAAAAAAAATATGAAAATACTAAGATGATGAAAAAACAAAATAAAATTGGTGGTGGTACACTATTTTAATTCTATAAAATATTTGTTTTAGAATTGTTTATATATATTTTGATGGTTTATATTGGTGGTGAAATGGGGACTTTTTGGCGTGTACTTACAGATGATCCCTTACGGTCAGAACAACCACCCATGCAAGTGGTTGGCTTGTGATGAGCCGGAGGACGATATGTCACGCCTCTTAGGGCCTCACTGCTGTCCTTTGTTGATTCCGGCGTTCGAGATCCCTCATCGTACTGTGCATAGTCAGTTTATTTTTTTTTTTTAATTTTATTTTTTTTACAAAATAATAATAAATTTATGTATGTATGTATGTTTTTTTTTTTTTTTAATATAAAGAAACATATTTATTTTCAGAGCAAATTCATTTTTTTGTATCCAGACAACGACTAAGGGAATATTTTTAAATTGTCCTGACACAAATTATGACAGTAACGTATAAAATAAAAAAAAAAAAACAATATTTGTCCATGCAAATTTATAACATTATAATCATGTCATTATTACTGCTTACAAATCTACATTATTATATCTTATTTTATTTTGAAATTTATCAGAAATAATATTTGTGTGACACCATCCATCCAGATAAACTCAGATAAAAAAAAAAACATCATTCTCAAGAAGTTATGGTAAGAAAATAAAATAAAATACAAATCAAGGATATCACATATCAGAGACAAATTTGGTATGCAAGACATGTGAGGGTATTTATCTTTTAAATATACAGAAAAAAAGAGAACCTAATAAAAGGATAAAATAGTGTGAATAAATATATGTAAGAAGAATATATGAGCTCCAGGCAGATTTTGGTTGTCGTAATATAATAATATGTTAGGTTTAGGTATAACATTGTGAATGTTCATCATCGTGTGTGTTATGGCATGGGGACATAATAAAATATGAAAAGCAGAAAGAGTTTTCCAATTTGATTGTCCTTTTTGCTGTCTTTGTGTGTGTGTCATGTGTGTTGTACGGTTGTTGTGACGCTCTAATGATGATTGAAGTAAATAAAAAAAAAAATCAAACATAATAATGAGATTTTAAGCGTGTTTCCATTATATTTGAGCTTGACAACTAACTGCCTGAACAGAATAGAATGACGGAACTGGAGCAGCAGACGGAACTGGAAGATCTGTCAAAAAGTGTCGTACGTTTTTTTTTTTTACCTGTCCGCAATGCAGCTGTACAGCTTTGAATGTATTTTAAAGAAAAACATAAGAATATTCTTGTGTACAAGCTCAGAATTCACATTTTTTGTTTCCAATAATTTTCCTTTTAATAAATAATTTTTTTCGCGATACAAATAACCACAATATTTTTTTCCGACCCAGAAAGTTGTTTTTATTCTCCATACAATTTGAAACGTCAAAAGTGCCGTAAGTGAAAAGTTAAAAGTTGGTGAACTTTTCCGTCTGCGTCTGCAGCTCCGTATGCGTCTACGTTCCGTTGTGTTCGCAACATTGAAGTTGCGTGTATTCAATATTTTGACAGCTATTCCAGCTCTGGCTCCAGTTCCGTCTCCGTCATCATTCTGTTCAGCCAGTAAGTTACATATGTATGTTTATTTTTAAGGTGTTGTTGAATTTTTAATATTTTATGAAGATAAATTAGCTAAAGTTATAGTAAATTTGTATAGATTTTAAGATATTCCAGTCTTTCCAATTATCTGTATCGGAATTATGCAATTAATTTATTGCATTATGGATAATCATAATACGACAGGAAACATTACACTACACTTTAGTATAGTATAATTATGTATAATTGAAATAATTTATCCATTCTAGGTTTACTGTTTCATATTTCATGAAAACAAAAATACCCATTTGTCATAAAATGTCATAACTCATATCAAAACAAATATGGTATTTAAGTTTAGAAAAAAAAAAAATTTGATTGGAATAAAAAATTCGATTGTTAACAGCAAGAATATGACTTATTAGGAGCAAAAATGGACGGTGATGGGCTATATCTATATTTTTCGACGAGCAGGCCAACTTCAAGTGCAATTTAATTCTAGGTTGATTGCTAAAATAACTTGTCCAAAAATCCTTTTTTAAAAATACCGAAAAATTTGTTTCTTTTTATAAAATTCTCGAGGTCCGTCAAGCTGGGTCCACCACAACGGAAATTCAAAAATCTAACCATGCAGGAATTAGGGGCTAATTTAGTACTCCAATCCCGAAAGAGTCCCAAATTCCGTTCACCCTTAAACTTGTAGTGGGCTCAGATTGACGTCAAGCTGGGTCCACCGCACCTTCGAATACACAACTTCAAAAATCTAATGATACAGGAATTAGGGGCTAATTTTAGGCTAATTTAGGAATCCAATCATGAAGGAGCCCTAAATTTCCTTCACCTTTTAGAAGAAACAAAACTGATTTGATGACGTCATCATGCCGTCAAGCTTTGTCCAGCACAATACGGAAATACAAAAATCTAATTATGCCGGAATTAGGGGCTATTTTGGGATTGGAGGACTAAGAAGTGAAGAGATTTGTTTGTATTTCTTATTGTTCATTTTGGGTATTGTCTCTTATAAGGCTTTCCATGCAGTTAGCGCTCATCAACTTAGTACTGGTTCTTGACTATCACTTTAGTGATAGTATCTTGTTGAAGTCACTTGCTATTTTCTTCAATAATTTTGGAATTCAAAGAAAGATTAGTTATCATACGTTCTTTTAATTATTAGTACAAGTACCGGTACTGGTACTTGGAAATTTTAAATATAATTATGTACCATGGAATTGTACTTGTACATAAAATTTTAAAATACAAGGAAATTGTACTTGTAATTGTACTTAAGCTTTAATTACACATTAACTATGGTCTAATCTCTGCAGCGTTTAATTTTGCATCATGCAAAAAATTGTGCTGATACCGTTATAATCAAGTACAAGTAAAAATGAACTTGTTCATTTTCCTCTGGAATATTGCCGGAATAGGTTCAACTTTCCTTTACGACATCCCGAATTTGGACACGCGGATGGTCTCATTCGATAGATATTCACTAAAAAACACCAAATATCACAATTTTAGGGTAAGGAAATATTTGTAAGTATTTTTAATTAATTTTCAAAGTTACACTTTTTCCATACATAATGCATGGAAAATAAATAAAAAACACCAATATGGGGATGAAATAACTTCACTTGTCATGACAGTGTATGCTTAGTATTGCCTGACGTACACATTGGTTTTGGGATATTTTTTATTTTTGCAATTTCTGGGATTTTTATTCGGAATTTTCAGATTTTAGCCCGATTTTTATGGAAATTACTTATATGATCAGTTATGAAAGTGTAAAATTTTAACGGTAAAATATGCGGGGGACAAGTCACAATTGCAATGTTATTTGCATTTTATTTGAGAAAAATTGAAATTTAAAACTATTATTTAAAATGTATTTCAAAATGAGTTTAAATAATAGTTTTAAATTTCATTTGACTTTATTTAGAAGTAAGTCATTAAAAATAGATTTTGTCAGCTTTGTGTTAGAAATCTTGTCAGTTAAGTGCACATAAAGTGTGAAAACTGACCAGCTTAGTCAAAGAAACAAAAATTATTTAACATAAACAATTTTTTTCTACACAATTTGATACAAAAATAACTCTTTTGAGATTTTAAGCGTTCAGGATTTTGTAATTTTAACATAACCGAAATAACCATGTAGGTATTCCAAAATCTTCTTTATAGCACAATTTTCAGTGCAAAATCGAGATTGCTTAGTAACTTAACTAGGAAAAAAAACTTTTTTAATCATTCCCTATTTCATTTGTTATTGTTCTATACCTTAATCAAGTCTTTTGCAATGACTTTTTGCATTAGCTTTCAAACCCAAATCCTTGAAGAATTCATTATTTAAGTAAATGGAAACACGCTCATTATATAAGTTTAAAAAAAGTTAACAAAAAAAAAAAAATAACAATAACAAATTCGGTTCAAAACAAATGAAAAATGTGTTTTCTGAACTATAACCATTCTCTGAAACAAAGTACAAAAACACAAAATACTCAGAAAAAAAAAACATAAAACTTTGTTGTTAACAAAGCAAAATTCTTCAACTATTCATATCAAATGCAATTAAAGCGACAAGAGTTTTCCTAAAGAATGCAACAAAAACAAAGGAATTGGAAAAAGCTATAAGAAAGAACTTTAAAGTGCTTGAAGCTTTAATCACAGCCAAGGAGGGAAAGGGGGTGCTCATTTGAGTAAGAAAACATTTCTGAAGTAGTGAAAGTTAGTTTCCAAAAGAAACAAAAATAAAAATAAAGAAAACTTAAAATAAAAAAAAAACTAGTTACGAGAATAAAGCAAAATAAAACCAATGTCAAAATATTCTTAGATTTAAGCGAAACTTAGTAAAAAAATAATTTTAGCTTAGATAAATGCAAGAAATAACAACTAATAGTTTTTTTGCTAGAATTTTTTTTTTGTTCAAAGAAACACACTAAGGGGATCCTTCATTTGGTCCTTTAAAAAAATATCAACATTAACTTTCTATGATAAAGGTATATATGTATCTATAGAGCTCTAAAACCACAAATAAAAGAAATTTAAAGCAGTCAAAAGCGTCTAGACAAAATTCAACAAAAAAAAAACATTTGGGATAAAATTTAGTTTGATAAAAGGTTCAATTATTTAGACTTTAATTAGATGTTTGTTTGTTTTTTTTTTTTTACAAGAAAGACTCACTGCGTGCGTGTGCGTTTATTATCAGAAAGTCCGAAATTAAACAGTATTTGTTTTTTTTTTTTTTTGTTTAATAAATTATTAAAGAAGGAAGAAGGTTGGATGGGAAATTTTACACAGGATAACGCCTTGAGCGTGAAGCATTTTAAACAAATGCTGTAACATGTGTCAGAAATAAATTTGTTTAAAAAAATTATTTATAATAGAAGATATTTTATTAGGAAAGCTTTTTATGTTCATAAATTAAAATAAATGTAAAAATAAATCTATTGGAACAATTTCAATTGTTTGCAACTTCAAAAATTTATACAATAACAATTTTAATTATTGATAAGATTTTGTAAAAAGTCATAAGATTTTTTGGTCACCCTTTAAAAAAGTCAATTTGGGGTATGAGAAATATTGTCATTTACTTTTGTTTACAAACATTTTCAAATGCTCTTTTTTATATTTGAAAAGGTATTTAAAAAAAAATTATTCAAAACGGTTTTTGAAAAAAAAAAAAAATAAATAAATAAAAAAATGTTCGCAACATTACAAAAAGTTTGTATGTACATACAGGGGACCCTAAGTCGTGAATTATATTTTGGGAGATGATTTCTGGGATCATTCCAAGAAAGAAATTGTATGGCGGGCGGAAAAATTCTATCTCCCCCCTAAGGCTGGGCTGTAAAGTTGACTTAAAATGGAAATATTAAAGATAATAATTTTTTTTTTCTTTTGTTTAGGTGAATAGTTTTTGAGAAATTAAATTTTAAAGTCAAAATTTTTTAAATTTTGTGATTTTTTTTTTCAAAATTTTGTGTAATTAAGTGCCATTGTTTTTGTTTTTATATTCAATGTTCTTATTCGATTTTTATCAAATGCATTTTGCTTGTTAGTTTTGTTGTTTTTATGATGCAAAAAAAAAAATTTCTTTTCATAATTAAACCCATTTTTTCGGGTTTTCTTGGGAAGACTTGTTTTTTTTTTTGAATTTCTCAAAAACAAAAAAAAATGTTTGCATCTGGTTTTCAGTATTTGACTAAAAATTTATGAGCGGATTGAATATTAAAAGAAAAAAATACAGAAGCAGTTTAAGGACGTAAAATTTTGAAAATCATCAATTTAAATTTTAAAAATGTTTACTTTGAAATTTAAAAACACTTTATTTAAAAAACAATTAAAAGAATGGAATATTAGCTTTCAAAAACACTCTAAAACATCATTGTATGTGCTTTTGTTGATTTTTAATAATTTTCTTTCCATTTTATGTCATTTTTCAGAAATTCCCCCCCCTCCCCACCAAAGCCTCAGCAGGCGGTGATAGAATATTTTCTTGTTCCAAAGGAGGAAATAAGTGAGAGAGATATTGATCGACGCGTGATTTACGCAATAATATATTCACTGGTTTCGGGAGCACAACGCAATTTTTTTTTTCCAAGTGCTTATTGTTTAACCATATCCAACGACCAAATGATCAACGAGTATTTTTATTTTTGAAATTGCAGCTAAATTCAACACAGACCACAATAATAGGTTAAGGCTCGTCGAAGTTGTTCCAATAGTTTTAAAAATAATAAAATTAAATTATCGTGTATGTCATTTAGATACCTGTGGTGTTTGATACAATCAGGGTGACTCTAGAAATTAATTTTTTTCAATAAAACAGTTGAATTATTAAAACATTATAAGAAAAGGCTTTAAGAAATAATCGCAATCTTTTCTGAAAATATTTCCTTTGTAACAAACACCATTTATGTTTTTAAATCATTAAGTTGCTATAAGCTTAGTAAATTAACAGATCATTAAAAATTTACAGAAATAAAAATAATTAGTAGATAATAGAAGAAGAAGAGAACTTAACGAATCTGATTCATCACCAGTATGTGAAATTTTATATTTCTAAAATAAAAAGTCAAGCAGAAATTATTTATATAATTGCTATAAGGCCAAAAAATTATTTTTAAGATTATATTTAAAAATAGAAAGAAGAAAAGAGTACAAAAGTAAGGAAGATTAAGATGTTTTAGAATTTGGCATTTAAAATGCTCTTAACACACAAAAAAAAATTGTTAAATTTTACAAAAAAATAATTAAAATTTAATAAAAATAAAAATATTTAAAATATAAATTTTGTTTAACATTAAAGGGGTTTTGTTTTTGTTTTTAGGGGTTTATTTGTGTCATTGTGTCAACATAATGTAAGAGAAGTGAATAAGTATAGTCTTATTATGTGCTAAGTTTTATACCAAAATTATTATTTTAAAACTTAAGAGAGGTCTTGGAGTGGATTTCAAAGGATACGTTCTCATTGAAGATGTAGGTAAATAAGTTTTTGGTCTTAAATGTTTAGTTCTTTAAACTAATAAGCGGAATAGTTATTATAACTTTGATTTAAGTTAGTTTTGGATGTAGAATGTTTATGTATAATATTAGTTAAACATTTAATGTTTTTTTTTTTTTTTTTTTAAGTTAAACCACGCTTTGGACTCACGGACTCACCGATGGTCGCAATCGCACACAGGGCTTTCCGAAGGCTGAAAATGGTCCCCATTTGTCTACAGGTGAACTACTCACATGTGTCGCCTCTGTATTGGATGTATCCTGCGTCCGATAGATACCAATTGGAATTTCACATGTCGTTGAGCAGAGTTTTTGATATAATCGACCATACGTACGAATCCACATGTCCTCCTTGGTGATTCGCATCTGAAATTGATAAAAGAAAAAAATACAAGTCCAAAGTTGTGTCAATTTTAATTATTCAAAACTTGAATAGATTTACCGATGTTAAAAATCCACTTCCTGGGGCTTGGTCTATTCCAAGAAGAAGTCTCACAAATGTAATCACGTAGTCTTTGACGAAGGCCTGATATAGAAGTGTGTCCAACATGGACGCACTAAAAACGGCACCTGCGGCGAATGGCAGACGAAACATATAAGAGATGTGGGAACCACGTTCTTTTTCTCGCTGCAAATGAAAATTATTTATGAATGAATTAAAAAAAAAATCCATTGTATGGTACTCGTAATATGAGATAAGAAGCAAAAAGGAAGACAACTTTTCCTCATGAAGTTATACATCAGGGAAACCAATTAAGATTCGTAACATTTTAATTTAACTTTTTGAAAAACATACCTTTTGAGGTTTCATTTTCATTTAGCGAACAAAAATTAGGGAAACACCCTAAGCTTGGATGCTTTGGTAATATCATATCATAGTGTAGATGAAAAAATATCAATTTAAGAACCCCGCACTTTAACAAAGGTTAATTGGTAATTTAATTCAATTATTATAATTTTGAGTGTACCATACAAAAAAATTATTCATATTTGTGTGTTATTACATTTTATAAGCACATTTGGAATTCGATAAACAAAAGTGTTCAAAAATATTATTTGAACATAGTTAATGTTTTTTTATCTGCCGGTTAATGTTTATAATTATTCAAATGCAATAAAAAGATAAGATATCCACACTCTCCATCATGAGGATTATTTCCTTATGTGTATTTTATTTTGTAAAAGTTTCGACAGTAGAAAAGACAAAATATTAACCATAAATTATATATATATTAATATTAAGCTTTCACCGCTCCATTTTCTTACAATCGGCACAATTGAATCTTATATTATTTCCAAAAGAAAAATATTATTAAATTCATATTTTCAACTTATTTCACATTTTGGAGAAATTGCAAGTTTATTGCTTTAGAAGTTATTTTTTTTTTGCTATTAGCAACAACATAACATTTTCAAGAGCATTGACACTAAGTTTATATTTGAAAATTGTATTCTACTGCCATGAGGTAGTGAATGCATTATTGAAAAGTGCTAAATATATTTAATAATTTCAAGATAAATTTTGGGGTTCGTAATTTAGGTTTATGGGTGACTAGTTTTTCTCCCAAATTTCCTTTAAAAATTATCCACGCCACGCCATTGGTACCTCCAATGCGGATAAAAAAATCCAATTGAAGATTTTAAAATGCGACTATCTTAGTTTTGACATACAAAAAATCTACTAGTTTTAAAGTTCATTGCCATAACTTGCTTGGATACAAAATTTTTAAGGGTTACATCGTTACATGTCGGAAATATTGGTTTTTCGTTTTAATACACTCAGTCAAAAAGTTAAGAGAACAACAAAATTTCACCTTTTTTTAGTGTTTTTTGAAGACCTATATCTCTGTGAAAAAGGATAAGATGATATAAAAAGCATAAAAGCTTTATGTTTTTTGTGTTAAATAAATAAATAAATTTGATGGCACAACAGCTCATGAAGAACCAGGGCCTAGTGACTTACAACTCTCAACCATTCCTGTGTGAATGTTTGCAGGAATGGAGGAGACCTACAGTTTATTGCCGAATCCGAACGGCTAACGAGCGGCACTTTTCTGTGACAGGAGATACTCTTGGAGGATTTGTCAATTCCTCGCAAGAGGCAGTAGCCGTTTTTTCTTTTAAATAAATAGGTGGCGAGGCTGGGTATCGAACCTTAGACCTCCGGCATGACAGTCCATCGCACTAACCATCACGCCACGGCTACTACGTGTTTTGTGTTGAGAAATTTAAAAAACTTATTATTTTAGGGTACCGTTATTGCAAAATCATAAGAAAAAGCACGAGTCAAAAATTTAAATACTATTTTCTTTTTTTTTGAAGTGTCATTTAAAAAAAAAAAATTTATGACCCAATTAATTGTATGACATAATTTTGTAAAATATTTTGTAGAACTATACACCATTTATATTTCTATCAAATTTAAAATTGATCCATTGAACTGGTTTCTCGTACCGAATGATCAAATTCGAACAAATCAATAAGGTGAACAAATTGTATCGTTTATGTGAAATCGTCATCAAAATGCATAAGAAAAGAACGATTTATGACAAGAATTGTAAAAAAAAACATTGGTTGAAAAAAAAATTCAAGGAAAAACTTAAAAAAAAAGAAAAATAAATTAAAATTCTTGGCTCGTGGTTTTTCTCATGATTTTGCAATAACGGTATCTTAAAAAAAAAATTAGTTTTTTTTTCAATTTCTCAATACAAAAACATAAATATTTTGAATACTTTCAATTTCATCTCAATACGGTCACTTTTCACAGAGATACAGCTCTTCACAAAACACTAAAAAAATGTGAATTTTGTTTGTTCCCTTTTTTTTTTTCACGAGTGCATTATAATTGAAATGAAAAATTTTTGTAATATTTTTCCTCAAAATATTATAAATGGTAGTACATTATCCTCTAATTGACAGAAACTTATTTTGTAATTAAAATAAAATTCAATTTATATAATCTTTTTTTAGGTTAAACATTTTTTTCAACGCCCATTTTAACCCTGTGTTCCCCTGTCCCTTGCATATGCCCTTATGTTTATTTAAATTTTACCTGAATTTAAGAATCTATACATAGGTTTTATATGAACTTACTTTTCGCCATGAATTTCAATCTTGACAATCCGACAATAGCAACCGACCCAAAACCCAACCAAACTCTACTGACTTTGTATTCTATCTAAAAGCCTTAACTACATTGGCCACTTTTTGCAAAATTACAAAAGTAAAAATATTTTTTTCCGCTAGCATTTTATTTTTAAACAAAAATTTAAGCTTTCTGCATTATTTTTATAAGTTTTCCATTAAGAAACATTATCCCAAAATGAGTTTGAAAATGTTCACTTATGGACCGTTTCCAATATAGGGACATTTCGGAGTCAGTAATGCTTCCATACGCAGAGGAAGAAATGCCTCTGCGTTGGGTTTTTCAGCAGGATAATGACCCCAAACATTCTTCAAAGCTGCTAAAAGAGTGGTTTGCAACTTAAAATATTCGTGTCTTAGAATGGCCATCTCAATCACCCGATTTAAACCCAATAGAAAACTTGTGGGCCATTTTAAAAAGGCGGGTTGGGAAAAAAAAGCACACGTCAACAACTTCTCTTTTTGCAGCTTTGAAAAATGAATGGGAGAATGTTCCTGCTTCTGTTTTCGAGAATTTAATCCAGTCGATGCCGAGCTGTGATAAAAAACAGGGTTTACTGGAAAAAATATTAAATAAATAATAAAAGTTAATTGCAAAAAAATAAAGTTTGTTTTGATGGATAAAGTTCCATGGTTTTTCGTTTCAAATAATAAAATTGTTCAATAAAAATGGGAAAAAATTGCAAGCATTTGATTTTTTTAATTTTTATATTACAAACCAACAATCAATGCAGTTTACCAAAAAAAATCCGGAATGTTTTTCACACCACTGTATTTCGGGGTTTTGTGATAATTCTTTGCTGAAGCTCGTCCGTGGACGTTGAAAAACCACCCCATTCTTTTTAAACAAATATTCTCTCTCTCTCTCTCTCTCTCTCTCTCTCTCTCTCTCTCTCTCTCTCTCTCTCTCTCTCTCTCTCTCTCTCTCTCTCTCTCTCTCTTTCGCTCGTTATTAATACACACAACCTTTTTGATTTCCCTGATTTTTTATTTCTCTGATGAATCTTAAGTAAAGAATAAAAAATTTTCATAATGCATTTCTTTATTTTTCCATGCAATTGTATTAATACAATTGCTTTCGAAAAATACTTTCACTTATTTCCATAGAAAAATGAAAAAGTCACAAAGCATTTTTTGAATTATTTTCCTTCAAGGAAAAACAAACTATAGACCTTCCGTTCCTTCGTTTAGTAAAATTATTCTGTTTTTTTTGTTTATTGGTTCTATGGTCATAATTTATCAGGCTTTCCTAACTTATATACGAAGGGTTACCCTTACTTCATTGCACCCGAGGACAAAAACTATCCCAATCCCAATGCTCGGATAGAAATAAGTTCCAAAGTGAATTTGGAAGTAAAGTTTTGCGCAAAGTTTTTAACAAACTCATGTACTGTACATATACACACCTATAACAGTCAATAATAGAAAATGTCATGCTTTGGGTGTCAGAATCTGCTCATATTATGATTTTATAGATTTTATCAAATTTAGTATTTCATAATTGCAATCTTTATGATAGAGAGCGTTTTTTCTTTGTTTTAGAACTCAAATTACATGAGGCATAGTTTTCAGTAACTCAGTACTGAGTTTTTGAATATATGTAAACAAATTAATTGTAAACAAATTAAATTTTTACAGCTTTATACATATGTTTTTTGGATTAAAAACCCTTTTTAAATATTTTTTTCCAGGGCTACTACTGCCTTTTGAAAGGAAGTGAAAAATCCTCTAAGAGTATCTCTTCTCAGAGAAAAGTGCCGCTCACATTAGCCACTTGGATTCGGCAATAAACTGTAGGCCCCTTCCATTCCTGCAGACACGTACACAGGAATGGTTGAGAGTTGTAAGTCACTGGGCCCTGGTTGTTCATGAGCCGTTGTGCCACCAAATTTATTTATTTATGTCTTAACAGCCAAAATTTAATTTTTTATTGAGATATCTTGAAAATATGGGCACTGGAACCAGACAAGATTTTCTTTCTTTTTTTCAATGTTATAATGACAAAAATATGTCTCATAATCCAGAAAAGTACAATATAAATTACAATATTTCTAAGAACTTAAAGAAGCAATAGAAAAAGACTGATTTCTAGTAACTTATGGTATTTACTTAAAATTGCACTTTTAAAACTAGGTGACGATGAATATTAAGCATTAATAAAAAAAGAATATTCGAATAGTAACTGGACAAATTTCTATATCAGCCTTTATTAATTGTTTTTTGTCTTTCCAGAAGAATTTAATGTTCTGGATAACGAGGTACTAGAGCCAAAGTATCGCTACGGGCAAACCTGAAGAACAAATTTTTACTTAGTTAGAACTTAATTTTATCTTTTTGCTTCGCAATTCACAAGTTTTTAAATTACATAAAATACTAGACTAAGTAACAACAAAATAGTTTGATGATTTTTAGATTGAAAAATTTCAATAAATCCAATAATTGGCCTTTATCCTAAAAAAAAAAATTCAAAATGTCAAACTATATTACATTTATCAAAGGACACATGAGATTGGATAAAGAGCCAATCCAATAACAGACAATTTGTGTACCCAATTAAAAGGGTTGATTTGTCACGTTACGTTGTCCGAAAAATGTTATCTTAACTTTGCTTTGAGTTTAAGGACACTCCCTAATGGAAGTATGTATTTTTACAAATTATGTGAATACAAACTTAATGTCAAGTTTCTATTCAATTATTCGATTTGTAGTTTTAAATCATTTTCTTCTCAGAAAACCTTTCATGTTTTGAAAAGAAATAGAAACTCTCCAAAAGGTTCTATGACAATAGTAGTTATAGTCTTTTGTGTGAATTTTATTTGATTGGATGATGGGATTTTATATGAGTTGTAAATGGAATCTTAATGTTAAAACGACTAATTATGATTAATTGTGAGATGTATATATTGAGAAGGAGTAATTGAGTTAGGATAGAACATGACCATTAGAATCTTTGATGTTTTGTGTTCAAGCTGAAAGATAATATTACGTATACGCCAGGGTGTACCTACATGCAAACAAACGTAATCAAAATTCTACTGACCGTATTGAATAGCAGTTATTTGAACCTTATAATAATGATAGTGTTTGCATACAAAGGCTGCATAGGTATTATATGTGGATCTCTGCCAATTTTAGTAAAATGATTTGAATAGTTTATAAATCATCCATTAATGATGCAGTAAGGTTTGGGGATATCAGCGACAAAATTAAAATTAAATGGATTAATTGGCAAACTACAGTAGTCAAAAAAAAATTAAGGGAACACATTTTATTTTTAGTTTTTTTTTTTTTTAGTGTTATTTGAAGAGCTTCATCTCTGTGAAAGTGGACGTATTGAGATGAAGCAAAAAAAAATTCCAAACATTTAAGTTTTTTGAGCTAGGAAATCTTAGCCAATAATTTTTTTATGGTAAGCGATACTGCGCAATCATAGGAAGCAGCTCGAAACAAAAATTTTATTTTTATTTTTAGTTGAAGTTTCATTTTCCTTAAATTTTTACTTGCATATGTAGGTACTGTATGGCAAGTTTTGGATTTGTAAAAAATATAAAACTCGATAATTTGATCAAATTTGACATTACGATAATAGGAAATATGAAAAAAAGAGGGTCTCGCAATTCCGTCCGTGGGTCGATTTTATTTAAACTTGGTCTATAGTGTTTTTAGTATATTCTACAGAGACGTTTTTATCATTTTTTTAAGACCAAAAATAACGGTAAATGTCATATAATTTTTTTTGCATTTTTGGAAAATCTAATTTTTCTCAAAAATGGCTTGACAGATTTTTCTCAAAAAAAAAATCAAAAAAATTTATTAGGTATATCTTAGCTTTTCGTAAAAATTAAATTACCAAAATATGGTTTTAAATGGTACCTCCCATAGAACCATTTTTTTTATTTTTGTTTGTCTAGAAAAGGAATAAACTGATTTTGATAATTTTTTTTATGGAGAATCTTCTGAAAAATTTTAATAATTTTGTATACAAAAATTTTCCAAAAACTTTTTTTTTGGATTTTCAAAAAAAGTTTCAAAATTTTTTTTTTAAACCAAATCTTTCGAAAACCATTTGGTTGATTTTATATGAAGCTTGGCACCAAGCGGTTTTTTAACATTATCTAAAATATTGTATACAAACATTTTTCTTATAGTCAAAATTAACGGTACCTTCCATATAAATGTTAAAAAACCGTTGCAGAAAATATAAATTTTCTCGAAAACGACTCCTACGATTTTGATTAAAATTGTTGTGAATACTAATATTAGTATGGTTTACAATCTGCCAAAAACAAAATTTACAGTTAACCATTATTAACGGTACCTCTCATAGAACCATTTTCTTTATTTTGGATTATCTCATTATGTGTATAACCGATTAAAATTAAATTTTTTATACGAAAGCTTTTTAAAAGTTGAAATCATACTGCATATCGAAATTTTTAAGAAAACAAATTTTGGATTATTATAAAAAATTTCAATTTTTTTTTTTTTGAAAATTCGATATATTTTTTTGGCACCTCACCGTTAATATAAAAAAAGTACAAAAAACGACTTTTTAAAGACCTTTCGTTTCATCTTAATACGTCGACTTTTTACACAGATACAGCTCTTCAAAAACACTTAAAAAAAAAAAAAAAAACTAAAAAAAAATTTGACTGTTGTACTAGACCGATTACGAAGAGCAGTGTTATTGTCAGTTTTAATTTTTTAAAATCTTAATGTCATATTTTATTGTCTTGGCATACCTTTTCCATTTTACTAAGGTGCAGTGCGTATTTATCGTGAGCACGAAACTGCATAAATCTCATATTGGAGCTTTGCGACAGCTCTGTTATACTTTTGATACTTGGAAAAAATCTGTGAAAAATTCAATAAGATACAAAATAAAATTAAAATTAAAATTGAAACTGAAATAACTTTAAAGAGAATGTTGAAATTTTTTGAAATACAAACAAATTTTTCAACTTACTTGAACATATTTTGCACAGCAACGATTGTATTACAATCAGATAATGAATCCTCTTCCGCTGAATTTGAAAGTTCTTTATTGACAACGACAACACTTTCAGCTAACGTAATACCAGCACGAAGAAGGTCGTCTAAACAATCAATTGATCCTAGCATCCAATAAACCTTTTTTTCAGTTCGGAATAAAAAAATAAATAGATTTTGTTAGCTATTTGCTTATTTTCATTTGGAATACATGTTATTTCCAAAATGGTAATAATTTTGATAAGGATTTATTTCTATTTCTTCGCAGAACTTTAAAATAAAATATTTTCGGTGGTAAGCCTAGGTACTAAAACTAAACCCGAAAAAAAATTAATGAACAAAATTATGAGCAGTTTAGACCGAAATTGCATCTGATCAATGACTTACAAACAAGGTATGTACTTGAAAAAAAAGAATTGTGTTTTTATGTCGTAAAATCCTTGAAATAATACAAAAATTTAAACAAAAAGTAATAAATTAAGATTTGTTGTTAAAAATTTAATTTTTGAACACAGAACAGAATCTTTTAACTACAAAATATTTTGATATATTTGTGCAGAATTTTCGTTTCAAATAATTTAGACTATTTATTTATTTTTTTTTTTATCGGAATAAAGATTAAAAGTAAAAGTAAAGATATTTAATATACTTACGAGTGGAAAATATGATAACGCATCAAGAAATGCTACATCCGGTCTCCGTTCGAGCAACAAAATTATCGGATTTAGCGAGGTTTTTGAACGAAAATGGGCACGTAGTGGAATGATGAAATTATAAATGCCATTCGATGCATAATCAGCAGCTAAAATGATGGTCTTGTTCTGCCATTGATATTCTTTGGCATTTCGATAGCTACAATGTTCACACACCTTTTTTTTTTGTTCGAATATATATAAAAACAAAAAAACATATTAATTTATTTTGTATGTTATAATTTTAAAGTTACAAATAATTAAAAATAATTTTTAATTTTTCTCAACCTTTTATATTAGCTGAATGAATAGGAAGTTTTATAATATTACAAGAGAGCACCACCCCCAATCAACGAATTTCAAATGTAAGGGTTTTTAAACGCAAGTAAGTAGCAAAAAGCCACTCAATTAAAAGGCATAATTAAGTATATTAACTCAGAAATCTAAATTGCAAAAAAAAAATTAAACCACGAAGTAAATGCGCGAAATGAAATTTCAAAATTTAAATCTAATTTAAAATAATTTATATATAGCAACGTATTGGAAAATATGGCTGCTATCATAAAACCAGTAATTTTTCAAAGTTAAACTCTAATTAACTTAACATTAAAAAAAAATCCTAAAAAATAAATGGATTTGAAATATATTTAATTTTGTATTGAATTCAACAATGTGTGTTTAGTAATATAGAAGCACCAGCATGTTTTAAATATACGCAGTCGGAAAATTAAGGGATCCGAAATTTTTGAAAAATTCTACTAATTTTTGAAAGTCTGAAACTTCTTGTAACTCGAAATTTGTTTTCAAAATTTTATTGTTTGCATGCACGAAGTAGATAACTGTCCTATAATATCGCAAAAACATTCAAAACAGATTTCTGATCAATCAATATTTTGACTGATAGGCCAGTCGGCAGAGGTTTTTTTTTTTTTGCAAAAATAATATGATCAAATTTTATGATTGGAATTGGTAGGTGGGTTGTTTCTGAGTATAAATATAAAATGAAAAACGCGTTTTAGCAAATATCTCGAGAACGGCTTATAGTGCACAATATTTGTAGAAATCTTTTCGATAGGAAATTCAAATATCTTTCGTTTTTTCATACAACATTTTTTTTTCGGAGTTATAATTTCAGATATATAGCGCCTTAAAGTATGTATTTTTTAGTTTTTCTCTAATATCTTAAAGAGGTATTAGAGAGAAACTAAAAATTGCATACTTTGAGGAGCCCTAACTCTGAAAGTATAACTCGTATAAAAAAATATAATCAAAAAGAAAGATAATTAAATTTGCTATCGAAAATCACAAATTTTGTGTACTATAAGCCGTTCTGGAGATATTGGCTAAAACGCGTTTTTCAAAATGGCGGCTGACGCACAACACCTACAGTCCCGCCTTTTTTTTAGTATACTCAGAAACAATCCACCTACCAATTTCAATCATAAAATTTGATCATATTATTTTTGCATTATGGAAAATCTTTTTTGCCTCTGGCGACTGGCCTATGAGTGCATAAAATTGGAAGTAAATGTCTTTATGGTGTTAGTATTCTGGCTATGTTTAAAGTCGGTTTAACTTATGGTTTTATATAAAAACAAAAGTACTGACAAATTTTGGACCATCTAAAAAATTACGTCAAAAATGACAAGGAAATGCCAAAAAATGGAAGAAATTATGACAGTTTATCAGTTATTAGGAAAATTAGGTGATATAGTTAGAGGAGATCATTAATCAAAACTTGTTAACATATCAAAAAACAAACCAAACTCTTTTAAGCTGGTGTCAAAATAAATATGTATAACAATAACTACAAAGTACCAAGAATTTAAAGCCATTCATTAAAAAGAAGGAAACAAAAAACTGAAAATTTCCAAGAACACAACAAAATATTGACAGTTTGAATACCTTTTGTTGTTTGTCATTTTGTTTAGACCCATCAAACTTTTATAAGGAAACCAAAAAAAAAAAAAGGGAAATCAGGAAAATGTTGTTGTAAAATAAGTTTTCATCAAGAAAAGAAAAAATCTGCTAAGTTTTTTGTTTTTAATTTTTAATACGATTTTTAATCAGCTTTATACAAAATTTGATGCTCAATTCAATTTTCGTTTTCAAAGACTATCCGCTTTATTTACAATACAACAAAAAATAGTTATTTAAGCTCTTGTGTTCAGGGTAACTACACCATGGAATAAGAATTTTCCGGACTCAAATGGAGCAGTAAGTAATTGCTTTCAGTTTGAAAGCAAACACAAGAGCTGAAATAACCATTTTTTGTTTATAAATAAGACAGGCAATAGGTTAAATCGGATGATACTCTTAGGGCCACTTGCACGAACGTTTTCTCACAGCAATAGCCTATGGTTTATAAATAATTGAGAGCTATCTGACTGATGTGAATAAAATCAACTTTTAAAACAAAAAGTTATCCTCTCCGCGTAATATGACTCCACAACACACGAAACGAGACATGTGTGGATCCGGCATTAGCGTTTGTTTATTTTTGTGTTTGTTGTGTTGTTGATTTTGAAAAAATATGCATATCCGCTTGCTAATGTTTTTCCTTCGTGCAATTCAAAAACGAGAAGCGTTTATTTTCTTTTCTAATCTTAGATTTTTATCCTTATTTTTATATATGAATCCGTTTGTTTCGTGCAAATAGCCTTTAGAGTTTAGACACACTCGTTTCAAAAAAAAAAAATTAAATAACATTACGAAAATGAAAACCATAAAATAATAATGGAATTAAAATACAAAACCTAAAGTCTTCTTGAAATCATCCTAAGATAAAAATCGATTAAAAAACCTTTGCTTAAAGATCAGGAACTTTCGTTTATTAATTACGAGTTCAAAGAATATACGGATGACTGTATTTGACAGAGATAAAAATCAATTTAATTTTCAATAATTCATTTTAAAATTCTTATTGTAAAATGGTTTGATAAGTTAAAGGTTAAGATAAGGCAACCAATAAAAATTATAAACCTAAGGAATCGATTGGCGTAAAGGTTGAAACCAAAGCAAGTTAATATTATATTTTTAACGGACTTCTTGTATAACTAAATAGGGATTTGACAGCATACAAAGAGATTCGACTTTCCATTTTATTATTTTCAAAGAATATTAAGCTTACGAAAAAATTTCCTCCCATTCACCCTTTATCCACCTTTTAATTTTTAATTCGATTTTTTTTTAACTGCTGTTGCTCGCCAGAAAAATAAATGTGCTGACAGAACATATTTAGTTTTCAATTTTTGTGAACCTTGGCGCCCTCTATCTACAAAGTAAGACTGATGAGTTCAAGTGAGAGCGCCAAAGCTTTATTTTTATAATCTCTATGTCTAGTGGGACAGGAAAAATTTGTCAAACTTTTTTATTTTGTCTCGTCCGTAAATAAAATGGAAAATTATAATTACAATTACAAGTTTATTAATATTTGACAGTCCGTTTCGTTTTATTTTCACGGGATGACCTATATGAATGATTTGCGATAAAATGCCATCAATACAGTGAAATCAAGGGAATGAAACAAAAAAAAAAAACGTCAGGGGAATGACTATCTAAAAGGTGTTTTATGACAATTAAACCAAAGTTATTAGAAAATTTAAAGTTATGTATAATTTGATTAGGTACTTTGAAAAGACACAAAGGAGTTAACTTTTTAAATTTTTAAATTACACTATTTAATAAAAAACAACGGTTGAAGTAAACCAGGTGGGAACACGTCAGGGGAATGACATTTTCGGTGTTTAAATCCGGATAACGGGTATAATATTTTTAAAAACTTTTTTCTAAAATTTCCGTTCGTTAAAACAAGTTTGATGAAATTAATTAAATACAAAAAAAAAATAAAATTTTTTGTTTTCGGTACGAAAAGTGATGGAAAAGTTAATTCTTTATACCTACAACTAGTGCTGCTTATTATTGCATACTGTAAGGCGTTTCCGATTGAGCAATAATTATAGGTAATTATATTCAAAATAATTTAAAACTGTTTATGTTATGTTGCGAAAGTATTATTAAAAAAAAAAAAAAAAACATTTCAATATAGGGTAACTACGGCAGAGATGCCGCGTCGGGAGAGATGCTGCATGCCTAAAAAGTCAGATTTGTAGTCAACCGTGCCAAACCGTTTGTTTTGTTTTTTGTTAATTAGGTTTTCAAATACAAACGACAGAAAAAAAATTGGTTACCTATGGAAGTTAACAGGAGTTATTGCAATTTGTTTTATTTTATATTCCCTTTCATTACGTGGAAATGTCAAAACCTGTTTTGTTGCAAGTTGGTGTTTTAGGTGAATAAGTGGTCTTGTCTGAAGTGGTTCAAGTGCGTTTTTTTTACTAATGTTTTTTTTTATTTATTTTTTATTTTTTTATTTATTTATTTTTTTTTAATTCGGGGAGAGATGCCGCACATTAAAATTGTTATTTAGGGATTTCTTAAAATTTAAAGTGCGACAAAAAGTATATTCGAAAGATGTTCGACTAAGTAGCATGAAATTAAGCAACTTTTAATGCGAATGGGCATCTGGAATCTACCCCTTAAAACCGTTAGCCCATCCAGTACACTTCTTTACGATATCAGGATGGATCAATTTGCTTTACTCCATCATAAAATCCACCTTCACATCCTGACATAAGTCTTCCTACAGTCCCAGTTGCTCAAATCAGCATAGTGACCAGCTTATTGTAACCATGTAGAAAATGAGACCCATTATTTTCTTGCTTCAACACCCACCAAACTGCTGCACCAAATTATTCCTTTATACGGAAAATTCTAGCTTCCTTTAGCAATATAGGAGAATACAATTCACCAGAGGTTATTTCTCCACCAAAACCATAAAAAAAAAAAAAAAAAAACAAGAAAACACCACAGAGTCTTATAAAGCCTAAACTTGAAAAAAAAAATTATTACAAGGAAGATTCAGACATTTTTAGGATGAAAATTAAAAATTATTTTTCCAAAAAAGAGAAGATTGGGTACGGTATATCTACAAAATAGCAAATTATTTCATAAAAACTGCACAATTTACAAAAAAAAAACTGCTTTGGCATTTGCACTGATTCTGGACGTGAAATAAAAGGTAAAAATATTGCTCTTATATGAAAAAAATATTTTTTTTTTTCGGTACGAAAAGTGATGGAATCCAAAATATTAGTCTCCTGCATTTATTGTGAGAGACGCCTCATTCAGTATAGTTTATTTTTTGTTAATTGTTATTTAAAAAAACAAGTTTTTCTTACGTTTAATTATTTTTACGGTAGAATATAAATCCACTATTAAGTTTTTTTAAATAAATTAAAATAATATTTTTTTTGATAACAAACCGTAAAATTGAGTTTCAATAAAGCGCGGCATCTCTCCTGCAATACCTACAACAAACAACTTTGCAATATTTATTCAATATTAAATAATTATTAGAGACCAGTTTTTCTTAAAAATGATATTAAAAAAATATTTAAAAAAATGTGTATTTCAGAGAGAAATTAATATCTGTTAATTAAGTGGCAGACAGTCTGAAAACCAAATCATAATAAGACTTCATTGTGCAGCCCTTAATTATCTTAAAAAAAAAATTCTATTCTTTTTCTATTCTAATATTTAAATGTAAATTAAGGGATGGAGGTTTTTCACATTTCAGCCCAAATTCTCCGCTAATTTTTTCGGTTGGCTTATAAAAATAAACGACATAAAATATGCAACACATGTACTACATATGTGTTTTGTCTTTGTCTATACTACTATCCTTATCTACTTGACATGGGAAAATAATCAATTAGAAAGTCCAAAGAGTAATTATTTTCTATACTCTATACTTATTGCGTAGAAAGTGAATTTTGTTTAAGGTGCACAACACAACCAAATGGCGTGGGTATACTTAGCTTTATTTGCGTTCTCAAAAAAGCTGTTATCTATCATGCATATATTATTTTCTTATCTCCTTTTGAACAATACACATTTATTTGAATATAAAACCGCAACACGAATATGTTATGTTAAACTCAATTAACTAATTGGAAAAATGTGTAACATACTTTTAAAAATTAAAAACAGAACACAAGGTGACTTGTCATAGAAGAGTTATTATACCACTCATTATGGCAAGTGCCGCTATTGCCTTTATATATGACGTACATATATACAAGGATGTGGACATTCATGGGTAAAATACTAAACCCTAAAAGTATTTCAATTCATGAATTATTCTGAACTTAACGCGACATTTTCTACAAATACCCACAGAAACCACATTTCATGGTTGATAAGCTTAAAGGATAATTTCTTTACCAAAATACATACATATAGTTGTAAAGGAGCATTTCGAGAATTTATTTATTTATATGTATAGTATATCATTTGATATTCTAATTCCTTGAACCCTTTTTACCTTCGATATTGTATACGATGTGGTTAAACACACATTTTAAACCAAGAAATTTATTCAATTTAAATTTTATATTTACCTGAGCTAATTGTAAACAACAAAGCGGTTTCTTTTCCTTCAGTAAATAACACAATGTCGGACTGACTCCGATGAATGGTGAAACTGGTGGAAATCCTTTAACGATCCTGTGAACAATTTCAAAAAGAATACAAAGAAAGAAACAGAAAAAAAAAGAGAAAATTGAACACATAAAACCCTTAAATTAGTTTAGTTAAAACTTTCATGAAAAAAAAAAAAAAAACAAATTTTAAAGTTAAATATATAGGAATTAGGGAAAGAAAACAAAACAAAAAAAAAATCGAACAATATTAACTTAAATAAACGCAAAACAATTCAACAATGTGCAAAAACTTTTAAACGAACAAAACATATTTTAACACAACTTTAATATTTTTTCTTCATACTTTTTAATCTTAAGCAATTTTTTTGTTAGTTTTCACAGTCACTATAATGAAGCAGAAATTAATTTTTTTTTTCAAACAAAACCTTTTGCAAAAATTCTTCCAAGTGTTAAAGTAAAATTATTGTCGATCCAATGAGATGTGTTCGAAAAACGTTGCATATTTTAAGCATGCGCCTCTTGCAAATTTCCAACGGTTTTTTTTTCACAAAAAATAAAAGAAAATGATCCAGTAGTTCTTGATGTTCGCATGTATTTAATTTATTTGAAGCTTTGAAATTCGTCTTTTTGTGTATGTTAACAGAATGAATTTATTCAAAAACTAGCAGAGAAAATATGGTTCAAAAGAATTTTAATAATGCGCAATATGAAAATATGGTAATGAGAATTGATTTTTTTTGAAATCACAATAGGAGTTTCATAAAATATTATATACATAGCTAAGCAATTCAATTTGAAGCCTTCAATTTGATTAAATACGTAATGGAACTGAGAACGTAAAATCATAGTGAACCTTTAAATACAGTGTGTCTAGAAAAACCAAGCTTAATATAAATAAAATCAGTTTTGAAATTTGTAAGTAACATTAAACGCAAAATGCAGTTGACTCCAAATATCTGAAACGGAAATTCGCCACCATTAACTGTCTCAAAAAAATGGAGATGGAACTGAAACTGGAATAGCTTTCAAAATGTTAACCTTTGATGTTTTAAATTGTATGAAATAAAAAAAAAAAAAAAATGATCATATCGCAAATATCGTGCTTATTTGTATCCCGCAAAATAAAAAAATATGGATGCTCTGCTCGGCGACCACCCACCATATTGTTTTTTTTTCCTCCCTCTTTTTGGCAGTTTATGCAGCTTCAGCTCTAGTTGCAACATTTTATTCTATTCAGGCAGTCAGTTTCAAACTGAGTAGTTTTTCATCAAACCGAACTTCGTAGAAAAAAAAAACGACACTTATAAAGTGTTTTATAATAAAGACGCGTTGATTTTGACAGCTCGTGGTGGCCATATTGTCACAAATCATCACGGCAATTTACAGAGTTGAGCAACACGTGTATCTGATAAAATTGGATTTTGGAGCAGTTGGAAGTTGATACCAATTTTGGTCGAAAAATCATCTTTAGCGATGAGGCCCATTTTTGGATGAATGGGTACGTGAATAAGCAAAATTGTCGGATTTGGGACGACTTGCCCCCCCTAAGCCTATGGAAAATCTCTTACTACGCCAATGCAACACACCAATCCACGCGAGATTCACGAGGTGCTAATTCATCCAAATAAAGTTACTGTTTGGTGTGGATTTTGGGCTGGAGGCGTTATCGGTTTGTACTTCTTCGAAAATGATGCTGGCCAGGCCATCACCGTCAACGGCGATCGCCATAGGTCGATGATCACCAACTCCTTGTGGTCTGAATTGGATGATATGGACACCGAAGACGAAGACATATGGTTTCAACAGCTCAAGACATAGTCGACAGTGTGATGTTACCCCTTTAGACTTTTCTTGTGGGGCTTTCTTAAGTCGCAGGTCTATGCGAATAAGCCGCAAACCACCGCGGCCCTCAAAGACAACATAATCGATGCCATCGGTCAAATTCAGCCTGATTTATGCGCCAAAGTAATCGAAAACTGGACCTTTCGAATGCGCGCCACCCAGCGAAGCCGCAGCGGCCATTTGAACGATGCTATATTTCATCACACATAATATCATTGATAGGGTTCTCAAGTAAAGATTAAACCTTATTGATATCTCATCTACAACTTGTTTTATTCAATTTTAAAATCGAGCCGTCCTTAATGGAAAACCCATTACAATATTTTCCGCCATTTTGTAGGAGTCGTGTTATATATTATAGTTTTGGCAATAAGTAACTAAAATATGGTAGATATGATAATATTTTATCAGGTGTACGAATTAGGCATATATTATTTCCACATGGCCGTAGCTAGGGGAGGACATTGAAGGAGGGACTAATAGGGTAAGTATTTTTTTCATATGTACAAAAAAATCGAGGTTGAATTCGAAATCGACTATTGGTCGGTCTTTGCGTCCGTGCGTCCAATTAATTTAAGCTATAGGCTAAACGGGTGAGCCGATTTACTTCAAATTTGTAACAAAGGATTTTTATGTGAATCACGAGGGCGTTAAAAATAAAAAATGAGTAGCTACAAAAAAAAAACGGCTACTATTTACATACATAATATAATCAAAAAGAGTTTTAAAAATTTAAAAAAGCGCGCACTATTTTTTTTATTTTTGCAGAACTTTGTATAAAATAGAATTTTGAAAACCAGAATTTTGACCCCCTATACGAATATTTCGTATTTTTTTAAATTTTCTCAAAAATAGCTTTAACAATTTTGATAAAACCTCGTACCTAAAATAACCAAAAAAGTTTTAAGAAAACTGCATTTCAGGTTTTTGGAAAAAGATTCGCATAGGGTTTTTATGTTTTTTTTTTTTTTTTCTTATAAAAAGGCCTTACTTTTAAGTTATTCGCGTAGTTATATTTGCCGAATGGGTCGACCGATTTTGTTATTATTATTTAAGCTGGTGTTTCTGAGTAAAGTTCAAATAATACTGCATAAAAATAATACTTTTAGTACTTTCGAAATTTTTTAACATTTTTTCGTCCGAGATATCGCCGATGATTTGCCGAGAGTAAATTGATATGTAGTCGAAAAAAAAAACTTTTTTAAAAATATATCCCGCTAGCTTATTGTAAAATGACATTTAATTTACGAAAAACCGGAAATAAAAACTAAATGGTTTTTTAGAATATCGTTAAAAAGGGTTGAAAGTAATGTTTGTACTTCCGTCCTACCTTAAATTGAAATCTAGCTACGGCCCTGTAATGACATTTAGGAAGTGAGGTAGGGAGAGGCAGCTAACTAAGGGCCGAGAGTGATGGAGGAGGTTTTTTCAAGGAGGTCAAGGACCAAGTCCAAACTGAACTACATATAACACAGCAACACCATAAGAAAATATGTAAGTAATGAACTGATTTTGCCTATTATTCTGGGCAATCTACCAGTTCAAACGAAAATTGTTTATGACACGTCTTAACCATGGGTCCTAATACTTAATTTTTTATATATATATTTATATGAAGGAAGGTAACTTAAAACTAAAAAAAAAAAACTCAAACTTTTAAGTCTGCACTTTCTTATACAAGTGAATCTTAAAATATTTTAATTTCCTTACATTTTAAAACAAACATCTTTTATCTATATTTCCAAGCAAAGCATTTTGTTAGACATACTGTATTTTAATGAATTGATAAGCAACAATAATGAACTGATGACCCTGGAGCGCGTTCATTCGCCAAAAGCTTCTTTATAGAATATCATTATCATCCATATAACTTCACATATAAATTAACTGTAGCTTCTTCCATGTCCAAACTTACCGATAATAATCAGCATGCCACACTGGACGTGGTGCTTTTTTTGAGCTACTTGTCATAGTTGTTGTTGTTGCAGTTGTAAGAGTTGTAGCTGTCGACGATGGTGCAATAGTTGTGGTCGATGAATCAGTGGTAGATGAAATTTTCTTATAGCTATCACAGCTAAAACTTTTGTGCATGCGAAACCTATTCTCGGGCAGAGGATTATTGCAACACAATCGACTCGAGTCCTCAGAGGAACTCATTATGAGGGAATAGGTGCGTGATTGTGGAAAATGACCACTCAGACATCTTTTTCGGTTTAGGTACATGAAATTTTTTTTTTTATTTTTATAAAAATTTAGAATGAAAGAAAAAGTAAGAAAATTTGCATATAAATAAATTAGATGAAAGAAAAAAACAAAAAAAAAGAAACCAGTCCACTAAATAAATGAAATAAAAATGAGTCCTTAAGCAAGAGAATGGAACAAAATAAAAAAAAACACATCGAGCAATAAATATCCTGATAGCTTTTGGAAAAGTTATACACCGAAACAGCAGCAGCCACTAACAACCGGTGGGTGTTAGCGACAGTTACAAAACTGTCAACCGGAAATGAGAAATGTAAAACATTAAACATACGAACAAGGATATTGAAGTATTTAGAGTGGGTAAAGGTAAAATTACACCATCACTGTAGGTTGTAGGTAGAAAGTTATTCAAGAGAAGTTCATTCGTTGAGTTGGTATATAGTGGTGTGGTGTTGTGGTGATGCTGATGATGGTGACGGGATTTTTTTTTTTGTTTGCAAAAGCTACCTACAGTATAGAAAGTCTTTGTTTGACTCAAACTGAAAAAGGTAAACGAACAAACTTTATGCCAAAACGGAAACTTCTTGAAGTTAAACTTTGATGTGAAGATAAATATCTACTCGTACTCCCGTAGTGACACATGTCTTGCTAAAAAGTTGCTCCATAAATGCAAAATTAATAGACAACCTGTGAGCTGCATGAGAAAACATCATGCGATGCGAAAAGGTTGGTAATTAAGACAGTACTTAAAATAAAAAAAATATCAGAGATGTGCAGAAAATAGAAGTTGTAGGGGGAGGGGGGGGGGGGGAGCATCCGTATTTATTTTATGAGATTTTCACTGCCAGATTTTCCAAAAAAAAAAATGAAAATGTGTGAAATTTGAATAAAAATTTCTGGGTAGCCTAAAACTTTGTAACATAACCCCTATGCATTCTGTCCTCTCTAGACCAACACTGAGTCACATGGGTACGTAGATTTTAGCAAGTTTAGTACTCATAAGACATCGCGAATTTTAATCGAATTAAATTTAACGCGATTCCGTCCTCGGCTGCTTAAGAGTTTTTTTTTTTTGAACTTTGTATTTTACGAACCCACATGGTCTTACGTGCAAATATAACTTTGAATATAATCTTTTGATGCGGTTTTAAGGAAAAATAATTTTTGTATACAGGGTGTCACCTAATTCGTGCACTTTATTGAGGAGAATTATTTTGGCAATAATTGTAAGTAGAATTATGCAATGTAGTCTTAAAATGGCACATACACTGATGTGTTATAGTTTAGACGCTTATATTCCATTCTCTTATTTGATTTTTATATCAGTTTGTTTTAATGTAGTATTAGCCGTGGCGTGATGGTTAGTGCGATGGACTGTCATGCCGGAGGTCTCTAGGTTCATCTCCAGCCCCGCCAGCTAATCATAAAAAAAAAACGGCTACTGCCTCTTGCGAGGGATTGACAAAACCTATCCAAGAGTATCTCTTGTCATTGAAAAGTGCCGTTCACATTAGCCGTTGTGAGCCCGCCATAAACTGTAGGTACCCTCCATTCCTGCAGACACGCACATAGGCATAGTTGAGAGTTGAAAGTCACTATGCCTTAGTTCTTCAAGGGCTGTTGTGCCATCAAATTTATTTTTATTTTTTTGTTTTATTTTTAGTGAAAAGTTTTTGAAAATTTTAAATTTCAAAGTCAAAATTGTAGAAAAAGCTGTAAATTTCTTTTTTTTTTTTTTTTTTATTATTCAATGCCTATACCAATTCTTAGTCAAATACTGCAAAGCTGCAAACCAAATATGTATAATTTTTTTTTTAGTTTTTGAAAATTTTTTGCAATAATTAGGTGACACCCTATATAGGGTAATTCACCTAAGGTCTGACAAAAAGCTAGATCGTATAGGTTGAGTCAAGACAAGAAAAAATCGTTTAAGAGGGGTGTCTATTTCCCCCCGTTCAGGTGCGAGCAGAAATTTTCTAAAAAACCGACTTAAAGTAGAAAAAAAAAAAACGGCAAAATGTCATGATATACTTTTCTTTAAGCCAGAAATCCGTTCTTTTATTATGTTTTTAATTTAAATTATTTGAGAGAATAGTTTTTGAAAAATTAATTTTCAAACACAAAATTTTGAAAAATGTATTCAAAATCCATGGCCGGTTAGGTCTGAAAACAAAAATTTTCATTTAAATTGGCAAAAAGGCAGACAAAAAATAAAAATCCAAAAAATGGATTTACACGCATTTATTAACAAAGAAATTGTACATTATCAACTTTAATCCTATACTGCTGAAGTTAAGATTTTTTTCATACCATCCAGTTTCCAAATTATTTATCTTTTGTTTATGCAAACCTTTTTAATAACCCTTATATTTGTGATACGCAGTTTTAAAAAAAAAAATAATTTTGACCACATAAACAAAAATAAAACATCCCTTCTCATTAAAGCGGTCCACAGACGAAAACCTTAGTCATTAGGTATACCTTAAATATGCAAATAAACGATATCCCATATTTCTTGCATTTTTTTTTGTTTATTTTTGTTTTCTTTTATTGTTTCTATATGATTTCTACTATGACCGAATATATGTATGTATGTAGGTCCTTGTGCCTTGGAATTGGAACAATGATCCCAGTTGAATAAACTACAAATCCATTCTCCATCGCTCCCTATAAACAATTTCTTCCTTCGGTCCTATTGTGTGTTTTGAATTCAAAATGACGAAGAATAATTTAAAATTCAAATAAAATCACCAGACCCGCACTTCTATGCTTTAAGAAATGTGTATGCAGTTTCGTTTCTACTTTTTGTTCACCATCACCACAACCACTGTTAAACTTGTAAGATATATACGTAATACGTCACAGTATTGCTATATTTAAACGCTTGAATGAGAATATCCGAATTGAGAATGTAGACCAATAAATTTGTCTTTAAATAAAATACCAGAATAACGAGTTTTCAAGACGAACAAAAACTAATTTAATTAAACAAATTGTTTTTGGATGTGACTAGAGAGCAGGTTCCTTTACGACGTGACGTAGGAAAAGAATATTATTATACATATGACCGTAAACTAATAAACCTATCCTTTGCATCTATATAGTAGGTATGTAATTTATTATTCAATTTTTTTTTTCCTTAAATAGAAAACGACTATAGGTATATAAATTCTAATATTATTGGTATTATACATAATAAATTAGAATTTTCCATATTAACATCATCCTACACTCACATTGACATACACACTCACACACATACACTCGAAACTACAGAGAAAGGATGAAGAAAAATAATTTAAAAAGAGTATAATGGGGGTACCGTACAACATAACGAAAAAGAAAAAAAATTGAGGACAAAAAATAAGAAACAACTAAAGGTACAAGGAGCAACTCGTCTACTGTGTATATAATATATAAATTGAATGAATGATGATGCACATTTTTTGCAAGTCTGTATGCGGGGTACTTACGCAATCTTTTCAGATGGAGATCTCCAAGGAACGTCATCGTCAATTTCATCTTCACTTTCGTCACCTTCTTCGCCGTCGTCATTGCCGGATATACTAAATGAGGATGAGGTAAACATGTCGGGCACTGGAAGAATAGATGGTCGGCGACTACCTGTAATAAAGAGTGATAAATGAGAAATGATGTAGCACCGTTATAATTGGAAGTTTTATACATATTTAATTGCTTTGAATTTCAATATTGAAATAGTAATTTCAATAAAATTCTTTAAGAGAATATTTGAGCTCCTCTTTTGAGGTTCGTGCAAAAAAAAAAACAATTTAAGGATTTTTTTTATTTTAATATCTTTGGTCTTTTTTTTTGCAACAATGCAATGGTTAAAAAAAACCACACAAAATGGCGGGTGAAAATATTTTTTTTCTAATTCGGTAAATCGTGATAAAAGTTATAAAAAAAAAACTCAACAATTTAACAGATAGAGGGTAGTTATAAAAGTTTTGAATTACAAATTAATTTCGCAGAGGATATTTCAATGCTAAGCTGATAGCGGAAAGTAGTGGCACTGCAAATTAACAAAAACAAATGGCAGAGTTGTTTTATATTTTATTATAAAACGAGAATATATTGAAGCTTAATAATTCATCTTAGCATAAAAGAAGGTCAAAGCAGGGCAAAAAAAGGACACAGCAATTTTTTTAAATTGAACTTTGCGTCCAGTGAAAAGTTTGACATACCAAAAAATTAATTTTTTAAGAGAAAACACGAGATTAATCAACAATTTGTTGTTGTTTTTTTGTTTTTTACATTAGGTTCGCATAAATTAAATATTAATTTTAATGACATAAATTATAATAAAATAGTTACATATTTTCATGTCTATCTTTATTTTTGAGTTTTTAAAATTTCATCGTACACTCGGGCGTATACGTACTTTTTTTGCTATATTAAAACTGTGTATTTGAACTTTCTTTTTTCGTTATTTTTAGTGTGTGGGATTTTTTGATAATTTTATTATTTTAATATAGTGTCAATATATTGACCCCGGCTTATCACAAAGTGTACATAGAAATATCAATAAATCTAACCTTATTACATTAAAGTTAGTCCGAAAATGTGAATAATTGAAGAGTCGAAATTTTATTTTATTCTGTATCTTAAAAAAAAAAGAAATTGATTTGTGTTCAAGAAACATATCTTAACTTCAAAATTTCTGCTTTTGTTATGTTTAATAAGGATAAACTCAAAGATGAGAAAAGTGGGCGTGGCAGAAGATGAATTTTCACAAAAAAAGGCTTTAAGCTTAGTTGCCTACATATTTTTAACTTTTAGAGCCGATGAATACAGAGAAAGTGGACCAAATAATGCAGATCATTTCATTTTAAGTAAGGAGAAAACTGAAACCTAAGTCCGGTCAGGTATAGATTTTTTTAAAGTTTTTTCAAGGTATTACAAGGTCACATGAAGCTGTAGCACCTCATTTATGAGATATTCAAAAAAAGTATTTACCTTCTGAAAGGTTACTTAATCCTTATAAAAGGTCAGGTAGTTTCAGAAATTGGTTAGCTGTAGATTTTTAGTTATGAGCTTAAAAAAAATTAAAGGTCATTTAACCTTTTGCGTTTTTTTTTTTGTAAAAATTATAAAAATTATAAAAAAAACTATCTATGCCTGATCAATTTCTTAAACTAGCTGACCTTTTATGAGGATTCAATGAACGTTCAGATGGCATAAATATTTTTTTTGTATTTTACACAAATGAGGTGCTAAAAATCTTTACGACTTTGAAAAAAAATAAATTAAAAAAAAATTCATAACAAAATTTCTATGGCCGACCAATTTCTTAAATCATCTGATCTTTCATGAGTATACTGAGTTACCTTTCAGATGGTGTATATTTTTACCAATATCCCATAAATAAGTTGCCAAAAATCACTGATGAACTTGAAAACCTTTGACCCTGGATTAAAAATTTTCTAAGTCTGACCAATTTCTGAAAATAGCTGACCTTTTATGACCAATTACTGACCTTTTAGATTGCATACTTATTTTACGAATATTCCATATATGTACCTATGGGGCTCTAAGATCCCACAGCCAATTCTTAAAGAAATTTGTTGCTTAAAAAATTTCAAATTTATTTCGTTATAAACGTTTGCAAAGTACTGTTGAAATCAGAATTCACAAAGAAGAAAGTGTGAACTTATGATTACTGAATCAATCAAAAAATCAATGGATTAGAAAATAAGACGAGGGCTTGACAATTTGTCATCGACATCCATCGATAATTGTTTAAAATTGGTTTGACACTCCGACGACGGCATCTCTTCACGCTGTCTGCTTGCGTCTTGTCCCATTGTCAATTATGCTCAATAGTCGGAGAACAATTAATAGGCAAATCCTGGAAAACACCCTGTGACTCCGCCCCCTGACACTGACACCAGGATAAAATAACTAATTGCCGTTTAAATTTCTTTTAAATTAATATAATTAAAAAAGTCCAAGTGATTAGTCCTAAACCTAAGTCATATCATTTATTATAAAATTAATACATTTTTTCAATTTATTGTCATCAAATCCCACCTCTAACCATTTTTAGTCTTCCAAAAATATATCTTCATAAACACAAACTCGTAAAAAATATCCCAATATGATTTTTTTTTTGTCCAAATCTCAGATTGAGATTCACATACTTTAGTCGCAAATTACGAATTCAAATGTATATGTTTTTTTTATTTAAATGCCCGGCCTTAAGCTGCTATTAACAACGTTTTTATTTATTTTTTTTTCTGATACTTAATGTATGTTTTTGTAGAAAAATCCTTGGAATTATTCTGAGATAGCATGTCATGGGGATACGGATAACGAACGAAAAACTTTGACAATTGCTCTTTTTGTAATTTTCAAGAGTGATAACGTATATATACGAAGATTAAAATGCACTATCCTAAAACCACAAAATCTTATTAAGGTCATTTGAGGATTAACTCTTAATACATGCTTAGCTTAGCCTATATGGGCTAGTATAAGACCTAGTCGTTTATGTGAGCATGTGTAATGGGTATAATAATAAATAATGGTAATGACCTGAAATCGCCACATAAACTGAGAAAAGTTCATATAGGAATTTTCATTTGCTGATGTAACAAGGTCACACATTTAGGTGTTTGAATACATAAATGGATGACTTTAAGCACCATCGTTAAGTTTTACAGAGTGTTTTAGTATACAAGAGATTAACTATAAAATTAAAAAAAAGGTGAATAATTATGCAGCGAAATGTTTTTAATTTTGCAACAAACTAGGACTTTGTTAATTTTTATGTTTCGAAATTGGATGTTTCCCAATAGATTCCAAATAATAGAATATTAATTTAAATTTTTTCCAGGGAAGGTATTTAAAAAGTACAAAGTGGTTTTCGACGGTGTGTTTGAGACCCTATAGACGTTTTAGGAAACAGTCTTCATTTTTGACACTTAAGCCGAGTTTATAGATCGAAGCGAAGTGAAATATTCATACAAAAAGATCCTATTTTCCCAGGCGTGAAATATACAATAAAATTAAATGCAATTATTTAAGCGACAAGGAGGAAGAAATTTCTTTCGAAGTTAATATAATTCTACGGACTTATTTAAACCAAATTTAAAATACAATTTATTTTCTATGTAAACCTTCGACGCGGGATTTATTGATGTTTCATTTGTAATTGGATTTAACTTGTCATTGATGTATAAACTAGGCTTTATTAGCAAAAGACTTTTTCGAACTTTATTGTTTTGGTCATATTTTTCCTTTGCCCTACAGTTTTGAGTGCGTTATGATCTAGGAGCTTATCGATAACTTTTGGATAGGATAAGAATGGTCTTCGTACTTTTATGTTCTATGGTGCTGGAAGGGCTGAAGATTAGCATGACATCTATGCAGAGAATCGAGAAGAAATTAATAAAATTTGATAGCATTCAGAGACATTGACTTACAATTACACTTATTTGAAAAGATCCGAATGAAAAGACTAGAACACTTAGGGCCATTTTCTGAAACGAAGATTAAATATTTAAGTTCAACATAAGACTTATGTGACAGTTAACGATGAGGAAAAAGTAAAACATAAGCGTTTAAGTTGAACATAAATATTTAAGTCTCGTTTCAGCAAATAGGCCTTAGGGTAGTTTTACTCACTATTGTTCAACTTTCAGATAAATCCGAAGTTGGCCTATGAAAAAAAAAAAAAATAAGAAAAAAAACTAAGCGCGAACTAAATTGAAAGGGTCAAGAGAAGTGGTAAATATGTAACCTAAATTTTGTATTACAGAAAAACAAATTTAGTTTAATTTGCAAACAGAATGTCCGACATGATCGCTTTTGCTTTTCACATTAGTTTACCCTCCTCCTCTCCTCAAACAAATACTAGATGCCAAGGTCAATCGCAATTGAGGCGAGAAAATATGCTAGGAATATCTTTTTAAAAGATAAAAGCGTGAGATGGAGATTGGACATTGTTGACTCCTAAAACAATGAAGATACAGGATCCGATTGACTTCCTTTTAAGGAACGAACGATTAGGAAGCTTTTAGTGCGTGCAAGTGATTGTTTCTTTTATTGGGAGGTTTTTCGTTGAGCAATAAATTGGTAGGAGTTATGAGCTTCCCTCTAATCGGTTCTTCATTCACGGAATTCTCATTTTGCCGGGATGTTTGTGGTATACAACATAACACTATATCAGATAGTTCTTGCAATGCATATTATCAGACAATTGCTTTTGTTTTAATAAAAAGTAGTTTGAGGCTATTGTCACACGAGTGTCTTTTTTGCACATCCATTTGAAAGTACATGAAAACAGGTTGTTGGTTTTGTCCGACTTCTATTTGCACGCTCGGGTGACATTGGCCAATGTTATAATATTTGTGGTGTTATGTATTCAATAAACGGAATCAACGGCTTTGAAAGACGAAAAAGATCATCATCCCATTGATCGATACCAATGCGTGGAAGCATTGGTATATTGGCGTCTCTTAAGAAATAAAATTCTTCCAGGAGCAAATTGGACGAAACAGTTTTATTTTTATTTATGATTTTTTTGTATCTAAAAACTTTTATTTATACATATTTGCTTTTATTTAAGTTTAATTTTTTTCGATTTCAAGAACGAGACGTCAACACAACTGCATTCACTAGTTGAATAAACAGAAATGAATAAAACTCCCAAGTTTGCTTGATAAACTCTAATATTTCGGGGAGTTGAGCCAATCCAAAGTTGACCAACTTTAGGTTTTCTCAACTTTGGAATATCAAAAGTTGAGCCATTAAACTTCGAGTGAATAAATGCAAGTCGTGTTTTTTTTGCAAGCACGGAGGAAATTGGTAAAAAAAAAACGACATCGGTGACTACCGACGCCATCACAGAAAAAACATGGAGTTTTCATACAACTATAAGCACCGAAAATTCTCCGTGCTTAGCTAAGTCCTAATGGGTATAATTGTTGTTAAATTTGACACGTAAGCTGTTAAGCTCGACATCGTGTTTTTGTTTTCATTCAATTTCTTTCGGGCTTGCAAAAAAACACGGCTAAAATTTCTGAAGTTAACAATAAAAATCCTCAAGTTGACTTCAACTTCGACTGATTAAAATCTTCCTTAATTCCCAACGTCTCAATCATTTCTCTACAATAAGCAGTTCTTATAATAAAGTTATAAAATAAAAAAGCAAACAAAAGAAAACTTCCCATACATTTTGTTTGGAAAAAAGAGCGATGATCGAACTCTAAAAATTAATCTAAACGGCTGAAATCTTACCAAGCTTTTTATTTAATTAAAAAGCTAGTACGAGTACCATTTGAAATCGGAGACAATTCAATTTTTTTTTTACTTTTTTGGATAACATTCAGAGAGTTAGTTTAAATATGTAACTGTAACTGTCAGTTGTTCACTCACAAAATAATTTAATTTTTAACCGCCATATTATTCACTTGATATATCCAGATTGAAACTTAAATCCAGATGAATTTACTTTGAATTTGTATGATTTACATCCAGATTTAAGTTTTAATCTAGATGTATTGAGTGAATAATAAGGCCGTTAGTTTCGTTCCTATGGCAGATTACCATTTAACCGAATATTCAAAAAACTGTGAGTTTCATATTATAAAATATTCATTCCCAGAGCTTCTTAACTTTTACTTTTTACGATGTGTTAAAATGGAAAGATTAGACACTATTTTAAGCTACTTAAAAGCTATAGTTCAAACAATTTGATTAGCTCTTCTCTAACCGAGAAAATTATATTCTCTTACCTTTATTATGGTTTCTAGTATTATTTTTTAAATCATAAAAAAAAAAAACTCACCCCGTCGTTGATTTAAAACATCCGGACTGAGAAGATGAGGATTGCCTTGTTGTGGCACGTCTAAATGATTTCCCGTCGCTAATGTTGATCCACTGCTTCCACTGCCAGTACCTCCCCCTCCTCCACCACCTCCTCCTCCTCCACCACCCCCTCCACCGCCACCACCTCCACCACCAGATCCGACGCCAATCGACAATGGTACATTTGAGGCAGTGACGGCAGTTGTTGTGGCTGTCGGCGTTAACAATGCATTGGTCGATGTAACTGTTGTGTCTTTGGGGTTTTGTTTTGCGTCGCCTATTATCACAGAAGTTGGATTATCTGATGCTATTATTTAACAATAAAATGAAACAAAAGATTGAAATTCAATTAAAAATGAAAATAACTATGCAATTGTGCATATACATAATGTATTACTGTTACTCTATAATAATTTTGCATTCAAATCTAAGCTCTACGGGGATTAATTTATTTCGAACTTTATAGTTTAGTTACAGTTACAGTTTGAATTTTATGTTTAGTTTTGATTTAAGACATTTTATTCGTTTTATTTTTTAATTCCAAAAAAAAATTAAGTAAATATACAGAAACAAAAAAAATATTTTTAAATTAAATGTTTAATGCAAGGACACAATGCAGGATTATTTAATTCTATTTGTATTTCGCTGCATTTTTTTATCTAAGCGAATCTGTGTGTTAAAGGGTGTGGGTGTTTTGGATAAGTTTATTAGTTTTGATGAAATGATATCTAGGCATTATGATGAAAAACATTACTGAAATGACTGGTGATTCAAATGAGTTATTTTTAGAAAAGTTATGCGTTTGACCATGCATTTTACTTCTTATAGTTTACAATATGAACCTTAAAGTCATATTTTAAAGTGTGAGCATTTTAAAGTTCAATTAAAGATCAAAACTAATTCAAAAGATTTTTTCTATTTAAACAATTTGAGGCGAATTTTAAGATTTAATGTTGGGTAAAAAAAATAAAGGAAAATTACAGCAAAAGTGTTCACATCTCTAATTTCCTAATTTCTTACGATAAGTAGGTACTACATACATACATATATTAATACAATACATACATACATATATGTATGTCATGTTTTGAATTCGTAAAAAAATCGAACTCGAGTTTTTGATCAAACTTCACACTACGACGAAAAAAGTGGGTCTCGCAGTTCTGTCTGTCTGTCTGTTTGTCTGTGTGTTCGCCTAAAGCCTAAACGCATCGGTCGATTTTATTAAAACTTGGTATCTACTTAGTTCAAGCGTTTATTTTTACATTCCCCGACATGTTTTTTTCATTTGTTTCAGGACCAAAAATAGCGATAGGTAGGTACCATATAATTTTTCACTTGCGATATATTTTTTAGCATTTTTGGAAAATCTTACTTTTCTCAAAAATGTCTCCACATATTTTTCTTAAAAAAAATCGATAAATTTTGTTTCAAATATGCTTAATTTTTATTGAAAATAAAATTTCCGAAAAATGGTTTTAAATGTAACCTCCCATAGAACCATTTTTTTTATTTTATGAGCTGATTTTGATAATTTTTTTGTGCGAGAATTTTCTGAAAAAAATCAAATATGTTGAATACCAAAATAATTTTTTTTATTATTTTTTTTTTATTTTTAAAAATGTGTCTTCTTTTTGTTTTTGAAAACCAAATATTTTTTATGATTTTTTGAACCTTGTAACCGAGCGGTTCTTTAACAATATGTAGAATATTTTGAAGAAAAATTTTTCTTAAAGTCAAAATGTTTAAAAACTGTTACAGAAAATCTGAATTTTTTCTAAAAAGACTCCTACGATTTTGATGAAAATTGTTCTGAATACTAATATTTGTATACGGTCTATTATTTACCAGAAACAAAATTTACAGTTAGCCATTATTAACAGTACCTCTCATAGAAATATTATTTTGATTTTAGACTATGTAAAACCGATTTAAATTAAAGCTTCCAATAAGTTGAAATCATTCTGTATATCAAAATTTAAAAAAAAAAATTATTTTGGATTTTAAAAAAATGTATTTCTTTTTTTTTGAAAATTCGATATTTCTAAATCGGGTGTGCTTTTTTTCGAAATTTAAGTTTTAATTCTACATTAATAAATACTAAAAAAAATTGTGTAGGTATCGCCAATTTTTTTAATGTTTGTAAAATGTTATATATAAAAAATTTAGTTTATAATTAATTTCGAATTATGTTGATTTTTAATAGTTTTTTAATTATTAAAATAATTTCAAAAAGTCCCATTAATATGTTATTTGTCATTTTTGTATACTCATAAAATACTACCTTCAACTTAAGGCTCCCATAAAAAAATTATTTATTTTAAAATCAGGTGAAATGAATAGGTTTATGTATTCAGACTTTAAAACTACAGAGCTTAAAAGCACATAAGTGCAAGTTAGTGCGACCCAGTCGTGCATTTTGTTTTTGACAGCCCATTTAATTTTGAATTTTAACTGGGTGTCATTTGTTCGACATTTTAAATAGGTTGTTCCATTTTAAATGGATTTTCATTGGATGTGTTCATAAGGATTTCACGTAATTTCCTACTAAATTTCCGAATTTCGGAAAATTGGTTGAATTTAAATCATTTGGAACTTGTGAGTTTCTATTGTAATGAATGGAAATGACATATGATTTTGAATCGAATTTTCAATACGAAGTTACCTCAACGAAAATATAATATTTATAATTTATCAGAAAAATGAATCGTCCAGTTTCGAAAAACTGCAAATAATAGTAAAAAAAATGTGTTTTCCAGTTTCGAATATTAAAGACATGAAACTCATCAATCAAGATATTTTTTCATTAAATTGGAAAACTAAAATAAAATCGTGGCGTGTGTTGGGGGAATAGCAAATTTCATTTACATTCACTGTATACAATTATTGGAAAGCTTGCATAAAGTTTAAGAGCAAAAATGACCTTCTCATTTTAGTCCGAAAAATGCAAGAGTACCATATTTAAAAGCAAACTTAGCCTTCTCTTATAACGACATACGATTTTCCCAACAACTAATAATTTATATACACAATAACCAAAGCAAACAAAGTGAGATGAAGCCCATTTTCTGGGAAAACCGTTTGGTTCTACCTCCTTTGACGTTTGTCATGGAAAGAACATTAGTTCTTCTCTATTTGTATGAATTTCTTGAAGCAATTTGTTTCCAAAATAGTGCTCTCATAAAAATTAAGCATTTAACTCGCCCTACTTTCTTTGGGTTTAGTCGAATCTGATACGAACAATAAAAAAAAAATTAAATTAATAGTTAAAAGCGACATGAGGGGATGAAAAAAAAATGCCTTAAAAAATAGAGAACTATGTATTTTGTCTCATTTTAAAGACGACTAACGACCATACTAGCATATAAAATTAGCAACTGAGCTACTATGGTAAAACCATATTCGTATGTCTGGATTTGAGAAGCCTTGAGTATAAGGCTCTATTAAATTTGTAGCCGTCAACTTATGACTCAGTTTTGATTAAATATTTTAAATAAATTATGTGTTTTATCAAAAAAGTGTTTTCAAAAAAAAAAATATAAGCGAAGAACATGTAAATGCAATTTTATTTAGCATAAGACGATTTACTGATTTCTTAAAACTAAATCTGTGCGGAAATTGATTAAAATGTCGATTCAATTCTATATGAGATAAAACATCATAAAAACGATTTTCAAGTAATTACACGTGTATTTGTAAATACAAGTGTGTGAAAATATAAATACACGTGTTCATAGACGAATAATTTAATTACACGTGTAACACGGGTACACGTGTACACGTGCCCTAGGGGGCTCTACTTTATACATACCTACTGTGACGACCTTAACGGCTTTTTAATTTGATTAAATGACAATTTATTTTGAATATTCGTTAATATTTTCTGAGAGCCTCTAATCGTTTTATTTTCAATTTATACCTTTCAAACTAAAAACTTAAAAAAAAAAAGAAGAAAGAATTTTTAAGACAAATTTCTGTCAAAGACAAAGAAAACATTAGCAAAAGTATCCTTGTTTGAGAGCTAACATCGATCAGTTGAATCGTTTGATGTGATTTTGATACCTTCTTCTCATCTGACCTTTCATCATTTTCATCGTTTGGTTAAGAGCCTTCGAAGAAATAAATTCAATTGATTTTGTAAAATTAAATAAAAGGTCTGGGTAAAGCTGGAAAATTGGTTCTATGAAGTGCTAAATTGCTAAGGGTAAAGCGTAAAAGAGTCACATTCAATTTAGCTTAATACCGATATGAAAATAAAAAATCCCATTAAGGAATGATTCACCCCTAATGGCAGAATTTTGCAAAATGTATAGGTACTTCGTAATATAGTTTTGCTGCTATGAATAGAATCGTAAAGCTTCTTGCGTCCGAACGAGCATCAGGAAAAAGCTATTGGGAATTTTAAGGTGCATTAAGTAGTTTCTTCAGAACTCCCATGGCATTTTGCATAGTGGTGAGAGAGTAAATACAAATTCAATAAAACTGAACTACTAGACTAATGTTCATGAAAATTTCCGGAATGATAATAAATCGCATAAAAATTCAATAATATGACGGATTAGATTTTTTAAATTTTCAACCGAGCCTGGTGCTTTAAAAACAAATGAAGGGTCTGGCACTTAATAGAACATAGTCCTCAAAAAAAGATACAAAATGTCATCATTAGTATAATTTTGAAAAAAAAAATGGACAATATACATAATGTAGGTATATAAGTTGATGTTTACGACTAGCAATTAGACAAAACGATACGGTTTCGTACAAAAGAGTATATTTGGTCTCGTATCGGTATCATCCCGTTTTATGTGTTTTGTGGAAGAAATGTCAAAAGGAAGTTTGAATCTAGTAAGGCTTGTTTCACACATATTTTGTTTTATTTGGTTTGGTCTTTAACCGGTTCGTTTTCGGTCTAAGCCTAGACATTTCACCCACACATGGTTATTAATATTTAAAGTTAAAAAAAAAATAACAACAAACCTCAGCACGCTGTTTAGATATAAAAAAATATAAAAAAATAAAATCTGTGCAAATGAATCGGATTGATATTTAAATTTATTTATGTACATATACTCAATGTAGGTAAATAAGATTCTAGAAAAAAAGCTCCAAAAATTAAAGAAATACCAATTTTTTATTTCCTAGGATAGTCAAATACATGTACGTACCTACAAAATAAATATTTAAAAAAAAATATATTTTTAATATTGGTGAGCTGGTATTTTTTTTAAATAATAAAATTTGTATACATGACAGGCTTACAGATCTGTAATTCCCGAATGCAAATAAAACTATTTCATTCTTTCCCGACGACGACGTTTCGTTGGGTTTTTCCAACTTTTTTAAGGGTAGGGGAGTCTTTATTTAGATTTGTACATTTGCAGGAATAATTTATAATAATAATTTTTTAAATTTAATTTAACGTTGAACATTAAACATAAAATTAAACAACGCAAATATAATATAAATAAATAAATAAATAAGTACGTTAAGCATTTAAGTTCTTGTCAGTTGTGTTTTAGTGTTTAACGTTCTTATTTATTTATTTATTTGATTTGTTTATTTTTATTAATGTTCAACAATAAATTAAATTTAAAAATATAAATTATTCCTACAAATGTAAGAAACTAAATAAAGACTACCCTTGAAAAAGTTGGGAAAACCCAACGAAATGTCGAGAAAAAATGAAATAGTTATATTTGCATTTGGAAATTACAGATCTGTAAGAATGTCATATATACAAGTTTTATTATTTAATAATTAAATGGTTTTTCCTTTTATTCTGAAAATTTCCAAAGAATTTACATACTTTTGCTTTTTCTGTGTCAATTTTAAACTACGATTAGAGCTGTAAAAGTAACGACAAAATAATGAGTACGTTTACGTTACTTTTGATCAAAAAAATCTCCAGCAACTATCTTCGTGTCAAAAGGGACTAATTTACCGTCTAGCTAGAGAATCACATAAAAACGTACTGAATTTGAAAGAAATCGGTGTATTGGTTTAGGTCCACCTCCAACCTCCAATTACAGTGGGAGCACTGAACGATTGAAGGTACGAAAAAAACCCAGTACTTCAAAAAGTCAACAAAATTCATTTGAATGATGTCCTTAGCAGTGCAGCTTTTAATCTACATATATTGTAAAACTTATTGAAAATATAAAGTTTTTGTTTTAGTGGACTAAACGTCACCGCAAATTCTTCTTCTTTTTTTTTTTTTTTTTTTTTTTTTTGAAAATAACAATTTTTTGGTGAAGAAATATGAGTTTCTGTCGGTTTTTACGATATTTGAACCAATTTTCATTCAATTTTGTCGAAATTAGCTTCACTTTAAGTAAAATAATGGAACTAAAAAAAACGTGCCATGTTGAACTTTTTCGTGCCACCGTGCTATGAGGAAATTATCGTGTCAAAAAAGCACGATCGTGCCACTTCGGCAACGGTGTTTAAGAGTCTTAATAAAAATATTTAAATTAAAAATATTTTCTAAATGTGCGCTTTAATTTTTCATAGAATTGCACAATCTTATTTTCCCGAAAATGAGTACGATTTTGATTGAAATTTGTCTGTGTACTAATATTTGTGTGGGGAACCCGTCTAAGTTCTGAAGGATAATGTTCTGAAAATCAAAGTATGATTCAACATAACAAAATTTTCACAACCATTATTTCTCGAAGTCTCATTTTTTTTTTTATTTTGGACTTTATTTTTATGTATATGCTTTTTTAAATCAATTTAAATTAAAATTTTAATACAAGGCATATAATAATTTTTAATAATATTGCTTATAAAATTTTCAAAAAAAAATTATTTTCGGATTAAAAATTTTGTTTTAAAATTCCATTTTAAAAATATGTAGGTCCAAAGTTGTAGTAGCCGTGGCGTGATGGTTAGTGCGATGGACTGTCACGCCGGAGGTCTAAGGTTCGATCCCCAGCCTCGCCACCTATTTATTTAAAAGAAAAAACGGCTACTGCCTCTTGCGAGGAATTGACAAATCCTCCAAGAGTATCTCCTGTCACAGAAAAGTGCCGCTCGTTAGCCGTTCGGATTCGGCAATAAACTGTAGGTCCCCTCCATTCCTGCAGACACGCACACAGGAATGGTTGAGAGTTGTAAGTCACTAGGCCCTAGTTCTTCATGAGCTGTTGTGCCATCAAATTTATTTATTTTAGGTCCAAAGTTAATTTATATTTTTACAAATTTTTGTTCTCATAAATAAAATACATATATTCAAATTCGTTAAATTAATCAGAGTGTGCAAAATTGTTGTTTTATCAATGTACTTCTATAATTATGTTGATTTTTCAGTTTACATTATTCAGACTTTGAATTCTATGTGATCGTACATCAGAGCAATTTCGTGCGACCCGGTCGTGTATTTTATACTAATGCAGTGCAAGTTAAAAATAGTTCTGGTGTGCCAAATCAAAATGGTAATGTATGAATCATATTCCAAGATATTAAAAACTAAAATCCGTTTTTAAAATCAAGCTAACAAGTCTTTTGACTTTTGAATTTACAAACTTAAGTCAGATGACATTTAGGTTTTTTTTATGTACGTGGGATCCCCTACTAGCTTAAACATAAACTTCGATTCAAAAATCCCAACAGAAATGTTCTCTCTTTGTTTTTTTTTTTTTAAATAAAATAACCCTTGTCATGTTGTGTTGATTTTTGTGATTATTTATTGAGGACAAATCACCCACTCCCATTTTTTGTATACACTCGTCTTCATCGTAAGCTACAATCAGAGCAATTAGAATCAACAAAAAAAAAAATAAAACCTTTCAAGTCCCTTAGACCAGTCTGAGATAGAAAATGGACGAAACTTCCTTAAGTCTGGAAATAAGAGAATTCTAATTTCGCAAAACTGAATTTGAATTGCAAATGAATCCAAAAGAGGTCTCTTTGCAATTTCGTTCTATTTTCGACTTTCAAAAAATATCCACAGATCCACAGTTAAATATTTAATATTCAAGCACGTTGAAAACATTTAAGGACTTTAAAATTAATTCTACAAGACTCTATTCCAAGAATGTGGATATAGTACATGAATTCAGTCATGCTCAGGCAGACACAGGCAGGCAGGCAGGAAGGAAGGAAGTATTGGGGGTGTAGGAAGTAGAGGTGCCATTGTTCATCGGAAATCCTTTCATCTTTGTGCCATGCTTAGATTTTAATGTCATGCATTGCGTATGTAAATTTTCTATTGACTAACAAAACAAAAAAAAAAATGAAATGAGATTCAAACAAAAATGAAAACAGAAAATTGAACCTAAAGGCTAATTTTTTTAGGAAGTGTAAATCAGAGGTTTTGTATAAACAATTTAAAAACAAAACAAAATCATGCTTTTAGCTGTTAGGCTATATTTCTATGTTAAAGTTGTGAAAACTATTTTATAGCAAGACTTTGAGTAGTGTGCGTTATACTATAATAAAAAAAAAAAAAACATTATTAGTTTAACAGAAAAGATATGGAAAAATTTTAATGATAAGATGGCAAAACGAGCAGCACACTCACGCACAAATAGTGTTGTAAAGTCACTGTCTGAATGATGCCTTTTTATTGGTGTACCCGCACCCGAATCTAAACTGGGACTATGGGGCACACGCACACAAACGGACGGCACAGGTGCCATATGGTGTGATGTGGTCATGGTGGTGGTGTTGTTGTTTATTGTTGTTGTTCTAACTAAATTTAATTGATATTAATAAATTTGTTTAAATTTTTGTTTTAATTTAAAAAAAAAAAGGTATTAAATTTTTTGTTTTAATGGGAGATTTACAGTTGTGGATTTTGTAAGTAAATATAACAGAAAAAATTAAGGAATAATTTTTAATCTCTTTTTATTAAGAAAATAAAAAAAAAATACGTGTTCCTAAATAAGAGGTAATGGCTAATAGGTTTATGGTTTCATCCGCAAATACTGAAGAACCATCTCATGCTGGTTCTTCAGTATTTGCGTTGTTTTAAATTATTACTAGGCAAGTTCAGGAAAATAAGATTTCAGAGCCCTATCAGCAATATCAGTTACGTGAACAGGATTCCTCAGAGCAAACATTCTTAGTTTTGCTGTCAAAACTCTGAGGGAAAAAAAAAATTTTGATTCGCTTGCTCACTTTTTGAAGTTGAAAAATTTCAGAGATATCTTATCTCTATAATTTTTCGATAAAATATTTTTTTTTATGGAACTAGAAACTGCTAATTATTCTGCGAAAAGTGCCTAATTGAATTTCATCGCCCAGTAGGCAACTTTTTGTTGCTAGCCCCAGCAACTTTTTGTTGCTCCCAATCCAAGTACATTCGATTATATGGGAGAGCGTCCACTATATGCAACTTTTTGTTGCGGAACTATTTGTTGCTCGGAGTTGCTCGCGGAACTTTTTCCCGGCAACTTTTTGTTGTTTACCCTCGCCCACTAGGGAATTTCTGAGCAACTTCCAGCTACTTTTAGGCATTTTCCAAAATTTTTGCCAAATGAGAGGCTTTTAACCCGAAAAACAAGTTTTATTTTCACACTGAACGAATTTTGTATCGTCACTGATCCAAAATAAAAGGTCAATTCAACATTTCAATTAAAAATACTGAACCCAAAAGATGCTCGGAAATTGCCTAGTGAGCGATGGCAAGCAACTCCGAGCAACTTTTAGTTTCGCAACAAAAAGTTGCCTAGTAGGCGATGGGCCTTATGGCACGTATAAATTTAGGGTTAATGTTAAAAGAGTTGGTCAAAAATGTATGTGTAAAGTTGCTTGTTAATGAGTTTGAAATGAAAAACATTTAAAGTCACTAAAAGTTAAATCTCGAAATCCGTTACAGGACATATGACTGTTATTATTATTTCTTATTTTTTTAATTTTTAATATTTATTTTAATTTACGTTTTTTTGTGTGTATAAACATCTACATATATGTACTGGTGGCGCGGAGGTAGTGAAAACAGATTTGATCAAAAAATCATTAAATTAAGAAATTATTAATCAAAAACTCGTTATCGTCTGAGAACATTGTGCAACATTTTACTCTTGAAATCCCATCCTATTTTAAGAAATTTCAAACATAAATTCGACTAAATTCCTAATTTGAAAGTTTTCTTATTTTTTGTTTAATTTTTTTCCACATACATAGGTACATGCCTGCATACATATTCTCGTCTAGGTTTTGAAGCCCTCATTTTGGAAATGGAAAAGAAGCAATGCCACTGGATTCAGGTTCCCTAAATAATTAAGTTTACCAAATTTCATTCGCCAAGAAATGGTTTAGAAAAATATTTTTTCCACAGAAATTAAAAAAACGGACCACTGTGCGACCGACGACGGTAGGTTTTCTCCATAAATCAATATGAAATAGTTCTAAATTATGCAATGGACATCAGCGAAGTTCTTTTAATAAGTGCACAAAAAAAAGTCTGTTCCAAAATGTTTCTAAGTCCAATTTCTTGGATTTTATAGTCGAAACGAATTTTCTGAGAGTACACAAAAGTCTGGGTCTGGTTAATCAACATTTTGTACGACGTTTTTAAAGTACAACAACAGAATCGACAAAGCTGAATTCTTTGGCGCAACAAGTTGTGAAGACCAAGGGCCTGACTTACAACTGTTAACCATTCTTGTGTGCGTGTTTTTAAGCAGGAATGGAGGGGACCTACAATTTGTTACCAATCCCAAACCACTAAGAAAAGATGCATTTTTTTTATTAAAAGATATAGTAGATACTCTTAGAGGATCTGTCACAAGCCATATCCTTATTTGGACCAGTGCTTTTGATTTTTATGGAAAGAGGGGTGGTAAATTGCTTGAAAAACTGAACTACTTTCGTAAGATATTATTTTTAATTTCTTGCAATTTCAAAAAAAGTGATATTTTTCTAGTTACATATTTAGAATGAAAACTAAATTTCAACTCTTTTAAAATTTTAGTACAGGTGTAAATTAAGAAATGCTTAAGAAAGAAAAAAAAATTAGGGTTTTGATTTTTTTTTTTTTTTTGGAATTTGTCAATTTCTTAATTTTCCTGGGCTGATAAAAAACAAATATAATAAAACATTTAATCCACAACTGTCATTTAGGTTTGTCGAAAGGGACTTATAAATAAAAAAAAATCTAGGTGTTCTCTAATATAAACTGTTTCTTAGGTATTGAATTTAATTCTAAATTATTAGAGAAGAAAAAAAATATTAAAAAGTAATTTAAAAAAAAAATAATAATCACAAACGGGAAAATGTGACAATCTTCTCTTTTTAAACATGGTTTAATCGAGCAGAAGACATTAGATATTTTTTATACACAGTGTGAATATAAAAAAACAAAAACTGGCTTTCATAACAAAAATATTTAAAGCTTTAAGCCAACAAAACACAAAGGACTCTAAATTTATATATCCTTCTTACAATTAAGATGAAACAAAGGAAGCTGGAATTCCAAAAGTAGTGTTAAATATTTTTTTTTTAAACGATACATTCGTATCTTTTTTTTTTACATTTGTACATCAAAACATTATTTTAAATTCTAAATATATTTTCAAAAATGGAATTTAATCCTCTTGAAGTACAAAATGTATATTATAAGAGATAGAGATTGATATATGTTTAAAACAAAATTTGAGTTACACCACTTTTTAACTCACAGCTTCAATTAAATGAAATAAATTAAAAGTTTAAACAAACTTAGTAGTAATATTTTTTTAGAGGGTGCTGGATCACTTTAAACTGAATTTTTTTTTTATACAAAACTGTGTTCAAACAATTGATATTACATAAAAAAATAAACAGCAGCTGAAAATATATTTAACTCCTGAACATTTTCCTAAATTCAACAACTAATTTTATCAACTTTTATTTTTCTTTTTTTTTTTCAAACAAAAACATTTAAATTGTATAAGCAGTGAAAAGTATATTTATTTACAAACCATCTTTCGTAGCTTCAGCATTCTGATTTTGGTTCTGATTTACAACGAAGGCAGAATTTTCCTCCTTTGTTATGCTCATGTAATAGCATGTATCGTCTTTTTTCATTATATGCCGTGGACCGGGATTCAGCAGTATCGTGTCTTCATAGAATTCAGGTAATTCCGCTGGTCGAACACCAACTAAGGCAACTCCGTATCTAGAAATAGACAAGAAGAATGTTGGGTACAGGTAAGTAGATATATAGAGACACCGAGCAAATATAGCTCTGTGACCCAATTAGCGCTGAAGAACACCGCCGTCAGAAGAAGCCCAAGAGTCCAAAAATAAAGATTACAAGAAATACAGATATCAAAATACGTGCAAAGTTTCAAGAATTCGGTAGAATGAAGACTTGTTTAACATGCTAGCAATCTCATCCGATCCACTTATTTCTTCCTTGAGGCATGTAAGAACCCAAAAAGATCTGAAAGCCAAATACTCACCAGAAATTATAAGTTTGTTAAGCATTTCCTCGGACTTAGATGATAGTTTCCAAGAAATTTAATGTTTGTATGAAAATTTTTGTTCCTTTTATTTTATTTTTCTACTTTTTGAATTGTTATCTATTAATATTTTATAAATACTTATAAGTATCTTTTATAAAAAAAATAAAAAATCAATTAATAAAAAAAAAGTTTTTTTTCGCTACATTTTCACTCAATTTGGGTTGTTTTCTTTTTTTTTCTCCACTGTTTTACTTGAATTACACTCAAATTACTTCATAAATTGACTTTCAACCTTTTTAAAATTAAATACCAACTATCTTAGCCACCTAAAAAAAAAAAAAACTAAAACTTCTTATTTCAGCAGCAGATTCTGAAACACCCAGTATATATTTTTTCTTTAAATTCTAAAACTTCATAGCCTTGGAAATTTCTTTTAAGATAAAAAAAAACTGTGGTGATATCTTTATTCTTTTAAGAGATATGATTTTTGCAACCAAAAAAGTCAATTCGGGCCACTGTGCGCCATTTTCGTGTGACTAATTTATTAAAAGTGATTTTATAAGAGGGATGTCAAATTCTTGGCTTCAGAAATCCGTTGTCAACTTGTTTGTGATCTAGGGAGTCTAATGGGAGACATGGTGCAGGAGCTACTAAATTCAGCTTGTAGCCATTTCGTCGCGTTGAGGATAGAGATCAAGTCTTTGATCCTCAGTTCGGACTTCGGAGAGTGCATAGAGATCGTCGCTACAACAGTGAGTATTGTGAAGAATGCCCAGCCTCACTGCATGTTCTGCGAACGGCCAATGTCCGGAAAAGGTTGCAACGACCCTGGCACTAACTATATCTTGCCAGTGTCTGCATATCAGGGCCCTATTGCACTAACAACTTATCACTAATCACTAAGCTAATTTTCATAAATCGTGACACGACTTTGTAGCGACGGGTGACATAATTTCCCCGCACATAATGCATATGGACCTTGTGTCCGATTTAAGGCCAATACAAATTATTTCCGCCGAGCATTGTCTCATTGCGCCACAGCAAAATTGTACCCCGATTTATTATAATTAGCTAAGTGTTGAGTGATAAGTTTTTGGTGCAATAGGGCCCAGGTCAGTTGTACCTACGGATTTTGCTAGGTGGGCAAAATAATTCTAGATATATAACGCAGTTAGCTATCTAGTAAGAAAAATTGAGAATATTATTGCCTTTCAAAACACCAAGACATTATTCTCTCTTTCCGCAAATAAGATATGAAGGGCTGATCCTTGCCTGGCCAGTTCGTCTGCACGTTCGTTTCCCTGAATGCTACAATGACCTGCAAAAGATAAGGGAGACCCTAAGGTTACCATTTACAAGACGATTGTGGCAAAACAATTGCTTTAACGGCTGTCTGATTTGACTTTCTTTCAGGATGGCAATATTACTGTTTTGGTTTGGGTCTTGTTTGAGGATCTTGCATGCTTTCTTAATTGGCAGTTATTCCGCTTGGAAAATACTAGCGATTTTGGTTAGCCGCTAAGATCTGGAGATATTCAGAGATTCGGAACCAGCTCCACACTCTATCTTTGAACCATAATGATTTGTCAAAGTCTCTTATCACAAGGTCATTTTTCCAACCTTGGATGGAAAAATCACTTTAAAATCCGCACGCAGGTCCATCAGAGTAGGATTGCATTGGTTAGATCAAAGGAGTTGTTGTTGAAAACATTTCCATGGGAATTAAATTTGTGATATTGGTATTACCTGGCCTGGCAAACCAACAATTAGACTCTTTTAGTCTTATCGTGCTGCAGAGGGCATTCGATATTTTATGGTGTAAGTCAAGTAGTAATAGGTGTAGAAAAATGCTTAAGGCATCGGTTGGACATGTTCTTAATGCCCCTGTGGTGCTAATGCTAACTTTTTTTTGGACATTTTTAAGTTTATCGATGTTAGGCTTTATTAAGACCGGGTCACCATACAATCGAAACAAACGTGAGGATTGGTCATAAAACACGGCTGTGTACGTTCACAGTATCATCTTCGACTGGAGGCCCCACTTTTAACCGAATATTTTGCTACAGGCATAGAAGGTTATGAAAGCTTTCTTTAAGCCGAAAACAGACGTGCAGCTTTTTCCAATGCTGCGAAAATAAATTTAGACAGGTTCTTATGAGGGCTGACATATTCCAGGCTCTGTATGCAGCCTTCGCTGCACAATATCTCTATTTAAAATTTCGCTGCATGGGAAAAAGCTGGACACCTGTTTTCGGCATTACTGGCTGAACAGAATAGAATGACGGAACTGAAGCCGCAGACGGAACTGGAGGAGCTGTCAAAAAGTGTCGTACGTTATTTTTTGTACATGTCCACAATGGAGCTGTACAGCTTTGAAAGTATTTTGAAGAAAAACAAAAGAAAATTATTGTGTACAAGCTCAGAATTCATATTTTTAATTTCCAATAATTTTCCTTTTAATAAATAATTTTTTTCGCGATACAAATAACCACAATATTTTTTTCCGACCCAAAAAGTTGTTTTTTTTCTTCATACAAATTGAAACGTCAAAAGTGCCGTACGTCAAAAGTTTAAAGTTGGTGAACACTTCCGTCTGCGTCTGCAGTTCCGTATGCGTCTACGTTCCGTTGTGTTCGCAACATTGAATTTGCGTGTATTTAATATTTTGACAGCTATTCCGGCTCCGGTTCCGTCTGCGTCACCATTCTGTTCAGCCAGTTACCCGTTCTTCAATATTCAGTTTCCACTTTAATTTAGGGTCGAGAGCTACGCCCATATATTTCGCACTTGAGGAGAATGAAAAAGTTTGGCCTTTGAGTCGATGTAGAGTGAAGGGTGATATTTTAGTTTTGGTAGTAAAAAGCATATTGTGTCAACTTTTTGATGTTTTTTTTTTTTTAAACTGAGAAACAGTGAACGAAACAGACTATTTAACACATTCAAATTTTTCAATACCTAAAACATTTAAAAAGTATATTCAGATGATTTTAATTTTCAAATGTTTTAAAGTCTTAAAAATTACTAAAAACAGACGAAAAACTTTCCTCGTTTTTAAATTCTAGTAACATATTTTCACTTTATCATTTCTTCTCTGAAGGACAACTTTTTAAAAAAAAAATTATTAATTTATCATTTAAAGTAGATACTTATGATGACTAATCTGTGCCAATAAACATTTCTGACACAAATTGACTGTCAGTTGTACTGGTTTCTCTAAGTGGATGTAGATTTCAATTTACCATTAGGGAGTGAAAAAAAAAAACAAAAAAAATATACATAGATTTAAAGTAAAGAGATAAAAAAAAGATTCTACTTACTTTCGATGCGAATGAAAACTGGCATATGTAAAGCTCTTCCCTTCGTATTCTCCGAAAAAGCGGCTATCACCAAGGACGATGTGATAAATTTCATTTCCGGAACACTTGCCATATAAACGATGCCATTCCTCTGGAGACTGTTGTCCTTCCCTGCAAAATATACATATAAACACGAAATAAAACCAAACAAAATGAAATGAAAATGAAAAAGAAAATAAATGAAATTAATTTCAGTTAATTTCTTCTTCTCCAAAATGATAGCTGTATGGGGATGGTTTGTTGCTGGATGCAAGCACACTTATATGTTTACATATAGACAGAGAACGGAAGTGTTCATGGGGGAAATCCTTAACCAAGCGACACAACCGGATGTGGTGTATGGTGGAGGTCAATGATGACGCAATGGTGGTTGATTACGAGGCAAATATGGTTTCGCAGTAGCTCTGTTGTATGTATATTGACCTAATGACTTAACCACATAATGGCCAGTTAATTAGCTGCTAAATGTTTGTACAACGGACGAAATATTCAATTTCCAATATTAACTTTGGAGCTAACCACACAGACATTTCACATTTGAGCGATGTAAAAAGAGCAAAGACGTGTATGTGTGAGTTTGCGTATGAAAGATAATCGCTGCGTCGCGCTACTGTCGCCGCCGCCGGCCACCATCCCTATTCGCTACCTTTGGGATTAAAATATCCCTTTATTCCAGGATATACATCAAGTTAAAAGGCGACTCTTGGTGGGGTGATAGATTGAGCGTTGAAAGCAAATGTCACATTTATTAATATGGAAATTTACCAAGCGACCAAGCTTGAACGTGAAATATTCATCTTGCAGGCCATGATATTATATTTAGAGTTTAAATAGGCTACAGTCACGGTGATGGAGAGTTTATTTTAATACGAATAATTCAAATCTTAATGAATTGAAATCCCTTAACATACATAAATGTACATGGCTAAAAAGTATTTATAGCTGGTATAAAATTAATAGAAAACATATAGGAATGGGATAGTAGAAATCAATTTTACCTATAATTTGGAGAATATCTAGAAAATACAAGGTCGCCATTTATACATCCTCCTGTTCACTAAAACACAGGTACATATAAACAAGGGAAAAAAACCTTTACCTTTCGATTTTTCAATTTCTCTGGTTTTCAGTATTTGACTAAGAATTGATAAGAGCGTATTGAATATTAGAAAAGACAGTGGCACCTAATAAGGAAACATTTTGAAAAAAAAATCAACTTAAAACAATTTCAAACTTGATTTAAACATCAGATAAAAAAATGGAATATTAGCTCCCAAAAAAACTATATGAAACATCGTTGTATGTGCTTTCGTTGATTTTAAATATTTTTTTTTTTCCATTTTAAGTCTCTTTTTCCGAAATTTCCTTCCCTCGCCTCCGTGGGGAGGGGGGTGGAGTAATTTTTACCCCATACAATTTTTGTCTCAGAATTATCCCAGGAATCGTCTCCCAAAATATCATGCACGAATAAGTGTACACGCTTACTAAACCGCTTCTTAACCCATTTCCGGCTAGCGTTGCGAAAACGCAACGTCATAATTAAGAACTTCTGGAACTTAACTGATGTTAAATTTCGATAAACTTAGTATTGAATTTGGGAGTTAATTGAATTATATAATTGACCTATTTTTGGATTGTTTTCAAATATTCTTTTTTCGTGTAGATTTTGCACTTTCAAAATATGAAATTTTCGAAATTTTAAGGTAGCATTTTTGAAATAATTAAAAATTTCATCAGAATTAAAATTTTTCAAAATATTGTTAACTACAGGTAGGAGAGGTTCAAATTATATTCTGAAATAATGTTGACGCAATTTACATGAGTTGCCTGTCTGACAGGTAAGATGAAAGCACTACGTTGCGTTTTCGCAACGCTCACCTATAATCCAGTAGCATTTGAACCTTAAAAAATATTTCCTTTCGTTGCGTTTTCAAATCAGATTAAACAATTTTTTCTCAAATAGGTAATTTTGGTCTTGATTTTTGAAAAAAAAATTAAATTAAAAAAACAAAAATATTTTTTGATTAAAAAAAAAAAAACAAATAAATTTGATGGCACAACAGCTCATGAAGAACTAGGGCCTAGTGACTTACAACTCTCAACCATTCCTGTGTGCATGTCTGCAGGAATGGAGGGGACCTACAGTTTATTGCCGAATCCGAACGGCTAACGAGCGGCACTTTTCTTTGACAGGAGATACTCTTGGAGGATTTGTCAATTGCTCGCAAGAGGCAGTAGCCATTTTTTCTTTTAAATAAATAGGTGGCGAGGCTGGGGATTGAACCTTACACCTCTGGCATGACAGTCCATCGCACTAACCATCACGCCACGGCTACTACGTTTTTTTTTTTTTAATTTTTGAAAAAAAAAATATTTTTTTTATATCAATTTTTGTTTGCAGTTTTTGATTTTTATCTTTTTAAGGGTTGTTTTCAAAAACTTCAAACTTATACAACAAATACATAATTTTGTTCTTCATTTTTAGAAAAAAAAATTAAGTTTGAGAAAAATGATATTTTTGATTGTTTTCATTTTTGAAAAAAAAAAAATAATTTGGGAAAAATGATTTTTTTTTTAATTTTTGATTTTTATCTTCTTAAGAGTTAACTTCAGAAACTTCAAATTAATATAGGTTATTTTAGTATTCATTTTTGGAAAAAAATTTTTTTTTGATTTTTAATTAATTTTTCTTTTAGGTCAATTTTTATTTTTGGTAATTTTATTAATTTTCAATATTCTTTTCATTACAAAGTATATCTAGGTAAATTTAATTATTTTTTCATAAAAGTATTCATATAAAGTTCATGTATTCTATGTAAGAATTGAGATTTTGACGGAAAGTTTTCAACTAAAGGTTCATGATGCACTCTACTAGGCCTACAACCTCTACTTGATATTTAAATAACTCAGCTCCCGACCAAGCAACATCATTATCTTTTAGCAACTGTTAAAAATATGACAATATGAATACGGCCCTTTGTTATTTTTTATTTATTCCTTTTTTCAACTAAATTAAAATTATAGCAAATATTTTTATTACGAACAATTTTGTGTTTTATTTTTTACTGCTCGAAATATCGACCCCTTTCCGCCAAATTATCGTAAGCGAAAATACTGTCACATAAAGTTAATTATTTAATTTTTTCCTGTGCATTAAAAGCAATCGGACCTTTTGTTATCTGTCAGTAACAGTATTGTTAATAATTTTTAATGCTGAAATTTGGCCTATAATTGGTTTCGTTTCTGAGCAAACAGAAAACAAAGCGTCGCTTACGATACTTTTATTTTTTGTCGCTTATGATAATTTATCGGTAAGGGCTCGAATTGAATCGAATTTTATGATAATGCAAGCATATAGAGAATGTCTCTGGAAGGCCAGGCCCTTTACCACTACCCATGGTTTCATTACTTGTTTTGTATCGAATTAAATTTTATTACAAAATTATTCAGTATAACAGGTCTTTGGTCGTACATTTTAATTCAAGAAGAAAAGAAGGAAAGAAGTCAATATAATTGGTAGTTTTCAAAAGAGTACTTTTGCTGCTAAAATATTTTATTAAAAGTTCCGATTTATATTAAACTTGGACGTAATAGAGCCACATTCATTATATTTTTTCTTAATTCTTCCATGCTAAAACTTTGAATTGATAAGTCATTTGTTTCGATCAATAGGTGGACTGTGGACATATACATCCATCCGATTTTCATTTGCATTTTTGAGTCCTCTTTGAAATTCAAACATTTTTCATTTCAGCCGAAACATTCATCAAAGGATACGGCTATTAAAAAAATATCTATCTATCCACAGACAAACTTGTTTTGTTCATATTGCCATGAAGACTATCATTTTCCACCTATGTGGCATTGGAATAAAAGTTTATTGAAAACGCTCCCATATTGATTTTTTTTTTTTTTTAACGAACCCTCATGCTATGCACAGAAACCACCCCATATATAGGAAGCCTAATGGTTTTGAAAGATTTTTAAAAATTAATTAGAAACTCACTGTCCTCTGGATGTGTGAAGCAGAAGCGTTACCAGCGTACTAGCACCTGGACACGTACAGTTGTTTGCTAATAACGCGTATTTAAACTCATCCTCGCACACAACATGCTCCGCAAATTTCACATGCAGCTTATGTTCTGGCCTTTAAAAAAAAAAAAAAAAAAAACATTAGATACAAATAAACGTCAAAAACAAATCAAGGATATAAATTTAAATCTATTTGTAAATATACATATCCACCTTACATACATGTGTAGTATATGTATATCTGTACATATTTATGTTTAAATAAACTCACCTAAATATTTGCACGTATTGCGGCACAACCGGTGCAAAATCTTTCACTGCCCATGAACGTAGTATCGTATGTTCATCGGCAGCAGTCTTATCCGCATAATTCCTAGCCGCCAGGATAAAACAGGCTTCGGCCTCGTTCATTCTCGCTCGTGCTAGGTCACCGTCTTTTAGGCACGAACCCTTAAAAATATAAAAAAAAAAAAAAAAATATTTTAAAACAATAAAATTAATTAATTCATTATATTTTTTCATTTTAAATTTTTGTAGATCCCCATTGAGGAAATTGATTACTTTTAAATTGTTTTAAGCTTCGTATTGTTAAATAATATCCCATGGAAGTGTAGACGAACTGGAAGCATGGACGGATACTCAATTAATTAATTCAATTGATGGAAATTTATCTCTCTTTTCGATATTTTTAATTTATGTATATGATTTGGGCTTACCTACCAATAATCTTTTGTTAAATACATACATCGTTTGATACCAAAACCACCTTAAGGCTCTCCCGAACCAACACGAAGCATTCGGAATGACGAAGAAACTCCCGCCTGCCAAAATAAATTTACATGACGAAAAATGAGAGTACCCACTACCCACACCGAAGGATGAAATTGAAATTACTTCAAATAATTTTCTGGGATACCTACAAAGTTAAAATTCCGAAAAAGTGGGTTTGGCCATAAGTCTGCGTCTGCCTGTCAGAGCGTGTGTGTATTTTTGGGTCTCTGTATTGATTGTAGTTTGAGAAAGGGCTTTTAGTCCATTGAAATGTTACAAAATTTTGGATGAACCTTGCATTTTGTACAGGACAAATTTTTTTTAAGGATCTGTATGAGGGATCAGTGTGTGTAAAACGAGTTTTCGGGGTTGAAGGCCCCCCTTACTTGGCCACCATTTTGGAAAAGGGGGTGCAAAAGGTTCTTTACGATATCTTGAGAAAAAGACATCGCAAAAACAAAATTTTAGCACACTTTTCTAGAGAATTGAATTCTCTACAATTTATGTTAAGGCACTTTTTATCGTAAAATTGAAAACAAAAAAATTATAATGATGACCGTTGTCAAGAAAAATATCATTATTTTTTTGTTTATTTTTTTTTTTTTTTTGCGAGTAATTTTTTTTTACAACGGTCATATTTTTTTTAATGGTTTGATTGTTTTCAATCTTACGATTAAAAATGCCTTAACATTTCAACATTTCAATTCTCTAAACAAGTGTGCTTAAATTTTGATCGTGCGATAATTCCTTCTCAAGAAAGAACTTTTTACGCTCTCTTTTCCAAAATGGCGGTCGAATGGAGGAGGGGCTTTCAACCCCGTTTTCACACTCACACTGATCCCTCTTACAGATCCATAAAAAAAATTGTTGTTCTGTATAAAATGCCAGGTTAATGTATGGCCTATTTGTGTGAAATATAGGTGCAAAGCATTTAAGTGGATGTGTCGTGTATACTAATGCGCTTTTTAGTTCATAAAAAAATCTCATTTCATCTTCCAATACTTAAAATAATTGATTAGCATATTCCCCTCCACTCCCCCTCCCATGCTACGGCCTTGTTTGATTCCAAATATGTATACATAACATATTACATTGATTAAAAACTCACCTGAATGTATATGACTCTCTGGGCCCAAATAGGCACTTGCAGTATCATTCGCATCGTTGTATCCAACTCCATCGGACTCAGTAGCACCACATAATAGTCCTGCAACAAGGGATGTGCATAGAATTCGTTTAGGAAATCCATAATTGTGTCTGCATGCAGTGTTGTAGAACAAACGACAACGTGCTTTTCACTCTGTGCACGATGTGATGAATAACTGCCACCTAATTTTTGTCTTTCCATCCATGTGAATGCCAATTGTTCGAACTATCCGAATAGATAGGAAAAAAAAAAGTAAGAAAAAAGAAAGAAAAAAAAGCATTAAATGTCAACATACGAATGAATGAAAACAAAGAGGAAAGTGCATTGATATTGATATGGATTCGAATTCGAATAGATTTTGGTCTTCGGTGTCTCTTTTTACAAAGAGGTATATTGGTTTCATGTTACAAGCACTTTTTATGGATTTTTCTTTTCTTTTATAATTTTTTTTTTATCTCAAACTTGCAGTTAAACTATCTTCAATTCTTTACATAGGAGTTATTTGAATTCATCGAAACCATTGGAAACTTAACTTTTTTAACTTGATTTTTTCATCAGAATAGAAACTTTTACGGTTGCCCTTTGTGATTGCATTTTTTTTTATCTAAACATAAAGAACATTGAATCTAAAATGATTCATATGTTTTACAAAAAAACAACAGGAATTTGTATTCATTGTAAAACTACATACATTAAGATTTATTAGGTTTTTTTTTTTTTTTTTTTAGTGACATCTGATGGTAACATTGTTTTAATAACTGATTAAATTCGTTATAAAATTTAAATTTGCAATTCATATTATTTTTCATTTGATGGCATAGCAAAAACTTAGTCATAAAAGCACAAACTTCCAAAAAAAAAATTGACAAGGATAGTGTGAACTTAAACACGTCTTCGAGTTTGATTGTTCTCAGCAAAAGACAAGTTCGTAAGAAACACGACTCAACTAAACAAATCTTATTTTTGAAAACAGGCAACAGAAAATTGGATACAAATTTGAATTTTAATTAATCTGTTAAAATATTAAGACTACGCAGTAGCTCATTAAAATCCAAATTTTGTAGTAGAGTCCTGCATTTTTCCAATTGATAGTTTTTATTTTATTCACAAAAATGAAATGCTAGCTCAAAAATTTCAATTGTTGATGTGTCGTTTTTCTTCCGAACCGACGCATATGACTGATATCAACATTACATTGCAAAAGAAAGAACTGTTAATTTTGGTATAAAGCCTGGTATTGATGTGTTCAGCATATCCTATACCGTAAACTTGGCACAATAGATCTTAAGGTCGCAGTGTAATAACACCCAAAAATGTTCATTCATACCTTAAACTTGGACTAGTTCTAAGAAGGTGGGGAGCGGAATGATGAAATTCTTTTTTTTTTGTTAAAATTTTTAATAAACATCAATAATTAAAAAAAAAAAAAAAATATTAGGACAAAAATTGTATAATTTTACTGCGTGTTTTTGTGCCTACTTTAGTTTACAAAAAAAATTTTACTTGAAGGTACATACAATGTATGTGCATAGCAATTTCTTCTACGCGTTCATGAAAAATGAGGTCTCAGAGATTTCGGTCAATTATTGTCAGTTAAAAGTGCAATTTTTTTACTCAGTTGACATCAGTAAAATTAAAAATTTTACGGAGGAATTTTGTTCATTTAATTAAGTTTTCATATTCTTGATCTAGCATTATGTAAAAAACATCATAATTTCCACCTTATACGACAAACCTTTTTTGATATTAGATAAAAAAGTGTTGTAACAAATTCACATGAGTTTTTCAATTGTTAATAAATAAAAAAAAAAACTTCTTATTCTCATGGAAGAAATTAAAAAAGTATTTATAAGATAAAAATGACACGTCTACAAACGAAAATATTTATTTTAAAAACATGTTAACCGATTTCATTTATGTACCAGCTTTGCCCAACTCAAAAGTCGGGGCGCCAACTTCCGTTTTTTTTTGTGTTTGATAATTTTGAATAATTAATTAAAAATAAAATTAAAATAATATTTTTTAAATGAATTGCATGGAGAATTATTATCAAAAGAGTGTACAAACGATAACGAGTATATTCAATGGCGATTTCAGTTAATTAATTAAAAATATAAAAAAACTAAAATTAAAAAAAAAATAAGAGCCATGAAAAATCATTATTAAATATGTAAAAATAATTGCGTATTTTTTCAATATTTTTAGACATATGTAAAAAAGAATTAAATGCGCGACTGGACCGCACAAACTTTCTCTTTTAGTAAAAGTTTCTTCGATTCGTAAAGATTAAGTGTAATATAAGTACATAATAATTAATGTACTTAAAATCTTTAAATCTAAGAATAAAGAATAGTATTTCAATTCTTGAAAAAATCTAAATTTATGCAAAAAAAAAAAAAATTAAAAATCGTTGGAGCGGTTTTTTTAAAAAATATTTTTTTTATTTATAAAATTTCTTAAATTGTTTTTTTAGAAAAAAAAAATATTATGCTCTTTTTAAGAATATACAAAATATACAACTAAAAGCATAATATCAAAAAAAAATTATCAACCTGTTAAAAAAAAAAAATGATTTTTCAAAAAAGTGTTTTGAATTTTTTTTTTTTAAATCCAAAAACTATTTTATTATTTGTATTTATTTACACTTGATAGAAGCTTCAGAGGTAAAAATTTTGATCAAAATCGGTTGGGCGGTTAAAGTGAAAGTTTAAAATCAAAAAAAAAAAACAGTTCTATGGCATGAATACCTTTAATAACGGTTTTTGGTAATTTTTTTTCACTAAAATGCAGACCATACCACCTCAAATACACACACAAATTTAAATCAAAATCGTAAGAGCCTTTTTGAGATAAATAAAGTTTTTCAAAACGGTTGTATGGAACATACCGTTACCTCGATTTCCCCAGACATACAGACGACGTAATTGCGGGACCCACTTTTTCTTTTTCTCTATCATCATCGATTTTTTGCACGAATCAAAAACTTGCCCTAACCTACTAGGTATATCGCAAGTAAAAACGGTATGTGTACAAATTATTCTGAAAGTTGTACAAGTGTGTATGTGCAAACGATTGCAATTAACAACTGTGCCCAACTCGAAATCGAAAGTCGGGGGACCAATTATCTATATATGAAAGCCAATTCTTTTTTTTTGCTTAAAATTTTAAAAATCTAAGATAAATCTTTCGCATATGAAATTAATTAACCTTAATGTTGCTAAAATATTGTTTTTAGAAAGAAATTTTGCAGTTTACTTGCCTCTGCGTGCATCCAATCATTATTCACGAGACAGATAAAATACAAACAATTTCAATATATTCATAAAAACAACAAAAAGATTGAAAAATATTGACCGACTTTTATTCCTAATAAATTTGAAAAAGTATCAGTTATTGGCTTCTATTAAATTTGTTAAAATTAATTTCAAAAATTGAAAAAAAAAAAAATATTTTGGGCAATGAGCTTATTCAGTAGCCTTTAAATTTTTCAGACTTTATACAAATTTGACCTTACAAAATAAATGAGATAAAATGCATCTACTAATAGGTGCCCTAAAAAAAAAAAATTATATACATCTACAAAAGATAATTACATATTTATTCTTAAAAAGGCCATTTATATGTTGAAGAGAAAAATAAAAAAAAAATTAATGAACTTTACTTTTGTTTAAGGTCAACTTTCATGAACTGAATCCTTTTACTGTTCTAAATAAAACCACAAACTTTTATATACAATTATACTGCATATATGTAGATTTAGGGACCATTTTTTTTTTTACTGTGACTTTCTTATAATCGCTGTATATGGAGTGGCCCCATGGGCGTTTGGGATAAATAAAATTGCGATAAGGAACTTCTTAAAGTTGGAATTGAAGGCCTCATATTTTCAGGGACTTTTCTTAAAGCCCCTGGCGACAAAGTTTTCATGATTTCTAGTAGGTAAATAAAAAAAGTTGAATTTATAGGACCGAACCACACAAATGTGGAGGATATAATTTTTGTTTTTGTATGGCTTCAATTGAAGTGATTTTTTTTTATGTTTCGACTTCAAAGAAATAAAATTTGGTTTTACTAGTTCTCCTTTTCTTTATTACGATCTAAAGTAATTTTATTATTTAAGTTAAAGGTACATACTTAGAGAAATTTAAGTCCAATTCAATTCTTATCAATTATGTTTGTTTCTAATCGTTTTTTACTCGCGATATAGGTACTGTAGGGCAAATTTTTCCGTGTTAGCTGTGAAAGAAGAAACATGCCGCTAAGCAAAAGATTTACTCCACCCATTACCAGCTGAAGAGAAGCGCAAGCATAAGCTAAAGCGTTTGGTACAACACCCAAAATACCTACTTCATGGATGTTAAATGCCCAAGATCACAACTGTATTTAGTCATGCCCAAGGAGTCGTTGTATGCGCTGGTTGTTCAACGATCCTCTGCCAGCCAACTGGTGGACGAGCAAAACTCACAGAAGGCTGCTCTTTCAGGAGGAAGCCCCATTAAGTGTTTGGAGCTCTTTTATAAAAATAGGTTTTCGTCCGCGGATAAACTTTTTTTCGTTTCATTATGAGAATGACTTGTAATTTGTTTTAAAAAGGCAGAAAATAAAATAATGAATTTGTGCAAAAAATCGAACTCGAGATAACAATCAAACTTGACACTATGATAGAGAGCACGGAAAAAAGTGGGTCCCGGTATTCCATCTGTCTGTATGTCTGTATATCTGTACGTCGGTGTCTGTCTGTACCTTGGCCTACAGCCTTAACCACTGAAGCGATTTTCTTCAAACTTGGCGCATAAGATTTTTGTGTGATTCCCTAGAGGGAAAATCGAGATTTCTTTTAGCTCAAAAAATAACGGTACTTGCCATACAACCATTTTATAAAAAGTTATTTATCTCAAAAACGGTTCAGACGATTTTTTTTTTAGTTTTGTGTCCACTAGTGGTGGTATGGTCTACATTTTGGTGAACAAAAAATAACAAAAAGCGTAATTAAGGTAACCTGCCCATAGAACTGATTTTTTGATTTACTCGTTAACCGCTAAACCGATTTTGATCAAGTACATCAAGCTAGAATAATACTGCATGCATCCATTCTTTATAACTCAAAGAAACTTTTCCTAAAAGAGAGCAAGTTCGTGCGACCTAATCGTGAATTTTATTTTTTTTTAGATATTTAGATATGCTATAACTTGAAAAATAAATAATTTCAAATTCGTCGTATTAATTTCTTTTAACTATTGTCTAAATATAAATTTAAATATATAAAGCAATTGGTCAAAATTTTAAACTTCCCTAAAGATTTACTTTTATTATTGAATTAATTAATTTATTTTTCTTCAAATTTAGTATGTCTAAATCATAAAACAAATAACTGCCCACATAAAATTCAAGTTTTTGTGGTCGTTTCTCTAAACAACATTCTAACCTAATCCATATAATGAATTCCATTCTAAAGGCTTTAATCTTAACCACTTCAACCACAAAAACATTCTACCCATGTCATCGAAAATAACTTCATTTCCCTGAAGGATAATGATTTTAAATGAGATTGTGGGTTTGTATGAGATTATATATCTATGCTGCTTGTGTGTATGTGTATGTACTACCATCGAATACTCTATTAAATACAATGAAAAGGTTTACCAACGTCCTTATAAACACAAACACACACACACATACAGGACATTGAAACATTTACGTATTATAATTTTTTTTTTTTTTTTTTTAGAATCTTTTTGTTTTAAATAAACTTACCTGTGTTGGAAGGACAATCAAGGCTACACATATCATTATGACCATGTACATTTGTGATGGCCAGATATCTGGAACAAAATCTCCATAGCCAACTGTTGAGAATGTCACCACCACGTAATAGGTACTTTGAAATAAATTCAAGTGACGATGTCCTGCTCGTTGGAAGTGCTGAATCCCACAAACACTTTGTTTTTTTTTTTTTTTTCGAAGAACAAAGACAAAAATGGGAAGAAAGAAATTGATTAGAAAATTTACTTACTGGATATATTTTTTTTTTTAGATTTGTAAGCTTTGAAAAATATTGAATAAAGGGTCTTTCAATAGGGATGTTCAAATAATTTTAGGTTATAGCGGTAATGGTGTTAAACTTGTTAGAAATTTATGAGGTGCTCCTTTATAAATAATTTTTTTTCAAATTGTTTTGTTTTTTAATTATGCGCTCACTAAAGAGGTTTTGACTAACTAAGTAAGGATTTTAAAGAAGATATCGACGCACGATGGTTTTGATAGTACAAATTGGGTGGGGGGTAGAGTTAAGGAGAACACTTTGACTTTCAATATTTATGTTGTGCAAATAAAGAAAGAAAAAGAATGTCTGTATTTCTCAGTATATACACTCGACATTTGGCTCAAGTTCTAGAAGTGCGAGCAAAAACAATGTTTATGTCAAAATAGTGATAAAATGAAACACTGTGGTATATGGTAGCGCTGTTCAAGAGAATCAAGTGTTTCCGACTTTCCCTCATTCTTGTATCGCCTATCCCGTTTAAAGCTCCGTTTTGAATTCTAGTTAAGAGAAAGTGTTGTAGATTGAAATACCTGTCCAAATATATGCGTGATACTCAAATTTTTGGAAGAAGGTTTTAAAGATTACAGCCAACTTAGAAAGGGAGACAAGTTTCGTTTTAGTACATTTCGCAGGAGGTTTGTCAAAATCGAATACGTATCTAGTCATTCCGCAATAGGTTCCATTAGTTCCACTTCCACGTCCGGAAGACAAGTATATATGTAAGCCAAGAAACAAAAATATAAGCAGCTGAGGTTAATGTTACTGTCGCCTACAAAACTATTTAATAGATTAGAAGTTTGCAATAGAGTCGGAGACAAAATGGACCCTTGGGGCACTCCAATAGTTTCTTTGTGAATTTCAGACTTTAAACTACCCAATACTTCTAATCCAACGAAGACAAGACTCATCGACACCATATGCACACATTTTCGATAAGAAAGCTTGAAGGCAAATCGATCAAATGCTTTTGGCATATCAACTGCAATAATCTTAGTTTCTTCTTAAGTTTTGGGTTAGAGAATAGGTTTTCTTTAAAGCTCTTAAATAACCTTAAAAATCGCTTAATGGCAAGTTTAATAAAATTCGAAAAAGTCATTTGCGAAACATTACGTATATTACTTGTTTTATATAGAGATTATTTTATTTTTAATTATAGGCTAATTATTAATTATTTGTGTAGAAAAATTATCAAAAAAAAAAAAAAATAAATGTTTTAGAAATCTTCTTCCTAAAAAGTTTGATTAAATTTAATTCAGAGGATGCCGAAAAACGCGAAAATTAAAACATGTTTTTTATGGAAACCAATTTTTTTAACCAAAGTTAGCTAAAAATAAATTAGGTTAAAAAATATAAAAAATGCCGTTTTCGAGAAAAAATGAGATTTTCATTAAAATTTAGACGTTATTTTTGGATATCAACCACTGTGTCTCCAAAGTGTGTCGTTTTTTTTTCTTAATTAAAAAATTCCAAATAAGTTAATTTTATTGTAGAGTTTTTTTTTGACGTCTTAAACATTTTCGAAAAAAAGTTTTTGAAATTCGTAACCAGGCTTAATAGAGTTAAAAGAGAAAATGTGAAATAATGTTTTTAACTTCCTATTGGAAATTGTTGTAATAATTGGTCCGGTTTGAAAAAAAAAATTGATATTTCTTCAAGTTTCGAGGTCTCTAAAATTCGAATCTATCGTTTTTAGAGGGATCAGTGTCGTAGCTAGCCCTTTGGGGGCCCTGTATCAAAACATTTTTGGAGGCCCTCTCTTGCTTGACTTTTCTTTTAATTAACTAAAACACTTGCGTCAACATATAAGATAAGTTTAATTTAACATTATATTTTATTGAACTTAAAAAAAAAATTGTCTTTGGACTAAAACTCCTCAAATTAACACTTTTTTTTGACTTTTTTTCTGCAAATTTATTGATTAAATCTTCCATAGCTGAACAAGATTTCAATTTTTCAAGCTTTTCGGCTTCTATGGAATTGATAAATCCTATAACATAACCGTTCCTGTCCTTTAGAAGCCGGAAAAGCTTCTTTCAGCGGTTGCTGTTTGTTGTAACGGAAAGCGTCAACAAAAAAAGAAATCGTGTAGTGATAACTTCGAGAAAACTAGAAGCAAGATTATTCAATTCAATCACCAATAATTTAGCAAGTTCTTTTATGGAAGAAGTTTTTGAATTTCGGATTTTAAACAGTTAAAGCAGTTCGCTGAAATCATTTTACAAGTATTTTTTTATATATTTTTCAACCAGTCTTCCAGCACATTTTTTTATTATGTCGTTTGAAAACGATAACAATTTATCTGGTTCTAAGACTTCGAACATACTACTTAGATTATAGGAGCTTTGAAATCTTTATTTAGTTTGAGTAATCAAAATATCTAAGCAGCAATAATACACGGGTTGGGGTTAAAATTCTACCTGGGTCAAAGTTCTTTTGTCAAAATTTTGATTCAAATTTCTGCTTTTTAAAATTCTACTTTCAAAATTCTGCTTTTCAAAATTCTGTTTTACACAATTATGCAATTAATAAAAAAGTTTCAATAAATTGAACAGGCTCGCGCTATTTGCAGAATTATGTAAAACAGTGTTGGTTTGAAATTTGAGTTCTGTTTTATAATTTTAAAAATAAACATCATATAGCGTATTTATAAACGTTTTTTTAACTTGCAGCCATCCAAGTTATAAATAAGAAATTTTAATTGTTGCTAAAGTGATCTAATTTTTGATATAACTTTAGATGACTGAATAGATTGTCTTTACCTTGGTAAATGTACCTAAGATTGGTTTTAATAAATACGACTATTTGGAAATACTAAAACAACACAACTGTATGTATTTATTTATAGAAATAATATTATTTTTTATTTTTTTATAATTTTATATTTATTCTGTTAAAAAGTTCAAATCAAAAACGGAATCATTTCTTGGACCGAAAAAGAATTGAGGAAGTATAAATTGTTGCTCTCAAAAGTATTGGTCGCTCGGTCGAGTCATATGATATGGTTTTTACAATCTCAATAAGAAAAAAACTTATTTTTTTTCAAAAGCTGAAGCAGATAGAACCACAAAATGGGGAGAATATAAAATCAAAAAATAATAAAAACAAAAAAAAACAATTGAAAATATACCTAGGCTAAAGCCAAATAAGATTTTTTTAATAGAAAATGGCTAAAAATATACTCTAACTTTGCTCAGATTAGCTATTATTCATTTTTAATTGTTAAATATTTTTTTCTGAGCGGTGGTAGTTAAAGTTTTATTCATTAGGCATACCAGCTATTCGAAAAATTTATCAAAGCTTTATTTACTTATGTTAAATATTTAACTCACCTCGTAAAAACTAAACACAGCAACGTCGCTGATAATATTGTAAGTTGTTGTGATAAGGCAGACTGAGATTTTTGCATAGCTCGATGAAGGTCGTTCTACAAATAAATTATAAAATAAATTAACAAATTAAAAAAAAAAAAACTAAAGTATGTTTCATTAAAAATTATCAACTTACGAACATATTCTCCAATGACCTTTTTGCGAGCCAGCAATTGAGAAAAATTGGTATGAAAAGGTGTCTTAAAGGAGGCCATAATATCTTCAATTACAAAAAAAAAAAAAAAACACACATACAAAAAATACATATCGATTTAAGTGAAGAACTTCCTTTCAAGTCTTACCGTAAGTGCAAAAGGTATTGTCGTAATAAGTTCTAATATAAAATGAAACGAGAGTATCTGTTGCCATATGTTTCCCTGGAAATATAAAACCAATTAATAAATACGAAAGAAAAAAGATATTAAATTATTTATTTGAAATCGACGAAAAAATGATTTTTAAAGAGAGGAAAACAAATTGCAAAAAACCATGAGAAACACAACACCAATAATAGTATTAATGAATGAATGCTACTTACATAAATACTCACCTTATAGCCTAGATATGTGAGTAAAAATGCTTCCGTTAACGACACTAATGCTAATATTAACTGTGCGGCCCACAAAATCGTCGGCCGATTGACCCACAGAATTGCTTCCCAATTGATAATAGGATTTTCTTGAAATTCCTCCTCCGTTAAATGCGCCGATTCCAGGAATTCAGTTTTATTACTAGGTAAACAGCCATAACTGCGAGAGAAAAAAAAATCTTTTATTTATAAAAATATCCTTTCGCAGTGTTGTTGTTGATAGGACAACTTACCATGTTGCAAATGTTGGATTCGAATCCGTTATCACACGTAATATATACAGAACACATGCTAGTAATTTAAAAATCAGGTCAGCTATTCTTATTCTTAAACCTGAAATAGCAAAAAAAGAAAAAAAAAAATAGGACTCATATCAATACAAGAGGTAATTTTAAGTACTTTAGTCACAAATACACTCTTAATAACTCTCTGTGATTCCAGAGACAAAATGTCATTAAATTAAATACTGAAAGAACAACTCCTGACCGAACATACAAACTGACAAACTAAAGCCCTTCTTAGTGAACCGAATGATGAGTGTAATTCACTATTTACCCCTAATGTCCTTTAGTCAATTGGTCATTGAAACAAAATGATGTCAAATGCCGATGGCTATGGCTTAGCTTAGATGTTAACCCTGGCCATATAGGAAGATAAATCGATATGAGATGGTATAAAGAAGCTTTGTTTAAGTCAATTTATAATAGAAACACAAAAAAGGTAAGTTTATATGTTTATATCTTTTGTGGATATCTGAAGTTATTTAAGCTGTCACCTGGTTTCCCAAGGGTGGAATTTTCTCATTCAGTGCCTAATGGGTCAAAAGATATTTATAGAAGAATTAGAAGTTCATTGGTTTTTTTTTTTTTTTTTTTGTTTTTTATTCGAAAGATAGGTCGAACGACTTAAGTGAATTGATGGATTTAAATAATTCATGGAAGTTTTTTTTTTTTTATAGGAAAGGTCGTATGTATAGTAATGAATGTATGTATAGTAGGTACAAGAAATCCAAATAGTGAAAAAAATAAATTATCTATGAGACAAAAAGTTTTTGTACTGAAATAATTCTACTTAAGAAAAGAAAGGTCAAAGAAAAAACAACAACAAAAAAAATGGTTTTTAACCTTGTGAAAATGATTCAATCCAGTAACGGATTTAGAGAGAGGATTTCGGTTGTGGGATCTTAGCAACTTATGTATGGGATATTTGCAAAAAAGCATGCAATTTAAAAAAGTCAGAGATTGGTCAGAAAGGTTAACTTTTTTTCAAAAATTAGTCAGGCTTTGAAAATTTGTGATCGATGGTTAAAGTTTTTCAAGGTCATTAGCGATTTTTGGCATTTCATTTAGGTATGGGATATTCGCAAAAAAATTATACAATTTGAAAGGTAACTCAATCCTCATAAAATTTCAGCTAGTTTCAGAAATTTGATCAGACTTAAATTTTTTTAATGAATTATTAAATTTTTTTTATGGTCGTAGCGATTTTCGGCACCTCATTTGTGGGCCATTCGAAAAAAATATATACATACCTCATCTAAAAGGATAATCCTTAAAAAAGTCAGTCAGTTTCAGAAATTAGTCAGCTATCGATTTTTTTTATGAATTACATAAAATAAATGAGATACAAAAAATCGATACGACCTTGAAAAAAACTTTAAAAATTCATAAGCAAATCTTAAGGCTGACCAATTTCTGAAATCAGCTATGAACTTTTATGAGGATTGAGTTACCTTTTAAAATGGTATATATCTTTTGCGAATATCCCAAATATGAGGTGCTAAAATCCCACAGCCGAGGATTTTCGTGTTTAATCTGACATATTTTTTGAAACTATTTTGAAATATTAAGGTATACCCCAGGCGGATAAGTTAAACTAAATTGTATATGGACATGTATAGGTACTACACAAACATATATTTGCCATCAGTAAGACCTAGGGTTTTATAAATTAGGCAATGTTAGAAGGAATTAGAAGGATAGGATAGATTTTTGTTGGCACAGTGGACTGAGAAATAAGGTTTTGATTATCTCATTAAATCCCAGGGGTGGCGTTCAGTTGAGGGAATATAGAAAAGAATGCTGCCTAGACTGGGGCTCGAACCCACACATCCAGGTTAGCAGTCAAACACTACTTCCACTGCGCCGGGGCCACCCTACGACTACCTAAATCGGTTTTAATTTTTCATTTTTAGTCTCATTTTCTTTCTGATTTGTTAATAAAAATAAAACTATGGCTAAACAAAACTATGACACAAAATGTCTTGCTACAAATAAAGTTTCGAATTGTATGGTCTATTTTTATTAATTAACATATATAATACGAGAGTGCTATATGAGTTCAGGGCCGAATTCAGGCTTGTGGGGGCCTAAGATAAAAAGAAAAGTACTTTGACATTTGAAAAATGTATCTGAATAAATTAGAGCTTAAAATAATAAGTGGGAAATCCGTGTGAAGATATTAAAATAAAATTTTAGACCCAATCACGGAATATATATTTTATAGGTGCCTATATACACTTGAGTCAAAAATATTAAGGGCATAAAAGAAAACAAACTATTTTTTAGTGTTTTTGAAGAGCTGCATCTTTGTATTGAGAAACTTAAACAAATGGGTTTTTTAAGGTACCGTTATTGCACAATAATAAGAAGTACCACACACGAGCTACTAATTTTAATTTTTTTCTTTTTTTGTCATTAAAACAAAAAAATATTATAAAAAAATTAATTTGATGACACAACAGCTCATGAAGAACTAAAGCCTAGTGGCTTAAAACTCTCAACTATTCCTGAGTCTGCAGGATTGGAGGGGTCCTACAGCTTATTGCCGAGTCTGAACGGCTAAAGTGAGCTGCATTTTTCTATGACAAGAGTTACTCTTGGAGTTATTCCTTTTTTCGTGACCTTTTTCAAATTAAAATGTTCTTATTCTAAGTGGGCTTTAGTTCTTTTTTGAATTTATTTATTTAATTGTAAAATAAACGAAGTTTCGTACGTGAACTGACAAATCTTGTAGGTTTTGTCAGTTCCTCGCAAGAGAAAGTATCCGTTTTTTATCATAATTATTATGTGGAAGAGGCTGGGGGATCAAACCTAGACCTCAGACATGACAGTCCATCGCACTAACAAACAAATTTTTATTTTTTGAGCCAATTAAATGTAGATATTTGTAGTAGCCGTTGCGTGATGGTTAGTGTGATGGACTGTCATGCCAGAGGTCTAAGGTTCGATCCCCAGCCTCGCCACCTATTTATTTAAAAAAGAAAAAACGGCTACTGCCTCTTGCGAGGAATTGACAAATCCTCCAAGAGTATCTCCTGTCACAGAAAAGTGCCGCTCGTTAGCCGTTCGGATTCGGCAATAAACTGTAGGTCCCCTCCATTCCTGCAGACACGCACATAGGAATGCTTGAGAGTTGTAAGTCACTAGGCCCTAGTTCTTCATGAGCTGTTGTGCCATCGATATTATTTATTTTTTATTTATTTAAATGTAGGTATTGGTTTGATAACTTATTTAATTTAACTTTAATGTCGCCTTTTTTCGTCGTTCTACAATTTTTTTGAGAAGAATATTTGGCTTTGAATGAAAAAAAGATACTATTGACTTTATTGGTTAGCAATGTCTCAGCAAAAGAATGAGAACACGGAAAATTTAAGGAAAACTTGAATTAATTTTCTTTTTCAAATATTTTTTGTGGGCCCTCAACGTTATAGATAAAGAAAAGGTAAGAAAAACGTTTTTGAAAAGACTTTTAGTAAATCTTTCACTACTTTATAATTTAGAACTATTGCCTTTAAAAGTTGTTTTTATTTTTTTTAGCTTTTCGTTATCTTACGGTGAGGGACCAAAAATATAATCGTTATAAAGTTTTAGAAAAAATAGTTTGCTTGCATTTTCTCAACCCAAAAAACATACAGCTTTAGAATGCTTTTTGTGTTATCTCAATACGACTCGTTCAAACAAAGAAACAGTTGTTATATTAACATTAAATATTAACAAAAAAAAAAACGTTTTTTAAAGAATAGATCCTAATTCCCAGGGCCGCCAGACATATGTCATTTTATCAATGTCAAAATATTTTCTGTGAATCTATCCTATGCTTGGTAAGGAGAGATGGATTATATTGAATTTTGAATCTTGACAAATTCGCAGTACTAAATCATTTCCATTTAAGTCTTAAGAGTATTTTCTTAAATTTCTTCAAAATTCTTAAAATCATGTCTAAATTAAGATGTGTTCTATCAAATATCAAAGAGACACCATACAAATGCCCAAATTACATTAAGTCGATAAATTAATCAACCTGAAAATGGCTTCAAGCAATCGAATCATTTGGAATGATAACACCAAGAAAAGATATGAAATACATGAATAAATAACAAGGATTGTTTTAAATCTTTCTTAAATTCACCCGAATTTAGACAACCCAAATAAATTTTATTTTTTTTTTGTTTCATTTTTAGTCCTTGATTTTTTTTTGTTATTTTTTTTTAGCACGAAAAAGGCAAACAAAACCCCTAAAACAAAATTTCAGAACAGGCCAAAGTATCCATTGGGGATTGTCAGCTTTGGTAATTTTCTTTTGGGTTAGTGTTGATTTATCCTCAAGCGTCTGTTGCCACCTTTTTTATTTTAAATCAAAAATACAACAAAGATAATATTGAAATTCTATATCTACATCTACATAGATAGCTGTGTTGTGTACTTACTTGATCTTTGATTCTTAATAAAGTAAAGTTGCAGTCTTTCTTTGAATGTGTTTTCATTAACGTAATATTCAACTCGGACTCTGTAAAAAGAAAGAAAAATATTTTTAATGATTTTATATGAATTCAAGAGGTATGAGTATACAATTATATTTAAAAATAGGTAGGTACGTAGCCCAGGAAAATTAAACTTTCACTACGAAAATTAAACTTTCACTACGAAAAAATTCCGACAAATATGAATTTTGGTGAAGATGTTTAGTTTTGTAATTTAAGCATTTTCCAAAAAGTACCCTAAATTTGGACCGGGGCTAAAATTTTTACGGGGGCTAATTTCTTAAAAAACTATCAGTGTTTTTAAAAAAAAAATCTGAAGGCAAAAGTTGTAGCTTATGTAATTTTACATTAAAAATGTTATGACACTTTTTTCGTACAATCAATTGGTTTTCAGAAAAACGTGCATAAACTGTATAGTGTACTGGACTTATTATATTATTTATATTTATTGAAGTTGCATGTTTTGACGGGCAAATATTTTTTTATCGTATGTGTTTTTAAACAACGAAAAAGAATGGATTATTTCAATGAGACACATAACGAAACAAACAAGTAAAAGAAAGGAGATTAATGAAGCAGCTACATGTTTCTTTGAAAATCTATTCAACTCTGACTATGAAAAAGACAACAACAATCTCAGTTCAAGCTCTATTGCAATTAACAATGATATATCATCGACGAATGAACTTATTTTTACGGAAATCGACATCGCAACATCTATTGACAACATGAAAAACGAAAAAAGCGCAGGAAATGACGGCATTCAAGCCGAAATGCTGAAATATGGAAAAGAATCTCTAACTCCAGTACTGACGAAATTATTTAATTCTATACTAACGAGCCAAGAAATACCCAAGCAATGGAAACAGAGTACTATAATATTACTACATAAAAAGAGAAACAAAGATGACATCAACAATTACAGACCCATCAGCCTGATATCGACTCTATATAAATTATTCTCAAAGACCCTATACAAAATAACAAAAAAATCACTTAATGACAAACAACCCCGGGAGCAAGCTGGGTTCAGAGAAGGTTTCTCAACTTCTGACCATCTACAGACGATTAATCAACTCATAGAAAAACATAACGAATATAAAAAACCACTCTATCTTCTATTTATTGACTTTACTAAAGCTTTTGACACAGTGGAACACAATTGCATCTGGACAGCACTAAGCAATCAAAACATACACCCAGACTTCATAAAGACCATGAAAAGCATTTACAAAGACAACACAGCAAAAATCAAAACGGATAAAATTGGAAGATGCTTTAACATAAAAAGAGGAGTTCGCCAAGGAGATCCATTATCTCCACCACTGTTTTCTTCAGTATTGGAAGATATTTTTGGACGACTAAAATGGAACAAATACGGACTTGATATATGGGGACAAAAGCTAAACAACTTACGATTTGCAGACGATGTCGTTCTTCTCTCTGATTCACCCGATGACATTCAATCAATGGTAAACGAACTCAATTATACTTGCAAACTTTATGGACTATGCATAAATATGACGAAAACAAAGATCATGACGAATCATTTTAAAAAAGACATCCTTCTGAATGACAACAAAATAGCTTATGTTGATGATTTTATATACTTGGGACAGCTTAAATCATTTTCAAATCAAGACGAAAAAGAAATAAACCGACGTATAAGCAATAGCTGGAAGCAATACTGGAATGTAAAGCAAATACTGGACTCAAAATTAAGCGACGACATGAGAAAATACATTTTAGACTCCACAATTCTTCCAACAATGACATATGGTTTAGAAACTTTAGGACTCACATCAAGTTCACACGAAAAATTGAGGATATGCCAAACGAAAATCGAAAGAAAATTGCTGAATATAAGACAAGCACAGAGAATAAGAAACGAAGACATAAGAAAGAGAACGAGAATAGTTGACGTAATACAAAGAACAAAGCTTTTAAAATGGAGTTGGGCTGGACATATATCACGAATAGAAGACCAAAGATGGACAAAGCTAGTGACGAAATGGATTCCCTTCAATGAGAAAAGACCGAAAGGACGACCAAAAAAGAGATGGGCAGACGACTTGAGACAGTTCAATCCAAACTGGTATAATGACGCCAAAAGCCGAGACATATGGGCAGCAATGGGGGAGGCTTATGCCGGATGAAATATCACCGAATTAAACTAATTGACAACTTTACATACAAAAAGTAAAATATGACATGCATTTTTTTATATGATAAATCTTTATTAAACTATGTAATTTAAATTAAATTGGTAAATAAAGCTTATAATAATAATAATAATAATAATAATAATAATAATAATAATAATAATGTGTTTGGAAACATCTCCACATTATAAAAAAATGTCAGGGTGGTAGGGGCTAGGAAAAAGCCTCCATATTAAAACAGCTGGTCATTTTGTTTTCATTTAATAACTCGCCTGGATTTTATTTTGCAACAAAATGGAAAATGTAAAATTTTAACAGAATCAAAATACCTATAAAATGAGGTACTAACGATCTCTGGGACTTTTTTCATTTTTAAGTTATAGCTTGTCAAAGTTCACCTACTTATATCTAATGGGGTTCAATGGAATGTTTAGCTTTGAGACACCCCTCCTGCCTCTTCTGTGGCATTTACTCTACCAAAACCTATGATACTCTTGTAGAGGAGGTTTGGTGAAATATCTTTGTCGGAGATCATTTTTAAAAATTGTAAAATTTTTCATCGACTTTTGCATTTTAAAAATCGAAAATCACATGATGGCGGATTCAATCACCCCTCTAGTATGAAATTTTGTACCCCTTCTCAAACCCCTTCGCAACAATATAGCCTGATATTCTGCCTTAATTTAAAGACTCTAATCTTGAATATCCGATTACTAAGACGAAATTTATAGCTTCGAAAGCCAACCATATTGCTCTATTTTGAATTATTTGAAAAATAATTCATAATCTAGTGATATTATTGGCTATAACTTTTGTTCTAGTAATTGGATCTTCAAGGTTGGAGTCTTTAAATTAAGCCAAAATATAAGACTACATTCTTCTATAAACATTTTTGGAGAGGGGTAAAAAATTTTGCACGAGAGGGGTGTTTGAATCCGCCATCATTGTGATTTTCGATTTTTAAAATGCAAAAGTCGATGAAAAATTTTACAATTCTGGAAAATGATGGAATAATTTTGAGTAAATTCAGTACACTATATATTTGTGCACATTTTTCTGAAAACCTATTGATTGTCCGAAAAAAAGTGTCATAACATTTTTAATGTAAAATTACATTAGCTACAACTTTTGCCTTCACATTTTTTTAAAAACACTGATCGTTTTGAGAAATTAGCAAAAAATTGAAATTCAACCCCTTTCACCCCCCCCCCCCTTAAAAATTTTAGCCCCGGTCCAAATTTAGCGTACTTTTTAGGAAATGCTTAAAATATAAAAATAAACATCTCCACCAAAATTCAGCTTTGTCGGAATTTTTTCGTAGTTTTGCCATTTTTTTGTCTAATTTTCCTGGGCTATACGATTCCATAACATATTTTTTATTGCATGGAACCTTACAAAAATCCTCTTAATACGTGAGCGCTTAAAATTAAGATTTAACTTCAACTTTTTCGTAACAAAAGAAAAATGGAGAAAGTTGATTTTTGTGAGAACAACGAACGCTTTTTGTGCTGTCTTTGAAGTCAATTGTTCTGCTGAAATGGCACATTAAAACACGTGTAGAATACTCAATTCCTTTTCCTTAGCTCAGTTGCACTTTTATCGACAATCGGATTCAGAAACGGTATGCTGGAGCAACTCAAGTTTCCACATATTTGCTAACAAGATGAACGACTTACTTTATGTTCAAAGGACTCAAAAGGAAAAACAATATGCTTCGGGACATTTATATGTAAGCTCTTATACAAAGTGAAGTATTTTATTGCAATGAAAAATAGGTAGGTACCTTATACTACATCTTCAGCATTCTATATGGCAAAATCGTGACTAGTTTTGTTTTTTTTTGCAAAAATTTACTTTTATTTCTTTGGTGTGCAAGTGCAAGATACCTATATCTTTTCAAACCTTATGACGCCATAGTAACATTTTTATTTTTATTGCATCACAGCTTATGAGTGTTCTTATCACGATTTGAAGATTTCCCAGGGGAATGTTCTCTTTTAAATATCAAGAAATTCAAATTCCTTAAAAAAATGTGTTACGATTTGATTTGTGTATGAAGCTAGATATCTATAACAGTTTTTGAGGGAGAAAATATAATATTTTAAGCTAGTGAAATCCAAAAGGAATTGAGTTTCCGGTTGGTTACATTTCGAAATAAATTCCTTTGAAGTTAAATAAAATATTAACGATTTAAAGAGGAATATATAAATAAATAAGATTTTTCATTTTTTCAAATAATATTGAGAAAAACCTTGGGTAAAATGTATATTTGATACCAAGAGCAACATTTCATGGATTCGAAAGATTTCTTATAGGCATTCTACATACAGGGTAACAAGAAATAATTATACAGGGCGATTCGCGTACGGTGTGAAAAAAAAGCTCTAGAGCATCCTTCGTTTAGGCAGGAGGGGCGATTTTCTAAAAAATCGACTTGAAATAGAAATAAAAAATATTAAAAAACAACAGAACAGAAACATTAACAATGTCATGCTATACTTTTTTTTCAAAGCTATTATTTTATTTTGTATTCAAATTATTTAAGATAATAGTGCTTGAAAAAATAATTTTCAAAGTCAAAATTTTGATTGAAAAAAATTGTGTTTAAACTAATTTTTTTCAAAATTTTACATCAGTAAGTACTGTTTTTATTTTTAATATTCAATGCTCCAATGAATTTTAAATCAAACACTGAAAACTTAAAGCTCAAATGTCTTTTAGTTTTTGAGAAAATTAAAAATAACGGGAAGGAAAAAAAATTGATTTAAAACAGAAAAAAAAATTATTAAAAAACAACGGTTATCGTTACAATGTCTTCCTTTATAAATTAGTTGTTTTTTTGAACAGTTTTTAAAAAATCAATTTTTAATAAGCTCAAAATTTTGAAAAAAATTTAATTGCATTCAAACTGATATTGTTCAAAATTTTACGTTATTAAGTAGTATTTTTTTTTTATTTAATATTCAATGCACCTAATAATTTGTAGGAAAATACTACAAACGGGAACGTTACTTTATCCCGCCAAACAAAATCCCGCGTAACGAAATCCCGCCAATTATAAATATATTCTTCAGAGAAGTCTATGACATGAAAAAAGTAAAAGTAACGAAATCCCGCCGATTTTCCGCGGGATTTTTTTACTCCTTTTCGGCGGGATTTCTAATACTTTTTGGAAAGTAGGACTTTGTACTATGGAAAAAATATTTTATTAAGTTGATATTTTTTGATAAAATTAGTACTTTTTGGAAAAATATTTTTTTAATAGAGTGATTTTGGGAGGACAAAAAAGTATTTAAGCAGCAGTGGTTGGAAGGTAAACTTCAGTGGTGCTCAGTTCAGCAGTCAGTCAGAGCGAACAGTCGTGAGCGGAGAACTAACAGCAGATATACAAAAACTACCACCGATACACACAACAAAAGGGTTGAGCGAAGGACTACCTGCGCACTACCTGCCATTCATAAAGGGTTTTTCCCAAAGCGGATTATCCTTTGCTTTATTTTAATCTTTATTTTCAAAATAATCTTTACTAATCATTTATAATCCACAGCAATAAAAACAACAACAATGGGTGAGCGTTTCAGGCCTGAAACAGCGCTGGCAGCCCTAGACCAATTACTGAGGAAGATTTTCAGCGACCTTGGTCCCGAATATGCACCTCAGGTCTGCGAAACCTTCAACAGCATCTTGAAGCCGAAAATGAACAATCAAGAAGACGAAGTCCGCATGGAAACGGACAATGAAGAAGAAACTTCAAGCCTCACCAGCGAAGAAGAGTCATCCAACGAAGAAGAAGCAACCAGTGAAGAGGAAAGCACCACCGACTCTACTATCAGCACGGAGGATGATGGCGAATCACCAAAACCTGGACAAAAAAGGTCTCGGAAGACAGAGAAGAAGACCAAAGCAGCCAAGAAGATGGTTACCAATAAAGGTGACTTAAAGACACCACCTCTACCCCAAACTCAGCAACCACTGGAAGGGCGGCCAACTTCAACAGCTACCAAACCGTCAACAACCATACAGCCAGCAACACAAACCCAGCCACCGAAACCGATGCAATCAGCAGCCAAAACCGTCATTCAACCATCACCACCACCAACAATAACAACCAAACACAACATCACCAAGGCCCCAGGAATGCCACCAATATTCTGCTTTTCCGGGAACGTCGCTGAAATTAGAAGACACTGCAAAGCCAACAACCTAAGCGTTACCTTCAAGAATAGGAACACAAAGACCACCATTATTAGCGCTGGAGACAGGGTATCGTTCGAGACAATTAAAAAATTCCTGCAGACATCGAAGATTCAATTCAATTCATTCACGCCAAAGGAAGACAGGAAGAACCTTCTATTACTCAAAGGGATTCACCACACCTACGCAGCCATCGAAGTGGAGGACGAGCTAAGAATTGAAGGACTCCCGGTCGTCAAGGTGACGCACTTCAAAGCCAAGAAAGCAATGGGAAAGACCTACAACAACTTCGTCGTGGAACTCGCAAGGAACTGCGACATCAATGAAGTTTACACAAAGACACTGATCATGAACCAGAGGGTCCACTGGGAGCGGCTTAAGTCCAACGACATCGTGCAGTGCCGAAACTGCCAGCGCTTCGGACACGTTGCGACCAATTGCGGACGCCAGTACGTGTGCGTCAAGTGTAAAGAGGACCATGCGCCCGGACAATGTCAACGAAAAGAGAACACTGGATTAGACGTATGGTGTGCAAACTGCCAGAAAGCAGGCCACCCAGCCAGCTTCAAGGGTTGCCCAACTCTTAAAGCAAAACTCACGGAGAGGAACAAGATATTAAAGGAAAAAAAGGCACAGCAGGAATTTTCTGCAAAATCAGCATGCGTTGTTACCCGACCCGCAGTCAGCTTCGCAGCAATGGTGAAAGGAGGATCAGCGCAGAAACCTGGAATTTCGAAAGGCATCCAGCAACAGCAGAAAACAACACCAGCGGCCTTAACCCGGACATCAACACCAAATAGTTTACCTACGAGAACACGACCAGTCAAACCGACAACAGCTCCACCAATGAACCTGAATACTGAAGTTCAAAGGATTTTTGGATCCGACCTGCTTACGGTCATGGGAAAAGCTCGGAGTGCAGTTCCACCAAACTATGCTCAGCTAAGCGCAGGCGAGAAGTCCGTGGCCCTGGCCACCTTCTTATTCCAAATATGCAATTGAAGAAGATTCGCATACTGACGTACAATGTCAATTCATTGTACAGCCTGCACAGGAGGACAGCATTCAACTTATGGATGAAGAACAACAGCCCGGACATCGCCCTAATCAGCGAAACCAATGTGACAAAGAGGAACAACATCGATGTCACTGGATATAAAACCTTCCGCCAGGACAAGAACCAGAACCGAAGAGGGACGGCCATATTTTTAAAGGATAAAATCTCCCCAAACAGCAGTGAAGTTAGCATTCCAGATCTCCGAACAAGTGAAGCCACCGCCATCAAAATAAGGATAGGAGAAGGGGAGGCCCTAACAGTCATCAGCGTCTACTTTAAGTGCAACTCCACCATGGGAAACATCCAGAGTGATCTACATATTCTGAACAATGTGTTGAAACAAACAAGATATGGAATCATAGGCGGTGACTTCAATGCTAGACATCATCAATGGCTGGACACATCCATCAACATTGAAGGAAGAGCAATCATGGACTAGATGGACCAAAATAGTGATAGACATTCTCTGGTGGTAATATCCCAACCCAAACCAACCTTTCCCCGGACACCATCAACATTGGACTTCTTTATGGCATCCTCTAACCTAGTTCATATTCTTCCCGAATTCAGGAATTATATCTGTACAACAGTGTCCAGTGACTCGGATCATGAAGCAGTTCAACTTTCAATCAACCTCAATCAACCCGTACTCCTCACAACAGTACCACCAGAGAACTACATCAACCACAGAAGACTTGATATTGAGAGACTCCAAAGAGACGTTGAAGACAACTTGCCCCTGCCACCCTCAAACAGAAATCTCCGAAATGATGAGATCGACAATGCCATTAACAACCTGGAATCAGCTGTCTCTAATGCGGTAGAGAACCAAAAAACACCCAAAACATCAAGAGATAGGTATCAGCACCTTCCGGAGTATGTGCAGAGCTTGTATGCACACAGACAACGACTGAGGAAACGTCTGCAGAGGATTCATCAACGAGAACTAAACACGGCCAGCAATGACTACAGGGTAGTTAAGAGTGAACTACAATGCGTAAACATTATGTTCCGGAACTCTATACAGCACCACAACAACATCCAATTTCAGAAGAGATTACAAGCAATAAGACCAGGACCAGATGCCTTTAAAGATATAAGGAAGCTTACAGGGAAAAACGAACCTATCCCTGATACCCTGATACACAACAACATGGATGTAACATCAACAGCCGACAAAGCAGAAGCATTTGCCAATTATTTTGAGGAAAACTTCAAACCCAGCCCATCTACGGACCCACAATTCTTGGAAGAAGTCGAAGCATCTCTACAACTCACCATGCTGCCAAACACGGACCAAACAATATTTTGCGAAGCCAACCCAGCTAACGATCCAGTGAATAGCCCACACCTAAGCAACATCGATGAAGTAGCAGAGATTATCGGCCTTTCCAAACCAAAGAAGTCAGCTGGACTAGATGGATGTTCAAACTACATACTGAAGAGACTACCTCATATAGTAACGGTTTTCCTGGCAATCATCATAAACAACTGCGTCAACAACTGCTACTTTCCCCAAAAGTGGAAGACAGCTAAGATTGTGGCAATCCCCAAGAAGGGTCCCAGGAACATGGTATCTAACTATAGGCCGATATCTCTCCTCAGCAACCTCAGCAAGATCTTGGAAGAAGTCCTACTAAGAAGACTGAAGAAATTCTGCACGGAAAATAACATCATTCCAGACATACAGTTCGGCTTCCGGGAAAAACACTCGACGCTACACCCATTAATTAAATTCCAACAGGACATCACCGTTGCACTAAATAGCCATCGTGTAACCGTCGGATGCTTTCTGGATGTCGAGAAAGCATTCGACAGTGTATGGATAGAAGCCCTTATCCATAAACTGTATCTACAAGGTTTGCCATCGTCACTAATAAAAATTCTTTTTTCTTTTCTCTCTTCTAGAAACTTCTTCGTTCAACTAGAGAACTGCAGATCTTCAATCAAGAGTATCAGAGCTGGAGTTGCCCAAGGATCCAAACTCGGACCATTCCTCTACAGCTTGATGACAAGTGACCAACCTGTTCCAACTGAGTGCGAGACACTTCTTTTTGCTGACGATTCGCTTTCATATGCCACATCTATGTCCCCTTTGATTGCTGTCAAGAAGGTAGAAGCCCACATCCACAGACTGTTCCAATACTACAAGAAATGGGGTATCAGGATTAATACATCCAAGTCTGAGCTTGTGTGCTTCAGAAGACCCTCCAACGGCAGAGGAAGATCAGCAGCAAACTGCAGAAATCTGAAGGTAGAACTCCCTGACGGATCGACAATAACGGCCAAGGACAACGCAAAGTACTTAGGAGTACACTTCAACAACTTGCTGAAATTCAATCCCCACTCGAGAGCTGTGTTGAGGAAAGCCAACTTAGCGTTCCATCGGCTTCACCCTTTGATGAAAAGACAGACTGGACTAAGTCAACCAACGAAACTCCTGATCTACAAGCAGCTTCTGAGGCCAGTCATCAGCTACAGTTTTCCCGTATGGTACACCATCTCGAAGTCAGCAATGAAGGAGCTACAACTATTCGAAAGAAAAATCTTAAGGATCTGCACCGGACTTTTTTTCGACCATCAGCGGCAGAAACATTTTAGCAACAAACGACTCTACGAGGAAGCCAAAATAACGACACTGGACAAACATCTGCTTCAATCAGCAAGAAAATTTGTAGCAAACATCGTCAACCACCCAAACCAACTGATGAGAAGGATGACCACTCAACAACGACATCCCGAACCGAGGTACCTCTGTGCTATGGATATCCTGGACGAGAACCTACAACCAACGGACAACGATGAAGAAGTTTTTTATGCTGGCACGCAGTCAGCTCATCACCGCGGCTAAACGCCATCACCACCCAACCCAACTCAAACATACACCACAACATGACAACCGGGACGGAACAACCCGAGATCATCAAAGTCAAACGACTTTTAATTTAAGCTTTCATGTATCTAATATAATATTTTGTAATTTAAAAACTTGCCATTGTATAACGTAAGGCCCCCTATGTGCCAACAAAACCAAAAATATCATTTATGTACTAGTTATAAGTTATTATATTTAAGACAAATTGTAAATAGAAAATAAATATACTGTGTGCAGTCGCAGTGAAACAGTGAAACAGGTAAACTTCAGTTCTTCTCAGAACTCCGTGGAGGTAAGACCTCTTCGTTAAAGGGATGTTAGCCTTACTTTTAGTTAGTATGGTTGTTGGGCGTGGGCTTTTAGGATTTATGGGTCTGGGGAATGTTTGAATGGGGCGGGTAGTTGGCAGGGGGGGTGGTTTTGTAGGGGAAGGGGAGGGGTTTTTGGTGGAGGGGGGGGGGGGAGTTTTTGTGTGTGTCATTTTTTAGGGGGAGGGGAAATTTTTTCGGGGGGGGGGGGAATTTTTTAAATTGTTTTTTGGGGTGTGTTTAGTGTTTTCAATTTTTTTTTTCTTTTTTTTAACGCTTGAAAACCACTAACCAGGCGTTTTAGAGTTTTTTCAACGTTTTGGTAATTTCACTCATTTTCAGCTTAAAAAGAATTTTTTTTCGAAAAGAAACTTCTACACCCAACCTCGCACATACCTCAAATCCTATAGTGGGCCAGAGCTTTTTACACGATCAAAATGTAAACTAAGAACGCTGTTGTAACGATTTATAGCTTAAAAAAAGTTCTTTTAAGGGCTATGATAATGATTGAAAAGAGAAGTGATCTTTTTTTCATCAGAATTCATTGTTTTCCCACCCAAATTAAGAAAAAGGTAAAATATCTTCTCATTTAGCGTTTTGAACATATTTTTTTTTTTATTTTTTAGCATTTAAAAACTATTTAAACGTTTTTGATTGTTGCAAAAGAAACTTTGCTACACCCAGCCTCGCACATACTCCAAATCCTATAGTGGGCCAAGCAGGGGGGTTGCAGGGGGGCAGCATGCCCCCCCTTACATGCCGAGCTTTTTACACGATCAAACTGTAAGCGCTAAGAATGCTGTTGAAATGATTTATAGCTTAAAAACAGTTCTTTTAAAGGCTATATATGATTTTAAAGAGAGTGACCTTTTTCAATAGAATGCGTTTTGATTAAGAAAACTGCCAGGCAAGGTACTTTTGTGCAAGAAAACTCTTACATCGGCGCCTGCCAGGCGACTTTACATACCCTAAGCGGAGCAACGGAGTTGCGTGAGCGGGTGTTTAGGCGAAAGAGGGAGTTAAAATCCTTGGATCCCGCGCAGCGGGCCAGGCAAGGTACTTTTGTGCAAGAAAACTCTTACATCGGCGCCTGCCAGGCGACTTTACATACCCTAAGCGGAGCAACGGAGTTGCGTGAGCGGGTGTGTAGGCGAAAGAGGGAGTTAAAATCCTTGGAACCCGCGCAGCGGGCCAGGCAAGGTACTTTTGTGCAAGAAAACTCTTACGTCGGCGCCTGCCAGGCGACTTTACTAACCCTAAGCGGAGCAACGGAGTTGCGTGAGCGGGTGTGTAGGCGAAAGAGGGAGTTAAAATCCTTGGAACCCGCGCAGCGGGCCAGGCAAGGTACTTTTGTGCAAGAAAATTCTAATATCGGCGCCTTTTGTGCAAGAAAACTCTTACATCGGCGCCTGCCAGGCGACTTTACATGCCCTAAGCGGAGCAACGGAGTTGCAGGAGCGGGTGTGTAGGCGAAAGAGGGAGTTAAAATCCTTGGAACCCGCGCAGCGGGCCAGGCAAGGTGCATATTCGTAATCTAGGAAGTGCCACCTTTCAATTGATGCATCGCATTATATGAAAAATCGACTTAAATCTTTAAACGCGATTTGCGGCTAAACTAGACGTTCTAGAGGCATCAAAGTTTACACTTTTAAACTTATATTGCAGCTAAACTAAGCGACCTAGCGACTTTAAAAATTCATATTCGTGACCTAGATTCGGTACCCTTCTAAAAAATCAAAAAAAAGTTGGTAAAAAAAGTGTTTTCCAAAACTTTCAAAAAAAAAAAAAAAAAACCCGATCCAAAAAAAAGACACTTTTTCAACCCAGAGAAAAGTGCCCAACCCAACCATAGCATTGCGAGCAACCCCCCTACTACACAAAAGCATCCCATCCTAAAAGCACCCATTCCAACTAGCCAATGAAAAACAGGTTTAATATCGCCTTTAACGATGCGCTAGGTACCGAGTTCTAATAAGAACTGATTTAATTCAATTCAATTCAATTCAATTTTGTTTTATTGAACATAATATATACAATTTGGCTTATAACTAATATGATACTATGATAAATTTACATTTGTTGGCACATAAGGGGCCTAACGTTATACAATGTCTTAAGTTTAACAAATTATAGATATATAAATTACATGTCAAAAAAAATTTTTAATTAAAAGTCGGCTGACTTAATCGTCCTCAGGGTGTTCATTCCCGGTTGTCAATGGTGTTTTTGGTGTAGGTTGGGGGGAAGTGGGGTTTAGCCGCGGTAGAAGGCTGACCCAATGTCAGCGTAGAACGATACTGCTTCCTCGTTGTCCATGATTATGTTGTCATCAAGAGTTTCCATCACACTGAGGTACCTTGGCTCCGGATGTCGTTGTTCAGTGGTCATCCTTCTCATTAGCTGATTCGGGTGGTCGATGATGTTCCGTACTAGTCTCTTCGCTGAAAGGACTAGGTATTTGTCTAGCGGGATTATATTGGCTTCAGAATAGAGATGTTCGTTCCTGTAGTGTTTCCGCCGCTGCCGGTCGAAGTACAGGCCGGTGCAAATTCTGAGAATCTTCCTTTCGAATACTTGAAGCTCCTTCATGGCTGTCTTCGAGATTGAAAACCAGACTGGGAAGGAGTAGCTTATGACTGGTCGTAAGAGCTGCTTGTAGATCAGTAACTTCGTTGGTTGACTTAGTCCTGTTCTTTTCTTCATCAGTGGGTGTAGGCGGTGAAAGGCCCAGCTGGCTTTTCTGAGAACATTTCTTGAGTGTGGGTTGAACCTCAGCAACTCATTGAAGTGGATTCCCAGGTACTTCACATTCTGTTTGGCAGCTATGGTGGATCCGTCAGGGAGTCTCAGGACCAGGTTTCTGCAATTGGCTGCGGTGCGGCTACCTCTACCAGTTGAAGGCCTCCTGAAGCAGACAACTTCGGATTTGGAAGTGTTGATCCGGATGCCCCATTTCTTGTAGAAATTGAAGAGTCTGCTGATGTGGGCCTCTACTTTTCGGACAGCGATAAGCGGTGACATTGATGATGCATATGTAAGCGAGTCATCAGCATATAGCAGGTTCTCGCATCCAATTGGGACAGGTTGGTCGGATGTCATCAGGCTGTAGAGGAAAGGGCCAAGTTTTGAGCCTTGGGCGACTCCGGCTCTGATGTTCTTCATGTTTGATTTACAGTTGTCCAGTTGTACGAAAAATTTCCTGAAAGAAAGAAAAGAAAAAAGAATTTTTATTAGTGGCGGAGGTACCTGTAATAGATGAAGTTTATGAGTTAGGGCTTCTATCCAAACGCTATCAAATGCTTTCTCGACATCTAGAAAGCATCCGACGGTGACACGATGACTGTTAAGGGAGGTGGTGATGTCGTGTTGAAACTTCAGCAGCGGATGCAGCGTTGAGTGCTTTTCTCGAAAGCCGAACTGCATGTCAGGGATGATGGAGTTTTCACTGCAGAATTTCTTCAGTCTCCGGAGGATTACTTCTTCCAGTAATTTGCTGATATTGTTGAGAAGTGATATTGGCCTGTAGTTGGATACTAGGTTGGAAGCACCTTTCTTCGGGATTGCCACAATCTTCGCTGTTTTCCACGTCTGGGGGAAGTAACAGTTGTTGATGCAGTTGTTGAGGATGATTGTGAGGAAAATCATTACTGCTTGAGGAAACCTTTTCAGGATGTAATTGGAGACACCATCTGGTCCAGCTGATTTTTTTGGCTTTAAATTGCCGATGATCTCTGCTACCTCCTCTAGATTGCATAGATATGGACTATCGGTGGGATCACTTGCTGGATTGGTGTCGTCGAAACTGATTATATCCGGATTTGGCTGTAGGGTCAGCTGAATTGATGCCTCAACTTCTTGTAGGAACGTTGGATCAGTAGGTGGGTTCGGCTTGAAGTTTCCTTCGAAGTAGTTGGCGAACGCTTCCACCTTGTCCTGGGCTGAGGTTGCTTCAATGTTGTTGCTGATGATGGATTCTGGCATCTGTGGCTGTTTTCCGATGATCCTATTGATGTTTTTGAAGGCATCAGGTCCTGGCTTAATTGCTTGCAATCTTCTCTGGTACTGGATATTGTTGTGGTGTTGAATGGAGTTCCGGAACATGATGTTAACTTGCTGTAGCTCATTCCAAACTGTCTGGTAGTTGATGTTTCTTGTATTTAGCTCGCTTTGATGGATCCGCTGGAGTCGTTTTCTTAGCCGCTGTCTGTGAGCATACAAATTCTGGACGTACTCAGGGAGATGGTGGTATCTATCTTTTGGCGTCCTAGGCCGCTTTTGCTTCTCCAGGGCTTCAGATACGGCATGTTGGAGGTTGTCAATAGCTGCATCGATTTCGGTATCCAGCAGATTCCTGTTTGAAGGTGGAAGAGTTATGCTGTCTTCGATGTCCCTGTGAAGTTTTTCAATATCTAGCCGTCTGAAGTTGATGAAGTTCACAGGAGCTTCTGTCGTAAGGAGTATGGGTTGCTCGAGGTTGATGGCAAGTTGAACAGCTTCATGGTCCGAGTCGCTTTGCACTATTGTGCAGATATAATTCCGGATTTCTGGAAGAATATGCACTAGGTTGGAGGAAGCAAGGAAGAAGTCCAGCGTCGATGGTGTTCTAGGGAAGGTGGGTTTCGGCTGGGATATAACCACCAGAGAATGTTCATTGCTGTTCAATTCCATCCAGTCTACGATTGCTTTGCCTTCGCTGCTGATTTTGGAGTCGAGCCATAGGTGATGTCTCGCATTGAAATCACCTCCAATGATGCCATATGTACTTTGCTTCAGGAAGCTGTTGAGGATGAGCAGGTCACAGTGTATGTTCCTTGCAGAGGATGCGCATTTGAAGTATGTACTGACGACTGTAAGGGTCTCACCTCTTCCCAGGGTCATCGTGATGGCAGTGGCTTCGCTAGTCTGTAGTCCAGGGATGATGACTTCTGTTGTATTGGGGGAGAATTTGTCTTTTATGAAAACTGCTGTTCCAACGCGGTCCTCGTTTTTGTCTTGCCGGTACGTTTTGAATCCTTTGATGTTGATGTTGTTGCGCCTGGTGACGTTGGTCTCACTGATGAGAGCGATGTCCGGGCTGTTGTTCTTCATCCACAAGTTAAATGTCGTCCTCTTCTCTAGGCTGTACAATGAATTGACATTGTACGTCAGGATGCGGAGCTTCTTTAATTGCATATTTCGAAGAGGAAGGTGGCCAACGCCACGGACTTCTCACCATCGTTAAGTTCGGCGTAGTTCGGTGGAACAGCACTCCTAGCTTTACCCATGATTGTCAGCAAGTCGGAGCCAAAGATCCTCTGGACTTCACTGTTTAAATTTACTGGAGCTGCAGTTTTGGCTGGTCCGGTTTTTGCTGGGATTATCCTTGGTACTGGTCGAGGTGCGGTCGTCTTGGCTGGAGTTTTTGAGATGGGTTGTGTCTTTGAGGGAGCTGGTTTTGGTGCCGGGGTTCCTTTTGCCATTGCTGCATAGCTCACTGCCGGTCGAGTGATCAAGCAAGCTGACTTAGAAGCAAACTCTTGGTGAGCCCGCTTCTCCGCCATCAGCCTGTTCCTCTCCGTCAGACGAGCCTTTAGAGTTGGGCATCCCTTAAAACTGGCCGGGTGTCCAGTTTTTTGGCAGTTGGCGCACCATACATCCAATCCAGTGTTTTCTTTTCTTTGGCACTGTCCAGGTTCGTGGGACTCCTTGCACTTCACGCACACGTATTGCCGTCCACAGTTGGTGGCTACATGACCAAAACGTTGACAGTTCCGGCACTGCACGATGTCGTTGGATTTAAGCTTTTCCCAGTGGACTCGCTGATTCATAATCAATGTCTTCGTGTAGACATCCTTGATGTCGCAGGTTTTTGTCAGCTCCACGACGAAGTTATTATAGGTTTTACCCTGAGCTTTCGTGGTCTTGAAAGGCGATACCTTAATGACTGGGAGTCCTTCGATCCGTAGTTCATCTTCTACTTCAATGGCGGCGTAGGTGTGGTGGATTCCCTTCAGTAGCAGCAAGTTTTTCCTGTCCTCCTTTGGTGTAAAGGAGTTATATTGGATTTTGCTGGTTTTAAGGAACTTCTTGACGGCGTCGAAGGATTCCCTGTTTCCAGCGTTGATGACAGTAGTTTTGGTGTTGCGGTTCTTAAAGGTGATGTTCAGGTTCTTGCCTTTGCAGTGGCGGCTAATTTCTGCTATATTTCCTGAGAACACGAAGATTGGCGGCATACCAGAGGCCTTGGCTGGTATCACTGACGTAGTATTCTTGGTGGCTGTTTTCGGTGGCTGGGCAGGAGTAGGCATGACGGCTGTTGTCGTTGTGGCTGGTGGCTGGGTTGTCGGTGACGATGATGTGGTTTTTATAGTCGAGACTGGCAGGGGCGCCTTAGGTCGATTCGTGGCAGAATCTTCGTCAAGTTGGGGGCGCTTCGTGCCGCTGTCCGTCTTATTGTCTGTTTTGCGGGGTCTTTTTTGTCCGGGTAATGGTGAGACATTGGCTTCTTCTTCAGAGCTGGTGGTATCACTGGGCTCTTCTTCAGTGGAAGATTCTTCCTCGCTGCTGGCGGATGATGACTCAATATCATTGTCAATGTCCTCGGTGTCCATGTTGGTTTCTTCAACTACTTCTTCGGTGATTATTGCAAAGGGCTGCACGATGGTGTTAAAAACCATCGCTAATCTCGGGCCATATTCAGGTCCGAGATTGTTGACTATTTTTTTCAGCAATGCTTCCAGTGAAGCAAATGCTGACTCTGGGTTAATTGGTTCCATTGCTGGATTAACCTTTTTCACTTTAACTGATTTATTTTTTTATTACACGGATTAGTACACAAACACTATTTTGAGAAAAACTTTTGTTCCGCGCACTTAATCCACATATATTACTTTGTTTGTTTTGTTGGGATAATCCCTTTTCTTGCTGTTGGGCAGTAAAGCCAGGTAGCCCGCAGGTATACCTGAGTTTAATCCTTTTTATTTAGGGGTAGATTTTTATTTAAATAAATTTCTTCCGCTATTCGTGTGTACGTTGTCACTGCACTGCACTGAATGAACTGTCAACTGATTTAATTCCGAAAATGCTCCAGTATTTATACAAAAAAAAGTCGGAATGTTTGTGCTATGTCTCGTTCTTGTTGATTCTCACACTTTGGTGCGACTTTAACAGAAAGTATTGACATTCTGATACAGGGATGCCGTTTCCGTACTGGTAAATCGAGAAAAATAGTACGAAAATTCGTTCTTGTTGATTCTCATGAGTCTGAGTGACCAAATACATGGGAATGGAATTTTTTCATGGGATGTCGCTTTGTATTAAAAAAAGGAGTGAAACGGCGGGATTTCGTTACTGCGGGATTTTGTTACACAGGATTTTGTTTTGCGGGATTTTGTTTTACGGGATTTTGTTTGGCGGGATTTCGTTACGCGGGATTTTGATACGCGGGATTTTGTTTGGCGGGATTTCGTAGCCAACCCACTACAAACCTGTCAAAATGTCTTCTTGTTTTTAAGAAAATTGAAAATAAAAAAACAAACAAAATTGAACAAAAACGTCTTTTTTACCAATATCATTAAAAAAAATAATATAATGAAATACAAAGGGTGCCCAATAATTTAAGGAAAATAATGCATAGGAGTAATTTCTTAAAAATTGACTCAAAATGGAAAAAAATTACTAAAAATTTGATTTTTGGATAAAATTGGGAATTTTTGGTATCAATTTGATTTTTCAGAATTTTACGTGATTAAGTGCCAATGTTTTTTTACAAAGCTCTTATTAATTCTCAATAAAATTCTGAAAACCAGATGATAAAATCTTTTTTATTTTTTGAGAAATTAAAAAAAAAAAAACGAAAAGTACTCATGTTTGTTTTGGTATGTTTATGCCTCAAAAAATAACTAATTTTTTTGGGAAGAAGTAATTTTTTTTATTTTTTAATTCTTCAAAAACTAAGAAGGAGTTTTCACCTGGTTCTGAGTATTTGAGATTATTAAATCGAATATTAAAAAAAAAAAACAGTGTGCTATCACACAATTTTGAAAAAAAGTCAACTACAAAAAAATCACAGTTTTTTACTTTGAAATTTAATTTTTCAAAAACTCTGCATTTAAAGAACTTGATTTGAAAAGGAAATAAAATAACGGAATATTTGCTTTTAGAAAAGCTATACCGAGCACAAAATTATGTACTTTCATTACGTTTTTTATTTTTTTTCCATTTTAAGTCAATTTTTTAGAAATTTCCCTTTCACGGGGGAGATAGAATCTTTTGCCCATACAATTTTTTTCTAAAATGATCCTAGGAATCAGCCCCCAAAATAACATGCACGAATTAGGGGACACTCTGTACAGCTAAAACATTTTTAGTTTGACTAAAAAAAACACCGTTAGTTTATAAATTAACTTCAGGAAATTCCGTAACCCAATGTTGGTAACCTTCCGTGACAAAGATGTAAATAATGTGATTGTGACATCATTTTCAGAAGCATTTAATCTTCTTACACCATTTAAGGGATACCGATTTTTTATTTATGACAGTGAAACCAGGATAGAATACAAAAAAAAAAAAAAGAAATACACCAACGATGAAAAATGTATCACTTAGATTAGGACTATCAAGGCAAGGACATCGATTGGCAGAGATGATTCATATAGTCGTTCGAGAAAAATACTGCGTATTGCTTGTTGGAAGACACAGGGTTGAAAAAACAGAACGCTCAAGTCAAATATCATGTCAAAATTTAAGGATACAAAAAAAACTTTATCGGGATTATGCATCCACTGAAAAAGAACAGCGATACGCTAAAGGATGGATGTAGTGAGATAAATTAATGGTGGCAAAGATGATGATTGATGTTCAGCTGAGAACATAAATAGATTGCTTTTGATATTGAGTCTGAGTTCTTGTTTAAAGTGATTGCGATTTAGTTTAAAAAAAACAAAATGAAATGGCAAATGCCAGTAAAGTTTAATGTAAAATTCGATTTGTAAACAAACAGCGTTTTTTATTATGATATTAGCATTTTCTTGCTTAGTAGTTTAAAGATTTTGTAAAAAAAAAAATACTAAAGAATTTGACTTATTCTTTGCTTTAAACTTAGTATAAAGTTCTTCAACGACAAAAATATACATATATGTAATTCTAGTGGGGATGATTTTTACACAAAAAAAAAAATATTCAGCTGAGAGTTTTTTTTATTGAACTGTCCAGTCAACTGTCCAGTCAACGAAGGAAAAAATATGCCTTCACCTAGAAATAAATCCAATCGTTTTGAAACTTGGCACACGTATTAAGAGACGCCTGATGATGAAGTGTATAAAAGTCCCCGTGAATCCAAGGCGAGCTCTAGCGGCAGGAAAGTGTAACATGTCGTCTTTTTCGGTTATTCGTGTTTAACCGGCCTTAGACTATATAAAATGTAGCTGTTTTTAGGAAATTTAAAAAATACCAATTTTAGGCGCCAAATAACTTTATAAATATAACAGATATTAAAAATTTAGTTATAATTAATTTTGTAAAGAATTTCATAAGATACTTTTTTGTCTCAGATTATTTTTTGAAAGGACAAACAGTTCCTAAGATAAACACGGGAAACCAAAAAGGCTACATGTTAATCTTTCCTACCGCTAGAGCTCGCCTCGGATTCATGGGGAGTTTTATACACTGCATCTTTAGGCCTCTCTTAATAAGTGTGCCAAGTTTCAAAACTGTTGCTAACCCTTAAACAAAAATAAAGATAATTTTTAAAATTTTTGAATGTAATATTATATAAACTTCTAATACCTACTGTAATAAAAATCAATGACAAAATCAACCAAACCATAAAGAAGATACATATACTGAAAAAAATCCAAAAATAATTCAATTGAAAAGTCCAGGGGAAAAACGGCACAAATCCATTTAAAATAATTCCGAGAAAAATGAAAATATAAGTTAACTTACTTATAAACGCTAAATTGAAAGGGAAATGAAAAATCCAAAAAAGCAGTTCTGTTCTAAGACCCAGAACATAATTTTATTTCATAAACATTTACATTTAATACAATTATTTTAGAGAATATATAGTATGTGACTTGTACCATTTCTCCAATAAAATTAGTACATTATCAGTGTTAAATTACTATACTAAGCAATAAAAAGCCTAGGGCATATAGGCTTAGTTGGGACAAGAAAAAACTTCCATAGCAGGGGGTCATTATCCCCCTGTTTAGGCGGTAGAGACAATATTCTAAAAAATTGGCTTGAAACAGAAAAAAAATCATTAAAACAACAACGGTAACACTAACATAGTCATGCTATATTCTTTATTTTAAGCCCAAAAATTCATTCTTGTATTTTGTCCTTAATTCAAATTATTTAAGTAAAAAGTTTTTGAAAGTAAAAAGTTTTTTCAAACTAAAAATTTTGAGAAAAAAAAATTCAAAAATTGTGTTTCGACTAATTTTTTTTTTTCAAAATTTTACGTTATTAAGTAGTATTTCTGGTTCCAATATTCAATGATCCTATTTATTTTAAGTCAAAAACTAAAAACCATATGCTTAAATATGCATTAATGTATTCTTGTTTTTGAGAAAATTGAAATGAATTCTATGGACTTGTGCCATTCTTCTATACAATATTTTGGACTTGTGTCGTTCTTCTGCAGCACGGCATTTCTTTTTAATGGTTTTTCTTGTAGAATAACCACTTTTTTGCAAAAAGTTAAAAGGACATAAAAAGCTACAAAATGTGATCATTAGTTTAATTTTGAAAAAAATTGGACTTGTGCCGTTTTTTTTCAAAAAACCAGGAACGAAGTTAAATCAATTTGTTGTTTAGCAGCTATACCAGTTCTAGCCCGCTGAACTTATCTTTCGGTACGCCAGTGGTCAGCCCTCATTTTATAGATTTTGAGCCTGATGGATTTCGAAATGCACTTAGAACTAGTTTTTCAGTGCGAGATTAAAATTAAGGCCCAGTTCAATCACCAAATTTGGTGGGTTAACTCGGTATTTAATGATATTTTACTTTCCTAGTTTTTTTTTAGGTCGATTTGCATATTTTTTTTTTTTTTTTGAAAAATTGTTTCTTGAGTTTACTGTAAATAAATTTATGTTCAGAAATATCTAAATCTAATTAAACTCACCTCTGAAAAGTTAATGATTCGAAAATATGATTTGTGAAATCTAATATTTGTGTGTAATTCCAGCATGATAGCGCTTTTAGCTGTGGCTGAAGCTTCAATTCAACGATAAAATCATATCGTGAAATAAATCAGTTATTTGGTAGAAGATAAAAGATTTTAGGTCCCACGCCACTTTATTACTTCTACGTACAGGAATTAAAGTCTATGGTTTGTAATGATAAGTCGCTAGCCAATATATACACATACTACGCAGCCTTCTTTTATAGTGAGATCCAAATGTTGAATGGGCCGACAAGATGTGTTGTATTAGAAGCTGCCAAGAGACTATGACTGAAATGTCTTTTTCTTTTCTTCAAATAATGCCTTATATTATTCTTAATTAAAGTTTTAAGTTTAATAGATCCTTAAAAAAAACACCTTGTGCGTTATTATTTTGTTCTAAAATTGAATAAGTGTTTTTCCACCACCCAAAAATGTCCCTTAAAAGTGTCCAAAAAAAACTAATAAATTATAATAATCTACAACGAATAACAATAGATATACAGTGGAGCATTATGAATGAAGAAAAACATTAAAAATACAAACAAAGCAGCTTCCAAGACAATTCAAATTCCCTCTCAAAACTTCAATAAAATTCTTTCTTAATAAAAATTAAAACGCAACCAAACGGTCTATAGAACAATAATCCTAAGCATTTTAAAAATACCATAATAAAGGTGAGAACTTTGAGGGAATTAAACAATACTTGAAATGATTTAGGTTACGACCGAACGACGACGAGTAATCCTCTTCGCCAATAATAATTCAAAATAAACAATTTTGGGTCACATAATTTGAACATTTTTCATGAAGTGTGTTCTGTTCAATCTGCCAGGACAAAGACCGGAAGAAGGAGCAAGTGGCTGATGGAATAATGAATAACAATAACAATAACACACCTCTACCTACATAATCATAATCTTTTTCAACCGAGCACGAAAATTGCCTTGTAGCCATTCAGAGCATCAATTTGTGTTTTTTTTTTCTGCTTTTTTTGCCCCTAAATGGAGTCATTCGGCTGGAGGAATTTTTTGTTTATTTTGCTAAATTATATCGGTTAATGAATTACTGTCCCGGGAGAAGTTGTAAAGGTCTTTAGATGTTTATTCTTTGCTTTGATGGAAAGAAAAGGGAGTGGCCATGAGGAATTTAAATTGTTGTCTCTGTATTTTTTTTAGAATTTAGGAATAGGAAGAAAGGCAAGAAAAGGATTTTTCTTAATATTACAAAATTGGGATTCTATTGTTTGAAATTGAAGTATTTTGTTCAGAATTATAAAAAATGAACGGTTTGTTGCACGCAAACACATTGAAACGAAAAAAAAAAAAAAAAAATAAAATTAAAATTGATGGCTCAACAGCTCATAAAGAACTAGGGCCTAGTGACTTACAACTGTCAACCATTCTTGTGCCATGCATGTCTGAAGGAATAGAGGGGACCTAGAGTTTATTGCCAAATCTGAACGGCATCGGCAGTGGCCCTGAAAAACACTTTTGTGAGAATCGAACCCCAGAAGTCTGGCGTGACAGTCCAACGCACTAACCATTACTCCACGCACCTCATATGGAATATTTGCAAAAAAAAAAGATGCTTTATAAATGGTCAGTAATTGGTCAAAAAAGGTCAACTATTTTCAGAAATTGGTCAGGCTTGGTTCAAGCTTTTCAAGGACATTTTTTAGCACCTCATTTATGGGGTATTCGAAAAAAAAATATAAACAACTTACCCACTTGAAAAGTAACTGAATCATATTAAAGGTCAGCTAGTTTAAGAAATTTCTCAGCTATAGATGAATTTTCAAAAAAAAAAAAAAATCAAGGTCAAGGTCATTGACCAATTTCTACTACTGCCTGATCTTTAATAAAAATAAAGTTTCTTTTAACAATGTACATACTTTTTTCGAATATCCCACGAAATATTGCGTTTTAGAAAGGTACGACAGCATCTAACTGATGAGCCCAACTGTCGTGCCTGGGCGAAACGCATTGGACTAAAGGTCGCAAAAAATTCCATTTGAATTTAATTCAATACAGTCCACTAAACAACAACAAAAATATTTTTCTTTTATTTTTGTTATTTTTCTTCTTAGTACAAATTCTTAGTACAAATTGAAAAAAGTTTAAAAAATTTATTAAAAACCTGTGACTGACCAATTACTGAATTTGATTTAAAAGATCTTTATAACGATCTGGTGGCTTTTAATCGGTTTAATTTTTTTGCGAATCCCTAATGTGCTGTTACCCCTCTGCGTCAGTCAAATTTTTTTCCTCTGACACATTAAGAAATTTCAAAATATCGATAGTTCAAAATTCGGCAATTTTGAGTTTTTGACAAAGTTTTCGGAAACAATATACAGCCATCGTACTCGTAATTAATGTTTCCTTGCATTGACACTATTTTTAATGAAAATACCTATGCGGGTAAAATGGAAAAAAAATCAAAAATAGCCAAAAATCGATGAAAAAATTTATATTATTCAAAAACTCACTCACGCGAAAAATTGAGGGTAAGTCGAAAATTTGGCAAAAACGGGTCAATTTATTTCTCTTTCTACTTTTTAAAAATATAAAAATTATTTCCAGAAACTATAACCCTGATTTATGGTAGTTTTTTTCTCCAACGTTATTTTTTTACATTTTTGCTTTTAAACGTTCATAATGTCGAGTTTTAGATTTTTTAAATTTTTTGCATATATCCATGGCTTTTTTATAATAAAAGAATCTTTTGTTTACAAAAACAACCAACTCTCTAAGATTTTTCATTTGGAAAATAGATTCTAGACTTTTATCTTTGTTTACCCTAATTTACCCTATTGAAATTGCGATTTTTGAAAAACCATGTATATGGAATTTTATAAATTAAATTTAATTTTATATAGATTTTTTTTTATTTCCTTAAGACATACCATCCGAGATTTGTCACATAATTGTAAAAACCCGAAAAATTACCATTAAAGCGTAGCAGCCCTATGCCTTGACCTTGAACACTTTGCGCTAGGCAACCTCTATACGCAAAATGTTTGTTTAGACACTAGCTACAAAGCTGTGTACTTCTTATCTGGTACCTCAATGAGGGTAGGTCGTTCTATAGCGTGATTTTAATCTATACTAAAAAAGGTAAAATTAATTGTTGTTAAATAAAAAATTAAAAACAATAAAATACAAAAGCAATTTCAAAGTTAAGAGCCTACGACTTCTAGAAGGCTTCGAGGGTTATAAAAAAAACAATATATGTACTAGTTTATGTATGTAAATAGTCTAATCATAAAAAGAGATTAAATTCATTTAATTAAAATATTGGTTCACTCGGGCGTATACGTACTTCATTTTTATTTTATTGAATCTTTAGAACAAATTTACTACAATTCTTATATTTGTACGTTTAGTTGATTTCTGGTAATTGAAAAAGTTATTTTGATGAAGAAAAGAGCAAAACTTGTACGGAATTGCGTTTGGGTTAATTCTATTTGCGTTTGGGTTAAATCTATTTGCGAATGCTATATATTCTTTGTTTAATTTTTTTTGTCAAAGATGTGATAAAATTCTGGTCAGGGTAGGGGTGGCAGATTTTAAATAGCCCAGGACGGCAGAAAACCTAAATACACCACTGTATCTACACACAGGGTGTCCCGAAACTCAACGTCAAGCGGGTACCGGGAGATAGGGTAGGCTGTACCCGTTCTTAATATTGCTATTTTTACCTAACCAAGCAAGATGGATTTTTTTGTCACTATTCCCAGACCGGGTACAACCTACCCTATCCACCCGGTACCCGCTTGACGTTGAGTTTCTGAACACCCTGTATACATGTACATGTATATTTCCATAAAATAAAATATAAATCTTCAATTAGTTTTTCCAACTTTGGTTATCGTTGCAATTTCTGAATCTCTGGATGACTCTAACAAAATGAAAACTTGAAAAATTATCAACCAAAAACAATGGATTTTAACTACTTTTGGCATTTATAACCATGCATTAATATTTTTGAGATAAAACTTAACAATCTTTTTTTAGAATGCAATAAATTCAAATATAATTATCCTTGACGAATTATTTCACACGTAGTAAAAATAAAAAAAAAAGAGCAAAATCACTTCTTGCTGAACCCATAACCCATTTATTTTATTTTAAAAGCTGTCTGCTTTTTAGATAAATTGTTCATTTCTCTTGTCTATTTCTGCATCTGCACAAAATGAGAGCACTATAAAATCCTTATGAATCTAAAAAAAAAAAAAAAAAACAAAAAAGCACTGTTTTTCGTCAATAACGAAATTTCATCTTGTTGATTCAATTATCTGATTTTTTTTTTATAGCAATATTTAATAAATGTCTTCAATATAATCCCCCATAGTCTGTTTGGCAGTGTTTACAGAAATTAATAAAATGTCTCTCATATTTTATCATAATAACATAAGGTTCGTTCCTTTACTTTGAAGTTCTACGACTTTCTGTACATTTTAGTACAATTTTGTTTTCTATATGAACTTTGACGGAACTTTGGACTGAAATTCAAACAAATGCACAGAAAATCACAGAGTTTCAAAGTAAAGGAACACATCTTATGTGTTGTTGGACACAGACCTGCATAAAGCTGCCTGTAGGATTCAATGCGAAAATAAGCAAATTCAGGGTGATTCGAATAAGGTACAGAAAAGCTACTATAGTGTGCGTACAGGTTTTAAAGGTGTCATATTTTCTGTATTTATTTCAAAATATGTACATATAACAAAAGAAATCTTAATACCTCTTGTGGGCTTTAGGTCAGTGTTTTCTTTTTATTTTATATATGTATGTGACATTTCGGGCTTAATTACACCCTTATTCAGACCTATTTTAAAAAAAAAATTCAATACTTACATACCTACATAAAAATAACTAAACTTACAGATTATATAAAATTTTAAAGATAACGAAGCGTTCTTATGTTGTTTTTAGCAAATTCAATTTTTTAAAATATCTTTTAAAATATCTTTAAAAAGACGTTTCAAAAATTGTATTTAATTCGAATATCAAAATTCAAATGTATGTATATAAAAATATATCAAAACATATACATATTCGTTCAAACAAAAGAAATTTTTGACGAAGAATATTATTTGATTGATAACATAAAGGAATACGGAATTTTGTTCACACAGAATTTACAATTAATTTACAAAAAATTGGTCACAAAGAATTTTTGGAATACAGAATAACGCCCTGTTCTCCTAATTTTCCTAGTTTAAACAGAAGTGGCAACTCTCTTAACAAAAAATATGCCTTCACTAGTGAACTGATGAGTATAAGTGAGATTTTTAATAACAAAAATTTGTTGCGTTGGGCGCCATTTATGTAATTGAAATTAATCATTTGAATTTTTACAACTAGGCATTTAAAAAAATTTGCTATTTAAAACAACATCAATAATATTAAAACTATAGCCCCCTATTGCACGTGCACACGTGTACTCGTGTTACACGTGTAATTAAATTATTTGTGTTTGAACACGTGTTTTTATATTTACACGTGTATTTATTGTTGCACGTGTATTTAAAAATACACGTGTAATTACTTGAAAACCGTTTTTATGATGTTTTATCTAAAGATAATTTTTGTTTTGTGAAATAGTAAAAATTTGATCTCGAATAGAATTTAATCGGAATTTCAATCCAATTCTTGAATGGCTTTAGTTTTAATAAATCATAAAATCGTCTTATGCTACATTAACTTCAATTTATAAGTCAGTCCCTTATATATTTGAGCAAATAATTTTTTGATACTTACTTTTTTTATTACACGTATACACGTGACACGAATACACGTGTAGCTAAATACACTCTTAAAATCAAGAGCTCTAATTAAAACACAACATTCATAAATGCTCAGGTATAAATATATACATTTGTATTTAACTTTTAGGCTAGGCGCATATTGAGACGCGATCGGCGCGTGTGACGTGACCTGACGCATGTGACATGACCTGATTAATAGAAACGTGTCATGTCGTTATCCGCATATTGAATCACGAGTCTCGTGTCAACATTTTATTGAAAACATTATTTATATTGAAATTGAACTATGAACTTACGAAAACATATAAATAGAAAATTCTAATTTTTCTTTAATTCAAAAATAAAAATCCCACAAAAAACTATAATTGTTCTAGTAATTAGCAATTTATTTTTTATTTTTTCAATTTTATCCGAAAGTTTGTATTTTTTTTGACAGGAAATAAGTAAAAAACGTGCACGTGCAAAGTCTCTCAAGGAAAACTGTGTTTCAATCGCGTGTTTTGTAAAACGTGTGTCAGGTTATGTCACGTCGCTCCATCAATATGCGCTGTTCAATTGATTTATATTTTTTACAAAAAATCGTGCTGTGCTGTGTCACGTCACACGCACCGGTCGCGTCTCAATATGCGCCTAGCCTTAAACTAATCTGTTCCAACTAATATTATTCAAAAAAAGAATACTAATTTTGAAAATAATTTAAAATATTTTCGATTTTTTTTCCATAAAAACGTTATACATATCTAATAATTTTTTTTTTCAATAAAAAATTCGTTCAGTGTAAGGACAACACTTCATCCCAGACTATAAAAACTCCTAGATAAAATTAAATTAAGCTGAAATTTGTGTCTTACATTTTTCATTTTTTGTTTCGCTAAATGGGTTTGACTCTTTAACTTTTTATTTAATAACGCGCATGCTATTATTTTGTTGTTAGATATTTTTGTTTCTCTTGTTAACTTGTCTTTATTGCACTTTAATGCTTTAACTAAATTTCTGCTAATGGATTGGTTGCAGATTTTTTTTTTATTGTATTTTCAATGAAGCCGTAACCATTTATATTCATCCATCCATCAAAGCTCAAAAATAGTTTTGGTAGGAAAATAAATGAAAACGATATAAAAAAGTTTCTCATATATCATATCCATTTGGCTAACAGAGAATTCATGGTTGTTCGGTCTCATGAGAAATTTCCCGAAATCCACATGACAGGGACGATTTTTTATGCTTATAGTAAAGTCGTGTTGGATGTCTTGAGTTTGTGTGTCATGGAAGTGACGTTTCTGAACTTTGAAAGACAGGGAAATATTTTTTTTTTTATTACTACCCTTTTCTAAAGTAGTTGACGTTGGAAATGTTATTTAGCCATGATGTTCGGATTGGCTATATAACTATGAGAATGAGAAGATCCTCATAAAGGATTCTGGAACAAAAGTTTTTCTTTTTAGCGTCAATCACATATTGAATAACGTCTGTTCTGGTTAAAGTATTTTAAAAAATGAAGGAGTAGGAGTTTCGTTTAGTTTTTTAAGTTTTTAAGAGAAAAACAAAAGAAAATTTCGCAAAATAAAATAACTAAACGAAATTAATGACTTTGTTTGTATGATTAATGGTAGGTTTATAAGAAAATCGTGTTTTAATTAAACGTATCCTTGAATAGATTTTTTCAACCACATGTTGTAGTTTATTTTTATTTTTTACTTTTAGGGATTTATAAATATGATACACGGTAATGTACCTTTATTTTTCTAATTAAAAAGAAAATTAAATAAAAATAAAATATTACGCTTTGTTTGTTTTTAATTCTATGAAAAAATATGCTAGACACTATTCGACCAAGAAATCAAACAGAAAAATATTTGCTGATTTTAATCCGCTTTCAAAATTTCTACTTAAAGAGAGTTGTTGCCAGAATGAAGATGGATGCCTTAAATCTTGTCAAAAATAAAGGGAGAAATATTTTTGATTGAAATTCAATTGTTGTTGTAAAAAAAAAAAACATGAAGATACATATATGATAAACAAAAATACCCTAAATTGAAAAATTATCAAATTCATAAATCTCATCACAGTTCACAAAGCTGGAAATATTAGGTCAATTAAAAGATGGCTGACTAAGTATTTATTTATTAATTTTTCAACAAAGCACAAAATACACAAAACAAATCCAATATCCATATCAATTAATTCCGCAAGAAAAACCCGCCTCATCAAATATTAAAGTTGTACATAACCTAAAATATACCATAACATTGCTAAGCCAAAATTGATTAAAAATTTAAAACTTTTGCCAATTAAAATACGATTCAGGGAATTTCATTTTCCCAAGGTAAATTAATAGGCTAAGTGGTCTATCTTTAGTTATAGAAACAATTTCTATTGATGCTTTTGGAAAATTTTAGAATATGGATGATAAGATTCCATAAATTAGTAGTGTTTTAGAAAATCTAAACTTATATTGGTTTTCAAATTTATAAATTGGTATTTAATGTGGTAAGATAGATTTTCACACTAAACTTCGGATATTGGTAGGTAGAAGATATTATATTCCTTGTACTATGTCAGCATACATTTATACAATACTAGCTGACCCGGCAAACGTTGTTCTGCCATATATATTATTTCTAGTGACTATTTTGGTTGTAAAATAAAAAATATCGAATGTATTAAAAATGTGTTTTAATGTTTAACGATCGATAAAATAAAACGAATCTGATCGATACAAAAAATTAAACGATTTGAACGAAAGTTAGTTTTAAGTTTATGCTGCCGGTAATGTAATTCGATAAACAAACGTGAAAACGTTCGTGATTATTATGTTCTTTTGAGAAGAAAAAAGTCGTAAGCACTATTGGTGCGGAGAAGTTCAGAAATATCGGTGCAATCAAGCATTTCATGGCGTATTTCGTTTAAATCGAAAGTTAAATATTAAATTTGAAACTGAAAGTTTACTGTTTTTGTGTGTCTCAGTTCTGTCCTAGGAATTTTTCGGGCCCGATTTCAGATGCAGCTGTACCGGGCCGGTGACCTCAAGTAAGACGACATCGACAGTGGAGACTGGAGAAAGTTTATTCGCCGTTGAGGATAGATTCCACTTGGATATCGAGAAAATATATGAAGATTTGAACGTGTTTGGCATTCCGCCGTGGGAAAATATAGTCTTCCCGAACCCAAGTATGGTGACGGTACATTTTTTGTTGATTATGAAACGGATATGTGGGGATAGAATGAGAGAAAGAAGAATGGAGTGCTGTAGATGATGTCCACCGATAAAAATAAAAAACACCAACCATTAATTTTCTCACTTCAATGCTTTATTTCATTAACTTTTTTGATCTAATAGAGATTGAACGCCTTTGAATTCAATAGGCACGTCTGTGGAAATCATTGGAATATGTAGCAACAAACACATTTTCGCTGGCTTCGAATATATTTATCGCAATTTTTTAAAGAACAATCGCGTGCCATTGCACAGCCGTGGTAGGTTCAAATTCCGAAGTAAAATAACCGAAGATCCTACTTTCAGTCGCAGAAGGTGTATGGTGGCATGCCTGGCAAATACAGTGAGTTCTAAAATCTTGTACGATAATTTACAGTTTCGATGGCAGCGCAAACTGTAACGATCGATTTGTATGGTACCAAGTTGCCTATATCAATGACTGCTGTATATTTAAGTTTAAATATCGTCAACGTTAAAATTGTTTGCTGCCAAAATGGCTATTTCTGCCAGCCACGCATGATTTATATATTGTGAGGGTATATTGGAGAATATGCGGTTAATGGAAACATTTTGCGAATCAACGATTGTGCAAAAATGGGTCGGCGATTTAGTTTGTGAGAATTTTGAATTTGTCGTGGAATGTTTTCTTTGGTTTTTTATTTTTTTTTTTTTGTGCAAAATTGGCAAATTGGTACTAAATTAGTGAGAAAACCCCTGAAAAAGGAATACAAACTTCTCACTTTATTTTAGCTCCCCAAAATTACGCCTGAATAAATCGCCTAATCCAGTAGTATTAAAACCTGAAAAAATATTTCCTTTCGTTGCGTTTTCAAATCAGATTGAACGTTTTCTTCTCAAAATATTGCGTATTTATGTTTATAATACATAAATTTTTTAAGAAACATAATGTTTGATTGCATCCTATCCAACAAAAGGATGAGTATTTTTTTTTAGGTCAATTGTTTTTTCAATTTTTTTAAAGTTTTTGATTTTTATCTTTTTAAGAATTGATTTGAGAAACTTCAAATTTATAAAACGTATAGGTAATTTTGTAGTAGCCCGTGGCGTAATGGTTAGTGCGTTGGACTGGCATGCCAGAGGTCTGGGGTTCAATACCCTCCGCTTCCACCTTAAGTTTTTTTCGGAGCTAATACCTCTTGCGAGGAAGTGACAAATCCTCCAAGAGTATCTCTTGTCATAGAAAAGTGCCGCTCACCTTAGCTGTTCATATTCGGCAATAAACTGTAGGTCCCCTCCATTCCTGTAGACACGCACACGGGAATGGTTGAGAGTTGTAAGTCGCTAGGCCCTGGTTCTTCATGAGCCGTTTGTGCCACCAAATTTAATTTTTATTTAATAGGTAATTTTGGTCTAGATTTTTGAAAAAAAAAATTTAATTAAAAAAAACAAGTTTTTTGATTTTTTTTTTAAATTTTTGAAAAAATAAATATTTTTGGTATGTCATTTTTTTTTTGCATTTTTTGATTTTATATTTTTAAGTGTTGTTTTAAAAAACTCTAAACTGTAGCAACGAATAGATATTTTTATTCTTCATTTAAAAAAAAAATAAAGTTTGGGAAAAATGAGCTTTTTGATTGTTTTTCGTTTTTGAAAAAATAAATAATAAATTTGGGAAAAATGATTTTTATCTTCTTAAGGGTTAACTTAAGAGTATACATCGATAATTTTAATATTCATTTTTGGAAAAAAAAAAATTGATATTTTTTTTTTTGATTTTTTATTAATTTTTGAAAAAAAAAATATATTTTTTTTAGGTCAATTTTTATTTTTATTTTTAATAATTTTATTTATTTTCAATATTCTTTTCATTATCAAGTATATCTATGTATATTTAATTATTTTAAGAAGAAAATTGTGTTTTAATAATTTTGATACCCTTCTCGGCGAGCGTTGTGAAAACGCAACACGAATTTTCTGGGAAACAAAAAGCTTTTCAAATTTTTTTTTTTAATATTTCCTCTAATTACAGAAAAAGTTTCTAAGTCAACTGGAACTGGTAGCCAGCGGAAATGGGTTAAAACAGACATAAGTATACAATACACATATGTATATAAATGTAGACAATATTATGATGACAACATTTATAGTAAGATAGCGAAATTTCTTTTAATGAAACAGGAAGATATTAAAGCTATAAGTAATTAAACAAAACAACAGCCATTAATAATTTGTTGACTTGAACACCCAGACAGAGCACCATTCCAAAATGTTTGAGGTTGAATTATTATATGCTATTATAATAATCAATATGCCGCTTTACATTACATATACAGATATAACATATACGATATTTATAAACAATAACCCTAAAGTAGGTAGTTGATTTACCTACTTTAGGGTTATTGTTTATAAACAATAGGCGCCCGCAAGGAGGGCCAAGTGGGGGCAATTATAGATATTTCTTTTTATTTCTTTACTATGGTTTATACGAATATTTTTTTGTGGTTTTTAGTCGAAGGCCATGGTTTGCACCACACCCCTCCCCCTTGGTGCTTGGCCACTTATTTTGTAAGTGATGCGTCCAAGTGCCGAAACTAAAAGCTCGGATTGTGACCAAAATTATGTTTTCAAAATTCTGCTTTTCAAAATTCTGCCAAAAAATAAATTAAATTATAAAATAATAAATAAATTAATTTAAAAAACAAAATATCAGCAACAAATTTTGCCTAATTCTGAGTTTGCAGTCCACCCCCCCCACCTGGGGAAGATTCTACGAGAGCCTATGATGTTGTTCATTAATTAAAAAATATATTTACGGATTATAGATGCGTCACAATAAGGTTATTTCAGTGAATAAAGCATAGCATTCCTACCGACTAATTAATTGTAAACTTGAGTTGGTTAACTTTTAAATTTTAACCTCTGAAACGATTTTAATTGCATGATTGTATTTAATGCGTAGTTCACAGTTAAGCTTCATCAGTTTCAAGGATGAATTACAACCTTGGAAGGGTTTTAAGTTTCTGTCTATTAATATCATTTTTATTTTTATTATTTTGTATTCTTTTTACACGCGAAAAGTAGGTTTGGCATGTCGCAAATTTACAGTTGATTGCTTTCAGCATAGTTGATTGATAGAACTTTATTATGTATGAACATATATTACTTTGTTAAATACCTTTTTAGGATTGGTATTGGTTGTATGGAAGAATCAAATTTTGTATGAGAAAATTTAATGAAATATGGGAAGACTATATTAAATAGTAAGTAGTTTTGGCTAAGGTTAAATTTTGTAGTTTGATCTTGAAAGCATATTTTCATATTTTGCTGTTGACTTCAAGATGAGCAGTTAATGAAAGACTAACTTTCTTCAACAAATAGAAAAAAAAAACAAAAAAAAGTTGATTTTTCTATTTATTAAATTTATGAACTTTATGAATTAAAAAAAAATAATTTTAACTTACAACTTTTTTTTTATATACTTTTACCAGTTTTAAGAAATATTTTTGATATTATTTTCTTCAATATTGTAAGAAAGTTTTTGAGCAATTATACGTGGGACTTAGTCGTGTAAATTTTGTTTAAGTGTTTCTTGTTCAATTCCTTTTTATTTTTTGGTAACTGCATGACTAATGACTACCGAGTGGAAAATTTATCAATTAATTTTGGCTCAGTTAAATGTGTTTAGGTTAGATATAGTAGGTTTGTTTTTAATTAAACAGTGATGGATTATGGCAAAGTATTAAATTTTATTAAGTTTTGGATGAATAACGTAGATACATTATGTACATTACATACCTATTACTTATACGTTTCATGTGCATATGTATTATAATAGGTACAATAATATTAACTTCAGAAAAGAAATTCTGAAATACCTATGATATGAGTTAGACCTCATCATGAAATTTAACTTAAATTTTCTATCTGCAAACAATTTGATAAATTTATCAAAAACTAGCTGACCCGGCAGACGTTGTCCTGTCTTAGCTATGAATTCGAACTGGAATATATAGTAAAAAAATTGAGTACCTACTTCTAGAGAAGTTACCATAAGTTGAAGAAGGAAATAACCAAATGCTATGACCCTTAAAAAAATATACATATCCAAACGTGATAAATTTTTATATTTCCATTTTTTTGGGTTCTTGTAATCTATTACATGTGGATATAGGAAGAGTGAGAGGTGAAATAATCCTCTATTATCCTTTGTCTGTTTTTTTTCCTATGTATAACATTACAGACCCTTTAATATAAATAATACAAAATAAGCATTAATTGGGATCACTGTGGCGTATACGTACTTTTTTATCAGCAATTATTATGGTTAGACTTAAAAATTTTAAGTCAGAGTTTGTTGTTTAAAAAAATTGAAATGGATTGCCAAATTTATCCCTTTACTTCCTTGCTTTTATCCCTAACTATCCCTTATTACTTCCTTCCACACATATTTATTTTTGTCTTTTAATCACTCACGAACAGGTCAAATTCGTCGCACTATTTTTTCAATACAAATCCAAGAAAAAAATCCCCATCCAATTTGGATGATCTTTAGCCGAGTTATGCGCGTACGAAAAAAACAAAAATACCTAATTAAGAAAGTTTAAAATTTCAAGATGCTTTTACGATTTTCTGATTTTGCCATTCGTATTTTCAAATTTGGAGCGAGTAGGTTGGGTTAAGTTAAGAAAAAAATCGTATGGGAGGGGGTCTATCCCCCTTTTAGGCAGGAGGGGCAATTTTCTAAAAAATTGACTTAAAACAGAAGATTTCGTTATTTTTAATTTTCTCAAAAACTAAAAGACATTTTAGCATCTGGTTTTCCTTTTTTTATTGAAAATTAATAAGAGCATTGAATTTTGAAAACAAAACTTATACTTAATTACATAAAATTTTGAAAAAAATTAGTTTGAAACTTTTTTTTTCATTTTTTTTCTCCAAAATTTTGAGTTTGGAAATTAATTTTTAAAAACTATTCACTATAACACAACTTAATCTAAAATGAAAATCAAAGAAGAGATTTCTGGCTTTCCAAAAAGGTATAGAATGGCATTTTAAATTGTACCGTTGTTTTAATTTTTTTTTTTTTTCTGTTTTAAGTCATTTTTTTTAGAAAATTTTAAAAGGAATGGATTTAAAAAAGAATATACAAAAGTAAATACATAGAATTAGGTTGAAAATAATAATGCTCAAGAAAACTTTATTATTGTTTTTCTTTTTTTTTAATGCGTCATAGTTTCGCTACTTAATTTGACCAAATTAAATTAAAACTATGTGCGGGAGGATATAAGGACGATATGATGAAAAAACGTGTCTCTTAAAATTTTATCTGTCTGTCTTTTCAGCTACAGCATTTTATATTTAATAATAAAAAAAATTATCAGAGAATGACAAAGAACAGAAACGTACTTCTAACAACAGGCATCCATTGTATAATTCTGGAGGACGACGACGTCTTCGATAATAGATTCGTTATTATAAAAAAAAAAACTTCAGCAGACAGGGAGACATGTCACTAAGTTCTTTTTATATCTAAAAAAAAATATACACAGCGAGGATTGAGCTGTACCAAGATGTGGATATAGATTGTAAAAAAGTCAAAATATGCGTCGGAAACATTGACTCCGCTACCATAAACAATAATTTTTCAGCCAAAAAAGTCTTTGAATCCCACAGCCCCCAGCCACCGCTTTAAGGCTCTTCCAAATCATGAAATTTTTAATTTTATGTGGATCAGTCTTCTTTGAAATTTATTTGGAATTATCAATAAACTACTAAGAAAAGTATACAACTCGACAGTGCTGCTATCGAATATTTCTAAAATATATAGTGCTCAACGCATTCGTTCACAAATAAATTTTGACATTTCTGCTTTTAGCAAACGATTGGAGAAATAAGAATTGAATCGATAAAATTTAGTTTAACTTGAGCTGCGTACCATGGCCTTAACAATAAACTGAAAATTTCATACATCAACGACAAAAAAGCAAAAAAAAAAAAAAACAAAAACAAAAGTAAATAAAACTGATATTTCAATAAAAATATTGTTTTTGAATATAAGAAAAGCATTTGCTTTTAGTTTCCAATGATTATAACTTTTGATTTAAATAGTATAATGGACTGTTTTAACAGGGTGCCATTTTAAATGTCGAGGTCGAAAAATGGGTCAAACTAAAACCATCTCGCATGATTTAAAAAGTTTTTCATAATAAAATTGGATTAAAGCTCAGCACCACTAAACAAGAGACTGATGATAAGGCTTGGCACCCCTCATCACCAGCCAAAAACAAAAATAAAAACAAATTAAAAATACCCAAAAAAAAAATTCGTAAGCAATTGGTGGTATGTATGGCCTTTAAGTTGTTGTTGATGTTCATAAAATCAATAAAACCGTTTTTCATTTATTTATCTTTAACAAAATGGTTTGATACATTAATTTAATATATTTTAAATACATAATACTTAGATAAATTAGTCTTGGCACTTAGCAATATTATGCATAAATATAAAACATGTGCATCAACTTAGCAGGTCACTTTTTTGATTGCAGATTGCTCGGTTTGTTTGCGAGACAATGAGTGTCTTGCTAAGTTGGCGTCAACTAAGCAGGCCAACTTCTCAAAATCAAAGATAAATCGATCCGGTTTTGGATATATGTTAATTTCTACTTAGTTCCATATTAGTTAGGCAAGAAAAAAAATTGAATCACTTTTTTCGTTTTCGAATAAGTAAGGATGACGTTATCATATAAGGAAGCCATGTTTTTTCGAAAACGAAAAGAGTACATAATAACATTTATTTTTACGTAACTAACTAGCAATTAAGTAGTTTTTAATATATATCCACTCCCTGGCCGTTTATCTCTATTTTTGAGAAAGTTGACCTCCTAAGTTGAGGTCAACTTAGCAGGATACCCATTTTCTCGAAAACCAACAGAGCAATTCATTTTTTTTTTTTTGTAACTAATTAACAACTGTAGCAGCTAGGTAATTACTAGATATACAGGGATGATCGGTATAAGATGCACCAAACTGCTGGAGCAAGTAGGTTGGGTTAAGACAAGTAAAAAATCGTATGGGAGGGGGGGGGGTTGGTCCATCCGTTTAGCCAGGAGGGGCAATTTTCAAAAAAATTGACTTAAAACTATTTAAAAACAACGGTACAATCTAAAATGCCATGCTATACCTTTCTGGAAAGCCAGAAATCTCTTCTTTGATCTTCATTTTAAGTTAAGTTGCTTTAGACAATAGTTTTTGAAAAATTAATTTCCAAACTCGAAATTTTGAAAAAAAAAAAAATGAAAAAAAAGGTTTCAAACTAATTTTTTTCAAAATTTTATGTTATTAAGTATAATTTTTGTTTTCAAAATTCAATGCTCTTATTAATTTTCAATAAAAAACTAAAAACCGTATGCTAAAATGTCTTTTAGTTTTTGAGAAAATTAAAAATGACGAAATCTACTTTACTACTTAATTTGTAGAAATAGGATCTTTTGAACAACAAAATAACGGATGGATGTCGAATTTAAGGAAAACTTCCTTTTATTATTTTCAATTTTCTCAAAAACTAGACTACTTTTTGACATTTGGTTTTCAATGTTTGACTAAAAATTGATGGGAGTATTGAATATTAAAAATGAAAATACTACTAAATAACGTAAAATTTTGAACAAAATCAGTTTGAACACAATTTTTTTTTTTTTCAAAAATTTAAGTTTGAAAATTAATTTTTAAAAAACTGTTCACTAAAAGAACTTAATTTATAAACAAAACAGAAGCACAGATTTTTGGTTAAACAAAAAAGTATAGCACGTCGTTTTAGCTGTTACCGTTGTTTTTTAATAATTTTTTTCTGTATTAAGTCAATTATTTTAGAAAATTGCTCCTCCTGTTATTTTCAATTTTCTCAAAAACTAAAAGACATTTTAGCATCTGGTTTCCTGTTTTTAACTAAAAGATAATAGGAGCATTGAATTTTGAAACAAAAATTATACTTAATTACATAAAATTTTGAAAAAAATTAGTTTGAAACTTTTTTTTTAATTTTTTTTTTTTTCAAAATTTCGAGCTTGGAAACTTTTTAAGTCAATTTTTTTAGAACATTGCCCCTCCTGCCTGAACGGGGAGAATTGGACCCCCCCCCCCCCCCTTATACGATTTGTTTCTTGTATTAACCCAAACTACTCGCTCCAGCAGTTTGATGCATCTTATACCGATCATCCTGTATACTTTTAAAACTGCAACTGAAAAAGAATTTTTTAAAAGTAACTATTACTCGAAAATCGTTAGTATTTAGTATGTAAGGTATATTCATTAAATTCTGAGCAATTATGCTATATTTCAGGATTATCCATGGGACAACCTGTATGTATGTGTTTCATGTGAATTCAACTTTTTTATGAAAAAATCTAGTTTTGGACCGTTTTTGATTAATTCTATAACCTAACCCTGAAAATATGAAAACATCCACCCACTTGTATTATTTTTGCGCACGGGCCTGTATAATTGCATCAATATACCGATACTGTTGAATATAATAATTGTATTATGTACATTATTTCAATTTAAGCAACTGGTTAATTCTGCGAAATTTTAGATCATTTATTCTGATAAACTTTTGAACCAAAATTCATACTTAAAATCCCATGATGGCTACCCTTTCTGTAGATATAAAGTTAAAGTTGTTTAGTTTAGTATAGTTGTACTAAAAAAAAAAAGAAATCGAATTAATGTCAGTACAAAATTTTATTCAATTTGTCTGCCAAAAACTTAATTATATAAATACTTTTTCCAAACCATGCACAAGCACATTCATAGTCCTTCCTTAAGCACAATATTCCTTCATATCCTTATGGAACTTTTATAAAAAAACATTATAAGAATTATTGCGACTTACCTGGGTATTTTATCGTACGAATCCCAAGACGTTAAGCAATTGTAAGACGAATATCTACTGTTATTTGCCATGTTGCAAAGTAGATTATCCATTTGTGTCTGATGGCTTGGCTAAAAAAACAGGACAATTCCACATCGAGCACATAAACATTCACAAAGTCTGCACTATACGAGTAGAGTAGATTTATATAATTCGTTGAATGTATGTATAGTCAAGCTAGACGTTACGGGAGAAATATTAAATTTTATCGATCAATGATAGATTATGGACTCTTCTGTCTGGCCCTCTATATTTGGTTTTTCTTTCTTCGTTTATTTCATCACTTTCAAGCGAAGCACTTATAAAGGCATTTATTATGGCATAACGTGATTGCCTGATTACACTTTGTCATGATACAAAGGACATTTTCTTTTTCTTTTCCTTATTTTTTTTTTTTTTTACGAAATCACCAATAAACTTAGGACTATGATTGCCATAATATAATTTTAGTATTCGTTGTAACCATCATCTGCTCTTTTCTGGTGTATTTATTCACTGGAATTGGTTTGTGCACTTTTTTTCACTTAAATTATTATTTTATTTCAGGCGATTTAAGAGGAGAAAAAATGTGGTTTTTGTATAAACTTTAAATGTATTTCTTTAAAATAATTGGACGTTGGACGGTGTGGTGTTTTTGAATATGTATATTGGTCAGGGGTTGATTGCTTCTTCTTTTTTTTTTTTTTTATTTGAAAGGCATTTGTTTTATTGCTTTACGTTTAAGTTGCGGTTTTGGGTGGGAAAAGTTGGTTAAAAGGTGGATTTCTGGTAGATAGATACTGATGAATAAATTGTTAAATTAAAAATTGATGGGTGACATGCAACCACACTATTATAGTTGTTAGTACGTTAAGAGTGCTTAAAGAGTACCTTTACCTAGATCGAACATAAATTGCAAAAATTACCCTCGTCAAGAAAGAAAAATGTTCAGTGTTAGGTTCTATATATGTATTTAATTTACGTATAAACTGCTATGCAAGAAAAACTGTTTCGAACGTGCCACTGGGTCACCGTTTCATAAATATTCTATAACCCACATATCGTGCGCGTAAAACGTGTTTTTCTTCTAAGTTGTTTAGCATCAAGTCTGCTGACCTATTTTTTCAGCCTTGGGATTTTCATTAAAGTTTGTTGACAGTGAGTTGGCCGGCAAAAATGTACATAATAAACACTTTTTTTTTTTTTTAGGTCAAAGTCTACGTCCAATGTTTCATGACGACATGCATATTAAAAGAAACATGAGTACCTATTTTCTCGTGTTTTGCCACTTAAAATGTATTGAGTAAAATTCATGTTTTAATAAAAGGTGATACATTTTTGGGTTGATACGAAATCTTGCTCCCTACTTCCTCACCAAAATAAAAATTTTAATTTTGTATATTTACATATTTTTCAAATTAAACACATTGACACAAATTCTTGATAGGCATTAATAATAGTCATGCGAGGGGCGTTTTTGGCTAGCCTCCCCCCTTCTTACCCGCATGGAACTAGAAATTCTTAATATTATTCATTTTAACCGGCCAATATTTTAATATGGACTTAAGGGCGTACGCAAGGGGGACAAGGGGGCCCTAAGACTTTAGGTTTTTTATGTGATGCTCTAAGCTCTATTGCTAGCACATGAAAATTAGACAAAACCAGGGCCAAACTTCAAACAAATGTCGACATATCTTAAGAGAAAAATCGTTCAAAGTACTCGTTATTTGTAAGAGTGCAGTGCGTACCATTTTGGGAGGGTGAAATACAGTTTTTTTTTTTTTTTTAATTAAAATGAAGACTTCAGCTTACGCAATGATTGTTTTCTAATTTTTTGCAGAAGCTATAGAAATTTCGAAAACTTTCTCAAGTCTTACAAAATCAGTTTTTTTTTTTTTTGGTGTAACGTACAAATTTTAACATAAGCTACTGGGCGCGTTTTTTTTTTTTTTTTTTTTTTTTTTTTGTAGTATCACAGTTGTTTTATCTACATTGAAAAATTGTGAAAAAAAAGAAATTCAGTCACTAAAAAATAATTTATTAAATTTAACTTGAAAAACTTAGACGTTGACTTGGGAGAAATTTCGTCAAAGCTGAATTTTGATAAAGAGGTCTGTCCTTTATATAATTTTTAGGTGTAAAAGAATTATTAGTTCAAATATTAAGGTATAAATTGCAGTTCTTAAAAATCCGAACAAGAGCCTTTTACAGTAAAAGCAATAATTTTAAAGAGAAAAACGCTAGACTTTGGTTTATTACAGTTTTTTCCAATTTTTGTTTTCCAAAAAAAAAAAAAAACAAAACTTTCGAAAAATGAACAAAAAACAAAGTTAGGGAACCTAAATTTTAGAAAACTTTGGACACATAAAAAAAATCTCCTACAGTCCGACTGGACTGTATCGACCTTTTATAAATATTGTTGTATTTACTGTACCTCGAATAGGACCAATTTTTTTTTTTTAATTTCTTTATTTGTCTCCTGATTTCGATATAAAATTTAATACAAATCAGATCATTTAAATAATATTTTTTTCAAAGTCATTTTCTCGATAATGGGGCGTTGCATTTGCGTATAAAGCTGCGTACATTGTTTAAGGAGTTCATTTCACCAATATTTGAAATCATGTAAAGAAAAGAAATCCGTTTGCGTAAAAACTCTTCTTTTAAATTTAACCCTGCCATCATTAAGCAATAAGCCACTACACGAATTTCGTGCGATTCAGTCGTGCATTTTTTTCTATCATGATACTAATTGTACGCACTATTGTAACCGTGGCATAATAGTTACTGCGTAGTTACTGAGGGTCTGGGTTCGATTCCCAGCCTCTTCCACCTAAAACCTACTACCTTTTTCGATAGGAATAGACAGGAGTACCTCTTCCTCTTGTGCTTCTCACCTTGGCCCGTCAGATTTAGCAGTACTTACATCTGTTTAGGTCCCCTCTTTTCCTGCCAATTAAGACGCACATAAAGGAATGGTTGAGGGTTGCAAGTCTCTAGGCCGTGGTTCGGCACGAGCTGTGGCGCCACCTATTTATTATTTATATTTTATTTGTCCGTACTGATTCAAACAGTCTGTTATAAATTATAAAACCTCCGAAAATGTTCCATGCTTCTCAAAAAAAAAAAAAAAATAATAATACGTTAAACTACGAAAAAAGAAAATCATTCATTATTCCAGACAGGCAGAAGCAAAAGTAGGTATCTACATACATACGTATATAGGGTAGTTGAAATAAATACCCACAAATCAATCAATTATAATATAAACAAATTAGACACTGAAAGTAAATAAGTACATATTTAAGATTCATTTGACTGATTATAGGTAATTACTGAGCATGAAATTCTACAGGATCACGTTCATCAAGCTTTCCATTTAGAAATGCCAATTTACCCTCTACCTATAGCTATATGAGTAACAAGATTTATTTATTAATTCATTGCTTCAAAGTTCTAAACTCAACGCAAAACGTTAAATAGGCCAAGGGATAAATTCGGGTCATTTCTCAAATACAAAAACACGTTCAATTTCTATTGGAAAATAATCAATATTATGTAGGTACCAACGGAAACAGGAAGAAAAAATATAATATTTCAATTTCACGGCAAAGTTGTTCTGGTTGTCAGACGATATGGGAAATACACGTTTTATGTATGAATATAAGACAATTCATTTCGTTTTGATAGCAATAAATAAATAATTCACTAAGAATTTGGTATAATTCCACAAATCCTTTGGGATCTTTATTTACCACTGCGAGTTAACAATAACTGGGAATATACAAATACCTTGAGGAAACGTGATTGTATATGTGTTAAATGGCGACAGAAATTGATTTGTTCGTTCCTGAACGTTAAAGAGCTTTAATTTGTTTAACTGAAGTTACAACAAGAGAAACCCAAATTATGATTTTCATACTTGTCGCATTATACCAGCGGTTCTTAAACTTTTTTGGGCTGTGGAACCCTAAATAATGCCCAGTTATATTTCAGAACCACAACTCTTAATTATAACAAAAATGAAAAACAATACATTTCAAATTTAATTTTTTTTATATAAATAAAATATAAAGCTTGCTGTGTATGAACGATACCCACACATGCATTTTTGTGGGCTCCGTTAAATAACTCCCCAATGAAAAAAACCCCCAATCCAAAAATGAAATAACTCCCCAAAATGTTTTTTTTATGAAATAAATCCAAAAAAAAAATCCCCAAATGCGCATGAAACAATTCCCCAAACAAAAACTGAAATAAGTTCCCAAAGAAATAACAAAACTACGGCGTAAAAACATTGAAGTATGTATGGGGGGGCTTGGTGCCCCCCTGCAACCCTCTGCTTAGCCACACTATGGGGTAGGTGCGAGGTTGGGTATATGCAAAGTTTTTTTAAATCCAGATTCTATAAATGCAAATGAAACTTTATATAAACCCAACCTTGCACCTACCCCAAATCCTATAGTGGGCCAAGCAGGGGGGCAGCATGCCCCCCCATACATACTTCACTGTTTATACACCGTAATTTCGTTAATTCTTCAAAGAAATAAGTACCCAAATTTGCGGACTTATTTCATAGTTGAATTTGGGGATTTATTTCATCATGAAATAACCCCCAAATTTTAAACTGAAATAAGTCCCTAAAAATCGATAAAATAAATACCCAATTTTGGGGAGTTTTTTTATATGAAAAAACTTCCGATTTTCATATAAATTTTTGGGATTTATTTCATTTTTGTTTTGGGAAGTTATTTCACGGAGCCGTTTCCCCTGTCAAGGGAATTATATCAAAATAGTTTGTACCACCTGACGCACAGGTGTACTGCGCAGACCGACGGATGGTAAGGGTAGTGTTGATTTTGACTAAAATTTACAACCCAAAAACCTTTTTTTTTAACAGGAATTTTTTTTTCATCCAAAATATTATTTTATAATTTTTATTTATTTTTTATAGTTTCGACTTAGGCCCATCACACACACGTTGTTCGCCCCTGCAAATTTTCGTTGCTCGCGATCTAATTACGTTGGCTTTATATGGGAGCAACTTTTAGTTGCTCGGAGTTGCTCGCGGAATTTTAACTTAGCTGCCGGCAACTCTGGGTAACTGTTGCTTACCCTCGCCCAGTAGGCAACTTTCGAGAAACCGCCAGCTACTTTTGGGAATTTTCCAAGATTTTGGTCAAAACCCCGAAAACCATGTTTTATTCTCACATTAACCGAATTTGGTCTAAACTGTCGTTGATCCAAAATACATACAAGGTCAATTATTTAACATTTCAATTGAAAATACTTAAACCAAAAGTTGCTCGGAAAGTGAGCAAGGACAAGCAATTTTAGTTGCTCTATGTTGCCGGCAACTCCAAGCAACTAAAAGTTGCCTAGTTAACAAGATATTTTCACTTTAAAACCGCCTAACCCCTTTCACACAAGTCAACTGAGTTTCCAACAACAATGAGTTCATGGGCGCGAAGGGCAGGAAGAAAGAGGGGTAAACAAAATCTCCCCGGTCAACAAATTCAGATTTTTTTGACGTTCCTCTTCAACTGCGTTCAACCAAGAAAGGAAAATGAGCAAATCTCTTCGGGTTTTGTTGCTTGCGTGTGAAAGGCACAGGATATTGTTAAGAAGATTTAAAGAAAACGTCAAAAAAAATCTCCAGCAACTAATATCTTCGTGTGAAAGGGGACTAAGAATGAAATAAAAACAAACCATCGAAATGATATTTCGTATGCCTTGGTTAATTCTACAAACTATACCATTCCTTCATTTTTTTTATCAACAGTTGTTGTGGAATCTATCATTGTTAAAATTGTTAACGTTAATGATAATGACATAAATGTGTGCATATCATGAAAATCGGAGTTCTTAGCGTGAGCTTTAATATATGATATATGATATTATATTACAAGCAAGAAAAGAAACACAGAGTGACCTTGGTATCCTTGTTCGTGTTCCGCTCCGCTTCGTTAAGTATTGATTTCTTTGTCATATCTACCTACACATAAACATTTATACCAACAAAATCTTAATTGATTTTGATTGATTTGATTGAAATAATTTTTGAATGAAAATCATAAAAGTCCCAACAAGGATATAAGATACATTATGTATAAAATACGACAGCTGTTAAAGCCCATTGTTGTTGCTTTGTAATATATCTCTTAGATATAGTCCTTAATATGACCTTTGAATGAAAACCAACATGAAGTTCACTTGAAATGAAAATAAAAGCGAAGATGAATAGATTAACTTCTTTTCGTATCGTTTTCAAAGATTGTCTTGAGGGCTTGGTAAAGAAGAATTGCTATAGGTTAGGTATACTCGTATGAAGATGAAGTCAGGAGAAGAGGTAGGTAGTCCTTAACACAGTTTACGAGTGCTTTTATTTTTATTTTTTGTGTTTTTGTTTCGTGCGTGAGAAGATGAATGAAAATGTTTTTTAAAAATAAAATTACAATAAAAGAAAAAAAAAACAAAAAGAAAATGGGAAGATAATGCTTGAGAACAAAATAAAATTTTTTTTTGTATGTGCTTAAGTAGGTATGTGGTGCAAAGACAAATTCGTCCTTTGTCCTTTGCTATATAAAGAATTAAAAAAAAAAAAAATGATTGGAAAAAAAGGAAACAAAATCTACAAAGGCGTAGTTCCAAAAAGATTGACGGAAAATCACCTTTTTCATTTTGTTAAAACTTTTATTTAAACCTAGCTTATCACAAGAAAAATTAATTTCTTAAATTTAAAGATTATTGCAATTTTGAGTACATTCGAAACAATTGATTTTTTTTTATCCTTATCCTTGTACATTCCACATTATGCAGAACGAAAATTTAATTTGTTGGTATTATTTCTTATGCGACATCAGAGTTTTCTCTTTCTTAACATCCTTAATTTCATTACTAACGTCTGATGCTTATACATTCACATTAAAAGAAAGAAGATGAAGATTATTTTGTGCCATGACAATTTTCTTCACAACCCACTTATGTATATTTTTTTTAAGATATAAAAAGCTTTGACTTTTATATATGTAAATTTGAATATATAAATATTAATGTGGCAAAACCATCAGTTAACACAAAAAGTTTGTTATTATCATTTTAATTTTATTATAAATTTTTGTTCTTTTAAATTACAAATAGGAATAAGGAAGTTGTGGCAATGTTCATTATAAAAGGTTTTGAATTACATAATAACAAAATAAATTTTAGGAGAAAACGAAATTGAAACATAGGGTGCTATCGTAGCTTTGTTTTCATGCGATCATTTGCAATAATATTACAGTCATAAAGCGCATGTTTTTTAAGCTGCATTTATGAACACTTACTGGCTGAACAGAATGGTGACGCAGACGGAACCGGAGACGGAGCCGGAATAGCTGTCAAAATATTAAATACACGCAAATTCAATGTTGCGAACACAACGGAACGTAGACGCATACGGAGCTGCAGACGCAGACGGAAGAGTTCGCCAACTTTTAACTTTTGACGTACGGCACTTTTGACGTTTCAATTTGTATGAAGAAAAAAAACAACTTTTTGGGTCGGAAAAAAATATTGAGGTTATTTGTATCGCGAAAAAAATTATTTATTAAAAGGAAAATTATTGGAAACAAAAAATGTGAATTCTGAGCTTGTACACAATAATATTCTTTTGTTTTTCTTCAAAATACTTTCAAAGCTGTACAGCTCCATTGTGGACATGTAAAAAAAATAACGTACGACACTTTTTGACAGCTCTTCCAGTTCCGTCTGCGGCTTCAGTTCCGTCATTCTATTCTGTTCAGCCAGTTATTCTAATTTGGGTCATCTGTCAAAAGACTGTCAAAATTGTGTGTGTGAGAAAAGGAAAAATTTGACAGATGGAAACAACAAAGGAAAGCAATATTATTGTTTATACCATATACCTGTCTCTGTCTTTAATAAAGAAATTCAGATTGCATGTGAGTTTTGATAGTTGCACATTTGCGCTGCAAATAATTTCCGTTTTGCTTTTATGAAAATCTGACAACTGTCTTTTGCATTTCTGAAAGTTATGCATTCGTCAGACTTTCGCAACCAAGCATTTATGAAAGCACCCATAATATATTTTAATATCCAAATGCGTTTTTTTTTTTTAATTTAGAAAGGGAGGTTGAAGCTCATACATATATGAGATATTCACAAAAAAAAGTATGCCAACTGAAAGGGCAGTTTGGTCTTAAATAGTCAGCTCTTTTCAGAAAATAGTCAGGCTTAGAAAAATATTTAATCCAGGGTTAAAGTTTTTCGAGGTCACCAGCGATTTTTAGCACTTCATTTATGGGAAATTCGAAAAAAAAGTATTTTCCACCTGAAAGGATAATTAATCCTTATACATGTTCAGGCATTTTCAAAAATTAGTCAATCAATGTAAAGGTCAATGACCTTACATTTTTTTAAATTCAGAAACAAAAATCTACAGCTGACCAATATGTGAAAATATTCCAGTCTAATTAGACAAAAAAAAATACAAGCGTAGGAAAAATTCGCATCATGCTTAAAATTGGTAAGAACCTTTATTACGAATTTTACGCTGTCAAACGTCCCCATTAATCCGAGTGTCGGAAAAAAAGTTATTGAAGGTCGAAAATATATGCTTTTCATATATAACGGTTAATGTAATTGAAATGTAGTTCAGGTAAAGTTTAAAAACCTTAAAATTTTCTACAAAGAATATAATCACACTTCTTTTTCCGAAGCTGTTAGTTAGAAGATATTGTGGTTTTAAAATAGACCAAGTGTCGAAAATATCTGTTTTCCGCATTTTAATCTTAAACGGTTAAAAGTAACGAAAAGAATTCCATGAAAAAAAAATATTCGAGTCTTTTAAAAATTTTCTTCTTGGAACTCTGGAAGATTCTTAATTTCTGAGATTGCTTCAGCTTATGAGATTCTAGACAAAAAAATTCAAATGTATTTTGACTTCAAATGGGAGAGGCGAATGAGCGGATTTGGTTCAAGTTTAGTTCATTGATTTCCCTTGGGGGTAAATTCAAGTTTTTATTTTGGTTTATATTAAACGAGTAGAAGTCATACAACGAGTAAGGCTTTTTGAAATTTTCTCATAATGATATTAACTAAACTTTTTAAATTTATCCCCCTACTTATATGTATAGGTACTTCGTTTGAGGTTTTGACGATTTCTTAAGAAAATTTATATTAATGTTTGTTCCTGTATATTTTTTTGATGGCTCAAACTTTTTTTTTATAATTTTTTAACGTGGTGCTTTTAAATAATTAAGATAAAAACTTTGTCTCTAAAAGTTTTGTTCCAATTTTTTTTTGAACAAAGGAAATCAATCAAAAAATAGATTTTTCGGTATGTAGTCTTAAATCACAAGACCAATTTCATGTGATCCAATCGTGCATGTTTTTTAATTTTTAAATTAATCAATCAATGTTAACCCTATCAGCAAAGGCTTAGTTAAAATAAATATTTGAGTAGCATTGAATTACTTTACTTTTAACATAACAACACTAACTTGCCGTGTTTTTTTTTTTTAATTTTACACAGGGTGTTTTGCGTAAGATACTACAAAAAAAGGCTAGTGCTTATAGCTTGGGTAGAAACAGGATCAAAATTGAATAGGGGAGGGGGTTCTATGCCCCTGTTTAGGCGGGTGGGGCAATTTGACGTCGACAATTCGACGTCGTAGCTATTCAGAATTTAAATTTTTATCCGGAGAAGACAACTTTTTAAATTTAAATAGAAATTTTTTTTTTTGCTAAAACGTGATTTGAATCAAATCAAAGCAGTTCGATTGCTCTCAATTTTTTATAAACCAGAGCTTATTGCTTATAGAAAACTTTTGTGCAAGTGGCCCTTATAAATGAGAAGTTACTGCTGTCAAAAAAACTCCGGTGCAAGTGGCCCTAAGTGTATAGTATTTTAGTTTTTAATATTCAAAGTTCATATCAATATTTAGACAAACACAAGAAAACAGATGCTTTAATTTCTTTAAGTTTTTAATAAAATTGAAAATACTAAAATCTACTTAAACTCTAGTAGATACCTTTCGCGCAGTAAAAAAAAGTCGAAAGTAAGAAGAACCCTCTTAAGTTATTTTCAATTTTCTCAAAAACAAGAAGACATAATTAGCATCTGGGTTTTCGGTGTTTGACTAAAAACTAATAAAGAGCATTGAATTATATTATTATAATAAAAACAAAATTACGACTAAATAACGTAAAATTTAGAAAAGAAATTGAAATATTTAATACACAATTTTGTTATTTTTTTTTATTGAATTTTTCAAAAACTGTTCACTTAACCAATTTGGTTATAAAACAGAATTTTATTTCTGGCTTTAAAAGAAGGTATACAGTATGCATGGTGTCTTAGGCATTGCCGTTGTTTTTTTTAAATTTTTCAATTTCAAGTTGGTTTTTAAGAAAATTGCTGCTCCCGCTAAAACAGTGGCAAATAGATCCCCCTTCCTATATGATTTTGTGTTTACATATTCATTAAAATATTCAATTTAAAACTGAATTTATTTAAGAATTTATTACAAAATTTAAATATGTAAATTAAAATATAAAAAAAAATTTATCACACTTTTTGAAAAAAAAAAAAAAAAACTGTTCGTTTCGGTTTTTTTTTTTTTCAGTTTTCTTAAAAACAGCTATATGATTTTGATAAAACTTCTATGCTGTAATGGCCAAAGTTGTTGTTAAAAAATGTGTTGCATATTTTTGCCAAAAAATTCTTACTACCAATAGTTTACCGAACTTAGGTTTTGACATTTTATTCTAGCTTTTTGATGGTTTGGCCGATTTTGATATAATTTTGCAGTCTGCTGCTTCTACTAGTTCAAACAATATTGCCTTCAAAATTTTTGAAATATATTTTTTTGTACCTCGATTCAACGTATATACCAACCCCCCAGCCGTTTTATCGCATCTCAGCAAAACACCATGTTTAAAGTAAGAAAAATTCGAAAAAAAAAAACATCCACGTACCACGAATTACGCCAAAGAATTCTAACTTCAGCTTTTATTGGCAATAATCCTATAATATGGATGTTATTTACGGGTTGGATATAAGCTCCTATTGTACTGTAAATAGCTTCCCAATAAAACACGACCATTATAACAATCTGATAAATTAAAAGAGTTTAATTGGTACTTTGAGCAAAGCCGACCATTTCCACTATCGCCACCTTTTGTTTTAAAATACAACCAAAAAATTAATGTAACAGGTTTAAGTTGTTGACAGTTTATATGTAAGTTACTACGGCGACCCTATTATTGATCTTATTGCCAGGTTAAGAGCCACGCAAAAATGATTTAATTGAAATACCCAAATCTTAAAATATTTCTGTTATTCAACAAAGATTGTCATTTTGTTTTTCCTTTTTGACATCTCTTTGGCTCATTAAGGGTTTTGATTGAAGTTCGCAGAATTTTGCAATTATTGCCTTTGGTCTTTTCATCAACAGACATTTTTATTATGAGGTAGCAGGTCAGACTGTTCTTTGTTTTTTCACAGGACCATAGCACCCTATGTACTACGCTTTTCTGTACAAAAATTCCTATGGAAATCTAAAAATATCCTTTCATTGGATTTTGAATATAGCATAACCAAGTGATAATTATATATGTACATATCATTATGCTCTGTGATGTAAGGAATGAGTTGAGTAGGAGTACATCTCATTTAAATATAAAATGTTCCAAAAAAAAATTCAATTTTTTTAATGGCATTTTGAAAGGAGAGCCTAAAACGTTTTAACATTTTAACTTATCAAAACGAAATCGAATTTTTGTGTCAGCACCATTAAACGTTATTTAAATGTGATTTTCGATGTTTGTGTGTGCGAAAGTATGGCATCTGGGTGTACTTATATGTTCGCTTACTTCCGACATGTCAATCAAAATCAGAAATCAAGTCATTTGGAACCATCTACCGTCAGTTAAACTCCTTAATTACATTTTAAATGATTACCCCAGCATCGATAAAGTTGAAGACGACGATGACGATGGTGGTAAAATATTCATATTTTAAACATTTCAACACTTCAATTAGCAAAAAGCAAGGACTATACGACACGCTCTATGCGACGACATACGATGTGGAAGCACAGAAGTAAGAATCTAAAAATGTTCCACCTTGGCGAATCCTTTTCAAATTGATTTCGATTAAATTTCCTTGTGAACTTGTATTTTTTTTTTCTAAATTAATCAATCATTTTAGGAAATCCAAAGGTCTGTCCGAGAAAACCAATCTTCCATGTGCAATCCTTTCATGAAATTCCTTTTTATAGTGTTCTTATATATGTATTGTAGGTAGTATATGTCTACTCTCACAGTTCCAATGCGGACATTATTTAATGGTGCCCCAAAGAAAAGCCCAATAACCATTGGAAGATTGAGGCGTGTCTTCTTTAACAATTGCCATGAAAAGAATATTTCAACACGAATGAAAATTCTGTGCAAATAAAGAAAAAAACAAACTTTAAATGGTATCTTAGGTAAATGGTGTCTTTCCCTTGGGGTATACACCCTTTCGCTTTGCTTCAAAAGTACCTTCCTTTCAAAGGAAATTCTTGTGCTGTCATTTATAGCTACTTCAGTGACACATTGCAGAATGGATTAGATACAGATTTTTGGATGATGCTAAGTGGGGATTTTGGGTTTGTAACAGGTTACCTACCAACATGTGAATTATCCATAAAGCGGTAGATATGTAGGTATGTTTGTGTTTTGTTGGGGGATTGAATAGGAAAGGCAAAGATCCAAAGGAATTTTATTGAATTATTGAACAACAACAACAACTTAAAGGTGCTACCACCAATTGCTTACGAATTAATTTTGGGTATTTTAATTCGTTTTATTTTTGTTTGGCTAGAGATATAGCTATTTCAAGGGGTGCCAAGCCCTATCATCAGTCTCCTTTTATAGTGGTGCTGAGCTTTAATCCAATTTTATTTGAAAAACTTTCTACACATCATGCTGTATTTGAACCAGCGCATCAGATTTGCTCAGTCTTCGGAGCTGTGTACCCTACGTACTATGCTACCGTTGACCACTGACGTCACAGGTCTAGATGTGCTGTTTGTTTATCAATTGCATTTGGAGCATCAGCATTTTTATAAGCCCCTTTAAGTATGCTGTCTTGTTCCGCCTCCATTTTTCTCCGAACCTTATTTGATAGACTACAATAAAACGAATTAAAATACCCAATATTAATTCGTAAGCAATTGGTGGTAGCACCTTTAAGTTGTTGTTGTTGTTCAATAATTCAATGAAATTGACGGAATAAAGAATGGTCAAGTCTAATAAACTGACATTCTAGTATAAATAATACAATACAAATAATAATAACTTAATAGTCTGGTTTGTTACCGATCTTCCAACCTCTCCCCCTTTGATACGTACTACGAATTGTAGTCTATCAAATAAGGTTCGGAGAAAAATGGAGGCGGAACAAGACAGCATACTTAAAGGGGCTTATAAAAATGCTGATGCTCCAAATGCAATTGATAAACAAACAGCACATCTAGACCTGTGACGTCAGTGGTCAACGGTAGCATAGTACGTAGGGTACACAGCTCCGAAGACTGAGCAAATCTGATGCGCTGGTTCAAATACAGCATGATGTGTAGAAAGTTTTTCAAATAAAATTGGATTAAAGCTCAGCACCACTATAAAAGGAGACTGATGATAGGGCTTGGCACCCCTTGAAATAGCTATATCTCTAGCCAAACAAAAATAAAACGAATTAAAATACCCAAAATTAATTCGTAAGCAATTGGTGGTAGCACCTTTAAGTTGTTGTTGTTGTTCAATAATTCAATGAAATTGACGGAATAAAGAATGGTCAAGTCTAATAAACTGACATTCTAGTATAAATAATACAATACAAATAATAATAACTTAATAGTCTGGTTTGTTACCGATCTTCCAACCTCTCCCCCTTTGATACGTACTACGAATTGTAGTCTATCAAATAAGGTTCGGAGAAAAATGGAGGCGGAACAAGACAGCATACTTAAAGGGGCTTATAAAAATGCTGATGCTCCAAATGCAATTGATAAACAAACAGCACATCTAGACCTGTGACGTCAGTGGTCAACGGTAGCATAGTACGTAGGGTACACAGCTCCGAAGACTGAGCAAATCTGATGCGCTGGTTCAAATACAGCATGATGTGTAGAAAGTTTTTCAAATAAAATTGGATTAAAGCTCAGCACCACTATAAAAGGAGACTGATGATAGGGCTTGGCACCCCTTGAAATAGCTATATCTCTAGCCAAACAAAAATAAAACGAATTAAAATACCCAAAATTAATTCGTAAGCAATTGGTGGTAGCACCTTTAAGTTGTTGTTGTTGTTCAATAATTCAATGAAATTGACGGAATAAAGAATGGTCAAGTCTAATAAACTGACATTCTAGTATAAATAATACAATACAAATAATAACAAAGGAATTTTAACATAAATTAAGAATCCTAATTTTGGCACTCAATTTAAATTGTTAATTTAATAAATAATGAAGCATTTATCTTTTTTTTTTCATAGCGAACAAATATTATTAAAAAGTTTAAATATTTAAGACCTTGATGATGGAACACTTACAATTTAAACAACGTTATTTGTGTATTAATTCAAGTCCAATTTTAAAAATATTATAGACGTTTCTTCTCATTTAATTTAATAGTTAATGGTTTAAATATGTAGGAACCTTTAAAACAATTCCCCAAAAAAAGATTTACTATTATTAATTTTCTCAAAAATAAAAAAAAAAACAGATAATGCACTGATTGTGAGTTTCACTTAACTATTAATTAATAAAATTGAATACAAAATATTGGCCAAATTAAGACCTGAAAATTTTTATGTTATCAGGCTTTCGAATTCGGCACTCGTCCCTTTTTTTTGCCAGTTTTAATGTATTGGAAAGTCGAAAGCCCAAGTGTTGGGTTGGCATTTTCTGATTGCAAAAATGTATTTTTTTTTGTCAGATATTCACGAGGCTGGGAGAAATGTAATAATTAAAAGTCATCTGATCTTATTACCCTCAGAATAAATATGGCTAGAACTCATACACAAGACATACATTTTATGTTTAATTAAAATTATTGTTTATATGGACGCCATCTTGTTTTAAACGTACCTACATTAACATTAAAAGTCGCAAAATTTGAGAATTCCACTTTTTCATGGAATTCTTCAACTATAATGCGGTAAATATTTTGACAATAACGAAAAAAGTTTTTTTTTATTTTTATCTCAATCGAAAAATTTTCAATAATTTGTCAGAAAATTTTCCGATAGTTTTACAAAATTGTCAGATTATTTATGTACATAAATCAGAAACTTGAAAATTGTCTATTTATCATACTTTGCTAATTGTTACCTGCTAGATTTGTCAATTTTTATTAAACAGCAGTTACAAAAACTATGGAATTATACTCTCTTCAGACTCCACACAGAACCAGTATCTGACCAAGACAGCATAACATTACATTTAAACATTTATTCGCCAAGCCAATAGCTGATGAGCTTTGTAGGAAATTGATAACTTGGTCTTTTAACAGAAAATTAATTTTCGACGAGGCAATATATAGGTTTGTAATGTACCTACTATCGAGTCACTCTAAACCAGTGCATCCTTGAACTAAATATCAAGCTCAGATAGTAAAAATAAATTTATATAGCAAATAAAACGAACACTCTTTTGAACTCAGTCAAGGGAGAATACAGTGGCGGGTGTCATGACCCCATCTAGGCCATATCCTTTTTTGTACGGATTAGATTCATAGAAAATGAAAATAATATATCCAGAACAGGACAGGAAAATCAATTGACTTAAGTTAAAAGACTGCAGTCAAAATATTTTAAATGACTGCTGACAGGCAGTAATTTTAGTCTTAGCCTTAGTTATAATCAATCACTAATGTCGACTATTAGTAAAATGTCAGGTAAGTGTTAAGTCTAGAGCTTAAAGTAAATTGTCTATTTACGGTGTTTGAACGATTTCTATTTTATTTTACTTTTACTTCATCACATTTATCATTCACCAGCTTTTCTTTTTCTAACCTTCATTATTTTATCACACTCGCAACATATCGATAGGAAAATCCAGGGGACTCATTCCGTAAAACGATTATCAACCGACGATAACGTTTCGACGATAGTGCTACTACACGTAACCCTAAAAATGCATATCGTCTGCACGATCACGTTTTGACGATCAAATATTTGCTTCACGTAAGTCGATTATCATCAAAACGCTATCGTCAAAACGATGGCTTTTGGACGATACCTAAATAGGTATCGTTTCGCATTTGTTTTCATGATTGTATGTAAGTTTGTACGCGACTATAGTTAAATGAGTGAAATAATTTACTTATTTTGCAAAATGGCAACAAACATTTGAGAAAAATACAAATAATATGAAAATTAAAAAAAAAAAACGTATCGCCAGCAGGTATCGAACGCCGAACATTTCGGTTAAGAAGCAAGTACCTATTCCATTGCGCCACCATCTAATGTAAATTTCTGCCGATTTCTTGGGCTTACAAACAAACCGTGCACTAAAGAACTTCGTTCTAATAACGCAAATTGTTATTATGACATTTCAATGATGGTTTGACAATCTCTGGAAAAATGATAGACGAGGAGATAGTGTTTGAATTACGTGAAGAAAATTATTGACGATCACGTCAGCGATAATCGTTTTGACGATTATCGTTTTGAAAATTACGGAATGACCCCCCAGATAATGATTAGCTAATTGGGCTTTAGGTCAAATGAAACAATATATTATAATGTCACTACGTTTCGTCCATGCATATGGACATCATCAGGTGTGAACAATGTTTTAATTGTTACATTTATAATGCACTTAAATTTAAATATAAACAAATTTTCTTCAAAATGAACAGTCCACCGGCAACAAAGTAAAATTGACACTTGTCAATTATAGCCATATTGTCAATTTTACTTTGTTGCCGGTGGACTGTTCAGGCAGTCATTGTTCACACCTGATGATGTCCATATGGATGGACGAAACGTAGTGACATTATAATATTTTGTTTCATTTGACCTAAAGCCCAATTAGCTAATCATTATCTGAGAATAAAAAGGTCACATATATCACAAATTAAAATGATAGGAAAATCCTATGAAAAAAATTTATTTTCGGTTCTATTTTTTCAGTGCAGTATTTTTCCTCAGAAGTATTGGAAGGGTGAACAAAAATTGTTTACCCACTCATTAGAAAATCTCCGTGAAAAATTCAGCTGTCACTTGTGAGCTGAATTTTTCTATCCTCATTTCGAAGTTTATGTTTTGGCTCAGTTTTATCATTTAATGAGACGTTTAAAGTAGTTTTGGTTGTAAATTTATTCAATACAAAAATTTACACAAAAATAAATGACCTAGTTTATGTTTTGTTTATGAGCTGTCGCAAAGATATTCGAAATCTCCAATTAACAGTAATAGTATTCCTCAAAACATTTTTTCAGTGTTGCATAGTCAAATACATTGGACTGGTCGTTAAATAGGTGATTTCCAAATTTTAAAGAGTACACATCCCAAAAATTCTCTAAATAAATTAAAAAAAAAAATCTACCCGAAACCTCCTGCTGCCCCTATATTAATTTAAACACGTGGAATATTTATTTTTTATTTATAAGGTCCGCCATTTTATTTTTCGTAGTTAAAAGATTTTTTTTTTCTAAAAAGTAGAGGATTTTCCGATGAGAATAACATTTTCGCAATTGCCTAAAGCTAGATTTCGAATTTTTGTTATAACGCTTCTAGAACCGCTAGATTTTGTTTGTTCAATTTTTTTGGAAAACGGCCCAAATTTTTGTTTTAATATGGAACCTGTAATTTTTAAAGTGATTATAATAAAAGATTTTCCTGAGTATTTAGTTAATGATTACAACATATGTGTTTCAATTTTTTACGCAGGTAATAGAAGTATTCACGTCATCTTCACGATTTGGTGCAACGTGCCTAGTCAAATTGAGAAATTTTATTTTTGTTTAGTAAATCGTTAACGAAATGTTTCTATTGTGTAGGATAACTGCAGCAAAATCACAGAACTTTATAAAAGAAAATAATAGCTGACCAGTACAAATTACATTTACACGAGTGCAACTTTGAATCTGTTGTATGTATGTTGCAATGGGGTTTGATTATATTAAAACTGCAAAAATGAAAGATAATTAGAATGTGTATTTTGTTGTTAGAATGTAGGAAAATGTTAAAATTTTTGAACTTTTTATAATAAAACTGGACCAGTTGCACTGGAAAGTGAATATGATTTCATTCCAGAATATTACACACTAAATTTTGTGGTATTAACCAAAAAATTTATACCTGCTCTATATCCTCAATTCCAACTTCCATTCCATGGTTCAAAATAGCAAGCTTTTTTCAGTCGCTCACATTTTCCGTTATATGGACCGTGTTTTTTTGGGAAAGCTATACACAGTACAATAGGATTTTACATGCATTACATATACAACATCCACAGCAAGATTACTGCCGATAAAAGGAGAAGTAGAATCCTACTGTGGATGGGTTTGTGATGTTTGTTCGATTTTCGAATGGAAATTGGTGGTTTTGTTTTCAGATTTCGGTGCGATTCATAGTTTCATTTAAATCTCGATGGATGTGTTCATAGAGAAGTTGTGCGTTGTTCATGGTGTGTTTTTCCATTGGGCAATAAAATTAATCTTTTTCTGTTCTTCTTTGAACATTAGCAATTTTCCGCAACATAATTACAAAATTTCACTGAATTGTTCACACATAAACTAGATTTTGTTTGAAATTTCAAACAAAATTCAGTGTTTACATAGAAACTAGAAAAAAAGTTCTATTGCAATAAGGTAAGAGTCCCAAGAAACACGCTCTCTTTTTCTATTGATAAAAAAAACTCACTACCTTTTAAGTTTCGTTTTTATGGCTGAAGTGTTGCTCTGAAGATAAAAATGAGCAATTAAGTGTGTTTGTTTTACGTTTGGACTCTTCCAAGAAGATTTTGAAGTAATCTTCTAGATAACATAATCTGGAAATCCTATTGATTTCGATAAGATTTGGTGGTTTTTGCTCGAAATCTAGATTTTTATGGATTTAAAAGCAAAATGGAAAACCACATACAATTTAGTTAACAAATCATGTTTTTTTATCCAACAAAATTATCGCCGAAGACGTCATTTAATACAGGATACATAAACGACATCTAAGTCCCATTTCACACGAGCAAACTGAGTCTCCAGTTGTAAACAAAATCTCCCCGGTCATCGGTTTTAGAAATTCATATATAAAATCCCAAAAAAACACGGCTATTGATTGTTCCTATAAGGCTTGTCATTTACCTACATATTTCTTGAATCTTTCAAAATATTCATTACGAGAGAACTTAATTTATAAAACGGCACCGTTTCAATTGCAAATTGTTGATAGCACTCCAAGTGAAGATTCAGGCTACCTAAAATACTTTTCCAAATTTTTGAAAAATGTGATGTAGAAACACCCGAAAGTATAGTTACATACGAAAAGTCATTTTTCAACCTGCGCTACGTCCATAGAAAACATAGCTGCGTTCATCAATCGCAAAATAGGATAGGTGAATTGATTATTTGATTGTATTTTGAAGTGTTTGACCCCCCTCCTCCCCTCTGACTTAAAGTCTGAATCCGTCCTTGAACTCAGTCCATCACAACAAAAAAAAAAAAACACAAGCTTCTACAAAATATTTTTATCATAAATAATTTTTTTTTTTTAAATCAAAAATCAAAAGTATTTACTTATATGTTTGCACAGCACATAGTAAAAATTGTTATGCAGCTTGGCAAAACAAAGTTGTTATCTTAAGTAAATATGTACTGTGTACATACCTATCTACAAAGTCAGGGGACTTTGTCTATGTATTTATTCATGTGTTCCAAAATACCGTATTCAAAGGAAAAAATCCTAAGGAAAGTCAAATGTTTGTATTAGAATAGACTGAGTCTTAAAAAGTAGTTCCTTAGGGATAAATATTATGCTTAGCTTTTGGTTATAAGCATAATAAAATGCTGTGACATAAATATAAACAAAAAAATGCTAGTGGAGCCAAAACGTCAGACATGACATAGTTGCGATACAAAACGTTAGTCACTGTTATGTTTATATAAGGTTAAGGAAGTTTTATACACACAAATCCTTAAGGGTTTGTTATATACGAAAAATATGAATATTCTTACTTGGAACTTAGAAAGTCAACACGTCTGACCTAGGGGCTGCAGTTTATGTAGTATTACAAAAATCAATTCTTATACCAAGGTCTTCTATTTCTTTTTCGTTTCACACCTTTAGGGAATCATATACGTAACATATGTATGTATTTATATAACTAAATAAATATTTCCTCCACAGAAAAATATAAACGAATGTTTATAAATCAAATTTTCAGAATAATATCATATGCAAATTAAATCACCATATAGGTATTACAAAACGTGTGCAGAATAAATAATGTATTTTATAAAATGGTGGATAGATCTCAAAACGCGGAATGGAAATCAAAATTTAAAAATATATTAAATAGAGAAGGGAGAAACTATGTATAGGTAAGGAGAGGTAATCTTCCAATCCTTATATAAATACTAACAGACCCACGCTCGCGTTGCTTTGCAAAGTTTTGAGTAAAATTAATTTTACTAAATAAAAACAGTGCTCAATAGGGCTATTACAAATTGAAAGATTTTTCAAAATTAAAAAAAAAAGAAAAAATAAGTACATAGGTATACACTAGACCCGGTAGTTTTGATTTTTCGCTGAATTGTTTATAATTTTGGTCTTAAGGAACTTTCAAAAATTGTCCAGCTCGAGTGCCGAACACAATAACAGTGTCAAAAATCTCAAATTGTACACTTTTTTCTGCTCTGATTTTTAACCCGAAGGAGGACCAGTTTTTGGTTATATTTTTTTTCTGTTTTAAAAATAACCCATTTTTTTTCAAATTGAGCTTAGAACCATCTCTGTAGTCCCAATAGTTTTCAAAATACAGAATTTCAAAATTTACTATTTGTTCTCAATTCGCAACTTTGTATATAGTCCAGTCAACGAGGGAAAAATAAATGAAATAAATCGTGTAGTCTAGGTTATTTTTTTAAGTGGTAGGGGTGACCCTCAGGTCCAACATACCAAAAGTCCCCAGCCCAGGGCCGCGAGCTTAAGCCTGGAGAGGGGGTTAAAGGTCCCCTTTTTTAGTTTTTCGCGAATATTTCGAAAACCAAGGGCTTCACTGAAAAAGTCTGGACCAAGGAATTAAAGTAAATTAAATTTCCTACAAAAAATGTTATGTTTATATTTTCGCTTGGAGCAACACTAAGGAAGATGCGGGGTGGAGAAATGTCAAGAAATCTAAAAAATCGGTCATTAGCCTACAAAATTTAGTGTTTCTAGATCAATTTTATCTAGAAATAACAGAAAAAATAAGTATATGTATTCAAAATTATTCCATTGATGATTTGGAAGGGAGTTTATGGGGTTAAAACAGGTGGCAAAGGTTAGAATTTCCTAATTTAATTTATTTGCTACAGTGTTTGCATTCACTATGAAAAATACTGTTTCTTTAAAGGTAAAAAGTATAATGGATTTTTCCAAGTTACTGACCATAACTTTGTAAAACAATTTTCAGACATGTACTAAAAAAAAAATCGTTTAGGATAGGGGGGTCTATGTCCCCTCGTTTATAAGGGAGGGACCATTTTCTAAAGCATTGACGTAAAGTGCATTAATAATTATTTAAAATCAATGGAAGTACCTATAATGCAACACTATAGGTTTTTGAAAATCCAAGGACCTATTCTTTTATTTTGTTGCTAAAACAAGTTTGTTTTATTAAACAGGTTATAAAAAAATTGAACTTAAATTTAAAGTTTTGAAAAAAAAAATTTATAATGATTTTATTTTCAACATTTTTTGTAGCTAAGTGCTAAATTTTAGTTCAGTATTTATGGCAGTTGTTAATTCTTAGTTGAACGCTTAAAATTAGATAGCTGTAGGTCTTTCAGATTTTGAGAAAAACAAAAATTGTGAACACTACTACTTTCTTAGAAATTTTTTCTAAAGAACCTTTACCTCCCTCCTGTCTAAAGCTCGCGGCTCTAGACTGAGGACTTTCAGTATATTATACCTGAGCATCACCCCTAACTTATGAAAAAATAATCCAGACTACATGATTTTTCATTCGTTGGCAAAGTGACGGTTTTACAAGAGAAATAATTTTCTAAAAAAGTAGTAGTTTCCATAATTTTTGATTTTTTCAAAAACTGAAAGACCTACAGCTATCTAGTTTTTAGCGTTCGACTAAGAATTAACAACGGCCATAAATACTGAACTAAAATTTAGCACTTAACTTACAAAAAATTTTTAAAATAAAATCATTATAAATTTTTTTTTTCAAAACTTTAAATTTAAGTTCAATTTTTGTATAACCTGTTTGATAAAAAAAACTTGTTTTATCAACAAAATAAAAGAATAGATCCTTGGATTTTCAAAAACCTAAGTGTTGCATTATAGGTACTTCCATTGATTTTAAATAATTATTAATGCACTTTACGTCAATGCTTTAGAAAATGGTCCCTCCCTTATAAACGAGGGGACATAGACCCCCCTATCCTAAACGATTTTTTTCTTAGTACATGTCTGAAAATTATTTAACAAAGTCATGGTCAGTAACTTGGAAAAATCCATTATACTTTTTACCTTTAAAGAAACAGTATTTTTCATAGTGAATGCAAACACTGTAGCAAATAAATTAAATTAGGAAATTCTAACCTTTGCCACCTGTTTTAACCCCATAAACTCCCTTCCAAATCATCAATGGAATAATTTTGAATACATATACTTATTTTTTCTGTTATTTCTAGATAAAATTGATCTAGAAACACTAAATTTTGTAGGCTAATGACCGATTTTTTAGATTTCTTGACATTTCTCCACCCCGCATCTTCCTTGGTGTTGCTCCAAGCGAAAATATAAATATAACATTTTTTGTAGGAAATTTAATTTACTTTAATTCCTTGGTCCAGACTTTTTCAGTTAAGCCCTTGGTTTTCGAAATATTCGCGAAAACCTAAAAAAGGGGACCTTTAACCCCCTCTCCAGGCTTAAGCTCGCGGCCCTGGGCTGGGGACTTTTGGTATGTTGGACCTGAGGGTCACCCCTACCACTTAAAAAAATAACCCAGACTACACGGTTTATTTCATTTATATTATGATTTTAGGTCTTCGTTGACTGGACTAATATTGTTTTGTGCCAACTTGATAATTTGAGTTTGAAAATTAATTTTTAAAAAACTGAACATTAACACAATTTTGTTTAAAAAGAAGGTAGCTCTGGATTTAAGAAAAGGTATATCGTATATGACATTGTTACAGACGCTGTGCTTGAATTTTTAATTGTATTTTTTCTAATTTAAATCAATTTTTTGAAAAATTTCCCCTCCCGATTGTAGACCACCCCTCCCATATGATTTTTTTCTTCTTTTGGTCCAACTAATTCGCTGTAGTATTTTTATGCATCTTGTACCAAGCAAAATATTTTTGTTATTATAGGTACTGCATTTTATTGTTGTTGTAAATAAATTATTGCTTAACTTTGAAGAGCTTTATTTTAGTCCTGGGCTCAAATTGTAGAATACATAGGTTAATATCTCCAATGTTGGCAGCATTTGAAATTTTTGAAACTCCTTTTTCTAATCCAAAATTTTGTTTTCGTCTCACCCAGTGCTTTCCCATATTTGGCAATATTGTATTGAACAAAACTTAAGTAGAAACCCATTTTTTAATTTGTTTACTCACTTTTTCTCTTTTATTTCTCTTTTTATTTCTTTTATTGGATAAAAGCTATCCATAGCAAAGTACGATTTAACATGCATTACAAATACAACATCGCCAGTATGATTACGGCCGAAAAAAAGCTATAGTTGAATCCTACTGTGGATAGATTTTTGACATTTTTTCGAGTCTCGAATTGGATTTTGTAGTTTTGTTGTTAGATGTTGGTACGATTGATAGGTTGAATTGTATCTCGATAAATGTGTTCATGAAGTAGTTATAATTATTATGATTTTCGATTGGACAGAAATATCTTTTTTTTTTTAAATTTTTCTGTTCAAAATATGTTAAAAGTCATAAACTAATAAGCTAGCAACACAGGTTTTCACCTTCAGTTCCTGAATGAGAAGGGCATGAAGTAAGAGTGGTAAACAAAATTTCCACGGTCAAAGCAACGATTCGGGGAGATTTTGTTTGACATTCCTCTTCACATTGCGTTTATGTTTGCCTTAAACCAAGATTACGTAGTTTAAAAGGAAAATACAGAAAATCTCCTACTATTTTATTTTATCGTGCGAAAGTTACAGGAGCTTTTAAGGAGTTTTTAAGTTTTTAAGGAGTTTTTAAGGAAATTAAAAGAAAACATCAAAAAAATCTCCAGCAATTTGTTTCTTTGTGTAAAAGGGGAAAAACGACGAAATTTTATTTGTAATACAGTATACGAACAAGTCCCTTGCACTGATCTCTATAATATACTGGATAGTGGATTCCCTATAAAGTATAACAGTTTTTCTACTTCTAATTGAAGATGACAAGTACGTAGGCAACTCAACACTTTATGTATGTTCAGTGAGGCAACTCAACACTTTAGGTATGTTCACTGAGGCTGAGAAGGCCAGTTCAAGTGGCTGAGATCTCAAAAATTCTACTACAACCGAAGAGGGGCAAAAACCAAAGTGGAATTTCTAAGAAAAAAAAGCAAAAGAACCATCACTTGTTTGTAAATTTGATTTGATTGTAAAAGTGAATTTAAAATATTTTAGTTGCAATTTTGCATTTCATTATGTTATACAGTTATATACCGTTATACAAAAAAAAATAGACAACTCAACATTATAACAATTATCAAATATGACTTCAACTTTCTTGTATATGGATGCGCCATTCAGTGTATTATAGAGATCAGTGGTCCCTTGTTTTGTGTTTCCTTTTTTTTCTGGTGTTTTACTTTTTGCTGCAATTTGTCACTTGACTCGCACAATTCACGCAAAAACTGGAATTATTTCATGAATTTTTTTTTATAAAAACTATCTTTTACCATATCATCTTGAAAATTGTTAATTTTAATTTAATTTTTATTTCGACACAATATGTTCAATAGTACCAAAGAATATAAAGTTACCAAGAAGTTGCATCTCATACAAATTTTCTACTGAAAATGCCGGGTTGCAATGTTGGAACTCGCACTTTGGATTTTTTATGGGCTTTTCAATAATTCTCTCAACGCTTTTAAAATGAGATACCACACACATTGAAACAGTCTGCTTTTTTGTCCTTGAAAAGCCCATAAAAAAAGCAAAAGCTATGGGAGCAGGCCGCAATATTGGAACCCTCCATATAAAAATGTGCCGTAAAAAAAATTGTATGAGATGCGCCTTCTTGGTAACTTTATATTCTTTAATAGTACCTACCAAATGTGAAATAAAAAAACCAAGCTACTGCCGATGCGTCTTATTGGGAGTTTCTTACTATACTTTGTATAGACTCCCAATAAAACACGCCTAATAACCTGAAAATGACGACTAGACTAGACTAGAGAAATGAAAATTTATAACAACTAATGGCAGCAGAAACGTTAAAAGTGGTAGTGCATTAACGAGCTTAACATGACTTAATACAAAAAAAAACAGCATGCTTAGATGCGGCGGAGGGTCCTGACCCTGCAAGGCCGCACAAACAGTAGGAGTATTCACGATCCGGTGCAACTGGTCTAGTATCGTTGTAAAAGTGTATAAAAGTATAACATTTTCTTACACTCCAACAACAAAATATACTGAAGACAATCTTACAACAGTTTTGTACTTTTACTATACCTCAACCCCGCATTGCAACAGAAAAATACAAGAGTGTAAAATTTGCAAACTTGTATTTGATAGCAAGCCAAATGTCATTCTTTCTGTCAGCTGTTGTTCTTGTGTATATTTTCTGCAGTGTTTACAATGAAATAGACAAAGTGCGTTCACGATCTACTAAGAAAAAATAAAATTTTGCAAATTTTACTAGACTTGTTGCACCGGATCGTGAATACCCCTAGTATACTTTTATAAGCAAAACTGTTATAAATTAGCATCTTTGACTTCGTTTAATTAATGTTTCAGTTCATTAGATTAATGCTTCGTCACATTTTAGCCTTGAAGGGCAGCTAGGGACATCCTGCGATCAAGTCGAGTATTTTATCTGTCGACCATTGCAGATGTTGTTGAGTGTCCTTTGACGAAAATTTGTGTGTAACGTATATTTCAATTCTATAATAATATTATCATTCTTTTTTATTTTCTTGTTTCAATAACCCTCTGACTTTTTCTTTACACGATTAAAGTATAGCCTTTGGATCTATAAAAGATAAATAACATTAAATAATAATCTGATCTTAATTTCTTTGAGGATGCCACTTAAAGAATTTCCAAAAAAAAAAAAAAGCCGAACCTATATAGAAAAGTCATATGGTATGTTCTCAATCTCAACTATTTTCAATCACAGTGGAAACTTCGGTGCTATACATATAGTCAGAGCGCATTATATTGTCTATTTGCAGAGTTTTTCAATCAATCACAAAAGATACACACTCATGAAATATTCATCAAAGATGTGAAATACTCTTATTTATATCTGGAGAAGAATAAGAAGCAAGTTGAAGATCCCTGCAAACACACCATATCTAAGCATTTTCTTTTCAATTCTACCCTGGCTGAGGCTTTTTTTTTTTTTTTGTGTGTCAATGATTTTCGTTAAGGAGTTATTCTCCTCTGGTAGTCTCATCTCCTTCAATTACGATATTCCTGATGATTTAAATATCTATATACATATAAAAGGATAATGCTACCGCAACGATGTTATCTGAAATCTTAAAAGAAATCTATCTAACGAGAGGTTGCGGTATATACGATTTGTCACCTTATCATATCACATCCGGAGGCAACCGCATAACAGAAGGAGGGGAGGACTATAACCTTGGCACACGTCAAGACGGTAAAACAAAAAGCTGATGAAGAGGCAAAAACAAACAAAACAAATTTTGACAAAATAAAAACACTCATTGGATTGAGGTTGAATTTAAATGCCAATGGCGTACTAAATTTGAGGATGGAAAAACACAAAATTACGGAATACGTATACGAAAGGAAGTATATAAAGACTCAATTGCTTAAAGGTTTAAAAGAAAAGTACGAGTAGATTGCTCTTGTTTGCTTTGGTATATGTATACCTTTTGGCAGCGGTTTATAAAGGCTTAAAAAGGTATGAAAGGATAAAGAAAGTAGGTAGGTTGAGTTGAAATAAATGTACTTTTTTATGGCAAAAGCTTTAAAGGATACAATTTTTTCTTAAATTATGTTGTTAGCTTGGCTGATGTTTTTGTTTATTCAACAATCGGTTTATTCCAGCTAAATGGCCTTGAAGAAAACATCGAATTATATTTTAGGTCCTTAATAAGGTTGTACATCAAAACCAAGTATATACAACCTCATTTAACAAATTATTGCATTCTGATTTGTTTAACTGTACCCTTGCTTTATTACTTTGTTAGTTTGGTTGTTACTGGTTTCTATATTTGTATAAAAGATTTTTATTATGTATGAGATTGCTCCTACTCCAAATTAGTTACTTTTGATAAAATTAAGTATGTATGTCTAGGTACATAATATGAACATACTATCTGGAGTACCATTGACTTCCTAGATATCCAGCTCACTATAGACCAAGAATTTCGAGGTCACTTCTTAGGCTACAATGGCCAGTAAGAAGTCCCTTTATTATTCTGAGGCTGTTTTTTTTTTGTACAAAAAACTGATGCGAAACAGGAAATTTTGTTAATTGAAACTCCCACGCATAAGTTTGGCCTGTCTCAACTTCGAGAGTTAATTCCAAATTTTTGATCTTTAACCTCCTTTTTTATTTTAACTTTGTTCTTAATAACGTTTTCTCCGCGCCTATTTTAAGGCGCTAGTCTGTCTGTATTTATGCATTTTTCGTTACAGAAATCAGGTTCAGTACCCCAACATAGATAAGCATTTATTTCCATCTGAAAAATTCTAAAAGAGCCCCATGTCTATATAGGCCAGTCACCTGATGCAAAAAAGATTTTCCATAATGCCAAAACAATAATCCGAAGTAAAAATCTTTACATTAAATAACAATCGTGAATATAATAGCTCAAAATCTAAAATAATCATCAAATTTATTTATTGGAATTGGTAGGTGTGTCGTTTCTTAGTATACTGAAGAAATGGCGCGGCTGTAAGTGTTGTGCGTCAGCCGGCATTTTGATAATCGCGTTTTAGCCAATATCTGGAAAAATGTTCAAAGCACACAAAATTTGTAAGCCTTTTTCTACAGGAAATTTAATTATCTCTATTTTCATTATTGAACATTTTTTTGTAGGATTTATACTTTCTATCAATACTTCATCAACCGTTAAGGATATATTGGAGAAAAACTAAAAAAAGCATACTTTAAGGAGCCTTAACTCTCAAAGTATAAATTATATAAAAAAATGTCTATGTTCAACGAAAAAAATATAGATAATTAAATTTCCTATAAAAAAGGTGCCTACAAATTTTGTGTAGCATGAGCCGTTCTCAAGATATTCGTTACAACGCGTTTTTCAAAATGGCGGCCGACGCACAATACCTCGAGCTGCGCCATATTTTATTTTTATAAATCAAATATTAAAAAATAATTTGGTTTAAAGTTTTTTTTTTTTTAATTTTCATAAATAAATCAAGCTTATTCACTTCACTTTTTGTAAAAATTTAAAATTACGAAACTAATTTTTAGTTAAATACCGTTTTTTTTTTTTTAATTTTGAGTCTCCTTATGAATAAATAATGAATGATTTGGGGTTTAAAATTGCCCTGCGACATCAAGATCTATTGTGTCCTCATGTAGAGTCAGATGAGTCTCCTTATAAGAATTAGCTCTATATTTATGTTCTAAAAATTAAAAAAAAACTAACATTCAGCTGCAACTGAAATTAAACGGCTCCGTGGAATAGCCCGATCAATCTAGGAATTTTATCGAAAAAGAAAAAAAAATCAAGTATGAAATTTTTTGACGCACTTAGGCTCCAATGATGGAGTAGAATATGATATCACAGTTTTTCGACAAATTTGATATGGCGTGTGCCCGAAATTTTGACTTTTGCGTTTTGTCGATTTGCGGGCGTATTTTGCATTTCTCGCTAAAAATGGTTATAACCAAATTTATAGAGAATCAAATTCTCTCAGTCATATTTATTATAGATTTTTGACTGTTTAAACAGTGTCTAAGTATTTTGAAACGGTCCCAAATATGCTTTATTTAATTTTAAAAAAATATTGCATTTTTCAAGGTTTAGACAACCGATTTCGTTGTCCAAAGTTAGTAAAAAAAAGTTGAATCACTTAAGCAACAATTAAAAAGGTTAGTTAGACAACGTTTATAAATACTACCGTCTTTTTAATGTAGAAAATTCTGTTGTACAATATGTAATTATTTATTTCTAATAATAAAGTAAAAAGTGTAAAAAATTAGAAATTAGAATACATCCAAGATTTTATAAAACCGTATAGTTCCAGCGGTAAAAACTGGAAATTTTATATATTATAATTATGTTTATTTATAAGAAAATATTAGCTTTAGTTGGATTTTTTTTTTTAATGTTATTGTTTTTAATATATCATTTGTTGGTGTAATGTCAATAAAGTTTGCTACTGTGCACTGTAAATCGATTTTTTTTAAACTAAGCATTTTACTTCTCAAGTTTTTTAACTGGCAAATCGAAATTTTTCTCTTTTAGCAGCACTTTATAACCATGTTCAGGTTCAGGATAAAATCTATTGCTCCTGTAGGGCAAGTTGTTGTAGATGGATGCAGAAATTCAAATACAAGCGAGCCTTTGTGTATCTTTTTTTATTCGTTAAGTTACATTCTTTTGTGCTATACAGCCGCATAAATACATATAGTTTATAATGGGTCTTACTATCATGTTGTGCACATCCACCTAAAGATGTTTTATTTACAACCCCTAGATTAACCTATAAGACTCTTGCATATCATAATTATGGCTTTGTAATATCCCCGGTCGGTGGTTGCGCGGCAGTTAATGCTTCAGTTTGTTCGAGAGGATTTTACAATCAATTCTACTTACTTCCTAAAAATATATTATCCTTATAACCCTATCGTTCCCTCTCACTCTATGTATGGATAACTTCGCCTGCTAACTGGATAGATTTTATGAGTGGAAGAAGGTATTTCTTGGTTAATGTCAATTGCGAATAACTGTAAATTGTTTAATCCCACGGATTCACTATCAGTTTCTCTTTAAATTATATCACATCTCTGGTGTGTTTTCTCAAATTCCCTGAAGGCTGTCATAAAAATCCCATCAGCCAAAGCCTTAGTAAGATTTTCCAGTAGTTCATCCACTAAAACACAGCAATGGGTGGGAATAGAAATTTTCCCTGAGGGCAGTCCCATGTTGTAAGGACTTCTTTTGCCTCTCACAATTAAAAAAAAAATTAACAAAAACTATACACGTTTCTGTAATTGCCCGTGGCTCAGGTTAGTGCATAGGACTTCCAGCATAGGAATTCCAGCCTCTGACACCTAAAAACAGAAACACTTTTTTTCACAGGAACTTAATCTTGCGAGGAATTGACAAACTTCTCCAAGAATACATCTTGTCATGAAAAAGTGCTTCTTACCTAAACCGGAAATAAACTGTAGTCTACTCCATTACTGCAGGGAGGCACAAAGAGTTGGCTTAGACTTTTCTATAAGTCACTAGGTCCTGGTTCTATGTAAGTTGTTTACGTTAAACAATAGCTTATTTGTATTTTTTCCTTATTTCGATTTCTTTAGCGCTTGAAAAAAATAAACTTTGCCGCAACAGCTCAAGGAGAACAAGGGTCTAGTGCCTTAAAATTCTTAGCCATTCCTGTGTCTCTTGTTTCCAATTTGCAGGAAAGCAGAGAACCTAACATTTGCTGCCGAACCCGAATGACAAAAGATAGTCTTGGAGATGGAGACAGTGTTAACATGGGCCGCTGGGCGACTTTAGTTGCACTTTGCGACTTTTTTTGCGTCTGTGCGACTAAGCGACGACCTTTTTACTAGTGCGACCTTTTTATAAGTACGACTTTTTTTTCAAAAACAAATAAACAAAAAATTAATCGTTATTTTCGATTTTCTCAAAAACTGACGGGCATCCGGTTTTAATATTTGACTAAAAATTGATGGGAGTATCGAATACTGAAAATAAAACTATTACCAAATAATTGTAAATTTTTGAAAAAAAAAATTAGTTTTAACACATTTTTTTTATTATTTTTCCATGATTTTGAATTTGAAAATAAATTTTTCACAAACTTATCTCTGAAACTATTTGAATTAAAAGTAAAATAAAGAACGCAATTCCAGCTATTAAAAAAAGTATAGCGTGATATTGTAAGTGTTGCCGTTGCTTTTTAATAATCTATTTTGTATTTCTAGTCGATTTTTTAGAAAACTGCTCCTCCCGCCTTAACGGGGGGAAATAGACTCCCTCCCAAACGATTTTTTTTCTCGTCTTTGACTTAGCCTTAACCTTTTTGTCATACCGTATAAGATTCACCCTAAGTATTCTTGTGCATTCTCCATTTGTGTGGAAATCTAAAAACCTTAACCCTACCGAATGAATTATTTTTAAAACCGTTATTTTTATGAACAAAAGTGTAATAATCTTTTTGTAGTAAATTTTCTAAGCTGCAAATTCGCCATCAACATTTTTTCTGTACAAAATTCAAAATTTGATTTATATATTCGATACAAATTATTAAGTTTTAGTTAATTAAAGCTGCAATTTTTTTAGTTGCCAAAGTAATTTTTATTAAAAAAAAAGTAAAAAGGGTATTTTCAAATCTTTTTACTAAACAAATATTTTTCATGTGCGACTTTTTATTTTGAAATTGCAACTTTTTGGACAAAAATGCGACTTTTTTAAAACTATATTGCTTTGCGACTTTATTTTTTTGAGTGTAATTTTTTTGGCGACCTTTCAAAAATCTTCGGCGGTTGCCCTGGTTGGAGAAGAGTACTGCAAGAGGCAATACTCCTGAAAATGTTGTTTTTATAGGTGGAATCGACTGGTATTTTTCCAAGGCGATTCGGTTTTACTTTTGGCTGAAACATAATTGTTACATTTCTTGACGATATCCTTACACATGAATTCACTTAGGTATATTATTTCCTTACAAATTTTATATTGTTTGTATTTTTCGAATTTCAACCTATATTGACAAAACAAAAGCATGTGTTAATAGCTACAAAGAGCAGCATGCAGATGGATAATGATTTGCGCATCATTTCAATAAATGACAATATTCTTTCAAATGAAAGCTTTTAGCACTTCAAAGAAACCAAGATGTGAAAGAAAATCTGATGTTCTATTTTAAGAATGTGGTGTTGAAATGGGTATATGGATAGGAATGTATATACAAATGTACATATTTTTGTATATTAATATCAAGGTTATACAATACCAAAAAAAATTCCAATAAAATCGATTCAATCTGAGCAGAGGAAATATTTTTCTATTCATTTTTCTTTTCATTATGTTAAGAAGATTTTTCTATTGTTAGATACTTTTCTCATTGATAAAGAGCATAGGTAAAGTTGGAATGTAGTTTTATTGGAGTATGAGTGCTATATGTGTATTATTATTGTTGAGATTTAATTTCTTTTGCAATATTCAGATGACATTTTCTGAAGGTTATGGTAGAATATCGGATAATAATTAAATAAAATAAGTTCACTATGGAATATTTTTTCGACTTGGTTGAACTTTTTAGAGTTCAGTTGATTAGTCGCTAAAGTAGGTTTGAATTCTTAGTACTAGAGCAGTACAAAAAATTCAAATATTGAAATATACTGATTTTGATAAATACGGTTGATCCGATAAATTTTAAACTTAGTTTCTAACTAAAGTTTGTAGGATATTCTGCAGACTTGAATTTCCTGCTAACCATAATTAAAGAGAAAATTTTCTAATTTATAGTGAAACCAATTTTTCCAAACTTCGCATTATTTTTGACCTTCTTATTTCCCCATAACAATAATTCATCATTTCAATAAAATGCTCATAATACGAGTACAACTGAATTAAAGAATTTTTTTTCTTTTTAAATTAATTATAGGTAACTATCAATTATTCAACATTTCCAAAAGATAAAATCTTTCAAAATGTTGGTTGGTAATAATTTACAATAAATACTTCATATATTTTAGTGAAAATTCAAACTTACTTCTCAACAAATTTTTTGAAAACTGACCGTTTTGTTTAAAATCACAGCACAAATTAATTTTTGTAAGAGCTTTAAATGGACCTGCTTTCAAATGCCGACACAAAATAAGCGAAAGTAAGTTGACAATATAAAAATGTGCATATATTCACTTCTATTGTATTACTAGCCGACCCATCTCCCAGCATCGCACGGAAACGGAGAGATTTTATTTTCGTAAAATATTTTTAAGTGTTGTGGTTGAAATCTTGTCTGGATCAAAATTTTTTTGTCAAAATTCTACTTTCACAGTTCTATTTTCATAATTCAGTTTTCAAATTCTAATTTTCAATATTGTTAATTTTAAGAATTTTTGAAGAAAAATTTTAAAAAGCAGAATTTCGTTAGCAGAATTTTGACAAAATAATTTTGACCCAGTAACGTAGATATAATATTCACTGTTTATGAGAAAAATACAGTTTCATTATTTTGACCGATAAAGTAAATTTTTTAAGCTTCTGCATGCATACTAGGGTGTCCGTTATTTCCCAAACTCACTTTTTGTTTAGATCAGGCACCCCCTGTATAAAAAGTAGTAAATTTATGGACCGAAAAAAAAACTTGTCCGAGCTCACTAACAAGTGCCCCTAAGGCAATAGTCTTCAGTCCTGTGAAGTTAGCAAAATAATTGTTTAGAATTGAATAAAAAATGAGAGTTCCCGGTAGCAAACAAAGAGTTCTAAACATTTTCTTAATAATTTTTTTTTTTTCTAAAACTAATTTTTTCAAAAGTTATTCGAAAATATTAGGTGCCCGATGATTTTTTTGGATTTTGTAATTTTTTGATTCTAAGTCAATGGAAACCTTAATATGCGAATAACTTTTGAAAAATTAGTTTTAGAAAAAAAAAGTCATGAGGAAAATGTTTAGAACTCTTTGTTTGCTATCGGGAACTCTCATTTTGTATTCAATTTTAAACCATTATTTTGCTAACTTCAAAGGACTAGTCTTCCCATACAAATTTTTACGGAATTATGCAGTTCACATATTCTTAATTTTCTTGTTGATTTTTATTATATGATCATCCATTTAAAAAACGTCATTCAAAGTTACAGGAAGAAAAAAATCCATAGAAAATATTTTCAAAATTATTTCTTTTTTTATGTAAGAGGCAGAGGTTATGATAGAATTTTTTTGTAAATACATTTTTTGTAAGGCATAAAATTTTGATTTATTGGTTTGGGAAAACCGCGGACACCCTAGTGTATATAATAGTTAGTACAGAAATCTACCAAAATTTTGTATTCTTTGTTAATTTTGAAGAAAGTATTGAAACGTTTTGTTTCTAATGACGAAGGACATGTTTAAAAAAAAAATTTAAAATCGAAGATAGTTCGTAAAATTAATATTGTGCACTACTCAACAAAAAGAAATTGTAGGAAGGTAAAAATATATAAGTGGATGGTGAGCAACCGCCCCTGCCTCCCCCCCCCCCTTCGTATATCCTTGTTGAATACTAAAAAAATTTGGAGTAAAATGCGGAAAGTTTTAACTAAATTATTTAAAGAAAATTATTTAAAAGTACCAAATATTTTCCAAAACTAAAAACTTTGAATTTTTAAATACTCCTCCGTCTGCGAAAGTTACGATTTTACATTTTAAAATACAAAATAAATAAAAAAAAAAATATTACAAATAAAGAAACTGCACAAAGCTACAATACACTATTTAATATTTGCCAGAATTTTAATACAAAATTTTAGGTTTACAGAATTTTCAAATAGAGAATTTTGAATTAACAGAATTTTGGAATAATATAAATATTTTCCTACAGAAATTACAATTCATTCACAGAATTATACAGAATTTTTAAATACAGAATAACGACCTATTCCGGAAAAACGTAATTTTTAAAAGAAGAATACATATTTGCAAGGTAAAGCTGAATTTCGAAAGTAGAATTTTGGACCCGCTCCCTGATATTACTTTTCAAATAAAAAGAGTTTTTTTTCATCGGATATCAGTTACAGTAAAACCGGGATAAGTGCCTCACCATAAATGCCTCGTCGTGAGAGGTACTTAAACGGGTTAGGCAGGTACAAAAAACCCACTTAAATGCGCAAAAGTATTTATCTCTATATTTACAAAAATTTAAAAGAATTCACAACAAAAAAACATATAATTTTATTTAAAAAATAGTAAATAACATTATATCAACTGACTATAGTATCGGTAACCTTTTAAAAAAGGAACGCTAGATGAAAAGAAGATTTTGTTTTTTGCGGATGTTTTTAATTGTGTACTTAAAAGAATTTTTTTCAGTTAAATTGCAATAACAGTATGCAAAACAAGAGGCTATTAAGCGGGGAAGGTAGTAAAGCGAATGGTAATTATTAGATGAGTTTTATATAAAAAAATCCTCAAAATTTTGGTTCTAAAAGTAAAAGTTACTTATGCGGGTTTGGCACTTATGCGATAGGCACTTATCCGGGTTTTACTGTAGGTATTTGTTTCTATGCCATTTTATGCTATATATTTACAAATAAAATTGGAAAACAAATATATAGTCCTTAAGTGATCTTTGAAGTCCCTCTTCTGAGTACCTACGAATTTATATTTTTATAAAATTATGATTTTATATCTCTTAAATTATTTTTATTCATGGTCATTTAAGCCTAGTTTATAGAATGCCAAATAACAAAACAATCAATAGCTCTCATCATTTGACTAGTGAGGGCCTTGTCAATACACAATTTTTGTTAAGTTCAGTGTGAAGCTCTATCGATTTTGATACAAAAATCTTGGGTAAAAAATGTACACCTTTATGATAAAGAATTTTATTTTGTTTTTGATAATGAATAAGTTAAACTGACATTAACATAAATTGGGCATATTAAAAGGGCCCTCACAAGTCAACTGATGATTCCAAGTGATAATTTGGTGAACGGGACGAAACGCAAAATTTTCTGGACTATTTGAATCAATATGAAGATAATTTGTACAGAGCATGTTAAATTTAATTACCTACTTATTTTCAAAAGAAAAATCAATTAATTTAACTTTGCCATTATAGATACTATACACATTGTTCGAAAGTCTTCTTTTGATTTATCAAACAAAACAATTTTTTGTTAAATTTTTAATATTGTTCCTTACAAATATTTAAGTATTGTCATGTTTTTTTAATGCATATTCTTTTGACACAACCATACAGACATCAATGACAACTTTGCCTTCATCATACACGTATACAAAAACTTTAACTTCGGTAGGCAAATATTACTTTCCTTAAATTCAAACTTTTCGTTCGTATATTTGAATCGACACCAAATAAATTTTTTTCTTCATTGGTTTAAGTGTCAAAGATATTTTTTTTTTCAAATTTAAGTTTTTCTTTGATTACAAAGTTGCGATTAAAAATAAATTATTTTTAAAGGTAGGTAGCTTGGGAAGTATCTATTAAGTGCACATGGTACATAACTTACTTCATTAATTTCCAATAAAAGAATAAGTTTGGAAAATATGAGTGTAATATGTATGTATCAAAGTTACATTTATTTCGGTCATAGCCAATAAACTTAAAAGAAGTTTTGATCAGAATACATCAATAAACTGTTATACACTGAGAGGAAAGTTAAAAAATAGATGGAAATAAAAATGTTGCCGCTTCACTCACTTAAAGCCTTAACTACATAAGCCAAAAAAGTGAAAAAGTACAAAAGTAAAAATTTTCAAACTCATTTTGGGATAGTGTTTCTCACAGGAAAACGTATACACATAACTCGGCTGAAAATCATCTAAATTGGATGAATTGGACTTTTTGTTGGATTTGTATAAATCAAAATAAACACACTACTGAGATACAAATTGGAAAATTAGGCCGGAACAGTCGGAAAGTCGTCGAAAGGAACGAAGTTAGCCGGGTCAGCTAGTATTTTATATTTTACCTCAACTTACACAGTCACTCACTGGCTACATAAATAAATCATTAATTAATAAAATTCATTGACTCAACTAAAAAAATCGTTGGTAAAAAATTATGTTTAAAATTATGTTTTATACTGAAGAGCTTCACCGAACCATCGAAGTTCATCATCAATTTAGTTTTTATGAAAAAAAAATCATTGATTTATTTTAGCTGTTCGTTCGGAGTTTTTTTTTCAGTGCAAATAGCTAAAATAATTGTTGTGATATACTTATTTTATATTTTGCGAGAGGCATTCGGCTGATTTTGGGGGGTAGTAACTTCTGTTTCAGAAATGAGAAACTTAAGTCATGTTTTTTTTATTAATTTCATTATTTCATGGATTATTATTTAAAAGTGATACTCTTTTATTTCGTATTCGCGTTTCTCAAAATATGTATATTATAATAAAACACCGTTAAATCAAGCCATAATTTGAACCTATGCCGAACAACAAAAAAATCCACCTTCCAGGTTGTCAACCTCAGTATTTCACTTCGTATTTCAGGACTTAGTTCCAATTAAAATGTAGCGGAACCATTCACTTAATTTTGTTTCCATTTAAAAATAATTGTAAGTTTCCATTTTGGTGTTGTTCACGTTACCCTTTATTAACTTTCTAAATGCTTCACTATTATGAAAAACATAAGTCATTGACTCCAATAAACAAACTGACATTATCATTCAAAAAAAATTATAATCATACCAAAACAGCTGTTTTTTTTCCCAAGATTCTTAGACACTTGCCCTAAAGAATAATTAAAAACTAATAAAACTGAAGAATATCCATGAGCTATTAAAATATGTATTTTAAAATTTTATTTTTAAAAATTAAATCGAAGTTTATAAAGGCATATAATTTTTAAACTCAGTCAATCCATATTTGATTACTTCCAAAAATTACATTTACATAGTTGAAAAAAGTAGGTATGGTTCTTAAAATAAAATATCCTCGTTGGATTTTCAATGTTGTAATTCAAACGAATATTAATATAAATTTCTTAGAATACATAATTATAAAAATAAAAGTGAAAAGTGATTTGTGTAATCCATAAAGCTATATAAATTTAACTGTTTTTGCAATTGTCTTATCCCACAGACATTTTGACGCAAAAATAATATAAAAAACGATAGCCAACAAGAATGAAAATTTACACGATGCAATAAAATTGAAGTAATAAAAACGAATATAAACCATTAAAAAAGAAACAACAAAAAAATATTAATGATTTTTCTGAGAACTTTAATTTCCTGACCCTTGAGTCCTTAGAATAGATATTATGTTCTTCTGCAAGCATAAATCAAGGGTAATTAATTCTCTGGTGTTGAATCCACATGAAAGAATAATACATGGTGTTGAACTGAACATAAGTTATAGGTATAGGTATCTAGGATGAAGTAGATGTTTGTTTTTGGTATAAAAAAAAAAAAAAAAGATTTTAATGGTTCCTTCTGTAAGCACTCTTAACGCATTTTTTTTTTAAGTTTCAGAGAAAAAAAAACACTTTTTTAATCATTTAGCACTTCACAACTCACTTTTGAACGTTTTTAACTTTTTGATATGATATCACAAACCCGGCGAACGGAACATCATTTACCACGAATTATCACTCAGCTATATATGCGTACCTAACACTTCATTTAAATAATGCGTTTCAATCTTGAAGATTGTCAAGAGCAACGGTAAACGAACATTACGAACCATCGCGTTCACATTTAATCTACGACTAACGGTCACGAGGACTAAAACCAATTGATGAACTGTTATACATTGAACCAATTTGAATTCTTCGAACCCGCACTCAGCAGGGTTTATTTACATTTTTGCGGTGGTCTCACTACCTATAACAGTATAGGTATTTGCAAGAATGCTTTTTGTGTTCAGCTGATGATGTGCTTATAGGCAAAAGCACATGTGATACGGCAATGAGAATACCTTCAAAGCCATACGGGCTGACTATGGCTTTTGCGCACTTGCAATGTTTATGCTCTTTTGAATTTGAAACTGTTATACTCACAGATTGTTTATGTTTACATTTTTGTTCTCCCACACAACATTCGAAGGACTACAATAAGGGTTTCTATAATAGGATGTTATCGGTTTCCGGAGAGTAACGGATAAGAGTTGTCATGAAAATTGGGGTTGGGGAACTTATCTCATAGTTTTCTCTTCTTTTGGTAAAGTTCAAAAATTAAGCTTTTATTTTGTAGCTTTGCTTAACCCCTATTAGACCAATATTAGTTTAATTCAACTTTTGTCCGCTAGATGGATAGAGCTTTTTAAGTATAACTATTCGGAAAAAAAACGAATACATTACGAACAAAGGCTTAGTAAATAGCTTGCATTATGGTTTTTTTTTAGTTCATTATTCAAAAGATAAGTCATCTAATGTTTTGGCAAATAGGTTGTCAGCTTTTGATGATAGAACAAATTAGGTCCTTCATTAAAGTGTTTTTGTGTTAAGGTTCGTATGGGGTTTGCTTTGTTCAATAAAAGCTTTTTAGATGAGGTACTTTATTCGACAATTTTGATGCTTGTTATTTTTTTTTTAAGGTGTACAATTTTTGGACACCTTATCCGAGATAATTCTAAAAAAAAAAAACATAAGTAAAAATAAAACCCATGAGATGAAATAAAAAATAAAAAAGTTAGAATAAATTTGACTATAATACATTTTTTCTGAGAAAAGTAGATATACCATGTACCTACATTGAACATTTGTGATGTGAACGGTTTACTGGCTGAACAGTATGGTGACGCAGACGGAGACGGAGCCGGAGCTGGAATAACTGTCAAAATATTGAATAGACGCAAATTCAATGTTGCGAACACAACGGAACGTAGATGCATACGGAGCTGCAGACGCAGACGGAAGAGTTCACCAACTTTTAACTTTTCACGTACGGCACTTTTGACGTTTCAAATTGTATGAAGAAAAAAAACAACTTTTTGGGTCCGAAAAAAATATTGTGGTTATTTGTATCGCGAAAAAAATTATTAATTAAAAGGAAAATTATTGGAAACAAAAAATGTGAATTCTGAGCTTGTACACAATAATATTCTTTGGTTTTTCTTCAAAATACTCTCAAAGCTGTACAGCTCCATTGTGGACATGTAAATAAAATAATTTACGACACTTTTTGACAGCTCTTCCAGTTCCGTCTGCGGCTTCAGTTCCGTCATTCTATTCTATTCAGCCAGTTAGTGGTTGCTTTTAAATTGCAGTCTGGAAATTGGAAGTATTTGCTAAGTGCAATGAATATTAAATTTTGCAGAATTCAGGGAAAAGCTTTATGTGGTCTCAGACTTACTAATTAAAAGTGAGGAATGTATATATTCAAAATAGAAAAATCTCGCTGTTATCAAATCTAATTATATATGAGTGTTCACTATAAAAGCAGATACTGCTGAGATCTTCTGAAATAAACGTCTGTTAAAATCAGGGCAATATTGCATTTTACCACTAAGGTTTTGTTTACGTTTGAAAACTTAATATAAGAAGGTTGTTTTTTTTTTTTTTTAATATATAGCCATCGTATTTGTAATGAATAAATTTTTGCGTTGATACTGTGCACACATACATATATCATTTTAAACAAAAAAATAATCGAACATAAAATTAGCTTTTTTAGCACTTTTGACTATTGTAATTTTTTTCGTTAAAGGTATCATTATACATTATTGAACCAATAACATATTAGTCCGGGAGCCCGCGACAGTTTTTGGTGACCAATCGAACCAAAGCTAATTTTTTGTCATATGGTTATTTTGACGTTATAATGAAGCCTAGTGCAAGTCAACTGGGGTACCATGGGTGGGTGTGGCCTCAGCAGTCCCCCAAACATGTAAAAAAAAAAAGTTGATCAATGATTTTACCAAAGCTGAAACTTGGGGATATGATAGTTGAAGTTGACACATTATATAATACAAAAAACATAGTCAGCATACATTTTGGATATGTGGATACATAATATAGTTTTTAATAACATGAAAAAAATTTGTTCATGAGTTTCCTATTTTCTATATGGAAGGTGATAAAGAAATATTTTTTTTTTATCTATATAAAGATTTTTTTTTTTAAATACATGAAAGTTCTTACTAACTAAATAAAATGCACGACTGGTTAGCACGAACTTGCTCTTGTAGTAAAAGTTTTTTCGAATTTTAAAGATTGAGTGTAATATAAAACATATAATTAATTATAATTACCTACATATTTTTTTATCCATTTAATAAATTGGAGAATGGAAATTTGAATATGAAAAAAAGCATGAAAAACGTTCTTCAAATCAATAAAACAAGTGCTTAAAATGTTTTGATCTCAGAATAGAATGAAGAACGCCAGCTCAATTCTTGAAAAAATATGAATTTATGCAGCCAAATTTTAAAAATCATTGGAGCGGTTTTCTTAATAATAATTTTTTTATACTTAAATAAAATTTTTTGAAATTTTTTAGAAACAAAATTTGGTATGCCATTTTTAAGAATATAATAATATGCAACTAAAACTATAATTTAAAAAAAAAAATCATCACCCCGTTTTCAAAAAAAAATATAAAAATAAGAAAAAACAAAGTCCTCGAAGTATTATATCAAGAAAAAAGAAAATTGCCTTTTTTTTTTATGAACTTTATGAAGAAAAACAAAAGGTGTTACAATATTATATACAATATACAATATACAATACAATTAGAAGTTATTGTAATTGGTTCGATTTGTGAAATTGAAAATTTTGACATTTCTCGACGTTTCGGAGTCTCTGAAATCGGATTACATTGTTTTTAGAGAGATGTCTGTGTACGTACGTTCGTAAGTTCAGAAGCTTTTTTTCGCCGACAATATCTCGAGAACGCATAAAGATATCGACTTCAAATAAATTTTATTTTACAGATAATAAGACCATAACATGCAAAAAAGATTTTCAGAAAAATTCAATTAACTACCGGTTTTTTTTTTTATTACAGTAATTTTAAAAAAAAAAGTTGTAAAATGGCTTGTTTCTCGAATATCTCTCGAACAAATAATGCTATCGACTTCGGCCTGGTTTGATTATATGCGTAAGGACGTAGTGAAAAATTGGTTATACTTTAAAAAAAAAATCAATTCATATTTTTTTTTATTGAAAAAAAAAAAACATTTTAAATTGTTAAAAAATATCGAATATCTTGAGAACACACAAAGATATTACTTAATTAATTTTATTTAATACACAAAGTTATAGTTGATATTCGGTAGAGTTTTGTAAAAAATAATCAATTAACGTTTTCTTTTTTCTAGGCCAAAAAAAACTGCAAAAAAAAAACTCTCAATAATTTTAGTACACACAAAAATTAAAAAACAAGTTAAATTCATTAGATCCGTTTTTAAGATAAGTAACCTTTTTCAAAATGGTTTTATGGCAAGTACCGTAATTTTTGAGTTAAAAAAAAATATCGATTTCCCCTCTAGGGAATCACCCAAAAATCTTATATTCCAAGTTTGAAGACAATTGCTTCAGTAGTTAGGCCTAAAAATTCAATAAAACAAGAAAAGTGTGTATACGCCCCATTGTACTACTGTTATCCTTGGTTTTAGGCAAAATAAAACTACGACATATTTACGGCATAATTTTATTTAGATAACATGTAGAAATTACCACCATTTTTAAATTAAAATAGCAGTAATTGGTTCTTAATCTGTTCACTTGTTTAATTTTTCCAACTCTGAAATTTCAAAAAAAACTTACTTTGTTATAAGTTATAACTTATTGTAATATCCGATATCTGAATAAATCCAAAAAATGACCTTAAAATCGTGGAAACGCTATGCTTTGACTACATATCTCTTGGTAACTTATACACAAATTTTAAGGCAACATTTCAAAAAAAACTGTATAGTTCTCATTGTGAAAAACGAGGCCTATATAATATATAAAGCAAGTGGTAGATTTTGACAGTTCAGGGCGGCTATATTGTTTAAACGATTGTTATTTTTCTTGTTTTTTTTTATTTTTTTAGACACTAAGGCCCCAGTTAGAGCTAACATTGAAAAGCATCATTGAAAATTTTGATGATGTATTTTAAGACGTTTATATGCAGAATTTATGATTATTTTGATGCCAAAATAAAGCTTATAACTTAGTTAATATATCTGGCTAAAAAAAAATTAATTTCGGTCAAACCGTTGTCATGAAATGTCTTTTATTTTTTCAATGATCATTGGAAAGGTAAAAATAATTAAAGTCGATTTATATGAACGGTTAGGCTCAAATGAAATTTTTTTTTGGCAATAAATATTAATATAGTCGTCAGCTTCGTATTGGGATCATAATAAAAATTAATTTAGCTTTTTAAATGCCTCAAAACTTAAATTAAAAATGTTTATTGATGAGTTTCAATAAAAGCTATAACTGGCACGTTAGCGTTAAGACAACGCTAATCAGAACTTAGCTCAAACATTGTGAAACATAAGCTTCTGAATTCTTATGAAAACATTTTTCTTTTATAAAACGCAAATAAAAAATAAAAAAAATAATAAGATGTGATAATACTCATTTCTGTTATCTATATTCCAATTCAAAAAAATCGGGAAACGATGAATTTCATCCCGAAGGGATAATAAAAGAAACTGAAAACAAACAAATAAAGATATCGATTTTATAACTGGAAGAAATCCTTGTTATCCTTCACCTCTGTATTCGATAACAGAGAGTGAAACTTGATAATGAAGATAATAGGAGTATCTCAACCGAGGATTGAGGAATTTAAATGATGATGACATCCATTTATAAGTTTTCTCTTTTTTCCATGGTACCTACAATAATTTGCAGTCTTTGGCTAAATTGAGATGACACAATTGGCTATGGTCGTTGCCAATATTCTCGCTTAACTGTGACAAGACGGTTGGTGTCATCTTAACAAAAAAAAATTGAAGTAACCTAATCCAATCGACTACGGGATTGTTTTCTTCATCCGGCCCCATCCATGGTAATGTCAATTAAATGATGAAGAGACTTAGTCAATCCCGCATATTTAGGCATCCTACAAGATACATTCATATACCTACATAGGGCAAGTATAGCGCCAGTTATGACAAATTATAGCTATAGGCATTTAATCGAATCAGGTTCGTTTTTTTTTTTTAATACATTTAACGTGAGAGAATTTTGGGACATCTAGCTTGTGATAAATGTAGCACAGTTTCTTTGTTGGTATGGTACTGTTTTTACAAGCAATGTTTAAAGAAGCTATAACAAAATTCTTTTGACAAAAAAGTAGGTGAGAATATTTCTAGAGCCTTTTCTTTCAAACTAATTTTTAGTACTTCGGGATGACCCTCAGGTCCAACATATATACCTAAAGTCTCCAGTTTAGGGACTCGAGCTGAAGCCAGGTGGAGGGTAAAGATTTTATTGTTTATTGATTAATTTACCCCAAAGTAACAGAAACCCAAATTGGACAACAATCGTACTGAACATCAGCAACTAGATGAACACTGATAAACAGCTCTTTTCCCAATAACTGATGTGCCAGGCTTTTATGATATTGGCGATAGATCAAGACTTCGAGCTTATAATGGACATTTTTTCTTCGAAAATTAAGTCCCGCAGCTATTTACTCATGGATCTGTGGAAGCTGCAGAAACTGTTCCTGAAAATCGCGTTTTACCATAATAGTAAGTTCTTTTCTAAGTGAGTGAGCAGTCGTTGTGATAGCTTATGCGTTATAGTGAATGTTTTAATTTCAGCTACGTCTCATTATATTCAAAAGGGTAAATCTTACAAAATGAACTTTTGAATATTCTTGTTAAAATATAAGTTAAAAATAATTTTGAACAGAGCTCCATATAGTACTCTAACATATAGTTTATTTAAGTTTTCTCTCCGATTTTAATTGAATTAAAGTCATGTACACCGCGTTTCACTTGCTTGAGCCATTTTTTTTAATAACCGATTTTTTGAACTGCATTAAAAGGGTAGGTGGGTGTGTCAGTTACCTATAGTTGAGGCGATCTAAATAAATCTTATTAGATAGAATTTAGCTGCCTGTTTATTGTAACAGTTATACAGGGTGTCCCGAAACTCAACGTCAAGCGGGCACCGGGTGATAGGGCAGGTTGTGCCCGTTCTTTGAAAAGTATGAAAAAATAATCCATCTCGCTTGGTTTGGTAGTTATAGCAATATTAAGATAAATAATGAAAATCGATACCCCCTCACATTTTTAGATAAAGTGGTCACAAATTGTAAAATTTTGCTTTGTTTTTACGTAATCCTTAATAACCATACTATTAATCGCAATCACAAATCCAAGAATAAAGATGGTCAGTTTCGTAAGAAAAATTAAGTTTGACTGAGTCATTGTTCAAAAAAATTTTGTAAGCTAACTTTGACACTTCATATTTTTAAAAAAATGTACCAGACTACCCTCGGCTAGTTATTTAAAAAAATGGCCCGTTTCATCCAGAGTTCAAAATGGTACAACACTTGCTACTTATTTACTCGTAAAAAAATACGATTGCTTTTTTATTTGCAAAAGGACCTCAGTTCACTTTATATCACTTTTATGTAAATAATGCTTTTTTGTTCTCAAAAATCGGTTTCACTTGAATAAGACACTGTTTGCAGTAATTTAGAGTGAGATTTTTTGAAAATATGAAGTGTCAAAGTTAGCTTACAATTTTTTTTTTGAACAAAGACTCAGTCAAACTTAATTTTTCTTACGAAACTGACAATCTTTATTCTTGGATTTGTGATTGCGATTAATAGCATGGTTATTAAGGGTTACGTAAAAAAAGAAAACACAGCAAAATTTTACAATTTGTGACCACTGTATCTTAAAATCGATTTTCATTATTTATCTTAATATTGCTATAACTAACAAACCAAACGAGATATGTTATTTTTTCATACTTTTCAAAGAACGGGCACAACCTGCCCTATCACCCGGTGCCCGCTTGACGTTGAGTTTCGGGACACCCTGTATACACTAATATGTACTATTATTCCATTAACAAGTTGATGGTATCCTACTCCTTAACACATGATGCTACGAGCAGATTTTTTGCGAAAGTCGTAAATATTTGCGAGTACTCACGTCACGAAAAAAGTCGCAAATGTTCATCAACATTTATGCGTTTGAAAACACTTACAAACAAACTTGTTCGGACCATTTCCGATTTTTGTCCCAAAACTTGTAAATTCATTTACGACCAAGGGGCTTGAAAATGACGTGGTCGTAAATGGTTTCGCAAATTGTGTGGCTCATTTGCGAGTTGTTCACACATTTTGTGACAGAATTTGTACAAAATGCATCTTTAATCATTTGCAGGTTTCACGAGCATGACATTCATCTTTTTTAATAATTTAGGTATATACTTTTATTTTTGTTGCATTGCATCTCGTCTCGAACACTAGTTTGTCTAGTATATATTTATAAATCATAATAAGTATAAAGTGGACAAATGACTTAATATGAATAGGAATTTTCAGACTGTCCCAAAGAGGTGTTCACACGATTTGTAAACAAGTATTGCAAATTGTGACGTTAAAATAATGTTAGGTTTGCAAATATTTGCGATTTTGCAATTAACAAATAATTGAGAGCAAATTTAAAAAAAAAATTGTTGCAATTGAAAAAAAAAAATGATTGAAATCGTTTTTTCACTCGGGTTCTGGATTTAAACTTATGGTTTGTAGTTCAATACTTTTAAATTGTAATGAAATATTTTTGCAATATCTTTGTGAATGCAAACAAAAAGTCGTGATTTACAAAAACTTAGTCGAAGGTACAAAACTGCATATAATTTTCGTGAATTATAGCATTTTGTCGTACTATGCGCTTGGAATTCTTTCCGTATAACCAAAATTAATTGACGCGATTTTTTGTGGATTTTCATAACTACCCTCACAGTTTACTAAACTTTTCAATTAAAAAAAAAAAAAAAAAAACATGAATGCATCGCGAAAAAATCTGGCGTAAAGAATGGCCTTAAACAGGTGACGCGCAGTGTATAAAAGTGAAAATGCGCAATGAAATGTGCACATATTATAAACTATGCATACGATGCCCTCTACCGGAAGTTGTGTTCTTATTTTCATTAAAATAACTTTTGAATAAGTAATTTCTAATTTGCCATACAGAATAAGCAAAAACACGTTATATACCTACGTTATTCAAATATGTACTAAAGGAACCTAGTATGTTAGGTAAATTTAACCTGCTTTTATTTTGTTTAATACTTTTTGTTGATTTAGGTACTATATAGATTTTTGTTTTGATTTAAATTATAATTTTTGAAAATGAACAAAAATCGAAGAACTAGATCGTTGCATAGCAGCTACCAGTCTTGGACGAAGTTGGCGGAGAAGCTGATCCATTTTATATTTAAAAAAAAAAATTATTTCATCGAATAACCCAAACTATTTATTTGGTAATGTGGACACAAAAAAAGCCTTTATGTTAACAAACAAAAACTACAGTTATTTAACAGAAGCAATAATTAAGTATATTTTTAAAATAAGGATATACTTCCTTTCTCACAAAATAACGGTAACTGACATATAATTTTTTTAGCATTATTGGAAAATCTGATTTTTCTCAAAAATGGCTCGACAGATTTTTCTAAAAAAATTCAATAAATTTTATTAGGTATATGCTACCTTTTTGAAAAAATTAAATTTCCAAAAAAGGGTTTTAAATGGTACCTCCCATAGAACAATTTTTTTTGTTTTCGTTTTTCTCGAAAAGGAATTGACTGATTTTGATAATTTTTATTTATGGAGAATCTCCTAAAAAATTTAAATAGTACTATATACCAAAATTAAAAATTTTTTTTTTTTTTGATTTTTAAAAAAGTTTCAAAATTTTTTTTTTGAAAACAAAATATTTCGAAAACGACTTGGTTGATTTTCAGGAAACTTTGTAACAAGCGCTTTTTTAACATTATCTAAAATATTTTGAGCAAACATTTTTCTTATAGTCAAAATTAACGGTACCTTCCATATAAATGTTAAAAAACCGTTACAGAAAATATAAATTTTCTTGAAAACAACTCCTACGATTTTGATTAAAATTGTTCTGAATACTAACATAAGTATGGTCTACGATCTGCCAAAAACAAAATTTAATGTTAGCCAGTATTAAGAGTACCTCTCATAGAACCATTTTCTTTATTTTAGACTATCTCATTTATTGTAATAATTTTTTGTTCAAAAGTATTTATTTATTTATTTATTAAAATTTAAAGTAATTAACAGAAAAAAAAACTTAATATTGTGTAATTTAACAAAAAACAATCCAATAAATCGTTGCCCCTAAAATGAAGGGAGAAAATATGGAATTGTTTTAAATTGCATAAAAAAGGAAGGATCAATTAAGCCCATTTTAAAAAGCTTTAAAATCATAAACCTATCGATTTACAACAATAAATATTATTTTGTCATTACATTTGACACATAAAAATGATTTCTGGGCTAGACTGTAAGATTCTTACAATATCACATCAATAATTGAAAAGCTTATTTCTTATTAATTTTTTTACCAGTTGATATGTTTGACATGTAAAACAACACCTCCTAACCGATATCAGTGTTAAAATACCAAACAACAAGTGCCATAACAATAACTACGATACCTCGAGACACTTATTTGGATGACACCCAGTAAAATGTCAGATGTCGGCATAATGCCAAGGGCAAGAAAAATATATGTGTATACATACATGTGTGTGTTTGTACAGAAATTTTATGATAAAACGATGAATCTAAAAAAACAAAACCTTTTAAGACGAATATTGACGTTTAGTAGACAACAAAATACCCCAACTGCTATGTTAGAAGTCGGTATAGGTATATATGTATCTATTCGGTCCCTTGATGCCATGGACAGACCATCCAGTTTTCTATATAAATCCTTAAATTATGTTGCTTCATCCTTTGAGAGGGAATACCAAACGTGACAGCAAGGCTTTCAATGTATGTAGGTATAAGGTATAATATGTAGAAGAAAACTGTATAGATGTACAGTCAATTCTGCTTAACTGCGATTATGGCAATTTAAACTTTTTCCTTAGGACAAGTACAGATTTCATGTGAAAACAAGTTTCGATGTTGTAATCAAAATTAATGCTATACGAAATAATGATGGAGAAGTAGGAAAAGTGGGGCTTCACAAAATATATTAATATTTTCGCAATCACAAAGTCACGCCTTTAACAATTTAGCATTTGCATGTCGCAGCAAAAAATCTCGTAAATATCAACCAAAATCTCGAATAACTAAAATTCGCAAATAAAAATTTCGCAAATTAAAAACTGTTGTTCAAGAAAACCTTTGACATGAGGTGTCTGCCTGGCAACTAAGCTGAGCATACCCTAAGCGGAGCAACGGAGTTGAGTGAGCTGGAAAAGGACCCAAGAAAGTGAGTTAAAATCCTTTGAACTCACGAAGCAGCCGACAAAGGTCCTGTTGTCCAGAAAACTGTTGTATTATGTGCTGGTCTGAATCTTACATTTTGCAATAGAGCACAAAATTTTGATTTGGACTTAGTTTTATGGCAGCACATTCTACAGTACAACCTATACTTGACTTAAAGGTCATTAATTTTTTTAATGCGAGATTTTAGTCTTTGCGGGTTGTAAAAAGCATGATTTTTTAATGTGAGATATTCGATAAATGTTTGCCAAAAAATCGTATAACAAAAATAGGATTTTGTAAATTTTTACGAAAATTTCCTTATTTTTGAGTTATTCAAGCATATTGTTTGTAATGTCTATACCTTTTGTTTTTTTATTTTGCAATCTTTTGCTTCGAAGTAGTTCAAACAATATTTCATTTTAAAAATTTGGTAAATAATTTGTTTAAGCAAACCAAAAAATCTAACCAAAAAATCAAACACAAAATTAATATTTTAAGTACATTTTCGACTTTTTTTCATTATGGATAAATTATAGTTTTCAACTACAAGAGCAAGTTCGTGTGATCTAGCCCTGTATATTTTGTTAAACATTTTTTTTTGTTAAATATGAACAATCATTTTTCAGCTACAATATTTATTCAATTAAGCAAAGTTAGTATAAATCATGTATTTACTGTAAGGTATTCCGGAAATGTTTTTATCCCACCAAAAACATTTCATGTAAAATAGGTTGCCAAGACTCACAAGCTCATAACGCTTTCGCTATGAAAAAGTTATGAGATCTCATGAAGAGCCAAGCCCTTAACTCTATTAGGCCTAACTCTCCAAGCCCTAACTCTACAAACCCTAAATCGTGGTCAAAAATTATGGCTTGGTCGTTTCACATAGAAGTTTAGCATGGCAGACTTCATTTTACAATAAATATATGGGAAACGGCCAAGCCATAATTTTTGACCACGATTTAGGATTTGTAGAGTTAGGGCTCGGAGAGTTAGGCCTAATAAAGTTAAGGGCTTGGCTCTTCATGAGATCTGATAACTTTTTCATAGCGACAGCGTTATGAGCTTGTGAGCCTTGGCGACCTATTTTACATGAAATGTTTTTGGTGGGATTTCATTTCTTATTGTAGGACCACCTATTAACCATAAGAAAAACACCTGAACCTCCCTTAAATACTTATAATAATACGGTGGGATTCTAATTCCAATGAAACTATACTTCCCTATTGATATTGTAGCAATAGGCCTAATACCTCGGAATAAAGTAACTACCTACATACCTAATCTTTATATTGAGCTAAGTAAGTCTCTTAGCAAAGACCAGAAACATGAAAATAATATACCTATGTACCTTACTAAGCATTTATTTATATAAGTAAAAGTAACGCGTATATTTTTATCTTCGCAAAAATTAAGGTAATAAGGTACTTAAACCTTAAAAAAATGATCCGTCAATGTAAAATCTCTTTATTTATTTTGACCGAAGCGAAAAATGAAAGTTCATTATTTTTTCCTATCGCACACCCCTGAATATAAGTACATATACATACATAAAATTCCAAGGATACTTCATACTGAACGAGACGACAGTTCAGCGATCGTGGTGAAGATCATACAATATATAAACAACCCTTATTTCAAGCAAAGTCATATTGTGCATTGTTTTTTGTGTTCGTGAATATAAAATAAAAAAACAACAACCCTCACATGAATTATAGGCAGGGTTTGCATTGCATTGCTGTGTGTGATTGTAAAAATTGTTGTTGTTTTTGTGGTTTTATTATGAACCTCCACTTTTGGAATGTTGGAGGGTGAAAGTTACAGATTTCTTAATTTTTTTGTTGTATGTATGCAAATCCTAGTCTACATTCCAAATTTCAGCTTTCTAGCACTTCGGGAAGTACCCTTTAGGTTTTGATGAGTAAGTGGTCAGTGACAAAATCGACGATTTTGGCTATTGAATAACATCCAAACTATAAAAGCTAGAAATATGAAATTTGGTGTGTTTTATAAGGCCGCGGACTACATCTAATCCTGAAAATTTGAGCTTTCTAGCTTTATCTATCGCAGCTATGAGGGCTTGAAAATACGACGAAACGTTTCGAGAAAATATAGGTAGTGCCTCACAGCTCGTTTTGGCGGGCGCACTTCCGTGCGCCTAGATACAAATTGCAAAATATTTTAAGAAATTTAATTTTTTTTAAAACTTATTTTCAAAATTTTCAAATCCTAAGTGGGCTTTAGGTTTTTTCTTAATTTTTTGATTGTAAAATAGACGACATTTCGTACGTAATTACGTACTTCTTCAGGTCTCTAATTTTTTTTTAATATTTATTTTTATTTCATGCAATTTTAATTATTTTTACGACCAAAAAACATTAATTTTACTCATATTTTATTTTATATATTTTCTGTCACACCACAACCCTTTTGTTATTGAAATAAATGAATGGACCTTAAATGTTTTGTATAATTTCAAATTCAAGGAATTTTAAATTCAACAAATGTTCTATTTATGCCAAAAATGATTAAATAGAATTCTTTTGTTTGGTCTCAAAGTCATTGTGGTGCTTAATATTTCAATTTACCATACCTTTTGCTTTCGAAATGGATTGAATGTATCTCACTTATATGTATGTTTATGTTTTAAAAGGCTTAGTGACATTTTGATAAGGGACAAACAAAATGGATACATGACCTTTATGTCATTTTTGATGTCTTGACTAAGTACCTTTGCAGACAATTTTATATGATTGATTAAAAATAAAATTATTAAAATATATATTTTTTTCATACCAATCCATCAATTGGGCTTAAAACGTTCCATTAGAAAAAAGTTATATTTACCTGGAAAATATAAAAAAAAATGCCAGTTAAATATAATTGAAAAATTTGTTTTATTCAAGGAAAATCAAAATTAATATAGAATATATATTGGATGTGTAGTAGGTACATACGTGGCTTCAAAAAAAGAACTTTGATTGTTTAGACTTTAGAGACTAACATTAAGTTGGATTATTTAGGCAATTTTTGTTTGATTTTTCAAGTATGAATGAATTTTAGTAACCATTGGCGGAATGGTTAATGTGTTGCAATTTCACCCCGGAAGAGAACTGGGAATTAAATCTCAGCTTATTCAATTTAGAAAGAAAAACGTTGTTTTAAGTGCAATAAGCTGTAGGTTCCCTCCATTCCTGCAGACATGCACACAGGAATTGTTGAGAGTATAAGAAAATTTTATTAACAATAATAATAAATAAAGATTTATGAAATTAATTTTTTTTAAATTCAATTTTAGAAAGCTGAGAAAATTATCAAACAACTATTTTGATTACTTTCAAATCTTCCTAAATAGAATTTTGTAAAACAAAATTAGTCAATACTTTCACATTTTAGCTTAAGAAAGCTTTTCAAAAATATCAACAAAAAATACATTCTTCTTCAATACAAACATTTTTAAATATTTGTAACGCCATCCTTCCTTTCAATACATCTTCACAAACATCCTAAAACATGAATTACATTAAATTATATAAATTAACTTTAAACAATATCTGAATTCTCTAAACTTAAAATTTATAATCAGCACATTTTTGAAAAGTATTTAGTTTATTTTGTAATAACACTTTTTGTATTAAAATTAAATTGAAAAGTGCTGCTAAATTTTAGTATAAAAGGGCAGGCAAAATGTAAAATAATCGCAGTCTGTTGAATAAAACCTGTTATCATACAACTACTAAATTGGAGAAACAACATCTTTTTATTTAAACAAATTGCTTGATTTCGCCGTTGTTGTAGACAGGCTGAACACTTTTTTGGTCGCCTGGCTCTTCCCCTCCGCTGTTCCTCTTTTTCCTATTTCTTGTCGTCAGCTACATATAGACAAGTTGAACGTCATTAAAAAGATTTTTTTTTATAAAATTTTTTGAGTTTTTTTTTTTAAGAAGAATTTTTATACAATGAACTAAAAAAAAAAATAATATCAATTAATAAGAAATTGCAAAACAGTGTATTTTCTAATTAATTAATTTTTTTAAACAGATTTTAGATAAGCTTAGTTTCGAAATCAAATTTTTATTCAAAATGTGGTTTTTTAAAAGCACTGTAAATAATGAGAATAGTTTGCACTTAAGAGTTGGGTATGTGATATGTCGATTTTATATATCTTTTTTGAAAATGTAAAAGCTCTTAAGTCCATTTTCATATTTTTACCGAAAGTGAATTATAAATTTGCAATTTTTGTATAAAAAATTTAGGAGGGTTATGAAGATACTACTTTCAATATTTTTGACTTTATATATATATATATAAAAAGTTAGCTAACTAAAGTATTAAGTGTATTTGTGTATGTTTTTTTTAAATGTAAGTGGTTTTACAGAAACAACAATTGCAGTTTTCCTTGTATTAAGTCACCTAAGATGTTCTTCCAATTTAAAATTTAAATTGACTTTAATTTTAAGTCAACTTAAGTTGTTTTACTTTTTTTAAGAAATGAAAATGCAAGAAAGTTTTTATGGTGAAACCTCTTAAATGGACATAAGTGATTTTACTTAATTGTATAAAATCTAAAATAAAAACAACGTAAGATGTTTTACTAAAATTATTCTGTTCTAATCTTATGAAAAACTAAATTAATTGATACATAAGATATATCGACATCTGCTTAAGTTATTTTACTTAAGACATTTTACAACTATAATTAACAGCTTATGTAATTGTTTTTTGAATTTTAAAGTAAAAAGTAAAGTAAACTCACGAAATAATAAAAGTGTTATACTTAACTCATTTTTAATGACAAATACCTGTGTTAAGAGTATCTCCTGTCACAGAAAAGTACCGCTCGTTAGCCGTTCGGATTCGGCAATAAACTGTAGGTCCCCTCCATTCCTGCAGACACGCACACAGGAATGGTTGAGAGTTGTAAGTCACTAGGCCCTAGTTCTTCATGAGCTGTTGTGCCATCAAATTTATTTTTTATTTTTTACATGTGTTAATTAAATTCCTTACTCGTTTAAAATTGAAACAGTTTTACTTTATTTCATCCAGAGTTTCGGGCTGAATGCAATTACCGAACATCAAAACAAATCACTTTAAGAACTTCATTATGACACACGACACCTTCTATCCACGCACGTTGCACATCTCTGCCATGCAAATATTTTCCTTTCAACATTCTATGCTTTATTATTTTTCTCAACGACCCCATACCATCTAGACTAGAGTCATATCGTCCAAACAAGAATAATAATATGTTCCTTTCTCAAGCACCATTGCCATCGTCATCGCCACTTCCATTTTGCATAATCTACTTTTGCTGCATGTTATTATTTTATTATTCGCATCGGAACCGGAACAAGCACCGACAATGACTACTCCGCGTGCTCTACTTTGGTTTGTCTTGAATGTTTCAAGACTTTTCCACCCACCCTGTGTCTGGAAAAGGCGATGACAACCTACGACAACGTTAAACCTGTGATATGAGAGCTAACTCAAAAGGAAACATACACAAAAAATCCCAAGCACTTTCAACATCAGGAATTCAGAAATCCAGAAAGCTCGTAGTGTGCAATCTTCGTGCAACCCATTTTGACTCTATTCTATCTATAAAATATTAAAAAGTAAAAAGCCATGAAAAGCGAACTGCTTTAAAATTGAGTTTAAAATTTCGTGTTAGCTTTTTCCTGTACTTGACTACGATGTTTTAAAGCAAAACGAGAGTATGCTGTGAGAAATAAATTAATTTTGTATACCCCCAGATTTCTAAAAGGACAGAGAGAAAGGCGGAATAAGGTTAACCGATATTGTATGTGTGTCGCTTGGTGTTTTTCTGTAGGTGCCCTTAAATTGAGGACCAAGTTTTGGGTAATCGGTTTGCTCTTTGCGTGAATCTATATGCCATCTGGTAGGGTAAAGAAGCGATTTTAACGTTCACCTACTGTGCTAAATGCTTAGAAGGGCCATGTGTGTATACATTTTATGCAGTTAATATGTTACTCTTGTCAAGAGAATCTCAACCCCAATGGGACGTTTAAGTTCACTGATTTAATTGAAAAAAAAAAGAAAAAATACAAATTGCTAAAATTATTGTGAATGAATTTTTAAGAGAGACCTCGAAATGTTAAGGACTCATGTTTTAAGGCCCCACGCAATCAAATTTTAGATATAGGAAAGAGGAAAATAATTAATTTTACTTGACGATAAGTTTCTACCGTAGGTGCACGATTTAATATGGGTATCCTTCAAGAAAGTATAAAATTAATCAGCATAATCATAAAGATCTGAATAACAAGGACTCTTCTTTAAACCATGTGATTCAACAAGCTGTAAGGATAAATGGACCAATGCGCCTACTATAGCAGCATTCTTCCTAGCCATCACAATAAAATGACTCATACCTAAAGGGTAGTAGTAGTCGTGGCATGATGGTTACTGCGATGGACTGTCATGCCGGAGATCTAAGTTAAATCCCCAGCCTCGTCACCTAATAATTTTTAAAATAAAATGGCTACTGCCTCTTGCGAGGAATTGACAAAACCTCCAAGAGTATCTCTTGTCATAGAAAAGTGCCGCTCACACTAGCCGTTCGGATTCGGCAGGAAACTGTAGGTCCCCTCCATTCCTGCAGACTCGCACACATGAATGTTTGAGAGTTGTAAGTCACTAGGCCCTAGTTCTCCATGAGCTGTTGGACCATCAAATTAATGTTTTTTTTTTTAAATTAAAGGATATACCTCCTATCCAGAAAGGTAATTTATTTTTATACAAACAATTAAATCATTAAAAATATTATATTATTTTCTTTTTAATTTAATTTAGGTTATTAATTTTATTTTAATCATTTTTAATGCAGTATAAAATTACAAAAAAAAAAATAGAAAAAATATAAAAGGCATTAACAATATAGCCATAAGTCTTAGAGTTGTTAGGTGCCAACTGTTAATATTATATACACATATTAAACTCAATTTTAAACAATATTTAACAACTTTTATGTGAGTAAACTCTTATCAAATTCACAATAAGATTAAAATAAAATTAAATTTTCATCACTCCATCAATTCCGGAAAAAGTTGCGCATACGCCCCAGTTACCGAAAGAGATAACATAATTTATACCTTTCAATTATTATTTCCATAAAACCTCGTTAGGTATAACATTTCACTTATACAGGGTGTTCGGTATAAGGTGCACCAATAGGAGCATCGAATATTAAAAACAAAAATATTACTTAAAAACGTAAAATTTTGAAAAAAAATTAGTTTGAACACAATTTTTTTCATTATTTTTTAAAAATTTTGAGTTTGAAAATTAAATTTTCAAAAACTAACATGATATTATAAGTGTTGCCGTTGTTTTTTAATATTTTTTTTTCTATTTCACGTCGATTTTTTAGAAAATTTCCCCTCCCTTCTAAACGGGCGGAAATAGACCCCCCTCATACGATTTTTTTTTTCTTAACCCAACCTACTCGCTCCATCTTTTTGGTGCACCTTATACCGACCCTGTATATCTGTGCTCAAAAGGTAAAAGCTCTTAAGGCGACTTAAGTGGTTTTAGCTTTTTATCCATATCGAATATATCCTCTCTGCAGTCTATTTTTCTCTCTTACCCCCGCCGTTGACAAATCTTTAAAAACAAAAAAGTTATTAATAGTTTTAAAATAGCTTCACGATTTCTAAGCGATTAGATTGGATTTTTAATTCAAACTTCACCCCAAACATTTATATACCAATGGCTTTTAAAGACTTTTCGCATATCACTCTTAGACATACATAAAACTTTGACGCTCTCAAGTAATATTTTTGTTGTTTTTTTTTTTTTTGAAAAAATTCAATTCAAAGCAACATCAAAAAAAAAAAATAAATTTGGTGGCACAAACGGCTCATGAAGAACCAGGGCCTAGTGACTTACAACTCTCAACCATTCCTGTGTGCGTGTCTGCAGGAATGGAGGGGACCTACAGTTTATTGCCGAATCCGAACGGCTAATTTGAGCGGCACTTTTCTATGACAAGAGATACTCTTGGAAGATTTGTCACTTCCTCGCAAGAGGTAGTAGCTCCGAAAAAAACTTAAGGTGTAAGCGGATGGTATTGAACTCCAGACCTCTGGCATGACAGTCCAACGCACTTTTTTTTTTTTTTTATTTTTTTTTTATTTTTTTTTTAAATTCATTTTTATTTTTCATTAAACTTATAACTATCTTAAAGCTAGACAAAAATTCATAAAAACTAGCCTACTTATCAATAACTTACAACTAACTTACTGGCCCTATGCGGGCGCTCTAAGTTAAACTATAATAACTTAATTCTAATACCTTTCGGCTTATGAGCTAAATTAAGACTAAAATTCTGATTGGTTTTATTTTTTACCAAGAAGAATTGGAAAAAAACTTGGTTTCGTATCATTTTTTTTTATTTTATTTAAAACTTACAAACTAAATAAAACTAAACTAAAGCTAATTATGACTAGTACTAAAACTAATTAAAACTAATTAAAGCTAATTAAAACTAACTAAAACTACTTAAAACTAGAACAGCCACAGCAGCATTTTGATTGTTTTTTTTTTTTTTTTTTTTTTTTTTTTTTTGGTGCCACCCCGACTGTCCCTACTTAAAAATAATACACCTAAACCTATGTAAGTCGGCCAAGACAAAAACACTTAGTCAACTTTTAAATATCTGTAGAATTTTCAGTTAGCCACCAAAACTGGTTCTCCTGCCTTACCCTATCTCTTCGGTCCCGATCGGACACAGTCCTACTGAACCGAAGGCGCTCAGCGCCGCCTTGTGCGAGGACGTCTCGGTTGTAAAGGAGTCGCCTGTCTACAGTTCTACGGCCGACGTGGTAGATTAGCGGAACCGCCAATCTATCCTGTATCAGCCCTCGACTGTCTAAATAGAGGAATGCATCGGGCGGAATAAAGCCGCTCAAACGCACACTCTCATAATATTCTCGGTTGGGGTAATAGGCCCCAAAAATTAGGCTGTTTGTCGAGGACATCGCTCTTGCAATGTGACCCCGAATCAGCTTCAACAAAAAGTTATCTATTCTGTTTATGTTGGCCCCGTTGTATAGAACCAGGTTGGAATAATAATGTTAGTACTCCGACTCTGGTGTTCTGTGTAATCCAAGGCAGCGTCTAAGACACTGCCTCTCAAACACCCGAATCTTTTCCATTTGAGATGGGGCAACGTTGAACCAAACCGGGCACCCATAGGCAATCATCGGCCGGATGAGGGCCATGTAGCAAATCACCTTCACCCTGGTATCAAGCCGGCTGCTATAAAACAACCGTTTCGTCAGGGCAAAAGCTCCCCTAGCCCTGGTCAGAGCAGCATTTATATGTCTGTCGAAATACAAATACTGATCCAACCAGATGCCAAGGTACTTTACTACACTTTTACTCGCCAGTGGATGTCCATTTGGCCCTACGATCACCAGCTTGCGCCAGTTCTTTCTCGTATCCCTTGTGGCTCCATGCAACGGAGTCCTAAACAGAATAGTTTCTGATTTCTGAAAGTTAATTTTTAACTTCCAGTCATCGCAATATTGTTGAATCTTGTCGAAGTCACGCTGCAAAAGAATTCTGATGACCTCGACTTTTGGGGCCGTTCTGTACGCAACTAGATCGTCGGCATACGCAATTGCATGAGTTAGACTACCTATCAGATCGCTGGTGTAAATACTGAAGAGAATCGGCGAGTTGACCGCTCCCTGCTGAAGACCATTTTTAACTTCGAAGATTTTGGTAGAAGTTACATTGCCACTTTTGACAACAAACTTTCTACCATTGAGCATGTCATAAAGCATATATAATAGCGGTTTACTTATGCCAAGTCTGGTCAGCTTTAGATAAAGACCTTCTAGCCATACGGTGTCGAAAGCCTTCTCCAAATCAACCAGACAGGCACCCGTACACTGCTTTTTGGATTTGTTCCACTGGATGTCAGAAACGAGTTTAGACGCGGCATGAATGGTGTCATGTCTCGCCTTAAATCCGAACTGATTATCCGGTATGATATTGTTGTCCTCTGTCCACTTGAACAAAGCTCTATTAATAACTTTCTCGAATACCTTGCCGATACTCGGAAGAAGACTTATCGACCGGAGATTCGCCGGATTGGAGTTATCCTTTCCCTTTTTCGGGAGAGGATGCACCACAGCTGTCTTCCACCGCCCTGGATAATATGCATTATTCAGAGCGTTGTTAAACAGTGTGGTATAAATGTCAACTGCCTCCTGAGGAAGATGTCGTAGTACAACGTTGGATATACCATCGACTCCTGCTGACTTCTTTTTCTTTAATGAATCGAAGATGATCTGGAGCTCCACCTTCGAAATTAACAGGGAATTTAACCCAGTCCAACGCACTAACCATTACGCCACGGGCTACTACAAAGCAACATCAACTTTGTTGTAAAATTCATTGAAACGATTCATAATAAGTTTTTAATATTCAACGCACAAATACTTTACAAACAATTTAAGCATTGATTTTCAATTTCTCCATTATCCTGTTCTCCTTCAAACAGCTTAGAAACTTTTAAGCCATAATAATATTCGGGAATTAAGTAACTCTTGAAAGTTTATAACCCCAAAAATATTTAACAATTTTAATAATTGATTTTTACATTCTGTGTGCTTTTCTCTAAGTTCAACCGAAGCCTTTTTTTATGCCCGGCAAAAATCCTCATGTCAAACCCTCATCCTCGTTAAATTTTGAAACATTGAAGGTGTGGGTGCGGGAATTTTACATTAGTAGGTATGATATTTTTTAAATAGTCCATAAAAATATTATCATGCTCTTATAGCTAGTGTAATAAATAAGAAATAAGGTCCTTATAACTTAAGTATATGGATGTATGTTGAATGAATTAACATGCATTATAACATTAAAATTCAAATTTATGAACTAGAAGAACAACATTTTTATATGAAGAGTATTTTTTTTGTAATAAAATATTCACACAAATTACCTGGCATTTTAAGAATTCTTAAACTTTGTGAGCTTAGAACCCTCGTCGTGATAAGGAAAATAAAATCTCAAAGCCATTAGCTTAGAGATTCTCAAACGTTTTGTGTACATTTCATGTTTTTGACATGTCACATTTTTATTATAACCCAGCAGTTACAAGACCCGATGTCTAAAGTGATTTCAATAAAGTCTCACCCAAAAGGTATAGCTTTGTCTCTCTTAATAGATTAAGGGACGGCCATCAGGACCTGTGAGTTATGTCGAAATTTATTCCAAAAACAATTTATTTATCATAACACGTTTTTAATGAAAGTCATTGTGCAAATAATTCAAGTCATAAGCGGGCATATTTTTTTTCCTGTATTCCATTATCACTGGACACAAGCATGTTCAATTTACCTAAATAGGGAGTTCCTTCCCTTTTATCTCAAACATTTTAACTTCTTTTAAGTAAGATGATTGTTCAAAATACAAAAGTTTTTTAAAAAAAATCCCCGAAGCGTGTGCCTTCGAGTTTCGTGACATTTTCAAGGACTTCATCAACTTAAAGTCAGAACAATCAAGACAAAAGGTATATTCCATCAGGACTTTATTCCCAAACAAACCGCCTCGCCTGAATTCCAACTTTTAACATTTTATTTTTTTTTTTATTCAATTTTGGCCTTTAAAGTTATACCTACTTAATATAATTTTGTGATGGGTGGAATATGGCGCACAGGCACTGTGGGAAAAGAATTAGCGAAATAACATTTGTTTTGGTTATACTGAGGCATAAGAATTAAACTTGTGGAACATCGGGATTTATTAAATTGTGGTTTGTAGGAGTGGTTATGCGAAAGAACTCCCGAGGCAATTTAGTATATTTAGTTCGCGTTTTACGTAGAGTGTGAAATGTTTGGCTGTTGCCAACACAAAAACCGATTACAAGAGTGCTCTTTGTTATACGATTTAATTGTGGTTTTGAAAGTAATTGCATTCTAACACATTACATTCATTTATAAATAAATTATTGTTGAAAATATTTATTTGTATTTTGAAATTGAAAATCCTTTGCATTTGACGTTAATTGATGATGTACTTGTATGAATTAATTGTATAATCGTGGACCACACAATTGTATTTTCAAGTTTATTTTAAACTCAATATTGGGTAAGGTAATACAAATTAAATTAAAGATAATCCTAGAATTTTAAAATAAGTAAGGGGCGTATTATAGCTATCATTGAAATGCATCATTAAAAATTTCTAATTTAAGATTTAGGGCACTTAAAAAGCGAAATCAGTTTTTATTTTGATGCCAATGTGAATTAATATTTATTGCGACAAAAGAATTTCGTTCGGCTCCAACCTTCCACATAAATTGACTTTCATTTTTTCAATGATTGCACTACTTTATCAATGATCATTGAAATAAAAAAAGTAATTTCATGAGAAATTGTGGGCCGAAATGAATTTTTTTTGGCCAGATATATTAATTAAGTCATAAGCTTAATTTTGGCACCAAAATAATGAAAGGTTTCGACTTCTAAACGTCTTAAAGTGAATCATTAAAATTTTCAATGATGAATTTCAATGATAGTTATAACTGGCGCCTAACGGACCCAAAAACCACTCAAAAAAAAATGTTAGGAATCTATTTGAATCTATAGTATATAGTACAGTACATTTTCATATTTTTCTGTTAATTGTTCGAAAATTGCAAATTTTTGAAAAAGTTGTCAAAAACAAAAAATATATTTTATAAAACTCTGCAGGAAAAAAATTAAAACATTTTTTGTCAGAGCAAATAGATTCTATTTTTTCACAATCTATTTCTCTTACGAAAAAAAGTGAAAGATCATTTTTAAGTAAAATTTAATAAGCTTTAATTTCCGCTTTGAGACTTTTTAAAAAAATTGGCGCAAAATTTTAAACAGCCTGACGTTAAGGTATTAGCATGATGCTATTTAACAATTTTAAAACTCTTTACTAAAATATTCTTAGTTTTAAACATTTTCTAACTAGTATCATACTAAACCTATTTTTCTAGCTGAACACGCCTAAAACAGTGACAGTTCAACCCATTTTTTCAATAATTGTAGCTGCCAAAGTGACATTTGGAGTTAGTATGATACTAAAAAGATAAAATAGGCATTAGGCGATTTTAACTTAAGTAAAATGTTAAAAACATAATACGATGCTAACTCGTTTAAAATTTGTAAAATCCTGTTTTTAACCTAGCATAATACTATAAATGTTTTAACATCATACTAAATCGTCTAAAATTTTGCGCCATTATGTCTACCTTCCTAGTTTGTAAATAACTGAGTTTAGCTCGAATCTTTCTCTTTCGAAACTTTGTTGTTCGAAGTTCTGTTACTTTTTTTTTTGCTAACGGCTTATTTGGTTTCTAGCACATATTTCATACAATGTTTAAAAAAATAAATTCAATTTTAAATGCATAGACTAGCTGACCCGGAAAAAAAATGGAAAAATATTACCGATAAGATTTTTAAACAACAACAGTATAAATTATTTGACTATTCTATTTTGAATAGACTCTTGTAATAATCATCTGTATCGATATACGTTCTATACAAATCCAACAAAAAAATCTTCATCCAATTTGAATTATGTTCATCAGCCGAGTTATACTCGTACGAAAAAAAAACTAATTCAGAAAGTTTGAAATATCAAGATGTTTTCACGATTTTTTAACTTCATGGGTCGAATTTTCTAATTGTTGGTCGAATTTTCCAATTTCCGGCTTCCTTATGTTTTAATCTGATTCAATACAAAACTATGAAACAAAAATAACCTACCAAATCGGATAATGTTAAGCCGAATTATGCGTGTACGAACACAAAAAGGGATTCATTTTTTATTTTTATTTTAATAATTTTTAAAAGTTAAAATTAAATTAAATTTTCTGACACAAAAACTCATAATGAACAGGGCCTAAAGACTTGTTTTTCTCAACCATTCCTGTGTGTGTATCTGCAGGAACTCTGAACGGCCTGCCACATTCATCTTTCCGAGCTTAGGTACACAATAACAGATACAATTCAAATACATACCTGAATTATTTTTTTACTAAAAAAAAGTACGTATACGACACAGTGACCCAGAGTAATTTATTTATTTATTTATTTCAAATACGGAGTCTATACTATTATTTGTATTGTATTATTTATACTAGAATGTCAGTTTATTAGACTTGACCATTCTTTATTCCGTCAATTTCATTGAATTTTGAATAACAACAACAACTTAAAGGTGCTACCACCAATTGCTTACGAATTAATTTTGGGTATTTTAATTCGTTTTATTTTTGTTTGGCTAGAGATATAGCTATTTCAAGGGGTGCCAAGCCCTATCATCAGTCTCCTTTATAGTGGTGCTGAGCTTTTAATCCAATTTTATTTGAAAAACTTTCTACACATCATGCGGTATTTGAACCCGCGCATCAGATTTGCTCAGTCTTCGGAGCTGTGTACACTACATACTCTGCCACAGTTGACCACTGACGTCACAGGTCTAGATGTGCTGTTTGTGTGTCAATTGCATTTGGAGCATCAGCATTTTTATAAGCCCCTTTAAGTATGCTGTCTTGTTCCGCCTCCATAGCTATATCTCTAGCCAAACAAAAATAAAACGAATTAAAATACCCAAAATTAATTCGTAAGCAATTGGTGGTAGCACCTTTAAGTTGTTGTTGTTGTTCAAAATTCAATGAAACGGAGTCTATACATTAACCTCATACTTAAATTAATGCTCAATTAATTGTTTAAATTTGATAACATATTTTAAACAATGTTAAAAATATCAATTCAATAATTTCAAATTAATATAACATTAAATTCGAGATACAAATAGATACAATTTTCACTTACTATATGGGTTACAGGTTGATTAAAAAAGTGAACAAAATCTAAAGCTTGAATATTGCTTCTAACATGAAAAAATCTCATAAAATTTAAAGTTTTTGCAATTTTTTATAGTTATTGTAGTTTGAAGGAAATACAAGATATAGGCGAACTTTGAAATGCTATAACTTAAGGACGAACCAATGTGCAGAGCTCGTTAATAGCCTATTTTTACTTTATAAAACTTTAATTTATTGCCGAATCCGAACGGCTAATGTGAGCAGTGAGCGCACTTTTCTATGACAAGATATACTCTTGGAGGTTTTGTCGATTCCTCACAAAGAGGCAGTAGCCGTTTTATTTTTATAAATGATTAGGTGGCGAGGCTGGGTATCGAACCTAGACCTCTGGCATGACAGTTCATCGCACTAACCATCACGCCACGCCTCCTTTCACCTTTAATTGATTAAATATATTAATGTTCTTTTCAAAAGTCGAGAAGGCTCCAGTTGTTATCACGACTTTCGGACTTTTTGGGCCTAATTTTTCAATTTTTATCTCCGTAGTGTGTTAATCTGGTTAAATACAAATCCAAAAAAAAAATCTCCATCCAATTTGGATGATGTTCAGCAGGGTTGTGTGCGTACGAACAAAAACTAATTGAGAAAGTTTGAAATTTCAAGACATTTTTACTATTTTCCTACTTTTTCCGTCGAATTTTTAAATTTTCGGTCGAATTTTCCTACTTTCGACTCCGATGTGTGTTAATTTGGTTCAATAAAAATTCAACAAAAAAAAATCCGCAACGGAATCGGATGATGTTTAGCCGAGTTATGCACGTACGAACACAAAAATTGATTCATTTTTATGTACATATTATATAGAATTTCAAATGAAAAATTTAAAAAGCACTTAAACAATATTTAACTCCTCCAATCATAGGTAAAAAATAAATAATCAAATTAAGACTCAAATATGTATGTCATTTATGTACATAAATTACAATTTTGATTTTCGTTAAAATTTCAATATTATGCAAATGGACTTACATAAGTGTGAAAGTTAGTTGCTGTCGCTGGTGGTCATGGTTTCTGCCAAATGTATATGACAGTTAATTTGTGTATTACTTTCCGCGACTACCCAAATGCCATTGGCAGTCAATGCACTTCATGTACATACACACATACATTCCCAGCAACAACAACAAGAAACACGAGTCTGTCCGCATTCAAAATTAAACCTCTAATGCGATTCTGATGTTCAAAATATTAACTGAAATTGTCGATATAATTTGATTTTATAATTAAAATGTTGGTAATTTCAGTTTGTTGTTTGAATGATTGGTGAAATGTTGCAATATGAAAATTATGCAAGGCTTATTGAAAATTTGTCAACGGAAAGCTTGAATAAAAGTGAATCTGTGTATTTATGAAATATGATTATACTTTCTGCTTAGCTGGAAGCATTTGGCTTAAAATGATATGAAGGTTTAATCCAACGCAACGGTTTTATGTGAAACCTAAGTACGACGTTGTCATGGCTGCGCTTAATATAATTCAATGAAAATCACGACGATATAAATATTTAGATGCGGATTACTATCATCGTCAACTGACGTAAATAGTATATAAACATCGAATAATTTAGTTAGTTTGTGCATGTGTGCACAAGCACAATTCATCAGGAGCTATTGTGCCACCAAATTTATTTATTTTAAATTGGTTAGTTTGGAAGTTAGGTCAGAAGTCAGAAAGTGGTTTATTAATAAAGTTTGTTAAATATTAAAGTGCAATATGACCTGCGTTTTTTAATAAAAGTAAAAGAAGAAAAATCAGCTAACATTCCATCAGTGTAATTATGACTCAAACAAAATTATTAACATACTGAAATTTCGAGGGAATTCTCAGAACACCATCCTAAAGCATTATAAGGAGACCAAAATAACATTGCAAAAAACACAACAATCAAGACTTAATGTGCGACTGAATCGCACAAACTGGCTCTTGTTTTTAACTTGTTTTTAACAACTTTAATGTAGCTTTATCTATCAAAATTATGCTTGAATAATGTAAAGAAAATTTTAACGAACAAATTTTTTTTTACCAAAAATATTTAAATGCAATATTGTTTTAACTACTCAGAAGCACTAGATTGTAAAATTTTAACAAAATCGGCCAACCCATTTAGCAGATAAACGTGAATAACTCGAAAACAAAGCATTTTTTCCAAATAATCAGATCCTTATTTCCGCAATGCGAATGCAAAAATCTGAAAAGTAGTTTTGTTACAACTATTTTTGTCATTATAGGTGCAAAGTTTAATCAAAATCGTTAGAACTTTTTTTTAAAAAATTTAAAAACAAAAGAAACAAAATATTTGTATGTATATTTGTATTGTTCTAAATGAGCAAAATCAAAAATTCGAACTTCGCCTCAACGAAATTATATACAAATGCTCTGTACCAAATATGAAGCAAATCGGTACATCCGTTAGCTCAACTTATAGTGGAAGCACGGACGCATAGACGCACTGGACGCACAGACACACGGACGCACAGACTGAAATGACGACGCGACGGACGGTATGGCGAGACCACTTTTTGAGGCTTCTCTATCATTGTAGTGTCAATTCTGATTAAACCTCTAATTTTTTCTTACACGAAAACAATACTTGCCCTTTAGAAAGTAAAAATAAAGTGCTGTTCGTTAGTAAGCGCATCTTTTGATAATGACTGGATCAATTTGTATAGTTTGTTTTCAGTTTTCGTATCGTAATAGCCCAGGGTTTTAAGGCATGGAAAGAGATATTATATAAAAATGAGTTGCCTGAAAAATTTGGTATTTCAGAAAAAAAAAATTTAAATTGATTTATTCCATGGGATTTTAGTATAAACTGACACATGGTTTGAATAAAGTCCACCCACTGCCACGCCCACATTATTTTATTTCTGTTTGACACACTTATGAAGCTGAACTCTTGTAATTAATCTCTGTCAATGACTGTCATGCCAGAGGTCTAGGTCCGATTCCTAACTTCTTTTTCAGGGCTACTTCCTTTTTCGAAGAAATGGCAAATCCTTCAAGAGTATATCTTGTCATGAAAAAGTGCCTCTCTTCTTAGTTGTTTAGATTCACCAAAAAATTGTAGGTCCCCTCCATTTCATAACTTTGGTTTTCAGAAAAGTTTATCATTTCAGAACTTTATTTTTCATAACTTTGTCTTTCAGAACTTTGTCTTTCATAACTTTGGTTTTCTGAACTTAGACGGGTTCCCCTTAGTTTTACTTAGAAAATGAATCGTTATTCTGCAAGAACTTTCAAATATACACCGTGCGTCAGCCTTAAAATGCTATCATATATTACTTTTCTTACCTTGGTATTTGTAGCGCTATTTCATCCAAGCTATCCGATGGACTCATCGGAGTCTTCTCGAAAAGGCGTGATGGCGCCAATGTAAGATGTCCTGTTGAATCGCTGACGCAACGAAACACTTTGGCGCCTCTCCGTTGGCGCTGTTGCTGGCGTTGCCGTTCTACGCGTTTCTTGCGTTTATTTTCCTCAGCACGCTGAAGATTATGTAATCGAAAGAAGAACATTGACATTCTTCATTTCGTTTGCACAGATTTATTTTTACACATTTTTTTTTTGTTTTTTTTTTTTTTTTTTTAATTTATTTTAATTTATGTAGGTAGTTACAGTTTTAATTGAATAATTTTAAAAATAAATTTTAAGTTGTTATATACAATATAAGCACAATTTTTGTTTTTTTTTAGTATGGTGTTTATTTTGCCCCAAAATCATGATTATTGAAGAATTTTTTTTTTTTTTTTTTTTTTGATGAAAACGGGAAGATGATGTTTTTTTAATTGAATTAGTAAAGGCACACAATTTAGATTATAAAAAATGTACAAATCGTTTATTGTAATAGTGTAGTGTGTGGCTGTGATTGTGATTGTGAGTCATGATTTGATGAAAAAAATAAAAAAACTATTTTTTGCAATACATGAAATACATTAATGCATTTTATTTATAAAGCTTGTTGCCTTTAAAATTATAACAAAAAATCCTTGAAATTAAAATAAACATTTTCATCCAAACACAAATAAAATCTGTGTTTAAATTTGTGACTTTCTTAAAATAAAAAAAAATAAAAACAATATTTAAAGCATGCAAATGACTACACAAAATACAAATCCTCCCAAAAAGAGACAAAGAGAAACAAACCTCCAATTTGTCTAACTTAAGATCAATTACTTTAAATGCAGTTTCTATCTGCTTCTCCATTTTTGCTTTCGCTATCTATAGAAAACATCATTGTGGCCAATTTGAGAAACCGACAATCTGATCAAATTATGTATGAAACTTAATAAAAAAAAAAGAAAAAGGAAACATCATCCCGAAAGGACAAAGACGAACAATGAGAAAATTGTGTTCTAGGATGACAAAGACAAGCACCAAATTTATACAAGTCTGGGGGATAGATTTTTTGTATCTCTTCATACTCCAATTGAATTGAATTTCAGGTTGCTGCAATCCCAATCACTTGAGTTTAATATGAGTATCCTTAGTGCTATCTGCTCTGCGAAGTACTTGGCTTCAACAATTGGAAATCGGGTAGAAGGAAAAGTTGCTATAGAATCATGTATAGAGAGATGAAGAAGAGATAAACTATAGTAGATAGCTTTTGCTGTTGTACAATGAACATTCAACGACAACGAGGGAAATTTTTTGTATTTCTATATTAGAGATAATCCTAATATGTCCATAAACGACAATATGCTATTTATCTTGTTTTTATTTTTCTTATCTCACTTTGGTGAGACATAAGAAAAGTTTTTTTTTATTATTATTATTTCTTTTGAAAGTACATATTTGGCGTGATGGATAATGCGATGGACTGTTATGCCACTAAATAATTTTTAAAATAAAAAACGGCTACTGGCTCATGCGAGGAATTGACAAAACCTCCAAGAGTATCTCTTGTCATAGGAAAGTGCCGCTCACATTAGCCGTTCGGATTCGGCAATTGATTAATGACTTTTTTTTATTATGGTTTTATTTGCGTATTAATATATTCTTAAAAATGGCATATTAATTTTTTTTTCTAAAAAATTTCAAGAAATTTTATTTATAAAAAATAATTATTTAAGAAAAGCGCTCCAACGAATTTTGAATTTTTTCAGCATAAATTTATGGCGTTCCTCATTTTCAGATTAAAACATTTTAAGTACCTACTTGTTTTATCAATTAAAAAAAAACGTGTTTATGGCTTTTTTTCATATTCAAATTTCCATTCTTCAATTTATTAAATGGTTAAATAATTAAAATTATATGTTTTAACTAGTACTCAATCTTTAAAATTCGAAAAAAAATTTTGTGCAAGTGCAAGTTCGTGCGACCTAGTCGTGCATTTTATTTTTTTTTTCTTTTAAAAGTAAAAAATTAACACTTAAAAAAAATATCGATAAAAGACAAATGTCAGAAAAATATCTTTAAATATTTTCGTACAGTTTAAGAAAAGTAAATCAAATAATTTAAAGAAATTTGCTTAACTGGACTCTCTTATAGGATTGACCATGTGAATACGAAACAAGACAGGGCGCGACTTTTACACGTCTCGTTAAAATAAAATATTTCGGTATAGCTTTTTAATGCTTTTTTTCATTTAAATCTTTACTTCCAAGACCTAAAAAGTATCGCCTGGGTCTCGCCCGCATCTCGTTTAGAATAGTTTTTAGAGTTTATATCGGTTTCCCAAGACTAGAAGAAAATAGTTTTCGTGCATGATTAAAACCCAGAAATTCAAAAGCAGAATTTTGAAAAAAGAATTTTAACCCAAGCTGGGTTGATGCCTTCTAGTGTTTGATAACAAATTGAAAACAACTAATTTTACTAAGTTAAAATAAGATCTTTGGAACATCAAAAGAAGTCGAATTTAAGGAAAACAATATTTTTTTTATGTTATTTTCAATTTTCTCAATTTTTACTTGCAATATTATTATGTAGGTTATAAAGGGCAAGTTTTGGATTTAAATTGGACAGAAAGCCCAAAGATGGAGTAGATTCCGAAACGCATCGCTTTTTGATTTATTTATTTAAAATTTAATGTTGTTCAATTATATAATAAATAAAATTAATGTTTAATTTCTAAATATAAAACTTAATTTTATTTTTACTCTTTAATACTAAAAAATTAATAGTCGCTGCCATAAAACCGTTTTGAAAAAAGGTTCTTTATCACGAAAAGAACTCCAACGATTTTGATTAAAATAAGTGTGTGTAGCGTACTAATACTGGTATGTTCTGCATTTTGGTGAAATGAAAAAATCACCAAAAACTGTTATTAACGGTACGTGCCATTGAAATTTTTTTTTTTTATATTCGACTATCTCGTTGATGGCTCAACAGATTTTGATCAAAATTTTAATTCGGGAAGTCATTATTTTAATTTGAATAAAACTACATACAAATATTTTCAAACACAAATTTTTGGGATTTTCTAAAAAAAAATTAAATTTTTTTTTTTTGAAAAATAACTTTTTTGAAAACAGGTTGTTTGATTTTTTTTTGAAATTATGGTTTTAGTTGTGCATTATTAAATTCTTACTAATGGCATCCCAATGTTTTTTTTTATTTTTCTAAAAAATTTCAAAAAATGTTATTATGTATAACACAACGATTTTAAAATTTTTTTCTGCATAAATTGTTATTGTTTCAAGAATTTAGATGACGTTCTTCATTCTAAGATTAAAACATTTTAAGTACTTGTTTTATTGATTTTATTGATTTAAAGAACGTGTTTCATGCTTTTCCATTAAAGTTTATTAGATATATGGATGAATATATACATACTTAATTAAATTATTAAATTTAAATTATTATTAAAATTGGTAAGACATAAAAAAAATCAATCCACAGCTTTTTTTTTTTTTAATTAAAAAAACCATTAAAAATTGTCAAAAAATATCAAATATCTTGAGAACACACAAAGATATACGTCGGGTTTATTTTAGTTGATACAAAAAGTCATAGTTGATAATCGGTTGGGTTTGTAAAAAAATTTAATTAACGGTTGTTTTCTAGGCCAACAAAACTGCAAAAAAAAAGACTGGCTTAAAATTGTTACAAAATGTTTTTCGGCTCGAATGTCTCGAGAACAACTATAATGATATCCACTTCTGCACAAATCTAGTCTACCACACAATGCCATAATTAGTCATTGATTAGTTAAAAAAAAAAAAAATAAATTGAAGTTTTTTTTTCTAGTTCAAAAAAAATTGTTAAAATTTTTCGTGTCGCATAGCTATATTCAGATTAAAAAACCAACTTTAGTCTTCGCTTGATTGCACAACTGATAAGTTTTTTGAAGATTTTTAACTGATAATCTTCTTATACAAAATAACATCGGGTGTCAAGTTTCAAAGGGAATTAATGGGAAGTTATCAGCGTGGGTCACACCCAGCCTCTTTTTATTTCTATTTCAAGTCGATTTTTTAGAAAATTGCTCCTACCTTCTAAACAAGGGAAAACAGACTCCCTCCCATATACGATATATTTCTTTTCTCGACCCATCCTGCGTGCTCTAGCCTTTTGTCACATCTTATGCAAAACAACCTGTGTGCAGAAAATATAACCATCATCGTTTTGAAAGGAGCTATAACTTTTTTAAGGAAACTTGTTTCATTATATTTTTTTTTAAGATTAAACATTAAAAGGTTCCTTTAAATCGTATAACATTTTATACCTTGATTGCATGAGAATAAAATTTCAGATCATAAACCCACATTTACCATCCCTTTTAAAAAAAAAAAAAAAAACACCATACCACCATTTTTATTTTTATGGACTCATTTGATTCTTGCTTTTCATGGCAAATAAAACATTTATGCGAAATTGCATCAGCAGACCGTGAATTTAAAGAGTTTTCAGTAATATTTAGCTGATGTCCTGAAAAGTAAATTTATCCTTAAAAAAAAACGACTAAAACTTTTTTTAAGGGTGGTCATGGTCATATCGTCTTGGTTTTGGTTTTATCACATTCAACATTAAAAATGTCCTGAAATGTCACGTGTCATATGCTTAAGTTGTACTAAATTATAATCATTTTTTTTCGAAAGAATATTTGTACTTCCTTAACTTTTACTCCTGAAATTATGACTACAAGTGTTTTAGAAACTACTTTCCAAAGATAAACCGCTAAGGGAATAGGAATAGGTACCAAAGATCTGTCTAAAAACACACTGCATTAAAAAATTGCATTTAAGTTTAAATCTGTTGACATTTTGACTTTAAAATTAAAAAAAAGTTATACATATATTTATTCTCTCTTTAGAAAACCTTGTTCAATTTAAAAGTCATTGCATTTGACAAATAACTTTACACCTATTTGTGAGTAGAGTACCAAGGTATCTCCCTCTACCTATACCACACAGTACATTTATTATCCTTATTTCTATCCGTGGCGTCGTCGTGAGTCGTCGTACAAGGATGCTTCAATTCAATTGCTTGCTATTGACAGGTGGTGCTTCCGATGAATCCTCTTCAAGGCTAAAATAAGCATCGACAAAATAATATAGACACGTCTAATCTCTAACTTAAATATCAGAGCATGCTTCAGTCAGTTATGAAGGACCCAAGGTATCCACATTGGTCACGAAAAATCACAAACAGACAAAATTCTCTTCACAATATAATATTGACACTGGATGAAGTAAGGACTAAAAAGGACTTTAATTACGATCAAAAGTATGTGTACGTATACTTGACACGTTTCCTCTATTGACAGATGGAATAATTTGTTCAAAAATTCTGTTAAAGGGTTCTTCATATTTTCCCATACAGCAAATGATTAATTGTCATCAATTTGTCACTTGAAAATCCTAAACAAAAACGCCACACGGCATAATGTCTTTGAAACCTGTCATTAAAAAAAAATCGGTGGAATTTTAACGGCTATTGAATTTGTTGTTTTATCATGACATAATGAGAATGGGAGTGAGATTTAGAGTGGAGGAGAAGAAAAACAGTAAATTTTGGGTTAAATTTATACAACGTGATATTGCCCCAATCATCCATTATAAGCAAAGGACTTTATAAACACTGACCTTCAAGAGCTCTCATCTTGTAGGGGGATTTCTTTTATTTGTTTTTTCCTAAAACAAAACTGCCTTAAACATAAATCTGAAAAACGATTTTCGGTATAGACTCATTAAGATTGTATGGTTAGTATGTCAGTAGAATAGGCAGCCAGGTCATGCAACAGTATAATGTATGGGGTACAGAGCATGAAAATATCCATAATATTTTCACAACAAGATTCTGAAGGATTGCGAAGAACTTTTATTGGCTTGTATTCCTTTTATACCATACCCTGTTGTATACTGATGCGGTTAATGGGGCGAAATTGTAATTAATGTTCGCAGATATTTTTCGGTGAAATTGAGAAGACAAAAGAAAATAAAAACATGAACAAAAATCAACTGACACGTGCAAGAAAAATGGATTGCAGGATCAAATTGACACTTTTACAATACCATTTGTCACCGGAGACGGAGAGGAGAATGCAAAGGAAACAAATCTTAAAGTGTAAGACATTTTGATTTTTGGAGATAATTGGGGTTCTGATGGAATGAACTGCAGAACGAGTTAATAGTGAATCTTTTTTTTTTTGTATGTTTCTTATTTTATATATTATTTAAGGTATAACTTGAAAGTATAGTATACTTTTTGGATGTTCGTCATTCATTACGGATGGATGTGGATGGGAATTTTATTTGGCGTAACGTAGAAGGGGATTATATCCTTTGTTATCAGATACATTTTTTTTAACAGAAGATGGTTGTGGGGGAATTCTATTTCTATTCTACAGCAAATATCATTTTTTTTTTTAATTTTGTGACGAAGTGAATAAATGAACCAATCCAACAAATTTAAATAAAAAAACAGCTTAAAATTAGTTTAAATAAGAAAATCTTTTATTTTAATATAATTTACGAGACCAGCACCTTATCTTATGCGAATTGTCAAACGTTAATTCGCAATACACAACATCAGGACGCATTCCAAAAAAACAAGCGAATAGAAAATTCGCTCGAATTTAACCTCAAGCTCTCATTTTCTTGCTTATTTGGTTTCGTGACAATTCACAATATTGTCAGTGACCTCTCATGTGAATGAAATGTAAAAATATGCGCCCATTTGCAATTCACCGGTCGTATCTCATGTGCAAAACACTTTAGCGGAGACAATTATCTCGACTTATGTATTAAGGGAATATGTATATCACAGTGCTTCTAAAATCTTATTTTGGATGAACTACTATGAATTCATTCAATAATTCATCCGTCTGACATACTCATACTTAGCTTATAGATATGCTTATTAGAACACCCCAATCGCCATCTTGGCATTTTTGTGACGTCAAAATCATCTATTAAGGGTCTATTTCCCCCCGTTTAGGCAGGAGGGGCAATTTTCTAAAAAATTGACTTAAAACAGAAAAAAAAATATTTAAAAACAACGGTAGAATTTAAAATGCCATGCTATACCTTCTTGGAAAGCCAGAAATCTCTTCTTTGATTTTCATTTCAAATTAAGTTGTGTTAGTGAATAGTTTTTGAAAAAAAAATGACAAACAAAGTTTCAAACTAATTTTTTTCAAAATTTTATGTGATTTAGTGAAATGTTTGTTTTCAAAATTCAATGCTCTTATTAGCTTTTAGTTAAAAAAAAGGAAACCGAATGCTAAAATTTCTTTTAGTTTTTGAGAAAATTGAAAATAACAGGAGGAGCAATTTTCTAAAATAATTGACTTAATACAGAAAAAACAACGGTAACGGCTAAAACGACGTGCTATACTTTTTTGTTTAACCAAAAATATGTGCTTCTTTTTTGTTTATAAATTAGGTTCTTTTAGTGAACAGTTTTTTTAAAAATTAATTTTCAAACTTAAATTTTTGACAAAAAAAAAAAATTGTGTTCAAACTGATTTTGTTCAAAATTTTACATTATTTAGTAGTATTTTTATTTTTAATATTCAATACTCCCATCAATTTTTAGTCAAACTCTGAAAAACAGATGACAAAATGTAGTCTAGTTTTTGAGAAAATTGAAAATAACAAAAGTAAGTTTTCCTTCAATTCGACTTCCATCCGTTATTCTGTTGTTCAAAAGATCCTATTTCTACAAAATATGTAGTAAAGTAGATTTCGTTATTTTCAATTTTCTCGAAAACTTAAAGACATTTTAGCATCCGGTTTTTAGTTTTTTTTATTGAAAATTAATAAGAGCATTAAATTTTGAAAACAAAAATTATACTTAACTACATAAAATTTTGAAAAAAATTAGTTTTGAAACTTTTTTTTCATTTTTTTTTTCAAAAAATCAAGTTTGGAAATAAATTTTTCAAAAACTCTTCACTAACACAACTAATTTTAAAATGAAAATCAAAGAAGAGAATTCTGGCTTTCCAAAAAGGTAAAGCATGGCATTTTAAATTCGACCGTTGTTTTTAAATATTTTTTTTTTCTGTTTTAAGTCATTTTTTTAGAAAATTGCCCCTCCTGCCTGAACGGGGAGAAATAGACCCCCCTCCCATACGATTTTTTTCTTGTCTTAACCCAACCTATACTCGCTCCAGCAGTTTGGTGCATATAATACCGATCACCCTGTATAGTAATTAGTTGCTACTTAATTGCTAATTATTTACGCCTAAAAAAAATTAATTGCTCTGTTAATTTGTGAAAAAATGGGGAGACACCCCAAGTTAGTTAGTTAGCAGGTCAACTTTCTCTAAACTATAGATAAATGGTCCGCGAGCGGATATATACTTAATTGCTAATTAGTTACGCAAAAAAAATTAATTGCTCTTTTGGTTTGCGAGAAAATGGATGTCCTTATATGATGACGTCATCCCTCAGTACCTAAATGTTTCAGTAGGTATTAAATAAGGTTTTAAACGTAAGACAATTATATTTAAGTAAGTTTTCAATGCGGTTTTGCACTATTTTTGTATAAGTAAAACTTCTAGATCGATATGTAATATGTATATATAAATCAGCTTTAGTGCAAAGGATGCTTAGTTAAAAAAGCTTTTAGCTGCGTCTAAGGATCTAAGTTAACTAAGCAAAACACAAAATAAATTATTCATATCGGTTCAACTTAACACAATACAACCATTTGTGTCGGTTGTACTTTCACATTGTCCCCTTTTTTTAAGAGAATTAGTTAGTTTTTTGTTTTATTATGCACACATATATTTTTCACTCACGAAAAAAAATATTTTCCCAACAAACCTAACAAATATTTATTTTAGCCTGACATTTCCAAAACTCTTTTCCTTTTATTTTTTTCTTTTACTTAAAAAATGTTTTTTTTTTGCTTGTGGTTTCACAACTTGAGAGCTTCTTTTTTACAACCCGTGGGTATACATCCAAATAAACCTATCTATACCTTTCTATGAGGTTTTTTTTTTTGTTTTGTCTGCTTTTTATACCTCGCATGTGAGTCGCTGTATAAATTTAATTCCTCAGAGGGTATAAGCCTTGTCTATAACTATTCCCACAGAGCTATACGAAATAAAAAAAAAAACGAGCAAACACTGCCAATTGTCCTTTGGCTATCCACATCATAAAAACCGAAGCATCCGAATCGACTGTAAAAAAAAGTGTGTTTAAAATATTTTGTGTACTCGTAGTATTTTTATGAGATCCTTAAAGGGGATGAGTATTTGGTTACTAAATTTGTTTCTCACAATAAAGCCCTACACTGTATCACAAAAAAAAAATCTTTAAAAATACCAAAGCATTTTATTACTTAATAATATGTTCTGTGAAAAACTCGATTTTTGCTTTCTCCAAAAAATAATAAAAATCATTTTTAACGCCACCAGGGCTGCCCTATAGAAAAGAAAAAAAAAAACGATAACATGCGACGCACTCGAGAACTTTTTCCATATAGGTACATAATCCTAACCGGAAACGACCACAAGCTGTGAAGCATCGGAAAAGGTCAGCTTAGTCGACAGTTCCCTCTAGACCAAGCTGTTGGAATTATGTACCTATATAGGTTTTACGCAGAGTAGCGAGAGAATCCTTTACAGTTCTTTTTTTTGTCTACCCTTGGGATAACCCATAGATTTGAGTTTATTTTTTAATTCCGTTTTACCGTGATTTTATAGAACACACATAATCCTTTTGATAAATAAAAAAAAAATAAAACGAAAATCATTTCATGTTGCCATCATGGAATGTTAAATGTGACCCTTTAGAAAAGGCGATGAAATCAAAGAACCGTTACTTAGTGTTATTTTATTAATGGCGGAATTTTGTGTGAAAGCCATGAAAATTTACCAAAAAAAAAAAAAAGATTTAATAATAATCGACATTTGTATTTTTTAAATTGTCATATATACAATAATTTGAGAACAATAGGTACCACTATAAATTTACAGGGTATGTTTGAACCCCTTGATTCATATATTTTTCACGCATTTTTAGAAGTTTATTATTTTACGTCGTAAAAATTCAAAATGGAGTTCTAAGGAAAAAGATTCCCTGTCTTGTAATTTGCTTACTTTTGGTAATAAAATGGATGTTTATATCTAACTATTACGCCTTATAAAATAATAATACCTAAAGGTATAGTATAATGGCTTAGGGATTTTCAGTTCTTTGTGAAAACAACACGATCAGAAATGGGATTTGAATGATGACGTTTAAAATTCAATTGGGTTAGGGAGTTAGGGAAGGTTAAAAATAAAATATTTTAATACAACTTGTAAGTTTTGTTTTCAAATTTAATTAATTAATTAAACAATTGAATTTATAATTAAAAATAATTAAATAAATAAATTAATTGATTTTTCATAAAAATTAAAACAAAAAGCACTATTTGAAAAATAAATAAAACAAAATTTAAACTTTAATTGTCTTTAAGAAGAAGAGTGACCAAAAAAAGCCTGAGTATCCGTCAAACATTAAATATTCAAAAAATTGGTCATAGTACTATTTTCAACAAATTTTATATTTTTGAAGGTTTTCTATTTTCTAAATCAGTCTTGCTCCATTCCATTTCATCAAATTTTCGAAATATTCTTGTTGATATAAGCAATAAAATGGGTTGCCGTTTTTCTTTGAGGTTCTTCAAGCGCAAGATATTTTTTTTTTTTTTTTCAACGAAAGCTTTAAAGTGAATTTGGAAAAAGAAAACTGTTTCATTCGGAAATCGCTAAAAATTACCTCACGGTTTAAAAATTATATCGCTTTTTGCAAAATGTAAGTGATGGTGTTTCTCTGAGTTAAACTCGAACAAAAGCATAAAAAGCCTTAGGAAAGTTAGGTTAATTCAAACGAAATAAAATTTTCCGAATCAAAGGGGCTTAGTTATAATACCTATAGTAAAGACCTGTTTGCAAATTTATTTGTGTAAAGCTCTAACTATTTATCCGACACAATATTACATTTCGATACAAGTTCATAAGCTCACAAACCGAAAGTATTAGTTTTTGGATTAATAACCCATTCAGTTAGGTCAAAATAGAACTGTGAATTTTTGTACTCTGAGCTTATGATCCGGATCCGTTATCCATCCACTGTCTGTATGTTTGTATATCTGTCTGTACCTTGCCTTGCAGCCTTAGCCACTGATGCGATTTTTTTCAAACTTAGAACTTAAGATTTTAAGGTGATGGCCTAGAGGGAAAATCAGAAACTTTTTTAAGGCTCCAAAAATAACGGTACCTACCATACCACCACTTTGAAGAATGTTATTTATCTCAAAAACGGCTCAATCGATTTGTTTTTTTTAATTTTTTGTGTGTACTAGCAGCGGAATGGTCTACATTTTGGTGAAAAGAAATCTACCAAAAACTGTTAACGGTACCTGCCATAGAACCTTATATTTTATTTTCGACTTTCTCGATAACCGCTTAACCGATTTTGATTAAAAATTTTACTTAGGAGGTCCTATCAAATTTGCATAATACTGCATACAAATACAAATATTTTTTGGATTTAAAAAAAAAAGTTTTTTGAAAATGGGTTGATGAGTTTTTTTGAAATTTTGGTTTTAGTTGTAAAGTATTATTTTCTTAGAAATGGCATACAAATTTGTTTTCTAAAAAATTTTAAGAAAATTTATATACATATAAAATAAATATTTTTTTTAAGAAAATCGCTTTAACAATTTTAAAATTTTTTTCTGCATAAATTCACATTTTCAAAAATTGAGATGGCGTTCTTTATTCTAAGATTAAAACATTTTAAGTACTTGTTTTATCAATTTAAAGAACGTGTTTCATGCTTTTTTTTCCATATTCAAATTTCCATTCTTCAATTTAATGAATGGATAAACACAATCATAATATATATGTAATTATTTATTATAATACGTACTTATATTACACTCAATCTTTAAGACTCGAAGCAATTTTTACCACAAGAGCAAGTTCGTGCGATCTAGTCGTGCATTTTTTTTTTTCTTAAGAAATTCGCATGTTTCCAAATTGTTTTTTATGGTTTGTGTTTGAAAAATTGCTGTGATGGCTCATGGCGCTATACTTTCGTGAAGAAAACGCCGCTCTAGTAGGTACCTACTAAAACAAAAGTTTTGATTTTGTAAAAATATAAAGTCAATATTTCAATGAAATATGATCAACTAAGATGAAATTACGATGAACAAGATTTTTGATACAACAATAAATTATATTAAATACTTTTATTTAAATTTTATTTTTATGAAACTTTGAAATGCTATATTAATTAATTAAATTGGGTGCTTTTGAATCATTAAGATTGTATAAATAAACAACGATATAGCCCAATATCGAAAAAATGGTTTTAGGAGAGGTATCTATTGTTAATATCGTAGTAAAGTATTGATGTAATTTGGGTAGAATATTTACGTACCTACAAATAGTATTAGCTCACATTAAATTTTTGATCAAAATCATAGCAGTTGTTTGCGAGATTTTCCTTAAAGCTTTTAAACATTTTTGTGATAGGTAACCAATTTTTTTTTGTTAATTTTTGTTGAATATTTTTTTTTAAACTTCCTTTTAAGAGGCAGTAGCCCTAAAGTTGGAAGATTCTTTGATTTGATCTATTTTTTAAACACTGAATCGTTATGACCTAAGTACTTCATTTGTAAAACTTTTCAAAGCCTTTACTTTTACCCAAATTTTAAAATTAAATAAATATAAATTAAAAATAGAGTTGAAATATACATACATTATGTAGTTGGTTTTTTTGGGATATTTTCTATTTGTTAAAAAAAAACATTTTGTTTGCCCTTGATTTGTCAAAATAAAGCTCAAATATTTTCTCATACAAATAAACTGTGATTGTATTTTGTATATAATGTATATGCATATGTAGCAATATTTTATTTTCACTTTGCTTCAGGGTATTTCACAGAAATCCAACGCACACAATGTACAATATTTTTTTACTCCAAACTTTTAATCTAACTCGTTGAATTTCAAATAAGAGTATACAATTTGTATAGTGTGCCTATAAAAAAAACACCCACCCACCATGCTCCGGTTTTCCAAAAAAAATTTAATTGAGACGTTTAGCTATTCAATAATTTTCACTTGTCTATAGAATGTTAAAATTTATTCATTTTTTTTTTTCATATTTAATTAAGCTGGTCTACATAGAAACATTGATTTTTCTTTTAACATTAACCCACATGTTGTCGAACTTTCGTTGAATTATACTATTTGTACAGTTTGAAAAAAACTATCGTATATTTTTTATATAGCATATTTCATATCATATGGAAATAAATTCTTATGCCTCATCTTTTCAATAAAAAATTTAATAGGAATACATTTTTTTTTGTGTCCTTCTTTGAAACATGGAAAACACAAACACGTTAGAACGATTAAAAAAAATGTTTTACTGAATTTTAGTGGAACAACTTTTTAATTTCGAACTTAGATAATTTGCTTTACAATTGAAATGCGTATTTTGTTCAGAAATGACAATTGAGTCAGACTGGATCGCACAAAATTTGCTCTTTTTGTTAAAACTGTAATGTTATTATATCTTAAATGGAAAAAATGTTTAAAAGGTCAAAAATAGATACTACAAATATTTTTGTTGTTCAAAAAAATATTATTTCAAAAATTTTTGAATGCAATATTATAGAAACTATTCAGAAGCACAAGCTATAACAAAATCGGTTGATCCAGTCAGAAGATAGCTCGAATAACTTGAAAAATAATACATTTTTCTAAAAAACAAACATTATAAAATCATAATTTCACAATGCGAATTTTTTGGGCAAAAACCTGAAACGCATTTCTTTATAACTATTTTCGTCATTTAAGTTCAATCAAAATCATTGAAGAAAATAAGGCGAAAAATAATAATTAAAAACGAAATATTTGTATGGCAGATTTGTATCTGTTCTATCTAGACCTAAATCTAAAATTCGTATTTACCCTCAAGGAAATCACTAAAACATTTTCTGTACCAAATTTAAAGCAAATCGATTCATCCGTTTAGGCTCTAGCTCAAATTACAATGGACGCACGGACGCAGAGACGCACAGATAGACGGACGGTATGGCGAAACCCTCTTTTTCGGAATTGTTTATCATCGTAGTATTAATTTTGGTTATAACATCGAATTTGTTTGCCCTTAAAGGCGGATTAAGACATGAAGTGCCTCCAAAGCAATGCTATCTTTCGGGCCCTCATCACAAAAAAAAAATTGTTTTGTTTGAAAATTGATGACCTCCGGCATGACACTCGATTGCACTAACCATCATGCCACGGCTACTACGTTGGGGTACCTATCCAAAGCTAAACAGATTACGATACAAATCATTAGTCAAATAAATTACCAATGTCCATAAACGAAATAAAAACACTTGATTAATCAAAAGTTAGTTAATATTCGTTAATTTCAAAAATTTACTTTTATTTTTGATAACATAATAAATTCAATAAAAAGAATTCAATCAAAATGCTTATGTATTAATATGAAAGAAATTTGCCAATACTACTTTGTTATTTATCTTTTGGGCTTGTGCCCCTATAATAATCTTATCTTACCCTTAAAGCTCCCTTAACAAACGGAAATTAGCCTAATCAGATTATAATGTGTTCAGTTCATCTCAAATTTATTGGTCCACTCACATCAAATTTATTGGTCCACTCAATAAAATTTTCATCATTCAAAGACCAGATAAGGAGATTTCTATATCCTATCGTATTTTATGAAATTTCAATTTTCAGTTTTCCTATTTGTCTTGCAAATAAATATTTATATACTTATTTTATTATCCTTCTTAATACTGTTTCTTCTTAAATATACTCAAACTCAAACAATAAAGCCACAAAATGGTTAATTCTGTGGAAAATATCTTAATCGGAATTTGAAGCTAAAAGACGTCATAACCAAAGCCATTTGCCAATTCGATTCAGTTCAATTCACCCTCCTGCTACAACACTTGAATGTATAGAAACTTTCTCTTGCAAATACCAAATACTCACTCAGTCGACGAAGACTTGCCTGGTGAGAAGAGGATTCATAAAATCAGATAAACTCCTAAACAAATACAAATACATTCAACTGAATAAGAAGGAAAATATAGAAAATCGACTTAATACAAAAATAAATAAATGCAAAATAGAAAGCCACAAAAAAATCAAATGAGAAGGACCAAAAGCAAGAAGCTTTTAAAAATAAAAATAAAGGAAATATTATTGCTTTTGCGGTTTTATAAAACGCTATAAGCTAGCTATGCGATAAAAGTTTATTTTAGAAAAATGGGCTTTTGTGAAATTTTGCAAAACTAGTTCAAGTTTCAAGTTCAAATTTATTTGCAGTTTAAATTTTAGGTTATTTTACATTGATTAATTTAAGTTAAGAGTTACAGAACCTCATTCTTTACATCTATAATATAATTATTTTATAATAGAACTTTAGCATTAATACAACGAAAATATATTTAAGGGAAAATACTACAAGAAAAAAACCCTTACATAATACTTAAAAACTAAGATTGCACATAAACCCAATTTTACTGGAGCAGCAAAATTCAAAGATCAAGTATAAGTTCATTATCTGAGTAAGAACATCTTGCAAAGAAATTTTCTTGTTGTTTGTAAAGAACAAATTTAATTGGGTTGACATTTGCTCTACTGTGGAGCCGGGCAGTTGAATAGAACGATGACAAGCTAAGCATAAGCTTAAGAATTTTATTTTGGCTAATTTGTAATTTTTTTATGTGGGTCTCAGCACAGTCAAACCATACTGGGGCCCCATACGTTAGCACCGGTTGGAAAACAGTTTTAAAAATTAAGATTTTATTATGTATGCTAAGTCTAGACCTTCTATTTATAAACGGATATAAAATTTTTACTAAAAGATTGATCTTATGAATTGTGGTTGATATATGTCTTTCAAAAGTCAATTTTTTGTCAAATATGACCCCAAGGTATTGACATTGTTCCGACCATTGTATATCGGTGGAATTTATTTTAATCATAGATTGCGGGAGGAGACTTTGGTTTCTGCGTCGAGTGAACCACATAGCTTGACATTTGTCAGCATTAACTTTTATTTTCCACTTAATAAAGTAGTTCATAAGGGTATCTAGGGAACTTTGTAAACAAGCCAGTGCTTTTTGAGGGAGAACACTTGATGCGAAAAGCGCAGTATCATCTGCAAACATGGCGACTTCAGTATTATTTCCAAAACGGGGAAGGTCTGACATAAAAATATTGAAAAGGATAGGCCCAAGTACTGAGCCTTGTGGAACTCCAAAATTAATACCGTGCATGGAAGACTTCGCAATTCCGGTTGAAACGAAAAATTTTCGATTTTTCAAAAAACTCCAAACAATGTTGATGAGGTAGTTAGGAAAATTAAACAGAATTAGTTTGAAGATAAGTCCTTCGTGCCACACTGTATCGAAGGCTTTTTCAATATCTAACAATACTAGACCAGTTGAACGTTTTGAATTAAGGCTGTTTTTTACGTACTTTTTAATTCTAAGTATTTGATGAGAAGTGGAGTGACCTGCTCTGAAACCGAATTGCTCAATAGGGTATATATTTTTCTCCACGACATGCTTTAAGAAGCGATCCTTTAAGACCTTTTCAAATATTTTACTTAGGGTGCTTAATAAGCTTATAGGCCTATAGCTGTTTGAATTTTCTTTTGGCTTACCAGGCTTGCCAATTGGAATAACTTTGGCTATTTTCCAATGCTCTGGAAAATAAGAGTGCATAATAAAAAGATTGAACATAAACGTAAGGTAAGTTATACCTCGTTTGGGTAATGCTTTTAAAAGTCGATTATTGATGCCATCAAGGCCAGGTGATTTTTTAACTTTTAACTCTTTAATTAAATTCTTAACAAGACGGTTGTTTTTGATTAAAATATTTGTTTGGCTAACAGGAGTAACAGGAGGATTCCTCGCTTCCATTAGCTTATCACTCACAAGATTTTCAGTTTGAAGGTCACTCAAGTGTGCTGAAACTTGATGATTTTTACTAAATGTTTCTGCCAAAATATTTGCCTTTTCCTCCGGAGTTACATAAACATTATTTTGCACACGGAGGGGAGGGAGATTTGAGCCTTTTTTCTTTATTATCTTAGTGACTTTCCAAAAAGGTTTGGATCCTTTATCAAATCCAGATAGCAAATTGTTCCAGTTTGTATTACGGAAACTTAAGATTTCATTTTTAATTCGATAGTTTAGGATTTTAAGATTAGTTTTAAATGTGTCTAACCTATAACGAATCCACTTCCTTCTCTCAGAATTTCGCAATCGAGTCAAGTATAAAATATTTTCTGGCAGAGGTTTGAGGTTTGAGTTAAGAAATGTATGTTGGGTCTTTGGAATTGATATCTCGGCAGCGCGCTTGATTGTTTGTTCAAATGTATCGGTAACCTGGTCTATCTGTTCTATTGACCGCACACTGTCTAACACTAAGTTTCCCTCGTACAAGTTATCAGATATATAGGACCGATATCGCTCCCAATTCGCAGAAGAATAATTAAAATGGCCATTTGCATTGTTTCTAGAACAATAAGACTGTAGTTGTGTACAAACCGGCAAATGATTTGAACTCAAAGCATTAATAGTTAAGGGTTGAGAAAAGTATAAAGCATTATTTGTTAAAAATAGATCAAGAGTCGAAGGATTTCTCGAGGAGGTACTTGGAATATAAGTTGGTTCGAGAGGATATAATAATGAGAGTGTTCTATTCACAGCGACAATATCGTGAAGTATATTACCCCAACAGTTAGCTCTCAGGCATCCCCATAATTGGTATCTAGAATTAAAATCACCTCCTATTAAATAATTTGAGTAAGTCCTGGTTAGTTTTAATAGATCTCTCTTAAACTTAGTCTTTTTTTTTCAACACTGCTATTTCCACCAGGAAAATAAAATGAGAAAATACTTAATTTAGACGAATCTTGTAAGACTATATCAACACCTATAGCTTCAGCGATCTCAAGACGAACAGCTGGTATGACTGAATGTCTAATAGATTTGTTTATTACAATTGCGACCCCTCCTCCCTTTACATGTTGCCTATCTAACCTGTAGCATACATAATTGCCATTAGAAAATTTATTTTCGTTTTTAAGCCAAGTCTCTGTCAGTAGAGCAATGTCAATTTTATTATGAATCATGAAGTCAAAAAATTCAGTTTGTTTATTTTGAATGCTTGTAGCATTCCAAGTAATTATTTTTGGGTTTGTGTTCAACATAATGAATAAACATACTTCACTGCAAGAGTGGTAATAACATTAAATTGATCAGCTTTAGTACGACATGAACTTAATTTAGACATAACATCATTTAGTAAACATGAGATTTCATCAAGAGAAAACAATGCATTATTTGTACTCTGATCTAATAAATTTGAGCTTTTTGCTTTGGTTTTATCAGACAATGAGTGAGTGTTGACTTTATATGATGAATTTGTACTCGACGACGCAGCATGTTGATGGTGAGTTTGGTTTTTGTTAGAAATTTGGGGCAGTTGGGGAAATTCCTCCATGGTGAATTTCACTATATTTAAAACATTGGTGTAAGGCCACAATAATCATCAAAAAGCAAAGGGTGGGATAAGGGTATGTATTACGAATACCTTATAGCTTGAAAGATTTTTAATTTGAAAGCATTTCGGTGTATCATTTTATTATTAACAACGGGCGTGTTTTTTGGGAATTCAATCAATTCTAAATAATTTGCTTTTTACAAAACAGATTCAAAGACAATCTGCGTCTAAGCAAATTGTTGTGTGTTTGTTGAATAAGATGCACACGATTCCAAAGTATTTTTTTCTTATTTTGTGAAATTGTACTATTTAGGCTATAATGAAAATTTAGTATTTATCTATGTATTTATTTATTTTTTTTATATACATACACACATACATCTGATAATTTGAAAAAAAAAATCAACCAGTAATCAGGCCAGGCTCTATAAGGGCCAGTTTTTCAGCGTTGTATTGACTTTAACTTTTATCTGTCAAATATCTATTGAAATCGAATTGCAATACAAACGACATTTCACTATCGAAATCGAAATGACGCCACTAATAAAATTGCTTTTTTCATAGATTTTTGACAGAAAGAGTTAATTTATTTGTTCAGTTACCTCGGGATCTTAATTAACTGAAAAAAAACATTCAGGTGATAAACTCTGGTTTAAATCGCGATGGATCTCTCGCTTAAAATTACCCTTTTCGAACGCCTCCCCCACCCCCGGCTGAAAAAAAAACCTGCCAGACGGTTGAATTCGATATAATAATGCATATGCCTACACATAACATACATGCACATGAATTTTGGTTATACTGACAAAATTTGCTACCGGCTCTAGGTCCTATAATTAATTCAAATTTTAAAATTCAAAAACATTATTTTCTGAATATTGTTAAAAAATTGAAAACCATTTATCTCAAAACTTTGTCACTTTTTCTGTAAAAAAAATTAACAATTAAAGCTTGAAATAAAAAAATATTAAATGCATATAAACCGATTAATAAAAAAAACTCAGAAATTATAACAAATGAAAGAAAATGAGCCATGCAAAATTGCGCAGAACGTGATGAGTGCAAAATGAAGATCTGATTATAATTGTTAGTAAATAAAAAACTTCTTATTCTCATGCAATAAATAATATATTTTTATTATTAGCTAACGTTTTTGAGATTACTTATTGCATGAGAATAAGAAGTTTTTTATTTACTAACAATTAAATAACTCATGCAAAAAGTTCTTTTTAAAGTACTTTTTTACGTGTAAACAATCTGATTATCAATTTTTAAAAAACACTTACAAATAAAAACCAATCAGCTATAGAAGAAGAGGTTGTGCGTGTCCTTCCAGAAACATTGTTGCTTACTACATAGACGGGCATTTTTATCCCATTTAAAGCAATAACATACACCAACAAATAATATATAAATTTTGTGTATTAATTTATTTTTACAAATGAGGTGCACTTCACCTTTCACCCTTGTGGAATTAACATTGTTTTTTCTCACAGCTTAAATTGAATTATTTTTAATTTATTTAAACAAAAAATAATAATAAATTACAGAAAATAAACTGAGTAAATTTTTTATTTTTTTTTGTAATATACACAAATATTATAATTTATTATGAATTATTTTATAATTTAACTTTTGACGACACACGGACGAGAAATCACTGTTAAAAAAAATAAATAAATTAAAATTAAGAAAAAAATGTGTTTTTGATGTTTTATGTTTAGTTTAGATTTTTTTTTTCAAGCGAAGAATATTTACCTGCTAATGTTAATTTTATTTATTTTTATTAATTTTTTGTTTGGGATCGTACTGAATTATTTATTTTTCTTACTTAGAAATCGTGATAATTTCCGCTTTCCACATAATTTATTGAATTTGCATTAAAATTAATTTTATCATACAATTTACTAATTTTTATATTAGTAATAACTTTTATTATAATTGACACGTTTTTAAAGCTTCACCATTATCTTCTTTAATTTTTATGTACACAAAATAAATATATTGTTTTTTTTTTTTTGTTTTTTTTTTGATAAATTGTATATATACAAAATATAAATGTAAATATATATTAAATATGTATAGGTATGTATATCGGCCAGGAGTGGTTGTATTTCTTTTTATTTTTTCAAAATAAATAAAAGTGATTTGCAAAATAATCAAAAATAGTGTTTTTCTATCCGGAAAATGTCCGTTTGGTCCGCAGTTATTCCGTTTTTGGTTCAATCCATGTAACTAATAAACAAAAATTTAATTTTTGTTTGATGTTTACTTGATTTATTTTAAAAATAAGTTGGTAGAAAATATTTATTATTAATAATAATAATTAATTTTGGTTATTTGTGTTAAAAAATAATCTCATTTGGTATTTGTTTTATTTGTTGTATAAATCGTAGAAAATTCATAAGATTTTATGTATAAGTTGGTTGGTTATGTTGGTTTTTGTATTTTTTTTGTTTGGTATATGGTCCTGTAAAAAAGTAAATAAATAATTCTGTTAGGATTTAAATTTTTGTAAATCTCAAAACTGCCGTTGAATCGAATTCGGATTACCATCAGAAAGTTAATATAAAAAATTTAAAATTTGGACTGAAAAAAATTTTTTCCTGTGGCCCCAAGGTTCTGTAACCTCTGGCGATGTGACAAAGTGGCCCAATTGCGATACAAATTCCTTGTATTTGTTTATTTTAATTTGAAAACTCCACAGTTTAGCCCCAAAAATTATAGAGATTTTACAACTTATTGTTTTTTTTTCATGTATTTTTTCGTAACTAAGCCATTATCTCAAAGTCAAAATTAGTTTTAATATATCCTTATTGTTCACCGGATTATTTTAAATGTTCACTTTATGTGATAGTAAATAACTCCCCACTTTCATTCATCCCCATTCTCATTAGTCAACTTTGTCCAAGAATTTAGTCTCAAAGCATTCCAAATTAATATTAATGGTGTCTGGAATTTAAACAATTCATAAAATATTGCAAGGACACTATAGTTAAATACTCTGGCAATTTTTGTATATGTATGTATATACATATCACGATTATGGTGATGGACGACTGATGAAAAGTTTAAGTCAGTTAACTTAATTAAAATCAATTTGATTTACGCCTTGTTGCAAGAAGAACAAAAAAAAATACCAACGTCACAAATATTAATAAATCGATTAGTGTAATTTAGCTGGACAGCCAGAATAATTGATGGCTAAAATAAAATTCAGTTTAAGATAATATTATTTTCACTTCCATATCTACAATCTTATACCTGGCTATTAAAGATATAGGTAATGGTTTAATTCGAACGCTAATTACTGTTAATAAGTCAATATTGATTAAATAATTTTGAAAAAAAAGGATAAGAATAAAACAAGTGTGTTAGGAGAATAGAAGCTTTATTCGATGATAATTTATTTTTAGGCAAAGTAATAAATTGACATTATTTGGTGACTATATTTTTTCTTGAATATCGAAGGTCAGTAGATATATTTTATTGTTTTTATTAGAAAGAGGTAGCAACGTGGTTCATTGATTAAACATCTGGTGATGTTCTGACAAAATAAAACTGTGTTCAAAAAGTAATTTGGAAAGATTTATTCATTCATGGGGTCACAACCCCGAAAAACAAAAAACTAGAAAACCCACGATCCCGAAAACCTAAAATCCTGAAAAACCAAAATCCCGAAATATTATACAAAATGAAAAATTTCCACGGGGTTTATTTTCTTTATCCCCATAACATATGTATATAACCTGTGGATCGGACTTTTTAGTGTTAGTGGTATATTATATCATTTTCATGGGTTTTCACAGGCAAAAGGACACTTTTTTATATGTTTTTCATGATTTCCATTATATATAATTTTTCGCAATTTTGATTTCGGAAACATACATTTAAATAAATAAAAAACTGGTTAGAAATGAAGGAGAAAAAATCAAAAAATCTTCTCGGGACGTAAAAGAAATTTCTTATTCTTCAATTGTATAATATATTTTCTTTACTTTAAATTTTATTTTATTCTTTTTGTTATTAAAAATAAATTAAATTTGATGGCACAACAGCTCATAAAGAACTAGGGCCTAGTGACTTACAACTCTCAGCCATTCCTGTGTGCGTGTCTGCAGGAATGGAGGGGACCTACAGTTTATTGCCGAATCCGAACGGCTAACAAGCGGCACTTTTCTGTGACAGGAGATACTCTTGGAGGATTTGTCAATTCCTCGCAAGAGGCAGTAGCCGTTTTTCTTTTAAATAAATAGGTGCGGCGAGGCTGGGGATCGAACCTTAGACCTCCGGCATGACAGTCCATCGCACTAACCATCACGCCACGGCTACTACATTCTTTTTGTTATATAAATATTTATTATTATATTATTATAATTTATTAAGCTATACATAAATGTACAGTATAATACTTAATATTAACAGCTAATAGCTACCAGGGCTTACTGCTGAGGGCATAAAAAAAATTAAAATAATTAATAATGATAAAAAGCCCAGCCCTGGGGGCGGTCGGAAGAGGTCCGCACAGGGTTGGGACTCCTCCGACCGCCCCCAGGAACTGGGAAATTGCACAAGTTATCATAGACTATTTTCTAGTTTTAATTTTTTTAAAAGGATGAAAACATTTTTTATGTTTTGTTCTGAAGGAATAGATAGGAGGTTAATGAAATTTGTGTTGAATAACAAGTTACATTTTTGTTTTACATAAACGCAATCTAAAGTTAAATGTTTAACAGATAGAGGAGTGTTACACTGGCAAAAGTGGCAAACCGGAGGCGACTCCTTGTTGAGCAGGTGACTATGGGTGAGTCTGGTGTGTCCGATTCTAAGTCTTAAGAAGTTTCTGTTCATCATTGAAGTTGTGTTCGTTGGATAAATAGCAGGAGTTGCATTTGGATTGATAGAGGAGTAGTGGTGAAGGTATGTACTCCACTCTTCTCGTTTTTTCCATTTCCAGTGAGAATAAGACAGCCTAAAAAAGTCCATTTTGTCGGGGGGATAGTTTGCTATATTCAAATTTGGGTTCGTAGAAGCAGCTTTGGCTTCCCGATCTGCGAACTCATTACCTTGCACACCAATATGTCCAGGCGCCCAAAAAAGTTTTAAATTACATTGCTGTTTGATAATATTGTGACGAATTTTCCTGATGAAAGGTGACTGGTTATTTATATTTTGAATTGCTCTAAGTGTCGAGAGGCTATCTGTACATATTATAGTTTTCTTTTTGCTTTTGATAGCTATATCCGTAGCTTTAAGTAGAGCTAGAGCTTCGGTAGAGAAGATTGAAAAGTATGATGGAATTTTTTCGGCTGTCATAACGCTTCCATTAGAGTTGACAACTGCAAGGCCGACATTTTCGTCATTTTTTGAGCCATCGGTAAAGATTCTCCAAGAAAACAATTTTGTTACTTACGAACAATTTAAAGAAAATATATTTTTCAATTTTAGTTACGGGATTTTGGTCTTTCGGGATTTTGGGTTTTCGGGATTTTGAGTTTTCAGGATTTTGGGATTTCTGCATTTTGGATGTTAGGCATTTTAGGTTTTCGGGATTTTGGGTTTCTGGGATTTTGGGTTTTCGGGATTTTGGCATTTCAGGATTTTGGATTTTCTGGATTTTGGGTTTTTTGGATTTTGGATTTCGGAATTCTGTCCGTCTCCCCATTAAGATTATCCCATTCATTATTATAAAATATATAATAAATCTGGAGCCAAGACAATTCGTCGTGAGACAAAGATATCCTATCCTTCGGGCGACATCTTGGATTTTTGTTTTCATTGAATATGTCGGTTTCTGTTAGTTCTTTAAAAAAGTTTGTAAGGCAAAAATTTTGGAGAGTTGAATTTCCTATTTTTTATGTTAGGAACATTTTTTCCATATTCTGAATATCGAAAAAGTTACAAGCCAACAAAAGAAAAAATTAAAAAATTTCAAGTATTTTTTCAAAATTAAACACATAACATTGAATATTTAACAATGTTGTTGCACACATTTTTTTGTACTGCAATTAACAAAAATTAAATATGAATATTTTGTTTACTGAAAATTTAAATCCAAAATAATGGCCGAAACGTGAATTTAACAAGTGCGAAAACACAGGATTATGATCTCCGATAAAGTACCTAACTCTAGATTGATGAAAAATATTTTGGGGGTGTTATAAACTGCTGAGTCACCCATCATATAAAATATTCATAAATGGACTCGGCTACAATCTTGGAAGATTTATAATTACCTCCTGACAAAAAAAATCATTTTTGCTTCCTCAGTGTAAAATCAAAAAAAGAATAGAAGCTCTGAGGCTTAAATGAAACCATTTCAACAGTGGTAAATGAACTATATTATGGGCCAATTAAACATAATAATAAGTTAGCTACCCATATTAAGAATTCAGTTAAAGTTTAAAACTACTGCACATTTTTTTTCTTTTTTTTTTTCAAAAAAGTTAGTTTAAAGCGCAACTTTCAAAACTTATAAAAATTATCAACTTCATAATCCAATCTCATTAAATTTCCAACTTCAACACCTCAAACAAGAATCAAATAAAATCTTTAGAGTCACTTCTGAATGCAGTTTGTAATTCATCTTCTTCTTTTTCCAACACAAGTTTAAGTTAAATTTTAAGAAGAAAATAGGGTTAAGTATTCACTCTTCTGCATTTTTTTCTGTGCTTTCATAATTTTGCTACACAATTTATGCCGTTGTTGTCTGGAGCAAAAGAGATTGCCTCCTCATTTTCATTATGTTAAAGTATATAGCAGGAGCAGCACCCAACATGGCAACTGTGATTAACTCTTCGAGCGTTGAGAAGGCTGGCATCTAAAAGAAAGCTATACATCTGAGGACTGAGCAAAGGCATCAAAAATAATGTGAATTTCAAGAATTGTGAACAGTGTCAAGTGTTTCTACTTAAGAGGGCCCCTAAGGGAAAACGAAATAACTTAGGGATGTAAATAAAAGTTTTTTTTTTTTTAATTATACCCTGTCGTTGAGATCAAGAGAGATTTTTATTTTATAAATCAAACATAATGTATTAGAGTTGTTTGAAGAACTTTACGGTACTTGGGAAGAAGACATTAATTCATGACAAATAAAAAAAAAAAGGATTTTAAAAGGTTTTGTTTTGAATTGTAAATTTGAATTCCACTTCCAAAATATTCATTTTGAATGTTTATTCAAATTTTTGGTTAACATTTCTTTTTCTATCTACTACTTATGCACTACATTTTTTGAGTTAAAAATGAAAAAATGCTAAACTCGGATAGGATTACTTGAGTCTTAAACATTAAAAGAAGTATGAATTAACTTCATGTACATGATTATGTAAAAAAAGGAGATCTTTGAATATAAAATAGTTTAGAGTGCAAAATTAGGTCTTCTGCATACAAGGAAACGCCTCGTAAAAAGCATTTCAATACATTGGCCACTGCAAAAACCATTGTAATGTACCCCAAATTTTAGCAAAACGCTCAATACAGCTTATGTAGTAGCCGTGGCGTAATGGTTAGTGCGATGGACTGTCATGCCGGAGGTCTAAGGTTCGACCCCCAGCCTCGCCATCTATTTATTTAAAAACAAAATGGCTACTGCCTCTTGCGAGGAATTGACAAATCCTCCAAGAGTATCTCCTGTCACAGAAAAGTGCCGCTCGTTAGCTGTTCGGGTTCGGCAATAAACTGTAGGTCCCCTCCATTCCTGCAGACACGCACACAGGAGTGGTTGAGAGTTGTAAGTCACTAGGCCCTAGTTCCTCATGAGCTGTTGTGCCATCAAATTTATACTATTTATTTTTTCAATACAGCTTATATACTGGAGTGCTAGAAGCGAATGACAAAACTACGTTGCAGACAATAACTGCCTGAACAGAATACAATGCTGGAAGCATAATAATATTTTTTTCCGACCCAAAAAGTTATTTTTTTTTCTTCATACAATTTGAAACGTCAAAAGTGCCGTACGTGAAAAGTTAAAAATTGGTAAACTTATGCGACTATACGTTCGGTTGTGTTCGCAACATTGAATTTGTGTATTAAATATTTTGACAGCTATTCCAGCTCCGACTCCAGTTCCGTATCCGTCTCCATTCTGTTCAGGCAGTAAATCATCAAAGATCACATCGATTTGTCTGAATAAGTCATCTATTATTTATTTGTATTTAAATAAAAATTGGTGGCACCACAGCGCGTTTAGAGGGCCTAGCGACTTACAACAACTCTCAAGGCTGCTTCAGTGTTTCACAAAATGCGACGAGAAAACGAGACGTCAGCATGACGAGATCTCTTTACAGTTGTTTTCTTTTAAAAAAAGAATTTTAAACAGTAAAACAATACATAATTAAGCATTTCTCGCTTTTTTTTTTGTTTTTTGACCATGGTGCGTTCGGCACTCGAGCTCGAAAACTATGTACTATAAGATTTAGTTGATTACATAAATCAACCAAAATAATGAGTTTTATATAAAACAAAATACCGATTAAAAAACGAATGGAAACGAATAAAAAAAAATACAACACATGCAATCGCATCATACATAATGTACTAAATGTTAGATTTTAAGTTTGTTGTTTAAGAATTGACAGAAGGCGTATATACTACATACATCATACATCGGTTGCTTATCTTGTTTTTTTATTCAGCACAAAGCAAATTAATTAAAGAACTCTTTTGATTAAAAGCTTTCAACATAGAACATAGGACATAAGTCGTTATTTGTGGGTAGGGTAGGGTAGGGTACCTACGCGGAGGAAATTTCCAATTTGAATTGAGTTCACTTAACCCATTTCCGGCAACTTCCAGTTCCTTTTGTTTAATGAAATTTCATTTCGAATAGCTTTGTTGTTTCCCGAAAAATTCGCGTTGCGTTTTGACGACGTTTGCTTAAAGAGGAAGTAATCAAAATTCTAAATATTGTATGCTTAGCGTGTTTCCACTAAGCCTAAAATTCCGAGAACTAACAATTTCAAAATAACCCAAACTACAATTGAGGCAATTTTATTTGACGGCTTCCGTTAAGGCCGGGAATATTATTGGAATGTGTACCAAGCATAATTTATGTTACATGAAAAGATTTTTAATTTTTTAAGCACTTTAGTTATGTGGTTTTAAAAGCAAAATACAAATGCATGTATGTTTATATAAATTTTTACTTTTATCGTGGAAAACTCGTGTGTAATTTGTGAAATTGTGCAATTTCATGAAGATGATAAAGGAACATACTCCAAAATTGAGGAATTTCACCTCGTGAAACTATGTATAAAATATACTTGAAAATATATTTGAGGCTCCGCAAAAATCAATTTATTCTGAGCTAGGAGCAGGCTCCGAGCTAGCTCTGATTGAAAAAAGAAGCACAAGTTCACAATCAGCCTTATTGTGAGTTTCACCCGAACAACATTTCACCTTAAAATTTTCTATTCGCCCGGAATATTAAAAGCTATTGTGAGTTTCGCCCAATTAAAATTAACACAATTCTTTGCTCTTTTATAAAATTTTTATAAAGTTCTTTTCTTTTATTTATTAATTCTTGTTATTTCCTAAGTTTTATTTGACGTGCAATTGGCAAAATTTAATGAAATCATATACAAAACTTTTTTTTACTATTTCTGCTAATAGCACGCTTAGTGGCTTAAAATGGCACTTTCTTTGGTCAACGATGGCACTTACAAAAATTATTTTCCGGCAACGCTGGTATTCTATCACATCACAGTTTTGAGATATTCCCGTTTGAAAATCATAAAAAATCGCTGTTTTTGAGGTTACCTTAAAACGGTTTCTGAAATTTCTAATTTCAAAATCTTTCTAAATAGTCCAGTCAACGAAGGAAAAAAATCGTGCAGTCTGGATTATTTTTTTAAGTGGTAGGGGTGACACCCAGGTATAACATACTAAAAGTCCCCAGCCCAGGCCCGCGAGCTTTAGCCAGGACGGGGGGTCAAGGTCCCTTTTTGTAGTATTTCGTAAATATTTTGAAAACCAAGCGTTCAAGAAGAAAAATCTACTACACAAAATGAAAGAAAAATTAATTTTCTACAGAAAAGGTTTGTTCATATTTTCGCTAGAAGTGATACTATTGGAGATACGGAGCTTAGAAATTCAAAAAGTATAAAAAATCGGTAATTACTCTTTGCAATTTTAATTTTTATTGATCAACTTACCCAGAAATAATAGAAAAAGTAATAAAGCGAGGAGGGTCGGGAATAGGGGTTACAAATTTAATCTATCATAACGTGGACTTTTCTTCTTAAACGTTTGGTTTTCGAAATATTTACGAAATATTACAAAAGGGGATCTTTATCCTCCGTCTTGGCTAAATCTCCCGGGTCTGGGCTGGGGACTTTTAGTATGTTGTGCATGGGAGTCACCCCTACCACTTAAAAAAAATAAACCAGACTACACGATTTATTTCATTTATTTGATGATTTTGGGTCTTCGTTGACTGGACTAAAATAGATGTTTAATTTAGAAAAATTTCTTTGCTCCCCACACGAAACAGAGTAGCTTTGGCAATGGAGTCAAAGTTAAGAGTTTAACTCACCCAAATTTCGGTGAGTAAACTCTGTGAATTAACTAAACAGATGGTTTTTATGTTTAATCCTCCGAGTTTGTTAGGTCTTTCCGCATGCATCCTCCACAGAAAAAGTGCTTCTTTAGTCAACTCTAGAAGGTAAACTTTTGTTAAACTCACCACTGGAAAACTGGGCCTTAGTCTAATTAAAATCAGAACATGGGCGAATATCTACAATTGAAATACTGCAGCTTGTAGATTTGAGCAACTTAATTTACTTTCTAATGTTCCAGCAATATTGTTCCTGGCTACACAGTCTTTTTAATTATATCGTCGGAAACGACTTATGGCTGGACTTAAAAGCATCAGCTATACACTTTATAACGAGGTACCGGTAGCAATATGCAAATTACCTTGAATTGTTACGAAAACTTTTGAATGAGTTTTGTTCTGTCCTCACCGACTTACTTGTGGCTTCAGGTTTGGGTATGGGTATATTAGATTCCTAACCTATACCTACCTACACGGTTGGCTTTTATCCGTTTTAGGATTTGGTATACCTACCTATTGTTGTATTGTGTCCTTGGGCGAAAATCGAATTGATTAATTTTACTTCAGATAGACCATGATATAGAAGAAGCAGAGAATTTGTTTAATTCTCTGTCGGTTTTCAAATTGATTTTTTTTTTTTCATTTGATTCAAAACATTGTATATCTTCTGTAAGTTCGAAACAAAACAACTATACAAAAAGTTTTACAATAAGTAGCTGGATTTGAATGAGTTTTCATTTGAGAGGATTTAATACATATAAGGGTTCGATTAATTTTTAATTTTCGATTAGAATTTCTATAGGAAAAGCCTAATAGCAAATACCTTAGTACCCTGTTCCATCCTTAATTTAAGATTTTGAAATTGTTGTTAAATGGAACAGAACAGAAGGTATGGAAGGAAATAAATAAGTGTCTGTTAATCTTAATTTATTTTCTACTGAGAAGTTTGAATGGATAAATGTATCGATTTTTAAGCAAATGTTATTTCATTTGGGGAAAACAGGGCTAAGGTAATTAAATATATACAGCAATAAAGCTGAGACCATTTCTTTGGACCCTAAATAGACCACTGAATCTGTAGGCGATTTTCTCCCTTATCTACCATTATTTAAACTTTTAAGCTTCGTTTCTAAGTACACTAAGGGCCAGTTGTACAAATATTTGATCCGTGGTTCAGGAATTTTAACTCACCAATTTCAGCGGATTAACTGTGGTTCAACGATGGTTCAGGCATGCAATTGGATTTTAGTGCATATTAGAACCTTGAACCATCGTTGAACTTCAGTTAACCCGCCGAAATCGGCGAGTAAAAATTCCTGAACCACGGATCAAAATTTAAACCACGATTGTACAACTGGCACTAAGTTTACTTAAAGAAAATGGCGCGGCCGTAAGTGCTTATTTTTTTTTTTATTTTAAGCGTCAGCCGGCATTACATCGTGTTTAAGCCTTTTTTGAGATATGTTGGAAATCCGGGATTTCAAGTGGATGTTGGCGTGGTAAAAAAAAAAAAAATATAATATTTTCCATATCGGAATTTCACAAAGTTTTCTTCTCATTAAGAATTTCTATGATTTATAGGAGCCTTGGGTTGCAAACCAGTCCAAAAAAATTATGAGGGAAAAATTATGAGAATGCCAAATTGCGAAAGAAATTAAAGTTACACAACACCTTTTTTCAAAGAACTATTTTTTTTAAGATTTATACCTCCAGAGTTAAGGCACCTTAAAGCATGCTCTGTTCTAGATTGTTTTATTTATAATATGAAAACCTTTAAGGAGATATTGGGGAAACACTAAGAAAGCATACTTTAAGGTGTACAAATCTTATAAAAACAAGAAAAATAATTAAATTTCCTATAAAAAAGGTATATCGGTAGCAACGCGTTTTTTTAATTGCGGTCGACAGCCGCGTCATTTTATTTTTATTCTCAAAAGCAATACACCCGACTGGCTGAGAAGTAACTCGCGTTGATGTCGTTAACTAAAATTACCTACATTTTTGTTAAAGTTTTTTTTTTTTTTAAATCCTCAAGCTACAAATTCTACTAAAACATAATTATAAGGCTATTCGCACAAACGTGATTGATACTCCCTCTGGTCAAGATATGAACTCGCAGTTCAATGAGAGAAAGATGCAGAGAAAAAAAAAAAAAACATTTCACAAAATAATTAAATTATAGCCAATTACGTTATTAAACCCTGATAATCAAAACTCAGTTTATCAGCCGAAAGCTATATGGGTTGAAATCTTGATCTTGAGGTAAACCAAATTTATGTAACTTTCTCTAACAATTCCAAAAATATCAACTTTCAACAACAAAGTTTCTAGTGAGGTTTGTCTTAACCTTTTGTGTTTTAAAAATAAACAATATTCTCAACAATATACCTCAAAGTAAATTCAAATTGATGCATGTGGTATAAATATGTATCCTCAAGTGAACTACAATCGACGACGTGTCTATAAAAGAAAATATTCCTGGAAAAGGGTGAAGGTTAGTCTAGAGTCTCTATATAAATGAAAATAATGAGCTCCAGGGAAATTTATAAAATTCTATTGAAAAACAATGATTTTCTCACTTTTTAAACTAAAAATAAATAAAACAAAATCGATTTTGTCATAAAGGCATTCAAGGAATCATGACTATGAATACTCAAACTAGTTATAAAATCTTTAAGGCAATGTGAATGCAGGTTTTAAGGTTTTGTCGGTCATCTTTGAAATAATGTTTTTTTTCTTAAGAATTTGAAGCTGAAGAATTAAAAAGCTGTAGAATTTTTAATATAGACCAAAATCATAGTTATACCTACTTCTTGTACATATTTATGAATAAAGTTTATTTTTAAAATTGTTAAACACAATTCAAATTTAAAAAAAACTCGGTTTTACTTTATTCTGTAAAAAGTTAAAAACAAATGTTTATGGTATAAAAAAATCACCATTCATAATTAAAACCAGTTTCTCGGGATTTTTTGGAGAAAGTTCGTTCGTTTTTTTTTTTTTTTTAAGATTTTACATCTGTTTTTCAGTATTGGGCTTAGATAGAGATTTTGCCTATATACAATTTTTTCTTAGTATGATTTTAGGAATCGTGAATCATCATCTTCCAAACAAAATATCAAGCACGAATTAGAGGAAAATCTGTATAAAATTTATGTCCCGTTATGGCATCTAATCTTAAGACTACGATTCTCACATTGACTTAATTCTAAGTTCTATTCTTTTCTCTTCTTATAGTGATGTTAATTTATTTTTCAAACGTCAAAATATCAATAAATAAAATAGTAAAAAATTATCAATAAATAATTATTATTTAAAAGGGCTCGCACTTTTTTCTTTGCCCCGACCCCACAACCCTAAAAATACAGCCCTGAAATCTTTACAACTACCGTCGTATTGATAAACGAATAACAAGGAAAAGATAGGACTTATACATCTGTCAACTTGAAATTCATCGTATAATAAATGTAAAGGTCTGGACATGGTAACATCGAGTGGATAACTTTAACTCACCAAATTTGGCGCTTAAGGGATGGATAGCTTCATAATCCGCACATGCTTACATTTCACAATAACCGGTTCAACCATAAGCATGTTTTTCATCAATCAGTGCATGCGTGTGACATATGTATAAGAATACTTCCACGATTTGATTAAGGGTTGCCGTACTTTCAGTGGTACTGACTGGAATTATATTATGACATGTTTATTAATAGGTAATAAAAGTTATCCAAAAGACAAGTTTTCTATCCGTTTATGTTAGCTAACACGTGTATTACTGCCTGAACAGAATAGAATGCTGGAGCTGGAGCCGCAGACAGAACTGGAAGAGCTGTCAAAAAGTGTCGTACATTATTTTTTTACGTGCTCACAATGCAGCTGTACAGCTTTGAAAGTGTCTTGAAGAAAAACAAAACAATATTCTTGTGTACAAGCTCAGAATTCACATTTTTTGTTTCCAATAATTTTCCTTTTAATAAATAATTCGCGATACAAATAACCACATTATTTTTTTCAAACCCAAAAAGTTGTTTTTTTTTCTTCATACAATTTGAAACGTCAAAGGAGCTGTACGTGAAAAGTTGGTGAACTTTTCCGTATGCGACTGCAGCTCCGTATGCAGCTACGTTCCGTTGTGTCCAACTCTCTTCTTAAATAATGAGCTTATTATTCCGGAATACTTGAAGAATTTGTATGAATTTCCTAAAACATAAAATTCGTGTAGCAAATTGATCAATAAATCTTTTCTTCGACTTCCCATTTCAAGTTATTCAAGCTTTGTCATTGCTGCATGCCTACCTTACCTATCTCTACATTTTACTTCATATTTACGAAAATATCCAGAGGCGCATGTTCATTATTTTGTTTACCTACTTAATAATATAAGTTCCAAAATCATTTTCAATCAATAAACTTATCACATTGATGTCAGTGAGCCGAACATATTTTCGATGAAACTTCTTCATTTCATTACACAAACTTAGGTTAAAGTTGGGTTCATTTATTTCAATTAGGCTATAAGTATTTCATGGAGATATTTTGAGGCACATCAATTTGGATTGAGTTACTCTATTCGCATATACAATACCAACATGTTATGTATATATATATGTATATGTATTATCTGGGTCTAATTAAGGGATTACATTCTATACTTAAGTTAAAAGGTTTCTATAGTTGACCACCTGAGAAAGTTGTTGTTGTGTCGAAGCTTTTAATAAAATCCTGGAAAATATATATGTACGTACACATACATAGTATCGATTTATTAAAAACAAAAAAAAAAAAAAACATCTTTTCTAAATCTTGTTCTAATCAAGGGCGTACGCGGGGGGTTGCAGGGGGTGAGGGTTGGTTGCCCCCCGCGCTAATAAATATTACTTTATTTAATTTTTTTGTTGAGTAATGCACAATATTAATTTTTAAACCTATCTTTGATGTTAAAATTTTTCTTTAAACATGCCGTTCGTCATTACAAACAAAATATTTCAATACTTTCTTCAAAATTAACGAAGAATACGAATTTTTGGTAGATTTCTGTACTAACTAGCTAGCTACTATTATATACAGTAGGGTGTCCGCGGTTTTCCCAAACCAATTTTTTTGATCAGATACCCCCTCAATCAAAATTGTATGTCCTACAAAAAAATGTATTTACAAACAAATTCTGTCATTAACCTTTACGTAAAAAGTTCATAAATTCCGTAAAAATTTGTATGCGAAGATTATGGATTTAGAGGCACGGGTTAATGAGCTCGAGCAAGTTTTTTTTTTTTTTTGGTCCATAAATTTAATCTAGGGCATAAACTTTTAATACAGGGGGTGTCTGATCTAAACAAAAAATGAGTTTGGGAAGTAACGGACACCCTAATATGATGCATGCACAAACTGTTAAAATTTACCTTTTCAGTGAAAATAATGAAACGGAGTTTTTTTTATAAGCACTGAGTATTATATCTACGTGACGAGGGCTGTCCGGGTCAAAATTTTTTTGTGAAAGTTCTGCTTTTCAAAATTTTATTTTCAAAATTCTGCTTTTCAAAATTATTTTGTCAAAATTCTGCTTTTCAAAATTATTTTGTCAAAATTCTGCTTTTTACTATTCTGCTTTTCAATTTTTTTTTAACATAATTCTGCGAGTAATAAAAAAAAAATTAAAAAATTTAAAGCATTCAAAACAGTGTTTTACAATTTCAAAAATTATATATGTATTTGTTAATAGAAATAATGTGTTTTTTTTTTTTTTTTGAAAATCGTCGCTTAAAAGTGTTGGTTGCTCGGAGTCATGTATGTAATTAAGTTTTTTTTATCTCAAGAAGAAAAGCCCTTACTTACTTTCAAAGCCATAAAATGTAAAGTAAATAAAAGAAAAAAAAAAGAAAATTAAACATTAGAAAATAGACCTAAGCACTAACCCTAAGCCAAATAAGATTTCTTAAGAAAATAGCTAGAAATATCCTTTAGTTTTTTTTTTTCACTTATTATTATAATTTGTACCGACCGATATCTTGTTTAAAAAATAAAATGAAATGTAAGTTTGCCCCCCCTCCTAATCGAAATCCTGCGTACGCCCTTGGTTCTAACTCCTCAAAGTTGAAAACAAAAAAATTATTTGGTTTAAATTTGGTTGCAAAGCACAATTTATGGATATAAAATTTCCTCAAATTGAAGTAAAAAAAATATGTATGTAAGTTATTCACTTCTTGATGGCTCTTGATACATTGGTTTTGAATCTAATGAATTTTAAATAAGCTCTTTCATTCCCTCGTTTTTTTTTTTTTTCTTGTATTCTTGGTTTGTAAAATCATCGATAAAATGCCTCGTTTCAACTAAGAAAACTGGTTGTACCATCCATTTAAAGTTTATATTTCAAATCTAACATGGAAAACAGTGGTGTTTGATGTCACAGGATCTTCTTGTATAAATGTGTAATCAGAGTTGATAACGGAACTCTTTTGGCCTTGATTCAAAAACTTTTGTGTATAGTTGATGTTTTTTTTTTTTTTTCATTTGATATGCACAAGCACATAGCCATAATATAGTATCTGTGGCAAAAATGTTGAAAAGTAAAACAAATTAGGTTAATAAAGTTGCCAATCGATGTATTCTCGAAGGTAAATTTCTATATATTCGATGGGTTGGGATATACACTTGACTTTAATCGATTTTTTTCCCTTTTAATGAAATTTTTTTTTCTCTAACTTTCTTCTTAAATATAAGAGATCAGAAAATTCAAAGATTATTAAAGCAAAATAAATAATAGGTACTGATGGCAAAATATTTTTTTTTTCTGTGCAATGAAATGATTTTTCTTTCTGCAGGAAGAAATATGATAAGATATTAGAAAGTCATTAAGGTAAAAAATAAAAAAAAAAAAAATAGAATTATCAAAAAATCAAATAAAAACTCAAGATATAACCTAAGCGTGTATGTAAGTAGGTACCTAGGATTTATTTTTTTTTATTCAAGGCACGTGTCATGAGTTTCGATAATGATGAAAGATGAAACGAGTGCCACCTATATGAAATGATATACGATGGGTTGTCGATTTCGAGAGAAAAAGTACAAAATATAAATTGAAAATAATAATTTTCATCATCTTTAATATAAAAAAGTGACACCGAGTCAATCTTTGACAGAGTTTGCTTACGAAACATAGGAAAAGCTACATTTTAGTTTAAAATATATTAAGCTACCTATTTTTTGGTGGTTCGCAAAAAGTATTTTGGCCTCGGCTACGCCGCCATACATAGAATCTAGTATCAGAAATCCAAAGATTAAGGCCTTTGAACAACTTGTACAGTAAATTTCTATTTTTATTGGAATATATTTATTTAAGAAGAATGAGGCCAGAGTAGGCTCTACAATCAATGGCCAATATTATAACTATAATAATAGAAATATGCAAGATTAGATCGCAGAAGCTTGCTCTTGTAGTTAAAAACTACAATGTTATCTTTAATGAACAAATTATAAAAAAGTCATAAGTATTAAAACTTTTAAATTCAATATTGTTTGAAGTACTTTGAAGCATCAGATTGCAATTATAACAAAATGGGTTGACCCGTTCAGAAGATATAGGCAAATAACTCGAAAATATTGCATTTTTCTCAAAAAAAACAATAATGCAAATTTTTGGCACAAACATGAGACGCAGTTTTCTTACAACTTTTTTGATCATTACAGGTACGAGGTTTAATCAAAATCGTCAGAGTTGTTTTTGATAAAATTTGAAAAAAAACGAAATACCTGCTTGAATTTAATGAATTACCTACTTGTATGGCAGCAAACTGTTCTAGATGACTTATACCAAAAATTCAATTGTTTCCACTATGAAATTACATAAAAATGCTCTGTATAAAATTTGAAGCAAATCGGTTCACCCGTTTAGGCTCTAGTTCGAATTACAGTGGACGCACAGACCGACGCGACGGATTGTGTGGTAAAAACCATTTTTTTTTTACTTTCTCCATCATCATAGTGTCAATTTTGATTATAACTTTGAATTTCGGTAGCTCGTAGGAAACCAGGGCCTAGGTCAATGGCGAATTCTGAGTCAAAGAAAACTTAAATTTTAATTAGATTAAATATTTTACGGACAGCTTCTTATTAGCTCAAAAACCTTCTATACGGAATTCCATGAAAATACTAGAATTGTGTTGAAGTCGTGATAACAATAAATTACATACTCTCTGAATTGCTCCTTTTTTTTGTTCGAATGGTGTTTCTACATTGGCGATTGATACGTAGGGCATAAATACAGAAGCTTATTGCGAGAGTCTATTTAAAATAGATTATCCAAATAGACTTAATTTATACTTTTGTTATATTAAAAATCTTATCGTTAATATTTTTCTACTTGATTATTTCAAATCTGTATTGACCGAATACACTTACAATAAGGCCAATAGTGCACAAATTATTGCTGTTTTTTTTTTTTTTTTTTTCTATTTTAACACAACAAAAGTATGTATTTTGAATTAAATATTTATTTTGTATACAAATTATATATGTAGGGATCTTTTTGTTGGATTCGTTTTGTGTTGAAACAGGTAAGTAAACTACGAAGCCGGAAGTTGGAAAATTTGCCCGGAAAAGCTGGTACATCCTAAAAATCATACTTTCTGAATTGGGTTTTTGTTTATACGTGCATAATTCGGCTGAACATCAACCGATTTCTATAGGAAGAGACATTTATAAATTAATTAGTATAACTTATTTGTTTTTATTGATGTAGAATTTAGGGTAGTTCTTCATATAGGTATTTATGGTATTAAGAAACACTTAATATATAGAAATTGTGCGATGAATTCAATCTGTTCGTCAGTGATTAAAACATATATGTGCCGAAATAAGTAATAAGCGATAGTTAGGGATAAAAGGAAGGAAGAAAAGGGATAAAATTCGCAATCGATTTCAATTATTTTAAGCAATAAACTATGACTTAACTCTAATTATATAAAATGAACTGTAAAGCTGAGATGTACCTACAGATTTTTAAGTCTAACTAATATATATGCTGATAAAAAAGTACGAATACGCCACAGTTACCCCAGTAATGCTTATTTTGTATTATTTATTTTAAAGGGTCTGTAATATTATACATATGAACTAAGAACAGGTAAAGAAAAATAAAGAGGATTTTTTCACCTTTCTCTATTATTATATCCACATTTAATAGATTACAAGATCCCAAAAAAAAAATTGAAATATAAAAATTTATCAGTTATTGTTGATTATTTTCTTCTTCATCTGATGTTAAATTCTCTAGAAGTAATCCATAGTTTTTAATTTTTTCCTACGTTTCGTTGGTTATTTTCCAACATTATCAGGGTTATTAATTTATTGGACTATTTTTTGTTTTTACATAATTGTGTTGAAATTATTGCAATTTTTGTTCAACATTTATATTGCACTTAAATTTAAAACAACACTGGACAATCCGTATAAATAATTTAAAACTCAAAGCAAAGAAACAAAAAAATAACAACAAAAAACTTTTGTTCGTTTTTACCTCATTTGACCCTACAGGTACATACATAGCAAAATTTGAAAATTCACAATAACGACCATTCAAAAAAAAAAAAAATTTCGATCGGGTGCAACTCCATTTATATTTTACCTCAATAACCTACAAATGAAACAGCATATGAAACACAAAAAGAATTATGAAAATCGCGAAAATTATTTCTGACGAGATCAGCAAACAAACAAATCAAGATTACCGTATGATTATCTATCCTCTATAAACTATGATTTTTTTCCAATTAAAAACAAAATTCAACAGAAAATCGTAAAGCATTTTTTTTATTTTCAAAATGTACAAAAAAAATAATTCCAAAAATATATTATTACTATTCACAATTTTGTACGTAAAACTAGTTTAATTTTTTTCATTTAATTTAATCAAAATCTCTTAAATCAAAAATTAATATAAATAAATTTAATTACTTAAAAATTATAGTAAATCATAATTTCATTTAATTGTATTTTTAAAATATTTAAATAAACAGGGACAGTTATTTTTTGAGCTACAAAAATATATTTAAAGTAAATTGTTGTATGTGTTTAGGCTATAGGTTATATGCAAACATATAAAATTATGCCAGTCACTTTAATTGAGTTCTCCATCATCGTAATGTTAAATTGATTAAATTCACGAATTGGATTTTTTTTTGTACAGAACCGTACAAACTTATCTAAGATACTTAATTAAAAATTCAATTGTTTGAACCACCAAATGTAATCCAATGGAAATTAAATTTATATCGAGCCTCACCCTATAAGCGCCCTCCAAATCCCTTAGTTTTAGTTAAACATACTCATTGTGTGAACATTATCATTAATTAAATGGCATTCATTGTTGCGTTTACATAAAAGCGAAAAAAAAATACAATTTATTGTCACTTGTCCTCACAGTGTAGTATCACAATGATAAATTTATTCTAAAACGACTCTGTTACCGACGGCGAATAGCTTACCTTTCCTGCGCGCGCCCGCGCCGGAAAGGGAAGCCCCACCAGCGCTATTCTACAGGATTACAAAAACATTAAAACCTTAACACAAACGTAGATAATAAAAGGAGACAAAAAAACACATCAAATTTAACAATTCAATATAAAAATAATTAAAGTAGTCTACTTTGGCCCCATATATTATAGGGTGATTCTAAAAGAGCTAAAAGTGTGTGTTTAAAAAAGGAAAATGAGGACTGTTTTTGCAAAACTCAACAATTCAATTTTACTAGTTTTTCAGGAGAAGGTTTTTCATTTCTTGTTGGAATAAAAATGCAGATCTCTTTTACCACCACTCTCACCCATTAGCACATTTCGGTATAGAATGGTAAGGAGAATTCAATAAATTTAACTTTATGAACTTCCTATTTCTTCTAATCGAAGTTTTGTCAAAATACTTTGAAAAAACATAGTGTGACCAAAGTCAAGGTCAAGGTCAATGTCAAAAAAATGATCTGATTTTATCTAGTTATGACTTTTTATTTTTTTTGAATGTGACCTTTTTTTTTAATATAAAAAGATTAAGAAAATACGAATTTTAATTGCAATACCTACTTTCGTCCTTGGATCAAGGATCTTATTCAAAATGTTCAATCATGTAGTATGGGATATTAAAAAGTGCATAAAATTCCATATCCCAGACTATAATTCAATATATAACATATCTTTTTGTGTTTTTTCAAAATAGCGTTTAACGGCCTTAAGTCCATAAAAATTGGCGTATCGTCCCAGCGATCTCACTTGGACTCATCAATTGACTAGTCAGGGCCTTGTCAGTACGCAATTTAGTTTCGAAATTTCTTTTCGAAAAAGCTTAAAAACAAAAAAACTGAAAAATTAAAGCCAGAAAATTATTTTGATGTTGTCGTTGTGTCATTTTTGTTTGAGATTTTTCGTTTCGCGCACACTGAGATGTTTCAATTAGACCGAATTTTCAATTGAAATTTTGAGCATTTCATTTAAAAAAAAAAAAAACCTCTGAATAAAGTTAAAATAATTATTTTCTCCATGATCTCAAAAAATTAACTAAGGCTATAGACTTCAAACCTTAACCTTGTTAGGTCTTAAGTTGGCATGAAGAAGCCATTTTTGTCGGTCCCAATTTGGCTGTGGACTTCCGACTTATTGAAAATTTTTAATCTTATCATCGGCTGACTAAATCATACTATGTATCGTTGCTCGTTCGTTTATGGTAAGCTTTAAATAAAATTTATTTTAACAACCATCTTCTTGACTATTTTGCTGAAGTTTTTCCCTTAAAATTTTAATCACCCTGCACTGCTGACATATACACATTGTATGTTAGAGAGTGTTTATATATACCCAAAGGAAAAAGTCGACGACAATGAGAAGTATGTATTATATTGTAATCAAAACTACTTCAATTTAATTTACCAATTTATTAAATTTTTATGTCCCTTTTCTAGCACCGACCAAAAACCCATTCACTAGAAAATTTAGTGTGCCCTTAAGACATTAATTTATTTTATTGTTCTTAGAGATGGGACTCTAGTGTTATTATTTTAATCGAGTAATTCACTTAATTTTGTAAATATTTTTTAAAATTAATGAAAGTAGACAAAATTTAAGGTTGTAAATCAACTAAAAATGTCAACAGAAATGTTTGTTAAAATTTAACATTAATTTTAAACAAAAATTTCATCAAATTTTAAAGAAATACGAATTCAAGTAGGTACTTAAAAGGTACTACCTACCTATACATAGTATATTCGAATACAAAATAAAATCGAACTCGAATCAATAAAAAAGTCAACTCAAGTCCCATTAAGTCCCATCACTAATCGTTACATTGTGAAACATTCCTATTAACAATTCAACAGTCTTTGAGTTCGTTTCGATTAAATTTTATGTGTGTCTTGGGAGATTTTTGAAATTATATCACAACGTTCAATTTAATTTGCTCAAGGAAATTCCTTATTTCTTTTTCGTAGCAGTTACAAAAAAAAAAAAAAAACTTGTTATTGCTTTCGATATTGGCTGTAATAGGCACCTTTACTTATGGATATTTAAAATTGAAAATATTGAATCTGTGTTATTAAAGAATTTACATTTTCATTCTGTGTCGTCATATTGTGAATATCTAGGTTTATTTAAAAATTAATAAATGTATAAGAATAAAAAAGTTTAATACTGAATTTTCATTAAAGAACTTATTTTGTTGTTAGTTTTCAAATTCGTTTCCATATCTCACTTCTTATAAAAATTCACATTTCAAAATAAGATAATTGCATCTGATCATTTACGCGCTTAAAACTCAAAGCCTTAATAATCCGTACTTTATTAGCAGTAAATTTTAAAAATATATTTTTTTTTATTTTTAACTTTGTAACTTATTATTTGCTGAAAATAATAATTTAAAAAAAAAATTGCATATCTAAAAATTTTCAACAAAGTTAGATTTTTTCATTTTTTTCCAAAATTAAATAGGTACATTCGAACACGGGTTGGTGGTAGGTACATATTGTTAAAAATTGATTTTTAAAATCTGCATTAATAAATTTTTAAAATGTCAGACTTTTTTCAAAAAAAAAAAATTAACAAAATTTTATACGTGCTTTATATTTTGGGGGTTGATACCGGGGATCATTTAAAAAAAATTGTCTGCCCCCTGAGGCGGGAAGGGACCGTTTCTGAAGAATTAAAGAAAGTACGTGTGTACAATGGTATGCTATATCCTTTATTTTTATTTCTCAAAAACTGAAAAATATTTTTGCATTTGAAAGAGTTTTTTGTGTGATAACACACGCGCAGTGTAGGCTGCAAAGCTTTCGCACCATCATATTAATATTGAAGGTTTGAATGAAAGAACAACAACTTGAGTGAGCTACCACCAAGTTTTAGGCTGGAGTTATTTAGGTATTCACGGCCGCCAGGCCGATTATCAAACTCCTTTAGTGGTGCTTAGTCTATTTATGTTCAATTTTATTCGAAAAACCATTTGCCCCACTGAGGGTCGAACCTAGACCAAGCGTCTCCGGGCCAAGTGCACTACGCACTGCGCTACCGAAGGTCACGTGATCATGTCGATCGAGTGCATCTGGTTTTTAATATTTGACTAACAATTGATAAGGGCATTTAATATTTAAAAAAATAGTGGCACATCACGCAAAATTAAAAAAAAATCACAATTTTTGTCAAAAATTTCAAATTAGAAATTTAATTTCTCAAAAACTACTCATTTAAAGAACATGATTTAAAAAGCAAATAGAAGAATAGAGTATGTTTTAAATTTCAAAAAAGATATATGTATGTAGCATTTTATTGAATGTACTATTCGTAATTTTTCAAAATTTGTATTCCACGCCTTAAGGAGTAGCCGGGTGGGGGAGATAGAGTTTTTTTTCCATGCAATTTATTTTATGAATGATCCCAGGAATCATACCCAAAATATAAAGCATGAATTAGGGGACACCCTGTATACAGTAACGGCCATATTCTTGAATTTCTTCAAAGCTAGTTTTACCGAAAAACTAGATCTATAGCGGTTTCGAGTTTGACATCGCAATGAAAATATTAATACATAGTTTGACAGTTGACACCTAAATCAAATCAACAATTTTTTTTGAGAAACTTAAAACTCAAAACTTCTATAGAACTAGTTTTTCAGTAAAACTAGCTTTGAAGAATGTCAATAATATAGCCGTTAGAATGATACAAACTGGAATATAGCGATAGGACATGTGATGACCTTTCACAATTTAGTATTTTGTTCCTACCGAATCATAACGGTAGCTAGTATGGGTTGCTTTTTTGAAATTTGTAGAAATCCTTACTTTGGCCAGTAAAAGGACCTTTTTTGTGCATTTTTTTTATTTTTAAAGCCCTTTTTTCATAAAATTACTAGATAAAGTCATAGTTTATTCAAAATTAATTTTTTTTTGTCTTTGAAAGAGTATTCCGAGAAAAAATCGTATGACTCAATGTTCTTATTTTTAAAAAATTGCCTTGTTCTTCTATAGTTTATCAAAATATGTGTATAAAACTTACCAAAGCTAGCCTTAGATCAAAAGTTAAAACCATGTAAATTCAAACAGACATGGTTTGGAAATAAATAAAAATGCTTTTTTTAAATTGACTAGCAAACCCGTGCTCGCTTTGCTTCGCTTTCGTTAAAAACTTTTGCATTTTTCATTTGAATCACTTTTTTGTTAATAGATATTGGGGCCTACCAATAATCAAATTTAGTTACGACTTAAATGTTTCAGTACAATGAACGGGCTCTAAATAATAAACCGTGCATGGTATTATGTAAATATTTACGTGAACTATAAATAATGAACCAAATATTCAACTGACTTCAAAAAATTTAGAATGTAATGTATGGTTATTTATTCAGGATCCATAACGTTAAGGTTAATTTGACTGCAATATTTAAGCCATAACTAAATTTGGTTATTGGTAAGGCCCATTGTAGTTATTTTTTTCTTTTTGTAAATTGGTCTAAGATTTGTGGAAACAAAAATTAGCCTACACATGCTAAAACACGAGGTCTTATTCCTTTCGCAAGGATTCGTTTTAACTTCAACCTCCATATTTTCTTTAAAAATCAACTTGAATTGAATGAGAGTGGCCCTGTGATCTTCTCCCAAATCAAATCTATTTGTCCCGGCCGGGATTTAATCTAAATGAAAGCCGAAAGAGCTTACCTTTACCTTTTACTTTTTTGTTTTTAGTATAAGCATAAATATAGTTATTGGTATATGTTGTATACAATAGAACATATGTTCTATTCTAATGACATTGCTTTGGCATGAGTATAACGATGAGCTTAATAAAATCCACCTGTCTCAGTTGAAAACTAACGAAATGCCTTTCAACCCTTGATTTATTTGTATAATTTTGGTTTTCACAAAGTCACCATAATGTACCTTTAATATTTTGGTTTAAGGACATGGAGATAGACGATAGATATAGTTTTTGTTTAGGTGCCACCTGCGTGTAAAGATAAATTTGCGGTTAGTAGTTTGTTTTATTTCAAACATTAAAAAGACATTTAGGTACATGGTTTTACAAATGTTCTATTTAACACAGGAATTTTCTTTACATTAATAATGATAACATTATAAACATACATATTAAATTAGCAATGAAGCCGAAGACAAGAGCCAATTGCAAATTTTGGGAGTGGTTGTATATTAATTTATGCAAATTAGCTTTGTGTTAAGGGTACAATAAATTCAATCATTTTTACTTTGTCATTTTCTCTAAGTGTACATTTTGTATGGTAGTCTATCGCTATATGTGGATGTTTCCGACGCATTTTCTTGGACAACTGTACATAAAATGGCCCATTTCGCATGTTCATAAGATTCTAATATCCCTCTTTGGGTCTTTTGTACCGCTCAAGCAATTCCGATGCCATCCTTACTGGCTGAACAGAATAGAATGACGGAACTGAAGCCGCAGACGGAACTGGAAGAGCTGTCAAAAAGTGTCGTACATTATTTTATTTACATGTCCACAATGGAGCTGTACAGCTTTGAGAGTATTTTAAAGAAAAACATAAAAATATTCTTGTGTACAAGCTCAGAATTCACATTTTTTGTTTCCAATAATTTTCCTTTTAATAAATAATTTTTTTCGCGATACAAATAACCACAATATTTTTTCCGACCCAAAAAGTTGTTTTTTTCTTCATACAAGTTGAAACGTCAAAAGTGCCGTACGTGAAAAGTTAAAAGTTGGTGAACTCTTCCGTCTGCGTCTGCAGCTCCGTATGCGTCTACGTTCCGTTGTGTTCGCAATATTGAATTTGCGTGTATTCAATATTTTGACAGCTATTCCAGCTCAGGCTCCAGTTCCGTCTGCGTCACCATTCTGTTCAGTCAGTTAGGATATGTTCAGCCGACAGTTATAGGAGCCAACAATGTTTAATGTTATCTTTTAACGTATAGACTTATGACCCTGCGACACGTTGACGTGTTTTAAGTATATTTCATCGATGAATTTTTTAAGGCTAAATGAAGGCGATGTCAAACTTCATAAAAGTTCTACATAGTTTTTTTTTTTTTTTTTTTTTTTAATTTAAGAAAAAGTAGTATGAACAATTTTTTAATTTCCTGAACTTTTGAAATCAACCATGATTGTGAGCGAAGAACAAATAAACAAAGAGAAAGATTTGTTAAAATATAGATTATCCCATTTTCAATTAAAAAAAAAAAAGAAATCCTGAAATTTCTTTCAAAATGTTCCCTACAAAATAATTTTAAATAGGTACTTCTACCATCTTTGCGGCATGTATTAATTGCATAAACAGATTACAACCAACATCCCACGTAATGCCATTTAATATGAAAACGTGCGTCAAAATATCTTAAATAATTTATGTTACTATAATCCTCACGTGCATTCAACATCAATTTCAAGGAATGTATATTCCTATAAATATGTAGGTAGGTACATAATTTTTGTTAACCTTTCATACAATTGTTGAAAGGGCTATTAAAGTAAGAAACCAGGGACCAGACATTATGTACATCACTTTATGAAACTCAAGTATTTTTGTATGTACCTACTTTAAGGTAGGAAATTAGGGATGGGCTTTGCGAACCTTGAAATAAGGGAAAGACACATCCTCCAAGAGTATCTCTTTATTTGGTTCCCAACCTATTAAATACAATGAGCGCAAATTTATGGATATTATGGATTTTCGGTTAAGGACGAATATGGATATGGAATTGATGTATTGTTAATTTTGTCGGGACATTTTTTTTACAATTGTTTTCAATGGTTAAAATATTTAAAATTAATAAAAACAATTACCTAATATAGATATGTTCATTAGACGTATTCATAGCCTTTCGGTAAACCAATGTTTTACTTAAAATATAAAAAAATAGCTGACCCGACAGACGTTGTCCTGTCTTAGCTATGAATTCAAACTGGAATATATAATAAAAAAAAATTGAGTACCTAAATTCTTTTAATTGCATATAAAAATAATGATTAAAAAGCCCAATTATACAACTTCGTCATATAATTAATAAAATTGATCGATTCATCACAAATACGAAAAAAACTAATTTACAAAGTGATAGGGATTAAAACGAAATATACCTTTTTACAGGGTAAAAAGGGGTATATTTCCATTTCTACCCCATTCGGTAGGTACCTAATTTTGATTTTGTTTTTGAGAGGCCATCAAGGAGTGGCTTTAGAGATAAATTTGCAAAATATTGCTATTCATAGGGTTAACATGGGAAAAACGATTTAAAAAGAATAGGTTTCAAAGATTTTTGTATAACTTAGCTTGACTATAATATTGTCCATCCATTTCACCGTAAAAAAAAAATATGACACATATGAACAAAAAGGGTTGGTACATTCTATCATATTGAAATTAAATTCCGATTCTAGATCATCTAAAAAATATTTGTCGTATACTTTTTAATTAAATACCTTATTATTATAATATTAAATCGACCACTACAGTAGCTACCATATTTTTCACAAGGGATTTGCGAAACCCCAGCGAAGTGTTTAGGTAATGAAATTTTGTTTTATATATTCCTTGCAAAGCCTTGATTTACCTTTTCGTGCGAAGTCAGACCGTGCAAGCTCGTAGGATAATTGAGTTTTAATTTTTTTTTAATTGTGAGATGTATAAAAACTGGTAACTATAATAATGATTTAAGTAATTATGTAAGTTTCTAACTGAACAAGTTAAATTCTCTTAAAATTTACACAAAGGAAATAAATGAATTTGGTGGCACAACAGCTCATGAAGAACTTGATCTCCAGGATGACAGGCCTACGCACTAACCAGCATGCCATGGGTACTACACTCAAAGGAAATATTTTTGGAAAAATATATAGGTAGCTACGCTTCTCAAAACGACAAGGCAGTATAATTACTTCATCTCTTAAAAGCATACAGATTAAAGTGATTGTTCAATCAATCATTAAAGAACAAAAAAAAATATACATACATATATATTTATTCCAACCAATTATACACGACAAGAGATTCCTTTTATCTTAAATCTTATACACTTTGGCGGAAATAATTTATTGATTTCCTTTTGGATAAATGAGACATTGTTGTAAACATTTTCATTTTTCCATCATCAGCAGCTTCTTCCATCCTTATCCTTATCCTTATCCATACTTTCTCATCCATAATCATAATAAAAAAATTGTAATCCAGAAGAGAAGAGGAGAGATATTTTATTCCACGCAATATGCTACAGAGCAATCAATTTTCAAAGACAAATGCAAATTCATATTAAATTTTCGCCTAATCGGAGTATGGATATCTTATCCCCTCTTATCCCCTAGTTTCGCACTCCCAAAGAATAAAATTTTTATTGGAAACATAACAAAAAAAAATCCATCGAAAAAATTTTCTCCTGATGGATAAGTGTTTTCATTTTTAGAACAAGTTCATGAAATCCATTGATCTCCATGCACACAAAGAAGTTTTTTGGTAATTTTATTAAGAGATTAACTTTCTTTCCATCATGTGAAGGAAGAATGAACATTGAACCATGAGTCTTTTGACATTTTGAATCAATTTTCATCATCGAAATATCGGGACAGTTGAAACTTACCCAGGACAAACTTTTGCCCGAGGGATTTATTGTATCAATAAAGTGTGTATGTATAAGAAAAGATTATGGCACTTAATTTAGGAGATGATTATTAATTATATATGTATGTATGTGTATGTATGTATCAAGCCATATACAGGGTGCATAATATTTTGGAGGATTATTCCTGGGATCATTCTAGGAAGAAAATTGTACTGGCAAAAAATTATATCTCCCCTTCTGGGTCGGACAGGGGCGATTTCTGACAAATTGACTAAAAGTTGAACAAAATATTCAAAATTAACGAAATGACATACAATGATGAACAATAGCTTTTTTAAAAGACAATATTCCAATTTTGTATTTACTTTTTAAATTAAGTTGTTTTAATGAACAGTTTTTTTATAAATTAAATTTTTTTCAAGTTGATTTTTTTTTTCAAAATTTTGCGTAATTAAGATCTACTCTATTTTTTAAGAATCAATGCTCATTCATTTTTGGTCAACAATGCAAACCAGATATAGTCTAGCTATCGAATAAGTGGTCTTATTTGGGAGCATTGACAGTTTTGAGATATAACGTCAGCAAAAATGGACCTCTGAGAAAAAGGCGGCAATTAGTTAACATTAATAAAAAGTGGGACAAACATTAATTTGACACTAATAAACTTAGATCTTATGATTTCGCAAATAAAAAAAATTATTACCATTTTTCGGTGGCAGGGATAATACGTAGGGAGAGGGGATGGGGGCAATTAAGAAACACTCAACTTCGTTGAGCTAGGTCGAGTGGGGTATCATTTGCATGTATTTTTTAACGCTGATTCTAATAGCGTCATTTAATTTTGAACTGGATCACTTTTAAAAAAGCTTCCATTCAAATTATTAATGTCTTATCTGAAATTAAAAATTCCGCTTATAGTAGCGTAGTAGCCGTGGCGTGATGGTTAGTGCGATGGACTGTCATGCCGGAGGTCTAAGGTTCGATCCCCAGCCTCGCCACCTATTTATTTAAAAGAAAAAACGGCTACTGCCTCTTGCGAGGAATTGACAAATCCTCCAAGAGTATCTCCTGTCACAGAAAAGTGCCGCTCGTTAGCCGTTTGGATTCGGCAATAAACTGTAGGTCCCCTCCATTCATGCAGACACGCACACAGGAATGGTTGAGAGTTGTAAGTCACTAGGCCCTAGTTCTTCATGAGCTGTTGTGCCATCAAATTTAATTTATTTATTTATTCTACGATTATACATTCACAGATATTATAATATTTAACTTAAACTAATTATGTACATAACAATTAAAATAGGCTTAAGGCTAACATTAAATTAAATTTTAAAGCTTTGCGAGACATAATAACGTAACAGAACAAAATATGAGTACCTTTTGATTTTTTTTTAATTTCTCAAAAACTAGAAATGATTTTTGCATCGGGTGTTCAGTATCTTACTAAAAATTGATAAAAAAGCAAAATGTTGAAAAAAATCAACTTGAAAAATAAATCAAAATTTTTTTCAGTAGGTTTATTTTCTCAAAAACTGTTAATTTAAAGAAATTTATTTAAAAACTCAAATTAAAAAATGGAATATTTGATTTTCAAATAAGCTACAGCAAATTATTGTACCTAGATACTTTCGTTAATTTAAATTTTTATTTTTTTTTCATTTTAAATCAATTTTTGCGAAATTTCCCCTCCCGGCCTCAAAGGGGGGAATTAAAATGATCCCAGGCATCATCCCCCAAAATATCATGCACGAATTCGAACGAAAATTAGAAACGACCAACAAAGTCAGAAAATCGTGAAAACATCTTTAAATTTTAAACTTTCTGAATTAGTTTTTTGTTCGTAACATGACTCGACTGAACATCATCTAAATTGGATGGAGATTTTTTTTGTTGGATTTGTATTGAACCAGAGAACACTACGGAGATAAAAATTGGAGAATAAGGCGGGAAAAGTCAGAAAGTCGTCATATCCATTGGAGCTTTCTCGACTTTCGAAAGGAACATTAATAGTTTAATCAATTATAGGTGGAACGAAGTTCGCTGGGTCAGCTAGTTTATTATACATATAATTTTTAATCTCCATTTGAAAAGTGTCCTGTTAACTTTATACAGGGTGTAATGTTAAGAATGGTCATAACTGAATAGTGATAGACCAGGTCATGATTTCTCAGAATTTAGTAACTTGTTTTTGCCGAGACATAGCGTGTTTTTTGATTAACGGCTTTTTTTTTAATTTTAAAAAAACCCCTACTTTTCCAACAGCTTTTCGTTCACACCGTCCAGAATTGATTTTTGTTTTTTTTTTTTCAAATTTTTCGCTTAAATGTTAGTTATTGATTATCTTTAATTAAATTAATTATTCGTAGCAATTGCCTAAGTAGGCATTCTCAAAAGAAATTTGTTCAATTTTAACAATAATCGCGGTGTTTTACGTAAATAGACCAAGCGTGTTAAAGGATTGCGATTAACGTTATGGCTACGGACCAAGAGCTAGAAACAAGGATAAAACTTTGATAAATACTGAAAACGTTAGCCCCACACTCCGGTTCGATCGATTAGGTCATAACTTTAATACGTCGTGTCGCTTTAATAATAAATAAATAAATATTGTGATAATAATAAAATTATTCAAATAAATAAAAATTTATAATTTAAACAGAAATGTTTTATATTTTTTTATCTTTATTCATTAAAACCAAAACAAAAGTTGAATTTTGAACAACAACAACAACTTAAAGGTGCTACTACCAATTGCTTACGAATTAATTTTAGGTATTTTAATTCGTTTTATTTTTGTTATTTCAAGGGGTGCCAAGGCCTATCATTCAATTTTATTTGAAAAACTTTCTACACATCATGCGGTATTTAAAAACAAAACAAAAGTTTATGAGCAGCCTTGAATAAACGAGAGTACTAAGCAAAAGATCGCCCACATTAAGGAATGTTTCGATATAAGACATCCTCCCCACTTTAGGTATGCAGAAGTAAATTTTTCCATTTTAACGGTTCTTAAAAAATAAGTCCAAGGAATGAAAATTCTGAAATAATTTTACTTAACCGATACCTATCCCACACCAGTAAATACAAATATACAAACCTAATCAACTCACATTCCAAAATTTAGAAGGGTAGTATAGGTATGTACATATAAATTCCAAAACTAACTGTAAATTAATTGATTCGTTTTTATATGCATTTACATGTTTGAAGTTTTTTTTTTTTTTGATAGAGTAATTGTTTATCCCTTTGTGTCTTCACTGAACCATAAAAACCGCATACCTACATTTCTGACATTTCATATATTCCTTAATAATGGAATTTTACGAAACATTTATCTTCTATGTGCATTAGACTGAGTCAAAAAAATTAAAATGTCTCCGATTTTCAATATCACTAGCTTTTTAGTTAGAGTTTAGTAAAATAATAAGCCTAGTAAAATGTTGACCGTTTAGATTATTATTTAGAGGTAGCTCATCGCTATTTTCTTTTTTCCATACAAATTGTTTTGAAAGTTTTCTTTTGATTGCTTCTTCATTTTATAGCTTTACAACCCGTCATCGTACGGAAATGATTGAGACGTATCCTTAAAGAAAATTTAATGTTCTTTAAAAATGTCGCTGACTACTTATCTAATTAGTGCTATCCTTTCGTAGTTATTGTAGGTTGAAGTGAATGATTTATTCCACAGTGTTTTGGATTGCCTGTTGAAAGTATCATCAATCATTTCAGTAATGTCGTTTTCGATTGGATTTTCAGAGTGTTTCACTCCTTTTTGATTCCAATGGAATATGAAAAACTCTCTTCCGTAATATGTGTATCTATGTAGAAGTTAAAACTAAAATGAATTCTTCAATAATTTCAATTCCAGAACATCCCAAGAATAAGCATTTACTATTTTGACAATTAATCCAAAAACTACTTTTAAAAGTATGTGTGTTTTCAGAGTGCACTCCTAGCACTCCTTAATGAAATTCGGAGTGAAAAAACACTTCTAAATCATCACTCCGAACAGCAAATGGAAGGTTTTAGGAGTGTTGGGAGTGTGGATGGAGTGAAAAAAGAGTGCTAAGAGTGACCAACGGAAAACGACATAAGATAACGGGTTGTAAAGTTATAAAATAAAAAAGCAAACAAAAAAAACTTCCCATTCAATTATGGAGTATGGAAAAACGAAAATAGCAATGAGCGACCTCTAAATATTTACCTAAACGGCTGATATTTTGCCACTTACCTTTAACTAAAAAGCTAGTGGCATTGAAAATCAGAGACATTTAAATTTTTTTGAATCAGTCTAATGTCAATACATTCCTTGCAACAAAAAAAATTGGAGAAAAATATATTTCATGTATGTGTACTTGAAAACTGCTATATGACTGATTTGAATGGCATACCCCAGACTTAAGTTCCATAGCAAATTCTTGTCTATGGAAATGGACAAAGCTATTCATCTGCAATATTCCAGATCAGTTTCTCCATTCATATAAGGACTACATATGCTTGATGAAATAAATTGCTCAACACACTTACTGAGTATATGAATAGAACCCAGACCAGAACAAAAATAACACAGCAACAGTAAAGAACAAACAAGTAAAAAAAAAAATAATAATAATGCCCTACAGCAATAACCATCAAATGGACATCCAGGACACGACAGGACATATCAATCCAATTGATCAAAGTCGAAGGACCCTTTAAACTTTTGGTTTTCTCAGCAAACTATGCCGTGTCTCCTGTCTCGTGTGTCTGTCGGTTCCGCTGTTCACTCAAACAGTGATATGTCATCAGTGTGAATATAAACAAAATGAGGCCAGAAGGTTGTATTTCTGGCATAATCGAATGCAAACAGTGTTTATATTTGTTTGACCAATAATTAGAGGGCGTGGTACAAGCGCTTTGTGTGCAGAAAGTCATTTGAGTTGAATTTATGAACTCTGAATATTGTGACAGAGTAAAAGGAATGAAATGAAAAATGATGTCCCAGTTGTTGATACAAGGAGCTATTTGATTGAGCTTTAATGGCGCCTCCGCCAACCAACGATGACATACAAGATACAACAAGGACGAAGACAACGACGCGACGCACGATGGATTATGTAAGTATGGCATATGAGCAGTTATTTTGCTGTCATTAGTGTATATTTGGGAATGAAAGATATTTAATGATTTTATTTGTAAGGCTTGAGATTTCATGGTCTAATTGTTAAAGATTGTTGACCTAATAACAAAAAAAAAGATTTCAAGGGAAGACAATTTAATGGGGTTTTCCATTGGTAAATTTAGATTCCAATGAAAAAATTGATTTATTTTGCGGCGAATGGAACATAATTTCAAATTGATTGATTTTTGTCACTGTATTTTGTGCATTATAGCTTCTATGTCAATATTTCAAAAAAATCTTCAACCATCGATTTACTTTTAGAAGAGAAATATGAACTTGAAAAAATTGCCGGTTCATTTTAAACTGCTACCATTTATTTATTAGCAATTATTTTGCACATTTTTCAACATGATTTTCACAACCGAAATATCAACGAAAAACATTTGCAAACTGACAGCTGAATTTATGTTGGTATTATTACAAGGAGGGGTAAATCTGCCGAAAAATTTAGATTTGCAAATTTGATTTAAAATCAAAAATAAATCAATTTATTTTGCCCAATGTAAAGCAAAAAGAGGGGAAATTGTGTTTTTGACAGATCCAAATCAAAAATAAATTGATTTATTTTACTTATGGAAAACCCCATAAGACTTGCGTTTTTGTATTTGACATCGGATCGGCACATTTTAAACATTATCACATATTTAACGTAAATAAAACTGATAATAATGATGACAAGATAGCTTTTGGAGAACCAGGACCTAGTGACATACAACTCACAAACATTCCTGCGTGCCTGTTGCCTGTTCTTTGGGAGGGGCTATAATTTGCTGGCTAATTCGAGGAACTTATGACCAAGAGATAGGCACTTTTAGAGGATTAGGTCACTTCCTCGCATGTTTGTTTGTTTATTTTTGAAGGTGGAAGAGGCTAGGAATCGTACCTAGACCACCAGCATACAATACATCGCATCGGTGCGAATATCTTCTAATATATAAAAATCTCGTGTCACAATGTTTGTGGTCGTACTTCTCCGAAACGACTCGACCGATTTCTATGAAATTTGTTTTGTATATTTGGTAAATATGAGAATCGCTTTTTTAAAAAGTATATTTCATACCGCTAGATGATTAGGGTGACCATATACGGAAAAAGAATTTCTATTTTTTTGACAATTTTTTTTTTTAGATTTGAAATAAAAAAAAAACACTTACAACCCCAAATTTTAACCTTATTAACACCTCCCTAAATTTGCAATCGTATAATTTTAGTATTTTTGTATAAACAATATCAAAATAAAACGTCATCATTCGTTTTTCAAACAGAACCATATTATTTATATCGTTGAATGACAGAAATGGCGGAAGGTCTGCCTAATCGAACTTTCATCCCACACTATCGCCAACCCACTATGGCGTAATGTTGAAAAATTCAAGCTAAAAATAAATATGCGTATCCAAATGCTACAAGATCAATCAGCTGACACATTCTCGATGGATTATCATACAAGATTTTTGAACTCACTGTATTTGCCAGGCAATGCCACCACACCTTCTGCGACTGAAATTTGGATCTTCGGTTATCTTACTTCGGAATTTGAACCCACCACGGCACAATGGCACGAGATTGGTCATTAAAAAATTGCGAGAAAAACATAATCAAAGCCAGCGGAACGCCAAACACGTTCAAACCTTCATAAATTTGCTCGATATCCAAGTGGAATCTATCCTCAACGGCAAATAAACTGCCTCCACTGTTGTCTTACTTGAGGTCACCGGCCCGGTAGAGCTGGGCCCGAAAAATTCCTAGGACAAAATACCTGAGACACACCACAACCGTACACTTTCAGTTTCAAATTTAACTGTCGATTTAAACGAGATACGCCATGAAATCATTGATTGCACCGCGATATTTCTGAAGTGCTCCGCACCAATAGCGCTGCGACATTTTTCTTCTCAAAAGAACACAAGAATCACGAACATTTTCACGCTTGTTTATCGAATGACATTGCCGGCAGTATAAACTTCAAACTCACTTTCGTTCAAATCGTTTCATTTTTTGTATCGATGAGATTCGTTTTATTCTATCAAACATTCAAACAGATTTGTAATACATTCGTTAATTTTAATTTAACAAGCAAAATATTCACTAGAAATAATATATATGGCAGAACCATGTTTGCCGGGTCAGCTAGTTTTATTATGAAATTGTCATAAATCAATCAGTTTTCTGACTAATAGAGCTGTCACCATAATAATCCATAAGTTTTAAATTGAATTTAGCATGAAATCAGGATTTAAAAGTAAAACTTACACACCCATGTGTATAAGGGTGTGAATTAATTACTGCTATTAAATCAGTTTCAAACTCTGAAAAATCCCTTAAAAGGAAACTTGGCGATAATCCAAACAAATTTTTGGAAATATTTTAACATTTATTCCCTTGGGCACAATACTGTCTATATTGAAATAAAAGTATGTGCGTTAAAAAAAAAAAGAACAGAATTCAATTTTGTCATCATAAAATTAGCAATTCCAATGGCATTTTTTCCATTTAAAATTTATTGCATCTATGGACTCCCGCAATTATTTGGTGTTTTCTGTTTTTATATCAATTTATAAAATTTAACTCCTAATTTATTCATTTTATGAATTATTATTTATACATATTTGAATACGTTTTTATGTAACATTCGGGATATGTTCAGAATTTATTTCAATTCAATAGCGAAATAAAATCATAACAAAATTAAACTTTCATAGATATACAGATTACAGGGTATCACACAGTCATTGACGTAGACAAAAACTATGGATTTCTATGGTAATTTTAAGTATTTTAAGTTGAAGAACGTAAGAATTAATTTTCTCATTTTCAATTCCTTTTAGATTTATACCGCTTTTTTATGATTTTTGGTCTATTTTCCTTAACCACTGTCAGATTTTAACTTTTTTTTTATTTGAAAGGTTATAATTAGAGGATGGATTTAAATGTGACATTTGGGTATTGACTTCACGATTTATTCTCTAAAATATAAAGCACTAATCTAATAAATGCTAAATAAAATAATACGTATACGCCACAGTGACTCTGCTTATGCTTATTTTAAATAAAGGGTGATTCACCTAAGGTATGACAAAAAGCTAGAGCGTGTAGGTTGAGTTGAGACAAGAAAAATCGTATGGGAGGGGGGCTCTATTTCCCGCATTTAGGCGAAAGGGGGAATTTTCTAAAAAATCAACTTAAAATAAAAAAAAAATCATTAAAAACAATCGCAACATTTACAATTTCATGCTGTATTTTTTTTCAAGCCAGAAGTCCGTTCTTTTATTTTATCAACTAACTATCAACAAACAGAAAAGAGGACACTGATGTTCGACGATTTGATCGCACTCAGCTAATCCAGAGTTAGCTCATTAAATTCTATGATTTTCGCGATCTAAATTTAATGAAAAATAAATAAATATCGCCCCAATTTCATCTTTTGATCTTCATACAATTATATTTCAAAGCTGATATGAAACAACCCTCAAAACTTCTGAACTGATGAACTTATTAATGTGAAAGTATTGATAGAAGCTACATAATGTATGTATATGATTTAAAATCATCTTGCTTTGATATAATAAAATAAAATATGTCTTTTTTGAGATTATATTTGTATCCTTATTGCTCCAATTCTCCGAGCTCGGAATTATTTCTTTTATATTTTCAAAAATCTTTGACTTTCAAAATCGTATGTTTTATTTTGAACATTCCAAATCCAATTAATTGAAAAGCATCATCAGCAATTACACAGCAATTTTAATCATAATATAAATTACATTTTCAACACATACGTGGTATTAACTTCAATTCAATTAGAATTAATAAACCACGAACACCTAAATATATAGCACGAACATCGAATAAACATTTATCGAACCTCATAATCTGGAGTAACTTCTTGCACGCAATCTAGTCCCTAAATAGAGATATAGTAGATAAATTGGTTGTATAGGCAAAGTACCTATACTTACATAAGTTTGCAGCCGTATACAATATACAATACATATATCATGAACTCTTATGGCACCTGTTGAATTTGCCATTTTCTCATTCCGCAATTTCAGAGGGATTTGAAATTCGACTTCCTGCGAAAGGAAGTCATATAAGCCCTTTTAGTAATTAATTGTTTCCGATACCTATATAATCTAGGTACAAACATATACAATATAATATAGAAACGTGGGTATTTTATGGATCAATTGCATTCCGAAGGGAATTCGATGGATTGTGTTATCCTCGGTGTGTTCATGCAGGCATAAGCTGCTTTATTCATCGAATATTAATTATAAGCTATTATAACTATTATCTCTGATAATTTCTGGGGAATTTATCAGTTTTAAAATTTTTCCTTTCCATTGATGCAGAAATTATTAATCTGAATTCAAAGGGTTGTTAGCCAATCAAACGTTAAGTCTTTATCTTTATTTGATTGATTTCTACCTATGTATATGTGAGCGGCTTATTATAAATGTTCTATGAAAGAGTAAACGCAAAAGTATAGCACAATACATAATTTATATCTTAGAACTTTTCATAGTGGTGGTGCATAACATATTTCCCTTTTTTGTTAGAATTGACTTGTCTTGGAAATACGTTCCCTGACCCTATGTTTTATCAATTGTTTTATTAATAAAAAGAGCACTTATTTTATGTTAAAATTAAAAGTTTTTGAGTGTTTCAGAAAAAAATGTAAAATAATAATTTGAAACACACAACAAATCACACCATTCGTTTGTGGTTAAAAATTTGTATATAAAAATTCTGACCGAAATTCTACGTAATCATACATACATATATACATATGTATTTCAAAATTAAATATCAAAACTATTTTTCTTTTATAATTTTTTATAGCATTTTTAAATGTTAATTTGTTATTTTTGTAATTTGAAAAGTTTTCAATTATGCAAAAAAATGAGTTTGAGAGTATTACTGACTATTTTTTAAAATATACAAAACACACTTATCCGAAAATAAATGTTGCCTCGATCAGTGGACTACACTCTTAAAGCAAATGTCATCAAGTGGTACACTGATGGATCGAGAGCAAGTGAAAGGACTGGGTCAGGGATTTTTGGGGCAAAAACCAAACTTTCCTGAGCGATGGGGCAGTGTGCTAGCATTTTCCAGGCAGAAATCAATGCCATAGGAAAATGTGCAGATCGCAATCTCGATAGGAACTACCGCAACCAAAATATTTCTATCATGTCAGACAGCCAAGCTGCACTTAAAGCACTGAACTCATACACCGTCAGTTCTAAACTGGTATTGGACAGTGTGTGCAGACTAACTGCCTGAACAGAATAGAATGCTGGAACTGGAGCCGCAGACGGAACTGGAAGAGCTGTCAAAAAGTGTCGTACTTTATTTTTTTTACCTGCCCACAATGCAGCTGTACAGCTTTGAATTTATTTTGAAGAAAAACAAAAGAATATTCTTGTGTACAAGTTAAGAATTCGCATTTTTTGTTCCCAATTATTTTCCTTTTGATAAATAATTTTTTTTTGCGGTACAAATAACCACAATATTTTTTTCCGACCCAAAAAGTTGTTTTTTTTTCTTCATACAAATTGAAACGTCAAAAGTGTCGTACGTGAAAAGTTAAAAGTTGGTGATTTCTTCCGTCTGCAGCTGCAGCTCCGTATGCGTTGTGTTCGAAACATTGAATTTGCGTGTATTCAATATTTTGACAGCTGTTCCAACTCCGGCTCCAGTTCCGTCTCCGTCACCATTCTGTTCAGCTAGTAAACGAACTGGACAAAAACAATAATGTATAACACTTTGTTGGGTACCAGGCCATATTGGTGTCCAAGGCAATTAAGTGGCAGACTCCTTAGCAAAAATCGGTGCAACAACACCCTTAACGGGTCCAGTACCCCATTGTGGAATAGGAGAAAATGTGATTAAAAACAAAATCAAAACAGAAGAGGAGGTTAAAAGACTAAAAATCTGAAATTAACTTCCTAAACTAAGACAGACCAAACTACTACTTGGGAACTACAACCAAGAACATTTCACATCCTGCATTAGCTTAAGTAGGAATAATTTAAGAATATAACTACGGCATCCTCACCGGTCACTGCAAGCTGAGAAGACATATCAAAAACTTTGGCTTAGTGAGTAGTGCCACATGCAGATTCTGCAACACCCAAGAAGAGACACCGGACCACATTTTAGGCAGTTGTGAAGCACTTCTGCAGCAAATATACAAATATCTGGGTCGTCACCAGAAGGCAGTATATATAGATTAGAATCAGAAAAAGAAAGATAAACTTTAAAAAAAAAAAATTACCCAACCAGGATTTTGGCGCAGAGGTTAATTTTTGGTGAACTGTGTTTGATTTTAAGTAGTAAAAGGTTGAAAAATTCACTTTTTTGTTAACATTTACAAAAAAAATAGGTCATTGTTTTCTATGCAATTAAACGTAATAAATATTATCACATTTCTTGTACCAATATCGGTTAATCATTTCTTAACTAAGCGTTTTCGACTTATCAGTGAATGAAAAAGATTTTTCTTGCTTTGGGTTATTTTCCTACATCTCGTTAATGGTTTAACCAATATTTATATAAATGTTCATCCATACCGCGGGTAATATTTAAAAAATAATGCAATAAAACATTTTAGAAAAAATTTTATCCAAATAAAAAATCAAAGTAAAAATCCATTTCTCTAATGCTTTTGACTTTTATTTATCACATTCTTAATTGCAACGTACGGATAATATGTACAACATATCCATAGGTTTTAGATTCGTAAACAAATTTAACTGGAGATTTGAATTAAACCTCATATTACGATGATAAATATAAAGAACACGAAAAAATTGAGTCCTGCAATTCCATCTGTCAGTCTGTGTTTGTCTGTTTTTATCTCGACCTACACCCTAAACCACCGATGCTATTTTCTTCAAACTTAGAGTATAAGATTTTTAGGTGCTTCAGTTATTCAGTTAATATTTACAGTTATAACAAAATATTAACTAAATATAAACTGTCCTTAACGGTACCTGCCACAGAACGGTTTTTTTTTTTTATTTTCGACTTCCTGGTTAACGGCTCAAGCAATTCCGATAAAATTTTTTACTCTGGAGGTCCTTTTAAATCTAAAAAATACAGCATAAAATATTTTTCAAAATATGGTTTTTGGATTTAAAAAAAGGTTTTTTTTTTATGAAAAATCACTTTTTTGAAAACAAGTTGATGAATTTTTTTAAAATTATTGTTAAAATTTTATAGGTATTATAAATTTTCTGAAAATATGGTATACTAATATTTTTCTAAAAACTTTCAAGAAATTTTATATACCTAAATATGTATAGAAAAATATTTAAAAAACAAAAACCGCTCCAACGATTTTCGAAATTTTTTCTGCATAAATTCACATTTTTTTAGACATTTAAGTATATTTGTTTTAGTAATTTAAAAAACGTGTTTCATGCTTTTTTCCATATACATATTCTCCAATTTATAATATCAATAAATGTATTGAATAAATAATATACTAGCTGGCCCGACCCGGCTTCGCACGGGTAGAAAATCGTAAGAAAATAGCAAAATAAATTGATACATAATTAAACGATATGTAGTTAATGTCAATAACTTCAAAGTCGAAATTTTATGCAATTTTTTGTAGACGTTGGGACGGGAGCAGGGATCCGGCTTTATGATTAATTTGCCCTTATACTTTAAAAATTTGCTTGTATTGAGCTGTAACGATTTCAGCTCCACAAGACGTCATTTGGAAGCATGAGTTGTATTTCCTGATGTTTGATAAGAAATGTTTTGATTCGGCAAGCAAAGTTTCAAGGGCTCTGGCAGTTCTTCAAGTTGAGGCAGTTTAATTTTTCCGGCAGCGCAACACATTCCTATCGTTTTTCCATTAAATTTTAATGCTTTGCAATGAGGACACACTTCAGTCATATAGTGCCGATGATAACATTCAGGTCGCTCTGCTGCTTTTTCGGCACGTATTTAAGCCATTCTTTGGCATGTTCGCTGATGCCCGTTCTTCCTCAGTACTACTTGCCAGCCCTAGCCACATTGCATCCGCTTTGCGAGTTTGACGGCCTATGTTTGATCTTTTGGTAGTCATTACCTAATATTTTGATAAGACTCAGACAGATCTATTGATAGATTTAAAAAAAAAGAAATTTCAGCGTAATGTCGAAATATAAATAGATCGAAATCTATATGCAATGTACTCTCTCCGGACACCTCTCATAACCGGACAGATTTTTGGGTTCTCCAGTGTCCAGTTTTTAGAGAGTACATACATTATTTGAATTCAAAAAAAAAAAAAAAAAAGTAAAGTAAATCACGGAAAGGAAAAATAAATAAACTATACTTACGATATTAACGCATCTCATATATTTTCGTCCGTGTAAAATAACAACAAAAACATATTTTGTATTTTAAATTTTTGCTTCAAATTTTTGACAAGTAAACAAATTTTTTTTGATAAATAATGTTCATGATTGCTGATATCTCAGTACAGCGGGTGTAGCTCTTTTATCCAACTGATGGCGATATTTAAAAAAGTATATATAAACACGCCCGTATGCAAATGCAATGTTGTGTCAAAATTTCAAAGCAATCGGTTAAGAACTTTCGGAGATTACTTATAAGGAACAAACGTACATTTACATTTTTATTTATATAGATAGAAGATAATATTAAATATATTAAATTATTTTAAGTTATATGTATAAATGTACTTCCTTAAAATTCCAAGGAACTCTAACCTCAAGAGCAGATTCGTGTGATCCAGTCGTGCATTTTATTTGTTTAACCATAGTAATTTTATTTAAATCAAAGTCCTTTTGAATTTTTGCAAAATACCCTCCATTTGGAATGTTTTTTAGGCCTAATCAATTTTAAGTCTTCTTATCAATATATTTCTGATGCGATTTTTTGTAAGCCTGTATGTTTCAAGTACAAGGGACACATATTAAAATTTTCTTATTCTACACATAAAATTTTCATCAAAATCTTTAACAAAAATGCAAAAACTTAATGAAATAAAATACTTTTATTTTATTTTTTAGATTTGAAAAGAAATAAAATACTTTTATTTTATTTCATTTTAAATCTACAATTTGGCTATCCAAAGCTAAGATTATGATTTTTTGAAAATAAAACAAATTTAACAAAAATGTATCTATTTCAAATTTAAAGACGTATTCAAGACAAACCCAAGTAAGACCGCTGCCTCCGCCGCCGGCCGGGACGAAACGCAAATTCTTTTCGACTATAAAGGTATCTATAGCAATTTTGAATAAAAAATATCAGTTACCTCTTTTTTCAGTATCTTATTTAATATTTTTTTTTACTTTTGTGTGAGTGAAAAATTGACGATGTAGACAGACGAATACAAATTCACCAGTCTTAACATATTTTAGTCAAGTATTTGTATTACTAAACCCACCGATGTGACGTGCGTTGCAGACAACGACAACCGCACACTCACAGTATGCCTCTTCAAATATACTTCAAAGTTACTCCAAAGATTTTTTTATATTTTAAAGATTTATACCAAAGCACACACCAGAGAGTATCACATCAAAAAAAAATCGTTGGTTTACCTTAAAGTTTGGTTAGAGCATACAAAATTGTATTTGCCAGTCAAAAAAGAAAGACTTAACAAATCTAAATGAAATTTATTACCTTTTTTTGCTTTTTTTTTCCATCATCACAAAGTGGTTCGAGTACCAAATACCAATTTTCAATGTAGCTATACCAATCTCACATAGGTGCTGTAAACGGCAAAGAAAAGTCCTTCGGTAAAGGATACGTTTCAAATCTAGGCTTATATAGGCATAGGAAGATTGCAGGCTTTGTGTGATTTTTTTTCTCTCTCCTCAAACTAACCTACAAACATAAATCAAGTTGAATATTAACCTGCCGTGTTGTGTGAACTCAAACACGTCAGAGTGAAAAATTTTCGCATTTTTATTCCTCCGGGAAAATCGTCTAAAATTAAAAGGCTATGAATTGTCGCATACTTCATGCGTGGCAGAGCAATAAAAATCGCTGACATCCACCGTAGCCAGAGGTGTTGATGTTGGGTGAGCCAAGGGAAGCGTATAGCGTTGCGTTTTGCGTATATAGCGATATGGCAGTATAGATATTCAAAATCGATAAATCCTTGGGTTGCTGGGTTGGAAAATTGCGGTACTGGTTTATCTCTCAATTACGTGGGAATCTGTAAAAGTTTGACATTCGAATAAACACGCCGCCGAAATGAATTGTGTGCATCGCACCACCTGATTGATGAGATAACCATCATACCTATATACTGTTTAGATTTTGTTGAGTGGACGATTTTATTTGTATACCTACATACATACAAATATTTGGTTTATCGGTGGAAATTAGACAAACGTGGCCGTGGATAGAGATGTGGAATTGTTTTAAATAATTGGACCGCAAATCCGTTGATAAGCTGGCAAACATTGTTTAATGCATTCATTGCGATTTACATAAGGTGAGCGATTGCGACATTATTTTGTACATTTTTCCCCACCTTAAATTTATTTTTGAAATATTTATCTTTACGCATTTTAGGAATTAGTGCTTGCACCATTGAGTTGGAAGAATTCAAGTTTAAACTGGGGGAAGCTTTAAAGTCTTGCATTTAAGTAAACGAAACAATCAGAAAATATCCAATTTTGTTGTCTCTGTCGAGGCTTTGATTTTGTATCTTGTTTTTTTTTTTTACTACAAATACGCCCATATTTTTGTACATTTAATATTTAACTTTCGACTTAAGATCACAAGATTATATCAGGATTAAAAACAATAAATAAACATTTCTATAAGGAGAAATATAAATCATGTTCTGTTATTTTATCTTGAAATCAATTTCATATTTAATTATTTATGAGTACAACTTTGATGCCTTTGAAAGTTTTCTGAAATTACAGAAAATTCCTTTTGTAATTACCTCAACCCCAAAAATGAAGGGATATATCCTTACAATATATCATATAATTTTTGTACAGTGAAAGCTCCTATTCCGGCCAACACCCTTAAGCAGACAATCCCCTTGAGCAGACGAATTCTTACGACCGTGGATCTTGGATTTGAATTCCATAAATTTTATTATCCCTTAAGCGGACACTCCCTTACCAGGACGCGAACAAAAATATCAACCCTGATTTGTAGGCGGACAAAAACTAATTTTTAGTTTGTAAATTTCAATACTTATTTTCAGCAAAACTTTTCCATATCTTTTTGTTGCATTAAAAACGTTCCCATCGGTTCACAGCGACAGCAATGTCACCAAATCACTGTATGTGATCAAATATATAACAGACTTTATTTCTGCAGATATGGTCCGATACTTAATTACATAAAATTTTGAAAAAAATTAGTTTGAAACTTTTTTTTTCATTTTTTTTCAAAATTTCGAGTTTGGAAATTAATTTTGCAAAACCTATTCACTAACACAACTTAATTTAAAATGAAAATCAAAGAAGGGATTTCTGGCTTTCCAAAAAGGTATAGCATGGCATTTTAAATTGTACCGTTGTTTTTAAATATTCTGTTTTCTGTTTTGAGTCATTTTTTTAGAAAATTGCCCCTCCTGCCTAAAAGATTTTTTTCTTGTCTTAACCCAACCTACTTGCTCCAACAGTTTGGTGCATCTAATACCGATCACCCTGTATACTATACATTTCCTTATATAAATATTTTTTTATTTTTACCCTTGGACGGACAACTCCCTTAGACGAACAAAAATGTTGCAACCGTCGCTGTCCGCCTAAGGGAGCTTTTACTGTAATATATACGAGTCGAGTAGGTATATTAATATATAAACTTCATTTCTCAAATTCGAACGACATAAGTGGAATTAAGTCTGAAATTCCATAATAATACAAATATGTATGATGCTATGTGGTATGACATGCAATAAAAATAAATGAGTTTTACAATGTCATGAAATCAATACAAAAAACAAAAACTCATTTATTGTTATTTAGAAAGTTAAATTTTATACACGCGTGTCCCTTATGGTATCCGCTCGACGCTCATCGGAGGACCTTAATTGCTGTTTGAGTTCACATGTGGTATGATAGACAAGAAAAAAATATTAATTTTTTTTTACCTATTGCGTATAGCAATCATACTTATTTTCAAATGTTACCATATTTTTTATTGGCCAAACGATTATTTTGATAAAAATAAAATTTTCTGATTGCACAGCTGGTTATTTATTTTAGGTTATTTATTTCTCTGTTAGATGAGTGCAGTGTAGGTGCTATTTAAAACTAATTCTATATAAAAAAAAAAAACTGAAATACATAGTTTAATCTGTTCAAAACACAAATATTTCATATTGAAATATATTTGCAGTGGAATGGCTAAAAGGTTGATGCCAGTTTTACTCCACAAACTTCTAGAGTTCCCCAAAATTATTTTGGGGAAAAAGTGAAACCTTATTTTCCTTTTTAATGTGGACAAAGAAATAGCACAGTTTTGATGTCTGTGTTAAATTTTTATTTTCAATAATTGTAGCAGATAATTATAGTTTTTATTGGATGTGTTAAAATAGACATGTGCATTACAGCTCTTCCAAAAACACTAGAAACACTTTCGACATTCCCCCGACAAGTTTTCTTCCTTTTTTTTAGGACCAAAAATATTGGTAACATACCATAAACATTTTTTTAGCATTTTTGGAAATATTTATTTTTCTCAAAAATGGTTTTAGAGATTTTTCTAAAAACAAATCAATAAATTTTATTAGGTATATGCTACCTTCTTGTAAAAATTAAATTTTCCAAAAAAGTGGTTTTAAATGGTACCTCCCTAGAACCATTTTTTTTGTTTTCCTAAAAAGGAATACTCTGATTTTGATAATTTTTTTTATGGAAAACCTTCTGAAAATATAAAGTAGTATTGTTTACAAAAATTTTCAAAAATTTTTTTTTTGGATTTTTAAAAAAAGTTTCAATTTTTTTTTTTTTGAAAATCAAATATTTCAAAAACGACTTGGTTGATTTTTATGACGCTTGGTAACAAGCGGTTTTTTAATATTAGCTAAAATATTTTAAACAAAAATTTGTCTTATAGTCCTTCCATATAAATGTTCAAAAACCGTTACAAAAAATATAAATTTTCTCGAAAACGACTCCTACGATCTTGAGTATAATTGTTCTTAATAATAATACATATATGTATTAGTATGGTCTACTATCTGCCAAAAACAAAATTTACAGTTAGCCATTATTAACAGTACCTCACATAGAACCATTTTCTTTATTTTGGACTACATATCTCATTAAGTGTGTAATCGATTTAAATAACATTTTCGATACAAAATCTCCTTAAAAGTTGAAATCATATTGCATATCCAAATTTTCAAAAAAGCAAATTTTGGATTTTTAAAAAAAAATTCAAAATTTTTTTTTTTGAAAATTTGATATTTCAAAAACCGGTGGATAATTTTTTTCGAAATTTAATTTTTAATTCAACATAAATAAATACTAAACAAATTTGTACCAATGTTTGATTCTTAAAAATTTTTACAAAATTTTATATATAAAAAATTAATTTAAAAAAAAACCACTCCTACGATTTGAATTTTTTTTTCTGCAAAACTAAGATTAGTTAAAGAAATCAGATGGTGTACTTTTTTTAGCTCTCAAAACAATTTAAGAAGGCTTTTTTAATAAATTTATTTCGAATTATGTTGATTTTTAATAATTTTTCAATAAAAAAAATATTTACTTTTAATACACTCAAACCATAAAATTCGAAGAAACTTTTACTACAAGAGCAAAGTTTGTGCGATCCAGTCGTGCGTTTTATTTTATGGAAATTTCTCTAAAAAATTCAATTAGTCTTGTATACCAAAATTTGTAAACAAAATTTTTGGATTTAAAAAAAAAAAATTTATTTTTTTTTTAAACCGGGTTGATTTTTAAGAAACTTGGTACCGAGCGGCTTCTTAACATTATCTAAAATATTTTTAACAAACATTTTCTTTTAGTCGGAATTAACGGTAGCTTCTATATAAATGTTAAAAAACCATTACAGAAAATCTAAATTTTCTCGAAGACGACTCCCACGATTTTGATTAAAATTGTTCTGAATACTAATATTAGTGTGGTCTATGATTTACCAAAAACAAAATTTACGGTTAACCATTTTTAACAGTACCTCTTATAGAACCAATCTTATTATCTGTACAACAGATTTAAATTACATTTTTTATACAAACGCTTATAAAAATTTGAAATTATACTGCATATCAAAATTTTCAAAAAAAAAAAAAAACAATTTTGGTTTTTTACACAAATTTCATTTTTTTTTAATTTGGTATTTCAAAAACGGGTAAATATTTTTTTCGAAATTTAATTTTTAATTCAGCATTACTAAATACTGACAAAAAAAATCGAGTATATCAATTTTTTTCTAAAAAATGTTTAGGTAGAAAATTTTATATACAAAAATTAATTAAAAAAAAAAAACACTTTCGTTTTTAAAATTAGAATTAGTTTAAAAAATAAAACAGCTTCAACTCTCCTTCAATTTTGTTTTTGCTTGAATTTATATTTGTTCTTAATTTTACATAGATTTACATATCTAATCATCAAATTTTGGTTAATTAGCGTACCATGACTGTGAGAGTGTGAAAGTCATGGTACAGATTTAACCCACTCTTAACAAACTGCCCTTAATCCTTGATACAATAAAACAAACTTTACTCAGACACGAGAGGGCCATTAAACATTTTCTTCAAGCTATTATTATTTTATGTACCTACTATTTATTTTTGTTTATTGACCTGTGTGATCAAAATGAGGGTATTTAATACAGAAATACACATTTTAAATTACAGTGGAACTTCCATAACTCGAACTTCCATAAGTCGAATTTCTATAACTCAAAGTTTTATTGAGAACTTTGCATTTTCAACTTTATTTTCATGAATTTTCCCCACCGTAATTCGAACTTCTTTAACTCAAATTTCTCTATATTTTTAAGTTTTTAGTCTGCGTTTGGTAGCAAAAAGTCTCCCTAACTCCAACTTTTTTTCCTTTTATTTCATTTTTTTTTTTTTCAAATTAACTGTCAGTAGTCTACTGTGATTATTTTGGAAGTTCGTTTAGTAAATGCATTTTCAAATTTACGCGAAGTTTTCTCTGACTCGGGGAACCTTCTTTTTTTTCAAGGTTTTTTTTTTTTAATTTCCTTAGTTTAAGTTTACTGTGATTTCATATTTTGGAAGTCGTTTGAGGAGGTATGTAGGTAATAGGTATGTATGAAGGCTAGGTGGAGAGATTTTGCTTTCGGTATCGGTAGCTTCTGAAGCGGAAACCATAAATGACAGTTTAGATGATGCTAATGAAGACTTACTTACAGGCACCCGAGGCAAGCTTATTTGTATGAAGCCTGAATATCCTGAATATTGAATATCCTTATAATTAAATAAAACAATAAATCTAAAATTTTTTTGTTATTTCTTTAAATCGAAGTTTCTATAAGCCAACATTTTTTTCTTTCATTTTGAGAGTTCCACTGTATTGTGTTTGTGTGTTTTCCCGGTTAAACTTCCAAGTAGTTTAACCGGGAAAAAAGTTCAAGTTTACAAGAACTACATAAGGAATATCGTATTGATGTACATAACTGCTTTGTAGAGAACGAAAAGAGTAAATAAAAGTTTTGCAATAAAATTTCTGGATGGAAGTAAACTCATACAAATAAATAAATGGATTTCAACCCGATCAACTATATAAACCCGAGTATTTTCCTTTCGACCATAAAAATTGTAAATATACTTTGCCATTATATTATCAACCCAGCACTGATAAGTCCTATTTTATTACTTCTTTTTCTATATCATATAAATTTCTATTTTTTTGTTTTCTCTTTCATCTACAATATTTTAAAGAAAGAAAAGAAAGACAACTTTCAATAATTTTTTGAAGGGATAGTGACAAGTTCAAAACTGGAGGAAAAGTATTGTACGCTTGAAGGAACCAGAAACACCAAGGATCTCTCATCGTATGGAGTGCATCATAAAATTTACTATTTCAACTTGCAAGGAATATAAATTCATATTTTTTAGTATTGGCTTCTCGTTTGTTGTCATAAAAAAAGTGTGGTGTCCTGGTTAGTTTCTGAAGTTGCTTCCATAAAAAATCATACAATAACAATACAATATACATATGAATAATATGTATGGATTCAGCTGGTTGTATGTACATACACATACATGTTGTTTATGAAGAACTATAGAAGTATAGATAAATGCATGGGTTATTTATTTATATGTACCTAATTGAATAAAGTTAACATCAGAGAGGCTTCTTAGGTTTTGAAGAATTTTTTTTTTTCGAAAAAATGATATGTCCTTTTATGATCCCATTCACATCTTATTCAATGTTTTATGAAAAACTCATTGGAATCCCAACAATATATTTTTCTTTATTTAGGAAACTTTTCATGTTTCACAAACCCTTTCCATACTCGTACGTCTTTTATTGATTTATTTTGTTTGTAATCTTATTAGCCTTAGCTATTTTGTAAAAAGTTAATACTTTTAGGCTTCTAATTTACTATACTGGGTATCCTCTATTCGTGCACTATAGTTTAAGGAATGATTCCTGGGATAATAATTCTAAGAAAAAATAGTATAGTATTAAAACTCTCCCACCTGAGGCTGCAGGGGGGAGCACTTTCTCAAATATTGACTTAAAATGGATAAAATTAAACGAAAGCACATATTAATGCTGTAGGCTAATATTCCATACCCTTATTTGTCTTTTAAATTATTTTTTTAATGGATAATCTTTGAGAAATTAAATTTTAAATTCAAAATATTTGAAAGAAATTGTGATTTTTTTTTTTATCTCGTTGACTTTTTTCAAAATTTGCTTTATTATGTGCCACAGTTTTTTTTTTAATATTCAATGGTCTTATGTATTCTTAGTCAGATACATACTATCTATATATAAATCTTTGTTAGGTTTTGAGAAATTAAAACAAAAAAATTACTTCTTCAAGGGTTTTAATTTATGAATGGTAATTTTGTTGCGTCAAAACAAACAATATAAAAAGTAACTTTCATTTTTTTTTTAATTTCTTCTAAACTAACAAAATATTTTTACATTTGGTTTTCAGTGTTTGACTAAAAATTGATACTCTAAATATTCAAAAAAAAAAAAACTTTAAAAAAATCACAATTTTTTTCTAAGATTTTAATTTTGAATTTAAATTTCTCAACAACTAATCATTTAAAAAACTTGATTTAAAAAAACAAGTAAAATAATAAAATATTAGCTTTCAAAGAAACCTATAGAACGTCATTGTACGGCTTTTTTTGATTTTGTAATAATTATTTTTCCATTTTCAGTCAATTTTTCAAAAATTTCACCTACCCACGCAGCATCAACGGCGGCGGAGGGGGGGAAGAAAGATTTGTTTCCCTAATACAATTTCTTTTTAGAATGATCCCAGAAAACATATCCCAAAATATAGGTAGTGCACGAATTTGGTGACACCCTGTGTAGTCCAGCGAAAAAATAAAAGTAGGTAGGTAATATAACTAAAAAAAAAATTAAAGTGAATTATATTACTTTTTGCCTCCAGTTAAAATGTCTCCAATGTTATTCAAGGTCAAGGTCAAAAATGCAATCGAAAGTAAATTTTGTATTATTGATATGAGTTGTCATAGTTGACTGATAATAATTAACACTTGATTTAGGACGAAATCTAAACAAATAAACATCACCCTTTTTTAATACCGAACCAAATCCCTCATTAAATTAAAATTAAATTTAAACCTTCTATAATTAACTTGCATTAAAAAGCTTAAATTTACAATTTTGAAACCACCATTTTGCTTAGCGTCCTTTTTATCATCGCACTTTATGGAGCAAATTTCGACATGAACCTGCTAGAAATTTTGTCATAAATGACACCAATGGTTTATTTATTTATTTCCACAGACAAGTCTTCAAATCCAAGACTATAATTAGCTGTCCAATAATGAAGGAGACAATAGACCATTATAAAGCAATTCTTTAAGTATGAACCCCACGTATTCCGATAGGTAGCTACATACATGGTGTAGGTATATAATATAAAAATGTATAACGATGACTTCCTATTTTTTTTCCAGTAACCAGAATATAAAAAACCCTAAAATGGTTTTATAAAGTAATCAATACGTGTTTCATCATATTATAGAAACATAAAGTCTCTGAACAATTAATTTGGAACACCCCCACGGGACTTAGTAATAAATTGTTCAATTCGTTTTCTGTTTACTGGCTCTCTAGAGGGTAAGTATTGGTTTTATAGAAAGAAAAATCGAGACTTTAATAAAAAAAAAAAAAAAACTTACCTATCAGTTCAGGAGAAGTCTCTATTACTCCAAAAGCCTTCGATTGGCTGTTCCGAATAATATCATGAAGGAGTAGACGATTACTTGACAAATAAAATCAAAGCTCGAAGATAGTCCAGTAAATAGGGACAAAAAAAAGGGTGTTACCTTACAAAAGGTCGGGTAGTTCAAAATTTTGGATATGTTATTTAATATGGTTGGTAGATGAAAAATACAATTTTCCACAACCACGCCCCCTCCGCCCCTTCACAATCCTGAAAAAAACACTAAAAATTGGCACTTTTTTCAGTTTGTTGCCCATAATTTCCTTCTGGTGTACTTTTTGGATAAAAAGTGATATGGCAACTTGTAGAAAACAAAATTTCCTACAAATATGGTCTTCGTAGTTTTTTTGTACAATCAATGCCAACAAAGCTACCAAAAAAGGCTAAAATTTCGTATTTTGTGAAATTTTCAGTTTCTTCCCACTTCGAAGGCTAATAACTTCATGTACACTATTTTATTTTCAGATTAAAACATTTCGGTGAAGAGTGAGAAAGAGTTTTTTTTATCCTTTTTTACGTTTTTATTAATTAGCTTCGATTTAGAACTAACGTCGACTTAAAACTAACTTTCCGATTAGCTGGGGTGTATACTCCATAATGTATTAATATTAATGTTGTATTGTATTGGAGATACACTCTGCCTCACTTGATTACTGACAATCAATTTTTTGAAGCCATTTCGTAAAATGGCGACATTTTGGTATTTCCCAGAATTACGCAAGAAACGTAAATCTCTGAATTCGATATGTATTTTTATATTTAATTGGAATCAAGAGTGAAAGTGTCCGAAAATCCAATCATTTGATTTGAATTTGGTTGTAGCACCTATTTTGATTTTATAAAATTTTCCCAAAGGGCTATGTTCAAAATAAAGTTTTTTTTTTCGCAGTATAGTTTAAAATTTTCTGAAATAAGAATGCACCTACCAGAGAAAAGGGGACTGGGCGAGCGATAAAATTTTGTGAGGAGTGAAATAAATCATTTTGAAACTGGAAGTGCAATTTAAAAATGAAATAGTAATTTTTTAATTTTTGAAGAATTTTTTCATAGCATTATGATAAATACAACCATTTCTAAATACAGTCAGGGCCAGTTGTACAATCGTGGTTTAAATTTTGATCCGTGGTTCAGGAATTTTTACTCGCCGATTTCGGCGGGTTAACTGAGGTTCAACGACGGTTCAAGGTTCCAATATGCACTAAAAGCCAATTACATGCCTGAACCATCGTTGAACCACAGTTAATCCGCCGAAATTGGTGAGTTAAAATTCCTGAACCACGGATCAAATATTTGTACAACTGGCCCTCAGTAACTAATTGCTCGCACTCGATTATACAGGGTGCCCTGGTAAGAATGGTCCAAACATATTATGGTGATAGAACGGGTCATGACCTCTCAGAATTTAATAATTTATTCTTACCGAACCATAACGGTTTTCGAGTAACGGCTGTTTGTTTGAAATTTTAATAAACCTGGGTCTTCAATGATTAACCACTTATAGCTTTGAACTTTAATAGCAAGTACTTGTGACACTGTCGGTCGTCATGTATTTTATTTTATTGTACATTATTTGTTTTTGTCCTTGACTTTCGTGGTTTAATTGACGATAGGCTTATAAACGGAGTTACGAACCTTTGAGCTATAGATAACAATAATAAAGAAAATTAAGTTGAAAGATTACAATCGTCCACCTTTGAATAACATTTTATATAATTGCATGGCTAAGCCAGTACCTATCAATAAAGGAAACATGATTAGTTGTTTTCTTTCTTTTTTTTTATATAAAATGACCATTTACGAGACAAAATCAGTTAATTTTTTTAAGTAGACAATTTTTTTTACGATAAAAATCAAAAACACAATAAAAAATGTTTTGATAAAGATTAAATTTACATAGGCAATTTAGGTATGTACCATGTATATGCATTATTATAGACATAAGTGAAGTACACTTACTTTATGAAAAAAAAAATACCTCTTGTATCTGACACAAACTGACCTATTTTCAATTGAATATAACAAAAATATGTTATACTGCCTAAAGGATTAAGGAAATTTAACAGAGCTATAAGTTAAAAAAATTAAATTTTGCAAGCCAATTTATTTAAACCATTTCTTCAAACTACACTCATTGCTCAACTTCTCTTTCTCATTCTCAGTAATGTTACCAGCGCCAGCGTTGCCGAAGTAGCCCGGTCGAGCTTTTTGACATGAACATGTCTTTATCGGTGGTACGTAGCGAATAGAGGACCGTTAATCAACCAATCGATAGATAAAGATTGCGTAAAGATTATAGGGGAATTGTTTTATAGCTATCGCGTCATATAGTTTCAGGTGATAAGTCATCGCGTTTGGGGTAAATCGCAGGTAAATTAGGAGTACTCAAATTAATTTGAGCTCAATTTCTTCGGATATATACATAAGTGCAACTAACGTCATTGATATCTTATTTGAAAGGGTTTGAAAAAGGGCATCCCTTCCTCATATTTCCCATATCGTATATCCACGTTATAGCACACATAAGACATGTAATCCATGCGATCTACAGGAGGATAATTTCCTCGTGGCACGGTGGCATGAAAAACTTTAATATGGCTTATTTATTTTGATTATTTTAATTAAAATAAAGAAAATTTTGACGGATAAAAATTGCAAGTAATTTTTTTAAATTTTGTTGCTGTATTACAATCCTGAAAGACATTGTTTATAGCTTTTTTTTCAACAAATTAGAAGAATTTGTGGTCTTTTTCATATGGCACGAAATTTTTTTTTTTCAGAAAATGTGTCACAACAATTTTTTTTCCGGACGGCAACAGTGAATGTTACCTTAAATATTAAAATTTTAGTAAAAAGACTCATTGCTCTTGATGATCAGGAAGATTTGCTCTTAAAAAAATTTTGTATCAGATTTTCATTAATTATTTTGCGGAAATAGTACTTTTCTTTTGAAAAATCATTATATTAATACGTGGCCAAGAATTCTTACCCCCCCCCCCCCCCCCCTCCCCTCCACCTTTTTAATTAACTTAATGGCAACATATTTTCTTGAATTTTGTATTTGAAAGGTATTGACGATCGCTCCACTACAAATTGGTTTTTATGTTTATAATTATCCGTTTAGGCAGGTAAATAAATTAAATTAAATCAGGTGATTTCCCCTTCACAATTTAGAGCGAATAAACGCTTTACCCCATGCCACTGTGGCCTGTTTGGTCCGCCCACTATCTCAAATAAAGAATTGTCATTTTCGCTCCATATTCGCCCGCTCACACAACTTTAGACGAAGATCGTTCATACTTTGGCAAAATGGCAATTGGCATTCTGTTCATCCCTTCGATTTTCCTATATCCGGGAGCGGGTCAGATCTCTGGCTATCAAAATCCTGTATGACTAAACTGCTGTTTTTTCTATTTTTTTGAAAATACTGTACGACCAAAATTCTGTTTTTCAGAATTTTGTATTTCAAAATTCTGAATATCCAAATATCTGTATATTCAAAATGCTGTAAGTGTAAAATTCTGTTTTCCAAAATGCTGGTTATGTCCAAGTTCTATATTTTGAAGAAAAAACTTTAAACAATATCATTGTTAAGCACGTATAAATACAAATATAGAATTTTTTGCATTTACTTGTACAAAAATTCATTCAAGTACGATCTCTTCAAAAACGAGTAAATGTCTTATTTGAAACCAACGTTTTATTAACTCCATTTTCGTGAATATATTTCTGTTAAACGTCGATATGTGGAAATTGTAGAATTTAACGATGAAACTTAGAATTCTTCAGCAATATTGGTACAAGTCTGAAATGTTTTATTTGCAAAATTAATTATAGAATTTGAGTATTTTGAAGAGGTTTTACATTGACACCTTAATATGATGAATTTTAAACTAAAGGTACAAAATAGCTACATGAAATTTAACCCCATTGAAAAATAGCCTCAAACAAAAAATGAAAATTTTCCCCAACAATTTATATAAAAGCAACAACAACAACAAATGGATAATATTTTATAAATTCGGGTCATTTTTCATTGTTTTAGGGCTCCTTATCATTTTTTTAATTTTGTGGTTGAATTTCAGTATGAAAAGTGTTTTTTTTTTAAATTTAGTTGGGGTCATTTTTTCATTTTGAAAATGGGGTCATTTCTCCAATTTTGGGGATATTTATTATATTTTGTTTAGGGTAATTTTTCATTATGACCAAATGAGGCTTGAGTGTAGCAACTTTCCGAATTTTGTTTTCCTTACAATTTAATAGAAATTTAGACAGTAAGTATTATACAAGGACAATTGTTGTAATATAAGATTTCATTTCACTCAAACTTTCAATGTTCATTCTGTATTTAAGTAAATCTGTATGAGTAAAATTCTTTATTTCAATATTCTGCTTTTCAAAATTCTGTATTTAAAAAAATTTTTTTGATAATGTAAAAAAGTGCGCACTTTAGTAAAATGCTAAAAAGATAATAAGCTGCTAACTCGTTTAAACGTTTGGAAAAGCCAGTATTTAATGTAGCATCATACTAAAAATGCTTTAACGTCATACTAAATCGTCTAAAATTTTGCGTCAATGTAACTCCAGAGACCTCGAGACGTCGAGAAATGTCAAAATTTTCAATTTCACAAATCGGACCGACTACAATAACTGCCAACCAGAAGTTAAGAATTTAAATCAAATGCTAACTTGACTGCATCCCTGTTTATCGTGGTCTCTTTGAAACATTTACTAGGTAAATTTTATTTAAATTGTAACATACAAAAAAAATATTAAATCCTCAAGTTCAATTTTGTTTGCTCATTTATTGATGGCAGTTAATTTAAACAGGGTACATAACATTTGAAAGGGTTGGGGTCGAAATAATGTAGGGTCAAAATACTGTTTTTAAAATACTGTATTTCAAAATACTGTAACTCAAAATTCTGGTTACACAAAATTCTGTATTTTAAAATCCTGTATGGTCAAAATTCTGTTTGGTCAAAATTCTGTATGAGTAAAATTCTGTATTTCAATATTCTGCTTTTCAAAATACTGTATTTAAAAAACCGCTAAAAATTGGCACTTTTTTCAGTTTTTTGCCCATAACTTCTTTCTGGTGTACTTTTTGGCAAAAAAAAGTTATATGGCAACTTGTAGAAAACAAAATTTCCTACAAATATGGTATGCGTAGTTTTTTTGTACAACCAACACCAACAAAGCTATGAAGCTACCAAACAAGGCTAAAATTTTGTATTTTGTGAAATTTTCAGTTTCTTCCCACTTCGCAGGCTAATAACTTCTTAACTAGTGATTTTAGAGAAAAAGTCTTCATAACAAATCTTGTAGAGAATTTCATTACCTACAAATTTCATGTACACTATTTTATTTTGAGGTTAAAACATTTCGGCGAAGAGTGAGAAAGAGTTTTTTGCCCTTTTTTACGTTTTTATTAATTAGCTTCCTTCTATGTACGTCCGTACGATAAAAACTTCACTACTGTCTATATATATCTATTAAATTGTAAGGAAAACAAAATTCGGAAAGTTGCTACACTCAAGCCCCATTATACATATTATGTTCGTCTACATGAAATTTGGTCTTAATGAAAAATTACCCTAAACAAAATATAATAAATATCCCCAAAATTGGAGAAATTACCTTATTTTCAAAATTAAAAAATTACACCCCAACTAAATGAAAAAAAAGCCATTTTTCATACTTAAATTAAACCGAAAAATGAAAAGAAGCGCTTAAACAATGAAAAATGACCCGAATTCATAAAATATCAATTGTTTGTTGTTGTTGTTGCTTTTATATACATTTTTGGGGAAAATTTTCATTTTTTGTTTGTGGCTATTTTTCAATGGGCCAAATTTCATGTAACTATTTTGCACCTTTAATTTAAAATTGATCATATTAAGATGTCAATGTAAAACCTCCTCAAAATACTCAAATTCTATAATAAATTTTGCAAATAACACATTTCAGACTTGTACCAATATTGCTGAAGAATTCTAAGTTTCATCGTTAAATTCTACAATTTCCACATATCGAGGTTTAACAGGAATATATTCACGAAAATAGAGTTAATAAAACGTTGGTTACAAATAAGTCTTTTACTCGTTTTTAAATAGATCGTACTTCAATGAATTTTTGTACAAGTAAATGCAAAAAATTCTATTTGTACTTATACATGCTTAACAATGATATTCTTAACAATTTTTTCTTCGAAATATAGAACTTAGACATAACCAGCATTTTGGTAAACAGAATTTTACACTTACAGCATTTTGAATATACAGATATTTGGATATACAGAATTTTGAAATACAGAATTCTGAAAAACAGAATTTTGTTCGTACAGTATTTTCAAAAAAAGAAAAAAACAGAATTTTGGTCATACAGGATTTTGATAGCCAGAATTTTGACCCGCTCCCCATTTGAAAAAAAAAGATGATTTTTAGTTGAAAAATATGATTTACATAAAAAAATAAATGAAACAAATTCTTTAAAAACAAAAATCAAAAGTGTATTTTTAGAACATATACAGTTAGGTACTTTATGTAAGTTGTTCTCTTTTTTCCACCTGAGATTTTGATCCGATTTACTGATTTTGTTTGGAAAATAGAACACAAAGTGCGGCAATTATTTTTTTTTTTATTTTGAAAATAGAAGAAAGAATTTTCCAAACAATAATTTATATGAAAACATAACGTTTCCAAATACTCGTGTAATTCAAACTTATGCGTTTACATAAAAAAAATGTCACTTTACTTTTGTGTGATGGAAGTCCGTCTGTATTCCTGCTTTAAAGCGGAATTGTGACAACCGAAAACTTGTCCAGGATGAAAAAACTCCCCAAAAAATTGATTTTTTTTTATAGAAGGGAAAACGACATACATTTCTGGATATTCACAAGTCATTTCATATCACCATCACCAACATAAAGATGTCAAAGAAGAGACAAAATAAAAAAAAGTAAATTATTTGACTCAAAACTTTTTTTTTGTAGAATTATGTGTCCTGCTGGGGAGTGGCAACGTTTAATTTTTTTTTATGACGACCTTATAAGATGATACTAAAATCTAACAATAGAGATATTGAAAAAAGTAAGGACAATAGATAATTTTACCCCAGAGAACAGATTCATAAGACAATATAATGTGTAGGTATGAGTATATGTATGGAATCCGAGACATAAAAATAAAATACGCACGACTTGTTCGCACGTAATTACATACTTCCTCTTATAGTTTAAGTGGTTTAGAATGTGAAAATTTTTGTTATATATAACAAAAAAACATGTTTGTATGTACTTACATAAGTATAATTTATTTTTTTTCTTTTTATTAAATTAGAAAAAAAAATTGAAAAGCATGAAATTCGTTCTTTAAATTACTAAAAAATCAAATGAAATTTTCTTGAGCTTAAAAACAAAAAAGCCAAGAAATGATTTCTTTTGGGATTAGAAGAAATTACAGCTTTGACTGCTGAATACATATTAGATGGGTTTAAATCCGAAACTATAAAATTAAATTCTGATTTGCCCAGACTTACTTTTTTATCCTTACCCGTCTTTCTCATTTTTAATACAATTTTTTAAAATAAATTTGATGGCACAACAACTCTTGAAGAACTAGGGCCTAGTGACTAAAAACTCTCAATCATTCCTGTGTGCGTTTCTGCAGGAATGGAGGGGACCTACGGTGCCAAATCCGAACAGTTAATGTGAACGGCACTTTTCTATGACAAAAGATACTCTTGGAGGTTTTTGTCAGTTTCTCGCAAGAGGCAGTATCCCTGAAAAACACTTTTTTGTGTTAAGTGGCAGTGCCTGGGAATCGAACCCAGACCTCTGGTACGACAGTCTGGCACGGGCTAGTACAATACAATCTTTTGCATAGATTAAATTAAATTAAACTGTTTTTTTTTTGGTATATGCATCAACGATTAGCTTCCGTAAACGATTAGACACCTCCTCCCAAGATGTTCTTAACTCTTATCTCGTCCTGAGCTGGAGCACAGTCTTTAGAGTGCCAGCAAAGACGTAGTGTCAGAGCACGACAGCTCTAAATTAAGTGTATTGGAAAACTAGAACTTGGTGAACAAATTTGTCGCTACAATTCAAGAATATTAAATAAGATTGGAAACTTATCGTAAACAGCAATCAAAATATTGCTCCTTCCTCTTTGTAACATTTCTTTTCGTTATCTTTCACACTTATAGTAGCCGTGACGTGATGGTTAGTGCGATAGACTGTCACGCCGGAGGCCTAGGTTCGATCCCCAGCCTCGCCAACTAATAATAATTTTTAAAATAAAACGGATACAGCCTTGCGAGGAATTGACAAAACCTCCAAGAGTATCTCTTGTCATAGAGTGCCGCTAACGTTAGCCGTTCGAATTTGGCAATAAACTGTAGGTCCCCTCCATTCCTGCAGACACGCACACAGCAATGGTTGAGAGTTGTAAAGTCACTAGGCCCTATAGTTCTTCATGAGCTGTTGTGCCGTAAAAATATATTTATTTTATTTATATCATTCACTCGTATGTTATTTTTTACTTGAATAATATTATGCTCAAGCAAATTGTATTCTGTCAGAAGGATTTTAATTGAATTTACTTAAATACACATATTATGTTAAATTTTCATCTCCATCTACCCCAACCGAACATAAAACTAGCTTGCCTAATGAAGAAAGAATGGCTGTGCAATTATACCAATTAAATAAATAGAAAATTCTCCAAATTGCATTTTTACTGCATGAAGATAAAGAAAGAGAGAAAATGAACAGTTCTTAAACTTCTATCAATCACCCATCCCTCTGGGAACTTGGGATTGCTCAACTGTTTCATTGATATTTTACATCTATTTAAAATTAACTTTAATTTTGCAACGAGTTTATTCCATTCATGGAGATACTGTTCGTATTCAACTTTAATAAACCGTCTGTCAAACTATCACTTCCACACTTACGAAGCAGAAAGTGTCAATTCGTTTCTTCTGCCATTAATAGCAGCTACTATGGGTAGAAAATCTAGGAATTTTCCTTATTTAATTTGCAACAAAGGGAACATAAAATGAAAAATTAAAAAACACAGGAAAACTACTCTATATAGTTCCACCATTCCTCCACACTCACTGGCGTGGCGGGAATTGACTCATCCAACAGGACAACGTAACTATTCAGAGATGTAAAAGTATCTTTGAACGTCTCAAACCAACCAGAAAGTAGTACGCAATCTGTATAGAACAGAGAACAATTTGTGCTGAATTAAAATATACATATAGCAATGTCGACGACGACGATAACAGAGAAACAGTCTGTCACATTTACCTACCTTGTGAAAGGACAAACTGCTCTAGGGGGAGATTGGGTCGTGAGAGGAAAATGCATTGTTGAGTAGGTCTTTGGTCTTGGCTTTCTTTGATGGAGAATACGACTTAACTGAATGAATTTGTATACAGGATGGCTTGAAAGTCATTTTGGCATAATCGCTAAAGAAAATTAAAAAACATGATTGGGTAATTCATCATGATATACAAAAAAAAAATAAAGAAGAAAAGAAAATCTCAGATTTGAGATTCTTTTTTTATGAATGATAATTGATAACGTTAATAATTTGAAGAATTTTTTTACAAATGGAAAAAGCGAGCTTACCTTGCGAATGTTATTTTCAGAATAATGAAAATACTTCGTGAGAAATATTGGATCGGGCAAAAACGTAAAAGTAATTGTTACCAATATTTTTACAAAAATGTTTTTTAGGTAGGAATAAATCGTTCCTGAAGTCAAGTAATCTTTTAGGCCAGTTAATATCAAGACTAATGCCAGATTCACACTATAGTACAGCCTACAGCCTAAACCCATGGGCCGATTTTAATTAAACTTGATATAAAGTGTTTTCGGGACATTACCCCGACACGTTTTTTTCCTTTTATGTTTAGGACCAAAAATAACGGTACCTGCCATATAATATTGTTTCGCATTTTTGGAAAATCTTATTTTTCTCAAAAATGGCTCGACAGATTTTTCTAAGATTCTTCTTGTAAAAATTAAATTTCCAAAAAATGGTACTTCCCATAGAACCATTTTTTTATTTTCGTTTTTCTAGAAAAGGAATAAACTGATTTTGATAATTTTTTTATAGAGAAAAATTTTAATAGTTCTGTATACCAAAATTGTCCAAAAACCATTTGGTTGATTTTTATGAAACTTGGCGGCACCAAGCGGTTTTTTTTACATTATCTAAAATATTTTATACAAAACTTTTTCTTATAGTCAAAATTAACGGTACCTTCCATATAAATGTTAAAAAACCGTTACAGAAAATATAAATTTTCTCGAAAACGAATCCTACGATTTTGATTAAAATTTTTTGTGAATACTAATATTAGTATGGTCTACGATCTGCTAAAAACAAAATTTACAGTTAGACATTATTAATGGTACCTCTCATAGAACCATTTTCTTTATTTTGGACTATCTCATTATGTGTCTAACCGATTTAAATTAAATTTTGTACACAAAAGCTTCTCAAAAGTTGAAATATTACTGCATATCAAAATTTCCAAAAAAAAAAAAACAAACATTTGGGATTTAAAAAAAAAAAATCAATTTTTTTTTTTTGAAAATTCAATATTTCAAAAACGGGTAGATAATTTTTTTTAGAAATTTAATTCTTAAGTCGACATAAATAAATACTAAGAAAAGTGTGTACCAATTTTTTCTCTTAAAAATGTTTACAAAATTTTATATATAAAAAACTAATTTAAAAAAAAAACCGCTCCTACGATTTTGAAGTTTTTTTCTCAGAAACTAAGATTAGTTAAAGAAATCAGATGGTGTACTTTTTTTAGCTCTCAAAACAATTTAAGAAGACTTTTTAATAAATTTATTTCGAATTATGTTTATTTTTAATAATTTTTCAACTTAAGCTCTAACTTACATGTATATAATATAATACTAGTTTAAACTAAAGGCTCCCGTTAAAAAAATTTATTTACTTATAATACACTCAATCCTTAAAATTCGAAGAAACTTTTACTACAAAGAGCAAGTTTGTGCGATCCAGTCGTGCGTTTTATTTATATATGGGTCAATATTTCAAAACATTAATATTTTGCAATCGAAAATGATTCAATTTCTCTTCTCAACACAATATACCTACTCATCACAGGATTAAGTATTCTTGTTTCATTTTTAGTCTAATTGTGATTCTGATTTGCTGCTTTATTTTGAAAATTTATAAACGCAATACCCTAATGACAATGAGACTTTTAAGAACCAGAAACATTCGATTTTAATGATGAAAGATTCAGAAAAATAATAATAGTGATCTCAATTGAGAACTAATAGAATGTGACAAGAATTCTCAAACTTTTATGTTAAGCAAGCAAAATGAAAACAAAAATTAAAATAGAAAATTCTAAGTCAGTTTGAGGTTCCAATATTCTGTCCACATCCGGCAATTGATTTATTTCCGTTTTCCATTCAATTCCATCAGGTATCTCCCTTAACAATTCAAAATGATATATTTTTTTTTTTGCATTTTTCTCCTGCGATGTTATTTTCAGCAGAAGCACTTAGTTTATTCAAAAAGGTAGTCCACTATATTGAACAACAACACAACGAGTGTTTGGAGATAAAATTAATTCAGAATTTTCCACCACTCAGGTATTGAATACGTTCTATGTACATTGACTCTTACTATATAGTGTGCTCTATACTGTCCGGCGAGAGAAGGACCTTTTTTCCAATTCCCAATTGGAACCAATGACTGAAGATAGCTATAAAAATGAGAAATTCTAAATTGGGTTTTAGATTTCATCACTTGGACAGGTGTATTTTATTTTTGACTTAGTTAGGGAGAATTCTAAAGTTCAATAAGTTCAAGTCAATAGAATGGAATGAAGGTTTGCAGAAATTGGACACTTGTTAAAAAAAAAGCCTTCCCCAGTTTCACAATGTTTAAACTATTCTTTTGGTTTAAATTTGAGTTCAACACAAAATTCAATTTCACAATGTACGTTTAAATCTAAACTTAGTTCAATCTGCAGTTTAAGTTAAACGCTTGCATTCTGCCGTTTAAATATAAACTCTCCCACTTATAAAAGAAAATTTTTTCTCATGTTCTTCGCTCATGTGTTTCTCTTTCTCCTTAAAAGAAATTAAAAATGAGAGAATTGCGCTGACTGCGCATGCGCTTCAGAAAATATGGTAAGGTAGTTCGGTAATATAGTTCGATTAATGAACTTAAGTTCAGTTTATGCTGTGAAACCCAAAGAGTTGAGCATTAAATTTAAACTTTAGTTCAGGCTCAGCTGATCTTAAGAGAACTATGAAACCGGGGGTTAGTAAATATATTTAAAAGGATTAAATTCTGGTTTCTTTTTTTTATTCAAAGTTTGTTAAATTAGTTGCTACGAGCTCAACTTTTTACTGGGTCAAAAATATTTGTTCATTTTGCTCAGTTTTACAAAATTTTGCAAGCCTCTTTTTACTTATTTTTAATTTTTTTTGGCTTATTTCAGCCATCATTTGTCTCTTTAAAAAAAAAAAATTATATGTAGTTCCTGCTTGAAAGCTTAGTTCGGTGAGCTCTTGAAGTCACTGAATTATTTCAATTGGCATTACTATTTACAATTACAATGTATTTTAAATGCAGCAGTAATGCCAATGCAAAATATTTTAACGAATGGGTATGGCCCACTCACTGTTTCGAGAATTCGGATCCTGTTTTTTTTTTTTTTTTTAATTTAACTGCCCTTTATCTGTTTGGACACTAACTGTACCAAATTGATACTTTTTTTGTTGCAACTCTTTTTCTCTCTGATCAAGTAGAACCAATATCAGTTTTAAGAACAGAGTTGAAAAAGAGGAATGGCTAAGGGAAATACCCAATTTTTAATAGCTCCATGAGTCCATGGGCAAGTATTGAATTTGTCTTTAAAAAAAACGTCGATTTTTTTTTAACCACAAAATACACGCTACGGTGATAGAGAGGTCCTAAAGGCTTATATGTGGGTTTCGTCAAACCGTTTGTCGTCCTGTACATCTGTAGAACTATACTGTAATTCGAGCTTCAGCCTAAATTAATTTGCTTCCAATTTGCATTTTTATGTCATTCTCTAGAGGGCTAGAGGTTATTAAATTCAAGTTTTTATTTATTTATTTATTGAAATAATTTACAAAATAAATTTATAAATTACTTATTTAAGGCATCAGGGTAGCTAGACCATATGATGCCGTTTTATAGATCATCTATAAAGAATAAGCTCATACGATGAAGTTATTTTTCTTTTTTAATTTTTTCAAAAAAGCTCTTACGATTTTGACTAAGCTTCATACTATTGCTTAAGGTATTGGGCGATATTGTAGAGATTATTTCAAAAATGTTTTACATTACGAACTCATTTTTCTCCAAAAGAAAACAAATTTTCTTCTTTTGAAAAATCCAATAATTTTTTTTTTCAATTTCTTTAAAATCTTATAAATTGCTAACACAGCTAAAAAATGCCTCTCTGAACTATATAAGCTTAGAATATTTCAGGAAATCGTCGCGTCGAGAAGAAAGAATTTTGAGGTCGGATTTCAAGACAAAAAAAAATCATTAGAAAAGTTTAGTCTGGTTCCAGAGTCAAATTACATATAATATAAATTTACAATTTATGTGTGTAAATTAAATAAAAAATATATACATATCAGGGTTGCCACTTTGCTGAAATTGCAGTAGATCTACTGCATTTTTTTCTCAAAAAAAATCTACTGCCTTTAAATCAAATCAACTGCATTTTTTGTTTTACAAAAAAAAACAAACAAGTAATTTTTCAATTTTGTCATTGATTGCATTCATTCTAATTCTTCAGGAAATACTCACATCCTACTTAACTTATAACTATCTACTGCTTTTAACTATATCGACTATATTTTGATGAATATTGAAAGCTGACGGAAATCTTGTTTTTGTTAATTTGCGTTATTTTTAATGTTGCAAATTGTAACAATATTGGCAAGTTTTTTAATAAAATTTGCACAAAAAGGTTAAAATTTTCATGAAGCAAATGCAATTGCACTTTATATACATTTCTTAAGCAGTGATGCACAGTGTTGGTAAAGGCCAAAGTCATGAAAGACTTAGTAGCGACAGGGAATTGAAAATTAAAAAATAGTTTTACCTAATTAATACGACAAATTTTCTTTTTGTTTGAGATAACTTATGGCCTGATATTTAACAATAGGTATGTATTTTTAATAACAAATTTTTTTGATGAAAAATTTGTTGATTATTTTTTTTTTTTTTTAATTAGCTATAATATTTTTTTTGTTTAATTTTAATCTTCCTCGTTTTTTGAAAAAAATAATGATAAAACAGATCTACTGCAAAAAAGTTCAATCTACTGCATTGTTTCTGTGAATCTACTGCGGAAAGTTTGACGAAAAGTGGAAACCCTGATACATATATGTACATGATGTAGGGGAAGAGCATACATACATTTAAAAGTTTGAAATTTGCTGTGAAGTGTGTAATATTGTAAATTGAAATATTTTATTATTTTCTTATATTTAAAACGACCTATAAGGTATTTTTCCTTGATTTCCCAAAGTAAGAAAAAAACACCGAATAGTTTTTTTTTAACTAATTTATCAATAAATTTATTTTATTATTTTTTCAATTTTCACTGATGTCACCGCAACGACACGTTAACTTCATCCTTTGCTATCTCACTGTCCTGTTCTATATAATGCATGGAAATTTAATCCTTTTCTCTTCCTATTTTAATGTTAATTTTTTGTCTTTTCTTATTGTTTCGATGTTTATATGCACGTCAACATCGTTAGGAGCTCTTTGTTTGTACACATTTGATTTTATATCTACCCTCTTGACAAACATTTTGTTGTGAAAGAGCAATTTTCTCTGATTTTTTACACCTACTAAAATGCATTGCTTTGTCTCAAGTTTCACATTGTTATTTTATGTTTGTATTATTCTTTCAACATAGTACCTACCTACATTTACAATACATAGGTACATATGTATATGTAGTAAATGTATGTATTGTACAGTGTACATAAATGGAAAGGAAGGGATAATAGAAAACTAAAATACATCATCAATCCTAGATTGCTTGAAAGCAAACACGAGTTAAAAAGCTTAATTCCGCTTCTTTATAGTCTGTTTGCTGCTATGGCATTAGCAATATCATTGAATAATTAATATTTTACTTTAAGGGTTTACACTTTATGATTTTCAATACTTTTCGTTTATCTTACAAAAAAAAAATAATAATTAGATCACTCGTATTGGACTTCAAAATAAAATTGAGAGTTAAAAAAGACTTAAGTGTACTTCTTTACTTACAAAAAAAAATAATACATTTTTGTTGTTTCATTTTTTTAATAACCTAAATTAATTTTTCTTTTGCAAACCTAGGGCATACTAACAAACATTTTATAATACAAACATTTTATAATACAAAGTTTATACTTCTGAAGTAAAAAAGCCAATTAGCAAACTAATTGCAGTCAACAAGAAGATATTTTTGAGACCATCTGCGAAAAGTTTTGAAGTATTCTAAACTTGAATCTAGTACTGTAGATGGCCACACCTTCAATGTCATACTATACCTTTTTTTTAAATTCATCAATCCATTCTAATACATATTCTGTTTTAAAAGTCCAGAATTTTAATCTCATAACTTCGAACACGAGTTTTTATAAAAACCATTGAAACGTTGTGAAGAAGATTTGGAAACACAAAACCCCAGCTTTGAATTTATATGGATAATATGAAATTACATATCTCGAAATATTAAATCATTTATTTATGACAGTATAAAATTTAAAAAATTAAAAAAAAAATATATCCATGGTTTTATTTTCCTTAAAGTGGCATCCTTGGCTTTAAATGCTTCTATATCGGTTTGCTGCAGCCACTTCATCTCTGACTTTTTAATAGAACTGAGTGGTAGTTTAATAATGCAATTTCTAAACGCTTACAAACATAGACTAAAGTGCCAACGCATACCATCTGAAGAATTCCTGTGTCAAAAATTTGTCTAAGGACTGCACTTTACTTTCGTTTTAAAAGTCTATCCTTTCATTTACGATAGGTAGTAGAAAAGTTAGAATTTTACATAAAGTTACGACGACATTCTGATGTTGGGATGTGAATTCTGGAAAATATATGGAATATTGATACACTCTACTGCAGGATTGTATGTGTAAGTACATATATGTAGGTATAGCAGGGATCGATATTTTGATACATTTTTAATCGCATCCACACTCACATAGAGAAAATGTTTACCAACTTTGATATTGAGATAACCGATGCCATTAGAGTTTGGTATCGTGCACCATTTATTATTAATTATTGACAATTTTAGGCAGTTAATTTGACAATTAACTAAAAATTCCCTTAGGATTTATAGGAATTAGCATTTCTGGAATATCCATTTCTGCATACACCCACACAGGAATGGTTGAGAGTTGTAAGTCACAAGGCCCTGGTTCTTCATAAGTTGTTTTGCCACCAAATTCATTTTATTTACTTAATTTATTTGTATGGAATAATGGAAAAAATGGGTGTCCTGTTAAGATGACGTCAACTTAGCAGGTTAACTTTCTCAAAAATAGGGATACATTGTCAGGGAGTGGATATATATTGAAAACTACTTAATTGTTAATTATTGCAAAAAATTGCTAAAAAAATAAATCGCTGTTTTGGTTTGCGAAAAAATGGGTGTCCTGCTAAGTTGACTTTATCTGCGCAGGACATTCATTTTCTCGCAAATCAAAACGGCGATTAATTTTTTTTGCGTAACTACTTAAAGGCCTTCCACACTATCCCACTGAGTATTAACACATGTCAAAAACAAAATATGAAATCACATCCCACACGACTTGACAGCCTATCTCACACAATTTGATATGTGTTCATACATGAAAATTTTAGGATTGGTTCTAAAACCATCACACATTCTATCCCACTTGGGGGTTTGAGGTTATGGTGAATTGATTTTTTGGCTTCAGGTGTGGAAGCAAAATATGAAAATCGTTTCTACACACAAATTTGGCAGTCGTAAGTAATTCTATCACACTTTTTTTTTGACATGTATTAATACTCGATGGGATAGTGTGGAACGGCTATTAACAATTAAGTAGTTTTCAATATATATCTACTACTACAGCTTATCCCTATTTTTTTAGAAAGTTGACGTCAACTTAGCAGAACACCCATTTTTCAACAAACCAAAAAACAATTCATTTTTTTTTTGCGTAACTAATAAACAACTAAGTAGCAGTTAATAACTATTTACTTTTTAATATGCAACGGAAAAAGTGACCTGCTATGTTGATACACGTGAAAAATAGACAGAATGAAGTTGACTTCAATTTTAAATTAAAAAGAGCTGAAGCTTCCGGTTTAATTTAAGAGGTTTTTATTTTTTTTTCTAACTACTCTCTGTGGTCACATTAGCATGTTTTATATCGTGTCTAATTTTGTTGCTGGTGACTACAAAAACGTGAATCGTTTTTTTTTATCAATTCAGGATGATTATATTTTTTCATGAATTTATTATTATACGTTTGGATTTGGATAGAAGAAAAAATGGAAGAGAGATGTATCAAAATTATACTCGTATATGTGTTGTGTGTATGTACATTTGTACATACATACATATATATCATCTAAAATTGGTACTTCTGTACTGCAAAATACGTATCCAACATTTTGTCGACTATATGAGTTAAGGCAAAGTTTGAAGTCCTTGGGATGTTTTTTATTAAAAACTAATGGTCTTATTAATTAGATTTTTGGCTGTTTAAAGTATGTCTAAGTATTTCGAAACAGTCGGAAATATGCTTTATTTAATAAAAAAAAAATATTGCATTTCTCAAGGTTTAGACAATAGATTACGTTGTCTAAGGCAAGATAAAAAACGAAAGATCACTTTAGCAACAGTTAGAAAGGTTTTTTTAAAAATTTGGAAGGCTGTCTAAAGTTAGGCAATGTTTATTAATACGACCGTAAAACTCTATCTCGCTTTTTTAGTATAGTTAAACACTCGAAACACATTTTTTTTATTAAAAATAGTTCTAAAAGTATTGAAAAGTGGCAAAACAAACACATGAAATGATTTTTTTTAAATGTAGATAGGTACATCATTTTAAGTTAACACGACAGGTTATAGTCAATTTCTTAAATTACTCTGAAAAATTTAAATAAAATTGTTTAAAAAATGTTTTCGATCAGTGCTTAAACCATGTTATACCTAGACCCTTGTCAATAATTATATTAAGGTAAGATTTTGTCTTGAAAAAAAAAACAGAAGATAAGTACATACGTAAAAATTTTAATTTTCTAATATGAAGTTAAAAATTAAATTTCGCAAAAAACTCATCTACTCATATTTTGGAAATATCAAATTTTTAGAAAATAATTTTGAGTATTTGTATAAAGCTTGACTTACAACGTTGAACAATATATTTGTGCGGTTTATAAGTTTCCGGAATACCAAGTTAGTTCTACTGATAAAGAATAACAGCCCTATTAATAAAAAGTCACTGTCCGCTCCTTAACACACGTGTTAGCTAGCACACGGATAGAGAACTTGTCCGTTGAATAACTTTTATTATTAATAAACATATCATAATAGTTCCAGTCTGTACCAACACTTCATCAAATCGTGGAAGTATTCTTATACATGTGTCACACGCATGTGAAAAATATGCTTGTGGTTGAACCGCGGTTATTATGAAATGTAAGCATGATAGTGTGGATTGTGAAGTTATCCATCCCTTAAACGCCAAATTTGGCGAGTTAAAGTTATCTGCTCGCTGTCGGCATGTCACAGACCATTACATATTAAATTAATAGGAATTGCAAATTGACAGATGTGTTAGTCTTATCTTTCCGTTGTTTTTCGTTTATTGATACGGGGGTTAATCAATATAGGTAGTTAAAACCAATGTGAGTTTTCCAACATAGCGAAATTGAGCCAAAAAAAGTATGAAATACCAAATCAACTTTTAAATTAGTTAGGGCCCAGTTTTACAGTGCATATACTTAACTTATGCATACCGGAATAAGTAGCACTTAATATTATCCTCAGTTTCCTAGCTTAAGTAGGTAAGTAGGAATTAAGTCCCCAACATGGGAGACTTACATAAATGCCTCATTTAGGCAAGTATGCACTGAGATAATGTGTCCCATATTTTCCACTTCCTTCAAATGTGAAACTGGGTCTTACCATCTTTGTAGCGACAAAAATTAATTTTAAAATTGATGTTTTGTTGATTAGAAATTAAAACAAAAAAAAAAGAACATTTTTATGATATTTTGAGCATTGCAATTTTATAGGTTTCCATCTTCATGATGTTTGAATAGTGAACATTTTAAAACAAGCTTAAATACACATATTAGTTTAATATTTCATAATTTGTATACAATTTATATAATTTAATTGATGTTAATTTTTTTTTTTTCAAACTCTCAAAAAAATACGAGAGCATAATTTACGGCAATTTGCAGAGTATGGTTAGGTTAAGATTAATAAATGAGATAAATCTGCAGAAGTCTGTTGATTTCGCATCCGACAAAATAAAAAAAAGGAATAAAGCATACATAAATAAATAATTTTAAAGAGTTCTGAAATAAATTTCATATATTTTCCGATAAAATCTCATTTTTCCATTTTTTTTTCATTTTTATTTTTTAATGGAAATTCTTTAAAGTGATAAAAAATCAACCCCAGCACGACTTTTCCATTCAGAACAATTGATTAAATCTTAATTATTTTAACCCTTCACTTTTGGTGGAAAGGTTATATTGTCGGTTGTACACATTCATATAAGGTGTGTAGTACAGGGTGACTCATACAAAAGTGAAGGAGATTCCTAATTTTCTTAATAACATTTATTTTAATACATATAAAGCAAGGCATCTTGCCTTAAATGTAGAACGATTCTGTTGAAAAGTATTAATTAATAATAACTTTTTATTTTCATCTTGTAATTTTATTTACCATTCCAATTTGGAAAAGCATCCAGCCCTCGACATCGTGTTTTTTTTTTTTTTTTTCGTTTGTTTCTTAAAAAAAAAAACAAGCAGAATATAAAAACAAAACGTGATAGATCTAGATTAAAAGATCTTGCTAATAATCCAATAATGAAAAGATAAGAACTCTAACGAAAAAATTTTAAGAAAGTCAAAAGTAGTGGAAAAATGATTTTTTTGTTCAAAAAAATTTTTAAATTCTGTGGTTAGTGGTATCTACTATTTATGAGCACCAGATTGAAAAATATATAAGAAAAAATGATCAATTACCTTTAGGTAAAAAACTTCGAAAACGTAATCACTCTATTACCGTTATGCAAATTTGTTTGCCAAAAATCTAAATTGCAGTTTTCTTATTCAAATTCACTCACTGACCCAACTTTTTCGGTCTTTCTTGGATCTTTGTTAAACTAAGTGTTTCACGTATACGCATACCGACTAACATTCTTTTGTATCTACGGGCATTTTTCTCCACACCTTTCCTTAGGCCATGTGCGAATTGGGTTAAAATCGCGTTAAATTTTATCCGAAGATTAATTATTGACACTATTTAGGTTAATCTGTACGTAGAAATGTCAAAATTAAATCTCGGATACAATTTAATCGAAATTTTAAACGAATTCGCACACGGCCTTAGTTCATCTTTACAAGTTCTTGTCTTGCGAAGACATAGTTTTCTTTTTGTTCTTTTTTCTTATAATTTTCTTGGGAAAAATTGAGAAATGGTTACTTTTTTCGTTCATTTCGTCTTTTTGTTGTGCAATAAAATATTTTTGTAAATTGTATTCATCAAAATAAAAGTGTCTTGAACTGGAAAAAAAAATACTTTGTTTGTAAACTCAATTGGAGAAACTTGGTATGAAAAAAGAGCTTTTTTGTAGGTAATGTAGAACTCAAGTGGAGAAGTACTTTTTTTGCGATTCGTTTCAGATCCGTTTTGGTTTCGATTTTCGCTGAGTATTGTGAAATTTCACTCTTACAATGCATGCGCAAATGGGTCAGTCGTAAATCTAATATCCATACTAATTTGAGCCGACAGACGCAGTTTTGCGGATCCGTACGCGGAGTCCTCCATACGATATTGGCTACGTGTGCGGATCCAAAACGGACTCTTTTGCTTAAAGGGTAATAACTAACTTAAGTCAAAGTCTCTATATGGCAGCTACTCATTCTAGATGAGCCAAAGAAAAAACTCAAATTTTCCGTCTAGGAAATTATATACAAAAAATGCTCTACCAATTTCGATTACAACCTCGATTTTTTTTCGCCCACGAAATCTACTCTAAATACTTGTACTAGTCCCTAGAAAGCAAGTAAAAATAAAAACTGTAATACCCTGTACTATCTTAACTGTAAAGTCAAAACAATGCAATCAACCATTTCGAAATGAACATGTAATCCAGTCAGTCTTACATTCACTGTGTGGAATTGGAAAAGCACTGATGCTGAAATTATCTACGAGTATGAACACAAACCCAAGGTGAATTTCAGAATTTAAATTATTTTTATTTTCATTTCATATAAAATATTTATTTCAAAAAATGTAATGAGTTGTGACTAAAAATATATTTGGTATATTTCAGTACTAGTTTTGTAAAACCTATTCATATCCATGTTTTGGAGTTAAACTTGAGTTTACTTCTGGAACATGGCTTATTCCATTTTTTTTTTTCGAAATGACTCTTATTGTATACTAATATGTACTAAAATTATCTTTTAAAAATTTTGTATTTTTTATGGCGAAAAAAAAATGCAGCGCAAGAATAAGGTTTTGACGTTTTTTTTGAAAAATTGTATTACTATTTAACTCAACAAAACAAATTTTAAACCAACAAAACAACAACGTTTTCTCTTTGACAATATTATTATACATTAATCAACAAATACATACATCTTCAATGTCTAGCTTTATTATGGCTTTGTATAATAAAAGTAGATTCATACCATATAGTCGTGAATTTTCTTTAATTCTCATTCCAAATTGTTTGATTAATCTCCTGGTGGAATTTTCCGTTAAAAAAATGAAAACCACAAAACAATCCAGTAAATCCGGAACTATAAGCGATTTAACTTGTAAAAATAAAGCCATTTCCTTGAGTTCGAGATAATAAATTGAAAAAAAAATCTCTTCTCTCTTCAGTTCAAAAACTGGTTTATTATTTATGACTATCAGAGCCTTCAGAATGTTCCCCTGGGGTTAAATATGAGTTGATTAAATTTTTCAAGCGAAAAATATATGAAAATAATGTTTTGCCCAGAACATCTTCAAATCAATATCAATTCGACAAATATTCAGTTGTTAAAGGTGGTGCTGCCGTGTTAACTAAAAATGATGTATCTACCATTTTTTTATGATTATAGAATTTTTTGTGTGCCTTTTCTTTAATTGTTATAAAACTATTTTCCATAAAAAAAAATGTGTTTCGATCAATTTACTGCTCAAAAAGTGAGATGCAGCTTTAGTTGTTAATAAAAAGAATCCCAAATATTTTAAACTTAGCCTAAACTCAAAGTATGTATGTTGATATGTAATATTTTATTGATCAGTTAGGTCAAGATTTTTAAAGTTAAAGTTTTTCAAGGTCATTAGAGATTTTCAGCACCTTATTTATGGGATGATCGATAAAGTATGTATATATCCTCTGAAAGGTAACCTAATTCTTATAAAAGGTCAGGCAGTTTCAGAAATCGGTCAGCTGTATTTATGAATTAAAAAAAAAAAATAAGTCCATTGACCTTTAACCTTGATTTTTTTTAATTATAAAAAAAAGAAATCTAATTCCAATTCCAATTTCTAAATAACCTTTTAGATACTTTATTTATGTTTTTCGAATATCCCATAAATGAGGTGCTAACAGTCTATACGACCTTGTACGACCTTAACAAAATTTCAAAAAATTATTTAAAAAAATCTATGGCTGACCAATTACTGAAACAACTTGATGTTTTATCACTATTTGGGGGCCTTTAAAATGATATAGGTACTTGTTTAGCGAATATAGGTACCATACATAAGGTGCCAAAAATAGCTGATAACCTTGAATCACTCGAGATTAACCCGGGATTAAAAATTTTTTAAGCCTGAAAATAGTTGACTTTTTATGACCAATTACTGACCTTTCAGATGGCATGCTTTTTTATTTATTAATTTTGATTATTATTTATTTTATTTTCATCAATAATTAAGAGTGTGCAAACCCAAGTGGACTAAAGAAGTATATAATGTATACAGAGTGATTCACCTACGATGCGACAAAAAGATAGAAGATGTAGGTTGGGTCCAGATAAGAAAAAAATCGTATGGGAGGGAGGATCTATTTTCCCTCCCCCCCTCCCTTTTGTCGGGAGGGGCAATTTTCTAAAAAAAATGGCTTAAACTCTGTTCTTTTATTTTATTTTTAAATAAATCTGTTTTAGGGAACAGTTGTTAATTTTCAAACTCAAATTTTTAAAACAATAATAAAAAACAAAAATTCAAACTGATTTTTTTCAAAATTTTACGTAATTAATTACTAATTTTGTTTCCAAAATTCAATGCTCTTATTAGTTTTTATTCAAAACAGAAAACCGGATGCTACAATGTCTTTTGGTTTTTGAGAAAATTCAAAATAACGGGAAGGACAATTTTCTAAAATAATTGATTTAATAAAAAAAAAAATATTACAAAACAATTTTAATCGTCACAACGGCAGGTATACCTTTTTGCAAAGCCGAACAACTCTTTTTTAATTTTGTTTTTAATTAAAGCTTTTCTAATGAACAACTTTGCAAAAATTAATTTTCAAACATAAATTAAAAAAAAAATTAAAAAATTGTGTTCAAACTAATTTTGTTCAAAATTTTACGTTATCGACCCATTTGCTGAAACGAAACTTAAATATTTAAGTTCAACATAAGAGCTTATGTGACAGTTTACGCTGAGGAAAAAGTAGAACATAAGAGTTTAAGTTGAACATAAATATTTAGGCCGTGTGTGAATTGGATTAAATTTGATCCCAAAATTAAATTTTGACACTATTGAGGTGAATATAAAACGTCAAAATTTAACATGGTCCGGGGGCACGTTAAATTTGTGCTGCTAGATTAAATTTTGACGTACAGGTTTTGTTTGTTTTCATGTGCATAAAAAGAACAAACATGCATTAATAGGTAACTCAAAATATAATTAAATGATTTGACTCTAAAATTATTATGAAAAGGTTCAACGCCAATTTGTATTATCTTGTTTCTAGAGCCACAATGAAGACTACTAGATCCTTGCTTGCAGAGAAGTAGAAGTAGAACATTAGTTTTTTGTCTTGGATACAACTTCTTTTGCGCTACGAGTTTAAATTGACGCAAAATAGAACCCCGAATCTGGTGGTTAAAGTGAAATTCTTAGAAAAACACATCGTTCTGAATGAAAAGTCTCCATACAAAAGGTCATTACATCTCAAAGATGAATGGATTGATACCCTTTATTCCTCTGAAGAACAACATTTGCTAATTGCAGCAATGATAACGAACATTAAATAATTAAATAAAGTTGCCAGCTCAGTGTGACCACCACAAGCGGCCAGAGTTTTTTGCGTCTTGTATTTTTGTTCTGCAGCTGCTTGCAACAGAATACGAACCATAAGCGTTCTTTATAACATGCCCAGGGTAAGAGCACTCATTAGAATGGGCGTTTAATTTTTTAACTCGCGAAATTTATTACAAAAAAATGTGTTCTACTTTGTTCCAAAACTCGCGGACGGAAGAAAAATATGAGAATTAAAAAAAATCCGATTTAATTGAATTCACACAGCAAAAAGATGAATTTGTATTCACCCCTGCAGAAACGTCAAAATTTAATGTGGGATCAAATTTAATCGAAATTTTAAACGAATTCGCACACGGCCTTAAGTTTCGTTTCAGCAAATGGACCTAAGTAGTATTTTTTTTTTTTTAACTTTTGATGTTTCTATTAATTTCTATTCAAACATTAAAAACTGGATGTGTAAATGTCTTTAAGTTTAAAAAAAAAAAAGAGTTTTTTATCAAAAAACATTAGATCCGTTCTTGAGCATAAATCCTAGATGAGCTAAATCAAAAAATCGAATTTTCCTTCTAGGGAATCACATAAAAATGCTGTTTACAAAATTTCAAATGAGAAGAAGGATAACAAAAACAATAGAAAACGTATGGTAATTGTTTTTGTTTAGTGGAAATAAAATTCAAATGGAAGTTTTTTGCGACCTTTGATGCAGCAGTTAGATGCTGTCATACCTTTCTAAGACGCATAATTTCAGTTAATTATTACGGACATAAATATTTAGCAGCAATGACAGGCTGCAAATAATATTTTTCTAGAGGAAGTTGTTGTATATATCGCAAGTTAAAATTTTCAGAATCTCACTTGGATTGGCAGGATGTAACTGAAAATGGTAATATTTTCATATATACCACCAGTGCCCCGTAGACTACAAAAATTACTGACGTTAGTTGACCTAAATAAAAAATTCGAACTTCCCCTTATAGAATAATAGAATAAGAAGATAAAAATACTCTTTACCAAATTGGAAGCGAATCGGTTCACCCGTTTAGGCTCTAGGTGAAACTACAGAGGAGAGGACGCACGGACGCACAGACCGACGGAAGATATGGTGAATGCGAAACCAAATTTTTCGGACTTCTTAATCCTCGTAGTGTTAGTTTTGATTACAACCTCGACATTTCTTTTCACACGAAACCAAAATGCTTGCTCTATAGAGAAGGAGGCTGATTACACGATTCATTTTTTCATTCGTTTCTTCTTTCGTCATTTTGACAGATAGGGTGCGGGCTGTAGAAACGTTGATGAATTCCCTTTACATTTCTACACCTCTCATCCGATCTGTCAAAAAGATAAAAGACGAAAAAACCGGAAAAAAGAAAGAAAAAAGAATCGTGTAATCAGATTCAAGTTTAAAAACGAATACCATATGCCAATGTGCTGCTATAAATGATTATAGAGGTGACAGATTTATTCTATGCCCAAAATGTTCTAGCTGCTTTAATAGCACAGCTTTTGTGATGAAATCTATTTATGTAAATTGCTTTTTTAAAATCTTATCAGATTCGGTCATAATAAATTTTAAAATACAAAAATATTGTTATTGTGCTAAATTAATCGACTATGAATATAAAAGTAAAACATGAAATTTTTTTTTAATAAAATAAAATTTAATTAATTTCCCATTTTATCAGCGATTAAAAAGAACACAGTTCCATTTTAAATGCTGGCACCCGCCTTATTTTACACAAAGAGATCCTTTGAGTTAAGAGAATCTAATTTTGTAGTTGGAAAATCAAAGCCAGTCGGAATAGAATAAAAAACAAGCACCATCCTTTCATACACAAAAAAAAAAACCTATTGCTTGAACTGAAATTTCGCAAACGTATTACATCCGGCCAATGTATCATTTTTCCGTCTAAAATTGAATATAGTGTACATGAAGGTCTATATGAGGTTGTGTCGGATGTCTCAAAAGCCCTCAAATCCTTTTCAGGCAATCATTAAGGACTTCACTGCCAAAGGTATGTGTTGTGTACTAATTGTCTCTGATTAGCATCTCATTTATCACGTTATTTCAAATCCAGTGTACCCAGTGCGAAGTAGATCTACGTTAAAGGGCTTTTTAATGACAAAGCTTGCAGGAGCAAAACAGTATCCATAATCGTGAAGCCGTATAGTCAGTTTAAACAAACTAGGTTTTCCCTGGCAATGACAGTATACACCCGTACATTTGTGTACCTGCATTTCATTTAATTTATACAGAAAGAGAACCACTGCGGGTGGAAAAGCTTTTGAGACAAAAGAGGAATGTATTACACAACACCTTTTGCTAATTAAATATCGGATACAGCAAAAGTGCAATGTTGTGTCGAAATACAGAGTACATAATGTGGTTTCAATTTATTTTTGCATCTCAAAGCGGCTTTAATAATTTGCAATCAAAACTGCTATAAATTGGCATTAATATGTAATCACTTCCTTCTAAAGGTACTATTAAACGATAAACTTTTACAACATTTTGTAAATTGAAATTTTTGTGTAGTTTGGTCCTCCCACAATATGTATTGAATTTTCAAACATAAAATTAAATATTTTGGTAGATATTATATATATTTTTTTTAATGTCAGGAGCATAACTGCAAATTATTATTCATTATCGATACAATGTCATCCTGAAGAATTATTCTAGTTACTTAGATAAAAAACTATATTTTCCCGAAAATAGTATGCAAACTATTGTCCCTATAGAACTGTAAAATAAATATTTTATGATTTTTTTTTAATTTTTAGGGTCGCGTATAAAAAGTATCCACATTTTATTTTGTGTGGTACTTAATTCCAAGGTCAACCAACTAGTGGAGTATTTAATTCGGAGTTTAGGGAATTAATAGCAATAAAATGGGAACTAAATTCCTTCATCATTAGTTTTTTTTTTTTGAATTTTCGCCAAGCTGGGTCCGCCACAGGTTGTAGGGGAGAGGATTTAAGTTCGAAATCGGGATTGCGATACTAAATTTGCACTTAATTGAAACGAAATTTATACATCATTAGAATTCTTAATTTCGTTTGTGGCAGATCCAGCCAAAATCTCGATACGCGCATGATAATAATCACCTGAAAGCCCAAAATGCATAAAATCTAAAATCCCAAAGCCCAATACATAATTTAAAAAACTCAAAATAACGAAAGCCTAAAATCTAAATACAGAAAATTTAATATCCCAAAAAAAAAAAGTTGAATTTTGTAAGAAAAACTTGATTCTGGATTTTCTATATTTTAGGTTTTTAAGAATTTCGAGATTCTAGTTTTCGAAACTCTGACCCCAAACCTATTTCACTTCGAAATTCACAGATTATTTCTGGGTTGGGGTCAAAATTCTGCCTGCGTCAAAATTCTTTTCCTAAAATATCGCTTTCAAAATTCTAATTTTCATAATATTCTGCTTTTTAAAACTCTCTTTTACAAAATTCTGCAAATGATAAAAAAAGCGAGAGTTTTTTTAATCTTTTTGTTATTATTTGCAGAATTTTGTAAAACAATGTTGGTTTGAAATTTGAGCTGTGTTTTACAATTTTGAAAATAAGTATTATTAGGCGTATTTATAAACGTTGTCTAACTTAAGACAGTCGTCCAAGTTATAAAAAAAACATTTTAAATTGTTGCAAAGTGATCTAATTTTTTATATAACTTTTGACAACGAATTTGAATATTTATATCTTGATAAATATAATATTTTTTGTATTAAATAAAGCATATTTCCGATTATTTTGAAATACTTAGACACTGTTTAAAACAGTCAAAAATCTATATGACTGTATGTGTTTATGAATAAAAATAATACATAGATATTATTTCTTATTTTTTTATAATTTTGTGTTTATATTTTTAGAAAGCTCAAAATCAAAAATGGAAACATTTCTTGAAACGAAAAAGAATTGAAGAAGCATATAAGATGGTCAATTAAAAGTGTTGGTTGCTCGGTCGAGTCATGTGAAAACGTTTTTAAAATCTCAAGATAAGGACTTATTTTTTGTCAAAGCTGAAGCAGATAGAACCTCAGAGTGGAGAGAACATAAAATCAAAAAAAAAAAAAAAATTAAAAATTAGAAGATCTGAGCCAAATCCAAATAAGATTTCTTAAGCGAATAACTAAAAATATCCTCTTACTTTGGTCAGATAAGCTTTTATTTAATTTGTTGTAAGCTTTAAAATTTTTAGTTTGCATAAATATTGGAAATAAATGTTTCTTTGGAAAGGCAGATTGAGCAGATTTTATTCTATTTATTGTCAGTATTTTAAAAAACAGAATTTTGTAAAACGGAATCCAAGAAAAAACTGAATTTTCGCAAGGCAAAGCAGAATTATAAAAATCAGAATTTCGAAAACATTAAAACTTAACCCGATTTTGTTAATACGAATATCGCAAAGACATTTTATATTTCCAAGAACACTTGCATTATTAAATGGAAACTCTGTATAATCTTTAAAACTTTATAATTAATTTAACTCGTTCATTGAAACTATTAAATTAATTCCAATTCAATGGACAACAACTACAATAAAATACCTTTGTATCACTCTCGATAAGACGCTATAATTTTTAAATCTTATTACGTCTATCAAAAAAGGAAATGTTTTAATAAAAATTCGATTTCTACTTTTAAATAAAAACAATTTTTATATAAGCAAAGATAATAAGCTTCTTCTTTATAAAGTCGTCATACTACCTTCATTAGTATAAGGTTCTCCTTGCTGGTATAAATGTGCTGATAGTCACCTGAAAATACTTCAAATTTGTCAAAACAAAACTCTAAAAATGATTATGAATTCCAACAATCAAGTCGGGTTACGAAAATGTATTCATAAATTCACTTGTTTAAACATACATATTTAGTTTAAGTTATTATTAAGTTAGATTTAAAGATTATTTTATTCATAGTTTTAAGTTTTTTTTTTTTTTTTTTTCGTCCATTGAGTTTTTTTTCGTAATTTTTCTCATAATAATCTTCACGTTCATAAGAACTTTCTATTCTATTCTAATCTCTATATATCATAAATATTCTCTGTATGTTATAAATATTCTACCATGTAACACGATTCCACTGAAAAAGAAATACATTTTAAATTTGAATTAAATTCATTTTAATTGAAGAATAAAGTTTATAATTTCATTGGATATAAAATAATATACATAAATGCGCTGCGATTATTAAAAAACAAATCTCTTTTAAACTTTTAAACACCACTGTAAGATTACGCGTAGGATAAAAAATATAAACTGAATGAACACGAACATGAACAAGTGAAGCTATCAACTGGCCTTGGGTCTTTTGCATGAAGTGCATAATAATGAAGTTGAGTAGCTTTTAATTATTTATTTTCCTGAGCTTGCCATCATCCCATACCCACCCCAGTATATAGTATTTTGGTTGAATGAATATTCAATCAAATACATTGACTTAAGTTAATTAAATTATTTACGTTTCACTTAAATATAATATGACACATGGCAGATTCTTATCTCTATCTACGAATGATCTTTTAAAATAATTAATAGGGACACTTGTGGTGTTGAATGCGACCTTTTGAAAGGGATATTTTAAAATTTAACATCACCCAAGGATTTTAAAGAAAGTTTTTGGTAAGTTTTCCTCAGTGGCAGGTACTTTACATATTTTATAAGATGACTACATACAAATAAATGCAAAAATGTAGGTACTCGTATGTATAAAATAGAAATGACTGTGAGATAGAAATATTCATTATTTCATGTTGATAATTTTCCATTCAAACTTTAGCGTATAGTAGACCTGAGACTCGTAATAATATTCAAATCAGCCAGCCAGTCAAAACCGGTTCATACCTTTTACCCTACCCTGTACTTACAAAAAATCCTGGGTCCATCAAGTAAGAGCTCTTTTGATAAAATCAAAATCAAGCTTACTAGAAAGAAGCTAGACATTTTGGGGCAACATTCGTGACAAGTTCATGAAACTTGGACGTCCTCATCAACAGATTTACCGAAAATAAAATTGAAAAGGTTCTCCAGAGCTATATCCCAAACAATTTATTTATCTTTCAGGAAATCACATAGTCTATGAATGTAATGATGAAGAAGTACGTAATCACGTACGAAACGTCGTCGTCCATTTTTCAATCAAAGAATAAGGAAAGACCTTAAGCCCACTTAGGATTACAAAATTTCAATTTAAAAAAGGTCACGAAAAAGGAATAATTAATAATGTATTTACATCAAAGTCTTTCGATTCATGGGCGAACATATTTTAAATCAATACAAACTGGTATAAATATAAACAAAAACGTTTCGACCGCACTCTTGTTTGACAGACTGTATTTTATTTATTTTATTTATTTATTTTTAAGAAAAACAAGATAGACTTATTGAGCAGCTAACTTATTGAAAAGAAAATTTTTTCATTGAACTGAAATTTCAATTTCTGGATTTCCGGAAGAGCCTCATTCAGCATAAATTTTTTTAATGTTTTAATTAAAATGTTTTCATGATTCTCATAAATAATATAATATCAATCTATCACATCGGAAATTGTATTGAAAAGTCCATATTGTAAGAAACTTGCTTTTATTTTATTGACTAAACAAATCCTTTGTTGTTTGTGTGAGTTCATAAAGTGCTGGAATTAAGTTCAAATTCAATATAATAATTAATTCATATAAAATATTCATTAAATATTCAAGTCGCAAAGACCGTTCGAACATATACATATTTTAACAGCAGCGTGTCCTTTGTCTCTAATCATTCTCCTATATGTTCATGTTCATGATCTCATTAAAATTTATTAATGCCTCCCCAAACTATTTCCTAAATCACAATCCAAAATCAATATGCCTAAAACAATATATAAACATCTCAATATCTTCGTAAACACCCATCATGACGTATTCTATATTAGAACATTTAATTAACAAAAATATTTCCAACAGTAAAAAAAGCATTTATTTTTCGTAAAAGTGAATTAAAAAGAAGTTTTCTTTATTAGAAATTGATCACTCAATTTATGTTCTTTCGATGGTGCTTTCGACAAAAAAACAAAGAACTTAAAAAATATGTTTTTTTATCACAATTTTACGTTCGCGTCAGTCAGATTTATGACAAAATATAAAAATATTTATATGAATAAATCATCTTACCCTTATTTTATATTTTTTTAATATTTCCCCATTATAAGAAATAAGTCATCACTTTTCGTAAAATTGACAATATTGCAATGTTAATAATTATAAAAATAATAGCAATTAAAGAATTTACTTGATAATCAAAAAATATGCGCGACTGGAAAAGCACAAATAAAATTTGTAGACTCATGTAGACCATTATTTCAGAGGCGAAAGAGAGGGTAATCCTTCATTAATCGAAAAAAGTTTGAGCACGAATTGTATCTATTTTTATTAAATAGTTTTCCATACATGTATTTAGCTATTTTTTCACAAGGGATTACAACAACACAAAGCAAGATAGGTTTGGGTACAATCCTGATTCCTGAACAAAAGTACCTATTTAATGTACAAAAATGCTTTGAAAGGTAAAAAGAGGACATTAGGAAGACGCTATAGTAAAATAAGGACAAAATATTGTTCTCTTTAATAAAAAAAAAAGTAAAAACTACAAACTACAAACAAAAATTATCTACTTTTAATTTTTTTTTATTTAAACAAAAAATTATTTTCAAAAATTTTAAATGCAATATTTTTTAAACTACTCAGGATTCAAGAGACCAGATTGCTAAATTATAACAAAATCATTTGACCCTTTAAGAAGATAAACGTGGACAACTCGAAAATAAGGCAATTTCTTGAAAAAAAAAACAACTTTTTTTTCGCACTGCCATTTTTTTGCCAAAAACCTGAAACGCAGTTTTCTTTTTCTTACAACTATTTTGGGCATAACAGATAGTTTAATATAAATGTTTTTTTTTACATGAAAACAATACCAATTAATTAATGCAAGTATATTTGTTCTTATCACTTTCTAGTTCGTATTGCAAAATACGAATTAGAAGGAAAAATATTTTCCGCTTTCGTTTATCATATGTTTTTTTATAACAATGCAAGTACAGGATTGGACTTAAATATTAAAAATAATGATAAGGGGGGAGAGGAAATATTTTTATCATAAAGAACATAAATAAAGATTTAGAATTAGATTTTTACGTCACAAATTGAACAAAGCAACGAAAGGATGGGTACTCCAGTTGTTAAATATCAAAATTGTAAATAGTGCGTTAAATAAACAAATACATCTATCGATATTGTTATACTTTCATCAGGGACTTCAATATTATTACTTATTCAATTTTTTAACAAACATGTATAAGTTGCTCAAGAAAAATGAGGCTGTGTCATTCCGAGATTATAATTTCTCTTGGTTAAAATAATTACCAAAACAATCTTATAAAGGACACTTTAAGATCCTTTTTTAAACTTTAATATGAAAATGTTCTAAGGCCAAAATTAACATAAATTTAAAATAAAATTAGCATACGAATTAGTTACACTTCTTTGCACTAAAAGGTAAAGCGGCTGAAATGATGTGATAAGTTAACAGTCTTTGAGCATTCCACGACGAATAATACATTAATTTGAATCTTAAAACATTATTTGCGAGATTTAAAATGGGAATCTTCTTATGCTAATCTAATTAAATACGTAGATTTTTTGAAAATATAAATACCTAAAAGATTACTATTACAAAAGCTCACGTCTAGGTTTTCAATACGCCTCAACCCTGGTGTAATGTATACAATTTTGGAGAATTTGAAATGATCTATGTGTCTCTGAAACTATAGCGGGTAAACTGCCAAGACCAAATTAAAAGATATACACAATCTTTTATTTTTCCAAATACACTTAACTTATAACTTGTTATTTTCGTTAGTATGGTTGATAACGCGAAAACTAAACTACATGAAATTTTATGATTTTATATCCACTGTAAAGCTTAAAGTTCAAGCTTTAAAATGCGACCATTAACATTTCAGCATAAATATTGTATCCACAAAGACTTTTGCTTTTAAAAGGCGAAAGGAAATGATTCCATTGTTTTGCTCGCAAGTGTATTTTTGATTTAAATAAATTATGTCGTTTTTAATTTTTAATTTGTACTTTTGAAATTTTTCTTATTTCCTTAGGTCTTAAGCTCAAGAAATTTATACCATAACAGCTTATACATTTGTTGATATATTTTTGAAGTTGATACGGTTTCGAGGTCCAAAGTTATATACAGTACTGAAGTGTCGGCTGCGTACTCGGTTTTAAACCTTAAACAAATCCGATGCTACCACCCCTTTATAGATATGGATGTTTTTTTTTTTTAAAGCTAACGAGGCCTAGTCAATTTTTGACCGAAGTCAGTATTAAAAACTTAAACGGTCAGTAACTATTGACAAGTTCTCAGAATTATATGTTTTCCCGCCTACCAGAATAAATGTAAGTATCAGCTTAGAAAATATATTAAAATGTTGAGAATTCAGTTGACTAAAATTTTTAAACAATGTATGATTTATGGATATGAAGTTTTTTTTTTTTAATCAAAAAGTGATAGGGCAGTTAATTTTCTGGTAGATTATTATGACAATTCCATAAATCCTTCAATTTGTTGTTTTATTTTTTAATGTGTTTTTTTACTTGTGTTGTAAAAAATAAAATAACAAAATTAAAAAGAATGTGTGTCACAACAGCCAAGGCCGTAGCTAGGGGGGCGTCACAGGGGTTTGAACCCCCCTTCCCCGAATTTTTTTTAGAAATTATTTTTTTTATTAAAAGCTTTTTATTAAAATTTTTTCCCAAATTTCTGCACTAATAGCCCGATTCTCCCCGCCATCACTGATACCTCACAAGTCATAAGAGGTGGTGAAATTAATTTTGTGACTTTTTCGTATTCTCTAAAATAAAGTAAAATGGGAATTTTAGGATAACAATTTTGATTCCTCTCTTAGATGACTTTATTAGTCAACTTAAAATGAGATTCGAGAATCATAAGTCGACACTTTCTTCTTTATATATTTTTATACCATCGACTATCGGTAAAAATGAAACTAATTTTAATGAAGAAAATTTTAAATTGTATAAGAAATTTTTGGATTGGGACACTATGGAGGCTGATGTCAATTCATAGAGAAATTGATATCAATACTGAAGAGGTTATAGATGTGTTTGCTGCACAGAAGGCCAGGCGGCTTAATTTGCTGTTGTAAAAAATACTTTTAATACCTACGTATAGATATTTATGTGATGTTATTTTTTGTGATAAATACTCGTTTTGTGATGATGAGTAATAAATCACACCAAAAACATAAATGCTAAAAAAGAGCCAAGTTCTCCATGTATACAAAAAAACCTTTATGTAACAAGTCAGCCGTGAAAAGTAATGAGATCTAAAAGTACGCCAAGTTCTAAGTTTATGAAGGGTAATATTTTAAGTAGAGTAATATCGTAATAACTCCAAATTATAAGAGAAATTTCTTATTTAATGATAACTGACTTAAATTTGGTATGGTTACTTGGCAAGTTTTCAAAACATTTTGAATGGATCAGATGGAAAAAAAGAAAACTTGCCAAGTAAACATACCAAATTTTAGTCATTTATCATTAACTGAAGTTTGAAGTTTCTGATGATATTATTGGTTCCGAAGTTAGAGGGGGGTCGAAAAGCGCTTGAGTTTGTTCCTGCAAAAAGGTACTACCGTGCCCTTTGATATAAAAATATTAAGTGAAAATCAAATTCTATGTTTATTTTATTGTACCATGGACTACATCACTGAATTTCTCACATATATTTCCAAAATTTGCACGTTTGATTTTGATTTTCTTACAAAAATTAATTGGTTGTTTTCTTTAGGCTTTATGTTGTTTTCTTTAGGCTTCCCTTTTCTAAAAAAAAGTTGACTGAGAAGTTCAACAGTTTGTTGAATTACTGTACTCCTACTCATATCATATCATAGAGAGGTCTCTGTAGATCACATACTAAAAAGCGAAAAATAATTTTTCAAAAAGTCAGAAACTCTCGGATCATTTTTCATTTACTCGCAAGAGGCAGTTTTAACCGAAAGAGGTTGCGAATCGAGCCCATACCTCTTTGTAAACGTTTAATTTTGTTGCACTGAACCAGTTTATTCACACCTAATATTTAAAACAAATTTCTTTTAAATACCTAAATACATTTGGCTGCACAAGTTCCTGAAGAACCTTGTGACTTACAACTCTAATTCTTTCCTGTCATCGTGTTTTTGCCATTTAGGCCGTGTGTGAATTCAGTTAAAATCGCGTTAAATTTTATCCGAAGATTAATTTTTGACATTAGTGAGGTGAATCTGTATGTGGAAATGTTAAAATTTAATCTCGGATAAAATTTAATCGAAATTTTAAACCAATTCGCACACGGCCTTAATCCAAGACCTATGAAAATCATTGTACAGATTTAACCCACCACTGTGAACAAATTGGCTCATTGTTAGTACAGTAGAAGTAGTTCATAAAAACTCAATTTTTTTTACTCAAAAGTTCTTTATTGAAGTAATTAATTTTTTTTTTAATTATCTCCTGCCAATATGATAAAAATAGAACTTATTTCTTAATTATTCTTAAAAAGAATATTAACCTGCCTTAACCGCAAATTCAACCCGCCAGAAAAATGATTAAATTACACGCTTCGTAATTTAATAATTAATTTAATTATTTTAAATTTGAAGGTCATTCCGTTTTTTCCAACGAATATTTGTACCTTTTTAAGTGGTTAAGGTAGATTAAAGCAATATTTTCCTTCTCATTTTTCGCTTATTAATTTGATGAATTTATTATTATTTTAAAAGATTGTACCGGATAATTCGAGGGTACATTTTGTAAAATTCTGTGATTCAACATTGTGTATTAATTGATATTAAAAAAAAAAATATAATAATTGATATAATTCTTTATATAATATTTTATTTTATTTAGTGATCCGGCAGCTCGTGGAGAACTCTACATTTTTTTTAAATGATTATATGAGTTTTTTTTTCGATTGGTTAACTGCTCAAAAAGTGATATACAGCTTCAGTTGTCAATAAAAACCATCCCAAGGATTTCAAACTTGGCCTGAACTGAAAAAATCGCCAAATGTCAGATACGTCAATTTCAGTTAACACGGCCTAGTGACTTATGAGATGACTCACAATCATTTTTGTGTGCGTATTATTATAGCCAGCAGCATAGCAAGGAACCTATAATGACGAAACTGCAAACTTTTTAGGAAAAAAAAACATTCTTAAAGAATTTGTCACTTCCTCACAGTGTCCCTGACAAATTGTTATTGTTATGCGAAACTAGAACATCAGGAACTTGTAGCCAGGTCATTATTTGCGTATATGTACCTACATACCTACAAGTCATAATCTTTCAGAAATTCTAATTACAGAATTGGTAATGGATTCTGCAATTTGTTGGAATAAATAACATTTATCCTTTACCGATTGAAAATAGCTTTTATGAAGCTTTACCATCAAAAAACAAGGATATTCAAAATTTAAATTTTGATGAGAAATTATTTCAAATTCAATCAGTCAGCTTGTAATGTATACACATATACAAAATATTATATACCTTTTGATTACATCAATGTTTTTGGAAAGATTTCAGAAAGCTGATATTAGCTGTATTTTATTTTCTCCCAGATCTGATCCGGATCAGATCATGATAATAAAACAAACTGGATCACAAATTTATTTATTTCTCACAGTTAACTTTATTTGCACAATAAAATTGACAGAAGGAAAATTTTGACAAATCTTGTTTGAAATAATATTTGGTATTTAAGGAAGAGCGAATGTTTAAAAATGGAACAGTTTTATTTTTTTAGTTTAATTTCCATTAGTTTAATAATTTTTACGTATTTTTCCGTGCCTCGCGATGCGTCGGCTCTATTAAATGAAGAAAAAACTGATAAAACAAAATTGGAATGATGGCGGCATGTGTTTGATTTGGAGAATTTTTAATTGAGATTTTTTGTAAATCTCAGCAGTGGTATCAACCTATAAAATTAAAATATTGCTAGGAAAGTGTTCAGAAAATGGATTTTGAAATCCAAATCCAAAGGCAGACCTGGATCATGTGTTGTTTTTGTAATACTTGTATTTATGTTTCCAAATCCAATCCGGATCAGATCTGGGGGAAAATAAAATGCAGCTATTGACACTTTCATCAAAACAACAATAACTTTTGACTACATATGTAGGTACTATAAATTTCAAAATAAATTGTATATGAAAATTAAACACAAAATTTATGACAAGTTTATAATCAAACTTTTGCTTCTTATTACTATAATGACGCAATAAAAGCATACATTATGTCAAATTTTTTTTATTTTTTCCCCTTAAAGCTATTAGTAAAATATTGTACCTGTGAGTGACGATGGAAGAAAATTTTGAAATAATTTACATATATGTTATCATAAAATATGCACAATCTTTTACATGTAGGTACGAATAAAAATTCCAAGATAATTTTAGTAAGGAAATTTAATTCAATTTCATTGTTTTTGTATTTTTAAACCATCCAATTATGTATATGTGCCCTTGTTTTATTTTTCTTCTTATGAAAACTTAAATATACCTACATTATAAGGAGATATAATTTAAAATTCATCTTTTAGAAAAAATGAACTCTCTTATACGCATCACTTAGCGCCACTCAATTCATAACAAGGAAGAAGGATAATTTGTTATCCTGTTGGAAAAAGCCACCGAGAGCGACAGAATTTACTACATGCGTTTGTGTTCAATTAGCAAAGTGTCAGTTTTTGTTATGGTTTTGATGGAAATTCTGGTTTTACTTTATATGCAAGAGACGAGAGGTAAGTAGGAAATATAATTAAATTTTTTGTTTCTGGAACTTATATAACTCCCTTCATAAATTTCAAGAAAAATCACATCTGATAATCCTATGGGTTGATAAAAATTCAAATTTGTATATTCCATGTTGATCCTTTTCAAATATATCCCTAATATCCTTTTTATGTATAAGAGAAGACAAAATATTTAAATGAGAAGTGTATTTTTGACCCAATCATCAATCATCTATTGTTAAAGGATTGAATATTTGATATATATAAAAGTAGGGACTTTTTTTGTTTGACCTTTAAATGGATTTGACAGTTAATATTTAACATTGATTTGTTTTTGTATTGAAATTTTACATAGAAATAAATTATAAGTTGATGGGACGTAACATTTAGGAAATAAAGATTAATTTTATTTTAAGTGTCAATAAAATAAAAAAGGCATTTGTTGAAATTTTTGAAAGAAGAAGATAAAATAATTTTAGAAAGGAGGTCGGAAAGCAATGCTCAATCTTTTTTTAAATATATAAAGTGCTAAGTTTTGAAGAACTTACCAGTTGTTAAATATTGCCATGGTCAAATTATTAAAATTCCTCAAAAGTGTAATAAAAAATCATTCTACTGTAATAAAAACGCTTAGGACAGCAAAAAAATTAACAATTGAATTCCGCATAACAAAAAATATGTTTGCCTAGAAACAACCAACTTCTGTTTGTATTGGCAGTTAAACTTTGTTATTCCTCTCACAACAAGGAAGAACATTTTGCACTTTCATTCCGCACTCTTCAACTCTACCGCCTACAAGCTTCAAGGTTGAATTGCTCTCATGTGTGATAGCCCATCAGCGTTGCCGAAATGGCACGATCGTGCTTTTTTGACACGATAATTTCCTCGTGGCGCGGTGGCACGAAAAAGTTAAATACGGCACGTTTTTTCGTTTATTTAATTAAGCAAATTTCAACAAATTTTAATGAAAATTGGTCAAAATTCCGTAAAAAGCGGACAAAAACACATACTTCCTGACAATGCACTAATAGATCAAATGAATTCCTTCATATTTTCGTGGTTTTATTAGACACCGTTATAAAATTGTTTTTTCAACAAAATAGAAGAATTTGTGGTGTTTTTTATGGCACGAAAATTGGCACAGTTTTTCATAAAATATGACACAATAATTTTATTTCGGGCGGCAACGCTGTAGTTCACTCACTCTAAATTTTCCAAACTCGATAGGAATGCAACACTCCGGCAAAATCCAATCGAAAACGACATTTAGTCAATTTAATTTATTTATATTATAATGTCATCTGTAATAATCTATGTACAATGTAAGATTCATGTTGCTCGTTATTTGATAAACATTGTTGAAAGGCAGAATTTTAAAAGGTAGATCGATAGGAAACGTCTTATATGGACACCTCGCCGCTGGTGTACACACGTAATGCAACAGAAAATTTATAAAACTTGTTTAATTAAACAAGGTTGATTTTGCACAACAATAACGAGTGAATCTTAGTATTATATTAATCTTTTTCAATAAGCATTCGGTGTAGAAAATTAATAAAATGCAAATTGCACAAATACAATCCTATTTATGATTTATGTCTTCATACAACATTTATAATCATGAAAAAAGAAGTTAACCTTTGAAAAGCGAAAAAAAATCATCAAGAAATTATAATTTAATGCAAATCAAATAGATTCCATGACAAATTTTTTTACTTGCGATATATATGTAAGTGTTTTCCTTCTTCTTAATATAAGTAGGTAAGTACTACATATGGCAAGTTTTTGATTTGTAAAAAAAATCAAACTCGAGATTTTGATCAAACTTGACAATACGATGATAAGGAAGAGGAAAAAAGTGGGTCTTGATGTCCTTCTAATTTAATTTAATTTAATTTAGGTGGGGGCAAAACCCCCATTTATTCGGCTTAATGCAAGCTACAAACATACAACTTAAAACTAAGGACTTAATCTAACTTAAAAATTAAGAAGCTTATAGCTAAGATAGGGATGTATTGGGGGTAGGATTGAGTAAACGGAGTTTAAGACTGGAATTGCTTAGGTTAAAGTGGAAACAGTTTGCGTTCGTTGGATCCATATGAGGTGCGGTGGGTAGGCAAGTAGAAGAGGCGAGGGTTTCTTAAATTTCGGTTATTAGTGTTGAAAAAGATAGAATTGTAAAGAGTTTGGCAGTCGACAGAACCAGAAAGGAGACGGTGAATGAATAGAATGTCTGCTATTTCTCTTCGTTTCTCGAGCGATATCAAGTTAATTAATTGTAAGCGATCACGATAAGGTGGTAGGATTAAAGGATCGTTCCAAGGAAGGCCTCGAAGAGCAAATCGAAGGAATCGGCGTTGAATGCTCTCAATTCTAGATATATGAATATCTTGATAAGGCGACCAGGCTTGACAAGCGTATTCGAGAAGGGGTCGAATAAATGTTATGTACAGCGACCTTGTCACATAGGGGTTGGAGAATTCTTTAGACCAGCTTTTGACAAAGCCGAGAGCTGAGTTGGCTTTCAGAATTAAGCGGCCCATACACACAACACAAGTGTGTGCACCGGTGTCATGACACCAGTGTGGCCTTCCGCCATACACGCAACACATTTAGTAACGCCGACACAAAAAATCAAAAGATTTTGATTTTCTTGACACCGTGTTCGACACCGAAATCGGTGTAGACACTTGCCCATACACACACCACATTTGAGTACACCGACACCAGTGTCAACACAAGTGTTGTGTCTATGGGCCGCTTTATGTCATCTATATGTGCAAGGAAATTAAGTTCCTGGTCACATAGGAGTCCAAGATCGCGAATGGACTCTACGATCGAGATGGGTTGGTTATGAAGAAAGTAGATGCGAGGAGGAGATTTGATGCGTTTACGCGAATGTCTGTCTTACTGTCTGTTCGTCTACAGCCTAAGCGCATGTGCAATTTTTATATAAACTTGATATCTAGCGATACATTTTTATCACATAATTTTGTTTACCATTTTTGGAAAATCTTATTTTTCACAAAAATGGCTTCACAGATTATTCTAAAAAAAAATCCATAAATTTTTTAAGGTGTAGATGTTTTTTTTTTTGGTTTTTCTCGAAAGAAATTAGCTGATTTTGAAATTTTTTTATGGGGAATTTTCCAAAAAATTCAAATTGTATTGTACACCAAAATATTCAAAAAAAATAGTTTTTTTTTTTGGATTGTAAAAAAAAGTTGCAAGTTTTTTTTTTTTTTTTTTTTTTGAAAACCAAATATTTTAAAAACAACTCGGTTGATTTCCACGAAACTGGGTACCGAGCTATTTTTTTTAACATTATCTAGAATATTTTGAACAAAAATTTTTTTACACTGAGTCAGAATTATTACTTCTATACGATTTTGATTAAAATTATTATGAATACTAATATTAGTACCGAAAAATAAAATTTACATTTAGTTATTATTAACAGTGTTTCTCATAGAACCTTTTTTTTAATTTTAGACTATCTTAATCAAGTATTATACATAAACTTCTAAAAAGTTGAAATCATACTGTAGGTATATCAAAATTTTCAAAAAAAAAAAAAAAACAAATCTTGGAATTAAAAATAAAATCTCAAATTTGTTTTCTGAAAAGTCGATATTTCAAAAACGAGTAGATGATTTTTTTTTCGAAATTTAATTTTTAATTCAACAATAAAAATTTTTGAACCAATTTGCTTTTCTTAAAAAATGTTTATAATATTTTATTTATAAAAAATTACTTTTTTTAAAAACCGCTATAAAGATTTTGAATTTTTTTTCTCAAAAACTAAGATTTGTTAAAGAAATCATAAAGTGTCCTTTGTTTACTTCTTAGAACTATTTAAAATAATTTTTTCTAATAGGTTAATATCAAACTTTATTGATTTTAAATAATTTTCCAATTTAAGCTCTAATTTCCATATACATATATGTCCAGTGTGCTATAGGGTTCATCATAGAATACTACCTTACACTTAAGGCTCCCATACAAAAATTTCATTTAAAATAAGATGAATGGGTTTATACATGTATTCGGACCTTAAAGCCACAGTATGATCGTACATAAAAGCAAGTTAGTGCGACCCAGTTGTGCACTATATTTTATTAAGTTTTAAATTGAATATAATATATGTATATCTTTTAATTAATGTAATAACAATATTAATGAGTGTTTTATATTCATCAATTTAATAATATAGTGAGTCCCACAAGAGCGCTATAATTCAAAAAAAAATATTTTTATCTAGGTATGTTACTCGTACATACCATCTTATTTTATAAAGAAATCAATGATTATTTTCTAGCCTTTGGGATTTTAAATGAATGAAAAGTGTGACTACATAACGATGATTGATAAGCCACGAATCATACTAATAGAAACTACCACTGTAACACAACATGAAAAATACCTACTTGTAAGGCATTAGACAGCGACAACATGTACAAAATGTTTTAACACAAAACGAACATCGTTTAAACGACAATCGTTTAATTTTATTCTTTCTACAACAAAATCCGATAAGTGGTGTCAAGAATCTTTATAAATTTTTTGTTCATTATTAGTAGCGTGTACTATTCTATAAATTTTTTCAGAAAACGGTTCTAACGGTTTCGATTTGTACTTAATACCTCCACAAAAAAAATTCAAATATATACATAGGTAAAAAACGCTTCGGATTTTTGTTTAGTATTTTAAAAATGTTTCTATGCTTAAATAATGCAGGTAAACATTTTTGAAGTTAAAAGAAAAATCAAAAGACAAAAAATTCCCTTTTTATTAGGTACCTACATACACCTTCTTTAAATATTGAACTTCTATCCACGTCTTGAACGTTGAACAACAATAGCAAGTTCATGCGAACTATCAGTCAAGCATTTTAGACGTATCAAATACTTGCTAATAGGCGCAAAGGCCTGTGATTCAAGATAGCCCCAAAGGAAGTAGAGCGAAATGAAGCATAAACAATCCTTTTCTGTTAGTAAAAATTACAGTCACAAAAAAAGTGGTTCACATTTTATCGAACTAAGACTTCTTCCTAACAAAAAAGTAAAAAAAAATGCCCAGAAAATGGGTGCGGAAAAAACCTTTCTGTAGCCAAATTTCTTCAAAATAAAAAATATCTTTTAAGTCAATTTTGTACAACAAAATTTGATTTGCATCAATTTTGACGACGTTATTACATTAAAACAAAAAAATAAAGTGGCTAAGCATTTATAACGCAATTTATTAAAAAAATTTCATATTACTAGGCACTGATATAATGACAAAAAACAGAAAAAAAGTAAAATAAGAAAAATAGATACTCATACGCCCTAGTGAACAGTTTTTTCCCAAAGCAATTTGATTCATAGATAAATAAAAAATAAAATAAATTTGGTGGCACAACGGCTCATGAAGAACCAGGGCCTAGTGACTTACAACTCTCAACCATTCCTGTGTGCGTGTCTGCAGGAATGGAGGGGACCTACAGTTTACTGCCGAATCCGAAGGGCTAAGATGAGTGGCTTGTATTGAACCCAGCCAGACCTCTGGCATGACAGTCCAACGCACTAACCATTACGCCACGAAATTTTATTTACCAAAGACCTGATTAACCGATGACATTTCTTGCTCCAAACACTTAATTATAAACCAATCGATTATCCCATTATTTAACTGTACGGTTGGTCGGTGTAATTAATTGGTTGACTTCAATTTCTACGAGTCAAATACAGATTATGTACATTAGGTAAATTTATATGATACCATTACCAAAATGCGGCAAATTATTTCAAAGAAACAATGAACAAAGGGCCTTTGATCATTTTTATGAATTTATCTTTTGTTTATTTGGAGCCTTAAGGGAAATTATTTAAAATTAAATTTTGTATTGGTTTTCTTGTAGGGAGGAAGTAAATGAATATCGTAAATGAGATATTCCATTACCTGCTATGATTGTTCTTAAATATGCCTTTTTGTGAATCGAGAGTCAAATGTTATCATTGAAATTTTATTTAAATAAAAAATAAATAAAAATTACACACATGAATGTATAAGAATAATATATGTATAGGTTAGGTATGGTATGATAATGCTGTTTCTTCACCTTTTGAAACTACATACATTGTATACAAAAATTCACCTGATTTATCTAAATCGTATCAGTTTTTATTTACGGTATTTTTTTTTTAAGTTAAAGCAGTTGCTTAGAAGAATTAACATTGTTTCAATGGAAATGAATTCAATTGGAATTAGACGTACACACAATTAGGAAAATTAAATATTTAACATAAATCCGGAACGACACTCTAGTATCATATGTCATGTGTTGTGCTGTGATGTTTTGTGTCGCAATCCATCTTGTTTCGATTGACTGAGCCATATCACACTGTGTCGAAGAGATTTTTTTTGTGTGTGAAAAAGAGAAGACGGTGCTGATCAAGTCATCAGTGTGGCCATAAGTGCAGATTTGTCTTTTTTTTTGCAGATCTTCAATAATATATTTTATTCTTCTTAAAACATATTTTAAACAAATCTGCGACACTTCGTTTCAGTGGCCTATTTCACCAACTTACAAATTGTAATTCGCAAGTGATTTCTTACAATATTTATTATAAAATCGATTTTTTCTATTTCACAAAATCTTTGTACATATTACAAAATTGTAGTTGTAATTTACAAAGGGAAATTTGTAGGAATTTATTTGTTTTCGTTTTATTAAGAATAATTTTTGTTTGTAGTTTACAAGTACAAATTTGTGAAAATTCATAAAATTTTTTAAGTTTCTGTTTCACCAAATAAATTTATTTTACAAATTTGTAAAATTGTTGAAAAATTCTCACCGGAGAAATTTTGTATATAATTTTATTTACAAGTTGTACTTTTTTTTAGTATTTAATTATGTATTAACGGCAAAGGCATTCTACCATCGAAAGTGATACAAGTGACCATTTTGCAAAAAAAATAGGTGAAGATCCTTTCGCTTTTAATAAAAATTATATAGCTTAACCATGTACGGGCTAAAGTAAAATCTTTTCATTGACTCCGAGGCAGCAGTTCCTAACATTTTTATACTTATTAATTTTTTCTGTAGGAAAATAATTTTCCAAAATTAAAAAAAAAAAAAAAAAAAAAAAAAACATTTTGATCAAAAAATGAACTTGCCGCAAAAATTTAGTTTTTTTACATAATTATTTTTCTACACGGCACATTTTCAAACAAAATTGTGGAATAAATTGTTTTTTACAAAGTATTGCAAATAAGCGGTGAAACAGATTTGTTTTGTATTTGTAAATTACAACTACAAAATTTCCTCAATTTTTTTCACTATGTTACAAATTTGTTGAAATTTTGTTTGTTGTTTGTGAAACAGAAATTTTTTAATTTGTAATTGTTGTTTACAAATACAAATTTGTGATTGTAATTGCAATTTGGTGAAATAGGCCATAGATCTCTAAATATTAAATATCTTCGATTTCTAGAAAATCGACTTAAAATAAAAAAAAAATTATTGAAGAACAACGGCAACTTCTGGCTCCGAAAAAAGTATAACATCAACATAATATACATGTTAGTGTTGTCATTGGAGGAAAATAGATCCCCTAATTTTCTTATTTTCTTGTGTATTTATGGAAGATACATAAAATTGAAATATTGAAAATATTCACCAAGTCAGATATTTTCCATTCAAACCTACACTGCAGATTTTTGTTGTCATAGTTACAGATTTCCTAAAATATTTGTATGATAATTATACCTTATAACGAAAGCAAAAATAACAGTTATTTCAACCCAAAATACTTGATTAGTGTGCATACTCACCACTCCATAGCACACCAGCACACGAGAAAATTATGGTCCCTAATTGTCTAAGGGCCACTTGCACAAAACGAACAGATAAATACATAAAACTCGGGATAACTTTCTCAGTTTAAATAAATAAATAAAAACTTATAGTTTTTTTATAAATAACAATTGGATAAGAATATTTTTTAAGAATGAACAACACAATAAATACAAAACACGTTGAAAAATAAACAAACTCTATTGCTTTCGTAAGAAATTCAATAATTTGACGTAAGAGCTATTCAGAGTTTTAATATTTATCCAGAGAACGAGGGGAAGATAATTTTTTAAACTTAAATAGACAAAACAAATTTTGCTACAACGTGATTTCAATCAAATCAGTCAGATAGCAGCTCTCAATTATTTATAAACCAGAGGTTACTGCTGCCAGAAAACTTTTGTGCAAGTGGCCCTAAGTTATTTTCTTTTTAATTTGTTCAGTAGTTAGTCAATTTAAAAAGTGTTTATTCTTTAATGAAAAATATCCTAGCAATTTCATTTAACTTATTCTTCTTTAATGATTTACCACATGAAATCTTTTTGGTCCCTTTTTAAAGCTAAATTTTGATAGGTAAATATGTAGCTTTTTGTCCTAGTATCAAAAAAACATTATTGTCTCTTATGTAGGCTGTAGGCTAGGCAAAAGCCAAAACAAATCTGCTAATACGTAGAACTGTCTCACTCATGAGTTATCAATCTATCATTATGACCATACTTACTTACTTACTTTACTTTAGATGGCGCTCACAGCCCAGGATGGACTTCGGCCTCAACCAACAAGCCCCTCCAGCCAGCTCGGTCCCTAGCTAGCTGCCTCCAGTTACGCACTCCAAGTTGGTTGAGGTCGTTCTCCACTTGTGTGCGCCACCTAAGGTGGGGTCTTCCTCTGCTGCGCAGACCGTCAGGGGTAGATTCGAAGACTCGTCGGGCTGGTGCGTTGGTGTTCATACGCTCCACGTGTCCCAGCTATCTTAGCCGCTGTATTTTAAGCTTTTTGACCAGGTCGACGTCGCTGTAAAGCCTGTAAAGCTCGTTGTTGAATCTTCTCCTCCATACTCCATCGATACATACTGGACCGAAGATCACCCGAAGAATCTTCCTTTTAAAGCATCCAAGTAGATTCTCATCCGTTTTTGTCAGGGTCCATGCTTCTGTCCCATACAGCAGGACCGGGATGATAAGGGTCTTATATAAGGTCTCCTTGGTTCTTTGAGAGAGGGCTTTATTACTCAAATGCCTTCTTAGCCCGAAGAAACAGCGATTGGCAAGAGTAATTCTTCGTTTGATCTCTGCGCTGATGTCATTTTGCGATGTTACAGTGGAGCCCAGGTAGACAAAGTCCTTGACGACTTCGAAGTTGTATCTATCCATCGTGACGTTTTGCCCGAGCCGACGATGTTGAGATTCCTTTCTCGATGATAGCATATACTTCGTCTTGTCCTCATTAACAGCCAAACCCATTTTCGCCGCCTCCGACCATTATGACCATACTAGATTTTTAAATTAAAGATTTCAAAGAGTTTCATAAGTCTTTGTTTTGTTTTCAAATTAAATTTAAATAGGTACATAATAACACTACAACTACATAATTTACATTTTTTAAATTCTCTTAGCGCCTTCGCAATTAATTATTTAGTGTGTATTGAAAGTATGTGTATCTATTTTTTCAACCACTTTTATTACAACGGCAACGGTGTAATGCCAACCAACTTATATCTAATTAAACTTTTACCTGTTTATTTAACTTTTAATGAGCCGCTTGTTAAGCGCAACTCTTTTTTATCCAGATAACTTTTGTATTCTTTTTTCATTTCATTTTTTTTATTTTTATTTTGCATCTAATCATTAATCCTGGTATTTTGAAGGTATATACACTTTTTACATTGAAGTCTGCAGTTTAATAAATTGATGCGTAAATGTACGAGTATTTTATTAAAATATAAGGTCCTTGGGTAGTTGACCTAGCAACCAATCGAAGGCTGTGCAAGAAGGAAGACCATTAATTATTACTTTTAACAAGAGCATTTTATACTAACTCATAAATTTAACTGAAACTAAACACATAAATTTAACTGTCTATTAGGTATATCCACCATTTTTATAGTTTTTCTTTAATTTAATTTTTTGCTTTTGGACTTTTTTAATACTGGTCGAACGATAACAGTTTAGTTTTGAATACCAACCTTAAAAAATAGTGGATTAAAATTTTATGTCCCGCACTATATAAATTATTATGCAATCATTTTTTCTTATTTTTTCCATAATATATCTTATTTATTACCGTGGAACACACCTTAAAATCCATTAACTAATTTCTTTGTGAACAAAATCAATAAACATAAATGGTATTATTTTTTTTTTTCGTTCGAATTTGATTAATAGTTCGTGCAACTCACTAATAATAGTATAGAGTCTTTTAATAACACGCATTATCGAAAAAGTTTTTTAATTCAAACCTATTGAGTGGAGAAATCTTTGCTTTTGTTTTGTTAATGATGAGTAAAAAAGATATCAAGATCGGGATAACATTGAAATATCGTTTAACTTTATTTTTCATTGTAGAAGCACTATAAATTACACTAGTTTACGAAGGAAATGACTATTTTATTATGGAGGTTCGGCTAAGAGTGTACATGAACGAATTTGGTATCAAATGAAAGGTGACGTGGAGCTTGAAATATTTTTAAAATCGTTCATGAGAAAGCCGAGATATTTGAGATTGAAGTTGCCGATTGCAAAATAAAGATTTTAGTTTTTTTTTCCAAATAATTGCTCATAACGTGCGAAATAAATGACGTAGGAAAATGATTTAATTATCAAATGAAAGGTATTTCACTTGTCTTCAAAATAGTACTAAAAATGAAATGCTGTCTTGTTCCGCCTCCTTTTTTATCTCCAGGAAAATGGAGGCGGAACAAGACAGCATATTTAAAAGTGCTTACAAAAATGCTGATGCTCTAAATGCATTTGATAAACAAACCTCACATCTCGACCTGTGACGTCAGTGGTCATCAGTGGCGGAATGTGTAGTGCATACGGCTTTGAAGACTGAGCAAATCTGATGCGCGGGTTCAAATCTCGCATGACGTAGAAAGTGTTTCATAATAAAATTGGATTAAAGCTCAGTAGCACTAAAAAGGATATGATGATAGGGCTTGGCACCCCTTGAAATAGCTATATCCCCTCCCCAACCAAAACAAAAAACGAATTATAGCGCCTTTAAGTTGTTGTTGTTGTTCACAAACTCAATAATTTATTTGTTTTGATATGTTTAAATTCGTTTAGTCAAATTTACACCAGGTTGATTCACTTAAGGTGTGACAAAGAGTTAGAAAAATAAAATTAAAACAACGGTAACCGTTACAATGGCATGCTATACCTTTTTGTAAAGCCAGAAATTTCTTCTTTTATTTTATTTTTAAACGAAGTTGTTTTAGTGAACAGTTTTTCAAAAATTAATTTTCAAACTTAAATTTAAAAAAATAATAAGAAATTGTGTTCAAACTGATTTTATTCAAAATCTTACGTTATTCAATGATGCCATCAATTTTTAGTCAAACACTAAAAACCAGATGCCAAAATGTTTTCTAGGTTTTTTTTTTATTATTTTTTTCAAAATTTTGAGTTTGAAAATTAATTTTTCAAAAAGTATTCTCTCAAATAATTTCAATTAAGAACATAATAAAAGAACGGTCTTTTGGCTTTAAAAAAAAAGTATAGCCCGAAATTGTAAATGTTGTCATTGTTCTTAAATGATGTTTTTTTTTCTATTTTAAGTCGATTTTTTAGAAAATTACCCCTCCTGACTGAACGGGGGTAAATAGATCCCCCCCCCCCCCAACTAAAGGATTTTTTTGCTTGTCTCGACTCATCCTACACGCTCTGGTTTTTTGTGACATCTTAGGTGAATCACCCTGTATAAATAATCACCAACAGAATTATCTACTAGTAGAAAAGATAAAGCGTAATATACGAAAAAGAAATGTGCTGTTTTTTTTTTTTAATTTGTCTAAATTATTTGAAAGTATTTAATTCAAATACTAGTTTTGGCAACCACGATTTTGGTCGAATTAATTAAAAAATTGAGTTTTCTTTTATAAATTTTTATTGATGAATAAAATTCACGAGATAATAAAAGCTGTGATTCTCTGAACCGTTAGCCACGGACTTCACACAATAAAAATAAAAGCTTCTATAAAGTGCTTTAATTTCTTCTATCAACAAAAATTCCAATTGTTAATCCCTATAAACCACTAAAATTTCATCCTCTAAGTTCATTGCATTAGGGTAATTGGTTGATTATCCTTGATTTATTTTTGTTTGCACATTTAATTCCTCTTTTATGTGGAAGACCACAAAACTAACCGATTGCTTTTGGCACGACACAATCCAAACAATATAGCGAAACGATATTATGTACCAGATTTCATTCCTCTGCCTCTGGCTCTAATGTAGGTATAATATGGTTTAGTTGATCAGCCTATACCTACCTACATACCTACAAAATTACATCGAGTTCCTTTTATAAAAATAAAATTCCGATAACTAATTCAAACTAACATATACCTACGCATGCATATGTACGAATATAGAAACACGTATGGATACACCTCATATGGTGCTTTTATGTGTATTTTGTGGATGCGACAAAGACCACACAATAAATTCAATGGATAATAGTTACGTTTAACCTTTAAGGATGTGCTTAGTGCTAGATGTGGTGACCACAACTTTCATCTGATAACCTGCAGAATATTTTTATTTTTTCCAAATGGAGGACACAAATACGTACATGAGCGACGAGTATATTGGTTGGTTGGTTTTGTTTTTGTAGCTTTTGCTTTCATTTAACACGTAAACCCTCGAAATAAAATATTTTTGGCATAAGACATTAGTTTGTCTCTATGTTTTATGTTCACTTCAATTTCAGAACTAACTCAATACTTCTATACGATCAAACGATTATCGTGCATTTTAAAGAGCTCAACATAATGAATGTCTTCTTAAGGGATTTGATAGCAGTGAAATGCAGTTGTATAACCACTGTAACCCTTTTTATGTTTAAAAGTTATTTGAGCACACAAGTCTTAAAATTGTCACATAAACTTTGGAAATCTTATCTAGGGAGCATTTTGTAGAACTTCCCAATGCACACAAGATGCAACCTACTTTGAATAAACAACTATAAACATAAGTATATGAACCTAACTACAAACCCACATAGAAAAGTTGGAACGACAGTTTCAGTTTGTAAATATGGAAGTAAGTTTAATCCTATTTTAAAATAACTATCCCAAAAGGATGCTTATTGCCAGATAGTTTTGTTTTACAATATTAAATTTCTTTTACATACAGAAGTTGTTAAAGGAAAATGTTTTATTTTCTTTTTCTTTTTTAAGTTTCTAACATTGAAAATGTTTATAGGATCGTTTTGAGAGAGTTGTGGTGTTACCAAAATGATTAAATAAAATAAATTAAATAAATTCAATAAATCATAAATGAAGTCCAGCGTATAGGGGCATCACAACGAAATTTTTGGTTGGTGTTACTAAAGAAATGACTGAAATGATTGAAATGAACACATGAATTTAGAATATGAAAAATGAACTCCAGCGTATAGGGGGATAACTATCAAATTTTTGGTTGGTGTTACTAAAACATTACTAGAATAATAAAAATAAACAAACGAACAAGCGATGAATTACAGCAGGCGAGGGCAATAGGTATACGGGGAAAAAACGAAGAAAGAAAAGTATTGTTCGTCGTCAACAGGCAAGCTTCAGTCTTCATTGGAAGAATATTCAATGAAGAATATTCAAAAAGAGAAAAAAACACAACAAATACAACGCAACCAACAAAAGTGTATCTATAGGTACTCTGCCAGATTTTTGTATGTAGTGTAGGTATATACATTATGTAAATGCTATGCATCAACATAATTATGGAGGTAGGTAGGTTGTGATATTTTGAAATTGAAAATGATAGGTATTTATTTTTATTCGATACAGAATACAATGCGGTCTTATAAGAAAGGCCAGAGATGCAGTTGAGTTTGCAAGCAGGAGTAGAGCTTGCTTGAAATCGATATACCTATGTAATATGTAGGACAACAAAAAATATGCCAGAGCATGTTTTTTTCTAGCAACACTATTAAGACGAGATTAGATTAAAAATCAGTTTTATAAGAAATACTGGGCTCTACCAATAATCAAATTTAGTTACGACTTAAATATTTCAGTAAAATGGATCATAATTGAATGGGCTCTAAATAATAAACCGTGCATGGTATTACCTAAATATTTACGTGGACTATTAATAATGAACCATATACTCAACTGACTTTAAAAAAATTGAGAATATAATGTATGGTTAATAATTTACGTTAAGGTTAATTTCACTGCAATATTTAAGTCATAACTAAATTTGATTATTAGTAAGGCCCACTTTCTTTTAAGCGCCATGTTTCGTCGAAAATGCATATTTTTTGTATATTTACGTTTAACGTGCATATTTTGCCGTATTTTTGTAGGTATATTTTTCATTAAAATCATAACTTGTACAGTTTCTTCTAATGTTTATTCAATAAATAATAAAGGTCTATGGGGTAGGCATTACCAAAAAATTAAAACATAACTTCAGGTTATGGCGAAAAAATTGGCATTAAGGAAATTTGGGTTGGAGTTTTTGTTTTTTTTTTAAATTAACCTATTTTTGAGTTGGTTAAATCGACCTGAACGATTTTATTCAGTTTTGTGATCTAGTGCTTCTAAATATTTTAAGGCCGTATGTGAATTGAATTAAAATTTCGAATAAATTTTATCCGAAATTAAATTTTGAAGTTTGTACGTACACATACCTACAGATTCACCTCACTAGTGTCAAAAATTAAATTAATCTTCGGATAAAATTTAACGCGATTTTAATCCAATTCGCACACGGCTTAAACAATAGGTACCTATAGATAGCTTTTGAAAATATAGACCCAGAAGTAAAAAAATCATGTTTCCAGTAATTTCTTTCGTTGAAAGGTACCAAAATTTTTGTTAGCCACGAGAGCAAGATCGTGTAAATTTTGTTTTTTATTTTTGATATAATTAATGTCTTAAATAAACCCATGTAGATGAATTTAAACGATTCACCATTTATAAAAAAAAATGCATGTACCTATTTCAAATAGGTTTTAATGGCTTTTAGCCCCAGAAAATTGACGTTATGTTCAACAATCTCACTTGTACACTACATATTTTTTTTGTTTTTAGATTTAACGTGTATAAAGCTAGCATATACAGATTAGCATAATCAATTAAAACCATAATTAGAATTTTGTGCTCTTTTTGTGCTATTTACGTGTGGAAGTCTCGATTTTTGTGCTTGCATATAGTTTTTGTTTTATGTAAATCTATGCTACCTTAATATTAAGCTAGCAAAACTTCTAAACTGCTCAACATAATCAATTGAAATAAAAACTAGAATTTTTTGCTATTATTGTGTGGCAGTCCCGATTTTTGTAGCAAAACTTCTAAGCTGCCCAGCATAATCAATTGAAAGGAAAACTAAAATTTGGTGCTATATTTATGTGCTGTTATTGTGTGGCAGTTCCGATTTTTGTGCTAGCATAGTTTTGTTTTATGTTTTGCTAGCTTTATATGGGTAGTATAACTTTGCATAAAAAAACTATGCTAACACAAAAATCGGGACTTCCGCACAAAATAGCACGAAAAGAGCACAAAATTTTAGTTTTTATTTCATCTGATTATGCTAAGCGGCTTAGAAGTTTTGCTAGCTTAATATTAAGGTAACATATAGATTTGCATAAAACAAAAACTATGCTAGCACAAAAATCGAGACTTTTACACAAAATAGCACAAAAGAAGCACAAAATTCTAGTTATTTTTTCAATTAATTATGCTAATGTGTATATGCTAGTTTTATAGACGTTTAGATTAATGTCGATCTTTTTAGTGCAGTTTTTAAAAATACATTACATAGGTATACATACCTACATAAAATATATTTTTACAAGCAATATTGAGCATATTTTTAGGGCATAGGTATAATCATGTTTTTTTTTTTTTTTTTGAGCATATAATTACTTGTTAAGGGCATATATGTAATTGATTTTTAAGGGCATACTTATAAGCACTTAAAACTGTTTTTAGGGCATATTTTTGTTTGCCCTAATAGGTATGTGAGTTTTGATATCAGATTAAAAAAAAAACAAGGTTTTTTTTTGTTTGAATAGAAAAGTATGATGGGGTTAGTTAAAGAAAATTAACAAATGGAAAGTGACATTAAATACCTACACCTAGACACTTCAAAACTTATAATGGTGTTTGAAACAGCTTATTACGTTTAAATTAATGTGTAAAGATTGTAAAGATTAGTCATGTTTTTTGTTTACCTAGCAAAATAAAGTCATTTTCAATGTCCCCATGGTTACTCTATGAGTGAAATCTGTAAATTTTTTATAACGATGTAAAATTGTTTGTCATGTAAATGTCGGTTAGAAAAAAGTGTCTACAAAAAGTCAAAAACTATTTATAAACAGTTTCTCGAATCACTTGGACAAAATTTTACTACCTTCCTTCTGAATCACTATAACTTGATCTTATGTTTTAGGGATAAATAAAAAAATTTAATTTGGTGGCACAACAGCTCATGAAGAGCCAAGGTTTTAGAGCTACAAGATGGTTTATACTCTAAAATTCAATGAGATATGAAAGTTTTAATAGTGTAAAATAAAATATTATTGGAAATTCAATATAGGTATTCACTATTACACACTTGGAGTAAAAATACAGCAATTAATACCTAAATAGAGCTGTTAATACCAAATGTAGTAGTAGCCCGTGGCGTAATGGTTAGTGCGTTGGGCTGTCATGCCAGAAGTCTGGGTTCAATACCAGCCGCTTCCACCTTAAGTTTTTTCCTGGGCTACTACCTCTTGCGAGGAAGTTACAAATCCTCCAAGAGTATCTCTTGTCATAGAAAAGTGCCGCTCACCTAAGCCGTTCGGAATCGTCATTAAACTGTAGGTCCCCTCCATTCCTGCAGACACGCACACAGGAATGGTTGAGAGTTGTAAGTCACTAGGCTATCTCATGATTAAAAGATCATTCTGTACATACCGTCACGTGCGTCGTCGGCGGGCGGCAGTGTAATTAAGCTTAAGGATTCTTTACATCGTGTTGGTTATAATAAATTATTATTTGCTTGAATACAATTGAAAAATCCGTTAAGGCTGCAAGTGAACATATAGACAGACAGATGGGAATAAGTTCGGTACCCACTTTTTTCGTTGCTAACGATTCTCTCTATTTCTTACCTGGGTTCGCCTTTGCACATCTGCATTTTAAAGACAAATAAAGTGAAATTTCCCATTCGTATAGATTCCTTATTCGCACAGATCCCTCAGACGGAACACATTTTAAACCAACCTTTATTAGGCTTCAGATTGCATATCTACATTCTACGTTTCCCTCTTAGGCTACGCAGCCAATGCAACAACCGACAAAATCCACTTTTTGAAATGTTGAGGAAATTTGAAAAAAAAAAAAACTGTCTCAAAAATAAGGTATTTTGATTGCAAAATATTAGTTAATTTGCAAAAAAATAATCATCAAGACTAATTTATTTAATTCACTCAGCTTCTTGAACAGACTGCTGCGACATCAAATTATTGTAAAAAAGGCATATACGCTGGAGGAGCATATTTGTTCGCCATGTTATGACATCCTCGTATGTTTCTTTAGGTTGAGCCGTTGAGGGACAGATTATTTGTATAAAAGATTTGGTTTTGGCAGATTTGCTCTTATTTCTGTGTCGATAATAGCCCATGGTGGCTAATGGAAGCTGAACTGCTTGTGATATTTTTTTCTTCCCTATAGCAAATTCTTCAATACTTCGAGATGGTCCACTTTGAAGCGATATTTAAATAATAAAAAGAAATATATAAAAAAACGACAACACTTGCGTTTTACTATATCTTCTAGATTAAGGTGGCTACAATTGTGTATATGGGTCATTAATATTTTGGATTCCATCACTTTTCGTACCGAAAATAAATTTATATTTTTTTTTTTGTATTTAGCAGAATTAATTTCAACAAACTTGTTTTAACTTGCGCAACTTTCAGAAAAAAGTTTAAAAAATATTATACCCGTTATCCGGATTTAAACACCGAAAATGTCATTCCCCTAACGTGTTCCCAACCGATTTTCTTCAATTCAATGACCTTTAGCACCGAAATCGAAAACGGTACAAAAAAGCTAATAATGCAGCCTTTTAAACATGAATTGCACCCTTCTTGAAGAATAGTTAATTTATTTTTAGTTGCTACACTTTCTTAAATAAGAGCCTTTTGGTGAGTGTACCCAGTTCAATGGTCATTTCTATTCCAGCAATGAAATTAAAAAAAAAAAAAAACAGGTAGGTGCAAAAGAGAAAACTCTTTTTTTTTTGTTTAAATGGATAAGATTGATTTAAAAGTTTGAGAACTACTCAGTATTGCTTTATATTTAATGTCAAAACCACGGTTTTGTTTTTCTTTCAACGAATATGTCATTCCCATAAGCAGTGTTTTCTTATTAAATGGTGTGGTTTGAAACTTAAAAAAATTTACATATCAAAATATTTATTACTTTTAATTTTCTAATAACTTCGATTTAATTTCTCTAAAACACCTTTTAACCACTCATTCCCCTAACGTCTTTTTTGTGTCATTCCCCTAACTTCCCTTTATGGGCGGGATCAGACACATTTTTTATCGCTGATTATACTATGAAAATAAAACGAACCGGACCATATTTTTATACCTATCTATTTTTTACAATTTTTTTTTTTAATAAATGGCTGTATACCGCAAGTGTTGGATTCGTAAAAAAACACCTTTAAAGCCTGTTAGATTTGATCAAATATGGTGACTCCTTGATGGAAAGTTATTTTTATAGAGTTATACATATAAAAAATAGATTACCTATACATATAGCAAATTAAGTTGTTTTCAGCGAGGGTTAATTTTTTAGTGCAAAACATTAATGTTTCGAAATATTGACCCATAATACTTTTTTATATACCTTCAATATCCTACATATATTTTAACAAGGGAATTTTCAGAATTTTGAAAAATTCTACAAAAGTGTAGAATTCATTTTACATGGCTTATTACTAGACACAGGAGAAATAGCAGTAGCCTATTTTTATTGTCTCCAAAAATTATTAAGCATATACAAATATTACTAAAAACAGTAAGAACTTTAAATTCGAGAAGAACCTGTATTTATTGAGGCATCTATGCATATATAAAAATTAATCCCATATTTTCTGTTCGTATGCGCATAACTCGGCTAAACATCATCCGATTTAGCTGGGGATTTTTTTTGTTGGATTTGTATTGAACCAGCTTAACGAGCCAAAAATTTGACCGGAAACTAGAAATTTTGAAAGACAAAATCAGAAAATCGTAAAAACGTCTTAAAATTTCAAACTTTCTGAATTAGTTTCGTACGCGCATAACTCGGCTTAACATCATCTAACTTGGATGAATTTTTTTTACATGGATTTGTATTAAACCAAATAAACACACTACGGAGATAAAAATTGGAAAATTAGGCCCGAAAAGTCGAAAATTCGAGATAACAATAAATTGTATACTTTTTTTTTCTTTTTACATTGGTGATTGATACGAATTGGTAGTGCATCGATACAGAAGATTATTGCGTAGTCTATTAAATATATATTTCTCAAATAGACTTAATTTATATAAGTTGGAAAATTTGCCCGGAAAAGCTGGTAAATCGTAAAAACCATATACTTTCTGAATTGGGTTTTTGTTTATATGTGCATAATTCGGCTGAATATCAATCGATCTGCATAGGAAGAGACATTTATAATTTAATCTTTTTAAAAAAGTATAACTGATTTGTTTCTATTGATGAAGAATTTAGGGTGATTCTTCATATAGGTATTTGTGGTACTAAGAAAAGCTTAATATATAAAAATTATGCGACAAATTTGACCCGTTCGTCAGTGAAAAACAAAAAAATGTATGTGCCGAAGAAGTAATATTTTACTGGGATAAAATTCACAATCAATTTCAATTTTTTAAAACAACAAACTCTTAACTTACATAAAGACATATTTTGTCTTAAGAGGGGTTTGTTATTCAAAATATATCGAATTATTTCAAATGAACTGTAAAGCTGTGATGTATAGATTTATAATTCTAAATAATATATGCTGATAAAAAAGTACGTATACGCCACAGTGACTCCACTAATGCTTATTTTTTATTTAATTTTATTTTAAAGGGTCTATAATGTTATACATAGGAACTAAAAAGAGGCGAAGAATAATAGGGAGGATTTTTTCACCTATCTCTTCTTAAATATGCATGTAATAGATTACAAGATCCAAAAAAAAAAAAAATTGAAATATACAAATTTATCAGTGTGTAACACGTTTGGCAATTTTTTTTTTAAGGGTCATAACATTTGGTTATTTCCTTCTTCACCTGATGGTAAATCCTAGGTACTAATTTTTTTTTGTATTATCTATTCCAGTTCGAATTCTTAGCTAAGACAGGACAACGTCTGTCGAGTCAGCTAGTTTCTTATATTTTAAGTAAAACATTGGTTTACCGAAAGACTATGAATACGTCTAATGAACATATATTAGGTAGGTAATTGTTTTTTTTAATTTTAAATATTTTAACCATTGAAAATAATTGTAAAAAAAATGTCCAGACAAAAGTAATAATATATATTCGTCCTTAACCAAAAATCCATAATATCCATAACAAATTAATTAATAAGTACGAGACGTCGCTCAAGAACAAATTCTATTTATATAATATCCATAGATTTGCGCCTATTATTGTTCAGTTCATTTCTCCACCTAATCGTGAGAAATTTATCAATTCACATCACCTGCGGCATTACCTAATTTATCTACTTTCCCTCCAAAACATTTTACATTACAGACATTTGTTATAAATAATAAATAAGATTTTGTAATTCGACGATTTAATATTTTAAAAATCATTTACTTAAAACATTTGGGTTAGTAAATCTAAATTCGATTCAATTGCAGTAAAATTTTTAATTAAAAAAAATATATATTTTTAGCTTATTGACTCACCAGTGATTTATGTAGGTAAATAATGGTCGGTTCAAGAATGTTAAATATAGTTAATCCATAAGTTTGTGTATTCCTTTCTCCATCAGGATGAATAAAAAAGCTATTATTGAAAAATTCACTATTAGAACTTGCAATAATTTTTGTTTTTATTTTTGCCCGTAAATATTTTATAATTCGATAAAGGTACAAAGATGACATTTAACACTGATCCGCACAATATTACTGTCATACATTATGTACATTTTTTAAACTATTATTTAAATTACTTTAGTTATGTTTATTCATAATAATATTTAAATTTAAAATTATCTCGTTTAGAAGTAAAAAATATCAGGGGGATTTAAATGTACTTTAAAGTTTTGTTTGCCAGAATCCAGTTAACCGATAAAAAATATAAATTAAAGTGAATCCACTGCACTTTCAAAAATTAAATTTCATACAGAAACCAAGAGAGGTACCTACACAAATATGGGTCAAACAAAATTCAATTAAACGGTATACTCGTATAGGCAATGTGATAGAGACAAGGTAGGTATGATGATAACTCGAAATCAAAAATACAAATCTGTCAATATAGGATCGAACGAAAAGAAATTGCGTTTAGTTTTTTTTTTTTTTAATTTGGTTATCGAACACGAATAATTGCATTAATGTTGGTAGTTGCATTTGTTTCCATTTTCAAAAACACACACACAATTCTGGAATCAAGTTCCCGTATATAAAAAAAACAACGAAAACCGTTCTAATGTATCAAGTTAAAAGCGCAACGAATAAAAACAAACTGAATTACATAAAATTTACAGATTCACTGAAAACCCCCGACATTTCAAAAGACTGGTGAAGACGACAATGTCTACTTTGCCAACACCGGTTCAACTAACAGAAGACAACAAAAATCAAAAAAAAAAAAAAAACACGAATAAATCTGAAAGCCGCACTCCCTTCACTGTGTGAAAAAGTTTTGTTTTTATATCAAACGGAAATACATATTACAGAGAGAATAAGTGAGAGAGCCGGAAAAATAATCTTCCTTCAGGGAGTCGTCGGAAAATGTTGATAGTCAGGTCGGTAACTTTACCCCAGCGAATGTTGATAAACATAATGTAGTTAGGTTAGGATAGGTTCGAACGGTTCTGGCTAAAGATTCCCATTCCGGGTGCAGTTTTGAGAGAGGAATACCTACACGCAAAAGCTTTTCTTTCGACCATTTAAGCAGACTGAGAACTTTTACACCACTTAATGTCAAACAACTCGATAAGAGCATTGTCATGTCAAGATTTGTGAAGAGAAACTGGAAAAAGCCCAATCAGAAACGAAGAAATGTCGGTAAGAGAGAGCACAAGCACTGAAAGAGAGTTCCGGTTCCGGTTAGAAAACTCACCACGAAACGGAGGGGTAAACAATTTTGTGGGCGAACGATGTCATTTACTATCTTAAGATACAATATTTCAGCTGTAACCGGTTTCAAGAGAATTCAAGAATTAGAAGAAAATTTTGTAATAAGCTGAACGAACCATGTGCGCGTAAGCCTGTTGTATTGGATATACATAATATCTACCGGCAAGCCTACACCCACCTTTCCATTGCAAGATGCTTTCATTTGATATTGGGTGCGGGGGTTTTTCACTTTTTCACTGTCGTCGTCAATAGAAAAATCTTGTTGTTTATGTTTGTGAAAATCTACTGTAGATTTTCAATTGAAAAATAAATGCCGGTGGATTTTCATTATTTCTTGTTTTGATGTTTAATGAAGCGCGGTGTTGTTTTATGCGACAAGCAGAGTATTGATGATTTGGTTGAGGCAAGGAGGGTATTCTGTATTCTCACGATGATTGTTTATCTTGTTTTATTTTTTTTTTTTTTTTTTTCATTTATTTTTTTTTTGTATTTTGTTTTAGATAGAATGACATCAGCATTTTAAATTGTATCAACAGGTGGTGGCGGCAGATGAGTCTTTTGTTTCTTATTTCCTTGTGCCCGAAGAACAGAGGGTTGAATGATTAAGACAAATTTGTATTGACAGTAAGTGCACTTTAGATATATAAAGTGCATCAGTGATAGTATAATATTTAATCTTGAGAAAAATACTTTAATGTGTGTTGTATGCTGTCATCATTAACGTCAAGGTGACAATATACTACGAGCGAAGCTATCTGGATCACATAGCAAGAAGATGTGAACTTTGTATCTATAAGATAAGCATGATATGTGTTAATTAAGGAACGGTTGAAGGAGTATATGTCATAGATGTTTGCGATTTTTGTTTAGGTCAAGTGTGATGTTTCACAGAAACGAAACTGTTTAGATGATTTATATTAATTTCAGTGAGAAGTGCACTTAATTATTTAATTAAGAAAGTTTTTTTTTGATATTGGAAAAGTTTAATCTTGTTTTGGTTCTGACTTTGAAATAGACAGAGGTCACTTCACTAACACATCTGTGCAAATATTGTTTGGTAAATTCAAGTGCTCAATATTTTCAACAGCCCAATTTAAAGATATAATCATGTGTAGGGGAGAGTGGGGCTAAAATTAAGACTTTTTTACTAAAATTGATGCTGTTCCTAAGATTTTTAAAATAAGTCCGCCAAACCTTTTTCTTTTGAAAGAGCAATATTTCCGCTACAAAATCCATTAAAAAAGCCAAAAAAAAAATACTGATCAGATTTTGTAAAAATATAACATTTAGACCAAAAACCGTGTTGTTACGACTTACTCCAAGTGCGGGGTTAGTTGTAACATAGACAATTTTTTTTACAAAAACTATCAATTTATAAAGTAGTAGCCGTGGCGTGATGGTTAGTGCGATGGACTGTCATGCCGGAGGTCTAAGGTTCGATCCCAAGCCTAGCCACCTATTTATTTAAAAGAAAAAACGGCTACTGCCTCTTGCGAGGAATTGACAAATCCTCCAAGAGTATTTCCTGTCACAGAAAAGTGCCGCTCGTTAGCCGTTCGGATTCGGCAATAAACTGTAGGTCCCCTCCATTCCTGCAGACACGCACACAGGAATGGTTGAGAGTTGTAAGTCACTAGGCCCTAGTTCTTCATGAGCTGTTGTGCCATTAAATTTATTTATTTTTACCAATTTATAAAGAAGAAGATAAACAACAATAAATATAGCACATACACCAATAAAACATAATGGCGCAAAATTTTAGACAATTTAGTGTGATGTTAAAGTATTTCTAGTATGATGCTAATTTTAAAAACAGGCTTTTCCAAATTTTAAACGAGTTAGCATCGTATTATCTTTTTAACATTTTACTAAAGTTAAAATCGCCAAATGCCTATTTTATCTTTTTAGTATCATACTAAATCCAAGTGTCACTTTGGCAGCTACAATTGCAAAAATGGGTCACTGTCACTGTTTTAGGCGTGTTCAGTTAGAAAAATACGTTTAAATGTTTAAAACTAACAATATTTTAGTAAAGAGTTTTAAAGTTAGAAAATTGTTAGTACGGAGAGCGGGGCTAGAAGTAACAGGGGTAAAAACTAACAGCTAAAAATAAAAGGCTTCCCGTGAAAATTAAATAACGCGTGAAGGAGAAAAATGTTCGTCTACTTTAGCATTAGCGTACTTTAGCTGTGAATCGGACATCAAAAAGAAAATTTATGAAGGTAAATCGATACGTTTGTAACTTTATTTTTTCTTTGTATTTTTGGTCTTCTTTTTAATATTTTCTTAAGATAAGTAGCTACAGACGATAGGTATAGATCTTACAATATTGTCAGATCTGTCAGTCAAAAAGTTGTCCCAAATATGTGTTACAACCGTGTAAAGTTACAATTTTGTCTGACAATATTGTCAGAAACGTCATTGTGAGCTCATTGTCAGACGACCATCTGACAACCGTCTAAATACACAATTTTTATTATTGTCAGACAATAAGAACATTCATTTGAAATTGTCAGATGTCGTTGTTTAAGACATCTTACAATTGTTGACAATTTCTTCAGAGTACGAGTACGAAATGTGGTGCTATATATGTATATTGATGGATTTCGTATTTTATTATTTGGTGATGGTATACAAATAAAATTGAAATTGGGAAAATTTTTTTCACGGTCACCGTCTCTGCCACCATCAGCAGCTACAAAAAAAACATTATCTTTACTATCTTCCTATACGTAAGAAATTAAAATAATCGAAAGCCCAATTTTTGTTGTTCCAATTGGATTATTATTGTTCACACTTCTCTGTAGTAAATGTGTAGTGTAATGCCTGCCAGCAGATGGACAAATTTTTTATAAGCAAATATCTTCCAAGTGTGAACTGACATTTTTCACCCTAACAATATTGTCGAAAACGCACCTGACTTTAAAATTTTAAGACTTTGGGACAAAATCTGCCAACGGTGTAAATAGACAAGCTCACTGGCTGCTATTATCAGGGCATTGACAGATCAGGCCATATTGTAAGATTTAACAATCGCCTGTATTAAGCTAAGTTTTAAACACTTTTTAACTATTCTCTTTTTAAACTCTAGCTGAAAATGCCTAAAATTTTGACAGTTTCTGCAAAAAAAAAAAACTCAGCAAACACTCTTTTTGACGTTTTTGGTTATTTTAACTTTTATAAAATGGTTTAAAGATACTAATAATATACGATGCCAAGCTCGTAAAATTGTTTTTATTTTTTTTTTACCGAAAATCGTACTTAAAATTCTTAAACATTGTCTTAAACTGATCAATCTTCCATAAGAAGATTATGAATAAGATTTCACTTCTTGCGACCTGCGCACTTACACACGTATGTATCACGTTTTTTTGCTTTTAATATTTTACGCTATTATACATTTTTAGCCAAGCACTGAAAAGTACAATGCTTGAAATGTCTTCTAGTTAACTTCCCATTGGAAGTTATTGTAATAGGTCCGATTTGTGAAATTGAAAATTTTGACATTACTCGACGTTTCGAGGTCTCTGGAGTCGGATTACGTTGTTTTTAGAGAGATGTCTGTGTACGTACGTTCGTTCGTTCGTACTTTCGTACATTCAGGAGCTTTTTTGTTCACGATATCTCGAGAACGCATAGAGGTATCGACTTCAAATAAATTTTATTTTACAGATAATAAGGCCATAACGTGCAGAATGGATTTTCAGAAAAATTAAATTAGCGGTTTTTTTATTACAGTAATTTTAAAAAAAAGTTGTAAAATGACTTGTTTCTCGAATATCTCTAGAACAATAAATGCTATCGACTTCGGCTTGGTTTCAATCTATGCATAATGGTGTCGAAAAAAATTGGTAATACTTAAAAAAAAAAATCAAATAATATTTTTTTTTTTAATTAAAAAAAAAACATTAAAAATTGTTGTAAGAAAATCTCGAATATCTTGAGAACACACAAAGATATTAACTTCGGGTTAATTTTATTTGACACAAAAAGTTATACTTAATAATCGGTATAGTTTTCAAAAAAATTCAACTGACGGTTTTTTTTTTCTAGGCCAAAAAAAACTGCAAAAAAACATGCTAAAAATTGTTAAAAAATGTTTTTCAGCTCAAATATCTCGAGAACAACCAATGATATCAACTCCCGGATAATTTTAATCTACACACAATGCCATAATTACTAATTGGTAAGGTTTTTAAAAAAAAAATCAATTGACAGTTATTTTTTCTAAGCCAAAAAAAAAAAAACACAAAAGAAACTAATAATTGTTGAAATTTTTCGTGTCGCATATATTTAGAGCAAACAGCCTTCCCTTGATTACACAATTGGTAATTTTCTTATAAAAAATAACATCGGGTGTCGATTTTCAAAGGGAACCAATGGGAAGTAATCAGTGTGGGTCAACCCCAGCCTCTTTTTTGTTAAGAAAATTGAAAATTACAAAAGAAAGTTTTAATTTAATTCAACACAATCCATTAATATTGTTGTTACACTATATTAAAAGTAGGTTTTTTCTCAAAATCAACATAACAAAAAAAAAAAAACATTCTTTGTTTTTCCCCATTCATCATTTTGCACCCAGTTTCTCAACATTCAACCAAAACAGTTCAGTGAACTAAAAATGAAATAAATAAACGTCATTCGTAAGAATTCTGTTACAAATGTATCTGCTCAAACTTGTCAGCAACACACGAAGTTACTTAAGTGCTAATTAAAAACATCAACAATCAATGGCTTTGGTCAGATGAATTGACATCTTTTTTTTTCAACTCAGCTTCAGTTTAATCTTTGAGAGTTTTGCAGATAGGTACACGTGTAAGCAATTCATAAAGTGCGTAGCTTCTATCTGAGTAAAATGTGAATATTATCTTCAAAGTATAATTAAACTCCCTATCGATTACATACATACATGCATAGTCATATAAATAAGTGCAAACAAGAACGAGAAATAATTTATTCATTGAAAAATGTTATCTGGGCAAAGCATGTTTCTAACAATTGTATGTTTGTCTGTCATCTTTAACTCTTCGCGATCGTATCTTCTTTTTCCAAGAACTTCCGTTCTGCAGGTTGGTGTGTGATAAACAATTCATGGATTTTTCATTATTATTTTATTTCTCGTTTAGATAACAATGTCCATTTCAACACCCGTTGTCATTCCAAATCGAAAAATGTTTTTCGATTGGGGATTCCAAATGAATTATGACCTTCCATATAATTTGACAGCTTTCTATTCGGTTCCAATTTGGCCAGGGGCTTACAACAAGAGAGAAGCCAGAGATATCGACCATTCTAAGTATCAAGTTCAAAACGAAGGAGTACATTCAAATGATTTTACTGCTGGTGAATTATACATTGGATTGGAAGACTTATTAATAAGGTAAGAGCAGGAATTGGCTTTTTCTTTTCAAATCGAATCAAAATTCATAAATAAAAGATACATTTCGTCCATAGTTATGGTTTTCATGAAACATGTCTGCTGAAAAGTGTATGTGAATTAGCAAAACATCCTTTCCATGATGATGAGCAAAATTTAATTACGGAAATTGTGACATTTATTTTAAGGTCAGTAGATTATTTGATTATTTTCTGGTTTAATTTTGTCACATTTCTTTGAATCTTGTGATGTGAAATCTAATTTAAATTTATACAAACCTTTTTTATGGCATTTTTTAATTTAAAAAAAAAAATGCATTGCTCTTAAGTTATAAGATGTGGACGAAATAATGGGACTACCGGAACAATTCTGCCAAACGTTCACGTGAAAGTTTTTGCTCTGCTATCCGTCATTCGGAGGGAAACGAGTGTTTCAAATTTCGTATAAATGTCGAACAAAACTAAAATTTAAACAGTTACGGCCACAGAATAATATTCACTAAATACATCTAGATTAAAACTTAAATCTGGATGTAAATCATACAAATTCAATGTAAATTCATCTGGATTTAAGTTTAAATCTGGATGTATCGAGTGAATAATATGGACGTTAGATTGCCTTGATAACTTTGAAAATAAATATCCCTTAAGTTTTTCACTCGAACGGCAGAAGATTTAAAACAAAAAATAATTTCAAAAAAATTGGACGAATTAAATGAAACATTGACGTGAATCGAAACTTTTGATTGGTACATCAGCAAAAATATAAGCCAATAGGATGTTGATTTTAGTGCAAATTAAGTACATATTACAAGATTTTTATGTAACTGAGATTCATTGCAATTTTTAAAAGAGGATGGGTAACTTCCCATTGGTGTTGGTGCCCTTGAAAACTTGAGACTCGATGTTATTTTGTTTTAAGAAAATCACCAGTAATTGAAGATCTTCAAAAACATGATTAAATGTTCAATATGCAATCAAGTGGAGACCAAAGTTGGAGCTTTTTCTCTGAAGACATAAAGTTAGAGCTTGTAGGTTAAGTATACTATTTAGTAACAAAAAAAAAACTTGTTTGCACACAATTTTTTTCGTTATTTTTTTTTTTTTTTTTTTCAAAATAAAAAAACCCCTTCCTCCCTTTCATACGATTAAAGCATTGGCGTAAAGTGGATAAATAATTATTTAAAATCAACGGAAGTAACTATAACATAATTTTATTTTTTGAATTTTTAATTTTTTGTCTAGCTTAGTGCGAAATTTTAGTTTAGTGTTTATTGCTGTTATTAATTTTTAGTCGAACGCTTAGAACCAGAAAGCTGTAGGCCTTTTAATTTTTGAGAAAATCAAAAATTATGGACACATTAGGTACTTTCATTGATTTTAAATAATTATTTTTCCACTTTACGCCAATGCTTTAGAAAATGGTCACTCCCTTATAAACGGGGGAACATAGACCCCCTTCTCCTAAACGATTTATATCTCTCTCCTAAACGAGTTATATCTGTGTAAAATTGATCAATAAACACTAAATTTTGTAAGATAATGACCGATTTTTTAGATTTCTTTAAATTTCTCTACCCCGCATCTCCCTTAGTGTTGCTCCCCGCGAAAATACAAACAAAACATTTTTTGTTAGAAATTTAACTTACTTTAATTCTTTTGTTTAATTTTGTCCACTTAAGCGCTTGCTTTTAGAAATATTCGCGAAAAACTAAAAAAGGGGACCCTTAACCCTCAACCCTCTCTCCTGGCTTAATCTCGCGGCAATCAGTCTGGGGACTATTAGTATGCCGTTAGTGCCGTTATTTTTTAATGATTCTTTTTCTATTTCAAGTCAATTTTTTAAAAATTGCCCCTTCCGCCTGAACGGGGAAATAGACTGCCCCTCCGATATGTTTTCTCGTCTCAACCAAACCTACACGCTGAATCGTTAATTTCCTTATAGAAAATGCTATCGGGTATCGAGTTTCAAAGGCCACTAATAATGAGAAGTTATCAATGTGTGTCACACCCAGCCTTTTTGTTCTTGGTTTTGGACAGTCATTATATTTTTAAGTAAATTCTTAAAACTTTTAGCTTTAGAAGTTGTTAAAAATCAACTGCAATTTAATCAAAAACATTCTCTGGCTTGATTGTTTGTTGAACGACTTGAGAATTGCAATTGAATTGAATTAATTTATCAAAATGTGCTTCACTCAGAAGACATTTCATTTTTTTATGCGAGATTTTGGTCGTGCTGTTGTTGAAAATAATATCATCCAGATCCTATATAATCACTTTTTTCTAATTTATTAACTTAGTATTAAATATTTTAATTTTTTTTTATTAAATAATTTTACTTATTTTAACAGCCCTGCAATGCACGAAGCTTTTGGGAAAAACGAAAAAGTATATAAGGAAGCCTATGAAGAAGCTGAAAATAAAGGATTTTTAGGTGGAGACTGTGAAAAATCATATCCACATTGTAAACAAGGCTTTCTCGATATTATATCAAATATTGTAACAGATAAAGATGCGGTTGACTAAACAAAATGTTTTTTTTTTTTTTTTAATTCTTTTTAACAACCTGTATACTATTGACACCAATAACCAACGTGATAAAATGGAGGCTTAAAAATGACCTCTTAAATCGATAAGAATCAGTAACCAGAAATAAGAATTAAAAACACCTATAAATAATTGCCAAGCTTTTGAATTGAAGCAACAGCAAAAATAAAACCGCACAAATTAATTATATTCCCCCAATAATTCATTAAGCCTTGAACATTTTCTACTCACTAAATGTGCTTTGGTGCTGTAATCTCGTTTACAAGGAAATTGACAACAAATTCATGATTTCATTTTGTTGTCACTATACCCGAAATGATGAAGTTAGAACTGTAATAAACCTACATATTAGACATTTCCTCCGCCCACATAATTCTATTCTATATCCTTAAACGCATAAGAGTCAAAGAGCCTGAAGAGCAATAACCATTTAACCCAGATCCTTAAGATGATTATTATGATGATGATGACGATTATAAGAGGAGCACAATCGATTCTGTGAGAATGTTGTACACAGTCTTGGAAATCAAATAAATCGAACGATAATGTAATATCTGCATCTGGTTCCCCGGATAACTATATGGCAGAGGGATGTTCAGCAGAAAATGTTCATAGTCCTTGGTAAGTCTTTTGGCAAATCGGATGTAGAATATATAAATGAAAGAGAATCCTTGTACGTACATTCTTGGCTAAGGGCGATAACATGCTGGTCTCAATGAAAAGTATTTTGCCTAAGAAATGTTTCAAATGAATTTTATTCTTTGTGCCTATTGGGGCGTTGAAAGCAAAGCAGCTTGTAGTTAGTGTAATTCAACTGATATTAGATTATATTATTCAAAGATATGGCTAAAAGCTAAAACAAAGAAACAAGAGAATTACAAACGAGTGGGTTTTGTTTCTGCTCGAATAGAATTGGATTTTGTCACGTTCCTTTTGTAAAAGCAATAAAGCAGCATAAGCTTGTTTTCATTTGTGAAGGACAAACCATTTTTAGTCCCCCACTTAGAAGAAATTTGATTGCTCTTGAGATTATTTAACTGACTCGAATAAACTTATAGGTCTGTAAAATTATTATCAATTTTGTTTAATTAGTTAGTTGTTTATTTTTGTATATGAGTCAAACAAAAAGTGCAAAGCGTACAGTACCTAAGCCTTTTGTAAATACAAAATTTTACGGACCAATCATTTGAAGATGATTATTTCAAACGAAACAGGTGATAAAGAATGAAGAATGCCAGCTGACGCATGCATAGCTAAAAACGAGGACTATCATTTAATGCACCAAACTAGAACTAGAGCTGCTGGGTGAGCTCTACGGGCAAAAACGAAGGGAGGAACGTTGACTTCTCAAGAGGAAAAAGATAGAGAACGCGAAGTGGGCCCAATACTACAAGGCCAGAACGGAAGCCTGTGAAGACGAGAGTTGGAATATGGTAGTAGACACGCAGTCGGTGCCGAAGATCTGTAAACAACACTTTTCTAGACTGCTAAACGGCAAAGATGGCAAAGATGGCAAAAATGTCGCTATTAGACAGAACAATCCGTTCAACTTGGGCGATGTTGGTCAACAGTTCCGTCCACCCGACCTAAATGAAGTGCAGTTAGCGATAGCCAAGCTTAAATCGAACAATGCTGCTGAGGCAGATGGCCTGCCAGCCGAACTATTCAAAGCAGGGGGAGATGACTTGATAAGGAGTATACATCAACTTATCTCCAAAATTTGGTCGGATGAAAGTACCTATGCTCGATCAATTGAACCTCAGTATAGTGTGCCCATTCCACAAGAAATATGATGCTCTGACCTGTGCCAACTACAGAGGTATAAGTCTATTCAACATCCCAACGGCGTGTTTCCAAGTATTGAATCGAAGGCGGCGAAAATAGGTTTAGCTGTTAATGAGGACACGAAAGAAATATCAACATCTTCGACTTGGGCAAAACGTAACGTTGGATAAATAAAACTTCAGTGCAGAGATCAGGCGAAGAATAACTCGTTCCAATCGCTGTTTCTTTGAGCTATGACGGCATTTGAGTATAGTAAAGCCCTCTCTCAAAGAACCAAGGAAACAATAGCTGTGTTTTGTTGAGCTAGTTACTGCGTGCCGATTCGGCAATGTTCCACATTAAGCCATAGAGTTACTGAAGATCAAATGTGCTGTTAACTTGTTGTTGGTAGAATTTGCATGTGAAAATTTTTCTTAATGTGAAGAATTTCTTAATGTGCACATTAAGGAGTTAAACAAAACACACCTAATATATAAAACCCTACCCAGGGTAAAATTAAAAGAGAAGTACCTATTTTAAGCTTTTTATCATTTTATAAACTCACAAATACAAGTACATCAGGTGAAATAAAATCTTTGTTTCGCACGACGCGTCACGACGATGCACAATGGGGTAAGGATACCCCGAAAACTGGAATTAATTCAGTTGTTTAATTGTGAAAGCTAAATTATGTTTTTTCGTTTAAGAATTGATTATGAATGCTGAAAAAACACATTTCCTCTTTTAAATTTCGCGCATTATTCTTACTAAATAACGATTTTACAAATTTCAAACCATTAGAGACATAATTTCATATAAATTTTCTTAAAAAGTTTATTAAACAAAAATAATCTTTGAAAAATAAGATGAGGAATACAAATTTGTTGATTCTTAATTGAAGCAGATTCTTTGCAGAAGCTGCATGGACCAAGAAGAAGAGAAATCGATTCCTCACCTTCTTTGCACATGCCCTGTTTTATCTAAAAGACGCAGACTCCATCTTGGAGACTTCTACTATAATGATCCTAGTGATCTGGCAAATATAGATATAAATAATCTCGTTCGCTTCGTAAGAAGCTCCAAGTGGTTCAACGACTAGTAAGAAAGTCCCCTAGATTCAAAGTGGTATCACAATGGACCAAATTATGGTCTAAGTGAGTCGGCTCTTGCTGGCTACCACGTCAACCTAACCTCAACCTAACTTAATTGAAGCATGAATTTAAATTAAAAGCTTAAGTCGTCTGATGAGCAATCGTCATCACTTTCTAAGTTGTTTCTCAAAGTCTGAAGATAACACTGCATTGCTTATGCAAAAGTTTTAGTTGCTTTTGCGGAAGTTGCGCCCTCAGCCTGTAATCAGAGGACCAGATTTTATCAGATTTTTTCTAATGTTATCTGAACCTCCAAGTTTATTTGTTGTTATTGTTGTTCTGCTTGAATCACAAAAATTCTGAAGCCATTTTTGATTTTTATGCTAAAATTGACTTTCGTTGCTTAATCTTGATTAAAATTGTGAAATAATATAGTTTAGCTCATTTACCCTTGTTGCAGGGAAGTGGGTGCGTTCTTGAAAGTGTAATTTTAAGTAATACAATTTTTCTTTTAATGTAACTTTTCCAGAATCTCTTTTTATTTCAAAAATAAGTCATTTGAATATGAACTTGCACCAAAAAGTAAACCTTTTAAAAAATCTTAATGTGATATTAAAAAAAACAAAAATTAATGGAGCACGTATGAGCACCAGCTTTTTTAAGAATTCCACAGATGTTGAGTCCACAGACGTTTTGGAGTGGGAAATCTTCCAAAAAAAATACATGAGTGCGGTATTGATGCATTGGAATATTTTATAACAGGAAAGCAACAAAAAATACTCATCTCTTTTGTTTTAGTTTTTGAATTAATTCCAAAATTACCATCCACGTCGCCCCACTGTGCGATGGTACAAATAAATAATAAGCATTATCTCTTGGGAATTAAAGGACCGTTTTTATTAGACTTTGTATATAATAATTCGCAATATTAAAATAAAAGAAAATTGGAAGTTGTTCATTTGCAATTTCAGTTTAATTAAGTAAAGCCATACGTATACGTTCTTTTAATGTATATTAAGGTTTTTAATCGTATTTAATGTTATTTCTCTTGTTTCAGATGATAAACATCCTGTCCTGATTTACCCACGAAATTTTAACAAATTCGTTAAATTTAAATTTGTGTAGTCGTATGTTCTACTAATTCTTCATTTAACGCTACTTTAACACATTAAAAATCAAACACAATAATGTGGCGTTTACCCTTCTTTACAAGAATATACATGAAAATACATTATCATGTATGTATATTCAACAGTCTGCCGAAGAATTGAAGATATAATCCTTTAAGAGGATTTGAATACTTGAACGGGAGTGTCTGGCACAAGCTCAATAATAGTATCCTTAGCTGAGGGTACTTTTATTGAATTTTACATATGAAGAGTCTATATAAACCAGTTGTGTCGATTTTGGACAGGTGTTTTAAGCAGAACGACTATGTCCTAAAAAGTTAATAATGAACATCATGGGGCAGACATTACAAGAATCTCATTATGTTTACAGCTTTTACATTTTTTTTTTTTAGAAAGTATGTTTATGTCTTTGAAAAGAAATTTTATAAAGAACTCATGTAAACAAAGGAACTGAAAATAAATCCGGAGAGAGTAATGTGTCCTACTAACCACTTTTTCTGGAACTAAAAATGTAGTTTTATTATTACTTTGCTGAGGCTGACCCAGCGAACTTCGTTCAAAACTCGTTCTAAAGTAAGCCTAAAAGAAGTCAAAATTACTTAAAAAAAAAGTGATATTTCGGTTTAATTAATTGTTGTAATTTTTTTTTGTAGTAGCCCGTGGTGTAATGGTAAGTGCGTATGTGTTGGACTGTCATGCAAAAGGTCTAAGTTCAATACCAGCCGCTTCAACCTTAAGCTTTTTTCAGGGCTACTACCTCTTGCCAGGAAGTGACAAATCCTCCAAGAGTATCTCCTGTCATTGAAAAGTGCCGCTCACCAGCCGTTTGGATTCGGCAATAAACTCTAGGTCCCCTTCATTCCTGCAGACATGCACACAGGAATGGTTGATAGTTGTAAGTCATTAAGCCCTGGTTCTTCATAAGCCGTTGTGCCACCAAATTTATTTATTTATTTTTTTTTTAAATTCAAAATAATTAAGTAGGAACAAATTTTGCATCTAACCAAAATAATCTACTTTACTACTTAATTATTGGAAAAAGGATCTTCGGAGCAACTAAAAAACGGGATTGAAGTCGAATTTAAGGAATTTTTTTTCGAAAATAAAAAGACATTTAGGCATCTGGTTGTGATTGTTTAAGTAGAAATAGGAGCATCGAATGTACAAAAAAAAAAATAAAAATACTGTTTAATAACGTAAAATTTTGAACAAAATGTGCAGTTTAAAAATTTGAATTAAAAACAAAATGAAAGAACGGATTTTTGGAATTAAAAAATGGATAGCATGATATTGTAATAGTTGCCATTGTTTTTATATGATTTTTTTTTGTCAAGTAGATTTTTTAGAAAATAGCCTCTAATACTGCGTTTTCATTAGAGCAAATGAGGTAATTTCGTTCAAAATTTCCAAATTCAATTCGAAATCATCTCATTTCCCATACAAATTCAAATTTCCAAATGAAGTAATTTCAACCAAATTAGCACGAAATTCGGTAGAAAATTACGTAAAACTTTTATGAACACACCCAAATGGAATTCATTCAAAGTGGATCCCATTTGAAATGACAGAATTCAATGTAAAAATCAACAATAACAAGCGATTGACAATCTGGACCGTCAAACAAAATTACGAAATTTGAAATGTGAACACTTTTTTTGCAATTTACCAAATTACCTCATTTCAGCTCTAATGAAAACGCAGTATTAAGCCTAAACAGGGACAAATAACATCTTTCCAAAGTGAATTTTTCCTTGTCTCGTCGAAACCTACACCTTTTTGTCATACACCGTATGCAAATCACCCTGTATAACTATATATGTATGTGTGTATATTATATTTCCACATAAGTTATTTAAAAAAATTCCTAATAATCTATTACAGACCCCTTAAAATAAATAAAAACTAAGCATTAGCAGAGTCACTGTGGCGTATACGTACTTTTCTATCAGCTAGATTTAAAAATCTGTACATCACTATTTCATAAGATATATTTTCAATAACAAACCCCTCTTAATTCAAAATAAGTTTTTATGTGAATATCTGATTTTGTTCAGCCGAATTATGCACGTAAAAAAAATTCTATTCAGTAAGTATGGTTTTGACAATTTACCGGCTTTTCCGGGAAAATTTTTAAGCTTTCGAGTTCGTAGTGTATTTACCTGGTTTAATACGAATTCAACGTAAAGAGGTTCAGCCGAGTTATGCGCTTACAAACACAAAAAAAGAACTAATTTTTATTTATTTTCAAGAGGTTTTTACGATTTCTGACTTTTTCGGTCAATTTTTTTTAATTTCCGGCTCCGCAACATGTTAATGTGGGTCAATGCGAACCCAAAAAAAAAAAAGATTTGCATTGAAAATAGGAAAAATAAAATTAATAAAATAAATATTTAAATATTATTTTTTTTTTGTTTATTACTAAAAAAAAAATATTTTTGTATACAATAATTTAGTAACGCAGAGTATTCGAAAACCCTCAAACAAATTTTAATTTTAAATTTCGCAATTTTCTTAGTTTTTCTTTCCGTTAGAACCTTTAGAAAACCTAAAAAAATAAAACGGTAAAGTCGTTCTCAAGTTATGGCGCGATCTAGGGATATAGGGATTCATTTTCATATATGTATGTACATTGTTCATAGATATTTATACATACATAATATGTACCTACTACTACAACCAGCCTCATTTTAAATTTTTTTTAAAATACGGTAGGAACAATGTTAGCAAAAAAGTTACACTCGTGTTCACTTTGGCGTATACGTATTATTTTTTCCTTTGGTGGGACGTGAACTTTAAAATTTGCCATTTTCTCTTAGTAGCATTCAAAGGTTTTGTCAACTTTTAGTTCACAATATATTAAACACAGAAAACTATTCTCTGTTCAACTTAACAAAAAGGATCTTTGCCAAACTTGTAATTCGATATAAATTTGTTGATGATATGTGTAGCAGATTATTTAGAGGATTCCCCACTCGTTCATCTCACCAAATAATTTTCTTGGACCACTAATTGCGTGAGGAAAAAAGTGCCGTTGATTTTTATTCAATTTTTTTGTACATACATATGTATGTATTGGGTGTACAGTAAAACCCGGATACGGGTTGGGCAGTTATACAACCCGCTTAAGTGCACATAAGCACTTATCATACATATTTACAAAAATAAAAAAATTGACATCAAAAAAACGTTTAATGTTATTTAAAAAATACGAAATAACATTACATCAACACTGACTAGTAGTTTCAGTAGCCTTTTAAAAAGGAAGCCCTAGATGAAAAAAAAAAATTTTTTGTTTTTTTCTGCTGATTTAATTGTGTACTTAAAAGATTTTTTTTCAGGTAAATTTCCATAAAAGTATACGAAATAAAACGCAATTTAGTGGGAAAGGTAGTAAAGCAAATGGTACTTATTGTATGAGTTTTATATGAAAAATCCTCAAAATTTGGGTTCTAAAAAAATTCTATGCGGGTTCTCACATAAGTTAAATTCAACCTACTTCAACTATAGCTAATAGAAGTTGTTGATTGCAGCCAGAAGTAATAAGCAGTAGATACTAAAGCTCAAAAAATAAAATACCTGGTTATACATTTTAAAATAAGTTTGTCCAATTTTCAACAACCCACCGTTAAATAGTTCAAAGTTTAAACACTGGCCATACAATATTGCAACACCAACTACATATTTCCAAATTTGAAATAAAATGTATTGTTTGAATTGTTAGACGAAAGTTTTTTTCTTAAATAGTTACAGCTCCATCTTTTGGAATTTTATTCAACTAAACTATGTAACTTCCTTTCTGGAAGCTTTAAACGAGCTCAATTGAGTTTTGTTCTGTTAAAATGGAGACAAATTGGAGAGCAATGAGCGAGAGCTTTCTGTAAAATACACTAATACAATGGTACAATTTATAACATTCCTTTTTAAAGTGTATTGGAATTTTTTAATGTCACGTGAAGAAGAGTTAACGATTTTTCATTCTAAATTAGAATAAAATATGAAAGAAAGCTCCTTTTGATATGAGTGTTGCTTATCACGGCAAGGACGAGACCAAACTTCCCAATCTCGATAGAATCAACACACATACTCACTCAAATTCTATTTTGAAAAGTTTTGGTTGTATGAGTCAACTTCTGCTGATAGGAAACACGTGGTCTGGTCGTACAAATTATATATTCTCTCTCAAAGAAGGACACGACAAAAATAACACACAAAAATTGAGAAAATATTGTAATGGATATAATTCTGGGAGAAATGTCAAATAGTCATGTCTCATATGTATGTGTTTGTGTACCAAAGAAAAATGAAACTCCTGATGAAAATAAAGCAGCAGTTAAAGAGGAGCAGATATTGCAGAGCACTTAAACCCAACGACAAGGTCAAATTCGCATCATCTGGGTCGAATGTTTTTTCGGGTTTTGTATAGTACACAATACACGGCTATGAAATCGTTATAAGATATACCCAGCGAGAGTCTTACATTTTTTGAAAGGAAGGATGGTGATTGTCTTCCTTTTTAATGTCTTTTTTCGTATAAAAGGTCCCAAAAAATATCACGCAATCGACCTGGAAATTATTAAATGACTCATTTAATCTTCAAGGTACACAATTTATTTTGTATATGAATGTTTATAGGACCAAAATAAAACATCCAAAACTCTTGAGCATTTATTATACCTATTGAGCTTAATATGCATTTTCTTAGGAGAAGACATTTGTGTGTTATATTATTTGTAAGACAAAGTTTTTTTCTTATAAAATGAAATGATCCAAAGAAATTTAATTAAACATGTTCTCCTAACTGAGTCCAATCCATAGCAAAATATGAATTTTTAAAATTTTGGTTGTATAGCAAGGGCAATCAACTTTTAAGATCGACGTCAATCATTTAAGCTGCAAGGTGATGGATGAATCTTTTTTAGTTAAAACTTTTCTCAAATTTTCATTATTAATGTTTTGACAAATTTGAGGAATGGAAATTCACAAAAACGTTTTTCTGTGTTTTTGTTATATTTAATTTATTTTAGTAATGCAGAAAAAAAAAATAATCGCTGTTTTGGTTTGCGAGAAAATGGGTGTCCTTATATGATGACGTCATCCCTATTTTTTTAATAAAAAACGAAAAAAGTAATTAAAATTTTTGTTTGCGTAACTAATTAGCAATGAAGTAGTTTTCAATATATGTATGTATACCCACTCCCGGACCGTTTATCTCTATTTTTGAAAAAAGTTGACCTGCTAAGTGGACGTCACTTTAGCAGGACACGCATTTTCTCGCAAACGAACAGAGCAATTAATTTTTTTTTTCTAAACTAATTAGCAATTAAGTAGTTATCAACATGTATCCACTCCTGGACAATTTATTTTTAGTTTTGAGAAAGTTGACCTGCTAAGTTAACGTCAACTTACCAGGCCACCCATTTTTTAGCAAGCGAACAGAGCAATTTTTTCTTGCGTGACTAATTAGCAATCAAGTAATTTTTAATATATATCCACTTTCCACTCCCGGACGGTTTATCTATAGTTTTGAGAAATTTGACCTGCTAAATTGACGTCAACTTAGCAGGACACCCATTTTTTCACAAACCAACGGAGCAATTAATTTGTTTTTTGCATAACTATTTAGCTATTAAAGAGCAACTAATTACTATATATTTTTTAATCTGCAACGGAAAAAGTGACCTGCTAAGTTGATACACTTATCTCGCATCGTACCGCTTCTCGCACTACTGTGGGCGCAGCCTAAGAGATACTCTTTGGAAGAACTGTAAAGGTTCTAAAAATTCATGCAATGATTTGTATAAATGCTCAAATTAATAATTGAAGATAGTGGCTTTCGTTATAACACTTGTAGGGCACACTTTTACTTCCAAAATGAAATGGCAGAGCCCTGTGCAAAATAGTTTTGAGATAGTATTTTCTTTATAATATCACATAACAAAGGTGGATTAGTATTTCCGGGATAACATGTTAAATTGTTCAACAATGGTCATGTAGGTCCTGATGATAGCAAAGATTTGATTCATGGTTGATCTGTCGGGCGGAAAGCCACCCTGGCACTTAACAACCACAATGTGTCAGAAATCCCCAAAAATTGGCTGCAATCTCGTTAGCAACACAAAATAGTCTGTCCAAACATTTGGTTTCATAAAGAGAACAATTTCAGCTTTAACTGTCCCATTTAAAATATACCAGAAAATAGCATCTGGTAGGCGTGTTTTTGAAATATTTGGACTAAAGCTATCAATTGATAACATGTATTTCAACGGCCGCGGTGAGATGGGTAATCTAACGGTCGCCTCTTCAGACTATATTTTTACCACAGTCAATTCATCAATAAAATTAATGTTAATTTAATGGAAAATTGGCAGTAATTTTGAAGAATATTGTGACACACTCACTTGATTGTACCCAGCTTTAAATTGAATAACAATTTTTCACAATGAAGTTAGCATGCAGGGTGGTATAAATTTTTTTTAAAATGAAGACTTTGAAATTTAGGCCAAGGTTTTTCTTGCAAAAAATAACTGCAAATTTGGAGCCTTATTTTAATTTTATAGATTTCCCGGTTGTTAAAAAAAACACGATTATACACCAACTATTTGTTGATCTTCAAAATCAGAAATGGAAATGCAAATTCCTGTCTTGTTATTATTAATCTACATGAAAATAGCTATGCTTACTTCACAGTCATGAGCGAAAAAGGAGTGGGGGCCAAATCAAAGTCTCTATACATAACTAGAATCCTACATTTGCAAAGGTTTTTTAAATCTTTAAAGCCACTTTATTATACAGTTATAAGTCAAGCATGTATTTTCAGCAAAAATCGATTTTAACGTCTTGAATATTATTCCTTACAATATTATTGGACCTCGTTTGAATTTTCCGTCTACAAAATAAATATATCTCCGATCGGTTTTTCTAAAGGATAAATAATTGTGGGTTAAATTAAATACAAACATAAGGTTCCTGACATTGACATAATTGTTTATTTAAATGTTCTCACTATAATAGACGCTATTATAAACGTAATTTCTTTAAGTCAAGCTTACTGCAGTTTTTGTTATCGTTAGTTCACTGAAACATACATATTGTACAAGGCCAGCAACATTTAAATTCTTAAAATAAATATTATTTTTCTTCAAAATTCATTCATCATCATTTTTTTAATTTTTTATCATAGTTATAACAAAGGATAAATTAAATCTGAAAGAAAAATCTATCTTAAAGTATTGTTCGTTTCATTATGATTATAAGTTATATCATCAAGATTCTTGAAAAGAATGAGTTAATATTGCAGCTATGCATATCTCATCGTTGAATGGTTCCGATTTCAAAGCTTGGACGTTTCGAGAAAGAATGCAATTCTGCATGGAAAACGGCTAATGGGAATTGAAGGTGTTTCTGAAGTTGCCCAAAAATAATTACCATAAATTTTACGCATAAATCAACGTGTTTGTTTAAAATCAATACCCTCTCACAATTACCTGAACTAACAAAAAGGCAATAGCTTGAAAACTCATATCCATTCTCTGCTCATGTCATGACACTCAATTAATTGCTCAAAAGTGCACCCTTTTTTTTGTTGTCCTTTACTTTGTCGGTGGTGGTGGCAGTCGTTGAAAAAAAAATAGATAATAACAAAAAAAAAAAAAATTAAAAAAGTTTGTTCAAATTGATTTTTATTTTACGTTATTAAGGGCCAGTTTTTCAGTCGCGAGTTAAACCAGAGTTAGTTAACTCCAGATATAAATGTGTGTACAGTTAATTTAGAAAGCATTTTTTAAAAGGCGTTTTTCTTTTCTAGTTCAGAGCTGTTCAGAGCTGTTCAAAGCTGAGCCTGAACTGTCAAACAAAAAGGTTGTGCTTTTTTTTAGTTCAGAGCGCTCAGAGCTTGGAATTTGTGTTTCTTTTTTTGTTCAGAGTGCGTTCAGAGTGTGCTCCATGAGCTCAGAATAAAATAACCGAGCAGACGGAGTAAAAAACTGAGCGCGGCCAACTTCATACGGTTTCCATGTAATTTGACAGATATGACAATTGAGTGTTCGGGTGTTTCACAATTAAATCGGAGTGCTCTGAACATAGAGCTTACTCCGTTCGCTCAGGGCCAACTGAGTGCTCTGCTCTGAACCAACTCTGAGCTAAAAAAGAAAAATGCCTAAGGAAAGAATGCATGCAAATCGACGTAACAAACTGGCAGGGTAAAATATCAAAAAAATCTGTTCAGTAAATCTAGAGTTAACTCGCTAAATGAAGTGAGTTAAGTCGGGCTTAACTTGAATCTCGTATATTTAAAAACTGGCCTGAGTATTATTTTTAACTTCCCATTGTAAGTTATTGTAATCGGTCTAATCCGTCGAATTGAAAATGTTGCCATTTCTTGACGTTTCGAGGTCTCTTGTTCGATTACATTGTGTTTATAGAGATGTCTGTGTACCATGTGTTTACGTACGCTCGTATACGTTCGTATGTTCGGAAGCTTTTTTTCGCCGACGATATCTCGAGAACGAATAAAGATATCCACTTCAAATAAATTTTATTTTACAGATAATAAAGACATAACGTGCAGAAAGTATTTTCAATTAAACTCAATTAGCTGTTTTCTTATTACAGTAATTTAAAAAAAAAGTTGTAAAATGGCTTGTTTCTCGAATATCTAATATCTCTAGAACAACTAATGCTATCGACTTCGGTCTGGTCTAATTCTATGCATAATAACATAGTGAAAATTTGGTAAGTCTTAAAAAAAATCAACCCACAGGTTTTTTAAACCAAAATACCAATAAAAATTGTTAAAAAATATCGAATATCACAAAGATATTATAACTTCGGGTTAAATTTATTTAATACATAAAATTATAGTTGATAATTGGTAGAGTTTATAAAAAAATCAACTAACGGTTTTTTTGTCTAGGCCAAAAAAAACTGCTAAAAATCGTTAAAAAATATTTTTCGGCTCGAATATCTCGAGAACAGCCAATGATATCAACTCCGAAATAGTTTTAATCTACACACAATACCATAATTATTATTTGATAAGGTTTGTAAAAAAAAATTAGGTCCAAAAACCAGCAAACGAAACTGATGTTGTTGAAATTTTTCATGTCGCATATATTTAGGACAAACAGCCCAACCTTGGTCTTCCCTTGATTGCAAAACTGATAAGTTTTTCGAAGATTTTTAATTGATAATTTCCTTATAAAAAATAACATCCGGTATTGAGTTCCAAAGGGAACCAATGGAAAGTTATCATAGTGTGGGTCAAACTCAGCCTCTTTTTGATTTTAAAATTGTTCTAATTAGTCAAACACTAAAAACCAGAGGTGCTTTATAAAGCAAAACTAAGTTTGCTTAAAATTTAATTCAACTAATTGTTACAGTTGTTTTAAAGATCATATTTAAAGTCTTAGTATCAAAAACTAAAAGACAAAGACATTAAAGCATCCGGTTTTTAATATTTGACTCAAAACTGATTAGAGAATTTAATATTAAAAACAAAAATTGTTCTTAATAACGTTCAATTTTGTCAGAAAAGCTAGTTCAGTACCTAGATATTAAAAATAAATTTTACCTGATATGCATATTTATGATATTGATTTTTGTTGAGATCATTGGCTATTTTATAGCTAGCGCAGTAAAATTTCCCTGGTGAAGAATAACAAAACCAAAAGTGTCGATAAATAAGACGGTAAATTAGTAAATATAAAAGTGGACAAATAGTGTGGACTTGAACCCTAAATGTGAGTAACGTAGATTGTTTCTCACTCACAAAAGGGTGTGAAGACAGCCAGAGAATAAAAAGTGGACATAAAAGTTAATATAGCGTTTTATTGAACTTTTATTGCTGTGCTAGCTATGAAATACCAATAAAACACACTTTTAAAATTAATCCTTATTTCGCAAAATTAAAATCATAACGTTAAATTATAATTCTCATGCAATGACATCCCCTTATAAAATGTCAATTTTAAGTATTTAATGATGAGAAATATTTAAATAGCAACTTTGATTGATAGTGCTTAAAAACCAGTTTAATCTTTGACATATTACGTCTCATGATTAATTTGAACAGAAGTCAAAATTCCCCAACATTATATCCATCCTAACTCACACAAGCAATGATAAGGCATTTTTGCCGTCAATTTAACTTATCCACCCCCAAATAGCCACTCAAGCTCATAAAAGGATATTAGTACATCAATTTATATTAGAAAAGTTTATTCAAGTTTGTATACAAAGCACATACAAATACCTACTCACAAGTCACAACAGAACGTTTACTTTTCCGAAAATATTGCATTGGTTTCATAAGAGATAGAGATTTTCTTGTTGTTGTTGTATGGTATACAGGGGCTAAGGACACATTATGGTCGGTATTTTCGCACATTAAAAGCAAGAGGTGTTTATACCTCAACAATGAACTATAAGCTAATAAAAGGAGTTTGTGTGGGTGAAGGATCTAATAGTAGGATGGTGGTTATAGTAGAGGTATCTTTAATATTTTCAGCTTAATATGTGGGCATATTAGATGTCTAATAACTGAGTGTCAGACGAGTTTGCAATTAGTTGTTGTGAAATGAAACTAATACGATGTAGCCATGGTCTTTTTTTTTTTTTTGTTTTGCGAATCGCCTGCCATGGTTAAATTAAAACCAATGACAGGAAACGAAGGAACGAAAGTTCTATAAATCAAAGGTTATATAGACTATGATTGCAGGCATAGGTTTTCAAATCCAGACAAAATAAAATACATGGGCAGCAGGATGAAATTGTGGGCAATTAAACGGTTTCCGGTGGTTGTTGAACGGATGTCCTTTTAACTGAGTCATTCAAATAAATTGTACGATTTTAGTAAAAAGGGCAATTATTGTCCAAGTATACCTTATTTTTTTTTCAATTTTATTTCTGTCATTCCTTTAAGTTTCTTGAAGTTAGTCATATCCGCATTTAGCATCAGGAAAGTCCGCGTAAAGTACGATAAACTTTTAAAGAGCAACAAACGTTGTACAAAAGCAACCTTGTCCTTTCAATTCGGTTTGGTTCGTATTGCGTGCTCTAGAAATTTTGTTTTTGAACTTTGATATCATTGATATTACAGTTCATTTCATTTTATTTCATTTTATATGTAAATAATTATGTATTTATTTCTTACCAAAACATAAACATAACAATTTGGAAATCCTTCATGTGTATAATAACTTCTAAGTTTGTTTGAAAACTTTTTGATTTTCTTGTCTTTTGTTAGGAGGTAAGATATGATATGGGAAGGAGCCCGCTCCATAGAGCCCTATCCGTCCGGTACATACGATTTTTTATTTTTTTTCAATAATGTTGAAGATCGAAAAGAATATATTCATCTGGTAAGAAAGTGCTGCTGTCTCTTCGGGAGTTAAATTTTCCGGTTTCCATAATTGGCATGAATATGACATGAGTATACAATGTTTAGTGAATTTTATGTCTGTTTCTAAAAATATTTCAAACAATTATAATTATGTCCATAAATAGTATATAGATTTTGAGCAGAAACAACGCCCATCATGGACATTACTAATTCTTCTTCTACACGATTAGTAAATTTTGGGAATTTCTGCCGAAAAGATTTAATTTTATTATTCAAAATAATTCAGTTAATGATGTGCTGAATTCATCTCAAGATAATATGTTAACTCGATTCCAGTATAATGGCAAAATTAAACGTCAGATTTGCAGATTTTGAAAGCGATTTATAATTTTGTCAGTCATGTAAAGTGAAGAATATGGTAAAAGGTTTCTTCTAAGACGTCGCACGAATAGAGCCTCGAGAGCTTTTGAGGACAATAAAGTCAACAAAGCAATATGCTTCCTGTTTTTCTGTTTTCGTTCTATTTTTTCTATTAACAAAATTTAAACTTTAAACAATGGTAAACTGGGGCACAGTTCATACTAACGAAATTTATAAAGGTATTGAGTTTATCAATACGTGAAACGTTTATATTTAGCAATCAAAATACAGTAGACGCTTGATATAGTGAATCTCGGTAGAGTGAACTATCCAATATAATGAACACAAAATTTTATATAAACTACTCTAAATAGTGAACAAAAAAATCACTATATCGAGATTTTTTTTAATTTACACTTTTTTTCAGTACTCAATACGTTTATAATGTTTATATGAATGTTTGACCTAGTTGAAACTTGAAACCGGACAAAATGTTAATTTTGTATCAAATTTTACTCCGCAAAACTTTTACACATTAGAAAACTTAGTGAAAACGCCAATGCCGAATGTGCCCCAAAGACGAATGTGCCTCAGTTTACCATACATATGGTTACCTTACCGTAGTTTTGTACAGATATGTGAAAATTCATCATAATCAATACGGCAACCTTTAAAAAGCATTAAAGTCAAAAAGAAACAAAAAAAATAGAAAGTGGATAAATGGCTGAAATTTTAACCAAGAAAGAGGCGGGGAGAAGATGGAAGAAAGGGGCAAGGGCGCCCCGGGGTTGGGAGAAGTGCGAGGAGAAATAAAAATGGTTTTTTGGTGGCATTGACGGCCGCGTATTTCACTAAACTCTAACTTAAAATCTAGTCACATTTTAAATAAGGAGAGCGTTTTGAATTTTGTGTTTTGTTTTTGAATCAGTCTAATAAACACATTATAAACAGAATAACTTGAATCGCAGATACTAAGATTTTCTTCAATATTAAGAACGCATTTTGATATACACATGTATGTAAGTAGCTACATTAAATTTCTGAATCATACTCATACGTTATGTATTTGTATCTTATTACAAACTCTGGCATAAGTAAATTTTTTTTAAAGAATCCATTTTATCTGGCTCAATTTATCACGTTCACTTGCAAACGACTGACATTTTATAGTCGAAAAAAACTTAAATCTTCAAAATAAAAGAAAAAAAATTAAATCCTTCATACGTGCTTAAATAAACAGTTCTATATGCCCTTTGAGATATTTCTTTATATGACGTAGGACGTAGGTACATAAGATTGTTTGATGTGTCATTGTCATGCTTATTCAAAATCTTTTTTGTTAAATAAATTTATTTTTTATTTAAATGAATGTCTCTATAGTAGACAGCTAAACAAAGTTCAGTATTCAAAATAAAGGCGAGCACTTACTCGAATTATGAAGTATCTTTTTGATTTCAGGGGTGAAGCCTCTAGGTCATCTTCCACTAGAGAGGAATTAGTGTATCCAATAACAGTACCACGAACTCATCCTCGAAAAGAAATAGACAAGAACACCACACAGGATGTTTTTTTTTTTTGGGAATAGAAGATTTTGGCTATTAGATAGTAGACATATTGGACCCTTCCAATAAAGGTTTAGATTATTTGTAAATACTGGGAGTTTTATTAAACATGATAATATCGTATTAATACATACAACTTCTAAGTTCACTTTGAAAATTATTTTTTATAATTTAATTTAAGACCTCATCTGATCGCTATAACTGACCCATTAAGCAGAATCATAAAATGACAATTTGTGTATGTACAATTGTACATACTTCCGATATTTATTACATTACTCTATGGACAGTTAGGAATTCGTAAAAAAAATTAACTTGATATTTTGACTGCGATTACGACGATAGGGAACACAAAATATTCAGTCTCGCGAAACTGTTTCCTTAGATATTCTCAGATATTTCTCAAAAACAGCTCAATAGATTTTTAAAAATAATTCAATTCATTTAAAAAGGTAAAAAAAAGTCAAAACAAAATGGTTATCAATAGCACCTCCCGGAAAGCTATTTTATACGTATAGACGGTTCAGCTATTCTTTATCACAATTTTTTAAAAAAAAACTTTATTTATTTAAAATTTTAATATAAAAATTAGAACAAAATTTATTTTTGGATTTTTATAACAGATTAATTTCTTTTTTAATCAATGTTTTTTATTTTAAAAACAACTTGGTTGATTTCTTATAAGCTTTTAATAGCACTAGCAGTTTTTTTTACCAGAATATTTCAGAATAAGTCATTCTGAAGAGTGTCCTTTCGGAATTTTTTTTTAGTATCGGCTATACCTACTTTAAGTATTTTTTAATAGATAATTCAAAAAAGTTTAAACTTGCATATCAAAATTTTTAAAGAATCATATTTTGGGTATAAAAATCAAAATTATCTTATTTAAAATTCGATAGGTATTTCACAAAGGCAAGAAAGCTTTAATTTTTAAAAATTTTTAAGTTGGCGTACCAAAAAGTTTTCTTAAAATTATTGTTTTAAGAACGGAAGATTGATTTTAAAAATAAAGTCTCAAATGATTTTTAATTTTTTTTTTAAGAAACGCGATGTGCTGCGTTGATGTCAAGGCAATTTCAATTTATTTCTAATTAATTTGATTTTTAAAATTTGTTCAGTTTTAATTTTAATTTTTTCCCTGCATTACCTTGCATACATTATGAAGGGATGTTTAACACCTTACTATTTAATTCATTTCATGGTATTCACATGATTGCGGATTTCAAAACGAATTTTTTTCTTTAAAAATTAGCTGAAAATCTGTACATACATAGGTACATATGTATTTCATAGGTACAGTCGTATATTTTATTTTTTTTTTATTTTTGAGCTCATAATCAGAGAAATACATGCATCTTTTAGCTTGCATAAATAACCTTAACTGTACAATCCCACACAAAATACAAACAAAATCTAATTTGTCATCAAAATGAAGGAAATGAAAGAAAAAACACAGAAATTTTAATAAGTATGACTTAAACTCCCTTTTCTTCATTAATTTAAATTAATTCAATTGAGCTCCTTATATTATCAGATATCTACTTTAGCAAGGTGTTACCACTCACATTGCTTTTTTTTTAAGCTTTTATTCAGCTTTAAATTAAATAATTCCAGGTGTCACTTTTTCAATATCAGTAATAAATTTTTGAAATTCCATCATTCAGGTTCTAATAGCCTTTATAAATTTATAACCTTTACAGTCTACAGCAGTGATGTTTTTTTTTTCGTTTTATATAAAATGCAATATTAAATGAAGGACATGGCATCCCAAGTGACGTACTCACTTTGATATTCTCGCACTGCTGGTCTTGGTTTACCTACTCTTATATTATTTATGAAGCCACATTTTGTACATACCGTTGTCATTCCCATGAAAATTATACTTACCGTGTAAATGTAATTTTAAAATGGATCTGATATAATTATTCGTCACTCACCTGCAAGGAAATAAAAATATTAGTATATTAGTATCGAAAAATAATGCGAACAATTATTTTAATTTGCATTAAAGGTTTATGACGTATTTTCTTATTTCATGAAAGACAGGCGTAATTTTCTTTTCCTTTGGGAAATAAGAGGATATTTTGAAATATTTTAAGCTCTTAAAATAAGGGCACCTCTTTTATATCGATTAAAGCATGACATTTTTTTATTTTGGATTTGCGCGAAACCACGATTTTTTTTCAGACCTTTAAGAGGTAGAATATGTAATGATGTTTACCAAAATTTTTAACAAAAGAAATACATAAAAAAAAAAAAAAAAACATATACGAATAAAATAAATATAAACATAAACACAATTCAATCAAACCTGAATCTTTTGGAACACAAATCCAAATGTGCCCTTCACATGCAAAATGCAATTATACTTTAATAACCGTACAATAAACTTTTAATAGGTACCATATCATTGATGCTGAAGTGCAGCGGAAGAGCGCACTTGATGAATAATTTTCCAAAAACACAAACGATTTCAAATCACGAACTCATGAAAATACATGCAAATCAAATTGCACGAAAAGTTTGTTTTCCATTTCCAGTTTGCAGGAAATGAACATTCATGCGATAAACAATTCTGTTCAGTTTATAACAATACATTTAAGACTCACTTAAAATAATGAACCACCCATGGAATACTATTTAACCTGTTGAAAGGCCCAAAAGGCTATAAATGAGGAACATTTTTTCATTCTAATTGAATTGGAATAGTAGAAATTATTTTCTACTTATTAATTCATTTCAAAAACATGTTATATTAAAAATCTATATTTTAATTCAATTATTATTTTCTTCTGCGTGTGAAGTTTTTCAATTGAAATCGAAATTCAGATTTATTTTAATCTGTTCGGTATAAATTTTTTAATCGATTTTAAACTTATTTCTCGATGAGCTTGAAAATTGGAAAAGAAAACTTTTTCATCCACAGTTCTGTTAAAAATTCCAGTTAATACCTAAAATTTTATTTCTATCCAAAAATTCAACTAAAAATCAATTGTAAAATTTATATTGAAAAATAGTGACTTGAAATTTTGAAACAAGTGTTGTCATGTATCTGTGTATTTAAAAATGGTTTAAGGTAACATAATGTGTCTATCTAATACCTTTAATACTTGGAATGTTAGGTGTGGAGATTTCAGCCTTCGGGTATTCTGAATTTTCTGACTTTCCTGAATTTTCCCTTCTACGAAATAGGAGCTTATACTTAATTTTGGAGAAAAGAATAAGACTATCCTAAGCATAAATCAATTTTTCTTTAATAATCTAAATATTCATTATTCTACTGCCGTGTTAACTGAAAATGACGTATCTACATTTTTGGCATTTTGAGATAAATGCGTTTTCCTGTTTTTATCTGTAACTTTTTTGTTTTTGGATGAATGTCTTTCATATTTTGAAAAAATAATAAGTAGAGAAGTTATTATTTTTTGACCAAAAATTTATTTGCTTATATTGAATACAAACGTAGGTTTTGGTAGTTACGTCATTTTGTCTTAAGCTTTTCGTGTAGTTACGGCATTTAAGTTTAATTATTGTCTATGGGCCCTACCAATAATCAAATTTAGTTAGGACTTAAATATTTCAGTAAAATGGACCATAATGGAATGGGCTCTAAAATAATAAACCATGCATGATATTACCTTAATATTTACGTGGCCTATAAATAATGAACCGTACATCGAATCGACTCCAAAGAATTGAGAATATAATGAATGGTTGATTATTTAGGACACATAACGTTTTGGTTTAATTGAGTGCAATATTTAAGTCATTACTAAATTTAATTATTGGTAGGGCCCAATAATAATAAAAACAAAAAAACAAATACAAAAGTTTAAACATGCGAAGCAAGGCGAGCACGGGCCTGCTAGTATTATAATAAAAAGAGAAAAATTGTGGGAGGAAATTAAAATGCCGATTTTCATCAGCTTTAAAGTTTTTCATAGCATATTATAAGTAATTAAGTAACAAGTCATCTCCGAAATCGTCAGCGAGCTGTTCAGTTGCGTTATGTACTGGTAAATCCTTCCAAAATTTAATTCGATTTTGAGGAAAAAGATGTCCTAAGGTTTTTAAAATTGTGTTTTTCCTTTCCTTTGCAATCCCTCTTGGCATAGTGTTTTTCTCATATGGAAGCGAATGTAAATGAAGATTTTAGAAAATTTATCTCAATAAGTTCGGCATCGAAACTATTTTTATAAAATAGATTTAAAGATCCCGTTTGCAACTCGACGTGTACTTTTGCTTTTAAGTACGGTCTTGGGGTTATTTTTTTCAGTTTCAGCTGACTTGACAAATCTTTCCAAACGACGTATGTGACATTCATGTATTAAGATTATTTGCCGTATCTACAACAGATATGGTAGTTACGTCGTTTTGTTTTAAAAATGTGCAGATACGTCAATTTCTCTTAAAAATAGGATGGTGCTTTGCACATACGTAATTTTTCTTAAGCGTTTTAAGCCGAAATGAAGCAAGATATTGTTAATATTATAAAAGAATAAAATAATAACTGTATCAGAGATATCAAAAGTGGTCTTAACTCAAAAACTCCAAAAATGCAGATACGTCATTTTCAGTTAACACGGCAGTCTAGTAGCAAATAGGCTGAATAAATTCAAGTTAACAAACTCTTAAATATTGAATGCTAGTTTCGATTTTTCTTTTAATATCCACCCCAAAATAATCAACACCCAAAAAAAAAAGACTAGCTGAAATTTTTTCAATGTGCAGTTGTAAGCTCAGTTAAATATTCTTCCATAGTTTTGAAACCCAAATAAGCGGAAGTGCATTGGAAATAGCCAATTTGCGGATTGTTGGGTAGATATAATTTTACAAAACAAACTCTTTGCGTGCGGGATAAGTCATTGAACGTTAGCATGCAATTTAAATGTGAGCCATGAAGTTCCTTCCGGTATGGTGTTAAGGAATTTACAGTCACGTGATACTCCCTACAAAATAAAAAAAAAAGGAAAAAAAGATGAAGATATTAATTGATTGCAGATTTTGTTGTCATGCTTTTAAACTTTTTGGGAAATTTAAGTAAGATTAAACAATTGCAAGGATAATGCCTAGGACTGAATTCAACCGTCAATGTTTATCTAAGTTTAGAGCTATTGAATTCTGAAAAAATATGTACATATATATACATAATTATGTATTCATATAAAATTATAAACAAATCAAAATTTGATAAACAAGAGATAGACAAATGGTCTTACAATAATAATTTTAAAGACAATGCCTAAGCATTGAGAATATACTATCGACTAAATGCTTAATATTTATTTAGTTATGCAAAAATAATTTAACTATATTTTATACAAAAATTAAAATCCAGTTCTTTAGGGAACACATATCTCAATATATCTCAAACATATTTACAAATAAACCATATTGCCCCAAAAACTTTTTCAGCTTCTAGTCCATTGTTATTTATTGTTTGATAGGCTTTCTGGCTCAAAGAACTAAATGTATGCGAAAACCCGTAATTCAAAGGAAATAGCAGAGCAGACTCTAAAAAGTACATCTACGTAAATGAATGGTTCAATACACATGGGGGAGTAAAAATATTTCTCATCTTACTTAGTATTCTTGTATCTATATTAAAGAAGGCATATTTACATATATAATTATGTTCACATGGTTTACTTTAGGTTTCTTATTATTTTACTAAATCTTCCTAAATAAAATTGTTATCCATAAAATGTTTCAATCCTCTTCTCAAATTTTCAAATATTCTTACACTTGACTAAATTCATCCTTAACATTTACCTTAAATGGCATCAGCTCTTATTTATCCTTTTATTATGTTGAACAACCCACTTTATCAAGTAAGCTCTCATTTCAATGCCTTAGTTGTTGAAGACTTTGGCATTTGAATTTTTGGTTTATTTTTTTTTGCAATTCGATAGAGTCGAATAGTTCCTATTTTTATTGCTTAGAATAGATACATTTTTTTTTTTTTTTTACTTACAAGCGATGGAACACATTCCAACAAATGTATGTATGTAGGTATCAGTGGCGTCGCGTGCATGATTTCAAATGGTAAGTTGGAAAAATTTAGTTACCGAAAACGTAGATGCTTAATTATGAATGTATACTTTGACTTGCCAATATCGCGTATCCTTAAATTTAATTGAACCGAGTGACAGCTCTCTGTTCATACAAGTGCTGGGGGATCGTGGGACAAATCCCTTAGGTTAGGTTAGGTTAGGTTAGGTGCGGAGGGGCGTGTCGAGCTCTGAGGCTGTTGCATACACGGGGGCCTATTGGTCCATTGTGATCCCCTATAACAGAGATTAATCCAAAGCTAGTGGTTGACATAGATTGGTTCATTTACGAACCAGCCCGTGCTTTCTATGTATTTCCTTAATTTTGCCATTGAGACCTGCGCTAAATCGTCCAGTTCTCCAACAAACCTGTTTCCAAGGTAACGGAGGTGATTTGTTTGGAGGTTTGGGCAATCTCGGTGTTTAATGGTTTCTATTTCTTCAACATCCTGACAGCTCCTACAGAAATCGGGTGCGTGTACACCCAATCTAGTGGCCATTATGCCAATGGCACAATGTCTCGTCAGTACACCTATCAGGGTTCTGACAGCGATAAAATAAAATCCCTTTCTCTGGGAATTTTGAACTCTAACGGGACAGAGGAAAAACCGACCCATTTTGTGGGAATTCTTTGATTTTTGAAATTTTACCCGGAAAAGAGAACATCCACAAAGCTATAATCAATTTTTTTTAGATTAATTGGAAACAAGTCAAAATAAAGCTCAAGAAATATCAGAATTATTCCTTAGAAAATTTAATAAGATCTTGAATATATGTAGTATCAACATCTAGACTATATCTTTAGTGTTTGGAAGAAACATGATATGTCCAAAAAATAAATTGCAAGTTGTTGTTGTAAATAGTTTAAAAAAAAATTTCAAATTCAAAATTTTCGTTTTTTTTTTTAATTTCTCAAAAATTAAAAAAGATTTTAACATCTATTTTTGAGAATTGAGTAACGAAAAGAGTATGGAATATTAAAAAGAAACAGTGGCACATACAGTGGCAAAAACTTTTTACTTAAGCAACAATTAAACAAAAACAAATAAAAGGAAATAAAAAAAATTTAGCCTTCAAAGAAAAAACTATCTGTGGGAAATAAAAAGGGAAAAAAGAAAATATTTGTGGGACAAAAAGGGAATTTACCGAATGCGTGAAGGGAATTCTGTTACAAATGCCCCCAGCTCTGGTTTATGCGCTATTTCTTATGGTCAAAATAACACGGTTTTCCTCGACATATTTAAGGAATTTTTGATGTAAATAAATAATATAGAAACAAAAGCAAAGAGAACAGATTTGTTCTATGCAGTTCCATCTAGAAATTGCTTTGATATCTCTTTGATTTTTTGATGTGTGGTGTGGAGTTGGGGAAGAGAGACATTACATTCTTTTTTTTTCAATGTAATTTGTGTTGAATTGTTGAATGTTGAAAGGTAGAATTCTAAAAGGTAATTCGATAGGAATCGTCTTATGTGGACGCCACGCCACTGGTAGGTATATTCTAGTTACAATAGATATGTTCTTTCATTACTATCTTTTTACGGTGAGCACATGTTTGTACTGTACATTATGTTAAAGAAAAATAAAACAATAGAAGAAGAAGTGTAATCATCAACGAAACGATATAAATTTCCCATTTGCCATTGGATCGACAAAACAAAAGTCCTATCATTCTGAAAGCCCTGTGGAAATATTGGAAATGGATTTCGTATAAAATGTTTTTCATGTTGAATGAAGACACATATTTTTATTTAAGCATAAATGTAGATATGATAGTTTCAGCATACAAACATATATTTCTTTTTCTATAAAAACAAAAAAATCTTGTTTAAGACTTAAACAAGTAGTCGAAAACGTGCTATAACCTAGTTGCAGATTTTAGACACGATACATGTTGAAAGAAGTATAAATTTTAAGACCTAATAGATTATGTACGAATGATAAGCTAGGAGCAGTATTCATGTAGTAGGAGAATATTTTCTATAATTTGTATTCAGGTTTTGTACCACGTATGTTTTTGCTCTTATGGTTCCAGCCTTTAGTTTATTGAAGCTATTGGTTTGCTTACCTAATAAATTGTAGTGTAATTTATTTTATAATTTTTTTAAACACTGCCAACGTAAACAAAACTGCATTTTACACTCTATCGTCACATTAAAATATTTATTTTATTGATACTCGAAACCACAACAAAGTGGACTTCAGAATTGATTCTGGTGCTGAGGGCATCGAAACCACTTTGATAAACATGCACTTGAAGTGATACAGAAAACTTTTGTTACACTATACCTCTCTTTGACCATAATGCTTCAATATTTTGTTTATATTAGAAAAATGCTGACGCAAAAACTGCAAGTGTGTCATGAAACTATGTAATATGTATAAGTGGGGATAGCCCAAAATGTAATAGAATAAAGTTGTATAAATAGCTGTAGATTTGTAAATAAAACCAGTCTTAGACAAAAACTCATTCTGGACTCATTTCTAACTGCGGCACTCTTGCCACTAGAATTCAGCAAGCTGCGCTTAATAAAGTATCCTACAGGGTGTTACGCTTAAATCAGGACTTAAGACCAAACATTACAAAATTTTGTCTTTTTCTATTTTATTTTCATCAGTAAAAAATAATAATCAATAAATGTTTCGAAAACAACTTGGTCGATTTTTTATTCTTGGCACCTAACTTTTACTTGTGATCTTTGAATATGTGAATATCACATGGCCAGTTATTAATTCCATAAAAATAATTCGAACTTGAGTTTTTCGCCGAACTTAAGATTAACCGCCTGAACAGAATAGAATGCTGCAACTGGAACTCGAAACGGAGTTGCAAAAGTTTTCAAAAAGTGTTGTTCGTTTTATTTTTTGAGCGTTCACAATGCAGATGTACAGTTTTGAAAGTGTTTTGAAGAAAAAAAAAAACAATATTTCTGCGTACAAGCTCGGAATTTACATTTTTTATATTCAATATTTTGGATGTGGGATCTTATGGAATTTTCGCAAAAAAAGTATGTCATCTAAAAGGTCAGTAATTGGTCATAAAAGGTCAGCTATTTTCAGAAATTGGTCAGGCTTAGAAAATTTTTTAAAAAACTTCGACTTGCGGGAAGTCCCAAATATCGGAGCCTGCGTCTGCGATCGAAATATACGAAAATTAACTTTGCTACTTGCAAAAGCTCCGAAACTAACGGAGGTCGCGACCGAAATCTGCGAAAATGAACACATGCATCATAGCCAACAAATCACAAATACTATAAGCGATTAGAATGCAAGTTCAAAAGAAAGTTCAAAAGAAAATAAAGAAAAATTGCGAGTACAAAATTGCACATGAATAGTGGTCTTATGAAGATGGTTCACAATAGGTACATACGCGATCATTTACATGAAATCTGATATTGTGAACTAAAAAACCGAACGAAAAAGTAGTAAATAATTTGTATTCACAAAATAATTACAAACATAAATTCCTAGTAAAAAGCGTGGGGATGCATTTGCCTATTATTATTATTTTTTTATTATAAATGGTATGATTGTAATATAATAATAAATTGTTATATTAGTTTAAGCACCCCAGACTTTTTACTATGAATTGAATTATTTTGTAAGTACAAATTAATTCCTCCTTTTCTGTTACGGCTATATTATTGACTTTCTTCAAAGCTAGTTTTACTGAAAAACTAGTTCTATAGGGTTTTCGAGTTTTAAGTTTCTCAAAAAAAATTATTGACTTGATTTAGATGTCAAACTATGTATGAATATTTTGATTTAGAAGTCAAAGTAATACAAATTTATGAAAAACTTAAAACTCGAAACCGCTATGGTACTTGTTTTTCGGTAAAACTAGTTCTGAAGAAAGTCAAGAATATGGCCGTTAGAGTTTTTGGTTTTTTAAAACTACAATTTATTTTTAAGACTTAAAATAAAGATGCTGCCATTAATGTATTGGGGTATCAGACCCCTACATCCCCTTTCCTGATGACGGTCCTTGTACAAATACATCGGTCAGTTAATCCGACTTTTAGAATTTGTTGAAAATTATGTTCAGATTCCATTACATACATTTGTACCATATCATATTGTAGGTCAACCTGATAAAAGCATGTTAAAAATGCTCGGGTGTTTTCTGGCAGCAAAGAAAAAAGACTCTGCAAGAACGATTAAGAATAAAAGTAATTAATAGATTTTAGTTTAAAAAAAAAAGGGGCAGCGGCGTACTCAACCAGGCTTAGGCAGCAGTAAACTAAAATCCGCCACTGGTTGCATGTGAAAAGTTAAAGTTGGCGAACTCTTTCGTTTGCGCCTGAAGATCCGTATGCGGCTAGCTACGTTGCACTGTGTTCGCAACATTGAATTTATGTGTATTCAATATTTTAAAAGCCAAACCAGCTGCGGCTCCAGTTGCAGCTCCATCTTCAATCTGTTCAGGCACTAAGACGGTTCCCGTTCCCGTAGTTCTCAACTACTAAGTCTATAGGTGTGAGTGTTTTTTCGGGGTTGAAGGCCCACCCATTTTGCCATTTTATATCTTGAGAACCATACAGTGCACAAATTTTAGCACATTTGTGTAGAAAATTGAATTCTCTATCTACAGTACCTAAATGTTAAGGCACTTTTTATCGTTATATTGAAAACAGTTATAACTAAAAATAGATGAACGTTTTAAGAAAATTATCATAAAATAAATATAAAATAAATAGACTTTACTTTAGATGGCGCTCACAGCCCAGGATGGACTACGGCCTCAACCAACAAGCCCCTCCAGCCAGCTCGGTCCCTAGCTAGCTGCCTCCAGTTATGCACCCCAAGTTGGTTGAGGTCGTTCTGCACTTGTGTGCGCCACCTAAGGTGGAGTCTTCCTCTGCTGCGCAGACCGTCAGGGGTAGATTCGAAGAGTCGTCGGGCTAGTGCGTTGGTGTCCATACGCTCCACGTGTCCCATCCATCTTAGCCGCAGTATTTTAAGCTTTTTGACCAGGTCGACGTCGCTGTAAGCTCGTTGTTGAATCTTCTCCTCCATACTCCACCGATACAGACTGGACCGAAAATCACCCGAAGAATCTTCCTTTCAAAGCATCCAAGTAGATTCTCATCCGTTTTTGTCAGGACCGGGTTGCTAAGGGTCTTATATAAGGTCTCCTTGGTTCTCTGAGAGAGGGTTTTATTACTCAAATGCCTTCTAAGCCCGAAGAAACAGCGATTGGCAAGAGTAATTCTTCGTTTGATCTCTGCACTGATGTCATTTTGCGATGTTATATAGTGGAGCCCAGGTAGGCAAAGTCTTTGACGACTTCGAAGTTGTACCGCATCGTGACGTTCTGCCCGAGGCGACGATGTTGAGATTCCTTTCTCGATGATAGCATATACTTCGTCTTGTCCTCTTTGAGGTAAACACAGTTATAAATTTCAGGCCGAAGATTTTGAATGTACCTACCTACCTTACCTATACCTACTTGAGGAAATTCTTGGTCTAAAGGCCGCAGGTGTTCTGGCGGTGGACATTGGTCTACATCAAATTTTGGTACCAATAAACTGTTATAATTATTATAAACGGTTATGAATTCGTATTTTACTAGTCTCTTCGAAAATAAAAGTACTAAATAACACCCTGGTCCCACGCACATTCAAGAAAGGTCCACGTTAATTTTGTATCCCTTTTCTTTTTTTCGACTAAATTTTCTTTGTATACAGTTTGGTGAGACACAGAGCAAAAAACCCTCCCCCGACTTAAGCAGTGATAGATTCAAAGTAATAATTTGACTCTATATATTTGAGAAAATTATACCTCATGGATATCCTAACCTTCCGGGGCCGCATAAGCAGTACTTTTATCAACAAAACTGTTATAAATTGGCATCATGGAAAATATGCACTTAAGGCCATTATTTTGCCTTATTTTTACAAAAACAAAAAATTATTTAAAAAAACACAATTCATTCAGTTTTTAATACTAAAAACTTGTAAAAATGAATGTGCATTTTGAAAGAAAAGCTGCTCGTCAAAATGAAAGTTTCCAAAACGTCAACAATTCAAACTGAGTGAGAAGGATATTTGTTTTCATTGGACGTGATAACTTTGTCGACTATTATACGGTCTTGACTCTTTTAGAAAATAATAACAGTTTATTAAAAATTAAAAATGAACAATATGCACTAAAAATATGCATTTATTATGAAAATATGCATTTATTGTGAAAAAATGCATTTTGCATAAAATATGTTAAATATGCACCATGCATTGGTAGAATGCAATTTAAAAGGCAACTTCATGATTCGTATAACTTGGTCTTAGTTTTCTAAATGTTCTGATGAAAAACTATGCATTTCCATGCAAATCCGAGCCTGAAGAATAAGTTAACCAAACAGCTAGACTTGCTAAAGTGAAATAAACAAAATTATTAAAATGATTTCTTATTGCAATTCCCAGACCAAAAATACCATTATCTTGTCTATATGATGTTGTTCTTAAAGTATGAACTGATACCTACTGTAGGACAATGCCCACCGAAATAAATCCCACCAATAATAACTGCAATTTTACAATTGCTTAAGCTATGGTTATAAAGAAAGATGAACTTTATTCCACTTTCAAACAAATTTTTTTGCAATCAATTTTATATCGTATAATTTCATTTGTTTTTTTTAAGGAAAAAATCATGCTCTTGTGTGTATATGATTATTAATTATATAAAAAGAGGATCCAAATATCTTACTTAATTGACCACTTACCCATTTTTTTTCCAAAAGTGAACTTATTCCACTTTCAAAAAAAAAAAAAAAACGGCTCAACTATACTTTCAGCTATTCCTTATGGAAATAAATTACAAAATTTTCAAATGAAGGTATTCCTGAAGGTTTTTGCATCAATTAATTCAAAGAACATTTAACATAAACACGAAAAGTATCTTTTTCGCTATAGATTCTTCCTCATTCTCTTCTGAGATTCTTCTCAAAATTCATAAACCACCCGCAATATTTAACCGAATAACATTTCTATGACTAAATTTCCACATTAAAATTACAATCATCCCATTCCCAACTCGGCACTAATACTACATGAATGGAATATTTTCAAAGCCTCTTTCTAAATGCTAAAAGGCTTCGGGCACGAATTTAATTTTATATACGTAAAATAATACATATTTGTAGAGCGAGAATTTTAAATAAATGAGCATTGAATTACTTAACAAAGAAGACGATCCCTTGGGAACATTTTTGAGACACAATAAAGTGTAAATATGGCAAGAGGAAGGGGAAAAATTTGTCTAATCTACAATGAGGATGACAATTTTTAGAATGATTGGGTTTGGGAAAATATGAAACAAGTATATATTTGACATCCTTTAGAGGCAAATTAATTGTTTGCCGTGAATAATGAAAAATTTATTACAGCATCTTTGAAATGTTGTAGGATGTTTATAAATTGCGTTCATGTATTATAACACTGCACAAAAATTTAATATTAAATTTATGTGCCTATTTTTTAATTTAAATATTGAGTGGTAGTATTTAAAATATCTTGTATAGTTTTCGACTTTTTAGACAGGTCAAATACTTGTGCTAAACTTCACAAGTTAAATCAGATAGACTACAGTTTTCGACGTAGACTACATAGACAAAACTCGTGTCAAATACCATCACAGATTATAATTATTGAAAAATCATTCTCATTCCCTTGAAAACTATAATTTCTGCTCAATTGTTTTTGACTTTTGTTTAAGATTTATAAAATAAACTAAAGTGCATTTTTAGAATTTTAAAATTCAAACTACACTCAAGAAGGCGTTTGATGCATAATAAGATCCTAACCCTCCAAGACGGAACCCCATATTTTCTAAAACAATGACATATTGATTTATAGCTGTTCCGCCTTTGATTCCTGTTCCCAAAGAGATAACCATTTTCTTGTTAAGGAGAGAAAAACAAACGTAAAACAATAGATAAGTCATAAGGAGTGAGCATCAAAGTGTTTACCATATCTTATGGGTATCTTCTGACGTTTTCAAGCAAATCCTTTGTTATAAGAATAAAGATTCTTTCTTAGTTGAAAAAAGAAGCAAGTTATATGTTCAATTTTTGAACATAAAGATGAATGGACAGTGTTCTGGCATTGGGATCAAGGACTACTTGATACACTTGATTTACTTTTAAGCATCACTGAAGAAGCCAGTAAATAAGCCCAAATGAACCAAATGGACAGTTATTCAATTAATATTCATCTAAGAAAAAACATAACTTATGTAGAAAAGTTTAAGAGCAATAAATCAAAAACAAAAAATATATTTGTGGAGGTAACGCACAAAATAATAAACTAAACAGAAAAAACATTGGAAATTGTTTTAGCAAAAATAATAATGAATGAAGTTCGAAATGGTATCGTTAAATTAATGGTTATTTGTTCTTTATTCAAAAGATAAAAGTAACACTTTATTAAAGCTGTCCTCTTAAGTTAATTGAATGCCAGGGGCTTATTGATACTTTATTTTTTGTTTTGCATGGCTTTCTAGAGTGAGATCTAAATGTGATACTGCGTCCCCTATTTATTTTATCATCATCAAAGCTTCATTATTCTTCAATCACAAAAAAGATACCCTACCTGTCCAAATTTTGTCGCAAATGTGTAGATAACACTTGAAATAGAAAAATGAAAATAAAATTTAGAGAAATCTGAAGATAAAAATGTTTGAATTGAAATTTTGACAATTTCATGACTTATGGAAGACAGAGGGCGGAAACATTTCGAAAATCAGTCAAACTATCGCACATGTGTATGACATTAAGGTCGAGTTTTTCAATTGTGAGTTAGTTAAAACGGCTCCGTGAAATAACTCCACAATGCAATAACTCCGCAATCCAAAAATGAAATAACTCCCCAAAATGTTTTTTTTTTAAGTCCCCAAATTCAAAGATGAAACAAGTCCCTAAAGAAATAACAAAACTATGGCATATAAAAATTGAGGTATGTATGGGAGGGTGGGGAGGCTACCAACATGCAACCCTCATGCTTGGCTCACTATAGGATTTGGGGTAGGTGCGAGGTCAACATCTGTTTTGTAAATATACATGTTACCGTAAAAAGCCGAAATAATGAAATTCTAGAATTTACCGGTTAATCCTACCTCTCTTTAAGCATAGAATACATTCAAAGTTTCTTTAAATCCAGATGCTTTAAATACAAAAGAAACTGCATGCACCCAACCCCGCACCTACCCCAAATCCTATAGTCGGCCAAGCGTATTAACCTCACTGTTTTTGTTATTTCTTCAAAGAATTAGAAATTTGGGGACTTATTTCTTAATTGAATTTGGGGACTTATTTCAGCATGAAATAAGGTAACAAATGCGGTGCAGGGTCATAAGTTAAAAGGCGAAAAGTTCACAATAGAACTTCTTACCATGAACATACACTAAGTGGAACAACGGAGTTGCCACCGCACGCACGGGGGGGGGGGGCGAATTTTATTTCATGTAATATTGATTGTCAGTATTTTTAAAAATTCAGTGGGTGCCTATGATTTCGATGAATCAAAAAGGGTGTAAAAATCCTCTGTTCCTGATAAAGCAGGCCTCCCATGGTGCTGTTGTGGTGTTTTTGTGAATTTATAACCCATTCTTTTCACCTGTGGACTAATGACCCTGTGCCGACAAATGTCCCGTTTTTAAGTGCCTCTTATCTTAGCCGTTCGAATTCGGTAAAAATTTGTATATATCATTCATTTCTCCTAATTATAAAACTTGTACATAGGAATGGTTCAGAATCCAGATGATATGTGTCACCATATCATAAGTTTTTTAACCGTTGCGTTAGTTAAATTTAATTTTTTATCATAATAAATGGTCATTCATAAGGATTTTAATAATCTTTTTTTCTCGTTTTTGATATGACTAATGACGATCTTTTATTTTATTTGTTATTTTTTTTTCTCTGTGAATCCAGCTTTCTGCCCAACACCACTCGAAATGCAATGCGTCATCAAAAATTGGAAGTTGAAAATGGATAAAAGTAATGGTTCTCTTGTATGATTATATTTAAATGAAATTGAATTACCCTTTATAAAATACAAACCTAAAGGGTTGTCATTTATCATTTTTTTTTTTTTAAAATGTTGTCATTGAAAAAAAGGGGATAATAAATTCAGATAGGTATAGCTACGTGTAATGTTTCTCACTTAGTGTGTTATTGCTTTTGATCGAATCTTTGCCAAGAATGTGGCTGTGGGTGGTATTCCTTTGGTATAAACAGTATATTATTTGATTTCAACAAGTACATTTTTGCCATATTTGGCACATGATACAGAAAGCCTTAGTCCTTCATTTTCCAACTTGAAAATTCAAATTTGTTTTTTTTTTTCAATTCAATTTAATTTTATTCTTTATCAATTTTTGTTTTTAACAGAAATTCAAGGAATCATAAAAATGTCATAGTAAATAAATAAAGAACTGCAATCTATAGAAAATTAGGAACTAGTCGAAAGCACTCAGAAAAGCATATAGACGAGTTTTAACAATTTAATATAGGTATAACAATTTAAAATAAAAAGTGATGACATTCAATTTCATTTTAACAAAACCTTGCAAATTAATTAATATTAAATTTAAAATTGAAAAAAAACATCAAGTAAAATTTTAATATCAAGTCAAAATATTAACATTTTTCATCCGTGTATTTATTTTTCATAAATATTATAAAACTATTTACAGTGGTGGTCCAGTATAACGAATGCCGATATAACGAATGATCGATATTACGAATACTTTTTTCAAGTCCATTAGGTATTCTATATAACGAACAAATAACGAATTTCAGAAAATAAAAAAAAAATAAAAAATTACAAACAACAAATTTGAAAGAAACTCTTGACTGTAAATGTGTTACTATCTACTTATATGTATGTTTATGATAATTTTGAAAGACACATACACAATTTTCCATTACTCAAGTGTTTTTTTTTTTTTTTTTTTTTTAAGTTTCAAATTTTCGTTCGCTATACACAAACGTTGTAGTAGCCCATGGCGTAATGGTTAGTGCGTTGGACTGTCATGCCAGAGGTCTGGAGTTCAATACCAGCCGCTTCCACCTTAAGTTTTTTTCGGAGGAAGTGACAAATCCTCAAAGAGTATCTCTTGTCATAGAAAAGTGCCGCTCACCTTAGCCGTTCGGATTCGGCAATAAACTGTAGGTCCCCTCCATTCCTGCAGACACGCACACAGGAATGGTTCAGAGTTGTAAGTCACTGGGCCCTGGTTCTTCATGAGCCGTTAGTGCCACTAAATTTATTTATTTTATACACAAACGTTAAAATAACGTAACGGATTTTTCGTCGCATTTTTTGTTGTGGCTAACAAAATTTAAAAAGCGCTTTGGAATTCGATTTCTTAAAGAGTCTGGTGAAAAGCTTTCACCGAGAGCAGACCTTGTCAAACCGTTTAAGAAGAAATTAGCTGAAATAATAAAAGAAAATAAACTCAGCTATAATGCAATTTTCAATGCGGATGAAACTGGGTTGTATTGAAAAATGCTATCAGACACTACATACGTTCACGCTGGCGAAACGAGTGCTCCTGGTAGAAAAATTTCTAAGGAACGTCTTACTTTTCTCGCGTACTCAAATGCTACAGGTTTAAAGAAAATTTAATGAAAATGGTAGCTCAGAAACTGAAGTTCCAAGAGTGAGTCATTACGAAGCTGTCGGAAATTTTGACAATTGCATCCAAACAAAATAGCATTGAAAACTCTTAAGTCTTTACTTAAGAGTTTACGGGCAGAGGCATTCAATCATAACATTAAACGCCCAAAAAACAAATGCATATTGACGTGTTTTTTTTCCTAAATATGAGCACAAATATCTGTATGTACTATTTATGTACATAATTTGAACAAAATTAATAAATCTTTTCCTCATACAATGTATGCGTATATGTAAATGAAGTTAAATATGTTTTTTTTGTTCTTTTAAGTGAAATATGAAACAAAATAATGAAAAATACAGTTGTACTTTCTATTTATCTAAAGATTTGTATGAAAAAAACGTATTCGATATAACAAATTTTCGATATAACGAATTGACTCTGGACATTATATCATTCGTTATACTGGACCACCACTGTACTTTTAGGTTATGTAGGTACCTAAAAGTAAATATAGTTTTATCATATTTTTTGATTGTTGGATCACCCAAAACAAATATGGTTTATTTGAAATTTAACATCCTATAAAAGTTCGAAATTCACTTTAACTTCTAGATTATAATAACGTTTCGCTCAAAAAATAAAATTTTCCAATCACTCAGTAGAGATATGGAACTTTTATAAATAATCTGAAGAGAAACAACATTCTGAAGTACACTATCAGGTGTCACATTTTTAATTATGTTATCTATTGTCATCGAGGGAGGGAGGTTCGGAACTTACCCTATTTGTAAAAGCTAGAATATGTAAAACATGATTTACTTGTTAGCTCCGTTATGGTAAACTCTTCACAGTCAAAATCTGTTTTTTTTATATTTTGCTATAATACCGTTGGGATATTAATATTAAACAAAATTAAGGTATACCTACATTAACTTAAAGGATACGAATATTATGTTCTCTTTAACAAAATAACACTACCATAGGGAATGGGTTAAGTATTTCACAGGGATTTAGTTGATCCTTTCACATCGTTTCTGAGATAAGATAAGAGTTACTCAAAGACTCAAAAGAAAAAATGGATTTGCTGAAAGAATTTAGAGTTTAGTCATATATATTATACGAGTGATAATGTGCATAAAGAAGATTTTCTTTTTGAATGAAATGTCTACTATTATACCCACCTATGTCTATTTTTTGTTTGTAAAATGTTTGCGTATTAAGCTGGTACTTATAAGCACACGGGGAGTTCATTTGTCAAAAGGATATTTGGATTTATTTTTATATTTTTGTAAATCACCAAGGCGAAAGAAGAGATAGTAGAATGTGGATGTGAGTACTTAATGCGGGTGCAGTTTTTAAATTGGATTAGAATACCTAAAGTTAATTTATAAAATGGCATGGCAGATATTACAAACGATTTCTGAAACAAAATTAAATAGTATGGACATAAAAAAAACTGTAATTAACAATACGGGATAATTACATTGTCTTAAATAACAAAAAATTTAAAAGGATAACATTTCTGGAATGTTTAAATTCTTTTTATCGAAGAAATCTGCATAATTAGATATTTGAAGTACTGCGGATGTCATTATTATGTCATGAGGGCCAGGCTCCTTCTTATATTAAGAGTTATAGTTATGCTTAGATATGAAAAACTAGAAATAATGTATGTAGTTTAACTATAAGCAGGGTAGATTTCGATTTTAGAAGCCGGCGTAATGGTAAGTGTGTTGGACTATCACACCAGAGGTCTGGGTTTGATTCCCCAGCCTCTGCCCACTAACAGAAATGTTTTTCAGGGCTACTGTCTCTTTCAAGGAAGTGAAAAATCCTCCAAGAGTATCTCCCGTCAAAGAAAAGTGCCGCTTACCTTAGCCGTTCAGATTCGGCAGTAAATTGTAGGTCCACTCCATTCCTGCAGACACGCACACAGGAATGGTTGAGAGTTGCAAATCACTAGGCCCTAGTTCTTCATGAGCTTGTTCTGTGATGTATATTTTAATTTGTTTGATTGTATGATTTTTGAATAATTTATGCCAAAAGGGATTATTATGACCAAATTACTTACAGATTAAAGATAAAAATACCGCCGTCTAACACAGCAAAAATGTACTTTTAAATAGCTTAAAATTTTGTCCACATACAGTTTCGAACTGTCCAAATTGAATTCCATAAACTTGCAGCGATATACTACAGTCCCAATACCACCAAAGTAGTATTGTGACCAGCTCTCGATCTAAAAAGTTAAATAATTAGACACTTCAAAAATCACAATTTTAGAATGGACGGAAAGCGATGAGAGGTATAAATGACTTGACATTTAAATATTGGTAACATAAATAAACAGTAATTGTCTACCATATTTAAAATTTATAAAAACTCCTGACTATACCTATATTGAATGTAATATGTATGTCCTATTAAAAATCCAGTAAAATTTAGCTCTGCTTACTCTATGTACCTCAATATAAGTATAATTCACTTTTTGTCAAGCAATAAACTCTACCAGAGAGTTAGGATTTATTTTAAATAAAAATATTTTTTTTTTTTTCGAATCACTCACAAAAATATTCTTTCTTAAAACTCTTACTTTTGAAAGAAAACTTTGTTCAGCATTACTCACATTTCTTCTTGAATTCAAAATCGATTTTTTTCACCATTTCACGCATTGACTTCTTCATTGCCAAAGTTCGTGTCATTTCCGTTAAGTTAGGAATTGTGACCCAAATTATTTCACTTTTTCCCCCAAAGTTGATTCAAGAATTGAATGGAATTCTTTGTAGACCTTTTTTTCTCATCGCCTTGTGATGTGTAAGAGATACATAAATCCTACAGAATAATAAAATTCTTCTTCTCTTGACCTTAGATACTCAAGGACTTTGGCACGATACCATAAACTACAAATTGCTTGGGCCATTGTTAATTTTTGCTGTTTTCGTGGCTGTATTTCAATTTACCCGCCCATATTTAACTCCAAGGCATATCTTTTGCACGGTGAAGTGGAACTGCTTGTCTACACTCTAATAACAATCTTACTACCTTTTTGAAATGGATACACTACAAAGGCAAAACAAAAACATTTTTCAAGGAAACGGAAACGCGATATGTATTTTAATTTGATTTTCTCTTTGGGTGCGGTGCAGATGCACCAAAAAACATTAATTCGCCGGAAATAGTAATTATATTTGTGAGCTTATTTTGTTGTGTACCGTTAATTTCCCCTGGGCTGTGAAAATAAAATTAAAAATTACACTCTTTATGATTCATACCGTTCATCCAGGCGCATGCTGCTCCTGCTAATGTCACTCCATGCTGACATAGAGCGTGGTCGTTGGAAAAATCGTGACCCCCTCCTTGATGATGGAACATTTTCTGATTCTGGTTGGAAGTTAACATTTCGGCCAGCCCGACTTGAAGACGGTGCCGTTGATGAAGTATCGTCAGACATACCAAGTGCACTGTAGCTGACTTCGAACTTATAACTCATTGCGCGGCGTTGTTTTCAAAAACATAACCGCTTTTTTCGCCCGGCAAATTCGTATCGCAAAAAATTGCACCGCCACCTGATGACGCCGCACGGTCACACGACAACGTATTTCACTTTCAATAATTTCTTCTTTTTTTTAATTTTAATCTAATCGATTTCTAATGAAAAATTTTAATCTTAAATCCGATTTCTTTTTTTTTTCAATTTTTTTCTGTCATTTGCAGATTTTCTGGAGATGCACTGATTCTCACATGACTGCCGACGGTCACATCCAATTAGACCCTAGATGCATTGAAATAAAATAAATATAAAATAGAGTAATCAAATATACAAATACGTCAAGAAAAACACGAGCTTATATACCAACACATACAACTCCTATATCTAATATGTGGTATGCATTGGTTTTCTTAAAGGAGGAGTGTCTGGGAACATCAATTTTTGTTACACTTGTAGTTGTTTTAAAAATTTATTTAACATTTCCACTTGGATGATAAACATCGATAAGTCAGTGGCGTAGATGAGGAAATTATTCTACAATAAAATTATGTGCTCAACTTAAATGTATTTCTTATTCTTAAGTCGATTGACATTTGAAATGATTTTAAATGATATTTTAAACAATTAAAGTAATTTTTTTCTCAGAGTTACTGCTTATGTTGTCACGATAACACACCTTTTATTTCACATCTTAAACCTTCGGATTTCGCAGAATTGTTTTTGGCTCAAATCTTTCTATGACCAAATTTTTGAACAACGGTTGATTAGTTCCATGATTTTAGTTAAATGAATAAGACCAGAGCCTTAGAGTCGGAATGTAAGACTGGCAGGTTTGTATTTAATAGCTATGAATATTTTTTTGAGAACAAAGATTCATCCATGTAAAGATGAAGACAAAAAAAATCCGGTCTATAATTTTTTTCGAATTAAAAAAAGGGTATTTTTTTTAATTATAAAGGGCCATTTTTTCACTATTGCTCAACTTAAAGAAAACTCTCAATTTGATCAACTCGAGAGCTTACTACAACTCGAGAGTTGAAACGCAGGTTTAAATTTTAAATTTAAATTAAATAATATCCCTGGGATATTTGTGAAAAATAAAACAAACTGTCATTTTCAAATTTAAATTCGATTCATTTGGTTATTTAATTTGAAGTTTTTCAACATTTATGTTTAAAAAAAAAACTAATGAAACCACGAAAAGCAACAAAGGATAAAGCGTGGGAGAAAATCGCGAATGCATGTATTGCCCAAAGATGTTAATGGCTAATTTACCAAAGAGAATTGATTTGGAACATAAACTGTATTTTTAAGCTTTTTTTGTTCGGAATCTGAAGCGAAAAAGCTTAAAAACAACAACTTTTGTACGTAAACTCTCAGGTTTGCTCGGTCAACTTCTACTTTTTCTGGGAGTTGAGAAAATCTAAAGTTGATCAAGTCTAGAGTTGAAAATCGAAAGGTAAAAACGTCAACTTTGTGTGAATATGAACAAATTCACAAGTTGAGAATAAAAATCTCTCTAATAAAGTCGGTCTTAATGATCGAATTTAAGCCAAACGACACGAACTAGGCACTTTAAAAGTTTACCAAAATCATTAATATATTTTCAGTTTTTGTGTCTTATTTATGATTGAAAAATTTGTTTCAAAACTTTTCTTTAAAACGACTTAATATAAAAATTAAATAAATGAAAAATAAATCTATTATTATTATTGTTATTATTATTTATTGTACTATTCATACTAGAATGTCAGTTTTTTAGACTTGACCATTCTTTATTCCGTGAATTTCATTGAATTTTTGAACAACAAAAACAACTTAACAATTGTTGGTAGCACCTTTAAGTTGTTGTTGTATTTCACAAAAAAAAATAAATCTCTCAGAAAAGCTATTGCATGAATCTATTTCTTTTAAATTGGCTCTCTCTATAGGTTAAAGGTATTGCTTTTTTCTTGTCTTGACACAATCTGGAAGCCCTGACTTTTTGACGTATGATGTACATGATACGAGGCCACGTAAAAAAGAGTGCCTTGGCCAGGGTTGCCACTTTCCTGGAATTGCAGTAAATGTACTGCATTTTTTTTTTAAATGCCTCTAAATCAGTTCTACTGCATTTTTGGTTTTACAAAAAATTGTCCTTAAACAAATAACCCACAAATAATTTTTCAATTTTGTCATTGATTGCAATTATTCTAATTCTTCAGGAAATACTCACATCCTACTACCTATTAATATCTACGGCTTTCGACTATATTGTCTCTGTTTTGATGAATATTGAAAGCTGACGGAAATATTGTTTTTGTTAATTTGCGTTTTTTTTTTAATGTTTCAAATTGTGATAATATGGGCAAGTTTTTAATAATATCTGCACAAAAAGGTTAAAATTCTTGTTAAGTAAATGCAGTTGTACTTTATATGCATTTCATTAGTAGTGGTGCACTTAGTATTTGTAAGGGCCAAAATCATGAAAGACTTAATAGCGACAGGGAATTTAAAATTATACCTAATTAATACGTCACCTTTTCTCATTGTTTGAGATAACTTATAGCCTGATATTTAACAATAGGTATGGATTTTTAACAACACTTTTTATTTTTGATGGAAAATATGTTAACTTTTTTTTTAATTACCTTTAGGTAGAATTTTTTTTTTTTAATTTAATCTTCCTTGTTTTTTGAAAAAAATAATAATAAAACAAATCTACTGCATTTTTTTTTTGTGAATCTACTGCGGAAAGTTTGCCGAAAAGTGGCAAGACTGGCTGCATTTGTTATACTCTTTTACTTTACGTCTCATGATCCTCTCCCACGATTAGTATTGAATACTTTTTCATATTTTACAAAAACACCTTTAAAAGGAGTTGAATCTTGTTTAAATGAAATTTTCCTTATTTTTTTTTTGAAACATACAATAATAAAATATTTAATTATTTTATAAATTAATTGATCCATTAAATGGTTTAAAAGAATGACCATAGCTAAAGTAGGTACTCGCTTCCACGCAATGTAAAAGAAACAGTCAGTTTGTTTGATGAAAAAAATAATTATTTACAAAATATTGTTTTATGAAGAACGTAAAATGGCGTACTTTATTTTGATTTCAAAACCATTGTTGCAATAATTATTTAAAAAGGCTTCTTAATTTCTTATTCAATTTATAGAAAATTAATAAAATCGCATTCTCATATACAATACATTTGTCGACGTTATTAACAAACGTGTTATAAATTTTTTTTCTCATCTTAAGGTAAAATTAATCTACATATATAAATATATGTACATATATCCTTCTTTCTATGAAAATGTTATTTTTAAATAAAATTCTATAAATGATAGAATAATTCACATAAGCTTATTTAGGCCGATTTTATTCACTCAAAGTTTGACACAACTTGAGGAGTTTTGTTCTCAACTTGTGAATTTGTTTTTATTCACACAAAGTTGACGGTTTTAACTTTCGATTTTCAACTCTAGAGTTGATCAACTTTAGATTTTCTAACTCCCGGAAAAAGTAGAAGTTGACCGAGCAAACTTGAGAGTTTACATAAAAATGTTGTTTTGTCATTTAAATTTTGCAACATAAGTAGATTACGGACAACAAAAGCTAAACAATAAATCAGGAAATGCTCCGAAGCAATTCTTTTTGGAATTTTGCCATCAATTTCTTTGGGCAGTTAAATGCATTCGCGATTTTCTCCGACGATTTGTCCATATTTCGTTTCGTGGTATAATGTCACAATACACAATTTAACACTCAACACACAAATAATATTGAAAAACTTCAAATTAATTAATTAATTAATTAACACAATAAAATTGAAAATGACAGTTCTATTTTATTTTCACAAATATCCCAGGGATATTATTCAACTGGGGAGTTGAGAAAAAAAAAGTGAATAAAAAGAAATTCAAATTTGTGTTTCAACTATCGAGTTATAGTAAACTCTCGAGTTGATCAACTTGAGAGTTTGCCTCAAGTTGAGCAATAGTGAAAAAAATGGCCCTTAAAGTATTTAACGAGTGTATTACGCTACGAAGAATATTTTTCAATCAGTGCCACTAAAAGGTTTCTTATTTTATTTGCTTGGAATGTGAAATTCTTTTGACTTTAAGGTAGGTATATATGTATAAAATTAGTGTCGAAATGTGTACGTAAAAAGAATTCATCAACCTTTCAAAGGATTAAGGGATTAAGTTAGCTGATGGTGTACCGTATTTATACGATAAAGATTTTGCTCAGGAAAGGAAAAAGATTTCCATTAAAAACTTTCTTACCATTTTATCCTCTGCGCCTTATGTCGCATTGGGAAAAAAAATATATTTTTTTATAGATTTAATGTGTTTTCTTTTTTATATACCTATACAAATCTATGAAAACTAGAAGCGCCATCACATTATTACAAGGTAACATACAAATGAAATTTAGTGTACATTAATAGAAATATGTACTTTTATATTTATATTATATGCTAATACCTCTTGTGGAACTTAAGTCGTAAGTAGACAACTCGAAATAGAACGATTTAAAGTCCAGAAGAAGTATTAACATTAAAATAAAAAGGTCACAGAGGAAATAACTTTTGTATTTATTTAAATAAAAATAGAAAATAAAGTGCTTTTCAGCCACAAATTATTCACTGGGTAAACTGGGTATATAATGCCGCCGCTTATGACATTTACGTCAATCAGCAAACTCATTGAAAACTCAACCAAACACTGACCCAAAAGTGTACATTACATATACTACTGCTGAAAAGTTTTTCTCCTCTTCTTCACTCCCTCATAATATTTGCGACGAACAGAACACCCATGATATAAAGACAACGTAATATTTAACCTCAATAGAAATGCAATGAACTTCAATGCATACGATATTAAATAATGAATTGAAATGCTCTTGTCCAATATCCATATATAACTTTGAATAGACCTATCAATTTTTTTACTTCACACCACGGATGAATTCATTTAAACAAAGACTATTTGTTTTATATTTATTTTTTGTTTTGTTTCTTTATTTCAAAATAAAAATAAAAATGTTCAACAATGTTATACAATTTGTTTTAATGGATTAGATGCAGCTATACCTAAGTTTAATTAAAATAAAGTACTCAAAACCTTTTAAATCTCACTCAAACTTTTAAATAGAATAACAAAATATGATTTTGATTTAAAAAGTTTTATCTGAAACGAATTGGGTAGATGATATTTTTTGCATGTAAAAAATAAGACATGAAAATTTGTAAATCATTCAATGTAGGAATTGCTTTATAAATAAGAAATGTGATATAATTAGAATCAATATAAGACTTATAATTAGAGGCTTACTCCCATATATTCAATTTACTGTTTTCTTTTGAGGGAATCTGGATAGGGGAGGGGGAAGAATCTGGTTTTTGTTTGTTCTCAAGTTTCCACTCAAAAATTAGAGCAATCAAAAACTTGGAAATGTGTTTTGAAGTGTAACTTTTGGCTAAGGGGGGTTTTTAAGTTTAGCGTCAGAATATCTTGGGAATTAGGTTTTTTTGCACGTGTTGTAAGAAAAAAAGGCATACATTGTTATTTTGTGTAATAAAAGTTCTAAAGGCATATCAGTATTTTCATGTTTTTACCTCAAAAATTAACAAAAAGAAATAACACATGTAAAAGATGCAGATCTGGAAAAATTAAGTGTGTACCACGACCACAAGTAACCTTCTCATCCTATCCTTGCCTTGCATACCCCTTTTACCACTTTTGAAATTTTTGACCAACAACAAAAGAAAAAAACATTTTTTTACAATTAGCGGGAAAATATGACTTACAGTTGGGGTGAGGGGATAAAGTTTTTGAATATTTTAATCTCTAAATTTTAAGGAACGAAATATTTAAATCGGGAATAATAAAATTTTAACAAAAATCACAGTTTCAAAATAAATTCTTCCAGTACGAACTTCCGATTTTTGACAGTTGATAGCGGCCATATTGTTAAAGCTATATAATACATCTGTCAAATTGGCTGTCATTTATTCAGTCTGTTTTGCCAAATCACCATGGACGGATACAGTGTTCAACAACACGACGTGTTCTGTTAGGGAAAAGTTGCACGTGCTTCTCCCATTTCTGGATGAATGGGTACGTCAACAAAGAAATTGTCGAATTTGGGACGATACCAATCTAATAATTCTTCATTAAAATAAAAACAAATTGCTATTGTAACGTTAGCGTAGGCGTTAATGAAAAGTTTTGAAACTTTTTTTTTTTTTTTTAATTTATTTGATAGCTTTTGAGATGCAAACAAATTTGGTATGACACATGAAAACGTTTCCCCCTTTCAGGCGTGGGGGGGCGGTGGATGGCGAACTTTTAAGGTTTCGAGTGTCTGCTGGAGATAATAAACTAGAGCAATATTTGCAGTCAACCTCCTCTAATATTTTTTGCATATATGTATAAGCAAGACAACACAGAATATACTTTTTCATGCTGCGAAAAAGAGATTTATGATCAAATTTTAAGTAACGTGCGGGCTTCACGGTATTATTCAATATTTTGATGAGACAACCGATGTAACTCACTTCTCCCAGCTAAGCCTTGTTAATAATGAAAATATTCGTGAGGATTTTGTCACTTCCGTGGATGCGTTCGAGGAACTAGTTAATGCTAAAACTGGCGAAAAATATGACTCTGATAAGAAAGATTGCAGAGAAACCATAACAATACTTATTGCCGAAGCAAGCGAAATTGAATAGAACTTCGACATCTAAGGAGTTGTCCTTAACTGGCTAAGCCATTGACTAAATTATCATGTGAATCAAATTAGCAGGTCACTTTTTCCGTTGCAGATTAATTAGTTTACTACTTAATTGCTAATTAGTTACGCAAAAAAAAAAAAAAAACTATTTGTTCTGTTGGTTTGTGAAAAAATGGGTGTCGTGCTAAGTTGAAGTCAACTTAGCAGGTCAACTTTCTCAAAACTATAGATAAACGGTCCGGGAGTGGATATATATTGAGAACTACTTAATTGCTAATTAGTTACGCAAAAAAAAAAAATTATGGCTATTTTGGTTTGCGAGAAAATGGGTGTCCTGCTAAGTTGACGTCAACCTAGCAGGGCAACTTTTTCAAAACTAGAGATAAACGGTCCTGGAGTAGATATATATTGAAAACTACTTAATTGCTAATTAGTTACGCAAAAAAAAAAAATCACTGTTTTGGTTTGCGAAAAAATGGGTGTCCTCCTAAGCGTCAACTTAGCAGGTCAACTTTCTCAAAAATATAGATAAACGATCCGGAAGTGGATATATATTGAGAACTACTTAATTGCTAATTAGTTACGCAAAAAAAATTAATTGCTCTGTTAGTTTGCGAGAAAATGGGTGTCCTGCTAAGTTGACGTAACTAATTAGGAATTAAGTAGCAAACAATTACTATATACTTTTAAATCTGCAACGGAAAAAGTGACCTGCTAAGTTGATGCACATCAAGAAGATTACTCCAATTTTCTGTAAACATCAGTAACACTGGGCAAACTCTGGAAACAATTTCACAGTGGCGTGACCCGAGCACAGCTGGCAAGGCTTTTTCACTTGTTATACAACTTTATGTAACACATAAATCATTTTGTCAGTATTGTGTTTATGTGATCTTTTACCCATGTCTCTGATAAAATTACTACAAACGACAGCGCTCGATGTAAATGGCAGTGCTATGCAGGTAAAGAACACAATTTCTGTTCTTGCTTAGTCGCCGGGAGAATATGGATGTTAGTTTTAACAACGTTTGGCAGTCTGCAAAAAATTTTGCTGATCAACTAGATATTGAGCTGAAAATTTCTCGAATCGATCGCACCAACCATGAAATTAATTCAGCTGAAGAATACTACAGGGGATGTGTTTCAACTAACACTTTTCATTCCAGAAAATATCAATTGTGAAGTCTCTATTCGATCGCTTCGGACTTTTCTTACCAAGACCTAAATAAAGAAAATACTTTTTTCAAACAAACAGAGCACAAAACATTTTAAGTATTAAATGGACATGGAAAAAGAATAAAATGTTATTGATTATCCCACTCACCCCCCCCCCCCTCCCCCTACCCTGAACGAAATACCTGATCCGCGCCTGGCCTCTATCGCCCCAAAAACTTTAGCCTGGATCAAATTTAAATTGCTTTTTTGGAAAAAAAAAATTAAGCTATCCACACAAACTCAGTTTTGTCGTCGGAATTTGATGTTTACCATTTTTATGTATTTAATATTCCCTGGCAAACGATGCGACTTACCTGAACTTTTTATGTGGAAAGACAAATAACGCTGCTCTACCTTTCTGAGTTTAAACAAAAACACATTCTCATGAACCACATTCAGATGATAATTCAAAACTGCAAATTATTATCAAAATTCCAATTACACAAACCATCACAACATCCCCTTCTTCTTCTCCTTTAGAAAAAGGAAAATGTTTCCAGTGTTTTTTTCTGAAAATCAGATAATAAACCATTTTCCCTCTCTCTAAGTTTCATGTATATAAATTGGAATAAATTACTCACATGCATCTTTTCCTTTGTCTTTTGTTAAGACCCACTTTTTCTCATAATGTGTGAAAATTGCAAAACTTTTCCAACGAATAATGGTATGTAGTGTACGCACGAATTCAGATGCTGTCGTTGAAGACTTTTTAACGAATGTGTGTGCCTATAGCTTTGGCATTGTAAGATGTTAACTTATTTAAGGACTATTAACGCCAATCACCTATTCTTCTTTTGAAAAAAAAGGTAATAATGCGAAATAAAAATGTCACTTCAGCTAAGTGGGTTTAAAACTGAATGTGACTTGATGAAATAAGATATTTATTTTTTTTTTTTTTTTCAAGGATTATAAGAAAGGAGACGTTTTAGAAAGAACGTTGACAGATTACATTTCTTGTGCGTAATGCTTAACGAACTTAATTGGAAATGATGGCCAACTTTCTTTCTGTTTTACCTTAGGAAACTGCTCAAGGTGAACTGCTGTGATGGTATAGGAAATACGTTTTGGGAATAAATGTCATCGAAACAAAAAAGTTAAAAGAAACATAAAAAGTTTAAAGAAACTTTGATTCTTGATGGTTTGGTATCTCAACAAAATTTGAAAATCATTGTTAAGTAATTTAAATCTTAATGATTTATTTATGAGAATTGACTTAATCTCTAAAAGACTGTAAAGAAAGAATAAGACTTTAATTTAAATAAAGACAAGATTTTATCAGGAATAAAAAAAAAAAAACATTTTTCCGATCTTCTTTCTCAAACAATTCAACCTAACAAGAAGTTTTCGGAATATTCAGGTGAATGTTTGCTGCCCAAACTTTATTTTCTAAGAAAGAAATTATAGAATAAATCGTTTTGTATAAAAGAGGCAAAACTGTGGGCTGGCTCTTGGGTTGTGTTTCGGTGCTTTAGACATTGAGAAACAATAAAATCTAAAATCAAGCCTGTTATAAATGTTTAGGATCTTATATTATTGCTTAACTTTAGGTACTAGCTGCAACAAAACTCAACAAATTTAAGGGAACAAAAAATAATTTACTTTTTTGCTGTTTTTTGAAGAGCTGTATCTCTGTGGAAAGTGGCTGTATTGATATGAAACAAAAAGCATTGTAAAGCTTTATGTTTTTTTGTGATTAGAAATTTTAGAAAAAAAAAATTTTTAAGCACCGCTATAGTGCAATGATAAGAAACAGCACTAGCAAAAATTTTAATTTTTTTTTGAAATTTTTTTTGGATGAATGAATTCGATAACATGTTTATTAAGCTCTAATGTCGTCTTGTTTTTGCCGTTGTACAATTTTTGTCCAAAAGAAAAGAGACTTTTGACTTTGGTTACCAATATTTCAACAAAGAATGCCGACATGGAAAATTTAAGGGATGTTTTAAAAAGCGGAACTTATTTTCAACAAGATCCTTTCAAAATTTGACTACAATTATTTTGTTTTGATCCCTCAACGCAGTATTAAAACGACTTTTAGTAAATCTTTTACTGCTTTAAAAATATTGATTGCAAAACTGCTTTACAAATATTTATTGCAAAACTTAATTTTGTTAGACAATTTAAAGAACTTAAGACCACCAGTATATCTGTGAGGTTTCAAAATGCTCCATTGAACCGTTTTCTCATACCGAATGATCAAAGTCGTACAAACCAATTAAAGGAACAAAAACATTGTGAAATCTTCGTCAAAAGGGAAAAGAAAAGAAAACTTTCTGTTTTCACAGTTTTGCTTTAGTTACAATAATGAAAAGTGATTTTTTTTCCATTAATTTTTTTGACTAGTGTATTTATTTATGTTTCTATTTTTAAAGCATAATAATATTCAACATAAAATACCTCTTTTGTAATTACCCAAAGTACATACACAGGAGATTTTTAAATAATAACTCACAAAACTTTTTTCATTATCAAAGTTTTTATACTAGTACACCCATAATTATTTGTTTTTAGTAGCAAGGTTTATAATAGCTGTATTTTATTTTCCCCCAGATCTGATCCGGATTGGATTTGGAAACAGAAATACAAGTATTACAAAAACAACACAAGATCCAGGTCTGCCTTTGGATTTGGATTTCAAAATCCATTTCCTGAACACTTTCCTAGCAATATTTTAATTTTATAGGTTGGTACACTGCTGAGATTTACAAAAAAACTCAATAAAATTAAAAATCCTCGAAATCAAACACATGCTGCCATCATTCCAATTTTTTTATCAGTTTTTTCTTCATTTAATAGAGCCGACGCGTTACCAAATATTATTTCAAACAATATTTGTGAAAATTTTACTTCTGTCAATTTTATTGTGCAAATAAAGCCAACTGTGAGAAATAAATAAATTTGTGATCCAGTTTGTTTTATTATCATGATCTGATCCGGATCAGATTTAGTGGAAAATAAAATGCAGCTAATATGTATGAGAAAATAACATAAAATAAATATTAAAAACAAAGTAAAGTGCCTAACATTTTTATGGATTGAATACAATAAACTCTTCCAAACTTCACATCTTTATTATAAAAACTATATGGTTTATGTTGCTACTTTTATTTATTTATTTCATGGAAAAGAAAATAGCGCAAAATAGCGCATTGACCCACAAAACTATAATGATTCCGGTTTTCCCTATCAATCTTCTAGAAAAAAGAATTCAATCAAATATACGAAAAAAAAACTAAGGCACAGACGAGTTGGTAGATAGCAGATGAGTTATAAAAATATTTTGAGGGAAACAAATGAGTTTTATTTAGTTTTTTTGGACTTGAAGAAATGATAGATCAGCTTTAACAAATGTAAAAAATAAAATGGCTCTTTGTTGGTTTATGTATTGTTGACAAAAAACAAGTGAGCTTTTACATGAGTTGTCTCTTAACTAATTTCAACTATGAACTTGTTTTTTCTCTTAATTCATCCTGAAATATATCAAATTTGAATTTAAAAAAAAAATAAGTTTTAATATTATGTTTTATTGTGGAAAATCATTTGTTTTTTTTCAAGGTTTACGAAAATGTTTGTTTGTATGTTGTTTCAGTAATTAATTATCACAGCAAGTTTTACCAACCTATTATATTTCCTTTATCCATTCCAGAAGGCTCAATATATCCTTCTTTAAAGTATTTTGGAAAAGCAATAAAAACAGGTGTTGGATGAATTTCGTTAATCGGGCGGTACCTATTATATTGATTTAAAAACAGGTGAGCTGAAAAAGTTATCGTCGAGGCAGGAAGACTTTTGCTTTTACATATTTTAAATGAACAAGGTAACATTCTTACTCTTAACTAAATATAACTTTTTAAATAAATTTTTTTTGTGACATTTAGGCCAAAATTTGTTTTGCTATTGCGTCATCGAGTTCAGTTCCTATAGTAGAGAAAAGCAGGAAGTACGATGGGTTGACAAAATCTCCCCGTCAATGATTTCAGGATTTTTTTTTGACATTTGTCTTCACATTGTGTAAGTGTGCATTGAACTAAAAGTACTTAAAAAGGAAACTACAGAAAATTTACCACGATTTCGTTTCTTTGTGTAAAAGGTACAAGAGATTTTTGAAGATATTAAAAGAAAACGTCAAAAGAATCTCCAGCTACTTGTCATTCGAAGGGGGACTTAGATGCTGTCGTACCCTTCTAAGACGCAAGATTTGTATTCAATACTAACCGTTGCGTTGCTTCGCAGTTTATGAAATAATTAGTTTTACTAAATACTATCGTATCAAAACAGTACTCAACAGGACTAATTGCAATTTCTACTTAAAAATAGAATGCGTTTTGCATTTTTTTTTTAAATTTCAATTATGCTTAAGGTTAGCAGACAAATTTAGCATCCCTTCATCGTTTTACAAATCCACGAATTACTCTAAAATTCCAAAGTACGCAAAATAAGGAAGAAATAATATCCGTGTAACTACTGTACACCTATGTTCCAGTGATTTACTTGCATTCAACTTACATTTCGTCGGTTCCGAAGAAAAATGACACAACTCGACAAATCCTATTTTTCAAAATAGGCAACAGAAAATCAGATAAAAATTTAATTATCAATTAATCTGTTCAAATATTAAGACCACGCAGTACGCATTAGCTCATTAAGTTCCAAATTTTATATTAGAGTCCGGTAGTTGTTCAATTGATAGTTTTTATTTTATTCACAAAAGTGCAATGCTAGCTCAAAAACTCCATTTATTGAGTTGTGTCAGTTTTCTTTCGAACCAACGATAGGTATGTATGAATGATTATACAAATGCAAAATATTTGTTTTGGTTTTTTTAAATTGTTTGACAGACTGATTTCTTTAAGCCAAACACTTTTCATGTTCTCAATCACCATAATGTATGATTGTTATCTCGCGCTTGATTTTTTACGAATCCTATAATTTCCCTTCTATATGTAAATCCAACTCATATTAAGAAGAGGAATAACAAAAATATTATGCAACTGAGTGGATGAGCGAACAATTGAGTGAACAGAGATTCAGAAGCAAATAAACAAAAATACACAAACACCGGAACGATAATGAAATGGAACAAAGCAGCAACCCAGTCATTGCGATTGATTCGAATTCGGAAATGTAAAAATACAAAAAGTTTATAAATTTATAATTTATACAAAAATGTATTTATCAGCTTGTAAGTACAGTTAAGAAATAATACAGGGCTTAAAATTTGCATAAAACTGTTGACTTTATAGAAAAAATTTCCTTTTTTGTAAAATATCAAGCAGTTTTAAAAGCATAATTAAATATGTTGGTTAATTTCGAAAGAAAAGTGTACGAATTATTTTTTAAAGTTAATAATCTAATTCAAAAGACATATTTAACAAATAAAAAAATATCCTAATACATTCTTTAAAGAATAAGGAAAATTATAGAATTTGTTTCAAGTAAATCGGTTAAATACTTTCTGAGATTACTGCGGACTAACTAAATATTTTTTTCGTCTTTATGTAATAAGTAATGACAGTCCACAAAACAACAACAATAAATCTTCTGTTGCTTTAGTTATTCTTCTTCATAGCTTTTTACTGTAATCAAAGTGATTTTTAAAATCTTATTTTCTTAAATACAAATAAAAGGTCTACCAGAACTGAAAAGAAAATAATTAATTGAAAGTATAGTTTGTGGTTGTAAGACATGCCTTCTTCTCCTATGTCGAAAAATGGTTTTGGAATGTTTTCTTGGCGTATTGAAAAATATTTTAATTTATTACACGGGTCTTATTGCTTGGCACCAGTCAATTAATAAACTATATAATATATTCTTAATGGAAACACCCTATGTTTCTAAAACTATTCATACACACTATACATAACACTTTAGACTTAGACTCAACAAAAATCCTACATTTCACACAGTTAATACGAAAATATCTTTTCCATGTTTATAAGTACCTATGCCACTCAAACACAAAAGAATTATTATAGTATAGAAAGGACGACGCACAGCAACGTCGACGTACACCGAATAGAAAAAGGGAATAGACAGAGAAGGGGGATGATGAAAGCAACGTTGATCTCTGCAGTCTAGTCCCTGGAATTTGATAAATGAAATGACAACATGAATCTAATCATGTGGCAGATGAATTAAGGAAGCTTTGCTTAGTTGTGCGTGTGCAAATGCCTCATAGTGATGAAGTTAATGGGGGAGTAAGTGACACGCAAAGAGCCACTAAATTGTGGCAAGAGTCAGTCTATTGACTTTGTGACCTAATGATGTAATTTGCAAAAGGCTCAGCTAACAGCAAACGAATTGCAACTTATTGCTTAAATTATTTAAATTGTATGATGATTATGTAGCGGTTTGTGAAAACATTTTCTAAAATTGATTATGCAATATTTCAAATAAATTTAAGCCTACATTTAATAGTCTAGAATTTTAAAACTACCAGTTTTATGAAAACCAACACAACTTTTACAGTAATACGTTTTGACATGCTATTTAAACAGGGTCGAGGAAGAAAAAGAAAATGAAGGCTTCACATTTTACGTAACACGTAACGTTATTTTAATTGCTCGGTAAATAAACAATTGCGTAGTTGCTTTTATACAATAAAATAAGTTGGACTTTTAGTTTTAATTATTTTATTTTGTATAAATTTAATTTAAAATTAAAAAAAAATATAAAACCTTAAAACAAATATAAAAAACATTCTTTTAATTATTTGGCCCAGTTTCATAACTTGTTTCAGTGGTCTTCAAGTAAGCATCTTACGCCGAAGGAAAAGAATTTCTCTCAAAGAATTTTAAATTGCAGTTTTTTGAAATACGGTATTTTGAAAACAGGATTTCGAACCCAAAACATTTAGATACCAATTCCCCAAACCTATCAGTTTCCTTTCCCTATCAAAGCTGCATTGGTTGAATGTCTCTAAAAGTATAACTTGTTAGTTTCTCTACATTCAATATTTTTTTGGTTTTTTAATACCAATACTTCAATATGAGAAACACAATTATTACATTAACTACCATTATGTTTCCACTTAATATTCAAACCATAGTCCATGCTTTTGTTCGTCAAACAAAAAATAAAAAAATCGAACTGTTAACGCGGAAAGCTATTTTGATTCGCCGACAAAAGCCAATCAAAAAAAACCAATATAATGTTGTTATAAGATAATTAGATCAGGGTGTTGATATGGACATGCCACAATTGCTTCCAACCAAAAATTAATAGTATAATAAAACCTATTTTATATCATCGATCGAGTAAATCATACAGCAAGAAAAAACAAAAACAAAAAGATTGCGTATACGCCCTAGTGTCTCGTGAATTCTTACCAGGATTTGGTGGGTTTATGCTCCACCAGTGCAAGCTATTTTCTTTTTGGTTGTTATCTACCGTCCGTGTGCGCTCCAGAAATATTTTGTATATACATAGGAATAGGATGGTTGGATCATAAATTTCAGTCATGGTCAGTAAACCGAAACAAACACAACATAAATAATAAATTAAAGCTATTTGGATTGTGTATAATAAATAACCAACAACACTATAAAATCATCGTGAGTAGCCACAAGGAAAATTTAAAGAGAGTAAAGAAAAAATTTATATAAAAAAATTAATGATTTTATGACTGCGTATATACATAAAGCACACGCGACCACCATTTTTAATCTTATCATACTTATGCAAATATATAAACAAAAAACTGTTTAGTGTTGAAATTTGTTGAGGTTTATTTGCATAAAATTAAAATAGTTTTTCCTATTAACGCATCGCAAGCGCTAAAATTTTTCCACACAATGTTTTATCAATCCTGTTAACTACTCCCATGCATAATATGTAAATTCCTAATTATATTAACACGAGATAATAATAACAATGTTTGTTCAAAAACAAAGGTTAGTAAGGCGTGTAAACTACTAATTTGTATGTGCCAGCATTAGCATATTATAATATGTTACAACAAACATTAGCATTTACTTACACGTGGAAAAAATTCCATTTAAGATTTAGGAGAAGATGAAGCAAAATACTCGGTTTCGCATTTCGGTAACTAAATTACAAAATATTGTAAAATCGTTAAATTTCCCAACACACATAAACTATAGCATTCAGGGTATTTATATTCTGATATTCGGTGTACCACGTATTTGGTTTAATTTCCCTCTGACATACAAAAATGGGTCGGAGGGCGTCTGGCATGTATGTTTTGTTTTTTTTTAGTTTTACAACCTGCTGGGTAAAAGCCCCAAGTTGAATTAGAAATATTATTAAAATCTGTTAAGTGTGCTGCCAGTTAAATAATCACCTGAAAAACTTTTTCGCATATTGTGAGATTTATCCAATAAAATGTGTCATTTTCCAAAAATTCCCCTTATTATATTATATTATTAATTTCGAGTGGAAAGTAATATCCATTGGCAGCTTAAGAGAAAATTTAAATTTATTGTCGGACGATACTCGCAATAATCTTTTAAAATTATGGACGAACAAAAAATTTTAAGGTGAAATTAAATGTTTTTGGTGAAACTTAGAATAAAGCTGATAATACTATTTTTTTTGTATGCATTTTCTCCTCGTATACTCGAAAATTGCATTAAAAAAAAAATTCGATTGGTATGTTTGCAAGATATAATTTTTGAATTTTTCTCAAAACCAGCTTTACAACTAGTAGCCGTGGCGTGATGGTTAGTGCGATGGACTGTCATGCCGGAGGTCTAAGGTTCGATCCCCAGCCTCGCCACCTATTTATTTAAAAGAAAAAACGGCTACTGCCTCTTGCGAGGAATTGACAAATCCCCCAAGAGTATCTACTGTCACAGAAAAGTGCCGCTCGTTAGCCGTTCGGATTCGGCAATAAACTGTAGGTCCCCTCCATTTCTGCAGACACGCACACAGGAATGGTTGAGAGTTGTAAGTCACTAGGCCCTAGTTCTTTATGAGCTGTTGTGCCATCAAATTTAATTTAATTTAATTTTTAGCTTTACAACTTATTCAATATATTGACCTAGGAATATCTAATCTAATTCTAATTGACATGGGCCAAAGTTTCCAAAGAAATCACATTTTTAAATAAAAACAATTTGCATGATTTGCATGAAATGCTTAAAATCACTAGAGCGTACAAATTAGGTCAAAAGAAGAAGAAAACATCTTGGGCTGGGTCTATTTCCCCCTGCTATAAAAAAAAATCACTTTAGCGGGGTTAAAAATGTACGAAAAAAGTATCGCCATTCATTCCCAAAAAAAAAAATATTTTATTTTGTAAACTACTGTTATTTAAAGAAAACTTGAAACATATAAAAGGTTTTAAAGGTATGTTTTGAAAAAAAAAAAATCATAAAAATATAATTCAAATAAAAAAATTAGGATAATATTAAAATCATTTCATCAAGTTAAAATAAGGCTGAGAAGGTCCAAATCCAAACACACAAAATACCTGCTATTTTTTAACATTAATCTATATTTTACTATCATACTTTCAACTTTTAAATCTATGTATCTATTTATTTCCTCCTATTACCAAATCACTCCTTTCAATCATTAAAATAAATAAATAAATTTGATGGCACAACAGCTCATGAAGAACTAGGGCCTAGTGACTTACAACTCTCAACCATTCCTGTGTGCGTGTCTGCAGGAATGGAGGGGACCTACAGTTTATTGCCGAATCCGAACGGCTAACGAGCGGCACTTTTCTGTGACAGGAGATACTCTTGGAGGATTTGTCAATTCCTCGCAAGAGGCAGTAGCCGTTTTTTTTTTTTTTTTTAAATAAATAGGTGGCGAGGCTGGGGATCGAACCTTAGACCTCCGGCATGACAGTCCATCGCACTAACCATCACACCACGGCTACTACTTTCAATCCTTACATTTCAATTTTCAATCATTACATACATATATTTTCAAGGTTACCATTATCGATTTATCAAAACATGATATGTAAAACCTTCGATTTGTTTGCAAATCAATTTTTCTCTCTAGGGTATTCCATCAACAAGGTTTTTGTTGCTCCTTAAATGTGTTGAATAAGGAGCACTATCTCAAAAAATAATCGAAGAAATGTTAAATTTAAAATAATTCATCATACAATTTAAAGGAAAAATGATGATAAGTGTATAAGCCGTTTATCAACACGTACATCTGCATATACTACATATACAGACATATATACTTATTATTCAAACGTTTATTAGGACTTAATTAAACGTCATTCCTGGAAATGTCTTTTCTTTCGTGCACGTTAGACATTCCTTCTGACAAATTAATGTTTGCTTCATACCTTTTCTTAGAATAACAAAACAAGAATATCGTGACTTAAATAAAAACCATTCACACTTTGAACGCAAGAAAATGAGTTAGAAATTAAATAATGAAGTGCGTTATCAAAAAGCTTCAAAAATTAATTATTTTGGAATCTTTTAATACATTTTTAATGAAGTTCTAAGTAATAGGAAAATAATATCGCGTGGCAATGAAATTCGTGAGAATCCATAGAACTGAAAACTGAAAGGTAAGGAGGTAGGGTAGGACCACTGTGTGGGAATATTAACAAAAAATGAATTTAACTAAAAAAAAAAAAAAAAAATCTTCGATATGGTTACCTTTCAAAGGTAATAACTTTTAGCCTTCAAGATCAATAAGGTCTTTAAACAGAAGCGAAAGATAATGTTATTTATTTTTATTATTGTCATTGTTATCGTATTTTACATTTTATTTTATAAACCTATTTTTGTTTATTTCGATTGTCTGTAAGATAATTTAATATCTGATTGATTGATAAATAAATAAATACATTTTATATATTCTAATAAAAATAAAATTTTAATTAATTTTCGAAAAAATTTAATGAAAAATTTCAGAATTTTGAAAATTAATATTTTAATTTCCCATAATTGCTTTCTACAAAAATGTCAATAAATACATAGATTTTTTTTTCCAACAAAACCAAAGATTTTAAGTTAGGTTCTTATATTCGCTTCTTTAATGTTTTGTAGAAAAATCATTGCCAAAATGTTGAAAAATTCCCAAACTGGGTGTAAGAATAAGACCTTGACAAAAATTACATAATTACAAATTTTGTAACAACTAATTTTTTATTTAAGTCCACTTTGCTTACTAAAAGATGAAATATGAGCCATTTTAGAGAGACATAAATCCATAGTTGATGGGTCGTCGAAGCTCAAATTAATTTCTATTGTTTTGAAGACCTGTAGGTATAACCCACAGAACTATTATGCACTGAACCAATTTTTCTAAATCCATCTTTATAAATTCAAAATAATTATTAATAATAATAAATGTAATTTTATTATTATTCGTGTTATTAAATTAATTTCTCTTCAAAGTGATTTTAAAATGTTGTGGCTTGAAAAAAAGTTTGTTATTTAGCTTTAATTTCGTGTTCAAAAAACTTAACTTAACATCAATTACAACAGCAGGCACACTTTGTAGGTGTTGAACCCATTCATGCATCTTATTTTACTCATGCTCATTTATTTTGTTTTAAATTTTCTTCAATTTTAAAAGCAGCTCGTTAATATGATTCTAATTCACCATGAACAAAAAAAAAACATCTCCTCAGAATTTTAATTGAAATTCTCTTTCGCATGTTAACCGTGGTGGTGCCTATTTGCATTAATTAAAAAAAATAAGTTCACTAGTTAGAACTCCTGGAAATTCTTATCAAAATGAGCTTCTGCTTATTTCACAAAAACAAAGGGTTTAGATGTTATGTTAATGAATAATATTTCTTAGTTTAATTTTTGATTATCATGCTAATCCGATGGCTTTCCTATGTTTAAAACAAATTGTGTGTTTCTTTTGAAGAAATCAATATTTTTTTGATTGAAAATAACAAAGAGAATTTTTAATACAACAAAAACCATAGTCAATTTTTTTTTAATGTTGGGAATTCTGTTCATTTTCTCTCTTGATTGATTGATAATTAGCTTCCCTACTTCCATTAACCTTGGGTATTGGGATTGCTGTTAGGCAGATTCAAATTTTGTAAATAGAGCAATTTAAATATAATTCTCCACATTTTATGCATTAGGTGATTACAGCGATAGTTTCAGGTTGGCTGAAAATTAAGGGCAATATTAACCCATTACCGGCCAATTTACTCAATTGAGTACAGTTTTTTTTTCACAAATTTGAATATTTTATTTTTCAGAAAGTAAGAAATATTTTTGTAAACTTTTAATTAAAATGGAAGAACAGACATGTGCACAAACATTTAAAAATTTATAACTGAAGCTTAGAGCAGTTTTAGACAATTTTTTACGAATCTGAGTTTTATGTGCCAATTTTTCGGCCATGCTCCACTAAATGGTAGTTTTTTAATAAATTTTTTAAACTCACGATTATAAAACTCTATGTTATTGTAAACTACGACTTTTATAAACCTAGTTACTAAAAAAGTTTACTTTTGTAACTCAATCTTATCCATAGTAAGTCGCGCACAGAGTTGAGTACACTGGCCGAAACTATGCAAAAAAAATTTAAAAAGTTTTCATAAAAAAAATATATATTAGGCAATGAAATGTTTCTTTTTTAATCACGTGCTCAAAATTCAGTTTCTCTTTCAATAGCATTTTCAAAAAATCTTCATTTAAGAAGTCAAGAAGTTTGAAGAAAAGTATATTTGTTTTTGTGACCAAGTAAACAAGTTTGAAGAAAAGTCTAAAACCACTCTTATGTCAGAAACTACTTTTAGAAAAAAATATTTTCTAGTAGGTACCCATTAAGGCTAGTGTACTCATTTGAGTACACCCCTTTTTTTCCTAAAGTTACAAAAATATTTTTAATTTTTTTAAATAAATGTTTAAGTTTGAGTACTAATAGCCCAAATTTCCAATATTTTTAAATTATTTCTATTTTTAGAGTCCTTGATACAGGTTTTGAATGAAAGAACAACAACTTGAGTGATCTACCACCAAGTTTTATAGGCTGGATGTACGAGAATATATTCAATTTATTAGAAAAAAATCAAGCAAGTACAATTTAGAACTCAATTATTATATTAATTAGATTAAACCACAGATAAAGTACACAGTCGAAACTTGAATGTCCGCTAGAATGACAAAAAACAGTAAAGAGCTTTGTATGTAGGCTCATTTATTTTGTTTTAATTTAGTTCAGTTCGATAAGTGCGTAAATACTGGAGTTATAGCTATTTCACGGTCGCCAGGCCGGTCATCAGACTTCTTTAGTGGTCCTTAGTCTATGTATAAATGTATAAATATGCCATAAATCCAGCCTATAAAACTTGTGGCAGCTCATTCAAGTTGTTGATCTTTTATTAAAAACCTTCAGTATTAATATGATATTGCAAAAGCCTTCACTGCGTATGTCTATCAGCACACAAAAACCCTTTTAAGGGAAAAATTGTCTTGCAGTTTTTTTTATGTTTTTTCAGTGTTCAATTATTTTCCTATAGATTTATTAGAAAGAAGTCATTTTTAAATATTTTATTTACAATTAAGCTTTTTGGAGGATATACATGTGTAAGTGTACGTGTATAGTTGTGAAGAAATGTATGCCAAATTTTGTTGATACAAATTGTTTGAAATTCTAATTCTACATATTACCTGCTCTCTTAATTGGGTATTCAGCAACCTATGTGCATTAAAAAAAATATCCTAAGACTTAGTTTGTGCCACAATCCACTGCCATGACAAATTTCATTATAATCCATCAAGTCGTTCAAACATGATTTAAGGACAAACCAAAATACTTTAATATTTTTTTTTATAATACTCTTAGGACAAAATTATTTTTGTTAATACGATTTAACTTTGAATTTTAAAATTGTATCTTAAATTATGTGATTTTATTACTAAAGAGGATATTATGTGCTATGCAGCCTTTCCAGTTGTTATACAACCGCTTGCGTTATTTCGAAACATAAACACGCTGTTTTGAAAAAACACCCCATCAAATTTATATTTCTAAAAGATTTTCTTTGCAAGCTATGTATTTTTATTGCAAAAAATTTAAATTGACATTTGACGATAAAATATTTTACAACTTTTTAAAGAAGGGATTTTTTTGCCATTAAATAGGAGTTATTTTTCATGGATATTGTATATGCATATGTAGATTAAGAACCAGACAGAAGAAATTTTATTTTTTCAATCCATAAAACTGATATAGGGAAATGAAATTGAGAGATTTATGTTTGTATTGCTATTGCAGATTTAATTGGAAAAGTGTTTGACGAGTGTAGAACAAACTGAAGCTTATGAAAGTAATTTTCTACACGAAGGACGGATTCCGATCTTGGGGCGAGGAGGTGGTAAACTAATTCAAAAATCAAAGCCGTTGAAATTTACATTTAACTTTATTTTGTGAACATATACATATGTACATAGATATCTGTCGATGGCAAATAAATTCATAGACTCCCCTTAGTGCCTTCACATAACGAGCACGAGCAATATATTCATACATTTCAATCTGTCACACATATTAATTACAATACCAAGTCCATGAGAATAAAAATCCAGTTTTGAAACGCATTTTATCATTTCCTAATTACTTTGTTATTTTTGAAAACAAAAATGCAATATTAAATATTTTATTTTCTATCTAATGCTCAAAATATTCAACAAAAAAAAGTGAATAGAAAATGGAATTTAGAGGGAAACTTTTCTAAGCTCTTATTTAATTCCATTTTCTGAAATCAAATACCTACAGTCTTTCTAAAGGCTCCATGAAAAGTTTTCATCCTAATATCCACCGAAAAAGTTAACAAATAAAAAAGGAAACTAATTTTGCTCTGGAAGGAGTATAAATGCAGCTGAATCCTTCGTCCTCGGAATTAAGTAATAAAATACTTTAACACCATCCTTTAGGAATTTACCTTTAAATCTTCTATGGAGTTTTTTTTTTTTAGCCGCACATTAAGGAAAATATTTTCACCCACAAATAATAAGGACGAAAGTTGTAGGTGTAGGTGTCTTTCTAAAGAGAACATCTTAAGAATGTTTTTTTGTAAACCTTTTATCATTTTTCAATTTTTTTTTCTATCCTTTAAGGTAATCATCGTCAATTGAATCCCTTTTGCTTTTGTAATCGACAGTGAAAGAGTTAATTAACAAAGAAGACAAGAAATGCCTCAAAAACAAAAGTTGATTGTTTTTTTTTTATTATTTGCTTTTAAACTAGACTAGATTTGTATAGAAAGGTTTGCCTCAGAACTTTTTTAGCTTTATTTTAAGGGCTCCCTGTTGTGCAACTTGTAGAATATATAATTAAAAGAAAAATTTTCATAGAAGTTAAGAATGAGTAAAATATAATTATGAAAAGGTTATCAACTGGGAAATGAATGCTTAATTAAAAAAAAAGGATATAATTAATAAAATTGTGTTAATGCCTTTGTCATTTTTTTAGAACAAAAAAAATATATAAACAAAAGTTTTTAAAAAGATAGCAAAAAATATAAATAATAATCTTGTGTAATTAATCAAAACAAAGCAAATAGAAAAATGTGACCTAGAAGATTGATTAAAAACACGAGTCGTGACTTCGAAATCGATTTAAAAATAAAAGAGAAAAACTTAAAAACAGCTCATGTTCGTCAAGGGCTTCGTTGATATTACTTTAAAACAATTTTCAATAATATTTAGTATATTATACTAGGTGACCCGACCGACGTTGTCCTGTCTTAGCTATGAATTCGAACTGGAATATCCTTTTTATTATCCTTTGCCTGTTTTTTATTCCTATGTATAATATTACAGACCCTTTAAAATAAATAATACAAAATAAGCAATAATGGGGTCACTGTGGCGTATACGTACTTTTTTATAAGCATACACGTATTATTTAGACTTAAAAATCTGTACATCACAGCATTACAGTTCATTTTATATAATTAAATATAAGTCAGAGTGTGTTGTTTAAAAAAATTTAAATCGATTGCGAAATTTATCCCTTTACTTCCTTCCTTTTATCCCTAACTATCCCTTATTACTTCCTTCGACACATATAGTATTTTGTCTTTTAACCACTGACGAACAGTTCAAATTCGTCGCACAATTTTTATACACTAAGCCAATTCAGAAAGCATGGTTTTTACGATTTACAGGCTTTTTTTCTGGGGAAATTTTCCAACTTTCGGCTTCGTAGTGTAATTACCTGTTTTAATTTCAATACAAAACCAATCCAACAAAAAGATCCACATGTAAATTTGATAAAAAATAAATATTCAATTCAAAATACTTTCATTGTGCTAAAATTGAAAAAAAAAAAAAAACAACAACAATATTTTGCGCCCTGTTGGCCTTATTTTGAGAGTCTGTTCGGAATAAAACAATCAATATACATTCGAAAAAATCAAATAGAAAAATATTAATTATTAAATATTAATTTTCCAATTTCTATATCCGTGGTTTGCTTATATGGTTCAATACAAATCCAAGAACAAAATTCCCTTACAATTTGGATGACGTTAAGCCGAGTTATGCGCGTACGACCAAAAAAAACTAATTACGAAAGTTTGAAATTTCAAGATGTGTTTAGGAATTTCTTATTTTGGCGTTCGAATTTTTTAAATTTCGGTTAAACCTTCAAATTTTTGGCTCCGTTGTGTGTTAATCTGGTTCAATCCAAATCCAACAAAAATATCTCCAACCAAATCTGATGATGTTTAGCTGAGTTATGAGCGTACGAACACAATTTTATTTCAGAAATTTTAAAATTTCAAGGAGTTTTTAGGATTTTCCTACTTTTTTGGTGGAATTTTCTAATTTTCAGCTCTGTCACGCCAATTTATAATAGTTTTGTTTGTGCGGCCCCGCATTTTAAATTGGCGTTAAGCCCGCTAATGCATATCCAGTTTTAATGGCGAAGAACTGTTATAAATTAGCATTTCTCTACAAATCTCCGACATTTCTTAAACAAATGCTATGCAATTTTCACACAATTTTGCATTCAAATATGGACGTGCTTTTATATAATTTTTGAAAAAAAAAAAAAAAAAAAAAAACAGTGCCATCTGTTGAACGTAGAAGCATCACACGCTATACGTGTATCCAAAAAACAAATTTTCAATCGGACGAATTCTCCACAAAAAATTAATCCAACAGGACAAAATCCCCATGGGGACAGGCGCCCCAACAACAAATGCAATTATTAATTCATAGTTAGGAACTCATAACTCATTACTTATGCATATTACCTATGTAGGTACAAATTTCATTCGGTCATAGTTTCTTCTTCAGAGCAAACAATTATGAGTGGAGTATGGAAGGGAGTATGGAAAAGAAAGAAAGAACAACAACAACAAACTTATGTGTGACTAGTAAAAATAAATGCTTGTTAATTCAATTGCAGATGTTAAACAATAAAACCTACTCGAGGAGTTTGGTGATCGGCCTGGCGACCGTGAAATAGCTACAACTCCAGCCTATAAAACTTGGTGATACCTCGCTCAAGTTGTTGTTCTTTCATTCAAACTATTAACTTTTTGTTTCTGACAATTTGTTTTTCCTTTCTAATTGTTTTTGTTTTGCAAAAAATATATTTGGCTATATGATATTGTTTGACTTTGCATTTATTCTATAATGTAGATTTGTTGTTAACCTATTAATAAATATCAAATAAAGGTAAAGCGCATTAAAAATTGTCTTTTATTTTAAATAAGGAAATCTTAGAATCAATACAAAAATGATTATAATAAATATAAAGGGTTAGTGACGATAAAAAAAATGCCATAATCCCAAAAAAACAATATCCACAGACAAAATCCCCAAGAGAAAACGCGCGATTTTATTGCTTGATTCACTGCTTTCACATCACACCTTCTCTTTTTGGGATTTTTTACTGGGGATTTTTTTTAAGGGATTTTTTTTTTGGGGATTTTGTCTTTGCTCGGTTTTCTCTTGGGGATTTTGTCTGTGGAGATTGTGTTTTTGGGGATTTTGTCTTTGCTCGGTTTTCTCTTGTGGATTGTATCTGTGGAGATTGTGTTTTTGGGATTATGTCGTTTTGTTTATCGTCACTAACCCTACTGAAATATCAGCAATGAGATTCCGCGGCAAAATTTCCAAGTGGGAGCGGGTCAGAATTCTGGCTATCAAAATCCTGTATGACCAAAATTCTGTTTTTTCTTTTTTTGATAATACTGTACAACCAAAATTCTGTTTTTCAGAATTCTGTATTTCAAAATTCTGTATATCCAAATATCGGTATATTCAAAATGATGTAAGTGTAAAATTCTGTTTTCCAAAATGCAGGTTATGTCCCACAATATCATTGTTAAGCACGTACAAGTACAAATAGAATTTTATACATTTACTTGTACAAAAATTCATTCAAGTACGATCTCTTTAAAAACGAGTAAAAGACTTATTTTTAACCAACGTTTTATTAACTCTATTTTCGTGAATACATTTCTGTTAAAGCTCGATATGTGTAAATTGTAGAATTTAACCATGAAACTTAGAATTCTTCAGCAATATTGGTACAAGTCTGAAATGTTTTATTTGCAAAATTCATTATATAATTTGATCAATTTTAAATTAAATTTGATCAATTTTAAATTAAAAGTACAAAATAGCTACATGAAATTCGGCCCCATTGAAAAATAGCCCCAAACAAAAAATTAAAATTGTACCCAAAAATTTATATAAAAGCAACAACAATAAAAAAATATGAATTGGGGTCATTCTCCATTGTTTTAGGGCTTCTTTTAATTTTTCGGTTAAATTTCAGTATGAAATTACTTTTTCATTTTGAAAATGGGGTAATTTCTCTAATTTTGGGGATATTTATTATATTTTGTTTAGGGTAATTTTTCATTATGACCAAATTTCATGTAGCCGTACCTACAAAAAAAGTGCGCACTTTTTTACATTATCAAAACAATTTTTTTAAATACAGAATTTTGAAAAGCAGAATATTGAAATACAGAATTTTCGCATACAGAATTTTGACCATACAGAATTTTGACCATACAGAATTTTAAAATACAGAATTTCGTGTAACCAGAATTTTGAATTACAGTATTTTGAAATACAGTATTATAAAAACAGTATTTTGACCCTACAGTATTTCGACCCCAACCCTTTCCAAGTTTTGTTTTCAAAATACTGGGAAAAAATTAAAGAAAAAGTGAAAAGTATTTTGGCCTCCTAAATTCGGAAATCCAATTAAAACATATTTTTTTTATTTCTTGTTTCAAATGGGTATATTTGAACATAATTTTGCTGCCATTCGCTTCACAAAAAAAAATGCATTTTTAAACAAAAATGAGATCACAAAATATATTCTTTTAACAAAAAAATAAACAACTTTGAAGAAAGCTATGTTTTAGGTTGTGTACGTATAAAAGAAAGTTAAAGAAAAAAAATTTAATGTTAACGGAAAAATTGTATGTATGTATGTTATGTTATGGCCGTTTAGTTTTAGGCTCCGAAATTCGACTTTTTCATTACTTTTGGACTTTAAAACCTTATATAAATAAAAGATGTTTTTCATATAAAAACAAAAGAACGTGAAATTTGGATCAAAACAAGAAAAACAAATTTTTGCGGAAGGGTCTGTTTCCCCCCGCTTATAGGCACGAGGTCGAATTTTCTAAAAAAAAAAAAAACATTGCCTTAAACAAAAAAAATATTAAAAACAACAACAACACCAACAATATCATGATTTACACGTAGTTATATTAAGTTATATAAGCAGACTTCCATTTCTTAATTTTCTTATTAATTCCAGTTGTTTTGATTAATAGTTTGAAAGGTATTTATTTTCAAACTCAAAATAAAACAAAATTTAAAAAAAAAGTTTCAAATTGATTTTTTTCTAAACAAGTAGGTACTTGATAACGTAAAATTTTTAAAAAGAAAAACATTTCGACTGTGAAGTTATTTAGAAAATATTTTCTGTGCAACATATGATACTATTAGACTTTTGGAGACCAACACGAAACATCTGAAACGACTACAAAAATTTCACCATGTAATTATAATTATGCCGATTATGGAATCCAAAAAACTGCGTCCGCAATGTTTTACAGTTACCCAAAACAATTTTTAAAACAGTGTGATTTTTTAAAATAAGGAGTTTTCCAAAAGAACGCATCGTGTTAACAATCTGGTGGCAGCCATGTTGTGTTGGCAGCGTCTATTAAATTTGTTGTTGTAATATGATGGTGCGAAAGCTTTGCAGCCTACACTGCGCGTGTGTTATCACACAAAAACCCTTTAAAATCTGTTGTTTATTATTCAGTTATTAATGCCAAATCAGCAATGACTGCCACAGACTGACAACATCGATCCTTTACTTTATGACTCGTTTTGTATTCGATACATAAAAAGTGTCATAGATTTTTAATAAGAGAACGTATTTGGCTTTTCATAATAAATTGCTTTTTTGGGATTTACTTTTAAGCATTTTGTTCAAAGGGATTTTCTCTTGAGGAGTTTTTCTTTCTGAATTTTTTTTTTTTTTTTTGATTCCATATTGGGCAAACATCCTTATCCAAAATACATAAACACGTTTTTATATTCTCAGTTAAAACTGAACATTTTCAGAAGCCAAACCTTATGGTAAAATGTGTTTTTATCTGTGTTTTGATATTTTTTAAGAAATCTAATTTATAGTTTGATTACCTTGCCTTAATATTGGAAAAATAAATCAATAGATTTAATTTTCTTTTCTTAATAAACTTTGTTCTCTTTAATCATAAATAAAGATTTTAAGGAAATTACATAAGAAACTTAACAAAAAAAAAACTGATACATGTATACAAAAAAGCTTATATTTCACTTGATTGATATGTCAAATGAGAATTTTTCTAGATCAAGATACCAAACGCCCTTTACAGCTGTGAACATTTTTTTGTGTTCGCATGTTCACTGATAGTTTGTTTCTAAAAATATGGGTCAACTTTCGGCAATACAACATTTAAGCAGTTTAATTGAAAATGACAACTGGCATGAAAAAGAACGAAATGTGTCACGAACGGCCAGTGGACTAATTTGTTAACACTGCCACCGACCGACGTAAAACAACTCGCTTCTGTTAGTTTTATTCTTTTCGAAATTCTCATTTCTAATTTAAGGTTAACCTTCTTATAAAAAAAAAATAATCAGAAAAAAAAACATACCTACAGGATGAAAACACACATTTTTTGTTACAGCTTAAATTTCACGTGGATTAAAGTTCTCTTAGTTCGAGAAATGACTTACAGAACTTTTCAAGTAAATAGAAATGTTGTGTGTGAAGAAAAAAAACTTTTGGAAGTTTGTGAACGCTTGGGCTAGCATGTGGTTTATAGAATTAATCTTTCATCGGAATTTCTTTCAACACGCAAAATGAATTAACTCATAAAAATAACAAAAACACCTCATGTTTTTCAACTTCTTATTAGATACCAAAATATAGTCATTTTTTTACTACAAAAAAAGAAAACTGCGTGTAGTTTAACATTTGCACTTACTTTCAAAAAGAGTATAAAAACTGAGTGAGAGGAAAATGCACAACTATATTTTAAGACACTTTAAATTAAAATGTTTCGCACAACTATTTTGCAATCAATCACTTAATCTATTCAAGTTTTTATTTAATCAATACAATAATCCAAGTAATTACCATAAATGCTATCCATATTAGTTTAAATGAATTAATTTAAATTGCGAGTAAAATGTTTGCGATGGATATTAATTGAACTGCATCATTTCAAATTAACATAATTGCCATTATTATCTTTGTAAAATCTTTTCTGGGTTATATTTCATGCATAATGGGATTTATCGATTGAGTTCCATTAGCTTATTGAATTAAATAGTTCAAAGGATATAAAGCGCAGATAATTTCACGCTACTGAAGCAGAAGTGCAAGAAAAGTTTTTTAATAGATTAATACTTATAGAGTTATAAATGATAAGGCATTTAAGTGAAAATAGAGTAACATATAACTTTTGAGGTCCATATTTATATTATTATACACGCTTAGTATCGTATTTGAAATCTATTGCTTAATAGAGTGAGTAATAAGAGGAAGAGACAATTCTAGGCAAAATAGAAAAAGTTCTACAGCTAAGACGGTTGGGCTGTGAAGAAGGAACGTGACTTAAATAGAAGGGAATCGCAACCAACTTTACGTGAAAACTTGTGGGCCGCAACTGTTAGGTTGCTGCTGGCTGCAGAAGCTTTAATTTAGTTTAGGAAGAAACGTAATATAAAACGGTTAAAACAACTTCTAAGATTGATCATAATAGACATCATTTTGAAAAAATTAAAATAATTTGTTAATGGAAAATTCATATTTAGAAAATATAGTATTGTCTCGCTAATCCGAATAAATAATTGCAAGGGGGTGTTCAGGATTATTAAATTGTTCGGATTAATGATTACAGGCCGGGAAAGGAGAAGGAAATAAATACGTTTATATACCTATACCTATTTACTTTTATAAAAAGTAAAAGACTTAAAAGGAATTATCATGTTATGTATGCATTCAGATATTTCAACGTGTGTATGTACTGTAGGGTGTCCGTTATTTCCCAAACTCTTTTTTTTTGGATAGGCCAAGTTATAAATCGAAAGTTTATGAGCTACGAAAAATTTATTGACCAAAAAAAATTTTGTCCGATGTCATTAACCCGTGCCTGTAAAGCCAGAAGATTTTTCACTTTTTACGTTTTATTTTTTTTCTCTCGAAATAATGTAGCTATTTTTATTTTTTTTTCTGATTATTGTTTTTCAACTATTCCTTTAAAAAAACCGCATCCAAAAATCTATGTAGACAGAAAAATTTATAATTTATTTCGAGTTTTAAAAATTTGACTAATTTGTACTTTTCACCTTTTATTTTTTTTCTATGAAACTAAACAAGCTATTCCAATTTTGTTTTTTGATTCTTATAAAATTATGAATCTTTTAATAAAAAAAAAATAAAAAATTCTGAAGAACAAAATCTTATAATTTATTTTAATTTTTTAAATTATTAAATTTTTAAATTCCTTCCCCGTTTTTTGAGTTAATTAATTTTTTTCTTCAATCACGGCAGCTGTTTTAATTTTTTTATTGTTTTTTTGCATATTAATAGTTCTTTAAAAAAAACACACTCCAAAATGTATGTAAACATTTTTTTTTTTTATTTATTTCGATTTTTTAAAAAATATCAAATTTTTACTTTTTACCTTTTTTGATACTTAACGGTTTTTAAGTAGCTACATTATTTTGAGAGAAAAAAAATAAAACGTAAAAATTGAAAAATCTCCATACAATGTACTGTTTTGTTAGCAAAATCGATTCTGGAAGTTTGTAACATAAAGAAGTAATATAAAAAATATCATTATAATAACTAAGCTGTGAAAACCAGTGTTTTTTTTAAGTTGGAATTCGGATTACAGCGAACAGAAATGGGGGCAGGTTCGGATTGTAAAGAACATAATGGAAAAATAAAGGTTTGGATTAGCGCGGTGTTTCGGAGATTCGAGATTTATTAGCCGTATTCCTTTGGGGGTGGCGAACTATTCATGAGTACTTTGCTGGAAATTTTCAATGGAACGCACAAATTACACTTCCCTAGTAGCAATGTACTACAGTTTTAAGTGATTGATAATTATTTATAATCTGTGGAGTCCGTACGATCAAAAAGCTTCCGAGATTGTACACACACTTTCTCAGTTTATATGATTTTTCGACGTATGTATATAAAAACTTATACAAAATAAGAAAGTGTGTGTAAAATTATCTATGGAAAGTCGTGTTATAGAGATTTCACCTCCTTATTAATTGCTTTATTTTGTTTATTTTTATTATTGGTAATTGGCGAACGTAAAACCGGTAAACAAATTGAAATAAAATGTCATGCACATGAAAATCTCTTAACCTAGCCAGATGCCCTCTGGGGGATTTTAGGTGCGTAACTACTCTGCTCATCTAATCGCGTATAAGAGCTTGAGTAGATTAAACTACTAGATTATAGTTTTCATCTACTCATGAGTAGTTCGACACCACCAAAGGAACACAGCTGTTGATGTTTCTTTTCAATTTAGATTACACTTCGCGTTTGATGTATAAACTAGACTTAACCAGTAGAATTTCTTCGGTTGGGGTCAGAAACCTAGAATTCATAATCCCGAAAACCCAAAATCCCAAAAACTCATAGTACAGTCAAATTAGGAACATTTTTCAGGCAGTTTCCCAGTGACCATGCTCAATGCAATTTGTAGCGAAATGTTCGGAGTGAGTACAGTATTGCACTGGCGAAAAAAAAACATAAAATAATTAGGAAATCAAATTGCATTTTTCGATGGACAAAATTTTTATTATGGGATCTGTTTGCGTACACCTCCTAAGCATAAAACCGAGTTTTTGGAATCTTTGGGGTTAGGGAAGAACCGCCATCTTGAAAAAGAGATTGGTTTGGTTTTTATCGAAGAACTCGTTCCCATTTTATTTTACAACAAAATATTTACCTAAGACCTCATCGGGAATTAAATTATCTACAAAATAAGATACAAACGACCACTGTGCGTTGCTTCGCCTTTAAGTTATAGCGGGTCAAAGTTCACCTATGCATCACGTTTTGTAGATGATGCGACTTTACTTAAGATAACTCGCCTACCTTTGAATTTTGTGGAACAATGCTCATAAAGTCATTTGTAGTACTTTTAATTACCTATAAAATGAGCCCTTAGTCGATATTATAGGCCAAGTATTGTTATATCTTATAATAGCCATCTACTTTTTCTTTGGGTTTGATTAGTTTTCTTTTATCTGTTTTATTTTTTCTGTATACTACAGTTTACACTACCTTTTACCAAATGCAAATCCAAACAGCTATCTATACGGCATTGAGCAGGATCGGTACCAGAAATGGGGAATCCGAATCAACACTTCCAAATCGGAATTGGTATGTTTCAGGAGGCCCTTCACCAATAACATCCGATGTCGATCGGCGGCAACGTGCAGAAACCTGGTCCTGAAGTTTCCGGATGGATCAACGATTCATGCCAAGAAGAACGCCAAATACCTCGGAGTCAACTTCAACGAGCTGCTGAGATTCAACCCACACTCTAGGGTAGTGCTAACAAAGGCGAACTATGCATTCCACCGAGTCCATCCCCTCTTGAAGAAGAAAACAGGAATGAGTACACCAACGAAGCTGCTGATATACAAGCAGCTACTAAGACCAGCCATCAGCTACAGTTTTCCGGTATGGTTTACCATATCTAAGACTGCTATGGAAAAACTCCAAGTATTCGAGATGAAGATACTCAGGATATGCACTGGATTACAATTCGATCATCAAAGACGAAAGCACTATACCAACAGGAGAATCTACGAAGAAGCGAACATCAAGCCACTGGACCAGTTCCTTGCACAAACTGCAAGGAAAATTATTACAAAAGTCGCCAGCCACCCTAACCCACTAATGAGAAGAATGACCACCCAGGAACGACATCCCGAACCGAGATATCTCTGTGGAATGGATATCCTAGAGAAAATGCCAACTGACGATGAAGCTTCCTTCTATGCTGGCCAGGAGTCAGCGTTCTACCGCGGCTGAAAGCCGACCCCATCACTCAACACTAACACACCATCTGGACAACCGGGATTGAACAACCCGAGATGAACCTTGCCAACGACATTTAATTTTAAGCCATTTATATTATGTTAGCATAATTTGAGATATTTTGTCAATGTATATAGTTAGGCCCCCTTTGTGCCAACAAAATATTTTTATAATCATTATATTTTAATAGTTTTAAGTTAATCAAGTTGTATATATATAATGTTCAATAAACAAAATCTTGAATCTTGATTGAGCAGGATCTCGTGTTGTATTCGTGATGCTCAGTAAAACACGGACATTTTTATACTTTTTCTTTTTTAAAGAAAATATATTTTTTTCTCTTTAAGTTACGAAATTTTGGCCTTTGGTGATTTTTGGTTTTTGAGATTTTCGGTTTTCTTGAATTTGGGATTTCTTTATTTATGGGTTTTCAGGATTTTCAGGTTTTCTGCATTTTGAATTTTATCCTACTCCCGAATTTTTGCACAAACTATGGCAAATTTGTGATCGCTATGTAGTGCAACAAAAGCGTACAAAAATTAAGAATTTTCAAAAATCTTCACTCACTAGTCAACTGATGATTCCAAATGATATCGCTCGCACAAGCCACAATTTTTAAAAATAAGAGGTCATTAAAAACAATTTTTAAATCAATAATTCAACAAATCCTATTATGGTTGAGTTAAGAGCCCACCTGAAATAGTGCAATTCAAACAGAATTTCTAATATTGGTCATTTATGTGCTGATTACAGTACAGTACAGCAAATAGTCTGTAGAATGTTTTTTTATAAAAATATTTTAATTTGTTGTAGACAGAGATCTGAAATAAGACTCTTTATTTTTTTTTTTTATATTTTAATAAAAGTCACGCAATATTATTTTTGTCTTATTAACTTCCGACGTCAAAATCAAACAACCAATAACTACATTAGTAGACAAAGAAGCATCTTATACGATTTACAGATTTTATAAACAGTTATAAAAACTTGCCAAATCACTTAAAAATTTCAAAATAACGTCGCGGAAACCTCATCCCGACTTTATTAGTTATATTCTTTCAAAAATATTTATTTAAACTTCCATATAAGAAGACTAACTTTAAAAAATACTTTTTTAAATTACATAATTATTTAATTTATTGTTTAGTTTTCGGTAGTCTATAAGAAGCTTTGTCTCTGATTGATGAAATAAATAAATGTAAATATTTCAGGTTATTTTCTTCAAAGTTTGGAATGACAAAGCAAAAACTATACATCACCTGAAAATTTTAGTCATCGTCAGTATGATCAATAAGCTTTAAGATACGGAAGAGTGCCTTCAAAATATTGAAAATAAAACTAAACTCTTATCTTATTGTCATAAAACTAAATAGAAAAATTTGAGGACTGTCTCATCATAGATAAAGAACTGAATCTGTGCAAAGCACGAAATTTCAATTTTAAAATCCTAGTTCTCTACGAAAAACGATATTATAACCAGTCATATCCTTTATCTGCATTTAAGCTGTTTTTATTGCTGCCAAAAATTAATTCTTTCATTTTAATAAAACTTTGAAAGTATAGCATGGGGATGAAAACGTAACGCATCGCAATTTTGTTGTCTCATCATCATCATCATCAAACCACAAATTCTTCAAAATCATTCAGACTGTAATTTATTTCATTGCATCTATACGATAAGATACGCTGCGATGGTTTTAATGACAGTCTTTATTGTTTTGCTGCGGGTTTTGAAAGGTTTGCACGGTGAAATTTATATTTTCACCACAAAATAAAATTACAGATAAAATAAATCCTATTAAAAAGATCATTAAAGGGAAAAGGACTTCTTTGTCCTCAGATGCAATAAAAAAATGATGTTGAATAAGCTTCCCAAAGTTGAATGATGCTTTCAAAATTAATTGAATGTTAAACAGGTTAGAAAAATGAGATATTTAACTGCAGTAAAATAAAAATGAAAAAGATTTTTTTATGATTAGGTTAGACACAAAGAAGTGCATTTGTCTTATGGAATAAAAATAAGGAAAATTTTGAAGCTTTATTTCATCATGAGGAACTGCAAGAAAAAACTCGCCGATTTATTTCAGTAGTAAATTATAAAGAGCTTGTGTTATTAAAAAAATATTGGTTAAAAAAAAAATTATAATAAAATACACTACAAGTACAACCAAGCTAATCTTATAAATAAATAAAATGGACGACTGGGTCGCGCGAACTTGCTCTTATAGTAAGGGATTCTTCGAATTTTAAAGATTGAGTGTAATATAAAATATATAATTAATAAATTATATATGTATTTATCCATTTAATAAATTGAAGAATGAAAATTTGAACATGGAAAAAAGCATGAAACACGTTCCTTAAATTTATAAAACGAGTACTTAAAATGTTTTAATCTCAGAATGAAGATTGCTATCTCAATTCTTTAAAAAAAAAATGTGAATTTATGCCGAAAAAAATTTAAAAAATCATTGGAGCGGTTTTATTAAAAAATAATTTTTTATATATAAAATTTCTTTAAATAAAAAAAAAATGTATGTCATTTTTAAGAATATAATAATATACAGCTAAAACCTTAATTTACAAAAAAATTCATCAACCTGTTTTCAAAAAAAAATGTTACCTAACTTTTTTTTTTAAATAAATTAAATTTGATGGCACAACAGCTCATGAAGAACTAGGGCCTAGTGACTTACAACTCTCAACCATTCCTGTGTGCGTGTCTGCAGGAATGGAGGGGACCTACAGTTTATTGCCGAATCCGAACGGCTAACGAGCGGCACTTTTCGGTGACAGGAGATACTCTTGGAGGATTTGTCAATTCCTCGCAAGAGGCAGTAGCCATTTTTTCTTTTAAATAAATAGGTGGCGAGGCTGGGGATTGAACCTTACACCTCTGGCATGACAGTCCATCGCACTAACCATCACGCCAAGGCTACCACAACTTTTTTTTTTAAATCCAAAAAATATTTTTGTATTATTTGAATATTTGAAAATATTTGTATGCAGTATTATTCACAGTTGATAGTGCCTCCTAAGTAAAAATTTTGATCAAAATCGGTTAAGCGGGTAACGAAAACGTCAAAATAAAAGAAAACGGTTCTATGTCAGGTACCGTTAATAACGGTTTTTGGTAAATTTTTTTTTCACCAAAATAAAGATATATATAAAATATACCACTACTAGTACACAACAAAAATTTAAAAATAAATTGTTAAAGCTGTTTTTGAGATAAATAACTTTAAAAAAAAAAAAAAAAAAGTTTTTAAGTCATTAAGTTAAAAAAAAATCTCGATTTCCCCTCTAGGGAATCACCAAAAATCTTATGCTCCAATTTTGAAAAAAATCGCTTCAGGGGTTTAGGCTGTGGGCCGCTTCAGACATACAGACAGACAGACGGAATTGCGGGACCTACTTTTTTCGTGTTCTCTATCATCGTAATGTCATATGTTTGATTGTTATCTCGAGTTCGATTTTTTTTACGAATCCAAAACTTGCCCTATAATATCACATATGTATATCGCAAGTTAAAATAAATAAGAAAATAAAACTTTTTTTTTTAATTTTATTCTTTTTTGGGATATCCCTGTACGAATTATTGAAAAGAAACGTGTAGTTCTAGCGTAATAGCACCATTTTTATAAGAGTTGCGATTTTAGCTTCTAGTGTTAAAAAGTGCACGTTATATATTTATAATGGATTTTCTGTATATTATTATTTACTCTATTATTTTTATATTAAAGCGAATTTACCAAAGTTTAAATAGCTTTCAAAGAAAGAGCAGCCGGTCTTGGAATGGGATTTAAGACCTTATCTCCTTTTCTGTACTAAATATTAAAAAAAAAAAAAATGAAAAAAATGTAGGCAAGTGCGTTACCATGTTAATTGGAAACTGAAAATAAGTATGTGTGTCACATATTCGAGGCCAAGCACGTAGCAGATAAATGTCTTCTTTTCAGATTGCTAACGAAATTTTTCTAAATAACTTTGCCTTACTTTTAAAAATTAACTTTTTGTTTTTATGCTAAAATAAGACAGCATCAAGAATCACAGCATCAAGAATTACACCTATTTCTTGGTGTGGAAATAATTTTCAAAGATTTTTCTTAGAAAAGTTTTTATGACAGCGTGTTTAATTCAAGATGTTTTCAATTATTAACTTAATTCATGAAATTGTGATCTTGAACAATGGAAATGCTAAGTTGATTTAATTTTGTTGTAGGCACATTTCTTCATATCTTTGATAAAGAGATAAAACAGAATAAATCCCTCCTCTATAAGAATTCCCTGTGGAAATATAAAATTCCCTTGAAATTCCAAAGTCCTCCGGCTTTAGATTAGTTATAAGGTTTCCTTTTTTGGCTAAATGTTCGATTTTGTTTACAAAAGGATAATAATACCAATAAACGTACATATGTATGTACATAGGTAGAAATTGAAAGTCATGAAGAATAAAATATGTATAGGTTCATATATGTAGGTAATTTATTTCTATCCGTTTATGGCTGAATGGATTTGCTTTTACTCAAACCTTAGCCCTACAAGGCTTTCAATCCATTAAAGTATAATGTCGGAAAGTAGCTTTGAATTTTCAAAAAGGCCTTAGAAAAGATGTGAGAAGGAAAACTTTTTAAATATGTGATAAGACTGTTGTGGTATATTTATTAGGTATGGTTCAAAGATGTAGTAGAAAGTTTATCTTAAAAAATATATTTCATAGGGTAAGGGACAAAGCATTAGAAAGAGTCGAATGAATAATCGTAAATCATTGTTCGCCAGTTTTGTCAGCTATTGGGATACAAGGACATACAGGGTGTCCGGTAAAGAGTGGATAATCCTAAAGCGGCGTATAGCTCACTTTATGACTGGTCCGAAAATTGAAATAAAAAGGGGCTATCTCAAATGGTACTCAAAATATGTGCATTTTTTCGTTCAGTGTATTTTTTTTTGTACCTACTTTACGTTTTTTTAATACCACGACTGCAAATGGATGAATTCCATCGATTTTATTTGGCAGTAATTTTCTACACTATTGGTGCCAAAACATAATTGGTAGAAAATTTTAATAGCTCATGGACTTTTTTTATTAAAAAAAATTTAAATTTGTTTTTAATTCCAAAAATTCAGAAATAAAAAAAAATTAATGAGTTTAAGCATCTCTGGTAATGTCTGCCGCGGTTTCGCACAGTCAGTGGCACGAATTCTAGAGATCCACTTTTCAATAACTTTTTCGGCTGAAACTGAGCAATGGTCTGAGTTTTTTTTTACTTTTTATATTATCAGTCAATTGCAGATTATTGGCATAGAACTGAGACTTCAGAAAACCCCACAATAAAAATTTTAACCGGGTCAAATCACACGATCTTAGTGGCTAATTCACGTCACCTCCGAAAGAAATAACCCTACATCCCAAGCACGTATCCAAGGGGGCTCAAGCCGGATGAAACGCCTATTTTGTTGACTTAAGGCCGATAAAAACAATTAGAAGCTCCTAAAGCTACTTGATAAGCTCCTGGCTACGGTGACTCTACCTTACCCTCAAATTGTTCAAGCAAAAAGTCAATTTGGGCCAAAAAGTAATTGGCTATCATTAATCTGTTCTTGAGCATGGCAAGATATCGTATCGACTGCCTCCGTATCTCATGCACACTTTCACAAACAGCGACGACGGACGTTCTTTCAGTCGATCTGACGTTCTTTTGACGTACGGTTGTTGTTGATTCAATGCTTACCGAACAGGTCATCTCTCAAACGTTGGAGAGTCGACTTTGAAGGGCCACTACGTCTTCCATATAATGGGTGCGCAAAGTTTACACTAACGAGCACTCATTTTAATAATAAAGTTTCATCATTTGGACGCGCTACTCAATTGCGTAACTTGCCATGGTGATTTGACATCTAAATATTAAACAACAGATTTCAAAGACGCCCCCAAAACAACAAGGCTACCGCAGACTCTCAACATCAACCCGCCTATTGGAAAACCCTCGAAACTCTTAACCCTGAAACTCTTAACTACCTATGTGTGTATTGTTAGTACGCAGAAAAAAAGGGGACCTACAATGTTATGCACAATTCGTGCTGCTGAATATGAGAATGCACTTTTTCATGAGAAGAGGTACCTTATTGATATCAATAACAATTTTTACTTCTACTCTTTACGCTTTCTTCGACCTTGAAATATCTACTTACACGCCCAAAAAAGTTGTTTCACTTCAAAAATAAAAGTTTTCAAAATCTTTTTTTTTTTTTTGCAAAATATTGTTTGGAAAACACACATTTCTGTTGCAGATTAGAAAATAAGATTTTCTCAACTAACTTAACCAATGAACACGTTTTCAATTGATGACAGATGAGACAAAGTTAAATTGAATGTGCATTATATTTCAATCCAATCACCTGGGATATGATAAAGTGCATCCTTGCGCGTGGGTATAACTTTGAAATTTTTCTGTTTTATGAATAGTTTCGTCTGTTGCCACAAGCTTTTACACAAAAAACGAAGTAAAAACATTTCCTTCACATTTGAAATTCCATAAGAGTGTGTGTGTATATGTTAAAAAGAAAATAAGTTAAATCCTTTTCAACTTTAAATTGAAAAAAGTCCTTTAGCAGGTTGGTGTGGATGAATGTAGGAGAAGAAGGAATGTTTTTCTTCGACCTTGGTTTCTTTTATAACTCCTTACAAGCGTTTATATTAACTGGGTCATTTTTTTCTATAGAAAACAGAGCAGAGCAGACACGGACATGGTAATTTGAAATTGTTTATCTTGAAGGATGTAATATTTGCAGCTGTAAGGCTTTTGTGTAACCCCATTTTGCACAACAAACTGACGGTTAATAACAAGAACGGCAGCATCTTGTTAATTTTAATGAAACATCAGAATAAGTTTTAGTTAAATGAGTATTTTATTTGGAACTTAAAAATATTTTCACATATACATATGTAAGTTCCTTGAAACGTCCTAGAAGAATGTGATTTGTGAAAAGTTCTTCAAATCACTCAATGTTGGGTAAAAACCGTGATGAGAATAGTTTAGATTAGTTTTGTTTTGGAAAGTAATTTAGTTTTATTTTTGAATTAAACTTTTGGATACAATTGTGTCTTAAATGAATACGAAACTTCAGATACTTTGTATGTATTATGAAAGTGTTTTATTTGTTTGTAAAGTAAGAAGGTAGTTTTCTCTGTCTGCATTTGGTTTGAACAAAATTTGCGAATTTGAGGAATTTGGGCTCATTTATTTTGTTTATTTTAATTTTATTTTAATTTGGGCTTGGTTGTTTTTAGAGCGGTTAACAAAAATCTATTTAAAAAAACTGCATTTCTCTAATAATTGCTTAAATAGCACAAGTGGCTTAATTGTCAGACAAATATATATGTAAATTATTTAATTTTTTTAAGTTTTCAAATACTTTGTTAGAAAGTTCTTACGACAATGCTTTACCTTAAAATATCCAATGCCCATCAATCTTAAAAAATGCCCTACCTTAAAAATCACCATTAAGAGGCCTCCACCCATATTTTCGATAAAAGTGGAAAATTGGCAAAACGGTTGCATACGGATCTTAGCCCTGGAACCACGTATTGCCAAAATTTAAACTGCATATGAAAGACTGATATCTTGGCTTCCAAATGTTCGAGCTATTTTGTTTTGAATTTTGGTTTTTGTTTGTTTTATTCAAAAATTCCGATGACAGGTTTCGAGAAATTACGAAAAACTGCCAAATGCTTTCAGACCGATCTGAAAACAGGAGAGGGGTAGTCGTATAATATATATATATTTTTAAAGGTAATAAATAGGGCTTCCATTTGTTCGTGACTGATTTTTGAACTTAGTCACCATTTTTGAATTATAAGCTTTTGAAAACAAGTAAATTTTCTAATTTTTAATAGTGTTTTTGAATAACTAAATATAATACGAATAGTACAAAACTTTTTTAAAATGATGTACATATTCTAATAATATAATTCAATAAAAAAAACAAACGTAAAAACCTTCTTTTTATTAAAAAATAATACGTTTTATAAAAGTCTTTTTTTTAATAAAAAGTCGTTATTTTCAAATATTTCGAAATTTTAGTTCTTCAAATCGCCATAAGATGGTTTTTATTCGAAGATCTATTTATGTACGTGTAATTGTCAAGAGAGAGGAGAACTAAGGAATATTATTTATGTGTTGCAAGGTTGCAACACAGATGCAAAAAAAAGCCAGACGAATGTGAGTATGTGTGAGTGAGACTGCGTGAACCGCCAACATATTGATTGCTTAGAAGGGGGTGAGCGACGTGAATATTTTTGTTGTGCTTTGTTTTTTTTTTTTTGTTGCTGTCGTTATTTGGTCCTATAAGGTATAAGGATAAGTATATGTGTAATGGCAGTGGCACGCTTTACACAAATGTTGCTGAGGGTGGTGTGAGTGATGTGATAATGGACAGAGCTCAGAAATAACAACACGTAAGTAAAATGTAAAGGATAATGAGAATAGATTTTGTGTGTACATATTTGAGAGCTTTACACAATGCGATCGAAGCGTGGTGTGGTAGGAGGGCTCAGTATGTAAGTAAGTATCTAATGATTGTAAGAAGAATATGAAATGTGAAAACTGATTATTGTGAAGAGTGAATTTATAATGATCATTTTTTTTTTTTTAAAAATAATTTGTGATTCTTAGATTAGTAGGTAGATACAGTACAGTGAACATTGAGAAACATATAAAATATAAACCTTTAGTGGAGTGAACCAAAAAAAAAATATTTGAACGTAACTAAATTTCATAAAATAAAATAATATAACTCAAAAAGATCAATTTATGGTACCTACCTACTTCTCTAGAAAATGTTCCATTTTTATTAAAATTGTTTTTTTGGCAGTATGTATTTATTTTTTTATTGTAACTATGTTTGTATACAGGATGATTCACATAAGATGTGAGAAAAAGCTAGAGCGTGAAGGTTTAGTTGAGACGAAAAAAATCGTATGGGAGTGGAGTCTAGGCGAGCAATTTTCTAAAAAAATCGAAAAATTAATTTTCAAAATAAAAATTTTGAAAAAATAATGAAAACAATTGTGTTCAAACTAATTTTTTTTTTTTTCAAATTTTACGTTGTTAACTAATATTTTTGTTTTTAATATTCTATGCTCCTATCGATTTCTAGTCAAACACCAAAAACTGGATCTTTAAATGTCTCTGGGTCTTTAAATGTTTTTGACAAAATTGAAAATAACGAAATCCACTTTACTATGTAATTAATTATGCTGGAAATATGAGCTTTGGAGGAACAAAATAATGGATGGATAAGTCGAATTTAAGGGAAACTTTACCTTTGTTATTTTCAATTTTCTCAAAAATTGGAATATGTTTTGCAATCTGGTTTTTAGTGCTTGACTGAAAATTGATGAGAGTATTGAATATAAAAAACAGAATTATTCCTTAATAACGTAAAATGTTGAACAAAATCAGTTTGAACACAACCCTTTTTTTTTTCAGAAATTTAACTTTGAAAATTAATTTTTGAAAAACTGTTCACTAAAACAACTTAATTTAAAAACTAAATAAAAGAAGAGATTTCTGGCTTTACAAAAGAGTATAGCATGTCGTTATAACGGTGAAAGTTTGTTTTTTATTAATTTTATCTGTTTTAAGTCATTTTTTTTAGAAAAATTTCCCTCCCGTTATTTTTAATTTTCTTAAAAGCTAAAATACAATTGAGCATTTTGTTTTCAGTATTTTACTAGGAATTAATAAGAGTATAGAATATTAAAAAAAAAACTATTACTTAGTAACGTAAAACTTTGAAAAAAAAATATTTTGAATATTTATTTCATTATTTGTTCAAAGTTATGAGTTTGAAAATTAATTTTTCAAAAACAGTTCTCTCAAATAATTTGAATTAATAGCCCAGGGAACAAAAACATTGCTCCATACAAACTTCTAAATGTTGGTAATAGGTTTCATACTTACATATATTATACCTAATACAATTAAACAACTTTTCAGAAATATCCCCAACTGTGGATGTTGAGGAAAAAATAAATAACGGGATTTTAGTGCGAATATTTTTTGATTTTTCGGGAAATCTTAATTTATTAAAATGCCTATATCTTAAAATCTAATTTGTGTAGAAAATATTTGTATACACCAAATGATTAACAATTGTTTATTTTTAAATAATATAATATAAAAAAATATATATTTATGGCAGAAGCTTCTTAAAAATTCAGAAAATGTCAAATATTTGAAGACAAATCGTAATGGAGGTTGGTTTAGTTAGGTTTTATCGTAAACTATTTAAATAAAAAATAATTAAAACTATGCATTCTTTTAAGTAACAAATTCTACAGAAAACCTCAATTTTAGAATTACGCAGAAAAAAGAAGATTTCGAATATAGGTACCCTTTTTTGATAAAAATCTTAATTATGTGAATTGAGGCTAACGTTGTGACCTGCTTCCTATTGTCCATGCTTTTACTTGATGCAATATCATCTCAGCTCTTTAAAGAAACGTAATGTGGTTACAACAGAGTGATTGCTAACCTGCAAGTTTAAGCCTGGCTGGGAAATTCTTTGGAACCAACAAATTAGGGATATTATTAAATAATATTTTATTAACTTATTCATTGATTAAAGTTATGTAAGAACTTATATACAAGCTCTAAGCAAATAAAATACTGACAAAATTATATGTTTTAACTCAAACATACATACGTTTTTTATGGTTTCATTTGAATGAAATTAAATTTTTTATAGAAAGGATCGCAGGATAAACTTGTCAAATATCCCAGATGACGCAAAATAAAATGGTAAACACAAAAAAATGTATTCTTGTTTTATTAAGTGCCTTTAACCATTCAACATTAATAGCAAAAATTGTAAACACTTGTTAAATATTTCCCTTTTTCAACTTTTAATTAAAATTTGTCAAACTTATCACTTCTTTATACGAGCAAATGCTATATAATCTTAAATTGTATTTTATTTTGCAGCATTTGAGATAATTTGGAAGTTTGTGAAATGTACCAATATTATTTTTTTGTTGGGCATTCAAATTTTTTTTCATGATCCCTTAAGAATTAAATCAAAATTAGATTATGAATAAATTGGCTAAATTAAAACCTGTTAAATAATCCATTTAAGCCATAAACACTTTAAAAAAATTGTAAAAATGTTTACTTTTTTGACTTTTGGTAGAAATTTAACAATTTTAACGGTCTACATAAAAAAACAGTAAGCAGCCTTAGAACTAGTTTATTTTTGCATCATTTTAGATGTTTTTGAAGTTTTAAACATTAACCATTATTTTTTTTGTTTTTTTTTTTTACAAAAACCATTTTTTTAATGGTTGTTTTCTTGAATAAATTCAAAAAAATTTTTGAAATTTCATATATTTTTTTAGTAAAAACTGCAAAAATTCAGTTTTTATTTTCGATTCTTCAACGCATACTAATAATTTTAACAATTTCAGTGCATAATATACAAACAAACTTGTATGCACTATTATGCCTTACAAAATTTTGTATCAGTTGAGATTTTTTGTAAGTTTTTCACATATACCATTATATTTTTTAAATTTTTTGAACTTATTTTTTTTTTAAATTCCTTTATGGGTTAAATAAAAATTGTTCCAAAACTGTCAGCAAGAATAACTACAAAAATGTCTCAAACGATGCAGAATTAAATACGGAAAAAGTTTGTGTTTTTTTTTTTCTAAAATTTACTGTAATAGTAAATAGTGTACAAAATTTTTTAGTTTACACTTTTGCAAACTTTTAAATACAAATAGACCAAGTTAACGGTATTATATAAAAAAAATGTCTACCAACTTGTAATAAATTTAACACTACGCCGTTTAAGATATTTTTCAATTTTCTGAAATGCACCGTTAGATTTTTTTTCCATATACATTAATTTTTTTTTACGGCTTTGCTTTAAATATAATATATTTTTTTTTACAGAAAGGTAAGGGGAAGAAGCTTGAAAAATATACCAAATGACGCAGAATTTGATATTGATAGTGGCTGTATTTATTGTTTTTACTAAAAATAGTTATCTATTGTATTTTTATGAAAAAAAAAACGCAAAAAAATGTTTAAAAAATAAAATTTTAAACTTTCAATACAAAACTTTCCAACTTAAGGGTACTATAGACAAAAAAAAGTTCAAAATCTTGTATAAAATTAAATTTCCAATTATTTGAGATGCTTTGGAACTTTTTTAAATGTACCGTAATATTTTTTTTATTTTTTTTTTGTTTAACCTATTTTTATTTTTTCAAACACTGATTGCAGGAATTCCTCAACAGTTAGAAGCGGGGATAATTCCTTAAATACTCCTTTAAACTAGTTCTACAACCCTACCAAATTTCAAACCCATTACCAAAATTTAGAAGTTTTGCACGAAATTCCTGGGCTATAAAAATAAAACAAAAGAATTTATTTCTGGCTTGAAAAAAAGTAGGTATAATATGATAGGTGTTGTGAGTGTTTTAGTTGTTTTTTAATGACTTTTTTCTATTTCAATATACCTATTTTGTTTTTAGAAAATTGCCCCTCCTGCCCAAACGGGAGGAAATAGACCCAACTCCCGACCTAACGATTTTTTTCTTGTCTCAACTCAACCATCATGCTCTAGCTTTTTGACACACCTAAGGTGAGTCCCCCGCACTAACCTAAATACGTTTACGATACCTATTAGGTATCGTTTTTTAAGTAGGTAGGTACCTATCTATCTACCTACCTACTTACCCTCCTAACTTTTTTATAATGAGGATATATATGTATTTATTTATTTCCTAAAGAATAAGTGCTTTCTTTATGTAGTTAGGTAGTCAATACATACATATTAGGTATAATAATTCATAAGTAGAGGAACCATAAATATACTTTTAAATCAGATATAATTATTTGTAGCTACAGATACATATTTATGTTCCCTACTTTACTCGTACAATTGATTCTAGGTAGCAATTATACAAAAAAAAATCTTGAAACCACACTACAAAATAAACACCCTGAAACTATAATGATCACCTTCCAAAAAACATATCAATATCCTAAAATCTGAAAGCATTCAATTTCAATGTCGCAAAAAATACCCCATCCACATAAAATGATGACCTACAAATACTATCAAAAGGTATTTGTAAGTTTGTTATAGATAATGCCAAAGAAAAAATACAACACAAAAAACCTCACAGCAGCGCACCACAATGTATAAGGAAAAAATTATATTCCTTTCCTACATACCTACAAATGCATTCATAAACACTGCCTAATAAGAAGACAAAAAATACGACAGAAAAAACTCCACAGACAGCGCGCAGCCATACCCAAGAAAAAAAATGATGTTCCCTTTTCAACACACAAATACATTTAAAACAAAAAAAACTCCCTCTCCCAAAAAAGAGAAAGAGTTTGTTCGAAGGTGTTGAGGTTCGAGTATGAGCTTTATTATTTTTCATCTTTTTCGAAGTTACCGATCTTAGAATCTGAGTTCGAACTTTTGGGTGGAGGCCTCTTAACTAGATATTTGTATGATTTCCATATTTCCCAAAATTATCGTCGTTTCGCTGTTTTTTTTACACAATCATCGCAGCAAAAAACGGCAGCCATATCTAAATACCACATCCACAAATGTTTGGTCATGCAAGTATGTTCAATGCTTTGCATTGGCGAGTATATTTGTTCGAACTCTCCTTCCTTTGAAAAAGGTTTGTTCGTTGAGCCCTAAAGTCACCCTGGGGTTGCCGCAAAACGTTTTTTGAAAACCCTGAACCCACCCTGACAATCAGATTGTCTGTAATTCTGTTCTGTAATTCTCACATGCATAAAATTGGTCGAGAAACGATGAAAACTGAAACAAAATACATAAGTTTTGTTCCATTTTTCAGCGTTTCTCGACTGATTTTTTCGATGTGAGAGTTACAGAACGTAGCCACAGGGGTCGCTCTGAACTCGCCCTGAAGTAGATCTAGGTTTTTTGCTGTGGCGAGTTGAGGCAACGAATAAACTGCCAAAAGTGACATAAGTTGTAAAGCATTTATTTTATTGAAGATTCGTGATTATTCATTTTTAAAATGGAAATTAGATAAAATAGTACACAAATCGATTAAAATAAATAGGAAAAGAAAATGGAAACGTTTAAAGTTTTTTTTTATTAAATTTTTAATCTTATTTTAAGTGTTAATTATTCGTGTATAGAAATTCTTTCTTCCTTAAAATGTCAACAACACAATTGAGAGCCTTAAAGTGTTTTTGTTTGACAACTCTTAAGGTTGTCAAGAAAACCTGGTACAACTCTGGGTAAAGTTCAACGAACAAAGCTAATGTAAAAAGAGTAGCTAGTCATGACATGGAAGTGTATTGTGTATTTTTGATTTAAACTTTTGTTATATTCTTCATACTCTTTTTATAGTCTCTTATTCATACCAATATGGTATATTCTTTTTGTTTCCAGAAAGTACAATTCAGGTACCTATTTAGAATTGGTAAGAAGCAGCTTGTTTTTATTTAATTTTGGTGAACAAAAAGGTCGATTGATGGTACATAGTAAAAGTCATAAATATTTGTACTAGGCTATATATCCACGCGCGCCATGTGTTGCAGTTTTTTTTGTTTAACTAAGGTACTGTGGTCTAAATGCTAAAATAAAGTGAAGTACCTACCCAAGTTTTTTAAATTAAAAAAAGTGCTGATTTGAAGATGGATATCTGCATAAAACAAGGACGGTAAAAAAAGAAAACTTGAAGAGGAAAGGGAAACAACTTATGCTACTCTTCCTAGGCATTATAAGCCTAGACACGGTGTTTCAGGTTGGTTATTTATTTTGTATTTATTTGTGTATATTTATTCTATTTATCATAAACCCGTATATAAATTGTATAAAAAAAATTAAAATTGTGTCAAAGTACTATTAAATTCCTTTACAGTATGTAAGTGTGTATCTCATAATGTGTATTCAATTACAAAAAGACAGCAAGTAATTGTCATAATGATGTGGCTTTGCGATACAGGCATTTAATTTCTTAAAATTAATTTTTTTACAGAATTCATATAGTACAAGAATAATAACGTAGCCCACCGACATTTTTTGTGGTATAAAATATTACATAAAAAATGCCTATAAACTACAAAAAAAAAAGTCATAGAAAAGTTTTGCGGAGCTTAACACATTTTGCAAAGCTTAAAAGACTGAATAAATTTGAACGTCTTCAAAAACGCTATATATTTTGAGTTCTTAACCCCAAGTATCTCAAAACATTGAAGTTATACAAAATTTTCAATTTTAGATTTATTTCTAAAATACCTGCAATATAATTATTTGAAAAAATAATAAATCCATACAATTTTAGACATAAATAGCAATTTTCAATCTATCGCCCTTTTCCGAAAGTTAAAACACTTCTTTACAAAAATTATAAAAAAAAAACACTTATATAAAACAAAAAAAAATTTTATATTTTTCGATCTAACAAATAATATGCTGATAAAAAAGTACGTATACACCATAGTGATTCTGCTCATGCTTATTTTGCATCAACTTGAGAAATTAATCTTTTTTTTAATTTTCTAATATTCTGTAGAAGGTTCTTACGGCAAAGAAAATTGCGCAGAAAATTGGATAATTTTAGAAAACTTAACGACTATTTTAAAACAAATATTAATGTGTATGAGGCTTATAGACTCCAAAGTTGAAAATATAAAGCATAAAATAGCGTAAAATTTTTGAATATCTTTCTGCCACCACATCTGATTTTTTTATATCTGAGTTTTGTCTTAGTTGAAGAAAGTTGAAATTTTCTAAATAACTTTTGTTGAAATAAAAGCATGATATTTTCATTTTTTCAAAGCCTGCCAGCTTTACATTTAAAGTTATATTATTTGTATTTAAACAGGCATATTTTCTATGTGGTAGGACGATACAACATTCGCCGGGATCCGCTAGTAAGTAATAAAAAAAAAAAAAAAAAAGCGAAGTACGCTATAGCCCATAAAGCACTTCTCATTCAGCTTATTGCTGCCAATTCTAATTCAAATTTTAAAAAAAATTATTGGAATTGGAAACTATCGTTTTTTTTTTTTTTGTAAAATGTGAAATTGTGAAATGTGAACTTGTAAAATATAAAATTTTAACTTATAACAATTCTACAAAAAAAAATATTGTACCTAATATTTTTTTCGCGTGAGAGAAAAACAATTTGTGAAAAAACTTGCGCAAATATTTCATATTACTTATATTTTGATTCAATTTAGTGAGAATGACCGACATTTAAGGAACCGAGATTTAACCATTTGAAATTTTGATCCAGATCATGATTTATGTTTACAAACGCGATTTCGATCACATCATAGTTCAGGGAATGTATATGTGCTTTTAAAATGTCGACTTTCAAAAACTCGATTGTTGTAATTTTGTTTCTTTAAATATCGATTGCTGTCGAGCCTTTTAAACTGTCGACTATTTTTCTGTCGAGATTATGAAAATCGACAATCAATATTTATAAAATCAATAGATCGTACCCAGCCCATTTTAATTGATTAGGGTGGCTCCAAAAAATGAAATATTAAAATATTATTGACGTATCTATGTATCACCAAATAGAAATATGTAGGTAACACTTCCATATTCAAATGCTAGTTTATTTTTGTATAGCATGCGACTTAAACATTTCATTCCGTGATACTATTTCATGTGACGTATACTAAAATCGTTATTGATGGTTAATACTTTTTCTGAAGTGTGGATATTTGCGTTTAGGCAATAAATAAGTTTGTTTATTATAAAGTGACATTGTGTGTAAATAAGACTGTTTCTTTTTTTAGATGTCAATGTCGCAGGGGATGTAGTGTTTGACTTCTAACATAGAGGTGTGGGTTCGAACCCCACTCTAGTCAACATTCGTTTCTATATGCCTTCAGTTTCAACTGGAGATGAGATAATTAACACCTCAATTTTCTCAGTCCACTGTCCCAATACAAAAATTCTTTCTTTTCTTTCCACTCATTCTTAAGGGCCGTGGAGTTCAAGTTGCATTTAGAAGACCTTAGGTCTCACAGGCACATATTTAAAACTAAAATTTAAAAAAAATTATAAATTTCACTTCTTTAATTTTTTATTTATAACTAGCAGGCCCGTGCTTGCCTTGCTTCGCATGTTTAAATAACTTTATGATTGTAAAATACTTTTGTATTTATTTTTTAATATTTTTATATTTAAATATATAGCATTCGCACATTGAACTAACCTGAACGCAAATAGATTTAACCCAAACTTAAATATTGATCAAACCCGTACTTCTTGAGTCTTATGTATTTTAGCTCTGTCCAAAATCAAGATACCATCGTTTAAAGATGTGTCACTCACTTTTTCTGCAAGTTCTTGAAGAAAAGAGCAAAACTTGTTGGAATTACGTTGGGGTTAATTCTATTTGCGTTTAAGTTAATTCAATGTGCGAATGCTATATCTGACATTTTAAATAATTTATCACTTTTTTATTGTATTTTAGCTATTTTTTGGTAAAGTGTTGTAGATTATGAAATCAAAAATAGCCTATGTCCATCCTCATGTTCAAAGCTCTCGCTTTACCAATTCTCATTACAATCAATTAGGTATTTTAGGAGATTAAGATGAACAAACAGACAGACGAGCAAACTTTCGCATTTATAATATTATAATAGGATTGTTAAATCAGAAATGAAAGCGCAAAAATAAAGTGCGGCGCATATATGTACATAAGTTTGCGGTATGCCTTTAAGTTACTCTCTTTGACTAAGTCCAGCACTTTTGGTGTGTTCCTCTACGACCAACACTTAACACAACCCAAATTAAAAAGGAAGCACGCAATAAGGTTTGCCTGGAAACCATTGGCTAAACTGTTAAATTATTTAAGAAATCATTTGAATTTAAAAAATAATCGCCTTAAAAAAAGGCCAGAAACGTTCTTAAATAATAGATTTTGGATACAAAATTCTCCACTTCGCTATAAAATAACCAAGTCATATTTTACATTCAAAATTTAATTAGAAAAGAGTTTTTTTTTTTTTAAGGTTACTTAAAAGTGTGTAAATGTTAATACAAAAATTAAAATATTAAAAGGTCAAAGTAACAAAAGTTTATAAGGTACACAAACATGCTATATCGAGGGCCCCAAACCACTTTGTATTTCACAATTTTGTATATTCATTGAGTGTTTCAATGTTTAGAAAAATAAAAAGAATAAGATAGAATAGCGCAATGTATCCATACAAAGTTTAATACTCAAGTTCTGCATAACTGCACTTCAGCAAGGGCACGTACCAACATAAAAGATCCCAACGATTACCGGAATAATTAACTAACCACTTTAAGTTAACCCACTCCTCCTTTTCTGTGGGTTTGGAACAGACTCAGGTTATTGATGAGATGATACGTTGAGTTGAAGTTATTGATCAATAGGATGAAATATTTTATAAACCATCAACCCAAGGGCGGTTTTTAAAAGTTAATTTAATTAACCCTTGTTTCAATAGATATAGCCAACCATTACTTATGCATAGTTTTCATCTTTGTGTTTTGTATGCATTTTAGTTCAAAAGGATCTCTTTTTTTATACAAAATGGTGTAATTGACTTTTGTAATTTAGGTAACAACTACGAAGGCTGTATTGGTGCAATTATGTATTATTTTTTCACCTACATACACCCACTCATAAATATTGGTTACCGTTAAGGTTATTCAAATAAAATATTAAAATCTGTTCGATTGTAGCATACTAAAATGAAGTATTAAATTCACGTTGCAGATGGCAGATGTATGCATAAGAAAAAATCAATATGTTCCATTTGCCACTGCAAAAAAAAATATCATGCTCTTTTTGTCTGCATATTTCATGTAGAATCTTATCCTTGACATGGTCTTATAGGAAAAAATGTATATTAGGTTCTTCATAGCACGTATCAGTTTTGTGTAAAATGAGTACATCAAAATAAATTATATTTTTAATTCCGAAATTTGAACTTGAAAGTGTGGCCTCAAAATAGGATTTTTTGTTATCGTTAATAAAAAGAGCATACACAACGGGGGTAGGGGCGGCAGTTGCCACCGCACCGGTGGGTCATGCTTCCAAAAAAGTAACACACTAAATTTTATTTTTTATTTACTTTAAACTTTAAGTTTAACTAAAATTTATCTAAAAAATCTTTTTCTTTGATATTATTTTTGAATTGTTACTTTTTTTTATTCATATAAAAACGCTTATAACTTCTACAATTTTGCCGATATCGAGTTTTTTATTTCAATGGATCAAAGAGCGGACTTTTAACTACATACCAAAGAAGAAAAAATTACGTTTTCTCAGCAGGAAATCAAACAAATTTGCTCTAAGAACATATAGTACCTGACCCACCACCCACCGGTGGTACATGTTGCCTCCTGAGAAAAAATTTCCTGACACACCTGTGGGTCAACGTGTTAAAATTTGTATGGGAAGACTATGGCCTTAGAGTCACGGGTTAATGAGCACGACAAAGTTTTTTTCTTAGTCAATAAATTTTATGTAGGGCATAATTTTTTGTTTGTCTGATCCAAACAAAAAATGAGTTTTGTGAAATAACGGACACCCTAATATGCATGCAGAAGCTGTTGAAATTTACCTTTTCAGTCAAAATAATGAAACGGAGTTTTTTTGTAAACACTGAATATTATATCTACATAGGTTACGAGGGTTGTCTGGGCCAAAATTCTACTTTTCAAAATTATGCTCTCAAAATTATGCTTTTTAATATTCTGCTTTTCAAAATTCTTTTTATTCAGCGAATAATAAAAAAAATAGTTTTGAAAAATTTAAAACATATTTTGAAACTATTTTTTATTATTTGCACAATTTTGTAAAACAGTGTTAATGATAATGTTGTTTTTTTTTTTTTTTGGTTATCGTCGCTTATAAAAGTTTTGGTTGCTCGGAGTTATGTAATGAAGTTTTTTTTAATTTCAATAAGAAAAGCCCTTATTTATGTATGTACTTTCAAAGTTGGATATCACATAGAGCCATAAAATGGAGAGAACATAAAAAAACAAAAAAGAAAATCAAATATTAGAAAATATAAAATTCAAATAAGCGAAAATATTTTAAAATATCCTTTAGCCGACCTATATATTGTTTAAAAAAATAAAATAAAAAGTTAGCTTGCCCCCTCCCCCCTAATCGAAATCCTGTGTACGCCCTTGGGTAAAATTCCGATTTCTATTACCAAATTGTTTTTATATTCTTGATGGACAAAATTTTTCCATAAAATATTGGATACATTTTTTTAACTGTACCTATTTATTTATATGCCTTGAATCTATAGTTTTGTAAGATTTAATGAAATATGTTGCTCATTTTTGGCAGTCGGCCTTAAGCCATTGTCTAATTTCATTATGTAAAATTGTTGCTCATTTTTTAAATTTCTCTTTCGACCAAAGGTAAAAAATGATAAATTACAAAAAGCTTTAAAATCATAAATGACAAATGTTTCAAAAACAAAACTTCTTAAACATACAAGAAGATTTATACCCGTTTGTACCACAATTTATTGTTGAACTAGTCAAATGTTACGTAAATTCAATTAGACCCAAAACTTTATGAAATATAACCCACAAATTGATATGAAAATCGTCGAAAGATTTCCTTTGATAGCAAATACTTATACCAGCAGCAGTGTAACATATGTCAAGTTTAGATTTTACCACCTTAACTCACCGATTTGTTAAACAATCATTATTTATTTTTATGTTTCATTCATTATAGCTTACAAGTTTACCCAAAAATGTTCGACGCTTCATCACTTCCTCCTGCTTTATGAAATGCTCCGCATATTAAGTGGTTTTAGCAGACACTTTGAAATATTTCATATTTATTTGCGTTAGAAATGAAAGGAAAGTGCTGGATTTTCTTGACTGTTCATTTTTTTGTTCCTGTACTTTTGGTTGTTATTTTTATCTTTTTAGATGAAAATACATCGTCGTTAACTGTGAGTTAAATATGTCCTCAAAAATATCAAAAAACGCAATCATGTTTCAAGTAGTTACAAACTTTTATGACATTTCACAAAATTGTAGTCTGACATTTCATCTTTAATATAGCCGGGAATAGTAGAGATACTATAGAACGCTTTCATGGTACACATGTTATCATGAAATTAACTGAAATTAATTAATTTTTAGTTATTGAACTTGCGAACTTAAAAAAGACTAATTGCATAGACAAACCCACCAACGAGTTATTAGGTAGGTAGTTTGTAATGCAACAGTAATATATTATTATCTCCACCCAAATGTATTTTAAAAATTTAAAATTTAATTTTATTTTTATTTTAATTTTTCAATTCTGCTATGATTGCAATCATTTTAATTCTTCTTGAAACTGAAACGCGCGGCCCTTAGTTATGATCTAAATAACACGGGTGTCGGAAATGGGCTTTGTTTTGATGAAAATAGATAGCTGACAGAAATCTTATTATTAATTTATGTTTTTTTGAACTGCTGGAAAATTTAATTAATATTTAATTTACTCACAAAAAAGCAACTTGAAGTAGAGTGTTGAAAAGATGGTAATGGACGAGGTCGACGGACGTCGAGTTTAATTGAAAAATTAATATTATTAGTGTTCCACTTCAATTATTTTTCTGCAACATTTCTTTTTTTAAGCCTTAACTTCTTAAAAAAAAAAAAAAAAAAAAGATATTAAATTTACTGCATTTTTTTTGTGAATCTACCTCAAAAAATTTCCCAAAAGTGGCAACGCCACTGTTTACACATTTGCACTTTCCCACGCCAGCTTATAGCTGATGGGGTAGGAGCTTTAAGCTTTAAGTGCGACTTGACTATCTCACATAATGGCAATATTTTGGTTGCGGTATTTTCCTTCGAGAATTCGATCCGCACATTTCGCTATTGCACGAATTTCAACCTGGAAAATGTTAGTAGACTCAGTGCCGTAGCAACGTAGGGGCTAGGCGGACTAAGCCCCCCCTCCCACAAACGAGGGCTTTTTCACCCAAGCGTTTTTTCCAATATGTATATGAAATCGATGCTATAAAAAGAAGGAAGAAAATAAAAGGCAATCGAAAACATAAATAATAATGAAAATTATTTGTATAATTAATTATTTCTGCTCTAAACTTGTTCGCATTTTACTTAGAAAACCTTTGGAAAAAACTTTTAAAATATTTTAGTTTGATTATTGAAAAAAAAAATCTTTCAAATTTTCAAAATTAATTCATACAAACAAAAACGAAATTCGAATTTTTCACAATAAATTTTTGAATATTTACACAAACTAATTTTAAAGAATTTGCCAAAGCAAATTACGCCCGTGGCGTAATGGTTAGTATGCGATGGACTGTCATGCCAGAGGTCTGGGTTTAATACCAACCGCTTCCACCTTAAGTTTTTTTTCGGGCTACGGCCTCTTGCGAGGAAGTGTCAAATCCTCCAAGAGTATCTCTTATCATAGAAAAGTGCCGCTCACCTTAGCCGTTCAGATTCGGCAGTAAACTGTAGGTCCCCTCCATACCTGCAGACACGCACATAGGAATGGTTGAGAGTTGTAAGTCACTAGGCCCTGGTTCTTCATGAGCCGTTGTGCCACCAAATTTATTTATTTTAATATCTGTTTATAGTTTTCGAAAAAAAAACTCAAAAATATTTGATTTGTTTTACATATTTGTCATATTAAATAAGAAATAAGAATCAAAATAGTCCATTAAAATACCTGCTGTTAAAGGGTGTTTTTTTTAAGCTGGGCGGAAACTGTGGAAATATTAGGTACATGAAAACCCGTCTCTCAAAACTGGTGCATTGATGAATAAATTTTCCACAAGAACCAAAAATTAAAAGCCCTCTAGAAATTTTATCAACGGGAGAGGTTTTTGTGGTAATTTTCACTCCCCTTCCAAAAAAACACCCATTTATAGCAGATATTTTTATGGACTATTTTTATTCTTACGTCTTATGACAAATTGAACGTGCGTGATTATTTCGTAAAATTCTCCTTTGTTTCATACAAAAACACTTATGGTCGTATTATTAGATTTTTGACTGTTTCTGACAATCGATTACATCGTTTAAAGTAAGATAATAAGTTAGATCAACAATTAGAAAGGTTTTTTTTTTAAACTTGGGCGGCTGTCTAAAGTTAGACAATGTTTATAAATACGACCATTAGATTTTAAGAATTTAAAATCGTCATAGCCGGTCTCGGGAATAACTTTTAAGGAAAATAACTTCATACTTATTAATGTTTTATTTTAAGCGACTAAGGTTTTTTTGCCCATACATTTTTGGGCATTCTCCTTCATAAAACTTATTTGAAATTTTCATGTGCAATAAACACACGACTATGTTCGAATTCGAATAAGGTACTTTCAGTTACAAAACTTATCATTCAATTTATAGAATTTATTTAAAATCAAACAAGAGAAAAACAAAAGACTAAACAAATTCAATTATTAGAAAATCAATCAAACATCAATCCACCCATGAATATAGAATACAACAATATGTGTGAAGTTAGAACAAATCTACATATTTGAGTAAACGAAATATTGACACAATCAATCAATCACATTCTCGAACAAAAACAACTTCCCAAAAAATCGTTATCATCAAAACATTCAATCCAAACACAAACAAAAAAAGTACATAAACCAAATCAACATTTTTGTTTAGGTATTTGTATTTTTCGATTTCGACGTGACCTGCAAAATTCTGAAACCAACTCTGAAATTTCGTCTAAATAGTCATTCGCTTTTTTTTTCTATTTGTATCCCTTTTATGGTGTTGTTAAAACGTACAACTTTCTATTACATAATAAAGGACATGGGAGGATTAGCATGCGTGTTTTGTCTTTTCTTTGGCTATTATTTATAATATAAAAAGTTTCAGCAAAAAAAAAAAAGGGTTTCAGTTTTTCACTGTTTTGTAGTGATTTTTGGCAAGCAAGATATTTCCATTAAAATTTTTTTCATTTCCAAAATGAACTTTACCATTCAACTTAATTTTTTTAATCTTCATTGGCAAAAATTCATCACCACAAAAAATGTATTTCATAGTGTTTTCTTTGTTTCCCCTACTCCTTTAAGAAATATTCTCGTGTTTTTCTGTTAATATTTTCTGGGATATATACAAAATACAAAAAAAAAAAAATACTTACAATAATACATTTATGTTATCCATTAATCCAACCTCAAATGTTTGTAGAAATTAATCCAGAAATAATCCTAGAACACTATGTTTTCACTTTTTAAGCGTTTTTATTTCTCAAACACACAACAACACTTGCAATAAAATACATTTTCTTACATGATTCTCGCATTTAATGTGAAATCCTTGGAGAATATTTCGGGTAAAAGAGATGGGTAAGGACTCTAATATTATTCAGACAAAGAAATGGCCTTGATTATTTTTTTTTTATTTTTTTTTGTCTCATCAACACTGGCCTACTAAGGAATTTACCAACAAAGAGCATCGATTTATTTAATCCTTTGTCTATTACATCAAGGACAAACGGAGTTGCACTGAGAGTGCACTTTCCCATTATTGGAAATGAATTCATATCTGTCACGCAACTGTGTACCCATTTTTCACTTGTCACTATCCGTTTTCAACGATTTGTTTTTTTAAACACGAGGTTTTCAAAAAAGATATGATTTCATGCGTTTAAATGTATGTCATGCGATTAAACTTTATTCAATGGCAAAATCAAACGAATCACAAAAAGACAGTCACAGGGATGTCCGAATTGAGTGTTTTCTAACCATCAACTGTGTGCCATGAAGACAACAGCAATTTTTTCGACCAGCAAAACGCCTCTTAGAATGAAGAAACAAAAATATAGAATGGAGTTTGCAGATGGAGCTTTTCCTCTACCCCGAACGACGTACGTAAACCATCCTATACACTGTATCCTTTTGCCTTTACACAAGACCAAAAAAAAGAAATTTCTCTCCTTCGGTCCTCTTCTGCACACACAATCCTATAACTCTGCTCCACAACACCCATACACGAAAGTATTCCATTTTTCCCATCTCCCTATACCATTCCCATACAGTATACACCATTTAAAGTATTATGTCCTTTTAAAATGTATGCAAATGTTTATATCCAAAGGATGGCGCATCATGTGCTACTGTTTCCGATGCTGTGACAGTTAGTTCATCCTGATCCTGATGTGGTTAATGATTTTTGTGTTGTAGGGGGCCAAACAAAGAACAAGATATAATAAACACCTGTCACCACTAATACACATGCACACATGCATACATTAAAAATAATACTCTCCCATTCACATGCCTAATCTTAAATATCCTTTTTCTATTCAATGATGATGGCCAAAATTGAGCGAACCCCAAAATACGTTTAAAGCTCTCGCACTTGATGTTGTAAGTTCTGTTCTTTTCCTTCCATATTCGCTATATGTAAACAAAATTGTTGTTTTCATTGCGAAATTTCACTTTTATTCCCGTTTATCAGGTTTTCCTTTTTCCTTGATTACGTAATGGGGAAAAATATAGAGCAACAATAACACCAAGAGAGCGAGAGTCAAAGAACATATTCACATCCAAAATCGTAATCTAGCACATGGTGCTTGTATAAATGAAATGAGGTGAGGTGCTTTATTGTACTACTAACCTAAAAACATTGAAACGCGTTAAAACGTAGAATAGCTTGTGTTTTTTTGGCGGGAAAACGTTTTGTTAGAAGCTTTTACACTCTCCTTATGTATCTCATATGTATATAACTTGTGCGTAAATTATTCTTGTCATCTCTGTTATGTTTGAAAGGACTTTTTTCTATTTATGTAAGTTTTCTCAGTTTAGTATCTTTGTATAGTAATGTTGACTATTTATGTTTGAATTATATTTTTTACCAAGGAGCTTATTTGACTGTTAAGTGTAAGCATCCTGATGGAGCTTCTTTTTTAGTTAGCATAGATACCAAAGTTTAAAAGTTTGGGTTTTGCAGGAGATACTCTTTTTGAGATGTGGTGACATCTGTTAGAATATGGTGTTCCTTAAGCAAAGACGATATTTTAAGGCAAAATAAAATTGACAAAAACGGTTATTTTTTTTTTATTCAATTTTCTTTACTTTATGTTTTTTAATGCTATATGCGATAATATTTTGACCTAACAGCAATCTAAGTTGGTATCTACATTAATATTTAAACAAATTTATTTTTGTTTCTTTTAAGGTATTCATTAAATCAGAAATGTAATTTATTTAATAGTTTTATGTTTATCTTTGTTAATAAGCGAAAACTATGCTTACTAGTATGTTGTTATTCCCATAATTGCTTACCTAAAAAAAAGAAAAATTATTAGGTATAATCAAAAGATAGACACAACAGCTCAAAGTACCTACTTCTAAAATAAAAATGAAAAAGATTTTAATGAGACTGAGACCGATTTAAAATAAGTTCAATAAAGTGGTCATGATTGCTAAATAAAACGAACATTCATTAGGACTTAAAAGAAAATAAAAAGGCTCAGGAAAAAAAATTGATCATGAAAAATTTGGCTGAAAAGACAAAAGACAAAATTATATTGCATTTGCAACTCAAATCTACACAACTGAATAAATTGCAATGTCTGTCTCTTTGGTCACCTCAACTTTTTTACAACACAGCTGCACCGCAGTTGATGTTTTCCAACGAGTAACTATCAAACTCAAACTGCATTATGGAACACACTGTTAAGTGTTAATGCAGTAAAGTTTGTATTTGCGTTTTTCAACAAAAAGACTTTTCCAGTTTTCGATTAACAACATTCTATGGTTTCCCATTTTATATCGATATGTACATCGAAAATATCGACGTTTTCTTATTCGACGTGTCGAATTAACCGATGTATCGAATACATTTGATATTAAACGATACATCGATGTATTTAATTCGATGTATCGAATAAAAGTTTGAACTACATTTTATCAACTAACTTTGTGTACTTAAGCGGGGTACACATTATCGATCACGTATGACAGTTTTGCTCACGACTGATAGTGTGTACACTCTGTTAGATGGTTTAATTAATGTTTTCCCATTTTATATCGATTTGTACATCGAAAACATCGACGTTTTCTTATTCGACGTATCGAATCAACCGATTTATCGCATAGTAAAGCTGAGTCAATAGTCTTGCTATTCCTTTCTTTAAATTCCAACATTTAATATAGAGAGCGCACACGACGCAGACGAATGCATGTGTTATACCACATGCAACTTTGTGTTTTGCATCGTGTTGATCGTGTTTATCGTCCAAAATTATTGACCTGTCAAAATTTTTCCCGCAAAATAATGCTTCGAACATTATTTTTCCTGGCAAAATTTAGTGGAGACTTCACCCTACAGCGGGTACAAACGTCACAATTTTGCGCGTAAACTGCGTACTGTTTGGAAAAAAACTGAAGACAAAATTTGTCCTGGGAAAAAATTTGTATGAAAAGAAAAATTTTTCCCGATTATTTATGGTGCTTTTTTGACCTTATTGTAATCTAAAGTTTATATCTGTCATCGGTCGATTATTTTAAAAACAAAGGTCAAAATATTTTTGTTTGAGTTTTTTACATTGATTTAAAAATATTTGTTGCTTCAGAGCTTTTCATTATGGCACCGAAAAAAAAACATCAATGTTCGAATTCGATGTATCGAAAACATCGATGTTTTTATTCGATACATCGATATATATCGATGTAACGTTTCGATGTATTATATCGAATTAAACATCGATGTATTTTTTCAGTCCTGTGAAGTTAGCAAAATAATTGTTTAAAATTGATTGAAAAATGAGAGTTCCCGGTAGCAAACAAAGAGTTCTAAACATTTTCCTTATAACTTTTTTTTCTAAAACTAATTTTTCAAAAGTTATTCACACATTTTTGGTTCTAAGTCAATGGGCACCTTAAATTGCCCTAACTCTTCTAATTTTGCAGAACTCTTTCTAAAACCCCTCAGGAACCCTAGAACTCTTGGTTTTAAGTTTAAAAACATGCTCAGAATTTTTTTTCTCAAAAAAATCCTTGCTGCGTTAAGTTAGCATACAAAACAACACTTTATTTGCCAGAACTATTGAAAAAAAGTATGAGGAACTCTAAAACTCTTTGTTTGCTACCGGGAACTCTCATTTTTTATTCAGTTTTAAACAATTATTTTGTTAACTTCACAGGACTTATTTTTTCTATGGGCATCTCTGCAACATTCTGCAAGCGTACTTTTAAAGCAGTTAACTTTTTCGAAAAAGGCCAATGTCTTGTCACCACCACCGTTCAGTGAATAGGGGGCTATGTGGTTAAAGGGATTAAATTCCTTTTTTTTTGTTTAAGTTATTACTTAAAAAGACCAGTTAAAGGAAAAAGCACAGAATTTTATAAGCTGCACTTAGAAAAATTTACACAAAAAAGATTTTGAGAAAAACTCTCGCAATCATTATAATATCAGTCTTTTCTTTTAGTGCCAGTTGTACAATCGTGGTTTATATCTTGATCCGTGGTTCAGGAATTTTAACTCGCCGATTTCGGCGGGTTAACTGAGGTTCAACGATGGTTCAAGGTTCCAATATGCACTAAAAGCCAATTACATGCCTGAACCATCGTTGAACCACAGTTAGTCCACCGAAATTGGTGAGTTAAAATTCCTGAACCACGGATCAAATATTTGTACAACTGGCCCTTAATGTACTTTTTCACATTATAGCGGTGCAAAGTACTGACTGCATTTGCTCACGTTTTTCTAAGGATCTATAGCTCTTACAAAAAAGAAAAGAGTTAAATCTCTTTTAAGATTAATTTTATAAGCTTTACCTATAGTATGTAATTTTTTTTGCTTCCCCATTTTTTCTAATAAAGTGGTAATTTTACAGCAATTTACAAAAAATTATGTTTTAACTCTGGGGCCTGTGACACAAGAAGTTGACAAGTTAACTGGTCTTGTCCAGCTTTACTTATCGCTCAATTCTAGGTTATTCTATAACGAAAAAAAATCTAGAACATTTGTCAGGAAATTGAAAACGCGACAAGTAAATACTCATATTATAGGCAGAATTCGAAAAAAAAACTGTCATACAAAATGACTTGTGCAAATTGCTATGAGAAGGAGGAAATTGCTAAATTTCCTTCTTTTTATAACTCAAATACACAGCTCGACAAGTAGTGTCAAATGTAAATTGAATCTCCTCCCACGTGAAAATTTTCTTGCTTAACATGTTATTTAATTTGTATTATGTTTTTTTCTCAGATATACGGGTTTCTGTTGTTATTACCAAGATGTAGAGCATGCCAAGATTTGTAAACACCAGTTTGCTCATCTTTTGAATTGAGTGATTTTTGCAAACTTTACAGCCCTATAAACTTTTAAGGAAATAACGTACAAAAATCGGGCCTACGACAATAATATTCAAATAAGCCAGCTGAATTTTTGTTTTCAAAATTTTTTATTCTCCGAGCAATAAGAATTGAAATAAATCAATTTGAAAATAAAAAAGGGAAAATGGGGGTAAGTACCTACTTTGAGAGAGAATAATCCAAAATTTTATTGTGTGCCTCAGATTTTGAAGAACAAATAAAATGCAAAGTCCAATTAGTTAAAAATTGTTCGCATAAATTGACTTTAGGTTGCGCATTATTGGTTTACAAAAAATTTTTCCCCGGCCACTGAAGTATGGAATGAAACAAAGAACTTAAAATCCAGTGTGTGAAATACATTCCTATCTTTCAATGATGATTATTATGCATATTAAGCTTGGTCAGGAAATGTGCTTTTAGCTTAGTCATTTATTTCTTACATATGACACAAAATCTTTAATAAATCACATCAACAAAAGCACAAATGTAAAAAAAAAAGAGCCGAAAAACCTGTGTGTAACACAATTTAGCCGCGAAAATTAATGAGATTTAGGATTACAAAATTTCACTTAAAAAAAAAAAAAAGGTCACGAAAAAGGAATAAGTATTTGGTATTTTTCACTCTTTTATGCAACACCATTACCCCTAACACACGCCACGAACTACTTCACCGAAGCATATTGTCGGTAAGGTTTTTTTTTTGGTCATGTGAATTGAAAATGTGTCGACACAGCAGTGCGATCTCTGGCAATCAAAGTAGTATACCGATATGGCGGATATGGCGTGTGAAAAGGAGCGAACTAGTTCGTCGACACAGTTTTTTATGTTGTTATTCGGTTTTTGTTGTCAACTAGTGTTTTTGGTCCCGTTAATCTTAGATTCACTGAATAGTTTTTTGATAATTTCATTAAAAGTATCTTAAACACAAATAATAATGGAAAATGATCAAGAAAAATGTATTTGAACTCATAACGAAATTATTATTTTATTGGAAATAATTAAAGACAGCTGATTTTGGCATATACTTCTAACATCGACGTATTGGCTTGTAAATTCCCATAGAAAAACGAAATACTTTGTCGATGTGGTTGTTCGATGTAGCGTGAGGGGTAAATCAGGAGTGATCCATACAATTAATAACAAACCTGAAGATTTGTTGTCTAAGGTGTCAGAAGGTGCCCCATAATTTTTATGATCTGTCAGTGAATCAGTCAATTACAGGTTTCCCGAAGATTTTGGACGTTCTATATATGTAAGAAGTTAAAGGTGAGGTGCTCAGGTTATTAAATTCGAAGTTTCTGATTTTATTGCAGTCGAATTAAGAGAGAAGCGTTTGAGCTTGTTCCCGTAAAAAGGGGTAGTACCGAAAACTTGGCTGAAATATTTCCCAGGATTCTGTTAGTTGTTAATTCTAAGTATTTCCAGGAGTATGACAAATGTTTTTGGAATTCCTTTCTTTCAATAAAAAATTAAAATGAAAATTTCCGGACCAATAGTTTTGGTTAAATTTACAAAATAATTACATCTGCCAATATTTATCCTTTTTGAAGAAAGGAGAATCAATTTGAGAGCTCCTTACTCTTATGAAATGTTGCTAATATAGGGTAAAGACATTTTTTTCGGTGAGAAATTTTGACAGGACTTGTCAAAAACTACAAGGTAGGAAAATTACTTTGGTTGGTTATGTAAACTATAAATCTTTTAAAATCGTAAAGTACTAAGTTGATAATTATTATTTCAATAGGGTAAATAAGGGTAAAAAAATTAAAATCTAAAATCTATTTTCTAAACGAAAAATTGTAGAAAGTTAGTTGTTTTTGTAATCGATAGAATCTTTTATTATAAAAAAGTAATGTATATTTGTACAAAAATGTAAAAAATCTACAACTCGAGATATAAACGTTTTAAAGAAAAAATGTTAGAAATAGACGTTGGGAAAAAACTACTATAAATTAAGTTTATGTTTTCTGGAAATAAATTTTATATTTTAAAAAGAAGATAAGAAATAAAGTATTTTTCAAATATTTGATTTAACTTCAATTTTTTGCAAGTGAATTTTTGAATAATATACATTTTTTTCATCAATTTTCGGCAATTTAAAATTTTTTTTTTCAATTTTACGAGCATATGTAAGTATTTTTATTAAAAACAGTATCAGTTCAAGAACACATTAATAACGAGTACGATGGTAATATATTGTTTCCAAAAACTATCGATATTTTGAAATTTCTAATGTTTTACACAAAAAAACTTTGATAGTCTCAGAGAGGTCACACAAAATTTGGGGAGGTAAAGTATAATCAAAATGTAAGTACGTCGGTTAATAGGTACAAGTATCATAATGTCTAATACAGCAATCTGGAAGTTTTTTTTTTTTTAAGCTTGTGGTAGATGTGGGGAGTTACAAATGGCGAATTTTCTAATTATTTTGTCAGGCGTATAACCACTCATATTTATACATTCAGAACACAAGATGGTGCTCTGTCATTTTTCGTAAGTCTCAAGACCTTGACCATCCGATCAATAGAACCCAAGATATAAGCATTTTAAGTTAAAAATATGGGCTCCTTTTTGTAAATTTTTTTTTTCAGTTGTTTGCTTCAACGAATTTCCAACGAAGCCAATATGGTTTGCTTGAAAAGCTTATGTCTTCTGTTTTATTTATCTGATAAACAAGGTTAGGGTTTTAAGGCTTCGAAAAAATGATAGAGCACCATCTTGTATTATTATTTGATGTTGAGTTGAGTTCTTTTTTATATTAAGAGCAAATATGTGTTTAGTAAGCTTAAAGTCAATTTTGCCTTTTTTTATAAATTGCAACGTTTTTTGCAATGTTTGTTTCTCTTTTTCAGGCCTTTATTGAAAGCAATTGTATCGCTTGGAAAAAAAATAGGCCTAAAACAATGACAGTTCTTACAAATTAAGCAAACACATCTTTCTTTGACATTTGTTTTTCCCCCTGCAAAATTAATGTTTATTGTAATAAGCAGATCTCAAATTATTTTTCTACGAAACACTTATGTTATAAAGAAAAAGCATACAAAAGCTAATACATTTTAGTTATAAAAATCAATTTATTTCCCTCAGTCGATAAGTGATTTTCGTTAAAACAAAATATGTCAGCGTCAGGTGCGTTTTTTCTCTCGAATGAAACCTCATCTCTCGAAACAACAAAGACAACATTCAATGGTAAAATAAATCAAACTTGAACTCGCTTCAATTAGTGTCAAGGACATCTTTTCACGAGATTCTTTCGTCTGATGTCTGTGCCCTTGTATTTCATTCAAAGCCGGTCCAACTATAAATTGCATTGAAACAAACAAAAAGCTCAATATCACAGATTGACACAATATCGAACACAACCCGAGCAACTGAAACACATGCTGTGCTGGTGCTGTGGTGACTGACGTGATTCGTGAAGTTAAATGTCAAACTGTGTACATCACAATGAAATCCCAATTAATTGCATTTTTTCTTCTATTTAACAAAATATCACCTTCTCAATTTCAGAATCAGGAACCTATCGAACTATGCAGTTTTTTATTTCAAAAAAATTTTCACATTCAAAAATTCAAAAATTCCAAGGGGGCTAGGTTTGAATTATAAAGTTGGAAAATGTCACAAATAGCTGGGTCAATATAGGTTTGGACTTAATATTAGATGGGGTTGGTTCGTAAATGTCAATTGGCTAATGGACAGAAACCATTTCTGACCCTTAATGGTTTTAGAAGAATAATTTTCTTTCATTTCATTCAAAATGCAAACACTCTGGATGTCCTGAATAATTTATGAGTTTGTTGGTATACTCATACTCACAGACATGATGGCCGGGTGATGTGATGAACTGCCATACATTTTATTGATTTTGTTTACTTTGAAGTATGCCTATTTTTACTTGAAATGTCAATATTTATTTAAAATTTAAAAAAGAAAAAAACTTTTTTCTTTAAAGTTTATTTATTTGCTTCATTTTTTTCTGTGGAAAAGCAGAATAATATTTAAGTTAATTTTATCTTCCGGCAGACAGAATTTTGATTATATTTTAAAGTTGTTAAGTGTTTGAAAATTTTATTTTCAACAGTTTTGTGAATACAGGGTCTCCCGTCGTAATTCATGCATTATATCTTGGGAGATGATCCATTCTATGAAAAAAATTGTATAGGTAAGCAAAAAATTCTATCTCCCCCTGAGGCGGGAGGAGGTTGGAGGAAAATATGAATTATCCAGTTCACGTTTTTGAGATCTCACTGAGAAAGCTCCATCAGCTCCACTGAGCAGGAGGAGAAACCTGAACAAAATTTCTCCGCTACAAGTCAAAAAAAATTTCAATTTCTTCTTTATTAATTAAATCAACTCCGACAAAAAATAATTGAGCAAGCGAATCCAAAAAAATATCAGTCTCAGCTTTTTGACAGCAAAAGTAAGGAATCATACTGAGGAATTACGTTCAGAGTTCTGAGATTGCTGAGGTCTCTGAGATCTAAGAGATCCGAACTGTCTAAATTTTTTTTTTTCAAGTTCAAAATTTTGCATGATTAGGTGTAACTGTTTTTTTTTTTTTCAAGTATTCAATGCTTTTCAATTTTTAGTCAAATACTGATGGAGGCGTCGTCGTGCAGCGTACGTTTTGATGGCTCGATAGTTGAAGGCGTGGTGCGTCGCACACATTTTAGCTGCCAAAATTGGCGATCTACTATTTCGTTGTTGAATGTGGGTTATTTCATGAAATAATTTATGTGTCAAAATATGTATAATTATTTTGATTTAGATGTCAATGTATGTATGTATGTTCGAATAAACATTTGTGAAAATCTTGAAACTCGAAACCTCTATAGAACTAGTTTTTCAGTAAAACTAGCTTTAAAGAAAGTCAATAATATGGCCGTAAATGTCTTTTTCAATTAAGTTTAAACAGTTTAACATGTTTTTATTCGCCGGCCAGTCACTAGCAATTTTTATTCGCTTAGTTTCGGAGGCGAGTAATCTGACGAATTTTCGCTAATTTTAATACGGATTTGATTGATTCGCCAGATTTTTGGTTCGCTCGCGAGTGGTAATAAGGTCCTAAAATTCAATTCAACCCGACCTAATCCTGAAGTCAATAAAATGGCTGTTGGAGTCCAAAAAACTGCAAATTCATAATTTTTAAATATAATTCTATGTATGTATTACATATAGACATAGACTCTCTCAAAAAATCCTCTTTAAATATGTAACTCTATGTTTCTTTATTTTTGATAAGTAATAACTAAAATTGCAATGTGCATTTTGCATATACGAATAAAACTACAAATTATCTGTTCAAAATTAAATGCAATTTTCCCTACAGGTATGAAACTAACTTTTCATTTGCCAAATTGGAATTCTATCCATAACAGCCATTTAAGGACGAAGCAACTATTGCCACAGTCAACGTTCTCAATTCGCATTCACACAGAATTCAATACACAAACTGGAGTAGGTACGTAATTAGAAACAAATTCACAAACATTTTATGCTTTCAAATACAGAAATTCACAAACAAGCATCAAAGGACACATATACATGCCAAAAAGTCCTTATTTCATATGTAGGTGTTGGCAGCTCGCAATTCCATGTCCAACGTTCAAAGATTGTTTAACCCAGAGTGGAATTGAGTTCATCGCATCGAGGACATCGGAACAAGAGGTGCTTCGACGTCCTTTAGCAACCAGTAATGTCCACCTTTCTAAACGGATTCAATTTCGAACTGTTAGCATTCGCAAAATATAGCACAGGCATATACATATAGCAATAACTGAGATAGGTTGTTGTAGAGCACGTCTAGTATACACCATCATCACCATCTTTATCAGCAACACGAACGAATCAATTCACATATACAATCTGGTCCAATCGAACCCATTGGCTTGGTCAATCTAATCCCTGCCATCGAACACACAATAATTTGAAGGACTCTCTGTCGTAGGTTGTTTGCGATCTTACACTTTTTTTTTATCATGTTTGATTTGAAGTTACTTGAGGAAGCCGTGTTACGATACGATACGACCCACATATACGACCCTATGCGTCTGACGTACCTGACAAGCTACCGGAACAAGAGACCACTTGGTGGAAAATTGCTGAAGCTTTTTGCTTTAATCAGCAGCCATGGGAGCATGGATAACCGTGTGATAACCTTGCCGAATTGGTTTTCGTTCGAGAACGACTATTAACAATTCTTTTTTATTCATATCAACACGTTTGTGACGCCTAAAAGGCTTTTATTATGAGGCACGTCCTCATTCGAGGATAAAACAAATATGTATGATTAACTAAGCAAATTAAAGGTGTGGCATAGACAAGAACGTGTTTCGTATTGAAAGTTAATAAATTAATTTTGTTCATCCTCTTAGAAAATAAAAAATAAATAAATTTGATGGCACAACAGCTCATGAAGAACTAGGGCCTAGTGACTTACAACTCTCAACCATTCCTGTGTGCGTGTCTGCAGGAATGGAGGGGACCTACAGTTTATTGCCGAATCCGAACGGCTAACGAGCGGCACTTTTCTGTGACAGGAGATACTCTTGGAGGATTTGTCAATTCCTCGCAAGAGGCAGTAGCCGATTTTTTTCTTTTTAAATAAATATAGGTGGCGAGGCTGGGGATCGAACCTTAGACCTCCGGCATGACAGTCCATCGCACTAACCATCACGCCACGGCTACTACATCCTCTTAGAAGCTAACTATAATTTCAGTGCTGTATGATAGGTGATGCTGGAGGCTGGCTAGAGAAATACATTACCTTAATATTTTGAGTCTTATGAATTTAACATTTAGTTTTATGATAATATTGATAGTATCCTTTCCTAATGGATATAAATAAAGTACAGTCCTGAAACCTACATATCTTCCTACTTTGTCCTACAAAATTTGGGTGGAAATTTTAAGATTGAATTTACTAGAAACAGGGACATGGTGCTTGAAAAAACTTTGTGTATCTCGCAACGGGAGCAACTTTTCTGACGTCAGAAATTTAGTTTTCTGACAATTTCACAATAAAATGTCATGAACAGATAATAAAAACAGAGCCGGCTTAACATCCAAATTTCCTGTATTCTTAAACTTCTTAATAAAATTCATCTTTTCCATTATTAGATTGTTTTTAACGGACAGCAAGGCGCAACCTACAAGAAGTGTGTGCTATAATTCCCAAAAACAAAGTGTCTGAATTGAAGTTCCAGCAAGCTCTATTGACTTGTAGGTATAGACTATATGAAATGCTGATCTGTATTCATTTAACACAATCCATTGTGATATTAAGGGTATAATTTTGGTAAGAATATTGAATTATGCACGTTGAACCAATTTCATCAACATTCAGGCGCCAAGTTCTTATACATAACTTTTTTATGCTCTCTAATAGATAAATTATAGCCATACATGTAGGTAAGGTATCTATAAATTGATTATCTATACTTATTTAACATTTTGATTGTCGTAATGGTTTATTAGTTGATTTGTGCGGTTAAGAGATTAAGGAGTAATGGCAACGTTTAAATCTACATAATTGGTTATTATTTATATTTTATATTTTGAGATAAGTGGCGTAGTTTTTGCAAAAGCAGAAACAACTTACATATACATATGTACAATATTTCGAGGACTTCGTTGACTTCTTTTAGAACTTGATGATGAGTCGAAAATTTCTATTTATCCTACAGAGGGGAGCATATTTCCCCTTATTTAAGTGACATAAAAGAAAAACAAGAAATTGTGTTAAAAAAAAAAAAAAAAAATTTGGAAATTTTTTTTTTTTTTTTCAAAATCACCGTTTTGAAGTTTGAAATTTATGTACTTTTTAGATAGTTATTTAAGTAATCGTAAAAAAATCAAACTTGAGATTTTGATCAAGCTTGATAATAAGTGGTTCTTGCAACTCCGTCCATCTTTCTGGTTGGCTTTGCGACTAGAGCCCAAAATCATATTTTAATTTTCTTTAAACTGGGTGCATTTTTGGGACATTCCATCCAAATTTTTTTTTAGTTTTTTTTACCAAATATAAAGCTACATTCTATATAAATTTTTTTAATGTTTAAGAAAAATCATATTTTGTTAAAAAATGGCTCTACAGATTTTTTTTTAAATACAATTATTATATAGGTATGGGCTACCTTTTGGTGAATTTTCTTTTTTATTTCCATTTCTCTAATTTTTGCTTTTCTCCAGTTCAATTGAATTTGATAACTTTTCTCATGGAATTGTATTCTAAAATTTTCAATAAGGCAGTTTATTAGATTTAAAAAATAAAGTTTCTTTTTTTTGGAGTTATCAATAGTTTAAAAACGACTTGACCGATTTTTATTAAACTTGGCAATAATATCTAGTTTTTTATGAGTGTCAAGTAAGTAAGCGAAAAATTGTAAAGTGGATAATTTGCCGGTAGTTAGTCGTTAATTAGTTGTGTTGATTTCGAATTTGTCGTTTTTTTTTCTGCTTTGCTAAGTTGATATCAACGTAGTGAAGGAGATTTAAAACAAATGTTATTCCCATAGCCAGAAATAGCTAATTCTTCCGCGACATTATTTAAAAAATCTTATTTTTCTCGAAAACGATTCCTATGATTTTGGTCGATATTTTTCTGTTTGCTATTATTAGTACGATCTGTTAACTAAAAGGAATAACTTCACATTAGCCATAATAATATTACCTCTCATAAAGCCATTTTTTTTAATTTTAGAAGAAATTTCTAATAAATTTGAATTCTATTGCATATGAATCAAACATTTAACAAAAAAAAAAAACAAACATTTTTGGATTAAAAAAAAAAATATATATCTATTTTTTTTGGAATTTTTAAATAATCTAGTCATATAAGACATAAAAGCAGCCAAATTCCGGAAAGTTGGATTGTGGTATATCTCCTAATGGTGTTTTTAAGAAACTGTAAAAATTCCCTATTGAAAGTGAGCAACACTAACAATTTTTTAAGGGATTAAAGGCCCCCCAAAATGGTTTAATAGGAAAATCTCTAACGATTACTTGTACAGAAAATATGTCAAGGACTTATTTGTAGCTTAGAAAATTTCCTACAAAAAAGATTATCACACTTTTCTTCATAAAAATAATACTTTTCGAAAAAATTCAATAGGAAATGCACAAAAATATATGTATACAGGCGAGTGATTCTCATATGGTGTGAGTCGAGACAAGAAAAAAATCGTACGGTAGGGGGGTCTATTTCCCTCCGTTTTGGAGCGAAAGGCAATTTTCTAAAAAATCGACTACACATAGAAAAGAAGTCATCAACAAACAACGGCAACACTTACAATGTCACACTTTTTTTACTGGAATTGCGTTCATTTAATTTGTTTTTAATTCAAATTATTTTGGAGAAAAGTTTTAGAATAATTATTTTTCAAATTCAAAATTTTGTAAAAATTTGGAAAAATATTGAAAAAAAAACAATTTTATTCAAATTTGTATTTATTAAATAAAATTTTTGTCTTTATAATATTCGATGCTCCTATCAATTTCTAGTCAAACATTAAAAACCGCATGCCTAATTGTCTTTCAATTTTTGCATATTTATCGGCACTATTCTTTTTGTTGTTGTTAACCAATGAAAATTTAACTGCGCTAGCTATAAAATGGCTACTTAAACACACCTGACCGAGAGCCCTCAGCAATTTGTGGGTGTGAAGTATAGCAAAAATTCAATGATGCAATAAGATAGGTCTTTACTTTTTATTTATTCCTTCTAACATTGTCTTACTGGCATATTTATGTTTGTGTGTTGTTTTTGTTTTTTTTTTTTTTTTGCATACAGAAGGCCCACCTTAGAGGTCTTAGACCCCCATATTTATGTCTATGGTATTCAGCTCTTTTATTAAATATAGTTTTTTCAATGGTATACCTTTTATCTGGGCTTTCAGAAAGAAATACATTTTTATTGCAGCAACCACAGATTGCAAGACTTGCATATTTGCCAATAGAAAGTGAAGAGGGGGAACTTACATTTTCTACTGATTCGGAATAAGAAGCTCATGATAAATAACTTTCTTCGTGAAATAATTTGGATTCATACCCTGACTTCTGATGCGGCCTGTTAGTCCAAAGTACTAACCATTACAGTTGAACTCTATGATCCTACTATAATACAAAATTGCATTTATTTTCTAGAAAAAACTGAACAAATTTTTCAACGTCTGATTAATACAAACTAGTATAGCCCTATTTGTTTGAAAATATTGAAGGAAAAAACATTTGTTTTTATTTAATTTTTGTTTTTAATATGCACAGTATGTATCGACAGTACAAAAACAAAAATGGCCGACTGTGTGTAAATACGTGTCCCAATTGTGGCCTTCCAACCATATACAATTTATCAAAATCAGTCAAACTTTTTGAGAAAATGATACCACAAAATTTATTTAAGGCTATTTATATTTATATTTTTGGTATTTTATCCGAATTTCAATGAACACCGAGTGTTGTTTTTCAAAATACAAGACGATGCCTTTTCTAGCTAAGGCTATGGTGTCCCTCAGTATAACCTGGATACCTGGATACAATTTTTTATAAATATGTACCCTATTTTCGCATACGAAAAACTGAGACTTTGTTAAGTTCAGTGTTCAGCTTACATGAAATTCACATGAAAAAAAAATCCGGTGTGAATTCAATTACAAAATGCCAATTTTTTTTTTGTGGACTAAAGGCTGATTTTAGGTATGTACCAATCTTATTAACGCAGTCAAGTGAATTACAACAGAGATTGGCTCTTTGTAAAATAGATACTAATTGATCTTTACATTCAAATAATTAAATGCTTTAATGTGCCTACAGCATATGAATCTTTTCTTCAAATTGACTCGTCGACGTCATGACTCAACATTTTATAATGTATTTTTGGTGGTATGGCAGGTGTCTCTATCTATACAACACAACAATGACAAATGTTACTTAGCATTAAAAGATATCAAATTACCAGCCCTGTGTCTATAACATCTCATTACGTTATTAATTTATTGTCTACCAGAGAAAAGTCTAGATTCCTATTTGTTATTCTATCTGAATAGAAAATAAATAACGTTGCTCTTCTATCCTAATTAAGAAATGTTACATTTACAGACGTATTTGCGGCAAAATTATTTTATTTGCTATACGAGATTAATCTAAATAGGACTTCTTACATCACAGCATTACAAAAACAATACTTATCCAATATAGATAGATATATTTTGTTGAACCGTTCTTAAAGCAATCAGAATTTAAACAAGATGAAATTTGATTTGATTTTTTTCATCAAAAACTTGGCTGGTGAAAAAATTCCACTTTTCATTAAAAATAAATCAATGGAAAATTGGAAAGTCTTCAAAACATTAAATTTTGATTGTAAGATGAGTTAAACCAGAGTTAGTTAACTCTAGACACAAATGTATGTACAGTTAACTGGAGGAAGCACTTTTTCAGTATAGAATGTATGCGGACCAACGTAAAAAACTGACAAGGATAAATATCAAAACAATCTGTTCAGTAGATCTAGATATAACCCACCAAATTAAGTAATTTAACTCGGGTTTAACTTGAATATCGCACTGAAAAACTGGTCCTTAAAGTCCTAATTCTTTTTTGAGTAAAAAATCTCGCAACAAGACCCTAAATTTTTAGATACTATGTTTGAATGCTCAATTAGTTGAGAACGAATAAATCCTTGTTTTAATGACGTAATTAATTTTTAAAGTAATAAAATAAAAAGTACTAAAAAAACATAGAATACTGACAAATTTCTCAAACCAACTAAATAATTATTTCTATATTCGTGACCTTTTGTTGAAACAATTCAAGACTTTTGTGGTCTATTAGGTCTTTTTTATTTTTTAATTAATCCGGATGCGACGTTTCGAACGTATTTACGTTCTTTTTCAGTCAATCGGAGATATTATATAAATTTATAGTTATTTATATTTTCTAATTTCAAATCTATCAATTCTTAATTATTTTATTGTCTTGAAAAAGACATTTATTCAAATCAAGAATTTTTAGATTTGATAGATTTGAAATAAGAAAATATAAATAATTAGGTATACATTTTTTATAATATCTCCAAATGCCTGAAGAAGAACGTAAACACGTTCGAAACGTTGCATTTGGATAAAAAAAGAAAAATAAAAATTTATCCCACAAAATGTCTTGAGTTGTTCAAACCAACTAAATACTAAATTCCATAATTAACTAAAAAAAAAAAACTTTAATTTGCACATGTATGCTTCTGGCAGAAGGGATGTCGATATTTTGTTTAAGCTTAACTTTATATTCATTTTATTGTGAGAACAAAGAACCCTATTCCAGTAAATAAAACAACAACAGAATTTTAACATTTCAAAAAATTAAGGATTTAAATTGTAAGTCGGTTTATCGTTATTGTGTGGTAGGAAAACATTTTATGATGCATAAAGAAAAGTTAATTAATATTTATTTATTTTTAGTACGAGAACATGCCAGACTTCTCTTCGGTTGCGTACAGGTTGTTTTGTGCACAAAAAGCAGGTGGGAAAAGTGTTGTACCTGCCTCATTTTAAAAATAAAACAAAATTACTTTTGATTATATCAAAAAGGGTATAATGATGTAGATACTGTAACTGCCAAGTTAAAATTAAATGATTTAAAACTAACACATTACACAGAACCCGTTTAACTGGAATAATAGAAGCAAAAAAATACATTTTTTCTGGAATTTTAAATAATCATATTTACCCAATGTCCATAATCTTCCACAAAAAAAAAATTAATTAGTTAGGTGGTTGTGTTTTCACCAAAAAAAAAATTAAATCATAAATGTTAAAAGTTATATAATTAGGCTATACCTACTAATAATAATACATTATAATCTTTTTTATTTCGCAGGTAATGTGGCAGCTTAAATCATGAATTTGTATATAATGTAATATACTTAGAAACGAAACGACCAATTCCAATCATAATATTTGATCAATATTTTTTTTTTTGCACTATGGAAAATCTTTTTTGCCTCTGGCGACTGGCCTATAAATTATTTTCATAAAAAGAAATTTTGGAGAATAAAAAAGAAATTTGAAAATATATTATCAGTTATTTTCACAAGTTATGACTTACTGCCTGAACAGATTGGAGACGGAGACGGAGACGGAACCGGACTTGGAATAGCTGTCAAAATATTGAATACACTCAAATTCAATGTTGCGAACACAACGGAATCGCAGACAGAAGAGTTCAACAACTTTAAACTTTTCACGTACGGTACTTTTGACGTTTCAAATTGTATGAAGAAAAAAATAACTTTTTGGGTCGGAAAAAAATATTGTGGTTATTTGTATCGCGAAAAAAATTATTTTTTTTATTTTTTTTGTCTTCAAAATACTTTCAAAGCTGTACAACTGCATTGTGGGCACGTAAAAAAAATAATGTACGACACTTTTTGATAGCTCTTCCAGTTCCGTCTGCAGCTCCGGTTCCAGCATTGTATTCTGTTCAGGCAGTTATCTGTGGGCTAGAGAGCTGTCAGTGTGGCATTTAGTAGAATTGGGGGATAGGCGGCTTGAATGGGGTTTGGCTGTTAGTGCAGGCACATAGTTGACAAAAGACTCTCTTAAAGCTGTCGACTCGGATAAAATCATGCATGCGATGAAAAGAGCTATTGATTCTACCTTCATAGATCCCATTTTATAAAAGTTACCATTTTTTTTATTTTGTTAACAAAACGACAAACTTTTCATCTTAATTTTGTCAAATGTGTTAATGTCAGATTTTGACAAATTTGTACTTCGCAATTTGTGAAAGCTTATCATTTCAGGCCCAGTTTTTCAGTCCGAAATTAGAGTTGAATTGAAACCGATGTTACTCAGTAGATTTTGTGACTTAACTCTGAATTTACTGAACATATATATGTCCATATGTAAGTACATATACAATACATATATACGTTGGATGTTTTTTGTTCCGAGTTTTTAAGGTCGAACTGTTTTCTGAATTACTGTAAATACATGTATGTCCAGTTAAGCTCTCTCCAGTTAAATTCTGGTATAACAGACCACTTAAAATTTGGCCGTAATTGATGAATTTTTACAACCACAACTCCATCAAAATTTGAGTAAGTGAATCCTTGACCTTAAAATAGTGCCCTTGTAAATCAAATAGCGTCAGAAGTATAATTTGTGTTTTTTTTTGTTTCAGAAAAATTTAAGGTAAGTTTGTTCGTTGAGGCCTGAAGCCGCCCCAAAGCATTTCTTGAAAACCCTGAACTCACCCAGGTAATCAAATTCTGTGTTTTTTAAAACCTGGGGGTCGCCCTGAACTTTGGTTGGACTTGCCCTGGAAAAGGTCTTGATTTTTCGCTGTGGCGATTTTAGATAACGAATAAACTACCAAAGAGGCATAGGTTGTGACAACTCTTTGGGTTGTCAAAAAACCTGGGTTAACCCTAAGCTGAGTTCAACGAACAAAACTAATATAAAATTGTTTTAAATTTCTTGATAGACATGTTAAAAAGAATCAGATGTTGGAGATTTTTCTCCTTCAAATAGTGAGCAAGGTTAGGTTAGGTTGAAGTGGCTGTCGGCGAAGAACAGACACACTCACTGCCTAAACAGAATAGAATGCTGGAACTGGAACCACAGACGGAACTGGAAGAGCTGTCAAAAAGTGTCGTACGTTATTTTTTTTACGTGCTCACAATGCAGCTGTACAGCTTTGAAAGTATTTTGAATTTTGAAGAAAAACAAAACAATATTCTTGTCTATAAGCTCAGAATTCACATTTTTTGTTTCCAATATTTTTCTTTTTAATTAATAATTTGTTTGTAGTCGTTTCTACAATGCTTTTTTCCCACGCAAAAAGTTGTATTTTTTCTTCATACAATTTGAAACGTCAAAAGTGCTGCACGTGAAAAGTTAAAATTTTGTTAACTCTACCGTCTGCGGCTGCAGCTCCGTATGCGGCTACGTTCCGTTGTGTTCGCAACATTGAATTTGTGTGTATTGAATATTTTGACAGCTATTCTAGCTGTGGCTCCAGTTCCGTCTGCGTCTCCATTCTGTTCAGGCAGTAAGGTGCATGCTGCATGACTTGAGAGAGCTATAGAGATGCAGATGTGTAAAGTAAAATTCAAAAATATTACGACAATTTTTAATCTTTGGTAAAACCTTTTTAACTCAAAGTATTTCTTTCTTGATATCATATGTCATTTGTGAACTGGTTCAGTTCACAAATGACATATTAATAATAATTCCTTCAAAGGAAGAGTTATAATATTCCTAAGGCAGTTAAAGATTTAATTTCCACTTCAAAAGGTGCGAATTTAATTACAGTTTTAATGAACCCAAGAGCAATGAGCTTGTATAGCCATATTAAATTTCTCCCAATCAAAACATTGGGTTCCGGATGGAAATTCTTTGAAGTTTATAATAATACTCCTTTCACAAACAATTAAATTATTTTGATATACCAAAAGGATTACAAAATTGTCAGGGTTTGATTGTTTAGTTTGTTATTGCGATTTGGGTGGAGGAAAATCAAAATTTTGTTTACAAATGTTAAATTTTTAAGGGCTTTTGAACTTAAGGTAAAGATTTGTGTAGGTATTTTCCTTTATCAGACACTAATACGAAGTGTAAAGGATATTGCAGTCCCGGGCTCGTGGATTCAACTTCAGGTTTTAGCTTATGTAATAGATATCGATTTATGCATAGGGGAGTACCGAGCACAAAGGACCAGCGGGGCACAGAGGACTTTCTTTTTAAAACGATAACTAAGTGACTGCCGAGAAGTTGAATATAATAATAAAAGCCCCCATCTACAATCTCAGTTGGTTATTGTCTATCGTATTTATTTACAAGTGCTCTGAAACGAACTAAATCCAAATTTATTATATTTAAAGAAAAAATTATTTCAACAAAACCACAGAAAGTTGTGCTTGTTTACTAATTAAAGACTTTGCCAATAAGAATATTTTATTATTACAGTAGAAAACAGTGAGTTAAGCGGTATTTTGTGCAATTTTTGAATTTCTTGAAATATTTATGTTCAAACAGGTCGATAACACTTTTTAAAAGGCATTCGTATTATATAGAATACGAACCTGATTAATTTTTGCTTGTTTGGCAGATGCAGATAAAATTTGTTAGTAATTTATTCAATAAAAGGAATAAGTTATTTTAAATACCTACATACATATATGAAAGTTTACTCATAATTATTACTTTTTGAGCAGAAGATGTTTCATACAACCCAGATGGTCCTCTGTTGCAATAGCAATTATAGATATAGGTACCTATTTAATGTTAACACTTTAAGGTATTTGGTGAGCAAATTTGAGCCTTTTTTCTTTGTTCAATTTATTTTAATAAATCGGCAAACGCTAAGTGGTCCTCTGTGCCCCGTCCTCCCCTATTTATATCAAGTCAACTTGTTTTAAAGGTCATAGATTAATCCCAGGCAATTATGTTGTTGAAGTAATTTCACGAATTGAAAAGTCCACTGTAACAGTCTGAATAAGTGGGACTTAAGTGGCCAATATCAAAAGAATTAAGTATTATTAATTAGAGCTTAGTCTTCCTCATTGGCCACTTAAGTACCGCTGTGCCGCTTGTATTTAAACGGAGAATATGCGTTACGAAAATTTTCTTTTTCACAATATTAATTCCAAAAAAAAAACACTGCGTACGTAGTACATCTTATCGATAACTAAGACGATAAGATGATACATATAAAATGGTTTCTGCAAAATTCCAAGAACACATCGAGGACTGAGATCGATAGACAGATGATTGCAATTACTCACAATATGTCAGAAATAAATTGTTTTATTTTCTTTTAAATTTACTGGTATATGTTTCAATCCGACTAGACATTTCTTAATAAGGAGCCATAATTTATCTATATCCTTTAAGCAAATACAGTTTTAAATTTGGTATGTTATCATTTCAATTAAGCTTAATAAATACAAATACAATTATTTACCCTTAAAATCCGCATGCCCAAGACTAATTAACACATAATCACTTATGTAATTACAGACTTATGGCCTTGATTTGGTATTTACTTTTTCTATGCTCCTTGAAAAATGAATTTAAGAATCCGACAAGCACCAGATGCATGTTTTAAATTTTTTGAATATGAAGCATCTGTTTAGCTTACGAGTCTACATATTTTTATTTAAACCTGACAGTTAACAATTTTTGTTTTCGTTTTATTTGTTTTTTTTTTTTATTAAATAAGCGAGATAAACCATTTAATATTATAAAAGATTAAAAATAAAATAAACGAAAAAGTTATAAGGATACATTATGTTCTATATGATTCGTATGTATCAAGCAACGTAGCACTGAAGTAAGTACCTAAAAGGAAGAATCTTGTTATTAAAAGTATTAAAATAAGTTCCTAATGATTTGCTGCATATTCGTGGTATTTAACTTTATAATATTTAATAGAAAGTTTAAGACTTAAAGTTAAAAAAAAGGTTGATTGCATCGAAAAAGTGACAAAATTTCAAGCTTAAAGCGTCTCCTTGACATAGGTATGATATTTATCTTTTTTTGTGCGTGATAGAAAAAAGACATTTAAAATTTAAATGGGGCTAGGAAAATTTTCCCCGCTTAAAGGTCATTTTGCCTGGCATTTGTACATAGAAAAAGGAGATTAGTTTGGTTTGGTTTTCTTACCTAAGTTAAGTGCTTTACTATACACCTCCTCTAGTCATCACATCAAAAACATCCCTTTCTGAATAAGGTAATCAATAGTAATTAGGTAAATCGATAATATAAATTTGTTGAATTTTACCCATTAGAGTTGGTGTGGTGTGATGATATAGTTTTTTTTTTCATAAACAAAAGAGTCATCCAATGGCCCCAGCCTTCAAAATTTTGTCATGCTTACTGGGCTCTTTTTTTAATTGTTTTCTTTGTGAAAAATCTTCAAAAAATCCCATACGGTTCGCTTGAAAATTGTGTTCTCTTGAATGATGGACATAAGCTATTGTTTTTTTTTTTTTCAAATCTTATACCAATTTACAAAAAAAAAAATAACTACAAAACAAGTGAAATAAAAAATCAAAAAGTGTTTAACGAATGCAAAGCAAGGAGACCACGGGTTTGCTAGTTTATAATATTTACTGTTACAAGTTCAAAGACTCTGAAATGAAAGGCTGGCAACCCCTGTGCCTTGATTAGACACTATCTTAAAAACTATATACCTTTTCTTAACAACATTGGCCACTTTTTGCTAAATTACAAAAGTAAAAATATTTTTTTTCCCGCTAGCGCAATTGTTTTGTGAAAAAGAATATACACAATTTTTTTAAAATCAAAATTTAGCTTTCTGCATCGTTTTAAGTTTTCCAGTAAGAAACACTATCCGAAAATGAGTTCGAAAATTTTTACTTTTGTAATTTTTCACTTTTTTGGCCAAAGTAGTTAAGGCTTTAAGGTCTCAAAATTTAAAATTTTCAATGAGGGGTTTCAATAAAGCTATAGCGCCTTCAGCTCTCAAAATTTTTCGCTAACACAGTTTGTCTGGAGGAAAACAAATAAGCCCCGAAATCTCTCTGGACTTACGTCTTTTTACTTGGAAAAACCACAAATATTATTATAGACCGAGAGCTGGTAAACGATTTGCTGCATGGGATTTCTACCAGTGCAAGTAGTGAAGTATTTCAACTTTACAGGCATTACAACGTTATTAAATATAATATATTTTTTATAAGAAACTAGCTAGCGCAAAGGTATGGCGTTTTCGTAAACACATACTTACATAACTAATTCCGATCTAAGCTAGAGCAAAAAAAAAAACGAAATTAGTGCAGTAATATTGGTGCACAAAATTAAATCCGCGTGATGTGTGCTCATTGAATTTATTTTTGGCAAATGAAGTCGGGAAAACTGTCGTTAAATGTGAACGCCAGCAAGGCGACACGTGTCGTTGAATGTGAAATCCCCATAGAGAAGTTCAATCTTTGGTAAATAAGGAAAGTTCAGGAGTTGAGGTGTCATTAAGTTTGTTCAGTGAAGAAATAATAAGAACAGGACAGAACAGAACAACAACTGATTTTGACATTTCTCACAAATCTCTGTTCTAAACTGTTCTAGGTTGTTCTACCTCAAAAGTAAGTATAGAAAATCCTGCTCTAAACTGTTCCAAACAGACTCACTCAACAGCAAGTCAGAACAGTTTAGAACAGAAAATTTCTCACTGAACAACAAAAGCTTGTTCTTTTCTGTTCTAAACTGTTCCAAACTGTTCAGAACAGCCTCACTGAACAATCCTATTGACTTACTTAGAGATCTCAGTTTTACTGTCAAAATATTGCAAGGAAAAAAAATTGGATGCGCATTTTTTGACGGAGAGAAATCTGCGAAACCTCATTTTCCTCAACATGGCTATTAAAAGTGACCTTTCAAAGTAATTTATTATTTTGCTTTCAAAAAGTATAAAGATTAACAATTAAAATGTTCGAGTATAGTTTTTAAGCATTGTGTCGGTCTGAGTTTTAGATTTGGAGGAGTTATTCGAATATAGTGTTCACATTGGCCTTACTTCATTTGACGTCACTTCAAGAGTCGTCAGAATGAGTCGCCTGAAGAAAGGCCAATGTGGACACCGTCTAAAGAAAAATTTAAACGTAACATTTCGACACCTTTTTCAAATAATCCAAAAGAGTCCGTTTTGGATCCGCACACTTCGTCAACAACGTATGGAAGACTCCGCGTACGGATCCAAATACGGATCCGCAAAACTGCGTTTGTCGGCTTACATTATTATGAAAATTAGAATCACCAATGACCCACTTGCGCATGTATTGTGAGAGTGCGAATTCACACACTCAGTGAAAACCGAAACCAGATCGGATCCGAAACGAATCGCAAAAAAAAGTACCCCCACTTGAGCTATACATTACCTACAACAAACCTTTTTTCTTTTTAAGTTTCTTCAATCGAATTTAGCTTCAACAATCAAACAAAGTCTTTTTTTTTTCATTTCAACAGTTTTATTTACTTATCAATTATATAAAAACAATTTAGAAACATATTTTATTGCACTAGAAAAAGATGAAATGAACGAAAAACAGTAACATTTTATTTATGAACCGACCGTTTTTTCAATTTTTCATAAGAATAGAATTTAAAAAAATACAAGAAAAGAGAACCTAAAAAAAACTATGTCTCTGGCAAAGACGAACTAAACAAAGTTGTGAAAAATGTCTGTAGATACAAAGAATTTTTGTAGGTGTGCGTGAAACACTCAGTTTTCCAAAGATCCAAGAAAGACCGAGAAAGTTAAAAAAATAAATAAATTTGATGGCACAACAGCTCATGAAGAACTAGGGCCTAGTGACTTACAACTCTCAACCATTCCTGTGTGCGTGTCTGCAGGAATGGAGGGGACCTACAGTTTATTGCCGAATCCGAACGGCTAACGAGCTCGTTAGACCGAGAAAGTTGGGTAAGTGAATTTGCTTGAAGAGAAACTCTCACTTTGCGCTTAAATCTCTTTTGAAAATCTTATTAAGTTATTTCTTATTTTATCTGGAATTAGTTCATTAAAATCGTTGGCACAACAGCTCATGAAGAACATTCCTACGTGCGGTGTCTGCAGGAATGGAGGGGCCTACAGTTTATTGCCGAATCCGAACAGCTTAAGTGAGCGGCACTTTTATATGACAAGAGATACTCTTGGAGGATTTCTCAATTCCTCGCTAAAAACAGTAGCCCTGAAAAACATATTTAAGTGGCAGCGGCTGGGAATTGAACCTAGACCTCTGGCGGCGTGACAGTTAAACGCACCAACCATTACGCCACGGGCTACTACGGAAACTAAATAATTCATAAAGTATAATCAATACATGCCAAAGTATAATCAATAAATGCTTCTTAATAACAGAAAAATAAAAATCTATTACTTATGTTTACACTTTATTTAATCCAACCCAGGCTTTATATCTTTCTATTAAAATTGCATACATTGTAGGTACATATTAAAGAAAAATATATTAAAAAACAATTGTTTTCTCTTAAATGGTCATTATTAAAATATTCATTTGAAATACTAAAATAGGAACTAGTAAATATTCTTCATGTGGGTTTCAATTATTATTACCTACAGGAAATAGGTATCTACATTTAAGTATGTAAACCAAAAATGCAATATCCGTTCAAAGAAGACATATAGTCTTACAAATTTAATGAGTTTGTCTCCATTCCCTTGATGCTATGGAAATCCAATTAGAAAATGAGGGCTTTTGGTAAATACATTTCAAATCTAAATTGAAATAAGGTAATATTATATGCTTTATCTCAATAATAATTGAATCGCAATTCAAATAATACAGGATTACAATAAAAGAGGATACAAAGGTCAAATGAAAAAATAGGAATTTTTTATGGTTTTATGTTTAGTCAAACTGTTTATGAGTTGTTATTGAAATAAATTTGAATTATATTATGTTCATAATAAATATCAAAAGAAGCTTAGAATCGATGAACAAATTATAATTTATTTATTTTAGAAAAATCATTTAAAGTGTACAAGTCCTTAAAGCGATGTCATTTCAAAACCTGTTATTGAAAATTGTATAGAATTGATGTTAAAAAGTACTTTACAGTAACCTGAAAAATTAAATCGTATGTAAACATTTAATTAAAACCTTTAGAACTTCAAACTCAAATTCTAAATATTTTCATCTACTTAATAGTCTTCAGTTCCTAAGTCACAATCGTGAAGGGCCTGACAAAATCAGGAAAAATAGGTTTATTATTTTTATTACTAAAATTTCACCTGCTTATCTTTTTATCTTAGCCTTGAAATTATATGCTTATGTATTTCATATCTTCCTTTTGAAAATGTCCTAATCATCGAAAACATTTTTGGAAATAAAAAGTTTCTGTATATTACGTATAGGTATACGTATATGCACCTACCTTGGACTTCATCAAAGTTTAGCTAATTCAAAAATGCGTAGGTTTTTGTAAATTAAAAAAAAAAATGCCTTCTTATTTAATTTCTAGATTAAATTGATTCAATTTTTGTTTGCAGTGAACGCTTAGAAGACTCTGACTTCATATAACAATAAATGAAGAAAGCAAATTCTTGGTAAATTTTGATATTTTCATTTCGTAATTAGATTTTGAATTGCACCATTAAATTTTGTTTGTTAAGCGCTTTAAAAAGTTTTGCTGTACCACAATCAAATTCAATTAAATTACATTACAGTGGTTAGGTTAGGCTTTGCAGTAAAAAAGCTGCTGCGTAAGAAAAAAACAACAAAACTAATAACAAGTGTATACCCACCTATTGAAATAGAATATTTAACAAATTTGCATACAAAAATTCTTACTCCTTATGATTTGTGAAATTTTAAAGAAATCTAAAAATGAATATACATATATGCCGCACGCATAAAATCAATTTATGTACATATTTCATCGTCACTTTTTAATGAAAAAAAAATAAACCAAACATGAGGAAACAAAGTCTGATAAATGGTTTGTGTAATCAATTTCCTGAAAGGAAATAAATTGAGTCGTTGTATTGAAAAATGAAAGCATGATGCCACATAAATTGTTCAATTATAAGGAATTCAATCTTTCTTTAAAAAAGGATTATTGTCTTTAGATTGTTGGGAAAGGAACATGCTGAAATGAATATTTCCTTGTTAGTTGTAGATATGGTAAAAAGAAATTGTAGAAGTTCACTATGGCGTATGAGTAATATTTTTTTTTTAATTTTATTGTTTGCTTAGTTACAACCGGAAAAGTGCCTTTCTTAACGAAAGTATTCGAATTAAAACTTCTTCGACTGGTTGTTTTGCTTAATGCTTGACTAAAGCTATCGGTTGGCACCCTCTTTCCAATGGCCACGTTAAAAAAAAGCTTATCATTTGCCTCTTAGAATATTATTCCTAAACACAAACAAAACTTAAATCCATTTAATGAATTGAAGAATGGAAATTTCAAAATGGAACAAAAGCATGGAACACGTTCTTTAAATTGATTAAACAAGTACAAGTACAGAAAAAATTTTAAAAATCGTTGGAGCGATTTTCTAAAAAAAAAATAATTTTCTATATGTATATAAAATTTCTTGAAATATTTAAGAAAAAAAAATTGGTATGCCATTTTTAAGAATATAATATTATACAACTAAAATCATAATTTAAAAAAAATTCATCAACCCGTTTTCAAAAAAATTAATTTTCAAAAAAAAAATTTTAACTTTTTTTTTTTTTAATCCAAAAAATATTTTTCTTGAAAATATTTATATGCAGTATTATTAACACTTTATAGGGCCTCCTTAGTAAACCAAACTGCTGGAGCGAGTAGGTTTGTTAAGAAAAAATCGTATGAGAGGGGGGGTCTATTTCCCCCGTTTAGGCAGGAGGGGCAATTTTCTAAAAAATTGACTTAAAACAGAAAAAAAATATTTAAAAACAACAATTTAAAATGCCATGCTATACCTTTTTGGAAAGTAAGAAATCTCTTCTTTGATTTTCATTTTAAATTAAGTTGTGTTAGTGAATAGTTTTTGAAAAATTAATTTCCAAACTCGAAATTTTGAAAAAAAAAAGTTTCAAACTAATTTTTTTCAAAATTGTATGTATTTAAGTGTAATTTTTGTTTTGAAAATTCAATGCTCTTATTAGCTTTCAGTCAAAAACAGAAAATTGGATGCTAAAATTTCTTTCAGTTTTTGAGAAAATTGAAAATAACAGGAGAAGCAATTTTCTAAACTAATTGACTTAATACAGAAAAAAAATATTAAAAAACATCGGTAATGGCTAAAACAACTTACAATATTTTTTTGTTAAGCCAGATATATGTGCTTTCATTTCGTTTATAAATAAAGTTCTTTTAGTGAACAGTTTTTTAAAACTTAATTTTCAAACTTAAATTTAAAAAAAAAAAAAATTTAAAATTGTGTTCAAACTGATTTTGTTCAAAATTGTACGTTATTTAGTAGTATTTTTATTTTTAATATTCAATACTCCCATCAATTTTTAGTCAAACATTGAAAACCAGAAGTCAAAATGTAGTCTAGTTTTTGAGAAAATTGAAAATAACAAAAGTAAGTTTTCCTTAAATTCGACTCCAATCCGTTATTTTGTTGTTCAAAAGATCCTATTTCTACAAAATATGTAGTAAAGTAGATTTCGTTAGTTTCAATTTTCTCAAAAATTAAAATACATTTTACGATCCAGTTTTCTGTTTTTTATTGAAAATTAATAAGATCATTGAATTTTGAAAACAAAAATTATACTTAATACATAAAATTTTGAAAAAAAATAGTTTGAAACTTTTTTTTTCATTTTTTTTTTCAAAATTTCGAGTTTGGAAATTAATTTTTCAAAAATTATTCACTAATACAACTTAATTTAAATTGAAAATCAAAGAAGAGATTTCTGGCTTTCCAAAAAGGTATAGCATGGCATTTTAAATTGTACCGTTGTTTTTAAATATTTTTTTTTCTGTTTTAAGTCAATTTTTTAGAAAATTGCCAATCCTGCCTAAACGGGGGGAAATAAACCCCCCTTCTCATACGATTTTTTTCTTGTCTTAACCCAACCTACTCGTTCCAGCAGTTTGGTGCATCTTATACCGATCACCCTGTATAAGGTCCTCGTTCTGTTAATCAAGGGCTGTTCATAGCTTCTATCTATACTTAAAGGTTGGTAAACACTTCTCTCTTTTCATTTAATATTCTCCAAAAAAAATTGTATTTTATCATAAGGATTGTGGCATCTTCATTGCGGAGTAAGACTTATATGTGTACACAAATACATTAATAGCAAAGTCCAATGATGATTAAAAGATTTTTCGAATTTTCGTTCAATTTTTAAATAAGTACTAGAAGTAATGTAGTAATATACTTATTGAATAATAATTTTCTTGATTGATTTCTTATTAAAAAATACATATGATCACATCACACTAAAAATTTTAATGCTAAATTTAATCTGAAAATAAATACATATATGTATGTATATTAATGTATGTACCTCTTTTATAGGAATTTAATATTTCCTTTTACAAAATAAATCCTCCAAGGAACATTTTCTTGCAAGCTTTTTTTTTTATTCATTGATGTAAACAAACATAAAAAGATTCTCTGGTGGGTTATAAAATTCCAACGTATCTAAATATTATGTTCCTAACTTTTAAAGTACCTACTACCTGTAAACAAAAATATTCTTTGATTAAAAATTCCATCCACACATCCGTGAAAAATGTACATTTATGTCTTTAAAATAAACTCAAGCTTTTATGAAGGTTTTGTATAAAAAATTCTTGTGTTATATTCTTCACCAAAGAATTTTATAAGTAAGAACGGAATTAAATAAAATGCACGTTTGCTTGCATGAACTTGATCCTATGGCTCAGGGCTATAAGATCGTTTAAAGTATAATGAAATAATTACAAACCCGCCTGGAAAAAGAATCTAGTTTTCAATAAGGCCCTGGCAAGTTTTTCATAGTTACTAACAAGGGTCTAGCAAGGGTTACTATAGGCATTCACTAGGCCCTCGCCAGTTATGAACCTTTTTGCCTCGTCAGTTAAATTCTGCCTAAGCCCTGGTTTCCCATGGTTTTCCATTCAACCATTTCAGATATGGGGGTCAAAGCTAGAAGCTGTCAGTCGCTCTATATTTTATTTATCTAGATAGACATCTCGTTCCTCGATGCCCACCACCCTGGTTGTACACTCTAAATGATCGTTGTCGTGGCCAGTCCATGTCTATGGAAGAATGTTGCTTCGAAGACTTCAGTGTGTTTACCACGTCTCAACCTGCCGATAAACTGACGGTCATCATCCTGGTTGGTCCTGCCTTAAACATAGCTCTGATAGTCCCTATATTCATGCCGTTTGTTTGCATTTACGTCCGTTTTAAAGCATGCAGCGCTTGGTAATGTCATCGTTTGTGCTTCTGTGGCGGTGCGCTTTCTGTTGCTTATATTGCGAGATTGGGATTCAAAAACACGTTTTTTCTTGTTAAAGATGATAGAAGTTCACTAATTTCACTAATTAACCGTGAATCCATTCTATTTTATTTTAATTTTAATTTTTATGACCACTAAAAAATTCTTGCTTCCTGCTTTTATTAATTTTTGTAAGATGATTTCACCAGCACTTTATTAAATAAAAGTTCTCAGAGAGGCACTAATAGGGGTCTGTCATGTTTTCCTCGTCCATGTTTTCCTTTCCGAAAACTTGCTAGGGCCTCGCCTAAACTTGCCAAAAACTTGCCATTTTTCCATGCGGGAAGCTTGAAAGAAAGTGAAAGATATGTTTAAATAAAAAAAAAACTTTTGGAAGAAATTAATTTTGGTATGCAATATTACTTGCATGAATTTAATTTGTTGCGTTAAAAAAAAAATATTCTGTCAAATCCGGAAGTGATTCAAACAATTTTGTGAGTTTTTTTTTTCTGAAAAACTTAAATTTGCTTATCCAAGATTTCTGCTTTGCTATTTATTAGGTGCCTTGAATAAAAATAAATTTTAGACTTTTTTGCACTAAAATACAATTAAAAAAAATGTTACAATATCCAAAATTATATGTAGCTTACAAGCTTAACTTTATTTTAACAATTAAAAGAAAAGTTGTCTCAAAATAAACCTAAGGTACTGTAATTTTTTTGCGGATGCCAAATAAAAGGGATCTTTTGAATTCTTGTTACAGGTGGGGTAACAAAAAATGTCAAATTGATTAAAGTTTATATTAAAAAAATTCTGGAGAATCTAAAAATCCAAATATTATAGTTTAAAAATCAAAAAATAAATTGTTAAAAAATAATTCAACCTTAATCAAGTTTATAATTTATTGAGAAATATTTTGTATTTCCAGAAATTTAATGAAAAACTAAAATCATTTAATTTTCAGATATTTTTTTATATCTATCATTAAAGCTAAAATATCAGGCTACAATAGTGCATCAAAATATTTGGGAAATGTCATAAAAACTCTGACCAAAAACGTGAATGTGGTCTTTTCTTTCTAAAAGAGAAACAAAACTACTTTAATACAGGAAAATGAACAGCCACGAATATGGTACCAAAAAGAAGTGGATTTAAAATATACTGTGAAGTCATTTTAATGTAGGTATTGAAAAATACCAATATGCCAAATATTTAACCTGTTACCTTTCATATCTAATAACTTCTGTTTTAATTATATGATCTCCAAAGCGAATATTTTAAAATGAACATAAAATGTTGAAGGTCCGTCAAGCTGGGTCTACCACATCGGAAATTCAAAAATCTAACTTTGCAGGAATTAGGGGCTGATTTGGACTCAGCTTGACGAGTTTTAGGGTGAAGGGAATTTGGGGCACTTTTGGGATTAGAGCACTAAATTAGCCCCTAATTCCTACATAGTTAGATTTTTTAATTTTCACTGTGGTGGACCCAGGTTGACGGACCTAAATGTTGAGCTTCATGATGAATGTTAAGTCAGAAATGGAAATGCATGTGCATTGTGCAAGTGAGAGTGTCATCAATATTTACCATGTTTGATCTTAAATTAAAAACAAAACGATTATTTTGGTTGAATAGAAGAGTAAGGGCCACTTGCTGAAACGAAACTTAAATATTTAAGTACAACATAAGACCTTATGTGACAGTTTACACTGAAGAAAATGTAGAACATAAGCGTTTACGTTGAACATAAATATTTTCGTTTCGTTTCAGCAAATGGGCCTAATATTTGTTTATTAAAGAAAACATAACAAAATGTATTCTTTGCCTAATAGAAATAGATATTAAATACATTTATATGTACTTCCGAATTTCTAGAGTGGTGTTTAGAACAGCTTATTAAGAATTAATGTTAAAATAGAAGACAAAATTTAAATCATAAAGATTACCTAGTTTTTTTTTTGGTTTTATCTAGGAAAAACAAATAATTTTCAATGTCCCCATAGCTATTCTATGAGTGAAATCATGTAATTTTTTTTTTATTTTGTTAGGGTAGCATATAGGAAACCTAAATCTGACCATCGGCAGGTTTGCCATTATTTTTCTGAAGCCTATTTACCTTCTCAAACAATTGCAATAAAAAAATAATAAATATGCTTTTACCTTAAAAAAAATGGTGAATACAATTTATATAATAAAAATTTACAGATTTCACTCATTGAGTAACCATGGGGACATTGAAAATGACTTTATTTTGCTAGATAAATAAAACACATGACTAATCTTTACAATGTTTACAAATTACTTTCCATTTGGCAAAAAATAAATCTTGTTAATTTTCTTTAACTAAACCCATCATACTTTTCTATTCAACCAGTAAAAAATCGTTTCTTTTTTTTAAATCTGATATCAAAACTCATATAACTATTAGGATAAACAAAAATATGCCCTAAAAACAGTTTTAAGAGCTTATAATTTGCCCTTAAAAATCAATTATATGCCCTTAACAAGTAATAACTATAATTATATGATTATATGCCCTAAAAATATACTCAATATTGCTTTTTAAAATATATTCTATGTGCCACACAATAATAGCACAAAATTCTAGTTATGGTTTTAATTGATTATGCTAATGTGTTTATGCTAGCTTTATAGACGTTAAATCTAAAAACAAACAAAAAATATGTAAGCAGTGTACAAGTGAGATTGTTGAATATAACGTTGCTTGGGCTAAAAGCCATTAAAACGTATTTGAAATAAGTACATACGTTTTTGTTTATAATGGTGAATCGTTTAAATTCATCTACATGGGCTTATTTAAGACATTAATTATACCAAAAATAAAAAAAAAATAAATTTACACGAGTGATTGCCACGGGCTTGCTCTCGTGGCTAACAAACATTTTGGTACCTTTCAACGAAAGAAATGTAAAAAAGTCAGAATTACTGGGAACATGATTTTTTTAAATTTTAGGTTAATAGGTATTTTCTTAATTTTCAAAAGCTATCTATACCTATTGTTTAGGCCGTGTGGGACTTGGGTTAAAATGCGTTAAATGTTATCCGAAGATTAATTTTTGACACTAGTGAGGTGAATCTGTAGGTATACGTAGAAACTTCAAAATTTAATTTTGTATAAAATTTAATAGAAATTTTAATTCAATTCAAACACGGCCTTAAAATATTTAGAAGCACTAGGTTTCAAAATTGAATAAAATCGTTCGAGTCGATTTAACCAACCTAAAAAAAGGTTAATTTTCTAAAAAAAAAAAAAAAAAACTCCAACCCAAATTTCCATTATGCGAATTTTTTTTGACATAACTTGAAGTTAGGTTTTAATTTTTTGGTAATTCCTACCCTACAGACTTATTTATTGAATAAACATTAGAAGACACCGAACAAATTATGATTTTAATGAAAGGTATACAAAAACATGGCAAATTATGCACGTTAAACGTAAATATACAAAAAATATGCATTTTCGACGAAAAATGGCGCTTAAAAGACAGTATTTCTTATAAAACGGATTTCTAACATGGAAACATGGCGCTTAAAAGACAGATTTCTTATAAAACGGATTTCTAACCTAGTCTCGTCTTAATATTGTTGCTAGAAAAAAATATGCTCTGGCATATTTTTGGTTGTCCTAGATATTACATAGGTAAAACATCGTTTTCAAGCAAGCTCTAACCCTGCTTGCACACTTAACTGCATCACTGGCCTTTCTTATAAGACCGCATTGTATTCTGTATGGAATAAAAATAAATACCTATCATTTTCATTTTCACAAAATCACAACCTACCTACATACCTCCATAACTATGTAGATGCATACACACATATAAAACATACAAAAATCTGGCAGAAACCTATCCACTTTTGTTGATTGCCTTGTGTGTTCATTTGTCTCCTTCTGAATACTTGTGTTTTTTTTTTCCCTTTTTGAATATTCTTCATGACCATTCTCCACTGAAGCTTGCCTGTTGACGACGAACAATACTTTTCTTTCTTCGTTTTTTCCCCGTATACGGTATACCTACGCCTGCTGTAATTCATCGCTTGTGTTCGTTTGTTTATTTTTATCATTCTAGTAATGTTTTAGTAACACCAACCAAAAATTTGATAGTTGTCCCCCTATACGCTGGAGTTCATTTTTCATATTCTAAGCTCATGTGTTCATTTCAATCATTTCGGTCATTCCTTTAGTAACACCAACCAAAAATTTCGTTGTGATGTCCTATACGCTGGAGTTCATTTCTGATTTATTGAATTTATTTCATTTAATCATTTTGGTAACACCACAACTCTGTCAAAACGATCCTATAAACATTTTCAATGTTAAAATAAGAATAAATCTTTTCCATTATCAAACAAATTTTGTTGACCTCTTAGGAAATATATGAAACCGAATTTACTCTTTAAATCAACATTGCAGACACCCTATGTATATTTAAGCTTCCCTAAAGATATTCTAATGAAGGTTAATCAAAAATGACTTACTATAAGGGGGTTTTAATTAACTTCCCATTGGAAGTTATTGTAATCGGTCCGATTAGTGAAATTGAAAACTTGGACATTTCTTGACGTTTCGAGGTCTCTGGATTCGGATAAAATTGTTTTTATAGAGATGTCTGGTGTACGTACGTTCGGAAGATTTTTTTCGCCGACGATATCTTGATAAATCATAGAGATATCGACTTCAAATAAATTTTATTTTACAGATAATAAGGCCAGACCGTGCAGAAAGGATTTTCAGAAAAATTCAATCGGCGGTTTTCTTATTACAGTAATTTAAAAAAAAAGTTGTAAAATGGCTTGTTTCTCGAATATCTCTAGAACAAACAATGCTATCGACTTCGGCCTGGTTTCATTCTATGCATAATGACGTAGTGTTATAATATTGGTAATACGTACAAAAAAAATCAACTCACAGTTTTTTTTTATTAAAAAAAACCATTAAAAATTGTTAGTTAATAAATATCCAATATCTTGAAAACATAAAACGATATTTTATTTCATACACAAAGTTATAGTTGATAATCGTTAAGTTGGTAAAAAAATTCAATTAACGTTTTTTTTTTCTAGGCCAAAAAAAAACTGCTAAAAATTGTTAAAAAATATTTTTCGACTCGAATGTCTCGAGAACAACCAATGATATCAACTCCGGGAGTCTACACACAATGTCATAATTAGTAATTGATAAAGTTTGTAAAAAAATTCAATTGATGTTTTTTTTCTATGCCAAAAAATCTGCAAAAGAAACTGCTAATAATTGCTGAAATTTTTGTTTTGCATATATTTAGAGCAAACAGTCTTCCCTTCATTGCACAATTGATAAGTTTTTCGAAGATTTTTAATTGGTAATTTTCTTATAAAAAATAACATCGGGTGTCGAGTTTCAAAGGGAACCAATGGGAAGTTCAGTGTGGGTCAAAACCCAGCCACTTTTTTAAATTTAGCTTAAGTTGATGAAAAATGTCAAAAATAAAAATATTATAACAAGTATGTTAAAAAAAATAAACAAATTTGGTGGTACAAGTCAGAACAGCTCATGAAGAACTAGGGCCAAACATTCCTGTATTCGTGTCGTGTCTGCAGGAATGGAGGGGACCTGCAGTACAGTTGGTCATCAATAGAAGAAAAATGTAGTTTTCCCCTTACAAAAACTCAAGTTTTAACAACAAAATTAAAAAATTATAATAACTTCCGCCTTAATAAAAATATCTCTTAATTTGTTGGTGACCTTTGCTCATTAAATAAATCCTTCAGATACAGTGACCGCATAAAAATAGTTAAAAAGATCGTAAAGCAACACAAAAAACAATTTTTTGAAATTCATTACTTTATATTAAGTCAAGGTTCCTGTTTCATATACCATTAACTAAACTTAAGAGCAACTATAATTTTCAATTTCATTTTCAATTTATCGACTTTTATAGGTAAAATAGAAAACAGTTATAGGACTACCTTTTATATTTATGTAAAAAATATCTACGACAGTAAAACTTTCATACGAGAAATTGGAAGGAACTATGTTTTAATAACGGTATTATTTTGTATCCTTTTTATGAAGAACCAACAAAGGGTCCTATGTATAATATTGTCATAATAAACTAAGATAGGATGACAGTGAGATAAAGGTTCTCCGAACTTAATCATTTTGTTACCTGCTATTAGACTCTAAATGTGAGATGTGACTTAAGTGATTATGGGGTTAGTTTTTGTTAGGCTTATCGGATTTGGAACAGTAAAAAGATCTATGAAACGCCTGCCTGTAAAAACTTAACCCTAATCAATCAAATAAAACAAAGACGTCTGGGTTAATGTGGTATGTGAAGAATCAATTTGCTTTTGGCCTTTCTTTGCCTTTCGACTTAGTTAGGCCTTATTATATGTACATAACATATGTATGTTTCACCAAATTGATAAATTAGGTTAAATAAAGAAAGGGTATTGTTGCCGTTACTAATTTAGTTAAGATAGTTAGTCTGAATTAAAGCATCAAATGAGATAGAAAGGAAATAGTCGATCAAGAATGTATCACACGTTCAAGGATTCTTCTTAACAGCTATCGAAATACGCCTTTTTGGTCTGTAATATTTGCCCAACATTTTTATATTACCTCATTTTCTTAACCATTTTTGGAAACTTGTTGAGAATGTTATACCTACAATCCTACATATATACCTACTAATTTTTGTATTCCTCGGCTATCCTGTTATCAGGCCTTAACTGCGGCGAAGACCGACGCTGGTCCTTTCATTCTATCTATTGATTTGACGGAAAAAAAAATACATGTGAAGTTGAGGTAGATTTATTTTTACCGAAGTCTTTCCTTAAAATAATAAAAAAAAAAAAAACTTGTCAAGGATATTTATAGATTTCTTTCTCTTGGGTCTTGTAAGTTATAATTATTAAATCGTCTACTTGGGAATTCTTTTTTACTAAGCTACCTACATAGCTTAAAATGTATCAAGAACCTTTATTGTTTTAATAAACGTGCTGTCTTTGATAAAAAGTTTTTTTTCTTATGGGATTGTTTGGTGGAATTTTTATTTTAGTTCTTTTTATTTAAGGATTAGTTGCCTTGAAACTGTTGAGATTACAAAAGGTGAGAGGGACGTGATGTCTAAAAAACTTTTAAATGATTAAATTGTTATGCATTGTTATGGGAAACAATATACCAAGATTTATTTTCAGGTATTTATGATTTTTACTTCCGATTAACATATGTATGTAGGTACTATAGGGCAAGTTTTGGATTCGTACAAAAAATCGAACTCGAGATAACAATCAAACTTGACATTACGATGATAGAGAACACGAAAAATGTGGGTCCTGCAATTCCGTCTGTATGTCTGTCTGTACCTCGGCCTACAGCCTAAACCAGTGAAGCTATATATTTTCTTCAAACTTGGAGAATAAGACTTTTGGGTGATTTCCTACTGGATAAAATCGAGATTTTTTTTAGGTCAAAAAATAACGGTAGGTACTTGCCATAGAAACGTTATTTATCTTAAAACTACTCTAATGATTTTTTTTTAATTTTTGCGTGTACTATTAATGGTATGGTCTACATTTTGATGACAAAAAATACCAAAAACCGTTTTTATTTTCGACTTTTTCATCCAAATGTTTATTCTAAAAGTTGTATCAAGTGTGAATAATACTGCATACAAATATTTTCAAACAAATATTTTTTGGATTTTTAAAAAAAAGTTCAAATTTTTTTTTTTAAAACCATTTTTTTGAAAACGGGTTGATGAGTTTTTTTGGAATTATAGTTTTAGTTGTATATTTTTATATTCTTAAGACTGGCATACCAATTTTTTTTCTAAAAAATTTCAAGAAATTTTATTAACAGATATAAAAATTAATATTTAACAAATACGCTTCAACGATTTTTAATTTTTTTTCTGCATAAATTCACGTTTTTTCAAGAATTGAGATCACGTTCTTCATTCTGAGATTAAGTATAATCAATTTGAAAAAAAAACGTGTTTTATTCTTTTTTCAATATTCTTCAATAATTTTTACAAATAAAAAATGTTTGACTAGTTTTTTAATAAAAAACAGAATAAATATTCAAACAGAACTAATAAAACCAGCTGATCAAAAATACTTTTTTTGGCTTCAATAACTTTAACAAATAAGGACTAATTAGGACTTTAACAAATTGGGCCTGGGTATACATATGTATGTTTATATACTACAAGCTCCCAGGCCGTTAATTTTCAATTTTTTTATATGAGACAGTGAGTAGAAGGAAAACTTGCATTTGAAACATTTTAAAACACATACATAATTAAAAAAAAAAAGTTAAAAGTAAGACAAAATGAATTTTTTCAGTATTTTTGACTTAAACTTTTTTTCGTTAAAACTTAGGTACATTATTGTAAAATACAGATAATAAAGTTTGCTTTCTGAGCAAAAATTATGTTGACCTGTCTAGTGTTTAACCCCTGAATTGTAGACAATTCTTTAAAAAATGATATACAGGCTGCTCCGCCATACGGTTTGACAAAAAGCTAGAAAGTGTAGGTTGAGTCGAGACAAGAAAAAAATCGTATGGGAGGGGAGTCTTTTTTCAATCGCTTAGGCGAGAGGGAATTTTCTCAAAAATCGACATGAAAAAAAAAAAAAAAAAACATTAAAAAACAACGGCATAAATTACAATGTCATACTATATCAAATATTATTCAATTATTTTTCAAACTTTAAATTTTAAAAAAATATTGAAAAAAATTGTGTGCAAACTAATTAGTTTTCAAAATTTTACGTTATTGAGTAATATTTTCGTTTTTTTTTAATATTCGATGCGAGGAAGTGACAAATCGTCCAAGAGTATCTCCTGTCACACAAAAGAGCCGCTCACCTTAGCCATTCAGATTCGGCAATAAACTGTAGGTCCCCTTTATTCCTGCAGACACGCACACAGGATTGGTTGAGAGTTGTCACTAGGCCCTGGTTCTCCATGAGCTGTTGTGCCACCAAATTTATTTTTTTTTAATATTCGATGCTCCTATGCCGTTGTTTTTTTAATAATTCTGTTTTCTATTTCAAGTCGATTTTCTAGAAAATTGCTCCTCCACCTAAACGGGGGAAATAAATCCCCCTCACATACGATTTTTTTCTTGTCTCGACTCAACCTACACGCTCTAGCTTTTTTTCATACCGTATGAGAATCGCCCTGTGGTGCGATTTTTTTCTATAAAATGTTAACTATTGTTGATCTGTCAAAAAAAAAGTTTTGAGCTGTCATTGTTAAAAATGTTACACTTTGTAAAATTTCATTTAGGAACGCTCAGTTAAAAATATTATTGATCTGTCAAACAAAATAGGTTGCAAAAAATAATGCGAAATACATGAATGAAAATAAAAGAAAATTTGTGATGCATCAAATTTATTGGAAACATTATTATTACAACTTTAAAAATGCACACAATTTATAAATTGAATTCGTTTATTGATTTATTTGTGCACAAAATCGAATCATCAAGCAAAATTGACAAAATGTTTGCAACTTCTTGCCATTCCAAATATGTATATACGGACGTATTTTTTTGTAAGAAATCTACCTTATCGACAAATTAAACAGTCAGAAAAAAGAAAATTAATCAGTAAATAGCAGAAGATAATTATAAAAATCAAAATCGACAGTAAAAATAAAATAAAAAAATACGGAAATTTAAGTAATCGAAAGGAGAAAAAGTAAACACAAGATAACCGCAAAATGAAAATCCAAACTCAGCTGCTTTTGACAGATTAACATTTTCAATTCATATCGACGAGATGTGTATACCATTCTGATACATCAAAAAATCTACAAAAGTTATAGGCACCATTTGAGGACACTCAGTCAACACAAAATCTGAAACTGTTATTGTTAATTCTTAAATAATTAAAAAGTTATAAATATGGCAAAAACTACTGCTCTTTCTGTTCTATTCTAGTATTAACTGAATTTTTCGATTCCCCATATCAACCTTATAGCACAATTAATTAAAATCCCTAGGTACAGCTTGATTTTATAAGGAAAGGAAAACTTGTGCTATACATAATCATATAAATCGCTACTAAGAGATATGCTTAGCACGTGCCCTTCAACAAATAAAACAAAAACCCAGAGAACACATTCATAAATCTTGAATATGATTTTTTTTTCTTGAAATTAATTGCAAACTTTTTGAATTATCTTTTTTCAACATTCACTAAGTTAGAATTCCAAAAATAGGAAGAAAAAGAAGAAAAAACAAATACGTATTACATATCTTAAACAAACGGAAGTAATGAAAAAACAACAATTTGCATAGAGAAATTTAATATAACAAGCATTCATATGGAAAAATATTGTAACAGTGAAGAACTTCAAAAGTCAATTCAGCATACATATATGTATACATAGAACACCCATTTGTTTGGTTGAAAAAGATATTTTCTGAAATATTATGCATGACACTGCTGTATAGTAAGTAGACTTTATTAATATTATGTTGCTTATTGGTATTCACAGCATAAGCTACTGAGTTACAAAACTTCTTGGATCCAAAATGCAAATATAACAGTTGAAATGTCATACTTCTCGAAAATGTCACCTTCATTGCTCGTCCTCTTAGTTTTTGTTGCGAGGGATTTAGTTTTACATATTTGAAGGAATTGCATATTCAAATACATAGTTGTTGTTTTTTTTCATATTCCTGCTGGCTTTGAAATTTATTCAAGTTTTATTTTTGTCAAGGATAAGAAAGTGTTAGCAATTTGCTTTGCTAATGATGAACTGGAAGAAATGGTTACACTACAGTTTATGTAAGTTACTTTCTTGAAGGCTTTTTATGGAACGAAAACAAACAAAAATGAATGAAATAACACTTCTGAAAAAAGTCCTAATGGCTATTTTATTGTTAGCGACAAAATGCAAAGGAATCATTTCTTATGCATTAATACGGAATGAATATTTTATTGGTTTTCAAGACGAGAATAAGTCTGTGTGTTCTAAAAAAAATAAAACTTCAAAATTAAATGTTGCCCCGAGATAGTTTGGACAATACCAGTTATATTCATAAACGTTATCTAACTTTGGACAGCCGACCAAGGTATATTTAAGTTGTGTCTAAGCTTTGTGTAACTGCTTGAACAGAATAGAATGACGGAACTGGAGCCGCAGACGGAAATGGAAGAGCTGTCAAAAAGTGTCGTACGTTATTGTTTTTACCTGTCCACAATGCAGCTGTACAGCTTTGAATGTATTTTGAAGAAAACAAAAGAAGATTCTTGTGTTCAAGCTCAGAATTCACATTTTTTGTTTCCAATAATTTTCCTTTAAATAAATAATTTTTTTCGCGAAATAACCATAATATTTTTTTCCGACACAAAAAGTTGTTTCTTTTCTTCATACAAATTGAAACGTCAAAAGTGCCGTACGTGAAAAGTTAAAAGTTGGTGAACTCTTCCGTCTGCGTGTTCAGCTCCGTATGCGGCTACGTTCCATTGTGTTGGCAACATTGAATTTGCGTGTATTCAATATTTTGACAGCTATTCCAGCTCCGGCTACAGTTCCATCTGCGTCATCATTCTGTTCAGCCAGTAAAGTGAATGTTAATAAAATATTAATCAATTAAAAACATCGCACGACAAAATTCAGGACTGACTACCGCCAAATTCCAATAAACCATTAAATGTAAGAAGTTTAAACCCCTCTTCCAGGAGTTAATCGCTTAATAAATACCAATTTGACGATTTTGCAAAAAAAAAAAACATAGAAAACATTGCACGACAAAATTGAAATTGTCACAACTAATTCAGGACTGATGAATGAGAAATTATCAAACAATAAACCATTCAATATATAAAGTTTTTACCCCTTTTCCAGGGGGTGTTTCGCTAACTTGATACCAATTTCACAATTTTTCAACAAAAAAAACGTAGAATACATCAAGCGACGAATTCAAAATTGTCACAATTAATTCACACCTAATTAACGGCTAATTATAGAGCTGTAAAACATTCGCAATAAGAAGTTTTTATACTTTTTGCAGAGGTTGCTTTGCTCCGCTAAGTTGATAATAAGTTAGCAAAGCAACAAGAAAAAAAACTCAGAAAACATTGCGAGACAAAATTAAAATTGTCACAACTAATTCAGAACTGCTGAACGGCTAATTTATTAATCAATAAGCTATTCGATATGAGATGATTTTACTCCTTTTTGAGGTGCTGCTTCGCTAAGTTGATGTCAACTTAGCAAAGCAGAAAAAAAAACATAGAAAACATCGACCCACAAATTCGAAGTTATCACAATTAATTCACGACTAATTAACGGCTAAATATCCGCTAAATAATTTTTAGATCGGCGAATGTTGTTTCGCTAGCTTAATACTCTTCTCTAACTTGCATGAAAAGAAAGAAAAATTAAAATTGTACCATGGAGGAATATATCGTCCGGAATGCTTAACACTATTTTTTTTTTTTTTTGGAAACTATGTAAGTGTTTTCGAAACGTTCGTTGGTTTTCAAAACATTGTACTTCAAAACTTTGTCTTTTGACCCCATTATAAAGGGTGTTCGGTAATCGGTATAAGGTGTACCAAAATGCTAGGGCGAGTAGGTTGGGTTAAGACCTACCTACCTACCTTCTTCAATTTTCATTTTTAATTAAGTTGTGTTAGTGAATAGTTTTTGAAAAATGAACTTTCAAACTCGAAATGAAAAAAGAAAAAATTAAAAATTTAAAAAAAAAAAATGGAACTAATTTTTTTCAAATTTTATGATATTGAGATTAGTTTTTGTTTTCAAAATTAAATTCTCTGCTCTAATTAATTTGCAATACAAAACAGAAAACCGAAAGCTAAAATGTATCTTAGTTTTGGAGAAATTAAAAAAAAATGAAAATTACTTTTTTCAAAGAAAAACATTTTTTTTTTGGTTTTCCCAAGTTTGATCTGCTCAGGTCAATTATTAAATTAGCGGATTATCCCCTTTTTTTTTTATTGCATACCCGATTTTAAGCAAATAATTAAATAAAAATAAATCAGATTAACTAGATTTTACCTTTTTTGAAAAAAAAGTACTTTTAAATTTTTTTTAATTGTAGCTCTTGCAAGTTCCATAGATTCTTTAATTCAATTGATATCAAAAGTTCTTAACGTTAGACTGAACATTAATTATGTAGGAAGTGGTTTTTGGTAAATGTTTATACATAGTCATCAAAGTAAACACGAATGTAAACGAAAACAAGAAGATGTAAATTCTCCAATACAATATTTAACCGCGACAAGAAAACTGAAGATATACATTTATACATACATATTTAAGCATGAAACGCTGACAAAAAGTGCAAGCAAATAAAGACCTTTCCTTAACTAAAAGTTATAGAAGCATAAAATGAAAACTGTTAAGAAAATTTTTTAAAAGAAAAAAAATCTATACATATAAAAAATTAGTAGTTTCCATGTAATTTGACAAATAACATGGAATTTAAAATACTCCAAAGTGAAAGGGATATCTTTGAGAAAAGTAAAATTGTGAATTCAATACAGAGAGCAAGGACCACAAGAAAATAAACTGATTTAAAAGAAACACTTGAAAGCTGTGGCGATGATGGAGAAGAGCACGGATAAGTTCACAATTAAGTTGAGTACAACATGGGTCGCATAGGTCATGTATGAAAAATTGTGGTAGGTAGTATTAATAATGTACAAATAAGAATACAATTTCATAAAACAAATCATCTCTATAAACCGTTTCTAAATATTGAATTTTTAAAAATTTATTTTATATTTTTTTTTAATCAAAAACATAATAATCAAAAATATAAAAAATGGTGCATGAGTATGAGAGTTGGCAACGACACATTTATTGATGTCAATGTCAGGATGAATATTTAAAAAGGCTGCACGGTTGCTGTAGGACATTCATGCGAAAATGGATGCAGTTGCACCAAGGCTGATTTCCAATGGCGCGTTGGGCGTCGCTTTGACAGATTTTTCTGTCAACGCGAAAGTTCACACATTGCAATTTATGCAAAATGTTTACAATGACGCGTTGGGCAGTAATGTTACGATTTGGCACCTATTAGAATGTACACAAACCAACGTAACATAAAATTCAACTTCAGCGCGCGTTTTGACAACTCAACTCATGTCAAACTCCTTTCAACAAAAAAATCGATCTGTTTAGATAAAAAAATTGATTTTTCTGGACAAATTCCTCCTATTGAAAGAAAAAAAAATCGATTTTGTTTAGAAAAAAAATCGAATTGTTTGTTGAAAGGAATTCGACATTACACTCCTGTAGGTTCATTTTGATTTTCATGACACTTCACTTGTTTTTAATTAGCTGATTCTCTTCAAGTCGTCTGTCATGTCGATGCGTTCGTAAAGCTTATAAACGTAACGTAATCGTCTCTTACGCGAACGCGCCAATAGAAATCAGCCTTCAAACAGTGCGGTAGAATTTATAAATTAAAAGAACAATTCTGAAATTTATTATGTTGCTTGTTTATTTTCCACATTTACGTTTTTCACAGAATTCAAAACAACTTTGACATACGTACATATGTACGTTCTAACGTGCTTTTTGTTAAATTTCAGTTAATCATTATTAGAGATGCACTTGTATTATTATCTATGAATAACATAACTTTAAGTTTAATTATTGGCAAAGACAAAATCAAACCATCTCAAATAAGTAATATGTCCCAATTCCCACTTTGCCGTTCAACAGGCAGCTTTTTCTTTCTTCTCTTTTACAGATTATTAAGAATTATTTTTCAAATTTTCATACATATAGTCCCGGAAGGTTAACATTTGTCATCTAAAAGCACATTTATGCGACTCAGTCGTGCTTCCTTTATGTAAAAATTGAAGAATTTTTGTGTAGTATGAAAGGTGTTAATGTTGATGCTTCTGAAGAAAAACAAGAAAAAAAAACATTTTAATATCATAAATTATTCTGCGACCTGTTTTTATTTTAGCAAAATTTATGAAGTCCATTTAAGGCTTAATAGACTGTAACGTAGTGAATTCTTGCGTTAAGAGAAATATAAAAAAAAAGCACTAAGCGCTTTATAAATAAAACAACGAAAAGAATTTGTAACAAAAGGTAATGATACGAAAATTATATAAATCAAAAGATAAATTTCCATTTGTGTAAGTTTTAAGTTTGAGGTGGAGCATTTTAATGGAAAACAAAGGTTATCTTTAAATGTAAGTATTTATTAAGTTTGATATTATGATTTTGAGTTAAAAAAGGTTGAAGCGGTGTATTAAACATTAAAGGATGCAAAAGAGAATGGGTAGTTTCTTCTAGTGGTATCTTATGTACTTTATTTATGAAGCTATTTTCGTAAAAATAAAATTTATTCAACTCGAAGCTCTTGTATGGGAAGAGATTATCGCAATAAATTTTTTTATAAAATGACAAATCTTAAAGAAAAATTGGTTAAATATAAAATAAAACCTTTTCAGAAAGGATTGAAAATGTCTAAATGACTAAATCGTTTTATTTGCTTTTTATCGCTGAAGGCATCGATGGATCAACGGAAGAATTTTTAAGTTAATTTTGTTTGCTTTTGAGTTTTGTGAACATACATATGTAGAACATACACTTGCGAGCAAAAAAATGGAATCATCCCGTTTCGCCTTTTAAAAGCAACAATTTATATATGGATACAATTAATATCTTAGAATGTTAATGATCACGTTTAAAGCTTAAACTTCAATCTTTAAATTAGAGGTAGAATTAAAAAAATCTATTGGACAGTTTTGGCATTATTCGCCAAAATAACGAAAATAACAAATTATACAAAAAAAAAAGGAAGCATTCGCAGGAAATATTGATGCGCGCCCATTATTGTTTTTTGTTTATCGGTGTGCTGTTATAAGTGAACTGTGACATAATCTCGATTTAACAGGCTTTATTATCATGGAAATAAATGCATACCACACCTGCAGAATGTAGCTCAACTTGTTACGATACTGCGACAAGGAATAACCCAACGTGTTGTGGCCCGTCATCTCCATCTTAGCAAATTCTGTGTATCAAAGGTCTACAAAACGTTTAGGGAAACTTGATAGTTTGTGTGAATGTCAAAATCTGGACGTTTCGCCGGTGTACCACTTAGACTAGGCACGCAGTTGCGATTTAAAATCGTTGCGATTAAAAAATCGCGATCGCAACAATTTTTAGCTGTGCACGCACTTGCGATTTGTCTTTAATCGCTATCGCTATTAATACATCTTTTAAAGGCTGTGCACGTACTTGCGATTTAAAGTCGTTGCGACTGAAAAGTCGCTCTAAAAATGGAACCTGTTTCATTTTTTTTAAGCACCGCGCTTTTTCAGTCGCATGTGCGTGCACTCCCATTAAAAATCATGTGTTTCATTTCTTGCGACTGAAAAATCGCGCGACTGACAATCGCTAGTGCGTGCATGTTTATTTCTTTCCGCGACTACGATTTTTAAATCGCAGAAATTTTAATCGCAAGTGCAGTAGCAAACATGTAATTGCATTTGTTTCATTTTATTTTGCGACAATCGCGTCGCTTGAAAAATGGAACAAATTTCAGTAGCAATTTCTCGATTGCAAGTGCGGTCACTTACATATTGAAACTCATTTGTTCTGTTTCTTGCGACTAAATAATCGCGCGATCGAAATCGCAACTGCGTGCTTAGCCTTAGAGATATGAAAGATTGATTCATCGCAATGACTTTTCCCCAAAATCGTCATTTAAATGGCATTAAACGTCTAACAGCAGTTCAAACAGGTACGAGGAACAATTGATAGTGAATGGACAGGTAGAAGACGACTTAAAGAAGCAGATCTTACCCCAAATGACCTGTCAGGGGATCGAAATTGACTGCAAACCACCGACAAGGTTGCCTACGATTTTCTGTAATGCACTACGATTGGGAAGTTGAGCAATGGAGGCGAGTTATGTTCTCGAATGAGTGCAAAATTAGTCTGCATGGAAGACAATTTTTTTTTTGTTTGTTTTATTTCATTTTTATTTTTCTATTCGCACGGAAGACTACCTGGCGAGCATTTTGGACAAAGCTGTTTTGTCGAAACCGTGACTTACGGGGGAGGATTTTATATGATACCAGACAGGCATTTCAATTGAAGGTTTGAGCTGGTTTTTGTGACTGGTGGTCGAAGGGGGTTTGACGTCGTTACTTATGCTGGATATATTGCCAAAGATTTCGTACTAATACATGATAACGCTCGATGCACCACTGCGCGGGGAATAGTTGGATTCCTTAGGGTATGTTGGTATGGCCACGATGGACTGGCTGGCGCTAAGCCCAGACTTAAGCCCTGTTGAGCATTTGTGAGACGAGCTTCAATGAAGGGTTAGAGCCAGAAATCCAGCCCCTGAGACCATTAACAGCTGAAAGCGGCACTAGTGGACGAATGGGAAAGAATACCGCAAGAGACAGTCAAGAAACCCATCAGGTCAATGAAAAATCATTTCGAAGCTGTAATTAGAGCTTAGGCGCGGTAATACAAGGCACCGAAACAATAAATTTTCCTTAATTTTATCGTTAATGTTTAATTTTCGAGCTCCTGTTTAAATTTCACTTTATTTTTTCTTACAAGCTTCAATTATAACGATTATCTCTTGAAATCCCGAAGTGTTTATTATGTTTTTAACCTTGATTGAAAGCTTATGGTTCCAGCGTTTTAACGATGCCATAAACACTCATGCATGTCAATTACATTGAGAGCAGTTATTGCTCGCAAGTTTATTTGTATGTATTTATTTATTTGATCTTTTTAAGTATAAAAACATTTTAAATAAATAATTAATTTATTTTTTACAATTCAAAATAGCTTTTAAGGACCTTATAATAGCCCACAAAAATTGGCGTTTCATTCCGGCGATCTCACTGTATACAATTTGTGTTGTTAAAAAAATGTTCGTATTTTTTTTTTTTTTAATTTTGAATTTAGGTTTTTAAACTGTAGGTCTCTTATATTCCTGCAGACACGCACACAAGAATGATTGAGAGTTGTATGAACCTAGGCCCTGGTTCTTCATGAGCTGTTGTGCCACCAAAAACAAATGGCCTGTAAAATCTTAGATTGTTTGCAAATCGACTTTTACCTTTTATCATTTTCACTTCGTATTTTGGACCTTTATAATTAATGTTTTCATAAATAAATATTCAATTTATGGTAGGTATCTTAATAAGCAGATATACATACCTAAAATGGAATTATGTATTTTATTTCGGAAATGCTCATTCCTGTTACTGAAGCTTCCATTAAAAAATCATTTAATTTTTCCGTCAGAATTGTCATACCATAGATACAGACTGCATATTACTTTTAAAATAATTGGATAGCCTCACATGAAAGTCGAATAATATGACTATCTGTATGTCTATGACTGACTCATATTGCATTAAATTGTATGCGATATTCAGCTTCAATTAAAAATTCAAATATTGAATGAAGTCATGACTATAAAGTGCAAGTATTTTGGTTAGGTATATGTGTAGAAACATTGAGTTTTTAATCATATCAGGGATTTCTTTAAATTGATGTTCGTTTTATTGATTTTAGTCGATGTCGTCGCGTCGGTGGGTCTTTCTGTTTGAGTGAGTGCATAAATGATAGTCTGCTTTAGAAGCGGAGTCTAGTCGAAATTTCTATTAAAAAACCTGGGTTGAGGAGTTAACCTGAGAAACACCATATGTCATCTCAACACCAATTCAACTCAACTCAATATCTCAAATCTATGAACGAAAAACCTGGGTCGAAAATCCGACGCTAATCCAACTCGACCTCTCGATCCTGAATATAAACGTAGTAAGTTTTGCTTTTTTGTTTTCTTCGAAATTTCGAAAAAATTGCTTTAACGATTTTTTTTAACTTCAATTTAAAATTATTTAAGTAAAATTGCGTTTCAAGTTTTTAGATATGTATAAAGTCAAACTTAGAAAGTTTGCCACTCTCTATCTTTTAAGACACTTAGGCCCATTTGCTGAAACGAAACTTAAATATTTATGTTCAACTTAAGCGCTTTATGTTCTACTTTTTCCTCAGCGTAAACTGTCACATAAGCGTTTAAGTTGAACATAAATATTTAAGTTTCGTTTCAGCAAATGGCCCTTAATTACTGAGAGTCAGACCTTTGAAAACAAATTTTCAAAGTTTCAAGCTGAATACTTCTCCTTTCGTACCAATACCAACACTAGTTGAAATAAATCGATTTAAAAAATTAAAGGGTTTAATGGGAGGGGGACATCGGGAGAGAAAACGCCAAAATGTCCATGGATACGTTTTTGACTTTGGGAAACAATAAATGGCAAGGTCCAGGTCCAGCCTGCTTTACAAATTGTTGTGTTGTCAAAATCTAGTTTGACTGTATTGTTATGCATATGCATGTATTGTAGGTATGTAGGGTACAAAAGGTTTCATCAAAACCACGAAATAAAACGAAAAATATACTAATTTTAAAGATACTTAAAACAGTTGTTTTTCCACCCCACTTTTTTTTTCATTGCCTCGCCTCCTGCATTTTATTTTATTTTAATGCAGCAAGATGAATATGCTGGAAAAAGAAACTTTAAATGGTTTAGGTCTAGGTAAGTATAACACACATGTTCTACTCAATAAAATGTTGTTCAATATTTTTTTTTTTTATTTCAAGGTTATATAGGTACCTTTCCCGAGGTTCTCCTAAATATTTCATAAGGTAAATCGTGTAGAAAGGAATGAAAATCACAAGATACCTACACAGTTACTGAAGCAGATATTTTAGGTATGTGTATATGTACATGAGATCCTTTGAAAAAAAATGGTTTACTTCATTTCCTTAGGTAAATCCGATAAATGTGAGATTGAAATTTATTTTTGCGGCGTACTTCGATTGAAACGATATTTTTTTTATATTCAGATACCGAATACATATATGGTATTAATTAATAATTTATTTAAATTAAGAAGTGTTTGCAACCAAATACTCAAAACAACACGGGTCAATTTAATTAAACTCATTAAATTCATGAAATATAATATGTTTATATGTATGCATATTAGGGTGGCGCTCATTTTGGCAATGTTCGAATTTCATGCAAAATTTCATTGAAATCGGTTAACGTTAACACGTGCCACCGAGCACTTGAAATTTCCCATATAAATTACAGGTAGATTTTTAGTCTTTTACTAAAAAAAAATCCGCAAAATTGTGATTGTTGATAAATAAAAATTAAATTTGGCGAAAATCTTGCATGATAAAGTATATAAAAAAAATGGCGCAAAATTTTAAACAGCCTGATGTTAAGGTATTAACATGATACTACTTAACAATTTTCTAACTTTAAAACATGATACTACTTAACAATTTTCTAACTTTAAAACTCTTTACTAAAATATTCTTATTTTTAAACATTTTCTAACTAGTATCATACTAAACCTATTTTCTTCAGAAACTCTAGCTGAACACGCCTAAAACAGTGACAGTTCAACGCATTTTTGCAATTGTAGCTGCCGAAGTGACACTTGGATTTAGTATCATACTAAAAAGATAAAATAGACATTTGGCGATTTTAACTTTAGTAAAATGTTAAAAAGATAATACGGTGCTAACTCGTTTGAAATTTGGAAAAGCCTGTTTTTAAGCTAGTATCATATTAAAAATGATTTAACATCATACTAAATCGTTTAAAATTTTGCGCCAATATTTTTAAATTTTATAAATTTTTTTTACCCATTTAAAAATAACGATGGAAAACAGGGATTTTTACGTTTTTCGTTTTATTGGGGCCAATTATTTAAAAAAATGATTTATAAAATTTTAAAATTGATTTTAAAATTTTGAATGTCAATACATTATACACTTATACAGTATGTGTAGAAAGAAACTTACCTTCAAACTTAAGTTCTATATTTCTTACACAAAAACACAAACAAAAAACAAGACAAGACCGAGATGATATCGAGTAGACGACGAGAATTATTTATACGAGACCGACAGAGAGACGATATTGAAATTTTTGGGTTTTAACGAGAGTTGCAAAAGTTGTTTTATTCAAATCTACATGAATTTCTTAGAAAAACGACAGTTTTTAGGAAATAGGTAGATACTCATAAAACGAACTTAAAAATTAGTAAGTATATAATTTTTTTATTAATATTTTGGATTTTATATATTTTCAGAAAAATTATGAAAAAAATAGTTTAATATTGTTTTGATTATTACTTTTGTTTAGTTTTTGAAAAATATTCTTTCTATAGATTACGTGCTAAACGTTGAAAGAAAATGATATGGGTCATGTCATGACACTATACAGTTTTAATAATAATCGTAAACCTAGAAGAGGAGCAAGTAATGCAGCCTAGAAGGAAATAAAGTTGGTTTATTAACCGAACATTCTAGCAGGGTGTTTTTCTTTTATGAAAGCTTTCGAGTCTTCACATTGTAAAACCATTAATGGGTTTTAGTAATTTATTTCCAAACGCAAAAGTCATATTTTTGCTTTATTAAAACATTAAAAAGTTTCTCACGCCAACTATAAATAACACCAGCTGTCATCCTATGCACAAAAAATCAAAATGGCACGCAATCGAATTTCTATATCTTCAATCCTAATGCTATAAGAGTAACTATATACATAAATAATCATAAAGTATTTTCAGAATTAACGTCCAAATCTATATGGTGGAAAACATCCTAAAACAATGATGAATATACGATTAAAGTAGGTTAAATCGATTCCAGTGTAGTCTCTTTCCTCCCCCTCTCGCTCGCCCTGCAAAATATTTAATTTTTACAAGAGTGCCAATCATTTCGAATTCCAAATACTACAAAACATTTCCGTTTGCGTGCATATTGAGTTAGAAAACAGCATTTTCATGCTAAGTTCATGAATAGAATATACCTACCCCCTACACCTACTTTATTTCGAAACAAATAGCTGAGTTGTTTTTAATCCTTCTTATAGAAGTAACTAAAAAATAAGTACATTTATTACTAAAGCTTATATATTCTTATATACTTATTACTAAAGTTTATATATTGTAAAAATTGTTAATGGCCTATTTTTAAAAATACCAATATTGTGAACTGGATAAATACATATAAATAATAAATAAGCAACGATTCAATATTTTCTATCGATCTCATGAATTAAAAATGCTAGTATGATAGGTACTTAAATGACACTTAGAGAAATGCCGTAGTCAGAAAAAACTGCCAAGGGGAATATGTGATTATTGAGAATTTCATATTTTTTTTGCTCAGTTTTAAATAAATTAAATTGATAGAGAGGTTAAATATATTGTTAAAATATAGCAAATAGGAAATATTTGAGTGAAAAATGTTTTTTTTTTTTTGTTAAAGTCTAAAAAATATACACAGCGTAGGATGCAAATAATTCTGCCCTCTCGTACTCAGAACCTACACATGACTCCAGTTTCTTTAATTTTATTAATAAAATAGAAAGCCTATATTGATATAAAGCTTTATTAAACTTATTTTTAAAATCAAGGTTTTGTGACAGTACACTTAGGCCTTTAGGGCCAGTTTTTCGAGATTAAAATAAAACCCGAGCATTTAAGTCTCCCATGTTGGTCACTTAAGTGCCACTCACTAAGACTGTAAAGCTGAGCCTACCTAATTTCCTAATAAAGGAAACTTATAAAAAAAAACAAAATTTGGTGGCACAAACGGCTCCTGAAGAACCAGGGCCTAGCGACTTACAACTCTCAACCATTCTTGTCTGCGTGTCTGCAGGAATGGAGGGGACCTACAGTTTGTTGTCGAATCCGAACGGCTAAGGTGAGCGGCACTTTTCTATGGCAAGAGATACTCTTGGAGGATTTGTCACTTCCTCGCAAGAGGTAGTAGCTCCGAAAAAACTTAAGGTGGAAGCGGCTGGTATTGAACCCCAGACAGTCCAACGCACTAACCATTACGCCACAGGCTACTACAATAAATAAAGGAAACTAAGGTAACACTTATTCCGCCAAATATGTGTTGTGAAACTGGCCCTAAACTTCTCAAAAACGCAGTTAATAAATTCTTAAAATCTATTTCTCTTTAATCGAATTAGCGTATATTCATTCTAAAATTATTCATTGATAAGAATTAGAAAAAAAATTTTAGTATTAAAAATCTGCGGAATTATTCAAACCACTCATCGCCCCCTCCTTTAAGCTACGCATGACTTGAATTCGATTTATATTCTTTTCTAGTTCTGCAAACAAACGATCAGACCTACGGCTATACGGATTACCATACGACTATAATATGATAAATTATAATTGGAAATGGGTAAAAATGATGGTTACTATAAAATGTCCTACATTGAAAACAATGACGTCCTTTTATTGATAGCTACAACAAAAGTAGATATACTTTTCGTCTCCGACCCAGGCAGTGTATAAGAGTTATTGTATTGACGTTTCAGTTGTTCTTTTATCATATCTTTTTTATTGATTAATTTTGTCCTGTGGAAACAATTTAAGAATAGCTCAGGTAATTGAAAACTGTGCATATTTTATAGAGGCTTTTGTATAAATGAAAAAGAGTTAATTGCTTTAAAAAGATTAAATGATATGTAAAGGACACTTGAACATGTCATAAAATATTCATATTAAAGTTTCTACCTTTGTTGTTTTTATTTGGTTAAACATTAAAAAAAAAAACTCACTGAATTATATTACAGAAATACTCTCGGATTTCCACTTAAGATTTTTTGAATTTTAAACAAATTTTGCTGAATTGTTGGCAAACTGCTAAAACAATTTTGACCAAACACATATAGGAACACTTTTTTTAGTTAAACCTAACATTTTATGGAATTTTGAAAAAAAAATTATAGCTTTTTTTCTGAAATTATTCCAAAAATGAATGCGCTGCTGCACCTTGTTGGCAAACCGCTAGACCGACGTTGACTAAACACGCACAGGAACATTCTTGGACTTCCACGTAAGATTTCCTGAAATTTTGAGCTCAACTGGTATGGCTTCGGTGTCCTAACGAAATTTGCACCTACAACACCACCTGTTGAGAATTTTTCGACTTTTCCTTTTTCCTGAAACTTTGCGTAGTATCAATGGTAAACAAACCCGAAGAAGGAAGTATCCAATTTGGACCAGTCATTTTCAAGTTTTAAGCATCCAACGATCCATACAGAAGATTATTTTAGTTATATGAAATTAAGCTAAGTATGGAATAGCGTTTGATATTACATACATAGTTCAAACCGTGACTTGAACTTCTTTCAAAAAATAGTTTTAATTTTTATTCACAAAATCTTTTACGTCTAAAAAGGATAGGTAAATCATCCAGACATTAATTAATGAGATAAAAAGGATCGGTCATAAAAGTAAAGAGCCAAATTTTAAGAATAATGATTGAGTGTTTTCGGCTATATTAGAAGATTTGCGAGACAATTAACCAGTTATTAAAATAAATATATAAAATATTCTTAAACGTTTCTGTGGGTTCCCATAATCTGCAAGTTATCATTTTCGTATAACATTCGTGTAAAATTAAATAAAAATAAAAATTTTGATAAATTTATAGTGGCTTTATTCCATCCAACTTTTACAAAAAGAAACTGTGAAAAAACACAAATCTCCACTATTTATCATAAGATGTAGTGAATCAAAAAATGTTATTTAGCAAAAATTAATAAGCCAATAAACATTTTATGTAGTTTGTATATTTTTTCATTCATGTATTTTTATTTCTGCGTATACATTATATTATTATTTATATGTTGCATTTATTTATTTGTTAGTTTATTTATTTATTTTTTTATCTATTTTTATGTATGTATTTATTTAAAATTTCTTTTAACTTTAGGTGTTTTGTCAGCTTGTTATGTTTGTTATAAGACTTAAAACTGATAAATGACTTGAAATTTAAAGAAAGAGTATCGACGGTTAAACTGCAGGACCTTGTAAGTTATTCTTGCATGTTTTTTTTTCAGAAATCAAAAAAAAAAAACCTTTTAAAATATTTAATACAGTACCTCGTATATATACATTGTATATATATAATTTTTTTATAGTAAAAAACATGCAAGAATGTTTATTTTAATAATTGTCCTTCAAGGTAAAACCTAAAACTTGCTGAGTCCAAAACCGATTTCAATCTCAAAAAACAAAATAAAGAAATGAGTGCCGTTCCATCAGTTAATAACTGCATTTACCATGTAATCATAAATCAAGTCTTAAATGTTTTGACCTGTTTTTGAAATTACATAAAACCACCTATTAACACATAAAGTCTGATAATATAATTTTGTTTTTCAATTGTCCTCCTATTTCGAACATTAAATATGCATGTATGTATGTTCTGTTATACTACTTAGCCATAAATGTGGAGCTTAAAGAAATTACTTTACTTTTTCACTGTTCCACAATTTGTCAAATAAGGGCCAGGCATTATTATTATTATTTTAATTGTATGCCATTTACCACTTTAGGGATAATTTTAAATGGACGAATGATTTAACATTAAGATTATGACTAAGGAAAATTGCACTAGACGGGCGCATTAGTTATTTAATTATACCTATGCTTATAGAGATTTAAAATGTGTTAAGAAAATTACATTTACAAAAGATTATTATCTATGTACATGAGACTTGAGGAATAAAATGGTAGTTTGAGTTTTATAAATTTGGGTCTATTACGTCTGTGAAGTTGGCAGGGAAATTTTCACTTAGAGTAGTAGTTGGACCAAGGCAGGAATTTGCATTTTTTTTTGCATTTCTATTCCGGATTTTGCAGTTCAAAAAATGTTGGGTGTAATCGCGTGACTTGCTAACTTCACTGTGAAGTTAGTAGGTCATTTCCTTTTTTCAGCAACTGGTAAAGATATCACATTGCAGTTCAAGAAAATCATAAAACCAAATTTTGAAGTCCTCATTTAAAAATAAAATTCATACTGACCTGCTAACTATAGTGAGAAGTTAGCAGGTCATGCCCTTTTTTCAGCAACCGGTGAAGCTATCACATCGAAATAAGGCTCCAAATTTGCAGTTCATTTTGCAGTTCAATAAACACTAAAAACTAAATTTTGAAGTGCTCTCTCAAAAAAAAAAATTAAAAAAACCATATGTATTTCGGCCCCGACTTCACGGTGAAGTTAGCAGGCCATGCACTTCTCTCAGTAACCGGTAAAGCTAGCACATCGATATAAGGATCCAAATTTGCAATTCATTTTGCAGTTCCAGAAAAGCATAAAACCAAATTTTGTAGTCTCATTAAAAAAAAAATTTCATACTGAGCTGCTAACTTCACTGAAGTGCTAACTTCTATGTTAACTGCACTATGAAGTTAACAGGTCATGCCCTTTTTTTAGCAACCGGTATAGCTATCACATCAATATATCCAAATTTGCAGTTCCAGAAAAGCCTAAAACCAAATTTTGAAGTCCTCATTTAAAAAAAAATTCAAACTGACCTGCTAACTTAATTGTGAAGTTAGCAGGCCATGTCCTTTTTTCAGCAACCAGAAAAGCTATCACATTGGAATATGTCTGCAAATTTGCAGTTCAAAAAAATCCTAAAACTAAATTTTGAAGTCCTCATAATTAAAAAAAAAAAAATCATAATAACTTCACAGTGAAGTTAGCAGCACCAGCACTTACAAATTTTGCTTACCCAGCGGCTCCATTGGCAATTGTTGAGGCAATAAACTCTTCCATTATTAAATGAAAATTTTTTATTTAAGCAGTTGCTGTCACCATTTCTATACGTGAATTTTTCGACAACTGAAATTTCGCCTGACCATTAAATGTCCCACCCAAGCAATAAATTGCCATCGCCATTGAAGTTGATGTTGCTTCAAATATTGCCAATGGAGCCACAGCGTTAGGAATCGTGTTCATGTGATTGAGATTGCTGAAATCTCATATTTTCCTGAACATACCCAATCATTTCGTCGAGGTTGTGATGCCCTTTCCGGTAAGTGTTGCGATTATTAATAAACTTTAACTCCAAATCAATCAACATTTACTTTGGCTTAATCCGTGTTTACTCCATTAGTTTTAAAAGTGTAGATAGAAAATTTAGTATAAAATTGACTTGAAACATTTCACATGTAAACCTTTTTCAGTAATGTTAGGGTGTGAAAAAAGTAACATCTGAAACAAGCAACTACAATGTATTATTGGAAATAAAAATAATACTTTTTTACTGACACAAACCATCATAACATGCACTATCGAAAATCCAGGAATATACAAAAAAAAAAAAAACAAATTAAAAAAGTACGTATATGCCTAAGTGTACCACTCTTCTATTATCATTTTTAGAGAGAATAAAACTAGTGAAAATGTTGTGGTAAGTTAAATCTAGGAAATGTGGTTCGATTTTATATGGCGTTATAGAATGACCCCTAGAAGTTGAATTGCAGCAAATGTTCCTAGGTTTATCCGTTCATTGGTTAACTTATTTTGTAGGTACTTACAACAACTTATACTGTAAATATGAGTCTTTTTGCTCCATAAATATAGAATTTGTAAATAACTCGACCAAAACGCAATCTATAGAGTAAAATTTTTGTGTAAAGTCGTTCCTAAAGCCGAATTTTATAAGGTGTACCTAAATTGATTTTTAAAGTTCCTATTATGAAAAAGAATTTAAAAAAAAATCGATAATTGTTATTTCAACATACCTTTCTCCATCATCATTAAATGAAAAATCTCCTAGAAGCAAATCCCGAAAGCGATATCTTGGAGCAATCATCTTTCCTGAAAGTCCAGTAATTGAATCCTTATCCGCAGTTACAGGTGTGTTAATTATTAAATCATCCGAGCCTGTATTTTCAACTACATCTATATTTGAAGTACTTGTCAAGAAGTATCCGCCACTAGCCCTATTGGGCCGTGGCGTACGAATACGAGACCACAGATTGAAAATGTTGAATTATTTTTTTAACACTTTTTTATATATTATGTTTCGAGATATTTTATTTTTTTTTTTTTTTATTTCAGGGGTATATTATAACTTTTTTAATAAACAAACATTATTTATACACATTTCGAACACTTCACAAAGACAAATTATTTCAACTGCTTTTCGGTACAATCAACGGAAATGTATCTGAAATAAATAAACATAAAATATTTTTAAGGAAAGTTATATAATAAAATGCTTAAGAATATGTAAATTTAAAAAAAAATTCCAAGACAAACTAATCAGGTGGTATTATTGCGAATCATTCAAAAGTTTATATATATTATGTACTAAGCGTTCTAACTCAAAATATCTGGCATCTAACACCTCCCGGAGCAGATAATATGTACGAGTATCTAAATACTCAAAAAACATTTGATATCCAACCTCGATAATAGAATAATCCCTTTTAAAAAATGTACGAAATATTCATGATTTAAGAGAATGTTACGGTTTTTCGCAAATAAGTAGGTGCTCTTGGTAAGACCCTGTTTATTTTCTTCACTTGCGAGTGAATTTTTAATTTATTTTTTTCTAGTCTTGTTCAATTTTTTTTTTTAATTCGAGTAATTTTATCCGCTAAGATTTCTCAATCTTAGTAAATCTAGAATTGGTTATGATTGATATTTAAAAGTCAATAGCAAATTAGCAATTATTGACCTTAATAATTTGATGAGCTGGAGTTCAAAATTAAAGCTTCAAATCATGTGTTATACTCGATAACCGTACGGAAAATTATAAGTATAAGGAAGATCGAAGATTCGTAAAAAATTTAATTTTTGAAACCCAAAAAAATTGCTTCAAGCTAAATATTCTTTTGCTACAATTTGAACATAATTCTTAATTTAAGTTTTAATAAATATAATTGAAAATTAGACCTCGAAAGAAAAGTTTGGATAAGTGACTATTCAAGTTCAAGTCTCAAAGAATTTTATTTCATATAGATTATAAAACATAGAATATAAAGCTTCCATTACACGTTTTCCATTTCCCTAAGCTTGCATAGCCCACAAATTTCTTCTAAATCACTCCTGTGACTCCTGTGAAAAACATAGTTTAGAGGAACCATCTCACTACGTATTTTCAGAACCAGTGACATCAATTCAGTTGGAAACTCCGCCCTGAAGTAGTTGCTTATTGATAAGTTGTGGTTCAGTGTTGCATACTTATATACTCCTGCGAAATGAGGACTTGGCTTTCTCAATATAAAATCTCTCTTTATCTCGTCCAGTGAGCGTATGAGTCCATAAAGTTCGCTTTTCCGCGTATCCATCAAATCGGTTGGAAGTAAGAGTGAATCTCCGCAGTACTCCGCTAAAACTCTCCAAGACTCAAACCAGTATATTTTTTTTTGAATCACCAGCATCGTAATTTTCTTAAGAAGCCTTCTGTCATCTATCTTTTTGATTGTATTCAGAATATAGTCAACCTGCATTTTAAGTGTGGAGATGAACAAGGGAGGAAAGCCTGTCTTAAGAATAAGTATGTGGTTTGCCGTGCTATTTGGTAAATTTAATGTTCGTTTTAAAAAGTATCTCAGGAGTTTCTCCATTTTTTTTAACTTTGCGGCTCAAATTTTGCTTTGGCTGTTGCTTAAAAATTCGATACTTTGCTTCATACTCAACGTCACTACATTGCATCACAGTATTTTAAGTTGCATTCAAGGCATTTTTGGACTTTGCTTGTTTATTTAGCATGTTGTTTTTTTTGAGTTGAGATTTGTACATAACCGTACTCCAAGGTAGTTATATTCATTAACGATTCCAATGCTTTGATCTCTGAACTTCCATTTATCGCTGCGACAGTTTTAACCACGTCCGTTCCGAAAAATCATCATTTTCGATTTATCTAGGTTCACCTGGAGTTTGCATTTGTTGCAATACATACTAGAATAATCTGTTAATCATTAATTGGAGACTTCCAGGCGACTCTGCTAGCACAACGATGGGATCGGGGAACATAAGGACTTTGAACAAAATATCAGCTGAAACTCGGGCTTCACCTTGTAGCACTTCTTCATTGTCATCTATAAATTGAGCAAAAAGCAGAGGACTCAAGTTACAGCCTTGTCTTAGTCTTATTTCTACTTAGAACTGCTCGGACGTTTTTCTTCCAAAGACGACAGAAGAAGGTGTTGCATTATAAAAAAAAAACATCCAAAATGTTAACGAATTCGGTCGAGACTCCTCTATTTAACAGCTTAAGCATAAGTGCTTTTCGATCTTTTGTGTCTAACTGAATATATTTTTGTTTTCGAACCGCGAGGATGAAAATTGTTGAAATATAGTCTTATGCCACTTTTCAAAACCATCATTGAACCAAGTTTTGAAATTAGGTTTTATGTCACGGCACCATAATTCTTTATAATATTACAATACAAGCACAGATAGTTTTAAAACATATAATCAAGAAGAAAGGGGAATATTTTCTACTTCAAGGCTATTTTATAATGCGACGAGAAAATGAGAGGTCAGCGTGACGAGATCTCTTCACAGTTGTTCTCTCCTTAAAATGAATTTCAAACAACGAAATATTACATAATAAAGTATTTCTCGTCAACACGTTGCGTCATTTTTTCAATTTTTCGAACTTCATGACGTGACGTGACGACGAGAAATGCTTAATTATGTATTAATTTACTGTTTAAAATTCTTTTTTAAGAGAGAATATCTGCGAAGAGATTTCGTCACGCTGAAGTCTCGTTTTCTCGTCACATTGTGAAACAGCCTTCATTAAATTCATGATTCAAAACTTTGAATTTTTAACTTTTGATAATTAACCGAAGCAATCCAAGTAAGGGTCTACTAGTTCTTATAATAATAATAATACTTAATAAATATGTAATTAATTCAAAAACTACTAACGAATCTTTTTTCAAAATAAAGCTATGAAGGGCTACTTCTCGTAAATAATAAAGAGATTTGTATATGGCCTTGACTTCATTAGGTTTATTTTATATTCGGGACAAATGATAGCAACACAAAAAAATTAGCAAAATTGCTAAAGAATTTCATCAAAAATTCACACAAATTACGGTGTCCTCGCACAATGTTTTCATTTGTAGGGAAAAAAAAAAAAACAAAATTCATACATAATATTTATTATTTAGACTTCCGTTACTTCGGTGTGCCCTTATTTTCATTGATATTTTTACAAGGAGAACGATGGAAAATTCTTTTTTTTTATAATCACATCCTCTATACAACGCACACAATACTGAAGAACAGTGTAGGCAATTGATAAAGGCGACAGAGAAGAAGGAATAGAAAATAATAAAAAGTAATAGCTCACCTGTAACCTTCAACCCAATGACGGTAGGAAAAGTCTCATTTTGTGGAAATTATTTTATCAAAAAATTTATAGATGAAGAAAGCTTACGTACATATATAGGGCAACTTTTGATTTCGAGTAAAAATAATTAAGGTTTAATTAAATATCAAATCAGCACTTTTTGTTCAACTCAGTTTTACATGCAATAATAAGCTTCTTGATTTTAACATAGTTTTCATCCTTGTTTTTTGTTGACAAGTAAAAATGCCCGTAGCGTAGGTTAGTGCGTTGGACTGTCACGCCAGCGGTCTGGGTTCGATTTCCACCTAAAAAAACAAAATCAATATCTTGAGAACGGGTCATGGTAAACAAAATTTGTAAGCATCTTTGTTATGGGAAATTTGATTATCTTTCTTTTATTCATAAAACGTTTTTTTTGTAGGACTTATACTTTCAGGGCGCTTTAAAGTACATTTTTTTAGTTTTTCTCCAATATATCCACAATGGTGATATTATGAAAAAAAAAATTAGAACAAAGCATGCTTTAAGGCACCTTAACTCTGAAAGTATAAATCCAACAAAAAAAGTTTTATGAAAAGTAGAAACATGTTTAAATTTCCTATTTAAAGAGTGTATACAAATTTTGTGTGCTATGAGTCGTTTTTTAAATATTGGCTGAAACGCGTTTTTCAAAATGGCAGCTGACTCACAACACTTACAGCCGCGCCATTTTGTATACTTAGAAACAATCCACCTACTAATTCCAATAATAAAATTTGACTAGTTTTATTTTTATTATTTTTATTTTTACTTATTTTATTTTTAGTACATATTTAATTTGTTTTAAGCGTTTTTGTAACTACTGAGAGGACATTTTTTACTGCTTATTCGAGGAAGTAATAATAATAAAAAATAATTCAAAAAAAAACCTAAAGCAGAAAAACACCTATAAGTCCACTCAAAATGATTCAGAGGAAATTATAAAAGTTAGCTATCAGGCTAAATTGAAAGGAACATGTAAAATTTAAAAAAAAAAAACTATTTGGAGCACATCTTGTTAGACCTAGGTAATTAATTTTTATTCAGGGTGCGAGGTTAAGTGTATGCAAAGTTTCTTTTGCATTAAAAGAATCTGGATTTAAAGAAACTTTGAATTTATCCTTATGTTAAGCGTAAAAATAATTTTGAGGTTTGAGGATTTTTCTCAATTTCTAAAATAATTTTAAGCGTTATTCATGCTGAAACCAGGCCTTTCGCCGTCACCTAAAAATAAGAAAATTAAAAACACCTACACCCAAAAAAAAACTAAAAAATTCCTCACCCAAAGAAAAATTCCCCTCCCCCTAAAAAATAATCCATTGAAAAACTACCCCTAGCCACCCCTTGTAGGTATCCGATTCTTTTCATATCAAATGCCTTATCCTTCTTTTGGTAAGGAAAATAATTTACTCCAAATATTGAAACAAACGAAATTCCACAGCGTTATGTTAAGCTTGTACAATATACACAGTTATATGTATTTTATAATGTATGTATGTTTATTTTTATTAAATTTATCATTATAGACACATTTTGAAGAAGAAAAACCACATGGACATATTTCATTATTGACACATTCATAAATCAAAATGCTAATTGTTATAAATCGTCTTACATTTTTTATAAAAGAAAAATGTGAAAGTTCTTTTTTATTTGAGTCTCTTTGTTTCTATAAGCGATTGAGGGAGAAAAATACAATCAAGATGCGTCACATGAAAAAATATTAAATAAGCTTTAAAAAAGAGAGAATTTTTTTTTGACTAATGTCGAATTCCTTTTAAGAAAAAAATCGATTTGTTCAGAAGAAAAAATCGACTTTTCTGGACAAATCCCTTGTATTAAAAGAAAAAATTCGATTCTGTTTAGAAAAAAAATCGAATATTTTTGGTAAAAGGAATTCGACATAATTTTAACATTTTTTTAGAAAAGAGTTCTTGTGATTCCCTATAGAAACATAAACTGGTCTAGGAAAGTGTTTTGAGATAATTTGATTTAAATGCAAGATATGGTTCGGTTTGTTGGTTTGTCTTATCTTTCGAATGGTATATTACCTCGTTCTTATAGAGGTTTCGAATTTTCTCAAAACTTATTTTAGGTGAAAAGCTTTGTTTTTTCATCTGAACCGTATTCCCAAAAAGTAGATACTGGTACCTTCCCTAAATTTAGCTAAAGTTTTAGAGGATTAAAGAGAGTGAAATTAATTTTTTTGTCAATATTCCGAAAATGTTCAGTTTTTCCAATACTGTGAATTACCTATCAATAATTTATTTTAGCATATTAAATTTTGCCTACATACCTTTTTTTCACAGGAAGAATAGATTTTTGCAAAACGTGCGCAAATGTTACACCAGATATCAGTTTTTTGTGTTTTAATATTCTATTTCTAAATCCTCACCGCCGCTGGGCTAAGGAACTGATGTTTTCGATAAGTTCATTATAAAGGTCATTTTTTTTTTTTGTATTTTTATTATTTTTGTTTCCTTTTCCCCTTCCCCATTGTTTTTGAATTCACACACAGCTGACATATGGTCCCCGTCCCCGGTGTGGCGTTGGCTTATTGACGCACTCAGTTTACCTAGAAATGACAGTGAATAAGGAGACATCCTATCAGTTCTCTATTCAAATCCAGAATTCGTAAATAAGTGAATTAGTGACGAAAGACGAGCAAGATTAAGTTGAACTTTTCGATATTATTAGCTCAGAGACACAAAGAAAAAGAAGATACAAAAAGATTAAAAAGTATGTACTAATTACTGCTACTTACTTGCTAATTAGTTACGCAAAAAACAAAATTAATTGCTCTGTTGGTTTGCGAGAAAATAGGTGTCCTGCTAAGTTGACGTCAACTTAGCAGGATACCCAATTTCTCGCAAACGAACAGAGCAATTATTTTTTTTGCGCAACTAATTAGCAGTTAAGTAGTTCTCAATATATATTCACTCTTGGACCGTTTATCTATAGTTTTGAGGAAGATGCCCTGCTAAGTTGACGTCAACTTAGCAGGACACCCAATTTCTCGCAAACCAAAAGAGCAATTAATTTTTTTTTTGCGTAACTAATTAGCAGTTAAGTAGTTCTCAATATATATCCCCTCCTGGACCGTTTATCTATACTTTTGAGAAAGTTGACCTGCTAAGTTGACGTCAACTTAGCAGGGCATGCATTTTTTCACAAACCAACAGAGCAATTAGGTTTTTTTTTTTTTTGCATTACTAATTAGCAATTAAGTAGCAGCTAATTACTATATACTTTTTAATCTGCAATCGGAAAGTGACCTGCAAAGTTGATGCAAATGACAAATTTGTTTGTAAAATTTTCCTAGAATGGTTTGTACATTAAAATAAATAGTTACAAAAAAAAAATTCTTAAACTTTGCAAGTAAATAACTGAAAAGTTCTTATTATAAAATGAAAAGAAAAAAATCAAAATTTGAAATTCTAAAATACGTATTTAATTTTAGCTCTCCTGTAGTGCGCATACGAAGGATTTCGATTACGGTGGAGGCAAACTCACAAATGATTTTAAGAAGAGTTCAAAAAAAAAAAACGAACTGCAATAATATTAGTTCACTTAACGGTATTAATCTCTACTAAGTAAGAAAAAAAATTTTTATTCAATTTCAAATCGAATTATGTAGTTCTGAAGCAAGAATCCAGTGTTATTTAAAATTTTCTAAAAAATGGCTCTAATAATTTCGTCATGTAATTTACCCTTTTTCAAAATTCTTGTTGTTGGTTATTTTTGAAAAAAAAAAAAAAAACAACGTTGTGTGAAGTTCTCGTAAACATCATTAAAAAGAAAAAGTTCAACATCAAAAATAGTTTTAAAAACTAAGATTGTGTATTATTCAATCAACAGAAAAATTTGGAAAGTTGTTCAAAATCAAATAGGTACGATTATTTTTATTAAAATTGTCGCATAAATATTTAATGCAAAAAATATTAATAAGACCGTTTTAACATATTGAATTTAAATAACGTAAGGTCATAAATATAAAATTTAATTAAATTCAATGGATTTTTAAAATGGAAGGTTTGATTTGAAAAAAATCGTATCTCAGGGAAATTAATTAAAATAGATTTTCACATGAAGGTAGATCATAACCTACAATAAAGAACAAACTAAAAGACAGATTCACGGGACTGACCGTTATGGCCACGTTTGATTAAATCTTGTGTTCGATTTTTTTAAGATAATGCAAAACCTAAATCTCTACATCTGTATATCGCAGGTTAAAAATACACAAGCGACTGCAAGACAGACGATTTCTGATTGATTTTTTTATAAAGTACATTATCAATTCTCTAGGGGAAAGTATGTGTGGGGAAAATACACTCTCGTGATTGAAGTGTGTTGAAACTATCAGCATATATTTGATTAAGCTACTTAAGGGAACAAGGACTCAAAGGAGCATGACGGGTATATGTCCTGCAAGCGATGCGAGTTTCCGAAAAAGTATAGCAAGCTTTATTTAAAACACTCTGTCAATGAAAGGAGAAAAATTTAATACAAATTTTAAATAAGCAAATATAATGGAAAGAAAATGTGCACCATGGGTATTGAATGTTTGATGAAATCCAGGAAAGAACCAATTTAAGATCACACCCAATGGAAATAAGTGTTTTTTTTTTTTAGTACCTACATACATATTTTCGAAATAAAGTGCCTTAGGTTGACACTGATAAGGTATCTCAGACGGGAAGGGAAGGATATTGAAAACAAATTTCTGTAAAATAATGGTCACTGTAATGTTGAGGAAAACGAGAAGACCACCAATGGAGACGGAACGGTGGGTATGACCCTGAATGACATTATAATTAAAAAAAAATTTTAAATTAATTGAATATCAACTTTCTGAGGAGCTGGTATTATGCCCCTCAAGCTCTCTGCCATGGGTTTATAAAATTGTGTGTGGCCCGGAGAAAAATTCTTATTCAATATTCACCATCAACTATTAAAAAAAAAAACAGAGAGAGGCGTTATACGTTGTTATAGTATTTGATTTGTTAGATATATATTTTTAAAGTTCTAAAAACAAAGGTGAGTTAATTCATTTTGTCTATGCCTTAGCCATATTAAAAAAAAAATGGTTTCCAGTTTTGATATCTGACATGTCATTAGTGAACAATATAATTTTTGCTTTGTTGTTTGTATTTTCCAGAGCCCTCAATTTGTTAGAGAAATTTTTAAAATTAACTTTTATTTTGTGATGACAAGTCAGATTTAAGGTGTTAGATAAATAAGGTGATCCATATTTCTTTGGTGTGAATCTAGATATACGCCACCAGGTAGCTTCATGATAAAAAAAATACATTGTATCTAATCTACATATAAATGTGTGAAGCTGTTATTGTACAATTGATTTATCTTGCTTAAGAGCAGCTGCTTTGAATATGTACTGACATATTTCAGAGGTTTACATTCAATTAGGGCCGGAAGTTGTGTTGGCTTTTGTGCGTGAGGCAGTAGAAGTAACAAAGTACATGTACAGTACATACATAGGTACATTGTACCTACATAAATGAAATAACATTAGATAGGTATAAATTCAAAAGGATACCTATATTTATGTACATACGTCCGGAGTTTTTCTTTATCGTTTTCATATGAATTGAAATCAAAAAGATAATCGCATATGTGTGCATACGTTATGTGCTCGTTTATATTTAAATCTTTCATTTTCATTTTAATGACGAGCCACATTTGTATATTATAAAACAAGATCGTCGTAAATGGTTTAAATTGAAACTAAATAAATACGTGCACCTATACTTTAAGGAATAATATAATAAAACCTTTATGATTATATGGAGGATCTCAAAAAATTATATTTTGGCTTCTGTGAGGTAGACCAGGACTGCGTGACTCTTAAGAGGCATTTTGGCTCTTTTTTTTAGCTCTATACCTCTTTTCCTCCACTTTTCTAAAATTAGCCAAAAATGGCTCTTTTTAAAAATTGTGTGCCTCTTTTTCATCTTTTCAGAATAGTATATTAACCACAGGTAAATAAAGGTTCATATTATATTCTGATAGGTGATTGGGAGAACCACTGGCGCGGCAATTTTTTTCTCTTCACGGCATTTATACGGCAATTTCTGAGACAATCAAAAGTAACTTTTTCGAAAGTTGTCATGCTAACTTTATACGGCTAAGAAAAGTGAAAAATTAAAAAAAAATAATAAAAAATGTATTAGAGGGAATACCTATTATGGACATGATTTTTGGATTGAATAAATCCGGTTGGATTTAAAATTCACTTATATTCAATTTAAATGCAATTTGAATAATATGACCGTTACAAATACTGGAATGGATCTTCTTTAAGCTTGAAAAATAATAGTTTGTCCGCTTAAGAGAGCCAAACTATTGCTTTTTGAATCTTTTGAGAATAAATAAACTTGAAAAAATAAGTTTAGGCTTTTTCTTTTTCATTACAGGGACATTTTCAGTGTTGACTCTTTTTTTTTCTTGGAATCCTCTTTTTAGTGCCTCTATTTCAAAATCTAGAAAGGTAGCCCTGAGGTAGACGATAAAAATTTATTGATAAAACCTTTTTTTCCGATATGAATTATCTATTATTAATGTCGAATTCCTTTTACCAAAAAAATTCGATTTTTTTTTCTAAACAGAATTGAATTTTTTCTTTTAATACATGTTTTCGGTTGGATTTTGGAATTGTTTTATTCGCTCACTTTACTCCAGATTTTCCATATTCGATAGGAATATACCACGCTCCCAAAATCCAACCGAAAACGACATAAATAAATACGTACCTTTTTTTTAATTGAAAAGGGCTTAAGATACATTTGGTTTAAAATTTGAATGATGCATATCCTTGATTTTTTATAACTCAATTACTATACAGTTAGGTTGGATAGCAACACTTAATTCAAGATCAAATTTCAAAGAAAAACTTCAAGTTTTCAAGTATAGAATTTTATTCCACTATCGTTGTTGTGATTTCGCATTTTTTTTTTGTTTTCAAAAGTTCTTTGCAGAATCTTTTATTCTTGCATAACAGCTTTTTAAAACAACACATTTCTCCTTTGGCTTTCCGCTTGTAAAACTCATGCAGCGTTGCCACTTAACTGACCCTTGACCCGGTTTTGCTTTAAATTTAGCATTAAACTATGACAAGGTATGGCTTGCATAACATTTTTGACACCGGCGGCGACGTCACAAGCACAACTTAAAACAAGGGCGCACTTAACAATGTTGCATAAATAAACACAAGTTTTTTTTTAAATACACAAAATACTAAGATTGTTATAATTTACTGTAGTTTTAATACAATTGTATAGGGATTTTATTTTTTTTTAGAAATTTTGTAATTTCGCGCAGATAAACCAAAAAACGCACGTATTTCGAATTTTATCAAAAAATAATAATCCCTAATTGTTTTCATAGACAAACTTTGATAATATCCAACGGAGTTTTATTTCTCTATGAAGCACACGGCTAGATGGTTAAAATACAACTGAAGGAAGGCCTTCCACAAAGAATTCAACCATGACGGCTGACACAGTGCCACCTGCTATCTTCCTCAGCGGTGGGTGGTTTGGTTATCAAGTTGTTAAATGCTCGCAAGGAGAGCCTGTTTGGGTTGATACAGTTAGGCTATGCCAGACAGGAAGTTTACCCGCTTTTATTGTAAAATGAGCTTTCAGTCGAAAAGGTGGATGGAATTTACAGTAACAAAGCGACCGGCAGCGGCAGTTTAACTTGTTAACATTTCTTTTCACTGGAGCTATGTATGTACATAAATCAGCTGTTTTTATTTTGAATGAATAGGCATTGATAAAGATACCTACAAACATATAAATAAAAGGAACAAGGTCACAGACAAGTGGATTGTAAGTTTTTTAAAAGCTTTTCTATCCGTTGAGCTTCACTGTATAGTAAATCCGATACTTAAATCGTATTGAATAATATTGGAGTTGAGTATTCAAAAAATGAATATGCTATTTTCATAGACACACCAACTTCGCGTGTCCACTTTCGAAAAACAAGGTTTTTTCTATGGATTTTGACAGTAAATTGTGAATATTATTTGTGAAAAGCTTTGAGTTTCAAGATTACCTATACCTACCGTGAACCAAACACCTCAAATTTAAATTTGTTTTGTTTTCCATTGGGAAACTTAATAAATTTTCGTTTTAGATTAAGATAAAGACCTCTTTGACTTTATTTATTTAGATGAAAAGTAAGAACCGTTGCGTTGCGTGGCCTTAAATTACCTAAACTATTCAAGATTTCTTAAAACGTACAGATTTGTTAATATCTGTACCTAATTCTCTTATAAGAAGATGTTTCACGAAAGTAATGTTTCATGTTTTAAATAAGTTTTCCACCTCTTTCAATTTTCCCTCGCACTTTGCTCCATAAGTCGGGTCTTACAAAATCCGTTTTTAACGTACCTACGACATTCCTTAGGTCATTTTCGATTAGATTTCGGGAGTGTTCCATTCCTCCTAACAAATATGGAAAATTTGGAGTGCATAGATTGCAAAAAAAAATTCCATATTCAAAAGGAATAAAATACTCCAAAATCCAAACGAAAACGACATACCTACACACTGTCACTGTCAATTAAATAGATTCATTTTATTAAAACAAGTGGCATATATTTTATAGAGTTTTTTATTATCTTTTCTGTAAACAAAAAATTACTATCATTTTTCCCAAAAACAAAATTAAATACAAGTTTTTTATTGATATTCTGCTTAAATTTTGATCACAAAAGGCAGTTTGCCGAGGATTCATGTCTTTATATTCAGTATTTTTTCTCTCAACCATTCCTGTGTGCGTGGAATGGAATGGAGGTGATCTACAATTTATTGCCGAGTGCGAACGGCTAAGGTGAGGAGCACATATTCATGACAAAAGAGTCTTGGAGAATTTATTAATTCCTAGCAAGAGGCAGTAGCCGCTTTTTTGTTAAAGGTTGACGAGGCCGTGAATCGAGCCCAGCCAGACCTCCGGCATGACAGTCCTACACACTAACCAATTTGCCATGACTACTAATATGGATCATATTATAAAACATTGCTAATAATACATACAATAAACAGCCGCCTGAGATCAGTTGACTGCCTGAACAAAATAGACATAGAGGCATACCTAGTAGCAATTGCAAGTAGGTTTGGCACGACACGATAAACAGAGACACGATAAACGTGAGGTTTAGCTTCTGTTACGCTACGTCCCGTTACAAAAAATTGACAACCCTGTGATATGCGTCAAACAAAAATTGTTATGTGTAAACCCAATTTGATTGACTTTTGAAGTTCGTTAGTTGTTTGTTTATTTATTTTTGTTTTTTTTTTTAAGTTATTATCCCATTTTTGTAATTTTAACTAATATACATAAAAAATGGAAAACCCACAACGTATTGAAATAACACTTAAGAATCCTAATCCTATATTTGAAAAATGGTTAGAACGTTGGCTACAGGAAGCTATTAATAAAGGCCACAAATCGCAGCACAAAATCCGCGAAGCCCTCGAATCACTTCGTAAATTCCCACTGCCACTGGCGACGGGAAGAGATTGTGCCATTTTACGAGGATTTGGTCAAAAACTATGTGATCTAATCGATCAGGAACTGGACCAAAAGCGCAAAGCTGACCCTGATTCAATACTAAACACAACGGCTAACAATTATTTAAATGATGTCAAAACCGTTGTTAAATCTGTTCAAATATCTAAAAAAGAATCAAAGAAAAGCGAACGAACCGCCAAAGCAAAGGCCAAGCAACTGGAATTCGAAGAATCTCAAGAACAAATTATTGCCAGCCCAGGCACTTTTCGTATACTTCTACTTGTAGACATCCAAGAAACAAATGGCAAGACGAAGAAGACTTTCGACAAAACTCGAGCTTACATTGAAAAGCTTCAGATTCCGCACGAGGTTAGGCGTCTCACTATTGGAGATTTTACATGGATATGCCGTGATGAACGGGGCAGGGAACTTGTTCTTCCATACATAGTTGAACGCAAGCGAATGGACGACTTTGCAAGCAGCATTCGAGACGGGCGCTTTCACGAACAAAAATTTCGACTCAAAAGTAGTAAAATTCAGAATTTAATTTATTTAATAGAGAGCTATGGTAACAATGAGCACGTTGGTCTTCCAGTGGAAACACTTCTTCAATCAGCAGTCAACACCCAAGTCCATAGCGATTTCCAAATCAAATACACTAACAATCATTGGGAATCGATTTTATATTTGAAAGCTATGACTAGCCTTTTGATCCGGCACTACAAAGATAAGCTACTCATAAGTACAGCTAAGGAAGACATCCAACGTTGTACTCCATACGATTCTACTGTAGGTTTACTTAAATTTAAGGAATTCTATGATGATTCGTCACGCAACAGTGGACTTACTGTTCGTGATGTTTTTATAAAACAACTGCTGCAATTGCGAACACTCTCAATCGATCGCGCTATGGCCATTGTTAACAAATATCCTACACCCAAGGCGCTTCTATTAGCCTACGATTCTTGTTCGTCCGAAGAAGAAGCCCAATTGTTGCTAGCTGCGCTTCCTTGTGGTCAACTTGGCAGGCAGCTAGGTGTAACAATAAGTAGAATCATTTACGACTTCTATAAGAGCAATTTTGAATAAATCAAAAATTTGTTTAAAAAATTTATAAAGACTGAATAAATAAATTAACCTGATGAACATGTTGATTTTAATTGTTGGGATTTTAGTTCAATGCTTTAATTGCGCATACCTGTTAATTCACTCCGCAATCTGTTTTCGTTTGCTTATCACCGAAAACTGAAGCAAAAGTAAAATCTGAAAAAGCACTTTGATTCTACAAAAAAAAAAGTTTTAAGGTACCTGCCCATCCCTGACAAATCATCTGTTGAATGGTATCAACATTTCAACAGAGGATATACAAATACAGATCCTCTTAAAGACTGATATTCTTTTCATATAAAAAGTATACAAATTTAATGCGATGTTTTCTGATATGTACATTTAAGAAATTTTAAATCTTTTATATGATATTGTATTGATATGAAATTACACAATCGACACAAATGTATCAAATGTGTATGTACAAATAGTATACCGATTTATTGACATTCAGCTTGGAACAGGTTCCAAAAAAAACTCCCAAACCCAATTATGACACTCGACCTTATTTTGTGGGATAAGTTATTTACCACTTGAACTGCGTAACAAACAGAAAATTGGACCAAGTAAGTACATTTATATTAAATATTAATCAGCAGTGACGAAAAATGACGCCACATTAAAACTCTTAAATTGTCGGTACCTATTAATAAAAAAAAAAAAAACAGTTTATAAGATCTTGCAGGGACAAAGCCCTTCGCCGGTAGGCGTGCTTAAGATAATCTTAGGTATTTCTTGAAGCATGCGAAGCGCATTGCATAACTCATGTCTTGCATGGCAAAAAATTAAATTTACTATCTGCAATGAGTAAGAATTCCAGATATGGAAATATAACAATTTAATTTAAGATTTTAATCTTTTCTTTGTTCGCGATTGCCATGCATTTAAGTTAATCAATTATTTAGGGACTTTTTTTTTTCAAAAAGAGAACAGAGTATAGACAAAGAGTTAATTATTGTTCTTATAGTAAATAAAAGAATATTAAAATTATTACATTTACTTTATAGATACGGATATAATTGTCAAATATACATCTCCAATAAAGCCAATAATTTGAAAAGATATCAAACGTTGAGAATTATTTCGTCACAATTCAGTTTCGAATCAGAAAGACATTCGACGTGCTTCGTGCGTGACGTTATTATTCTCATTTTGCGGTATGTTGTTATACTGATACAAAAAAAACGACGAACAATACATTTTATAGAAAAGGCAACCACAATTATGGATCCATTCATTCAATCGCCCTTCAAAATGTACCTCTTTGATATTTGCTAACAGAGCAAATGCCCTACACGTGTTAATAAAGTTCTTTTAAAAAATAACAACAGCTGAAAACAAAGGTCTTGGAAATTAAATTTAAAATCACAAAAAGAATTAATCCGAATTTAATAAAAAACTAGGATTCTACACAGAAACTAAATTTCTGAAAGGATTGGAAGAATTTTATGTAAATATAGAATTAATATTCAGCAAACCAGCATAAATCCCAAAATTTTGAAATCTCCGAAAGATGTTATATTATTTTGATAATTAAAAAATTGAAATAAAGCTGAAAAACTGCTGATACCGTGACACTTGGGCTTTATTTCGCTATTAGAATTAAGCTTTATTTCTCAAAAACATGGATTTAAAATAAATCTTGAGTTTCAGTTTGCATTAATTTTATTACGACCAATCTTTTGAAAGCAATGAAGATTTTATGTTAGTTAATCCTTTTCTCTTATAATATCGTGTATATTTACTTAATTTAAACTGTAGCAAATACGAATTATATTTGTATGTTGTTTGGCAGAAACATTTGCACATAAACAAATTATTCTCACATCCAAACACCACAAAATTGTCGCTCTTTATAACAGTTGTCTTTACTACTGAAAAATTCTAAACAAAACTGTTATAAACTGGCATATCTAGACCCAACATGTTTCCCAATCAGAAATTTACATTAACTCAACATCTCTCAAAATCTGGGGGCGGCCCCGGCGCAGTGGAAGTAGTTCTTGACTGCTAACCTGGATGTGTGGGTTCGAGTCCCAGTCTAGGCAGCATTCTTTTCTATATTCCCTCAACTGAACGCCACCCCTGGGATTTAATGAGATAACCTTATTTCTCAGTCCATTGTGCCAACAAAAATCTATCCTATCCTTCTATTCTTTCCAACATTGCCTAATTTATAAGACCCTAGGTCTTACTGGCAAATATATGTTTGTGTTGTTTTTTTTTCTCAGACAGAGCCAATACCTTAGAATTTTCACAAAATGTATCGGCTTTTTCTGGGCCCGTATTACGAATTACGAAATGAAAGGCAAAACAACCGATACCCAAAAAAACGATAGTCATGACGTGGACCGATTATGATTTACGAAAATGAATGCACGAACAAATTGCCAGATAAAATCAAAAAATCTATTTTTTCAAATAAATATGCGACAGATACATAATAAACTTAAGTCAGGGCCCGTATTACAAATTACGAAACGAAAGGCAAAACAAACGATACCTAAGAAAACGATAGCCATGACAAATACCGATTATGAATGCATGAACATATTGCAAGATTGAATCAAAATACATAATTTTTTAAATAAATATGCGAGAGATATAATAATAATCCAAAGTCAGAAGTGTCAAAACTATAAAATACGACCATCAAAAGCAGCCGTAGGAGAAAACGAGCATCGTTTTAAAAAAAACGACTATCGTAAAATGTAATCGCAATTTAACGATAACGAGGGATTTTGAACGATAATCGTAATTCGTAATACGGGCCCTGTCTTAAGAATCCCCCATACATAATTAGATTTAAATTACCAATATTATTCCATCCATTTCGAGTGCAATTTAAATTTTATTTGAATTTGATTTCGATCGAATTCTTTATGAATAAATTATATTTTTTGAAACACTAGATCCAGTTTGCATCAAACAGCAACAGTACCCGAACATATCCTAAATGATAAAGTTCCTCTAACACAATCCTTAAAAAAAAGACCAGTAAATATTTTATTAATATTAATATTTGTTATTTATTAATATTTCAATAACTTTGAAATACAAAAATTATAATTTTATTTACCAAATAACGTAAGTTTTTTTTTTTTTTTTTAAATATGTCATATTATATCATTGTTAAATTTGTATTCAATATTCTTCTATTATGTTTTTGTGCCATTTCCCAAAAATACGATCCCCGCGAAGGAAGACAGCAACCAATCCCTGTCCTAATATCATGTATCGCATACTGATAGTCATCAGGACATCCAGTGTTTTTTCATTGCCAATTTTAGGGACCATAAAAGCCGAAGAGGAACCACATCCGTCGAAACACACAAAACATAGAAATCAACTTTCCCAAAATTATTATTATTATATTCATTAAACGACAGTCCTGTTAGTTTTTAATAATAATTATTATTTTTTTTAAATATGTATGTATGTTGTTGTTTATTATTACAATATAAATCATAGTCTGTTAAAAAAAAAAATAATTTACGTTCGGCATAGGCAGCAATATTTTTGAAGAATGCGTATTAATTTTCAAAGCTTATTATAAGAAACTAAACATTCTTTTCTTTGCTGTAGTTTTTTTTTGTTTAATATCATACTTCATTATTATATTCCAAGATGAAAAAATGTCTTTTTTTTTTCTTTTATTTATATTACGAGTGCCATGTCCTTTTTACTTGGTAACTGAACTTTCTTTCCTTGCCATAGTGAATTATGTATTGTGAATGCATCGATGGTGACTGTCAGATGCTTTGTGTGAATTTGGGAGAAACATTTACCGCCTGAGTTATATTTAAAGAATTTATCAAACATGACTTCGTCGACATGACTAGGCCCAGTACCATACAATTTCAAAACTTGATCCAATTCTGGCACAAAACTGTACAAAGCTCTAAACTGACAACCAGCATCGCGGAATAAAATCAAAAAGTGTTTTGCTTCTGATCGGGCGATCTTTTCGAGAACTTTTTGTTTGGAATCGCGATTAACAGCGCCAGGAAAGATACAGTATTCGACAGCATTTAATATTATGCCACGATTAGATTTAGCCGCTGGTTGTTTATAGAGCTTCGGACCCGAATATTCCATTATGGAATTTGGGTTCGAAGAAGATATATCACTTGAACTATCCTCGATGCCACGACGTTTTGACACCAATCCGGGCGGAAGTGAGCCTGGTCCTGTCGGCGAAGGCATGTGCCTACCCGTTGAGCCCATTCCGGGCGAAGGTGCACGTCGCGGCGGTGTTGCTCGACCCGCACCGGTGGCTTTCATAGCTAAAGAGTCTTGTGAGCCTCTATATAAATCTCTAGTTAGTTTGGATCGTTGACTATAATCTGCTAGGTTTGTTATAGAGCCTTTCTTGCCCCGACTGGAACTCAAAGTTGAAGAACCTTCATTTAAATCGACCGAACTTGTTTCGACGTGAATGGTTTTCGGACGTGGGCGAGTCGGTTTTTGCATACGAATGCGTGCCTGATTTTGCGATGGCAAGTCAGAACGATCAATAACCTTACCCTCTCGTTCGGCTTCTTCAATTGCTTTTTTCAGTCTATGTTGCTCAAGAATTGCAGCCCTTCGTGCTGCTTGCTCTTCTTTTTTTCGCATGCGTTCTTCTTCTTTTTCTTGTTCTTTCTCTCGCCGCTGCATTGCCTCAATTTCTTTTCGTGCTTTAGCCTCCTCTTGCAATTGACGACGTTGCAGAGAAAGCAACATAATTTTCTCTTTTTTACGCTCCATTTCATCGACAGATTCCGGATTCAAATTAGAAATTTCCGTTTCAATCAACAACGCTTTGTTCTCTTTTGGTTCGTTTAATTGCATCAAGCTAAATGACTTCTGCAATTGATGCTGCTGTGTCGAATTTTGTAACTGCTGCTGCTTTTTTGTAACATCTTCTAAATGGCGTCTATCGATAGCTTTCGAATCGTGACTTTCGACTATCTGTCGCAGTTGTATGGGTGCATCTTTGTATTTATTGTATGTGGCATTGTTATTTTCGAAATTACTATTACGTTGAATCTCTGATTTATCATAGATATTTGGCAGTTTGTGTCCCCTGTCAATAGTATCTGAACTCTTTTCGACCTTAGGTGACCGTTTGGCCCGCAATGGAGGTTTGGGTCTTTTTGGCTGATCATTATCAAAAGAAATGTAAAATCCTTTCTCAATCGTAGCATCTTCTTGGGGGTCCTGGAAACTGTTTGCATTCAAACTTGGCCTAGATGGTGATGGTATTCTATAAGTCAAACTTCCACTAGTTATATTTAAACCCCTCTGTTGACGCATACTTTGATTAAAGTCAGCCATCTTTCGCATGTTCACAGATTCGATGTTCATTTCCATCTGATCAGTGACATCGTCTTCATCGCCAATGAAACAGATACTCTGCGGTGCCATTTCATCATACGGAAGTGGTACAGGAGAAGATTTCATTTGACGGCTCTCCATATGATTGGTTATCATAGGTCTGGGTGGTGTCTGTCTGCTTTGAGTATTTTGATGTACCTGAAACAGATTTTGATAGGATTTCTCCTGATGACAATAATCGTTATCTTCATTTTGATGTAACAAAAATCCACTGCCAGTGCTGCTATTCTGATGGCTCGATGGAGAATTCCAAGTACCAGTTTCGTTGCTATTAACCTTAGGTGAAAGAGCTTGTGACTGCCATGCATTTATATCGATTAACTGTATTGGCTGTGGTTGATAGTGAGTTTGTTGAAGATGAACTTGTTCCGGTTGACCCCAAGTTTTTCGGTGTGTTGGCTGCGGCGACGATTCATATAAGTAATATTGATTTGGCGGCTGTGGCGAATTATGATCGCGAACATTTTGTGGTTGAGGAGAATAATGATCGTATTCTGGTGGACGGCTAATGTATTGTTGTTGGTGTGATTGATATTGAGTATGCTCCACTGGGTACTGTATATGATGCAATTGCTGGCTTCCATGCTTATTATAGCCACCGTTCTCTAGTTGACTATCTCCACCACCGCCTCCACGATTAAAAATCATGGACTGCTGCTGACTATTTTGTGGCTTTTGAATGAATGGCTGGTTCGGCATGGCCATTGACACTGGACGTTGACTAATATATTGACCGTTCTCGTTTATATACTGAATATGTTGCTGTTGTGCTTGTGAATTTTGTTGTGGGTTGAGTTGCTGTGGATGTTGATGTTGTTGTTGCTGATTTTGTTGTTGATGAAGCTGTTGCTGCTGAATTTGATGTTGTTGCTGCTGTGGATGAGTTTGGTGTTGAACATAGGGTTCGGAATTAGATGGTTGCGAATTATAAGTTGGGGTTGAATTGAATGCATGTGGAATTTGGGGAGTCGAGCCAAAAGCCTGCTGTACAGGTTGCCGACTAAATTGATCAGGAATATGTTGTTGTGAACCGTAAGGTTGTTTTATAGCTTGGAGAAAAGCCGCCTTTCCTACCTTTTCTTGGTGTTTTGAAAGAGCAACTTCAATTTTACGTTTCTCTTGTTCAATGCGACGACGTTTCTCTTCGAGTTTTAATCGAATCGTAGTTAATTTTGATGCATCGACAACCGATCGAGTTTCATCTTCGGGATAAAGTTCATTATCATCAGTTTGTTGTTGCAAAGCAGACTGTTGATGCCAAGTTGTAGTATTAGATGGTAATTCAGCAAAAGAGGTCTTTCGCTTGGGTGTTGATTCTTCTACCGAGCTGCTGTTATAAACACTTGTTTTTGAATTATTTAAACCGCTATGTGATGATAAGTCCCCGTCTGAAAGCTCTTTTTTGTTGGAATGTTTGGTGTTGCGAGGAGATATATTATCAACGCTTCCTTGACGTCTAATCGAAGTCTTTTCCGTTTCGCGATCTTGTTTTTCTGAACCGGAATCGGTGTCATAGCCAAGTTGTAGAGTACCTCTGGCATCGGCGATAGAAGATCTCACTGCAACAGCCGGTTCAATACTTGCATTCGAAAGTGTTCGTTCCCGCTCTCTTTCACGTTCCCGATCACGATCCCTTTCGATCCCTCGACCAATTGAATTTAATTGATCTTGTGATCCCCCAAAATTCTCTATGGTTAGTTGCGAATCCTCACTAGAAGAGTTACGGCGCGACCTACGCCCTGCATAGCTGGGTCTCCGCTGATCTTCCCAGTTGCTTGGTCGCCCAGCTGGTACAAAATCTCCCCTTTCATCTGCCTTCGTTTCTAAATTAATTTTCTCTTTTGCCTGGCGCAAACGTGCTGGCACCAGTGGTTCCTGATTCTGCACGGAGGACAGAGTAGCTATGCCGCGGCTTTTGTGAACCACAAATCCTTCGTCTGTGCTCATTGTGGAATAGTTATTTTCCTCAACCGAACGGAAATCCCTTGGTGGAGTCGGCCTGCGTGGAATAAAACTCTCAGATGCTGAACGTGTCACTTGGACATCCATGCCGGGATAACACACGCATTTAGCTGGATGAATCTCGAATAAATTGAACAGATCCGCAAGAAGAACAATCAAATTTGGCTTCATCGAGCCACGCATGTAAGTTATGTCTTCAGGTGTCATGTGAAAAACAGAGTATGGCAAATGTTTTTGAGAAAAATTACTTACTAATAAAACGTTGTGAATGGAATCTGCAACAGCTGGCAAATAATTTATCCTCACACTTGTCCAGGGAACAACTTTCGGGCAATAATATGAAATGAGAAGTGCCAAGCAAACGCCATCGCAAAGGTCTTGAAAATCGCGGATCGGAGGAATGTCTGGTACTTGAAGGCGGACACCATCTTCGTCGGTTGCACCACGTTCAACTTCTTGGGCTATGCGTTTCTTCAAAGAAGCACAAACATGCGATACCCAAGCTAAAAGATACTGTTCGCAGCTTTGAACGCTACCCATCTGAAAATTACCACCGCCACTAATTCTCTTTATGGCGTTTGGTATTCGATCGCCAGATGAAATCTCTTTTGCATACAAAATCATCAATGATTCTATCACAGATATGTGGGCGTTGATTCGTAATGGATTTGTTTGAATTAATATGGTTTCGGTTATTGGCATATCTGGAGATTCTTTAACTGGTACTCCTTTGCGTGCTAGTGTTTGTAATATCGAGCAGTGATTCAGACTTTGATAATTCGGGTCCAAGTACAAGTTCGATAACGTTTGACAATAAAGTGTTGAATTGCCCATTTCGACTGTGATTTGGGGTTTTAGTCGCTCTTGGTTTTCATTGTCACGATAAAAGGGTTCTTTAAGATTGTCTGGCACACGGTTATTGAACGCTTTCGAGAGAAGCCATTTAACTGATGCTCTTTGTCGGGCCAGGCGAATTTCTTGTGTTTCGATGTCCATATTTTTTTGCGTTTATACAAATTTTGTATCCAGTTTCTCTTTCCAATTAGTTTTTTTTTTTCGAACAAAACTAAAGAATAAATAATACAAAATCTGATAAGCTTATGATAAGAAAAGCAAATTCAAATTCATAATTAATGCAAAACAAAAGATTTTACTTGATTTTTTGCTGCTGCTGGTTTTCGTTTTACAGATTTTTTTCGTTTCCATAAATTTTTAGGTCATTCGTCACACAATGCGTCGGCGGGTGCTGCTGCTGCTGCTACTGCTGCTGATCATTATTTCCTCAAAATCATTTTTCTATTCAACGAAAATGGAAAATGTTTTGTTGTTTCTAATGGTTATGTTTTTGATAAAAAATTATTTAATCAAAACTCTGTTTTGATTTTTTTTATGATAAAAGAATAATAAAAAGTTTTTTTCCCAAATTTTTTTTCTCTTCCGTATGATTTTTTAGTGCACTTTTTTCGGTTTACTCTTTGAGAGTTGGGGGGGGGAAATATTTGAATCGTATAAAAGAACACTTAAATTTATTAGTAAAATGAAAATTAAGATTAAATAGTGAGTTTTATGGAGGAAATTTGCGACACTTTCTAGTTTTAATTACTGATATCTATATATAAATGGATGGCGTATCCCTTGAAAAAATTGCAGTGATGGTTAACGTCATTGAAAATTTTTAGCTGTCATTTTGTTGTCATTTTTGGGTGTGGGAACAGTGTTGTTATGAGGAATTTTTGTTATTATCCCATTCAGGCCCATTTGAGCTGGACATACACGATAGACGGTGTTCACATTGGACTCAAATTTACGATTTTTTTTGACAGAAGTTAGTCAGACACAAAGGGCCCTTCCAATAATCAAATTTAATTACGACTTTAATATTTCAGTAAAATGGACTGTAATGGAATGGGCTCTAAATAATAAACCGTGCATGGTATTACCTAAATATTTACGTGGACTATACATAATGAACCATATATCGACTTAACACCAAAAAATTGAGAATATAATGTATGGTTAATTATTTAGGATCCATAACGTTATGGTTAATTTTACTGAAAAATTTAAGTCATAACTAAATTTAATTATTGGTAAGGCCCAAAGTAATGTGAACACAACCGATTCACTCTGACGTTCAGCAGTCATTAAAAAAAAAAACAAATCTTTGCTGGTCGGAGAACTTAGAACTTTTTCAATCACAAAATTGATAATTCACTAAATAAATTGTTCTCCCATTGATTCTGTAGTATTTAATCTCCAAACAAAAACTAAATACTGAGAAAACAAATGTCACAAATGCCCACCTCTTTCTCACCACAAAGTGGGAACGAGAAAAAGTACATAGACGTCAAAATAAATCCGAGGAGTAAGCCCAATGTGAACACCGTCATACAGCCAAATTGCATCATGTAAATGAGTTTAGCCGAGCGGTTATAAATCCACTAGTCCATTTGGCTCTATCGTTTGAAAATTTTCACTTTTGTTTCACTTTTGTACTAATGCAGCGAGTTCTTCACACCGACAGCGTAGAATTATTCGTGTTTGTCAGTGAATTTCGGAAATAAAATACAAAATTTGAAAAAAAGGAAAATGAAAATGTTAAAAAAATGCTTTTAGTACTTTTGGGAGTGTTTGTTTACAAAAAAGCAAAAGATAGTACTTTTTGTTAAATAATATTGAATTCCTTATAGCTGTACCGCAGGTACAAACAGAAAATAAAATAAGCTTTATAAATTAAGATGTTTATTAAAAGAAAAATATTGTAGGAATGAAAATATTATAAAACAAAACTTGATATTTTCTCTATGCAAAGTTTATAGTAAATTATACTAAAGTGTTTTATGAGTAATATATTGAACGTCTTCTGAATTCTTCAACACTCCTCCTCGTTCAATTAATATTACATTTGTTTCTTAAATAAATATGCTTCGATTCTGGTAACGGCTTAAGCCAGGTACGCAGTTCAAGCTAAACTAAATTTTATCTCTACGATTCTTATCTCTACAATCGTTTGCTAAAAGCACAAATGTCAAAATTTATCTGTGAAAGAATGCGTTAAGCATTATTTCGCTTGCTAAATTAAGTGGAGACTTTTTGAATTTAGCGCGTGAACTGCGTACTGCCTAGCTAAATATCCTCGCTAAAATTTATCTTTGGAGGAAATTTGTATGGAAGATAAATTTTAGCGCGATCTGCGTACTAGGCTTTAGTCAAAAGATCTGCGACCATTTCTTCAGTTGAACAATACTCACATTCAATGATTTCTTTTCTTACCAAGTCTCGTATTGTTTTATATTTAGTATCAATGTGTTTTGTTCGATACGAAAATTTTTGATCACGCAGTAACTCAATACAACTTTGATTGTCTTCATAGATAACTGTTGGAGATTCAATTGGTTCATGCATTTCTTCTAAAAGTTGACGTATCCATTTTGCTTCCTTTGCTGCTTCTGATAGCGAAATGAATTCCGCTTCACACGTTGAAGATGCAACTAAAGTTTGCTTGTTGCATGACCAACTTATGGTTCCTCCATTTAAGAAAAATATCCTTCCATTATTTGACTTCCGGTCATTTTTATAATCGGCCCAAGTTGCATCAGCATAACCATAAAATGATAGATTCTTTGATTCAATCCTGCTCAACATTAATTTCATTGTACTTGTACCTCTTAAATATTTAACAACCCGCTTTAGTTGATTCCAATCTTGAGTTGTTGGGCTTGAAACCTTTTGTGCCAAAATACAAATACTAGCTGATATGTCTGGTCTGGTATTTATTGATAGATATAGTAATCGACCAATCAAACGTCTGTACAGTGAATTGTCTTCAAATTTGTCAAATGACTCAGTTTTGCTATAGCTTAAATCCATTGGTGTCCTAGCTGGTTTTGCGTCTTTTAATCCGAAGTCCGATGCTATTTTAGTTATATATCCTGATTGGCAAATTGAAAAATTACCATTTTTGTCTTTTATAACTTCCATTCCCAGGTAGTGCTTGATAGGTCCCAAATTTTGTATTTTAAAATGCATTTGTAATATACCTTCAATTTGTCTGATATGGTCCATAGATGTGCATGCCACAAGTAAGTCATCAACGTAAACAATTAAATAACAAATATGTCCATCGATTTTCTTTATATACATGCACGGATCGTTATAACTTTGTTGAAATTTGCCTTCTTCAAGTACCCTATGAAGTGTATTGTTCCAAGACCTAGCTGCTTGCTTTAACCCATATATACTTTTTCTTAACAAACACACCTTTGAACCGTCTTCATAGCCTGGAGGTCATTGACCTATTATATATGGACTGCCAGGAGCCAACTTCACGATGGTACCACTTAAAACTAAACGCCACGAGCGCCCCGTGGAGCAAAGCGGAAAAGTAGGTGTATCTTTTGACAATTGAGTGTATCCTTCAAATCTTGCTTGTTTATTTATTTTTTGATTTTTACAAAGAAGCTTAAAAATGGTGAAAAAATGTAAATAAAAGTATTGAAATAAATTTAAAAATATTAGAAATGCATAAATCTAACATATTTACATATTTTTTTTTGTCAGATGGTGTAAATGAGGATGTATCTTAACACTCTACAAATTGTCGAATGTGATTGTCTCTGATAGCGAATCTTCAAAAGCCAGCATTGACCATGAAAAGAAAGATCAGCAGAGCAAGAAACCTATACTCCTAAGAGACCCCAGAAACCACAAAAAGAATCAGCCAAAAAAGCCATTAATTAAATGCAGGACATTCAAAGTGAAATCAAATGCAGCAACGAATTGCCAGCTATCTCGTATTACCTCTTGGACGACCATTTCAACGAAAGACTGGGAATGCAGCAACAAGTCTTAAAGAAACAGTCTGGATAATTCCTTCTACTTGGATTCCCAATGCACACGCATTATCTTAGCAAAGCTGAACTAGGTAAGTTAGTCACCAATGGCTTAAACACTATTCTTCGAAGGGATATGTCACTCAATCGCCGTCTGTATTCCTGGCTTCTAGGCACTGAAGTAACTTTACCGTAAAACTCGAACAGTATCTCGACGACAATGATGAGAGTACAGAGTTTAACTTTGATAAAAATTCTAAACATATTCTTTTAACGAAATGAGGAAATGCATTCTTAATCATCTTCACATATTTATGTGCGCCTAAACATAATAATTTTTTCTTTACAGGCGCGACGATACCCTGATACCCTTGGCGAAAAGGTAACTCGATGTGATGACGAGAAAGAAGATTCTTCAAAAACACTCGAAAACAAGAGGTGATCAAATTTCGTCGTAACAAAATCTGTCGAGAGGATCACAAATAGTAAAAACCCAACTCTTGCAATCCTCCGCTTTAACTTCTCGGCTTCAACTAGTCGCGTCAATACGAGAAATTCAGCATGAAAAGCTCGCCAAAATAACATGATAATGACGCGAAAACGCTTGTCTTTGGAAAGCGTTCGAAATCCGAAGACAAAACCAACTTTCCTCGCATCACCGATAACTAAAGCTAAGAAAAAAAGCCATGTCTACTTCTGGAACGCAACCAAAGGTCAGTAAGATTCCAGTGAATATAGAATATATAGTGCAACAGCAGCAGAGTAACTCTTCTTCATCAACAGTGACGCAAGGACCAAGGCCCCCATCAAGGATCGGAGAAGTACACGCATAACAGCTGCAAAGGCAATGCTGCGCAAACGGAACATTTGACGTCCTCATAAGCCCCTTCAAGATTTTCATTTCATTTATTATTAAATATAAACTTCTTTTTAGTATATTTACATTTCTCTTTTAGATTGAATGATTTATACATTTACAATGTTTATTTGATTTTTTTCCTTTCTTTTCGCATGTTGTTGAAACTAAAATAAAAAAAATTCAGTAAAAAGGCATTTTACACCAACAATTAGTCCTCGAAACAAATAAAACTTTTACGCCTGAAAATGTTGTTAATGTATTATAGATATATATATATAAAAACATAAATTATACCCCAAGCATAGTTAGTATGACTTTAAGTGGTTTCTTTAACTGTTTTATTTTCTTTTCCTCTTTTACACTGCATTAACGATAAATAAAATGTTTAGCAATAAAGAATTAGATTTGTAAAAAGTTTTTTTTCTGTTCGACAACAATCCATAAGAAAAGACATGGTATGTAAATATGTATAAATATTGCTCCTCTGAGTGTGCACTCGATGATTGTAATTGATGAGTGTTCAAGCAAAACTAAAGAATTAATTAAAATGTTTGTATTTAGTACCGCATGATAACACTTTACATAATTCATTGGAAAAATCTTGAAAGCAGTTTGCATACGTATCTTTTGTATCTTTAATTTTGTTCGTTCAATTTTTAGTAGTTATGATCTAGAGACTTGCAATTTTAAGACTCTAGCTCACCGAGAACTTATTCAGCCCTATAACGAATTCCATCGTAATCGCAAACCTTACGAATCCCGAAAAAATCACCAAGTCCATTCGTAATGGCAATTTGTATGAAATTTTCCACTACGATGGATTCTGTGATGTTTTTTTTCGGAACTCGTACTCCTAACAAGTTTCCGATTATGATGAAATTCGTGCTAGGGCTAATTTTTAAATCGAAGAATTTGTAGCGAATTAAATTTAGGGAACAATAAGGTGGAAAATGTAAATTTCGTTCGGGCGAGACTCACTAGCTTTTTAAATTCTGATGCGAACAAAATATTTTGATGAAACATTTTTAAGGGGGAAACTGGCAAAAGCTGATTGTTTAAATAGGATCCCAGATAGAAAGGAAGCATATAGCGTCGGCTGTTTTCGTAGGTATACAGCTTCAGCAAAGCGAAACCCTCGTTGAACTCTTGCAAGTGATTCAAATCGATGGTGATGCCATTGTATGAACTACTACTGTACAATTGCAGCAATAATTGGTCAAGCAACAGGCAAATGCAATGCAGTCCAGTTGCATGCAACGAAATGTTGTTTGTTAAGTTATCTACGTAGCCACACACTGACAAGGGAGTACGGTAAGCATTAAAGTCAGCCTGAACTTGAGTCTGCAAAAGATTCAGATCCATTGTGCCCTGAGTCGAGTTCGATGGAATCAATCTGATCGCCTCCAGGAGGATGCCATGTTGTCTGCATGCATATTGAAGCCGCATGGGTGTCATATTCTCAGAGATATAGAAGTATGGATTTGCCAGAGCTGGGATTCCGCCTTCGAGGTACCTCGGACATCTGGCGACAATGTCCAGCTGAACTGTTCTGAGGATCGCATCAGCGTTGTCAGTGTGAAAGCTTGTGGAACCATGTATAAAACGAAATAGACTGCAAAACCATCGATTGGTGTCACCGCAATGTGTGGCTGATGTAGGCGATAACACTGTAAGAGATCTAAGCCAGATGTGAAACGTCGTCCAAGGCTGGAAGTGGAAATTCTGGATCATCTTCTGACTCTAAATAAGCGACGAGGATCTCCAGAGATTGAAGGATTTCCGATGGAGGTTTGCGGTCACCCTTTAGAAGGGTTGACAGTTGAGTTGTGTCAGATGATTTACTGGAAGCAGGGGGTTCTGTGCGGACATTTTCAAGTCTTTGTAGAACTTATAACGTCTTCAATTCCAACTTTGCTAATCCTGTACGAATCTATAAAAATGAAAAACCCCGATGTTATCGCAAATTTGATCTAATGAAGGTTTTTATCCATCGACTTACACTTGATGTGGCAATTTCTGCGACTTTCTTCTTGTTTCTCATCGATTACGTTGGCTTTATCGTCGCCGGACTTTTTTCCAAATTAGTTTGTCTATTTTTTGGAACATTTATTTATTTGTTGAAATAATTTGTGTCCACTAAAAGGTGAATTGCAATACAAAATGAATGAAAATTTAAAAATATTACCATAATGTGGACTTTGTATATAAAAAATAAAAAAAATTATATACAAAGATGTGGAGACGCACGATAAAAATTTATTTTGAATGACAAAAAAAAAACAAATTAAAAAAAAAAAAACAAATCAAAACGTCACACAGTAGTAAGTAATAATAACAGATGTCCTTAGTTTCTACGCCAAAAATAGCTTGTTGAAACCGAGTGACAACAGATGGCATTGAAAATTATTATTATTTTTTGCCACTTTGCTCCAAGAGGCCAAGTGTCACTAAGAAGAGGAGGGACCATTTTTATTGGAGCTTTTGTATGAAAATAAAGCGCGACTAGCAGTCCATATATAATAGGTCAATGCTGGAGGTGGTCTCATGTAAATTGTTTCTGAAAGCTTTCCATTAAGAAATGCAGTTTTAGCATCTAAGTGGTGAACAATCATTTTTCGTTTCGCTGCGACTGATAACAAGGTTCTAAATGTCGTATGCATTACCACCGGTGCAAAAACTTCATCATAGTCTTCGCCATACTTCTGTGAAAATCCTTGTGCAACATATCTTGCTTTATATCGCTGTATTTTACCGTCTAGTCCAGTTTTGAGTTTGTAAACCCACTTTCCACCAATCGCCTTTTTTCCGGGTGGCAAATCGACAAGGTCCCAAGTTCCATTTTCTTCATGCGACTCTAATTCTTCTTGCATTGCAGTAAGCCAATGTTCTCTTTCGTCACATTCGATAGCTTCAGTGTAGTTACTTGGTTCTTTTATTTCTTTGGTGGTATTCACTTCTTCGGCAAGCCGCTTCGGTGGAACTCCTTTGTTTGGTCGGTTTGAAACACGTCTCGGAACGTTTTTATTTGCTTGTGTTTCAACAGTCATTTCATTTGTTGCGTCCATTTCTTCACATATCTCCTCCTGAACGCTATGTTCTTTCTCTTGATTGATTGAGTCTTCGTTTTTAGAGCTTCCTTTATTTGACTTTGATATCTCAACTAAGACGTCATTATTTTTGTTAATAAGTTTTGATGAACAAAAACGTACATCTCTACTTATTATCACTTTTCTTGTATTCTTGTCATAGCATCTGTAAGCTTTTGCTTTGTCATCATATCCCAAAAATATAGCCTCAATTCCTCGATCGTCTAACTTACGTCGTTTTGCTTCTGGTACATGGACAAAACATTTGGAACCAAAAACTTGAAATTGTTCGATATTCGGTTTAATGCCGTTCCATAGTTCAAATGGTGTCGAATTTGTTGTTTTTGTTATAACACGGTTTTGAACAAAGTTCGCAGTAGATATTGCTTCTCCCCAAAAACTGTTTGGTAAATTAGCGTCTATCAACATACAACGTGCCATTTCTACTAATGTCCTATTCTTTTTTTCGGCTTTTCCATTTTGTTGAGGACTGTATGCCGCCGTAAGTTGTTGCTGTATTCCCTCTGACTTTAAGAACTTTGTGAGGTTGGTTCCAGTGTATTCCCCACCACGATCAGATCTTATAACCTTTGGCTTTTGTGAAAAATTCGTTTTGCAAAACTCTACAAACTGCTTAATTGTTTCTTCAACTTCCCCTTTCTGTTTAAGTAAACGTACAACTGTAAAGGAAGAATAATCGTCTATAAACGTAACAATGTATCGCTTTCCAGCATGGGTGGCAGTTTGCATAGGACCGCATACATCTGTGTGAATTAAGTCCAAACGTGCAAATGACTCTGTTTTGGATTGCTTGGGAAATGGCAGCCTCGTCATCTTTCCTTTCATGCAAATATCACAAACCTCTTTAATTCGACAGTCAACAATATTTAACCCTTCGATAGATCCATTGGCAAACATTTTTCGAATTGCATCTGGATCTCTGTGTCCCATTCTCCGGTGTAATTGATGAATACAATTTTCATTATGTTCAAGTACAGTACAAACTTTATTTTGCTGTCGCAAAACATATAAGCCCCCAGTTGCATCCGCAACACCAATTTGCTTACCTTTGTGCTTAATTTCACAGATCCTATCATCAAATTCAACACGTAAGCCACTTTTCGTCAATTGCTTGACAGATAACATATTTCCAGTTAGGGTAGGTGCATATAAAACTTCAGTAGCCCTCTCTTGACGTTCATTACCATTTTCATCAAAAAACGTCAAGAATCCTGTGCCTATTCCTTGAACCTTTGTTGAATCACCATTCGCCAGTTCAACTGAGCTCTTGTAGGTTTTGTCAATATTCATGAAAAATGATTCAAAATTAGCAACATGTCGAGTCGCTCCAGAGTCTATAATCCATCCTGATTGTTTTCCTTTAACAAAAGTGAAAAGATAATCTGAATTTTCACTTGATGTTGTTCCTTCTTCGGATGATTCTTCAACAGTGTTGACTCTGTGGGCAAATTTTGGATCCTTCTTTTTGAAATTTTGTTTCGCTAGCCATTCTTTGTACTTATTACAAGATTTCTTCAGATGGCCTTGTTTCCGGCAGAAATAGCAAACAATGACGTTAGCGGCAGTTTTCAAAACTGAATCTCCTGAATTTCCGTTTGCAATGAAATGTCTTTCGTATTCTGCAATGACTCGTTCCTGTACTAGAGCAAATGTAATTTCTTTTAACAACATTGCAGCACTCCATTTGTCGGAAAGAGTTTCTTCACCAATATCACTCAATTTCGTGAAATAGTTCTGCATTTTGTTTATGTGTGCTCTTGCATCAGATCCTTCTTCCAGTTTTAAAGAACAAATCGATCTCATCAAAAATACTTTGTTGGTGAGAGTGTTTCTCTCATGATAGTTCCTTAAAGCATCCCATGTTGATTTTGCTGTTGTCTTCATTCGGATATGGGCAAGTTGATCATCTTCTACACATAAACCAATCGTACCTCTGGCTTCATCATCCAAGTTTTCCCAATCATCAATTTCCTTTGAATTTGTAACCAATGAGTCTTTATTTAGAATCGGTAATGGCTTTTCTCCCAAGATAACTTTCTTCCACAAATTTTGCTTACGAAGCAACAATTCCATCTTGAATTTCCAATTAGCATAGTTGCTATTATTCAGTTTAATAATTTTTGATTTGATTCCATCTGCCATCTTTGGATTCTTGTATTCCTTTTCTTTTCCTTAAATTTCTTAATTTATTTCTGTTGTACAATTAAGTCTCATAATCTGTTAAATAATATTGAATTCCTTATAGCTGTACCGCAGGTACAAACAGAAAATAAAATAAGCTTTATAAATTAAGATGTTTATTAAAAGAAAAATATTGTAGGAATGAAAATATTATAAAACAAAACTTGATATTTTCTCTATGCAAAGTTTATAGTAAATTATACTAAAGTGTTTTATGAGTAATATATTGAACGTCTTCTGAATTCTTCAACACTTTTGGGAGTGTTTGTTTACAAAAAAGTAAAAGACAAAAAGTGAGCAGAAGAAGACGGTGGGAATGCTAATGAATACAAAATTAATTAGTCGCAATATAAAAACACTTATTTGCTCGCCATTTTCGGTATTTTATTTATTTATCTACACAATTCATTAATATAAAAACAAAGACAGATACGCTCGGTGTCCTGTTCTTAATTGTCAAAATGAAAATCGTCGTCTCGTCGCGTCTTTTTTTCAATTTTTCGAACTCATGGCGTGACGGGAGGACGAGAAACGCTTTATTGTGAATACTCTGGTATATTCTCATTGCTTGAAATTGGTTTAACAGCTACGACAGGTTCTCGTCACGTTCACGTCTCGTTTCCTCGTCTCATTGTGAAACAGGCTTCAGCGTGTAACACGGTGTCTTCACCTGAAATATTTTGTAGATTACTAACTGTCACTTTCCATAGAAAAAAGAGCGATAGTATACCATAAATTGTTGGTTGGGCATTTTAATAGTTTTCTATTTCATTTGGGTCAAAAATTCCACAGGTTAAAACAATAAAAAGAATTGATTTATTGTTAATTTTGCTTAAATCAATATGAAACAAAAAAAACAAAACTTCCTTTTGGCACCTACAATTAATTACGGCCATATTTTTGAATTTCTTCAAAGCTAGTTTTATATTAAAAAACGAGTTCTATAGGGGTTTCAAGTTTTAAATTTTTCAAAAAAAATATTGATTTGATTAAGATGTCAAAATATGTATGAATATTTTGATTTGGATGTCAAAATAATAAAAATTAGTGAAAAAGTTAAATCTCGAAACCTGAATAGAACCAGTTTTAGCTCAAAACTAGATTTGAAGAAAGCCAAAAATATGGCCGTTAATTACATTCGAAAAAACACAAAACAAAATAAAATTAAAGCAAACCCACAAATGTCGAAGTGAAAATTGCTTCTCCATAGAATGCTATTCATAGCTTTCTATGAGCAAAGCAATATGTGGCAAGAAACTTTTTTTAAAATACTCTAAGTAGCCTCCATGAGCAATGTTCATAGCATGCAATACAGTATTCTATGAAATCTTTCTAGTGGATCCACCATGTAATAGCCGATTGACTTTTTTTTAACATCCCTGCTTCTATCAATTTTGGTACCACTGTTTTAAAGACAGCTGATTCCCATTTCTTTCTTACGTCCAAATTTTGTTCTGTACCTGTTAGGTCACCTCGCCTCGAGTTTGAAGATTTCCTAAAATTAAAGATTGAAATGTTAAAAATAGTTGCTAATTCTAAAATGTTGCTGAATACTGGAGGTAAAAAATATCACACTATAACTTTACCCTTAATATTTTTTTCCGCTATTCTTTAGTTATTTCAAGGAGTCTATCAACTACTCCCGCTAAGTTAGATCAACATTGGCGAGAAGACCATGGTTTGCCACTTAATCCAAATTCTTACGGGCCACTTGCAAACCTCCCAGACTACTCTTTTGTTGACGGACGTACAACACCACTTGGGGTTTGTTATTATAATATACAAACAAATACACAAAGTCCTTTAAATAATTTTTTATAGACGAATCAGAAAAAGCGCGTTCAACATCAACAAGAAATAGCCAGGAAGATGGTTTCAGCTCTAAAAGAGCTAGACTATGCAAAGAGACGCTTTGCCGACATGAAAACTAGCAAAGAAGCTGAAAAAATTAGAATTATTGAAAACAAACTCAAACCCAAAGGCCATTTGCTGTTGAAAAAAAAATAAACAATTTTCATTTGAAAGTCAGCCAATGTAATGTATTGCATATTATGTATTAGAAACGGTTCTTGTCAATCCTAAACTGGATCGCTGTTGCAACATTGTCACATACCAATCTGGTAAGATAGTGTGCAACGATTTTCCTCTATAGATCCGATAGCCAATCACCTTAGATCGATGGTCGAAGTTAAATTCGTAAACAGTGTGGGGGCAGTTTACATCCTTCAATACATTTTTAACCATTTTAAGCAATTTTACAAGAAAATCAGCACATTGGGATGGAGTCCAAAAATTCTAAAAATAGACCATGTTTTAATAATCTGAACACAACCAGTATGAACCGACTTACCGAAGATAGTTTTGGCAACGAACGAACTTCCATATGTTTGATTTCATCTACAAGCCCCTTATCATTGCGATAACCAACCATAAGGTCCTGAATTCCAACCAGAAAACTCTGGCACCACCAGTTCCTGCACTTGAAGCGGTAAAAATTTTGCTGCTGCCTTTCGGTGGTGGGTCGCAGCGAACACTTCAGTTCTAGTAACTTCAAAGAATTTAATACTTCTTTGCTTTCGAGGTTCTGACAAACAGAGCTACTGATTGCACCATCGACTTCGGCCCCAAACAACAATTCCATACCTTGAATCTTAGTTTTGTACATGCAGCAGAATTCCTCACATTCATCTACAGGAGCACTTGTGTTTGGTTCTTCAGACGGATCGTGTGTCATGCAGTATTGCTCAAATTTGAAACCGTATGCGCAAAATTTTTTCTGATTTTCATTTTGATTAAGACGGTCATGTCGTTTTTGGTCGGTTTCCTTTAGACTCATGTATATATTACCTTTGTATCGTGTAGCATGAAAGCACCAATCTTCCCTTGCTTCATATGGCGTGCACATAAGCAATCGGAGGAGACCACGAAAGCATATGAAATCGAAATCTCCAACTCCCCTGGTGCTGGGCATGTCTGGCTTCAGTAAAAGCTCATCCTGATGGTGATAAATGAAGCGCAGAATATTGTCTAGTCGCTCTTCTTGCATGAGTTCTTGTTTGGATTTTGCGAGTCCATATCCAATATTCAGATCCAAAGGCAATTTATTTGGCATACGAAAGTAACGGAAGTTCTCAGGAGACTTTTCATAGTCGCGATTGGTGTTGATGCTAAAGCAACCAAGTATTTGCGGTTTTTCTATTTTAGGAAAAGGTAAATTATCATCAGGATTAAGCCGACCACTTAAGCCGGTGTCTACAAGTGCCATTTTATATTGTTTATTAGTTTTTTTTTTCTTTTTTTATTTATTTTTATAACGGCAAAAGACAGGGGGATGTGAAGAACGTGACGTGATTAGTGATACGCAAACAAATAAACTGAATTATATAGGTATATTCTGTATTTTTGTACGCAAACTGCAAACAGTTGAATTGAGTTGAAAGAAACCAGTCTGTTTGGCAACGTGAAATTTCTAGCAATTGCACATTTTGCTGTCAACACCAGCTAAAAAAACACAAGTGTGGGAAACTTGGTGAAAATTAAATTTCACGTATCGACGGGTTGGTAAAATGCATAATTTTACCTTTGTTTTACTACGTTTCCATGTGGTTTAGGAGAGCTTGAAGCTCACTTAAACCCTTTGTATAACTGAATCGAGCTAGAATGAGCTTCAACCAACTCCACTTCAGGAGTGGAGCGGAGTCGAAATTTATGCTAAAAAACCTGGGTTGAGGAGTTAAGCTTTGCGCAAACCTAAACGATGGCGGTGGCAATCACGATAGCCTTTATCGCGCGATAAAGGTGCGATCAAAAACCAGCTCACATCAACACGATATTGCGATACATTTTGTGACGGTTAAGTGGTCAAAAGAACATTAAAAAGTGAGAAAAAATCAGTAGCTGATAAATCGGCACGGACGGCAAATTTATCCGTAAATTGTATGTTACATAATGTTTTGTATTCTTTTTGCAAAAAATTGTACAAAATTTGGATTTTTTTTTTAAATGTTATTAATTTGCTGTAATGTTCTAAGTTATTGTTTTTCAAATTCAAATATTGTGTTATACTGCGACAAAATGGGGCTTGCCGCGTTCAGTAAAAGTCGCTTAGTTGAACGCAGTAGTAGAACGTAATCGCAATCCACATATCGCATAGATGTGAGCCTTCCTATTTATTCAAATAAGCGGCATCCACATATTATTATCGCGATCGCCACCGCCATCGCTTAGGTTTGCGCATTGTTTAACTTGAGAAACACCATACGTCATCTCAACACCATTTTAACTCAACTTAATTACTACGTTTCCATGTGGTATTTAAGCGAGCTTGAAGCTCACTTTAACCCTTTGTATACCTGCACTGAGTTGAAATGAGCTTGAACCGACTCGACTCCGCTTCAGGAGCGGAGTCGAGTCCGCTCCTGAAGTGAAGTCGAGTCGAAATTTTGCTAAAAAACCTGAGTTGAGGAGTTAACTTGAGAAACAGCATATGTCATCTCAACACCATTTCAACTCAACTCAATATCGAGCTCTCAAATATGAACGAAAAATCTGGGTCAAAAATCCGACACAAAACCAACTCGAGCTCTCGATCCAGAATATAAACGTAGTAATTGGGCTCTCAACTCTGAACGAAAAACATGGGTCGAAAATCCGACCTTAATCAAACCCGAGCTCTCGATCCTATATAAATGTAGTAAGGTTCCTTCTTTCTAGTGTTCAGTTCAGTTCAGATTCTCCTTCTCTTGCTCTTCGACAAAGCGAACAAACAGACTTCTTAGGTAACATGTCAAAAATATTTTTTTTTTTTTTTTAGCACATATCACCATAAATTTGTAAATAAAAATAAAACAAATTTAAATGAAACTTACAGCGTTTTTTAAATCAATCCTAGTAGGAATACCAGTAGGCATTACATTTTTCGATTGCGTTGGATATGTTGCCAGAGTAGAAGGTATGTTAAACAATCCTCAATTGCACCCTAGGATGCAAACAAGAAAATGAAACCAAATTTTGTTTGTAGGAATTTCCATGCAACCAACCTTAAATCCTGATGCTAGTAAAACAGACTACGTATTTTTATCCCGGTGGGCAGTAAGAAATCATGACGTGGAGCGCGGTGATATCGTTTCACTTATCTCGCCAAAGGACCCCGACCAGAAAATAATAAAGCGAATAGTAGGCTTAGAAGGAGACGTTATCTCAACTCTAGGATATAAGATGGAGGTTGTTCGGATACCTGAAGGACATTGTTGGATTGAAGGTGATCATATGGGCAATTCGTTGGATAGCAATACATTTGGGCCCGTCTCACTGGGGTTAATGACAGCACGAGCGACTTATATTGTTTGGCCACCATCCCGGTGGCAAAGTCTACCGGCAGATCTTCCAAAGCCCAGACGACCACTATCATCATCCAAACGATATTCTCACTTTCAAGCTAATTAGTGAAAACTTCAGCAGATGCGTATTGCTTGGAACAAAATTCAAGTTTATTTGGAGAAAATACACATATTTCATAATAATGGTTTTATATTGAAGTTATCCATAATACTAAGAGTTTTCTTAAGAGCTACTCCCTCTCGAACTAGCTTATACCTTCCGGGAACAGAGAGATCGATCACTGTAGAACCCAAGCGGCATTCCTCATCCACACCTAGCTGTCCGCCATCAAAAACACCTCCTAAGTCCGGCCAGAGGCATTTGAATTCTTGAATGTTCAAGCTGCTTTGCTCATCTGATTTATTTGCACTAGTAAGCGCCAAAGGTTGGTCGAACTTATCGCACAGATTTTTAATGAAATCAAAATCGGGAATTCTTATTCCAATTTTTGAAGTACTTGGATTGAGAAATCTATTATTTAAGTTTGCGGAGCGTTCAATCACTATGGTTATGGGGCCGGGAAGCAACTGCTCGAGGAGCATATCATTTATATGCCCTGCTTGCCCCCAATGCCGCAATGATTCGGTATCCTTTACACATATTGCTACGGGCTTATGAAAGTCTCGTCCTTTTATCGCGTACATCTTTTGAATGGCATTCTCGTTGTTGGCGCTGCATGCAAGGCCATAAACAGTGTCGGTTGGAAGCGCTATCACATCTCCCATATCTAGATAATGTTTAGCTGAATCCAATGCAGTTGCAAAATTAGTTTGGTATATCTTCTCAACCATCTTTCCAGCTATGTAGTGGAAATGCCTTAATGATTTTGAGATTTTTATATAAGTTCGGGTAAAAGTCATTAGTTCTGGTACAATTTAATCCCTCCAGGTGTGAGAACACAATTGATTACAACATCTGTAAAAAGTGGTCATAGGTTCATCGGCAGATCGTGTCTGCATTTGCATAAAGTAAGCGCGCTTATGATAGCAGGCCGGGCACTCGGCGTCTGTTGAATCTACGTTTTCCCAAGCAGCAGATCCTCCCATTACATGATCAACTTCCTGTACATATAATAAATATTTGTATTTGTTGAGAAATTATAGCCAGAGGTGATTTCACTAACCTTTAAGTGTGGATAGGTTCTCGTTGAAATTTTTTTATTAATATTACAAATGTATGGACATGTGTTGCATGAAAAACGAAGGCCGTTTGTATCTTCCTCTACCATTAAAATGTTACCACACGTTGGACAAAACAAAAGCATACTTTGGTTTGGTTTATAAATTTACAAATTCTGATGACTTGCAATATAAACGTGAGTAATTTTTAACAAATAAAACTTAAAAAAGTTTCCCATTACATCAGAAAATTAACTAAAAGCCGAACTAGCGCTAAAGAACAAGTTAAGTGAGTGACAGATCTAAAATGTCAATTTGAACACTTGACACGCACTCGAGTTCACTACAGACTGACATGTAGCATTGAAGCGAGCTTGAAGCTCGTTTCGACCGTTTGTAAATCTGCTTCATTAGCAGACTCGAGTCTATGTCCCCTTTCACACAGGGCAACTGAGTTGCCGGCAACAAATAGTTCATAGGCGAGAAGGGCAGGAAGAAAGAGGGGGAAGTGAAATCTCCCCGGTCAACAAATTCAGGAAACTTTTTTGACGTTTCTCTTCACACTACGTTTGTGTGCGTTCAACCAAGGTAGTTTAAAAGGAAAATACAGCAAGTCTCCTCCAACTTTGTATCTGCGTGTGAAAGGTACAGGAGATTGTTAAGGAGATTTAAAGAAAACGTCAAAAAAATCACCAGCAACTAGTATCTTCGTGTGAAAGGGGACTATCGGGCTGAAAAGAAGTGCCCTTACAAGTTGACTTAGCCTTGAGGCTTAACTACATCAAAGACTTTTTGCAAAAAGTAGGGCAAAAAGTGAAAATGTGATGAGCAAAAATTTGCCTAGAGATGCCTGTGTGCGAAAAAATTGTGTTTTATCTGTAGTATCAGTCTAAAATGATATATCAAACACTATTTTCGGCGGCTTTTTCGCACACAGACATTTCCAGCGCATGTTTTAGTTTTTCACTTTTGTACTTTTTGCAAAAAGTCTTGAATGTAGTTAAGCCTTTAAGCCTTAACTAAATAAGCCAAAAAAGTGAAAAAGTACAAAAGTGAAAATTTTCAAACTAATTTTGGGATAGTGTTGCTCACTGGAAAACGCATAAAAATGATGCAGAAAGCTTAGATTTTGGTTTAAAAAGAATTGTGTACATTCTTTTTCACAAAACATTTGCGCTAGCGGGAAAAAAAATATTTTTACTTTTGTAATTTTGCAAAAAGTGGCCTATGTAGTTGCTTTATCTCGGAAATTGCCTAGTGAGTTATGGAAAGCAACTCCGAGCAACTTTTAAGTTGCGCAACAAAAAGTTGCTTAGTGGGCGATGGGCCTTATAAAGCCTAGTATAAAGTTATAAATAAATAAATAAATTTGATGGCACAACAGCTCATGAAGAACTAGGGCCTAGTGACTTACAACTTTCAACCATTCCTGTGTGCGTGTCTGCAGGAATGGAGGGGACCTACAGTTTATTGCCGAATCCGAACGGCTAACGAGCGGCACTTTTCTGTGACAGGAGATACTCTTGGAGGATTTATCAATTCCTCGCAAGAGGCAGTAGCCGTTTTTTCTTTTTAAATAAATAGGTGGCGAGGCTGGGGAGCTAACCTAAGACCTCCGGCATGACAGTCCATCGCACTAACCATCATGCCACGGCTAGCCAATGTAATTGGATTGGGAGCAACAAAAAGTTGCTGGGGCTAGTAACAAAAAGTTGCCTAGTGGGCGATAGGCCTTAGTGCAAAAGATGTCACCTGACTGAGAACGCGCGCCGTGATGCGCATCAGCTGTGTTTAGCCAAATATTTACAATTTTGACACCAGCGACTTTCGGCTTTTCGTTTTCGCCTTCTAGCTACTAAAAATTCAAATTTAACTGTATAGCGCAAAACGCAATAGGGTATTTATTTTTTTTATAAAAAATGGAAACAAAATACATACAGGTTTAAAACTAATCTTTTTGCTCCCCAAATATAGAATCTTTTAACAATGGCTCAACTAATTAACTCAAAAGTTGAAGAGGCTATCCAGAGTTTAGTTAAAACTGCGGAACTAGCTGCCCAGTATGGCGGTGATGGTATGGACTTATGTAGATCTTTTCGAGGAAAAAATAAAAACTATTAATACTTATCTCCAGAACAAAAAAATCCAGAAACATTCAGCAAAATGGTCGAACAACTTATTTGCATAAAAAACGATGTCAAAAAAGCAAACAGGGCTTCCGAAATTGCAAAAGATAAGCAATCTATAGCAGATTACGATACAGTAAATTTTAGGACTTAAAAAAAATAAGTAATTTTAAACATTGGCTTGCTTTTCAGACTTTTTCACACGAATTGAATAAACAGCCAAAGTGCAAGCCTAAAAGCACCGATGAATACAAGCGCATAATGGAAGAAATTGGAACTCTTCTATCAATGAATATTGAAGCGGTAGCTTCTACTAGCGTTGTAGAAGGCGATGATTTTCAAATGGAGATAGAAATATCAGACATAGATCCTCTAACAAAGCGTCGAATGACGCATCCAGTTAAAAACAGTGTTTGTGGGCATTATTATGAGAAATCTACAATTCTCGAATCCATTCAAGTCAATCCAAGGCTGAGGTATGTTAAATACAAATTGTTGTTTTTGTTGATTTAAAATGCCTTTTGCCACAACAGGTGTCCAATTGCGGGTTGTGGAAACAATCAGTTTGTACAGAAAGGTCACCTTGTTGAAGATCCAGTTTTCAGAATGAAGCTTCAAAGAAGAAACGAAGAAAATTGAGTTAAATATTTATTTCCCAAAAAAAAAACAAATAAAGTACATTTATGCCTAAATCTATGAAATCAAGAATTAGACGGCCTCCTTTTATCAGTCACTCGGCGAGATATTTTGTGCGGCGCTAATAAGAGTATCATGAATGTCCTTCGCAGATTGGACGTGACCACGTACAGTGCTTAAGTACTGAGGATAAGACATTGGTCCATTCGTATTGTCTGGAGCCATGCATGGATCAACGCGCACGGCAGTTACTGCTCCTGGAAGATAATGCTGTGCCGAAGACAGTTGCTGAACACACTGGATAGCTGTTTTCAGATGCAACTCTATTTGGTCACAATATGAATAGAAATCTTCAAGGTGTTTGTCAAATCGCGCAGGGTTGCTGGTGTCTCGTTTTAGTGTATCCGCTAAATTATTCTGTTGCAGTGATACAGCTCCATGCTTGAAGGTAAGAGATAGTGATTCCCTTAAAGGGCCGAATAGGCTTTTGACTTTCGATATGTTGTCTATTTTCTCGGCTTGCTGTTGTTGCTGCTGCTGCTGCTGTTGAGTAGCTTGCTGCATTTGCTGTGGGGCCATCACCCCTTGCATTTGCTGAGCCTGTTGCGGCGAAGCTTGTTGCATCATTACTGGTGATACTCCAGTGGGCATCATTTGTCCACCCATTCCAGGTTGAGGCATTCCGTGCATATTCATTTTTATAAAGAAATTTATCAATGATGAGCTATAATTGTAATTGATAAATAATTGAAAGTTTTTCTTTTGTCTAACCAAACAAAATACGGTGACGGATATTTGTCAAAATAATTAGGTGATGCCAGGTCGATATAAATTAGGTGATGCCAGAAAGTTATTAGGTTTGTTCGCAGAGTTGAAATGGTGTTGAGATCAAAGACAATGGTCGCGTTCGGGGGGCAAGCCAAACCTATCCGGATAGGTTTGTGTTGTTGTAATCCCATAGGAAAATTCAGCTGATGAACCAAACAGCTGTTGTCAAAAACAAATCTAAAGCTATCCTAAAATTTTCGGGATACTAAACTATCCTATGCGCAATTTGAGGAACAGCTGATTACAGCTGACTTTTGGTTTTCGGGTGACGCTTGAGTAGTTGTTTGTTTTTATTTTTTGTTGTTTGTTTTTGGCTTTTAAACATAAAAATACATACACAAATTGTTGCAAAAATAGACAAAATGAAGATATCTGTCAATTGGAAGGACACAACATACGATTTTGAAGACACTGGAGAGATCTGGAAAAAATAATTTTTGGTACTTACTTGAACTTTTTTCAGCTGTTTTGATTTTTGATAGGTAACCTATCCGGTTCGTTCGAGAACATATCCGATACTTAAGTATCTCAGATAGCCTATCTGTGTACCCCCCGAACGCGGCCACTGAATATAAAGATAAGGCTGTCGTTTGCCATTCACAGTATTTAGGCTTAACTACATCAAAGACTTTTTGCAAAAAGTAGGGCAAAAAGTGAAAATGTGATGAGCAAAAATATGTCTAGAGATGCCTGTGTGCGAAAAAATTCTGTTTTATCTGTAGTATCAGTCTGAAATGATATATCAAACACTATTTTCGCCGGCTTTTTCGCAGACAGACATTTCTAGCGCATTTTTTAGTTTTTCACTTTTGTACTTTTTGCAAAAAGTCTTGAATGTAGTTAAGCCTTTTATCTTCACACCACCCTGCTATATTGTTGTTGGATCTCACACCTATTCATCGACAAAATTGAATTACAAATACAAAAACAAATGGATTTTGGAGGGTGAAACGAAAGATTCATATCTTTATATTCAGTATTTTTGGTTGAGACGACTTTCTGTTTCTCAAGTTATCTCCTACATCCAGACCACAAATTTCGACTCGACTCCGCTCCTGAAGTGTAGTCGAGTCGGTTTAAGCTCATTTCAACTCGATGCAGGTATACAAAGGGTCTAACTGGCTGAACAGGGCCCCTATTTTGTAAACGATTATCGTTGAAATTACTTCATTATGGTTTAATAGCGATTACGTGTTACGAGAATCATTTCAGTTTTATCGATACTCGTTTTTTCTTACGACCAGTGTTCCCAGATTGGTGGTTTTTGCCACCAAAATGGTGGGAAATTACGAGCTTGGTGGGAATATTGGTGGGAAAAATTTCATGGTGGGATTTATGGTGGGATAATATTGGAAATATTTTTTTATGGGTGGAAATATTATTTTTACCATAACCACAACTTAAAAAATTCACCACCTCTCTATTTTCCTTCAACTTTTTTTCCTACAACATATTCATAATTTAACTGCACCCTCGATACAAAATTATTTAACCTGTTAATCCGATATGTACACAGAGAATATGTCAACAAGGAGTGATACTTTTTAAGAAATAAAAGATGGATGGGATTTTTGTTGTTGTGCTCTTCTTTTCTTATGGCTGTTCTCTGCATTTTATATAGATTAACTCATACCCAGAGCCAAATTTCAAGAACAGAAATTCCTTTTAACCGTACTACACGAATGCGAATTGCTTTAAGCTGACCATACACGATAGAGCCAAATGGCTCGTCCGAGCCAAATTGCATCATGTGAATGAATCCGGCCAAGCCATTTGGACATTTGGCAGGTTATAAATCCAACAGTCCAATTGGCACCGAACCATTTGGCTCTATCGTGTATGGCCAGCTTTACTATACTCCATTTTCCCTTTTCGTAATATTTTTATATTTATTTACACATTCCCACAACAAATTACAGATCGGTAATGGACAAATCGCGGAGAATGAAAATCTACCGAAGGTATAAATTTATTTATTAATATTTTACTTAACATCCTGAACGAAGTCAAAGAATGTTTAAAATTAATTTATTATAAGAGGTGAATTATGATTTATTTTAAAAAGAATGGCGTACAATTTCTGTTGATTTGATATGATGTATGTATGATTCTAGGTTAAAAACAGGATTTTCTAAATTTTAAGCGCAAGAATCGTTTTATATTTTTAACATTTTACTAAAGTAAAAATTGCCAAATGCCTGTTTTATCTTTTTTTTCATCTTGTTAGTATCATACTAACTCGAAATGTCAGTTTGACAATTACAAATGTGAAAATAGCGTTAGCTGTCACTGTGTTTCAGTGAGTTTGTTAGGAAATTAGGTAGTATGATACTATTTAAAAAATGTTTAAAACTAATAAAATTTTAGTAAAGAGCCTCAAATTTAGAAAATTGTTCAGTAAAATTGTGATAATACCTTAATATCAGGCTGTTTAAAATTTTGCGCTATTGTTTTTAATGTATTTTCTTTTCTTCGCTGAAAAATCATTTTCAGTAGGTAAACTTTTCCTCAGTTGAGACAAAAAATGTAAAAGTAAGTAATTGTTCCCAATAAACATTTAGGTAAAATTAAGGCAGAAAAAAACTTGGTGGTTTTTTTTCCTTCCAGTACAAAAATGGTGGGATTTTTTGTCAAATATGGTGGGATTTTAAAAATCTCATCTGGCATCACTGCTTACATATCGTTTATAGTTTATCCAATTATTCTTGTCAGTACAGGGAAGATAGGACGTTTGCATCTCAGTTTGGTTGCAGCATTTTTGCATAAGTCTATCGCATGTAAAAGCTCTTATCGCGATGCCGTAGTTTGCATAATAAATCATTTCAAGTTTACTTGAAATTGACCAGCGTTACCACCTAGTAGGTAAAATTGCACAATTACGATTTTGAAAAACAAAAAAAAAAAATGATTTATCTTTTTCCACACCACCATGAGGTAAGATAATACGTGCGTTTTTGTAAGGGTATCTCCAGTAGTGTATTTTAAGGTGCCTCGACTCTGAAAAAATAAGTCCTATAAAAAAATTTACTGTGAAGAAAAGAAAGATAATTAAATTTCAAGATATTGGTTACAACACTTTTTTTTAAATGGTGGCCGACGCACAACACCTACACCTGCGCTATTTTATTTTTATACTCAAAAACAACACACATACTAATTTCAATCATAAAATTATTAAAGAAGTCTGGTACTGACGAAGGCCCAAAAGAAACATTCGACAATTGAAATATTCTTAGATTTATTTTAAATATACACTTTGATTAAATTTTTATTCTTTTATTACCTTTGTAAATATAACTTGAAATTAAATTTATTGCACACACATTTTTAAAAAATTTTACCAACGATTCTTAAAAAACTACCCATTTAAAAAACACAAATTGTACAAAACTTAAAATAAAAAATACATCATTTAAACATACAATTTACATAAAAATAATTTATTTCACATTAACTGACCGCGCGCTACGAAAATCTACGCAAATAGTGTTCTTCTTAAAAGAAAACAGCTTAAAATTTTGTAACTGCATTTTAACGTATTTTCCACACATTAAAAGAAATGCAAAATATGAAAACACTCTACGGTAACTCTCATCATTAAAAACTTTTTTTTTTAAGCTCTAAAATCAAAAGCACCTCTACAGAAATCCAAGGAAAAATAAAGTGAACGAGTTACCAAATGGACATGGGTAACCCTGAATGCACATTAATATAATAGGGGTTGAAGTTGAAAAGCAGCAGCAGCATCAGCCGCAGTGCGCACTCAGATGTGCGCTCGAGAGGACTTTGGGTCTATGTCAGATGTAATCGCAAATTTACGGGCGGGCAAACACATTTCATGAAGGAGTTCTTTCAATTTAGTATGGTGCAAAAATAAGGCGCGCTACTGATTTTGAAAAAGCTCTCCCATAAGACGTGTACTGCCAATTAATATTGGATAAACTTTAGCTCTACCCTATGCGCATTCCTGTATTTTTTCTTCTGTACTTCCTCGCTATCCCATTATTTATCAACACCAATGTCAAAAAAGGGGTCAGAAAATCTCATGCAAATAGTGTGGAATCAAAATATGAAATTTCAACGAGTTTTACAGCGACGTCGACCTGGTCAAGAAGCTGAGAGTACAGCGGCTGAGATGGCAGGGACACGTTGGCTCGCCCCGTTTAGGGGATAGTGTCAATTTTATAAAAAAATGAAAAATAAAAAATAATTAAAAAACAACGGCAGCGTATAAACGTTCCCCGGGAATGTTCATTTAAAATTGAGCAGGATATGTATAAAATTCAACATCGTACCCGATCCTTAAATAATTAGATAACTGAAAAAACTGTATACTAAATTTACCGCAAATTCTTGTTTTTACACGCATCATTTTCGAATTACATGAAAAAACATTAGAATTTCGAGCGTACATTGTGGTAAGCTGTGCCTAGCAATGTGGAAAAATGTGTTTGTGATCATTTAGAATTACAATACTTAGGAAATAAAACGATCTGAAAGATTCAACAATTTTTCCAAAAACTGAAGTTTTTCAAAAATAACAATCTCAGAAGCATTATTTTATGGAGTTAAGATATGCAATAGAATATTTTTTCCTCTGAATATTTTTCGTTTGTAAACAAAACAACGTGATTTTAATTACAAAAGAGTTTATTTTAAATTCTAAATATCTGTTTTTTTTATCACTATTCAATATCCAGACAAAATTGTATACTAACTGATAAAATGGAAAATGTGTTAAGATAATATAACATTTTACAAATAAAAATTTAATTAAATATAGTGCTTTAAAGTCTGGTTCTTCAGATGGAATTCTTTATAATGATACATTCAAACATTATAAAATTACATTCAAACCGAGTTTTAAACGAAAACGAAATGAAAATTAACCCGACTTGGCTTCTCAAGACATTATGCTTGATTTGTTCTAGAAAAAAATTAAATGGAAAGCATATATTTAAATGAGCGGTTTAATAGAAAACCAGTGTCCAACAATGATTAACATAATATTTCACTCGATTTGTGGAACTTATTGTTTATGAAACTTAACTGCAAAAAAAAACGTTCGATTGGATGTTTTTCGAGCACCAATCTTCTTACAACTCCGTCTTCTTCGGCTTTCCGTTACGATCGTAACTCTTCAGTTCTGTGGTTGCGTGTTTGGCAATGTATTTTAGGAAATCATTGACTTCTCGGCCTTCATTATACGAAACTGGTTTGTCTTTGCTGTCCTTAGGAAGCCAGAACAGGGTTGGAAAACCACGAACGTTAAATGTTGGTGGAACGTCGTTAGCAGTGGCATCCATTTTTACAATGGCAACGTCTTCGCCTTGCAATTTATCGGCAAGTTCTTCATAAATTGGAGTGAGCTTCTTGCAGTGACCACACCAAGGTGCATAGAACTCAATAAGTGTATCTTTGTCGTTGTTGATTACGAGATCATCAAAGTTCTTTGCAACTGCTACTTTAACTGGAGCATCGTTGCTCTCTGGAATGGGTTCCGATTTAATGTAGGGTTCCAATTCACCATCAATCAATTTTTGAGCAAAAGCTTGCAAGTTTTCCACGGAGAACTCTTCCTTCATTGTGTATTTTAAACCTTTTTCGTCACGAGCTAGTAGAACTGGCTTATCACCAACGAAGTCGTAACCGTACTCGTTTAATTCGTGTTGGAATTCATCCTTAGCAGCAATGGCAAAGTTCAACTGTCCAACAAATTCCTTTGCGACCTTGAGAATACGGTTTCTCCAGTAGTTTGTACCCTTAGGGTTCTTGGCATAGTCAATCGAATAGTAGGCAGTGATAATTGGGTTTTTGAAGTCATTTGCAACATCTTGGGTCTTGTGGCCAACCAAACCATGGCTGTTGAGATATTTTAATGAAATTTTATTAATTTATGTTTGTCTATTATACTTACAAGTATATTAAGTATATATTGTCTATTATACTTACAAGTTTGCTTTGATGAAATTTGTCAAATCCAACTCAGAAGAGCCATCAAATTTAACGAAAGATGGTTCAAATTTATTTGCCAAGTGTGGTGCTCGGAACAAAATGATGGCATCCCTATGGAAGTATAAAAAATATTAATTAGAAACCTAGTACAATGTATATAATGTCTTTATATGTTAATTAACTTACGTTTCGCCTTGTTTGTCAAGAACGGTCTTTGCGCTGGAATGTCCAAAACGGTACTTCTCCCTCATTCTGTCGGCAAATTTAGTGAAAATAGTTTTTAACTTGGAGTCCTTTTCAAAGAAACCAAATATTGCAGCTTCTTTTGCGCCTAAGAATTTGTCGAATTCTTCAACACTGATGATGTCTTTGGATGCTGGACCAACTTGTGCGCGCATGAATTTAGCAATACCGGCTGCTTCGCGTGGACCGTTATAGTCTTGAGAAACTTCTCCATTCCGGAAAATCTTCAGAGTTGGATATCCACTGACCGAGAACTTATTACAAGATTCCTTTCCACCTTCGGTACAATCAACTTTAGCAAGTGCAATTGGTGGATCATCGCCACGAAGTAATTCAGCAGCTTTGGCATATTCTGGTTTCAGTCTTTTGCAGTGGCCACACCTTTAAGAGAACAAAATTATATAAAAAATATACCTATATGTATATATATAGGTATGTAACACATTATTTGCATGTGCTAGTCGGAAGAAAGATTATTTACAGCCATATTATACAGTCACTTAAATCCGCTTTTCAAAGTAAGTTAAGTCCAATTATTGGGCTAACTAATATTTGTTCGAAATTTAATCTTCAAACCTAGTCACGTTTAACTCGATTTAATTCAAATTATTATAAAAATAGAATATAAAAAAAATCAATTATGTAAGCAAAATAATCATTGTAAATAGTTTAAATTAAACCAAATAAACTTAACTTAATCTTAATTTAAATAGCCTTCCAAAGAGCAGTAAATTGTTAAACCCGGATAAAAACTCAACACATAAAATAGAAAAACAAACAACAAAAATAAAAACAAACAACGAGACGGCATATTAAAATTCGCAAACGTATGCGACTTTGACTTCACGTTTAATCCGCAAATGTGTTACATATTTTGTATTAATATCAGGGGCCGTAAACTTGCATATACCTAAGGGTGTTCACACGATATGCAAAAACTGTCCCAAAAGCTGCAAATGTGATCGCATATTTTGCCGTCTATATGCGAGTCGTTCAGACGATATGCTATAATATCCGCATATCACCCATTTGCAGTCATTATGCAGGTTGGCGAAAATTACATAATTTTTTCAAACCTTTTGTGTTAGGTATTGTGGTTGTCATTACTGACTAGCTCGTCTCGAATATTTAAAGTGCTGTTAATTTAAAATATAAATAATAATTATAATAATAATAGAGCTTCAGCGACCATCTCGGCCAAAGCGAAGAGTACCTATCTTTGCGTTGCAGAAAACTAGGCTCTATATTTACCCTAGACTGTTAAAGAACTCAATTTATGAGGTCTTAAAAACCTTTAAAATATGCTTGCGAGGGTCGCAAATGCTCGCAAACTGTTGCAAAGTATATGCAAGGGTATTCACACGATATGCAAAAATTCGCTAATTTATATGCGATGTGGGCGTCGCATATGGTCCGCAAATTGTGTGCATATGCGGACTGTCCCGAAAGGGTGTTCGGATGATAATCGATAGAGGAATTACGTTCAGATTCCTAAGATTGCTGAGGTCTCGAGATCTTGAACTGGAAAATTTTATTTCCGGGTATAACGAGTGAAAATTATGAGCTTAATTTTGGCATCTGGATTAACTTACTTTAAATCCGGGTGCACATTTAAAACCTGATTTAAATACGTAACTGATATGTCCAAAATGGCGCGTCGTGGAAAAGTTTAGGCACAAATATGACTATTTTGCATTATACCATTTGCGAATCGCTTTCATACATAATATTCACATGAATAGGGTTCTAAATAAAGTGAAACAAAATTTTACTGAAAAATTGTTAAAATATTTTTTTATGGGTACCTACCCCACCCATTTATGAATGCTAATTATGTGTTCCATAGCATAGCTGATGTATCCTTCAATTATTATATGCATGAGATTTGCAACAAGTGTAATAAACTCAGAGCTTGCTTACACTGAAAGGAAAAGGTGACGAAACCTAGATGACATCAGCATGACATCGGCATAAGTGGAGACTCTTTGAAGGAAGGCAGGAGTGGCCGGCTACGAGTTGATTGTTAAATTCCTTAAATTTGGGTTTTCAATACACACTACGTCGATTGATTACAGTAACCTAGAAAGACTTGAGTGTACTTTATTATTCACTCCTACAAGCAGAGCTAATCATTTTTAAATCAGATTGTATTTCTGTCTTCTTGGTATCGCAACTACCTACATATAAGGTATTTGAGAGTCCAGGGGAAAAACGGCACAAGTCCACTCAAAAATGATTCCGAGAAAAATGAAAATACAAGTTTTCAAAAAGTTATTAGGAAATCATATAGTACACATAAAAAGCTAAAAAATGCCATTAGTTAAATTTTGAAAAAAATGGACCCCTGGACCCTTCATTTACTTAAAGAATCTGAATGATACGATACAAACTACATTGGTTGAAAAGCTCTTCAGTCAAGAATACAAATTAATATGTAATAATGTGCTTATCAAGTTTTGCTGTTGCATTTCATTTTTTAAATATTTAATGTAGCGATCCAAAAACAATTTATCTTATCTCATTAAAACTTCCATCTAAAACCGGCAAAAAAAATCAACAATATGAAAAAAAAGGCTTCTATTTTTTATCTCCTTGTAGGTATGTCGTTTAAACATAACTTATCGATTTTTCTCTCAAAATTTCAATTTAAATTCCTTGGGGTGTTGTTAAGAACATTTAATGAACAATTAATGTTTCTAGATAAAATTCCAAAGGAACTAGCAAAGTAGGTACATATGTAGGTATAGAAAGTTTATCGATGGTCATACGTGGCGATGACACAAATTTCGAATAGACGAATCAAATTTTGGCTTTGTATTTCTGTGTATCAAGCTGTTCCTTAATTTTTCAATAACTTTATAAATATGTTAGATTTTATTTAAAAAAAAAACTTACCATGGTGCATAAAACATAACCAATGTTGTTTCATGCTGTGCCAATGTAGAATCAAAAGTGTCATCGGTAAGATCCAGAACATCTTCTTCAGCGCCGTTTACCGATGCAAAAAGGCAAAGGAGTGCCACTGCGACGGCTAATTTAAGGGCCATTTTTTCTCTAAATTACAATTCAGATGTTTTAAACAAAACCACAGAAACACAAATCCGTTGTGTTCTTTTTTTCAAACGCTCTTGTTGAGGCACTTGACTTGAGCTGAAGAGCAGGAAACTGACAAAAATTCACCGGCCAAAGTATATTATTTGAGGAAAGAAGTAGAAGAACGAACATCAATTTTTTTATTTTACTGGTTTTTGTTCATTTCACTACCGTCGTTTTCCAATAATTTTCCAGTCTACGACATTTTTGTGTTGGCTGATTTTGATTGGGTAAAAGTTCGATGTTGCGATGTTGAACTTATAAAAGTGATTCCAAATTTCTTTTTAAAATAAAACATAGAAAGGTAAATAACCGCATATTGCCCGCTTTTTATCTGACGATGGCGGGATGATTTCGGCATATAACGCCCCGACTCCACAGGAGATATACCTCTGTTTATTTACTGTATGTATGTATGCATTTTTATTGTGACTTTTTCCTTCTTTTACATGAATGCACGAAATCTTAAAACTAAGTTTCTTTGGAAACTGTAATGTATGCGGCCGTCCTGTTCAGTTGCGGTAAAAATTTAATGCCAACATGGCTTGACTGTTCTTTTTTTTTGGTTAGCAGCTCTTGCTCTCGGAGCTCTATAAACATTATACATATACAAACATATACATAATCTAGAGCTTCTATTTGATTATACAACTGTCAAAATTAGAAAGAGAAAAGACAGAGTCAGATTCTTGGAAAGCCCAATGCGCCTGTGGACAATTATATATACATTTTTCATGCTTTAGAGCGAACGCTGTAAATTAAAGAAAACTTTGTCACGGATTCGTATTAAACTACTTCACAAAAAGTAGAGCAAGTATAAGAGCGAGATGGCTCTCTACAATATTGGGTTTTTGTTTAGAATACTGTCAAGAAGACATTTTTGAAATATTATTTTCTTTTACATATATTCACATTTTTTAGTTGCGATTAATTAAAAACAATTACTGGCGATTATAGATAGTGAACATCGGATTTCACCATCGCACCCATTGAATTTCGAAAAGAGTCATGACTCTAGAGCCAACGTGTAATAGGGCACATAGCATTTTTTTTTTTTAGACTATGATGTAGTTAATTAGTTAAATTTTTGTGATTTATTTTATTTCACTGTAAATGGTTGAGCATCTTTTCTTTTGAGATGCTTTCTGTTGCGGTAATGATGCAGGTTGATCGTCTATTGGTGGTGATGAATATCATGCGTTGGTTTTAATCCAAATCAACTCTTGCATGTTGAGAAGAATAGTCTGCCGAAACTATAGTCGGATGCCTGTTGTGGGTAGCCGAGCTTGCCTCGCATGTGGAGTTCCATTTTTGTCATCTATGTGAGACAGTTATAAACCTGTTCACTGGTTGAAGCGGTTGCTAGGCAGGAACTGGATTCCACCTGGAGGTCCGTTTTAATTTTAACGGGACTAACGGATTCCCATCGAGTGCTAGCGCTGGGGCTGAGAACCCATTAACAGTTGCTGGAGAAAAGTATCTCCTGGTTACCAGGAAGGGAATATCCCCACTTCCCAAAAGGGATCCCGTCCAGATTTTGGTGTAAATTATTAAAATAATTAACTTTACTATTTGCTTTTAGGAAACTGTGCAGATGCACGGCTTGTGCTGGACACGACCGGCTGCGTTGCATTCTCAACCCAAAAAAATTCGTTTACTGCCCATATTTTAGTCCGAAGTTCTGTCAAGGTTTACATGGCCGCCTCCAAAGGCCATGAACAATGTCAGGATTATGGACATGTCTACAAAAAATCCAATGGAGCGAGAACGTATCGAGATCGAATCGGTAACGAAAGTGTGAATTCTCAATCTAATATTTTTCATCACTTATATCAGAGATTCCGGGTAGTTTTGTGCCATTTTTAAATCATTTGAGACTACATATCGTGCAACATGTCAAAAAAGTGCCTATTTGAAAAAGGTAATAATAAATTGTTCTTATTATTATGTGTCCGTCACGTTGGTCGGTTATTTTAGTGCAAAAATTAGTTTATTAAACTTTCTATTTAGGGTAGGTGTCTCGCGCGTGAATTCGTTTATTTGTGTTTGTGTTGATTGAGATTTCACCTTTCGTGTAGATCTCGATGTGTTGTGTCTTTATCTGTGCGTCAATTTGTTTAATCGTGTAACCTACTAAACAGTTATTACGTTTTTGTTATTTTTATCTCAAGGCAGTTTTTGAGACCGAGTGCGCTTTTAAAATCTTATTTCAGTAAATTTAAGCAAAATTGCTGTCGCCATTTCTATACGTTAAGTTTTTGACAACTGGGATTGCCTGGGCATGAAATGCCCAACCCAAGAAATAAATTGCCATCGATATTGAAATTGTCATTGCCTAAAATATTGCAAATGGAGCCACAGCGTTAATGTTATTTTTGATTGTGAAATTAACAAAATACTAGGTGCGTTTCATTCGTAATTCATAGCTAGCGCAGCAATACAAGTTCAATAAAACGTTATATCAACTTATGTCCACTCTTCTCTGGATGTGTTCATACCCTTTTTTTTGAGTGAAAAAAAAACAAACTATGTTACTGACATTTAAGGTTCAAGTCCACACTATTTGTCCATTTTTATATTCACTAATTTACTGGCTAATTTATCGGCACTTTTGGTTTTGTTATTGTTCACCAAAGGGAAATTTTATTGCGGTAGCTATAAGTTGCTGGAAGTTGTTCGTAAATTGCCTAATGGCGAGGGTAAAGCTAAGTACAGACGATTGTCAGATCTTACAATATTGTCAGATCTGTCAGTGAAAATACTGTCCCAAATGTCTTACAATCGTCTGAACACACAATTTTGTCTGACAATATTGTCAGAAACGTCATTGTCAGGTAATTGTCAGATGACAATCTGACAAAAAATTGTCAGGTATCTTACAATCGTCTGAACGCACAATTTGTGTCATTGTCAGACGATTAGGACATTGTCAGACTCATTGGTCATTGTCAGATGTTTTCATTGAAAACATCTTACAATTGCTGACAATTTCTTCATTGTTCGAAATGTCAAACGGTTGGAGCCGAGTTGAGAGATAAAAAAAAAACTTTTTTGTAAGAAATTTGTAGTTTTTCCACAACTGAATAAAAACAATCTATAATTCAACTAGACTCACTTTTATATTAAATTCCTTGTGCTGGAATAAATTAAACAATTGAAAGTATCTACTCAAATGAAGATTACGATGAAAATGAAGTGAACAGCAAATTCCAACAAGTTAAAAAAATTGGACTTCAAAATGGCCAAAAAACTATACGAGCAATCAAATAAATTTGAAGAATGCAAAACGAGGGTGGACAAGGACACTTCCTGGAGTTGGTAACAACTGGCAGACTGCCGCCAACTCGCTCAGATCTCAAGGCCACTTTCTCAATCAGCCCGAGCTCTCTGGAGTAAGCCTGCTGAACTTTTTGCTCGCAAAGGTTTATTTCTTGATCTAAACAATATAGTGCAATTATTGCAAGGTCTTCTCATCCTTGCAAGTCTTTCAAAAATAAATGATTTAAATTCTTTTTTGTTTTTAATAAATCGATAGAGAATATGGACTTTTTTTTTTATTTCTCCTTCGTAGTGTGTAAAGTCGTCCTTCGCCATCGATGTCCAGTTGTAGTTAAATTGTTTCAAATGCTCGTCCAATTGTTTTGGCATTACCACGATGACCCTAAATTTTCAAATCACTTTGAAAGTATCGTCTTCTTGATGTAGCCACTATACGGATTCACATTTTTAAAAATTGAAATTCTATAAAAGATATTTGATCTTGAAATCCTCAATTGAATTGAATTTTTATTGTAACTTGAATTTTTATTGATCTACCAACCGTGTGAACAGAAAATTTTCAAGCTGACAATATTGTCAGATATATAATTGTCCGAAAATTGTCAGACAAGAGCTGACAATTTAACTGTTAGAATTTGGCACAAAATCTACCAATCGTGTAAACGGACAATTTTACATTGTCAGAAATTTTTCAATTGTCAGCTAATTGTCTGCTATTGTCAGACCATTGACAGATCTGACAATATTGTAAGATCTGACAATCGTCTGTACTTAGCTTAAGCAACAAAAAGTTGCCGGGAAAAAAGTTCCGCGAGCAACTCCGAGCAACAAAAAGTTGCCTAGTGGGCAGCAAAAAGTTGCTGGGGCTAGCAACAAAAAGTTAACTAGTGGGCGATGGGCCTAATACTGCTCTACCGAACGTGCCCAGTACTAGAACAGAACTGGAAACCAAATAAAATAAAAACAGATCATAATTCATCAGCTGTTTTCTGTCAACTTACCCTTTTTTAAACGAACAAACCCCATTACTTGTACTTTCGCCAAATTGAAAATAAATTTTTTATGCAAATGAATTTTTAGTTTTTTCTAAGTGACAAAGCTATTATCATTTTATATAAATCTAAACGAATTTTAAAAATGCTTTTGCTAATAGACGGATCCGATTCGATAAACTTAGAAGGATATACGGCAATTGTCCCAAGTATTGGGGTGGGAAATGCCGGCCAACTAGCATGCGATTTAATTATCGCGACACTGAAGTTAAAAAGAATTGGAAACATTTGGCACCCAGCCTTGATTCCCATCACCGGGCCTTCTGCCTTTCAACATGAAGCCCAGACCAAAGCAGCCTCATGTGAAGTCTACGTGGATGAGCCAAGGAAAGTGTTTGCTGTCCAACTACGTTCGCCGCTAATATCAATGCATTTGAGTGATTTTCATGAAAAGCTAGTGGGTATACTTCAGAAATGCTCCAAAGTAATAATACTTACCAGTAGTTTTGGCTACGAAAAACACACAGTAGAAGGAAGCTCGTTTGAGTACATTGCAAATAAAGAATTCAAGCAAAATCATGCCGACAGACTTGGGGCGGTGCAATGGACCGAGTATTCCGGTGAAGTAGTCCATGGGGGAGGCAACGCAGTTAAATTGTACAAAGCTTTAGATGCTTGCAGTGTACCTGCTCTTTTGCTGTTTAAATATGTTTTGGAAGGAGATAACTCGATGGATGCCTCACAACTCGTCAAGGAACTGGATGATTTGCTGGAGTCAGAATTGAGGATGAAGTCTGACAATCGTTTAAAACTGACTGTGCCAGTTTCATGGAAACTTTTGTTTGGCAACGAAGTTGGAGATTTGATTTTCTAGTATATTTGTTAAAATTGTAATAAAGAAAAGTGCGGTGCAGAGTGAATGTGGTTTTTAATTTAGGATACCACAGTACACAAATCTGTACTGTGCACACATGCAATTGCCAGATGTACAGGTTCAGCAGCAGGGCTGTCGTTTTAGTTTTTGAGAAAGCAGTACTTCAAGGAACAAAAAGCAGTACGGCAGTGAAATACAAACTTATTTCTTAATATACCTAATTTTGGGAACAAGATTTTTGTAATTTTGTTTTTTTTTAGTATTTTTGTAGGTACCTTACATTTTGTTCCTCCTGATTGAAGAAGTTAGTCAGATATGTGATGTATTTATTGACTGGCCTAAGGCAAGAACTTTGTCCTTTTTGTGTAAAATTGTTACAAAGTATATTTTTGCAATACCTATTTGTAACTTCACAAATTGACTTGTTTATTATTGAAGTAGGTATACAAAAACCATGCTCAACGAATACTTGGGTAAACAAATATAAACAAATATTCGTCACAAGACATGTGATACGAACGAAATCGACAGCTCTGAAAAAGGAGCAACAACATAACTTGAAATGGTGGGAGAAATATTTGTATGATCATTCAGTATTCAGACACGAGAGAGAAAGGTTGTTCACAAGTAGTTTTAAAGTAAAATAAAAATTAACTTAACTTTTTACCTAAATTGGTTGTTAAAATTATTGAAGTTGTTAAACATGTTTAAGTAGTTTGATATTTGCGCTCCAAAAAAACGTATTTCATACATAGGATATAAAGATAAATTAAATTATAATTTAAAAGAAAAAAGTGGAAAATGAAAAAAAAAATGATTAGAGTGAATAATATGAACTTGGATTTCAATTTTCGTACTAGGCTACATCTGTAGAAGTAATATTGCTATTTAGAAAATACAAAGCTGTAGGTATTTTTCATTAAAAATAAAAAATATTTTGTGCTTAAACTCCAAAGATAATAACATGCATTTTTTTGTATTTATTACTTATTTATTAAACATTTACCAAAATCCGACTTTTACTTGAATGCTTTATAAAAGCTCTTATTGTTTGCAATTAAAAAAAATTTCGGCAAGCCCGAAACAGACTTCCATCCAGTGAGATGGGTAGATTTTGTGTGAGTAAGAAAGAGAAGGGTTAATTCTACCCAAATTACGCCGATGCGCCAGTTTCAATGAATGTTTTCGGATTGAGCACGAAGAATTTTTTTTGTGTGAGTGAGAGATACATGGTTGTTAAGGATGTGAGATAGGGATGGGTAGATTGAAATGAAAGGATTTTTTCTGTATAATGTAAACACGAGGAACATTTTGATGTACTAAAATATGCTTCATCAAAAATACAATGTAAACAGGCACTTTGGAAAGAATATTCAATTGGGCTTTTCCAGAATCTGACTGTCTTTTCTCTTTCTAATTTTGACAGTTCTTTAATCAAAAAGAAGCTCTAGATGGGGGAAAACAACAATACAAACAAATATAAATACACACCGATAGTAGGTGCGTTCGCGTACAAGTCCGAAACTACCCATCAAAACTACCATTTTCTACCAGATTTAGTCCAAACCTGTTCGCGTATGTACATTACGGGTAGTTTTGGGTAGAATAGAGCGCTCGCGAGAGAGTAAATTATTTCCTCTTCTTGCCAGATTTTACCAGAGAAATTTCTTCCGGCAGAAAATGGTAAGTTCGGTGTCCTATCAAAAAGCTAGTGGGAAGAAAAAACACAACAAAAATACAAAATGGCTGCTGTTTGTTTACTTTTAGTTTTAGTTCGTTTTTTGTTAAAAGTGAATATTTTTCTTTGTTTTCATCTTAAATTTTTTGATAAACCACTGAACAAAATTGAAAGGAAGTGTTTTAAGTTCAATTTAATTTGTTTACTTCAATTTTAATTAAGACTTTCAGTAAATGTATTCCAATGTTGTGGTTTTGTCTATTTTTCTTTTGTTTACTTTTTGGTGACGTTTAAAATCTAGCAGAAATTTTTGGTTCAAATCGTTCGTGTACTTTTGGACTGTTTCCATTCTCTTTGAGAGAATTTCATCCCCACTCCTCAAAATTTGATAATTTGCCAGTTTTAGTCCGGAAAGTACACGAACGAACCTACTGTTCGCGCATTTAATAGTGTGTTTTTATTTTCCCCCCATCTAGAGTTTTCGACGTTTGGTTCTGGATACAATGAACGACGAAAATCCACTTTAGTTAACTCAATTGAGAAAAAGAACGTACTACTTGCTTCGCTACTTGCTTCTCAACAGGCTTGGGAAAAGGCAAGGCAAGCGAGTAGACGAGCAAGTTGCTTTGTTTTATATGTGTTAGTAAAAAATTGAAAGTGTATAGAGCTTTTCCAAAAATTGTCTTTGTCTATTCTCTTTCTAAAGCCTTAACTACATTGGCCACTTTTTGCAAAATTACAAAAGTAAAAATATTTTTTTTTCCCTCTAGCGCAAATGTTTTGTGAAAAAGAATGTACACAATTCTTTTTAAACCAAAATCTAAGCTTTCTGCATCATTTTTATACGTTTTCCAGTGAGCAACACTATCCCAAAATGAGTTTGAAAATTTTCACTTTTGTACTTTTTCACTTTTTTGGCTTATGTAGTTAAGGCTTAATTTTGACAGTAAAAACAAAAACAAAATGCAAGCAAATCCTTGAACGTAGAAAATTCTTCAACAAAATCCGACATTTTTTTTCATTACATTTGTTGTTTTTTTTTTTTTTTTTGCTGATTTCACTCTTGATTTGAAGTGCGCGGACTTGTCTGAATACGATATCGAAATTATTGTTAAGAAGAAAGGAATTCTTTTTATGTGTGCAGACTGCCAAAACTTTATCGGGTTGATGTCAAAACAATTTTCAGATATTAACAATAAACTGAATGCTAACAAACAAATTATCGAAAAGCAAGAAGAAAATATTGAAAAAATTTTAACATGTGTTGGGAAATTAAATGAAAAACCAAAAAATATTGAAACCAGCAAATCAGCTAAAAAAGAAAAAAAATCATACGCAGAAATAGTAAACAAAGAACCACCTGTAATAATTAGACCACGGGATGAACAAAAGAGCGAAATAACTAGAGAAGTGATTAAAAAAAATATAGATCCATCAATGCTATCGATAAAGGTAAATAGTGTCTCAAATCGTCAAAATGGAGCTATTGCAGTTAGTTGTGTTGATGAAGAATCTAGAAAAACAGTTGAAAGAGAAGCAAAAGAAAAACTTGGTGATAAATATGTAATAACAGTGCCGAAAATGAGAAATCCAACTATTCTTGTAAATAACATTACAGAAGAGTGGGACGGTGATAGATTTGCAGAAGCAATAAAAAAACAAAACAATGTCGAGTGTGACGTCAAATGTGTCAAATTTTATAGGGTGCCACAAAAAAATAATGCGTTTAGAGCAATAATTGAAATTGATGGTAAAGCATTTCAGAAAATTATGGAAAGTGGTAAAGTCAGTGTTGGATGGAATAGGTACCCAGTGTACGAATACGTTTTTGTTAAGCAATGTTACAATTGTTGGGGTTTTAACCATATTGCCGGCAAATGCAACAGAAACATAATATGTGCGAAGTGCGGAGAAAATCATGATACTCGTGCCTGTGAAAAAACTACCTTTAAATGCAACAATTGCGATGATGCTAATAAAAGGCTAGGTTTTAGCTTAGATATAAATCATGACTGTAGGGATAAGACTTGTGAGGTGTTCAAGAATAAATACAAATTGGAAAAAAATAAAATTGAATTTTAGCAACCAAAGTTAATTCAAATAGTCTATTTGAATATTCAAAGTATTTTAAGCAATTTTAATGAACTAGAGACAATGATAATAAATAGCAAATTTGAATTTATTTTTCTATCTGAGACTTGTGTTACTGATGAAATAGATGATACTGAACTCTATTTAAATGGTTATAATATATTCAGGTGTAATAGTGAATCAAGGCATACTGGTGGCGTTATAATATATTTGAAAGAAATGTGGCAAGCAGATACAATACAAGTGCATGCAATCGAAAAAGATATTTGGTGGCTTTCCCTCAAAGTGGTTTGTGAAGCTGTTACTTTTATATTAGTTGCGGTATACAGATCCCCAAGATGTTCAAAAAAAGTGTTTTGTGATAAGTTTATTGAGTGGATGGATGAATTAAACGAGTTTTCATATGAAGTTTTTGCTATAGGTGATTTCAATATTGATTGGTTTCAGTCAAATGAATTTTATAAAAGAAATATTGAAAGATATGTGCAAAATAATGGTTTTAAACAGATCATTACTAAACCCACTAGAATAACTCAAAACTCGAAAACATTAATCGATCTTGCAATAACAAATTCAAAAAGAATCAAAGCCGAACCAGTTGCTAACTTAAAAATTTGTGATCATGAAACGATTTTAGCCGAGATAAATGTGAAAGTGAAAAATAAAATAAAAAAGAAAAAGATCACAATTTTAAAATATCAAAGAAGAGAATTTGAAAATTATTTAGTTATGAGAAATATAGGTAATATATGTTATTTAAGTGATACAAATGAAATGGCTTCAATCTTCCAAAATATACTTAAAGAAACAGTAAATTCATTCCTCAAAACAAAATCAGTGCGTGAAGATGGACATGAATGGTTTAACAATCGTCTCAGAATGTATAAGCATCAAAAAATAATTGCCTATAATAGAGCTAGATTTACGGATAGTACAAGTGATTGGGATAACTATAAATTCTTAAGAAACCAGTTCAAAAAAGAAATTGACAAAGCTAAAAGTGATTTTATAAAAAATAAAATAGAAAATTCAGTTGATCAGAAATCAATGTGGAGAACTATCAAACAATTTGTTCTAAAACAGAAGCAATCTGAAATAAGCAAAGTTATTTTCGACAATGTAACATACAGCAACAATTTCACCTTAGCAAATAAATTCAATAAGTATTTTGTAGACAGCATAACGGAAATAAGTGTTTCGATCCCTTACATTCCTTTTATCAATCAGATTGTAAGAAATCCAGCTTCTTTTAGCTTTCGAGAAATAGAGTACTCTGATATAAAGAAAGTGTTTGATAATATAAAGAATAAACGTGACCCTAACTACCTGAATATCGAAATTTTCAGGGACCTTAATGATATCATTACACCCCCATTGATTAAAATTATCAATCAATCGTTTCGTGACGGTGTTTTTCCCAACTCATGGAAAGTTTCCCAAATTTCTCCGATCCCAAAAGTAAAGAACTCAATTAAATGTGAAGATTTTAGGCCCATTAATGCCCTCCCTCTCTATGAGAAGGTACTTGAAAAGGTTGTACACTTCCAACTGGAATCATTTTTCGACTTTCATAAGTTAATAATTGAAAACCAGTCGGGATTTAGGAAGCAACATTCTTGTGAAGGTGCACTTAATATGGTCATTGCAAATTGGAAGCATCAACTCGATTTGAAAACTAAAATCATATGTGTTTTTCTTGATTTGAAACGGGCATTTGAGACAGTTGATAGAGACATTTTATTTGAAAAACTAGAAAGTTATGGAATTCGCGAAAAATCACTATCATGGATGATGTCATACTTATCAGGTCGAAAGCAAAAGACAAAAGTGAACAATATTTTATCAGATGAAATATTAATTGACATTGGTGTACAGCAGGGGTCCATTCTAGGCACGTTTCTTTTTAACGTATATATCAATGACATCGGCAGTGTAATAAGAAATAGTGAATACGCATTGTTTGCAGATGACGGTTTATTGTATGTTAGTTGTAACAATTTAGATGAAGGTTTGTCAAAAATGCAAGTGGATTTGAATAATCTTAGTATCTGGCTTAAAGCGAACAAACTAAAACTGAATGTGTCGAAAACAAAAATGATGGTTATTGGTAACAATGTGATAAACAATAGTATGTAATAAGCTTGAGGTTTGATAATCGATGAGGATTTTCGCTTCGAGTTTGCGTTGAGTGCGATGGACTGGCATGCTGGCGTTTGCTCGGCTTGAACTCGCCGGAAGTGGGTGGGATCTTGTCCACGCAACCCAATATCTCGCTTACCACATTAACATTAATCATGCCATGAAATATTTCCAGAACGAAATAAAGAAGCGGACGGACGTTACCACTAGAGGGCGCTGGTGAAGTTATCCAGCTCGACCTTACCCACCCTACCTTGGAAGTTATCGTGGCCTATCTTGTAACTTCCCCTATATTTTGGACTTACCTTCATCTTTTCAGCTCAGTTCTTGTTCCATCACTTCAATCCGATACCATCCGCATCCCCTAAAAAAAAAAACTTAACAAGCCATCAAGCTATGTGCTTGAAAGAAAGGCATTGCTTCAACCATTTTGGCGTGATTCACAAATAACTAGTTTATTATATCTCATACGTAATACATAAATAAGGTAAATTGTTTATCTTAACTTTGGAAAACATAAATATATAAAATTGTTAACTTTAATATGACTTGGAAGGTATTTTAAGATTAATTAAATTTTTCTTCTTTACACTGACTGTCTTTAACAAAAATTTTAGCCGACAATCACAAAGATAAGCAAAATTATTTGAAAACGTTAATAAAACTAAAAAAAAGAAAAGATATTACTTTCGTTGTCCTTTTCTTTGTTTATATAATTAATTATGAAAAAAAAAAGGTAATAACAAAAAAAAAGGTAACAAAAACAAAATAAATAGAGATGCGTATAGGAACTTTCTATATTTTTGACCAACTACCTGTCGGAGAAGATTCCACTTTTTGATAAAACCAACTTTAAGAACCTGTTTTGTTTTCTAACAGGAATGTAAGGATGATGGACCTAAACGTAGATTGAGCTCAATTTATGTTTATGGGTTGGGAACAATGTATCCCTTGATATATAAATATATAAGAAGTAGAAACAAAGGTGGAAGCCCTACACTAGGCAGATACAAACTTAATCAGAACAATTCCTATAAGCGTCCTTTCGAAAAGTATTTTAGGTGCACAATATCAAAAAAAAGAACAAAAGAAATATTATAATTAAACTTTATAATATCGATGAAGATAAATAACATTGAGTACAAATTAGAAATTATCACGCCAGTGAATCACAAAAAAAAAACAGATAATAACATTATATACGGTTGTTACAGCGTGGAAATTACACATCTAGAATTTAACTGATGTATTTTTTTTTTTTTGGTATAAGTATAAATATTTGCTTTAAAACTTATAGTTAAAGTATTTGCAGTACAAATAAAACTTAAATTTTTTGACATAAGCAAAAAAAAAAAAAACTTATTACAAAAAAAAAATTTGACTGGATTCTTGAATCTTACAAAATGAATCCCGAGAAGCTTGAATTTAAAAAAAAGAAAGTGATTTTTTGATTTCTTGAAACCGGACGATGTTTTCTTGAGATTTGGTGCTTGATTTCTTGCAAACTGAATTCTTGAAATTCGATGTTCTATTTCTTGAAATTTGAATCACTGAACCACAAAGATCATTCCAGGAACTTGAGAAAGTATGAGTTGGGCGATTACGACTGTTTTTGCTAATTGTCGTAAACGCCAGCTTTAAACCTAGTGACGGGAGAAAGGATATGTGGGGAATTATACAAAGAATCATATATACATATATTTTTATATACACAAAGCTAAATATTGGGATATATAGATGTTATGTATGACGAACAAAATATCGTACCTTAAACTATATATAAAAGCCTTTACTTTATTTTTTTTTTATTAAATACCAATTTCGAAATAGTGACTCACCCTCTACACAAGGTATGATTTTTTTTTTTCTTTCTTTTAAACTTCTGGGGTACTGCTCCAATAATTCTTTGGGTCTTGAAGTTGGTCGATTCAAGAATCCTTTTAAACGTATGGTATGATGAGGTAGGCGATCAAGACTAATTGTTCTTGGTGTTTTTGAAGGCCAGCTCGATTTTATTCTGCATTGGTAAAACAAAAGTCAGGTAATTAGGACGAAATGGACGGCTTTTCTTTTCATATATGTGCATACATATATCCATGCACGCATGCCCACATATATATTTACATACATATACAAACATGCACATACATACCCATACATATATACATATACATATATATATATACACATACATACATATACATATATATACATACATATATACATATGTCCATATATACACATACATATATATATATATACATATGTCTACATATATATACATATATATATACATATGTCCATATATACATATATACATATACATACACACACATACATACACGTACATATATACATGTACACCCATATGCAAAGTCATATGTACACATGTCATCGATAGATATACAAACGTATGCACATATATATATCATTGATCCATATACATGTGATTATATATACATATATGCTACCGTAAAAAAAAAATAACGGAAACATTGAAACTCCGGAATTCATCGGCAAACCCCAGGAAGATTTTTACCTATGGTGCTGAGAAATTCTGCTATTTACCGGTAAACTCCCGAATTTCACCAATCCGATCCTCTACGGCAGCACACATATACATATAAGAGTTCACGACAGTGAAGCTCACACGAGAAATTTTCACTTAACATTTCCTTTCTATTATATATATATTTTCTATTTTTTTTTTTTTTTTTTTTTTTTTTTTTTTTTTTTTTTTCCACCATAACATAGCCACTCACCTTAAAAAGGAATGGTAAAGGGATAATTTCCACAAGCCGCAATAATTTTTGGTTGTAAAAAATGCGTGGATACATTATCCAGCAGCCAATTTGGGGCAAAGTCCGCCACGCCGTCGCTGGTGCACAATATGTTCCGGCACTGCTCGGATAAAAAGAAATTGACTTTGCTCAATATTTAATCTTTATCATACATATACTTCGCGAATAATTATAGTTTTAAAACCTTTTTAATATATTTTTCTTTTCGTGGTTATTCACTTTAAGAAAAAAAAAAGGTCGAACAAAATTGAGACGATTTTTAGTGTAGTAACACAACCTGTTTCTGCGCTGGCGGAGTGGCTTTTTGCGATTTGAAGTCATGTTCTGGTTTCGGTTCATCACATCCCTCCGTGATTTTAGATCATTCAGTTTGCCACAACCAACCAATCAGATTTGTCCACCTCACCGATCGAATTTGAAGAGATTTGTTTCATTCCCAACGATCCAATCGAGGGGATTCACACTAGGCGTTCTTCTCTTTAAGCCCTGAACAGATGGCTGAGCGGAGCCTGAGCAAGTCGAGTTATGCTCTAAACAAATATGATCAGAACTCTTAGATTTGATTTATGAAGCACGTCGGATCACTGAATTGTTTTATCCGTCAAACCACATGTAACTTGTATGAAGTTGGTTGAGCTCAGCTAATGGCCTTGTTTGCTCGGTCAGGTTATTCTAAGCTAATGGCGCAAGCTCCGAGCTAGCTCTGGTTAAAAAAAGGAAATCGCCTACTTTCACATCAAACATATCCGACAAACATTTCTGTTCGACGGATATGTCTGTTGACAAGCGATTTACTATCATCGATAATCTGTGTGACACAACCACGGCTAAGCCTCGAAAGAAAAGGTTTGACAACACATCCGATCGGCGGTAACACTAGATTTAGTTTTATACGTTTTACCATATGTCGAGCTTTTTAACACTAAATTGCAACGCATAATGTCGACATGTAAATCGTCGTCTAAACCACCCTACTGTGACGACCTCTCGATTTGAGAGCAGAGACTATACCATACTTCAGTCTAGCATTGGAACGAAACTGAATCAGAATCGTGGTGATGTTGACGTTTGACGGCGTCAAGACAAAACAAAAAAGCAAAAAGAAAACAATATTAATAATAAAAAAAAAATATGGAAGCAGTATTGTGCAAAATACATAAACAAGATCGGGTAAGTAAGTTTCAAAAACACTTATTTCTTTAATAAAGAAATTTATTTTCGCTCAGGAAACTCGGCAGCTTTCTAAACGGGAACAGCAATCCTCCCAACAACGACATCAAAGGGGTAAGTACCTACCAAACTATTTATTCCGAAAACAATTTAAGATTCTCTATTCCCTTTTATAGCTTAAAGCTATCGACGTCATTCCAAGGATTTTATCGCGGAATTCGGTTTTTTTCAACCAGCCGGTATGGACAACATCCTCGATAATGGAATGCATATGGTGCATTTTGCTTTATATTTTTTTTTTGTTTTATATGTGAAAATCTAATGTTATTTTTTTTCATCGTATTGCTTACAGGTGTCTACAACAAAACACTAAACGTGGAGGAGGATTTCCGACGATCAGGATAGTGAAAAGGACGCCTTAATAAATTTGACTTTTGCATCATTGCCGAAAATTGTTATTTCCTTCAGGGTGAGTTTTAATGTAATCGAGAATGCATTTGTCCTTATGAAAACCAGTTTTTTTTGTATGAAAGTAATTTCAATAAAAGAAGCAACAATATGATAGAGGGTTTGTTCGTGTGTTATTTAGCTACCTACGTGGGGGTTGTTTGTTGTCGTAGGAAGAATTGATGTGGTTTCTACTAGGTAACGTGGTGAAGAACCCACAACGGCCGGGCAATTATGCATTTACGTCATTGTTGTCAGACTTGTTATTTAAGTTTGGGATTTGTTCCTCATTATTAATTATTTACGCGGATGACAGTCAAGTGCCTTTGATTAGGTATTTCACAGATATATTTGGCGTGATTTACTTAACTTTCCTATATTTGGTATATAGTTGACTAAGTGAGTTCAACCACGGTGTTTACTACGCTGAAGACATCAAGCAAAATAGTGCGTGATAATTTAGCAGCCTATGAAAAATCTTATTTCATATATAAATAGAATAGCTAAGAAGGTTACAAATATAGATGAATAAATATAGATTGTAAATAAATATTTTAATAGATAAGATAACTGATGAATAAATGATCAGCTAGATGAGATATAAGGCAATTGAACAAAATAGATTGACTAACGGATAGGCAGATTCGTAAATAAATAAGTTAACATACAAACGAAAATTATAACCTTATGAGTTTACAAACAAAAATTACAAACCAAATAGTAAATGAATAAATAAGGTAACATGTAAATAAATAAATTAACGAAGTGAATAGATAAATAAATAAACAAAAAAAGGTTAATAAATAAATAAATAACAGAATAAATAAATTGATTTACCGGATAACATATAAAGTAAACAAACGAAATATTAATAATTCAATAAATAAATAGGAAAATAGAATAATTTGACTATGGAACTATAACTAAACTAAATCTAATATTGCCGAGTTAACCTAGAATAAATAAATAAATAAATAAGTAAATAAATAAATAAATAGATAAATAAATAAATAAATAAATAAATAAATAAATAAATAAATAAATTAATAAATAAATAAATAACTAAATAATTAAATAAATAAATATATAAATAAATAAATACATAATTTATAAAATAAATAAATAAATAAATACAATATCACAGGGCTAGAGAGAATCCGTTGTTTTAAGGATAACGTACCTATAAAACAATAATATCACAGGGTCTGAGGGACGGTTTTTATAAATAGTTGATAAATTAACATAAAGGAAAATTACGAAGGTACATACGTAAGTACAGATATACATACAAATATATATACAATTTATGTAAATATATAGAGATAGAAGGTTTTATAGGTATGTTATGCCCTGTCTTCAATGTTAATATGAAAAGGAAAACTCTATTTATTGCTTAATGTCTTTCGCATGGTATATTCCTATGGTTTTACCCGATAAATTTTCCAGTTCGTATAAATTTTTGCCTACTGCTTTCACGATGCGGCATTTTACGAATTTAGGGGAAAGTTTGGCACTAAGGTATTTTGAGCTGTCACTTAGGACGAAATTTCTTCGAAATACCTCTTGACCCGGTACGAAGCGGATGTTTCGAACACGAGTGTTATACTTTTGTGCACTTTTCTCGTTAGCTTTAGAGATGTTTTCTTTTATCTTGTTACGTAAACACTGCAATCGATTGTATCTAGCGAGAGTAGTTAATTCACCATCTTCTAATGAATGTAGTTTTTGGGCCAGTTCATAGCAGGTACCGTGTGACATCATATTTAGACCAAATAGTGCGAAGTATGGTGATACACCCGTTGAAGTATGCACTGCACTCCTGAGTGCACAAGCTATGTCGCTCAGATGAAGATCCCAATCTCGTTGGTCTTCCTTAAGATAAGATCGAATTGCGGCTAAAAGCGTTCGATTGACTCTCTCTGACGCGTTAGACTGAGGAGAATAATTTGCGGTCTTAAAATGTTGTATACCATAACTTAGCAAGAAACTTTGAAAATCCTTCGCTAGGAATTGTTTTCCATTGTCGGAGTGGATGACTTGGGGCACTCCGAACATATCGAAAACATTTTCCTTTAAAAATTTGATGATGCTTGAGGTGTTAGCATTCCGTAAAGACTTTAGGAAGACAAATTTGGACAGATGATCAAGAACGACGAAGACAAAACTATTACCAGACTTAGAACGCGGATACGGACCTAGGAAGTCAACATATAACTTTTGAAACGGACGGTCAACGTTGTACTCACTTGACATAGGAGGACGTAAGACTTGATTGGACGGTTTACTTTGAATACAGGTATCACATTTTGCAACGTATTCACGTATTTGTATAGTCATATTTGGCCAATAAAAATTTTCACGAATTCTTTTAAGCGTTTTTGCTACTCCTCCATGAGCAACTTGTGGAGGATTATGGGCACGAGCTATGATATCATTGGTAAGAGCAGAAGGTACCCATAATCGCCATGTATGTTCAACAGTTGTAGGATCGTCATGTGCCGGAAAAGCTCGTTTATATAAAAAGTTATCTTCTATTTTTAAGTCGGGTAGACAGTCTTGATTCTCTTTAACGGTTTTAAGCAAACTCAGATACTCGTCAGATTCGAACTCTTTCGAAGTAAGATCTATCAAAGGTGCTATATTCTCTATTCTTATGCTATCGATTTCAGTAAATACTCTTGACAACGTATCGGGGACAACATTTAAGGAACCTTTACGGTGTTCAATGTCAAAGGAGAACGTTTGGAGCTGAAGACTCCACCTAGCCAGTTTACCACTTAAGTCCTTAAGACTCATTAGCCATTTTAAGCTAGAATGATCGGTTATAACAGTGAACAACATTCCCTCGATATAAGGTCTAAATTTCTTAACTGCGAGAACTGCGGCCAAGCATTCCTTTTCTGTTACACTGTAATTTTGTTGTGATTTATTAAGTTTTTGGGAGAAAAAGGAAATAGGCGATTCTTCTTCGGCATCGTTTCTCTGGAAGAGCACCGCCCCTACACCTGTGTCAGATGCATCACACTGTATATAAAACCTTTTAGTGAAATCAGGATGAGATAACACAGGGGCTGTTGTTAAGGCCTTCTTCAATTTCTCAAATGCCTCCAGAGCTTCTTCCGTCATTTGAAATTTTTTGTTACTCTTTTTCAGAGTGTCGGTGATTGGAGCCGTCAAAGACGAAAATTCCCGTATAAACCTACGGTACCACCCTGCTAAACCAAGCAGTCTGCGAACCTGTTTTGCCGATTTTGGGATCGGAAAATTCTCGATCGCCTCAACTTTAGCGGGGTCTGTCCTGATGCTCCCACCACCAACGATGAAGCCCAGGTACTTCAATTCTTTGAAGCAGAATTTTGATTTCGACACGTTGATGGTGAGACCAGCTTTGTTGAGGCACTCAGCAACTTCGTCCAGCAGAGCGAGGTGTGTCTCGAAATCTGGAGCGATGACGAGCAGATCATCAAGGTAAACGAAAACACGGTCCCGTAACCTTGAGGGAATGACCTTGTCCATCAACTGGCATAACCTTTGGGCTGCATTACACAATCCAAAGGGCATGACAGTAAAATGGTACAAGGGCCGTCCCGGTATTGTGAAGGCAGTCTTCTCCCTGCTTTGCTCATCTAACGGTATTTGCCAGAAGGCGTCTTTGAGATCGATACTACTAATGAAAATAGTATCGTGGAGACGACTGAAGATGCCTTCGAGATTGGGGAGAGGATATGCATTTTTTTTCGTGAGGGAGTTCAGCTTACGCGAGTCCAGACACAGACGATTTTTGCCAGGTTTCTGTATCAGGACCACTGGCGAACTCCACGGGCTCTCACTCTCTTCAATAACTCCAAGGCTCAACATTCTATCTATCTCGGCATACATTAAGGCTTGTACCGCTGGAGAGACGGGATAGTGACGTTGTTTCACTGGAACCGCATCTCCGGTCTCGATGACGTGCTCGACAAGACTCGTTTTCCCGAGACCGTACCTGGTATAACACCGGAACTTTTGCCTGACTGCGTCCAATCGCGTTTGTTGCTCTGGAGACAGTTGATGGATATCCGAAGTAACCTCAACACCTGACAATTTAATTCCGCTGACGATTCCAGGTGCAAGTTTGAATGCCTTCCAGAAATCGATACCGAGATAAAGTTCCTGATCGAGACTTGGAACGAGGTAAAACGTAATATTGTTTTTCATATTTTTAAAATGTACATCTACGTTAATTTTTCCAGTAATGGATTGACGTTTTCCGTCCGCAGTTTTGACATTAGACGTAAACGGCAGAACTTGAACGTTTAATTCATTGACCAACTTTCTACAACCTTTGCCCAGAATGCTGACACTGGCACCACTATCTAGTAAGCCCAGTATTTCTTTATCACTTATCTTAATTCTTGCATACGGCCTCGGATCATCTGATACATCTATTATAGTTGATACTATGTTACCTCTTAACTCTTTTCTTATATTGTATCTTTTTCTTGCTTTTAATATTTTATTACTAACAGGAGCAACAGAACTATTGAAAATTCTTTCTTTTGCTTCTTTATATTCTTGTATCCTAACGTGTAATGGTTTTACGTAACTAAATTTTATATTTTTATTCTTATCTATTATTTCTTTTTCTCTTTTCAAAATTCTAACTTTCTCTACTTCACCTTCAACTTTTAGTTTTTCTTTTACTACTTTGTTTGATTCATCGTTTCGGGGAATTGTGTCGAACGCGATTCCCCCGTTGAAGTCGCGCTCTTCTTTCTGTTTTCCGGTTTACACCGTGGACAGTTGGAACAGATAGCGTTTTCTTCACCACACCGAAAACAAAAGATATTCTGCTTGGGAGATGGACACTCCCAATACAAGTGACCATTTACCTTGCAGTTCCAGCAATTGAGAACTTTGTTCGCTGGCCTAGGTCTATTATTATTTATAAAATTGACTGCAGCAAGGTAATCTTCGTACTGGTTCGAATTCTCTTCTGAAAATTGAATTTCGTTTGCAGACAGCTTGGTAGTTGGCCTACTGTACTGTCTTGTTACATTGTGAGATTCTCTTGAAGGAAAGGCTTTTTCGGCTTCTTTACAAGCATACCTAAGTTCATCCAGTGAAGTAATCGCCATTGGGTAAACTAGCTTATTAATCCTTTCGTTAAGATTCCTTTTCAACATCCTAACTAGTTCAAATTCTGGTATTTGGATTTTGAGTTGGGACCTAATCTTCGAAATTGCATTGAAAAAGTTTTCACAAGATTCAAAAGAACCTTGTTTACGATCAGTTATATCTCGTAGAATTTCGTAGTCTGATTTCAGGTTTCTAAATTGACGGGTTAGTGCATCTCGCAACATGGGCCAGTCTGGTCGATAATTCGATTTCTGGTATTGCCAGTACCAGTCCTGAGCTGGCCCAGAAAGCATAATATGAAACTGCTTTAAAATTTCAGACCAGGGGCACTCATATTGGATTTGGAGACTTTCTACACGAAAGATAAAATCTTCAACCGTTAAATTTTCCGGCTTACCATCGAAGATTATACCCCATCTGTCAACTTTAATAGGGAAACGATTGTTTCTAGACGAATTGAAATTCATATCAAGGATTGGATTCGAAGGGCTTCGATAGTAACTATAAAAGTTTCCCTCTTCTGGGTAGCGTTGAGGTGGATGCTCTTGTTGTTGTATCCCAGACTCAGATCTTACGTTATTGATAGGTTTGAAACTATTCACCGTCTGTGGAACCTGTACTAATGGATTGGCTTGGTAATTTAATAAATGTTGTTGTATTAACTGCTGTTGTTGTAATGGTTGTTGTTGTAAGGGTTGTTGTTGCAATCGTTGTGGTTGCAATGGTTGCTGTTGCAAGGGTTGTTGTTGCAATCGTTGTTGCTGTAAGGGTTGTTGTTGTTGTTGTTGGTGGGAGTGAGGTTGTAGGGATTGTTTTTGCTGCTTTTGAGGCACCGGCTTTCTGAAAGAAGTTTGATTTGAAGGAAGCTTTGGGATAGTGTCTTCCTGTCTTATAGCTCTAGTAGTTGAATTAATTTCTCCCAAGAATTCAACAAAATTATCTTTTATACATTTTTTTAAACTTTCTGATATATCTGATTTCATAGATTCTGCGTAGGACGAAAAAGCGTTAACTATCGCCAAGTTCACATATGCCTTGATGTCGCTTGGTGCTGGTTCAGAACTATTTATATTGTTATTGCTTTCCTTTACGTTCGTGGTTATATCTTGATTTCGTATTGTTTGGATGCTATTATCAAGATTCAATGAAGCGGCCTCTAGGTTGCTTAAACTACTGAACGATGGAGCTGAGATAGAATCTATCGATTCATTTGAACGTTCACCCCTTACCGATATGTTAAGCAAAGGGACTTGACTTTGGGGAGTTGGAAGAGGCGTGCGTTGGACACGAGGGAACGGTTGAGTATTAAAATTGTTCATAGTATTGATCGTCGGTGATTTTGGTGGGAGGCTTTGGTTTACCAAAGCGGCTGCTCCTTGAGCTGGATTTTCGTTCAAATGCTCTTCGAAGGGAATGAACCTATTTGATTGGTTGTTGGGTAATGGAACAGAATCAGTGGAGGGTGGGATATTAGTCCCTGCCGAATTCGACGGTATTGGAGGGCTATGCCGTACCAGTGGACTGAGGCTATTTAAAAGTCGTTGTTGTTCGTTGGGATGTAATCTACTTGAAGATCGAGTTCCTTTCTTTTTAGTACCCGTTTTAGTACTAGGGCTATTTACGGGTTTTCCTGTTGGGTCCATTTCAAATCTATATTGTTCGATTTAGTTTTATTGTTTTTGAAAATTTTAATTCGGTTTAGGTTTTAGATACTTTTTCGAAATTTTATGAACTCTATATATCTTTACTTCTAATAAATGAGTAACTTGTAAAATTACTATTTTTGAAATATGTAATCTTACCAAAAATTTTTAAAACTTGAAGTTTTTAATTGCTTTGGAGCAAGAGCAAAGAATTCACAGGATTTATATTGCTAAAGAACGATGTTTTAAAGCGTTAAATCTAATGGACTGTTTGTTTTGACTGGGGCGAGAATGTATGTTTTATTGTGTTTTGTGATTTGGTTAATAAATTTTGGGAATTTTTTTTTTTTTTTTTTTTTTTTTTTTTTTTTCAAAAAAAATTGTAGTTCTGTTTTATTTTATGGTTTTGTACATGAATCATTGCGGGGATGCTTCAGGTAACTTCTCTGGTGATGATGGTATTTTCGACGAACTTTGAACTGAGCTGAAGGTAAGTAATTTTATGACAATTGAAGACTGTCGGACGGACTACTTTATAAGTTTTCCCTCTGAGTGGTAAGTAGAAAGACAAAAAATTTAACATAGGACAAAGATTTTGTTGGTATCTGGGGACTTCCGCAATTCTAGACGAGTCAGTGACTTCTGCTAGAAGACATGAAGCCCTCAGATATCCAACACATTAAGGATAGTAAGAAGATTGGAAAAGAAAATTGTGCAACTGTATGACACTTTGTCATCTTCCAGGCCACAATTCTTTGAAATATAAAAACGAGACTTAAGGATGAAATTTGAAACAAGAGAAAGATAGAAAAGTAAAGTTTATAACACTTAAGGAAGGGTTGAGACAAGACAAAACATTGTTTAATTGTAGTCGTCATCATCATCTCGTTTCCCCGTCGCAAATGAAAATGGTATGTTTGAAACTTTCCTAATCATGACATACGGGTTTCCAATGATGATGACGGGAACAATAATAGGAAGAAAGGACAAAAACAAAGACCAACGTTGCGGGCGCCATTTGTAATAAGCTTGAGGTTTGATAATCGATGAGGATTTTCGCTTCGAGTTTGCGTTGAGTGCGATGGACTGGCATGCTGGCGTTTGCTCGGCTTGAACTCGCCGGAAGTGGGTGGGATCTTGTCCACGCAACCCAATATCTCGCTTACCACATTAACATTAATCATGCCATGAAATATTTCCAGAACGAAATAAAGAAGCGGACGGACGTTACCACTAGAGGGCGCTGGTGAAGTTATCCAGCTCGACCTTACCCACCCTACCTTGGAAGTTATCGTGGCCTATCTTGTAACTTCCCCTATATTTTGGACTTACCTTCATCTTTTCAGCTCAGTTCTTGTTCCATCACTTCAATCCGATACCATCCGCATCCCCTAAAAAAAAAAACTTAACAAGCCATCAAGCTATGTGCTTGAAAGAAAGGCATTGCTTCAACCATTTTGGCGTGATTCACAAATAACTAGTTTATTATATCTCATACGTAATACATAAATAAGGTAAATTGTTTATCTTAACTTTGGAAAACATAAATATATAAAATTGTTAACTTTAATATGACTTGGAAGGTATTTTAAGATTAATTAAATTTTTCTTCTTTACACTGACTGTCTTTAACAAAAATTTTAGCCGACAATCACAAAGATAAGCAAAATTATTTGAAAACGTTAATAAAACTAAAAAAAAGAAAAGATATTACTTTCGTTGTCCTTTTCTTTGTTTATATAATTAATTATGAAAAAAAAAAGGTAATAACAAAAAAAAAGGTAACAAAAACAAAATAAATAGAGATGCGTATAGGAACTTTCTATATTTTTGACCAACTACCTGTCGGAGAAGATTCCACTTTTTGATAAAACCAACTTTAAGAACCTGTTTTGTTTTCTAACAGGAATGTAAGGATGATGGACCTAAACGTAGATTGAGCTCAATTTATGTTTATGGGTTGGGAACAATGTATCCCTTGATATATAAATATATAAGAAGTAGAAACAAAGGTGGAAGCCCTACACTAGGCAGATACAAACTTAATCAGAACAATTCCTATAAGCGTCCTTTCGAAAAGTATTTTAGGTGCACAATATCAAAAAAAAGAACAAAAGAAATATTATAATTAAACTTTATAATATCGATGAAGATAAATAACATTGAGTACAAATTAGAAATTATCACGCCAGTGAATCACAAAAAAAAAACAGATAATAACATTATATACGGTTGTTACAGCGTGGAAATTACACATCTAGAATTTAACTGATGTATTTTTTTTTTTTTGGTATAAGTATAAATATTTGCTTTAAAACTTATAGTTAAAGTATTTGCAGTACAAATAAAACTTAAATTTTTTGACATAAGCAAAAAAAAAAAAAACTTATTACAAAAAAAAAATTTGACTGGATTCTTGAATCTTACAAAATGAATCCCGAGAAGCTTGAATTTAAAAAAAAGAAAGTGATTTTTTGATTTCTTGAAACCGGACGATGTTTTCTTGAGATTTGGTGCTTGATTTCTTGCAAACTGAATTCTTGAAATTCGATGTTCTATTTCTTGAAATTTGAATCACTGAACCACAAAGATCATTCCAGGAACTTGAGAAAGTATGAGTTGGGCGATTACGACTGTTTTTGCTAATTGTCGTAAACGCCAGCTTTAAACCTAGTGACGGGAGAAAGGATATGTGGGGAATTATACAAAGAATCATATATACATATATTTTTATATACACAAAGCTAAATATTGGGATATATAGATGTTATGTATGACGAACAAAATATCGTACCTTAAACTATATATAAAAGCCTTTACTTTATTTTTTTTTTATTAAATACCAATTTCGAAATAGTGACTCACCCTCTACACAAGGTATGATTTTTTTTTTTCTTTCTTTTAAACTTCTGGGGTACTGCTCCAATAATTCTTTGGGTCTTGAAGTTGGTCGATTCAAGAATCCTTTTAAACGTATGGTATGATGAGGTAGGCGATCAAGACTAATTGTTCTTGGTGTTCTTGAAGGCCAGCTCGATTTTATTCTGCATTGGTAAAACAAAAGTCAGGTAATTAGGACGAAATGGACGGCTTTTCTTTTCATATATGTGCATACATATATCCATGCACGCATGCCCACATATATATTTACATACATATACAAACATGCACATACATACCCATACATATATACATATACATATATATATATACACATACATACATATACATATATATACATACATATATACATATGTCCATATATACACATACATATATATATATATACATATGTCTACATATATATACATATATATATACATATGTCCATATATACATATATACATATACATACACACACATACATACACGTACATATATACATGTACACCCATATGCAAAGTCATATGTACACATGTCATCGATAGATATACAAACGTATGCACATATATATATCATTGATCCATATACATGTGATTATATATACATATATGCTACCGTAAAAAAAAAATAACGGAAACATTGAAACTCCGGAATTCATCGGCAAACCCCAGGAAGATTTTTACCTATGGTGCTGAGAAATTCTGCTATTTACCGGTAAACTCCCGAATTTCACCAATCCGATCCTCTACGGCAGCACACATATACATATAAGAGTTCACGACAGTGAAGCTCACACGAGAAATTTTCACTTAACATTTCCTTTCTATTATATATATATTTTCTATTTTTTTTTTTTTTTTTTTTTTTTTTTTTTTTTTTTTTTTTCCACCATAACATAGCCACTCACCTTAAAAAGGAATGGTAAAGGGATAATTTCCACAAGCCGCAATAATTTTTGCTTGTAAAAAATGCGTGGATACATTATCCAGCAGCCAATTTGGGGCAAAGTCCGCCACGCCGTCGCTGGTGCACAATATGTTCCGGCACTGCTCGGATAAAAAGAAATTGACTTTGCTCAATATTTAATCTTTATCATACATATACTTCGCGAATAATTATAGTTTTAAAACCTTTTTAATATATTTTTCTTTTCGTGGTTATTCACTTTAAGAAAAAAAAAAGGTCGAACAAAATTGAGACGATTTTTAGTGTAGTAACACAACCTGTTTCTGCGCTGGCGGAGTGGCTTTTTGCGATTTGAAGTCATGTTCTGGTTTCGGTTCATCACATCCCTCCGTGATTTTAGATCATTCAGTTTGCCACAACCAACCAATCAGATTTGTCCACCTCACCGATCGAATTTGAAGAGATTTGTTTCATTCCCAACGATCCAATCGAGGGGATTCACACTAGGCGTTCTTCTCTTTAAGCCCTGAACAGATGGCTGAGCGGAGCCTGAGCAAGTCGAGTTATGCTCTAAACAAATATGATCAGAACTCTTAGATTTGATTTATGAAGCACGTCGGATCACTGAATTGTTTTATCCGTCAAACCACATGTAACTTGTATGAAGTTGGTTGAGCTCAGCTAATGGCCTTGTTTGCTCGGTCAGGTTATTCTAAGCTAATGGCGCAAGCTCCGAGCTAGCTCTGGTTAAAAAAAGGAAATCGCCTACTTTCACATCAAACATATCCGACAAACATTTCTGTTCGACGGATATGTCTGTTGACAAGCGATTTACTATCATCGATAATCTGTGTGACACAACCACGGCTAAGCCTCGAAAGAAAAGGTTTGACAACACATCCGATCGGCGGTAACACTAGATTTAGTTTTATACGTTTTACCATATGTCGAGCTTTTTAACACTAAATTGCAACGCATAATGTCGACATGTAAATCGTCGTCTAAACCACCCTACTGTGACGACCTCTCGATTTGAGAGCAGAGACTATACCATACTTCAGTCTAGCATTGGAACGAAACTGAATCAGAATCGTGGTGATGTTGACGTTTGACGGCGTCAAGACAAAACAAAAAAGCAAAAAGAAAACAATATTAATAATAAAAAAAAAATATGGAAGCAGTATTGTGCAAAATACATAAACAAGATCGGGTAAGTAAGTTTCAAAAACACTTATTTCTTTAATAAAGAAATTTATTTTCGCTCAGGAAACTCGGCAGCTTTCTAAACGGGAACAGCAATCCTCCCAACAACGACATCAAAGGGGTAAGTACCTACCAAACTATTTATTCCGAAAACAATTTAAGATTCTCTATTCCCTTTTATAGCTTAAAGCTATCGACGTCATTCCAAGGATTTTATCGCGGAATTCGGTTTTTTTCAACCAGCCGGTATGGACAACATCCTCGATAATGGAATGCATATGGTGCATTTTGCTTTATATTTTTTTTTTTGTTTTATATGTGAAAATCTAATGTTATTTTTTTTCATCGTATTGCTTACAGGTGTCTACAACAAGTATGATGAATATTAAAGTTGATAATGAATATTTGGAAATAGTTTCTGAAGTGAAGTACCTAGGTGTTGTCATAGATAATAAATTAACATTTAATAAACATATTGACTATATAGTGAAGAAAATATCAAAAAAGACAAATCTACTAAGAAGAATTCGGAAAAATATTTCAACCATTAGTGCAATAAACATTTTTAATGCTATAATAAAACCGCATTTTGAATACTGTCCTTCAATTCTGTTTTTGTGTAATCAAGAAATGATTAATAGACTTCAACTTCTTCAAAACAAAGCAATGCGAACAATTTTAAAGTGCAATATTTATACTCCTATATGTTATATGTTAGATATGTTAATGTGGCTAAGCGTTAAACAAAGAATCTTGATGAATGTTTTACTCTTTGTCTTTAAAATAAAAAATAATCTTGTGCCTGCTTATCTTTCTCGTTTAATAAATTATGTAGGTGATGTTCAACCATTCACATTAAGAAACAATCAAAACTTTCGTCTTCCAAGGGCACGTACAAGTGCGGGACAAAACTGCCTATTCAACAAGGGACTTAAAATTTTTAACACCTTGCCAAATGATTTAAAGTCTGAAAACAACTTAAAAAGATTCAAACGTGGAATTGTAAATTTTGTTAAATTGCAAAATTAATTGTATAAAATTATTTATGTTATTTATTTTAATATGTAATGTTTTTTAAATTATTTTATTTATTTATTGCTTTTTTAAAAACGATTTGCTCTTTTAAACACGCAATTAAAAAAATCTGTAAATTATATTAAAACTTGTAATCAAATAGTTGGAATTACTAAATAAACAAACAAACAAACAAACAAACAAACAAACTCTGAAGTTTGCAGAAAATTCAGAATTGCAACTTGCTTGCCACAGTACTTGCTCGTGTGGTCTCGGGGTAAGAAAAATCGTAGAAATTGGAAGTTTTTGATAGTTACTCCGCTGACTCCACAAGCCACGTTTTACACGCCGACTCCACAGGACATACAGATGCCAAACCACAATCCAATCAACAATCCGCTTGTTTTTTCGCAGTGGGCACTTTATGTCATGTCGTTAGTTATGTCGATAAATTCCACTAATAAGTCAGAGCAAGAGGATCACACAAAAATTCCTTTCAGTACTACTTCTACCTCTCTCACACACATGGAACGTCAAATCTCATGGCCAAGTGAAATTTATCAACATAACTAACGACATGACATAAAGTGCCCAGTGCGAAAAAACAAGCTGATTGTTGATTGGATTGTGGTTTGGATTTTGGGCATCTGTATATCCTGTTGAGTCGGCGTGTTAGTTATGTAGATAAATTCCACTAATAAGTTAGAGCAAGAGCAACACACAAAAATTCCTGTCAGTACTACTTCTTCCTCTCTCACACATATGGAACGTCAAATCTCATGGCCAAGCTTTGAACAGAGCTCATGTCTTGTTCAAAAATTAGTTTTCGTCGACATGTTCATGACATGGACATGGATTTTTGTGCCTCCATTGGATTTTTTGTAGACATGTTCATAATCCTGCCGTCGTTCATGGCCTGTGGAGGCGGCATGTTACGTTAAAGTTCATACACGCCAACTCCACAGGACATACAGATGCCCAAGATCTAAACCACAATCCAATCAACAATCAGCTTGTTTTTTCGCACTGGGCACTTTATGTCATGTCGATAGTTATGTCGATAAATTTCGCTAATAAGTCAGAGCAAGAGAATCACACAAAAATTCCTGTCAGTACTACTTCTTCCTCTCTCACACATATGGAACGTCAAATCTCATGGCCAAGCTTTGAACAGAGCTCATGTCTTGTTCAAAAATTAGTTTTCGTCGACATGTTCATGACATGGACATGGATTTTTGTGCCTCCATTGGATTTTTTGTAGACATGTTTATAATCCTGCCATCGTTCATGGACTGTGGAGGCGGCATGTTACATTAAAGTTCATATAAAAATTGGGAAATAAATGAACAGACCCATGAATTTCACACGGTTCACAAAATTTGATAAACAAACCTAAAATCCAATTTTCGATATCGATAACAGCCGGAAACTACTGCGAACATGAAAAAGTCGTTGCATCCGGTAGACCATCATCGATATAGGTATATCGCCGACCAACAACGGATTTCTCGTTCACTTTGTTCGGGTCTGTTGCCGAAATAGCATAGTCTTTTTGATTTTCTTTCATTCAATTGCAATAAGTAAGTGTTAATTAAAGTGATACACACCTTTATTTCTTTTTTATCCCATAATAATTTGGTCTCTATTGCAAACAATTGTTCTTAATAATTTATTTATTTCTGAGAAAATATCAACCATTCAAACTTTACAAGTTTTATAAAAAAAAATTGTGATGTGAAATGCAAATTTAAATCATTTTCTTCCTATTGCGGTTTTGTATTGCACGTGGCAGTTTTCCTTGATCATACTGACGGTCTAATCTGGACAAGTAATTAAAGTGCATTCCTCCAAGTATTTCACAGACAAACTACATAATTTTAAGTGTTCAAAAATGGAATTTACCAAACTTTTTCTGCTAATTTTGTGTATAACTGTTCGGTAGAAAGTTCCAGAACACGTTTTTCTCCATATGTTCCCGTCTCATTTCTAATTGGAAAGTAGCAGCCATATTTGGTTGGAATATCTAATTACCAATAATTTTTATATTAATTTGTGGCATTTTAATTTTCTGTGGACGGGTGAAGTGAAGGTTTTGCAGTATGTGTCCTTTTATAACACATTTTTATCTTCATAAAACCGGTTGCTAACTGCACATATGCGTTTTTTATACGAAACAAGATGGCGGTTATTGCCTTGGAATTTTGCCAAGCCTCATATTTCTCTATTCCAAAATGGCGAAATCAATATGGCGGTTACACACCGGTAATGATTTTGATTTGAGCCACGCTATCTTCTTGCCAGACTTGCAGTTTCTGTTTCTGTGCTCTTAATTTGTTGTTAAATCCCTGGCGTAGGTAATTGTTTGCAATTTAGGTCATTAACTTTAAATGATGATAACATAGTTCTGCTACAGAATCACATAATACGTGACGAAAGCAAAAATACCAAAATACTGAAAAAATGAATCAAAGAAAATATTGGCAAGGATTGTTTGAGAACAAATCTAACGAAATCTATTTTTTCTTTTATATAGATCTATACCAAAATGGGTAAGGAGAAGGTTCATATTAACATCGTCGTCATTGGACACGTCGATTCCGGTAAATCTACCACCACCGGTCACTTGATCTATAAGTGCGGTGGTATCGACAAACGTACCATTGAGAAGTTCGAGAAGGAAGCCCAGGAAATGGGTAAAGGATCCTTCAAATACGCATGGGTTTTGGACAAATTGAAGGCTGAACGTGAGCGTGGTATTACCATCGATATTGCCTTGTGGAAATTCGAAACATCAAAGTACTATGTTACCATCATTGATGCCCCTGGCCATCGTGATTTCATCAAGAACATGATCACTGGTACATCTCAAGCCGATTGTGCTGTATTGATTGTTGCCGCTGGTACTGGTGAATTCGAAGCTGGTATCTCGAAGAACGGTCAGACCCGTGAACACGCCCTTCTTGCTTTCACTTTGGGTGTCAAGCAATTGATTGTCGGTGTCAACAAGATGGATTCATCTGAACCACCCTACAGCGAGAACCGTTATGAGGAAATCAAGAAGGAAGTCTCCTCATACATCAAGAAGATTGGTTACAATCCAGCTGCCGTTGCTTTCGTACCAATCTCAGGATGGCACGGTGATAACATGTTGGAACCATCATCCAACATGCCATGGTTCAAGGGATGGAAGGTCGAACGCAAGGAAGGAAACGCTGAAGGTAAATGTTACATTATATACATACACTTATCCGAAATTGATTTAAAGATAAGAAAGACCCACGTTGCAAAATCACGTTTTTTTGTCTACATTTTATTGTTCTTATGAAATAGAAAGCAATGAGTGCGCATGTTCTACCATTTTGTGTGGCACAGTAGTTGAGCATACCATTGTTCTGACGTTGCAATACGTTTTTCCATGAAATTCCATTTCATCACTTATTAGTCATTTAATATACCTATTCGACCTGATCAGCAAGTAACTTCCGCTTGAAACATGGCGCATGTCTCTGTACACATTTGACTATTGCAAATTTATTTTCTCTTCCACTGCCGACATGATGTTAATTATTATTTTTTTTGTACTTCTTTTTTTTTAGGCAAGTGCTTGATTGAAGCTTTGGATGCTATCCTTCCCCCATCCCGCCCAACAGACAAGGCTCTCCGTCTGCCACTCCAAGATGTCTACAAAATCGGTGGTATTGGAACAGTACCAGTCGGTCGTGTGGAAACTGGTGTCTTGAAACCAGGTTGTTTAGTTGTGTTTGCCCCAGCTAACATCACCACTGAAGTTAAGTCCGTTGAGATGCATCACGAAGCTTTAGTCGAGGCCGTTCCCGGAGACAATGTTGGTTTCAACGTTAAGAACGTCTCAGTCAAGGAATTGCGTCGTGGTTACGTTGCCGGTGACTCGAAGAGCAACCCACCCAAGGGAGCTGCTGACTTCACCGCTCAGGTCATCGTGTTGAACCACCCTGGCCAGATCTCGAACGGTTACACTCCAGTGTTGGATTGCCACACCGCTCACATTGCTTGCAAGTTCGCCGAAATCAAGGAGAAAGTTGATCGTCGTTCAGGTAAGACAACTGAAGCCAACCCCAAGGCCATCAAGTCTGGAGATGCCGCCATCGTTACATTGGTGCCAAGCAAACCTTTGTGCGTTGAATCTTTCTCCGAATTCCCACCTTTGGGACGTTTTGCCGTACGTGATATGAGGCAAACTGTTGCTGTCGGTGTCATTAAGTCTGTGAACTTCAAGGATGCCACCGGTGGCAAAGTGACCAAGGCCGCCGAAAAGGCTGTCAAGGGCAAGAAATAGCTGCAACCAATGCAGTTACTTCAGCATCATCAATGCACCAACTCAACCAGCAGCAACAATATGGGCGACGCTAGCAGCAACAACAGCAGCAGCTCAACAACAACAACAACAACATTAACAACAACAACACTAAAAAAAGATAGAAAATATCATTGCTTCCATCGTAAAGAGTTTCGCAGGAAAGGAGGAGACGGGTCTCCGTATTCATTCCATCTACTACTACTACATTTAAAAATAACTATTTAAAACTATTTTTTACTCATTTATTTTTTTTTTTATAAAGAGAAAAATACAACAAATATTACCCATACACTACTCAAGCATTTATATAAATAATATTAATATAAATATTATATATAGTTTATATAATGAAATATTTGAAAGTATATATTTACATGTCATAGTTTTTTACTCTTGATTTAAAGAAAAAAGAATTCCTTTTCGTACAAAAACAAAACGAGTGGGGTGGAAAATGTGCGTTTTGGTTTAAGACTACATTCCACACCAACAATAAAACGACGAAAAAGCACAAATTATTGTCTATACTCAAAAGGAAAGTGTTTGGGCCAAATGCTATTTTTTTTAATAATAAATGAAAAACAATTTGTAGTTTGAGAAAACAAAAAGAAACAAAGGAAAAATAAATGCGATTTGGAAGCTTTAAAAAAATCTTTTTTTTTTCAATTCTCATTTTTGGTTGATGGAAGATATACGAACTTTTCTTACTGTGGAATCTCTAAGGTTGAGAAACAAAAATTTGCAAGGACGGTACGTTGGATTGTGTACATTAAGTTGGCAAAGTGCCACGCCAAAGCGTGCATTTGAATGCCGTGGATTTTTGTTACTTCAAGTGGGCGAAGTGTGTTGCGTGTCTCATTTCTGGTGTAGGTGCTAATGAAAGTATTCGAACTTTTCTTACTGTGGAATTTCTAAGGTTGACAAACGAAATACTTTTTCTCAGGAACGGTACATTGGAAAGTGTACATACATTGAAACTGGCAAAGTGCCACGCCAAAGCGTGCATGAATGTCGCGTATTTTTGTTACCTTACGAAGTGTGTTGTGTACGCCCATTTGCACTTGATCTTGAACTGCAATTCATTCTGGCAGGCTGGTGTTTGAAAAGAATATCAGCCTTATTCTGCTAAACATTCACGTGAAAGTTTGTAGGTATTCTGCTATCCGTCGGAGAGAAATAATTGCTCAAAATTTTGTATAAATTTCGATAAAAACTGGATTTAAACAATTTCAAAACATAAAGTTAAGATTTGCACTCTAAAGCTTGAAGATTTTTCTCATAAACAAATCGATTTTTTTTTGTTGAAAGGAATTCGATATAAGACAGTTGTAAAATATGTACGTTTTTAATACGATCTGATAATATTAATCGGGTTGGTGTAAAAATTAAATCTGGGTCAAAATTCTGCTTTTCAAAATTCTGTTTTTCTATTCTATTTTTCAAGTCTGTTTTACAAAATTTTGCAAAAAAAAAAGTTTCACAGAATTTAAAAAAGCGCGCCTTTTGATTTTTTTTATTATTTGCAGAATTTTTTAAAATAGTTTTTTTCTTTTTTTTGTTAATGTACATAGTTTTATATATTTTTCAAATTTTAAAAATAATTATAAAGTTGAAAATTAAAAACTATCATTTCTTGGAACTAAAAAAAAATTGAAATATGATATGATGACCCACCCGAACTCTCTGATAGGAGGAACTGTGAACCAGCCAAGACATCCCCACCATCGGTACCTCAAAGCGATGGAACTCCTAAATGAGGATCAACCATTGACGAAGAGAACATTCCCTTCTACGGTGACCCAAGGTCAGCTTAATACCGAGAAAATTCCGTTCCGATCGGATACTAATAGGGCTAAATATTTATTTATGGATTGTAAAAACAGTTAAGGATACAATCTGGGCTTTAAACTTAATTTAACGTTGAACTAAAACCCTGCGCGGCCTTAAGCCAAAGACTGCATACACTTAACCAAAAAATTTGTCGATATTGATTATTTTTTAATTGTTTATACGTTAACAAAACATGTATCTTAAAAATCAAATTAAAATGTCTTGAACGAAACTGAAGTCGGTTTCAAAGTCAAAAGTGCGCAAACTTACCCCATACTAGATACTCTACGAGCGTACGGCATTGCCCACCTTGCCCCCACCTAACTACGCGCATGAGAACATACCCGATTTGCATGTTTCAACTGTCCAATTCAATTTTAAAAACGTATAAAAGAATGCTTTGAAATTAAATTTTGTAACAATTTATTAAAAAAGGCGTTTCAAGTTTGCACTTTTGTCGTTAATTAATTCTTTTTATCTTCGATTTTCTTTTCTTGTTCAGTCGATATATTAACAATATATTTAGTTATCTTTTGAATTGAATTATTACTTATACTATCTAATATCCATTGTGCTTGGACATAAATTTTGTCTTCTATTGGACAGGGACTAGAATCTCCGATGATATATTTAGCCCTTTTACGGTTTTCAACTACACGACCGGCGCACAGTGTAACTAGTTCCGCTAGATTATTCTTTGGAATACTACTCTTCGAGGAAATGAAAATTGGACCCAGAGCAGAGAATATATCCATTTTATAGTGATGTCCAAATGCCTGTCTTTGTGAACGACAAATCTGTAAAGTTAATTTGAAAGTTATTTAAATGTATACATAAAGAATTTGAAATGTTATGGTATAATTTTACCTCAACTGCTGTGGAGAATTCCTTCATTTCATATCGCTCTTCATTTAACCACTGGCCAGCTTTAACAGAATCAACTACCCAATTATAATTGACTATCCATAAGCCACGAACAAGACCCCGAAGCAGATTGAATGTACGTCGTGGCTCAAAACTTACTATGTGTGTTGTGTTGTCGCTAACATTGCTTTCAAGTTGAAATCCTTGAAGTTTTGATATTGCCTATGAAATTTAATAGAATGCAAATTATTTTAAGATTCCTCGAATATTCCTGAATTGTTTTTATTTTTCGTGTAGTTAAAATCAGCTTTTACGAGTTTTCAAAACTTAGATTCCATGCTTATACTTAACACCTAAAAACCAAAGTTGAGAATGTATAAATTGATGGCCCTGAAATATTACATTGGAGTTTTTAGCTGGAACTTCATTAAGCTTTTATTAGATTCATGTTGCCCACTAGTTTTAGAGGCATAATTAACATTTCCATGCTCTTCGAGCCTCCTTTTTTTCGTTATCGTATGCTTTGGTCTATGGTATTTGCGATTCAGCATATGAGAGTTAAAGCTTTATTTTATTTATATCTTATTCTGCTCTTAAAATTAAATTTAAAAAAAAACCTCGGTTATCAATATATCGACATGATTAAGAATGGAGAGCAAGTTTGAATCTGAGAATTCTACGGGTTAGTGGTGGACAAAAGTTTTGCTTCGAAAATTTACATACATAAACACCCTAATAAAATTTTAGCTTTGAAGTAGGTATTTTTTTTATCAGATTATCGTTTCATTTTATTCACAGGTAGCCACTGTGGCAAACTTGCTGTATTAAAGAAAAAAGGTGTTATTCTTATGGAGAATATGCTTCGAATTCCTTTGCTGACTTCTTCACCAACCATATCAACAAGCACTTTCATCACTTCATTCTGCATTTTTTCCTTTTTGTCCTTATAACCATACCTAATTGCTTTACTAAATTTTAATAAATTATGTAATTTAATAACATTTGAAATTTTGTGATTTTTTGAAAAAATACTCTTTTTTGAGGTTTAAAAATTGTATAAAGTTAAGCTTTTAAAAAAATGTTAGCAAATGGCAACCAAAACTTTAATGTCATTATGTTCTGTTGTTGTTGTGCTTTGAAAAAATGTTTACTTTTCTTGCTACTTCTTGCTAACCTTCAAAATATTTGACTTTTTGTAGGTCAAACCATAAAAAATGAGAAATTTTCGAAAAATGGATTTCTTTGATAAAAACACAAAAGTTGAACGTGTTATTGAATTTACATATATTGAATGAATGAAAAATTAAAGGTGGTTACAATTAAGAACAATTTGGCAGAAAATAGTTACATTTATTTTTCTGCAAAATGCATCATCTTGTGAAAAACCACGTACCGGCCGTGGAAGACCGCACAAAACATTTTCTGAGGTATCACTCAGAAAACTAACCAATGTACATTGATATCTCCTTCTAAATCCTCTCCAATTTCCCTAAACGCTTGCACTGTGTTTAGTGTGTTTTTTACATTTAAAGGGTAGTCAACCCCTTGAGTGCGCGCTAAATAAATATAAAATAAACCCAGGGTATGTAAGGTTTTAAGCTCTAACTCAACTGAAGAACTAGAGTTCGCGGTAAAAATGTCAAACTGTTTGTCGGTATGGTGAAGCTGAAGAAAAAGAAAAATACAACAATATACGACTTTTGTATAACGAAAAATCATAAAATTTTTGAAATGTTTAATAATACAATTGTGGCCGTGGCAGTGGGTGGATTTCGGTTCAAATAAATTTTTTTTATCACACACATCAATTCTGGACACTTTTTTTCAATATCGTACGAGAAGTTTAAAAGAAAAAGAAAAAAAAATAATTTTATAGAAAAAGTGAGCGTGGCAGCGGGCGGACTTTGAAAAAAAGATATTTGTTTACTACCTCCATACAATCGAGTACTGTGCTACGAGAGTAATCTAAAGATAGACGAAAATTGTAATAGGGGCAAATAAATCCCCAAAAGATTCGTTTGACGGTAATAAATGTATTTGAAAACAAAAAAATCCAAAATAAGGCGATAATTAAAACTTTTAGGTTCTAGAGTTTTGGAGAAAAAAAAACAACCAGCATCAGTTTCCATTAGTAAGATTTAAAATAAATTTAATAAAGATATAGGAATTATATTTTTTACGAAAATGGCCAAGAATATCATTGAACATTTTTAGGGCACTTAAAAAGCAAAATCAGTAGGTTTGTTCATTGAGCCCTGAAGTCAACCTGGGGTCGCCCCAAAGCGTTTTTATTTTTTTGAAAACTCTCAACTCACCCTGACAGTAAAATTTTCTGTTTTTTGAGACCTGGGGTCGACCTAAACTCGCTCTGAAATTCAGGGCGATTTAAACAAAAAATGACAAATATTACGTTTAAAAACAAAGTTGCAAATTTGGTTTTAAGCTTTTCAAATATGTCCCTATCGATACATGAAAAAAAGAGACAATGCCTCTGCGTGCAAGGTCAAACGAGTCTTTGACTAGACTATACATACATATATAAAAAGTAAAAGAATTTATTAAGACCCGTCATATGATATAGGTCAAAATGTGTTGCAAGACACAAAACGGACGCAATTTGTCGACGTAAAAATTTAGAGTGCAGGCCAACAGCTATATTTGGCTATAGCACTTTCCCTTGACGCGATACAGAGTCATGCCCATAAAAAAAGTAGTAGCAATCATTGAGACCTTTCATATGGTCAAAAAATGTTACACCGATGGCACGGAACCATTCTCCTTTAATCACACCAAAATCAAAAGGACTCTTGGAGGATTTGTCACTTCCTCGCAAGAAGTAGTAGCTCCGAAAAAAACTTAAGGTGAAAGCGGCTGGTATTGAATCCCAGACCTCTGGCATGACAGTCCAACGCACTAACCATTACGCCACGGGCTACTACCTCTTGATACCTTTGATATGACATAATATGTACTGTACATGCCTTAAAGTGTTGCAATACTTGGGAAGAAAAAGAATTATAGGTTAGGAAAATATCAGCCCAATTCTAAATATTACCCGGGAACAAACTCCCCGGGAGACGTATTCTTTTGGGAGTAGAATACTCCTGTTCTGAATTTCCCGGTGGAATATTTTTATCTTCGATAGCGGGTATTAGAGTTCTGAGTGTTCGAAACAGCTTTTTTGCAGAATTTGACATATAAATAAATTTATAGAAACAAAACAATTTATTCCCGGGGCTGTATTTCTTTTTCTGCATGAGACTCACGACATACTCATATAAAAAGTAGTAGCATTTAATTTATTGCGATATTAGAGTCACGTCTCCACGATTGATTACAGAAAAGGTCTTCAAGTAAAGTATTTAGGGTGGCGCTTATTTTGGCAATGTTCGAATTTATAAGCGCCAGTCTAGTACTCCAAACTAAAATATTAAAGTACAACATAAGAGAGAACATAAGCGTTTAAAGTTGAACATATTTAAGTTTCGTTTCAGCAAATGGGCCTTAGTAGCACTACGTCCAATGTATTTTCTCCATTTGTTCGTTTCTTATTCGATGTGTTTGTTTTTTAACTTAAAACTCAGATATGTTAGTGCTTTTTTGGTTTTGGTTGGTTGTCTAAACAAGTGAACTAATAAATTGAATTTATCATTTCATTTATTCCTATGTGAGTACTGCCCTTATGTTATGCCTGGGTCAAATTTCTTTCTTTTTTAAATTACATAGGTACATACATTGACATTTTTAGTTCAAATCGAACTACCAAAGAATTCTAAAACAAAGTATATTTTTTGCCAAAATCCCTTAAAATATTCATCGAACGGCACGAACACATAAGTTGAAAACACAATGCTCGTTGGTTTTTCATATGAAAATTCAATGATTTTTAATGGGGAAAAAAATTCAAAGAATACAATAAAATAGTAAAAATCAATTCAATTAATAATGAGAAAATCAAATAAAAAAGATACATTTTACATACAATATAAGTTTAAAATACTCAAACAGATCAACAAAAACTAATTATTAAAAAAAAAAAATAAACAACAGAATATAACCAGAAATGGCTATCTAAGCGTACCAACCTCTTTGATAAAATCGATCTGCTCTGTGTGCATGTTGGTGTAGACTAGAAACGGATAAGGTTTAGGTTTGCTAGCATTGCTTGTTGCATTATTCGTTGGATTTGTTGCACCTGAAGACTTATTGATCACAGACTTTGCTTTTTTTATTGCTTCAAAGTCCATTGTACTGCGTCGGGTAGTTCGGGCGCCATTGACTTTTAGGGCAGCTTTCTTTTGTTCTGTTTTTGGCTGCGTTAATGTTGGCATAATTGTTTTGCGTCGTTTCTGGGTAGTAGCTGGTGTGGAAACAGTCGTTGTAGCTGGGCTAAGTATTCTTTTCGTCAAAGATGAGTTATCTTCTTGTGACGAAGATGGTGTTAGGAGAATATCATTGGGTACAAAAAGTTTCCTCTTCTTTTTCGTAACGGCTTCGATCGGAGTTGTTGGAATTGGTTCCGTAGCTGATTGCGATGGTGTTGCAGCAATGGGAATTTGCTTTTGAACTGATGCTTCATTTTGACCGAAAAGTTCTTTTCGAACAATTCGGTTATTGTTTTCTGTTGGCGTGAGGAGCGCTGCGATAGTTTCAGGATCATCTTGAGAACTTCGACGATCAATGCTCTGGAGTTCATCCAATCGACCAACGCGAACCGACTTAGCTGATTGATTTATGTTTTGTAAACGTTGACTAATAATGTCCATAGAAACATCGAAAAGGGTACGACGACGAGGGTTGGCTGGGGTTTTGGCAGAATTGAAAATCGTAGCAGATGCATGTTCTTCCAACAAAGATGGATACTGCACCGGTGTTTTGACTAAATCGTCTTTAATTAGTGTTGAACATGGTACACCACTGCCAATGGGAGTAATTGGTGCGCATCCTGACATGCTAGTGTCATCAAAAGCCTTATAACTTGGTGTGGCAAAAACCGTTCGTCTCTTACTTGACGATGGTTCTGGTCTAGTTGACTGTGGTTTAGATTCTTCCATTGGTTTTGGCGTATATAAAGTGCGCCTGCGATTTTTCTGAGTACTTGATGGAGGAGCTTCACTTCTTTTTGAAATGTCCACAGATTTTTCTGTGAATGTAGTTTGTCGATTTTGAGCTTCAAGATTTGTTTTATCTGTTATTTCTTCGCTGATGCTGGCAAAGGTTGTTTTCGATGATATTTCTGTATCCTTTTCAACGACGCTCATATTAGCTGGAATGTGAATGGTACTGCGTCTACGAGTTCTTACACCTGGCGTTTCTGAGATACTGACGTCAGTGTTCACAGTCTCTGGAACATTATTATTTTTGTTGGGGGTTTGTGTTACTTGCATTGAATTGCGTCGGCGACCCGGCGTTTTCTTTGTAGAAGGAGTAGCAGGTTTGTTTTCTTCATTTACAAAACTAAGCATTTTCTTTGCACTTACATATTCGGTTGACTGTTCGTTAGTATCAGACAAACTTGATACTGTGTCTAGGTATGTTAATTTGTTTAGAGAGTCGCTGAGCATTTTAGAAGCGCTAACGCCGCTTTCGTTGATTCTATAAAAATGAAGATTTATTTGAGAGCAAAAAAAATAAAAATAAATTAAACATACCTATTTAACTTTTGCGTAGAAGTTGATCCAACTGCACAGCTTTTAGGAGTTGTGTTTTTTCTTGTATCCAATTGCGTTAAAAAGCGAGTTATATCAGTCTATAAAAGAGTTTCATTTATAAGCAAAAGGGAAATGCTTCCAAAATTCGATTTAAATATACCTTTTTCTTTGCTGAATTCAATGTGGGAGTGATCGGAGGCGCAGTTGCCGGAATTGCTTTGGACTTTAATCCATTTTCTTTCGTAGGAGCCTTTGGTTTAACTCGTCGGTTTTCTTCAGCATCAGGTTGCATAGATTTGTAACGCTAAAATACAGACGTAGCAAATGTTGTGTATCAAAGATCTACAAAACGTTCAGGGAAACTGGATAGTTTGTGCAAATGCCAAAATCTGGACGTCACCGACGTACTACTTAGAGAATGATATGAAAGATTCATCCCAATGAATTCTCTGCAAAATCGTAATTTGACTGGCCTGAAACGTCCAACAACAGCTCAAACAGGTACGAGGAAGAATTGCTAGTGAAAGACGACTTAAAGAAGCAGACTTTACCCCGAAACGACCTTTCAGGGGATCGAAACTGACTGCAAACCAACGACAAGGTTGAAAAGATTTTCTCTAGTGCACTACGATTGGAAAGTTGAGTAATGGAGGCGACAGGCGAGTTATGTTCTCGGATAAGTGCAAAATGAGTCTGCATGGAAGTGATCGTAAGGGCAGAATACACAGACGACCTGGACAGCGATTTGAACAAAGCTGTTTTTTTCGAAACCGTGACTTACGGGAAAGGGTCTTGTATGATACAGGCAGGCATTTGAATTGAAGGAGAATTGAGCTAGTTTTTGCGACTGGTGGTGGGCGAGGGGAGGTTTAACTTCGGATTGGTATATATCCGATATTCTGCTGCCAAAGAATCACCATGGAATTGTACTTGTAAATAAAAAATTAAAGTAAAAGGTAATTGTACTTTAGTTGTACTAAAGTCACAAATATATTTAATTATTTTACAGCTCTGGTCTTAACTATATAAGAAACGCAAAACAGCGTTTAAAATTATGATGCAACTATAAGTCTAACAAAAAACCTAAGATAAGGTGGCAGAAGGACGACAAAATGCCTCGCTTCTCAAACAGAACTAAGAGTATTGTTATCTGCCACCATGGACAGTTTGTTTTTGTGTTTTGACGTCTTTAAAGTTGTTTGTTTTGGTCACTATTTAATAAAAATTACTAGCCAAAGGCCGCAGCAAACAAATAATAGTATTAATAATAAATATTCAAAAAGTATAATGACGACAGAAAGGAATTGTCGAGTGCTCGCCTTATATCTTTGCATTTTAAAACTACATAGAAGATTTTTAGCTGAATGTAAAATAATATTTATAACAAAAATAACAAAATAAAATAATCAATCAAATAAAAAATAATTAATCTATTAGGTTCGTGGTTCAAAATTTAATCCGTAGTTCAGCAACTTAAACTCGCCGATTACAGCAAATTAACCGAGGTTCAACGATTTCAAGGTTCAAGTAAGCGGTAATAGCAACTACATGCCTGAACCATTGTTGAACCACAGTTAATCCGCTAAAATTGCTGAGTTAAAATTCCTGAACCACGGATCAAATTTCTGTACAACTGGCCCTTAGAATTAAAAAGTCTAAGAACAAAACAAAATTAGCAGACAAAATATAAAACAAAATCTTTCTTTAATATTTCTTTTTTAATAAAGTATTTAATCTATTCGACTTTGACTCTATCGATTTGCAACAAGCGCCTTAGTTATATTATATTCACTCTTGAATTGGACATTAGCTAAGTTTCATTAACTACGGATGTGGATCAAGATCATCTGTTTCTTTCTATCTGGATCTATTTCAATAATCCAAAAATTAGTTTATAAATCTGGCGGGAGATTACTACATAAATGTTGTTTTGCAAATGTTATCATTAGTATTCGTTAAAATATGCCTTCAAAAAATTTTACGCCTTATACTTTAGTCACTGAATGGTATTGTTCTCAGTGAGAATACAAACAAAACTTCTTAATGATTTCAAACTTAAAATGCATTTGAAAGCCAATCAAGGCAAATGAATTCACATTTTTGTCATAATACTAACAGCCAGCTAGGATGGGTTCAGTAATAAAAAACTTGAAACGTGGAGATATGTAAAAATTTTCGATTCAACCAATTATATTAACTTCAAATAAGAAGTAAAAAATGCTGGCGTATTTTTCCTGCAGTATTTCCCGCATTGAAGACCATTTTGATTCTTAAATCGAATGATATCAATCTCTGTTGATCCGAAAAAAAGTAGGTAGGTATTTTAATTTTTTTAACGTTCGAACTTTGCTTAAACATTTTAAAGGTAGTCAAAATCCATTTAGTTGACCCTTTATTTAATTTTCTTACGACCATACCTCTTTGAATAGTTGGTGGAAGTAGAATACACAAAAAAAAAGAACTATTTAAAATAAAAAGAAGATTAGAACCTTAGATGATATAACAAAATTAAAAGTAATGACAATTTGCAATGAATAAAGTAGGTAGTGATTTTCCAAATAATCAATTTTTCAATAATGAATAGACTCTTTAGCTAAGCTTGATGCAAGAGTTAGTGGCGGATGCTCATAAAAATGAATTGAACCATAATAGAATTTGCTTTGTCTTATAAGCCGAGCTAAACAGGCAGAGCAGTTGTGAAATGGGCAAGTTAAAACATAAAACCACAAGTTTATTATTAGCACATAGTTTATAAAAGAACTGCAACCAAACAATTCATTCCATTTAAATTGTTCATACCATAAAATATATCGTTGATGAGAAAAATACTTAACTAATGCGCACAATAAAGTCATCATAGCGAATATAACCTCACTTCTCAAATTGAAATAAAAATTTAATTTACCTTCATTTTGTCATAAAGTTCAGGATTCTCATAACGATCTGCATTCGATATGGGAAAATCCTTCGGAGGCATAAGTCTCATCTGCTTTTTACAAGCCTCAATCCAGAGAATCGAGACAATGGGAACATTCCATTTCTTGGCCTTATTGTATGTAGATTGGAGGCCATCCTTGAATACAACATGAGTTGTGTCTCTGTGGAGAATACAAATGTATTATCATCTGCCTATTAAGGGGTTTCAACAAGTTTTCCACCTCAACAGTTTGTCGTTTACTTTAGCTCCCAGAGCTGAGATCACTTTTTTAACACCTGACGAACGATTGTCTTCGCCAGTTCGCACTTCAACATAAACAACAACATCCTTCATCAGTTCTTGAATGCTTTTCACTTTCACCGGAGACTTGCGTTCCTCTTCGGTGATTATGTCCTGTTCCTCATGAGGTATATCGAAATTCCCATACGCTGACTTAGTGGGACTCCTGCGAAGAAAACACAAATCTAATGCTTACGTGTCAGTTACATTGTGACTGTGCTTACCTTAAAGCTTTAATTGCACGAACTCTGGTCGCAGCCGAAGGACTGTTCAAATCCCTGTGGATTCGAGCCATTAACTGATGGTCTTTTGGTGTGCATGAGGCCAAATTTGCTGGTATCATATTGCTGATTGGAGTTGACGGTCGTGAACCGTTCTTCCCGCCACCACTATTTCTGTACAGAACATCCAGCTGTGGCTGGTCCTTAACTAGTAATTGAAAGGCAAAAATATTTTTTAGGAACAATTCAACACTTCAGAAAGAAGCGTTTTGCAAAATGCAGATAAACAAAGCAAAGTGAAATTTATTATAAATAAATATATATGCACCTATGTACTATTACTAATATATTTTTTTGTACATCTTATGTCAGTTTTGACAATACTCACAGGTGATACACGCATTTGGAGGCGGGGTGTTCTCATCGTTGATGGGAATGAGACAGACGGTGTTCTTATCGCCGATAGAAACAGAAGCAGCGGCAGCCGCACTGCCACCAAAACTACAATTGAAACGCGCTGTTATTGGCGATAAATTCTGCTGGGTCGGGGCGACCATCAGAGGCTCATCGGCTTGGCCTGTGAAGATTTTCAATAGATTTTCATCACGAATGCTCAGTCTTTTGTTTGCTGTAGATTGCAGTTTGGAGGTTTTGTATTTATCTTCTTTTGGTGTAGATTTCTTGCCAGTGAGCGAGACATTTGCGAAGCTGCGTGAGAACGAAGACATTTCAAGGGTTTTCCATGTTGGTGCCCGGGTAACAAAGCGATCCATAATGTTAAATTAAGCAAATCGATGCACTTTCGATACTAAAACAACAATGAATACTTTAAACAAATAATTAATTAAACTATAAATCATAAAAATTGGTGCGTTTATTCTCAATTCTAGACCAATCAAAAGGCAAACACGAAAACGATCAAGAATCCAACGGAACAGAAAAAATTATTTTGAATAGAGGGGTGTGTTCATAAGGTTGAGTTGAAAGTTATTGACAGTTTGCTGAATGCTTCCAAAAAATGAAATGAATGCACCCAACAATTCAAATATTCTTTGAATGCTATTTTCTCAAAGACAATTAAACGTTGCGATTTTTTGTATTTTCATTTTAGGTGTTTCTCAGTTGATTTGTAAAAGTATCACATTTAAACTTCTTTTTACTCTTCATATAATATTGAAGTGAAAACTATTTTGTTCTGCGGTACGCTATTCGAAGAGCGAAATCGATAATTGTAGCAGATTATTTTTTCGTTGTGGTTTTAAGCATTTTGTTGTCATGTTGGAGACCAACTAAAAATTTCGTTCCGCATCAGCAGCGTATACTAGGTTTTAATCTGTTCGGTTTAAAACGAATTACAATTTGGGAATTAATAACAGAATAAAACTAAACACCACAAAATCATAACCGAAAAATTTCATACTAATTATCGTTTTACAGTATCTACTTTGTGTCGATAATATTGTAGTAGATTATTTGTAAGATCTCTGTTCTTTTCCGCACAGATTTGATTGCCCGGGCCATTAAGGCTCTCCCAAACCAACGTGATTATTCGTCGCGACAAAAGAAAACAACAATAACAACACGTGGCTGTCAAACAAAACAACACGTTGTTGTTATTGTTTTCTATTGTCGCGGCGATTAATCGCGTTGGTTTGGGAGAGCCTTTAATTGTGTGAAAATTTATAAATAAGATTTTGGTGTTAAAAGGCATTATGCACTGATTATAATGCGTTTATAAATAGATCTGGTGTACGTGAGTGATGCAGCAACTTGATTCTACATCTCCCATTTGCCGAAATATAGAAAGATATCATTTTCCTGAATTTGTCTACTGAAAAGTCATCATTTATAAACATTAAAAAGCAGTTCATTAAGGGCCATTTGCTGAAACGAAACTTAAGTATGTATTTATAAGTTCAACATAAGAGCTTATGTGACAGTGTATGCTGAGGAAAATGTCAAACATAAGGGTTTAAGTTCAACATAAATATTTAAGTTTCGTTTTAGCAAATGGCTCTAAAATAACTTGAATTTTAAAACTGTATTTCATTTTCAAGCAATTAATTGAAAAGTAAGAACTGTCATTCCAAATTGAGTACGCAGATCACACACTGTTTTTTTTACACACAGGAATTTCTAGACAATGTTTTTGATTTTCACTTTTCCACATTTTGCTTGAATATAGTTAAGCCTAAGTTTTATTTAATGACATCAATCGTGTTTTGTTCATTGCTATTATCACCTCAGCAAATAATTCTGAAAAACTGAATATAAAAACAAGTATATATCTATTGATCATACTCACTTTTCATCGTGATGAAATTTGAACTATTTACCTTCATTTTATATGCACTTGACCTAAATTATATTCACTTTTTAATATTATTATTGTTTGCGTGTAAAATTGTACTGATCTGGCTATACAGTTTTCCAAAAAAACACAACTTGCAATTTTTATTTAATTTTAAAGGGATGTAAAACAAAAAAACAATTTAACTTACAGACTGGTCTTATTAATTAGATTTTTGGCTGTTTAAACTATGTCTAAGTATTTTGAAACATTCGGAAATATGCTTTTTTAATAAAAAAAATATTGCATTTCTCTAGGTTTAGACAATAGATTACGTTGTCTAAAGCAAGATAAAAAGATAGATTACTTTAGCAAACGTTAGAAAGGTTTTTTAAAAACTTGGACGGCTGTCTAAAGTTAGACAATGTTTATTAATAAGACCAATTATGTTTATATTGTTTAATTCAGTACAGAATCTTTTTTAAATTAAGTTTTAAAGGTGGTATCACGCAGGTGGCAGGTGGCAGCCGTCAGCCGCGATGCACTCTTGAAGGCGAATTCTGAAGTTTTCAACCGCTCTTTTGCACATTTCGATGGGTATTGCCGTAACTTCTCTCTGATTCTGTCCTTAAGTTTTTCCAGGGTATGTGGACGAAGTTTTAAAAACTTTTTCCTTTATATACCCCAAAGAAAAAAAATCACAAATGCTCAGCAGGGATATTGAAGTGCTGTCGGAAGGCTCTCTGCGTGGCGATAACAACGGCCATTTTCAAAAAAAGTCCTAACAGCAAACCCACGATGCTCTCCCGTTCCAACCATGGTTGCTATTGAGAACTAGACTCTCTCACTACCATAACGAGACCCCTCACTAGCCGAGCGCTAGTCGGTCAAAACCGGTTGATACCTTTTGCCCCACCCTGTATAAAACCAATTAAAAATAATGTATGTTTTTCTTCAAATGCATAATAACAGCCTGAAGGTGCCTATATACATATGTGCTTCTGAGAAGCTACATAATAAATGCTTACTATATGCAAAGAAACACAGCTAAAAATTCCTTTGGTCACCCTTAGCATTTAGCCGTCTAAAGCCGAAAACAGATGCGCAGCTTTTTCCCATGCAGCGAAATTAGAAATAGAGATATCGTGCAGAGAAGGCTGCATGCAGAGCCTGGAATATGTCAGCGCTCATAAGAACCTGTGTAAATTTATTTTCGCTGCATGGGAAAAAGCTGCACATCTGTTTTGGGCTTAACTGCACTCGCCGGCCCTGTCTTCTGTATGTACATATATTTGTGTTTGTGTAACTCCCCTGTGTCCCCTTTCACACAGTTCACAATTAGTTCATAGGCGAGAAGGGCAGGAAGAAAGAGGGGGAAATGAAATCTCCCCGGTCAACAAATTCAGGAGATTTTTTGACGTTTCTCTTCACGCTACGTTTGTGTGCGTTCAACCAAGGTAGTTTAAAAGGAAAATAAAGAAAATCTCCGGATTTTTGTTGCTTGCGTGTGAAAGGTACAAGAGATTTTTAAGGAAATTTAAAGAAAACGTCAAAAAAATCACCAGCAACTTGTATCTTCGTGTGAAAGGGGACTAACTATTTTTAAAAAGGCTCACTATTTTCTCGATGTGTCCTTTTACAAGTTTTCTTTTTCTAAAGTGTATTTTAATTTCATATTCATTTGTAGGTTTTTGTATGAACTTTTACAGAACAGAAAAAATTGTATTCTACGACATTTTATGATCCAAAGATTTTGAGAAACAAAATAAAAATTATTTTTACGAAGTATATAAAATGGTATTACAGTTCTAAGAAATATTTTTTAGAAAAGGTTTTAGATGGTGTTAAGAAACCACTAGAAGACAAGTGACTGACTTAATGACTGAGAAGCTTACACTCCGACTCCGTGCTCTAATAACTGTAAAATATTGGAAAATAAAAATGAAGAATATTTTTTTTTTTAAATCTTAAATTAAATTTATTTGATGTTTTATTTAAATATTTATATTTAAGTGTATAAAAATAAGTTTTCTATAAATATTTACAAAAAATTATTATATGTACACTAGAAACACAAGCATATACTATGTAATTGATAAAAACAATTAATTAAAAAAATTAAACAAGGCAGTTTGATTCATTAAACATTATCTAATTATTTAATATAAAATAATAAAAATTGTCGCACGACTTAATTTTAAATTTAAAAAAGATCAGAAACATTTCTGCTGTTGGCCTACATAAAAAAATGTTGCTTTCCTTTTTTTTTATAGGACGTATTTCAGTCTTAAGCGGTTTTATGGCAAAGGACCTCACTCACGATGCGATACGAATTCCTTTCATGGTTTACCTCGTCTCTCTTTTGTTTTTTTTTTTTTTTTTTTATTTCGATAAAAAGTATTTAACAAAAATTTAAATGAGTTATATGATTACTTTCCAATTTATTCTGAAAGAAGATGATATGTGATTAGGAGAATACAAAATAAAGCTTAATTAGCCTATAATATCTTACCAATTCCACTGACTAAGCTGCGTGCATCCCACAAGGACATTTGTGATTGCGATATTCTATGATGTTGCGGATGCAACTTAAAAGGATAATAAGATGCTGGAGGATGCTGATGAAACGCTGGAAATGGGACTGGATGCGAGGGCAGATGCAGATGTTGAGCAGATATTTTGCGAGCCGTTTTGGAATCCTTCTTTTTATTATTTGATGACTTGGTGGACTTGATAAAATTTGGAATTCGTGCTAAGAGACCGCAGTAGTAAGGATCATCTTGTTTTTTCCGTTGGACCGTTTTGTTTTTCGGACTCATTATTGGGGAAATGGTTTGATTGTAGATTTCATAATCAGGCTGAAAAAAGGCATTTAGAGTACTGTTTCTTTATTTTTTTTTTTTTGATAATTTCGTTTATTACCTTAGGAACATAAGGATTATCATCATAAGTAACATATTCCTTAAGTTTTGCATTCATTTTGGCATCTTCGGCTAGAATAAGCTCAGCTTGACTTTCGATCGTCGAATATGGATCTTCACTACCAGAAGTTGTTGGAGAAGTTCGATGACCATTGTCGATGGTTCTTCCTATTGTTGTGATTCGACTCTTAAGCATATCAATGGCAACAACATTAATGACCAGAATCCAAAGTGGACTGTGAATGAGATTATTACTGGATTTCACTACAGAAATGGCAGATAAACATTGACGTTCAAGGCGGCTACATTCGGGGGCAGTTCGAGATATTTCTCGGTTTATATTCGTTGTGAACTTACGCATGTCAAAGAGCTGGAAGAAGAAAAAATTATAGAGCGTCAGATAAAAGAAATAATCTTCCTCATTACACTATAAATTTTATATATACCTTTGCAGAAGTTCCAATATTAATGGCTTGTTGTGGTAATTGTAATATATCTGCCCCGATGACTGTCTCTTCGTTTGACAATTTTGAGGTACTATGAACGTAAACATTTGATTTTCCATAGCGTTTGATCAGAATATTTCCCGTTTCGTCCATTTTCAATTTGAAACCTTCACCAATGGCTTTTTTAACTTCTCTTGTTTGAGGATCACGCATTGGATTATGAAATCCATTCAAACCGATTCTTTAAGTACAAAAAATAATAACAATATATTTTATATTATAATTTGATTAAAAGAATGAAAATTCTTACCGAACTCCATCAAAACCATGCTTAGATCCATTGATGGATATGACAGATGATCGGGCATAAGCTTTTGCCACACGTCGATTCTTCTCGAAAACTACGATTTTAGCCCAAATCTCATCGTCTATTTGTTCCCATTTAGAGAGGACTTCATCTATGTGATCCTGAAATAATACAACATACTCGTATAATTTTGATTTTAATTGGGTTAGTATAACATCTACATTATTCTATCTCGTACTGGATGTCTAGGTTTTTACTTGCTTTATAGAGAAAAGTATTGGATTCAAACAAATAAACAATACAAGCAGAGATTTATTCTGTACCTACACTTTCGAAAATCTTTAAAATAAAATTAAAGTTATTCTGCCAGTGCATTGAGTAATATTTTTTTTAAAACTACATGAGTGGCGTGAGGTCTGGGTTCGATTCTTATTTTTTTTCACGTAAACACAAACAAAATTTCAGGGCTACCGCTTCTTGCGAGGAAGAGTGATAAATCTTTCAGAAGTACCTATTTCTTGTCATAAAAAAGTGCCTCTCTTCTTAGCCGTTCGAAACCAAACAAAATTTTAGATCCTTTCCATCAACACGCACGCAAATAGTTGCGAGTTATTTTAAGTCACTTCACGAGCTGTTGCGCCATCAAATTTATTTATTTTTTTAAAGTTATCAAGTCGTTCATTTATGTGGTTTTGTTAATACCTTTGGAAAATTTAGAATGAATGGAGTGAACTAAATTTCCATATTAAATACAGTAAAACCTCGCCATAAACGCCTCGTTTTGAGAGGTACTTATGCGGATTGGGCAGTTATAAAAACCCGCTTAAGTGCGCATAAGCACTTATCTTTATATTTACAAAAATAAAAAAAATTGACAAAAAAAAAAAAACGTTTAATGTTATTTAAAAAATAAGAAATAACATTATATCAACTGACTAGTATCGGTAATCTTTTGGAAGCGCTAGATGAAAAGAAGCTTTTGTCCTTTTCTGCTGATTTTAAATACACAATTTAAAAGAAATTCTTTTAGGTAAATTTCAATAAAAGTATAAAAAATAAAAGGCAATTAAGCGCGGAAGGTAGTTTAGTGAAAGGTACTTATTAGAAGAGTTTTATATGAAAAAATCCTCAAAATTTTAGTTCTAAAAAATAAAAGATACTTATGCGCGTTAGGCACTTATGCGACAAGCACTTATCCGGGTTTAACTGTAGTATAATAAAACACTCCCAAAAACTAAACGAAAATTATATTAATTTCTTTTATACTAAGACAGTTTCTCCTCAGTTTGTTTAATTATTAATAAATTATTAGGTATAGGGTAATTACGGGAGAGATGCCGCATCTGCATGCCTTAAAAGTTAGATTTGTAGTCAGCCGTGCTAAACCGTTCGTTTTGTTTTTTGTTCATTAGGTTTTCAAATACAAACGACAGAAAAAAATTGGTTACTTATAGTATAGAAGTTAACGGGAGTTATTGCAATTTGTTTAGTTTTATGTTCTCTTTTATTACGTGGCAATGGTAATAATTCAGCTTATCGCAATCAATGCGTAAGGATGTCAAAACCTGTTTTGTTGCAAGTGAGCATTTTAGGTGAATGAGTTGTCTTATTTAAATAGTCCATTGAAATGTTACATTAACTTTGCATTTCATACAGGACAAATTTTTTTTTGATGGATCTGTAGGAGGGATCAGTGTAAGTGCAAAAACGAGTTTTAGGGGTTGAACTTTCCCCCATTTGGCCGCCATTTTGGAAAAGGAGGCGTAAAAAGGTATTCGTGATATCTTGAGAACTATACATCGCACAAACAAAACTTTACCATATTTGTGTAGAGAATTAAATTTTCTACAATTTATGTCAACTTACTTTTCATCATAAAATTGAAAACAAAAATGTTATAACCAAAAAAAGATGACCGTTCTAAGAAATTTATCTTAAGGAGGATATAAAATAAATAAAAGAAGAAGATAATGATACTTTTCTTAACAATGGTCATCTTTTTTTTTTTTTTTAGTACTATTACGGTGCGGCATCTCTCCCACACTTGTTGAAAGAGACGCCGCCGCAGTCAGTATAGTTTATTATTTGTTAATTATTATTTCAACAATAAGTTTTAAACAATAAGTTTGTTTTACGTTTAATCGTTTTTTATGATAAAATAAAATAAAATAAGTTTTATTAAAAAAATTAAAATATTTTTATTAATAACAAACCGTAAAATTGAGTTCTCAAAAAGCGCGGCATCTCTTCCGCAATTACCCTATTGCAATTATTGTAACAATAAATGCCCGATTCTTTTTTTTAATTGTGCTATAACGCATTTAATAGTTGTGTGTACGATTTATTGGTTATAATTAAATTCCCTTTAAGTCATATAAACATATGTAATTAACTTAAAGTCTCATAGATCAGAGTGCAAATTATACGGAAATAATTCAGAGCTATTGATCCAATGTATCTACCAATAATAATTACTTTTTAAAAAAGACTAAAATCATAATTATTATTTGCTGATTAAAATTAGTTCGAGAAGAGAACCAAGGTCAAAAGGCGTTTTAAAGCTTGTGTATTGTTGTCTTCTAAACAAAGAAAAAATTGTTATATTTTAGATTATTTTGATTTGTGTATCTATTGAACGATTTTGGAATAACTTTTAAACAACATGTATACACACGTGATTTCCATACACAAATTTGCGGTATTATGTTTTTATATAATTGTACATTGAACAGACATAAGATTCTAAGAGATGATATCATTTAGAACCGATTCATTCAATCTCAATCGACAATGTCATTATTTATGTACGATGTGATGCAAAAACAAACAGTATGGGTTATTCCCTGAATAACCTCGATAGTAATTTATTTATAACTGCATACATTTATTTGTTAAAACTAATCACACGAATTCTATTTTGAAATTAAATTGAATGCATGTTCTCAATCTGATGAGTGATCATCTTTAACATTTTTCATTTGAACTTAGGATTTATTTAACACAATGCTTATGCTTTTGATGTTGTATCCTATTACTTCTAGTTTATTAGGTTATTCCGTTCTCTAATTAAAAAATTCTTGAATAAACTATAAATACATATATCCAGATTCCAGAGTTAACTAAGTGGGGTTTAACTCAGGACCCTTAGGGCCAGTTGTACAAATATTTGATCCGTGGTTCAGGAATTTTAACTCACCAATTTCGGCGGATTAACTGTGGTTCAACGATGGTTCAGGCATGTAATTGGCTTTTAGTGCATATTAGAACCTTGAACCATCATTGAACCTCAGTTAACCCGCCGAAATCGGCGAGTTAAAATTCCTGAACCACGGATCAAAATTTAAACCACGATTGTACAACTGGCACTTAGTCTATAATTAACAACTTGATGTCAAATAAAAATGTCAAGACAGTCAATAAAACTGTCAGTGGCAAAAATCTCTTACAGTCAGTAAAAAAAATTCTGCTAGCGTTTTACAAAGTCGTTAATTGCTATCATTATTGGTTTTATGTCACACTTATTGCTGACCAATTTCATTTCTCCCTAAAAACTTTGCTATACACTTACCTTGCACAGTTTGTCCTTGTCATACCACATGTCTTCTTCATCATCATTGGGTCCTATTGAGTCCAGATTGTCCAGAGACCGTGATATAATTTTCCTTCTTGAAATCATTTTGTTCCTCTATTACTGTCTATCAATCGTATTTACAACAACAACAGTCAGGTTAGTAATCTAACTCGCCACTTTCTGAAATTAAGTTACAAAAATAGATTCTTTAGTAATTATTTTTATTATATATTGGAGTATAAACCTAGATAAACATATAATGAACATTTTAAACTATAGAATATAAAATTCATTTGTATTCTTTGTTTTAATTGCGGTATTCGCATAGCCATCACTCATTGGTGTGTCTGTCATATATGCTCAGTTGGCAATAATTAAAAAAAAAAAATATCTTTAAGACACTTGATAGCTATGTCATAATCGTATCATTGAATATCCAATAAAGATGCCTTACCACCAGCTACTATATAGCAACATGCTACCACTATCAGATATCAACCTGCAATGGGCTACTTTAGCAAAAGTGGTGTAATTAAGTTTTTCTTAATGCCATGCCCCACACTCACTTAATGCAATCAACTTCAACAACTTCTGCCCTGGCGCTTTTTGCTCATGGCCGGACTCAATGTTAAGGGACACACCTTCGTTCTTAAACCCAGAATATCAAACAGTTTTTTCTTTTTGACCTTTTATGGTCATAATGAAGATATAAAATTAAGTATAACCCAACAATATTTAGTTTTAAGAACGTTTCACTTAAGTTTGAGTACAGTTACCATTTCTGAAAAAAGGAAATTTGAATACAAAAAACAGAATGCAATTTTTGGTAACTCTTGTGTGCTTTAATATGGTTTGTATAAACATATAATTTTATCTATTTTTCAAAACTAAAGGTGCGTTTTATTGGTAATTCAAAGCAAGCGCAGTAATACAAGTTCAATAAAACGCTATATCCACTTTTATGTCCACTCTATTTATTTAGCTGTGTTCATATCCTTTTGTGATTTAAAAACAGACTACGTTACCGACATTTAAGGTTCAAATCCACACTCTGTCCACTTTTATATTCACTAATTTACTGGCTTATTTATCGGTACTTTTGGTTTTATTATTGTCGATCAAGGGGAATTTTACTGCGCTAGCCATAAAATTGCCAATAAAACAGACCTTAAGTATCAAAATTTAATTTAATTGTAAACTTACTGTAAAAGAATCATTAAGGTATCACGGGCCCCGAACAAATTTGCTGCCCATATGCAGTTTACAGTTATCTATCTGAAAAATACGGCCCTGTAGTGTCGCTTACTGGATCACTGATACCAGTTTCCATGGTGGCGGCAAATTTGATTAAACAAAAAAGAATGTCGGAGAATTATTATATTTTCTTGGTTTGAAGGTCGTCTTGTTCGACGTTTTTTTTTATGGTTTCTACTTTGAAGCTTTTTGTCTCTTAGACTTGTTTAATATGAAACAAAAGCAAAAGCTTATAAGATGCAGGTATAATATTATATAGATAAAGTATCTGGTACTGGTTGATACATTGATTATTTTTTATAATTTTAGGTAGCAAGTAGCAAGCTATAATAATGTGACATTCCGTTTTGGCTAATTTTTTGTATGTTCATATGTATAACGTATAACATACATACATAAATTTGTGAATAGTTTAGTTATACATATCCGTGAGTGATAAAATTAGATCACAATGGCATCAATTACGGACTTACAGTATAAAAAAAGGTGTGGGCTGGCAAAGTTTCAATATCAAATAAGCATCCGTTTCAATAAATAAAGAGATGACAATGCCCTCAGGCCTAAATAGGTACTTATAAGCATATACTACAGTTACACGTTTGCGAAGATGGTGTAAATTTTGTAAGTAGTTCAAAATTATAGGGAAGAATGTATTACATATATTTTTAAGTTTATAAATACTGGAGGCATTATTTTGTAATAAAACTCAAATATTAAATATTAACTTGTTCAATAAAATATATAATTTGATGTTAAACAAATGAAAAACTACAGAAACTTCGACGCATATAATAAAAATTAAAGTTTACTTACGAAGTGATCATGAAATTCCAAAAAATAATATTCAGATTTTATCAAAATGCTTTGATAAAAATTTGAGTCCTAAAATGTAAACCATTAAACAAAACCATGCCCTCTTTTACATAAACTTAAATAATTTCCAGTTTAAAGACTAAATGGAAAAGACACTTCATTTACTGAAAGTTAAAATATATAAACAAAAAAATAAAATACATGAATTAAATAAATCGTAAGAAATTGCTCTTGTAGTACAAAACTTTAATGTGGCTCAATCAAATTTAAAATAAGGTACCAAAAAATTGGATTTTATATACGATTTCTTCACCTTACAAATAAAATAATTTTAATTTTTTTAAGGTCAATTTTATTTTTACTACTAAGTAGTATTTGACAGTTTTATAGCTAGCGCAGTGAAATTTCCCTTGGTGAACAAAAACAAAACCAAAAGTGCCGATAAATTAGCCAGTAAATTACTGAATATAAAAGTAGACAACTAGTGTGGACTTGAACCTTAAATGTCGGTAACGTAGTTTGTTTTTCACTCAAAAAAAAGGATGTAAACATATCCAGAGAATAAAGAGTGGATATAAAAGTTGATATAGCGTTTTATTGAACTTGTATTGCTGCACTAGCTATGAATTACCATTAAAATGCATACCTATTATAGAAGTTGAATCAAATCACAAGATCCATTTTTGAGAAAAAAAAACACAAAAAATAAATAAAAGAATTGAAATAGAAACGACCTTCCCAAATTAGGTAGATTAAAATTATTGCACTATTTTCATTGCTAAATAAATATAAAAAAATTCGTGACTTTAGTGCAGTGAAGAAGGGCCAAGATCTTCCACCAGCAAGAAAATCGAGACAGTTTGAGCATATTTAGCATAAAGTAAGATTTGGCTTGAGGCTATCATAAGAAATAAAAAATACCATCGAGCCACAACACAATTTTGGCAGATTGCTCCAAGTCACGAATAGATGTTATCATGTTACTTAATTAATTTTTGGATAAAAATAAAAAATAAACGAGGAATAATTAATAATAAATTAAGCTACCATAAAGAAGTTAGTGTTGAAATAAATATTGAAGATGAGAAATTAAAACAAAAATAATAAGAAAGTGTGAAAAAGTTTAAAGTAAGTAGGTATTGAAATAAATTTTGATTAATTTTTTGATTTCAAACATTAACACTACCTACATATATATTCAGTACGTGAATTTGTAGCGAAAAACATTAAAACCAAGTCCATGTTCAATTTTAACACCAGCTCCTGGATGGTTCATTGATTCATCGGTATTTTTAGACTAAATTCTTTTAAAAGTTAGAACACAGTTCTCGGAATTCCGACATTGGATTGTAAATAATGCACGCAAAAACAATATTTATTTTTGATAACCAACCTCCTGCCACGCCCAATTTTCTTATGGTAAAATAAGTAATAACCTCCAAATACATTGACTCTAGAATGTAAAAAATAAGTATTATTTGAAAATCGGCCTTCTACAACGAAAATTTTTTTCATTATTAAGTTTTATTTAAAAAAAATACCCCTAGAACGTTGAAATTGTATCTTAAACACATTAAATCATAGCATTTGAAACTTTTTTACAAAGGTGACAAGAGAATAATAAGAGTTATTCTTGTAGGATTATCAATTTCTCACAAGAAGCAGTTTCTTCCCAGGAAAAGCATGTCTCTTTTTACGTGGCAGAGGTTGGAGTTCGATCCTACGACCTTCAGCGTGATATTTCTATGCATCACTAACCACAAAGCCACTGGCAACTCAAAAAAAAAATATAATAAATACGAATGCTTTTTAGACAAGACAAAAAAAAATTGTTACTGTATTAGTTCTGTTCATTTTGGTACGCAACGCATACAAATTAAGCCAAGAGCTCCAGCAAAAAAAAAAAAACAAACAAAACAAAACAAAAAGTTCATACACAGCTATATTTTTTTAATCAAGACAGAAATTTGCGATCTGTCTATTAGATGATAGTTTCGACTATATCTTTGGAAAATGCGATTTTACTGCTTTCAGTTTTTGAATGACAAATATTCGACAGGACAGATGTCTATCTGTATGAAAACGTGAATATTTTCTTTAAATTTCTGCTGATCCATACTGAATTAAAAACCAGTTTCATTTTGAAATGAGTTTGGTTCTACTCTTGCTCAGCAGCTGTGATGGAGTTGAGCTCAACTCGATTTTTCGATCCTGCATAAAAGCAAAGTCAGAAGTAAAAATGGTAATATTTTAATCGGTTGCAAATAGTTTTCACTTGTATTTCTATTATTTCTTAAAAAAAAATATTTATTATTGAAAAACGCTAAAATAAAAAATCATTTTTGTTTTAAATTTTTTGTTAAAATATTTTTAAACTAATATTTCAACACAAAAAGTTTTTGTATACGGAAAACACAAGTATGGATTTGTTAGGTATCACATATATTCAAATAATTATTTTTAGTATCTTTACTTTTAGCCAAAACGATGTTTTAAATGCTTGCAAATTTTAAACAAAAGAGTTGAGACACAAACCTGGTTATACGATATTGTGCCTATTTATATTGAAGTTAACATTGTGTATCAGATATAATCGATTGAATTTATTTTTGCACATAGCTTGTTGTTTTTGTGACTTATAATTTTCGAATTAAGAATGAATTAGTTCTGTAATAATGATTTTACTTATATATTTTTTTAATTGTAAACAATTTTTGATAAACGCTCTCTTGTAAAATTATTATTCGATCAATTAACAAATATTTTACAGGTAAGTTTGGATGGTATGTAGTCTTATATCCGCACTCATCTTCAAAGATATATATAATTTCTACTTCTTTAAGGCCAATTAATTTTTGCAAACATCATTGCTCAGTGATTTTTTTTTATTTCAGACGATGCTTAAAATAATTATAATATGGGTTAAATTGCATCTCATCACAACTATTACAATAAAAAATACTAAAAATAATTAAGTTGTTCGTGGCTCTTTAATCCAAATTCATAAAAAATCTAAGGCACACCCTGCTAACAAGACTCAAGATTTACTTAATTTAAGGTCACGCTCACTTGAAGCTTATAATTATAATAGTTCATTACCAAGGGGCTGTACAAATAGAGTGCTTGTCAAAATTGTAACACAAAAAGACCTTGGGCGCAATCATCTGTTAAAAAAAAAACAAAAACTTTTAGATGTTTCCATAAACATGCAAACTGCTTACACATACTCGTATAATATGAACATTATGATTGATTTTCTTACATTTTTCAATTCCAACGGTTCATATAATAATTTTAAATTTCACAGTGGTGATTTGGTACCTAAATTTATCATAGTTTATTTCAGAGTATTCAAACAAAAAATATAAATATAGCTCTTAAAAGCTTGACAAACAAATGACCTCTATTCTCTGCTGGCCATATTAATCGACCTAAAAGCTCATTTTTCTCGAAAAAGTATTAAATTTTGTAATTAAATATCTACAATTAAATTGCATGCAACTACCTGAGCATAACCTTAATTATTGCTCCATGATTTTTGATTTTACCGTTCCCTACACTAGAAAGGTGCTGTTTACCAATTTACCATTTAAGGTATTGATTTTAAATTTAAATTAACAATTAAAAGAGATAATAATAGCTAATGCTTAGCAAATAGCCATGTCTACTGAATAATTTACGAAAAAAAATTAGATTCTTAACAAATTCGTTTGTTCGCATATAAAACACCAACATGTTTGAAGCGTCGTCGTTGTCGTCGATCGTATTATTTCTCACGTGAGGAAACGCATTGCAATAAGACGGAAAAACAAGACATAATGATTGATTTGCAAAGATTTTCTATTGAAACTATTAAGTATTCCAAAGACCAACAAATTGGTAAATTCATTCATAGGTTTCTCACAATCTAAAACAAAAACCACCTAACCCTTATAGCTTGAGGCGAAGGTGCGTACTATACTATATTATACGACTACTCGACTACCTTGAAGTACTATCAGTTTGTATGTACAGTACATACTTTTGTAGTATAGAAATTCTTTGATTGAATTCACTTCACGTATTTTGTTGAATGAATTTGCAGAAGTATTCGTACTTACATTATTTTATTATGATTATTTTAACCCAAATATGTAGCGTTGCGTTTTATTTTTATTATTAAAGTTCTCACGCGGTTACTTAAGTATTGGAACCTTTATTTTAACAAGCTCTTTCGAGGAAATAAATTAAAGTTATTTGCGCAAAAGTATGCATTTATGAAAACTTATGGCCGATTTTATAAAGCTCTTTTAACCATTTAACAGGCTTTTAAATTTTTAAACGACGTTTGTTCCATACAAAATACGTCATTTAAAAATTTAAAAGCCTTTTAAATCTTTATGAAATCGAACATTAGAGGTGTTCAGTCCTGTTAATCCGAAATAATAATTTGTCATCATACCACAAAATTTTCAAGCAGAATTACCCGAGATTTTTGTTTTTTGACAAAAATTTAGCGACATACGTGAACTTGCCAATAAATATTGTATTTTTATTAAAAAATTTTATTTTTAATATAAATATTAAGTTCTTCTAGCAAACTGTAGCTCAATATTTTATTTTAAAGATTTTTGTGACCTTTAGTCCAATGCCTTTCGGCCAGGCACGACAGTTGGGCTCATCAGTTAGATGCTGTCGTACCTTTCTAAGACGCAATATTTTGGCCGATTATATTATTCTAGGGGAACATGGGTACATTCTTGTTATACCCGTGGCCGTGGTCTGACAAGCGAAGAATATGAAGAAGGAAATCACAAATAAAAGAATTATTATAGTGGACTGTATTGAATGAAATTCAATTTGAAGATTTTTGTGACCTTTAGTCCAAAGCGTTTCGCCTAGACACGACATTTGAGAGTCTTAGAAAGGTAAGACAGCATCTAACTGATAAGCCCAACTATCGTTCCAGGGCGAAACGCATTGGACTAAAGGTCATAAAAATCTTTAAAGAGACAGGCGAATAACTCGAAAATAAGGCATTTTTCTCAAAAAAAATTCCCAATGCGATTTTTTTTTGAAATAACCTGAAACTGAGTTTTCTTACAACAGTTTTGGTTATTATAGGTAAGAAGTTTAATTAAAAACGTAAAAGTCGTTTTTGAGAAAATTTTAAAAAGAAATATCGACCCCTTTCCGCCAAATTATCGTAAGCGACATTTTCATACTGTCAAAGTTATTTATTTCATTTTTTTCTGTGCACCAAAAGCAATCGGACCTTTTGTTATCTGCCAATAACAGTATTGTTAATAATGTTCAATGCTGAAATTGGACTAATTGGTTTTGTTTTTTGTCGCTTACGATAATTTGGCGGAAAGGGCTCCATATTTTTATGGCTGCTAACTGTTATAGATCAAAAATTCGAATTTAACCTCTAGGGAATCACATGCAAATGCTATGTAACAATTTCAACCCATTCGGGCTCTAGCTCAAATTACAGTGGGCACACGGACGCACAGACCAATACGGACGGTATGGCGAACACCACTTTCTTGGACTTCTCCATCATCGTAGTGTAAATTTTGATTACAAACTCGAATTTTATTTTAACATTGAAAATGTTTATAGGATCGTTTTGACAGAGTTGTGGTGTTACTAAAATGATTAAATGAAATAAATTCAATAAATCACAAATGAACTCCAGCGTATAGGGCATCACAACGAAATTTTTGGTTGGTGTTACTAAAGAAATGACCGAAATGATTGAAATGAACACATGAACTTAGAATATGAAAAATGAACTCCAGCGTATAGGAGGACAACTATCAAATTTTTGGTTGGTGTTACTAAAACATTACTAGAATGATGAAAATAAACAAACGAGCACAAGCGATGAATTACAGCAGGCGTAGGCAATAGGTATACGGGGAAAAAAACGAAGAAAAGTCGTCGTCAACAGACAAGCTTCAGTGGAAGAATATTCAATGAAGAATAATTCAAAAAGAGAAAAAAACAGAAAAAGTGTATCTATAGGTACTCTGTCAGCTTTTTGTATGAAGTGTAGGTATATATGTAAATGCTATGTATCAACATAATTATGGAGGTAGTAAGGTTGTGATTTTTTGAAAATGAAAATGATAGGTATTTATTTTTATTCGATACAGAATACAATTCGGTCCTATAAGAAAGGCCAGTGATGCAGTTGAGTGTGAAAACCGGAGTTAAGCTTGCTTGAAATCGATTTATGTAGGTATGTAATATGTAGGACAACCAAAAATATGCTACAGCATATTTTTTTTAGTAACACTATTAAGACGAGACTAGATTAGAAATCCGTTTTATAAGTAAATGCATATTTTTGTATATTTATGATTTACGTGCATATTTTGGCATGCCAATTTTTTTAGGTATGTATATTTTTCATAAAAAAAACATAGTTTGTTCAGTTATTATTATTATTTATTGTATTGTTCATACTAGAATGTCAGTTTATGAGACTTGACCATTCTTTATTGCGTCAATTTCATTGAATTTTTGAAAAACAAACAACAACAACTTAAAGGCGCTGCCACCAATTGTTTAGGAATTAATTTTAGGTATTTTAATTTGTTTTATTTTTGTTTGGCTGGAGATATAGCTATTTCAGGGGGTGCCAAGTCCTATCATCAGTCTACTTTTAGTGATGCTGAGCTTTAATCCAATTTTATTGTGAAAAACTTTCTACATGCACACCATGAGGTTTGAACCCATTGCCCAGTCTTCGAAGTCGTATATATGCACTACGCATTCCACTACTTATGACCACTGAGATGTGCTGTTTGTTTATCAAATGCATTTGGAGCATCAGCATTTTTATAATTTGTTCAGTATCTTTTAATGTTTATTCAATAAATAATAGAGGTCTATAGGGAAGCATTACCAACATTATAGCATAACCAAAAAATTAAAGCCTAACTTCAGGTTGTGTCGAAAAAATTCGCATTACGGAAATTTGGGTTAGAGTTTTTTTTTGAGAAAATTAACCTTTTTTTGAGTTGCTTAAATCGACTCGAACGATTTTATTTCAATTTTGCAATCTAGTGCTTCTAAATATTTAAGGCCGTGAGTGAATTGAATTAAAATTTCGATTAAATTTAATTTCCAAATAAAATTTTGAAGTTTCTACGTATACAGATTCACCCCACTATCGTCAAGAATTAATCTTCGGATAAAATTTAACGCGATGTTAACCCAATTCGCACACGGCCTAAACAATATGTATAGGTAGATAGCTTTTGAAAATTTAGAAAATATTGACCCAAAATAAAAAAAATCATGTTCCCAGTAATTCTGTCTTTTTAACCAAAGACAAAATGTTTGTTAGCCACAAGAGCAAACTAGTGGGGCTCACTCGTGTATATTTTTTTATTTTTGATGCAATCAATGTCTTAAATAAATCCAGAAAAATTTAAATTTGTTTTAAAATATTGAAGGAAAAAAACATATTTTTTTTTAATATGCAGTGTTCGACAGTTAAAAAAAACAAAAATGACCCACAGTGTGTAAATGGGTGTTTCAAGTAGATTCTGAACATCTCCGCAATTGTGGCTTTCCAACCATATAAAATTTTAACTTTAAAGATTTTTTCGGAACTTACCGCGTTAAATATAATAAATAAAAATAAATAAATAAATTTGATGGCACAACAGCTCAGGAAGAACTAGGGCCTAGTGACTTACAACTCTCAACCATTCCTGTGTGCGTGTCTGCAGGAATGGAGGGGACCTACAGTTTAACGAGCGGCACTTTTCGGTGACAGGAGATACTCTTGGAGGATTTGTCAATTCCTCGCAAGAGTCAGTAGCCGTTTTTTTCTTTTAAATAAATAGGTGGCGAGGCTGGGGATCGAACCTTAGACCTCCAGCATGACTGTCCATCGCACTAACCATCACGCCACGGCTACCAAACGCGTTATATATATTATTTCTTATATTTAACGTGGTAAATTCCGAAAAAAATCTTTAAAGTTAAAATGAATTATGTCCGCGAAAAGAATAGTTTAAAGTTGTATACATATAAAATTTATCGAAATCGGTCAAATACTTTTTGAGAAAATGGAACCACAAAATGTATTTTAGCCTATTTATTAAGCACTATTTTTAGGGCATTATAATCATTTTTTTTTCGCATAATATAATAATTTATTAAGGGCATATATTTATGTAATTTATTTTTAAGGGCATAATTATAAGCGCTTAAAACTGTTTTTTAGGGCATATTTGTGTTTGCCCTTATAGGTACATATATATGAGTTCTGATATCAGATCTTAAAAAAAACGATTTTTTTGGTTGAACAGGAAAGTTGATGGGTTAGTTAAAGAAAATTAACAAGATTTATTTTTTGCCAAATGGAAAGTGACGTTAAATACATAATTTGCATAAAGGTACCTAGGAACTTCAGAACTTATAATGGTGTCTGAAACAGCTTATTACGTTTTAATCAACTTAAATTGAAAAGATTAGTCAGGTGTCATTTTCAATGTCCCCATGGTTACTCTATGAGTGAAATCTGTAAATTTTTTTTACACGAAACTAATTCTGTTTTTCTTTGCAATCTGTAAAATCTCTTCTCAAACTCTAGAATTGCTCTTTTGAACAAAACATGTTGGCATAGAAAACATTTCATCGTCAAAGCATGTGAGCCCATATGTTAATAGTATCGGTGACGATAGACTTTCAATTTACTGAACAAAGATGTTTTCAATTTGACATGAGAGCTTATTTACATGTATGATTGAAAGCAGATTAAATCTCCCAAATTAAAGAGATCGCATATGTCGTCTTCAGAACTTATCCATCAGAATGTATCTTTTTGTGAATAAAACATGAAAAACTGGAAGAAGTGCAAATATTTTCGCAAAAAGATGAAATCTTTTCTACAATAGGCGTGTTTTTTTTTTTTTTAATTTATATTGGCTTAGACAAAAATATATAATTCTAAAAATAAGACACAATATTAGAGCTTTAAAATAATTCTTAATCTTGATATCTATCTATCAAGGCTCATATCATTCAGTTGTATAAAAATCGATATTTGTCAAGGTTAATGGTCTTAACTTGAATACATTTTCTATCCAGGCTAAGGAAATGTAAAGAAAATAAGTCTTGATAAACATTAAGGCTTAATGATAAACTGTATAGCAGGGTTGCCACTTTTTGGCTAACTTTCCACAGTAGATTCACAAAAAAGTGCAGTAGATTGAACTTTTTTGCAGTGGTTTTTTTTTATTATTATTATTTTTTTTAAGCAAGGAAGATTAAAATTTAAAATTTAAAAAAAATATTAAAGGTAATTAAAAAAAATTATTAACATATTTAACATATTTAACATATTTAACATCAAAAATAAAAAGTGCGTTGTTAAAAATACATACCTATTGTTAAATACCAGGCTGTAAGTTATCTCAAACAAAAAGAAAAGGTGTCGTATTAATTTGGTATAACTATTTTTTAATTTTAAATTCCCTTTCGCTACTAAGTCTTTCATGACTTTGGCCTTTACCAACACTGTGCATCACTACTTGAGAAATGCATATAAATTACAATTGCATTTATCTACTTAATTAGAATTTTAACCTTTTTGTGCAGATTTTATTAAAAACTTGCCCAACGCAAATTAACAAAACCAAGATTTCCGTCAGCTTTCAATATTCAATTCAATTCAAAACAGAGATATAGTCGAAAACCGTAGATATTAATAAGTTAAGTGGGATGTGAGTATTTCCTGAAGAATTTGAATGATTGCAATCAAGGACAAAATTGAAAAATTATTATTTGTGGGTTATTTGTTTGAAGACAATTTTTTGTAAAACCAAAAATGCATTAGATTTGATTTAAAGGCTGTAGAATTATTTTGAGAAAAAAATGCAGTGGATCTACTGCATCAATTGCAGCAAAGTGGCAACCCTGCTGTATAGTTTAGTTTGCTATGGATTTTTTTATTTATTTTGCTTCAAACTCAATAGAGAAAATTATTATTGAACTATTTTTTTAAGACTTTATAAAAATAAATAGTGGAAAACGACATAAAACTTGCTCTATTGAATAGAGCAAGTAAAAAAGAATTACGCAATTTCATCGTTCGAATCGTGAATGATTAACGCGAGTTTATACAAAAATTTTATCGGGGATTTGGGATTTATGTTGCACCAAAATTCAATAAAAATATCTTCGAATTATGTGACACCACGTCTGTCTCCAAACCTTTTTCTCGTAAAAAAAAAACAAATTGAGCCTTCCCTCCTTTCTTACTCTTAAAATCCCTCCAAGGGCTGCAATGTTAGAAACATCATAGAAATTTCAATAAAGTATGTAACAAGAGTGTTACTTTTTAAGTAAAAATCTAACAATTAAATTTGCAATAGGCAATTTAATTTCAAGCTTAAAAAAAAACTATTATACAAGATAACCTAAAATAAAATAATTAAAAAAAATTTGAAATTAAAAACAATAGCTAATCAACTCCAATCCATATAGTGCCCAAAACGAAATATCCGGATGATGTAAATTATCACAAAATTAAAAAATTTGATTAATAACATTAATTTAACGACTAGACAATTTTCATAACCTAAATTAACACCATTAAAAAATTTTCAGTTGTGCATGAATGTGACATAAAAGCTTTTGCATGCCATCAAACCAGTTACTAATACACAAACATAGCTGGAAGGCACAAAATCATAAATCAACATATTTACTTCACAACCTAACACAAACAGACAATAATTTGAATTAATTTGTCTCACCATTAGTGTTGCACCTTGTTTCTAAGATCACTCAATTACTACCAATTCTCTTTAAGAATTGAGGTAACTAGATTAGAGGCACGATTCAATGCTTAGAATTCTAATTCTGATCCACGAAATGGTAATTTACTAGGGAAGTTTAGTGCGGTGAAATTTGCATTTCAATACCCTATTTTAAGAATTCCCAAAGGTAATTGGTTCGAGTTGGAATGGAATGATGATGAGACGATGCAAAGGGAATTTGGTGTAGAAAAAAGTTGGAACCTTCCTTTTCGGACAATATCACTATAAACCAATTAACCATGGTCTTGATATAGGCACGAAACTAAAACAAAACAAAAAGAAAAACGTTTAAGCGATAAAACGAAGGTTGATTACATCGCTTTTTTTTTTTGTTGTTGTTTAAGAATGCATATTGACCAAATAACAACGATCTTCACGCCGCTGACTCAGATTCATAGCGTGTATAGATTTCGTGGCTCCGATTTTAAACGGTAGCCTTATGGTAATTTGCACGACCGAACCGTTGAGCTGGCTGGGGAGCGAGCGTTTCGTTACATTTTATTTGTGTGTTGTGTAAAAAGCGTTGACCGAGCTTGGCATATCAATTGATCTTGAAACTTCGAACTAAACAAAAATTATTGCTTTTACTGAGCTTATTAATTCAGAACACATGTGTATAACCCCTCTTTTGAATAAATATATAATGTATGTCAAGTAGATGAAATCAAATTCAAAGTAACAGCTAATTACAGTGACGTATACGATAGATCAGTACATATACGAGTATCTATACAGTGAAATATAGGCCACCTAATTGTCAGGCATATGTCAAAGAGAGTTCATACAATGGGCGGAATTTTTCTACTTCTTTTTGACATTTCCAATGCTCCAAATAGTGTCACGTTCTAGAAGCGAGATTGTGAATCTTTAACTGTGACCAAGATGGAAATGCATGGGCGTTGAAATCCGGTAGGTATACCTACCTTTATAGCTTTATATGTAGACAAGTTCAATGGCCCAAATTTGGACAAATGTTGTTATTTAATTTCATGGTTTAATCAATTGTAGGTGTTAATTGACATCAAAATGAAAATCAAAATCATAGATATAAGGATTGTTGTATTTTGTTTTTAATTTTTTGATTCATTCGGAAGACAATTTTATTGTTTGATTGATTTGCCAAAATATCAACCTCATTTTTTTTCTGTTGGATTGGTTTGCTTTCAATTTATTACTCTAACTAATATTGAATGAATATACAGTTTGAAAAATTTCACTAAAATGTGAAAAAGCAAAGAATACTTTTTGGTTCAACAAAAAGTGAATTTTTTTATTAAATTTATTTTGCATAATTTGCCTGAATGAAGGCTTAACTACATTTAAGACTTTTTGCAAAAAGTGCGAAAGTGAAAAACTAAAACATGCGCTAGAAATATCTGTGTGCGAAAAAACCTGTCAAAATAGTGTTTGATATGTCATTTCAGATTGATACTACTTAAAAAACACAATTTTTTTGCACACAGGCATCTCTAGGCATATTCTTGTTAATCACTTTTGCACTTTTTGCCCTACTTTTTGCAAAAAGTCTTGAATGTAGTTAAGCCTTAACTATGCCAGTTTTTTAATTCAATTTGGATCTTTTATTTAATTTTAATTTTTCTTAAAACTGAACTGCTCTTTTCGTATTTTTTCTTCAGAAGTGTGTTGTTGGCTTTTTGAAAGAATTATTATCAAAATCTCTTAATTCTAAATGCACAAATATCAGCTGTGTGAGATGGTTTTTATTATGAAACTTCTTTCAACGTTTCCTATCTAAGTTGTTTTTATTTTGATCATTTTTTTCTTGTTCAATACATCACCTCGTGTCATTTTTTTAAGTATTCAAAAAATATAATCAAGTCACGCTTTTATAAAGAGGAATACCAATCTTTTCGTCCATTTTTATGCAATGTTATTTCCAAAAAAAAAAAAAAAAAAAAACGAACTATATTTGAGAAAGTCCATGTTTCCAGCTGCTCTGATTGGATAACATGGTATTTTTTTTTGTGAAAAAATTCAGATTATGTGCATGGTTTATTGATGGTGATATTTTTTTTCCTGTACAAAAAAAAAAAACAGAACATATTATAGTTTTTGTGTTGCATTTTGAATTTTGATTTAAGTTGGGTATACGAGTATGAGAAGAATACTAAGGAGTTAGAGTTGTATGATGCGAATATTATATAAGCGGACATATAGTTTCAAGAAACACAAATAGAAGTTGAATCACATACCTTAAATAGACAACAACAGTGAAAAATAAAATTTTAGATTTTGTTTATTTTTTTTGAAATTTACCACTTAAAAAAGAAATTAATCATTAAATTTTATTTAAAAAAAAAAAAAGATGAAGTGTTGTTATTAATATGCGGCTTAGAAAAAAATCTTGTTTTAAGTATAAATTGTTTTTGTTTCTTAATTCCAACTTAAAAAACAAAATCAAATATCTGAACAAATTCTAGAATGTTTAATTTTAGATAAGATATACTTTCTCTTTGTGAGAAAAGAAATAAGTGTTTTTTTGATCTTGCTTACAAGTAGCACGAGCGTTTTCATAACAGCGATACAAGGGCACGTAAATAGGTACTATACATACCATACTCGTATATGGGCAATGTTCACTTTTTTATATTGTCAAAACAATTATGTTTTTAAATATAAAATTTTGAAAAAAAGCTTTTCTTTCTTATTTTTACATTATAATTTATTTATAGCCCAAGAATTTTGTGCAAAACTTCTAAATTTTGGTGATAGGTTTGAAATTTTGTAGGGTTGTAGAGCTAGTTTAAAGGAGTATTTAAGAAACTATCCCCGCTTCTAACTGTTGAGGAATTCCTGCAATCAGTGTTTGAAAAAAAAAAAAAATATTACGGTACATTTTAAACATTTTTTAAAATTACAAATTGATCATTTATGTATATACAGAACAATTTTTTCGTTTACTGAATCAAGGAATGAAAGAATAAATAAATGAATGATGTCAATAAAAAAGCTCGAAGTAATTCTTTTATGAATTATGCCAAATAAGACATTTCGGAAGGTCCGTCAAGCTGGGTCCACCACAACAAAAATCTAAGTATGCAGGAATTAAAATTTGGGGCTAAATTAGTACCCCAATCCCGAAGAAGCCCCAAATTCCCTTCACCAGTTAGAGGGCAAAAACTGATTTTATGACGTCATCAAATAAGGTTTTGCCTTCTAAAGGGTGAAGAAAATTTGGGGCTCCTTCGGGATTGAGGTACTTAATTAGCCCCAAATTAGCCCCTAATTCCTGCACACTTAGATTTTTGAAATTGTGTATTGGGAGGTGTGGTGGACCCAGCTTGACGTCAAGCTGAGTCCACCACAAGTTTATAGGGTGAAGGGAGTTTGGGGCTAAAATAAACAGAACTTTGAAAACCAGAATTCTGAGTGTGACCCGCTCCCATATGTATTTGAATACAAGTTTTTTTTTGCAAAGTATAATATTTTCTGCCTCTAGTATTTCATCGTTCATCGAATGTTTCTTTCAATAAGTTGATTATTTCGTTTGTTGTGTGTGGTTTGTCACGTAGGACGTAGCGCCATCCTACTGGACACACATCTCTTCCACATTCATGTCATTCAATCAGGGAATAAAAAAGTCATTAGCTCCATAACAAATACTTTATTAATTATATAATTAAGCATTTTAAAATTTTAATATTTAAGAGAAAGAGTGCTTCGTGCAAGTCAGTGCCATCTCCTAAAAACAGGAATGTTAAAATAAATTCATTTCTTGTTTTTTCATTAATATTAAAATAATACCTATGTATCTACATATATAGATACTAAAATAAAAAATAACTGCTTCATTCTAACCGGCAAGTCATAAAACAATCACCAAGCCAAAAATGATATACTTAGACAAAAACAACTCTAAATTTCGTATAATGAAATATTAAAAAATAAATATGTACAAAAACAAGCTGCATCACTTTGTTAGGGTAACCATACCTATAATAAATTAATTTAATCCTGAAATAAAGTATAAAAATAATTTACTAATACTAAAACTATGCAAATAAACGAGTTTAATATTTTTAAATAAAAAAAAAAAAACAGTCACTTCAATACCTGATATTTATAACGGTATAGCGATTATAATTTATGATTTGTACCAACAAATTCAACTGACATTTAAAAATTTTGAGTGTTGGTATGATGATGCCAACAACGACGCACGGAACCAATAATGTTAGTTTATGGTTATTATTACCATTTCAATAAAAAGTATGCATATATTCATTGTTATGACCTCAAGTCAACTCTGTCAAATCGCATTTTAACTGATTTAGCTCTTTCGGTTGAAAGCTACTAATTTCAATAGCTAAAAGTTTTCAACCTTTACAAAGCGTCCAAAGTATAAATATAAATCAATAGATTTTAAGTATGTAGACATTTTTAAATATTGTTAAAAAAATAAGAGTTTCAAATAGGTAGTAAAAGAACCTCGAAGGAGACATTATTCTTATAGCCTCTAGCCAAAATAGCAATTACTAAAGACGAAATTTATTAGCAATTAAAGATTGGCGCACTTCAACTGATTCACACATTCGAAGTAAAAAAAAATATTATGGGCTCGCCGCAAAAAGTTAACACTGCGCTAGCTGGTCAAGAAACCAAAACAAAAGATTTGAAATGCTAAAACGCAAAAAAGTAAGAAAACGAAATTTAAAAAGGCCACCGGGTTAATTAAGTTGATGTGTGTGTGTGTGATATCATCACAGTAAATTTACAAAATTGGCTAACAAAACAATAGACAGACTGACAAGATAGATAGCCACAATTTCGATTGTAAAGAGTTTTGGAAATATTTCTTTGATTCCCCCTCCCCCCCCCCCAAAAAAAAAGAAGAAAACAACATAAGGAATTTCATTTCATAAACGAAATGAATCGTCTCTTCATAAATCAATTCGAATAATAAAAATATAAATTTCATTACCAAATCAGAGCATTATAAATTGAAATATAAAAATAATTTGTTTGGATGAAGGCAATAGTATCAATTTATGCTTTTCGAAGATACAGTTTTTTAACGAAACATTATTGATAAAGTTTAGTGAACCCTCAAGTGACTAGCTATAAAAAACTGAAATGTGTGTAATATCAAAAGAACTCAGGTACCGTTGAAGCGAACTTTACATTGAAAGTGTAAGTTGCTGTTTAAGAGCCCGTTAACAGTAGGTATGTGAAAATTTGGTAAAAACCGACAAATTGTTGAATTTTTAAGATTTAAATCAAACAAGTTTACCGTAGTTGATTTTATTCAAAGGTGAGAAGACATACTTGCTTTAGTCTCTAGCACTCAGATGCATAGGTATGTATAAGGTTATATATTTTTTAAACATTAAATTAATGCTTAGCAGTTGTCAAACACGTTTGACGTGACGTCATAATTGTTATTCCTTGAAATTAAAAAGTTGCTATATGGTGATTTTAATCTTTAATTATCTGATATATTTGTAAGCAATCTCTTGACTTTTTTGGCACAACACATGTACATATATGTAGGACTATATTTCAACCAGATAGATTTATTTAAATTAATGTCTAAATTAAGTAAATCATCTTCTATCTTCTATAAATCTATAAATAAATAGCCTTAAATAAATTTTGTGGTACCATTTTCTCAAAAAGTATTTGACCAATTTCGATAAATTTTATACGGTTGGAAAGCCACAATTGTGGAGATGTGCAGAATATACTTGAGATACGCATTTACACACTGTTGGTCATTTATGTTTTTGAACTGTCGAACACGTGCATATTTAAATTAAAAAAAAAATGTTTGTTTCCTTCAATATTTTCAAACAAATTGTTTGCGAAATTGAAAGTGTCGAAAGTGTCGACACAGGACGATACTAGTAAAAATTAAACTGGAACTTCGTCTCCTGTCACGCCCGCTCACTGCCACGTGCACTTTTTTGACATTTGAATGTTCTCCTTATCGAACGGCCTAAGGAATCTTAAAATTTAAATTTAAATTTACTTAATATGTGATTTTTTTTTAAAATTTACCTATATATCATGTATACCATTATTAATTCCTTTTTAAGTGCGTAAATTTAAGCGTCAGCTGTAACTTTTTATGTATTTTGACTTTGCAGTTAACAAAAGTAGTCAAATAACTGAAATACTTTCTGTTTCCAGTTTCTAGACTTTTAATCACTTTAAAGTCGAACTTCATTTCATTTGACTGCAGTCTTTTAACTGCACATAAGCCCTAAGGGATTCACATTGTCAGAGTAAACCCTAAGTAAGTAAGTACGTTCTGGATTGATTGAAATGATATTTCTGTCGAAATTGAGCTAAGATTGGCTGTAATTGTTTGGTCTTATTTCCTCGAATGAAAAAGTCGAAAAAAAGCTACGGTATACAAAAACACTTGAAGCATCTATTGGAGAGGATCTTATAGAGCCAACACTAGCTGTTCCTTCAACCTTGTTGTGTTTATAAATGTTGAGTGCGACTGTTCGGGTCCACTTTAAAATGAAACCATAAACGAATATCGGTCGTACCGCGGATGTGTGCTTCAGTCATCTACAACTACACTAATACGTCTAATGCCGAAAACAGATGTGTAGCTTTTTCCTACGCAGCGAAATTAGAAATAAAGCCCAAAACAGATGTGCAGCTTTTTCCCATGCAGCGAAATTAGAAATAGAGATATCGTGAAGCAAAGGCTGCATGCAGAGCCTGGAATATGTCAGCTCTCATAAGAACCGGTGTAAATTTATTTTTGCTGCATTGGAAAAAGCTGCACATCTGTTTTCAAAAGATCGTCAAAGAATATCTTGCAGTTTTTTGGTGACATAATTAGCAGGGTTGGAGACTTTAATGACATGAAATTATATTAATAAGCAACACTGGCGTAGCTAGCCCTTTGGGGCCCTGTATAAAAAAATTTTTGGGGGCCCCTCTCTTGCCTGACTTTTTTTTTTTTAATTAACTAAAACACTTGCGTCAACATATAAGATAAGTTTAATTTAACATTATATTTTATTGAACTTAAAAACAATTGTCTTTGGACTAAAACTCTTCAAATTAACACTTTTCTTGACTTTTTTTCTGCAAATTTATTGATTAAATCTTCCATAGCTGAACAAGATTTCAATTTTTCAAGTTTTTCGGGCTTCTATGGAATTGATAAATCTTATAACATAACCGTTCCTGTCCCATAGAAGCTGGAAAAGCTTCTTTCAGCGGTTGCTGTTTGTTGTAACCGAAAGCGTAAAAAAAAAAAAGAAATCATGTAGTGATACCTTCGATAAAACTAGAATCAAGATTATTCAATTCAATCACCAATAATTTAGCAAGTTCATTTATGGAAGAAGTTTCTGAATTTCGGATTTTAAACAGTTTTTAAAAGCAGTTCGCGAAAATCATTTTACAAGTATTTTTTTATATATTTTTCAATCAGTCTTCCCGCACATTTTTGTATTATATAGAAATAATATTATTTTTTATTTTTTTATAATTTTATATTTATTCTGTTAAAAAGCTCAAAATCAAAAACGGAATCATTTCTTGGAACGAAAAAGAATTGAGGAAGTATAAATTGTTGCTCTTAAAAGTATTGGTCGCTCGGTCGAGTCATATGATATGGTTTTTACAATCTCAATAAGAAAAAAACTTGTATTTTGTCAAAAGCTAAAGCAGATAGAACCACAAAATGGGGAAAAATATAAAATCAAAAAAAAAAAAAAAAATCAATTAAAAATATACCTAGGCTAAAGCCAAATAAGATTTTTTAATAGAAAATAGCTAAAAATATACTCTATATTTGCTCAGAATAGCTATTATTTATTTTTAATTGTTAAATACTGACATTTTTTGTTGTAAACATCAACATTTTAAGTTTGCATAAATATTTGTAATACATGTTGGAAAAGCAGATTGAGCTGAATTTTATTCTATTAAATATTTACTATCAGTATGAATTTTGAAAAACAGAATTTTGAAAAACAGAATTTTGTAAAACCGAATCGAAAAAAAAACAGAATTTGAAAAGCAGAATTTTTGCAAGGCATGGCAGAATTATGAAAAGCAAAACTTCGAAAGCCTAATTGTGACCCCCTCCGACTATAAACATTAACTATCGAAAAGACACATGCAAACAAATTGTTTATAAGTACATCTAAAAATCGACCTCAATGAAATCTGGTTTTACTTTCTTGTCAGGTGCTCTGTATCTTCAGGGGGCTCTATATCTCGGGGGCTCCAATATCTCGGGGGCCCTGTATCATTGATACAGCTGATACAGCGGTAGCTACGCCCCTGATAAGAAAGAACCTAGCTGGGCAAACTGACCAAGATCCGTCAGGCTTTTTCAAGAACGAAGATCTGATGTAGATTCATAAAAAAAAATTATTTATGTCCAACATTCAGTTTTATTTTTTATTCAAATAAATTGCCAGTAATTGTTTCGTTTTAGCGGAAGTAAAATAAAACCATAATTTCCAGTGATACGTTTAGACCTCGAGCCCAACTTGCGAACAAGAAACATTATAAAAAGCAAACATTGGTATTTTATGTTTGTTTAACTTCCTATCGTGTATTACAATTATTATTACACTATTATCTCCTACACCCACAACAAAGCAGACACAATTAATTGAGTTTCATCTTTTCTGACAGAAGAAAAAATAATAATTATCGAATGCCATAAAACAATGCAATTAAACGTCAAACAACATATATAACAATGGTTTTTAAACTCGTTGGCGGCACAATGGCAACAAAAAAAAAGAGCAACAAAAAATTTAACGTCTAAATAGGGAAAAAGGCATACGGCGCTGACTCCACCATACCATTCGTCAGCTGGAGTTGAGCGACGCTTAAATGACGGCACCGTTATGGATCTCTTCCGCTTGTTGGTGGGTTACATTCAATTTCAATTCCGTCAAGTTAAAGCAAATATATCACTCATTTGATTGACACATGCTTTTAGCCTATTAGTTCATATCGATCGTTACCTAAAAGCTTGACACTTCAAAGAAACAAAAAAAAAAAAACCAAAAACATTATGATCATCGAACTGTGATAAACTCAAATTTGACATTTGAAGTGGGTTCATTTAAAAAGAGTGTGTTTATCTAGTGATTAATGAACTCACGATCCGAACTCCGAAGAATAAATTTTTGATTGACACTTCAATTGCAAATAATTCAGTGCACACTATTAAATTAATGCACGCCATTTTGCAGCAAGGCGTGAATAATATTAGAATCTTATAAAAGTAGGCGTACGTTGTATACAATGCACATGCAGCACAAGCTTGATTCACACATCAGCCACCATCAAAACGACCTTGCATCACTCACTTTTCTCTCTAGAGCGTGCATGCGATGGTGAGGTGATGCCATACGCTGAACGCTGCCAGTGATTGTGAATGTGTATGATCATCGTTATAGAACGATGGACCGCTATGCCAACGCCGCCGCGCCGCCGCGCCATTCCAGGCGAGATACCTATACAATAATTATTATTGCCAACAGCCTTGAAAGACTTACATAATATAACGACAATTAAATAGGTGCGAGTCATGAATAATGTCTCAAATGTCAGAGTTTCTTCGTTCAGTTTCAGTTGTGTTGTCTTAATTCTTGTGAATCATTTTACTAGCGCAAAGAATGAATTTTTTTATTTTTCACATGCTTCTCATATAAAATATATTTTTTATGTCTGCAGTTTTATGGTACAGCCGAGAGCCGACCGAGCTACTGAAATGGGAAGTGATTGTTATAAACAACTAACAACATGGAAGCTTCTTTATAAGATTTTAAATGCAAATTTTAGCAAAGAAGAGCATAAATTTGCGAGTCCGAATGAAATTATTATTCAAACAAACAAAAGATGCATTGTCTCATTCAGAGATTTTGCATACGAAAACCAAGAGATTTTAATCTGTTTGATTTTATTTTTTGAAATGAATATAGCATTCTCCTTATTAGAAAAAAATAAAAAGACGATATTATTTTGATTATGAAGGTTGTCGTTGCTAAACTTTTTTATTGCTCCAAATAAATAAAATCGATGTTTGCAGTTTTTTTCAAGGTCTTTTAGAAATAAAAATACAAAAAAAGTTCCGGACGGTCTCTTCTCTAATCGCTCACGCTCTATTAAAAATATAAAAAAATAAACTTTAATAGGTCTCTTTTTTTACAAGCAGAAGTCGTAAAATTTTTAAAACCAAAACCATCTTTGGGATGAAATGTAAAATTCTTGTCTGGATTGAAGGCAATAAAAAAGTATTATTCATCGAATATCGTTATTATTTAGGGTGATGGATGATTGGAACAAGCTTAGTAATAAAAGGTCTGTTCATTTGCTTCCCAAAACTGTCAAATTATATAAGTTTTACAATTTGTTTTTAAATTAACTTAGTGACTACCCGAACTCCCTTCGAATAAAATTGATGGAAATTGGTAGTTTTGGGAAAGTAAACGAACAGACATAAAAATACTTTGTAGCCTTATAAGGACTTGAAATTTCGAATTCTTGGTATTTATTCTTAAAAATTAAGGAATCATACAGTAATATAAAAAAAAAAAAAAAACCTAACACAAAATAAAAACTTCTACAAAATTGCAGCCCCTTAAAATTCACAATTATATAAAATAATAAAATTTTTCGTGCTAGTTACCATACATTTTTGCTTCAAAGAGCGCGGAATCCTCGGTCAAATCGGGTTCCACATCACTAAAATCCTTATCTGGCATATATTCCTCATCAGTCATCTCTTGTTGTAGCAATCTTTCAATATTTTTGAAGCCTCTATTTTTTTCGACACTTAAAAAACAGCAGGTACTAAATAAATTCAAAATAAATCACATAACCACCTATGTACGTGCGGTCCCGTACAACGCTGCCGTTATATTTTTCTTAACCTAGGCTAAACGCGTGCACGTTTTCGCTCTGCAGGCTTGTGGGAGATAGTTTTTGTCCAGTAAAAAAGATGCATGATGGATGCATTTCCATAAGGGCTTCTTTTTGGTAATACATTTAATCAGTAATACAAATTAATTAAATTATTAAAATAAATACAAAAAAAATATATTCTAAATATTTTCTAAATATGTAAATTGAATTGTATTTTCTCTTTGTGTCTAGGCGCGCATCACGCAAAAACTTTAGCGAATCTGTTCAGCACCTCAGCAGTCGAAATAAGAATTTAATGATATAACAAGGTGGCCATGACTACAAGAAGAGACTCAAAGATAAATATATGTTGTTTTCCGTTGGTCACTCTTTTTTCACCGCATCCACACTTCCAACACTTCAAAAACCTTCCATTTGCTGTTCGGAATGATGATTTAGGAGTGTATTTTCACTCCGGATTTCATTAAGGAGTGCTAGGAGTGCACTCTGAAAGCACACATACTTCTTAAAGTATGTGTTGGATTAATTGTCAAAATAGTAAATGCTTCTTCTTGGGATGTTCTGGAACTGCAATTATTGAAGAATTCGTTTTAGTTTTTACTTGTACATAGATACACATATTACGGAAGAGAGTTTTTCATATTCCATTGGAATCAAAAAGGAGTGAAACACTCTGAAAACGACAATAATGAGTAAACAAACAAAAGTGCAAGTCAATGTTTCAATTTTTTTAGATTTAAAACTTTGCGAAGCAACTCAAGCACGGGTATACTAGTTCTGGAATTTATCAATTTTGTTTGTTTGTCTGATATCTGTTTTTTTTTTTTTTTTTTATTTTATGGTTAAAGTTTGTTCTTTCATTCAACCCTTCAATATTAATATGATGGTGCGAAATATGATGATGCAGCCTAGACCGCGCATCTGTTGTCACACAAATACCCTTTCAAAGTTTTTTTTTAATTAAGTATTTTTTTAAAAAATAGAAAAAAACCGTTGTAAAACTTATTAACAGACTAATATGACTCAAATATTAACAATCATAACATGTTCTATAGCTATACATTAAGGTCGCTCTACAACAAAACTTCTAGGTGACTTGGGTGAATAACAAATAAATAGTTATGAGAAAACCGTGTATAACGCGCAGCGCACACACAAAATCAATGCAAATAAGAATATACAAAATTCATTTTACGATCAAAATTCATACTATATTATACGAAAACTGCATCTTGTTAAAATTAATATGAGTGGTTTAGAAAAGCAATAAACAAGTCGTGAAAGATATGATCTAAAAGAGGCTGGGCACTATATGTATAAGTTTTAAAATATTTAAGAAATGAGTAAAAAACGCTAGAATGGCCTAAATTAATTTATTGGTACCGAACTAAGATTAAATGTGTTCCGATTTTGATCCACTAATTGGACAAATCGTTTTCTTTTTTTTTTTAAGAAATAACGAATCGGTCTAAATTCATATAATGCAAAACTAAGGCTCAAATAACCTACAAAAAAATAAACAATAGTTAATGCTTGAACCTAAATTGAGCCTGATTCGGATTTCCCAATTAAACTAGAAAAAAAAACAAAAACAACATTCGACTGCTGCTCTACAGTTCTGCTTGCATTACATCACTCACAATCGAAACTATAACAACCTTGTAGCACAATTTCTTACAATAATCTTAAACATTTTCCATTCAACTTTAAAATATTTTAATCAAGCATAAAGCATAAATTTCTTTGATCGAGCTGCTACCGTCATGGATTGTGGCACGTTCACTTATAACCACACAAATTTATGTGTGACACAACTCAATGCACCGAGATACATTTTGTTGTTTCTTATTGTGTCTTGTGTATTACTATACCGGACTAGGTACCTACGTTTTCCATCAATTCCTATAAATAAGATAAAATTATTAAATGCATCCGAGAGGTGAACGGGTGGTAACCTTCAACACCAACGATGGCGGTGGGGTCGATATAATAATATGTACTACACACAACTTTTTCATCTGAATCACAGTGGTGTTGCCACCATTTTGTGCCTAGTATAGCCCCCATGTAACATAACGTGTGTATAATTTCGAATTTGTTTCAAATGTCTCAATTATTGATCACAGTCGGTGGTGTATCCATTGGGCAAAAAAAAAAAAAAAAAAAAAAATAAACATGGTCAGAATTTGCATGCGCAAGAAAAACGTTTTGATATTTAATGCAATCGACTTTAGATAAAGTCAAACTATAAGTCAAGGCCGTAACAAACATCGTAAGTCAAAAGTGGCATGTTGTATGACTTTTTTGCACGCCTAAGCTGGGTTGTTAAGCTATACATATATGTAATCGAAATAAACTGCGTTAACTCAAGAGCAAGACTCTCCTTCATAAAGCTTCATAATAACAATCGAATCTTTACTGCGCAAGTTTTAAAAACGAGATCTAGTTTGAAGGTTGCAAGTTATATTTTCACGTGAAAACATATGGTGTATAACAAGTCTTTTCTTGGTTGGGGTCAAAAGTCTCTTCCTCCTCCTGTACCGTTTATGAACATTATGGGTAGACATTTTTATAAAGAGAAGGATGTGCTTCTAGCGTCAGTAGGAAGCAGCGTTGCCATCCGAAATAAAATTAAGGTGCCATATTTTCTGAAAAAACGTTCCAATTTTCGTGCCACATGAAAAAACCAAAAATTCTTCTATTTTCTTGAAAAACCTGTAATCAAATTTACTACGGGGTGTAATATAATAACAAAAATCAATGGAAATCATTTGCTCTATTTGTATATTGTCAAAAATTACGTGTTTCTGCCAACTTTTTTGGTAGTGGGACCAATTTGCCATATTGAACTTTTTCGTGTCACCGTGCCACGAGGAAATTATCGTGTCAAAAAAGAACGAATGTGCCACTTTGGCAACGCTGGTAGGAAGTAAAATTTCCAATTTAAAAATAAAATGAACGAAATACGCAACATTTAATACTGGTTTTAAACTTTTTTTGTTGTAAGACTTGGTTTTATACAGCTGTGAACCCTCCATACGACTTTCGAATTGATTTCAAAAAAAATTCGTTTCATAGGTTTACATAACAGCCTTGAATCATAAATGTCAGTTGATCTATTCAAAATCGACGAAAAAATTCGATTGGAGTAAAAAACTACCTTCGAAATCTCAATTGTTTAAGTTATAAAAAAAAAATGGAACAGTGAAGGCCTATTCAAATTAGGTCCTACTGTTAAAAGTCTGTTCGTTTACTTCTCAATTTGTATACCAATTCTAATCCAACTTTAATTTGTTAGATATATAAATTTTAAGAAGGCTTTTAACTAAAAATTTTAGAAATTTGCAGTTTTGAGAAGTTAACGACCAAAGATAAAATTTTTGAACTAAGACCCAATTAACAAAAATAAAACGCACGAATAGATTGCACAAACATTTCTTGTAGTACAAGTGTCTTCGAATTTCAAAAATTGAGTGTATTATAAGTAAATAATTTTTTTATGGGAGCATTAATTAGAGTTTAAATTGAAAAATTATTAAAAATCAACATAAATTTATTAAAAAAATCTTCTTAATTGTTTTGAGAGCTAAAAAAAATACACCATCTGATTTCTTTAACTAATTTTCGTTTTGGAGAAAAAAAACCTAGGAGCGGTTATTTTTTTTTAATAAATTTTTTATATATAAAATTTTGTAAAAATTTTTAAGAAAAAAAATTGGTACACAATTCTTTAGTATTTATTTATGTTGAATTAAAAATTAAATTTCGAAAAAAATTATCTACTCGTTTTTGAGTTATCGAATTTAAAAAAAAAAAAATTTTTAATTTTTTTTTAAATCCAAAATTTGTTTTTTTTTGAAAATTTTGATATGTAGTATGATTTCAATTTTTGATAAGCTTTTGTATACAAAAATTAATTTAAATCGGTACAAACATAATGAGATAGTCCAAAATAAAGAAAATGGTTCTATGAGAGGTACTCTTAATACTGGCTAATTGTAAATTTTGTTCTTGGCAGATCGTGGACGTGTCGTTTTCGATAAAATTTATATCTTCTGTAACGGTTTTTTAACATTTATATGGAAGGTACCGTTTATTTTGACTGTAAGAAAAATGTTTGTTCAAAATATGTTATATAATGTTAAAAACCCTCTTGCTACCAAGTTTCATGAAAATCAACCAAATCGTTTTCGAAATATTTGGTTTTCAAAAAAAAAAATGTAAAACTTTTTTTAAAATCCAAAAAAAAATTTGTTGAAAATTTTGGTATACAATACAATTTAAATTTTTCAGAAGATTTTCCATAAGAAAAAATGTTCAAAATCAGTCTATTCCTTTTCGAGAAAAACGAAAGCAAAAAAAATGGTTCTATGGGAGGTACCAAAATCACTTTTTTGAAATTCAATTTCCACAAAAAGGTAGCATTTACCTAATAAAATTTATTGATTTTTTCTAAAGAAAAATCTGTCGAGCCATTTTTGAGAAAAATATGATTTTCCAAAAATGCTAAAAAAAAATTATATGGCAGGTACCGTTATTTTTGGTCCTAAAAATAAAATGAAATAAACTTGTCGGGGGAATGTTCAAAAAACACTTTATACTAAGTTTAGTTAAAATCGGCCCATGGGTTTAGGCTGTAGGCGAGCCCACAGACAGACAGACGGACGGGATTGCGGGACCCACTTTTTTCGTCTTCTCTATAATCGTAATGTCAAGTTTGATCAAAATCCAAAACTTGCCATAAGTACTTATATATCGCAAGTAAAAGTGTTGATTTTTTTAATAAATAGTACACAGACTAAAGATTTTTAAGAAAATACTAGCTGACCCGGCGAACTTCGTTCCACATATACCTGATATTGATTAAATTATAAATGTTCCTTTCGAAAGTCAAGCAAGCTCCAATATTTATCACGACTTCCCACTTTTCCGGCCTAATTTTCCAATTTTTATCCGTAGTGTGTTTATCTGGTTCAATACAAATCCAACAAAAAAGTCCCCAACCAAATCGGATGATGTTTAGCCGAGTTATGCGCGTACGAACAGAAAAAGGGATTCATTTTTATATATGTATAAGAAGAAGAAGATAGAAGAAGAAGAAGATTAATTATTAAATATTTCAATAAACAATGATATAATAATAATTTTATCAATGGTAGCTTTAAAATAAAAAGTTTAACAGATGCCATGAACTGCAATTGAATATATGGCAAAGGTGATGGTGGTGGTGGTGTACAAATCTTATAGATATACAGAAACTAAACGATTAACAAAAAACACTTCGATTCACTTTTATGATTTAATTGCAAAAATCACGACCCATCAATCATGCAATCATGTGCACAAGCGCTGCTGGTTTTTTTTTCTTATAATTGACTGAAGAGTGCAAGTACTAATGATTGATAAATTATAAGATTAAAAACCTTTTTTATTATTCCATTCGAAGAACAATCCATTTTGAACTTTATGTCTTAAAAGTGGAGGAGTGTACTGTACACCATGTATAGGTATTTCGATTTTGGTTATGTTAACGTAGTCTTGCCTCGAACTGATGCATGTTGGCTCGGTGAACGTTGATGGTGCGGGCGATAATTGAAATTGTGTTGGCATGCAAGCGAATTCCGAAGTATATTTTTTTTCAAGTAAAGTGCAAGGGTGATGAAGAAATAACTTTAAAGATTGATGCTGAAAAAATAGGTCATCGTATATCTTTTTGTGTATTGTTTCTCGTTCGCAGGCGCAGAATATAAGAAGATTGCATATACTTTTGTATTGTTTTGGATTGAATTGGTGTTTTGCATACAAATGCTAAGAAAAAAGTGAAGGCGGAACGCGGAACGTTATATTTGTCACCATGTTGGCGAAGCAGGTTGAAGTAAATTCAGTGAAATGTACCGAAATGCATAATCACTCAACTCTATTTATATATAGTCACTAATTTTTGTTAAATATGGTAAAAATAATTGTTATTGTGTGAGTTCATTCGAAAAAGTTTAAAAAAAAAAATTATATGGCACAACAAATCATGAAGAACTGGGGTCTAGCAACTTACAACTCTTAACAATTCCTGTGTGCAAGTCTGCAGGAATTGAGGGGGCTTACAGTTTACTGCCGAATCCAAACGGCTAATGTGAGCGGCATATTTTTATGACAAAAGATACTCTTGGAGTTTTTGTCAGTTCCTCGCAAGAGCCAGTAGCCCTGAAAAACACTTTTGTGTTTAGGTGGCAGTGGCTGGGAATCAAAGCCAGACCTCTGGCATGACAATCCAATGCACTAACGATTACGCCACGGGCTACTAAACATACTAATAAATAAATAACCAATTCTAAATTACCTATATTAGGTACTTATTAGGTAATAGATATTTAGATTTGGCGCAAACTCCTCCAAAACACCAAATTTTAAAAGTTGTATCTAGTATTGACACAATAAAAAGATATAAAGATCTCAATACTGATTAATTACATACTATAATGATTTCAAATGTAGGTTCATCTTTTTTCGTTGGTTTAGGAGCCCTTTTCAACGATATTATGCAATTATTCAATATAGCCAATGTATTGTTAATGTGTTTATTTAAATTTTGACAATACAAACACTTCGACAACCTACATCAAAAATAATAAAATAATACCGAAAGGCTTCAAAAACGTCAGCAAGTAATCGAGCAAGCAAAGAGTTGCGTCGTCGATTAGAAGATTAATTGCTATCGATGTTATGTCATGAATTTTCAACAGATTTTGTTTTCTTTCATATTTAAATTTACCCTAAAACTTTTATAAAGAAAAAAAAATTAAATAATGTGCGATGTAGTAGAGTATACAAATGATGAAGAAGTTATCATATTAGTCTTGTAGTAATAGCAAATCGTATGAAGAGATTTGCTTCATATGTACTAACATATTTTAGAGCATTTTTACGTAACGCCTAGAGTAAAGGAATTTGAACAAAGTTCATATAGAACCTTTCATTTTTTGTAAACAAAAGTGGTAGAAAATTACATGAAATAAGAGCATATCGCATAGAAACACAATATAAAATTCAAAAGGTGTGTTCGATTCAAGATTGATGGGAGTATTTAATAGTATTTTCACTTATTCAGAGTTTAATAAGTCTATAATTGTCATTTTCAATTAGGTTTTAGTTGATCGGAGTTTTTACTTACTGGCTGAACAGAATGATGACGGAGCGGAGACGGAACTGGAGCCGGAGCTGGAATAGCTGTCAAAATATTGAATACACGCAAATTCAATGTTACGAACACAACGGAACGTAGCCGCATACGGAGCTGCAGCCACAGATGGAAGAGTTCACCAACTTTTAACTTTTCACGTACGACACTTTTGACGTTTCAATTTGTATGAAGAAAAAAATTATTTATTAAAAGGAAAATTATTGGAAACAAAAAATGTGAATTCTGAGCTTGCAGAATATTCTTTTGTTTTTCTTCAAAATACTTTCAAAGCTGCATTGTGGGCAGGTAAAAAAAATAACGTACGACACTTTTTGACAGCTCTTCCAGTTCCGTCTGCGGCTCCAGTTCTAGCATTCTATTCTGTTCAGGCAGTTAAGGTAGAGTTCAATTAAACAAAGAAGTTTGTGTGAAAAATACTAAAAAAGTACAGTAATAAATTTCTTCTTTCGAATAAGGAATTTTTTAGTTAAACAATGTGTAAATCGGTTGATTGAACTATCATAAATTTTAATGATTAATCTCTATTATTTCCTTATAGGTGTGATAGATTGACTGATCGTTCAACTGTCCGAACAGAATAAAATGCTGGAACCGGAGTCACAGATGGAACTGGAAGAGAAGAGCTTTCAAAAAGTGTCGTAAGTAATTTTTTTTACCTGCCCACAATGCAACTGTACAGCTTTGAAAGTATTTTAAAGAAAAACAAAACAATATTCTTGTGTACAAGCTCAGAATTCACATTTTTTGTTTCCAATACTTTTGCTTTTAATAAATAATTTTTTTCGCGATACAAATAACCACAATATTTTTTTCTGACCCAAAAAGTTGTTTTTTTTTCTTCATAAAATTTGAAACGTCAAAAGTGCCGTACGTGAAAAGTAAAAAGTTGGTGAACTCTTCCGTCTGCGGCTGCAGCTCCGTATGCGGTAACGTTCCATTGTGTTCGCAGTTATTGTAATCGATCCGATTTGTGAAATTTCTCGACGCTTCGCGAGGTCTCTGGAGTCGGATTACATTCTTTTTAGAGAGATGTCTGTGTACGTACGTTCGTACGTTCGGAAGCTTGTTTTCGCCGACAATATCTCGAGCACGCATAGAAATATCGACTTCAAATAAATTTTATTTTACAGATAATAAGGCCATAAAGTGCAGAAAGGATTTTCAAAAAAATTCAATAGGCGGGTTTTTTATTACAGTAATTAAAAAAAAAAGTTGTTAAATGGCTTATTTTTCGAATATCTCTGAAACAATGCTATAGACAAATATGGATAATGACGTAGTGAAAAATTGATAATAGTTAAAAAAAAATCAACCGACAGTTTTTTTTTAATTAAAAGTTGTTAAAAAATATCGAATATCTTGAGAACACACAAAGATATTAACTTCGGGTTAATTTTACAAAGTTATACTTGATAATCGGTAGAGTTTATATTGTTTTTTTAACGGTTTTTTTTATATGCCAAATATACCGCTAAAAATTGTTAAAAAATGTTTTTCGGCTCGAACATCTCAAAAACAACTAACGATGTCGACTCCGAAATAATTTTAACCTACACACATTACCACAATAAGTAATTGGTACGGTTAAAAAAAAAATTCAATTGACTGTTTTTTTTTCTAGGAAAAAAAAACTGCAAAAGAAACTGCTAATAATTTTTGAAATCTTTCGTGTCGCATATATGTATTTAGAGCAAACAGCCTTCCCTTGGTTGAATGATAACTGTTAACTTTTTCGAAGATTTTTAATTGGTAATTTTCTTATAAAAAATAACATCGGGTGTCGAGTTTCAAAGGGAACCAATAGGAAGATATTTTTTTTTTTTAAACATCTTTCGTGTCGCATATATGTATTTAGAGCAAACAGCCTTCCCTTGGTTGAATGATTGGACAACTGTTAACTTTTTCGAAGATTTTTAATTGGTAATTTTCTTATAAAAAATAACATCGGGTGTCGAGTTTCAAAGGGAACCAATAGGAAGATATTTTTTTTTTTAAACCGTATTTCGCTCATAAATGGGCCCACAGTTTTTTTATACATGCTAGCTTCTGGTGAAAAGAAATCTTTCCAATAATGGTTTTTAGAGGCATTTTTATAACATTATCAAGAAGATCTTAAACAAAAATTATTCTTATAACCAAAGTGCACGATACCTTTCATAAAATTGTTATTAAAGTATTAAAAAAATCTTATATTTCTCCAAAACGACTCCTAGGATTTAGATACAAGTTTTCTGTGAGCTAATATTGTTACGATCAACCAACAAATTTTAGACTAAGCACTAACTGACAATACAATAGCTCTCAAAGAGCAATTTTTTTTAATTAGGATTAAAAGATTTAATTTAAGTTTCCCTGCAAAAGCTTCTAATAATTTTTAATAATTGCAATATTATTAAAAATTATTAGAAGCTTTTGCATGGAAACTTAATTATAATAAAATAATTTTCTAAGAAATTCGATATTTTAAAAATTTTCTTTCTTAAAAAATGTTTACAAAATTTGATAAATAAAATATTATTTTTTTTTAAAAACATTACAACAATTTTTAATTTTTTTTTCTTATAAATTAAAACATATTAAAAAAATTAACTTATAAACATAAAGTAAACTACAAAAACCTTATTAATAAAAAAACTTATTATTAAAAGACTAAATTAAATAAAAACATAAAGTAGAAAACAAGAATTCTTGAGAAACCATTTATGTTCTTTAAAATCTTTCAAATAAAAGTCAATAATAACATAATAACAATAACAGAGTTAAGTTATGCATATTATTGGCAAAAGAATGACTTCAATTCTTCAATTAAAACAATCCATTAAACCAATCTAACCAAAGGCAAAAAGTCATTAAAACTAGCAAAGAAAACAAATGAAGGTGCGTTCAATTAGCTTCTATACCAATTTTTTTTTTGTGTCTCAATTGTGCCCAAAGATAAAATAATTTATTGCTATTTTGTTCCGGCTAAGTGTTAACAAACTCTCGGCAGACTTTTAATTAATTATTATTCAAAAAGCTTCAAGGTTGTTGAGAGTCCATAAAAATGAATTCATCTTTGTTGATACAGTATCTAAAAATCTGTAACAAAACTAAAAACACACATCACTCACAGGTCATTGTCTACACTGAAGATTTTTTTCTTCCCAGGTGATTCGTCATAATATCATAACGATACATAAATACATACCTCTAGCGTTAGCATATACGACCATGGCCATATTGTTATGTTTTAGTTCGAAAATGTTTATTTTTCCTGGTCAATGTCTTTATAGATTGTTCTGTACATGATATAAATTAATTTTGAATAATGTGAAGTGATGTTCTTCCAAGAATAATCCATAAAAATTGAAATAACACACAAGAAGCGTGTTAAAATTTTATCTAATTGTAGAAACAAAAAAGTAAAACTTCAATTATAGAAATCAAGCTCCAATGAAAACAAAAGTTCTATAAACATAAATTTTATTTAAATTAAAAGTGAGTAATTCACTCACTTATCATGTCCTGGTAGATTGACCTTTTTCATCAACTTGACCGCATTTTGTAGAGGTTTTCTCTGTGTACTCGCAGAAGAACGTGCTTAGTAATAAAAAGTAAATTTAAAAAAAAAAATTAAAAAGTTGAAAAAAGAACAAAAATTGCGCATATAATGATGTCTACAGGTATCTGACAGGTGTTCTACAAGGTGGTCACGTAGGTAGGTACCTATATTATAAATATTGATTTGATTCTTATGCATGCGTTACGCACTTATGCATGTGGGCTTATTTGGTATTTATTGCAATGACGTATTGCAGCAAAGTGATATTTAAAAATTATTTATTAATAGATTTTGGTCTTTCACAGAAAATTGTCTGTGTTTAAATAAAGATATCTTTGTCTGTACCTACTTAGTTCTTCTTTTGGCTAGTGGGTGGAGGAATTCCATGAATGACATTCAAAAGGTTGTGACGTGAATATATTTTTCAGCTCAACATTTGAATTAAATTGTTGAATACTAAAAGATTACATTCACGCGGAGTGGTTGGGTGATTGAAATGCTTATCTGAGCCTTGTGAATCTGATTCACAATTTCGATGCATCTTTTGATATTTCTCTTATGCATGCGTAGTACGCTGCTTATCGAAAAATACCCATTGGATGGTAACCATGCTATATTGGTATGGAATCACGGTTGCCACTTGAAAATAAAGTTTGTGTCCAAAATTAAAAATAAAAATGACCAACTGTAGCTAAAAATGACCAAAATAATTTGAGTCCGAAATATTTGAACCTCTAAACACAGAAAACAATGAATTCATCACATTTAAACATATTCTTCATATTACATAGATGACATATTATTTTTGTATGTATTAAGTCTAGTTTATACATCAAAGCGAAATGAAATTCAAACCGAAATGAAATATGTATCGATAAATCTCGCGTCGAAAGTTGTACAATGAAAAATTAATTTAGTTTTATATTTGGTTTAGATAAGTCCGTTGAATTATATATATTTCGAAAGAAATTTCTTCCCCTTTTCGCTTAAATAATTGCATTTAATTTTATTGTATTTTTCACGCCTGGAAAAAAAACCATTTTTTTTGTATGAAAACTTCGCTTCGCTTCGATCTATAAACGAGGCTTTAATAAAATTCATTCACAAAGTAGGTACCTAATGAACTTAATTAAATTAGACTAACATACATAAATAAATAATAAATAAATAATTTCTCAGAGCATTTTAAAATGAGATCAAAGTAGAACTTAATAAAAACAAATATATTTTCATAAAATCAATATTTAAAAAAATGTCCAAATGGAATAAAAAATGACCATGCGACCAAGTGAAAAAATAATGACCAAATTTGGTCACAAATGACCAAAGTGGCAACCGTGTATGGAATATGTGATTATGATGATGAAAAGTGTGCGCATTTTAACGCAAGGGCATGAGTTGTGAAATTATTACTCTCGAATTCAAATTATTACTCCTGTTGGTACCATATAAACCGTCCCTTTGTAGCCTGGGTTATTTTTTTTTACTAAGTTAGTGGTGATGTCCATTTTTTAGGGCCACTCTCTCTTGCGAGAAAGTGACAAATCCTACAAGAGTTTCTCTTGTCATAAAAAAATGACGCTCACCTTAGCCGTTCGGATTTGGCATTAAACTGTAGGCCTCCTGCATTCCTGCAGACACGTACACAGGAATGGTTGAGAATTGTAAGTAACTAGACCCTAATTCTTCTTGAACTGTTGTGCCACTAAATTTCTTTATTTTTAAAGGTACAACAAACTAAAAGTCCCTATCCCATGGCCACGAGCTTTACACAGGATGGAGCTAAAAGTTCTTTAGAAATAATTATCTAAAAACGTAGTGTTCATAATTTTCAATATTCTCAAAACATAAAACACCTAAAACTGTTTAAGAATTTGAATAAAAGCTAATAACAGCAATAAATACTGAACGGAAATTTAGTAGTAGTAGTAGTTACAAAAAATAATAAAAAAAATTTTTATTCAAAATGTTTAATTCAAACTAGCTGACCCGACAGACGTTGTCCTGTCTTGGCTATGAACTCGAACTGGAATAGATAATACAACCAAAAATAAAATGAGTACCTATTTCTAGAGGATTTACTATCAGGTGAAGAAGAAAATAACCAAATAATATGACACTTAAAAAAAATTTGGCCAAACGTGTTACACACTGATAAATTTTAGTATTTCCATTTTTTGCGGATATTGTAATCTATCACAAGTGGATATAAGAAGAAAGAGGGGTGAACAAATCTTCTTTATTAATCTTTAGTTCCTATGTATAACATTACAGACCCTTTAAAATAAATACAAAATAACCATTAATGGAGTCACTGTGGCGTATACGTACTTTTTTATCAGCATAAAAACGAACCCCTCTTAAGCCAAAATAAGTCTTTATGTGAGTTAAGAGTTTCTTGTTTAAAGAAATTGAAATTGATTGCGAATTTTATCCCAGTAAAATATTAATTTCTTCTGCACATACATTTTTTGTTTTTCACTTACGTAGGTACAGGTCAAATTCGTCGGACAATTTTTTTAAATTAAGCTTTTCTTAGTACCACAAATACCTATATAAAGAACTTCCCTAAATTCTTCATCAATAGAAACATATACTTTTATAAAAAGATTAATAAAATTATAAATGTCCCTTCCTATGCAAATTGGTCGATGTTCAGCCGCATTATGCACGTATAAACAAAAATCCAATTCAAAAAGTATGGTTTTTACGATTTACCGGCTTTTCCGGGCAAATTTTCCAACTTTCGTTTTTTTAGTGTACTTACCTGTTTCAATACGAAACGAATCCAATAAAAAGATCCCTATATAAATTGGATACAAAATTAATATTCAATTCAAAATACTTTGTGTTAAAATTGAAAAAAAAAAAAAAAAAAACAGCAATAATTTTTCTTTTCAATGAGCGTATAGTGTGGATTTTTTTGCTTGTACGCTTGCGTTTTTAAATATTCGCAAAAAACGAAAACAGGGGACCTTTGAACTCCCTCCATGCTTAAACTCGCTGTCATGGGCTGGAGAATTTTAGTTTTTTGGACATGAGGGTCACCTCTACTTGTAGTCAGGGGACTACATGATTTTTTGCATTTTTTTTTTGATTTTGCGGGTTTTTGATGACTGGAGTAAAATTGATTTTCTTTTTGTTTAAAAAAAAATATTTTTTGAACAACTCATCATCACTTTATTGCAAAATTAAAACAAAATCCATCATGCCATCAATAAACAGATAAGGGAATAACCCAAAAATAGGGCAATTTTCTCAAAAAATGGTCAAGACCCTATTTTCACTATGAAATTTTTTTTGCCAAATACTTTAAACGCAGTTTTCTTTAAATCATTTTTGGTTATTATTAATTCGAAATTTAATCAAAATCGTTTAATGCGTTCTCGACGGTATGATGAAACACACTTTGTTGGTCTTCTAAACACTTGTTTTCTGTCCCATATTCCTGTTATGCAACGAAACTTAAATACTAACAGAGTTAAGTTTAACATAAATACCATATAAGCATTTGAGAAAGTTAAATAAATAATATTTAAGTTTCATAGCATAAAGTTTCGTGTACATAAGTTTCTCTTAAAAATTATAAATTGAATTGAATTAATATTTTGAAAAAAAAAAAAAAATCGTAGGTACCCCAGAGGCCCAGAGTAAGATTTATTTTGAAGGTCAAGTTGTAAATTTAGTTAACTTTGATCTATAGCGCTACATGATATATTTTATGTAATTCATTACTATTAGAAGTAATGTTCCTCATTAGACAAATACTTTCAGTTCATTTCTATCTTAAATTGTGAGGAAAAATATTTGTTTAGATCTTAAGGGGATACTAAACCCATTAAAGGGGGCGTATAATAAACCTATAAGCCAGAGGCGACTGAAAACATTTCATATATTAAGTTAAAGACCTTACAAACAAATCTTTACAAAGTATACATTTTACAATATTTTTCAGCTAAAAAGTTATTGCCCTGGAACATGAAGCACACCGTGCCGTTAAAATTTAAAAAATAAATACATTTATAACGCCTTAAAAGTAGTTACTCATATTTTTGTCCTTCACTTTTAACATAGCACAACTGAATATTAAAATTGCCCTAAGTACTATCTTATTTAATTCATTTCAGGGCAAAAGCCACAAATAACCCCTAATTATTTCATTCAGTGATAAAGCTGAAATTTGTGTGTACCTAATTATTTTCACGCACATTTTCGATGTTTAACGGTGGTTGATTACCAATCGTTAAATTAAAACCATTAAGTGTTTTTCAAAGATTTGTTTTTATTTCCCATCACCTTTAAAAACTCATACACCAGGCGTTGAGTACAATGTCAAAACAACACGAGCATACATAATGTATATGCAAAATTATTATTTGATATCTTTTGATATTCAAGATTTTTTTTTTTTTTAAGAAAATACAAAAATAATTTACATTATGATTTTTAATGAATCCGTTATCTCCTGATTTAATTTTTATTTTTTTTAATGAATTTAAAATTCTTGCATTAATTTTGGGAGACAACAACTTGTGGTTTGAATAAAATTTTTAAAACAAAAGAACGTTCTTTTAAAGTTGCTATTTTTTTTTTTTCAATGAATATGCATCGAAGAAATAATCTCAAAGTCAAATAATATAAACGAGTTTCGCAGATATTATGCTGACTGGGAAGTTTTAAGAAGAAAAGAATCTTTTGAGATCTGAACCTGAAGTTGTTTTGTCAACATGAGTCACACAGACAGATACGTGACACATAAGAAAAAGAATCCCATTTATAAAACTATTTACATTAATGTACATTTTATCAAAAGTAATGATTCGTTGACAACAATTTAATCTTAAAAAATACAAACGTGGAATTACCAAACATTTTTATTTGACCAAATTTATTTTTAGATCTATAGGAGGGCGGTGAACTTCTTACGATTATGACATGAATTTATGTTTGAAGAGGATTAATAAAAAAAAAACACATTTGCGATTCTGATGTGAATTGCGAGTTATCTAAATTTTGTACTCTTGTTCAATTTGTGTTTATTTTTGTTTGTGCAATTACTAGAGTTTGCATTGAATTTAAAGGTCTTACCTACACCGATATATTTAATAAGAAATAAACGTGTAAAAATTCTATTAAAAATTTTCCATCTAGAATAATAAGAGTTTAATATGTGAATGTGTAAGGATCTTATCTATTTTCCCTTATACCCGTATCTTCCTCTCTTAAAACTAAGGGATATTTTGTTTTTGAAAACTTGCCTATTTGTAGTTGAGTTTTTGAATAGGAGGGAGGGGCTACAAGTAGCACAAAATAGTATAATTTCGGTATCACATTTCTTAACTCATACTTTATTCAATCTTTAATTGGTATGCTAAATTATGGCTTCTTAAATTAATCTTAATTTCTTCTTTATTAGGTAATCTTTTCAAGCACTTAAATTAGTATATTCACTTTTACTTAAAGCATTCTTAAATACTTCTTCAATTGGCATTTCTTAAATCGGTATTTTTCTGTTTCTTTAATACTTCTTAAATCTTTCTTAAAGATGTCTTTTTTTTAACGCATTAAATCGGTATTTGTGTGACTCTTTAATACTTCTTAAGGCCTTCTTAAGGAAGTATTGTTAATTTTGCCCGTGGCGTATTGGTAAGTGCGTAGGACGCTCACGCCGAAAGTTCTGGGATCGAATCTCAGCCGCTGCCATATTTTTTTTTTCAATTGCGCTTGTTTTCTTTTGTATTAAAGTTTTCGTGTAAGATAGACAAGATTATATGTATGAATGGAGTAAATTTTGTTGAATTAAAAAAAAAACGAGCCATTAATCAGACAAAAAGCTATTCGTACTGCTTAAATATATAAATTGAGGAAGGAAATTTTTGTTGATACAACTGAAAAACTTACAGGTACGTTCTTTTCAACTAGCTATTTTAGACATTCATTCGCATTTATCAGTTTGGCGCAGTAGGTAGCGCAGAGGAACGGCATGCGAAAGATCTCGAGTTCAAATCCCGGTGGAAGCTCAGGTAATTTAAAAAAATAGCTTCTTCAAATAATAAAATAAAAATGTCATTTCATTAAAGGCAAAGTTGAAAATGGAAAATAAAGAAGTAAATAAAATTAACCAAAACAAATGAATAAATAAAATGATAAAAATAAAACAAATAAATAAATATTTTTTTTTTTTCAAAAGAAATGCCACACCTCTTAAAGAAGGGCTTAAGGTGTATTTAAGAAGAATATTATTCTAATTTAAGAAGATTTTAAGAATCAAATTATCTTCTTAATTCCTTCTATCGGACCGCCCACTTGCGCCTTTTCTCTACTTAATATGTACTTAAATCCTTTTTAAAGAAGGAATGCAAGTAACGCTTGAGAATTCTTAAATCCTTCTTTAAGTAATTTTGTGCTACTTGTAGGGGGGGGGGGTCAATTTAGCAGATCAAGATTTTGCGCAGACCTACCCTTTCTTTTTACTAACACCAGTACAATTGAAAAACCCCAATAGAAAAAAGGGAAACTTTTAAAGTCTATATTTAGGGTTACCAGATTTTCTCGTAGTTTAGCCGAAGCTGCAGGACAAATTAAAAAAAAAAAATCTGAAAAAATAGCAGAATTTCAATTTTATTAAAACTGAGTTACTATAGGAACTTCCATTAAAATACGTGTTACAAGAGGCACTATTTTGTCGAAGCCATAAATTCAAATTGAGAAATAAATATTGGATAGAAAAAATATAAAATTTTGATCCCGCCTCTCTTGACATCTCTTTCTCACCATCAGGTAGGAGTGAGATAAAATAAAGGGACGTCAAACACTGTATTTCAATGAGATACTTGCTAATTTGAATTGACAGCTGTCAGATTGCAAAAATGACATCCACTTAGCTAGGTGTGTATTATTTAAATTTTGACGAAAATTTGTTAAATCACAATGCAATAATTGTTTTGCAAACAATAATAAACGATGTTTAAAATGAATATTTTTCTGTGATTTTGTGTCTGTCGGGACTTCTGCGTCATCACTTTTAATTTTGTCCATTTTTTAAGCTTTTTTGTTATAGAAGCGAAGTTGTTTTTAAAAGTAAATAAGAAAGTAATTATGATTTTCAAGTTAAATGGGTTTTACTTAACCGGTATTGGCTGTATACAAATCTAAGTTTTGCTAAAGCTCCTTAAATTTTGTGTCGCTCTATTTCTAAATTAAAAATTCTCAAATATTTTCAAATTCGAAGCTGTATCACTTTTTAATTATGTATTTTCAATTTTGGTATAACAAAATTTTAAAATGCAAATAAATATTTTGAAAAGTTTAATTTTTGAAATTTGAATTTAAAAAGGTCTGAATCTAAATTTTTTGAAACTGAATTTAAATTCTTATTTTATTATATAACGTAATCTAGGAAAACACTGAAAAAAAAAAAACAAGAAGAAAAAAATCCATTCCGTAGTAACAAATTTGATTTCTCTGAATGTCAAATAAGTAATAAAATATAAAATTTATTTATAAGCTCACCTTTATTAATTTACTTGTTAAAATAGTTTAGAAGAACAGTTGAAAATCCGGTATTGGTTTAAAAATGATTCAATAGCTTTTGCTTAAGATATAAACTTGTTTTTAATCTTCTTTTTTTTTAGGTAAAGTGCAACTTCGTTTTTTTTTATCCTTTATTATGAAAGTTATTTTTTTCCACAATCACCACTTATTTAAAAAAAAAATGTTTATAACTGCATTTTATTTTAAACTTTTACAGTCCATATATAAATGTATGTATGTTTTAAACAAAATTATGAATTTGTTTATATTTTTATTTTTTTTTGCACAATAATTTTTTTGCACAATAACACGTTTTTCGTTTATTTGTTTGGCTTAGTTTGTACCACAATATCCTTTTGAAAAATATAATTATTAGATTTTATCCAATTCTTGTCCAAATGCTTTAAACGCCCGCTGCAAATTTATGTTACTGAAGTAAACTTTAAGGTGATCACTGTAAGTCGTTTTGAGAACCAATAAAATCACAATGGTCACAGAAAATAAATAAACCGACAATGATGTTGATGATGGTGTTACAATACAGTACAATGGTCACGACCAAGAGAGAGGGAGAGACTTTAATGCAATATTTAGGTACTATAAAAGCGACATTAAGCATATAAAGAGATCACCAGCTAACCTACGGTCTACGAAATTCGCAGCTTAGCGTCCGCACTCGACAAGGTTGAAAATAAAACTAACTAACGGAAGATACGACCAAAAGACACCTAACATACGTTTTAAGAAGGTACTCACATACTTAAAAAAAAACAATAAAATACAACAAAGCAAGTAGAGTATCCAAGAGATATACAAAACAGACGTCATAGTTTAGGCTTAGCTTAAAATCGACAACAAGAGAGTCAACTCTGAGAAAAGCAGTATGTATGGTATATTGATTGCTTAACTAGTTAAAAGCTTGAAAATGGGGCTTTTTTTGTTTGGGTGATACCCGATACATTCTGTGAGTTTATAGTGCTTTGGATACTAAGTTAACCACCGACCGAGTCGGCTTTTTCTTATGGAAACAAGTGATCTTTAAATATACGCTGCTTCATAGGAATTGTGTCATGTTTGGATGGAGTGTTTTAAATCGAGGGTTGAAACTTGGAAGTTAATAATAAGTTTTCAGTGTTGCCAGTCTTATTGTACTTGTATCGATTTAGTTTTTTTGGTTCAAGTAGCTTCACGCTCATTATTAATTATTTAATTGATTAATATGCATTAGTGTGAAAGGTTATTGAAGCTAAATTTCATGTGAAACGATGTTTTCTGATTTGAATTCGTGGCCCAAGTTACATATGTATGTATTTTGAAAAGTTTGCAGTAAACGTGGATTTTGCAGCCTAAGCCATTTTATCGATTTTCTTCAAACTTTGAACTTAAGGGTAGCTTAGAAAAATTAAACAAATGTATGTAGATGTATGTTTATAATTTTTATGAAGAAAAAGCTTTGCACTACAATTTTGCCTTTACATTAAGAAAAAAACTCATAGTTCTAGAGAAATATGTGAAAAACTGAATTTGACCCCTTTCACCCCCTTTGAAAAACTTTAGCCCTGGTACAAATGAAGCATTGAAAAATGCTTAGGATGTACAAATAAAGCTCACCACCAAAACACACCTTTGTCAGAATTTTTTCGAAGTCAAAGTTCTAATTTTCATGTTTTTTTTTTTTTTTTTTTTTATAGCGTCAAACAGTAATCATATGTTTAATGTTTCCGTAAAACTTTCTTTTTATTATTTTCAACATTAATACACATTTTCAAGTAGGTGATCATTTAAAATTTAAAAAATGCGAATCAATATTATCAAAAAAAAAAACATTTAGGATAAAAAAAAAATATTTTTTTTTTAATTTTATATCTCGAAAATATGTTAAGGGATATAAAAAACAAACACATTTCTCTTACTTAATAATAGCCTAGTTCCTTTAACTTGAAACTCTGTGATTTTCTGTGCATTTGTGTGATTTTCAGTCCAAGATTCTGTCAAAGTTTATATACAAAAAAAAATGACAGTAAAATGCACAGAAAATCATAAATTCCCAACTCAAAAAATATAAATACTGGAAAAAATTGTATATATGTACCTATACAAAATTATTTTTTAATAAAACCACTGTAACGTCTTCTAAAATGTATTTGTTTTAATTCATAATTCGGATATTTATATACATATGTAGGTTACATATTCCACTCATTCCATATTTTCCCAAGAATTAAAACATTAAAACGTGCATTCTATTATTTCCCAAGCATATTAAAACTTTGTAATATTATCCCAGATCCAATTGCACTTGATTTCCCACAGAAATCAAGTTCATTACCTTTCAATGCACGAACCTAATACCTATTCATTTTCCCCATAAATGTAACTCGAACCCTGATCAAATAACGTTGCAATTTGTAGCAACATATATTTTCTTTGTAAATTTGATTATGTTGCAATTTGTAGCAACAATATTTAGCTATGCAAATTCATGAATAATAATAAGTTTTTCAGTTTTAAGAAATCCGTCAACGAATAAAGACTTTTTTAAAAACTCATCCCGCGGATTTAATTCCATATTTTGTATAGCATTCGAACATTGAATTAACCCAAATGCAAATAGATTTAACCCAAACGCAAATAGATTGAACCTAAAACCAAACGCAATTCCAGCATTTAGCTTTTAAGTATTTTTCTTTAATAACATCCCTGTTCTTATAAAAAATCATTTATTATCCTAGAAACTTGAAATAAAAATACCGGAATTTAATGAAAAAAAGGTTAAAACCTGTGCAGTGACGCACACATTTTGCCTCTAAAAGTCGATTTAAAATCATTTCCTAGGCTCCCACATGACAATACGCCACTTCCTGGCAATTAATTGCTTCCTTTAAATTTTCCAGGAAGTAGGTATACATATTTACTAACATTTTTTTGAAGCACGCACTCCCACATAATTCACTTGAGCAAGGGCGGAACAATAGAAAGTTTCCTTACAGCAAATGGCCAGGTGGACAGCGGACATAAATAATAAAGACCATACTAAATACAGAAACTGATATACAACGAAATTGCATGCACTTCATTCGTAACAAAATTCTGAGAATTTATTATTATTATTTTTTATTAATTTTATTATTTATTATTATTTATTAATTTTCAAAGTCAACATTGGGTCAATTTGGTTAATCCGGTACTTTGTCACTTTATTGTATGCTTATTATAATAATAGTAAAAAGAAAGTTATCCCTTTTTTTCGTAAATTCACCTAAGAATCCAATAACGTACAAACTAAAATACAAGGTTTTCTTAGAAAAAAGTATTTTTTTTTTTTATTTTTGATTTTCTCAAAAACTACAGACCATTTTGACATCCGGTTTATTGTGTTTAAAATTAATGATAGCATTGAATGTTGTGAAAAAAAATACTACTTAATTACGTAAAATTTTGAGAAAGAAATGTTTAAAAAAAATCAATTTTTTTTGGAAAATTTTGAATTTAAAAATTAATTTTTCAAAAACTATTCACTTATAACTGCTTATAACTGATTTAAGTGTAGCGTTTTGGCAATTAATAACATTTTCGATGATAATTCTTAACATACATATGCAAACATTTCGGAGGACTTAATCTTAGTACAATTAAGATTGAAAAATTTATTTTTTAATCTTTTTTAAACCTTCCTTCAAACCTTTCAAGAAAGAACCAATAACAAAAGAAAACCTGTTCAAATAAAAATTGTCAGAAATAGAAATAAAATTTATTTAATTCCTTATAATATCCTGAAAGAGCTAAATTAATATTACCAGCTCAGCTTTGGCAAACTAATTAAGAAAATTTCGCTAATCTGAGCGATTTATGCAGGCACATATTATCTGTTTCTTTAACTTTAAAACAAGATAACTGGTTAAATCAAATCAACTCTAAAGTATATAAAAAAAAATTAAAATCTTGTTCTAACCAGAACCGTGAATAAAAGTGGTATTCCAACTTAGAAAACAGACACACACGAAATACCCGTGCAAACATTAAGTTTACGAGGAGGTATATTATAATTTTATACGTATAGACAAGACACCGATAATCTCATCAAAGTGTGTTTTTTTTTTATTTTGGTCAAAAGAGGTGATCTAAGATTGTCCAGTGATGTAATGAGATTGGCTTGGCACGGTTGTTAACATTATTTATGTTGATAGTGGTGCCTGAAGCTGTCTTTGTCATCGAAAAGAATTTTTTTAGGAAACTTCTTCTCCTCCGGGACTGGTTTATTAAGATGTGTATTTAAAATTAAATTGTGTTAAATGAAAACGAAATTTATGTGTCAGAAATCCTAAGTTATTTAACATGTGTTATTTCTTATAACATACTAATAACAGCAGTCTTTTCTAAAGTACACACAATTCATGGGTTAAAAATTAAAATAAGCAAACACAAGATTCTTGTTTTTTTTTCTCTTTCCACATTTTATAGATGTGGATTTATCATATTTTGAAAATAAAAAAAATGCTAACGACATAAAAAATATTCATATACATATGTAGATTGTATAGATATCATAATATAAATAATACATAAGCATGTTAAAATTAAATCCTTTGCCAAAACAAAATTCGATTGAAATTAGTTTAGCTTTTAAACAACCGTTTGTTTGTTTGACAATTTTAATCTTATCAATAATTATTTATTGAAATAATTTCACATCTAATTTATTGATAAATTGTATACGTAAAAATACCCTTACATTTTTGACTTCCCATTGGAAGTTATTGTAATTGGTCCGATTTGTCGAATTGAAAATTTTTTACATTTCTCCACGTTTCTGTAAAGATGTCTGTGTAACATGTATGTACGTATCCGTACGTTTGCACGTTTGCACGTTTGTACGTTTGCACGTTTGTTTTTTTTGTACGTTTGTACTTTTGTACGTTTGTACGTTTGTACGTTTGTACGTTTGTACGTTTGTACGTTTGTACGTTTGTACGTTTGTACTTTTGTACGTTTGTACGTTTCGGAAGCTTTTTTCGCCGACCATATATCGAGAAGGAATAAAGATATCAACTTCGAATACATTTTATTTTACAGATAATAAGGCCATTAAATGCAGGAAGGATTTTCAGAAAAATTCAATTAGCGGTTTTCTTATTACAGTAATTTAAAAAACAAAGTTGTAAAATGGCTTGTTTCTTGAATATTTCGAGAACATAACAATACTATTGACTTTGACCTGGTTTCATTTTATGCATAATTACGTAGTTAAAAATTGGTAAGACGTAAAAAAAATCAACCCACGTTTTTTCTTAAATAAAAAAAAAATCATTAAAAATTGTTAAAAAAATTCGAATATCTTGAGAATACACAGAGATATTAAATTCAGATTACCTTTATTTTATATACAATGCTATAGTTCATAATTAGTACAGTTTGTAAAAAAATTAATTTAACTTATTTTTTTAGGCCAACAAAAACTGCAAAAAATTGCTAAAAATTGTTTTTCGGCTCGAATATCCCAAGAACAACAAATGATATAAACTTCGGGATAATTTTAATCTACACATAATGCCCTGATTATTAAATGATAGGGTTTGTAAGAAAATTCAATTGACAGTTTTTTTTTTCTAGGCCAAAAAAAAACTGCAAAAGAAACTGCTAGGTTTGGTTAGGTTAGAGTGGCCGTCTAGATGTTGTTGACTTACTTAGACCCTAAGGGTCCATTGTGGTACCACTAAGGAAAGTTACTCATGGGAGAGTTATGAAAGAAACTGCTAAAATTATTGAAATTTTTCGTGTCGCATATATTTAGAGCAAACAGCCCAACTATGTTCTTCCCTTGATTGCACAACTGATAAGTTTTCGAATATTTTAATTGGTAATTTTCTTATAAAAAAAACCATCGGGTGTTGAGTTTCAAAGGGAACCAATAGGAAGTTATCAGTGTTGGTCACACCCAGCCTCGTTTTTATCTCTTCTTCTATAATATTTCTTCTAATATTTTCACATAAAAAAAATAAAAACTGGAAACTTTTCGTCTTCAATATTATTAACCGCTAACTTTTTGAGAGGTATAAAATTTAAAGCTAACTTCGCAATTTGTATTTATGTAAAAGATTGGCATAATGTCAAATAACAACGGAAACAATTTTTTTATAGGGCCTAAAATTTCATTTAAAAATGGTTGTCAGACTTGCTCTTAAATAACTTTAAATATTTTCATACAACACGTTTTCTGAAACTTCTACTTCCAACATTTAAATTACCTACCCAATACAATGTTTTTATATGCGTATAACTTATTTTGTTAGCACTGACAACCAAAAAATATTATTCATGTTTGTTTTTGATAAAAATCTACTAAAAAAGTTCGATGTCACGACATGACGTGTCATAAGTCCATCGTACTGGACAATCAATCGATTATTTTTGCCTTGGCTGAAAACAACAGCGATAATGTTGCCAAATTAAAGTTTAATTGATGTAATTTATAACATCTCTCCTTGGATTTTATCGCACACATACCATTTTTTGAACTTCGAAACTCCCCTCAAAAAAAAAAAAAACTGGTTGCAATCTATATTTTTTTTCACATTTAAATCATAAAACATACTCCTATGTCCGAAACAAAAAGTAAAAACGATGAATAATAATAATTCTTCTACAGTTCTGTGTAAAATGCGTGACTTTGCACATACCAATCACTTCACACGGACCTTGTTATTCCTAGCCCAATTCTGACCGGTGGCTATTTAGGTATTTCCGATGATTTTTGATAACCATCAATGACAGTTCATTGATTCATTCATGAAGGGGAAGATCCCTCGTAAACAAAATATGTATAATAAAAGAGGTATTCACCTCATATTGGTCAGCCAGATTGACCTTCTCAACGCTCACATTTTTAATCCATTGCGTCCGTCGAAAGGGCACTGGTGTAAATGGTATTTATTTCATATCGTCTCGTAACCAGCAGGCGATGTTGATGTTATCGACATCGATAACAATGACGTTTAGCAAAATACCTTTAGTCATTCATTTGGACGATCATCTCAACAGTTTTTGCGGTAATGATGCTAAGAGAATTGGATAGTTGAAACTTCCCCCATGCAGAATGACGAATGAGTAATGACACAAGACGTTGCTTGTCTTTAGCTGATAAATTTTCTTAAATGGCACGTCCATCAGTATATTGTAATTCGGAAGGTATTTTCTGCTATTGGTGAAATTCATAACAGGTGACATTGCATCACGGAGGCTTGGCTACTGGCTTCATGACATTTATAAAGCGTTTCCTTGTATGTTTGTTTAGTTCAGTCAAGTTACAAAATTATAAGATTTTTCGATTGGAATTGATAATAAATTACAAGAATTTTGTTAAGATTGTCTCAGTTAGTCTTTAGATTAAAACTTAAAACTTAAAACAAAAAGGTGTGTAAAGTTTTATTTTTTTATTATTACATATGGTACCTATTTAATATTCAAAAAATCCCGCTGCTGCCAGGGGGGTAACTGTTAAGGGGCCCGACCCATAGAATCCGTCGCTTGCGTTGCTTTGACGTATACAATTGACAGCTCGATTTATTAAATACATACGTTCTTATGAGAAGTGACCTATAGGCGACGCATGGCGGACGCAACGTAAAAAGTAGCCGATCTTTTGACTTTTCTCTACGGCAGGTCCGCTGACATCAATACCTTTGTCAATACAGTAAAACCCGCTTAAGAGAAACTGCAAAATGTCACAGTCTTTCTTTCGAAAAAAAAATTCACTTGAGCGGAGTTCTAATCTAAAAGTTCCATTAAACGGAGAATTAATGCTACAAACGATTGTATTTGTCTTTTATTTATGTTTGAACTATGAAAATTTAGTTTTCTTTTTATTAAATAGTCGCCCGAGAATTGTTTGTCGTAAACGCCAAAATGCACTTTTTTAAAGTGCACGGACACGGACGTCGCGTACGGTCGGTCGATTTTTTTTGTTAAATAATATAATATTATATGTATAAACTGTGATTCGCATAAGGTGCATAAGGTGAAACAAAAGCTAGAGCATGTAGGAAAGGCTGAGACAAGAAAAAAGAATCATATTGAAGGGGAGTATATTCCCCACCCCTCGCATGCAAATTGCATGAAAAACTTGCATGCAACTTGCATCAAAAACTTGCATGCAACTTGCATGAAAAACTTGCATGCAACTTGCATGAAAAACTTGCATGAAAAACTTGCATGCAACTTGCATGAAAAACTTGCATGCAACTTTCACGAAAAACTTGCATGCAACTTGCATGAAAAACTTGCATGCAACTTGCATGAAAAACTTGCACGCAACTTGCATGAAAAACTTGCATGAAAAACTTGCATGCAACTTGCACGAAAAACTTGCATGAAAAACTTGCATGAAAAACTTGCATGCAACTTGCACGAAAAACTTGCATGCAACTTGCATGAAAAACTTGCATCCAACTTGCATAAAAAACTTGCATGCAACTTGCATGAAAAACTTGCATGCAACTTGCATGAAAAACTTGCATGCAACTTGCATGAAAAACTTGCATGCAACTTGCATGAAAAACTTGCATGCAACTTGCATGAAAAACTTGCATGAAAAACTTGCATGCAACTTGCATGAAAAACTTGCATGCAACTTGCATGAAAAACTTGCATGACACTTGCATGAAAAATTTGCATGCAACTTGCATGAAAAACTTGCATGCAACTTGCATGAAAAACTTGCATGCAACTTTCTTGAAAAATTGCATGAAAAACTTGCATGCAACTTGCATGAAAAACTTGCATGAAAAACTTGCATGCAACTTGCATGAAAAACTTGCATGCAACTTGCATGAAAAACTTGCATGCAACTTGCATGAAAAACTTGCATGCAACTTGCATGAAAAATTGCATGAAAAACATGCATGCAACTTGCATGAAAAACTTGCATGAAAAACTTGCACGCAACTTGCATGAAAAACTTGCATGAAAAACTTGCATGCAACTTGCACGAAAAACTTGCATGAAAAACTTGTATGAAAAACTTGCATGCAACTTGCACGAAAAACTTGCATGCAACTTGCATGAAAAACTTGCATCCAACTTGCATACAAAACTTGCATGCAACTTGCATGAAAAACTTGCATGCAACTTGCATGAAAAACTTGCATGCAACTTGCATGAAAAATTGCATGAAAAACATGCATGCAACTTGCATGAAAAACTTGCACGCAACTTGCATGAAAAACTTGCATGAAAAACTTGCATGCAACTTTCACGAAAAACTTGCATGCAACTTGCATGAAAAACTTGCATGCAACTTGCATGAAAAACTTGCATGCAACTGGCATGAAAAACTTGCATGCAACTTGCATGAAATACTTGCATGCAACTTGCATAAAAAACTTGCATGAAAAACTTGCATGCAACTTGCATGAAAAACTTGCATTAAAAACTTGCACGCAACTTGCATGAAAAACTTGCATGAAAAACTTGCATGCAACTTGCACGAAAAACTTGCATGAAAAACTTGTATGAAAAACTTGCATGCAACTTGCACGAAAAACTTGCATGCAACTTGCATGAAAAACTTGCATCCAACTTGCATACAAAACTTGCATGCAACTTGCATGAAAAACTTGCATGCAACTTGCATGAAAAACTTGCATGCAACTTGCATGAAAAACTTGCATGAAAAACTTGCATGCAACTTGCATGAAAAACTTGCATGCAACTTGCATGAAAAACTTGCATGCAACTTGCATGAAAAACTTGCATGCAACTTGCATGAAAAACTTGCATTAAAAACTTGCATGCAACTTGCATGAAAAACTTGCATGGAACTTGCACGAAAAACTTGCATGCAAGTTTTTCATGCAAGTTGCATGCAAGTTGCATGCAAGTTTTTCATGCAAGTTTTTCATGCAAGTTGCATGCAAGTTTTTCATGCAAGTTGCATGCAAGTTTTTCATGCAAGTCTTTCATGCAAGTTGCATGCAAGTTTTTCATGCAAGTTGCATGCAAGTTTTTCATGCAAGTTTTTCATGCAAGTTGCATGCAAGTTTTTGATGCAAGTTGCATGCAACTTTTTCATGCAAGTTTTTCATGCAAGTTGCATGCAAGTTTTTCATGCAAGTTGCGTGCAAGTTTTTCGTGCAAGTAGCATGCAAGTTTTCCATGCAAGTTGCATGCAAGTTTTTCATGCAAGTTGCATGCAAGTTTTTAATGCAAGTTTTTCATGCAAGTTGCATGCAAGTTTTTCATGCAAGTTGCATGCAAGTTTTTCATGCAAGTTGCATGCAAGTTTTTCATGCAAGTTGCATGCAAGTTATTCATGCAGGTTTTTCATGCAAGTTTTTCATGCAAGTTTTTCATGCAAGTTGCATGCAAGTTTTTCATGCAAGTTGCATGCAAGTTTTTCATGCAAGTTGCATGCAAGTTTTTCATGCAAGTTTTTCATGCAAGTTGCATGCAAGTTTTGCATGCAAGTTTTTCATGCAAGTTTTTCATGCAAGTTGCATGCAAGTTTTTCATGCAAGTTGCGTGCAAGTTTTTCGTGCAAGTAGCATGCAAGTTTTCCATGCAAGTTGCATGCAAGTTTTTCATGCAAGTTGCATGCAAGTTTTTAATGCAAGTTTTTCATGCAAGTTGCATGCAAGTTTTTCATGCAAGTTGCATGCAAGTTTTTCATGCAAGTTTTTCAAGAAAGTTGCATGCAAGTTTTTCATGCAAGTTGCATGCAAGTTTTTCATGCAAGTTGCATGCAAATTTTTCATGCAAGTTTTTCATGCAAGTTGCATGCAAGTTTTTCATGCAAGTTGCATGCAAGTTTTTCATGCAAGTTGCATGCAAGTTTTTCATGCAAGTTGCATGCAAGTTTTTCATGCAAGTTTTTCATGCAAGTTGCATGCAAGTTTTGTATGCAAGTTGGATGCAAGTTTTTCATGCAAGTTGCATGCAAGTTTTTCGTGCAAGTTGCATGCAAGTTTTTCATGCAAGTTGCATGCAAGTTTTTCATGCAAGTTGCATGCAAGTTTTTCATGCAAGTTGCATGCAAGTTTTTCATGCAAGTCTTTCATACAAGTTTTTCATACAAGTTGCATGCAAGTTTTTAGGTATTTTTGTTCATTTTTATTTTTTTCCATTACAAGTCGATTTTTTTAGAAAATTGCCTCTTCCGTCTGAACGGGGGAAATGGACCCCCCTTCCCATTAATTTTTTTCCTTACCTCAACCCAACCTGCACGCTCTAGCTTTTTGTCACACCTCGTGCGAATCACCATATACCCTTGTATATTAGTCATCAACTCATCAAAATTTTCACTATTTTTTAAGAATGTGTGTATTTTAATTTTTTTTTTATAAAATATAATAATTACTAAACCTTTTGAAAATTTCTTTTTATTAAATTTAAAATGATTGCATTTAATTCCACTTCACACTTGATTCCACGCGTTTACTTTGTCGTACGAGTATGGGGTGCTAACAAAGTACTCATTTTCGAGGCGTATACAACAAAATTATTTTAGAGAAAAACCTCTATAATTTGAAAACCAAAACAGACTCAACAACTTAGAATTCTTCAATCAAAAGGAGATATTTCACATAGTATTTTTTATTCAAACGTGAAATTTAAAATGTGATTTTCCAAAAATGCTTAAATGGCGTATACGACAAAACTATTCTCGGGCGACGAAATTTCAAAATACTTATACCTCTTAAGCTATTTGAAATGTTGTTTGGGATTTTTGTTTGAGAGGACAAAGCAATTTGTTTATAAAATGTAAATATAAACGTTTGTGAAATAATCAGAAATTCAAATGTCATTTTCGTGGCGAAAATGGTGAAGGTGAAAAATAAAGAGCAAACGAAAGCATTCAGCAAATTTTTCGTTCTGTGCGATTCAATTTTATTTTTTTCACTTAAGAGAGTTTTTTTGAATGAAAAATATAAAATTGAACTGAAAATATGTTTCAGGTATCCGGGTTTTTCACTTAAGTGAATTTTGCTTAAGCGGAGTGTTTTAAAGGTAATTGGTCGAAAAATACTCGGGGATGAAAAAAGTGCTTCAGATAAGCGGGTATTTCTCTTAAGCGGGTTTTACTGTAGTAGGTTTGTTCGATGACGGAATTGCATTTGGTGTATTGCTGTTCTCTGAACTCGATCTGATGAGATTTGTTCCCTCTAGTTTAATAAAGTGAGTTTTGTCTACGCGCATAAAAATTCGCGTACACAATCACATTTTTTAATTTTGCAAGAATGGATTGCATATTTTTTTTTTAGATAACGTGTACACAGATAGGTCAATTTATTCGAGCATATATTGAGCGTGAAAAGAAGGGGTAGACGAAACAACTTTTTCATGCTTGCAGAATTGGACCCTAGCTTCTGTATTTTTGTAACAAATACACGACAAAACTTACAAAATGTTACTGTCTGCAAAGTTTTAGTCATTTCTCTTTTGTCGTGTAAATCTGCAACAATAAAGAAAAACACAAAGAAGAAAGGGCGATAACTCTGCAATTTTGTAAACTATTACAAAATACAAGTGAAAATGAGCTTGCTCATTTTATTTTGTCCATTATTTTGCTAGTTTTGTGACATTTGTCCAGCATAAGCATACAAAATGAAATGCGCTGACCTTTCTCATTGCGCAAAAGGTTCGAAAAATCGAACGCACTTAGTAATTTGAATTAAGCTGTCAAAACAACGCAACGTATCCATTGGGTCACCCCTATCCGTTTCATAAGTCAATGGCCACGTTCATCACCACGTTTTTGACAGATCTAAAAATTCAGTTCTGAAAAACGTAACATTGAACGCACAAAAAAGTCTGAAATTATTTATTCTGTTTTTATTATTTTTTGCACTTTAAAATCAAAATCCGAAAAGCAATACGAGACCCAGACGATCAGACCACACACCAAAAAAAAAAAACTGGATCAAGAACTGTTTTTTTGCTGCTTTTAGCTGTCATCTGAATTTTCAGATAGAATTTTTCATCTGAAAATTCAGAAAAAAACGTAAGAAACGTAACTAAATGTCAATCGACGTCAACTGAATTTTTATGACAGCTGGCCAATCAGAAGCTCTAAAAATGACAGTTCAGAACCGTCAAATGTGCTGTTGAACGCGGCCAATGTCAACGGATCTGTTGCGGCAACGAATGCGACGGATTCTATGGGTCGGGCCCTTTTAGATTACCTATCTCATGTGACTTTTAAAAGAGTAAACATACCGATAACAAAATGTTGGTGATAACAAAAGTAGGAACAACTAACCGATAACTTAGATCAATCATTTACAAAACCACTGAGGGACAAATTTTTCAAGTTTCGTATGACCATTTCCGTAGCATGATAGTTGCAGTAAAGCATTATTGTTTTGCATATTGAGATTCTAAAGCCTTACAAAAACTCAAATTTTGTATTTTTCTTTCAGAAAGCACCTCTTCATAACTCTCAATTTTAATCGCAAATTCGGATGTTAAATATTTTTTAATTTTAAAACAAAGATCTTGATTAAATCAAACAAAATTCAATAAACTAAATTTAACAAGCTTTAAAGTTGTATATTGGTTACGGAGTTATAGCCACGCGTAAAAAAAATGAAAAATTGTTACAAATATAAATACCTCTACTGACGTTTCGCATAATGTTTTTTCATACTTTGTAAGGTCGACTGCGTGGGCCTCTAAGTAGGTACAAAAGTATACTTCCGAAGTTCAACAATATTTTAAGTTATTTAATTTTTTTTTTTTTTTTTGCGGAAGCACTTACGATATGGTGAGAGCTGAATTTTTGCGTCAATTTCTATGTTAATTGCCTCAGCTGACTAATAAATATGCGCCATAGTTTCTTGTTATGATGTTTTGATTTCGATTAAAAATTAAATAAGCTTGAAAGACTACATATAAGAAAAAATATAGAAGAAACAAATATTGCAACAATTTTTTATTTTGAAGGTACGGTGGGACTTGTGTATAGCCTTCAGCAAAAGCCTGATGCGGAAAAGATTGAAATGGAATTCTTTTTGTTATATAAAAGTGTTGGTTTCTAGCTCGTGTGTCATTGTAGTCACACAGTGGGGATCTCTGAGAACTAGAAGAATTTTCTTTATTTTTTTTTTGTTACAATTTCAATTAGATTCACTAAGCAGGCTAATTTGATTAATGAATGGGAAAACTGAGTACCTCTGTATTCATTGTTTTACTTATAGTGTTAGAATAGCAACACTGGTTGTTGGTGTGCCATAATGATGCAAGCTTAATGATTTTGAAAGATTTTTCAAAAATAAAGTTAATTGCAGACCACTTTGATTGGCTTTAGCCGTATAGTGATTAACATACCCGCATTTATTTTGAAGTCTTTATGAAGTCACTTTAAAGCCGGCTTATATAGCTTCGAAGTGATAAATTAAGGTTTAAATTAAAAAAAAAAATAATAAGTTGATCTAGGCAATTAGGGTGGTCAAAAGAATTAAGAATGATTCTTAGGTAATAACTGCCATCATCACTTTCATTGTCTATAGAAATTATATATACAAGTTGAGTAGTGTGGGTTAATGTCTTCTGTCTTCTACATTTTTTTAAATTACCTGAAGCGATATTATAATTTATGCAATAATTATTTTTAGAAATATCAAACATTGGTTAATTTTTTTTTTTGCTTATTTGTTGAAAAGTAAAATTATAATTGTAGGTGAAGGAAATTTTTGTGAATATTAATTTTATAATAGTATTGAACCAGGATCAGTATTTTTAAAAGAATATTTACAGTTGTTCGAATTTTTCTCTTTCTCTTATGGCCATATTGTTCACTTGCTTCCAAGCTAGTTTTACGGCAAAACTAGTTCTATAGGGGTTTGGAATTTTAAGATTTTTAAAAATAATTATTTTTTGAAATATGTATGTTTTGATCGAGATGTCAAAATATGTATGATTATTTTGATTTAGAAGTCAAAGTATGTTTAAATAATAAAAATTTGTGAAAAACTTAAAACTCAAAATCCCCATACAACTAGTTTTGCCGTAAAACTAGCTTTCAAACAAGTCAATAATATGGCCGTTAGAAAATTTTCAACATGGAAAGTGTGTGTTTGGTAGGTTTTTCATTGGTTTGGTATTGGTTGTTTTAAAAAGTTGGCTAGGAATTTTTATTCGGAGAAGTAAGCCGTGGCGTGATGGTTAGTGCGATGGACTGTCATGCCGGAGGTCTAAGGTTCGATCCCCAGCCTCGCCACCTATTTATTTAAAGAAAAAACGGCTACTGCCTCTTGCGAGGAATTGACAAATCCTCCAAGAGTATCTCCTTTCACAGAAAAGTGCCGCTCGTTAGCGTTAGGCGGGAGGGAAATTTTCTAAAAAATTGACTTAAAACAGAAAAAAAAATTATTTAAGAACAACGATACAACTTACAATGCCATATACTATAACTTCTTGGAAATACAGAAATCTCTTCTTTAATTTTCATTTTTTTTTTAATTTAAGTTGTGTAAGTGAAAGCTTTTTGAAAAAATAATTTTCCAACTCGAAATTTTGAAAAAAAAAAAAAAATATAAAAAAACTTCAAACTGATTATTTTCAAAATTTTACGTATAAGTACTGATTTTGTTTTCAAAATTTAATGCTCTTATTAGTTTTAATCATTTACCGATGCGTGAATGTCTTTTAGTTTTTGAGAAAATTGAAAATAACGAAATTTACTCTACCACCTAATTAGTAGAAATATCATAGGAACAACAAAATAACGAATACTTTTGTTATTTTCAATTTTCTCAAAAATTAGAATACATTTTGACATCTGGTTTTTAATGTGTGACCAAAAATAGATGAGAGCATTACATATTGAAAACAAAAATACTACTTAATAACGTAAAGTTTTGAACAAAATGATTTTGAATACAATTTTTTAATTTTTTTTTTTTTTTCAAAAATTTAATTTTGAAAACTATTTTTTGAAAAACTGTTCACTTAACAACTTAATTCAAAAACAAGATAAAAGAAAAATATTTTTTGGGTTGTTAAAAGGAAGCATGCAGTTTTAACCATTGCCGTCCCGTTATTTTTAATTTTTTCAAAAATTTAAAATAATTTTAGCCACTGGTTTTCTATTTTTGACTTAAAACTAATAAGAAGATTAAATTTTGAAAACAAAATTAGTTTTAATTACGTAAAATTTTTAAAAAAAATCAGTTTGAAATTTTTTTTTTAATTTTTTTGTTTCAAAATTTCGAGTTTGAAAATTAATTTTTCAAAAAATATTCACTAACACAACTTAGTTTAAAATTAAAATTGAAAAAGATATTTCTGAATTTCCAAAAAGTTATAGTATGGCATTGTAAGTTTTACCATATATTGTTTTTAAATAATTTGCTTTCTGTTTTAAGTCAATTTTTTTTAGTAAATTTCCCCTCCCGCCTAAACACGGGCAAATAGACCCCCCTCCAACACGATTTTTTTTCTTGTCTTATACCGAACATCCTGTATACGCATATATTAGCTGCATTTTATTTTCCGCTAAATCTGATCCGGATCAGATCATGATAATAAAACAAACTGGATCACAATTTTTTTTAGTTCTCACAGTTGGTTTTATTTGCACAATAAAATTGACGGAACGAAAATTTTCACAAATCTTGTTTGAAACAATATTTTGTATTAGGAAGGACAAATTTTTAAAAATGCAACGATTTTTAAATTCAGTTTAATTTCAATTTAGTTAATACCTAGTTTTTATGTATTTTTCCGTGTGTGTCGGCTTTATTAAGTGAGAAGAAAACTCAGCAAAATAAATTGCAATGGCGGCGGCATGTGTTTGGTTTCCAAAATTTCAAATTTTATTGAGTTTTTTTGTAAATCTCTGCAGTGTACCAACATATAAAATTAAAATATTGCTAGGTAAGTGTTAAAAAAATGGATTTTGAAATCCAAATCCAAAGGCAGACCTGGATCTTGTGTTGTTTTTGTAATACTTGTATTTATGTTTCCAAATCCAATCCGGATCAGATCTGGGGGAAAATAAAATACAGCTATTATGTCTATTAAATTATATCTATTTTTTGTTTTTGCAAAATTTGTTACCCTTGTTGCAAAGATATCATTATTAAAAAAATTGGTCAAAATGCCGGTTTTTGCTTTTAACACTCAAAAGGAGAAAACAATTTTGCAAAATAATGTAAGAAATTTTAAATAAGGTTTGGGCGTCTTTATCATCATCATCATCACCTTCTATTTCTTCTGCTTCAAGAATTGGTATTTCTATGCACCTATGTATACTTTGCGTTATTCCCAATGCCAACATGTCGCATCGCAGATCCTATTCAAAGAATGTGATCTAAAATTCAATATGAAAATCCAATTAATTTTACTTTTATTCGATGTCCATCTTCATCTGATAAGCCTCCATTGACTTTTGTCAGCTGTGATTAATTAAACTCCCAATGGAAAATTAAAATTCTTAAAATAGCACAGATCCATGCTGAAAATAACCTTCAACACTCCATTTCTCGGCTGTATAAGGTTATCCTTTGGAATAAAGTGCGTGAAATTCATTCAAGCTGCGTATAGTAATAAAATATAATTTCTATCCAGTTTTCTGCACTTCTGATTCTGACACCTGAAAGGATTAATAGAAATCTACTGGCTGGCCGCAGCCGCACCACCAAGGTATACAATATTCAATTAGTCAGAGTGTTACAATCTATGATCAGCGAAACGAGCTAATTGTGTTGTCCCATCATGACCGTCGTCGTCATCATCGTCGTAGGGCGCCGGCCGGCGACGATGACGACGGACGGTCGCCTCTGGGCTGCATCTGTCAGATAAAATCAAAATAATTCGCATTGTAGCACAATTAATGATGACATTATTAGTACCAGTAGCTGACACACGGGTCCTATACTCTTTAGTCTTATGTTAACCAAACCAAACAACCGCCAGCGAAGATGACTTTTAAAGTTATAGCTTTAACTATGTAGAAAAGAGTGCGCAACATGACACTTTGTGTCTATCTATGTACGTAACCAGCCAGAACTATACGAAACCTCCAGATAAATCTTTTAAAAATGTCTCAAGTGCTAATTTATAACATAGGGCGAAGTCGGTGATAAATAATTGATGTTTAGAGCTTATAGGCTTGAATGTTGTTGTTGGTAGCACTTTGAATATGACTGTCACTGATGAAACTGTATAATTAATAAAAAACTGTTTGACACTTGGTGGAGTAAAAGCAATCTTAGAATCGTAAAAAAAAAAATAAAACAAAGCTACTTCTTGGTCAGAAGGTTCAAGGCTATAATATTATTCTTATCATCATCACATACAGGCCTGTTGGTAGTTAAGTAAGTTCTGGTTTTGTAGGTTTATTCCTTTATTTGTTTCAATATATAAATTTAGGTGGGAGCAGTATATGTATGTTGTTCTTATAAGCTTAAAAGCAATAACATATTTTGTTTTCTTTTGTTCTTAAAGTAAATTTTAATTCAACGCATTTGGCTGCTGTCCAGTGAGCTTTTGCAGGGTTCCAGATTGTACTTCAAACTTGTAGCAAATTTAATTTCCTACAAAATATTTTAAGTAACTTTTTTTGATAATCGTTTTTGTTCAAAAGCTATAAAGCATTTTGTTGTCAAAAGTAGCGCTTGACTTTTTACATTCGTCATATTTTTTCGAACAAAATGCACTTTAGGTTCCAAACAAAAGCAACTATCGAAAAAAGTTACTTAAAATGAAAGAGTTTTTTGTGTGATAACACACGCGCAGTGTAGGCTGCAAAGCTTTCGCACCATCATATTAATATTGAAGGTTTGAATGAAAGAACAACAACTTGAGTGAGCTACCACCAAGTTTTATAGGCTGGAGTTATAGCTATTTCACGGTCAAGAGCACTTGAAATGTAAGTATCAAAGAAAAAATAAATAATGCAAACTGTTGCCAAAAAACGGTCTTAAAACTTTAAAAAACGTGAACAATTAAAGTTAGTTTCGGATAACCTTTAAGAAATCTACAGATATTATTGTCCGTACTACACATGTATACACATCGTTGGAAAGGGCTATTACTTCTCTTTTTATAACCGTAAATGAATTATAAATTGGACGAAATATGGCCGAGTTAAAAATTCTTGAGTGAGGGAGATCACTCGAAAACGGTTTTTTAATAATAAATTGAGATTTTGAGGGTATAGGAAAATTTTCAAGTATAGCTTCGTGATTTACTCGAATAGGCCTACAACCTCTACTAGGTCAGTTCAGAAGTTGATTTTCACTTCTACTTTAAAATTTCAACGAAAAGCTTAACTTCATTTAAAATTTTGTTTCAAAAATGTTACGTCAAGTCAAAGATATTGGGTTTTCAGATTTATAGGTTCAGATTAGAGGAACTTTTTTTTTTCTCTTCTTAATAAGAAAATTGTAATTTGGCAAAAAACTATAAATTTTATAAAGTATTTTAAGTAAAATTTGATAATTTATTTACCTGAGATACTTTTACTTCAATTTGAAAGAAAATTAAATACTTAGGCATTTACATTATTTAAAACGATTTGATTTGCTTCGAACCAATCGAGAATAAAACGCAAAATAAAAGGAAAATCAAAAAATTATGAGATTTTAAAATAAATCACGATATCATGAGGTAAGGTGCAAAAATCATGAAAATCATGATAAATCATGTGATCTGGCAACACTGGTTGCGAGTTTTCACATGTATTCTTATGCAGCTGCGCACAGTGAAGTTATATTTGGTGCAACAAGTGCGAGTTTCAGTTTATTGTTTATTTTCATTTGTTTTGATTTTAATTGAAGGACAAAATTTTCTCGCACTCAAAGGCTCTCGCCTCGCCTCGCCTAGCATCGCATCGCTTCTCTCATTACCGTGCGCGCCAGCCTTAGGAAATTTAGAACAAACAACGGTATAGATTTCGGACTAATGCCATAATTGATAAAAATGATAAAGTTTGTAAAAAAATTAATTGACACTTTTTTCTAAAGCGTATTTTATAAGAATAATAATACTTAAATGTTCAATTTTTCTGAACTTTTTATTGCGTTTTCGGTGACAATTGCCATCCCAACCAGCTACGAATCAATTTGTAGATTTCGATACTTTGACCAACCGACTCTGTATTTTCTGTAATGAACTTGGGTGTACGAGCCTGAAAACGAATCATTGAGAGCAGCTGGATGAATCAGGTGTTCAAGATTTAGTTTATCATAATTTTTCCATGCCACCATGGAGTTAAAGACATCCTCCACAAAGTTGCGATGGATATCATCGTTGTTAAATTTAGTAAATCTTTTAATTCATTTTCATTTAGCATCAACAGTTCTTCTCCTTTCAATATTTCCTCGAAGTGTATGTTAGTATATATTCTAGGGCCTTAGAGTTCAGTCTGGTTAAGCTCAGTTCACAAGCCAATTGAAGCATCGACTAATGATTTTATTTTTAAGATCAAGGCAGTTCGCAAAAGTTTGCCGATGGTTTCAAGTTTCATTTCGATCGAGCCCGAATACATGGAATCGTCGATTATAAGTTTCAGAGTTGAAGCATTGATATTTCTAAGTTCCACTATAATATTGCCCTTCAAAGCTGATTGATCAGCACGAAATATATCCAAGAAGTATTCACTCAATGCACCAGAAGACAATTCTATGAGCTTGAATACTGACACAATTGTTTCCAGCTTGCAGGACAATATCGAAGAATTCTTTGTCTTTATAAAAATTTTTGAGTTTTCCGAGATAATTTCAGTATTCCTATCGTATCTGAAGATTATTTTGTCATTGTTTTCTGGAAATAAATTTGATGATGCCATCCTTTAGATCTTAAAATAAAAAAAAAATCATTTATTAGTTATTTCATAGGTTTTAGACGAAAAAATTATTTCACTAATTTACCACTATTTTTTTTTTTGGAAAGAAATTACTTTAATTATTTTTATTGCAATAATTTAATTTTTTGAGAATAAAAGATTTAAGAGTCAAACGTGATAAAAAGTCAAGTATCTCTGGCTGCTGTGGACTACTTTATTTATATGTTAGAACTAATATTGCATAAAGTTAACTTGGCATCACTTAAAGTAATTAATAAATCATTAAAAAAGTAATTTCGTGGATCTAGATATGCCAATCAATAATATTTTTGTTCATAAGCACTTTTCGTGTGGTCCCGCAGGGCCAGGGCGCTTCGCCACTGGGAATACTATGGACACCAAGAGTTTTATCCAACTTTCGGGTTGAAAATGTGGCGAAAATGGAGCCACCATCATCCAAAATTTGGAGCTCCATTTCGGAGTCCCCGCTGAGGATACTGACCTTGGTGACGTTTTATCCCGGTATATACTTCTATTAGTATTTAACGAATGCAAGTTTTAATGCAATTTTTTGAAAAAAAAAAACCTGGAACACCGTATTATATAAACTTCTCCTCCATCATAATATTAGTTTTGATACGAAACCAATACTTGCCCTAGACCCTAGAGCAAATAAAAATAGAATTACTTATTCAGCGTTGCCGAAGTGCCTTTTTGACACGATAATTTCCTCGTGGCACGGTGGCACGAAAACCTTCAATATGGCACTTTTTTTTATTTCCATTATTTTACTTAAACTTAAGCAAATTTCAAGAAAATTTAATGAAAAATGGTCCAAATTCCGCAAAAAGAGGACAGAAACACTATAATTTTTGACAATGCATGAATAGAGCAAATGATTTCCATTGATTTTTGTTATTGTATTACACCCTGTCATAAAATTGATTGCAGGTTTTTCAAGAAAATAGAAGAATTTTCTTGTGGCCCATAAGCTGGCACATTTTTTTTTCAGGAAATAAGGCACGTTCATTTTATTTCGGGTGGCAACGCTTAGAATTCAAATTTTACGCTGATTTAATTTGTTTAATTTAACTTATCTCTTTAGAGCAGAGCCGCGTTTGAATTCAAATAAATGTAAACATTCTTAGTGAGCCATAATCTATTTTAGCTAAGAGTATTCACTGTCGTGATTAAATTAACTAACAACTATAACTAGTTTTGATATGGTTCTAAACTTTCTGGTTTTTCATGATTCTGATAAAATTAAACAAAAAAATGTATCTATTCGAGAAATAGACAAAAAATAGGCTTTTGAATAAAAATATTCTTTTTCTTTAATCAAAACTGACAAAAATGTGACATTTTTACTAACAAAATCTCAAGGCAGTAATTTAGCTCTGGTTTTTGTTTTTTTTTATTAATCCCTCCGAACAAAATTAACAAAAATAAAGTTTCTTGCTTTTGAAAACACCTCTAAGTGTGTGCTAGTTTCTGTCACTCCCATCAATATGGATTCATCTTCAATTATAATAAACAAAAAATGCTCATTTTTATAGATATTCATGATTAAAAATTCAAGGTCATCGAGTGTTTGAATGTTTCGTGGCAATAGTTAATATGCTGATTTTGGCACAACTCACATCATGTGTACCTAAGTCTCTACTAACAAAGTTGAAGCATTCAAAACATATTAAAGTCGCAGTATAGACTTGGTTGGGTTGCTTCTCATTTGCATAGTGGATCGATTAAAATAAATAAATAAATACAAAAATAAAAATTCGATTCATTTCTGCATTTCTGAATATCTTATTAGCTTTTGATGGCTGAGAAAAGAAATTAAACAAGCAGGCAGATTCTATAGGAGAATCTTTTACATAGTACGATGATGAATTTTGTATTTTTGCCTTTGATGATCAATTGAGTTTTAATGATGATAATGTTCCAACCAAGTTTCAATAGACCACCAATCACGCAACAAAAGAAGTTCGCAGTTCGCATAATAAGATAACTTAATACGCAGACGTACGCACAGTGAGTGAAGAAGTTTTTAACTTCGTAAAATAAGGGTCATGGGAAATCCTACAAATACATTTATATGCAGTTCTGAAGATTTTTATAATGGATTCTGAAATAACCTTAGCTGACAAGTGGCGCCTTGAGGCAGTTGAAACAAAAATACATAATAATAAAATAAATGTATACAAAAGTGCGAGAAAATATTTTTCATTTCAGTTGATCAGTGACTGGCAGAGAGTCACAATAGTCCAGACAACATACTTGAGTATAGGGTTCGAGACATAGAGACCGATCAGTGGAACAATTATTTCAAAAATCTTGTATGTTGTATATAAAAATGGATTTATGTTATGTATGTTCCTTAGGGAATCCGAAACCACCATTTAAGAAAATCTTACTTGAAAGTCGAAGGGTGTCACTGTGCATGTTTGGTCAACGTCGTCGTCGGTCTAGCAGTATGCCAACAAGATGAAGCAGTGCATGTATTTTCGAAATAATTTGTGTTCAAAATTACACAAACTATTAGGTGGAACTGAAAGAGTGTTCCTGTGTTTGTTTGGTCAAAATCGTTTTACTATCAATGCAGCAGCGCATGCATTTTCATACTAATTTCAGAAAACACGGTCAGATTTTGTTCAGAACTTAAGGAAATTAAAGGTAAAAGTCTGAGCACATTTCTGTGTGTATTTGGTAAAAATCGTCCTAGCAGTTTGAAAACAAACTGCAGCAGCGCACGCGTTTTCCGGCTAATTTCAAGAAACACCGTCCGATTTTGTGCATGATAAATATAAAAAAATAAAAAGTAAGTTTTTACCATAACTTAGAAAATGCCTTAAAAAAAACAGTAATTGGGATGAAAACCAGTAAGCAAAGGAATGTAGAGGCAAAAAGAAAGATAGAGCATCAAAACAGCACGAAGACCGTTTAGCATCAAAGAGGAAAAGCAATAAGCATGCAATGAGGAAATAAAAGCGTATTAAACGCTCAATCAACACGTTTCACGAACTAGAAGCATTCGAGTCAGAGTTTTTAATTCCAGAGTAGCTGAAACGACTGCGGCCAGCATAATTCACGCCTTGAAGACATGCGCACGAGACAAGCCCATTCAAGAGAAAGAAACAACTTCTATCGAGAAGCATTTCACTTCGACAACGACAAAGATTACAGCAGTCATCAAGATATTGCTATTGGGCAAATGCATAAAGTTTGCCTACATTATCGAGCATATTCCCATTGAAATTCCGTAAGGAGCCATTAGGAATGTGTTATTCGAATGGAAAAGTCGCCACTAGAACCACTCAGCATCAATGTTTCTGGCATAACTTCAGATTTAAAGCACTTTCTACAAAACATTCGGAAGTACAACACATGTTTTCAAATGACTTCGTTTAGAGCATCGAAAATTGACAGCCATAATGCAGGTTTCATGCCTACATTTAAAGTGCAAGGCCAAGTCAAGTCTACCATAACATTGGTTTACTACTTCCCATACCATCAGATGAAGATGCCAACTTTTTGTAAATCTATTTTACTGGGGACGAAAAAACGGAGAGTGATCGGCGTTGTGGTTTTTGTTGTGGAACTAGGCGCAAAATCGTGGCAAATCTTCAATAAATGTTTCATGAACACAATGAATTGGTTCGTCTATTCAAAGCAGCGATACACAGAATGCCATCGAATGAGGATAAAGTTATAATTAGAGCTGACAAAACACCGTCTGGAGAACATGAAAGACGCTTTAATGCACGAAGTAGCGATTGTGTCAGTATTATTTAAATATTTTGTTTTGCTAATTCTAACGAAACTCATATTTCTCCCGTACGCTTATGTTACCTTAAAATATAAAAAATAAGGACGATGCCGCTGTTGTTGAATTTTGGTCGCGTTTATGCTCCAAGGATAACAGTTTGGAAGAATATACCGCATAGCAGTGCAGCAGCCGGAAGACGATTTTCAGATTTTAAAAACGTAGAAACAAAAAACAAGGAATCATCTTGATATAAATACCGCTTCTTCCCTTTTACTTATCAGAGATTTTGTGGCTGGGCTGGAAGATTTTGAACCTCCTAAACAATCAATCCGATATTTTTGTAAATTTAAATATGTTTCGGAAGGCCACGTCTTAAAAAGCTGATTAAATTTGTATCACAATTTCCAAAGTATTATAATATTAATATTTTAATATTTTTATTAATATTGTGTCAATTCTCCCTTAAGGAGAATCGAATCGAATTGAATTGAATTGAATGAAACAAATATTTCCTATTTATTTTAAATTAAGCGTATGCATTACCTATAAACTTACCTATAAATTTGATTAATTTTATCACAATAAATTTGTTTTTTTATATAAATTTGTTGTTTTTTTTTTAAAGATTTTTAGTTTTTCATTATCTGCTACACTTTTTTTCAAATCTACTTCGATTTCCTTTTGGCGATTTGCTACACTTTCTGGGATCAGCATTGGCAGCCCTGATTTGGAGTGCAAATAGTGAAAAAATAGTGCTAAGCGTAGCGTGGAAAACGACATTGCTGTGTTCAAGTTCTTAAGACGGAATTGTATGATCATTTATTCTGAGCACTTTTAGTTTTTATTTCTGTAAAAACGGCAACATAATAATAACACTGATCGACACGATTTTTTTCCCTTGGGCTAGTTAACACTTTTCTGAAGGTTCAAATCCGGCTTCAGAAGTGATCCATCATTGTTTTGGCACTATTTTTGACGTTAAAAACACGTCAGATTCATAGCTCTGTTTTACGATTTATTAAAGAAATAGGTAAATTATATCCTTCTTTAAAATATGAGTTTAAATCTTTCCAATATCGTTTTTGCCCTCTGATAAATTTTTGATGAATTGTTATTTTTACATGCATATACTATATTATTATGTATTTATTTAGGTAAAATACGTTAGTCAGATTTGTAAAATTTTTCCCAATCTCATTAATGGCCCAACCCAAAAAAAATACATTTTTAGTAGATAGGTATTTAAGAATTTGTTACACTTTTAAAAAAATTAAAAAAATTACAAATTGTAATAAAACTGCTTTCCATGTTTTTCGCTAAAATCGGACATAGAGATAATATGGTGTTGGCATTTTTTTTTTTTTTCAAAAGGTTTTATCTTTTTATACTTTTCCCCGCTTTTCCTGATTTGACATTGCCCTAATACTTAAACCAATTTCTTACATTTTCGATACTCAGCCAAATAAAACAGAAAGCTCGTTTGATTGAGTCAAGTGTACTATCCATTTCGGCACCACTGTTCGCTATACATATTCATTAGCTGCCACAAACCCTCTTCGCACTATTGAAAGTGATATTTTAGAATTCTCCAGTGCAGATTCACTTTCTGCCATTAGCCGCTCCAGTGAATTGCTGCTGCAGTGCTGTTCACTACGATACTAGGCCCTCTATAAACCGCATACGTATCCATATGTCCTCATAGATAATGTAAATACAACAGACGGGACGGACACAGTCTCACAGCAGCCAGAAAGCCCCAATAGGCTGATCCAGGCCCGGCACGAGTTAGAAACCAATTTTCCCATTATGAAGACACCATGCTGTTAGCAGTGATTTGCATGCTCCTTGACTTCATAATTTACCCCAACGAACGGTGGCTGCTGCTGCTGTTGGAAGTAAGCAAGCAGCGCGTAGGCTACTTACTATATACACTATCCTGGAATGGATTGTATTTTAAGGCACCACTTCGTTGTGACAATGGACATATTTTCAATTTTCCATTAACTGACAGTTTGTTTCTTTCCGTCTTGAGTTTTTGTCGAAGACGACGACGACGACCACGACGACGAAGAAGAAGCAAATGGATTTTTTGATTAATTGTCATACAGTTGTCATAATCTCAGAGGTCCTGATCCTGAGTAAGGATGTTTTTTTTTTTTATTCGTTGTTTTGTTTGGGGAATGTGTTTTGTAAGTCTTTGCAATTGAACGTGACAATTTATCATTGGGATTTATTTTTAAGGATATGTGTGGCAATTATCATTTTTTTGCACTACAAAAGCAATCGAAGTGTCAGATAAAGGAGACATTCCTGCGGCTGCCATGGGTCATAAATTGGTCCTCCAGATGAATTCTTTAGGGCGACTGATCAAGTGTAAGTATAGTGTCTCCTCTGCCCACACTTAAAAAGATTTATGCTAAATATAGAAATAAAATTTAATTTTCATGTGCTAGACAAGCATATAAAGTCTATAGGCATTAAGAAGACAAACAAAAACTCATCCCCAGGTAGGGGTTTATCACATCGGGCTTAGTGGACCTTGAAATGAAACTGAGGGCGCAAATAGATGTCGAGTCTTTGGCCCCTAAAGTGTACCTATAGTTGATAAAATGTAATTATCTTGTTGGCTACAGTTTTGAAGAAATGTTGTCATATATCATAGGCCTGACGCCTACGCGGGTGTCGTTTTGCTTAATTGTTTATTGGACTTGCTCGAGGTTGGATGAATCTTCCAATATAAAGGTTGTTTTTGTCTGCATCTAGAGAAAATTTATTTGCGTCATTGTATTTCGTGAGAAATCGAAGTCTTAATGGTTTTAAATCTGAGCGTGGTCATAAGCCGTAAAGTGATGGCCTTGAATTATGTATATTGATTCAACGGGGATCCAAATTGATAAAACTGCTGCACCGTACATGATTTTAAAATTTAAAATGCGTCATATTCATGAACAATTTTCAGAAAAGGACTAAGGAGCTCTGGTAAAATTATATTTAAAACTATGTTTACGAGTATGTAAAAATTAATGAAAAACAGCTATGGCTGAACATTAAATGAATATAGCAGAGATTTTATGAGGATTGAGTGGAATATATACCATCTGGAAGGGTATATATTCCCTTATGATTTGATAAAGTTCAATATTTCACAAAATCCCTCGACAAAAGTTTTTTTTTTTGTTCACTCTTGAAACTTGGCATTTAACTCATGCGAATCTAGATTCAAAATTGTGGAATAGAGTTTCTTTTTAGTGGATGAAAGGATGGATGAAAAATTATCTTTTTGTAACAAAATATCTACAATTTTGGACTTCATTAAATGAGTAGAGCATTATTCAGTTTAAATCAAAAATTACCCTTAGGATTGTTCTAAGAACTTTGAGGGGAATTCACTAATTGGCGCCCTTTAATAAAAAAATCAGAGTGTACAAAGTGCGTTTTGGGGAGACCGAAAGAATATAAAAAATTTCAAATTTCAACTAGCGCTTGGGCTTGAAGAGATAACCCTAGCCAATAAAATGTAGATATAGACAATTTTAATTTGAATAAAAAAGTTATTTGCGAAAAGTTTCCACACGTAGTGTTCATAATTTTCGATTTTCTCAAAAACTGAAAGACCTACAGCTATCTAGTTTTTAGCGTTCTACTTAAAATTAACAACGGCAATAAATACTGAACTAAAATTTAGCATTTAGCTACAAAAAAAAAAATTGAAAATAAAATCATTATAATTTCTTTTTTTCAAAACTTTATAAATTCAAATTCGATTTCTTCATAAATTGTTAAATAAAAAAAAACTTGTTTTAGCAACAAAATAAAAGAATAGGTAAGAAACAGTATTTTTCATAGTGAATGCAAACATTGTAGCAAATAAATTAAATTAGGAAATTCTAACCCTCGCCACCTGTTTTAACCCCATAAATTCTCTTCTAAATCATCAATGGAATAATTATGAATACATATACTTACTTTTTCTGTTATTTCTGGGTAAAATTGATCAATAAACACTGAATTTTGTAGGCTAATAACCGATTTTTTAAGTTTCTTGACATTTCTCCACCCCGCATCTTAGTGTTGCTCCAAGCGAAAATATAAATTTAACATTTTTTGTAGGAAATTTAGTTTACTTTAATTCCTTAGTGCAGACTTTTTCAACCTTTAGCCCTTGGTTTTCGAAATATTCGCGAAAACTAAAAAAGGGGTCCTTTAACCGCCTCTCCTGGCTTAAGCTCGTGGCCCTGGACTGGAGATTTTTGGTATGTTGGACCTGAGGGTCACCCCTGCCACTTACAAAAATAAGCCAGACTACACGATTTTTTTCATTTATTGACTGGACTAAATACCTAAATCCTTTTTTTTTTTTTTAATATTTGTATTGTATTCTATGCTGAGCCATGAAATTTTCTTAACAAACTTCAGATTCATATTTATAGGACCCGAAACATCATTTTGAAATGAAGGCATTAAAATACACCTTTCCCGCTACTGGGCGTTTATAAACATAAATTGGATTTTCAGCAAAAAAACATTGCTTTCAGTGAAATTACTTTATTAACTGACTTTGACAAAACTTCTTTGAAAGTACATTGATGCACTATTTTCCTTGGCCTAGAAGTGACTTTTTATTCAGATGGAATCATTTATAATTTAATAAACAAAATTCATTGAAATGAAATGAACATTATTATTATCAAATGTAATTACCTGTAACATTATTTAAATTTTACTAAAAAAAACGCATTCATTACTGAAAATTGTTTGTCGTTTAATCTTAAAGAATTGGGAGCTAGAAAGTTTCTCAAAATCTAGAAAACCCCAAATGCGAAAAATCAAAAAAAAAAAAAAAAAAAAAAAACACGGAGAAATCAAAGCCCTGAAATTTTAAAATTCTAAAAACCCAAAATCGAGAACACCCGGCCGACCGCGTGGCTGTTCCCTTGAAAACTTCAATAACTAAGAAATTACAAGAGGCTATCCTTTTTTGCTTTGCGCAAGAAATTAGTTACAAATTCAGTTACATAAGTCCCTCGATATCGAAAATGTGAATTACCGAAAATGTGAGTTTCTCTAAAATGTGAACCGCCCAAAACTTTACATTGTCATCTCTATAATGTGAATTTTCGAAATTTTCGGACTCTAAAATCTGAATTTCTTTTGTAATTTTTTTGTATTTTTTTTTCTTTTGTTAGTTTTGCGTTCGATATTAGAGACTTTATTAAGTATCTGGCGTTGTTGTTACAATCAGTTTTTTTTTGCACTGAAAAAAAGTTACAGTAATGTGAAACCCTCTAAAATCCGAATACGCCTTGTTTTAATTAGTTCACATAATCGAGGGACTACTGTATCAACATTTTTTAATTTTACCAAAAAGTCTCCACTAAAGTAAGGGACGTACAAATTTTTATACATAAACATTGACGGGATTTTGATTTTGAGTTTTTTCTTATAGATTTCCGGTATATTTAAGATTTTCTATATTTGGGGTTTTCAGGATTTCGAGGTTTCAGAACACTCTACCGACTCATTTTGACATGAGGCATCTACTTATTTTTTTTAAGACGATCTAAAACATCCTGCCTCACTTGGCTACCTCTTTTTCACCATGGATTGAGAGAGAAATTAAAACGAGTCGGCGAAGTATAAGTCTAATATGAACACAGTCTTAGATTTTATCAGTCTAAAGTTTATTTTTTTAAGCTAACATTTTAATAAAGATTATTTTTTTTTATTACGCAATTCACAAGTACCTACAAAAATTCTTGTTTTGTCATTCATTCGTATAATTAATAAAAGCTTATAAAAGAGAATTAAATGAAGTTAAATAAACACTTTTGTGACATGTATAGAGGACATTTCCGACAGCATTATTTTACTTGGATCAAAAAATCAAGGCTTTTAAAGACGAATGATGTTTTTTTGTTTTACCAACCAACAAAGGTTTAGTTTTCTTAATGATTGCAAATCGACCTCAAGGCTTCAACAGCAACAAACTTTACAAGTTGTGTGGTCAACAAAGTTATTTTGGTCCAACTTCATCATAATTTCATGTGATATGACACATAACACAGATATTATGATGGGAAAAGAATTCTATTCTTTTAACAATAATTTTTCTGTCTGCGCTCAAAGATCAAAAGTTAATTAAACACAAATCACAATCTTTGAGGTAAAAGTTAAAATGTTATAATTATTCCGTTGAATTCCAGATATCTCCATATTGGGAATAAAATAATTCGCACATTCGCATAATTGGCAATTAACAATTAAGGTATCCAATGCCTGATTTATATTTATTCTAACGCTCATATCGGTCACTTCATTAAATTGTCACAATAGATTTCGCAAAGTACAACAATAAATAATTGCTCAATTATCTCACAATTCCTCCGTAAATAAAGTATTTTTTTCGAATTAATCATTTCGTTTGTCTGAGTTTTTGATGTTGTTGTTGTTTTTTTAATATACGCAGCTTCACCCTTGAAACACGCATCATTGCATTGACACGCTGGCGAGCGTAACATTTTTCATTCATAAATGATTTTATATAACAAAATCGTTTTCAAGTATTTCACTAAAAGAATATCAAAAATGCTTGCGGATGTAGCTCATTCATTTCCGTCTGAGAATTGAGATACATTTCTTGATACGTGTATATTGTTTGATCTGAAGTTCAAGGCCGTTCAAGCCCAACTGTCTGGTATTTCCATTTTAATTATTCACTTAACTTATATGTATGTCTTTTATGGTCCATTCAAGAACGAGTTGTTACCAAAAATATCTTTGCAGATACATTATCGTTCATCATTGATACTACTCATGCGAATTGACGCAACTTCTTATTGGCGTTGTCGTCGCGTCGCGTCGCCATGACTTTCCTCGCACAAAGAATCGCATTTGTTGAAGCCTACTCTCATGATGGGAAAAATGTAAACAAGCCCAGAAGTACAAGTACAAAAAAAACAAGCAAAATGATGTAATACAGTGACGTGTTAACTAATTGCTTAGATCTATCTATATATACCAGTGTTATTGGCCAATTATAGAAGGTTGCTGCTGATTAAAAAAAAAAAATGATGATATTGGTGTGATAATACATGCATTTCGGAATTAATTCTTAATTTATTCAAATCACGTTTGGCCAGTGCGAAGAAGAGGACTGGTTTGATTCTTGTTTCTTTTGTTGGTTTTTCCATTCGACATGCATCAAGTTTAGTTTAATTTGAGGTTACATTAATGTATCTTTATTGATATAGATATTAAGTTGTTGTTGTTGTTGTTGTTTGATATATGAGAAATCCATGTAGGCAGTTCGATGAACTTTTCTTTGTTTTGGTTTTTGTTTCATTAAAAGTGAGGGGCAATATTTTGATTGTTGAGTAAGTCATTATAATGAGTAATAATCAAACTTTTGGAATTTTTAGTATCATTTTGTTCCTTTAACAAGTTTTAAATATGTAAATATAAATTATACCTTATTTTATTTGAGATATAAAGAAGCCAAGATAATGAAAAAGTAATTAAACAAAATACAAACGAAAATAAAAAAATACTAAAATTAATTAATGGCATTTTATTGTTACTTATTTTAATCCTCTGGAATCTATTAAAAAAAAACATGTTTGGGAGCATTAAGATTATTGCTTTTATAAAGACTAGGTATCAAATGTTGTATGTTTTTTTTTTTTTTTTAATAATATTTGTAATTTATATGATATAAATGACGTATAGGCAAAATTATGTAGGTATAGAGAATAAACTCTCCACTTTAAATATTTACATTTTGTATGATGATAAAAATAATTCCTAATTATAAAAATTCCTATGCAAAATTAAAAATTTCAACAAATTAAAAGCTCTCAGAAAATACCCCGGACTGTTTTTGGAAGGAGGGCCTGACAAATCTTCATACAAATTGCGGTATTCTTTTTCCAGGGAAAAACATTTGAACATTTTTGGAATTTCATGAATTTCAGAAGTTTTTTTCGAATATTTTTTTGGGGAAATTTTTCCACTTTGACGAAAAATCCCAGAAGGAAAAAAGCCAGAAAAGTATTTGGCGTTTGTATCCAAGATGAATAAGCAAAAAACCTCTAAAAATCAGTCCAAATATTGTTATTTGTCATCTTATATAGATTCAACAAATTGTACTTTGTATAAGTACGTGAAATAAGAGTATGTTGTGTGTTTCCCACATTAATTAAGAAACTCCCAGTTCGTCAAGGATAATTACAGTCAAAATCGGTTATAACGACATCGGTTATAAAGAATTATTATCGGTTATTGCGAACTAATCTCGAAGTCCCGGCCGAGGTTCATACAAATTGTAATAACTAAATATCGGTTTTAAAGATATCGCCTATAACGAATTATCGCTTATAACGAATATTAAAAAAAAATAAGCAGGAATTGGAAAAATCATGCATTTAAAATGATAAATTATAAATAAATAATTTTTGTCGAACTTCACATACTGTTTCGGAGAGGAACTGGAAGGTTAAATTTGTTAGTTCTTTTTTTTTTTAATGAGTTCAAAACGTAGAGTTTTCACGATTGAAGAAAAATCTGCAATAAATTTAAGGCTCGAAGCTGGTGATTCCAATAAAAGGTTGGCAGCAGAGTTTTCTGTATCGGCTTCAACAATCTCTACCATCGAAATTTATTTGTAAATAAATAAAAGTTTTGCTAAAATAAAAAAGTTTGTCCACTTTTTAATAAAAAACAAAAAATGGAAAATCGGTTATAATTAATGAATTTTTGTAAATGTAAATGCAAAATATTCTATTTGTACTTGTACGTGCTTAACAAAGATATTGTTAACAATTTTTTCTTCGAAATATAGAACTTGGACATAACCAGCATTTTGGAAACAGAATTTTACACTTACAGCATTTTGAACATACAGATATTTGGATATACAGAATTTTGACATACAGAATTCTGAAAAACAGAATTTTGGTCATACAGGATTTTGATAGCCAGAATTCTGACCCGCTCCCATTTTAGACATACGCTATCTTTTGGTGAACAAAATTCCGAAAAATGGTTATTAATGTTAATGGTAATGGGGGCTGCAGGCGTGTTTAGTATTTTACGGTGACATTTTCCACTCAGTGTTCTACATATTTTTAACATTTTACTTTGTGAACACTGAAACAAAAATGTACATAAAATTAGATAAGGCTTAAAAACATCTACATTCATAAGTTTTGAAAAAAGTGGAAAAGTGAAAAACGAAAACATGCTCTCGAGATACTTGTGTGCAAAAACAATATTTTAAATTTGTCAAAATTATTCGATATGACATATCAAACACAATTTTCCACAGTTCATGTTTTGTGTTACACTTTTGCACTTTTAAGGCTTTAAACTTCATGCATAAAGTGGAAAAGTGAAAAACCAAAATTATGTGCTAGATATACCTGTGCGCTAAAAAAAAGAGGACATATGTTTGATCTGCCATTTTAGATTGAATTTACGGATTGAAAATAATTTTTTTTTTCGAGCACGGGCATCTTTAAATAACGTTTTTGTTTTTCACTTTCTTGCAAATTGCAAAAAGGGTTGAATGTAATTAAGCATTTAGTCAAGTGAATTTATTCAAGTCATAAAAGGTTTTATTGGAACTTGTATTGTTTCGCCTGCTATGAAAATAAATAAAACGCCGAACCTGACCTGTTGGTTGACATAGTTATGTGTATGGAACAGTAAAACGCATCTGTAAAAATAGAAACAAGATGAAATTAATTTTGGCCGTGTTTTTTTGCAAGCACGGAGGAAATTGGTCGAAAAAAACGATATCGGGGATTACCGACGCCATCACAGAAAAAACATGGAGTTTTCATACAAAATATCGATAACATGTATGGAGCTCATGCCGGTAAGACAGTTTTTCTCCGAGCTTAAGTTAAGCACCGAAAATTCTCCGTGCTTAGTTATTGTTGTATTTAACACGTAAACTGTTGAGCCCCGACATCGTTTTTTCATCCACTTCCCTTCGGGCTTGCAAAAAAACACGGCTTTTGACTGTTTGTTAAAATATATTATATATCATACCTACTTAAAAATAATACGGAAGTAAAGGTAAAGTCGAAACAGTTTAAGTTCCAATCAACCAATCCACAGCATGCCATGCCAGTAATTCGTAAATTGGAGTCATAAGAGGTTGAACAATTCTTTGAACCAACTAGTGATGGACGATATATCGATAACTGTTACCAGGAACACGTTATTCGTTAGTAACTGTTATAACAGGTTATCCGATATCCAAGTTACCAGTTACCCTAACAGTTTATTTAAAATAACCGATAAGAAATAACTAACGGTGCGTACGGCGATGTTCGAAACGAAGCGAATACAGAAAAATCATACAACGCACCCATAATAACCGGATTGCTCAGATTCGTTAAGTTTTTGTTCACGTTTATCTTCGGACGAATGACAGATGACTATTTGTTGAAAATGTTTCCTATATTAATAAAAAGTTTTATTTTAGTAATATTTTATGTTGTTCATATTTTCACAATTCAAAAATTAATAACTACACCAAATAACAAGCAAATAAATAAAGAAAATTAGTACTATCAAAAATAGCTTGGCAGGTGCTTCCGTTTGGTTAAATCAATCATGGGTATTTTATGTCCTTGACAGATCAGAAGAAAACGGATCGTTCATTTTTGACATTAGCATCCGTTTGCTTTCGACTATTATAGTTGAGCCTTGAGGCTTTAACTGATAAGAAATAACCTTAAGCTTAAACGTTATTCGTTAATCGTTATTAACTTTACTAGTTCTTTGAATAATAACTTTTTATCTTACTTTAGACACTAGACATCGTATTTTCCGATATAACTCCTCACTTTTAAGTCATTAAAATCAGTTGGTCTTATTAATAAACATTGTCTAACTTTAGACAGCCGTCCAAGTTTTTAAAAAACCTTTCTAATTTTTGCCAAAGTAATCTATCTTTTTATCTTGCTTTAGACAACGTAATCTATTGTCTAAACCTAGAGAAATGTATATTTTTTTTTTTATTAAAAAAGCATATTTCCGACTGTTTCAAAATACTTAGACATAATTTAAACAGCCAAAAATCTAATTAATAAGACCAAGTATGTCCAACTTTGGACTCAAAAAAAAGATTACTTACAGTAAACTGGCAACCCTGAAACATTTTTCAAAATGTAGCCCTATTCAAGACCTATCTTTTGAGATATCGACCGGGGGGCAAAGGTCATCCGTTTACCCTCCAGAGCCTTTTTCCGATACTACTCCTCACTTTTTAGTCATTAAAATCCGTATGGTCACCCCTTCGACTTAAAAAAGAAAGATTGCTTTCAGTAAATTGGCAACCCTGAAATATTTTTCAAGATATAGCCCTATTCGAGACCTATCTTTTGAGATATCGACCGGGGTCCTGGGGTCACCCGTTTACACTCCAGAGCCTATTTTCCGATATTACTCCTCACTTTTTAGTCATTAAAATCCGTATGGTCACCCCTTCGACTTAAAAAAAAGATAACTTACAGTAAACTGGCACCCCTGAAATATTTTTCAAGATATAGCCTTTGAATAACCGATAAGAAATAACACTTAAGGCTTAAACGTTATTCGTTAATTGTTATCAACGTTACCAGTTCTTTGAATAACCGAGGAGTAATATCGGAAAATAGGCTCTGGAGGGTAAACGGGTGACCCTAGCCCCCCGGTCGATATCTCAAAAGATAGGTTGCGAATAGGGCTATATCTTGAAAAATATTTCAGGGTTGCCAGTTTACTGTAAGTAATCTTTTTTTTAAGTCGAAGGGGTGACCATACGGATTTTAATGACTAAAAAGTGAGGAGTAATATCGGAAAATTGGCTCTGGAGGGTAAACGGGTGACCCTGGTACCCCGGTCGATACCTCAAAAGATAGGTCTAGAATATGGATACATTTCGAAAAATATTTCAGGGTTGCCAAGTTACTGGAAGTTATCTTTTTTTTAAGTAAAAGGTTGAACATATTGATTTTAATGACTACAAAGTGAGGAGTAATATCGGAAAATAGGCCCTGGAGTATAAACGGGTGACCCCAGGACCCCGGTCAATATCTCAAAAGATAGGTTGCGAATAGGGCTATATCTTGAAAAATATTTCAGGGTTGCCAGTTTACTGTAAGTAATCTTTTTTTTAAGTAAAAGGTTGAACATATTGATTTTAATGACTACAAAGTGAGGAGTAATATCGGAAAATAGGCTCTGGAGGGTAAACGGGTGACCCTGGTACCCCGGTCGATACCTCAAAAGATAGGTCTAGAATATGGATACATTTCGAAAAATATTTCAGGGTTGCCAAGTTACTGGAAGTTATCTTTTTTTTAAGTAAAAGGTTGAACATATTGATTTTAATGACTACAAAGTGAGGAGTAATATCGGAAAATAGGCCCTGGAGTATAAACGGGTGACCCCAGGACCCCGGTCGATATCTCAAAAGATAGGTTGCGAATAGGGCTATATCTTGAAAAATATTTCAGGGTTGCCAGTTTACTGTAAGTAATCTTTTTTTTAAGTAAAAGGTTGAACATATTGATTTTAATGACTACAAAGTGAGGAGTAATATCGGAAAATAGGCTCTGGAGTGTAAACGGGTGACCCCAGGACCCCGGTCGATATCTCAAAAGATAGGTCTCGAATAGGGCTATATCTTGAAAAATATTTCAGGGTTGCCAGTTTACTGTAAGTAATCTTTTTTTTAAGTCGAAGGGGTGACCATACGGATTTTAATGACTAAAAAGTGAGGAGTAATATCGGAAAATTGGCTCTGGAGGGTAAACGGGTGACCCTGGTACCCCGGTCGATACCTCAAAAGATAGGTCTAGAATATGGATACATTTCGAAAAATATTTCAGGGTTGCCAATTTACTGGAAGTTATCTTTTTTTTTTAAGTCGAAGGGTGACCATACGGATTTTAATGACTAAAAAGTGAGAAGTTATATCGGAAAACTTGCTGTCTAGTGTCTAAAGTAAGATAAAGTTAGATCACTTTAGCAACAAATCAAAAAGTTTTTTTTTAAGCTTTGACGACTGTCTTAAGTTAGACAGTGTTTATTATAAACACAACCAAAAGTAAAATAACCGTTACTGAATAACTGCTAAGGATAACTGTTACTACAAAATAACGGCAACTGTTATAACTGTTACCCAAAAATAACCGTTTAGGCCATCACTAGAACCAACATTTCACAAAGCTAAGTGCTAAGATGACTTTATGAATAGTATGGTCAATGTGTGTCATAGAAAACTAAGGGCTCACTCTGTTGAGATCTAGCTGAAAGAGGGAAATGGTTATAGGCAAAACTTGGTCTAATCGGCCGGCGCGGCGGCGGTAAGATATATGAATGTTCGATAATGATGTTAATATCGTTATGCTAAAAATGGAAAGAAGAGGCCCTAAGAGGCTGCCTTGCGGGAACCATAGAGGTATCTAAGAAGGGGGTGGAGACGGCAAGTCTGAAATGAACATGAACGAGTGATTTATTCATACTCTGAATCTAATCTACTTGTTGGTTGAGACCGTAGTCCACCCTGGACTGTAAGCGCCATTTAAAGTAAAGTAAAAGTAAGAATCTAATCGACTTGACGAACGACATTATGTTCAATTTGCTATTTTTCAAATTTGACATAAATCGGATCACCCGTTGATCAAAGTAGAATGTAGAATTACGGACGCTCAGACTTTTCCACGATCCTAATCTTATGTTAATATGTTTAATTAAGACCTCAAGTTTTTTTTTTTTCACGAAACCATTACTTTGACTGCAGAACAATTAAATAAGGCTAAAGACCTTTATTTACTTTATCCAATAAATCTTATTTAAAAGCTTAAGATAAATTAAACTCTCAAAAGACACAATCCAAGTGTTATCTTCTTTGTAAATAAAATAGTTTTGTCACGATAAGGTTATAAACAATAGATCGCATACCATTGGCAACAATTTCGCTCATGACATTACAGTCCAGACTAAGAGGTTGGATTTATACAGGGTTAATTGGATCAATCGTGATGTTTGGTACCGATATGAAATGATCCTCGTCATTCGGTCGTCGTAGCGTAGCACCATGACCCACTCCAAAGTCAATGTTAACCTTATTTTCGTGACTTGGGAACACACTTTATAGACCATGAAAAAAAAATGCCATAAAAAAAATCCTTGACTACTTAATAATTATTCTAGAATCTCGTGCTATGCTCCAATTTCCAAAGTCTGGAACATTTTTCTTGGAAATCCATTAAAGGAGTATTTTCAAGAGTATATATAAAACAAATCGTGCGTTAATTAAGGGACCCCATCATCTAGTACCTTATACTTAAAGCTAGAAATTGTCCCTTTGTTGCCACATGCCATAAGTCTTGGGGTCTTTATCAAGGCGGCGAATATTGTTAAACAACGAAATCGGACAATTTATTGTTTTAAGTGCCAGCAAACATCTTCTGTGTACAACAACCCGCGTTTGATTTAAACAAATGAAGTAACGCGCGCTACAAAAACAAAAAAAAAAAAACAAAAAAAAAATCCAAACCCCTTCTATCCGACACCAGTTCCCCCGATGCCCTGAGATTGACACTATGTATGTACCTGCAAAGTAACTGGCATTGATGCAGTCAACTTCTTGGCCTAGGACAATCTGACGGTTGGCTCTGGCTCGGTTGTGGATTGTTGTGGAACAAAAAATTCAATTAACATATTTTATAGAACAGTGGGCTGTGTTACATTTGACATCTGAAAACTATGGCGGCGAACAAATGAAAACAGGGCTAGGCGGCAGCGGTAAGATTCTACTGGACATAAGAATGTCCGAGTGTCCAGCCGTACGGTTCCACCTTCAACAATATATTGTTGACGTAAAAACATTGGTTCGAACGTCATGAAGGGCCACCTACTCTTACTCCCCGCCATCCACTTGGATAGCTATAAGATGATAAAATTCGCGCAATGGGTCGCCTTAATGATGCTCTGGATACATTTTTTGGATTTTTTTTTCGTTTCTAGATCAACTTTGATTTTGAAAATTGAAACTCGGACTGAGATACTTTTTTCTTTGGACGCTGTCAGTCTTGTATTGTGTTGTGTTGATTTTTGAAGATTTTCAGTTGACTGTGTTTCAGTTGTCTGTTTTACTTTCGAATGAACTATCCGTCTATATTCTATTCATCTTCTTTTTAGATATTTCGCTTCTTCATCCGATTATAAGTATAATGTTGATCTTTCCTCAAAAAAAGGTGGGGAACACTTGTATGTGGTTTTAGACGTTTGGAGGGAGTCTGCTCTATTTTCTTTTCCGACAAAAAGTCTGTGGGACAAGTAGGTATCTATTCTTATCCTCATATACGTAGTATGAAACACTTAAGGTATTTTTTTAGGAAATGGTAGGTAAATAAGATGGGATTTAACAATTCCTTGACATTGCCTAATTACTGGAATAATTGATTGTTCAAGATCAAACAGCTTTTATAACTTTACGGTAGAACAGAAGCTCAAGGGAGGGCGCCCTTGAGTACCGTGGGTACCTTGAAGTTGGGGACACGACAGCTCATATAGAAATAGGGCCTAGTTATTTTTCGAATTTCAACCATTCTAGTGCGTGTTATTGGCAGGATAGGAGCGGACCTTCAATTTGCTGCCGAATCCAAACGGCTAAGGATGTGAATCGCTTTTTATGTGGAAATCAAACTTAGGCCTCCGGCATGATAGTCTTACGCAGTAACCATTATGCCACGGCTTCTACAGTGGAGCATTTACGGTCCCATTATAAGGCCATCTTGCAGCAAAACGCTAGGATTTATACAAATTTGCAAAGAGGGTTAGGGACAGAATCCCGAAAACACAAAATCCCGAAAATCCATTATTCCGGAACTGAAATCCCGAAAAATTTTATACATATAAAATGAAAAATTCACGCTACCTTTACTTTCTCTATAAGTTTTTGTTCAATAAAAGTTTAATAGACGATTTTGACGTGTTTTTTAAAATAAATTAAAAGAAAATATACATTTTTCAATTTTAGTTACGGGATTTTGGGTTTTCGGGGTGTTGGTTTTTCGGGTTTTTGGGATTTCAGGATTTTTGGTTTTCGAGATGTTAGGTTTTCGGGATTTCGGTTTTTCGGGATTTTGGGTTTTCGGTATTCTGGGTTTTCTGGATTTAAGGTTTTCGGAATTTTGGGTTTTCTGGATTTTGGGTTTCGGGATTCTGTCCGAATCCCTTGCAAAGGGCCTAGCTTACATAAATATGTGTTCAAATGGAAGTGCAGTATTCTTCATTCTAGCGCCTTGAATGAAAACCTTTTTGTGTTTAGATACTTTTCTTGTCGAACCCATAGTACTGAAATGGTTTCATTGAAATGACAATGTCGTTGGTTGTCTTTGGACTTCATGTGGCATTTTGCATATATGGGCAAAAGAAGACTACAAGAAGGATCAGAGCAAGGATAATTTTTATCAGATTACCGTAAGGTGAACCAAAAAAACAATGTTATACACGAGTGAAACTAATATTGGGATTATTTAACCCCTCAGACAACATCCATAGCTACATCAGCACTCAGCATGAGTATAAAAATTGTTTGGTCTATAAAGCCCTCAACAATAGGCCAGACAACCAACTTGAGACAGTTCGATGGAGTTCCGTGATATCTCCGGAGCAACTACATGACACATTCAACCTCGGTCGCATTTGGTTTTAGTTATATATTTTTTTTTTTATAGAATTTAATGGATTTAACGATGACATTGTCCACCAGGTCCAGTGACGAATAAAATTCTCTAAAGACAGAGAGGGTGACTGACTGACTATATGTAGCTTCTGCTGGATGTAGCCACTAATGCAAACACTATGTTTCTTTGCGACTGGAATGGCGTCGAAATCGTAACAAACATAAAGTTGGATTTGGATGGAAGTTGAAGGTCGTTTTTGTGACAGAAACAAAAAAAACTATGACTGTGTTTCCAAGATTAATAGAAACCACACAATTGTTGGACGAAGTGGAAGGAGTCTAGCGCCAAATCGAGAACTGATGATGATGATGCACAGCACATGTGAAAGATTAAAGTGAATGCAAGTGTTTTGGTTTTTGTATTGAAATGATTGAAGACAATGCAATGAAGAAGGTGCTGTTCTGGTCACAACCTATGCAGAGAGGTAGATCTTATCTCTCAATCAGTATATACCTCTGTTACTGAGACCTTCTGATTCTGATTATATTCAACGACATTGTTGACAGTTTTGGACAGACATTTGACATACAGAGAGTTGACATGGTTAGATTGCACTGCACTGCAGGACATTTTTTTTTAAACAATGTTATACAAGTTAATATGATTACCTATCTAAAATAATTGTTTACTTAAACACTACGCTCAAATGCTTAGATGACTTCATATATGGGAAACGTTTGAAAGAAAAAATTATAACAAATTATAAGCAGATTGAGATCTTTATTAATCTCATAAAAAAATTAAAATAAATTAAAAGCTGTGGAAAATTCAGACCTGTTTTAGATTTCCCAGCCTCTTCCACCTTAAAACAATTTTTTTTTGTCATGGCTACTGATGCCTCTTGCGAGGAATTGACAAATCCTCTGAATACTAACTCTTCTCATGAATAAGTGCTTCTCATCTTAGCCGTTCAGATTTGGCAGTATAAACTGTAGGTCCCCTCAATTTCTGTAAAAAAAAAAAAAAAAACGCACACCAGGAATGATTAAGAGAGTTGTAAGTCACTAGGCCACTAAATGAGCTGTCGCGCCACCAAATTCTGTTCCACACAATGACCAAAACTGCCAACTGTCACAATTTGCCAAAACCGGTTCCAGACTCCATTAATTCGGCAGTTTTGGGCAAAAGAGGTGCTCACGAGAGAAAAATAATTGTCCCTTCCTAACAATTTCTCCAAGACTTTTATTTGGGTAGAAAATTGTAAGTTTGAGTTCTGCCAAAAAAATGGCAGTTTGAATTCAAATAAAAAGTTTGTTCCGCAGCGAGTTTCAAACTGTTTCAGACCGCCAGATTTAGTCATTTTTAGTCCAAACCGTTCCACAGGTCAAAAATTGTGCTAAATTTTCTTGCTTAAGAGAGCGCTCACGAGAGTTTTACTCTCTCTTCCCCTTTTTGCCAGTTTTAGGCCGAGAAATTTCTTCTGGCTATTTCTTGCTAGTTGGCAAATGTCACGTTTATTTATGTCAGAATAATTTTCGTAAAATTTGTGTCACTTAGCAAAAATCTTTCTGAAGAAGAATACATAATATGTATGTAGAATTAGTAAATGGATGTTTTTTATGTATTGAAGTGTTTTTATTCGACTAAAGATCCTTTAATTTTTATATTAATAAACTTGATATAAGTAGGTATACGTTTATTTTTGTTAAAATTTCAATTTAGAAGATCAATTTCTCACGTTGATCTAAGGCAGAAAAAATGGTAAGAACTGGTGCAAATTAGTGCGTAATCCGTTCCCGACATTTTGACAGTTTTTCTTCACTGGCATTCCATCCTCAATCCCCAGATTTAGTGCGAAAAATGTCGCGAACAGACTTAATTACAATTACAGACTTTTTTGGCAGTTTACTTCTCTCTGAGAGAATTTAATCCCCATTCCCCAAAGTTTGACAGATTGTCCAAATCTTCCGAGAAAATTCTGGAACAAAGCTTATGTTTCACTTACTTGCTCTTATATTCGATGAAACATGGGAACATACAAAAATAGACCAAATAATTAGCTTCTGAAAACCACTTTTTTAGATTTATCCATAATTGTTAGTTAATTTTTTTTATTTTTTTTTGTGGTTATAAAAAAATATGTATTTTCCATTATTATTTGAACTACTTAGCAACAACAGATCGAATATAACAAAATCGGTCCACCCCTTGCGACCACTTTGGTGATTATATAGATACACAGTTTAATCAAATTTTTGAGAAAATTTGAAAAACAGCAATATTTGTAGTTAAATTGATAAAGGGGACAGTTATATTTGCTACTTAGCTCCTTACATAGTCTTGAGGTTTAAGTCTTTTGCAACTCACCGCGACGACATATTATGCCCTACTACACCATTCTATTTATCATCTTACACGTTTCCTTGATTGCATCTCATAAAACCCACAACGAATCTTTGCTTCATAATATAATTCTGCGGTTGATTCCCGGATTTGTTAACCTAGAAAAAAATCCCATCCTCTTACGAATAGTAAAATTACTCCTACGCATCATGCGCGTAGTGCATACGCTACAGGAATAACCCATGACGCAATTACAAGTGTGCGCAACCGTATAGCCTAATTTAGAAACAATCATCCATGCCGCATTGCACGTTAACCGAGCTAATTTACAGCTGACAGGATTATGAGAAGATCAAGCCGCCTTAATATTATATGTACCTATATACCTGTAACATGTCAAGAGCGGCTGGCCATACCAAGATGATCGCATCAAGAAATTGTACTGTACGGTGTCGAGATTTATTCGACTTAAGTGCATCACAAATATGGAGTGTACCTTGACTAAAGGCGTATTTTGTACATTTTGTAATAGTGTCCCCATTTAAATGTGAAATATGGGTCACTTATGTCTTTTGTGAAATGACCAGAAATTTAATATGTTGCTGCAACATGTTGCACAAACGTAATATTAGTTAAACAAAATCGATTTAAGTTAAATTCCTAGGTTGAAGAACATCTTTAAGATTTTTAACGTAATTAATAGTTAAGATACTGAAACTTAACTATTAATTACGTTAAAAATCTTAAAGATGTTCTTCAACCCACCTGTTGACTGTGATGCTGCCTATTGATTAATGATCCCCGATAGTGCTGACATCGTTTGAAGGAGTAAACCAGTATTAATTAGAGAGCCCTTTAGCGTTTGGCGCACTGGAGGTCGTTTGATATGCGCGTATCTATCTTTCAATAGAGAAAATATCCTGAGCTGACTATCGGATGCAGTGATTGAAGTCTTTTGATATTGAAATGATTATCTTCTTCTAATAGAAAAATTGAAGCACTCAGTTGTGCCTTTGAGAATTTAAGTGGTAAAAATGAAAAGTTTACAAAATTTTTACTTTTAGTTTAGACGAGAATACATAACATATACGAAACATTAATGTAAAAACGATATTCTCAAAAAAAGAAATTAAGTGGACACAAATATGTTCTTCAGTATTTTAGGCTTCGATATTTGAATTTGAATAAAAAAACACACTTTACTATTTGATCATCAATTCATTATCTCAGCAATTAATAACGCCAAAAAAAAATTAAAAATACATAATGATATTGAATGCATTATTAGCATTGGACTTGGGTCTTGCAGGCTAATACTGCACCAATATATATCATTAAAGTTTTAAATTAATCAATTGAGTCCTAAATATTCCTAAACATTGAGTTATTATAAATAAAATGATAGTGACAACACTTTTAATGAAAAAAAAAAGAATCAAAATCTTACAGGCATACATATCCAGTGTACTGAGATGTATTCATACTTACTGCCTAAACAGAATAGAATACTGGAACTGGAGCCGCAGACGAAACTGGAAGAAATGTCAAAAAGTATCGTACGTTATTTTTTTTTACGTGCCCACAATGCAGTTATACAGCTTTGAAAGTATTTTGAAAAAACAAAAACAAAACAATATTCTTGTGTACAAGCTCAGAATTCACATTTTTTGTTTCCAATAATTTTCCTTTTAATAAATAATAGTTTTCGCGATACAAATAACCACAATATTTTTTTCCGACCCAAAAAGTTGGTTTTTTTTTACAATCTGAAACGTCAAAAATGCCGTACGTGAAAAGTTAAAAGTTGGTGAACTCTTCCGTCTGCGGCTGCAGCTCCGTATGCGGCTACGTTCCGTTGTGTTCACAACATTGAATTTGCGTGTATTCAATATTTTGACAGCTATTCCAATTCTGGCTCCAGTTCCGTTTCCGTCACCATTCTGTTCAGCCAGTTAATCTTTTGAGTGCTCAAACCCCCCTTCCCGAAATTTATGGAATACAAAATTAGAATAATCAACTTTCAATAAAAACAAATCTGCGCTACGAAACACAATTTTCATTTAAATATCAATTACTCAAAAAATATATAGTTTTTTAATATTTTGTCCCTCTTACTGCATCGGTTTGGATGAGGAGAGTCTGGCAGGTGGGATGTGTTGCGTTTTCCTGGGAGCGTACCTTTTCTAACGGTAATGATTTTCAAAGTCATTTTAACAGTCTAAATTTTTTTCTTATTGAGTTATAAAAACTATTTTCAATATAAATGTGCATGTCTGGCATTGCAAAATTCTCGCCAGACGCAATTTTTTATTGAAGGAAAAAAAAAATTATTAAAAAACAAAATTATTAAAAAACAATGGCAACACTTACAATTCATTAATTTAGCTTTTTAAACTTTAAGCTTTAGAATGTATTCTTTGATTATGTTCTTAAATTATTAAATTTAAGTGAATAGTTTTTGAAATATTCAATTTCAAACTCGAAATTCAAAAAAAAAAAAAAAACAAAAACAAAAAAAAAAGTTAATGTTAATATTTTTTTTCTTAAAAATTTTACATAATTAAGTACCAGTTTCGCTTTCGGTATTCAATACTCATACCTCAAAATATTTTCTTTTAACAGTCTTAATTTTTTTCTCATCTGGTCTTACAAACTATTTCCAATATTTATTTATCAGTCGGGCTAGTGTCTGACGTTGCTAAAACCTTGCCAGACACTATTTTGTAACTTAAAAAAGAGCATATTATGATATATTATGATAATTAAAGTCCGTTCTCAATATAAATAAGTAAAGGAATAAAAGAATAGAATACAAGTAATACTAAATTTTTTGAGAAAAACTTACAAAATAAAGGACCATGAACAGTTTTGTATGGGCTTTGGACCCGCTCTCAAAATTTGCTCAATAGTGATGAAACTTGTGTCATATGAAAGCCCAAAGAGAGTACTTTATTTGAGCATATTGCAGGTAAATTGAAATCGAGCGTGAAAGTGAAGTTTTGGTATCATTTTATAAAAAAAAGTATTTAAAAAATAAAAAAAATTATTAAAACGAAATGGCAACACTTACTAACAAGTGTTTTACTTTTTTGAAAGTTTTATTCATAAGAATAATTAATTTATTAATTAATTTAAAAAAATGCCCAAGTTTATTTTTCTGAAATTAAAACTTCTTAAGTATCACATATATTTTTATTGCAGAAAACAGAGTGCATTCAGAGTCACAGAAAAATCCAAAATATGTTGGTTGTGAATTATAATTTTTTTTTTAATATCTGCCTACCTTCGGTTATTTCCTAGAAAAGCAAAACAAAAAAAAAAAAAACAACACAAATCATACCCCATTCAACTTCCCACCCCACTGTCTAAACTAGGCCCTGGAGATTGATTTCTGAAATTGATAAAGAATCACTTTCCATCTGTTGAAGTAGAAAATTTATTTGCCCATCAACACAACGTATCACTTGACAGAGTCAATAAAAAACCATAATTGCAATGTAAATCCGTAGACATTTCGTCGTTAGACCTTCCTGAGCTCTGAGCTGCAGGATGTCGGATTTCTAAGGGTCTTTTTTTGTTTTTTTTTTTGTTTGACAATCTTTCGTTCTCACTCACAGTTGTTGTTGTAGTTGTTGTCGTTCTATAACTGAGTGACAGACTTAGCATCACTCTGATCTCTTGTCTATGTCCACCACAACACATCACGCAGCTATCATGACCAAGAAATACCAACTAATATGCTTAAGAACAATAAATTCTATAGCAATTGTCCTCTCAGTACCTACACTATCTATGCACCTATCTATAAAGCCAAGGCCTACACTAGCTGAAGCAGAGAGCCGCCTATCTTTGAAAACAAAAACTCTATAGTGGAAGAAACAAATATACTACCGCCATAAACTTGAGTCAAACTATGGCAAACCCCAAGGAGTTATTGAAAGGTCCCCCGGACATGGGGGCAAATGCGTTTGCCCAAAGGGATAGATACTTTTTTTTTTTATCGTATTTTCGCATTCTAACCTAGAACTCTGTTTTTGCGCAGCTCTATAAAGTTGTGTTAGTTGTGGTAGGCTAAGGAACAAAACGCGCAATGGCGCGATGGCACAACACAGCTGAGCCGGATGGGCATTCTTCAGTTCGTCTATGTCTAGACGACCGATCAGAGTTCGTCTAAGATGACGACGACGTTTATGTGTATAATCTGTGTGTTTGTAGAGAAAAACATTTGGTGGGCAAAATTTATTTGCGGTGAACATATCAAATAGAAATAGTAGAAAGGTCCGCATTTATTTTATTCTGGGCCCCATCAATTATATGTCATTTTCCTAATTAATTAAAAAATAGAAAATATTTAAAGAGAGTTAAATTCAGAAAGAGAGTTCAAATTTAAATCCCAAATATTGAATACTTAAACTGTGGTATGAGCTGAATTTGAAAACTGTGGACTTAATTTTTGATATGTTACCACAGACAGTCGGAAGTGTATAATTTCACGTTAGGCTTTCTGCACACGAATTGTCGTGTTAAGATTCGTAATGTAGCGACGATTCAGCTACGGCTAATCTCCTGCACATGAAACGTCACGTCATATATCATATTTTCAAACAATTTTACAATTTTGGTATGTATTCGACGTTTTACTTCAAGCTGTATACGCCTGCCGATTGACATTGTTGTACGTCCGGCGATTTGCAGTTTCTGTGCTGCGACGAAAACATGCAGCTTACACCTCGTGTATGCAGTCGTCTATTAAAAAAAAACGTGAGATACACACAAGCTCCATACAAGCCGCAAACATTCGTTTTAGGGGTCTATGACGACACACTTCGTGTACAGAAGGCAGCTTTTTCCAATGCAGCGAAAATAAATTTTCACAGGTTCTTATGAGGGCTGACATATTCTAGGCTCTGCACGATATCTCTATTTCTAATTTCGCTGCATGGGAAAAAGCTGCACATCTGTTTTCGGCTTTAGTGTATTACTATCAATTCCGGAACTCGCTGCTATCCTAAAAAAAAAAAAAATTGACAAAACTTCTTGTAGCGCCTACTCTTTAGGTGCTTCATTCCGGCCCTGGGCCACATACCAGTCACTTTGTTTATAGACTGATGCGATAGTGTAGGTATGGCGCTGTCTTCATGTCCAGTCCATGTCATTCGCTGTCATCGTTGCATATTATCATGGAGTTCAGATTGGGGTCCAGGACATTATAGTAATGTGGAAAATCAAAAGGCACAACAAATAAAATAAAAAGGGAAACTCAAATTCGCTTTCTTTGGTTTTATTGGAAAATGCGTGTTTTTGGCGGATATTTATTGCGATTTTTTTTTTTTTTTGGGTTATATCCGCGGGCGCAAGTATCTAACAAACCACACAATAATGTCCTTGCGGGGCCAAGTCGTCAAAGGGCAAAGATGGTGTTGACATCAGAAGATATGCCACTATATAAACAAACATACAAGAATATGTTGGTCATATGTTAAATCGAACAAGACATTGGTGTTTTGGCTATGGTGTGGTGCAAAATGGCACTGTGGGTTAAGGAATATGCGTGCGTGCTAGAAACATTCGTCCTCTATAACCAATTGAGATCTTTCGATCAGAGTGGGCACACCGACACGGCTTGTTCGAACATTCTAATCAAAGTGTTTGTTACATAAAATCGACCAACGATGGAAGGTTTGCCTTTATAGGAAAGCTGAAAAGACAAAGAGTTAACACAAGTTGTATCTGGGATATCTGAGGTAATACATTCATGTTAATTAATAGGAATAAAATGTTTTTTGTTTTTTAAATGATGGCCGTAAGGACTATTTAGCCAGACTAAGTGCTTTTGTAGATTATTGTCAGCCTACATAAGACAATACAAATAAATAGGCACATTTCTGTTTAATTTTATGTATTATGTTCATATAAATTGGATTTTATCGATGGCCTTATCCATAGCTCATTTCAAGAAGGTTACTTGTTTAACCTGAGTATTTTTTTTGAACTACAAAGAAACCGTCTTCATAATTTAAGAATTCTAGTTTCTGTAGTGGTGTACCTTACTTACCTAATAAAAAAATAAAACACTCTCCAAATTTTGGAGACTCTTTTTCATACTTTTTTGTAGGTAGAATATTTTTCCCCAAACAGGGGGATAAATACACATTTTATTTGGATCCTCTTTTCCTAAAGTCCAGAGAGCAGCTAAACTTTTAGAAACACACCTTCAGTTGGAATATGGGATTATTTCGCATTCGTGAATATATGAAAGAGAGGGGGGGGGGGGGGAGGGGGTTGATTATAAACTGTTGCAAACCATCAGATTCGGTGAGGCCAATAAATTATAGTAATACATTTTTTTTTTACTCGGCCTCAAGGCTTAGCTAGGGTAGGGATGAAGCGATACCTTAAAAGTATCAAGTACTTATCCTCGATACCGGTTACTGGACAAAAGTTATCCGCAGAACTAATTCTAGTTATAATAATAGGCTTGTTTTTTTCTAATTTATATCGGCTTAGACAAAAAATTATTTTACAAAATATAACGTGTTGACTGAAACTGTAAATAATTCTTAATCTTAATATCTATCAAGGATTATCGCATTGAGCTAGTTAAAAATTGATATTTGTCAAGGTTTATATTCTTAATTTGCATACATTTTTTATCTAGGCTAAGGAAATGTGAAAAAAATAAGCCTTAATAAACATTCACGCTAACGATAAACTGTATAATTTAATTGCTATGGTATTTTTTAAATTATTTTGCTTCAAATTAAATAGGAAAAATTTTATAAAATTATTACTGATATAATTTTGAAGACTATATACAGGGTGTCCGGTAAAGATTGGATAATCCTGAAACGGCGTATAGCCCACTTTGACTGCTCCGAAACCGGAAATAAAAAACAGCTAAGTCAAAGGGTACTCAAAACTGTAGATTAAGAAAAAATAATAATAACAATACATACTTACTTTACTTTACTTTAGATGGCACTCGCAGCCTAGGATGGACTACGGCCTCAACCAACAAGGCCCTCCAGCCAGCTCGGTCCCTGTTTCAGCGTAGAAAAAAAAGGGCTGCCTCGTCGTTGTCCGTGAAGATATTTGCATCCAGGGTTTCCATCACACTGAGGTGTCTTGGATCGGGATGTCGTTTAAAATCAGATGGATATGTTTTTAATATTCTGCCTTAAAAACCGCAGTGTGATCGTGCATAAGATAAATTTCGTGCAACCCATTCTATTTTTTAGTTATTTTAGTTTATTTATTAATATATTTTATCAAGAAAATGGCACAACAGTTCATGAAGAACTACGGCCTAGTGACTTACGACTATCAACCATTCCTGTGTGCGTGTCTGAAGAAATGTAGGCGACCTACAGTTTATTGCCGGATCCGAACGTCTAATATGAGCGGCACTTTTCTATGACAAGAGATACTCTTGGAGGTTTTGTCAATTCCTCGCAAGAGGCAGTAGCGGTTTTTTTTTTTTTTTTATTATTAGGTGGCGAGGCTGGAGATTGAACCCCAGACCTCTGGCATAACAGTCCATCGCATTAACCATCACGCCACTGCTATACTAGGAAAAGTCTTAAATTAATTTAAATTACAACATTTCTTGATTTTATATTTATTATTATTTATTACAATATAATAAAAAAAATTAAGGCATTTTATTACATTTCATAATCGTCAGTTAGATTACAGCAAGCACTTAACATAAACTCAAATTCATTATCTAATTCTAAAGGACTCAACGATTTCCATTTGTTTGTGCTCACACTGTACTCGAACACTTTCTCTCTCTCACGAATATAAATTTTATTTCCAACAACAATGGTTTGTACTGGTGAGCAAGCGTGGGGAAGTGGTGCCATTTTACACCAGGTTTCATTGCGTAGGTTGTAGCGTTTAACAGTTGTGACAGGATTATTTATGCTGCTCTCATAACCACCAAATATGTACAAAAATCCTTTGACCGCAGCGAAGCCATAACAAAAAAGTATCTTTTTTTCAATTTCTCTTGAAGTCCATTCTTTTGAAGAGGGATCATAGGTTTGCAAAACACCGTTAGCAAAATCATTAATGTATAAAATCTTATTGTCGCTAGCTATGTATTGATCCATATTGTATGGTTTATATGGGTTTTCTATATCATGCCATGTGTGTGTAGCAAAATCAAAAATCTCCATGGTGATAGGATCTCCCATTCTATTAACATCACCTCTATAAGCACATAAATATCCTTTTACAGATACTACGCTTCCTTCACATCGACCTTTTTTCATAGGAGGAAGATCAATCCACTCTGAGGTGTACAGGTGATAATATTGGGCTCTGTTTGAAAAAGCTTTGTTTGCATATCCACCGATTAAAAAGAGTTAATAATCGATTACACTTGATGAATAAAAGATTTCTTTTTTTCGGAAATCTGCATCAACGTCGATGGACCATGAATTTGTTTTCGGATTAAATGTTTCAATGTTTATTATTCCGCAATTATAGATTTTTATGTTTACAAGCTTCTCAGGCTTAGATTTTGGTGCCATTGTCTGGAAATATGGAAAAAAATTAAGAAATTTATTTAAAAAATATCATGAGATAGAAATACAACAAAAAATAAATTCGTATGGGTACTCCTTTAATTTGCTCTTGTATATTGCGCGTTGCAATGAAGGATGACTTGTGATGGATTAACATTGACTTGTATTTCAATTTATAGATAAAGACAAAGAAAAAAATTTATAATTTAACTTGTCATCACTAAAAAGTAATTTATAAGCGGCAAATACATTAATTTTAAATTATAATGAAACTGGAATGAATTGAATCAGAACAGTTTTTTTTTTATTTTTTTCTGTATTTCACAACATTGTAAAAATCGGGAACTATTGTTTCATAATCACAAAAATTTAGCTATCCAGTCATAGACATATACCTAGAACTTGGCGTTACCTATTTTAGATGTCTTTAATTTTCATAACTTACTTGCTTCGCACATCAAGTTTTTTGGATATAGGTGGAATCCCTATCATTTCTCTCCTTCTCTCTCTTTAAACAAAGGCAGCTCTCTTTTTAACTCTTTCTTTTTTCGTCAAATTACATTGTGCTGCAAAATGAAAAAAATTGCACGAACTTTTGAAGTGACATAGTAGAGGTTGCAGGCCTATTCGATTACATCACGAACCCATACTTGAAAACTTTCCTATACCCTCAAAATTTCAATTTATTGTTAAAAAAACCGTTTTCGTGTGATTTCTCGCACTCCACGATTTTTAACTCGGCCATATTTCATCCGATTTATAATTTATTTACGGTTTTAAAAAGAGGAGTAATAGCCCTTTTCAAAGATGTATATATAAATATGTAGTATTGGCAATAATATATGTAGATTACTTAAAGGTTATCTGGAACTAACACTAATTTTCCACGTTTTTTCAAAGTTTGAAGACCGTTTTTGGCAATAGTTTCCATTACGTTTTTTCTTTGGTACCTATATTTCAAGTGATTTTTTTAATGAGTCAAACAAGCTATCGTTCTTAAAAATCAGTACACAACTGTTTAAGTTATGAATTTTGCAAAATCACCTTGATCATACAATTAATATAAGGTATTTAGATTTCAATGTATGATGCTTTGGGAAATAATTCCAAGGCGTTATTTTTCCTTTAATAAAGAGTATCCAGTTCACAAGCCGAAAACCACATTTTCACAGTTGCAGCTGGCGTTGTTTGGCCGCCATTTTGTTTTTAAAAATTATTTTGATTTTCGCAAATAACTGGCGTAGTTTTTGACCCAAAAAAAAAAATTGTAGGTAGGTTTCACAGTCAAATTCGCTTAAGTGAAACCCGCTTAATTAAAAAACCCGCTTAAGTAAACAACATAGCTAAACTCCGTGCATTTTTTGACAAATTAACCACAAATAACTGCACTTTACTGAAACCAGCTTAAGTGAAAAACTTGAAATTTTATATTTTTATAGTAAAAGTAAGTGAAAAAAAAATAATCAAATTAACAAAAATCAAACAAAAAAAAAGTAATGAGCAGACTTTAACCAGGCTATTTCATCGTTGTTGTTTTGTTAATAAAGACAAAATTTTTGTCTTAGAAACTTATTCTTCTTGTTCAAATTCAGGTTCAAAATCCTCTTAAGTGAAACTTTTTTTCAGTTATCCAAGGTCCGCTTAAGTGAAAAACCCGCTTAAGTGAAATAATGATTAGGATTTTTTGTCGTTTCAATTAAGCGGGTTTGACTGTACTACAATCTTGTTGTAAATTTAATTTCCTACAAAATATTTTAAGTCACTTTTTCCGATAATTACTTACTTTTGTTAAAAAGCTACAGTGTATTTTGTTGTTAAAAGTTAGGGCTTGACTTTTTACATTCGTCATATTTTTTTTCATCATAATGCACTGTATGTAGTGAAAGGTAATGTGAATTTTTTAAAATGCATAACATTTTCATGTGTGAACATTTTGAATGTCCAACTTTGGGCCACGCATATGTACAGTTCTTAACAATGAAAATGTTACCGTAAAAAGTCGAAATAATGAAATTCTAGACCGGTAAATCCTACCTCACTGTTAATACATAGGATACATTCAAAGTTTCCTTAAATCCAGATTCTTTAAATACAAAAGAAACTTTGCATACACTCAACCTCGCACCTACCCGAATTCCTATAGTGTCCCCACGCAGAGGGGTTGCAGGGGGACAACACGCCCCCCCATACATACCTCACTATTTATAAGCCATAATTATGAGTGCTAGCACACAAAAAAAAAATTGAATAAAAAGTAGTTTTGGTAATTTTCAATTTTCTTTTAAACTACAAGACATAAAAACATAGTTTTCAGTGAACGATTAAGAATTTATAGGTACATCAAATATCTATAATTAAAGCCAATTAATTTCACAATTAGTAACAGTAACTTTTTTTTTTTTTTTTTTTTTATTTTTTTGATAAATTTTAAGTTTGAAAGTATTTTTTTTTTTTTCAAAAACTATTAATTCAAATGACTACACTGAAACAATAAAAAAAGAACAGGTTTCTGGCTTTCAGAAAACCCATAATTTGTATTTCAGGTAATGTCGTTGTTTTTTAATATATTTTTTTTTTATTTTATGTCATTTTTTTAGGAAATTGCACCTTCCACCTAAACAAGGGCAGATAGACCCTTCTACAAAAATCCCTTAATTATTTTGCGACCCCCTGCTATCGTAATTCGAAAATCTTTTTCCCCAAATCGAAAATCTTTCCCCAAAACCGTACGAAAGATTATGTCCGAGTAAAAAATAAAATAATAAATTTGTTGGCACAACACCTCATGAAGAATCAAATCCCATATAGTGACTTACAACTCTCAACTAATCCTGTGTGCGTGTCTGGAGGAATGGAGGGGACCTACAGTTTATAGCAGAATCCGAACGGCTAAGGTGAGCGACACTTTTCTTTGTCAGGAGAGTTCGTCATTTCCTCACAAGAGGCAGTAGCCCTGAAAAACACTTTTGTATTTAGGTGGCAGTGGCTAAGCTGGGAATCGAACACAGACCTCTGGCAAAGTCAAAGCACTGACTATTACGCCACGCGGCTGCTACAATGCCCGATTAAAATAAATAAAATCCTCCAAGAGTATCTCCTGTCACAGAAAAGTGCCGCTCGTTAGCCGTTCGGATTCGGCAATAAACTGTAGGTCCCCTCCATTCCTGCAGACACGCACACAGGAATGGTTGAGAGTTGTAAGTCACTAGGCCCTAGTTCTTCATGAGCTGTTGAATCAACAGCAAAACTTGGAGAACTATGCGCAACATTGTAAGTTCTTGCTTATTTTACTAAATCAACTATCAGTTGGTTTATTTTCTGATCATAAATAACAAAATCTTCCAAAAAACGACAGCACTATTTCTTCACTGAATCTTGATGTCTCCATAAACCGTGGTGTATACCTTCCTTTGGTGACATTTAAATTATTACAACATTTTATACTTTGAATTTGTTCCACCTCAAAACAATAAAGCACGCCAGCCTCCCCCCCCCCCCAACCATATCCACTGCTTCCATAATACAATCGATGGCATATTAAACAAACCACAAGAAGCCCCCCAATGAACAAAATGACAACAAAAGACACATGACAACAATAAGAACAGCTGAAATGTTCCGTATCCAATTGAATTATGCATTCCAAGGTGTGACCACATGCCATCGGATCCAAAGGAGCTATATAGACTGTAGCTTAAGCTTTGGTTGAACTGAAAAAAAACTAAATTGCAAAAATAACTATACGAAAAGCTGTTCAGTTTCATTTCAAGACAAGACTCATAGTTGCCCATTTGTCACAATCACCAAGTGGTGGAGGGCAGTCTGCATGGTGGTAGGTATGGATATAGGAACTGCTGTCTGACTTGTGGCATATCCGACAAATGCGCCTTTTAAACACAATAGCTTCAATAGGAATTATTCAATTTTCCATCCATCCGTGGACTATGTAACTACAAAAGATATACAGAATCAACCATAATCCGTGGTAATTGAACTCTAAGAAGCCCGATGAATCTTATGTTTTTTTTTTCTGTTTTCTTGTTTAAAGCAGTGTTGCCGCTGAGAAAATTGAAATGGTCGCAAAAAAAAGGGTCACGAGGAAAAAAAAGTCGCATTCAGAAAATTTCGTAAAATATATAGCTTAAAAAATCCGTTTTTTATCAGTTGACATTATAGTAGCGAGAAACTTAAGGTTACTTAATTTTATCTTTACCTTCTTTAAATTTAAGAAAGTAAAAACGTCTTTCCTTTGTGATTGTGAGTATATAGGTACCTAGATAAATTCAGCCATGTTGGTACATAATGCATTCCATCGTAATTAAAATTTTGTTACGAAATAAGAAAAAGGAAGCTATCACTGAATCCATCACTTAGAAAAATTCATACGAACTCCCATCGCGAACAAATTAGCTGATATTTTTTTGGGGAACATGTAGAATATATGTACGTAATTACGTATGTACATATGTCCTACTGCATTTTACTATAACATTTTTTTTTTTTTTTCAATTAAAAAATAAAGTGCCTTGTTATGGTTTGCGAATTGGACATTCGCTTACGATATGGCCTGCAATTTCGTATTTCGGTTAGCGAATTGATTTTACGCCGAAAAGTCATTACTCTTAGACGAAATAACTAGGTAATTGATCTCTTTGTGACGAATACCAAAGTGAAACAAAAAATGTTTTTTTTTTTTACAAAAAGGAAAACAATAAATCTATAGTCCAAGTAATTTTCTAGAAAAAGGTTCAGAAAAGTCGCAAGATTTTTAAAAAGGGTCAAAAAAGCCATTTTTCCAAAAAGTCGTCTCATGGTCGCATGAGGCTCAAAAAGGGGTCAAAATGAGACTAAAGTCGCACAGCGGCAACATTGGTTTAAAGTGTAGATGTGGATTATTCACGCCTCTGCGAGATCAGATCAGAACCCACCTCTAGAAATAAAACCTATAGGTTGAGGGCAAGATATTGATGCAAGGACCGACCAACACGATGATGGCAAAATAGATTTCTGCACTAAGAAATCCAGAAAATCAACAAAACTCTTGTAAGAAATGTCAACACGTATGGAAAATGTTGTTATGCTCACTCGAGAATCCAAAAAAACAGCAAAATGAGGGCTGTAGCGGAGATTTATTGTTCCCCCAGATGTATCAGCAGGAGCAGAAATTCTGTCCTAAATGATTCATCTTCCTTTAAAAGATACGCGCGCACCGTTCCCTATGAGGAGTATGTGAGGTACCAATGCAAATAATAATAATTGAAGGACAACTACTCCGTTCTAAGTTGGATTAGTTAGTACGAGGAGTTTATTGATATACAGCGCCGCCGAGGGGTTCGGGCAGCCAGCCAGCGGCCGTGTTGTATCTGTATCTATCTTATGGTTCAAAGCATTCTAGTAGAGGAGTATGATGTCTGTTTTCGTGTTATGTCTGTCCTCCCCGTGGAAAAGCATGATTTCTGTGGTTCTAGATAAATTAATAAATTATACCGAGTATGACTTCTATAAAAAAAGATATACTCTCTCAGATATGAGAATGTTTTCGCTCGTGAGTGGTAGTATTGTTGGTATAATTTATATATAGGAAGCAGGTTCACAATGCAGTCTTCCTTCATTTCGGAGGACATTCATATTCTTTAAGGGTTATTCTTCTTAATTTATGACACACAGTGGGGTCTATCTACTGCATATTTATTAATCTACATTGTGAAAAATTGTAATTTTTCCTAAAGTGTTATGAGAAGCTGGTTGATTAAGAGAATGTAAGTTAAAAGCTCTGTAAGGTATAATTATTGTTACATGAAAATCAATGGAAACATGAAAATCAATGGAAGTACATAACAAGTACATAACGCATCGTTATAATATGTTTAATGGTAAATATTCCATTCTTTTATGTATTTTTTTTTTTTTTTTAATTTGTTTTCCAGGTTGAACTTTAAGTGATCAAAGAAGTTTTGTCTTGGCTTGAAGAAAACTTTATATCAACAACTGATAAACGCATCTTCTCTGACAGCCAAGCCGCACTGAAATCCCTGGACTCGGTCTGTGCCAATTCTAAAACATTCCTAAACTGTCGATCATTTCTTATGAAGATGACGCAGCAGTTCAATATTTACCTCTGTTGGGTGCCGGGTCACAGGGACATTCCAGGGAACTGCAAGGCCGATGAAATCGCTAAAAGTGGAACAACAATACTGCCGTGTTAACTGAAAATGACGTATCTACATTTTTAGCATTTTGAGATAAATGCGTTTTCCTGTTTTTATCTGTAACTTTTTTGTTTTTGGATGAATGTCTTTCATATTTTGACAAAATAATAAGTAGAGAAGTTATTATTTTTTGACTAAAAATGTATTTGCTTATATTGAATACAATCGTAGGTTTTGGTAGTTACGTCATTTTGTATTAAGCTTTTCGTGTAGTTACGGCATTTAAGTTTAATTACTGTCTATGGGCCCTACCAATAATCAAATTTAGTTAGGAATTAAATATTTCAGTAAAATGGACCATAATGAAATGGGCTTTAAATAATAAACCATGCATGATATTACCTAAATATTTACGTGGACTATAAATAATGAACCATACATCGAATCGACTCCAAAAAATTGAGAATATAATGAATGGGCGATTATTTAGGACACATAACGTTTTGGTTTAATTGAGTGCAATATTTAAGTCATAACTAAATTTGATTATTGGTAGGGCCCAATAATAATAAAAGAGAAACACTTTTATCCCAGTTGCTTTTAAAAGTTTTTTTTTTAATAAAAATAATATATTCATAACTTCAAATGATAAAATAAATAAAAAAGTAAACATTTCCAAATAGCTGATTTTCATCAGCTTTAAAGTTTTTCACAGCATATTATAAGTAATTAAGTAACAAATTTATTCGTCGTCATCTCCAAAATCGTCAGCGAGCTGTTCAGTTGCGTTAATTACTGGTAAATTTTTCCAAATTTAATTCGATTTTGAGGAAAAAGATGTCCTAGGGTTTTTAAAATTGTGTTTTTCCTTTCTATTGCAATCCCTCTTGGCATAGTTTTTTTTTTTCTCATATGGAAGCGAATGTTTTTTAAATGATGATTTTAAAAAATTTATCTCAATAAGTTCGGCATCGAAACTGTTTTTATAAAATAAATTTAAAGATCCCCTTTGGAACTCGACGTGTAACATTGCTTTTAAGTACGGTCTTGGGGTTATTTTTTTCAGTTTCAGCTGACTTGCAAAATCTTTCCAAACGACGTATGTGACGTTCATGTATTAAGATTATTTGCCGTATCTACAACAGATATGGTAGTTACGTCGTTTTGTTTTAAAAATGTGCAGATACGTCAATTTCTCTTAAAAATAGGATGGTTCTTTGCACATACGTCATTTTTCTTAAGCGTTTTAAGCCGAAATGAAGCAAGATATTGTTAATATTATAATAGAATAAAATAATAACTGTATCAGAGATATCAAAAGTGGTCTTAACTCAAAAACTCCAAAAATGCAGATACGTCATTTTCAGTTAACACGGCAGAATACCTCTCCTTGCAAACTTATAATAAATCAAGAAGCTATAATTTGCACAAACCTTAGGTGGAGCAACATCACCACTTGTGTGGCGACTAAACAAATTTGACCAAAGCTGGATTTCAAGCGCACTAAGGGTCTGATTTCTTTAAGCAGATCGCACATAAGCTCTGTTATAGGCGTCTTAACTGGATACTGTCTCATATAGGCAGACACGCCACGCGACTTGGCGTCATTGCAAACGACTACTGCAGAAGCTGCATGGATGAGGAGGAGGAGGAAACAGTTCCTCACCTTCTCTGTTCATGTCCTGCTCTATACCAAAGACGTAGATTCCATTTGGGAGACTTCTATTATAATGATCCAGGTGATCTGGCTTATACTGAAATTAGTAACCTTGCACGCTTCATAAGGAGCTCCAAATGGTTCAATGAATAGGGGTAATCTATCCTAGATCCATGTGGTATCACAACGATCCACTGGTTGGCCTATGTGGGTCAGTTCCCGACAGCCACTTCTACCTAACCTATGTTTTTTAAATCAAGTTATTTAAATGAATAGTATTTAAGAAATTAAATTTCAAAATCAAAATTTTTGAACAAAATTTTTTCAAGTTTTTAACTTTAAAGACTTTTTGAAACTTACCGCGTTATATATATGTATAAAAAATATTATTAATTTCTTCTTCCGATGAGTCTTTAAAGTTAAAATGATTAATGTCCGGGAAAAGAATGGTTTAAAATTTCATTTTTTCAAGTTGATTTTTTTTTCAAAATTTTGAAACCCAGACGTAAAAGTCCTTTTTAGTTTTTAGGAAATTCAAAAAAGATGGTACTTTTTCTTTTTAATTTATCAAATTTTACATCAACTTTTCAGAAGAATTTTCTTTAAAATAATTTGAAATAAAATCAATATAAAAGAACAGACTGTTGGCTTTAAAAAAAAAGTATAGCGTGATATTTTAAGCGTTGCCGTTGTTTTTTTAAAGATTTTTTTTCTATTTCAAGTTTTTTTAGAGAATTGTCCCTCCCGCCTATGCGGGGGGAAATAGACACCCCCACTCCCATACGATTTTTACTTGTCTCAAGCAAAGCTAGACGCTCTAATTTTTTGTCACACCTTATGCGAATAACCCTGTATAAAACAATAATGTTAGGTACACTGGGGCATATACGCACTTTTTTTAAAAACTCTTTTTAAATTTGGTATCTATTTACTTTCAATTATGACTATTGAATTTAAGATGAAAGGTTAAATTTAGGTATACCGTAGTCTTCAGTCAGAAATTTAGTTATTTTAAAACAACTGTCAACTGTCAAAAAAAAATAACAATGGCGCAAAATCTTAGTCGATTTAGTGCGATGTTAAGACATCATTTTACTAGGATATTAAATTAATGAGAGGATTTTGCAAATTTTAAAGAACTTTAGCATCGTTCTAGGACATTATTTGTAATACGTATCATTCCTAAGCTATGTGCCGGTTTTACAAATGCCAAAGAGGGTATGTTTTAAAAGTTTTTTTTTTAAATAAATTGTCACTCACACATAAAGGGAGAAATAAAAATGTACTCAGAACTTCCGGATGCATATGCAACCATCCTTTTCTGGAACACACTGTTTTTGTATAAAATAATCTTATTAATTTACCACTGAATGACTCCAAAGTTTTTTATTTCCCTGACATCCATCAGGCCAATGCGGGAATAAATGAAGAACTGTTCTTTAAGTAGGTATACCTACATGAAAGCACATCACTAGCGCCAATTGTTTCTTTTCTGGCCTTTTTAAACTTGCGCGTCCATGTTGTTCGCCCGTCTAACTCGCTATGATATACCGACTTGTCCCGTATTAGCCCAGCATGCCACATTACACGGGCCGACCGACTGACAAATGGCGAGAGAATTTGTCACGTTCGCCCGTTAGAGTGCATAAATGCATGATTTTGCATTGTTAATGTGGTTCTCCTTGGATAATGCAGTGCAGTTCAGGCAGGCAGGCAGGCAGGCGCGCAAATGCGGATGATGGCGTAGTTCTTTGGCTCTGACACGCCGTTATATATCCTTCGACATGATTGTGCGCTCTTATTGTTGTGGAAACTCAATTGCACCAGCTTATAGTACTAGCACCAGGGACCAGGCCCGTTTACCTGACTAGAAGCACCGTTTAAGAGCCCAAGGTCAAGAATATTATTATTTATGAAAGGCATTTGTTCTGACAGCACAGTGAACTCTCGATGACAGCTACATGCGGCAAGTAGAGAACTTGTGCAAACTGGGACCGCGTTTTGTAATACCTCTCAATTCTATGTTCCTGCATATTCTTGCAAATTTAAAAACGAGATCAAGAAGGACATGCTCCGAGATGAAGATATGCCTCCTCATTGCTGATTCTAATGATTTTGCAACTGATGGCTGTGCTGATTACCTAAACACTGCTCTTTGGGCATGCGCATGACTTTACAATTCGAATTTGGTAATGAGCGTTTTATGAGTGCTCCACCAGCGTGTTCCGGAATCTCTAGAGTAAGAAAATAAACTTTACCTCTCTCTCGATGGTACCTTGTTGGCATTTTTAAGTTTTCCAACAGCACCAGGCATTATTGCCATTACCAACTACGAGGCCAGAGGGAGTATACGGTGAATGCATAATATTCGAGGACAAAAGAGTTCATAAGTTCTGTTCGTTTGAGCTTGGTCGTCGTCATTTCGGTGCTTGTGACACATCGCGCAATATGAATTGGTGTGGCTCCGGTTTGGGATATGGAAATGTAAATTTTCAAGACTTTTCTTGGTGAGTTAGAAGTCTTTCAAGTAGGTATATAGGGTTTGTACCGTAACTTCAATTATTTATAATTCTTCCGTTGCGCTGCAGAGCAGTTCTGACTGGCGGGAAATAACATGCATTTAATGGTCGGATTTGAATTGCGGTTATGTGGAGTATGAATCAGTAAAATACCTCAGCTTTCAGATGGGTGTTGATTAGTCAAGATGACCTTCGAGCTAAATGAGTGAGGTCTTTGGCATCGTGATGTTGTTATTTTGCATAGGTATATTTAAATTGATAGAGTGTGTTGTTTAATTGCAAAAAGAACAACAAAAATAACCTTGGTTAGGAGAATTCTTTTTGGAAGATTTATACATTTTTAATTCGCGAAAATTCCAAATATAACAAAAAAATGAAGAAACTTATAAAATTTAATTAGTTGGAAGTTTCATTTTGATATAAATTGCGTCAACAATGTGAGCAATTTAATGCACAGTTATCAAGTTGCTTATAAAGAAATTCAGATTTAAAAACTTTAACGAGAAAGGGGTGATTGGGTGTATTTTTTGTATTTAAAAATAACGATTAACATATTATTTTTTTTTGAATCATTCTAAGCTGTAATTAAAAAAGTGTGAGAAAAAACAAATGCTAATTAATTTTGCTTAGAGTTCGTTTCATTACTACGGAACAGACAAGTTTGTGCATCCAATTTTGGCACATAAAAGATAAATCTAATCTCCAAATATGTAACTGTTGTTTGTTTACTAGTTATTTTTTTTTGTCATATTAACATATACAGGGTGTCCCGAAACTCAACGTCAAGCGGGTACCGGGTGATAGAGCAGGTTGTGCTTGTTCTTTGAAAAGCATGAAAAAATAATCCATCTCGCTTGGTTTAGTAGTTATAGCCATATTAAGAAAAAATATGAAAATCGATACCCTAGCTCACATTTTTAGATACAGTGGTTACAAATTTTAAAATTTAGCTGTGTTTTCTTTTTTGGCGTAATCCTTAATAACCATGCTATTAATCGCAATCACAAATCCAAGAATTAATATTGTCAGTTTCGTAAGAAAAATAAAGTTTGACTGAGTCATTGTTCAAAAAAATTTTGTAAGCTAACTTTGACACTTCATATTTTTAAAAAAATGTAACACACTACCCTCGGCAAGTTATTTAAAAAAATGGCCCGTTTCATCAGGATTTCAAAATGGTACAACACTTGCTTCTTATTTACTCGTAAAAAATACGATTGCTTTTTTATTTGCGAAAGGACCTCAGTTCACTTCATATCACTTTTAAGTAAATAATGCTTTTTTGTGCTCAAAAATCGGTTATACCGAGGTGTATGTAAGATAAACAGAGGCACTTCAATAAGATACTATTTGCAGTAAATTAGAGCGAGACAGATCAACATTACACACGGTACGCTACGATCTACGATCTGTGGGCTGCGTTCCTGCTTTTACTAGCAACTTCTCGTAATTGTGCGCCATTGTGTTCACCTGGACTCGATCAGTGTTGTGAAAATTATGTTAGTTGTTATCTGTTAATTCGTAATAAAACCCATATGCAAATAGCGTATTAGTACATGGCTCAAGAATATGAAAACATCCATATTAGTCAATTGAAAGTTACAGTAACCTGGCATTTTACATCCCTTTAATTATAATTTTCTTAAAACTTTCGTCTGTTTTAAAGTTTAATTTGTTTTCAATTTTATGATAAAAAGTGCCTTACCATTTATTGTACAGAATTCAATTTCATACACAAATGTGCAAAATTATTTTTGTAAGACGCATGGTTCTCAAGATATAGCGAAAAACTTTTAACACCTCATTTTCCAAAATGGCGCCCGAAGAGAGAGGGGCTTTTAGCCCCGAAAATTTCATTTTACACTAACACTTTACCCTCCCATAAATCAAAAACATTCAGTCCTGAATGCCAGGCTAATGTAGCATTTCAATGAGCTAGTATGGATGTTCTTATATTCTTGAGCTTCGACAAATACGCTATTCGTGAAAGGTTTTTAGTATCTACGTACTATTAGATAATAAATAACATAATTTTCACAACACTAATTGAGTCCAAGGTAACACAAAGGCGCACAATTACGAGAAATTGCTAGTAAAAGGAGGAACGTAGCCCACAGAACGTAGATCGTAGCGTACCGTGTGTAATGTCGATCTGTCTCACTCTAATTTTTTGCAAACAATGTCTTATTCAAGTGCCTCTATTTATCTTACATACACCCCGGTAAAACCGATTTTTGAGCACAAAAAAGCATTATTTACTTAAAAGTGATATGAAGTGAACTGAGGTCCTTTCGCAAATAAAAAAGCAATTTTTTACGAGTAAATAAGAAGCAAGTGTTGTACCATTTTGAAATCCTGATGAAACGGGCCATTTTTTTAAATAACTTGCCGAGGGTAGTGTGTTACATTTTTTTAAAAATATGAAGTGTCAAAGTTAGCTTACAAAATTTTTTTGAACAATGACTCAGTCAAACTTTATTTTTCTTACGAAACTGACAATATTAATTCTTGGATTTGTGATTGCGATTAATAGCATGGTTATTAAGGATTACGCCAAAAAAGAAAACACAGCTAAATTTTAAAATTTGTAACCACTGTATCTAAAAATGTGAGCTAGGGTATCGATTTTCATATTTTTTCTTAATATGGCTATAACTACTAAACTAAGAGAGATGGATTATTTTTTCATACTTTTCAAAGAACGGGCACAACCTGCCCTATCATCCGGTACCCGCTTGACGTTGAGTTTCGGGACACCCTGTATTTAATTTAACATTAAATTTAATTATAGTGCTCACTGCTCTTATAAATTAGTTTTGTAGAGATTTAATTGGAAGATGTTATCGACGAAATAAACAAATAATAACTTTTAATTGAAATTTTTGAAGGTTGTACCTTTGTATCTTGCGATACATGGATGGAAAGGTGGCACTTTCTGGGTCACGAGTGTGCCTTTTTAAAGTCGGAAGGATGCTTGGTTGCAGAGATATGGCCATACAAACACTTTAAGGGTTGGATTGGGGATTCTTTTGTTGTAATTGTATTAAACCAGATTAAAACACAACGGAGCCGAAAATTGGGAAATTCGACCGAAAATGAAATTGTGTTCGTACGCGCATAATTCAGCTAAACTTCATCCGATTTGGTTGCGGATTTTTTTTTGAATTTTTATTGAACCAGAATAAAATTCAAAATTTGACCGTAAATCAAAAAATTAGACTAAAATATTCGGAAAATCGTGAAAACCCTTTGAAATGAAATTGTGTTTGTACGCGCATAACTCGGCTTAACAACATCCGATTTGTTTGATGATTTTTTTTGTTGGATTTGTATTGAACCAGATTAACACACAACGGAACCGAAAATTTGAAAATTTGACCGAAAATTAGAAAATTTGAACAGCCAAATCAGTAAATCGTAAAAACATCATGAAATTCCAAACGTTCTTAATTAGTTTTTTTTTTCGTACGCGCATAACTCGGCTAAAGATCATCCGATTTGGTTGGGGATTTTTTTCGTTGGATTTGTATTGAACCAGATAAACATACTATGGAGATAAACATTGAAAAATTAGGCCAGAAAAGCCGGATAGTCGTGGTAACAATAAATTACGGCTGAACATCAACCGATTTTTATAGGAAAGGACATTTATAATTAAATTAGTCTTTTTTAAAAAAGGATAAATTATTATTTGTTTCTATTCATGTAGAATTTAGTAATAAGGGATATTTTGGGATAAAAGGAAGGAAGTAAAAGGAAACGATTTCAATTTTTTTAAACAACAAACTCTGACTTTAACTCTAATTATATAAAATGAACTGTAAAGCTGTGATGTACAGATTAAGTCTAACTAATATATGCTGTTAAAAAAGTACGTATACGTCACAGTGATCCAATTATTTTGTATTATTTATTTTAAAGGGTCTGTTAAAGGGTCAGTAATGTTATACATAGGAACTAAGAACAGGCAAAGAATAATAAAGAGCCTTTTTTTACCTCTCTCTCTTTTTATATTCACATGTAATAGATTACAAGATCCCCAAAAAAAAAAAAATGGAAATATAAAAATTTATCAGTGTGTAACACGTTTGGCTATATTTTTTTAAGGGTCATAACATTTGGTTATTTTCTTCTTCATCTGAAGTAGGTAATCAATTTTTTTTATTATATACATTACAGTTCGAATTCATAGCTAAGACAGGACAACGTCTATCGGGTCAGCTAGTTTAAGAAAAGAAATAGGAAAGGCTTCAATTGAGCACTGAAAACCGCAACCCTTTACGAGGTAATGCTGCGGAGATATGATATGATATTTTTCACGCATGATATTTTTATCGCATGATGCACATATTTCTCGCAGGATTTTTTTCTCACATGATGAATTTCTCGCATGATATTTTTGTTACATAATATATTTCCCGTAGAAAATTTTTATCGCTTGAAAATTTTCCTGTAGGTATGATATTATTTCTTGCATGATATTTTTCTCGTTTGATATATTTACCGCATGTTTTTTTTTTCTCACAGGAGATTTTTCTCGCGTGTCATTTTTCCCGCGTTATATATTTTCACGGAAGGTATGATATTTTTCTCTCATGATGTACATATTTCTAGCAGGATATTCTGTCACATGATGTATTTTTCGCAGGAAATTTTTCTCGCATGATGCATTTCTCGCAGAATATTATTCCGGCATGAAATTTTACTCGTATCCCGTGTGGTATATTTCTCAGATGATATATTTCTCGCAAGATATTTTCTTGCATAACGAATTACTCGGAGGACATTTTTCTCACATGATATATTCCTCGCATGATGTTTTTCTTGCAGGAGATTTTTTCGCGTTACATAATTCTCTCGTGGTTTGTATATTTATGACATCATTTGATTTAAAATCCAATGCCTCAAAATCGATATGATGTTTTTTTTGTTGTTTTAAATAACGCGTATTGAACAAAAAAGGAAGAAAAACGTTAAAGAAAAATCAAAATTATTAAAAAGACGACATCACTTCCAATGTTCTAGATTCTAGAAGGTAAAGATTTCCGTTGGCTTGTTTCTTTATTGAGTTTTACACATCGAATGATTCCATTAAGTATTCATAAAAACCAAAACATTAACCTAAATATGTATTAAACACGCCTTTAAGCTTTAACTACACTCTCATTCAAAAATCTTGTTAAGAGAATTTATGTTATTTTATGGATTTAATATTCATTCACCAAAAAGTAATAAAACTCTGAATGACCTGGCAGTTGGCACTGTGTCCCCTTTAAGTAGATTGTTCTTTTCGGTTATAAAGTATGTGTCATATCCTTTAAAGCATCATCCCGACAAAAAACGGCATTTTAATTTTTAAAAACTTTTTTTTTCCAGATATACGATTGTCTAAAAATAAAATTTTCCCACATAATCAAATTGCTGCACCATTGAGGCTCCATAAATAACTGACATTAAAATAAAAGAGAAGCTCTTGAGAGGATATAAAAAAAAATGAAAACGTGAGCCCACATCCTTATGGGAATTACCAATCGGAATTGGCGTGCATTCTCTGGAAAAAAGATACAAATCAATGATTAATATTCTACGAGACACATTCGAAAGATATATTCTTCGAATTAAACAGATTCTATACTCAGAGCCTGCAAAGTGTGTTAATGATAGTGACATGGTATAGTCACTGGATTTGTCGGTCAAAAATATGATGACCAGCAGCAAAAGAGTATTATATTTTGATTTCCAAAAAAAAAAAAAAAAAAAAAAAAAATGGAGGAATAAACTGGGAATAACCATTCCAATGATAGTGTTCAGTGAAATGCTTTTTTTGGAAGCCAAATGTTTGATTTCTGCAGTCAAACTGTCAATTGACCTAGTTTTTCAAAGTTTCAAGCACTCAAGACTGTCAATATTGATTTTTTTTTAAATAAACATAATACATAAGATGTTATTGCAAATGAATTGGATTCGTGAAAGATAAATTACCATAAGAAGATTTTTTTTACGATATTTTATGACAAATCTGAGAGTAAAACAAATTTGCTACCGAATTAATTTTACGAGTATGTTTCTTTTTATTGATTGAGATTTAAGATCTAAAAGGAATACATTAACCGCATTACTTTGAGGATCGACATGAATTTTTTTTTTAATTTTTTTGGTAGTGACCTAATAGTATAAAAATTCATCTTGTCTGTCTGGAGATGGTATAAATAATCTACTTTATTAGTAGTCAAAAATTCATAAATCTTGATGCATGACAGGGAGGTATATTTAGAACGCCATTTAAACTTTTCGCGTTTCATCACGTGGCTTGAAAAAACTGTCTAAATTATGCTGAATGAAAGAAGGACCTATAGTCCTATAGGCCAGACTAAAAAGGCATTTGATTCGTTTTACACCCCGATCTTGCTGATCGAGCTGGATAAAAGGGCTTGTTGGTTAAGGCCGTATTCTACCCTGCGCATGGACTTAAAACGCACTCTTAAATAAATAAGCGAGCAAGTGAACAATACATTTTTGAAGTGACTTCATGGTGCACAATGACTGGATGATCACACAATTTTATTGTGCTTTAGTTTCTGACAAAAAACTGGTGTATATAGTTTCGTACGAGCAGATGGATTAGGGTTTGGCATATTATCATTAAACTCAGAGTGTGGACGATAATATTCTCCTAGTGAGTATGTCTACAAATCCTTATCTTACATAATTTTGCATCTGCGGATTAAAAGAGTTATAGGATAAGCACTATGCATATGTACAGTAGATAATTTGACCACCGTTGGGCGCCATTTTTACCTAACTTCAAATTTTAGTTCTCCTGCATGCATATACACTTAGACAGATTTATGAATTATAAATGCTCAAAAAACGTCGATAAACGTCGCATCGTCGTACCACAAAAAGCATTCCCAACTTGCTATTCTGGAAATTTAACACTTTATCGAATGAAATGTTTTTTGACACATCTCAATTTTGGTGGCAAAATGTAGAATTTTATTTATCCTCAGTTTTTATCACTTTATTTCAATAGATACGAAAAAAAAAATTATGCAACACAATTATAGAAACAGAACCGGATAAATAGTTACTAGGTACTGGAATACGCTAAGTTTTCAAAATACCATGACAAATTGTTTTTTTTTTTTTTAACTATTGATCTGCAACTGTTTCAATATTAACATTAATTAAATAGAAAAACTGCTTTTAAAACTTACAAAAGGACATTAAAATTTTCAAACTTTATGGCCTCCAATTTTTGTGTAATGTACTAAGATGAAATATGGCAACGAAAATGAAATTTCAGAAGAGCAAAAAATGGGCTGTGGGATCTTAGCAACTCATATATGGAAATTTTGCAAGAAATGTATGATATTTAAAAGGTCAGCTATTGTCAGAAATCGGTCAGGCTTAGAAAATTTTTAATCCAGGGTCAAAGTTTTTCAAGGTCATCAGCGATTTTTGGCACCTCATTCCTAGGATATTGGAAAAAAATATGTGCCATCTGGAAGGTAACTCAGTACTCATAGAGGTCAGCTGGCTTCAAAAATTGGTCAGCCTTAGATTTTTTAAATTAATTTTAAAAGTTTTGTTCAAGGTGCTTTACAAGGTCGTATAGATTTTTAGCACTTCATTTATGGGAAATTCGAAAAAAAAATGTATAAAAGGTTGCTTAATCCCCATGAGAAATGATTTCAGAGTTTATTTTTATGAATTTTAAAAATTTATTTTTTTAAGGTCTTAGCGATTTTTAGCTCATCGTTTGTGGAATTTACAAAAAATATGCCATCTGGGCGTTTTCTGAATCCCCATAGAAATTGGTCAGCCATAGATTTTTTTATACACAAAATTACAAAGGTGAAGGTCAACGACCTTACATTTTTGTTCTAAATTCATAACTACAAATCTATATCTGGCCAACTACTGAAAAAACCTGACCTTCTATAAGAATTAAGTAACCTTTAGGATGGTGTATACTTTTTCGAATGTCCCCTAAATGAGGTGCTAAAAATCTATACGACCTTGTAGTGACCTTAAAAAAAGTTTAAAAAATTATTTAAAAAAAATCTGTCAGACCAATTGCTGAAATTACCTGACCTTTTATCCCTATCCAGTAGCCCTTCAAATGGTAAACCTTTTTTTGCGAATATCCCATGAATGAGGTGCCAAAAATCGCGGGTGACCTTGAAAAAATTTAACCCTTGATTAAAAATTCTATCCTCACTCTTCAGTGATGACATGAAAAATATTAGTAACTATTTGAACTAAAATTCATATTAAATGAAAGCACCTCAAAGTATGCAACAAGCTATTTTAACCCACACAATTCCACTTCATAATTTTTTTTTTTTTACTACGAACCAAAACACCGTTTTATTAAAGCTTTACTTATTAGATCCATAATTATATTATTGTTTTCATTTTCCTGTTTCTTTTTGATGTTAACACATAATTGGTATACAAATGAGTGCCAAAAAGATCACACCAAACTTCTCTTTATCAGCATTTAAAAACAATTCAGCTTAGCTGAGCTTATTGTGCGAGCGCACTGGCTTAAGAGTATTTCCGTAATGCACATTTTTGTTATAAGAGTAAGACAAAAAAAAGCTAGAAAAACAAGTTGTATCTTTTGCCTCTGCAAAAACACTTCAGACCATATGATATGACACGATTTCCCAGGTGCTATTCACTCTCACTTTCGAAATATTCCGCTATATTTTAAGTACGGCTTAGTTTGTTGTCTCATGTCTCTTCACATGTTTTCTTAGTTTATTTGATCATGTTGGTGGCCAGTGAATAAGCTTTTTTGGGAACTGGCTTTTATTTGAAAATGTGCGAGTGTTGTTTGAATTAAATATTATATGCGGTTGCTAACAAGTTTAAGCTTTCAATTTTATTTTTACCTTGTTTGATATAAAAAAAAACAACAATTTGAGTTGCAGTTATGTCGCAAGAATGTGAAGCTTATTTCCCCTCACACTTCCAATTTATTATAATGAATATCTAATATCGATACGAGTATGCTAACGAATTGATTAGACAAAAAAAAAAACCTTTTTGCTAAAATAAATTATGAATTATGGATTTCCTCAAAAGAAATTTGTTTTTACAATTTATTCGTATTTTAACCTGAGCTTAAAATATTAATTCGGAAAACAATTTGTTTATTTGAAAATCCCATAATGTTAAACTTTTCTTTATTATCCTGACAGATTTAAACTGAAAACCAGATGTAAATTAATTTAAATCCAAGTCCATATTATTGACTCGTTAAATCCGCAGTTAAATCAATTTTTTTTAAATCTAGATTCAATAAATCCAATTGAATTTAAACTGCTCTCCGGAGAGCAGTTTAAGAACTTACATCCAGATTAAAACTCAATTTATATTCGTCACATGTTTCAAGTTTTTGATTTTTGCGCTAAAAAAATGTAATTCATACAAAATAAATAAATTATACCTAGTTCAAAAGCAAGATGAATTGGTAAATAAAAAAAAATGGATTACAGTGAAAAATATGGACATTGATTTAAGGTTTTGGATTGAATAAATCCGGATGGATTTAAAATTCACTTACATCCAATTTAAATCCAATGTGAATAATATTACCGTAAGACGCTCTTAAAAACTACCATTTTCTGAAACAACGAGCCATTTCGAAAAAAATAAAATGCACGGCTGGGTCGCACGAACTTGCTCTTGTAGTAAGAGCTTCTTCGAATTTTAAAGATTGAGTGTAATATAAAACACATAATTAATCATTGTAAATGTATTTATCCATTTTATAAATTGAAGAATGGAAATTTCAATATTGAAAAATAGCATGAAACACGTTCTTTAAATTGACAAAACAAGTACTTTAAATGATTTAATCTCAGAATGAAGTTTGCCATCTCAATTCTTGAAAAAAAATATGAATTTATGCAGAAAAAATTTTAAAAATCGTTGGAGCGGTTTTCTTAAAAAATAGTTTTTTTTTAATTATAAAATCGTTTGAAATTATTTAGAGAAAAAAATTGGTATGTCGTTTTTATGAATATAATAATATACAGCTAAAACCATATAATTATAATTTCCTAAAAATTTTTTCAAAAAATGATTTTTCAAAAAAAAAATTTAACTTTTTTTTAAAATCCAAAAAATATTATTTTGAAAAAATTTGTATGCAGTATTATTCACACTTGATAGGACCTCTTAAGAAAAATTTTTTATCAAAATCGGATAAGCCATTAACGAGAAAGTCGAAAATAAAAAAAAACACTGCTATATATCGCAGGTACCGTTAATAACGGTTTTTGGTAATTTTTTTCTCACCAAAATATATACCATTGCTACTACTTGTACACACAAAAAATAAAAAAGGTCGTTTTTGAGATAAATAACTTGTTTTAAAATGGTTCTATGGCAAGTACCGTTATTTTTTGAGCTGAAAAAAAAATTCGATTTCACCTCTTTGAAGAAAATCGCTTCAGTGGCTTAGACTGTAGGCCGAGATACAGTAAGACATACAGAAAGACACACAGACAGAAAGACAGACGGAATTGCGGGACTTACTTTTTTTGTGCTTTCTATCAACGGAATTTTGGATTTTCATCAAATTTAGTCGAAATTCGGTTTATTTTAAGAAAAATAATGAAGTCAGAAAAGGGTACCGTGCTACTAGGAAATTATTGTGGCAAAAAAGCACCAAAGCCATACCATTCGTAGTTTTACACGTTTATTCGTCTGTGCCTCTATGCTAGGGTGAATCAATTATTTAATTGAAATTTTATACAGAATAATTTGAGTAATTTTTTGGAAAAGAAGTTCAAACTTTTGTTTTATCTTAGGTATATTCAGAACGGGTAGCTGTCTAACAAAGAATTTTATTTTTTTTATTTTTTTGACTAAACTTTGCACTTATATCATCCACAGTGGTTCCTGAATCAAGAAAGCCAAAATTATATTTTGTTTTATTATTATTATATATAAAAAAAATTGCTGGAAAAAAATAAAAAAAAAAAGGTTTAAGTTATTGTATCAATAAACCAGTACCAGCTTTTCAGAAATATCGTTTTTCTCGATCAACATTAAAAAATGAAAATTAAATTAAACTTTTAGGATTAGATAAGCATAAGCTCATAATCTATATTTTTGATTTTCTTTATTGCTGAAAATAAATGAATCAATAGAGTTCTTCAATTTAAGGGTTTAATGAAACTTTCTCTCTAAAATGAAACTTTAAATAAAATTTACACTTAAATCATACGACATTGTTCTTATTAATTAAGTGCTCGATCATTAAAAATATTTAGCTAAATACAAAGATAAAAATAATTAAGTTTTAAAATGTGATGCTTTTTTTTGTCTATAGCTGAGGCAGTTCAGCGGGTCCAGGGTCAGACCGAAGAAAGCAAGAAAACTCGGTTTGATTTTGAAGAGTTCGGAACTCCTGTTGATCGTAATTTTATTCGACCTTTACAAACTTACAAACTAACTTTACTTAAAATAATATAACACGGTATTTCATATAATATACTTCATATATTTGGGATGGAGTCCCCGGCCTGTAGGCACAAATACGTAGATCGGGATAGAGTCCCCGGCCTGAAGGCACAAAAGTAGAATGGGATAGAGTCCCCGGCCTCAGTCGAAACTGTAGGCACAAATGTTACAATGGGATAGAGTCCCCGGCCTCAGTCGAAACTGTAGGCACAAATGCTACAATGGGATAGAGTCCCCGGCCGCAGTCGAAACTGCAGGCACAAATACTACAATGGGATAGAGTCCCCGGCCTCAGTCGAAACTGCAGGCACAAATACTGCAATGGGATAGAGTCCCCGGCCTCAGTCGAAACTGCAGGCACAAATACTGCAATGGGATAGAGTCCCCGGCCTCAGTCGAAACTGCAGGCACAAATACTACACAGGGATAGAGTCCCCGGACTCAGTCGAAACTGCAGGCACAAATATTGCAATGGGATAGAGTCCCCGGCCTCAGTCGAAACTGCAGGCACAAATACTGCAATGGGATAGAGTCCCCGGCCTCAGTCGAAACTGCAGGCACAAATATTGCAATGGGATAGAGTCCCCGGCCTCAGTCGAAACTGCAGGCACAAATACTGCAATGGGATAGAGTCCCCGGCCTCAGTCGAAACTGCAGGCACAAATACTACAATGGGATAGAGTCCCCGGCCTCAGTCGAAACTGCAGGCACAAATACTACAATGGGATAGAGTCCCCGGCCTCAGTCGAAACTGCAGGCACAAAAATAAAATTCACGGCTCGAAAGCCAAAAACAGGTGAAACTCCTATCTAGTGCACCACGCACTCAGCAGTGTGTTTCTTGGTACTTCTCCTTTCGTACTCGAGAATGGTACGCACAACACTGGTAAAGGCAGAAGACGAATTCCCATACAAATTGCACATTTACTTATCATATTCGTGGGAAGGAGTAAATGTGAATTTTTAAAAGTGCAGAAAAACTCGTCCAACGTCACATCATATTGATGTGTTTATATATCTGGCTGATGACGGTGAACCGTATCCGGTGGCTGGCGGATGTTATTATTTGAATTTTAAAAATAATAATTGAGGTGACAGTTAAATCGTCGTTGAGCGCGACGTGTGGTGGTAGGTAGAATGATTATTATTTAGCGATGAGGGAAAAAAGTGTGTAACTTCGTTACAAAAAAAGGTAAAAATATTAAAATTGATTTCTTGAAAAAACGTCATTATTGGAAAAATGATAAAAAAAAAAACAAATATTATAGTAGAAAGTTTTAGAAAAACCTTAATCTTTAAAAATAAATTTTTATGTAGGTATATATGTATATACATTTTTTTAAACATTTATAAGAAAACAATTTGTTGCATCTATGTTAAATATTTATTGGTGTTAAAACCCGTTTTTGAAATATCAAAATCAAAAGGAAAAAAAAATATTTGGATTTTTTTTTCGATAATTTTGATAAATTAAAAAAATATATCAGCTTTTTTATAAAAAAAAATAATTTTGAGTCAGTTTAGCAGATAATATGGGAGAGTTAAAAATAAAAGTAAAAAAGAAATAGCTATATCTCCAGCCAAACAAAAATAAATCGAATTAAAATACCTAAATTCGTAAACAATTGGTGGTAGCACCTTTATTCTGCCGTGTTAACTGAAAATGACGTATCTACATTTTTGGCATTTTGAGATAAATGCGTTTTCCTGTTTTTATCTGTAACTTTTTTGTTTTTGGATGAATGTCTTTCATATTTTGACAAAATAATAAGTAGAGAAGTTATTATTTTTTGACCAAAAATGTATTTGCTTGTATTGAATACAAACGTAGGTTTCGGTAGTTACGTCATTTTGTCTTAAGCTTTTCGTGTAGTTACGGCATTTAAGTTTAATTGCTGTCTATAATAATAAAAGAGAAACACAAATTCAATGAAATTGACGGAATAAAGAATGGTCAAGTCTAATAAACCGACCTTCTAGAATGAATAGTACAATAATAATAATAAAAAGAGAAACACTTTTATCCCAGTTGCTTTTAAAAGTTTTTTTTTTTTTAACAAAAATAATATATTCATAAATTCAAATAATAAAATAAATAAAAAATTTAATGTTTCAAAATATTATAATAAAAAGAGAAAAATGATTGGAGGAAATTAAAATGCCGATTTTCATCAGCTTTACGTCGTTTTGTTTTAAAATGTGCAGATACGTCAATTTCTCTTAAAAATATGATGGTTCTTTGCACATACGTCATTTTTCTTTAGCGTTTTTAGCCGAAATGAAGCAAGATATTGTTAATATTATAATAGAATAAAATAATAACTGTATCAGAGATATCAAAAGTGGTCTTAACTCAAAAACTCCAAAAATGCAGATACGTCATTTTCAGTTAACACGGCAGTATTGTTGTTGTTGTTCACAAATTCAAAGAAATTGACGGAATAAAGAATGGTCGAGTCTAATAAAAACTGACATTCTAGTATGAATAGTACAATAAATAATAACAATAAAATAAAATATTTTATGAGAGGAGCTGTTAAATTTATTGATGTAAAATTTGTTTTTGTTAAATGGTACAGCAACCAAGACAAACCAAGTGTGCTGTTATTTTTAACTTTATAGCCTCAATTACAGGATAGCCTACGCTATCAGTTTCCTAGTTCGTTTGCGATCATGCACGTTATTAATTATATTATTATCCATACACTTGATTTAGAGCATACTCACTAACTAACCAAACCAATTACCAAAAATAAACAAAATAAAAAGATAATATTCTCAAAAAAGTGAAACATCATTAATTCAATGTAGGTATTCTAAAACCCCCAAACGCTTATATTTTTTCATTAGAATCGCTTTGAATGCTTCAATTACAAAGTTTTCTCAAAATTATTGAATATATTTCTACTTAAAAATGTATTTTTTTTATGTATACTTACATGCTAGTTTGGAAAATTGGAACAAGTCTATATTGAGCCATTAACGAGAAATGTGCGGAAATAACCCCAAAAAATATCAAAGTTTTTTGGAAAAAAAAACTTAACAGACCTATGTGTATTTCCACAATATGAATTTGTATTCATCAGAAACCTGAAACACAAATTTATTGTTATTGTTTCGGATATTACAGTTACGAAGTTAAATCAAACCAATTAAAATTATTTTTGAAATAAATGAAAAAAAAAAAAAAAAAAAAAAATAACCGTAACAGCCTTTGGGAGTACCCAATTGAGATGAGTAAAAATAAAAATTTAAAATTTTTCCTCTAACCTTAGGTTTTTTTGTGTTAAAAAATTGAAGCAAATGAATTAAGCTACAAATGGATGCAGCACATAGGGAAAACCCACAGAAAATATGACCGAAAACACTTTAAAAATTCTTCGTAATCGTAGTGTTACACTTGAATTTGTTTTTGTGTGTGAAAAAATAATGCAATTTAATTTTTTTATATGAATTTTAAAATAACTTTAGACTAAATTTCGTAGAAATTGGCAATTTTGGGAAGTAAATGAATAAACGAAGAAGAGAATTAACAAAAACAAAAGAAAATCCATTAGGGAATAAACCGAAAAGGGTTTCTATTCAAAAATGTATGCAAAGCTTAAAAATAACTTTATCAATTATTTCCAAAAATGTCAAAGTGTTGTGGTATTTAAAGTTTTTATTTTTCCAAAATCATTGTGTTAAATTAAATCCTCATCATCATCATACGAAATTCATCGAATCTATCTGTTACTCCGATTTATCTTCAACTTTATGGTCAAACAATCTATTAAGTGAAATTTTTCTTATCCATCATCTGATGGAATTACCTTCAGAGCGATCATTTGATTCGAACAGAATGTTAAGCTTCAACCGATTGCACCTTCATTCGAAGCGGGAGCGTCAGTGGTAGCACTAGTGCAGTAGCAAGAACAGAAATAGTTTCAGTGTAGTTGGCGTCTGGTCTGGGGCAGTAGCTGCGGCCGGGATACTTAAGGTGATTATCTTCATTTATTCTTGCATTGCAAATAGATAGCACGGGGCACCTGTTGACTTGATATATAAATCATGGTGTCAACTGTTTGAGGAGGTGTTCAGCCAAGTGAATTTGTTATAGCAAACATTGTAGTGAGAACGTAGTTGTTGTTTTTGGTGCATAAATTCAAAGTATGGTCAAGCGGCATTGGATGATGCATGAAATGCAAACAGAGGAGGTGCAGGTTCTCCAGTATGGTAGTTTGATGGAATAGTTTCTTAAATGCATGTCAGAACAAGTCAAGCTGCATTTTTTCTGTTTTAATTAAGTTGTTTATTGACAGAACTTATTTAAGGCACAGCAAGTGACGCCACATACGAAATTAAATAGTGTTATTGGTTTAAAATTCATATTTCAATGTAATAAATTAAATTCGAAAGTAAATTAGTCAAACTAAACTATTTTAAGTATTCTTGAAGTAATATAGTTTATAAAAAATTGTGCTAAATTGTGCTAAATGTATGCTGACACTTTGAGCCCTATGGGACTGGAAACAAAATTATGTACATGCATATAAAATGCACGACTTATTACCACGTAATTCCTCGTTTAAGGTTCGAGGTTACTAAATGGCTAAGCATTGAAGACGTAAGGTACTGGCTGATTGATTTGGTCATTTAGACCAAAAGCTAGCTGCCGCAAAGAGCTTAATAAATGCTTCATGGCAGAAAATATTAGGAAACGCTGATGTACCCGCGTCAGCAAAATACAGAGTTTATGAATCTGTCATGCGATCTGTGATGTGTTATGGCTGCCAAATATGGGGTTACAAGTCCTATCAGGTAGTAGAGAAACTGCAACGTTTCTTTATCAAAAGAATATTCAGATTACCAGCAAATACCCCAAACTACATGATACAATTAGAAACTGGCTTACCCACCCTTTTTATATACACTCTGAAACTGCACTGCGATTATGTTCTAAAAGTACTCAGATACAGTTCTAACCGAATTCCTTTGGTGCTTACAAAATATATTTTTGAGAAAAGAATTGACTGGATTGCAGACTGGACAAATATGGCACGGAAATGTGGACTTGAACCCAACCTGCAACACGATAACGTTTTCGCCTTAAAAGTAGAAATGTATAATATAATCGAAGCATTTGACACCCTGCAGCGCAATGAATGCACACAACAAGCAGTATCATCCATTAACAGGGTTATATATCCTGAACTGAACTTTAATCTAGGACAAAATAATTACTTTAAAGATGAACACAGTTTGGAAGCGGTGTCCTTGATTTGTAGAGCTCGGGGGGACTTACTTAATCTAAATGGCTCACCATACAGTAAGTCCGACACACGTTTATGCACGTTGTGCAATCTAAAAGCTAAAGAAGACTGTTTTCACTTTCTGGCTATCTGTCCCGTCTTTAAAGAGCTTAGATGTATGTATTTTGGATGCTCAATACTGACCATGGAGCAATCGAAGTGTATATTAGATGGAGCTAATTGGAAAAACCTTTATGGATATTTAAAAGCTGCTAAGAATTACCGGTTTTCTATTATAAACGAGTACGTATAAAGGATGTTGTTGAAACAAAATTTGTTAAGACATCATGGTCCTATTAGTGTAATAGTTAATTTTTCTTCAAATAATTATTGTTTTTATGTAAATATGTTGGCTGACGGCAATATGCCATAGCCATAATTTAATCTTTTTATGTAAAATTCTACTTTATAATCGAGCGAAATTTTGTTAAACTAAATGATTTTATGTAATAAAGAATCTAAATCTAATCTAAATCTAATTACAAAAACATATTAGTTAAGGAAAAATATACTCTGAAAAGTTAAAGAAAATTAATATAAATAAAATCCTACACCATATTTCCAAAAAACCTCAAAATTGATTTCTCGTTTCCGACAAAAATTTAAAAAAAAAAACAAAATCTCTGTTAGAATATTTTTTCTCCCGCCTAAACGGGGATCTGTCTCAACCAAACCTACGAGCTCTAGCTCTTTGTTACACCTTATGCGAATCACCCTGTGTAAAAATATGCATGCCTGGATTGCACGAACTTGCTCCTGGAATTAATAACTATAATGATGCTTTATGCTTCGATTTTTTTTGGCTTAAAAGTAAACCAAGACAAAACTTTCTCTAAAAATATTCCGCTATGCGAATTTTTTGCCAAAAATCTGAAATTCGTTAGATATATTATTCTATGACAATTACTTTTGAAATAACATGTAGGAATGTAAATCAAAATTTAGCCATTTATTAGCCATTTTCAAAAAAAAAAAAAAAAAAATTGATAAAAAAAAATTTCCTCTTTAGAGAATTACATCCAAAATGGGACTTTTATTCTGCAAAAGGTTTGTTTATCTTTGAACTAAAGATATTACCTCACTCTTTTTCTAGATCGATAAATAATAACTGAAATCAGAGTAGTACAGTTCGTGGTATTTTTTAGCAATAGGTATATTGTTGATTTGAGGTAATACCGTATTAAAAAAGAAGAAACAAACATAACTTAACTTAACAGTAGAACTTCTACTTCAAAATTATTCCACAGAAGTTATCTCCCGATATAATCTCATATAACTTTACTTTTGAGCTTATAAGGCTAATGTCACACGAGCGTCTTTTTCTGTGCGTCCATTTGGAAGTACGTCCTGAGAACCAAGAAAACTTATAGGAATGGACACACGAGCGTACACTTATTGGTTTCGTCTGCGCGTTCAACTTTGTCGATTGTTTGAATCTCACGCCGCGTAAATTGTAATACGGCTTGAGGGGTATTGTCGTAAATTAGTATGGTCACACGAGCGTCCAAATGGACGCGCTTCCAGATAATTTTCAGATTAATTTTTTTTTGTGTTTTTTATTTTTATCTTTTTAGTTGGTCAATATATATTGTTTAAATTTTCACAGATAATATAAATAATGTATCAAAAATTAAATTAAAAAAATTGAGTTCCTAAAGAACCATTGAGGCTTAGATAACAGCAATATTAGAACCCTTGTTCTATGAGCTCATATCTTTTTTATGAATGCATGGTTTAATTTGGGCTTATCTTATTCAGGAATGTCAGGAAAATAACGATTATTTTGATAATTCATTTGATATTTTACGTGCTCCACAAGTCACACAATCTTAATTTTAATTTAATCGAGAAATCAAAAAAATTTCATAGAAAAAGTGTGTTTGGTTCATTGCTTTCGGTAGTCTACCAGTTGAAAAAGGTAAAAAAATTATATCTTTCTCTGTAATTATCCGATTTTCAAAGTTAAGGTCTTAAAACAAAGATAAAATGTCAGGCCATAATTGTGTAATTTTTGAGAAAAGATACCCATTTCCACCCTAAAAACGTAATGGGAGAGCAATTAAATTTTATTCCTGGAATCTTAAATTGATGTAAAATTTCAGAAATTTGAGAAACTAATTATGCAAAGTTAAGCCCTGAACCCTTGCCTTAAATAATGCTGGTAATTTTATAGACATAAACCTAACAAGAGAAGCAAGGTTTTTTAATGAGTTTATATGCAAAAAAGGATTCTAAATTCAAAAGTTGTTGAAAATTTTCAAAATTTTGAAAAACAATATTCCACAATGTTTACTGCCTCAACTCCGCTCTACAAAAATTTTATAGGGCTCATTACAACAGGAAAGGCGGCAGGGGCCATTTTTGAATTTTTACCCACTAACTCTATATTAATTTGATTTATGAACCAAAGAAAAGAAACTAACTTAGTAAAATATTCCCTCCGCGCGTAGAAAAAGAAGTTCGTGTGACATCAAGAGAGTTTTATACTGGACGCGCTTCCAAATGGAAGTTCGTCCATTTAGACGCTCGTGTGGCACTGGCCTAACTACAAACATAGAGTCCATATATACCTTCCTTAACCCTACCACGAGATTGTGGAATACGCACATAACACGTTGTAAACAAAAATAAACAAAAGAGCTGAGCAGCGAACTCCCACAACAACTAAAATGAATACAAATAATCATTTAATGCTAAATATGCGTGTTTGAAGGAAGTAAATTATTTAAAACTGGAAGTATAACCTTCCTGTAACAATATATGATCCAAATCTTACAGGTTTTCTTATTAAAAAAAAATGGAAATATTATTACATCTAATTTGAAGTTATGATCTTAAAACATAATTACTTATCCAATCAAATCAACTGCGTTAATTAAATTCCTGCAAAACACGAAACATTACAAAGAATCAATTAAAATATGTATAAAGTTTCCGGTGAATTACAACAACCTTCTTCAGTGACACCGTTCAGCTGCAAACGAAAAAAAAAAAAATTATTAAAAACAAGAAAACATAAACCCCCCCAAAACAATTCAAATAAGAACAAAAACGTTTATACAATAATAATAATTTCAATGATTTATAGACTGATTTAATAAACTTCAAACTTATTAAAACTATATATTCGTAATTATACACCCGAATGCAGCGTAAATATCTCCATCACACCAGGTAGGTACATAATATGCTTAACCCACAAGAAGGTTGAATATCATAAATTAACTTTTTGTGACCTTGATGTTCGAGAACGATTTAAATTCATGTTTCTGTTTTTTTTTTTTTTTTTTTTTTTTTTTTTTTTTATTAAATCACCTAGGGTTATCTCCGTTTTGTATGATCGGGTGCAACAGATTCTTGTTTTGCTCGTTTGTTTCAAGTAAAGTAATACCAATAATTTGTTTTGTCATCCTCGCTTCTGACGAACAAAGAAAGATTTCCAGTTGATTCTTTTGGTAAGGAGTAGGTAGCTGGAATGGAGTTGCTCTGGGTTTAATTTAAAGGAGCGGATAAAAAACTTACAATTATCAAGGTCAGGAGCTAAATATAAATTCACTTACAGCTTAAATTTGTGTAGGCACAAAAATGCACCTTTCAAGCTTTTTGATGAACCTAAAGTGAGCTTCCAGAGAGATCCGTAATCATTCAAGGTGTGGAGATGTAAGGTAAAATAAAAATGCCAAGTATTCCGAATTGGTTCGGAACAATGTCTTGGATGTTTAAGGTTGGAATTTATCAAATTTTTTTTTGTTTAAAAGTGCACTGCCATCGCATGGTTGGCGGAAATGAATTCCATAGTCAAGCGGTTAAGCATTAATTTAAGGAGCCTTCTGAATCATAAAAACTTTAATCGCATACACAATGCTTCTTAAGAACTCAGTCAACAAGTTTTACGAATTTATTATCGAATCATTTTTTTTTTTTTCAGAAACTCGATAGCTATAACGAACCAACTGGTTGGTCTGTCTCTCTCTTAAAAATCTCTTTCTTTCTATAGTTTTTTAGAACAAGTTTAAAAAAATTGAATATTATAAAATTATTCCGCCGAATTATCATTAAATTCCTGAAATATAAACAATATCATGTTTTTTTTTGTTTTGATTTTGCCGAGTTCCGCTTCGATGTCGACTTTTTTATTTTTTATTCTATGCATCTAAGATTTAATTTGCCTGTTTTGAATATTCTATTTGAATTATTAAGCAAATCATAAATGTTTTAGTTATCTTTGGTTTTAATTTAATCAATCATTAAGTCTCAGCACATGGACTTAATTTGAAAATGAAGTTTTGATGATATTTTTGTTTTACAACTCAGTCTGAAATAAGACTTCGATATTCTATTCATTTGAGACTAAAGAATGTGGTGAGATAGATGTTTAGTCCTGATGACCAAAAAAAAACAAAACAGGCTGGGTGTGACAGCTGGCAACTTCCCATATCGATGCCCTTTAAGACTCGTAACTCTATGTTAGTTTTTTTTTCGAAAGAAAATCGCGACTTAAAGATTTTAGAAAATTTTATCAAGTGGACGGTCAAGTGAAGGTCAAAGTATAATATAATGTGAGACAAGAAACATTTTTCAACAATTTTAGTAGTTTCTTTTAGTTTTTTTTTTTTTAATTTTTTACAAACTACCAATTATTACTATCAAATAATAATAAACTAATAATAAAAATGATTTTTCCAAAATTACAATTTTCAAAAAATTAAACTAGTGCTGTTTCGTGCTCTGTTTATGCTACCAAGTGCCGTGTACTAGGTGCACCACCATTTTTAATTTCCAAAAACAAAAAAAAATTGAACATAGAAGACGGCGGTGTGCTGCTAACTTCATGCTTCGCAAAATAAATGTTTGGCTGTAAAAGCTGCAAATATTTTTTTATCTCTTCTGCATTTAGCAGCACAAACTGATCACAAAACAGTACAAGTTAAATTTTTTTAAAAAATCGTAATTTTGGAAAAAAAATTCTTCGATAAAATTTGCGAATTTGAAAACCAAATTTACGGCACTATGCCACTTGTTGGGCACAATACAGCAAAACTTTTTTTTTCTAATCGAAAATGCCGAATATAACTTCACGCTAAGGTTCTTCGTAACATTTGGGTTCGGTCGTAAAAGTTGCAAATATGTCAACTTTTTTTTTAATTTCTTCGGTTGTTGGCATAATTTTTTGAACACAAACAGCATAACTTTAAGTTTTTAGAAAAACATAATTAAAAAACAAATTATTTGTTGAACTTACGAATTAGAATTAAAAAAAATTAATGTACGACAAAACGCAGTACAAATTGGGCACATCGCAGCACAACCATTTTTACTTCAAAAGGGCAAGTTATGGATTCGTGAAAAAAATAGATTTTTTTGTGATTTCCTAGTGGGAAAATCAAGATTTTTTTAGCTCAAAAAGTAATGCTACTTGCCATACAACCGTTTTGAAAAAAATTCATTTATCTCAAGAGCGAATCTAACGATTTTTTTTTAATTTTTCTGTGTAATAGTGGTAATATGGTCTACATTTTGGTGAGTAAAAAAACAAAAATCACCGAAAACCTTTATTAACGGTACATGCAATAGAAACGTTTTTTTTTTTTTTTTTTTAAAGCCCTATCAAGTTAAAATAATGCTGCATACAAATTTTTCGAAAAAAATATTTTTAGATTTAAAAAAAAAGTTCAAATTTATTTTGAAAAATATTTTTTTTTTTTTTTTTGAAAACGGGTTGATGAATTTTTTTTAAATTATGATTTTAGTTGCCTATTTTTTGTTTTAAAAAATTTCAAGAAATTTTATATATACCTAAATAATTATTTTTTTTAGAAAACCGCTCCAAGGATTTTTAAAATTTTGTCTGCATAAATTTATATTTTCTCAAAAATTGAGATGGCGTTCCTCATTTTGAGACTTGTTTTATCAATTTAAATGCGACTCAGTCGTGCATTTTATTTTTACGAAAATCAAGAATGGCTAACTTTACGTACATGTCGAAAGTTTCATTCGTTCTCGAGATATGTTTGATGAAAAAAGGCTCACGAGCGAACGAACGTATGACTATGAACGTATGACATACACACTACAATGTCAAAATTTTTAATTCGACAGATCGGACCAATTACTATAACTTCCATAGGGAAGTTAAAAATCAAAATAAATCTGTTATTTTTTGTTTGAAAGGCTATTTTAAGAGGGTAGCATTGAGGATTATTTTTATTTCAAAACATTTACTATTTATTTATAGGCTGAAATAAGGTTAAAACGAGAAAGTATGTTAACAAAATAAATACATATAGGGCCTTACCAATAATCAAATTTAGTTATGACTTAAATATTGCAGTGAAATTTACCAAAACGTTATGGATCCTAAATAATTTACCAAGCTTTATATTCTTAATATTTTGGAGTCAATTTGATATATGATTCATTATTTATAGTCCGCCTAAATATTTAGGTAATACCATGCACGGTTTATTATTTAGAGCCCGTTCCATTATGGTCCATTTTACTCAAATATTTAAGTCGTAACTAAGTTTGATTATTGATTATTGGTAGGGCCCATAATGTATTTCTGGCACCCGTTTTAGGCTCTAATTATAGCGAATGAGCGAATTCACTGTTGAACAGGCGCTCAGACAAACAGACCGATATACGGAATGCCCACAACCGCTTTTTTGGACTTTTTCATAATCCAATTAGTAAATTGAAATGTTACAAAATTTTGGCCGAACCTTGCATTTTGTACAGGACAACATTTTTTTTGATGGATCTATATGATCCCTTTTTGGAAAAAGGGGCCAAATGGTTATAACTTTTTTGGTTTTCAATTTTACGATAAAAAGTGTGTTAACATAAATTGTAGAGAATTTGATTCGCTACACAAATGTGGTAAAATTTTGTTTGTGCGATGTATGGTTCTCAAGATATCATGAAGACCTTCTTACACCCCCTTTTCCAAAATGGCGGCCAAATGGGAGGGAGTTCAACCCCGAAAACTCGTTCTTACACTCACACTGATCCCTCCTATAGATCCATCAATAAAAAAAATGATGAAATGCAAGGTTAATGTAACATTTCAATGGACTAAATGCATTTCGTCAAGGCACGATAATTGAACTCATCAGTTAGACGCTGGCGTATCCTTCTTAGACGCATAATTTTAGTCGATGGCTACTGACACAAATATATTTAGCAGCAATAATATGCTGAAAATTGGACTAAAGGTCACACATAATCTTCCATTTGAATTTAATTCAATACAGTCCACTAAAATAACAACAAAAATTATTTTCTATTGATTTTGTTATTTCTCTTCTTTTCCATAATCGTTATATTATTTACAATTAAAACCTCGATTTTTTTTTTGATCACGAAACCAACTTGCATTATAGCAAATCAAGTTTGCAAGCTCACCGGTATGATTAAAAATGTTATTCAAAAATAAATTCCAAAAGTAAATCATGATAATATTCACTGACTTAATGACAAGCCTTAACTTTCAAAACATCATTTGGGGATATCTTTTGCATAGAAATGCCATTAGAGTTCATGTACAACTCCCATATGACATCTTGCTGTCTAATTATGTCTCCAGAACTGCCAAATGTTTTGTTCAGCAAACCATTAGTTAACCTGTGTGCCTGGGTTTCTTCTATTGACCATATAGCCTGTTTCACATACAACGTACTTTCCTACAATAATTCACCAAATATGACATCGAGCAGCCCTTAAAAGCTAATTGGATTTTCCACATCTTGGAATCCAAAAAAGACTCTCTTGGCCAGTGGTATAGAGGCCCTAACAACTGCATCATGGTCGGTTTTTCCTCATTATGTTATGGACTTTGGTTTGACCAATAAATGACATTTGAATATTGGCGTGGAATCTACCGTCCATAAGATCATCCATGTGCGGCATAAGGTAATTTTCCAATTGTGTCACTTACCGGATTATGTTTCCTTTTCTCTACATCGCGTGTCGTTGCTACTGCTTTTGCCTATAAGTATGACCCTACTTTGGATAATTTAATTGACAACACGACAGCGCGCGGCGGCGGTACCTATAGCTACACAAGTAGTTTAAGTTTGCCGCATGGCTACCTGCCTCTGTCATCTATACATTTTGCTGCCCCATTGTACCTACAGGTGATTAAACTTGAAAGCGATTGTAGTTCGAAATTCATGTATCCACATTTTTCTTCTTATCGCTTTAATGCTACAAGTAAACACCATTGTCAACATGACAACGACCGCTACTCCACTAACCACTGACCAGTTTGGTGAACTAAATTTGACTGATGTGATGGATGTAGTTTCATATGCAGCTGTCATATATTGACAATGATATTAGCTTGACGACTTGACGTTCTAAAAAGTCCCAACAACAACCATTATGAGATCCGGTTCAGTTTCTTTATTAAATGTTATCCGATAAGAATTTTGATAACAACTATCGAATCAAGTATATTATGTTGTCCGATTAGCTCGAAAGGTCAATTGTGGGCAATTTCAATTAAAAAATTAACAAAACCTGCTTATCTACCACACACTGGAGGGAGCACATAACGTGGGTGACATATCTCATTGAATGGCGACAACTTTTTTTTTAAATTTAGTTCCATATAAATTATATCATGTATTTTTGGGATTAAAAAGCGACGAGATATCGAATTTATTGCTTAAGGCAGGTTAAAGAGATTGTGTTGAGTTTTTTTGCTGGGGATTTGTCAAATTATGTTGCTTACTGATCAATCATTTTACTATTTCAATATGGAACATTCAATATAGGGTTTGCTTGATGTGAAGTGGATGAATGGCAGATTTGAGTTAGATAAGAGACTATGTATTTCAGAAGTCACTGAACTACAGATTTAATTAGTCATGGAATTTTGATCAACTGTGAAGATTTTTTTGCTGAATTTCTGATGAAATTTGTCAGAACTAGGACAGCATATTCTTTTCTCCTTTCTAATTTGTATTTTTAAAACGGAAGCTATAATAGTGTTTTTTTTTGTCACGAATAAATGCTTCTAACCTTAGCCATCCGCATTCGGTAGTTAACTGTAGGTCCCCTCCTCCAATAACACGTTCACATCAATGGTTGAGAGTTGTAGGTCACTAAAGCTTGGCTTCTACGCAGGGGCTGTTACGCCACCTAATTTATTTTCTTTAAGCTAAGTCATTTACACACATACTCGTGCATGATGTATATTAGAAGCGTTCAAAAATTTAATAATTAAATTTGATCCCTCAGGAAAATGGTATTCGGAATTTTTCCAAGATCCATATAAAATGTGTACTCAATAAATTAATTTCTTACGAATTTGCTTTTCTTTTATTTTTCCAGTTTTTTTTTTTTTTTTTTAAATGATATCACGAATTTCAAGATTATTCTTTGTATTATCATAACATTGTGTGAAGTGTTCAGTTTTGTTTGACATTGATACATTAAAAATGACCTTAATTGTTGCCCTTAATCGTTCAATACTATTATGTTTCAATTGTTAAAAAAAACGTGTACTATTGTTGCATTGGTATTGTGAAGTCAGTTTTCTTCAGACATAACTAAAAAGCAGTTGGTATATATTTTTTTCTTACCGACCCATCATAACCTTTTAAGCTCTGAACTCTATTACCAAATATTTCTACCAAATCATTTAATAAATCTTTAAATTAACAACTCTTGGACACTGCATGCCTATCAAATATAAAAACAATTATGAGCACGATATTCTTTGACTTCTCTTTTACAAACATTTGCTTTTCAACTAGTGATGGGCTAAACAAAATTGTATGTATCGTATACAAAGCTCAAAGCTTTCCATTCTAGCAGGAAAACAATACAGGGTGTCCCGCAGTCAATGATGCAGATGAAAACCGTTGGTTTCTGCGAGGTAATTTTAAGTCCAAAAACTTAATAGGTAATTTTCTCGTTTCCGCTTCCTTTTCGAGTTATAACGGTTTTTATGATTTTTGGATATAAAAGAATAAGAGATAAAAGATTAGAGATAAAAGAATTAAGACAAAACTATTTCTCAACCCTGTTTTACATTTGAATCAAAAGCAAAGAATATAAAGGCGCATGTCATACAATTTTTTTACTGCACATTTTTATATGGTGGGTTGCAATCTCTGCTCTCAGAGCTTTTGCTTTTTTTATGGGCTTTTCAAGGACAAAAAAGCAGACTGTTTTAATGTGTGTGATATCTCATTTTAAAAGTGCTGAGAGAATTATTGAAAAGCCCATAAAAAAGCCAAAGTGCGGGTTCCAACATTGGAACCCGGCATTTTCAGTAGAAAATTTGTATGAGATGCGACTTCTTGGTGACTTTATTTTCGTTGATCAAAAGTCACCGAAATTACTGAGACAAACAAAAGTGACTTCGTAGAATATTTTCGATTATTGGGAATTATGTCCATTTCGAATTGAAAAACAAATGACTGTCATTAGCGCTGGCCTCGAGATGGAAAAAGTCTCGTATTGTCTTCTTACCAAGAATCCAAGATGAGACCATGTTTTTGAGATGAAATTTAATAAGAGTGCTCTCGAAAAAAAAACCAAGAAAAATTGCATTTTAAAAGTATGTATAAAGTTGATATTTTGATTATAGATTCAAACTGACATAAGTTCAATGTTTCTAAAAAAAAAAAAAAAAAAAAAAATGTGGATGTGTTCAAGGTTTAAGTATATGATGTCTGACCCGTCGGTGAATTTAAATTTCTGAATTAAGGATCAAAATTGAACCACAATTTATACAACACAGATTTAAGATTTTTCAATGTTTTAATGAATAATGTTTTAAAAAAATGAAATACCTAGAGGTGTACTAACTAAAATGCATTAGGATAGATAATAACAAGGGATTAATTATAGATGCAATTATAGATGCTCGTAATAAGAAGTTCCAATGTATATATTGAATAAATAGAAATAAGAATTCAATTAAAAATAATTTAAAATTAATTAATTACAGTGGTGGTCCAGTATAACGAATGCCGATATAGCGAATGATCGATATTACGAACACTTTTTTCAAGTCCATTAGGTATTCAATATAACGAACAAATAACGAATTTCAGAAAATAAAAAAAAATAAAAAATTACAAACAACAAATTTGAAAGAAACTCTTGCTGTAAATGTGTTACTATCTACTTATATGTATGTTTGTGATAATTTTGAAAGATACATACACAATTTTCCATTACTCAAGTGTTTTTTTTTTTTTTTTAAGTTTCAAATTTTCGTTCGCTATGCACAAACGTTAAAATAACGTAACGGATTTTTCGTCGCATTTTTTGTTGTGGCTAACAAAATTTAAAAAGCGCTATGGAATTCGATTTCTTAAAGAGTCTGGTGAAAAGCTTTCACCGAGAGCAGACCTTGTCAAACCGTTTAAGAAGAAATTAGCTGAAATAATAAAAGAAAATAAACTCAGCTATAATGCAATTTTCAATGCGGATGAAACTGGGTTGTATTGAAAAATGCTATCAGACACTATACATACGTTCACGCTGGTGAAACGAGTGCTCCTGGTAGAAAAATTTCTAAGGAACGTCTTACTTTTCTCGCGTACTCAAATGCTACAGGTTTAAAGAAAATTTAATGAAAATGGTAGCTCAGAAACTGAAGTTCAAAGAGTGAGTCATTACGAAGCTGTCAAAAATTTTGACAATTGCATCCAATATGCAGAACAAAATAGCATTGAAAACTCTTAAGTCTTAGTTCTAAGAAGTTTACGGGCAGAGGCATTCAATCATAACATTAAACGCCCAAAAAACAAATGCATATTGACGTGTCTTTTCCTAAATATAAGCACAAATATCTGTATGTACTATTTATGTACATAATTTGAACAAAATTAATAAGTCTATTCCTAATATGTATGGGTATATGTAAATGAAGTTAAATATGCTTTTTTTTGTTCTTTTAAGTGAAATATGAAACAAAATAATGAAAAATAGAGTTGTACTTTCTATTTATCTAAAGATTTGTATGAAAAAAACGTATTCGATATAACAAATTTTCGATATAACGAATTGACTCTGGACATTATATCATTCGTTATATAGAATCGTAGAGCGATGTTATGGTCGAAAAACTAACCATTTGGGGTTAAACGTTAAAATAGTCAATAACTGAAAAAAGCGCGAAAATTTCTCGCTAAAAATCTTTGTCGGTTTCCTTTTCACTAGGACTGTTCAAAATAAAGTTTGTTTATGGTAGTTATCTTTCTTCTCATCGAAAAAGTCTGCTAGCATCTTACTAATTGCTTAAAAAAAAAAAAACTGTTTAAAACCCGAAATTCACAAAATTCATTCCCTAAAAAGAACTAGCTAAATAATTGGTAATTGAATTTAATAGTCTTGCTTCTGGTTTTATGGAAGTTATCACTGCGTGCTTTCTTTTTTTTTGACGAAACTTGCAACTTCTAAAAAAAAAATCGGCATCTACCCAACACTATATGTTCAATTGTTGCAAGGCTTTTGTATTTAACATCCAACAATAGCATTTTTTTGTATTTAATGTTTTCCAATGAGGAAATGATTGACTCTTGTAGGCCACCACACCCAAAGACCCCATTGTATCCCTGTCACATGTTCGACATTATAGTCTTATTCAGTTCAATTAATTTTCATGGCTTCTAAAGAAAAAAATAATTTGCCAATCACTGTTTCGAGTTCGAGTATCTTGTAAAGTTGGCTGTCAAATTATTCCCACTCGCTATTGCCTGATACTATATTCACTCTGTGACTCCTTCCATTTAACTATTTCCACTAGTTAGAGTTATTGTTATCTATGCTGCCACATAATGTTATTGGAGCACACATTCGAACAAAAAAATCATGCTGCATATACCCACTTTTACGTATCTCAAGGCTAAGACAACGGTGAATTTGTAATGTACTGTATGTTGTTGGGGGAACCAAGCAATCGACATCCACATGTCTCTTGGCAGTAGCTTGTACTTAGTGCCTGGCCACCTGAAAACAGTTAAGCGTCCAATATTGTTGACGAAGTTGGGTTTGAAAGTTTTGACACGCACTCTGAATTCATAAGAAGTCCGATCCCGAACACCGCAGCATTGTTTAAAAATGTTTGGCGTTTGGCCCAATAACAACAAACAAAATGATTCAGTTACATTGGCCATGATCGCGGCGTCATCATTCATGTGTGATTGATTAGAATGGTACAAGCAGCATGCGGTACAAAAATTCTTTACAAAAGTTCGCAATTAGAACAGAAAAAAAAAACTCTTAAGCTTCTCCCAAAGTGCAATATGTATTCGTATAGGTATAACGTGTGTAATTCAGAGCTATTGGCGTTTTAACGCAACCAAGGCAAAAGCACACAAGAAAGAGGCTTGAAGTTTCAAGTCACTTTGAGGGTATAGGCATTTATTTTCATTATAGTTGTTTTAACAGCAACATCATAGTGCGGCTATGCGTCGCTTGAGCTTTTCCGAAACAATTTTTTTTTCGATTCCATATTTGGATGATTTGATAATAGAAATTCAAAGTAAAAAAAAATACTCAGTGATTGGCATTTGCAGTGCAGCTGCCAAACAAACCCATGGCGATGGCGGCACTTTTTGTGGGTTTCTCTATATTAAAATCAATGCGATTGAGTAAGAGGACACTCTGTCTCTATGAGATGAATGATGCAAGATTGCCAAATTTGGAAGTCCAATTGGAATATTACATACTTTGGTAAATGGCAAATTTCCTAAATGGATTGGGTGTTGTTGGCAGTATATAGTTTGTTTGTTTTTTAATGTCATTGGGACAATTTATTAAGTCTTGTGTTTTTTCAGGAATCTTGTTAGTAATTTATTTGTGTCTTTTAAATTATCTAAAGGCTTGGCAAATTTAATGTTATTGGTCTTCGTCGTTACTAACTGAATATACCGATGAAAAATTAAATACAGTTGATTTTTCTCGAAAAAAGTTTTGCGGGAAAACATTTATAAAAAAGGTTGGCTATCAAAAATCTCGTTTTGAACATCTCAGATATCGAAATTTCACATTATCGAAATCTGGGTTCGAATCGCCGAATATGTTAACGTGTAACTCCTTTAGCGAGCTGTTACTTGGGCGTTTGCAAGTATTGAATCGGAGGCGGCGAAAATGGGTTTGGCTGTTAATGAGGACAAGACGAAGTATATGCTATCATCGAGAAAGGAATCTCAACATCGTCGGCTCGGGCAAAACGTCACGATGGATAGGTACAACTTCGAAGTCGTCAAAGACTTTGTCTACCTGGGCTCCACTATAATATCGCAAAATGACATCAGTGCAGAGATCAAACGAAGAATTACTCTTGCCAATCGCTGTTTCTTCGGGCTAAGAAGGCATTTGAGTAATAAAGCCCTCTCTCAAAGAACCAAGGAGACCTTATATAAGACCCTTATCATCCCGGTCCTGCTGTATGGGCCAGAAGCATGGACCCTGACAAAAACGGATGAGAATCTACTTGGGTGCTTTAAAAGGAAGATTCTTCGGGTGATCTTCGGTCCAGTATGTATCGATGGAGTATGGAGGAGAAGATTCAACAACGAGCTTTACGGGCTTTACAGCGACGTCGATCTGGTCAAAAAGCTTAAAATACAGCGGCTAAGATGGCTGGGACACGTGGAGCGTATGGACACCAACGCACCAGCCCGACGAGTCTTCGAATCTACCCCTGACGGTCTGCGCAGCAGAGGAAGACTCCACCAAAGGTGGCGCACACAAGTGGAGAACGACCTTAACCAACTTGGAGTGCGTAACTGGAGGCAGCTAGCTAGGGACCGAGCTGGCTGGAGGGGCTTGTTGGTTGAGGCCGTAGTCCATCCTGGGCTGTGAGCGCCATCTAAAGTATATAAGTAAAGTAAGTAAGTATAAGTAACTCCTTTACGGAAACTTTGTATTTGACATAACATATTCAGGTGAAAATTAAATTTAATTTAATTCATAAGCGGAATTGAGCGCACAGAAAAGATTATGACTGCCCTTAATATGCATTTGAAGGGCACTGTGGGAGCGTTTAGGGAAAAGGATTTAAAAGGAGATACGGAAGCACATTGGTTTTGAATGTCTGAATCTGAATATCAAAACGCGAGGGAAATATTGAGCCGGGTAACAGAATGATGACGGAGATGGAACTGGAGCCGGAGCTGGAATAGCTGTCAAAATATTGAATACACGCAAATTCAATGTTGCGAACACTACGAAACGTAGCCGCATACGAAGCTGCAGACGCAGACGGAAGAGTTCACCAACTTTGAACTTTTCACGTACGGCACTTTTGACGTTTCAATTTGTATGAAGAAAAAAAACAACTTTTTGGGTCGGAAAAAAATATTGTGGTTATTTGTATCGCGAAAAAAATTATTTATTAAAAGGAAAATTATTGGAAACAAAAAATGTGTATTCTGAGCTTGTACACAAGAATATTCTTTTGTTTTTCTTCAAAATACTTTCAAAGCTGTAAAACTGCATTGTGGGCACGTAAAAAAAATAACGTACGACACTTTTGATACAGCTCTTCCAGTTCCGTCTGCGGCTCCAGTTCCTCGTTATTCTATTCTGTTAAGGCAGTAGAGCAGTCCACATTCATGTTGTGCCGCTGAAAAAAGAATCTCTATTATTAGTCCGAAGTTGGGTTCAAGGGTAAACTGATGAGCGTTACTATAGAAATACGAGTATTACTGTTGAAATGCATTAGGGGAGAAATACAATTGGCCATTACAATAGAACAAGCGGAGTAAAGAATTTTTAAGAGTTTAAAAAATATAAAGTTGAATTAACGGGGTTATACATTTTTAGTTAAAACTATATTTACAAAGTGGTTCAAAATTAATCATTCAATTGTGTTTTTGAATTACTTTTTTACTAATTAAAAAAAAATGATTTGGAAACGAAAATCTTTATTTGGACCTTCATAATTTTTTCTGTTAAATGAAAAAGATGATATCCTAACAATGGCCACCGCCATTGTTGATACACATTTTTACCCCCTTTTATCGCATTTTCCATGACTTTTGGCAAGATTTCCGGGGATAACTGTTCGCAGTCATGTCGAATATTGTTCTTAAGGGCTGCGATTGTCTTGGACTTGTTAGCATAAACCCGCGACTTCAAGTAGCCCCAAAAGAAAGTAATTCACACGCGACTGATGGTCAGCAGGCTAACTGATGCAAGGAAACATGTGTAATACTATGTTTCCACCGAAGGTTTATCTCAGTTTAGATTAAATAAATCTATTTGGTGTTTCCACTGCACAAAAAGATTAGAAAGTAGATTTATTTTGACAGTTTGCAGATGTTGTTTCGTTCTTTCGAATGAAGTTGAAGAGAGGCAGAAAATTTCATGTATGTCAACTTTCCAATGAATGCATTTCAGTGTGAGAAAGTATAGGCCAGTTCGCGTTTTAAAACTATTGATCCTATGAAGATTTAACAAGATTTATTTCAAATCTTCGGGATTTAGAAAATAAATTAGTATGGTAAATCTTCGGGATTTGAAGAAGATTTAAGGTAAATCTACCTAAATCTCGGTTTTGTGGTCGGTGGAAACGTAGTATAAGCTTTCACTAAAATTCGTTGTAGGGTCCGTCTGGTGATGCCCAATTGCGTGCCTTGTCGTCTGGTTGATGTTTCTTCGTTCTCAGCGACATCGGTAGCCATCAACCGCGATATTCTCGTTCGAACGACAAGTCCGGTGGCGGCCACGCCCTGAATGGTCTCCTGTGGTTCCAGTCTGTTCAAACTGAGTAACTAAGTGGCGGAATGTTTGGCCAGTTGGTGCGACACAATTAGGAAATCGACGACGTCGAAATTCATGCTGCGCGAACACTACCGATTTGGTTTTTTTCGTTCCTGATTAATTGCATTCTCTAGCGTCATATAGCAGAGAATATATTGCCTTTTATATCATTTATGATTTATGGTCATAAATGACGAAAAGTATTGACGTATTCACGTCTTCAAAAGAAACAACCGGGAGGTACTCTCTATCGCCATCAATCTCCTCAACTTCTCTGGAATTGCCAACATGCATTCGTCCGTAATTATTCCTGCAACAGCCACATTTTCGTCAAATTGAACAAATTAAAACAAAATTTGATTTCTACGCTAAAGCGTCTACACCAGTTGGTAAATGTAAAATTGTAAATGTAAAAATAACGGTATATAAATTAACAGAGTACGAAATATCGAGATTGTTCCATAAACTTATTTCTATTATTTCTGGGTAAATTAATCAATAAACATTAAAATTTGTAAGCTAATGACTGATTTTTTATATTTGTTGACATCTTTTCCTTTTTTATAGATCAATTTTAATGAATTTCGGCTTAAGTAATTTTCATCAAGATTTCACGGTTCCTTGGACTTGATGTTCCATTTCCTTCACCTTTAACTCGAGTTCATTCATCTTTTGTGTGTTTACAAAACAAAACAAAAATATTAACAATCGAAGGCTCTTTTCAAAACCATCAGACTTCCTTCACCTTTTATTAATAAATCTTACTTCAAATAAATTAATCTACATACGAGTAACATCTACATAGCTCTACTATCTTTATAAACTAATTTGAGGATCATTGGTTTCAATTTTATTTGTTAAACAAATTATACATCTTTCATGGTGTGGCCTTCATTTTGGCCAATAACTTCTACCTACCATAGTGATCTCCTTATATTTATGAAGAATGCTCTCAATTCGTCTGCTGATTGATACTGTTTGTGTTGACTCATTAGCCATAAGCTACTGCTGCAGCATCTTCACAGCTCACGAATCACGATCGACGCGTCGGTCGCGTTGTTGCCGCCACCACACCATTCCATAGGCATCGCCGATGGCGGCGTCGTTACTGAAAAATCCAAAGCAAATCTTGAGCACAACAAGTGAGCAAATCAATCGTGCAACAACCTCCTCACTCATTATTAAGTCATTATTCTGCATGGCGCGGTGCTGTTGTCAAGATGGCTTTCAAATCGCTTCAAATTAATTGCAGCCTTCGATGGAATCAGTGTTGTTGGTGGTATTTAGTGGCATCGTGTCACATCAAAGTCAAAAGCATTTAAATTTGTCTCACAAATTCAAATATTAAAGAAATCAAATCGAAATAATTTTAAGTATGGACCACATTGTGAAGGTTGATTAAATCTGAAGAGGGTTAGGAGTCGGAGTCGTTCAACTCGAATAAACTGCAAGGTAGATTGACTTTGCATAAAATGTTTTATTTATTATTTAAGACTTCAGAAAGCTTCTGGAGACAAATTGATTTAATTTGTCATCCAAGTTTTATGAGAAATTCAAAAATACACTTTTTGGTAGTTTGTATATTGTTTATTTTTAGAACTGAGCCTAAGATTATTCCTTATTTAATTTTGTATTCAATCCCACTCATCTCATTTGACAATATGTCAAAAAATCATTTCCTTGTACCGCGCACGATGAACAAATCTTTTGGCGCACTCAATTAAATTTTAACATTAAGCCATCCAAATTTACGCTGGAAGCAATTTTTCATAATGCTGTCTGGCATCATTGTGGTCTTAGCTCAGTGGTTTTAAGAAATCATTCTATATATATGTATAAAATATATTCAATTTATAAAATTAAATTATTTAAGAAGTTAAAGAACGAATAGTTTATTGGAAATTTGACCCATGCGAGTTGCTGTCCCACACAAAATTATTTGCGCATGGGTAGATTTGTCAAAATATATAATTTACCTACATTGAACATTTTATTTTTAATCTTTTAAGTCTTATTACGTATACATCATATACATTATACACATGTATTTGCTTCTACTTTTTATAAAATTTAGTATTTATATTAGGGTGTCCCTTATATTTGCAAATTTTCTTAAACTATTAAAGCACACATTTTTATCTTTCAATGCTGATGGTCTACCCAACAAGGACTCCAAAACTTATTCTATTGAAAACTGAGTCTCACGTACTCAAAGGCGTACGCAGGATTTCCACTAGGAAGGGGGGGGGGGGGGGGGGGTGGATCTCTTATTGTCATAGCAAAGTGCCGCTCACCTTAGCCGTTCGGATTCGAGCAATCAACACTTTTAAGCGACCAATATTACTAATAATAATAACATAATTTCTATTAGCAAATATACATTATATAATTTTTAAAATTGTAAAACACTGTTTCAAAAAATTCTGCAAACAATAAAAAAAAAGTTTAAATATTTTTTTTTTTTTAATTTTTCAAAACTTTTTTTTTTCGCAAAATTTTGTTAAAAGGAATTTTGAAAAGCAGAATATTAAAAAACGGATTTTTTTAAAGCAAAATTTTTAAAAGCAGAATTTTTTCAAAAGAATTTTGACCCAGGCAACCCTCGTAACGTTGATATAATATCAGTGTTTAGGTATAAAAAAGCTCAGTTTCATTAATTTGACTGAAAAAGTAAATTTTCACAGCATGCATATTAGGGTGTCCGTTATTTCCCAAACTTACTTTTTGTTTGGATCAGACACCCCCTGTATAATATGTGTATGCCCTACAGTCAATTTATGGACCAAAAAAAAAAAAGACTTGGCCGAGCTCATTAACCCGTGCCTCTAAAGCCATAAACTTTTTTTACGTATTTTTTTTTTCTCCAGAACAACTGCAGATATTCTTAATTTCTTGTTGATTTTTACAAAATTATTCCCTTTTTCCAGAATTTGTTTGTAAATAATTTGTTTGTAGGGCATAATTGCCTAGTTAGTACAGAAATCTACCAGAAATTTGTATTCTCTGTTGAATTTGAAGAAAGTATTGAAACGTTTTGTTTGTAATGACGAAGGAAACATTTGAGGACAAAATTTTAACATCGAACATAGTTTTTAAAATTAATATTGTGCATTACCCAACAAAAAGAAGTAGGAAAGTAATATTAATTAATCCGTTTTGTCGCTTTGTCTCTGTCGATTTCTCGCTGCTGCTTTGTCGCTGCCATTTTGCCATTACTGTTGCGATTTTGTCGCTTATTCGCTATTCCGCTACTGCTTTGTGGCTTTTTGAATACAATTTTCTCTCATTTGATGTTTTTTGCATGTCTTTAATACAATACTGTTTTGACATGACATTTTGAACCTTTAAATTTGAAGGCAATAGGAATTCCACTATTCATAAAGGGTCATTTGCATTGAACTATGTCAAAACAAAATAGCCAAAAACAAAACTTTGATTGAAGATGTCCAAAAAATCTTTTTTTTTTGTTTTTTTAAACAATATCTATAATCGTATTAAATCTAAATTCAATGTTGTTTGAAGCAATTTAAAATTCATTTGATATGTTAATTATAATTTAAAACACAAGCAGGAGTTGATTGATAAGATATAATTAAGTAATGAATCATTGTCATTAAAGAAGTTCACACACAAATTTCATGGCTATCGATTTCAAATCATTCAGAAGCACTTTAACAGAAAATATAAATCAAAATACAATAAATCTTTCTATTTTCAAAGAAAAAACCATATTTAAAGTTACATACATATCGGTGTTGGAAAAAATATGGCACATTATTTTTGCCATTAATGCAATGAAGGCATATAATTTATGCCGTAGAAAATAAGGAGGTTCATTTTTAATATTATCTTGTTTTGACTGAGCCCCAAAACATTGTTTTAAAGTTTTAAATATGCAAAAATATACTATAAATACTATACACTGCGCTGGACAAAATAAAAGAACGAACAATTTTTAATTTTTTATAGCCGATGTTATAATTATCAGGTAAACATTCAGTTAGCTGTTAGAGAATTAAATAGAAACACAATGGTTGAAAGCATCGGAATCTAAAACAAAAAATAAACAAAAAATAAAATAAGGTCTGTCAAGGTGGGTCTACCTTTGATCACATCATCAAATCAGTTTTTGCCCTCCAAAGGGTGAAGAGATTGGGGTATTAAATTAGCCCATCATATTTAGTTTTGCTTACACTTCTCTTTAGTAAACACAACGGAAAAATAAAATAATTTGTTTGACAAAAGCTGCGGATCTATGTATTTCGAGAATCCAAAAATTAGTTTATACTGTGGCGGGTAGATGGCTTTTATGGTAAGATTTGAAAATTGAAAATTAACAAATGTGTACAAGTAAAAATAAGATGTGCATATGTATGTGTTGATCAAACACAAAACCCATTATATCCACTTTTGATAGTTTCGAGTAAATCGAGAAAAACTTATATCTTCTAAACCAAACAATTTTTAAGAACTTTTGTTTTGCAGAATTGATTGGATTGACATACCTCACAGTAAAAGTGAAGAAATCATGATATGAGGGTTTTAGTTTTGAAGTTATAGCAAAAACAAATATGGATAAAATGGGTTTTGAAAATTACATCTAGAGTTAAAGTTAAAATAAGCAATTCCAATAATGGTCTTTTGGCTCACTTGGGTGGGTCACAGCCCCAAAAATCAATCGTGGACTTTTAACCAACCTAGATGGGCCAAGAGTCCACATGTAATTCTTGCGTACTTCTGGCCCATCGATTGTGGATATTTGACCTCCTGGTTGAAGCTTTTTCTTATCGGGCAACCTTGGGCAACAGCATACTATGGGTACCCCGTTTTGCGGGTTCAAAGGATCTTAACTACCCTTTTGGGTCTTTTGATGGGTTCGTACCGCCCATGCAATTTTGTGCCACCCAGGTACTGTTTGTAAAAAAAAAACTCTTATGACATAGGTATGCCTGCTTGGCGACTACACATAATTTTAAGCGGAGGAAAAGGTTGCTGAGCGTTATAGAGGACCCATTTATATAAATTAATATCAAAATATACGCGAAAATAGTTTCTAACTTCTGACACTCTTGTCTACTAAAATTAGGGAATGTTGACCCATTTTACTGTGGCCTTTTGGCCCTGCAGGGTACACACCCAAATAGTCCATTGTGGACTTTTTGCATGTTGACTTATTACCCTGCCCTTAGCATTGCGCCGTGCATAAGAAAAAGAAAAATAGTAGTGCAAAAAGCAGTATTTATAAGACTTTTTTCAAGACTTGGAAATTTTTTGTAATGTGTTGACTGCGGATGCTCACATATAAAATATAGGCTTGTTTCATCACGTATATTGTCCATAAGGCTCTAAAAGCTCTAACAACTATAGATACTTAATTATGAACAACTAAAGTGTTCGACTACTGGAGAAATGACCCTATACCAAAATTCCAATATAATTTTATAACATAGAATAAAACGGATTTTGAATTAAAAGCATTAAATTTAAAACATTTTTTCAATGGATATGATGGATTTTGATGCGAAAAAAATATGTTTGGATAAAATGAATTTGAAACAAAAACTCAAGTGGATAAAAGGGTTTTTGAAACTAACTACACTTTTTGGGGTCCGATTTCGATGAGATAAAATGGGATTTCAGATTCAAACTTGAGCTCAACGTATGTGTTTAAATGATAGCAACAAAACCTCATACCGAAGTCATTTTTTTTGAAAAGTGGATATAATGGCTTTTGATTTTGAACAACACATATAAAACTGCTGTCAATATGATCTGTATTGTTTTATTTTCCAACGATGATCCTGATTCAGATCCGTAGATTAAACAAATACGGCTAATGTTTGCTAACGAATCAACCAATTTTTTGTAAAAAAAACATCTTCCAATAGTGCGAATTAACAATCTTCACCCTAAGAACTTTGTCAGAAATGTCATTGTCAGGCCATTGTTAGCCAACCATCTCACAGTGAAATTGCAAAACTGCTAACCGTGTGAACAATAGTTCTCAAGTTTTAAATCAATTTTCATAAAGAGCAATATTATCCCTTTGAAAAATAAAAAAATGACCATTTAACTGGGTACACTCACCAAACAGCTCTAATTTAGCACAGTGTATCCAATTAAAATAAATTAATTTTTCTTCAGGCAGAGGGCATTTCGTGTTTAAAATACTGCATTATTTGATTTTTTGTACCGTTTTCAATTTCGTTGCTAAAACTAATTGAATTGAAGTAAATCCGGTGGGAACCGGGAACACGTCAGGGAATGACATTTTCGGTGTTTAAATCCGGATAACGGGCATGATATTTTTTAAAGTTTTTTTTCTGAAAATTGCACCCAAGTTTGATGAAATTAATTCAGCGAAATAAAAAAAAAATATTTTTTTTTCGGTACGAAGAGTGATGGAATCCAAAATATTAATATTTTGATATATTGACCCCATGTATGGTTAGTATAGATTCTTACCAAGCTAAGTCTTCCTCGGGTCGGGGCCACCATTTCTATTTACCTATACCTACGTCTACCATGTATAGTAAGTACGTGATGTCATCGAATTTTGTCATGATTTTTTAGCTCATTCGTTTTACTAATTTGCATTTTGGTAATTTTTACTATTAAATCCTTTCTCTTGAAATAGTTTAAAATTATCCCGGAAAAAAGCGTAACCCAGTTGAAAGGTCAATCAAAGTTTCTCACCTTGAATTTTGTGGGTCTTTTGTTTGTTTATATCTATCGTATTATGTTATGTTCCATGATGCCAAACCTTAATTATGTTCGATATCATTTTGTTTCATATTGTTAAATCAAGTAATGTATGTGCAGTGTATATTGTACAATTTACATCAAGGTTAAGGATTGGTGTATTGAGATTTTTGCCAACCATCAACAACAACAAAAAAAAAAAACCGCAAGAGTATAATATTTTATATTCACCACCAATGAATTAGGGTTGAATTTTTAAAGGTTATTCTCAAAACATTCAACGCCTTTTTTTCATTAAAAATCGATTAAGATTTTGACAGATGATGATTCAAAAATCATCCAAAAAAAAACACTCATCAATTGCATAATCACAGGTTTGCCTTTATTTCGCTTTGTATATATATACACAAATGAGGATTCTTTTGTTGATAATACATTTATTTGATTGAAGTTTCACGAGACTGTTTTAATGAGAAGAGAAACATAAAGACAAATTGACTTTGAAGACCAACATCGTGCCATGTGTGAAATCAAAATAAAAGAAAACATTTATTTAAATATAATTGAGTACCGTTTCAACGATGTCGAGCTGATTTATTGTAACATTTTTGGTTTCTTTTTTTTTTTTTTTTTGTGTTCACTCCTAAGCATTCTCTGCATGTTTAGCTTTTTGAGTTGGACTTGAGCAGATGCAACAGAAGACTCACGTGCTGGGAATAAATCAGTTTTTTGATGGAATGTTGAACATTCCATTCCAACGCACATCTGCCAAAGCAATGGTTTTCAGCTAAAATTAAAATAAACTGCGAGCTAAGCGATTCCTATTTTTTTATGTATTGAATTCCAACACAATGTTGTGATCTGAATATTTTTGTTCACACAATATTATGTAGAAAAGTATGCATTATATGTAAATACAAGTTATACAGATTTGTTAAGAAAATGACCTGATTTATTTGTTTAAAACTTCATTATGTATAATTTTTTAAGGTCAACTAGCTCTTTCATTTCGAAAAATTCCATTTTCCAGAAGATTTAATTAAAACTTTTGTTTAAGTTTTTATCAATACCAGCTTTTAAATTCAGGTCTTTGTTCGCATCCTCTAAAAAGTCTCTCTCCACCTCCATCCAGTACCCGAAGCAGTTAAAAGGTTACAATAATTTTATAATTACAAAAAAAAATGCACAACTATTAAACAATTTATTTTATTTCAAAAGAAGAAAAATAACAAAAACAATTGAAATTATATTGTTTTTGTTGTTGTCTTTTGAACTATGGTAAATAAAATTATATTTGAATTTATTTTGCAACCTTAAATTTTAATTCTAAATTAATTCTGAATTTTGAAAACAAAATTATTACTTAACTACGTAAAATTTTGAAAAAAAAGTGAAATTTTTTTTTTCAAATGTTTGAGTTTGAAAATTAATTTTTCAAAAACTATTCACGAGCACAACTTAATTTAATAAAATAAAATTAAAGAAGAGATTTGTTGCTTTCCAAAAACGTATAGCATGGTATTGTAAGTTTAACCGTTGTTTTTATATAATTTTTTAGAAAATTGCCCCTCCCGCCTTAACTGGGGAAATAGACCACCCTTCCATACGATTTTTTTCTTGTCCTAACCCAACCTACTCGCCCTAGCTCTTTGGTGATACGGAACACCCTGTATAAGGACATAAATAAAAAATTTAACTTAAATCACTAAAACCATTTTTGTAAAAAATTTGAAAAAAAAAAAATAAATGCTCTTGGGGCCAATTGCACGAAACAAACGGATAAATATAAAAAACTGGGGATAAGTATTTCTCGTAAAAAATTCTTTCTTCAGATGAGTTCTATTCAAATTTAAAATATTTATCCAAAGAACGAGGAGAAAATAACTTTTGAAATGAAAATAGAGAAAAAATATTTTGCTATAACGACATTTATAAATAATTAAGATTTATCTGACAGATGTTTTGAATTAACGCCTATTTGCTGAAACGAAACTTAAATATAAATACTTTTTCCTCAGCGTAAACTGTCATATAAGCTCTTATGTTGAACTTAAATATTTAAGTTTCGTTTCAGCAAATAGGCCTTAATTCAAAACATCTGTCAGATAAATCTCAATTATTTATAAATTAGAGGATACTACTGTCAGAAAACTTTCGTGCAAGTCGCCCTTATAAATTAAATGAAAATTTTCAAGGTATGTCTAACTTGAAAGAAATCCGTTGAGGATGTACTGTATAGTACACAGCTTAGTGTACATTTGAACAATGTACGTGTACCGCCTTACGAAAGTACGGAAGATGTTCTCAAAAGCGTAGCTCCTCCACACTCCTAATTGTTACGTATAATTACATCGTCAAAATTTTTGCTCTGAACAAAACTCAGTTCTGCGAAGAAGAAAAATACTAGCTAGATTGAAATGACGTTAGTAATTTTCCTTTAAAGAATTTTAATTAATAAATTTATTTAACAGTACTTAACAATTAAATGAATTATTATATCGGAATCATAAAAGACATTTTATATCTATTCAGATTCCCTAATGCTAGACAGTTTACCTATTTGACTCTTGTTTTTTCCTGACTGATTACTGCAATTAGTATTAAATTTGTATCTTATTAGTTGTGTCCATATATCAATGTTTTCAATTCTAATGTGTATTCTCTTAGCATCTAACATCCTGATAATGTCAAAAAAATTTGTTAACGCAGACAGATATTTGCATACAAATCGCAACAATCTAAATTTGACGGAAGAGCATTTGTCATTTTGGTATGCGACAACATACATATACGGGAACCTGATTACGACATCATCGTATTATTTATTATTAACTGATCTCATTTCAATTTTAATTTATTCGATTTTTTTTTATAATGATGGCATGATGTGACATTATGAGCTCTGACAGATTGTTGGGTATATATTGTGTTTGAGTACATGTGTTGACAGTTAGGCTAACATAATGAGCTGTCACGAATATCACTTGGATTTTGAGGAGGGATGAAGTTTGTGTGTGATTTGATGTGATGGAGATTATTTATTTTGTCACGATGTTAGAAGAAATATAAGGGAAACAGGAAATTTGTAGTTTTTTTGTGAAGTAAACAATGCTGCAATGTTGCATAAATGTAATTTTCCATAATAAGACAATCAAACTTTTTTTTAACCGTTATATTATTTACTCGATACATCCAGATTTAAACTTTAATCCAGATGCAGATTTAAGTTTTATTCTGGATGTATTGAGTGAATAATATGGCCGTAAGTATTAATAAAACCCAATAAACCATAATCCTTGGACGGTATAATATTTGGAATTTTTAAAACGAGTTCTAGAGATATTCCAATTTACAACAAATATTTCTAACAGTTTATAGAATTTCTTCCGATAACAACACATTTAAAATATATATGCACCACAACAGGAGGGGTTGCAGAACACCTCACCCAGGAATAAATACAAAAAAAATACTTTCAAGGACAATATAAAATTTTTATTCAAAAAAAAAAAACTTAATTCATAATAAAATAAATATATTTACAAAAAAAAATTAAACTTAAATAAAATTTAAACAAATCTCTTTCCTGTGTTCAGGGAATACAGGACATTGGCATTTAAGACACGCAACACTGATTTTTCGGTCTTGTTTCCTTGGATAAATTGCACATCGCGATTGCTTTAGCTGTTTCGAAGGGGGTTCACCTTCATTGGACTGCATGGGATGTCCTAAAACCCCCTTTATTCCTTTAATTTTTACATACATATTATGAAACACATCATAGGGTGATATACAGCCCCAATGCACACCTTTTGCCCTCTCACTCAAAAAATATAACCTATTGCGGGGACTACTCATTAGCAATCGACACTTGAGATCTTAAATGACAAATACAAAGAACGGCAGAAAAATAAAAATGTCTGGGGTGCTAGAGCAACCCTGTTGTGATCGGAAGGTTAATTCTCGTGCATTAGAGCGCCTCGCTCAGCTTAAAAATAGGCTATTTGTCTGAAGTATGCCTATCAGTGGAATACCCTTGGCCTCGGTGCGCATAAACAGTTCCTTTAAAAATAAGCAGAGTACAAAATTAGTGGTCGTATTTATTAGATTATTGGTTGTTCAAACTATGTCTAAGTATTTCAAAACAGTTGGAAATATATGTTTCATTCAAAACTTTGAGTGCCATACCTGAATATTAACAAGTAGTAACTGGAATTTGGGGATTTTTGATTTTGGATTTGTGGATTTTGGATTTATGGATTTGTGGATATTGGATTCGTGGATTTTGTTTTGTGGATTTTGTGCATGGAAATTATGAATATGTGGATTTTTTTTATTTCGGTATCTCGGATACCAAACTTTTGCTGTTTTCTAAACATATTTGTACGTAAAAGATTTAACTTGAAAAAAACCACATTCGTAACGTCATCGTCAAATCTGTATTCAGAAATTACACACAAATCCTACAGCCCAACTTATTACTTCAAAAAAAAGGTTACAGAAAAATCAAAAAGGATATATTATATAAGAAAAAATAAATTAAATATTTATTGCTATTAATTTATAATTGATGAAATATAATTTTAAACTTGTTGTGTGGGAATCAGGTCATAATTTATTTTTGGAGCTTAAAAATTTAACCAATATCGTCAACTTATTTTAATGTTCCACTTCCTCTGTATTTATAGAAAAAACTGTTGTTAAATTCAATTAAATTACATTTCCATATAAAACAATACAAACAAATTTTATTACACAAAAAATAACTCTAAAAAAAATCCCAAACAAAAGAGCTGAGCAGCAATCTTTGTTTTGTTTTGTTTTGTTTTGTTTTTTTTTTTTTTTTTTAATTTAATAGTTTCTGCACTATTTTGGCATCCTAATTTGATTAGGTATTGTTAATTTTGACTACTAGTCAAGGAAATTGTTTTTGTTTGAATAGAATTCAAATACATATTTGTTTATATTTTCTTATTATGTCTATGAATTTTGCAATTGTGCTAATGACTATTGTCAGCTACTTGAAATGATTTTTTTATGGAAATTTCATTTAAAATTAAGACGCTTAAGGCAAATTTGAAATCAGTTTAACTATTGTATTATGACACATACAGGTTTTTATTTATTTTTCTCAAATACACCTAATAGTAGCAGTATACAATTTTAAATGGTCCTGAAGGTCTAGGCTAATAAAGCTTTGAATAAATTCGAGTAAATGAGAATGGTTGGTTTGGTAGACAAAAAACAGAACAAAACAAGTGTTAAACTTATGCCAAATGTCGTATAGTTAATTTTTAAAAATAGGAATTTAGAAAATTATTAAATTTCAATCAAAATATTTTATTTATTTAATTATTCTCTTTTGTTGAAAAAATTATAAAAAAATTATCATTTCTACAAATCGTGATCTTGAATCACTGAATCATGGTTGTCTTTAAAAAAAAAAAAGAAAGAACGCATAAAGTATGAAATCATTTTGACCATTGCGTATTTATTTTTTTGTTTTTTTTCCTACACTAAAGCTTATGTCACATGAAGTAAATTAATGTTAGTATTATCAAAGGTGAAGTTTTGTAGAGCTTTGAATTAATTTAACATGCATGGGTGCGACTTCGACTATTGATTCACAAAGCATTGCATGAGAAAGACTTTTTTTGCGCCAGATGAGATTTTTTTTCCTTCGAATTATGATATTAATCAAACCATTGACAAGTTGGGTCGCGGGTGATATTGCTTGGTGTGGCTTATTGTTGTTTAATTGTAGAGAATAAATTAATTGGATATTTTTAACGACTTTCCATTAATTATCAGTTTTTCTTTGTGAGATTTAAGAAAATGAAATTAAAGCTGATTCGTCTGTCTTTTATTCCTTTGAAGCTTAGTTGCCTTTAAATAACGTTTTATTATATAAAATGTGTCCCGCGGTTGAGGATGCAGATGAAATCCATTGGTTGCTGAGGTCATTTTAATGTTTAAGTCAAGAAACTTGAGAGGTGATTTTCTCGTTTTCACTTCCTTTTGGACATATAACGGTTTTTATGATATTCGGTCTCGTTTTTCTAAGTGGCTCTAATTTTGTCAAACTGCAACTGATACTTGAATTTTTTTTTCTGTATTTACATAAGAGAAGTTAGGACTTTTTATCCACCCGGATCTACGATTTTTTCGAACAGGGGCAAAAACTTATCCATAATTGTTGGTTTGATGTTTTGAAGCAGGAAGAAAACTTTTTATTTAGCTACTTTTATGTACGCATGACATAAATAATAAATTAAATAAAAGACAATATAGCCAATATACAGGGTGTTTGGATACATGGAGTTTGGGAGGAGAAATGAAAAAAATAGTATCGTATGGGATTATTTCCACTTGTTTAGGCGGCGATTTTAAAAATCGTCTGGAAATAAAAGGTCATTAAAAAACAATAACAACACTATAACAATGTCATGGTATACCTACTTTTAAGGCCATAAATCCAATCTTTTGTTTCGTTTTATTTATTTTAGTAAATAGTTTTTTAATTTTCAAAATCAAAATTTAAGAAAAATATGTTGAAATTAATTTTTTTCAAAATTTTGCGTAGTTCAGTATTTTTTTTTTTAATATTTAATTGGCCTATTAATTATTAGGCAAATAATATGGCCCAGATTTTCATTGGGGAGTTAAACCAGAGTAAGTTAACTCTGGATATAAATTTATTTACAGTCAACTTTAGAAGAAGTTTTTTCAGTTCCAAGTTTATGCAAATCCCAACAAATTTGGAGGATAAAATATCATTACCAAATTTGGTAAGTCAATTTGGGTTAAATTTTAATCTCCCACTGAAAAACTGCGTCTAAGAACCAGATCATTGTCTTCTAGTTTTTGAGAAAATTCCAAACAAAAAAATGTGTTTTACTACTTGCTTTAGGGAAATAGGATAGGTAACGGTTTTCCCAAAATTTATTATACAACCCATTTGATGCCATTTTAAAGTTGTTTTCTTTTGACTTTGGTGTTATTTTTTTTTTCACAAAAACACTCAATAAAATATCATTTTTCTTTTTTTATTTAAATCAAATTTTCTTAAATTTCCTTTTTTTTGTTTTTATTTTGTTAATAATTTAAAAATTCATCTTTTTTGTAAAATAACAAAGTATTTTTAAGAGAACAAATTGGGCTTTCAAAATAATAAAAAAAATAGTAATCAAATACGTGTTTTTGTGAAAAAATAATAGGTACCAGTCAAAAAACATCCTAAAACTGCCTACGAAAGGGTTTTATAATTAATTTCGGGATAACCGTTATCCGCGTTGAAAAAAGTTAAATTTGAATATACAGGCCTAGCTGAATTTGACTATGCAGGCGTGGTTAAAATTGACTATGCAGGTGTGGTTGATTTGACTATGCAAACGTGGTTGATTTTAACTACGCAAACGTAGTTGATTTTGACTATGCAAACGTAGTTGATTTTAACTATGCCAACGTAGTTGATTTTGACTATGCAAACGTAGTTGATTTTAACTATGCAAACGTAGTTGATTTTAACTATGAAAACGTAGTTGATTTTAACAATGCCAACGTAGTTGATTTTGACTATGCAAACGTAGTTGATTTTAACTATGCAAACGTATTTGATTTTAACTATGCAAACGTAGTTGATTTTAACTATGCAAACGTAGTTGATTTTAACTATGCCAACGTAGTTGATTTTGACTATGCGAACGTAGTTGATTTTAACTATGCAAACGTAGTTAATTTTAACTATGCAAACGTAGTTGATTTTAACTATGAAAACGTAGTTGATTTTAACAATGCCAACGTAGTTGATTTTGACTATGCAAACGTAGTTGATTTTGACTATGCCAACGTAGTTGATTTTAACTATGCAAACGTAGTTGATTTTAACTATGCCAACGTAGTTGATTTTAACTATGCCAACGTAGTTGATTTTGACTATGTGAACGTAGTTGACTTTAACTATGCAAACGTAGTTGATTTTAACTATGCAAACGTAGTTGATTTTAACTATGAAAACGTAGTTGATTTTAACAATGCCAACGTAGTTGATTTTGACTATGCAAACGTAGTTGATTTTAACTATGCCAACGTAGTTGATTTTAACTATGCAAACGTAGTTGATTTTGACTATGCGAACATAGTTGATTTTAACTATGCAAACGTAGTTGTTTTTAACAATGCCAACGTAGTTGATTTTAACTATGCCAACGTAGTTGATTTTAACTATGCAAAGTAGTTGATTTTGACTAAGCGAACTTAGTTGATTTTAACTATGCAAACGTAGTTGATTTTAACTATGCAAACGTAGTTGATTTTAACTATGCAAACGTAGTTGATTTTGACTATGCGAACATAGTTGATTTTAACTATGCAAACGTAGTTGATTTTAACAATGCCCACGTAGTTGATTTTGACTATGCAAACGTAGTTGATTTTAACTATGCAAACGTAGTTGATTTTAACTATGCCAACGTAGTTGATTTTGACTATGTGAACGTAGTTGACTTTAACTATGCAAACGTAGTTGATTTTGACTATGCGAACATAGTTGATTTTAACTATGCAAACGCAGTTGATTTTAACTATGAAAACGTAGTTGATTTTAACAATGCCAACGTAGTTTATTTTGACTATGCAAACGTATTTGATTTTAACTATGCCAACGCAGTTGATTTTAACTATGCAAACGTAGTTGATTTTGACTATGCGAACGTAGTTGATTTTAACTATGAAAACGTAGTTGATTTTAACTATGCCAACGTAGTTGATTTTGACTATGCAAACGTAGTTGATTTTAACTATGCAAACGTAGTTGATTTTAACTATGCCAACGTAGTTGATTTTAACTATGCAAACGTAGTTGATTTTGACTATGCCAACGTAGTTGATTTTAACTATGCAAACGTAGTTGATTTTAACTATGCAAACGTAGTTAATTTTAACTATGCAAACGTAGTTGATTTTAACTATGAAAACGTAGTTGATTTTAACAATGCCAACGTAGTTTATTTTGACTATGCAAACGTAGTTGATTTTAACTATGCAAACGTAGTTGATTTTAACTATGAAAACGTAGTTGATTTTAACAATGCCAACGTAGTTGATTTTGACTATGCAAACGTAGTTGATTTTAACTATGCAAACGTATTTGATTTTAACTATGCAAACGTAGTTGATTTTAACTATGCAAACGTAGTTGATTTTAACTATGCCAACGTAGTTGATTTTAACTATGCAAACTTAGTTGATTTTAACTACGCCAACGTAGTTGATTTTAACTATGCAAACGTAGTTGATTTAAACTATGCCAACGTAGTTGATTTTAACTATGCAAACGTAGTTGATTTTAACTATGCCAACGTAGTTGATTTTGACTATGCGAACGTAGTTGATTTTAACTATGCAAACGTAGTTGATTTAAACTATGCAAACGTAGTTGATTTTAACTATGCAAACGTAGTTGATTTAACTATGCCAACGTAGTTGATTTTGACTATGCGAACGTAGTTGATTTTAACTATGCAAACGTAGTTGATTTTAACTACGCCAACGTAGTTGATTTTGACTATGCAAACGTAGTTGATTTTAACTATGCAAACGTAGTTGATTTTAACTATGCAAACGTAGTTGATTTTAACTATGCAAACGTAGTTGATTTTAACTATGCCAACGTAGTTGATTTCGACTATGCGAACATAGTTGATTTTAACTATGCAAACGTAGTTGATTTTAACTATGCAAACGTAGTTGATTTTAACTATGCATACGTAGTTGATTTTAACTATGCCAACATAGTTGATTTTAACTATGCAAACGTAGTTGATTTTAACTACGCCAACGTAGTTGATTTTGACTATGCAAACGTAGTTGATTTTAACTATGCAAACGTAGTTGATTTTAACTATGCAAAGTAGTTGATTTTGACTATGCGAACTTAGTTGATTTTAACTATGCAAACGTAGTTGATTTTAACTACGCCAACGTAGTTGATTTTGACTATGCAAACGTAGTTGATTTTAACTATGCAAACGTAGTTGATTTTAACTATGCGACGTAGTTGATTTTAACTATGTAAACGTAGTTGATTTTAACTATGCAAACGTAGTTGATTTTAACTATGCCAACGTAGTTGATTTTGACTATGCGAACGTAGTTGATTTTAACTATGCAAACGTAGTTGATTTTAACTACGCCAACGTAGTTGATTTTGACTATGCAAACGTAGTTGATTTTAACTATGCCAACGTAGTTGATTTTAACAATGCCAACGTAGTTGATTTTGACTATGCAAACGTAGTTGATTTTAACTATGCAAACGTATTTGATTTTAACTATGCAAACGTAGTTGATTTTAACTATGCAAACGTAGTTGATTTTAACTATGCCAACGTAGTTGATTTTGACTATGCGAACGTAGTTGATTTTAACTATGCAAACGTAGTTAATTTTAACTATGCAAACGTAGTTGATTTTAACTATGAAAACGTAGTTGATTTTAACAATGCCAACGTAGTTGATTTTGACTATGCAAACGTAGTTGATTTTAACTATGCAAACGTAGTTGATTTTAACTATGCAAACGTAGTTGATTTTAACTATGCAAACGTAGTTGATTTTAACTATGCCAACGTAGTTTATTTTGACTATGCGAACGTAGTTGATTTTAACTATGCAAACGTAGTTGATTTTAACTATGCAAACGTAGTTGATTTTAACTATGCAAACGTAGTTGATTTTAACTATGCAAACGTAGTTGATTTTAACTATGCAAACGTAGTTGATTTTGACTATGCGAACATAGTTGATTGTAACTATGCAAACGTAGTTGATTTTAAATATGAAAACGTAGTTGATTTTAACAATGCCAACGTAGTTGATTTTGACTATGCAAACGTAGTTGATTTTAACTATGCAAACGTAGTTGATTTTAACTATGCAAACGTAGTTGATTTTAACTATGCAAACGTAGTTGATTTTAACTATGCCAACGTAGTTGATTTTGACTATGCGAACATAGTTGATTGTAACTATGCAAACGTAGTTGATTTTAAATATGAAAACGTAGTTGATTTTAACAATGCCAACGTAGTTGATTTTGACTATGCAAACGTAGTTGATTTTAATAATGCCAACGTAGTTGATTTTAACTATGCAAACGTAGTTGATTTTAACTATGCAAACGTAGTTGATTTTAACTATGCCAACGTAGTTGATTTTAACTATGCCAACGTAGTTGATTTTAACTATGCAAACGTAGTTGATTTTAACTACGCCAACGTAGTTGATTTTAACTATGCAAACGTAGTTGATTTTAACTATGCAAACGTAGTTAATTTTAACTACGCCAACGTAGTTGATTTTGACTATGCAAACGTAGTTGATTTTAACTACGCCAACGTAGTTGATTTTAACTATGCAAACGTAGTTGATTTTAACTATGCAAACGTAGTTGATTTTAACTACGCCAACGTAGTTGATTTTGACTATGCAAACGTAGTTGATTTTAACTATGCCAACGTAGTTGACTTTAACTATGCCAACGTAGTTGATTTTGACTATGCAAACGTAGTTGATTTTGACTATGCGAACGTAGTTGATTTTGACTATGCAAACGTAGTTGATTTTAACTATGCAAACGTAGTTGATTTTAACTACGCCAACGTAGTTGATTTTAACTATACAAACGTAGTTGATCTTGACTATGCGAACGTAGTTGATTTTAACTATGCAAACGTAGTTGATTTTAACTATGCAAACGTAGTTGATCTTGACTATGCAAACGTAGTTGATTTTAACTATTCAAACGTAGTTGATTTAAACTACGCCAACGTAGTTGATTTTGACTATGCAAACGTAGTTGATTTTAACTATGCAAACGTAGTTGATTTTGACTATGCAAACGTAGTTGATTTTGACTATGCGAACGTAGTTGATTTTAACTATTCAAACGTAGTTGATTTTAACTATGCAAACGTAGTTGATTTTAACTATGCAAACGTTGTTAATTTTAACTATGCAAACGTAGTTAATTTTAACTATGCCAACGTAGTTGATTTTGACTATGCAAACGTAGTTGATCTTGACTATGCAAACGTAGTTGATTTTAACTATGCAAACGTAGTTGATTTTAACTATGCAAACGTTGTTAATTTTAACTATGCAAACGTAGTTAATTTTAACTATGCCAACGTAGTTGATTTTGACTATGCAAACGTAGTTGATCTTGACTATGCAAACGTAGTTGATCTTGACTATGCAAACGTAGTTGATTTTAACTATGCAAACGTAGTTGATTTTAACTATGCAAACGTAGTTGATTTTAACTATGAAAACGTAGTTGATTTTGACTATGCAAACGTAGTTGATCTTGACTATGCAAACGTAGTTGATTTTAACTATGCAAACGTAGTTGATTTTAACTATGCAAACGTTGTTAATTTTAACTATGCAAACGTAGTTAATTTTAACTATGCCAACGTAGTTGATTTTGACTATGCAAACGTAGTTGATCTTGACTATGCAAACGTAGTTGATTTTAACTATGCAAACGTAGTTGATTTTAACAATACAAACGTAGTTGATTTTGACTATGTGAACGTAGTTGATTTTAACTATGCAAACGTAGTTGATTTTAACTATGCAAACGTAGTTGATTTTAACTATGCCAACGTAGTTTATTTTAACTATGCAAACGTAGTTGATTTTAACTATGCAAACGTAGTTTATTTTAACTATGCAAACGTAGTTAATTTTAACTATGCCAACGTAGTTGATTTTAACTATGCCAACGTAGTTGATTTTAACTATGCCAACGTAGGTGATTTTAACTATGCCAACGTAGTTGATTTTAACTATGCCAACGTAGTTGATTTTAACTATGCAAACGTAGTTGATTTTAACTATGCAAACGTAGTTGATTTTAACTACGCCAACGTAGTTGATTTTGACTATGCAAACGTAGTTGATTTTAACTATGCAAACGTAGTTGATTTTAACTATGCAAACGTAGTTGATTTTAACTATGCAAACGTAGTTGATTTTAACTATGCCAACGTAGTTGATTTTGACTATGCAAACGTAGTTGATTTTAACTATGCAAACGTAGTTGATTTTGGCTATGCAAACGTAGTTGATTTTAACTATGCAAACGTAGTTGATTTTAACTATGCAAACGTAGTTGATTTTAACTATGCAAAGTAGTTGATTTTAACTATGCAAACGTAGTTGATTTTAACTACGCCAACGTAGTTGATTTTAACTATACAAACGTAGTTGATTTTAACTATGCAAACGTAGTTGATTTTAACTATGCCAACGTAGTTGATTTTAACTATGCCAACGTAGTTGATTTTAACTATGCCAACGTAGTTGATTTTAACTATGCAAACGTAGTTGATTTTAACTATGCAAACGTAGTTGATTTTAACAATGCCAACGTAGTTGATTTTGACTATGCAAACGTAGTTGATTTTAACTATGCAAACGAAGTTGATTTTAACTATGCCAACTTAGTTGATTTTAACTATGAAAACGTAGTTGATTTTAACTATGCCAACGTAGTTGATTTTAACTATGCCAACGTAGTTGATTTTAACTATGCCAACGTAGTTGATTTTAACTATGCCAACGTAGTTGATTTTAACTATGCAAACGTAGTTGATTTTAACTATGCAAACGTAGTTGATTTTAACAATGCCAACGTAGTTGATTTTGACTATGCAAACGTAGTTGATTTTAACTATGCAAACGTAGTTGATTTTAACTATGCAAACGTAGTTGATTTAAACTATGCAAACGTAGTTGATTTTAACTATGCCAACGTAGTTGATTTTGACTATGTGAACGTAGTTGATTTTAACTATGCAAACGTAGTTGATTTTAACTATGCAAACGTAGTTGATTTTAACAATGCCAACGTAGTTGATTTTGACTATGCAAACGTAGTTGATTTTAACTATGCAAACGTAGTTGATTTTAACTATGCAAACGTAGTTGATTTTAACAATGCCAACGTAGTTGATTTTGACTATGCAAACGTAGTTGATTTTAACTATGCAAACGTAGTTGATTTTAACTATGCAAACGTAGTTGATTTTAACTATGCCAACGTAGTTGATTTTAACTATGCAAACGTAGTTGATTTTAACTATGCAAACGTAGTTGATTTTAACTATGCAAACGTAGTTGATTTTAACTATGCAAACGTAGTTGATTTTAACTATGCAAACGTAGTTGATTTTGACTATGCGAACGTAGTTGATTTAAACTATGTAAACGCGTTTGATTTTGACTATGCAAACGTAGTTGATTTTGACTATGCAAGCGAATTTTACTCTTTGACTGCCTTAAAATTTACTTTATCACTTTTTTCTTAATTTAAATTATCACTTAAGTTCTTTTATATATTTGTGTTTCTAATGGAACAAATTTAATGAAGAAAAAACCTTAGTTAGATTTTCAGTTTTTAGGTTTATATTTGTATAAAACTAATTATATGGATGGACAACAAGGATCCCACTCTCACGTTATCTTTAATTTGCAGTTTCTGTTTTAACGTAATCCTTGCAATATTTAAAATTTTAAAGCAATTATTGTTAGGTATTTACGAAGAAGAGAATTAACAAAAATAAAAAAAATTATTTTTGTTGTTGTTTTAGTGGACTGTATTAAATTAAATTCAAATGGAAGATTTTTTTTTGCGACCTTTAGTCCAATGCGTTTCGCCCAGGCACGACAGTTGGGCTCATCAGTTAGATGCTGTCGTACCTTTCTAAGACGCAATTTTCTGGTCGATGAATACCGACTCTTAGGTATTTACCTTCAACTTATAGATTTATCACCTCAATGAGGACAATACGTATGAATATGATTTAACCCAATAAAACTCCTTGTAGGGAAGTTAAAATCCCATACAAAGGTCAGACTAATTTTTAAGTAGATACAAAAAAAAAAGAGTTTTCTTCTCAGCTCTTTTGTTTCATATTAACTTCAGCCAATGTTATTTTTTTTTCTTGATTCAAACTATTTTGTTTTATGTATTTGACTAAAAATTATTATTATTTATTCTTTTTTTCTTCTTAGCAATTCTCATTCGCCAATGTTAAAATCACACACTAAATAACATAAAGAAACACATATTATGTTAATTAGCAGATTTTTATTAGAAAAAAGCACAACCGCATCTAATGCAATAGAAGTATTGCTTAACTCAAAAAAAATATAAGAAAAGGAAATAAAAACAAAATAAACAGAAAAAAAAATAAGATAGAAATTCAGCAAAAGAAGTTGAACAGAAAAACAAAACTCATAAAATTGTCTTAAGAGACTAAAAGATTTGGAGAGAGTTTCTCTTTGATTGAGAAATTCTTGTTTTTAATCCAAGAGAAGGATGAGATATGAAACCAAAAATTAAAGTTTTCTAGCCAACACGCATACACTGACGAATGACGATCAGTAGCAATGTTTTCAATAGCTTTCATATGCTTCAACCGTATGTTGTTATAATGGTATACTGAAGTTTTCTTTTCTCGTGTATACCAGTTACCACCATTAACTTTTGCTCAGCTGCACCTTCTCAAGTTAACCACCAAACCAGACCAACCAACCACCTTACCAACAACAAAGACAACTTCAACGACGAAATGTTTTACCATCGATTTCCTCCTACCACTAAACTTAAGTTTAGTTGAGTCGCGAAAGTCGTCGAGTACGCTGGTTTCTCTCGAAAATTTTTCAATTTTCAACCTTTGAATCCAGGTGCTGCTCTCTTTCTTATATTTATGGTATAGATGTAATATTTTTTGTTTGAAAAATTTCCTTCATAAAATTTCGAATTAAAAAAAAAATAATCGAGTTTTACCATAAAACAAAAAAAAAAAAAAAAATAAGAGAGTTAGACGATGGTTAGTTGACCATCTAATTCTTTTTGACTATTGTGAGATTATTAAAAATTTTGAATACAAAAAATAAAATATTGCACACAATGGATATGATCGCGTATTGCAGCAGCTAACTCATCCATGACAGTCTTCATTTAATTCAACAATTAATATTCATTGGTTATAGTGATCTTGTAATTTAAATATATTTAGACGTCGTGATTTCAATCGGTCGTCGTTCCGCAATAAATCGATTTTTCTTCATTAAATATCTTGTGCACGTTGCTTAATTGATTTTTGTTGTTGTTGTGAAAGTAACAAAAAATTATTATATTTATTTATAATTATATTTGTGTAGCAAACACACACAATTGCGAGTAAAAAACAAACGAATAGAAAGCGTTTTATACCATCATCATCGTCCAGTGAAGCAAAAGCAGAGAAAAATAACACAAAAAAGTGAAATTACAGATTGCAAAAGAAAATATACAAAAAAAAATCCGATTCGTTTATAAAATTTTTAAGAAAAAAAAATCAAAACATAAAAAGTATATATGCACTATCTATCCACTGGCATATCGCCATCATCATTTTAAACTAATTTTTTTTTTTTAAATTTCGTGTTCGCTAAGTGGTTGTATAAATTTGTTGACTCTTAAAATTTGAGGAATTCCCCTCCACCCAGGATACCGTTTTTGTGAAATCTATAAAAAAAAAATCGGATTGAAGATACACATAAAAATATCGTTGAAATTAAACTTTGGGAGTACGATCACAAAAGTTCTCAGGTGAGTCTGAACTAAGTACATATAACAAGGTCATTTATTTCTTACACATTATCCCATCATCACAAGCCAATGTAACGGTAAAACAACCCTAAATGGAAAAATTTATGAAATTAATATTTTTAACTGCTTGTGAGAGAATGAAGACAGAAAAATATTAAATATACGATTGGTATACCAAATAAGGCAAAGGTAACTTTGTAAGACGTGTGTATGTTTTGGTTGGGTGGTGTGCTGTGTATATGGCGAGTGTTTTTGTGGGCGGTTGTGGCAGGTTAGAAGGTGGGTGGTAATTACCAACTCAGACAAATGAGGAATTATTATTAAAAGAAAGACAAAAAAAACATGTTTTTATACTGTGTGTGGTTAAGCTGTTAATTTTATATTTTATCTGTTGAAGTATTCTTTTTATTTTTGTTTTTTTGTTTTCCATTATTTCTGCTAAAATATAATTGTAAATGCATTGCGTAAGAGTATTTCCTCTGGCGCGTAATGAGTCAAGGTGTCTTCTTGTGGAAATTGATGAATGTAGCTTCTTTTTTTGTTCATGCATACATATATGTGTAGAGTGCAGACAGTGTGTAGGGATTTTCGTACATTTATATCTTTTCATATTCGAGGTGAAAAAAAAATGATTATAAGATTGGGAGATTGGGGTTAAAGCGTACGTGTGAGTTGAAGATGATGCACATTTTTGTTTAATGAAGATGAAGAGTTTTGGGATTTTTTTTTCTTGCGGCTTTGTGAGTCATATGGTGCTGTATGTTGAGACAAATTGGCTTGAATTTGTTTTGAGGCAAAATTTCTACAAGTGTTTTTATTGCAAATTAAAACTAAATTTAAACACATTAATCAAAGGAAACAATTGAATTCATTCAGACTTAATATCGATCAATTAAATTCAAAGAAGTTTTTAAATTACTGCTGAATTTGAAGTAGGTAATAGTTATGGTTTCATAAAAATAACTAAGATTCTAAAACGGTAATTTAATAATTAAAATATTGAAACAAAATTTTATTTGATAATTGAGGAATTACATAAAAAACGATTTTATTTACTTATACATACTTCTAATTTTGTTTGACTGAAAAGAAATGTAAAATTTACGTTAGGGTGAGTCAAATAAAAATAATTCCTTCTCTTGAAATTGTGTTTAATTTGATTGCTTGGAATTTTAAAAATATGGTTTTATAAATTTGTTTTTATCATTTTTACAGGTTATCGAAATTTTGTATTTCCCATACAGATTTTTTATGGGAAAAAATGAAAACTAAATTTAAATTTCATAAGTTACTAGTCGTTTAATTTGGAAAAAAATCTTCTGACACATTGTCGGTTACAACTTAACAAATCACATATTTTAACTAACGCAACAGAAAATTTTGCTAACAGTGGGAAATGTACTAACCACAAAATAGATACATAATGTACATATATTCCAAACTAAAACTAGAACTAGATCTTTGTGTTTTTCCAGCAGGTACTTTTGTTTTGTATATGCATAAAATTTCGTGTTAATACGAATATTTCATTTTTGTCATTTTTCCTTCGAACCGATGATGATATAATAGAGATATGTCTTTTATATGCATGCATTGACGATTAAAACATTTTGAAATACCTCAAATAATTTTTGAGTAGATAATATCTTCTATTTTTTTTAAATCTCATGAGTTTGAATTAGACAATTTTTCGTACGTGCTTGCGTTTTTTTAATTCATTTAATTGCAAATATTGTTATACATTTGAAAGTCTGCGATGTCCTCCAACAATTGAAATTTTGATAATTTTAATTGTCTTTTTTAGATTAATAATATTTGCAAACAAAAATTCTTTTCAGTTGTTAAATATTTTTGTGTGGTGAAAATACATATGCAAAAGTACGTTAGCACGTACAAAATGTCATCTTATTTATACAAATATAAAGCCCAATGAGGATTCAAAAATTATTAATTTCAAACATCACGAATAAGGAATACAAAATTATTGTTTTTTCTCAAAAAAAAACCTCTTTATAGCCTTCAGTCTAGAAAACAGGACAAGGCAAAATTTTTACAATTCCATTTATGATTAATATACACTGTTCATCTAAATGAAGACTTCACAACTATTTTTTTCCTCATTAAATAATAAACTTTAATATCTCGAAACACAAATGCAAAGCAACAGAAACAGCTATTTCGTAAATTTTGAATGGAAAATATGCACTTAGCAACTATAGATCGGTAGATAGCACTTTTTGATGTTGTGACGCCAACTTTGAACAAATTTGTATGAAACATGAAGTTCATGTTGAAAAAGATAGGTATATACAGACACACTACACCAACTTCAGCTATTAACCAGGGGTTGTGTTCAAAATTCTGCCTGGGTCAAAATCCTATTTTTCAAAATTCTACTTTTAAAATTCTTCTTTTCAAAACTCTGCTTTCAAAATTATGCATTTCAAAATTCTGTTTTTCAAAATTCTGCTTTTCAATATTCTTCTTTTCAAAATTCTGCAAAAATTTTGTATAACTGAATTTTTAAAAGCAAAAATATTTGCACAATTTTGTGAAACAGTGTTTTTTGAATTTTGACTTGCTCAAAATCAAAAATAGAATCATCTCCAGGAACGAAAAATCATGTTATCGTCGCTCAAAAGTTTTGGTTTTTCGGAGTCATGAGGTTTTTTAAAATCTCCATAAGAATAAATCTTACTTGCGGTTAAAGCTAAAGCAGATAAAACCATAATATGGAGAGAACATAAACGCAAAAAAAAGAAGAAAATTTTGCATTAGAAAACAGACCTAAGCGAAATAAAATTTCTTAAGAAAATAGCTAAAAATATCCTCTAGCTTTGCTCAGATTAGCTTTTATTTATTTTTTCTTGTTAAATCAGATATTTTTTGTTGTAAGCTTCAAATTTTTTATTTTGCATAAATATTGTTACTAAATTTTTCTTCGATAAACAGAATGAGCAGAATTTTAATATTGTCCTAAATATTAAATGTCAGTATTTTGAAAAGCAGAATTTTGAAAAAAATTGAATTTTGTAAAACCGAATCAGCAAAAACAGAATTTTGAAAAGCAGAATTTTCGCAAGATAAGGCAGAATTATGAAAAGCTGAATTTCGACCTTATTCTCATCAACCAGCAATATCCGTAGTTCGACAAGAATAGGATTTTCAAAGAAAAAGTGTTGAGGGATGCAGCAGGAAAGTTTGCACTGGACACTTGTAAAAATCGTATCAAATGTTAATTTTTCTAATACATATTGATTAATATAAAACATATAAATATTGACAACAAATATTTTTAATGATTGTACTTAAAATTTAAAGTCGTAAGGCTGGCTTATTCTGTTTAAGATTAAAAAAAAAATTATTTAACTGAGAAATGTTACGACTTTGAGGTCATTAATGAATTTTTGTTTACACTTGTTAAATCCTAAATTATAATAAAAAAAATATAAGAAGCGTTAAACAATTTTTAAATGATGGTGGTACCTACATTTAACAAAGTACATTTTTAAACTAAAAAATTCCCAAGTACATATCAACTTTTTAAAATTAATGATACAAAATATATGTTTACTTTAAATGGCCAGTTATACCTATCTATCACTATCACTAGAACTGATCATATAAATTTTTTTTTTTGCCTTAATTGAATATTTTGTCGTCAAAATAAATTGTACTTAGTGCACCAATACACACATTCAATCCACGCTTTCACATAAAATCAAATATTACATTGATCATTAAATTAAAACTTTTTATTACTGGTCTTAAAGTCATGCTCGTGGTTTATGCTCATTCTATCAAATTAAGGCTTCTGATAATTGTAGGCATGTTCAGGAATATGATATCTCAGAGAATTAGCAAGAGAATGATAACATTTTTTTTTCCTCAGTATTTTGACAGAAAAACTGAGAATTTCTTCTGAGGAATCATTTTCACATTACTAAGATTGTGGAGGCATCTGAGATCTCATTTTAATTTTCCTGAACTTGCATATAGTAACTTTCTTAGAAGTTAATTCTAAAAAAAATTATCTAATTTTGAACAAACTTATCGTTTTGAGAACATAAGTTCGTCTATTTTTTATTAAAACTATTTTTGTTTTCAATTTTATGGTAAAAAGGACTTAAACATAAGCTGTAGAGAATTAAATTCTAGACTATAAAATAGTTTTCTGCATTCACACTCAAACCCCACCACGCCGTATACAAATCAAACAAAAAAAAATTGGCCTGTATTAAATGCAGGCTTCAGCCGTAGTTTTTAATTTTTCAATGGACTATAAACTGGGTATACAAAATTCTAGATGAATATTAACCATGTACACTTTTTTAGACTTTTTTCCAAGTACAAAAAAAAAAAACAAAAAAAAAAAAATATTCACCAAACAAAGCCGATTAATTTCGATGAAAAAAATTTTATCTTGAGTTTTATTATTCTGAGACCTTCAGAATTTAAAGAAGAACTCAAGCTAAATATATGCGTTTATGTTAAGAAGCAAAAACACCAGTTACGTTGAGGTCAGTTCGAGAGATGGGGGACGATATAATATATGTTAATGTGACATAAAATAAAATAGACACCAGAAAAGTGAGTACAAATTTAGGATTTTTAAAAAATTGTGCCTTTTCTGGGTTGTCGCATAATTTTTTTTAAATTAATAACTTACACTAAGTCATTTATGCGGCCTTCTCTAAAGAAAATCCATCAGTCACAATGCATATTTGTTATAATTCTCTAAAACAGACCCCTGATCATCAAGTCTTTGAATATGAAACCTTAATGGTTTTTGTAAAATTCGAATTTGCTTACCCCATCAAGCCTTAAAATACTAATTATGAATACGTAAAATTAGAAAATGAGCAATCAAAATTTAAACAATCACGTTTACGACTTTTTATTAAAATTCACTTCATCTTTATTTATATATACACTGACACTAGGCTCCAAATGCAAATAATATAATCAAGCATATTATAATTTTCTGAGATTTAGTGATTATATAAATTTATTACTTTCATCACAAGGCATAATTGTACATGCTAACGCTTTTATTCTTTCCAAACCTGTAAACTGTATACACTTTATGACATAATTCTAAAAGGTGCTTTCTTGTACTTTTTGAATAAACCAGCAATTTGAAAATGCATTTTTGTTTTAAATGAAATTAAGTTTTTTGATAGTGCACTTTAAGTAGAAAAAAAGGAAAATTAAACTCTTTTGGTACTTTTGGATTTCAAAACTTTCTTTGATCGTTTTCATTCATTACCGCCCCTTCTTAGGTTAGACTAATTAAACTCATACCACCAGGTGCAATAAAATCCACCCAATAAAATCTAACAATAATAAAACATTAATGTTTCCAATCGTCATACAAATATATTTCCTCCTCAAATATTGATACCACCACCATGCCATTATATTATGACCCTCTTTATTGACTTCTTTTCTTTTTCGAGCCACTGAAAATGCATTACACGATTTTCTTGAAAGTGCATTAAAATTATTATCCATTGCTCTTCATCGTGCGTTGTCGGTTGTCAGTCGTCGCTGTCGATTGCACATGAATTTCTTGTCACGTAATTCTTATTAATAATCCTATGCGCTCTCACAAATCGGTTATTGGTTGGTATGAATGAAAAAAGAAAAAAAAAAACAACAACAACAACATTTTCATAAAAAATAATAATAATAATATTTATTACATTGAGTTAAAACAAAACAAAATCAATAAACACATTCGTAACTACCTCTAAGTGAAGCGGCTTGTGAAGTCGCTTCCGAGCTTATTTGTCTGTGATGTTTAGGGTCAATCACCGATACGTGTTGGCGTGTTCAATGTTCACTTCTTCGAATGGGCGGACTATCTCTCCCGGTTGGAGTTCTTTCCATTTTTTTTTTTTTTTTTTGTCTCCAAATCTCGAAGCCACGAAGTGCATTTTTAAGTACGTGCTTTACTGCTTCGATTAAAATAGAAAAATTGTTTGAAATGGCATATTGTAGCTATGTTTGAAATTGACATTCAACCTGAGGAATGAAAAATATTTGGATAAATGCATTGGAATGGCATTTTTGTCGGAGGAAAATGACGTTTCTGAAATATTGTGAAATATTAATTTACATTATTCAGATGGCGCCAAACTTATTTTGTGGTATTTGATTTTAATTTCTTGATTTTTTTCTTCTCGAAATATGACCATTTTTAAGAATTCAATAAATTTTAAAGAATAATAAACGTGTGATTTGTTTCTTTAATACAGTTTAATAATTCAGAATAATCAAATAGATTTTTAAAGAGTCAGAGTCAGACTCTTAACCCATTTCCGGCTAGGGTTGCGAAAACGCAACGTCATACTTGAGAATTTCTGGAACTTAACTGATGATAAATTTAGATAAACTTAGTAATAAATTTGAGATTTAATTAAATTATCTAATCGACCTATTTTTGGATTTTTTTCAAATATTTTCTTTCGTGTAGATTTTGCACCTTCAAAATATGAAATTTTCGAAATTTTGAGGTAGCATTTTTGAAATATTTAAAAATTCATCAGAATTAAAATTTTTCAAAATACATAATGTTAACTACAGATAAATAGAGGTTCAAATTATATTCTGAAATAATGTTGACGCAATTTATATGAGTTGCCTGACTGACAGGTGAGATGAAAGCACTACGTTGCGTTTTCGCAACGCTCGCCTAATTCAGTAGCATTTGAACCTGAAAAAATATTTCCTTTCGTTGCGTTTTCAAATCAGATTGAACGCCTTTTTTCTCAAAATATTGCGTGTTTATGTTTATACCAATTTTTTAAGAAACATAATTTTTGATTGCATCCTATCCAATAAAAGAATGAGTATTTTTTTTAAGGTCAATTATTAAGCGTATAGGTATTTTTGGTCTAGATTTTTGAAAAAAAAAATTATATTAAAAAAAATGGTATTTTGATATTTTTTTTAATTTAAAAAAAAAAAATAATAATTTTATTAAGTCAATTTTTGTTCGCAGTTTTTGATTTTTATTTTTTTAAGAGTTGTTTTCAGAAACTTCAAATTTATTCAACAAAAAGATAATTTTATTCTTCATTTTCAGGAACAAATAATAATTTGGGAAAAATGAGCTTTTTGATTATACTTTTCATTTTTGAAAAAAAAAAAAAATAAATTTGGGAAAAATTATTTTTTTTTACAATTTTAGATTCTTATCTCCTTGAGGGTTAACTTAAGAAACTTCAAATTTATACAGAGTATAAACAGGTAGTTCTAGTATTCATTTTTAGAAAAAAAAATAATTTTGATTTTTTTTTTTTTGACTTTTTGTTAATTTTTGAAAAATAAAATATTTTTTTTTTAGGTCACTTTTTATTTTTATTTCTAACTAGCTGGCCCTACCCGGCTTCGCACGGGTATACAAAATCGTAAGAAAATAGCAAAATAAATTGTTAAATATGTATTACAGATTTTATGATAACTACTCAATGTCAAAATGTTAGTTGGCTCTTCCCTTGTTCCCACAACTCCCTTCATTTAAAACAAACATGCTATATTCTAACTGGATGAAGAACCAATTTAGTATTAAATAGGATAAGGATTTATTTGCACAGCAATTTCCAGTTAAAAACCGAAAGAAAGTTGCTTTGTGTTTTTACACTTTTTTTGTTTAAAATAGAAGATATTCGAAGTTATTCTATTGAAGGGTAATTTTACCTTCCGTTATTCAAAAAAGTCTTCTTAGCATTACCCCCTATTGCTCTACTCCAAAATATTTACAGTTCAAAAATTCAATAAAAAAAACAACACTACGTTGTTTTAACGTTAATTATCCATTTGATGTACCCATTAATATAGTGGATGGTTACTTATGCTTTCGTGAGCAAAAAAAAATCCATATTTTGGTTTGTCGATTGAAGAGAGCTCTATAATGACAGACTGAAGCCGCACTGTTGCCCAATTAATACAATTTGACTTTGCTAGTACGCAAAATATTAGTATGAATCGTTCATAAATTCGGTAATCGTGAATATTGAAAAAGTAACTCTTACTGTCACGGTCTTACTCAGTTTTCGGGGAAATTTTCTTCATCAAAATTTGTTTTCAGAAACATACAAATAATTTATTACATAAAGTACCCTTTGAAAAATCTTAACGTACCTTCCGATTTTGTATCAATTATTACTTATTAATGTAATTTCTACCATGAATGCCATTATGGAGGCCAAGCTTACTTTTGAGAAATATTTAGCCCTAAGTCCCAAACCACAAAATGACGAATTTGAAAATATCGTCGGTTCGGAAGGAAAACTACACAACCCAACAAATCTCATTTTTTCAAAATAAGCAACAAAAAATTGAATGAATTAAGTCATTTAGTTCCAAATATTGTAGTAGAGTTTTGTCTTTTTCCAAATGATAGTTTTTCTTTAATTCACAACTCAAAAAAATGCAATTTTTGCTCAAAAATTTCATTTGAGTTGTGCGTTGTGTCGTTTTTACGATATACATATATGTATGTATGTATATATTCGGACGATATACATATTCTGTCGTTTTTAACACAATTCACAGAGTAAACAGCAAAATTTGTAAAAATATCTAGCCCTTAAATGATCTCTTATCCATCACCTACTCTGCTTTACTTTTTAGAGAAAATTGTTAAAATCAAGGAGACCATATCTTGAAAAACTCAATGGAGGTACACAAATCCATGTCCTTGTTCCGACGTATCCATACATCAGATTGAAGACTGGATTGGGGTTGTGAAGTTCAACATCGTTTATGACCAGTTTAGTAGACATGTAACCAAATTATATACATTTGTTCATATGTATGTACACATGTGTCATATATTTTGAGCAAACAAATTTAATTTTTTTTTTAATTTTTGACAACAAAACTGAGAAATTTTTCTGAGAAATAATGTTCATGTAACTGAGATTGCTGATATCTCAGTACAGCTAGCGGGTGTAGCTTTTATGTTCAACTGATGGTGCGGTTTAAAAAAAAGTATATAAAAACACGCCCGTATATGCAAATGCAATGTGTCAAAATTTCAAAGCAATCGGTGAAGAACTTTCGGAGATTACTCATAAGGAACAAACGTACTTTTAAATTTGTATTTATATAGATAGAAGATAGATAATATAATTATGTAGTTTTCAATAATCTTTTCATCACTAAGTAAGTGTATTAGGTACGTATATTTCATTATTTTTAGACAGTATTTTGAAAAAAAAGTGTAATAGGAGGTGCCGGTGGTGTCAAAAAATTGTTTTTAAACATGTTTTTGTGCAAACCTGTTGTTTCTAAAAAATTGATTACAATTTTTTTTTCCTAAAATTGCATAACCTTCATTTCATACCTTGACATTTTTTTCAAAAAAAGGTTCCGACATATTTCTTCTACGCTTATTATGTATGCTGTAAATTTTAGGTATGTTTATGCAAACAAGTTTTAATTTCACGTATTTAATTCGGTTTCAACTTACAGCATACGTAATTTAGTTGAATTAAAAATGTAACAAACTTAAATAGCTTTTAATAAATATGAAATGAAGGTAAAGGTACTAGTAAAACTTATATGCATAGGAGACCCGTCCTTGTATCAAAACTCATAGCAATATAATAATATAAAAAAAGTATTTAGAAAAATGTATTCGTGTTTGATTTGATATTTTGCCATTGATGTAATGATACCTTCTAGTGGTAACACTTTTAAGAAAACTAATAAAATTCAAACACAGTTACCTGTTTTACAAAAAATGTTCGAGAGTGAATACTACTAACATTATGTATTGCCTTATATTTGTTTAAATACTCGCAAATAAGAACCAGAAACAATAAGTAATTAATTATTCTCCACTGACTCATATTGAGTCTTAAAACATTCACTCCCTTGATTTGACTACACAGTAAAAACCTAAAACATTAAAAAAAAAAAAAATAATCGCTGTTCAAATCAGTTAACTAAACAAACCACAGCCACCACTTTCAATAAATTGATGCCATAGGTTAACTATACAATCTTCCAATCCCCAATCGATTTTATCGCATAAACTTTACAAACAAACTAAAAATTAACGAATTTTTTTGTTTATGTAACCAAAAAAAAAAAACTTTGAGCGCGCACAAAAAAATAAAAATAAAATAAAAAAAACGACAACAACATAAATTGTTGGTCGTGCTAAAAGAAGTTATAGCCTTCTTTAGTATAAACAAGAAACATTGCAAAATGAAAGGTAATATACATGCACACATACCTATGTGCACTTTTAATAAACTAAACCAATCTTAATAGATTTTGGTATCTTTTAGCGTGAGTGAATGTATCTTTATCTTCTGAGCTATTAAATAAATATTTGCAGTTATTTGAAATATAAACAAGAAATATGAATTCGAAATAAGTTTTATTGTTTAAAAATGTATGTATTTCGATTTGACAAATTAGGGAACTTAAAGTTGTCACAAAAGGAAAAAGAAAGTTTCACATAAACAACAACAAAAACAATAAAGAAGCAACACAAAAAAATCTATGTTCGGCAAAGAAAAACATGTTCAAGCTAGTTTTTATAGTTTTACTTGATTTTTGTATCTTTTCCGCAAAAAAAAAAAATATACAAACATATTATTTTTGTTTTGTATTTTCTAAGAAAAGTAATCTTCTTCAAAGCTTTTTCCTTTAACCAACCTTGAGAGATAATAATGCAAAATTACTAAAAAAAATATATACGAATATTTCAATATCTCTTCAGTTCCTAACAGAAATGCTTGTTTTTATGCATTGCATTCCTACGCACTAAAATCGGACGGAAATTCCACCCATCAATTAATATTTTTATGTTGTCTGTTTTTTTTTTTTTTTTTTTTTTTTTTATTGAGTCATCGCAGCTGGAAAAGAAGTAATGCCACCTTCTGGCAAATGGAATTTTAGAGACATTGCTTGTTTTTTTTTTTTTTAATTTTTAGTTACATAACCTCAAATATGTATTTGAAACCATTTGTAGTATGGAAAATTAAAAAACATATTTCTTACAAAAAAGAATAAATAATCCTATTTCTATTAATATTTTAAATGTGAAAGTTTTTGTTTGTCAGTCTGTTTATTCCTCTAAATCTCAGAAAATACCTAAGTAGTTGTGATGAAAATTGGTAGATTGAGGGCTTGGAATATGAGGATGGACATAGGCTATTTTTTTTTTTTTTTTTTGAAATCTTAAACCAATTTATAAAAAAAAAAAAATTACAAATAAAGTGATTTAAATGAAAAATTAAAAAGTTTTTAAAGAATATGAAGCAAGGCGAGCACGGGTTGGCTAGCAAGTAATAATTAGACACATTTTAGTGAGCATTTGCTGAGATTACAGTATTTGTAACTTTTATTCTTGAAGTGAAAAATCCTTAGGCATGGTTAACTAAAATCGATCCGTTAAGAAAAATTAAGTTTTTCTCAAACTGCTTTCCACAAATTCAACGTATTATTAAGCCTAGAATGCTGCTGATACGAAACGAAAAATCCCATACAAAAATGACACAACGAAATCATAAACGAAGAATTTCATTCTGCGGTACGCTGTTCGATGAACGAAATCAATAATTGTACCAAATTATTTGGAGAGATCTCCCCTCTGTTTTCGCACATAATTAATTGCCTGTACCATTAATTGTGTGCGGAAAAGTGACATTTGTTCTCTATTCTTGTTTGTATTTGTTGTTTCTTTCATCACGACAATGTTTTCTGTGATTTTTATGCGTTTGTGTTTGTTTTTTGTTTTTGCAAATGGTGACACTTTCAAGGGGTAATTTTTCGTTATGGTTTTCATAAGCATTTCGTTGTCATGCTGGAGACCAACTAAAAATTTCGTTTCGTATCAGCGGCGCACTAGGCTTTATAAGGAACCAGCACAAATCCAGTGCGTTCAGCATTATTTCTTTCCTTTTAATTATTTTATTTTTTTTTAAAATAGACCATACCTTACTCGTACTTACGTCGTGACTTACCTCATCCATCCAAAAGTTAGCCCACGAAAATTGGACTCTTGCTTCAAAAAAATTCTGACAAAGCTGCATTTTTGTTGAAGAGTTTTATGTTTGTATCCAAAGCAAAAAGAAGCCTAAATTTGGAAACTTATATGGTTGGATGAAATGATAAGTTTTAAGACACCCCTTATACCTCTCCTGTTGAATATTATCTTTTAAAATTTTCTAAAATTTTCATTAACTTTTGCATTTGCGAATTTTTTACAGGATGCTCTTTCAAAGATTGAAGTAAAAAATTAATTTTGATCAAACTATGAGCTTATCTAATAATTTTAAGAATAAGGGCGTATAAAATCAAAATTGTTTTAATGCACAAAATATTTCATTTTATTGGCCAATGTTTAAGTGTAAAAATATGTTTAAGTGTAAAAATGACCCGACCTATGATCATATTAAGTATGGACTATTCTTACTGGGACACCCTGTATAATTTTTCAAAAAACATTTTTTCGAAAAGCTTTGTACGCAATATTATTCACACTTGATAGGATCTTTAGAGTAAAAATTTTGATGGCAGGTACTGTCTAAGAAGACGGAGATAAGGATGCAAAGTATCCAATGTTAAACCAAGATGAGATCTAATTTTTTTTCTATTAGCAGAAGGGTTTAAAAACAAAAAAACTGCATTTTTAAATTGGCATTATTTTGTCATTTATCTTTTATTTTTGCCAAAACAATGCTTGCTTCTCGATTCAGTATTAGTTGATTTTCGTTCCTTACGGCTTCTGAACAGCGCATGCACAACTATGTTATAGCCTATAACTCATTGTAATCTGAAACTATTCTTAACAAACAAAATCATCTGATGAACATGAATGAACTCAATAAAAGACAACATAGAATCTAGCGTTCATTACCCTCAAATTTTTTTAAATATAAATTTCTCGTTTTATCTTCGAGAAACAATTTACATTTTTCTTTTAAACCTTTCTCTTTAAATGTTTGCAATATATATTATCTCAAGATGATAGAAATTATCTAACTCCTATGAGGTAACATAATGTACAAAAAATTAGAAAGAAAAAAGAAGATAATTCTCAGAGCGCCTTTGATTAATCATTAATATTTCATGTCTTTGACATCATGGCTTCTTATAAGAAATTCCAACGGATCTTCTGCCTTTGGCAAATCATTCAAAATACAATGAGATGAGCGAGAACAAAATGAAACTCAGAACTTGATTCATCAAAGATACAACATTAATTCGTATTTGCAAATATTAACCTGTCTATTCTCAAATTAAATACAAAAATCCAAAAGATGAATCTGAATTAAATAACCGTAAAGTCTTCATTTAAAATTCTTTATGAAAAAAAAAAAACTGGGATACTATCTTCGCTTGAAAATTCTATTGTAAAAGTGAAAATGTTATTTGTTTTTGTTTGAACTTTAATTCCAAATTATTACTAATTAGCAGATAGACAGTGAGTTGGAAGCTTTTGCAAAACATTTAATCGTTTCTCCTCCTATTTATTTCATATACAATGTACGTAAAAACATATCCATCACATGCTACCTGCTTTCACATTTGCCACTCCATATCCAATACACATATGAATACCATCAAATGTAATGAACTCAAAAAATAGCTCACAGTTTATTGTCAGACAAGAAAAACATAGTTACCCATACAGTGGGGCGTACAGAAGCAAAAGCTAAAAAATTTATCTTTCAGCATGGTGATATGGGGAAAATATATACGAGTACTATCTATCCAAAGCAATTATTATATACGAATGTTTCGGCTATATGGACTCTAATATCCGCGGTTGAGTTAGGAGAGAGTTTCTTTTTCGACTTGCTCCAATGCAACAAGTGGTGTAAATGTGCTGCTTATACACTGCTTAAGTGTAAAGACAAAAGAAATATATAAAAAAAAAAAAAACGTTTTCATGACTATGAAGCAAAAAAAAAAAAAATAACAACGAGCAAAAAAATCAGAGCTCAACTATGTTGTGCACTTGCACTGCCAGATTTATTCAAGCGGAAAAAATTGTATGGTTTTTAAAGAGTTTTCACTTTAGTTAATGCAAGTAGGTACGAGAAGTAGCAAAAACAAATATGGTATTCACTGAGATTGACTTCCTCTCGTGGAAAATGTCGTATGCCTGAATTTTCACATACATACATATAGATGCAATGCTTGCGCCAAAGATATTTAAATGTTTGAGCAATTATTGAGTAATGTTTATATCGAAATCGAGCATACGCACTTAAAGAGATTTATTAAAGCTAACGACTTGATGAAGCAAAAACACGTTTTTTTTTTTCTTTTTTTCTTCGAGTAGTTCAAATGCAATTTCAAAGAATTTGTCGTTAATGATTGTCCGTGGGAGAAGTTATTATGTTTTTCAAGTACAAAGTTATGTTAGAGGAAATTAAACTTGTAACAGAAAAAAAAAAAAAACAAAATAATGTAACCTAGCATATAAAAGCCACAGAAGGAGGAGGAGGAGGAAAATCGCGTGTGCGTAAGGACTTTCTCCTCTACGAATGTGTAATTAACATAACTTTAGAGAGCTTGTTGATCTTGTAATTTATTGTTGAAATACCGTATTGTTGAAATTACATATCAATTTCAAGATTAAACGAGAACTTGATATGAAATTCACATATGAAAATCTAATTTGTGTGAACTTAAAATATAAAACAAAAGAGCTGGGAAACGAACTTGTTTTTTGCTTTGCTTTGTTTTTTGATTTTTTTTTTCTTTTGTTATGCAAACTTTGTTTGGCTGAAGACTAAATATTTGCGTTATAAAAATCTTTTAATAGTACGTTTTCTGAGAGGGGTCTTTAGAAGGTATAAAAAACGAATTATTATTATATTGCCTTCTAAGCTGTTAAAATGTTCAAATAACGAAGGAACATTTTTCGAATGTAACTTGTTTTGCAGAAGTTTATTTCCTTTTGTGTTAATATCCCTCGAACTTCATTCTTTTTTTTTTTGCTTAAAGGAAACAAAAGTATAAGTTTGGCGGCAAATTTTCAAAGCAAAGAATTCCAATGAATTCGAACGATATTCTTCGTTTAAGAGAATACGATTTAAAAAAAAAAACACATATATCAGAGAGTTAACTGATGAAAGATTCCTTAAGAAAAAAAAAATAAATTAAAGAGACCAAAAAAAAGAATGAAAACAGTATTATTATGAATTAAAGACCAAAGTTCATTCGGACAAAATTTGTTTTTTTTTAGATCACAGGGAAACATTGATTTAATTAATTTTTAACTTACGGTCGATAATAATGCTCGTGAATACAATTAATTTTATGTATGTTTTTATTCCTGTTATCTGTTTGAATTTCGTCAAAAAAATTCCTTTTCCCAATCATGACATTTTTGCAATATTCGATATTATATGATGAACATCAAAGGAAAAATCCGAAAAATTTAATTTTGGTCGTGTATTATTTTTGTGTTAAGAATTTTCAAAAAAGGTATCCTTATTTTTGAATGGAGCAAAAGTTGTTTTTTTGTATACATATCTTGAAAATTGTTAACTGTGTGGAAAAAAAACAATTTGATACTATGTTATGTGGCACTCTGGTCAAGGTCTTAATCTTTTGCATCTTAGTGCATCTTTCAACAAGCATGTGACATCTGACGTATAAAAGATTTGACTAAGTTGTAAATATATTTGAATTTTCTCCTATTTTAACCTCTCTAGAAAGCTGAAAACTTTTGCCTTTTTTTTGTCATCAAAATGAAAAAGAACAATGTTTGCCCACTCATTTCACAGTTTTGCGCTAGTTTATAATACTGATAAGAGTTAAAAAAAAACATTGGTTTGAAAACGATTTCAAAGAATAAATTGAATATTTTTTCAAAATTTTATTTTGATTTTTTTTAAAAAGAATTGTTTATCTTTTGTTTTCTTTTAAAATTTTACCAGTATTACAATTTATGGACAAAAATTGGTCTTTTCTTTTCCATTTTGATGACGATTTCGGTATGTTCAAAAACCATACAATGTGTTCCTTTAATTTGTTTGTACGATTTAAATCAGATCAATTTGAAATTTTACAAAAAATATGAGTGGTCTATAGGTCTTCAAATTATCTTACCAAAATAAGTCTTCCGATCAATTTTTGTAAAGCAGTGAAAGATTTACTAAAAGTCAATAAAAAGTTGTTTTTTTTACTTTTTTAAAACTAACGGTGAGTATCCAAAAAAAAATTTGAAAAGGTCTTGTTAGAAATCATGCATGCTGATGCACAAATTTCGCCCTGTAAAATTCGTGATTATTCCCGATGAAGAACTGGACTTCAATGTTTTCGCAAGTTATTTTTTTTTATTGAAATCTTAGTTTATAAAATGCAAAAATTGTTGTGTCGGACAAGAGAAATGCCCAAAATTACAAGGCAATTACAAAGCAATCGCATACTGTTTATTTTGAATTCCATTTTGAACATTTTTCTGTAAGTAAGGTGTATTTCTTTATGCTTGTAAACAATATATGTATATCTATATCTATTTAAAAATATGTAATAGTTTTTTATTCCTATCAATGCAAACTTTTTTGTACTTCATAGTACTCAATAAAAATTGACTGAGTTTTGTGTTAATTCAGTTGTTCATTAGGGTAGTCATTTAGGTCCTCTTTTATAAATGTTTAAGGTTTAATCAGTAAAATTATGCACGATTAAATTGCACTATTTTTCTCTTGTAGTTAACAAAAATAAAAAATAAAAATAATTATTTTATTTGTGTTTTCCTTCTTCTAAGTTAACGATAATGTACCAAAAATGTAAGGAAAAAATGTTGAAAAGGTCAAAATTACTATGAACAAAGATTTTCTTTTTTTATTCTTCTTTTTGTTGAAAAAAATTATTTTAAAAATTTTAAAATGCAGTATTTATTGCAAAAAGCTATTTAAATAGGCTGAGCCAATAAAAAGCTAAAAGCGAATAACTCAAAAAGAAGCCAATTTATCCAAAAACAAAACGTCTATTTTCAAAAACCTGAACCGCAGGTTTCTTACAATCACTTTGGATTATTACAGGTATGAAGTTTAGTCAAAATCAGTTGAGCAGTTTTTGAGAAAATTTGAAAAAAAAAATATAAAACTGTTATATGACAGCTATACCCCGTTTTAGATGAGCTAGGGCTTCACATTAAAGTTGCTTTGTACCAAATTTTAAGCAAATTAGTCCACCCGCTTAAAGGTTCAGCTCCAAATACGATACCCCTTTAAGTTAAAAAAAAAAAAAAACGTTTTAACTTGCAATATTTTCAAAACATAGGCGGTATTATCGGATTTGTCCCATAATTGCAAATGCTTAAAGTGATCTCCCTTTGTTTTGTTCAAGACAAATTTTAATTGAAGTTGATCAAACATAAAAGTACAGCAGCTTTCGATCAAAATTTTGTATAAAACATTGTTGCAAATAACCTTCTTATACAATTGTAATATTTGAAACATTTTATTTCCTTTTCTAAGCATTAATCGTAAAGCTGTTGTATAACACAAATATAACTACAATACTGATTAAGTTTTTACAATGAAAAATTACGTTAGTACTTAATGATTTATTAATGAAGCCTTAGTTACAAAACAAATGATTTTTGGGGTAATTTTTAAATATTTTGTAATTCCAAACAATTAGCTTCATGCGCTCAGATTACTACTGCAACCGTTATTCATATTAACAAAACAAATTTCCAATAAATTTTAATTCCAATAAAATAAGTTAACAAACCAGTTGAATTGTTTTTTTTTTTTGGAAATATTATACTCGTTTTATCAAATAAATATATATAATCGAGTTTGCCTCTCAGCTCTTTTGTTTAGTTAGCGATCACAAATTTAAATTACCGAAACAAAATAAATTACAGTTATAATTCCATTTGGATACTATAATTTGTTTTTTTTTTTTCAGATAAAAAAGAAAATAATATATTATCAGTGCATTATTATCTACTTATCGTTTGGGATACAAATTTTTCGCAACTAGTTTTTCTAAGGCGCGTTCCACTTGGGATAAGCTGACTGACGTTCGGTCGGTTGGCAATGCTTAAGAAAGGCTTCATGAATTATATTTTATTTTCAGTTTTGCCGAAATAAGAAAAAAAAGATAAAAAATATTTGATGTTGTAATTCTTAATTTGAAATTTATTTTTAGCTCAAGGCATATTATGCAAATAAGAGAGAGTGTCGACAACAACAAAACACAACAACAATAAGTTCGTTGAAGGTGTTTAAAAATGTCAGAAATTGAATTATCTTATTTCTTTTTTTTTTTTCTTGACCAGATCAGAGAGAGATGTCCACGGATTAGGTTGCATTTTCTTTGGAATTTTTTTTGTTCATTGGAATGCAAAGAAGTAAAAAAAAATAAAAAAAAGATGGCAATCTTAAGAGTTTCTTTGTAAAGGTGATATAAGATCTTTTGAAAAAATACCTCGCGCAAAACTGCATTATCTACCAATTCGCATAAATTAAGACATCACTTTGGCAGACACACTCCTTCAAAAAAAATATATATTTTTTTCCTTCAGCTCCCTGACAACTCTTGAGTTTTCACACGAGACTTGTAAATTCCAAAAAAAAAACTGTGATGAAAGGTGGACCTCCTGTCAGAGTAGTTATTATTTTTTGTGTATATTTTTAGCGTAAGAGTAAATCCCCTCATGCTTTGTCAAATGAGCTCATTCCGCGTCATCGTCACCACACAGTCATTTTGGGAATCTCGCTCCTGACAAATATAAACTCCGCTGACAAAGATAACTCGCTGTTGGCTGATGATGATGATGTCTTGATAAAGTTCTTTGAAGAGTCTGCCACAGGTTAGCGAACCTCATTTGAATGACAATCGAGTGTTTATTATGCAACAGGCGTACATACGTTCTTCCCACTTTTCATATGGCTGACTTGGTTGGTTTTGTGAGCGGATGAACGACACCACTAGCTAGTGGTAAGTTGTAATATGCGTTAAGAGAGTTTTTTTTGTGTACAAATTCCCGAACAGAGATAAACGGACAAACAATCGGACGGACGCGGACGGACAAATAAATTGTGAAAATAAAATCAATCTGCGTAAATAGATACACGTAATGAGTAAGCAAGTCAGGAAATCCATTGCGCTAAATATTTTTTGTATCTTTTCTATGTCGTACGCAGTGTGTGTGTCTGTCTCCACTTCTTGTGAAATGCCACCAAAAGAAGTATGACCACCAAATGGTTGCAAGAATACCAATTGCTTTGGATGAAATGGTGTCGTTTGCCTTCATGTAGCACAGAGTCAGTTATAGGCCATGCTCAGCTATGTTATATTTTGTCAATCATACTACAAATGCAGCAGAAAGGGCACTACTCACTAAGTCCAAGTCTGTAAGAGATTCTACCACTGCTACTGCTGCTGATGTTACCAAATGCTTGCCGAGTAATCATATGCAAACATAGAATCTGTTCATTGTTTGAAGCAAATAAATATCTTGCACGATAAGATTCTCACTCTGTGTACTATTCGACTCATGTTTTATTAAAGACACACACCTACATTGCGCGTATAGTTTGCTGATGCAAAGCAATTTGTTTGAGTATCTTATTGTCTCAGATACTTTGTAGTCAGTCTCTGGTGATGGTATATATTTCAGTAAGTCTGAAAGGTGGAGCTACCATCACAGCGAGTCACTCCATGGCACACAAAAACTATTGGAGGCTGAATTTTTATGTCACGTTTGTTTGTCTATAACTGACTGGAAGAGATGACGATGGTTTGATAAAGTTTGCGATTTATTTGCACTTCAAAATTTAAGCTTTTTTATTTCTGGGTTTTATGTTACGGTATAATACCCAAGAAGAAGCAAAAGATAATATATAATAAAAATGTGTGAGAAAAATAAAAGAACAACTGATTTGGTTTAATTTACATATATCATTGAGTTTGATATTTTATTTTTGTCTTTTTTTTTTTTTAATTTTGCTTCTCTCTTTAATACATAACATAACCAATGCGCGGTATTTCTTTGTTTATTTAAAAGTTAAAAAGTTAAGTGTTTCGTTTGAAAATATCTACACGCGCTTTTAGTGTGAGATAATAACAATAATCATCTTTGGTGTTGATGGGAGTATTTATATGTGTGATAAAATATTTTGCTAAATTTTTTATTTTTTTTTCTTGTGTCTAGCTCAGCAAGTTTGATTAATTTAAATAAAAATGTTGTTGATGGCCAACAAGTTTAGGCTTGATTTTAATAGAGCTATTTTAATTTAGTTTTGATGTGTATATAGTAAGCCAGTTTAAAATGTGGTTTAATTATGCAATTTGTGGATCTTTGGTTAAATTGTCATAAAAATATCACATACATATATAAAATTTATAATTGTATGTGTGTGATATTTTTTGTTTGCGCAGGAGGGAAATAATGTAAGTAATATTTTCATGTATATTATAAAGAATTAGGCCAAGTTCTGAAAGTGGGCTGACCATAAATTTATTCAAATTGACTTGTAATGAATTTATGAATTTATTTAAAAAAGCTTTGTTTTATACGTTTTATTACATTAAAATGAAATAAGAAATCATGTGGGATGTACGTGAGTATTTTTGTTGATTTTTTTTTTAAGTGGGTTTTTTTTTTTTAATAACATGGACTTCATGTAAACAGGTCACTGCGTGGACATTCCGTAACGTGATTGTGTTAGTTTTTTTTTTTGTGATGATTAGAAAATGATTTTTTTTATCGAAAAATCGATTAGAAAATTCATGTAATTGTTGGTCGAAAATTAATGGTTGATTCTCCACCAGCTATGGCACCACAAAAACTTAACTCACTTTTTATCTTTGAATTGTGCACTATTTTTATGTATTTTTCTTCATATCGCAAGTGAAAAATATTAAAAAAAATAATTTAAAATTGATCAATATGGTTGTTTTTTGAAGCTATGGGTTCTTGGTATAGTTGAAGTCATTAAGTCAGAATACCAAGCTACGTTTTTTATGTAAACATTTTGGTACAGCACCAACCTTTATTTTTTTTTGAAAATTGTAAAAGGCGATACTAACTTCACGCACATTGCTAAGGTATGTCACGGGTTTTAAAAAAAAACACAAATATTAATGAAATAAATACCAAAACCACGAAGAAAAAAATGACATAAGTAGATAAATATTGTATAAAAAAAAATGTTTCTAACCATAGCAATAATATATTTTATTTAAAAAAAAAAACTTTTTAATTTAACTGAAAGAACTTAATTAAATAAAAAAAAAAGTGAAAGTTAAGAATGTCTGGATATTTTATTCAAATCTCGATGTTTATAGAATAAAAATTTGTCATTAGATTTAAAGAATAACTATTAGAAAAAACCGTTATCATGAACAAGGTTTATGACTCACGGTTATTACGGCACAGGGAATATGCCAAAAAGTGTCTTATAAAATTTATTAGTCAGGTATCCTTGCCAAAACCACAGATAAGTAAATTTATTTAATTTTTTGACCAGAGTGTCCACAGTATTAAATAAAAAGACACTCACCATGATAATAAGAAGTTTGGACTTCGGAAGTTGTATTAATCCTCATAAATAATTATTATTTGTCTCTTTTGTACCGATTACTTAAATTTTTTTTAGTAACCTTATGGGTCAAATATTGGTTTCGTATGTTTTAATCAAACGATGAAGTCCAGCGATTTTGTGCAGTTATTATGTAGATAGCTTTGTTATGAATTAACTGGCTGATAGTTTTCAATACGATCCTTTATGTGGTTAACCGTGTTGCAAGCAATTTGTAATTGGGGCGTTCAGATGAAGAAGAGGGGATTCAGGCCCATCGCCCACTAGGTAACTTTTTGTTGCTCCCAATCCAATTACATTAGCTTATATGAGAGAGCGCCCACTAGGCAACTTTTTGTTGCTCGGAGTTGCTCGCGGAACTTTTATCCCGCCAACTTTCGGCAACTTTTTGTTGGTTACCCTCGCCCACTAGGCAATTTCCGAGCAACTTTTGGGAATTTTCCAAAATTTTTGCCAAATGAGAGGCTTTTAACCCGAAAAACACGTTTTATTTTTACAATGAACGAATTTTGTATCGTCACTAATCCAAAATACAAGGTCAATTTAACATTTCAATTAAAAATACTGAACCCAAAAGTTGCTCGGAAATTGCCTAGTGAGCGATGGCAAGCAACTAAAAGTTGCCTAGTGGGCGATGGGCCTAAATGTCATTTAAATAATTGATAAATAATTGAAATTAAAGATTTTAAAGTCCTTTCACAAGAACTTATGTATAATGCACATTTACCTTCTTTATATTAATTTGTGTAAAGCTCAGTTAAAAACAAGAGATCGTAAAAGACCGTCAATCATACAGAAATTAAAGTTTTCATGTAGCCTTTCTATTAGTAAAAAATCAAAATTCTCACTTAGTCTCTTCTTCATATAAACACTACAATTCAAAAATTTGTGTAACATATTGTGGTGACGGTGATATCTTATGTTTTTTTAAAACTAATTATTAATGTGTAAAAAACATATTTCATTGAATTTGGGGAATTTTTTGCATTTGGGGCATAATTGTACTATAAAAAATCAATCAAATTTTGGAACCTTATTTCATTTTTGTTCCTCGAGCTTTAATTTCTTGGGCCTAATTTTGCAAATCCAGAGAAAAAATCAGACATTTTTATTTAAACTCATCAAAAAACGGGTATAGCTGCCATTAAATGAGTTTCATTATTTTTTGTCAAATTTTCTCGAAAATAGTTTTAGTTTAGATATGGATAAGTCGATAATTGAATTTTTTATAATTTCACGATCTGATGCTCCTAAGCTACATATATAAAAAAATGAAAAAAGAAATGAAAAAATGAATTATTATTTTTTTTTTTTTAACAAAAAAGTTAAAAAGTTTTTCACACTTTTTCTTTAGCTACATACATATTATGACGTTATTGAAACGTTTTCATTGATGACTGAACCTGAAAAATTAATATATTTTTGATTATTGACTTTTATAGAAAATTTCAAGAGCAAAAAATAGTAAGGTCGAGACTAGAGATAAGACAATTTAAAACATTTGTAACAGTTTGTAGTAGCCGTGGCCCGTGGCATGATGATTAGTACGATGGACTGTCTTTTTCGGAAGTCTAGGTTCGATTCCCAGGCTCGTCCAACTAATAATAATAAAAAAGAAAATAACGGCTACTACCTCTTCCCCTTGCGAGGAATTGACAAAACCTCCAATAGAAAAGTGCGGCCCATCTTAGCCGTCTGGATTTTGCAATGAACTGTAAGTCATCTCCATTCCTGCAGACACTTTAAGTGTCCAAAGCATACGCACTGGCGGCGGCGGTGGAGGGTCCTGGCTCATAAATTATTAAAACATTTTTATAAATATTTATATTTTACGAAATATGTGTAGCTAAAGTTTTTTGTATGATGAAAAAAAGAATTAATTGGAAAATGTCAAATTTTCTACACTGGTGTTTTCCTAGTCACTCTGAACATTTAACAAACAAAATTTAATTGGTAACATGACTCTAAACTTTGCACACTTTTGAATTGGTGTAAACGGTTTGGGGCAATAAATAAGACCTAACGCCTTAAAAAATAGTTCGAGTTTGAAAAAATTATTTGCCTAAACAAAATCTCCTCATTTAATTTGTTGTATTATATTTCTATTATTATTTTTCACTCTATGAATAATTATTTTTCGAAATTTTATTTGCCCTAGAAATCTGGCAATAGTCAGGTAAATCTACGAAAAAAGCCAAATTCTTTGCAATTAGGATCATCAACTTGTGCGACCACATCCAAAATTCGCCAAGATCCAACACCGGGAAATGTCTTAAAATTTACTTTACACACACCGTATAGGTATGCATGTAACAGAGTGCAACATACAGCTAGAGCGTGTAGGTTGGGTTGAAAAAAGATAACAAAAAAAAATCTATTTCTCCCCGTTTAGGAGGGAGGGGCAATTTTTGCAAAAAATTAACATAAAATAATAAAAAATAAAAATTTTAAGACTTTGGAAACATCTATAATGTCATGCGATAGATTTTTTCGAAGTCAGAAACTTTTTGCATCTTATTTTTAAATCAAGTTGTTTTAGACCCAGTTTTTCATTGGCGAGTTAAACCAGAGTTAATTAACCCATTAAATTTGGTGCGTCAACTCGGGTTTAACTTTAATCTCGCACTGAACTATAGGCCTAAATGAACAAATTTTGAAAAATTATTTTTTAAAGGAAACATTTTGAAGAAAAAAAATTAAAAAAAAATTAATTCGAACTGATTTATTTTTTTTAATTTAACATTATTAAATAGATACTTTAATTGTTTTTAATATTGCTCTTATTAATATTCAGGCATTTTAATAAGATACGTAAATGTCTCCTAGTTTTTGAGAATATCGAAAATAATACAGTTTAAGCATTTTTTTTCATTATTTCTTTAAAATTTTAACTAAAAAATTTTAACTAAAAAAAAGAACTATTTACTAAATTATTTTAAAAAATGATAGGGGATTTAATTATAATAATTAAAAAATTTTATTAGAAAAGCAAAATTGACATTCTTAGCTTGATATTCTGTCACTTGAAATAAATAATTCTTAGTATAATTATTTATAAAAACATTGCATTTAAGTCTAATGCCCAATCAATCATTTGAACCTCATCTAAAAATAATATAATATCTTCAAACAAAGCAATAAATCACTCAATATCCAGGAAAATCACTCATAAATTAAAATGCAAAAATTCAAAACTTCACGATTCAGTGGCATTTGGCATATAGCATGGTGCTGCTGGCGCCATATCTATTCTTTATCCATTTCGATTAACTCTTCCCGAAAATAAGTTGAACAACCCTCTGATTTGAAGCACTTCAAAAGACACTTAATAGAGCTATTAATACATTATGCACGTGCACATAATTTAAATGCAAATATAGATAATTCATCCTTAAGACAGAATCCTGGCAATGTTTTATAATATCTAACATAACACCATATACATTTACCTACTGAATGTTCATACAGAAAGTCATTAACCGCACCGACAGATAATAAATGCAGCAATTAACATCAAATTGAGTACTTGTATAATTGTCATTGCAAATTGAAGAATTTTTATGAGATTTTCATTCTCAACATCAGCACCCGCATGGCATGCACCTCTATATAAGGTTCAAAAACCCTATTCACCTCCTTAATTATGGCTTACACATTGTATTTTGTTATTTATTAAGGAATTACTCACTTAAAAAAAAAATAAAAAAACAATGAGATGAACTTTGAATTTTTTACGAGATGAATATGGCAAATAAAAGGCTTCCTGGTTGTTATAAACATCTGTAAAATTCTGATTTCAGATTAAAGTCTTATTAAAAAATGTACTTTAGGTGAGATTATACTTCATTATATTCTCCCAGTTTGGATTTTCTGACTAATCGTTTCTCATTATGAATTCTGGAGATAGTTAAACCTGATGCATCAAAAATTGACCTAAAAAAAAAAAAAAAAACATTTTTATTCTTACTGATAATTTTTATTTTTTTTATTTTTTGCAGTAATTAAATTAAAATGGTATCGCGACGAAAAATTTTATCCAGGTCTAGAGATGATCTGAATTTGGATCAGACTTTTAGTCAACAAGAAGAAGAAGAGGATGTTTGGTATCAAAAGGATAAATTATATAAGGTAAGTAAATATTTTGTAAATATATTTACGGACTTACCATTAAATATTAGTTGCCCGAATTTTCGACAAGATTACACTTGTCATGGTCACGGGTTTATATAAGTAATAACAATCGTGGTAAGTCCGTAAAAATATTTTATATTAAAATTGGTCACTTTATATTGCAGAGCGCTCAGTAATTTTCCTCCGTCACTTTGAAAGAGCAGGGGCATTAAATATAAACAAGATTCCCCAAAAACACTAACTTGCTTCTCCTTTCTTTCTATTTGATTTACTGTGACAGAAAATAATTGAGCAACGAATCCAAAAAAAACCTTCCTCAGTTTTTTGACAGCGAAAGTGAGGAATTTTTGTGAGGAATTGTGTTTATATTTCTGAGAATACGGATTCCTCCGATATCTCTGAAATATAAACTGGCCCAATGTCTCAGGATCGCGATAAAAATAATCTTAAATCAAAATTTTGTAAATAGTTATTAATTATTTCATATTTTTATTCTGAAAGACCTAAACAGTGTGTTAGCTTTTATTCAAGAAATAAGATGATTTACTGTGAAATTAAGATAAAAATCGACAATTTTTGTAATGATTTTAATGGATATGTATTTTGATGAAGTACTGCAGCTTTTAAAGCCCTAATTTTAAGCTTAATATAATAAAAAGTTCAAAAATTGGCACTGCTTTAAAATATTTGATTTTTTTTTTTTAAATTTTAATTCGAATTCGGCCTCAGGAAACTGCCCTTTATCGTCAAGTTTACAAAATATAGAAACCATTAAAAAAATTAGCCATACTCATATTAGTTCACAGGTTACTTCCAACCAAACAAGCTGCACCCGTTGCAAAAGTCATGAAGGCTACCCGTACCTTTTTTTCATTTTATGATATAAGTTGAAACAAAGCTAACATATTTTGTACTTGGTCTGTTTGGCAAGTTAAGTATGCTGCAGCAAGCTCAAATAAGCGGACACTCATGGTCCCTTAATATTTTTCCGGTTATAAAAACTGTCCGGTTAAGAGAGATCCTGTCAACTGTTTCTCTTGGCATCACAAAATTAAATAATTACGAAATTAATTAAGAGCAAATGTACAACATGTACAATTACGGAACGCAATTGGAAGTGGGAACAATATAATTATAATCATGTTACTCGGTAAATCCCCTACTAAGCTCTCAATGTAACATCTCTCTCCCTCCGGTTATTAGAGCTTTGCGTCCTCTTACCGACAATTTTGCATTGATTTCCTTGAATACTAAAAAATAAAACAGAAACTGTACTGAAAGTAAACCCTTTGCTTTTGTCTGTTTCATAATAATAGTCCAGTAAGAATAGACGAAAGAATGCAAAAGAAAGGAAAGTGGCTGAAATTTGGTAATGGAACTCTTTACAAACTAAGAAAGTTCCTCAGCGGTCCGATGAACACTAAGCCAGTTACAAATTGTCGAAGGTCATGCAAATGGGGGTTTTGCAAATTTCGCAAAAACGGTTTATTTTAGAGAAAAAAAATTCTTTTGCAATTTTGTAACATTAACCATTAAAAAGTTACAGCAATTCAAAAAGTAAGAAAAAACTGTGACAAGGGGCCAAAGATCATGAAAACTCACAAATTGTTTCAGAAAACAATATTTGTTTGTTGTTTGTAGAAAACAATATTTCCTTAAAACAAACAGTTTTTGAGACATTAAAAAAAACTCATTTTCATTGCTACTGACCCTTTGAAACTGACTTTGAATTGTTGTTACTTTGTAACGGTAAATTCTACGATCAAAATTTTCGGCATCATTTCGGTGGAAAATGTAGTAGCCCGTGGCGTAATGGTTAGTGCATTGGACTGTCATGCCAGAGGTCTGGGTTCAATACCAGCCGCTTCCACCTTAAGTTTTTTTCAGGGCTACTACCTCTTGCGAGGAAGTGAAAAATCCTCCAAGAGTATCTCCTGTCATAGAAAAGTGCCGCTCACCAGCCGTTCGGATTTGGCAATAAACTGTAGGTCCCCTCCATTCCTGCAGACATGCACACAGGATCGGTTGAGAGTTGTAAGTCACTAGGCTCTGGTTCTTCATGAGCGTTGTGCCAACAAATTTATTTTTTTTTCGGTGGAAAATTACCTCAGATATACATAGGTTGAAACAAAATTAAAAAAAAAACAACAATTTTTGAGATACTTGCAAAAAACTTATTTGTATGACCTTTTGATCCCTTAAATGATCTAGCCGTCAACGGATCGGTGAGTCCCATTACCAATATGTATGCCCAACTTCAGTGTCTAACTAATTTGTTCCTTGTAAAAGCCTATTTTTCCATGGACTTAAATAAAATGATGTGTCCGCTTTTAATAATAATAATTAAAATTTATTTTAAGTGTGTATGTAACACCCAAGGTCTTCTTAATGCAACCTGAATTGCACGGTACTAGTTAGAAGAAGCAGAAGGAAAGGAAAAAGTTTTTGTTCGCACAGTGAATTGAGAAATAAGATGTTAACTTTCTCATGAAGAAAAGAATGCTGGTGGGGGGAGTGGGGCTCGAATCCCGTACCTCTAAATTAGCAGTCAAGCACTACATCCACTACGCCATTGCCCGTAAAACTCTCCTACGTAAATAGGAGTTTTATGTTTTTTTTTTTTTTTTTTAAAGAATTGCATTATTTTTGATTTACTCACGCTTAGCTTTTAAATGCCTCAATCGATTTTATTGTAATTTGTCCATCTGGTGGTTGTAAATATTTCAAACAATATTGAATTTAAAAATTTTGAAAACAATCGTTCTTTTAAATAAAAGTGTATTTATTAGGAAATATTTTTGTTTGTACTTTTGATTTTTGTGAATCATTTCGCATTGCTTTTAACCACAAAATCAAATTCGTGCGACCCATATCAGCCCTGCTTTTCATTTCTGGTTGATTAAGTAAATTTTTCAGACCACACACAAAACTTTTCGCTTTTGATATTTAGTTAAGATCTTATGGTATCTTAAAAAAAAATGTCAACACTAACAACCAATCAATCAATTATTTTAAACAGGCATTTTACCGATTGACTTTTCCTTTCACATCAACATAACAAAGAATCTGTTTTTTTTTTTTTTTTTAAAGTTAAATGTCAACAAAACCAAATCACTTTAACCATCACGTTCCACCCATCAACAGTCCACCCCTGATTGACTTCTTCCATCAAATCTATGTCATTTTCTCAAGCCAATCTCCCTAGAGGCGATGAAAATTGACAACACAAGAGATTTTTCGTAATCTCATCAACCGACATGGACGAACGACATCCAAGATGACAACAACTTATACTTATACACTGTACAATATGCATCGCAGAGTTTCCTGTATAATATATTTCAACAGCAGCTGTCGCCTCAGCCAACACCGCGCACCGTGCCATAGAGTTTTTCACAAAAAGGTGACTTATAATACCATGACGACGCGGTATTATAAAACTTATCTATGTTGGCATATTTTAAGGGAAATACAGGAACCCCCGAATCTTAAGCTATATCAGCTAGCTGCCCCCATTCGTACTCTTTATAACCCAGTTAGAAAATGAAAACTATGGAAAACCAACCTAAGATATTGTTCCCTATTTTTGCTTTCGTCTGGTGTCTTGTCTATAGCCAGTCTTGCTCCTTTTTTCAATGGAAATGAGCCCAATTGTGAGGTAATGGAAAACCGCCACTCCATTGCACATTGTCTCTTTGATTTGTGTCTTGTTCCCATAATAAAACTTTGGCAAAACATTTTAAAAGATTTTCCTGTTTTTTGTCTTGCACGCTGTTCTTTTTTTTTTTTTTGTTTTTGTTTTGATTCACTGCATATCTTAACTACTATAAACGGTTAAGCAACAAACACTACTTGTAGGTATATAGTAGAGTGTGTGCCTGTGCATGGTTTAGACCTCTCTATAAGTAGATTTTGGGCCCAGCTGTTAGCAGTAAAGTACATGGCCCAGACCTGAATGGTAGAATACGACTCCTATGCACCATCCATCACCACAAAAACCACTTCCTCCCACCATAAGACACACAAAGTGAGAGGAAAACCCAATTTTCCTAGCGAGGAGCAAGAACCGCCAAAGCGGTATTTTTTTTTTTTTTTCAATCAGAAAGCCCGATCAAGCGGTACCACTTTATACCAACTATAAAATTCAGTCTGTCCATCCAAGGCACCATAACGTCTTTGTATGCGAGAGTTGATGGAAAATGAAAGTTGTTTTCACGAGTTTCCATCTGTCTGTGCAGTCTGACGTGCAGATTGGCATATACTCGCATGTGTATCTGAGTATCTGTATCTCACCTAGTTCACCTGGTTCAAGAGGAAAAAAAAACTAAACAAAAAGGAAACTCACAAAAGAGACGAATGTGTGCGGGTTGCAGGAAAACGACAAAAAAAGCTGCACAAAAAAAAAAAAAAAAACAAGTTTAATTGTGCAACACATAGTACTTGGGGCAATAAGTTTTTTTTTTTTTTTTTTATAATCTTTGGTTAGAGCAGGGTAAAGGGTGCCCTTTTTGTGCAGAGCGCAGTCGACATAGATTAAGTCATTTTTTTTCGACATGCACGAACGAAAGTAGATGAGGAATTGTGGTGTAGAATTCCTTAAAAGATTCGCAAAACCTTTGAAGACAATGTACCTATATTTTCTGCAGAAATTATAAGAAGAAAAACAACTGAAACAAGAGTATACGAGTATGCTCTAAAACTGGACCTTAGTTTTCTTCCTGATGTAGTTGTTCAAAGTATGTATAATGCGAGCAAAAAGTTGTAACATGAGATTCTTCAGTGCGCGCTGCTTTGCAACCACAAGCCTAATGACACATTTTTACAAAACGAAATTCAATATCTATTAGATAGTGACTTACTTTCAGAAATTGTTACATGTTAGTTGCTGGTTAAAAAAGAGATAGTTGTAATTGTTGAAGGTTTGCTAAACACTATACTTGTAAAGGAAATATTCCTTTAATTACCTTTAAAATTCAAAATTCCTTTTAGATTTAAATTAAGGGCTATTCAATATTTTAAACTACTCGTAAGTATGTAAGTATGTGTTACATCGGGAAATCTATTTGTTGTTAAAATTAAAAATTAAGAATTTTAAGTAATTTTTGTGTGTGCAAAGTTTTTCAAAAATAATATGAAAAGGATTCAATTAAAAATTACATGAAAAAAAAAAACAAAGCAAAACAAATTTTAAAGCACAATGCAGGCTTTTCAAAAATATCATTATACTCCATTTGTTATTAATTAAATTTTTTTCGTCATTATTGGCCTTCAGACAAGCCCAACAGTTTTTCAAGCTTTATTTCGTCCAGTTTTGTTTTTGTAAATTCTGACAGGGAGGTTATTGAGATTCTCAAAGATGGGCAATATATTATACCTTCAGTATGTGTGTGATATCAACCCCACAAACAGACTGAATTGGTTGATGGTGACTCTGACGCATCATAAATCTCCTTAGCTTGTTCTTCCCCTTACTTTGAGAGCAGAATTTGGCAGAAAAACGGAAATGGTTTGGAATCAAATAATAAAACAAAACAAATTATGTTCAAAAATCAGGTAATACCGTCTTAATTTTTTCTAAGAGGGCCTTTGCATTGAATAATATAATAATTTTGCACCTTTGAACAGGCGAGCAGTGTTGTAAAAATTTTAATGCAAAAAAAAACTGCATTTTGCATTAGAAAAAAAAAAAAATTTAATGCAAGTTGAAAATATGTTCCATTAAAAAAAAAATTCAATGCAAGTTGAAAATATTTTCCATTAAAAAAAAAATTTATTGCAACAAAATTTTAATGCGAGTTGAAAATATTTCGCATTCAAAAAATTTTTTTTAATGCAAGTTGAAAATTGTTTGCATTAAAAAAAAAATTTAATGCAAGTTGAAAATATTTTGCATTGAAAAAAAATTAACTTATTTCAAAAATTTTTTGCATTAAAAAAAAAATGCGAATTTATTTTAATCATTTTAAGCATTTCTTAGATATCCTCAATATCGAGCTCTCAAATCTATGAACGAAAAAACCTGAAATTCCAACCCTAATCTAACTGGAGCTCTCGATCCTGAATATAAACGTAGTAAAGTTCCTTTTAACGAAGTTTCCCAACCAATGCATCCGTTTGTGCCAATCTATTCTGTGAACATAAAATTACAAGTAACAAATGCAATAACATACTGACGCATCTGAAATCTTTTTGTGTAGATAATTTTAGATTGCATACAAATACATATGTTTAAAGAGCTGGAATTGGAGTTTAAAATATCAAATTGACAACTTTACTAAAGTAATTTACTGTTTTTATTGGAAAATACTAATTTTTCCATGCAGATAATCAATTCCACTTTGGGAACGACAGTAACAACTTTAAGTAGAGAAAAATACTTATTTTCGTTTCATTTGGATTCTGCAATATCAAATTCCACGAATTTCGAAATTTTTAGGAGATTTTTCACTAAGAACGTAGTACTAATGGATTCTGTGATCGTTTTTTCTTCATTCGGAGAATATTTTCGATTACGATGGATTCTGTGATAGGGTGCATTAGTTTTAGCATCTCGCAAAGAAAGTATAACTTCCAGCGCGCGTACGTGTACACACACAGTTTTTTTTGAATGCAAACAATTTTTGAAATAAGTTCGCATTTTATTTTTTAATGCAAAATATTTTCAACTTGCATACAAATTTTTTTTTTTTAATAGAAAATATTTTCAACTTGCATTGAAATTTTTTTTTTAATGCAAAATATTTTCAACTTGCATTGAAAATTTTTTTTCAATGCAAAATATTTTCAACTTGCGTTAAATTTTTTTTTCAATGCAAAATATTTTCAACTTGCGTTAAAATTTTTTTTAATGCAAATTAAATATTACATTGCATTAGAATTATTTTTAATAAGAAATGCAAGCAAAAATGCATTAAAAAAAAATGCATTTTTACAACTCTGCAGGCGAGTCTTTAAAAAAATGGTCAAGGAAAAATATAAATATAAGGCCAATCAAAGTGAATGTTTTTAAATAACATAATTAGTAGGTAAATGCTGTCTAAGAAGACTATATGTGAAAATTGTGTGGGCATACATATTTATTTGATGTCGAATGTCAAAAATATCAATTTCTTGCATCCAATTTTCTTGAAACTGATGTTTCGTATGGAAAAAAATATGCACGACTGGATCGCACGAACTTGCTCTTGAGTTAAAGCCCTTTTTTTCGTTTCAACTTATACTGCGTTTTCATTAGAGCATAAATGAGGTAATTTCGTTCAAAATTTAAAAATTCAATTCAAAATCATCTCATTTCCCATAATAATTCAAATTTCCAAATGAGGTAATTTCAACCAAATTTTCATGAAATTCGGTATAAAATTACGTAAAACTTTTATGAACACACCCAAATGGAATTCATTCAAAGTGCAACCCATTTAAAATGAAAGAATTCAATGTAAAAAACAACAAATAAAAGTGATTGACAATCTGGACCTTCAAACAAAATTAGGAAATTTGAAATATGAACACTTTTTTTGTAATATGCCAAATTACCTCATTTCATCTCTAATGAAAACGCAGTATTATAAACTTTTTGTCCTTTCAAAAAATAATCTGACACAAAAAAAAAATTGTCTACGAAATTGATTATATCCAAATTTTTCCTATCTATCATATTTATGAAGTTATTTGGCACCTAAAATTGGTATTTTTTTTTAAATTCCTAAAAACAGCTACATTTTATGGCTACATGGAATTTTGGCCCCAATGAAAAATGGCCCCAACAAAAAATGAAAAATGGTCCCCCAAAATTTTATATGAGAAGCAAAAACAACAAACAATTGATTAAATTTTGTGAATTAGGGTCATTTTTCATTATTTTAGGGCCTTTCTTCATTTTTCATTTTGGGGTTAAATTTAATTATGACCCACTTTAATCTGTTGTTGTTGCCTTAATTACCTACATATTTTTAGGGCATTTTTTTCGATTTGGTTTGAGTAATTCTTACTTTTTTTTGGGGCTTTTTTCTGGGGTCATTTTGTATAGTTTAAGTGCGCAAATTCTAGGCGTGGATTTAATCAAAATTAATATGCATGTATGTTTAGGTAAATGCGTTATTATACCAAATTCAGGTTTTTTTTTCAGCCGAGTTCGAAAACTTCTGGGACCTAAGTATTTTAAAATAGTGCACAATCATTTATTGTTTATATACAGGGTAATGCATATAGATTGTGACAAAAGGCTTGAGTGTATAGGTTCGTTTGAGACAAAAAATATTGTAATAGAGGGGAGTCTATTCCCCCAAATTATCTAAAAAATTTTCCTAAGCATTGCGCAAACCTAAGCGATGGCGGTGGCGATCGCGATAACAATGTGGATGGCGCACATGTAAATCAATAGGAAGGCTCACATCTACGCGATATGTGGATTGCGATTAGGTTCCACTTTGCGTTCAACCAAGCGACTTTTACTGAACGCATCATTTGATCGCAATATGCGACGATATTTAATTTTTTTTATAAAAATATTAACAAAATTCAAATGAACACATTATACAGCAGATTGATAAAATTAAAAAAATCCAAATTTTGTACAATTTTTTTCACAAGGAATACAAAACTTAAAAAAGCATACAATTTACGGATAAAATTGATGTCCGGGTCGATTTATTGAACCAGATTTATCTGCTACTGATTTTTTCTCACTTTTTGTATGTTCTTTTGACAACTTGCCCGTCACAAAATGTATCGCAATATTGTGTTGATGTGAGCTAGGTTTTGATCGCACCTTGATCGCGCGATAAAGGCTATCGTGATCGCCACCGCCATCGCTTAGGTTTGCGCATAGCTTTAAAACTGAAAAAAAAAGATATTAAAAAATACCAATAGCACTTACAATAAATACAATACTATACTTTTTGTAAAGATGAAAATATCTTCTTTTAGCTTGTTTTTAAATTAAATGTTTTAAGTGAAAAAAGGATCTTCGGAACAGAGAATAAGGGATTGAAGTAGAATTTAAGGAAAACTTACTTATGGTATTTTCTATTTTCTCAAAAACTAGAAGACATTTGTCTTGTTTTAAGTATTCAACTTAAAATTTAAAGGAGCAAAATCGGTGGACGAATTCAGAAAATATAAGCGAATAAGTCGAAAATAAGGTTATTTTCTCGAAAATAGCAAACCCCCTTTATGGATAAAAATAAAAATAATTTATTTTTGGAGCTATCATTTATCTTCCAAAACACCACAGATGTGTTTTTCTAATGACTAAAATTTACCTGCGAATCAACCAAAACCCAATTGATAAACTTTATAACCATGTAACTAAACGTTTGACCCTTCAGGCGAAGAAAAATCATAGGATAAATTATGTACATATGTGTTTAATTGATTCATCGTAGACGATAGCTTCAAAACATCACAGAAGGTAAACATAGCCTCAAGATACAAAATGGCAACGCCACAGAGTGCCAAAAGCGTCGCAACGACGATTCATGCTTAATATAAATATGCATCATACATTACATACATTTACCTACATATAAAGTATGTCTGTATGTATATTGCAATAAAAACATAATCATCTGTGTTTCGCATACTTAAAAACACGATTACGCAAGGGCCTCACTTCACTATACCACACCATGTCGCCTTCCACCACTTGGATTCGACTCCCGTTCAAGTTTCTTTTTTCATTTTTTCATTTTTTTTTTTGTATACATTGCAGTTGGTTTGTCTTTTTGGGGTAGGCCAACCAGTAACTGGCCAAGAGTGAATTCCACTGCTTTTAACCCAGTTAACTGATTATGAACGAACACAGCAGAGTGTATATAGCGTTATGCTTGGTTCGTATTACAACGTTACGAAAGTATGGCAGTGGTCAGTTATACCTTTCCGGCGTGTGAGCCATTTGAAATAGACCACGAGCATTTGCCTTCGTTGCATGCAGAGCGCGAGTGTTGTTGTTAACATTTCGATAAATCAAATAGAGATGCTAAAGAATGAAATGAAAGATCTGACTGTGAGGTTAATACCAGTTTCATATCTGCTATCGGCCAAAGATATCAATCAGTATGAGAGAAGTATAAGATGAAAAGAAAGGAATTAATCAAAAACAAGACACACACAAAAATTGGAGCACATAATCAAAGACGCCTTACATACATATACCCATATACAAATTTTGGGCATTTTTTTTTTTTTTTCAATTTAAAATTATTTGTGTCTGGCTAAGGAATCTTAACAATGGGAACTTGATTACGAAAGGGTAAAAGCTAATTTTGGAAATGACCTTAAGCAATTAGTACGTTTTCAGATCTTGATCAGATTTATTAGAGCGAGTGGTTTATGAGTTTTTGTTATTTTTGTTTTATAAACAAGAGAAAGGATTTATTTCTTTTTTTTTTTCAATTTATTTCCAAAAAAAAGTGAATTAAATAAAACATTTGGAAATATTTAACAATAAACAATAAAATGAGCGATTTTAAGTAAAATTAACAAACAAAGTTGAGTGAAAACATTGGTAAACAAAAGAGTTGATCAGCAAACCTCGATGTACAAATTAGCATAAATATATCTCAAATTGAATATGGTAGACTTTAAGATATGTTAAGTTGTAAAACAAAAGATTTAATTAAATTTTTTTCCATACAAAAAAAAAAAATATAATCTATTCATATTATAAATGACAAAGGTCAACAAGTTTTACGTTTATTCCAACAATAATTTGTTTATGAAAAAAAAAATTATTAGTTTTGAAATTGTTGGTGCCAGCATGTAAATTCTTTTAAGAGTAAAACTAAATTACAAGAAATTGTATTCCATACTACATAGATCTTTAGACTTAAAAATGAAAGGAAGAATAAAACACAATCGTCGAATGTTGAAAAAGTGATTTTTTTTTTTTAATGTATTTATTTTCTTCGATGGGTCTTATTGCATTGCACCGCTATGTAAAGATGCAAACATAATATAAATGCATGCATCTCAAAAATAAAAAAATTGATTTTAATTGGAGTTTCTTTTTATTTAGCGAGTATATGCAATAAAATTGAAAAATTAAATAAATGTTCATTATCACACTTAAATCCTCATTGCTTATGTTTTTTTTTTTTTTTTTTTGAACTAAGATTTTAGGTTTCTTTTTCTTAACATTTTGAAAACTTTCACAATCCCAATAAATGTATTTGAATAAATTTTTAGCACATTGTCTTTATTTGACGAAGTTAAATATTGAATCAATTTCAACCAACCCAGAAAATTCCCGCATAAAAGAATCACCACTGTCCTCATCAAACAAAAGCACACTTTTTTGATACTTTAACCTGAATTTTGGCTTTCATTTTATGAAAAATGCTTTAAGTGCTAATTGAATGCAATTTTTGAGAAGTAAACATCTCGAGAATCCCAAAAGTTCTTGAACAAAAAAGTTCCTTGATTGACAATAATAATATTTTTTTTTTTTTTACTTTAAAAAATGACATATATGTGAAAACTTACAAACAAACAATAAAAGGGTCATGGACATTGCATAAAGATTTCCTATTGAATAAAAATGACAACCTAATTCCATATGCAGTTTTATATTTTAATATCATCGTCTTCATGGTCAACAACGTCCCTCTGGTCAAAAAAAAAAAAAAAAAATGCACATCAGCTCAACTCGATAAGGCACTATGGCGGAGATTTTACGTCTTTTTCATGCCTAAAGATTCAATCTTTCAAGGCCTGCTAAAATGATCGTGATTATCGTGTTCTACTTTTTAAGCGATTGCGATGAAGATGTTTATACAGGTAGATTTTAAAAATAATATAAAAATTCATTTCACGTTAAACTCAGTTGTTTAGTTTAATTTAGTTGAAATTGTAGCTTTAAGATGCTTCACGTACAGTTTCTTTATTATGCCTAGTGTGTCATCTTATCCCAGCATCTTAAGGATTTTTCAAAGTTGTTTAAACTAAAATTTTCAATGAAATTAATTTCAGTATTAATATTCGTAACGAATTAAATTAAAATTCGTACTTAATATATTTTTTAGAATTAGGCTGAATTTTGGATTGTTGTTAGAGGGCACTGCGACTGTGTAAGAAAATTACAAAAAATGTTTACTACTTGAACTTTTCCACTGTTTATAATTAAATCCTTGTATTATCTCAGCAAATTTCATAAATATCAAAAGTTCTCCTTAGAAAGGGGTTTGCTTCAAAATTCAGTCAAAAAGTTTTAATTTTTCAGCATTATGTTTATTTTTATAAATAAAAACAAAAATATAAGGAAAATCTCATTCAAATTTTACTTCGAATTTTAATGAGCCTTACATAATGGATTAGTATAAGTTTTGCTTAATTCAAGTAAACTTAGATCACCTGACCCCAAAACCTAACTTAAAAAAAGGGTGAAGTTAAATTCAGGTGAAAAAAAACCTATTTTTCACGCAATATTTTTTTTCAATTGTGGCTTTAAATTAACGAAGTTATTTTTACTGCCTGAATAGAATAGAATGCTGGAACCGGAGCGGCAGACGGAACTGAAAGAGCTATCAAAAAGTGTTGTACGTAATTTTTTTACATGCCCACAATACAGCTGTACAGCTTTGAAAGTATTTTGAAGAAAAACAAAACAATATTCTTGTGTACAAGCTCAGAATTCACATTTTTTGTTTCCAATACTTTATCTTTTAATAAATAATTTTTTTCTCGATAAAAATAACCACAATATTTTTTTCCGACCCAAAAAGTTGTTTTTTTTCTTCATACAATTTGAAACGTCAAAAGTGCCGTACGTAAAAAGTTAAAATTTGGTAAACTCTTCCGTCTGCGTCTGCAGCTTCGTATGCGGCTACGTTCCGTTGTGTTCGCAACATTGAATTTGCGTGTATTCAATATTTTGACAGCTATTCCAGCTGCGGCTTCGGTTCCGTCACTATTCTGTTCAGGCAGTTAATCACCAATTTTAAAGTGAACTTATGCCATTATTATTCTGTACGTTTTAAATTCAACCAAACAATTTCCACTGTTCCACCTACATATTCAGAAGTGGAAACATTTTGTTCCTGTTGTGAAATGTGTTATTAGTTCTTCACACGTAGCATCCTCATCATTTAGACATTGTCTTAATGAAATCATGTTCTTAACTAATACTTCTCATGATTTCATTTAAAAAAAATCTAGTTCCATCCGTTGCTTGGAACATTAATTAAAGCAGCTAACATAATAACAGAGGAATAGTACTTACACATTTTTAATTTATCTTCCAGAGACTTGTCACACTTCAAATAACTCGATATACATGTGTCTATCCTTAATCAATACCAAATCCAGTTTATTTAGTTGTTAACAAATTTAAACAAATACTTCTACATATCCGCTCTGATAATTCCTTCAATAAGTAAACAAAATGATAAAAAAAAATATACAAACTGACTCGACGTTGAAAAAACTAATACAATTTTTCTAACTTCTCCACTTCCAATTTTCCTAATTTTATTTTCACACGCATTATAATTGAAACATAAAAAAAAACACAGTCTTACAATTTTTATTATTGTTTGTTGTATTTGTCAATTTCCCATTTGTAATTAAAATTCCGTTTTAGGAATTGCTGTTTAATTAATCCATACGAATTAAAAACAAATCACAACCATAGATTAATTTAATTTTTATCGTTGCCATCTACCCTCGATTGAATCCGTTTAAATGTCACTTAAAAAAAACAACATTTGCCATGTTGTTTCCGTTGCATATATTGTTTGTTATTCAAGCGTTCAATTCCCATATCGCATACGAAAACATAGAGAAGAAATCTATATTGTGTGCATATTCATGTTTGTATGGATGTATGCATAGTGTGAGATGCAGAATTATGTCATAATTTAACTATTACAACATCCACGTGCGCCTATTGACGCCACATTGATCGTCTGTTCTGTTCGTTTATATGAGAAACTCTAGATCTTATTGCAACTTCTTATGGGAATTTTAACATCGATGAAGAAAAGATACATATGCAGGCAGATACAAGTGCTGTAGTGATAAATAGTGAGATGCGACGACGCTACGCACGATGAGATCGTGCTCTATCATAGATATGACCTCAAGATAAAAACCATTAGTGTTGCCACCTTTTTTATGAAGCGAAACAAATTACAGCTTCTTATACAAATTAAATGCTGATTTATATAAGCTGTTAAGAACTGTTCGGGATAGTTTTATATATTTTTTTTTTTTTAAAAAGAGTTTTCAAAAAGTATTATAAAAACCCGATCTTTAAACTCCTTTAAAGGTTTTTATAAATTAAGTTTATTTTGAATTTAATGTACTTTATTTAAGAGAATTCGCCACAGAAACGACAAGTCTTACATCTATTACATTGCAAGTTTTCAATTCTGTTGAAGGGCTTTGCAATTTTTTTGTTTGTTCACTTAGTCTCGGGGGGGTCTTTTAATGATTATAATTTTTGATTTAAGAACAGTTATGATAAAAATTATACAGTTTTGGAAATTCAAAAAACAGGTTGAGAGTTACGGTCTGTCGTTTTGAATGTGGAAATAAAACTGGTTCAAGGTAAATATTTTTTGCATTTTTTTTTTAAATGACGATTAAGGACTTGAAAACTGTTAGAATTTGGTATGGACAATATAATTCTCAGCAGTCATGATATACAACTATCCACCATTTCATGTCGTTAATAATTAACTTTTAACCATGAAAAATATGGACCTCACCCCCCCCCCCTGCTTGTATATAATTTCTGTACACTGGCCTGGGTCAATTATTGAATTCTCGTAAGAAAATATCGAGATTTTAACTAAAACTATACAAAATAAGGTTTAATTTCAGATTTTTTTTCCCACTTTAGTTTTTGTGAATTTTATGCAAGCAATTTCCTTTGAAGAAGCCCATAGGGCGTAGCGATTAGCACGGTGGACTGTCACGCCAGAGGTCTGGGATTGATTCCCAGCCTCTGCCACCGAAACACAAATGTATTTTCAGGGCTACGGAATCTTGCGAGAAAGTGACAAAAAAGAGGAATAACAAAAACAAAACAAAATTATTTTTAACTTCCCATTTGGAAGTTATTGTAATCGGTCCAATTTGTGAAATTGAAAATTTTGACATTTTTCGATGTTTCGAGGTCTCTAGATTCGGATTACATTGTTTTTAGAGAGATGCCTGTATACGTATGTACGTTCTCGTACGGTCATATAGGTTCGTACGCTCGGAAGCTTTTTTTCGCTGACAATATCTCGAGAACGCATAGAGATATCGACTTAAAATAAATTTTATTTTACAGATAATAAGGTCAAAGCGTGCAGAAAGGATTTTCAGAAAAATTCAATTGGCGGTTTTTTTATTACAGTAATTTAAAAAAAAAAGTTGTAAAATGGCTTGTTTCTCAAATATATCCAGAACAAGTAATGCTATTGACTTCGGCCTGGTTTCATTCTATGCACAGTGACGTAGTAAAAAATTGGTAATACCTAAAAATAAATCAACCCACAGTTTTATTTATTTAATTAAAAAAAAACATTAATAATTGTTAAAAAATATCGAATATCTTGTGAACACACAAAGAAATTAACTTTAGGTTAATTTTATTTAATACAAAAAGCTATAGTGAATAATCGGTAGAGTTTGTAAAAAAATTCAATTAACGGTTTTTTTCTAGGCCAAAAAAAAATGCAAAAAAATGCCAAAAATTGTTAAAAAATATTTTTCGGGTCGAATATCTCGAGAACAACAAATGATATCAACTCCCGGATAATTTTAGTCTACACACAATACTATAATTAGTAATTGATAAGGTTTTTAAAAAAATTCAACTGACAGTTTTTTTCTAGGTCAAACAAAAAATGCAAATAATTGTTGAAATTTTTCGTGTCGCATAAGTATATTTAGAGAAAACAGCATTCCCTTACAACTGATAAGTTTTTTGAAGATTTTTAATTGGTAATTTTCTTATAAAAAATAACATCATTTATTTTACTAAGCTCCCCTTGCATCAAACATTCACAGGCACTTAAGTCTTCACCAACAACATAAATCAGGGTATGCTGTAGCTTTTTTTTTTAAAGCAAATATTGTATTATTTTATTTTCTTTTTAAGTCAAGTTCTTTAAATGAATAGTTTTTTAGAAAATAAATTTCAAAGCCAAAATTTTTGAAAAATAATATGAATTTTTTTCCATTTTAAGTCAATGTTTCAGAAATTTCCCCTCCCCGCCTCAGGTGGGGGAGACAGAATTTTTTGCCAAAACAATTTTTTTCTTAGAATTATCCCAAAAATCATCCTCAAAATATAATGCACTAATAATGGGACTAAAACCTTTGGATTTCTCGCCCATCCATATATAAATTTAAAAAAAATGCATTTCATCCCATATCTAAAAAACTAATTTTTTAAGGCTTGGGAAAAAAATAATCATAACTTTTGATTGCTTACATTTATTAGGCTATTTTTATCTTACATGTTTACAAAAATGTAACAAATTTAAATCATAATAAAATTTCAATATTGTGTTTTATTGAGGAAAATCATCTGTTTTATGCAGTTATTTGAAAATATTAAGGACGGGTTTTCTTTTCTTTAAATACAAAATAATTATCAAAATAATTTATTTAAATTTCATGAAATGATTCGTGTTCAACCAAACAAATCGCATTAAGAATTTGGATAGAAAATGAAATTTATAGCTGCTTAAATTTTGTTCAAGAATTCAAATCTTCTAAGAATTAAATTTAAGTAAGAGTGGCAACACGGCGTTTAAGCTGGTTCTTAAACTCTCTTTCGATTTTCTTTTGTCATCACTTTCGCAAAGTTAAAGATAGAATGGTGTGATCAAGAATGATATCGGCATTCGGCACAATCTTCATCGCGATATCTCATCATCATCGATTAAATACGTTTTAAGATATGCAAATTTTGAATGTTATTATTATAGTCCCGTTATTTATTTTTTTTTTAACTTTGTTTCACATGTGAGATAATCGAATATTTTGGAATATTCTAACAGTAACAAGTATCGGTTACGGATTTTTGTCTTTGATGATGTGAGATTGCTTTTGCCAAAACAAAAAAAAAATATTTTTATTTAACATAACACCCCAGACATAAAAAAAATATTTTTTTTTTTGTTAATGACTTTTTATTTAAAGTTGTTCTTTGATTTTGATATTGTTGTTAACATTTCACAGTCATGTTCATCGTGGTAGAAGGAATTGGATTCCACAAAAAAATCTTCAAAATAGGAAGAAGCACACAGACGGAATGGATGGTTGGAAAGTCTTCTTCTTTTTCGTCGTCTATACGACGAAGTTGAGCATTATAATCGTTTGTTTTTAGTGTTGCAGCGTTACTTGTTTAGCTATGTAAATTAATTTTTTTTTTCTGAACTTTGGTATTTTTATGTTGACTTAAGTTTACAGAGTTGGATGGAGAGGGGGTTCTGGGATTCAGCTGATTCTGCTAATAACCTAATTGCAAAATTGTAAGCACACCGCATAACAATGTTTTTTTTTTCGCTTTAAAGTGCGCTCGACTATGATGGTAGCTGGCACGGCTAGATGGCTATATAGAATTGGTGTCTTCTTCATCTTTGAAGCTGGGCTGCTTATTTGTTTGAGCAAGTTTTCACAAGTTTTTTTTTTTTTTCTTGTCTGATGTGCATCCATCTTATTATAATTATTTTTTCTATTTTGTAAAAGGTTAACAAGTTTGCAGACATAATGGGGAGAATATATTGTTTAAGTATAGAAACTATAGGAATTAACATGGCAGTGATATTTAGATATTGCAGAGGTGCGATGGCATAACAATGTTGCTGCTGCTGTTTTTTTTTTTTTTTTTTTTTTGTAGCAGATTTAGCTTGGCAGATGAAGTGACATTTAAGTCTACCTAACATTCAGATTGAAATTATAATAATAGAAGAACACAAATAATATTCTCAAGAAAAGGGGAAAAAATATTAAACTTCACTACGAGTATATGAGGTATTTTTTACAAATAAACACATTTTTTATGTGAAAGCTTAGTGATTTACTTAAAACTATATGCGTTAGAGCTTGAATTATTTTTTGTCAAAGTATCGATCATATAAGATGCAATATTTAAGGTCAACGTCCAGTAATTTGGTCAATGGTCGATGCAAGCAAATTTTGTGGCCAAATTTCTCTATTGACTGACTTTTTTCCCGAAGTTCTACATTGACCTATCTATCTACAGAAGAAAATAATTTTCTTTCCAATTTGTTTTAGTAGGTCAAAGCTGGATCTTTTTTTCTATTCCAAAAAATTAGTATTAGTTTAGGGTGCAACGGTTTGTGCATAGTACTATCACGCTGAAGGTTAGCAATGGCCAACGAAAATCTTGTTCGCATCAAACATCTATTACAAGACCATTTTTGTAGGCCTGAATTTGCCGAGAAAGCGGTCTTTAAAATAAGTACTTAAATATTTTTTGAATTTTTAGAATGCTAAATACGTAGCAGTTTCCGCAGATTGTAACCTTTAATATTTCCAGAAAAACACAGAAAATCGTGAAGCGATCGAAACGATACCGGGAAATCGAAACGATACTGAGATTGTCCCAAAATCTGCCACCAACAACATTTTGTCACGTGTAATGTTTGGATTCGGCAAAAAAATTGTTAGGAGTTGTACGTCATTAGGCCCTGGGTTTCCACGACAGTCTGTCTGCTTTTGCATCGACTTGATCTTAAACAAGTTTAAACCATTGAATCAATGGTCTTGAATTTTTTTTTGAAAAATTAGTATCTTGAAACCAGTTTATGAAATTTTTTAAATTAGGGTTTTATGTATATTTATAAAACTAAAAACATACTTTTTTTTAATATTCAAATTTTCTTGAATTTTATTTTTTTGTTTTTATTGTTTTAATAAATTTAAATGCATATTTTGGTAAAAAAAAATTTCAAGTATTTTTAAGAAAATAAATTGGACCTTTAAAATAAAAAAAAATGATACTTAATTCTATTTAACTGCTCTTGTATGAATACTTAAACGAATTCAAGAATCGGTTGCAGTTTAGCGAAGTAAGAGCCACTTAATAAAACGAGACCAAGAATCATAAAAACCGTTAAGTCGAAAAAAAGCGAAAATGAGAAAGTTACCTCTTAAGTTTTTCAACTTAAAATGACATCAGGAATCCATGGTTTTCGTCTGCATTGCCGACCGCGGGACACCCTGTATATTGTATGGGTTGTTGTGCGTTGTGAATTAAAAAAAAAATAAGTACATAGTATACACACAATACAGTGGAACCTCCATAAGTCGAATTTCTCTGTAACTTAAAGTTTTATTGAGAACTTTGCATATTCAACTTAATTTTCATAAATTTTGTCCTCCGTAATTCGAACTTCTGTAACTCAAATTTCTCTACATTTCGAAGTTTTTAGACTGCGTTTGGTGGCAAAAAGAATGAACTTATAATCAAATTCACTCATAATTTGGAGTGTTCATACCTGAGTTCAGCGAAATGCAAGAATTGTCCACTATTCCACTAATACACAATACACAAGAGATGAGGTAAAGCGTTCAAGAATACATTAACTAATTAATTATTCATTGTCATATGAAGAATGAATAAAGAGATTTTGCTTTCGGCGGTAGCTTCTGAAGTGGAAACCATTAGTGATAGTTTAGAAATGATGCTAATGTAAATCCAGATGAAGACTTACTTACAGGTACCCGAGGCAAGCTTAAGTGTATGAAACCTTCAAAATATTTTGTTCAATGCAATTCACGAAATTGAAAAATTTTACAAATCAAAATGCAATAAAATATATTAGCGAATGATTACTGAGTTTTTTAAGCTTATTGTATTGTTAAAAATTTTTTGTCTCTCTTTGGACAATCTTATAATTAAATAAAACAATAAATCTAAAAGTTTTGTTGTTGTTTCTATAAATCGAAGTTTCTATAAGTCGATTTTTTTTCTTTCATTTTAAGGCCAGGCGCGCACATGCAACTAAACAGTTTGGTTTTGATTTTGAGCACAATGGGATTATATGGGAGTGCGCGCCGGTTTATGTGCGCGGACTCTCATATAGTTCTATAGTACTCAAAATCGAAACCAAACTGTTTAGTTGCATGTGCGCGCCTGGCCTAAGAGTTCGACTTATGGATGTTCCACTGTACTTACATAAAATAAATTTCGCAGTAAGATTCCTGTCTTCTGTGTTTTTGAAAAAAAAAATATTGATATTTTTTAAGAAAAATTAACCCTATTTATAATCACAGCGCAGCGGTGCTTAAATACACTTTTAAGAAATAGAGCGTGTCAGTGTTTCCAATTATTCCCTAAAAATCGTTCAGATTTAATGAACCTAAAACTGCAAATCAATGCAAAAATATAGTTTAAAAAAGTGGGCGTGGAAAAAAACTTTTTGTCGAAAAGTTTTCAAAAATAACATTATAAAATTTTATAAGAGCATAATCCAAGTTTTTGTCAATATTGAGAATAATAATACTTTTTTTATTAAATTTATTTCAATTATTTCTTTTAGTATTTAAAAGTTTCATTAAAATCGGTGAGTGGGTTAAAATGTTATAGAATTAAGACTGCCTCCATACAACCGGAACCCCTGTGTACCCCACCAATTTGGTTCAAATAGAGGAGAAATTTTAATTTTTTGTTTTAGCTCATCTGAAACGTAAATCTGCCATAACATCGATTTCGTTTTTTTTTTTCAAACTTTCTCAAAAATCATTACAGACAGATTTCGATTAAACTTCGCACCTGTAGGTACGGTATAATGCCCAAATTTATTGTAAGAAAACTACATTTCAGTTTATTTTGTTGACAAAAAAAGTAAATACGGAAATATCTTAGTACCTATTATTATGACTGTTTTAGAAAAAAATTTCTAATTTATGAGATATTCAAGTAAAACTTTTTAATAGCTTGATAAATTCTGTTTTGATTTGCAATCTAGTGCTTCTTAATAGTTTAAACTACATATTTGCATTTAAAATTGGTAAAACTATTTTTTTGTCTAAACAACTCAATTTTATAGTTGTTAGCTACAACAGCAAGTTCGTGCGATATAGTCATGTATATTTCTTAATTACCGCAGAAAACTTAAGGCTGATTTCCAATGGCAGATTTTTCTGTCAACGTGAAAGTTCACACATAGCAATTTATGCAAAGTGTTTACAATGACGCGTTGGGCATTAATGTTACGATTTGGCACCTGTTAGCCTGTACACAAACCAACGTATCATAAGCTACCTCAACGTTTAAGTTGAAAAAAGTCAACTTGAACATGCGTTTTGACAATTTAACTTATGTCGAATTCCTTTTAACAAAAAAAATCGATTTGTTTAGAAGAAAAAATCGATTTTTCTGGACAAATTCCTCCTATTGAAAGAAAAAAAAATCGATTTTGTTAAGAAAAAAAAAATCGAATTGTTTGCTGAAAGCAATTCGAAATTACAGTTATGTAGGTTCATTTTGATTATCAGAATGACACTTCAGTTGTTTTTAATCAGCTGATTCTCTTCAAGTTGTCTCTCATGTCGACGCGTTCGTAAAAGTATAACGTCTCTAACGCGAACGCGTCATTGGAAACAGCCTTTATATTTAAAAAAAAAAGCAGTTATTCATACAAAGCTATATTTGAACTTTCAATTCTCGCATATTCCTATAAATTTGCAAATCTATAAAATTACACCATGGTTATTTAACCAAGCATATTTTTCTCATTCGGAGTAGGTAGTCTTTTAATTAAATTATCAAGTAGGTATATATGCAGTGCATCAAGTTGGTCATGTTCAATCAACTATCAAAAACACTTAAAAATACACATTCTCATTCGTGACTTAAAACTGAAATTACCAAATTGATAATAACCACCTGTCTTCACCAATTCTAGTATATGTATATGTTCATTATAAAACCATCCAATATCATGCTCAAATCAGGCGGAAAAAAAAATGCGGAAATCAGTTTTGTACAACATTCTCTAGTACAAGAAGTAAAGGTACAATATTAGCATGTGCCTTAATTTGTTTTTTCTTTTTAAACAGGAATCTTACCTATAAGAGCATTTAAAACTTGTTAAATGCATAATATACCAACTCGACAGACATTTATTGTGAAATACAACTTTTAAACAATTTATTTAAAACAAAGCAAACCCAAAACAATCTGTCCAATATGAACACAAAAGATACTTCCAATTCGACTTGTAGCATAACAACGTCTATTTACCTTTTAAACTTGGTATAATATACTTCATACAACAACAATTGAGAACGTCCCGCAAAATTGTATTTGCTCAAGATTTGTATGTTTTTAGATTTAAAGTATCTATAAGAGAGTCTCCCTCAGCCCGTCAATCCACCCAGTTTGCCAGCAAGTACAAGGCAAAAGCTACACCATATATAATTCTGCTGCAGCAGTACCAGCAAAAGCCACTGCATCGCAACGTATTTGAATTCTCTGAAGCATGGTTAGGTGCGCAAGAAAATGCACCAGCCATGACGCAAGCCTGGTAACAATAACAAAAATAACAACAACAACAACAACAAAACAAACTTAGAGCCAAAGGCAACTTACCAATAGCCAGCAGCAACAGTAACTAGTAAAAGTGATATCGTGTGCAAGGCCGTTTGTTGTTATAATTTTATGGTGTTAGTGCGGCATGGTGCAGCCAGCACCTAACTAAAAGATACTGTATCTTTAACTCACCATCATGGGGAAGAGAGGGAGGGAATACACTATTCAAATAACCGTTCCAATTGGAGTATCTTATTCGGTAGATCTTTGTGTAGCCCCCAAGCTTGCTAATCTATACAAGCAACTCTATAAAGCTTCGATTACATTTACATACTCTCGCCAACTAGGACGTGGACTTATACAAATAATGTACCAGAAACATATACATATGTGCTCATTTTAGATTGATATTTTTTTCATATACAGATGCATGTAAATGTAATCACTAAAAAAGAATTCATGGCTAGGCCGATTTTAAGTTAGATACATCTTTTACAGTATTTTTGTTTGTGATAAATCTAGGACAACAGATAGTAATTTTTTTTTGTTTATTATTTTGTTTTTGTTTTTTGCAGGAACACATACAAGAGGTTCTAGATAAATGGACCCAAATCGACGATGAAATTTGGGCTAAAGTCATTGTCTTTGAACGAAATCGTCGCGTGGCCAAAGCATATGCACGCGCCCCAGTTTTAACTATTAACGGTTCAGACGATGGATTTGATGGAATGCGGTAAGTTATTATATATTTTTGCTTGTATAAGTTGGTACATACTTACTCTTATAGGAATGCAATATATTAATGTATGTATGTAAATCTTTGAGAAACGAAGGGGAGATGGGGACAGAAAAAATACTTTTCGTATTTACATGTTATCTTTTTGAGATTTATAAAGAATTTACATAGTTATCTACTTTTAAACGAGTTTTTATTATAAATACTTTGCTAGGACAACATCGTTAATGTACGTAGACTGTTAGTACTTGATTTGAATAATATGTTATTAGATTTATGTACCTACCTATTTTGTTATTGAAAATCATATAGACTAGTTTACGCAAATTAAAACAAAAAGATAGCCATAATGTCTATTACCTGCGGCTATTCGAATCGACATAAAATAACTTGATACATGATTTCAGAAAAAAAAAAAAAAAACCATTATATTATTATCCCCTGTCAAATTTATTTTTAATTCAGAATATTGACATCTTTTTAAAAGCCTTGAAGAAAAAAATTTGCTTAAGAATCATATTTTTAATCCCTAGGCATTAGAATTCATCAAATTCAATCTGTCTCATTTATACATCAGTACGATTAGTTAGTCAGTTAAAGATCTCAGAAAAATGTCAATACTATGGGCATTATTTGAACATTATTTGTCAATCATTCAGTCCATTGCCTTTCTGTCTGTCTGATCTATCTGGCTATCGGTACCTGGAATAACAAACCGCTCAAATGATTTTCTTTAAAATATACAGGGTGATCGGTATAAGATGCTGGAGCGAGTAGGTTGGGTCAAGACAAAAAAAAATCGTATGGGAGGGGGGTCTATTTCCCCCCGTTTAGGCAGGAGGGGCAATTTTCTAAAAAATTGAGGTGCGTCAAGATGGCGCCGCCACAGACGAAATTCAAAAATCTAATGATGCAATAATTAGGACCTAATTAGGTGCTAATTAAGTGCTGCAATTTTAGCTGAGCACTTAATTCCCTTCCCCCTCAAACATGTGGCGGTGCTAACTTGACGTCAAGATAGCGCCGCCACAGAAGGAATTCAAGAATCTAATGATGCAGTAAGAAGGACCTAATTAGGTGCTAATTAAGTGCCGCAATATTAATTAAAGTGCTCTTTGATTTGACCTTGAAATGCACCTTAACAGTTTACCCGAAAATCCTAAAACGCCCAAAAATTAATGCACAGTGAAAAGAATGGTATCAAATTAAAGGGCTTGCCAAGTCCTTTTAAAAAATGTACAAGTCAACCTTTTACCCCCACCCCTTCATGTCCAAATTGGCTTGTGGAACCTTAGTGGATCTTGTGGCGGCGCTATCTTGACGTCAAGTTAGCACCGCCACATGTTTGAGGGGGAAGGGAATTAAGTGCTCAGCTAAAATTGCAGCACTTAATTAGCACCTAATTAGGTCCTAATTATTGCATCATTAGATTTTTGAATTTCGTCTGTGGCGGCGCCATCTTGACGCACCTAAAAAATTGACTTAAAACAGAAAAACAAATTTTTAAAAACAACGTTACAATTCAAAATGCCATGCTATACCTTTTTGGAAAGCCAGAAATCTCTTTTTGGATTTTCATTTTAAATTAAGTTGTGTTAGTGAATAGTTTTTGAAAAATTAATTTCCAAACTCGAAATTTTGAAAAAAAAAAAAAAAATAAATAAAAAAGTTTCAAACTAATTTTTTTCAAAATTTTATGTAATTAAGTGTATTTATTGTTTTAAAAATTCAACGCTCTTATTAGTTTTTAGTCAAAACCAGAAAACCAAATTCTAAAATGTTTTTTAGTTTTTGAGAAAATTGAAAATAACAAGAGGAGCAATTTTCTAAAATAATTGACTTAATACAGAAAAAAAATTATTAAAAAAAACAACGGTAACGGTTAAAACCACGTGTTATACTTTTTTGTTTAGCCATAAATATGTGCTTCCACTTTGTTTATAAATTAAGTTCTTTTAGTGAACAGTTTTTTGAAAATAAATTTGCAAACTAAAATTTTTGCAAAAAAAAATTAAAAAATTGTGTTCAAACTGATTTTGTTCAAAATTTTACGTTTTTAGCAGTATTTATCAATATTCAATACTCCCATCAATTTTTAGTCAAACACTGAAAACCAGATGTCAAAATGTAGTCTAGTTTTTGAGAAAATTGAAAATAACAAAAGTAAGTTTTCTTTAAATTCGACTTCCATCCGTTATTTTGTTGTTCAAAAGACCTATTTCTACAAATTAAGTAGTAAAGTAGATTTCGTTATTTTCAATTTTCTAAAAAACTAAAAGACATTTTAGCATCTGGTTTTCTGTATTTTATTGAAAATTAATAAGAGCATTGAGTTTTGAAAATAAAAATTATACTTAATTACATAAAATTTTGAAAAAAATTAATTTGAAAGTTTTTTTTTTATTTTTTTTTTTTTCAAAATTTCGAGTTTGAAAATTTAATTTTCAAAAACTCTTTACTAACACAACTTAATATAAAATGAAAATCATTTTAAATTGTACCGTTGTTTTTAAATATTTTTTTTTTCTGTTTAAAATCAATTTTTTAGAAAATTGCCCCCCTGCTTTTGTTTTAGAAGTATGTATAGAAAAATCAACATTCATAAATATAATTAAAAATAAACTGACATACGTAAAATATCTTCTGAAATTCTTTTGACACTACACATTTTTTTTTTCAAAAAAATAATGCTTACAAAATTTTGTCCATGCCAACTTAAAGTAATTCTACATTTGCATTTAAAAATTGAAAAAAAAAAAATCATCGTCGCATTTTTGACATGTATTAAAAAATTTTGCTAAAATAGTTTCGATTCAAATAATTTTTTTTTGTAAAATTTTAGTAAACTATTGAAACTTTTTTTCAAAGTTTTTTTTTTTTGTGAGGAAATAGGAAATCCTCCAATAAAATTGCTGGCGCACCGTAGGCATTCGGATTCATTCGGTACAAACTGATCAAAATCCGTTGAGTGGTTTTCGGATAGAGCGTATTATGTTCCGTATACAAACATACTAGGGTGTCCGTTATTTTCCAAACTCTTTTTTTTTTTTTATTCGGCCACCCCCTAAATCGAAAGGTTGTGCACTATCAAAAATTGTATTGACCAAAAATTTTGTCCGAGGTCATTAACCCGTGCCCGTGTAATCATTCTTTTCCCATACAAATTGGTATCGAAATTTTGCACTTTTTACCTTTTATTTTTCTCTCGAACTAATGTAACTATTCTTAATTTTTTCGGATTTTTGTTTTACATTTATTCCTTGAAAAAACATTATCCAATTTAAAAAAAAAATTTCAATTTTTTTTTTTGAAAATTTGACATTTCATTCAAACACGGGTAGATAATTTTTTTTCGAAATTTTGTTTTTAATTCATAAATAAATACTAAAAAATTGTGCACCAATTTTTTTTCTTAAAAATGTTTACAAAATTTTATATATACAAAATTAATTTTAAAAAAAAAAACCGCTTCTACGATTTTAAATTTTTTTTCTCCAAAACTAAGATTAGTTAAAGAAATTGAGAGCCATCTCAAAACAATTTTAGAAGACTTTTTTAATAAATTTAACTCGAATTATGTTGATTTTTAATAATTTTTCAATTTAAGCTCTATAATGTATAATAGGTACTAGTTTAAGCTTAAGGCTCCCATAAAAAAATTATTTACTTATATTACACTCAATCTTTAAAATTCGAAGAAACTTTTACTACAAGAGCAAGTTTGTGCGATCCAGTCGTGCGTTTTATTTTTTATTGTTCCTATCATCTAAATTCCAATTTTATAAATAAAAATCTTATTGGTAATGAAAATAGAATTAAAAAATTGTGAGGGCTATAGATTTTGTAAGTGATGGGTTTGAAGATTTTAAACAGAAAAACATTATATTAAATAAAGTAGGTAGTTTTAGTGAATATTTCATGAAAAATTCATTATCAAATTAAAAATTTTTAAGAAATGAACTAATTTTTTTTTCAAAATTTTACATATTACATATTTTTGTTTTTAAATTTCAACTCTTATTAATTTTTAGTCAAAAACAGATAACCAGATGCTCAAATGAGATAAATAAAAATAACGAATAACACTATTTTCTATAAGAAAAATCTTATTTCACGTGTACGAACTTTTTATTTTAAACAAATATATGCGTGTTCTTTTTTGAGAAAAATAAGATTTTCTTAAACTGCTAAAGAATTGTGTGTAGCTGGTCCTAAGAAAAATAAAAAAAAAAAAAAACTTTGGAGGAGTTTCCAAAAAACGTATATCAATTTTAAAGATATTAGGCCGCAGCTGCACAGGCAGATATAATATAAACGGACAGAATTGCTGGACCTATACATACATACATTTTTCGTTATCGTATATCATCTGTGTATCTCCATTGTAGCCCGTGGCGTAATGGTTAGTGCGTTGGACTGTCATGCCAGAAGCCAGAGGTCTGGAGTTCAATACCAGCCGCTTCCAACTTAAGTTTTTTTGGAGCTACTATCTCTTGCGAGGAAGTGACAAATCCTCCAAGAGTATCTCTTGTCATAGAAAAGTACCGCTCACCTTAGCCGTTCGGATTCAGCAATAAACTGTAGGTCCCCTCTATTCCTGCACACACGCAGACAGGAATGGTTGAGAGTTGTAAGTTACTTCTTCATAAGCCGTTTGTGCCACCAAATTTATTTATTTTATTTTTATCTCCATTGTGGGTACTTAAAAATGGTAGCAAACATTTTGTATGACTCTTTTGCCCTTTATATGTTTCCAGGACAATGTTTTTGTTTCCTTAGAAATTGATCAAAAAAACGACATTTAAAGTAAAAAACACTACCAAAATGTTGGCTTTGCCAAAAAGGTTTTATGGAAGAATCATTAGAAATCAGATCTTCATATTCTGAGTCATCTAACCCTCATTTTATCACTTTTGACATCAGTTATATGATTTAAAAACATATAGGCGTGTCAAAAACTGGAAATTTATTCTGGTTCACCTTATAACACTTTTATCATGTATGTATGCAAATTTCATGAAAATCGATAGAAAAGTTCTAATTTTAAAGAACACACAACTTAAACCATCCCTGATGTGTGTACGCGTTTTGTGGGTCCATCTGTACTCATCGAGAAACAAATTTTACTATTTAAAACGTTATTTATAGATTTCATAATATGTATTAGTTTTGAAAGAGTTTTTTTTTTGTGATAACACACGCGCACTGTAAGCTGCAAAGCTTTCGCACCATCATATTAATATTGCAGGTTTGAATGAAAGAACAACAACTTGAGTGAGCTACCACCAAGTTTTATAGGCTGGAGTTATATCTATATCACGGTCGCGTATTAGTTTTAAAATAGCATATAAAGTTCAACATTCTGAAATTAGCACGAGTTTTTCTGTTCTAATTTTATGAGACAATCATTTCATGCGCACGTGCTTGTCTAAGCAGTCAATATTGTTGTCTGAAAACTAAAACTAGCTTTTTATTACGTAAGCTTAAATTTCTACTCAATTCTTTATTTGTTTGTCAACTTAATTTAAAACGAAAATACTTGTATTTTGCGTAGGAAGTGTACACATGCTTCTGTTAACCGGCATAACCACTGTCCACTTACAATATACAATACAACTGACAACATCCCTAAACCAACAATGAAGAGAGCTTTTTAAGCCCGTCTATTTTGTTGGTCCTCAAATTCAAACAAAAATATCTAAAACGTAAACAAAAGAAAACAAACAAAAAAGAATCATATAAAAACTCCCACAATTTGCTGCTGATGGTCGCTATCGGGTTTACACCAAATACCCACTCAAAGTTAATGCTTGCTTTTTTTTTTTTTAATGTTGTGACATCCGCGTGTCTTGTTAATTCTATTTTAATTTTATTGGATTGAATAATTTTGGTAAATACAAAAAAAAAAAAAAAAAACACAAATAAATAAACCAAAACTGGTGTGCCAAAAGCCGGATCTAAAAATGTTTATAGATGACACACACGAAAATGTTCAATTTTCAAGTTTTTTGGTTGACAACGCTGTTGAAAAAAAAAATTAATTTTATGATACCTATGTATGTCTTGGAAGTGGACCATCGTCCGTCGTCATATTATTAAATAAAATACAACCTGTAGAACGAAATTTGATTAAGAAAAAACAGCAAAAATATGTCTGGCAGGCAATGACTATATGTTGACAACTTGTGAGTAATATTCATAAGGAAGTAAAATTATTTAGGTTTAATGCAATTAGTTTATATTTGTTTAAGACCTTGAGAATAAATATTTACCATCAGTGCGGAGTGGTGATGAAACCATTTTGTACAAAGTGAGCAATTTTTGCAATAAAAGGCCATCCACTAGAATATTAAGTAATTCGAATAAACACAAATATTAAGGGTTTGTTTCACAATGTCTGATTAAAGTTTCATTTAAGCTATTTGGAACTTATTCGGCATTTAACAACCACATTTACGTTTCACAATATCTGAATAGGTCTAAGTGGCACTTAAAGTTCTGAATATTTTACAGGCCAGTTGAAGTGCTGATTAACAAAATAAACTGGCAAATAAAATATTTACAGCTGTCAATGTGACTCATACAACAAATGCATAAATTTAATAGTTTGGACTGACATATGACGAATATTTGTATGACGGAGACGAGAAGAAATCGTGTATTTTGCGTTATAACCAAATCGCTTGCTTCACGATAAAAATACTACCCCTAACACCACAAAAACGCACTTTCAAAATGAAAAAATCATTTAACCGCTCAAGTTCACTTATCCACGCACAATTTCTAACGGTTAAAACTGAATTCTATCAATTTGCAACGATACCACGGGCCTCGGTCCACTTCGCGGTCTAAAAAGTTTATCTAAGACACTTCAAAATTCACATTTAAGAATTAAATTAAAAATTATTTAATTGAATATAATATTTTCAATCAGTCAAATTTTTTGGAAAACTGGAATAACTGACAACTAGCTAATCGACACATACATTTATGATTGTTAAACGCAAAGTTTTTTAATGAGAGGATTTAAGTTGCGGATAATTTAAGTGTCGGATAGTTATGGGGAACTTTAATCAGACATTGTGAAACAAACCCTAAATATTTTTGTTGCTGAACTTTACAAATTTAATTTTTATTAAGTTATCACGACGCATGTACGCCTCGGACATGCGCACAAGTCACAATTGCCTTGTCAGCAATTAATAATGAAAACCTGTTCCCACAGGTAACTGTGAATTTGATTTCATTGTCGACACCGGATATTCATGCCGCCTGGGAATTGGCCGGTCATTGACCAATAAGTGCACGGTCAGCACTTTGGCTGTATGCTGACCTTGATACGATATCGCCACCGACCAACGGTGCATCGTGGGATAGGAGCATTGGATTAGAATTATAAGTTAGTCTTAAGTTAGATATAGAACGGGACGGACGCATAAAATAAAGATTGACTATCAATTAAAATACTTGTTTGAATTATTGTAAGTCGAACCGTTAGGCCAGCCCTTCGGGGTTGGCGTTCGCGTTTTTTTAGGATTCCTCGAAGGAAATCCTTTTACTATTACAAATAATAGATATAAAAATATTCAAAATATAACTTAATAAAAATTAAAATATTTAAACTAAGTGACTTTCTTTTTGATCGTAAATATTTTATTAAAATTAACAATTTTGAAGACCACAACTTCTATTTGATGTAACATAATTAAGCAGATTTTTATGGTATCGCTGTAGATTTTATTAAGAGTCGGTAGCCATCGACCAAAATATTGCGTCTTAGAAAGGTACGACAGCATGTAACTGATAAGCCCAACTCAACTGTCGCATTGGACTAAAGGTCACTTAAATCTTTAAATTTTATTTAAAAACTTTTGAATTTAGGATTCAAAATACTACAAGTATTTCTAAATCTTTACCCAAAACTCCAAAGAATGTCATAATGGATAAGATATATATTTTACTATCAGTACCTAGTAAAAATATTTGTGGTTGGGAATATTCTTATGATTTATTAAAACAAAGTAGTCAAAAAAATGTAGCAAATTTAGAAAAATAATTCCGAAGAATATTATAACTAATTTTGTGCCAAGTATTCCTTTCATGTTTTCTTATTTAAACACTATTTTTACTTCAAATTTGGTCGGTTGAAAGTTTCCAACCAAATTTTAGTACAGTAACTCTGAAAAAATTATGTACCTAATCTTAAATAGCAGTTCTTAAATTGGTGTTATTTGTCGCGTTGCTGCATGTAAGTATTTGAATCTGACATCCGATTTAGAATTCTGACAGTTAAAAATTTTGAATTCAAATTTACGAATCTGACAGCTGCTGTTTAAATGTCAAGCCCTAGCTTAATTCAGTGGTTATAAAAGTGTTGGATTATAAAAAGTAATGGTTGTTACAAATTTCAGAATTTTCATAAAATTTGGTCTAAAAAAAAAAACAAAAAACTTTATCAACGCAAGAGCATAAAAAGTAGTCCTTATCCTTTGAAAACATTCCTCAAAATGCTGAAATTGCTTTTAAAAATTTGGTACATATCTGCATTGAAATCATTCTAATATCAAAGTTTACATTCAAGGACTCAAGCACATACTTTAGGACATTTAACACATACATTTTTCTGAATTCTTGAAATACCAGACAGTGCCTTTTTTTAATTTAAAAACTTCGCACTATATTCTGACATAAGTTTTGAACACAAAAAAATGGAGATAATACTAGATTTCTAGTCCAGTAAGATTTTTTGTAGCTAATAAATAATAAAATGAAAAAAAAGTCATAAAATGTATCGAATTTCGATAATGGTCCTCAAAAATTGTAATGTAAGAAATAGTTTTTTGTCGCCAGAATTCAATAAAAGTAACCAATGGTCGGGGTCGGTGAATCGTTCACTTAAAGTTTAATGCTTGCAACTTTTCGTTGTAATAAATTTGTTATGCGTTTGAGTTTGAAGTATGTATGTATGTTCATTATGAAAAAGTTCCCAAACGCACGTTCAAGTTTAAGGAACCGAGAACAAAAGAAAGTGGCTCTGTACTTAAAAATTTCCAGTTGCCTTATCCTTGAAACGAAAAAAGGGCAGTCAAAAAGTCCATTCACATTCATCTTACAATTATTCAATTTCCAAGTTTTCTGAATTAGAGTTTTCAAGGAATAAATATGTTCTGAAATAATTTGAAACTATTTTTTTTTTAATAACATGCAGACCAGGATCCTACAAGCCTTAGATCTTTAAACTTAATGCGAAAAATTAGTGAAAGATCCAAAATATATACAAGAAATACAGCAATTCAACAAAATGCAACATATCTTTCCTTAATCTATAAAGATATTTCATTCAACAACGAAATTAACAACATAAACAAAATAATGATTCTTTCCCTTTTCTACATTACCTATAAAAAGATGCAGCTGCATTCGAAATTACAATTATTACTTTTTATTTAAAAACCTCCTGCTGTTTAAAATTCCTAAGATAAACTCGAGAAATCAAATCGACAAGTCTTCAAAATCAAAAACAACCATACTCGACAACTTACAGAGAAAAAGAAAAACTTCTCCAATAAGAAAATACCATTCCCATAATTTCTATTCGTAACACGGAATATGTTCAATATAATCAATGAATTCCTAAAGCCCAATAAATAAATACGAAACATTGCAACTTCCTGTAACACACGCGCAACAACATCAGCGACAAAAACAATAAACTATATCTCTTCCGACTCAATATGGGTGTCGAGTTGTTATGCTTGGTCGATACCAATATGCCTGGAGGCGTGTGTGTGTGTGTTAAGACTCCCTTTTTTCAACAACGAACTATTGCAAAATCCATATTTATTCACCCGATCAGCATCCGAAACTGCGATTACTGCGCATAGATTCGCCTACACGTGATGCAGTGGATCGCATAGTAGTCTTTATATGCGCAAAATCTTACGCGTTGGGAATCTGTGCAAATCCAAGTGCGCAAACACGATTAACATAAAAATAGATCAGATCCTTATCGTCGATGTGTATAGCTGCTATAGCTGCTCTGCTGGCTGATGGAGAGAGTAGTTGGTGAACACGCAGTCAGGCCTAAGTGGCTATAAATATCCTGGACGCACGCGCCCGAATGCGAAGGAATCTTCCAAATCAGCACACAAAGTAGCTATATCTAGCGCTGCTGCTCTGGACACTCCGCCAATAAAACATATTCAATATGGTACATTGCTGGAGCATGAACATGGTTCTATTTCCAAAGGTGGCTGTTAATCTACCACCCATTAACTATGGCTGCGACATCTAATGGCCTATGGCCTTACCCAGCCGACCATCACGATGACGACGCGACGGACGGATGAAGCACTGGCGATGGCGAGCAAAGACCACGTCCACCACCACGACGACGTAAACACCCCCCACGCCACACATAGTAACTATGCCAATTGCGCGCAGGTATCTATTCTATTTAGGGATTAATCAAAGCAACAGATAAAGTACATGCAATCCGCGCGTATAGTTCTGCAGTTCCTTCCTTCCGATTTGGATTTGGAGCCTCGGACATAAAAGATGCCAATTAATATTGTGTGTGACTGTCCCCAAAAATGTCACGAGTTCCTCCTATGTTGTCGTCGGTCGGTCGTCGTTGTTGTCTTCGAGCCTGTTCACAGCCGCAAGAACAAGATGCTCCGAGGGTTCTCTATCGCGTTGTACAATCAAATGTGAGGCTCGTTATTTCTTTGCATGTTAGCCTCGGAGTTGTATTTGTTTTTTTTCCTTCAACGAGCAAACGATATGGAATCACATAGTTTTGCATTTGACGCTGGATATGGATTATACAAATCTTACCTAGGTTAGAGTCTCAACATTCCTAAATAAAGATGAGTTCCACGAACATATTTATATGAACTCCGATGAGACCTCTGTCTGCTGAAGGCATGCAGCAGAGCACACATTTCTGCTTTTTTCTTCAATCAGCAAAATGTCATTTGACTCAAACTCCATTTAAGAAAAAAAAACTTTTTCAACTTCGGAGAAGAGGAAAGTCGTTTGAGCGAGGTTATACAAATCTTGTTGTTGCTGCCACAAACCTCGTGATGTGCAACAACACGATGAATTCTAACAGGTGGAAGCCGCAGTAGAGTTTTTTTTTTTTTTTTTGTCTTGCCTTAGCTTGTCGCAAATCCATCTCAATAAAGAGAAGACAACGACGAAGAAGGAAAACGTAGACAAAGAAGAAAACCATGGAAGAATCCAACCAAGATATACCATGAAAAGGAAAAGTTAATTGAAAGCAAAAGGGTTTATTAAGGCAGCTTTACTTTGGCCATCAGACAATGGAAACACGCGGTCACTTCTTATTTATTGCTTGGGAGGTTTCATTTTTTTTTAAATGCAAGCCTTGACCTAAATTCCGTTGTATATAATAAAAAGGGTTTCGTTTTGGGAACAGGAAACCCATCTGCAGAAGACATGTCAGAGACCATGTTGTGAAATTCTTGTTATTTTTGTTGTCTGCCCTTTTGATGTTCAATTTTATTATATTGCCAACTGTGTGAAAAAGTTGGCAATATAATAAAATTGGGAATATACTATTGCGTAAGAGGATAACTTTTAGATATAACTCTCTTCTCCCATAATATTCATCATATGATTGTGGATTGGAGAGTATCGAAGGAACATTCGTTTTCTAATCAGAGATGCATTCAAATTTCTCTAAATGATGAACCTCCGAGCCAGCTAGTAATCCGTTCCGTAACTAAGGGGAAAAAATTTGAAAGTCTAGCAAAACCTATACTTTTAAGCCCTTCCTCCAACACAAGTGAATTTGACAGAAAAGCCAATGAACTCACTCTAGCCGTTACAAATCCATGACTATATTTCTTGTCCACTTACTCATGTGAGAGGAAAAAGAAAACCAAATTGGTGAAATTCAGGGCTTGAGCCGATTAGGAAAAGTTGTAGGAAACTGTTCAAGCGGGCTAAAAGCACAAGAAACGTTCCAGACTGGGACTATTATAAAGAATCCCTCAAAATATATAAGAACAAATTAAGGAAATCCAAAAGGTCGTCCTGGAGGATCTTCTGTGACAATTAGAGGAAACATCTAGGCTAAGAAAAATCCTCTCAATTAATCCAGGTATGCCTAGCTAATGATGGCTCCTGGACCAAATCTAGCGAAGAATCGCTCAATCTGCTACTAGATACTCATTTCCCAGGTTGCTCATTAATTGCGAAAAGCACTGTCCACTTCAGGTTCAATAATCATAACAGATTAGCTTTTCCACAAGGTCTGATTACAAGGGACAAACTGAAATGGGCTGTCAACAGCTTTGAACCATACAAGTCCAGCTGGGCCAGACGGTATAATACCAGCTGAACTCCAAATGACTACGGATAGTATATTCTGCCAATTCTGGAGATAATTTTCAATAGTTGTTTGAGATTGGTTCATATACCTATATTTTATGGAGCGAAGTAAAAGTTGTATTTGTACCCAAAGCTGGAAAATATTCCCATGTAAACCCAAAAGATCTGAGACCTAATTACTGGCTGAACAGAATAGAATGACGGAACTGAAGCCGCAGACGGAACTGGAAGAGCTGTCAAAAAGTGTCATACGTTATTTTTTTTTAGGTGCCACAATGCAGCTATACAGCTTTGAAAGTATTTTGAAGAAAAACAAAAGAATATTCTTGTGTACAAGCTCAAAATTCACATTTTTTGTTTCCAATAATTTTCTTTTAAATAAATAATTTTTTTTTCGCGATACAAATAACCACAATATTTTTTTTCGACCCAAAAAGTTGTTTTTTTTCTTCATACAAATTGAAACGTCAAAAGTGCCGTACGTGAAAAGTTAAAAGTTGGTGAACTCTTCCGTCTGCGTCTGCAGCTCCGTATGCGTCTACGTTCCGTTGTGTTCGCAACATTGAATTTGCGTGTATTCAATATTTTGACAGCTATTCCAGCTCCGGGTCCGTCTCCGTCTGCGTCACCATTATGTTCAGCCAGTTAGTCTATCATTATTCCTTCTTAAAACTTTTGAACGATGTATTGATATTCATTTATGGTCATGGTGTGGTCATGGTCGTACTGTGTCAAGCATTCATGCCGACAGCCACGCTAACCTAACCTAATCCAACCTAAAGGATAACTTTTTGGTATTTGGTTTCATGTCTTTGAGTTGCCGAAATTTCTTTCAGTGTTTCTACAAATATGCACATCCGTTTTCTTAGGGCCAAAACGATTTAACGTTATTGTTTTAAAATCACCCATGAATGTGATGAGAGATGCCGAAAGCATTTTCAAGAAAACGTTAACCCACTAAGCCCTTTATTAATGGGTTACAGTCTCTCAGTAAATAGTAGGTACTATTAATTTGAGCTGAAAACAACCCTTAGCAGGAAAATTGCAAGGTTGATTTGATGTCTTCCATTTTTTCGATGCTGCTGAATGAGAATGCGGGGAGGTTTGAAAGCAAAGTTTTATATTGAATTTTTTTATAACTCGAAAACTTTATACATATCTTATACAGTATAATCTCCTTAATTCGTATCGTAACCCAATAATTGACAATTCTTGCTTGTTATTAGAAATAAACTGACGAAAAAGTCTTGGTTATCTACGTAAAAAACAATCTCCTCGGTAATCCGCAATCATTTCCGGGGTTTTGTCAAGGAAAAACTGCACAGTAATCTGCTTTTAATGAACAATTATTAACTAGACACTTTAAAATGGTGTCATCTTTTTAAAAGCACAGAATTCATGTTTGATAATTTTGTTTAATTTTACTACGATGTGGCTTTTATAGGGAATTTCATGGATGACGACATTTTGATGGTACCAGAAGAGGGTTATCAGAATCACGATGTAGAGAATTTCCCGAAAGTTAAGCTTGCATCAGTTCTTTGCTTCATTTTACCTCTGTTTCGTAACGTAAAATTTTCACGAAATTACCCACACATTGGTAAGAAGTTTCACGTTACCAAACAGACTGTTTATGACCATCAGCGTAAAAAAAATGCTTCGTCAGAAAAACATTACAGATTAGTAAACATGGTTTAAATAAATACTTATTATTATTTGACCTTTTAAAAGGCACACTTAAGCCTTAACTACATAAGCCAAAAAAGTGAAAAAGTACAAAAGTGAAAATTTTCAAACTCATTTTGGGATAGTGTTTCTCACAGGAAAACTTATAAAATTGATGCAGAAAGTTTAAATTTTGGTTTAAAAATAAAATGTATACATTATTTTTCACAAAACAACTGCGCTAGCTGGAAAAAAATATTTTTACTTTTGTAATTTTGTAAAAAGTGGCTTATGTAGTTAAGGCTTAATTCATAATCCTGCTATTTCGAAAACTTCTTTCATTCATTCGTAGGTCCCTTGAAACTACGATGTATCGGAATTGTACTGTAATTAAGAATTGTCTCAACTAGCGCTTCAAAAAAAAAAAAAATTAGGAAATTGTATGTTATTTAATTTTAATTTTCCAGTTATAAGCCAAAAACCTTAAAAAATGAGATTTTTTTTACTTAAGCTTTTTTTTAATTTTGCATCACACAATTTTACTTAAAAATCTAAATCATGAAAAATCAAAACTAGTAAAGAGACATAGGCGCAAGGTTTAAAAACAGCCTGGTGTTAAGGTATAACCATGATACTACTTAACAATTTTCTAATTTTAAAGCCCTTTACTAAAATGTTCTTCATTTTAAAAATTTTTTAACTTATCATACTAAACTTTTTTTCTTAACAAATTGCAGCTGAACAAGCCTAAAACAGTGACAGAGTTCATACCATTTTCACATTTCTAATTGTCAAAGTAACATTTGGAGTTAGTATGATACTAAAAAGTAAAATAGCCTTTTGAAAATTTTAGCTTTAGTAAAATGGAAAAAAGATAATACGTGATTCTAACTCGTTTTTAATTTCGCAAATACTCTTCTTAACGTAACATCATTAAAAATCGTCTAAAACTTTGCGCTAAGCCTTTTAACTCTGGTTTCCATATTTCTTGTATCACTGTTAAACTGCCGATAACTACAAATTTTTCGATCTTGAGTTTATGTCATTTTTGGAGTAAGGGCATTATCTTTGATTTTTGTGTATTTATTCTTTTTTTCTAAACTCATGATCATCAATTTCTTAAACCTAACATTTTTACTTTTCGAAAGATCGAGTAAGTTAAAATTTTTGCTGTTTTAGGTTTGCCAGCCATGATAGAATTGAAGCAGGGCTGCAATGCTGCGTTATGCAAAATATTCAATAAAATTTGTATTGAAAATTATGATCGCCAAACCAACCAATCCACAGGCAATTTTCCACAATGGTTCTTTGAACCACTTTAGTAGCTCAAAAATTCACAAATTAATACTTTTGACCTTAAATCTTATTTTTGTGACTTTCTTCTCTTAATCTTAATAGCTCTTTTGGGCTTTAGGTATTAAGATACTTTTGACCTGTAGAGGTGACTCTACTCCAAAGATTTACGTAGTCACATTATAAAGGCTGATTTCCAATAGCGCGTTCGCGTTAGAGACGCTTACGTATACGTTTACAAGCTTTACGAACGCGTCGACATGACAGACGACTTGCAGAGAACCTGAAAATCAAAATGAACCTACATAACTGTAATTTCGAATTCCTTTCAACAAACTATTCCATTATTTTTTAAACAAAATCGATTTTTTTCTTTCAATAAAGGTAATTTGTCCAGAAAACCCGATTTTTTCTTCTAAATAAATCGATTTTTTTGTTGAAAGGAATTCGAACATTAGTTTAACTGTCAAAACGCACGCTAAAGTTGATTTTTTTCAACTTTAACGTCGAGGTAGCTTCTGTTACGTAGGTTTGTGTACATGCTAATAGGTGCCAAATCGTAACATAATACCCAACGCGTCATTGTAAACAATTTGCTTAAATTGCTATGTGTGAGCTTTCGCGTTGAAAGAAAAATCTGTCAAAGCGACGCCCAACGCGGCATTGGATATCAGCCTTAAACAAGTCTCTAATCGTTCGTTTTTTTGATTTGAACATTTTTTAGTGTTTTTTTTTTTTGTTTATTTAAATATCGTTTTCTTTACTTTATTAATATTGATTTCTTATTAATTTTTTTTTACTGATAAAACATGCGTGGCATGATGGTTAGTGCGTCCCAGCCACGTCCCACGTCTTAACCTAATAATAATAAACAAAATAAACAAAAAAAACTTGCTACTGTCTCTTGCGAGGAACTGACAACACCCCAAAAGTATCTCTTGTAATAGGAAAGTGCCGCTCACATTTGACGTTCGGATTCGGCAATAAACTGTAGGTCCCCTCAATCCCTGCAGAGTGCAGAGGCAGACACGCGCACAGGAATGGTTGAGAGTTGTTGTAAGTCACTAGGCCCTAGTTCTTCATGAGCTGTTGTGCCACCAAATTTATTTATTTTTGTTTTTTAATAAAACATCCTTTTAATTTTATTAGTTCATTGGTTTTTTGTTTTTATAAGAAGATGCTTTTAAGATTGTCAAATTCACATAAAAATTGAAAAGCTATATGTACATAGCTGTTTAAATCAATAATAAAATCTAAACTTTAAGTTGTAAAAGAAGCGTATTTGAACTCGAATAATTAACCTACTCGGTATAAGAATACCTTTAATTTGACTAAAAGCTTTTTTTTACACATATAATTTCAAATTTTAATGTTAAACCTTTTGCTTAAATTTATAGACATTTGTAAAGTTAATTAATGATATTAAACCGCCTTTGATCATACATTTTAATTATTTATCTTATTGTTTACCAAAAATTCTTTTAAGAGTGAAGAAATCAAAATAAATAAAACATTATAGACATTATGATAAAATTGATCGTCCAAAAAGGTAATAAATCAATTGAAACTTGTTTAGATTGATTATTATAGTATTATTATTTTTGATAGCATGCATTTAATTATGTATTTATATGCAAAAAATCGTTTTTTATTTGCAAATCAAAATTATGAGAATATTTTTAATGAATATAAATTATTAGCAAACATATCATATTAAAACGATGACCACATCGTTTAATGAAGTGTGTAAAGCTTAATACAAACTATTTGAGTTTAAAGAGACAATAAACAAAAAAAAAAATATTGATTCAATATAGCTTTTAACGGCCTTTAGTCCATGAAAATTTTTGGCGTTTCGTCCCGGCGATCTCACTTGGACTCATCAGTTGACTAGTGAGGGCCTTGTCAATACGCAATTTCCATTAAATAGTGCTAAGTCTTCTACTTGGCTGATTTATTTCAGTAGTATATAGAATTTGTATTATTTAAAAAAAAAAAAATCTTCGTATATAAACATTGCCAGGCCACGGGCACAAAAAACTTCTAGCTTTAATGATTAGGAATTCTAATCTGGTTAGATATAGTTCACACTGGGTATTCACCATGAAATCTATGTAAGATGAACTGAACTTAATGGAAATTGCGTATTGACAAGGCCCTCACTAGTCAACTGATGAGTCCAAGTGAGATCGCCGGGACGAAACGCCAAAAATTTTCATGGACTAAAGGCCGTTAAAAGCTATATTGAATCAATAATTCAACAAGTCCAATAAAATAGTGCTAAGTCTTCTACTTGGCTGATTTATTTCAGTAGTATATAGAATTTGTATTAATAAAAAAAAAAAAAAAAAAAAATAATTGGTTGAAATTTACTTATTCCTAGAATTAATATTCCGTTAAATGAAAAATGTTTAAATGTGTCACATTACTATCTATATTAGTCCAATCAAATTTTTTTTAAACCAGGTGGTATTGGTTTTGGTTTCTTTCGTTTATATACAGGAAAACATACAAAACCAAAAACAGTGAATCTTGTTTATAGCTTATAATTATTAAAAATCTATCAACTTTCGTAGGCAACCTCCTTTACAAAATGAAAGTGCATAAAATTTCCTACAAAATTAAATAAATTGACGGAATAAAGAATGGTCAAGTCTAATAAACTGACATTCTAGTATGAATAGTACAATAAAAAAAATCATAATAAACTAAACAATTGTTTTTTCTTAGGCGCACGAACTGTTCGGAAATACACAGGGTGTGTCCTAATTAATGCATGATATTTTGAAGGAAGATTCCTGAGGTTTTTCTAAGACAAAAATTGTACGCAGGAAAAATTTTATTTCCCGTACCCCATTAGGCTGGAGGGGGCAATTTTTTGAAAAACTTACTTAAAGTGGACACAAATATTATAAATCAACGAACGCACATAGAATGGTGTGCTATAGCTTTTTTTTTTTTAAAGCTTATATTTTAATTCTTGCATTTGCTTTTTAAATCAATGAGTTTAAATGAAAAGTTTTTGGAAATTGAATTTCGCATTAAAAATTTATGAACAAAAATGTGAATTTTCTTTTCAAGCTTTTTTTTTTTTTAATATTGCGTTATTGAATTCCCCTGTTGTTGTTTTTAATATTTAATGTTCTTATCAATTTTTAGTAAAATACTGAGAATCAGTGGTAAAAGACTTTCTTAGTTGTTGAGAAATTAAAAAAAAAAGAAAGCGTCCTTTTTCCCAATAAAAAGAAAAAGAGGTTTATTATGAATGGTGATTTGTTTGCGTCATAAACATAACAAAACATACAATATTTGACTTAGAATTGAAAAAAGCATTGAATATTTTAAAAAATCAGCTTGAAAAAAAAATTACGATGTTATTTTCAAAAATTTTGTTTATTTTTTTTTTTTTAACTAAAAAACAAAAATAAAATAAAGGAATATTAGCTTTCCAAAAAGCAATTTTTTTTTCCATTTTAAGTCTACTTTTTTAGAGATTGCTTATTTCTAGCTGAATAACTTTTCTATATTGATTTTAATCAAAACGTGTGAATGTTTACCTGTATTTTATTTTTTGCTGATTTTTTTTACAATTAATACCTAAATTAAAAATATACTTAACAATTATTTAGTAATTTAAGTTCAAAAAATTCGTTAGAATTTTGTTGCTCAACGATAGTGCACTTAGGCGGAGAAGAAGGTTCTAACTTCCTGATATAGAACTTTGTGTCACATACAAATTTAACTTTACAAGAAGGATCTATCTGTCAAACAAATAGGTTATATCTACAAAATTATTTATTTATCCTAAGTACACAAGGTTCTATCTGCAAGGTTAGAACCTTGTGAACAAAGATCGAATGAAAACTGGGTAGATACAACTTTACGAAACAGTAAAAGATAGATTTATGCGAATGGCGGCAATCGAAAGAGTATATCATTTTTAGTACGATGCAATATATAACTTTATTTTAGCAAAAATGTCAGTTAGAACCTTGTTGTTCTAGGACCGTGAACCGTTTGAGTCCGAACGGTTCGTTGTAGAAAAAAACTTACTTTATAAAATTTGTAGCAAATCTTATACACTTTTATAGAGAAGGATATTGACGAAAAGTTGAAAGAGTATTATAAGCAAAAAAAAAAAACAAATTTTCAATTATTCACATCATGCAAAAAAAAAAGTAAAATTAAACACCGAATGTAAAAAGAAAAGTATACGTCACCAATGAATTCTGTATCCAAATAAAAGATATAAAATTATGAACTTCACATCAAAGCTTTTCTAAGAATTCAGTATGAACGCTTTTTCTGTGACCCTAAAAAATCAATATTGAATTTATTTATATTTTTTGTGATCAAAAATGATTTTCTTGTTTCGCTAAATTAAAATTTACATGAAAGCTTCTCAATTTTCCATAGAGTTTAGTTAAAAAAAAAACTCCCTTTAAATATTGTGCAACAAACTTGTTAACTACCTCCGCTAATGATTTTTTAATAATTTCAAAGTCTTGCAGTTCCCATCATCATCATCATCTTCACCATATTTATAAAAAAAGACATAAAAAATAAATTATCAAAAATGTTGCCAACAAGCAATAGAGATTTCAAGAAGCCCACACTCTATTGATACCATCAATTCATCATTTTATAATTAATATTACTTTTTTATTATTATTCAGTCGTGTTACTTTAATGATAGATGCATTCAGCAAAAACTACAAAATACTATGTAGCCACGACTAACAATAGTTCAGGAAATAACATTGCAAATGAAGAAGTAATTTTAGAAAATTGTCTTCGTGAAATTTTATTCTTCTCCAGAAAAAATTAATTGGTTGTCAAAACGCGACCCTAGGACAACAAGGTTCTAACTGACATTTTTGGTAAAATTGAGTTATATATTGCATCTTACTAGAAATGATATGCTCTTTCGATTGCCGCCATTCGCATAAGTCTATCTCTTACAGTTTCAAAAATAATTAGGCAACAGAGTTCTATCTACCCAATTTTCATTCGATCTCTAAGTTCACATGGTTCTAACCTGCCAGATAGAACCTTGCGTACTTAGGATGAGTAAATAATTTTGTAGATAGAACCTATTTGCTTGACAAATAGAAACTTCTGTTCTGTTAAATTTGTATGTAAACCGTGACACAAAGTTCTATCAGGAGGCAGTTAGAACCTTCTTCTGTGTCTAAGTGAACTATCGTTGAGCAACCAAGTTCTATCGATTTTTTTGAACTTAAATTACTGAATAATTGTTCAGTATATTTTTAATTTATTAATTGTAAAAAATTCAGCAAAAAATAAAATGCAGGTAAACATTACGTTTTGATTAAAATCAATATAGCAAAGTTATTCAACACCCAATATTCAAACTCATTTTTCTCGAAAGTGATGTGTGTGCAGTTAGAACCTTTTTGTCCTAGGGTCGCGAAAAATGTCAAATTTCCAATTATTAGAATTTTTTTAGTAAAATAAATTAAAAATTCCTGTTAAATTTCCAATTTTATCTTGCACTATTCAAAGGGGGCGTTCATGTTATGACGATGGGGGTGTGTAAGGACGGTCTCAATATGAACTTCGGTAACATAATCATGCTTGATAATTCCCATTCGATTACGCTTAAATCAAACCTAAAATGAAACTTAACTTTCCGGAATACAACTTAATGTAATAACTAAATGAAATTTTTTAAAGATTTTATTACAAAAAAAATAACTATCGGTACAAAAACACAAAAAAATAGTTTTTTTTTTTTAGAATCCTCATATCATTACATTCGTCTTATTTCTTTTTACCATAACCAATTTCAGTAATCAGCTTTATCGCATCGTGTGATCTAAAAATTTTGATGCAAAGAAATGTTAATAGAAAATAACATCATCAACATCAAGTGGCTATAATATAGATGCCTATTGGAATTGAAAACACTTTGCCTCATTAAGTCATTTCATTTATTACCCATACCCAACCCAACATCAAGTTTTGGGAAAATTGTTACATAAAGTATTTTTTTTTTTTTACTTTTTTCTATGACAGATTTAATACGATATAAAAAAAATTCAACTTTCCATTGAAATTAATTAACTCTGCGGATTGTCATAATTGAGGAGTGACGTTTCAAAGAAAAAATAAAACAAATACAAAATTTGTGCATTATTACAATTTCTAAGAAAATGTTAAAAAATAGAAATCGAGCAATTGTGAATAGGGGTTAAGGGGAAAAGTCTGTTTTTGAAGTATATTCGTTTTTAGTGTCAACAGGAAGTTATTTAGAGGCGATCTGAGAAAAGTTGTAAAGTGGTCCAAGTTTGAAAGCAATTTTAAAGAAGAGTATACATCTGAGCTTTCGGGCTTGTGCAGTTCCCGCCATCTTTTTAATTAACATTTATTTCCATCGAATCGAATAAAAAAATCATTTAAAAATAACGGCAACACCTAGAATGTTATGTTGACGTATAAGTCAACAATCGATTCTTTTATTCTGTTTTTAATTTAAATCATTTTAGTAAATAATTTTTGAAAAATTAATTTTCAAACTCAAATTCTTGAAAAAAGTTTGAAAAAAAAATTAATTTTCAAACTCAAATTCTTAAAAAAGAATTCGAAAAAAACTGTGTTTTAAAATTTTTTTTTCAAAATTTTCCACTATAAAGTAGTATTTTTGATTTAAACATTTAATGCTGTCATCAATTTTCAATCAAACACTACAAACAAGTGATCGTATATGCTTTATTTAATCAAAAAAATATCACATTTGTGAAGGTTTAGACAATCGATTACGTTGTCGAAAGTAAGATAAAAAGTAAGGTCACTTTAGGAAAAATTAGAAAGGTTTTTTTTAAAACTTGGATGGCTGTCTAAAGTTAGACAGCGTTTATTAATACGACTAAAGATGTCTAAGTTACTTCTCGTTTTTGAGAAAATTGAAAATAACTAAAGTAAGTTGTTTTCCTTAAATTCGACTCCAATACGTTATTTTGTTGCTCCAAAGATCCTTTTTCGAATGAAGTAAGTAATAAAGCAGATTTTTTTATTTTCAATTTTCTCAAAAACTAAATGACATTTAAAAAAACAGTTTGAACACAATTTTTTTCATTATTATTATTTTTTTTTTTTTAATTTTGAGTTTAAAAAACTATTCCCTAAAATAATTTTAATTAATTTCAAAATAAAAGAACAGACTTTTTGCCGTTGTTTTTAAATGAATTTTTTTTTTCTATTTCAAGTTGATTTTTTAGAAAATTGCCCCTCCCGCCTAAACAGGGGGGATTTCACCCCCTACTATATGGTTTTTTTTTTGTCTCGTGTAGATTGGGTTAAGATAAGAAAAAAAATCGTCAGGGGGTCTATTTTTCCCTGTTGAGGCGGGGGAAATTTTCTAAAAAATTAGAAAAAAAAATCATTAAGAAACAATGGTAACACTTACAACCCCATGCTTATATGCTATACCTTTTTGTAAAGCCAAATATCTAAATATTAATTCTATTATTAACTAATTTTTTTTTTGTGAGTAGTTTTTAAAAAATTAATTTTTAAATTTTAAATGCAAAACCAACAAAAAATAAAAAATGATGTTCAAAATAATTTTATTGAAAATTTTACATTATTAAGTAGTACTTTTGTTTTTAATATTCCATGCTCCTATTAACTTCCAGTCAAACATTAAAATCCAGATGCATAAATGTCATTTAGTTTTTGAGAAATCAATTGTATAGTTCCTTAAGTTGAAAATTCTGCAATAATTATTTGTTTTTAGCAGTTAACTATAAAATTTTAATATCTTTTTATTTATTCTACTACCTGGTTAGTGTTAGAAATCCACACAAATCTCTCAGACAACCATATAATCTTACACTGTCATAATGTAATCTCATTATAATATAGCGTTTCGCATTTATAGCACTTCTTGGTCTTAAAATTCATGCTGTAGGTACAATTATACCATTTTAATGTTTACTAATTAAAATTGGCCTTTGCCAAGTCACATTTTTCATTTCTTTTGTTAAATATCATTTCGTTTTAATTTAAATTTTTTTCTTTTTTTGTTTACACTGTCGACTGTATATAATTTGTTTTATGTTAAATTCACCCTTGGCCCACTAAAGTGCCGAAAGCGTTTTTTATTTTTTTTTTGTTTTGTTTGAAAAGAAGTTGAAATCCATCAATCAAGCAAGTAAAATCTGGGTTATAATTTGGATGACAACAGGTTGGCTATTAAGCTTTTTTAATGAATTAACATGAAAAATTATTTAAAAACGCCCAACTGAATTGAAAGAAGTCAATGTCTTCTTTTTTTTTCAAATTTTATTTAATAAATTAAAAAGCATAATTCGAAACTTTTAGGGAAAACTATTTTATGTTCTGAGTTGTTTTATATTTACCTAATAGTCCTGGAATTGGTATCTTCCTTTTTGTATATTCCACACATCATTTCATTCAGAAATGAACCTCGTCGCTAAAATTAAATATAATGTGTCGAACTTTTTCGAAAGAAGTTCTGATTTTGAAAATTGAGTTGGATAAATCACACACGTCGGCGTCGTTCAACACTATAACCATCCATGGTAATGAATTCCCATAGAGTAGGTACTAAACGACTGACAATAAATTTGCGGATATTGCTTTGAAAACATGGGCCCTATAATGTAACAAATTTAGTAAGCGTCCGTCGTTATTGAAAGATCCTTGAGTTGTAAAAGTCTCTTAGAAGTTCTGTAAAATGTCTGTTATAAAAAACATAGTGGGGGTTTTTCTATTTTAGTTCAGCAGAGTAGAGCCTGAACTGTCAAACAAAAAATCGTGTTTCTTTTTTAGCTCAGAGTGTATAACAGTTCGAATTTGTGTATCTTTTTTTCGTTCGGAGCATGCTCAGAGTTTGTTCAGAGCGTGCTCTATTACTAACCGAGCAGACCGAGTAAAAAACTTTGCGCGGCCAACTTCATACAGTTTCCATGTAATTTGACAGATATGACAATTGATTGCTCGGGTATGTTTCGTAATTAAAGGCCTGGTCAAACAGAACGCGGGCTGACGGGACGGTCAATACTTCAACATGGAAGGAAAGAACGCGGCTGGCAAATTTTGTTTGTAATTTCTTACAAAGACCGCCGGACCGCGCTCTGTTTGACACGGCCTTAAAGCCTAGTACAGAGATCGGGAAAAGACAAATTTTATCTCTACAATTCTAATCTCTACAAAAACGTTGGTCACGCCAAATTAATGTTTTTCTGCTTTTGTATTCTTTTTGTAAAATTGTCAATAATAGTTGATGGAGTTATGGTGCAAAATTATTAACCTGTCAAAATTTTTCCCGCAAAATAATGCTTCGAACATTATTTTTCCTGGCAAAACTAAGTGAAGACTTCTCCGTTCAACGGGTACAAACGTCACAATTTTGCGCGTGAACTGCGTACTGTCTGGAAAAAAATTGAAGACAAAATTTGTCCTAGGAAAAAATATGTATGAAAAGAAAAATTTTTCCCGATCTGCGTACTAGGCTTAAATCGGAGTGCGGATACTCTGCTCAGAGTTTCCTCCGGAAAAGCAATCAAACATTTTCAGTGTGTGCGAAAGATTTACATACATAAGGATTTGAAGCAAATCTTTCGAACAGAGGTAAACGTTTGTTCGCTTTTCCCATACAGAATGTCACCCCTGCTTTGAACCAACTCTAAAAAAGAAAAACGGCAATTGAGCGTGTTTATTTATTCATTTTGGGACGTCCAAAATATTCGGAATACCAGTTTTGCGTTTCTTTATTCGACGGAATATTTCGGATAAACTATTTTGGTGTTTCTTTATTCATTCCGGAACATTTGGAATGCATTCTTTTTATTCCATGTGAAGTGTGGAATAAAAAGAATAATGGGCGCGTTCAGTATAATTATTGACGTTCTTATTCTCTATTATGGAAGCTTCACATTAGTGTTAATTATTTAATGTAAAATTTAATAAGGTTATGACTTTAAAAGTACATACATAAATACCCAAAATAAAAACATTATTTATTCAATTGTTTTGACATTTCACCAAACAACTGGATTGCCCATTCTCTTTGTTCTAGTTTTGTTTCTTTATTCATTCCATTCTGGATATTCTGGATGGATACACATTTCGTCTTTTCCATCTATTCTATTCCTTATCCGGAATACATGAAGAAACACACTCAGTAAGAAACCATACATTTTAATGAAATCCTCACTCCTTCAATTTTTTTTTTTACGAATCCATAGCTTACCCTTTTGAGTATAATATATAAAACAAGTAAAACTGATTCAACCAAAAATAAATAGTTTTAATGTTAATTGCCCTCAAATTGGTTTCGAAATTAATAAATACCAAAAATTTAACTAATTTAAGGAAGGTTATTATGTAGGTATATTGATGTACATATGTGCTATTTACTATGTGTCTTGAACGATCAATTTAATTGTTTAGGGCTTGAAACAATCAACTTCCAGTTCTTCTAAGAGATATACAAACATACATTTACATATACATACATACATATGTTTTTAATTCTCTTCGTTGTGAAAAATCGAAGTTGATTCACCTCGAATTGCTTTTAAAATAATATTGTCTTAAGAATGTTTTATAAATAGCAACAAAAAGAGGCGCTTAAAAGTATCAAGTATTTATTTTTATTTTGTTTTTGTTTGATATCTTTTGGTAGAAACATCAAAAATTAATTATGAATTGATCAAAAAATTACAAAAGTATTTTTTTGTTTTAACAGACAAGCAAATGATATGGATTAATTTTTGCACTTGAAAGTGTCGGTAACTTAAATAGTATTTTTTGTTCTCGTATAACAACTTAATAAGAGGTTATTGACATTTTTTTGTTTCAATTTTATTTTGACATTTTATTATGATTAATTTTAATGAGCGGTTAAATTTTAGAATTATATTTTCTTATGGAAGAACAACAAAAATATTTCTTCCGATAATAATGTTTTAAAAAACCTTGGGGATATTAAATTAACATAATTGGTTTTTAATTAGGTTTAGATTATTTTTGTTGTTATCATGAGGTATTTTTAAGAAATTTTTAACCTACATCCAAAAGCATAATTATTATTATTATTAATGATTTGTTTTGAATTTGTCCTAAATTCATATGGAATTTTAAGGGTTCGTAGAACTGTTCAGGTGTTGTGATAGGAGAAAACTGTGCCAGATGATTGGCTGTGGGATCTTAGCACTCCATATATGAGATATTCGCAATAAATAGTATGCAATCTAAAAGGTCAGTAAAAGGTCATACAAAATTTTTTAAAGATTTTTCAAGATCATTACAAGGTTACATGAATTTTTAGCACCTCATTTGTGGGATATTCGAAAAAAGTATACACCAACAGAAAGCTTACTTAACCCTTATAAAAGGGCAAGCAGTTTCAGAAATTGGTCAGCTGTAGATTTTTAGTTATAAGTTTAACAAATAAAGAAAAAGAAATCTTTTTTATAAAAATTATTATAAAAAACAATCTATGTCTGACCAATTTCTGAAAATAGCTGATCTTTTATGACCAATTACTGACCTTTTGGATGACATCCCTTTTTGCTAATATACCACATATGATGTGCTAAGATCGCGCAGCCCAGGTGGTTTAGAAACTAAAGCTTTGTCTTAAGCTTGAATACAATTGTTGTTTTTTTAATATAATTACATCATACGCACCAACCTGCGATAGATCCTTAGTACCCTTTCACACGAAGATACTCGTTACTGGAGATTTTTTTGACGTTTTCTTTAAATCTCCTTAACAATCTTTTGTATCTTTCACACGCAAGCAACAAATCCCGAAGAGATTTGCTTATTTTCCCTTTAAACTACCAAGTGTGAAGAGGAACGTCAACAAAAATCTCCTAAATTTGTTTTTTGCAAAAATTTGCATTTTAGAAGAAAAAAATCAGTGTGTGAATTTATATTTATTTATAAGAAAGATAAGTCTGAATGTATCGAAGAGAAACTTAAAAATTGAGTCATACTCATCAGGAATAAGTACTTGATATTTTCCAGAATGAAAGGTGTTAGCTAACACACAGGTATCTTAAAATTTTGCTTGTAAATCTGTGAGACCAAAGGCCAGTAACTGTGCATTCATTGATATCCTGTAGTATTCCACAGCGACGGAAAATTCAGCTCAACAAGCTCAACAAAAGCTACATTTTTCGCACGCTACTAGACGTTGTTAAAAGTTAGTATCAATTCATATTCTCCCACACTGACTAGCAAGAATTGTATTCATTACTTGCAAAGCGTTGCCATTAAGATCGTAGCGCTATCGTTTGTAGCAATTCGCTCCGGGACTGGGTTAGAGATAATATAATTACTTAAACATACTCAGTCTGTTAATTAGATTTCCTTAGAACACTCTTGGACCAGTTGTCCAGCTAGCCACTGTCTAAATAGTTGGACAACTCATTATTAATAATCACAATCCAGCAGCTGTCTAAATACGATCTCATATTGCCCGTGACATACCTGGAATAATTCATTCTCGAGTGAATTAATGAATTTAGCCGACTTTTTGGCTACGTCCAAGGAAAGCAAAAACATTTCTTTTCTTTGTTCATTGAACGTGCCGACTTTAGAATAGGTTTGGACAACCAATTTCGGTGTCTAAGTTGGACAACCGATTGAAATATTTATTAAATACGATTTTGGAGTTGGACAGCTGTCTAACGTTAGATATACTTTGGAACGGGTTTATTAATAAGACTGAATAAGTACTGACACTATGAACTGTGTATTACAAAGTTGTATAACAAGTGAGGAAGCCTTGACAGCTGCGATCGTGTCACGCCACAGTCTTGGCGAAGTTTACAGAAAATTGGAGTGGTCATAAGGACTTCTTTCATAACTGCCACAGCGCGGTACTTTCAAACTTAGCAAAATATAGTTATTCAGTTTGTGGCTGCAACACGATGTCCTTACAGCATTTCTGGCTTCCTTCTTGATCTCCTTGAGAGCACTTCGAACTTCGGAAATAATGGATATGCCGTTATACATCTATCTGTTCCTATTCCCATTCCCACACACCTTCTAGTGGAGGTAAAGTTTGATTGAACAAGATAAGTTGGTCAGTTAAAGACTATTCGTTAGGTGAAGAAGTTCCATTCAACTTCTCCATGACAGTAAGTAGTTCTTTATCTGTTTTCTCACATAAGTAAGTGCCTGTACCATTAATTGGCCACGTTCATCACCACGTTTTTGACCGATATAAAAATTCAGTTCTGAAAAACCTAACACTGAACGCACAAAAAAGTCTGAAATTATTTATTCTGTTTTTATTATTTTTTTTACTTTAAAATCAAAATCCGAAAAGTAATACGAGACCCAGACGATTAGACCACACACCAAAAAAAAAACTGGATCAAGAACTGTTTTTTTTGTTGCTTTTAGCTGTCATCTGAATTTTCAGATAGAATTTTTCAACTGAAAATTCAGAAAAAAACGTAAGAAACGTAACTAAATGTCAATCGACGTCAACTGAATTTTGATGACTGCTGGCTAATCAGAAGCTCTAAAAATGACAGTTCAGAACTGTCAAATGTGCTGTTGAACGCGGCCATTTGCGGAAAAGTGACATTTGTTCTCTATTCTTGTTTGAATTTGTTGTTTCTTTCATCACGACAATAGGCCAGTCCCACGAAGAAAAAATCTCTGAGCGCTCTGAGCGCTCGTGGGACAAAAAATCTCACCTGAGCACTGAGATATTTTGCTGAGATATGTGAGATGAAATTTTTTTGGATTCATTTCTCAGTTTTCTTTCTCAGCCAAAACAGCTGTTCTTTTGAAAATCAAATTAAAATTTTTTTGTGGTGCGCAAGTGCAAAAGTGGTAAATAAATACAAAATAAAGACGGAATGTTAATAAAAACTAAAATAAATTGATCTTTTTATTATTTTTCATTCATTTCAATAAGTTTTCTGCTTCAAAAATTAAATATTTTAAGCAAAAGTTGAAAGTGGTTTTTCAGAATTTCAGTACGAGAATTATAACACCTGAGTTTTTTACAATTGAGCGGAGAATGTTGTCCCACGAAATGATTTCGCCTCCGTCAAATTGACATTGAGCGCTCACTGAGATTTTTTCTCCGTGGGACTGGCCTAATGTTTTCTGTGATTTGTATGCGTTTTTGTTTGTGCAAATGGTGACACTTTCAAGGGGTAATTGTTCGTTATGGTTTTCGTAAGCATTTTGTTGTCATGTTGGAGACCAACTAAAAATTTCGTTTTGTATCAGCAGGCTTCAGGGGAAAATTTGATTTCAAGCCCTTTGAACATATTCAAATTTTCCATGGAACTCAGCCTTAGCGCTCTACCAAATTTCATCACAAATATCTATCATTCTACAACAATCAAAAGTGCTTCATATAATTGATAATAATTCTGAGAAATTTTGCTGGATACCACGTCCCTCCCCCCCTGATGTGTTTGAAATGTTTAAGGAAATGTTAAACTAAAAGATTTTAGATCCTGGCTAACTTCTAAAATTCGTACTTATTAGAATTTGCACAGGTTTAAATTATATCGCATATATGTATTCACTTAACGACTTTTTTTGCTATATGCTAATATTTACTCTGATCCCAGCATCTGTTAAACCCTTAAAAGGTAATTAAGTACATATCTAGTCTTCTAATTAAATGTGTAATTGACATTTAAAACAGTGTCCCACTCCTACAAAAATAAGTGCCCTACCTGTTCCTATCACTTTCCTATAAGTTTCTTTTTTCTCATTAAGGCAAATTGCAGTAATCGTGTCTGCTGAATCTCACGTGTTTTGTAGTGTACCTCTAATATAAGGATGCCTCAGGACATACATCCATTGATATGGTCCACTGCTCGCCCATAGATTTGCATTTGTGCCCGCATTTGCATTTATTAGTTTTTCCAGACCATCGGTAGACTGAAAAAGTATTTCGTGAGATACTACACTCGAGCGAGCGTGTAAATTGTCTCCAACTGGAATGGCGTGCGATCTTTGAATTGTGTCGTCTGCCTAAGCAAAGTCCAGACAACAACTAATACCATGCCACGGGAGCTAGCTAGCTTTAGCCTGAAATTGAAAGTATTCAAATAATTAAGTGAGGTCAGTAGCGTCATCACACCACAGCGACAAACACAAAAAACAAGATAAATCCATGCCACCACGTTTGACCAAATAAATGTTTTTTAATTAGTCAGAGGTAGAAACATATAAAAAAAAAAAAAAACTCACAAACGACTTCGAGACGGACTTGATCGCAAAAAAAAGATACAAATCATCACTTAAGAGTTTAAGTACTCTAGACAGGGACTTATGGGAAAGGAAGAAGATTCACGAGAATTCAGCGCAGATGCGATGCGCGCATCATAATAATTAATTATTCCCAAGCTTTTCGGTCTCGTTCAGAGTAACTTACCTACATACCTCACCATAACCAACACTTATCTGATGTGTGGTGTGGGCTGAGAGGTAATTTATTTTCGCGCTATTTTTTCTCAAGAACCCGAATTTAAAAATATAAAAAACACAACAAAAAACCTTTGAAAAACTCCGCTTTTGCAAAAAAATATACAAAAATTCAAAGCACACTTCAAAGTAGGTAAAGATAAACATTAAAATTAAAAAGCGAAAGGGAATCAGATTAAAAATAAAAAAAAAAAAAACTCCATCAACCACGCCCTTTTTATGGTTTAAGTGAGAAAAATTAGAACGTCCAGAGGTCGCGAACTCCAAGTCCAAGAGACACCAGCACACAGTCATTAACTGTGGTTTCCTAGTCACTTCACTATGGCCTTATCCAATAAAGTGCTGGCGCCAATTCTTAAGAACTAATTCACTCTTTACTCCGAAAAGCAAAAAAAAAAAGCTCCTTTCATTTGTATCTGCATTCTAAATCTATATTGTGGGTGGTTTATAGAGTCTATTGTTATACCTAGATACTATTTACTTTTTTTTTTTTTGGCTAAAAGTGGTGTCTTGACTTGATTGGTATAAAGCGGCACGAGCCGGAGGTAGTTTTAAACACAAAGTAGAGCATATGGCTATCAGGGTATACTCCACAGAGTATCAACGCAATCTTAACAAGTTGTTTCCTTTTGCAACTGGCTACATAGATTTATTGGTACTTGTAGCTTTTTGTTATATTTAGACTAAGTGAATGGATAAAATTGATAATATTTTGATTTTGATTCTTATATAAAAGGTGGCAAGGTCTGTGTTGGGTGTTACCCGGAGGCAATAAGTATGATTTATAACCTATTGACTCCACTATAGTGTAGCCTATATTTCACGGTTCAATTATAGTTTGTGTTTGATATTTGTTAAAGAACTTGTACACGGTACCTAACCTATATATAATGGAAGTTATGACGTGAAAAGTTGTGAAATAATGAATAAATTGCTAATTAAATAATAACTGCCTCAACTTTTCAATAGTTATACATTATTTAGATTAAGTCAATCAAACAGATAATATCGTTGACCTTCTACAAAAATATTAGAGTATATAGATAGGAAAGTAATTTTGTATGTTTTGTTGGTTTATAATTTTTGCTTAGATTTTTTTTTTATCTTAAGATTGTGAGGCTTTGAATAAGTAGAAGTTATATGTTTTGTTGAAAAGCAGCTTATTAGGGATTAAATAGTGTGTTTCAGTTTTTGAATAAGGTTCTTGTAGTTTGTGTATATTTTATATAGGAAACTAAGATCACGTAACCACCTTTCTATTGACTCATACCGACGGTATCGAATATTTTTGTAAATTATGACTTTACTTGTAAAATGTAGGTCAAATAAAGTGAATGTTTTTTTTTTTTTTTAATAACTCCCCTTTTACTATAAAGCAATTTTAGAATGAGTGGGAGTAATAATCAATTAAAACAAAATTTACGCTGCCATTTTTCTGTCTTTCGTAATTTTTGAACTTTCAATTTTTGAAATTTTGAAAAATTTTAACAGGGCCTTAAGTTCTTTGAACTAATCAAAGAGCTTATAAATAAATATAATCCAATTTAAATAACATTAATTATTCAATCACCAGCATAAGTTTTTTTACTTTATTAAGATCCTTTCGGTATGGCCATCATTATCTAACATGTTTTATTGTAAAACAAAGATTCACTTTCTGCAGGCTCCGTGAAATAACTCCCCAATGAAATAACTCCCCAAAACAAAAATGAAATAAATCCCCAAAATTTATATGAAAATCGGAAGTTTTTTCATATGAAAAAACTCCCCAAAATTTGGGATATATTTCATTGATTTTTGGGGACTTATTTCAGTTTTAAATTGAGGGGTTCATGATTAAATAAATCCCAAAATTCAACTATGAAATAAGTCCCCAAATTTGGATACTTTGAAGAAATAACAAAATTATGGCGTATAAACAGTGAAATATGTATGGGGGGGGCATGCTGCCTCCTTGCAACCCCTCTGCTTGACCCACTATAGGATTTAGGGTAGGTGCGAGGTTGAGTGTATGCAAAGTTTCTTATCTAGATTCTTTAAGTGCAAAAGAAACTTTGCATACACCCAACCTCGCATCTACCCTAAATCCTATAGTGGGCCAAACAGGGGGGTAGCCTGCCCCCCATATTCACTGTTTATACGCCGTAGTTTTGTAATTTCTTTGGGGACTTATTTCATTTTTAGTTTGGGGACTTATTTCATGCGCTTTTGGGGATTTATTTCGTCTTTGAATTTGGGGACTAAAAAAATTTTTGGGGGAGTTATTTCATTTTTGGATTTGGGGGGGGGGGGGGGTCGGGGGGCAGTGGTGGTCAGTTAAAAAACTTATTTTCAGAAGTTTTAAAAGCAATATTATAGGCGTGTTTTTTTTGCAAAGAAGAAAGAAACTGGTTGAAGAAACGACATCGGGGATTACTGACGCCATCACAGAAAAAACATGGAATTTCCATACAAACTATAGATAACATGTATGGAATATATGCAGGTAACACAGTTTTTCTCCGTGTTTAAGTTAAGCACCGAAAATTTTCCGTGGTTAGCTAAGCACGAATGGGCTAAGTTTTTGTTGCATTTAACACGTCAACTGTTGAGCTCCGACATCGTTTTTTTTTCATCCAATTCCCTTCGGGGTTGCAAAAAAAAAACCTGGCTAATGTTTGAATTACTCAGAAGCACCAGTTTTTAAAATTATAACAAAATCGGTTGACTCATTCAGAAGATATATGCGAACAACTCAAAAATAATCAATCTGAACCATTGCCTCTTGGGAGGAAGGGAAAAATCCTCTAAAAGTATATACTTTCATGGTGCAGTGCCATACTCCTATTAACTGTTTGAATTCAGCAAAAAATATAGGTTTCCTCCATTCCTGCTTCACACCATGCATACAGGAATGGTTTACCGCCATATTATTAACTCGATACATCCAGATTTAAACTTAAATCCAGATGAATTTACATTGAATTTGTATGATTTACATCCAGATTTAAGTTTTAATCTAGATGTATTGAGTGAATAATATGGCCGTAAGTGTTGTAAGTTAATAGGCCCCAGTTGTACATAAGCTGTTGCGCCACCAAACATATTTTCAAAAAAAAAGCATATTTTATATTTCAAACTCGTAACCATGCTCGTCAGCAGTTGCGATGAAAGTGGAAGCATATGACGTGATCCATCATATAAAAAGAGACTCGAGTATTATAATGTGGAGATGTACCCAATCACAAACGATAAACAATACATTTTTTTGACTAAATTCAGTACACAATATGTTTCTGCACGTTTTTCTCAAAATTAACACAAAAGTGTTATATAATTTTTAATGTAAAATTACATAAGCTAAAACTTTTGCCTTCACATTTTTCTTAAAGCACTGATAGTTCTTGAGAAATTTGCAAAAAAGAACTGAAATTCAACTGCTTTTACCCCCCGTAAAAATTTTTAGCGACGTCAAAATTTAGGGTACTTTTTGGAAAATGCTTAAGATACAAAAATAAAGATCTCAACCAAAAATCAACTTTGTAGAAATTTTTTAGAAGTGAAAGTCTAATTTTCTTGGAATATATGGAAAATGGAATAAGCCGGCTACGGGGCAGGCGATGCGACACTTTATATTTGAAGTTATAGTAAGAGTAAATCTCATATTTGCTACCCATTTTAATAACTGTTTGTGAATTTGGCCACGATTTCTTTTTGTGAAGCTTCTATTTGAACTAAGTTTTTCCATAAATTTCAAAAGTTTTATCAATTTGTTTCAGATTTCTATAATGATTTGTATTGCATTGTATTTTTTGAATTCAGCGATGCATTTTTTTTCCAACCAAAGTTAAAGCCTATCCATAGTATCCTATCGAGAATTACCACACATGACAAAAAAAACAAGTGGGATAGAATCATAGGCGCCCGCAGGGGAGGGCAAGAGCGGGCAGTTCCCCCCTCCCCTTGGCTGTTAATAAATAGAACTATTTTCGTGAAAACATTTTTTTTTTTTCAGAATCCATGGGTTGTTCTCCCCTGGCATTTTACCATTATTTCAATTAAAGAAATGTATTTCGAAATAAATCTCTTCTATTTCGGGTCAAAACTAAAAATTCTGCTTTCGAAGATAGATATACCTACTTTTTAAAACTTAGTTTTTCAAAATCCTGCTTTTTAATATTCTGCTTTTCAAAATACTTATTAACAAAATTCTGCAAAAAAAAATAAGCTTCAGAAATGTAATAAAAGCCGCGCTTTTTTCTTATTGGATAAAATGAAATTCATTGTTGCAAGACTTGAATTTTTAAGGGTATTTGCTTATAAATATTACTCTGGAAAAGAGAATGAAGAAAATTTGATTTTACTCGATATTAAACTGTCTGTATTTTGAAGAGCAGAATTTTTTTTAAAACCGAATGGGAAAAAAAAAAGAATTTTGAAACCCAGAATTTTTAAGAGGTAAATCTGAATTTTGAAAAACAGAATACATAGAATTACATACGAGTTAAGACTATCAAATTTGTGTTCTATCCCCTTAAGGGTTATATAATGTGCGATGGCTCAGGAACCAATTATTCTGAAACTGTGTCTTGTTGTGTCAAATTGTGTGAGATGGGATGTCAAGTCGTGTGCGCTGAAAATTTATATTTTTTTTTTCACACTTGTGATTTGCTGTCCCACTTTTTTGACATTCGTTATACTCACTGGGATAGTGTGAACAAAATATAATATATAAAAATCCGTTATGTACTTATGTACATACACATACTTAAAATTAAATTTTAACTCCAATTTAACAAACAAAATTTTTAACCACTGATGGTTAAGGTATTTTGCATTTAATTGCAATATAAACCATTTTTATGTTATCTGCACGTTTAAAAAAACACTAAACAAAAAAAGTTGCCAAACCAGAAGTCAAGAAATATTAATTCAAACATAAATGCTAAAACTGTCATACATTTTTGTATTTCACTTAAGTATTTTGGTTCATACGAATATTTTATTCTGACTGCTTCCAAACTGGTGTTTCTTATTTTTGAGAATAAAACTATAATTAAACCCTGTTTCATTTTTTGTTTATATTTATGTTTATCAAGATACTATTCTGGGGCTTTCAATGTCAACAGCTTTTGTTTTCCTGTTGCCTCGAAAAATATTCTTAAACTGATAAAAATAAAACCATTTTTGTCGACCGGCGGCGAAAAAAAAAAAAACTGTATTATAGGTTTGTTGAGTCGAAAGCTTCAAAGCAGATGGGTAGAATAACTGCTTTTCCTTACTTGTTAACACACAAAAAAAAAAATACCAAGATACATAAAACCCCAAGACGACCTTGCTGAGCTAGTTGAACGACCTTCTTTTGTCAAGCAAGTCAAAGAGTTATGACGAAGAATTTTAACATTCAAGATGCATCAATTTCAACACTCAGTCAGAGGTATCCCTGTCTTCAATTCTCACAGATCCTTTATGAATTCAATTTTTGTCTTCCTGCTTCTGCAGGAATTAAGCATGAATAATTCTGTCTTCAGGCTTTGTTGCGAGCACAGTGCATCGGTCTATAGGGAAGGGAAATGTTTCCCCAATTTTTGTTGTTGGTGTTTAGTGCCTCTCATAAATAATATAATCACTAAGGCGTTACCAAGACGGGTTTTGCAACTTAAAGTTTTAACGTTATACTGAACCGAAACAAAACTATGTAAAATTATTGTAAAGCCGTACCTACACACATCGTCGTCGTCAACTTTGGTGTGCTTCGTGGTCAGGACGGTTTAGTTGGTGTCGGGTGGAAGATGAAAACCTGCCGCTTGACGACCTTGCGACCAATTCGTTTACGAATAAAAGTAAAAGTTGTTTTGTTTTGTTTGTTCTTTTTTTGTGTATTTGTATCTTGTATCTTTTGGTTTTTTTTTTTTTGTATGGCAGTATCGTGATAGCAGCTTTGCAACTTCAAACGAATCAAGCAAAACTAGATACAAACATGAATTTGAATTTTTTTGCCACACCATGTAATGGGAGATGGAGACTCGCAGTTGAGAATCCATATGGCAGTGCTAGCAGAGCTTAAGAAACCCTCCTTGGCTAACAACAGCACATACCTATTTTGCCATTATTACACGATGATGTATGTATTAAGGTCAAAACACGTATGCTCTTCGGTAGGCATCATGAACCGAGTACTTATGTAGTCAAGCGATTGCTCTTGCGATTGTTGTATGAATCAAAAATAAGATGACTTGGTGAAGTGAATGATGGAAAAAGATAAGTAGAATGCCTTTGGCTTCAGCACGACAATAAATTATTGCAAAAATATAAGAACATTAAAAAAAAGCTACATACCTTCATACATACATTACGTAGATGCCTTTTTATCTTAAGAGAACGTAATTGCATTGGGTTGTCATGGGTCAGTTTTTATAGTGTTAAAAAGATGGAATACCTACTTTCAATTTCCAGAGATATGCCAGTATTTGGTATGGCTTATGTAGTTTTATAGTCAAAATTAAGTCAAACATATGTGCTGCAAGTTCAAAATTAATTGAGAAAAATTAATGTTCAGAGAAAGTAGTTAAAGGTGTTTATTGCATTTGAGAATACAGCGGAATATATTTTTACCTCTAATGAAAATACATGGATAGGCACTTTTAACTACGTTAAACTTATAAATACTTGCCCTTCAAGAGCTGTGGTGCCACCAATAAATTTTTTTAATAAATAAAGTTGGTATATCTATGGTATTGGAAATATTCAGGTGACATTACAGTTTCTTATTTAAATCTTTATTTTAAAAATAAAATGATGATACATAGTAGATACCTTATTTTTTAAAAATTATCCAAATAATCAAACTTCTGTCACCCGTGGTTACAGTGACCGTCCTTTCTCTTTTTGATAGAACAGTCCTTTTTTTCGTTATTGTGTCTTTTCTGATTTTTTTTTTAAGAGTTCAGAAGGTACTTTGTCCTCCTTTTACTAAATTGTCCTTCCAATGTCCTTGTTTTCTTTTTTAAACTATTTTTCTTCGATTAAAAACACTGCAAATAACTATTTTGATGAAAAAATTGTGTTTTTTAACTAATTTTGTTCAAAATCTTACGTTATTAAGGCACAAAAAGAACTGAGGATAACTATCCCAGTTTAAATAAATAAATAAAAACTTCTCGTTTTTAAATTGCAGGAACGGAAAACGCGGATAAGAATATTTTTTTCAGAATCACCAACACAACAAACACAAAACACATTGGAAAATAAACAAACTCTAACGCTTTGACTTGCTTTCTCATAATTCTAAAATTTGACGTGGGAGCTATTCATAGTTTAAATAATTAACCATAGAACGAGGAGAAGATAACTTTTTAAACTGAGATAGGGAAGAAAATATTTTGCTACAACATGAATTTGCTCAAATCAGTCAACTTTGAGTGAATAAAATCGGCCTTAATTATTTATAAATCAGGAGTTACGTTGTCAAAAAAAACTTCTGTGCAAGTGGCCCTAAGTATTTTTTAATATTCACTGCTCCTATTCATTTCTGGTCAAACACTGAAGAGTAGATTCTCAAGTGTTTTTTAGTTTTTGATAAAATCAAAAATAACGAGATTGGCATTGTTCTAAAAAAAATATCTTAAAACCAAAAAAAAAAAAAAATATTAAAAAACAACGGTTACCGTTACAACGGCATGCTATACTATTTGTAACGCCAGAAATCTCTTCATTTATTTTCTTTTTAAATTAAGTTATTTTAGGGAACAGTTTTTCAAAAATTAATTTTCAAACTTAAATTTTTGAAAATAAAAAAATAATTAAAATTGTATTCAAAATGATTTATGCAAAATTTTGGGTTACTAAGTAATATTTTTGTGTTCAGTACTCAATGCTCCCATCAATTTTTAGTCAAACACTAAAAACCAGATGTCAAAATGTATTCTAGGTTTTAAGAAAGTTGAAAATAACAATAAAATATGTTTTCCTTAATTTGACTTCCATCCGTTATTTTGTTTCTCCAAAGATTCTACTTCTACAATTTAATTTAATTTACAAATTAAATTAGGCACCCAGTTTTTAGGGTTTGACTAGAAATTGGTAGGAGCATCGAATATTAAAAACAAAATATTACTTAATGACGTAAAATTTTGACCAAAATTAGCTTAAACACAATATTTTTTCAAAATTTTGAGTTCAAAATTTTTTTCGAAAACTGTTCTCTCAAATAATTTGAATTAAAAACATAATAAAATAACTACTTTCTGGCTTAAAAAAAAGAATAGCATTATATTGTCCGTTGTTTTTTGATGATTTTTTTTTCTATTTGAAGTAGATTTTTTAGAAAATTGCGCTTCCCGCCTATTATACGATTTTTTTCTTATCTCGACTAGACCTGCACGCTCTAGCTTTTTGTTACACCTTAGATGAATCACCCAGTAGCCGTGGGGTGATGGTTAGTGCTACGGACTGTCACGCCAGAGGTCTAAGGTTCGATCCCCAGCCTCGCCACCTATTTATTTAAAAGAAAAAAAAAACGGCTACTGCCTCTTGCGAGGAATTGACAAATCCTCCAAGAGTATCTCCTGTCACAGAAAAGTGCCGCTCGTTAGCCGTTCGGATTCGGCAATAAACTGTAGGTCCCCTTCATTCCTGCAGACACGCACACAGGAATGGTTGAGAGTTGTAAGTCACTAGGCCCTAGTTCTTCATGAGCTGTTGTGCCATCAAATTTATTTATTTTTAGGTGAATTACCCTGTATATGTTAATAATCGTATTTTTCTGTTAAAATAAATAAAATTAATATAAAGCTGAATAAGCATTTGCTTTTCCACTAAACTATTGTATATAAAATATTAAAATGAAACAACATGAAATGAAAAACCTTAACTCAAAATCAAATACTAGTCATTTGTTATATGGCTTCAAAATATCCCAAAATAGAGCATATAAATGTACATACACATATCACTTTGTGTTCAAAGTGATCTTTTTACATTTATATTTAGAACATCAAATAACTCAGCAATAAAATCAATCTTTACGCCAAAGTTTGTACAACAATGATCCTTAATTCACCTTCGTTTTCTAAAACTGTTATGTCACTGCTACTATAAGTGATGTTCAAATGAAGACAATTTTTGTGTTTTCAAATATTGGTTTGAAAATAACTTCAATTAGGCCTGCTAATTTATAAGGATTTAATAGTGTATAAAACTGTAGAGGATGAAAATCTAAATTGAGTAGTCTTAAAAAAGGCTTAAAAAATTAAATAAATAATATATAACTTTAAAATCTCATCTTCAATCTGAAAACTAAATTTGCCAAATATGTATGTTATTGCAATGTTAATTCCAGTGCAAATCCTGTCTGAACCCAACGAGTATTACTGTTAAAATCGATTAATTAAAGTTTTTTTTTGTTTTTATCAAACAAACAAAATTTTTCAAGTTTATGTTGAAATTTCATGATAACTTTTTGTAAATACAAAAAGTATTTCTATACCAATGCGACTTGAATTAGAAATTATACCTTTAATAAATAACAAATAACATTCATTGAATATTTAAACCAAGAATCTTGTATCTTATTTACATATTATTTTTTATAAATATTAATTTTTATTTGCAATTAAAGTTCGGCAACTCAAAATTTATCGATACTAAAAAAAAAAGTTCCACATACGCCACAGTGACCAAATGACCACATCGCAAAATATTCGATGAATCATCAAAATATTTATTTCTCTCCCGCAATTTGTTATTTGTTTTATGTCAAATACGCCATGAAACACGTTAAATAGTTGTAAATTTATAAGTTCAAAAAAAAAAATGGTATACAATTTATGCACCATAATAGCCTTTGTTATAGGCTAGGCCAAATGTGTGTTAGAATTGCAGCTGCAGCTGTGCTCTCATTCTTTGTGTCCTGTTATAAATTTTGTGGCGCCAAATAATTTATTTTCTATCTATACATGAGGAGGTGGACAAAGACACACTTTTTAGCTTTTTAACAAAGAAGCCAGCAATACCTAATATTATATTATGTTCAGTTTTTGTTATGAATTTATAGATGTACTTATACAACTATCTATTGTATTCTTACTATTGTTTTTTATTTTGTTTAAGATCATTAACAAAAGTCTGCAAACCGCAAGAAATTCCGAAACCTTAATCACTTTTGTACCTAGGTTAGGTTGAGTCATTTGAAATCGCGCGGGAGGGGCATTGCGTGATATTTTTATCTTTCAAACATCTATTTATTCTGTTTTTCTTGTTTTTTTTTTTATTTAACTGCGAGTCCATAACGTGAGGCTTTTAAAAAGACCATTTTTGCGTAAGAAGTCTGCTACTGAGATTGAATTTGATTCACATTTTGACAGTTCTGTCAGTGTTGTATACAGTGTGGATCACTTTATTAGATTCACCTAGCAAAATTGAATTATTCTTTATGCATTTTTTGAGTAAAAATTATCTTTTAAACCAGTTTATACTAGTAAAAGAAAGTATAATAAGGTATTGCTCAAATAAATATGTGAAAAAAAAATTAAATACAAAAAAATTATGTCTTAGATTTAGGGGGTCAAATTAATGTTTCTAATGGCCCAGCGTTGAGCATATAGCAGGTTCTATCCAACATGATTTTGTCAAACATCAGACCGTGTGGTTAACGTGTCACCTCTACAAACCTTGCGGCGATATGGGACCGCGCCCTTTTAACCCTGTCAACGTATAAATAATGTTTGATAATAATGTATAAAGTACCTACGCAAATTTGGTAAAAACTGGTATACAAACTAAAATTGAGGTTAATTTAATAATATTTAAAAACAAATGATGTTGTTGTAAAAGTTATGCTTTAGTGTTTTAAACAAGAATTAGGGCCGTGTGCGAATTCGGTTGAAATCGCGTTAAATTTTATCCAGAGATTAATTTTTGACACTATTGAGGTGAACCAATTTGCACACGGCTTTAGTTTCAGTTTTATGATTTTATTATTTTGTTGAAACGGAAGCAGATAGTTATTTATTTCTTATATTTTAATTGTAAAACTAACAGCCAAAACTACTTTAAACGTCTCTTTCAAAGATAAAAAATAATCCTAAGCAAACACTTCTAAAAGAACTGACAGCTGCATTTCTGACGGAGATTTTCGAATGAGTGGGTAAACAATTTTTCGTTCACCCTTCCAATCGATCAGAGGGAAAATACTGCATTGGAAAAGAGAACCGAAAATCAATTTTTTACAGAATTTTCTTACCGATATGTTGCGAATATAATAAAATAACGAAGGTTAGAAAAAGAAAAGCTGTGAATACTAATGGCGATGTAGTAGAAATAAAATAAAATAGAAACTGTTCAAACACCTTAAATAAACAAATTACCTACTTTAAGTACTGAAATAGTTACTATTAAAATATAATACGGCTATACTCCACTTTGAATATATATTGCAAACATTTTGACAGTTCACTTTGCGTTTTTTCATTTGACAGCAACTTTGATGGAAATTGTAGTAGATTCAAGGAAAGTGTTTGAATTTTTTTAATCAAAAGGTTAAATTGTTTATTGGTAGGCTTTTATTTAAGCTCTAGATTTTTTTTTAACCTTGCATTTTACTAATAGTCGACATTAGTGATTGATTATTAGTAAGGCCTAATGTGTATTTATTAAGCAAATACAAAAATTAAGAGATCCTATGAATGGAACCGGAATGTAAATATTTTTTTTTTTTGTATTCTCTTGCTGTATACCTACGTTTTTGTAGCCCATTTTCGCATCATTTTCGTGCGAATAATTTTATGCAAGCTGCTACAAGCTGCGTCACCATCAATGCGGGAAGGTACACATACATATGTATGTATGTATGTATTTCTGTTTCAGATTGCGCAAGCGCAACCATCAACCATCATTTGGTGAAGACATTGAAGTTCTTATAATCACATATATAAATAGGTAGATAGGTAGATAGTTAGATACTTGCACACATGTTGTGTTGCGTCAAGTGTGTGTTGTGGTGTGGTATGGTACGTGCTATGCATTTTGTACAACATGCTTGAGAAAGGTGAATCGTGAGTAAAGAATGACTGGTAAAACTAAGTTTGTTTTTTTTTTTTGTTTTTTAATTTAAGTTTGACAACTGTGGGAACATTTGACAGATTTTAAATCTTTAATTTATATCGACACAAAATCGAAAAAGTTAATAATAATTTAATTTTTTTTTTCCTTTGCAGAATCGGTTTGTGTGGATTTGACAATCCAATGAGAGATCCAAAGACAGACGAATTCAAACGGCATATAGGACAGGTAAGATAATAAAAAATGCAATAAATTTTTTTTGTTTAAGATAACATGTTTACCTAATAGAAAAAAGAAAAAAAGACTTTTGGTATCCACTCAATATTAAACCAGTGATTAAATTTTATTGGTTGACAAGTCCTTATAGACATCAAACTGTCATTGAAGATAAAACCACAATATGATGTTGATTAGGTATATTTATCTGATTAATTTGATGCAGATTTTACCTTGAAATTAAGTTTAAATTGTGAAGCGGCTTGATAGTTGTCATTATTATTATGGTGGTATTTAATTGATTTCAAAACAATTGAAACTATATCTAATTTAAAATTACAAGCTCTCAGATTTAATATACCTACTTACATATACATACAAACGTACGAGTATCACTCCAAAAAATTTGAATAACAATATCTACAAATGTCAGTGAAAGTGTAGCGGTCAATTCAAGAGGGAAGACGACAAGATACACAAGGAAATCTTTTTTAATAGAAAAAAACCTTTAATTTATTAAAAATAAAAATTTCATATAAAACTTTTTTTATTTTTTAATGAACAATTCTGCTAACCCAATACGTTTTGAAGGAACATGGAGCATATGCCCCGTAAATGTGTCCGACGTTTTTTCATTTTAAATGTTTGGGCGAAGAAAAAACTACTTTATCCTTTTTTTTAAATTTGCTGATACAACAGCTCGTAAAAATCCATGACCTAGTGACTTACAACTCTTTACCATTCGTGTCTGCAGGAGGGACCTTCATATACCGATTATTGCCGAATTCGAACGGCTAAGGTGAACGGCCCTTCTTTTCTATGCAAAGAGATGCTTTTGGAGGATTTGTCACTTCATCGCAAGAGGCAGTAGCCCCGAAAAAACAGTTTTGTTATGTGGAAGAGGCTGAAAATCGAACCCAAACCTCCTTCGTAACTGTCTAATGCACTAAACATTACGCGTCCACGGGCTACTATTTTTTAGTTCATTTAAAAATTGTTTAAAAATCTGTAACCTTTTTACAATTAACAATAACAAACCATAAACAAATTTTTCAAAAGCTTTAGTTCACGTGTACGAAATTTAATTGTAAAAATATTTATGAAATTTTGGCTTTTATGAACATAAAGACTTCGTAATGTTTTATTAATTTATACAAAAAAAAATCATATTACGTACTACACCATGAAATTTGTTTAAGACTAGCTGACCCGATAATCGTTGTTCTGACTTAATTTATGAATATTCAATTCGAATTGGAACACATATCTGTATATTAAACATTTTTTTAAACACATTGTTTATTGTTATGCATTTTGATATTCAACATTGTTAGTTTTTTTGGCGCATTAATAAATAATTTTGATGATTTTCCGACACGGGAAAGGTTAAAAAAAGATGAATGAAATCGGTTAAGTCGTCCATTAGTTATGTCATGACCAAGGGAATTAGAGATGTGGAATCAACACCGAAATATTGGCCTTTTGAAAGGCCCTTTAAAATAAATAATACAAAATAAGCATTAGTGAAGTCACTGTGGCGTATACGTACTTTTTTTATATTCGTATGTTAGTTAAGTTTAAAAATTTGGGTATCACAGCTTTACAGTTCATTTCATATAATAAGTATGAGAAATATTTGAATAATAAACTCGTCTTAAGCCAAAATAATTCTTTATGTGAGTTATGTCAGAGTTTGTTGTTAAAAAAAAAATGAAACGATTGCGAATTTTATACCACTGAAATTTTACTTCTTTTGGCACAAATTTTTGTGTGAAGTGGTTGCCATCAAATTTCAAGTTTCATTTCAAATTCAAATTCAGCAAATTCGTCACACAGTTTTTGAACACTTTGCGTTAGTGTTAAATTTTGGAATGTTCTTAATTTTTTCTATCCAAAAGAACCTTCTAACAAAGTATATTAGAAAACTTAAAAAAAAAGATGAATGAAATCGGTAAAGTCGTTCTCAAGTTATGGTGTGACCAAGGGAAAAAGGGATTCATTTTTCTATAAATATTAAGATTTATATTTAAAAAAAAATCATTTTATTTATATTTTAGGGCGTCAAAATAAAAATGGATGATGCGGGTAATATATTAATTCGCCGTTATGCCAAAAGTAATGTCTACATCAAAAGCACTGCCAGCAATTCCAACGAAGAGACATCAATTGGTGCCGATATACTCAAACTGCCAAATCAAGCTCTAGAAAGTGAAAAAATAGTCAAGGTAAGTTAGGTCCGATAAATATTTATAAAATTCTTAATGCAATTCAACTGCATTATTTTCGAACAAATTGAAACACATCAAATACGCCAATCCCCAACAAAGCTGCACTAAAACTGACATCATTTATATATATATGTATTTTTTTTTTTTTTATATTTTTTCAGTTATTCGACATGAAGAAGTTTCAATCGAATGTTAATCGTGAACTGAGGCGAGCCTATCCAGATCGTCGAAGATTGGAGACACAGTGCCTGTCGGCAGTGGCCTTTGTTAAGTCTGAAAGTGACATCTTGGATTGCCCTGTTTGGGTACTCATTGTTAATGTAGTTGCAATGGACATGTTAAAGAGCAAATTACCACCAGGTTAGTGCAGTTCATACATACATACATATAAACCTTTGATATTAAAAATTTGGCTTAGTATAGGTGTGTTGAAACTTTATATTTTTGGTGGATCTCAAGGTTGTTTAAAAATAAAGTGAAACTATGCGGAGGCTTTTTGTGAATGCTACCTCTGCTCTGGGCAAGATCAATTATTGTGCATAAAAGATGCAATTTATATATAGTTGTTATTATGGGAATGGAAAGGTTGAAGAACAAGGTTTTCAGGAGTAAAGGCAAGCGGATAACAAAGAGAAGTTAATCATGATGCGATGGGGAGAATCATCATGACAATGATTCACTTTTAAAGCTATATTTGTATTTTTTATCGTGTGAAGTTAAGATTCAAAGGTCATTTTACTGTGAATTCCACGAAAAGTTTAGAATAAAAATCACAGATTTTTTTTAAGAATTTACTAAATTGTATACAAATTAATGCATTAATGACTTTTAAATTCAATTTGTGGATGCTCATTAAAATAATCCGTCAGTATTTCGGGTCCATAATACTACATAATATATTGTTAAAGATTTTGTATTTCACTTAAAGATACATAAAATATTGTTGTTTTTTTTTTAATTAAATTATATTTGTTTTTCAAAACAAATAACTAGAAAAAAGAAAGAATTCGAATTTCGAACTAAAGTTATTGTCTTATTATTTGGTTAAAAGCTAAAAATCAGATGATGAAACTCCAAATGTATTACATTTAATGAATTTTTAATTGAGATCTTTATACATATAACTCTGAGCATAGTCGCCACCGAATTCGTATAGAGTGCCAACAATTTGAGATTAACGTCGAGGCAGTCGTCCTAAATTTTGGCACTTACTTATATACACACACTCAGTTTAATCCCATTTACATTTCTGAATTTTCTTCTGAGTATATATAAAGTTTCCACATCATCCCTGATTCCTCCAAAAGCTATGACAGTTTTTCCAAGAAAGATAGAGTTTTGTTGTGGAATAGATTGTATAGTTGTATTACCTTAAAATTCAGTGTAATTTTGTGGAAAAATATTAGTTCTAGAGCAATCCTGAGGGATTCGATATCAAAGTGTATTTCACTTTATGCTGCAGAAACTTGGTTGAATTTCAGGTAAAATTCCTTAATTTGTTTACAGAATCTCACAAACTGTAAACTTTTAAGGAAAAGAGTAAAATTCCTATATTGTTTTGTATATTTTTTCCTAGAATAGTGGTGAAATTTCTGACACAAGAATACAAAATTCTAGTACTTTTTTATTGAAAATATTAACAGGCGATTGAGTTAAGGCCATGTGTGTTGTTCTGTTAGTAAGCCGCAGTTCTGTTTCTGATATCTAAAAGATGTTGGTCCGTCAATTTGTCGGAGAAAGACACCAAAAGAGGTCAAAAGAATTTTCCGTCTCTTTTTTATAAATTGATCAAGTGCGATAAAAAAAACAATTGATAACGTTTGAGTAGCAAAAAAGTCCGGCATTTTACCTGTTAACGGTGTCACGCTTTCGACTTGTTGCATCTTATGCAAAACACTCTTCTAGGTTTGTTCGTGTACTTTCTGGACTAAAACTGGCTAGTTATCGAGTTTTGAGGAGTGGGGATGAAATTCTCCCAAAGAGAATGATGGAATCAATCCAAAAGTACACGAACGCTTTGAGCCAAAGATGTCTGCCAGATTTTAAACGTCACGAAAAAGTGAACAAAACCACAACATTGGAATACATTTACTAAAAGTATTAATTAAAATTGAAGCAGACAAATTAAATTGAACTTAAAACACTTCCATTCAATTTTTTTCAGTGGTTTATCAAAAAATATAAAATAAAAATACAGAAAAACACTTCTAACAAAAAACAAACTAAAACTAAAAGTAAACAAACAGCAGCCATTTTGTATTTTAGTTGTTGTTTTTTTACTTCCTACTAGCTTTTTGACAGAACACCGAACTTACCATTTTCTGTCGGAAGAAATTTCTCGGGTAAAATCTGGCAAGAAGGGGAAATAATTTACTCTCTCGCAAACGCTTTCTTCTACCCAAAACTACCTGAAATGTGCATACGTGAACAGGTTTGGACTAAATCTAGTAGAAAATGGTTGTTTTGGGTAGTTTGGACAGTTCTTCAATCCGTGCTTTTCTGTGCCTGGTATTTAAAAAATATTGCAGAAGTAAGAATAATTTTGTACGGTTATTTGGATTCAGAAAGCCAGTTGATCTTTGGTTCAATTAAAGTCATATGTCTACCCAAAAATTCTAAAACGCAACTTTACTCAAACCTTGCCCTTTTTTTCTAAAGATTTTACTGAACTGTTGGTGAGATGGTGCATACGCCTAAGCTAAATGGGGAAGGGAATAACTCCAAAAAATTCCATCGGAATATCTAATTGAAACTTTTGGGTTAACTTTTTTGCTTGTAGACATTGAAATCACTGTTTCATCTATTTTTAGTTTGAAGTTCGATAACATTAAACTTTAAAATTTTAGGACAATATTTATCTCAACTTGATTTAATATTCCTGCCACTGGTGTATTGAAGGTTCAAAACATTATTTTTTCCCTCTATAAAAAAAAACAAAAAAAAATATGCTATCCTTACCATGAGTTATATATAACACTTTTTCCTAACGGTACCTTCGCCTTGATAAATTTTTTCATATTTTCAAAGCTTGACCATCACTGCCTCTCCTAAAACAATAGAAGATTCCCTTCCGCATTGAATATAACGACAGCAAGAACAACTTTTAGTGTCCACTTTGTCAAAGAAAAAAACACAATTCGCAAAAAAAAATATTATATTTATTGTGTTCCTAATGGCGCGACCTCATAAATTTCCTTTTTGTCAAGCTCTATAAAATGCTAACTTCCCTCTTTTTTTTTTGTATCTATAAATAATAATTTTAGTGCAACGGCCAGTGGTTGACATCAAAAACCGCCCAAGAATACCCATTCCCGATGAAGATCCATATAGTGTAGCTGGTAATGGTAGTGGCGGCAGTGGAGGTAGTGGCGGAAGTTCGGGCAGTTCTGGCTTTGGTGCTAACAATGGGACACCAGCTGGACATGTGGCCGCGACACGAGAGCAATTGTTACTGCAAACACAACAATTGGCGCATAAACGCAGTGAGAAACCTCCAAAATTACCACCAAGAGATAATATCTATTCCCATGACATACCCAAGGTAAGTACAACAAAAAGTATCTAAGAATAAAAAACTCTAGTCTAGGGTATCTAATGTTAGGTGGTCAGTGAGTTAGTGGCATCGAAAGATTTTAGATACGCGATGGTGCTCAAAATTTGTGTTGTTGTATATTTGTTGTTCACTGTTAGAAAACTATGAAGACTACGATGATGGCGCGACTGACGGACGTACGATGAACGTTTTCCGAATACGATATGCGTGCCAAATGGAATAGCTAACGAACTACAACTATGTCTGTGTGCTTGTGTGAGAAGACATGAATTACGATGCGCATATCGATATCGAATCGATTCATTGGAAATCGAATCCCGCTACATTGGTATGGCACTGATATTGGTAATGCTAATAGCTGGTTGACAGGTGCGGGAGGTCTGCCCCTGCAGTCGCCATGTTGAAATTGTTATTGTATACACCTCACCAAAGTGACATTTAGCGGGGGGTTGCCATGTCGCTCGTTCTAGTTTTGGTTAATCAGTGTAATCTGAAGAACTATGATGAAATATTTGCTCCAATTTTTTAGCAGTTTTTAAGGCACAGCAAATTATATACAGCTGCAGCAATGGTACAAACAGAAAAGAGGGTCTTCTAGAGAAGTTGAAATACCTGTTTTGGTGTTTCAAGCTTTCAGGTGAACTGATTTGCTCACAAAGCATGAACGCGCAAGCAAATCTACCATGGCAAGGCAGCTTCATGGAAGAGGTGGAGTTTTGCGGTGCATGCAATATGTCTGTGGTTATGTGGTATTATATACATGCGGGTGACGGTGACGACGACGACGGTCGGGTTGACTGATTTAACTACGATTGTTATGGTTTTATGGAATATAATTATCGAAGTTTTCTTCACTTCACTGATCAGAAGATGCAGAGTGTAAAAGGGGGGGGGGGGGGGGGGGGAGGGATTGAAGAATGTGCAGCACACTCTTTGACATCGTAAGGTAATGTTGCACTTGTTCAAGGAAGAACATGGTAATTGATGTTGCATTACGTAAGCAACTGCAGATAAATATAGAGACGAAAACTTGAAGTCGGTTGATAGGTGGGAAGTGTTATAAATTTGTAATTGGAATGTGGTAATCAATAATTACTTTTATTAGTTTTATTCAGGAATGTTGATGTTTATTATTGCTTAAAAATAACCATGCAAGTATTCAAGTACTTAATTTTTGTTCTTTTATGAACTTTAGACATTTGTATGAAACGTTTTGAAATACCATAAGAAATCAGCTAAGGAACTCCAATTTTTATAATAAAAGTAAAATTTTCAATTTATTTCATGTGGTACCTACTTTTTTTAAATTTGGCAAAACTATTTCGGCATTAACTATGAATAAATGTAGCTCTAAAGTTTATCTAGAATTTTTAAACGACTTATATCAGACTTAAAAGTGTTCTATACAAAATTCAGCAACATAACCAACTACAGTGATTATAGGAATATGACTGTAAGTTAGCGAAACAATATTCGCCGGTCGAAAGAAAAATTATTAGGTTGATAATTAGGCGTGAATAAGTTGTGACAATTTTAAATTTGTCGCTCGATGTTTTCTATGTTTTTTTTTGCAAAATTGGTGTCAGGTTAGAAATGCACCTCCTAGAAAAAAGGTAAAACTTCTTATATTGAAGGGTTTACTGCTAAATAATAGTCCTGACTTATTTGTGACAGTTTCAATTTTGTCGTGCGATGTTTTCTCTTTTTTTAATATTTTTTTTTTCAATAATTTCATATAAAGTTCGAAAATCATCCGTCGGAAAGGGGTTTAAACTTATTGTAATATCGAAATGTTCATTGCTCTACAATTTAGTTATCATGCAATGTTTTCTATATTTGTTTAACAGAAAAAAACATAGAAAACACCACACGACATAATACAAGACAGTCGAACGGCAAATTATAAACAAACCATTCAGTAGAAGAATTTTCAAACCGTTTTCCAGGGCTTCCTCGCTAACTTTATACCAATTTGACAATTTAAAAAAAAAAATATAGAAAATATTGCATGTCAAAATTGAACTGTCACAGCTTATTCAAAATTGATGAAATTAATGAACAGCAAATTATTAAGCAATAAACCATTGAATATAACAAGTGTTTACCCCTTTTATAGGGGGTGCTTCGCTAACTTGATACCCATTCAGGCACGTAGTCAGAGGGGGGGCTTGAAGGGCTGAAGCCCCTCCCCAAATGAGTTTAATATTATAAGGAAATCCTTATTTCTCTTAATAACATAAGACAAAATTCCGAAGATTTTTTCAGAAATGTTTTTTAATCCGCATCGCAACTTGACAAGAACTTATTTTAAATTTAATTTCGTAAAAACAAACAACACAGAAACAAGCCAGAAACGTAATCTACTGAGGCTTTTTTATATCAGGAAAAGATGCTCTGTAATTTTCCCTAAGCCTTAAGACTTTAATATTCATAATCTGTTTAATAGAACCCAAGATATTAGCATTTTAAACGAACGTTATCAGTGTTTATCTTGGAAACCTTTGCGTTGTAAAATATTCAAAAAATGCCAATAAGGTTCGTTTAAGAAGCTGTCTTGGGTTCCATTTATCTAATGGTGAATATTAAAGTCTTTAAGATCAGAGAAAATGATGGACCATCTTTCGCTGTAAATCTGGCTCGGTGGATTCAACAAATTAAGGCGTCTACTTCTGTTTTAAAAAAAATATAAACATATTAAAAGATAATAATTTGTTACATACATATATATTTACGTACATTAATTTTAAAAAAATAATAGAAATTGAAAAAAGTATTATAATTTTGAAATTTTTTTATAAGAAGCCTTTTATAATACAAAAATTTATGGTTAAACAATTGATTCAAAATAGCTTTCAATGTTCTTAAGTTTACAAAAGCCAGAATGAGACGCCATTTGGTTATGGGCTATGGACCAAGCCCCGCCCGAAACAAAATCCTTACTACGGGCCTATACCAATCAATTTGAAAATTTTGCAAAAAAAAAAAAAAAAAAACCAGAAAACATTGCACGACAAAATTAAAATTGTCACAGATAATTCAGAACTGCTTTTTTGAGGTGCTACTTCGTTAAGCTGATATCAACTTAACAGCAAAAAAAAAAACATTAACCGACAAATTGGAAATTGGGGAAATTTTATTGAAATTTCGAAATCTTACATTCATAAAATTATTTGCTATTAAATCACTTTCACTTGTTTCTAATATGCCAAATACATAAAACGAAATCTCAAACAAAAAAACATCAAAGCAAAAAACTCCAAGAAGAAGCCACCTTCATCAGCCAAGTCTTCTCATATATTTCGTTATAGTTCAACAAAACAAATTCCATTTCAGATGCAAACAAATGACTGCATGCGCATACAGCTCTTTTGTATTTGCCAATTGAAATTAAAGCCAACATAATATATCCATTCTGACAGAATGGACAATGCCAATGCCATTAAGCAAACAAAGCAAAAAAAAAAAAAAATCATCTTGTATAGAAACTAATGCACAATCTACTACTCACTGAACACCGACTTTTGTTTTAACTGATTTATCCATGTATAGAAACTATAAAACCACTATGTCATATGGGTATCATCCATAATATGCAGTGCATTTTTTTTTTGTTCCTATTTTAATATTATGCGTCGTATACTATTTTGTTCTTATACAAATTTTTTTCTTCTATCTAAACAGCCGGACTACGATGACATTGAAGAGAGCAGAATCAAATTGTCCCGAGGTAAATCGGATAAAGGAAAAGACAACAAGAAATATGGTAAGCGCATTTATAAACATTTTATAAGAATTATGAAACTCCATATCTACGATGCGCGCGATTCGTATGCATATTCTATGCGCACTTTTTGTAGAAATAATGTGCAACCGTGGCATCATCATCTATAGAGATTGTACACAGTTTGCTGCGGCGCGCGGCGGCATTTTCGCAATAAGAGTGACTTGCTCACTGCATGCGTACTGCAAATCTGTATACACACAATTTCAATTGTAATAGATCAATGGGGCAATAAATAAGTCAATGTAATAATTCTTTCCATGAATGACATTTCGACCACCAACACCGCGCCGCCCGCCACCGCCACCACTGGCGCTGGGCTGACTTAACAATATAAGATTAGAAAAATGAAGCTGCATACAATACAAGATCTGTTATAATATTACCAAGGTACCTTCCTAAACTTTTTTAGAAAAAATATGATTTAATGTTTCAAAAAAAAGATGGCAATAAAATATTATTTATATTTTTCTGTAACAATTCTCACCCATTTTCAATGTGCTCACACATAAATCATGCTGATCTTTGAACTGATGCAGAATTGATTGCATATCTTCCCACCAGGAGGCGACGAGGAATGAGCTTTTTTGTTCATTATAAAAGCGATATTTACTACAGGCACTACGGTGAAATGTCAGAGGTATTTTACGTGCTCACATTTGACATTGCATGACGTGCGAAACTTTTTTGCGCATTGTTGTAGATTTCAAAGTGTTCTATCATCGCTGTTTCGTATTTTATTTTATTTTGGTACTATCGTTGATCATTTAGTAGTTGAGTCAGAGGCTCATGCATCAACCAAGCCAAGCCTTGTTTAAAAGAAATTTCTTAATGCTCGTATATTACAAAAAGTGCGGGAGTCAGATGATGGATATGTAGTGAAGTAGACTCTGGAGTAGGAAGCTGTGAGAGAATACAAACGAAATTTAAACATTTTATATTTACCTACATTTTGATGTCAAAAATCAAGACCGTAAGTTGAGGCATAGAAATAAGTATGAAACATATTTAAGGAGGTGGCGAACAACAGCGAACATGTTAACGCCAACGTTTCTTTTACGTTTATAATTTTGTGGGCTTTAAAAGTTCGTCTAAATAAAATTGTTTTGCTTTGCAAAATGAGCATAGGTTAGGTTAGGTTTAAAGAGGTTATAATACGGCTGCCAGCCCCATCACATCACTTGGATCTCAGTGGATTGAACCCTATTTCCTTAGACAACTTTTTGGTCATTAGAATTCTTCTGAGAGAGCACATCTGTTATTTTTTTTTTTTTCAAAAATCGCGCTTGAAGCTTCAGGAATTATTGTGATTACTTTCTTATTTGACAATAAATTGTTGACTAAAACAATTTTAAGCTTTAAGGCTCTCCCAAACCAACGCGATTATTCGCCGCGACAAACGAAAACAATAACAACAACGTGTTGTTTTATTTAACAACCACGTGTTGTTATTGTTGTTTTCGTTCGTGCGTCGTCGCGACGAATAATCGCGTTGGTTTGGGAGAGCCTTTAGACTTTGTAAAGTTGTCTTTATTGGACGTATTCAATAGCTTGAATTTCTATCGAAGATATCAGTCAGTTGGCGAATAATTTTTTAGAAATGTTCTGCAGCAGTGTCAACATATCTCCTTTCTCTAGTTTGGACCGTTATCAATTACTAGCTTACAAAATTTAAATCATCAGTATAAAACTCTTTTTGATTTTATAGTTGCATTTTCAAAGTGCATTCTGGAGGTGTTAGGGCTGCCAGACTGGTAAAATTTAGTTTGGACAAATATAAATATAATATGAACAAAATTTGAAGCGCTACAAAACACTTTTAAAATCGATCGTTCAGCAGCTCTTGATCGAAAAAGTTGTTAGGCATAAAATGTATTTAATTTTTTGTAAAATTTTTTGTTTCGATGTTAAAATATAATAACTAATCAGCACACATTGTTTTTTTCTTTATTTATTTTTTTTAGATGATCCCTATTACTGCGGTCTTCGTGCACGTGTTCCAAACTTTGGCAAAGCACCTAAATCATCCAAGGAAATTAAGGAACCTCTTGTCAATAATAACAGCAATACCCTCAATAATAACATCATCAACACAAATCACAGCAACATGAATACTTTATCACAAAAGAAAAACTCAATGATTCATATGCCAATTGCTCCATTACATCCATATATGCATCATCAACAAATGCTAGCCGCAGCTGCTGCGGCGCATCACGCACATCATGCCGCTCCCCAACCAACGCCACATAATGCAGCTGCTGCTGCTGCTCATCACCACCAGCAAATGATGTGGCAGGCTAGAAGTTTCGAGAGCGGAATAGGTATTTATAGCCAAATGAATTATATGCTTGATCATCATCCATATCATTGCCCGTACCGAGACCAAGTACCAAACTATTCAAACTTTCCCATACTCGACAAATATTCCATAGACACAACGGAGTTTGCAGGTAGTGCTGGTGCTGTGCCAACTAACAGTGGCAACCATGGTGTCGCTGCCGGTGGCGTCGTCGGTGGTGGTTACCACAGTCGACGGCCTGCCTTGCGGCGTAATACTGTGCTTATACCGACTCCGCACGATTACTTACGTCCGACCAACTGCAATAGGTGTCACGTGTCTACGCGTCACAATCCGCTGTACAATCATTATGACATTGACAGAGTCGTGGCACCACCACAACTGCCAAATGTCATTAAATGGTGCAGTGAAAGTGACATATCCGACTTAGACAGAGCGGCAATTGACGCCCAACGAATCTACGAAATACACGATGAAGACAAGACGTACGGTGACGTTAAAAGCACTGCCGCTATGGCACTGTCCCCAACTAAGACTAGTGCCGATCGCAAATTGAGCGCCCAACCTATTCGGGAGACCTCGATACCCAGACCAAACTATAGAACAAACAACAACAAAAGCTCAAGCCAAAGTAATGGCCCCAAAAGTCTCGATAGCAACAATAACTATACAAAACACTACTCACTTTACGAAGGACAACCAATCAACAATGATGGGACAGGGACAGAATCGACAGTGAACACAGATCTTACAGGATCTCGCAAAGTCTCTATCTCGACGGAGAGTTTCTTTGAGAATTCCGACGACCTTAGCAAACAAAAAAACATCTACGACAGAATCAAACACATTGACGTCCATCCCTCGAACTATGAAAGACGCCAGCAGCCATCAATAATTGACCAACGTGGTCGTGGTCAAATGTCATCGGCTGCATCTATGTCGTCAATTCCGTTGTCGTCGGTTACCAAATCTAAGCCTTCTGCCATACCGACTATTGCTAACCATCCAAATTCAAAGACTGCCCCAAACACAACAACAAATTCAGGCATGACATCCAACAACAAAAACAACAACCAGACAGAGCATTCAAATTATATGTCAATCCCGCCAGTACCGCCACCGTGCTGGCGTAAAAGACCTTCACACGCGAATCCCGATTATGTGGCCGTGCAATCCTTATACGATACCAATTCGTTTGTGAATAATGGCAATGGCAGCAATAGACTCGATAGCGACATGGAATCCATATATGGATATCTGAAGCCGCGTAAACCGCGAAGCCTAAGCATGAAACGAATTCAAATTCAAGATTATTAAACTTAAAAGATGAAAGGACATAAAAGACACACACAATGCATCGTATATACAAATAATAATAATGACTCGGCAAACTTATTCTAGTACTCTATAGCTGACTGACAAAGAAAAATGACTACGAATGAGGACACCGACGCGACGCGACGCACGCACAGAGACAAAGTCTGTGTTGGGCATTATTCATTTTACTTTCGCTACCTAGGTAAATCATTAGAAATACCATTTTTATCCCTGTTATGTTTTCTTCCTTTTTTTTTTTGACTGGGATAAAAGTGAATGTCTCATTATGCTTCTTAAACTAATTACATACTAACAATTGCCATGCATGCTTGATAATTTACTTTTAAATTTATTACAATGTTTGATTGTTATGCTTCAATAGAAATCAGCTTGAAATATCTTCAGCTCCCAAGTATGTTTGACTTGCAAACCTAGCTTTCGGAATTGATTGCCACATTTTTCTTTTTTTCCTTTTTTTTTTATTTTATTGTGGCAGAAAATTATTAAAGACAGTTTCAGTTTTATGAATGTGGCTTGAAATTTGGTGAAATATGAGGGTGACTTTATAGGAATCTGGTGATAATGTACAATATTATAGGTCACATATCACACCTGGGTATTCAACTTTTTTCACAATTTAGAAGATGAAATCGTCAACTGATTTTTCGCATTTTACGTATTCAAAAAAGACCGTTATCTGGATTTTTAATGAGCAAACTGCTTTATCAAACACAAAATGCGCGAGCAGTGAAAATTTTTATTTTCGAACAAAAAACTTTTGCCGTTTGCGTTGAAGAACACGTTTCCAAATGCATTTTTGACTCAATTGACGTTTTCAAATACGACCAAATTAACCGTGTGAAAGAATTTAATTGCAAAAAAAAAAAATTATTTTTAAATTTTTCTTTCACACAACACAAGCACCGAAAAGTTTAGCCCCTGTACTATTTTCTATAAGTACATATAACCCCAACGACGTCACCTGTGGAACATCATCAAGACTTTTCTCTGAGTCGACTGTGCTAACAAAAATTCTTTCCTTTCCTTCTACTCAAGCCTTAACTACATTGGCCACTTTTTGCAAAATTACAAAAGTAAAAATATTTTTTTCCAGCTAGCGCAGTTGTTTTGTAAAAAAGAGTATACACATTTTATTTTTAAACCAAAATTTAAGCTTTCTGCATCATTTCTATAAGTTTTTCTGGGAGAAAAACTATCCCAAAATGAGTTTGAAAATTTTCACTTTTGAACTTTTTCACTTTTTTGGCTTATGTAGTTAAGGCTTCATTCTAAATAGTGCCTTGTCATTCGGCTTGCATTTAAAAAGGTATTAGGTCTTACAGGCATATAAGGTGTATGTTTTGTTCAACTCCTTAATGTGCACATTAAGAAATTCATCACATTAAGCTAAATTTTCACATGAAAATTCTACAAACAACAAGTTATAGCCCTTCCACACTATCCCATCGAGTGTTAATACATGTTAAAAAAAAGTGTGATAGAATTACTTACGACTGCCAAATTTGTGTGAAGAAAACGATTTTCATATTTTGCTTCCACACTTGCATCGAACAAATGAATTCACCATAACCTCAAACCAAGTGGGATAGAATGTGTGATGGTTTTAGAACCAATCCTAAAAATTAAAATTTTCGTGTATTAACACATGTCAAATTGTATGAGATGTTGTGCTTTTAACAGCACATTTGATCTTCATTAACTCTATGGCCTAAAATGTGGAACATTGCAGAATCGACACAGTAACAAAACACAACTATAGTTAAAATTATTCAAAAAGTAACTGCCTGAATAGAATACAATGCTAGAACTGGAGCCGCAGACGGAACTGGAAGAGCTGTCAAAAAGTGTCGTACGTTATTTTTTTTAGGTGCCACAATGCAGCTATACAGCTTTGAAAGTATTTTGAAGAAAAACAAAAGAATATTCTTGTGTACAAACTCAGAATTCACATTTTTTGTTTCCAATAATTTTCCTTTTAATAAATAACTTTTTTCGCGATACAAATAACCACAATATTTTTTTCCGACCCAAAAAGTTGTTTTTTTTCTTCATACAATTTGAAACGTCAAAAGTGCCGTACTTGAAAAGTTAAATGTTGGTGAACTCTTCCATCTGCAGCTGCAGCTCCGTATGCGGCTACGTTCCGTTGTGTTCGCAACATTGAGTTTGCGTGTATTCAATATTTTGACAGCTATTCCAGCTCCGGCTACAGTTCCGTCTCCGTCACCATTCTGTTCAGCTAGTGTGTGAAGATTTTAGGAACCAATCCTGATAAATTGTGTGAGAACGTAGTATGTTATGTCGTTTTTCTTTTGCAAATAGGGATTTTGATCCCGGATCACGAATTTTCTTGGCAAAAGAAACGCAGATTGGATTTGTTTTTTGTTTGCAAATGTATGTGTGGGATGTCAAATTTAATTTTGTCAAAAATAATTTTTTAATTTAATAAAGCACAAAATAATTTTGATAGGCAAAGAATCAAAAACCGAATGCAAATAAAATAGAAAATCACAGAATCACACAAAAGCACAAAATGACGTTTTATAAATAGTGTGTGTGCAAGTGCGTGTTTCATGTAGGTGTAAATCTCTCTTTAATTCGGGATCAGAGATTTTGATCCCGAATTGTCAGGGATTGATTTTTTTTGGTTGAATGTAATGCAAAAACTTGTCCGGGATCAAAATCCCTCACAGGGATCAATTTTTTTTGGCTGAAAGAAAAACGACATTAATGTTTCTGTATTTCAATGATATCATAATTGGGAACAATTTCTAAAAAATTAATTTAGACAAAATCAAAATTCCAAAAATCGTTAAGAACGGTTTTTTCGTAAAAATGTATTTGTATATTTATATGCAAAAAATCAATTTTATGCACTGTCAATAAAATAAAAACGCAATGGTTTTTAGTGAGACCTTCCTTAAATTAATTGTATTTTGTCAAAGTTTTAAGGATCTAATATTGATAAACCGATAAATTAGAACCAAAATTTATAAGATTTTAAGTGGACTTATAATAAAAAAAAAAAAATTAAATAAATTTGATGGCACAACAGCTCATGAAGAACTAGGGCCTAGTGACTTACAACTCTCAACCATTCCTGTGTGCGTGTCTGCAGGAATGGAGGGGACCTACAGTTTATTGCCGAATCCGAACGGCTAACGAGCGGCACTTTACTGTGACAGGAGATACTCTTGGAGGATTTGTCAATTCCTCGCAAGAGGCAGTAGCCGTTTTTTCTTTTAAATAAATAGGTGGCGAGGCTGGGGATCGAACCTTAGACCTCCGGCATGATAGTCCATCCCACTAACCATCACGCCACGGCTACTATTAAGTGGACTTAATTATATCGATTATTTTTCGTTTTTTTTTTTTTTTTTTTGAATTTGTGTGGTCTTTTAACTGATTAGAATTATTATACTATTGTGAAGTTTGTATAGCATGTGAAGTTACTTATGACATGTATTGTACTTGCTAGTTTAAAGAAAACCCAATCGCAATTTTGCTAAAGTATAATACCTACATATTTCGGGTTAACGAAAATAACTCATAATTAGAAAAATTAGCTCACTTTTGAAACTGTCTATTTTATCAATCAGCTTAGTACAATATCTATTCATACCCAAAGAAGCTAGAGAAAACATTTTTGATTGATAGGATGGCTAAATAAAAAAATGAAAAATAGCGCCAAAATTGGGGCTTTTTTTCATAATAAAAAATGGGCCCATTTTCAAAATGGAAAAAATTACCCCAAACTAAATAAAAAAAAAAAGTCCCTAAAAAAAAGAAATACTCAAAATCAAAACCAAAAATGGCCCAAAAAATATATACATGAAGCAACAACAACATATAAAACTGGGGCCATTTTTTATAATGAAAATTAACCCCAAAATGAAAACTAAAAAAATGCCCCAAAACAATGAAAAATGACCCCAATTCTCAAAATAATCTATTTTATGTTGTTGTTGCTTTCTATATAAATTCTTGGGGCCATTTTTAATTTTTTATTTGGGGCTATTTTTCATTGGGGCCAAATTTCATGTAGCCAGAAAATACGGCGGCGGTCATTCGTACCTAATAAAATGGGGATTATCGCGAACAAAAATTTTTACATCCCTTAAACATTAAGAACGTGATATACTCGAAAATTTCCCTCGGAATTTTTTCGGTACCTATCTAGAATACATTTTCCAGGAGAATTTGGCTGCCATTACATATTAAATTTTTGTTCAAGTATAATTTATTCCGGGAGATTTTATTTGAAATCTAGAGTAGGTATACAGCGTAATTTAAATTTTTTAACTGCAGACTGAAACAGGCTCTGACAGATGGTATGATAAAAAAAAACACTTTTTTATACTTTTTCATAATCATAATATAAGTTGGATTGAAAGCTCGAAATATTGTTTCAACATAACCAATACTTGACCTACAGAAACAAACGCTCAAGAAGCTCTGGTACTAAAAAGTAAACTTGCTTAATTATAACATTATATAATATGTATTTCATTGTAGTAGCCGTGGCGTGATGGTTAGTGCGATGGACTGTCATGCCGGAGGTCTAAGGTTCAATCCCCAGCCTCGCCACCTATTTATTTAAAAGAAAAAAATCGGCTACTGCCTCTTGCGAGGAATTGACAAATCCTCCAAGAGTATCTCATGTCACAGAAAAGTGCCGTTCGTTAGCCGTTCGGATTCGGCAATAAACTGTAGGTCCCCTCCATTCCTGAAGACACGTTGTAAGTCACTAGGCCCTAGTTCTTCATGAGCTGTTGTGCCATCAAATTTATTTATTTATTTTTTTTTTTTTACAATGAAATGTAAAGTTTGAAACAGTTTTTTTTTTAGTTTTCGTTTTCTTATCCTATTTGCCTTAATTTTTAACTCAAAACTTGTAAAAGATGTTTTATGTTATTTCCATCAAATAATATTTTCGATATGTTTCCACTTAAAAAAAATACATAAGACACACACACACTTAAACTTCTACTCTTAAAAGTATTTTATACAATAAAATGTATAAATTTAAATTCTTAGTAAACATTTTTTTCCTATTTCCTGATTTATTCTAATCTCGCACTGTCTACTTTATCTAATGGTTATTTGGAGTAGTTAAAGTTAGGAAAAATTTTCATTAAATTTCTCCAATATTCAAGTCCTTTGTCTAAAAAATTTGTACTCTGATGTAGAACTTTAATAAAGTTAAATCTACTATCTTCTAAATAGTCTAAAATTAGTTGAGTATAATTATGAAGAAGACGCTATATAAACACAAAACATTAAAAATAGGGGCTTGTTGCTTTTGTATGCTTTTTTTTGGTAATAAAATAGATTAGATTAGATTGCTTTTAATCCTGGTGTCCAATTTTAACCCACTCCTGGTACCTTCTATTTTTTGTTTGGCCAGTTGTTCCGCTCTTTCATCCCCAGAATAATAAAGGTGTTCCAGTACTCCCTATAAATTCCCCTGGTTTGGTTAATGTTATGCAGCCCCCGTACCAACTGAAGTCAGCTCGTCCATTAATACTATTACAACATTCACGTTCGGATAATACATTGAAGAGCTCAAAGAATGTTAATAAAGTACCGAAGATTGAAAAATTAACTCCACCAATTGTCAATCGGGTGAAACAGTATTTATCGAAGGTAGGATAAATTTGCATTTATCATCAGCTTGATTTGATCTTACAAAAAAAAAAAAATATACATTATGAGCATCATATAGCTGCGGAAAGTATATAAAACAACATTTTTTTTTTTTTTTTCATTTTACGTCTGCTTTTTTTGTACAGCTTTTATATAATTTCGGACTAAATTAATATTATGTACAAAAGATATATTTATTAAGATCTTTGAAGCTCAGTTTTTCAGTGCGAGATCATCCCAGTTTCGCAGTTAATCTCAACTTATTTCCTGAAACATGTTTTCCAGACAATTTACATCCCGACTTACACTTAACTCAACGAACTTCGTTAGTTTATCTCTGGATTACTGATTAGATATTTCTGACTGATGCACTTCAAATCTCTATCAAAATAGGGAGGATGACCGTATTGAAATCGCCCTTTCCATAGCACTTATACAAAATAAATAATTTTGATTGCACAAAAGCTCATGAAAAACTAGAGCTTAGCGACTTACAACTCTCAACCATTCCTGTATGCATGTCTGCAGGAATAGAGGTGACCTACAGTTTATTGCCGAATGCACTTTTCTATGACAAGAGATGCTCTTAGAGGTTTTGTCAATTCCTCGCACTTCTAGCATCGATACATTTTTGACAGCTAAAATTTAAAGCTAATACTAGGCTGAAAACTTGCTACATTGAGTTAAATTTATTTGTAGGCTTAATTAATCTGGTTTATTTCATCCGAGTTAACTCTAGCAATGATAATGAAGAAATTGGCCCTGAGTGTAAAGAGCTCCATAAAAACTATTGACATAGTTGCAAGCAAATTTTTTATGTTAGTGTATTAATCTGCATGCATTAAAAATTTTCTCCTTTGATTGGCATAACATTGTTGCAAGACAAAAATAATAATTACTAACCTTGCTGAAAATTAACCACCTGGATTACTTCATTTAGCTTTCAACAAAAAGTTATATTTTATGCCAAACCACAATATTGTCTTTGAGTCTTTTTGTTATACACCTTTCAAATGCATCTGTTGGTATAAATCAAAAAACAAATCAATCAAGCAATTCATTACACTTCATTTGCCAATGTACTGTACATACTACTTTCAAAAAAAAAAGATAATGTGTGTTGTGTGTATTAATTTAATGTTTCATAGTTCCAAACCTCCTTGGTATCATAAATTGCATAGCTAATACAAAACACTCCCGTGAAAGTTTGCTTTAGAAAATTGCACATGCAGTCGCATAATCCATACGAAACATAAGAAACCCAACTAGAAGTTAGCTAATAGTCAGGAGGCTTGTGTTGCAAATTGAAAATTAGATCACTTAATTCCGTGTGATTTTATTACAATAGTTAAATGTTCATATAATCAAAGAAGTCAAAAAACACCAGTAACGTTTAATAAATATTCTTTATTGTTATATGTAAAATCAATTGTTTACATTTTTATTAAACTCGATTTGTTTTGTTATTAAAATAAAAAATAAAATAATGGTGTAGATGGAAACGAGGAACTCAGAATGCCTATGGCCATTGGTATCTACAAAAGTATACTTATTTCATTATAAAAATGAAGAAAAACGCCTCATACCAGAGGCCGGTGTTCGATTTCCAGCATCTTCCACCTAAAAAAAAAAACCAACTGATTTATCATGACTATTACCTTACCTCTTGCGAGGAAGTGAGAATTCCTCCAAGAGTAACTCTTGTCATGAATAAGTGCTTCTCGCCTTAGGCGGTTGGATTCGACAGAAAATTGTAGGTCTACTCCATTCATTTCGAACAACACGTACACAAGGGGTTATTCTAAAATGCACGGCGGATCGCTTTTGATGGCGGATGTGCATTTTCCTATTCTCAAAAGCGATTCACCATGCCAAAGCGAAAGTTCTTACTAGATGTCATTTTGGGTTTGAAAGCGATAGGTGTCTAGGTGGCGGATTGAAAGGAAATTTAAATTAAAATTGAAGGCAATTAAACACACACTTATTGAGTTCATCGAAATTTTTTGTTTTCTTTTTTTTTTAAAGCAACAACATTGCAAAATTATTAATGAAACTACTTTTAGCACAAAGAAAGAAAAAAAAACAAATTGTTTGAACGGCAAACAGTTGCTGTCAAATTTTTGGAAACAGCTGACAACTAAATGAGAAAAATGAAAGTCAAAATGGGAGTGGCTTAGAATTTTTTGGAAATAAGTGAGAGAAACTGGTAGGATCATTTTCGTCCTCGATCGCATTTGAAAATAACAGAAAACAAACACGGTCGAAAGTGACGTTTCGCTTTTAAAGTAATGCGCCGCCCTCCAGAAAAGATTGAGAGTTGTAAGTCACTAAACCGCCTGGTTCTTCACGATTATAAACAGGTGACAGCAAACTTTCTTAATTTACTGGCTGAACAGAATAGAATGACGGAACTGAAGCCGCAGACGGAACTGGAAGAGCTGTCAAAAAGTGTCGTACGTTATTTTTTTTACATGTCCACAATGGAGCTGTACAGCTTTGAAAGTATTTTGAAGAAAAACAAAAGAATATTCTTGTGTACAAGCTCAGAATTCACATTTTTTGTTTCCAATAATTTTCCTTTTAATAAATAATTTTTTTCGCGATACAAATAACCACAATATTTTTTTCCGACCCAAAAAGTTGTTTTTATTCTCCATACAATTTGAAACGTCAAAAGTGCCGTACGTGAAAAGTTAAAAGTTGGTGAACTCTTCCGTCTGCATCTGCGTCCATTGAATTTGCGTGTATTCAATATTTTGACAGCTATTCCAGCTCCGGCTCTGTCTCCGTCTGCGTCACCATTCTGTTCAGCCAGTTAATTAACCCTTTTTTCCGTCATAATTTAAAAAGGTGGCGCTGTAGAGAAATCCATACTGAAATTATATATATAGTACTATTTTATTGCCTGCATACATAAATTTTTTTTCCCTACTACCTTTTGCGGAAGAAAAAAAGGCTCCTTTAAATGTAAGATTATAATAAATAGGTAGTGGTATGTAATAATTATGTTGTAAATTATCACCAGGAAACTAATTTTCTTCCAAAAGCTGATTTTTTCTTTTAAAAAATGTTTCGTCAATAAAATCCAGCTGAACACGCCTAAAAAAGGGACAGATCACACCATTTCCACATTTGTAATTGTCAAAATGAGATTTGAATATACAGACACACATACACACGTTGATATATTTAAGTAACAAATTAAAAAACATTTAGCCCTAAGGTCATCCTTTAGAAGAAGTATTTAAAAATATAAATTACCTACAGCTTTTTTTTTCATTCAATAATATAAAATAACAACCCAAAATGCAACCGTACCTCTCAGACTGTGAAATGTCAATTAAAAAGGCGGTTTCTTTTATCCAATAAACTGGTATTGACCACCTCAATCTTTACCCATGCACATAATACCAAGAGAAAACACTTCTTATAATAAATATATGTACAAAACTTAAGGCAATAAATATCTAAATCTTGAATTGATCGCAATCAACTTAAACTAACACAAAATAAAAGCATTTAACTATCATAAGCAGCGTTCAAATAGTAAGCTTGTTAATGTAAAAAAAAACAGCCTAATTGTAAGAATACAACCATCTTTAATCTAAATACATTAACTTTACATACATAAATAATAAAATAAAGAATTTAGAATTACTTATATAGAAAATTAAACTCAAAGAAAAAAAAAATATCACTTTTTCTTTTAGATTCAGACATCGTAGAGTCACCTTATAATCACATATACGGCCGCTTGCCACTGCCAACTCGAGGCTATGTTCCGACACCTCGAACCATGTACATCGGTGAGTGGGATTGAAAATGTTCCATCAGTAATTCAGAGAAATTATAGAGAAACAACAAATAAATAACCAACCAACCAAGCCATCACCAAGAAATCTTCAAAATGTGAAATTAACAGAAATATTGAAATTTTTAATCAAATTACGAAAAATATAAAAATTTCATATACATACATATACAGATGATGTTTTTTTGTTTGATATACTCGTAGATATATTTTTTTTTGATTTTTTTCTAAATTTAATTTTAATAGCAACTTTTTATTTAGGAATAGAATATTTTCTTTGAAAAGAATTTGTAACATTTTTTTATTTTAATATTTAGCTTTTTAAGATTAAAACAAAAACCCATACGTATATAAATGATATTCATAGTTTTAAAAGTATTTTATATAAATATTATTTTTACTTTTTTAAACTATGATTTTTTGTATCACAAATAAAACGAATGGATTTGCGGATGTTTAAAAAAAGTCCATTTTCTAGTAAGAAGTGCAATGATATGTTAAACACTTCTTTTTTTTTTAATTTTAGTGCATGAAGTTATATAAATGTCAAAATAAAATTTAAATACATACAAAATCAAGCAATGACGATATGTTAAAACAATGGAAAATTATTATATTAATAACAACAATTAGATAAACTTAGAATGTAGATTTTAATTATTATTCTAGAGATTATTATTGATTTAAAACATTTTTTGCTGAATGTATAAGTTTTTTTTCGTAAACAAAAAAAAATCGTATACAAAATATAAACATTGCCTGAAAATAAACAACTTTTAAATAATATTTTACTTGTGTCTTTCATTAATTTTTTAAATGCAAATTTTAACAGATTGACATCTATATTTGGACTAAAATTCACGAACAAAAAATCCTTAAATCAAAAATCTTTTAATTAAACTTAAATAAAATTAATATCGTAGATTAAATAATTAAAAAAGGCAATACAAGAAATCAAAATCGAGAGAAGAGTTGATTGCAGAAATTTGTAAGTGTTTACATTGTTTTGCAATGATTTTTTTCTTACAGCCCTATTCTGCTAAACATTCGCGAGTAAGTTTGTATTCTGCTATCCGTCGCTATCCATCCTTTTTTGTATTCAATTTACATATTTTCTATACCTAATTAAGAAAACAAAAGAGTTGAGTTGCAAACCTTAATTTACATCTTAACGTAAAAACAATAATTTCTCTCAATGTAATTGACATGCGTAAATGTTTGTGGTATCTTTAAAACGCTTGAACCATAAGCTTTAACAATCACTTCGGGATTTCAAGAAATAATCGTTATAATTGAAGCATGTAGGAAATTGAACGCACAACTGGATCGCAGAAACTTGCTCTTGTAGTAAAAGTTTTATCGAATTTTAAAGATTGAGTGTGATAAAAATAAATAATTTTTTAGTATTAATTTATGTTGAATTAAAAATTAAATTTCGCAAAAAATTATCTACCCGTTTTTGAAATGTCGAATTTTCAACAAAAAAAAAAATTGTAATTTTTTTTTAAATCCAAATTTTTTTTTTTTTTTGAAATTTTTGATATGCAGTATTATTTCAATTTTAAAGAAGCTTTTGTATAAAAAATTTAATTTAAATCGGTAACACACATAATGAGATAGTTCAAAATAAATAAGAAAATAGTTCTATAAGAGGTACTGTTAATAATGGCTAACTGTAAATTTTGTTTTTGGCAGATCGTAGACCATACTAATATTAGTATTTAGAACAATTTTAATCAAAATCGTAGGAGTCGTTTTCGAGAAAATTTATATTTTCTGTAACGGTTTTTTAACATTTATATGGAAGGTACCGTTAATTTTTGTTTAAAATATTTCAGATAATGTTAAAAAATCGCTTGTTACCAAGTTTCATAAAAATCAACAAAGTCGTTTTCGAGAAAATTTATATTTTCTGTAACGGTTTTTTTTAACATTTATATGGAAAGTACCGTTAATTTTGACTATAAGAAAAATTTTTGTTTATAATATTTCAGATAATGTTAAAAAATCGCTTGTTACCAAGTTTCATAAAAATCAACAAAGTCGTTTTCGAAATATTTGGTTTTCAAAAAAAAATTTCGAAACTTTTTCAAAAATCAAAAACAAATTTTTTTGAAAATTTTGGTATATAATACTATTTAAATTTTTCAGAAGATTCCCAATTTAAAAAAATTATCAAAATCAGTTTATTCCTTTTCTAAAAAACAGAAAATAAAAAAAAATGGTTCTATGGTAGGTACCATTTAAAACCATTTTTTAATTTTTTACAAAAAGGTAGAATATACCTAATAAAATTCATTGATTTTTTTTTTAGAAAAATCTGTCGAGCCATTTTTGAGAAAAATAAGATTTTCCAAAAACACTTTATACCAAGTTTAATTAAAATCGGCCCATGGGTTTAGGCTGTAGGCGAGTCCACAGACAGACAGACAGACAGACAGACGGACAGAATTGCGAGACCCACTTTTTCGTCTTCCCTTTTGTTGTAATATCAAGTTTCATTGTTATCTCGAGTTCAATTTTTTTACGAATCCAAAACTTGCCATATAGTATCTATATATCGCAAGTAAAAATGAAGTGAAATTAAAACAGGTAGTAGCTTAAAAATTAAACATTTACGACAAAATTAAGCAAAATTTTTTGTTTCAGTATCTTGTATTACCCCGCCCAAGCTCTAATTAGAATAAACGTTTTTTAATTGACCTGATGGGTTTCTTAACTGTCTCTTGCGGCTTGCGGTATTCTTTCCCATTCGTCTAACAGTGCCGCTTTTAGTTTTTAATAGTCTCAGGAGCTGGATTTCTGGCTCTTCGTTTAAGCTCGCCTTACAAATGCTCGATAGGTTTTAATTCTGGGCTTAACGCCAGCCAGTCCCTCGTGGCAGTACAAACTTCCCTAAGGGATCCGACTGTTCCCCGCACAGTGTTGCATCGAGCGTTATCATGCATTAGTACGAAACTTTTGACAATACATCCAGCAAAAATAACGACGTGATGCAGCAGAACATCGGAGATATACCGATCCGGAGTTAAACCTTCCCTCGGCTACTACCCGTTAGAAAAACCAGCTCACTTTTCCTTCAATTCAAATGCCTGCCTGTATCATACAAAACCCTCCCCCGTTAGTCACGGTTTCGACAAAACAACTTCATTCAAATCGCTCGCCAGGTCGTCTGTGTATTCTACGATCACTTCCCTGAAGACTTATTTTGCACTCATCCGAGAACATAGCTCGCCTCCATTGTTCAACTTCCTAATCCTAGTGCACTAGAGAAAATCGTAGTCAACCTTGTCGATGGTTTGCAGTCGATTTCGATCACCTGACAGGTCGTTTCGGGGTAAGGTTTGCTTCTTTAAGTCGTAGCCATTATTTTTGTTTTTAAAAGGTTTGCTCGCAAGAGTATTATGCAGTATGAGAATATTTGCAATGCAACAACAACAACTATTTCACGGGGATCAAGGTTCCTTCAGACTGCTTAGGTAATGCTTAGTCTTAATATTTTCGTTATGAATTGAAAAAAAAAAACTTTATCTACATATCTGAATAAGATCACTAATACTGATTTTATTTTATTTAACACAAACACGGTACCTTAATTGTGCATTGTTATAATTTGACTAGAAGAACACTCGATAAGTTTTAGAAATTACAAAAATTGTGATAAAAATAAACTAAAATTCTCTAGACTTCATTATAGTTGAGTAGTTCCTTGTCATTGCCAGAGTACATTTCCTTATTGGCCCCATAAATAAGCGTTTCATCGCCTCCATATTTGTTTCCAAAAAACGGCATAAAACGACCAAAATTCAAATCTTCCTTTAATTGACGGTCAGGTTTTCTACCCAATGAAACAACTTTCTCATAGAGATCACTATCGACTTGTAATGCACGATCGAAATCCTTCCAATGAACAAACTTAATGTTGTCCCTTGGAATAGCATCTTTGTCTATAAGTTCAATTAGAGTATTGGCATTGACTGGCTGGACTACGCTGTATTCTCGTGATGTTGGTGCTGGATTAATATAACGTTTACTCATTTCATCGAACATTTTAAGTAGTTCATGATCTTGCACTGAATTATTATCCTCCTTTAAAATAAGAAAATTACAGTTAATCTTTAAAAACAGATATGCTTGTTAAAAAAATCTTACCATTTCATTCCTTCTACCAATTCTTGGTATTTGTTTTGTGTTTTTGAAAAAATACGTCCCAAATTGCTTGTCAGAACGACGACCCAAGCGTGGAATATTTTTGGTAATTTTGAGAAAAAATCCTGGACTTTCATCGGCTAATGTTATCGCTGTCACTGCAAGGACTATTGATAGGGATAAGAATAATAATGAAGAAGTCATCTTCGACTGTAGAGTTAACTTTCTGCAGACTGAATGATTATTGCTTCCCCAATCGTTATCATTTATACCCAAAAATTAATTATAAAACCCGCATGCAGTGTGATGTGATGTTATGTTAATCAATTTTATCGATTGATGAGCGATATGATGTTGAATGTACTTTAAGTAAACAGCTAAAATACAGGTGATGGCAACCTAGAATGATTCGGTGTTTATCAGGCAGAACATATTTTTTTGGATAGGGGTAGGTAAAGCATCCGTTCAAGGTGAATGATCTCTTACTAGGACTGACCTATTTTTAACTTTTTTATCGAAGGAGTTTAAACTTACTTAATTAATTATATACTTAATTAATTATTAAACCTTGGAACTATGAACTCTTAAAGTAATGGTACCTCTGTAGCAGGGACGAAGCCTCCATTATATTGAGTGGAATGAGTGCTTCTGTCAAGCAATTCAAAAAACAAAATATTCATAGGTTAAAGCAAGAAATTATTAATTCGAAATACAAAAACATATATTATACATTAATGCTCATACGTAAGGAGCACTATAAAGCGCCTTCTTAACTCAAATCCTTGCCTGGTCTTTACGTATGTAAACAGATGAAAGGATTGTATTGTTTTGACCGAGAAATTAATACATATAATACATTTTTCGACCGAAAGAATTTTATTTGGTGCAAAAATAAATTTAAAAAACAAGAAATACTTAAATGAGGGAACTCTGTGCCCATTGGGCCACTTCCGTTGGCAAAGCTTGATATTTATTGACTGCCTGCCCAATCTGTCCATAAGTCAAAGCCATCTTGTGCATCTCGAACTCCTTTTGCACTTTACACGCAGTCGAACTCAACGGCATAATGAATTCTAAATTCCTTAAATGTTCGAAGGCCTTCAAAACCACAGCTCGTTCGATGCCTTGCATTGTGCTGCTGACTTTGGCAAACTTCATAAATCGACCGAAGATGATTTCGAAATTGAATGGATCCCTATCGTAGATCTCGGAATGATGTTTCATTGTTATAATCAGACAGAGTTCGAGTACCGAAAGTCCACACATTAGCTGAACTTTGTCATCGGACTCATAAGCCGAGCATATATGGGATATGTCTTCCGATTTGATTGTCGAATGAGAGTCGTTAATGTGTGCAACAATTTTGAACAGGAATATCTTGAAAAAAGCTTCACTTACATCGAAATCGTAGATGTTTTGGAGGCAGGTACGAACTGTCGTATTTAGAATCAATTCTTCGATGTGCTTATTCCAAGAATCGACGAACTTCTTCGAGAATTTATACTTGGACGGATTGAAGTGATTCCGCAGGAAGCAAAGCTCTGACGAAACTTCAATTTGTTTTCCATGCGGCATCGTTTCGCAAAGTGCCCTTAGCTCCTTTTCGGTGGGTAGTCGGAGTGATTGCTTGAATAATTCGATTCGTGATTCGAACTCATCGCTGCTGGGAAATAGAAACACTTGGCGATGTGAGAATCTAGATTTGACGCGTTTCTCAAGAAGTTCAATGACGTCTAAGCGGCAGGTGATTCCTAAAACACATAAAGGTGCTTGGGCAGATTGCGAGACATCAAACAGGTTGTAAAGGAGTGTTTGATTATGATGTGCACAGAATAGATCGAACTCCTCCAGAATAAATATCACACTCTTGGACTTTTTATTGCCAGATTTCAGACATGCCAGAAGAAAAGCTAGATTTTCGGCAAATGAACCAAAGACTTTACCATCTGTGGCATTTTCCAAGTTCATCTGTACGGTTGCTGCTTTCAAAGCTAGTCTATCATCAGTGTGAACTAGGCCGTTTAGTTGCACTATCAACGTATTCTTTTGGAAGTCTTTTTTCGGGAGCAGCGAGTAAAGAACCGAATTTACTAACTAAATGAATATGGGAAGTTATACATATGTCATGTATTGAAATATTATTTTTTACTCACGGTCGTCTTGCCAGACCCTCGAGGACCAATAAGGAGCAGGGAGTTTGATTCTCCAACTTCAGCTGTACGCTCGAGAAGATCGTGCACATTCTTCCATTCCGATTCATGACCGTGGAAGCTTGTTCTGTCCCTTTGAAGGCGTTCTTTGATATATTTTCTGGCCATGATAGTTTCGCTAGCTGGTTCAGGCATTTTTATATGTAATTATTAATCAACGAAATAAATAAAAATGTTAAAAGTAAAATGAATATGAAATACAAATAAGAACCAAAACAATAATTTTTTGTTTACATGGTTTGACATTTGAAAATTAGCGCCATATTGTAGTGCTGCCAGACAGCTTTTAGCAGCAAGTAATAGATTTTTTTAACAGTGAAGGCTATATAAATCGATCTTAAAACAAAAGAACGGTCTTTTTTCTATATATATTTTTTTTTCGTTATTAGCAATTCAAAGTTTTACATAACAATGATTTGCAACCGATATAAATGCGGATTTCCATTGATTGAATGAAAAGAAAAACTTTTTTTTTAAACACTTCAAAATTATAATTTTTTCAACCCAAAATTCTTATATAAATATCACCTATTGAAATTTTTAGAAATTCTAATTATAAATTCTGTTATATAACTTCTAATATACAAATTTTCAGCATTAAATATTTTGAAAAATTAACAAATCAATGTGAAACTTTGAAAATTGTAAAAGCTTTCACGTTGCCAAACACACCTTTAAAACCAACTTCACTGGAGTCTGCACAAAAGTGTTGTTCTATTTGCTCAAAAAATAGGCTTTACATTTTGACTATATCAAATGAAACAAACACATAAATAACCTAAGACTCAAGCGAGAGTTTTCTCTCGGATGTAGGTACACACAAATTCATGTGTCTACATCCTACACCTATGTATATATAAAGGCTTTCCCAAACCAACGCGAAACATTCGGAGTGACGCTAAGCTTTCGCCTAACCTAACACTGCCGCGATGCGAATCTTGGTAAATTCTTCATTCGTCACAAATTCACTCTGATGGTCGTATTTATTAGATTTTTGACTGTTTAAACTATGTCTAAGTATTTCGAAACAGTCGGAAATATGCTTTATTTAATTAAAAAAATATTACATTTGTCAAGATTTAGACAATCGATTACGTTGTCTAAAGTAAGGTAAAAACTTTAATCACTTTAGCAACAATTAGAAAGGTTTTTTTTTAAAAACTTGGACAGCTGTCTAAAGTTAGACAGTGTTTATTATTACTACCATGAATGTTTAGCGCCGGAAGCGCTTTTGAGGCGAATATGCGATGAGAGAAAAATGTTTCAAAAGTCCCATCGTGTCCATCACCATGGAAATTTATAAGCAAATTATTGTTCACATCACATTTTTACATTTTTGTCTACCTCCATGCCATCCCTCGACGATTTAAAAATCTTATCCTATCCCCACCTCATTCACTCCAATGTCGTGTATACTCTTTCAGAGCAGTACATCTATATGGAGCGATTTGAATTATGACATTTCAAGTCCAGCCCCAAATCCCCACAAAATTTTCTGTTTTTTCTGTGGCAGTAGCATTTCCTTTTGATTTTTCTTTCTTTTCCATTTCCGATATCCGACGTCTTCCGATTTCGACTTTGCAGATTAGATTTTTTTTTTCTGACGACGACGACAACGAGACAAATATAATCATCATACATCTGCCGGCGACAAGACTTCAAGTGTTTCGTCTGAGTGCTCTTATTTTCTTTTTAATTGGTATATACATAAGTGCAACCCCCTTTTTATCAACTATCAATATTGTTTACTAACTTTCTCCAAAATTTCTCCAGTGTTTTGTCAAGACCAAGTTCCTGCTGATCTAGTAAAACGGTTAAAATGGTTGATTTATCAGGCTCATCGGATCCATTCCAGCAAAGCATTCCCAACGCTGTCTTTTATGCTCCAGCTGTAATTGTCTTCGGACTTGCTGGTAAGTGTTGAATTGATAAAATACCGCTCTTGAATGTGTTAACCCCTCCAAATTATGTTTGTTTGATAGTGGAATGCTTAAGCTTCTTAGAATGCCCCAAAGAAGCCCTAGTTACAATCAATCGAATCCCTCCAATGCAATTTAGTTAAATAAAAAACTGCTATCGAAAAACTCATGTAATAAAGTTAAAACTTCATTCGAAAACCATGTCGTCATCAGCCAAATGGAACTTGCACGAGTGCTACGTGCGAACGTCGCCGCCAATGTTATCGACCGGTTGCCTTCGTCGTCTCGGTTGGTACTTGGTATGTACTTATCGTTGCTGCCGTCAGCACGTTTCGAATGCTTTGTATGTTTCTCTTTGAATTTGAACAATTTATTGTTTACCCAGTGGGTATAGTTTTTAGCGTGAGCTATCGCTCTTAAGAAAAAAATGCTTACGTTGTCAGAAAAACTTAAAATTAATTCCAGAACATATAAATACAACCAAAGCCGGCAGCGATAAGTGATTATCTAAGGTACGTACTTGTACTCGCATTTTTACCGGCGGCGGCAGAAATCTCAATTGTTATCCAGTTCCATTTTATTCGTCAGTCGGAGTCGTATCGATTGCTCTAGTTTAGTTTGGCTATTGTTTTTTTTTTTTTTTTTTCAATTGTCTCGAGAAGGTACACCTAACTACCAAGAACTCGAAAAGTCTATTTCCCGTATCGGGTTATTTTGTTGTTGTTTTCAAAAATAAATATTGGAGCTTATTAAATAAAGAATTATTCAAGTGGTTTGAATAAAAATAACTACTTTTAGAATTAACTATTCAATTATCAGAGAAAATTGAAGGCAAAAATAAGAAATTTGTATTAAAAAAAAAAAAAAAAACTACGCAGCCGGTAGGATTCGAACCTACGCTCCCAGAGGGAATCTGATTTCGAGTCAGACGCCTTAACCACTCGGCCACGACTGCTAATTGCGAAACCTTGTCAGAATATTGTATTTAAAACTGTTGTTTATTGAAACTAAATAATGTACAAGATTTGCTTATGACTAGCAAAATAATTCGTTTATCCACGTTGCAATTTGAATTATACACACTATACTGCTTGCTTTAAAATTTCCAAGATAAGCTGCGGAAATTGATTATTTGATTTCTCTATATATTTAGACTAATGGAGACCCGGATTTTAATCCATCTAGTTCTAGAAACATAATTTTCATACAAGGATATCCGTGTTGTTGATGAGATTTTAATTTTTTTTTTCCAAATTAAGATGATGGAGTTCTTATTTAGAGGACCGATTTGTACTACCCTGGTCTGTAATAACACCATCAAATTTGATACAATCTAACAATATAATAATAGGCAAGTTTAGGAAAGAAAGCCCTCAGCTGTCTCGGGTACATCTTATTTACAGCATGTCTAATTATGAGTTTTTTTGAGCTTAGTGGCTTAACAATTTTTTTTTTTGATTTTTTTTAAATCGTGTAAAATTTAAAAGATAACCTTTGAACGGAGAAACTAATCTTAGTTTGGGTGTTTACGATTTGTATTTAAATTAAGATTAAAGTCGTGTTTCAGAAAAATCACTGCACTTTTAACACCTTAATTCAAAAACATTTGTTTCATTTTATAAAAAGTTAAAACGTGTTAACTAAAACGCTGACATTTTACTGTTTGATCTTCGTTTTGTCAACAGCATTTTCAGGCTACGGATTTTTCATAAAACGATTGGTGTTTCTATATCGATAGGTTTGCATTTTATTAAAAAATTAGTAGGTAACGAATTCAATTGATTATTCTTTACTTGTATTTTTGCATACATATACAGCTATGGACGGAGCAATAGTGCAGGTGCCCCGTTAACACTATCATTTACATTATTTCATAGACTACTTCAGGTGGACAGAGAAAAAATCAAATGCGATCAAACTGAAATGTTATGTCTTAAAAATTGGAAAAATTGGAAAAATTGGAACTACAAAAAGTCTTTAAAGTTCAGTATTTTAATACTACTTTTTGTTAAAAATGGGGTAATAGACGCCCTCCCATTTTTGTTGGTCCTGTTGCGAACCAACCTACATTTTTCAGCGATTTAACGCAACTTATCGCAAAATACCTTTTATATATGAGGAGTTAGTTAAGGAGTTAGTGCAATTCTTTTAACCTTTGAGTAATTAAATTGAAAATTACTTATCGTAATGAACATTACCAGTAGGTGAAGTGATTTTTCTATAAAAAAAAAAAAACAAATCAGTGCTCTCATTGCGTAATTTTGAGGACGATCGTCGTGTAAACGATTGTAGTAAACGATGTCGTCAATATTTTACTTCGTATAATATCACAATCGTGTCGTCCAGTCGTGTCGTTCTGTTGAAAACAACTAAAACATCAAAAAATAAATCAAAAACTAAATGTTTGCTGTCAAAACTAAAAGTTCTTGTCGTTTTCATTTAAAATGTTACATTTATTTTTAAATTTATGTAATTCAGTGTGAACCCTAAGGGTTTGTTTCACAATGTCTGATTAAAGTTCCAATTAAGCTACATGGAACTTATTTGTCACTTAAAAACCGCATTTACGTTTCACAATATCTGAATAGGTCTAAGTGGCACTTAAAGTTCTGAATATTTTACAGGCCGGTTGAGGTTCCGATTAAAAAATTAAACTGGCATTTAAAATATCTACAGCTGCTGTCAGTGCGACTCACACAACAAATACATCAATAGTTTGGACTAGTGACGAATATTTGTATGCGTTAACCCAATTACTTAAATACTTACTTCACGACAAAAATTCCACCCCTTAACACCATAAAAATGCAATTTCAAAAAGCACTAAAGTATTTTAAATCACTCACATTCACATATCAACACAAAATTTCTAACTGGATTTTATCAAATTGCAGTAAGGGGCCTTAAAACACCAAAGTAATGTTGTTTGTTACCAGTTCTGGGTCCAAAAAGTTTAATTATGACACTTTAAAAATTCACAACTTGAGAATAAATTAGCCAGTTCAGGTTTCTCAAGCTCACTGAGATCTCAGAGATCTCAGCAATCTCAGAAATCTGAACGTAATTCCTCAGTGAGATTCCTCACTTTTGCTGTCAAAAAACTGAGACTGATATTTTTTGGATTCGCTTGCTCAATTATTTTTTGTCGCAGTTGATTAATTAATAAAAAAGAGATGGAAATTGGTTTTGACTTCTAGCGGAGAAATTTTGTTCAGGTTTCTCCTTCTGCTCAGTGGAGCTGACGGAGCTTGCTCAGTGAGATCTCAGTGAGATTTTAGAAACGTGAACTGGCTAAATTAATAATTATTTGATTGATTATTTTCAATCAGTCAAATTCTTTGGAAAACTGGAATAACTGACAACTAGCTAAGTGGCACATAAATTTATGATTGTGAAACGCAAAGGTTTTTAATGAGAGGATTTAAGTTGTGTATAATTTATGTGTCGGATAGTTATAGGGAACTTTAATCAGACATTGTGAAACAAACCCTAACGCCCAATTTCTTCACAAAGGTACTAAGCTAGCTTAGAACCCGGTCTAGCTGGACCAGGTACTAGCTCTGGTACTGGGTCCTAACGAAAAGTTAGTACCTGAGCATTTCTTCACATCCCTAGTACCCGATCTAAGTTCACACAGCGGTACTAGGAACTTAATACGTCTAAAACTGGTCTAATACTGATTTTGACAACATTTTGGCATTTTGAAAACTATTTTGATATTTATTTAACATTTACGTCAGTTTTTGTGAAGTTTTTAATTAATTTTCGACAGAATTTACCTGTCTTTGATTTATTTATTATGTTTTCTGTTTGTTTAAAAGATAAATATAATAATTATAATATTGTCGTGTGTTGCATTGAACTTCTTCTTATTCAAAATATTTGAATATCTATTTTGTGTTTGTGGTAATGATTCCGCCTAATTTGTGACTTTTCGTAGTATTTTAAATTAAGTTTTGCGTGTTCGCGTTTGACCACGAACCTACTAGTGGGATAACCAAATTCGCCCGCTTAAAAATGTGTGCGCCTAATTCCGGTTACGTCAAGGGTCAAGGAATCGGTAAAATGCATAAGCAGCCACTTAAAACTTTAAAAATGTTGCTGGCTTTTATCCAAAGTTGAAAATAAAAAAAAACAATAAAATTAAAAAAAAAAATGCTCTTATGTTACATTTATTTAAAAAAAAAAGAAATGGTCAAGAAATTATCAAAATTGAGCAATATCTTTCAGACGAACAAATTGTTATCACCAAATCCATTTTCTACACAAGAACATCACCGATTACACAAAATTGAAAAAAAAAATTGAATTAACAAAAAAAAAAAAAAAACCCACTTATTACCTATTTTTTCAGAAAAAACAGGCAAGAAATGGTCAAGCTAAATGAAATTTATTGCTCTGATTTGAGTATTAACCTGCTAGACTGTCGATTTCGAGGTCCTAGCTTAAACCAAGTCCTAACTAGTATTCGGTACCAATTTGACAGGACTAGGGCTTAGTACTTATGTGAAGAAATCATTTGGTACCGATTTGAGTACTAACAACTGGTATAATAACCAGGTCCTAGCTGATTTTGAGGAGCTAGCTAGTACCGAGTCCTAACTAGTACTCGGTACCAAATTGACAGGACTAATCCTTAGTACTTGTGTGAAGAAATGAGTTGATACCGATTTGAGTACTAACTTTAGGACTAGTACCGGTACTAGCGTTAGGACTCTGTGAAGAAATTGGCTGTAAATGTTTTATGTTAGTTGACGAGCCTACCTACAAGCCAAAAAGTGTTGAAAAAGTCCGAAGAGGTCGGATTATAAACCGAGTTAATGCCAACCCCCACAGTAGCGATGCAACTACCGTTACCAGATTCCAAGTTTTTGGCTCTGAAAAACGCACTACAAGACTAAATTATTGTTTTCCAAAAACTAGATGAAGTATTTTTTAATATTGTTATCGATATTTCTTATTGAACTCATTTCGACATAATTTGGTAAATATCTTATCAATCGTCTAAAAGACTCTAGTTGAGATAATCTTATCTCATCTTGAACTAGGTCTTCAAGAATTTGTTTTCCATTTGATATAAAAAGTTTACCAAAAATATTGATTGATTGAAGTGTTCAAATATTTTTATCAATAAAGCGTTAAATCTAAGATTCAAACAAAAAAAAAAACCACATTTGATTGCTTGTAGATATTCCCTTGTTAATCCAACTTGCATGTCCATTTAGAGTTCCTAGTTTTTGTTCAAATAGTATTTGAGAATTTTTATTTTGTTGTTAAGTAGAAGCCGGCATGTTTCGTGTTCGAAAAAAAAATAAACTGAAAAATGTAAAAAAAAAAACATTAACAATATTTACGTCGCGTTATTTTTTCTTTCACGCTAACCTTTTAAGGAAAATCCAATTAATAACTGAAAACAACAACAAAACTAACCAAAATCTAGTAACTAACTGGAAATTATTAAAATTTAATTAATAATAAAATTCATTAAAAAAAAAAAAAAAACAATATTTAATATTCAGCAAGCAATTGGTCATCAACACAAAACTTTTACTATGGAAGACCAAATCATTCACGAAAAAACTCTCATCGATAGAGATGTCGAAGTCGGTTCCGGCTTAGGCGAAATGATTAATTCGGGCAAATTTGAAATGCCCACCATGGATGATATTATGAAATTAATTGATACTATGAAAGATATTTCCGATGAAGAACGTGAAAATATTAAATCGAGTATAATGTTCCCAGATGCAGCAACTTCAGATGAAATGAGGCAGCAATTTGAGTCAGCTAATCAAATTCGACCTTCTTCGATTGATTATTTTTTATTCGTGGCAATGGTGGGATTGATTGCTTTGGTTTTCGGTAAGCAGATTAATCACACAGTAATACAAACAATAATTTTAATTGAATTAAGCACAATAATGTAAAACAAAAATATCAATACGTGATTGGAATTCGTTAACGAAGAACCTGTCACCCTCTTTAACGGGAGTCCTTAATTTTATTCAAATAATTCAAACTAGATGTTTAACATGTGTTTTTTCCAAGACACATATAGGTATAAAATTCTCGGAAATAAAAATTAAAATAAATAAACGTTATTGTTGGGCACTTTGGTGTTGTTATCGGACCCGATAAGCTGTTCAAATAATTCGATTTTAAATTATTATCAATATTCTTTTTTTTTTTTCATAACCACACTACTGTTTGATCGAACTTTATATACCTATCGATAAATACAGTTGTCGGCTGAACGTCTAGATGTCAGGAATTATGATAACAATTTTGCCTCACATCGCAATTAGTATTTCAAGATAAATCGAAAGCAAAACACCCTTCGGCCATGGTCTCTGTAGACCTACTAGGTATCTCAGACGATGATTTACTCAATCGATTGCAAAATACTGTGCAAAATGTAATGGCCAGTAATAATAAAGCTGATTCCAAAGCCGTTCAGCAAATTATGAACAGATTAATGAAATTAAAATCAAAGTACGAAGCTTTATCTCCAAGCGAGAAAGAAAAATTCTCACAACAAATGCAAGATTCTTTTGAGAAAACAATTTCTTCTATTGAAAAAAATGTTGCAGAACAGGAGACTACCCACGAAGTACAATTCTTCCATTGCTCATTGTTAATCTTCTTGGGTATAGTCATTATTTTCGGTTAGGAACGGAATTCTTCTTTATACCTCCTACAATATTCATAAATAAATAACATTTATCTAATTAAATTTTTTTTTTTTTTTTGTAGCTCTCTTTGGATACAAATTGTACAAATCTCTTATGGAAAAGAAACTCAAAAAGCAGGAGAAACAAAAAAATAACAAAAAATCAAAAAAGATTAAACAAAAGTGAATATAAACAAAAAGTGCTTTTATAGTTCTTTTTATTCAAAACATGTTTATATAAACACATTCCTTGTCTTCAAAAAAAAAAAAAAAAACAACGCAGTGCGTTGACAGCTAAGTACTATGTGATACTGACTAAAATATTAATATTAAAATGAAAAAACACAAATACAAATATATGTATATTTAAAAAAATAATGTATTCTCTTGAAAGAAAAAAAAAAAAAGAATTTGAATGTAATTTTTTGTTTGTTTAAATTTTTGAAAAAGTTGAAGGCAATAATGTTAAAAAAAATAAATATTCTATAATTCAGCCAAAAATTTTACAAAAAAGAGTAAACAAAATTAAAAAAAAAATACTAAAAAAGAAAATGTTTGTAATTTTTAAAACTTTTACCATATAAAAGTGGCAACTTAAATAATGTGCATTTTAAGAATATAATTTTTTTCTAGGCTTACGTAAACGATGATGCTTTTTTCATACCAAATATACTGATTTCCTTGAAATAAAAACAAAAAATATTAAAATGTTGTTATTCTTTATCGTTTTTTTTTTTTTTTTTCTTAAAATACATAAATATCCAATTCAGATTGTAAGGAATCAAGCTTTAAGATTACAAGAAAGCTGTTTATTTAAATAGATTAATAATTTAATGCTTAAAGAGAAATGAGTTCGCAACCTTAACGAAGTTATAATCTGCTAATCGCAGGTAAATGACAAATATTTCAATATAGTTATAGTTCACACTGGGTATTCACCATGAAATCTATGTAAGATGAACTGAACTTAATGGAAATTGCGTATTGACAAGGCCCTTACTAGTCAACTGATGAGTCCAAGTGAGATCGCCGGGACGAAACGCCAAAAATTTTCATGGACTAAAGGCCGTTAAAAGCTATATTGAACATGATAACTTAAATTAAGTCAGAGCAAAGAATTTAAGATTCAAAATAGCTTTAAACTGCCTTAAGTATATACAAATTGGCGTTTCGTTCCGGGACTCATCAGTGAAAAAGTGAGGGCCTTGTTTTTTCATTAGTATATAGAATTTGTATTATAAAAAAAACCTTCGTCAGAGAGTTTTAATCAGCCCTATTGTGAGTTTCAACCCGAACAACATTCCACCCGGAAAATTTTTTCGCCTATTGTGAATTTCACCCGAAAAATATTTCACGTTTCAAAAATTCGTCTTGTTGTAAGTATTCATTTGGCGCAGAATATATACGATTGACAGTTTAAATTTTCACCTTTTTTTAATAGGCGAACGAGAGAGCAATGAGGTGAAAAACGTAAATTTCAATCGGGTGAAACTCAATAGCTTTTCGGGCGAATAGAAAATTTTAAGGTGAAATGTTGTTCTGGTGAAACTCACAATAAGGCTGATTGTGAACATTAATTTCGGGTGGAATATATTACAATTCAAGCGAAAAACAGAAAAGCTTTCCAGTTGAACAAAAATTTTAAATTTTAAATATTTCTCGATTAAATCTCGAGAAGAAAACTAATTTGGAACAAAAATTCAATAATGTCGAATTCCTTTTACCAAAAATATTCGATTTTTTTTCTAAACAGAATCGAATTTTTTCTTTTAATACAAGGGATCCAGAAAAGTCGATTTTTTCTTCTGAACAAATCGATTTTTTTCTTAGAAAAAGTTCAATATAAGAGATTTACTTGATTCGAAATTGTCGGATCAAATGAAAGAAGAGGGGTGTCTATATTGTATGTCTTATGACATTCACACCTCTGTTACAAAGAATTGGCCCATATACTTAACGATACTTAAGAAAACCATAGCCATGACATAGCCCGATTATGATTTACGAAAAAGGATGCATGAACATATTGCAAGCTTAATACTGCGTTTTCATTAGAGCAAATGAGGTAATTTCGTTCAAAATTTCCAAATTCAATTCGAAATCATCTCATTTCCCATACAAATTCAAATTTCCAAATGAGGTAATTTCAACCAAATTTAAATAAAATTCTGTAGGAAATTACGTAAAACTTTTATGAACACACCCAAATGGAATCCATTCAAAGCGGATCCCATTTAAAATTACAGAATTCAATGTAAAAAACAACAAAAACAAGCTAATGACAATCTGGACCGTCAAACAAAATTACGAAATTTGAAATGTGAACACTTTTTTTGTAATTTGCCAAATTACCTCATTTCAGCTGTAATGAAAACGCAGTATAAATCAAAAAAATCTATTTTTTAAAATAAATATGTGATATATATGTATATAATAATCCTAAGTCAGAAGAGTCAAAACTATAAAATACGACCGCTAAAAGCAGTCGTAAAAGAAAACGAGTATCGCTTTAAAAAACGACTATCGTAAAACGTAATCGCGACGTAACGATAACGAGGGATTTTGAACGATAATCGTAATTCGTAATACGGGCCCTGGATACTTCAAAAATACAGTAGATGGTTTACGTTCTCTGACTTCATTTATTACTTTATTCCTAGTGTCTAGGTCATAAAAGACCCGCCACTGAAGTCCCATTTCTGCAGGCAAATAGTGTCCGTTTGAAGTTTTTTTTTTTATTGTTTTATAAATGTTGATATTTGCTCTCAGCAATTAACCCATTCACGGCTAGCGTTGCTAAAACGCAACGTCATACCTAAGACTTTCTGGAACTTAACTGATAAAAAATTTAGATAAACTTAGTAATGAATTTCAGAGATATTTGAATTATCTAATCGACCTGTTTTTGGATTGTTTCAAATACATTTTCAAATATTCAAATATACGAAATTTTCGAAATTTTGAGGTAGCATTTTTGAAATATTTTAAAAAATTCACCAGAATTTAAAAATTTTCAAAATAATGTTAACTACAGGTAAATAAAGGTTCAAAATATATTCTGAAATGAACAAAAGGATTAGTTTTTTTTAGGTCAATTGTTTTTTTTTTCAATTTTTGTAAAGTTTTTGATTTTTATCTTTTTAGGGTTGGTTTGAGAAATTTTAATTTTATAAAGCGTATAGGTTATTTTGAAAAAAAAAATTAAATTAAAAAACAAAAAAGATTTTTGATTCCTTTTTTTTAATTTTTGAAAAAAAAAATTATTTTTTATGTCAATTTTTGTTTGCAGTTTTTGATTTTTATCTTTTTTAGGTTTTTTTTTCAGAAAAATTAAACTTATACAACATAGATAATTTTGGTCTTCATTTTCAGAAAAAAAAAACAAAGTTTGGGAAAAATGAGCTTTTTGCAAAAAAAATTAATTTGGCAAAAATGATTTTTGTTTTTTTTAATTTTTGATTTTTATCTTCTTAAGTGTTAACTTTAGAAACTTCAAATTTATACAGAGTATGTATGTAGGTAATTTTCGTGTTCATTTTTGGAAAGAAAAATAATTTTGAATTTTTTTTTTTTTGATTTAAAAAAAAAAAAAAAAGTTTAATTTTTATTTTAATTTTAAATAATGTTTTCATTACCAAGTGTATCTAGGTATATGTAATTATATTTCATAAAAATATTCATACAAAGTTCATGTATTCAATGCATAAGAAGAAAATTATATTTCATTCATTTTGATACTCCTTTCGGAGAGGGTTGCGAAAACGCAACACAAATTTGCTGGGAAACCAAAAGCTTTCCATTTTTTTTAATATTTCCTTTAGCTACATAAAAAACATCCAGTATATGAAATTTCAAGTTTTTTAGTCAACTGGAACTGGTAGTCGCCGAAAATGGGTTAAGTCAAAATTTATCTGAAATAGGTACCATTTTCTTGCAGTTATTTACTTTTTCGAAGTTTTTCAGAACTAATATAAATTGGAATGTATTTAGTCAATTCCTTTATTTATAATTAAATCTGATAAACCTCTAGATTTGTTTGTTCTCTTGATATTTTCTACAAACTTTAGAAAAACCAAACAAAAATTTAAGTCTTACAGATATTTAACTTTGAACTTTATTCTCTATACAAATTTCCTTCTTCTAATATAATTTCCTCGTCAGCATTTGTTCCATCAAATATAACAATGCCACCCTCTCCATCTAAGTATTCACTTTCAGAATATACTTCGCCTATTACGTAATCAGAAGAGTTGGCAGATTCCATATCTTCTTTAATAGGTTGTGTGTTCTGCTTCTTCCTTTTAGATGGACGTTGAGGAGTTGTTTTCACTTTGCCTTCTTTGCCTTCAAAATTAAAATGAATAATCTGTTAAAAAATAATTTAGTAAAATGTATTAATTTACATTCTGGGTGAGCATTTTTTATATGCGAATTTAATATCCCTGGCATGACAAAACTTCGACCACAAAATGCAACTGGACAAACAAATCTGTAACTCAAAAAGAATTTGCAATGGCTTTATCTAAGGTGTTTTCAAAACATCTTACGGTTTGTTATCAGAATGTCTAAGTAAATGCAGTTTGTAACAAGCTTTGCGCGTGAACTCTCTTGAACATTCATGACATTTAAAGGGCTTATTTTGGTCATGCTTGAGTAGGTGAGCTTTAAAAGATGCTTCATAGCTTGAGCTAAAGTTGCAATATTGGCATTTAAACTTGTTGGGTTCTGCGTGGACCTGAAAGAAATTCGAAATATGTTATGTACATAGATATAAAAAAAAACAATTCTTCTTACAGCTCTTTCATGAGTTTTAAGGTCGCTTTTGTTAAAGTAACCCTTATTACATATGGAACAAAAGAACCTCTTAACTTGGCCGTGAATCATTTGAGTGTGAACTGCAAGATTTCGTTTATTCTTCGTTACCTTGCCACACTGTTCACACTTTACTTCGGTGTGTTGGCTTTCGATGTGCTCTTTGAGGGCTGCCTCAGAACTGCAAGTTGATTTACATGTAGGACATGTTTTGCAATCTTCAAAAAAATGTATTTAATAGTTTTTAAGAAATATAGAACTAATAATGCAAGTAATTACTATTGTTGTGCTTTCGTGCAATATGCACAGAAAGTGACATTTGTGAAATACACAATTTTGAGCAAAAGTGACAAGAATATTCCTCATTATTTTCATGAGATTTAAGGTGTATGTTAAGCTTTGATTCGGTGGTGAACGTTTGAGTGCATACTTCACAAGTAAATTTGGTTGGATGACGTACTTTGTGAGCTCGTAAAGATGGCCATGTTGAATAGGATTGCTCACACGACTGTGAATATAATCAAGAACATTAACGAAATTATAACGAAATTTAATTAAATTCACTTACATCAATATTACACACATAATGCCTATTAATAGGAAACGATTTTTGTATGGGTTCTATAGAATTGTGCGTAAGAATGTGAGTTTTCAACTTTTTATACTCCGAATATGTACTCTCACATATCCAGCATTTAAAAATATTATCCTTATGAATTGCCCTATGCTCTTTCAAATTCTCTACGCTTTTGAAAGCAAGTTCACAAAACTCACAAGCATAAGCAATTTTCAAACACTTAATGACTACTTCTGCTTCTGGGCATTTACCATTGTCCGCATGAAACTGCAATTCAAATCGAATAGAAAATTAGACTCAATAAAATATTCTTCTTAAAAATCAACAATAATTCTTTACCATAGTATCATCTTCCGAAATTCCAATGAGGCCGCATGCTAAACATACAAAAACATCATTTTCTGTTTCTTGCTGATGGACTAGCTGCATGTGTCTTGTTAGAAGATGTCTATTGGCTAGAGATTTCTTGCAAATTTTACATTCATTCGTTTGCTCTTCGGTGTGATGTTGTTGCTTTAATTAATACAGAATTAGCAATTAAATTTTATTTAAAAAATTTTAATCAAAATCTTGTCTTACAATATGATTCATTAGCATTTGATTATACAAATAAGACTTTGAACAGTATGGACATTGATATGATCGAATTGCATCGTGTAGTTTAATATGATTGTCGTAAAGCTCTTTTGTTGTGCATACTCGATCGCATCTATTAAATAAATTTGTTTTTGAAGTTATCTTAAAGTTTTTATTAATAAGGAAATACAAGTATATCGGGACGTATTCATAGTCGTTTAGTAAACTCATGTTTAAAAAAACTACAATTTTGAATACAAAAAATTCAGTACATTAGGGTAGGTCAAATTAAATTCGCTAAATTTTGTCTTCTAACTTCGAGAAGTTAACAATTTTATTCACATAATTTGTACGGGAACAAAATAAAGATTAAAACTTTGGAATTGATTCTATTAAGTTCCTAAAAGTTGAAATTTGACATATGTTTGTGTGCTGCATAAGCCCACAAATCACAATTTTTAAGGGTTAGATAGATTGATTAAATTTGGCCCAACTTTGTGTACGCACATACTTACTTTTTACAAACGAACGAGTCATCCTTCTCATGAGCGAACATAATGTGTTCAAAAAAATTATTTTCATCAGAAAATAAAATATCACATATAAAACACGCTTTTGGCTTTTGTTTCTTTAAATGAAATTGTAAGTGAAAGCGATACCTGTTCAAATAAAAAAAAATAATTGCTTTATTAATGTTTGTATTATGTTATTTAAAATTAATAGAGTATGGCTGAGTTCCAAAATAAAGAAAATGTTTTGATGCGGAAGTAATGTCTACATTTTTCATACGCATCAGTAACGCAAACTTTATGCTTTGTAGAAATATTACAATCGAAGCAGCTTAAAATTTTTGGATGCGCAGTCTGCGCAGTAAATGCGCATCTGATGAATTTAGAACTCAGCCTATCTTTACGCCTGAAGACGAATTAAGGGAAAAACGCGGAATCGTTGGTACCTACTAGTTTGGTCAAATGAAATTTTAGTTCAACACCAAACCAGTTGGTTTTATCATGTTTTATGTCACCTTGTTTTTGATAAATTTGATAACTACCTTGTACTTAATCAATGTTCAAAAATAAAAGAATTTTATTAAGCTTTTAAAAAATCTGGAATACTTATATAACTCATACTATAGCCATACCGTAATCGCAATAAAGTAAACTAGGTAACCAGATTTACTTGACTTACCTTTTATTTGAAATGAACTTTTTGGAACACTCGGTGCATTCTTGTTGTAAACGACTGCCGATTTTATTTTTGTAGCAAGAATGTTTATTATATTCTAGAAACGATGAAAATCTCGAATTGCATTCCGGACACATACAGTAAATCGTAATCCTAAAAAATAGTATTATTATTTTATATTTTCGTATTTTTTATTAATAAACTTACGAATTCAAATCATAGTGATTTAAGACGACGTGTTGGGCGAGATTTGTTATTGAATCAAAATACTTAAGATTCTCACAGAAAATGCATGGATACTGTTCGGATTCAAATTGGTGATTTTCCATTACATGCATAAGCACAGCATCGTGACTGTTTAAAGCTTCCTCGCATAGCTATAGATAAAAATATATGGTACAAAATGTTTGTGGTACATGATTACTTTAAAAGTCAATCTATTAACTTACTCTACAAACGGAATTCTGGTCAAAGGCAATCCGCCTCAGGTCGCTTTTAATAACATTATGCAAATAGTCTTGCAAACTTATCCCATCCAGATTCGTTGCCTCTCCAAAGTTTTCTACATTTTCTATGGAAAGTGAAATAGTTAATTTGTTATTTAAAAATCTTTGACTAATTTTTAAATTACCTATTTTGTATGAGGAAGTACGTACCTTCAGTTTCCTTGAACCCATAAAATTCTTCGTTGTCTGTGCATGCGGACTCTTCAATAAGCTCTTCAAAGTCTTCTTCATTCTTAATTTCATATTCGATTTCTTCAATTATCATATCGTCATCGCTGGGCGCTTCTTCTTTGATATCATCTTCATCTTCTGTCCTGTTTATGATCTCTATTTCATTGCTTGCATCATTCTCGATAAATTTTAACTTTTCTTCTTTATAGAGTTCAGCATCATAGAGTTCTATAAGCTTGTTAACGCAATCATCGCATAGGGCTTGAGTTGTATTGGGATCTCTAACAACGGAGATCTCAAAGTGTTCGGCCAGAAGTTTGTCCAGTTGCAGTTCGATGCCAGTTTCATCGAAAATCGATTGGAACTCATTTGTGAGTGAAACATTACATCGCAGGCATTTGAACTTCATATTTTATATTTAAAATATTTGCATTTATCTTAATAATAACCGTCGTCGCGCCGGTGGTTAGAAAAGAATCTATTCTAACAAATGAACTACTTGAGATATTAGAAAATTTGTGAAGGCCATTTAAATAAATAGGTAAGGTTTTGTATTTATTAGGGCTTCGACGACTAACCACAAATTTATTTTCTGAATCAATTATGTATGTATAATTTGTATGCTTATCTTATTCAATGGTAATAATAATAATATAAACAAAAATTAATAATTATTTTTCGAATAAAGTTTTCAATTTAATAGGGTTTTTTTCAAGCAAACAAATTTTCTATTTCTACTTGTCAAGCTTGACGGATGAAGAGCATTTTTGGCGTTCAGGTTTGAAGTGTCAGTGAAAGTCAGTGCTGGCTCTCTGCTACTGTTGCCTTATTTCTGATCGCACAATACTAATACCTATTGTAAAATTTCAAATTTATTATATTAAGCCCAGTGCAGTGGTGCGTTTGTTTTCTGTAAAATGTTAACTATTGTTAACTCTGATCGTTCGTAAAATCGGGAAGTGTAACATTTGTTAACACTATGACGTCATAAAATCATTCCTGAATTCCAGTGTTGATGTGTCAGAATGTTACACTTTTGAACATTTTCCAACTCATCTCGTCGATATGAATTGAAAATGTTGAACTATCAAAAGCCGCTGAATTTGGATTTTCATTTTGTGGTTATCTTTTGTTTACTTTTTCTCCTTTCGATTACTTAAGCCTAGTACGCAGATCGGGAAAAGACAAATTTTATCTCTACAATTCTAATCTCTACAAAAACGATGGAAAAATCGCGCAAAATAAGTGTTTTTCTTCTTTTTTTTTCTTTTTGTAAAATTATCGATAAATAATAGTTGATCGTGTTTATCGTGCAAAATTATTGACCTGTCAAAATTTTTCCCGCAAAATAATGCTTCGAACATTATTTTTCCTGGCAAAATTTAGTGGAGACTTCACCCTAGAGCCGGTATAAATGTCACAATTTTGCGCGTGAACTGCGTACTGACTGGAAAAAAAACTGAAGACAAAATTTGTCCTGGGACAAATTTTGTATGAAAAGAAAAATTTTTCCCGATCTGCGTACTAGGCTTTAAATTTCGGTATTTTTACTTGAGATATATAGGTACTTTATGACAAGTTATGGATTTGTAAAAAAAAAAATGAACTCGAGATAACAATCAAACTTGACATTACGATGATAGGGAAGACGAAAAAAGTGGGTCTCGCAATTCTGTCCGTCTGTCTGTCTGCCTATCTGTCTGTCTGTGGACTCGCCTACAGCCTAAACCCAATGGCCGATTTTGATTTAACTTGGTTTAAAGTGTTTTCGGGACATTACCCCGACACGTTTTTTTCCTTTTATTTTTAGGACCAAAAATAACGGTACCTGCCATATAATTTTTTTAGCACTTTTGCAAAATCTTATTTTTCTCAAAAATGGCTCGACAGATTTTTCTAAAAGAATCAATAAATTTTATTAGGTACATGCTACATTTTTGTAAAAATTAAATTGCCAAAAAATGGTTTTAAATGGAATAAACTGATTTCGATAATTTTTTTATGGAGAATCTTCTGCAAAATATAAATAGTTTTGTATACCAACATTTTCCAAAAATTTTTCAAAATTTTTTTTTTGAAAAACAAATATTTCGAAAACTATTTGGTTGATTTTTATGAAACTTGGCACCAAGCGGTTTTTTAACATTATCTAAAATATTTTATACAGAACTTTGTCTTATAATCAAAATTAACGGTACCTTCCATATAAATGTTAAGAAACCGTTACAGAAAATATAAATTTTTTCGAAAACGACTCCTACGATTTTGATTAAAATTGTTGTGAATACTAATATTAGTATGGTCTACGATCGGCCAAAAACAAAATTTACAGTTAGCCATTATTAATGGTACCTATCATAGACTATCTCATTATGTGTCAAACCCATTTAAATTAAATTTTTTATACAAAATATTCTCAAAAGTTGAAATCATACTGCATATCAAAATTTCCAAAAAAAAAAAATTTTGGATTTTAAAAAAATATTCAAATTTTTTTTTTGAAAATTCGATATTTCTAAAACGGGTAGATAATTTTTTTCGAAATTTAATTTTTAAGTCGACATAAATAAATACTAAGAAAAGTGTGTACCAATTTTTTCTCTTAAAAATGTTTACAAAATTTTATGTATAAAAAACTAATTTAAAAAAAAAAAAGCTCCTACGATTTTGAATTTTTTTTTTTCAGAAACTAAGATTAATTAAAGAAATCAAATGGTGTACTTTTTTTAGCTCTCAAAACAATTTAAGAAAACTTTTTTAATAAATTTATTTCGAATTATGACCCGCCGTATAGTTAGCAGCACTAAGTGAGGAATTTCAATTTTTTTTTATTCCTATAATTTGAAAAACATTTGGAAAAATTTGGAAAACCATTTTCAGAGTTTGGAAAACCTTAGTTAATTAGTTATTAACAATTAAAGGTTAGGCGTATAGTTAGCAGCACATAGAAACAAAGTTAGGGTTTTTTGGTATCAATCGATCGGGAATAGTTTTGTGAAATTTGGAAAACAATTTTTAGAATTTGGAAAAGCATGGTTAAGTAGATAATTAACAATAATGTAAACAAAATGACAGTTCTATAAACAATTACAATTAACGCAAAACGTAATGTAACGGAGCCACCATCGCCGCGACAATAGAAATTTTCTTATTTAGCTCCCTACAGGCATCCAAGCAAATCAGTTTCACCATAACCTCAAACCGAAATCCTTGAGTAGAATGAGTTCAACTCAAAATTCTTTCACCGTCGCGTCGCGTATTAAGAAAATATCTATAATGAGTGGGAATAAGAAAAGAGAAGATAGTCGTTTTCCTGAAGCATTTTTTCCGTCATTATGATGATCACAATGGCTTATAAGATGAAGAAACAAATCCTTTCAGTTCAATCCACCCTTCCCCATATCTCATACCTTTAAAATCCATCTATTTCTCACTCACACAAAAAAGTCTATTTGCTGAATCTAAAAATTTTGATTGAAACTGGCGCACATAAAATTATCGTGACTCACTTGATTAAAATATCTCGAAAGCCCGGACTCAATTTAACGCATTACCCCTTCACAAAAGAATGTTCTGGTCCCAGATAAATAAAAATGTTGTTTGCAATATATCTATTTTTGAAACCGATTTATCTGAACCTTAAGTTTGTGATAGAAAATTTTTATTAATAAGCCTTTTGTGTAAAAATTGTGAAATATAATTTAATCTAAGACACATTTTAAAGTTTGAAATTTGGTGAGCAATTTTGTCAGCAGTTTGCAAGTGCGTATATAAATAACAACGATAAAAGTAACGCCCTCTAACGGCAAATTTGAAATCAAAACTAGACCTTAATATGGCATTTTAGTTATTCATTTGCTTTAATAAAGCAAAGTAGCTGTACGAAGTATTAACAATCTGCAAACAAAATAAATTGAGAAAAATATTTACAATTTCTTAGTTCCTATTCTAACTTACCGATGTAAAAGCAGCCAAATCGAAGTGATAACAACGATTGAGAGATCTTACTTTGATTGGATTGCGAAAACGCAGCATAGTTAATAGCACAAGTCTTCGATTAATTTTATTCCATGCTATCCAGTTCGATGAATAAAGTGAATGTGACAATCTATAACTTGTCAGAGTTACTTCATTCGCGAAATAGCAAATAAAAAAAATCTGCGATAGCATAGCCATTTGATAAATGCTGAATTTCAAAAAAGCTTTCGTATCTTCGCTAAATGAAGTCTGTAAAAAAATAATAGATACTAAATCAAAATATGAAATATGGAGTAAATTCATAACTTACAAATGATATGGCATAAAAATTACAACACAAAACCAACATTGAACAAAATATTTGCAACGAAACAGGAAAAGCTATTGCAGTCTCCAATTTCTTAACAATTTCATAGACTTCAGCATGAAGCCGAATACAATTTTTCAATTCGATATTTATCGCCATGTCACTGCTTGAGTTGTTTCCAATTCTTTCCAAACGGTATTCCAAAATTTCCAACTGCCCTTGAATAAACATCAAAAGCGACGTACACCAAGAGTCGAAAGCAATATTTAAAAAACACATATACCCCACAGAAATAAAAGAATAGACTTTCATTATCATGAAATTCGTTGGGTCCTCCATGTCAAAAGGTGTATACAATGTAGCTGGGAGTTCTTGTGAGTTAAATATCTGCTGCAGTACAAACGCATTAATCAATGACAGAAAGGAAACATAACCGTACGAATTTCGAACATTTTTGCTCATTTCTAAATTTTTCAAGAATATATTGTTTTCAGCTTCATTTAATGGGTTGAAAACTTCTTTGTGCAGAATAGTTGCTAGTTCTCGAAAGAGTGAATAGTTATGTTTGACGTAGACAAATTTAGCCATTGCTCCAAGCAATGTACCCAACATGTAGAAAGACTTCATAATTTTATCCAAGATTGAGGGTAGAGTGATGAAAGATATGAAAAGACCAAGATTATAAACTCCTATCGTCAGCAAAGATAGTGTCCCATAAATTCCGTAGGCTATCTTTTTAGTCGTTGAGTTGTTTGTTGATATTTTAAATGCACCTAGTTTCTTGAATAAGTCTTCTTGAAACTTGTAAAACTGTTCGACTTTTTCCTGATGGTCAGAGTTCATCTTATTGACTGGGATTCAAAAACGACTTTGTTATGGCAAAAGTTCGTAACAGTTTATATACCATATGAACTTAATGAGCGATATGCTTTTATTTTAGTTCATAAATAATTCAGTGGAACAATTTGGCAATAATTGCATGAGGATTTCATATTTAACTATGCAAGCGTAGGGACAATACTAACAAAATAGCCATGGAGCTAATTATTTAAATAATAGCCGAAGTCGGCCGATTAAATGTTTTTGCTAGCTTAACCTGAAAATCTGAGAAAGTCTCAGTGGGGCTACCCATTTTTTACATTCAGTTTACCTACTTCACGTCTCAATTCAATTTGGAGTTAGTTATAAAAATAAAACTGGTATACCTATATGTATGTATAAAAATAAAATCTGTTAAAAATGAAAGTGTGTTAATGGATTAGAACTCAACTTAAATGAGACTATATATCTTATCGGCTACCCAACTTCGCCAGTGTTTTCCAGGCGGAATTGCTGGCAATTAGGGAAGCATGCAAGATACTCAAACGAGACCCTAACCACAACCGTAATATTGCTATCCTGACAGACAGTCAGGGAGCCGTTAAAGCAATTGCGTCGCCACTATCGTCTTCCAAATTAGTTCGACAATGTCGTGATGAGCTTGCAAGCCGAAATGGGAACCTCATGGTCTCTCTTATCTGGTTTCCGGGTCATTAGGGCACTGAGAGAAACGAGCGGACAGACGAACTGGCCAGGCAAGGATCAGCCCTTCATAACTCTTTTGCGGAAAGAGTCAATATTCCTCTTGTGGTTATGAAGGGCAATATATTCTCAATTTTTCTAAATGAACCCAACCGTAAGTGGCGCAGTTTAGCTAAAAAAAAAAAAAAAAATAAATTTGATGGCACAACAGCTCATGAAGAACTAGGGCCTAGTGACTTACAACTCTCAACCATTCCTGTGTGCGTGCCTGCAGGAATGGAGGGGACCTACAGTTTATTGCCGAATCCGAACGGCTAACGAGCGGCACTTTTCTGTGACAGGAGATACTCTTGGAGGATTTGTCAATTCCTCGCAAGAGGTAGTAGCCGTTTTTTCTTTTAAATAAATAGGTGGCGAGGCTGGGGATCGAACCTTAGACCTCCGGCATGACAGTCCATCGCACTAACCATCACGCCACGCCTACGCAGTTTAGCTAACTGCGTCATATATCTAGAAAGGCGTGGCCCACCTATAGCAAAAACCGTACAACTGACCTGAGCCCTATTTCATACAAATTGACAGGTGACAATTCTACAAATTTGTCACTCTTGTCTGATAAATTTGTATTTCGTAAAATATTGACAGGTGGAAAATTTGTCAGAAAAATACAATTGACTAGGTTATATTTCAGAGATCTCGGAAGAATCTGTATTCTCAGAAATATAAACACAATTCCTCACAAAAATGTCTCCATTTTGCTGTCAAAAAACTGAGAAAGGTTTTTTTTTGGATTCGTTGCTAAATTATTTTCTGTCGCCGAAATCAAATAAGAAAGAAAGGAAAAGCAAGTGTTTTTGAGGAATCTTGTTTATATTTAATGCTCCTGCTCTTTCAAAGTGACGGAGGAAAATTACTGAGCGCTCTGAAATATAGACTGACCAAATGGCAAATTGCAATTGGTCATGACAATTTTGTCATTGCCGTGATAGTGGAAACAAAGGGATGACAAATTTGTCATGACAATTGTCATATTTCGACAAATTTGTCGTGAAAATTTTGGCATTGTATGATCTTGAAGTTTATCATTGCCTACATAACTTTATGCAGTGCCCACGTCGAATAACGATGAAAAATGGAACAAAAACTGAGAATCGGCATCACTTTCACTTGAAAAAAAAAATATTATTTAACATTTTAGCTCAACTTCTGTCTTTTTATTGTCAACACTTGACCGTAACTTAGTTTCCTGTCACAACTGTCAGTTAATAATACCGACAAATATGTAAATTGTATATTTTTGTTTCGTTTCATAAAAGAATTGTCACTACAAATTTGTCAGAAAATTGCTGAAAATAGTTGAAATTTCTTTATGAACCGAAAAGTTGACAACTGTCGGGTATTTTGCGACAATTCTACAAAATTGTTTATGGAACGTATTTTGACAATTTTGAAGTTGTAAATTACAAAATTGTCACCTGTCGCAATTTTCAGTGTATTTCATAAACATCCCTGACCTTTTCTGGCCACTGGCCGATCGGAGAACATGCGGCGGAGCTGGGCATCTCTCACAATACTCACTATATTAGCTGAAAGGACCAGCAGGAAAAGGAAACTGTCGTTCATTTCCTCTGTAAAATTTTTGATTGTTTAAAAAGTGTGTTTTCTTTAGGAGTAGATATGCATCTTTAAAATAAAGACAAAATTAGATATCGGGCGATTTTGGGCTAGAAAAATTGAAGTGCTTCGATGCCTGGCAACCCTGATTTACCTTCAAATCAAAGGCATAGTCCCCTTTCACACGAAGATACTAGTTGCTGGTGATTTTTTTGACGTTTTCTTTAATTCTCCTTAGGGGCCGGTTATAGCGATCAGAAAAAACGCATCAGAAAAAAATTCTTTTTGATAATTTAATGTTTTATCATACGATTTTATATATGAAAAGAATTTAAATCGATGAAAAACCACTTAAAATATTTATTTCATAAAAAAATTTTTTGTTGGAGGAAATACTTTCTCTAAGAAAAGTACTTATTCATTTTTCTGATGGAAATTCCGTACGAAAAACGAGTTTCTATCAGAAAATGCTTTCTGTAGGACAAATATGTCCTCCAAAGAAAATTTTTTTTATGAAATAAATATTTTAAATGATTTATCATCGATTTGTATCCTTTTTATATTTCAAATCCTATGATAAAACATTAAATTATCAAAAAGATTTTTTTTCTGATGCGTTTTTTCTGATCGCTATAATCGGCACCTTAACAATTTCTTGTACCTTTCACACGCAAGCAACAAAAACCCGGAGATTTTCTTTATTTTCCTTTTAAACTACCTTGGTTGAACGCACACAAACGTAGTGTGAAGAGAAACGTCAAAAAAATCTCCTGAATTTGTTGACCGGGGAGATTTCATTTCCCCCTCTTTCTTCCTGCCCTTCTCGCCTATGAACTAATTGTTGCCGGCAACTCAGTTGCCCTGTGTGAAAGGGGACATACAGATATTTTATCCATCAGTTTTGTGATTCTGATTTCAAGACGCGGAATCCAATCAACATACAACTTAAATTTTAGAGCAGACCAATTTTTTATTATTTCTTTATTTTGTCTTATAACTTTTGTGTGATATAAGCAATAAAATATTTAATGCAATTACTTGTACATTTGGTCTGTCTCATTTTTATTTCTAATCAAAAAATAATTATAATATTTATATATTTTTATTTAAAAACTACAATAATTCATTGAATTCAATAATATTTTTGTAATAATATAACATAATGTAATGTATCTATATAATATTTTATTTTTAAAAATATATTTTTTTGTAAATATGCGCTTGTATAAAAAAAAATTTGCACTAAAACAATAAATTCTCCTTCACCTTGATTTTTATTTTTCACGTTAGGTTACAAAATTTCTTCCGTATTGTTTTGTTTAAATAAAATGCAAATCTGAAAGAACAAGTTTAAAAAGGAAACATGTATTCGATATAATTTTACTCTTTTCCATTTAATTTTTTAAACTTGTTTTTTTTTTCTTTTGAGTACAGCGAATTGTAATAAAGTAGGCATGTTTTGGTATTTATTGCTTTTGTGGTCGGTCCATTGGTGGAATATGCATATTATACTCTTTTAGTAATACATTTTTTTTTTATTTGGATTAGCTTAGAAATAAAATTAATTTTGTTTTTCTTATACTTTTTGATGTATATCTACTTTCTTTTTTTTAATTATCATTTTTATTAACGGCTTTCATAAGTACTTTTCCATTTTGTACTTCAAGTGCATAAAGACTTCCATCTTTAATTTCGTTGTTTAGAACTTCATCGGTTATGGTGACATGAACGCCGGAAGGTCCAGTTATGTAAACCGGTGTTTTAGATGCATCATTAAATATATTTGAACCACTTCCTGAGTATTTTGATTGCATACCTTTCATATGGAATTAATTTAATGTAGTGCTTCAAATTTATTTTAATAGTATAGATATAGACAATTTAACATACCCCAACCTGGATAAACACTCCCATCAACTCCACCATTCATATTTGAGCTGCTGGCACTCAACTCATAAAAACCAGGCAATTTGAATATTTTCTGAGTGAGTTCCTTGGATGAGTTTGATGTTAGATAAATGGCATTATAGCTACTGCCATCTAAACTTATGTAAATGGTAAGACGTGGGGCTATAGCTCTGAAATATTTCGGAAGTCTAAAATAAGATTACAAATGATAAAAAAAATACACCTCAGCGATCCTTACTTGGCATGAAGAATGTTAAACATACGAATACCGTCGGCAAGACCGCATATTTGGATTAAATCTTCTTTGGACATTCTGTAAGGAAAAAAAAAAAAACAGGTACGTTTTAGTTTAAAATTAAAAAAAAAAAAAAAAAAGACAAGAGCCTAAAATACTGGTTGTGAAAGAAAATTTTCTAAATATATTTTTGTTGGATTTTAAACGAAATAAATAATAAAATGAGTTGGAGTAAACCGCTTTGGTGTTTAGACAATTTCAGAAGCTCTTTAGCAATTTATTTCTAACTAGCCGACCCGTCCCAACTTCGCATGGGTATAAAAAAGTTTCGTAAAAACAGGAAATATGTCAATCTCATGCTTGAAATGTATTGAAACAGGAAATATGTCAATCTCATGCTTTCACAACTATAATACATATTGGCCGCGTTCGAGGGGCAAGCCAAACCTATCCGGATAGGTTTGTGTTGTTGTAATGCCATAGGAAAATTCAGCTGATGAACCAAACAGCTGTTGTCAAAAACAAATCTATAGCTAATAGCTATTCTAAAATTTTCGGGATACTAAACTATCTGATGTGCAATTTAAGGAACAGCTGATTACAGCTGTCTTTTGGTTTTCGGGTGTCGCTTGAGTAGTTGTTTGTTTTTATTTTTTGTTGTTTATTTTTGGCACATATATATATACAAATTGTTGCAAATATAAACAAAATGAAGATATCTGTCAATTGGACGGACACAACATACGTTTTTGAAGACACAGCAGAGATCTGGGAAAAAAATAATATCTGGTACGTACTTAAACTTTTGTCAGCTCTTTTGATTTTTGATAGGTTACCTATCCGGTTCGTTCGAAAACTTATCAGATACTAAAGTACCTCAGATAGCCTATCTGTGTACCCCCCGAACGCGGCCATTGAGTAGGATTAGAAGATTTAGGATTTACTTTTCAAACCCAAAAAGAATCGAACAAGTCCGGAGCACTCATATTTGGGAAAAAAAAAAATATTTAAAATAAATTTATTAAGCTCTTTAGAATATAATTTCGATGACAACTCACTATTTTTCAACGAAGCCGATATTGCATGCATTATAGACAGCTTGGAACAGGAAAAAAGTGCAGGAAGTGACGGGATAGAAGCTGAAATTATAAAATTTGGCAAAGAAACACTGACCCCAACACTGACAAATCTTTATAATGCTATAATAAGAACGCAACAAATACCAAATCAATGGACAAAAAGTATCATTATATTGCTACATAAGAAACGGGACAAAGAGGACATTAACAATTATAGACCAATAAGCTTAATATCGACACTATATAAACTTTTTTCAAAAGCAGTTTACAAGAAAGTAAAACTCTCTCTCAATGTCAAGCAACCTAGGGAACAAGCCGGTTTTAGGGAGGGTTTTTCAACAACGGACCATCTACAGACTATAAATCAACTAATGGAAAAATTTAACGAATATAAAAAACCCCTCTACCTCTTATTCATTGATTTTAGCAAAGCGTTTGACACTATAGAACACAAAAGCATATGGACAGCTTTAAGAAATCAGAACATTAACCCGATATTCATTCAGACCTTAAAAAATATATACCTCAACAACACCGCAAAGGTAAAAACTGACAAAATTGGACGAGAATTTCAAATAAAAAGGGGAGTACGACAGGGAGACCCAATATCTCCGCCACTTTTCTCTGCAGTACTTGAAGAAATATTTCGAAAACTTAATTGGACACAAAGGTTTGGACTAAATATATGGGGAGAGAGACTCAACAATCTAAGATTTGCCGATGACATAGTCTTGCTTTCCGAAACACCGGAAGACTTAGAAAAAATGATAAACGAACTTTCTATTGAATGCAATATACACGGACTCAAATTAAATCTAAACAAAACAAAAGCTATGACGAACCATATAAGGAAAGACATATTAATAAAAAACGAAAAAATAGAATATGTTGATGACTACATATACCTTGGACAAGTGAAATCTTTCACGAACCAAGAGGAAAAGGAAGTAAATCGCCGAATAACGAATAGCTGGAAGCAATTTTGGAATATCAAACAAATCTTAGACTCAAAACTCGGTAAAGACACACAAAAATATATCTTGGACTCTACGATACTTCCAGTAATGACATACGGATTGCAAACTATAGGACTTACATCAAATTCCCTTGAAAAACTCAGGATATGTCAAGTAAAAATAGAAAGAAGACTACTCAATATAAGGACTATTCAAAGAATTAAGAACGATGAAATAAGAAGAAGAACAAATATTACAGACGGAATCCAAAGAATAAAACAATTGAAATGGAGTTGGGCCGGTCACATCTCTAGATTACAAGACAATAGGTGGACAAAAATAACAACGAAATGGACCCCACCAAATGAAATTAGATCAAGAGGAAGACCAAAGAAACGATGGATGGACGATCTTATACAATTCAATAACAACTGGTACAATGACGCAAAAAACAGAGACATATGGACTGCAATGGGGGAGGCTTATGCCGGATTGACCTAAATTGAAAAATATTACATCTAGAACTTCTATCAAAAAATTTAACAAATTTAACGATTAAAGATAAAAAACAAAAATTTAATCTTCTTAAAATATAGATATAATGTACAAATTTAAGTAAACACAAAAAAAAAAAAAAAAAAATTGTAAATGTATTTGAACTATATAATGGTAAATAAAGCTTTTAATAATAATAATAATAATAATATTAAGCTCTGACTAGCTAGCTGTAATTGTACAACTTTAATTTTTGTTTTCATTCATAAGAGTTGCAATGTCTGATTTATTGTTTACAAAAATTCGTGCTGTGCTGTGTCACATCACACGCGCCGGGGATTACTGACCACTTTTGCGGTTGCTTGTAAAGTGTCAGTCAAATTTATTGGTCGCACGATACATATCAGTATTTCAACTATACTTGTTTTTTATTAAAACAAACCACAAACACTATAAGACTAGTTTCTAAAAATAACTTCAAATTTGTCTTGTAATCCCGCAACAAAACTCAATTTTACATCAACCTTGACAGTGAAATCGCACTTCAAAGTCGGTTCTTGCATAGAAACACAACAATAACATCAAAACTTACCGCAAAACATCTGAACCGGAGAAATGTGCAAAAGTAGAAACATACGTTGTTAATCGATGGTAGGTAAGCCATTGAGTAACCTGAGCTGGTGTTGATTCAGCCATTATATTTGGTGATTGCTAGAAAATTAAAATTAAATAAAAATTATTTAAAAAATTAATTTTTGTCAATAAAACTGTATATATGTACATAATCATCTAATTCCACTTGTTGTGGTGAGACCATATTTGCGTCCATTAGCTTCAAATTATTGGTATTTGTTGATGTTACACTATTTATTGCTATCGGGCTAGAATTGGCTGTTGGTGAAACATTGGCATATGGCAAAATCCCATCGTATTTTGGTATATGAACTGGGGAATTTGGCCAAAGTTTCATACTGGAAATAATTTTAAAATAAAATTAAATTATTAACAAAATAAAAAAAAAATAATAAAAATAGGTAACAATAAAATAAAAAAATTATAAAAGTAAACAATGTAACAACTACACTAACAACTTTGTGTCACCGGCTACTCTGATCCCTCATTGGAAACTGCATGTTGATATGAATATTAAAAGCTATATAATTCCACTTAAACCAGATACTTGGTGTGGTTTTATTTTTTTTCTTTTATTTTGTTTTGTAATGTTAAAGACGAGTTTTGCGTACCCCTTTCCCCTTTGTTAAAACTTTTTCTGATACTCGTTGTTGCGTGCATAAAAATACCTCCTTTCAAGCTTATTAAAAACGCAATTTAACCAATTGCATTCAAGTACAGTGCGGTTAACTTGGTTAGACCAACATACATTATACAGCCCCTTCGAATATTTCATTTTTGTTTAAAAATGACTAACTATTTTGATTAAATTTTGGAATTTCTGTTTAAATAGCTTGGACAAAATCTGCTTTTAAATTCTGTTTGCTAAAAACTCGTACACGGTATATTGGACGGGTTTAAGGAAAGCGGTGCTACAGTTAGTATAAATTCTAGTATATGCAAAAGGGTGGAGCTTATTTTGGCAATGTTCGAGTTTCTTTCTTGTGTTATTTTGAATTTTTTTTTATAAACTAGAAGAAATTTAAGCATTTGGTTTTCAGTGTTTGACTCAAAATTAATAAATGCATTGAATATTTAAAATAAAAATGGTACTTATTAACGTAAATTACAAAAAAAAAGTAGTTAAACCCAAAAAACTATGTTTTTTTTTCCTAATTTTTGAGTTTGAAATGAAATTGTTCAAAAACTAGAACAACTTTATTTAAAAAGAAAATTCAAGAATGGATTCCTGGCTTCGACAAAAGGTATAGGATTTTATTCTAAAAAATTTCGTTGAATTTTTATGAGTCGTTTTCTATTTCAAGTCAGTTTTTTTGAAAAATTGCCCCTCCCAATTAAACGGGGGGGGGGGGGGGTATAGACTACCCCCTCCACAGGATTTTTTTCTTCTTTTGACCCAACTTATACGCTCTAGTATTTTTATGCATTTTGTGGCAAGAACCACTGAAAATTATACTACTTGTTATTATACATTTATTATTGCTAAATTTTTAATATCTGTATTTTCGAAACTGTTGGATCTACATAGATGGTTCTGGGCTCAAATTGAAGAACATTTAATTACTTTGAAACCTTAGAGCAAAGTTACGGTCGAAAAACTAATATTTTGGGGTTAAAATTGCCAATAACTGAAAAAAGCTCAAAAATTTCGCGTTTTTTTTTATTTTAGACCATGATGCGATAAATATTTAAACTCTGAAAAAATATTCTTATCCGCTTGTTATTTATTTTCCGTTCGTGCAATTAAAAAACGATAAATTCTTATTTATTTATTTAAACTAGGATAGTTATCTGAGTTTTATTTTTTATATATTTATCCATTTGTTTGGAGCAAGTCGCCCTAAGTATTTTTTATAATTATTATGTCTCTATATCATGAAAAATTTTGAATACTCATCAACCAGGAATCTTAAAGAGTGCGTTCAAAATATAGGATCACCTCTGAAAGAAAACATACATATAAGAAACTAAGCTACTATGTTTTTCGAAACAAGTTTTACACCATTCTTCCATTCTAACCTCAAAAATATGTTTTTAGAGCCATTTGCTGAAACTAAAATTAAATATTTAAGTTTAACATAAGAGCTTATGTGACAGTTTACGCTGAGGAACAAGTAGAACATAAGCGTTTAAGTTGAACATAAATATTTAAGTTTCGTTTCAGCAAATGGGCCTTAATAACATAGCACCAATTTATTTCCCAATTGAGCAAAAAAAAAATTATTTAAGTGGTTCAAATCAAGAGAACCTCACTGTGTATATTATAACCAACAATGCTATTTAGCTTAAGTTGTGCATTTTGTGTCTACAGGTTATTACCCTAAGTTTGTTTGGTTTTATTTTATTGGTTTGAATAATAACCGGCTTATGAGTTTGCAGAATTTTCTCCTGTTTAGTATTTTTTTGTTGTATATTTTGACCCAAATAAAAGTGCAAAACCTCTTAAGTTATGCATATGTATAGGTTACCTAAAATGCAGCATTTAAGTTTTGTTAGTATACAGAATTTAGAGGTATTTTTAGCACTCACATTGTGGTAACATGATGTTTGTAATTCACATTTCAAGAGGATTGATTTATGTTTTGTTTTTTGTATCCTTAATTTTGGAATAACTATTTAAATCAATAAATTGAAAATAAAGTTATAGGTAAATTATTCTCTCCCAAAAAATGAATATCCTATATTAAACATAAAAATACCTATACAAATTCCCAGATTAAGAAACTTAACTCCTATAGCCTATAGTTTGAATGCAATATCTTGTTTGTATTCAAAGTAGATAGTTTATTAGGATAGGAATACGAATACCTTTAGACTGGAACCAAACTTTAAACAAAAATAGAAAATTAAAAATTATTTTCTAATGAAAATGACCCCTGTGTCTATTATGAAATGTAAATCAACAAACAATACCTAAAAAAAACAAGTTCGACTATCAAGTCTTTTGTTTTGAACTTTACAAAGAATGTTGATGATATTTTAGTTCAAAATAAAGTATATTGGCAGAAAGTTTAATGCAGGTAAAGGAAGTTAAGGCGTCTGCATTTTTTCCTAAGCCTACGTACATACATATGTATAAGATAAAGGGATCGGGATAACTACTTTACATATATTTGCTATTTGAGAAAATATAGAAAAATACTCGTATCGTATAAATAACTATGAAAATAAAAGGCCATGTTTAGAAAAATGAGATCTTAAAGATCTCACTAAAATAAAATGTACGACTGGTTCAGACGAGTTTCTTGGTTCAAGCGGCTGAGATATCAAAAGGTTTACCTATTAGTCCAGTAATATTAGGATAAAAACAGCCAAATTACGGAAAAATCGCCGGAAAGCTGGATTTTGATATACAGCCTTCCGATCTTGTTCTTAAGAAACTGTAAAAAGTCCCCATCGATAGGAGCGCCGCAATTTCAGCAATTTCTTCCTAACGGTACCTTGTACAGAAAAAATGTTGATGACAAATTTATAGATTAAAAAATTTTCTACAAAAAAGATTATAACACTTTTTTCCATAAAAGTAACGGTTTTCGAAATAATTCAATCGGTAGAGTTAAGGTTTTCAGTTTTCTATACAAATGGAGAATGCACATAAATTTACAGGATGCTTTGCATGTGGTGAAAAAAAGCTAAATGGTAAGTTGCGTCAAAACAAAAAAAAACTGTATGGAGGGGGTCTATTCCCCCCCCCCCCAGATAGGTGGGAGGTGCAATATTCTAAATATCCGTCTCATTTTTTTAATTTATTTATAATACAGTTAAAAATTTTTAAAACTAATTTTAACTAAAATAAGAGCAAGAGCAGCAAAGGGTTTTTGTTCTTGTAAAATATAGTATAGTATAGATAGTAATTTTTGGGTAGCTATAAGAATTTCTTTTAATTTATCGATATTAGTTTGGCCTGGTTCTGTGAGGAGTTCCAGTACGTTTGGGTTAAAACTGTTTTGGAGGAGAAAAGATTTTAAAAATGGCTTAGCAAATGCATTTCATTTGCAGTGTGGAAGCAGGTGGGCGTGGGGCAGATTGGTGAAAATTTCCTTTTGAAAAAGTAAGGGTACATCTATAAATATGGTAGAAATTCCAGTTAGCCTAATTGAGAATTTTCCTGATATGTTATAGAAATTATAATACAAAATAAATATTCTTAAAACTTTGTGAAGCAACGTGATTACGGGTCAGCTATTATTGAGTGATTTGGTTAATCTCACGAACTCTAATAAGTTCTATTGATTTAATAGCTTTAAAAAAAACATTAAGTTACTTTCAAAAAACCAGTTTCTATTTCAAACTTGTTTCCCTTAGTTAAGTTGAATATTATTTATTTCAATTTCTTCAGAGTGATTTCTCATAACAAAATTAAAATTGCACGTGATCGCCCACACCCAACATCCAGCTTCATTAAATAAACAAGTCCAACGCTAATTTACTAGGAATGTTCTTAATTAATTCAAATTGATAAAAATTGTTTCTTCCACCAATAAAACACAGACACAAAATCGAATAAATTGAAATAAAGAACAATAAAAAAAATAAAGAATAAAAACTTACTATTCAGGGCTGTAGCAACCAGCCGATGATAGTAAAGTGTCCAATGGTATATCATTCATTATGGTGCATTCATAGCTTGGTTGAAACTTCTCCTGCTCTGATACAGGTCTTCGTTGTATTTTCTCGCGATCCTGTTTATGTTTGCGATCGGCTCCTTTTAATTTGAAAACCTAAATCAAGAAAAACCTTTGCATATTAGTTTTTTTTTTTAAATTAATTCTTAACCACTTCTCGTTTTTCACCTTTATCTGACAAGCTGCCGCGTGAATGGCTTGTTTTCCAATTACACCACTTCCCCCTCCACTTCCACCTGCACCTCCTCCTACTCCTACTCCTCCTACTACTAAATTATTACAATTCGTTGTACTATCGCCACCTGCTGGCGAGTTATTTGCATTTTCTATATACGTTTCAATTTGTATCCTGAATGGGACACCCTTTTCGCCACCATGCTTCTTTGGTGTAAACTCTGTCGAAATACAATTGACCCTTATGTAGACACCCACCTCCTTGAGAGGATCCCAAAACACTTCGACGGTATTTAGGAAATTTTGATTCAATGGCTGGGACACGTGACACAGACCGTAGGACAATGGGACATCAACTTCAATGATCCTTTCACCTGGACGTGAGGCTTGCCATTGTTGCATTTGCTCACGTTCCATGTACTGAAGGCGACGCTCATGAAAACAGATCTTGATGACGCTCTGTTTAACAAAAAATAAAATACAAAAAATTGTATAAATTCGACAAATTAATTCAAAAAAAAATTAATTAACTCTAATTTAAATATGTAAGGAAGAAAAAACATGGTACATGTTACATATGTGCATTTAGTTGTGTGTCTTAGCAAAAGACAAGACACCATCTGAGTTTCTCGAGGTCAGATTCAGATGGTTAGCTTGGCTGAATGCGGTGATGCAGCCCATGGGGATTTTCTATTTCCTTGAATTGGCCATTCTCTTGAGTGGTTTAATTCGAATCAATTGAACTTAATTGAATGGTATGAGGCATGCAAATTACTTTAGATTGGACAAACACTCGCATGTTGCGGGCTGATTTGTCTGGGAGTATTGCGTTGTTTGTCAGCGCTCATAATAAATACATGTAAAACGAAGTATTGCAATGAAAATGTTTCAGTTTTGTTTTGAATAAAGGTCCAATTTGATAAGATTTTATTAACCATTTGTGATGGGATACCAGAGTTTTTTTTTCTCATTTTTCATTCAACTCGTTAAATTTGTTCTGAATATTCTCTTCAATGTTATCCTTCATTCGACGATTGTCTGTAAATTATATGTAGTTTCTACTGGATGTATCATGTTTTAATTGGAAATGATTTTGTTCGTCTATAGGTATGTATCTACTTGAAAATTTTTTTTGACGAAAATGGACAACATTTTGAAAAAAAAAAATGTTTTAATAATAAATTAATAAATCTTTTGAATAATTCTATATAAAAATGAATCCTATTTGTGTTCGTACACGCACATAACTCTGCTAAACATCATTCGATTTGCATAGACATTTTTTTTTTTGAATTTGAACTGAACCACACAACGAAGCCGAAAATTAAAAAATTTGACCAGTAAAGTCGGAAAATCGTAAAAAACATCTTGAAATTTCAAACTTTCTGAATTAGTTTTTTTGTTCGTACACACATAACTCGGCTGAACATCATCCAAATTGGATGGAAATTTTTTGGATTTGTATTGAACCAGATAAACACACTACGGAGATAGACATTGGAAAATTAGACCGGAATAGTCAGAAAGTCTTAATAACAATTGGAGCTTGCTCGACTTTCGAAAGGAACATTAATAATAATTTAATCAATTCATCCATGCCAAATTTCAGCCTCTGCCTAATTTTTCCCATTCTTTGGCATTTTTTGTCTATTCCTACTAGAATATCTGTTGTTGAAAAGTGCAAGGTACGAGGTTATTACAAGGGTCGATTTTCTTCAATCTTGGCACCTAGCATTTTTTTATCTTTTTTTTTTTAAATTCTACTTTCGGAATTATTTTCTTTGAACTTTCTAGAAAACAATTGAAGATATTTCAATAAAACTTTGTTAAAAAAAATTATTAAAACTACGTTTGAAAACTTTTATTAACGATTTGAATAATTTTTTTTATTGAAAGGTTCTAAATAAATTTAAATAATTAATTTGCTTATCAAAATAGTACAAGACAGTACAGATAAAGCGAGTCATGTCATTAATTTTTTACAAGAAAAAAAAAATAAAATTGGTTGACCCATTCAGAAGTTATACACGAATAGCTCCCGTTTATTTCTAAGAAAAAAAAATATCAAATAGCCCTTTTTCCGCAATGCGAAATATGACGTCCCTTACTTTGGCGGACACTTTTTGGCGGAATCAAAAAATGCTGATACCTATCTGAATTTGTAGCTAATTAAATGCTAATTTGTTGCGCAAATCAAAAATTTGTAGCTGGCATAATTTCCGAATTATTAAAGTTTCCGCTAAAATAAATCTGAAGTTAGCGGACGGAATCTAAAATAATGCGAATTTTAAAAAATGATTGACATCAAAAATTGTAGCTTTTTAAATGCTCTTGAGTCGCGAAAACCACGATATTATAGCTCAAATAGTTTATAACATACCTATTCAAGTTTCCGCTAAAATGTAAGTCTGAAGTTAGCGGATGAAAGTACGAAAAAAGTAATTCTCTTGGTGTCAAAAATTAAAGCTTTTTAAATGCTAATTCGTTGGTAGCTTTTTTGGTTCATTTTTTGTTCGAATTAAAAGTTTTAAAAGTGCATTTCCGGTCCGTTAAAATAGAACGAAAGTTTGTAAAAAAAGTGGAATTTTCAACTTTTTCTTTTTGCCAGAAATTGTAGCTTTTTAAATGCGAATTTGTTGCGTAAACACAACATTTGTAGCTCCTACGGTTTTTTGTATATTCAAGTTAACCACTTTAAAAGTTAGCTCAAAATTGAGCTGCCAAAATCTAAAATAGTGCGAAAATCAAAATTTCTTTTTGCACGAATTTGTAGTCTCCCTAAACCTAATGAAACCAGCAAACTCCGATTTTGTAGCTCGCATAGTTTTTTTTTTGTTGTACAAAATTTCGCTAAAATAAGACATTACACCCAACGTTCAAAATTAAAAAAAAAATTTTAATTTCCATTTTTTATTCTGCCAGAAATTGAAGCTTTTTAAATGCTAATTTGTTGCGCAAGAATTAATTTTGTAGCTTTCACGGATCATTTTTTATTTCGATTTTAAATTTGAAAAAATCATTTCCTGTCTCCGGAAAAGCTTTTTTTAAATTTAAAATCGAAATAAAAAATGATCCGTGAAAGCTTCAAAATTAATTCTTGCGCAAAAAATTAGCATTTAAAAAGCTACAATTTCTGGCGAAATGGGTATAATGTCTTATTTTAGCGGAATTTTTTATAACAAAAAAACTATGCGAGATACAAAATTGGGGTTTGCGGGTTTCATTAAGTTTAGGGAGACTACAAATTCGTGCAAACAAAATTTTGGATTTTCGCATTATTTTAGATTTTGGAAGCTCAATTTTGAGCTAACTTTTAAAGTGGTTAACTTGAATATACAAAAAAAACCGTAGGAGCTACAAATTTTGTGTTTACGCAACAAATTACTATTTAAAAAGCTACAATTTCTGGCAAAAAGAAAAAGTTGAAAATTCCACTTTGTTTCTACAAATTTCCGGTTTATTTCAACAGACCGGAAATAGGCTTAAATTTGAATAAAAAATCAACCAAAAAAGCTATTAAGTTAATTTTTGCGCAACAAATTAAATGCTAATTTGCTACAATATTCGACACTAAGAAAATTATTGTTTTCGTACTTTCTTCCGCTAACTTCAGACTTATTTTAGCGGAAACTTCAATAACTCGGAAACTACGCGAGCTACAAATTTTTGGTTTGCGCAACAAATTAGCATTTAATTAGTTACAAATTCAGATATCAAAATTTTTTGATTCCGCCAAAAAGTTTGCGCCAAAAATGATCATTACGTCGAAATATGATCATTACGTACTAAGTTTAATCAAAATCGTTATAGCCGTTTTTGGGAAAAATAAAAAATAAAAAAAACAAAATTTTTGTTTGAGAGCTGCCTGTTCTAGATGACCTAAATCAAAAATTTGAGTTTCCCTTCTATTGAATGGTCGGCCAAACCGTTTAGGTTCTAGCTCAATATACATTCAACGCACAAACCGATGCATGGGCATACGGTATGGCTAAACGCACTTTTTCGGACCTCTCCATCATCGTAGCGTCACGAAAGCAGAAAAATAAATCGGTAACAGCCGTGGCATAATGGTTAGTGCGTATGACTGTCATGCCATAGGCCAGGGATTCATTCTCCAGCCTCGTCCAACTAAAAAACAAAAAATGTTTTATTTCACGGCTTCTGGCTCTTGCGAAGAATTGACAAATCCTCCATTTATTCATTTGATAACCCGTTTTGAAAAATCCCTTGTAGATTCAATATAGTAAGTGTTGCCATTGTTGTTTTTTTTTTTTTTATAAAAATTGTTTAGGTTTCAAAACATTGAAATAGTTTATTGAAGCAGAAAAAGGCAATCCAATCCGAAGTTTTGTAATGGATTTTACTATATTCGACCTACTTCAAAGTACCTCAACCACAGTTTTTAATAGCAAAAGCACCCAAAATGGAGTTTACTCGCCAAATTTTAGTTTTGATGCATTATCTCAAGTTTAACTTCAAAACCAGAATGATCTTGCCTTTAAAAATTATTTCTTATAGTGTTTAAATTTTTTCATCAGAAACATAACCGCATAACTTACCTTCAATATCTTATCCCTATAAAAAGATAAATCTCCAATTTTTTTCAATTTAATCTCATAACTCTGACCCTGATTCAAGTATGTAAGGGTCTCTTCGTTATTCTTTGTTGCAATCGATGTAGCCGCAGCCAAAATATACTGGAATCTAAAAATTGCAAGAAGAAAGTTCAAATTTTTCGTAAACCGCAAAGCGGCAAGGAACTTACTTGTAATCATCTGCCAATGGGGAATTATTGTCAATTTTTGAAGAATCTGCGGCTGGTTGAATTGGACTTTTGCGAGCTATTCAAATTAGAATTCAATGTGAAGTTGAGAGCAAAAACATATAACTCACCATTTATCAATGATTTATCGGTCTGTTGTTGATTATTATTATTATTACTGTTATTGACCGAGAATCCATTAATTGTTATTGGTTTTGAATTATTATCATAGCCAGATTTGGTAACTTGTTGTGATGGAGATCCACACGAGGCATTCGACTCATTGAGATCAGCTGTTGTGCCATTTACTTGGTGATCAGATGTATCGTGATTATCTGAACTAAGGGAATTATCCTGATTAACTGCTGAATTAAGAGGACTCTTGCTGCCTTTCAGTTGATCGGCTTGTGGGGAATGTATTTCCTGTTTGAGAACAGTCAATGCCGGTGAAAATGATAGAAATGGTTCACTGCAACAATAGAATTTGTTATTCAAATATTTAAAGGGAATTTGAGTGTTTTATGTACTTGTTCAAATATCCAGTACTGTTGAAATCTGCATTTAAATCGAAATCAATGTCATCTGCCCAACTTCCACGACCTAAAATGATGAATGAATTTTTTGTCAGTAATGAAGAATGAATTTTTTGTCAGTGATATTGATAATTTTATTTGCTGTGTTTTATTGATATCTGCTGTAATATATGTAAAAACTTTTAAAATCGTTTTTTACTCTAGAATTTAACTAAATTTTCAATATTGAACTTAAATGCACGGAAACTTGTCACAGTCAGTTATACATATTAGGCGTTTTTCTTTTTTAGTTCGTTTGTTCAGAGCAGAGCACTGAGTAGACTCTCAGCGAACGGAGTAAACTCTGAGCAGAGTATGTTCAGAGCACTCCGATTTAATTATGAGACACACTTGAGCACTCAATTGTCATATCTGTCAAATTACATGGACACTGTATGAAGTTGGCCGCGCTCAGTCTTTTACTCCGTCTGCTCGTTTATTTCATTTTGAGCTCATGGAGCCAGCTCTAAAGTCTAAACGCACTCTGAACGAAGAAAGAAACACAAATTCTAAGCTTTGAGCGCTCTGAACTCAAAAAGAAATACAACATTTTTGTTTGACAATTCGGATTAAGGTCTGAAGTGCTCTGAAATAAAAAAGAAAACCGCCTATTATTGTGAAAGGTGCTGAGCTTGGAAAATGAATACCATACACATTCCAAGAACTTTAATCTTGTTGGAAATAGTTCATATTATTGGTTTCTTTCTGAAAAAATCCTTGTAAGCTGAACTGAACTAAATAAAAATTGCGTATTGATAAGGCCTTATGATTAGCAAACTGATGAGTCCAAGTGAGATAACCATCACCGGGATGATGGGATGTGGACTAAAGAAAGACTAGACATTCCTCTAGCTAAGGCCCATCGCCCACTAAGCAACTTTTTGTTGCTCAGAGTTGCTCGCGGAACTTTTTCCCGCCAACTTTGTGTTGCTTTCCCTCGCTTACAGGGCAACTTTTTGCTGCCGGCATCCTTATTTGTCAAAAATATGATGTCAAAATGGCGTTTCCGCTTAACATTGTGGATGCCAAAATGGCGTGCATTTCCTTTTTACCCTCTGTCATTTTGGCCAATTTCTGTAAATGGAATGTGTTTTCCTTTTTTTCAACAATGTGAGTACCTGCACATTATAATAATAAATAATATAATAATTTATAATTATAAATATTAATTTATTTCGCATTGCCAGCTTACGATTATACATAGCCAGACAACCGGAAAGCAGCCATCACAAACAAAATATGGCGACAAAAGCCAAAAGCTCGGAAATTGCCTAGTGGGCGATGGCAAGCAACTTTTGTTGCTCTCTGTTGCCGGCAACTCCGAGCAACAAAAATTTGCCTAATGGCCGATGGGTCTAAGACTTTGATGTGATGGAGTTCAATAAGGAACTTTCGGTTGTAATTCCCAACCTAAAAGATTGGGAAGGCCTAAGGAGGAATAAGAAAATATTAGTTAGGGCCTTTACGATATTAGCGGCAGTATTACTTTAATCATGGAAATATTGTTAATATTTTTGTTTATTTTTTATTATAAATAAACTTTGTAATTGCATATTGTTTTAAAGGTCCAGGGTAGTGCCTAGATTAGATTTTTCTATCGAGGCAAAACGTCACATAATTGATGAGACCCTAGAGAGTTTCGCTAAGTTTTCCCCAACGGATGTTTAAGTTAACCGCTCGGAAAAAATAGAAAGTTTTTTCCAAGTTAAAGCAATGCACTTGAAAGTTTTCAGTAGGGAAAATCTAGATGAGGAAAACTTTTCAAATTTGTCATAAGGCTCTTGATGCTTATAAAAACTTGTTTGACAAATTTGAACATTCCATCAGAAATACCTAAGCGGGTAAAGTTCTTATGATACTGTCATTTAAATATGCATCAGTTTCATTAGAAAAAAAATAAAGCGCTCATTTTTTGGGAAAAAATCTAATGAAAATAATTTGATAATTTATTTGTTTATCTGAAAGACCTTCCAGCCCTCTCCACACGATAGGCTTGAAATAAAGTTAAAACGGTCTTTAATGTGGTAAACAAATAACTGAAATTCTCTCTTAAGAAGTTATTCGCCATTTTTTGATGATCAGATTTCATTAAATTGGTCATACTCAACGTTCACGCACTTTTGGAATACAAATTAATTTCACCCATAAACAACATTAATCAACCAAAATAACAGGTCTCAAGTTTGTATTATTGTTAATGTATTTTAACTCCAATTACAATTCCAATAAAACCGTCACGAAGCGTGTTGAAAAAAAAAAGAAAAGAAAACAGCAGGCCAATAAATAAACTTAGGGGAAAAAAACAACACGCCATTAAATAAACTTTGGGGGAAATTTTTTTGACAGACAGTCAATAAAAATATTTACAATATTTTTTACATATATTGTTATGCAACCAATGTGACACTTTTCAATTAGGTAAAATGTATATCGTAGATACAAAAATCTTTCTTACTTCTGAATTTTTCAATAAGACGATGTGCGATTATGTGAACAAACAATTTACTGTAAATTTTATTGGCTAGATTCGATACACTATTATGTGCAATGCATTTGACCCATATTGAATTCGATGTCAATTTAATTTAGACAACAATAAAAAAAATATTTTTTTTTCTTTTTCTCTTTGCCCGCATCTTTATTATTTTTTGTTTTGATTAATAGTAATCGTTTATGGTCAGGTCATCACGTGTCTACATCGTGAAAAATTGTCAGTAAAATAAACATGCACACATAAGATATGTATATGTATGTATAAATATAATTCATAAGAAGAGAACCCGATTGCAGGTTGATAAAGTGTTAAAAATCTTTTATTTTCTCGTTCATTGAATTCATACTACATACGTACATAGAGAGCTTTCATAAGCTTAAAACTGTGGTTTTACTTTAAGTTAAAAAAATGGAGAAAATAAGCACAATGTGGAGATTTATTCGTGGCATTTTTCGTGAATATTTAGACAAAAACCTGCAACTTAGTTTTCCTACAAGAATTTTTTTAAAAATAGAATTTTTTTCGAGAAATTAAAAAGAAAAAAAAAACGTTATAAGTATGTATAAGAGAACAAGAATATAATTACTAAAGTAAAATTGAATTCCTTTATGACTCCAGAAAAGTAAGTATGAACCTACTCACACAATAAGTTGCTATTTTTTCATATCGGCCTTGTCAAAGTTGGTTAGTTGCGAAAGACAAAGTACATACCTAACATAGTATTGTAGTAAAATAACAGTTAAATTGTTTTTGGTTGAATACTACTTTATTTGATGTTGTTTCAATTATTAAAACTTTTCAAAATTTCCGTATAAATTGATTGATTCACATTAGTTTAGTTTTTAATTTTGAAGCTAAGTTCCGGTTGCATTTTTGATGACTAACGGCCATGTTATTCACTCAATACATCTAGATTAAAGCTTAAATCTGGATGTAAATCATACAAATTCAATGTAAATTCATCTGGATTTAAGTTTAAATCTGGATGTATCGAGTGAATAATATGGCGGTAAGTATATCATCCGTCAAGGAATATCTACTAAAGGGTGGTCCAACCATAATGCACGAAGTTAATTGTAAGTCACACCTAACTGTCAAGTTTTTTGCCCAGCTTAATTTGACATTTCTTTGTTTCAGTGTTTGACAAATTCAACCATGAAAATGTGAAAACAGCTGTGCACGCTCGCCTAGTTCGTTCTGCGAAAAACATTGCTGTTGTTCGCGATAGTGTGACAGTAGAGCTGTCAACCTCGACTCGTCGTCGTGCCCAACAATCGCGAGATGATAACGGCCAGAAATTGAGAATATGGACCTGGAGGATATGTTCTTCCAACAAGATGGTGCCACTTGCCACACAGCCAACGAAACAATGGCTCTTTTGTGCGAGAAATTCAATGGCGGTGTTATCTCACGTCATGGCGATGTTAAATGGCCACCACGATCATGTGATTTGATCCCATTGGACTTCTTTCTTTGGGGATATTCAAATACAAAAAGTACGTCAATAAACCAAGAACAATTCAAGAGCTAAATGATAAGATAATTCGGCACATTAACGACATTGAACCTAAAATTTGTCTCAGAGGTATTGAAAATATGGACCATCGGATAGAGGTATGCCACAGAAGCCGTGGCGAGCATTTGCCCAATATTTTTTTTGCACACATTATTTTCATAGATCCTTCTATTATAATAAAATATATTAAGATAATTCTCCGAAAACTTTTTGTTTTATTTACAATAAACATCGTGCGTTTTCGTTGGACCACCCTTTATATTAATGAGGTAATAAATGAAAGCTCAATTACCTACATAATTAGAAAAAATCAAATTTTTTAAAGTTAGGTTAATATGCATTATGTACTTAATAAAATTATTGAAAGCAGAATATTAATTTTTCAAAATTACTTTTTTGAAAAATGTACTGAGTTAGTAATACATACATAAATATGTCTACAATAAATATGTAAATTAAAAAATAAGGGCGATAGAAATAATTTTGGAAAATTAAAATTTTGTATTTTTTAATTTACCATAAAAAATTTAAAACTGTCGTAGTATTTTCAAGTTTTTTCTTATACAATTTTGTTTTTTAATGACTTTTTTACTAAATAAAAAAAGAGTGATGAAAGTCTTTATTTTGACCTCCATTGCTGCAGTGCTTGTCTGTTTGTATACTACAGCTGTTTAGTTCACAAATGTCAAATATGCTTGACGTACGACGCCATTTGCAAAAATTATAACATCTCCCTATGGTGTGATTAATTTTGCGCCACCTTATATTAAATTTAATTGGGAGGGAATCGACATAAAACAATATAAACGTCTAGCCATATGCGCATCTAAATCCTATAAACATTACAAAGTTTATCTAAAACTATTTAAATTATTGTAAAATTTATATTTTATATTAATTCTTCATATTTATTAAAAACAAATAGATTCTGTTAAACTATATTCAAGCTGGAAACTATTAGAAATTAAAAAAAAAAATACATGAATGTCTTTTTTTTTTCAGGGAAGATTAATCGAATTTTTTTTGTAAGTGAAGTTAGCGATAGGTTGCTTTATTTCTTTTTGATGGCTAAGTGGGACTTTGAGTATAGGATGGAGGGCGAATGAGCATAAAACGCATTTTTGTTTATTTTCGAGAAAATATAAAATAAAATATAAAATTTTATTTTTAACTTTTATAATTCTTTTATATTTCTTTTTTTTTCAGTTTGGCGAGCCCTTTTTTAAAAAAAAAATATAATCTGCCTTCGACAGCACTGGTATGATGGAGATTAGCGTGTAGGATTGTGCACAGATAGATACATAGCATTCACCACTATTATCAAATAAAGTTTATTTTTAACAGTTCTCTGAAGTAGCTTTTTTAAATTTACTAGCTAATCCTAGGATTTCGAACAAAACCGGGGTTAACAGTATTAAAATTTGGAATTTCTTACGAGAAAGCAAGTCAAAGCGTTAGAGTTTGTTTATTTTTCAATGTGTTTTGTGTTTGTTGTGTTGGTGATTCTGAAAAAATATTCTTATCCGCTTGTTATTTATTTCTGTTCGTGCGATTTAAAAACGAGAAGTTTTTATTTATTTCTTTAAACTTGGATAGTTATCCTTAGTTTTATATATTTATCCGTTCGTTCTGTGCAAGTGACCCTAAGATTAGTAATATTTTAAATTAAATTTAAGCTTGTAACTCAAACGAAAGGAAATTTACTTAAGGGCTTGACAAATTGCACTTTTTATCTATATGTGCTGCTTATATTGCTACTATCCGTATTTAATTTCAATTAACTTACCAAGTTTAAATAAAATTAAAACTAATACTCCTACTAAAATGCATTCTTCAAACTTCGTCTGCGTACTCAATTTTTTAATAGTTACTCCACTTCAAGAGTATTAAGATATGAGAACTTGGGTCTTTCATGTTGCCATATAACATTTATACACTCAAAATTCAGCAAATAATCGACTTTTCCAACTTGGTTATACAACCTTAAAATCGACGATGTATAAACAAAAATGCACGCAGTGCTGTATTTCTTGGTAGTCGTGCATGGAAAAAAAGACAAAATCTAAATAGTGCACTCTTATTGAGACACATTTTACTTTAAATGTTAAATGAGAACCACCCTTTATAATACTTTTTTCTGTTTACCTTAGATTAAACCGATAAGTATAGATGTACAAGCAAACTAAAAGATATAGTATCTATCATTATTTTGAAAAGCCAGTAAACTCAATCGAATAAAATCTACCAAATAAAAAAATGAATAATGAATCTTAAAATTCAACACTAAATACAAATACAAACATGTGTATTAATTAATTCAATTAAAATAATAATTATTGACTGTTTACTTTATTTTTTGTTTGAGTATAAATAAACAATTAAAAAACCAAGAGAAGTGCATACAATATTTTAGCACATAACGGATCAATATACATAAATACAAAACTAAAACAAAAAAAAAATACGAAAAATAAACACAACTTTCACACACATATACACATACCAACAATATTCTGATATCGGCTAGAACGTCGGCTAGTATCATTTTGATTTGAGAAGTTTTGCATTTCATATGACACATGCACATACACACAAGTTAATCAAACATTAATACACGTGCGGATTTTTTTTTGTGCAAATATAAAACTTTAAAAATTAACACATAGGCGTTTTTATTATTTTTTTTCTTTATATCGACTTTTTGATAAGAAAACCTATCAAACTCATCCGCGTTTTACTATTTTCAACCCTTCAATTGATTACAATTTCACTTAAGGTAATATTAATTGGTTTGGAATAGGGTTTTTATTTTGTTTTTTTTTTAGCTACAAACAATCCTAATGCAGCTACTGTTTAGCAATTTAGATACAAAATTTTCTTGTTTTTAATTTGTTATATTTTTTTAACACTCTTCTTGTCAGTTGTATATTTTATTTGTTCACATTCTGAGTGTTAGATAATATTTAATTAGATAATACACCCACAGATATAATTTATGAAGTTGGTAAACAGAACAACTAGAGCATCACAAATAAGTTGACTATTTTTATACAGTTTATACAAAAATCAAAGTATGATTGAAGCTCATTGAGTATTTTAAAAATTTAAATTCGAAGATTGATGCAATTAAACCGACAGACAGGGCTGTAATAAATTTTCAGAAAACCATCATAATACTAGCTCTGTGATGGAAGTCCGAAATGGATGAGTCTCAGTCTACAGTTTTTAAACTTATTCGATCGGAAGTACAAATACTTAAACAAAATTCAGGTTAGTAATCGTATGTGCGGCAGAAATACTTAAACATGAAACAAGATAATCTCTATCTTTGTTTTGTATTGACCCTTATGGAAAAAAAAAGTATTTCACATTGAACATTTTATTATCAGAATCAAGAGCGGATTGAAGTGTGCTGTCTCATTGAAGAGATGATACTCACTACTATTTTTTTAATATATTTCTCTTTTTTTTTTGGAGTTTCGATTGTTGGTTGCAGAGCTCTGTTTTGAGTTACATACATTTATTAGTGATTCAAATTTTTGTTTTATATGTGTGATTGTATTTAAGGCCTTAACTTTGATAAGACAATGAGAGTAAATAATAATCGCTGTTTCCGTATAGACGTATTTTTATTTTCAGATTGGAAAATGCCACAGACTATGACTATTGATGATCATAAAAAAAAAAAACAAATCTGATGTACAAAAAAACATTCAGAGAATATTTTTTTTTTCGAAAAAAAAGTACGTATACGCCACAGTGTCTGAAACAAGAATTGGTTTTGTTCTCATTTGGTCTAACTAAAATTAGGTATTCTTTAAATAGCAATCCAATTATTTATGGGCCAGGGAATTATTCAGAATTTATATTTGTTTGTGATTGTTTTAACAATAAATTAAATAATGCCTCATAACTTAAAATTCATAGTTAAGAGTTAACAAGCCGAAATATACATATAAACTGATTATGGATTTACATAAAATCATAATTTTGTAAATCAAACTTGGTTGACCTTACCCTAATAGAGATGACGAAAATAGTTTTTTTGGAATACTTTAGTGTGCCTTATCTCATTAACGAATGACTCATTAGATTTTGACCAATTACACTGGGCTACAAAATGAAAAAAATTGCACGAATTTTTTAAGTGACCTAGTAGAGGTTGTAGGCCTATTCGAGTACATCACGAACCTACTTGAAAACTTTCATATACCCTCAAAATCTCTATTTATTGATTAAAAAAAACCATTTTCGTGTGATCTCCCGCACTCAACGCCTTTTAACTCTGCCGTATTTCGTCCGATTTATAATTCATTTACTGTTTTAAAAAGCGAAGTAATAGCCCTTTCCAACGATGTATAAACATGTTTAGTACAATCATTTTTGTAGATTTCTTGAAGGTTATCAGAAACTAACACTACTTTTTCACGTTTTTTAAAGTTTGAAGAATGTTTTTTGCAACAGTTTGCATTATTTATTTTTTCTTTGGTACTTTTATTTAAAGTGCTTTTTATAATGAGCCAAACAAGAAGCTATCGCTCTTAAAAATCGGTATACAATTGTTGAAGTTATGAATTTTAAAAAAATCACCTTGATCATATCCTCTTTTTAAAACCGTAAATAAATTATAAATCGGACGAAATATGGCCGAGTTAAAAATCGTTGAGTGCGTGAGATCACTCGAAAACGGTTTTCAACAATAAATTGAGATTTTGAGGGTATAGGAAAGTTTTCAAGTATAGGTTCGTGATGTACTCGAATAGGCCTACAACCTCTAAGGTCACTTTAGAAGTTCAAAATCACTGTAAAAATGGCAACATTTTACTGATTCTTCGGAGCCATCTGAAATTTTAACTGTCCAAATAAGAAACATAAAACTCGTAGTGGTGAATATGATATTGGCTTTATTGGAAAGATAAGTTTTGCAATTATAGAGTTAAAATATGATTTTATGGGCACAAGACCAGATAATAAATATCAGAATATACATATGGCTACGTCATGGTTGCTATGGGTATTAACATTTTCATTGAGTAACATTTATTATTCAATTCTTAGGTTCTAGGGAGTTTAAATTTGAGTTATCAACCATCAAACCTCCTTCCCTCATGCCTGATTTCACGGAATCAGTACCAAAACAGTTTATACAATATGAAGCTGTAACTGTAGCAAAAGTGCCTTGCATGTTGCGTTCTACGAATGAGAATAAATCATTTAAGCAATATCTAGACCAACAACTTCTCTTTTGTAAACTTTAAAACTTAAATTCACAATCAACAATATCAGGATGCATTATATACCGCACAAATTGTTGAATAGAAAATTCATTTGAATCTGTTTGTTTAATTTTAAAAATTTGTCAGTTTTATAGTCCAATTTAATTTTTTTGATATAAAATTTGAAAGAACTTTAGACTTTGTACCAAAGTGGCAACTTTGGGAAGTAAACAAACAGCGGTTTTACTTGTTTATGACAGCAGCTGTCAGCTACCAATTTATGCGGTCCGTTATTTTTCTATATAATAGTAAATTATTGTTGATGCGTCAAAAAAAAAAAATGAAATGAAAGCGCACTGTGTAACATTTCATGTAGGAACATTAACAATCACTGTTAAAAATAATTTTGATCTGTCAAACGAAATAGGCTGCAAAAAATTGCGAAATACATGAATGAAAGAAATTTTGTGATTGCATCAAATTTGTCGGAAACACTTTGAAAATGCACACAGTTTATAAATTGCAACTTCTTTCTAAGAAAAGTACCTTATTAAAAAAATTAAACTGTTAGAAATAAGAATATTAATCAGTAAATAACTGAAGACAATTATTATAAAAATCAAAATCCACAGTAAAAATAAAATAAAAAAATACAGAAATTTAAGAAAATGAAAGAAGGAAAAGTAAACAAAATATAATCGTAAAATGAAAATCCAAATATACATAGCTGCTTTTGACAGATAAACATTTTCAATTCATATCAATGGCCTCGTTCAGGATTGTATCCAAAGCGATCTGGATGATTATATTATGAAAAAACAGCTGATGCAACAACAACTAAACGTATCTGAAAATTTTTGGATAGGTTAACAACGCAACGCCTTGGATAGGTTCTTGAACGCGAGCAATGAGATGAGTTGGAAATTGTTAAAAAGTGTAACATTCGGACACATCACCACTAAATTAAGTAACGATTTTATGACATCATATTGTTACACAATGTTACACTTTTCGGGCTTGGGATAACAATCAGAGTTAACAATAGTTAACATTAGTTCACATTTAACAGAAATGGAACGCACCAATGTGAATGAAATATCAAAATTTGCGATCATTCCCAAGAGTCTATTTACTGTACATCATGTACAAGACCCTGTTTAGGTTGTGAATTTCCACTACGCCATGACGGTAGTTTTCTAGCGTAGTGAAAAGTCATAACCTAATTCATTTTCACTACACGCTACAAACTGCATTTTAGATGACTTTAGGTTCGTCCAACATTTTTTCACTTTTTAATGAGAGCTCGCCATTAGGAACCGTGCTTAAATATTATAAACGTGCTTTGCTAAAATTTTAGATGATTTAGTATGAAGTTAAAGCATTTTTAGTATGATGCTACTTTAAAAACAGGCTTTTTCAAATTTTAAACGAGTTAGCATCGTATTATCTTTTTAACATTAGCCAAATGCCTATTTTATCTTTTTAGTATCATACTAAATCCAAGTGTCACTTTGGCAGCTACAATTGCAAAAATGGGTTGAACTCTCAATGTTTTAGGCGTGTTCAGCTAGAAAAATAGGTTTAGTATGATACTAGTTAGAAAGTGTTTAAAACTAAGAATATTTTAGTAAAGAGTTTTAATGTTAGAAAATTGTTAAGTAGTATCCTGCTAATACCTTAACATCAGGCTGTTTAAAATTTTGCGCCTTTGTGTTCAAGGCGTACAAAAAGGTCACAAAATACTATGATGATGGGCATTCATTGACATTTAAACTAACAAACCATGAAACTTAAAACCACAAGTTTGTATGTCCATATCTTGTGGCAATTACCTATGTTTTTCAAACCTAATCATCTTTATCAAATATGTATGTATTTTGTGCATAAATCTTGCTTGCCCTTTTCTTTGATTATAATTTGTGACACTTGGAACGTCAGAAAATGAGGTGTAGTTTGTTTGGATGGAACTTATTAACATGTTCCTAAAATAACAAAACACAAAACAATTTTAAAGCAAAATAATAAAATGCGAAATAATAAAAAGCAAATTAAATAATTAGCGAAGTAATTTAATGCAAATAATTAAATGCGACTTATAAAATGTCATTTAAAATAAGTGAAATAACCATTTTGTAAAACAATAATAGCAAAATAACTCGCCAAACAAAAATTGAGAAACAATTACATAAATGCGAAAAGATAAAATTGCAAGGCAAGAAATATCAAAATTCCGCAAAATTCCAAAGATGAAGAGACAATAAGATCCTTTTATGCCATATGATTGTTCTTTTAATTCTTACTGGAACTCATTTGTTCAATATTTTTTTCCAAACTGAGTTATTTGGTGATGGAAGCAATATCAACTTTAAATAAACTTAAAATCCAAACTGTTTTTTAATATGCTTTTAGTAGTAAAATTCTCATTTAACACAACTTATATTATGTAGTTTTAAATTCAATTTATTTATTTGAAACAAATATAAAGCCATGACAGAAGAAAATGTTTTAAATGTCTGCTTTTTTAGCATGAAACCAATACTTTTCCAATCGAAATAGAATAAACAGAGAAATGACCAAGTAAACATAACATGAATGTCAAATTTTACCACCGGTTTCTGACATCTGTGTAAGAGAAGAGACTTTCTAAACTAGTTTTCATTTAATATGTTTCATTTGCTTTCCGTGTCACGGTAGATACTCGTATTCTGATTAATATTTTAAATGCGTACATGCGTTTTTGATTGCTATTGACGTGATCTGATTAGCATTATTAACGGCATGGTCTTCTTTTCCAAAGTCTCATATTGACTATACGAATTATTTATAACTCATTTGATTTTGTTCTTCTCAATTTTCCTGTTCTTATGATATTTAATTGGAAAGTCTTTTTCTTATTTTAAGCAAATTCAAATAAATGTACATACATACATATGTATATATTTTTAGACTGGTATCAGAAAAGGTTGTAAGATAATATTGTTTGTATAGGAAAATACAGATTCTTTTGAGTAGGCCAATTACTGCTTTTCGGCCTGTCTGACTTTGCAAGGTTATTTTTTTTTTTAGATAAATAAACATAAGTGATTTGACGTAGGACGATGATGAGTACATACTTCATTTAAATTATAATTGATACTTTTTTTAATTGTATATAAGGTAGCACTTTTGACAAATATTAGATCAAGTGTGATAAAATTTAATTACTAAGTTGTAAAATATCGAATACAAGGTTTTTAACAAAACTGCATGATTTGAAAAATATTCCTTGTTCTCCACTATAATATATGTAGTTAAATGTGTTAATGAAGATGCGAAAGACAAAAAATATAACACCCAAAGTTGTTATATGTATTTTTATATTTTTATATCGGTGCATTTAATTATCAGAAAACGGGAATTATTTTTTTTTATTTTTTAGGTAGGTTAACATGTTTTATTTGCGTTCAAACAATTTGATGGTTCACGATTAATTAACATTTTGGAGTGAAAATTTATAGTCAGAAAATACAGTAAATGCGCTCATCGAAATCATTGGACCTAAATTTATTCTTGTCGGTTAATTGTACTATTTTAAAAGTATTTCAAAAATAGTTGAGTTAAATAATTTTAATAAAGGCTCCGGTGTTTCTGTAAGACCTATTTCAACGGAGAATTTCTAGAGGTTTCAAGCTATAGTGATTTTAACTGTAACGGCCATATTATTCACTCAATACATCTAGATATTAACACTTAAATCTGGATGTAAATCATACAAATTCAATGTAAATTCATCTAGATTTAAGTTTAAACCTGGATGTATCGAGTGAATAATATGGCGGTAAGTGTATAAACCAAAATGCTGTTTTCAAAATCCTGGATGCATATATATATATGTAGTTCCGATATTATAATGTATATTAATTCCTGTAATAGCCCAAAACGTAAAAATATCCTTAGACGCAAAATGTATAAATCTTATTCGAGGACATCACCTGCAAAAGCAAAAAGCAATAGCTGATAAACTTGATGGAATACCTCATGTACTTTCACAAAAAATCAGTGACGATTGCATACTTGACAATAATTTTAATCTCTTCGTCATAAAATGACGATTATTTTCCGGAAAAAATTGAAAATTAATTTGACGTTTTGACAATGACCGTATTTTACACAGAAAATATAAACGCCTTTGACATATTCAAATAAAATTGTCACCTGAATTTTCCCAACATTTGATTTGAGCACACCGCATTATCAAAAACATTAGGTAAACAGTTATAAAACTTGTAAGTATTTGCGTTTTCGAACAAAAGGCTTTAGCATTTTTAAATTTTTAACATCTTTAACATGCATTTTTGACGCAGATAACGTTTTTTCAGAGCTTCCAGTATATCTTTTGTTTTAAAATTAAGACGGTTTCATTGATTTTCGTAAAACTAAATGTTTTTTTAAAACACATTCTATTTAATTTTTTGAACATTCTTCTCAGAACCAAACATAACGAAAAGTTTCAAATATTTCTTTTTTTTTTATCTATTTGTTTGGTACTTTTATATTAATTAGTACGTCCAGCCCTCGAAATTCGAGTGCCAATTACATTATCTTCTAATTGACAGAAAATTTGACTCAAGTTAAAAGTCTACAAAGTACCTACCTGCCTTGTATAAATTTACATCATTTTTCGTGAATTTACGCCTATTAAAACCTGTAATAAGACCTTGACCGAACCTACAATACCCAACCAAATGTATTTTTGTTTCTGTTACACACGACCGACGGTTTTTATACTAATGCGACGGTGCAAGCTGCAAACCCCACTATGACTGTATTCTATCTCGCTCCCACCTCCAAACCAAACAAATGCACAATAATTGTGTTGCATTGTTTCGTGGTTGTTTTTTTTTTCTCTTTTGTGTAAGTATTTGGTGATAATTCTCCGCTGAAGTTCATCCGTGGACGATGAACAACCACCTCATTTTGTGTTTTTACAAATATTCTCTCTCGCTCGCTTCTCGCTCCCTCTTAATACGAAATTAATTTATATTTTGTGCACTTCTGTGGCACAAAACCTTTCCAACGATGTATAATTTATATGCCTTCGGCTTTTCTAGACCGCGTAAATTGTACCACAAAATTAGTGTTTGCCGTTTTATAATATGACGATGATGATTTTGAATGTTCTATGTTCTTCCTCCTCGCGAAAATTGTGCCTACAGGAGTTTTTTACTTTAAGTGCCTGTTTACATTGGATTTTTAATGAAGCGCGTTCTCATTCATTACTATGTTCCCCGTGTTTACATTATAAAGAAAAAATCCTTTCATAACAATCTTCCCTTCACACAAAAAAATCTTCTTGCTTAATCCGAGAATATTTATTGAAACTGGTGCAATCTACCCTTCTCTTTTTCACACATACTCTACTCGTCTCACTGGTTGCGCCATTCACTAAAAATCCGATGTAAACAGGTACTAACAGATCATCCCAAGAAAATTCAATGTGTGGGAGACTTGTGTCCCACCCTTAATTTCATTGCATTTCATTATTATTATTTTCTGAACGCTGCCAACTGATATTCCAATATCTTTCCAGTAGTGCTGGAAAACTGGTTGGTTGTTTGATGTTTTTATGTGGGAAAAATCGAAACGTCAAATCGTGAATTTTAAAGTGTTCGGTCGTGTCGCGTATTTAAAGTTTTAATTTTGTGGTAAAATTTACGCGGTCTTAATGCCGAAGGCGTATAAATTATATATCGTTTTATTGCACAGAAGTGCAGAATAGAAAAATTTACCACAAAAACTAAAAAACAATAAAAGAAAGTTGCATAATAAGTGCGAGTATTTTGTTCACTACGTCTCGCTCTGGCTCTCGCTCGTACCTATTGTGCAATTTCGTTTTATTATTTATTAGTTATTGTGGTGCAATTAATTAATAAATTTTTGCATTCTGCACTTCTGTGCGCAAAAACCTTTCGAACGGTATATAATTAGTATGCTTTCGACTTTTATAGACCGCTTAAATTGTACCACAAAATTCGTGTTTGCCGTAATATGATGATGCTGATGATATGCTCTATCTTTTGGTTTTGGTAAAAATAAATTTTATCGAACCTTTACTAACTTTTTTTTTGTAAAGAAGTCTAAAATAATATTATGCTTTTCAAAAATTACAACAATATGGTAGATTATGCAGCCCTAAGAAAAAGTGGAACTCGAAATTTTCATTAAATTTGGCATTTGAATAACTAGATGGCCGTTGGATGGATTGATTTTCTTGAACATTCTTTCGATACATTTTTTTTTTATTTTTTATGAAAAAATAACGGAACCTGTACGAATTTTCTTAGCTATTTCGGAAAATGTTATTTTTTTTTCAAAAAATTACTCCATAGAGTTTTCTAAAAGAAATCCTTTTCCATTTGAAAAAAAAAAATATGTGTAGACGACTGTCTAAAGTTAGACAATGTTTATTTAAGTGACCATAAATGTTTTAAAAATGTATCCCTCCCGCATAAGCGGGAGTTAATAAACCTCCTCTCAAACGATTTTTCTTCAAATATGACCCAGAACAATATTATAAAGTATTTGTATTGACTTTTAATCCGTAAATACCCTCATATTAAAGAGATCATTCCTTACTTAATGCTAAAAATAACAGAATTATTAAATTTTAGTCACCAAATAAAACAAACAAAAAAAACCTAGAGACCGTCTTTCCAATGTTGTGGTTGGAGGAATAAACTTGTTCCCACATAAAATCAAAAAGTAAAAACATAAACCCAATGCTCACAAGTCCAAAACCCTAATGAAGCCGATCCGATCCATCCAAAGGGTCAATTAACTTTCCAATTTATTACGTCTCATATTCTTGTATCCAATTTATTCCAAAAAAGAAAAAAATATTTCAAATATAAAACCTGTTAACGGATTTATGCATCTGGGCTGGGCATTTTCTTTTTCACCACTGGACAATATTTGACTTGTAAAATTATAACTAACAAGTTCATTCACTATACATAAACATTCAATCTTGATTTGCATCAAAAGTAGAAAAGGAAGACGAAATAAAGTATTGGTCCTTTTTGCAGACATTTATATACATTGTATTGCAAATAAATAAACCTGATAAAATGTGGTTAATAATGAGAACTTAATAAATTACTCACCACTACCGTTGCCATTTGAGATCTTTTTCTTTTCCTTTTCCTTGTTGATGGTGTTGTTAACGGGATTATTGTTGATGGTGGTGTTGCCGTTTGTCAAATTTGGAATTTTGGGTGCAGTTGACTGTGAATCGGCTGCACTGTTACCATTTTGATTGATTTCCAGGGGATTCCAGTCCATTCGCCTTTTACGCTGTCCACTTGCCGCTGCTGCTGCAGCTTGTTGTTGTTGTTGCTGCTGCTGCTGCTGTTGTTGTTGTTGTTGTTGTTGTCCAAAAATTGTTTGGACATCAATAATTCTTGGTCCTGCAGTTGGTATTTTGCTACTTTGTTGTTGTTGTTGCTGTTGCTGCTGCTGAGCTTGCTGTTGCTGATGCTGTTCGTCTACAAAATAGACAAAGTAGGTGTGTTACACTTTTCATATATCATCAACACTTTTGGAAAAGGACTTTAAGACCCAGTTTTTCGGTGCGCGATTAAAGTTAAGCCCGAGTTAACTCATTAAATTTGCGATTTACTGCACATATGCTTTTGGATCTTTTATTTTTCGAGGTTTTTATACCAATTCTCTGCTGGAAAAATGTTTCTTTAGTTAACTGTAAATATATTTACCGCCATATAATTATTCACTCGATACATCCAGATTTAAACTTAAATCCAGAAGAATTTACATTAAATTTGTATGATTTACATCCAGATTTAAGTTTTAATCTGGATGTATTGAGTGAATAATATGGCCGTTACAGTCTAGAGTTAGCTAACTCTGGAAAACTGGGTCTATCAAATATTTGTATGTATTTAATTTAAATCTTACCTGTCCACGATTCTTCAGAATTAGGTGGGGAATCAACAAAATTAATCACATGGTCATAATCATTATTGAATGCATTTTGTGTTTGATTTGATGCAAAATTGTTGTAGTTACGATTGTTATTGCTATTATTATTATTGTTGCTATGTGTTAAATGCTGAAATTAAAAAAAAAAAAACGTAAATTTACTAAACGAATAAACATTAAATTTAATGGAAAAAGGAAAAGAACTGCACTAACTAACACTAATACTACTACGAATGTCTATAAACAATTGATGTAATTAGGTGCAGTTCCTTTATTTTTGAAACTCTGTGATTTTCTGTGCATATGTATGTGCGAATTTTACTCCAAAGTTTTGTCAAAGTTCATATAAAAAATGATATTATACTAAAATGCACAAACAAAAGGGGAAGAGTACGATAACTTTAGCGCCAAAAATTGATAACGTCTTTTCGTCGAGGGGTCAAAAACAAGCATATTTTACTATAGGAGGGGGGATCTATCTCACCCCGTTTAGGAGGTAGGGGCAATTTAAAAGAAAAATGACTTAAAATGAGAAAAAAACAACCGCAACACATAAAATAAAGTACTATGTATACCGGGTTTAAAATCTCTTCTTTAATCCTATTTTTAAAATAAATTATTTAAGTCCATAGTTTTTAAAGTCCATAGTTTTTAAAGTTTTGAGTTTGAAAGCCAAAAATCTGATCCTTTTTTTCGAAAAATTCGCATGCAAACTCAAAATTTTGATAAAAAAAATTAAAAAAGAAAAGTTTAGACCATTTTTTTTTTTTAACTGTGAAATGAAGTGATAAATTAGCTTTTTGTGATCAATCCGTATTTAGAATTGATATACACATTGATCACAGAAAGCCAATCTAGCACTTCATTTCAAAATTTTGAAAAAAAAAATGGTCTAAACATTATGTTTTACTTTTTTTTTATCAAAATTTTGAGTTTGCATGCGAATTTTTCGAAAAAAAGGATCAGATTTTTGGCTTTCAAACTCAATATAGTACTTCATTGTAAGTGTTGCCGTTTTAATAATTTTGTATCTCATTTTAATTTATTTTTTTTTAAACTGCCCCTACCTCCTAAATGGGGCGAGATAGACCAGCTCCCCCTTCCATAGTAAAAAAATGCTTGTTTTTGACCCCTCTATAAAAAACCGTTTTCAATTTTTGTCGCCAAAGTTATCGTGCTCGTGCCAAAAAAAGATTCAAAGACAAAGTACTTAAAAGAACGAACCTATTAATTAAAATTATAATTCGATATTTTATAACCAAACAAAATGGAGGTAGCATTAAAAGACATGGCTTTTGGATTTACAGAATTTTAAATACAGAATTCTGGATTTACACAAGGGTCTAAAAATAAAGTTTTTTGCAAATATCTCAAAACCAGTTTATGCTAGAGAAAAATTTTTGTTTTTCAATCTTGTAGATGAGGCAATTTCCTATAAAAATAGGCTTTCCGGTTTTTTTGTAGCATTAACCGTTAAAAAGTTACAGCAAATGATAAGTAAAAAATCTCTTAAAAGGGGCAAAAAGTCATGAAAATGGGAGTTTTTGGTAAATATCTCAAAAACGGGGTCACGGGGTGTGCTAGAGAAAAATGATAGTCCCCAATCTTGTAGCTCATGTAATTTCAAACAAAAAAAGGCCTACTGGGGATACCACATCGCCTCTAAGGTGGTGTGCAAGGAAGTATGCACATGTTTGGTTAATTTTGCGATATTGCCATGTTTGAAATGCTATAACATTTTAACGGTAGATGCTACGAACAAAGTGAAAATCATTTTTGTTGAAAATTACATGAGCTATACGAACTATTTTTCTCTAGCACAAACCGTTTTTGAGATATTTGCAAAAAACTCCCATTGTCATGACTTGTTGTTGTTAACGGTTAAAGTAACAAAAAAAAAGTGATAAGCTTTTTTTGTTGTAAATTATATGAGCTTCAAGAATGGCAACCACAATTTTTCTTTAACACAAATTTTATTGTGAGATATTTGCCAAAAATACCCATTTTCATGACTTTTTGCCCACTTTTTTTGAGATTTTTTGACTTTTCCATTTGTTGTAACTTTTTAACGGTTTATGTTATTTAAAAATTAAAAATGCATTTTTGTTGGAAATTAAATCAGCTACAGGAAAAATGAATTAAATTTTTCTATGACAACCCATTTTTGAGATATTTGCCAAAAACTTCCACTTTCACGACTATTTGCCCCTTTTTTTTTAGAGATATTTTGACTTTTCGATTTGCTGTAACTTTTTAACAGTTAATGTAACGAAAAAATTGAAAAGCCATTTTTCTTGGAAATTACATGGGCTACAAGTTTGAAAAATTAAATTTTTCCCTAGCACAAACCGTTTTTGAGATATTTGCAAAAAACTCATTTTTAGACCCTTTGACCCCTTATAACTGACCTAGCGGTCATCGGATCGAAGAATAAATCTCTCAATTTTTTAAGAGTCCCATTACCAACGTCCATGTCAAATTTCAGCTTCTAACTAATTATTTCCTTTCTTTGGCATTTTTTCGTCTATTCTTATTGGACTATTATTTATGAGGGAGCTACAAAAAACTAGTAAATGCTTTACACTAATCATTCCAGCATCCTCATCTACATACATATTTCGTCGGATGGAAATCTCCATATAAGGAGTGTTCAGTGAGGCTGTTCCGAACAGTTTGGAACAGTTTAGAACAGAAAAGAACAGGATTTGGCTGTTCAGTGAGAAATTTTCTGTTCTAAACTGTTCTGACTTGCTGTTCAGTGAGTCTGTTTGGAACAGTTTGGATGTTTGATACAGTTTAGAGCAGGATCTTCTGTACTTGCTTTCGAGGTAGAACAACTTAGAACAGATTAGAACAGAAATTTGTGAGAAATGTCAAAATCAGTTGTTGTTCTGTTCTGTTCTGATATTTCTTGACTGAAAAAAGCTATAGTCAAATATTTCTTTATGGTTTATTAGATCTTTGTTATCTAAATATTAACTATTATGTACTATTAATGATAGACCCATCTGTTTCCGTGTTATGGTTCTTTGTTTAATAAATAAAACAAAAGACAATTCCCATAGTTTACATCATACATACATTATACTACACAATAACGCTCATGTTACGATTCAACCACGCTTCAAGGCTGTTTTATTGAGTTTCGATTTTCATTTCTATTAAATTTCAAAATATACAAATTATAGCTTATCACAAGTCATACATGTAAACAAGCTTACATAGTATATTTATAAGTTCTACCTGAAGAGAAGAAATTTACTAATTGATAAGTTAGATTTGTAACTCAAATTACTAAATCAAACCACAATTTAGAAACTGAAGTCATAGGTTGTTTAAATTTAAGAGTTAAATTAGAAAAAAATATTTTAAATGTTCATTAAGCACCTAGGGCTATAACATCGAGTTTAAATTGCGCGTAACTTTAAAAATAGTAATAAATTCTCAAAAAGAGAGCCTATTTAACTCACACATAAACAATAAAATTTAACAAATCAAAAATATTTACAACAACTTATCTGATATTACAGACGAGTGCGGGATGCTGGAATCTGTCTAGTCTAGAGGTCGGTCTTATTGCTTTTGTAAGTGATAAGTTCTTTTTTTTTTTTTTTTTTAATTTTTTTGTACGAGTATGTATCAACAAAACTCGTTTGCTTAGAGGGTAAATAAATACAACATTTAAAAGCTTTCACTGAAGCTTATGAATAAATGCGAAGGCGTATATAACACTATTTGATGACGTGCTAAATGGAAATAAATTAATAAAAATTTAATTACTAATAGGGCCTTTAATAGAAACTAAATGATTAGTAGTCGCACGAACTTGTTCTTGTGGTGGAAGCTATATAAAATGAATAAACATTGAGGGTTTTTCGTTTTTAGTTCAGAGTAGAGCCTGAACTGTCAAACAAAAAATCGTGTTTCTTTTTTAGCTCAGAGTGTATAACAGTTCAAATTTGTGTTTCTTTTTTCGTTCAGAGCGTGTCTAAAATTTGTTCAGAGCGCGCTCTATTAGCTCGGTATAAAATAACCGAGCAGACCGAGTAAAAAACTGAGCGCCGCCAACTTCATACAGTTTCCATGTAATTTGACAGATATGACAATTGAGTGCTCTGTTGTGTTTCGTAATTAAATCGGAGTGCTCTGAACATACTCTGCTCAGAGTTTACTCCGTTTGCTCAGGGTCTATTCAGTGCTCTGCTCTGAACCAACTCTGAAATAAAGAAGAAAAACGTCCATTGAAGATCGAGAAAATGCGTTAACATATTTACAAAAAAATTGATATAATCCTTCTTGATTTTTACTTGGTATTGGTTTCGTTTAACCGAAAAATTCGCATTGCGGTTTTGATGTTTTTGACAATCCTGCTTTATTTTCGAATTATTCAACTATAACTGCTTGCAATTTTTTTGTTTAAAAATTTTGAAAATAATGTTGTTAAAACTTAAAAAATTGGTATACCTACTAAATTTGAACAAAAATTCGTTAAGTTTCTTTCTTGATGGATAGATGGAAGCACAGGCAAATGGAAACTGTTCGATTAACGGTATGACGGAAATTTTTTTTTTACTTAAAGCTAAATTAGATTAAAGATTAGTTTTTATGCTCGAAACCAATATTTGCCCTCTAGAGAGCAATTAAATACTTGATGGACTTAATCCCACGTGGATTTAATTAGGCCTTTGGCTTTGTTATTTTTTTTTTTTTGTATTAAGGGAAATTTAATGAACTTTATTTTTTTTACAGTTGGTAAAACAACACAATCAAGTACATGAAATATTAACATAGATTATTTTCAAGGTTTTCATTAATTTATTTATAAAAATATTATGTAATTATTGTAAGTTTTATTCTTTAACAATTAATGAGTAAAATCTTCGAATATAATTTATGTATAAATATGATTTTTATTTTTTTATTATGAAAATATTGCACTTCTTTCCAATTTTAAAATTTTGTTAAATTCAACAACGAAATGATTAACTAACAACATATATGCTCGATTGCTTTAAATTTTCTTAGGAGACTAATGAATTTTTTGATAATAATTAGTGCCAAATAGAATAGGGCTCTGCTTCACATATGCCCTTATATCGTAAGAAATCAAGTCAAAATAAAACAAACAAAAAAGTATGGGTCCTAGCACAGAACCTTCTGGGACACCAATTACTATTAACTATCGTAAGATTTACGCTCTCAATTATAAAGCTCTATGCATGGATTTACAAGGCTACACCTTAAAACTTAAACTTATAAATCTTATAAAAACCTTTATAAATATAAACATCAGAATACATTTATTATTTAATTTATTCAAAAGTCCAATCAAATAAATTCGTAATATTTCATCATTAAAATATAAAAATTTATTCATAACTAAATCTCACATCTCACATTTTATCCATCAAAAAATATTAATTTTTATTGAAATAAATCGCACATGCAATAATGGTCGAATTAATTCAATGTGAATTTTTTTTTTCATAACGTTCAATAACAATAATAATACGATGATGAGTAATGATAATAATTTATTTCTGATTATTCAATAACCAAATTATTCAATAATTAACGCCGTACATGATGAGTGACACAAAGCTAATGTCATCTGTGAGCAAAATTAACAATAATAATAATGAGTTAAGCTTTAATATAATAATTAATGAAGTGCATTCAATTGTAAATTCCTTCCTGTAATAATTTTAAGTTATTAGCTTATAGAGGCACAGGGTGGTAATATATCGAAAGCAAAAGATAAATATACAGTTTTTACTTTGTCTACTATAGTATGGGTACGGTGACCATCCGTCCCGGGTTTTCCCGGCATGTCCCAGTTTATTTTTTAAGAAACCCGGGGCTTACAAGTGTCCCGTTTTTAGTATTCTGTTCCATATGTTCACATTTTTTGATGTTTTTTTTTAATAAAACAAACTGTTTTGCAATAGTAAGGTATATGAAACTGCAAAAGTCCCATTAAAAAACTTCTGAAATTGAATATCGTAAACATAGACAAAAAATGTATGCCTCTTATAATGATAAAACGAAAAAAAAATTATAGAATATAAGAATTTTGAAGAAAATTTCTTTCAATTTTATAACATTTGGTTAAATGGGTAGAAAATTTTACATATTTCTAGCAAAAAGCATTGGTTTTGCAAACCTTTTACAAATTTCCGAGTTCAACTTGTGTTTGGTAAGTTCTTATGCTCCCAAATAAATGTGTTTTTTTTTTTTAATACATAATGAACAAAGATCCCAGCTATATTTAAAACTCTTAAAGCCACGTTTTGTTAAATTTACCTACGGTTTAAGCTGAACCCGTAATGAATTTAGGAGCTATTCAAAAAAAAAAAACGAAAATTTGTTGAATTTTTTTTTTTTCAGCAATAAAGTATTAAAGGAAAAGAGAAAAAATTTACGTTGTAAACTTAACTCAATGTGCATTACCATATATGCTATGCTTCTTTTAACTAATATTATTTATTATTATATTATATTATTTATTATTTGCTTTTTTAACAGAAAAATAATTTATTTTAATAATGAAAATAAAAATGTTAAGTTTTAATATCTCGTTTTGAGGTTATGAATAAGACAAAGTTAATTCTATTGTTTCGTTTTTTTTTTTTTTTTAATTTCTTTTCGTTTCTTTTTCCTGCTATTATTTTTTCCCTTTTTCAATATCAAAATAAAATTAATGAATAAACTAATATTTTTTCATATACATTTAAATTTTTCACTTTTGTCCCGGGTTTTGCTCTCAGATATATGGTTACCGTAAGTATATGGCAAGTATTCGTTTTGTCTAAAAAAAAATTTCGAGGTCATAGTGTTCGACAGAAAATTTAATGTAAAAAAAACCTATTCGAAAAGAGAAATATACTAATAGAGACTAAGAAAGCCCCGTTTTCTTATTTTAATCCTAATAGTGATTAGTAGTTTGTCATAGAAGTGCAAGTGACGTTTAAAATTACCATTTCACATTGCTGACCATAGAGTCCCTATATTATCTAGAGAACCGACTCGTACCTGAAACACCCGCAAATTTTATTTGAATTCAGTAAGAGAAAACTCTCTTATTTTACACTTCAAATGCACGGGACCACTAATACATGCTCAAAATATAGGGCAAACTATATACATATTGTGGTTGGAGTTCCATTTAAAATGCACGGGACAACTAGCCCATACAAAATCTAATGGGCAAATTCTCGCAGTACAGCTTGAAGGGTGGAAGAGACCAACCACCTTAACTGGCTGAACAGAATAGAATGACGGAACTGAAGCCGCAGACGGAACTGGAAGAGCTGTCAAAAAGTATCGTACGCTATTTTTTTTACATGTCCACAATGGAGCTGTACAGCTTTGAAAGTATTTTGAAGAAAAACAAAAGAATATTCCTGGGTACAAGCTCAGAATTCACATTTTTTGTTTCCAATAGTTTTCCTTTTAATAAATAATTTTTTTCGCGATACAAATAACCACAATATTTTTGCCGACCTAAAAATTTGTCTTTTTTCTTCATACAAATTGAAACGTCAAAAGTGCCGTAAGTGAAAAGTTAAAAGTTGGTGAACTCTTCCGTCTGCGTCTGCAGCTCCGTATGCGTCTACGTTTCGTTGTGTTCGCAACATTGAATTTGCGTGTATTCAATATTTTGACTGCTATTCCAGCTCCGGTTCCGTCTGCGTCACCATTCTGTTCAGCCAGTAAGTCGGTTCTCTAGATAATATAGGTACTCTATGTTGCTGACATCGATCAAAGCGCAAATATTATTCTGACACCATTTTAAAAACGCATAATAAAGACGAGTAAAGCATTCCACATTATCGTGTAGTACGGCTAAAGAAGGAATCACAGTACTTGACAATATACTTGTTAAACTGAAAAAAAAAAATTCTAATAATATATTCGGAGCTAGGTGTACATTTCTATAGTTCCAAGAGAAAACAAAAATGAATTCGTTGATTGACCCATCATTATGTAGGTGTCATAAGTCTACAGGACAAAATTTCAAAACAGACTTTTGACCCACCGCGATGGGTTATAAGTTCACAAGTTAAAGGATCTTAACTACCTTTTCTAGTACTTTAGGTCCAGAATTTCTTTATTGTAGGTAATATTTCTGATTTTTCATTTTAAAATCTGTTGCATTTTATTAAGTCCACATTTGTGAACCCAAGTGGGTCAACAAAAATCCATTGTGGATTTTCGAACCGTGAAATTATGGCCCTGCGCCTCTAATATAGGCTAACAAACACATCTTTTCCAGACAAAGAAAAAATATTAAAAAAGAAAGAAATCTCAGGCTTTACAGGATGATATGTTAACAAAAATTTTATACATTTTAGGTATAAGATCGAATTTCAAAAAAAGATTCCATTGAGAAAGAAGTCTGAAGCACACTGTTCATTTATTATTATGTTCCATATTTTTCTTTTTTTAATACAAAAAAAAAAAAAAAAAAAAAACAAAGTTGACTCCATATTTTTGAGTTGGACGATCCCTTGCAATGGACTTAAAACTATGTGCAATATATCTCTCTTAAGAATACAGCGTACTCCATTCTTTTATAATAATTCATATTCCTTCAACGTTTTCTTATTGTGATTTAGAATACCGAATGGACTACCAATTGTGTTTCGGTTAAATGTGCGTAAAAACCCATATTGTTTGTTTTAATAAATTTTAAAATGCAAATGATATGCATATATACAATTGCAAATTTCGACATCTTTTCTTATAAGTGTAACATTTACTTTAACAGACATTTTGGTTACAAAAATTTCTTGATATTTTAAAATATCCAAAATTTTAAAATATATCATTGATTCATGTATTATGGTTTTTTGTTGATTATTTTCCTCAAGAATTACTCATTTCAGACCTTTGTTAGTCGTATCAATTTCTATCTCTGTGTTTCTATACTTCTATTATTTTCAGCTCCAATTGTACGAGTAGTCAGCAAGGTTGCCACTTTTCGGGAAACTTTCCGCAGTAGATTCACAAAAACAATGCAGTAGATTGAACTTTTTTGCAGTAGATCTGTTTTATTATTATTTTTTTAAGATTAGAATTTAAAAAAAAAATATTACAGATAATTCAAAAAAAATAATCAACATATTTTTCATCAAATATAAAAAGTGGTGTTTAAATATTTACATACCGATTGTTAAATATCAGGCTATAAGTTATCTCAAACAAAAAGAAAAGATGTCGTATTAATTAGGTATAACAATTTTTAATTTTAAATTCTCTTTCGCTACTAAGTCTTTCATGACATTGGCCTTTACTAACACTATGCGTCATTACTTAGGAAATGCATATAAAGTACAATTGCATTTACTTAATAAGAATCTTAACCTTTATGTGCAGATTTTATTAAAAACTTTCCAATATTATCACAATTTGCAACATTTACAAAAAAACGCAAATTAACAAAAACAAGATTTCCGTCAGCTTTTAATATTCATCAAAACAGAGCCGATATAGTTGAAAGCAGTAGATATTAATAAGTTAAGTAGGATGTGAGTATTTCCTGAAGAATTAGAACGATTGTAAAACCAAAAATGCAGTAAATTTGATTTAAAAGCAGTAGATTTATTTTGAGAAAAAAATGCAGTAGATCTACTGCAATTGCAGCAAAGTGGCAACCCTGGTAGTCAGTTATCATCACCAGCTGCAATCAGGAAATTTTACCTACTTTACTTTATTTTTTTTTTTATTGAACTTTAGAATAATTTAATTCAGGTGCATCACTGTAAAGTTTATTTTTCTAATATTTAGTTTTATTGGCATATATATTTTGAAAATTCATTGGATAACATTTACTTTATATATAAGAAAAAACTCTACTTTTATTGAATAAATAAGCTTTAAGTGTTTGCATGTTAGCTTAAGCTGATTCCTTCATAGATTTTCATATTATGTTAATTGAAATTTATCAACTCAAGCAGTTATGTTAAATTAACTGACGTCATCGCACATTCTTCTTTGAAACGGATATACTTAATCTATGGTTATGAATATGACTTATGCTCTGCTTGCAAAAATCGAAAAAAAAAAAACAAATTGCAAAGCTAACGTTAGCAACGCATTAAATTTGTGTGAGTATAAGGTAAGGGAACTCTTCATATTATATGGACAGAGATAAAGGCGGAAATATTTAATTTATTTGCTTAATTCGGGAGATTCATTTTTATATATAAATTTATATTATATTTGTTCCTAAGTATTTAGTTGAGATAGTGCATAAACTTGATTTGCTCATCAAATTACAATCATTTATAGCCCGAGACCGAGGCAAGAGCTGGTGAATGATTTGCTCAAAGTGTTTTATACCGCTCCAAATTTTGTGAGCATGGCAATTCTACCAGTGCAATGCAAACTTACAGGCAATCAATCTTTCAGCGATATCGTGGCCCTAAAACCTCCATAATGCACTTTCAAAATGCAACAAAAAATAAAAGTTTTTCAGATCACTTCAAATTTTGTTCAGGCAAATAATTTATATCCGTCCAAACTGAATTTAATTGGTCTGGCAGCGATACCATGAACTTAACTCTACCATACTGCACTTTCAAAACAAAAAAAAATATTATAAGCATTTTAAAAGTGCATTATGTGGGTGTGAGGTCAGCGGTATATCGCTGACAGACAGACCAATGAAATTCAAAAACACTTTAAGCAAATCAATCTATTACTAAAAACAATATTGAACTTAAATTAAATAAAAAATTCTAGCAGATTTAAGGATGTGCGTACTTGTGTACTGAACAAAAACTGACTTCCACATACGGTTTTGGGTCTTATGTATTTATTTCATATTGACCTTCATAAAAAATCGAACTCAAGATTTTGATCAAACTTTGTATTACCATATCTGCCCCACTAATACTGGAATCTTTTGAAAAAAGCGATTTTCGACCCCTCTCTAACTTCGTAACCACTAATCAAAATCGCGATATTTGCTAAGCTAGGGGAGCACAGGCGCCTCAACAAATTTCAATTCCCTAGCCTAAGTGGTTCCTGAGATACAGGAAGCCAAAAATCGCGCATACCGTAACTGACTGGGACCGCACTGACTGACAGATCATCAAAATTATGGAGCACTTCTAGACACTGTACAAACTTGTAATTTCGCACATCGGTAGGCCTTGTGGTGTATATACAGAAAAAACTCCTAAATTTGGGATTTTCTATATGGGGGGGCGTGGTATCCGCCCACTTTCACAGAATTGCTATCAATTATATGTAGTACTTCTGATTGTTGTAGAATGATGAAAATCGGAAGGGCAGTAGGGCTTGCAACGTTTACAATTGACAAAATCGAAAATTTGAGGATTTCCCTATAGGAGGCGTGGTATCCGCCCACTTCCTCAAATTGTTTTCTGATTGTTGTAGAATGATGAAATTTGGTAGAGCGATAGGGCTTGCAATATGCAAACAAAGGAAAAAAATTTAAAATTTGATATTTGACATTCAGGGGCGTGGCATCAACCCACTTTCGTATTATTATTGTTAGCTGTACAATGACAACTCCAAATTATTAGAGAAATTTCTTATTTAATGATTACTTACTAAAATTTGGTAAGTTTACTTGGCAATTTTTCAAAACCTTTTGAATTTTGAGTACGTAATCAGATGGAAAAAAAAACTTGCCAAGTAAAATTACCAAATTTTAGATAAATTTTAAATAAGAAATTTCTCTAATAATTTGGAGTTGTTTCAATATTACTCTACTTAAAATATTTGATAATAAACCTCCATAGAACTTGGCAAACTTTTAGATCTCATTACTTTTTACGACTGACTTGTTACATAAAGGTATTTTGTATACATGGAGAACTTGGCTCTTTTTTTAACATTTATATTTTTGGTGTGATCTTCTTATATTTATGTACATAATAATAACACGTAAAAAAAGGGTTGCTAAGGACCTTCGGTGCAATAAATTAGTATGACTAAATATCTTTTCCAAAGAAGAACATTAAATGGAGAATTTAGATTCTGCAACAACAGAAGAAAAACATGGTGGTAGTCAAAATTCCTTCTGGAATCACAGTACACATAATTAAGGTAATATATTGCACAACTTTAAGAATCTCAGTGATCCAATGTAAGAATACAAGTAAATAATTGTCTCTTCGATAAATATGGGCACCAGCAGCGTTGCCGCTCAAAACAAATTAACGTGCCATATTTTCTGAAAAAACGAGCCATTTTCCGTGCCATGTAAAAAAAACCACAAATTACTCTATTTTGTTTTAAAAAAAATGTAATCAATTTTATTATGGTGTGTAACGACCAAAAAATCAAGGGAAATCATTTTCTTTATTCGTGCTTTTTCAAAAAATATTAGTTTCTGTCAATTTTTATGGAATTTGAACCAATTTTCACTAAATTTTGTGGAAATTTACTTAATTTTAAGTTAAAACGGGAAATAAAAAAATGTGCCATATTGAACATTTTCGTGCCACGAGAAAACTATCGTGTCAAAACTTCGGCAACGCTGATGGGCACACTTGAAAGAAAATGAAAACTTGCGATCGGAATATAGATACATAGGTACCTACATACATATTGTTCTGGCATTATAATATTGTGTTTTTAAAGGCAAAGTTGTACCGGATTTCTATTTAAGAATGTTATTTTTAATAATCCATAAAGAAATTACTTTTTTTTTTCAAAGCATTTAACTCTAGAAATTCGTTATATACACGGACAAAATGTACTTATACTGCAGAAACGTAATAATCTTAGTTATTATGTTATAATAAATAGTATAGTAGAAGTACCTAAAAAGTATACTGTCGAAACTGACTTGACTAAAATTTTTTTTTTTAAAGTGGTGTATTGACAACATCAGTTCATATCCCATGTTACTTTTTAACTGTAAACGGTAGATCTTGAGATTTTCTACAAAATAGGCTCTGACATTTTTCTTCCTCTTTTTTTTTTTTCGCTTTTAACTCTTAAATAGTGAAGTTTTTTTTTTAAAATAATACTCTTTTTATAGAATACTCGTATAATATTTTCTACAAAAAATATTATGATACTTTTTACATACGCGTTTTTAAATTACAAATTTTTTTGATTATGTTAGCTTAGCCTCTACAAAAAATCATCAAAATAGTTTTTATTATGGTAATCATTTAAAAGGTATTGGCGCAAAATTTTAGACGATTTAGTAAGATACTAGATTAAAAACAAGATTTTCCGAATTTTAAACGAATTAGCATAATAGTATTGCCAAATGCCTATTTTCTTTTTAGGGTCATACTAAATCCAAATATCATAATCTTGAAAAACCATTTTCTACCAAATTGTTTCCACAATCTCCTTTGAAAAATCTTAGCGGTTGCGTAGCAATCAATAGAAATTCATAAATCAATATTCGATTTTTTTTTTTCAAAATTGAATGAAGGCACTAGTTGCACCCACAAAAGGAAAAGGAGCTGCACGAACTAGTTAAATATCTATAGCTTGTTTGAAATACTTATCGGTTGAGCCCTAGGTGCTGTAGCGCAACCTTATAACCGTCAATTGAAGTTTTTTAAAAACCTTATCAATTACTAAATATGGTACGGGAGTTGATATCATTGGTTGTTCTTGAGATATGGGAACGGAAAAACATTTTTAACAACTTTTAGCAGTTTTTTTTGCAGTTTTTTAGCCTAGAAAAAAAAAACGTTAATTGATTTTTTTTACAAACTCTATATAAACTATACCTATAACTTTGTGTATTAAATAAAAGTTAATATTTTTATGTGTTCTCAAGATATTCGATATTTTTTAACAATTTTTAATGGTTTTTTTTTTGTATTAAAAAAAGCCTTGGGTTGATTTTTTTTTTAAGTATTATCATTTTTTTAATACGTCATTATGCATAGAATGAAACCAGGCCGTAGTCAATAGCATAATTTGTTCCAGATGTATTCGAGAAACAAGCCGTTTAACAACTTTTTTTTTTTAAATTACTGTAATAAGAAAACCGCTCATTGAATTTTTCTGAAAATCCTTTATGCACGTTATGACTTTATTATCTCTAAAATAAAATTCATTTGAAGTCGATATCTCTATGCGTTCTCGAGATATCGTCGGCGAAAAAAAGCTTCCGAACGTACGAACGTACATCGTACACAGACATCTCTAAAAACAATGTTCTCCGACTCCAGAGACCTCGAAACGTCGAGAAATGTCAAAATTTTCAATTTCACAAATCGGACCAATTAAAATAACTTCCAATGGGAAGTTAACAAAGCTAAGTATGATAGATTTCGAACACTCTTAAGCTTAAGAGGTTCAGAATTCAAATATTTTTTGTGTTACACACACAGTTTGTTTCGGTGTTTATTTTTTTTTTATAGAACCATATCATTCATAACTTAAAAGTGATCGTGACAACTCGTAAGCCTTATGAGTGCTTATAACGATTGACTGTTAAATCGTTGTCAATAGATTTATTAGCCTCTCAACATTATATTATAAGAGCCTGATAACTACCGCCCTAAATTTTGTAAAATAAAAATATTGTTAAACACAAGCGATTATTATCTTTGAACGTAATCGCATTTTGACGATAACGTATTACATATTTTAATCGCAATTCGTAAAACAGGTTTGTTCTAAAGTAGCTCAACCAAATTAAAAACTAGCATTAATTAGAAAAGTTTGGAACAGACTTTTCCTAAATCAACAAGAAAAAGTTTTATATTTCTGTTCTGAATCAACCAATTTGTTATTTTGAGTTTTAAAAAAAGTACAGTCACTGACATACCTAATTTAGGTTAAAGGTAAAACCATAATAAAGTTAGATATGTATCAAAATGACATTTTTTTTAGTTATTTAAGCTTCTTCTTCAGCGAGATTTAGATAAGAAGGGTAGAGTGTGATAAATTACTAATTAAGGTCGTATTTTAATTTTTTTATTAATAATTTTTTAATACATTTCACCGCCTTTGTCTTCTAAAAGAAAAAAATATTGTTATATGACAACTTTGATCGATGATTAACATCAATCAATTTTTAGAAGAAACCTAAATCTACATCCAATTCGCACAATTAATTTGCAAATTTGTCAAATTAGCAAACCTTTTCGAATTGAAAATTTAAGCTAAGAAAAGAAACAATAAAAAAAAAATAAAAATAAAAACAAAGCGGAGTTATTTATTGGATCTTCTTTTTGATTTGTTCGATTTGAAGTTATTTTTAAGTTCTTCCAATAAAATTAAAGAAAATAAATAGATCATGAATATTTTACTTACTTGGTTTATTGCTGAACTATTATTATTGTGGTATTCCATTTGATCGTTATTTGTTGGAAAATCAAAAGATGAACGTATTGGATCCAGAAACGTTTGTAAATCCGTGAAATTTGGATGCGAAAGTAACGAAAGAGCCATTCGTGTTCACGAAGTTTCTTTGCCGTTATATATTTAAATTATTGTTTAATGAAGTTTTAACTTTATGCAAAGTAGTGTTGTATGTATTTACTTTTTTTTAATAACAATTCACAATTTATGATTTATTTCTATTCAGTTTGAGTTTTTATTTTATTTATATTTAGCTTGGTGGCGAAAAGTTCAGATGTCCCACTCGTTATTTTTTGTGAAGGTTTAAATTTATGTGTTTTTAAATTGAAGATTATAGTGCAAATTTTTTATTTTAATTATATTTTTTCCATATAGTCACATTTCATATATGATTTTTTGTTTGTTTGAGAATAAAATATACCTATTTGATATTGTGTTTTAACACTTAATAAAACTAATAAGGCACTGTGTTTAGAATTACATTTATGCGTGTATTGTTACTTTAACACTTATTTTTTTTAATTTAGTGAAATATATTATATTTTGTTTTTTTTTTTTTTTTATTTTATATCACTAAAGAAATATATGATAATATTTCTCTAAGTACGAGTATAGATAGAATCAATTTTGACACTTTTTTTTTACATACGACCAAAACACACTTTCTTATCGCCAAAATTTAGGAAAACTGTGTACCTAAGTTTTTTTTCTTTTTATTTTTTTAAAGTTTTGTATTTTAAATGAATATTTTTTGTCCGATTGATTAAAATAATACAAAGAACGAATTATACAGCTTTTTAATTCCAGTTGTTTCACGTTGTCGATGGCTCCGTAATAATGTATTTTCTACTTTAAGCAGCATTTTGTTGATCATGCACATAAAACTTTGGTTGCATTCATTTGAAAAAAAACGACTTGTCTCCATTTATTGTGGTGTAAATATTGTTTTTAGTCACTGTTATTCGAAGATGGACTTCATAAAACTGACTTTTTTGCTTTGGGATTGAATGTTGTCGTATTTTCTGTAAAATTCAGATTTTTTTTTTAGTTTTTTTGGTTTTTGTATTATTATTATAAAATCAAACACAACTTTTGAGAGATAGACGATGATAATATTTTATTTTGATTTGATTTTATTTTCAGGCAGAATGTGAATTTTTATTTTTATTTTTATTTAACTGATAAGAACAAAGATAATGGACTTAGCGACGACAAAAACGATGACAGAGTTTTGAACTTCACGAGAGCACAAACACTTCTAATCAAATAGATTGCTTGGAATAACCGATCGCGTTGAGATTTTGATTTCAAGTAGGTAAAATGATATTAAAGTTATATTTATTGAAAAATCTCACTTTTTAACACATTTGTATTATGTACATGAAATTTTTTTTATTTTTATAACACTTAATTATTTTTTTTTTTGTCTTTGACGCCGAAGTTGTTAATTATATTTATTTAATGATTTTTTGTTTTTGCTAAAACAATTTTTATGTGTGTTTATTTTTTTTTATAAAATCACTAATCAAACAAAATGTTGATGAACTTTAATGATATAGGTGTCTACCGTTGTAAAACTGATTAGGAAAATAAATTTTTCATTCACATCAGAGGAGCAATTTTAAAACGAAGCAATGCTTCGCATAGCGATACGAAGACAACATGTTTTGTAAATGGTTTAAAGCCTAGGCTGTAGCAACCGCTTTCGAGGTTAAAATAACAATGAATTTGAAATGAATTTCTCGCCCTGATATCGATCAAGTATTTATTATTTTAACATTAATTTTATAGTTTAAGAAAAAAAAAAAACTACAAAATAAATAACGACACACGAATCGCGGAGCCGATATACACCACAAGACCAAAGGAGTACCTACTATTCAAAACGAAACTAAACGACACACCAAGAAGTATCTTTTGCCTCCAGGGAGAGATATACTGTCTGTATGCAGACCCTATAAGATTTTGCGAAAACCCAATGAAGATGACAAGCAAACGACACTGTGTACATACATATATATGTAAAAACGTACAACGAATGAAAACCCAAGGAGCAAACGAACGAACTAAACGCTTAAATGATCAAGTGAGCAACACGATCAGTAGAACAATTATTAACAATCAGCGCGGTGATGATCAATGGCCGTCATCGCGTCGTGGTCGTATTTGTGGTGGTTTCAGCGAAGCGCCGCGTTACTGCCACCCGCGAAAAGCTCAGAAAGATCTGAAGAAAAATATATACCGTAGCGTAGATAGAAGCAAAAACTTGGAGTTGTTACAGAAAGAAAACAATTCGAAAATCCCTTAGAGGATTGCAGAGCTTTTTCTTTGTCGAATGATCAAGTTTAGGTACTTTTATTTTGAAAAATCATGTGCTTTCGATCAACAGAGGGTAACAGAGATAAAAGGGGGCTTTTGTAATTGGAATCAATTTCCAGCGATGTTGATTTAAAAAAAAAAAATAACGTTGTGATATCGTCACGGGCCAACAAGTAACTGATTGCTTAGCAGTTGGTGACCAAACTGCGTTTTTTCCTCTTAAAAAAAAAAAAAAAACCACAACATTATTGCAGGCAAGCTAGTACTCATAGTCATAGATGTGTTGTTGATTTTTTTTTAGATGTATTTTCAGTTGTGTTGTGCGGGTTTGGGTGGATGGGGCGATGGGGTCTCTTGAAAAACCTCTGCGACTGACTGGCTTTTCTCTCTTCTATACAGCGTTGCCGCCTGAAATAAAATTAACGTGCTATATTTTCTGAAAAAAACGTGCCAATTTTCGTGCCACATGAAAAAACCACAAACTTTTCTATTTTCTTGAAAATCCTGTAATCAATTTTATTACGGGGTGTAATACAATAACCAAATCAATAAAAATCAATCAGCATTGTCAAAAATTAATAATATTTCTGCCCACTTTTTACCAACGGAGTTTTGACCGATTTTCATTAATTTTTTTTAATTTGCTTCATTTTCAGAAAAATAATGGAAATAAAAAAACGTGCCATATTGAAATTTTTTGTGCCACCGTGCAACGAAGAAATTATTGTCTCAAAAAAGCACGATCACGCCACTTTGGCAACGCTGCCTATATGGTAGGTATCAGGTTTTGTGTGATAAGTTCTTATAAGTTGTTGGTTTGGTATTGGTTGTTGGATTGATCACATCAGTGCTGTCGGTTTCAAGTTTGGAGCTCCAGTTTTTAAAATACGTTCATTCAGTTAATCTTGAGTTAATTCGGAGTTAGGTTGTTAGGTACTCAACCGAATTTGGTGACTTTCCTCTCAACTAATTGAAAAGTTATTTACCGTTGCATATGGTTAAAAGTTTACCTATCAATTCACACCAAAATCTGCACTGATATCTTCTCTGTATTTTTGATACTTCTATAAAATAACTCCTCCCACTTAATCAATAATATAATATTCTATTGAAATTTTTGGCCCACTGAAACCACTTCGCAGCAAATAAGCAGGGACATGCATATGATTTTTGGCGTTTTTTCAATTGTTGGCTTTTAGCTACATATATAGGTACGCTAAATCCAGCCTTGAAATTTTACTGTGAACGACCAAATTTGGTCGTAATTTATTTTAAACTTAGCATTACATTTACGAAAAATAAAATAACATAATTTAAAAGTACTTATCAGTCAAGTTACAACCATCCCTGAACATTAAATTAGATTCAAACATTAAAATACAGTGGAACTTCCATAAGTGAAAGAAAAAAAAATCGAGTTATAGAAAATTTGATTTATAGAAATAACAACAAAACTTTTGGATTTATTGTTTTATTAATTATAAGTATGTATATTATCAAAAAGAGACAACAAATTTTAATCAACACAAGCTTATAAAAAAGTTAGTAATCATTCGTTAAAATTTTGTATTGCATTTTGATTTGTAAAATGTTTCATTGAACAAAATATTTCAAAGGCTTCATACACTTAAGCTCGCGTTGGCTGCCTGATAGGTAAGTCTTCATTTGGATCTGCATCAGCATCAACTTTAGCGTCATTTATGGTTTCCACTTCAGAAGCTACCGAAAGAAAAATCTCTTCATCAGACAAAGAATAATTTCACTGTCCTAGTTACAGAATTCTTGAAGGCTTCACCTCATTTCTTGTGTATTTGTGTATTAGAGGAAAATTCTTGCATTTCGCTGAACTCAGGTATGGACACGCCAAATTTGATCACAAGATCACTTTCAAATTAACTGTTGATCTTCAGTTTTTGATCATAATTAAGATGCTTTAATTTTCTTCCTGACATATCTTTTTTCAATAAGAAAATTGTAACCAAAACATCTACGCATAAAAACTTTACCCGTAAAAAAACGAAGTTTGTTATGAGGAATACATAAATTACATACCTACATATCTCCTGAAACAAATTAAGAAATATGAAATCACAGTAAACTAAAGAAAATTAAAAAAAAAAAAACTTGAAACAAAAGAGGTTTCCCGAGTCAGAGAAAACTTCGAGTTAATTTAAGAATGTGTCTACTAAACAAACTTGATAAAAAAAAAAATAAAATAAAAGGTGTTTCCCCAAAAAGAACACAAATTTGAGTTTTGTGGTTTTTCTTTCAGCCAAAAAAAATTGATCCCTGCCAGGGATTTTGATCCCGGACAAGTTTTTGCATTTCTTTCAACCAAAAAAAATCAATCCCTGACAATTCGGGATCAAAATCTCTGATCCCGAATTAAAGAGAGATTTACACCTACATGAAACACGCACTTGCACACACACTATTTATAAAACGTCATTTTGTGCTTTTGTGTGATTCTGTGATTTTTTTTTTCATTTGCATCCGTTTTTGATTCTTTGCCTATCAAAATTATTTTTTGCTTTATGAAATTAAAATTATTTTTGACAAAATAAAATTTGACATCCCACACACACATTTGCAAATAAAAAACAAATCCAATCTGCGTTTCTTTTGCCAAGAAAATTCGTGATCCGGGATCAAAATCCCTATTTGCAAAAGAAAAACGGCATTAGAGAGACTTGTTGCTACGAAACGCAGTCTTAAAACTTCGAAATAGAGAGAAATTTGAGTTGCAGAAGTTCGAATTACGGAGGGAAAAATTCATGAAAATAAAGTTGAGAAATTCACCTTATGAAAGTTCGAGATATGGAAGTTCCACTGTATATATGTACTTTCTTAAATTTGGCAAAAATGATTTTTTATGTTAATCTCTAGAGGAAAAATCGAATTTTCGTTAAATCTCACATACATAGAACGAGCACCTCCAATTTTTTTTTTTTTTGTAAATAACGGTTTCTCAGAAAATACTTTTTTATTATTTTTTTTTTTTGTGACTGATAATCATCCTGCGCAAGAAAACAACATTTGTAGAATATATCAAATTCTTGCTTTATAAATCCATACAAATAATACTTTAGTAGTACTTTCGACAGCATTGACATCTTACGCCCCTCATACATACTATAATTATTGAAAATGCAGTCCAGTCTAGAATTCTATTAAAACCATTATCTATGAATGCGTTATTTGACTGCATTTGTGTTTGAAAATGTCTTTTTTGTGTTAGCTATTTTTGCATCTTTACACAGATACAATACTATTGCAAAGTTTTAAATTGATAAAATTTTAAATTAGAGATTAGCTTTATTGCAAATTGTTTACATTTGAGAGAGAAACATTGTATAAGCATTGTATACATATGCGAGAAGTTCAGAGAGTAATTCTCTCAAAGATACATTTTTTTCTTTTAAAAATTAAAACAGGTAGATTTAATAATAAATATTTAAATCAGGGGTACCTGTCGGAGGTGTTGTGTATCTTTGAGATGAAAAGAAGCAGAAAAAAGAAATAACAAAAAAAAAAAAAGACATAACCACTTAGGTTCCTGTTTTGTTTGATTTTCTTTGGAATCCGATAGAACGGTTTATCTTGATAGTTTCATTGACTAATAATTATTATTTTATTTTGTTCCTTCTTTTATACTGTAGTTTGTTGAAATGGAATGTGTTATGGATTAGTAGGGGATATTTTAGCTTTTTTTTTATTTTAACAACAAACTTTAACGTTTGTTTTGTAAATAAAGCGCAATTGATTACGTGGTCTGGTAGGTATAAGTTCTAAGGGGATTTATGTAATTGTTTTGTAAACTCAATATACCTACTTAGCATACTTTTGTTATTATAAAACAGAATTCGAAAATATGCGCATAGGTATGTAATTGAACAAATCACTATTTTGTATTTATTTTATTTTAAGAGACTTTATCCGTAACAAGAAGACACATTTAAATAGAATTGAACTAACAATGTAATCGCAGTTTAATTAAATCAAATACAAAAATGCCACCTGGTAAGATAAGTTTGAAAAAAAACAAATAATAGGTGCGTTTTATTCTCAATTCATAACTAGCGCTATGAATTCAACGCTATATCAACTTTTATGTCCACTTTTTATTCTCTGGATGTGTTCATACTCTTTTTTGAGTGAAAAAAACAAACTACGTTACCGACATTTAAGGTTCAAGTCCACACTATTTGTCCACTTTTATATTCACTAATTTACTGGCTAATTTATCGGCACTTTTGGTTTTGTTATTATTCACCAAGGGAAATTTTATTGCGCTAGCTTTAAAATTGCCAATAAAACGCACCTAACTTAAATATTTTTGAAAAATCTGGTACAGTGAAAGCTCCTATTGCGGACAGCTTCCTTAAGCGGACAATCCCCTCAAATAAATAAATAAATTTGGTGGCACAACGGCTCATGAAGAACCCGGGCCTAATGACTTACAACTCTCAATCATTCCTGTGTGCGTGTCTGCAGGAATGGAGGACACCTACAGTTTATTGCCGAATCCGAACGGCTGGTGAGCGGCACTTTTCTATGACAAGAGTTACTCTTGGAGGATTTGTCACTTCCTCGCAAGAGGCAGTAGCCCGGAAAACAGTTTAAGGTGGAAGCGGCTGGTATTGAACCCAGACCTCTGGCATGACAGTCCATCGCACTAACCATTACGCCCACGGGCTACTACAAGGACAATCCCTATTTTCAGAAATACTTTTATATGTATTTTTTTTTTTTGTATTAAAAATGTTCCTCCTGGTTCACAGAGGCAATAGATGCGATGTCAGCAAATCACTGTCTGTGATAAAATGTATAACGGATTTTATTTCTGCAGCTGTGGTCTGTTTTTGTATCTTATTTCTTGTGTCTTCATGTTCATTTTTAGTTTGAATGAATTTCATGGCTTGTATAGGAAGGACACAAGTGTTGCGACCGTCGCTGTCCGGCTAAGGGAGCTTTCACTGTAGTTTGAAAAAAAAACTAATTTCAGTTGAACAAAAACTTAATGTATAGGTATACTAGTATAAAATGAATTGTCTTTTGGTGTATGCCTGCTATTCAAAGTTCAAACTATCAAGTTTTATTTAATTCGAATAAAGGGTTTATACCAACTTTAAGAAAATTTCCATATTAGATATTTAGGAATCTGAGTGGTATTCAAATGCAAATAAAACTCCTTATTTAAATTACATATATGACGTTTATGGATTTAGAAATTAAACTCGTATTTTAGAAATAAACCTACATACATTATTAAAAAAAAAAAAAAGAACTAACTAACTACAAATGAAAACCGTCCAATTTTGACATTATCTACTATGGAATTTTGCAAACTAATCAAAAAGTTGTTATCATTGAATAAATACAAATAGAAGTGACACCGAATAACTCAAAGCTCTATATGCTCGTCCTGTGGCGTTTTGTAGAAACAAATTGATGATGTAAATTTTTTCTGTACACAAACCGATTCAAAAGGGATTTTTATTTATTAAATTGTTCCTTTTTGTATCGGTATCCATAACGACGATTTTTAATATTCTGTTTAATTTTGAAATTAGTTTACAAAGGCATGTGAAGAATGTTTGTATGTATGTATTGTCATTTAGAGGCATTGGTTGTTTTTTTATGTTTTTGTTTATATGACGATGATTTTTACATGCTACGCTGAAGATTATATTTCTCATATTGAAATACAGAACAAAATTATATGAGGATGAGAATATTTTGATTATTTTATTTGCTATTCAGACTTGAATTATTTTCTTGATTCTGATTTCTTAGTAAAATAAGAATTAATTTTTCCTATTTTTTGTAACATTTCATAGAAAGATATTTTTTATTTTCAAATTTAAAATCTTAATTTATAAAGGTAAAATCTATTGAAAATCAACTCTGTCTGTACCTACATACATATCTATAAACCCTAGAAAGGTTCTAAGTCCCGGGGTTCTTAAAAAAAAAAAAAAAACAGACACAGGCTATGTAAATACGAGACAGTCCCGGGAAACCCGGGATGAATAGTCACTTAGTGTATCACTTTATTTAGTAAAATACTAGACTGAAAATTGAAGCATAAAATTCTTTGGCGGCCTCGCTTTTTTCGTACTTTTATCAATTTTATTATGTGAAATAGCTATTGAGCTACTATAAGTGCCATGCATTAGTATGCACTTAACTATTCAGATGGTCTTTTAAAAATCGCAATTTCAATAGGGTAAACAAGGATAAACAAAGTTAAATATCTGAATCTATTTTCTAAACGAAAAATGATAGGGAGGTGGTTGTTTTTGTAATTAATTTTAAATATACAAAATTCATGGATATATACAACAACTGTGAAAAATCTAAAACTCGAGATATGGTTATTTGAAAGCAAATTATGTTTTCTGGAAATAAATTTTATATTTTTAAAAAGCATATAAGAAATTATATTTTCCAAATTTTCGAGCTAACCTCAATATTTGGCTAAATGAATTTTTGAATAATCTAAATTGTTTCGATAAATTTTTGGCGGTTTTTGATTTTCTTCAATTATCCGCGCATAGGTATTTTCATTAAAAACAGTATCAGTGCAAGGACATATTAATACCGAGTACGATGGTACTATACTGTTTCCAAAAATGTTGTCCAGAACTCAAAATTGCTGAAATTTTAAATGTCGATACTTTGAAATTTTTTAAATTTTTTAGAGAAAAACTTTGGAAGTCTCAAAGAGGTGACAACAAATTTTGGAAGGTAAAGATAACCAAAATTTAATTATGTAAGTTAATAGGTACAAGTGCTTTGATATCGAATACAACCATTTTCGAAGATTTTTTCTCAGCTTGCTATGGTACCTCCCATTATAAACTATTGTTTTTTATTTTCGTTTTTTTTTCGAAAGCAATTAGTAGCTGATTTTGATAATTTTTTTTTATGAAAAATTCAAATAGTATTGTACCTATACAAAAATTTTTTTGGATTTTTAAATAATCTAAATATTTCAAAAACGACTCGGTTCATTTTTACGAAACTTGGCACCGAGCGGTTTTTAAACACGATCTAAAATATTTTTAACAAACATTTTTTAGGTAGTTAAAATTAACGTTGCCTTCCATATAAATGTTAAAAACCCGTTACAGAAAATCATTAACACTGCATCACATACAACTATTTGTTTTATTTTGGACTATCTCATTTTTGTATAACCGATTAAAATTACAAAGAAAACAAATTTTGGAATTTTAAAAAAATGTACACATTTATTTTTAATGACGATTTTTTACCGAAATTTAATTTTTAATTCAACATTAATAAATAATAAAAAATGGTGTACCAATTTTGTTTTAATGTACAAAATTTTATTTACTAGATGATTCACCTAAGGTGTGACATAGAGCTAGACCGTGTAGGTTGAGTCTAAGAAAAGAAAAAAAAATCATGATAAAAAAACTTCCCAAGGATTTCAAACTTTGTCTTGACCAAAAAAAACGAAAAATGTCAGATACGTTTTTTCAGTTAACACGGCAATATTTATTAATGATAAAAATAAATGAATTTGATAGCACAACAGCTCATGAAGAACTAGGACCTAGTGACTTACAACTCTCAACCATTCCTGTGTGCGTGGCTGCAGAAATGGAGGGGACCTACAGTTTATTGCCGAATACGAACGGCTAATGTAAGCGGCACTTGTCTATGACAAGAGATACTCTTGAAGATTTTGTCAATTCCTCGCAAGAGGCAGTCGCCGTTGTTTTTATTTTTTAAAAAAAATTTAGGTGGCGAGGCTGGGGATCAAACCTAGACCTCCGGCATGACAGTCCATTGCACTTACCACCATGCCACGGCGGCGTCATAATGGAAGTTATTTTCGGTTCCCTCCATTCCTGCAGATAAGCACCGAGGAAGTGTTGGAAGGTGTTTCATTATGCTTTGGTTCTCCCGTATGCAGTTTTTTATTTCGTCCTCAGCCTTCGAAATGTTTCGAAATTATGTGCACCTATAGGTATACAACACCCCTATCCTACCCACTATCCTTGACCTAAAACTTATTTTGTTACCTACCAAAATGTAAGTACACACATTGAAATATTTCCTGCTACTTTCACTTTAAATATCAGATGAGTAGAGCTGAGTAGAGTTAGGTGTAAGGTATACCTAAACAATGCAGATAGTAATGAATAGAGCAACCAAAAATATGCCATGCCATACTTTTTCGAAGAAATATGCGCTTGAAAAACAGTATTTTTCATAACACGTATTTCTAACAGCCTTTTTTTAAAAGTGTTGCTAGCAAAAATACTCTTATCTAGCATATTTTTGATTGCCTTAGTAAATATCAATATAGTGTTTTAATATTAAGTTAGGAATTCAAATGCGTACACACATAAATAATTCTATACAAATTCTAAATTTCAGACTAAACACAACTACTTTCGTTTCCATAGAAATATACAAAAATAATGAAAACAAAACAAATTAAACATTCGTTTCCATAGTAATTAGAAAAAATTCCCATTCGAATTCATAACCCTTTTATGATTAAGGAAGTTTTTTTTTTATTGAATACATCAACCTACCATGCGATAGCAGCCCTATATGCAAACCTTAGTGGCCGATTTTCCCGGTGTCTACTTCTATTTGTATTTATTCAATGGTTGTTATATTTAAAACTTTTTTTATTACAGTTTAATCTTTCAATTCTTGTGGGAGGGGTAGTTTACTTTACCAAATTCCTGTAGTAAAAAAAATATGATGCACTATTAGTTTCACACTAAAAAAAAGATTACAACTCGTAAAGTATCAAAAAAGGTAAAAAGTAAAAATGTGTAGGCATTTTTTTTTTTAAATCGAAATAAATACAAAAAAAAAAAAACATTTTAGCACACATTTTTAAATGTTTTTTTTTTTTTTTAAGGAAATACTAGTTACAAAACTCAATAACAAAAATCAAAATAACAACCGTAGTTAAAGAAAAAAAACATATTAAACTTAAAAAAAGGGTAAGAAATTAAAATATTGAATAATTTAAAAAATCAAAATAAATTATAAATGTTTTTTTCAGGCATATATAATTTTTTTGTGCTGAAAGCATTGTTCTTTAAAAAAAATCATAAGACAAATTAAGAATATATTGTGTGGTTTACAAGGAAAAAAAAATTAAAGGTAAAAAAGATGTACAATTATGTACAAATATGTACACTTTTCAAAATTCGAAATAAAATATAATTTTTTCTTTTTAGATAATTGTTTGTATGTTGGTTTTTGGAGGTTTAATTGTAAAACAATAATCAGAAAAAATAAATTAAAAATAGGTACACTAGTTCGAGAGAAAAAAAATAAAAAGTAAAAAGTGCAAAATTTCCATACAAATTTTTATGGTACAAATTTGTATGGGAAAAGTATGGTTTTAGAGGCACGGTTTAATCACCTCAGAAAAATTTGTTTGTCAATAAATTTTTCGTAGCGTATAAACTTTCGATTTAGGAGGTGGCCGATCAAAAAAAATAAATAACGGACACCCTAATGTACATACATACTTAAACTAAACGAACGGTTTTTTAATGGGGTTTTCCATTGGAAAATTTAGATTTCAATGGAAAAATTGATTTATATTGTGGCGAATGGAACACAATTTCAAATTGATTTATTTTTGTCACTGTGTTCGTGCATTATAGCTTCTTTGTCAATATTTCAAAAAAGTCTTCATTCCTCGATTTACTTTTAGAAGAGAAATATGAACTTGAAAAAGTTGACGATTCATTTTAAACTGCTACCATATATTTATTAGCAATTATTTTCCACATTTTTCAAACATATTTTTCACAACCGAAAAATCAAGGAAAAACATTTGCAAACTGACAGCTGGATTTATGTTGGTATTAGTACAAGGAGGGGTAAATCCGCCGAAAAATTTAGATTTGCAAGTTTGATTTAAAATCAAAAATAAATCAATTTATTTTGCCCAATGTAAAGCAAAAAAGGGGAAATTGTGTTTTTGACAGATCCAAATCAAAAATAAATTGATTTATTATACCAATGGAAAACCCCATAAGAAAGAAAACAAAAGTTTTAAGGTATTCTTTGCAAGAGGACATTTTTAAAATTTTTATACATATAGCCAACTTGGACCACTTGAAATTTTGCCCCCATGAAATTTGACTCCAGTGAAAAATTACCCCAAAAAAAAATGAAAAATAGCTCAAACCAAAAGCAAAGATGGCCACAAAATATGCATAAAGCAACAACAATAGATAAAACCGGGGCCATTTTTCATAATGAAATTTAACCCCAATAAATATGAAAAATGAAAAGAGGCTTCAAAACAATGAAAAACTCATTTCATAAAATTTAATCAATTGTTTTTTGTTATATTTCACATAAATGTTTGGGTGCATTGTATATATCAAATGTCATATAGCATGTAACTTGAGTTCTATAAATCACCAAAAATTACAATCCACAATCATTTACCATAGGAGGTATAACTAAAAAGCATATGTTTTTTTAATGATGTGTTCTATGGCATATGAGTACTATTTATCTAATGAATACAATGACACAAAAGTGTCCTAAAAGTAAAAGTTACTTTTATTTCAACATAAAATTCGAGTTTCTTTAGAGATTAATATATGCTATATTGTGTTACCATTTTTTTGAAGCTAATTGCTGAGAGGATAAAAAGCATTCGGAAAATAAATATTTTGCATAATAATCAGCTTAATTTTTCATTTGTTATTTTTTAGAATTGTTTCAATTTTGAGAATTAATGCATCCCAAGCACTGCATAATTTGAATGTAGAGTTTGTTTAGAAACTCAATTTTTCAGTCCCTAGTTATTATAAATTCAATAACTAAATTTAAATTATAAGATTTTCATAACGGCTAGAGTGTCCAATTGCTTTTAACGTCACGTTTTTTGTTCCTTTAATCTTTTATGTACTCAAATCAGTTAAATTATATTTTGGGGAAGTACATATATTATTTTCGCTTTTATATCTTTTTTTTTAGGAAATGATGATGTTGTGTGTTGTATAATAACAGCTCTCACACATACAAATATAACCCTTTTGTAGCTTTTTATTTTTTTATTTAGAATTTACCAAAGTAGACAAAAAACACTTCCTCCTAGCATACAAGTTTATTTCATTTAGATCAACAACAAAATATTTCTAGACGAGACAATTGATGCAGTATCACAACAACTGCAGTTATGCAATCAATTAATAAAATAGACTTACAAACTATGTGACACTGAAGAAAAGGTAATATCAATAATTGAAAGAAAAAATCTTCAACTGCAGACTTCTTTTGAATTCTGCACTTGTATACACTGTACATAAGGGTGGGTCAAATAATTTTTCTTTCTTGAACAATTGATAGTTCTTAAGGTTCTAAAAAACGGTAATAGAATGCTTATTTTTAACGTTTACAGTATTTATACAGTGAGAACAAATAAAATCTTTATAAGCCACTAGCCGTTGAATACGGACAAAATTATTTAATATTTTTTATAGGAAATTTAATTTTTCTTGTAAAAGATCTTATACATTTGACAGATAAAGGTTTTAGAAAAAAAGTGCTTGATTATAAATTACACAGAATTTTTTTATTGTAATTTTGAGCAACTTTTCTACGATCCCCAGCAACCAGCTTTTCATGGATTCAAGAACAAAAAAAAACATTTATTTGATCCACCCTTCTTTACATATACATTTTATCATTAATATTACTCGACCGTTGATAGAAGATATACTAATTTTGCTTGTCGCATGGCCATAAACATCTCAAGCTTAATTGGCTATTTTATTGATATGATGTCCTATTGTAGTGATGGCAAACCATTGGCGCGCGTGCCGCTTGTTATACATATTTGTAAATCAGGTACATATTTGTAATACAAATTTCAGGCATCTTTGCATGGGATTTTGGAAGTTTTTACCTGTTTGAACATATGTAACTGGAAAAAGATAAATACGGGAATAATGAAAAGATAAGTACTTTCTAGTGACAGTTCTAAATAATTGCGTTAATTTGTAGGTACAATTTAAGGCTCTCCCAAACCAACGCGATTATTCGCCGCGACAAAAAAAAACAACAATAACAACACGTGGTTGTCAAACAAAACAACACGTTGTTGTTTGTTTTCTATTGTCGCGGCGATTAATCGCGTTGGTTTGGGAGAGCCTTTAATTTGGATTCTGAAATGTTTCTATTTTTAAGAAGCAAAACTCTCAAATTGAAGGGTTCTGAATCCTTAAAAGAAAAGCGTTTCCTTCTGATCCGAAGTTTGAATTTTTTTTTGTTGTGAATGGATCACTATTTAAGATTAATTTTTTTTGTGCATTGCTAAATCTTAGAGATATCTAATGATCTTTGTTTTGAAATTTCTTTGGAGAAATTCATAAGCCAACATTTTTTATAAATAGGTACTTATAAGACCTATGTATATTGAACATAAAACATCTTAAATATGTTTGCCAGCACTGATATACAATATCAAGATACAACCTATACAAATTGTGCGACACTTTGTACAAAGTAACTAGGCTGTCTAGCATTGTAAACGTTGACCGAGAAACTTTCGCACGGAATGCGAACGTGAACATGAGCTTCTTCCTACTTTGTATATACAAAATGGCGCGACTTTACTTCGAACACATTTTGACACTTTGCTTGACCCTGGCCAGTCCAATAGACTCAAGTAAATTGAAAGCAATTTACTACTGTAATTGTCCCAATCAAAAAAGAATAAAATTTTAAAGAAGAACACAGCCTGAATAATGGCATATGAGCTTAAATACAATAAAATATGTACCTACATATGTTGCTAATCAACTTCGTTAACACTTTTTTTTTTTGCAAAGTTTTTAGCACGATTGCCGACACTGGCGCTTGAGCGGAAACAAAAAATAAATACAAACGTAATGGAACATTTTTGTTTTAAGAATGATGAACGCAACATTGGTATTTTCTAACGGTCTTCTTAATTAGTTATTGAGATTAATGACCAGAAAATTTTAAACAAATATGTAGATAGATGTGTTTCATTTTATCGTTTCTTAAAATCAACTCAACAAAAATGACGAAGAAAGGGTGTGTTTTGGGATGTGTCGGTTGACTTTGGATACAAGAGGTTAAGGCTCTCGTTTAATCAAGAAAAACAGCTGTCAGAAGCAATTGACAAATTTATTTAGCTCAATTGTTTTTATTTACTGCACGATATATTGATATAGTGTAACTATAATGGTTTATTATTGTAAAAAATTCAAGACTGTACAAACAAAGTAATTAATTTTTGTGATGTTTTTTTTTTTCAATTAAATTGCACGTTAGCAAGTTCATTTGATGAAAGCTTAGCTTTTGAGTGTTTGACATTGGTATATATGTATGTAAACTGTCAAACATATATCATTGTTGATATGTCAAAAAGTCAAATTGATTTTACTTGGCATTGGTGCGTTATTATATAATATCTGAATTAATGTTTTCTTTTTCCAGATCGAACACTGATATCGGGCTCAAAAAAATATCTATAGGTAGGTATACTGTTTTAATTTAAGGTAAATAGTAAAGCTTGACGTTTTTTTGCATTATATAGATTTTTGATAAGTGATTAGGGGAGAAGAGGGAGACTTGATCCCTTTTGCAGATTTTGTATCATAATTTTGTATTTACATTTTCTAGAAGACCCGTTTCTATCTTAAAATAAAGACACATTTATTAGCTTTCTTTTTTGCATAGTTAAGGTCCTGTTTTAAAAAAAAAAGTGAAGAGTCAAAAGGACCTAGTCTCCCCAAACTGTGGGAGACTTGTTCCACCCATATGGAAGACTTGATCCCAAGGTCTCCTCAAGTAATATATCGTTAGTTTTGAACGAGTAAATAATATTAATTCAAAGGTAAAAACCAAAACACCGAAATCATTTGATACAAAAGAAAAATCAAAAAATCAAAAAATAAGAGCTTAAAAATTAAGGACCATAAAAGTAGGATATCACTTTTAGCATTTTTGAAGAACCATTTGATTGTAAATAAACGTAGTGATTTTGGTATGCCCTTTTTAATGACGTAAGTTTCAGACACTTCGCTGATATCCTCGTTTCTAGGCCATTTTACAGCTTTATCGCCTATTTTTTGAGCTACATGACAATGAAGTATATTATAAAATATGTTTGACGATAGCTTCTTTATAGCTTTATTTTCATCCAGTGGAGTTCCAGCTTTTACATACATGTTTATGACATTATTTATAGATCTACAAATGATAAGCATCTTAAATCACATGAAAGGGTCAATGCTCATGAGTGTAAGTATACAAATTTTGAATTTAATAAAAATATAATAACTTTGAATGCAAGAGTTTCAAAATTAAGTAATACTGAGAAGATTTGATATCCTAGGGGAAACTTGATCCCGCGATCAAGTCTCCGTTAATCGACGGGACCAAGTCTCCCAGTTTGGCTAAATTGAGAAAAAAAAAAAAATTATAACAATTTATTTTTGGCGCATAATTAAACTCCAGTAGCATAAAAAATTTTATAAAAGAATTGGGAACATAAAAAAATAACTTTTGGAGCTCACAGCACAGCACAAAACAACAGCCCAGACAGAATCAACAAAAACGCAAAATATATTTTACGAACTAACAAAAAACTAAAAACTGTCATGTGCTCTCTCTCTCTCTCTCTGAGTTAAATTGTGACTCGTATACTAGTCCATTGAACTGTTACATTAACCTTGAATTTCATACAGGACAAATTTTTTTTGATGTTTCTGTAGGAGGGATCAGTGTGATGTGTGAGTGTAAAAACGAGTTTTCGTGGTTGAACCCCCCCCCCCCATTTGGCCACCATTTTGGAAAAGGGGGCATAAAAAGGTTTTCGCGATATCTTGAGAACCATACATCACACAATCAAAATTTTACCATGTTTGTGTAGAGAATCAAATTATCTACAATTTATGTTTACACAACCTTTTTATTGTAAAATTGAAAACAAAAAATTTATAACCAAAAAAGATGACTGTTCTAAGAAATTCATCTTAAAGAGGATATAAAATAAATAAAAGAAGAAGAAGTTTTTGATTATAACTTTTTTGTTTTCAATTTCACGAAGAAAAGTGTGTTAACATAAATTTTAGAGATTTTAATTCTCTACATAAATATGGCAAAATTTTGTTTGTGGTATGTATCGTTCTCAAGATATTGCGAAGACCTTTTTTCCAAAATGGCGGGCAAATGGGGAGAGTTCAACCCCCAAAAATTTAGTTTTACACTCATACTGATCCCTCCTAGAGATCTATCAAAACAAAATTTTGTCCTGTACAAAATGCAAGGTTCGGCAAAATTTTTGTAACATTTCAATGGACTATACGCATTGATATGATTTGAAAGACACTTATAAATTCTTCCAAATGAGCTATTTTAACTCTTTTGGATCTGGAAAATAAGTGAAGGAATCAAGTCTGCCAGGGGATCAAGTCTCCCTCTTCTCTCTTATATAAAACACGAAAAAGAGTAAAGCTAAGTACAGACGATTGTCAGATCTTACAATATTGTCAGATCTGTCAGTGAAAATACTGTCCCAAATGTCTTACAATCGTCTGTACACACAATTTTGTCTGACAATATTGTCAGAAACGTCATTGTCAGGTAATTGTCAGATGACAATCTGAAAAAAAATTGTCAGGTATCTTACAATCGTCTGAACGCACAATTTGTGTCATTGTCAGACGATTAGGACATTGTCAGACTCATTATTGGTCATTGTCAGATGTTTTCATTGAAAACATCTTACAATCGCTGACAATTTTTTCATTGTTCGAAATGTCAAACGGTTGGAGCCGAGTTGAGAGATAAAAAAAAAAACATTTTTGTAGGAAATTTGTAGCTTTTCCACAACTGAATAATAAAGAAATCTATAAAGCAACTGGACTCACTTTTATATTAAATTCCTTGTGCTGTATATTTTGTTCGGAATAAATAAAACAATTGAAAGATATCTACTCAAATAAATAAAATAAATACGATGAAAATAAAGTGAACAGCAAATTCCAAAAAGTTAAAAAAAAAATTGGACTTCAAAATGGCCAAGAAACTATACGAGCAATTAAATAAATTTGAAGAATGCCAAAACGAGGGTGGACAGGGACACTACCTGGAAAAAAAACCAGCTCAAGCAATTGGTAACAATAGGCAGCCTGCCGCCAACTCGCTCAGACCTAACATAGTCTCAAGGTCACTTTCTAAATCAGTCGAACTCTCTAGAGTAAGCCTGCTGAATTTTTTGTACGCAAAGGTTTATTTTTTCTTCTTAACAATAGGTATAGTTCAATTATTGCAAGAGCTTCTCATTCTTGCGTCTTTCAAAAAATAAATGATTTAAAATTTAAATTCTTTTTTTTGTTTAATAATTTGATACATGAACTTTTGTTCTTCGTAGCGCGTCTTGACGACCTCTGGCATATTTCTCCTTCGTAGTGTGTTAAGTCGTCCGTCGCCCCCGATGTAGTTAAATTGTTTCAAATGCTCGTCCGATTGTTTTGGCATTACCACTATGACACTAGATTTTCAAATCACTTTGAAAGTATCCTCTTCTTGATAGTGGCTACATACATTAAAAAGTGAAATTCTATAAACGTTTGTTTGATCTTGAAATCCTCAATTGAATTGAATTTTTATTGTGACTTGAATTTTTACTGGTCTGCCAACCGTGTGAACAGAAAATTTTCAAGCTGATAATATTGTCAGATATATAATTGTCCGAAAATTGTCAGACAAGAGCTGACAATTAAATTGTCAGACTTTGGCACAAAATCTACCAATCGTGTGAACGGACAATTTTACATTGTAAGAAATTTGTCAATTGTCAGCTAATTGTCCGCTATTGTCAGACCATTGACAGATCTGACAATATTGTAAGATCTGACAATCGTCTATACTTAGCTTAATACCTAAGGAGCCAATTTGATTCAGTTTTGTTTTTCTGTTAACATCGCGTGTAAAAATCTACGATCTAAAGGTTTAATAGAAATTCACAGATCTACAAGCCCTACACGTAACCAAAAGTAAAATTATAAAAATCAAACATTAATTTGTCAATATTATAATTATTGTCATAGGCTGTTCTAAGCAGCACTTTATTTCAGGAAAATACCTTAAATTCAACATTTAGACTTAACAATTCACGAGGTAGTTAACTTGCTCTCAGGCCATAAGAGAAAAACGTGTGATGATTTAGTCGAACGTTCATTGTTTTCCGGACTTTGAAAAAAATCTACCAACTTAATCTAAAATCTTGAAAAAAATACTGCATGCGCAGCGCATATACACTTAGTGATTTTAAATAATTAAACTCTGTGCTGTGCCATTAAGTATAATAAATGCTAGACTATTAAGGTTGATGACTTTGATATTTTTCAAAGTAATCACAATTATTTGTTTTAAGATTTGTGTATTTATAAATTTAACAAACTTACTTTGTTGTTATTTTTATTCACCATGTAGGTACCTATACCTAAAGCCTCATTCACTCTATAGTGCTGATACCGAACCCAGTCTCCATACGATAAAATATTTTTATAAGAATCAAATGAACTATCGATTCTAGATAGTTACATATATGAACATATTTTATCGTATCGATAACGGCAAAAAACCTTTCAACTGGACACCCTGTATAATTTATATAATATGTGCCTTCGCCTTTTGTAGACCGATGATTGGAAAAAAAACAATAAATTATGACACTTAAATAAGTTATTTATATAAAATATTTGAAGGTATGTATATTAAATGCAGGTTTTGATGACCAAATAATTGATTTCGGTAAAAAATCAGACGATAAAGCAGATGACTTTAGAGCAACCTCTTTCCTTATTAATATGTACACTTAACCCGACAACACCTGTTCGATTACGTCGTTTAAAGGTGTTGGATAATAATGTGTAAGTATAAGTAAAAATTAAAAATTAAATAAGAGTTCTATATGCAGAATGATGCAAAAAGAGCAATGACATTTGCATTACGCTTACGTTTAAAGAGCAAACAACAAAAAATAAAATTAGATTACAGGCTAATGAGTGGCGGCGCGCGTCATGTGAAGCGGAATGTGAAGTCGGATCTTTGAATCAAAACTTTTGTCATTTTTTGAAAAATATAGCAATTGTTTTTGGAATCACTATGATGGTAACGACCGACGCCTTCTTCTTAGGCTAATGTCACACGAGCGTCTTTTTCTGCGAATCCATTTGAAAGTATATAAGTCCTGAGAACCAAGAACACTTATAGGAATGGACACACGAGCGCTAACTTGTTAGTTTCTTCCGCGCGTCCAACTTTGTTTGACTCTCATTTCGCGCAGATTGTAAAACGGCTTGAGGGGTACTGTCGTAAATTAGTATGGTCACACGAGCGTCCAAGTGGACGCGCTTCCAGAAAATTTTCAGATGGCCTTTTTTTTTGGTTTTTTATTTTTATCTTTTTAGTAGTTCAATATATATTGTTGATAGAAATAATGTATCCAAAATTAAATTAAAAAAATTGAGTTCCTAAAGTACCGTTGAGCTGAGATAACTGCAATATTAGAACCCTTGTTTTATGAGCTCATATCTTATCAATGTCAGGAAAACAACGATTATTTTGATACTTCATTTGATATTTTCAATGCACCACAAGCCTCACAATCTTAAGGCTCTCCCAAACCAACGCGATTATTCGCCGCGACAAAAGAAAACAACAATAACAACACGTGGTTGTCAAACAAAACAACACGTTGTTGTTATTGTTTTCTATTGTCGCGGCGATTAATCGCGTTGGTTTGGGAGAGCCTTTAATTTTAATTTAAACGAGAAATCGGAAAAATTGAATAGAAAATGTGTGTTTGTCCGTTAATTACAAAATTGTGAAAATTTTCAAAGTTAAGCTTTTTTTTAAAAAAAAATATGTCTTTCGTTGTAATGATCCGATTTTCAAAGCTAAGATCTTAAAAAAAAGACAAAATGTCAGGCTACAATTGGGTTCAAAAAGTTTTGAGGAGGGGTACCCCCTTTTACCCTAAAAGTGTAATGGGAGAGCAGTTGAGTTTGATTCCTGGAATTCTAAATTGAAAAGTTGATGTAAAATTTCAGAAATTTGAGAAATTAGTTTCTCAAAGTTATTCCCTGAACCCTTGCCTAAAATAATGCTGGTAATTTTATAGGCATAAACCTAACAAGCGAGGCAATGGAGATTATTTAATCAATTTATAAGGAAAAAAGTATTCTAAATTCAAAAGTTGATGAAAATTTTCAAAATTTTGAAAAACAATATTCTACATTTTTACTGGCCCAACTCCCCACTACAAAAATGTTAATACATTTTATATAACAGCGAAGGCGGTAGGGGCAATTTTTTGAATTTTCACCCACTTACTTACTTACTTCGGATGAGAATCTACTTCACCCACTAACTTAGTAAAATATTACGTCCGCTCGTACAAAAAGAAGTTCGTGTGACATCAAGAGAGTTTTATACTGGACGCGCTTCCAAATGGAAGTTCGTCCATTTGGACGCTCGTATGACATTGGCCTTAATGTTCTTCTTTTAACTTCCTCTTTTGTGTTTATCATTACATATTTAATTTAAACAAAATTGTCGAGATTTGAATCAAACTTAAAATAACAATGAAGTACAAAACTCACATCTTACAGATGATCCAAATACATCATCTAAAACTATTATCAAGCTCTGTTAGAAAGCAGATTTACATCAAAGTGTAACTTACCTATATTCAATACGATTACTTTGTATTGTACAAGTACATACCTTGCTTAATATTGATATGTATTTAATTTCGTAGGAATATTTATGATACAATGTTTTAACAAGCAATTAACATCTTCTACGATTTAAAAAAAAAACTATTTGTATCAGCATCTACATACATATAAGAATCAGTTTCATAAATAAAATAATTTGACCTAAGCGAATAATTTATTCAAAGGAATGCCGCCACTTTCAGTTACTACATATCTGATTTACTAGTTTTAGTTGTTATTGATACTGATTTTGTTGCTATAAATTGAACAACTTGTTGCACAACTCAATCTCATAGACATTATAAAAGCAAAGCATCAATTGAATGTGCAAATTTACATATTTCCTTTGTCAGTGTATGTTAGACGAGAATCAACGCTTTAAAAATTATTAGCATTATTATTGTCAGACTCGTCAAAAAAAAAACAAGAGCAAACGATATGATTGTGGTTTTATCTTCATTGATGGACATCATTTTGTTGCAATTAAAGTACAATAATTGTAGATGACATTAGAATGCGAAGATATATTAAAGAGCTTTTGTACGTTTATCTATTTATTTAAAGGTCCTTGGGTCTAATATACTACGATTCACTTTACCGTATACAGTTTATATATACACGTGTTTTTTTTAATAAGAGTGAATTAGCTTGTCAATATGTAGAATCATTTAAGGGGAAATTCTTTATCAATTGATGAATAATTATTTTTATGGCGAGCCTTAAAGCATCTATCAAAATGATACAATGTTGTGCATTTTTTAAGTGATGTTTTATTGAAAAATCGTCTGAAAAAGGTTTCCCCTTAGAAGAACATTCTAATAAATTAAGGAAAGAAGAGAAAAAAAAGAATTAGAAATATTCAAAATGGATTTGAAGCATAACATTTGTAGAAACGTATCATGCCACCTTAACTGGCCATGCTCACAAAATATGAACCGGTATAAAATAATTGATGTATACAAAATGTTGCTATCTGAACTTGTTGCTAATCAAACAAAATTTGTTGGTGTCCAAAATTGTAGCCTTTTAAATTTGTTACTTTTATGGATCATTTTTACTGGCTAAGAGGGCAAGTTTTGGATTGTTAAAAAAAAAAACGAACTTAAGATTTTGATTAAGTTTGACATAACGATGAAAAGGAATACAAAAAATGTGGGTTTCTGTACCTCGACGTACAACCTAAACCACTGAAGCGATTTACTGCCTCAACAGTATAGGATGCTGCAACTGGAAAAGGAGCTGAAAAATGTATCAAAAAGTGTTGTACGTTTTATTTTTTGAGCGCCCATAATGCAGATCTATACAGCATTGAAAGTATTTTGAAGACAAACAAAACAATATTCTTGTGCACAAGCTCAGAATTTGCATTATTTATTTCCAATATTTTTCCTTTTAATTATTAATTTTTTCGCGACACAAGTCACCACAATATTTTTTTCCAACGTTGTTTTTTTTTCTGCATACAATTTGAAACGCCAAAAGTCCTGCATATGAAAAGTTAAAAGTTGGCGAACTCTTCCAGCAATGTTGAATTTGTGTGTATGCAATATTTTGACAGCTATTCCAGCTCCGTCTCCATTCAGTTCAGGCAGTTAATTGAAATTTTCAAATCAATTTTTTTAGTGATTCGCTAGACCGAATTACCTCTAAAAACTACAGTAGGTACCTACATACTTACCTGCATTCAACCGTTATGAAAAAGGTTATTTATCTTGGAAACGACTATAAAGCTATTGTAGGTATGCTCTGTGTTATTTATTAAAAATTTGAAGATAATATTTTTCAATTGTAGTTACGGGATTTTGCGTTTTCGGGATCATGGGTTTTCTATATTTCTGGTTTTGGGGATTTTAGGTTATTGGGATTTCGGGTTTTCTGGATTTCGGGATTTTGTCCGACTCCATAACTACTGTTTATTTTGGCATGTCATTCACTCCCAATAAATTAATTTAAAAAAAAGTACGTATACGCCCCAGTGTACCATTGTTTTAAAAGAAGCTTTTTGTGCTAATTTTTCACTATATAAAATGAAACATAAATTAAAATAAAAATGAAAACGATACAAAATGAAAAAGAAAAAAATTAAAAAAATAATATATCCAAAAACTATTATTAACGGTATTTTTATGTATTAAGGTTTTCAAATAAAATATTTTTTGGACTTAAAAACATTAATTTTTTTAATAAAATTAATACCTTTTTAATTATTATTCTAATCTAATCATTATTAGATGATACACCAACATTTTGAAAGAAATTTTTGTTTTTAGAAAATCGCTATTACATGACATAATTACGAGGCAACTTTGGATTCGTGCAAAAAATCGAACTCGAGATAACAATCAAACTTGACATTACGATAATAAAGAACACAAAAAAAGTGGGTCCCGCAATATCCGTCTGTCTGTCTGGTATGTCTGTCTTCGGCCTTCAGCCTAAGCCAATGAAGAGATTTTCTTCAAACTTGAAGCATAAGATTTTTGGGTGATTCCCTAGTGGGAAAATCGAGATTTTTTGAGCTCAAAAAATAACTGTACTTGCCATACAACCGTTTTAAAAAAGGTTGTTTATCTCAAAAACCGATCTAACGATTTTTTCAAAAGTTTTTGTTCGTGATATGGTCAGCATTTTGGTGAAAAAAAAATTACCGAAAACCATTAACGGTTCGTCCCATAGAACAGGACGTACCATTCAACCGATTTTAATCAACATTTTTACTCTGAAGGTCCTATAAAGTGTGAATAATACTGCAAATTAAGATTTTCCAATTTTTTTTTTGTGGCTTTTAAAAAAAGTTCAAATTTTATTTTTTCATTCTTAACTCCATTGTTAACTCCAGGAGTCCTAACACTACACGCTCTAACTCTGAGAACTCTAATCGTAGTCAAAATGTATGGCTTGGCGTTAGCCGTTTCATAGAAGACGACAGCGAAACGTCCAAGCCATACTTTTTGACCTGACTCACTTAGAATTTGACTTCTCTAACATTTTTCGGGCTGAAGGCATGAGGTTTTGAAAGTACGAGGAATAAGGCATCGAGAAAAAGTAGGTAGTGCTCCCCTGCATTTTGTTTTTTGGCTTATCTTGGCTGAAGGAACTAACTCCAAAAAAGCTTTTTTCATGCGAGCCTATTTCATTGAGATTTATGCTGCATTTACACGAGTGACAAATTGCCAGTAATGTCTCTCAATATATTGCCATTAATGACCAAATCGTGTAAATAGTCCAAAATCTGCCATTATTCTTGTTATAAAAATAATAACCAAGTGCAGATGACATTTTAATTTTACAATTATACTGACATCGTGTAAATAAATGCTGATATCATTTTGCAAATATTGGCAATGCACAAAAGAGAATGAACCTGCTCATTTCATGCAAGATCATCAGAGCGCCATTATTTGACTTTGTATAAATGAGTGTCATTAGGCCAATGATTATCCATTATTTTGTCACTTTTATGGCATAATAACGTCAACTTGATTTCATGTAAAAACGGCTTAGTAAGTTAAAGAAAAAATACTCCCGTCATTATTAATAATGATTTTTCATTATTAAAAGTCACACACAAGACCTTTTATTCATTCACGTTCTCATGAAAAACAATATTAAGATCACAAGTTTTCATATTCCTAAAATCTTCCAGGAGTCCATCCAAATAAAGAGCTGGTAGTTTTCTGTCAAACGGGAATCCCATACTTCGTTGGTCTGGATACTTTTGGTCTTTTAAACCACAGAATGAAAATCCATTATTATTTTTTACTACCTTCGTATCATTTTTAGACTGAAGATTCAAATCCAGAAAGCTCGGACGATCATTCAAATTCAAATTTGAATTAGCAAGCGTATCTTCAGAGAGCATTATGAATAGTTTAAACATTTTTCCTTCGTGGCTACCTTTTGGCAACAACATATGACTTGGCCAGCCACAACTACAAAAGTTTTTAAGACAAACTTCTACCGCGGGATCTTTCAATTCTCCAGGAACAGTCTTAGCCTTGAATGTCTGGTTAAAGGGAATTGTTACACTGGAATCTGTTGAGGATCGGCGTATTATGTTCTGACCAGGTCTCACTATAATAAGAGATAATGATTAAATTAAATGTTATTGAATAGAATAATTCGACTAGTACTTACAAACAACCGAAAAACGATCCATTTCAACTGCCATTAGGCGTTGCTCGTCAAGTGTTAGTTCGATCATACGTTCATCATTGATGGGCAATAGAAATATTCGACAAGTTGTCTCAATAGGACCTCCTGAGTTAGTTACTGATACACGATAGTCAAATGGCTCGTGAGAGAGGTGTGTAAACCTAAAAGTAGCCGAACCCTCTTTTTGGCGTCCATCTAGATTAATACCAATATCAACATCACTCTTTTGCCAGAAGGTTTTCATAACATTTGGCTGGGATCCTTTCGACTTGCAAACCGTTATGAAATCTTCGATTACAATTTGATTACTACCCAACTAAAATGGATACAATAATAATAATGTCACAACTTTAAAACAACTTGCAGACTCGTCCTACCTCTTTTGGTTCATAAAGGGGCAGAAGAGCCTTGTGCCTTGCTCCCAGAAGTTCGATAAACATATGCCAGCGATAAAAAATCGGATCTCTCATCGCAGTAATGGTGTCACCCATAACACTGTATTCCCGTGTATATCGTGAATCTGGATCATGAATGTATGAGATAATCAAATGGCCTCTATTGTGTAGATCACCATAGAATTGTGGATTAATCGATAAGGCTGAAGATTCTATAAGGTTTCCAAGGAGATCGATGCCATTTTTTTCGTCCAATGGTATTTGTCTTCCGGTTCGCTGCAATTATCCTGCTTAGACTAAATCAATACCTGACTTTTGTGTACTTACGTCAAAAACAAATCCTCGATCTATAGAGCTTATTATCCTGTCCCTCCAAAGTTCGAGATCAGCCAGAGTTGTAATCAAATCAGGGCGATTCATGTCTTGTAACTTTTGTCCCGGCATTCGAGGTGGATATGTTCGATTTGATACAGTTTCTAAAAGCTTTGGATAGTATCCCTCTGGGATAGGTTCTCGTAGATTCGTAAGTGGTACTGTTCTGCCAAGATTATTGCAAAGCCGATCGAGATTGTAACGCGAAAGTATCTGATTATGCATATACATAAACAGTTCTCCACGTCGATCCTTGCGCACAACCTCAATAGGACCGTTATTCGGGAATACGAGATGCCAATGCCAGTGATGCATATTGACACCAATGTCTTCACGGAAATAAGCCATTCGTTGTTCTTCTTCACGATTAAAAGTGTTAAATGGAACTTCAAAAATGTTCTTTGAAAAATAAAATATATTAATGGGGCAGTTTCTATAAAACATAGTTCGGAAGCCAAACCGTTTCTTGATTATCCAGAGGAATAATATTTGTTTCTTCTTTAGCATCTTGAAGAACTGTAGGATCGATGAAATTGCCCGGAAATTGAGAAATTACAGATGGCATTTCAATACCCTTTGTAACTTGCATGTGTTGAAGTGCTACTGAATAGGCATATTGAAAAAGGAATGGATTTACACGGTCTCTGGGTGAAGATAAAAAAAAATAACAAAAGATTTTTTCAAATATCTTTAAAGGATATATACAATACACTTACTTTAATGCTAGGTTGGAATTTTTAAGGGGCGATTATAACTATGCGAGTATTATTGAAAACCATCATTCAAAAGTTTTTAGTTTTAAAAATTTTTTATACTGCAAAGCTACAAAGTATAAAGGTTCAACTTTATATACAAGTCTAGCTGTTAGTTTTAATTCCCACGAGATAAATAAACATCATGTAAAATCAAACAAAATGTAGTTGATTCAAATGCATTCGTCAAACAATAAAACCTGCACTCGATCGACATGATATCGTGACCTTCGGTAGTGCAGTGCGTAGTGCATTTGGCCCGAAGACGCTTGGTCTAGGTTCGAGTCTCAGTGGGGCAAATAGTTTTTCGAATAAAATTCAACATAAATAGACTAAGCATCACTAAAGGAGTCTGATGATCGGCCTGGCGACCGTAAAATTGCTATAACTCCAGGCTATAAATCTGTTGTTCTTTCATTCAAAACTTTCAAAATGTATTTTTATTTACACGTGTACTTAGAACCTACACGACTACACGGGTAAATTTTGTTTACTATATGAGTACACACACGAATGTGTAACTAAATACACGCTTGAAATCAAGAGCTCTAGTATAAACCGTGAGGTAGGATTTACCGGTAAATTATAGAATTTCATTATTTCGGTTTAGATAATTGAACTCTCGTACTGACAACACTTATTTATGTAATCTGCATTATTCAATGCTAAATTAGCCCAGAATCATAATGAATTGACTTGTCACACTGTAACCTTAATAAAATGTTCACGTGTTTAGTTTAAATGACTACTTGTCACATTAAACCTATGACAATATAACACTTGCAGGAGAACATGTATTAATTAGCATTAGCATAGCACAATGAAATTTCAGTTTATGCATGAAACAGATTAAACCAGCAACAGCACCAGCACCATCAACAGCAAACAGCACGCTGGCCAGCAAAAATTTCTCAAACACATTGCCACCAGCAACGGCACCTACATTTGTATCTGTTTGACGTTTCAAATCAAAGCATTTTCTTCGTGGTACCACACCAGCAACAGCAAATTTAGGACTTAGGCCTAACGGCGCCGTTGACGTTGCTGTTGCTGTTCTTATCTGTGTTGCACAATTGAAATACATTTGTTCTAAATTAATGGCGGCCGCTGTTGCTGTTCACGGTGCTGTTGCTGTTTCAATCTGTTTCTCGCTTTACTTATAGAAACTACATACTTGATCTTTAAACTTAGTCACAACCAGACTAGACAAACTTTTGACTTTTTCTGCTTTCGTTAGAAGATTTTCGATAACAATTTAACAAAGATATAGGTTAAGTTTATCAGGTAAGAAATTGTTAAAGTAACTATGTATATGAAATGTTAAGCTAAAAGCCTATTTAGCATAATTAACATTAAAAAACATAGGTAATAATGTTAAAATATCCCAAGTTTGGTATAAATTAACACTGCGGCCATGTCAAAACATTGAGCGCCAGCAGTGCAATCGTGGTCTAGCACTCACTGATTTCGACAGATTTACTGAGGTTCAACGATGGTTCAATGGAATTAAAATTGCTGAACAACGAATCAATCACGGTTGTGAATCGGCATTATGATGCTTTTGCTCTAAATATAGACAGACACAGACGGGCATCAGGCAGGATTTTGAGAACAATATTTTCGTCATCATTATGTTAAGGCTCTCCCAAACCAACGCGATTAATCGCCGCGACAATAAGAAACAATAACAACAACCACGTGTTGTTGTTATTGTTTTCTATTGTCGCGGCGATTAATCGCGTTGGTTTGGAAGAGCCTTTATTTTGATAAAAAGTTAAAATTAAATTGGTTAGTTTATATTTCAGAGCACTCAGTAATTTTCCTCCGTCACTTTGAAAGAGCAGAAGCATTAAATATAAACAAGATTCCTTAAAAACACTTGTTTTTCCTTTCTTTCTTATTTGATCTCTGCGACTGAAAATATTTGAGCAACGAATCCAAAAAAAAAACCTTCCTCAGTTTTTGGCAGCAAAACGGGGAAATTTTTGGTTAGGAATTGTGTTTATATTTCTGAGAATACGGATTCCTCCGAGATCTCTGAAATAAAAACCGGCCAAATAAATTATGTTTGATTTCGCAGGCGTATTTTGTATGGCACAAATGTCATGTCAAATGTTAAATGGTTAAAAGGGCTTTATGAAATCGGCCATTAGACTTTCATATGTTTCTTACCTAATATACGCGGCCATTGAAATCAGGTTCTTCGGATCCTTTTGCGCCATCAACAAACCAATTAACTGAGAGCTAACGTTCCTGTCATTCGGATTGAATAACGTAAATGGCGCTTTTCTTCCATGCCTGGCAGCAAAATTTAAGTTTGGCTCCTGTATATCTAGAACGCTTATCTAAAAACAAAACAAAAAAAAAATAGTAAATACCTACATTTAAACTACCTTTGACTTAAATTATTTTTGAAAAAACACACACCCTCTTTGTTAGCCAAGGATTGCCCTCATATTGATCAATAATCTTGTCCGCTTTATCAACAAGACGTGGTGGAAAAAAACTTTTTGGCACATCCAATGCAATTGGACCTCTTGGAATAAACACAAATTCTTGAGGATGTTGAGAGAGCAACCATAATGCTTGCATTGTTTGATTAGGTAATATTCCCTGAGCCATCGTGCACTTTTATGTTTTTATACCACGTTGAAGTTGAAAATATCAAATCGAACTAAATTATGAAACTAAACTGCCTTAGTATTTATATGAAAACTCTTTCTTATCTTAAATAACAATAATAAAATACTGTGAGAATTTTCAACTTCACAAGCTAAAGAATTTAGTTTTGTATTTTTTTTTGTTAAAATCTATGTATTATTGCACTTTGATAAAACTGTGGTTTTGAAATGCACTCACCACAATTGTTTATCTTCATTCTTTGTTTTGCATTTGCATAATATAGCAATTCCACAATGATGAAATGAAATCGAAAAACACAGGGAAAATTCGGACGACGAAAGTAATACAAAAATATTTAAAACCAACGTTTTTAAACTTTCTGCTTACAATTCCTTAAAATTAAGTTTAGATTTAATTTTATTTCTATAATTTTAATCTTGATTTTTTTTAACTAAATACCACCAAAAAAGTACGCCATCTCTGAAAATATTTTTTTAGTATTTAATTGATTTAGTTTTCTTTCAGAATCAAAATGACCTTCTCAAATAAAATCGATACAATATTTTGATTTTGAATTCTATCTTTGAATTTATAGATATTGAATTAAAACCATTAATTTTTATTTAAAAATGATATATTTTATTTTTAGTCAGTTTAAATATTGAATTGATTGTAATTACAATTGAATACATTTTGAATTCTTAACGTTTGATGGACTTTAATTTTTTATAAGAAAAATAATACATATCGAAGTCATCATCATAATTTAAGTAAGAACATGCGAGTGGTGAAATTGTGTCTTAATTGATAATGGCTTTTACGAAATGAAAAAAGATATCAACAAATTAATAAATGAAAGCACGTGATGATAAATATGAACACAAACCAATGACTTCATTAGGATATTTTGAATTTGAACAGCACAAAGTTTTTAACTTGCGATATACATATGTACATGTGTACAATGGCAAGTTTAGGATTCGTAAAAAAGATCGGACTCGAGATTTAGATCATACTTGACATTAACGATGATAGGGAAGACGAAAAAAGTAGATCACAACATTCCGTTCGCCTGTCTGTCTGTCTGTACATTCGCTTGGGTCGATTTTATTTAAATTTGGTATCTAGGGATTTTTGGACATTCTCCGACATGTTTTTTTTAGGACCAAAATTAACGGTACCTGCCATATAATTTTTTCAGCATTTTTGGAAAATCTAATTTTTCTCAAAAATGGCTCAACAGATTTAAAAAAAAAAATTAATAAATTTTATTAGATATGGGCTACTTTTTGGTGAAAATAATTATAATTTTTAATGGTACCTCCCATTTTTTTTATAATCTTCTGAAAAATTCAAAAAGTTTTGTATACCAAAATTTCAAAAACTTTTTGTTTGGACTTTTAAAAAACGTTTCAATTTTTTTTTCTTTTGAAAACCAAATATTTCGAAAACGACTCGGTTAATTTTTACCAAGCTTGGAACTGAGCGGTTTTTTAACATTATCTAAAATATTTTGAATTATAATTTTTCTAATGCCTAGTCAAAATTAACGGTACATTCCATATAAATGATAAAAAAAAACCGTTACAGAAAATCGTTTTTTTTTTCGAGAACGACTTCTACGATTTTGATTAAAATTGTTCTAAATACTAATATTAGTACGGTCTATCACTTTACCAAAAATTCAATTTACAGTAAGCCATTTGGCCAGTTTATATTTCAGAGATCTCAGAGGAATCCGTATTGTCAGAAATATAAATACAGTTCCTCACAAAAATTCCTTAGTTTTGCTGTCAAAAATTGAGGAAGGTTTTTTTTTGGATTCGTTGCTTAATTATTTTTGTCGCAGTAATTAAATAAGAAAGAAAGGAAAAGAAAGTGTTTTTGAGGAATCTTGTTTATATTTAATGCTCCGCTGCTCTTTCAAAGTGACGGAGGAATTACTGAGCACTCTGAAATATAAACTGACCAATTATTAACAGTACCTACCTCTCTTAGAACCATTTTATTTTATTTTGGACTATCTGATTATCAGTATAACCGATTTAAATTATATTTTTTATATAAAAGCTTCTTAGAAGTTGAAATCATAGTTCATATCATAATTTTCAAAATTTGACTTAAAAAAAATTCATTTTTTTTTTAAATTCGGTATTTCAAAACGGATAGATTAATTTTTGTTCGATATTTAGCATTAATAAATACTCCAATTTGTTCTTCTTAAAACAAGCCCCACCAGCCAGCTCGGTTCCTAGCTAGCTGCCTCCAGTTACGCACTCCAAGTTGGTTGAGGTCGTTCTCCACTTGTGTGCGCCACCTAAGGTGGGGTCTTTCTCTGCTGATCAGATCGTCAGGGGTAGATTCGAAGACTCGTCGGGCTAATGTCGAATTCCTTTTAACCAAAAATTCTAATTGTTTAGAAGAAAAAATCGATTTCTTTGGACAAATTCCTTGTATTGAAAGAAAAAAATCGATTTTGTTTAGAAAAAAAAATCGAATTTTTCGTTAAGATTTTTTTAAAGAAATCTATTTTTAGCTCTCAAAACAATTTACCTCGATTTTTTTTAATAAATTATTCTCGAATAATGTTGATTTTTAATAATTTTTCAATTTAAGGCTCTCCCAAACCAACGCGATTATTCGCCGCGACAAAAAAAAACAACAATGGCTGCGTTCACCAGCACATTTGACAGTTCTGAACTGTCATTTTTAGAGCTTCTGATTGGCCAGCAGTCATAAAAATTCAGTTGACGTCGATTGACATTTAGTTACGTTTTTTACGTTTTTTTCTGAATTTTCAGATGAAAAATTTTATCTGAAAATTCAGATGACAGCTAAAAGCAACAAAAAAAACAGTTCTTGATCCAGTTTTTTTTTTTTTGGTGTGTGGTCTAATCGTCTGTGTCTCGTATCGCTTTTCGGATTTTGATTTTAAAGTGCAAAAAACAATAAAAACAGAATAAATAATCTCAGACTTTTTTGTGCGTTCAGTGTTACGTTTTTCAGAACTGAATTTTTAGGTCTGTCAAAAACGTGGTGATGAACGCAGCCAATAAAAACACGAGGTTGTCAAACAAAACAACACGTTGTTGTTATTGTTTTCTTTTGTCGCGGCGATTAATCGCGTTGGTTTGGGAGAGCCTTTAAGCCCTAAGTTCCAATTCCAAGTAGGTATAATGTTTTATACTGGCCATACCATACCTACACGATCGACCCAAATGGCTCCCACGAACCAATTTTTTTTCAATTTTTTTTTTTATATGAATTTGACAGAACTTTTGACTAAAATAGGCAGGGTGGGCAGTAAACGAACAGAGGTTATATTCGGCCGACTCATTGACGGTGTTCACATTGGACTTACTCCTTGGATTTTTTTTGACGTCTATATACTTTTTCTCGTTCCCACTCTGTGGTGAGAAAGAGACAGGCAAGTGAGGCAGGATTTTTTAAATTTTTTAAAAATTTGTGGATTTTTTTTGACGTTTCCTTTTGTGACATGTGTTTTGTTAGTATTTAGTTTTTGTTTGGCACTTAAATACTACAGAATCGAAGTTGTTTCAATTGGAAACATATTTATTTAGTGAAATATTAATTTTGTGATTGAAAAATTTCTAGTTAAATTCTCCGGCGAATAAAAATTTGTATTTTATTTTAACAACTACTGAACGTCAGAGTGAATCGGATGTGTGTGTCTGAACACGAGCTGACTCACTTATGCCAAAAAAAATAGTAAATCTGAGTCCAATGTGAACACCGTCATTTGGATTTTCAGGAAGTTATAAATCCATGAGTCCAATTGTCACTGAGTCAAAATGGCTCGATCGTGTATGGCCAGCTTAAATTTTCCTTTGTAGAACTGGCTCTGGGTGTTTTTGGACATACGCGGTTTTGTTTCAAATGGATCTTGCATGAATTGTTGGTATTAAATTTGAATATAAAAACAAAAATAAATAACATGGCACAACAGCTTATAAAGAACAAGGGCCTAAGCCCTAATGACTTACAACTCTCAAGGGGGCCTACATTTTACTGCCAAATTCGAACGGCTAAGCCGAGCGGCACTTTTCCATGACAGGAGATACTCTTGGAGGATTTGTCACCTCCTCGCAAGAGGCAGTAACCCTGAAAAACTACTTTTGTGTTTAGGTGGCAGTGGCTGGGAGTCAAAACCCAGACCTCTGGCATGACAGTATAATGCACTAACCATTACGCCACGGGCTTCTACATTAAATTTAAATATGCAATTTCATTCTGTTTATGATGGGGCCAAAAAAAAAACTGAGACCTTTAAAGCCATTTTTTTTATTCGAAATCTTATTTTCAAGTCGACAATAATCGATACATAAATCTTTAGTGTCACAGTCAGGTTTCTGTGCAGCGTCCATCAACCTTAATTCAAATGTACTAGAATGCATTTACATTTTTAAAAACATTTATTAGAAAATATTCTATTCTCAATTATAAAATTAAAAACTTCAAAATGATGGTTAAGTTCCTTGATTGAATGCAATTTCATTTTAGTCTGAAGAGCTCCATTTTCTGATGGTTCCAAGTAGAATATCCTTCGGACACGACTATGCAAGAGGGCCATTGCACACATTAGACACGGCTCGGTCATTAAGTAAACATCGTATCCTGTGCAAAGATAAGGACCATATTTCTCCAAATTATTTGAGTTCAGCATTTCTTCGGTGACTTTCCTGCGCTCTTCTCGAAGATTAACATTTTCAGCACCAAAACAGATATCTTCTCTGAATTCTGTAGTAAGAGTATTATGTAAGCGCTCAGGTATTCCTCTTAAGTTCACTTTTGGATCATTTGGTTCAAGGAATATTTCGTCATCGTATTGCCACGCTCCTTCGTTCTGACTGCGAGCTACAAAATCAATTAAAACCATCGGACAATGCATTACTGGATTTATTTCAGACTTTCCCATTGCTAATGCAACAACTGAATTCGTTCTTGGATCAACACAAATTCCAATAGATTTCCCCTCCTTCTGCGATAAATTTGTACAAATCCTCGCAAGTCTACAATGGAATTTCTTTTCTTCATTTGAAAAATATGTTCCATCATACAACGACTCCAAGTATCGATTGGGATGGAATTTACAAGGCCATAGTTTGTTCATTTTGTCATATTGCCAGCGGAGTTTGGTTGGTATTGATGCAACTTCAACAAGAGAAATATTTACGCAAAGAGTTGTTGCCATTTCCGAAGACATACCTTGAGATATAATAAACTCTTTGACATCCTTTTTTAAATTATCCGATGTTTTTAAACTTTCAACTTCTGAGACAAGACAAAGTATTATTTCATTTTGTCGAACTCTTTTAAGATGCTGCAAGGTTGGAAGTGGCATGAAGTAGCTCAATTCAAGAACAATTGCTGATATTGACTTTTTGTTTTCTATTTTACAAACAACCACCGTTTCTAATGGGATGGGATTGCATAAATCGTCGGATAACACAGCTTTTATTTGTATTGAAGGTTCAAACGCATCCATTCGTTGTTTTTTTGGACTTGGCTCTTCCATTGCAGAATCATCTGTAATTGTAAAAAAATATACAACATAACGTTATTTCAGTTCTCGTGTTCAGGGTAACTACACCATGGAATAAGAATTTTCCGGACTCAAATGGAGCAGTAAGCTTTAGTTTGAGTCTGGAAAATTCTTATTCAATGGTGTAGTTACCCTGAACACAAGAAGCAGATTAGTTTACTTTATATGAATTTAATTTTCATATACCATTAATCAATTCGTATTTCGCAATACGATGGTGTTATAACAAGAAAAAGAAATGAATGCTTTGGTGGTTGCCTTAAGTGTAGACGTAATGCCCAAATGCCTAAACGATCTTGGTTTAAAGCGTCACATTGGGCGCCGTTTGTTGTTAAGAAATAACCAGCTTTATTCTTTAATGGCCGATTTTATAAGTTTAAAAAAAAAACGTCTTTTGGCTTCTCCAAGTGGTTTTAAGTTTATAAAAGCTAGTTTTCATCTCATTAAATTAAAAAAATATATTTTTACTGCCATCAACTGACAACAAGTGACATCTTTCAAAATGATCATGGTGAGTAAAATCATGCTTACGTATGCTACCTTTATCAATAATGTCGTTTTCATTGGGATTTTGTGTTTTGTTCCTATCAGATATGCGAAAATTTGCACTCCATTCACTCCAAATTTTCCATATTCGATAGGAATGGAACACTCCCAAAATCCAAAATCGACATGTAAGTTTTAGGATTTAATTTATAATAATTTTTTTGAATGCGACATTTGAAAATTATTTTGGGCCCTGTGGATCAAACAGAAGTAGATAACGGTCTATATCTACATTCACAACATTTTTCAATAAAGTGGGAAAAAGTTTTAAAAGTAAAAAACGAAAACAAGCTCTGGAGAGGCTTTTGTTCAAAAACATTGTGTTTCATTTGTCAAAATTATCTGATTAAGACACATCAAACACAATTTTCATGCGTTTTTCCCACACAGCACACAGGAATCTCTAGCGCATGTTTAAGTGTTTCACTTTTGCACTTTTAAGTTTTAAGGCTTAACTAAGTTCAAGACTTTTTGCAAAAAGTGGAAAAGTGAAAAACAAAATCATTAAAGCCCCATGCACCCCCACGCCTCTCTCTTGGATCCGCTACTGGCAACAGCGTAAGTAACCCATTTTTTCCTTGTTTGTTAATTTTTCGTACATATATTATGTTGTCTCTTTTCATAACACTACTCAAAAACAAATAACCTGCTACCGCCATGGTGAACCCGATAGAGAGTAGGATGTCATGTTGTTGTTATAATAAATGTTTTTGATGATCTATTCTATATGGATCAATTTTGATAATAAAAAACGGCTAATGCCTTAATTTAAATCTCGGTAATGTAGAATTGTCTTAGGCCAGGCGCTCACATGCAACTAAACAGTTTGGTTTCAATTTTGAGCAAAATGGGCTTATATGGGAGTGCGCGCCGGTTTATGTGCGCGGACTCTCATATAATCCTATAGTACTCAAAATCGAAACCAAACTGTTTAGTTGCATGTGCGCGCCTGGCCTTACACTCACAAAAGGGATATGTTTAACGATATTTGATTTTTCATTGAAACTCGTCATAATTTAAAGTTTTGAGTCAATATTCGGTTTCAAAAATATTTAACAGGCCTTTAAATTTCACAATGACGTTTTTTATGTCGTTTTTCTTTTGCAAATAGGGATTTTGATCCCGGATCACGAATTTTCTTGGCAAAAGAAACGCAGATTGGATTTATTTTTTGCTTGCAAATGTATGTGTGGGATGTCAAATTTAATTTTGTCAAAAATAATTTTAATTTAATAAAGCAACAAAATAATTTTGATAGGCAAAGAATCAAAAACGGAATGCAAATGAAATAGAAAATCAGAGACTCACAGAATCACACAAAAGCACAAAATGACGTTTTAAAGCAACAAAATAATTTTGATAGGCAAAGAATCAAAAACGGAATGCAAATGAAATAGAAAATCAGAGACTCACAGAATCACACAAAAGCACAAAATGACGTTTTATAAATAGTGTGTGTGCAAGTGCGTGTTTCATGTAGGTGTAAATCTCTCTTTAATTCGGGATCAGAGATTTTGATCCCGAATTGTCAGGGATTGATTTTTTTTTGGTTGAATGTAATGCAAAAACTTGTCCGGGATCAAAATCCCTTACAGGGATCAATTTTTTTTGGCTGAAAGAAAAACGACATTAGTCAGATATATCGTGAGCGCCCTATGTTTTCAGTGTTCACATCTTAAATTTGCTAATTTTGTTAAACAGTCCAGACTGTCAATCACTTGTTTTTGTTTTTACATTGAATTCTGTCATTTTAAATGAGTTCTACTTTGAATGGATTCATTTAAGTGTGCTTAAGTTTTTACGTAATTTCCTACCGAATTTCGTGCAAATTTGGTTGAAATTACCTCATTTGAAAATGTAAATTTGTATGGGAAATGAGAAGATTTCGAATCGAATTTAGAAATTTTCATTGAAAACTTAGTACAAAGTTATCTCATGTCGAATTCCTTTAACCAAAAAAATTCGATTTTTTTCTGAACAGAATCGATTTTTTTTTTCAATAGGAATTTGTCCAGAAAAACCGATTTTTTTCTTCTATACAAATCGAATTTTTTCTTAAAAGGAATTCGACATTACTTTTTATATTTCTTTTAGACAACGGAATTGATTGTCTTAACCTTGCCATTATACCTATAATATTATTTTATTAGAAAAGGCATATTTTCGACTATTTCGAAATATTCAGACACTGCCTAAATCAGTCAAAAATCTAAAAAATACGACTGATCATTTCCGACTAAAAATCTTGCTAACTTTTTGACGGCGTTGTGCTTGAAATTTGAAATCTCTGAGATCTCATTTTCCTGAACAGCCCTATTGTCACGAAATGTTTGAATAATTGAATATTGGCATCACTCTAATTCAAGAAGATAAACGTCATAAAAAAATTTCTTTCAGTAATTTAGTATTATCACAGACTACGAAGGTAGATTTAAATAAATAAATAAGTATCTTTTTTAATACAAATAAAACACTTTATACTCACTTAAAACAATTAAACAAATTTGTAAGGTTTTATTTCAACTAATTTGTTTACTAAATGCACATTGCTGGACGTGTAGAAGTAAACAAACGAACAATCAAAGATGACGTTTTTGACGTTCCTAATTGTTCTTAAGGCCACTACATACGCTCCGGGTTGTTTGAAAAGAAAACGAATAACTTAAGGTTTTCCATTCAAACAAAAAATTGATTTCTTTGGGGGGTCTCGTTGATCTTTTCCAGATTTTGCTGGCGATCTAACCATTTTTGTTATTATACTGCATATTATACTACTTGTAGTTATTAATTTAAAAAAAAAATTGGTGGCACAACAGCTCATGAAGAACCAGGGCCTGGTGACTCACAACTCTCAACCATTCCTGTGTGCATGTCTGCAGAAATGAAGGGGACCTACAGTTTATTGCCAAATCCGAACGGCTAAATGAGCTGCACTTTTCTATGACATGAAGTACTCTTGAAGGATTTGTTGATTGATTTGATATGATTTGTTATTGCTAAATGTTGAATAGCTGTATTTAAAAAACTGTTTGGTCTACATAGCTTCAGGAAAAAATATTTATTTTGAAATAGAGCGAAGTTGTTGTCGAGAAACTAGTCCTTTTAAAATTTCCAAAACGAAAATTTCGCAGTTTATTTTTTTTTTATTTTTGACCATGTTGCGTTAGGCGCTCGAGTTCGAAAACTTAAGTTTTTCATAAGGCCAATATCACAAACAACTCAGCAAAAAATCAGAACAGAATCCCAAATTACAGTATTTCGAATCACAATAGGTGTGTTTTGTTCAACTCCTTAATGTGCACATTCAGAAATTCTTCACATTAAGCAAAATTTTCATATGCAAATTCTACCAACAACAAGTTAACAGCACATTTGCTCTTCACTAACTCTATTGCTTAATGTGGAACATTGCAGAATCGGCACAGTAACTAGTTCAACAAAACACAACTAATATATATCCCGAATTACAAAACTCCGCAAATGAATTACCAAACTGCCATTACGAAAGGATTTGGAGATAGATTTTATCGGGATCCGTAAGTTTCCGATAACGATGGAATTCGTAAGAGAGTTAAATTTTAAAATAACTTAATTTGTGAGGTCCGGCGGAAAGTTAAATATCACAACACAGAAAGAATACATAATACCTACAATAGTGTGTATTACACCAACATCTGGAGCAACAAAGGAATAAAAATCCTCGATGGAGGAATACACGATTGTTTCAATTTAAAAATCATTTTCAAGTTTACTTATTTTTATGAAATGCCAATTAATAGTTAATACAGTTTTTAGCCTTTAAAAGTGATGGGTATGCGGAAGGCCCAGCCCAGTAGGTCCACTTTCATAAATTCGCATGTCTAGAGTATTTAAATGGCGATTAACTATTATAAATTGGCATTTTTGTATTAAAATCGAAAATGGGAGAGTTAAAAATTTCTTAGATCTCAGAAATATAAACAGTATTTATACCATTAAAATTTCTTTGTTTTGTCTCTTCTTAAAAAAAAAAAAAACAGGAGAAGTCCTCCCACACTAGACTTTCTGTTAGCCGATATTTTGCCGATATCTTAGCAGACACCGAATCGTTGCAGTGTAATTTAAGAATCCTGTTTTTCTTATAAGAACAAAATTAAAATAAAGAGAAAAGAATTTTTCAAAGATCAACCAAGACAATGGACTTATCAAAGCATATCAAGCCTTTGTCTGGAGAAGGAGATTGGCCAGTTTGGAAACGCAAGATTCGTGATCTTTTGGATTACCATGAGGAACCTTTGGACATAATTGATTCGAAACTTAAGAAACCTGATCCTTTAGAGTTGCCCCAGAAGCAGTAGTTAAGGCGCATAAATTGCAGAGCATTTTATTTCTAAAAAAGCAAGTGTTTATGCAAAGACTATGCTTACCAGTTTGATGACTGATGAAGTTATTCAAAAGGTAATGGATAACGAAACCGCTGAAGATACGTGGGAAGCGCTCAAACAACAGTTTGAAGCAACATTTAAAGATCAGCTTTTTAAAAAGTGCACTGAACTTTTTGCATTTAATTGGATTCAAGGTGAAGACGTTTAAACACATTTAGAAAAAACTGAGAAGTCTCAGGAGCGAACTCAACAACGGGCTTAAATCCAAAAAGGAAAATGCCCTACCAGACTTGTTGTTAGTTTGCAAGACACTTCAGATACTTCCTAATAGTTTTGAAACATTTCGATCTAGTTGGATGCTGTTGCCAAAGGACTCAGAGAAGACTTTTGATGAGCTCACGATGCAGTTGTGTTTGTTCGAGAGGAACGCACGAAAGGCTACCGAAGTGGACTGCCAATCCCAACCAAACAATGGGCCGATACGAAGTGTGTACAGCGCGGGCTACATGGATCAATCAAATTTACTTGCCGCAAACTATGTTACCATAAAAATTGAAGAAAAACATTATGTTTAAATTTTTTATATGTATGTAGGTACTTTTTTAAATACAATATTTATCAATTACTATCCGAGTCAGCAACATCGTTATCAGGTCGATTTTTTAACCTAACAATCAGTTCTTTGGCGGGATTGAAAATTCCATTTGTTTGCAGGGAACACACGAAGCAGCGAGATGACTTCTTGAAGTTCTCCAAAGCACATTTCTCACAAAAGTAGTGCTTGCATCTTTAAAAAAATAAAATTAAAATCTATACCGCCAAGTCTTTGCAAAAAATTACTTGGTCATCACGGGATTAGTGAAACTGTCTCTACAAATAATGCATTTAAATGGAAGTGCCTCGTCATCGGAATGGATTTCATACTTCGTGTCGTCTCCATCGGATTCGCATTCTCCGCGTTGCTCCGTCGCGTGATCCAATTCCAGCTGCCATCCAGCTTTGTAGTCACTTCGATCGTGCAGAAACTTGCAACTATCCCCGAACCCACAGAATCCAGTCTCTTTATAGTCCTTGCATACATCTGGCTGATAATCCCATCGAACTGTGGCTCGCAGGTGAGCTGGTGCTCTCATTGGGCCCTTGCGAACCATTCCAGAGCTGGCATTGCCCATGGCTGTGTCCTTCTTCTTGTAGTACTGTGCATAGTTATTGATGCCACGATATATCTTGTCATCCTCCTTGCCCTCCAGCTCAGCATTTATCTGAATTGCTTTAGCATGTATAGCTTGTGCATCGCGATCTAGTTCGGTCTCGAATTCATTTATAGCAGTGGCACCCTGATCAGAGGGACCGGCTGGCATTGCGCTTTTATTGGATTTATAAGAAACCACAACATTGCTGTCTTCTTCAGCCTCATCTGTAGATGATTGTGCTGCTAGTTTTTCACGTTTCGCGCCCATGAGCTTGGTGCTCTGGAAATTTGGGTTTGTTCTCTTGCGTCGAGTTTCTGTTCGAACTACTGCTGATTTCTCGCAATCACTGTTACTACCTAGGACGAATTAAAACATTACAATTTGTTAAGCTATGTTCATGATAGGATTTACTTGATTCCGATGAAGATTCATGTTTTTTGCGAGTTTGCTGTTTCTTTAAAACGCGTTTTTTAAATGTAAATGAGCTTCCACTTGCGGACATTTTTAGATGGTTTGCGTTTGGGACTCGGTTCTTCTTGGTTTATCGTTGTTTTGTTCACGATGACGTTTGATGATTGTAACTCAAACAGTGCTCGTAGGTTATAGGGAAATTATCCCATCAAAATTTTGATTAAAACCGGATGCCAACTTGATTAAAATTTTGAATCCTAGATTAAAGGCCTTTCCAAACCAACGCGAATATTCGGCGCGACGAACGAAAACAACAATAACAAGACGTGGTTGTCAAACAAAACAACAGCTTGTTATTATTGTTTTCGATCGTCGCGCCGAATGTTCGCGTTAGTTTGGGAGAGCCTTTAATTGTGCATGTGGTAATATGGCAATGGTGTTTTGCTTGTGTTTGCATTTTTTGCCCACAAATAATTAGTTTTATGCGAAAATGAGTTGGAGAGTTCTCCTAATAATCTTCTACAATTATAAATTTTGCTGGCTGCAAAACGAAAAGCAGAAAGAAATTTTTCGTTTATGATTTTATTTGGGATTTTTCGATTCGCCTCAACGACGATGAAATCATAAAAAAACTTCCCCTTATTGTATCATCTAACAAAAAATCGACAACATCCCTGGAAGGAGGAAATTAAACCGAAACCAACTTCACTGCCCTTCTGTCAAACAAATTTACGAATACAAAAGAAAAGAGTTGACTTTACGAGTGCAGGTTTTTTCCTCTTGTTATATTTCTTTTGTGTTTTTCGTGTTGTAGAAATAGAATACATTTTCGGATGAAAAAAAGTTTCTTCTTTTTGCATTGGACGAGTTTTAATCGAATTAAAATAAAATAAACACCCCAAACGTAAAGTAATTGTGTGTTTCCCTACAATTTTATGCATAAAATCGACAAAAATTAGCTTACTCTTCGTTTTGTTACCCAACCCAGCCCCGAATGCATAGGTGCACTTAAACCGTGTTTCTTTTTTTATTCGCTTTGGAGTTGAGAGTTGCCCCCTAAGGTGCTCCATCATTAAATGTAAAAATCCATCGTATATTAAAGCAGCTGCAAGGAAAAAAAAGGAAAAGATCAAAATGTCAGCAGACTCCGATATGGATTATTCGGATAACGATTGCGAGTACGATGATTATTACAACTCAGGTGAGTGGAGTCTCATAATAATCAACATCATCAGCATCACCACCCTTTGTGTGTTATGTATTGCTGCTGCACTCAGACATTTTTTTTTTTTTTGCTTAAATATTGATTTTTCTGATCTCTGTTCTTCCAAAAAAGACGAAGTATGTATGTTGGGAAATGAACTGAGCAAATCGTTCTACCACAAAAAATCAATAAAATACTCATCGTTGGGTCGATGTCGTCGTAATATCGTTCCTCGTAGTTCTCTGCTTCTGCTGGTGCTGCGTTCGCTATATCATGTGTAATTTGCTTGGCTCTATTTTAGTTCGGTTTTATTGTCCCTTATTCGAGCCTTTTCTGATTTTCTTTTCGTAGTTCGGCATTCAAAAAGTTTATTGCCATTGAAACAACAAACACTCCAAATTAAAAAAAAAAAAAAAAACTGATACTGGCCTTCGTTTTGGTGTTTTTGTTTCTTTTTTTATTTTTATGGGGATAGAGTTCCATATAAATTACTGTTCGTTTGCTTTTACCTGCTGTTTGTTGTCTGTCTGTTGTCTACCTAACTCACCTACCTATACTACTTCCCTCTTCTTTGCTCAAACGTATGGTTATCCTTAAGCAGGTAGGTACTTGTTCGACCCAACTATTTATTTCGATTTATCGTTCGTCGTCTTCTATGATCGAGATTGGAAGAGGATTAAATCAAGGTCAGGGTGCAATGGCACTGGCACCATGGAAATATTAATGTCTACCGGTTACTACTTAAAGCTTGAAAGGTTTTTGTAGCAAGTTCATTTGGCTTTTGAATTTATGCTCTCTGGTTAAAGTACAAAGATCATGTGTGTTGTACCTATTATGTGCCATTAAATGAATGTGAACATTTGCGTCATAGCAGAAAGAATAGGCATCAATCAAATAGTTGACTAGCTAAGTGCGATTCAACGAGATCCAGTAATAGGCACGTTTGTCACGTAACTATTGTATTTATTTTCTAATTAATATTTGATGGAAATCACTAATATCTCTTTTTTGTTTAAAGGGGGTTTGTCATGAATTTGAAATACATACATATGTACATACATTATATACAATATTCAATGTTTTTATATTCAAGCAGGTTTTAACTTAGTAACGTGATAGGTATTAATTGATCAAATTAAATTATATGGAAGTTCTGATAGACCGGACAAAAGTATCAAAAATGCTTTCAAAATTTAAAATAGGTTTTTTTATTTATATGAGGCTTTTATTAACATTATAATTATGTGCCTTAACTTCTCCTTTTTATTAAATTAAAGAAACAATTCACAATTAAGGGAAATAAACAAAATTATATTCACTAGGTCAACTTATTTTAAAATTTGATAAGAAGTTATTATTATAAGAACTGCTTGCGAAAAATATTTACACCAAAAAGGAAACCGTAACTAATCCCTGCAAACAAAATCTCCGCACGACAAATCCTCGCAAGCAAAATCATCGCAAAACCAAATCTCCGCAGCGACAAATCCCCGCAAACAAAATCATCGCAAACCCAAATCTTCGCAGCGACACATCCCTGCAAACAAAATCATCGCAAAGACACATCTCCGCTGCGGTGATTGCTTGAAGGAAGCCAGTTGACCGTGGTATTTGTTTGCTGGGCTTTTAAACTGGCAACAATTAGGTAAAATGGTGTGGTATAGCAATGGGGTGGTAAGAGTTAAGTTGAACGCGAGTGGAATAAGAAATATTAAAATAGGGCGCTGTTATTTGTGATTTGTCCATTAGGAATCTAGAGAGATTGGGTGGCATGGGGAATGGGTTTATTTAAATACGGGGTCACATACAAAAAATGTTTTGTCATTCTTCACGAAAGGGCGTTTCATAAAAATGTCAACTTCGTTGTTTTTTGACCGATTTCAATGAAACTGATACAGGTTATAGCTTTAAGGAAGCCAGTTTGTGTTTGCGAGGATGTGTCGCAGCGGAGATGTGTCTTCGCGATGATTTTGTTTTCGGGGATGTGTCGCCGCGAAGATTTGGGTTTTCGATGATTTGTCGCTGCGGAGATTTGGTTTTGCGATGATTTTGCTTGCGAGGATGTGTCGTGCGGCGATTTTGTTTGCAGGGATTAGTCAGGTTCCCACCAAAAAATAATATTCAAATCAAATACATTCGCGAGTAGCTAATTAAATGTGTCCAAATTGTGTTTTAAATGCATATAGCAACATACATATGTAACGTCCTCTTCAATTTAATAATATGATCCCAAAAGTTCAATACGTGGTTCTGTTATATTTATCATAAAATTCAACTGAAAAAGTGCATTTCCTAACAGATGCAACCATAAAAAGCCTGTCCGACCACCGGTTTTTTACCTTTTAACTAAAGATGTCGGCTGGTATTCACTTTTTCAAAATCTGCATGAAATAGTTAATCTTATAATCACCTTTCAGACTATAAAGCTTTTTGTTCTCTAAAGAAAAATCTAAATTATTATTAAAAACAATGAAAAATAATTTTAAAAAACAACCTTACACATCCACCTCATCTTAATTTCTCAACCTTTACGTAAAAAATAAATTAAAAATCGTTAAGAGTAGGTACCTACCTGTCTTTTTTAATTATCTCATTCACATTTAATAATTTCATTAGAAGGACCTAGTCTCATCGACCTACCAGATAAGATGTACATATATGTTTTTCAGGTAGTGTCTACTAAACAAACCTACCGTTTGAGCTGGGTCACATAATTAAATTAACTCAAAAATTAACCTTTAAAGCAGGTCAATTCTATGCCTTGACCGCATTTCACTAGGCAACCCATACGCGAATATATTTGTTCAGACTCTGCCTTTAAAAATTGTCTTCCTATGGTGGAATTTTTAGACTAACATCTATCAATAAACATCAATGTCATAACGTAACTTTTCAGTCTGAAAAAAAAACTAAATTAGATACATACTATGAAATTCACGGGTCAGCATTTGTATAAAATTATTAAAGTTACACAAATTCACATGTAAATGTACACACAATAGATGCTTGAGTGGACCATTGTACCTGCAGTTTGGCTTATGAGATACCATCATCGTAACACTAACCTCTATCGAATTCTCTACAAATCACAAAAGGTTATTCGAACCTACAATGTAATGAGGGTGTTATGAAATCATTATGACAATTTCACGCATGACTACGAGTTAAATGTAATTTGCCTCGTGTAACTATTGTTTCTGTGTCTGACATTTTAACGTAAAATAAATGTCGTTTAAAATGAAAATATTTACTTACTGACAATACAAAATGGTACTATACACTAGCTGTAAAGATAACATTATTGAAATAGATGGGGGTGTATTAAATAAATTATCAAAATTTACCCCATGTCGCGTCGCTTTTAAAAAAGGCTAGAAAATAAGATTAAATTACGTCAGAATAAAAAATTTCCATGGAGTGGGATTTTACGAAAAACCAGAACTCATCCTGACAGTTAAATTCTGAGTTTTTTGAAACCAGGGCCCTATTTTACAGAATTACATACATACATATGTTATGTATGTATTATGTGATGTATATGTCTTTTTGAGTATGCCCCAAAGATGACTCACTCAATGTTGGTTTTGAAATTAAAAAAAAAAAAAAAAAAAAAAATATGAAGAACTTAAAAAATTTACTACATATTTTTTATAATCTCAAAATTTGCACTCACTCCTCATCTAGGGCCCTGAAATAGGGCTTTGAGATCGCCTTGAACTCGCCTGCAAAAAAATATAGTGTTTTTGGTGCTGTGGGGAGTTGAGGTAACACATAAACTGCCAAAGTGACATAAAATGGGTATTATAGTTGGATCTTTAGGTGTTTTTTGAGAACCAAAAAAAGACCCTGTTTCTTTTTTGCAACTTTTGGAGTTGTAAAGAAAACCTGAGTAAACTCTGGGTAAAAAACAACAAAATTATTTTTGTTTGCCATGCAAAATGATGCTCCCAAAAAAGTTTTATATTGAAAGAAAGTCAGCGGACTGTCATCGATAATGTGTACCACGCTTAAAATATAATTAGTCATATCATTAAAATTACAATCATAATTAGTTCATTGAACTCCAAAGGGATCCAATCGCAGCAAGCCAAACTCCCGCCTGATGATTCCATGTGTTTAAATATAAACTACAAAAGCTTGCAATAACGTTGTGCTTTTTTTGTAATTATAACAAAAATTATGGGTTCCCTAACATTTAAGTCCCGGATAGTCGGAGACTTTTCACATTTCTTTTAAGATACTTGCGTATTTTAACAATTTTCCTTAAATTGGCAGATTCTGTAGATGTGAATATGGCACTTTCGCCGCCGCAAAAAGAAGTCTTCCATTGGCCCAAAATATACTGTGTCGGCAAATAATTTTACTATCCACAAATACAAAAACAAAACCTTAGAAAATTGAAACCAATGGAAAACGAGCATACCTTTACATATTTGTCTGCATTGCAACATCAAAAGTTTTTAGCTTTTCAGATTTGTTGCCAAACTTGAAATTGTCGAACAATTATGTTTTCTCAAAGTCTGCATAAAAGGAAAGCGTATGCCGATGGCAAGTTGAAAGCCTGGTCCGCTCTTGGAAATTTAATCGCTAGGAATCTTTTCAGGAGTGAAATTACAATAATAACTTTCTAAATAAAATTATATTTAATTTCACAAATTGACTAAATATCAAGAAAAGTAAACGAATACAGCTAAAATAGAATTTTACAAATTGTATGTGACCTATTTTTTATTTAAACAATTTTTTAATTATATGTGCATATATTTTTGTAAAATTGACCACAATCGAAGTTCTAAATTCACTGAATATACTTTCAAGCAAGCTTGAATAAATTTAAACATTTATAGACAGAATAAAACTTAAAGAAAAGTGCAATTTTATTTATTCATAACGCTGTTATTCTCGGGGTTCTTAATAGAATTGAATTGGTCATTCAGTTTTTAATTTATACAGAACGTTAACAATAGAAATAAAGAAACAATAATTTCTACTTGATTATAAATTCTTACGTCACAGAATATTTTACCTTTTTTTTTTTCAATATATACATAAATACAAAATATTCCATATCCATATATTCCATCATGTAGGAAATTTAAGCAGGATGTTCTATTTTGTTTTCGTATTTAAGCCTATTTGTCATTTCGTTTCGCATCGGCAGCGTACTTGGCTTTACGCAGCTCACTAGATTAAAAAAATTTTGATATTTTTGTAAACCAATTAAAATTAAAACAAAATTATTTTGGTTTTCATGTATGTATGACGTATGTATTCAATTTATGACTTTTATCATAATCCTTTGTTTAAAAAACCAAATACGAATTTTGACTGCTTACGCATTCTGTTCGATATGCAGTTTTCTAAAGTCTGTGCGAAACATCGTCTACGTTGCAATTGTGGGTACAGTGAAAATTCAGATGACGATCTTTTTCGAATACGTAAAAAAAATCAGTTCATGATCGCATACTTGACGATTGTACCTTCTGTCTCTGCGTCATAAAATGACTATTATTTTCCGGTTAAATTTCGCTCTTAATCGGCGATTCAAGAAAAAGTTCATTCACTGGGCTACAGTGACGAAAGAGCTTATCTTTCAGAATGAGTAACAGATTATTTTGAGAAAATTAAAATGGGTAGATGTTAAAATTGAGTATATCGTCGTCGTTCAATGAAAACTGCCTAAGTCAATTTTTTGCAAAACTGAGATAAATACGCCATTTTTCTGAGAAAACTCCCTAAGTCCTACGTCACTCTATTTCCAAATTGAAAACTGAAAACTCCCTAAGGACAATCACATTCACTATCTTGTCAGTGAAAACTCCCTTACTGGACTATTTCACGCTTTTCCGAATTACAAATTACTGGACTTGGGGATTTTTGTCTGGGAAAGTTATGCTGGTTTTTGTTTAAAGTAATTTCCTTCTAATATACTAAGGCATACTCCCTAAGTACATTTGTGCTATTTCACGCTTTACCGATTAACCAATTACAAAGGTTTTTTGTCAGTAATTACGCAATTCTTCAAGTATATGCACAGTGTTCGACAGTACAAAAAACAAAAATGACATACGGCGTGTAAATGCGTGTCTCAAGTATATTCTGCACATATCCGCAATTGTGGTTTTCCAACCATATAAAATTTATCGAAATCTGTCAAATACTTTTTGAGAAAATGGTACCACAAAATTTATTTTAGCCTATTTATATATAAATGTTAAGGAAAAAGTTATAGCTTATGTAATTTTACATTAAAAATGTTATTACAATTTTTTTCGGACAATCAAAAGGTTTTGAGAAAAACGTGCACAAACTTTATTGTGTACTGAATCTAGTCAAAAAAATTTTACTGAAGTTGCATTTTTTGACGGGCAAATATTTTTGTATCGTATCGGTTTGGGTATCTCCACATTATAAAAAAAAATTCGGGGTGATAGGGGTTAGGAAAAAGCCGTTATATTGAAGCACCTGGGGGGTCATTCTGTAAAATTAAAACGATCGAACGATATCGTTTCCACAATATTCCTCTCTATCATATCTTTTTTACGGAATGACCCCCCTGGGCATTTTGTTTTTATTTAATACTTCGCCTGGATTTTATTTTGTATCAAAATAGCCAAAAACAATACCTAAAAAATGAGGTATTAACGATCTATGAGGCTTTTTTCATCTTTAAGTTATAGCTTGTCACAGTTCACGTGTATCTAATGTGGTTGAATGGAATGTTTAGATTTAAGATACCCCTCCTGCCGCTCCTGTGGCATTTACTCCACCAAAACTTATGACAACTTTGTAGAATACTTTGTGAAATATCTTTTCCAATATTATTTTTTAAAATTGTAAAATTTTTCATCAACTTTTGCATTTTAAAAATCGAAAATCACATTGAAAGTGGATTTAATCACCCCTCTAGTACGAAATTTGTTACCCCTCTTCAAAAATGTTCATACAAAAATGTAGCCTGGTATTCTGGCTTAATTTAAAGACTCCACACTTGAAGATCCGATTACTAGAAAGAAATTTCAATAAACACCAAACAGTGACTTTCTGTGAATTCATTGCCATAGATCCTGCAATTTAACGTACCTGTTCCTCGAAAAATAGACCTCGTTGCCGAAGATGATTTGTTTTTTGTGATGAAATCCGGGTCCGCTCCAGAAATCAGCCAGAAAAAAAACATACGGCGGCGTTGCCTACGGTAGTGTCTGAAAAGTATCAAAAAAAAAAAAAAAACACAGGAACAAATGACCCCTATGAACTGTCGAAATCTACCCGTCCATATTGGAAAACCCTTTAGCTGGTAGTTAACTAAAGATTTACCGTCAAAAATCCCACAAATCCCCATAAACCAACATTAAATTCCTTGACGTTGTTAGTCAAAAAGGCTCGACTTGCTAATCATAGTTATTTTGTTTTTTCTTCAGAAAATGCAATTAATCCAAAATCTCGCGGGACAGGGGATGCAATCCAAAAATGTGTAGTTCTTCCAATCTAAATAGCACTAAGTGATATCAGGTTAAATCTTCTTGTATAATGTTAACTTAGTAATAAAATATTAAATGCAAACAAAAATAAACTTCAATTGCAGACATCTTATGAAGTTTCAAAATTTTGTTCAAAAGAAGCCATCATATAATAAATACCAAGCCAATTTGTTAGAATAAATTGAATAAATAATATACGCACACGGAGTGTTTCTTTTTTCCCCTTCTGCTTGAAGCAAATAAAGCAAAATGCACAAGAAGAAGAAACCTATATAAACTACAATTTGTTGCTTTGAGCAATAAAATACTTTCTTTTAAACTTTTTTTTGTTCTAAATCGCAACATATACTTCATATTTGATACATTGGGGTAGTTTTAGCAGAATTTCAATTAGCATTTAGTTGCACCCCTGGTTTAACATTCCACAAAGTCATTGAAATCAGCAGTTTAATAAAAGGAATACTTTTTCTCCCGATTGATGTCTACGTTGTACGTCACACATAATTCACATTAAATATCATAAAAAAGCCAATATGTTAAATAGGCTAAATGATGCTCCCGCTAACCAAAATCTTATTTCGACAGCAAAACGAAGCCTAAAACCAAGCACTAAACTGATTTTTGCATAAAGGTGTCAAGTGCAGAGTTTTTTTTAAAACATACCTTTCTCATAAATTTAAATAAAATTTGTTGATATACAAAAAATTGTAAATTTTAAAACTGTAAATTTTTTGTCGTTTTTTTGGTAAGTTTATGGTATTTTTATAAGTTTCTCTCACTTTCAGAAAAAAAAGTTATAAACGTAAAACTTTAAACGCTTATAACTCAAAACTTCAAAAATGTCACTTTACCCCTTCTCATTCTAGATGCTTCAATCATTAGCATTTTTTTTGGCCTAGAGAAAAAAACCGTTAATTGAAAAATATTTTTTAACAATTTTTAGCAGTTTTTTTTGCTTTGTATTAAATAAAATTAACCCGAAGTTAATATCTTTGTGTGTTCGATATTCGATATTTTTTAACAATTTTTAATAGTTTTTTTTAAATTAAAAAAAAAAAAACTGTGGGTTGTTTTTTTTATAAGTACATATTACCAATTTTTAAAGTGAGATATCGAGGTATCGAAAAAAGCTTCCGAACGTACGTACACAGACATCTCTCTAAAAACAATGTAATCCGGCTCCAGAGACCTCGAAACGTCGAGAAATATCAAAATTTTTAAAATCAGACCAATTACAATAACTTATGGGAAGTTAATAATGAAGATTAAAGACATTTGGAATCATTTGTCAGTTGTTGGAACTAATGATTCGCCACATAAAGAAAATAAAAGATCAGATTTCACCTTCGCTCTCATTAAATTTCAAACCAAGAAGTTTCAAGAGCACACGAGGGCTTTAGAGATTTGACTGAGATTTCGAAACTACCATTCATATAGGCTCTTCACAAACAAATGATGTTAATATGTCATAATATTGTTTTTTTTTTTTTATAAAAATCGAAATGAATGCAAAAATGATACGCTTTAAAAAAAAAAAACGATTTTGTGAACGTGGCTTTTACGTACTTATGATTATTCTTTATTCGTCATTATCCCTATTAATTATCTTAGTCTTTTGAAAAATGGCTCAATTCAAGTATCCCGATTTGAAATTTATTTCGCTACTAGCTAAATGACTTCATTTCCAATGAACAAAAACATTAATTTTTTTCCTTCTAAATCATTTCAGGTGAAGACTGCGATGTGGAGCGTATAGATCCAAGAAAAACAGATCCAGAATACTTCGAATATGAATGTCTCACTGTGGAAGAAGTCGAAAAACTTCTAAACGAATCGGTAGAGAAACTCAATACAATCCTGCAAATAACACCATCTTTGGCAAAAGTATTACTGCTCGAACACAAATGGAATAATAAAGAAATCACTGACAAATACCGCGAAAATGCATCAGCTTTACTTATATCAGCACGAATTAAACCGCCTCCAACCACATCAAGTGCCGCCGCTTCATCGTTTGCCTCGTTCAGTAGTTCCTCTTACAAACACATAGCCGTAACCGCACTGTCCATAACCGCCACAAGCATTTATCGCAGTCAAATGTGTCCCGTCTGTGCGACCACACAGCTCGGCGATAAATTTTATGCGCTCTCATGTGGTCATTCATTTTGCAAAGACTGCTGGTCAATGTATTTCGAAACACAAATCTTCCAAGGTATATCCACTCAAATAGGTTGCATGGCACAAATGTGCAATGTTCGTGTGCCAGAAGATCTCGTCCTGAATCTGGTAACACGACCAGTGATGCGGGACAAGTATCAACAATTCGCGTTCAAAGACTATGTAAGATCTCATCCAGAGTTGCGTTTTTGTCCGGGACCGAATTGTCACATAATCGTTCGCTCTGGGGAAATATGCGCCAAACGAGCCATCTGCAAGGTGTGCAATACCTCGTTTTGCTTTAAATGCGGCATGGATTATCATGCGCCCACCGACTGTCAGATAATCAAGAAGTGGTTAACAAAGTGCGCCGATGACAGTGAAACGGCAAACTACATCAGTGCCAATACCAAAGACTGTCCCAAATGTCATATTTGCATTGAGAAGAATGGTGGCTGCAACCACATGCAGTGCTTCAATTGCAAACATGACTTTTGCTGGATGTGTCTTGGCGATTGGAAGACTCACGGCTCAGAATACTATGAATGCTCTCGCTATAAGGACAATCCAAACATTGCCAACGAATCAATGCATGTGCAAGCGCGCGAAGCACTCAAAAAGTACCTTCACTACTATGAGCGTTGGGAGAACCATTCGAAAAGTTTGCAATTGGAACAGCAGACACTTGATCGTCTGAAAGCTAGAGTGAACGAAAAAGTGATGAAGGGGCGCGGCACATGGATTGACTGGCAATATTTATTCAATGCAGCTTCATTGCTTGCCAAGTGTAGATACACACTACAGTATACGTATCCATATGCATATTTCATGGAGGCTGGACCCAGAAAAGTTCTCTTCGAATATCAACAGGTAAGACCGAATAATAGAATATTCTTTTGCAGGAATAACAAACAAAATCATGGTAAAAATTTGCTTTATAAAGGTAATTAACGTAAATTCATATCTCCAGCATATTAAATATATGTATTTGTTATATGTTCTTAGTTATCCTCTATGAAATAGTTGAATAGTCGTCTCATTGGCAAGCACGCCGCATACAATAGTCTTTGCTTTATGTGTTCAAATAATTTTTAAAGAAACGGCACAAGAAGAGATGGATAAAATTCTCCTTTGTAGATGTACTGTAAAAACGCGTCAAGCCAAGGAATTAAGAATTGATTAGAATATCAGCGGTTTTTTTTTTTTTTTTTTAATTTTTTAATTATTTTCAAATAATTTTTGTACAACTTTTGTTTTAAATTTCAGGCTCAACTAGAAGCTGAAATTGAAAATCTCTCATGGAAAATAGAGCGCGCTGAAACGACTGATTTAGGTGATTTGGAAAACCAAATGGATATTGCCGAAAAAAGACGAACAACTCTCCTTAAGGACTTTTTCCCAACAGATACGTTATAATAAACTTCCATAAGGCGAATTATATTAATATCCTTTTCACATACAATAATATCCCAATAGCTAAGGTTTTTTTTCTTTTCAAAATGTACAATTTGATACAACTGATCATATACAAACATAAACAACAATAATAATATTATGTAATCATAATAGAATATTACAAATATTTAAGAAGGTCGATACTGTTTGCCTTTAAATTTATTGACATAATGGGTATTGATGAAATTACGGTAAAACCACCCTCGTAAATTGTGTATGTTGTGCACTTAATATTTTGATGGTACTTGATCATTTACGATGGTTTTACACCATTTTATGAAGACCCAAATCGTTTTCCATACACAGATAATTTGTATTGCTTTAATCAACAAAATTAATGTATTATTTTGAGAGGAAAACATAGCATTTTTAGGGTATCACTTTTTCTAATTATTTTAATCATAAAATCCCATTTAATTGTAATCATAATTTTATTTTAACTGTGTGATCGTTGTAACTCTGAAGGAAGAGGAAGGGAGTATTATTATTATGTGCTATCTGCAGTTTGACTGAGTGCAAATTAAGCAAATCAAACACAAACAAAACAAACGACATTTAAATTTATTGCACATGGGTCTTGAATAAAAAAAAAAAAAGTTATTAATTTAATTAAAATTTAATTCAAAGTGACGACGTCGCGTCATTCAGTCGCCTGACGGATATAATGTTTAGTTGGATTTGTTTGTGCTTCTTTTGTGCACACACATTAACTTTTGCAATGATACTTTAATTATTATATATACATATACAAACATAATATACTTTTTTACATATACATTTTTTTAATTTTGTATTATTTTAAAAGTTTTAACAAAATTATCATTTATTACATTATTGATTATATAAAAATATTAAAATAAATATTTTTTAAGAATACTACATAATATTAATTGCAATTAAAAATATGTGAAAAAAAAAAATAAGTTTAGAACATAAAAAAGAAAGTTTATTTATTAATGTCTACAAGAAAACAAAATTTATTTAGTTCATTTTATAATAAGAAAAAGAAATATAAGAAAAATTTAAATATTTCTTTGTAGTTAAATGAAAACTAATCTAATATCGATACAATATGAAAGATTAAGAAATCGCAAATAAAGATTATGTAATAAGAAAATTCATATTTCATAGTTTTATTTAATTTGTTTACCTAGTTTTCTTTTTGACTACTTGTACGGGTCCTATGAACAAAGACTAAATATTTTTGTTCGCTTCATTATTTGAATTTAATTTATTTCACTTAGGCCACACACTAGATATTGTTTTCTTGGAAAAGTATGCATATAAATTGTATACACGGTATGCTAGTCAAATTTTAGATCGGTAGGTGGGTAGTCTGTGAGAATATAGACAGTTTAACATTCGGCCCTATCGAGATAACCGTCGGAGCGGAACTGTCTCCGATTTCCTACGAATCGGAGACATTTTGCTGGTCGGAGAACTACCTCGAAGGAAAATTTCTGCGATTCGTAGGAAATCGGAGAGAATTCTGATCCGACGGTTACCTCGATAGGGCCGATTGTGTGCACAGATTTAAGTTAGGCTTAGATCCGATAGGATTATAGATAATGAAAATAATCAGTTTAACCATATTTGAATCTAACGGCCATATTATTCACTCAATACATCCAGATTAAAACTTAAATCTGGATGTAAATCATACAAATTCAATGTAAATTCATCTGGATTTAAGTATAAATCTGGATGTATCGACTGAATAATATGGCGGTAACTATCATGGGCTAATAAATCAGATGTAAAAATGTTTCTTAGTTTTGTGAAATTAAAAGAAAAACAAAAGGTAATTTTTCCTAAAAAAAAAAACGAAAATAATAAAATGATTTTTTCGGTAGGTATATTGGTATATTGAAAAAAAAGACAATATTGAAACGCTTAAATAAAATAAATTTGATGGCACAACAGTTCATGAAGAACTAGGGCATGGTGACTTACAACTCTCAACCATTCCTATGTGCGTGTCTGCAGGAATGGAGGGAGGGGACTTACAGTTTATTGCCGAATCCGAACGGCTAATGTGAGCGGAACTTTTCTATGACAAGATATACTCTTGGAGGTTTTGTCAATTCCTCGCAAGAGGCAGTATTTTTTTAATTATTAGGTGGGGAGGCTGGGGGTTGAACCTAGACCTCCGGCATGACAGTCCATCGCACTAACCATCACGCCACGGCTAATACATTAAAACGCTTAGTTTTTAAAAAATCAAATTGAAAAAAAAAAAAAACATTTTTTTTTTTTCAAAAATTTTGACTTTAACCAGCTTGATTTGAAAACATAAAATAATGGGATATAAGCTTTCAAAAAAGCTACACCATTGTATGCGCTTTAAGTCAATTTTTTAGAAATTGATCTCCCCTGTCTCAAATAGAATAGATTAAGAAGAAGGAAAACACAAATAAAAGAATTATTTTTGTTTTTGTTTTAATGGACTGTATTGAATTAAATTTAATTTAAAGTTTTTCGTGACCTTTAGTCCAATGCGTTTCGCAAATCGAATAGTTTCTTCTCTACAATATTTTTCTAAGAGTAATGCCTGAAATCATCACCGAAAATTAAAGTAAGTGGGCACCCGTATAATAGGGCCCCTGATTAATAAGTTTACCTTCGTTTTGCTTTCGAGACTTGTATAAAAAAAAACCTTTGTCCTCTTTTTTTAAATATCAAGGTTAATGTTTTTTTTTTTTTAAGGTTTCACATTCAATTTTTCCATAGTTACTTGCAGTCTAGTTACTATTTAAGTCATGAACGTGTCTGCAATTCTTTTTAAAGATTTATAACAATCACGTGAAGGGCTTATTTGCGTAACATTTCTAAGCCAGGCAATTATTTTTTTCTTTAACAAACAAAAATCTATCAGCCGTATGCTAATATTTTTCACGTAAAAGTTTGTCTTCTGTCGAATTATTACGATTGTTGAAACACAAAAGGAAATGCGTAAAAATTGAGAAATAAAAATCGGCATGGCTTTGCTCTCAAAGCGCAGAAGATTTAAGAAAACAATTCGAACTAAATTGAATGAAACATTCACGTTAATTAAAGTTTTCGATCGAATCGAGTAGCAGAATAGGGTTGTGTAGCTAAATATTACAAAAACAAACTCTTCTATTGTAGAAAAACAACATTCAATTAACGTTCCTATAGTTGATATTTATTTCTACAATTTAGTTAGGTATATATTTTTGTATGTACATATTTGAAAATTCAGACCACGAGCAACTTTCAAACCTTTCGGTATTATTATATATTTAAAGTCTCAAACATTATAACGATTTATTTATGTATCTAGCTCCATAATTAGTGTGCTCCATTGCACTTGCTGCTGCGTCAATTGCATTAATAACTCCGCCAAAAAAATCGGTTGATTCGAAACCACTTAATTGTTCGAATACAGCTCGGCTCTGCCCGCCACTGTCGTACATCCTAATAAAAAAAGCAAAATAAATTAGTGTGATTTTTTTTGTTTTTACTGAAAAAACTAAACTCACATCGGATCCATTTTAAGTTTAGCTAATGTAGCTCCAAACGTTGTTCTGCAAAATAAATAAATAAATTTTATTAAATACAAATGCTCTCTTCAACTCACATCGCTGGCGCTGGTTCGATCCTAACCTTTGCTTCTGCTTGCTCCTGTCTTACTGTCTCCTTTTGATGTTTGTTTAGATGTTTTTTGTAGTTTTGAGATTGTATGAAAGACTTCTGACACACACTGCATACATAAGGTCGAAATCCTTGATGAGCCATCATGTGTTTCTTAAGATTGATTCTCTGTGAGAACGAACGATTACACCGTTCACACTGAAATGGTTTCTCGCCTGTATGGATTAGTTCATGACGTCGCAAATTACCTTGCTGGGTAAAGGATTTATCACATAACTGGCATTGATAAGGTCGTTCGCCGTTGTGTACAGAATAGTGACGTTGCAAATTTACGGCTTGCGCAAAGGATTTATTGCACTCGTTGCAGATGTGAGGTCGGACATCATTGTGAACTTTCATATGACGTTCTAAATTTCCATGATTAGCAAAGGTTTTTTGGCACAAATTACAAACGTAACTATTTTCGGCAGGATTTTGATCGTGTTTCTCTTTTTTATGCATTATTTGATCGTGTTTTGAGTTAAATGTCTGGAATCGGAATTCAAATTTAAATACTTAAACCGATCCGTTGAATATCATTATTTACCTGTTTACAACGGCGACAAGTATAAATTTGCTTGCATAAATTGTCTAACAGTTCTGATGCCATATGCTATATATTTTTTAGGATCATTGAAGATGTTTTTAAATGAGATCTTGAAAATACGAAAAAAGAAAGAAAAAGTAACTTTTTTTAAATGGTTTTTATTTTTTTTTTTTTCATTTCTATTTTTGAATTCAATGGTTTAGAAAATTAGTCCTTCGCCTATGCGGGGAAAATACCTATACCCCTTTCTCATACTCCATAGCACTTTGTATCATCTTATATAAGCCAATGCTACGACATAAACGTCTTACATTTTTTGTAGGTATTTTACGTATTTCTGCGATGAAAAACATACGAAAACAGCCGGCCGAATTGATGTAAATGAGCCATTTTTTAAACGTCTCAAGGCTAAAGGGAAGGCCTCTTTAAGAGAACTGGAGTGTTAGACTGGTATTATTGTAATTGACTTAGGGCCATTTTCTGATGTTTGATTATTAAAGGCTTAAAAATTCAGATATGAGCGATAGCAAGTCATATAACAGAGTACACGTATTTCATAGTTCCTATTCAAATGCCTCAAATTCGAAACTTTGATGCGAACATTAGTGTTATCAAAGATGAAGATGCATGGCCCACTTTTAAATTGGGCAATATTGTCAGGAGAACCATAGAACTAAAGTCGCGAGTGGGATATTTAGACGTCTCAAGCATATAAAACCAATTAATTGAACCAAGATGTGGCATTCAAAATTGGAGTACCGGCTTTCGTTTAATCAGAATAATGATAAACATTCTGAATCTTGTTCTTCTTCTAATAAGGAATTTAGATTTTGTTATTTATTTACCTCACAGGGCAAGTTTCTGCTTCCTTTTTTTTGTTTTGATATTGAACACAAAGCTATGTTGAAAGCAACAAAGTTTGATATTTTGTCGATTTAAAATGCCGAAATGAAGCAAAATCTTAAATGCCGAAATGAAGCAAAAGTAATTTAGATCCTGGAATACTTCATACTAAATATTTTATTCCCGAAATACAAATTTGAAATTATTTTTCACGTCGTGTTCTTGAGGTTTTGATTTTGACAGTGACAGGTTTCGTTTGTGTCAACTTTGATAAACAGTGCTCAAGGGCGTTGGGATTTACTTTTTTTTTAGTTTGAGAAATTGGTATCTACTTTTTATTTTTGTGTTTCACCTCACTTTATAAAGTTTGGAGAACGTAAATTCAATTCGTTCGTTCTCCCACAAACCATTCAAAAAGGAATTTAATTTTTAATTTTACAAAAGTAAACATATTTTTTTCCCGCTAGCGCAGTTTTTTTTGTGAAAAAGAATATACACACATGTCGTTATGGAATCCGCAGTAGTGGATCCACAGTGATTCGCAGTACATTTTTCTCTTTTCTTTCTTAGTGAAATCGATGAAAATAAAAGAGAGCAATACACTGCACCTGCGATTCACTGCAGATGCAGATTCGCGGGTTAAACCAAAATTTAAGGCCGTGTCACACAGAACGGGGGCCGACGGGCCACGAGCGTCTGTAGAGAAGATCGCAAATATTGAAAATGAATTCTGAAGTTCATTTTCAGTATATTTTGAAGTGTCATTGACGCATTCTAGCAATAAATGTAGAACTAATTTTAAAATGAACACTTCTATGTGACATTTTGTCAGATAGACAATGCTTCTGTGGCTTCAAAGAATACTGAAAATGAACTGCAGAATTCATTTTCAATATTTGCGATCCTCTCTACAGACACTCGTGACGGGCCGGTCAATACTTCACCATGGAAGGAAAGAACGAGACGGCCAAATTTTGTTTGTAATTTTTTACAAAGACCGCCGGACCGCGTTCTGTGTGACAAGGCCTTTAAGCTTTCTTCATCATTTTCATAAGTTTTCCAGTGAGAAACACAATCCCAAAATGAGTTTGAAAATTTTCACTTTTGTACTTTTTCACTTTTTTGGCTAATGTAGTTAAGGCTGTTTATTTTTCACATTTCTACGAACGCAACGTCGTAAATTGTCTGATGATGGGTGGTTTTGTCTCGCAAGAAAACCGGTGGAATCTGTTTTCACCTTAAAATCATCTATTTGGCTTTTTTTTCGATTACAGCATCAATTGCTTCATGCGGGAAATAGGATAAACCTAACTTTTAACTTGACATTTTGGTATTTAATTTAATTGACAATTCAAAATTCTAAAAAAAAATCGTGTGTCCCAGTGAACCTTATCCGGTCGATATTTTAATTTATATTTCTTATAAAAACTATTTATTCCTAAATTTATCAAAATGATTCAACGACAACGCCAAAGAATTGAACAAGCTGTTACTGAAATGATTGATGACATGGATAAATCACATTTACGTAAAATGCAGGTAAGAAGAATCAATAAAGTTGCGTGATGCTTTTGTAAGGTTATGAACTTTTGCTGTTGCTTGTGAAATTCCAAGACAAGTACCTACCTAGTCCTAATTAGTATTTTCTTTTTTAAAAGACAGACATGCATTTATGCGCTGCCCGTTGCTGCCAAGATATGAATGCAAGTGTTGACAGTGTCCAGAATTGTGTGGAAAGATGTTCGAATCCAATAACCCGAGCCCAGAATTATGTGCAGCACGAATTGGCTGAATTCCAAGGAAGATTGCAACGATGTGTTATGGTAAGGTTGATAAAAGTCCTATTTGGTATGTAACTTGAAAATTCTCAAACATATTTACAAATTGTATTTGTTTCCTATGACGAAAAGAATATTCAAGTTACCAAACAGACATACTGAAATAAAGCTCTGGCCATAGATTCACTTTTAAAAACTTACAGCAATGCAACGATGAAGTGAAAGTCAAGATGCCACCTAGCCCAAGTGATTCCGATGTAGCTAAGTACACAGACCAGTTTGAGCGGTGTGCGGTCCAGTGCGTTGATAAACATGTTGGCTTAATTCCATCATTAATGAAAACAATGAAAGCAGTTCTGGCGAAAGGTCCTGAAAACATACCAAATGCTTAGACATCTATAATCAATACATAAATATGTATTGGTGTGCATTTCTCCGTTGACGGAAGATAAAAAAATTTCAAATGCGAATGTACCTCCTTAAAAATCAAACAAAAAAGGTTTTGAATGAAAAAAGCGGTTGTTCAAAACCTACAATATTAATATTTATGATGAGTATGTTAAATAACAGAAAATTTCAAATAAATGCTCTGTTGGTTTAGAAAAAAATATCAAGTACCAATATTGCTTTTTATGGAGTGCCTATTATTTTGTTGTTTTAGTTCGCATTTCGTTGTTTTGCTTTTCTTATAATTATTTTTGTTTACTTCGATTAGTTTTACTTTGTTTTTCAATCACTTCGCCCTACGATCACTTCGCATTTCTTTCTCTCACTTTTTACTCATTTTGCAATTTCGTTAAGAGTGCAATGAGTTATTTAGGTCAAGGTTATCTGCATTTCGCATTTCGTTTTTTACTAGGGATATTGGCCTATTAAAAGCATGAGCTTCAAATATAAAACTTTATTAGAATTATGTTGGTTGAGGCCAAAGTCCATCCTGGACATTGGCGTCATCTAAAGTAAAGTAAGTAAGTATTAGAATTATGTTTTTTATTTGTTTTTGTTAAATGAAAAAATTATTATATATTTCATAAAATTAATTTTCTTTATGATATTCTTTTTCTTGTTTATTATTTGCATTACAATATGGGTTACGAGGATGTGGTTTGTATTAATTATCAAAAAGGTTTTGTCAAAAGTCTAGCAATCTGTAGATTATGAACGATGGCGAAGTAATCGAAATCGAAATGAAAAAAACAGAAATAATCGAAAAACTGAATAAAAAAAAAAAACGCGAAATAAACTTAAAACGAACTAAATAAAGTACTGAATGTTTTTTTTTTTTCCTAACTCCACAAACATCGTGGTCAAAAACTATAGCTTGGCTTGATCATTTTGCGTCCATTCGCAAAGACATGGGATTTATGGTAAAATTTAGTTTTTCATGCAATAGTTTAAATTTGGTAAGTTAAATGGATTAAATGAGCAGATACTTTGATATTATACTGTATCGTTAATAAAAATAAAATTCGTTTTGTTTAAATTGTCGATCTACGATCTACACCGGATAGAACAAATCTGATTGAAACAAACAAAACTATTTTATTTTATGTTTTATATATTTAAGACACAATGGGCCCTATCGGGAATCTCTTGGGGAATTTTGTTTCCTTCGGAATATTTTATTCCCACGCAAAATTTTGTCTGCTATCGTGAATCTTCCACGGAATAAATTTTTCTCGAAAAAAAATCGAATGTAATGACAGCCAAATTCCACTGGAAAATTTATTCCCGATACAAATAAATTCTGAGAGAATTAAGGTATCATTCACGTTCCCAATACAATGTTTGAACGAGGGAAACATTCGCCGCTAAATTTTTGTTCGCGATAACTCCCAATTTTAATGCATTTGTCCATTAAAGCAGGGTAACAAAAAACTTGTCAATCAAAATAAAATTAAAACAGTAAATTTTCTTGAGAACTTCGAAAATAAATGTCGGTAAGATTTGAACTCGAACGACAGAAAATTAAAAAAAAAAAAGGGTTTTAATCAAAGAAACTGAATATGAAGAAATGAATCCTTCGTAGGTTTCACCCTCCAAAACCCATTTGTTTACATTGTTGTATTTGTAATTTAATTTTGTGTCGATGAATAGATGTGAAACCCAACAACAATATAGCAGGGTGGTGTGAAGATAAATACTGTGAATGTATGAGTTTTATGCCGCCATTTTTACACATACCTTCTCATTTCTTATCTGATAGAGCTTGTAGGCAAACTCAAATGACAGCCGAGGATTCATATCTTTATAAATTCAGTATCTTTGGTTTTAATATAAGTTGGCAAATATAAGTCAAATTAAATGAAAAATTCAATCGTTTAGCGGAATCGGGCTGAAATTGGCATTTCTCGAATCTCGTATTTTAACAGCCATCAAGTTATGTACTAATTGGTTCATACATAGCATACATACATACATGCATCATAATGTGTATATTTTATTAAACTTAAAAAAATTGTCTTTGGACTAAAACTTCTCAAATTAACACTTGACTTTTTTCTGCAAATTTATTGATTAAATCTTCCATAGCTGAACAAGATTTCAATTTTATAAATTTTTTGGCTTCTATGGAATTGATAAATCCGATAACCGTTCCTGCCCCATAAACGTTGGAAAAGCTTCTTTTAGCGGTTGCTGTTGTAACCGAAAGCGTCAAAAAAAAAGAAAGCATGCAGTGATAACTTCGAGAAAACTAGAAGCAAGACTACTAAATTCAATCACGAATAATTAAGCTAATTCTTTTAAGGAAGAATTTTCGGATTTCGGCAGAAGTCATTTTACAAGTATTTTTTTTATATTTTTCAACCAGTCTTCCTGCTCATTTATTTATTATGTGGTTTAAAAACGATAACAATTTATTTGGTTCTAAGACTTCGAACATACTACTCAGATTATAGAGGCTTTGAAATCTTTATTTAGTTTGAGTAACCAAAATATCTAAGCAGCAAATAATACACGGGTTAGGGTTAAAATTCTGCCTGGGTCAAAATTCTGCTTTTCAAAATTCTGTTTTACAAAATTCTGCAATTAATAAAAAAAAAAAGTTTCAAAAATTTGAAAAAGCTCGCGCTATTTGCAGAATTTTGTAAAATAGTGTTGGTTTGAAATTTGAGTTGTGTTTTATAATTTTAAAAATAAACATTATTAAGTGTATTTATAAACGTTTTCTAACTTACAGGCGTTCAAGTTATAAATAAAATATTTTAATTATTGCTAAAGTGATCTAATTTTTAATATAACTTTAGACTTACTGAATCGATTGTCTGTACCTTGATTTTGAAAAACAGAATTTTGTAAAACCGAATAAAAAAAAAAACAAAATTTGAAAAACAGAATTTTTGCAAGGCAAGGCATAATTATGAAAAGCAAAATTTCGAAACCAGAATTGCGAAATGTAAAAAAATCTTATCTTTTTGAAAAAATAAAACAGTAAAAAAAAAAACAAAAATAAATTATTTTATTACACTTACAAACATATTCATAACTACAATCTATTTTTAACAATACAAATGAAAAAAAAAAAACATAGCTTTGAAATCTATGATTTTTTTTATTTTAGAATTTTGACCACAAAAGTAATCAACAAAACTTAAATTTAAAATCAAAGAACTAATTAACCGAACTAAAAGAAAGTCGTTTAAATTTTATTCGATAATAGCGCCTTAAAAAACACAGCTGTTAAAGTTTGTCATCTATTTTTTGTAACATTTCGTTTTTATTTTGATTACAAAAATGCACTAACCTTAGTACTAAATCTAATTAAGTTAAACTTTTCGCTTTCAGCATCAATACAAAAATTGCTACTGGTTACTAGTTTTTGGCAAGCGCACTCCATTTTTACTCCAGAAGGTTACCTGGCATTTTATTTTCTTGCCAGAATTTTTCTGGAATACCGAGCACGAATCAAAAGGTGGGCAATATAAGTGCAGCGAAACAGCAGAATCTGTGTGGCTGGGATTTTCAACACGGTGTAATCCTAAATTATCTGCAAATTAAAAATATAAAATATATTTTTTTGTATTAATTAGTTTATATTTAATCCTTCAAGGCTTTTAGCTGCTTACCATTGATGTAACACACATCATTCAGAGTCATTGTTGACTTTCCTTGCTCTTTCAGTTCCTCCCCATTGAAATTCTCATTCGAGTCCTCAATGCGTCCAATATCAGTGACCGAGCTATTAATGGTTTCATCTGACTCAGGCATTTGATAACGCGTTTCTACCAATTCACCTTGGAGAATTTTCATAAAACAATGAGAGTCGGAATGATCGTGAATGGCCGAACCATGGCCTTCACCCCAACAGAGAATCATCAGATTAAACTTGCTATTTCCAGCGTCAACTAGATTACGAGTGTATCTAGAAATAAATAAATAATATGGTTTGGTCACTGAGGCGTATGCGTATTTTTTTTTTCTTTGACTTACTTATAACGATCGAATTTCGCGAACCTGTGCCATTCTTTGATGTTTGACTTGTAAGACAGGAGAATATGGTTAACCATTTCAATGTTAACTAAATTTGTTTCGAATTCCTTGTGTAGCGCTGCAATTAGTTCTTGTAGGTTATCGATTGATGGACCATATTTCAATGGTTTTTCGATTCCACGAAAATACTGGGTAGCTTCGCGGAGGTAGATTTCCTGAATGTTTTCCTTTTTGTCGGCTTTGGAGAGAGCCATTTTAAAAGCTGAGCGGACCTAGACAAAAAAATAAGAATATTAAATAAGAAAACTCATATACATTATGTACATTCAGGGTGTCCTGGTAAGAATGGTCCAAAACTGAATATGGTGATAGGTCATGACTTCACAGAATTTAGTAACCTGTTTTTACCGAATCATAACAGTTTTTGAGTAACGGCTGTTTGTTTGAAATTTACACAAACCCCTACTTTGAATGAGTTTTTTGTTCACCCCGTTCATAATTGATTTTTATTTTTTTTATTTTTACACTGAAACATTGACCAATAAAAAGACCTATTTTTTGCATTAAAATAATTTTGATTTTATACGCCCTTATTCTTAAAATTACTAGATAAACTCAAAATTTATTTTTACTAAATCTTTGAAAATCGTATGACTTAATATTTGGTTCTTACTTTAAAAAAAATTACCTTGTTCTTCTAGTTTCTCAAAATGTATAAAACTTACCAAAGCTAGCCTTAGATCGAAAGTTTTAACCATGTAAATCCAAACAAACATGGTTCGAAAACAATTAAAATTAAAATGCCTTTTTTTAAATCGAGTTCTATTTCTAATTTTAAATAAAATTACTAGATAAACTCAAAATTTATTTTTACTAAATCTTTGAAAATCGTATGACTTAATATTTGGTTCTTACTTTAAAAAAAATTACCTTGTTCTTCTAGTTTCTCAAAATGTATAAAACTTACCAAAGCTAGCCTTAGATCGAAAGTTTTAACCATGTAAATCCAAACAAACATGGTTCGAAAACAATTAAAATTAAAATGCCTTTTTTTAAATCGAGTTCTATTTCAAATTTTAAATACTTTTTTACCACTAATGACATCTTGTATCAATTGAATGATACTAATTTCCATTATCAAAATAAAAAAAATTGTTTAATTTTAACAATAATGGAAGATTTTTATCTTAATAAACCACGATTGTTATGGATTACAGCCAATCCATGTAGCAACGTTTTGATTACAGGCAGTTAAGCATTTAGCAAAGTAGGTACTCTACATGGAAACTGTATGAAGTTGGCCGCGCTTAGTTTTTTAGTCCGTCTTCTCGAATTTTAAATTCTAAGCTAATGGAGCACGCTCTGAACGCATTCTGAACGAAAAAAGAAACACAAATTCCAAGCTCTGAGCGCTTTGAACTCAAAAAGAAACACAACCTTTTTGTTTGACAGTTCGGGCTCAGTTCTGAACTGCTCTGAACTAAAAAAGAAAAACGCCTAATGACTGTCCTTGCCGGAAAGTTCTTTCAATGTATAGTGTATAACTATAGTTTTTTTTTTAAATTGAAATCTAAATAAGAGGGTGGCAAAATTTTATTCCGCCCCGGACGGCTGATAAAAGGTAGCTAAAAAAGGCCCGGAATTAATTATGAGATTAGAAGACATGTAGCATCATCATGTTTAAAATCATGTACTTTTTATAAAAAGTTCAAACTGCTTTCGAAAACCAGATTATTCTCGATTTTATTAGGTTTTGTTTTCAATTCATTGCAAGTTTACAAAAACAATTCTATGAACTGAACACTAGGGTAGTCGTTATATATTTGCTGTTATTTTAATTACATACATACATATGTATATAGAGACACGATAATTCTGAGAAAAATTTCTGAGAAATACTGTAGGTATAATCTCAGTACAGAGGATGTTGATTTAATGGCCACCAGATAGGTCGAGTTCGTAATAGTAAAACTTCGGCAACACTGCCACATTCAAGTCGTATTTTAGCAGGGAAATGCAGTCTGTTTCAAATTGTGTTCACTGTTTTAGAAGCGCTGATGTTTGCCCTCAGTATTGAAACCAAATTTTGCCCAAAATTTACATATATGTAGCTACTATCATTTTTTTGCAATTGTTTTTAGCAGTGATTGAGCATGTTTACTTTTACGAACTCGGGGATAGTTTAAGTAAAAATGTATAAAAACACTCTTATTCGAATGTCATGTCAAAAATTCCAATGCAATCGGTGAAGAACTTTCGGAGATCTGCGATAAGGAACAAACGTACCTTTAAATTTTTATTTATATAGATGTCCTTGTAGCCCAAGAAAATTAGACAAAAAATGCCAAAACTACGAAAAAATTCCGACAAAGCTGAATTTCTGTGGAGATGTTTAATTTTGTTTCTTAACCATTTCCCAAAAAGTACCCTTAATTTGGACCGTGGCTAAAATTTGTACGGGGGGTGAAAGGGATTGAATTTCAGTTTTTTTGCTAATTTCCCAAAAACTATAAGTGTTTTTAAAAAAATGTGAACGCAAAAGTTGCAGCTTATATCATTTTACATTAAAAATGTTATGACCCTTTTTTTCGTACAATTAATAGGTTTTCAGCAAACTGTGCACAAACATTATTGTGTACCTACTGCACTTAGTCAAAAAAATTTATTGAAGTTGCATGTTTTGACAGGCAAATATTTTTTTTTTATCTTATGTGTTTCACATTATAAAAAAAATCTTGGAGTCTTTAAATTAGGCCAAAATATTAGGCTAAATTCTTGGATACAAATTTTTGAGGAGGGGTAAAAAGTTTCGCACGAGAGAGGGGTGTTTGAATCCGCCATAAATGTGATTTTCGATATTTACAATGCAAAAGTCGATGCAAAAGATATTTCACCAACCCTCCTCTAAAAAATTGTCATAGATTTTGCTGGAGTAAATGTCACAGAAGAGTGGCAGGAGGGATGTCTTAGAGCTAAACATAACATTGAACCCCATGAGATACAGGTGAACATTGACAAACTATAACTTAAAGATGAAAAGAGTCCCAGAGATCATTGTTACCTCATTTTGTAGGTATTTTAATTTTCTTAAAGTGTTTTATTGGTCATTTTGTTGCAAAATAAAATACAGGCGAGTTATTAAATGAAAACAAATATGGCGGCTTTTTCCTAGCCCCTACCACCCCGACAATTTTTTTTTTTTATAATGTCCGGCTCCCAAACACATAAGATAAACAAAATATTCGCCCTTCAAAACATGCAACTTCAATAAATTTTTTTGACTAAATCCAGTACTTGATAGTGTTTGTGCACATTTTTCTGAGAACCTATTGATAAAAGTGTCATAAAATTTTTAATGTAAAATTACATAAGCTACAACTTTTGCCTTCACATTTTTTTAAAAACTCTGATAGTTTTTGAGAAATTAGCAAAAAAGTTAAATTCAACCCCTTTCGCCCCGTAAAATTTTTAGCCCCTATCCAAATTGAGGGTACTTTTTGTAAAATACTTAAAATAAAAAACTTAACATCTCCACAAAAATTCAGCTTTATCGGAATTTTTTCGTAGTGAAAGTCTAATTTTCTCGGGCTATTGAAAATCGAGCCTCTCTATATTGAAAGAATGAAACTTTTTTTTTTAAATTAAATTGAATTTAATGCGCTTTATTTAAGCAGAAAATTGATTTCACAAATTTGAGGTCACTGCAAAATGCTTTCTGATTTCTAAACAACGTCGTTTCTTTTGTTGTCCAGTGCGTAAACAAAGAATACAAACGACCTTCTAAGAAACCGTGATGTAACTTCGAAAAATAAAATTTCAAATGTCATAATCGTATACCGTAAATAACGTAATGCAAAAAAAAAAATTGCTTATAAGCCTGAGTGTACCGTATTGCTTTATTATTGTTTTAGAGAAAATAGGACTACGGCATAATGAAATACGGATCATTAAGTAAAAAAAAATACTTTCGTCGACTTAAAAACGAAAAGAACAGTTGCGAACTATTGGCCTTATTGCGAGACCGAATATACTCCTCAATTTTCCAACGTAAGTCTTAGCAAGTACTGCTATCTGTTATTGGCTATTCCATTTTCGTCAGATTGTCAATTCTGTATTATTTGTCATTCATTATCAATATTAACTCCTTTCCATACAAAATGGAATTTACAGATATCGTCACTATTAACTTCAGAAATTCAATTCAATTTTTTTTCAATTTAATTTTTTCCCTGAAATTTACAATATGCAGCTTAATAGTGCGTAAATCTGGTTTAATACAAATCCAAAAATGAATGCCCATGTAAATCGGATGATGGTCAGCTGAGTTATGCTCATTTTTATTTATATAGATTTCTGGCTTTAAAAAAGCTTTAGCTTATTTTCGCTGGAAAATCACCCTATTAGATAAAATCGAATATAATAATCTGAAATCACGAAAGAATTTATTTTTACTTCAATTACATATGTACCGCATATATACGAACCTTCTTTTAACGACCACCCTAATATAGTAATCATAGAGTTTTACATTTTAACACTTGCAGGTCATATTATTTTCATTTAATTCATGAGATTTGATGAAATTATTTATTTTCAACATTATACTTATGTTTTGCAAATTAGCCTCGTGGTTAACTTATCAGACTGGGACTGGTAAACAGAAAGTCCCTTTAGGATCGAATCACAAATAAATCAACTTTTTTATTCTTTTTTGTTCCACGAGCTAAAATGGTATAGAACTGGCAAGGATCCAGCTAATTTCTATAGTAAGCCCCTTGTTAGGATATATGTAACACTTTCTAGAGCCTCATTAAAAACAATATTATTTTTCCAGGTGGAACTACAATAGAGCTTCAAAACTTGACTTTTCTTTAGGATGATGATGAATGATATAAGACTTGATTCTTTATGTACTACGAGTATACTAATTATTTTTTATAAAAATCCCTTCAAAAACAAACTTTTAAAATGAAATACCATAAAGTTTTAGTATATCCAAGGCGGTTGGGGTTGTTTTTTAATAATAAAACCCTCGTTAAATGCCCATTTAATTATCGTCAGATCAGAAGTAGAGAAAATTACAAATTAAAATTTCTTTGGACTAGTTTTACAAAAATTTCGAAATCAATTAAAATTGCTGAACCATTGATCAAAATTTGAACCACGATTGTACAACTTGCCCTTATTGCAAGTCTCGAAATTAAAAAAAATATTAGCTAGGAACTTTCCAGCAGGGCTGTCGTTTCATTTTTTAAAAAAGCAGTACTTTACTTTAAGAAAGAAAAAGCAGTACATAGCAGTACAACTGAGAAATATATATTTTTCATATATAAAATTTCAGGAACAAAGATTTCTTTAGGGTCAGTTGAAGGTAAAATCATCATAGTTCAAAAATTGATCCGTTGCTCAGGAATCTTAGTTCAGCGATTTCGGTGGATTAACTGAGGTTCAGTGATGGTTTAGGCATCTCTTTGACTTTTGGAAAATACTTGAACCATCGTTGAACCCTGGGTAATCCACCGAAATCGGCGAGTTAAAATTGGTAAACCACGGGTTAAATATTGAAACACGTTTGTACAACTGACACTTAATGCTGAATCTCTGTTAAAAATGTCAACCGAGATGAAGTTTTATATGTTCTGAGATTTAAAGCAAATTGTTTTAAAGCACCGTTATTTCACAATCACACAAAACTATGTTCCCATTTTTTCTTAAGAGTCCATGGAGGCTAGGAAAAATAATTTCAGTTCAACCAATGCATTAATCAGTTAACTTGTTTAATTACCTTTAATGTGATACTTCTTTTGGGTCCTTCTAGTCAAGATTTAGTCAGATATCTGACTCTATCAGTGAAAAGGAGTCTTTTGGTTTGAAAATTTGTAGGACAAATTGTTGTTAAGTGAAATTTCCGTGCATAAAAAATAACTTTTTTTTCGGTTCAACTGAGCTGTAAACTCAAATGGCATGCAAACAGAATTTCGTGTCGAGTTAAACATTGATTGTAAATTTTTCTTAATCCTTAAATTGGAAAAATAAACTAATCAATGTTTTATTTTGTTCACACAAACGATGAAATTTATAAACTCTTGAAATGGTCTTGAATGCACTTAGCATTCATTTAAGACTGTCCTTAAATTTTGTGATTTAGTTGCTGAGATATTGATAATCAAAAGCGAAAATCATTCATCAGAGTCAGATATCTGACCGAAATTTTGGCTCAGAATTACCAGCAAAAATATCAAATTTAATTAAAAAAAAAAAAAACAGTTCACTGATTCATAGATTCAATTGAAACTTTAATAATTTTTCCTGACTCTTCAGAAATAACGTGCTATGTTTTAATGTTAAAATTTCAAGACTTTAAACTTTGATTTTAACAACTTTTAACAGCTTTTCAAAAAACATAAGAAAACCTTTTCCATCCAGCAAAATAAATCTCTTCAAATCATAGATCGACACGATTTTGGAAAGTTTCGTGGCTTTGATTTTGATTTTTGAAAAAGCAGTACTTTGGACGTGTTAGCAGTACTGCAGTACGGAGTTTTAAAAAGCAGTACAAATACTGCAATTGCAGTACTTCGACAGCACTATCCCAGCCTCCTTGAAAAAATCTCTGCGTGCGCCTATTTTGATTTCACGAATGAATGTTCATGTCTTAAGATCCCCTCACATTTCTGTTTGTAACGGAACTGACATTTTATATTATTTTTTATTGCGATACCGTCAATTTGTTAAATTTGATAATTGGGTATTCCCAATACTTATATGCTTAACCTCGACAACTTTAATAATACAAATATGTTCGTAGAAATATAATAAATTATTCAAATTCAAAAGGAATTAAGATTAGTTAAAACAAAAGCTCAAGGGGATCCACACTATATTTATAATATTCCAATATTATTATGTAGGTAGGTACCTAATTTTTTCATACCAGCGTAAAGAAGGTCAGATTAATTAGTATTTATTTGTAATAATATTAATAATTTGAATTTAATTAAATGGATGTAATCCCGATGGCCTTAAAAATACCCTTCAACTTGAGAAAAATTGAAAAAAAGTATGAAAAATATTGTAAAGCTAAGTATAGACGATTGTCAGATCTTACAATATTGTCAGATCTGTCAATGGTCTGACAATAGCGGACAATTAGCTGACAATTGACAAATTTGTTACAATGTAAAATTGTCCGTTCACACGATTGGTAGATTTTGTGCCAAAGTCTGACAATTTATTTGTCAGCTCTTGTCTGACAATTTTCGGACAGTTATATATCTGACAATATTGTCAGCTTGAAAATTTTCTGTTCACACGGTTGGCAGATCAATAAAGATTAAAGTCACAATAAAAATTCAATTGAGGATTTCAAGATCAAACATCTTTTATAGAATTTCACTTTTTAATGTATGTAGCCACTATCAAGAAGAGGATACTTTCAAAGTGATTTGAAAATCTAGTGTCATAGTGGTAATGCCAAAACAATTGGACGAAACAATTTAACTACAACTGGACATCGAGGGCGACGGACGACTTTACACACTACGAAGGAGAAATATGCCAGGGGTCGTCAAGGCGCGCTACGAAGAACAAAAGTCCATATTCTGTATCAAATTATTAAACAAAAAAAAAATTTTTAATTTTAAATCATTTATTTTTTGAAAGACGCAAGAATGAGAAGATCTTGCAATAATTGAACTATATTGTTTAGAAGATAAAATAAACCTTTGCGTACAAAAAATTCAGCAGGCTAACTCTAGAGAGTATTTGATTGCTCGTACAGTTTCTTGGCCATTTTGAAGTCCAATTTTTTTTAACTTGTTGTAATTTGATGTTCACTCTATTTTCATCGTATTTAATCTTCATTTGAGTAGATATCTTTCAATGGGTTTATTTATTCCGAACAAAATATACAGCACAAGGAATTTAATATAAAAGTGAGTCCAGTTGCTTTATAGATTTCTTTTATTCAGTTGTGGAAAAACCACAAATTTCCTACAAAAATGTTTTTTTTATCTCTCAACTCGGCTCCAATCGTTTGACATTTCGAACAATGAAAAATTTGTCAGCAATTGTAAGATGTTTTCAATAAAAACATCTGACAATGACCAATCAGTCTGACAATGTCCTAATCGTCTGACAATGACACAAATTGTGCGTTCAGACGATTGTAAGATACCTGACAATTTTTTGTCAGATTGTCATCTGACAATTACCTGACAATGACGTTTCTGACAATATTGTCAGACAAAATTGTGTGTACAGACGATTGTAAGATATTTGGGACAGTATTTTCACTGACAGATCTGACAATATTGTAAGATCTGACAATCGTCTGTACTTAGCTTAAGTACTTCGAATTATTGTAAGTACTTTAAATTTGGTGGCACAACGGCTCATGAAGAACCAGGGTCTATAGTGACTTACAACTCTCAACCATTCCTGTGTGCGTGTTTGCAGGAATGGAGGGGACCTACAGTTTATTGCCGAATCCGAACGGCTGGTGAGCAGCACTTTTCTATGACAGGAGAACTCTTGAAAGATTTGTCACTTCCTCGCAAGAGATATTAGCCCTGAAAATAACTTAAGGCTGGTATTGAACCAAGACCTCTGGTCTGGCATGACAGTCCAATGCACTAACCATTACGCCATAGGCTACTACAATTAGATTTACCGATTAGAAGTACGTCTTTGAAAAATTAAAGCGAGCCAAACTGATACTACCCTAATTAAAGGCTGTTTTCTCAAAAACAAAAAAAAATCATATGCGAATTTTAAATTCGCCCTATGCCCACCCGTTTTGGCAGTAACTCGATTTAGAGATTGACGCACAGACGCACGAACTTATTAACCAACACGACATGTCAGACACTATGAAGAAAATCACTGTTTTTCTAACTCCTCCATTAACATAACGTTAGTTTTGTTTGAAACCTTGATTTATTTTACACGAAACGAATACTTTTGTTCTATAAAGTAGGTATACCTAAGTACAAATCATTTAACTTCCCTTATCGGGAATTGATACTCACAAATCATGGAATTTTACATGAAATTAACACTATGTATCTAGGTACTTACTCAAAGTTATTGCTGTATCCTTAAACTGATTAAAATTTAATTTATCCTTTAACTGCTTCAGTGATATATTTTTATTTTGCAAAACACTTTTATAATTGAGAAAATTCTTCAGGATTTTATGAGAAAAAAGAAACACTTTAAAATATTAAAACTCTCAATCGAACGATTTAGTGATAAATGAATTTGATTGAGATTTTTTTTGAAACGATGATGTTCGAATGGGAGGTTTTCTCGCTCATACGTAAGTATTATTTTTCGAAATATAAATCTGAACTTGTTATCTCTCTAAAATAAAACAAAAAAAAAAATGAAATTATTTTAATCTTCGTTTGCAAATACGAGAGAAAACAATTTCCATCTCGTCTTAAGCGTCTTAAGAATAAATCTTTAGTTGAAATTATAGTTTTGTGTAAATTACGCATTTTTATTTACATTTTATAAAAATAATATTGGAATTATTCTCAAAATTATCAAATCTGAGACATATGTATTTAATTTATGATGCCGGTAAACATTATGATTGTGTCTTCGAACTTCGATCGTTATATTGGTTTAGAATAATCTAGATTGCTGTATAATGTTATCTTTAATTAAATTGTTATTTTCATTATGAAAGTATATTATACAATGCGGATCATTTAGTCATATGCACTTTAGAACATTCTTTAATCTCAGAATTGTCTTGTTTTATTTAATTGAAAAGATTTTACGACGGTGGTGTCGGTCTCTTCGCTGGCAACCTTGCTATTAAAGTGTTGTTTTCGTTCGGGTTTTATAAGGGAAGAGAAAATTGCTGGCAGTAAATTTTTTGGCGGACCGCGTGAGGAAAAACAACAAATGTCTATTTAAGTACCTAAGGATTCTTAAAGTAGGTTTTGGAATGAGGAAAAAACCGATTGAGCGGGAACAACAGGAGTTAAATAAATAAATAAATTTGGTGGCACAACGGCTCATGAAGAACCAGGGCCTAGTCACTTACAACTCTCAAATATTCCTGTGTGCGTGTCTGCAAGAATGGAGGGGACCTACAGTTTATAGCCGAATCCGAACGGCTAAAGTGAGCGGCACTTTTCTATGACAAGAGATACTCTTAAAGGATTTGTCAATTCCTCGCAGTAGCCCGGAAAAAAACTTAAAGTAGAAGCGGCGGGTATTGAACCCAGACCTCTGGCATGACAGTTCATCGCACTAACCATACGCCACGGGCTACTACAGCAGCAGGAGTTAAAAATCAAAATAAAAAAGAATATGAAGAAGTTATGTATGTATTTCAGTGGTAAACCCCGTTATTCTTCTCGAAAAAGTAGACAGCCTATAGTACGTACAACTTGTACGTGGATGCTAATTTATTCGGAATTTTAACAAATAAAGTTTTAAAGTTCAGAAAAAATAAGAAGCTAAATTTTGGTTTACAAGCCATTAGGATATGTGTAATGTGTCCAATATGTGCTGGAATGCTTTCCAGTTGTGTGGATATGTTACTTTAAATACTCGAATTGGATTTGCAACACTCACATTCATTGATAAGCTGCACTCCGTTTTGTGCTGGTGCTTTCGAAGCATTATTAAGGACAAATCTGACCACCGATAAGACAATTTTTACCAATTTACGATGTGAAAATTAAAGAAATGCTAATTTATAAGAGTTTATGCCGCTCCGCAGTGCTTGCGCCCTTCGCTTTATTGTACTGACATACACTTTTAATAGCAAAAAACTGTCATTACTGGTAAATTTGCATTTCTTAGATTCGTCTATATTAATATAATGTGAACGAAGACATATCGGCCCCGAAAATTTGGTGACATAAATTTGGACCATAAAAATGGACCAGACTAGAAGAAAAATGGGAATTTATAACAGTTTATCGCCATTAAAAGTGAATATGCTTTAACGTGCTTTCCACGACTTGAAAAAATAAACTTTGGGTGATTGAAGCCGTCACAACAGACTAGTTGATTCAAATCCAGTTGTCAAATAATAAAACCTTCAATGGGATGACAGGATAACGTTACCTTCGGTAGAGAAGTGCGTATATAGTGCCATGCACACACACGATCACAAAAAAATCAATTTTTTTTTTTTACAAATTACTTTGAACCAAAAAAAAAGAATCGATCTGAAATTCGACATAGTTGATAAATGCAAACAATACACAATTTAAAAAAATTATAGAACAACATAACTTTTGGGGAGAGTACGATAACTCAGGCGCGGCAAAATAATAACGGGTTTTGTAGAGGGGTTTAATACAATCTTTTTTTTTTTACAATGAGAGAGGTCTATCTCCCTCCGTTTGGGCAGGAGGTGCAATTTTCAAAAAAAAATTACAATTAAAAAAAAGGATTTAAAAACAACGGCAACACTTACAATATCTACAAAAATTATTGGTTTTCTGAAAGCCAGAAACTTTTTCTTTTATCATTTGTTTCAACCTAGTTATTTGTTATTATAAAAAAAAAGTTACTGTTTTTTTATTCAAAAATTGTGTTCAAAATTGTGAAATTAAGTACTGAATTGGCCTTAATTATTTGATGCCCCTATAAATTCTTAATCAAACACTGAAAACTAAATGGTTTTATGTCTTCTAGTTTATGAGAAAATTGAAAACCAAAACTACATTTTTATTTAATTTTTATTTTTTTTTTGTATTTATGTGAGCTTGCTTACATAAATACAGTGCTGGCACAGTGAGGTGTGTGCCTTTTTTTCATACTTTTTCGTTAAAAATTAAATTATTATGATAAAAAATACTTTAAAATATTGGACTCTGAACGACCCATGTGTACATTTTTATATATATTTTACAAACATACACTCCGCTTCACTTGAATAGAAACAAACTTTTTGTTTACTATCAGAGCGTGTTGCGCTTTGATAAATTTAGAAATCCACCTTTTTGTTTTAGTTCTTTTAAGAGGTATCTATTTAGAGTAAAACTGCATAGGCAGAATAAATCAGAAAAATACCATTTAAAGAAATTGCACTCCGTGCTTCTTTGATTGCAGCAGTAAGTGATTCTTTGTCCTCATATTGAAGTCCAGAATCGTACACCCTACGAACCATCCATCATCCCCACATGTTTTCGATAATATTTAGGTTCGGACAGTACGATGGCCATCGAAGCAAGGTAACATTTTTCTAGGATATCCAACTTTTAATGATTCTTGCGTTGTGGATTTGTGCATTGTCTTGTTGAAATGACCATGGTATTGGTCAAAAGACATCGGTAAACTTAGGGAAAGCTTCTCGCAATATTTTCTTGTAAGAGTTTGCCGTCATTTTCAAAGTGAGAAACTCCATATTAATTATTCTAAATCCGGAAATCGCACCCCACACAATAACACCACCTTCTCGGCTATGGTGGCGCTCCAAAAACATTGGTTCTTTCCTCATGTCATGAAAATAGTAATTATATCGTCCGGACCATCTAAATTGATTTTGTTTCGTCAGAAAATACCACTTTTCTCCACTCTTCCCTCCACGTCATATTCTTCCGGCAAAAATCTTTTCGATGTTGTCTTCGTATTGGATTTAACGGTAGTTTTTTCTTCAATTTTAGGCGCTTTAAACGGTGTGACCCATCAAATGACACGTCTAATGGTGTTAAAACTAGCTGTAATTCCACTCTTCGCCTTGATTTTAGCAGCAGGGTCGCTTGAATTGGAGGTCAGTCTATTTAACTTTGTTCAGTCTGCATTTGTTGTGGCTTTGCCTACCTTTCATATTTTTTCCATAGTTTTCTTTATTTCTGAGAAACAACCAAACATTTTTAACATTTTTCTTATTTTTTTGGCCATTGTGCGTAGGGGAAGCTTGTTTTCCGCGTGTACTTCTATTTAGCCTTTTTCTGCAGCGTCCAATGGTTTTCCGTGGACCATTTTGTCTTTGATCAAACAATTATTATTTTTAATCTACACTTCCATTATTATAACAATTTTTTTTCTTCTACCCGTAACCTATAGATAAAAATCGCATACTGTTTCAAGTGACCCCAAAAAAAAAAAAAGTGTTTTTAATGAAGTAATTAGAAAAATGGTAAAAAATAACCGAATGGTATTTTTCTGAATTATTCTGCTGATGCAGTTTTATTTGCAATAGATCCCTCTTAAAAGAACTAAAACAAAAAGGCGGATTTCTTAATTTACCAAATCGCAAAATGCTCTGAGTGTTAAAAAAAAGTTTGTTTCTATTCAAGTGAAGCGGAGTGTAGATCAACAAACTGAATTTTGAAAACAAATTATGTGCTTCTAACCAAATGAATCGCATTGTATTTACATAGAGGTACCTACATAACTTAACTAATTGATTTCCTACGATTTAAAAAAAAAACTGAATTCACTTATCAGCTCCCAATTGATGCTGGAATAAGCTATTGAAGATGACCTCGATTGGCTTTTCCATACTATCTCTCATGCAATCGAGAACAAGTGTGCGAGGATTATATTAGTGTTATCAATTGTGATGATGTTATAACTGTTTTATGTTTCTTTAATCGAAACGAATTTATATAAAAAATCTTATGATATGATATTGATTTTTTTTTACTTAGTTCATAGTTCATATCATAGCATTAATGATGATTAAACGATTTAGGTATAATTGCAAGGACATGATATTAAAATTTCATTTAAATCGTTCCTGTTTACGCATTTGTATATGCTTTTTTTCTACTGCAGGTTATTTTGATTTAAAATTATGCAATGAATAAATCAATGAGATTAGTTAGTATGCATGGCTAATTCTTCACCAAATATCCACCAAGGTGTCATTCATGGAGTTAATGCTTACGCCGAGGATGTTGCTGTTACTACGTTTTAGCCTGCCAGTATAGGCAGTGGACTGATGTTTGTACGTTCTCTTTAAAAAGCACATAAAAGGATAAAAGGGTAGGTATATTTATATGTACATATGTATATGGGTCAATATTTTAAAACATTAATATTTTGGATTCCATCACTTTTCGTATCGAAAAAAAAAATTATATTTTTTTGTATTTAGCAGAATTAATTTCAACAAACTATAGTTTTACGGCCATATTGTTGCCTTTCTTCAAAGCTAGTTTTGAGCAAAAACTAGTTCTATTCAGGTTTCGAGTTTTAAGTTTTTCAGAAATGTTTATTACTTTGACATCTAAATCAAAATATTCATACAAATTTTGACATCTAAATCAAATCAATATTTTTTTTTTGAAAAATTTAAAACTTGTAACCCCTATAGAACTAGTTTTTTTTTTGTAAAACTAGCTTTGAAGAAAGTCAATAATATGGGCGTTAAAGTTTTAAAAAATATCATACTCGTTATCCGGATTTAAACACCGAAAATGTCATTCCCCTAACGTGCTCCCAACCAATTTTCTTCAATTCAATGACCTTTAGCAACGAAATTAAAAAAGTACAAAAAATCTAACAATGCAGTCTTTTAAACACAACGTGCACCCTTCTTGAAGGATAGTTAATTTATTTTTAGTTGCTACACTTTGGTAAATAAGTGCTATTTGGTGATTGTACCCAGTTAAATGGTCATTTCTATCCCAGCAATGGAATTACAAAAAAAAAAAAAAACATGTAAGCGGACAAGAAAAAACTCAATTTTTTTTCGTTTAAAGAGATAAGATTGCTCTTTATGAAAATTGATTTAAAAGTTTGAAAACTACTCAGTATTGCTTTATATTTAAAGTCAAAACCACGATAATTTTTTCGTCCGACTATGTCATTCCCCTAACCAGTGTTTTTTTTTAAATAGTGTGGTTTAAAAATTAAAAAAAAGGTTACTCCTCTATGTCTTTTCAAAGTACCTATACATATCAAATTATAAATATTACATACTTTGAATTTTCTAATAACTTCAATTTAATTCCCATAAAACACCTTTCGGAAAGTCATTCCCTTAACGTATTTTTACTTGCGATATAGGTACTATAGGGCAAGTTATGGATTCGTGCGAAAAATCGAGCTCGAGATAATAATCAAACTTGACATTACGATGATAGGGAAGTCGAAAAAAGTGGGTCTCGCAATTCTGTCCGTCTGTCTGTCTGTCTGTGGACTCGCCTACAGCCTAAGCCCATGGGCCGATTTTAACCAAACTTGGTATAAAGTGTTTTCGGGACATTAACCCGACACGTTATTTCCGTTTTATTTTTAGGACCAAAAATAACGGTACCTGTCATATAATTTTTTTAGCATTTTTGGAAAATCTTATTTTTCTAAAAAATGGCTCGACAGATTTTTCTAAAAAAAAATCAATAAATTTTATTGGACACATGCTACCTTTCTGTAAAAATTAAATTTTCAAAAAATGGTTTTAAATGGTACCTCCCATAGAACCATTTTTTTTATTTGCGTTTTTCTAGAAAAGGAATACACTTATTTTGATAATCTTTTTTATGGAGAATCTCCTGAAAAATTTTAATAGTTTTGTCTACCAAAATTTTCTAAAAACTTATTTTTGAATTTTCAAAAAAAGTTTCTAAATTTTTTTTTGAAAATCAAATATTTCGGAAACGACTTGGTTGATTTTTATGAAACTTGGTAACAAGGAGTTTTTTAACATTATTTAAAATATTTCGAAAAAAACTTTTTCTTATAGTCAAAACTAACGGTAACTTCCATATAAATGTTAAAAAACCGTTTCAGAAAATATAAATTTTCTCGAAAACGACATCTACGATTTTGATTAAAATTATTGTGAATACAAATATTAGTATGGTCTACGATCTGCCAAAAACAAAATTTACAGTGACCCATTATTAACGGTACCTCTCGTAGAACAATTTTCTTTATTATGGACTATCTCATTATGTGTCCAACCGATTTGAATTAAATTTTTTATACAAAAGCTTCTCAAAAGTTGAAATCATACTGCATATCAAAATTTTCAAAAAAACAAATTTTGGATTTTTAAAAAAATTTCAAATTTTTTTTTTGAAAATTCGATATTTCCAAAATGGGTTGATAATTTTTTTCGAAATTTAATTTTTAAGTCGACATAAATAAATACTAAGAAAATTGTGTACCAATTTTTTCTCTTAAAAATGTTTACAAAATTTTATATATAAAAAAAACTAATTTAAAAGAAACCGCTCCTACGATTTTAATTTTTTTTTCTCGAAAACTAAGGTAAGTTTAAGAAATCAGATGGTGTACTTTTTTTAGCTTTCAAAACAATTTAAGAATACTTTTTTAATAAATTTATTTCGAATTATGTTGATTTTTAATAATTTTTCAATTTAAATTCTATAATGTATAATATTAGTTTAAACTTAAGGTTCCCATAAAAAAATTATTTACTTTTAATACACTCAATCTTTAAAATTCGAAGGAACTTTTACTGCAAGAGCAAGTTTGTGCGATCCAGTCGTGCGTTTTATTTGTATCATTTTCCTAACTTCACTCTATCGACGGAATTAGACACATTTTTTATCGCTGATTATCCATATAGGACATCCTATGAAAATAAAACGAACCGGACCATATAGGTACCTGAGTTTTATACCTATGTATTTTTTACAATTTTTTTTTTATAAATGGCTGTATACCGCAAGTATTGGATTCGTAAAAAAAAACCTTTAAAGCACGTTAGTTATGCCTTAAATATTGCAATGAAATTAACCATAACTTTATGGATCCTAAATAATTAACCATACAATATATTCTCAAGTTTTTGGAGTCAATTTGATATGATTCAGTATTTATAGTCTACGTAAATATATAGGTAATACCATGCACGGTTTATTATTTAGAGCCCATTCCATTATAGTCCATTTTACTGAAATATTTAAGTCGTAGGTAACTAAATTTGGTTATTGGTAGGGCCCATTGTGTTTAAAAACCTTTGCATGAAAACTGTTAAACTATAAAATTGATGTACGCTTCATCCATAAGTATAAATTATTAAAAAACATACATAATTATGTATCTATAGATACTCAGATAGATATTACTAGGTACTTACCATTTTTTTAGAAATACGTCTTTGCCTACTATCGGTTAAAACGGAAATTGAATTAAATTCATATCTTGTGAGCACACAGTAATTGCACTAGTTTCACTTTTCAGATATAAGTTTCACAAAATATGTAACTCCCAATTTACAATACCAAACATTTCTATACCATTCAGTTACTATCGCACTTGCTTAATTATTGAACTTTTATTGAGCTCGTACTCTGAAGACTTCGTGCCCGTGTTGCACCTGTTGGTGTCTGTCGATGGATTGAAGAAGAAAAAGAAGGAAATTTTTTTTGCATATGTATCTCGTTGGTACAACGAATACTATAGCTAACCCATCACTTATGCATCATCAAAATAATAGTGTACCTACGCTACAAGCAAAGCATGCAACAAGATTTACCATAAAAAGAAAAAAAAAAAAAAAAAACAGTATTATCTTTTTTTGTGGTACCCTTATTCGTCTTCTTCTTCAACAGCTATAGTTTAAGAGGTAGTGTTTAAATTTGTGTTGTATTATTTATTGTAGGGTTGCCATTTAAAAGTATCACGTCAAGGCTTCTAATGTATAGAAAAATTAAAAATAAATTCAAACCCTTTGGTGGAAAAGAGGGTGAAAAAGGAGGGGGGTACACTACTGCAGTTTTCAGTTCGATTTTGAGAGTGTTCCCTTCCTATTTAATATGAGAATTTTTGTGTTCCGTTCCTATAGAATATGGAAATTTCGTTCATTCCTACTACTCCAAAGTCCAAACTGTCCATATTCGATAGGAATGGAACACTCCCAGGATCCAACGGAACGCACTCTAAATTCCGCCCGACTCTCCGATTCACTTTGTGCTTGTCTGCTTGTTTGGTATTTGTTTATTGTGTTTTGTGCTCTACATAAATCGTGTAGGAATGCTTTTCTGCATATGGTTGATTCTATTGTCATTTTCGGTTGGATTTTAGGAGTTTCTATCGAATATTGACATTTTGTTCACTCTTTTTTGTTAAAAAAAAAAAAAAAAAAAAAACTGAATGTCGTGAAATAATTTTTTACCAGTAGGTATGAAAAAATTTTCTGCATGATGGGCATTAAATTCGAAGATACATCTGTCTATTTAATTTTAATTTTTAACTTTGCATTCATCCAAAATAATGTTTGTTCAAATTTTTTTTAAGGTGGAAGAAAACCTTTTTTGGAAAAATCATTAAGAAGTCGTTTCATATTTGATAAGATCAATCTTTTCGCAAATTTTGTATTAATCTGAACACTTCCATTTATCTTATTTTGAATTTTTTAAAACACAATTAAGTACATAATTTGCAGATTAAAAAAACGACATAATGACAACACTGCTTCAGCTCATTTGCTGGCTACTACTATCTTGTACTTGTAGTGTAGTGCAAAACTCCTTTGTAAGAAAACGATTAAATTATATTTGCCAATAGCATTGTTGTTTGTTTGTTTTGATCCTTTTGTTCGTTACTTATTCTTACCATCATGCCACATAACGAAGCTGGCAAAAGAAAAACATCCAGAAATAAACTTCATGCTTTTACCTGGGGCTAATAATAGCAACAGAATATTGAAAAAGTAGGTGGAAAATCGAAAAAAGTTATATCTACTTGTGACATAAAAATTATAGTCCATGGAGGAGTTAGCTATTAAATAACACGTTTAAAAAAAACTAAACAAAACGAGGTATCTATTATTTGTTTTGGTAATAATTTGTGTATTTTTTTTAAGATTGGCTTAGCGAAGGCATGAAGTTTCGTTTTATAACTTTCATTCTTAATGTTTTGATGCCATTGAACTTCATGGATAATACATACATTATTTTTACTATAGGTCTAAAGGGCAATTATTGGTTTTTGTGTTAAAAATAAAAATTCAATGTTTTAATTCAATCTAACCTAACCGTCATATCGTTGTTCTAAAGTCTAAGACGATAGTGATAATTGCCTAAAATTTAGTACAGATTATTTTAATAGAATAGAGAAGAAATTTTAATTTTTGTCTATCATCTAGGAGCTCGTACGGGAGCTGTACAGTGTACAACGACCATAGTTTGATTTTAATTTATTTCGAAAACTGCTCTTACAATTTTGGTTAAACTTCGTTAAAATGCCCAATGTAATTGTTATACTGGGTCTTAACAGAGGTGACTGAGGCACAGGAGAAACAAATGACAAAACATCACTTTTGAATCGGTTTAAAACTCCTTGCTTCGAGGACGAAGTATATGCTCTAAAGAACCCTCTTCTTGCCAATGCTGCTTTGTAACACCAAGTAAAGGAATACACTAGTCAAAACAATTAAGGAAACAAAAAAAACTCACTTTTATTTTAGTGTTTTTCGAAGAGCTGTATCTCTGTGAAAAGTGGTCGTATTGAGATGAAACAAAAAGCATTCTGAAGCCTAATTCTTTTTATATTGAGAAATTTTCGCAAATGATTTTTTTAAGGTACCGTTATTGCGCAATCATAAGAAGCAGCACGACCCAAAAATTTTAATTTTTTTTCTTATTTTTGAACATTGTCATTTTCTTTGAAAATTTTTTTTGAGCCAATTTAATGTTTTGTTTCAATAACTTGTTTATTCAGCTTTAAGGTCATCTTTTTTAGTCATTGTACAATTTTTTTTCAAAAGAATATCTGGCTTTGAATGAAAAAACAGACTTTTGACTTTGATTACCAATATTATCGCAAGGAATGAGGACATCGAAAATTTATGGGTAGTTTTAAAAACTGGAATTAATATTCCACAAGATTTTTTCAAAACTTTATAACGATTATTTTTTTTGGCTCCTCATCGTTACATTCAGAAAAGGTCTAAAAAATGACTTTTTAAAGACTTATTGTAAATCTTTTACTGATTTAAAAATATTGACTGTAGGACTTAATTTGGTAAAACATTTTAAAGAACTATGGACCAACAATATTTCTGTAAAATTTCAAATAAATCTATTGAACCGTTTTCATGTACCGAATGATCAAAGTCGTAAAAACCAATTAAGGGAACAAATTGGGTGGTTCATAAACATTGTGAAATTTTCATCAAAATGGAAACGAAAACACCAATTTCTGCCCACTTTTTTCACAGTTTTGCATTAGTTACAATAAATCAAAAGCCCAATTTTAAATTCAATTTCAACTCTAGGAAATATAAATAATACCCTAGGCCTAGAGTTCCAAGAGTGAAAAAAATTACTGAAGCGATTCAGATGGTAGTTCAGTGTAGGATCGGATAAAAGTATAACCTATACAGATATTATAGGGGTCGGGTTCGTCATAAAGGCCCAGTTTTATTTACTGGTAAGTTAATCCATTGTAAACTGACTAATACCAAAGAATATAAAGTTACCAAGATGTCGCATCTCATACAAATTTTCTACTGAAAATGCCGGGTTCCAATGTTGGAACCCGCACTTTGGCTTTTTTATGGGCTTTTCAATAATTCTCTCAGCGCTTTTAAAATGAGATACCACACACATTGAAACAGTCTGCTTTTTTGTCCGTGAAAAGCCCATAAAAAAAAGCAAAAGCTCTGGGAGCAGGCCGCAATATTGGAACCCACCATATAAAAATGTACAGTAAAAAAATTATATGAGATGCGCCTTTTTGGTAACTTTATATTCCTTGCTTATACACACTACACAACTTTCATCTCAACGCCACTTATTGTGTATGCCAATGTTTGTACCCCAGACCCTTAGAATGTTTTCGCCTTTATTACCCATTTGAACTACCTATACTTAAAGCTCTTTGATTTCTATCTACAAATAATAATGTATTGAAGAAAAACAAAGGAGAATGCCCAACAAAAATGACATACATATATATATTGATTAAAAGGGCATAAACTCATGTAAAATAGGTCGCCAAAAATAATGCTTTCGCTATGAACAAGTTATGACAGAGATCTCATGAAGAGCCAAGAAAATTAAAAGTTTACATTTTGGTTCTTCGAGCCGGATCAAATGTAAACTTCTACGTTTTTTTATCCAGAAAAATAGTCGAAAAAAAATTGAATGGTCGTATTAATAAACACTGTCTAACTTTAGACAGTCAGTTTTAAAAAAAAATTTCTAGTTTTTGCTAAAATGATCTTACTTTTTATCTTACTTCAGACAACGCAATCGATTGTCAAATGTTATATTTTTTTTATTAAATAAAGCATACTTCCGAATCTAATTAATATGACCATAATCGTTTAAAGAAAATAAAACACGACTATTTGCTATGAAAATTGAGAATTGTCTTTTATTTAGTCATATGATAAAATGTAAAGTCGATTACACATTGGTGCCATTAATTTTATGACATTCGTGGAAAATTGGAAAAATTTGTGGATTATCTTGAAGGTACGTTCCCTTCAAGTTTTGCTGCTTCGACTTTGATTCATTTCTGAACTAATGTTGTACTTGATTTTACTACAGAGAGGGTGTTTTTTCAAAAGGGGGAAAACTATTGATTTTTTACGAGTAGAACCCCTCTTAAAACAGGTACATTGTTACAAAGTGATAAGAAAATTGTTTAATTTTTTACAAGAACCAAAAATTAAAAAAGTCTGTTAAAAGTTTTATCAACGTTCCAGATTTGGGTGGATTTTTCTTGCAATTTTCTTTCCCCTCGAAAAAAAGCACCCTTCCACGGCAGATAGTTTTATAGACTCCTTTGATTTTTATGACAAATTTAATGTGTTCCAAGTTTCATTACTTTACTGTTCCTTGTAAAAAAAAAAATTAAATATATTTTACTTTATATTTATACGAAAACACTTAATTTTTAAGAATTTAAAATCGTCGTAGCCAGTCTCGGGGATAACTTTTATAGAAAATAATTTCATATTTGTAATCTACAATTTATACCTTTTCAATTAGTATATGATTTTTTTTTCAATCGACTCTGGGTGTTTTTTCCCATACATTTTTGGGGATTCTCCTTTAAAATCATTCCTTCAAGGTGTGCACTCATAAATGTATGCATATTTATTTAACTATCTTTATTTCTATAAGAAACGACGCAAAATAAAATTTTTCAAGTATTCAGTTGGACTCATATTAATTTTATGTTTTACATTTAAATCTTAAAACATCATTTCAGGTATCCTTCTAACACTTATCCTCCATTAAAACCATTTCTAATGCAGTTCTCATGAGCTAGTTACATTTCCTTCCACCTACCTCCATCAAAAATTCTCTTCATACAAAAATACCTACATACATACCTGGATGCCTCTACACCACAAGGACTTTCGCATTCCATTACAGTGCATATTCTAAGCTGCGCTAAGATGATGAAATCTTGAAAAATTATATAAAAATGACGACCAAAGACATCGTTTTTACAAGGAGACATCATCATCGCCATCACCGCCCCGCATCATCGTGCCAGTGAGTACACGAACCTATGGAAGTGTACTTCACTTCTAGAAAAAGTATTTTCTTTCACTTATTCCCTTGGTGTTTGGAATTATTTGTTTTATATTAACAAAGTTTTGTTGCGACCATCTTTTTAATAGAAAAGTTACTACTTTAGGTGTGTAGTGTAATGACATACGTACTATGTACGTGGTTTTCGTTATTGTTTCCATGTATGCGGAAAGTTGCAGTTATTTTTTTCGTGAAATACTTGATAAAAAAATGTTTGGGACAATACTTTAGTCGTAGTTTTCTCAATTTTCAAAATCTAGGAGGCCTCCGATATAATGGTTCCGTTAAAAAAAGATGCGGGCCACCACAATGTGGAAAATCAATTTTTGTCAGTAATTTCATAACATACAATTTTAACTTTTTATCGGCCTTTATTCAAGATTTATGACCGATTTACCTATTTAACAGGCTTTTTTATCTTTAAATGACGTTTGTTCCATAGAAAATACTGCGTTATTTAAAATTAAAAAAAAAATAATAAATAAATTTGATGGCACAACAGCTCATGAAGAACTAGGGCCTAGTGACTTACAACTCTCAACCATTCCTGTGTGCGTGTCTGCAGGAATGGAGGGGACCTACAGTTTATTGCCGAATCCAAACGGCTAACGAGCGGGCCTTTTCTGTGACAGGAGATACTCTTGGAGGATTTGTCAATTCCTCGCAAGAGGCAGTAGCCGTTTTTTCTTTTAAATAAATAGGTGACAAGGCTGGGGATCGAAACTTAGACCTCCGGCATGACAGTCCATCGCACTAACCATTACGCCACGGCTACTACTATTTATTTATTTTTAAAATTTTAAATTTAAAAGCTTATTAAATATGTGTGAAACCGGGCATTACTTTTTTTATTTTATTTCAAATCCAATTTTTTGATAAAATCAAGAATTTGACAAATAATGAAAAGTATGAACACAACGGAGTGTTTGGGATCATAGCAGGAGCTTTTTATAAGGAACCTTATCAGGTGCTTGCAAGAATAAAAGTGAAAAGAATTTTAATCAAGCACCAGGGTCTGAAAAGCTGTCGTTCCACACAACTGGCCTAGTTGCTTTTAGATTTGAGTTGGTTCTTTTCAATGTTAAGTATTTGAATTTATTTGTATAAGTTTTTTTCAAACAATATGTTTTTAAAATTCTATGAACCTCCTTTTTTCAATCGAAATAATCGATTTGCTCTACTTTTTATTCAAGATAAAGTTAAAAAAAAAAATTGACAATATATACAGTCGATGGCAAAATTATTTGGACATCGCAATACTCAAACCATATAACTTCCAAAAAGGCCCATAACTTTTAAAACGATAAATATTTTGTTTTTTGTTTTTATAAATAAACTCTTTAATATTCTCGATAATGTAACTGAAAAAACAAAATCAAAATTCAAACGGTTTAGCGTATAGAACCATAAGAGAGAAAATGGCAAAATTATTGCTACATCACTAAACAGCGGAAAAATTATTTGGACAAGTGCAATGAACTGCTTACGGCCATATTCTTGACTTTCTTCAAAACTAGTTTTACCGAAAAACTAGATTTATAGCGGTTTCGAGTTTTGATTTTGTCACAAATTTTTATTACTTTGACGTCTAAATCAAAATGTTCATACATAGTTTGACATCTAAATCAAATCAATAATTTTTTTTGAGAAACTTAAATTTTGAAACTCCTATAGAACTACATAGTTTCTCATTAAAACTAGCTTTGAATAAAGTCAATAATATAGCCGTTAGAGTGTGTAACGGAAGTTTATAGATTTGACTCAAGGTTAAACGATGTAATTTGATGTTGTCAATAGTTTCGTGTCATCTGTTCTTCAGTCAAGTCGTTCAAATGGCTAGAACTAACGAACTAATCACGGAGCAGCGCGCGGCTATTGTACCTTAAGCGGGGTACACTTTATCGATAGTGTCGTGAGCTTATGCTCACAAAATTTTTTGATACTGAGTGACAGTCACCCGACTGTCATACGTGATCGATAATGTGTACCCACTTTTTAGTTTCAAACGGTTGTTTTGGCAGCAGAACTATCAGCTAAATACAAATGCAGTCGCAGTCACGATCATTTTAAAAATTATTGAGCACATTTTTAATTTTTTCACATGGGTAACTTTTAAAGGAACGAATAATTCAGTTGTCTTCCCTTTATGTTGTAGCCATATCTTTCATATTCCGGCAAAATTTTTAACACTTCCTCGCGTTTTTAGATTTTGAATTTGATAGTAAATTGGACTACGACTGCATTTGTATTTAGCGGATAGTTCTGCTGCCAAAACAACCGTTTGAAACTAATGTCGAATTCCATTCAACAAAAAAATCGCTTCTGCTTAGAAAAAAATCGATTTGTTTAGAAGAAAAAAAATCGAATTTTCTAGACAAATGAAATCTTTCGTTTTTAGCATGATTTACACTACGAAGATTTGACATTTCTCAGGAGTCAAAAGCTTTTTGCCGCAGTGTTTAACAAATATTTACAGTGTTCATCGTGTGTTTAAATAGATTTAAAACAAATATATCTATATCATTTATCAAATAAGTGTGGATAATAAATTAAAAGTGATCAACAGGTTTAATTAACTGTGAAATTAAGTGCCCTAAGTCCATTCATCCCAGCTTGCCAATGCGTTCCTTGATTGATGAGTTTCGTGTTGGACTTTGTTTGTTTTTCCTACTTGTATGAACGCACAACTATTTTCGTTTTATTTTGCAACTAATCTCTGATATATATTTGCTTTAAATCGTACAAAACCACACGTAAAACTGAGTGCACTTAAAATAATAAATTGTTAAACACTTTGTACGTGCAATAATTGTTTACCTTTTTGCTTCAAAACTGCTGTCGAGCGGTACACACACAATCACAAAAAAAAGAAATCGAATTTTTTACAGATTCCTTGCAGCTAAAAAAAAGAATCGATTTGAAATTGTTGCATGAAATTCGACATAAGGTACAATAGCCGCGCGCTGCTCCGTGATTAGTTCGTTAGTTCTAGCCATTTGAACGACTTGACTGAAGAAAAGATGACACGAAACTATAGACAACATCAAATTGCATCGTTTAACTTTGAGTCAATTCTATAAACTCCCGTTACACACTCTAAGAAGTTCATTGCACTTGTCCAAATAATGTTGCCGCTGTTTAGTGATGTAGCAATAATTTTGCCATTTTCTTTCTTATGGTTCAATACGCTAAACCGTTAGAATTTTGATTTTGTTTTTTTCAGTTACATTATCGAGAATATTAAAGAGTTTATTTATAAAAAACAATAAACAATAAAATATTTATCGTTTTAAAAGTTATGGGCCTTTTTGGAAGTTATATGGTTTGAGTACTACAATGTCCAAATAATTTTTCCATCGACTGTACGTATACATCGGTTCCCATTTTTAATTACATACGAACACACATTATGTAAGTACCTACATGTTCATGTACAATTTATATTAAAAAATTCCGATATGGAATTTTGTTTGACTGATTTATTTAAAATATTCATACATATGTACCTAACCTTTTATTCAAGTACCCCCTCATAATTCAAACCGAACATTTCTCTCATTAGTGTAAAATATCTTTTACCTTCAAGTCTGTCATTTGCGCCTGCAATATATTCAGAAACTTCACATTTTTGTTTGATTCATTGAAAGAAACAGAGACGAAAATGAATTCTGGAGTTGGTTGAGTGTGCAATGTTATTCAACAAAAGGACGACCTCATTTCAAAGAACGACATATCTATACTATTATATAAAAGAGTAACTTTTTTTGGTTGTCAGTAGTGCTGAATGTATGCACTAAACTCACAAACAAACAAAAAAACTCTTTTAAAAAATAGATATAATACAAATTTCACTTATCTGGTATGCTATAGGATACAGCAGAAAAGAAAATTTTTGTTAAATACCGAATAATAAACAAATTAAAAACTTACCACAAAAAAAATCGTATGGAAATTTTCTAAAATCAAGCATGTAGGTATTTTCCTTGAAAAATTCTGCTTTATAGATTTTCAACTCACATTTACTTCAAGCTCAATTATTTATAAGGAGGAGTTGTTTTGCCATGGAAAATTGCCTTTTGTGGCATGTGGATTTGACGATAAATCGTCAAATTCCATATTTTTGGTCTTGGTGGGCTGATTCCTGGAATCGGCTCAAAAAAGAGTTGTTTTTTTTTTTTAGGTAGGGTAGTATTTTTGTTTTTTCTTTTTTTATTTTTAGGGAACATTTTTGGTGAAAACTAAGTGGTGGGTAGTAAAAAATCTTCATCGAAAAAAAAAAAAAAACGATTCAAGCCATGTGCAGTAAATGTGCCTTGGTAGGTGGGAGCGAGAAGTGAGTTTTGTTTTCACCGGCGACGAATTGTGTTGATGTTTTTGTGTAATAGGGAAAAGTTCAAATAAAAAAAAAAAAAAAACATCAACGGTAGGGATTTTCTCTTTAGTAAGAAATAGTGGTATGTGAGAGGTAGGTATAATATTTGCAGCAAAAATAAATGTTTACTACTTGAAATTGTTTGGTTTGGTGGTGGGTGTTTGCTGGATATGGTAAATGGAAACGAACTATAGGCAAGGGCGTGCACAAGGAGGGGTAATGGGCATTTAATGCACCCCTAATAAAAATTATTTTTAATTTTTTTTCTGAGTAAATTATTAAACGATCTCAAGAGCGCACGTAAATAGGATGGGGGATGCTTATATTACATGTAAATCGGCTTAGTTAATAAACAACTTGAGTTCAATTTTTGGATTTTAAGGTAAGACTGAAATTGGTTGGTTTGGCGGTGGGTGGTTGGTTTTTTAATACTTTATTTAGGTTAGGTACAAATTTTTTCATGAGAATAAGTGATGGTGGGGTGGTAAAAATATGTATGCAGGTTTTTTGGCAGTGAATTATTCTTCATCGTCAAGAAATAAAAAAAAAAACAAATCAAACCATGTGCAATGTGCCTTGGTAGGTGGGAGCGAGATAGGGAGTATGAGAAATTGCCTTTTGTGGCATGTGGATTTGACTTATGGTCAAATCCATATTTTTGGTGAGCTGGTTTTCTGGAATCGGCTCAAAAAAAAGAGTTGTTTGGTAGGGTAGGGTAATATTTTTGTTTTTTTTTATTTTTAGGGAAAATTTTTGATGAAAATTTTAAGTGGTGGGTAGTAAAAAATCTTCATCGAAAAAAAAAAAAAACAATTCAAACCATGTGCAGTATAATGTGCCTTGGTAGGTGGGAGCGAGATAGTGAGTAAAGAGAGTTGTTTTCACCGGCGACGACGAATCGTGTTCATATTTTTGTGTAATAGGAAAGTTCAAATAAAAAAAAAAAAAAACATCAACGGTAGGGATTTTCTCTATAGTAAGAAATGAGTGGAGTATGTAAGGTAGGTATAATATTTGCAGCAAAAAATGTTTGCTACTGAAATTGTTTGGTTTTTGGTGGTGGGTGTTTGCTGGATATGGTAAATGGAAACGAACTTATAGGCAAGGGGCGTGCACAAGGAGGGGTAATGGGCATTTAATGCACCCCTAATAAAAATTATTTTTAATTTTTTTTCTGAGTAAATTAAACAATCAAGGGCGCACGTAAATAGGATGGGGGGTGCTTATATTACATGTAAATCGGCTTAGTTAATTCACAACTTGAGTTCTAATTGTTGGATTTTAAGGTAAGACTGAAATTGGTTGGTTTGGCGGTGGGTGGTTGGTTTTTTAATACTTTATTTAGGTTAGGTACAAATTTTTTCATGAGGATAAGTGATGGTGGGGTGGTAAAAATATGTATGCAGGTTTTTTGGCAGTGAATTATTCTTCATCGTCAAAAAATAAAAAAAAAAAAAACAATTCAAACCATGTGCAATGTGCCTTGGTAGGTGGGAGCGAGATAGTGAGTAGAGTTGACTGTTTTCGCGTTTCGCCGTCGATGAATCGTGGTGATATTTTTGTGTATAGGAAGGTATGGTAAAACAAAACAAAACATAAGCAGTCGGTAGGTATTCTCTATAGTGTAGTAAGAAATGATTGGAGTAGGTATAGGTATGAGTAGGTAGGTATAATAGGTATTTGCAGCAGAAAAAAAATGTTTGTATCTAATCTACTAAAATTGGTTGGTTTATTAGCGGTGGGTTGGTGATGGTGAATGGAATCGAACTTATTTAGAGGCAAAGGCGTGCACAAGGAGGGGTAAGGGGGCATTTGCGCCCCTTTAAAAAATTATTTTCAATTTTTTTTTCTGAGTAATTACACAATCAAGGATGCACGTAAATAGGATAGGGGGATGCTTATTACATGAAAATCGACTAAATTTACAAAGTGAGTTCTAATTGTTGGATTTTAAGGTAAGACTGAAATTGGTTGGTTTGGCGGTGGGTGATTGGTGATGTTGAATGGAAACGAACCTATTTAGAGGCCAATGCGTGCGCAAGGAGGGGTAAGGGGACATTTGTACCCCTACTAAAATTATTTTTCTATTTTTGTCTGCTGAGTAATTCACAATCAAGGGCGTACGCAAAGGTGATAGGGGGATGCGTATTACATGCAAACTGGGTAAATTTACAACTTTAGTTTAAATGGTCGGATTTTAAATGAAGAGAAAATTCAATGCAAATTCAATTCAAGGGGCACTTGCACCACTAATAAAAATTATTATTTTTGATGTATATAGGGTGTTTTCATAAATCTCAGACTAACCGATTTCTGCGATTTCAAAAATAACAAAAAACTATCTATTTCTTAAAGGTTTATACATTTAACTGCTTCGATTTTAATAACTCTTTTTAAAATACTTTAAAATCATGAACCAAAATATATACACCCCTGTTCTGATTTTCGCTTCAGTAAAAAATACTTTCGTTTTAAAAACATAGGTGTTCTTTACTCAATTATTTTGAAGTTTTCAATTCGATTCGTTTTTGGTTGTCGAATTTGAATTCGTAAAGCTAAAAATGTAATATATTTTTAAAACATTATATTTCTAAAAACTAATTTTTTTTCTTTTGAACTAGGGGAAGAAATACTAACAACACACAGTTTACAGCTTTTTTAAGTTTTATTTAACACCCAGATCTGGTAAGAGGTTTTACCAAGCTGAATTCGTTCGAAATTCAGAACACTCTTTTTAATTCGGAACGAAAATCAGAACAGAGGTGATATTTACATTTAAAAATTAGTTTTTCATTCGTTTTTGTGATTGCAGAAATCGGTTAGTCAGAAGTTTATGAAAACACCAGTAATAACACAAACAAGGGACGCTAAATTTATAACTTGAGTTCAAATGGTCGGATTTTCGAGGTTAGAATTTTTGATTGAAGAATAAATGCAATGAAACACAAGGGCGTGCACAAAGAGGGGTAAGTTGTAAGGGGCCAAAATATTATAAATGAAAGGTCGGTCACTGACTCCCCCATTCATTCATCTGACTCATCATTGCACAGGTTATACTGTATATGATAAAAATATATAATACATTTTATTGAATAGAGAATTTTATGTATAGGCGCACTTAGACGGAATTTTTGAAATTCAAATTTTTAGTTACCCTACCCTAATGGGGGTTTTCTGATTAAAGGTAAAAAAACAGTATTCATATTAATTTTAGTCGATAGATCTTTTAAATACAAGGAAGTGCTTAATTTAAAAAAATTCTATAAAATCTACGAAGCGAGTTATAAAATGTTAAAAGTTGAATTTTGAAAAATAGACGTAGACAAATAATTCGCCATAAATTGGGGGTTTTAGTTAAGGACATAGATTTTATACTATTATAAAGGTAATGAAAAAAAAATTATTGATGTTTCAGGAATTTTTAATGGGATTTTTTGTACCCACTTTTTGATTTTTGAAAACCAGACATTTTTTTCACCTATTTTTTGGTGGGTTTTTATTTTTCATTTTTTTATGGGTGGTTGTAAAAATCTAAAATTTCTACACCTGATGGAAACTATTGATTTATAAACATTTTAAAAATTTCAAATTTTTTGAATACCCCAAACTTGAGGTATTTACAAAATTAATGAAATCTTTTTATGCCCTCACAACTTTTTACTGGATGCATCTATAAATTTAATTTTTCTTTTGCACCTTCGAAAGCTAACGTTTAAATTGATATCTGAATCATAATTCTACAAGCTACACAACCCCCAGAATAGATTAAAAAGTTTCGATACAACATTTCACAAAAATCTTGAAAAATGGGCATAATTGTTCGTTGTCCACGTGAAATGTGAAAAAGAGCCGATTTGGAACTGGTTTTTAGCTTTCGTTCTAATTGTCAGATTTAATTTTTGATTACATATTTAGAAAGATGAAATATCCGTTCAATACCAGATATAATTTTTTCAAAATTCCAAAAATTTTCATACTAAAATCCAAATTGCATTTTTAGGGAACATAACTTTTTCGAAGGAGAATAAGAAAATACAAAAAAAAAAAACAACAATTCAAACCATGTGTATATGCGTGGTGCCATCGGCAGCAAATCTAGGTTATATTTGTGTATATGTAGGTATAATAAGTTCATATAAAAATAACATCCAACTAAATATCTGATATCCATATCAAGACATTTTCATATATCTTCGCTGGGCAAATCATGTCATGATATATAATTTCGTACCTCGACTGCATGGGAGTTTGATGGTTGATTTTTTTGCAGATAAAAGTGTAACTCTTCGGTTGTTGTATTCTAGCTCAAGAAAATTAAACTTTGACTTCCAAAAAATTCCGTTAGACACAAAAAATAACATTTCTAGACAAAAAGCAACAAAAAACAACCATCTGTCAAATGCCATGTCAAGAGAAAATATCAGAGATAGATCGCTGATTATCATAAGATCAGATATCGCGACTCCACAAGATATTTCATGGCACGATGAACAATCTGAAATGAATTATCTACTGTGAAGTCGGTGTGTAACATAAACAATCGGAATGGATTGCTCAGGGGACTCATTCCGTAAAACGATTATCACCCAACGATAACGTTTCGACGATAGTCCTGCTTCACGTAACCAAAAAATGACTATCGTCTTGACGATCAAAAATATTTGCTTCACGTAAGTCGATTATAGTCAAAACCATATCTTCAAAACGATGGCTTTTGGACGATACCTAAATAGGTATCGTTTCGCATTTGTTTTCATGATTGTATGTAAGTTTCTACGCCACTATAGTTAAATGAGTGAAATAATTTACTTATTTTGGAAAATGACAAAAAAAATTCGAGAAAAATACAAATTATATGAAAAATTAAAAAAAAAAAAAAAAAAAACTATTTGCCAGTTTGTCAGCAGGGATCGAACACCCAACCTCTCGGTTAAGAAGCAAGTACCTATCCCATTGCGCCACCATCTGATGTAAATTTCTGCCGATTTCTTGGATTTATAAACAAACCGTGCACTTAAGAACTTCGTTCTAATAACGCATTACGCAATATTTGCAGCTGATCTATATCTATACTTCTATCTATCTATACTTCTATACTTCTATATCTATACTTCTATACTATTATATAAAAGAGTAACTTTTTTTGGTTGTCAGTAGTGCTGAATGTATGCACTAAACTCACAAACAAACAAAAAAACTCTTTTAAAAAATAGATATAATACAAATTTCACTTATCTGGTATGCTATAGGATACAGCAGAAAAGAAAATTTTTGTTAAATACCGAATAATAAACAAATTAAAAACTTACCACAAAAAAAATCGTATGGAAATTTTCTAAAATCAAGCATGTAGGTATTTTCCTTGAAAAATTCTGCTTTATAGATTTTCAACTCACATTTACTTCAAGCTCAATTATTTATAAGGAGGAGTTGTTTTGCCATGGAAAATTGCCTTTTGTGGCATGTGGATTTGACGATAAATCGTCAAATTCCATATTTTTGGTCTTGGTGGGCTGATTCCTGGAATCGGCTCAAAAAAGAGTTGTTTTTTTTTTTTAGGTAGGGTAGTATTTTTGTTTTTTCTTTTTTTATTTTTAGGGAACATTTTTGGTGAAAACTAAGTGGTGGGTAGTAAAAAATCTTCATCGAAAAAAAAAAAAAAACGATTCAAGCCATGTGCAGTAAATGTGCCTTGGTAGGTGGGAGCGAGAAGTGAGTTTTGTTTTCACCGGCGACGAATTGTGTTGATGTTTTTGTGTAATAGGGAAAAGTTCAAATAAAAAAAAAAAAAAAACATCAACGGTAGGGATTTTCTCTTTAGTAAGAAATAGTGGTATGTGAGAGGTAGGTATAATATTTGCAGCAAAAATAAATGTTTACTACTTGAAATTGTTTGGTTTGGTGGTGGGTGTTTGCTGGATATGGTAAATGGAAACGAACTATAGGCAAGGGCGTGCACAAGGAGGGGTAATGGGCATTTAATGCACCCCTAATAAAAATTATTTTTAATTTTTTTTCTGAGTAAATTATTAAACGATCTCAAGAGCGCACGTAAATAGGATGGGGGATGCTTATATTACATGTAAATCGGCTTAGTTAATAAACAACTTGAGTTCAATTTTTGGATTTTAAGGTAAGACTGAAATTGGTTGGTTTGGCGGTGGGTGGTTGGTTTTTTAATACTTTATTTAGGTTAGGTACAAATTTTTTCATGAGAATAAGTGATGGTGGGGTGGTAAAAATATGTATGCAGGTTTTTTGGCAGTGAATTATTCTTCATCGTCAAGAAATAAAAAAAAAAACAAATCAAACCATGTGCAATGTGCCTTGGTAGGTGGGAGCGAGATAGGGAGTATGAGAAATTGCCTTTTGTGGCATGTGGATTTGACTTATGGTCAAATCCATATTTTTGGTGAGCTGGTTTTCTGGAATCGGCTCAAAAAAAAGAGTTGTTTGGTAGGGTAGGGTAATATTTTTGTTTTTTTTTATTTTTAGGGAAAATTTTTGATGAAAATTTTAAGTGGTGGGTAGTAAAAAATCTTCATCGAAAAAAAAAAAAAACAATTCAAACCATGTGCAGTATAATGTGCCTTGGTAGGTGGGAGCGAGATAGTGAGTAAAGAGAGTTGTTTTCACCGGCGACGACGAATCGTGTTCATATTTTTGTGTAATAGGAAAGTTCAAATAAAAAAAAAAAAAAACATCAACGGTAGGGATTTTCTCTATAGTAAGAAATGAGTGGAGTATGTAAGGTAGGTATAATATTTGCAGCAAAAAATGTTTGCTACTGAAATTGTTTGGTTTTTGGTGGTGGGTGTTTGCTGGATATGGTAAATGGAAACGAACTTATAGGCAAGGGGCGTGCACAAGGAGGGGTAATGGGCATTTAATGCACCCCTAATAAAAATTATTTTTAATTTTTTTTCTGAGTAAATTAAACAATCAAGGGCGCACGTAAATAGGATGGGGGGTGCTTATATTACATGTAAATCGGCTTAGTTAATTCACAACTTGAGTTCTAATTGTTGGATTTTAAGGTAAGACTGAAATTTTTGTTGGTTTGGCGGTTGGTGGTTGGTGACGGTGAATGGAAACGAACTTATTTAGTTGCAAGAGCGTGCACAATAAGGTGTAAGGGGGCACTTGAATCACTAATACATTTGTTTTTCTAATTCTTTTTGTTGAGTAACTACACAGTCAAAGGCATAGGTAAGCAAAGGTGATGTGGGGGTGCTTATTACGTTCAAATCAGCAAAATTTACACCTTGAGTTCTAATGATCGGATTTTCAAGGTTCGAGATTTTAAATGAAGATTAAATGTAATGTGGAAACACAAGAAGACAAGAACGTGCGCAAGGAGGGATCTGGTTTCCAGAATCGGCTCAAAATTTTTTTTTTTAGGTAATACCTACCTACATATGTATTTTTATTTTAATAGGTAGGTACCTACTTTATTTAGTGGTAAAATTTTTTTGATGTTGATAAGTGATGCGTGGGGTGGTAAGAAATGTATTCCGGTTTTTTGGCACGGAATTATTCTTTATAGACGGCAATAACCCTTGCTGGGAAAAAATGCTTTGAATATGGTAGGTATATGGTAGAGAAGAAGAAAAAATTTAACATTTCATTGATAAATTATTAATTTCTTTATCAAGTGGTTACTAACAAAATTCACGGTCGTTCGCTCCTTAGGGGGTAATGGGAGGTAGGTATAACATAACATACAAATAGTCTGATTTTCAAAGTTGTCTTAAAATTACACTATAGGCAGGCAGGTAGGTAGGTACATAATTAGGTTCATTACATTTTTATTCAAATGCAAGCCCACACAACCCACACGCATAATTTTAGGAAAATAATTGTCAACGTTACCTGACAAAAAAAACGTCAATGTTACCTGACAAGTAACATGGATGGTGTGTAGGGCTCTTTAAGCTGAACATTTTTCGAGTGCTGATTTTAAATCATCTTTTTGGTCGATATTTGGTTGTCATAAGGTTTTACTAAAGAAGACCCGGGCAACGCCGGGTTTTATCGGCTAGTTATGAATATAAATGAAGAGTACAGGTAAATCGTCAGGAGTGAAAAAACCAACATTGGAAAAAGTAGAAGCATGAAGTAAACTTTTATCATGATCAGATTTCAAATATTTAACTTTTCTTACGTTTATTTATGTATGTATGTATGTTTATAGAACTTCAGTTGACTGAATAATATGTAATCCTAATGCTTTGCTGGTATTAGCCGTGGCCTGATGGTTAGTGCGATGGACTGTCATGCCGGAGGTCTAAGGTTCGAGCCCCAGCCTCCGCCACCTATTTATTTAAAAGAAAAAACGGCTACTGCCTCTTGCGAGGAATTGACAAATCCTCCAAGAGTATCTCCTGTCACAGAAAAGTGCCGCTCGTTAGCCGTTCGGATTCGGCAATAAACTGTAGGTCCCCTCCATTCCTGCAGACACGCACACAGGAATGGTTGAGAGTTGTAAGTCACTAGGCCCTAGTTCTTCATGAGCTGTTGTGCCATCAAATTTATTTTTTTTTATAATGCTTTGCTGAAACAACTAAACAATACAAACATTTTATCAATTAGGGATTTTTTTTAAAGAGACATGAAACAATTTTGCAGATTTATGGAACTTCTAAAAGTAGAATTCCCAAAAATGTTGAATGGGCAAAAAACCAGAGTCGATTAAAATAAAACATATGTCGACTGAAAGGGTATAAATTGTAGAAAACAAATATGAAAGTATTTTCTTTAAAAGTTATCCCCGATACTAGCATTTACGGTTTTAATTTCTTAAAAACTTCTTCTTAATTTCTTAAAAAGGATACAAATCGATGATAAATCATTTGAAATATTTATTTCATAAAAAAAAATTCTTTGGAGGAAATATTTGTGCTACAAAAAGCATTTTCTGATAGAAACTCGTTTTTCGTACGGAATTTCCATCAGAAAAATGAATAAGTACTTTTCTTGGAGAAAGTATTTCCTCCAATTTTTTTTTTTTTATGAAATAAATATTTTAAGTGGTTTTTCATCGATTTGAATTCTTTTTATATATAAATCGTATAATAAAACATTAAATTATCAAAAACAATTTTTTTCTGATGCGTTTTTTCTCATCGCTATAACCGGCCCCTAATCTTTTTATAAATAGGCTATACCTGTTTATAGGTAGATTGTATTGTGTTCAATTTGGTTTCATAAGATCGGGCTTTAAAAAGTACCTCAAGGTCATGTCTCTTAATATGTTTTTATTAGGTATAACAAGACAAATATTTCAGTTTGATGAACTTTTACCTCCCCTCTATCCCGCTATTAGAAAGCGATTTTAGTAGACTTCGGATATGCTTTAGATAGAGTGTGAAATTCTTAACAATTTTGTATTATATTATTTTACTATTATTTTGAACTTACTTAACCTTAAGCTTAAGAAGGTTAAGTTAGTCAAAAAATACGCATTGGTAAGGCACGGAGTGCATTTATAAGGTGTTACTATGTTTTCTAGTACGTGTTGCATCCAATGAGAGCCCTCGCGTCGAAAAGTTAAGAAAGTGCTATTTGTTAAATTTCTACCAAAAAAAAAAAAAAACTACAATACTTTTGTATTCGATATCACGACGCATCACCTATTAACTATATTACTTCAAGATTTACTTTCCTACTTGCCTGAACCGGGATTTAAATTTTAAAAAAATAATTGGTGAAACAAAAATTATATAAAGAATAAAATTAAAAAAAAAAAAAAACAATTTATATAAAATTTTCTCAACGGACACATTAAATTAATATCAACATTGCTTTCACTCAATGTCTCACATTAGACACGTATGTATTTACTTAAATAAATAAAAAATGCTTTATGTTGAAACAATTCTCCATAGGTTTTCTATTAACACGTCAAGTTAAAGGAATTCTATTAAAATGTCTAAGGAAAAGAATTTAGATTTAAACAGTGGTATGTCGGAATTTCTTTTCGGAATGAGTTTCTATTTATGGAAAAAACTACCTACATAGTTTAGAATTTGAAATAAATATTCAAGTCACGTAAAAGCTTGTCGTAAGGTACCTACTTATGTATGTACATCCCTTTGAATTTCTTCCATTGCAAGAATTTACCCAGGGTTATTTTTATATAAAACATTTACATTTTCTATAAAATTTAAGAAAAATAAAAGTGATTTGTTTGTGTACCATTCTTTCCTTTAACGAGTGCCAATATGCTTCTTTATTTTAAGTCGTTTTTATCTGAAAAGAAAATAGAAAAACAAATAAATAAATAAAAGCACACCAATAAATTTTTCAATTATTTAATTAGTTTTAAAAAAAGTAATAAAATCATTCATACATTAATCTTGAAAGCGTATAAGCTTTTTGTTTTGTTTTTTTGTGGTACTTTTTTTTCAGTGGAATGCAGCAAGTGAACTATATGTAGGCTTGTTTTTCTGATAGGCAATTGAATTTAAGCCTTAAAGAACATGTTAAATTTCCAATTATTTTTAAACCGCTCCTTTAATATTGATTAACATAAGTCTTCATAATTATAGGCCAATAGCCGGCAGCAAATTTTGGGAGTGAATATGAATGAGCATGAAGTTGCTATGAATGAATAAATTAATAAATTTTTGTGTTATTGCACTGCGACCTTAAGATCTATTGTGCCCCCAATCTAGAGCTGTGTGATGAGGTTGATCATTTACAGCTCAGCCTCCAAATTAGATTCCTTAAGTACCTTTAGTATTTAGAAATTGGTAATTTGCTTATGAAAAATAACATCGGGTGTCGAGTTACAAAGGGAACCAATGGGATGTTACCCATGTGTGGGACAAACCCAGAATTTTTAAAAACCTTATCAATTACTAATTATGGCATTGTGTATAGACTAAAATTATCCGGGAGTTCATATAAAATCTCTAGATATTCGAGCCGAAAAACATTTTTTAACAATTTTTAGCAGTGTTTTTTGCAGTTTTTTGGCCTAGAAAAAAAACCGTTAATTTTTTTGTAAGTATTAATAATTTTTCACTACGTCATTATGCGTAGAATGAAACCAGGACCAAGTCTGTAACATTATTTTTTCTAGAGATATTCGAAAAAAACAAGCCATTTTACAACTTTTTTTTAAATTACTGTAATAAATAAACCGCTAATTGAATATTTCTGAAAATCCTTGCTGCACGTTATGGCCTAATTATTTGTAAAATAAAATTAATTTGAAGTCGATATCTTTATGCGTTCTCGAGACATCGTCGAACGTACGAATGTACATGGTACACGGACATCTCTCTAAAAACAATGGCTCAAAATTTTAAACAGCCTGATGTTAAGGTATTAGCATGATACTACTTAACAGTTTTCTAACTTTAAAACTCTTTATTAAAATATTGTTAGTTTTAAACATTTTCTAACTATTATCATACTAAACCTATTTTTCTATAGCTGAACACGCCTAAAACAGTGACAGTTCAACCCATTTTTGCAGTTGTAGCTGCCAAAGTGACAGTTGGATTTAGTATGATACCAAAAAGATAAAATAGGCTTTTGGCGATTTTAACTTTAGTAAAATGTTAAAAAGATAATACGATGCTAACTCGTTTAAAATTTTGAAAAGCCTGTTTTTAACCTAGCATCATACTAAAAATGCTTTAAAATCACACTAAATCGTCTAAAATTTTGCGCCAATGTAATCCGACTCCAGAGACCTCGAAACGGTGAGAAATGTCAAAATTTCCAATTTCACAAATAGAACCGATTATAAACATCCAATGCGCAGTTAAAAAAAAAGCCGTTAATCGAAAACCGGTTATGGACAAGTTACTAAGTTCTGAGAGATCATATAGCTTGACCTTTCACGTGTTCCATTGATTATGGGACACCCTGTATATTATAATTTCAAAAAATTCGCTCAATTACAGCTATAAATGCAAGAACCTGTAATCCAGTCATCTTCTTACTTCTATTTTTAAAGAAAACAAAAACTATCACCAAATTAAATTTAAATAAAATGTTAAAAACACACATTTCATACAACAAAATAAATTTCATACAACACTTCCAATGAAATCTGAGAAACAGAAATGAATATATGATGCGTTGCAAATGTTTGTTTTTTGATGCTGTATTATTTGTGATTTTTTTAACACCTGAAAAAACATAAAGTTATATTTTAATCACCTGTGTTAAGCTATGTATATAATCCGCGAATAATTCTTAAGGATTTTTTGTTAACACGCGCACAAAGAACTATGAAAACAACTCTGCGATAATAATTTAGGTTCCGTTTACCATTTGATAAAAATTATTAATATTGAGATCAACTGCTAAACATCGAAAAAAAGGTAAAACTAAAAAACAAAACTCTCCTGTATTTCTGCACCTGTGCTAAAAAAAACAAAAACAATTGCAATCTGTCTTTACTCTATTTGGGATTTTTCACAATATTTAACCCAACTCAACCACAGAAGAAGAGAAAAAAGATGTATGTACTCATCGAGAACATAAAATTTAAACGAAATTGTTTATTCAAAATGATAATAATTACTCCAGCGCTTATCAAACTTTTGTTTTCTTTTATTTTGATTTTATTATATTTTTGCAACTAAACATTTTAACTCCTTTAACTAATCTCAACTTCCTAGGTTAAAATTATTTAAAAGCTATCCCCTTGGTCTCATTGAAGATTGCGCCAACTCTATTAACCTGGATTTGAAGAGTATTTTACTCTGGTCAACTATAATGAATGAAATGTTTTTTAAGCTCTTGAAAGTCTGAAGCTTACATCCATATTATTCACTTCACTTCAATTTGTGTTAAAATGTATTTTATACCCGTCAATTAAATCCACGTTTTTTAAACCCGACAATTTACACTTATGCCCATAATATTCACTAGCTATAAAACCATCCAACTCAACGGAATAAAAATAGGGAAAACGCATATTAAACTGTTTAAACTTAATTGAAAACTCATTTAAAAGCTGCGTAATATCAATTATTGGACATTTGTAATTATTTTTATTCTTTTTTGTAGCTTTCTTTTGTATTTTGAATATTGATTTTAATCCGAGTTCAAATTTTTTAATTGCTCCCTGGAAGTCTGTTTAAATTTAATCGAATCAAACTTGACAAGGTTTACAAATAGTTTTATTTCCGGGTATTACGAGTGAATATGATGGGCTTGGGTTTGACATTTGGGTTTAACAAATTTTAAACCCAGATGTACATTGAAAACCGGATTTAAATGACTGTATAATATGGCTGTTATAGTAACAAGTAAAAATTTCTTAGATCTTTTATTTTCTCACAATAATGTTAAACAGCCCTCCTTTAGAATAAATTCAAACTCTAAAACTGAAATGGTTTTTAATGGCGGATACAGGGGGGCCATGGGGGTCGTCATAATTGCGTACTTATTTTGCTTGATTTAAATACGGTCGCGGATTTTATTGTTGGATTTTTATTGAACCAGAATCAGAAAATTGAAAAATTCGAACGAAAATTAGAAAATTCGACCAACAAAGTCAGAAAATCTTGAAAACATCTTTTTGTTCGTACGCGCATAACTCAGCTGAACATCATTCGATTTACATGGGGGGATTTTTTTTTTATGAATTTGTATCGAACCAGATAAATACACTATGGAGATAAAAATTGGAAAATTAGGCCGCAAAAGTCGGAAATCACAATTGGAGCTTGCTCTACTTTCGAAAGGAACAATAATAACTCAATCAATTAATTATATGTCGGACGAAGTTCGTCGGGTCAGCTAGTATTTTTATAGATTTGCTGCCGAAGAAGCACTGCTGTGTTCCAAAAGTTTAAAAGTTGTTGTTTTTTATGTTGCCTTTCACAAAAGTAAAAATCAATTATTGTATGGATTTGAGTTTATATTTTCTTCCTATACACATATTTGTTACACTGTACTCAATAATTATGTATTTGAATATAAACACAATATTAAGTAAGTTTTTTAAGTTAGTTTCTAATAAAATAAAAATTTTAGCAGGTCGCTAGGTTTGTGAACAACATTAAGCCCTGTTTAGGTTTATGAGGTCGCAGATACCCGCAATATCCGACAAAAGGAATTCTATAAAAAACTTTCAGATTTGCTGTCAAATAAGTCCTTTAAAAAAAAAAATTTGATTCGGTTGCTCAATTTTTAACGTCGGAAATTTTTTAGACAAAACATAATGGGAGAAATCTCTCCTTGCTAGTGTAATATTTGCAAAAGTCCTATAATATAAATTTACCTAATTTATTTGGAAAATCAAAAGCGTGTTAAATACAATATTCTTGGAGGCATGTTCTTGCTCATAAGTTTTGAATTTTTGTTTCAGCGCATATAGAACCGGTAGCTGCTATATAAAGAAAAAAAAAGCTACGTTGCCTGGTGTATTTATTTAATGACTCCACAGCCGGGGTGGTTGTATAAAAATTGGTATGGGAAGACTATGGCTTTAGAGGCACGGGTTAATGAGCTCCGCCATGGATAGGAATGATAGGAAAGGGGAGGTGGACATGATCATCAGGGAAGGAATTTTGAAAGTACCAGAAACCGAAACCTCACAGGAATACAAAGTAATTGGAAAGGAAGGACCTGAATGTTTAGCGGAAGAGGCAATGGCATGCTGGCGGTGCACGGCTAAGCTCGCCGGATATAGGAGGATCTTGCCACCTCGCTAAACCTCACCTCGCTATAAAAAAAATAATCTCATGCCACCAAAACTTTAACCCCTTTTTATCCCCTGTCTGATCCAAACAAAAAATGAGTTTGGGAAGTAATGGGTACCCTAATATGCATGCACATTGCACAAGCACAAGCTATTAAATTTTATTTTTTCAGTCAAAATAATGAAACGGATTTTTTGTTTTAAACACTAACCCCCAGTTTCACAGTGTAAGTTTAAACTCTGCTTTTGGTTCAAACTTGAGTTCGACACTTAATTCAATTTCACAGTGTACATTCAAATCTGAACTCAATTCAATCTGCAGTTTAAGTTAAATGCTTGTATTCTGCCGTTTAAATATAAACTATACCATCCATAAAGAAAATATGTTTCTCATGTTCTACGCTCATGTGTTTCTCTTTTTTCTTCAAAAAAATACAAAAATGAGAGAATTGCGCTGACTGCACATGCGCATCAGAGAAAATAGTAAGGTAGTTTATTTGGGTATTATAGTTCGTTTAATTTAACTAAAGCGGCCCATACACACAACACAAGTGTGTGCACCGGTGTCATGACACCAGTGTGGCCTTCCGCCATACACGCAACACATTTAGCAACACCGACACAAAAAATCAAAAGATTTCGATTTCTTGACACCGTGTTCCACACCGAAATCGGTGTAGACACTTGCCCATACACACACCACATTTGGGTACACCGACACCAGTGTCGACACAAGTGTTGTGTGTATGGGCCGCTAAAGGTTCAGTTTATGCTGTGAAAACTAAGGAGTTGAACTTGTAATTTAAACTTAAGTTCAGGTTCAGCTGATCTTAAGTTTAAACTTTCACTGTGGAGATAAATACTATATAGCAGTTTTTCCCAACGTGGGGCCCATGCCCCACAGGGGGGCAATTTCATTTTACAGGGGGGCAATATAAAATTATGCTCCATTTAGATTACACATCTCATCTATGCTTCTAGTGTTTCCACTTTTGGAGATATATTTCTGATGAGTGGTTGTTCAAACAAGAGAAAAATTCGCCAGTATTCGTTCATCTTGAGGTGTGAAGAAGAAGATATTAAGTTTCGTTAAATTTATTGAATTTGTAAGACATATTCACAACAAAAATTTCGAAAGGTTTTCTTGGCTCGAAAAATGGAAAGTGACCGATAGATGTAACTGTCGATCATTTAAAAAAATTATCGGCTCATTTAAAAGAAAATTTTCTGATTTGAAAAAAATTTATTTCCCAATCTTGGATAATGCAACCAATGTTAGTGAATCTTTCTGATATTTTAAATATAAAGTATCAAGAAAAACTCGCGGAAATACAAAATGATGAGTCAATTAAAACTTTATTCGACATAAAAGGAGCGATGGCATGGCTTTGTGAGGAAACAGAAATGCAATGCAGCTAAATATGCAAGAGATTTGTTGTTACATTTTCCATCTTCATATTTAACTGAATGCCAATTTAGTGCCATAAATGACTTGCTTGTTGATATGACAAAATGAGGAGACTTGAGAATGAAGCTCTCTAAATTTGAACCTGACATAAAATCTGCTTACGGGAGGCATCAAGCGCAGATTTTGGAAATGTTCTGGCGGGGCATAGTACAAAAAAGGTTGGGAAACACTGCTATAGAGAGTTCTCTGGGTCAAAATTCTTTTGTCAAGATTTTGCTTACAAAATTCTGCTTTTCAAAATTATTTTTAACAAAATTCTGCGAATAATAAAAAAAACGTTTTTAAAAATTTAAAAAATGTTTTAAACTTTTTTTTATTATTTGCAGAATTTTGTGTTTTACAATTTTATAATTCCTATTTGTTAGCAGAAATAGTATTATTTCTTATTTACTTAAAAGCTGGATAGCAGATATATCCATAAAATGGTGAGAACATTAAAGAAAAAAAAATAATATTAAAAATTAGAAAATAGACCTAAGCACGAAGCCTAAGCCAAATAAGATTTCTTAAGAAAATAGTTAAAAAAAATCTTTAGTTTTCTTTTCACTAATTATTATAATTTATACCGACCGATAATATCTAGTTTTAAAAAAAATAAAATGAAATGTGTTTGCCCCCCCCCCCCTTCCTAATCGAAATCCTGCGTACGCCCTTGGACTCCACCAAACGTGTTTCAATTTTTTAACAAGGTACTGCGGTATTTTCCATATACGGTGCATTATTTGAATTAGGAAATTTTGTTTTTGCTTAGTGAATCGTGAATACAATTTGTTTAATCTGTAGGAAAACTGCACCGAATTTACAGAACTTCACAAACGAATTAATAATATTTAGCGTGCTATCAAATAAATGAATGAAAATGATTGTTCATCCTTTGATTTGAAAATAACACTCACTAATTTTTTTGAACATAAGAAAGATATTGAACTTATTTTTGAATACCTAAAAGTTAATTCTTGATATTTTTTTTCAAATAAAACTATAATTGTGTTTTAGTCATACAAATATTATTACAGATGAAAAGTCTTCAATGGTAAAGACGGTAGGAAAATTCTTTAATTTGTCAGTGTTGATTAGACTTAGAAGTATGTGACTACCCCCCCCCCCCGCCCCTACCACCTCTCTGGCTAAAAGTCTGGATCCACCCTTGATTACAACACTCTCTAAAATTAACCTGAACAAAAAATGCATTAAAATACATACCACATAAAACTTAATTAACAAATATGACGCTTAAATCCCTAAAATATTTCTCCTTTGTTGTAAAATAGAAAAATATTAAAATGGGTTTTATAAGCAAATGATTTTGTTTTTTCAGCGCATACATAAAGCAATTAGAAAAGAAAAGTACATCGGATATTATTTCATAATATACAAGTAAATATATACACCCAGGTCATGATCAAAATGTCCATAAAACTGAGCGAAATGTACAATCATTTCCATTTACTTTCAAGAGAGGTAAGGATAAGATACTTTCAATGACTTCTTAAAACTGATGATGATGATGACAACCACGTCCCTGTAAGGAATAATAAAATATTTCGATATTAAAGCTCCCTGCAAGGACAACACAGTACCATCTTTTGCTTTTTATTGAAAAATGTACTTTTGCTCTGATTAATGGACCGCATCGAAAGAATCACTTGACATAGTCAATATTTTACTGGGCTCTCTTGTCTTGTTTTTTTTTTTTTAAATAAATAAATGAACATACAATTTAGAATATTCATTCGTCATAAATGTGCAACAAAGAAAAATAAAACAAACTTCTTTATTCGAAATTGTGTTTTATGTCAAATTTGGCATTCAAAAGTTCACTCGTTCACTGGGGCGTATGTGGAATATTTTTGTATTCTTGTTTCTGCATTGCACTTCATTAAAGAAAAATATTCTTTGTTTTATCCTTACTCTTTTTGTTGTTGTTGTTTGAAAAGGAATTTACATAACGTTACGCATTTGTTAATACAAATGATGAGACATTGTTTGAGTGTGCATTTTATCATTGTTATGGGTTTTTTTTTTAAATAATGCAAGCAAATAAACAAAAGAAGCACAATATTAAAAAAGAAAAGGAAACAAAACCCAAGCAAGGACATCAGGCATGCAGTCGTCTTTATATTTTCTATCTGTTTGTATTAAAGCCTTTGGCTGGCGGCATATAAACTACTCTGTTCTTGCCAAAACATACATACATATATCACATACATAATATGTACGTAAAACACTACCCATCACTTTTGTGTATGAAGACTCATACATATGTAAAAGTCAATTTTCTTCTTGAAAAATTTCTATAGACGTACTCGGTTTTAAATTTAATATTAAATTTGTATCAAACAAGTTAAATTTTTATTTATTGCTGCAAGAAAACTGTTAATTAATCTCGTAGTTAAATAAAGCTCAGAGAAAGTTAAAATAAACGAAAATAAAATATGAAATTAGAAGAAAATCTTCAGAAAAAGTTAATTTTGACTAGCTCAGAAAGTGCAGCATATTTACCGAAAGGCTGAAAGCACAGCTATTCGTCTTAAGGCTTCCTAACAGTAGATCAATAATTAAACTGGTGATTTCACTATTCTGAACTCATTCGACTCATTTCCAAGTAACATACCTAGATTACACCATCTCATATACAATAATAGTTCACTATACTTTTAAGTTCTATCTGGGAGGACCTGATATTCCTGGAAGACGAATCAATGGATAAAAAACTGATGATGAGGTCGTACAGTTGCATAAGAAAATACTTTTTCTTACAAAGGTAAAGAAAAAAACACAGCTCTACGTCCAATCAGAAATGAGCAAAGGCTATCCCAAACCAACGCCAAATTAACGGAACGACACGACGAAAGTTTCGCATTTCTAAGTAAATTTACATGGTGATTAATAAAAGTCTACACTTCAATGCAAATGTTGGAACATTCTTCGGTCGTCAAATATTCGTTAAGAATAAGGAGAGCCTTGAAATGCCGCATTTAAATGTTAACACCTTTTTTTTAATTTTGGACAACGTAGAAATATTTTAGTTCGAATTGTGTGGTTTTAGAATCTCCAAATGGTACTCTCGCTAAAATGAGCCATTTAGGCAATTCGAAAGCCTTGTATTCCATGACTTGTTATCGTTTATTCTGCAAAATACTAATGGAAACATAATATGCAAATAAAAACAAAACATATTCCGCTACTTGCAAAAGTTACTGTATTTTTGGTGATACATTTTGGTACAAGATTTATCTTATGAGGCACGAGGCACGGCACATTAAATAATCAAAATACAATCAAAAAACAAAAACTAGATTAAATCCCATATTTTTTTGGTCGGGTGAAATATGTATAGATTGGATTGATTAAAAAATATTAATAAAGTTCATTTTGTCTGCTTAATTGGAAACGACAGTAAGTTAGAACCTAGATTGTTGAATTTCAATTTAAGCAAATTATGAGAAACATTAGCCATGTTTTTTTGTAAGCCCGAAGGAAATTGGATGAAAAGAAACGATGTTGGGGCTTAACAGTTTACGTTTTAAATGCAACAACAACTAAGCCTATTCGGGCTTAACTAAGCATGGAGAATTTTTGGTGCTTAACGGAAAAAAAACTGTGTTACCGGCATGAATTCCATACATGTTATCGATAGTTTGTATATGAAAACTCCATGTTTTTTTTGTGATGGCTTCGGTAGTCCCCGATGTCGTTTTTTTTCAACCAAATTCCTCCGTGCTTGCAAAAAAACACGCCTATTGTAAGGTAAGTTTTACAGTAAAGTCATGTTTTTTATTTTAACTATCAAGGTTGGTAGGTGGTGTACAGAAATTGTGGCTACCAGCAAACCTAGCTCGGTGAACAAATTAGCATTGAAGTGCGCCATTTTAAAACCATAACTCGTGTGACCTTAAACCATGTGTTCCGTCAGACTCTTGATACCACAAGCAAGTCAAGTGGACAACGGAGTTATAAGCCAAACAATCTGCCAATTTTAGCATTTTAACCCGAAAAATTCCACTTATAAAATCATTTCATTGACACGCTGATACATTTTTATATTTCCATTTTTTTTGGACCTTATAATCTATTCAGTTCTATTTTGCTAAACGTTCGCGTGCAAGTTTGTATTCTGCTATCCGTCGGAGGAAAATGAATGTTTCGAATTTCGTATAAATGTCGATCAAAATTTAAATTTAAACTGTTAGATTTTCTTGAGAATTTCGAATATAAATATTGGTTCGATTAAGATTTGCACTCTAGAGACAGAAGATTTTAAAAAACTAATTTAGGACACATTGAGTTAAGCATTCACGTGAATCAAAAGTTTAGATCGGATCGTTTAGCAGAATAGGGCTAATTACATGTGGATATAAGAAGAGAGAGTGGTTAAAATTATCCTCTTAAATAATCTTTGCCTATTTTAAGTTTATAACATTATAGACCCTTTAAAATAAATAACAAAAAATAAGCATTAGCAGGGTCACTGTGGCGTATACGTACTTTTTTATCAATATATAAAGGGTGGTCCAACCATAATGCACGATGTTAATTGTGATTTTTGCCAAACTTAATTTGACATTTCTTTGTTTCAGTTTCAATGTTTGACAAACTCAACCCATGGAGAGGTGCACAATTGAGCAGCGCGTTATGATTGTTGAAGCCTTTTACGAAAATGGGCGTTCAAATCAAAATGCATTTCGTGCAATTCGTGATTTTTATGGTCAGCATAATCGACCAAATGTGTCCACAATCGGTAGAATTGTGCGCAAATTGTAGTAAACCGGGTCTGTAGGAAATGTGAAAACATTGCTCTTGTTCGCGTTAGTATGGCAGAAGAGCCGTCAAACTGCACTCGTCATCGTGCCTAACAATTACGAGATGATAACGGACTTCTTGTGACCAGAAATTAAGCATATGGACTTGGACGATATGTGCTTCCAAAAGGATGGTGCCACTTGCCACACAGCATAACGTAACAATGGCTCTTTTGAGCGAGAAATCTCACGTCGTGGTGACGTTAATTGGCCGTTAATTTGACACCGTTGGACTTCTTGTTTTGAGGATATTTAAAAGAAAAAGTGTACGTCAATAAGCCAAGAAAAATTCAAGAGCTAAAGGATGAGATAATTCGGCACATTAACGACATTGAACCTCAATTATGTCTCAGAGTCATTGAAAATATGGACCATCGGATAGAGGTATGTCACCGAAGCCGTGACTAGCATTTGGCCGATATTTTGTTTCATACATAATTGTCATAAATCCTTCTATCATAATAAATAAAACGTACGACTGGATCACACAAACTTGCTATTGTAGTAAAAGTTCCTTCGAATTTTAAAGATTGAGGGTTTGTTTCACAATGTCTGGTTAAAGTTCCCTATAACTATCCGACACATAAATTATCCGCAACTTAAATCCTCTTATTAAAAAACTTTGCGTTTCACAATCATAAATTTATGTGCCACTTAGCTAGTTGTCAGTTATTCCAGTTTTCCAAGGAATTTGACTGATTGAAAATAATCAATCAAATAATTATTTAGCCAGTTCACGTTTCTAAGATCTCACTGAGATCTCATTGAGCAAGCTCCGTCAGCTCCACTGAGCAGAAGGAGAAACCTGAACAAAATTTCTCCGCTAGAAGTCAAACACAATTTCCATCTCTTTTTTATTAATTAATCAACTGCGACAAAAAATAATTGAGCAAGCGAATCCAAAAAATATCAGACTCAGTTTTTTGACAGCAAAAGTGAGGAATCTCACTGAGGAATTACGTTCAGATTTCTGAGATTGCTAAGATCTCTGAGATCTCAGTGAGCTTGAGAAACCTGAACTGGCTAATTAATTTATTCTCAAGTTTTGAATTTTAAAGTGTCATAATTAAACTTTTTGGACCCAGAACTGGTAACAAACAACATTACTTTGGTGTTTTAAGGCCACTTACTGCAATTTGATAAAATCCAGTTAGAAATTTTGTGTTGATATGTGAATGTGAGTGATTTAAAATACTTAAGTGCGTTTTGAAATTGCATTTTTATGGTGTTAAGGGTGTCGTGAAGTAAGTATTTAAGTAATTGGGTTAACGCATACAAATATCCGTCACTAGTCCAAACTATTGATGTATTTGTTGTGTGAGTCGCACTGACAGCAGCTGTAGATATTTTAAATGCCAGTTTAATTTTTTAATCGGAACCTCAACCAGCCTGTAAGATATTCAGAACTTTAAGTGCCACTTAGACCTATTCAGATATTGTGAAACGTAAATGCGGTTTTTAAGTGACAAATAAGTTCCATGTAGCTTAATTGGAACTTTAATCAGACATTGTGAAACAAACCCTGAGTGTATTAAAAGTAAATAATTTTTTTATGGGAATCTTAAGTTTAAACTAATATTAAATATTATAGAATTTATTAAAAAAGTCTTCTTAAATTGTTTTGAGAGCTAAAAAAAGTACACCATCTGATTTCCTTAGCTTACCTTAGTTTTGGAGAAAAAAAATTAAAATCGTAGGAGCGGTTTTTTTAAAAATTAGTTTTGTATATATAAAATATAAAATTAAATTTCGAAAAATCGAATAAAAAAAAAAAATTGAAATTTTTTTTTAAATCCAAAATTTGTTTTTTTTTGAAAATTTTGATATGCAGTATGATTTCAACTTTTGAGAAGCTTTTGTATAAAAAATTTAATTTAAATCGGTTAGACACATAATGAAATAGTCCAAAATAAAGAAAATGGTTCTATGAGAAGTACCGTTAATAATAGCTCACTGTAAATTTTATTTTTGGCAGATCGTAGATACTATTAATATTAGTATTCACAATAATTTTAAACAAAATCGTAGGAGTCGTTTTCGAGAAAATTTATACTTTCCAGAGTTTCAAAGTAAAGGAAAAGCTTTAGTAATGCAGAAGGTTAAAAAACCATCAAACTAATTTTAATGTAAAATTTCGCAATTTTCTTACTTTTTCTTTCCGTAAGAATCTTCTAACAAAGTATTAGAAAAATTAAAAAAAAAAAATATGAGTGAAATCGGTAAAGTCGCATTCTCAAGTTATGGCGCGGCTGTATACATATATAGATTTTTTTTTTCCAAAAGTGCATTTTAATTATTCCTCTATAGGTACATCATATTTAAATTTCTAATTGCAGTTTTCAGACTAATACCTACCCATGCATATTTTTTCACAGCATGAATGTATTTTTCAAACTATTTTTGTCATCTTACGAGTCTCCCATCCTATTTTGATCGGAGTGTTTTATCACCGAAAAGGTCTATGAAACTAACCTACTACGTCTGACCCAGTCATGAACTTTAATTTTATCATATGTATTTTAAAATTGAAATTAATTAAAACAATAATTTAAAAAAAAAAAAATATTTGTAATAAATTATTGTTAGCCTATAAATGTCACATAAATCTCAGCAAAAAATGCATTCTTTTAAATAAACATGCAATTCTGCAGTATTTCACACAACCAAGTACAAAAAGTTCCCCCTATCGAGCTAAATACAACGGCAGCCCTTGGGGGTCAACATTCAAATATTTATATCGCACGGCAAAATCTGTCCTTTTGTCTAATTAATCTCCAACTATAGAGACAACAACAACAACTAAAACAACAAAAAGGCTCAGAAAGACGTGTGACAATGTGAAAGTCCTTTTTTAGTGTTTTAGTTTATTTTACGTTTGGTCCTTTCTTGCGCTTTGTTTTTCATTCCTGCGTCAATTTCGTAAAAAGAAAAAAAACTAGTGTAACGAGAAGTTGAAGACGAAAAACCTATTTCTCGACACGAAGAAATGTAAGAGGTCTAGATATACCTACATAACTGTATGCATAATAACATAACGGTGTATGTGTTTTGACGAATAAAAAAAAAAAAAAAAAAAAACTATATAATGAAGATGCCTGGGCTCTAACATTCAACCAAGTACAATTTTTTGTATGAAGCGTGGGCGCGTGAGAAAAACAATAAACGTAGGACGAAAAGCTAAAGTCGTCTTCATGAGCGAACCGAGTACCTCTACAACATGGCAAAGTTCGAATGTTGCTCTTGGTGTAGAGAGAAGTACATAGATACACATATCAACAGCGTGGATTTAAATAGAGAAGTCAATCTGATGATATCCTGTTGGCGCAATGCTTCAACAGAAACTGGGCTGAAAGTAAAAATACACCGGTTAATTTAAGGAAATGATTGTGCTGCCATCTGTTAGAAATTTATTTCACGCCACTGTCTCCCCCACTTTGTGCATCTCCTTGTTTTCACCCTTATAAAACGGTTATTATACATTTCGTGGAGAAAGTTTTCCCCACCACCTGATTTCCTTTATAGAGGAGAAATTATTCTGAAGGGATTATTTTAAAATTCACCAGTATTTAGGAAATTTCTTTGGGAAATTTTTTTAAGAATATAATTTGAGAGTTTTATGCCGATTTGAAAGTAATGTTATGTTAGTTGAGTTTTAAAATTCAACAAGGGGGAAATTTTTCTAAAAGTTCTTTCAACCGGATTAATATAGCTGTTAGAATAAATCGGAAAACAACCCCATGGTTTTTGAATTACAAGCGAATTCATTTTTGAATCTTCATCTAGAGAGAAAGGAACTTTTTCAATGAAAACATTTATCTTTAAAGATTTTCATCTCTTTCTAATAAATAAGCACTAAATAGACACAAATTTGTGAGTTAAAAGACTTATATTTCAACTTAGCAGCTGTTCGAAACAGTGCTCTGCCTCTGACATTATAAATATATATAACAGCTGCTTCTGAGTGTTGCAGTGCGAATGCTTGCGTTCGGGTGGTAGTGAGATAGGATATCCACCTATCCCAAAAATTTTCAGATACCTTGAGTTGTTGTTGCATCAGCTGACATCAGAAGTTTTTCAACAAGGGATTACAACAACACAAACCTATCCGGATAGGTTTGGCTTGCCCCCCGAACGCGGCCATTAAGTGCGTTATATTTGCGTGACATTTTTGACACCTTCATACGAATTCTTTTCCAGTGTCTTCCGACACTAAATTTTTTGCCCAATTTTACGATTTGATTTGCAGGTGGTTAAGTTTAAAAGAAAGCAATAAAAAAAGCAACAATTTTGCAAAGTAGTTTTCTGTACTGAGAGCTTAAATTAAATTTTTCCCAAAACAAGATGAAAAAAAAAACAGCTTCAGCTTCTACTGAACTGCATGCAGGAAAAGCGCAATAATGAAGCATAAAACTACACAATAATTTGTGTATTGATGTATTGTGTGTTTTTTTTTCGAAGGCAGACACCTGAAATATAATTTGAATCTCTGATTCCGTGGACTATGACTTGCAGATAATTTTCTGCTACGACGGATACCACAATATAGCAGAATATGTAATATTATATAAAGCTTATTGAAGGTATTCGGTGGCGTATGAGGAACATTTTGTCTATCTACTTCATAAGCCTATATAGAGATTAAAGATTAGCAAAAACAAAAACTCCTAATCGAAACAATTTATACGAATTTGAGTGCCATTTAATGTTTTTACTTGAGATACAGGTACTACATATAGGGCAAATTATGGATTCGTGCAAAAAATCGAACTCGAAATAACAATCAAACTTGACATTACGATGATAGAGAACACGAAAAAAGTGGGTCCCGCAATTCCGTCTGTCTGACTGTCTGTCTGTATGTCTGTCTGTACCTCGGCCTACAGCCTAAATCCGTGAAGCGATTTTCTTCACAATTGGATCATAAGATTGGTGATTCACTAAATGGGAAATCGAGATTTTTTTTTTTAGCTCAAAAAATAACGGTACTTGCCATACAAATCGTTTTAAAAAAAAAGTTATTTATCTCAAAACCGGCTCTAACGATTTTTTTTTTTAATTTTTTGTGTGTACTAGTAGTAGTATGGTCTATATTTCAATGAAATAAATTTACCAAAAACCGTTAACGGTACCTTCCATAGAACCGTTATTTTTTTTTTTCGATTTTCTCGTTAACCGCTTAACCGATTTTGATCAAAATTTTTACTTAGGAGGTCCTATTAACTGTGAATAATACTCCATACAAATATTTTCAAAAAAATATTTTTTGGATTTTTTAAAAAAAGTTCAAAATTATTTTTTGAAAAATCGTTTTTTTGAAAACCGGTTGATGAATATTTTTGAAATTATAGTTTTAGGTGTATATTATTATATTATTATTTTTTTTCTAAAAAATATCAAGAAATATTATATATACAAAATTATTTTTTAAGAAAACCGCTCCAACGATTTAAAAAATTTTTTTCTGCACATTTTTTTCAAGAATTTAGATGGCGTTCTTCATTCTGAGATAAAAACATTTTAAGTACTTATTTTATCAATTTAAAGAACGTATTTCATGTTATTTTTTCCAAATTCCAATTTCCGTTCTTCAATTTATTAAATGGATAAATACAAGAGCAAGTTCATGCGACCCAGTCGTGCATTTTATTTTATATGAACTTTGAAAGAACTTTACACTAAAATTCGTAGAAATTGGCAGTTTTGGGAGTAAATGTATTGAAAGAGCGTGTTTTATACTAAAAAAAATCTAACTTTGCTAATATGATGATGATGAAGGCTTTTTTTCACAAAAATTTCAAAGTAGATATGTATACGAAAAGTAATTCACCTTTGTTCAATTGAGAAGTTTAAAGTGAACATTAAGGGCCATAGTTTTTCAGTCATGCGTTGTTAAACCAGAATTACAGCCCTATTCTACTAAATATTCGTCGGAGGGAAAGAATTGCTCCAAAATTTGTATAAATTTTAATAAAAAATAGGATTCAACCAATTAAATTCTTTTAAAAATTTCAAAACTATATATCAGTTAAGATTTGCACTCTAAATATTGAAGATACCAAAAAATAATTTAAGACAAATTGAATGAAATTTTCACGCAAATCGAAAGTTTCGATCGGATCGAATAGCAGAATAGGGCTGTTAGTTAACTCTCGATATAATTGTGTATATAGTTAGCTCAGGAAGCACTTTTTCAGTAGAGAATGAATGCAGATCGACGCAGTAACAAACTGGCAGGGTAGAATATCAAAAAAATCTGTTCAGTAAGTCTAGAGTTAACTCGCCAAATGTAGTGAGTTAGCTCGGGTTTAACTTTAATCTCGCACTGATAAACTGGCCCTTAAACCCACAATAGCTTATTATTATTTTTCTGAGGAACCAAACGCGCTGTATGTACATATGTATAAGTGCGTCATGCGTACATTGCTGTGTTGTGTGTGTGTATGAAGAATCCTTATGTGTTTGATTTTTTTTTGTTTATTTAAGGGTCAATTTTCAATCCGTGCCTCAGCAATTTTAACTCGATGACTTCAGCAGATTAACTGAGGTCAACTGTGGTTCAAGTTCGTCATGTACATATGTATGTCATAATAGCCAGTTAAATTCCCAAAACACATACAATTTAACAACGCCCCCTGCCGACATAAATTATTTCTAATTCGTAATTATCGTTTCATCAATTACAATTATTTGCTCCCAAAATGATTGATCTTAATTTGTCAAACGACAACAAGTTCATTTAATTCCTTTTGCTAGTACCTATACACTAATTTGAGTTCAAAGCTCACATAATAAAACCGCCTTCCAAACATCAAAGCATATCATTATAATGAAACAGCCTGCAGCTGCTATAGCTGTTATACCAATTCCAAACTACTACGTGTTCACAATCAAAAGAGAAAAAATTAAATGCAGCGCAACTTCTTGCAACAAACACTATGGCGCGCATTTCAGCTCTAAAACCCAATTGACGTTAAATCATCATTCCAGACAATGTTTGCCATAACATGAAATCGAATTGCTCCAATCTTCTTCATAGCGCCGACAAGCGTCTATGCTATGCGAATACGCGACTCCCCCAACCTTCCCCAGAACACTGATGCTTCCTGTGAATACATTAATGTTGTCTAAAATGTGCTTCGTGGCTGCGTCTCTGCTATCTGCTAGAGCAGTTTCGATGTGGAAGAGAAGCAGAGGGAGGAAATTCATCCAACGAAAATATACCGTCATTTCCGTCCTTCTGGATCCTTTGTTGACTCTCGTGGGCGACGAGCTGTACTTGATGCATTTTCAATCATGTTCTTAATGGGACTTGCTCCACCCTCATAGTTACAGTCATATTATGCTGCTTATCCCTATACCACCCTCCCCCCCACCAGCCCAACAACATCGTAAGGGTATATATGGCATTGTCAAGGGACTGAAAAAGTGGGAGCACTTTATGCGCTTCTCCGTTTAAACCCCACAGGGTATTTTTGGTCCTGATAAAAAGGAACTATTCACATGGATTTTCTAGAACGGCACATTGCTGAGGTTCAATTTTTCGTCGTCAATTTTGTTCTTCTACTTCACAAATAGATTAATGTATGAAGATGGATATCATATTTAATAGGCAAGACGGGGTAGCGAATGAAGAGCCAAATCCATTCAATGAAAGTGGCACAAAGTCATTTCGGTTGGTTGCATAACATGGCATTTTGAGGAAGAGAGCAGCATCGGATATTTTTTTCTGTTGTCTGGATTTAGGTCAGAAATGAATAAAAAAAAATGAGCATAGAAAATTTAAATTATCACAAATTCTCATTTATGTATGTATGTATAATAGGTATTTTTATTTGAGCAGGATTAAAATAAAGAATTTTTATGCAATACATATAATTTTTAGCTGAACTTTATTCTTAAAAATGCATGTAATTTTTTAAATGCAAGTTGCTAACTTCTGGGCTTTTATTCATCAGACAATTCGAAATCAGAGTCATCACATTCAATAATCTGAAATAAAGCGATTAGAATTTAGGGAATAAAACTATAGTTGTCATAAAATGTCTTACATTGGCATCTATGTTCATCAGTTCGGAGATTCCAGTTAAGTCTTCGAGGTACTTCGTAGTTTCAAAAGCTTTCAACAGGAACTCAATGCCATTGGCTTGGAATTCACCTACAATTTTCTGAAATAAATACATAAATTCCGTTAAAATGTATCCAAAGATTAGTTTTTGACATTATTGAAGTGAATGAGTGCGTGGAAACGTCAACATCGAAGACCTTTTAAAAAAAGTTTACTTTATTGACATAGCAATAAAAAGCTCGTTATAAAATGAATGTTCGTTATGTCGACATAAGATATCCCGGTGGAAATCAGGATTTTTTCATAAAGATTCTAAGGGCCAGTTGTACAGTCGTGGTTCAGCAGTGGTTCAAGATTTGAACTCAGTTCAACTGCTATGAAGTGTTGTACAATCGAGGTTTAAGACTTAACTCACCGCTGAACCACGAAAGATTTAATTCGCCGATTTCGGCGGGTTAACTCGAGAGTCAGCCAGGGTTCAAGGATGTGATTGGCTATTATAATTTTTGATGTAGAATGTATCTTGTACCTATACATGCTATCTCACTTCAAATTGAATTTTTTTGACAGTCACGATAAACAGATACAAGGTATGCTTATTTTATACACCCGAGCCGCCATCTTGGAATTTTTGTGTCGTCACAATCTTATTTTTAGTATTATTTTCTTTTTCGATTGAATGATTTGAGCAAACATTGTGAAATAACTCATGATGTTTGTGCGATAAATTCACAAATCGAGCAATCGACTGACATTTAACATTGACGTAAGCTATATTATATACTCAATTTTTCTAGTATATAGACTTTAACTCGAGTTCAGTTAACTCTCACCTGAACCACGACTGTACAACGCACTCGAAGTTGAACCTGGTTCACGATTTAACTCGAGTTTAATTGATCTGCGGTTCAGCGTAAATTTGTACAACTGGCCCTAAGAAATTATAAGCGAATGACAATATAGATTTATAAAGGAATCTTACTATTTAAAAAATCATTTAAATTCTTACCTCTGAACACGCAATGCACTGCGGAAATTTTCTTGTAGCAGGCAGAATATTTTCATAATTAAATAAATTTCCTCGTATAGAATGAGGAATAATGCCTAAAAGACCTTCTGGTATTTTTTCCGTTGATTTTCCACATGCACTGAAATAAGCTGGTGCTGATTCTTTGTCGGAATGTTGAAGAATTGAGACAAGTAGTTCTACTGCATAGCTAGCAGCTATATTAGATACACCAGGACGAGTAACTGTACATTGCTGATCAAGTGTTCGATCTTTTAAGGACTGCAAAAAAAATCAAAAAATTATAAAATTAAAAGTAATATTGTTTATTTATTTAAATTATTTTTTTAATTTGCAAGTAGTCATCCAACACTTTTTTCGATTTTATCATTATACATAAAAGATAAAATGTAATTTAACAGAAAAACATATTAAATTCTTTCGTAGGCGTTTAAAATAAACAGGCTTATCTTAAGTTTTTTTTTTATATCTATTATATTGTTGAAAACATTTAATGATGTCATTGGTCTAGCTGATAAAACTAATTAAGCCAAATTCAGCTCAACAAAAAGCTTAATAACATGTTTAGTATTCAACTTTTATTTTGTCGCTGACGACTTTTTTTCTTTAAAAAAAAAGTTTAAAGGTTCTCCCAAACCAACGCGATTAATCGCCGCGACAATAGAAAACAATAACAACAACGTGTTGTTTTGTTTGACAACCACGTGTTGTTGTTATTGTTTTCTATTGTCGCAGCGATTAATCGCGTTGGCTTGGGAGATCCTTAAGTTGAATCTATTTACAAGCTACCAATATCAATTATGGCATTGTGTATAGAATAAAATTATCTCGAAGTCGATATCGTTTCTTTTCGAGATATTTAAGCCGAAAAACATTTTTACCAGTTTTTTTTTTCGATTTAAAAAATTGTTCGTAGATTTTTTTTAAGTCTTACCAATATTTCATTACGTCTTTTCGTATACAATGAATGAAGTTGAGCTGAAGTCGAGAGCATTTTTTGTTCTCGAGATATTTAAGACGTAAGACATTTTATAACTTTTTTTACAAAATGAAAATCCAAATTCGGCTGCTTTTGACAGATTAACATTTTCAATTCATATCGACGAGATGAGTTGGAGAATGTTACAAAGTGTATCATTCTGACACAACAACATTGGAATTTTGGAACGATTTTATGTCGTTATAGTATGTTAACAAATGTTACTCTTCCCGAGTTTAGGAACGATCAGAGTTAACAATAGTTAACATTTTACAGAAAACAAACGCACCACATACATCAAATTCTATGAAATAGGTCCCAGAAGTTTTAATAATATCTGACAGTTTTTACTGGCGATATGTAGGTACTATAGGGCAATTTATGGATTCGTGCGAAAAATCGAACTCGAGATAACAATCGACATTACGATGATAGTGAAGACGATGATGGGTCTCGCCATTCTGTCCGTCTGTCTGTTTGTCTGTCTGTGGACTTGCCTACAGCCTAAGCCCATGGGCCGATTTTAATTAAACTTGGTATAAAATGTTTTCGGGACATTACCCCGACACGTTTTTTTCCTTTTATTTTTAGGACCAAAAATAACGGTACCTGCCATATATATTTTTTTAACATTTTTGGAAAATCTTATTTTTCTCAAAAATGGCTAGACAGATTTTTCTAAAAAAAAATCAATTAATTTTGTTGGGTATGTGCTACCTTTTTGTAAAAATTGAATTTCCAAAAAGTGGTTTTAAATGGTACCTCCCATAGAACCATTTTTTTATTTTCGTTCTAGAAAAGGAATAAACTGATTTTGATAATTTTTTTATGGAGAATCTTCTGAAAAATTTTAATAGTTTTGTATACCAAAATTTTCCAAAAATTTTTTTTTTGAAAACCAAATATTTCGAAAACCATTTAGTTGATTTTTATGAAACTTAGTAACAAGCGGTTTTTCAACATTATCTAAAATATTTTATACAAAACTTTTTCTTATAGTCAAAATTAACAATACCTTCCTTATAAATGTTAAAAAACCGTTACAGGAAATATAAATTTTCTTGAAAACGACTCCTACGATTTTGATTAAAATTATTGTGAATACTAATATTAATATGGTCTACGATCTGCCAAAAATAAAATTTACAGTGAGCTATTATTATTGACGGTACTTCTCATAGAACCATTTTCTTTATTTTGGACTATCTCATTATGTGTCAAACCGATTTAAATTAAATTTTTTATACAAAAGCTCCTCAAAAGTTGAAATTATATTGCATATCAAAATTTTCAAAAAAACAAATTTTGGATTTTTAAAAAAAATTTAAAATTTTTTTTTGAAAAATCGATATTTCCAAAACGGGTAGATAATTTTTTCGAAATTTAATTTTTTATTCAACATAAATAAATACTAAAAAATTGTGTACCAATTTTTGTTCTTAAAAATTTTTACAAAATTTTATATATAAAAAATTAATTTAAAAAAAACCGCTCCTACGATTTTAATTTTTTTTTCTCTGCAAAACTAAGATTAGTTAAAGAAATCAGATACTATACTTGTTTTAGGTCTCAAAACAATTTAAGAAGACTTTTTTAATAAATTTATTTCGAATTATGTTGATTTTTATTAATTTTTCAATTTAAGCTCTATAATGTATAATATTAGTTTAAACTTAAGGCTCCCATAAAAAATTATTTACTTTTAATACGCTCAATCTTTTTACTACAAGAGCAAGTTTGTGCGATCCAGTCGTGCGTTTCATTTTTTATTGAATTATTAAGAAGCAATACTTTTTTTTAAATTTTTTTAATAAAAACAAAAATTATAACAACAAAATTATGTAAAAAAAAATCTGCCATTTCAAGAGTTTTTAAAGTCTTTTAGGAAGATGCATAGTTAGATTTCTTCAGATATTAGTACAACTTCCGCTGCATGGTTAAAATTTGTGGAGTAAATAATTATTTTTATAAAAACATATACATACATACATAAATTCATTTAAATTTTGCATCAAGCACTTCAAATTTAAAATGTTTTTGTTTTGTCAAATATTTTATTCTAGCCATAGAAGCAACAAGTACAAACAACTACGTTATGACTTTTATTTTGTTCTGAAAGAGCTTACGGTGTTAATATAAAAAAAATAAACTTGGTATGTAGATTTTGTTCTGAAAGAGCTTACGGTGTTAATATAAAAAAAATAAACTTGGTATGTAGATTCTTACTATTATTAATTCAACTGTATAACTTGATCTTTTCAGTTGCAGGCAAGCTTTTCAAGAAAGCTTTCACCATAACTTCTATCCATAATACACATGCTTCCTAGGCTGCTGAACTGTATTATTTTAAATGTCTCTTTAAAGCAAAAAAAATTTGTATATGAATGAAAATTTCATAAATTAAGTGACTATATACATATGTACGTGAAACTTACGGCAAATAACATGGTCCGTCTACGATTTAAAGTTAAAACTTTTTGAGAAATTCAATAATGATAAATTACCTTTACAACGTATGGATCTGGATCCCACACATATTGTGTACTTGTATTCGTGAGATTAGATAAACAAAGGTGATTTTTTTTTTTTGTGAAAAACGATAACATTTATACCGCCATCCACAAAAAGGTAAATACAATTGTCAGGTATTTGATGGAACATACTCGTAGAAGTTAGTACAATCGTGTATGTGTTTTTTAATACAACGTACATTGGCGAACTGTTTTTACTGTTTTTTTTTTTTGCTTGCCAATTATTATTTAACAATAATATACAATGTTAACTGAATTCACTGGAAACCTAGCTCATCATCTGGAGTTTGGGCATTCACTTGTTATAGTCGCAAAGACTATTGATGGAGCATCTAGGTGAGGAGCTTGCTGATTTATTCTGAAATAAGTGTTCAATGCAGGACGATACAATTATCGGGGTCTCGATTTAGTTTTTACCTATTATGATTTTGTAAAAAAATTTATTTTGGCAGCTAAGTTGGTTGAATGTGGATAGTAATTGATAAAGCACAAATAAAGTATCATAAATTAATTTCATGTTTTTTGTATAAATAAGTTTCGCATGTGTAAGCTTGACGTAAAGGCTGAAACAGTTAAGAAGAACTTAATCAATTTTCCGACAACTTAATTAATCGTAATTTAAATGTCTTAGAAGATTGTAACTTTTCACTAAATTGTTGGTGAGATCGATGAAAAGCTATTAGTTAGCTGGTTAAACATACAAAGAGAGGAGAGGGGAAGACCGGTTTCTCAGAAAGAAAAAAAGGAGCATGAGAAAATTAAGTTCGGGATAATAGAGGATACATCCATAGCAGGAATGAAGCTCGGAAGTTTTACGAAAGGGTAAAAAGACAAAACTGGTTACAAAACTGAAGCCTTCATAGCAGTACAACCCCAATCTGAGGATATGGAAAAATAATTTATGAAAACTGTATAACGACAATTTTAAATTTAATTCTAACGAGAAAATTGTACCTTTTAACCTAGCCGATGGCAACGCGATACAGGCCAAAAATTTCTATTCACTCGGTTTCGATGAAGTTAAATTAGCTTTATCTAAAGCTGTTAGAGCTGACGGTCCTTCTGCCGAGTTATGTGCAAGGCGACAAGTTACGTTTGGATTGGTTAGAAATATGCATAAGCTAATTCGCAGAATAGCATACCCGATGATTGGAACCTCAGAATTGTTTGCCCAATCTTCAAAAACATGACCCACTGACAGCTACAGAGGTATCAGTCATTCGACTTCTTTAACTTCATTCAGGAATAGTGACAAACTATCACGCAAATCGGTCTACCCGTTTAGGCTCTAGCTCGATGTATAGTGGAAGTCAGGTACAGACGCTAAGACCGGCGAACGGTATGACGAAAACGCAGAAAACTGGTACTGGACAAGAACTAGATATATTTTATTAGAAAGCTAAATCCATCGCATAAACTGATATCTTGAAAAAAAAAATTTATGGTGTTATTGCACTGCGAACTTATGATCTATTGTGCCCAACTGATATCTTCATCAGTACCTACCTACATACATATTTATTTTGACAGATTTTTTTAAGCGTTTTAGGTGGCCGTTACTTATTGTAAGATTTAAAAGAATTTTTATGTTTTTATTCGTTTATTTTGTTATCAACTAAATTGTTAACCGAGAGCAAGACCATTATTATCATAGATTATGGCTAATTTCTTTAAAATCTAAATAATATAAGATTTAAAACTAAAGTATTAAATTGTAAAAAGTCTGAAAAATCAAAAAGATAATGACAGAAATTATAAAAGTGTAATATTTTAAATATACACTGCATATTATTAAAAATTGTTAAGGCTAATGGCATTATTAAATATAAATTTTTCATTTTACAGATTTCATATAAACTTGTGCACTTCAAAGACTGCAACAAATCCAGAGTGTGATGTTGGCCTGCGTCTATCTTGCTATTTTCGCGAAGATAATATTGTGCGAAATTCCCGCCAAAATGGATCGTGGGGAGAAGAGGAAACCAACATTCACTTGGACGAGCACACCGCCCGAAATCCAATAGTCTCTGGCGATTTTTTCATGCTGTACATATTTGCAACTGAAGATAAATTTTATATTTCAATCAATAGTAAGCCTTTTTGCACATTCTCACATCGCATTCCATTAGAATCGATTCGAACACTTGAGATTCGAGATCATATTCAAACTATCAAACAAATTGATCATCGAACTGCTTTCCCAATTCCTTGGCCAGCGATACATGCTTCGGATTTTGGAAAGTCTTTTAGCAATGATATTCCGATATTATTTAGTCCCGGACACGTGACTGTTATAACGGCTAGGTGCTTTGACAATAAGAAGGGGCAATTCATCATTAAGTTTACAGAAAGCGATACAAGGCGGGAAGAGTTGCATTTCAGTGTGCGCTTTGATCAGAAAGTAGTCGTTCGAAATACTATGAACAAGAATTTTGAGTAAGTTCATTAATCAACATATTAAATTAAAACTCATATAAATTCATAATTTTGTTTTGTAGATTTGGTACTGAAGAAAGACACGGCGGCTTTCCATTTATTTTTAATCAGCAATTTAACCTGGCAATAGCCTTTACGGAACATGAATTCTTATTTGCCATTGATGGCAGGCCCTATAGCTCGTTTGCTTATAGAACGCCGAATGCGTTGCAAAATTTAGTCGGATTTAAGATAACCTGTATAAATGGACTAAGGATGCATGTTACTCGAGTTGATCATGTCCAAATGGGAGATGTTTCATGTAGAGGATTCGAGAGCTACTCAGCTTATGGTTATGAAATCGCGTAATGTGTGTCTAAATGTTTAATTAAAATTTGCTTTTAGAGTCTAGAAGAATTTTTTTTAATTTAATTTACTTTAATTATTTTTAACTATTTCAAGGTATACAAATAATAATAAGGCCAAAGATGCACAACCAAATGACTGTTCTTAAACAAAACTAAACGGTTTGTGTATTAGCATATATGAACCGTTTAGTGCACAAATAGACTAACTCCATATTTTGAAATTTTTTAGATTTGAGTGTCAAAGCATTTGGAATAGTCATCCAAGTACTTTGACACTCAAATCCAAGATTTAAAAAAAGAATGTAGTTAATCAATTTGTACACCGAACGGCTCAAATATTGGTGCTCTTTTTAATCATTTACCGCCTTCGATTACGATTTGAGACTTGACCTGAGACTTTTTAAACTTAATAATAAAATAGTGATATAATGAAGTTGAAATTTTGCAAATCCGATGGTTTTTCGCTAGTTTTCATGCACCCAGAATTGGTGGACACATGTATTTTCTTCTTTTTTTTCTGACAGTTTGAAGAATACAAACGTGCAGCGACATTTTTCTTAATCTCTAAAAATACCTTAGTGATTGTAATTAGAATTGTTATAGCGATAATTTATCTGTGTTTGATAGAATTTTGGCAAGTATAGGAAAATGAGATTTCAGAGATCTCAGCAATTTCAGTTACCAAAATTACTCAGTTTTGCTGTCGAAAATTTGAGGATAAAATTTGGATTCGCTTCATCAAGTTGTAAGTTCTTTTTAAAATTGAAAAAAAAATATACAATGATACTTACATTTCCCGGAGCAGTTATATCATTACAAAAATAACAACCAAGTTCCGATCCAGGAATGCATCTCAGATCTCCAACATCTACATATTTCGAATTCCCTTCAATCTCCTTCATATTTCCATGCCTCATCACAAGATAGCTATCGAATCCAAGTGCTGCATTTAATACAATCTGAAACCAAGTATCATATATTAAATTTAATTTTCAAAAAAAAAAAAAGAACTTTCAGAAATCACCTTTTTGCTTGCAGCTCCAAGCATTGTTGGCAGCCATCGGCTTTCTCTGGAATCAGTCAGTAAAAATATAACATCATGCTCTTTAACCAAAGAAATAATTTTCTCCAAATCTTCGATAGCACCTTTTTTCATAGAATCACCAATTGTATGACCAGGCATTGGAATTTGCATAACATAACCTTGGGTAATCTTGGAAAATTAAGTTAATGATATACAAAATCACTTAAAAATCATAATAATTTTATGTATATGAATAATATAAATAATTTAACAAACTAGATGCGATTGAATTATTATAAAAATTCGTGATAGACTGCTTGACATTTTGATGGGATCACGGGCACGACTTAAACGTAACCTCGACAAGGCTTACCCCTGCGAAGGCGCGAAACATCTTATCACGCGATAATTATCGGGTCGAATTTCTTAAACATTGCATTATTTCGTTGCATTTTTATTTATTTTACTTGTCTTATTTTGTCAAAGCTTGGACTTTTATTTGGAAAACCCTTTCCCTAAATAAAAAAAATTGCAAATAAAAAAATTTAAACTTACTGAATTTGGATTAATTTCCTTTAGCCTTTCTGCTGCTGTTGTAGCTTTCATATTATTACCTTGTACTGCATCTTGGTGAGTATAGAGATTCTGCCGTACTGGATTCGAAAAACTTATTTTTCCGTTGTCAATCAAAGTTATGTACTTGAATCCCCAACTCTAGATGAAGCGAAAATCAATACTTTTTTCATACAATCAATTTGAGGAAACCTACTAAAAGATTTCTTGCCACAGCACATCCCAGTGTTCCAGCTCCAAAAAGCAGACATTTAGTTTCAGCCATCGTCTCGAAATTCAATTCAGGTACAAGTCTCCATTTCATCAATTTTAAGTTTAAATTTATTGAATTTTCAGCCAATCTGAAAAAAAATCAATTTTCAAAGAAGAATAAATTCTTTCGGGGATTTATGAGGAATTACTTTGCTGGATCCATACTATCCCTCATGGAAACCATTCGAGGTCCCATTTTGTTGTTTTTATTTGGTTCCCAACCAACAAACCTCAAATCATCTATGTACTCATCGTTCTTTGGTAGATGGACTGTCCAAACAACGCTACTTCCATATTTTTTTTCAGAGCTGTATCGCACTCCCAAAAACTTGATATCATTTCCAGCAAGTAATGGACTAAATTTATTCAGTTAAATTTTTGTTAAAATGAAAAACACATCAACAAACAGAGAGATTCGTACCATGATAAGTTTAAAAATGCTGCATAAGTTCTCATTAGCCATGACGGACTATCATATTCACTTGGGTCGGCAAAGCAGAAATACAAATCCTCGATGTTTTGATCCTTCAAATTTTCGTTGAGGTTATTTGGGTCTATAAGATCTTTCAATTCAATGCAATTTTCTTTAAAAGTTCTATTAATTATGAAAAAATTTCGCTTTTGATCTGGAAGGGATTCAATCATCTGAATCATATGATAGAGTTCTGGAAGGTCGGAAAGGCGTGTGGGCTCGGTGTTTCTACTGACTTCTAGATTTGGCTTCATGGGACAGGGGAACGCAAACCAATAGTAGTAGTTGTGCGTTTTTAAGTCCTTAAGGAACAAAACTTGGCTTTAATATTAACTTACATACATAGGTATATTAAAGAGAATTGTACTCACAGCAAAGGATAAAATAATGAATCGAGCCAACAGTCTTGGATCGTCTAGGATTGTTCCTGTAGCTATGTCATCGAGGAATTTATGGCCCTCATCTTGCAGGAGGGCATTTTTATCACATTCCTTAAAATCCTCAATTGTATTTTTGTTGTAAAGGGTGCCAATTGCTGTGTAGTAATTCTTTGGAGGATTGAATGATCTAAAAAAAAATAATTATAAAAAAGTTCAGCATTGGCATCGATAGCACTAAGCATTGCTCACGTGTTGAAAGAACTATAGTCCACCTCTAGGAGGCATGATTTTGAATTGAAATTTGTATAGAATCCATAGACCGGCTTTGCAGCATCCGATAATCGATCAAAATCGATTTTTATCTCAGATAGTTTATGCCAGAATGTTGGACTGACAAAGGACTTAAGTGGTTGGAAAAGAAATACCTCTTTAATATCATTTGATGTCATAGTTTTTTGTAAGTTTTCAGTAAATCAAGATAAATTGTGATGGCTAAGCTTAGTTTTAAATGTTGGAAGAGAAATAGGATTACTCAACACAATGGACTTTTTTTATATTATATATATGGATATATATTTTTATATTTATTGTTTTAGTAAGAAATAGAAAACGTTTTGTTTTTGCTTGCGCGAAAAGTCAAAACAAATGAGCCATCAGCTGTTTGTTTAAATTCAAAATTCATTCTAGAAATGGGATAAGTCACCAAATAACAGTCCAAAAGTGGACCATAGTGGAATAAAAATCACTGTAGTTCTAGCCCCCTATCACACGATGCTAGTTTGGTTTATTAAAATAAAGGCTCTCCCAAACCAACCGATTAATCGCCGCGACAATAGAAAACAATAACAACAACGTGTTGTTTTGTTTGACAACCACGTGTTGTTATTGTTGTTTTCTTTTGTCGCAGCGATTAATCCGCGTTGGTTTGGGAGAGCCTTAAATCTGGATGTAAAGTCCCCTTTCACACGGAGATAATAGTTGCTGGTTTTTTTGACGTTTTCTTTAAATCTCCTTAACAATCTCTTTTACCTTTCACACGAAGATACAAAATCGGAGGAGTCTTGCTGTATTTTCCTTTTAAAATACCTTGGTTGAACGCACACAAACGTAGTGTAAAGAGAAACGTCAAAAAAATCTCCTGAATTTGTTGACCGGGGAGATTTCGTTTCCCCCTCTTTCTTCCTGCCCTTCTCGCCCATGAACTAATTGTTGCCGGCAAATCAGTTGCCTTGTGTGAAAGGGGACTAAGTACTTAAACTGTCCTCCGGAGTGTTGCAGAATAATATCGAAATCTGAAAGGTTTGAAAAAGTTTTCTATGGAATATTTATAATAAAAATGAAACGCTTATCTTGAATGTTCGAGAAGAAGTGAATAAAAAATGTGATCTTTATTTAGTTGGAACAACGGTTGAAGTTTTAGGCCGGCTCCACAATGAAGAGTCAAGCAGGAGTGCATATGTTTCAACACGGAGAGCAGTTTAAAGGCTCTCCCAATACCAACGCGATTAATAAAAACAATAACAACAACACGTGGTTGTCAAACAAAACAACACGTTGTTGTTATTGTTTTCTATTATCGCGGCGATTAATCACGTTGGTTTGGGAGAGCCTTAAATTCAATTCGATGTATTACACATCTGGATTTAAAAATTTGGATTTAACTGCGAATTTAATGAGTGAATAAAATGGACTTGGATTTTTAATTTTTGGATTTAAATTAATTTACATCTGGATTTAAGGATTAAACTAGTAAATAATATGGCCGTTAGATGTTGAGCCCGCATGTAATGAAAACGTAGCGAGATAGCTTATCGGACTGCCACACGAACGCAAGCAAATGGAAATTCCTCGCGTTCAGAAACCTATCCAAGGCGGTGTCAACCTATCCAAAAATTTTCAGATTCGTTTAGTTGTTGTTGCATCAGCTGTTTTTTCACAAGGGATTACAACAACACAAAGCTATCCAGATCGCTTTGGATACAATCCTGAACGAGGCCATTGGTACTGCTCAACGAACACGCTCCTACTGAATGTTCCACATTTCCAATTCATTCCATGAATATTTGACACGAATTCATTTTGCAAAAGTCACAAAAACAGCTGTTATTCACCAGGCACCACCACGGTCCACGACCACCTAGACAAATATTTTTTTGGAACCAAGGGATAGCTTTCAACCTCAAAATATAAGAATTATTTAGTTTTTAAATCAACAAAATAAGTAAAAAACAAAAAGTTTTCGGTAACAAAAAACCAATCGATTTATACAACAGTACAAATTAAACTAATTACCAGTAATCAACAATGAAATTATGTCTAATACGATTCTAAGAACTTTAAACAGATTCAATAAGAAGCAGCTATTGACGACCTCATCACAAAACAAATACCTCCTATCCAGCACAGCATTATACTCCCGACGAAGTGATCCAAAAGATTACGAAAGTGCATTCAAAGTTGTCAAGAGCAAGGCCCGCGTTGAAGGTTAGTGTTTTCAAAAATTTGGCCAAATCAATTTTATGATGCAATACAGATGAATAAAATTTTGTTTACATCATGTTGTTTATAGAAAATGGAGATTTTTTAGGTGGAGAATGTGGCCCTAATTGGGAACTTCTTTCGCCTCGCGGCAATCGTTTCTACTTTCCCAATTCAGTAGGACCTGCGTGGCAAAGTGCGTCTACAACGATACCAATTGAAGTTCCGCTTGAGAATCTAGTTGACTTTGACGGCAAGGTAAAACAATTTTTTTCCACAAACTTTTCTATTGTTTATTTTTATCTGCGACGCAGATCCTCTATGTTAAATTTAATTAAACGAATATACGCTTGTGTTCAATGTTTAACAGTGTCGCGTCCGTCGTTATAATAAGTCAATATTTACGTTGGTCAGATTGTTCATGTGGTATACTGATGATTATGTAACAAATAATGTTTTGTTGTGTTTTCATAAATAGGTTGGTTCTAAGCTGAAATTTAGCGTTGATGAATGTCCTTCCTTGATTAAGAAAAATCTACATGAGTTATTTCCAGCACCGGAAGTGGTTTCTAGCGAAAAACTTAGTTTGATGACTCTCAAGTATGACGGGGATATCGAGCAAGGAGCCAGTAAGGTGGGTTATGATTTTTATTTTGTGAAAAATGTTGCGTTTAATTTGTACATAATAATAATATGTAATTAATAATATGTACAAAGCATTCTAATATTTTCTCAGTTTTTTTACGAGACAATTTGCGATTTTTTTTTAATAACTTTTACAGCTTCAAAAAGCAGTCTGATGATCGGGCTGCTACTCGCCTTTTTAGTTCTAGGACCTCGTAATTCTGACTTGTTTTTGCCAAGAAATTTTAACTCATTTAAAACTTACGGGGTCCTCGTGTTTATTAAAATTCGATTATTCAAATAGATTTTTTTAAATTTCATACAAAAATTGTCAATTTCCTAATTTTATTTGCGATTTAAAATTTAATACAACATACAAAAATTGTCGCTATCGCTACAATGTATTTCATATGCTTCGCGTGATGTGTTGTGGAGCGGTGTGTTGTGTCGAAATCTATTTTGTTACGATTGCGCCATACCCGAGAAAACAATGCTCTTGAAAACAGAATAATAAAAAATAAAAAATTTCAGTTTGTAAGACAGCACGCTTGAACAGTGTACTCTACTCAGTCCACAACACACAAGTTTCTCAATAATTTCAGAACAAGAAGTTTTTAAAATCTAAGCAGAAAACTCTTGAAAATGACAACTCAAATTCAAATTTCGGCCCAAAAGTTCATATAGAAAAAAATAAAATTGTACTAAAAATCGTAAATTAAAAGAATAGATCTATAATTTGATAATTATTTCTTTGTCTGTAAGAACTCTGATCAAGCCAAAATGTCTTTGCTGAAAATGAAACAAAGTGATTTTAAGGCCCAGGTAATACAAAATATGAATGTATTTTTTTTAAATTATTTGGTGCCTCCGTTAAGATGGCGCATAAGACAAGTTAGAAAAAAATAAAATTGTACTAAAAATCGTAAATTAAAAGAATAAATCTATAATTTGATAATTATTTCTTTGTCTGTAAGAACTCTGATCAAGCCAAAATGTCTTTGCTGAAAATGAAACAAAGTGATTTTAAGGCCCAGGTAATACAAAATATGAATGTATTTTTTTTAAATTATTTGGTGCCTCCGTTAAGATGGCGCATAAGACAAGTTAATTAGTTACCATACCTTTACTAAGGCACTGTTGTCTTTTATATAAAAGATTTTACTAACCATTTTTAATACAATTTAAATTTTTTAATTTAATTTAAAACAATTTTGTATTAATTTTAATTTAAGAACAAGATTTTCTTTGATACTTTAATGTGGATTTCACATCTCTATTATTTGCTTTTTCTTTTCAGTTTGTTCTTGCTGCCAGAGAAATAACATCCCGTCTGCGTTTGCACGGCTATTGGGCAGATTTTATGAATCCATTCAGTGGAAAGCCCTTCTACTCTTGGTCGAATGGCAAGAACCTGTACAAAATCGACGATCGTTTTCGTGGCATCGGCATGAAGCTAATCTCACAAAACAATTGTATTATAATTAGTTCGGACAAAGACAGTGCATTCTCAGGAGCCATCTACTCGAATGCACCATCTAACTTCGATTTATTAAAGTCGCTGATTGACGAGCAAGTGTAGGTCTAAATTACATCTTTGTCTTCGTTTTTTTTTTTTTTTTTTTTGTTACGAGTCCAGTGGGTATGCACCACCATAGCTATGCATTTTGATAATGGGAAATTTAAACGAGTTGGCGTATTAATTTATCTTAAGACTCTCAAAACATAAAAGAGCACTTATGCCTGACGGAAATAAAATTCAACATTTTGTCACAAAATGCATAGTTTCTTTAATATCTGGCGCAGATCAGCCGGGGAATATATTGATTTCTTTCTCTACAAGCTAGTGTTACATAAATACATTTTATTTTTGTCTAAATTTTAAATCCTATATAAATAAATATATATGTATATGTTTCGAAATCATCATATTCGATTCTTATTTCATAAAAGAATGTTTCTTCTTGTTTTCCTAACTGAAATAAACATCATCTGAATTGATAAAGCGTTTTAGTAGTTTTTGTTATTTTGCTTGTGGAGAATCTCCGGATGATAGTTTCGAACAATGGCGTTCGATTTCTTTTAACTTATTGATTAGTGACTGCAGCTCCTCAGTGTTGCAGACAAACTCGACAATCGTCTCACGTTCGCCTGTTTTCTCTCGATAATTGCCAAGGTTTACATGGAATGTTAGTTCACCGGAACTACAATCAGACATTGCGGACTTGACATCGCAAACAATCTTCCATTCTACATCGCTGATGTGGGGAAATGCATGGCCGGTGCGGAGAAGTCTCATAAGGAATTCGTTGCGATTGGCGTCGTAAGCTTTAACTAGATCGTCGATGATGATTGCATTAATGGAATGTTGTTCAAGGAAGGTGCGCAGCTTGGTCCCATCGTATCCGTATTTGGTTGCTAAAAAGAGAAGTGTGGCAACAGCAAATTCACTTTGTTTGGCGTAATCAGCATTGGAGGCGTATATTTCAGGGTTGGGGGGAACATCTTCCGGAGAGAAGGGAAAGATGAGTAAATAATCAATTTTTTGTTACGTTTTAATCATGTACTTACTGGCATCAGCATAAAGTGATAATTTAACAGTGCTAGCGATTAGCTTTCGACTTATTTCAGTATTGATTGTCGAGCCTAGATGTTTAAGTCCATCGATAGCGAGTTTACATAATTCTAGGCTCATTTTTGTGCGAATAAATTTGGTTTTATGTTTGCTAGATGAAAATAAAAACAAACTTTATCGAAGTCGGTTTACCACCAGCTGGGTGATGACATTTCAGAAGGTTGACGTTTTGATGCAACGAAAAAGTGTTATACTAAAGCCTTAACTACATGGCCACTTTTTGCAAAATTACAAAAGTAAAGCCTTAACTACATTGGCCAAAAAAGTGAAAAATTACAAAAGTGAAAATTTTCAAACTCATTTTGGGATAGTGTTTCTCACTAGAAAACTCATAAAAATGATGCAGAAAGCTTAAATTTTGGTTTAAAAAAAATTGTGTAGGTATATTCTTTTTGACAAAACAACTGCGCTAGCGGAAAAAGAAATGTTTATTTTTGTAATTTTGCAAAAAATGGCAAAAGGCTTAATTACAAGTATTAAAAGAAGCATTATTGAACGACGAGAAAAAGTGGATAGTAAAAAGGATGTGTCGCCATAAGCGAATAATCAAAAATGTTTTCCCTCAAAGTGAAAGAGATTGCTTGGTGAAAAGCTCTATCGAAAAAGCCATGAAAGTATTTTAAAATTTTGTTTTTGATGATATATTAGTATACAGAACGCGGCCAATGGCCTCGTTCAGGATTGTATCCAAAGCTATCTGGATAGCTTTGTGTTGTTGTAATCCCTTGTGAAAAAACAGCTGATGCAACAACAACTAAACGAATCTGAAAATTTTTGGATAGGTTGACACCGCCTTGGATAGGTTTCTGAACGCGAGGAATGATGCAACAACATACACGTAAGCTGGAAACAAACAGATCGTATAACACTTTCGTTTCAAACAGCTGTGGCCTGGCCACTGTCAAAAAAAATTACTTTTTATTTGCTTTACTTCGTCTTTAATTTTTATTTGTTGATAACAAAATCAAGTAGATATTAAATTTATCTAAAAGTGCACCCATTATTCTCAACATGGATCAACCGGATGATCACTTTCGCTATGTCTATAGTTGTTCCTTAAATCAATACATTCAAATAAAAATGTATGTTTAATAAGTATTTAATTTGTTTCTATTAATTCTGATTTAATTTTTCTTATATCGAAAATCAAAAAAAAAAAAACAAAACAGTGGTACTCTCGAAGGAAAAAAACAAAAACCAGACCATGAAAAGCTCCTCGAGAATAGAATCTTGGCCTTTTCGGGGCTTTATTCGGAGACGTGTCCGCCCTTTCAAGTGCGCTTGCAAGTTTACAACAAGGGCAAGCCATACTGCTTGCCTGTGACGTCCTCGTACAAAGCATTTACAAAACGCTGGAGCTGGAACGAATGGGTATCACTGCCATTGCTTTTCTCCGATTTGCCAAGAACTGCAATTCTAGTGTTGACCATTTTGGATTGTGCTGGTGCCGGGGAAACATCAATTATTGGTGGAACATCTATTTCACTTTTTGGCAAAAATGGTATGTTCCGTCAGGGAATGTACGATCTTAGAGTTTGGCTTGATGTTGAAGGCGATGGCGGGTACCCCTCGAAAACTCCAGGCAAGGGAAAGGAGTCGAGCAAGTCTCAAATGCAGAGATTGGGTAAGCTAGCTAAGATGCATCGCAATGGGCACCTTCAGAAGGTCGATTGGCTTGATCGACTCACGTTTCGAGAAATCGAATTAATCAACGAGAGAGAGAAACGATTATCAAATTATATTTATTTGATGATCGAATTTCCAACCGTTACAGTCGATGGATTCAATGTAAGTGTTAACTTATTGATTCTGATTTATTATGAAATGATTGATTTTATTCTATTTTAAGTACTCGATTGTTTACTTTGAGCCAGAAGGTGACAAGACCAATAAAGTCATATCGAAACCCAGGCTTGTTACTGTTCCTGATTCCGAAATTGAACAGGTAGAAAAATATTTTATATATTTTATATATTGTCACATTGCACTTATCATCTGATCGATACATTATTACTGATCTAGCCTTTGAAATGGTCACATAATCCGCGAAAAAATCTCTTTACAAAAATTCCCATACGAGAATTTCAAAAAGAGAATGAAAAGGTATCGCACGCAAAGTATTTCCGACAAAATAGTATAAAAAACCTTATTGGACTGTTTCATCTTAGTTCTTAGGTTCGTGACGACAATGGTTTGTTCATATTTTTTTTTTTTATTTTATATAATTTTAGTTCAAATCTAATTTTGAACCTATTTGCATTGCTATTGGTTCCTGCTAATAGTTTTATTTTTAGTGGTTTTTCTTAAAACGACACATTAAATCCGTTTGTCGGTTATTTGGGAGGATGGACCCAAATACATTTTTGTTTCTATAAAATTATAATTAAGTCGTAAAGTCATATTGGCATCGAAATAAGGTATTGCTCTTAAGCTTTATAAAACTTAAATTAAAAATTTTCAAAGATTAATGAAACCTATAACTGGCACCTAACTAAAAAATTAAATGAAGTTATTGGTGTGATAGCCCGTTTATGTCAACCAGGGCCTAGTGACTAACAACTCTCAACGATTTACGTGTACGTTTTTTCGGCAGTAATAGAAGGAACCTTCAACTTTGTGCCAAATCCGAACGGCTTAGGCTGGAAAATAATTTTAAAGAGAAAGCTGGTAAAAAAAATAAACATTAAATAAAATATGACAAATAATAAGCCTTCTACATGGGTGTATTTAGTTAGTTTTAAATGTCATTGTCGGTTAGTTAATTGTGCTCTTGTGAATACCTTCACACCCCATAGCGTTTTACGTTATGGGTGTATTTTCAACATAAATATTTGCTTTCAGTTTCGACTTCATTTAATATAGTCTCAGTTTTCTCTAAACTTTCACCCCATTAGTATTCAACATTCTTTTTAATGTTAAGCTAAAAATCGATAAAATCAATTTAAATTTGCTGTGTAAAAACGTGTTTGGGTGTCAAATGAGACCTTTTTTCTATATTATAAATTGATAAATCAATTTCAATTTGCTGTGCCTAGAGCTTCTTACGTGTCAAATAATACACTTTTTGGCTATATAAATTTATTATGACCTTCATTACCTCTGCGTTGTTTATATGGTTCTTTTTACGTGCTTTCTGTTTAAAATCAGAATCAAATTTAATTGGTATCGTTTATGGATAACTGTAAAAACTTCGTTACTAAAAAAGTGGTTTCAAAAATGCAAGGTTATTTCAAGTTATAGATAAAAACAAAAGGATTAATCAATAATTAATTAATTAATTTACAGGACAACTTAGTAGAACGCAAACACCATCGACTCGCCCGTTCGGAGAGATCTCGTATATCAGACCGTGATGCTAAACCAACTGCAAGGTAATGAATTCAAACAGTGCCAGTGAAGATAATTTAATTTATTTTAATTTTAATAGCATCCGTGACCAGCTGCACACAATTGTCTATCGATATCCTCCAACATATGTACTTAGTAGCGAAGAACAAGATCTCTTATGGAAATTTCGTTTCTATCTCAGTTCTCATAAAAAGGCACTTACAAAATTTCTCAAATGTATCAACTGGCAAACACCGGCCGAAGTTCTGCAAGCACTCAGTCTACTTGCCAAATGGGCGCCTATGGATGTGGAAGATGCTCTTGAATTGTTGAGTCCTTCGTTCTCGCATCCCGATGTTCGAAAATATGCAATAACACGTCTAATGCAAGCGCCTGATGAAGATCTTCTTTTATACCTCTTGCAACTCGTTCAGGCCCTTAAATATGAGAACATTAATAATATCATAGAATCTTACAAGAGAATCGCACCCGATAAGCATATAATAAAGTCGCTTGACAATCATCTGTTCGATCAGAGCTCCGCCTCGGATGTAAGTTTAAGCGTTAGTTCTAAGCAGCAGCAAACACAATCAGTTATACAAAAGAGTTCAGTTCAAGTGGAAGTTTTACAACGATCTGCGCCCATGGCGATATCTGTTAATTCAGTTGATGAGGATAATGCATTAACGAATGATTCTATTGCTTCGGTCACATCAGAAGCATCAAATACTCTTATGAGTGATAACAACACTGGACCCAGTGACTTATCGACATTCCTCATTCAACGTGCATGTAAGAATCCCACTCTAGCGAATTACTTTTATTGGTATCTATCAATTGAAGTCGAAGATCAAAAGTCGATGATTCGCAAGCAAGATGAACGAGTACATAATATGTACGCGATGGTATTAAACATGTTCCTTAAAGTTCTTGAAAATGGTAAATTAGCAGCATAAGTTTTATAGTTTTAAACTAAAATTATTTTTTTCTCTTGTGGTTATTTCTAGGAAGTTTGCAACTAAAGCAGATACATACCAATCTTATGAAACAAAAAATTTTTATCGATGAGTTGGTTCGTTTGGTTAAGATGGTTGCCAAAGAGACAGGTAATCGAAATAAGAAAACGGAAAAGTTTAAGCAGCTCTTAGCAGATACTGATGCCTTCAAGGTTAATTTTACGAAGTTTGAAGCTATACCATTCCCATTGGATCCAAATATTTATATAAATGGAATTTTGCCTGCCAATACGTCGCTGTTCAATAGTGCACTTATGCCTGCCAAGTAAGTTTGTGAATCATGCTTTAATGCTAATTTGAGTTCAGATAGTTTTTTTTTTAAATTATTTAATGTTCATTTGAATTACATTTTTATACTTCATTTAAAAACAGTAAACAATAAAAATTATTGTATTTTCAACAGACTAACCTTTGTAACTTCGATAGCATCGCACGAGTACGTAGCTATTTTCAAACATGGCGATGATCTTCGACAAGATCAACTTATCCTTCAAATGATAACTCTTATGGACAAATTGTTGCGCAGAGAAAATCTTGACCTTAACTTGACTCCCTACAAAGTTCTTGCAACAAGTTCGAAACATGGTTTCCTACAGTATATTGATTCTTACACTGTGGCTGATGTCTTGGCAAAAGAGGGAAGCATTCATAATTTCTTTAGAAAACACAATCCGTGTGAATCTGCTAGAGATGGCATTTCACCTGAAATAATGGATACCTATATAAAAAGCTGTGCTGGATATTGTGTTATAACATATCTTTTAGGTAATGTTAAAGTTTTTTGTTTATTTTTTCAGTACTCTATTAATGAATTCTATTTTTATTAACATTAGGTGTCGGTGATCGTCATTTGGATAACTTACTTCTTACAACAAATGGCAAACTGTTTCATATCGATTTTGGATACATACTTGGAAGAGATCCAAAACCAATGCCACCTCCAATGAAACTTAGCAAAGAAATGGTCGAAGCGATGGGTGGTATAAACTCAGATCACCACAAAAAATTCCAGAAACAATGTTATACTGCCTACTTGCACTTGCGACGACACGCAAATGTTATGTTAAATTTATTCTCTCTAATGGTCGATGCTTCAGTTCCAGATATTGCTCTTGAACCAGATAAGGCCGTTAAGAAAGTTGAAGAGAACCTACAACTTGGACTAACGGACGAAGAGGCTGTCCAGCATTTGCAAGGACTGCTGGATGTTTCTATATCAGCTGTGATGCCAGCATTAGTTGAGCAAATACATAAACTTGCACAGTATTGGCGAAAGTAAGACATAAACAGAATATAGATTACATAAGCAATGTTTTAAGAGACATAGTTGTTGTTGTAACAACTATTTATATACTCAAAAATAAAATCAATCTTGATTTACATATTAATTTAAAAGTAAAATTTAAATACAAAATATGTTTAGTCAACTAAAAAATAAATATGTATGTATAAATATTTTCTTAAACCAAAACTCAGAATGATATAGCAACAAAATTCCCTTTTAGATAAATAATCTTAAGTCAGTATATTATATTTTATTTGTTTTTATTGTAATGTGTTAAAAAAAAAAAAAAAGAAATAAAAATATTAAGCATAACACATTTTTAATTCCTCTTGTAGCGTAAAACTTTAAGCCAAATTAATATAGCCGTTATCGCAGATCGCAGCATATTTTCCCGAACTTAGCAAGAAGTTCCTAAAATTTTGAATGGGCCATAGATCAAATAACTAGAAAATCAAAACGGGAATATAAATAATCTTCTGAGAAGTGAGCAAGTATTTTGTATTATTTTTTTTTTTATTATATTTTAATTGAGATATTCTCGGTGAAAAAGTGGTTAATTAAGCAATTTAATGAGGATAACAATGCTATTATACTCGTATGTCAGCTTATCAGTTTTTTTTTTTAAATGCACATTTCATCGAAAAATTCAGATAATCGGCCCTATCGAGGTAACCGTCGGAGCGGAACTCTCTCCAATTTCCTCCGAATCGGAGACATTTTGCTGGTCAGAGAACTACCTCGAAGCAAAATGTCTCCGATTCGTAGGAAATCGGAGAGAATTCCGCTCCGTCGGTTACCTCGATAGGGCCGAATATTCACTCATGATACCTCCTAAATATTAATATATTCAAATCTAAAAATCAATTTATAAAACGAAACATCAAACTAAGCAAAGTAAAATCTATACGCAAAGCATTAAGTTTGCGATGTGCAAAATGTATTGTTATCGCATCAAAACATTTTGTTTTACATTTTGGAACACATCCTATTTTTAATCCGAAAGTAGGTACACCTAATTAATTAATTTTGAATAAAAGGATAAGCATAAATACAGGAAGATATGCCTATACTGATATTTGCTTAAAATGTCGAGACGAATTTTATGAAGAGTGTATAACTTAACTACGTACTTATTTTTCATTGTATTTGCATATTGTTGCAAATAAAATGGGAAAAAACGAAGCCATGTACCAGCTACATATGTAGGTCGAACCCACACAAGAAAAAATTGTATTGGAGGAGGTTTCATCTTCACACAACGGCCACACTGGATACGTGGCTGTTCTTTTAAAACTAGGAATCCCATTCTCATATCATGCTTTTGATTCAAGTTATTAAACTGAACAGTCCTATTCAAACTTAAAATTTTTAAAACAAAAGTTGAGTAGATGTTATAGGCAGTGGTTTTTTTTTCTGCTCGTATATAATTTCATATTATACGATTTGAAATATAAAAAGGATACGAATCGCTGAGAAATCACTTGAAATATTTTTTTCATTAACAAAATTTTCTTTGAAATTCTGCAGATAAATCGAATTTTCATCAGTAAAATTAATAAATGTTTCTTTTGCAATGAATATTTCCTCCAAAGAAAATTTTGCTAATGAAAAAATACTTCAATTTATTTATCATTCGATTCGTATCCTTTTTATATTTCAAATCGTATGATGAAACATAAAATTATCCAAAAGAAAATTTTTCTTGATGCATTTTCCTGATTGCTATAACCGGCCCTTAAAACACCCCTTTCCGATAGGTTTTTTTCTTGTCTAGTCTAGTCTTAATCCATGTATGCTAGGGCCCTACTATTTATGTAATTCGATTCTAAAGTTCAATTCTATTTTCATACAAATTTCCATTTGAAAGCAGAATCGGATTTAACTTTCGAATAAAATCAAAAGTAGAATCGAGTTCCATTAGGGCCCGTAATAAGATACGAACTACCCTGTCCCTATGGGGTGTTTTGAGGAATACTAAAAAGACCAAGGGGATTAAAATAAGCATACATAAAGATTTATTGCTACTATTTATAATAATTTATAATTTTGAATAAACCGCTAAAGGGCCCTACACACCATCAATGTTACTTATCAGGTAACATTGGCGTTTTTTTTTATGGAAACAAGCCTCTACACGTATCAATGAACATTGACAATGTTTTTGCATTTAAATTCTGTTTAGTTGCTTCATAAACTTAAAAGACGAAAATCAAAATAATTTTGAGTTTCGTAAATGTATCAATATTACCTGTGACGAACATTGAAGTACCTACTAACGATCAAGGTTACCTGCATCGAGACTCGTTCAAGTAATATTGTCAGGTAACATTGATGGTGTGAAGGGCCCTTAACAGAGACTAGTTGTAAGTAAGTAGGGTATAAAAACAAAAATCTGAAAAAATAGAGAGGTTTTTATTTTTCATTTGAAACCAATGGCCACATAAATATGAAGACCTAAAAAAACATATAATAACCACCCAAATACTAATACATAGTTAAGTTACCCAAATAAGCTTAAATTCTTTCCGTGATTTTTGTAGGTAAGGTACTTCCCCTAATTTGTTTTGTTTTTCCAGTTTTAACCATGTATTTTATTGTTAATTTTGTATTTTTCTATCGCTAATCAATTTTTGTGTGTAAGATATAATAATTTGAACATACACTCTTAAATGTATACATGCATGTATGTATGTTAGTATAAATTTTCTAAAGGTCAAGTATTGTTAGTAAAAATATAAAAAAGAACACATTAAGGTATTATAAATATGTATGGCCATGAAAAATTTGTGTTTAGCTTTAAAATTCAAATATTCACTCCGTAAAAATTGTGGCAAAATGTATGTGTGTCTTATAAAAATGGAATCAATTCTTTCTTCTCACTTCTCAGGCCGGAATTTTAAGCTACTCGTAATTCGAAGCAAATTTATTAAAGACTACATTCGTATAACCCTCAGTGAATCTTTTGTTTCTCAAAGATCGTATGGAGAAATCAATTTACTCAATCCTTGACTCTGGTTTTATGACATTTTTCATGATTTGGGTCCCATCACTTTCAAAATTATTGTTTTAGTTGGTGCAGGGACATAAGGCCCAGGGACATAAAGCCCAAATTTTATTTTTGGGACTTATGTCTCACTTGAGTGGGACATAAAGCCGAAATTTAATTTCGACCTAACCCCCAAATAATTTTTGTTAAAAATGGGACATAAATCCCAAATTTTTAAGATGCATAGAAGAGTAAAAATATTTCGCATTTTAATACAATAAACAATTAACTTTTGGGTGTTTTATTTGAACGAAAATTAGGAAAAAAAAAGCACGATTACGAAAACTCAGGCGCCGCAAAACAATAACGGTTTTGTTGGGGGGTTTAATGTAATCATCTTTTACTAAGGGGGGGGGGGGGGGTCTAGCACCAAGTAAAATAAACTTTGCATGCACCCAACCTCGAACCTACCCCAAATCCTATAGTGGGCCAAGCAGGGGGGTTGCAGGGGGCAACATGCCCCCCTTACATCCCTCACTATTTAAACACCGCGTATTAACGTGAGGTATGTAAGGGGGGCATGCTGCCCCCCTGGTGGGACTTAACGCCCAAATTAAATTTCGGCTTTATATCCCACTCAAATGAGACATAAGCCCCAAAAATAAAATTTGGGCTTTATGTCCCTGCGCCGTTTTAGTTGCCTTTTTAAAAAACACATTTCGTTCTGTTATTAATTTTTTCTAAAAAAAAAAGAAAACAGTGCATTCGCATATTTCCGATGTTCTACGTAAACGAAAATGTAGCGAAGTTCAGTCCATTGAGAATTGAGATGTTTATTCTTTAAAGCTGGCATTGAGCACATTACTTTTGGAAAGATTGATTAACATTTTATATATCAATTATTATTGAATTTAAGAGGTTTCCCGCATGGGTCAGCAAGTCATAAGAATTCATAAGTTAAATGTATATAAATAGCTTTACTAATTTCTTTGTCTATTATATATATTTTTTTTTACCGGTAGTATAAGTTACCCTTATGTTTTTCTAGTACCATGTATATTCGTTATCTAAACATTCTTCATTATCGTTTAACCAAAAGAATTACCGCATTTATATTCTCACTAAAATAAAATTTGTTTAGTTCACCATGAAATCGTTCGATGCTTTAATCGTAGCTTTTTTATTTGTATCAGCGTCTAGTGAGCCTCATTTAGAGGTTAACTATCGCCTTTCAAAGGATGTTGTTCCAATAAGTTATAATATTACAATAAGACCATATTTTCTACCCGAAGATGAAGCCAAACTTTTTACTTTCTATGGAGAAACATCCATCGTGATTAACACTAAAAACTCCAGTATTCGTGTATTTGCTCTGCATGCTGACTATTTGGATTTTACCTTGATTGATTTATATTCAGCAAGGGGGAATAAAGTGAAATTTTCTATAGAATATGATGGCTTAACTAATAAGCTTATTTTTAATCTAAAAGAGGAACTCGTGCCGTCTTTGGATTATATAATACGTTTTAATTACACAGGTCTAATTTACGATGGTTATGAAGGACTTTTTCGAAGTACTTACATGGATGCTGAATCAAATGAGAGGTAATTGGTGTAATGTTCTGTACTCTACCGAAGCATAATTTTGAGATATTAATTGCACAGATACCTTAAGATTTCTATTACGTCTTGAATACTCTATCGATGTTAAACCAGATTCGTGTATTCCTTTTTTTATTTCTCAAAGATTGATCTTAGCAACACAGCTGCAGCGGATCAATGCTAAAAAACTGTTTCCATGTTTTGATGAACCAGGTTTTAAGGCATATTTTAACATTAAAATAAGCCGCCCAAGGAACTACAGATCTTTCAGCAACACAGTTCTGCTCTCTACAACAATTGACAAGTACAACAACAACAAAAATCATCATTATATCTTTGAAACATTTTGTAATTCAAAATATCCGTAATAGCAATGAAGAAAACCGTTATCTTGATAGCTTTGAAACAACACCATACATGTCGACTTACCTTGTTGCAATGATGATTTCGGAATATGTTCCACGTACAGAAGATACTACTATTTCTATTATTTCAAGGCCTGAATTTTACAACAAAACAGTATTTAGTCATAAAATCGCTAATGAAATTTTGGAAGGATATAACCAACTGTTCGGAATTTCATATGCGGCTTTGGGTAATTCTATTTTGCAGAAAGCTTCTTTGCCTAAATTTGTTCACAATGGAATGGAAAACTGGGGACTTACTATCTACAAGTATTATTTTTTTCAACCAATTAAAATCAAATTGATATTAATTTATTTTTCCAGAGATGAAGTTTTAGTTTTTGAAGATAATAATACAGATTTTTATGGAATGCAATACATGACCACTATAATATCTCATGAAACATCTCATAATTGGTTTGGAAATTCGGTAACCTTTGAATGGTGGGGCTACTTTTGGTTAAATGAAGCGTTTGCAAGATACTATCAATATTTTCTAACTCAAGAGGTATACGAATTAAAAACAAAGGGCCGTATTCATAGTCATTTCTAAACTGTAGGTAAGATAAAAGTAGTATTTTATGACATTTATTTAAATTTTTATTTTAATAGTCCTGAAGTTATAGATAAGACCTATATTCATTGAACTTCAGTTTAGTAAAGCATGAGTTTAGCAAACGACTAATACGACCCAAAGTGTTTATTATACAAAAATATATGTCTACTATTTATTAACTTTCACTTTTTTCTAGCTCTTCCCACAATATGAACTAGACAAGCAATTTACAATTGATCAGATGCATTCAATATTTGATAATGACGCTATGAATTCCACCCAAGCCTTAAGCGAACCAAATGTGTCTTCACCCGATGAAATAGCGAAGAAATTTAGCAGTATTACTTATGTAAAAGGAGCTTCTGTTGTACGAATGATAAAGCATGCAATGTCAGAGTCTCTTTTTCTGATGGCAATAAGGGACTACATCAAATCAAAGTGAGTTTTGAATACCTTTTTAAAAAGAATTTTAAGTCAATAATCACAAGCATATATACAGTACAAAAATCTACTTCATCACGTCTCACTTGCCGCTTGAAAATTAAACATGTTCGAGATATGTGGCATCAGACTGGCACCACACCACCTGCAAAATATCTTGCCACCGCCACTCCACTTTGATCAGCGCGTCTTCATTTGTTTACATAGGTTTTATTAATTTTACCTGCCACTTAATCACCACCCCACTACCACTCCACTTTGCCACCGCTTGAGTGAGCGCCTTGCCTTAAGTAGGTCGTCTCGAATATTGTAAAATGTCAAAATAAACTCAAAGTCTCGAGGCGGGGCTGCTCAAAAATTAAAAACATGCGAGACGATCAGGATTTCTATATTAAATTTGTATCCCTTGTACAGGCATATCCCTGTTTATGTGATAATACTCGGGAGGATCATCATATAAGCCATGTGCAAGAGCGGGCCTGGGCCAAAATTGCTCACTGAAGTGGTGACGAAGTGGAGTGGTAGTAGAGTGGTGACTAAGTGGCATGTGGAATTAATAAAACCTATGTAAACAAATAAAGACGCGCTCATCAAAGTGGAGTGGCGGTGGTAAGATATTTTGAAGGTGGTGTGGTGCCAGTGTGGTGCCACTTATCTCGAACATGTTTAATTTTAAAGTGACAAGCGAGTGGTGACGAAGTAGATTTTTTTTAATTCTAGAAGATACTTGTGATTATTAACTCTAGAACACTAAGGTGGCCTGTACCAAACATTATTACTAAGGCGTAGTCTAACAGACTACTTTTGTTTAAAATTAAAAAAAAAATCTTATTAACAACAAAAAACTGTATTAAATCGATTAAACATATAAGTTAAGAACTACAAATTACATTTTAGTGAGTTTTATGAACATTTGTTATGACCTGAGACTCCCAGCAGACTTTCCGCTGGTGGCCTCCACAAATGGCTTGTGAACAGAGACACCAAAAGAACTTCATCTTGCACCTTTGGCAGAAGGGGCATATTTTTTTTCCTTGTTGGGTTTGTCCTTGGTTCCGATTTGGGATATCTTCTTTTAGGATATACTTAAGTTTAGGTGTAGTCCACACAACTACACAAAAAACTCTACAAGAACGTTAACACTAAGGCGTAGTCCACCAGACGACGTGACAAAAATTAACGTCAAAATGGCGTATAAAAGAAAGCTTCCACGAAGGCGAAAAGCTGTCTAATTTACTGGCTAAAAACACACTGAAGGTATATAGAGTCTGTGAAATGTAGAGTGAGGGGAAGAGGGTGAACATAGATTTCGGCCCTATTCACGTCGTCTCACAGACAACCCCTTAGTGTTCTAGGGTTAAGTATGAGTGGCACCATATGTAGTTTGCTGCCTCAGTGCGCATTAGATCACTTTCATATCACTTAGCCACCACTCCATCGCCAATGCACGTTTTCACCATTCCACTGCCACACGCTACTTCACTCACTCCACTTCGTCACCACTTCAGTGAGCGCCTTGCCTAAGGTCTACTAAATTGAATTCGATTTTTTTTCGATTAATTCAATTTTTTTGACAGGGCATGTTTGTTTTATTTTGTTTTATGCCTCATATCTTGGAAAATCTTTCTGAAAATGGAATATTCAACTCAAAATTTGTAGATAAAATTATAGTCAAATTTAATTAAATTTTTTTTTAATTATTATTTTTTTTTTTTTTTGTGAAAAACAATTCTTTTGTTGATTTTTGTTTGGATTCTTAGAGGATTTAAGGATTAAGATCGTAAATATAAGACCAAACCTTGCGTTTCAACCACTTTTCGATAGTTCTTCTGCTTACTTGAAATCAACTTAGCGGACATTAATTTTTACCAAGAGTACAGGAGCCTTTAATATTATATTGTTGGGTAGCACATACATTTATTAGCCCTGTTCCTTTACTTTGAAACTCTGTGATTTTCTGTGCATTTGTATGAATTTCAGTCCAACGTTCTTTCAAAGTTCATATAAAAAAAATAAAATGGCAGTAAAATGCACAGAAAATCACAGGGTTTCAAAGTAAAGGAACAGACATAATATTTGATATCACGCAAAAACTTTCTTCAGTTGCCCTTGCTCTGCCAATTGAGGGACATCTATTTTAATTTTTCTATGGATTAATCCTCTGCAAATCACAGTTTCACGATGTAAACTCTTGACAGCTACTCGCAAAATATGATTTGTGTTAAAATTCTGCGAACATAAACATGACGTGTCCACTTATTGCGATTTTTGCGAGTAACTATCAAAAAGCGCGAATGTCGAGAGCAAAAATTCAACTTTCCGCGAGATACTCTCAAGGCTATCTCCATTGCGAGTTTGCTCTCGAGGACGGTCTGAGAGCTGTTTTTACTCTCAAATGGACACTCTTCTCATAAAAAGTTATTGTCAAAAATCTGTCAAATTTGTGCAGATGAAAGTGGTGTTTACCTCGCAAGAGGTAGTAGCCCTGAAAAAAAAATTAAAGTGGAAGCTGCTGGTATTGAACACAGATCACTGGCATGACAGTCCAACGCACTAACCATTACGTCTACTACTACTCAATGCGCACAAAGACTTTAAAAACGAACATTCATCCATTTTTGTAAAGAATGAAATTCTGCAAGCGCAAGAGAATGTAAATGTATACTGTATAAATTTCCGGAGTTTGAAAAGCACGATTGGTTTATTGTGTTTTAAATTTTCAATTGGTTTCTCTCTGAGAGTTACCACATTTTTTAAAGAAGATTTTGGTTACGGTTTGAGATTTATTTATTGAAAAACAAAATATCGATTTATTTTTTATTTTTTAAAATATCTCTCAATGGTTAAGCTTTTTACGAAAAAATTAATGGAAATGGTCAACCTTTAACCTTTTTCGTAGAAAATAAATCAAAAATGGTTAATTCGAACAAAAAATTTGAATAATATAACTAAGCGACCTAGCGACTTCAAAATTGCATATTCGTAATCTAGGAAGTGCCACCTTTCAATTGATGCATCGCATTATATAAAAAATCGACTTTTATCTTTAAATGCGATTTGCGGCTAGGCTAAACTAGACGTCCTAGAGGCATCAAAGTTGGCATCTTTTAACTTGACTTGCGGCTAAACTAAGCGACCTCAAAAATACATATTCGTGATCTAGGAAGTGCCAGTAGTTCTAAAAAATCAATAAAAAAGTTGGTAAAAAAAGTTCGTTTTTTTTTTCAAAACTTTCAAAAAAGGCCGGGCAAGGTGCTTTTAATAAAAAAGATTGTAAAGAAAAATTAAATTTTTGGTTAATGGGTATTTTGGCCAAGAAAACTGTTCACATTGGCGCCTGCCTGGCGACTGATCACCCCCTAAGCGGAGCAACGGATTTGTATATTTTTTTAATTTATGGTATTAAATTTCGCTTATGATAAACTCTCAAGGTTTTTTTGACCCAAGATTGTCCTTTTTTGTCACTAAAAAATAAAATTTAAAGATGAAAATCCCCTTTCAATTTTGAATTCAGTCGCTGGGACGCCAAGCAAATATGTCAGGAAACTTGATGATGGTGAATAAAAAGCCTAATAAGCTGCATTTCAGCATGCAGTGCTAACAAAAAACTAAGGGCCATACTAAGAGACATTCTGATTGATAAAATTGCAGATGAGATTTTTTTTTTCTCTCAACGATAAATCTCACTTGTTGACCGAAACATAAAAAAAAATCAGAATAAAGGTTTCTCTCAGACCTTGACCCAAAAAATTTTTTTTTTAGAATAAAGGTTATTTTGTGACTTTTATTGAAAATAGCAACAAATACGAGTTATTAAGCGACCTTTTAAAGGGTTGAGATTTATTTCTGATCTCTGCACAATTAGTCAATTGCGTTTTAACTTTAAACATTTTTCGGAAATAGATATTATTAATTTCTTTTTCCCGAAGTTTCGAAAAAACTACACTCTCAGGTCAGATTAAAGATCTGGCATTATTTCGTTTTATTAAGTTCAATATTTTATTTGGTTAATATTTTATTTGACCCTGTTGGAGCCTTTGTTGTGATATGGTATGCATTTATGATTTGTTTTGTGTTTCATTAAATAACGGAAAGTTTATGCATGAATTTGCTTTAACAAAAACCGCACAAGTATAGCTTTCATTAAATTAAAATTTTACAAAGAAAGTCTTATTTAAAAAAAAATAACTTCATAAAATCATGCACGTATCGTTAAAACAATAAATTAAAACTAAAAAACTCTTTACCATTTATTTTTATTCATTTAGTCTAAACAGTTCTGTCAATCCATCACATCTTCTAAAGTATTTAAAAAAATACTGGCCATCACTTCCAAGTGTTGATGTTGAATCCTTTTTCTGTGACTGGACGGAGAAGGTTGGTTATCCTTTATTAAATGTCACACTCTCTTCAAATCAAGTTACAATCCAACAAACACGATACATATTCGATCCCACTGACGGAAGTGACACATCCCTTCGTTATACAATTCCCCTAACATATACTACAAACGTCAAGGGAGATTTTAACAGCACTTACCCTATTTTATATTTTAACAAGGAACAACAACAAATTGTTTTGAATTTCGAAGATCCAATTCAATGGATTATTTTTAACATACAACAAACCGGATATTATAGAATTATGTATGACTTCAATCTTAGCAATAGGTTATACAATGCTCTGCTCAAAAATAACTGGTCCGATATTCATGAATTAAATCGGGCACAGTTTGTAGATGATTTATTTGCACTTGGCAGAGTTGGACTTTATAAATATGATGCAGTATTGGAGTGGCTTGAATATTTACAAACCGAAACGCACTATACACCTTGGAAAGCAGCTATAAAAGGCTTCACATTTATTGGACAATTTTTAACTCCCAAAGAGCATATTCTATTTGGTAAATATATTTTATTTATCACAGACAACGTGTTTAAGAAATTGGGCATAAGTGCATTGAAAGAAGAGTCTATTCTCGATGTTTATAACCGAAATCAAGTTCTAAATTTGAATTGCAAATACGGCAGAGAGAAATGTACAGATATCATGAAAATTCTGAGAGAATATCTGAATAATGGAACAATGATACCAGTTAATATAAGATCAACGGTTTATTGCAATGCAATGAGAGATGCTTCGAAAAATGATTTTGAAAAATTGGTCGAGAGATTTAAGTCTGAAAAAATACCGAGAGAAAAGCTAAGAATTCGGAATGGTCTTGGATGTATTCGAAATTTGAAAAATATCCAGAAGTATTTTGATTTAATTCTTAGCGATGACATACCCGTTGAAGATAAAGTTGATGCAATTACTCCATTATTTAAAGAGAACCCGGAAAACGTTTGGCCTGTATATAAAATGATAACGACAAGAATGGCTGATTTGGCCGAAGCGTAAGTTACATAATAATATTTCTCTCTGAATCACGTGTTAGTCAATGGAATAGGAAACTTGTCTTGTTTCTTATTCCTAAACTGTAAATTGGATTGATACGACTTATAGTGATGGTTATGAAAATTATCGTATTTGCAATTTAAAATAAAAGAGTTAATAAAATTTTATTGATTTTTCAGGCTAGGAAGCTGGTCAAATACTGCTGAGCTTGTGGGTAAAGTTGCCATCCTACTTACCACGACAGAACAGAGAAATGAATTTGAAAAATTCATAAAAACAAACGAAAATGCATTTGGTTTATCGAAATCGATCCTGTTTGATGCATTGAAACAGCTGGATTATAATCTAAATTGGTCAAAGAGACATTTAGTTCCATTAATCCATTATCTTGAAGGAAACTTTAGCTGAAATTCATGTTTAAATTTAATTAAAAAATGTGCAGATCAAAACAATCAAAAACACTTTTCTATTGCAATAATAAGCTACTAAATATTATAGAAAATTTATTTTCTAGATTTGTCTTCTATTTTTTTTTTTCTGTAAAAAAACAACAGTCTTCTCAGGACAAAGGCTTATCTAGTGGTAGTCACTCAATAAGCCTCAAAATATAAATATAAAAAGCCCGTTTAGACCATGGATAATGACATGCAAAGCAATCAATCATATCGAAATCATGAAATTAAAAAAATAACACGTATACGCCATAGTGTACCAAAGTGAAAACTGCATTGGTTTTTGAAGTTTGTACATGTTATGTATATTTCCACTTTTAGTACCTCATAGCATAATATTTTAATCAAAATGTAGGTACTTTTACTGCGGAATTAATCTAAGTCAAGTATTCAAAGTTATAGTCAACCAAAACAAAAATACCGGGTTTTTGTTTTTGATCTTCCTATTTTCCATTTTCTCAAAAACTAGACTACATTATGACATTTCGTTTTCAATTTTTGACTAAAAATTGATGGGAGTATTGAATATTAAAAATAAAAATACTATTAAATAACGTAAAATTTTGAACAAAATCGGTTTGAACACAATTTAAAATTTTTTTTTTTTCAAAAACTTAAGTTTGAAAATTAAGTTTAAAAAAACTGTTCACTAAAAGAACATAATTTATAAACAAAATGGAAGCACATATTTCTTGGCTTAACAAAAAAGTATAGCAAGTCGTTTTAGCCATTACCGATGTTTTTTAATAATTTTTTTTCTGTATTAAGTCAATTATTTTAGAAAATTGCTCCTCCTGTTATTTTCAATTTTCTCAAAAGCTAAAAGACATTTTAGCATCCGGTTTTCTGTTTTTGACTGAAAGCTAATAAGAGCATTGAATTTTGAAAACAAAAATTATACTTAATTACATAAAATTTTGAAAAAAATGAGTTTGAATCTTTTTTTACATTTTTTTTTTTCAAAATTTCGAGTTTGGAAATTAATTTTTCAAAAACTGTTTACTAACACAACGAAGAGATTCCCCACTTTCCAAAAAGGTATAGCATAGTACCGTTGTTTTAAAATATTTTTTTTTGTTTTAAGTCAATTTTTTAGAAAATTGCCCCTCCTGCCTAAACGGAGGAAAATAGACCCCCCTTCCCATACGATTTCCTACTCGCTCCAGCAGTTTGGTGCATCTTATACTGATCACCCTGTATACATACATGTTTTTTACATACCAGAAATCAGTAACGGCACTTCAAAAACTCAAAGTTTCGAAAATGTAGGCTTTTCGTAGACTACTCTTATAAAGCTAATTTTATCCAATTTTCGTTTACAAAATTTGTTTTCTAGAAGCTACATATTATTCAAAAGATGTCAATACTTATTGGTTTAATGACATTACTTATTGGTTATTGCGACTTCAAAAATACACTTGTCAAAACAATTAAGGGAACAAAAGAAAATCATTTATTTTAGTGTTTTTTGAAGAGCTGTATCTCTGTGAAAAGTGGTCGTATTGAGATGAAACAAAAAGAAATTTTAGCAAATATTTTATTTAAGGTACCGTTATTGCGCAATCATAAGAAGCAGCCCGACCCAATAATTTTAATTTTTTTTTTTTAACATTATTGTCGTTTTCTTTGAAATTTTTTTTTGAGCCAATTTAATGTTTTGTTTCGATAACTTGTTCATTCAGCTTAAAGTTCGTCTTTTTTCGTCATTCTATAATTTTTTTTTCAGAAGAATATCTGGCTTTGAATGAAAAAACAGACTTTTGACTTTGACTATCAATATCTTCGCAAGGAATGACGACACGGAAAATTTAAGGGTAGTTTTTAAAACTGGAATTAATTCAGTGTCGTGCTGTTTCTTATGATTGTGAAATAATGGTGCCTTAAAAATACATTTTCTTTTTCAATACACAATTATTAAGCTTTAGAATGCTTTTTGTTTCATCTCAATACGATCACTTTTCACAGAGATACAGCTCTTCAAAAAACACTAAAAAAACGTGAATTTTTTTTGTTCCCTTAACTTTTTTGACTAATGTATTTAACTAGATACAAAAATATTTCTAGTTTTGAACAAAAAGAGCAGGTACATTACGTGCAAAGCAGTAGTTCATTTTGTTTATTTCACAAAAAAAAAAAAAACAATTTTTTTTATTTTTTATATTTATTTCTTTTTTATGAAAAAAACATTTTACTTAAAGAATTCATTAGTTTTTTACTGTTGCACCCAAACGGTCCTTTATAGAAGTTTCTTGAAATTTAAGTTGAATCAATATCAAAACATAGTTTCCTATTCCAAGAAAGAACTGCAAAAAATTATACATTATTCAAATACAACATTACTAATTTTTTTTTTAATTTTTAGTATAATTTTTATAACACTACAATTTATTTTTAAATAAAATATAAAAAATATTATTTGTTAGTAGTTGACTTTTTATAATGTTATTTAAAAATTCTTACCGCATAAACTAGACCAAAATTCAATTGCAAGGCGCTTCCAATATAAAATTGAAATTCGTTAAGTTTATTCCACATAACTAGCTCATCAATTATATTTTTTGCATCTTTTGAAGTACAGTGGTCGTCGTAAGTTCCTATAATTTGGAGACAAGATTTAAGCTGAAAATAAAAACAAAATTTGTATCGAAAATGAACTGAGAAAAAACGTACTTCATATTTTATTTTTAGTGTTTGATTTAAAATTTATAAGAACATTGAATACTAAGATCAAAATTAGTAAAAATAATGGCTGCTAGCTAGGTATATATGATGGCAGCCCAATTATTGCGCTATTTGTTGTCTTAATTTCACTGTAATTTTACTTTAATTTTGACAGCTATTGCGACAGTTATTGTAATTTTTTTGGACAGATTCCCATTATTGACAAAAAAAATCGATTCTGTTTAGAAAAAAACGACTTTTTTGTTGAAAAAAATTCGACATAAGTATTATTTATTTTAAAATTTTGCCGCCCCTAGAAGTGCCGCCCGCGGCGGACCGCCCCCCTTCCTCCCCCTACGCTACGCCACTGAGAACAATGTAAGTTTTTAAGAGTAAGAACCAATATTGAGTCGTACGATTTTATTTCAGGATGCTCACTCAAAGATTGAAGTAAAAAATTGATTTTCATCAAACTATGAGTTTATCTAGAAATTTTAAGAATAAGGGCGTACAAAATTTTAATGCACAAAATATGTCTTTTTATTGGCCAATATTTGAGTGTAAAAATAAAAAAAATAAATTATGGACGCGGTGAACAAAAAACTCATTCAAAGTAGAGGTTTGTACAAATTTCAAACAAATAGCCGTTATTCGAAAACCGTTACGATTTGGTAAAGAAAAAGTTACTAAATCATGAGAGGTCATGACCTCTCCTATCACAATATTCAGTTTGGAGCATTCTTACCGGGACACCCTCTATATATATATATAATTAAGTCGTTTACGTTGTTATATATATTATAATTTGTATTTAACTTACCTCACTGATAGTTTCCCTTGCACAAAATGCCATGTAGACTATTTTAAACATTCTCGGTAGCACAAACATAAATAAAATCAGGTATTCCAAAGCCGAAGCAACTGATTCCAATGCCTTATGACACAATAGAAATACAATACATGAGGTCTGCGTAAAATCATGTACATAATTCACCATTACAGTGTGTCCATAAACATTATTCACTTCATGAATAAGTTCACAATATTTCCTAAAGTGGCAAATTAATAAAACTAAATGTCGTTGTTTTTCTTTGTTCTGATTTAAATCCAGAGAAATATATTTATGGAAAATACTCCGAAACAATCCAAACCGAATTCGAAGGAAATCCATTATACTAATATGAGCATAACTACTTGAAAGTGGCCCAAGTGTACACATGGCATAACCAAATGCCATCAAAGCTACTTGCCAGCATGGATCCAAGATTATGAAAGACGTTGTATAATAGATTCCACAATATAACATTAATATCCTGGTATTGAGACTGTTCTTACGAATCTCCTTGTCATAATTGAAATTCACGTCGAATTTCTCGATGAAAACTTTGTCAAGTTCATAGGCGTTGTTGAAAAATTCAACATGTATGTTCTTTTTAAATTCCATTGAAATCGATACATTGGCATAGGTAAGTATAGAAACTATTAATTCGACCAAGCCTAAAAACTGCATAAGTGGTGAAAGTGCTAGTATGCTCTTCGAGTATTGATCAGAGTACACTTTGCATAACCATCCGGTAATGAAAGATCCCAGGCCAATAAGACGTCCGATATTTGTAAGTATAATGGTCAAAATAGAAATCTCAAGATTTTGTTGGCCATTCAAACGAAATGACAAACACCCAGTTGCGAAAAAAGGATTAAATATCGAACAGAAGCACTGAAAAAACCTTTTACTGTTCGAGCGCATCCTAAAATAATAACTAAAATAGTACAATTAGAACAAAATGAATAACTGATATTTCGTGCAAGAGAGTTAATAGTATTTTAATTGGTTTCAAGTAATTGATTTGATATAATCAATTAGAAATATTATCCAGGTTATTATAGGCGAAATTATCCCAGAATTTAAAAAGAATAAAGTTATTTTACTTCATAGAAATTACATTATTAAGTGCTTCTTTAGTTGTGAAATGCACGTTTTAAAAGAAAATATTTAATATTATTAACCTTAATTTTTTTATAGCATTGCAAAGAATTTTAATGATGCGAACAAGGGGATATGTCATTTCTTAAACCTCTAAAACAGTTGTGTTGTGATACTAATGATTTTATTCTGTAATAAATTATTTCTATTTTATGAAATCAGGAAGCTCGTCTAAGTTAACCAGCTTTTAACTAGGGTATATCCAAAGGAGTAAGATAATTGTACTTTTTTCAAATTTAACCTGCCATATTTTTTGTAGAGATGTACCTACATATATACAGGATGGGGTGATTCACCTACGACGGTGTAACAAAAAGCTAGAGCGTGTAGGTTAAGTTGACATAAGAAAAATAAAACGCACGACTGGATCGCACAAACTTGCTCTTGTAGTAAAAGTTTCTTCGAATTTTAAAAATTGAGTGTATTATAAGTAAATAATTTTTTTATGAGAGCCTTAAGTTAAACTAGTATTATGCATGTAGCTTAGAGATTAAATTGAAAAAGTATTAAAAATCAACATAATTCGAAATAAATTGATTAAAAAAAATATTCTTAAATTGTTTTGAGACCTAAAAAAAAGTACACCATCACCATTTCTTTAACTAATATTAGTTTTTGAGAAAAAAAAAATTAAAATCGCAGGAATGGTTTTTTTTAAATTATTTTCTTATATATGCAATTTTGTAAACATTTTTAAGGAAAAAAAAAGTGGTGCACCATTTTTTAGTATTTATTAATGTTGAATTAAAAATTAAATTTCGAAAAAAAATTCATCTACCCGTTTTTTAAATATCGAATTTTCAAAAAAAAACTTTTTAGAAGCTTTTGTATAACAAAATCAATTTAAATCGGTTATACAGATAAGGAGATAGTCCAAAATAAAAAAAATGGTTCTATGAGAGGTACTGTTAATAATGACTAACTGTAAATTTTGTTTCCGATAAATTATAGACCGTATTAAAATAAGTATTCAGAACAATTTTAATCAAAATCATAGGAGTCGTTCTCGAGAAAATTTAGATTTTCTGTGACGGTTTTTTTAAATTTATATAAGAAGTAACGTCAATGCAATAAATCGTCGGCTGGATGCTATCTTGTTCAATGTCCATTTTTCAAAATGTTGGGAAATCGATTTTTAAAGTTCAGATTGAAATTTTTTGTTTATATAAAACAATTTTTGATTGGTATTGATTTTTTTCTGAAAGTTTTGACAATCTTGTTTATAAAACAAGTCACAGAAATTGTCTTTCTTTTATTTTGAATTAGTTATAAATTAAAGTCAATGAGGAAGTCATTTTGGATATTGAACAAAGTTATATGGAGTGACAACAAGTAGGTAAAATTTTTGGATATTGAACAAAAAAACTCAATATTGAACAACATAGAACAAAACACAAAAAGAGAGGAAACATAAAGTTGATTATGTTATATAGAACAAAAAGTTGTTTTATTGTTTAAAGCTGATTTAATAAAGAGTTTTGAAAAAAAAAGAAAAACATATCGTCGTCGTTCTATGAAAACTCCCTAAGTCCATTTTTTTAAATTTTGTAACATTGACATTTGTTATGGAATTTTACTAACAATAACTTGAAAATTTTTGAGTTTGATAAATTTTATATTTAGAATAAATGTAGCAAAAGAGTTGGGTACTTTTTACAAAAGTTAAATTTTGGTATTTAATTAACTATGCCGTGTTTATGAAAGGTTCTTCAGTTTCTAAAGAAATGGACTTAGGGAGTTTTCAAAGAACGACAACGATATAATGTTGCAATGTTTTCTTTTGGAGCGAATCAATATCATGTTGGTTTAAGTAAAAAGACTTATTTGTTTTTCAATTAAAATCTTCATTTTATCAAAAAGTTTAAAAAAAATACATTCTTCTTTTAGGAACGAAAAACAAAACAAAAATTGATATTATTGAATTTGTGAACTACAACAACAACTTAAAGGCGCTACCACCGATTGCTTACGAATTAATTTTTTTGGCATTTTTAATTCGTTTTATTTTTGTTTGGCTGGAGATATAGCTATTTCAAGGGGTGCCAAAAGCCTTATGATCAGTCTCCTTTATAGTGGTGCTGAGCTTAAGGCCTATCGCCCATTAAGCAACTTTTTGTTGCTGGGAGTTGCCGGCAACAAAGAGCAACAAAAGTTGCTTGCCATCGCCCACTAGGCAATTTCTGAGCAACTTCGTGGGACTAGACTTTGACTTTTGTCGCCATATTTTTTTTGTGATGGCTGCTTTCCGGTTGTCTGGCTATGTATAATCGTAGGCTGGCAATGCGAAATAAATTTTTAAATTATTATATTATTTATTATTATAATGTGTATGTACTCACATTGTTGAAAAAAAGGAAAGCACATTCCATTTCCAGAAATTCGCCAAAATGACAGAGGGTAAAAAAGAAATGCACGCTATTTTGGCATCCACAATGTTAAGCGGAAACGCCCTTTTGACATAATATTTTTGACAAATAAGGGTGCCGGCAACAAAAAGTTGCCCTGTGAGCGAGGGTAAGTAACAAAAAGTTGCCGGGAAAAAAGTTCCGCGAGCAACTCCGAGCAACAAAAAGTTACGCAACTAAAAGTGGCCTAGTGGGCGCTCTCCCATATAAGCTAATGTAGTTGGATTGTGAGCAACAAAAAGTTGCCTAGTGGGCGATGGGCCTTAATCCAATTTTATTTGAAAAACTTTCTACACATCATGCGGTATTTGAACCCGCGCATCAGATTTGCTCAGTCTTCGAAGCTGTGTGCACTATACGCACTCTGCCACAGGACGCGATGTGAGGTTTGTTTATCAAAGGCACTTGGAGCATCAGCATTTTTATAAGCACTTTTAAGTATGCTGTCTTGTTCCGCCTTCATTTTTCTCCATACCTTATTTCGATAGACTATACAATTCGTAGTACGTATCAAAGGGGGAAAGGTTGGAAGATCCCAAAAAAACAATCTCCACAGACAAAATCCCCAAGAGAAAACCGAGCAAAGACAAAATCCCCAAAAAAAATCCCTAAAAAAAATCCCCAGGAGAAAATCCCAAAAAGAGAGATCGCGCGATTTAATTGCTTGATTCACTGCTTTCACACATTTTCTTTTTGGGATTTTCTCCTGACGAAGCGTTTATATTTTTTAATACATTCATTTTTGTATTTATTCTAAAATTTCCTTATTTAAACTTAAAGACATTGGTCTTATTAAATAGATTTTTGGCTGTTTAAACTATGTCTAAGTATTTCGAAACAGTCGGAAATATGCTTTATTTAATAAAAAAAAATATTGCATTTCTCAAGGTTTAGACAATAAATTACGTTGTCTAAAGCAAGATAAAACGAAAAGTCACTTTAGCAACAATTAGAAATGTTTATTAATACGACCAAATTTTTTTTAACGCACTTTACCTTTATTTGATTTGAGATATAGTGGCATCAAAAAATATATTGGGGATTTTGTAGTTTGGTCGCCTGTCCCCATGGGGATTTTGTCGTGTTGGATTATTTTTTTATGGGGAATTCGTCCGATTAAAAATGTGTTTTTTGGAGATAGCGTATGTTACCCCAAATATTAACATAGTCTAGTATTTAAAAACTTATGTGTCTTAGGGCTATTTGCTGAAACGAAACTTAAATATTTATGTTCAACTTAAACGCTTATGTGACAGTTTACGCTGAGGAAAAAGTAGAACATAAAGCGCTTAAGTTGAACATAAATATTTAAGTTTCGTTTCAGCAAATGGGCCTTAATAGTCGATCTTTACCACAATGCACAGCAGGTACTGACGTGCTTATCAACCAAAAGATAAGGACTGAATGAGAATATAAGGAAAACAAATGCAACAACGGTGATCTCGTTTGATATTGAACAAAAAGGTATGAAAGTATACGGTTGGATATTGAACAAAAACTAAAACTAATTGGATATTGAACAAAATATAAATGAAGGAAGTACATACGCATATTGAACAAAACATCCAAAATTGTGGATATTGGACAAGATAGAAATTAAATAATATTTTTTTTTTAGGTATACTAACAATTGTTCAATATAATACAAAAAAGATGAAAGGCAGTTTATTGAACAAAAATGACATGACAAGTCGTTGAAAAAGTGTCATATTGAACAAAACAGTTCTCTGTAACTTGAAAACTAAAAGAGATAGAACAAAATGGTTTGCGCCAAACGAAAGAGCGTCCCAAAATTATGAAGACTGCATACCTAACTCAATTTCGTAAAAAATGGCCTTTAGAACAAGATAGCATCCAGCCGACGAAATATTCTAGATAATTTTAAAAAAACCGTTCGATACCATAAGATTTGTAAAACTCAATGGAGTCGTTTCCGAAATATGTACTTGATTTTCAAAAAAAAAATTGAAATTGAAATTTTTAAATCCAAAAAATATTTTTTTGAAAATTTTGGTATACAATACTATTTTAACTTTTCAAAAAATTCTCCATAAAAAAAAAATGTAAAAATCAGCTTATTCCTTTTCGAGAAAAAAGAAAATAAAAAAATGGTTCTATGGGAGGTATCATAAAAAACAATTTTTTGGAAATTGACGGAATAAAGAATGGTCAAGTCTAATAAACTGACATTCTAGTATGAATAGTACAGTAATAATAATAATAATACATTTTTTGGAAATTTTATTTTCACCAAAAGGTAGCCCATACTTAATAAAATTTATTCAATTTTTTAGAAAAATCTGTCGAGCCATTTTTGAGAAAAATAGGATTTTTCAAAAATGCTAACTAAATTATATGGAAGGTATATACCGTTATTTTCAGTGCTAAAAAAAAGAAACGTGTTGGGGGAATATCCAAAAAAAACTTTATACCAAGATTAAATAAAACGTTAAGGCTGTAGGCGAGTACACAAACAGCCAGGTCCGTCTGTCTGAATTGCGAGACCCACTTTTTTCGTCTTCCCTATCATCGTAATTTCAAGTTTGATCAAAATCTCGAGTTTGATTTTTTTTACGAATCCAAAACTTGCCATATACTATAGTACCTACATATATATATACATATGTCGAAAATAAAAATCGTATGGGTGAAGGGTCTATTTCCTCCCGTTTAGGCGGGAGGGCAATTTTCTAAAAAATCGACTTGAAATAGAAAAAAAAAATATTAAAAAATAACGGCAATACTAACAATATCATGCTATACCTTTTTTAAAAGCCAGAAGTTCCTTTTTTTTTTTTTGTTTTTAATTCAAATTATTTTTTAAAAAATTAATTTTCACTCACAATTTTGAAAAATAAAATATATAAAAATTGTGTTCAAACTGATTTTGTTCAAAATTTTGCGTTATTAAGTACTGTTTTTGTTTTTAACATTCAATGCTCCTATTAATTTCTAGTCAAACACTGTCTTACCATGCGGACAGTTTTTTAGTGTGCAGGAAAAAGAAATCAATTTTCTACAAAAAAGAAAAAGTATAAAAGTCAAAAATGTCAGTTTGTAAAACAGCACGCTTGTTTCTTGTACACAGTAAACAACACTCCACAACACAGCACACGAGACAACTTTTTCGAGCACGCGCTCCATTTGGTATGAATAAAATTCTTGAAGAGGTGCTCTACGCAGTGTTGCCATATGAAAAAAAATCTCCCCCAGAAAAGTTTAAAAAACCCTAAGTTCTTTTTTATTATTATTTTTTTTTTATTTTTATTTTTTATTCACAGCTCATACATGTATGTAGTACCTGTAAGTACTTTATGGTCAGTGTTCGAAATAACGAAGCATTGCATTCACCGCAAGGCGCAAACCCCCTGACTAATATTTTGGTTATGCATTAACTTTCAAAATTTGCTGTCGGTTCATCTACCATATCAAATTTAATTTTTAAATATTTTAAGCAACTAATATGAAATTTTAAAAAAATATTTCAAGGGAAAATGACAAAAAAGTATGGAAGTTGGTTTTAGGTATGAGAGCACCTATAAAATATAGCAAAAATAAACAGAATTCATGCCATACAAAAAAGTTTGATTTCTTTAAAAGTACTGAAATAGTACTAAAAAAGTATTAAAATTCAGGATTTAATCGCGACATTCGGGAATCTGGCATTCGGGATTTTGGAGTTCTGGATTTTTTTCATTCGGGATTTTAGTGTTCGGTATTTTAGGTATTCGGGATTATTGGATTCGGGATTTTAGCCATTCGGGGTTTTCTCCATTCGGGATTTTGTTATTCGGGATTTTGTCATTCGGGATTTTGTATCCAACCCTTACTACGCATACGATGATATAAGTAGACACAGAATAAAAAATAAATTGTGAACTAAAGACAAAACGTCAACTTAGTGTGAGTAAAAACAAAGTCACAAGTTAAAATTTCGTTTTGAACACTTAACACAATATGTAACATTTTTATTTTGGTAGCCTTTGAAATGATGAATTACAGATTTTTATTATTCCGATCCCAATAACTATTGTTATTTTCAATAAATATATTGCACATACGCCAGAGTGTACTAAACAGCAGAAATTCGGATATTTTAAGTTTTGTATTTAGAGATAGAATTTTAAAATAAAAAAAGTAACTTTTGGTGCAACATAAGCAAAAAAACTCGTATCGAAAATATGAAAATTATTTTGTTTTCTTATCGTTCACATAACCAGGTATAGTATATTGCAAAAAAAATTACCGCAATCTTTATCTATGTATCGTTTATTGAACTGGTCATGGTGACAGTAATTTAATTGAAACGTTTAAGATATTAAAGCAAAATAATTGCTCTTATCATATTCCTTAAAAGGCTATTCAATAACACTGGTGAACAAAATCTTAACAACTCGATGTGATCTAACTTCGGATTCGAATTCAGCACACCAAAAAACATCGGAAAAGTGAACTACTTTATTTCTTCGACAGAAAATTGTGTTGTGTTGTCCACGAAAAGATTCTAAATCCTAAATCTAATACCGCGAAGTAAAATTGCAACAAGAGGTGAATTATTCTTCGTGGCGTTGTACAAGACTAATAATTTCTTATTTACAGTTAAGCAAATAAAATACTTGATGGATGTTCTATTTTCAAGCTTTGTTGTTGTGTTGCTCTCAACCTTTTCTACTTTAGCAGCATCACCAGTAAAACCATGTAATCTTCGATTCAAGTGCAGTTTAGAAGAACATTCAGTTTCAGCAACTGATGGCGAATTGTGCTTTGTGTTCAGAAACAGTTGTTTGTTGGCGAGTGATAACTGCAATCGGAAAAATAAATGTCAGCCGGGTAATTAGGATACTAATTTTTTTTAAATATTCCCTCGTCATCTGCATATTATTTTTCTTTTTGTACCTATACATATAGGGTATCCGGTAAAGATTGAATAATCCTGAAGTGCTAATATGCAAAAAAAAACGAATCTAATAAAATAATTTACTTTGTTACATTGTTTTATGTTTTTGAATATTACGACTAAAAATGAAGGAATTGGATCGTTTTTTTTTTTGCAAAAATACTCTTCATAAATTGAGTCAAAGCTGTAAACAATTTAATTTAATTGACCACAAGTTAAAAAGAAAAACAACAACATTAGATAATTGTTAAATTATTTATTTATTTTAATTTTCAAAGCATAATATGTTCAAATTGCTTTCCACCCACTCTTTTGCACAATCTGCACCTCCTAATAAATAATCGTCTTAATGCTGCTCCTAAATTCTGCTCGGTAATTTCCATAGCAGCTGCCTCGATACTCATTCGGAGCTCCTCTAGGGATCTTAACGGTCCAACCCTTCATTTTTTCGATACTCCTTCGGAGCTCCTCTAGGGATCTTATCGGTCCAACCCTTCATTTTTAGTCGTAATATTCAAAAACATATAAAACAATGTAACGAAGTAAATTATTTTATTAGATTCGCTCTTTATGCATATAAGCACCAATTTATACCCTATTTACTCTACTGTAAAAAATTATACTATTCTGAAATCTAAATTTGTTGCGCCAATTTTTTTAAAAGTTTGCCACAAGGTGCATTAACTTTTTAATTTTTTTTTTTTCAAATTTATTTTTTTTAATAAAAAAAAAAGTCCAAGAGCTATTAAAATTTTCTACCGATTGTGTTTGGGCACCAATAGTGTAGAAAATTGCTGCAAAAGAAAATCGATGGAATTCATCTATGTATTTGTAAACAAAAATACACTGAATGAAAAAATGCACATATTTTGAGTACAATTTGAGATAGCCTCTTTTTATTTCCGGTTTCGGAGCAGTCATAAAGTTGTCTATACGCCGCCGTTTCAGTATTATCCAATCTTTACCGAACACCCTGTATATGTTAATATGTAGGTACGTATTGTATAATTTTATTTATCATTTTAGAGCTTCATATTATTCCCAGAGAAAAATGTAAACTTTTGTGTATTAAATTCTGCCCAAGATTTTATAAGCCATTATGTTGCCATAACAACAAAACAAAGAAAACATTCTCAAATCAATGTGAACTGATGAGATATATTTGTGAAAGTGGAAAAAGTAAGTTTATAATCTTAATATAATAGTCTGATTTTTTTTTTTATTAAATTGTCCTTTTTTTGAAAACAGCTTGCAGCTCTATTGAACAGGGTCGATGTTTTTTTGATTTGTGATTTTTTTTATCTTTTATGTTAATAAATCTATTCACTGCACAAATTATGTTAATAAATCTATTCACTGCAAAAATTTAAATCAATTGAAAATTAATTCATGTAAATAAAGGGTTTTTCAACATTGTTAAAATTGAAAAAAAAAAAACAATTCGTCTTAGCATTTATGTAAAAAGTTTTGTTTTGACATCGTTTAAATGGCTGGTGTGACTTCGAAGCACGGCACGGCTATGTTGACTTTGAAACCAGTGGAAAATACGGCTTAATAAGGATCCAAAAGTTCTGAAGGTCCACTCTAAAAAAATTTTATTTTAGGTATTTGTTTTTAACTTTTCTAATTCTTATCGTGTCTCCTTACCCAAAAAGTCGGTACAGCTACGAGCTACAGTTTTTGGAAAAATATAGGTAATCTTTTAATGTCGTTTTTCTTTTGCAAATAGGGATTTTGATCCCGGATCACGAATTTTCTTGGCAAAAGAAACGCAGATTGGAATTGTTTTTTGTTTGCAAATGTATGTGTGGGATGTCAAATTTAATTTTGTCAAAAATAATTTTAATTTAATAAAGCAAAAAATAATTTTGATAGGCAAAGAATCAAAAACGGAATGCAAATGAAATAGAAAATCATAGAATCACAGAATCACACAAAAGCACAAAATGACGTTTTATAAATAGTGTGTGTGCAAGTGCGTGTTTCATGTAGGTGTAAATCTCTCTTTAATTCGGGATCAGAGATTTTGATCCCGAATTGTCAGGGATTGATTTTTTTTGGTTGAATGTAATGCAAAAACTTGTCCGGGATCAAAATCCCTCACAGGGATCAATTTTTTTTGGCTGAAAGAAAAACGACATAAGTTTTTGTGTTTTCAAAGCTGCAAGCATAACTTCTTATTGAAATCCATAATCCTTGGTTTTCAAATAAATACAAGAAATAATACAGCAGCTGGTTTCGTACATATATATTACTTACCATTAAATTCTGTGCTTTGATTGGTTTTAAAAAATGAAAATACGATGGAAGTGGTTTGAATGAAATCTTGTATTTTTATTTTGAAACTATTATCTAAATAAACATTATCCAATTAAATACAATTGATTATTTTTCTTGGCTGAGATAGTCATTTGTTCTTTGATATTCACCAATTATCTTTTTAATATTTATCCAGTTCGAAAATGAATGTGCCGAACAAATATTTCGTGCGTTTAATTTTGAGTACAGTAAAAAAAATTGTATTTTGTTTGTATTGTTATTTTTAACGGCGTAGTTACTATTTCATAAAAAGCCCAACCAAGCTTTCTCAGAGTTTGTCAAAATATAACATTTATACACAAATTCCAGTTTTTACAATTTACTCCATATACGAAGTTAGTTGCAACCGGCTGAGTTAAAATGTAAAAATTAAAATTTTATTAAAATTTTACGAATTTAGACGCCCGTTTAGGTGGGATGGACAATTTCTAATAAATCGACTTAAAATAGAAAAAATAACAACATTCAAAAACAGCGGCAACATTTACAATGGGGGGAAGTAGACCCCTCCCGTACGATTTTTTCTTGTCTCAACTGAACCTACACGCCCTAGATTTTTGTCACCCTGTATTTATTTTAACAACTACATGTACATATTTTGAAGCTGGTTTTATTCTGTCCCAGGAAAGAAAATACATACTATATATAAATATATTTTATAATTTTAAAAATCGTTGAAGCGGTTTTCTAAAAAAAATATTTTTTTTATATATGTATAAAATTTCTTGAAATAGCAGCATATTTATGCCATTTTTAAAGAATACAATAATATACAACTAAAACCATAATTTCAAAAAATATAAATTAACCCATTTTCAAGAATATGATTAAAAAAATTAACATTTTTATAAATAAAAAAAAAAATGAAAATATTTGTATGCAGTTTTATTCCCACTTAATATGACTTGTAGAGTGAAAATTTTGATCAAAATCAGTTAAGCGGAAAGCGGCAGAAAGTAGAAAATTAAAAAAAAACGTGTTCTATGGTAGCTACCGTTAATAGCCTTTTTTGGTATTTTTTCCCCCAAAATACAGAGCATGCCACCACTAATACACACAACATTTTTAAACAAAATCAATAGAGCCGTTTTTGAGATAAATAACCTTTTACAAACCGGTTGTATGGCAAATACTGTTATATTTTGAGCTAAAAAATCTCGACTTCCCCTCTAGGGAATCACCCAAAAATTTTATGCTCCAAGTTTGAAGAAAATCCCCTCAGTGGTTTAGGCTTTAGGCCGAGGAACAGACAGACAGACGGAAAACGGAATTGCGTGTTCTCTTTTATAGTAATACAAAGTTTGATTGTTATCTCGAGTTCGATTGTTTGCACGAATCCAAAACTTGCCCTAAGTACCTAAATATATCGCAAGTAAAAATTATGATACATGAATGATAGAATATTCCATTAGAGTACGTACGGTTGAAAATTTTTGAATCAAAAGGTGAGAGTGCAGGACACAGATTGTTTATATTTTTCATCAAAACAGTTTTTTTTTTTTTTATGTCATTGGTTTCAGTTCTTGGCGTGAAATAAAATTAGAATTGAGAAATGAATCAATATCATTTCTTTTTTTATTTTTTTTTTTTATAGAAAATAAGCAATATTGCTTCAAAAAATGTATTACATTTCAGGACAAAATTTTTCATTTTAAATCGATTGTCTCAGACTTTGATGCGTGTAATTATATTAATGAAAAATGAAGAGGAAAGCAAATAAAAAATGAAAAAAATCTCATTGGAAAAATCTTTCAGCGCATACATTTCACCCTATTTTTGGAAAAATCTTCGTGGAGAAATGAGACAGAATTTTGTTTTAATTGTAATGCTATCGAGTATTTTCTACTTTGCTTTTGCATCTTTGAAGAAACTCCAATTGGATCATTCATAAAGTACACATAAAATCAAATGTATTTTTCTATATGGTCAAACCTTTATCGTCAGGTGGTAAGCTGTCAAATAAAAAAATCAATACTGTGACAAGTTTTCTCTTTTGCCTGAAAACCATCTATGCCGGAGGGCAATGCGATACGATAAAATAAATAAATTGTTATTCATACTTAAGTTGAAATTTTAATTGAATCGTATCATGACTTTTAAAATATATGTGTAACGTACGTATGTATGTATTTATTTTTTTTGTTTTCTTTTATTGTAGTTTTATTTTTCTATTTAATTTTTGTTGATTAACATTTGACCCGCATACGCATGGTTTTCGTTTGTTTTTTTTTTTTAATTTATTTTAGCAAAATGTAGTACATCCCTATAATTGGTATCTGTAGGAAAGTTTTTGATAATTTTCCCTAAATTATGCCTTCTTTTCCTTTTTTTCAAAACCGTTTGTCTGGGTAGCATCGTGGTTATTGCTTGTAGGACTTGGATTCTGCCTAAGAGCCTTTTGTAGCACATGTGCGTCCGCTGGCTCAATGCGCTTGTAATAATGTTGTTTCGTCTCGACAATTTCAAAACCAAATTTCTTATAAAATGCAATAGCTCCATCGTTGTTCACTTGCACATGGCTAAAAGTGGTGTTATGATATAGAAATGTAATGTCTAATTAAACTGTGTTATCCTTGGAATATATATACTTACAGGAAAATGCTGTCGAAATTCCCATCGCTTTCCACGTAGTTAAGGATATGATTAAACATAACAGTACCAATGCCTAGTCTTCGGTAAGGATACAAACATCCCAATGTCATGATATAAAGCCTCCTCTGGTTCTCGGATGTGTCTATGCGACAGCAAACCGCCCCTACTACGATGTCATTGTAGTAAGCCAATTTGGCTAGTTCCCCAGCTTCAAGGACATCAATGTAGAACTTGTCATTATAGGACACTGGGAAGACAACCGTGTTGAGCTTCTTCAGTTGTTTAATGTTGTGCGGGGTGACATCGCCAAGTTCAATGCTTGCTCTAAATAAAAGCGATAAGTAGAAAAATGTAAATTAAATAAAAAGCCATGCCGGTTCCAATAATAAAGCGTTTCAATTTTTTTCTCACATACCTTGTCATCTTTACAGAAGTTATAGGTTTATTGAAATTGCCTTGAGTTAATTTAATTATTTAAAATGTATTAAATGGAGGTTATAATAACTAAACTATCACACACATTTGCGGGGGAAAATATCCAATTTGCTTCTTTATCCTACCTTTTTTAGTTGACAGCTTCTTGAAACATGACGACAGTTCACGGATTTTCTGTATATGAACGCTTTGACACACGGTAGCGATTTATCTTTCTTTTTGTCAGCTATTACACGACGACTGCAGAGTCATGACTCTTTCCGAAATTATATGAGTGCGGAGGTAAAATCTACCTTTTTCTGTGCATTGCACTGATCTATACACTGGATAGCGCATCCATACAAGAAAGTTGATGCCATTTGAGAATTGTCATAATGTTGAGTTGCCTATTTTTGTGTATAACGGTATAACTGTATAACATAATGAAATGCAAAATTTTTTACAAAATTGCAACTAAAATATTTTAAATTCACTTTTACAATTATTTCAAATTACAAAAAATCAAATTTACAAACAAGTGATGGTTCTTTTGCTTTTTTTTCTAGAAATTCCACTCTGGTTTTTGCCCCTCTTCGGTTGTAGTAGAATTTTTGAGATCTCAGCAACTTGAAATGGCCTTCTCAGCCTCACTGAACATACCTGAAATGTTGAGTTGCCTCACTGAACATACCTAAAGTTTTGAGTTGCCTACGTACTTGTCATCTTCAATTGGAAGTAGAAAAAGTGTTATACTTTGTAGGGAATCCACTATCCAGTGTATTATAGAGATCAGTGATTTAAAGGCTCTCCAAAACCAACGCGATTATTCGGGGCGACGAACGAAGACAACAATAACAACACGTGACTGTCAAACACAGCAACACGTTGTTGTTATTGTTTTCGTTTGTCGCGGCGTATAATCACGTTGGTTTGGGAGAGCCTTAAAACATGCGCTAGAAACGCCTGTGTGCGAAAAAGCGTGAAAAAATAGTGTTTGATAAGTCATTTCAGATTGATAATACAGACAAAAGACTATTTTTTTCGCACACAGGCATCTCTAAGCATATTTTTGCTCACGACATTTTCACTATTTGCCCTACTTTTTGCAAAAAGTCTTGAATGTAGTTGAGCCGTAAAGGAACTAGGCTTATAGTGCCTGTTTACATTGTATTTTTGACAAAGCATATTTTCGTTCATCAAAATGTTCCTCGTGTTTACATTATAGAGAAAAAATTCTTTCATTTCAATCTACCCATCCCTATCTCACATCCTTAATAACCATGTATCTCTCACTCACACAAAAAAAACTCTTCCTGCTCAATCCGAAAACATTTAATGAAACTGGCGCATCGGCGTAATTTGGGTGGAATTAACCCTTCTCTTTCTTACTCACACAAAATCTACCCATCTCACTGGATGCGCCGTTCGTCAAAAATACAATGTAAACAGGCACATAAGTTTCGAAAAGAATCATGACTCTTAAGTCAACGTGTAACTACTGACTTCTCTTTTTCCTTGTCCCCTTTCACACGAAGAAACAAGAAGTTGGAGATTTTTTTTGAAATTCTTCTCCTTAGACGGTGTTCACATTGGACTTACTCCTCGGATTTTTTTTGACGTCTATGTACTTTTTCTCGTTCCCACTTTGTGGTGAGAAAGAGATGGGCAAGTGAGGCAGGATTTTTTAAATTTTTTAAAAATTTGTGGATTTTTTTTGACGTTTCCTTTTGTGACATTTGTTTTCTCAGTATTTAGTTTTTGTTTGGAGCTTAAATACTACAGAATCAAAGTTTTTTCAATTGGAAATCAATTTATTTAGTGAATCATCAATTTTGTGATTGAAAAAGTTCTAATTAATTCTCCGACGAGCAAAGATTTGTGTTTTTTTTAATGACTGCTGAACGTCAGAGTGAATCTGTTGTGTTCACATTACTTTGTGTCTGAACACGAGCTGACTGACTTCTGTCAAAAAAAATCGTAAATTTGAGTCCAATGTGAACACCGTCATACTGCCTGAACAGAATGGAGACGGAACCGGAGCCGCAGCTGGAATAGCTGTCAAAATATTAGGGATTTTCATGATCCGGTGCAACTGGTCTAGTATCGTTGTAAAAGTGCAAAAGTGTAACATTTTCTTACACTCCAACAACAAAATATACTGAATACAATCTTACAACACTCTTGCTTTTTTACTATACCTCAACCCTATTGCAACAGAAAAATACAACGGTGTAAAATTTGCGAACGTGTATTTGATAGCACGCCAAATGTCATTCTTGCTGTCAGCTGTTGTTCGTGTGTGTATTTTCTGCAGTGTTAAGCCTTAACTACATAAGCCACTTTTTGCAAAATTACAAAAGTAAAAATATTTTTTTCCAGCTAGCGCAGTTGTTTTGTTAAAAATAATATATACATTTTATTTTTAAACCAAAATATAAGCTTTCTGCATCATTTTTAAAAGTTTTCCTGTGAGAAACATTATCCTAAAATGAGTTTGAAAATTTTCACTTTTGTACTTTTTCACTTTTTTGGCTTATGTAGTTAAGGCTTTAGAGTGAATAATATGGATATGAAACTCTTGAATTAAATAAATCTGGTTGGATTTAAAGTTCACTTAAATCCAATGTGAATAATATGACACTGTAAGCAGTCAAAAATCTAATAAATACGACTGTTTTATTTTGTTTTTAAACTAGACTGTTGTTTTTCGTAGTAGCTCGTAGCGTAAGCGTTAGACTGTCATGCCAGAGGTCTGGGTTCAATACCAGCCGCTTCTACATATTAAGTTTTTTTCAGGGTTACTACACTATTTCTTGTGATGAAGTGACAAATCTCTTGTCATAGAAAAGTGCCGCTCAGCTTAGCCGTTCGGATTCGGCAATAAACTGTAGGTCCCCTCCATTCCTGCAGACACGCACACAAGAATGGTTGAGAGTTGTAAGTCGTTAGGCCCTGGTTTTTCATGAGCCGTATGTGCCACCAAATTTATTTATTTTTTAAATTTTTAGGTATGTTGTTTTTCATTGTAGAAAAGATCTATTCTTTTTGTGGAAAGATTTTCACTTTGCAGTTAGACGGCTAAAAGCTGGGGCGCCAAAATCAATTTTTAGTTGTTTGTTTTAAGGTGGGAAAGTATTAATTATGTCTTGCTTATAGTACTGGATAAATTATTTTCATCTTCTCTGATGTATGTACGACACGTTGAAAGGATTACAGGTGTTAGTATGCCTTCAAAGAAAAAAAAGATTGTTTTCAATATGAAAAAAAAGTGTGTTGTGTTCAAAGTGTATAGCCACTAGCCAGGTCTGCGCTTTTTACAAACAAACGTAGTTCAATTTTGATCAGGATTGCTACCATTTGAAATATAAATAAGTTAAAAGTGCATATACCTACCTAAGAGTCAGTTGTACAATCGTTGTTCAAATTTTGATCCATGGTTCAGGAATTTTAATTCACTGATTTCGGCGGATTAACTGAGGTTCAACGATGGTTCAAGGTTCAAGTATGTGATAATAGTGAAGTAAATGCCTGAACCATCGTTAAACCTCAGTTAATCCGCCGAAATTGTTGAATTAAAAATTCTGAACCACGGATCAACATTTAACCCACGATTGTACAACTGGCACTAAGTCATTATAATCGTTTTATTAGCTGAAGCCGATTTACAGCATATGAGCAATCGGGACTTATCTTATTCCCACACTTGAACGCAAGCAGTGTCTGATTAGTCAAAAATATAAATATAACTGGCTTAATTTACTTTTAAATCGAAAGTCCAAGGATAAAAGAATAAATTACAAAGTGTGTAGGCAGGTACCTACCTATGTATGTATGTATGTAAAATTTATTTTAGAAAGATGAAATATATACAGTAATTTATAAAAATCATAGTTCTTTTGTCATTTTATCTTCACAAATGAGGCAAATACCTATTCCATTTTACAAATTCAGATCTATCTTAATTTTGTACTGTTTCCTCCATGAGTGTTGTTATCACAATCCTAGGTCATACAATCATTTCACGTCACAACAAAATAATTGTCCTCAAAAAAAAAATTAATAAAGAACGATATATATCTGAATATATAGTTTTCTCCTTTAATATCTATTTTCACTGCAATTTTGTATTCTACCCGGACAATCTGCGGGATTTCAATAGTCGATGAGGTGAAGATTATATGCTTATTAACCAACGTTTTCTTGAAGAATAAAGAGATTGATTACATTGAGAATGAAATATTTTGAATATGTTGAAATGGGAATTTGAATTCAGGGAATACAAAACTTTTTTGAAAGCATAAATTTGGTTTTTGTTACGAAAATTGTTTTGACCAGAGTTACCAATAGATTTACCCCTTTTGATTGTAATGAAATATAACTCTGGATTCTAAATGCCAGTTGTAAAAAATCAATTTCCATGTTTTTATAGTTTTTTACATAGATACATGTGTTAACGGATCTTTCATATGACCTTTGGGCTTTTCTTCGGCTTGGCCGGCATTTCAATTCTAAGAGCCTAGGGATTCTTCAAAATCAGGCTCTTCCTTCACCACATAAAGTTCTTGTGTATCTTTTTTCTCCTTAATAAATACAACTCCCGATTCTAAATCAATTTCAATGTTGTTGCTTTCTACAGAAGTACGAGTGATATCGACGTCTATATTCTTTTTAACATCATACTTTACCATCAAATCAGAGTTTCTTTCGACATTATCTCTATTGTTTATTTGGGGTTTTTCACAGTCAGAGTCGGGCTCTTGTTTCATTACCATAAATTCAAGGTAATTTTCTTCGCTTTTAATAAATATAACTCCGGAATCTAAGTCAATTTCCATTCTCTCGTTATTTTCTACAGAAATACGTTTATCGGTATTAGCCCTATAATAGCTCTCGTTTTCTTCGACTTGCGTGTCCTTTTCCTTTTTAATATCATATATTTCAATCAAATCAAAACTTTTTTCGACGCTATAACTTTCGTTTGTTCGAGTTTCTTCACAGACTTTGTGGCCGTCTTGGTTATATTTTTCGTTTTTGATGAAAATAACTCCGGAATCTAAGTCAATTTCCATGTTATCGTTATTCTCTAAAGGAATACGTGGGTTATCGGTATTAGGCTTATAAAACGTATCTTCATCTTCGATTTTAATTTTTTTTTCTCTATCATATTTTGCTATCAAATTTAATTTCCTTTTAACAGTAACGTTAACAGGTTTTTGAGTTCTCTCACAACCGGCCTTTGTTTTCAAGCTCTGTTGATTAATTTCAATTCCGATAGCATTTTTATTCCCTCTTTTGAATTTATTCGAATCAACATTTGTGTTGCAGATGCTTTCGTCTTGGGCTTCCATTTCGAAATATTTATCTCCTGCGTTTTCAATTAAGTCCGAATCCTTTTTCGTTTGTTGGTGGCCAGGAACGTTCCCAGACGATCTATTTATTTCATTAATATCACAATTTTCTTCTGAATCTTCAATACTTACTGTCTCGAAATGGTCTTCATTATCATTGGTTACTTTATTACTTTGCTTTCTGGTCTTTTTGTAGACTTGCAACTTCGGCAAGGGTTTCAACAACACCAGAGGCTTAATCGAAATTTTCGGTTCCACATTGACGAATGTTTTTGGTTCCAACTCCTTGGCCAATTCTTTTTTTTTTAAAACGTGTTCGAAGTACGCTGTCAAAATGTTTTGGGATCTCCGTATTCGATTTCGCATATAGAAGGCATTCTCAAGTAAGTTTTCACAATGTTTGCAAATGCACCTTGGATATTCTGGGATATTATAGTTATGTTTTGCCTTGAATTTAAATAAAATAGATTCAGTATTTAGATATTAACTTATTCTTTTTTTGCACTTACCACATATATTCCAGAGACAAAAGTTAACATTTTTTCTGGAGTTACAGTTTTATTTGATCGAGTTTCAAAAATGCTTCGATTTGTAGGTTTTAAATACAAGCACACTCGACAAAAATCATTTGTATATTTGAAATTGCTCATTTTCCCTAGATTTTAATATTTTAATTTCAGATTTAAACATGAATTTGTTCATCAAAAGAAGAGAATAGAAATTAGCAACAAACAAACAACCCGCAAATTCACTGACCCAATTCATTAGTCTTTCTTGGATCCTTGCAAAACTGAGTATCTCACACACCTACAAAAATTATCTATGCGGGTATTTTTCCCCACACTTTTCTCCATAAGTAAAGTAGTGAAGACAAATATATTTTTTGAAAGATCTTTTCTTTCATGTTTTTAAAAATTAATTTCTTATGAAAAATGTAGAAATGTTCGGTAGTAATTAAAAATTTTAATTAAAAAAAAGTTTTGTAAAAAAAAAAAAAAAATAGAGTAACCATTTTGTACTTGCTTTTCAATATACTATTACTATCCCTTTGTGCCTGTCTTTATGGGATTTTTAATGAATTGCGCATCTAGCAAGAGTAGAAAGGATTTTTTCTTTAAGCCTAGTACGCTGCTGATACGAATTTTTCGTTGGTCTTCAACAGTACAACGAAATGCTCACGAAAACCACGGAAAAACTACCACTTCAAGCCTAATATGCTGCTGATGCGAAACGAAATCACAAACAAAAAATTTCGTGCGCGGGGCGACGGGCGGTCAAACTTTATTCTGAAAGAACTCGGCGGTAGCGGTCAAATTTTGTTTGTACTTTTTTCAAAGACCGCCAGACCGCGCCCTTAAAGAAATAATAGGAAAATTACAAAAGTGAAAATTTTCAAACTCATTTTGGGATAGTGTTTCTCACTGGAAAACTTATAAAAATGATGCAGAAAGCTTAAATTTTGGTTTAAATAAAATTGTGTATATTCTTTTTCACAAATAAACTGCGCTAGCGGGGAAAAAAATATTTTTACTTTTGTATTTTTGCAAAAAGTGGCCAATGTAGTTAAGGCTTAATTTGAAACGACAAACGCAGTTTTGCGGATCCGTATTTGGATACGCGTCGCGTAGTCATCCATACGCTGTTGACTACGTGCGCAGATCCAAGAAGGACTCTTCACTCTTGCTAGAAATGTCATTTAAAAATTATCAACAAAACAAATAAAATGTAGTCAAATTTTCTTAAACTTTCCTAGTTAAATTTCTGGTAATATAATTTAAACTAAATGAATAACTATATTAGAAGTATCGTAGCTATTATATTTGTATGTTGTGTTGCACAAGTAGTACCAGTCGAATACGACTGTAACGACTTGCAAATGGGTCAATATCTCTGTCCGGATCCTACTAAAAATCCCATAGATCCAAAAACACAACAATTCCGAGGATGTTCCAAAGAAAACAAAGCAAGAGGTATTATTTTAATTAAATCATTTCCCTAGACTTTTAACTACTTCCATCTTTACGTAGTTTGGTGCATTGCGGTGGATGGTATTGAATGTACTGAAACCAAAAATAACACATTTACCAAAGAACTACCTTGCAAATGGACGTAAGTTTTTATCACCTAACTTTTTTTTTTTTTTTTTTGAATATTACAAATTAACCAATGAATTCCAAACAGAAATGGATATCGCTTTGATACAACACTCTTATTGTCTGTGTTCTTAGGCATGTTCGGAATTGACCGATTTTATTTAGGATATCCAGCTATTGGCCTGGCAAAGTTATGCACGCTGGGTTTCATGTTTCTTGGACAACTTATTGACATTGTTTTAATAGCGATGCAAGTAGTAGGGCCTGCTGACGGTTCAGCATATATCATTCCATTTTATGGAGCCGGTGTGACCATAATTAAAAGTGACAACACAACATATCGCTTTCCGAGGGACGACTGGTAGTAGGTTTATTATATAGATCGTTGCAAATATTTAAATAAGATGAATAAAAAAAGTGTGAAAAGCGCTTCAAGTCGAAGCTTTTGTTTTTACTACAATTAACACTTTAATGTTAACGGTGATATTTAAGTGGTCCAAGACAAGCAGTTATATCTATCAGATACAAAATAAATTCTGATTTTTACGAAACCGTTCTCTTTCTGGTTGATAAGTTGAATATGGCAAGACAATCAGCCTCATTGTGAGTTTCGCCCGAACAACATTTCACCCGGAAAATTTTTTCGCCAATTGTGAGTTTCACCCGTAAAGTATTTCATGTTCCGAAAATTTCCCTTATTGCGGACATTAATTTCAGGCAGAATGTAATGGCATCGACAGCTTAAATTTTCACCTATCTTAAGTAGGCGAACGAGGGAGCAATTAGGCGGAAAACGTACATTTTTTACGGTCGAAGCTCACAATAGCTCTTAAAATTCCGGGTGAACAGAATATTTTAAGGTGAAATTTTGTTCAAGGTAAACTCACAATAAGCCTGAATAATGTGTTTTTTCATATCCAAATTACAGTAAGCTGCGTAGGTATCCCGAATAAATAGCTGGCGCTCATTTTGCATCAAACCGTTTTTTAAGTCTGTTGAGATTATCCTGGCTTCAAATTGGAAATATTGCTAGTAAGCTAGAAATGAGCTTCACTAAAAAAAAGTGGTTATTCATGATAAAGGTAGTACCTATTCCCTTTTACATTAGAACAATAACAATCATTTTCCTTAAATTTGTATTTTTAGAATATAATCTCGTTGAACGTAGCATGTTATCTATGTAATTTTTCGAGACGTTTTCTCTAAGTGGTAACGTTAATTCATATCAGATATTAGGAATTATGAATAAAAAAATATATTTTCCAACAATGGTTGTTTATTGCTTAAAAACTAAACCGTATTCATTTTTTAAATTTAATTTTACAAATGGACCCATTATGCTTAGAAACGTTAAAATTAAATTTTTGCTAGTTCCCATTTGTTTTAGAAGATCAATAGTCCGACAAGGATGTAATCCAAAAAAGGGTATGAATAGTACAGGATGATCACATTGTGTTAGAATTGATAACATATTTGCTCGTGAATTACTATCACCCGTTGGGTTTTGAAATATTTTCCATGCATCTTCTAGGGCAATTGGCTTTCCATCTGTAAACATAAATATTTAGCTAAATAAGTTCTTTTTTTTTTATTTTTGATTAATAAACTTACCACTTCTATTACCTTTAAAGTATAAAACTGGAACTTGATAACTTATACTATAGACAACATGGTATTCAATTTCAAATAATTCTCCACTTTTATCTAATGCTGTTGACGAATCGAAATGATGCTCTTCAATATCAAAGCCTGGTAGATCATTATTTTCTTCTACTTCATTAATACAGATACTGGTCTTTTGCTTATATACTAAATATGTGTTTCCTTCATTATTGTCCTGAAATCAATTTAATGATTATTTGTTTGAGACTATGTTAACTCATTCCTTTTTCTTGCCTTTTTAACTATACTCCAGTTGTCTTGAAAAGTTTTTGAGAGTTCTACAAAATCATTAGCACTTTTAAGAAAATCATTCCAGCTCATTGAACACATTAATTTTATTTAAATATACACTTAAGATTCGAAAATCAAGTAAAGGATAACACAGACCTAGTTTCATAAATTGAAAACGATCAAACCATGTACTACGTACATATATATGTACATGTACATACTTCGGTCGTTTTCGTTTTACGTAATTTTTATTATACGAAATCAAAAATAATAATTAAAAAATGTTTGAAAAAAGTAGTTCATGGTCAATATGTCAGCTTTAATAAATATATAGGCCAACATCAACACAAAGCAAACGTAAAGTGCTACTGGCTGGAAATGTTTTCACTCTTAAAGGCTTATGCGACGACTGATGAATGTTCCTATGTTCATATCGCGCCAGTATGAACACTCTCTTTAAGGCCAGGCGCGCACATGCAACTAAACAGTTTGGTTTCGATTTTGAGTACTATATAATTATATGAGAGTCCGCGCACATAAACCGGCGCGCACTCCCATATAATCCCATTGTGCTCAAAATCGAAACCAAACTGTTTAGTTGCATGTGCGCGCCTGGCCTAATTGTCGCAATGTAAATTAATTTGGAAAAGCGAAAGTTTTATCGTCAGCGTCGTGCCGAATGTTTCACGTTAGTTTGTGAGAGCTTTTAATTTAGACAGGCGAAAGTTTCGTCGCCGTTCCGAATAAATAATTAAAATGCGTCTGGAGACTGAACGCGTACATTTTAAATATTAAAATTAACAATCGAACTTTTTTGGAATCAAAAATTGTAGGGTACGAAAGTATGTATTAAGGCTTGTACTCAAACAGTAGTAAATACCGAATGAATTCGAAAAATAATTCAAAAATCGAATTCAAAAATGTTCAGTATCGAAATACTTTATCGGTCCTATCGAGGTATTCCTTCGGAACGGAAAATTCTCCGCGATGTCGGAAGAAATCCTTATGAATCTGTCAAAAATTTCACGCAACGCAAAACACCGGTGTCCGTTCCATAATTTCGGAAAACACACCTCGAAGCAAAAATCCTCCGATTCGTATGAAATCGGAGAATTTTCCGCTCCGACGGATACCTCGATAGGGCCGTATATTCAAATTTAAAAAAAATCTATTTTTGTGATAGCTAGTTATTCGAAAGCGAAACATGTCTTTTAGTCGCCTCTTACGACAAGCAGACCAGCTGTGGGCATATTCTTAAGCCCTGCCCACAGGGACACTCCGCTCAAAAAGCAAGTAGTTGCTGCCTGACCTAATAAACGTTATTCCGGGCTGAGTGCATCTAATAGATAGTTTAATATACATAATGTACATACATTTGCTAGTGGTTTACGCTAGTTTTATTATTTTATTATTCTTTTAATACAATGTGACGTTATAACGTTATGTAAAATAATAAAAAATACTTTAAATTCGAAGTGGTAGGTATGCGATAACGTGTCATTCCATTCTCTGAATTAAATTGTATCCGAGATTAAGGCCGTGTGCGAATGAGGTTATAATCGTGTTAAATTTTATCTGAAGAAACATTAATCTTGGAAAAACTTTAATTGAAATTTTAACCCCATTCGCATAGGGCCTAAATTTTAAAATTTTAAATAAAACAGATTATATTCAAATAATAATAAATGATTTTGTAAATTCGGTTAAACGATCGGTGGAAACTCAGTTCACGATATCCAAAATAATGTTTTCATAAAAATCCAGATGGTTAAATAAGGCAATTTTTTAAAAATAATTTTCCCGGGATATTTGGCAACTTTTCTGTTTGTCGTTCAGTATTATAATAAAATATTATAAATATATATTAATAAAACAATCCTCTGGGCCATGTTGAGATATCATTTACTTCGTTGTTCCTTCTTAACTTGATATCGCTTACATGTACTTTAATATTAAATTATAAGAAATTGCTACTTTACACTACCAAGCTTTTATTTTATTAATTTATTAATGATTCAAAAGTTAAGAAACAAAATAATCAACCATTGATTTGTAATTTTGAACTAGAAAAAGTAACACTAGAAGGATTGAAAAAAAAAAAACAAAATAAAAATAAAACAAAAACGAAGTGAAAATAAATTATTTTTTTTATTTTACTTTAAATAAATTAACGCATTTCGAACCAATTATGGTTCATCTTGAGCCATATAATTGATTGGAAAAACTAAGAGAAAGAAGGGAATTACAAATAAAAACCAAAAAAAATTGGAGAAAATTTACATTAAACATTCGAGCAAGAAAGACATTAAAATTATTAGACTATTTAAAACAAGGCAGATATGATATTCAGCCATATCAGGAATTCCATCGTAATCGAAAAGTTTTACGAATCCAGAAAAAAAAGTATCACCGAATCCGTTCGTAATGGTATTTTGTATGAGACTTCCCAATAACAACAATAACCTAGAAATAGCATTGATTTGTTTCCAACCGATAACAAACAAAATGCATTCAAAATTGAAAACAAAAATAATATATAAAATTCGTCTACTCTGGTTATAGTATATAATAGTAAAAAAATATTTGTAATTCCCTATTTTCTTTTTGTTTGGCAAGTCGATGTATTGACGAAGAAATGCATTCAATATATTAAAAATAAAAAACCTAAAATATTCTTTGTGTTTATTTTATTAATTGAATTTGCACATCTGTTTGGAGATAATTGTACTTAATATCTCAAATACAAACTAATAATGAAAATAGTTAACATGAAAATTCCAAATGATTTGAAATAACTTCCTGTTATCACAACGTCTGTACTTTATTGCTTTAATAAAGTAAACAAAAGTAGTCCTTAAAACAATGTAAATATGTTATTTAGAAGCATCTTTATGAAATTACTTGATTCTATCTCATTTTTTCCGTGTCAAGACTACACAATTTGAATGAAGAGCTGGCGAAAAAAGCGGACTTGTCCACATTGTTTTGGCCTCCTAAAGTATTCAAAGGTTTTCAAAAATTTTTTTTATTTATAGAATTCACAAAATAGATGTCCTTTCAAAAGGAAACGGATATATCCCTTATTTTTGCAACCTATTTTGTGCAGGGGGGAGGTAGCGGTTTACAACTATATTTGATGTTTGTAATAGGTTTGAAATTTATAAATTTTGATAGAAGATTGTCTGAGTGTGTGGACTTGGCATGCTGGCTTAATGCTCGGCTCGAGCTCGCCGGAAACGGGTGGGAACTTGTCCACACGCCTCAACTCTAACCTACCACAATAAACAAAAAATCATGCCAAAAAAAAAAAGGAACAATGATTTAAATCAACAGAAGATTAATTTAAATAAAAATCGGACGGACGTTTACCACTAGAGGACGCTGAAGATATTGTTTCAGCTAGACCTGACCCACCCTACCTTGAGAGTTATCGAATGGTTTTAACTCCCCCTTTCGCTCCTCTTACCTTATCTTCCAGCTCAGTTCATTTCCACCGAATTGATTTCGGTCGCCGTCCGCACCCCCTGAAAATAATTGACTCAACAAACCATCACGCTATGCGCTTGAAGAAAAGACAAAATTTCATCCAAAATGGTGCGATTTACATCCATGACTTTTATTGAAACTCGACTTCATATATACAGTATAAATATGTGTTCGTACTAAAACGAGAAATTAGCTACTAAATAAACTGAAACCAAGAACGTTAGTTTATATAACAAAAAAAAAAAATAATTATATATGTATATATTTTTCACACGAGTTGATATAATGAAATCAGAATTAATAAATAAATAGTTGAAAAAAAAACGACACAATCAATTTGAGGAATTCAAGCATAGGGGATTAATTTTTTTTATTGTAGTTATGTTATAGTTTTAGCTTTTGCTTCTCTTTTTTTTTTTTTTTTTTATTATTATTATTATTTTTTTTTTTTTATGTATTGGTGTAAAATTTATTATCAAAACAGTATTTACCCAGCTTCCACCTTTAAAAATGGCTCAGTCTTTAATTGAGCGAAACGGAAATTACTAGGATTCAGATTTTCCTACCTGGATTGAGCTCAATTAGGGTTGAAATGTCTGTAACTGCCTACTCAGCAGGACTTACAATATTCTACACTCTCGGTAAGGGGAAACTAAATTAACACCCAGGGTCACACCGTTTACAAAAAAAAAATGAAGAAAAAAAAAAATCCCTATTTGCTCAAATTTTAACAAACAAAAATTATCAAATTGCAAAAAAAAACTAACCACAAAAAGAATATTAACAATGAAAATAATTAACCAAATATCGCACCAAATAAATCGAGAAAAAAAAATTAATAGTCTGCCGCTTCGGGATCCAAAATGGTTTTTGATGCGAAAGTCGTAACCGAATAGTTATATAACTATATATATATATACATATATGTATGCAATTCCACTTGTAAAAAGCATACGAGTACAGGTGTGGAAGTGCATATATATTTTATAGGTGATTCACCACCGGTGCACGCTATTTTTTTGATAATTTCTTTGATTATTCTTAAATTAAGCTTTTAAATATTTCCTTAATATTAAAGCAAATAAAAAAAAATAATCCACAAGGAAGCCCCACAAAACTCTGGTTCGGATATATGAAGTCCGGGGTGTGACGTTTATCATGTGGATTCGTATAACTCTTCGTACGACAAGGGAGTATGGGTACTTCGTATGTTATTAAAAGGGGGTGCGGCGATCACGACCTTTGAATGACCGTCAGTGATCGCCAATCCACATAAAATCCTAATGATATGAATAATTTTATATCAAAACAGATCACACATACAACTTTGGTTCAACAACTCACTCACCACCAGTATTTTTATTCAATATTTAATTTTCGTAGGTAAAACTTTTACCCGGTTTATCTTAATTTTTCCGTACGTAAGTATTTTAGTCTGTTTCGTGTTTTTCTTAAAAAAAATATAAATAAATTTTAAAATTAGGGCATGTTAGATTTAAGATAGTTTTTAATTTAATTTTGATTACATACAAATTCGATTTTTAAATGTGTTTAATTTCAATTTTAAACTTTGCCGCCTAATACGTTCGGCAGTTTCACAGACTATGTTCTCTTTTTTTTTTTTTTTTTGCAATCTATCGACCATCCAGTTCATGTTGTTCCTCTAATCCGTTGAACGGCTAAGTCATTTGATTTCGACCGCCAATCAAAATAATCCACGTCGAGCATCAGGTTTGCAGAATCTGCACTTAATTTGGTTCTACGAATAGTTATCGTGTAAATCGGTTTTATAAATTTTCTTATTATTCCACGACATCTATCTCTGAAATTGCAAAACTATTCTAGTGCCGACCATCTTTAAAAATATTATTGCAGTTTTTGTAAAGTAAACAAAAACAAAAAAAAAAGGCAAAATATCCAAGTAAAAAGTATGGCCGTAAAATGATAGATTGATGCCCAAAAAAAAGAAAAATTTTCATAGAAATGCATTGGTAAGTACCTTCTAATAGATAGACTTATATATATGATAATAATATTATCGTGCTTCAGTCATCAAGAACGAGGGACACAAATGCAACAATCAACGAAAACCGCATCGGCAACAGGAACCGAACAGTAAGTACAATCAACAAACACCATCATTCCACCAACTTCCTTATCCACAAACATGATTCGTTTATTTTACTATTTATTTACAGGTCGCAGAAATCATCAACAACGAACATCAAGACGATAGGTCAACCAAATCGGAAATCAAATGCTTGCCCCACATTCTTACATCCAGATTCCAGACATAAACAGGTACGAATATACATATATACATACATATGCACATATATATATACACTTATATATATACATATATATACATATACATATATATATATATATATCTTGTCTATTATGTTTATTCCTTTTTATTTTCTTTAGATTCCAGGAAGGTATCCACAACAAAACACTGAACTTGCCGGATAGCTCGCGACGACAAGGGCAGTGGCAAGACAAATAATGGATGGGTGGTATTGAAGCAGATAGATCTCCAATAAAAAGGATATAATTGAATTCCGGGGTGAGTTCTTTTCTTATTGAGTTGTACTTACCGACCTAGGTGATGCTAGTTACCCTAATTTGTATACTAAAAAAAAATCAATGTTACTCGTAATAATTACCTTTGTACCTAAGAAAGCAAATAACAGACAAGTATATTTTTGAGTGACATACAACTCCATTTAGTATGTTTTTTTTTTTTTCTTTTTTTTTTGTCATATGCATTAGATCCTAAGGATTGTTTGTGATTAATGTAATAGTTCAGGTACTGGCTTTATAAGGTGGTGAAGAACCTTTACCGAACGAGAAATTAGTAATTCCTTTGGGCTACTAAGTAGGTATCCAGGTTTTCTTTTGTTGAATAGGTTGACATGATTTGTGTTTGATTAAAAATGTATCGCACAGTCAAGTTTCGATCCCTTGGTTTCAGGGATGTATAATGTACATGATAATTTATATCAAGTTTTGTCGTCGTTTTATAATTCTTTTTTAAGGCGGTAGGTATTCGTTAGCACGGATATTAAGCATTTACACAACGTGGTGAAGAACCCTCCCAAGCCGGGCAATTAATATTTCGTCGTTTTCTTAATGTCTGGTATTTGGGGGGTACTTGAAGGGAGTAGATAATTGAGTTCAATCAAGTGACATATATATCGGGTACGTGGGTAAGGTATAACTATGAAGGGGAGTGGATTTATTATTCGCGATTTGCGATTGTTATTTTGTTTTGTGCGGGATTTGGTACTATCCACGGTGTCGATCATGCCATACTTTTTTTTTTATAAACAATGAAGCAAGTGATATCAATACATTCTTTAGCATATAAAGTAATGAAATAAATACATATTTAACCCAGCTAATAAATAAATAAAATAACGAAAGAAGGCGTCATAAATAAATAAATAAATATATAAATAAATTAATAAATAAATAAATTCATATGAACAAACAAAAAATTTAATTAACAAATGAATCAGCAAAGTAACAGATAAATAAAGAAAATAGAATTAACAGATAAATAAATAAATCAACAATTAAATACTTTAGCAGTTAAATAAATAAATTAACAAATAACTAATATGATCCACATAAAAAAATAAACAACAGCAATTAAAAATAAATGAATAAATAAATAAACAAGTAAATAAGCAAATAAATTAATAAATTAACAAGAAAATAGAATAATTGAACGACTAAATAAATACATAATTTAACAACTAGGCAAAAGATAATAGATAATTAATTAAATAAATAAATAAATAAATAAATGATTTGGCTATAATAAATAAATACTAAACGAAATTAAACCTAATATTGCAAACTAACCCTAGTATAAATAAGTAATTAAAATATCACAGTGCTGGATTTATTTCTTTGTTTCAATGAAGCAAAAGAAGAATATCACAGGTCAGAAGGACTTCACTGATTTTTATTAAATAATCAATAAATTAACAAAATAAATGAATATGGCAACCAGTAAATACATAATACTAAATTTAGTATGAAATGCTATTTGTTAAAAGTTATAGATAAGGAGGAATATGGATATCTACCTGAATATATAGAAAGTTTGAAAAACTAGGAGTTGTTATAACAATTAACAAAAAAAATCACTTGTTTCATTGTTTGATATCTTTAGCGTGATAAACGCCAATGGTTTTACCAGATAAGTTTTCAAGTTGGTATAAGTTTTTGCCTACAGCTTTCACAATTCGACACTTGATAAACTTAGGACATAATTTTGCATTTAGAAATTTCGAACTATCGCTTAAGATAAAATTTCTTCGAAATACCTCTTGACCAGGCACAAAACGTACCTCACGAGTTCGGGTGTTATATTTTTGCGCACTTTTCTCACTTGCTTTGGCTATGTTATCTTTGATTTTGTCGCGCATACATTGTAACCGGGTATGTCTTGAGAGAGTCATAAGTTCCCCATCTTCTAAAGAGTTAAGTTTCCGAGCCAGCTCATAGCAACTTCCGTGTGTCATCATATTTAAACCGAATAGGGCAAAATATGGTGATACACCAGTTGACGTGTGGACTGCGCTTCTTAGTGCACAAGCTATATCGCTCAAATGAAGGTCCCAATCTCTTTGATCGTCTTTTAGATACGATCTGATTGCGGCTAAAAGGGTTCGGTTCACTCTCTCTGAGGCGTTCGATTGAGGAGAGTAATTTGCGGTTTTAAAGTGTCGAATGCCATACGTCTGCAAAAAATTTTGGAAATCCTTAGATAGAAACTGCTTTCCATTATCGGAGTGTATAATTTGCGGCACTCCGAACATATTGAAAATATTTTCTTGCAGGTACTTAATGACACTAATGGTATTTGCACTACGTAAGGACTTCAAAAAAACAAATTTAGACAAGTGATCAAGAACTACGAAGACAAAACTGTTACCAGACTTAGAACGCGGATACGGACCCAAAAAGTCGACATATAACTTTTGGAAAGGACGATCAATGTTATACACACTTGACATAGGAGGACGCAAGACTTGATTTGACGATTTACATTGTATGCAAGTGGCACATTTAGCTATGTATTCACGTATTTGGACCGTCATGTTCGGCCAGTAGAAGAATTCCCGGACTCTCTGAAGCGTTTTTGCTACTCCCCCATGAGCGCTTAGTGGAGGATTATGGGCACGAACGATTATATCTTGTGTGAGACCTGAAGGCACCCATAATCTCCATGTGTGTTCAACCGTGGTGGAATCTTCAAGTGGCGGAAAAGATCGTTTATATAAATAATTATCTTCAATTTTCAAGTCTGGTAATCGATCTTGGTTTTCTTTCACCGTTTTTAGTAAATTAGAGTACTCTTCTGATTCAAATTCTTTGGATTGAAGATCTATCAGCGGCGCGATATTCTCAATACTTTCCACTTCCATGTATACTCTGGACAACGCGTCTGGGACAACATTTAAACTACCTTTGCGGTGTTCTATGTCGAACGAAAAAGCTTGAAGTTGCAAACTCCATCGTGCAAGTCTTCCACTCAGGTCTTTGAGGCTCATAAGCCATTTAAGACTTGAGTGGTCTGTTATCACTGTAAACAACATCCCTTCAACATACGGTCTAAATTTTTGGATTGCTAATACCGCCGCTAAACATTCTTTCTCCGTAACACTATAGTTTTTTTGACACTTGTTTAATTTTTGGGAGAAAAAGGAAAGGGGTGTCTCTTCCTCGGCGTCGTTCTTCTGGAAGAGCACCGCCCCTACGCCTGTGTCGGACGCGTCACATTGGATGTAGAATCGCTTATTGAAATTTGGATGCGTTAGCGCGGGAGCATCTGCTAGGGCCTTCTTCAACTTTCCAAATGCCTCCAGAGCTTCTTCCGTCATTTTAAATTTTGCACTACCTTTTTTCAGAGTATCTGTGATTGGAGCCGTCAGGGTCGAAAATTCCCGTATAAACCTACGGTACCACCCTGCTAGACCAAGCAGCCTGCGAACCTGTTTTGCCGACTTTGGGACCGGAAAATTCTCGATCGCCTCAACTTTAGCAGGGTCTGTCTTGATAGTCCCACCACCGACGATGAAGCCCAAGTACTTCAATTCCTTGAAGCAAAATTTTGACTTCGTGACGTTGATGGTGAGACCAGCTTTGTTGAGGCACGCAGCAACTTCGTCCAGCAGAGCGATATGTGTCTCGAAATCCGGAGCAATGACGAGCAGATCATCGAGATACACGAAGACACGGTCCCTTAACCTTGAGGGAATGACCTTATCCATCAACTGGCATAACCTCTGGGCCGCATTACACAGACCAAAAGGCATGACAGTGAAATGGTATAAGGGCCGTCCCGGTATCGTGAAAGCAGTTTTTTCTCTACTCTGCTCCTCCAACGGTATCTGCCAAAATGCGTCTTTGAGATCGATACTACTTATAAAAATAGTATCACGAAGACGACTGAAGATACCTTCGAGATTTGGGAGAGGATAAGCATTTTTTTTCGTGAGGGAGTTCAGCTTTCGTGAATCGAGACACAGACGATTTTTGCCGGGTTTCTGTATCAGGACCACTGGCGAACTCCATGGGCTCTCACTCTCCACAATTACTCCAAGGCTCAACATTCTGTCTATCTCGGCATACATCAGGGCTTGTATCGCTGGAGAGACAGGGTAGTGGCGCTGTTTCACAGGAGCCGCCTCTCCGGTTTCGATAACATGCTCGACAAGGTTCGTTTTTCCGAGCCCGTATTTGGTATAACACCGGAACTTTCGTCTGACTGCGTCCAATCTCTGATGCTGCTCTGGAGACAATTGGTGAGTGTCAGAAGAATCCTTAGCATCCGCTATTGAAATTTCACCGACTAATCCAGGCGCAAGGTCGAATGCCCTCCAGAAATCGACGCCGAGATACATTTCCTGATCCAGACTTGGAACCAAAAAAAAGGTAATGTTGCGTGTCGTATCTTTATATCGAACTTCTACTTCAATTTTGCCAATAATAGATTGACTTTTCCCATCGGCCGTTTTCACATTAGATGTAAAAGGAGATATTTGAACGTTTAGTTCATTTACGAGACTTCTACAGTCTTTCCCGAGTATGCTGACGCTTGCGCCGCTATCAAGCAAGCCTAAGATTTCTCTGCCAGCGATTTTTACTTTGGCGTATGGCCTGGGATCGCCCGATACATCTATTATAGTCGATAACAGGTTACATTTTAGTTCTTTCCTTAATTTATATCTAAGCCTAGTTTTAAGTATTTTATTGCTTACCGTACTAACTTTAAGGATTCTAGCTCTAGCTTTATTATAATCGTTGATTCTTATATGTAGTGGTTTTCTACTACTAAATTTACTAACATTATGGTTTTCTTTTATATCTTTGGTTTCCCTTTTTAGTATAGTAAACCTTCTCCCTTCATTCTCCTCTAAAATTTGGTTTTCTAAACATTTGGTAGATTCGGGGTTATGGGTGGTTGTTTCGAACACGACTCCCCCGTCGAAATCGCGCTCTTCTGACCGTTTTTCGATTTACACTTGGGACAATTAGCCACAATATAGTTTTCTTCGCCGCATTTAAAGCAGAAGATATTCTGTTTAGGCGATGGGCATTCCCAATAAAGATGTCCACTATTCTTGCAATTCCAGCAAGCAAGGACTTTATTTGCTGGTCTTGGCCTATTGTTATTTATGTACTGCATCGCGGCAATATTATCGTCGTACAGGTTTTGATCTTCTTCATAATATTTTAATTCGTTATTAGCCAATTTTTGAGGCGGCCTATAATGCCGTGTGGAATTGTGGAAATCTTTGAAAGGGAACGCATTTTCTGCTTCCTTGCAAGCAAATCTCAGCTGATCCATAGAGAAAATTCCCATTGGATAAACAAGTTTCCCAATTCGGTCGTTAAGATTTCTCTTAAGCATTTTTATGAGCTCGAACTCTGGCATGGGGATTTTAAGCTGTGAACGAATTTTCGATATCGCCGAGAAATAAGTATCACAAGACTCGGATGAACCTTGTTTGCGATCTGAGAGTTCGCGCATGATTTCATAGTCCGATTTCGTGTTTCGGAAATGAAGCAGTAAGGCTTCCCGCAGCGTTTGCCAGTCCGGACGGTAGTTGGATTTTTGGAAACCCCAATACCAGTCTTGAGCATCTCCGGCGAGAGTAAGATGGAACTGCTTCAATATATCGGACCATGGACACTGATATTGACTTTGAAGGGTTTCTAACCTGAAGATGAAATCTTCAACGGTTAGAACTTCGGGTTTCCCTTCAAATTTCAAACCCCATCTATCAATTTTGATTTGATCACGGTACCCTCTGATCGGATTAGAACTCGTTTCAGGATAAGGATATGACGAAAATTGGGGGTACCCATTTAAATTATTCAGGTCGGAGTGGTTTTGAGAAAAATTAATTGATTGTAGCATGTCGGGATCGGATCCAACATTATTGATAGGTTTGAAAACACTTGCAGGTTGAGAAAACGCAGACGAATAATTAGTTTGTAAATTTTGTATGGGATTATGGTTCGGTTTTAGTTGTTGTGGGAAAAGGTTTTGGGAGGGTTGTGGTTGTTGACATAGTCTAGCTTGGAAATTAGATTGCGGGATGAAATTCTGATTGAATTGCTGTTGATGCACCATGCTCTGGTAAGGATTCTCCTGCGGTTGTTTTTGAACAGGGGGAATTTGAATAGGTTGTTGTTGGAACATAGTATTTTGAAAGGATTGGACTTGAAGCTGCTTAGGCGGAATTTGCTGTGGCTGAGAATTTTGCTGGTGCTGTACCGAGCGTTTTTGTTGCGAAGGTTGTTGCTGTGGATATTGCGGTGCTGGTTTCCGAACGACCGGTTTAGGATTTGATTCTTCACGTCTTAAAGGCCTAGTTGAAGAATTTATATCACCGAGGAAATCAATAAAGTTATCCTTGATGGATTTCTTTATGCTCTCGGAAATATCCGATTTCATGGATTCTGTGTAAGACGAGAAGGCATTCAAAATAGCGAGGTTGACATAGGCCTTGAGATCGTTCGGCACGGTGTCGGTATTGTTAACCTTATCATTACCTATGTTCATATTTTCGTTAATCTGCTCATTTCGAACAGTTTGGATGCTATTGTCAAGATCGACGAAATTTGCACCTAAGTTACTCAGACTGCTATAAGACGGGGCAGCAATTGACTCGGATTCTGCTGACGCGTTAAGCGGTGCTAGACCCAATGTATTATTCATGGTATCCAATGATTGTTGTTGCAGACCCTGATCCCGACCTGGATTCTGAACTCGACCTCGACCTCGACCCGGGTTTTGTCTTTCGTTACTGATTGTGGGTGTACGCTCTAGTCGGGGACGCGATTGAAGACCATTCGTAAGGTTGTTAGGAGAGTTTAGGTTATTGGGCTGATTTGACATAGAATGGGTAGCATCGCTAGCTTGATCGGTATTTGATTGACTGATGGATGACGGTTGTAGCGCATCAGTGGGATGAGAAGCTAATTGATTGCTATTATTCAATAGAGGAATATCCGGAACCAGTGGGCTTAGACTATAAAGCAAGCGTTCTTGCTCATTTGGTTGCAACCTGGCTGAGGATCTTGAGCCCTTCTTTTTAGTAGTGCCAGTTTTGGAACTTTGACTCATTTTGTTTTCGTTTTTTTGAAAAATGAAGATAAATAGTTCTAAGAAAAATTATGTATACTTGAAAATTCAAACTGAAATTTGTATACCAGGTTTGGACGGCCTAGAAAGAATTTCCTCAAAAAAAAATGGTAACCAATAGTTATGTTAGATAAGCAACAAAAGAAAAAATATCAACCAACGATTGAAGGTTTAGAAACAAAACTTTAAAAAAATTATGGTTTGCCAACAAAAACAAAAACCAAGAAATAAAAAAAAATTAAACAAAAATGTTTAAAAAAAAGGAAAACAAAAATAAACGAATGGTAAGAAAATGAACTATAACAAAACGCAAAAAAAAATTATTAACTTATTGAAAACTTTAACTATAGTAGTTTTTGTTTAAAACAAGTGTAATTTCTTTTGAAACAATATTATTAAGCACTTAAATTAATTTTACTATTAGGTAAAAAATAAAAAAAATGAAATTGATCAAAACAAAAAAGTATAAAGAAACGAAATTTTGTTTAGCAAACAAAAAATTCTTTTTCAAAAGAAAACAAAAAAAATTGAAATTGAAAAAAGTGGTTGAGAAAACGACAAAAAGGAAAATGAAGATATCTGCTTCTGTTTTTTTGAATTTTGTATTAAGGTTTATATATTTCTTTAGATATTAAGATTTTATAGTTTTTGTAAATAAATTTTTAAAAACAAAACTTTTGAAAATTTTGTATTTGTTTGATTTGGTGTGTTTTTGTTCATATGTTTTTTCGGGGATGCTTCCGGTAACTTCTGTTGTGATGGTATTTTGACGAACTGTGAACCGAGCTGCAAAGGTTAATAGTTTATGAGTTTAAAAGACTGTCGGACGGACTAATTTTGAAGTTTTTTCCTCTGAGTGGTAAGTAGATACAAAAAGGTTTCGACGTAGGACAAAATTTGTTACCGTCCAACATCTTCCGCAATCCTATTCCAGCCTGAGGCTAATAATAGAAGACATGAAGATGCTAGATGGGCAAAACACAAAAGAAATAAGAAAAAGAGGAACTCGTGCAACTGTGCGACACTTCGTCACCAACAGGTCACAAACTCTTTGAAGAAGAACGGGACTGAGGTGTGAAAGTTGAAAAGTTAGAATGATAGGAAAGTAAAATGGTAACATTTAAGGAAAGGGTTAGACAGGACAAAACACGTTTGAATTATTATCGCCATCACCATCTTGTTATCTCGTCGCAAATGAAAAGGTATGTTAAGTAACTTTCCTAATTCATGACATACGAGTTGCCGATGGGGATGACAACAAAAACTCGGGAGTGTTTAAGCTGGGAAAAGGAAGACAAAAACAAAAACTCACGTTGTGGGCGCCATTTGTAATAGGTTTGAAATTTATAAATTTTGATAGAAGATTGTCTGAGTGTGTGGACTTGGCATGCTGGCTTAATGCTCGGCTCGAGCTCGCCGGAAACGGGTGGGAACTTGTCCACACGCCTCAACTCTAACCTACCACAATAAACAAAAAATCATGCCAAAAAAAAAAAGGAACAATGATTTAAATCAACAGAAGATTAATTTAAATAAAAATCGGACGGACGTTTACCACTAGAGGACGCTGAAGATATTGTTTCAGCTAGACCTGACCCACCCTACCTTGAGAGTTATCGAATGGTTTTAACTCCCCCTTTCGCTCCTCTTACCTTATCTTCCAGCTCAGTTCATTTCCACCGAATTGATTTCGGTCGCCGTCCGCACCCCCTGAAAATAATTGACTCAACAAACCATCACGCTATGCGCTTGAAGAAAAGACAAAATTTCATCCAAAATGGTGCGATTTACATCCATGACTTTTATTGAAACTCGACTTCATATATACAGTATAAATATGTGTTCGTACTAAAACGAGAAATTAGCTACTAAATAAACTGAAACCAAGAACGTTAGTTTATATAACAAAAAAAAAAAATAATTATATATGTATATATTTTTCACACGAGTTGATATAATGAAATCAGAATTAATAAATAAATAGTTGAAAAAAAAACGACACAATCAATTTGAGGAATTCAAGCATAGGGGATTAATTTTTTTTATTGTAGTTATGTTATAGTTTTAGCTTTTGCTTCTCTTTTTTTTTTTTTTTTTTATTATTATTATTATTTTTTTTTTTTTATGTATTGGTGTAAAATTTATTATCAAAACAGTATTTACCCAGCTTCCACCTTTAAAAATGGCTCAGTCTTTAATTGAGCGAAACGGAAATTACTAGGATTCAGATTTTCCTACCTGGATTGAGCTCAATTAGGGTTGAAATGTCTGTAACTGCCTACTCAGCAGGACTTACAATATTCTACACTCTCGGTAAGGGGAAACTAAATTAACACCCAGGGTCACACCGTTTACAAAAAAAAAATGAAGAAAAAAAAAAATCCCTATTTGCTCAAATTTTAACAAACAAAAATTATCAAATTGCAAAAAAAAACTAACCACAAAAAGAATATTAACAATGAAAATAATTAACCAAATATCGCACCAAATAAATCGAGAAAAAAAAATTAATAGTCTGCCGCTTCGGGATCCAAAATGGTTTTTGATGCGAAAGTCGTAACCGAATAGTTATATAACTATATATATATATACATATATGTATGCAATTCCACTTGTAAAAAGCATACGAGTACAGGTGTGGAAGTGCATATATATTTTATAGGTGATTCACCACCGGTGCACGCTATTTTTTTGATAATTTCTTTGATTATTCTTAAATTAAGCTTTTAAATATTTCCTTAATATTAAAGCAAATAAAAAAAAATAATCCACAAGGAAGCCCCACAAAACTCTGGTTCGGATATATGAAGTCCGGGGTGTGACGTTTATCATGTGGATTCGTATAACTCTTCGTACGACAAGGGAGTATGGGTACTTCGTATGTTATTAAAAGGGGGTGCGGCGATCACGACCTTTGAATGACCGTCAGTGATCGCCAATCCACATAAAATCCTAATGATATGAATAATTTTATATCAAAACAGATCACACATACAACTTTGGTTCAACAACTCACTCACCACCAGTATTTTTATTCAATATTTAATTTTCGTAGGTAAAACTTTTACCCGGTTTATCTTAATTTTTCCGTACGTAAGTATTTTAGTCTGTTTCGTGTTTTTCTTAAAAAAAATATAAATAAATTTTAAAATTAGGGCATGTTAGATTTAAGATAGTTTTTAATTTAATTTTGATTACATACAAATTCGATTTTTAAATGTGTTTAATTTCAATTTTAAACTTTGCCGCCTAATACGTTCGGCAGTTTCACAGACTATGTTCTCTTTTTTTTTTTTTTTTTGCAATCTATCGACCATCCAGTTCATGTTGTTCCTCTAATCCGTTGAACGGCTAAGTCATTTGATTTCGACCGCCAATCAAAATAATCCACGTCGAGCATCAGGTTTGCAGAATCTGCACTTAATTTGGTTCTACGAATAGTTATCGTGTAAATCGGTTTTATAAATTTTCTTATTATTCCACGACATCTATCTCTGAAATTGCAAAACTATTCTAGTGCCGACCATCTTTAAAAATATTATTGCAGTTTTTGTAAAGTAAACAAAAACAAAAAAAAAAGGCAAAATATCCAAGTAAAAAGTATGGCCGTAAAATGATAGATTGATGCCCAAAAAAAAGAAAAATTTTCATAGAAATGCATTGGTAAGTACCTTCTAATAGATAGACTTATATATATGATAATAATATTATCGTGCTTCAGTCATCAAGAACGAGGGACACAAATGCAACAATCAACGAAAACCGCATCGGCAACAGGAACCGAACAGTAAGTACAATCAACAAACACCATCATTCCACCAACTTCCTTATCCACAAACATGATTCGTTTATTTTACTATTTATTTACAGGTCGCAGAAATCATCAACAACGAACATCAAGACGATAGGTCAACCAAATCGGAAATCAAATGCTTGCCCCACATTCTTACATCCAGATTCCAGACATAAACAGGTACGAATATACATATATACATACATATGCACATATATATATACACTTATATATATACATATATATACATATACATATATATATATATATATCTTGTCTATTATGTTTATTCCTTTTTATTTTCTTTAGATTCCAGGAAGGTATCCACAACATGTTGAATTTTTTCTTTCACAACTTTTTATCTTACGCATTACATTGAATATTATTTCTACAAAATTAACAAATAATAAGAATTTTCTATAGTAACTACATTTATGTAACGATCAACGAAACAGTTTTTTGTTAATAATCTACATTACGGAACTAATATAGCCATTTTAAGAAAAATGTGAAATAACACTAAAATTAAGCTTGGTTTCACTTCAATAGACAGAAGTTCTTATTTCTTACTAAATGAGGAAAAATACCTCTAGTGAACTTGTTCCCGGGGACTTATTTTAATTCCTCGTAAGTAAGTATTTTTTTAAAATTATTATTAAAAACAATTTTACAACGTGCCTAATTGTCGTAGACGTAATGTCATGTCATGTCACGTAATTCCATCCTAGAACTTCATTATACTGACCGATATCTTGTTTAAGAAATAAAAATGAAATGAAATATGAGTTTGCCTCCCTCCCTTCCTTCGACTCGAAATCTTGCGTACTTCTTTTGGCAAGTGCCCTTTTGTTCGCCAGCTCCTCAAATTTTTCTAATTAGGCATATGTAAGTATTATCACAATTTACAAGATAATTGGAGGATAGGTGGGTTGGATTTGAGTGTGTTACATATGTTGTGAATTTTTTTGCTAGGATACTATTGAACATCTACAGTAAGATCTACATTTGCAGTCTTGTCTACTTTAGTCTAACAAGTCACAATATCGCCGGGTACAACTAATGAAAACATAACAAACATTAAATACAAATAATTATAAATTATCTAAATCACATCACTAAAAAATTGTGCAATCTACATTATCCGCTAAATGCCTGAGGGCTTAAGTACTCTCGTCCTGGACGTTTTCAGTTCGACGAATCTGCACAACAGTTACGGTGGAATTTTTATCATCGAACTTACAAGTAACTGTGACCTCACTCAGCTGGAATGTGAATATTTGGGAGCCGTATTTAGTTCGAAGATACACTGACCTGGGGTCTGCTTCTAGTATGTCAACAATGCACTGTCGGCGCACTTGAAGTTCGTGAAGCTGTCTTTCAGCCCTTTCATTAAATAGGACACACAGGCGGTGCCCGGCCACGATCCAGTTTGGAATCTTGACAGCCGTAGGAGGCGGAGAAATGTGATTTGCGAAGTTTGGTGGATTAGGCAAAGCTACAGCGCCATTTAGTTCCAATTCGGATTCTTCGCCATCTGGCTCCTGACGTGAATTATAAAAATCAACAGTAGGTTCACTAACAGAATGGCGACCTGAAATAATTAGGTCCATTGTTAACTTTTTTTTTTGGCGAATAACAAAAACAAACAACTCACCAGATTCGATGACGTTAGGAGCATCGTAAAAAGGAATGTATGGTTTTATATCCAGAACAGGAGTTCCATCGACCATGTCCGTTCCACTAAAAACAATAGTTGCACCTTCGATTTTGTCAATCTCTACCAATGACAGCCCAATGGGACATGGTCTGTGCGGTGATCTCGTCGAGAAAACTCCAACCCGTTCACCACCAAGTCGGGGAGGAGCGACTTTAGCTTTGGGATGGGAATTATTCTTGTGGAAATGATAAATGATCCAGAGGTGGGAATACTCGTTCAAACCATCGAGTGAATGTTCAGGATTTGTAAATACCTCTGCATTCAGTTCGATCACACCCTTAAGTCGGGCACCAATACTTGATTGTCGTGGTACAGCTCTTTTCTCTGGAAATGAAGTTTTTATTACTCCAATTGGCCGAAAACGTGCAGTTGTCTGGTCGCAGCCATTAGATTCCTGAAGTTTTTGTTTTCTTTTATTTTTTTAGACCTAATTTTAGTTTTGTATTAGAATATTTACCTGATGTATAGCATCATTACTGTTTTTGGTATTTTCTTCATTTTGCCGACATCCTTCACAACGAAAATCGCGTAGGAGTTTAGATAAATCGTCGATATCTTTGCGTTGAACGTGACTGAGATTTTTCACTTGTTGTCTAAGAGCAGATATATTTTTCTTTTTTTTTTCATTTAATTCGATAAACTATCTTACCGCAGTTTGTTGATTTCATTCCGGGCTATTGTTAATTGGTTTCGCAACGATTCAACATTGTTTTCAATCATTTTTTATTTTGCTTTTGGGGAAAAAAGCACAAAATCTATTAAAAGTTTTTGTTTGGCAAGCTAATAATTTTTACCTTGAGGAAGCCACAAATGTGACAGTTGGATGAGAGATAAAAAGTTTGAGGTGCTTGATATGCCATGTATCCATGCGATGAATCCAGTGTATCTAAAGCCTCTTGCCTTTTTCGTGCTAAACAGAATAGACGGTCGGTCGACCGCGCGAATCAACCGCCGCGGCGAGAAGCGACGCTAGCGCAAAAAATTGAATACAATAGAACGCGCGAACAGCGGATGGAAACTATTGTTTTTTTTTTATTGATTTTGTAGTTATTTCTTAAACGAGGTGCCTTTAACTGTATCCGTAGTTACTCTTTCTCCTTATCTGCGGCTCCATTGTATTCACTCAAACGAGTTTATATGCATTTTAACTTTGACATAGCAATTTTTCAAGTGCCGCGCGAACGACCGCGCGTCTATTCTGTTTAGCCAGTTAAAAGTTAACCAATGGCCTCGTTCAGGATTGTATCCAAAGCGATCTGGATAGCTTTGTGTTGTTGTAATCCCTTGAGAAAAAACAGCTGATGCAACAACAACTAAACGAATCTGAAAATTTTTGGATAGGTTGACACCGCCTTGGATAGGTTTCTGAACGCGAGGGATGCCTAGCGTTTCGACTCGCGGCCGCGGCTCCATTGTCCCCTTTCACACGAAGATACTAGTTGCTGGTGATTTTTTTGACGTTTTCTTTAAATCTCCTTAGTCCCCTTTCACACAGGGCAACTGAGTTGCCGGCAACAATTAGTTCATAGGCGAGAAGGGCAGGAAGAAAGAGGGGAAAATGAAATCTCCCCGGTCAACAAATTCAGGAGACTTTTTTGACGTTTCTCTTCACACTACGTTTGTGTGCGTTCCACCAAGGTAGTTTAAAAGGAAAATAAAGAAAATCTCGGGGTTTTTGTTGCTTGCGTGTGAAAGGTACAAGAGATTGTTAAGGAGATTTAAAGAAAACGTCAAAAAAATCACCAGCAACTAGTATCTACGTGTGAAAGGGGACTTAACAATCTCTTGTACCTTTCACACGCAAGCAACAAAAACCCGGAGATTTTCTTTATTTTCCTTTTAAACTACCTTGGTTGAACGCACACAAACGTACCGTGAAGAGAAACGTCAAAAAAATATCCTGAATTTGTTGACCGGGGAGATTTCATTTCCCCCTCTTTCTTCCTGCCCTTCTCGCCTATGAACTAATTGTTGCCGGCAACTCAGTTGCCCTGTGTGAAAGGGGACATTGTATTTACTGAAACGAGTTTTGTATTTTAACTTCGACAGAACTTTTTTTCAAGTGCCGCGCGAACGACCGTGCGTCTATTCTGTTCAGCCAGTTTGATGGAAGTGCACTACAGCGATTTTTAATCTTTGTTTTCTCTTTTGGTGTCCTTAAGATCAAAAATACTAAATACAAAAATATGAATCCTTCGTACGTTTCACCACCAAAAACCCATTTGTTTACATTGTTTTTGTAATTTCGGTGCCTGTTGATGAATAGATGTAAATTGCAACAAAAATTTAACGGGGTAGGGTAGTGAACTGTGGAGCTGCTTATATGTGTGCGTCTTACGTGGTTTTCACACACATATTTTGAAAAGTTTATGAATGAGCTGATTGCTGTAGCTTGTAGGCAAACCAGAATTACATCCAAGGATTCAGTATCTTTGCTTCTGATTACAAAGTCCCTTTTATACGCTGCAATATTTTAAGAAAACTAACTTTGTGCAAGTAAAAGGTTTCATCTATCTGCACTCGTGGATAAAGCGAAGTCATACTAGAAAACAAATTGTAATAAAACATGTACTCGAACAGAAAGGAGAAACCCAAAGAAGAAAGGGCGATAACTCTGCAATTTGTTCAACTTTTACAAATATGTCATGACTTGCACTGCACGCCCGCCTTCCACACCTTGTAATAATAGTTGACTTGCTACTCTGACCTGGCAGTTCTTTGCAAACAGTTTGAGAGACACGCACTAATGTCAAAGTTGTGCAATTCTTTCAAATGTATTTGTGATGTAGAAACATGGACGTATAGGTATTTACGTCCGTGTAGAAAAATAAACACAAAAAAGTAGTATTGCATTTAGATTAAAAAAATAAAAATTATAAAAAGAAAAATATCTTAAATGAATAATTTAAATATTAACTTTAATATTGGCCTCCTTGGTCATGTAGATTCTGGGAAAACTACACTTGCTCGAGCTCTCAGCACTATTGCTAGCACCGCATCTTTTGACAAGAATCCTCAGTCCAAGGAACGAGGCATTACTCTTGATTTGGGTTTCAGTGCCTTAATCGTTGAAGCACCAGTTCATCTTAGATCGCTTCCATCATCTTCAAAAAATATTCAATTCACATTTGTCGATTGTCCAGGACACGCTAGCCTCATTCGCACTATAATTGGAGGAGCTCAAATAATTGATCTTATGATTCTGGTGGTTGATGCACAAAAAGGCATTCAAACACAAACAGCCGAGTGTATTGTCATTGGAGAGCTTCTAAAAAAGAAATTAATTGTAGTTATAAATAAGATCGATGTGATAGAGGAAACTAAACGCGATGATTATCAGGAAAAAATGAAAATTAAATTAAAGAAGGTTCTGTCAAAAACACCATTCCAAGATGTATCAATCTTATGTATTTCTGCATTGAACAGGACTAACTTAGAGGAATTGCTTGAAGGTATCAAGGCGATTTTGCACATGCCGGTTAGAGATTATACGCGCCCACTCCTTATATATGTTGACCATTGTTTTCCCATCAAAGGTCAAGGAACGATCTGCACGGGAACAATCATCCAAGGTAAGGTTTCTATAAACGATGCAATAGAACTTCCTTCTATTAAAGAGACACGCAAAGTCAAGTCAATACAAATGTTCAAAAACCCTGTGCAAAGCGCTGGACAAGGTGATCGTATTGGCCTTTGTGTAACCCAATTCAACTCCAGTCAAATGGAGAGAGGAGTCATATCTCAACCTGGCTACCTAACTTTCATTCATGCAGCTGTGATTAAGCTTAACAGAATAGAATATTATAAGTTTCCTCTTAAATCAAAGAGCAAGCTGCATGTTACGGTTGGTCATGATACTGTGATGGCCAAAATCACATTATTCAAAGGTGGTACAGTTAATGGATCATTTGATTGCACAGAACAGTATGAGTATATTGAGGAACTATTAACGAATGAAAAACCAACCCAGCATTACTTTGTATTGCTTGAATTCGAGAGTCCAGTTTTGGCCAACGATACGAGCATATTAATTGCCTCGAAACTTGACTTAGACGTTCATGTAAATACATGCCGTTTGGCTTTCTGGGGTTATATCGATTGGTTTACACATTCACAAAGTTACTCTACTGAAATTCTACCAACATTGAGAATTTATCGGAACAAACTGAAACAAGGGACCATTCAGAGAGTGGTTAACGAACATCAAGTTATTGTACAAAATCTTTTCAAGAAAGACGGCAACCGTGAAATGTACGTAGGTAAAAAAATTAAATTGTCAACTGGTGAGTGCGGTGTCATAGAAAGTACGTTTGGGCAGACATCTAAAGTAAAAATTAGTTTCCCCGAAGGTCTACAGACGGATACTTTGAATTTATTGAAAACAAAAATTAACACGGTTCATGTGCTCTTAAAATTCAAAAAATATGTATTCAATAAAAAATTGGAAATAATACAATGAAGACAATTTTTTAAAATTTTACTCACGAGGTATGTAATTAGCACCATATTATGTATCTTAATAGGTGCAACGCGCTAGAAAAAAACGGGACCTACAGTTTTTTTTTTTCCGAATCCGAACGGCTTGTGAGCGGCACTTTTCTATGGCAGGTGAAAGGAGATATGTACTCATAAATGCTTTGTCACTTCCTCGCAAGAGGCAGTAACCCTGAAAATTATTTTTGTTAGGTAGCCGAACCCAAGCTCTGGCGTGACAGTTAAACGCACTAACCATTACGCCACGGGCTACTGTACTGCGTGGAGTGCTCACGGCACGGGGTGAACAGCTCCCGCACTTCTTTCTCAAAAACTGTCGTGATACTGGCCGGACTGGTGAGGGTCGTACTCGTCAGAATACATTGGTAGGTACAACAATTTCGAAATTTCGCCCAGTGAAAACATATGAGACTCATTAGTTCGGTTTTTTTTCGCGACTCACGGGATACTTCACCCCGCACTTCTCTTACCCAAATGCCGTGATACCGGCTTTAATCTTCCCAATTTAAACAGGGTCTATGATCCATGGCAACTCTAGTCGATTATTGATTTTGAAAAGTTTAAAAAGTGGCCACCCCTCAAGTAATTGCACTGACCCAACTTCGTTCTTTCTTGAATCCTTGCAAAACGGAGTCTCGCGCATATGCACAGCCATACAAAAAATTTGTATCTACATACATTTTTCCCCACACCTTTTTTATGAGAATTTTATCACAATTCTGTTCAAAAAAGTGTGGAACAGAGCTTGTTAACAACTGACGCCGCAAATTGAACAACTACGCTGGCCGCGTTCAATCGCCCACGTTTTACATCTGAAATTTCAGATTTCTGAATTTTTGGAGCTGTCATAAAAAGTTAGATGACTTTTACGGCCAATTTCTTGACAAAGTTCTAACTCCTAAAACTCGGTTTATCGAAAAATTAGAACTTGATTGAGTTCTAACTCATTTCTTCACCGAGTTCTAACGCGTTAGAACTTCGATTTGGATCTCAGTTTGAGATAGAACTTCGATAAACTTGGACCCTCGAATTCGGGGGTCTAGAGACTTAGAACTCGGTTTAACAACATTTTTATTTCTTCAAAAAACTATTTGGTTATAAATTTTGATTCGACTTTAAAAAAAGGTAATTCAAATCAATTTGGGATAAATTTAGTTTTAGGTGCAAGCCTTCTCGTGTGCGGTGAAAAATCCATATAACCAGATAGCATATGCTGGACAAAACACAAATTTGTGTACCTATGTACATATTACAAGATTTTAACCACTATATTTTCCTGGTGAGGAAAGAAACAGAAATGCATTAATGCTGCCGTTGTTGGTTAAGATAAAAAATGCATCTAAAGCACTATTTACCTCAAAATAAAGGAATTATAATGACAACCGTTCGCATCTTGACACTGAAGAGCTCGAATTTGAATCTGAGACATTTTGAGTAATCTTAACCCCGGGCAGAAGCCACAAAAAACACGATCTTTGTGGCGTTTTTGGAATGACCTTATATAGCATTTATGTAGGTAGATATATTGTTTTAAAGTTATTCTTTTTATTAATTTTAAGTAAGTGGTCAATTTTGTTGTATCCAATTTAGTTGCATATGCTGGTGTTGTTTTTAATTCTCGTGGTTCTTATAACATTTTTTTATACTGTGCATTTTGTTAGTTTTGATTTTTGAACTCGCACCAGATTTTTGTTTCATGAAAGAAAGCCAAAAGACATGTAGTATTGCGTGCTCAAAGCCCATCTTAAGTATAATTGCCATTTTTCTAAACTATTTGTCAGAACCACATCTATAATCAATGATTCGGGACATTGGAACCGCTACCATTTTCTTTTTTTTTGATGCACTTTGATGCGCATGCACATTTATCTTTTTGGGTTCATTTCACGTCAAAGATCTGTTGCGAGCTATCAGACTAATAAAAATATTTACTACTTGCAAACACCAATTTTTCAAAAATCAATACGCGCGAAATCACACAACATAGAATTGAAAATAAAAACATCAACACCAATACAAACAAAACTGGCACAGCAAAAATGAGAATGTGTTTTAATTAATGAGCAAAATAAAAGAAATATATTCACAAAAAAAGTATCCAGCAAAATGCGACTGACAAATATTTAAATATCTGTTGATAGATTGTCAGAAATTTCTGTCAGAAAATGATACTGGGTGCTACAAAAGTATTAAAATATACACTAGAACTTCGTTTCTTTAAACCGAGATCTAAAGTACTTAAAACTCAATAATGATCTTAGACCGAGTTCTAAGGAAATGATTAGAAGTGAAGAAATGATCAAGTACTAAATGTTTTTAAAACTAAGTTCCAAAGATAAACCGAGAGTTACTGGATCGAGTTTTAAATTAATTTTAGAACTTTGTGAAGAAATTGGCCGTTAGTGACTTTTAGTTTTAGTTAGGTACGTTTATTCTGAAATTTCAGACAAGAAAATTTCATCTGAAAATTCAGATGACAGTTGTTTGTGATGGGGGATGTGTAAAAAGAGCTAAGGTGATACACATGAAAGTTGAACTTTATGATTATCGGTGTGGTTAGTGATTGATTTGTGCCTATAAGTTTTAATAATTAAATTGTATTACTTACTTATTTGATTAAAAGAACTAGTTGTTAATTGTTTAGTGACTCTTTGAATAAAAGGAATGATTTGTCTTACAAAATTATTCCCACAATTCTCCATCGGATTATTGTGGAATAATTTTTCATTGAAATTAAAACAAATTTACTGCATAATAACAAACAAAATTGTTGGTAATCTTTTAAAATAAAATTTCATCTACAAAGCTCATGCTAAATTAACAATTTACGATATATAAGTTCTCATTTATTTCGCTTCATTGCAAATTTAATAAGTACGGGAATTTGACACAATGGCTTTTGACTGAAATTTCAGTTTATTTTTGCATTCAACGAAAAAATCTGAATTTTCAAATTCAGACATTTCAGATTTTTTTATTGAACGTACCCAAAACACTTTTGTTTCTGTGTTTGTTGACTCCCTACTACGACTACGGATAAATTGACTACACAAATCAAATGGAACTTATTTTGTGGTGTCCGCGATTGCAATATTAAAAATTTGATTGAGTTTTATTTCCGAGTTCTTAAAAATTAATTTCATGCTCATTATTTCACATAGATTAAGTTTTATAAACAAATTTAATATCAAAACGTATTTAATCCCAAACTTGGCAAAGGCGTATTTCACCATCTATTGCAATTTGAATATTTGTAATTTATCCACAATGAAGCGTTCGGCAAATACTCAAAATTCTTCGATGAAAAAACAAAAAGTTCTCGCTAATTTCTCCGATTTTAAAAAACCAAGCAAAGAAGCCTCTCAAGGTGTTACTGATTTCATAAAGAAAATAGAAACAAATCGACTCAAGGCCGCCCAGAGTATTACAGATTTCTCCTTTAAAAAGAAGCGCGTTCGCATTCTATCTAATGCTACAGATGTACCTGAAAATGCCGAAGCTATTCTCTATTGGATGGACAGGGATGCTCGCGTTCAAGACAACTGGGCATTTCTGTTCGCCCAGAAGCTGGCACTCAAGAATGAAATACCTTTGATGGTGTGTTTTTGTCTTGGACCCAAGTACCTGTCGCTGAGGCTCTATAAATTCATGTTGTCAGGCCTCAAAGAGGTTGAACGTGAATGTAGCAACTTAAAGATTAATTTTCACCTCTTGCTGGGACCAGCCCCAGAACAAATACCGAAACTGGTAAAGCAGTACAATATCGGGGCGGTCGTGTGTGACTTCTCTCCGCTCCGTCTACAAGTTAATTGGGTCAATAAAGTAAAACATAATCTTCCACCGGATGTGCCTCTCACTCAAGTTGATGCCCATAATGTGGTGCCAGCATGGGTGGCTTCTGACAAACAAGAGTATGCTGCGCGTACAATTCGTAATAAAATTACCTCGAAGTTAGGCATGTTCTTCACAGAGTTTCCACCACTTATTGTTCATCCTCATGAATCTAAAGCGAAAACCCAAGAGACTGATTGGAAAGCTGCATTTGATTATATCGAGACACTAAATTGTGATATGAATGTGGATGAGGTTGATTGGGCAACTCCTGGCTATGTAGGTGGTATGACACAGCTACTTGATTTTTGTTCAAGACGATTGAAGGACTACGATTCAAAACGCAATGATCCAACTCTCGATGTGATTTCCAACCTGTCACCTTGGTATAATTTTGGTAAGAATTATCCCTTAAGTTCTTAAATAAGGCGGAACTATCATAATAAGTTTACTAGTACTATACAATCAGTCTGTTTGGTAACGTGAAATTTTTTGCAAATTTTCACATTTTGCTCTAAAAAGCTAAAAAAAACCAAGTGTGGGAAACCTGGTGAAAATTTCACGTTACCAAACAGAGGTAATACATATACATAATTCTCCTATCCTATTCTGCCTCAAAGAATACAAAAAATCAATCAGTTCCTGTTACAGAACTTCAAAACCTATTTTGTCTTAAACAATATATTAAAACTATTTGGTCCAAAATTGTTTTTTGGCAAACAGAAAATGAAAAATAGCCCCAAAAACTGTATATGAAAAGCAAATCGATTAAATTTCGAGAATTGGGGTAATCTTTCACTGTTTTTGGGGCTTCTTTGCATTTTTAATTTGCGGTTAAATTTCATTATGAGAAATGGCCCCAAATTGTTATTGCTGCTTATGTTTATATTTTTGAGGCAATTTTTGAGTATGTCTACCTTTTTTTTTTATTAAGTTTGGAGTCATTTTTATTAAAAAAACAGCCCAAAGTTTTCTTTTGGGAAAATTTTTCATTGGCGCCAAATTTCATGTAGCCTTTTATTCCTATTTGTTTTGACAGCAAACTGTACAAATTTGCAGGAAATTTCACGTTAAAAAACTTAATTATATTCGTCTCAATTCTACTTAGCCTCAGAAAAACTTACCTTAAGACTCATTTGCTGAAAGAAATCTTATATGCAGAGGAAAATTAGCACCCATTGCCAAGTTAAACTTAAGTATCAATGACACAAAATAGATTTTAACGGCCTTAAGTCGACAAAATTGGCATTTAGTCTCCTATCTCACTTGGCCTCATCAGTTGACTAGTGAGGGCCTTGTCAATACGCAGTTTTTGTTAAGTTAATTTTTTCTACTTTTTCAAACAATTTACCTAGCTGGCACTGGCAGATGTAATGAAAATTATTGAATTAAATTTAATTTTTTTAGCTTTACAACTAATTATGTTAACAATTTTACATTTTAAAATTGAAATTTAAATTTTTGTCACAATTTACAATTTATTAGTTTGAATACGAGGGTTTGTAGGAGGTGTTAATCCAATTGATTATAATTATTTAGGCATTTGGGTATTGTCATGAGGTCTCCGAATCCAAACGCAGATCTATTTTTGATGCGATAATAAATAAGGAATTTTTGTATTTGTTCAGGTCACATATCAGTCCAGAGAAGTGCCCTCGAAGTAAGTCGCTTTAAATCGAAGTACAAAGCATCTGTAGAAGCCTATTGCGAAGAATCTATAGTCCGGCGAGAATTGGCCGATAACTTTTGCTTTTACAACGATAAATATGATAGTTTGCAGGGAATTGCTTCGTGGTCATTAAAGACACTCGATGATCATCGTAAGGACAAACGTGAGTGGATCTATACACAAGAAGAATTAGAAACATCAAAAACACATGATGACCTTTGGAATTCGGCACAAATACAACTTGTGAAGGAGGGCAAAATGCACGGGTTTTTAAGAATGTATTGGGCTAAAAAGATATTAGAATGGACAAAATCTCCCGAAGAAGCATTGAATTTCGCCCTATTGTTTAATGATAAGTACAGTTTAGATGGATGTGATCCAAACGGATTTGTTGGTAAGTAAACTAAATGAAACTGTGTTTATTTAACTGTGTAAGAACGTTTTTTGTTTAGGTTGTATGTGGTCGATTGGAGGTATTCATGATCAAGGTTGGGGTGAAAGACCTATTTTTGGTAAAATTCGCTTCATGAATTACCAAGGTTGCAAGCGCAAATTTGATGTTCCAGCGTTCGTGGCTCGTTATGGAGGAAAGGTATATACTAAGAAAAAATAAATTCTGAATGTGATAAGAGTCTCAAAATAAATATATCTAGATCGTTTTTTATTCAAAACAAAATAATTTTTTTTTTATTTAAAGAAAATTGTTATTTTTATTAACTGAAATGTATTTTGTACGGAAATATAATGGTTTTTATATATTTAGTAGCAATCTTGGGAAAACCGACGTATGAAACCCAAGTTTGGAAGCAAATACCATTACAATCACCCTTATAACGGTAGGCGTTTTAGGAAAACGCCAGTAAAACGCCTCGACTCTAAAAGCACAAATCGGTGTTTAAATTAAACTAAAACTTCAGCGTTCTCTCCACGTTTACCCTTCTCACGACTAAAGTCATTTAAATGAAAAGCCAACTATCGTTTCTAGAGCCATGGCGTTTTTCTAGCGTTTTCGTAAAACGCCTTACGGAATAAGGGTGAATATGATGTATGGCACAAGTCTAATGAACGTTTTAACGTTTAAGGCTAGTGACCTGCCGAATGTTTGCTTATTTTAATACCGAATTCAACAGAGTTTTGTTTCACTTAGGGAATAAATCCCTGAAATAGACTTCTGTCTCCTCTGATAAATTTTTTCCCACTACCCACTTTTTGATGTTGGCGAAGAGAAATGTGTAATTCGCAAGATGTTAACCGAATGCGTTGGATGTTGCAACAAATTTCATTGCAATAATGCCATTTGGTCGGAGCTGGTACCTTGCAGTGTTAACAGTGTATGTTTTAAATTCTTTGTAGGACTTGCTTTTGTCGTTTTCCGTTTGATTTTGGGTGTGTTTTATTCCTATCGATGTGGATTTTCTTTCACTCCTACTCCAAATGTTCCATATTGGACATGAATGGAATTGAGGAACTGACAAAGTAGAAATAGATATTTTATAAGTTATCAAAATTCATATTGCCGTGAATTTATTAATTTTAAACTTTAAGTTAAAAATGCAATGTTTTACGTTATAAGATATATATTTCCTTTTCTTTAAATACGTCTATCGTGTATATATTATTTTAAATAGTCTAATAATTTGGTTTTCGTACTAATTCTTTTTTTTTCTTGATAATATTATATTTTCATTGTATGTCTCCCTATAAACAATACAGTATTTTTACATTACAAATTTTAATAGTTTCCAATTTGAAATAAAATCTATTTTTTAATGGAGTTTGTCTTTTCTGCCCATATAGACTCTGGTGTTCCTAATTCTTGAAAATTTTGAGAAGATTGCTTTTCTTGAATGCATGTATATTTTAATTTAGTAAAATGAATAAACTTTTTTGTTTTTATTGTAAAATATGTACAGTTGTCTGTAGAGAATATTATTTAATTTTATTTTTCTAAATATATATTTTTTTAAGAATCTTAATTACGTTATTTTAATTAAATATGCAAGTAAAATTTAATTTAAAAAAAAAAACATCGAAACATGTATCATAAAGGAATGCCGAAATGCTATTAATAGAGTAAGTACTTGTACGTTATGGTTTACTATAAGATCACACTACCATTAGATTTTATCCTAATAAGAAACATTAAATAATGAAAATAATCTTAGAAAATAGATTAAACATAAATAAATAAAAAAAAATAAACAGCTAACAACAAGAGTAGTATGTAATTCGTTATTGATTTACAAAATTATAAACAAAAGTATCACAATAATCAAGAGTGATGAAAGGAAAATTATAGCAGCCCATTGTCGTTTATCTGCAAAAAAAAAAAAAATGAAAAAAAATATATATTTATACGGGTATTCTATTTATTGTTTATTCGATATTTTTCAAAAAGTAAGTCGAATTGTAAATAGTTCATAAACGTGCTTCACGAAACTATACAATTTTTTAAAAGCTGCAATTAAATATCGCTAACTTATTTTAAATAAATTTTCATGATTAATTTATTTAAGTGAACTCACTAATAGTCCAGTCAATACAGGTTTTCACCTGGAAGAAATCCAATAGTTTTGAAACTTGGCACACTTATTAAGAGTGGCCTAATGATGAATAGTGTAAAAAAGTCCCCAATAACCCGAGGCGAGCTCTAGCGGCAGGAAAGTGTAACATGTTGTCTTTTTCGGTTTTTCATGTATAACTTAGAAGGTGTTTGTCTTTTCAAAAAATTATCTGAGACAAAAAAATTGCTCATAAAATTATCTACAAAATTGATTAAGATTATGGGGGTTTATGAATTGTGATATCGTAAACAAAAGTCTGGCACATTTTGTGGGGTTGAGGGGTTAAAATCAATTCAATTATTTTTTTTAATTCATTTTCTCATTTTTTCTGATCTTGACGATCTGATTAATTAAAGTCAAGAGTTTTTTTTTTAAGCTGATTTAAAAGAGAATACAATAGTTAAAAATAACTAAAGATGTTAAGAAAGAAAAAAGAAATTATTTGTAGGTTTGGGTTTTAAAATTTTAAGTGAGCCCTCCAAATGTAAAATATTATTCACACAGCTAAAATCTTTGGAAAAATCAACACGCCGCATAATGTTTGTTTTTGAAAATGATATCCGAGTAAATCTTCTTCTCTCTTTGTGTACACATCATTTTTGCTTACGTTTTATAATAAATGGCAATATAAATGAAGCGACTTACAAACATTTAAAAAATATCAGTATAATATGAATCGATTAATTTAAAACACCGCAGATGACGCGCTAAATAAGAAATATGACGTTTTACAATGAACGGTGGTATTTCTTTAAGAATTAAAAGGACTGAAAGCTAAGGGATGTCCTCTTTACGACACCAATAGACGGCCAATTTTATAAAAATAGTTGTTTATTAGTTTAGATAATTTTCATCATATAAGTCCTTTTGGCTTTACTGGCTAGTGCATTGTACTTACACGAGCCCCGAAGTCTGGGCTCGAATTCCCAGCCAATCGGATTCGACAGTAAAACAGAGGTCCGCGCCATCTCTGCCAACTAACAGCCCTAACACAGGAAGTCAGACTGTATTTTTTTGTCGGAAAATCAAAACCAAATCAAGTTTTTTGTCAATGCTACTCAAAAGCAATTTTTGACATAAAACAAAAAAGTATTATCCTAACTTAATATAAAATTAGCATTTGTTTGAATCATTACCATTGTTCATGTGGAGGACTTTGGCAACCTTTTTCATGGTAGAATCTAGTTTAGATTCAGTTGTATCAAATTCATTTCCAAAATCATCGAGCATTCTATAATTAAAGAAAAAACAAATACTGAAACAATTGAAATAAAAAATAAAATAAAATTTACTTACACTGCTTGCTCATCTAATTCTACACCAATTTGTCGTGAAACAGTCTTCAATGTTCCAATGGAATCGCTTATCATATCTAACTGTTCATCTTGCCCCTGCATCATACGCTGTTGAATTGATACAGTTTCTCCTACGAACTTATGACCCGGACTATCAAGCGTGGCATAATGACCCGGGCTATCGAGAGTATTCTCCAGTTTGGAGTATTTTGTTCCACTGTGTCTAGATGCCATTGTGCCTGCAATGGTACTTGCAATATTACCACCAACACTATTACCCAATACTCCTCCGACCACAGATGTTGCTGTCGAGTTATTTGTCAATGAGATATTCTTTTCGTTTTGCTGTTCGTCCAATAATGGCTGACGTGCTGTTATATCTCTGTCCCTATTTCGGTTAAGGCTCATCTTCTCCTTCATGGATTTGACTTCATCGCGAGTCGCATCTATGAAATGACGTCGGCTTGATAATTCTCTGTTATCGATACGAAACTTATTCGGATTCTTTTCTACGATACGTGTTGAGGAAAAATAATTGTTATGGTTAAGGAAAATATAATGTTTTGTTATTTATATTTCTTAAGAAAAATATGTTGGTCAACGCTAATTGAGAGTAAAAAATAGAAAGGGTCTATTTAGGTATGGGTGCCTGTTTGTTTTATGACACCTACAGAATAGTTTTGTTTAGGTTAGTTCATATAGATTTGTTAAAAATTAATATAATTTGGAATTATTTTCCTTAAAAAATCTTTTAAATATTTATAAAAAAAAAAATGTTTCGTTTGAATTTTCAATAAGAAACGACCAAGTAATTTTTTTTTCAAAAAAAAACCTTGGTCGTTAAGACGTTTTATAAAACAGTACATAATCTGTACCACAATTAATAATAAATCTACGAACATCACAAGAACAAACTTAAGTTTTAATCGCCTAAAATCACATATGTATCTACAAACATACATAATGTAGCTTAAGAAATTTTTATTAAAAATAATTTCCATTTGTTTGCAATATTTTCGTCTTTCGTGATAGCCATGGGCTTTTTAATTGGCACGTTGCTGACACTTTAACGTTGACCAGTTGAATGCAATTGGCTTAACAGCAGGATATTAAAAAGTCTGTATGCTTCCTTTGATTTATGGAGAAAAGCAGGTTAATTTATGAGGGTAAAGTATAGAAAGTATGTATGTATCTAATGAATATTACAATTTAGAAAAGTTATTGAATTGGCTATTCTAAGACTTGTAAGGAAAACAGCTCTTCAAATTTTAATGGTTTCAAAATACAAATATTAATTTTGAAACAAAGTTTAAAGATTCTGCACAACAGGATGACATTTTTTTTAATTTATATATGTAAGTATGTAACAAGGGGTTGTGATATGAAATGAAAGCGTAGAAGAGGAAGCATATGAAGTGTCATTGATTTTTCCAGTGAAACTTATTCGCAATTGGAAACATTTAACATTTAAACATGTAAAAACCTCAATATTTGTAAAATTAAATATTCTATTTTAAAAAAGGATATTAATTGTGTCTTCCAAATCTTCTAGATCCCATTCAATGCTTCTCAATGAATTACGCAGTTCTGTTGTGGTCCATTCGACTTCAGCAGCACTAGATTCACCCAACTCACGCCAACGCAGATATAAACCACGAGTCTTGTTCAAAGCCTTAAACACTTCGCTGTTTATTTGAAGAAAAGAAAATATTTGGAAAGTTTAAGAATAACATAATGAGCAATTGGAAGTTGAAAACTAGAAGACGCACTCTTTAACAACAAAAAATGGATCCTCCAAAGACATGACACAGGAAAAACAATTTAAATGGCTGTCGGAAAATCATCGGCGTACGACCAACCCCTTTTCGCTTTGGAAAAACCGATTTATCAATCAAAAGTTTTATATTTTTTACGATTTTCTCTTGGTTGGGAAAATTGAAAAACAATCTTTTTGAATCTTTTATGCAGATTTATCGGTTGTTTATAATTTAGTAAACTTTTTTAGGTAACGATTATTGGTAGACAAATATTTATTCAGCCAGACTGTGGAAGAAATATTTTCCGATTTTTCTTCTCCTTCGTACCTATCTAAAGGAAAATTTATTTTTCAGGGAGACTAAACCCCTCTTTAAGAGGTACCGAACCAAAAACTAGAGGATAGATTTAAAAGTGTCTGCTTACCTCTTTATTCATGTACAAGAGTGGCAGAGATAGAAACAAGTGTTTACTACTTGATTTTCATATGCTGGGTATTCGCGGGTGGAAAATCCATATATAAAAGAAGTAAACGCAAAAGAAAATACGAGGAAAATGAAGAAAATTTCAATTGTGCGACTGCTCCAGGAAAATGAGCTGATTTTTGTTTTCGTATTCGTCCTTAGAAGAATGTCAGAATTGACAGTTGTAGCAGATTGGCAGTGGAGACTTCAAGTAACTAGACGTGTCCATTGATCTAGTAGCATTTTCTTACCCCGAGGACACACGGAAGTTAATGCACTCCTTGTTAGGGCCCTCCCAAACCAACGCGATACGCAAAACATTCGGCACGAGGACGAAGCTTTGTCTTCTAAAAAAATTTAAATTATTATGGTTAAGGTAAGACCGCACTCGACGGAACTGCACTTCAGCGGAACTGCGCGACACTACACAGCACTCCGCGGCAGTTTTTTTTAATATGCCGCACTTGAACTGCAGCAGTGCGACAGTAAGCGACAAATCATGAAGTTAGTGGCAATTGAATTTCTACAATACTACAAAAAAGATGGCGGCCAAATCACTCCGAAAACAAAGTTTTCCTCTCACACTACCTTCCCCTACACATAAAAAATGTTTTTCCTACCCAAAATGCAAAGAACAGCCACCATTTTGTATTTCACTGTACTAAAACAAAACATTGAATCATTTTTGATGCACCGCGGCGCGCCGCTTGCTATATCGCACTATAACGACAATGGAACTGAACTGCATCGACGCGACAAAGTTGCTCTGATAAGCAACTTTGTAGTTCAGTGTCGCGCCGTTCCGTTCCGTTATCAATTAGTGCGATATAGTTAATACAATTCATACAAATAATATTTTTCCGCTTCGTGAAGTTCTGTTGCCGTGCAGTTCCGCTGAAGTGCAGTTCCGTCGAGTGCGGTCTTACCTTTAATGAGTGCCCACACTGGCGCGACACGAATATTGAAACAGCCTACGGTCATGACAGATTCCAATGATTTGGGAGAGCCTTAATACACGCCACGTCCAACAACCTCGTCGACGAGGTTGTTTCCACAGAAAACAAAAAAAGTAAAATGAAACTTTGTCGACAAAATTGTTTCGATTTCAAACAGAATTATGTCCTCGACGAAACACTTCAGCACTCAGCATTCTTCGATTAGTTGCTTCGTGGTGTATAAAATGGTACCCTTTTCGGAGCAACTGAGTTTCCAGCAACAATCATCTCATTGGCGAGAAGAGCAGGAAGAAAACAAAATCTCCATGGTCAACAAATTTGGGAGATTTTTTTGACGTTCCTCTTCACAGTACGTTTGTGTGCGTTCAACCAAGGTAGTTTAGAAGGAAAATAAACAAATCTCTTCGGGTTTTGTTCCTTGCGTGTGAAAGGTGCAAAAGATTGTTAGGAGATTTAAAGAAAATATCAAAAAAATCTCCAGCAACTAGTATATTCGTGTGAAAGGGGACATTATGTAGTAGGAAACTTTTAGTTGCTCGAAGTTGCCCAACTAAAAGTTGCCTAGTGGGCGATGGGCATAAAAGTTGCCAAAGTGATCTTCCCGAACGCACTACATCCGGTCTTCGGACAAAAAAAAAAAAATAAAAGAAACAGAACTTTTATTTTGACAGCCCGAGTGATACGGACATGACTTTGTGAATTTGGTTGTCATTTTGCAAATTTGTTTAAAAAATCATCGTTCCCTCGAGTCGTGTTGCATTTTTACGAATTCTTTGTCTGAAAGTGATTAAAGTAGACAAAATTTAATAAATTAAACAATCGTTATTAGTTTTTTACTTTTTTTTCAATTCGAAATATTCAAAAAACTCTATAATGTCTCGTGGAAGTTCAGCCGGCTTTGACAGGGTTATTACCATTTTTTCGCCAGAAGGCCGCCTCTACCAAGTTGGTGAGTTTTAAGAGCTGCTATTTTTTTGCCTTTGTTTGATAAATAATCATTTTTTTCGATATTAGAATATGCCTTTAAGTCAATCAACCAAGAAGGTATTACATCGGTGGCTATTAAGAGCGGAGACTGTGCAGTCATAGCTACTCAGAAAAAAGTCACAGAAAAGCTCATTGATCCGAGCACTGTGACGCACATATTTAGGATTACCAAACAAATTGGTGTTGTCATGACTGGAAGAATAGGTAAATTGAAATTAAAAGACCAATTTGACTTAATTAAATATGTATTGTTTAGCTGATAGTCGCTCCCAAGTACAGAGAGCTCGATATGAGGCTGCTAACTGGCGTTACAAATACGGCTACGAGATGCCTGTGGACGTTCTTTGTCGCAGAATCGCTGATATCAATCAGGTGTATACCCAAAATGCCGAGATGAGACCACTTGGCTGCAGTAAGTTTTGGCACATATTGTTATATTTCCAAAGTGCATTTCGATTCAATCCTTAGGCATGATTTTGATTGCTTATGATGATGAAAATGGTCCCTGCGTCTACAAGACTGATCCTGCCGGCTACTACTGTGGCTTCAAAGCAGTTTCAGTTGGAGTGAAGCAGACTGAAGCCAACAGCTTCCTGGAGAAGAAATACAAAAAAGATTTGTCTGAGGAGAAAACAATCCAAATGGCAATCACTTGTTTGTCTACTGTTCTCGCCGTTGACTTCAAACCAAACGGCATTGAAGTTGGCATCGTTAGCAAAGACAACCCTGATTTTAGAACTTTGGATGAAAAGGAAATCGAGGAACATTTAACGAAAATCGCCGAAAAGGATTAAACCTAAACGGGAAAATGAATTTGGTTTTAATTTTAAATATGATTTTTTGTTTGTAATGAGAAAAAAAATAAAACTATTCACTTTGGAGGAAGGCCTTTAACAACAAAACGTTTTGTTTTCATTTTTCGGTACATTCAATTACCAAATTAAATTTATAAATATAGTTGACAGTATTTCACTTTGTTAAATATGTGAGGACTATAACTTTTCTCTTGGGCCGTCAGCGCTATCTAATTTTAGCGAGGGTTGATTGAAGTACATAGATATAAAAATAAATCTAGTGGCACAACAGCTCATGAAGAATTAGGGTCTAGTGACTTAGAACTCTCAACCATTCCTGTGTGCGTGTCTGCAGGAATTGGGGGACCCTGCAGTTTATTGCTGAATCCGAACGGCTAAGGTGAGCGGCACTTTTCTATGACAGAAGATATTCTTGAAAGATTTTTCACTTCCTCGCAAGAGGCAGTAGCCCTGAAAAACATTTTTGTTAGGTGGCAGAGGCTGGGAATCGAACCCGACCTCTGGCGTGACAGTCCAACGAACTAACCATTACGACACGGGCTAAACTTTATATCAAAATGTTCTTCTTTTAAATTCTGTTTGAATATCTCTTTTCTTCTCCGAGAAATCTTACGTTGAAGTTAATGTGTTGAGTATATCACAACATTTATGTAAATTATTGGTGAACAAAATTTTAGTTTAATTTAATTCGTGAAATATAGTAGGTATGCAGCTCCATAAAAATAAATTATAGCGTACGTATAATGTGACGGTCTCTGCTACAAAAACACGGATGGCGATGGAACAAAAACTTTTATGGTTTTCAGGGATGGAATATAGGTTAGAATCAGTCAAAAAACACCTTATGAAAAGCAAAAGTCATATTGATAGACATTTTAATTTTTATAGGATTACCTTGCATTGCAAAATAGTTTAATGGGTATGAATAAAAATGGGTCAAGCGCTCAAAATGTCAAAATGTTTCATAAATAGCTTCTACCATGTTCTTCAAAAAACTTAGAAAATTTAAAACTTAATACCGTTATTAAGTAGCAAGAAAACACTTCAAAAACTAAAAAAATTAATATAATAGGTGTTCAATGGCAAAATAGGAAAACCTCTTCAAGGTGAGGACACAATAATGGGACAGTTTGGTTATGGTTGCAGAAATGCAAGAGGAGAATGATTAATTCAATTTTTGTGGGAAAATCGCTTTACAGTAGCTATACAATGTTTCATTAGAAAGACATACAAAAATGGATCTGGAAATCTCCTAATGGACCAGTTACAGTGGTCGATCCAGGGGGAAGGGGGAGCTTTGGGGTCATGACCTCCCCTTCAGAATCCCAGAAAAAAAGATTAACACAAACATTTATAGACCTAAAAATAAGGAGAGAAAGAAATTAATTTTTATATTTTGTCATGGTTACAAAAATTCTGTTGCTTATTTCGATTATTGGATTTATGAAAAGTTCATAAAGCCTTTATGCAGTTGAACACGCGGAAGTGGTACAAACGGACGACAGTGTATTGTTGTGCACAGTGGTACTTTATTTTCTTTGCGCTTGAAAATAATTTATAGTAAATTAAATGTTTCTTAACTTAGAGAGTAATAAGTTTTTAGCGATGATTCACCCATATTATTGATTTTCTTCTTCCCAATCTATTTATTTAAAACTTTCCAAGAAATGTTTGTTATACTAAAACTGTAGGGCTTCCACTAAATTTTACCAAAACAAATTGTATGGGTTGAGCACTTACGAAGGGATTCTGAAAAAAAGGAAGGAGAAGATTTTAGGAAGGCTTTAAAAATTCTATTAAAAAACACACGAAATCTAAAATCCTTAAAAAAAACACCCATATTTTCAATAAATAAAATATTATTCGGACTTGCTTATTCCTTCTTAAAATTCGACTAACAATACTAACCTGTAGTGTTTTTTGCTAAAACTTAAAGACTAATTGCGATGTAACTAAACGGTAATTAATAAAGTTATTATGCACTTTTTGTTTTTCAGACTCTATTGCCTACATGCATACATACATATATGTAGTTCTGTATATCATGTCATTCCAAAATATTTTCATTCAGAAGTTTTTAAATTTTATTTTAGCAAAGAGCTAGAGGATACGAAAATGTATTTTCTTCAAATTTGCTAAATTACCGTTTCGTGGGGGTTTATTTCGCCGTTTTTCATTTCTTATTTAAGCATTTTTTAATTTTGCATTTTACGTTTTGCAATTGACGTTTTGTCTTTTAATAATATGACAATTAGCCAGTTCAGGTTTCTCAAGCTCAATTTTGTTCAGGTTTCTCCTTCTGCTCAGTGGAGCTGACGGAGCTTGCTCAGTGAGATCTCAGTGAGATCTTAGAAACGTGAACTGGCTAAATAACTATTTCGCAATTTTGTATTTTGCAATTTCCATTTACATATGTAGTTTTTTGTTTGATTGACTTTTTGAAGTTAGGTAAAGCACGTTAAGGTTTTTAAAATTTCGCGCGTAGGTAATTTCAAGGCATGTAATTTAATGAAAGTCAAAAATTGGAAAACAATTAAATAACAATCTATCAGCGAAATAGTTAAACAGCCGGGCGATATTTTGCAAAAATAATGGTGAAATGACAAACTGTTTAACAAAAAAAAAAAAGGTGAACAACAAAGTATCAAATGAATTTTGGGAAATTATTAAATATTTTTAAATTGTTAATAAAATATTTTGAGTTAAAGTAAATGGTGACCCAGATTGGGCATGTAATTTTAAAAGTAATTATGTCAGAGGCGGTGCTAGAATAAGATATGACGTACGCAAGATAAAATCCGCGGGGCTCCTGGCAAAATGGTGTTTCATTTCAATTTTTGACTGGTTCATTATATATTTAAAATTTACAACTTTTGCACAAACTCGCTCTTTCATAAATCACAGAGTTTCAAAGTAAAGGAACAGGGCTATTGTTAATAATTATAGCTAATAAATTTTTTTTGACAATTTGTCTGTCAGAAAATTTAAATTACATTCTTTTCTTGGTTGATCAACTTCAACTGCTATCATTTTTTTTTTAAGTTTGGAGCTCAGCTCTTTTGTTTAATTCCTTTAGTTTGTAGGAAACATGAAATCTTTCTCTCTAGAGCTAGGATTTACAGGATAATGGAAGCATAAGATATAGAATACCAGAGGGGGAAATATTCGGATTTAGACTCATAACCCAGCGTAGGTAGCAATCGATTGCATAAGGGGTTTCTATCAACATCAAGAGGACATAGTAAAGTAACCAAGGTGTATCAATTTGTTTCCTACTGGAACTGATGATGCAGGGGGTGGGTAAACCCTCTAGGGAGAAATAACAATAACTTTTTTTTCCACCATTTGTGCAGAGACGAAACCAATCAATTTTTTGGGCTCCCATCTTAAATAATTTTCCGACACCTTCATCTAGTCTTAGGCATGTAAAAATTACGTAACACCGTCTGGTGTAGATGCAGCAAGGACCTCCCTAATCCGACGAGCTACGAACCAGGTGGAAGCCAGCATGCCTACCGCTGCAGATACGCAGACACCCTCCCATTTCTGCTGCCCGGACTGACTCAAGAAGTCCTGTTATCTAGAGCCATATGGGTGGTATAGGAGTGAGAGGTCTAGTGATAATAGTTTTTATTTTTCATTTTAGGGGATCGTTCCTATGTGAAACAGCTTATCCCACTCACCACTAAGGTTACCGTTACAAACAATACATCGCCACTGTCCATGAAAATGTGCGCAGGAGTAACAGAGACAGTCTATTCTTTGTCATATGCAAAGCAATTCGGCCTTTCGCAGACTTCACATAAGGCGTTTTTCTTTTTAGTTCAGAGCAGTTCAGAGCTGAGTCCGAACTGTCAAACAAAAATGTTTTGTTTGTTTTACGGCCAATTTCTTGACAAAGTTCTAACCCCTAAAACTCGGTTTATCGAAAAATTAGAACTTGATTGAGTTCTAACTCATTTCTTCACCGAGTTCTAACGCGTTAGAACTTCGATTTGGATCTCAGTTTGAGATAGAACTTCGATAAATTTGGACCCTCGAATTCGGGGGTCTAGAGACGTAGAACTCGGTTTAACAACATTTTTATTTCTTCAAAAAACTTATTTGGTAATAAATTTTGATTCGGCTTTAAAAAAAAAGGTAATTCAAATCAATTTGGAATAAATCTAGTTTTAGGTGCAAGCCTTCTCGCGTGCGCTAAAAAATGCATGTAACCAGATAGCATGCTGGACAAAACACAAATTTGTGTACTTATATGTACATATAACAAGATTTTAACTACTATATTTTCCTGGTGAGGAAATAAACAGAAATGCATTAATGCTGCCGTTGTTGGTTAAGACAAAAAATGCATCTAATGCACTATTTCCCTCGAAATAAAGTAATTAATGACAATCGCATCTTGACACTGAAGAGTGCGAATTTGAATCTGAGAGACATTTTGAGCAATCTTAACCCCGGACAGGGGCCACAAAAAACACGATCTTTGTGGCGTTTTTGGAATAACCTTATATAGCATTTACATATGTAGGTAGATATATCCTTTTTATTAATTTTAAGTAAGTGGGAAATTTTGTTGTATCCAATTTAGTTGCATATGCTGGTGTTGTTTTTAATTCTCGTGGTACCTATAACATTTTTTTACATTGTGCATTTTGTTAGTTTTGATTTTTGAACTCGCACCAGATTTTTGTTTCATGAAAGAAAGCCAAAAGGAAATGATTAGAAGTGAAGAAATGATCAAGTTCTAAATGTTTTTAAAACTAAGTTCCAAAGATAAACCGAGAGTTACTGGATCGAGTTTTAAATTAATTTTAGAACTTTGTGAAGAAATTGGCCGTTAAAGTTCAGAGTGCTCAGAGCTTGGAATCTGTGTTTTTTTTTTTTCGATCCGAGTGCGTGCTCCATGTGCTCAGAATAAAATAACCGAGCAGATGAAATAGAAAACTGAGCGCGGGCAACTTCATAATGTGCCCATATAATTTGACAAATATGAAAATTGAGTGCTAAGGTGTGTTTCATAATTAAATCGGAGTGCTTTGAACATACTCTGCTCTTTTTTTTAAACATTGACTTATTGTATATTGACTTATTATAATAGGTCAATGTTTTTAAAGATGACTTTGAATGAAAAGGTGTGGTTTTTAGCTTTGAAAATTTTTAGGACGAATTGTATTTTTTCTCAATTGAAAAATAATGAATGAATGTGACAAACGCCGACATTTGCTGTTGTTATTTATTTTCCAAAATATATACCTAGACCCTTTCCAAGAAAAATCGGAAATTTTGTTTCGAAGTTATTTTTCATTATTGCAAAATAACAGTTTATACCTACTTAAAAAATTGCAAAAAATATAAAACTTGAAAGCTTAGGTAATTTTTAAATTGCGCTGCTTCTGAATTGTGGCTACGTGGTAAGCCACAATTCAGAAGCAGCGTTACAATTGAAAAACTTTACTATAGTCTTGATTTCGTACAACTAAGGGCCATTTGCTGAAACGAAACTTAAATATTTAAGTTCAACATATCGTTTCCGTCTGGTGACGTTTTTTGTGATTTTTTGTGAAAGAAATATCAAAGTTGAATTTGAATTTAAAAGCTGCTTAATATTCAAATTGAAAAAAAAATCTATTTTATTGATAAAATTTTGGAAAAGAGCAAAAGCCAGGTAGGCCAATGTAAATTAAAGATCAAAAAATACCATCACCGTAGATGGTTCACCAAGTTAACGTTGTGAACCATAAGAATTAGTTCGTGCGAACTATTCGCACATTTTTTTTTGTTGGCTTGCCTCGAGCAACTTTGACCCCCCAAACTGAATTCCTGGATGCGCGTCTGTCTAGTTAAAAACGAAATAAATTTCATCCTCACCAATAACCGTTATATTATGTACAAAATTTAGATGTACATATTGAATAAGTTTGAGTTTGATTCCGATCATAGAATATGGAAAGAACAATTAATATAAAAATAAATCACACAACTAAAAAGCATCCGAAAAGTGAAACATACTCCTATAGAAGTCACTCCATCGGATGACACTATTAATGATTTTAACCAAAAACTAAGGGAAAGTTTAGTTCCTGCCTTATTTCGTACCTGAATCTAAAAACTACCTATAACTACATTTCACATAAAATAGTTCATCTGAAAATATATATATAAACCCAAAAATAAAAAAGCGGTCAAACTGAAAAACACAACAAATTCCCTTATAACGCAAAGAGAAGAACTAAAAGATTAAAGAAAAACATGAGGTCCATCGAAAAACTTGAACTGAAACAGCAAATTACACATCAAGATGGATTTAGAAGAATTTAATAACAATTTAATCAAGAAAACGTTAGAAAAAAACGGGATCTAAGAGAATGTTAGAACCGGAAAGAACATAGATTAATCATCTTCATTCGAATAAAACACCAAAACACACCAAAACTCTAAAACCAATTTCTAGTTCTATTCTAGTCAATTTGAATAACACTTCAGACATCCCCAGCTTCAAAATTGAAGAAATAGAACAAAAAACAAATGTCGCTTTGAAAGCTAGGAATATAAAATGAGAATGCGGGCGGGACATTACATATTACAAGGCATGAGGATAATCTTTGTACAAAACGTTTAACAGAATGGATACACGCAGATAAATAGAGGAATGTAGGCAGACAAAGAAAAAGATGGAGGGACAATATAGATCAAATTGTGGACCAATGGACCAAAGAGCTACAGATAGAGATGTATGAAGTATGAACTCGAATGGGATGGGCATAAGCCTCCCCCAGAGTTCTCCATACAACTCTGGGGGAGTCTTATTCCCATCCCATTCAACGCTCTTAGCCCGTCAATTAAACAATTTTTTTTTTTTCGATAATTTTAAATCGAAAACAGCATAAGCCAATTTTTTTTCGAAAATGATTTGAGTATTCAGAACTATTTTTAAAAAAATATATTTTCGTTTGGTTTTAACGGCATAACTCTAGAGTAAACTGGTTCCAAAGATATTCAATGGCCCTAATCCTAACCACACTTTACTCCTTTTTTTAAAATAATGTTTGATCATAATGGCATAACTCAACTTGTGCTGTTTTGACCAATCAAAAATGTTTAAATTTTTAAATAAGTGTTTGGCCAAAACAACATAGCTCAGCTTCTTGGCTTGTTTGTGTAACGACTGTTTATTTTCAAACACGAATCGTTGTAGACAGGTATGTACTTTTGTTTTGTAATTTTATTATAAACCACATGTTTTTTCTTTTGTTAAATTAACGTGTAACGTCTTGTTATGCAGTGGTTGGCAAAAATTAAGAATCTTGTTTTTGGTATTTGACATAGAATTTATAATAGAATTGAATTTTGAAAACAATAACGTAAAATTTTAACAAAACAATAGTTTAAAAAAAAACAGTAATTTTTTTTCAAAATTTTGAGTGGAAATAAATTTTTCAAAAACTATGAATTGAAAAAACTTTATTCAAAAAGAAAATTGAGGAATGGATTCCAGATGGTGTCGTTGGATTTTGATGAGTCTATTTCTATTTTAAGTAAATTTTTTTGGAAAATTGCGCCTCCCGCTTGAACGGGGCAATGTAGACTTCCTCTCTTGCTTACAATTCTTTTTCTTCTTTTGACTCAACCTATACGCTGCTGTAGTGTTTTTATGCATCTTTTATGCATTTTTTTTTACTATACTGATGCAGATTATGCTAATTGTTTTGTTATAACTTTATCATTTTTAAATTTTGAGCTGTATGTATTTTAAAAACTATTTAGTCTACAGAGATGGTTCTAGGCTCAAATTGAAGAAAATTTAATTACTTTGAAACCGCGTTCACGAAGCTATAATCGAGAGACTAGTCCTTTAGGGTTAAAATCACCCCTAACTGAAAAAAGCGTGAAAATTTCGCCGTTTTTTTCGGATTTTTGACCATGTTGCGTTCGGCGCTCGAGTTCGAGGGTTTTTCATGAGGCCGCAATATCATAAACAACTCAACAAAAAATCAAAACAACCGGATCTAACGCAAGGCCTCCCTCCAATGAGACGACAAGGTTACTGGGCTATTATTTTATTTTGTTAATAAAGTGAAATTAATTTGTTTTCTAATAAAAGGTATTAGTTTAAAACTTATTTCAATATTGGTTTTGAGGACACAATTCGAAATAATCTTTTTCTTGAACGAAAAACAATTTGGTCGAAACAACATATCTCACTAAGAACATATAAACAAGCTTAAAAATTTAATTTTTTTTGTAATATATTCGTGCTAATATTATTATTTAAAAAATTGCATCGAAAAATAGGGTGGGTTGTCCCCGTTCTGGGAAAAGTAAGAAAAAAAATCCATCAATCTCGCTTTGTTAAGTAATATAATAGCAATATTTTCACATTTTTAGATACAGTTCCCACAAATTTTAAAATTTTGCCGTGTTTTCTTCGCATCACAAATCCAAGACAAAAATGTTGTCAGTTTCGTAAGAAAAATAAAGTTTGACTGGTTCATTGTACAAAAAAAAAAAAATTAAAGCTAACTTTGACACTTCGTATTTTTATAAAAATTTACTACACTCTCGGCAAGTTATTTAAAAATATGGCCAATTTCATTAAGATCCCAAAATGGTACAACACTTGCTATTTTTTTATCCGTAAAATATATGATTGCTTTTTTATTTGGAAATTGAAAAAAAAAAAATCAACCGTGCGTCGTTGCTCCTTAACTTGAATTGTCTTCACGAAACTGTTCTATGTAGCATCCTAAAACTATTAAAAAGTTTTATTACACTTAGGAAAATCCCAGTTTGAGTTTTACAGCAGTGGAGTTTTCCGGATCAGGAAATAATAAAATATACAGGGTGATCGGTATAAGATACACCAAACTGCTGAAGCGAGTAGGTTGGGTTAAGACAAGCAAAAATTTGTATGGAAGGGGGGGGGGTCTCTTTCCCACCGTTTAGGCAGGAGGAGCAATTTTCTAAAAAATTGACTTAAAACAGAAAAAAAAATATTTAAAAGCAACGGTACAATTTAAAATGCCATACTATACCTTTTGAAAAAGCCAAAAATCTCTTTTTTGATTTTCATTTTAAATTAAGTTTTGTTAGTGAATATTTTTTGAAAAATTAATTTCCAAACTCGAAATTTTGAAAAAAAAAAAAATGAAAAAAAAAGTTTCAAACTAATTTTTTTCAAAATTTTCTGTAATTAAAGATAATTTTTGTTTTCAAAATTCAATGCTCTTATTAGTTTTCAGTCAAAAACAGAAAACCGGATGCTAAAATGTCTTTTAGTTTTTGAGAAAATTTTAAATAACAGGAGGAGTAATTTTCTAAAAAAATTGACTTAATACAGAAAAAAAATTATTAAAAAACATCGGTAATGGCTAAAACCATTTGCTATACTTTTTTGTTAAGCCAGAAATATGTACTTCCATTTTGTTTATAAACTAAGTTCTTTTAGTGAACAGTTTCTTAAAACCTAATTTTCAAACTTAAATTTTTGAAAAAAAAAAAAAAAAAACTAAAATTGTGTTCAAACTGATTTTGTTCAAAATTTTACATTAATTAGTAGTATTTTTATTTTTAATATTCAATACTCCCATCAATTTTTAGTCAAACATTGAAAACCAGATGTCAAAATGTAGTCTAGTTTTTGAGAAAAGTGAAAATAACAAAAGTAAGTTTTCCTTAAATTCGACTTCAATTTCGTTATTTTGTTGTTCAAAAGATCCTATTTCTACAAAGACATTTTAGCATCCGGTTTCCTGTTTTTCATTGAAAATTAATAAGAGTATTGAATTTTGAAAACAAAAATTATACTTAATAAAATAAAATTAAAAAAAAAAAAATTAGTTTGAAATTTTTTTTTTCATTTTTTTTTTTTTTTTTTTCAAAATTTCGAGTTTGGAAATTAATTTTTCAAAAACTATTCACTAACACAACTTAACTTAAAATGAAAATCAAAGAAGAGATTTCTGGCTTTCCAAAAAGGTATAGCATGGTATTTTAAATTGTACCGTTGTTTTTAAATATTTTTTTTTTCTGTTTAAAGTCATTTTTTTTAGAAAATTGCTCCGCCTGCCTTAACGGGTGGAAAGAGACCCCCCCACCCACCTTCAATACGATTTTTTCCTTGTCTTATACCAACCTACTTGCTCCAGCAGTTTGGTGCATCTTATACCGATCACCCTGTATATGTAATATGTATGTATGTAGGTACTAATAGTCAACCGAATCATAAATATAAAACATTTTCGTGTATATATTCATCAAAATGAAATGAAAGACTTATGAAATACATACTTACTTAAAAATTCAATTTACCATTTTTTTGTCATACAAAATATAAAAAAAAAAAACAAATAATCGACATTAGTATAAATATGTTTTTATTTAATACATCTTTAAGAAATTTATTATTTAATACATCTTTAAACTACGTATGTATGTATAGGTATAATTGACATTAAAAACTAATTCTCAAATTTTTATGATATGCCATTGATAGTTGTTGGTATTTTTAAATGTATGTTTGTATAAGTGAATATAGTGAATATTGTAAATATTATATTATAATATGTAGTGAAAAAATTAACAAAAAATAAAAAAAAAATATTAAATAAAATATAGCTTCTCTGTTTCTGTTTGATATTAAAATTAAAACACAATTATTTTGTCCTTAAATTGGTCACACGCAATTTTCATTAACAATCGGATGGTAGTTGTTTGGATATTTGCAATTCGGAATGACACCAAACATCGTGCGACAAGTAGCTGATGTGAAAACTTAAATAAATTATTGTAAATATTATAACAATCTATAAAGCAATTATTATTATTCAATTCAATTTAATATATTTATATTTATATATACATTTATAGAATTAATATTTTGTAATAAAATCGATTTCTGTAAATAAGTTTAATAATTCGAATTGTTTCATCCAATTATTCGGTTGCAATATTATTGTTTGTTCGTATGTACTTTGAAGGTCTTTCTGGTTGGAACATGTTGTCAACGGTTTTACAATTGGTGGTGTAGTCGGTGATATTGATGTGGTCCTTTCAAAATTCAGTGGTACGTGATGATGTCACCGAAGGTGTGTTTTGGCCACATACACTCACAGCCAGAGGGTACGATTCTAGTCTCAGATTCCCAGCATTCGGAGTCCTTAGCACGCCTCGTCAGATATACAGTACGATTCAATTGGATACAATGGAATCCTGCCTCGCTGCAGACCTACAATATACGAATGAAAACGAAACCGCAAACGCAATAATAATTTCAAATTAGTTTGGTAGGCCAGAACAGAACATCAACGGAAGAATAAAGGATCCCACAAATGCATGCAGGGGAATATATGTTGTTGATATACTTCACTGTGTTGTTGCTACACAGTTTGATGGTACGACAATTGAACCATGCAGAAACACTGTGTTAGCAGCAACCGCAGGAAGTGTTTGAATTTATTTGCTCACCTTATTGGTTTCGGAAAGGTAGTCCCGGTTTGGTGCGTAACTGTGGTAGCAGGTAACTTCCTCATAGTGATCCGGACGATATACGTATTGAATGGTCTCCAGTGGAATTACTAGACGCTTCGATGGACACAACGACTGGAAGGTGGTCTAATTTTGTGTCGATTTTTTGTTTGTTGTTGGTTTGTAAGGAGGAGAATGAAAATACGTAACATTGTTAGAGTGCGTGTTACCACAAAATGGTTGCTCGTGTTAAATGTACGCCATGTTGTGTCTGATGCATGAGGAAACGGAAATTGTTTCAAATGTTTGCGTGTGTTTGTGGTTTAATTGTGGTTGGACTTTTATATACCTACCTTTGGTTTGTGCAGACGCGGTTGACTGCGACTGGATCGACTACTGAGATCTCGTCGAACATTTTGGATTCCATAAGGTAGGTTAGATTCAAATTCGTCGAAGAATTCCATTTCATTGAATTTTCGCTGATTATTATTGGTGTTCTGGTGAGGTTTTTGGACACTGAAATAATTGATATTAATTATAAGTGAATGGTTTTAAAGTAGTATTTCTTAAATTAACTATTAGGTATAGTTAGTATATCAAAAGTTAAGTTTTGGCTAATATTGAGAAATCTTTGAAGTTTTCATAAATGCAAAAAGGAGCTATTTTGAATAACCCATTTTCAAATTTTTCTCTGCGTCAGCATTACGTTACTAGTGATTTTTGTCATATACAGGGTGTTCGGTATAAGGTGCACCAAAGAGCTAGAGCGAGCTGGGTTAAGGCAAGAAAAAAAAAATCGTATGAGAGAGGGGTCTGTTTTCCCCGTTTAGGCGGGAGGAGCAATTTTCTAAAAAATCAACTTGAAACAGAAAAAAAAATTATTAAAAAACAACGGTAACACTTACAGTGTCATGTTATACTTTTTTTGAAAGCCAGAAACTCATTCTTTTATTTGATTTTCAAATAAAATTATTTGAGAGAACAGTTTTTGAAAAATTAATTTTTTAAATCAAAACTTTGAAAAAAATAATGAACAAAATTGTGTTTTTTTTTCAAAATTTAACGTTATTTAGTAGTATTTTTGTTTTTAATATTCGATGCTTATTATTATTATTTATTGTATTATTCATACTAGAATGTCAATTTATTAGACTTGACCATTCTTTATTCTGTCAAATTCGATGCTTCTATTAATTTTCATTCAAACTTTTAAAATGCGGATGCCTAAATGTTTTTTAGTTTTTGAGAACATTCAAAATAACGATATCAACTTTACTGTTTAATTAGTAGAAACATAATCTTTGGAGCAACAAAATAACCGATGGAAGTCAAATTCAAGGAAAACTTACTTTGGTTATTTTCAATTTTCTCAAAAACTGGAATAAATTTTGACATCTGGTTTTTGGTTTTTGGCTGAGATTTAATGAGAGCATTGAATATTAAAAACGAAAATATTACTTATAACATAGAATTTTGAAAAAAATTAGCTTGAACACAATTTTTTAATTTTTTTATTTCAAAAATTTAAGTTTGAAAATTAATTTTTGAAAAACTGTTCACTAAAACAACTTATTTTAAAAAGAAAATAAAAGAAGAGATTCTTGGTCTTACAAAAAAGTATAACATGCTATTGTAGTAGTGACCGTTGTTTTTTAATAAATTTTTTTTTGTCTTAAGTCATTTTTTTTTAGAAATTTCACTTCCCGTTATTTTTAATTTTCTCAAAACCAAAAAGACACTTGAATATTTTCTTTTCGGTATTTGACTAAAAATTTACAGAAGCACCGAATATCAAAAACAAAACTACTACTTAATTACGTAAAATTAAAAAAAAAATTAGTTTGAAATCAATTTTTTTAATTACTTTTTTCAAAATTTTTAGTTTAAAAATTAATTTTTCAAAAACTGTTCTCTTTAATAACTTGAATTAAAAACAAAATAAAATAATGGATTTCTGGCTTTAAAAAAAAAGTTTATTTGACATTGTAAGTGTTACCGTTGTTTTTTAATAATTTTTTTTTCTATTTCAAGTCGATTTTTTTAGAAAATTTCTTAAACGGGGGGAAACAGACCCCCCTCATATACGATTTTCTTCTTGTCTTAATCCCACCTTCTCGCTCTACCTCTTTGGTGCACCTTATACCGAACACCCTGTATATGTTAGGGTGTATTATCGTGTTCCCGTTGAGTGGAATCACGCAAGTGCAAGAGGACCTCAACAATTTTGACATGCTATATACGTACTGGTGACAGCTAGGTAAAGGTATGTATACCATGACATCGTAAATGTTGCTGTTTTTTTAATGTTTTTATTTTTCTATTTCAAGTTAATATTTAAGAAAATTACACCTCCCATTTAAACATAGAGGAAATAGACCCCCCTCACTTATGATTTTTTTCTTGTATTGTATCTCACACCAACCGCCTTTTATCGCATCTTATGCAAAACACCCTGTGTTTGCAAAGTTTAAATCTTATGAACATAACAAAAATACTCACCCATTAATGTCCTGATCCTTAGATATCCGGTCTTCTGCTATTCCATTTATGTAGTTATTCCTTTGGTTTTCCTTCTTATCATTATTATTATCATGTTCATATCGATAACGAGCATCATCTTGTAATTTGTTACGTAAACGTTGCAAATTTTCAAAACTAAATGGCTGTTGTTGTTGTTGTTGGTGATGATGGATTTGTAGTTGCACGTCCCTTGGTTCATTACTATAATCGTTGTCATCAAAAGCATTCGCAACACAGATGCATACACTAATACCCACAATCTATAAAAGAAAAAGATTTTTTTTTTTTTTTTGTTAAATGCAGGATTTCCGGATAAACTATGTACATTACATTAGTTTGCACATTTAGTAAGCATAATGTTACATTTTTATAAACGAAATAGATGCAGTTTATGTAAATTAGAAAGAAATGCTTAAAACTACTTCTATTATACCACGGCAAAAGCAGAATTGTCATCGTAGTGTATTTTTCTGTCAGCCACATTCCATACCATTTATTCTTTTTTTTTTTGTAGTTACTAGGTATTATGTCATAATGAACACTTAAAGAAAATAATGTAAGGTTGGTCAATAATTCAAAACAAATAAAAAATATTTTCTTCGTTGTTTGAAAATATCTCTAAACAAATCTACGATTATGGAGAAGTAAGAAAAAAGAAGTTTTTTTCGGGTATGGTATGTTTCGCCAGAATTGTTTGGCAAATTAACGTTCCGCGGTGGTACATTTCGCCGTTTCTCGTTTCGCATTTTTTTATTTAGCATTTTGTTATTTCGCAGTTTTCGTTTTGCAAATTACATTTCGTTTTTTATATGATATGACAAACCATCATTTCGCAATTTTCATTTCGCAATTTTCACTTAATATTTTGTTTGATTGGCATATTTAGGTTTGGCAATTTTTTATTTGGCATTTTGTTATTTGACTTTTTCTTATTTGGCATTTTATTATTTTGCTATTTTTCATTCAGCATTTTGTTATTTCGCTTTTTTTTATTTGGCAATTTGATGTTCAGCTTTTTTTTATTTGGCATTCGATTGTTTGGCAATGTTTTGGCTTCCATTAAATTACATGCCTTAAAATTTCGCGCGAAATTTTAAGGCATGTAATTTAATGGAAGCCAAAACATTGCCAAACAATCGAATGCCAAATAAAAAAAAGCTGAACAACAAATTGCCAAATAAAAAAAAGCGAAAAAACACTGAATAGAGAATATAAAAAATATAATGCACCTACGAAAATAACTGCCCAATTGCTTAAAACCCTTTTTTGCTTGGAGTAAAATGTGAAAATCCTCTTTCTGTTATGTACTTACCTAAACTAAGCAAACAAACTGAAATCCTAAATCGCGAAAGTGATTACGGCAAAAATTGCAAAACAACTAAAAAAAATATTACCAACGCAAGCACGACGAAACGATGGTAATGATTGGTCAAACGATCAAAACAACTAAACGGCGAAATGATCTATTAGCGAAATAATAAAACGGCTTGACGATATTTATCGAAATGATTAAACGGCGAAACGTTATTTCGCAAAATAATGAAACGGCGAAACAATATTTTGCGAAAAAACACTTGGCCAAATAATAAATAATTTAACAAAGAAAAACTAAAGAATAATTTGGCAAATGAATTTTGCGAAATAATTGAAAATATTTTTAACAAAAAGCGAAATATAAAACCGCCGAATGTTAATTGCAGAATGATTGAAAAACGTGATGAATAAAAAAGAAAATGTAAATTGCCAATTAAGAATTGCGAATTAAACAAAATATTTAACGACTAAGGCGAAACAAGAAATGCCAAATGAATTTTGCCAAACAATGGTGACCCGTTTTTTTCGTAACGCTAACGCGTCGTCGCGTCGTCTTTTCATAATTTCTCAAAAACGGTTTAACTAACGATTTTGGTTAAACTTCATACCTTTAATGATCAAAGTGTTTCGGGCTTTTGTCAAAAAATTCGCAAACCTATAACCGTTTTGAAAGAGGTTATTTATCTTGGAAACATATCTAACAATTTTTTTAAAAAATTGTGTAGCTATGGTTTGGATTTAAAAAAATTGTAATTTATTTTTGTTTAACAATAATTAGTGTTTTGAAAAAAAGAGTTATGGAAAATGTTTAAAATATTAAATTGACATATTTTTTTTTTAAATGCTAAACAAATTTTGAATATAACAAAATATTTTTAAGGAAAACATTTTATCGATTTTTGTATTTTTTTTTTAATATACAAAGGATTGTAGTTCCAGACTGAATCACAAAGAGTATAAGTTCGTGCAAACAAGTTATGCATTTATTTTTATTTTGAGCCATAGGTATGCATTAGTTATGGTGTTTTACTGACATAACTAAAATTTTGATTTTTTTATAAAAGACAGTTCCGTTTAGTTAATAATGTTTTTTCCTTTTTTGAGTGTACACACGAGAGTCCTTGGAACCCTGTTACGGTTGAAGTAAAACAAAAAGATTTAACAGAAAAGAAATGACATACTGAAAAAAAGGTTGCACACATCGTCGTCATTGTTAGTGTCCGAAAAAAGAATTTTTCTCAACCAGCTTACCCCCCAAGAACGTGAGTAGAAAATTTTGATGACATTTACGTGGACTTAATAAAACCAAAAACAAACAAAAGCATAGAGAATGATAGCAACGAAATAAAAAAAAAATATTGCAATAAAGGACATCAAAAACTTTCTTTTTGCATTTGGTTCATATTTTTATACAAAAGCGAGTACACACTCTGGATGTAAAGCTCTGCGATTAGTAGCATAACAACAAGACAGAAATGACAAAATTCATTTTCTCCGCATAATCTTAAACCAGAAAATTTGAAGAATTCAAGTAATCTGACAAAAGAAAAAGTATTTTCAAGGAATTTCATATATGTATAAAAAAAAGATCAAACGTTCAAATGAAAGTAAAGCATACCTTACCTAATTTTTTATTTTATGTATGTTTGCATACTTAAGGAGAATATTATTTTTTTTTACATACATATGTTGTATATATGTACATTATGTTCAAAATATTTTTTAAAATCTTCAATGAATTCCAGTCCATCAAAAAAAAAAATAATATCTGATTTTTCAAGGATTTCCTACATAATTTAATTAATGATGTAGAAACAACAAAAATGCATTTTTGTAATTAGAACTGGAAACTGCATTTTGCGATATTTTAAGTTTCTAAATTGATGAAAAGGGAAGAAGGTCTTTTTAGGTTAAAAAAATATTATAAAAAAGATTTGCTGATGGGGGAAATTTGACTAAGAAACATGAGGGTTGAATTCCAGTTTTATCATCATTATTTTTGTTTATTCTCCCATCAGCTTCTACTGAACCGCTCATAGGATTTTTTAGATGTTCACCACTTGGAGGTGAGAGTAGGAGTTGATAGACAGAGGTTGATTGTGGACGCTTGTGTCCTCTTGAATGCACCGCGTTGTCTACCCTTTGAACATCACCTTGATTAATTATGTTAACAAAATCTCTTTGTTCATACTATTTCTGTTCACTATTACCGTGAAGTACAATTTCAATTAAAAATAGCGTAGAAATTATGGTTTTACAGATTTTTATGAAAAAGAAATCACTTATTGTAGGTTAAGGCAACTTTTTGGTAAATACCTACATTTTTTTTACTATCAATTATTTTTTTTGAATATTGTGCAAAAATATACGTACTTATAATACTTATGTAAGGTATACCAAATTTACTTTCATTTTTTTTTTAATTGGAAAATCAATATTTCGAAAACGGCTGGGTTGATTTTGTTTTTGAAGTCGAAAATGATTTTTAACGATATGTAAAAATTATGCACAGTTGCATCGCATAAACTTGCACTTGTAGTTTAAAACTATATCTTATTTTATGATATCTTTAACGAAAGAATGTTAAAAACGTTAAAAATACTTAAAAAAATTATTTTCAAAACTTTTAAATGCAATATGTTTGAACTACTCAGAAATATTAAATTCTAAAATTACAACTTATGTAAGTATTTAGTTGACCCATTCTGTAAATATGTGCGATTAACTAAAAAAATAAGGCATTTTTCTCAAAAAGCATCAAATCTCTATTTTCGTAATAGGAATATTTTGCCAAAAACCTTAACCTCAGTTTTCTTACTGCCTGAACAGAATAGAATGCTGGAACTGGAGCCGCAGACGGAACTGGAAGAGCTGTCAAAAAGTGTCGTACATTATTTTTTTTACGTGCCCAAAATGGAGCTGTACAGCTTTGAATGTATTTTGAAGAAAAACAAAAGAATATTCTTGTGTACAAGCTTAGAATTCACATTTTTTGTTTCCAATACTTTTCCTTTTAATAAATAATTTTTTTCGCGATACAAATAACCACAATATTTTTGTCAGACCCAAAAAGTTGTTTTTTTTCTTCATACAAGTTGAAACGTCAAAAGTGTCGTACGTGAAAAGTTAAAAGTTGGTGAACTCTTCCGTCTGCGGCTGCAGCCCCGTATACGGCTACGTTCCGTTGTGTTCGCAACATTCCGTGCGTTCAACCTACATCTGAAATTTCAGATTTCTGAATTTTTGGAGCTTCTGATTGGTCAGCTGTCATAAAAAGTTAGATGACTTTTAGTGACTTTTAGTTACTGGCCAATCAGAAGCTCCAAAAATTAAGAAATCTGAAATATCAGATATAGGTTGAACGCACGGATTGAATTTGCGTGTATTCAATATTTTGGCAGCTATTCCAGCTCCGGCTCTAGTTCCGTCTCCGTCTTTATTTTGAAATTTATTTTTCGCTTTTTAGTATGTAATCTACAGAGACCTCTCTATGATATGATATGAGGATATGAGGACCTCTTACAGTAATTCAACAAACTGTTGAACTTCTTAGTCAACATATGTTTTTTAGAAAAAGCTTCTCTCTTCTAAAGAAAACAACCAATTAATTTTTGTAAGAAAATCAAAATCAAACTTGCAAATTTTGAAAATATATGTGAGAAATTCAGTGATGTAGTCCATGGTACAATAAAATAAACATAGAATTTGATTTTTACTTAATATTTTTATATCTATTACTCATCATCACAAAACGAGTATTTATCACAAAAAATAACATCATATAAATATCTATACGTAGGTATTTAAAGTACTTTTTACAACAGCAAATTAAGCCGTCTGGCCTTCTGTGCAGCAAACACATCTATAACCTCTTCGGTATTGATATCAATTTCTCTATGAATTGACATCAAATCTAATCCTGTCAGTCTTTCATCGCCGGTAGAATTTCTCAGATATGTTTTTAATCTCTTCATCGTTGAAAATGTTCGTTCCGGTGTGCATGTCGAAACTGGAAGGGTAGCCAAAATTTTTAAAAGTTTGTGGATGTTTGGAAAAAGTTGTTGGTTGCATCTTTGAAGAACTTCTATTGCATTTTTCGCAGGGTCTTCTGGTAATTGTTGGTGGCGTTTTGTCTTCCATAGTAAGAATTCAGCCTCCATAGTGTCCCAATCCAAAATCACGAATTTTTCTAGTTCAAATTTGATTTACAGCCCGATTCTCCCCTTGTGAGGACTCATAAGTCACAAGCTCTTTGTGACTATTTCTTGTGAGGATTGTTGTGACTCGATAACATTTTTGGAATGCTCCCCCAATCCTCACAAGAAAAGTCACAACGAAACTCACCACATCGAAGTTGAATTTTGTAATGTCATTTTTGGAACAGCTTATGATCAAAAATATTAAAAAATGTTAATTGGGCCATACAAATTTATTTAAAACTTATAAAATGCAAGGTTCCATTTATTTTTAGCAATAAAGTGAGTGAATAAATACGTTTGCATAGTATATTTTTCCAAAATATGTAGAAGTAAAAAATCTTTACAGAAATTGTTTGGAGAGCGTCCCTTGAAGTTCTGAATAGCCGTCGGACAGCGGCGATGGATGGCGGTGCAATGATTCGTTTTAAAGAAAATATTGTGCAATTGTAAAAACTTTTTGATTAATTTGCGGTTAAATCGAATCGATTCCCATTTTACTTTATTTTAGCACTCAAAAATCTCGAAAGGTGCAAATTTTTAGCAAAATATATAGAATGTCAGGTCAAAATGCTCTGAAGAAGATCACAATTTCGATTGTTTTTGTGACTCTCACAAGTTGTGACTTTGGGGGGAATACGAAAAATAACGTTACAATGTTATTTCTATTATTTTTTTAGAGGTTAAAATCATCAAAGGCCTAATTGAAAATGTATTTTACATTTTAGGAAAAAAAAAAAGACTTGCTTCAATTATCTTTTTTCCATCATGTATGTATGGTATGTATGTCTATTTATATACTTACGTAAGTATGTACATTAGTTCTTTTGATAATTTGACATAATTATGCTGATAGGACAATACTTATTTAATTAACAGTTATTGTGGGGTGAACGCTGGACGACCAGGGTATTTTTTTAGAAGTGCTTTTCTGAGTAATGATTTAATTACGGGAATTGTATTTTTTTTTTGTAATATTTGTATAGACTTTAACATTGTATTTTTTATATTTTAATTAAAAAAAATGTTTGTTTTATGCACAAGAAATTCTAAAGCTATATTGTTAAAATTTTCGTTATTTACCGTTGATTTAGATACAATCAGACTGAATTTCCTGAGCATTTTCGATCTGAATACGTTTTCCAGCCTCATTTATTATTTATTAAAGGTTCTTGCGGTAAAAATCTATATTTTTTACAATAATCAAAATAAATCAGCTAAGTGGAAGGCGAAGCTTTATTTAAAATTTTATAAATGGTTTTTGGATTTAAATCAATTTACTAGAATATAAATTTGGAAAGTTTGCCAAATAAAAATATTTCAGTGTAAAATCTCTTTAATAATTTCTCATGAGATTGGATTGCTGTTTTTGGTTCACTATGGCGTATACATAACATTATATTGCCATTTTCTTTTCTGAAAAAAAAAAAATAATAATAATAACTGAATAAAATTTGCATCGTTCGGTAAAAATATTCCTACGTTGGCTCTATATTTAAAAAAAAAACGTATTATATGGAAATTATTTTGTTACTTCCCTCTAAAAAAGCTAGATACAATTTTTCATTAGATAATTGTATTCAATGATAGAAAAAGCATGAAACATGTTCTTTAAATTGGTAGCGGTTTTCTTAAATTTTTTTCAAAAAAATTTTTTGAAATTTTTTTAGAAAACAAATTTGTATATAATTTTTAAGAATTTATTTATATACAACGAAAATCATAATTTCGAAGAAATAAATACATCAACCCGTGTAAAAAAAAAATAGTTTTAAAAATTAGCTTTTTTTAAATCCGAAAAATATGTTTTTTTAAAATATTTGTATGCATTATAAAAAAATAAAAATGGTTCGATGGCAAGTACCATTAATAACAGTTTTTTTTTTCATCAAAATGCAGACAATATTTGAATAGTACACACAAAAATTGTTATCAAATTCGTTAAAGCCATTTTTGAGATAAATAACCTTATTCAAAACGGTTGTCTGACATACAATCGTTTTGAATAAACCGTTATTTTTTGAATCACCTAAGAATCTTATGCTCCAAGTTAGAAGAATATCACTTCAGTGATTTAGGCTGTAAGTCGAGGTACAGGCAAACCGATGGAATCACGGGACCCACCTTTTCGGGTTCTTTATCATCGTAATGTCAAGTTTGATTGAAATCTTTAATTCGATTTTTTTTAGGAATCCAAAACTTGCCCTATAGTACTACATATGTCGCTAGCGTATTATATTTACTTTATTTAACTAGCCAACCCGGCACTTCGTTCCACACATAATTGATAAAATTGTTAATGTTTCTTTTCAAAGTCGTATCAATCGCCAATGTAGAAAGACCGTTCGAACAAAAAAACAATTCAGAAAGTATGCAATTTATTTTCATCACGAATTTTTGAATTTTTCGATTTAATTTTTCAATTTTTATTTACATAATGTGTTTATCTGGTTCAATATAAATCAAACAAAAAAATACCCATCCAATTTAGATGATGTTCAGCCGAGTTATGCGCGTATGAACAAGAAACTATTTCAGAAGGTTTGAAATGTCACGATGTTTTCACAATTTTATGACTTTGTCGGTCGACTCCATTGTGTGTTAATCTGGTTCAATACAAATCCAGCAAAAAAAACCTCAACCAAATCGAATGACGTTCAGCTGAGTTATGCGTGTACGAACACAATTTTATTTCAGAAATTTTGAAAAAGGTGTTTTCACAATTTTCCTACTTTTCGGTCATATTTTCTAATATTTGGCTCCGTTGCTTGTGTATTAATTTAGTTCAATATAATTCCAACAAAAAAAAAAACCAAAAATTGTTGGCTTAATTTCTAAAGGCGAATTACATAAATATGAAAGCAAACTATACTGTACTTGATATATATTTGAAAAGACATTTTATGGTTCCTTTAACAGATGCTTCAATCGAAAGAAAAATGATAAAAAATCAAAAATTGTTTCACTGTATTTTTTATGAGGTTTTCTATCAAATCAAAAAATATGCACCACTTCAGAATTTTGAATACATAATATGTTCACGTTATGTTTTTAAGGAAGCAGAAAAACGAGATATTTTCAATATATTCCATATAGCATACGGGATAATATTATATTTTGTATTCTAAATTTTTTTTATTATGGGCCACTAGGGCGTATACGTGATTTTTTTTTTTGAAATTAATTGTTAAAGGTTCACCCAAACCAACGCGAATATTCGGCACGACGAACGAAAAAATAATAACAATGAGTTGTTTTGTTTGACAACGACGTGTTGGTATTATTGTTATCGTTCGTCACGCCGAATATTCGCGTTGGTTTGGGAGAGCCTTTATACGGGAAATAATTTTTTTTGCAAAATAATATTACAATGTACTTTAAACCATATATTCCCTTTAAAAGTTCGTAAGGGACATAACGGTTTGTCAGTCTGGGAGTCCCTCAGACTTATTTTGTACATATACGGTAACTGGCGTTAAGAAAGAAGAAAGCCATTATGACAGCAAAAGTTTCCCCCAAGAGGCAAGAGTGGAAATTACGTATCTAATAAAATTAAAACTATATCAAGTTTTAGGTTTTAGAATGAGATACTATGGTTAGCCACGAACCTTTATATTCCTACTTCAAATTTAAATTAAATTACTGTTACATCAACTTGTGGCAGTTAAATCAGTATCCTCCAAACCAACTTTCAGTGAAGTACATAATGTTGACTTAAAAAAAAAAAAAACAATTAAACAAAAAAGCAGGTGACATACAAAATTATTTCGTTACGGAATGAAAGTAGCAGTGAAGGGCAAACCCAAACTTAAACAGCTTGCTTAACTATAAACGAGTAACCTGAATAAAATCTTTCGAATTAAAAAATTTAACAAAAAATATTATAATATTTTTAAAAAGATTTCGCTTTGAAGAAGTTTTATAATGAAACAAAACTTTTTCATCCTCGCTTAATCTTCTTTTATTCTTTCTACCGCAATAGACCTCCAAAACGTACTTCACAACTCAATTACTCTTAACCTCAATTTATTCGATTACTCATTTATTTCTTTGGAAAGTCCTGAAATAGCTTCATAAATTCCGCTCAAATAACTATCACCAATAGAGCGATCATGTCCATAAAAAAAACTTTCTTTTCTTCTTTTGAAATGCAAATTCAGCTGGTTTCATCATTTCCAGGCCTCATTTCACCAAAAAAAGATCTCTTTAATTTCAATATGAGGGGAGCATAAGAATAATACAGAAACAAATATTATAAAGAATAAGCGAGGCAAAATAAAAATGCTTAAAACTTGTGTTGCTGGCCATTACTAAAAGGAAGAACTTTTCCAAATTAAAAAGAAATATATTTTTCATTCCTGCACAACCGAATAAGGATATTATTTTTCTCAAGAAATAGAATATCTCAGGAAATTATCCTTTCCACACAATCATTTCCAACGAGGACGACAAGTTGACGGCCAAGACGAAGACCGCAAACTTACCATCCCAACAAGTAGGCGACAACCAGACTCTTTATATTCTCAAACCAGTTGTAGTGAATCTGTTGAAGTATTTCGACCGATTCTAAATGAAGTCCTGTTTTTTTTTTCTCTTAGTCGTGACTCGTGGCGATGGTGTTCGTTTTTGGGGCACTTATCACGACTTTATCCTCTTTACAGTTCATATAAAGCCCGCAAAAAGTGTGAAGGCAAGAAATAAAATAATAAAAAAAAAACAAAGAATAAAAACCATCCCAGATCACAGACAAGAACCTGACGTGATTTCGAAACCTCAAGAAAGGACGAACGAAAAAATTCATAAAAAGTATAAAAAGCCAATTGCTTTTGCAATATACTACTTCCTGTTGCAAGAACGTTCTTTTACGTTTTGTGTACTTTTTCCGTTCCTTTTTCTCTGTGTTCTAACAAAACAACTTTTATACACTTCCTTCATGGGACACTTGAAGTTGTTTTCTGTATCCAAACTAGGATCAGCACAACTTGAAGGATATAGGTAGTACTCAGATGAGAAGGACTCAAATTGAATTGGTTTTGAGTTTAGAAAAATATTGTGCGCCACAAAGTAGGAGGTGCTGTAGTGTTGATAATAATAAAAGGAAGAGTTCTAGTCTTTGCTTCTGCTCTCTCTCTATCCTATTTTAGTTTGACTTTGTTTGAGGTTTTGTTTTTGAATGAAAAATATAATCCGAAGCTTAGACAAAGTTTATTTGTTTCGCATTGAGATTACGAAAAAAGACTCCAAACACATGACTATCAGGTGTCCTCGTTTCTGTCGTCTGAGTTTTTGTTCTAATAACATCTTTTTTAGTTGGCATAGTTTATTCATTTCGCAATCAATTGAATGTGTGTATAAAAAAAAAGAATTCAAGCATTTTTAAACGTTATATGATAATATTAACATTATTATTAACAATATCCTGCGATTTTCCGTCTAGGAAAAATTATTTATTATAGCATTTTTCAGTTAATTTGAAAACATCATTGTTCTTATTAGGTATTAAAAAATAGATAACATACATATATTAAAGTTCCTTAATTTATTTCGTAGGAAATTTTATAATCTATATTTAAATAGCGTTAAATAAATTTTGTGGTATCATTTTCTCAAAAATTTCGATAAATTTTATTTGTTTGGAAAGCCACAATTGCGGCTTTCTTTCTCTCCTGAAATTCAGAAAAGTGTTCTTCAGGAATTTTGAGAAAATTACGTTTTTTAAAAAGAAAACGTATGGTTATAGTTTTAAGACAAACGGGATATGTTCAGGAAAACAACATTACACATACGGTATAATATCATATTTTCTATTGTATGTTTTTGTTTTGGGTCACTGGGGCGTATACATGATCTTTTTAACTTCTCATTGGAAGTTATTGTAATCGGTCCGATTTGTGAAATTGAAAATTTTGACATTTCTCGACGTTTCGAGGTTTCTGGAGTCGAATTACATTGTTTTTAGAGAGATGTCTATGTATGTACGTACGTTCGTACGTTCGGAAGCTTTCTTTCGCCAACATTATCTCGAGAACACCTAGAGATATCGACTTCAAATAAATTTTAATTTACAGATAATAAAGCCATAACGTGCAGAAAGGATTTTCAGAAAAATTCAATAGGCGGTTTTTTAATTACAGTAATTAAAAAAAACGTGGAAAATGGCTTGTTTCTCGAATATCTCTAGAGCAAATGCTATCGACTTCGGCCTGGTTTCATTCTATGCATATAATGACGTTACGTTACGTTTTTTCGTGTAAGACAAAGAGAATAGCGGCTTGGCTAGGGAACCACAAGGAAGTGTTTTAGGTCCAAATTTGTAACTTTAATTTACACGCTATACACCTAAAATAGAACATATTATCGTATCCACGTTTTGAAAATGAAGCAAAATATCTTGGTATCATTATCGACAAGAAATTAAGATGGAAGACTCAAGTAAAAATGAAATTCGTATAAAATACAATAAATTAAGAGAAATGTACTGGTTCTTCGTGAAATTTCAGATTCGAAAAAAGTATACGTATTACAAGCAGATACCAAAAACGCGATTAAGGCTAATGTTTAATATATTCGTCCGAGCGAAATTTCATAACAAGGTAACTTTGTGAATTTTCGGCAACCCATAAATGGATGGCACCTGTGCCGTATATGTTGTCATTGTACTGTTTTCCCTTGCATCAATAATGTTGTTGTTCTAAGCCATTTGACCAACTCATTGTTTTTTGTTTGGAGCGTTGTTGTTGGGTTATTGCGTAGGGTTCTGTATGTGGAGCTGTCTGACAACAAGTTCATCATTCCCTCTTCATACGTTGATCTGTTCATAGCCACAGTCACATTTCCTTTATCAGCCGGTACAATGATAATGTTGTTGTTTATTTTGAGAAACGAAATTGCATCTCTGTGTACTTTCGATATGTACTTTGTGAACTGGTCGTGTTGGTGGTGTCTATGAAAAGAGTGCAATATATTGTCAAATTCGGCGCGGGTCATTTCTTGTTCTCTTTCGTCTTTTACATTCCTTATAATCTCTTCACCATCAGCAATAAGTTGGAAAAGGGGGAAAGAATGTTTGTGTATAGACAATGCAAATTTTTTTTCCCATTGAAAGTAGCCATTTGATTTCCAAAGGAAACTCGACGTCACTTTTGTTGACAAACCATTTATCGTGGACTTTTATACTAAGCATTTTCCATAAAGCAGCGTTTAATTGTGTTACCTTGTGATCTGAAATAGCTTTTTTCTCAGTACGCATATCACGGAAGACTTTATTTTGTTTTGTTATGAATTGTTTGTGTTCTTCTGGCGATATTTTTTCTTTGATGCGTTTAGCAATAGTTTTTTGTACGTGGTTGGTGCGTTTTATTTTGTGGCAAACTTCTTATAAAAGTATGGTTTATGTTCCCAAACTTGCCGAAAACTTAAACGAAAGAATTTCAACCAAAGCAGACAACATTCAAATGGCTTACAAATCACACAATACCCTCGCACCTCTTTTTAGTAAATTAAAAGTCAAACCAGATAAAGAAAAATGCACGGATGTAATTTATAAAATAAACTGTCTTGGAAATAGGGATGAAACGTGTGACCTTTGCTATGTGGGGACTACGAAACAATTTTTAAAACAGAGAATTGCTAATCACAAGTCTGATTTAAACTGTGATAACTCTGTAAAAACAGCCCTTGCTACACATAGCTTAGAGAAAGGCCATAAACCAGATTTCGAAGACGTTAAAATCCTTCAAACAGAAAGACACGCTTCAAAAAGGTACACCTTGGAAACCCTCCACATTTTAAAAAGAGACAACGCTATGAATTCCTATTCATAGCGTTGTCTCACAGGACACACAAAATATTTCAGCCGTGTATTGCTCTCTCGCTTCTTCCAAAAAGGCCAGATGACATCTCTATAAGACTGAACTTCGACAATAGAAGTGCTAAAATTTAAATTCAAATATTTCAAACCATAAAGTTTTTTATTTTATTTTCTTTATTTATTATTTGCAATAATATTTTGTATAATAATTTTTGTTTTGATTAATGCATTTGTAAGTAAAGTCGTTAATTTTAACTTTTATTTAGTTTTTTGTTGATGCATACATGTTGTCTAAAATTGTTATTTTTATAATGTTTAATAAAGATCCCCTGAAGAGGACAGCAATCCCTGTCGAAACGTTGGGAATAAATCAATGTAACTTTGTTTCATTGCCACTACCAGTGACCAAAAAAGCCGAAGGAATAAATCCAAAAACAATTAATATAATTCAACTTGGTCAATAACAATCATCATATTTTATCAATAAACTGAAGGTTTCGTCAAATCCGGCAGAGTCGCACACAGGAATGGTTGAGAAGAGTTCAATAGGCTCTGGTTCTTCACGAGCTGTCGCATTATCAATTTTTTTTTGAATTTTTATGCAAAAGATCATAATCTATAAACTATTGAAAAGTTATGGCCTAGTTATTGCCCGAGTACTGCCAGAACTCCCGTGGAGGATATTTGAATTATGTTATTTTATAATAATCCAAACAATGTATTGAAATTTTAAAAATTTGAAAATTTGATCTAAGTCCAAATCATAAAAGTTTTTTATTTAAATTTTCTTCCGAAACCACAAAATGGATGACCCTTTATTTTGCCAATTTGTGATGACAGCTCCTTTCATTTAGCAAAAAAATGACATTCTTATAAGTTAGGTGTGTTTGATTGAAATTGTAAAGAATTTTTTTTTTTAAATTGTGCATGAATAGTAACGAAATTTTAAAATCGTTTTAACATGTTTTTTGTTTAAGAATTCTGGAATATTTTCACTCGTCATTTGTCCCTGAAATTCGGTTTAAACCTGAGAAATAAGCTATCCTAGCGGAACAGTTGAATTAATGTCTGAAATACAGGACTTCCCGAATAAATTGGAACGCCTGGCAATGCTATTAAACACATATATATTTCCTAGTGATAAAATGTGACCTATAAAAGAGTTTTTCTTTGAACATAATGTGAATAAAGTATAAACACTAAAAGCCACATTGAAAATTCGCTCACGACCTCTACGCACTTTTACAAACTGCTAGTGCCAGACCAGTAAAAACTGCTTGGTTTACATTTAAAGGAAAAATCTTTGCCCGGAAATTCAAAAAAAAAAAATAAATAGAAATACAATAGAAATAGAAATCCTCCAAAAACCACATCAGCCAGGGTTGTTAAATATGATGATAAAAATCTAGGCACCATTTTCTTTACTTTGGTAGAAGAGTTGAGTTGATGTTGTTTTTTCCACATCAGGGTGTATGGTTTCTCTTCGCCCATTTAAAAAAATAATACACCCGAGGCACTAAACGTGTGTGCACAATTTCTTTTGAAAAAAAAAAAAAAATAAAATAAAAAGAAGGAGATAGGCTTATCCCTTCCGGTCTCAAGAAATACCTCATAAACACTGGAACGTGCATGGAATTATTTGGTCTTTGAAGGATAAATCCTTCTGCTAAAGGTCCTTGTCCTCGTGTAAGCATTTCTCTAACTCTTTCCTCTGTCGCTCTCTTAATTTAAGTAGAGCATTACGAATTGCTTTTGTGTGGAGAATAACTAGAAGTGCAAGCTCCATCCGTACTCCAAAGCAAGCAGGCAAACGGAAGGATGCAGCGTACCATCATCTTTCAAATCTTGTGTTTGGTGTTAGATGAAGATAAGTGAACCAGAAGATGTGAGAGGCCGAAAAATTATTAGCAGACGTGGCATCTATGAACCGAGCACATTATATAAGAACGAGCAGGAATCTTATCTACGTGGACTGGTGGGTGGCCATGACAAGCGGCTATGCTTTGAAGTACAATATATGGGGGAGTTGGGTGGGATGATAAAGAATATTGCGTCGGCCAAGGCATTGTGATTTTGATTTCCGGCGCGTTTCCTGACATAATTCATTTTATTTTATTTTATTCTTTTTTTCTAAAAACAGTTTTTCCGTAGGCGATGATGATGATCATTATGGCATCATGTACATACATATAGTATACGTATGTTTCGAGTCTTTCCGGGAAATGAAAAATAAAAAAAAATTGGAGAAAATAAAGCATCTCGTGCTGGTAGGATGTTAAATTAAAATTTACTATAGGAGTGTCATCGTTGGGATAATAAATTGCCTTTTGTATGAGATGCTTAGCTTTACGATATTTTGGCACCTGATACCAGAAAATGGGTGTTTTGTGTGGAAGATAGGAGATTGATTGCTTCCTTGAAAGTTTAAACCACTTTATTGCTCGAAAACACTTTATTTCGGACCGAAGGATCCGGGATTAGGGAGGGTAGGTGTGGTGAAGTTTTAATGTCGCTGCGAAGGTAAAAATGTATCATTTTGTTAAAGTTATTTGGTCATTAATATTATAAATATTTTCGATTTAAAAATAAAGTGATCTGAAATTAAAGTAGCACGAGATGATATTTTCCTACATATTTTCATTTTAAATTTTGATTCGAAACTTTTGGAAGAAAAGTTGAAAGTGGACGACCAAGTTCAGATTAATAAGTAGTTAATAATAACATCTAAGTAGTTCAGATTAATAAGTAGTTAATAATAGCATCTAGAGAAATAGATTCTGGTATATGTATTTCCCAAGGAATTGCGTCCTGTTCATTTTCTTACACTTGCTAAGTAACTTAAGAAGTAAAAAATAAATTAAATTTGGTGACACAACGGCTCATGCAGAACCAAGGCCTAGTGGCTCAACACAACAAATCATCATATTCGCAACTCATCATGGGACAACTCATCATGGGACAACTCATGATGGGATAACTCATCATGGGAATAAGTCATCTTGGCAATAAGATCCATTTTCAGAATGAATTTCGTTTGAAGGCATATTATTGGTTTGTTTTCCGTAGCGTGAGGCTGGTTGAGGGTTGGTACTTTGTAGTTTGGTACATTGATAACCGCTCAATATAAGGGGTCAAAAGTCATAAAAATTAATTTTTGCAAATATCTCAAAAAGTGCTAGAGAAAAATTATATTTCACAATCTTGTAGCTGAGGCAATTTCCCACAAAAATGGTCCTTAATATTATTTTCGTAGCATTAACCGTTAAAAAGTAACAGCACATTTTCATAACATTTGGCCCCTTTCCAGAGATTTTTCGACTTTTCGATTTGCTGTAACTTTTTAACGGTTAATGCTACGTAAAAATAATATAGACCATTTTTATGGGCCTTAGCCTCAGCTACAATATTATGGAATAAAATTTTTCTCTAGCACAAACCGTTTCTGAGATATATGCAAAAAACTCATTTTTATGAATTTTGAGCGGTTATCAATGTACCAAACTAAAGAGTACCAACCCTTAACCAGCCTCACGCTACGTAAACAAACAAATATGATATGCGTTCAAACAAAATACATTCTAAGAATGGATCTTATTGCCATGATGACTTATTCCCATGATGAGTTGTCCCATGATGAGTTGTCCCATAATGAGTTGTCCCATGATGAGTTGTCCGTGTGATGAGATGTACCCTACGATGAGTTCTACCCTATTATGAGTTGTACCCTATGATGAGTTGTACCCTATGATGAGTGGTACCCTATGATGAGTTGAGTTATGATGAGTTGGGTCATGTTCAGCTGCGGCATGATGAGTAAGATATGATGAGTTGCGATGATGCCCTGTATGCATGGTCTGCAGGAATGGAGGGCACCTACAGTTTATTGCTGATAGCTGAATCCGAACGGCTAATGTGAGCGGCACTTTTCCATGACGAGAATAATTTTTGTTTTGAAATCTGTTAGTTAGGTAATGTTAAAAAGCCGCTTGGTGTCAAGTTTAATAAAAAATCGACTAAATAATTTTCGAAATAAATATTGAGTTTTCAAGTCTAGGATTTGTAAACAAAAATTATCTGGAGATGTAGGTACCATTTTAGGTACAAACAAAATTTTACCAAAAACTGTAATCGTTAAAGGTTTCACCGATTTTAATCAACATTTGATATAATATTGCATACAAAGATTACAAAAAAAAATATTTTTTTGTCTAAAAAAAATTCTAGGGGTCAAAATTCTGCCTTATTTTCACGTTTACAAAATTCTGATTTTCAAAATATTGGCTGTTAATATTTTATTTATTAAAACGAAATTTTGGTCATTATGCTTTTCCAAAGTAACATTTATGTATATTAAAAGAAGATTGCCATCTTTTAACAAATTAACACAGCAAAATTATGAGTATAGTTATGAGAAACTCAATATTTCTTAGAACTGTCATGGTCAACTCTCTTTTTTTAAATTTTCTTTCCATTTTATTACTTCATTTGCTTCAGCTTTCATAGTAAGGTTCTTTTTTCTTATTGAATTATACAGGACCTTACAACAACAAAATTTTTAAGCGACGCGACAACACGTTTTTATGTTTAATTTTGTCACATTTTACTAAAAAATTGTAAAATACTGCATTTGAAAAAATGTAAATTATTTGTATTAAAAAATTATGATGTTAATTTTTCAATAAAACACTAAAGTTTCCAAAAGTAAAAAAAAATCTCGCCCCTTTTTTTTATGGTCCAGTAACCTTGTCGTCTCATAGGAGGGCGTGTATGCGTTAGATATTGTAGTTCTGATTTTTTGCTGAGTCGTTTATGATATTGCCCTCATGAAAAACCCAAGTTTTCGAACTCGAGCGCCGAACACATCATGGTCAAAAATCGAAAAAAACTGCTAATATGATTAGTTTTTCGACTATAGCTTCGCTCTACGATTTCAAAGTAATGAAATTTTCTTCAATTTGAGCCCAGAACCATCTGTATAGCCCCAACAGTTTCGAAAATACAGACATTCAAAATTTAGCTATAATAAATTTATAACAATAAGTACATAGTATAATTTTCAGTATAATAAAAAAAAGTTCTTGGCACAACATGCATAAAAATACTAGAGCTTATAAATTGGGTCAAAAGAAGAAAAAAATCCTTTGTAGGGGGTAGTCTATATCCCTCCGTTTAAATGGGAGGGGCAATTTTTCAAAAAATTGACTTGAAATATTAAGGGATTCATAAAAATCCAACGAAAATTTTTAGAAATAAAATTCTATACCTTTTGTCAAAGCTAGGAATCCATTGTTTAATGTTCTTTTTAAATAAAGTTGTTTTAGTCAACAGTTGTTTTACAATTCCACTTCAAACTCAAAAATTAGGAAAAAAACATAGTTTTTTGGGTTTAACTATTTTTTTTTTTTTTTTTAATTTACGGTAATTAGTACCATTTTTATTTTAAATATTCAACGCCCTTATTAATTTTGAGTCAAATACTGAAAACCAAATGCTTAAATGTCTTCTTGTTTTCGAAATAACCAAAAATAACGAAATCTATTTCGTAGTAAAGTGGCCAAGGCATAGGGTTGCCACGCTTTAAAAGTAATTTTTTGGGGTTTTACAATTATCTGACACAGCTCATTTGTTATGTTTTAGGAACATAAACAAAATACCATATAAAAGGGAATTTTATTTAAAAAAATTTTAAATGCGTCGGTTTTTCAAAAATCGCAATTTCAATAGGGTAAATTAGGGTAAACAAAGATAAAAGTCTAGAATCTATTTTTTGAACGAAAAATGATAGAGAGTTGATTTGTTTTTGTAATCGATAGATTCTTTTAATTTAAAAAAGTCATGCATATACACAAAAAATGTGAAAAATCTACAACGCAAGATATAAACGTTTGGAAGCATTAATGTGAAAAATAGACGTTGGAGAAAAGAACTACCATAAATCAGGGTTGTGTGTTCTGGGAATACATTTTATATTTTTAAAAAGCAGATAAGAAATAAATTGACCCGTGTTTGCTAGATTTTCGATTTAACCTAAACTTTTGGCTTAGTACATTTTTGAATAATATAATTTTTTTTTTCATCAATTTTTGGCACTTTTGATTTTTTTTTTCAATTTTACGCGCAAAAGTATTTTCATTAAAAACAGTATCAGCTTTTTTATATAAAAAGAATCTATCGATTACAAAAACAACCAATAACAAATGATGTGTGTTTACCCATATTTTCTTTCCGTAATGTTTTGAAAATATTTACTTTATTTTTTTTTTGTGTACTGAACACTAAATAAGCTTATATATCCGATTCTTGCACTTGATTCCTTTGAATTATTGGAGCTGATAAATTTTAAGGGAATCAGTTAAAATACCCACAACAATCTATTGGTATTTCTAAAAAAACACACTTCTAAAGTTCCTTGATTTTCCTTTTGTTTTATGTGGTATTTTTGCTTGATTTAGATGTTCAAATTAAATGTTAAGTAAAAGTCGTTCATTTAGAGATTGAAGCAATTACTTTTAATCATATTACATTAATTACAACAAGGAAAATAACACAATACGAATTGTTCTTTGTTTTATATTTTTTCTAAATAAAAAAAAAAGATCAACCAACAACGTCTTTCAATTAATCACTAATTGCCTTAAAAGAAGAAAAGTGCCAAAAACAAAAAAAAACAAAAAAAAAAAAAAATACACTCGATTATTTAATCCGAAAAAGGCTTATAGAAAACGAACGAAAAATGAATACGAAAAAACTCAACCAAGTCTTTTAATGCAACAACCAAAAAAAAAGAAAGTAAATTTACAAAGGAGAATGGACATTATTCGCGCTGGACGAAAACAACCCAAAATTAAAGAATCATTCCCAACGAAACGAAAGCAAAAAAAAAAAAAAAAAAAAATTCGAGAAGCAAAAACTAATTAATGGATTCCGTCCTGTCATGCCTACAAGCACATCCTATTGCCATACATAACTTTATAGCACATGCAAAAAGTGTACAATACAAACATACAACGGACAGAAGCACTCAATGGCAGACATCCGGCGAAGATTGTTTGCTAAAGCTTTATCGTCATTTGGTCACGTCTACGTTCTAATGACCGACATTGGGCGAATTTCGCAGAAGCGCGAGCAAAATGTTTTGCAATCAGAAAAGCAAGACAATGGACATTGACATGTGGTTCGATTTTAAATGACATTTTGAAGACATATAGCCATAGATTCGAAGCAGATGCAATGTACCACACAGGTCACAGGACCTTGATACGTGAAAAAATTGATTTTTTTTTGCACATGTTTAACAATAAATGTTATGGAGGATAATTTTTGTTTATATTTTTGGAATGTGCTTTTTTTTAATTGGTTTGGTATAGATTGTCAATCGTATTCTTAATCTCAAAAATATTTTGCATATCGTTAAAATAATGCAATAAAAATAAATTGTAGACGTAAATGAAAAAAAAACATTCTTGTCGTTAAACAAATTTTATTCCTTTTCTTACAAAAATATACAAGCTAAAAAATGACACTTTTTTCAAAAGTCATTATTAAACTCGTCATTTTAATTTATACATATTTTAAAAAGTGTGCATTTTGTTCATTTTTAAGTTATCTTCATCATGAAAACCTTAACTTTAAGATAGATAAATAGAAGATAGATAAATAGAAGCCTAATCCAGATTCGAACGCATTTTGAATCTTAAATATTTTATCAAATGCTTTAATGTAATGTTCGAGCTTTTTTAAGTTATTACTGATTTTAACCTTAAAGGACTAGCTTTTCGACTATTACTTTGCTCTGCGATTTCAAAGTAATTAAATTTTCTTCAATTTGAGCCCAGAACCATCTGTGTAGACCCAAAAATTTCTAAAGTACAGTTATTCAAAATTTAGCAATAATAAATTTATAACAACAAGTAGTATGTATAATCTTCAGTAAAAATATGCCATGTAGTTCAAATTAATTGCTGTGAAAAGAAAAAAAAATTACCGCGACAGTGGTTCTCCCAAAAATGGCTTAAAATGGGTTTCATTCATTCATTTCAGAATCACTTTCGCGCCAAATTTTAACTTCCCATTGGAAGTTATTGTAATCGGTCCGATTTGTGAAATTGAAAAATTTGACATTTCTCGACGTTTCGAGGTCTCTGAAGTTGGATTACATCGTTTTTAGAGAAATCTATGTGTACCATGTACGTTCGTACGTTCGGAAGTTTTTTTTTCGCCGCCTATATCTCGAGAACGCATAGAGATATATAGAAAATAAGGCCATAACGTGCAGAAAGGATTTTCAGAAAAATTCAATTGCGGTTTTTTTATTACAGTAATTTTAAAAAAAGTTATAAAATGGCATGTTTCTCGAATATCTCTAGAACAAATAATGCTATCGACTTCGGCCTGGTTTCATTCTATGATGTAGTGAAAAGTTGGTAATACTTAAAAATAAATCAACGTACAGTTTTTTTTTAATTAAAAAAGCCATTAAAAATTGTTAAAAAATATCGAATATCTTGAGAGCACACAAAGATATTAACTTCGTGTTAATTTTATTTAATACACAAATCTATAATTCATAATCGGTAGAGTTTGTAAAAAAAATTCAATTAACGTTTTTTTTTTTCTAGGCCAAAAAAACTGCAAAAGAAACTGCTAATAATTGTTGTAATTTTTCGTGTCGCATATATTTAAAGCAAACAGCCTTCCATTTATTGCACAACTGATAAGTTTTTCGAAGATTTTTATTTGGTAATTTGCTTATAAAAAATAACATCGGGTGTCGAGTTTCAAAGCGAACCAATGGAACGTTATCAGTGCGGGTCAAACCCAGCCTCATTTTTTCTTTTCACGGCATATCTACGGCAATTAATTTGAACTATATGGCATATTCAAAAGTTATTTTTGACCAAATCTTAAAAAGTGTCATCAATTTTTGGGAGATTTAGTGACGCGCAATTTTTTTTTCTTTACGGCATATTTACGGCATTTATACGATAATTTCTGAGACAGTCGAAAGTTACTTTTTCGAAAGTTTTCATGCTAACTTTGTACGGCTTAGTACGCTGCTGATGCGGAACGAAATTTTGCAAATGGTATATGCAATTAATTCTTGCGAAAAAAGAGAGAAGATCTCTCCAAATAATCTTCTAGAATTATCAATTTCGCAGTAGAGCGAAATTTTTCGTTTCTGATTTCGTTGCGTCATTTTTGTATGGGATTTTTTGTTTCACTTTAGCAGCATAAGGCTTAACTACACAAAAAAAAAATGACTAATTGTGGTAAAGGAGGAAAAGGCTTGGCCAAAGGTGGTGCTGAACGCACCACCTTCGTAAAGTGTTGCGTGATAATATTCGAGGAATTACGCATGTATAAAATTTGTTTCAAGCTTTAACACGTTAACTGTCCCCATACAATTTGATTGAAAACTACACATACGTCCATTATTATTTCAAGACATCAACAATAAGTCCCATGTATCATATTTGATACACAAAATTTGTTTTTTTCTCGTGCCACATACGTCCATGTATCATTTTTGATACATGAACAGAATTCGGCTTCACTGTCCCCATACAAAATTATTTTAAAAAGCCCATACGTCCAGTACTTTTTTTTCAAAAACAACATTATTTTCGTAAGATTCATCAAAGAAGGGGTTGGTTGCATACAAATTTGGTCACTGTTGTAAAAAAAAAGGTTTTAGTTTTGTGTTCATTTTTGATACATGGACGTATGCTTACTAATTTTGTGTATCAAATATGATACATGGGACGTATGGGTGATTATCAGTTTGTATGGGGTCAGTGAAATTAACAAATTCCAATGTAAAAGTTAACTTATTATATGTATTATTATTTTACCCCCCACCTTAACCTCGCGGCAAGTGCCAAGAGAGAACACAGAAGACTTACAAAATTGATTTTTCATGTAGGAAAATTGTTGGCTAACTTTCGTTCATTGTACCTATACTCTTTCCGAAATATTAGGTGCACATAGGAATGCGTGGTTAAATTTTATGGTCGACTTGAAATAAAAACTTACAACCCTTAACAATACCGTATAAGGATTTATAAAATGTGCACTGTCGATAGCTATACGTCTACCAAATATATTTGGGATCAAGTTCGGCAAAGGAAGGTCTGGACAAGCCAGGATCTGTTCTGGTGAGATTATGTGATTACGCTGATAATTATTATAATAGTGTACCATTGGCAATTTATTTGAAATATCGAAACACAGACTTATTTGGAACAATGCGCAAAAATCAAGTCGATCTTCCATTAACCAGTCACTAAAGCTAAATCGCAAAACTTTTAAAATATGCTCGACAAAAGGATGAATGTATTACCGTCCTTAAATGGCGTGATAATCTAGATGTGCTTACATATGTTATTTACTTGACATGGCAATGAATCGACAAAAATAAAAGTGTGGAGTGGCGACAAAATAAAACTAAATGGAGTTTTAAACAATAAAGATGCTAAAAAAAAAATTAATATGGTAGACCAATTGGCTTCATTTCATTCCCCCATTCTCAAAAGCATGACGTGGTAAAATTTCAGTTGACCTTTTATTTCGTTTTGCAGTCATAAGTGCAAAATGAATACCTAATTTTTAGAGAAGACCCAATCTCAATGTTGCAAGTACAAAAAATGCTCATAAAAACATCTCAAAAAACGTTAAATTATTTATATGTCATTTATGTCAGCCTTACCTTATGTATATGTATTGTATATATGTATATGCACATAAACAAAAGTGTTTTACTTATTATAAATAATGTTTTACCTACTTTGCAAAATAAAATATGTTCATAAAAAACTAAGGATTTACTTGTGTAAAAAGTTATTTTACCGAAACATTTTTCCAATTTTTTTTTAAGTTTCGTAAAGTATAAGATGTTACCTGCATGCTTATATGAAAATTATCATATTTAATTAAGTTTTAAGGCAATTTTGGTGTTATAAAGATTATACATGTTTTTGTATCAAAAATGATACATGGACGTAGGCGGCATGAGAAAAAAATATTTTTTTGTATCAAAAATGATACATGGGACTTATTGTTGATGTATTTTATCTCTAAAACTAAATTGTGGACGTATGAATGTTTCCATACCAATTTGTATGGGGACAGTGAAGCCGAACTCCAAAATGTATCAAATGTGATACATGGACGTAGCCGGCACGAGAAAAAATTAAATTTGTGTATCAAATATGATACATGGGACAGTTAAGGTGTTAAAATACAGTTTGTTAAAATTTTATTAGAAATGTTCAAAGATAGCACGCATTCAAAAGTGCCACTATCTTCTTTAATACATCAGCTAAAAATCAATCCATGCAAAGTCCACACACGTTAAAAAAGGTTTTTATTTTCTCCACTTGAATAAAAGTCTGCCAGAAAATTAGGCACGACAACTATGGCATCTACATAATGTATATGATACGAGGAACCTCGAATAGAGAGTGATATGTATTTGAAGCCGTTTACACTGAAAAACTATGAAAACCATATTTCTCGTCAACAAATACCTGCTGCTGTGATTGAAATGAGGAATGAGCAATGCAGAATTTCTTTCGGAATATGTGTAATTTTCTGTTTCTGAATTTTCATTTACGCTGTAATTTTTTCCTTTTTTTATTTGCAAAGTATATTGTTTATTATTTTTTTTGCAAAAGGATACGAATTTAAATTCATTAAATTTATTATATTACATTTATAACATTACAAATTGCAAACAAAAAACATGGCAGCACCAAACAGCTAACACAATACGAGTTGAATATTTCCCTCAATGCTGGATGTTGTGTTTATTTTCATAAACTCCTTTTCAACAAAGTTCTATAAGGAGGTTGCATCCATAAATAACTTTCTTTATACCTTAGTGTAAAAAATGAATTGGAAATGGTTGAAAAACCTCTTGTTTTTATTGAGTCATAAAATTGTTTCTGTAAAAGGTTAAGTTCATTGTTCGAACGAAGGAGCTCGAAGGAAAAGGTAAGCATAAACCTAACGGATGTAGGATTTAAATGAATAATTATTTAACGACCTAGAATTTCCGAGTATTTAACTTCGAACAATCTCTAATTTCTTTTTTAAATTCAAAGCAATTACTTTTTAATTTTTTAGACATCACCGATAAAGTCTCGGCTTTCAATTTTAAAGAGTCCTAACTCTTAATGCCTCTTTAACCCCACTTTATCTTTAGAAAACGAAGTGATAAACTTTTTACACGTGATGACAAAACACACCACGCCTTCGAAACGACGAATCCAAGACCCTACAAAGTCAAAGAAAAGTTTGCAAAAGATTTCACCTTTTTTTTTTTTTTATTCGTAGCGTGCAAGCACGAACACAAAACTTTCCAAGCAGCACCTCTTCGAAAAAAAGAACCCCACAGTAGCGTAGCGTGTGGCCCGGCCCCATCACCTCCTTCGAGAATGTTTTGTATCTCTCAGCACCAAGTGAATACTAATGGATATTTTATAGTGCATGCTGTTTCGTTTTGTTAAAAAGTTGAAATGTCCTTGAAGTTATTTTGTATATCTGTGAGTAGACGTACATAAGTTCTTTAAGAATGTTCCTTCTTATTTTCAATTGTATTCGAATAAGGAAATTCGGTGAAGGGGATATGAGATGCAGAAACTTTTCGCATTTAACTTTTAAAATGTAAACTGCAACTGCAGCTATTCTACAACGCTCTAGAACTGAAAATACTATATGGCAGATGATTCTAAATCTATTTGTTGTTTTCTAAAGTATCAACTCTCATTTGAATCGAGTCGCTATCTCTATTGATTGCATCTAGAAAGCGAGACTAGGAGGCACAATGAACAGGACCAGACTATGATGCATGAAGATGCCTTTGTGCTTTTGTAAACTTTTTTTTTATCCATTTTTTAGTGTTTTAGTTTTTTTTTTGTTGTTGATATGTTTTTTTTTTTTGAAATTATGGCCTATTAAAGATTACTTCTTACGTTGAAAACCAAGCTCTAATTGTTAATAAGTTGCTGGGAATATGTTGGTACCATTCCAATTTACTGCCTGCACAGAATACAATGCTGGAACCGGAGCTGCATACGGAACTGGAAGAGCTATCAAAAAGTGTCGTTCGTTATTTTTTTTACGTGCCCAAAATGCAGCTGTACAGCTTTGAAAGTATTTTGAAGAAAAACAAATCAATATTCTTGTGTACAAGCTCAGAATTCACATTTTTGTTTCCAATAATTTTCCTTTTAATAAATAATTTTTTTTCGAAAGGTCGCAAAAAAAGTCACTCTCAAGTAAAAAAGGTCAAAATAATTTTAAAAATGTGGCACTTTTGTCCAAAAAGTCGCAATTCAAAATAAAACGTCGCAAAGCTTTGTCAAAAATTATTGTTCAGAAAAAGCACTTCAGAATACCTATATTTTTTTACCTACGAAAAAAACATAAGGTACTTAAAAAAACAAAAAAAGTTGCCGCCTTAATCTGCTAAACTTCTTATTTCCAATAAATCACATACAAAAAATTACAGTTTTCACAATTGTATAGAAGATTTATGGAAGCCAACATATTTTCGCATGTTTCTCTGTTTTAGTTAATCTATTTTTTATTGATGTTAATTTAGAGAATACTTTTTTGGCACAAGCACTGCTGTGTGGTAAAGAAAGTTAAAATGTTGGCAACAAATTGATATAGATCCAAAAATAGATAATAACCTAAACCATTTCTTATCATACCTATCTTATACCAAATTTGTTCTATATCATTAATATCAAAGATTTTTTGGAAATTTAAATATGCGAGTGCGAGAAAAGTGTTCAGATGAATCCTTATATAGATGCGCATAGTCACAGTGTAGTCTAGTCAAATAGACATTTTACTTCGGAAAAATTCGCATCTTCCTGAAAAAGTCTCCATGAATCCGACTCTCACTTGGTCTGTTTTTAAACCTCGATATCTTATAAATGACAGTTTTCATGAAAAATTGTCACAATCTTTTTTATTGAGAATTTCACGGTCTACAAACATTACCTGATGTACTTTTCGATTATATTTACCGTTCCAGAGTTATATGTCAAAAATCTTTATTTTCGACACAAATAACCTTCAATAACTTTTTTTCCGACACTCGGATTAATGAGGACTTTTGACAGTATGTTTTTAATATGACTGGGCTAAGTGAATCTACATATATTATAAATTAGTCAATTGCGAGTTTAAGGCCGATTTTATTCACTCAAAGTTGAACATAACTTCAGGATTTTTATTCTCAACTTGTGAATTTGTTTTTATTCACACAAAGTTGACGTTTTTAACTTTCGATTTTTAACTTTAGAGTTGATCAACTTAAGATTTCCTCAACTCCCAGAAAAAGTAGAAGTTGACCGAGCAAACTTGAAAGCTTAAATACAAATTTTAAAACAATTCTTTTTGGTAAATTGGCCATCAATTTCTTTGGGCAGTAAATGCATTTGCGATTGTCTCCCCATCTTTATTCGTGTTGCGTTGTTGAGCAGTAGTGAAAAAATGGCCCTAAATTTGTTGTTTATTTTGATTTGTTTTGATTGATTATGATTTGAACGGTTCCGCATCGCTTTTCGCTCTACCGTGCGCGCAGCTTAATTTAATTTGTTTTTTTTTTTTTTTTTTTTTTTTTTTATCGAAAATGAAATCATTTAAAATCAAAAAAGTCGCACTGACTAAAAAGTCGTCGCTTTGTCGCACAGACCCAAAAAAAGTGGCAAAATGCGACTAAGGTCGCCCAGCGGTAACGCTTTCCCACTATTTTCCTTCCACATATAGTCCGGCACTGTCGATGCGGTGGTGTAAGTATCTTTATACTTTTGTATCAAGTTTCCGCGCAATACAAACGACCCAACACGACACGACAGCGACACTGTTTCCAATTGTCAATATCCTCTTTCATTTGTGAAGAAAATACAGAAAACAGTAGTGTTGCAAGGCAAATTGAATGTACACTTTCAGATAAATGAAGGAGCATTTCCCTTTTGCTGATGGTTAGAAGTGCAATTCATTGATCTTAGGGTATATTGGATGGGTGATGACGATGATGATGATGATGATAATATAGTGAACCCTGTAAGAAAATGGAAAATTGAGATACATTTTCTTATATTTGTTTAAAATAAAGAAATCTCTTTTGTTGGGAAGAAATAAGATATCTTTGATGATTCCTTAGTTCTTAATATATTGTCATGGAGGCTAGGATGCAGGAGGTTTAGATTGTTTTTACAGGTGAATTGCTTTTCGATGAAATAATATTGTTTTCACATAGAACCTCTCTTTTGTGTTCAAATTACTCGAAGTGGTTTTTGCTTGAAAGATGTTTGTCATTTTGATTTAGAAATCAGGATGAAATATACATAATTATGTCAATGACATTTTAGTCTTTAAAATTAGCTGAGAAAATCAACACAAATAATTTTAAAGGATTAATACATAGAAATATGTATGTTTAAAGCAAGAGAAAATTTTTAAAAATTCTTTGAATTCCTAAGTAAGTTGCTAAAATAACTTCTTAAATAGTTTTAAGTTCATCAAAAGTATGACATCAGATTTTATTAATATAAAAGAGGATGATAACTTAACATTGAAACTCGATACCTGATAATATCTTTATATAAGAAAAAATTTCCCAAAGTGCGAAAAGAAAAATATTTTCCAACAATTTTTAGTATATAGTTTTTATTGCAGTTTTTTTTGCCTTGGAAAAAAACATCGTCAATTGAGATATTCAAGCCGAAAAACATTTTTCAACTATTTTTAGCAGTTTTTATTTTACTAAAAATAAAATGCACGACTGAGTCGCACTAACTTATGCTCTTATTCACGATCATAGTGTGGTTTTAAAGACTGAATACATAAAACAATATTCATCTGATTTTAAAAGAAATAATTTTTGTATGGGAACCTTAAGTTTAAGGTAGTATTATACATGGAACTTAGAGCTTAAATTGAAAAATTCAAATTAATATTCGAAATTAACTAAATGAAAAAATCTTCTAAAATTGTGTTGAGAGCCTAAAAAAGTAGGTCATCTGATTTCTTTAAAAAATCTTAGTTTTTGACACAAAAAAAAATTTAAAAAATTGTAGGAGCGCTTTTTTTAAAAATTGATTTTTTAAAAAATTTTGTAAACATTTTTAAGGCAAAAAAAAAATTGTTACACAATTTTTGAGTATTTATAAATGTTGAATTAAAAATTAAATTTCTAAAGAATTAATTAATCTGTTTTTAAGATATCGAATTTTCAAAAAAAAAAAAATTGAAAGTTTTTTTAAAATCCGAAATTTGTTTTTTTTTTTTTTTGAAAATTTTCATATGCAGTATGATTTCAACTTATTAGAAGCTTTTGTATAAAAAATTCAATTTAAATCGGTTTTACAGATAGTAAGATAGTCTAAAATCAAAATAATGGTTCTATGAGAGGTACTGTTAATAATGGCTATCTGTAAATTTTGTTTTTGGACCGTACTAATATTAGTATTTAAAACAAATTTAACTAAAATCGTAGCAGTCGTATTTTGAGAAAATTAAAATTTTCTGTAAAGGGTTTTAAATATTTGTATGGAAGGTAAACTTAATTTTGAATATAAAAAAAAAATTTGTTCAAAATATTCTTGATAATGTTAAAAAACCGCTCGGTAAAAAGTTTTGTAAAAATCAACCGAATCGTTATCAAAATGTTTGGTTTTCAAAAAATAAAGCAGTTTTAAAAATCAAAAAAAGTTTTTCGAAAATTTTGGTTACAATACCTTATCTACTATTTGTGTTTTGCGGAAAACTCTCAACAAAAAAAAAGTTATAAAAATCATTTTACTCCTTTTCGAGAAAAATGAAAATAAAAAAGTGGTTCCATGGGAGGTACCATTCAAAAATCAGCGGACCAATTTTTGAGAAAAGTAAGACTTTCCTAAAATGCTAAAAAAATTAATATAATTGGTAACGTTATGTGTTTGTTTTTAAGAGAACATGAAAAAAAAACATGCCCGGAGAATGTCCAAAAAACGCTAGATACAAACATTAAATAAAATCGGCCCATGCGTTTAGGCTGTAGGCGAACACACAGACAGACGGACGGCCTACGGAATTGCGAGTGCCACTTTTTTCATCTCCCTATTATCGTAATGTCAAGTTTGATCAAAATCCCGAATTCTATGTTTTTTACGAATCGCAAGTGAAAATTGGAATGTACTAGTTTTTAGCACAATACAGCTTGCGGGACATTACAAAATTTCTGATATGTACAGACCTTTTGCCCCAAAAGAAAAAAGTTTGTTAATTTTTATTTGCTTGTTTTTTTTTTAAATATTTTTACAAATACGAAAAGTTGTTAGTTACTTAAATTCTTACACAAAATATCTGAATTAACTTAAATAGTACTTTGTTCGCAACAGAGAAAGCCAAACTCTTTTGGGGTTACTATAAACGTCATTTGCGTGCGGTTATAAAAAAGTCCGCTTGTGGGAGAGTTATTTATATGAAAAAACAATGTGTTTAATTCCGTTCTTCGAAATCTTTCCAGTTATCGGCTATGTGAGGTATCCGTTTATGGAATGTGTCCGTAAGCAGAGAGTACACTGTATGTACTTTGCATGCTTATTTTAATACAGTTATTACTGCTGTCAAAGGACTTTCCTTCAACTAAACTTAAATGAAATTTCTTTGTATCTTCTTATAAATTTAATACCACTTCTATTTTAAATTTGTTATTGAAATAGCAATCTTTTGATAATAATTTGCTAATTTTTAACAAAGTTTTCTCTATTAAGCCCCTGTGGAGTATCTAACTACTTAAAAATAGATACCTACATACATTCAGTTTACGTAACGTAAAATAATTTTAATTTGTTACTTCTCCCGACTCTAAGACTTAGGGTTTACATTTAAACACAAGTACAATAAAATAGTGCATAAAGTAATTTAGTTTCCTAGAAATAATTCCTATCTACGATAATTTAAATACAGATTTTAGGTTCATTCAATTTATCTACGTTAACATTCAGTTCTTGTACACATCTAATCATGGTTGCCACTCCCCTCCAAAAAAAAAAAAATCATACACAAATTTTCAAAATAACCTAAGTACTTAACAACGAAAAACCTACCAAATCAAAGTTTGAGGTTAATTTTTGACCTACATCCACAAGAGGTACCTATTAATATTTTAATAAAAAGGTCACAGAAATAGGAAACAATCTAAAATAAGTTCAAATTATTAAAATATTGTTTCGTATCTGAAAAACCTACCAAATCGAATTAAAACTTACCATGAATCATGAAAAAAACCACCAATTTTGTTAGGGTCCTAACAAAACGGCAACCGTGCATCTAATTCCCACTCAGAAAGTTAAATATACTTTCCACTATGTAAGTTCCCTTCCTATTGAACATACTACGACATAAAGTAATAAAATCCGATTACACATTGACTTGCCCTCCCGAACTTGACACGAGCCTATCACACAGGCAGGCGTGACCAATTAGTATTTCCAAGTCATTTAAGGTCAGTGTTTTATGAATTTATCCTTCCTGCTGTTTCGTCCTATCTGAACTTGTTGTGAAAATCTATCTGCAAAAGTATGGGTCGGGCATTATCAATTCCAGGGTTACTATGCCAGCCGTCGGTCGGCTTCATCGTCGTCATCGTTTGGCGTTGTCCCTTCCTATTGAATTCTATAGGGATTTATGGAGGTTAGAAATTCGCTTATGGAACAAACAACACATAAATAAACGTACAAAGTTATACACATAAACACATATTCAACACCATGCCATGACAAAGAAAAGGATTAAGCTTGTAATCCTTTTTGTTGGGTGTTTTAATGAATTCGTTGATAAAGATTTTCTAGACGAATTTGACCACTTGCTTGTTTTTTAACTTATTTTTGTTTTTTGTTTTTTTTTTTTTGGTTTTTGTTTTGTCCTGTTATTGAAGGATCATTATTTTTATTTTTTTTTGTTTTCTTTGATGTGTTTGCCTTTAGATGGGTCAAAAGCAGAGGTTGACATTTAAACTTTTTTTTTTGAGAGGTAGAAATAAATTTACTATGATTACTGGTATTAAAACATTTCCGCTTTTTAATGAAGGAAAAATCATTGTTTTTTTTGTGGCAAGCGGCACCTTCATTTTTGTTGATAATAATGACTTACAAGACTTTCGTTGGCAGTTTCTTATGGTAAATAATAATTGTTCTTTGATTTGGGAGAATTTTTGATGATTATTTGTTTAAGGCCGCAATAAGTGGTTGTGTATGTGTTTGTGTAGCCTTCACGTCTAAACCAATTTTCAATAAGTTTGACAGTATACGATGAAGATTTGTTCACATCACTCAGCCAGAATTAATTCTGGCTTAATTTGTGTTTACTCCATTGTTTTTAAGAAATTTTAGATATAAAACGAAGGTACGACAGCATCTAACTAATGAGCCAAACCGTCGTGTCTGGGTTAAACGCTTTGGACCAAAGGTTGCAAAAAAGAAACTTTCATTTGAATTTTATTCAATATTATGTAGTCCATCACTGGAACAACAACACAGAGCTAAAAAAAGTACACCATCTGATTTCTTTAATTTATGTTAGTTTTAGAGAAATAAAAATTTAAAATCGTAGCAGCGGTCTTTTTTAAATTAGTTTTTTTATATATGAATTATGAAATGTTGTAAACATTTGTGTAGTTGATTATCAAAACGGTGCTAAAGGCACTTTTTTCAATATATTGAAAATTTGCGTATCATCAAAGAGAGCTATCTGATGGTGAAAAAAATTTGTTTCAAAACAAGATAATTAAGAAGTTATATCGTTTTAATTGTGAGTTTGGGATCAAAATGAGGCTATTTATGGACGCGATTTTCAAAAGGGAGCTAAATATTTTTTTTTATTTTATTTTACAGGCATTTTAGAATCAAAATGCGCTAAATATATTTTTAACTAACAAAACCGCCTAAAAAAATCATTTTACTACAGGGCGAAAATAAAATGTCCATTTATTATTTTTTTTAGTCAGTCTTGTGGAAGTACCTTCCACAAATCAAACAAAATTCACTGCATTGAATTATTTTACAAACTACAGGTTTTCGCCCTTTTTCTCGGTTTCATGTTCCAATTTTTTAGCCTCTGTTCGATACTCAACGACACATTTTTAAGAAAAAAATTGGTGCACCATTTTTTAGAATTTATTAATGCTGAATTAAAAATTAAATTTCGAAAAAACTTAAACTACCCATTTTTGAAATATCGAACTTACAAACACTTTAAAAATCCAAAATAATTTTTTTTTTAATTTTGATATGTAGTATAATTTAAACTTTTTAGAAGCTTCTGTATAAAAAAATTAATTTAAATCGGTTAACAGATAAGGAGACAGTCCAAAATAAAAAAAAAATGGTTCTATGAAAGGTACTGTTAATAATGGCTAACTGTAAATTTTGTTTTTGGCAAATCATAGACCGTACTAATAAAAGTATTCAGAAAAATTTTAATTAAAATCGTAGGGGTCGTTCTCGAGAAAATCTAGATTTTATGTGACGTTTTTTTTTTTTTAACATTTATATGGAAAGTACCGTAAATTTTTACTATAAGAAAAATTTTTGTGCAAAATATTCTAGATAATGTTAAAAAACCGCTCGGTACCAAGATTTGTAAAAATCAATGGAATCGTTTTTGAAATATTTGATTTTCAAAAAAAAAAAAAAATTTAAAACTTATAAAAAAAATAAAAGAACATGTCGGGGGAATGTCCAAAAAACACTATATACCAAGTTTAAATAAAATCTCCGGTACGTTTAGACTGTAGGCGAGTACACAGACAGACAGATAGACAGACGGACGGAATTGCGCGTCCCACAGGTTAGAAAAGAGTAAGTGAAATAAGCAACCCCTATATTAATTTGAATATGTGATTATATTTTGATTGACATTTATAGCAATATAACATTTACTAACAAAAATCCAGGGAAATTTGTTAAAAATTCAATATACATACCTACATAAATAACAAAAAAGTGCGTATACGCCCAAGTGTACCACTGTTTTGGCGAAATTTTTGTGTTAGAAATTACAATTTAGGAAGTTTTTTTACTAACAATTCAGAACTACTTAATCAATTACCTAAAAAAAACATTTTGAAGCTGCGAACCATATTCTACATTTTTAACATATTCGGAAGAAAAACGACAAAACCTAAGGAATCTCATTTTTTGAAATGGGCAACAGATAATTAAATAAAAATTTGAATTTCAATTAATCTGCTAAAATATCATGTCCACGATTGCGTGGATCATTAAATTCGAAATACTGTAATAGATTCTGGTATTTTTCCAATTGAAAGTTTTTTTTTTTTTTTTTTAGTTTACAAAAATGCAATGTTAGCTCGAAAGTTTCATTTGTTGAGTTGTGTCATTTTTCTTCCGAACCGACGACATGTAGTACAATGTACCCAGTCTACGAGATATTCTTCATTAATCAAATACCAAGATACTGTATATTGTTAATTTATTTATAATTTATGAGATATCTTGAAGCCACAGTTTAACCTTTAACATTATACGTTGCAAATAATATGACACTAAATCAGCATAAAAGAGCTTATTTCCTGACAATATATCATCGCTTCTGTCTTAAACTGTTATCATTTTTTTCAGCAGCCCAAATCTCCGCAAAGTTGATGTGACATTTTGTCAAAAGACAAAAAACTCAACAAATTGTGACATCACCAAATCAGTGACTTAATTAAAATGTCACTTGAATGTGAGTGGGGTGGAATCATATTATCATGATGTTTTATCTGATAAAAATCATCCAAAGCTTCCCAATGGTAGGTTAGGTATACGAGTATACTAAGTTTTTTATTTTTATTTTTATTTTTTCGCCCGTCCTTGAATCCCCATAGATTTGGATGGTGTGAAACTTTTTTCTGTATTCTTGTGATGCAAGTTTATTCAAACTAATTTTGTACACGGTACGAAAAAAATATGCTTTTTCTGTCTCTGTATAGAACAAGAACAAGAATAAATTTTATCCCATACCTATATACGGCCATGGTCTGGTCGTATACGCCGCGCTATCATACTGCTAGTTAAATGTTTAACCCAGACCTACATGACTCGCAGATTCTTCTATATTATCATCTCAGGTCCTTTGGTATTGAGAATATAAATAATAAAGAAAAACAAAAAGAGGAACTTGGTAAAACAAAAACACATTTCTCATCGTGCATCGGTCCTTCGTCATCTAATATAAGACCCATTAGGGAAATCAAAATTAAAATGTCCAACGTAGTGGAGCACAAGTGGAAAATAAATTGTATTTTCCAAAGATTTTGCTTGTCTTTGGCAAAAAAAAACAAAAAAAAAATTTACCAGTATGGCACATGAGATGATGCTGGAGTATAAGATTCTCAAAAGCATTTACCACATCACGAAACATTTTGTAGATCATTTGGAGCGCATGAAGCTTTGAGAACGTTTTGCATATTATATAGATATGTAAGTGGTAGTGGTGGTGGCCGAGGTGGTGCTATAGCTACTTGGCATGGCAACTACGGAATTCTTAGTGGCTACTATCGGAGTTTACCAGAACGTTTACCGCCTTTGATTGTGTCAAGCATAAAAGTATCAAGAAGACTTTGAATATATTTTGGAATAGGAGAGACATGGGACAATTATAGGCACCAAGTCATTGAGATAGGAGTTTTATATTTATATATATATACATACATATACTTATATATAATGTTGGTTTCGTGCGTGAATTTTTGTTTGGGTTTTATAATTAAACGTTGGAGAAAAAAGATTTGTTTAAATGGAATGCACACGTTCAATCAATCATTGTAGTCCAGGAAAAATAGACTTTTACGAAGAAAAAACTAGTTAGAGGCTGAAAGTTGGCATGGACGTTGGTAATGGGACTTTTAAAAAACTGAGAGAGTTCCTCATCGATCCGATGACCGCTAGGTCAGTTATAAAGGGTCCAAAAGGGTCTAATAATGAGTTTTTTGCAAATATCTCAAAAACGGTTTGTGCTATAGAAAAATTTTGTTCCACAATCTTGTAGCTGATTTCCTATAAAAACGGTCTGATCGGTTTTTTCATAGCATTAACCGTTAAAAATTCACAGCAAATGAAAAGTTAAAAAATCTCTTATAAGGGGCCAAATGTCATGATAATGGGAGTTTTTTTTTTCAAATATCTCAAAAACAGTTTGTGTTAGAAAAATATTTTATTCCCCAATCTTGTAGCCTATGTAATTTCCAAGAAAAATGGCTTTTCACTTTTTTTTGTAGCTTTAACTCTTAAAAAGTTACAACAAATCGAAAAGTCAAAAAATCTCTCAAAAAGGGGTAAAAAGACATTAAAGTGGAAGTTTTTGGCAAATATCTCAAAAAACTGGTTGTCATAGAAAAACTTTATTCCACTGTCTTTGTAGCTCATTCGATTTCCAACAAAAATGCATTTTCAATTTTTTCATAGCATTAACCGTTAAAAAGTTACAATAAATGGAATAATCAAAAACTCTCTCAAAAAGAGGGCAAAAAGTCATGAAAATGGGTGTTTTTGGCAAATATCTCAAAAACAGTTTGTGTTAGAGAAAAATTATATGTTACATGCTTAAAGCTCATATAATTTGCAATAAAAAGAGCTTTTCACTTTTTTTGTGGCATTAACCGTTAAAAAGTTACAGCAAATCGAAAAGTCCAAAAATCTCGAAAAAAGGGGACAAAATTCATGAAAATGGGAGTTTTTGGATAATATCTCAAAGACGGTATGCGCTAGAGAAAAATGATGTTCCCCAATCTTGTAGCTAATGTAATTGTAAATAAAAGTAGGTCTATTGGGGATACCACATAAAAAAAAAAGCACGTGGCACTTTACCTCTAAAGTGGTGTGGAAGAAAGTGCACAGTTTGGTTAATTTTGGGTTATTGCCATGTTTGAAATACCATAACCTTTTAAGGGTAAATGCTACTAACAAAGTGAAAAATAATTTTTTGTTAAAAATATATATGAGCTATAAGATTGGGAATTAACATTTTTCTCTAGCACAAACCGTTTTTGAGACATTTGCCAAAAACCCCTATTTTCATGACTCTTTTCCCTTTTTTTTTTTTGAGATTTTTGGACTTTTAGATTTGCTGTAACTTTTTAACGGTATATGTTACTAAAAAGATAAAAAACTATTTTTATTAGAAATTATATGAGCTTCAAGATTGGCTAATACAATTTTTCTCTAACACAAACTGTTTTTGAGATATTTGCCAAAAACTCACATTTTCATGATTTTTTGCCCCCTTTCTTAGAGATTTTTTGACTTTTTCCTTTGCTGTAACTTTTTAACGGTTAATTTTACGAAAAAAGAGAAAATGCATTTTTGTTGGAAATTAAACGATAAAGGAATAAAATTTTTCGATGATAAACTTTTTTTAAAACTTCCACTTTCATTAGTTTTTACCCCTTTTTTTTTTAGAGATTTTTCGACTTTTCGATTTGCTGTAACTTTTTGTTTGTTAGCCAATTCTTGTATTTTACCCGTAGTTATCTTTTGATGACAAAAGGTGTGTTTTTGCAGCCAGAAGGGTTATGGATGAAAAAGACGACTTCGGGAATTAGAGCTGGCGGCTTTTGCAATGAAATGCCATCACTGCTATGAGGAAAGCTTGCAAAAACAAAATAACTCAACAGATAGGTACATTAAAATAAAATAAAATTAAAATAGAAACAAAAAATAAATCTAAAATAAAATATAAAAATTCAAATCTAATGCGCTGATTGGCCACTTTGTAATAAACGAACTTAATCTTCCCAAAAATATTTTGACGTTTTCATACAAACAATTAACAACAAAGTGATATCTCGCCTGTAACTTAGTATTTTTTTTTTATTTAAGAGTAAAAAACTAATGTTTTTTTTCTATTTCAATTAAATTTTTTAAAGAAAATTGCCCTTCTGTGCCGTAGCAACGTAGGGGCTAGGGAGGCTTAGCCCCCCAAAGCGTTTTTCCAATATATGAAATCGATACTCGAAAAAGAAGGAAGCAATTAAAGGGCAATCGAAAACAGAAATTATAATACAAATTTTGTATAGTTAATTATGGAGCCACTTAATGCATGTGTACATTAAATTATTCGTGTATGAGGACGTGTATTTATAGTAGTAGCCGTGGCGTGATGGTTAGTGCGATGGACTGTCATGCCGAAGGTCTAAGGTTCGATCCCCAGCCTCGCCACCTATTTATTTAAAAGAAAAAACGACTACTGCCTCTTGCAAGGAATTGACAAATCCTCCAAGAGTATCTCCTGTCACAGAAAAGTGCCGCTCGTTAGCCGTTCGGATTCGAAAATAAACTGTAGGTCCCCTCCATTCCTGCAGACACGCACACAGGAATGGTTGAGAGTTGTAAGTCACTAGGCAGTGCCGTAGCAACGTTGGGGCTAGGGAGGTCTAGCCCCGCAAATCGTTTTTTCCAATGTATTTATAGTATTTACACACGTGTATTTATTGCTACACGTGTATTTAAAAATATAAACGTGTAATTACTTGCAAATCGTTATGCAAAATTTTTTAAATTTTAAATACATTTTTTTTAGTGGAAACGTAAAAATTAAATTTCGGATAGAGTTTAATCCAATAATCTTATACGGCTTAGGCTGAATTAACTCGTATTTAGAAGTCTGTCGCTTATATTTTTTTACGCAAATGCTTTTTTGATGAAATTCATGACACCCTGATTAATTGTAAAAGCCAATTAAAAATACACATGTATTTTATTTACATGTGTATTTAAAACCTACACGACTACACGTGTACATTTTTTTTTACTACACGTGTACAAGTGATACGAATACCCGTATAACTAAATACACGCTCTAGTTTATTATTTCAGCTCCAAACTTGTTCGCATTTTACTTAGAAAACCTTTGAAATATTTTAGTTTAGTTATTGAAAAAAATCATTAAAATTTTCAAAATTAATTCACACGAACAAAAAACGAAATTTGAATTTTTAACAATAAAATTTTGAAAATTTATGCACAAACTAATTTTAAAGAATTTGCCAAAGCAGTTGTGAACTTATATAATCCAATTATTGACCCACTTAATTCTATGAATTTTTGACCCATCAAAGTAATTGAAAATTCCACATTTGATTTGTGGACTTGTAACCCATCAAAGTGAGTCATTGTGGACTACTTACTTTCCACGTCAAGCAGATGTTGTCTGTGAATGGGTAGAATTATTCTATTCTAATTTTATCTGTATTATCGACTGCCCTGGTGAATGGCAAAATTTTCATAAATAGATGGTAAATTTAGAAAAAATTCTTTGCCCCCCCCCCCCACAAACAAAAGCGAGTAGCTACGGCACTGCCAAAGGGGGGAAATAGAACCTCCTCCTATATGATTTTTTGTCTCGGCCCAGACAAAGCTTTTGGAATATCAATGGAGAGCTTTATTATATCGTCGGTTGGCAGGAAAAACGGCACAACTCAACAAATGAAATTAAAACAAATCTTAGCCTTAAATTAATTTTGTGGAACCATTTCCTCAAAAACTATTTGACCGATTTCGATAAATTTTATATGGTTGAAAAGCCACAATTGCGGAGATGTGCAGAATATACTTGAGACACGCATTTAAACACTGTTGGTCATTTTTGTTTTTGTACTGTCGAACACTGTGGATATTAAAAAAATTGTTTGCCAAATTGAAAGCGTCCAATTTCGACACAGGGCGATACTAGTTCAATTAAATTTTCTGTTAAATGTTTTGAAAAATGAAATTTTTTGATTGGTGTCGTTTATATTCCGAACCGACGATATGCCTGAAGCATTTCCCAACTTGAATTTGATTAAAAAAAAACTCCGGTATCGCAGAATTTTGGTACAGAGCTTTATTTTAATGCAACGAATTTTCAAAACAAATGCCTTAAATTTAGACAAGGGCTTTTGATGCTGATTTAGTTTTTGCGAATTCTTAATTTTTATTATTTCAACTATGCATACGCATAGTTCGTGTCAAAATTATAACTATACATACATATGTACATATTTGATTTATCATTTTGCAAAGGTGACCCAAATATTTGTTCATGACAAAAGCTTAAGTAGTTCTCCCAGCAATCTGCTATTCCGCATAGAGGAATTTCCTTAAAACTTGAAATTCAAAAACATATTCATGTGCGCAATGATATAGCCTTAAGACTTTAATAGAGACTAAATTTACCCAAATCTCCCCTGCACCACTTTACACATTCAAGTAGATATCCATATACACCACATTTCATGTTGGAATCCTATTGTTTCGAGTATTCATGATGGGAAAGTCCCTTTTGTAGTTTCACTGTACGTTCTCCTCATGTCGATTTTCAAGAGGCTAATAAACACTTTGGTAAATCTACTTATTGAGTAAGTCCTTAAACACATTCCCCAGTAGCAGCTCAATCGACCACGGATGATTGCATGAGAAACATTCCATGCCATGGTATAGCAGCATATAGAACCTCCTCAGTCCTCACGCAATCGAATGACTCAAAGCTGAAGCACGTATAAGCCTCAGATGCAATGCAACAATATAAACAAAAACTACAATTTCTGACTGCAAAATTCGAAGCCGTACGGATCGACAAATAAAAGCTATGTTTTTGACTCTTTGACTGCATAAGGTTCCAGCTTTATACCGAGTCGATTTTGTTTTGGCGCGAATATCTTGAATTCATGAGAAATGTTAATACCAGAAATGGTATTGAAATCATTCAGATTTGTTTTTTTTTTCCAGACGAAAAAGGTGCAAATTGATTTATGAGAGGAAGAACTTCAAGGCAAATAATATGGGACCTCGTTCTTTGGTATGCTTACATATATGGAAGCATCAGCATTTGATAAATGATTATACGACTTCTGTTTCTGTGGTGTTGATGGAGCCTGGAGCTGGGGATATTTTGAGGATGTCACAAGGACACGCAATTATTCTTATTCACAGCTATATGAGTTTGGTATAAATGAACTTACATAATTTCTCTAAGGAAATCAATGAAGCCATATAAATAGAAGAGAAATCCAAGGTTGATGGTTTTGAAAATAAATTAAGTGAAGTCAAAAAGATGTTGCTTGAGAGAGAGAGTTTGATTTTTGATCTAGATTTCAATTGATGTTCGTTCATACAAACACAATTCCGATTGAACGTAAATATTTTTTGAACTATTCTTGACAATCAATCTTACGGACTTCAGGTGGTATGGGTTATTTGCCAAAAGGGTGAATTTAATATTTACCACCTTTACAAAATGTTGCGTACATTTTTACGACGGAATAAACATTTAACTGCCATACAAATATTTCTTTTTTTTAAATTTAACTTTACTACCTTTATACAGGGTGGTCGGTATAAGATGCACCAAACTGCTGGGGCGAGTAGGTTGGGCTAAGACAAGAAAGAAATCGTTCGGGGGGGGGGGGGGGGCTATTTCTCCACCGTTTAGACAACAGGGGCAATTTTCTAAAAAATTGACTTAAAACAGAAAAAAAAATATTTAAAAACAACGGTACAATTTAAAATACCATGCTAGGTTTTCTGTTTTTTTTTTGAAAATTAATAAGAGCATTGAATTTTGAAAACAAAAATTATACTTAATTACATAAAATTTTGAAAAAAATTAATTTAAAACTTTTTTTTTTCATTTTTTTTTTTCAAAATTTAGAGTTTGGAAATAAATTTTTCGAAAACCATTCACTAATACAACTTAATTTAAAATAAAAAATCAAAGAAAGGGATTTTTGGCTTTTAAAAAAATTAAAGCATGGTATTTTAAATTGTACCGTTGTTTTTAAATATTTTTTTTCTGTTTTATGTAAATTTTTTAGAAAATTGCCCCTGATGCCTGAACGGGGGTAATAGACCCCCCCTCCCATACGATTTTTTTCTTGTCTTAACCCAACCTACTCGCTCCAGCAGATTGGTTCATCTTATACCGATCACCCTGTATATAATGGTCAAAGTGATTATAAAAAAAGCTGTGTTTCATTTTTGTTTTCCAAAAAAAAAAAAAGATTTGAGGAAATAGGGTTTTCGTATTTTTTTTTTTTTGAGAAAATTGACTGGTTTGCATTTTAAAATTTCAAACAGTATAAATATTTAAAAATTCAAATATTTTGAAATATTTTTTTAAACAAAAAAATCTATATTTTATAATGAATCCCCTTTTTGTGTTCGTACGCGCATAACTCAGCGAAACATAATCCAATTTGGTTGGAAATTTTTTAGTTAGATTTGAATTGAACGAGATCAACACACAACGGAACCGAAAATTGGGAAATTCGACCGAAAATTAGAAAATTCGATCGAAAAATTAGGAAAATCGTGAAAACACATTGAAATTTCAAAATTTCTGAAATTAAATTGTGTTCGTACGCGCACATAACTCGGCTGAACAAAATTCGATTTGCATGTTTTTTTTTTTTGTGGATTTGTATTGAACACACAACGAAGCCGAAAATTGAAAAATTCGAACGAAAATTAGAAAATTCGACCGAAAAAGTCCTAAAATCGTGAAAACATCTTCTAAAAATAAACTTTTGAAGCGCATAATTCGACTGAACATCATCCAAATTGGATGGCGATTTTTTGTTAGACTTTTTTTAGTTCGAATGTCTTTCTACATTGGCGATTGATATACGATTTTCGAACGAAGATTAATAATTTAATCAATTATAGATGGAACGAAGTTCGTCCGGTCAGCTAGTAAAACATAAAATTAATTTCTTGGACTTAATACTTGGTCTAGATTATAGGGCAAGTATTATAGTTTCGTGTTAAAAAAAAGTGGAGAAATCCAAAACAGTGGGTTTCGTCATAGCGGTCGGTCTGTGCGTCCACCGTAAATTAAGCTAGAGCCTAAAGTATGAGCCGATTTGCTTCAAATTTGAAATTGAGATTTTTCATATGATTCCCTTGAGGAGAAATTTGAATTTGATTTAGCGTATCTAGAACAGGTAGCTGCCTTACAAATATGTAATTCGATTTTTTCAAATTTTCTCAAAAACGGCTCTAACGATTTTAATTAAATTCCAAACATGTAATGACCATAGTAGTTTTAAGAAAACTGCATAGGGGCTTCATGTTTTTTTTTGAGAAAATTGCCTTATTTTCGAGTTATTTTATGGGTGGACTTATTTTGTTTTAATTTTTGAATAGTTCAAGCAATATTGCATTTAAAAATTTTGAGAACTGTTTTTTTTTTTAATCAAACAAAAAAACTAAAAATTATATTAGCTGCAGTTTATTTTCCCCCAGATCTGATCCGGATTGGATTTGGAAACATAAATACAAGTATTACAAAAACAACACAAGATCCAGGTCTGCCTTTGGATTTGGATTTCAAAATCCATTTTCTGAACACTTTCCTAGCAATATTTTAGTTTTAAAGGTTGGTGCTACTGCTGAGATTTACAAAAAAAACTCAATAAAATTAAAAATTCTTGAAATCAAACACATTCCGCCATTATTCCAATTTTTTGTATGAGTTTTTTCTTCATTTAATAGAGCCGACGCGTCGCGAGGCACGGAAAAAATACATAAAAACTATTAACTTAATATAAATTAAACTAAAAAAATAAAAATGTTCCATTTTTAAACATTCGCTCTTCCTTAGATACCAAATATTATTTCAAACAAGATTTGTGAAAATTTTCCTTTTGTCAATTTTATTGTGCAAATAAAGGCAACTGTGAGAAAAAAATAAATTTGTGATCCAGTTTGTTTTATTATCATGATCTGATCCGGATCAGATTTAGTGGAAAATAAAATGCAGCTATTAGTACTTTCGACTCTTTAACATTTTTGTTTTGAAATATTGCATTACTGACGCATATCTTTCATATTTAGGTGGCTATACATTAAAGTTTTTAACTACGAGAGCAAAACAGCTCGTAGAGAACATGGAGCCTATTGACCTACACTCGTAACTCAGCCATTCCTGGTAGCCGTACGATTTGTTAGCAAGAGAATTAATAATTTGAAGGACAAGATAAAAGGAACATAATAAAAGATACTTTTGTATGAGGTGTTACATCTACAAATAAAAATATTTTAAGTGAAATAGGCTAAATTTAAACCCAGTTCGCTGGGACTCCAAAGCATATAAATATTTTTTATTAAAAAAAAGTCTAAAAGCCACAAAACATTAAAAAAAAAAACAATAAATGGTTTCAAAAATCCCGGTATTTAAATAAATTATTGAGGAATTTTTTATTCCAAATAAAATGTACTCCAAATTTTCTTTTACTTTTAACTTATTACATGTTACATACCAACCTAGATTAAGTATTTTCCAATGAGTTAAAAATTTCGTGTATTTTGACCATGATGTCAATTAACCAAAAGCTTATTGACCATTTCATATAAATGTATTTAATTAACAATTAACTTAACATTCACATAAAAGGACTTTATTGTTTACCGATACCTATACACATACGTAGGTATGTATATACGATAGGAGAAACATTTTCATTTTAACAGTTTATTAAAGCCAAATGACTTGACAATTAATTTAACCATCACATCGTTTGAGCATATAAGCTTTGACATCAGGGTGCAGTTAGCTTATGTTGTATTTATTATTGTATATCTACAGCAAAAATGCGTTATAGTCAAAGGCTGACGAGTAGTCAAATCTATATTTAACTAGCTGACCCGCGCCGAACTTCGTTCCACCTATAATATAATTGAACATGAATTGGTTGTTGACAAATAATATCTTCTTCAAATTCGTTCTTCACAAAATGAATAAATTATTTCAAATATCGAAATGCAGAAAATCAGTGGTTGAATAAACGGAAATTGTGTTAACTCCGTATACAATGATATGTCGACAACCTCACTTTTAGAAATCACTTTTTGTAAAAAAAAAAAACACAACATTTAAAAAAATATTAAAGATAAGATTTTTAAAATAACAACTGTATAAATTAAGTCTATTCGACTATTCTATTTTGAATAAATAAGCTTCTTTGTCGACACACTACCAATTTGTATCAATCGTCAATGTAGAAAGACCATTCGAATAAAAAAACATTTCAGAAAGTATGAAATTTATTGTTATCACGACTTTTCCGGCCTAATTTTTCAATTTTATTTCGAATTCAATACAAATCCAACAAAAAATCCCCATCCAATTTGGATGATGTTCAGCCGAGTTAAGTGCGTACGAAAACACAATTTAATTTCGCAAATTTTGAAATTTCAAAATGTTTCCACGAATTTTTCGACTTTTTCGGTCGAATTTTCCAATCCGTTGTGTGTTAATCAGTAGTATTAGTAGCCGTGGCGTGATGGTTAAAGAGATGGACTGTCATGCCGGAGGTCTATAGGTTCGATCCCCAGCCTCGCCACGGATACTGCCTCTTGCAAGGAACTGACAAAACCTCCAAGAGTATCTCCTGTACCGCTCACATTAGCAGTTCAGATTGGGCAATAAACTGTAGGTCCCCTACATCCCTTCAGACACAAACAGGAATGGTTGAGAATTATGAGTCACTAGGCCCTTACTGGCCCTAGTTCTTCATAAAGTGTTGTGCCATCAAATGTATTTATTTTTTTTTTTGTGTTATAATCTGGTTCCATCAAAAAAATCTATAAGCAGATCAGATGACGTTTAGCCGAGTTATGCGCGTACGAACACAAAAAGGGATTCATTTGAGGCCAAGCTGAGTGGTTTAACTGATTTTTGAACTTATTTTTAATATCACAAAAACTAATTTTTTTATAGTAAAAAAAACTGGAGCACATAACTGTTTAACGCTCGTTTTTGTTATGATAATCATTATTTTTCGCCATTTAAAAAAAATAAGTGCAAAAACTAGTTACCCCATTATGGTTCTGACGGCCTCATAAATAGAAGAAAAGCAAGAAAGAAGTCGACTATATGTGAGTTCTAGTTTAAATCTTAGACAGTTGAGCTATTTAGGTACTGAACGACTTTTCTGTAAGAATTCTGACTCCAGAAATCACTACACCAAGTATTCTTGGAAGCATTAGTTGTTCCAAGATCAACCTTTTACCATAATATAACATATAATCTGATTCTATCATTCCCCGATGAAGCCTATATGAAAAAAAAAAAAAATGAAAATAAAAATCACAAAAGAAAAATATAAAGTCAATAAATTAACATCCCAATTAAAATTATTAAACTCTTTCAATTACTTTATCGATAACCTCAACAGAATTTAATGTAAAAAGTAAAAACCAATTAATATAGTCTCCACCACCATTTTCCAATTTTTTTTGTAGGTATATTTACTGACAGTTGGTAGTTGGTAAGAATATTATGAACAAAATGAATGAACGCAGTAAGTACAGTGTCGAAGGGCTTTGTCACTGTCACCGTCAAACTCGACGACTATATACGGTAATACAGTGTGTCATTGGATCTATTATGATTGGATGTGACTTCAATTTTGAAGGTTTTACCCGGAAAAGATATCGGGTTGTTTCTCTTCAGCTGGCATGGGCTATAACCAGTAAGTGCTGATGGAAATTGAAATATGTACTTGTACAAATTGTGACTATACACAACAACACTCGGCAATGCGGTGATTTCTATACAGGGTGATTCAAATAAGGTGGGACACAAAGCTAGAGCGTGTAGGTTGAGTCGGAACAAGAAATCATAAGGTATGGGGGGGTCTTATCCCCCAATTTTCTAAAAAATCAGCTTCAAATAGAAAAAAACATCATTAAAAAACAACGGCAATATATTCAGTGACATTCTATACTTTCTCTTTAAAGTCAGATATCCGTTCTTTTATTTTGTTTTAAATTCAAATTACTTGAGCAATTAGTTTTTGAAAAATTAATCTTAAAACTTAAAATTTTGAAAAAATAATGAAACATTTTTCAAAATTTTACGTTTCTGGCTTAAAAAAGAATTATATCATGACATTGTAAGTATTGTCGTTGTTTTTCAATGATTTTTTTTTATATTTCAGGTCGATTTTTATAAAATTGCCCCTCCTACCAAACAGGGGGAAATAGACCCCCCTCCCATATGATTTTTTGTCTCAAATTATCCTACACCATCTAGCTCTTGTCGCATCTTATGCGAACCACCCTAAACATCATGGCCAATATCCGTCGAAGCTACAAACTTCGCGTAAACGTACGCCCTACATTCCCATTTTAGATCCACTTCAAATGCCATACTCTAAACAGATTATTCTCTGGAATTGAAGATAAAATGGAATTCATTTATTTTCTATTCTAAAGTAGGTATGTTGTCCGTGTCACCCCTCAATATTATCCGGCACTTAATTTCGTAGAATTTCACTATTGGAATTGTTTTCTTGTAGTTAGGTATACGTACGCAGTTTAAGGATTCAAAAATTTCAAAATATAGTCACATGAATGCTTGCTTGTTCTTTTCAAAATGGGTTCTTGAGGTTGTTTTTGATTAAACTTATATTGGACTTAGAACGTTCTTGTTTGTGATTCCATAGTCCAAACTAAAAAACGTGAAAGGCCAGGCTATAACCTCACTGGTTTGCGTTTAAAGGCAGTTTTTTTTTTTTTTTTTTTTTTTTTGAATTTTCGATAAACCTTTGCATTTACCAGTTTTTTGCTTACCCCGTTCATAATAAATTTTTTTTGTTCAGAAACAGAACGCTTAGATATTGGTAAGGCCAACCATTTGCAAAAAAATAATAATATTTATGGTGTTTTGATCAAACCTATTTTTTTACTTGAATCTTTTAAATATCTACCATCCTAAAAAAAGTTCGTATATGACTTAATACTTTCGTTGATCTTTAATATCTTTTTCTTTTTCAATTTAAAATCAACTTTTCAGAAACCTAACCTAGGCAAGCACAGGCGCCTCACTAAATTTAAACTCCTTGCCATCATTCGTTCCTGAGATATAGGAAGTCAAAAACCGCGAAAATCGTTACTGACTGACTCACTGACTGACAGATCATCAACATTGTGGCGCACTTCCCGGCATCGTATAATCTTGTCGTTCCGCACAACGCGGTAGGCCGCGTGGTGTATACAAAGAAAACAATCGAAAATTTTGGATTTTCCATGTAATGTATGTAGATCTCCAGTGGGGAAGTACTTTTTTTGCGATTCGTTTTGGATCCGTTTTGCTTTCGGTTTTCACTGAGTATGGTGAACTCTCACTTTCACATTAAATGCGCAAGTGGGTCAGTGGTGATTCTAATTTCCATACTAATTTGAGTCTACAAACGCAGTTTTGCTGATCCGTATTTGGATCCGTACGCGGAGTCGTCCATACGTTGTTGACTACGTGTGCGGATCCAAAACGGAATCTTTTGCTTAAAGGGAGGAGACCATTCACAGCTGGCAGGTTGACGACCATCGTGAAGTTGGTTGTGATTAATTGGTTTAGGCAACTGCTGCATGTGTCCAGATTGGGGCTGGGTTCAACCCGATGACCCATGGGTTGAGTTGAACAGATGCACTGTATCGAATTTGTAGCAAATCGGTCCAGCCGTTTAGGCTCTAGCTTAAATTATTATTAACGTCAGTTTATAAAAGAAAATACGAGATGTTGTAAAATTCACCTTTTTCCTTCATCACTGCTATTAATCAAATCAAACCAACAACGATCAACTAGCTGGATGTACAGTTCACATAAATGATTGGTGGTTGGCTTTTCAATTTAGTAATTTATAAAAGATATACATACATATCAACGCGCGAGGCGTAGCGTACCTCCATATAATTCTCATCTTTCGAAGGATAAATCGGTTGTTTACATCCGAATACATCGAGATGTATAAACTTTCATATTGAAGTCTGGTCTTTTTCAAAGATATACATTTGCAAATGCTCTTGATAAATAATTATCTATCGATGCGGTATGAAGTACCACATGGGGGAAAGTTTGATACAAACCAGAGAAATATATGCATAGGTTTAAAGTTTAGCCATAAAGATGTTAACTGTTCGTCTGGAGCAATGGCTTTTAGATATACACAAAGTACCTTCTGGAATATCCTTATTTCACTGATTTCCGGTCGAAGTTAATTCCGGCCGGCAGATGTAACCACGCGCGGGTGCTTTTATATATATTAACATCAAGACTAACCTAAAGTATCTTTATTATTATTTGTGTATAGTAGCTATGTATATCTCTCTATCTATCTACTATAATAAAATTATTTTCTAGAATATGATGATAGTAATTCATGTGTTCCGTTGATTAAATTTTATTTACGAGGTCAGGCTATACGACTAGGAGTAAATACCTACGTTATATGTATGCTATGTAGATATGCATAAACAAACACAAAGCACGAGTATCCTTATATCGAATGGATTGAGACTGATTGAAAGCACAGCTATTATACGGCAGTGAAGGCAATAAGTACTTGCAGTTCAATAACAATTATAACAATGGATAGATACGGTTTTGGAGCGATAGGCGATGAGGGGTGAAGGTTAATCGAATCGACCTGAAGGCCCTTTATTTAAGACCTCTTCTGTATTGCAATTGTGATAATTGGATATGATTTGGACAAAGCGCAAATTATATATACACTACGAGCCATTCGTTTGAGGCCACACTTCTTTTTTCGCGACACATAGGTATTAGGTTGGAATTTATTTTTCCAGTATAATTTTATTATCTTTGAGCATAGGTATTGAGGTAAACAATTTCCAAAAACAAAACAAAAATTTAGTTGAAGAGGTAACTAGGAAAAAAACAAAGAAATTTGACGGATTAATTATATAAAAGAACTGAAAAAAAAACAGAAAATTGCATAATATGTTCCATCTCGACATAAGGTGTTATAATTGTCGCAAATTTTTAAACAACCTGATGTTAAGATATGAGCATACATGATACTACTTGTAATAGCTTTAAAGCTCCTTTCTAAAATGTTCTTAGTTTGAATATTTTTTTTTTTTAATACGGTATCATACCAATCTTATCTCCTTAGTTAACTCCATTTGAACACGCCTAAAACAGTGACAGTTCACACCATTTTCACATTTGTAACTGTCAAAGTGACATTTGGAGTAAGTTTGATACTAAAAATAGGCATTTGGCGATTTTAACTTTAGTAAAAAGGTAAAAATATAATACGATTTTATAAGTCGTTTAAAATTTGGAAAGTCCTGTTTTTAACCTAGAATCATACTAAAAATGCTTTAACATCATACTAAACCGACTAAACACTGTTTCTGATAACAATTCCAAACTTCGTTAAAATGGCGTAATTTTAGGGCCTTAGCCCGTAGCGTAATTTTTAGTGCATTGGACTGTCATTCCAGAGGTCTGGGTCCGATTCCCAGCCGCTGCCACCTAAAAATATTTTTCAGGGCTCCTGTCTCTTGTGAGGAATTGACAAATCCTCCAAGAGTATCTCTTGTCATAGAAATGTGCCCCTAAAATTAGCCGTTTGGATTCGGCAATAAACTGTAGGTGCCCTCCATTCCTGCAGACATGCACACCAGGAATGGTTGAAAGTGGTAAGTCACTAGGCCTTAGGTCTTTATGAGATGTTGTACCACCAAATTTAATTGAATAGTTTTAACTGCATTTCTCATGATGATTTTCATTTGACTGAAACCTGTATCCACTGTTGCACCTATTATTTCCTTTAAATATTTATTTCTTCCAAGAATGTTCGATATCCGCAAGATTGTTGTTTAGAACCGTATCAAATTTTTAGTTTTCTTATTTTTTTTTTCGGTTTAAGTGCCATACCTCCTTTTGCTACTTTTTGCTACTGTTGAAGTAGGGGAACCCGGGGCATAACGGGCCCCTTAAGGATTATCGTTAGTAAAAACTGCAAAAATGTATTAAGAATTTTTGAAGAACTTTTATTAGAAAGAAAAATTAATCAAGCAATAAGTATAAGAAAGAAAGTTTTTAATAAATAAATTATTTAGTATATTTTGTTTTGCTTTGAAAAAGTCATTCAATTTTCCCATTATGCCCCAGTACTGAGGCATAATGGGTATATTTGGGGTATAATGCGGGCACGAAGCTGAATTGGATTGCAATGCAAGCATGTTTGGTTCGATTCCTCAACATTAGCCTCACCCAGCACAAGAAAAATTATACCACTTGCAACAAGCTCTGCAGGAAATTTAAATTGAAACCAAAAAAAAGCAAAAGCACATTATTCTTGCTTTATTCTTGTCACTTGGTCTTCCTGTCATAATAACGAAACATCTGAGAAAATGTATGACATGCTGATAAAATCATATAGAAATTGATACTAAAGACATGAACGGGGCAAAATGGGCACCCATGCCCAGTATGCCCCGCCCATTCTGCCCCAAACCTCTTTTTTAAATAAAAATTTAAAAAATAATTTAAAAACTTAACCTTAATTGAAAAATAAATTTAAGTATATATACTTATTTACATATTTTGGTATCAAATAAAGAGAATCCAATATTCAAGTGACCAGTTACTCGAAAAATGCACTTGAAAAAACCTTAAAATAATAAAAATACTATCGAAAATTTTGTTTCGTTTAAAACGAAAAGCAACTGCGATTTTTATTCAAAAAAGGGGGTTTCCCCTAATAGCGAGCCATGTATTGAAACTGGTAGATTGCATTTCGGAGCTGACCCTTTATTCGATATAGAAATACAAAGGGGGCCCATTATGCCCCGGGTTCCCCTATTTCCTTTTTACTTAAAAACCATCTGAAAGACGTTGTCCTGTTTTAACTGGAATAAATAACAAAAAGAAAAATTATTTGAAACAAGCGACACACAATAATTGTCCATATGAAAACTTAAAAAGAAATAATAATTTTAGAGAGCGCGTTCAGATATGTATGTATAGAGAGAACAAGCTACAAAATTGTAAGGACAAACTTGGGAAGCACACCAGATTTTTACCTACTTCTAGAGGATTAACCATGAGGCGAAAAAGTAAAAAACAAAATATTATGACCCATAACAAAATTTGAATCTAGAATTTTAATATTTTAATTTTTTTGGGACCCTATAATATATGTATTTGGTACATGTGGATATAAAAAGAAAGAGAGGTAAAAAATCGTCTTTATTAATCTTTCCCTATTTTAGGTATACATATTATAAAGTCCCTTTAAAATAAATAATACAAAATAAGCATTAGCAGGTTCACTGTGGCGTATACGTACTTATTTTTATCAACATATTATATTAGTTAGTTTGTTTTAAAATCTGTACATCTTGACTTTACAGTTTATTTTGAATAGCAAAGACCACTTAAATCAAAATATGTAAGTCTATATGTGAGTTAAGTCAGAGTTTTTTGTTTAAAAAAAAAATTAAAATCGATTGCGAATTTTACTTCCTTCGGCAAATATGATTTTTTGTCTTTTGGTTATTGTAGAGTGATGTTAAGTTAAGTAAAAGTTGGTGTTCATATAACCAGTGGCATCATTTAAATCCGTCATATAATTTTTATATATTAAATTTTTCTTAGTAACAAAAATACCAACGTGAAGCTATTGATATGAAGTACTACCCGAAATTCTACATCAATAAAAAACAAATAAATTTCCCAAATTTCTTAATTTTTCTTTCCGTAAGAAAATTCTAACGAAATCAGTACAGTCCCAACGGAAAAAGGGATTCATTTTTATATTTATAGATGAATACAAATTAAAGATTTGTGCCTTTTCTTAAATATTTTAGACTTTTGTTTAATAAATCCCCACACTGCACCATTAACCCATTCACATGAGAGCGACCAACGAATGACGAATTAATGAATAAATGGGATTTTCAAACATTTAATAACCTAAATTCTTCACAAAATTTAAATAAAATGATAGAAATGCAAGCTAGATTAATTTTCTAATACTAAAATTTTCATTTTGATTACTAAAACAAGATCAATTTGAGAAAGTAAATTGGTCGTCGCGAACGATCGCAATTCGCTATGACCAATTTGTTTTCTCAAATGTATCTTGTATTAGTAATTAAAACTGAAAATTTTAGTATGTAAACATGAATCTAATCATTTTATTTAGATTTTGTGAAGAATTCAGGTTAATAAAGGTTTTAAAATCCCATTTATTCATAAATTTGTCATTCGTTGGTCGCTCTCATGTGAATGGGGCTTAAAAATAATGGTCTCTTAAACAAATATCACAACTAATTCATGTCAGTTTATTTCAGTTTTTATTCAGAATTCGTCAAATTTTGATCGATTTTACAATTAAACCCTTCAATATTGTAGATACATATGCCTGTGCTATTTTGTTTACGAAAAAAAGATTATTGAAAGAATAGCCTCAAGCAAGTGACGCGCAGTGTAGGTATGCCTGAAATCATAGCACTAGTTGGTGTTTAGTGTATAGGGAAATATAATTGGATTTAAGTTACCTCATAAATGATGGTATAAAAGATAACAAGAAGATATCGATTTGTTATAATGATATATCTATTTTTATTTACATAACTTGGAGAAAAGAAGCAGTTTGGTTTCGAACATGACTGATCGAAAATCGAAGGTAACATTCTCATTAAATTTCTGATAGAAAGGTATGAACATAGGTACATACAATTATCGAAAATTATTAAAATTTTAAAGACAAAACAAATAAAACGCAAGACTGGATCGCACAAACTTGCTCTTGTAGTAAAAGTTTCTTCGAATTTCAAAGATTGAGCGTATTAAAAGTAAATAATATGGGAGCCTTAAGTTTAAACTAATATTATACATTATAGAGCATAAATTGAAAAATTATTAAAAATAAACATAATTCGAAATAAATTTAATGTCTTCTTTAATTGTTTTAAGAGCTAAAACAAGTACACTTTCTGATTTCTTTTACTAATCTTAGTTTTGCAGAAAAAAAATTAAAATCGTAGTAGTTTTTTTTTTTTTAATTAATTTTTTATATATAAAATTTTGTAAAAAATTTTAAGAACAAAAATTGGTACACAATTTTTTAGTATTTATTTATGTGGAATTAAAAATTAAATTTCGAAAAAAATTATTTACCCGTTTTTGAAATATCGAATTTTCAAAAAAAAAATTTGATTTTTTTTTTAAATCCAAAATTTGTTATTTGGAAAATTTTAATATGCAGTATTATTTCAATTTTTGAGAAATAAATAAATAAATTTGGTGGCACAAACGGCTCATGAAGAACCAGGGCCTAGTGACTTACAACTCTTAACCATTCCTGTGTGCGTGTCTGCAGGAATGGAGGGGACCTACAGTTTATTGCCAAAACCGAACGGCTAATATGTGAGCTGTACTTTTATATGACAAGAAATACTCTTGAAGGTTTTTTCAGTTCTTCGCAAGAGGTAGTAGCCGTTTTTTTTTTTTTTTTTTTTAATTATTAGTAGGTGGACGAGGCTGAGAATCGAACCATTCTAGCGTTCGTTGTTATATTTTTGCCAAAAAAAATCAAATCTAACACATTTTAGCTATAATCAAAACAGACGAAATTCCTTGCACAGTAGTTTGGGTTCAGCTTCAATAAATTCTAACTAAAACAACTTCTTCCTTTAGAACTCAAAATAATAAATAAAACAAGAGTTCTAATAAGCCCGGAGGATTTGCAATGATTGTCTTAGTCATGACATAATTTCATATTCTCACAATTACAATAATAATCATAAAATCAATCAATTTTACAAAACTAACTGTCATGTTCGTTTGATAACAATCTAGCCGAAATATGTTTATAGCAATAATTGCCTGTGGAGTTTATGTATGTAGATATTCCATCTATTTTTAATATGTTTTCCACAATGATTTCTTAATCGTTCGCAGATTATATCGCAAAATTTGCACATTTCAATAATCCACACCTACAGTTCTAATGTTAAATTCCTAATTCTTATTGAACAACATCATGATGGCAATAGCGACGACGCACGAAGGTGCAATTAATCATTTATTAAGCGTCATGGTTGAGGATTAATAAAGGAACACATTAAGCTGTATATATGTATTATATGTCCTCCTTCGCATGTATTAAGAAATATAATATGTACCTAAATGCTCCACTTGAATTCAATGGCATCTTTCGCACCCTAATCTCAATTACTCAGTAACATTGATTGCTATTCAACACGCAACCGTCTGTCAGTCAGTTAACCAGCCAGCCATACAAACACCATAATTTTCCATTTTAACTGCCATGTCACCCAGTAGGCCCACCCAACCACCTCTTGTTGAATTGACATCTGCACAAACACGATTAACACGAACTCTGTTTTGTTGACAGTTTAGTATGTGTAACTTTTGTTTGAGATAATTCTCGCCCGCAAAATCAGACTTTTTTTTTGGGAAATAAAACTAGTAGAGCTGTGTATTCGATTAATACACATTTGACAGTATTTTCTTACGGCCATATTATTGACTTTCTTCAAAGCTAGTTTTACTGAAAAACTAGTTCTATAGGGGTTTCGAGTTTTAGGTTATATTTTTCAAAATGTTTGCCTCTATCTACGAAAATTCCCTGTTTTTCGATGCTTCCTTCATGAATGGCAGCTCATTTGTCAACGGTTTTTTTTTTGCTTTGAAATTTTAGCACCTCATACCTATGGAATTTTCGTAAAAAATGATGCCATTTAAAATATCAGTAATTGGTCATAAAAGTTCTGCTATTTTCAAAAATTGGACAGGTTTAGAAAATTTTTAATCCAGAGTTAAAGTTTTTCAAGCTCATTAGCGATTTTTGGCACCTTAGTTATGGGATATTCGATAAAATTCAAAAATTGGTCAGCCATGGAGATTTTGTTATGAATTTTTAAAATTTTTTTAAGGTCATAAAGATTTTTAGCACCTTATTTGTGGAATTTACAAAAAAATTATACAATCTGAAAGTTTACTGAATCCTCATAAAAGGTCAGCTAGTTTAAGAAATTGGTCAACCATAGATTGTTTTTTTAAAGTGAAGGTCAATGGCCTTACATTTTTTTTTAATTCATAGCTAAGAACATACAACAGACCAATTTCTGAAACTGCTTGGCCTTTTATAAGGATTATAAAGTAACCTTTCAGATGGTTTATACTTTTTCGAAAATCCCATATATGAGGTGTTAAAAATCTATTATATGCTATGACTGAAAAAATCTATGCCTTACCAATTTCTGAAAAAACCTGACCTTTTATCTTTATCAGGTGACCTTTTAGATGGCATACCTTTTTTTGGGAAAATTCCATATATGAGGTGATAATATATTGGAACCGGGATTTTCAAAAACTTTTCAATATACAAAAACCTTTGTAGAATTTTAAAATCTATCAACATAGTCAAACAGCACGGTAGCAAAGTTCTTGGCATACTAACCCTTTTTAAAGTGGTTTTCGATTCTCTCATATTTCAAAACCAATATAGGCTGAAACTTCAATATTTGCTAAATTTGTTACGCTAAACAAGTACAGGTGTTTCAACTTCTAAGCATTACCTAGTGGTTTAATGCATATAGGAATTAAAAAATTGCGAAAACAGTAATTGATTGACTGACTGATTGACTCAACAAAATTATGGTGTCAAGCACCGTAATAGAAACTTGTAATTTTGAGGTCCGTCAAGCTGGGTCCACCACAACTAAATTAGCCCCAAATTAGCCCCTAATTTTTGCATCATTAGATTTTTGAATTTCCGTTGTGGTGGACCCAGCTTGACGTCCATAATGATGTCATCAAATCAGTTTTTTCTGTCTAAACGGTGAAGGGAATTTGGGGCTCCTTCAGTATTGGGGTACTTAATTAGCCCCTAATTCCTGCATCATATAGAGTTTTGAAATACTGTAGTGGAAGGTTGTGGTGGACCCAGCTGATGGCATGATGACGTCATCATATCAGTTTTTGCCCTCTCAACGGTGAAGGGAATTTGGGGCTCCTTCGGGATTAGGGTACTAAATTAGCCCCAAATTAGTCCCTAATTCCTTCATAGTTAGATTTTTAAATTTCCGTTGTGGTGGACCCAGCTTGACGGACCTGTAATTTTGGATGATGGTAAACCTGTTAGAGAAGGAGCATATACTTCTGATTATTGTAGAATATTTAAATTTAGAAGGCTGGGCACTTTTTTTTACAATTGTTATCATTCATATTAATATCGGAAATTGGTATAGGGCAGGAGAAAAATTGAATATTCGAGATTTTCCATTTAAGGGGCGTGGCATCTGCCCACTTTCTCAGAAGAGTTGTCAATTATGTGAAACAGTAAAATAAATTTTGGTAGAGCTTTCATTTTTAAAGGGCGTGACATCTGACATGCAATTCACCAACACACCTGGAGAATAGTTCCTACAATTCAAATGATTAAAAAAAACTCGGCTAACCAAATTTTAGCCAATAATCATTCAGGCCCATTTGCTGAAACGAAACTTAAATATTTATGTTCAACTTAAGCGCTTTATGTTCTACTTTTTCTTCAATGTAAACTGTCACATAAGCGTTTAAGTTGAACATAAATATTTAAGTTTTGTTTCAGCAAATGGGCCTAAATACGAAGTTTTTCTCATAAAGACTCTCCCAAACCAACGCGATTAATCGCCGCGACAGTAGAAAACAATAACAACAACGTATTGTTTTGTTTGACAACCACGTGTTGTTATTGTTGTTTTCTTTTGTCGCGGCGAATAATCGCGTTGGTTTGGGAGAGCCTTAATTTGGAGTTGTTTTGACACGTTACTCTACTTTAAATGTGGCGTACCTACTTTTAGATCTCATTGCTTTTCACAGCTGAATTGTTTTTTTAGTTTTTTTTTTTCTATTTAAGAGAATTTGGCTTTTTTAACAATTTTGTTTTTGGTGTGATTTCTTTAACTTTAACCATTTCCAAAAAAAATGTTCGACAATGTATCTATATCTACCCCTGATAACCGTATTTAAAATTGAAATTTTAAAATATCCCTTATTATTTGGCATCTATGCCTTGAAGATCTATTTTTCAAGTTACATATACATGCATATGTATGTCTTTCATACTCGAAGCATATACAATACATATCAAATTGTTTTACAAAATTCTGAAAATTTTCTTCATGGTCTCTTAAAACAAAGTTAATTTTAAACAATTATGCATGACGTTTCTATACATTTTTATGACTATAGTCACTTTAGATAGTTAATTGTTTGATATCTCAGGCTCAGTAAAAATAGATTAAAAGAAATTCCAAATATTTTAAGATACGAGTTTGTTATTGAACTTCTTTTTCCTGCTACGCTACTGTTTTAAAATTCAAAAACGGTGTCAGTTTTGCAATCAAATATAGTAAGTACATGTGTGTCATACGTATCAAGTAGAATGATAAGGATAACATTTGTTTTTATCATGCACTGTGCATTTTATCAATTCGTGTTTTATTGTTTGTTATCTGCATTTTATACAATGGAAACATTAATGAATGAAAACGTAAAATTTGATTAGAATAAATTTTTAAATAAAAACTAACCTATTTGTAAATCTCTATAGTTGCACATATGTATTTGAAAATCGGACTGAAATTCGAAAGATTTTTGTAAGACCATTTTAAAATGAATAAAATGTCTCTTAGATGTGACTAACTTTATGGCACTTAAGGCTGATTTCCAATGCCGCGTTGGGCGTCGCTTTGACAGATTTTTCTTTCAACGCGAAAGCTCACACATAGCAATTTAAGCAAATTGTTTACAATGACGCGTTGGGTATTATGTTACGATTTGGCACCTATTAGCATGTACATAAACCAACGTAAAATAAGCTACCTCGACGTTAAAGTTGAAAAAAATCAACTTTAGCGTGCGTTTTGACAGTTATGTCGTTTTCGATTGGATTTTCAGAGTGTTTCACTCTTTTTTGATTCCAATGGAATATGAAAAACTCTTCCGTAATATGTGTATCTATGTAGAAGTAAAAACTAAAATGAATTCTTCAATAATTTCAATTCCAGAACATCTCAAGAAGAAGCATTTACTATTTTGGCAATTAATCCAACACATACTTTTAAAAATATGTGTGTTTTCAGAGTGCACTCCTAGCACTCCTTAATGAAATCCGGAGTGAAAAAACACTCCTAAATCATCACTCCGAACAGCCAATGGAAGGTTTTTGGAGTGTTGGGAGTGTGGATGGAGTGAAAAAAGAGTACTAGGAGTGACCAACGGAAAACGACATTAAACTAATGTTCGAATTCCTTTCAACAAAAAAATCGATTTATTTAGAAGAAAAAATCGGGTTTTCTCTTCAAATTCCTTTTATTGAAAGAAAAAAATCGATTTTGTTTAAAAAATAATGGAATAGTTTGTTGAAAGGAATTCGAAATTACAGTTATGTAGGTTCATTTTGATTTTCAGGTTCTCTGCAAGTCGTCTGTCATGTCGACGCGTTCGTAAAGCTTGTAAACGTATACGTAAGCGTCTATAACGCGAACGCGCCATTGGAAATCAGCCTTTAAAACCACACAGAATTTCTTTTACAGCTGAGAGTTAAAAAATATATAAAAATTTTATTTTTTTTTATACGAAACCTTTGTTATAGAAAATGATTGGAGAACATTTTTATTTTTATTTGTTTTCTTCAACAGAATTATCAAACAATTTATAATATAGTTTTAGAAGGAAACAAAAAATTTAATATGCTTTCAGTCAGTAAATTTAAGATAACCTATCTTGGATCTATGTTTCTCCCTTTCAGACCCCATTAATAATTTTTTTTCGATTCCATTCCAACGATGTTTGATTGTTGACCAATGACCAATTACAAATCACCTTCACCATTATTTATTTGATTATTAACGTCCTTGTTGCAATCTAAAAATTAAAGTGAATATAATTTGGATAAACTACATGTGGCCTGAGAACATTAATCGCTGACAAAATGACAACATATTGTTGTTTCTTGCGTGGATGTGTCGTGCGAACATTAGTAAGGTTGCCATATAAAGCAAGTAAGATTACTATTTCTCTAATATTTCAATATAAATAACTTAGGTATATTAGATACACCCTTAGGTTACTCGTACTTGTTAATTCATACATCCCTGAAGATAAAATAAGGTTCACCTTTTTTGCACAATAATTCCCTTGGGCATTATGAATTCTTTTAGAATTTTGTCTAAATTGCATCACTCAAGGTATTTCACATATTTCCTTGTACCAACTTTAACAACTGATCTTTTTGTTTATAACATGAATTCTATGACTTATAATACATATATAGAATGCATAGGTATGGTTTTTAAACCATGCAAATAACCATATTTTGATGTTTGGTGTGCAAAAAGAGTTGAACAGTTCTGAATGATCGTGGAAAAATTCCCATTTTGTGGAAATTTTGACATAAAAGATACATAACCTATACCTGAAACACTTTAAAAATGGTTCGATCAAATAAAATACGTCTTTTATTGGAAATTAAATTAGCTAGGGCAGTTAAATTTCCCTCAGTAAAAAATAATAAAAATATCAATAGTGTCAATAAAGACTCATAAGCAAGTAAACGTTTATTCTTTTCACTCACAAAAGGGAAGTGTTCTACATTTTTGTTATTTAGAAACCAAAAAAAAAAAACACACCATTAACATGTCCGACTAAAAAATCCGCCAATTATTTGTATTTGAAAAAAAAATTAATTTAAGTACTTTTCGGGGAAATTTTGACCTAAGTTACTGTATTATACGCCAAATTATGGAATAGTTCGTTTCTTATCTTTGCTCTGTCAACCAATTAAATTCACAGAGTTCTGGGCCAATAAACATTTCATGACCTGTCCACAAAGGGAACAAATAAAAAATGCAGAAAGGGAAAAAATAATTCTTTTAAAACAACCATCAGCGCCAGAAATACAGATTAGCAGTGGTAGCGTTTTATTGGAGCTTGTATTGCTGTGCTAGATATGTATGTATAACCATAATTGAATGCAGCAAATATTTGCAAAAAATGTAAGGTGAATTAGGACCATGTTAAAGTACAAACTTTAAACAAGTTTTAAACACAACCTGTGCCATTGATAAAACCCAGCCCTAAATATGCCAAAAATATTTTTTTTTTATAAAAGTACTGTTTATGCGGGCCCGCAGGACCAGGGCCCTACGCGTTAGTTGGCATACACCCCAAGTAAACAGAAGTTTTTTTTTGTCACATCAAAATATTTCGTATATGCTTTTAATGACGCAAAACAGTTACAAACTCTTATAAATTGCCATTTTTCTAGTCTCGTCCAAAAAAGTTAGGGCTGTTTCATAATGTGACCAGAAAAGGAGACGTTAGCGTGACGAGATGCGCTGATGTTCTCTTTTATAAAAAAGAATTTTAAACAGTGAAATAATACATAATTAAGCATGTCTCGTCGTCACGTCACGTCATAAAGTTCGAGAATTTGAAAAAAAGACGCAACGTGACGACGAGAAATACTTTATTATGTAGGTATTATTTAATTGTTTGAAACCCGTTTTTAAGAAAGAACAGCTGCGAAGCTGTTAAAATTAACGTGTCATATTTTCTGAAAAAACGTGCCAATTTTCGTGCCATACAAAAAAACCACAAATTCTTCATTTTATGAAAAAAAAAAAAACTGTTATCAATATCATTATATGTAACAAAAATAATCAATAAAATCGTTTGCTCTATTCGTGCATTGTCCTAAAATATGTGACCACCTTTTTACGGAATTTGGACCAATTTTGATTAAATTTTGTTAAAATTTGCTTCATTTTATAAAATTATGGAAATAAAAAAACGTGCCATGTTAAACTTTTTCATGCCACCGTGCACGCAACGCTGCTGCGAAGATATCTCGTCACGCTGAAGTCTCGTTTTCTCGTCGCATTGTAAAACTGCCTTTAGGTGCAAAGCTGTAAGAAAAAGGACTTAAACTTACAACCGTTTATGCTCCACCCAAAACAGACAGAATTGCAACGACCATTTTGCTGATGTCTTCTTTACGATATTTTCAAGATTAAAATATACAAGACTCTGATTAGGCCCATTCTCACATATGGTTTTTCAATTTGGTTCACAATTTCACCCGTTGTGGCCAAAGAAATGGAAATTTTCGAACGCAAATTATTACGATTTTGTTGTGGGAAATTCAGAAAACCGGACAAAAAATGATTTTCCAATAAAATAATATACGAATCGACAAAAGTAACACCCTTAATGACGTACCAAGTTGAACTTCTTTTAAAAAAGATGGAACGAATCAGTTCACATCCAAATCCACTCGTTAGATCGTTAATGAATCCTAATATTGGACAAAGTTTAAATGATAATTATTATTTATCTCCTTTAAATACACTTACGGCCATATTGTTGGCTTTCTTCAAAGCTAGTTTTGAGTAAAAACTAGTTCTATTCAGGTTTCGAGTTTTAATTTTTTCACTAATTTTTATTACTTTGACATCTAATTCAAAATATTCATACATAGTTTGACATCTAAATCAAATCAGTAATTTTTTTTGAGAACATAAAAACTCGAAACTCCAATAGAACTAGTTTTTTCAATAAAACTAGCTTTGAAGAAAGTCAATAATATAGCCGTTAATGAACATTCGATGTTTTTATTAAGGCCAGACGCAAGTAGGTCTTTGTCCGTACCTTTTTATGAAAAAGCATCTTATTTTAACTTTCGAGGATGAAATTGATTTTTTTTTTTTTTTTTTTTAGTAAAATAAACAAAGAAAATATATAAACCTTTGTTTAAATTGCATAAAGTTGTAGACTTTCTTTAGATGGTATAAACTTTATACTTATCTTTAAGAAATTTTATGACTTGTGCACCCTAAGTATGTATAGATAATTATTCATAACAATATTTATATATACATATATATTTATTTAATAGCTAGGTATAAGCCTTCTTAGTTTTAGTTTTAGTTTTATTGTAGTTTTAAGTTCTAGTCGTAAGTTATTAAAAATGCCTCTAAGAGCAAATTTGCGATTGTACGTCGGGAGCAAGCGTACACGTTATTAATTCAAAAAAAAAATAATTTATAAATTTATTTAATTAATTCTATGATTAAAAAGTTAAAACTTTTGTTTGAAGTATAGTTTAAGTCAGACATATCTTTAAGTCGACCAAAATTGAATTTTTTTAGCTATAAGAAAATTGTTAAATTGATTATAATATGTCTCAATAAAAAAAAAAAAAAAAAAAAAAATAATTTAAGTTACTAGTAAAAAAAAAAAAAACTGACAAAAAAGTAAACAAAAAAAGAACCTTTATACATATCACTTCTAGAAAAGCCGGGAAATTGATGTGTTATTTTAGGGAATTTGTTAAAACTGCTCCAAAGCACTATTGTGTATACAAAATGCAATACGCTCAACCAGAGAGAAAAATAACTCTGACATGTCTTTTGTTTTTCTTTTGTTTAAATCGCTGCTGTCATAGGAGGAATTTTTATTGGATATTCTTTGTAATGAAATTTTTAAAATACTTTCGACTGCATTCAAAGTTGAATTCTCTTTTCATTTTGGAAGCTGTAAGAGATTATATGACACTTTGTGCTTTATTTTTTTTTTTAGTCTGAAAGAATATGGGTTTAACGGTCGAAAAGGGCAATAAGAAGTACATATCAGCGTTGCCAAAGCGGCACAATCGTGCTTTTTTGACACGATAATTTTCCTTGACAATTTTTTTTATTTTCATTATTTTACTTAAAATGAAGCAAATTTCAGAAAAATAGAATGAAAATTGGTCCAAATTTCGTAAAAAATCGACATAAACTCATATTTTTCTACAATGCACGAATAGAGCAATTGATTTCCCCTCATTGTTTGTACTACACTCCGTAACAAAATCAATTACAGTTTATTTTGATATATATGTCAAAGTAATACAAATTTGTGAAAAATTAAAAACTCAAAACCCCTATAGAACTAGATTTTCAGTAAAACTAGCTTTGAAGAAAGTCAATAATATGGCCGTTAATCTTATTAGAATCGTTTTCTGAAAACCATTGATTTTTGAAATCAAAATTTTAAACAAAAATTTAAAAAAAATAATTTTTTTGTTGTTTTTAGTAATCTACCTACACCCTTGAAGAATGTATAACGTTTATTAAGTGTTTCATACTAAAATCAAAAAATGATATTGATTTATTGTTTACATGAATTACGTTTTTCAAGTTTTGGGGAACTTTTTAAACAAATACCCACTTATATAAAATTTTCTACTTAAAAAGTTCCCCAAGCCTGAAGTATGTCTGTAAAGATAAAACCGAAAGATTAGAAGTCTTACTTCCTTTTATGATAACAAAAAAAAAGTACATACATTTATATGGTTTCCACAATTTAATACCTACATTTGTTTGTATTTTGTTTTATATGAATTCTAAATTGATAAGAATGACCTAAATGATAAAGGAAGCAGTAAGGAAATGATTTATTTTAAATGTGTTATACATACTAAGTAGGGTATGTATAATATATCGATGATTTGTTCAAATAACAACTGTTAAATATGGAATACAATTTTAAGTTCAAGGCCATGTAAGAATTGGATTGAAATCGCAACAAGGATATCGTTGTTGGTTTGTTGGCACACTTTATTCTTTGATCGAGGGGTTTATCAGTCGATAGGTCAAGGAATGATTATCAAAATTATTTATTTTTGTTTTGATATTTTCAACACGTTGGTTGTTGTGCTGCCCCATAAGCGACCATCATGCATAAAATATCGAATGAAAATCACATCAGGAAAAAACAAATTGCAAGTTAAGGACATCCCAGAAGGGGACTCCAAAAAAAAAACGCGAACACCGGCCACCAGGGCCGGCCCAACAGTTCCATACCCATGAGAACATGCAGAGATCCTAAATGACTACCTTGAGTACGAAACCTCTGCATACCCATGGGAACATGCGGAGATCTTCAGCTTTTCCTGACTGTGGGAACTACGGATTAGGATCATATTCGCCGTTGGCCTTCGCAAGCTCAAATGCATTTACTTTTTACAGTAAAATGTGCTGTCATCGATTAAATCCCAAGTCGTGGGAAATGCTTCGTCTTAACTTGCATTTATAGCAAATAATAACAAATGTCCACGAATTCACGGGCATGAACTAAAATGTTCATAGTTTTAAACAGTTTTAACAAGTATATCTAATTAACTTATACACCTATTTTCCTGATAGAATTCAATTGAACTCAGTGACAGATCGTGCAAAAACTAAACAATCGTACCCTATTTAACATTTGTAAATGTCAAAGTGATGCCACTTTGAGTTAGTATTCTATTCGTATGGATTACTAAAAATATAAAAACGATGTTTGATGATTTGGCTGGTTTGGTGAGGTTTGCAGAAATGTAAGGGAAATGAGGAAACATTTTTGTACACACTTTGTGAATCCAGATAGAAATCGGGACAGAATGCAAATATCGGGACTGCCACGCTTAACTATGCCTGAACAGAATAGAATGCTGGAACTGGAGCCGCAGACGGAACTGTAAGAGCTGTCAAAAAGTGTCGTACGTTATTTTTTTTATATGTCCACAATGGAGCTGTACAGCTTTGAAAGTATTTTGAAGAAAAACAAAAGAATATTCTTGTGTACAAGCTCAGAATTCACATTTTTTGTTTCCAATAATTTTCCTTTTAATAAATAGTTTTTTTCGCGATACAAATAACCACAATATTTTTTTGCGACCTAAAAAGTTGTTTTTTTTTTTCTTCATACAAATTGAAACGTCAAAAGTGTCCTACGTGAAAAGTTAAAAGTTGGTAAACTCTTCCGTCTACGGCTGCAGCTCCGTATGCGGCTACGTTCCGTTGTGTTCGCAACATTGTATTTACGTGTATTCAATATTTTGACAGCTATTCCAGCTCCGGCTCCAGATCCGTCTCTGTCACCATTCTGTTCAGCCAGTAAATCGTTACGTCTGTCTGTCTCGCAGGCATACACCAACACCATTGACATCATAAGCGTCAAGCTCACATGCCTAGACGCGACACGAACGGATAGTACCTAGGTATATGATATTTTGATAAGCTATTGCAAAGAAAAAGTTTAACAAAGACTCCCTTATCGTAATTGCGATCCTGATGGTTTCAAGGTGAATCCCAAGAAATGTTTGTATCAATATCAATATACTTGTTTGAGTTCATATAGAATTTTCCTTTAAACAATAGAAAAACCACATGTCTTCAGAATGCTTCTTCTTTACATGCTGTATTGTTTTTTGAGAAATTTTCGGACACTACCAAAATAATGAGTGAAGCTTTAATTTCAAGAACTGATTCATTGTTCCATTGTTTTGATATTAATCTAAAAATAAATTTCTTGTTATTTAGCGATATCTACATAAATAAAAAGAAATTGAATGAAATACATATAATTATTTTTAACGTGTTCTGAATTATGACTTATTCCCTGATTGATTCGTTTAATTTATAGATTATATTCCTCACAAATTTCGTGCTTGTAATAAATTATTCTAAAGAAAAATGATTAATTGGTAAAAGCATTTAATATTTCTCTCACTAGCAGCGTTGCCGAATTGGCACAATGGAACACTTTTGTAAGAAATTCATTTCTTTTATTCAAAGCGTCACTAAACAATTAACAAAAAGTTATTTCATTAAAATAAGTAAGTATTACAATTTTATTATAAAAACTAATAAGCACAAATCAACCACTAAGCACACTGAAAATCATAAAGTTCAATTTTTAACTGTACCACTTCAGCTCTTTTTACACTTCCCCCACCACAAACAACTGTCATCTGAATTTTCAGATGAAATTTTCTTGTCTGAAATTTCAGAATAAACGTAACTAAACGTAACTAAAAGTCACTAAAAGTCATCTAACTTTTTATGACAGCTGGCCAATCAGAAGCTCCAAAAATTCAGAAATTTGAAATTTAAAATGTAAAACGTAAGGGATTCAACGCGAGGAATCTGAAAATCAAAATGATTTTTTTTCATTCAATTGAGAACTTCCACCAAACGTCAAAAACTCTAGATGGGGGGACAACAAACACACTATTAAAGACGCGAACAGTATCGGTGTGTATTTCTATTTGTTTGTATTGTTGTTTTCTCCCCATCTAGAGCTTCTTTTCGATTAAAGAACTGTCAAAATTAGAAAGAGAAAAGACAGAGTCAGATTCTGGAAAAGCCCAATAGGAGGTATTTGTCCAGAAAAATCGATTTTCTCTTCTAAACAAATCGATTTTTTTTTTGTTGAAAGGAATTCGAATATAAGTTGAATTGTCAAAACGCGCGCAGAAGTTGAATTTTTTTTAACTTTAACGTTGAGGTAGCTTATGTTACGTTGGTTTGTGTACATACTAATATGTGCCAAATGGTAACATTAATGCCCAACGCGTCATTGTACACACTTTGCATAAATTACTATGTGTAAACTTTCGCGTTGAAAGAAAAATCTGTCTAAGCGACTCCCAACACGCCATTGAAAATCAGCCTTTATAAAGATAAATTTCTACATCGCATTTTTCAAAAATTTTGGAAAGTATTTGAGGTAGTCTGAATCTTGACTTGGATTGCTGTCTACATCAACTATTTGCAACTGCAACGGTGACGTTTCAAAATTCAAGTTCTCTCGTAATGAATATTTTGATAGGTACCTATTCATGAAATAAAAGCCCTTCCACACTATCCCATCGGGTATTAATACATGTCAAAAAAAAAGTGTGAGAGAATTACTTACGACTGCCAAATTTGTGTGAAGAAAATGTTTTCATATTTTGCTTCCACACTTGCGTCCAAACAAAACAATTCACCATAACCTCAAACCAAGTGGGATAGAATGTGTATAATGGTTTTAGAACCAATCCTAAAAATGTTCATGTATTAACACATGTCAAATTGTGTGAGATGGGCTGCCAAGTCTTGTGGGATGGAATTTCATATTTTGTTTCCACACTATTATACACGATTTACTTCCCACTTTTTTGACATGTGTTAATACTCAGTGGGATAGTGTGGAAGGCCTTTAAATGATAAGCCTATTTTAGGTCCTATTTTAGGCATTTCCCGATTTCATGTACTGAAAAGTTGTGGAAATATTTAATACCTATATGCTAAAATACAATTTTTACAACAAGAATACAACATTTTTCAACATGTTTATTCGATTTTTAACTTCTAATTTCGTACATGTCGGGCACGTGACAACAATGTCGGACACGTACCGGCAGCTATTATGCAAAAATTCAGAAAATCTATTTTGATTCAATCGTTTTTTTTTTTTTTGTGTTCAGGAAGTTCTTAATCGCAGTTATTATTTTTTTTTTGGAATATGCGATTTTAATATGATTATTTAAAAGTTAGCTAAAATAACCCAAGAATAAATGTAGTTCTAAACTTTGGTTGTTTTACTGTCGGGCACTTGACACAAATGAATCTGTTTATAGTTAGTAGATTTTTGAACTTTTAAGTATAAACTCTTCGTCACATTAAAGCAATGACTTCCAATCTGTTAGATAAATTCACCCGTTTTCATAATCTCACAATAATTATATAAACAATCTCGCAATTACACATCGCACTTAAAAATGTCGTAAATTTCAACCGAAATCTCGCACATTTATAATCTCGAATTTGAAAAAAAAAAAAACATAATGTAGATGATTTTTTGTTCAAAAAGATTTTGTAATGCGGTATTCCGAATGAGAGATAAAAATTTTAGAGATTAAAGTTTCCGAGATTTCGTGAGGGGCCTATTTAAATAACATGACAAGACACACTTTTTCCAAAACTACATTTTGTAGCCATATAATATGTTGGTAAATAGTTTATCTTCTTATACTTTTAAACTTATACATATATGGCTAGTTCGTAAGAGATTTCGATAGTATTATGGAAGTGATTTATTGCATTAAGACACTTTTTTTTAAACAGTTTTTTTGCAATAACACGTGATGATTATGATACATCATCACCAGCGATTGCTGCGAGGTATGTGCGATATTTTTATTTGTGTGGATTTTTCATGTTGTTATAAAAAGAATTTTTGTCTACTCAAATTCTTTCATATTTTATGTTAAAAACTTGGAATGCGATTATTATCTTGACTTGTTGAAAATGTGGCTTATCATACTATTGCCATAAGCCCTTTATTAATTAAGTTTTTAACCCATTATTTTATACTTTAAGTAAAACAAATTTAATGTTTTGTTCGGCTGTCGGAAGTCTTTAATGATAATAGTACTTTAATTATTATTTCCTTGACATTTAATACAATAATAATAAATATTAATTGATAACAGAAATTTACGATTTTATTGCATTTTGTTAACAATAAATCAGAAACCAGCCACACATGTATACCCAAAGTCATTTATTTTTACTTTAAATCGAATTCCTTATTAGCAATAAGATTAATGTCTAAAAAATATATTCATAGAATATTTGGAATATCTCCAAAGATGAAATTCGAAAAATTTAAAATTTACCATAAATCTCGGAACAAAAATAAACCATAAATCTCGGAACAAAAATAAAAACACTGGCGCAAAATTTTAGACGATTTATAAAGTTAAAATTGCCAAATGCCTATTTTATCTTTTTAGTAACATACTAAGTCCAAGTGTCACTTTGGCAGCTACAATTGGACAAATTAGTTGAACTGTCACTGTTTTAGGCGTGTTCAGCTAGAGTTTCTTAAGAAAATAGGTTTAGTATGATAATAGTTAGAAAATGTTAAAAACTAAGAATATTTTAGTAAAGAGTTTTAAAGTTAAAAAATTGTTAAGTAGTATAGTGCTAATACCTTAACATCAGGCTGTTTAAAATTTTGCGCCACTATTTTTTAATGTTGATTTTGAAATTTCTGTCGTTTTTCTAAGTAGAACCATAGTCATAGAAATGATAATATATACCTGTCGGTTAGGGTGGCGCTTATTTTGGCAATGTTCGAATTTCTTTCGTTCAAAAATTATTTTACATTTTATAAAAATTTTAAAAATAACGATGAAAAACAGTGATTTTTCGATTTTTATGGCAAATTAAAGATGCTGCGGGTATATTTTTATATTTTTTATTTTTTCGTGAAGTTATCAATATTATATTACTTATACATATGATCAACAACGTTTAAGTAAGAGTTAACAATAAAGAGAAATCTTTCTTAATTTTGTTCAAAATCCCAGTTAGAAGAAATAATCCAATGAATTTTGCACTATCAAATTCATTGGATTATTTCCTCTAACTAATATCTCTCTTAACTCACAGCATCTTTAATTTGCCACAGTAAAGCGAAAAATGTATAGAAAATCGAAAAATCACTATTTTTCATCGTTATTTTTAAGTAGGTACAAAATTTTTATAAAATGTAAAATAATTTTTCCTTTATACTTTACTTTGTTTGTAAGATTTTTACCAAGTTTCATTTTTATTCATCAACAATTACAATTTTGCGGAATTTTTTACTAAAAGACTAAAAATCTACCTGTAATTTGTATGGGAAATTTCAAGTGCTCGGGGGCACGTGTTTACGTTAACCGATTTTAATGCAATTTTGCACAGAATTTTTTTAAGTCAACCTCATCACTTTTAGGGGAGGGGACGAAAGAAATTCGAAGATTTCCAAAATAAGCGCCACCCTACTGTCGGTACAATGTATACAACTTGATTTTCTACTTTTAGTATATTTTTCTATTATCAATATTATGTATCTTTAACAAGTACCTATATATTTGTGTTACAAATGCACAAGTAAATACAAAACAATATAAAATAAATTAAAAGTACAAAATTTATTGTGGACTTAAAGTGCACTTAGGTTTGGTAAATTAATTGCATAGGGTGATTTGCCTTATATGCATCCAAATGATAAGGGGTATATTAAGAAAAAGGTTGGAGGAGTCTCTCTTCCCATGTTCATGCAGAAGGGATAACTTAAACAAAAAAAAAATTAACTTAAAACAAGACGCGATTTAAATCAATATTTTTGAAACGACCAAATTGATGGTGGGAGGGGAAGGGGGGGAAGGGAATTGAGATGTGGAAACACGAAAATTGGGTGTTTAGAATTAAAAATATATACAAAAATCATCAAAAATTGCTACATTAACATTAATATCGAAAACAACAAAATACATAACTTAGTAGTCCATTGAAATGTTACAAAATTTTGGCCGAACCTTGCATTTTGTACAGGACAAAATTTTATTTGATGAAACTGCAGAAGGGATCAGTGTGAGTGTACAGTTTTCGGGGTTCAACTCCCCCCATTTGGCCGCCATTTTGTAAAAGGGGGCGTAAAAAGGTCTTCGTGATATCTTGAGAACCATACATGACACAAACAAAATTTTACCACATTTGAGTAGAAAATTAAATTCTCTACAATTTATGTTGACACATTTTTTATCGTTAAATTGAAAACAAAAAAGTTATAATCAAAAAAAGAGGACCATTGTCAAGAAAAGTATCATTATCTTCTTCTTTTATTTATTTTATACCCTCTTTAAGATAAATTTCTTTTCATTTCCATTTTAAGTTGCAACTTACGCGAAAAAGGTCGCGTATTTTTTTTGTCGAGCCAACCTACACGTTTTATAGTCTTGCATTGTATGCAAATCACCCTGTATGATTTTTTAAACAATACTCTTCAAGCAACAGGAATACAAACTTATGAGTCAGATATTATTTAATTTAATAAGTGTGCTTATCTTTACTCAAATTAAAAAATAATATACCTAATATGTATTTATCACTTGTCATGAAATAACAATTGTTTTATATTAAGTACCTTTCTACCGATTAACTCAAAACGATCAATTATATGAAATAAATAAATACAACGATACGACAAGGGTTGCATTTGAAATATGATGTTCCTGGATGCAATTTTATGTTACTCTCTAATTTTGGGGAAGTGGTTGGTAGGGGGGCGAGCGAAATGAACTGAATTTAAAATAGGAAATTTCATTTAAGTAAATTATATTAAATGAACCTAAAAATCAATGCAACCCGCAAGCCTATTTGAAGAAAAAGGATTTAGCAATAAAATAAAAACATCTGCAATTTTTTTTAAATTGCTTTTTTTAATGAACTTTTGAATTTTAAAACTTATTTTTTTTTTTAATTAAAAGAAAAAATGGGAACCTTAAATGCGATGTTCCTTATATTTTTTACCATAACATTTTAAAGTAAATAAACGAGAGAGTTTAGACCCTAAAACTGTCATGCCGAAGGTTTGAGATTGAATCCCAACCTATGACATCTAAAACCAAAAATGTATTACCTCCTACGACGAAATAACAATCTCTAGTCAGGGCCTCTCTAACTTAAGCCATTCAGATTCTGCAGAAAATTGTTGGTTTCTTCAATTCTACTCTTGCCGACGACAGCTTGCCCGCAGAAATGGTTGAGAGTTATAATTCATTAGTCTCTATAGGTCTCCTCGAGCCATTGAGCCACCAAATTAATTTTAATAACTTTTTCATTATTCGGCATTATATCGGCCAAGAAATGCGGCCCTGATATCGAAATAAAATTAAAAAAAAAAGATCGAACCAACTTTTCACAATAATTTCTGAAGAACCCCAACGATAAGACTCAAAACGCATTACCCAGTTTATTTCTTATCATCGGAAATCGATTAATGATTAAAAATTATTTTTGTGCACCTGCAATCTATATAAAAGCCGATTGCTTACAACAAGTTAAATTTAAAACCGAAAAGACACTTTCTCGAGTGCAACGAAAAAATATTGCTTAAATTTTGTAATTGTGGCGTAAATTACTTATTTTTTATACAAAAATGAATTTAATAATTTTAACTTTGATTGTGTTAGTTGGTGTCTTCAGTGTATGTAACTGTTTTTGATAATGATTTTTTTTTTTTCAAATATTATTTTTTAATAGGTGAATGCATTCGGTGAAAATAGTCCTGCAGCTTTTTATATTCAACAAAGAGCTGAAGATGCCCTTCAACAGCAAATGATCAAGTCCCTATCGACACCAATGCTCAGGTCGAGCATAAGTTCATGTCATCCTCATTATTCGGAGCTTTTGCAAACCATCCTGGAAACTTACGAAAATGATCGTAAGCAATGTGAAGACACCGAAAAGGAACAGCTTGTTGCACTCGCGACTGAAGGACAACAATCTCGGGATGCTACAACCTTATCTCTGAATGATGTTTGTGCAAGTCTTGACGAGTGCAAAGCAAAAACTGAGAATTTGGAATTCTTCGACTGTGTCAATCAATCGGTGTGTACTGCTGAAATATGTTTAGAGCATTATTTGCTCATAGGTGATTTTATTTTAATAGGGTGACCAGAGTACTCGCCATGTATGGAAGGCATCTAAGGACTCATCAGATACTGCTGCACGTATAAGAGAGCAGATTCGTGTCATTCAGTACGAAAGTGGAAGATGTACTAGCAATGCAGAACGGAAGTATATTGTTGCAACAGCCAAAGCTACTGATGATATGATATCTTGTTATGCAAATGGAGGTGTCATACCAAATCCTCCATCAACTGAGGCTCCAGGAACTGACGCTCCAGCAACTGATGCTCCAGCAACTGATGCTCCAGCAACTGATGCTCCAGCAACTGACGCTCCAGCAACTGATGCTCCAGCAACTGATGCTCCAGCAACTGACGCTCCAGCAACTGACGCTCCAGCAACTGACGCTCCAGAAACTGACGCTCCAGCAACTGACGCTTCAGCAACTGACGCTCCAGCAACTGACGCTCCAGAAACTGACGCTCCATCCACTGAAGCTCCAGCAACTGACGCTCCAGCAACTGACGCTCCAGCAACTGACGCTCCACCAACTGATGCTCCAGAAACTGATGCTCCAGAAACTGATGCTCCAGAAACTGATGCTCCATCAGCTAGTTCTCCCGAATCAGATGAAAGGGACCAAGTTGAAGAACTTGAAGAAAACAGCGCTCGGTATAGACTTCAAAATTTTATGAAAAATTGGGGAAAACGTTCCTAAAACCCATAGTTCATTTTAAATAAAAATACAGGTTGTCATCGTCGTGGCAAAAGTAAACAATTACAATTACAATAGTAAATACAATTTATTTATTACAAAAAATGTTATGTCTATGCGCTAAAAAATAAATTAAAATAGATATGATATCTTTATACAAACAAAAATGGTAGCTGTTTGATTGTGATGTTTTATTTTATTTTTTTAATTTATTAGATTATGCATTTTTTCAAGCTTTTTCACTCGCTATTTGGAAAGATAACCTAAGAGCAATTGAACTTTATTTTCACCCATTACATGCCGAAGTTAGCCCAAAAGAACTAACTTAGTTGATTCAGCGTTGGGTTTTAGTTCCAAAAATTAATGGGAGTTAGTTCATAATGAACCAAGTCCCAATTTTGATGGGAGTTAGTTCATTGGGAGTTAGTTCTTTTGGGAGTTAGTTCGTAGGGCCACCGGAGCATAGAAAGTTTGATTGTTAAGATAGTCCATATTCAGGGTGGTCTATAGATTATTGATTATCTGGAGATATTTTATGATAGTATATCTGAACACACCTAATTCTAAATGTCACAATGACGGTAGCGTTTCTGGTTTGCCAAATTTTGCTTACATCAAAACGAAACAGTAACAATTTAATTGGATTTCGAAAACACTCATATTTTCCAACAAATTAGCCTTCGACAGAAAAAAAAAATCGCAAATAATAATAAATAATAAAATAATGGGCGGGGGAGGGGGGGAGGAGGAAAGTGCCTCTCCTTGTATTCCATTGCTCTGATTAACAGCTTTAAAATTGAAATTTGAAAAACTCCGTTATCAATGAATGTCTAAAAAGAATTACAGACCCTCGATTCAAAATTTCAAAATTCAAAGAATATCCGAAACCGCCTGTCTGTCATAAAAATTTTGTCGATTTGCACAAATTCCCTCCTAATAAATACAAAAGAAACGAAAAACTGATTAATTACTGACTACAGCGAAAACTTAATCCTTAATTAACTTAACTTAACTGCTATTTCTGTTTCCAATGTATTATTACAAAAAATAAAAAAAAAATAAACAATAAAAATTTGGTTTAAAAAACTTCTCGCAAAATATGTTCAAATCTTTAAAATTATAATAGTTCATGTAGTTTTTATTGATGCTCATTTCAGCTGTTCTATTAAAGTCCCCCCAAGTACAGTTACTGCCCATTTAGGTTATTATAATGACAGCTCTGCTTTTGAGACTTCACAGCTGGAGCTATTTTAGTATTTCCAGTAGCCACAATAAATGGTCTAAGTGGACATCAAATTAGATCAATCAAACCGAAAATTGAATAATAAACCTTCAAGCTGTTAGCATTTTATATCACACACGCCAACGCCAAGAACACAATTTTAATACTTTTGCCTTGGACTGATAATAAATTTTTGTTTCCTTTGTCAAGCAGATGACACATTAACTGTGTGTGTGTGCAGTGTGAATTGTTACTCTTATTAACCACTTGCGTGCTCAGTTTTAAGGACGTACAATACAATACCCTATCCTTCTTAGATCAGCCCTTCAAAAAAAAGGTGCACCAAACTTATGCTATACCAGAACCAGCAACTCCAAACATAAATCGTGCGGATAGCGCATAGAGGCAATAATAAATTATAGCATGAGGAGCTCTTGAGATTTAGCTTTTCTTCCCTAGATTACCGATTTTGATATTATAAAAGTGGGCGAGAATATGTGAGCCCTACAGTGGTGGTATACTCGGCGTCGGCACTCGAGGTCCTCTTTGGGGAAAATTTAATTAAGTCTACGACTGAGATTACTACTATTACACAATCGTGTATTGAATACGAGCAGGCCTTCGAACTTCGAACGAAGACGAACGAACGGACGGACGATGCGATATGGTTGGTTATAGGAGGGGCGGAGGAGAACTGGAAATTAGGGTCGGGAATGAGATATTGAAAATGAGATAAAAACCAGATTGATTGGCCCTTAATTCAATAGGGCCGGGAAGTTAATATTGATACTCCAGCACATGTGAGGTTATGCTTTATGTGGCAGAAGGCAACGAGTGCGGAGTGCGGTATGTTTCTGTTGTTAAGGAGAAAATATTCTCATTTTCCAGAGTGCAATTGAAATTACGATAAAAATCTTTGGGGGATTTAATTTCAATGAAAATAAATATGTATTATATTTTTTTGTTCTTGCTTTAATAGCTCATGCGTCAAGTGATTGCCGAGAGGGAGTGGAGTGCTATAGTTCTATATACAGTGGAGTGAATACAATGACATTTTTGGAATCAATTTTTGATTGATTGTAAACACGGTATACAAGACAGAGAACGTGAAGCATGTCAATCAAGAAATGTCAACGGATCTATTTAATTTTTCACTTAAAAAGAAGAGAAATTGAATACAAAGTTGGTTTTGATATGTGTGGTTTTTTTCGGGGGGATTGAGATATTGGCAATCTTAAAGTCTAATTAGATTCATAACGGTATATATACGTATAGATATCTGTTGTTGTATCGTTTGATAAATTACTGGTCGATAAAGTTTTTGAGACAAGGTTGAATTCGAATCGAAAATATGACCTGATGGAAAAATTCTGAGGTTTCGTTTAAAATTTTGATGACCAGTATAAGTTTTCCTTTATATTTTACTTGCTAATTGCTAAAAATAAAAAACAATGGGTAGCTATTGTTTTCCCATTTTCAATTTTATTTCTTCTGGAACAATAATAGCCCAGTTCCTTTACTTTGAAACTCTGTGATTTTCTGTGCATTTGTGTGAATCTGAGTCCAGAGTTCTGTCAAAGTTCATATAAAACAAAAATAAAATTGTACTAAAATGCACAGAAAATCACAGAGTTTTAAAGTAAAGGAACAGAACTATTGATTTCAAAAAAATTTTAAAATAATTAAAACAATTTTCTTAAAAATTAATTTAGTTTAAAAAAAAAAAAACTTAAGCATTTTTCAAAAAAAAAAAAAAATGATTATTAAAATTTTAATTTTGTTATAATATGCGTTTAAAATTCAAAATTTCCAAAATAATTTCATGCACCAATTTTTAAGACGTAATTTTCAAAAAAAAAAAAAATTGGCTTTAATTTTCTCCAAAATCGAAAAAAAAAAATACAAAAAATTGATATTCAATGCTGATCAATGCCGGCTGGCCTTGCAGCCAAGAACTAGTAGCCCGTTCCAATCAATAATGCAAAATAGAATCAGAGCTGCTGAGAGAACAGCCCGGGAGCTCTATGAGTAAAAACGAAGGGAGGAACGCCGACTTCTCAAGAGGAAAAAAAGAGAGCATGCGAAGCGCGACAGCCCGCCTGCTAGTCGAGCTATTCAAAGCAGGAGGAGAAGACTTGGTGCGGAGTATAATGATGGATTTACATGTATCTGCATCTGCAAACATCAAGAAAAGTAGAGCGGGATAGAGTCATACCAAAAAACCGAATGTGTGAAAGAGCACCACTATGAAGATGAACATGTTCGTCTTCGCTATAATCTTCATCTGCGTTCCTATAATCAAGATCTCTGCATTTTGTTCTTCTCTCTCTATCCAACAAACATACATTTTGTATTTTGTATCTCTTATTTTTTGCAGAATATTATTTTTTTAAGAATATAATTTTCTTATTTTTTTTTTTTTTATAACCAATTAATTATAGTGGTCCGATAACTTGTTTATTTAGTTTTAATGTCATCATGTTTTGTTGTTCTATAAATTTTCTTCCGAAGAATATCTGACTTTGAATGAAAAAAGAAAACTTTAATTTTGGTGACTAAGTTTTGGAAACCTGAGTTAATTTTCTACAAGAGCTTTTCAAAGCTTTAAAGCCAATATGTTTTTTGGCACCTCAACGTTAGTTTAAAAAAAGTAGAAAAAACGGCTTTTTATAGACTTAACAAAAATAATCGTAGGATTTAATTTGGTAAAACATTTTGAAGATATATTAGACCACCAAATTTTTTTTTTAGATTTAAAATTGTTCGATCGAATTGTTTTTCTATACGGAATGATCAAGTCGTACAAACAAATTGTAAACATTGTAAACAATCGTCAATAAAATAGAACAGAAAATATCAATTTTTGACCACTTTTTGTCACAGTAAAGGACACCCACTCTTTCCACAAAGAAACAGATACAGCTCTTCAAAAAAACACTTAAAAAAAAATTGTATAAAATTATGTTCCCTTAATTTGTTTTACTAGTAAGTGTATAATAAATAAACATAATGGAAAACGAAAGACTTTTTGGGCATTATTTTAATAAATAAATACATAACATCACTTTGTTAAATACTTTCATTGAAAATTTGACATTTCGAGTAGTTCTTCATCATTATATCGCTTTCTAAAACCTAATAGAAATGTGCAATATTTTTTTTTTTAAACAGAGAGCGATGTGAAAAAATTCAAATTTGTGTACATAAAATGTAATACTGCGTTTTCATTAGAGCTGAAATGAGGTAATTTGGCAAATTACAAAAAAAGTGTTCACATTTCAAGTTTGCTAATTTTGTTTGAAGGCCCAGATTGTCAATCGCTTGTTTTTGTTGTTTTTTACATTGAATTCTGTCATTTCGAATGGGTTCCACTTTGAATGGAATCCATCTGGGTGTGTTCATAAAAGTTTTACGTAATTTCCTACCGAATTTCGTGCAAATTTGGTTGAAATTACCTCATTTGGAAATTTGAATTTGTATGGGAAATGAGATGATTTTGAATTGAATTTGGAATTTTTGAACGAAATCACCTCATTTGCTCTAATGAAAACGCAGTATAAGACAATCTTTTCAATTAATTCTTTAATGTGGTGACTTGGGGGCTGGGGAGCCATTTTGAGATATGGGTAGCACAGTAGCCCTTTCCGCAGCAAAGTAGCCAAATGCTACTATAGTAGCCAAAACGACAGCAGTGATCTGTGCTGTATGATCGATTAAAACCGTTTGTCAACGATCTGATCGGTGTGTCAGTGTGGTTTTAGGCCCGGCAAATCAACTGTCGATCAAATGTTCATACTTCGACAGATTTTGGAAAAAAACCCAGGAGTTTCAAATTGGTACACACCACCTCTTTATCGCATATGGATAGCGTAGACAGAGACGAGCTATACAGAGCCATGTCGCATCTCGGCATTCCTGTCAAACTCTTCCGCTTGTGCAGGATGACGATGAAGAGATCTCGCTGCTCCGTCAAAGTCGGCAAGAACACCACCGAACCTTTTGATGTCGAGAAAGGTTTGAGACAAGGCGACGCGTTATCATGCAACCTCTTTAACATCGTACTTTGAAGCAATTGTACGCAACTGGCAAGTCAACAACAGTGGTACAATTTTTCAAAAGTCCGTTCAACTACTTGCCTATGCAGATGATATTGACATCATTGGGAGAACGAAGCGAGCTGTTAACGGGGCGTTGGCAAGTATTGAATCGGAGGCGGTCATAATGGGTTTGGCTGTTAATGAGGACAAGATGAATTATATGCTATCATCGAGAAAGGAATCTCAGCATCGTGGACTCGGGCAAAACGTCACGATATGGATAGATACAACTTCGAAGTCGTCAAGGACTTTGTCTATCTGGGCTCCACTATAACAGTCGTAAAAAAATTTTTTTTCTTATTCAATGAAAGTTCATGGAAATAAGTTAACTTCTAAGGGCCAGTTGCACAGAAGTTTTTTTGACAGCAGTAACTCCTGATTTATAAATAATTTAAGCTATCTGACTGATTTGAATCAAATCATGTTGCAGCAAAATATTTTTTACTCTATCTCAATTAAAAAAGTTATCTTCTCCTCGTTCTCTGGATAAATTATGTAAACTCTGAATAGCTCTCACGTCAAATAATAGAATTTCTTATGAGAAAGCAAGTCAAAGCGTTAAAGTTTGTTTATTTTGCAATGTGTTTTGTGTTTGTTGTGTTGGTGATTCTGAAAAAATATTCTTATCCACTTGTTATTTATTTTCCGTTCGTGCAATAAAAAAACGATAAATTCTTATTTATTTATTTAAATTAGTTATCCTGAGTTTTATATATTAATCCGTTCGTTTGGAGCAAGTGGCCCTAAACGTGTTTTTCTGTAAGATTATAGGACCCGAGGTAATTTACTCTGCATTAACTGAATAGATTGGAGTATTTCTATCTTATTCGTGTCAAAACACTAATAAAATAGAGAGACTGGAGGCTATGGAAACCATTCTTTCCATAGTGCAACATAATAACACCCTCTCTGTTTCGATAATGAAAGTGAATTTTTATAGTGTTGCATATTGATTTCAATAGATTTCTGACAATGACAAGCAAAAGTTGAAGTTAATTCTACACTGAAAAACGACTTCAATTCGAGAGATATCGAGTGGATGATATAAGCCTTATTTTTGTGAGATTGCACCCAGCCCAGTGAAAATCGAATACGTAATTTAACAACTAGGAACTATGAAATTCACATACAAAAAAGCTATATATCGCTATCTGTTTCGCGTTTTATTTTTGTAGAGAAGTATTTAGGTATTGTATTAGGTATAATTCCCACGAAAATACAGCTATTGACTTTATCACAAATGATTTAAGTACAAATATTAGCTGCCCTTTTTATTTACCAAAAAAACAGTATTTTACGCCAAAAAACCATCTCTCTTTTGGCACCAACAAACCCATAATTTCAGTATCCTACGCGTAATTAATCTGTTTGGATTATATGAATCTATTACAGTTAAAAATACCTTAAAACTTAACTTCACAAATACACAAACCTGCTTTAGCTAGACTTTTCCAATAATCTATACATAATACTTTTTACAAAATTTAAACCTTCATTTAGCACTTATCTTTTAAGCTTATGTTAGTCCTGAGTTAGTTCACATATATGTATGTATGTACAATACATCATATATTGAAAAACATGAACTAAGTATATGAAATTTTTAACGTAAAGGAAGTGCAGATTATTTTTGTGTAGGTACCTTAATTTGTAAAAAGTTCTGAAGTGTTTATTCACAAAGGACAGAAGTTCACCTTGAAACGACAGTTGTGAATGAAAATAAAAAGCCCTAAGGAAATATTCTTAAAAACCTCTTGTTACGCATCTTATATGGTTTGTTTCTTCATTCATTTCGAAATTTTGCTCCCCTAAATCTATTTGAATGTACCACCATCTACACCACATAATATAATAAAATTATTTTTTAAAACATTCAAAGTCAATCCAATTTTGTGGTGACCTTTTAAACAAAATATTGCTTCTCTTTAGACAAAAACTTCTAGGTCATCTAAAGACAAACATAGAAAATATGTATATCTATTCAAACTGCTGCTGTTTCCACTTTTTCGCAGCCGTGCATAAAACGTTGGTATAATTAATGCAAACAATGAAAAGAAATAATTTCAAAATATCACACATCATATCCCGCAGAGTATACACTATAAATTCATACATATTCCTCGAAGCAGTAAGTAAAGTTTTTAGGCAAACATTTATGTTTTTTTCTTTATTTTTTTTTTTTTGATATTTTTTAATAGCGCAGCAACGCTAACGTAAACAAATCCTGGAGTGCAAATGTGGAGATGGAGAAGGTCCTCTTGAACGCTGCAAGTACATACTTTCTTTTCCTTGCCTTAAAGCAAAAAAGTAATCCTTTCTTTTGGTTTCTTTCAAGAATCAAGAATATAAGAAGACGAAGATGGCGACAACGACAAGCAAGGACGTCACAAAAAGAAAAATATTCACACACGAGCTCCACAAGCTCCACAAGCTAAAGATGAAGATGAAGCTGAAAATCTTTCCTTGAACCAGGTTTTTTTTTTTTTTTGTTTAATAAAAAAGAAGAACATTTACTTCGTCCTTACGAATTTGCCATCCAGCTCAACACACATCACACAACTGGTTGTGGTTGCAAAGACCTTCGGGTCCACTTAGGCATACCTACGTCTATAAAGCTAGCACATACACATTAGCATAATCAATTTAAACTATAACTAGAATTTTGTGCTCTTTTTGTGCTATTTTTGTGTGGAAGTCAATATTTTTGTGCTAGCATAGTTTTCGTTTTATGCAAATCTATGCTACCTTAATATTAAGCTAGCAAAACTTCTAAACCGCTCAACATAATCAATTAAAATAAAAACTAGAATTTTGTGCTATTTTTGTGCTTTTATTCTGTGCAAGTCTCGATTTTTGTGCTAGCATAGTTTTTGATTTATGCATAATTATGCATTTGTATGCTACCATATAAAGCTAGCAAAACTTCTAAACCGCTCAGCATAATCAGTTGAAATAAAAACTAGAATTATGTGCTATTTTTGTGCTTTTATTCTGTGCAAGTCTCGATTTTTGTGCTTGCATAGTTTTTGATTTATGCATAATTATGCATTTGTATGCTACCATATAAAGCTAGCAAAACTTCTAAACCGCCCAGCATAATCAATTGAAATAAAAACTAGAATTATGTGCTATTTTTGTGCTTTTATTCTGTGCAAGTCTCGATTTCTGAGCTTGCATAGTTTTTGATTTATGCATAATTATGCATATTTATGCTGCCATATAAAGCTAGCAAAACTTCTAAACCGCTCAGCATAATCAATTGAAATAAAAACTAGAATTATGTGCTATTTTTGTGCTTTTATTCTGTGCAAGTCTCGATTTTTGTGCTAGAATAGTTTTTGATTTATGCATAATTATGCTTCCCATATAAAGCTAGCAAAACTTTTGAACCGCCCAGCATAATCAATTGAAAGTCCTGCCTCACGTAACACAAAAAATGACCATCGTCTAGACGATCACGTTTTGACGATCAAATATTTGATGTAGTAAGTCGATAATCATCAAAACGCTATCGTTAAAACGATGGCTTTTGGGCGATACCTAGATACAAACAGTTTATTTATTTTGCAAAGTGACAACAAAAATTCGAGAAAAATACAAATTATATGAAAAATAAAAAAAAAAAAAAGTGCGCCAGCAGGGAACGAACACCGAACCTCTCGGTTATAAATAACTATTCCACCGCGCCACCATCAAATTTAAAAGTTGTCGATTTTTTGAATTTACAAGCAAACCGTGCACTACTTCATGTTTATCGTTTTAAAATTACGGTATGACACCCCAGTTTATTTGGTTATTTTTTTTTTTAAATTACAAGTTGAGATTGATGCTGTTACATTAGTAGGTATTTTAAATCAATTTTCTTTGATTTATTTAAAATCATTCTATTTATCTATAGGTAGGTAGGTAAAAATAATATAAAACAATTCTCTCTTGCAATTATTTTTTCCCAATGTTACCTATCATACAAGCATTAAAAGTTCTCTAAACCTACTTTGCCTAGCTTTTTCTTGGATAGTTTGATTAGTGTGGAAAACTACCCTTCAACTGAATAATATTATGGCGTTAAGTTCAGCTTCAGACAGTTTAATAGCTACCAAAAAGATTCCATTACGAAGATCTTTTTTTAATTTGCTTAATAGGCTTCCAGCCATATTTTCGATAAAAATGGAAAATTGGCAAAACGGCTTTCTAAAAACCTTAGCCCTGGGACCACGTATTGCCAAAATTTAAATTGTGTATGAAAGACTGACATTTTTGGCTTCCAAACGTTCGAGCTTTTTTTTTTTTTATTTTGGTTGTTATATTTCAAAACTGCGATGATATGTTTCGAAAAATAACGTTAAACTGCCAAATGGCTTCCCAATTTCCTGAAAACAGGACGGATGTTGTCATATAATATAATATATACATATAGGTATGTATATTTTTAGAGGTAGTAAACAGGGCTTCTATTCATTTGAAACTGATTTTTGAATTATATGCTTTTGAAAAATAGTAAATTTTCAAATTTTAATAGTGTCTTTAAGTACCTAACTAAATATGAAATAAATAGCATACAACTTTTTCAAAGTGCCATATGTATATTCTTATAATTTAATTCAATAAAAAAAAAAAACAAGCATAAAAAGAAAATTTTTATTAAAAAATAACACGTTTTATAAAGTTTTTTTCTTGCAATAAAAAGTCGTTATTTTCAAATAGTTCGAAATCTTAGTTTATCCAATCGCAATAAGATGGTTTTTTTTTTTCGAAGATCTATTTATATGAAATAGTCAAGACTCAAGAGAGAGGAGAATCAAGGAATGTTATTATGAGTTGCATGCAACATAATAGTCAAAAAAAGCAAAAAGAATAATGTGAGTTTGTGTGGGTGAGTATGATTGCGCCAACATCAACCAACACATTGAATTGCATAGAAGGGGGTGAACGACGAGAATATTTTTGTTGTGTGTAGCATACATATGCATAATTATGCATAAATCAAAAACTATGCAAGCACAAAAATCGAGACTTGCACAGAATAAAAGCACAAAAATAGCACATAATTCTAGTTTTTATTTCAATTGGTTATGCTTAGCGGTTTAGAAGTTTTGCTAGCTTTATATGGCAGCATAAATATGCATAATTATGCATAAATCAAAAACTATGCAAGCACAAAAATCGAGACTTGCACAGAATAAAAGCACAAAAATAGCACATAATTCTAGTTTTTATTTCAATTGATTATGCTGGGCGGTTTAGAAGTTTTGCTAGCTTTATATGGTAGCATACAAATGCATAATTATGCATAAATCAAAAACTATGCTAGCACAAAAATCGAGACTTGCACAGAATAAAAGCACAAAAATAGCACATAATTCTAGTTTTTATTTCAATTGATTATGCTAAGCGGTTTAGAAGTTTTGCTAGCTTTATATGGTAGCATAAATATGCATAATTATGCATAAATCAAAAACTATGCTAGCACAAAAATCGAGACTTGCACAGAATAAAAGCACAAAAATAGCACATAATTCTAGTTTTTATTTCAATTGATTATGCTAAGCGGTTTAGAAGTTTTGCTAGCTTTATATGGCAGCATAAATATGCATAATTATGCATAAATCAAAAACTATGCAAGCACAAAAATCGAGACTTGCACAGAATAAAAGCACAAAAATAGCACATAATTCTAGTTTTTATTTCAATTGATTATGCTGGGCGGTTTAGAAGTTTTGCTAGCTTTATATGGTAGCATAAATATGCATAATTATGCATAAATCAAAAACTATGCTAGCACAAAAATCGAGACTTGCACAGAATAAAAGCACAAAAATAGCACATAATTCTAGTTTTTATTTCAATTGATTATGCTGAGCGGTTTAGAAGTTTTGCTAGCTTTATATGGCAGCATAAATATGCATAATTATGCATAAATCAAAAACTATGCAAGCACAAAAATCGAGACTTGCACAGAATAAAAGCACAAAAATAGCACAAAATTCTAGTTTTTATTTCAATTGATTATGCTGGGCGGTTCAAAAGTTTTGCTAGCTTTATATGGGAAGCATAATTATGCATAAATCAAAAACTATTCTAGCACAAAAATCGAGACTTGCACAGAATAAAAGCACAAAAATAGCACATAATTCTAGTTTTTATTTCAATTGATTATGCTGAGCGGTTTAGAAGTTTTGCTAGCTTTATATGGCAGCATAAATATGCATAATTATGCATAAATCAAAAACTATGCAAGCACAAAAATCGAGACTTGCACAGAATAAAAGCACAAAAATAGCACATAATTCTTGTTTTTATTTCAATTGATTATGCTGGGCGGTTTAGAAGTTTTGCTAGCTTTATATGGCAGCATAAATATGCATAATTATGCATAAATCAAAAACTATGCTAGCAAAAAAATCGAGACTTGCACAGAATAAAAGCACAAAAATAGCACAAAATTCTAGTTTTTATTTTAATTGATTATGTTGAGCGGTTTAGAAGTTTTGCTAGCTTAATATTAAGGTAGCATAGATTTGCATAAAACGAAAACTATGCTAGCACAAAAATATTGACTTCCACACAAAAATAGCACAAAAAGAGCACAAAATTCTAGATATGGTTTAAATTGATTATGCTAATGTGTATGTGCTAGCTTTATAGACGTGGCATACCTCAAACCGAACGTCGAACATTTGAGTACCATCCGCTGAGTGTTTGTATATGTTGTACGTTATTGGATTTTCTTTTTTTTTTTTTCCATTCAGTTTGAAGGATGTGAACGCAAAAATATTTTGCAATGAAAATTCTTTCTTTCTTTCCTCGTACCTACTGTGAGCAAAGAAGCCAAGAAATCCTGTCAGATTTTCTCTTTTTTTCTAATGATCCAGGGTCGACCTTAGTACTGAAGAGGCCTTAATGCATTATGCATGCAAAAGAGGTCTTAAAGGTCTTTGAACTTTGTTTTAATCAACGGCTGTGTGTGTGTGTTAAAATTAACACAAAAGGCACTTACTGTGTTCGAAGGGTAAAATTGAGTTTTTGTAATAATACGTCTGTTCTTTTACTAAAACAAAAACTTTAAAATAACAACAAAAAAAAAAAATTTCCTATATCTACCCCATATCTACCATAAGCTTCGAAAAAAAATTACCAGATCATTGTATTAGATATCATGACACTTGTACCTATTAACCCACGTACTAACATTTTAGTTATACTTTACCTGCCTAAATTTACCGTCACCTCTTTGAGACTATCAAAGTTTTTTTCCTCAACCATATTACGAAATTTCAAAATATTAATAGATAAAAGTTCGGAAATTTTGAGTTCTTGACAACGTTTTTGGAATCAATATGATATCATCGTATTCGTAATTAATGTATCTATACGCTGGTACTGTTTTTAATGAAAATAACCATGCGCGTAAAATTGAAACAAATCAAAAACCGCCAAAAATTTGTGAACAAAATTCATATTATTCAAAAATTCACTTAGCCAAAAGTTGAAGTTAAATCGAAAATCTAGAAAATGCAGGTCAATTTTATTTCTTATTTTCTTTTTAAAAATATAAAACTTATTTCCAGAAAACATAACCCCGATTTATGATAATTTTTTTCTCCACCGTCTATTTTTCAAATTTATGCTTCCAAACGTTCATATCTCGAGTTGTAGATTTTCCACATTTTTTTGCATATATGGATGACTTTTTTTTATATTAAAAGAATCTATCGATTATAAAAAGAACCAACTCTCTATCATTTTTAGTTTAGAAAATAAATTCTAGACTTTTATCTTTGTTTACCCTAATTTACCCTATATAAATTGCTATTTTTAAAAAATCACAAAAATCAAATAAAATTTCCTTTTATATGGTATTTTTTTTATTTCCTTAAGACATACATACTATCTGAGCTGTCAGATAACTGTAAAAACCTGAAAAATTACATTTAAGGCGTGGCAACCCTATTCCCTGACCACTTTAAGTTAGTTTAGGCGCACTACCTACAAAACTGTATACCTACTTCTTATCTGGTACCTCGATGAGGGTAGGTTGTTTTATGGCGGGATCTTAGAATATCATTAAAAATTAACACAAAAAATAGAACCTTTTCAATAACAAAATTAATATTTCACTAAATAAATTGTTTTTCAATTGAAAAAAACTTGGATTCTGTAGTATTTAAGTGGCAAACAAAAATTTAATACTGAACAGATGCCACAAAAGAAAACGTAAACAAATCCACAATTTTTTAAAAAAAATAAAAAATCCCACCTCAATTACCCGACCGAGGGTAATTGACACATGTGTCAATTTGACGGAGGCGAAATCATTTCGTGGAACAGCATTCTCCGCTCAATTGTAAAAGCTCATATGTTATAATTCTCGTACTGAAGTTCTGAAAAATCACTTTCAACTTTTTCTTAAAATATCTAATTTTTGAAGCATAAAACTTATGAATGAGAAATAATAACAAGTTCAATTTGTTTTAGTTTTTATTTACACTTCGTCTTTATTTTGTATTTATTTACCACCACAAAAAAATTGAATTTGATTGGTCAAAAGAACAGCTGTTTTTGGCTGAGAAAGAAAACTGAGAATAAAATCCAAAAAATTTTCGTCTCACATATCTCAGCAAAATATCTCAGCGATCAGGTGAGATTTTTTGTCGCATGTACAAAAATCTCTGAGCACTCTGAGCACTTAATTCTCCGTGGGACTGGCCTAATGTGAACATCGTACTAAGTGCCAGTTGTACAATCGTGGGTTAATTGTTGATCCGTGGTTCAAGATTGTTAATTCACCGATTTCGGCGGATTAACAGAGGTTAAGCGATGGTTCAGGCATGTGATTGGCTATTATCACATACTTAAACCTTGAACCATCGTTGAACCTCAGTAAATCTACCGAAATCGGCGAGTTAAGTTTCCTGAGCCACGGGTTAAATATTGAACAACGTTTGTACAACTGGCCTCAAATATATATATTTTTAAGGTTTCCATAAGCAATTCAGATGCAGAAGCCATGAAAACTTTGTTCACAACCGGGGAGCGCGGACTGTTTGCCTACGTTCTGTAATTTTCACATCCATAAAATTGGTCAGCAAATCGAAGAAAACTGTAACAAAATACATGAGTTTTGTTTCATTTTTTAACGTTTCTCGACTTATTTTATTTAATGTTTTATTATATAAATTTACAGAACCTGGGCACAAATGTCACATCATACACTCTTAGACGGTGCTCACATTAGACTTTTTTTTTGACACCTGTTTACTTAATCTCACTCCAACTTCGTGCTGAGAAAGAGACGGTCAAGTCAAGTAGGATTTTTTAAACGTTGTAATAATGTGTAGATTACATTTTCTGTTTTGACATCTAACATCTGTTTTCTCTGTACATATTTAGTTTTTGTTTGGCACTTGATTGTTACAGAATTAATTTTTGTTCAGTAAGAAACATATTTATTTAGTGAAAATTCAGTTTTGTGATTCAAAAATTTCTAATTAATCCTTCAACGAGGGAAACCGTCAGAGTTTCGAAAGACAAAGTCTCTAAAGGCAAAGGTTCGAAGGACAAAGGTTCGAAAGACGAAGGTTCAAAAAGATAAAGTTTCGAAAAGACAAAGATTCGAAAACCAAAAGATTCGAAAACCAAAAGGTTCGAAATTTCAAATTTTTGAAAAAAAAAAAAAAAAAAATAATCTTAGAATGCTGCGGACGTTTCATTTTCGTTTGCATTAGAATAAAATAGAAATGAGCAAACTCAAATCAAAATATTACGCTAATGGGAGCGTAACATAAAATCTCGAATCATGAAATACCGCCGAAAAAAAAAAAAAATTTCAAGAAAACTCATTTTAAGCTGGATTTTTTTTTAAATTCTACAAAATGCCTTTATGTATAAAAAATTTGTTTAGGCTTAAATAACATTTTAAGCGTTTTTATGGATTCAAGAAAATGGGCGGGGCCACGGAAAAAAATGGGCAGGCGCCAATGTCAACAGTTTTCCTGATAAAAATACCTATTAACCAAAAATTTAATTTCCCTTTACAATCTTTTTAAGTATTTCAGGGAACATTTAATATCGTACATTACTTAAGCTGCCTTTCAAGCTATTATCTACATAATTGTCTGACCTTTTTTTTTAAGTATTCGCTTTCATCGGCAACAAAACCTTATTACTTAAAGTAAACTGGGCTGTTTTCAGAATAATATTATTTTCTCCGTCAGTTAGTCGACCACTAAAAATACGTTTAAAAAATATTTTAAAAAACTACCACTAAAAAAAAAGATCATTGCATATTAAACGGAGAAATAATGAAATTGCGCTATAGCCGAAGATCGCTATGTAATTTCGAAGCTTTTGGCTTTCGGACCTTTGTCTTTCGAAACTTTGTCTTTCGTAACTTTGTCTTTTCGAAACTTTATCCTTTCGAACCTTTGTCTTTCGATACTTTGTCCTTTCGAAATTTTATTTTTCGAACCATTGCCTTTCGAGATTCTGTTACTATTTCCTTCAACGAGCACAGATTTGTATATTTTTACGACTGCTGAACATCAGAATGAGTCGGTTATTCTCACATCAGTTTGTGTTGGAACAATAGAAGTTTTATTCACGTCAAAATAACGCGTTTGAGTTAGTCCAATGTAAACACCGTCCTTATGAATCGAGTGGTGTCGTTGTCAACTACTGTCAAAGTGTCAAATGTCATCCGCATCCCGGGCGTCATACTTTATTTAGAATTTAATTTCAGCTGAAAAAAAACTATAAATAATAGAAAATAAAATTCAGGACTTACAAAAAATAAACAAGACACTAGAACTATTTTTTCTACACCTTAGGGTTTGCTTTTGGGCCTTTACTTCACCATAATATTAATTCAGCACTGCAGATTATACAAACATATAGACGCACTCATATGCACATATGCATATATAGGTATACTGGCACTTTGGGATAAGAAAAAAGGATATTCTTAAAAAAAAAAAAAAAAACAGAAACACATGTGGAATTCAGGTGCAACTAAGCAAAACTTTTTAATGAATGAATGCTGCAGGCTGTGTTGAATTAAGATTGCCACGAGGTATTATGTGCGAATAGTAAAAGGTTTGGGATTTGGGACCCAGTCGTTTGGGGATAAAAGTGACGCACTGTGTGTACTTTCGATATTATACTAGTGTAGTTATGTTATGGAGGCTATATATACAACTTGATCTTTAACACATAGCAAATCTAGCCTAGAAATGGTGCTGACAAGGAATTTTTATTTAAGAATTTTATCAGCAAGTGTTTTGAATAGCATGCCGACATTTTGTATTTGTTTCAAGAGAAATTAAAGCTTGAGCAAGCACATAAGTACTTTGCTTATAAAGAGAATAAATAATTTAAGATAGCAGTTATTGTACCATAATAATTAAAAAAAAAAACCATACAATAAAATCATAAAAAATCTTGGATCTAGAGAAATAATTAAAACACTTATACCTAAATGAATAAAATATAGATTGTACATGTACATACAATTTTATGTACATATATGTAGGTATTGTCTATCCTTGGAACAAAATGTATATCAATTGCGAAATGCAAAGATTTCAACAAAAGAATATAAAATGTTTGTGTGTGTTTGAGTTTTTTTTGCAAATAGTATGTCACTCCAAAGTTGTCAATTTGAGTAAGATGATTACAAAAATCAGAGTTCGGGTGCGTCTATAATGCAAAACTTTAACTTTCATGGTCTGCCTGTCTGTCTCTCTGTGTACTCGCCTACAGTCTAAACGCATAAGTCCATTTTATTTATACTTGGTACCTACCCATATTGTATTTTTTTTTGTAATTTTTTTAGGGCCGACAATAACGGTACCTGCCATATAATTTTTCTTAGCATTTTTGGAAAATCTTATTTTTCTCAAAAATAGCTCCACAGATTTTTCTAAACAAAATTCAATAAATTTTATTAGGTAAAAGCTACCTTTTGGTGAAATTAAAATTTCAAAATTTTTTTTAAATGGTAGGTACCTCCCATCCAACAATTTTTTTAATTTTCGTTTTCCTCGAAAAAGAATAACCTGATTGTCGTCATTTTTTTACTATTCAAAAAAATTTTATTTTTTGGATTTTTAAAAAAAGTTTAATTTTTTTTTTGAAACCCAAATATTTCGGAAACGACTTGGTTGATTTTAACGAAATTCGGTACCGAGCGGTTTTTTAACATTATCTAGAATATTTTGAACAAATTTTTTTCTATAAGTCAAAATTACGGTACCTTCCATATAAATGTTAAAAAAAACCGTTATGATCAAAGGGGGTAATTGTAAACGATTTTGCAATTTATTGTAACGGTAGTGTTTATAACAGCTAAACTATTATGTTTGGATTGTATCATCTATTAAAAAGTAATAATTTTAAACGTTTTTGTTGACAAATTTTCATAAAATTTAATATTTACATTTACCCCCGTCTTTTTTTTTAAGAAAAAGAGAAAAATGGGGTAAATGAAAACAAAGAAATCAGTATCTAAGTCAGGTAAAATAAAAACTTTTGGTACAAAAGTGAACAAAATTAAAACTAAATCATGTGACGAAGAAAAGAAATCAAAATAACGATGTTCACATTTACCCCAAAAAATTTAATACAGAGCTAAATTTATAGGCGTTAATTATTATTTCAATGTTTTATTTCAAAAAAATGATAAATAGGGTTAACTTTTTAAAAAAATGTTAAGTTCAAATATTACATTTCTAAAACTGATACTTTTACACTAAACTATACCGTTGCAATTCCTTCGATAACAGTTGTTGTTTTAGGTTCTGGCAACAATCCACAAATTTGGTTTATAGTAATAAAACTTTTATCGCTTAGATCTTGGACTTGGATCACTGCCAAAACCGATTTCATATGCGTTAAGAACAAAAGCTGCATAAGTGGGAAGGGCCAGTTGTACAAACGTGGTTCACTATATTTAACCCGTGGTTTAGGAAATTTAACTCGCCGATTTCGGTGTCATTGTTTAAAACTCGTTTTTAAGAGAGAACAACTGCGAAAGGATCTCGTCACGCTGCGCTGACGTCTCGTTTTCTCGTGGCATTATGAAACAGCATTGACATGACATTGCGAGTCTCCTGGCCACCCATTATGGAAAGGTATAACCAAAAGCTTGCTACCCTTATGTAGGTACCTACTAAATTAGGTCCTCCTTATCGCATGGGTAACCAGCACGAGATTTTGAAATAAGGCGCCTTGCTATGGTGTCTTTCACGTTTGACCACAGGGCAGGGGTCGAATTCCCGCATAAGTGAGTGCGCCATACGTAACTGAAATATTTGACATTGGCATTTCTGCTCCATTTGTAAACAGTAGTTCCAATTGGAATAATTCAGCGAGCTAAAGATCTCACGGATTCGAGAATTTGGCCCCAGGTTTTCCGCCTCGAGATATAATGGCAGTAGCATTTTTTCTGCCACCGATATGCTTGTTGATATGTTTTGTATTTGTTGCACACATCTTATACTGCATAAAGGATATCTTATATGGAGTTTTTCTTTGATACGTGTACGTGGCATCTTTTTGATATAATATACTGTTATATCAATACCAAAGTCATTGAAAATATATGTTTACAATTACCCCAAAATGTTCACTTCTACCCCATTTCGGTGTTTAAATTTACCCATGGTACGAAAAAAAAGTGGTAATTTTAAACGGACAATAACTTTAATTTTGTTAGAAAGAAGAATAAAAATATATGGCTTGCATTAACACTCTTATATTATTAACTTCTTTGAAAATAAAATTCAACTAAGTTTGATGGCTTTTATTCGTTTTGGAACAATTTTATTGAGCACTTAAAATCTTAAAAATGCAAAAAATCGAATGACTCACGTCATTGAACAAAACACAAATAACTCTTTGATAGATAACGCCTTCCACGCGTCAGCATATTGGAAATATAATGTGTTTTCAAATAATGTAATGGCATATTTCAAATTGTAAACGGTTTTTAGAGAATAAAGAGTGTGTTTACAATTACCCCTGTTCACAATTACCCCCCTTGACCCTACCGAAACTAAATTTTCTCTGATTAAAATTGTTCTGAATACTCATATTACTACAGTCTATGATTTACCATGTAGAAGCCCGTGGCTTAATGGTTAGTGCGTTTCGACTGTCATGCCAGAGGTCTGGGGTTCAATACCAGCTGCTTCAAACTTAAGTTTTTTTTCGGAGTTACGACCTCTTGCGAGGAAGTGACAAATCCTCCAAGAGTATCTCCTGTCATAGAAAACTGCCGCTCACCTTAGCCGTTCGGATTCGGCAATAAACTTTAGGTCCCCTCCATTCCTGCAGACACGTACAGTACCTCTCATACAACCAGTTTTTTTTATTTTGGACTATCTCGTTATCTGTACAACCGATTTAAGTTAAATTTTGTATCCAAAAGCTTCTAAAAGGTTTAAATCATATTGCGTATCAAAATTTTCAAAAAAAAAACAAATTTAGGATTTAAAAAAAAATCTTAGTTTTTTTTTTTTAAATTCGATGTTTCAAAAACGGGTAGATAATTTTTTTTCAAAACCAATACCAATTTTTCTTTTTTTTTTAGTAATTTAATTTTTTTGCATTAGCAACTTTTTTGCACAATGGCTACTATTTTTTGAAACAATATTTTGAGCCTAATTTTCAACTTAAGGTTAGTTTAGTAATAATTGGTGTTTATGCTTTATAAACCTACATCCTTTAAAAATTATTATATGTTGAGCTGTCCTTGAGAGATTATACACCAACAAATATCAATATTTTTTTTTTCTTTCAGCTTTATGGTTTTTTCTTATAAGTTTGGGAGTAATTATTCGATACTATTTTTGTTAACTTTTTGCTTCGCACCCTTTTACAATGAAATAGTTGTAATGAAGGTTGGTATAATTACTCTGATATTCTGCTAAAAAAAATGCTCCTAGAAATTAAAAAAAATATATGCTCGATCGATCGCACGAACATGCTCATGCAATATTGTTTGAAATACTCAGAAGCACCGGATTGCAGAATTGTAACAAAATCGGTTGATCCGTTCAGAAGATATGAGCAAGTAATTCGAAATTAAGGTATTTTTCTCAAAAAACATCAAAATCCTATTTCCGAAATGCAAATTTTTTGGAAAAAAACCTGAAACGCAGTTTTCTTGAAACTATTTTGTTTATCTACACAAAACCAATACTTGGCCCTTAGAACAAGTAAGAAACACGTTAATTATTGTGATTTTGGTAAACAGTCCCTAATATATCAACACACATAGGTATGTACATTATGTACTTTAATTTAATTTTTAATATAATCTCTTCGTGAAGCATACATTTTTGCTGTCAATCAACAAACAACGAAAAAATTTTTTAAATTATAATTTTTTTCTGGAAAGGTTGCTCGTATATGTATGTAGGTGTATCTACATAATGTAGGCATATAAAATATACTTAATTATATTCAACTCATCACCTGTATGAAAAGAAGGTGTGGAAAAGTGGACCATTTGCTTTTGTTTTATTAACCTGAAAATTTAAGGAAAACAATGATTTTGTATTGTTTTTATTATTCTCTTTTAATTTTAAGCTAAATGTCTACTCATTGACACTATAATGCTTGATATATTATGTCTAGACGTCAGGAAAACAAACCTTATCTATATTTTGACAAAACGACAGTCACAAAAAAAAATCTATTATTCTTATGTGTGTATGTATGTGTATATGCTTAGATTTACGAGTACGTGATGAGAAATAAAGATAGGTAAATGAAAATTTATGATGACACAACAAAACAAAAAAAAAAAAAAAACTTTTTCAATTAATGTATTTTCCTTTATAATATACAAAACATTTTTCATATTGTTTTGAAAATTCAATTTAAATGCAAAGTTGCTTGTGAATGTGAATTTGACTGGCAGGCGTGTCGGCTGTACACGAAAGAATTTTACTGTATAAAAATGATGGGTGGATGCAAATTCTTAGAATGATCTAATAGGATTTTTAGATATTTAAAAACATAGCGATACAAATTTCCACAACTATCCTTGCAAATGACGTACATTAATTTAATTGGAAATGATAACTCATTCTAAAGTATAATACAGATCAATATATCTTCTCTTCTATATAAAGTTCTACAGCAGAAAATAGGATTTATTTTTTACTAGTTTTTCCTGGAATTTCCCTATAATAGCTTAGGTTTTGAGATATTTCAAACACCGTTTTCTCATTGTTTTTGAGGTTATGCTATAATAGTATTTCACTTTTATGAAACCTAACAGTATGAAATCTAAGAACGTACTTGTATTTAGGACATGGGGTCTTGCTAATAAAAAAATAAGTAAAAGCTTTTTTTTGGAAGTGGCTAAAGCTACCTAGGCATAGCTTTTACTATTACTAGTAAAACTAGACAGATCTAGCTGAAGCTTTATTTTTTATGCGAAAAATTCTTCTAATTCTAAATAGCTTCAGCTAGAAAATTCTAGCTTTAGCTTCATAATTTGTTTATTCACATGTTTTACCTTAAGTATAGCTTTAGCTTAAACTCTTTCATATAAACCGGAGTGCAATTCAACGTGTTTTGATTTTTTTTTAAATCTGTGATTTGACGGAAATCGATTATGAATATGCTCCTTGTTCATAATCTTGTTGGCCACGTCCCTAACAGTTTTGCATACATTAGAACGTTCAACTTTATTATCTTGTCCAACACCTAACTGAAATCCAGGTTCACCAAATATCTGCATCCTCTGCTAAGAAGTAATGCACCTCCTTTACGCTCTGTTGAATCACTTAAAAAATAATTAGAAAGCCACTGCACATTTTCTTTCAAAAACCGAAAAATACTATAAAAGTCATCATCACTGATTTTCGGCCGTTTTCTATAGATTTCGGTTGTCTTACGCGTATAAACTCGGCCATATTCGAACTTAAAATTAATAGAATAATCAAAATAAGAACTAGTCAAATGTGGACAGGATTAAAAGAATCTTGAAAGTTTGATAGCTTTTACTATATTATTATAGTTTAAGCTATTTTTATTCACACAAATTGAAGTTTAAGCTAGAAAAACAAGCTTAAACTAAAAGAATTTAGCTTTGGCTATTACTAGAAAGGATCTTTAACTAGAAAGCCAAAGCTACTTTTTACTCACCCAAAACACAGATCTTTTACTTAATAATCTAACTTTTAGCTTTAGCTTTTTTTTTATTCACAAGACTCATTATGGAACCTTAAAAAAGTACAAAGTCTGGCCGAAAAGTCTTTGCTAATTTTGTGTAGTTTCAACTGTTTGCCTCACAACCAACTAACATTCTGTTTTTGTTGGAAATTTGTTAGTTCTTCTCAGGAAAGTTTTTATTTTTTTTAGAAATTAACGCAATGTTTGTGATAAACTGTATAAAGACAAGATTTTTCAAGCCTTTTTCTGTAATAAATTCAAAAACTACAGCTAAAAAAAAAAAACCGTAAGTATATTTATTTTAAAAACATTTTTTTGCTATTAAAATAAATTTTAAAAAATGTAGAAATATAATAGCAGTGTTTTTTTTTTTGAAAGCCTGATAGGAATTGGATGAAAATAATAAAAGAATATAGGGCCTTATCAATTTTCGTGCAAAATCCAACAACAACTGTAACCTCAGATGTCGATCTAGGCGCGCGGTAGTGCGCCCGCCAAGACGAGCGGTTAGCACTACTATATATTTTCTCGAAACGTTTCGTCGTATTTTCAAGCCCTCATAGCTTTGGTATAAATAGAGCTAGAGAGCTCAAATTTTCAGGATTAGATGTAGTCCGCGGCTTTATAAAACAAACCAAATTTCATATTTCTAGCTTTTATAGTTTGGATGTTATTAATAGCCAAAAACGTCGATTTTGTCACTGACCACTCACTCATCAAAACCTAAAGGGTACTTCCCGAAGTGCTAGAAAGCTGAAATTTGGAATGTAGACTAGGATTTGCATATAAACAACAACAAAATTAAGAAATCTGTAACTTTCACCCTCCAACACCCCAAAAGTGGAGGTTCATAATAAAACCTCTAAAACAACAACAATTTTCACAATCACACACAACAATGCCATGCAAACCCCGCCTATAATTGATGTGAGGGTTGTTTTTTTTTATATTATATTCACGAACACAAAAAACAATGCACAATTGCTTGAAATAAGGGTTGTTTATATATTGTATGATTTTCACCACGATCGGTGAACTTTCGTCTCGTTTAGTATGACGTATCCTTGGAATTTTATGTATGTATATGTACTTATATTCAGGGGTGTGCGATAGGAAAAAATAATGAACTTTCATTTTTCGCTTCGGTCAAAATAAATAAAGAGATTTTACATTGACGGATCATTTTTTTAAGGTTTATGTAGGTACCTTATTACCTTAATTTTTGCGAAGATAAAAATATACGCGTTACTTTTACTTATATAATTTCTAAATAAATGCGTAGTAAGGTACATAGGTATATTATTTTCTTTAGCTCAATATAAAGGTTAGGTATGTAGGTAGTTACTTTATTCCGAGGTATTAGGCCTATTGCTACAATATTAATTGGGAAGTAGTTTCATTGGAATCAGAATCCCACCGTGAAGTATTTAAGGGAGGTTCAGGTGTTTTTCTTAAGGATAATAATTGATCCTACAAAAAGAAATGAAATCCCACCAAAAACATTTCATGTAAAAAAAGGTCGCCAAGACTCACATGTACATAACGCTTTCGCTGTGAAAAAGTTATGAGATCTCATGAAGAGCCAAGCCCATAACTCTACAAGGCCTAACTTTACAAGACCTAACTCTACCAACCCTACATCGTGGTCAAAAAGTATGGCTTGGCCGTTTCATAAAACTTTAGCATGACGGACTTAATTTTACCGAAAATCTATATGGAAGTGTCTGTGTTTCGGCTGCGAAACGGCCAAGCCATATTTTTTGACCACGATGTAGCGGGTTGGTAGAGTTAGGTCTTGTAAAGTTAGGCCTTGTAGAGTTATGGGCTTGGCTCTTCATGAGATCTCATAACTTTTTCACAGCGAAAGCGTTATGTACATGTGAGTCTTGGCGACCTTTTTTTACATGAAATGTTTTTGGTGGGATTGTATTTTCTTGGACCAATTCCCTCTGGGTTGGAATTACGCGTAATGTATCTTACTTCAATAAATTGATACACATGCCCGAATGATTGTTTTCCTTGATGTCTACACTGAAAATTATGGAATTTTATTTTCTCTCGCGCCCAACGGGACACGTTTTTTATAATGCCTAGACAATTCATAAAATAAAAAAAAAATCACCAATTTACATTTGTAATAATAAGATTCTAAAAAAATTCATATTATCCGGACTGCGGAAAATTTCATAAGAATCGTGAATATTATGAGATTGATAAATTAAAAATCTTTTTTTATTACCTAATTAAAAATAAATTTAAAACGAACTCAGAGAGCATATTTTTAATGGAAATAACTGCCCACTGACATCATGATGCTTTGGGCACATAAAATGCGAGTTTGATGTTTATTTGAACTTTGGAAGGTCAGACACTAGACAAACATAATGATGGTGGCAGCAGTTTAACGATGTACATCTTTGTATATATAAAATTTGATATACAAAGTGTACATAGGTATAATTACATTTTTCATTTAAAATAGTCCTTGAATAATAAGTAAACTTCGAAAAAAATTCCTAAAAGGAATTAGAACATTTATTTGTTTAAGAAATATGTTATCGTTGGGAAAATAATTGAATTATTAATGCAATGTGTCTGATAGATAAAATCGGATTTAGTCAAATGAAAGTACGGAACCGATTTTTAAATGACTTACATATATGTATATCGTCGAGTTTCTGTATGTTTAGAAATGAAAGTTAAATGTATTTAAATAAAACGCACGACTGGATCGCACAAACTTGCTCTTGTAGTAAAAGTTTATTCAAATTTTAAAGATTGATGGCCAATTGCACCAATCTTTAACAGGGCTTTTAAATCTTTAATTGACGTTTTTTTCATACAAAATAAGTCATTTAAAAAAGCCCTATTAAATATTGGTGCAATCGGCCATGAGTGTATTAAAAGTAAATAATTTTTTTTATGGGAGCTTTAAGTTTAAATTAGTATTACATGCAAATTAGAGCTTAAATTGAAAAATTATTAAAAATCAACATAATTGGAAATAAAATTATCAAAAAACTCTTCTTAAATTGTTTTTAGAGCTAAAACAAGTTGATTAATTTAACTAGTCTTAGTTTTGGAGAATTTTTTTTTTTTTTAAATTAATTTTGTATGTATAGAAAATTTTGTAAAATTTTTTAAGAAAAAAAATTGGTACACAATTTTTTAATATTTATTTATGTTGAATTAAAAATTAAATTTCGAAATATATCTACCGGTTTTTAAAATTTTGTATTTTCAAAAATAAATTTGAAATTTTTTTTGTTTTTTATTTTTTGAAAATTTTGATATGCAGTATGATTTAAATTATTGAGAAGCTTTCGTATGAAAAATTTAATTCAAATCGGTTACACACATAATGAGATAGTCCAAAATAAAAAATAAAGAAAATTGTTCTATGAGAGGTACTCTTAATACTGGCTAGCGGTAAATTTTGTTTTTAGAAGATCGTAGACCATTAGTATTAGTATTAGTATTTAGAACAATTTTGATCAAAATCGTACGGATCCTTTTCGAGAAAATTTATATTTTCTGTAACGGTTTTTTAACATTTATATAAAAGGCACCGTTAATCTTGACTATAAGAAAAATGTTTGTTCAAAATATTTTAGATAATGTTAAAAAACCGCTTGTTACCAAGTTTTATAAAAATCAACCGAGTCGTTTTCGAAATATTTGACTTTCAAAAAAAAAAAAAATTAGAAACTTTTTTTAAAAATAAAAAAAAAATTTAAATTTTGGTATACGATACTATTTAAATTTTTAAGAAGATTCTCCATAAAAAAAATTATCAAAATCAGTCTATTCCTTTTCGAGAAAAACGAAAATAAAAAAAAAATGGTTCTATGGGAGGTACCATCTAAAACAATTTTTTGGAAATTAAATTTTCACAGAAAGGTAGCATATAATTAACAAAATTTATTGTTTTTTGTTTTTAGAAAAATCTGTCGAACCATTTTTAAGAAAAAAAAAAAAGATTTTCTAAAAATGCTAAAAAAAAATATATGGCAGGTACCGTTATTAAAATTTCGGTGAACGCCATTTTTTTATGAAATTTCATAGATTTTTAGACAAAGATAACGGGAGGAATAGCGCAAGCTGTAAAAAGTGACCCTTTCCCTCCAAAAAGGGGGCAAAAGTGGGGAGACACTCTTTTAAAAGTGTTTTTTTTTTTTGTATCTCAAAAACTAAAAGCATTTTGGGAAATTCGCAAATACAAAGCACCCTTTCTTAAGCTTTTTTCTTGTGAAGGAACCTATGTATATCTAGAATCGAAACGTATTTTTAGGCTTCTTTCTTCTGAGGTTTGTTTTTCCCCAAATACATATAAATAAATAGAAATACAAAAATAAGAGGAGGGGATAAGGAGGAATTCTTCTTTTACGCATTTTTTCCAAAGTTCATAGCAAATTACATTTTAAATATTTTGCTAAAAACACTATGCTACAGTGATTTTGAACTTCTGAACTGACCTAGGAGAGGTTGTAGGCCTGTTCGAGTGCATTACGAACCCATACTTGAAAACTTTCCTATACCCTCAAAATGTTGATTTATTGTTAAAAAAACCGTTTTCGAGTGATCTCCCGTACTCAACGTTTTTTAACTCGACCATATTTCGTCCGATTTATAATTTATTAACGGTTTTAAAAAGAAGAGTAATACACATGTAGGACGGATAGTTATAACTGTAGATTTCTTAAATAATATCTAATTTTTCACGTTTTTTAAAGTTTGAAGACCGTTTTTGGCAACAGTTTGCATTAAGTTTTTTTTTAGCTGGTACTTATATTTCAAGTGCTTTTTATAATGAGTCAAACAAGCTATCGTTCTTAAAAATCGGTACAAAATTGTTGAAGTTATGAATTTTGCAAGATCACCTTGATGATACAATTTTTCACGAGGTATTTAGATTTCATTATTATAATGTTATGGGAAATAATGGCCCTTGCACATTTTTCTTTTAATTTTTTGATATCTTAAAGAGTATCAGTTCACAAGCCGAAACCCACACTTTTCAAAATTGCACCTGGTGTTGTTTGGCCGCCATCCATCTTGTTTTTAATGATTATTTTGATTTTTGCAAGTAACTGGCGTATTTTTGGTCCCAGAAAAAAGATTTGTGCTCCAAACTTGTAGAAAATTTAATTTCCAACAAAATATTTTAAGTAACTTTTTTCGATAATTGCTTTTGTTAAAAAGCTACAGTGCCCAGTGTTAGATTAAAGTTAAATTGGAGTTAACTCACCAAATTCAAGAAGCAGTTACATAATGGGTTAGTGCCTCTTCCGCCTAAAAACAAAAACTATTTTTATTTTTCACGGCTACTTTACGGAATTGACAAACCTCCAAGAAAAACTGTTGTTATGAATTAACAGTTCTCAACTTATAACCGTTCGGATTCGGCAGTAAACAGTACTTCCCTTCCATGCCCTGCACACAGGAATGGTTGAGAGTTGCAATTCAATAGGATGATTTTAGAGGTCTTTGACTCCCATTCTCATATCGATTGGTAAATTTCACAGTTTGCTTAGAATAAGTATATCCAAAGGAGTCAACCTACAAACCAAATTTCTGCCTTCCAGAAATCTTCCCATAATTATGTCCTTAACGGCTGACTAATAAAGAAATAATTTAAAAGGAAACAGTAAAATATCCCTTTTCCAGTTAAATAAAACTTTAAAACTATCTAAGGATGTACATATATAAAAATACGTACTGTAATAAGCATAAAAATAAAATATTCTTTTTTATTTTATAACTCATTCAAATTAATTTTAAATTCCTGATGGATGCCTAAATAAATACTTATAGGTATATATAGATCCTTAATAACTACGATGTGCCCTGTTTTTGTTTTAATTGTGTAGGTAGATTAGGTACCTACCTATACAAACTCGTTAATTATATTTACGATAGTTTCCGGTAAACCAACTAATTATCTACCTCTTTTATTAAGCATACTAAAGCCTCCATGGCTCATAATATATTTTTTTTTTACATCCAAACTTCGCATCCACTATCCGATAAAAAAAAATCTACCATCAGTCACTCTAACCAAAATAACAGTAATAAAATTCCCCAAAATAAACCAGAAAGACAAATTAACCTTTTTTATATGAGCAAACAAAATCAACACAACAACAAAAAAGTAAAAATACAAAAAAAAACACAGCTTTTATATTTTTTTTGTGTTGTAAAGGTATCTATGACCTTTTGACAACATTTCCACTTAACGCAAATAACCTTTAAGTATTCATTTAGTTTTTCTTTTTTTTTTGATTTTTTTTAGACCCACAAAACATCCTCTCACCAGCTGATACACTAAAACAGGAAAAAAAAAAACACCACATAATTGCGTTAAACAAGACCATGTCGGATTGTTGCTGGTGGTGGTTGTCCTAGGTCAATAGAGCATAAAACAATAAAAACAAAGTAGAAACGTTGGTCCCCGAAGGAAGGTGGATGGTTGAAAGGTCCTCTAATTAGCTCTGTCATCAGGATATACAATCACTAAAAAAATTACTTCAAATAATAATTAAATAAACAAAAAAAAAAAAAAAACAACAACAACAAAAAAATAAAACAAAGAGTGTGTGCTTTGACCCACCGAAGTCTCGGTCGATTGTCAGCTTGCGTTGGGGTTCAAATAATAGCCTTAAAATTTTCAACAATGTCAAAAACGTTAATATATTTCATTGTCTAGGGATTAAGCTAAGGGGCATCTTTTCTCTATCACCCAATGCCGACGGACGACTGACATCCCCCAATAAGGGACTAGTGGGAAGAAAAAACAAAGAAAAAAAATCCTCAAGAAAGGACATATAATAAGGAAAAAAATAAAGAGAAAAAGGAAAATGCTTATTTCCTCTATTCTTATGGAAAGTATTGAAGTTCAGAAAAAATTAGGTCGCCTGAGGTCGATTGTTTTTCTGCTTTTTCTTCTCTTTCCATTTTATTTTTCGTGCCCTGTATTGTCTTCCTCATTTCAATATTGTCAAACCCTCTTTATCGAGAAGGATAGGCTCAGATAAAAATAATACAAAAATAAAATCCAAAGAAAAACAAGAATAAACAAAACGAAAAAAAAAAAAATAAAAAAAATCATCCCACGAGCCTATTTTACTCCCGTTTCTTATTCGTCCCCATAGGGCAATTTGTCGTTTACTGTAAATACCAAACGAAGGCTTTTACTATTTCACCTTCCAGGAACAAAATTATATTCCTACTTCCAGGAACAAAATTATATTCCTACTTTTGTAGTAGGTAAGTTGTTGGCTATATAAGTACAAATTTTTGGAAATATAAACGACACGAGACGAGAGTTTGGTAAATGTTTTAATACTTATACATAACCTGTACCTGTGGGTGAAGATTGTTCTGCCTGCCCTAAACAAAGAAGTATTTCATCATCATTTTGGATAAATTATTAGAGTCATAATTTCTTTAGGTTTCTGAGTTTGTCCTTGTTGTGAGTTCAGTTCAGTTCCGTTCCGTTTTTTTTTTTTCGTTTTAAGTAATCTTCCTGAGCTTAAGGGAAAGTGAGAAATTTATATAGCCTAGGTAAACCTTCACTTTATGAGGTTGGTTTACGTGGCCATCTATATAACGAGTTACCTAAAAAAAAAGAAAACTTTTTTCTGATCGTTTGAATAAGGAAAAAGTTAGTGTTGATTATTTCATTGATTAAACAGAGGTATATAAACTTTTATATTAGAGGCATAAAAATGTAGGTGCTGAGGTACCTAACACCTACATAGTTGGAGCAAGTTTGTTTACCAAATTATAAGTTAGGATAAAGCTCGTTATAGCTCCAATAAATAACAAATTGAAAAATTGAATAAAACAATACACAAACTTGCCCGAACTCCTAGAAAATACTAGGTACAACAATTGCAATTTTTTTTTTTATTCATGAATACCTACAAATAGTGAAATAAAATAAAAACTTAAAATACAAAAAAAAATATATAAAAATAAAAATTGCAGGTAGTAAAATTTGTTAAAGATTCAATGAAATAAAAAAAAAGTGCGTATACGCCCGAGTGAACCACTATTTCAATTCATGATTTTCATCTATTTTAATGGAGCATCTTTATCAAATAAATCTCATATTTTTTTTTTATAATTCTTGATGGTCAGAGACTTCTAGAAGTCGAAGACTCTTCCATTGAATTTACTTTTAGATTTATTATTTCATTTTTTATTTAATTTAAGGGCCTTATTATCGTTCACAAAGCGAACCAAAAAGCTGGCGAATGAATTTAAACGGTATTAAAATTAGTGAAAATTCATCAGGTGGTCTCGCCCCAGGCGTCAAAACTAAGCGAATTAAAATTGTTAGTGACTGGAAGGCGACCACGAATCTATTAGGTAAAAGCATTATATACAGTAGTCGAAAAAATTAAGGGAACAAACAAAAATTTCACTACATTTTACTGTTTTTTTTTTAAAGCTATATCTCTGTAAAAAGTGGTCGCATTGAGATAAAATAAAAAGCATTCCAAAGCTTTATATATTTTTTGTGTTGAGAAATTGTATCAAACTATAAGAAACAGGATGAGTCAAAAAATTTAATTTTCTTTTTAAGTCATTTTCTTTGAAGTTTTTTTTGAGCCAATTAAATTATTGGTTCGATAACCTGATCAAGTCGTACAAACCAACGAACAATTTCTGTCCCCATTTTTCACAGTTTGCACTATGCGATTTGTTCCTTTAATTGGTTTGAATGTCTTTAAGAATTCGATACGGGAAAACAGTTCAATCGATAAATTTGAAATTTTATAGGAATATTAGTGGCATATATATATATATATGAAATATAATTATTCTCTGATGAATGTTTGAAAAGCAGCTAAAGATATTTAAAAAGTCGTTTTTTGACCTTTTCATAATTAACAGTAAGAGGCCAAACAAATAGTAATTTTAAAGTTTTGAAAAGATCTTATAGAAAATAAATTCTAGTTTTCAAAACTGCCAGTAGAAGCCGTGGCGTGATGGTGAGTGCGATTGACTGTCATGCTGGAGGTCTAGGTTCGATCCTCAGCTTCACCACCTAATAATTTTTAAAAATAAAAACGGTCACTGCCTCTTGAGGGGAATTGACAAAACCTCCAAGCCGTTCCTCCAATTAGCCGTTCGGATTCGGTGATAAACTGTACTAAGGCTCCTCCATTCCTGCAGACACGCACACAGGTTATATTCTTAAGCTGTTGTGCCAGCAAATTTATCTTTTTTTCTTCTGAAAAAAAATTGTACACCAACAAAAAAGACGACATTAAAGCCTCTTCCAAAGCAACGTAAATATTCGGCGCGACGAACGAAAACAACAATAACAACACGTGGTTGTCAAACAAAACAACACGTTGTTATTATTGTTTTCGTTCGTTCCTCCAAATATTCTCGTTGGTTTGGGAGAGCCTAAAGCCCTAAATGTTGAATATGTTGTCAAATCAATTCATTTAATTTGTTAAAAAAAATTGTCAAAGAAAAATACACTTTTCAACAAAAATAAAAACAAATAAAATTTTTGACTCTTGCTGTTTCTTCTGATTGCGCATTAATGGTACATAAAAAAAAATCATTTGCTAAAATTTATCAAAACAACAAACTTTAAGTTTTGGAATGCTTCTAATTTTATCTCAATATGATCACTTTTCACAGAGATACAGCTCTTCAAAACACACAAAAAAAGGGATTTTTTTTGTGTTTCCACAATTTTTTGACTAGTGTATTTTCAAAAAAAGGGGTTTAATAAAATCTGTAATCAATACAAAACTACAAATTGTCTTTATAAATACAAAAACAATGACACCAAATGAAACAAATTATCAGATCGCACTCCCGGGTTTTGATTTTTTTAATTTTTTGATTTGCTGCAAGCAATTTGAATGATTTATTATCTACTATTATTATCAAATTATATTTTTTCACTTTGATATGTGTAGCAAATCATCGATAATAAATACATTTTGCGATTAATCTTTTTATTTTTGTTTAATAAATTTTATGCAGAATGTTTTTCATTAGATGCGAAAAAAGGCTAGAGCGTCAAGGTTGGCTGAAATAACGAAAAAATAATAATAACATGGGTGGGTTTATTTCTCCCTACCTTGGGCGTGAGGAACAATTTTCTAAACACACAAATTAATAAAAATCAGCGGCAGCACCCATCACGAATGTTTGCTTTCTTTTTGACCAGAAATCTATTCTTCAATTTGTCTTTCATTAAATCAACTTCTTTTAGTAAAAAAATTTTGAAATAATTAATTTTTAAAGACTCAAAATTTAAAAAAATTCAAAACGGTTAGTTAATTTATATTTTTTTTTTTCAAAATGTTGCGTTATTTTTTTTAACCTTGACCTCCTGCATGACCATTATGCCACGGCTCTTAATTTAAATAATCAATGCATGGTGTTAATAATTTTGAGTCCAACATTAAGAACCATGCTAAAATGCCTTTTAGTTTTTTAGGATTTATTATTTTGAGCTTGAAAATTATTTTTTTTTATTACTTGATTTAAAAAGAGCAGCAAAAAATGATTTTTGGCTATCCCATGACATTGTTAGTGCTTTCGTGGTTTGTTCAATATTTAATTCAATATTTACTTTAAGTCTTCATGTAATGGTTATTACTTAAAACCTTTAAGGATGTTGCATTGAGTTATATAGGCCAATAATATTAAGGGATTCCTTAGATAAAGAATTCTTATAGCCGAATCATTAGTTTTTTATTTAAGCTTGACGAAATCGCTAGCCAAGACTTTTTAAAATGTTAGAAATGTATAACTTTTAGCCAATATGAGAAGGGATCATTATTTAATCAAGAACCTTTAAAAAATAATTTATAAATAGAATTTCATTCAAAATTGAAACTTACCACGTAAAAAACTCAACAAAAATGAGCTTAAAGAAAATATAAATACACATCAACAAAATACTTTAAACTTATCAGAAAACTGTTTCATTTAACAAAACATTCCATACAATAATGTTCAATGTTATTTTTATAAAATTGTATTGCAAACAATTTAACCATAACATTAGAAGACAAATATAAAACTCTCCATTCTGATCCATAACCAAGAGTTAAAGTGGTCTATTTAAAGAACTTTACAGAATAAAATATAAAAAAAAAAAAAAACACCTAAGGATATATTTTTATTTGTATATTCACTTGAAATCTCAATTGCTCGTTCAATCTTTTCATCTGTGTCGGTACATTATTTTTATAATAAATTTCCCTTCGACCGATGGCGACGTATATTATGTACTTTGAATTGTCCTTAGAAAAGGACCTCCGTCGTGTCGGTAAGTGACACACATGAAGTAAACCTAAAAAAAAGTAATATTGCTTGGACAATCGATAAGATTTTACAAGTAATCACACAACAGTGCTGTCTACCATCAACTTGAAAAATAAGGTAGCTTTGCTAAAGGAACAAATTTAAATTTTTATTTTCATGTTCAAAAATGGATGAATTTGTTTAAATATTGTTTCCGTCCCAATTCTTAACAAAATTAGTTCTTATATACTTTTATTAAGAAAATAGAAATAAATTATTTTTATTTATAAGTTGTGCAAATGTGATACAATATTTAATCAGTGTTTAGCACTTTTAACTCGCTGATTTCGGTAGATTAACTGAGGTAACACGATAGCTCAAGGTTCAAATAAGGCTAATATCTAATTACATACATGCCTGAACCATTATTGAAACTCAGTTAATCCGTTAATACCGGTGAACGAAAATTCCTGAAATACTAATCAATATTTTAATTAGGTACAACTGAAATTTAAATAAGTAGAGTTTGGGTCAAAATATTATTAAAAATAGTTTTGTGATTTAATTTTTAACTTGCAACTGACTTAATCCGAAAGATTCGTCAAAACCAAAAAAAAATGCAAAAACTGCAATTTTACAAATAAGTATCTCGCTTATAAAGATCACATCTCATAGATATCAATGTCTATACAAACACACGCTGCACCAAATGTAATGCTATTAAGACCATCAGCTTACAGGCTATGTGAAAATGAAACAAAAAAATGAAAAAAGAGGCTGGGTTTGACCCACACTGATAACTTCCCATTGATTCCCTTTGAAACTCGAGACCCGATGTTATTTTTTATAAGAAAATTACTAATTAAAAATCTTCGAACTTATCAGTTGTGCAATCAAGGGAAGGCTGTTTGCTCTTAATATATGCGACACGAAAAATTTCAACAATTATTAGCACTTTCTTTTGCAGTTTTTTTTTTTTTTTTGGCCTAGAAAAAACCCATTAATTGAATTTTTTTGTACAAACCTTATCAATTACTAATTATGGTATTGTGTGTAGACTAAAATTATCTGGGAGTTGATATCATTGGTTATTCTCGAGACATTCGAGCCGAAAAACATCTTTTAACAATTTTTAGCATTTTTTTTGCAGTTTTTTTTTGCCTAGAAAAGGCAATTGAATTTGAATTTTTTTTTAAAAAACTTTATCAGTTACTACTTATTGCATTATGTGTAGACTAAAATTATCCGGGAGTTGATATCATTGGTTATTCTCGAGACATTCGAGCCAAAAAATATTTTTTTAAACAATTTTTAGCATTTTTATTGCAGTTTTTTGGCCTAGAAAAAAAAACCGTTAATTAATTTTTTTTTAAAACCTTATCAATTAATAAATATGGTATTGTGTGTAGACTAAAATTATCCGGGAGTTGATATCGTTGGTTGTTTTCGAGATATTCGAGCCGAAAATTTTTTTTAGCAATTTGTAGCATGTTTTTTGCAGTTTTTTTTGGCCTTTTTTCTTTTGAATTTTTTCAAAAACTCTACCGATTCTCATTTATTATTTTGTGTATTAAATAAAATTAACCGGTAGAAGTTAATATCTTTGTTTGTTCTCAAGATATTCGATATTTTTAAACAATTTTTAATGTCTTTTTTTTAATTAAAAAAAAAAACTGCGGATTGTTTTTTTAAGTACTTGATATGAAAATCGGAAGTTTTTCCCAAATGGGGATCTATTTTATGGATTTTTGGGGACATATTCATTTAATTTTAAAATTGAGGGGTTATTTATGATGAAATAAATCCCCAAATTCAACTATGAAATAAGTCCCCAAATTTGGGTATACTTATTTCTTTGAAGAAATAACAAAATTACGGCGTTACAGAGTTATTTCATTTTTTGATTGGGGAGTTATTTCACGGGGAGTTATTTCACGGAGTCCAGCTTAATAAAAGAAACAAAAGCCTACAAATCTATACATAGATGTACAGACCGAAGGACAATATGACGAAATCTATCACTGTTCTAAAATTCCCCATCATATCATAACAATGTTAGAATTTAAGCTTCCGGAAATGTTTATCCACCCAAATTCAATACTTTTCCTTATTATCGATTATAAAATTTTCTTAGAATACACTACACATTGCAGTTATTCCAATCGGGACACCGCTGCGCTGGTCACACATGCATAGAACGCAACGGTTACAACGCTAACGATAGAAAATAAATCTAGTCAACCATAAAACGACAAGGGAATCGTGTCCAATCGCCTGGCGATTCCATCTTCTCGAGATGTTCATACGTACAAAGGAAAGAATACAAAAGGAATAAGTACCTACTTGAATACTGAATGAAGGAATTCCTTTATTTCCTATAGATGACCGACCATTTCTATTGAAAATTCTATCCGCATTATAAAATTATAATAAAAAGTTTTGAAGACTATCGTGGATGGACATAGAACGAATGAACCTCAATAATTCCATTTCCATTTTCTATAAAGACTTTTTTTTTAACTCTGTGGTATTCACACCCGTCATATACTTTAGTTTGAATAAAGGAGAAAGAGGAGAACAAGGACTTTTCTTTATATTCTCGAAAAATATTGGAGCATAAATGTTTAATTTGCATTGTCGGATTTTGATTTTCCAAACCAGAGAGTGTGGTCCTGTGAGAGATGAAATCTTCGAAAAGATTCCCAAGACAATTTCAAGTAATTGAATAATACAAACATAAGAGTGTGGGCAATGAAGGCGCAGCATTCAAGTGGAAGGATAAAATCATAGAGGCGATTCAATTTTGAATTATTTTTACCATCCGAAGAGTTTTTATGGATATGTTTTTTTTTTTTTTTTTTTTACTATTTTTCTTCTTTTTTTTCAATTTATTTATCTTCGTTCCTATTTTTGAGTGTGTATACAGATTTTGAGAGGTTTTTGTTTCACTTTATTGTTTCCGGATGACAAGAGATACCGGATGTGTGCCTTTTCTTAGCCTTTCCCAAAAAAACACAGTCGGTAAGTTCATTCTGAAATAAAAAGCTATTCAAATAGAAAATTTTTCCTTTCCGTTTCCCAATTCTTTAAGTTACAATCACCCTTTTTTAGTAACACATATGATAGTGAATATGAACATGGCTGGATCACAAATTTTACTCATAGTGTAACTATGGGAGGGGGGGACATTGAAAATTATATGTATTTGCTAATGGGAAACAAAAACATGACTTGTCTTTATAATTTATGTTTTGTCTCCTATTTTTGAATTAGAATTTCACAAGCTATTTTATACCTGAAGCTTTTGGCTCTGATTCCATTTCTCAGGAAAATCAAATATGTTTGGCTAGTAAAAATGCTACTTGATTCAAATGCAGTTGTTAAACAATTAAATCTACACTGGATTGATCCTAAACTGGATGATCAAGTGACCATCGATAGTGCAGTGCGTGGTGCACTTGGGCCATCAGAGACGCTTGGTGTATGGTTCGAGTCCCAGTGACGGCAAAAAAGTTTTTCAAATAAAATTGAACATAAATAGACTAAGCACCACTAAAGAAGTCTGATGATCTGCCTGACGACCGTGAAATAACTATAACTCCAGCCTATAGAACTTGGTGGTATAGATCACTCAAGTTGTTGTTCTTTTATTCAAACCTTCAATATTAATATGATGGTGCAAAAGCTTTGCAGCCTACACTGCGCTTGTGTTATCACACAAAAAAAAAAACACTTTTTAAAATAATTTTCGTTTAATTAAAAAAGTCACAGGTTCGTAATAAAAGGTCAGATAGTTTCTAATTGGAAAGTCGAAGATTTTTTTAAATATTAAAAAAAAAAAATTTCAAGGTCATAGCGATTTTAAGCACTTCATTTGTGCTGATGGATGGTTAGTCTTTAACCAAAATCTGACAAAATTTAGACCAGTACCTGCCCATGTCCTGTAACCCTAACATCAATAAAATTTATTTAGAAACGATGAAAACTGAGATTTGTTCCATTTTCTTATTTTAGTTGAATAAGAAAAAAAATATAAAATTCCAAGTACATAGTGCCTACCACAGTTGTCATTGAAAATATTTCTTAAAGGCGCCAATCTAGTTCGTTTCGATCCTGTGTAAGAATGTTCTGTATGATATAGTACCTCTACGTATTGGTCGTCTTTTAAATGGGTTAAAATCAAGAAGTTTGTATATGAGTTTTTAAGAGTAAAATAAATAAATGAACACAACCATCAGTGACCAATGTCCATATACAGTTTTTTTGTCCGAATTTCAGTTTTATTAACTTTTTTTTTTTTATTAATTTATTTGGCTTTGGTTTTATTGTGGCTATGAGACTGAATGGACAAAACATTGTTTTATTTTTTTTTAAGAAATAATCGATTTTTATAACTCTTCGACTTTATGATACATACTTCAAATTTATTTGATGCCAGAGAGAGAGAGAGAGAGAGAGAGAGAGAGATAGGACGGGTTAACTTAACCCTTACCATACATATAAAATTTTTATTTGATGAAGTAAATGCAAATACAAATCTATTCAATCTTCAAAAGAAAAGCTACTTAAGGCTTTTTTGAATATTAAGTGAAGTATTGTACTAAAATTGTATATCTCTCGTATTCAAAATTGAATGGAAATATTTTGATTTGACTGTTATTTAGTAAAATTTATTATTGACATAAATTGAGCTGGACCCTATTTCACAGAATAACATCTCGTAGATTTTCTGTTATGTATGTATGCCTCTTAGGCAAGGCGCGCACTGAAGTGGTGACGAAGTGGAGCGGTAGTGGTGTAGCGAGTGGCAGTGGAGTGGTATGAAAGTGATTTAACGCACACGGCGGTGGCAAACTACGTATGGTGCCAACGGTTCATCAGTTACAATGTGAATTTATTTTGCTATTTTAAAATTTTAGAGACGACCTAATTAAGTCAAAAATCACAAGCATCTTTTACAGTAAAAAAAATCCACTTCTTCACAACTTGCTTTCCACTTGAAAATAAAACATGTTGAAGGTAAGTGGCACCAAGCTGACACCACATCACCTGTGCAAAATATCATGCCAACGCCACTTCACTTTGATAAGCGCCTCTACTTCGCTGCCACTCCATCGCCAAGCCATTAGGTAAGGAGTGGTATAGTGGCGTGGTGACAAAGTAGCATGTGGAATTGGTAAAACCTATGTAATCAAATTAAGACGCGCCCGTCAAAGTGCAGTGGCGGTGGCATGATATTTTGCAGGTGATGTGGTGTCAGTCTTCTGCTACATATCTCGAACATGTTTAATTTTCAAGTGGCAAGTGAGTGGGGACAAAATAGATTTTTGTACTATATACGAGTATGCTTGTGATTATTGACTTATAGACCGAGAGCTGCTGAACGTATTTTGTCACCTCAGTGCGCGTTAAATCACGTTCATATCACTTGGCCGCCACTCCATCGCCAAGCCACTTGTTTGCCACTCGCTTTTCCTTTACCACTCCACTCCGTCAACACTTCAGTGAGCGCCTTGCCTTAGGTCTCCACTCTACTGCCATTCGCTACTCCAATACCACTTCAATTACTCACCACTTCAGTGCGGCGCCTTGCCTTAGAGTAGGCTCAACGAGATAATTGGTTCTCAACGAGCTTTTGCGTTATTAATAAATTTATTAATTTCATTTTAAAATGTTGACATATTGAATAATTCAAGCTATTTACTCAAAAATGTTTGTGTTTTTATTTAACGCACCTCTGTCGAGTACTTATACCGTGATCATTAAGACTTAAGGTACATTTTGTACAAAAATTTTCGGTCTCATTTCGTACCATCCGAAATAATTGTGTAGTTAAAGACCTTACATACATAGTACCTTGGATCCTTGATACATACATCTTGAATTATTAAAAAAAAAAACGCACATATTTCGTATCTAAATATAGACACATACAAATCGATCGACGGAAATCATTAGCTAAATACACATTTTAAAATCGATTAAAAGAGTTTCTCTTATGTTCTGTGATAAATCTACATAAAAAATTATCAAAGAACTTTCTGATTTATCCTTCTAACACCATGAAACAGTCCAATATATTCTCATTCAGCAAAACTACTCACTCAGCATAGCTAAAAAAAATATAAGGCAACTGTTATTCATGTTGCAGTTGTAGACATTGTATATGCGCCAAGCCGCTTAAAAATGATTTCCCGCACAAAAATATACAAGTCCGAACTCCCAATCACTTCTTCCACCATTTCTCTATGTTATTTTGGTCGAATCGATTCCACTTGCACATCGTCAGTCTTAACGAGGAGCAAAGAGAAGCCCAAGGCTGACTGGTCATTGGACAAGCAAATAGAACACAATAACATTCCGAATAGTACCTTCATATATGTATATAAGTGTTGTACCTATATAGATCTAGATAGTGCAGATTGCAGAAGCTATTATATGAATTCTATGAATTCATCCTATATATCGTCCATCATATCGCAGAGTCATTCTGATGCTAAGCCTCTGGCTCTAGTTCCGACTTTGTCCTGTTTTTTTTTTTCAATTTTTGTCAGTTTAAAAGTTCGTGTGTGGGATTGTGATTCTTCTTTCGGGCACATAAATTCCAAATGAAAATTGCTCCACTTTCACGAGCAATAAACGAAAACACCATCGAACATGAAATCGGACGGCTTTTTCCAATTGTTTTCAAAAAAAAAAGCAAAACAAAAATCTTCATCTCTAAAGTTGAACGAACATCTATGTGACTTTACTATCGAGATTTGTAGAGTTTTTTCTATTTGCTCAATAATTTTTTTTTTTGAGGAAAGTTTTAAAAATACACCTTGGACAAGAATACGAAGAACAAAAGATTGACAAAGCGAATATATGAAAAAAAAAAAAAAAAGTTTCGAGTGAAACTTAAGTGCTACACATGGTCGTACGTTTTTATTTTAGCAGAAATACATACATATAATTATCTTTTACCAAAATCTCAGATTTCTTAACTTATAAAAAATTAAATAGTTTTAGTTTAAAAAAAAATCTTCATAATAATACTAATTTTTAGGCTGAAGTTATAGTTATTTCACGATGACTAAATCTGTCAACAAACACTTTTTCATTGAAATCGACTCATGCGGTTTTGATTAAATTCAATACATATACATATTTAAGCTATTGCCTCTTATTATTCTTTGGATAAATAAGTATTTTTTGATTATTTATTTCTCTAACTTAACTTAAAATATTGTAAAACTATTCATTTGATTAAAAAAAAAACTATGTATGGGAGCCTACGTTTTAAATTTATGTTAAAAATAAAATTACTTACAACCAGCGTTGCCAACCACTTTGGGCAAAATAATACCTCACTTGAGAAAAAAAGATGCCTTTTTCAATTAAAAAAAGCCTCACTTAATTTTTTTTAATTAAACAAACAAAATCTTTTAAATAAAAAAACACTTCTTTATTGAAAACAACTTAAATAAATCACAATAAACATCTTATTAAAGGTACTTATCGTCCTGTTCCCTAAAATCAACCATATTTCTTATATTTAATAAATAATGACATAAGGAAAATGCAGTGTAAGCGGTATTATCTACTGCTTTTTAATGAGTTCGCCATTTCCTTTAGCATCAAAAGTGACTCACTCAAAAGGAAATCGCAAGAAAATTTGTCTTGCACTTTCGATGAAAAAATTTATACAGTTTTCGAGAAATAACTTTAAATCGCATGCATTTAACGTTGAAGAGTTGACAGCAATGCATGCAACCACTTTTCCTCCCAAGTATATCTCCTAACGGCAAAAAAATTTTCTGTACTATCATTGGAAAATTGTGAATAGTTTGAAGGTAGATATACAAATTCTTTTAGAAAGTAGTAATATATAAATAAATAAATTAAATGAAGAAGAACGAATAAAATTTAAAAAAATGTAGTTTGTATGAAATGAAAAAAAAGGCTTTTTGAAAAAAATAAACCTCAAAGCCTCAGGCAGTGAAATAATGCCTAAAAGGCATACAAAAAGCCTCAGTTGGCATCGCTGCTTACAACTTACAACTCTCAACCATTCCCGTGTGCGTGTCTGCAAGAATGGATGGGACCTACAATTTATTGCCGCATCCGAACGGCTAATGTAAGCGGCACTTTTCTATGATAAGAGATTCTCTTGGAGGTTTTGTCAATTCCTCGCAAGAGGCTATAATGTATTATTTTAAATATTATTAGGTGGCGAGGCTGGGGATCGAACCTAGACCTCCGGCATGACAGTCCATCACTAACAATCACGCAACGGCTATACTAAATTTATGTGTGTGTAGAATTTCTAAAAAATGAAGGCTGTTTCACAATGCGACGAGAAAACGAGACGTCAGCGTGATGAGATCTCTTCGCAGTTTCTCTCTCTTAAAAAAGAATTTTAAACAGTGAAATAATACATAATCAAGCAATTGGCGTCGTCTCGTCACGTCGTAAAGTTCGAAAAATTGAAAAAAAGACGCAACGTGAGGACGAGAAATACTTTATTATGTATTATTTCGTTGTTTTAAATTCGTTTTAAAGAGAGAACAACTGCGAAGAGATCTCGTCACGCTGACGTCTCGTTTTCTCGTCGCATTGTGAAACAGCCTTGACTTAAAATGTAAATAAAATTATTAAAAATCAACACGCGCAATTCAATAATGTGAATATTTTTAGAGAAATAAAATTTCAAAGTACCTAAATATTTTTGAAAAAATCGTAATTGTTTTCAAGTTGATTCTTTTCAAAAAATTGCATAATATTTCATTGTTTCTTCCGATATTCAATGCTCTTATAAATTTTTAGTCAAATACTAAAAAGAAGATGTAAACATCTTTTTTAGCTTCTGAGTTTTTTTTTTTTTTATAAAAAATTAGTGCCTATACTTTTTATATTGCTTGTTTGTTTTGTTATGTTTATGACGCCAAAAAATTACTATTCGTAATATATGAATAGTAATCCTTTTTTTGGATTTTTAGGGAAAAAGTAAGAGCATTGATAATCAAAAAAAAAAAAAATAGTGGCACTTAGGCAGTCGGACATAATCCTGAAATCCAGAAAACCCAATATCTGTGTATAAAACCCAAAATCCTGAAAACCCAAAATCCCGAAAACCCAAAAGCTCGAAATTTTAAAATACTGAAATTGAAAATATATTTTCTTCAAATTTTTTAAGAAAGAACTCATATTGTCTTCTTGGTGTTATTTTCATAGAAAAAAAAAAACAAAATAATTGTATAAAAAAAGATAGGATATAAAACCAAACTTTATAAATAAGAAAAGTAGTGCAGACAACGAAGAAAAAATAAATGCAAAAAAATCATACAGTTTGAGTTATTTTTTTAAGTGCTAGGGGTGACCCTCAGGTCCCACGTCCAACATACCAAAAGTCCCTAGCCCAGGACCGCTGGCTTAAGGCAGTAGAGGGGGTTAAGGGTCCCTTTTTTAGTTTTTCGAGAATATTTTGAAAACCAGGCGTATAAGTGGAAAAGTTTGTACTACAAAATTAAAATAAATTGATTTTTTTTACAAAAAATGTGTTAATCATATTTTCGCTGGGAGCAAGACTAAGGGAGATGCGGGGTAGATAAATGTCAAGAAATCTAAAAAATCAGTCATTATAACTTATAAAGTTTAGTGTTTATTGATCAAATTTACGCAGAAATAACAGAAAAAGTAAGTATATATTATTATATTCAAAATTATTCCATTGACGAGTTGGGAGAGAGTGTAGGGGCTTGAAGCAGGTATTGAGGATTAAAATTTCCTAATTTAATTTATTTGCTAAAATGTTTGAATTCATATGAAAAATAATGTTTATTCAAAGTTTAAAGTATAATGGGTGTTTCCAAGCTAATTTTTAGACATGTACTAAGAAAAAAACACGGAGCCTTCATGTCTAATTTCTTGCAATTATTTTTTGTAAAAAAATACTATAAAATCTTTTACGTAATCGTTTTTTTTTTTTAACCATCCCATAATATACCTTTATAAAATTTATCATCTTGCTAGATTGCATAGTAAAAAAATCTAAAACGAGCCGCAAGATAAAAAAGACCTCGGAAAGAAATAAATTCTGGTCCTGTCTAGCTCGTAGGTCCATATTGTGAAGGAAATTCAAATTCAAATGAAATTCCTCTCGCGAGTCGTCTCTTCTCCGCACATTCTAGTCTTTGTTGGACGTTTACTTGACCGTTCACAGTTTTTTTTTTTTTTTTTCATCTAACTCTAGCTGCAATTTGTTAGCGAACCTTCTTTTAGCTTTAGTCCTTTTCATTTCTGTGTTTGCGGTATGTGGTAAATCCACGAACATATCCCAGTTCTTCTTGTCCAGCATCAGTACTGGAGAGAGAGCAATGCCGTAAATAGCTAGAGGCGCGTTAGTGGTGGCTTCGTCTTTTGCTTGTTCGTTGCTTTATGGTTTGGTGTCATAGTATAGTTGGTGTTCGGTGTAATGTCCTCTTTGTTCACCTCATGTCGTGTGGTTTGTAAATTTTCATGTACCATTTAAAGTGTTTTATGCGGTTGAGAATTGTGTATAGATGTTTGTTCAGGCTAAGGCTAAAGGCACAGGCTCTCACATATCCTTGGAGCTCTAATACCATAATGTGACATATCCTGTGAATAGCGCCATACTATCCCATGTTTTTCCATATACATACATGAATATCTATATGCTTCCCTTACTCATATCCTTTGCATATCGAATCCCTAAGCTTTTGATAAAGGTATGCTGCTTTATCCCCGGTTGGCAAAATATTCACATGGTTGGAGAATAGCATCAGGAATGTTGATGGAAACAGCTATGTTCTTGATGTTTACCTGAATGACACAATTGAGGTGAGAATCTGACGCTTGAAGTTTAATTGTTGTTGCTATCGTAGTCGTATGGTGCTATCACTGCTCCAGGGCTTAGACGACACTTTCTGCATAAATAGGTTAAAAATAAGTTTAAGTTGATCAAGGTTACTTGTGAAAACGTTTGTCTTTAGATAGCACACTGAAGTTGTTTGCTTATATGAAGTAAGGAAGGCACTAGTTAGATGGAATAGAAGGACAGAAAAGAATAATTTTGTTTGTTGGTCAGAATAATTAAATGAATAAATGCCGAAGAAAGGAAAAAATTAATTAGTGGCTGAAATTTTATATGGATATTGGTATGGTGGGACTTTTTACAAAGTAAGAAAGTTCCTCACCGTTCCCATGACAACTAGATAAGTAGCAAGGGGTAAAAGATCATGAAAATATTTGTAGGTCATGAAACTATTTTTATCGCAAATTAAAAATAAAATAAATTTGGTAGCACAACGGCTCATGAAGAACCAGGACCTAGTGACATACAACTCTCAACCATTTCTGTGTGCGTGTCTGCAGGAATGGAGGGGACCAACAGTTTATTGCCAAATTTGAACGGCTAATGTGAGCAGCACTTTTCTATGGAGTTTGTGTCAATATTCCTCGCAAGAGGCAGTAGCTGTTTTATTTTAAAATCTATTAAGTGGCTAGCCTGAGGATCGAACCTAGACCTCCGACAGCTTCTAACTATTTTTTTTCTTGTAAAACCCTGTTTTTCTTGGACTAACCTGCATGGAGAATAAGGTGTGTGCTTATTGTCGGATCATTCATATGAATTTCATTATCTTCTACAAATGTCAAGGCATGTGTTATGTACCGTGAAGTTGGGATTTGTCGATCAATGGGAAGTGAATCTCCTTATGGGCATTCAAATAATCACATACATTCATATATCCACAACTGACACTCTGAGGTAGGTTGTTCACTTTTACCAACTGGGATGAGACCAACGAACCAACCACTGGGTGTATTAAAGCTCAATGAACATCTGTAGCTCACTGATCACATAATCTTAACTCTAAAGGTCGCGCTGTGGATAATGAACCCTAAAGGCTGATTTCCAATGGATAGAGACGCTTACGTATACGTTTACAAACTTAACGAACGCGTCGACATGACAGACGACTTGCAGAGAACCTGAAAATCAAAATGAACCTACATAACTGTAATTTCGAATTCCTTTCAACAAACTATTCCATTATTTTTTAAACAAAATCGATTTTTTTCTTTCAATAAAAGGAATTTGTCCAGAAAAACCGATTTTTTCTTCTAAATAAATCGATTTTTTTTGTTGAAAGGAATTCGAACATTATTTTAACTGTCAAAACTCACGCTGAAGTTGATTTTTTTAACTTTAACGTTGAGGTAGCTTATGTTACGTTGGTTTGTGTACATGCTAATAGGTGCCAAATCGTAACATAACACCCAACGCGTCATTGTAAACAATTTGCTTAAATTGCTATGTGTGAGCTTTCGCGTTGAAAGAAAAATCTGTCAAAGCGACGCCCAACGCGGCATTGGAAATCAGCCTTTAAATTGCTATGTGATGTGAGCTTTCGCGTTGAAAGAAAAATCTGTCAAAGCGACGCCCAACGCGGCATTGGAAATCAGCCTTAACGGGAATGTTTGCTAAAACTTCACATTTTTATTATTTTAATGAACTTATAGTATTTTTTTTTCCAAAATTGTTGTTTGTGCACATGATTCAATTGAAATGTTATTAATTAAAGTAATCTTATGGTCGATCAATTCAGATGACGTTTTGCTCAACCCATAATTTGGGCAGTAAGGGCGGCGCGGCGTAGTGGATTGACTGTTTACTTGTTTAATACCTTATTTCTCACTGCACTGTACGTAACAAAATTCTTTCCTTTGTGTCTGTTCTTTCTAACTAATGAAAATCAGGTTGAAAAAGAATTGAGGTGTAAAGTTAAAACAATAGTAATAATAGCCGCGTTTTATTTTCTACGGATCTGGATCAGGATCATTTTTTAACACGTAATATAAAAACAATTCGGGATCCTGCTCTCTATCTATGGATCTATTTCAAGGATCTAAACATTAATTCTTACTCTGGAGTGTAGATGGCTTATTTAATTGTAGTGTAAAGAAAAGAGACAGGAAACAACTGAAAATAATTAAAACGTAAGTAAAAAAGAGATGTCCATATAACACTGCTGTCATTGTGATCCATATCGTTTTAATTTCAAGGGATGATTCTGATCCAGATCTGTAGATAATAAAACGCGGCTAATAATTATTAAAAAGAGGCTGGGTTTGACTCACGCTGATAACTTTGCATTGGTGTCCTTCGAAACTCGACACCCGATCTTATTTTGTATAAGAAAATTACCAATTAAAAATCTCCGAAAAACTTACCAGTTGTGCAATATCAAGAGAAGGCTGATTTTTAAATAAAAGAAAAAAAAACTGTGGTTTGATTTTTTTTAAGTATTACCAATTTTTCACTGCGTCATTATGCATAGAATGAAACCAGGCCGAAGTCGATAGCATTATTCGAGAAACAATCCATTTTACATCTTTTTTGTTTTTTTTAAATTACTATAATAAAAAACCGCAAATTGAATTTTTCTGAAAATCCTTTCTGCATGTTATGGGCTTATTATCTATAAAATAAAATTTATTTGAAGTCGATATCTCTATGCGTTCTCGAAATATTGTCGGCGAAAAAAAGCTTCCGAACGTACGAACGTACATGGTAAATAGACATCTCTCTAAAAACCATGTAATCCGACTCCAGAGACCTCGAAACGTCGAGAAATATCAAAATTTTCAATTTCAAAAATCGGACCGATTACAATAACTTCCAATGGAAAGTTAAAAAAATAGTTTACTAAGCTATTTTGTTGATAAAATTTTAAACGAAAAATATTTTCCCTCAGTTGTTTAGGTCACAATATTTTCAGTACTGAATGTACTCTTCTCGACAAGAGTTATAATTTAGAAAAAAAGAACAATGATTTATGCAAACAAATTAGTAAAGTATGAGCACTTTTGATGAAGAAGTTAAGTCTACTACTAGCATCTAAAAGAGAAAGGTAGGTAAGTGGCAGTATTAAAAACTTGTAGTCCTTCTCCGGGTTTCGAAGGAGTTCAAGTTCTTCAAACTGAAAAGAAAACTTCAAAGGGATACACCCGAAACTCTTCAAAATATAAACAACAAAAACTATGTCCATGAATCAAAAGCAGGATACACAGAATATATCAGTTGTTATCTTCTACTACTTCCAGGTTACATCATAAATTATTACAGCTACTTCCTGCTTTTATAAAACAAAATTTTCACCCTATCGCTGTAAATTTGTATACTTTTCTCTTTCAATTCATTGAAAACTGAAATATTTTATATTTTATAACACGAAGTTTACTGAAGCACAAATCTTATTCAACTCAACGTCGAACACTAAGAATCCTTTAAAATTTGATTGCTTTTAAAAATAAGTTGATTCCCAATTTTTTTTTTAACTGCTGCATTGCTGCATTTTTATAAGATTTATTTCTTTTTATTTTTCCACCAAAAAAACGTGCTCTCTTCATTTTTGTCTACCCAACTTACATATTTCTTTTCTCGTAAAATGTCAATTATAATGACGTAAAATTATTATCAAAGTTAAATAAATAAAACTCTAGACTCTGTCGCAAGTGCCTGCTCTTGTGACTCAATAATTCAATAATTCGTATCTTAATGTAGAGGGTTCTTTATAGTCTTGTTTTCACTATCAAGAGGAAAATATATTTAAAATAGTACAAATAAACATAATTGTTTTAACTTTTTATTTTCTGAAGAGAAAAAATACTCACTCCAAATCTCTCCAAATGATTCAAAATTTTTTACTAAATAAATATGTACAAAAAAAAAAAAAAAAATAAAACGATTGCAAAAAGAATCAAATTGCCAAGAAGATAAAAAAAACTTAAATTCCTGCATTATACATTTCTCAATATAAACAGAGTAACGGATTTTGTTTTTGCTGCCTTATACTTGAAATTCGAAGCCAATTAGAGGGTGGTCGAACCATAATGCACGATGTTAATTGTGAGTCACACCTTAACCTCAAGTTTTTTGCTCAACTTAATTTGACATTTCTTTGTTTCAGTGTTTGACAAATTCAACCATGGAAAGGAACAGAATTGAGCAGCCCGTTAAGATTGTTGAAGCCTTTTACGAAAATGGGCGTTCAAATCAAAATTCATTTCGTTCACTTCGTGATTTTTTTGGTCAGCATAATCGACCAAATGTGTCCACAATCGGTAAAATTTTGCGCAAATTTCAATACAACGGGTCTGTGCATGCTCGCCCAGTTCGTTGTGCGGAAAACATTGGTATTGTTCCCGATAGTGTGGCAGAAGAGCTGTCAACCTCAACTCGTCGGTCGCCGTGCCCAACAATCGCGAGATGATAACGGACTTCTTGTGACCAGAAATTGAGCATAAGGACCATGGGCTTCCAACAGGATGGTGCCACTTGCCACATAGCCAATGAAATAATGGCTTTTTTGCGCGAGAAATTCAATGTTAATTGGCCGCCACGATCATGTGATTTGACACCGTTGGACTTTTTTCTTCAGGGATATTTGAAAGAAAAAGTGTACGTTAATGAGCCAAGAACAATTCAAGAGCTAAAGGATGAGATAATTCGGCACATAAACAACATTGAACTTCAATTATATCTCAGTCATTGAAAATATGGGTAGAGTTATGACACCGAAGCCGTGGCGAGCATTTGGCCGATATTTTGTTTCACGCATAATTGTCCAAGATCCATCTATCATAATAAAAAATATTAAGATAATTCTCTGAATTTTTTTTGTTTTGTTAGCGTTTTCGTTGGACCACCCTTTACTTTTAAACTGAAAACATATTCTTGAGTTGCAGAAACCAACTCAAAACTTTGCGTAGCGAGACTTAGTTGCGCATTTTTGTTTAATTTAAAGTTTTCTTTTTTTTTTTTTAACTAAACCAATACTTCACTTTTCAATAAAATGAATACTTCGCATAGTATGCCAGATAGTATAAAGATGCATATACATACATATATTTTTATACTCCCATTGGAAATGGGCTGCACTTCCACTCATGGTTAATTGATTAAAAAATGTTCGCCCCAAGTGTTTTCCATGGATGGACGATGGACTCTGCTTAAACATTCCACCGGAGTTTACTTTCTGACCTCTACGTCTACCTCTCAGCCTCAACGAAAAGTTAAAACTCTGAAAATTTTCATAAATATTTCTCGTTGTTTTATTTTTAACGACTCATTTAAAATTTTTCTCTTAAAACCACCGAGGATAATGAGTGGAAAATAAGTAACAAAACAAAAAAAAAAAAAAAATAAAGGGAACCATTGTTGTATACATGAAAAACAATGCCTACGAAATTATTAATTTTTTATTATTATTGCAGTTGAACTTTCACGCATTTCAAGTATGTATCTTGAATTTCCTCAAATTAAAAAAAAAAAAGAAGAAAAATATCCACAGTATCTGTTGCGAACCAAACTAAAAGGTAATCCATTAATTGAAATATTATTCAGTAGTTCAGAACTCAGCAAAGGACTCTTCATTGCGATAAACTTAAATGCGAGGATTTTTCAACATTATTTTGTCCATTCTTAATTATGTGCCACACATTTACAATAATAAAAACCAAAAAAAAAGTATGTAGGTAGGTAGATGCCTGCCGGTTAAAAGGAAGACTTTTAAATTGCGGAAGTTATACGTTTCGAAAATATTGAAATTTAAACCCTGAGGAAGATAATGTAGATACAGTTATAGCCAACAAATTGGGAAACTTTTATTTTAAATCTGAAATTTTAATATTCGTTACATAAATGTTTATCGACTATCTGAAGTTTTATAGGAAGTATCATTTAATTTCTACATACCTATATGACTTATCAATAACGTTATTTCATTTTTACTTTTCTTTTTCGGAAGGCGATTTAATAGAAAGTATTGGTCTTTAGATTATTGCTTCGATATGGAAAATGAAACTTTTTAAAATAACTTATTCCAATCACTTTTTCCAACTTTCCCTTTTATAATTTAGCCCGTAATGAAAAAAGGGGTTGTCTGTTGAAAGCTCGCCGATACCGTAGTTTTGGGGAATAATGTTGGTGAAATATCGAAATGTTTCACAATCGTGGTATTTATATTCGTGGTATTCAAAAACGTAAAGTATGTAAGTACAAAATAAATACACTGATCGAAAAAATGCACATATATTATGAGTATCCTTTGAGATAGCCCCTTTTTATTTCCGGTTTCGGAGCAGTTATAAAGTGGCCTATATGCCATTTCAGGATTATCCAATCTTTACCGGACACCCTTTATATGTAGGTACTGTAGAGCAAGTTTTGGATTCGTGCAAAAAATCGAACTCTAGATAAATATCAAACTTGACATTAAGCGGCCATTACACACAATACAAGTGTGCGCACATCAAAAGATTTTGATTTTCTTGACACGTGTTAGACACCGAAATCGGTGTAGACATGCTTGCATATACACACCACATTTGAGTACACCGACACCAGTGTCGACATAAGGGTTATGTATGGGCCGCTTTACGATGATAGAAAAAAGTGGGTCCCGTAATTCCATCTTTCTGTCTGTTCCTTGGGCTACAGCCTAAACCACTGAAGCGATTTTCAAACTTGGAGCATTAGATTTTTGGGCGATTACCTAGTGGGAAAACTGAGATTTTTTTTTTAGCTCAAATAACGGTATATGTACTTGCCAACGACTGTTTTTAAAAAAGTTATTTATCTTAAAAACGGCTCTAACATTTTCTTTTCAATTTTTGTATGTACTTGTGGTGGCATGGTCTACATCTTGGTAAAAAAAAAATTAGGTACCTACAACTTTTATTAGCGGTACCCGCCATAGAACCGTTTTTGTTTTTTTATTTTCACCTTTCTCGTTAACCGCTCAAATGGTTTTGATTAAAATTTTTACCCTGAAGGTCCGATAAAGTGTGAATATTACTACATACAAATATTTCCAGTAAAATTTTTTTTGGATTTAAAAAAAAAATCAAAGTAAAAAAAAAATATAAAATGGAAAATATAAATTAATATAAAATTTATTCATCTGGAATTCATTCTTGACTTGACTAGTTTGAAATAATCCCGCTCGTATTTTTTTTTACATATTTCCAACGAAGGAAAAAAGAAACAGGTTGCAGGTTGATGTAAAAACAAATAATGTTCTATTTTGCTATTTTTTAACAAATCCAAAAGCTATAGGACAAGATTTTGGGTTCGTTAAGAAATAGCAAGATAGAGACCTATGTATGTTTGTCAAGTTGGGTTTGGGTACACCAGTTCGGAACACCACATCTCATCAACCGCACCTATAAGACGATAAGTATAAATCCAATCAAATTCTTTAAATGAATAGCTTGCTGTTGAGAAATTTAATTTTAAAGTCAACATTTTTGAAAAAAATAGGGATTTTTTTTAAAGTTGATTTTTTTCAAAAATTTAGCATCATTTTTTTTGATTTTTATGTATGTTTATGACTAAACAAAAATTACTATACACATAAATAAAACCCCTTTTTCGTTTTTTTGGTAAAAATTAAAATAAGCGTTTAAAATTACATTTTTGTTGTAGTTTTTTTTTTTTTTAGTTGTTTTGAAATGAATAATATTTAATCCTAATATAGGTAAGTAAAATGAAATAAAATTTTTAATATATTTTAATTTTTGTTTTATTTTATTTTAGATTAAATATTATTTGTTTCTAATTAATTGGCCGTAACTGTATGTTTAAAGTTATATCCCGGTCCCCGGAACATATACGGAAGCCTGGCAAATTATTTTTATTCCTGATTTCGAAAACAGAGAGCGCGCCGCGCAAGCCACAGCAATGCTGAAAGCATACAGCAACAGAAGCATACACCGAAATAAACGAATGATTCAAGCCCCATTGAACTTAAAGTTATGCATTTAATTGTTTTATTATTCCATTTCCATGTGCCTCGGCAAGTCTCCGCACGAAATACTATTTGCTTTTGTCTTGTTTGACGATGGAGATTTTGTTCTCTGCATTCGATTATTATCTTATCATTGTTCTTTCACAGTTATTGACCTTATTATTTTTGTAATAATAAAATTAAAAAAAAAAAAATACCCCGAATCTCAGAATCGTAATAATAAATTATGAGAAAAGTTTAATATTAATTGCTTGTGCATGCAGTTATGTATCTACATATACGTATCCACTCGAAGGTTTTAATTACTTAAAACGAAAAAATATAATAATTTTTAAAGACGGGAATTTTAATAGACATGTAGGTACAATCGTCAAAAGCGCCATTCAAGATATTGTACTAAAAATATCTTCCAGCATAGGAAAAATTTTTGTGTATCAACTTAGCAGGTCACTTTTTCCGTTGCAGAATAAAAAGTATATAGTAATTGTTTGCTACTTAATTGCTAAAAAAAAAATAATTGCTCTGTTGGTTTGTGAAAAAATGACGTCAACTTAGCAGGTCAACTTTCTCAAAATTATAGATAAACGGTCCGGGAGTGGATATATAAATTGAGAACTACTTAATTCCTAATAAGTTACGCAAAAAAAAATTAATCGCTGTTTTGGTTTGCTAAAAAATGGGGCCCTTCTTGGCGTCAACTTAGCAGGTCAACTTTCTCAAAACTATAGATAAACGGTCCGAGAGTGGATATATATTGGGAACTACTTAATTGCTAATTATTTACGCAAAAAAAAAACTAATTGCTCTGTTGGTTTGCGAGAAAATGGGTGTCCTGCTAAGTTCACGTCAACTTAGCAGGTCAACTTTCTCAAATCTATAGAAAACGGTCCGAGAGTGAATATATATTGAGAAGTACCTAATTGCTAATTAGTTACGTAAAAATAAATTTGTATAACTTTTTTCGTTTTCGAATAAATAGGGATGACGTCATCATATAAGGATACCCATTTTCTCCCAAACAAAGAAACAGAGCAATTAATTTCTGTTTTGCGTAACTAATTAACAATTAATTAGCAACTAATTACTATATAATTTTTATTCTGCAATGGAAAAAGTGACCTGCTAAATTGATGCACATGAATAATTTCTCCACTTATTGTTTAGTTTCAGTATTTCTGAGGACCTTTCAGTACCTATTGAAAATATTTTTTTTTTTTTAAAGGTTTATTTAGATTTAATTGACAAAATGTATATTTTAAAGGTAAAATGACAAGTTCTTCGGAATAATTATTAAAGAACAGTTAAACTTTTTTGAAAGATTAATTAAAAAAAATTATTATCAATCGAAGAAACACACCAGAAATAAATCAAGATTTCCACTTCATTAATATAGAAAAATTAATCAGTTAATACAATATAATTTGGCCTTACCTAAATGAATTTGCAATTGGTCTTTACCAGCCCTAAAAATCTAATTACAGATGCACCCAACCCAATGACAATGAAGAACAACGGACACTACATGAACTTCAGCAGAAATAATGCTTGGATAATACGATAGTAATATTTCAAGGATATTTTTGTTGGGATTTTTTTTTTTCCCAGCCATTAAAAGAAATGAAGCCAACTGGACTGGACACAGATGAATGAAAATCTATTTAGACAATCTGTGCTGCAATTTTTAGCAAAAAATCCAAATAAGAAAAGTGTATAAAACGTTTACTTTGTGGCAAATTCAGTTTTTTTAGTTTTTTTTTTGATGAAAAAATTTAATTAAACAGCATATCCGCCAAGTAGGGGAGTAAATCAACTTTTAGAGGAAATTAGAAATCTGTTGGCATTTCACTTCTCGTTGAGCTTTATATACGGATAGATATGCAGGGTTAGAATTCGGACTCATTATCATTCTTGAAAATTAAATTTTGAATGTCTGTTGAAGGTTTTTTTTTGTTTTGTTGTTGATGATGATTTCGAGAAAAAAATAACGTACTTTTTGCATTAGACAATGGAATTGCAATTGACCTAAATATTAAAGTGGAAAGTTTTTGGTTTGATGGTTTTAATTTTGCAGTCAGCACAAAAAAAAGAAGAAGTAATTAGCTGGAGTATTTCGTATACGAGAAAAACTGGTTGGGGTAAATGTAAATTAAATAAAATGCATGATTGCATGGTTAATGACATACATATTTATCAAATGAAGTGGAAAATAAAAAAAAATTAATGAAATAAATAAAAAAGTTCGGGAATCATGCATTTGAGTATGATTTGACGAATACAGCTTTTACTATTTTTCTTCAGTACCTAATTCCTAGCAATCCTTTCGCAGTTTCAACACTCCAAAAGGCTTCCATGGAATGTTTCCTGATCTAACTTATGGTTTTGAATCCCAACCTCTTCTCTTCCACCTGTAGCTTTCAAACATAAGCAATTATCGAAAAAAATTACTTAGCATTTTTTGTAGGGAATCAAATTTGCAACAAGTTTGTAGTAATTTTTTTTTTCTGAGATCAAAAACACGCTAGTTACTTGCGAAAATCGAAATAATCTTAAAAAAACAAGATGGCGGCCGGCTCGTGAACTAATACTTACTCTTTGGAATGTCAAGGGAAAAATGGGTTTTGCTTTTATATACCTCGTACTAAATTGTATGAGCTAGGTGATCTTCCAAAATTCATAACTCCAATAATTGTATACCGATTTTTAAGAATGAGAGCTTGTTTCACTTATTAAAAAAACAACCTGAAATATAAGTACCAATAAAAAAAATAGTAATGCAAATTATTGCCAAAAACGTTCTTCAAACTTTACAAAATGTGAAAAATTATTCTAAGATTCAAATTACTTTTAACCCATTTCCAGCTAGCGTTCCGAAAACGAAACGTCATATACCTGAGAGCTTCTGGAACTTAACTGATGATAAATTTAGATAAAATTAGTAATGAATTTATCTAATAGATTTATTTATTATTTATCTAATAGACCTGGTTTTGGATTTTTTCAAAAAACATTCTTTTCGTGATGATTTTGCACCTTAAAAATATAAAATTTTCGAAATTTTGAGGAAGCATTTTTGAACAATTTAAAAATTTCATCAGAATTAAAATTTTTCAAAACAATGTTAACTACAGGTAAGTAAAGGTTCAGATTATATTCTGAAATAATGTTGACGCAATTTATATTAATTGCCTGTCTGACAGGTGAGATGAAAGCACCAGGTACGTTGCGTTTTCGCAATGTTCGCCTTATCCAGTAGCATTTGAACCTAAACAAATTTTTCCTTTCGTTGCTATTTCAAATCCGATTGAACGGTTTTTTCTCAAAATATTGTGTGTTTATGTTTATACATAATATACCAATTTTTAAAGAAGCATAATTTTTGATTGCAATTGTTTTTTTTTTTAATTTATGTAAAGTTTTTGGTTTGTATCTTTAAGGGTTGGTTTGAGAAACATCAAATTTATAAAGCGTATAGGTAATTTTAGTCTAGATTTAAAAAAAATTAAATTAACAAAAATGAAACAGTTTTTTCATTTTTTTATTTAATTTTTGAAAAAAAAAAAAAAAATAATTTTTGTCGGTCAATTTTGTTTTTTTGATTTTTGTCTTTAAATGGTTGTTTTCAGAAAGTTCAAACTTATACAAAAAATAAAAAGTTTTGGTGTTCATTTTTAGAAAAAAAATAAAGTTTGGGAAAAATGAGCCTTTTCATTTTTTTTTAATTTTTGAAAAAAAAAAAAAAAAATAAATTAGGGGAAAATGTTTTTCTTTTACAATTTTTGATTTTTATCTTCTTAAGGTTTAACTTCAGAAACTTTAAATTCATACAGAGTATACATACATAGGTAATTTTATTGTTCATTTTTGGAAAAAAAAATATTTTGATATTTTTTTGATTTTTTATTAATTTTTGAAAAAAAAAAAAAAATTTTTTTTTAAAGTAAATTTTTTTTTTACTTTTGATAATTTTATTAAATTTCAATACTTTTTTTATTACCAAGTCTAGGTATATTTATTTATTTTTTCATAAAAGTATATTCATATAAAGTTCACGTAATCCATGTAAAAATAAATAAATAAATTTGATGGCACAACAGCTCATGAAGAACTAGGGCCTAGTGACTTACAACTCGCAACCATTCCTGTGTGCGTGTCTGCAGGAATGGAGGGGACCTACAGTTTATTGCCGAATCCGAACGGCTAACGAGCGTAATCCATGTAAGAAACAAAATTTCATTTCAATAATTTTTATACAGCTTTCGGCGAGCGTTGCGAAAACCCAACACGAATTTTCTGGGAAACTAAATGCTTTTCCAAAAATATTTTTTAATATTTCCTATAATTACACATAAAAAATATCAAGTATGTAAAATTCCAAGTTTCTAAGTCAACATGAACTGGTAGCCACCGGAAATGTGTTAAGAAGGCCTACAACCTCTACCAGGTCACTAGAGAAGCCCAAAATCACTGTAGCACACTATTATTGTAAATACCAACAACAAATCATGTTCTCAAAAATACATCCTCCTACGTGAACTTATTCACCCTGTGTTAAAAAGCAATATAAAATCAATAATTATTTATCTGAGTGATTTCTATACTCTGGTAGGTGAAGGTATACACTCAAACACAAAGGAATAAAAAATTAAATATCGAAATTGTATTTATTTACCATCCTCACGACACTAAAAAAATAATATTAATAAAAAAAATAACATTTTGCAATAATATTTGCCAATGACAAAATAAATTCAAAGGTCAAAAATCAAGCAAATGTTTTCAATTCATAATATAGTATTTCCATCCCCTATTTCATTATTATAAGGTATTCCAGAGAATAGAGCTTCCTATATAATAGATACAATATGTTAACGTCATGTTTTCCATTAGAAATGTTTATTTACTCTGCCAAAATAATTTTCCAATCCCTGATGTTTGTTTTTGGTCCATTTTTTTTCCTAATGGGACTATCAGCCGCCGCATAAGAAAACTTTGTCACTTAAATCCTAAAATATTGCTCTTATCACATTAAATTGTTCACACATACCTTAAACGGTCTCGACTTCCAATTACAACACAACTCATAGCCATATAGTCTTCTTCATCTTTGTGCTACAAGACTCGAATGTCATTTTGAATTAAAGGACGAAAAGGAAAAAAAGAAAGAGACTTTTTGGAATGAAGAGAAAATATTCAATTGGGAAACACTAATGGCAAAGGCAATAACTGATGTTAAGTTTATGGGATCTGCTGGCCTTGAAATAATATCATCACTATCACTAGGAGAACCGGATTTGGGTGAAATGGCGCCCGGGTGGAATATGAAAAAAGATATACCTATAGTTTGTTTTTTTAAATTTTGATAATTTATTGTAGATTGTTGTTAGTTTTATTTTGATTAAATACTAACAAGGAAACAGTCACTTCACCTCATTAAATCAGAATTTAATACAGGTTGTCTCAAAAGAAATTACAATACAATAAGTCTGCAGGCCGCTGTGTCAAGAATTTATTTGCAATAATAATACTGACCTTGTATCGTGTCTGTAGAAAAGGCATCTTTAAATTCCTTTGGTTAACAATGTTATTCATATACTAGCTCTCTTTTTGCCGTGTGTTTAAGTTTTACAAAAACAATTATTTCCGCAATATTTAAATAGTATAATTCAATTTATGCCCCGGTGCGATATATTGCAGTCGAAAGTTACGCCCTCGTGAAAGTTATCCATGCAATTGGCTTATAAGTTTACAAAAATTAACGGCTATCCCAAATAAGTCCAAATTTTGTTGCTGTACTTTTTTTTCTTAAATAATTATTACAGTATGAGGTATAGACATTGGTAGCTGTCAGCTTTCCAAAAACAACCGTATTGATGCAATGGTAGCACAGTATTTTAAACATTTTTGAAGAAAACATTTTTGACTCAATTAAGCAAAAATAACAGCCAAAAATAAATGTTTTCAGCTCCCCAATATCTATGCTGAGCCGTAGTGAATCTGGCCCTTATGAAAATAATAATTTTAGGGTTGTCATTTAAAATTTTCTAAACGAAATTCGGAACATATTTGGGTGTTCTTCTAATTTAATATTATCAACACGGTTAAACAATTAAAGTTGCAAATTATAATACATCCAACACATAGGTAGGTATGTTATGAGTGAAATTTTGAAGCTTGAGGCGAAAACCAATAATAAACTTTTAAAAAGCCAGCCCTGGTCGTGAGTTTTACAAAAATAAGCACATCTGCTCTATTTCCCAATCTAAACGACTCCAAAGCTCATCACCTACTAAACGTTTTCATCTTGTTAACCTTGTGAAAGAGGCTTTTAACTCAAACTCACAAATAATTTTACTGTTAGATAAAATACTTCAATTAAAGAAGGTAGGTAGCTGGCTACACGTTTTTAAATAAGGTCAATTGCGAAATTTTCAAAATTCAATATATGTAGGTAGGTAGTTTTTAGATTATTTTATTTGTTTAAATATTTAGCCCACCAAATCAGTTCAGGTATTCTATTCTATGGCTTTGAAAAAGTTGTCTGTATAAATTAAAATAGCGTTAGATATACATTTACTTGTTTTTGTTTAACTATTTTACCACTTTGACACAAACATGTATTGATTTACATGATTTTTAAGTTTTAAGCAACTTGAAATGACGGAGGTATGGCACTGAATATAAATTTTGTTTGTAAAAACTATAATTTTTTTTTTTTAAATTGAGTTTTAGTTGACTTGACGAAAAAATCGTTGGCTAAATGAAACATTTCATTAAAATCTTACATTGTTTAATGAAAGCGTCATTGATTCATTGATACAATAGGGGTTTTTCTTTTTTAGTTCAGAGTAGAGCCTGAACTGTCTTATTTAGCTCAGAGTGTATAACGGTTCAAATTTGTGTTTCTTTTTTCGTTGAGAGCGTGTGCAGATTTTATTCATAGCGCACTCTATTACATAGCTCGGTATAAAATAACCGAGCAGACGGAGCGCGGCTAACTTCATACAGTTTCCATGTAATTTGACAGATATTACAATTGAGTGCTCGGTTGTGTTTCGTAATTAAATCGGAGTGCTCTGAACATAATCTGCATTTTCTCGCAAACCAACAGATTAATTAATTTTTTTTTTTTGCGTAACTAATAAGCAATTAAGTAGCAACTAATTGCTATATAAATTTTAATCTAAAACGGAAAAAGTGAACTGCTAAGTTGATACACATCCTTAACCCTTGTGACTTTGAGTCAGGGGGTGGTCACACTTTAAAATACAATCACGATAAAAATTTAATAATTCACCTACCGCGTTTTGCAATTGATGGTTTTTATGGACTTAGAGCGAAAAACGACTTTTCGTATGTAACTATACTTTCAGGTATTTTTTGTTGTAAATATAAATTTCTACATCACATTTTACAAAAATTTTGAAAGTATTTGAGGTCTGAATTTTAACTTGGAGTGCAATCTTTATCAATTATTTGCAATTGCAACGAATTTGCTCTTTTCAGTCATGTTTGTAATGAGAGTTGGAATTGATTTTCATTTTTTTTTTTGGTTACTACAAACAAAATTTAATTTTTAATATTTTGGAATGAAATTTTATAGAGGTATACACTGATATGCTGATATTTTTAACAGGGAATCCCATCCACATTAATAATTTCGGAAGGAGTGCACTAATTAGATAAGAAGTGAAGGACATTTTTAAATTTCCTTTAAGTAAACGTCTCAATCATTTCGGTATGATAATCGGTTGTAAATTAAAGAAGCAAACAAAAGAAAACTTCCCATACAATTTGTATGGAAAAATAAATTAGCGATGAGCGACCTCTAAATATTAATCTAAACGGCTGAAATTTTATCGGGCTTATTATTTCACTAAACTCTAACTTAAAAGCTAGTCTAGTGTCATTAAAAATCGAAGACAATTTAATTTTTTTGATTCAGTCTAGTGTATATTATACACTCGTGTATTTGAAAGCACGCTAAATGTAATTTGTACTGTCAGCTATTATTCTTCTATAAAAATCTGTGTTTTTGGTAGACTTTTTCTACAGAATAGAAAAAATTCGTTCACAACTTACTAAACAAATATAAAGTTTCAAAATTTGACTAGGCGTATTGCACCGAATCGTGAAGACGTCATGAACCTCTAATTCCTGCGTGAAAAGTTGGATTACAATATTTGTATATGATATAATCATTAACTAATATACATATGTACCTACCAGAAAAAATTTGAACAAAAAAAAAACTTTGCTTGTCAGTTTCGGGTTCTAGATGCGCTAGATCAAAAATTCGAGATTTAGCTTTAGGCAATTGCAAAAAAAATTCTCTTTCTTGTTGTTGGGGGTCATGACCCCCGTCTTTCCGTATTGCGAGTTTACATAGTGGTAGCGTATGCGGCTGGCATGTTTGTAGAAGGTTTGAATCTGTACTTCAGAAAAATCAAGTAAATTAATTATAAGTTTTTTTCAATTAAAGTAAAATTGTATACATTTCAGAATAAAAAGGGGCAACTTCAAAACCCGTATAATGGAAAAAAATTCATGCGAATGAGAATGCAAGCAAAAAATTATCCTTGAATGCTGCAGGTTATTTGTAACAAACCATTTTCTTGCTTAGAGTTAGAAGAATTATTTTGTGTGTAAAAAATAAATATTATGTTTGTAACAACTACTTTTTAGTTGCAGTTCGAAGGTTTTCTTTTTACATGAAAGATTATTAGGTTAACATTTGATGACTTTAAATATTGATCACAAACAACTTAAACAAGTCGTGCCTTTTATTGCTGGTGGTGAACAGTTTTTTCCTTGTGAAAAAGAAAGATTTATTTTTTTTCAGTGTACTAAGCCGATTAAAATAAAATGCACGACAGGGGTGCATGAAATTCTTTGTATATGTGTGGTTCAATTCACTTAGAGTTTCAAATGTTTTATATTTATTTAAAATATGAATTTTATGTACACACGATAAAAATTAAGAAAAATATAAAAGGGACATAAATTCGTTCGTTGAATTGCTAAAATATACCTGTTCGAAAACATTTTGAACTCAAAATAAAGAACACCGTTGACCATTTAAATTAAAAAAAAAAAAAAAACAATCTTTAAAAATTTTTTTAAAGCGGTTTTATTAAAATAAAGAAATATATTTTTAATTTCTTTAAAATGTCTAAAAAAAATTGGTATGACATTTTTCGGTATTTAATAACATGCACCTCTTTAAATAAAAATTAAAAAAAAAAATAGTAAAATGAATAACCCGTTTTTCAAAATATTGATTTTTCAAAAAAAAAATTGATTTTTTTTTAAATCCAAAAATGTTTTCTTTGAAACTTTGTATAAATCGGTTAAGCCGTTATCGATAAATTCGAAAAACAAAATAAATATATTTTTAGACATGTCCCGTACGAGCAATTTTTTAATTTAATTCTTTGATCCGTTTTGAAGATAAATATGTAGAATGTAGATACACACTTCTATGTATTTCTTTTATAACCGTGTCAGGTATCGTTGTTTTTGGATTAAAAATATATCGCCTTCTAAAGTCGATTCTGCGTTGTGAAGTAGGTACCTTGTAAACACACTATTTTATATTTGTTTTTCATTTCTAGATTCTTTGAGAAGAATAAAGAAATAAATACAATTTTAATTGCACTGACTGAAAGATTAAATGACTAATAAACCAATGCTTTGGCGTTAATAAATTAAATAAGTTCATTAACTGAATTAAAAGTATCGTTAATGCGTTATACTTTGACTAATAGAATAAATTCGTTGATTAATTAAATGGTTTTCATGAATGAATCAAAAATTCGTTATTTTCATGAATGTTTCCAGGAATGAATCAAAAATTCGTTATTTATTAAATTATGAACGACTGACCAGGGAGCGTTCATTGAGCCAATGAACCCCGTCATGAAATCGTGTGAATTTTAATGAAAAAATAATTACGCCATCGTGTACAAATTTGGTTGAGTGTATAGTAGTACGTAAACGTGTGTCATGGCTTTACTTCGCCCTTTACTGCAATCCACAAAAAATTTACATTTATGTATGGAAGTGTAATTACAAAACTGTATACATACATACTCACCCTGATAAAACAAACAAATAAAATTCAATTTCATGAAAACGGATGCTACTGTTGATTTGCGCTCTTCTTTTTGTTTGGTTTTTGGTTATAAAAGCATTTTATGTGGACAACACTGTGAATAGGGGTGGGCGGTGGCGGTAATACTTTGGCACACTCGGTTACATCCATAAATTAAATCAAGCGGCCACAGAAATAATAATTTCATCAATAAAGAGACACCAATACCAAATACATACATCTGTATGTACGTGTAAAGTGTTTTTGCTTTCGTGTGTAATGGAAGTTGTAAACAACATTGATTGGTTTATGTGGCATTCAATTAATTTTGTCCAAAATACGTTAATGTCTAACTAACCACGAGCAAGGATTTATTTTTTTTTATTACAAAGTAAAAGCTCGAAATCGATAAATAGGGTTTTCGAATACATATTTCAACATTTTATTATTTAGGTAAATAATTGAATTGTGAAAGAAATTAATGTCATGACAAAAAAATGAAAAAAAGAAAATATAGAAAATATCATAACCGGTGCATAATATAAAAAAAAAACAATAAATTTAATTAACATGATGATAAGGTTGTGGTAGGTTAGGTTCGAAGGAGTAAAGCAAATCATGATTGATAAATTCTTCTATTTTCTTGAACAACCTGTAATCAATTTTACTAAAAATTTTGAGAAAATATTTGTTTCTAAACAAAAATAAAAATTATGACTAAAATTATTTTGCAGTAAAGAATTTATTCTAAAAATTTCATGAAAAATCAGCTTTAATATTTCAATGACCATTTCGCTGAATTTTTATGAATTATCGGTTAAAAATGTCTCGCTATTTTACAAACTGCACATATGAGACATAACCAGCGAATTGCCAATAATTGCTAATTATTCGCGAACTTTGACATTTCATTGACATGAGTGGTCGCTGACAGCTGAAGTAAATTGGATGTTTGAGGTTAAATTCGATTGAATTTTTTTAATGGGAGTCAGACATAATCCCGAAATCTAGAATCAAGAAAACCCAAATTCCAGAAAACCCAAAATACCAAAAATCCAAAATCACGAAAGGCCAAAATCCCGTAACTAAAATTAAAAAAAAAAATATATTTTCTTAAAATTTTTAAGAAACAAATATTTATTGAACAAAAACAAAATATTCACATGCATAACAAAACATAGAATAAAACAAAACTTTAAATAAAGAAAGTATTACAATTAAAGCGGTTTTTTTAAATGAAAATTTACTCATATATTATCGAAAAACACGCATTGCAACAACAACACGAGATCCAAAATTTTTTATTTTTCTCATGCGATTAGTTGGACATTTAGTTTAGCATATGATAAACTAAAGCGTAGTCTAAAAAAAGAAAACAAATACATCAAAACTAACCAAACTTAAGGAAAAAATAGATGGCTATTCAAATCGCTCTTCTCACTCTGATCCGCAAGGTTTTGTTTTCATACAATTGGGTCTAATGAATAAAAAAAAAGTAAAAGCTTTTCTTGTAAGTAGCTAAACCTAACTAGTCATAGCTTTTACTATATTTCATGTGAATAAAAAAAAAGATTTCGCTAAATAGCTTCAGTTTAAAAAAATTCTAGCTTTAGCTTTATAATTTTAGCTTTTGTTTGTTTATTCATATTTTTTAAGTATAGCTTTAGCTTAAACTGTTTTATATATACTCGAATGCAACTTCTTGCTTCTTTTTTTTTTTTAATCTGCTTTATATGATAAATATTGGATGCGTGCAAAAAATGTTTTATCTTATCGTTTAACGTCCGTCAGTTCTAAATCGGGCTCGAGATTAAAGGGGTGGACCGATTTGGTTGAATTTGTTCTGATTTTACGGTGCTATAGACAGGGCTACCAACTCTGGGAAGGCCCAGGCCCGGAGGTTTTTTTCGAAACCTATGTAATTCATACCTTCATCGAATATATGTCACAAAGTAAAAAAAAAACATGATTATACTTGTTTGTACATATTTAGAAAAAAATGTCCGGGCCCAAACATCATTTCAAGATAAGAAAGAAGATTAATTATTTATATAAATATGTAGATACATTTTATTCATTTTAGGATTTTTGTCCAGTACTTTAAATTTGTTCAAATCTCGGCATTAATATATAAGTACATATTAGGGTGGCGCATATTTTGGCAATGGTCAAATTTCTTTCGCCCAAAGTAAGTATGTTTCTATCTGCTTCTGCTCTTCAAAAAAGAAAAAATTCTTTCAATAAATGCATTACTAACGGGAATGCTTAGTACTTTTTTAGACAATTTTAGACATTTGAGATTGTTCTGAGCTTTTTAAAAATCAAAGCCCAAGATTTATTTACAGATATGTTTTAAATACGATAAGCAAATTTGGTAGGATTTTATTGATAACATAAATCTTCATTTATCAAATTAAGAACTTCTTGTACTTTTATTTACTATCGTCATTGGACATTGGATTTTCATCAAACTTTCGTTTATAAACTTCCAGAAAATCTTTTAAAAATTTCATTTGAATGAATTGAGCAATGGCGCAAGAAAACAGCAACTGCGGCAAAAACGTTTAGTAATTTCTTGAAAATTCGAAAATTTCTCTTTTGAACATTTTTATTTATGTCAAATTCTTTTAAAAAATTGAATTTTTTTGTTAAAATTAATTAGATTAAGGAATGCGTTCAGTGATAAAATAAATGAAACGGTAGGCCCAGAGAAACTTTGTGTAGGCCCGGAGATTCGATCAAATTCCCAGAGTCTCCGGGCAAAAATACCCCTGTTGGTAACCCTGGTTATAGTTCATGTAGACTGGGTAGCTCCAATAAAATGGTTTGAATATTTTTTAAAGTTCACAAAACGGATCTTATGATTTTGACCAATCTTCGTTTTTTTTTTAATATATAATTTCAATAAAACCAAGTTACAGCTTTGTGTCAAAAATTCAGCTATTGGAAAAAGAGTGTTAAATTTTTAAAGAAAATTATCTCATTTTTGGATTTTTCCCGTACCTACATTTAATCAATAATCTCCTAATTTGTATCCAATACATTAAACAAAAAGAAATTAAACTCAGATATCTGAAACATATCTGCATTTTCTGCTCAGAGGTAAATGCACCTTCTCTTCGTAATTAGAAAGCCACTGCATATTTTTTTTCGAAAACCGTAACATACTATGAAATTCATCATCACTGATTTTCGACCATTTTTTTTTTTAATAGAATTTCGGTTATTTTACGCGTCATATTTGCACTAAAACTGAATAAAATAATGATAGTAAGAACTAGTCAAACCTTTCTAGACAGGAATGAAAGAATCTTGAAATATTTATAGCTTTTACTATATTATTTTATTCACACAAATTGAAGTTTAAGCTCGAAAAACTAGCTAAAACTGAATGAATTGAGCTTTGGATATTTTAAAATGGCTATTACTAGAAATGATCTTTAATCAGAAAGGCAAGCTACTTTTTATTCACGCAAAAATCAGCTTTTACTTAAAAATCCAAGTTTTAGCTTTAGCTTTAGCTTTTTTTTTTATTCACAAGACCCATTATCTATAACGGGCATTAGTCAAAATAAAAAAAAAACGGCCAGAAACCGTCAAAAAGTGTAACAAATTATTTATCCATACGTTAAATTGATTATTATTATAAGAAATTCTTTTTCGAACATTTATTAAGTTTCGAGAAAGTTCTCATTTATTTTAATTTATTTTTCCCAAATTGAAATTCCGATTATTTAAAATTTTCGATTATTGTTGATAAATTTTAAGAACTAGTCAGGTTATTCAACTGCATTTAAAGCTGTTATCGAATCAAATCACGTAATTCAATACATTGGAGGAGTCGTGAAAATATGTAGATGGTAGGTGAAAATACCTTTTTTTTTGTTTTGTGTTTGTTCTCTTCTTTCTATCGTTTTGCTTCAACTTTCGACTTTAATCCCCATATTCTTCCAATTAGCAAGGAGTTCGTTTTTTTTGTTCTATTATTCGAAATTCAATTGCAAACTTTTCTCATTGTTGGAAAATCGAATATCCAATATTCAAAGCTTAGGTAGGTATTCGAATCTATGGAACCAGCCACATGAAATCCTTTCATCCTATGCATCCACCGCATTATTCTCTTCGTCCCGTGTCGGCTTCATCGTCATCGATTGGTCGGTCGTCGATGTGTAAGTACATCTTCCTGCCTTCATTTGGTTTTGTTTGTTTTCATATGATTCTCAAAATGTTTCGTTCATACGAATGGATATAATGTGAATATTAGATTTGATGGTATTGCAGGTTCTCTCGCAAGAGTTTATAAAATGTTTGCGTTAATTGGAATTATTTGTAGAACATTAAATTACCACACTACGATAGTGATGCTGTTGGCATTTAAATTAGGAATTGTCAATGGAAATTGGTAAAGTTGCGCATTTGCCCCGGGGGTGCGCCATTTTAAATAGATATACAGTCACTGACTAAAGTAATTTTATTTTTAAAGGATTTACTAATATTCGTTGTTTTTTTTGTGTGTTATTGATAAAACATGCAGACAGACATAATATCCAAATCAATTTATTCACACAATCAAACATTTATCAACATCAATACCATTTATTTAACATCTCTAATTCTGGTCTTATTTCTAAGGGATGGTAGGTACTTAGAAAAAAGCCCTTAACATTTTCTGTAACTTTGAAGTTTCATATGACAAGTTTTATTATCTTTCTTTTCTTTCTTTTCAAAAAATTTCTGCTAAAATGTGTGTAGGTAACATTCTTTTCAATGTGACTGTAAATCCCTCCCGTTTCATCTCGCATAATTACATCGATGACAGAATCGAAAATTTGAATTTGAAGGTATAATCAGATAGGGAATTTCTGTTATTCAAAGCCTAATCAACAAAAGTATGACTATGACTCTGTCATTGTGGACATGATATTTAATTCCACCAGGGTTATTAAATACTCCAACAGCTGAGGGTATGTATAAATGTAATTTCTAATTATTGCATAATCAAAGAATAATCTCTCTCGAAAATACTTACTTTAAGAGAAGTGAAGTTACTTGTTTTATGTGTTGGGAAGGTGAATTAAATTGATATCTAAAATACCATCATATTATTTGTTTTAGTGAAATTTCATTCTAAGAAAATATCAAGTAGCTAGGTACCTATATTAATTATAAAAAAAAATAATCAAATTGTCTAAAAGAGACACGGAGCTTAGGTATAATACTTGTCTTGCTTATATTTCTTAAGAAAATTGTGCCTATGTATAAGGTATATGTTTATTAAATAAATTTTGAAATTTAATTGTTTTAATACGAAACAGTATGGGTCAAGAAATAATTATATCGACCAATATTTTGCAAGTATGCATACTAAAAGTCAGTTATTTATGAAATAATACACGACGAAGGGATCACTCAATGCATTTAAACCGAACGTCGCATAGCATCGCAAGTATGAAACATCTAAAAAAGGCTTTTCTTGTCATTTATTTTTCGAATTGTCATTTAATATTCAAATAAAATAAATTAATTAATTCGTATTAAACACAAATACGCATTAGAAATGTCTTGCATTCCTCTTTATCGTGTTATTCGTTGGGAAAAATTGTCAACAATAACATTCACCGCATTGCGTCTTCCAAACATTCCTTGAACGATTTGTTGCGATTTGAATTCTTTTTGATCTGGTTGCAATTCCGCGCCGGGTGTTAATTCGGTTTCAATATCTATGTATCATATTATATTAAGCAAGATGGCACACAATGCGATTGATGAATTTTGAAAGTGAATTACTGTGGTCTTAGGGTCGCGATATCGCTAAAAGCACTGGTACAAATGCCATGCTCACAAATTTTGGAGCGTTATAAAACACTTTGAGCAAATCGTTTACCAGCTAACCTTTTCCGGTTAATTTGTCAACTCTTCCAAGATCTGTGAATAACTTGCACAAATATGATGTGTTCGGATAGCAAGAATCGCCGAAAATCACATGATTGAATATTTTGCACTGACTGGATAAACCAATAAAATGTTGAATATTAGCTAAAACCATTTAAGCCGTACCTAAACGACACGAAAATGCCTCTTTTAAGTCGGAGTCCGTTTATCGTAGTTAAACCGATCGATCATTCGTTTAAAATTATGCTTAACGTCGGTTTAAGTGAATGAATATTACCGATTAGTCGGTTTAAAAACCGACTTCCGAATCTAAACCGATTTTAAACGGCGTGAATATTACGGGCATAAAGATTCCTCTGCACCAAGAAATCGTGAAACGACCGAGAGATCAAACACAATTTCATGCAGTTGTTCGCACACATGCATCATGTGTATGATTTCGTTTTTTACTTTTATAGTTTTTGCAAAAAAATGTTGAATATAGGAATTAGGGCTGAATATTACAAACCTATTTAAATAAAACGAGAAGTTTTTATTTATTTATTTAAACTGGGATAGTTATCCTCACTTTTATTTATTTATCCGTTCGTTCTGTGCAAGTGGCCCTAAATGTACTAATAAAATATCAACTTTAAAAATTAAATAAACTGATCCGTTTTCGAGAAAAGCAAAATTTAAAAAATGGTTTAATATTAGGTGCCATTAGTACCTAACCATTTTTCGGAACCAAAAGTAGCCTACCGACATAAATCTTTCTGTCTGGATGTCTACATGTAATATAAAGGCTACAACCTAAATTTTAATTATTTTTTTAAATTATTTTTCGAACCAAAAATAAAAATAAAATAAAATAAAAGTTTTTGACAATTTAGGAAAATTGAAGTTTACCTTAATCGAAACGAAAAAGCAGTAAAGTACTTGGAAGATATATGTAGCGTATAGGAGGTTCCGTTATTAAAAACTGTTTGGTAAATTTTTTTCACCAAAATTCCTTTAGTCCCCTTTCACACGAAGATACTAGTTGCTGGTGATTTTTTTGACGTTTTCTTTAAATCTCCTTAACAATCTCTTGTACCTTTCACACGAAGATACAAAATCGGAGGAGACTTGCTGTATTTTACTTTTAAACTACCTTGGTTGAACGCACACAAGCGTAGTGTGAAGAGAAACGTCAAAAAAGTCTCCTGAATTTGTTGACCGGGGAGATTTCGTTTACCCCTCTTTCTTCCTGTCCTTCTCGCCTATGAACTAATTGTTGCCAGCAACTCAGTTGCCTTGTGTGAAAGGGGACTTAGTTCCAAGTTTGATCAAAATAGCTTCTGCGATTAGGATTTTAAGTCGAGTTCAGCGATGCCAATTGAGTATTTTCCATGTCTTTACACATTTTTTACTGCCAAAAACTTTGAAGCCTTGTTTTTTACTAAAAAGTTCGTAAATTTTTTCCTTTAGATTACCAAAAAATTTTCGCAATCTTTATAAGTTATTTATTTAATTTTTTTTTTTTTATAAAGGATAGTTTTTGTTGATTTAAAGTATAAACTAAACAAAAATTGGGCGAAACGTTGAAAAAGGCATGACTATTTTTCAATCGAGACATTATTTTGCCCAAAGTGGTTGGCAACGCTGATCGAAGTACAGTCAGATAGACAGCATTTATGGAATCCACCTATTTTTTTGTATTCTCTTAAACCGTAATGTAAAGTTTTTTTTTTTAATAAAAATCTCGAGTTTCATTTTTTACGAATCCCAAACTTTAACCAAAATTTTTTGATGATTAATCTGACCGTACCTAAATAAACAGGACGTAATAAACACACTTTGTTCCAGATTCTGTACATTTACTGTACATCAATACCTCTCATTGCCCCAGTATCTCTTTAGTTTATTAATTTTATTTAATTTTGCAGTTATTTCCCTGCAGCTTTTATTTGAATTATCCCAACAGTAAATACAAAGGTAACTCAAGAAAAACTCATACAAAATTACTTGGTTGGGCTATTGGGAAATACATGTAGGTACATGGTCTCTTGTATTCACTTCAATTATATTTTTGTTAAAACAATCCTGAACAATGTAATTTGAGATGTTGGCTGAGGTTAAATTTTAAGATAGAATTTGTTTAGCATAAAGTTTATTTCAAAATAGCTTTGCGTACTATACTGCAGGGCAGATGTATGTACTTATTTATGTTCATTTAAACGTAAGCTCTGATGGTTGGTTGTGTTGGTTTTTGATGAAAGTTCTATCCTTCCCTTCGAAATACAATATATGTTAGCTTAGAAAACACAAAACTCGACCAGAGCAAATAATATTACAAATTTTCCTTGTAGCTAAAGCGGAAACCTAACGTCATCGTCATCCTTATAGGAATGAGCCAAATAATTATTGTTGTTCTCAACATTAATATAATGTATAAGCTAAATAGACACAATAAAACATACACTAAAAAAAAACACCGTGTTAAACTTTAAAGTTTGATACCAACATGAAACAGAATAAAATTTACACACCACAGAAATTTCCCTTCAAACTGACACGGGCGGCAACGCAGCAAAATATTTTTTTTTTGTCCGACGAATTTTTTTTTTTTTTTACCGAAGGTTGTTTATGTTTTTTGAAATTGAACTAAGATAAAAGTTCGAATTTATTAAAATGTTTGTTCTACCATTTGCACAAATTGTAATTGGTAATTGTTTGGAGGAAAAGAGACGAAGTTCAGTTTTTTTTTTTTTTTAAATATCTCGGAAAGTCCGGTTTTTTTTTTTTTTTTTTTTGCAAAACATGCTAATTAGAAATTATAGCTCATTTATTTTTACATAAAAAGAAAAAAGATGTTGACGGTTTTTCGTCAATTACAATATCACTTTTTATTTTATGTAAAGAAAAAATTAAAAATAAACTGTTATAATATTTCCTGTGTTAAATTTCATTAGCTACAATTTTTACATTTAAAAATTTTTTCAAAAAAAAAAACAGTTTATTACTAACAATAATTTTTTTGGATGATACATTCAGGATTTACACCGGGAATTATTTTGGAAAAAGTGCTAGAAATTTTTGTGAAATACATATTGGAAAAAAGGTTGTATTGGAAATAAACAAAAATTCTTTTGGGAAAAATCAAGCAAATGTTAATTAATTTAGCTTTAATTTCTGAAATCAAAACCACATGCAAAAATATCGACTATACTAAATGAAGTAACTATTGTGAAACCTTGTTGAAAAGTTTATTACATACCATTAATTATATTTCGGAGAGAGGTTGCCAGCAATTTCTTCCTCGCGAACTTAACTTAGCTCGCGTTGGCCTTTTGTCCAGATTTAGGGGGATAAGGATGAGCAGTTAACGTTCCAACTTGTACAATAAAAATAAAGTAATATTTTACCTATATTGGACAAGCATCCATTCTCGTAACGAGTAACTTCGGCGTCAGGGACCAACTGTCACTTGCCCATATTATGTAATAATGCAATGGTATTGATTGAGCAGACCAGCCGTCTGTCAATATAATGTTTGTCTTCGGGGACCAACTTTCAACTTTTTCTTAAAATATTTAATCTTTGAAGCATAAAACTTATAGAAATGAATGAGAAATAATAACAAGTTCAACTTATTTTAGTTTTTATTAACATTCCGTCTTTATTTTGTATTTATTTACCACTTTTACACTTGCAAAATTTAATTTGATTGTCAAAATAATAGCTGTTTTGGCTAAGAAAGAAGACTGAGAAATGTATCAACAAAAAATTTTCGTCCCACATATCTCAGCAAAATATCTCAGCACTCAGTTGAGACTTTTGGTCCCACGTAAAAAAATCTCTGAGCGCTCAGAGATTTTTTCTTCGTGGGACTGGGCTAATGTACTGAGTGAAGCAATGACTGATAGTACATTCCTATTGCTGCCCTTCTCTCTTTCTATATCAGTAAATTGAAACCAGGACGAATATAGAGAAATTTTTGTTTCGGTAATTTTTACCGTGACAGTTCTTAGGAAAATTAAAAAACCAAAACCCGTTATAAGCCAGGTACGCAGCTCAAGCTAGACTAAATTTTATCTCTTCAATTCTTATCAAAGAAACTGAATACCAAGAAATGAATCCTTCGTACGTTTCACCCTCCAAAACCCATTTGTTTACATTGTTGTATTTGTAATTTAATTTTGTGTCAATGAATACATGTGAAATCCAACAACAATATAGTAGGGTGAATTTCTTGCTGCTGTTGCCTTGAACTGTACCTACTGGCACCTGCAATCATCGATGCTGTTGGATGTTGGACCTGCATTTTCTGGAAGAGACGATTTCCATCAATTTTAGGGTTCTTTTTGGCCAGAGGATAGCTCTCAACACAACTTGCAATCCTTTAGCGGCAAAAATATCGACAACAATTAAAATTTTATAAAATAAAAAATGCCTTTTGACTTGACAGTTGTTTTTGTTGCAATAATCACTGTGGTGAACTTGTGGTGAATATTCTAAAAAGGGATGTGTTCGTATAGTTGTTAAGGTAACCATATGCTTACACCAGAAGCATTTGCATATTGTAAATTATTTCTTTTTCGATTGGGATTACTCAAGGAATAACTTTTTGAAAGCCAATAAAAGGCCTTCCACGCTATCCGGATATGGACATAGAGTGGATTTTGGTTTATCTTTTTCTGTTTTTTTTTTTTGTGTGCCGGTTCGACCATTATTATTGTGGATATGATGAAGGACATAATTATGTGTTTGCGTCTTTACAAAGCTAATATCTAAATTAAATTCAATTAAATAAAGAGTTTTATAATAAAAAAGAACCTACTTATATAATATTTATATATAAAACATTTTACACACTAACATACTTAATTTGTACCCAATATAAAAATTAAAAAACCGAAAACTATAATTGACCTAACTTATGTCCTTTTCGATTGGATTTTCAGTGTTTCACTCTTTTTTGATTCCAATGGAGTGTTGTTATTGTTGTTTACGTTCGTCGCGCCGAATAATTGCGTTGGTTTGGGAGAGTCTTAACATGTTGTATTTTATCCAAACTTATAAAAATTAAAAAAACACACTCGATATAATTTGCTCATTTCGAATTCCTTTCAACAAAAAATTCTATTTGTTTAGAAGAAAAATTTAATTTTTCTGGACAAATTTCCTACACAAAATATTTGGAATGAAAATGTTTGGCTTTAACTATATTCATTCAATACTTTTTGGAAAAAGTGGAAAAGTGAGAAGTGCATGCGAAAAATCGTACTAAAATTATATTATTTCTTTCATTTCAGGTTAATTTTCAGGTCGAGTGCCTTTTTTCGTAAGTAGTCTAGAGGAGCATGTTTTTGTTTTTCACTTTTCTACATTTTGCCTTTTTTTTGAAAAAACTATTTAATGTACATAGCTCTCACAGATTTTATTAAACTATTGTCGAATTCCTTTTAACAGAAAATTCGATTTGTTTAAAAGAACAAGTCAATTTTTCTGGACAAATTCCCTGTATTGAAAGAAAAAAAAAAAAAAAGGATTCTGTTTGGAAAAAAATCTACATAATTGAATTATTTATTTATTATTGTCAATATGAATTTTTGTTGGCAATGTCCTTTTAATAAATCTTAAAATCATCCATGTTCCTACATTAGTTTTAACTAATGTCGAATTCCTTTTACCAAAAATATTCGATTTGTTTTCTAAACAGAACCGATTTTTTTCTTTTAATACAAGGGATTTGTCCAGAAAAGTCGATTTTTTCTTCTAAACAAATCGATTTTTTTCTTAAAAGGAATTCGACATAAATGAAATAGGGGTATGTGAGCACTTTAGAATTCATTTCCGATCTGTTTATACTTCTTGAACATAGTCATGAGATTTTCAAAATAACCGCCATTTTGGTGGTGGATTTAGCCCAGCTGTCTATGTGTGCAATAAATGAGTGGTGGATTTAGCCCAACTATCTATGTGTGCGTGTTTCAGCTTGTAGGCAAACCCGGATGACAGCCAAGATTCATATCTTGGTATTCAGTTTCTTTGATTCTTATCTTTAAAAACGTTTGCTAAAAGCAAAAATGTCGAAATTTATCTGGAGACTTTTTAAATTTAGCGCGTGAACTGCGTACTGCCTTGCTAAAAACCTTCGATAAAATTTATCTTTTGGGGGAAATTTATATGGAAGATAAATTTAAGCGTGATCTGCGTACTGGGCTATAGACGGGATAAAACAAACATTTTAATTTTAATTTCTTTTGAAGGGAACCACATACAAATAATCTATACCAAATTTGAAGCAAATTTGTCGACCAATTAAGACTCTATGGTCCGTCCAACAAAGATTGTCAGTACAGGGAAAATAGGACGTTTGCTTCTCAGTTCGGATGCAGCGAATTGCATAAGTCTATCGCATATTTAAGCTCTTATCGCGATGCCATACACAGACATATATATGCCAGTAAGACCTGGGGTCTAATAAATTAGGCAATGTTAGAAGGAATAGAAGGATAGGATAAATTTGTTAGCACAGTGGATTGAGAAATAAGGTTTTGATTATCTCATTAAATCCCAGGGGTGGCGTTCAGTTAAGGGAATATAGAAAAGAATGCTGCCTAGACTGGGGCTCGAACCCACACCTCCAGGTTAGCAGTCAAGCACTACTTCCACTGCCCCAGGGCCACCCCCATAGTATGCATAGTTAATACTTTTTTGTTCCTAAAAGCTTTAAAAAACAGCATTTATCCTGTAAGCTCTTGCACATAAACTATAAAAAAAGAAGTAGTTGATGTGAGTAATCTAAGCAATGGTAATTTGTTTTTTTTAGTACATTTGATAAACACAACAGCAAGAGATCGTAATTGGTTATCCATAGTGCACACCGCTGGCGCTGTGGGTGAGATAAAGGTCGTTACGGACGTACATCCCTTGAAAAAGAAATTACAAAAACAATGGCGTGGGAAGTATGTGGTAATATAGCATTTTGTTTCATGGAGTGCCTTCGAAAATCGGTAGAGCCCACTGATTTGAAAAAAGCTTTCCCATAGGGCCTGTACTGACAATCTTTGTTGGATGGACCATAGCTCAAATGACAGTGGACAGACCGACACAAAGATGCACAGACGCACGAACGAATGGATGCGAGGATGAAAAGAACAACACCAACGCACGGCACGGTAGGACGAAACTTACTTTTCGGACTTTTTAATCGCAAATAAAGATGTAAATGATTCAACACAAAAATTAGTCTTTTGTCAGGTAATGTGAAAACGTGTGTAACTTTTGCTATTTTACTCTCGTCAGAGTGGGAGCCGGGCTACAGGTGCGCAGTGTAGTGCGGTTCAAGCGGCAGAGAATAATATTTTTATCGCTAACCAATTAATGTTATTTGATCTCACAACTTTTCTCTCAGTGTTGGCATTCTTTTTCACTTTAATAATATTTGTTTGTACTACAAAATGTAATAGTTGCCAAACAAATTCACTATGTCCATAAATATGCATTGAAATTCTGAGATTAATCCTGTGGGAATGTTATAGGTATACGGTTAGTGAGTATTCTGTTATTGCTATTCCTGTTGTTTGCCACAAATTATATGTTCCGGAGGATGGTGTACAGGAATACTGTCTGCGTTTTGCGCTTTGATGCGAATTAAAATTTAAATTTTTCCTCTGAGTCTTTCAGCCTTTTGTGTGAGTGTTTGTTTAAGTGACAAAGAGGTTTCTCCGGAGTCATATAAAACTAGAAAACATAGTTTTCCGGATTCGGCAGGATATATTGGCTGACAGGAAGTTAATTTATGGCATTGGCATGGCATCCATGTGCCTTAAGGAATTGTATATGTATATTCTCTCAGTATAACGATGACAGTGACAGTAAATGTAAATACGGACGAAACAAGCGTTGAACCTCTGCTCTAGGCAGCGAACACACACACACATACTCGTACATAATTATTACCTTAGAATTTCCATTTTGTGAAGTAAAGAAAGGACGTTCGTTATGGTTATGCCAAACGTTCAGTGTAATTGTCATGTTGATGTCCATCTCTATAAACAATAAAATAAATTTACAAAGTCAGCTGCTCTATTTGAAATTTACTTCCGCTCGAAATTGTCTTTTGTTTGTTCAACAACAAAATGAAAAATATATTACATTTCTTTGTTAAATAAAGATACTTCAGTTTATTAACTGTTTTAGACTTTTTGATTTTTGATTTTTTTTTGAATTTATAAAACATTTTATATAAACATACATACTTTGTTATAAATTAGAGTTGAAACAACTCATTCATTTTTTTTTTAATATTGGTGATTTTCATTTTAGTCAAATTTTTGTACGTTGGGCAACTACAGTATAATATATAATATGTACATCAAAACAGTATTTCCTCTATTTAATCTACAAACTATACATTCTTTAAGAGTCCGTTCGAACTCAGTCATTGAGTCAGTCAGTGAGTCAACCATTAAGTCAGTCATTGAGTCAGTTATGGCGTCAGTTGTTGATTATCTCATTGAGTCAGAGATTAAAGCAGTCATCGGATCAGTTATTGAGTCATTTATTGATTTAGTCAATAAGTTAGTTGGAGAATAAGTTATTTATTTAGTCATGGAGTCTATCATTAAGTTAGTCAATGAGTTAGTCAATCAGTCAGTTATGGAGTCAGTTGTATAATATAAAGATAGCAACTTGAGTCAGTAAGTAAGTCAGTCAATAAGTCAGCTGTTTCGTTAGTCATCGTGATTGCGTCGTAGTTATTGCGTCAGTCTTTGAGTCAATTATCTGCTCTATCAAGGAGTCAGTCGTTCAGTGAAGTGAGTCAGTTATGGAGACAGTTGCTGAGTAGCTCAGTGAGTAAGCCATTAAGTCAGTCTTTGAGTTAGTTATTGAGTGAGTTAGGGGGTCAGTTGCTAATTATCTTATGGAGTCAGCCAGTGAGTCAGTCTATAAGTCAGCGATTAAAGTAGTCATCGAGTCAGTTATTGAGTCATTCATGGAGTCAGCCAATAAGTGAGTTGTTATTAAGTCAGTCATGGAGTCAATCATTAAGTCAGTGAGTGAGTCAGTTATTGAGTTAGCTATGGAGTCAGTTATTGAGTAACTCAGTGGGCCAGTCCATTAAGTAAGTCATTGAGTAGGATATTGAGTCAGTCAGTTATTGCGTAAGTTAATTATCTCATAGAGCCTGTCATTAAGTCAGTCGGTGAATTAGTTATTTAGTCAGTCATGGGATTTAATCATTTAGTCAGTTAGTGAGTTTGTTATTGAGTTAGCCATGGAGTTAGTTGTTGAGTAAGTCAGTGAATCAGCCATTAATCCAGTCTTTGATTCAATTATTTAGTGAGTAACGGAACTTTGGAATATTTAATCCGAAAAATTACAATAAATGCATTAAAATTTAATTAAATTCACTTTTAAATTATAGAAATCGATGACTAAATTAATACGGCCCAATGTATATTTTATTTAAAAGGTGGACACATTTAAAAAAAGCACCATTTACAACGGCTATCTATATATTAATACAACGATTTAGTTTTTCTTAGAATTTAATTTTTATATTCCTTGTTAAACTGTATTAGTTGAATTTCGGCCTCAGGGCCTTAATAGTTAACATAAAAGGCTTGCAGCATCATCTTTTCAATTAATTAATTACTTGGACAGACCATTTTTTACTTCTTAACTTATGTTCGTGTTTAAACACTTTTTAAAAGCTGTGCAATCACAAAAGTGACTGTTATAACTTTAAAAGAATTTTCCCATCCAATTTGCTGTAGGCCATTTAATTTAATAGCACTGTAGGTACTACTGTACCATAAATACAACCTGGTGTTTTATCTTCTTCAAAATAAAGATAGTAACTATCTCTTTAATTTCAAAATTAACTTATAAATCCATTCACTCTATATACATAGTCAACACCGGGATAAAGCAATTTTATTGAGACACGTACCTTAAACGCAATTTCCCATCTATGCATCTCTATATTTTAATGTCAATCCTTAACCGAGACAAAACCCCTTAAGAAGGACGAACGTTCTGCTCAGATTAAATGTGTCACCCCACGGCAAAGCAATTTACTTTCCGTTGCGGTCGATGGTCCTGTCTTGTCCTGTGGCGAAGTCGTCCAAACCATAAGATGATGCAGAAGAGGTGATGGCCACTATATATATAAGTACATCTAAGACAATAGTAAATTATGTTTTTCTAGCCAAAGGATCACGCATTCCTTCCACTCAGACAGTTAAGTTGTTTTTTTTTTGTTTTTGTTTAAGAAACAAAAAGAAAAAAAAAACTTATCCTCTTATAAACTAGAAGAAAATTACCACAACTAGGATGTGAATATCCTGCCACAGAAATGAGCGAATACGATAGCTCTTTCTATAAGTTTTCTTCGTGAAACTTTTTCCATACACCATCATCGCCAGCAGCGGAAACTATAGAAGCAAGAAAACAAGGACACCTTCGACAGCCAACGAAGCTCCCACAAAGTTTCTTATTCTGCCCCCCTCTACCATATCCAAATGCCACCACATCCTTTGCACATAACAGCGATGAGCTGTAATGAAATGAAAATAAGGATTTGGATTTGGACACTTAATCGTGTTTACCTCCGTGTGGCATGTTTGCCATGACAAGAGGTCGTAGAACCAAGAAGAAGAACGGACTACTGACCGACCGATATTGAGGTTAGAGGCGACTCTGATGGCGAAAGTGTTTTTTGAAAAAAAAAAAAAAAAGCTTTTAACGATTATTTTTCTCTTATTGTCAGTCTTTTATTAGTTTATGGTAAAATTACTTTTGCCTGGATTTTGTGTAAGTTTTTTTTTTTTCTCTAGCCTGTCCGTATATCTTTACTTATCATAAGTAATTCTATTAAGGAATAGTTGCTTAAGATGAAGTTTACCGAGTCCGTTGCTAAAGATGTAGTTTACTGAGTCCTTCGGCGTTCAATGTAGAAGTGTTAAGCTACCAGCAGTTTATATATGTACCTATGTAGTTAGTATACAGAGAACTGGCGCACACTATGGCGACATGGATGTTTCGCAGCTCGTGTATTTCCTGAAGGATATTTATGAGATAGAAATTCTTTTCTTCTTGAAGATTAATGTTGCTGGCAGCTCATTAGATTTTTTTTTTTTTTTGTATCTCTTGAATTTTTTGTTTGGAATTTTTCGTGAATGAAAGATGATTAGCGAGAAAAAAAGTAGCAATAAGAGTGAAAGAGTAGATTGTGCAAGTTGTTATGAAATAAATGATACTTCGCGAAACGGTACATTATAAACTTTTGAACACAAGTATAGGAAATTTTACTTAAGTATAGTGTCAATTTTTGTAAAACCTTTAAGTTTATTATTGTTCCTAGCACCTGGCAGACTGACAAGAAAACTCACTGTAAACAGCAATGTTTTCAAGATCATTATCTATACTCTTAAAAATCTATTCTTTAAATCAAAATATCTCCTTTGTCAGGTGCTTTACTGTGTAGGTGTACAAGAGGGTGGAAACAATGAAATATAGTGTGTAAGACATAAAAGAATATTCAGCATATAGGAAAACAGCCACAAAATATTAATAAGGCCCATTGCCCACTATAGGCAACTTTTTGTTGCTAGCCCCAGCAATTTTTTGTTGCTCCCAATCGAATTACATTAGCTTATATGGGAGATCGCCAACTAGACAACTTTTAGTTGCGCAACTTTTTGTTGCTCGGAGTTGCTCGCGGAACTTTTTGCCCGGCAACTTTTTGTTGCTTACCCTCGCCCACTATAGGCAATTTCCGAGCAACTTCCAGCAACTTTTGGGAATATTCCAGAATTTTTGCCAAATGAGAGGCTTTTAACCCGAAAAAACAAGTTTTATTTTCACACTGAACGAATTTTGTATCGTCATTGAAATTGATTCAAAATACAAGGTCATTTTAACATTTTAATTAAAAAAATACTGAACCCAAAAGTTGCTCGGAAATTGCCTAGTGAGCGATGGCAAGCAACTCCGAGCAACAAAACGTTGCGCAACTAAAAGTTGCCTAGTGGGCGATGATCCTAAAAGGGTTAGTTTCAAAATATATAGCTACTCATCGGAATAAGTGGCACTTAAGTTTCCCCAATTGGGGCTTTAGAATCAGATTCATAGCCTTAGTAAATGGAACTTAAGTCATTAACATGGCAGACTTAAATTCCACTCATTCAAGCTAGTTTGCACTGATACCTATATTGAACATTTGTCTTCTATATTGGCCACTTAAGTTTAACTTCCTTCGACTGTGAAACTGGGCCTAAGTAACTTCTCAGCTTTAATTTCTTCAGGTTTTTTTTTAACTAAAAAACAAAATATGTAAATAATATAGACAGTTAAAATACATAATTTTATAATAATTAAAGGGTAGATTTCATTCGTTCACTGTTTGCATTATTGTATTTATTGATTTTAGACATTAAGTATTTTAAAACATGGCGTCTTCTTGTTTTTATACTCACACAATTTTGGTTATTAACAAAATTGCAGACAAAAATTATCAGTTAATAGTTTTTCAAGTAAAATAAAGAAGAAGAAAAGTGAAAAAAAAAAAATTAAAAGGTATTTAAGTTTAAAAAAGCATATAGCTATAACTTACTTAATAACTAAGCTTTCAAAGTGGATCTTTAAAGAATTTTCAAAAATTTACAATTATTTAGTCCTTGCAGGTTGACTGGCAGTGCAGGAAGTTCCAGAGGCCCACCGTGTGCACAAAGAACTGCGGTCGTTTTGAGTTATGATCACTAAAATTTTACTTCTTTGTGATGTTGGAAACAGTAGATATTCAGAATTTGTATATTCTAGAAGAATATAATTTACAGTGCAGTATGCGCTATAGATTTTATTAAGAGTCGGTATTCATCGATCAAAAAATTGCGTCTTAGAAAGGTACGACAGCATCTAACAAACTGATGAGCCCAACTGTCGTGTCTGGGCGAAACGCATTGGACTAAAGGTCGCAAAAAATCTTCCATTTGAATTTAATTCAATACAGTCCACTAAAACAACAACAAAAATAATTTTCTTTTGTTTTTGTTAATTCTCTTCTTCGAAATGCTTTTCTTCTTAGCCGGTCAGATTCGGAAAAATTGTAGGTCCTTTCCATGCAAACAGGAAAGGTTCAAAGCTGTAAGTGACTAGGCACTGGTCCTTCACGAGGTGTTACTCAACCAAATTTATTTATTTATTTTTAGCAACGATTTTTCCAACTATTTTTTCAACTTCATAGAAATAAATCAAAGAATACAGTCTCTGATTTACAAGTAAATTTTAAATTTTCTTCACTGTGGCAAGTCGTTCTTCCTTTAACATGAAAAGTCTACCCAATACTATAAAGATTGACCTTAAAATTATAATATGACTCACAGTACAGTCTTTGCTTATTTAATCCTAGGTATATGTACCGAAAATAATTTTCAAATTAAATTTTATTTAAACTTTATATTTTGTTTCATTAAAAATGTATTCAAATATTTATTACTTTGTCTTGTCTACTATAAAAAATAGACTCCCCCTATTGCACGTGTACCCGTTTTACACGCCGTGTAATTAAATTATCCGTGTATTAACACGTGCATTTATATTTACACGTGTATTTATTCTTACACGTTAGTGTGTTTAAAAATACGCGTGTAATTAATTGAAGATCGCTATTAATTTTTTTTGGTGAAAAAGTAAAAATTTGATCTCGGATAGAATTTAATAGACATTTTAATTCAATTCTCGCATGGCTTTAGTTTTAGTAAATCAGAAAATCGTTTTATGCTAATTAAAACGGACACCCCGATTGGTTTTAAAAAAGAATTTTAACTACACGTGTATTTTTATTAACACATATATTTAGAACCTTCACGCCTAAACGTGTACATGTGACACGAAACACGTGTAGCTAAATACACGCTTAAAATCGAGAGCTCTAAAAAAAAACATTAAGGGCCAGTTGTACAAATATTTGATCCGTGGTTAAGAATTTGAACTCACCAATTTCCGCGGATTAGCTGTGGTTCAACGATGGTTCAGGCATGTAATTGGCTTTTAGTGCATATTAGAACCTTGAACCATCGTTGAACCTCAGTTAACCCGCCGAAATCGGCGAGTTAAAATTCCTGAACCACGGATCAAAATTTAAACCACGATTGTACAACTGGCACTAAATAAATATTCTTAACCGGATACTAAGCCTTATTAATTATAATGACCGATTTTTTTTTGATTTTTGACATTTCTACAGCCCACATCCAAAAATTCTGAAAAATCTAACGTTTAATAAATAATTTTAGATAGGTCGGAATTAATTTTGCAGTGTACACTTTTCCAATCATACGCTTAGTTTGCAAAAAAAACTACAAAAGCGGACCTTCAACTCCCTCTCCTGGCTTAAGATTGCGGCTCTGGGCTAGGGACTCTTATTAAGTTGGACCTGAGTGTGTTGAACCTACCACTTAAAAGAAATTTCCTAGATTACATGAATTTTTGAATTTATTGTTGTATAGTTGACTGGACTTTTATTGGTATAAATGGTTCCAGAACATAACGAAGAATGTACATTGTATATCAAAATTTAAAATTAGCAAAAACGCACGACCCTGTTGTGCTGTTTATTTTCGTTTTCCAAAGTATTTCAATTCATAACCCTTTTTCAATTCATACTCCCTCCAAGTTCGCTAAAAAGAATTAATAAACTTTATCGTTTCGTTTGCCTTTTTTATGGAAAACTTGATGGCAAGCATTTATAAGAACAAGATAAAGTTAAAATACAGAACATAATTGGCGTTCCAAGTATTTTATTTGATTTTTAACGAAGTCAATTAATTTTCCAACTGGCTGTTGTGGTATGGCTTTTTATCTTGATTTTTGTTTGTATATGTTTTGGTGAATGATCAATTTGAATTGGTATTCCTTCGGTGGATGGAGAAGACTTTTGTATTGCCTTTTCCCTGCTGATGCTGTATGGAAATTTTAAAAGAAATAGGTAAAAGGATGGGCTGTGAATTTATCGAATCAATAGCGTGTGTAGTGTCCTATCAGAAGACACAAATTTAAAAAAAAAAAGGTTGAATATACATTTTAATTTTTCAATTTAAAAGTTCAATTTTCAAGAGCTAATATTTGCTAAAGAAAATCATTAATGCTATATCTTACTTACATATATGTAGGAGGCAGCTAGATATTTGAAAAGAGCAAAGATAAGTATGGAGCATTTGAATCGCTAGGCTGAATATGGCGTCGGTGTGTATGTATATGTATTTTTAATTTATGATTTTTAATAAGCATGATTGAATATTTCGCTGGCTGTTTAAACAACATCAAACCAATGACGGACGTGAGAAATTTTACAATGGAAGCAATCATTTTCAAAAAAAATACATGGAAAAACTAAGTAGAAATTCTTTGATAGATAATTTATAATTTAATAATAATTTTTTCATTTAATTAAAATAATTTAAGAAATAAAAAAAAATTCAATCAGCTTTCTATTTACCTGTAGGCTGACTAGGCCAAGGCCTAGTGTTTCCCAAACTTTTGACATTGCCGTACCCCTTTTAAAATTTTCGTAGCCCTGAGTACCCCCCGGTATAGAATTATATCTATTCTTTACTTTTTTAGTTCAAAAACGAAATTTAAAATTATTATTTTAAGACATAGAAGACGAAATGTTATTTTTTATAATGTGAACGCTTTATATATTCGAAGATTTAAATCTCAGATTTCGGCCGTTTTCAAAAACGTCAAATCAAATCCAAATTGAACGGAAAATGATCGTCATTTATGAAGCAGAAGTTGCAATCGTCAAATATGCAATCGTCCTGCTTGCAAACATAAACATCAAATGATTTTTTTTTGCAAGCGCATTTGACGTTGTCGAGCAAAAGATTAAACAAAACAAAATTAGTTCCGCAAACAATTATTTATTCAGTCTCTTTGTTTACTTGCAACTTGCACCAAGTATCGCAAACTTGGGTTTTTTCCTATAGATTTGACAGCAAATTCTGCGACGATGTACAACGTTAAAAAACACGCATATTACCTCTGTTTGGTAACGTGAAATTTTCATCTAGTTTCCCACACTTTCTAGCTATGGGTTTTGACAGCAAAATGTGGAAATTTGTGAAGATTTGCAAGAAATTTCACGTTCCCAAATAGACCAATTTATTGAGAGAAAGTTTTAACAGTTCAAATTCTTGATATATATTTTTTGTATATCACGCCTACATATCTGCCAAGAAGTAAAGAAGAAACCGTTTTATCTGTCTTTTTCGTCACATCAACTTTTTTACTGCACAGCTGCGCGCAGTTGATGTTTTCGATCAAGTGACTTTAGCAAACTGCATTAATGAACACAGTGCTATTGCAGTAGAATTTGTATTTGCATTTGCAAACAAAAGACCTTTGTAGTTTGCGTCAAAGGTATAGAAGCATAAAGATAAAAGAACTGAGCGCCCTAGATATGAATATGGGGATCCAAAACCTTTTCCATTAGGCCGCTATCTGCAAGACGCTTTCAAAGATAATAAAGCATAATACGAAAACTAATTTAAAAAATTTTAAATATTTTTCTACTGTTTTTGATTTTTTTCTAATCTTAAAATGTAACCTGGACAAGTCTATGCGTACCCCCAAAAAACTGTCTGCGTACTGCCAGGGGTACGCGTACCACACTTTGGGAAATACTGGTCGTAAAAAATACACACAATGAAGCAACTGAATCTGAATTATGTAACATTAATGTTGCGGTTCAATAGACTGTTATATTTTTAAGATGAATTAGGGTGTATCTTGTTTTCCAAATTTTATTTTTAGCAGATACATCTTAATCAAAACCTTTTTATGCGTAAAAAACATATGTTGTTGTTGTTTCAGGATTATGACAAAAAACGTAAATATAAATAGCAATTTTTGCTTATATATACATATATGAAAGTAATATAAGTTGGTGTACGAAGTTGGTATACGAATACAATTTTAAAACATATTTGAAAGTAATCTATTTTGGCCTATAGTAAAACAATAGAAGAAAAATTATAAACCAAAAATAATTTTTTAAAGTTAAGATTATGTAATGTATGCTCAATAGCAGGTCACAAGTTGTGAGGGTGATACCAATACGAAAACTTCACACAATCACCTTGTGAGGTTGTTGTGACTTGTGAGGCATCAGTGAGGTTTGCCAGAATAGGGCTGTAAATAATCTTTTCCCTAAATGCTCAGGGCCCAAAAATGTTAACTCCGACGCCGCTGGTTTCAATGAAACAAAATTTACGTTAAAGCCTAGGCCAGGAAAACTAACAATCTGCGGAATAAATGCAAGCGAAGATTTTTAAATGCAATAGACATACTTTGCATATAATTTCTTAATGGTAAACGTTAAAGAAAAGTATTTCATGAAAAGATTGCAAGTCATAAGATTTTCTACAAAATAAATGCTGACATTTTTCTTCTTCCGACTTACCATTTAGAAGATATGACCATTTCAAAAGCCGTAAAATGACGAAATGTCGCTTTTTTCGTTTTGAACTCTGAAATGTCGAAGTTTATAAGATTTCTAACAAAAAATCTTGTAGCGGATTGTTAAGCATGCAAGCTGTCAATTATAGGATATTGAATCCTCAAAAAAAAAAAAATAAAAAAATAAAAAAAAGGTAAAAGTTAAAAATTCCGGTTCTTTGCTTTTTACTCGCAAAATGTCGAGTTTTTTAAAAGGACTGTTATCTAAAATATGTTTTTCACGGGTAGGTATGCAGGTACTGTCGAATAAAAATTTACAAATAACTGGAATTATCAGCTCTTCAAAATAACCGAGTTTTCTTGTTATCTTTAGGTTGATCCATGACCTGTTGAATTATATGTAATTCGCAGCTTAAGTAGACATTACAAAAGGGATCTTAAATTTAAGGAGCTGTCCTAAGAAGATATATGAAGTTATCATTTGTCGATTCAAGATCTCCAACTCAAATGCACAGGAATATTAAATTTATTTTATTTTGGACCCATTACAAAAAAATCATTAAAAAGTGTTGATATAACCTTTTGAGTTTAATATTACTATGAGTTCAAGGTCTGTCTTTTTAATGCTTTAAATATAATATGCATCTCTAAAAAACAACCAGACAAAAATAATTTGTCCCAACATATCGTATTGAATGATGTATACGATGTAAAGCCTCATAAACAATGTTGAAATGCCTAAATGCCATGAAAAGTGTTTTTAACCTTAACATTCCATTTGAAAGTCTGGGTTTCGAAGCTCACGTTGTCAGAGACAAATAAAAAAGAACCTCAATAACAACTGTCTCAACTACCAGAACCAATATTGAATTTCAATTCACTTTTATAATAACAAACCTCCAAGTAATAATACATTTTTATTTTTACTTTCTTTCAATGAGTTTTAAAACTCTGCACATAAACATTAAACATAAAGCCAACACTAACTCTCTAAAGCACTTCATAAAAATAAAATTATACAAACAAACCAAACAAAAAAGCCCAAGTGAACACAGTACGCGCTCTTGGTATAGCTTCGTTCGTTTTTATTTTAGGTGCTAACAAAAAAGTAATTTGCAGACGATAAACTGACATCGTAATATTATGCCTATGTAAGATGTAACAAGAAATGAGATGATATTCCTACTAAGAAGAGATATCATACTCAAAACAGAGAAAACGAAAAAAAAAAAAAACTGAAAAATATTCCACATCACATACGCCATTCAAGCAAGTCTAAGTGCATAAAAATTTATCAGCAACGATTTGTTTTCCTTTTTATTTCGGTTTTGTTTTCTTTTACGTGGAAACTTCTTTTAACAATTTTCTCTCGCTGTATGCATACAGATTGGTCCGACAAACCGAAGGTACCTTTACATGTCCATTGCTTTTGGGGAAAGCTCTGGAATAAGGCTAACAAATGACACTCACAAAAAAAAGGCAGAGTGAAAGAATATGAAATGCCCTGGTTCTCGTTGAAAAAAGAAAAACCATACGTGACTTGTTTGGATACAAATGGGATATTTTTTTTTTTGTTCCAAATTCACACCACACGCAAACAACAAAGTTTTATTTTGTCAGTTTTACTTATGTTGGGGTGACCAGATTTGAATTTAGTCTGGTAGTATTTTTATTTTGTTGGAACTCCCAGGAAAATACAGAATTATTCATCTCTCTTTCAAATGTTGCCATATCCGTAAAAACAAAAAAACTTAAAATCAGTGCGGTTAAATTTTAAGTACAAGTATAACTGTTGAAAATTCTTTTCATTTCCAAATAATAAAACGCTTTTTTTAAGTAGTCTATTATATGTATATTCAAGTTTTAAAAGTATAAAAATATTTATTCTCAAAAAAGGACAAGACCACTAAAAAATTAAGTCTTGCTTTCACCGCTTCTTATAAAATTGTCTCGTTTCTGCTTTTTTTTTTTTTTGTATTTTTCGTTTCCGTTGCATAACACATAACTTCCTTAGCATACAAAATTCAAATTTAATTAACCCTAATTTTCTTCTATCCTCGACATTTCTTCATTATTTTAATTTTGTTCACTATGGCGTATGCGCATCATTTTTTTTTTTTGAAAATAACTTGATTTAAATTTTCCTAACAACATCGAAACATATTCCTGTATGCACTTTTCTTACCGAATCGAAATAGGTAAAGAATAGAAGCATTTTTGTGTAACAAAAGATAGGTAGGTACTCTTGGGGATTTTTACACTTCCTGGCATTTTTTTTTTTTTTTTTTTGAAAATTCTATTTTAATATTTCTTAAGCATCTCGTAAATTCAAAGTTTTTAAATTTTTGAGAATTTCAAGCTAGAATTTTTGAACATTTGCGAAAAGGCATTAAACACATTATAATTTTTCAAAAAAACAAATCAACTATACCTATGTAAGTAAAGAAAGGTTCGATTTATATTAAAAAAAAAAATGAAATTTTTATCATATCTTATTTCTTCCTTTGTAGGTGAGATTAATGTAGTATGTTGCCTTTCAGAATATTTAATCTGAGAAAAAGCAGTTGTCTTGGAGTTAAACATTGGGTATTGCCTTAGTACCTAAGTATCTATAAACTTATATTAAAAGAAGCCCTGGTCAAGGATATCTGGCAGATCTTAGTAGATTAACGAGGAAGTAATAATTATTTCAAACATTACCTTTAAGCATCTGGTTTTCAGTTATTGACTAAAAACTTGTGAGGGCAGTGAATATTAAAAACTAAAATATTACTACATAAAACCTAAAATTTTTGACAAAAAAAAGTTTGCTAAGAAAATTCTTTTGCAAAATTTTGAATTTAAATAATTAATTTTTCAAAAACTATCGATTAACAAATAAATTAAAAAATTGTATAAAGAATGGATTTATATGTATTTGTAAAAAATTTACAGCATAAAATTGTAAATATTTCGGTCAGATATGTTTTTTTTTTTATATTCTTCCCCCTAAACTGGAGGATAGAGGCCCCACCTAACAAGATTTATTTATTGGTCGCAAATTTTACGAATAGCCTTGAATACAGGGAGTCCTCAAAAGCAAGCTTAATATTTTGGAGGATCCTATCCCTGGGATTATTCTGAGAAATAATTTGTATGAGGGAACAATTCTCTCCAATTTCTGAAAAAAATTACTTAAAATGGAAAAAAATATTATTGAATATCAACAAAATCACATAGATGCTTTTTTTGCAAGATAATATTAATATTATCTGTTTTTAAATCAAGTTGCTCAAGTGAATAGTTTCCGATAAATAAAAAGTACCTTTGGTTTTTTATTTAATTTTTCAAAAAATAAGAAAGATTTTTGCATCTTATTTTCAGTATTTGACTAAAAATTGATGGCAGTTGGAATGTTAGAAAAAAAAGTAAAAAATTTTGACTTTGAAATTTGATTTCTCAAAAACTATTCACTTAAGCAACCTGATTTAAAAAGCACATAATATTAATATTAGCTTTTAAAAAAACCAAAGGCAATTGTTGTACATAATGTGCTGTGATTTTTAATATTTTTTTTCTGTTATTTTAAGTAAATTTCTCATAATTTGTCTCCCCTTGCCTCAGAGGGTAAGAGATAGAATTGTTCCCCCTTAATTTTTTTTTAAATGATCCAGTGAATCATCCCCCAAAATATTCTGCAAGAATGAGGACACACCCTGTACATTAGCATTCAACGCTTAAAGTACCTACTTGAGAGCGTTGGTACCTATGCGAGAAATTTGCAGATCGTATACTCAAAAGTCTTAAAATACGATTTATTAAATAGACTGTCAATTTTTCATGATAATAATTAATTAATTAAAAGTAAAACTGATTGAAATTTCATGAATATAAACAATATTTAATTTCAAAAATGTTTGATACCTCTTTCTGCTTAGGTACATTCCAAAACCGCTTTCCGGAAAACAAGAAGCTTTTACAAATAATTTTTTGGATTAAGTTAATTCTGGAAAACAGTGAAGAACAGTTTCTTACATGAAAACTCCATGAAATATACAAAATATACGGCTAAAGAAGCATGATGTACATTATGATCATCGCAGGGGTTCTCTTAAACTGAAAAAGATTTTAATAATAAAAAAAAGTATATGCAAACGGTCACACCATATAGTGCTCACCTTGAAGAGGAGTGTTTTTGTGAAAAGAATTCCAAATGCCATTTGAAATTGAATACACCATTAGAGGAGTCCGAATGGGGAACAGAATACTGAATTACCTCGAGATGGAGTTTTGTTGATTCCGAGTGTTACACATGCCAGTATGTCCTCGTAGATCTAAGGATCATCATTGCCATCATCACCATCATCATCAACAACTATACTTATGTTCTATATGACAGTCGTATATATAGCAGCAATGGCATCAGTATAGCATCAGAAAGCAGAGGAAACATCATCATCCTTTTGTAAAACGTATGGCTGATTCCAAATTAGCAAATTTTCGAGCAATGTAAGAAGGATAAGGTTTATTTTTGTGTTTTACTTCTTTTTTTTTTTATGTAATACATACATACATACATATAGATGATCTAGATTTCTTTTCGTTCTCACAGAACTTGGTTTGCAATCTTCAGGATCTAAGCCCGAGGGGATCTCTAACGTAAATGGATATAAGCATCATCACCATTACCCACATCTTGCCAACTAACTGCCTGTTAATTTTGTTGCAGTTCATATAAGAAGGGCCAGTGCTGTTAGGTGCTTGTTAGCCCAGAGGTGGGACTTTGTATTAAAAGTTTGATTTAGAATTCCTGTGTAGGTATATGTGGATAGGGATTTAATGTAGTCAAGGTGTTTGATGCCGTTTCTTTGAGAAGAGCTGGCGGTGATTTTACTTCCGGGACTGACTTTTGTTTGATTAAGTCAGGTGAATGTGAGAACAGAATGAAAGTAAATGAATTTATCTACAAATTGAGTTAAAGTTTGATAATTTTAAAGAGCTTTAATATGAAAAACATTGCGTTGGGTTCAGTCAACGAAATATCAAAAAAGGTAAAGAACCCGGCGTTGTTTATGAGAACTTTTTTAAAACAATAATTTTGAAAATAAATTTTTTTATGATACTAAAAGTCCCGATATTAGTGTTATTATAGAAGCCTATAACTTTGGTTTCAACTATTGCGTTAATCTTAAAGTCTTTCTTTAAAGCTAAAATATTGGGCTAAAATAATTATTTAATTGCGATATTCCACAAAAATAGAATTAAAAAATGGCTACTGCCTCTTGCGAGGAACTGAAAACAAACTCCGAGAGTATCTCTTGTCACACTAGCCGTTCGGTTTGGATTCGGTAGTAAACTGTTGTAGGTTCTCTCTATTCCTGGAGGCACGCATACATGAATGGTTGAGAGTTGTAAGTCATTAGGCTCTAGTTTTACAAGAGCTGTTGTGCCAAAAAATTTATATATTTAGAAAAGTAAGATGAAAGGCGACTTACTTACTTTACTATTGATGGCGCTCACAGCCCAGGATGGACTACGGCTTCAACCAATAAGCCGCTCCAGCCAGCTCGGTCCCTAGCTAGCTGCCTCCAGTTACGCCCTCAAAGTTGGTTGAGGTCGTTATCCACTTGTGTGCGCCACCTAAGGTGGGGTCTTCCTCTGCTGCGCAGACCGTCAGAGGTAGATTCGAAGACTCATCGGGCTGGTGCGTCGGCGTCCATACGCTCCACGTGTGCCAGTCATCTCAGCCGCTGTATTTTAAGCTTCTTGATCAGATCGACGTCGCTTAAAAGACCGTAAAGCTAGTTGTTAAATCTTCTCCTCCATACTCCATCGATACAGACTAGGACCGAAAATCACCCGAAGAATTTTCCTTTCAAAGCACCCAAGCAGATTCTCATCAGTTTTTGACAGTGTCCATGCTTCTGCCCCATATAGCAGGACCGGGATGATTAGGGTCTTATATAAGGTCTCGTTGGTTCTCTGAGAGAGGGCTTTATTACTCAAATGCCTTCTTAGCCCGGAGAAACAGCGATTGGCAAGAGTAATTATTCGTTTGCTCTCTGCGCTGATGTCATTTAGCGATGTTATAGTGGAGCCCCGGTAGACAAAGTCCTTGACGACTTCGAAGTTGTACCTATCCATCGTGACGTTTTGCCCGAGTCGACGATATTGGGATTCCTTTCTCGATGATAGCATATACTTCGTCTTGTCCTCATTAACAGCCAAACCCATTTTCGCCGCCTCCATTTCAATATTTGCAAACGCGCCGGTAACAGCTCGCTTCGTTCTCCCAATGATGTCAATATCATCTGCATAAGCAAGTAGTTGAACAGACTTTTGAAAAATTGTACGTGTTTTGCGAGTGGCGTACAATTGCTTCAAGAACGATGTTAAACAGGTTGCATGATAACGCTTCGCCTTGCCTCAAACCTTTCTCGACATCAAAGGGTTCGGTGGTGTTCTTGCCGACTTTGACGAAGTAGCGAGATTTCTCCATCGTCATCCTGCACAAGCGGACGAGATTGACAGGAACGCCGAGATGCGACATGGCTCTGTATAGCTCGTCTCTGTCTACGCTATTCATATGCGACTTTAAAATCGATAAAGAGGTGGTGTGTATCGATTTAAAACTCCTGGATTTTTTCCAAGATCTGTCGGAGTGTGAACATTTGATCGACGGTTGATTTGCCAGGCCTAGAACCACACTGATAGGAGCCGATAAGATCGTTGACAAACGGTTTTAAGCGATCACACAGTATAGATGACAGGATTTTGTATGCGACGTTGAGGAGACTTATACCTCTGTAGTTGGCACAATTCAGAGCATCTGCTTTCTTGTGGATAGGGCACACTATACCGAGGTTCCATTCATCGGGCATACTTTCCTCCGACCAAATTTTGGAGATAAGCTGGTGTATACTCCCTACCAAGTCTTTTCTCCCTGATTTGAATAGTTCTGCTGGCAGGCCATCCGCGCCCAGCAGCCTTGTACGTTTTAAGCTTGGCTATCGCTAACCGTACTTTATTTAGGTCGGGTGGACGGAAATCTTGACCATAATCGTCCAGGTTGATTGGAGTGTTCTGTCTAACAGCGGAATTTTGGCCATCTTCGCCGTTAAGCAGTCTAGAAAAGTATTCCCACTCTCATCTCGGCAGGCTTCCGTTCTGGCCTTGTAACCCTGGATAGTGTGCCTCACCCTTCGGTAGAGTTTTTGAACATCCCCCCTGCCGCTACATTCCTCAATAGACTCGATCGCCGGCTTCGCATGCTCTCTCTTGAAAGACGAGTTTAAGATAAAAAAAAATTGACAAAATTGATTTTTCTGACAAATGCAAAGTGACACAATTACTTCAGAGCCTAGAATGAAGCCTAAAACAGCTTGTGTACTATAGTCATGTTTTATCTGCAAATATACAAGTTTTATGTCTTCATAGTTAATCTATGAGTGAAATCTGAAACAATAATAAATCCATACTTTACATCTTCTATCCCAAATTAGTGCATACCCTTGAGGTCAAGTCTATAATGAATAGCTAATTTCTTTACGATTATAGTCTGGGGCATTCAAACAAGAAAAGCATAGTTAAGCTAGGTAAGAAACCCAAACTCAAGATACCACTCAAGATAAATTCCAAGAACTTGAAAAACTATAGAAACTGCGGTGGGAAAACTAATTAAGTGCCCTATACCTATAACAAAACATCTAAAACTCATTACAATATTTCCAACATTCACCACAGTCATACCTACCAAGTTCTCCCCTAATCCTATTAAAATATAAAATCTAACTTTTCCTATATTTCTTCGAATTATAATTTTCACTAACTTCATTTCCATGAAAATAATCTCGCGCTGATTAGAACGCAAAATATGTCCCTAATGACAATTCGGGCTCTTCCTGTAGCACCGGGAACGAACCAAACTAATTTAATCTCTAAACTAATGAACCCAATTATTTCCCACGAAATCGCCACCTTCATCTTAATTGATTCCACCAAAAATATGCTAGCCTTCGTCTTGTTCATTTCGCCAAGGAAAAGGCCAACATGAATAGAAGAACATCTATTTCTATATACAAGCATTATACAGTAGATAGCCGTGAAAATATTGCAAATTAAATGCATTTAAATGTCAACAACAAGTTAGTCCTCCATTTAAACTGAAAGCGAGAGAGAGAGAGAGAGAGAGAGAGAGAATAAAAAGACATCCAGTCCACGAGTCTAGTAATTGAATTAATTCAACGCCTCTTCCACACAAAACTGCTAAGCAATTCCCCCTTTCTCCCTAAGGACGACGAAACAAACAGAGAGTCAGGCAGGTTCAAGACAAACAAAATGAGGCGTCATCTACCAACGCAAAAGCAAAAGACAGAAGGACCAACGAAATAATTGCGAAATTTCAAAAAGATAACAGCAACTTGATAATATGCAAATATGATGCCAAATTAATGTCCTTAAATCGCCGCGCAAGGATAAGTACACAATTTAATCGCAATTGTGCATCTACCAAGTTCCAACTATAGTTGAGTGTCGTGTGGATGCAGGATAGGATGCTCTGGCTTGTTAGTGTTGCCATGGTTGCAAAAACCGATTGCAGCAATAATAATTGCATGGGACGAGTTTTTATCTGTATGGAAACCAACAGTTAGATAACTGCCAACCCATCCAGCAGCCCGGACAACAACAACACAAACACACATCGAGCACTCAGAGACGAGACATCGCCAACTAGTAGATGCAGACAAGGCAGGACAGTGGATCTTTTATCCTTTCATGTTTCCATGATGACGACTTAAACTGCACTATAAAACCGACTCCACACCGATATACTAACAACTGTTTTGGGAAATGTTATTGGACGGGTTGTTAGCAGACATACAGACCTACAATGGAGGCGTCGACGAGTAGATATTATGGCAATGACCGACCACCGACCGACGACGCCGACGACGGCAAGGAGCGAAAAGACTCTTAAATGGCTGCCTCAGCGTCATCTGACATTCCTATTTTCCCATTTATGTATGCATGATTTCTGAGTATTTCTGTGTGTCTAATATGTTTGCCTCAAACTATTTTCGCTTTGAATTTGAACAATCGAATTGCTTTGGGTCTGCATCAGCATTGGCTTTCTCACATAAAAGGACGATCGAAATGCCCCATTAGGACGCCAAAAATCCTCGTTAGTTGTGTTTTGAATTTTCGACTCATTCCACGTGAAACTTCGTAAAAGCTGACTTTTCATCTCGTAGGTGTATACACATAAGCATTATCACACACCGAACTATATGAGTTTGATGGATATATTTGCTAGTGGACATGAACTAGACAGCCACTGGTATTACGATTGCATGGTTATATGTGGTATAAGTAGGTCTATTGCAGCGTTTCACCTTGATTCGAGATTTTCGCCCAATCAATATATCTACTCCGTAAAGAGGAGACATTTTTGGATCATAAGTTGAGGCTGGGTTATAAGAAGCCTCTATTCTATAAACGTATACATCACATACGAACACTTGAATGGATAAAACACCATAAAACTAGTTACCCAGACGACACGATGGCATGGATTTGGAATTGTTCCAAGAATTTATTAAGGATTTCCTATTGACGACACTGCAATGACGAAAACTGTAATGTATGGGCGATTGGAGCTTTTTAAATTGAAATGGGCTGGGCATAGACCAGGTGTGCATTTGAAAGTGCATTGATTTTAGCCAAAATGCTGATGTCATTTGATTTAATAGTTATAGAGCAAGGTATCCTAATGGAAAATCTTGAATTTCTAATTTAAGAAGAATCTGATTTTAAAGTTCAATGAAATTTGATTAAAGTTTATTGGAATAATAATTAATTTATATAAACAGAAGAAGAGTGTGAATATGAGCATAACTTAAGAGATTTTTGTTTGATATTGCAGTTTTGGGTTAATCAGACCTGGCAAATAATTTCTGAATACAAAAATAAATAAGCTTTATTTAATTAAATTTTTCTAAAAACTACCATCAAAAATGAAATTCAAATTGGTATTTCCAAAAAAAATGAGTTTTAACTGAAATTTAAATAAAAGTGGAGGGTTTTTATAGTTTCTTCCTATAACTGTCAAATTTCAATCGTTGTCGATTATATTAAAAATCACTCTTGTTGTTAAAACTGTTTGGAATTTTTAATATTTTATATTATAACTAGCTGACCCTGCGAACTTTGGTCCACCTATATTTAATTAATTTATTATTAATGTTCCTTTCGAAAGTCGAGCAAGTTGCAATTATTGTTATCATGACTTTTCGACTTTTCTCGGTCTAATTTTCCAATTTTTATTTCCGTAATTTATTTATCTGGATCAATGCAAATCCAACAAAAAAAAATCTCCATCCAATTTGGATAATGTTCAACCGAGTTATGTGCGTACGAACAAAAAACTAATTCATAAAGTTTGAAATTTCAAAGATGTTTTCACGATTTTCTGACTTTGTTGGTCGTATTTTCTAATTTTCGTTAGAATTTTCCGTTGTGTATTAATTTGATTCGATACAAATCCAACAAAAAAGTTCCCAACTAAATTAGGTGATGTTTAGCCAACCCGAAATTTTGAAATTTAAAGGTGTTTTCACGAAATCGTTTGAGTCGTTTTTTTTTTTTTTTTTTGTAAAAACATATTTTGTTGATATACAGGGTGTTCCGTATAAGGTGCGCTAAAGAGCTAAGGCGAGTAGGTTGGGTTAAGACAAGGTGGGAGGGGCAATTTTAAAAAAAAAATTGACTTTTAATCAGAAAAAAAATTATTTAAAAACAACGGTTAAATATAAAATGCCATGCCATACCTTTTTAGAAAGCCAGACATTACTTCTTTTAATTTTGTTTTAAAATTATGTTCTATTTGTGAACAGTTTTTGAAAAATTAATTTTCAAACTCGAAAATTTGAAAAAAAAAAAATTCAATGCTTCTATTAGTTTTTATAGTCCAAACCAGAAAACCGGATGTTAAAATGTCTTTTAGTTTTTGAGAAAATAACCAAATCTACTTTACTGCTTATTTAGCAGAAATAAGATCTTCGGAGCAACAAAATAATGGATGGAAGTCGAATTTAATGAATACTTACTTTTGTTATTTTCAATTTTCTCAAAAACTGGACCATATTTTGAACCCTGGTTTCAATTTTTGACTAGAAGTTGATGGGACTATTTAATAATAAAAACAAAAGTATTACTTAATAACGTAAAATTTTGAACAAAATCAGTTTGAACACAATTTTTTAATTTTTTTTTTTTCAAATATTTAAGTTTGAAAATTAAGTTTGAAAAACTGTTCACTAAAACAACTAAATTAAAAAACAAAATAAAAGCACATATTTTTGGCTTAACAAAAAAGTATAGCATGTCATTTTAACCCTTACCGTTGTTTTTTAATAATATTTTTTTCTGTATTAAGTCAATTATTTTAGAAAATTGCTCCCCCAGTTATTTTCAATTTTGCGAAAAACTAAAAGACACTTAAGCATCCAGTTTGTTTTTGAGTAAAAACTAACAAAATCATTCAATTTTGCAAACAGAATTGGTAATTAATTACGTAAAATTTTGAAAAAAATAAGTTTGAAATTGTTTTAATTTTTTTTTTTTTAGATTTTCGAGTTTGAAAATTAATTTTTCAGAAACTGTTCCTAACACAAGTTAATTTAAAAAGAAAATTAAAGAAGAGATTTCTTGCTATAGGTATAGCATGGCACTGTTATAGTTTATCCAACATAAATAGGCAGTACACGTCTTATGGGAAAGCTTTTTCAAAATCAGTAGCGTGCCATAGTTTTGCACCATACTAAATTGAAAGAACTCCTCCATAAAAAAGTGTTTGCCCGCCCGTGAATTTCCGATTGCATCTGACGCAGTCCCAATCCCAACGTCCTATTGAGCGCATATCTGAGTGCGCACTGAATTGCTGTAGGAGATGGCTGCTGCTGCTATTCAACTTCAATCCCCATTAAATATTGATGTGCATTCAGAGTTACCAGTGTCCATTTAGTAACTCCTTTAGTATTCTTTTCCTTGGGTTCTGTTGAGGTGCTTTTGATTTTAGAGCTTTAAAAAAAGTTTTTAATGATAAGTGTTATCGTGGTATCGTGGAGTGTTTTCATCTTTTGCACTTCTTTTAATGTGTGGAAAATACGTTAATGCAGTTACAAAATTTTAGCGCTCGGTCAATTAATGTAAAGTAAAGTATTTGTATGTAAATTGTATTTTTAAAAGGTGTATTCGTTTTAAGTTTTGTGCGATTTGTGCTTTTGAAATTTTTGAAAAGGTGTATTTAATTTAAAATTTTTATGCTATTTGTATTTTTAACTCGTGTATTTTTGAAGAGGCACCTTTATCATACATCACGGTGGTGTGGAAAGAGATAAATGTGTTTTTTAATTTTTATAAATAAAACAATCAAATGAAAATTTCTATATAAAAAAAAGAGCGGTAACCCTACATAATATTCTTTCATATTTGGGTCCATTTAAAATAAAGACTACGACAACCCTGTGAGAGCTTTAATGAAGGATAGATTTATGCAATCCACTTTAGCCAGAATGAGAGGCAAACGTCCTATCTTGCCTATACTGCCTATTTTAGTTGGATAAGGTATAGTTTAACCGTTGTTTTTAAATTTCTTAAAGAATTGCTTCTCCCGCCTAAACGGGGGAAATAGATCCCCCGATTTTTTCTTGTCTTAACCCAACCTACTTGCCCTAGCTCTTTGGTGTACCTTATTCGGAACACACTGTGTAAAATTTCTTGAAAATGTATGAAGAAATAAAAAATTGTATTCCGTTTTAAAGTACTGAATACTATACACCCAAAGTCTTAATTTAAAAAAATTGGTACATTAACTCGTTTTGAAAATATTGATTTCTCAAAAAATTTATTATTTTTTTAAATACAAAATATGTTTTTTTTTTTGAAAATCTATTTTATTATTCAAGCTTAAAAGGAGCTCATGAATACAGGTTTTTTTTTATCGGTTAAGCCGTTAACGATGACGGTTGTATGGCAGTGATAGGTATCGTTAATAGCGCACCTATAAAATTACACACAAACACTTTAATCATAATCGTTTAAGCAGCTTTCGAGATGATAACCTTTTTCAAAACGGTTGCAGGCAGATTCCCTTCTAGGGAATCATCAAAAGAAAATCGCTTCTTGTGGCTTAGGCTGTAGATGAAGATAAAGACAGACATATACATCAGGCATATAGACAGGCGGTATTGCTTAACCCACTATTCTCGGTTCTCTTTCGTCCTGATGTCAAGTTTGATTGAAATCTCGAGTTCGATTCTGGTTTACGAATCTAGACCCCTATATGTAGTACCTATATATATCTCAAGTAAAACTGCTTAATTTTCCATTTTTTTTATTTTTCAAGTCAACGAAATCTGTTTGCTAGGTAGGTCAGTTTTATACAATACACTTCATGTATCGATTTTAATCTACACATTCGTAAATTTTATTTAATTTATAATTTTTTCTCAAGATCCTTTTTCAACTGCAATTTAATATTCTTTAAAGTAATTAAAACTTTTATATAAAATACGTGTAAGATAAATATTTAAATGATTGCATTTTTTTCCTAAACATTTATAAGTTATTATTTTAACATTTGAAATTTAGTAAGCCAGTAAAATATGTTATCCTTCCATGATGTTTAATTAAATTATGGTAATGAAACTTTAATATATGTAGATATGAGTTGAGTATTTCTTGCTTTGTATACAAAAATTTCAATTTTCCATCTCAAGTAGTCGAAATAAATTCTGTAAGCATTTTTTAATATATAACAGTCTCGCAACATGCTAACATTTTTGATGAGAAAAAAAATTATTTAAAGACGCATCCTCTAAGAAGCCATTATTAATGATAAAAGAAATAAATTATAATAATTTACTTCCCGCACATTATATATGAAGTATGATGACTAATGACAAAAATTAAAAACATACTTCCTGACATCATAACAGGCACGCAATATATATTTTTAAAGCATACAAATTAGATTAAATACCAGAGACGGATCTTATACAAATTGAATGAGGGATGCTTTTTCAAAAATATTTAATAATGTAACACGTACACCAGACTGTGATGGTATAATGTAATTATTGTAAGCTCTGGTATATATTTTACTATTGTATTATGTACAAAAAAATAAATTTAATGGCACAACAGCTGATAAAGAACTAAGGCCTAGTGACTTAAAACTCTCTCCTACGTGTCTGCAGGAATGGAGGGGACCTACAGTTTATTGTCAAACGGCTAAGGTGAGCGGCACTTTTCTAGGACAGGAGATACTCTTGGAGGTGTTGTCAGTTCCTTGCAAGATCCAGTAGCCATTTTTTTTTTTAATTATTAGTTGGACGAGGCTGGGGATCGAACTTGGACCTCCGGCATGAAAGTCCATCGCACTAACCATCATGTCACGTCTATTATACATTTGTATTATGTTTACGTATGCTCAATTAAACTGCATGAGGGAAACAAATTATTTTCTCTAAATAGGTAGGTATATACATATATAATACCGCCCGGCGGCGGGGCGGCGTTCGTCGTCGGTTATTTCATTAACATTTTGAAAATGTCTAGCAAAATTGAGACAACATTTGAACTTTTAAGGTAATAGATGAAAACCGGAAAATGTTACTAATAATTCAATATTTCAAAAACTGTTTTACAGATTTGCCCTGCATTTAGCAGAAGTATTTTTTTTTTTAATTTCCTGCTTATAAGAAGATTTATAATATTTATACCGAATATACATATAGACAATTATTGTATAAGTAACGTATACAAGGGATGTGCGTGTAGGTTGGGTTGAAACAAGAAAACAAATAATTGGAAGATGGTCTATTTCCCAAGGAAAATCCATAAAAGTATCCTCTTCACAAGCCACGATTAGATAGGTAATCTTACGATAGTCTCCAAGAATATTAAGTTTGAGGATAGTAAAATTCAGAGAGCAGGCAGTGCTGGCCGCACGGAAATTATCAGTAAAATTTTTTTTTTTTTTTTTTGAGATGTTTAAACTCAAAAGCAGCAAAAGAAAATTATTGATTTTGTAGGATTTTTTTTTAGGTAGGTATTAAATTTTATTTGAAACAAAATTAATTTTTTTTAATCAATAAAAAATAGTACCAATAAGATGTACACAAACTCAATCAATCAATCGTTCCTGTTTCTGTCAAGCCAAATAGTATTGCTACTGGATTATAAAAAATAAAAAGGATATGGTGAAAGTTATTAAGGTACCTACTTATGATTTTAAAAATATTTATTTATTATATTATTATTTTCATTTCTTTGAATTATTCAGTGCATATATGCATGAGGTTTTATATACTTAATCTATACAAACATTGAGAGATGAGAATATAACATATTCTGAGCACCTTTAAATTAAACAGAATGGAAGAATAATTAGACCATCACTATACGTTTATTTTAAGAAAAGCGTTTTAAAAACTTATTGGAAGAATATTCTTTTGTTTCTTTACAAATTTTTACAAATGCTATTGGAAAATGTGCATTTAAAACCAAAGAGCGCAATTTTTGAAAAAAGATGAGACTAGAGTACCATATGCTAGTTTATAAAAGTAATAACAGTTTATCGCCATTAAAAAGGGATGTATGTTGATTTTAGGAGGTCCCTATCCCTGCGGGCAGCATTAACACTACTTTTATAAAAAAAAAAATGGTATGCACATACATACATATTAGGGTTGTGCCTATTTTGGCAATGTTCGAACTACCCCCCCCCCCCCAATTGATGAGAGTGACCTAAAAAAATTCTGTGCAAAATTTCATTGAAATCGGTTAACGTTAACGCGTGCCACCGAGCACTTAAAATTTCCCGTAGATTTTTATTCATTTACTAAAACAAACTTGGCAAAAATCTTAATGGTAAAGTATAAACAAAAAATATTTTTACATTTAATAAACTTTATTTACCCACTTAAAAATAACGATGAAAAACAGTGATTTTTCTTTTTTAGTTTTATTGTGGCCAATTAAAGATGCTGCGGGTACATTTTTATTATTTTTTTTCCATGAAGTTATTAATATTATACTACTCAATATGATCAACAAAATGTAGGCACAGATTTTATTGCGAATTTTTTTATAACGAAAAATAAGTAAAAGAATAGCGTTAGCATCGCTGGGGCTGGCAACGAGACGAGACCAGGCGAGACTTTTGTTAGTCTCGTCTCAATATCGGTCTCGGTCTTGGTCGCATCCTTAGTTTTGGTTTCTTTCGTGGTTTTTGGTAGTAAAAAGATGTAAGATAAGACGCGAGATCAGATTGAAAAGATAGAGTACGGTATCTCAGCAGTTTGTTGAAAAGAAAAATGCGGGGTGTGGAGTCTTGTGTGAAGCACGAAGAAAATATATAAAACAGACTCGCGAGTCTGTTTTATCTTTTGTTGTTATTTCAAGCAGTGAACTTCTAAAATTGTTGTTTTTTCCTTTAATATATTTTGAGGTAAATCAAAGTTTTTAATGTAAACATGATGAAAGTTGCCAGTCAGCACTCATGCTTTTAATCCATTTAAATCGGAGCCATCCTTCAATGGATTTTGACAGTTCATGGCTTGATAGGTAGACAACAAACTATTTTTTGACGTTTCGATAATATTTTTTTCCAAGTGTCACCTAAAAGTCTTTAAGGGAAACAAAGTCTGAAAAATGAGCGATTTCTATTCCAACGGCATGCATATACATAAATCGTACGTATTCTTCTCTGGCCTATCTGAGTATAACTATGTACATATATGTGGTTTGATATTTTAACGCGCATAGAATATTTCGCAAAAAAAACTTGTTAATATTATAAATAAATAAATTGAACATGAGTAGGTACTAAAAAGTAATTAAATAAAAAAATATTTCTTCTAGCAAAAACCGAAACCAAACCACCGGACCGCCGAGACCACGAGCCTAGCGAGACTCTCGGAGAATTTCGGTACCAAAAATTGTGGGTGCTTTTAAAGTAGTCTCGTGTCTCGTCTCGGTTTCGGTCCGGAGACCGATGTGATTTTTTAATTCTTCTTTACCAACATTTTCGTTTTTGTAATTTTTTGAATGTGTGCTATTTCTGTAGTCAGCTTAAATCATCTCATCATCAACTTAAATAATTTTTAATGGTCCAAAATAAACGATATTTACTTAGTAAAAAAATATTTAAAATGGTATATAGGTACATAAAATATAATGTATTAAAATATATAAACAAAGTTCTCAAAATAGAAATATTGTAATGTGTTGTTTTAAAACAGATAAAATAATAAGCAATATTTTCATAGAAAAATTCATAAACGAGTTATTTCTCTGTCCACGGCATTTATTTTTTTCTTAATTACTACAACAATGTTTAAATCATTTTTTGGCAGTTTTGTTTTTTAAAAATAACGACCCATAACGTATTTTAAGCAAAGCTGTTATAAATTATATTTCTTTAAATATTTCTATGTTTTTTTGTTCAGTGCACTAAATAAAATAGAAAATTTCTAAAACTCACCAGAACATGTGTTATCATTGGAAATGACTTGTGCGATACGCAAAGTTTTAAAACTCCTGCTGCCGCCATTTCGTGTAGAATTTGTGTTCCTTGAAGCAGTTAAAAACTCGTAGCGCCGGAAATTCACAAAATTGTTTATATCCTTTTATTTGGATTTTCTATATGTGTATTGTAAGTCAAGTTATGTTATGTTCTATAAAACAATGAGAAATCTGTGAGGAATAAGAACATGCACCAGATGCAAGCGATATTTCAATTGGATATTCGGCAAGGGAAGAGTATATGTATGTATTGTATATCCTCACAAGAGTATTTAACACAACGTACGCTCAATAAATCCAGACAAATGCAGTTGCTTCCTATTTTATGTTTTTTTTTTTTTTTTTGTTTAAAAACAATTTTTGAGAAAATGCAATGTGAAAATTTATATCCTCAATTTCCGGTGGATGAAAAAATATAAAAAAAGACACTTCACAGCATCTGCCAAAAACAAGTAAAAGTAAACTTTTGTGTGCCAATATTGTTTTTTTTTTTTTTTTTTCGTTTGTTCTATAAGGATTCCGGATTTTTTGAAAATTGTATCCCAATGTTACTAAGTGGAAAACAATGATAGCTACGGATGATGTTTTTTATTCAATTTTTTAAATGTTCTTTATAGGAACCGGAAACTTTATTTTTTTATAGATAGGTGAACAGTTCCGCATGAGATAATTCAAATTTATTATTTTTTAAGTTCGAATGAAATTATTATTGCAGCTTTATTGAGATCACTTGAATGTAAGAATTTTCAGAATTTCCAATTATTTTTTTTTTTCTATTTTTTAAAAGCTGAACTAAAAAACACAAATGATGATAAATTTTTAAAATAAAAATTAATTGGAATGTGACAATTTACTGTTGCAGTCCAACGGAAAATTTTAACTTTAAACGTGACACACCTGGACATAGGCAAAACAGATATATTTTTTTTTGAACTTTAAGAAATTAAACTGAAATGTTCAATGGTATAATGAATTTGTATATCTTTCCGGGTTATTTTTAACTGAAATACTGAACAGGTACAATGGGTATTTATATCGTTTTCCAGGCAACCGTGCTAAGATAGTTGCAGTTATATGGAAATTGGTTGCGAGGTACTATAAATGTTAAAAGCAGTTAGTTATCAATTTGACATTATGGTAAATGATTTTAGGATACTGGAAAATAGAAGATTACGATAGCTGCAAAATAACAATTCGTGAGTAGACATATTAACTGATAACGAGTAGCTACATCAATATTAATAATATCTATATACATATGTATATAAAAATGAAATGGTTTTCGTTTGTACCCACATCATTTAGGAACGGCCCGGTGGATTTGGTTGATTTTATTTGCATTATGTTCGGTGATTTCCGTGGAAGGTTCTTAGCTAAGAAATTTTTAAAAATTTAACTCCTAAACAGGCTCTTCTAGGCAAAATATTTATTTTTACATTTTGTTTATTTGGTTGCTATGCTGTTTGCAAAAAGGTCCATAGAAACGAATTTAATTTTGGTTGATATGCTGTTTGCAAAATGTCCGTAGTAACAAATTTAATTATTTATTAAAGACAAATCGAAAGGTTAAACAAAAATTACGGACATTGCACAGCACTATATAAGAACTAATTTTGGTTGAGTGAACGTGCTATATTGGATGCCAAAAACAAAGACGACAACGATCTTCCGGGCCAAGTTGTTTCCTACACATCAGTGGGCTAGGTCAAGGTGATTACACAACCCAGTTTTGGAACTCCTTAGAATTGTCCGGTTTGCCACCGCATTATCTTCAGCGGAAAATTAGTTTGGTGATTATCATGCTCCGTATAATATCAATCAACCAGGACTTTGCAGTGACACCAGACTAGCGGGCCAGAAATTTGCGGAATCAGTTTGGAGTATCCGTGTTTTTCACACGGCCAATTTTATATCGCCTGTTCACGCTTTGGCAAACCATCAACATTGTTTGTGTTTGCCTAAAACGGAAAAACCAAAAACATTGTTTATTAAAGGCAATAGAATATAAGGAATATTTTATACAGATTAAATTATGATTATTATGTTACTAATTAACTCTAAATGTAGTAGCCGTGGCGTGATGGTTAGTGCGATGGACTGTCATGCCGGAGGTCTAAGGTTCGATCCCCAGCCTCGCCATCTATTTATTTAAAGAAAAAACGGCTACTGCCTCTTGCGAGGAATTAACAAATCCTCCAAGAGTATCTCCTGTCACAGAAAAGTGCCGCTCGTTAGCCGTTCGGATTCGGCAATAAACTGTAGGTCCCCTCCATTCCTGCAGACACGCACACAGGAATGGTTGAGAGTTATAAGTCACTAGGCCCTAGTTCTTCATGAGCTGTTGTGCCATCAAATTTATTTTATTTATTTTTTAATTAACTCTAAATGTATAAAATTAAAAACAACTAAACTATTCTTCTATGAATATGCGCATTGGTGTTTTCTCATTTATTATTTGTGTTTCCCAAATCCCAATATATAAATCGTTTATAGGCAGGACAACGTCTGTCCGGGCAGCTAGTTTTTAAATAATTTTTTTCGTCTCCTGACCGGAATCAATTTTACGTGATTTTGATCAAGGTTGGCAGTATGTACGATGATAGGGAAGATGAAATAAGTGGTTCTCGAATTTTGTCCACTGTCTGTCCACTTGTATGTACAGTAAAAATGGATATGGATGGGTCGATTTTCTTTAAAGTTAATAAATATGCATATATAGCAATTGTTCAAATTTCCATTGGCTCTTTTTTATTAAATTTTATCAAAATGTCTTCTTCTTTTGGCAATAAATTTCCAGAAAAATTGTCGGCCTAAACTGGCCCCCCCTAAGGAAAATTATCCAAATCTCGGAAAAAAGTGACATTCTCAAAGCTTAGTCAGTAACGCTTATCTATATTTTTTCGCTTTACGAGTTTAAAAAGTTACAAAAAGTATTTAATTTTAAAAACGTCTTCAAATTCAAACGATAGCATACTGGTATGCTATTTTACCCTGCAAGTAAACCAACGAGGCAAGTTAACCACAACCATGATGAGTTTGTCCAAACATACGTGATTCTAAAGGCAAAATATATAGTCAACGATCTCCTTTTCCAGTTGCTTGGAAAAGGTGGACCCTTCTGTAAGCCATTTAAAATTTTGTTCTTATTGGCTGCTCGTCTCCTCAATGTAGTTTTTGCAATTCCGAATGTTTTGGATACTTTTTTCCAGCCTATTTCTTTTTTAGGGTTTTTGATAATGCGTCCTCAATCCAGGATTGCCTTTCTGTAGATCGTTAATATTTTCCAACCATTTACGCACTATAAAAAAAATTATAATGTAAGTGTAAGTATAAAATGGCACACTATGCCATTTTAGCCGAGTGCTTAGGCCATTTTGCCCTTTTAGGGTTTTTTTTTTATGTAAGTTTTAATTCCGAACAAACTGAAATAGTTTAAGGCCAACTGATTTCAGTAAATAAATAAGAAATACTTAATACTAACATGCATTTACTGCCTTCTCCAAAATATAATGTTTTTTTTATAGAGTTTTGTTGTCAACAAATTTTTCACAAAACTGTATGAAGTCTACTTTTGGAGATGGCTAGAGATAGTTTGACCTGTCAAATTTAAAACATTAGCTTGAAGTTGCTAACATTTCGTGTATGTAAGGCACGTTAAGAGAAAAATTTATTTTATTCGCAATATCGTAAAAAGCCGTTATTATGAAATTGTAGAATTTACCGGTAATTCCTATAGAATTTCTCAGCAAGACTGGTAAAAATTGTATTGTTTTCATAATTCATTGGAACATTGGAAATCAGCCTTAAATTTGCCAAAGGTATGGCAGACTGGTAAAAACTAAAATTCACCAAAATGCATGGTGATAAAAGTCCGAAATGAATTATGAAAACAAAACAATTTTTATTAATGGTGAAACTATTTTTTGTAAACTCGATATTTAAATGTTAAAATTTTTTTTGGAAATTCAATTTTAAAATCCGATTGGATTGACGAATTTGCTTGAAATTTGGTACAGAATATAAGTACTTGTGTATGAGTTCCTAGAGGAAGAACTCGAATTTTTACCTCATCTCTGAGAACTAGTCAGCTATATATATACATACCTACGGGTTCAGATTTTTTTTTCCAATTTTTTCAAAACTGGGTGTAACGGTTTTGATTTAACTTCATACTACACTTCCTTTTTTTCCAAAAAATTAGCATAAAATTTTCACATTTTTTGATAAAATTGCCTAATTTTTAGGAATATCTTTGTAATAGCTTATACGAATTTATTATAATTTTGACACATTTGGTGGCTATGTGAAGAACCGGGGCCTAGTGACTTTCAACCATTCCTTTATGCGAGTTTGTCAAATCCGAAGGGCTAAGATCAGCGCCACTTTTCTTATGAAATGAAGACCAACTGTAATATACAAATGTTTGTCTCGTGTGACCCATAAGTCCACTGATATCCGTGTAATGGGTAATTTCAAGGAGATAAGGATGCAGTCAACATTAGAGAAGTGATAAGCGCTACGCGAAATACATAAAAAAAACTCACCTACTGATAAAAAAAAATACACCCCAATAGCAAGGTGGGTGCGGATGGTTATGATTCTCCGCATCATAGGACAAAATAGCGAGAAATTAATAAAATAAAACAGTTAACTTTATGACCGAAATTGAAAGCAAAGGATATAATGTATAAATGTTGCCCACAAGTATTAATTATTTTTCTCATTTTATCAGCAACAAAATTTAAGTGGGTGAAATTAATTTCTGCATATAAAACCTTAATCAATTTAATTTAATATGAATGAATATTATTGCATTTATTTGTCATTTATTTCGTCATTGAATTCCGGCATTGTTAAACCGGAACCAAATATAAACAAATGAATATGTACATAAGATACTTATGTATATTGTATATATCTGTTAAAAATGATTGTGATCAATTAGCAAACATATCTAGTTTCAACCGATGAATACTAAAGTATTAAAGTTTAATTTTTTTAATTTTATATGAAACAAAAATTCAGAATCTTTGAATTTTGAATGTGTCAAAATAATTTTAATTACCATTAAAGTGAATAAATATTAACAAATAATGTGTTATTGTACTATTTCATTTTAATTTTCCTTTAATAATAATACGTATTGAAAATTAAAGTAATTAAATATTGATTTAATAAAAAAGTAAAATCTTGTTGAAATCAAAAGAAATTTAAATCGATCAAAAGTGAAGTTTGGTGTTCTACTACAATTCTTTTTTATAGATATAAATTTGAGTTATTAAATTAAAAACACAAAAAATTAAATATTTCCTGAACATCGAAATAATTGCGCCTCGTTCCAAAACATTTAAATTTCCCTTGGAGTGTTTCTGAAAAGTTTTTCCTATTTTCGTGACTTGTTTCTTGATTATTACATACCTATATGTGGATACACTCCATATGTAGGTTTTTTTTTTATATATTCTTCAATCCCCACGCGACGTTCCGAACGTGTTTACGACTTAACGTTCTTATTTTTTTTATATAAATTATAGAACATTAAATAAAGATATCACACGTGCAAGTCATTATACCAACTCATGAAATAAAACTGATTTTATCAATCTTAATTTCAAATTAACAAATAATTTTGTTTTCACAAAAAAAGAGGCGAACAGTCGATTTTATTAGATTTATTTGGAACACTCCTAGACAGTTCTTGTCTAGCTATAACCATATGATCTTAAGAGTTGGACATCTTCTTCTTTTTAAACACATTCTAGAAGCTTGTGTAAATACGATAGTAGAATTTACCCTCATGTCGGAAATACTAAAGGTCCCTGGCCCAGAGCTGCAAGCTTAAAGGTAGAACTATAATTGTTGGAACGCAGCGTACGCAGCCGTACGAAACCACACGAATACAAGCAATTCAATAGACGCACACATAATTGCGTTTTGTTACGTTTCGTCCATTTTTGCTTTCGGAGGGGAAGAGCGCTTCTCGAGCGCACCTTACGGAAGAAAATTGACAGCTACATGCAAATTGTTGTAGTAAACTAGTTTCGAATCTCTCGTGCATTATGGTTTACGTGATGTGTATTTGACGTTTCGGAAAGAAATTTTTCGTTCGTTTATGACATTAGTTTCCGACAGCGTCCACCTATTATAGTTCGACCTTAAGCCTGGACCTGGACGAGGGGTTAAAGTTCCTATTTGCTTTGGTAGTTTTTAGCGAATATTTTAAGAATTATACGTACAAGTGGAAAAGTCTATACCACAAAAATATTAGTCATATGAAAATGTTAGTCATATTTTCGCTGCGATCAGAGGATAGGATGCGAGTTGTAGGAATGTCAACGAATCTAAAAAATATGCACGACTGGATTGCACGAACTTGCTTATAATAAAGTTTATTTTAGAAAATTTGGAAAACCAGTAATATTTGTATAGCTACATACCGGTTCTAGATGAGCTTAATCAGAACTTCGAATTTATCGCCTAGGTAATCACCTAAAAATACTCTGTACCAAATTTGAATTTGTCTACCCTTTTAGGTTCTAGCTCAATAGCTAGCTACAGAAGACATGGACGCACAGCCGCACGTAACGCCGACACCGACGGAAGGTATGGCGAAACCTTGGTGGAAAAACAGCTCATGAAGAACCTAGAACTTAGTGACTTTTCCCAGCAGGAAATTTCGTCTTCAATGAAAAATTAAGCTGAATTCATCATTGAATTCAAGTACCACTTCATAGGCGAAACAGTGTGCACTGATTACATCAGTAAAAAGTAATGCTTTGTTTCAGCAGTTCATGATTTTCATCACATTATCTGCTTTGCACTTGGAAACCATTTCCAAACAACCCCTTCTTTTACTTGTTTCAAAAAATCCAACTGATTTCAATACGGAATTAAAAGTTGCTAAAGAGGAAAGAAAAATTAAGCGATGATTCAATTGACGAAAAGTCATGCATAAGTTCATCAGTTCATTCTCTAAATCCACTCGTCTGCTTTGTTAAGGATACTCTGCGAGAGAAAAAAAGTTCTGACAACTCTCCTTGGCTTACTTCGGCCACAAATATGATATTGATGCTGAATTAAAGTCGACGTTTTCAAATGAAAAGTAGTCAGTTCTCATTCTCTCTCAGTTTTAATTCTTAATCGCGTCGTCTGCTTTATACAACCTTCTTTTCGAGAAAAAGTAACGATAATATGAAAATTGCCCTTTCTTTTTCCTGGTACGAACAATGTGGTGATTTCTGTAGTGCAAAAATATATACCCTTTCAATTCAACATGCCATGATCACGTGATCGTTTGAATTTCTTTTCTTCTATTCTGTATTTCTTTTGTGGCGCGTGCTTTATTTGTTGGCTTGTTGAACATTTTGGAAATCTTCTTTTGTTTTATATTTTCATTTCAAGTTAGTTGTTCTTTTTCTATGGAAGAGGGTGCTACATTTATGTGGAAAATAATGCCAAAGGTTAGTAACTCTTTATAGTTATATATGTATAAATTATTGTAAACTGAACATTTTTTCTATTCCTAGGTTACTTAAGGAGCCACAATAAATAATTTTGTAATAATTAATAATTTTTTGTTGTAATTCGCGATTATTTTAATTTATATAATGTAAATAATAATGCAATAAAAAGGTAATAATTAGGTAGGTACCACATAAAATAAAGCAGTTTTTATTTTGATAAGGGAAGTACCTACATTCTACTTTTGAAAAAGGTGGTGAAAAACCAATTCGTTTGTAATTGGTGATTTCACTACTGAATATTCCTCACATTTTTCCTCGGGCAATAATAAGTCCGTGAATAATCAACTCCCAGTTACCTAGTGATTTCACTATTGAATTTTCATCACATTATTAATCGATGAAAATAAGCAGATGAATCAGCATGTTACATTTATGCAGTGATTTCACTGTTTAATATTCATCATATTTTTCATCATATTCCAAGCTGGTGAAAAAGCAACTTCCAACGAACCAGCGATTTCATTGTTGAATTTTCATCGAGAAAGTGGCATGTGCCTACCGCCAATGACATGCTCATGTTAAATTCATCAGAGAAAAGAGCACAAAAGTGGCGGGTGCAACTTCTTTTCCTCAAGGAAGAAGCAGCTTATTCAGCACTGAATTTTTAGAAATTTCCTACTGGGTTATAACTCTCAACCATATATGTGTGCGTGGCTGCAGGAATGGAGGGGACCTACAGTTTATTGCCGGATCCGAACGGCTAAGGTGAGCGGCAGTTTTCCATGACAAGAGATTCTCTTGGAGGAAGTTATTGTAATCGGTGCGATTTGTGAAATTGAAAATTTTGACATTTCTCGACGTTTCGAGGTTTCTGGAGTCGGATTACATTGTTTTTAGAGAGATGTCTGTGTACTATGTATGTGCGTTCGTACGTTTGGAAGCTTTTTTTCGCCGACGATATCTCAAGAAGGCATACAGACATCGACTTAAAATAAATTTTATTTTACAGATAATAAGGTCATAATGTGCAGAAAGGATTTTCAGAAAAATTCAATTAGCGGTTTTTTTTATTAGAGTAATTAAAAAAAAAAGATATAAAATGGCTTGTTTCTCGAATATCTCTAGAAAAAATAATGCTATCGACTTCGGCCTGGTTTCATTATTCTATGCATAATGACATAGTGAAAAATTGGTAATACTTAAAAAAAAATCAACCTGCAGTTTTTTTTTTTAAATTAAAAAAAACATTAAAAATTGTTAAAAAATATCGAATATCTTGAGAACAAACGAATATATTAACTTCGGGTTAATTTTATTTAAAACAAAAAGTTATAGTTGATAATCGGTAGAGTTTGAAAAAAAAATTCAATTACCGGTATTTTTCTAAGCCAAACAAAAAATGCAAACAAACTGCTTAAAAAAATGTTTTTCGGCTCGAATGTCTCGAGAACAACCAATGATATCAACTCCGGGATAATAAGTCTACACCAGTGACGTGCCGTGGTGCTTTTAGTAGTGTTCGCTATGTCTTTTCTGCAGTAAAATTATCCATTCGGGGAGAGTACCTACGTTAGCTTTGATAACGTTTTTTTTTGTAGAGTGGTCAAAAACAAGCATTTTTTATTATAGGAGGGGGTCTATCTAGCCCCGTTTAGGAGGTATTAACTTTTTGTGGTCAATGCATATATTAATTTAAAATCGAACACAAGAAACCGAATGGTTTTATGTCTTCTAGTTTTTGAAGGAAAATTGAAAATACATTGTATTTGAAATTTTTAAGATTTTTTATAAATGAGTTTTTGTAATATTGTGACATTAATAAAATGCATAATTCATTGAGGTTTTTTTTGATAGCCCTTTCATAAGGAAGTGACAATTATTTTTGAGGTAAGAATTTTTGTATATGTCAAGTCAAGCGATTTTTTCAATGAAATTTAAGAAATCGTTGAAAATCGAAATTTCTCGCTACGCTCTTAAAATTACCGCCATAAAACCATGAACCTAACTGTTCAACATAGTTAGATGCACAATATTGTAGTACATAATTTCTGAAAATTTTGAAATTTTTCATCACATTTACCGATAAATGTGATTTAAAAATAATCAATTTTGGGTTTACGGCGCCTCAGTTATATTTTTTTATATGAACTGTTATAAATGTATGTACATCAGAAAATGGGTTGATTTCTTACCTTTCTTTAAATATCTCAATGAAATAAATCCTCCCACTAAATCAAAAGTTATAAACAATCTAGTCAGGTTCTATCGAAATTTTTGATGTTTTTGTAAGTAAAAATATCATCCCTCACTGCAACCGAGTCGTGGCGACGATCAACAACATACATTTTGTTTGTTTGGGCTTTTTTGTTGCGCTTGATGAAGGTGAACACCAATGCATAAAGATTTATATGGGAAAACGATTTTTTGTGCTTTTTTTTTTGAATTTTTTTGTATGTGGATTTGAGTTAGCTGGGTGCGCTGAAGTTAAAAGAACACCCTACTCAGAAATGTTTTCGTTACTTTGAATGGAAGTGAATTATTTGTTCTGATTTTTGTTTGAGGATTATTTGAGTTCGTACACAGATGTTAATTATTAATTGACGTATGTATTGATAGGTTATTAAAGAAAAGGTTATTTTGGAGAACTTTGGCTATACCTACGTATGAAAATTAAGATGTTGGTAGGGTGTGCGGTGAACACCTGCGCACCTTCGAATAAACGTCACTGGTCTACACACAATGTCATATTTAGTAATTCATGAGGTTTGCAAAAAAATTCAATTGGTGGTTTTTTTATAGGCCAAGAAACTGCTAAAAATTGTTTAAATTTTTCGTGTCGCATATATTTAGAGCAAACAGCCTCATAAGTTTTACGAAGATTTTTAATTGGTAATTTTCTTATAAAAAATAACATCGGGTGTAGAGTTTCAAAGGGAACCAATGGAAAGTTATCAGTGTGAGTCAAATTCAGCCTCCTTTTTTTATTTAAGTTAGCCGTGATACCCAGGTAAAATATACTAAAGTCAAAAATGCTACTTGCTCCATAAAGCAGTAAAATAATAAATAAATAATATTGCTCTTTGTTTTTTCTAATGTGCACTAGAGTAATGTTCTTGTTCATTGCCAACCCACATTCATGAATTGATTAATGCCATAATGTTTCTGGACCGTACGTATATCAAATATGAACATAAGCCACACCATTATGCCTAAATAATTATTTTAACCAAAATATAAGAACACCTTTGCAACTAAGCTCATACCAATAAACCTTTTGCTTATAGAATATATGTACATATGTATGAATATATTTAAAATTTATCATCATATTATACTTAATGAACATATGTATGTACTACTACTATGTATTTACACATATATTTATTTGTATAGGTATTGTCATTTCGATGCTAGAAGGCTGAAACTAAAGCGCTTTACATATTATTAACTTAATTGTACGTACAAGGACATTAACGTAGGCCAAAAATCAACTATTCTATATTAATACAAAGAATTATTGAAGGACCTTAATTGGTTCGGGGCGTTCGACAACTGACGGCAAAACTTATAGCGTCAATTTACCAAAATGACAATCTGAAATTAATATGATTAGCATAAATGTGCCTAGCATAGATTGCAAATTACTGAACTTTAATAATTGGCCTACTTGGAATATTGCATACATCAATGCGTTCAACGGTCGAATATTCATATTAATATAAATGTAACTATGCATACCTATAACATATAATGTATCTAAAAATAGTCTTCGAGCTTTAGAACACCTGTTATTGAATCTGCATTAAATTAAATAGATTTGAATTTCCCACGAAAATAAAAACTAAACAGATGGTCAGTTGAATTGATAGGAAACGAAGTATATTTAATTACATAGTTATATTAGAAGATGATAAAGCAACACTAAAAAAAAAAAGATTAAAAATCGTTAAGTATGTAACTATCAAAAAAGGTAAAAAGTATTTTAGTAATATTTAAATAAAATCGAAATAAATACAAAACAAAACATTTTAGCACAAATGTTTGATGTTTTTTAGGGAACTACTAATAACCAAAATCAAAACAAATCTTCAAAAAAATAAAAAAACACCACAACAATCCGTGACCGATGGTAACACTACAAGATATTATGGCATTACATATATTCCAAAATTGACAGACCAGAGAAACTTAAACAAAATAATAAAAAAAGAGAACATCAAATTCGCCTATAAGCCTAACATTACAATAAGAAATTTATTCACAAACACAAAAAAAAAATAGAAAAAGCTCAACAACACAACGTGGTTTATAAAATTGGATGCGGTGGAAAGGAAGGGGAAGCATGCAATTTGATCTATATTGGGACAACGAAGAGATCATTGGAGACAAGATTAACGGAGCACAAAGCTGACATTAGAAATAAAAGAGAATCCACAGGCCTATCACAACACATACTCGCAACTAAACACCATGCAGACTTTGACAATACAACAATAATAGACAAAGAGAAAACAGCAGACAAGAGATACACTATACACACTTGAAAATTTAAGAATTCAACAAAACCTAGACAAAACAATGAACACACAAGAATACAGAGACAAGACAATAGCAACTTATGCTCTTGCATTAAGAGAATTATAAAATGCATGTAGTACCTATACACTGTGATAAATTGTTACATTTAGTTTTTCCTTCCCTTTTTCAAAAAGTTTTGCAAGTGAGGATAAAGTTTTAATTTTTGTGCTTTAATTTTAAATTATTTTAATTTTAAACTAATAAATCAATTAATTTTTAATAAAAAATATTTTCATTTATGTAAAGAACCGATTATATTTCATGTAAGTTTTAAGAAAATAATGTTCAATAATGTAATAAACAATAAATTTTGTCTAGATTAAATAAACTACCCCTGAAGAAGTTGGGAAAATCCAACGAAACGTAGGGAAAATTATGAAATAAAGTTTTTTATTTGCATAACACAGAATTTGTGACCAAAAAAGCCCGATTATTCATAAAAACATTAAACTTCCAAAGAATTGGTCAATTAAATATCTTAAAAAAAAAATAAAAAATCAAAATAACAGCCGTAGTTGAAAAAAAAAATATTCAACATAAAAAAGGGTAGGAAATTAAAATATGTATTTAATAATTTAAAAAATGAAAAATTATAAATTTTTGTTTTTCAGACATAGGTATGTATATAAAATTTATTTGTTAAAAGCATTATTCCTTTATAAAAATCATAAAACAAATTTAGAATAGCTTGTGTGGTTTAAAAGAAAAAAAAAATAAAAGGTAAAAAAGATGCACAGTACAAATACGTACACTTTTTAAAATTCACAATAAAATAAAAATTTTTCTTTTTAGATAAATTTTTGGATTTGGAAAAAATTAAGAATAGCTACTTAATCAGAAAAAAATTAAAAGTAAAAAGTGCAAAATTTTCATATCTACAAATTTGTATGTGAAAAGGATGGATTTAGAGGCACACGGCGGGTTAATGACCTCAGGCAAAAATTTTCGTTGCAGAACAGAAGAAATACCAAAACAGATATCAAAGACTGAGACTTCTTAATTCGAACAAGTTTATTTAATGACTGACTAATTTTGCATTTATTTAATTAGTTAATAAGTTCAGAATGTATATAATGAAAAAAGACAAGTATAATACTTTGAAGTGATGTTGCTGAGTTGTTACAATTTCAATACATTTTTCGTAGCACATACAATTTCGATACAATACAGTCAATTTCGGTGATAAAAAAGAGAGTTTCGGAAATAACGGACACCCTAATGCATATGTCCTGCGTGCGCCATTCTGATTCATGGCCGTTCTAAAAAAAAAGTGCTGAATATTCAACTCTACATAACTATAGTTTGACTTACCTACTTTTCAAGTTTGTGAAATGTTCCATTATATTTTTTGTCCCCTGCAGGATCAAATCATTTTAACTGATACAAAATGCTTTTCTAGAAAAGCTTATAAATCTTATTAATGGGATGGTCACGAGACTGATGTCGGCTTATAAGTGGAAAAACTGCCATTTTGTACTCCACATTCACTACAAGCTTAAAAAAAAAACTTTCAGATTGTTGTCTTCGATATCATAACACTTGTCCCTATTTACTTATGTACTTAGATTTGGGTTATATCCATTTCACCTACATATATGTTCCCAAATTTGCTGTCACCTCTCTGAGACTATAGCATTATTTCCTTTAAATAATTCAACAAGTCCAATTAAATAGTGCTAAGTCTTCTACTTGGCTGATATATTTCAGTAGTATATAGAATTTGTATTATTAAACAATCTTCGTATTATTTATTTATACGCATTTCACAACAAACAAATTGAACCGAAATGTAAGAAATTGAACCAAAGTAACTTATACTTTGAAGATTTTCAGGTTTGAAAAATTTAGCAACATTTAAAGTACTGTCCAAACTATTAGAGCTCAGCTGTCTTGAACATGGCAATAGGTATTGCGGTGGTGAAACTACTGTAAGATTCTTTACAAAGACCACCTAGACTTCACCAACTTCTGAGAACGTCCGTCGCCTGGTGGAAATTTCGAGGTTTTTCTCAATACTTGCTTGCACCCGAGCAATGTTCAAATCATTTCCAACTGCACTTTCATATAGACACCCCGTGTTGAAAATTTATTTTTGGGAGAAGCAAAAAACTATTAAAATACTAAACTCTTGAAGTGCTTGTAAACTCTTTTCTTTATTCTTACTTAAAAGGCAATATTTTATATTATTTAAAGTATTTAATTTACATTTACAGAGATTTAAAGAGACACTCAAAAAATTTTAGTGCTTTCTTCTACGTCGCTAAATTACTTCTCGTCGCCGTTAAAAAATATTGCAGCTGTCCTTCATTTTAAAAATTGACAGAAATCTTCTGGAATTCGATGTATCTTTTGCTTTCGAAGTTCACCAGTGTTGTCATTGATGCGTAATTTTAAGGGCTGCTACTTTTGTATCTTTGGTGTTGGTGTCGCAACTTTTCTTAACACCCCGCATGTTGTTGAAAACCGCTGGACCGATTGGTAAATTGTTGGAGCACTGCGATTGGCGCATTATAAACATGAAAGAAATTTCGATATGCGACCTTTGTGTCTGAATAATTAAATGTCGACTTTCAAAAAAAAAAAAATTGAACAATTTTAATTCTTTGTCCTGTGCTAAAAAAACTGAGAATTTACTTTTAAAGCATGGCAACCCTATGCCTTGACAACTTTATGCTAGGCAAGTCGTGGGCAAAAAAAAAAAAAAATGTAAAAAATATCCATTTTCCAACTTTCCAAAAATTTTCTTGCAGATTAATAATCCGAGATTTAGATGAAAAAGTTGATGAACAAAGATCGATGCCAGAGAACAAAATATATATAAGTAAAAAACTTTGTGAGCGACTAAGAAAGTTACTCCGAGGATTATATCAAAAACAGACGGCTCTTTATTTAAGCAGAATAAAAAAGCTAATTAACTTTAATTTTAATCAAAACTATCTAAATTCCACTGCCTAAACTTGCTGACATCCCAAGTACACAATTTTACACAAGAATGTGAGAGCTTTCCAAAAAAAAAAAAAAAAAAAAACAAACAATGATTCACCTTTAAACACTACCTACTTGGTTTTAACTTTTAAATTGCCAATGGCAATTTAATTTCCTCCTCTTTCGCCTGTTACCATCATTGCCCAGGATATACTATAACACGGAAAGCACTACATCACAGAGGCGACAAAGAACTTGCGGTAAAATTACTCAAAGAAGGTACCCGGACATAATTTCTCCACTCGTCCTGTATGATCTCCTTGAAATCTGATTGCAATTCCGGGATATCCTGTGATGCTAGGACGTGTGGAACTATGGAACGATATAGAGCCAGAATGGAATAAGAGTTAAGTCAAAGGAGATTACAAAAACTCTTGTGTTAGCTGAGTAATTACACCAGAAATTATCTACTCAAGGATTTTGAAGAAGTTTTCCTACTCAAAGTCTTATTTCAGACAAGATACACACACCTTTTTGAGTTAGAGATGATTTTTTTTTCTTTCTTATTATCACTAAAGGATGTATCCTGTATAATATAGTATATCTCACTTTATTACAAGGAGATCATCTTCATAAATTCCCAAAGTATGCGGTTATGTGTGTTTGCATTTTCGATGGTTTGTTATTCTAAGAAATCTGAGCTGAGGATATACTATGTAGGTATTGTGTGGGTGCCATTTTTTTTTTTTTATTTCTTACCCCATTAGTGTGCAGAGGATTCATCATGGATGTTATGTTCGGGCTTTTTCCGTTTATGGGTTTTTGTTTAAAGGTTTAATTTTATTTCTTCTATGGCATTAAAAGCTCCATGATAATCCAACGGAGGTATCGTATTTGACCTAAAATTTGGACTCACCCGGGACTAATAAAAATTCTACACGCATTCAAATACATCCATAGAATAACAAAAACAAAAAATGAATTAAAAAAAAAGAAAACCAAACAGGTAGATCGACCGCAGATTGATTCTATCGATTGAAATTCAAATTATTTATTTTCCCTGCAAAAGAGGCTTCTTTTCTATAAAATAGGGGAGAAGGGACAGAATTTATTTAAAGAGATTTTAAATTCAAAATTTTATTTCTAGTCACAAAACAAAGTTTAAAATTGAGAAAAAATAGAATACAAACGACTGAATCGCAGATGATTTGTATTTTTGTTGAATATCCCACAAAAAATTTTTTTTTTTTTTTTTTTTTTTTTTTTTTTTTTTTTTTTTTTTCTTTAAGTTTCACTCGTATTCTTAAATTAATTTAAAGGCTTTCAATACTTTATAAGACTAATGTCCTACTTTGTAAGCGTTTTAAAACAAATAAATACAAATACAAAAAATTACTGACCTTTTAGATGTCATACTTTTTCTTGTGGGATATTCCACCGATGAGGTAATAAGATCCCTGAGCCGGGATATTGCTTACGAACAAGTCAAAACTATAGGCTTTACCTGTATTTCTTACCCCCTTTTCACCTATCATAATAAACCTGAAAACATTTTTACGTTTGGTTTTCCTGGTTCGAAAAGGGTTAATCTTTTTTTGGGACTTTAATGGCCGTGGTGCATAGTTTTGCTCATTGCTGTGCTCTGCTGTGGTTGTTAGGATGCTGGCTGTGCAGGAATGTGTTTTTGGATATTTTGTTTGTTGGGCGAACTTTTATCGACTCAGAGGGAATACGAAATTCATAAAACGTGGATATTTTGGGTTATCACTAGCAACCACCATTTTGGGTCCATACTCTCCTTTATTTGTAGTTGTTTTTGGTTGTTGTATAAAAATTCTTATATGTATGTACCTATATCTACCACCTTCTGTGTGCTCTCCTTCTCAATGTGGTATATAGGTGTTTGTTACCTTGTTAGTGAGAGGGAAGGATTTTTTTCTATATAAAAATTTAAATTCCATTTTTAGGGGGTAGCGATAACCTGATCCTAGACGTGTGTTCCCTTAGCCTGGATTCCATTTGTTTTATTTTGTGTATGCGGTGCGGTCAAAGCAATGCATCGATTGGTACACAGGTGTCCCAGGTCATTGATTTTGGTCCAGGGATGGGGGTTTGAAAATGATGAGATTGCGAATATATTCGATAAACGTCCAATTGGATATCCCCCATGTATATAATATAGATACGGTTATGGAGCAACTAATAAAAATGATCCTAATGGGAAAGCGATGAAAATTGTACATAGTTTGGTTGGATTTTTATTCAAATGGTTGTTGAATGGTTCGTTCAATGACTACAGGGTGTTTCGTGATAAGCCAATTTTGTCTATTTTATTTGATATAAAATATTCATTTTGTGGTTTTATACCATTTTTATGCCTGAATGGAATGTTGGGTCAGTATAGTGTCGTTAACCGTTAGGTATATGTATATATTGAGCAGGTTAAGAGAAGCATTATGCTGATAGGGAAATTGCATATTAATGCAAACAATTTTTTTTTGTACTTAATGTGTTTTAACTAAAATAGCAGCTGTGGGAGTTCCTGATGGGTAATGGGAATGTGGAAACATGTTCAGCTTAGTTTACCTTAGAGGAAAATTTTCAATTTCATTTATCAGAACCAACATTTGTATCACCAAAAAAAGGAAGAAGATTATTTATTCTAAAATAAATAGAATCAGTTTAATAAAAATTTGAGAATAAGAAACATTTTGATCAAGTTAGGACTTCTATTATTCTCTTATGTGATGCTATTGACAAGAGTTGACTATTGAAATCTCTCATGAAAAAATAGTTGCTATCAATTATAATAATCTTTTTTATGTATAAAAATTAATCACTTTTTTGTGTTTGTACGCGCATAACTCGACTGAACATCATTCGATTTGCATAGAGATTTTTTTTGAATTTGTATTGAACTAGAATATTGGAAAATTCGAACGAAAATTAGAAAATTTGACCGACGAAAACAAAAAAAAAAGGGTGAAAACATCTTGGAATTTCAAACTTTCTGAAAAAAGTTTTTTGTTCGTACGCGCATAATTTGGCTGAAGTAACATCATTCGATTTGCATAGAGATATTTTTTTTTAGATTCTTATTTAACAACATTACCACACAACAGAGTCGAAAATTTAAAAATTCGAAAGAAAATTAGAAGATTCCACCGAAAAAGTAGAAAAATCGTGAAAACTCCTTTAAATATCAAAAAATTTCGGAAATGAAATTATGTTCGTACGCGCATAACTCGGCTCAACATCATTCCATTTTCATAGAGATTTTTTTGAATTTGTTTTGAACCAGATTAAGATACAACGGAGCCGAAAATCGGAAGATTCGGACAAAAATTCGATCGACAAAATCAAAAAGTCGTGATTACAATAAATTGCATATGTACTTTTTTTTTTTTTGTTTCGAACGGTCTTTCTACATTGCAGATCGATACGAATTGGTAGTGTATCGATACAGAAATTTGTTGCGACAATTCGAAATAGGATAGTAAAATAATTTATAACTATTGTTGTGGTTACAATAATATAATTGGCCACTCTACTATTCTAGATTTTTTCGGATCACTTTCAAGTAACATTGGCTACACCATCCCCCGATTGCACTTCAGTACGGATTTTCAAGTTACCATCCCATCCAGATCAACCTGGGAGGATGAGACATTCTTGAATGATGAATCGGTTCATTTTTACACTGATGGATCCAAAACTGATGACGGGGTTGGTGGAGGCGTGTACTCAGATAGACTAGATTATTATAGACCATTCAACATCCCCAGTAGACATGAATGGGAAGACACGCAACCTCATGACCAAACGGTAGCAGTCTTTACCGATGGGTCTAAAATGGAATGCGGAGTGGGAGGGGGATTCTATTCGGAAACCCTAAACCTAGCCAGCTCCTTTAGGCTCCCTGACAACAGCAGCGTTTTCCAAGCTGAGGTTTTGGCAGTAACCAAAGCTGCTGAACGGCTGTCAATGCTGGAAATACCACAAGCTGATATTACCTTATTCATTTACAGCCAAGCAGTAATAAAGGCATTCTCTGTCATCGAAATAAAATCAAAACTCGTTTCCTGCTGCCGCGAAGAGCTCAAGGTTCTTGGCTCGCAGCACAACGTATAAGGCTCTGCTGGGTTCCTGGCCATATAGGAATTCCAGGTAACGCGAAAGCAGACGAGTTGGCATTAATTAGATCATCAATTTGATCTAAACCAAGCAGAACCAAACATATATGCACCAATCTGCTCTTTCAAACAGACTGTGGCAAAGAAAATTCTTGAGAAAACAAATGTAAGGTGGACCCTACTCGACTCCTTTAGGAATACCAAAATACTTTGGCGGTGTTTCGACAGCGGGAAGACAGATAGGATCTTAACGCTAAACAAGAAATCACTGTACTCTCTCGTAGGTACAGTTACTGGACACAATCTTCTGAAAAATATCCCACATGAAAAAACTGAGGCTCAGCACGGATGATCTATGCAAAGGTTGTGTCGATGAAGAAGCACATGAAAACTCTTCTCACTTCTTATGTCACTGCCCAGCACTCTCGCAACTAAGAAATAAACACCTAGGAAATTAAAATTACTTCTTCAACAACTTAGAAGAACTCTCCAACTTATCTGGTGTGCTATTGTTCATATTCATCAATGCGTTTAAATGGCTAGATGGTCCATGATAACTTATAGATTAAATTTTTATTTGGAGCGTTCAATCCTCCAGGGTATCGGGATCTACATTGATCTAAGTGTGATAGAACAAGATCCTCTATATCAGCCCAACAACCTAACCTAACCTACGTGTGGCATTGCGTCTTCCAGATCATTTTAGCGTTTTTCAGGCGGAACTTTTAGCGATCAAAGAGGGTTTTTCTTGGCTTAAAGAAAACGCTATATCAACAACTGATATACGCATCTTCTCTGAAAGCCAAGCCGCACTGAAATCCCTGCACTCGGTCTCTGCCAATTCTAAAACAGTCCTAAACTGTCGATCATCTCTTATGGAGATGACGCAGCAGTTCAATATTCAACTCTGTTGGGTGCCGGGCCACAGGGACATTCCAAGGGAACTGCAAGGCCGATGAACTCGCTAAAAAGTGGAACAATAATACCTCTCCTTACAGAGAGGATAGATATTGGTATACCCATCGCTACATGAAAACTTATGATAAATCAAGAAGCTAAGGTGCACAAACCTTAGTTGGAGCAACATCACCACTTGTGTAGCGACTAAACAAATATGGCCAAAGCTGCATCTGAAGCGCACTAAGTGGCAGATTTCTTTAAGCAGATCACACATAAGCTCCGGTCTTAACTGGACACTGTCTCATAGGCAGACACGCCACTCGACTTGGCATCTTTGCCAATGTCTAATGCAGAAGCTGCATGGATAAGGAGGAGGAGGAAACAGTTTCTCACCTTCTCTTTTCATGCTCTAATCCATTTGGGAAACTTCTACTATAATGATCCAAGTTATTTAGCTAATACTGAAATTAGTAACCTTGCACGCTTCATAAGTAGCTCCAAATGGTTCAAAGAGTAGGGGAATTCTCTCCTAGATCCATGTGGTATCACAACGGGCTATTGGTTTGCCTATGTGGGTCGGTTCCCGACAGCCACTTCTACCTATCCTAACCAATTATTTTATTAATCTTATCGTTAATATTATTTCCATTTGATTATTTCGAATTTGTATTAATTGTTTTATTCCGAATAGACATAAGCCAACCCAGGTAACACGAAATAACACTTTTAACTAAAATTTAACAACTTTAATTTTTAATTTAATCAATTATAGGTGGAACGAAGTTCGCCGGGTCAGCTAGTTTATACTAAAACTTAAATTTAAAAAAAAAAATTAAATCGTTTTGTTTCTTATTTTCTTGTGAGCACTTGAAGAAAAAAAACACGTACTTGTGTATATTTATGAAGGCATACCATGTAATTACACACATAATTTAAGGGAAAAAAATAGGTTTTGAAGTAATTATTATTATTTATTACTTAAGACTTACAAACTAAATTTAAATGAAATTCACCTACCTGTTTCCATAATAGGTGAAGAGGTGACAAATCCTCAAAGAGTATCTATTGCCATGAAGCGAACGGCCCTGTTTCTTAGCCGTTCGGGATTGGGCAAACATTTTTAGGCCCCTTTCATTCTTTCTAAGAGTTTTTTTTATTGAAAACAATTTGTTTTCAAAATTTTACTTCATTAAAGTATTTTTGTTTTGAATATTCAATAAACTTATTTATACAACCCACAAACACAATGGATTTATAATATTTATTTACCCTACGTGTTTTATATTCAAAACTTTTGATAACTCTTCATTCGGTAGAAAAATGGGAAATGCAAATTACGAAAGCCAATTAACTTCATTTGTTTTGGTTCGAAGTTATAAAAATACCATTCAAAATGTTTTGCGAGAATATGTTGTGCCATGTTTATTTTAACCGAACACTTTTATCTCCAACTCATGGAAATTGCATTTTTTGCACACAAGTGCACTGCATTGAATGTCTGTGTTATTCTGTTTTTTTTTTTTTTTTTTTTATGTGATTTTTTCCAAAGTTAATTATAAATTCATTCGTATAATTTAAAATTCCACAAGCCACCAAGAAGTTCATTAGCATTTCCAGTTCAAATACCATAGCAGCACACTCTACAGATTGGTTCGCCTCAATTTGAAACTCATAAGTGGTGCATCGTGACTCTTACAATTCCTCCAACTTATTTGTAGTAGATAACTTTTTGCTTTTTCCACTATATCACAGTTTTTTCCTCCCCCGCCTCACCAAAGAAAATATAGACAAGAAAAATTACATTACACAATCCTTCTCTTATACTTTTGAGTAAACTCTCAAAACTTAACTTTTTTTTATAACTTTATAGTTTTGCCACAGCCGTCATTGCTTGGCTTGACTTAGTTCTTCTTCGTCAAAAAAAAAAAAAAAAAAATGTTTAAAAAACAAACCATCATAATGTCGATCATACACAAAAAGGCAACAGACAAGCACCATGGCTTACCACAGGGGAAGCTTGTAAATCATCGTTTCTTTTTTACATTTTTCCGTAGATTTTATTTATGTAAAGTTGGAATTAAAAAAGTTTATTTTGAATTTGAATTTCAAGTAGGGTTATTATTGAGGGCGATCCCATCAACACGTAAATTTTCAGTTTCCAGAAATCTAAGCTCGGGAAAAGCCCTCGAACGAAGACAACCTATTGTGTGTTGCGTTAGACAAGTAATGTTCAACAGACGAGTTTTGAATTACATATTCAACAAAGACACTTTGTTGCAAAGTTTTTTTTTTTTTTTTTTTTTAAGTAACTAAGTAACACTTTGTATAAAAGCAACCCAGTGAAAGAGGAACAGCGGTGTTAAGGGTTGTTGATAGAAGGGATTTGTGTTCAACTTTGTTAGCAACAACAAGTAGGTATGTACCTACCTATAGAAAAAGCGTGAGCAAAATGCAGTTACTTTGGGTTCTGAATTGAGTTGAGTCCAGTGAGAAAATGTTTCCTTTATTTTAATTTCATCTGAAATAAAAAAGGATAAAATAATCAAATAAAAATGTTTACCTTTAGTTTTGGGTTTTTTGTTTCCTGAAAAGAAAGGGAGAAAAGTTTGTATATTATTTGTCAGGGGAAAAATATTTGTAAATGAGATTTCTTTGTTTTCTTTAACTGACAGAGAGAAAGAAAAGGGATACCGCCGGATACAACGAATAAATTTATCCTTTTTTTAAATTATGTAGCCAGTAAATAATAATACCAAATTGATATTTGGTTTTTAAAAATGTCATCCACGGAAGAGATGTTTTGAATTTGAACTAATTAAATTGTTTTAATATATTTGAGTTCAGTTAAATGTAATGAAAGTAAAAGACTGTGAAGTTCGAACTTGTTCTTTTAATTTGTGGTGTAGTCTCCATATTGTGTTATGTTTTGATAAATAAAGATGAAATACAAATTTTTGGTAAAATTTTTCTTTTATTTCACTTATTATAGTGGTTTCACAATATTTGTTTATTTATTATAAAAAAGCGACGCGTTTCGGATTTTATATATCCATCTTCGGGCTTAACTTTATGACTTGTGGTGTTGTTTGCCAATTTTAACTTTTGTGTCGTATGTGCATATATGCTTTTATTGCATTGTATTTATTGATCATGGTGTTGTTGGCGGTGTATTCGTCTCGTTTTAATTTGCTTGCCTTTTTTGATTTTCATAATTAATTGCAGTGTTGTAGAGTGAATTTGTTTTGATTGTTAATTTGTCGTTAAGTATATTGTCTTGTTCAGTCTTATATGATTTATATATTTCATATTCTTCTAGTGCGTCTAGTCTTGTCCCTTTTTTGCCAAAATGCAATGGTGTTAAGTTCGTCTCGAAGTCGGTGTAGTTGTGATTGTTGTCTACCAGTGCTGTGCAAATGTACATTTAGTGTTTTGTTTCGGTCTATGTTCTGTAAATCTGTCGTAAAAAGTTCTCCCTGTCTGTCCTATATAAAAGCTGTCACAATCATCACAATTTATTTTGTTTTGTAAATTATTGTTAGTTTTAAATGAAATGTTAATGTTAATTTTCTTGAATTCGTTTTGTAATATATGTTGTTTTAGACGAAATAGTTACTTTTTTTTTTTTTTAAAGCTGACAGGCAATTTAATACAAAATTTATTGTACTATATTATTTGTTTTTAATAGTAAATTCAAATGTTAATCGTTGTTTAATGTCTTCGTTTATTTTTTTAAATAATTTTTATTTTAATTGAGAAATGTATTGTTTTAATTAATTTTTAGACAATAGTTCCTATAGGCGTTAGATCTTATTGCCCAAAACCATAACACCCAAATCGAAAAATGCTAAAGGGCCCAAAATCCGGCATAAAACCCAAAAACTCAACAAAAAAGTGCCACAAAGCCCAAAACGAATGTTATAACGCCCAAATCATTTTCAAGTCTTATAACGCCCAAATCGAAAATTGTCATATCGCCCAAAAGATTTATTTTTTTTTTTTGGAATTTGGGCTGCGCGGTGGTTAGATCCAATTTTTGGATCTATGACGATTTCTCGTATATTTTTGTTGATGTATGTATGTGTTTTTTGGTGTTCTGAGATTTTTTCTTTTGGTGTATGAGAGTGGGTGATATAATATTATTTATAATTAAAAATGTCGCAGTGTCCAAAATAAACAAACTTAATTTCATGATTTTTGAACAACAACAACAACAAACAACAACTTAAAGGCGCTACCACCAATTGTTTACGAATTAATTTTTTTTAGGTATTTTTAATTCGTTTTATTTTTGTTTGGCTGGAGATATAGCTATTTCAAGGGGTGCCAAGCCCTATCATCAGTCTCCTTTTTAGTGGTGCTGAGCTTTAATTCAATTTTATTATGAAAAACTTTCTACACCATGCGAGATTTGAACCCACACATCAGATTTTCTCAGTCTTCGAAGCCGTATGCACTACGCATTCCGCTCGCTATACTGATGACCACTGACATCACAGGTCGAGATGTGCTGTTGTTTATCAAATGCATTTGGAGCATCAGCATTTTTATAAGCTCCTTTAAATATGCTGTTTTGTTCCGCATCCATTTTTCTTCGTACCTTATTTTGATAGACTACAATTCGTAGAACGTATCAAAGGGGGAGAGGTTGGAAGATCGGTAACAAACCAGACTATTAAGTTATTATTATTATTTATTGCATTATTCATACTAGAATGTTTCCCCAGAAGAGCCTGCGCAGTTCTCTCAATTTTTAAGAGTAAAGAAATAAAAGAAAATTTTTTCTCTATGGATTGGACAGAGATGGAAACATGGTTAGATTTGTCATTACTTCACGGTGATTTGATGGCGTAAAGAGAAATTATTCATTATGAAAGTTTTTTATGTTTGGTTTCACTTTTTCACAGAACCAGAATCGGTCCCAAGGAGTACGCGTACCACACTTTGGGAAACACTGCCATATAGGTCTGAGTTCAATTCCCATAATCCCATCGCCTATTCCACCCAATAACAAAAAGTGTCTATCTGACAAAAATCTATCCAAACCAAGTTACGACACTATAAAAATAGGTAATTTCTTTAGTAGTGCCATCGCGATCTCGATTTGAATAGCCAAACTATAATTTTCATCGTTTCAGCTACAATTTAAAGATCTCTACTCTACACTGAAAAAACTGCTTCTAACTTAAAATCAATTCAATTAATTTGTAGGATTAAACAACAATAGTTTAACTCTAAAACTGAAAAATTGTCTCTTAGGGCTCTGAGTTATACCAAAGTTAGTTAATCTTGCAAATAAATTGAACCCGAGTTAACTCAGAAGCAGTTTTGCAGTGTACAAGTACTTAGTATTAATTTTAATTTTCGTTGTCAAAAATCTATCGAGTAGTAGCCATGGCGTGATGGTTAGTGTGATGGACTGTCATGCTTTAGGTCTAGGTTTAATCCCCAGCCTCACTGCCAGATAATTAAAAAAAAAAAAAGCAGTAAACTGTAGGTTTCCTCCATTCCTGCAGACACGCACACAGAAATGGTTGAGAATTGTAAGTCACTATGTCTTACTTCTTCATTAGCTGTTGTGCCATCAAATTTATTTATTTATTGATAAAAATCTATAGAAATCGATGTGCTATACTATGGAAATTGACGTATTGCTATTTAAATCGAGGTGATTCCACTAAGGAAATTGCCATTTCCACAAACAAACTCGGGATTAAATTTAACTGAAAAACATATGTTTCAGGCCATAATATAGATTTGAATCTGAGATGATCTCTTACTGAATAACTGGGTCTTAGTGTTAAAAATAGGGCTGGCAATGAGACGAGACCATCAGGCAATACTTTTGTTAGTCTCGTCTCGGTCTCGTCAAAATCGAAAAATTTCAGTCTCGTCTCGGTCTCGGTCGTGGTCTCGCCTAACCAAGTCTCGTCTCGATCTCGGTCTCGCCTTTTTCTCGTGAAAATTTTAATGTGCCAGTCTCGTCTCGGTCTCGGTCTCTGTCTCTGTTTAGATTGCGATAGAGTACGATATCTCGGCAGTTTGTTGGTAAGAAAAATGCGGGGTGTGGAGTCTTGTGTAAAGCATGAAGAAAATGTATAAAACAGACTCGAGAGTCTGTTTTTTCTTTTGTTGTTGTTTCAAACAGTGAAATTGTAAAATTGTTGTTTTTTCTTTCAATGTATCGGAAAACTTTTTTCTGGCGGGGAAAACAAAGTCTGAAAAATGAGCGATTTCTATTCCAACAAAAGGCATACGTATTTTTCTCTGGATTTTCGTAGTGCACCTGAGTATAGAACTATGTACATATGTAGTTCGATATTTTAACCCACATAGAATATTTTATATTTCGCAAACCAAAATTATTGAATATTATAAAAATTAAACATGAGTAATAATAATAATAATAATTTTATGGCACAACAGCTCATGAAGAACTAGGGCCTAGTGACTTACAACTCTCAACCATTCCTGTGTGCGTGTCTGCAGGAATGGAGGGGACCTACAGTTTATTGCCGAATCCGAACGGCTAACGAGCGGCACTTTTCTGTGACAGGAGATACTCTTGGAGGATTAGTCAATTCCTCGCAAGAGGCAGTAGCCGTTTTTTCTTTTAAATAAATAGGTGGCGGAGGCTGGGGCTCGAACCTTAGACCTCCGGCATGACAGTCCATCGCACTAACCATCAGGCCACGGCTACTAACATGAGTACCTACTAAAAAATAATTAAATAAAAAAATATTATAATTATATATAATATATAATTTTTCTTCATTAACATTTTATCACAAGTCACCGTTAGGAAGATATTCCTAAAAAACTATTTTGGGGGCTCCCCGTAAAATTATTAGCGGCGCTCTTATCGATTGGGAATTTTTACATTTTCTTAAGAACACCATAAGGAGTCTGTATACCTAAATATAGCTGTCATTTTTCCAGAATTTGGCTGTTTTTATGTCTAATATGAGTGGAATACCTAAGGGAACATTTTGTTGCTGCATTTTTACTTTTTTTTTTTTTTACAAAATGTTGGTCATTATAACTTTTAACGGAACACATTTTTTAGACTAAATTTACAATTGACTCAAAATTATACCGTAAATATGTTGTATCGTCAACTTTAGTTAGATCTAAAGTTGACGATACAACATAGTGGTACACTTGGGCGTATACGCACTTTTTTAATTTCATTGAATTTTTCATGAATTTTCCCAGAATTTTGATAGTGTGCAAAATATTGGTTTGGTCTTCCTTTTAAAATTTTTTTTTATTAAAAGTTACTGAATTCAGATGTAACTTCTATTTTTACCATCATTTAAAAAAAAGGTAAAAGTAATAGCCCAAAATTTACGACTTTCAGAATGAGAAAAATTGTCAATTTCATTCCAACTTCATGCAACAGTTTCCATTTTTGATAACTGTTTTAAAAAATTAAAAAAAAAAAAAAAACAACAAATTTATACATTTACCCACAAAGGTATAAAAATCCTTTCTATCATCGTTGTTGTAAAAAAATGTATAGAGGTTGGTATGGTATAACTATAAGTATAAACACCTCACACCACACTTCCAAAGATTTTCTTAAAAAAAGAAGAGAAATTTAGTATAATTTTATTCCAAATCCATGCCACACGTTCGCCATTATACAACATATCCAAGCCCAAAAAAACAGTCAGTATCAGATAGAGAGAGACACACACACAGGCACAAAAAACCGAGCTGAGAAAATGATTGTAATAAGCTGTCAGGGAAAAAACTGCTCGCATTAATTTTGAGACACCACATAACCACGAAGATTTTGAAGTGGATTGCAAGGCAAGGACACATTTCAAATATGGAAATAGCGGCCAGAATGGCGTCGGCGGCGTCACGTTTCAAACAAGTTTTATTTTTTTTCGGCGACAATCATCACATTAGTCACTACAACTGACATATAATCTAATCCTTGCCACGCATTCTATTCCCGTTCCATTGCAACGAGAACAGTTCCATCACATCTACTCGTACATATATGCTTTTCCTTCCCAAGTAGAAATTTATATGTAAATAAGGATAGAGTTCAAAAACCAGAAAAGGAATGGGTGCGTTTTGGCGGTGTGTGGCATGTGATTGTCATTGCGAATGGGAATCAGCCGAGTAAAATGCCAAAAGATTCTTATTTTTATTGCGCAATTTAAAAGTGAAAGTGCTCACGAACTCTAGAGTCCCGAAAAGCTTTGTCTATAACAAGCTCACATTTTCTCCGTGAACAAGGAAAGGTCCATTAGATTGGTGTCCTGATGCAGGTTTTTTTTTTTTTTTGTAGTAAGTGGCTGTGCCATGGCATGGGTTCGGGTGCCCATTGATTCTTCTCGGTTGCCCAACACAAGCAAGGCAGGTTCATAAAGATAAATCTTACACTTGAAATGATCCTATTTTTTTCGACACTCTCCCTATTTATGGTTTGGACTCGTTTTTCTGTTTCTTTTTTATGTACTTATATTCCTCCTTAAAATCGAGGACACACAAAGAAGCAAAAGTTTTTGGGGGAACGAGGCAACGACGACGTAAGTGTGTTACAAAGGGAAGAAATACCCACCATTAGTACATAGCACTTAATGCCTTGCAATAAATTGCCCCTAAGCTGAAGACACATGACTCAAGACAGTTTTTTTTTTTCTCAAGTAGGGATACCGAAACGTTGAAAAGCTGCGTAAATAAGCGGCTTACTTACTTCCGGTAGAATGAGTTCCAGTTGTGTCAATGGCATGGCGAACGGGCGCGGGCGGTTGTCGAAATGCTCGGGACGTTGTCGGTAACAGTTGGTATTTGTATGATGCTATGTAGGTGGCATACTATGTTTAGGAGTAAAGGGGGAGCATATGAGCGAAGCGACGCGGATACAATATGGTGTCAAGATATAACTTGACGAATGGTTTTTCACAAAGGAGTAAACAAACGAATTTCACAATACATTTAACAATCACTCATGGGGCAGAAAGAAGCTCTTTTTGGGGGTGAGATCATGGCAATGGCAATGACAGCACACACGCACCATTTTTTTTTTGCGGTTTAGAATGCTCGCTAAAAATTTTTGTAAGTCAACGAAGGAACAACTTATTATTTTTAAAGGCAGGAGCGTTTAAAGGAATTTAAAATAAAATTCCCAGAATCATACCCAATTTAAAATTTAGTGTAATTGGGAATAACAATTTTGAAGAAAAAGAAAAGGGAAGATTTAAAATGTTCGTTGGACTTATGAAGTCGAAAAAATCTAATTTTCTAATACAAAAGTAGTAAAAATATCAAACAACCAAACATGTAGATAACATTCATACCTAGTTATGTAGTTAATATGTTTCGCTTTGTAACTATAATGCTTGATTTACACAACTAACGTCATATTTCCTTGCATTACTGTGGTAACCATTTATTATCATTAGATGAGATTATGGCAATAAATAGAATTAATGTGGTAGAAACAGTGCCATTTTGGCAGTTTGTGTGAATCCAGCTTAAGTTTAGGTTCTTACAACTTCATCAAGTAATCCTCTATTACTTTATATTACAACAACAAAGAATAGGGGATTTTTTAAGACATTTTAATTCTATTGATATACCTTCATTTGTATTTAGCCCAATTTAATATATTTGGCTGAAATTCGGATATGAGGGTTTTATACCTTTAATAATTAAAAATTATGAAAACACACTCGTCAAAAAAATTAAGGGAACAAAGAAAATTTCACTTTTTTTAAGTGTTTTTTTGAAGAGCAGTATCTCTGTGGAAAAGGGTCGTATTGAGATGAAACAAAAAGCATTCTAAAGCTTTAGGTATATGTTTTTCGTATTGAATAATTTTAGCAAATGATTTTTTAAAGTACCGTTATATAGCGCAATCATAAGAGACAGCTCGAGCCAAAAATGGAAAAGAAAAGAACAATTTCTGTCCAATTTTTCCACATTTTTGCGTTAGTTACAATTCTAATTTATTTTTTATTATTGTAACAAATGCAAAACGGTTCAATGGATCAATTTGAAATTTTACAGATGTACTGGTGGTCTAAGATTCTTTAAAATATATTTTAATTAATGAAGTTCTGCAATCAATACTTGTAAATTAGTGAAAAATTTACTAAAATTCTTTGAAAAGTAGTTAATCGTTATAAAGTTTTGGAAAGATCTTGTAAAACATTGCCCTTGAGTTTTTTGTGTCGCCATTCCTTGCTAAAATATTGGTAACCAAAGTCAAAAGTCTCTTTTTTCATTCATTTTTTTCTTCTGAAAAAAAATGTAGAGCAACGAAAAATGACGCATCTTGGAGGGAGGAATTGACAAAACCTCCAAGAGTATCTCCTGTCATAGAAAAGTGCCGCTCACATTAGCCGTTCGGATTCGGCAATAAACTGTAAGTCCTCTCTATTCCTGCAAACACGCACACTTAAAAAAATAATTTTTGAGTACGGTGTTTCATTGCATTTGACAAAGATTAAACTAAAGTTTTGTAAACGAATAATAGACAAAATTATCTACTCTTGTTGGAAGGTCATTAAGTGTTTGTCACGAACAATATTGTGATTGTGGAAAACAGATTTGTAAATATATCACACAGCCAAAAATATGAAGTTCAAAGTGGTTAATTTTCAACATCGTTTTTCCGTATTGTGAGTTGGCATAGTGGAAGTTAAGTGTATTTGGTTGGTACGTGGAAGGTCAAAGGTTCAATCCTCCATAAAAAATCCATAAGAGTTAAATATAAGTTTTTTTCTAATTAAATAAATTGGTATGCATTTTAGACCCCCATAATGGAATAAAATAATAAAATAAAATGCACGCAAATAAATGCATACAGGTTATTTTTAACAAACACTATTCGCGATTGTGGTTAAAAAAAAAAATTAGTTTTTGTGAGGACAATAAATAATGTTTGTAACAAACACTTTTTTGTTGCAGTTGGAAGGTTTTCTTTTTACCAGAAAGACTAATAGGCTGCCATTTGAAGACTTAAAATATTAGGCACAATTAACACTTAATGCCTTTTATCTTTTTTTCCTTGTGAAAAAAGAATTTTTTTCTTTCAGTGTATTAAATTCAATTTTTTTTAAATACCTACATACATTAACTTTCATTAAAATTTATTTCATATCCTCGTCTCAGATTGTTCAGATACAATTGTCACATTTTTGTGGTTATATAGTCGGTTGTGGAGATGAGGCTTTGAGCCACGGATAGGGGGTCAGTATAGAAGTCGTTGAGTTCTATTATATGTCTACCATTCAATTACCATTCTCGAAAACCACTCCTAAAATTTTTGACAAAATGTTTCTGTTAGATAATAGTTGTATATGATCTACCAACTAACACGAATACATTCTACATTATATAACGTATAAGTCATTGTGAACACATGTATATGAGAGGCACACACATAAAGGTTTGAAGGGGTGATGATACGGCAAATCGCATCATCTCACTCGGATCTCATTGGATCCATTGTGCTCCCCAAGAAAAGGGTAGGAAGGTTATAAGGACGGTTGAGGAAAGGAGTTAGTGGAGCCTGGGGGTAAGGTGTGGGGTGCTTTCCTGAACCATCTTGAATTCCGGATGAATTTTATGATGTTTTTCAGTGGCAAACACGAGATGTTGCCCAATTCTTCGAAGAAGTATTCTCCGAGGGTTATCTTCCTGGTTCTTGCTAAGCTGGGGCACTCACAAGGGAAGTGATAAGAGCCCTCCTCCGCCTCTTCGTCATGACACCCTCTGCATAAGTCAGATGTGGTAATACCCATTCTGCTCATGTGGGTTCCCATTGAGTTGTGACCCGTTAGGATTCCAACCAGGAGGGACAGTTGAAGTCTACTTAGCGTAAGAAGGTAGTCAGTTTTTTTCTTAGAGATATCCGGCTATAGGTTCCTCGAAACCCTACAAGTATCAATTGCTGACCATCTGTCGTTGGCGGCTTTTAGTAAACTCTGGCGCATTCTACTTTTTTCTTGTACCAGTGGCATGGAAACAGAGGATTCAATTTGGCTCGGATCAAAGGAAGAACCGGTTTTGGCCAGTTCATCGCCATTTCATTCCCATATATGTGTCCTGGGACCCATCGGAGGGTAACTGTGTTTGCTGCACTGAGTTATTTCAACTCATTACGGGACCGGTTCCCCAGTTTGGATTTTATGACGACTGAGGAAATGGCTTTTATTGCCGCCTGAATGTCAATGAAAATATCTTTATTTTTGTTTGTTAATTCACATGTGACAAGAAATTTAGCGGCTTCATAAACTGCAAATACTTCCGCTTGAAATACACTGCAAAAAGTTGGAAACCCTACATATTATATTTTTCAAATATTAGAATATCTCATTATAGAAATTTTATTTGTATCTCCACATAAAAATAGCTATATATAAGTCGTATAAAGTAAGCATGACAACTTTCGAAAAAGTTACTTTTGACTGTCTCAGAAATTGCCGTAGATATAAATGCCGTTAATATGCCGTGAAGAGAAAAAAATTGCCGCGCCACTAGTTCTCCCAAATATTTTAGTCAAAATTTACTTTAAGATATGCCATATCGTTCAAATTAATTGCCGTACACTCAGAAAAAAAAAAGCTGTTAAAACAAGAACTTAGCGTTTTTAAGAAGTTGTAAGCTTAAAATTGTTGCCTTAAGAACTAGTTGTTACTACAAGAATTATTTTTTTAATGCTCAAGAACCAAGGTTCTTGGCACAACAATTTTCTGTTTGTTAAAAGCAATTAAAAATGCAAAATTGTTCTCCTAAGTATACATTTGTTGTGGAAACAATTTTTATTTTTATTATTTCCTATCAACAATGGAATTGTTAGTCGAAGAATCAGTTCTTGCGGTAAAAATTATTTTCAAGAATTATTTTTCTTGGCACATCAATGAAAATTGTTGCTTTAAGTATTTTAATTTATTACTTATGTTCAAGAACTAATTCTTGACATTGAAACAAAAATTGTCAAAATATCAACAATTTGTTCTTCGAACAACAAAAACTTATTGTTGAACTGTAGGAACTGTAAATTTAATGAAAAAAAAAATGCACCATTCATTTTGTGGCCGCCGACGCACGCGACGCCGATTGAAGTAGTTTTACTAGAGAGTGCAAATTAGAAGTACGTATAAGTTTTACAAGTGTTCTCTTTTCAGTTTTAATCCATTGAGTTAAGTAAAAGACTATAATGACCCAGTAAAATTAATTTTACCTATAAAAACTTCTATTTAAAGGCGCTGCCCAAGTGACGAAACCCTCCTCTTAGCAATTGGAAACAAAGAAGGCCGCTCCCCTAAAGACTGAACTAATCAGCCAGTTGCTTCCAGAAACAAATGTTTGTTAAGAAAAGTTTTTGCAATAAATGTGTTTTCAAAGAAATGTAAAAATATACTTACAAAAAAGTTAAGATTTCATGAAAGAGAGAATTCAGTCTTGATTTTTGTGTAGATACGTATGTATGTATGTATATGTTTACATTTTATTGAAAATACATTTTTGTCGCAACAAACTTTTAAGAATTGTTATTGTTGGCGCAACAAATTAATTTTAAATTTTCTCAACAATTAAATATTTGGGGTAACAATAAAAGCTCTCAATTATCTGACAATTTTTAATTGTTGGGACAAAAACTTAATTTTTAATTTATTTTAAAAACTGGCTTTTGAGGCAAGAACTTTAGTTGTTAAGGGTTTAAAAATTTTATTTTTAATTTAAAATTTTTTATTCTTATAGCGTTGTCAACAATGCATTCTTGATTCAAGAATTTAGATATTTGGCTTCATTTTAACCAACGAAAATTGTTGAGCCAAAGTATAAAATTGTTGGCATTACAACTTTTTTTTCTGAGTGTAGATAAGTCGTGAAAAGAAAATAATTACCGCGACAGTGGTTCTCCCAAAAATGGCCAAACTAAATCTTTATATAAAGTGAGCATGACGGTCTTTCTACATTGGCGATTGATACAAATTGGCAGTGTATCGATACAAAACCTTATTGAAAGAGTCTATTAAAAAAATGGGGTTTATTCATATACTATTGTTATTTTGACAATCTTATGGTAACTATTTTCCTACTAGATTATTTCAAATTGGTACTGATTGTGTCATTCCGAATAGACTCTCGAAATAAGGCCAATATTGCGCAAATTGTTGTTGTTTTTTTTTTCAATTTAAACACGACAAACTGTAAAACTGTGAAGTACAGATTTTTAAATCTAACTAATATATGCTGATAAAAAAGTACGTATACGACACAGTGACTCGGCTAATGCTTATTTGGTACGATTTATTTTAAAGGGTTTGTAAAGTTATACATACATAGGCAAAGATCTATGAAGAGGAGTTTTTCACCTTAATCTTTTCTCATATCCGCATGTAAAAGGTTACAAATGTCCAAAAAAAAAAATGGAAATATAAAAATTTTGAAAAGTATCATGCTAACTTTATATAAAGTTAGCACAATATTTACGCCTGAAAACATCGTGATTGTATCGTACATAAAAGCAAATTTTTTCTTTCTATAATCGTGCATTTTATCACACGAACGAAGCCATGATTGGTTTAATTTTTATAATGAAATTTTGATAAGCTATTAATTTCAGTCCAAAAGAAAAATTCTAGGACAAAAAATCACACAGGGGACATTTTTTTCTCTATGAACAGGGTTCTCTTCTGTGATAAACGGAAATAAATCTAATTGTTGGGTTAAAACAATTGACATGCAATTTTTTTCTAGAAAATGCACATTGCCATAACATATAGAGGAGGAACAAATACAATACGAATAAAATTTAAAATAAAATATTTTCGACCTAAATCATAGGAAGACATAAAAACACCGAAATATGAATAACTTTGACAAAATGGGATTGAATTTTGTGTAGATAGGTACTTACCCAAAGCACTTTACCATTGTCTTTTGTTCGTTTGGCTTCTTTGTATCGGAAAGGTGAATTATTTTGCCTAAGTTATTATTGTGCTGGAACCTGGAAGTAACTTATTAACAAAAAAAAACTCCCTTTTACGAGTGCCTCTTAAAATAGAAAAATTGAAATAAAATAAAACTTTGTCTTCAAATGGAACTCTTCTCTAGCAAACCTCATACCTACTCAAAAAAGTAACGAGCTCCACCATCCTTACACAAAAAATACATAGTTCCCCAACTACTAGTAAGGCTCTTTGTTTGAATATGGACTGGATTTTTTTTTCGGAAACAAGAACGTGTTCGGGTTACTTGTGTTGCATTCCGCAAAGGTTGCTAAGGCTATAACAACAAATTGAAAGCAGCACCGCCACAATAGGCTGGTTTTATGTCCTGCATTTCTGGAACGACTTAAAATTGTTTAAAGGCTCACATTTTGTTCGCATTGTTGTTGCAATTTCCATTGAATTGAAATGGAGTTCTTTTTATTGCTTAACAAAGAACAGTTCATCCTGTTGGGGATGAGTACGATGTGGGTCGTTGATTGTGTCTGTTAAAGTGGTGCAGTCGCAGTGTTATTTTTTTGTTTTGTATCCTCAAAACCATTTGTTGTGATAAGATATGCCAACATCACAGAATGTTGTGTACACTAATTCTTGCAGACACATCAATGGAAATAGAAATAGAAATAGAAATGGAAACGGAAACTACTTTCCTTCCATTCCAATTCGGATAAACATTAGGATAAAGAAATCACCGCTTTGGCTTGTTGTTCCAGTTAACTCTTTGTTGGTACCGTTGCCATAGCCATACTGCCATCGCCGCCGCCGCCGCTGCAGCAGGGGATAATTTCCTAGCTCACTTACCAACACAATCTATTTGTGTCACGATTTATTTGAATGGGATTTTGTTGAGTCCATCCTGGAAAAAAAATCAAAAAAAAAAAACCTCACCCGTAACACTTCTTTGTTACAGTAAATCCGTGTGATGATGGTACAAACTTTTTCTGGAATAAAAAATAAATGACATATCAACAAACAAAAAAAGAGAGAGAGCTAAGTACTGGTTCAAAGGTTGTACCGCTTACCCTATTTTAAAGTAAAAAGAATATTAAAATTATGAAAAGGCCTTCCCCCTCAAATTAAAAATGCCACATTCCAAGGAAACGAGTGACTTATTTTCTATGTTGTCATGGGTATAAGCTACAGGTTTGATTTGCAAAATATGTAGGTTGGTACTCAGGCACTAAAAACAAATCTTTTGTCAATTCATAATTCAGAACATTTAGGAAGGAGTGACTAAAGCCGTTGTTGGAGTTTCAAACTTGACAACTCATTTCAAAGATGGGAAAAATTGAATGAGGTTGTTAACGTTTATGTTCAGTTCATCCTTCTAATTTAATATAATTGGTATAGGTATGACAAAATTAGATTTTACAAGAATACTTCAAGGTTGATTTTTCCCCTTCCACATGGTAAACCTACCTGAATATATATTTTCCTACCCACGAGCGAGTGGTATTTATAATTCTTTTGAGAAAGTTTTGAATTCAAATTCTAAAGAATTGAAACGAATCATATTTATGTTTTTTCCCTGAAATATGTCTAAAAAGGAATTCTTAGGAATTGAAATAAGTCAGATTTGTGTCTTAAAAGTGAACATATTTCGGGGAAACAACCTTATACGGTCAATGGAAAATATCTTCGTTTAATCGGAATTAGATTATGAATGATAGCGATGTATCGGAAAATAGTAACAATTTCCAAGAATGATTTGTGTTGGGTCAGCTAAGTTAAGTACCTATAGGGAAAAGCAGAATGCAGAACCTATATAACAAACGAGGTTAACTGTACTATAGTTTACTAGTTCATATGGATTTTCTGTTATAATTGAAGCGTTCAGATGAAGGAAGGGATAAGGTCATTTAAAAATTTTCAAACACAAGTGGAAGACCTTAAAGTACTTTTACTAGAACTTTTGTGTTGCATTTACTTAACTTTATATACTATTTTTTGTCAAGCTCAATTAAAAAGAAAAAAAAACTTATGGAAGGGGGGTCTATTTCCCCCGTTTAGGCGGAAAGGGCAATTTTCTAAAAATTCGACTTAAATTGAAAAAAATCATTAAAAAACAACGAAAACACTTAGAATGACATGCTTTATTTTTTTTTTAAGCCAGAAGTCTTCTTTTTTTTATAACATCGTGAGACTTCAATTTTCACTGATGGTTCAAAAATTTGAGTGTGGTGTCGGTTCAGAAACCTTTTCCAAATCTCTGAATATCTCCAGATCTTGTTGGCTACCCAACTTTGCTAGTGTTTTTCAGGTGGAATTACTGGCAATTAGGGAAGCATGCAAATTACTCAAACAAGACCCTAACCAAAACCGTGTAATACTGCAATCCTGACAGACAGTCAGACATAGCCGTTAAAGTTATTGTCTCGCCTTTATTCATCTTCTAAATTAGTTCGGCAATGCCGGAATGAGCTGTCAAACCTAAATTTTAACTTCAAGGTCACTCTCATCTGGGTTCCAGGTCACAGTGGCATTAAGGGAAACGAGCGGGCAAACGAACTGGCCAGGCAAGGATCAGTCCCTAATAGCTCACTTGCGGAAAGAGTCAGCATTCCTCTTGGAGTTATGAATGGCAATATTTTCTCAATTTTCCTCACTGAATTTCAAACTGCGTCATATCTAGAGAGATTTGGCCCACCTATACAATAAAACTCGAACAACCGACTTGATAGGCAGACGCAGGCGAGATATAGCCAGGGTCGATGCAACTTTTTCCGGTCACTGGCACTGGCCAATCGGAGAACATGTGGCGAGGCTGGGCGTTCCTCACAATACTCACTGTCGTAGCTGTGGGGGCCAACAGGAAAAGGAAATAGTCATTCATTTCCTCTGCAAATGTCCCGCTTTGGCCAAAACGAGATCACAATCATTGGGAAAAGCATTTTTCAATGACCTCGACGAACCTTCCGAACTGAAGATCAGGGACCTGGATCTCCTTTCTCAACGCAACGAAATGGCTCTTACCCATGCTCGGTCTCGTCTGCAACGTCTTATAAGTTTTCTTAGCTAGTCTCCTGAGACCATAAGGACGAGCAAGTGGCTATATATTACTGAAGCCCACAAATTGCCTAGCCTGGCATTTTGTCTGGGAAGTTACACTTAAAAATCGTTTTCTTTACATCAGGTGAGGCGAGTTATGGTATCAAAATGGCGCACTTCAGCGCTAATTGAGTCTCTGAGCTAGGATTTGCTCGGGGCCGCCATTTCTACCTACCTACCTACCTAGACCCCTCTCTAATACCATTTTTTCTTGTCTCGACTCAACCTACACCCTTTAGCTTTTTGTCCCACCTTAGGTGAATCACCCTGAATATATTTTAACCACACTTTTATTTCATTCTAAATGTCCTCGTTGGTAGATTTTGCCTAAATGTCCGCAATTAAATGAGATAAACCATTTAAATAACATAATTGGGAATAGTCTGAATTCCACAAATGAGTTGCCAAAAATTGCTGATGACCTTGATAAACTTTAACCCTGGATTAAAAATTTTCTAAGCCTGAATAATTTCTGAAAATAGCTGATCTTTTATGACCAATTGCTGAACTTTTAGAATGCATACTTTTTTTTCGCGAATATCCAATATAAATACAAAAAATTTGTAATGTGCCAGAAATTTTGTGGTTATGGTATGGTATTGTTGGTATGGAAAATTGTCAAAAAAAAGTGTTAAAGATACGGGAAACGAACAATTCCAACAATTTTAAGCAGTTTCTTTTGCAGTTTTTTCGGCCTAGAAAATTGATTTTTTCACAAACCTCACCAATTACAAATTTTGGCATTGTGTGTAAATTAAAATTATCCCGGAGTTGATAACTTTACCGATTAAACTATGGCTCTGTGCACAAAATAAAATTAACCCAAAATTAATATCTTTGTGTGTTCTCAAGATATTCGATATATTTTTTTTTTTAATTTAACGCTTTTCGTTTTAGGTCTTACCAATTCATTACTACGGCATTATATGCATATAAAATGAAACTGGTCCGAAGTCGATAGCATTATTTGTTCTCGAAATATTCAACAAATAAGCCATTTTCAACTTTTTTTTTCTTAATTACTGTAATAAGAAAACCGTTAATTGAATTTTTCTGAAAACCATTTCTGCACATAATGGCCTTATAATATTTATGTAAAATAAAATTTATTTGAAGTCGATATCTCTATTCGTACTCAAGACATTGTTGGCGAAAAAAAAGCTCACGTACGTACATACCACGCACTATACACAGACATCTCTCTAAAAACAATTGATTCGGATTCCAGAGACCTCAAAACGTGCAGAAATGTCAAAATTTTAGTTTTGACAAATCGAATTTGGTAATTACAATAACTTCCAATGCGAAGTTAAAAATGACAAGTTTTAAATGTTTAGTTTTGAGTTTGTTATACGATTTAACATGCATTACAAATACAACATCGCCAGCATGATTACGGCCGATAAAAACCTAAAGTAGAACGTCCCACGAGCATATTACGATGTTTTTTTGTTTGCCTGCAGAACAACCTTGAAATGCTGCCTCTGGCGAGGATGTGAATTGTGACAAATCCTCATCAAAGCAGTAAATTGTAAATCTTCACCATTCTTACTGAGTTCCAATATAATATGTATTGTAGATACACAGAAATAGTAAAAAATTGTAAGTTATACACTAAACTCTGATTCTGTATACGAGCCCTTGGCCACAAGTTAATTAATTTTTTTTTACCGTTGTTGTTAACTTATTAAATGCAGTTTTCCCCCGAACAAAAAGTTTATAAGTACGTGTTAAAAATAGCTCAACAAATTAAAGACACCCTTAAAACAATACATTTAAAAAAAAAGTGTTGGTTGACTATGAAGCGGGTTGGTAGATATAAATTCCAATCCAACCCAAAGTTACCAATTCCAACCAACGACTATAACAACGACGACGACTCATTTCCTGAAGGAGAGGAAATTGCGATTTCTCGATTTAATGGTGAAGGCATTGTCATTGTCATTTGGTTGCATCGTGAGGCTAGGGCTCTTGTTATAGCTTCGTATTTTCGGTAAATCCAGATGCCCAACAGAAAATGCAGTACCAGTGCAGGAAGAACTATATACGAACCCGTTGCATTTGGATTGACTGAGTGGTCCTTGTCCTGGTGCTACTATACTGCCGCTGATGCTGCTGCTGCTAGAGTTAATGGATCATAGCAATTTCACAAATCAGAATTGCATTTTGTTTTGGTTTTACGGTATCATTTTGATTGCTGATGGGTTGTTATATACCAGGACAGGACAGGACAGGACGTGGATTTTCACAATGACATCCATTGTGGAAACTATCGCATGGATCAGAAAATTGTTCTCAAATAAGGACACGTATAAGTGTACATCAAGGAAAACAAGTGTTTCGTAAATGTCCGTTGAAAGAGATTGTTAACTACTAACGAGATTTGTCAATGACTTTTTATTTGGTACTTTATTTGAAAAAGATAGAAGAAGACAGCTTTTATAGTTGAGTCCTTTTAATATCTATAAGAAGTATGTATACATAGTAGGTATCTAAAATAAAAATACAGAAAGATCTGGACCCATGTTCTTTAACTTCTCGCATGCATAAAGTTAGTCGATAAACGATGAAAACTGAAACAAAATACATCAGTTTTGTTCCATTTTTCAGCGTTTCTCGACTGATTTTTTCGATGTGAGAGTTATAGAACATGGATCCTGCATTAATTTTTTTTTTCATTCACTTGTCAGTTCTTTAATTGATGAGGTTTAAAAATAATTTGATTCTTTTTTTTTGGTCAACATATTAAGCGTTTTTCCTTCCCGAAAACGCACGAAAGCAATGACATTTCTCATGGACTTCAAATCATCCCAAGAAAAGAAACATCATAGACCTGCCAATCTGAAACCACACAATGCAAAGCCCAATTAAATTTTCCACTCAACTTAGCCGCCAACCAATTTCTTTATGTGTACATAGGTTACCTTCTGGTTCTGATGTCGATAGCTGATATCAAAAAACATGAACGCAACAATGATTCGCATCAGATAACTTTTGTATGATATGTATTTTTATAAGACGAAAATTGAACAGGATTATAGTCAGGACCTTGCCCAGCAGCATTGCACGCACATCACATTATCCCTTCACCTGATTATGCTGTAGTTTTTTTTTTCTCCTCAAAAGAGGGCTGTAACTGCAGGAAAAAGCTAGCTACAAGAGGCTCTGCTCTCAGATTTACATAGATTTAATTAAGATTGAAAGCCAAGAAGGAGAACGAAGAAAAAAAAAAGAAAACCGTTAAAGAGCATCATCCTTTCCAAATGGTATAAGTTGGTATGGAAGCTATAGGTTGGTATGTAGGTATATTGATCTGATTAATTTTTTTTTTTCAAGCCCTCCTTTATTTCTTTGCTGTGAGAGCCAAAACGGATTTGGAAAGATGGCTCGACCTCGATTAAGATTTGAACGAACGCAATTTATTTTTACAGTTTTTTTTTCTGTTTTTATTTTCTTTCCCTACCCGCCCAAATGGTTTTTCTTGATTTTTTTTTTTTTTTTGTTCTTGAAATAATTTCTTAGTGAATTTATGTTGCCCCAGCGAACTATTACAAAATCAATCGACTGATTTTTGAAATTCAAGTTGGAGGAATATTTTGATGGTATCGATATGGATGACGGATTAACAGGGTTGAAAATGTAACTAATGTTAAATGTTAATGTTACAAAGTAGCATTTTTGTTTTTATTCAATATTCAAAATTCAATAAATTTTTAAAAACCAGATGCAAATGTCTTTTAATGTTTGAGAAAAACGAGAGTAACAAAATCTACATTACTAATGGTGAAAATAAGATGTTAAGAGCAACAAAATAACGGATATAATAAAGTCAAACTAAAGAAAAACTTACTCATGTGATTTTAAATTTTCTCAAAAATTAGAAGATACTATCAGACCCGGCAAACTTCGTTCCACCTATAATTGATTAAATTATTAAATTTCCTTTCGAAAGTCGAGCAAGCTTTAATTGTTATAACGAATTTCTGACTTTTCTGGCCTAATTTTGCAATTTTTATCTTTGTAGTGTGTTTATTTGGTTCAATACAAATCCAACAAAAAAATCTCCATCGAATATAGATGATGTTCAGCCGAGTTATGTGCATACAAACAAAACATTTAGAAAGTTTGAAATTTCAAGATGTTTTTACGTTTTTCTGACTTTGTTGATCGAATTTTTTAATTTACGTTCTAATTTTTCAATTTTCGGCTCCGTTGTTTGTTAATTTGGTTCAATACAAATCCAAAAAAAGTCCCCAGCCAAATCGGATGATGTTTAGCCGAGTTATGCACGTACGAGTAGGTACAATTTCATTTCACAAATTTAAAAATTTCAAGGTGTTTTTACGATTTTCCTACCTTTTTCGGTCGAAATTTCTTATTTTCGGTAAAATTTTCCAATTTTCGGTTTTGTTGTGTCTTGGGTGTTAATCTGATTTAATACAAATCCAACTAAACTTCGACTTTAAATTGATTTCAGCATTGAATATTACAAAAATCTACACATTTTTATTAAAAAATTTTTAAATAAAACACTTGTTCTTTCCACAGTTAATTATAAATTTTATTTAAGAAAAGGTCGACGCGTTTCGTCTTATTAGGACATCTTCAGGACACTGAAGACGAAACGCGTCGACCTTTTCTTAAATAAAATTTATAATTAACTGTGGAAAGAACAAGTGTTTTATTTAAAAAATTTTTAATAAAAATGTGTAGAACTTTAAATTTCCATCAAGTGGCCAACCACCGCTCTATTGAGCATATAAAAAATTACAAAAATACTACATACTTTTTTTTATATTGTCAAACTTAATATTAAAGATTTGACAATATTTTTTTCAAAATCTATTCACAAGCGAATTGAATTAAGACCAGATAAAAGAATTAAATTTTTAAGTTTTATAATAAAAATAAATATTGAGCGAGTTCACAGTACTCAACCCGAACTTTTCGCTACAAATTTCTTCTTCTTCGTCTTCTAGCTTTAAAAAATGTTATATCATGACATTGTATAAATATCGCCGTTGTTTTGTATGGGGTTTTCTATTGGGAAATTTAGATTACAATGAAAAAATTGATTAATTTTGTGGCGAATGGAACACAATTTCAAATTGATTTATTTTTGTCACTGTATTTGGGCATTATAGCTTCTATGTCAATATTTCAAAAACAATCTTCATCCCTCGATTTACTTTTAGAAGAGAAATATGAACTTGATAAAGTTGCCGGTTCATTTTAAACTGCTACCATTTATTTATTAGCAAATATTTTCCACGTTTTTCAGCATAATTTTCACAACCGAAATCTCAACGAAAAACATTTGCAAACTGACAGCTGGAGTTACGATGGTATTAGTACAAGGAGGGGTAAATCTGCCGAAAAATCTAGATTTGCGAATTTGATTTAAAATCAAAAATAAATTAATTTATTTCGCCCAATGGAATGCAAAAGGAGGGGAAATTGTCTGTTTGACAGATCCAAATCAAAAATAAATTGATTTATTTTTTAATGGAAAACCCCATTAGTGATTGTTTATCTGATTCAAGTCGTTTTTTGAGAAAATTGCTACTCCCGCCTAAACAGTGGCAAACAGACCCTCCTGCCATTAAAATATTGTCTCAACCAGACCTACGTCCTACACGCCTTAGCTTTTTGTCGCATCTTAGTAAAAATGTAGTAGATCTACTACCTTTAAAGTATAACCGTTATCCCTGAATTCAATACACTGAGAATTTTCTTGCTAAATTGAAACTTTTAAATAGATTAGAACGAAAACAAAAAAAATAAATATAATTGCTTTTGGAGCAAAATGAAATTTTAACTTTTGTTTCAACAGTGTTTTTTTTTTTTGCTTTCGGGGTGATTTTGTTCGTGTCATGCTATTTTCCAATTTTATCAATTTTTCCTTGAATGAGTTTGTAAAAATTGACAAAGGACGGTGCGCCGTAGAGCGGTGGAGAGGCGGTAGTGTTTTCATGTAGTTGAACAATTTGTTCAATCGAGTTAAAAAAATATCAAAAAGGTCAAATCTTTGATGGATAAAAACACAAAAATGAGAATAATGTGATTTTGTAGTTTTTTTTTTGACTTACAGAAAATCTGATGAAGAATATTTTGTTCATATTTAAAACTTCTTTATGTATCTCTTTATGTATGACGATAACAGTTTGAGTACAAATATGATATGAAAGGTGGAAGAAAAGAACACGGAAGTGGGTGCGGGAAAGCAATGCCTTTATGTACCTCAAACAACGGCGAAAAAAGCTTAAGCGATTTTCTTCAAGCTTCTTATAGTATCAGTATGTAAGAAGTTCAGACGGAAAAACTAGATTCACATCTTCAATCGGGTCCAATCAAATTTAAATGTTTTTATGAAAGGGTATCACTGCAACTTTCCATTTAAGTTTTTCCCCCTAGGGTTGGGCAAAGGATATGGGTGCTTTCATAAATTTAATGAGATTAAGGGATGAAGTTTTTCAGTCGCTTAAAAAATGTAACCTCTGGAATGCGAAGGCAATTATAGTAATAATAAAAAGAGGGATAGAAAATAGTGTTTGCTATCTCATTAAATCTCATAAAGGGTATAGTGAACGGAGCGGTGTCAATTTTGTTCTCCTTCAACGTGAAAAATAAATTGAAAAAAAAAAAAACATTAAGAAAAACTTTAGTTTAAGACTTTAAGACTTCTGTGCAAACATTTGGATATTTTAAAAGCAACAAATTATTACACTAAGAGTTTCTTTCATAATAATTTTTACGATGCCCAGTTATGCTTATAAAGTGTAACAGCTTGCTTTATGTGCAGAAAACCTTTATAGAATTTAGTGCCAGTTTAACAATCGTGGTTTAAATATTGATCTGTGGTTCAGGAATTTTAATTCACCGATATTGGCAGATTAACTGAGTTTCAGGGCCAGTTGTACAAATATTTGATCCGTGGTTCAGGAATTTTAACTCACCAATTTCGGCGGATTAACTGTGGTTCAACGATGGTTCAGGCATGTAATTGGCTTTTAGTACATGTTAGAATCTTGAACCATCGTTGAACCTCAGTTAACCCGCCGAAATCGGCGAGTTAAAATTCCTGAACCACGGATCAAAATTTAAACCACGATTGTACAACTGGCACTCAGCGTTTGATTATTCAGGGGCATACAAATTTCTTTTATCATCATACTTGAAATTTCAACCATTGTTGAACTTCAGTTAATCTGCCGCAAAACTCGTTGCAAAAAAAGAGTTAAGTCAAGCCAAAATCAAAAATTCTTAAAAAAAAAAAACAGCAAAGATAAGGGGAAATAAAGCGCACAAACTTGCTCTTGTACTAAAACGTTCTTCGAATTTCAAAGATTATAATTTTTTTATGGGAGCCTTAAGTTTAAACTAATATTATACATACATTATAGAGCTTAAATTGAAAAAATATAAAAAATCAACATAATTTGAATTAAATTTATTAAAAAAAGTCTTCTTAATTTGTTTTGAGAGCTAAAAAAAAGTACACCATCTGATTTCTTTAACTAATCTTAGTTTTGGAGAAAAAAAAATTTAAAATCGTAGGAGCGGTTTTTTTTTTAAATTAATTTTTTATATATAAAATTTTGTAAAAATTTTTAAGAAAAAAAATTGGTACACAATTTTTTAGTATTTATTTATGTTGAATTAAAATTTTTTTTTTTTTTTAAATCCAAATTTTGTATTTTTGAAAATTTTGTATCAAAAATTTAATTTAAATTGGTAACACACATAATGAGATAGTCTAAAATAAAGAAAATGGTTCTATGAGAGGTCATGTTTATAATGGCTAACTGTAAATTTTGTTTTCAGCAGATCGTAGACCATACTAATATTAGTATTTCGAACAATTTTAATCAAAATCGTAGTAGCTGTTTTCGAGAAAATTTATATTTTCGGTAACGGTTTTTTAACGTGGAAGGTACCGTTATTTTTGGTCCTAAAAATAAAAGGAAAAAAATGTGTCGGGGTAATGTCCCGAAAACACTTTATACCAAGTTTAATTAAAATCGGCCCATAGGTTTAGGCTGTAGGCGAGTCCACAAACAGACAGACGGATAGACGGACAGAATTGCGAGACCCACTTTTTTCGTCTTCACTACCATCGTAATGTCAAGTTTGATTGTTATATCGAGTTTAATTTTTTTTTACGATTCCAAAACTCTCCGTATAGTACCGATGTATGTACATATATCGCAAGTAAAAAACTGTGTGTGTGTGTGTGTGGCAAGTCAGTCCGGAAAAGTAAGTTGGCTTTTACCTACACTTTGATTCAAGAGTCATAACTCTTTTCAATATTGAGTGCGAATGTGAAATCCGATCTTTTTTTCTCCTTCGCACTCATTTAAATTCGAAAAAAGTCGTGACTCTTGAGTCAACGTGTAGTAATCGACTTATTATCCTATGTTCTACAAAAAAAAGGACTTCTCTCAAACTGGTTGCATCGGTTTACATAAACCTATCCTTCCTTAAAGCACTCAGGGTTGAGGGTTTTGGATGCGCAACGAGGGAACGTAGAAGCGGAGCACACGATCAATGGTCTATTATTTTCATGATAGAGTGCACGACATTTTGCATACAAGATTGAAAAAACAATTTCAGAATATAATTCAGTTGGTTGGCATGTTTTTTTTGTTGAATAAAATGCAGCTGTCAAACAATAAAACAAACACTGGATGGACATTGGACATTATCACGTGACTTTCAGTGGCACAGTGCGTATGGGGCATTATGGCAGTTTCTTTAATTCAGTGTCATCATGGTATGTTAGGCTTGGCAAAACAGTTATGTGAACGCACCTACAAGACTTTTTTTTTCTTTTTCCGGTAACTTAAGTCCAATCTTGTGAAATTCACAAATTAGTCCCGCAGCCAAATACAGTTGAATTATAAATTTTATTGCTCCACTGTGCGCCACAACCCTCTACCTCATTCGGAAACCTACTTGCACCCATGTTCGTGTGATAATGTACAATTCTGCACGGAAAGCAATAAAAAGCAAAAAAAAAAAAATAAAACAATAAAAACTTAATGATGAAACACTGGGGGGAGGTAAAGTTTTATTTCCTTTTCCATAATCAGTTTATCTAATCTAATTGGTGAGGAAAGTTGAATTGAGTGTGGTTCGTATGTTGGCAGGGCCGTAGTTTGAAAGAAGTTTAAAAGAAGCTAAAATACAGGGCAAGTACGTTAGTCAAAAAAACTTAAGGGAATTGTGGAAGGTGGTCGTATTGAAAAACAATAAGCATTCTAAAGCTTTATATTTTTTGTATTGAATCGTTTTCCCGTACTGAATGATCAAAGTCGTACAAACAAACCAATCAAAGGAACATAAATGGTTCATAAAGATTGTGAAATCGTCATCAAAATGGAAAAGAAGAGAAGGCGGCCAAGGTTAAAGAGAAAGGTGGTTGAGAATTTCTATATATACACTTTATGTCCCTCTCCAACGATAAAAAAAATGCCCTGTCTTTTTGTTTTTATTAAAAAAAATGTTTACTACCGCGCTTAGCTTCAAAATACACATGGAAAAACGATTGTAACTGTATTTTCTGGATTAATTGGAAAAACATTAATCCTAGGAAAAAAACTGTTATTACCAAAGTTGTAGATAATTAAATTCTGAACAACTTTTATTAAGGTAGAGGTTTAAATTTCATTTAAGGGCTCGTTTGCATTTCATTAATCTTGACAGAAAATGAACAATATCTTAATTTTCTACTACATAAAGTTTTTGGCATGTTTTAATGTAAAATTTCACAAGCTTCAACTTATTAGGTACTTTAATATTTTATTGAGAAAAAAAAATGTTAGTTTTTAAGAAATTTGGAAAAAATAAAATAAACTCCAACCCATGTTTTATTGGGAAAATGCTTAAGACATACAACCTTGTTTGAAAGAAATTCAGCCTTTTCGGAATTTTTTCGGAGTTTGGGCATTTTTAAAATTTCTTTGTGTTAATTTAAAACTGTTGTGTACGTTTTTTTTTGGAAAAACCAAAAAGAATGTTGAAATCTTATTTCTGAGGAATTCTGTAAGCTAGAATTTTGTAAACATTACTTTTGCAAAGAAATTGATAGTTTTCTAAATATTCCTAAAAAAAACATTTTTGGCCCTCTCATCTCACGAAATAAAAAGAAGTGGTTCAAACTTTGGGTACTTTTCAAAAATCATATTGATAGAGTTTTTAAATTTTATAGAATGCGCACGCTTACAAACTAGTTGAGAATTTTCCGAATAGGAAAAAAAATAGACGAAAAGATTTAAACACAAAAAATTTAAAGAAAAAATTAGGAATTTCAGAAACAGTAACAAATTATGTTGAAACAGATAACCTATTATAGCATGACCTCAAAAACAGCGAAAAAAATTTGTATCTAAAATCGTACCGTTATGGAATATTTCTGACTGATTCGGTCTGCATACCAAAAAACTTCGGAAAGGTTTACTTTGTTTCTTCGGCAACAAAAAAAGCTAATTTTTTCTGTATACAGTATTATTATGTTTTTTCCTTTTAACAGCAGACCTATTAATTTTTTTAACTTATGCTTAAAGTTAAGCTATTTGATAGCAACAATCATCATCCTATGATTTACCTCGTAGGCTGAGTATTTTAGCCGATATTCAGCTCCGAAGATGGCTAAAACTCTATTTTCGAACTTTTTGAGAAAAAAATTCCAATGTGTGAAGTGCTGTATTTCGTATTCTATTTAACCTATAGATAGGCTTATGGGGTTTTCCATTGGTAAAATAAATCAATTTATTTTTGATTAAGATCTGTCAAAACGACAATTACCCCTCTTCTTGCGTTCCATTGGGCAACATAAATTGATTTATTTTTTATTTTAAATCAAATTTGCAAATCCAAATTTTTCGGTAGATTTAGCCCTCCTTGTACTAATACCAACATAAATCCAGCGGTCAGAAAAATGTGGCAAATAATTGCTAACAGCAGTTTAAAATGAATCTGCAATTTTATCAAGTTCATACATATATTTTCTCTTCTAAAAGTAAATCGAGGGATGAAGATTTTTTTTGAAATATTGACATAGAAGCAATAATGCACAAATACATTGACAAAAATAAATCAATTTGAAATTTGTTTCCATTCGACACAAAATAAATCAATTTTTTTATACTTACTTACTTTAGATGGCGCTCACAGCCCAGGATGGACTACGGCCTCAACCAACAAGCCCCTCCAGCCAGCTCGGTCCCTAGCTAGCTGCCTCCAGTTACGCACTCCAAGTTGGTTGAGGTCGTTTTCCACTTGTGTGCGCCACCTAAGGTGGGGTCTTCCTCTGCTGCGCAGACCGTCAGGGGTAGATTCGAAGACTCGTCGGGCTGGTGCGTTGGTGTCCATACGCTCCACGTGTCCCAGCCATCTCAGCCGCTGAATTTTCAGCTTTTTGACCAGGTCGACGTCGCTGTAAAGCCCGTAAAGCTCGTTATTAAATCTTCTCCTCCATACTCCATCGATACAGACTGGACCGAAGATCACCCGAAGAATCTTCCTTTCAAAGCACCCAAGCAGATTCTCATCCGTTTTTGACAGGGTCCATGCCTCTGCCCCATATAGCAGGACCGGGATGATTAGGGTCTTATATAAGGTCTCCTTGGTTCTCTGAGAGAGGGCTTTATTACTTAGATGCCTTCTTAGCCCGAAGATACTGCGATTGGCAAGAGTAATTCTTCGTTTGATCTCTGCGCTGATGTCATTTTGCGATGTTACAGTGGAGCCCAGGTAGACAAAGTCCTTGACGACTTCGAAGTTGTATCTATCCATCGTGATGTTTTGCCCGAGCCGACGATGTTGAGATTCCTTTCTCGATGATAGCATATACTTCGTCTTGTCCTCATTAACAGCCAAACCCATTTTCGCCGCCTCCGATTCAATACTTGCAAACGCGCCGGTAACAGCTCGCTTCTTTCTCCCAATGATGTCAATATCATCTGCATAAGCAAGTAGTTGAACGGACTTTTGAAAAATTGTACCACTGTTGTTGACTTGCGAGTTGCGTACAATTGCTTCAAGAACGATGTTAAACAGGTTGCATGATAACGCGTCGCCTTGCCTCAAACCTTTCTCGACATCAAAGGGTTCGGTGGTGTTCTTGCCGACTTTGACGGAGCAGCGAGATTTCTCCATCGTCATCCTGCACAAGCGGACGAGTTTGGCAGGGATGCCGAGATGCGCCATGGCTCTGAATAGCTCGTCTCTGTCTACGCTATCATATGCGACTTTAAAATCGATAAAGAGGTGGTGTGTATCGATTTGAAACTCCTGGGTTTTTTCCAAAATCTGTCGGAGTGTGAACATTTGATCGACGGTTGATTTGCCGGGCCTAAAACCACACTGATAGGGGCCGATCAGATCGTTGACAAACGGTTTTAAGCGATCACACAGTATAGATGACAAGATTTTGTATGCGACGTTGAGGAGACATACCTCTGTAGTTGGAACAGGTCAGAGCATCTCCTTTCTTGTGGATAGGGCACACTATACCGAGGTTCCATTCATCGGGCATACTTTCCTCCGACCAAATTTTGGAGATAAGCTGGTGTATACTCCCTACCAAGTCCTCTCCCCCTGCTTTGAATAGCTCGGCTGGCAGGCCATCCGCACCAGCAGCCTTGTACGTTTTAAGCTTAGCTATCGCTAACCGCACTTCATTTGGGTCGGGTGGACGGAAATTTTGACCATCATCGTCCAGGTTGAATGGAGTGTTCTGTCTTACAGCGGAATTTTGGCCATCTTCGCCGTTTAGCAGTCTAGAAAAGTGTTGTTTCCAGATCCTCAGCACCGACTGTGTGTCTACCACCATATTCCCACTCTCGTCTCGGCAGGCTTCCGTTCTGGCCTTGCAACCCTGGGTAGTTTGCCTCACCCTTCGGTAGAACTTTCGAACATCCCCCCTGCCGCTACAGTCCTCAATAGACTCGACCGCCCGCTTCGCATGCTCTCTCTTTTTCCTCCTGAGAAGTCGGCGTTCCTCCCTTCGCTTTTGCCCGTAGAGCTCCCGGGCTGCTCTCTCAGCAGCTCTGGTTCTAGTCTGCAGCATTGCTTGGTAGGCCTCGTTCTTTGTTTCATGTGCCAGTCTGCATTCTTCATCGAACCAGGGGTTTCGTTGTGGTGGCCTAGTGAAACCCAGCACATCAGTAGCGGCACTTTTGATGGCATTTTGGCAGTGTTTCCATTGGTCCTCTACAGATGATGCTTGTGGCGGGCTTGTTGAGAGTTTAAGAGAGACGTGGTCTGCAAAAGTCCTGGCTATCTCTTGCGATTTTAGCTTCGCGACGTTAAATCGTTTTACAGCATCCGCTCGTCGTTGTGGCGCCATAGATATCCGCATACGTACTTGCGCTACCACCAGGTAGTGATCCGAGTCTATGTTGGCACCTCGGAACGTTCGGACATCCAGGATACTGGAAGCATGTCTGGCGTCTATCGCAACATGATCAATCTGGTTGACGGTTCGTTGATCCGGAGACCGCCAGGTCCCTTTGTGTATATTGAGGTGTGGGAATAGAGTGCTTGCTATGATGGCATTTCGCCCCGCCGCGAAATCGATGAGCCTGAGTCCGTTACCGGAAGTGTTGTCGTGCAGGCTGTGTCCTCCGACTATCGAACCGAAGATGCCCTCCTTTCCAATCTTGGCGTTGAAGTCGCCAAGAATAATCTTGACGTCGTACTTGAGGCACCTATCATACGTATCCTCGAGGAGATCGTAGAATTCTTCTTTGGTTGAGTCATCCTTTTCTTCTGTTGGGGCATGGGCACAGATCAACGTGATGTTTTTGAACTTTGCTTTGATGCGGATTGTGACCAGGCGCTCGCTTACATTTCTGAAGCCCAAGACTTCTTGCCTAAGTCTTCCCCTTACCACAAAACCACAACCAAAGAGCCGCTGACCTTGCTCCTTGCAGCACTCGCCGAAGTAGATGTCACACGTTTTCATCCTTCGGATGCCCTCTCCATCCCATCGCACTTCCTGGATGGCTGTTACATCAGCCCTTAGCCTATCCAGGTTCTCCACTAGTTGTTCGGCTGCACGTGGCCTGTTTAGGGTCCGTACATTCCACGTGCAGATCCGAAATTCGTTGTCCTTGTTTCGTTTGCTGGGGTCGTCAACATTAAAATCATCCATATCCGAGGCTTGTTGTTGTTTCGGAACCGATAATTTTTTACGTGGTAGGGAAGTCACCCCGACGCACAACCCCCTAGCCTGGAGGACCAGATCCTTATTATAACTCCAAGGACGGGGAGCCGGATAAACCGCTCCTTATAGGCCTGAGCTACGAATACGTCGTAGTAGCCCATATAAGGTGTTCACTAAGTAGTTCAAACTGACTAGAACTGTAGACGCCACCGTTGATTCCATCTGGGGAATTCCTCCGCTGCCGCCTGAAAAAAGGAGAAGTGCCTTAGTGGAAACACTCCTCCCCCCCTCTCTCGTCTGCTGCCGCCTTAAACCGTCCACAGGGATTGGATCCCCATCTTCAGTCAAAGGTTCTAGGCACCCGATGTTCACCACGGGGAGGTGAGAGTAGGAGTTGATAGACAGAGGTTGAATGTGGACGCTTGTGTCCTCTTGAATGCACCGCGTTGTCTACCCTTTGAACACCAACAATTTTTTTATAGAAATATTAATTTACCAATGGAAAACCCCATTAAATAAAAGAATACAACAAAGACAGAAATGTGTAGAAATGTACATAAACCTTATATTAAATCCCTTTGAAAATATTCCACATTTAAGTTTAATTAACTACATAAATACACACAGTATTATAAATGTTCAAATAATTCATCTTTCTCTTAATTTATTATTTATAATGATAGGTAGGTATCTACCTAAGTTTTATTCAAAAGAATACCTACCTTTTGGAAACACTTTTCGTTCTTCTTTACCCCCTCCTTCACTACGTGCCTGTTTATCCGTTCTTTTCCGTTTTGGTGTAGGCCATAAACAAAGATTAAATGGCTTAAGGGAAACAGTTCTGATGGTAGATCCCCTTCAATTCACCATACTGACAGAAATAAGCAATCCTTTGGGTATTATAATTAATTAATTAATTTGACATTCACAATATTGTTAACAGTATCGATAGTAATCAATGGCAATTTGGTTATTCAAATAAATTGAATATATTGAAACTGTTATCGTTGAAATGAATGATAAGACTTATTGCATATAAGTAGTTGGATTTTGATAGATTAAGAAAGGGTTTACTCATTAAAATTTTGACATTTTCTCTGTAGAGATCATTTAGAGTTTTTGTTTTTATGAGAGGGATAAATCAATCAAGGGAAACATAAACGGAATCTACTGTCCGGTTAATTCACTATACGCGACCGTTGAGTTACCTTTGATAAAAGCCCTGCCAAAATGTGCTTGTAGGTATAATGTGGAAAAAATCCAAGTGCAATAGCATAAGAAGTGCTGGCTAAGTCCCCTTTCGAGAAGGTCAGAAAGAAGGGTAAACGAAATCTCCCCGGTCAACAAATTCAGGAAGTAGCACTTCAAAAAGTGCTAAAAACGTCTTAATAACTTGCCATTTATCAGTTTCAATTTTGTCGTGCAATGTTTTGAATGTTTTTTTTTTTTGAGAAATTGTCAAGTTGGTATCAAGATAGCGAAGAACCCCGGAAAAATGGGTAAACACTTCTTATATTGAATGGTTTATTGCTCAGTAATAAACCGGTCATCAGCCCTTAATTAACTGAGACAATTTTAATTTTGTCGTGCGATGTTTTCTATGTTTTCATAGAAACCATTGCACGACAACTAACGGCAAATTGTAAAGCAATACACATTCCGATATCAGAAGTTTTAACTCCTTTTCGATGCGAGCTTTGCGAAATTCATTTGAATTTAATTAAAAAAATAACAAAAAGAACAAAGAAAACATCGCACGATAAAATTGAAATTGTAACAACTATAATTAAGAGCTGACGAGCGGCATATTTTTAAGCAATAAACCTTTCAATAAGTATGGGTAGGTTAGTGGTAGCTCAATTAAGTTGTTGTTCTTTCATGTCCAACCTCCAATAATAATATGATGGTGTGAAAGCTTTGCAGCCTACTCTGCGCGTGTGTTATCGCACAAAATCCCTTTCAAGTATAGGTAGGTTTTACCACTTTTCCAGGAGTTCTGCGCTACCTGGGTACCAAGGTAAAAAAATAAAAAAAAAATACAAAATAAGTATTGCACGACTAAATTGAAACTGTCACAACTTATTCAGAACTGCTGAACAGCAAATCATTAGTTGTCGGTGAATGTTGTTTGAGTAACTTGACACTTATAAATCGACATTTTCGTCATCTAACATAATTTTCTAAGCGGTTAGTCGGAGGAAGAAAATGTTTTTGACTTATTCTGTAGAAATTTGCATAATCTACAAGAATTTTATAACATTCTTTTCTTCAAAGTTTACCGTAAAAAATTAATATGCGGGAAAAACGATTTTTTTGGCATTCAATCTCGATGATTAACATTTTGTGCAAGCCATCAAATACTATACAATGGACTTTTAAGCCAGCATTTCTTATGAACAAATTAAGACTTTTGCGTTTAAAAATCTTCATATGGACTTTTTCAGTAAATTTTTTCCTGGTCAGTAATACAATTTAAGTTTAAATTCATGCACATAAATTAAGTAGTTATAGTTAAGTGAACTAAATTCAACAAACTCCTGGTCACGCTGGAGGAGTCCTAACTGCTCTCTCTCCCAATTTATAGCAGCACTCTTTTAAAGCGTTATGTAAAATATTCAGTTCAAAATATTATGCCTCTAAGAGTTTGAGAACTTGTAAATTTTCTAAACATAACAATATGCGTCATAGCTTTTACTAAAATATTCTTCTATTTTTATCCATGACACTTGGTCTACGCAAATAATTTTTAGGTTGGTACATTATCAACTAATGACATTAAGTTAACCATTACATCATCAATATCAATTACCACAAAGCAAAAACTTTTACAAGAACGTGAAACCTAGTTGGTCATTAATTTTATGTCTTTAATAACTCGATAAGTAAAGAATATCTTATTGCAAAACTTATTTAAGTACCTGGATCTAAGTAAAGATGTGAGATCATTGCTTTGTATTGATGGGAAAGTTCTGTTTTTCTACATTTATCTTTTTAAAGTCAACAAGGTAAATTAAACCAGAATAAAACCTTAAGCACATTTAAAAAATCTAGCTTAAGGTACTACATACATATATATATATATTCACTTATTCAGTCTTATTAAAAAAAACCGTTCGATTTTGTACCTCCAACTAACAGCACTATATACGCTACTCCTCCGGGTTCGTAAGTAAACAAAGATAATATTTCAACAATCGCTGCATTATCTCCCTGAGAATAATAGCTCTGTGTTTTCATAATTCCTGTTTCCCTACGGCAAAGGATAACGAACGAAACGATAGAGCACTATATAATCACCCAGGATGCAGTCACCGTTCGCGGATGCACGTAAGTGTGGAACAATATATATCCACAAACCCCCGCTCCATACTCTTTATAGAAGCTTGCTTAAACTATGACGATGACAATAGCCATTTCCTCATTTGCATATCTTAATTACTTTTTTTCCAGTTCCGTTACGACATTAATGCCCTTTTCTACAATGAGAAGCGAGTTCTTTCAATTAAGTTTCCATATCTAAGGCGGACAGAAAGTGAGTACTACACACAAAAAAGACCTAGATAAAGAGCAAAATGAAAAAAAAAAAAAAAATATAGATTACAAAAAAAAAACACCCATAGGGTTAGTTGACTGGAGCCTCTTATCTCATCCTTTACATGCCATTAAAAGGACATTAGGGATCGAAAGATATTTGCATTTTTCCTTCTGCGTAAGATACTGTCTTGATGTGGATGCAAAAGGTAAGAAGTCGCACCATCATATCGGTCAGTACCTTGGGCTATACTATAAACAGTGTACAGCAAAAGTAAGGGCTTGACTTGAAATTACAAAAAATACAATCCTCTAAAAAAAAACACAAAAAAAAAAATGAAAATTTCAAAAAGATAAATTAGTCTCTTTAAATTCGAAAATATCTACCAATATACTACTTGTTCTAAGTCAATGGGGCACCTTAACCCATCAAGAACTCTAGAACTCCTGGTTTTAAGTTGAAAAACATGCTCCAGAACTCTTTTTCTCAAAAAAAGTCCTTGCTGCGTGAATTTAGCATACAAAACTTTTTTTTTTTCGAATTTTAACACTTTATTCGACAGAACTATTGAAAAAAAGTATGAGGAACTCTAGATTTCTTTGTTTGTTGCCGGGAACTACCATTTTTTATTCAATTTTAAACAATTATTTTGCTAACTTCACGTTCACAGGACTTAAGGCTCTCCCAAACCAACGCGATTAATCGCCGCGACAAAAGAAAACAACAATAACAACACGTGGTTGTCACACAAAACAACACGTTGTTGTTATTGTTTCCTATTGTCGCGGCGATTAATCGCGTTGGTTTGGGAGAGCCTTTAATATAAACCTTTACTTTAGCTGGAAACTGTAAAAAGTTCCCACATCATCTTCATAATGAGAAAAGTTGTGCGTTGGGTAGCTTACAATTACCTAGTTTAATCACAAAAGTGTACAATTTCATTATAATAGAAAATTTCAAGGTGGATACAATCTCCGATCGTTGGATTTTATGTAAAGTAATTACAATTTTAAGTTTTATTTATTTTGTAAGGAAAAACACGTTTGACCTTTAATTATTGTTAATAAAGAAGAATGAGAAGACACGCATACTTTAAACCTATAGATTACTATCCGGAATGAAGATGTCTTCGAGTGAGTCCATGGCCATAAGGTCTTATAATAAAATGGCATTTGAGTTTTGTAATGAAGATTTATATGTATCTAAAACAAAGCGAAATATGTCAACACCTTCGATACCAATACTACAATGCACCCCATGAGTTCTCACGCCCCAATAAAATTGTTTGGATTCATTTTAGGTTTTTTAAATTGGGAGTATCAAGCCCTTTCCGCCAAATTATCGTAAGCGACATTTGGATATTTTCACATAAAGCTTAATTTTTTTTTCTGTACAATCAATTGGACATTTTTCAGCTGTCCCTGTCAGTAACAGTATTTTTAATAATTTTAAATGCCACAATTTGGCCTAATTGGTTTCGTTGCTGAGCAAACAAAAATCGACATGTCACTTACGATACTTTCTTTTTTTATCGTTTACGATAATTTGGCGGAAAGGGCTAGATATCTTCTGATGATCGTTCGTGTAAATGAAAGAAAAGTTCCAAGACAATTTTTGAAAAGGTTTGAACTAGGTTTAAATGTATGAACTTTCCAATTGCACGCTTATCGATTTAAAGTTATGAATTAAAAAACGATATTTTAGGAAAGCGATAATTTGGCAAAAAGTATTCACATTTCAAATTTCCTAATTTTGTTTGACAGTTTTCTTGTTTTATACATTGAATTCTGTCATTTTAAATGGGTTCCACTTTGAATGGATTCCATTTCGGTGTGTTCATAAGGTTTTTACAAAATTTCCTACCGAATTTCGTGCAAATTTGGTTGAAATAACTTCATTTGGAAATGTGAAATGTATATGGGAAATGAGCTGATTTCGAATCAATTTTAGGAATTTTCAACGAAATAACCTTTTTTGCTCTAATGAAAACGTAGTATTAGATATAAAGTTAATTTAGTTTAAAAATCTACACTTGGGTGTTTTTGCTGATTGGGGTTTTGTTTCCTAGACTATATATTCATTGTTTCTTGTGTTATGTCGTTTTCGTTTGGACGTTTGGAATACTCTTTTTGCACTCCTTCTGCTCCAAAAGCATTCGATTGGCTGTTCCAAGTAATGTTTTCGGAGTCTTTTTCCGTTCCCGATTTCAAAAGGGACTAGCTGCGGAATACAGAAATACAAATAAAGTCTTTCGTCGGATTACTTGTCAAAAGCGATAAATGCTTGGAGAAGCCATTTTACTAAATGGCGACACTTGGTAGTATGTGTTAATTTAGGAATTCGATGTTTTCATATTCAATTGAAATAAAAAATTAGTAGAACAGTCCAAAAATCCAATCGAAAACAAAATAAAAAAAGTGTCGGGGCTAAAGTGCGAGCCTTATTGAACTAAAGGACTATTAGGATCTATAAGTACTTCAAATTCAAAATAAAATTTATGTATTCAATTGCAAGATTTTGATATTGCAAGATTTTATCATGCAGAATTTATTAAAAAAACAAAATAAAAATTGAAGGAATAACAGATCTGGATAATATATTTCACAGTATTGTGCTTAGGCTTAACACTATACAGGGTGATTCACCTGAGGTGTGACAAAAAGCCAGAGCGTTTGGGTTGAGCTAAAACCAGAAAAAAATCGTATGGGAGGGGGGAACATTATACTAATCGAAAAAATTATTTTCATAATAATAACTAATAACAATAAAATAATGATAATGATTTTGACTTTATAACAAGTTAATCCTTAAAAAAAGCCAGCTAGTTTTTGAAATTAGTCACCTGTATATTTTTCCTGAAACCGGTTGACCTCATATAAGCCTTTAAGGTTGAAGCTATATTTTTCCTCGTATGTAACCGACAATCGTTACGATCTTCAAAAAACTTTAAAAACTCGTAAACAAAATTTTTTGATCACCAACTGCAACTAGTTAATCTTTTCAGATGATTCGGTGGCCTTTAAAATGGTTTAATTTTTTGCAAATGTCCCACACTACATATTAGGCGCTTAGTTCCCAGTCATCAAAAGGACATATGTACACATTTTGCTTCTTCGAAAGTATTCTTTTTTTTATTTTTGTTATGAGTACTTGTTTGAGTGAGAGTGACACTCAATATTGTATTACATACAAATTCAAAAATTTGCCAGTTCAGGTTTCTCAAACTCACTGAGATTTCAGAGACCTCAGCAATCTCAGAAATCTGAGCGTAATTCCTCAGTGAGATTCCTCACTTTTGCTGTCAATAAACTGAGACTGATATTTTTTTTTGTCGCAGTTGATTAATAAATAAAAAAAGAGATGGAAAATGGTTTTGACTTCTTCTAGCGGAGAAATTTTGTTCAGGTTTCTGCTTCTGCTCAGTGGAGTTGATAGAGCTTGCTCAGTGAGATATTAGAAACGTGAACTGGCTACTTACTAGTATCGCCCTGTGTCGAAATTCGACACTTTCAATTTCGCAAACAATTTGTTTGAAAATAATGAAGGAAAAAAACTTTTTTTTTTTAATTTTTTTTTTTTTTAATATGCACAGTCACAGTGTTTGACCCACAGTGTGTGTATCACTCTCAAGTATATTCATCTCCGCAATCGTGGCTTTTCAACCGTATACAATTTATGGAAATCGGTCCTTTTTGAGAAAATGGTACCACAAAATTTATTTAAGGCTATTTATACTATAAAGATTCTACCCTTTGTATTTTTTCAAAAAAAGTTCAAATTAAAACGCAAAATTTTCTGTTTTGTTTTTTCTTGATCTACTTATATTTTGAGGACCTTGTTGCATTTTATTAAATATTAATATCTGCCATTCGACCTAATGATGAGTTGATATGCCTATCTTAAAGCTCATAAAAAAATCAAATTGCTTTAAAATATACGTATTAAAATTGTTTGTGCGATCAAAACTCAAAACCAGAGAGAGAGAGAGAGGAATAAGATGTATTGATGGGTCTAACGTTTTCGATAATTAAAATGAAATTAATCAATAAATTAAACAAAAACATATTGAAATTTGTAAGCAAATTTGGGATAAATTGCATTATAAAGGTAGTTATGAAATTGGCCCTTAGAACTTTAATATCGTTAATGATAGTTTTCAACATGTTAAAAAGGAAAAGGAAATACCTATTTTTATCACTTTTTTCGACCAATATAAATACAATAATTCCATAAAAAAAAGAAAGAATGGACACAACAATAAATTGTAAAAATCAATTTTTCACGATCGTAATGTAATAGGTTTGTTTTTTTTTGTTTACATGAAGCCAATATTTGCCAACAATTTATTACCCCAATTAAATTTCATTATAATATTAATCATATGCATTGTTTTTATATTGTAAAGAATAATTTATCTTTCATTTGATATTTTGAACACAACCCTTAGTTTGACCGATTAAAAAAAAAATGAGTCGCCATACGTACATTTCCATATTTTCTTGAAATTAAAATTTTTAAGAAAATATTTTCGAATTCATTTCAGTTCTGCTGCGTTCATAGTCTTCGTCAGCAATTTTAAAAATATCAGTCGGTTATAATTTTGTTTGTATCCAAAATCGTTTAAATTCTTATTGCATTTTATTTAAGATACTCTAAACATTTATCATCTATATATTTTTTTCAACTTAACCTCTCACAACACTTCCAGGCACTTATGTATCTGTGATAATAAAAAGACTTAGAAAATTTAATTTAAGGTTAAGGTTAGCTATGTTGCATATTAACAATAAAGACAAAAATTTTGAGTGTTTAATGAAAATCGTTTTTATGAAGGTCATATCAAAGCACTTAAGTAATTTATTTTGGCCTTACAAATCTTATCTGCAAGTTTGAATTTGATTAGAAGACGACAAATACACTTAAGCATTTTATTAGATTATAATGGAAAATAATGACTTTGTTATGTCCGATATCACCTTTGGTGCTGAACTACCTTTCTGAATGAAGTCGCACACGAACTGCACTCAGGGAACAACATACATACTTGTAGTGTGCAGCAGTTTGTCTTGGGGGCGATAAATCTGTGTTTCCTTTTGTTTTTGAGACCACAAAAAATTAAATAAACGAAAATATGTCAAAATTACGATTTATCTTAACAATGGGCATTTTCATTCAATTTGTAAATTTGATTTTTTATTTTTCTGAAGGAATATTTTACATCTTGATAAAACTAAGACCATTTCCATTCTAGGTTCTGGCGAAACAACAAGAATGGATAACTGTTTTAGTTTCTATGCGTCAATTCTGAATGGTATTGCTTTTGAGTTCTCCAAGTGTTACATACAGTGTTCGAAGGAACCTGAAAAAGGTGAGAATCTACAGAAGAATATTCAAATCTCCTATTCCAAAAATAATGGAGAAGAAGAAGAAAAGGTTGGTTATATGCAATTTTTCTCAGTTACATAGTTCATCTTTAAAGATTTAAAAATGTATTTAATAAAATAGAACATCAAAGAGCTACAGTATGAAGTTGAAAAATGTCGAAATGCATCAAAACGAGCATACGTGGAATACAATTACCTGGCATTTCTCGAATTGCAAGATTGTATTATGCCAACAACTGATATGAAGGAACCATCAGAAACTATTAGAAAGGGGAATTTTTCAAACTCCGAGTTGGAAAGATTGATTGAAGCAAATCAAGAAACTACAAATGTAATTCACTCAGGTTATCGAGGAAGAAAAATATGTGATATCGATTAATGTTTAAAAATAAATTTGGAAGCACGTGTTTAACTTAGACGGTGTGTTTTGTTTAATTTGGAATTAGAAAATTTTACACACACACTTGGACAGTGTTTAAGTGGTTTGATATTTTATATCTAAATGGGTTTGCCTTAAGGGAGTTAAATTACATTTTACAATATTAAAAATATGTAAGACTGGAGAGCTTTCTCTTAATTTTTATAAAAAAATTTATTTTAAAAACTTTTAATTTCAATATTGTTCAATTTTTAGGGTGATTCACCTAACGTGTGACAAAAGCTAGAGCGTGTAGGTTGGTTGAGATAAGAAGAACATCGTATGGGGGAGGGGATCTATTTGCCCCCGTTTATCCGGGAGGTGCAATTTTGTTTTAAAATATTGACTTAAAACAGAAACAAAAATTATTTAAGAACAGTTACACAAAGAATGCCATTCCATACCTATTTGTAAAGCCAGCAATCTCTTCTTTTATTTTATTTTTTTTATAAGTCTGTTTTAAGGAATAGTTTTTGAAACTATTTATTTTCTAACTCAAAATTGAAAAAAAAAAAAATTTAAACCGACTTTTTCAAAATTTGAATATGTAATTTTTTTTTTCAAAATGCAATGCTCTTATTAGATTTTAGTCAAAAACAGAAAAAACGGATGCTTAAATGTGTTTCAGTTTTTGAGAAAATTAAAAATAACAGGAGGGGCAATTGACTGAATACTCAAAAAAAATTGTTAAAAAACAACGGTGACGGCTACGGCATGCTGTACTTTTTTGTAAAGCCAAAAATCTATTTCTTTTAATTTTATTTTTAAATAAATCTGTTTTAGAGAATAGTTTTTGAAATATTAATTTGCAAACTTAAATATTTCAAGAAAAAAAAATTTCAAAAATTTTGTTCAAACTTATTTTGTTCAAAATTTTACGTTATTAAGGGCCACTTGCACAGAACGAACGGATAAATTTATAAAACTGAGGATAACTGTCCCAGTTTAAATAAATAAATAAAAACTTCTCGTTTTTGAATTGAACGACCTGAAATAAATACAAGCGGATAAGAATATTTTTTCAGAATCACCACAACAACACAACAAACACAAAACGCTTTGACTTGCTTTCTCGTAAGAAATTCTAAAATTTGACGTGGGAGCTATTCAGAGTTTAAATAATTTATCCAGAGAACGAGGAAAAGATATCTTTTAAAACTGAGATAGATATTCTGATATTTTCCTACAACATAATTTGATTCAAATCAGTCAGATAGCTTTAATTATTTATAAATCAGGAGTTACTGCTGTCAAAAAAACATCTGTGCAAGTGGCCCTAACTAGTATTTTTGTTTTTAATATTCAATGCTCCCATTAATTTTTAGTAGTTAAATTACCAATTTTTTGTTTAATATTTTTGTTTGTTATTTTTTTTTTTTTTTTTAAATGAAATATAGTTTTTGGACTACTAAGAAGCACTAGATTGCGACATTAAAACAAAAAACGGTCGGCCCATTCAAAGATATACGCAAATAATTTTAAAATAAGGCATTTTTCTCAAAAACAAATCAAAATCTTTACAGCCGTTTTTGAGTAAATTTTGAAAAAAACAAAATATTTGAATGGCAGCTACCTGTTCTAAATGACCTTAATCAAAAATTGGAATTTACTCTCTAGGAAACCACATTAAAATGCTCTGCACCAAATTTAAAACAAATTAACCCCAGTTAAGCTCTAGCTCAAATTACATTGGATGCATGGACACATGGACACACGGACGCGAAAACCACTTTTTCGAACTTCTCTATCATTGCACAGTCAATTTGGATCTTTTTTTATACCAAACCTATACTTGCCCTATAGAGCAAAAAGCACCAGCCATTAAAGAAATATAATGTGAATAACTTTAAAATAAGGAAACTCTCGAAAAACTTCGAATTTTCTTAGCAAAACCTAAAACAATGTTTTATTACAATCACTTTCGTCATTATAGGTATGAAATTTGATCAAAATAGTTGGAGTTGGTTCTTGTTGTCGGGAAAATAAAAAAAATCGAAATATGTTGTTGTATTTTATTGAATTTTGATTTTGAGTGCAAGATTTTTTTCCCTTAAAATATGCAACTATTTTCGCGTGTTTCAAAATGATTATTGGACATCGAAAAAGCCTTTGATTCTGTTTGGCATGATGGCATGATATACAAAATGTTATATTTCAATTTTCCTCATTATCTGTGCAAAATCGTACAAAGTTTCCTATCAAGTAGACGTTTTAAAGTTCATGTCAGTACTGGTGTCTCTGAATTGATATGTTTTGATTATGGTGTACCTCAAGGTTCAGTCCTGGGGCCAATTTTATACAATGTATATACATCTGACTTTCCCAAATTAACTGATTGTGAAGCAGCAATTTTTGCTGATGACACAGCCATATTTTCTTCGCATGAGTTTGGTCTCAATATTGAGACGAACCTAAACAATGCGATTAAAATATTGGAAGATTATTACAATAAATGGAAAATCAAACTAAATGCTGATAAGATGCAAGCAATCTTTTTCACTAGAAAAAGAAAAGCTTGTCATCTTCCAAGCAACCAATTACAAATACTTGGAAAAGTAGTTTCTTGGGAACGCCAAGTAAAATATCTCGGCATTCATCTCGATACCAAATTGACTTTCAACCACCATATTAACCAAACAATAAAAAAAGTTAACATAGCTATAAAAATGCTATTTCCATTTATCAATAGAAAGTCTTTACTGTCGAACGAAAACAAAATAATTATTCAAAAAGTCATTTTTCAGGCAATTCTTTTGTATGGTTGTCCCGTTTGGAAAAACGTAGCTAAATGTCATATGCAAAAATTGCAAATATCTCAAAATAAAATTCTAAAAATGATGCTTGACCTTCCTTGGCATCACTCGACTTCCGATCTCCATAAAAGGGCGAATGTTGAATTGATTTCGGATAGAATTCAAAAATTAACTGTTTCATGTTTGAATAGGCTTGACCTTGCTGAAAATATTCTCATAAGCCAACTTAGTTATAATCAATTCTAAAATAATTGATTAATCTGTGATAACATGCCTTTGTTTTTTTTTTTTTTTTTTTGTTTTGATAACTAACATTTGTTCATATACTATAGCTTATTTTTTTTTGTTTACCTATATTTATCATTTATTTATTATATTAAATTATTTATATGTTTATGCATTTATTTATTTGTATATTTATTTATTTATTTATTTATTTATTTATTTTTTATTTATCTATTTATTTATTGATTTATTTATTTATCTATTTATTTATTTATTTATTTATTTATTTATTTATTTATTTATTTATTTATTTATTTATTTATTTATTTATTTATTTATTTATTTATTTATTTATTTATTTATTTATTTATTTATTTATTTATTTATTTATTTATTTATTTATTTATTTATTTATTTATTTATTTATTTATTTATTTATTTATTTATTTATTTATTTATTTATTTATTTATTTATTTATTTATTTATTTATTTATTTATTTATTTATTTATTTATTTATTTATTTATTTATTTATTTATTTATTTATTTATTTATTTATTTATTTATTTATTTATTTATTTATTTATTTATTTATTTATTTATTTATTTATTTATTTATTTATTTATTCATTTATTTATTTATTTATTTATTTATTAATTCAATCATATATTTGTTAATCTGTTTACCTGTTAATCTATTTTTATTTATTTATTTATTTTGTTAATTAAATTATTTATTCATTTTATTTATTTGTTTATTTCGTTAACTATTAATTTATTTATTTTGGTAATTGATGTATTCATTTATAAATTAATTTGTTTACTTGTTAATCTGTTCATCTGTTTATCTATTTCACTTGTTTATTTATTCTTTTTAATTAATTAATTTATTTATTTATTTATTTATTTATTTCTAAAATGTATGAATTTTCATCATTATTTAATTTCTATCACTTAATTTTTTTTTTCTTCTCTTCTAGTCATTAGTTTTAAGGTATCTTAGATAATTCATATCTTATATATATTTTTTTTTTTTCTTTCGAATGGAGGTTTTATCGTGTTTCCTCCAAATATAATGTTTAATTTAAAAAAATAAGCTTAAAGGAACCCTTAATAAATAATATTTTAGCTGAAAGATATATTGTATCGAATCTCTTAAATGTAAAATGTGCGGTAACAAACCATTGTAAAACTTATAACGAAATAAAAATCTATCTATCTATCTTAATTTTCCTAAACTTGACAGTAAAAAATGTATATTTTTTGGAATAGCGCATACTGTAGCAGCAAGCGCAATAATTGCATTAGAATAGAAGTGACTATGGTTAGTAAAGTATGAAGAAGTATGTAGTTTATAAGCTTGATTGACATTTTATTCTTTTAAAAATTGATTTAAATACATATAGCTTAATCCATGATTGCCGTCAGTGTGGGGTTCTATTAATCTGATAGTGAATATTAAAGTCTTTAAGCTTCAGCCCCTCAAGCCCCCATCTGGCTACCTGCCTGGCGACAGGCGTCCCAAACGCTATGCTTTGTGCGCGAGTAGCGTTGGAAATACTCGGGTAGATTTTTATTATTTGGCTAACGTTGAGAAACAAATAAATAGTCCAGACGGAATGTACATATGTATATAAAAAAAATCGTAAAATGCAAAAAATTAGATAGGGTTTTAATTCTTGACCAGCGCCAAATCTTTCAAACAATCTCCCTCCTTATATATTCAACGAATTGTTGGCTTATTAAACGAGTATGAAGAAAAAAGAATTAATTCGATTGAACACACACGCATACTTACATAAGCCAACGGATTAAAAGGACTTCTTTGTCATCGGAATTTGATATTGGTAATAATGTCAAACTGACAGGTCCATCATCAAAGGCAAACAAAAAATAACCCCAATTAAGGGGCCATTCAATACCATCATTGAAAATTTTAATTGTTTATTTTGGGACATTTAGAAAGTCAAATCGGTAAATATTTTGATGCCAAAATATAGGCAATGACTTGAATTATTATTCTAGTCAAAAAAATATTTCATTTTGGTCAAATCTTCCACTTAAAATGACTTTTATTATTTCAATGATTGAACTACTTTACGAATGGTCATGAAAAAATTCCAAGCCATTTTACGTCGAAGTTTGAGCCATTTCTGTAATTGTAGCTGCCAAAATAACACTTGGATTTAGTATGATACCAAAAGATAAAATAGGCATTTGCCGATTTTAAACTTTAGTAAAGTGTTAAAAAGATAATACGATGCTAACTAACTCGTTTAAAATTTGGAAAAGCCTGTTTTTAACGTAGCATCATACTAAAAATGCTTTAACGTCATACTAAATCGTCTAAAATTTTGCGCCAATAATTTTAACTAAACTAAACCTGTAAGACTGAAGATTTTTCAAGTTAAACCTGGGATTACACGGCACGTTTTTACTAATTCACATTTAATTTAGTTTGCCTGGAAATAATTAAGTTATTCTGTCGTTTAATATGTCAACTTTAAAGGTTACATAAATATGGCTTCTCTTTTATTAGTACAGTCTAATTCCATGGGAATCGACCTCTCCTAGTAGTTGGTTTTGTTTGCCATGGTTCTGTTGGCCAAGGGCGAACAACTTCTGTTGTTGAGGAAACTTCAGAGAGTATTGGAGTAGTTGATTCAATCGGAGTAGATTGGGTAGTAGTAGTAGCAAGAGTGGTAGGTCCTTCCGATGGGTAACTGTCACATGTCGTAACTAGATTCTCAAATAAAATGTCAGAATCCTTTAAGTAATCAAAGTTAGCTTGGTTGGTGCAGTTCTTTTTCGTTGATTTTATTGAACGGCTCTCATTTTCAGCATACAATATTGCTAATTTGCATCTATCTGCCATTTCCATGATCTGAGCTCGTGCAGGAATTGTCTAAATAAAAACATAAAAAAGAAAAAAAAATTGAATAGGTACATTTGCAACATATAATATTTCGAAAAGGAAAATAGTAATGTTTTTAGAAATTACCAGTTGTTTGTAACAATCGAAAGCTGCTTCAATATTTTGGTCGGTAGCAAATTTATTGCGGCACTCATAATCTATTTGTACACAAATGTCATCGGGCACTTTGGCTATTTCGTAACTAACTTTTTTCAATTTTTCACTCATATTTTCATTTGCAATATTTTCAGCAACTCCGCACACTTGCCAATCTTCTCCTAATTTTCTAACAGTCTTCGCTTGGTTATCGGAAAATTGAGAAAAACATTCAGGAGCTCTAGTAAGATCATTTCGAGCTGCGAATTGAGCTAGAGAATGGTCGACAGTAATAATATTAGAACCACTCATTTTAACACCCTCGACCTAAAATAAAAATTATCTTTGATCCTTTCCTTTGATGGATGAATTTTTACTTACACATAGTGAAAAACTCGCCAACAGAAAAGCGACGAAGAACATTAGTTTCGAGAACATATCTAATTTTTGGTTAACCTCTAAGTAAAGAGTGGTATGTATGAGAAAAGGTTACAACTCTCTGCGTTAGAATGATTAACTGATAAATTTGGGTTTTTATAATTTTGTTTTATACCTTCGACAAAAGCAAAAATTCGAATTGAATGAACATAAAAAAAATGTGTTTGGTTGGGACGTGCGTCGTCTTTTGTTTTGTCTTTATCTTAAGAACCACCTTTGTTTTATTGAACGGCAGGCAATAAACGAAATAAAATAATTAAAAACTAATTAAATGAAATTCAAGTCATGCTCAGCTGAATTATTGCAAAAAAAAAAATATATAAAAATTGTTTTAAAGTATATTTTGATTTTAGTTAATCTATATTTATAGCTAATTATTTTCAATAATATTATCTTTATTAATTTTCTGTTATGTTTTTAGGGAAGCATATTTCTTTCACTGAAGAATTCGAAGAAGGAAATCAATCGTAATTTTTATTTTTTTGATAGATATTATCAATATTTGATTACATTTTATAAATATTTCTTGTTTTGAAAATTATATAGAACAAAATATAAACCATACAAAACTTAGACTTTGATAGTTCAAGGACTGAGGTTTAGATCTAACAGTTAGTATTGAAGTCTTGAAGTAACACAATTCGTAATATTTGTCTTAGTGTACACAAGGGAAAGCCTGATTGCTGTTTTTTCTCTATAGAAATAGAAGGCGAACTTATTTCTTTTCTAAAATCATTTGAACATAATTGTTGTCAGGATCAGAATAGTTTACTTTACAGGATACGGAAATGCTCACTCGTGAGCTGCCTGCGAGTTGAGAAATTTCTGATGAGCACTTATACAACGCTCTCGCTCACAAGATATTAGCCGTAAGCACTTTTAATTTCCTTCCATAAACTTTGAATGATGTTTTTTAAAGGGATGGTCATATAATAAAAAAACAACAAGAAAATAAAGAATACAGTAAAACCCGCTTAAGAGAAACCCGCTTAAGAGAACCCCGCTTAAGAGAAAAACCCAATTATCTGAAACACTTTTTTCTTCCCGGAGTATTTTTCGACCAATTACCTTTAAAACACTTCGCTTAAGCGATACTCGCTTAAGTGAAAAACCCGGATACCTGAGACATATTTTCAGTTAAATTTTATATTTTTCTTTCATTGAAAAAAAAAATTCTCTTAAGTAAAAAAGAAATTGAGTCCACAGAACGAAAAATTTGCTGAATAATGCTTTCGTTTCTTCTTTATTTTTCACCTTCACTATTTTCAACACGAAAATGACATTTGAATTTCTGATTATTTCACAAACGTTTATATTTACATTTTATAAACAAATTGCTTTGTCCCCTCAAACAAAAATCCAAAACAACATATCAAATGGCTCAAAAGAGGTATACCTACATATTTTAACATTTATTAAAAACAAAAATTACATTTTCATAATTCAAAGATAAATAAAAGATAAATACAATTGTTTCTAGCATTAATTCTCCGCTTAATGGAATTTTTAGATCCGCTTAAGTGAATTTTTTTTTCACTTATGCGGACTCCACTTAAGTGAATTTTTTTTTCACTTATGCGGACTCCACTTAAGTGAATTTTTTTTTCACTTATCCGCTTAAGTAAATTTTTGTTTCACTTAAGCGGGGTTCGTTTAAGTGAAAAACCCGCTTGAGTGAAAGAAAGATAGTGACATTTTGCAGTTTCTCTTAAGCGGGTTGTACTGTATCTGAATATCGGGAGGAAAAAAATACGTAAAAAGTTCATTAATTCCGTAAAAATGACCATGGGCAGTTTTGTATGGAATTTGGGCCCACTTCTAACATTGCTACACAGTGATAAAATTAATGTCATACCCCCTAACATTAATTTGCCTGATCCAAACAAAAAGTGAGTTTGGGAAATAACTGAAAACTGGTAACTGGGAAAATTAAATAGTACAAAATTCAGTACAATAGTAAGCCTTTTTCCAACCGTGCTGAATATTATATCTGCGTTACGAGGGTCGTCTAAGTCAAAATTCTGCTTACTAAATTCTGCTTTTAAAAATTTTGCTTTCAAAATTCTGCTTTTCAAAATGCTTTTTAACAAAATTCTGCGAATAATAAAAAAAAGTTTTGAAAAATTCAAAAAGTTTTTAAATTGTTTTTATTATTTGCAGAGTTTTGTAAAACAGTGTTTTACAATTAAAAAAAATTTATATTATTTACTTATTTTTTAATAGAAATATAATGTAATTATTCCGCTTGAAAGTGTTGGTTGCTCGGAGTCATGTTATTAAGTTTTTTAAATCTCAATAGAAAAGCTCTTATATACTTTCAAAGCTGGATAGCAGATAGAGTCATAAAATGGGGAGTACATACAAAAAAAAAAGAAAATAGAAAATTAGAAAATAGACCTAAGCGCTAAGTCTAAGCCAAATAAGATATCTTAATAATATAGCAAAAAATATAATTTTTTTTTCAATAATTATTATAATTTGTACCGACCGATATCTTGTTTAAATAAAGAAAATCAAATGTAAATGAAATGTGAAAATTCAAATCGTAGATATTTACGGATTAACCGATTTTGATCAAAATTTTTATTCAGGAGGTCCCTTTTAGCTTGAATAATATTGCATAAGCAAATTTTTAAAAGTTTTTTTTTATGGGTTTTGAACAAAAAACTAAAAATCATTTTCTGTAAAATCAAAATTTTGAAAACGGGTTAGTGAATTTTATTAAGTTAGTGAATAATAAAATACTTACAAATTGCAAAGCTACACAATTTTTTTCTAAATTTCCAAATATTTGATCTACAGGGTGTCCCCAAATTCATGCAAAATATTTTGGGAGCTGAAACGTGGGATAATTCTGAGAAGAAAATTGTATGAAGGAAAAAATTCTATTTCTGAAAAATTGATTTAAAATGGAAACAAAATAAACTTGGTTTTTTTTTGAAATATAATATTCGATTCTTGTATCTGATTTTCAAATCAAGAAAAAACTGTGGCACTTAATTACGCAAAATTTTGTAAAAAAAAAAAAACTTCTCTTTTTTTTAAATTTTTACTTTGAAATTTTATTTCTCAAAAACTTTTCACTTAAGCAACAAAAAAGCAGATTTTTTTCTCAGAATAATCTTAGGAATTATCCCCCAAACTATTTTGCCCGACTTAGGAGACACCCTGTATAAAAAAAAAATATTTTTTTAAAAATCCGCTCAAATAATTTGATCGGATCATGATCATCAGATGTTACATCTGATAATCGTATATATACTTATGTAGCTTAAACGTTGGTTTTTAATTAAAATATTTATTTGATAAAATATTAGTTCATTATTCGTTAAACTAGATAATAAGATGGTAGGTATATGAAAATATCCTTAAAAAAATCATAGAGTCTAATTTATCAATAGCAAATAAGTTTATTAAAGACAAAAGAGTTTTTGCCTTACTAATCAAGATATAAAACCCTAACAAATCAAAAAAATGTTGCTGAAAAGATACACAATTTATGATAATGTCAATTTCTAGTATAGGTGGATATAAAGAGATTTTTCTACATTCATTGCATATGACATTATTTTGCTTGATATTTAATTACTTTTGTCTTAAGTTCTTTTGTGAGTGAATCAATCATAAATAAAAAGACAATACCAAATACATAGGTGTTAAGAACAATCATTTTAGATAAAAAAAAGCTGTTTTGTGCTTTTAAGTTCAATTGTTCAATATGAACTAAAGGCCTTTGTGATTGGTTTACAAATATTTTTTTTTTCAAATGCAACTCTGAATGACTTTTAGTGCAAGCAAGATTTGGTAATGTACATTTTCGCCAGTATTTCGTATATCGAAATAGAGACACATAGTTGCGTTTAAAATTCTTCATTTGAATATTTTTCCACAATAAAAGTACCTACATTTTGTCTTGGCTATTGATAAAATCTATTTTTTTTATAAATGAAGCTAGTAAAAAATCTATATTTAAACTAACAATCGTATTATTTTACCATCCGTTGGTGGTCTTATATTGTTCCAAATAGATTATTTTCTTTGTGTGTAAAAGTTCAGTACCCTGTGTTCAAAATTGTTTACCCAAATAAATCAATTATTATCAACAATAGCAAAATTTATCTAATTAAATTCTTTTCAATTTCTGGTAAATAGATTTTGCAGCGGAGCTTTTTAACTGCATCACAATATTGAAGAAATTATTATTATTGTTCATAATAAAAATTTAACCAATATAACTGTATAAAACAATACCATCAATAGAATTTACAATGAATTTTATTGATGACGAAGTACATAAGATATCTTCGATATTGTTTAGTGCGGCTTTGAAACAAAAAGTTATTTCATTAATAAACACCTTAATTATAGAAACATGAGTATGTAGTCTTTGTTATTTTTTCTTGTCTTTTCTCCTTTGTTGCAATATCCATAACTTGAATTTCTTAGTAATTTGTATTTTCTTAGATTAGTTCAAAACCGTATTTTTTTTAAACACAACACCCAAATGCCTTTAAGTGATTTGGTTATTACTCTAGGAGCTTTATTCACAGCAATTTCCTATACTGCCGTGTTAACTGAAAATGACGTATCTACATTTTTGGCATTTTGAGATAAATGCGTTTTCCTGTTTTTATCTGTAACTTTTTTGTTTTTGGATGAATGTCTTTCATATTTTGACAAAATAATAAGTAGAGAAGTTATTATTTTTTGACCAAAAATGTATTTGCTTGTATTGAATACAAACGTAGGTTTTGGTAGTTACGTCATTTTGTCTTAAGCTTTTCGTGTAGTTACGGCATTTAAGTTTAATTATTGTCTATAATAATAAAAGAGAAACACAAATTCAATGAAATTGACGGAATAAAGAATGGTCAAGTCTAATAAACTGACATTCTAGAATGAATAGTACAATAATAATAATAAAAAGAGAAACACTTTTATCCCAGTTGCTTTTAAAAGTTTTTTTTTTGTTAACAAAAATAATATATTCATAAATTCAAATAATAAAATAAATAAAAAATTAAACGTTTCAAAATATTATAATAAAAAGAGAAAAATGATTGGAGGAAATTAAAATGCCGATTTTCATCAGCTTTACGTCGTTTTGTTTTAAAATGTGCAGATACGTAAATTTCTCTTAAAAATAGGATGGTTCTTTGCACATACGTCATTTTCTTTAACGTTTTAAGCCGAAATGAAGCAAGATATTGTTAATATTATAATAGAATAAAATAATAACTGTATCAGAGATATCAAAAGTGGTCTTAACTCAAAAACTCCAAAAATGCAGATACGTCATTTTCAGTTAACACGGCAGTATACTAATTACAATTCTTAAGTTTTCGTAGAAATGAATATAACGAATAGGTATATTGGAAGTACATATTTCCTTATATGATATTATATTTTCAAAATATTATTTGAACTTGATTAGTTTCAAGAGAATTAATTTAAGTTATGTTCAAGTTTATTGCGGTTGAACCTTGAACATGCTGTTCGACACGGTACTTATACAAATTTATCAACGTTTGCGTTTCCTCCACTTACAATTAGTAACAAAAATCTGGTACTATATAGAATGGAAAACATTTGATAAAGTACCTACTAATAATATACAAACTTAAATTAAATAAATAAAATTAAGTGTATCATTAACATGCTTATACTACTCAGTTGAATTCTTGGAAAATGGAAAATGAGAAAATATACAGGTAGTCAAAAAATGATGAAACATAAGAGCATTGTGGGGAGTAAGCGCACTTTTGATTTGAAGGAGGAATTATTTTAAGTAGATTTTTATTACATATTAATTGTTCAGATATTTATTAGAAACAAAAATCAAAACTTTTTCCTCGAAATATTTTGACAAAACTGAATTTTGTTAGAAAAGTACCCAAAATATTTAACCAGGGGATTTGTATACATGATGTTTTGTATAGTATATGCGACAAAAAGCTATAATGTGTATAGGATGGGTCAAGACAAAAAAAAATCGTATAAGAAGGGGAGCTATATATCCGTTTCGACGGAAGGGGAAATTTTATACAAAATTTACTTAAATAAAAAAAAATCTATTAAAAACGACCGCAACATTTATTATGTCATGCAATATTTTTTTAAAGCCAGAAGTCCGTTTTTCAAAATTTAATATTCAAACTCAAAATTTTGAAAATATTTTGAAAAAAATTGTGTTCAAACTAATTTTTCCTAAAATTTTACGATATAAGGTCATATTTTTGTTTTTTAATATTCGATGCTGTTATCAATTTCTAGTCCAACACTGAAATTCAGATGCCATAATGTCTTTTGGTTTTTGAGAAAATTGAAAATAATGAAATCTACTTTAGGTACTACTTAATTAATAGAAATAGGATCTTCATAGCAAAAAAAAAAAAAAAAATAACGGATGGAAGCCGAATTTAAGGAAAACTTACTTTTGTTATTTTCAATTTGCTCTACTAGAATACATTTCAATATCTGGTTTTCAGCGTTTGACTAAAAATTGGTGGTAGCATTGAATTTTAAAAACAAAAATACTACTTAAAAGCATACAATTTTGAAAAAAAAAAAAATCAGTTCGAAAACAATTTTTTATTTTTTTTTATTCAAAAATTTAAGTTTGAAAATCAGTTTTTGAAAAAATGCTCACTAAAACAACTATATTTAAAAACAAAATAAAAAAAAGAGATTTCTGGCCTTTCAAAAAGGTTTAGCATAATTTTGTAATGTTTACGTTCTTAAATATTTCTTTTTCTGTTTAAGTCAATTTTTTTTTAGAAAATTGTCCCTCCCATTATTTTTAATTTTCTTAAAACCTAAAAGACACTTGATCATCTTTTCATTAGTTTTTGACATTATGTTGTAAGTATTGCCGTTGTTTTTAATGATTTATTTTCTATTTTAGGTCGATTTTTTAGAAAATTTCCCCTCCTCCCCAAACGGGGGGGAAATAGACCCCCTCGAAAACGATTTTTTTTCTTGTATCAGGGTGATTCACGTAGGGTATGAGTCAAGGAAAGATTAAAATTGTATGCGAGAGGGGGGGGGTGTAGTATACATAAATACACTGACAAACCGTTAGAAGTTTTGGAATCACGAATATACTGACAAATCGGAACTTTTCTGTGACAGAAGATACTCTTGGGGGATTTGAAGAGGCAGTACCCCTGAAAAATGAAAACTTTTTTAGGTGGAAGCGGCTGGGAATTGAACCCAGACCTTTAGAATGATATTCCAATGCACAACCAATTACGCCATGGGCTAGTACTAAATACAATAATAGTAACTTTATAATATCGCAAATAAAAAGGGAAAAATTAAAATCAGGTGAAAAACTCCTAACGCCATCCACCTGTATTATCTAAACGTTTGAGCTATACAATATCTCGATTTTTCGTTGAATAATTGAAAATGAAAAACAGCATGATATAACAGACCATAATTTTTACATTTAATTAAAAAATGTGTGCTCGCTCTTTAGAATAGATCTTTTCTTCTGATCTTCGTTAGTTAGTCGGCAGTGTTTAATAAGAAGAAACTTATTTTTTCCAATTTGAAATTTCTTAAAAATGTAAAAAAGTAACGACAAACCATGATTTTTTTGCGAATAAAAATTTAATAAAATATATTTATTTTTTTTTTACAGAAAAAAATACTTTCTTTAGGAATTCTGCCAGCAGTAACTTATCAAGTACTAAAAGTTAGACTTTGATCTTCGAGCATTGCGATTTAAAATCTCTGGAATTTGTTGATTGTTCTTGGACGTCTGTCGCCACCCTCTCCTTCTCCTGCTACTTCTTCATCTTTTTCTTCAGCTGGTGTTGAAGATGGTTCTTTGGGTGCTTCTGTAGGAGATGGTTTTTCACCATCGCTCTTCTTACCATTCACACAATCAGTGAATGCGCTATTAATTTTCTGTGATTCCGAGCTATATTCGCTCATAGCCTTATTATTGCAGATACTCTCATTACCTTCACAAGTTTCAATGTCTCTTCGCATTTGAACTTGTGCAGTAGAAGCATCATTTGAGACGTTTGTACAGGTTTTAGCGCTTTCCGAACTCTTAAAATATTCACATATTGAAAAATATCAAATTGGGATTATTTAATATGCGTGGCTTACCTCTTCTTGCAAACAAGCCAAACTGTCAATAGCTGATTCCAATGACCCGCATTTGCTAAGAGCATCACATGTACCTTGCAAATCAGCACCCAATTCAATAATGACATTCGTTGCTGCCGCAGTAATTTCTTTTATTGCTTCTTCCTTTGTCTGATTACATATTTTCAATTTCTCATTGAAATCGCCCAATGCTTTAGAAAGATCATCCATCAATTTTTGAGAGCATGCCAACGAGTTCGCATCCCTGTTCATTGCCATGTACTTCAATTCTTCCAATAACAATTGGTCGTTCTCTAAGCGCATTTGGTCTTCGTACGATATTGAAGATTCCTTTAATTAAAATGAAGAATAAAATTCAGATTAATTGCATAATTAGATATTCGGCTTGCGATATACTCACGTTGAGAGCAAATACTCCAGCTAGGATTAAAAGACTGCAAAGAAGTTTCATGGTGCTTGGTGTTGCCTGGTGGTCGTTGTTGTCGTTAACAGGGATTATTTGAAACTGAATGCTTCACTGAAAGCGTATCTGGCTTTTTATACAAATTCGATTTGCCAATCTTTTATTGTCTAAATTTAAACGGAACTTTATGAAGCTAAACACAATGTATAATACATGACTATATCTCTGTTGTTTTGGTCGAATTAGAATCAATGGCTAAGTGTTTAAGAAAGACGCAATCATTATCTTATCACGCACACACAATAGACATGCGAATATGTATCTTATTTTTTTTTTTTTAATCATCCACCTAATCAAGAATCGATAAACGAGAGATTGGAATATTGGCTTCTTGAATATCAGTTTAAAAAATAAGCACACAATGAAAAGAAATATTTATTAATACTTACTTGTTCTCGTACCTTGTTTTTTTTTCTTAGAACTTTCTATGACATGGGCAATAATAAGGTTGCAATCTTTTATTGATTTATCTTTTTATTTAAAAGAACAGATAACACTCCTGAAGAATGAATAAATAAAAAGACTAGGTCGATATTTTTCAGTTAGAATGTTATTTAAGGCTGGAATCGCGTAGGAAGTAGTCATGTTTTGTGCGCTAAGAAAATGTTGTGTTATGAAATTTGAATGGTAGTTAAGTTGGAAATTGCTATATTTTTGTTTATATTAATTGTTTTTGTAATCTTATTTATAAAAATAAAATAAAATTAGTTTTCTAAAAAAAATAAAATTTGTGTTTGTTATTTAATTAGTATCTTTGTTTTATTATGGCTACACCAGTGAAACAGACACAAGACAAGACGAGGCTTCGTCTCTGTCTCTCATTAAACAAAACCCAAAGTACCACAATTTACGGAATGTGGTCGAACAATTTCGAGTACAAGAAAATCGATCACCTCGTTAATATCGGAAATGTATCAATAGCCGTGTTTTTTTGTAAGCCAGGAGGGAATTGGATGAAAAAAAAAACGATGTCGGGACTTAACAGTTTACGTGTTAAATGCAACAACAACTAAAAACAACGGAAAATTTTCGGTGCTTAACTTAAGCACGGATAAAAACTGTGTTGCCGGCATAAATTCAATACATGTTATCGATAGTTTTTATGAAAACTCCATGTTTTTTCTGTGATGGCGTCGGTGATCCCCGGTGTTGTTTTTTGCGACCAATTTCCTCCGTGGTTGCAAAAAAACACGCCTAATATCACTCCATTAAATTCTTATATCGGTTCCGATATCGTTATAGCTCACAGACAGGATAACGGTTGTATCTTCGTTTTAACTCGCCCACATTGCACACATAACCATAAATCCGTCGAAGAATAGTTTTCCTTTCGAAAAAGCCCAGCAGCTGGCATCTAGTACCAGCTTTCTTTTTCTGCTTATCGCGTTATCAGTTTATAGAGGAAGTGTTTTTATATTATTTTTTTTTTGTCAAATAATAATTGTCATTTATCGGTTGAAATCTTATTTTGTCGTTAGCTTCAAATACATCAACCAGTGAAGTTAAGAAATTATTAAAAATTAGTTATGTAACTAAAGATTGGGGAATTCCAAAAAAATGCAAGGTATCAAGTTCAAAGAAATGCGACCAAATCACTTAAAGGCTATAACCAAATGGACTGAAAAGAGATCGACAGAATAGAAAAAAAAATTAATTCCGATTTTTGAGTCTTAAATTCGGTTGTCAACTTTTAAGTGTAAAAATCGTCAAGTTAATCTTAAATCTGAAAATAATTTTCAATGCAAAAGTCAATCAAAGCAATGTCATACAAATTAGTTATAATCCTTTGGGAATATTGTGCAATATTTTGGACTTCATTTTCTAAATTTTGTACATATGTATGCATCTGCCTTAAAATGATTTAAATGTAATTATGTAGATATTTTAAGACAATTTAAACATTATAATATTGCCTTAATTTCGGGATTTCGGGACTTAGTAAATTTTTTTGATTATAAATTTTGAATTTTCGTACCATATTATTCATTCTGACTTCAAATATATGGCAGCAAATGTGACTCAGCGGCAAAGCAACGGTAGATGGCAGAGAGCTAACGTTACGTTACCAACGGTAAAAAGGAATCGGCATCTTTCGACAGCGGTAAAATTAAAGCGATATTGCTGCGACACGTGGCTTCTACGTAGCCTAATTTGTGCATGATGTTTTTGGCGAATTATTTTTAGAAAAAAATTTAGTGAAAAATTGACTTAAAATTTAAAAAAATAATGAACCGAAATATGTAAATACAATGATATGCTATAGTTTTTTTTGAAAGCAAGTATTCCATTATTTGCTTTTCAAATCAAATTCTTCGAATGAATAGTTTATGAAATTAAATTTCATAGTCAAAATTAAAAAATAAATAAATTAACTGCCACTGTTCTTAGTCAAATATCGAAAATTAGATGTAAAAATCTGTTGGTTTGTTTTGTTATGTTTATGACGCAAAAAAAATTACTAATTTTCGTTTTTTTTTTTAATTTCTCAAAAATTAAGAAAGATTTTTAAATCTGGTTTTTAGTATTTGACTAAAACTTGATAAGAGCATTGGTTATAACTTAAAAAAAAAAAAATAGTGGTACTTAATTACGCAAAATTTTGAAAAAATCAACTTGAAAGAAAATTATTTTTTTTTTAAATGTTGGCTTTGAAATTTAATTTCTCAAAAACTATTCATTTAAAAAATTTCACTTAAAAAGCAAAAAAGAATGGAATATTTGATTTCAAATAAGCTATAGAATATCAGTGTTTGTACCTACTTTCTTTAGTTTTTAAAATTTGTTGTTCCATTTTAAGTCAATTTTTCATAAATTGCCCCTCCCCGCTTCAGGGGGCGGGGAGATAAAATTTGTTTTCCTAAACCATTTTTTATAATAATCTCAGGTATTATCTCCCAAAATATAATGTATGAATTAGGGGACACCCTGTATGGAAGGTATGTATACTGCTTATATAGGCTTAATGTTAGGTTTGTTCCTGTCAACTAGGTTGACTGTAAGTACTAATATTATCCTCCGTCGTTTTCGAGGCATAAAAGATATTTCTCCGTGGCTTTGAGCCAAGTATATTGTAGGCACCGTTAGTTTTAGTTTTGAGAAAAATGTTCAAAGTCTGCTAGATAATGTTAAAAATGTCGCTTAATTAAAATAGAAAAAGGCGTTTTCCAAATATTGAGTTTTCAAAAAAATGCTAAGTACCATAAGTTCAAAAAATGCGACCAAATCATTTAAAGGCTGTAACCCCCAACGGACAGAAAAAGATGGACAGAATGGAGAAAAAAAACGTGCCCAAGTTTAATTCTTAATCTTTCTGTGCGGTGGAATCCGGCACAGATTTATAATTATTTTTATAAGATTAACTTTAAGTGCTAAAATAGCATTAGACTTTGTTCTTTGAGCTTTGAACGAATTCGCATCACTGTTCGTTGCCATGTGCTTCAATTTTTTAAACTTCAAACGCATTAGCGCTCTTCATATATTTTTGAAATCAAATAAATAGGTATTTGTATCTTTGAGATACATTAAGAGCAACCAAACCAGCTAAGACTAAAATACTGTAAAGAAGTTCCATGGTATTGTTTCGTCGTTTTTGTTATTTTCAATGAATCTTAAAACTTAAAGATTAACTGAAACCATATCTGGATTGTTATATCGATTCGCAATTTTTGGTCAATCTGTTCTTTTCTAAATTTAAACAGAAATTAACAAATCTACATATGCAGTTGAGATAGTATCAACTGTTAACATTCTATTTCTGTTGTTTTCGACGAATTTGAATTTCACTTAAGTGTTTAAAAAGGCGTAATCATTATCTTATCACGTACTTAACATGCGAATAAAATATCTTACTAATTTTTGTGTTTTTGTAAAATCAACTCAATGAAAATTATGAAAAATATTTGAAAGCGATTAAATTCAAATAAGAAATGCTAATTTGTATAAAGCATTCGCAAAAAGAATTAATTGAACACTGCAAACAGGTTTAACCTGAACGCAAATAGGTTTAACCAAAGAAATGAAATGCACGAATGGGTCGCACGAAATTGCTCTTGGAGTAAAAGTTTCTTCAAATTTGAGAGATTGAGTGTAATATAAAACACATAGTTAATAATTATATATGTATATGGTATACCTATATATGTATTTATCCATTTTAATAAATTGAAGAATGAAAATTTGAATATTGAAAAAAAGCATGAAACACGTTCTTTAAATTGATAAAACAAGTACCTACTTGGAGCGGTTTCCTTAAAAAATTAAATTCTATTTATAAAATTTCTTGAAATTTAAAAAAAAAAAAAAATGGTATACCATTTTTAAGAATATAATAATATACAACTCAAACCATAATTTCAAAAGAATTCATTAACCCGTTTTCAAAAAAATGATTTTTCAAAAAAAAAAAATTGAACTTGTTTTTTTAAATCCAAAAAATATTTTTTTTGAAAATATAGGTAAACTTGGTAGGATCTCCTAAGTAAAAATTTTAAGTGGTTAACGAGAAAATCGAAAACCAAAAAAAAAAAAAACTGTTCTATGGCAGGTATTGTTAATATCGGTTTTTGGTCAATTTTTTTTTTCATCAAAATTTAGACCATTTACCACCACTATTACCTACACACAAAAAATAAAGCAAAAATTGTTAGAGCCATTTTTTAATATAAATAATTTTTTTTCAAAACGGTTGTGTGGCAAGTACCGTTATTTTTTTAGCTGCAAAAAAATTCGATTTTCTCACTAGGGAATCCCCCAAATATATTATGACAGGCGGAATTGTGGGACCCAATTTTTTTCGTGTTCTCTATCATCATGAACTTAAGTTTGATTAATATCTCGCGTTCAATTTTTTGCACGAATCCTAAACTGGGGGGGGGGGGGCTATATCTCCCCATGTAGGTGGGAGGGGCAATTATTTTTGTTTTAGGTTACTGAGTTCTATGTTTGTTTTCAATATTCGATGCTCCTATCGATTTCTAGTCAAACACTAAAAAGTTGAAAATAAAAAAAGTAAGTTTTCCTTAAATTCGATTTCCATCCGTTATTTTATTGTTCCGAAGATCCCTATTTCTATTAATTAAGTAGTAAGTTGATTTCATTAATTTCAATTTTTTCAATATCCACAAGACATTTTGGTATCCAGTTTCTAATGCTTGAGCTTGAATACTAATTTGGTAGTTTTTAATACTAAAATTTTGAACAAAATTCGTATGAACACAATTTTTTTCATTATTTTTGCAGTATTTTCAGTTTGAAAATTAATTTTTTGAAAACTATTCTTTCAATTTCAAATAATTTGAATTAAAAACAAAGTAAATGAACGAATTTCTGGACTTAAAACAAAGTACAGCATGACATTGTTAGTGTTGCCGTTGTGATTTTTTTTTTAAACGGAGGGAAATATGCTCCCCTCTTATACGATTTTTTTTTTATTGTTTCGACTTAACCTACACGCTCTAGCTTTTTGTCACACCTTATCACCCTGTATATCATAGTCTTACAGTAAGGAAGGGTAGATTTTCAAAATTAAGGCGGCCATATTGTTTTATCACTTGTTAATTTTCTTGTTTTTCTTTTTTTTTTAAACTTTTCAGACATTAAAGGGCCATTTATAGCACCCATTGAAACTCATCATTGAAAATTTTAATGATTTATTTTAAGACAGTTAAGATGCGAAATCTACATTTATTTTGATGCCAAAATGAAACTTTTGACTTGGTTAATATATCTGGCCAAAAAAAAAAAAAAAACATTTCATTTCGGGCGAACTTTTCTCATGAAGCTTTAAAATAATTCTCTCAAAAATCAATATCATGGTCTCTTTTCCATGTCCAATGTCGAATTCAAACAAAATTAAAATCAAAATTATTTTCAATTTGGAAGAAGTTTTTATTTTTATTATTTTAGTCCTTCATTGATGCTATAAAATGTCAATGAATATATTTATCAAATAATATTATTGTTTCGTTGATATGAAGAACAGCATCAATTTTAGTAATTTGATTAACTTATTATGTTCTGCTTCATTATTTTCTGAATTATTTTATCACCCAAATTATAAAGTTTAGCTTTGCACACATTTCTTAAATGTGTCTTCCACCTTTTGTGAAGCTGAGCTGTAATCGCTATACTTTTCCTGGTCACAGACATCTTTAATACCTTGGGCATCTTCAATGGATTTAAGTAAACTAACTCTTATGGTTGAACATTGAACTGATATCTCTGATAAATTTTTAGAGTATTTCGAAGACTAGAAGGAAAAGTCAATGTTTTAAATCTATGTACCAATCAGTTTAAGGTATAAATACAAAAATCTTACCTCTTGTTCTAAGCAGTCTAAATCGTCCGCAGGGGATTCTGATGCCGGGCACTTATTTTCCGAGCATTCGCTTGCTATCTTTGTGGTATATTCATTAATTTGTTCCTTAGCATTATTGTTGAGTGCATCTATTGCAGATTTTGCTGCACTTTCACAAGCCTTCAGACCGTTATTGTAAGTTTCCAAACACTCACTCAAACCAGCAAGATAATCCTGTGAGCATTGGACTGAAGATGATGCATCCCTGTTCGCAACCATTAGTTTCAAATCCTCCATGATCATTTTGTCGTTAGCTAAGCGCATTTGATCGTCGTCCGAGGGGAAGGCATCCTAATTATGAAGAAGGATATAAATTAGACAAATTTTCAAAAATACATCAACTACACTTATAGGGTTCTTTAGGTGTTAGTTATACTTACATTGAGAGCAAAGACTCCAGCAAGGATCAAAATACTGCAGAGGAATTTCATGATGTCGTTGGTGTCGTTAACAGGGAACGTTTGGAACTTAACGATCGACTAATCGTGTATGTGAGTTTTTATACTAATTTAAAGCCAAGTAAATTTTTGACCAATCTTTTTCTTTGTCTTAATTTAAAAAAAAAGCACTCAAGTTGATAAGTATATATGTAGAAACTTTTGATTTACTGCTTTTGTTTTTGTTTCTGACTCAAAGACTCAAAGCCATAGTATCTAATCTAATGCTACAAAGCATGCGAATATCTAATTAATTTTGTATTCTTATCATCAAAATAATCTAGTTTCGATTGAAAGAGAAAGATTGAAATGGACATAAGTTTAAATAAGCACTTTGAAGGAATATAGTACAGTATTTCCCGCTTTATTAGACTGACCACTTTGTAAGATTTGCGGTCAATTTTCCTGGTGGTGCAACTAACGGAACCCCGCTTTATTGACCGACCCTTTCAATAAAGCGAAATGGGCATTTTTAGCCCATTTTTCAAACTTACTAAAAAGTGTTTTGCCTTTTTTGAAAGCCAGAAGTTTGGTATTTAATTCTTTTTGTTTTTTCCTAAATCAACTTATTTCTTTTAAGTTTCAAAAAAAAAATTACTTCCAACTTAAAGATGTATTTTTTTTAAAACATTTTTGCATGAGTTGGAAGTACTTAATTTTCTAAAATTTAATACTGATTTTTAAATACAAATTTCTATGGGGTTGTTAATACAAAAGCCAATTTAGAACTTATTATTTAAAATTGTGAACAATATCAATATTCAATTTTTTATTTTTAAACATTTTTGAGTTTAAAAGTATTTTTTTGTTTCGAAAACTATAAACAGAAATAAGTTGATTTAATAAAGAAATGTTAGAACAGACTTCTGGTTTTTAAAAAAATGTTAAACACTTTTTAGTAAGTGTTGCTACTTATTAAATAATTTGTTTTCCATTTTAAATACTTTCTTTTAAAAAATGCGCTAAAACACCATTTTCACGCGCGATTTCAATGAAGCTGATGTCAAGCTATCATTATAATAAAATAAAATACTCCTCATAAGCTTTCATTTAACATAACTTTAATCACTGCTGAGCAATGTTAAAAATGGGCGCAAAGTCCTTACAAGATTGTTCATGGTCCTTTATTTGTAATAATCTAACAAATTTTGGACAATTATGTAATCGAAGGTAACAAAAATGCCTTTCTTTTAAGCTCACAGTGGCTTGAGTGTATACGTATTCTGCTCAGGCTCAGAGATAAATAAAATGCACGACTGGGTCGCAGGAACTTGCTCTTGTAGTAAAAGTTTCTTCGAATTTCAAAGATTGAGTTTAATAAATTGAAGAATGGAAATTTGAATATGCGAAAAAAAGCATGAAACACGTTTTTTAAATTAACAAAATAAGTACTTTAAATGCCTTAATTTCAGAATGAAGAACGCCATCTCAATTTATGAAAAAAATATGAATTTATGCAGACAAAATTTTTAAAATCGTTTGAGCGGTTTTCTTTAAAAAATAATTTTTTATATATAAAATTTTTTGAAATTGTTTAGAAAAAAAAATTGGTATGCCATTTTTAAGAATGTAATAATATACAACTAAAACCATAATTTCTAAAAAATGCAACAACCCCTTTTCAAAAAAATAATTTTTCAAAAAAAAATGTTTTGAACTTTTTTTTTTTTAACCAAAAAATAATTTTTTGAAAATATATGTACGCAGTATTATTTTAACTTGATAGGACCTTCTAAGTAAAAGTTGTGGTCAAAATCGGTTAAGCGGTTAACGAGAAAATCGAAAAAAAAAAAAATTAAATATGGCAGGTTGATAATAACGGTTTTTGGTAATTTTTATCTCGAGTTTGATTTTTTGCACGAATTCATAAATTGCCTTATAGTACCCTATAGTACCTATAGTATCACAAATAAAAATAAAAACTTGCTTGGGGCCGTTCAATTAACCGAAAAAAGTTTGTTAGCTGCATTTTTTAAAGATCAATTAAGTGAGTAATTCAATTAAGCGGGGATCAATTAACCATAATAAAAAGCTATTCTACTTATACGGGCTATTTTCGAACGCAATTTTTTCGGTCAATTAAGCGGGGAAATCAATTAACCGAGGTGCCAATTTAACGGTGTATACTGTATAATGCTTTTCTGAGAAATTTATTTTAATGGTTGATGAAGTTGCAATTTTGTTAAAAGATTTTTACTTGCGATATAATTTGTATTTATTTATTTTTTTTTTTTTGAATGTTGTGTCAATACTATATATTGTGCAAAATGATGCATTCGTAAGAAACCCTGACCCGATATTTTTATCAAACTTATAATAACGTCATCCCTAAGGATGACAAAAATTGGGTCCTCTGCAATTGTGCCTGTTTTTGTTTGTTCGGATGCAGCCTAAACAAACGGATAATTCGATTTTCTTTAAACTTGATTTAAAGGAATTTTTATGCGGGAATTCCCCAATATATTATTTAATTTTTTCGGACCAACAACAACAGTTCAATTACGTAAATTGAACATTTTGTTTTTCTCAAAAACTATTTTACGTAGTCAACAAAAAGGATTATGGTTATGTTTCGCCAGAATTGTGTTGCAAATTAACGTTTCGTGGGGGTTTGTGTATTTCGCCATTTTTCGTTTTGAATTTTTCTTATTCAGCATTTTGTTATTTGGCATTTTACGTTTTGCAAACTACGTTATTTTTCGCATTTTTCATTTCGCAATTTGCATTTGGTTTTTTGTTTGATTGCCTTTTTAAAGTTACGAAATTTTCGGCACTTTGTTATTTTGCTTTATTTTTATTCTGCATTTTGTTGTTCAAGTTTTTTTTTTATTTGACATTAATTATTTCGCAATTTTTTGACTTCCATTAAATTAATTGCCTAAAAATTTCGTGCTTCATTTTGGCGTCCATGTCTTTAAATTTCGCACGAAATTTTAATGCAAGTAATTTAATGGAATTCAAAAAATTGCAAAATAATTGAATATCCAAAAAAAAAGAGCAACAAAATGCGAATTGTATTTTTATTTTTCACTTCAACAAAAAATTTAAAATAGTGCAATATGTTTAGCTTTCGAAGCTATAACTTTCATCCTCGTAACCAGATTATCAAGATTAGAGTTTTCAAATTAAGCCAGAATATCAAGCTACATTTTTGTGTTAAAATTTTTAAGGAGGGGTAAGAAATTTCGTATGAGAGGGGTGATTGAATTCACCATCAATGTGATTTTCGATTTTCAAAATGCAAAAGTTGATGAAAAATTTTACAATTTTGAAATATAATATTAAAAAAAGATATTTCCCCATCCCTCATATATAAACTTGTGATAGGTTTTGGTGGTTTAAATGCCACAGGAGGATTGTCTTAAAGCTTAACATTTCATTTAACCACATCAGATACAAGTGACAAGCTATAACTTAAATATGAAAAAAGCCCAGAGATCGCTAATATCTCATTTTGTAGGTACTTTATTTTTCTAAAAGTTTTTTTTTGGTCATTTTATTACAAAATGAAATTCAGGCGAGTTATTAAATGAAAACAAAATGAATAGCTGTTTCAATATGGCGGCTCATTCCTAACCCACACTACCCCGACATTTATTTTTTTTTATAATAATACAAACACATACGATACAAAATATTTTCCCGTTAAAATATTCAATACATTTTTTTGACTAAATCCAGTAGGATAAAGCTTGTGCACGTTTTTTTTTAAAAACCTATCGATAAAAAGTGTTATAACATTTTTAATATAAAATTACAGTAGCTACTACTGTTGCCTTCACATTTTTTAAAAACACTGATTTTTAAGAAATTAAAGCCCTTTCACCCTTGGTACAAATTTTCTTTTTGTAAAATGCTTAAGATAAGCGACTGGAAAACAGATCTGACAGTACATATTGTCAGATTTACCAACCGTCTGCACTAAGCTTAACTTTTTTGTTTTATGTATATCATCGTTGTCGGGGGTGCCGTGACTTAAGGCCAAGTGACATAAGGCCAAATTTGGGTGTTTGGCCTTATGTCACTTTACAAAAGCGACATAAGACCAAATTTACATATTTGGCCTTATGTCGCTTTTTTAAAGTGACATAAGGCCAATTTTCTTTGAGACATAAGGCCAACTATAATTATATAACATTCCCAAAAGCTCCCCTTACAGTAAAAGCGGTTTCGGACATCTTTCAAAAAGAAACTATATTGAATAACTTCGGCATGTCGCCACGTATATGTATATATTACTGTAAAAAGACGAAATAATGAAATTCTAGAATTTACCGGTAAATTCTAGAGCACTCAGCCTTACGACGTATAAAAGGTGAGGTATGTATGGGGGGGGCATGCTGCCCCCCCTACAACCCCCTTCTTGGCCCACTATAGGAATTGGGGTAGGTGCGAGGTTGGGTGTATGCAAAGTTTTTTTGTATTTTAAGAATCTGAATTTAAAGAAACTTTAAATGTATCCTATGTATAAACAGTGAGGTAGGATTTACCGGTAAATTCTGCAAAAGAAACTTTGCATACACCCAACCTCGCACCTACCCCAATTCCTATAGTGGGCCAAGCAGGGGGGTTGCAGGGGGGCAGCATGCCCCCCCATACATACCTCTCTATTTATACGCCGTAATGCTGAGTGCTCTAGAATTTACCGGTAAATTCTAGAATTTCATTATTTCGGCTTTTTACAGTAATAATATACATGTACGTGGCGACATGCCGAATTTATTCAATATAGTTCGGTTTTAAAGAAAACAGTTCAAAGTGACATAAGGCCCAATTGGCCTTACGTCACTTTATAAAAGTGACATAAGGCCAACTCTTAAAATTTGGCCTTATGTCGCTATTGAAAAGTGACATAAGGCCAAACAACCAAATTGGGCCTTATGTCACTTGGCCTTAAGTCACGGCACCTTGTCGGGCAGTAAAGGAAAACAAAAATTGAATTGAACGAAATATAAATATCGCAATATTAAAATAAAACTTTTATAAATTAATCTTGCTTCCTATCAAACATTTAACTTATGTACGTCATTTAAATATCAATTGGTGAAAAAAATGATATGATAATCTTTCAATTAGATTATTATTATCAGGTTTAATACATTTAACTCGAATGATTAAGGGCCAGTTGTACAAATATTTGATCCGTGGTTTAGGAATTTTAACTCACCAATTTCGGCGGATTAACCGTGGTTCAACGATGGTTCAGGCATGTAATTGGCTTTTAGTGCATATTAGAACCTTGAACCATCGTTGAACCTCAGTTAACCCGCCGAAATCGGCGAGCTAAAATTTCTGAACCACGGATCAAAATTTAAACCACGATTGTACAACTGGCACTAAGTCCTTGTGAAACTACAATAGGGGCTCTAAACTAAAGTTACATATATTCTATTCATAATTTTATTTTAACTTAAAAAAGAAGATTATAACCGTTAGGAAGTTCAATTAATTGCTTTATTATCTTTTTATGATTTAAAAAATAAATAAATTTTTTTCTGGAAAGTTTTGAAAAACTTTTCTTAGAACTTTGCTTTCTCAAAAGTTCTTTAACCTGATGCTTTTATTCTTCAGGTGTATTTGGCATACCACCGTTGGCATAACAAGCCACCATATCATCTGTAGCTTTGGTTGTACCAACAATATACTCTCGCTCTGCATTACTTATGCATTTGTCTGCTTCAAATTGAATGGTATGTATCTGCTCTCTTATTTTTGCAGCTGTATCTGATGAATCCTTAGATGCCTTCCATATAGCACGAGTGTTTGCATCTCCCTTAAATAGACAAAAAAATTAATATAATCATAAAACATTGTCAGCACAAAAAAAAACATACTGAATTATTGACGCAATCGAAAAATTCCACATTTTCAGATTCGGCCTTACACTCTTCAAGACTTGCACAAACTCCATTAAGAGATTCCGTTGTAGTCTCCCGAGTTTGTTGTCCTTCGTTCGAAACTTCCACAAGCTGTTGGCTTTCGGTGTCTTTACATTGCTTAGTACTTGTATCGTAGGTTTCAAGGAGAGTTTTCTGAACCTCCGAATAGTGACCATGACATGAACTTATGTCCGATTTCGCTTTGAAGATTTGCTCCTGAAGAGCTTGTTCGGCTCTTTGTTTTATAAACATTGTAGCTGGACTAATGGCTGCATTCACCTGTTTGATGCAATAATTTGAATAAATAAAAACAATTTTAACATATTCCTGAATTTTATGAGATTTAGGTCCATTTGCTGTTAAGTAAAAAGTTTTGAAATTATTCAATTTTGTTTATCTTATATTATTAAAATTATATTTATTTATCATTTTATCTTTAAGTTTACATGCAAAATCTGTTGATTTACTAGATCGTAGATTGAATAAATACTAAATACTAAATACTAAAAAATACTAACTTAAACGCTTATGTTCTACTTTTTCCTTAGCGTATATTGTAATATCTTATTTTTCAGCAAATGATCCTTTATTTACTATCGAAATCAACTCACATTGAAAATTTCAACTGCAACTACCAACGAAAGAAATAATATTTTGAAACTCATTTTTTTTTAAATTAACCTCTATTTGGTTTGACACTTTAGACGAAAATAGACTACTCGTTGTAATGCGCTTCTTTTAGTTTAAATAGACTTTGTTACAATCTATCGGCTTTTATAGGGTACATGTTTATGACATAAGTTTCTGTAAAATCATTAATCAATAATCTATGATAAGAGGAAGTATAAAGTACAATGACAATAAATAATTTAATTACATTTAAACCTTTAGTTACTAACCCCTTTGTTGTTTTCTGATATAAAATATTTGATTTTGCTAGATATTTACTCCTAAATAATTTTTGAAAATAAATAAGTCTAAAGCGTTTGATCTGCACAACTTATCTGCTCAAATGAAAACATGAATAGATAATCACTTAGACAATTTGGAATAAAGAATTGAACTTATTTTCTGTTCAAGTGATAGCAGCACGTCTGCATGTTTTATATATTATACTATATAGTTTCCGTTATTTAAAAATACTAATGGCAGACATCTGTTGCAGTATCTACACGAGTAACGGAATTTTGAAAAAAAAAGACCACACAAATCTTCAAAAAAATTACGTTATTTTTTGGAGGTGAAAAAAAAAATACTTTTTCGTAAAGCATTAAGTCTGAATTTTTTAAGTCCTAATTTGTATTATATAATAAAAAAAATTATTGGCAAACAATTGGTTTAGGACCTACCTTTTTTAACAGAATTTTGAAGAAAAAAAGTCCTTCAAAATTTTCAAAAAAAATCCAGTGCTTCTTCCAAATGAAAAGAAAATTTACTTTCCTCAAAGCAATATGTCTAGTTTTTACATATGTGAAGCTCTATAAGTATGCTTTATTAAAAAAAATTACTGGCCGATACCTGGTGCAGTACATATTTTTTAACGGAATTTAAAAAGAGACTCGGAGAATCTCCATACAGATTTCCATAGAGATTTTTCGATTCCCTTTTTGAAATTCCGTTAAAAATGTAGGTATGCACCATTTTTAATAAAATGGACTATATTTATTAATATATCAAAGAGGCAGACATGCTGATTTAATATAGCCAGCAGTTTATTTTTTGGAATATTAACAGGATTTGTAAGGATATTTTTCGAGTTTTTTTTTTTTTTAAATTTCGTTAAAAAATAAGTACTGCACCATGTATCGGCCAGTAATTTTTGTTTTATATAGACTATACAAATTAAGGCTTTAAGAATTGAGACTTATTTCTTTACGAATAATTATTTTTTTTTTCACTTCCAAAAAATAACGTAATTTTTTTGAAAATTTTTGTGGTCTGCCATTAGTATTTTTGAATAACGGATTACTGTGGTCGTGGAAAAGTAATCATGCCGATTATGGAATCCACGAAACTGTACATCCCCGTTTAGTCGCAGTGATGTACTCTCTTTTCAATTTATCAATTTCACGTGAAAAGAAATGAGAAAAATATATTGAGGATCCATGCACTATTAAGAATTCCATGATTGACATGAATATCTTTGTACAGATCGCTTGTACGTAAAATTAAGGTTTGAGATATTTTGTCCTATCGCGAATTCCATCGTAATCGAAAACTTTAAAAATCCCAAAAAAAAAACATCACTGGATCGCTTCGTATTAGCCGTTTGTATGAGATTTTCCACTATACGATGGATTCTGTGATAATTTTTCTCAGGATACGTACCAAGGTTCCGATTACGATTAGTCCTCCATTTTTATTAACCCTTAACTATCAAAGCTGTTTGGCTGTTTTGTTTATGGCACGAAAATAAAATCTTCGGTGATTTTTAAATAATAAAAAAAATAATCTAAAATGGAAGAGTCATTACAATTTTAGTTTTAGAGAATTTGATAAAATCAAAACCCACAGTTTTGATGAATTCAAAGTTTCTTTAAATCCAGATTCTTTCAATGCAAAAGAAACCTCGCATACACCCAACCTCGCACCTACCCCAAATCCTATAGTGGCCAAGCAGGGGAGGGGGTTGCAGGGGGGCAGCATGCCCCCCTTACATACCTCACTGATTATACGCGGCGTATAAACAGTTGCCTGGGGGGGGGGGGCATACTTCCCCCCAGCAACCCCCCTGCTTGGTCCAGTATAGGATTTGGATGGTGCCGTGACTTAAGGCCAAGTGACATAAGGCCAAATTTTGGTGTTTGGCCTTATGTCACTTTACAAAAGCGACATAAGACCAAATTTACACATTTGGCCTTATGTCGCTTTTGTAAAGTGACATAAGGCAAATTTTCTTTGAGACATAAGGCCAAATATAATTATCTAACATTCCCAAAAGCTCCCCTTACAGTAAAAGAGGTTTCGGACATCTTTCAAACTGAAACTACATATATTGAATAAATTCGGCATGTCGCCACGTATATGTATATATTACTGTAAAAAGCCGAAATAATGAAATTCTAGAATTTAACGGTAAATTCTAGAGCACTCAGCATCACGGCGCATAAATAGTGAGGTATGTATGGGGGGGCATTCTGCCCCCCTGCAACCCCCCTGCTTGGCCCACTATAGGAATTGGGGTAGGTGCGAGGTTGGGTGTATGCAAAGTTTTTTTGTATTTTAAGAATCTTAATTTAAAGAAACTTTGAATTTATCCTATGTATAAACTGTGTGGTAGGATTTACCGGTAAATTCTGCAAAAGAAACTTTGCATACACCCCAACCTCGCACCTACCCCAAATCCTATAGTGGGCTGAGCAGGGGGGTTGCAGGGGGGCAGCATGCCCCCCCATACATACGTCATTGTTTATACGCCGCCGTAATGCTGGGTGCTCTTGGATTTACTGGTAAATTCTAGAATTTATTATTTCGGCTTTTTACAGTAACGTACATACATATACATATACCTATGTACGTGGCGACATGCGGAATTTATTCAATATAGTTTCGGTTTTAAAGAAAACAGTTCAAAGTGACATAAGGCCCAATTGGCCTTACCGATTTGGGGTAGGTGCAAGGTTGGGTGTATCCAAGTTTCTTTCGCATTCAAAGAATCTGGATTTAAAGAAACTTTGAATTCATCAAAATTGTTGGTTTTGATTTTATCAAACTCTCTAAAACTAAAATTGTAATTATATTTAATTAATAAAATAAAAAACTTTGTTTGTCCTGAAATGCCCCAAGTTTTATCATTTGGAAGTTCTTATTTAGTGGGACATAAAGACCAAATTTTATTTTTTGGCCTTATGTCTCACTTGAGTGGGACTTAACGCCCAAATTCAATTTCAGCTTTATGCCCCACTCAATTGAGACATAAGGCCCAAAAATAAAATTTGGGCTTTATGTACCTGGGCCTTATATGCTTGGCAATGATTTAGGCCAACCTGTCTTTTATTATCAGGTATCCGATTGATAGTTAAGTTAGTTTGCACAGATACAAATTGAATTAAAAAGAAAATTTCATTTTTATTTTTAAATAACTAATTCACCAGCTCTAAGTCTGGGTTTGAATTTCATCACGATCTTAAAAACTGAAATTAAAAACTGGTTTTCATATTGATTATTGAGCAATGTTTATTGAAGCCGTTTTGAAATAAAATAATTTTATTTAAAATTCGTTGTGATTTTGAAACTTTTCTTCTAGTTCTTCAACTTGATCCTTTTCTTCTGCTTCGGAATAACAAATCATCATATTATCAGTAGCCTCGGCTGATGCAATAATGTAAACTCGTTCTGCGTTTCTAGAACACCTCTCGGTTTGGTATTTAATGTCATGAATTTTCTCTCTTATAGGTGCAGCATTATCTAAAGAGTCTCTAGATGCCTTCCATATACCGCGAGTACTCTTGTCTCCCTAAAAATGCAATCAAATCAGGAATCAATTATTACCTACTAATTATTTTAGCCTTTATACTTACCGATCTATCGACACAGTCGAAAAAGTTCAAATTATCTGATATAGCTTTACACTCTTCAAAGCTTGCGCAAATTGAATTCAAAGATTTCGTCGTCATCTCCCGATGAAGTTGTCGTTCATTCAGTAGGGCCAGAAGCTTTTCGTTTTCGATGTCTTTACATTGCTTAAGATTCCTTGCATAGGTTTCCAGGAGAGTTTGAAATAATTTCGAATAATATGAATGACATGAATTTATGCTCGACTCTAGATTTGAGGATACATTGAATTTGATCATTTCCTTCTGAAGGGCATCTTCAGTTTTTTGTTGAATGTTCAAAAATGATGAACTGACGAAATTGATTGCCTGCTGCAAATAATATATTAAAAAGTTTATTTGGCAGTTCACTTCTTAAATAAACATTTTTTCTTGTATTATTATTTGAACTTACATTGAAAATTCCTACTACCACAGTTAATGTTATCAAATGAATTTTTAAATTCATTTTAAATGAAAGTTGAAAATATTTTCTACCTACTCCGTACAATCTGTTTTTGAGGATTGCAAGTGAAAAATACTTTGTAATTATCAATCGAATTTTCGATGATAAGAAAAAGTTAGCTATATGCGCTTTAGGTCTTATCGTTGCAACCTCTTGAAATTAGTGCTAAAAAGTTTAATGGATTTTCTAGTTTTTGTTTTGATAACTATTTTATTTTGTTGGGGTATCTATTGTGTTTTATTACCTCTTATTAACTTTAATGTTTCCGGTTATAAATGATAAATCAATTGACAATGAATGATTTTTTTGTTGCACAATTAATAGGTAACGCAAAAGCTTAAGATTCATCAAGTTGATTAGTAAACTATTCGGTTTGATATCCCAGTATATACCTAGTGTTAACATTTGCTTTTATTTTTCTAGATAGATATAGATAGATAGATAGATATAATTTATTTGTTTATAAGACTTGCTTTTACAAATTGATTGACAATATACAGTATATAATTTCAAAAAAAAATAAGTTGGTATTTACATGTATTTTTTAAAATAAAAATAAATATACAATTTCAACAATAGCTAGGTATGTATATGTACAAGAAATATTTAATTATTTTTACAGCATAAAAAATTATCTTAATTAATTAGTTTATATGAAACCTGGATAAAATTAATCATTCATTTAATATAAATGCTCTTAGTTTGAGCGAGTTTACCACATATTTATAAACATTAAGAGCATTATTTTGGTCTTCGACAGCCAGTATGGAATCTAAATTTATTAAGTTAATAGATACCAGAAAAAAGTTTCTATATGCACTAAAAATGGGGCATCTTAATAGGAAGTGCTCGATTGTGTCATCTTCATATAAATTGCAAATCGTACAAATGTTTGCTGGGTCAAAACTGTGTTTATCACCGTGTAACACGATCCTATGGGCATACCTGTTCGCACACCTGATCTGAGCTATGACTTTGTGTATAAACGGTTTATTAGTTCTATTCAGGTAGAGAGCCGGCTTATATTCTGGCTCCTGTGTATTTATTAAGCAAGAAGCATAATAACAGCAAGAAGTTGAGCCATTTGCTTTCCTGAAATCTTCATCTATTAGGGCCCTCTTTTTGGTTTCAAGAATGCTCTCGTATGAACCTCTTATAATTTCTACGTTCTGCTGTTCCCATATCATCGGAAAATTATTTAATAGGAGGTCCTTAAATTTTGTTGCCCAGTTTGGGCGTTGATTGTTGTCATGCATTCTCAAAATTCCTGTGTAACACTTTTTTATCAGGCGGTCATCGGAGACATTTAAAAGTTTCACCCAGAAATTCAAAGCTCTTTTCGCTATTTCATATGCCAATGGGAGGGTTCCAGTTTCTACGCGAACTACGTTGCTTTGCGTGTTGTTGGCCAGTCCAAGTAATTTCTTTAAAACAGTTGTTTGAATTACTTCAATTTTATCTCCAGCTTCCAGGCCCCATATTTCAGCACAGTATAGGGCAGTTGATTTAATCGTTGCTTCATATACCTTGATTCGCCCATCCCAATTTTCCATACAAGAACTCCTCATAGTTTTATCCGTGATTGCCGCTGCTGTTCTTGCTTTTGTTTTGAAGATATTAATGGTTTCAGTCCATGAGCCAGTGCGATTCAGGTTAACTCCCAGATATTCAAAATTATCCACAACTTCAATGTAATCTTCTTTGTATGGGAATCTTTCCGGGCAAGTTGGGTTTTTTCTTTTGGAAAAATTCATAATTTTTGATTTTTCAGTATTCAATGTCATATCCTTTGCTGCAAAATATTTGTCTAGTGCTTGCAATGACTTTGTCAGCTCTAGTTCTGATTTTGCAAAAACGGCAATATCATCAGCATATGCTATCAATATTATATTCGTGTTCTCCGAAATGTCCACTCCAGTTATACCCTCATTCCTTAGGAATTCTTCAAGATCGTTTGTATATAAATTGAAGAGTAGAGCACTCGATGGATCACCCTGGAGTACTCCTTTTGTGATGTTTGAGTTTGCAGTAAGACCATTTGTAGTTCTAATAGCAACCCTGGTATTTGAGTATATGCTTTGAAAAGCACGAACTATTTTCCCACTTGCTCCAATAGATCTTAGATGCATCCATAATATTTCGTGATTCACACTGTCAAATGCTCCTTTAAGGTCAACAAAAACTACAAAAAAACTTCCTTTCGCTTTTGCAAGAGTAATGTCTGCAATCGCACGTATGATAAAGAGGTTATCAACGCATCCTCGTCCTTTCCTGAAGCCGTTTTGAAATTCAGGGATTGAATCCGTCTCTTCCGCCCATTCTTGAAGTCTGTTTGATAAGATTTGGGTGTAAACTTTCATTAGGGCATTTTCTATAGAAATGGGGCGATAGTTCGCTGGAATACATTTGTCTCCTTTTTTAAAAATCATTGTTATATTGGCTCTTAATAGTTCTGAGGAGTTTCCTTCTTCGTTATCGAACAGATTTTGAAAAAAAGAACGCAGATATTGAAGCCATAGGTTTGGTAGGTGCTTTAGGAACTCGTTTGGAATCTTATCTGGACCCGAGGCTTTGTTATTTCGTAATTGTACTATTACAGATGTCAATTCCTCTAAGCGTATGTCTCTGTCAAGTAATGCATGATATGTATCAGCAAAAAGACTGTGCTCGGTCATATTTCCCCCATACATTTCTGCTAGGTAACTCTCCCAAACTTCTTTTGAAATGGGGTTTTGTGTGTAGGAGATAGTTTGGATGCTTTTGATTGCACTCCAAAAATCCTTGCTGCTTTTTGTATCCTGAAGTTTTTGAGATAGGTTCACATTGTACTGCTTTTTAGCTGATTTTATTGTATTTGAGTATTGTTTTCTGCTAGTTATGTAATCAGATCTTTTTCCTAAGCTGTTGGGGTCTTTACAGTATATCCTCATTTTTTGTCTCATATTTCGTTTCTGTAATCTACATTCGTTATTGAACCATTTATTCTTTTGGGGCATTAGTGCAGAGTTTTCCCTATAGTATTTTATCATATTACATTCTTCGGCAGCATTCTTAATGCTTTCTACTATTTCTTGATAATCCATTACATCTCTCGACCGTTGTAAGTTTCCAGCTTTGATTTGCATACACGAGATGTAGTTTTCTGCTGCAGTCGGATTCCAAACAAGCTTCCATTCTGAATTCATTTGCGGGGCATTGTGGAAACTTACTGTGGAACAGCACATAAAACTTAAAATACAACACATATGATCAGATTGTAGCAAAAGCGCAGATACTTCGAAGTCATCAATGTCAAATGCCGCTTCCAAATTTACCCATACAGTATCCACAGTACTTCGACCTTGATGTGAGTCGAATGTGAAGTTGCCATACGGGTCACTTCTACTTCTCCCATTTATAAGCAACATCCCAGCGCTTTCAAAAATCTCACCCAACAATTTGCCTCTCCTACTTATTATTGTGTCTCTACTTCTTCTTGTGTGAGATAGTTGTGAGCTTTCTAGCATGTCACCGTCTAGTTGGTTCGTGAGTCCGAAGCGAGCATTTAAGTCTCCTCCAATTATTATTGTATGTGCGAAGTAATTTTTCCGTATGAACTCCAGTTCGTCTTCTATTAGTTCACAGCATATTTTATCATCCATCTCCTTCGACGGGCACAGGTAGGGAAAGAATATTATATACTTCGATCGCTGGTAAATTACTTCTAGCACTATCCATAAGTTTGTTTTACTGACCTCTCGAAGAACATTGAATTTTGACGGATTTTTTACAAAAATTTGCAGTCCACCTTTTCCTCTTCCTTTTGCTTTATCTTTAATGGCACCTGAACAAAACATTTTATAGTCTTCAAACATTTTAAATGCAGTTTGCTTTGTATGATCTAAAATCCAGGTTTCACTTAAGCATAAAATATCAAAACTAAGTATTAAATTTAATTCAATATTATCTAAATTATACAAATTTTTAATTCCATTTACATTCCAAAAGCTAATTTTAAAGTTATTGTTATGGGACTCCCCTACATACATTCGTTTATTTTCTTTTTTTGTATTGTTTTTCTGGAGCTATGCTGAATCGTTTTGCTGTGAGAGCCTTCTATGAAAGAGTTCTTCATCAACTTTTTCTTCCCTGCCGTCATGGGACCTGATTGGAGTGAAGAACTTATCGATCGAAAGTGTTGCTGTTGATTTTTTTTGTTTATTTTTCTGCCTTTTGGGTATGCCTGTATATTGAGACGATGTACTCTGACCATGGCTTTCAGACGGGGTTGCATTTTTTTCATCTGGGGATCGGTTTCTTTTTTTGCCTCCAAGGTCTTCCCTCCTCTCTTCATCTTCCAGCTGTTGTAGCGTAAAGGCTTTCTTATTAATAATGATTTTGTCATATTTGATGTTGACATCTACTCCATCCTTTCTGAAATCTTTTGCCTTATTTCGTAACGTTCTCCTTGTATCTGCTACTTCTTTACAAAAATCATCATCAATGTATATTTTTGAGAACTGTGGATGTTTTGCCAAGATTTTTTTGTTTCGCATGACGATAAGCTTGAGCCTATAAGAAGTAAGTGCAACTTTAATAGGGCGGGGATTTTGGTGTCGCGAACCTATACGCATGACGTAGTCTATATCTGAAAGTGTGATTTTGTTGTCTGCGCAGGTGTTTAAGAGCATCAATACTACAATTTCTAGCTCTTCGGAACTACTTTCTGATTCAGTTAGACCTTTTACAATCATATTTCTCCTCCGGAGTTCCCTATCCATAAGAGATACTTTTTTGTCTACAGCGAGTATTTTTTCTTTTGAAGCAGTCACCTCCGTTTGAATTTGTGTAAATTGTTCATTGGTGTTTCGGTTTACTGCCGATACAATTTGTGCTTGCATGTTTTCAAGGTGTTTTATAAGTTCGGAATTCATTTTAATTCTATTAAAAATATATTTGCTAATGTATTCTATTTTTTAATAAAACAAGACTAATTTTTTTCTTTTAGTGTACCAGGAAGTGTATACGCAAACCCTTTTGTCGATGGTTCTGTTTTCAGATTAGTATTTTATAATATTGTATACGCAAACCTTTTTGCCGATGGTTCTGTTTTCTGCTAAGTACCTTACGATTTAAGAAGACTATATGTGTCCCTTTTCTATTACGATGTGAGGATGGCTTCGCTAGTTGTTGAAAAGAGTGTTGTGATCGATTTACTCAATTGGAAGATCCCAATCCCAGCATCAATTAGGTTTGTGCGTGAGTCATGAAAAGAGATCCACATCAAGAAATTATTTGAGTAGTATTGGTAAACACCTCGGCAGAACACTACTAAAAAGAACTCACCCATAAAGGTAAGGCAAAAACTGATATATTTTTTTGTCAGTCTGCCCTCAGGTCTCGTATTGTGATGTTGATATCAGCGAGCTGTAGGATGATGATGTATTCCGACACAATTTGCAATTAGGGAGTTGGTAGTTTATGAGAGATGGACTCGAGTTTATGTTTGTTGCAGCATGTAATAAAAACAATGTGTATGTGTGTAGTTTCACATTTGCTTCAAATGGCAGAACATATACTAATATGATTTTTCACTCACCATACAGGGAGAAACAAAACAGTTTCACAAGAGCGATGAAAAGTGATGACAGTAATATATACACTTCACTCAATGTTGATAAAATGTTTGATTTTTTTTTCTTTTGTTTGCCTTTTTTAATACTTTTGATTGATTTTCAATTTTAATAATTATGAATTGAAACAATTCTATGGGCACTTTTTAAGTTATTAAATTTGATGCTTTATGTCACTTTAATCAAATAATGAACAATTAGTATTTATAATTATGATCTATTCAGTTAAAAAAAATAAAAATCTCAGGAGCTATTCTATTCACGGGCAGTCAAAGCGGAGCCAGAGTTGCCATTTCTATTCATATAAAAAATATTATAAAAAATTATAAGATTTTAATAAAACCTGACATTGCAATGATAGCAAAAAAGTTAATTCTTTTATTTATATATTACAGTACATGATGGACTATATCATCAACCAAAAAGGTCTTCCATCAGCTAGTTTTACCCCTAACCATCTACTTTCAGTTATGCGTACCAAGTTGGTTGAGGTCATTTTCATTCTGTCCATACTATTTAACAGAGCAAAGTCTTCCTAGAAGAAAATCAGGGGTAGAATGAAAGACTCGTCAACGTAGTGTGTCTATATGCTATGTGTTGCAGCCATCCAACACTGCTGTATTTTCAGCTTTTTTACTAGATCTAAATCGCTGTAAACCTAAAAAGCACGTCATTGAATATTTCCTCCCATTTTTCATTCGATGCAGTAATCTTTGGCGGAATGACGTTTTTTCACGATTTCAAACATTTTCAGAGTATAAATAATTTTTTTATAATACAAGTTCTATTGTACATATTTTATTACTGAAATAAATCAACCAAAGTAGAAGACTTAGCACTATTTAATTAGACTTGTTGAATTATTGATTCAAAATAGCTTTCAGCAACGGTATGTTTATTGTGAGGTGAGTATGCTAAAAAGAGGACATTTTGACTGAAATATCAATAATTCCGTGGCACTCGTATATTTGGAACAACGGCGGCCGAAAAAATTTCAGTGTTGCAAACAGAGCGATTCTATCATCGATTGTATACATGTGATTTTTTTTAAGAAGTTATCAGTTCTTTCATCGACAAATTTGGCGAGTTAAAGTTATGCGTTCGCTATTACATATCACGGGCTCTTACACATGATTTATTATTTATACATTTCAACGATTCAACAAAGTTTAATGCGTGAAACAGATTAAACTAGCAACAGCACCGTAAACAGCAAACAGCTCGCTGGCCAGCAAAAATTTCTCAAACACATTTCCAGCTTGCCACCAGCAACAGCAGTAACAGCACCTACATTTGTATCTTGTTTGACGTTTCAAATCAAAGCATTTTCTTCGTAGTAACACACCAGCAACAGCAAATTTAGGACTTAGGCCTAACGGCGCCTTTGACGTTACTGTTGCTGTTCTTATATCTGTGTTGCACAATTGAAATACATTGGTTCTAAATTAATGGCGGCCGCTGTTGCTGTTGACGGTGCCGTTGCTGTTTCAATCTGTTTCTCGCTTAACTGGCTGAACAGAATAGAATGACGGAACTGAAGCCGCAGGCGGAACTGAAAAAGCTGTCAAAAAGTGTCGTACGTTATTTTTTTTACATTTCCACAATGGAGCTGTACAGCTTTGAAAGTTTTTTGAAGAAAAACAAAAGAATATTCTTGTGTACAAGCTCACAATTCACATTTTTTGTTTCCAATAATTTTCCTTTTAATAAATAATTTTTTTCGCGATACAAATAACCACAATATTTTTTTCCGACCCAAAAAGTTGTTTTTTTTTTTCATACAAATTGAAACGTCAAAAGTGCCGTACGTGAAAAGTTAAAAGTTGGTGAACTCTTCCGTCTGCGTCTGCAGCTCCGTATGCGTCTACGTTCCGTTGTGTTCGCAACATTGAATTTGCGTGTATTCAATATTTTGACAGCTATTCCAGCTCTGGCTCCGTCTCCGTCTGCGTCACCATTCTGTTCAGCCAGTAAGTTATGTCGTCGTTATTAACATGAAGTTAGAGGTATCAATCGTTTTCATTAAAAAAAAACTCGGCCTCCAACTTGCTTCGTTTAAAAAACTGAAAAAAAACGAAAGCACCCTCCACTTTGATTTCAAATACAAAAAGAAATAAAATTGAAATAGTTTTGGCTCTAAAACTTGTCTCTTTATAATCAGCTTTACGTTTTCATTCATTAGTTATTTTAATAATAATAAAATAATCTTTAAAATGAAGATAATAAACAATATAACAAAAAAAAAATGATAAGGATTTCGTTATTATAAGTTTTGGCCTTATACTTTTTAATAGCAAAAAAGTAACACCGTCATGGTCTGATCTTTAGTTAGAATGATGTCTAACCATGTAAGAAAATAGAATTGGGTATACTTGTACATAATATGTAGTTATTTTTTCATCTAATAAGATTTGTTGTTTTTTCTGTTATCTATTGCACTCAATAGAACTTGAGATAGGATGTTCTTATGAATCAAAAGCCTTTAAACCAAAATATCAGTCTTTCGTCTAGATCTGGTACATACGTCTGATTTTTTCCTGAGTTGATTATGATGATTGATCGCCCAATGAATACTATAAATTTTTAACCTCAAGCGGTGTCAAAAATCGAAAACTACACAATGGTAATAACAATTTTCATCTATAACTCTGCGATTTCAAGAGAATTAATAGTCCAGTCGATAAAGGTTTTCACCTGGAAAAAAATCCAACACTTCTGAAACTTGGCACACTTATTAAGAGAGGCCTAGTGATAAAGTGTAAAAATTAAATATTTCACTTTCGATTCTCCTGATGGGTGTCCAAAGGATCCGACACGAGATACGTCATGAAAATCTTGATTGCACCGATATTTCTGAAGTGCTCCGTAAATAAAAACAAAATATTATCGACTTTTCTGTTTTCTATTACTTACTTTTTAGACTTCTGAAATGGGGTTTGGTTTTGGAGGAGATAAGTATAAAGTATTGAGTGTATGCTAAAATATGGATGCGTATAGTAAGATCCTCAAGAACTGGAATAATAGAATGCTAGTACTAGCGCCATATTTTTTACTTAAGAACATAAAATGTAGCGGTTATTAGAAAATTAAAAAAAAAAAATGCTAATTTAAGAGGCAAAATAACTTTATAACTATGACAGATATGAAAAATTTGGTTATAATCAATTTTGTAGGAAATTATATAAGCTATTCGTTTGTTGCAGACTATTTTTTGATAGGACAGATAGTTTCTAAGTTAAACATGAAAACCCAAAAAAATCGACATGTTACACATTCCTGCCGCTAGAGCTCGCCTCGGATTCATGGAGACTTTTGAACACTTCATCACTAGGCCTTTCTGAATAAGTGTGCCAAGTTTCAAAACTGTTGGATTTTTTTCCAGGTGAAGGCATTTTTTTGCATTCCTTGACTGGGCTATAAATTTGCTTCAATTTGCTTAAAATTGTTTCTAATGACCCAATTAATTCTAAAAGACAGCTTTTTGAAGAAGGGAATAAAATCATATTCATTCTGAATTTCGCATGATTATAAAATCCTTTCGTTTTCAAACACTATAATGTAGTCCAGTCAATAAAGGTTGTCACCTGAAAAAAAATCCAACAGTTTTGACAGTGATAAAGTATACAAAAGTCCCATGAATACGAGATGAGCTCTACGGGCAGAAGTGTATCATGTCGTCTTTTTCGGTTTTTCGTGTTTAACTTTGAAAACTTATGAAAAGTAATTTGGTCGAAGTTTTTTATTTTGAAGTTGTTTTATCTTATACTTTTTGTCCTTGAATCCCTTTGGAACACAAATGCTATTCCGCAATATTAAGGAGCTCCTTAAGATTTTTGCAGAACAACAATTTTGAGATTATTTCCAACATCACGCTGGTATCCACTATCTGCTTAAAACCGAAGACATGACCCCAATTTTATAATTGGCGGAAGATTATTTTTTTAGCTTTGTGACCAAAAGTTTTGAAGCTCATTGAGCACATAAAAAAATGCATTTTTATTGAGTCTAAACTAGTTTTTCGGTTAAATTTGCTTTGAAAAACAGTCAAAAATATGGCCGTTAGTTTTTTGTTTGTTTATTATTTGCCTGATCCAAAAAGTATATTTTTCGATAACAGTTGAATATTTTAATTATTTTTTTCTAATTATATTTTTTTCCACTTACCAATACCACTAAGGTCATTCTCAATAAAAAATAAAATATTTCTTTACGTCGATTTATATGCTCGTGCTAGATTTAATCAATATCATTTGATAAATTTAGAAGTAGTAGAAAACCTACATATGTTTTGGAAATTATTATAGATCAAAAATAAAAAAGTTATTATTTAATAATAATTGAATTCTTTTTGATTATCATACACTCACTTTTGAATTGTTTTGTTGGATATATGCAATCGAATATTAAAACATGCAATTTATTTGTTCAATTCAAGATTAAAGATATTTTAATATTGCGTTCAATATTAACTGAAAGTTCGTCATATTACGTCATTCTTATTAATTTTGTAGATTAAGATTTTTTCAGATAAGAAAAGTAAACAAAAAAAAAAAGACAAAACCAAATTGACTTGACTACGCAACTTTTTGATAGAAAAATAATAATAAATGCAGTTAAGTGCTAATGAAAGCCATATAGTTTGAAATGTTCTTATCAAATTTATGATAAACCTTCTAACTAAAATCTAGCCTAGGTTAGAGCAGAATTGCTCATCAAAAATCAACCCTATATATGTATATGTAGTAGCCGTGGCGTGATGGTTAGTTAGTGCGATGGACTGTCATGCCGGAGGTCTAAGGTTCGATCCCCAGCCTCGCCACCTATTTATTTAAAAAAGAAAAAACGGCTACTGCCTCTTGCGAGGGATTGACAAATCCTCCAAGAGTATCTCCTGTCACAGAAAAGTGCCGCTCGTTAGCCGTTCGGATTCGGCAATAAACTGTAGGTCCCCTCCATTCCTGCAGACACGCACACTGGAATGGTTGAGAGTTGTAAGTGACTAGGCCCTAGTTTTTCATGAGCTGTTGTGCCATCAAATTTATTTATTTTATATACTCAGGAACTTGTAATTGTAAGGATGTTTAAGAAAGCTTATTAAGTTGACCTTTTTTTTTTGGTACTCAATAGATATTGTAAAAAACAAACTTGATTGATTTTACCGAAATTTGGAATCTTACAATTTTTTAAATTAATTAAAAGATAAAAGAAATTATTTTTCAGAACCAATAATAACATATTATTAGTAAGATTTTTAATCTTTACACTTTATGAGGAAAGGAATTTTTGTTGGTATATACATAGGAACAAATTTTACAAAAAGCCGTTACTAACTGTATTACATATCTCTTACAGTGCGTATGCGCTGTAGATTTTATAAAGAGTCGGTATTCATCGACCAAAAATTGCGTCTTAGAAAGGTACGACAGCCACAGCATCTAACTGATGAGCCCAACTGTCGTGCCTGGGCGAAACGCATTGGACTAAAGGTCGCAAAAAATCTTCCTTTTGAATTTAATTCAATACAGTCCACTAAAACAATAACAAAAATAATTTTCTTTTGTTTTTGTTATTTCTCTTCTTCGTATCTCTTATATCTCCGTTTTTTTGTTTAAGAATTAAACATAATTCTCTGAATCTGTTTATTTTAAATTCTTAAATCGAAGCTTCTAAAATGTTAAAATTATTTTGTTTTTGTCAAAATTTTCAGTTAAAACTTTTTTATCTATGTTTCTTAAGAAAATCTTCAAGAAGACAATATAAATATATTAAATTAAGAAACAGATAAATTTACCTAAGTATAGTTTATATCAAGCTGGTTCATGGCATGTGTGTCGCATTAACCTAAACTTTAATGCAAATACATATTTGACTTGTTACGTTACATAAATTCCCATAAAATGTTTTCAAATCTGGATTTGAGTATGTACTTTCAAAGGACTAACAAATACGTTTATTCAGCAAAGAGCAAAACTGTTTTTGTGAGTGTTTTTTTTTTATATGTGTTTTTTTACTATTCTTATACTTTTCCATTCGAACCTGGAACGGTAGAGATAAACCATTTCAGACAAAGTGCGTAGAAGAATGGATGCTTACTTAAAGTATTATGTTTGAATAAAATGAGAAAAATGCATGCATTTGTAAGTTGCCAGAGGAAATTGAAATAAATGCTTCGCTGCATTGAACTAGCAGGAATTGGGATCGGGAGGAAAAGCATAAAGTAAGGCCTAAGCCTTACGGATGCAAAAGTATAAAAAAGCATTTGTGCACCTGCAAGTGAATTGGGTTTTGTTATCTCGTATCTTAGAGTTATCCTGCTAAAAGTGCACTTCTTATTCACATCTGAGAAACTCCAGGAAAAGACCTTTAAATTACTGCAAAAACAAAAACAACAAAAATACTTTGGGTACCTGGAATCTTATGTGTCGTTGATTATCAAAACGGTGCTAAAGGCACTTTTTTCAATATATTGAGTGTGCTATACCAAAATTTGCGTATCGAAGAAAGTTATCAGAAGGTGAAAACATTTTGTTCCAAAACGAGATAATTAAAAAGTTATATCGTTTTAATTGTGAGTTTGGGATCAAAACGAGGTTATTTATGGGCACGATTTTCAAAAGGGAGCTAAATGTTTTTTTTTTCTATTTGATTTTACAGGCATTTTAGAATCAAAATGCGGTAAATATGTTTTTAACTAACAAAATTGCCTAAAAAAAATCATTTCACTACAGGGCGAAAATAAAATGGCCTTTTATTATTTTTTTAGTCAGTCTTGTGCAAATATCTGCCACAATTCAAACAAAATTTATAAAATAAAATAAATAAATTTTATGGCACAACAGCTCATGAAGAACTTGGGCCTAGTGACTTACAACTCTCAACCATTCCTGTGTGCGTGTCTGCAGGAATGGAGGGGACCTACAGTTTATTGCCGAATCCGAACGGCTAATGAGCGGCACTTTTCTGTGACAGGAGATACTCTTGGAGGATTTGTCAATTCCTCGCAAGAGGCAGTAGCCGTTTTTTTCTTTTTAAATAAATAGGTGGCGGAGGCTGGGGCTCGAACCTTAGACCTCCGGCATGACAGTCCATCGCACTAACCATCAGGCCACGGCTACTACCAACAAAATTTACTGCATTGAATTATCTTGAATATTTTAGAAACTACAGGTTTTCGCCCTTTTTCTCGGTTTCATGTTCCAATTTTTTAGCCTCTATTTGATAATCAACGACACTTATGTTTAAACGGGGAATCACTTTATTTCAAAGATTCAAATTGCAAGAACTGATAACGAAATTGTGAATTACGATAAGCCTGGGAATCACATTGTAGGTAATGAAAATTAGCAAACATAGTCACTATAAGAGGTTGATTTGATAATATTTAGGTCAGGATTATATTGTTTATCAGATGGTCATATAAATGTCAAAGATAGAACTACTTTGTGTACAATAGATTTTTCTTTAGAAATTGATTGATTTGTTAAAGCTTAATTTGGAATAGACTAACATTTCGACCGAAATTCTCCAAATTAAATCAACCTCAATTTGATTGATTTTGCAGTTATAGGATATATAATTTATTGTACTTAGGTAAAGGATTACTCATGCTTTTGAAATATTTCACAATACCCATTATTGGCTTCCTTATCGCTTATCATCAGGTAGCAATAAAAATAATTCATCAATGTTAAATTAGTTTTGAAATAGAAATTGAATAAGCTGTACATATTATTGTTATAAGATATTTAAACGGAACGTTGGCGAAAAATATAAATATATTTTTTTGTATACATTTATAAATATTTAACTATTGAGTAAATAGAGTCAACAAATCTAATTTTATTCCTTGCATCCTATTAACATAGAGATTATGCTCAAACTATCGATTCTGACTTATTGGATTTATAATACAGTTTATAAGCAAGAGAAATGATTAAAAACACAAAAAAGAGTACTAAGATGGCTTGAACTTTCTCTCGTTAAGGTATGCGAACATTAGTATTATAAGAAAAATGGGACTTAATAAATAAATAAAATTAAAAAAAAAATAATCATTGAAAATATGGGTCACTGTGGCGTATGTGGAATATTTTTATTTGGTCGAAAAAAAATCAATAATTTGCTTGCGACATACAGGAAAAAATAATTAAAAAATAACGGATACTTTAAAAATTATGCTATACCATTTTTTTAAAGTTAGAAATCCATTTTTTTATTAAGTAGTTTTTTTTTACGTAGTAGCCCGTGGCGTAATGGTTAGTGCGATGGGCTGTCATGCCAGAGGTCTGGGTTCAATACCAGCCGCTTTAACCTTGAGTTTTTTCCGGGCTACTGCCTCTTGCGAGGAATTGACAAATCCTCCAAGAGTATTTCTTGTCATATTGAAAGTGCCGCTTACCTTAGCCGTTCGGATTCGGCAGTAAACTGTAGGTCCCCTCCATTCCTGCAGAGAAAAAAATAGGTTCAGAAAAAAAAAAAATATAAAAATATATAAAAACACATATTTTTCAAGCTTCCCCTACCCTTCTGTAAAAAAAAAAATATATTTTATTTAAAGCAAAATCGTAAAACAAAATTAACGTATATAGAAAATAATGTAACATTTCAGAAAATTGAAAAATATCTCAAACAACGTGGAATTGAAGTTTGCAAAAGTGTAAACTAATAAATGAATAATGAGGTAAATATTACAAAAACAAAGAAACACAGAATTGTTTCGTATTTAATTCTGCATCATTTGAGATATTTTTTAAGTTTCTCTTGCTGACAGTTTTGGAATAATTTTTATTATTTTCAATTTTCTCCTAAGATAGAAATCGAAAATGGGGTAATTTTAAAAGTTATCGTTTAGGCTAACATTTGGTGCAATTTTTCCCCCAAAAATGGTTATTAGTGGCACCTCTCCTACGGAACTGTTTTTTTTTATTATTGCTTCTCTCGAAAACGGATCAACTGATTCATTCGTAATTTTGTCTATGGAGAATGGTTTAAAAGTTAAAATTATATTGGGAAATATTTATTTGGATTTCAAAAAAAAAAAAAATAAAATGTTTGTTTTAAATTTAATATTTCGAAAATTACTTAGTTGATTTTAATAAAACCAAGTAGTTTTTTAACATTAGGGGTACTCATGCAACGACAGGAAGCCCTGGTTAAGTTTACCATTTGGTTGGTGAACTGTCAAATTTGGTGTCGGAAAAGATTTACACAAATTGGGTACAATTCTTCAGCGAATTTGCTACGAAAAGTGATTTGGTAAACTTAACTTTCAAAAATATGGCTCACAAAATATCTCAGAGAAATAAAAAAAATACTTCCAGTGTTCTGTAACACTCACATCGAGATTAGTTACCAAATGAAGTAATATTATCAAAACAGCCAAATCCAGCAATTAACAGGTAGGCAGACAGACAGTTGCGGGATCCACTTTTTCACCCTTCTTTATTAACGCGAGGCAAGTTCTAATTAAAATCTTGGGTAACGAATTTTTTATAGGTATAACAGAAGTCACAAGTTATTTTTTTCACAAAATAACAACAAATGTTTTTTTTTTTTTTTCAATTTTCTTACTAGAACAAACAATCGGGTATACAAGTAGCACAAAATAGTATAATTTCGGTATCATATTTCTTAACTCATACTTTATTCAAACTTTAATTAAATTATGGTTTCTTAAATTAATCTTAATTTCTTATTTATTAGGTAATCTTTTCAAGCACTTAAATTGGTATATTCACTTTTACTTAAAGCATTCTTAAATACTTCTTCAATTGGCATTTCTTAAATCGGTATTTTTCTGTTCCTCTAATACTTCTTAAATCTTTCTTAAAGATGTCTTTTTTTTAACGCATTAAATCGGTATTTGGGTGACTCTTTAATACTTCTTAGGGCCTTCTTAAGGAAGTATTGTTAATTTTGCCCGTGGCGTAATGGTAAGTGCGTAGGACTCTCACGCCGAAAGTTATAGGATCGAATCTCAGCAACTGCCATCATTTTTTTTTTTTTCAATTACGCTTGTTTTTTTTTTTTTATTTAACGTTTTCGTGTAAGAAAGACAAGATAATATGTATGAATGGAGTACATTTTGTTGAATAAAAAAAAAAACGAGCCATTAATTAGACAAAAAGCTATTCGTACGTACTGCTTAAATATATAAATTGAGGAAGGAATTTTTCGTTGATACAACTGAAAAACTTATAGGTACGTTCTTTTCAATTAACTAGCTATTTTAGACATTCATTCGCATTTATCATCAGATTGGCGCAGTAGGTAGCGCAGAGGAATGGCATGCGAAAGATCTCGAGTTCAAATCCCGGTGGAAGCCCAGGTAATTTAAAAAATAGCTTCTTCAAATAAAATGTAAACATAAAAAATTTAATTTCATTAAAGACAAAGTTGAAAATAGAAAATAAAGAAGTAAATAAAATTAACCAAAACAAATGAATAAATAAAATGATAAATATAAAACAAATAAATAAATATTTTTTTTTTCAAAAGATATGCCACATCTCTTAAAGAAGGACTTAAGATGTATTTAAGAAGAATATTATTCTAATTTAAGAAGATTTTAAGAATCAAATTACCTTCTTAATTCCTTCTATCGGACTGCCCACTTACACCTTTTCTCTACTTAATATGTGGCTATGCGAAAAATCGCCCAAAAACAAAACGCCCAAAACCTAAAAATCAGAAATCGCCCAAAATTTTTCTTGGGCGATTCTTCATTTTACACTATTTGCGTAATGAAAGATTGCCCAAAAATTTTAATTGCAAAATCGCCCAAAACAGCTATTTTTTTTAAATGAAAAATCACCCAAAATATTTTTGGCAAAAAAATGTAAATGAAGAATCACCCAAAACATTTGGGCGAACTTGAAAAATGCAAGAAAGCCCAAAAAAATATTTTTAAAAACACCCAAAAAATAATGAAAAATCGCCCAAAAATGAAAACAGAAAAAAATTTATTTTGATGTATAATAAATGAAAAAATCTATAAAAAATATCGCCTTAACTAAAGAAATACAAAAGAATATCTAGTATTTTGGTAAACTGATTTATTTATCAAAAATAATTCAATTGTTTACATAAATACTTGGAGTGTACTAGGCGATGTAAACGCTTGAGAAGTAATAATTATTTAAATTAATTAAAAGTATTAGAAGTTGTTATTGTATTATTAAAAATTGTGAGCCCTGCTTCATGGCATTTCAACCTGGTGAGTGATCTTAAAAGATTTCGATTTGTTGACATAATTCATAATGTCTATTGAGATACGATAGGTTTAAAGAGACATAATTCTATAAGCAGCGCGGTCGGCGTGTGCGGGTGCAGCGTGGGCGGCGCGGTCACCTAAAGACACGCCCGTGCCGTACGCGCTGCCGACCGCGCTGCACCCGCACACGCCCGCATCAAAGATAAAAAGGCGGGACCAATATGGCGGTTTCTAATTAGTTTTCTTAAGTGACAATTTTTTTTTCAAAAAAATAGAGGAATTTTCGATGAGAAAAGCATATAGTCATTAGATTTTTTTGTGTTATTTCTATCTGTGCCAAAAAAAAATGAAACAGTAAAAACACATAAATTGTATAATTTGTGATTATATTCTATTTGAAAATTTACATTTTTAAAGCTGGTAAATTTTTAAATCATTTTTCCGATTCCAAACAGAAATTGTATAACTTTATTCTATAGGTGTAAGTAGGTACTCGTACATTCTTGCTGAGAATAACTGCATCAAAATTATCAAAAATTATCTGATATACATAGCTAGCTTCCTGCCATGGTAGTTAAAATTATTATTATTTTCCAAGCCCCCAGAGAGGAAAGTTTAAAGAATAAAAAATATTGCTATCCAATATAATCCCAAGGAATTATAGACTTAAAAACGGATTCGTGGAAGTGATTTTTAGCTTGCAGATTTTAAGTTCCACTGACTCGGTTTCAAATTTAAAAATCCTCTCTCAGAAAATCGTGTACCCCACCAGAAAATATGATTAAGTGTCAATAGCAAAGTGCACATTTGCAACCGAACACAAGCCATAAGAATTGTGAAGCACTCTCGCCTTGAACGAGGAGCAAATGGTCTTGTCTCTGGAGTTGTGAAAGTCCATTATGGGAATACAAACAGGACACTCACGAGAAGGCACAGGCAGCAACTTTTGAGTATAATATCCTTCCTGCATTAAAAGCAAAAGATACAAGCAGTAATAAAGAGAAAAGATGTTAAAAAAAAGGACTTGCAAGGATTATTCCAAACGAGACGATGACGACGATCTCCATTCTCCAATGGCAGAGTCATTTTCGCTCATTTTTATGCATGAAACAGAAACAAAAATTCTAATTTTCTACTGCAGTGATTTTGAATGAACTGAAGGAGCAGCAGCTTTCCTTTTACTGTTTTGTAGGAGCTGCGCTGTTGTGCCGGACCGGCACTTTGTATCCAAAGATGGAATCGGAGTTCGCGGCCCAAAAGGTGGTGGTGGCACTAGAGAACAGTTGTTTCTTCCATGCCATTTTGCTCAACCGATACCCGTCATAAACTCGACCTTCTTCACCCTGTCCTGTCCGGATGCTGTGTTCGTTTTTGTTTTTTTTTTATATTTTTGTTCTGCTCCAATCTTATTTTTTTATTTGATTGCTTTTCTCCTTTGGTTTGTTTTAGAAACAGGATATATCCGCAAACAAATACAAGGAGGCAAAAAAAAACATAGAAAAGCTAAAATCTTTTGAACGTGAAACGTGGTCATGCTTATCGACGAGGAAAGAGATTGGTTCCCCGTAATCTGCTGGCAGGTTCTTTAAAACGGAAGTTGGAGTTTTCGAAGGTGTATGTATTGGATTTGGATTCGGTAAATTATATCTAATCCTTCAATAAAAGATGTGGGGGTATATCCGGTCCGCGCGCGGTGTACTATTGCGAATAACAAAGTGGTGGTCCCTTTGGATTTATTTTATGCAGCTAAATGTTTTTTTTTTCTATCAGTTAGCTCAGTGATTGTGTGGTATTATGTTCTAAATTTATGACCAAATAACCGCAGAAGGAATTGAACCAGTTCGGCGATTTCATAAGCTTGTATAGTCATGGTTAAATGACTTTCGCAGATATTCCGGTCCTATTTTTTATTAATTTTTTTTTTTGCTGTATTGGTTCAATTTCTGAAATGAATGGATTCTTCAGATATAAAGTTTTTAAAATATCTGTTCAACTTTAACAACTGTGTTGAAATTTAATGTTATGAGTGTAGCCTAAACAGTGTAGCCTAACTTATCTCTGCACAGTCTTTTTTTCTGTTCTTCGTGCGTTTCAGGCATTGAAGTTTATAGCGAGCTAGAGTGTAAATCAATTGAAGGATTTACTCGAATTTTACTACACAGGACTTTTATGTATGTAGTTCTCATACTCCTACACATCCTTTCTGTTTAATGTACGTCAATATAGACTCATCACACATTGCTTTTGCTCGGCACATAACGCGCTGTGATGAATACACCTTTTTATGCAGATGGTTAGCAAGTTATAAATATATATGGAGTCATTACATGTGAGACTGTAGCTGGTCCATAGACTATGTATTGAAAATATATCGTCTGTATCCAACAAACGTCGATGTAGACTCTTCACAAATTGCTTGTGCACAGCCCATATGTGTTTATGTAGTTATTACATATCGTCTTTATCCAATACACGTCAACACAGACTCAGGGGATACATTTCGTACAGACATTTGACGGTACATAAATAAAATGGAAATGTATCTAGTACACATAAACTTTATTCAGTAAATAGAGATTTCGTGGTTATCATAAGCAAACTTCAGTGCATACTTTTACATAAATTTCTTTGTACTAAGCCCATACATTTTTCTTCCAGTTTTTTATTTAATTGCAAAACTGAAAAAAAGAAACAACTTCCCAGCACCTGTCCAAATAAGTGCCGTATAATTTTACAGACACCGAAACCTTATATAGTAGCCCGTGGCGTAATGATTAGTGCGATGGACTGTCATGCCAGAGGTCTGGGTTCAATACCAGCCGCTTCTACCTGAAGTTTTTTCTGGGCTACTGCCTCTTGAGAGAAAATGACAAATCCTCCAAGAGTACCTCTTGTCATAGAAAAATGCCGCTTACCTTAGCTGTTCGGATTCGGCAATAAACTGTAGGTTCCCTCCATTCCTGCAGACACGCATGCAGGAATGGTTGAGAGTAGGGCTGCAACGAGACGAGACCATCAGGCGAGAATTGTGTTAGTCTCGTCTCGGTCTCGTCAAAATCGAAAAATTTCAGTCTCGCCTAACCAAGTCTCGTCTCGATCTCGGTCTCGCCTTTTTCTCGTGAAAATTTTAATGTGCCAGTCTCGTCTCGGTCTCGGTCTCGGTCTAGGTCAAGGTCTTGGTCTCATCCTTAGCCTTGGTTTCTTTCGTGTTTTTTGGTGGTAAAAAGATGTAAGATAAGACGCCTGTTTAGATTGAAAAGATTGAAAAGAGTACGATATCTCGGCAGTTTGTTCGTAAGAAAAATGCGGGGTGTAGAGTCTTGTGTGAAGCACGAAGAAAATGTATAAAACAGACTCGTGAGTATGTTTTTTCTTTTGTTGTTGTTTTGTAGAGGTTTTTAATTCATTTAAATCGGAGTCATCCTTCAATGGATTTTGAAGTTCATGGCTTGACAGGTAGGCGATGAACTATTGACCTTTCGATGGGCTATCCAGAAGAACTGCCTGATTCGGATTGCCATTAAACAAACAAACATGCCCAATTCGATTCTGAAGATTTCTTATCATTCCTTGCGTTCGGTTGATAGTCAGATAGGCTATCCACCTATCCCAAAAATTTTCACATAGCTTGAGTTGTTATTGCTTCAGCTGACATCAGAGGGATTACAACAACACAAATCTATCCGGATAGCTTTAGATAGTTAGGCGAACGGGTCCATTGTATTTATGAAACAACACAAGCAGCCGCCAAAAGTAAAATGTTTTAAATGGCGGAGACTTACATGGAGAAATTAATATTAAACTCGTATCTTCAATATCTTCGATTTTTTTTACTAGCACATTAAATGTAACCCAAAAGGTCTAAAATCAACCTTTACCGCAGCAAAAAATAAAATCGGAAAACCTGGTTCCGGCGGGGAAAACAAAGTCTGAAAAATGAGCGATTTCTATTCCAACGACATACGTATTTTTCTCTGGATTTTCGCTGTGCACCTGAGTATACAACTATATACAGATGTGGTTCAATATTTTAACGTGCATAGAATATTTTATATTTCGCAAAAAGATTGTGAATATTATAAAAATTGAACATGAGTATCTACTAAAAAATAATTAAATAAAAAAATATTTCTTCTAGCGAAAACCCCCGAGACCGGCGAGACCACCGAGACCAGCGAGACTCTCGGCGAATTTCGGTGCCAAAAATACGGTCTCGTCTCGGTCTCGTCTTGGGTGCTTTTAAAGTAGTCTCGTCTCGGTCTTGGTCTCGGTCCCGAAACCGAGATCGATACCGAGACTAGTCTGGGTCTCATTGCCAGCCCTAGTTGAGAGTTGTATAAGTCACTAGGCTCTGGTTCTTCATGAGCGGTTGTGCCACCATTTTTTTTTTTTTTTTTTGAAACCTTATGACTTTTAGACCATATCGTATAATCTTCAGTGCGTTGGAATGTCACACCAAAAGGCCTTGTATCGAATCTCAGCTTCTGCCATCTGAAACAGAATTTTTCTTTTCTTTAGAGTGTTTTCTGTAAGAACCTAGGTAAAACAAATAGTCTCAACACTTTTCGTTGTTATACATGAATTACTAGCTGACCCAATGAACTTTGTTCCGCCTAAAAGTATTTAATTTTCGGCTCTGTAGTGTACTGACCTGATAGTTCAATTTGAATCAGACAAAAATTTCCATGGAAATCGGAAGACTCTTCAGTCGAGTTATGCACGTACGAACAAAAATTAATTTTTATATATATATTTTTAATGTAAGATTGGACATATATTCATAGCCACAATTTGTCAGACAGAGGAATCTGAGTGCGATCCGAGACGAAATTATAACACAAAACAATCAAATATTTTTTCCTAAAATTAACGGATTACTATAATTTTAAATGATAACCTTAACAAATCTCTATAAAATACATTTATTAGAACCAAACAAAAATTATAATCTAAAATTAGCACTTTTGTTTCTATTTTCGATTCAATTAACTAGACTAACAACACAAAATTTATAAAAAAAAAAATAATAATAACCATCCAGCAATGGTTTTTTCGGTGCGATAGTCATAAAGATTATCCACTTCAAAGATCATATCTATCAATTGCCTTTCAAGTGGATTTAAAAACGTCAGAATGATACGAATTTTTTTCTTATTTGGATAGCAACTTATTGTGGTGTGAGAAAGGAATTTAATCATTATTTATTAATGTTTTTATCAATCTCCTTTGTTTGTTAACAAAAACAATAGCCGTTTGTTCAAAGAATTTGTCCTTCTGCAAAGTTTACTTTTTGATATAGATAATTCTCTTCCTATTTCCTTGAATTTCATAAAATGTCTTAATTAGTAAAATAGCCACTTATCATTACTATTATATAAAGACGAAACAAATATTTTGTTTGTCCGCGTTTTTCTGAGAAAGTGTTCAACCGATTTACTTGAAACAAATTTTATAATTTTCCTTATTCTTTGAAGCATGTAAATAGATATTTTTTATTTGTTAAATATATTTGTTGAATTATATTAATAACTTTTAAGAAAATTTCGTACACTTTTTTGTCGAAGTTGACCAACATATTCAATTATGCTTTTAAACCTGCTTGATCTTTTACAAAAATGGGATTTTTTGTATAAAGTCAATAGTTTTATGCAAATTTTAAGCCCTAAATCATTTCTTAACTGTACTTACAAGCTGAGAAATAAATTTATTTGCAAATTATAAATTTATCAACTTTTTGTATTTTTGCATCTATGAATTCGATTCAATCGCAATGACTGGGTTGCTGCCTTGTTCCATTTCATTATCGTTCCGTCTTTTGTGCATTTTCTTTTGTGTATTTGCTTCTGAATCTCTGCCCACTCAATTGTTCGCTCATCCACTCATTTACATTTTTATTCCTCCTTTCATTCCACTCAATTGTTGATTTTTTGTAACGACGATTAGTGTGTTTGTTTCTTTCTTCTTCTTAAGCGAACTAAAATGTTACATACATACCTACATATTTTAAGTACGGCGGGCACCACTGCCGTGCGCAGTGTGTTTATTGTTTGCTTGCTTCTTCTGCAGTGAACCGGTGTTACATAAATGTACATATTTTGAGAGGAAAATGGGCAGGGCATTCAGTAGAAAGCTCCATGAAAAAAAGGTTTACTGAAAGCTGCTGAAGATTATGAAAATGAGTGAGGTAAGGAATAAAATACAGTGCAAGCTCCTTTAGCCGGACAGTGACGGTCGCAACATTGTTGTCCGTCTAAGGGAGTTTCCGTCCAAGGGAAAAAATAAAAAATAGTAATAAAAGGAAATGTATAGTTGGTATCATGAAACTGTTTCAGTGAGAGACTAAAGGTCGCAAAAAAAAAAATCTTCCATTTGAATTTAATTCAATACAGTCCACTAAAACAACAACATAAATAATTTTCTTTTGTTTTTGTTAATTCTCTTCTTCGAAAATAAAATTCTTTATTTGGTTACGGAAAGCATATGGAATAAATAAATAAATAAATTTGATGGCACAACAGCTCATGAAGAACTAGGGCCTAGTGACTTACAACTCTCAACCATTCCTGTGTGCGTGTCTGCAGGAATGGAGGGGACCTACAGTTTATTGCCGAATCCGAACGGCTAACGAGCGGCACTTTTCTGTGACAGGAGATACTCTTGGAGGATTTGTCAATTCCTCGCAAGAGGCAGTAGCCGTTTTTTTTTTTTTCTTTTAAATAAATAGATGGCGAGGCTGGGGGTCGAACCTTAGACCTCCGGCATGACAGTCCATCGCACTAACCATCACGCCACGGCTACTGCAAAGCATATGGAAGTATGTATATAAAATGTTTGTTAATAATATATTAGAAATTGCGGTGAGTCTCATAGAGCATTTGATATACTTTTACCTACTCATATTAATAAGTATATTCAAAGCTTGCGAAGCAACGCGAGCACGGGTCGACTAGTTACTCATAAATTCAATGAATATTTTTCAGCTTCTTATAATTGTGAACTATGGAAAACAGCTAAGGGACCATTCTCTGAACAAGAACTGATCTGAAAACAACAATTTAATTCAAACTCTTTACAGATATGAAAGTCTCAATTCTTTACTAGATTAGCTTTCACATTACTTAAACCATTGTGTCTATTTCTTAGATCTATTTTCACTTTCGGCTTCTAGATTCATATCAACTTCTCTTTAATAATTCTGTAAAAAGTTGTCTAAGAGAACAAAAACTTATCGTGGTTTACTTTGAGAAAATGGTTTTATAATTCGACTTAAGCGATACTTGTTTTTAATCTTTTTCTAAAGCTTCCCTGATACGACATTTATATCCAAAAGTATGACTAGAGTTCAATTTAAAACAAAATTTATCGCACTTTTTCTATAAGGGAAAGTGTGATAAGGATATACCACACTAAATGGCATAATGAACTTGAATTTGCTTCCCTGACGATAACGACACATAATTACGAAAGATTCTATCAACAAATTGCTACATCGTTTCTTTCCGCCGACAACCGACATTTTTACACTCAAACCGCAAGGAACAACACTATTATCATAGAAGACCAAGACCGTACTTATTTTGTGTATCTTAATAATATAGGTTAACTTGATAAGATTGACTGATGAGTTTTCATTATTGACGTTCCATGAAACAAGTAAACGGTCGTATACACCATCAGAACTGGAAAAAATGGATATTGCGCTTAGCTAACTACCAACCATGTATATACTTCTTATCAAACAACAACAAAGCATTGTCTGCATATTTTAACATCAAGCTATATGATCAAAGGGCAAATTTTAAGTTGAGTTTTAATCTGAGTACGGGATAAAGTAAAATCTTAGGTTACCATTTATGCTTTATTCCGAAGGCGTTTTTTTTTATCCCTTTCAATAGATTTAAAGTTGATTTAAGGTTGTTTAACTTTTGTATCTAAGCACATTTCCTACTTCTTCTTGTTAAATTATGGAGTATTCCACACCGCTGAATATATAAAACTACATAACTATTTTCTGTTGATGAAACTTATTAATTTTAGCGTGAACAGAATGTTTAATTTAAAAAAAACACGTCTATTTATAGAGAGTATTGCATTTCAGAAATTGAGTCAAGAGGAGGGATCAATAATATTCAAATAGTACCTTTTTCCATTTAAAAGACGACCTTTATAAATTTTTAATAAGGCAGGACAGAATCAGTAACCAAATCTTGTTAAAATAAGCACGATTTAATTCCAGAATTTTTCACTTCGATAAAAATACTTTCAAAGTTAAAGTAAAACACCGCACCTTATAGAGTCAGCTGTGCAGAAAGCCTCGAGGGACTTGACGACACCCATAAAGTTTCCTTCCCTTAAGTGTTAGTCCTGTCCTACAGCACCTCTCCAAGCTTAAATAAAATATTTCAGAAAAAAAATAATAATTCATACCTACCTTATCCCCCTATGTCTATATGCGCCCTAATGCAAAAATATAAGGTTGGCATTGGTGTCTTGTCAAGAGAATTTTCAAGGTTTTAAAGGTAATATCATTTAAAAAAAATATAAAATTAAATTTGGTGGAGCGACAATTCATCCAGAACAAGGACCTAGCAACTTAGGTGCCAGTTATAGCTTTCATTGAAATCCATCATTAAAACACAAATCAGTGAAACTGTGGAATTATTTTTGACAAGTCGATTATTGCAATTATTGAAACTGGAATAAGGTTGACGTTTATTGAACAAATTGCCTTATCTCTGATTGGTTTACAAATATCTTTAGCTAGGCCGGTTTTGTTATAATTTTCCATACTGGTGCTTTAAAAAAATAAACAAAAACTTGCTTTCAAAAGTTTTAAAAATAATTTGTTTTACTCGTATAAAGAAAACATAAAATAATGTATGCAATGAGCACATAAAATATGTAACTCCTACACATCCTTTCTGTTTAATGTACATCAATATAGACTCATCACACATTGCTTTTGCTCGGCAAATAACGCGCTGTGATGAATACACCTTTTTATGCGGATGATTAGCAAATTCTAATTAAATATGGAGTCATTACATGTGAGACAGTAGCTGTTCCATAGACTATGTATTAAATACATATCGTCTGTGTCCAACAAACGTCGATGTAGATTTTTCACAAATTGCTTGTGCGCAGCTGTGATGTATAAATTTTATTTTTGCGGATGGGTAACTGCTTTCAAATGTTTATGTAGTTATTACATATCATCTTTATCCAATACACGTCAGCACAGACACAGGGGATACATTTCGTATAGACATTTGACGGTACATTAATTAAAATGTATCCAGAACACGTAAACTTTATTCAATAAATATAGATTTCATGGTTATCCCATGAAATACTTTTTACATATATTTCTTTTTACCTCAGTGTAAAGTTTTTGTACCCTTTCTTATATAAAATGTGTGCTTTCATAGCTAAAGTCCAAAAAAATGAGTTGCAGAAACTGAAAAAAAAAAATATAAAAAAAACTACCAGTTCCTGTCCAAAGTCCCCTTTTAGCCCATATCGTATAATAGTTAGTGCGTAGGACTAGGAGTGTCATGCCGAAGGTCTTGTATCGAATCTCAGCTTCGGACACATAAAACAGATTCTTTTTCTTTAGAGTGTTTTCTGTAAGAACCTAGGTAAAGCTAGGAAACTTGGCTGTCATTGAAAACATCTCTGGTTCTGGTGCACTGCCCACAAGAATAATTAATTTTGAGGTTAGCGTTGATCATTGAACGGAATAATGACAGTGATGTGAACAGAATATGGTTGGAAAGCCACAATTCCGGAGATGTGCAGAATATACTTGAGACACGCATTTACACACTGTGGGTCATTTTTGTTTTTGTACTGTCGAACATTGCATGTTCAAAAAAAATTAAAACAATTTTTTTTCCTTCAATATTTACAAACAAATTGTTTGAATGTGTCGAAATAGACACAGGACGATACTAGTTGAAATAATAAAATTGATTTTGAAAGATATTTTTATAATATTACATATTTTTTTGACAAAAAAAATCAGCGAATAATTAATTTCCTTCATTTATCTACCAAAATGCCATCAATTTTCTTTCTATGTATAAATTCCTCCAAATGCAAACAAAATTTTCAATGATAGTTTTCAAGGAAAGCCATATCTGGATGGCGCCTTCATGAGAAAGTTTGGAAGCGCAAACAAGCGTGAACCAGAACCGTAGCTAGAGTTGAATTTAAGGTAGGGCAGCGGTGGTAACAGGTAGGGCGGAAGAAAAATGTCACTGATTTGAGAAACCAAAATTTTTCTTTCTTAAAGCCTACGAAACGAAATTTTTCGTTGGTCTCTAACGTGACAACGAAATGCTTACAAAAACTACAACACAAATTAACCCTTGAAAGTGTCACCGTTTGCAAAAACAAAAACAAACGCATGAAAATCATAGAAAACCATGTTGTGATGAAAGTACTAACAAATACAAACACGAATAGAGACCAAATTTGACTTTACCCCACACAAACTACTGGCAATTAATAATGTTCGAAAATAGAGGGAAGATCTCTCCAAATAATCTGCTACAATTATTGATTTCACTCATCGAACAGAGTACCGCACAATAAAAAGCAGAACGAAATTTTTCGTTTATGATTTCGTTGTGTCATTTTTGTGCGGGATTTTTCGTTTCGCATCGGCAGCATACTAGGTTGACGAGTCAAAAAAGTTTTGACAACTGTAGCTTCCTGTTTTGATGGAATTGAAGGACGTGAAAAATTAGATGAAACGTTTTGAATTTTTCAGACATTGCCCCTAAATTACCCCCCCCAAGCAACGGCCCGGCGTGAACTAGCGTTTTTCATTTTTGTTCAATTCTGCCCAAAATCGATAAAAAAAAAAAATTGTTGTTATTTTTAATAATGCGGTGTGAAGTTTTTAGGCGCACTCGAAATTTCAGAAAACAGACAGTAGCAGGGAACAGTCAAGATTCGGTAAATATTAACCTATCCTTAGGATTCAATGTCAATCACACTATTTTGTTTATATTTGTATTGCTATGCAGAAATCAAATAATTTAATAATTTGGCAAACCCCATCTTCAATTTGCTTTGTTCTAAAGTTGTACTTTTCCTTGTATGAAATACTAATTAGAAATGAGTCAAACTTCGACCTACACAATTCAGAAGTAGGTACAGACATCTGAAAAAAAAAAAAATGGACGTATTTGTCATCTTCTCCTGTATACTTCACGAGTATACTGGGTTCAAAGAAACTACGGTTTAGAAAGCCTCACATCATATTACTACATTTATACTTGTAAAAGACAAGGAGCAGAGCATCATTTTCTTAGAAATACATCAAGAATCGTTATAATATCCAATTTATTTTCACGGTAATGTCATGCGTGTAATTCGGCAAAAGCCGTTGATTTGTTAGAAGCCTAACATTTTTAAGAGAGATACCAATCTTAATGGGACCTTGAGATGAAGACACATAAGTAAGGAGCTCTTATAGAAGTCATAAAACGGGTAGGGAGTTAGAGAGAGGCATGAAAGAGAAACATTATTTTTTTGTTCGGCTTTAGAGATTCAATGATATTGAATTGATGGGATAAAACTCATTCGATGTAGAAATTTTAATATTTTTTGATATACCTACCGACTGTTTTTGATGTGATTTTTTTTGTTTTTTAATTGGATGAGTATACAAAAATTGTACTATTAAGGGCCACTTGCACAGAAGTTTTTTTTTTTGAAAGCAGTAAATCCTGATTTATAAATAATTGAAGCTATCTGACTGATAGATAGATAGATAGATAGATAGATAGATAGATAAATTCTTTATTTCATTAACATATTTTACAAAGAGTTTTCTTAAGAATAAAGACATGGCAATTCTGCCGTCTGCCTGATATGACATTTCATATGAATTAATAAAGAAAATAAAATAGAAAGTAAATAAAATCATATATGTAAATAAAATAATAAATACAAAAGAATTTTAAAGCAACTCATGATATTTTTTTTTTTAAACAAAGTAATATTTTTACTAAGAGTTAATTTTACAATTTTAATGATTTGAAACATAAAAGAAAGCAATTTTGGATGATTTGAAACATAAATAAAAAAATTATAGATCTATTTTTAATAAATTAGATATTTGAAAAGAAATGATTTCGTTGGTAGCTTACATCAATGTACAATTTTAATGATTTGAAACATAAAAGTAGACTTTAAATGGTTTTAAAGATAAAGTGAAATATCAGTTTTAAATGACTTGAACCACAAGAAAAACAAAAATAAAAAAAAATTGTTAAATGCAATAACTGACATAAATGATGGCCTAGTTAGGGAAAACTGTTACGGTATCTAAGTGCATGCTGGCAATATTTATTAAGATTCAGCCAACCGACTGCTCCATTTAAAATTTCATAAACTCGTTGTAAGGAGAGAAAACTTTCGCGGAAATACAACCGACGGATTTCTTGTAAAATTGGACAGATAGCCAAGAAGTGATTAATATCATCTGTATCCCTACTGTTACACAAGCTACAAATTTGAGGCAGATCATTACGATGTGGTATAAAGTTTAAATTTAGGATTTCAACTCTGGCTCTAAAGATTGTACTTATAATTTCAACAGAGAAGTCTCTTCGAAAATAGCTGACATCGGAAATAAGTTCGTGATTTAAGCGTCTATAAATATTTCTAGATGTCGAAGAAGTTGCTCTATTAAGATTTTCAGAGTACATTTTTTGATCAACCTTGGCGATTAAGTCTGCAAACTGATCGTGCCATTCGTCAACATTTGACTCTGATATAGACAGAGGGTAATCATGGGATAGGGCAAGCTGATCCCATTCCTTGAAAGGAGAGCCATTGGTAACGAAAAGTTTTTTTTAAGATAGCTTTATGAAGATACTGGTTACTTTTTTTCATAGTGTTACAAATAAAGTCTGCATTTGTTTTTAAATTATATATATATATAGGCGTAATTCCTGACTCAGCGTATATGGCATAATTTGGTGTCGAATTTGGTAGTTTGAATAGACGCTTGAAAAAATGCCTATGAAGATTTTCAAACGCTTCTAGTTGTATATACCCAAAAACGTGCACTCCATAGGACATGCATGCTTTGACTGTGGCCTCAAAGAGTCGATATTTAGATCCTTGATCGATATTTTGGTTTGCGAAGAGCTTTGGCCACATTATGTTTAGTGCTAATTTTGCTTCATTACTTTTTCTAATAGAGTGTTTAATAAAGCTAAGGTTGTGAGTTAACAAAAAACCCAAATACTTAAACTCCTGAACAACCTCAATGCGTTCGTTGTTAAGGGACCAACTTTCTTCTGGCAGTCTTCTGCCTAGTCTTGCTTCAAAAATGACTACTTTGGTTTTTTGCGTATTAACTTGAAGACCCCAAGTGTCACAAAAGGAGCTAAGCCTGTTTAGTTGCATTTGCAGCGTAAAAGGGTTGGTCGCAAGCAGAACCAGATCATCAGCATATAATAGCACCTTAATTAAAGTATTGGCAAAAAGAACTCCACCCGGAAGAAGATCTGAAATTTCGTCGATGAATAAGGCAAAGAGAAGCGGACTGAGGATACATCCTTGCGGAACACCTGCAGTTGTTTCGAACGACTCAGAGAACTCATTTCCATCCCACACCCTAGCATTTGAAGACGAAATGAAATTAAAATACATCTGCAGGAACTTTCGTGACAGACCTATTTGTGAAAGTTTGTAGATTAGAGCCTGTCTATTTACCTTGTCAAAGGCTGCCTTGAAGTCCACAAAGCAGGTGTACAACTTTTTCTTTTGGTCAATGAATTTTCTGGCAATACTAGAAAGGCTAAAGATATGATCCAATGTCGAAAAACCAGGACGAAAACCAGCCTGGAACATACTAAGACGTTGGTTATTCTCAATCCATTCTAAAAGTCTTTGGTACAGAATTGCAGAAAAAATCTTTCTTATTGAATTTAAAATTGAAATCCCCCTATAGTTCTCAGCAATATTTTCATCACCTTTCTTAAAAATCGCAAAAATCAAAGCTTTGTTAAAACTATTAGGAACACACGCGTCGTTATAAAGCTTGTTGAAGAACAGCACAAGATAATTTTTGAATTCTACAGTACTATTTTTGTAAAATTCAACAGGTATGCCATCTATACCTGGAGCTTTACTATTTTTCATTTTATGAAGTGTTGCTTCAAGTTCCAGAAGAGTGATAGGAGAATCTAGCTCATTAATTACAACGTTGGGCAATGCGTAATCAAAGGTATGAAGAGCATCTTCAGCCGACAAAAGAGTTTTAAAATGAGCTGCTGATGTTTCAGCTTCGAGAGTGTTCCTGACTGATTAGGGGGTTCACATTCAACGACCATTTCGCCGACGTCATTTGAAAAAAAAAAATGCAATGAGCAAACGATTACGCGTAGGTATTTAATTTTTTGCACCAATATTACCGCACTATTTTCGTTTTTTTCCGTTTTTAATTGTTGTTTTACTTCGATTTCAACGCGTGCTACTTAATTCTTACATAAAAAATAAAAAAAAGGTGGACAATTTAAATCATCGGTCGTTAGACTAGTGTTCATATTCACTACAACGGTCGACCGACCGAGCAAAATAATAAAAAAATTTAACTACACAAAAATTTGATCTGATGATTTGAAAATTTTAAATGATCTTTTTTTAGTAGTTTTTTAGAATATTTTTTTGAAGGTGTTTTTAGTTGTCGACTAACTGACAGAGAAACTAATATTATTCTGAAAACAGTCCAGTTTAAGTGATAAAACCTTATCCCGATGAAAGCGAATACTTGGGAAATTATGTACATAATAGCTTAAAAGGTAATATGGTATTAAATGTTCTTTTAAGGACTAAATAAGATAAATTAATTTTTGGTTAATAGGTAGTTCGATCAAGAAAACTGTTGACATTGGAGCTTGATTCATAAAAACGCTTAAAATGTTATTTTAGCGTAAACAATTTTGTTTATACATTAAAGCATTTTGCAGAATTAAAAAAAAATTACAGCTTAAAATGAGTTTTCTTGAAATTTTTACTTTTTTTTTCGGCGCAATATTTTTATTTGATCTTCTCTATTTTATACTAATTCAAACGAAAATAAATCGTCCGCAACATTCTAAGATTAATTTTTTTCAAAAACTTGAAATTTCGAACCTTTTGGTTTTCGAACCTTTGTATTTCGGTACTTATGTGTTTCGAAACATTGTCTTTCGTAACTTTGTCTTTCGAAACTATTTCTTTTCGAAACTTTATCTTTTCGAACCTTTGTCTTTCGAACCTTTTTCCTTGGAACCTTTGGCTTTCGAAACTCTGACGGTTTCCCAAATAAAATCACGTTGTAGCAAAATATTTGTTCTCTATCTAAGTTTTAAAAGTTATCTTCTCCTCGTTCTCTGGATAAATATTTAAACTCTGAATAACTCTCACGTCAAATTTTAGAATTTCTTACGAGAATTAGAAAGCAAGTCAAAGCGTTAGAGTTTGTTTATTTTTCAATGTGTTTTGTGTTTGTTGTGTTGGTGATTCTGAGAAAATTATTCTTATCCGCTTGTTATTTATTTTCCGTTCGTGCAATTAAAAAACGAGAAGTTTTTTGTTTTATTTATTTAAACTGGGGTATTTATCCTCAGTTTAATGTATTTATCCGTTCGTTTCGTGCAAGTGGCCCTAAATAATATTATGTAAATCTTAAATTAAGGCATTCAAAACAAAAATATGTGCACAAGAAGGTTTATAAGTCAGTGAATATAAATTAGAACTTTTTTTTTGTAATTCAAAGCTCCAGTATGATGTGATGGTGCCAAAGCCTTGAAACTGAAACTGCGCGTTTGTTTTAAGAGAAACCTCTTTTTGACGAGAATGTATATACTAATGTTTAATGTTTTTATTTAAACTTTTGAACTGATGTTATCAAGAACTATTTCAAATCTTATCAAAAACTGTTAATAACCGTACCTGTTTTTTTTTTTTTCGACTTTCTCATTGTTTTTGTATTTTTTTATTGGTTCCTCAAAAACCAAGTGCTAAGTTCTTGAAAATTAATTTTTACCTGATCATTAATCAAAATTTTAGTACTGGCTCTAGGTATCTACCAAAATTTTCAAAAAATAAAAATATTTTATAAAATTTTTAAATAAAATTTTAAAGTCATTAATTAATATTTACTAAACTGAGAGCGATAGCAACCCTTGATAGGTAGATTCCCTATATCTTTATCTTTAGACTCACAAAAAATAATATATTTAATATGTACCTATCTACTACTTATTTTTTACGAAATAGTTTTAATAGTAATTATTAAAACTTGAACAAAAACCTTATGATATTTTTAAAACTATCAACTCTTTTAATCCTGGTAGCAAAATAGTATCATGTTCAAATGGAATAGGTTTTGAAATAACATGGATAAGTTTTAGCACAAAAGAATACCTATTAGGTACCTATCTGTAGCTTGGATTCTATTACACAACACTAAATCTTTATATTGCTCCTGCATCCTACAGTTTCAACTTATCCAAAGCTACAAGTTCTACCAACTTCACTAAAACGTTTAACTGAAAGAAAGAATTGACATCGTTTAGACTCCTTAACTTTGAATTCACTGCTTCTTAAATGAAAGGAGACTAAATTTCCGGCATGTGGATCAGGTTACTAAATCTCTATCCTCTGTTGTTTTCAGTAAACGATGCACAAATGTTTGCACTATCATCAAAGGCAAGTGCTTTTATTTTTTGCTTCTTTCATTTTCCTGTCATCTGATTTTTCAGATATGTCCTGATTTTTTTCCGTCATTATCTACAAAGTTACCCAAAGATAGAAAAAGGAAAAACTTTTATTATACCGAAAATATTCGTTCAAAAGATTAAGAGACTGCGAAGGCAAGCAAAAGTTTAAAAAATACCTAGTAGTTTTCTATTGAATAAAACGCATCAAATTAAAGGGACTTATCATGAACTTAAAATGTGTAGTATGTACCTAGTTGTTGGAGAGATTCTTCTACTTTTCTTACTCTGAGCTACAAGAAACAATATAGTAAAAGGCCACCACAAAAATTCTTGGTGGTTAAAAGTTTTAACATCACCAATTTCAATCAAAATTCTTTGTTTCACTAAATCTTGCTGGTAGGGTAAATGTTAGCTTAAATCACTGTTCTAGAGAGTTTAAAGGGAACTGTTTGTTAGTTTGAAATTGTTTAGGAGAAAACCACAATGACACAGGGTGGTTTGGGAAACGTTAAGAATCCTAAACCACATTTTCAAAAACTACTTTGAAAAAGAATATTAATGATACAATTGAAGTTGATATTAATTACCAATATGCACGACTGGTGACCGATTTAAATAAGCCCTTTTAACTATTTAACAGGATTTTAAATCTTTTAAGGACGTTTGCTCCATACAAAATACGTCATTTAGAAGTTTAAAAGCATGTTAAATATTTGCGAAACCGAACATGGATCTTTTAGTTAATAACTATGTGATGCAGCATATCAAAGATATATTTTAAAATCTCAGTAATGAAATGATATCTCTAACAAAAAATGCACTGCCAATATTTTGGGTAAAATTTTGAAACACAATTTTCTTACATCTATTTTAGATTTAATAGGTACGAAGTTTGATCAAAATCTTTTGAGGCGTTTTTGAGAAAATAAAAAAAAAATTCCTCTAGGGAATGACATAAAAATGCCTTTAAACAAATTTCAAGCAACGGTTAGGAGCTAATACGCGGAAATCATGTACCACACTTGCCCCACTGCTCCCTCACCGTTAGCACGCCAGAATTAGAGTCAAATAGCGTAATGACGCCAAAAAATATGTAATCAAGCATTTAAATTCGATAACGAAACAAGACGGACAAGAAATCCATGTGCCACAAGGGCGTTCTACCAATATTATTTATGTTTTTAATATTCAATGCTCCCATCAATTTTTAGTCAAATACTAATAACCACATGTCAAAATGTATTCTAGTTTCTGAAACAATTGAAAATAACAAAAGTAAGTTTTCCTTAAATTCGACTTCCATCCGTTATTTTGTTGCTCCAAAAATCCTATTTCTACTAATTAATTAGTAAAGTAGATTTCGTTATTTTCAATTTTCTCAAAAACTAAAAGATTTAGGCATCTAATTTTTAGATGCGCCGCCGCCCGTGACCTTTAAAAAATAATCTTTAAAATTCTTTAAACCTAGTATACAGTTTCTCCTCGAAAAAAAAATACATGTACTTCTTATGGGAGCGATTTAATCGCAAAAAAAAAATTTCTGCTGAAAAGGTTTTTTTATTGAACTGTGAACTATCCTCAGAAATAAAAAATTATACTCACCACGATTCAAAAAAATTTAGTTTGTGCTTACACGGTGCCTCAAGAGTTATGACTCTTTATGAACATAAATGATTATGAAAGAGACAAAATATCAGATAGTCATGACTCTTGAGGCACCGTGTAATATTCGACTAAAAACAATTTTGTTTCACCACAGATATTTTTTTCAGGAAAAAAAGATTTTTTATTTTACCACAATAGTTTTTTTTATTCAAAAGAACTGTATACTAGGCTTTAAACAAAATAAATGGCTGGCCAATTACTGAAATCAGCTGACCATTTCTGATGTTTAATATATTCTTTCCGAATATCACAAAAAATGCACCACACATGCCTGCATATGTAACTGCGGGTATATGGTCTTGAATGTGTGGTTGCACATGCGGCATGAGTGATTTCAAAATTTTTTGATATTTTCTTGTTTGTGCATGCAAGCATGTGTGGTGTGTGTGCTACATTTGCTTACAATTTACATGAGTAGTGTAGGGTCGGAGCCAGCGTTGCCATAATGTAACCGATCGGGCCATTTGGCCCTCTGTTTTTCATTTTGGCCCTTGGCCCCGGGCCACCAAGAAATGGCCCGCACTTCGTAATTTATTTCAATTTTAATTTTTATTGTATTTTATTCCATTTTCGCTTTATATTTATTTACTGCTTTGATATAAATTACAATGTGGCTGTAAAACGAACAGCCGTTTCGACCAAGATCCAGATGTACAACAACCGTGGTTTAGATGTGACTTCAAACTTTAAAGTTTAAACCCACCGATTTCAATGCATTATCTGAGGTTCAATACGGTTCAAGCATGTTAGTGCCAGTTGTACAAACGGGGTTAAATATTTAACCCGTCGTTCAGGAAATTTAATTCGCCAATTTCGGTGGATGAACTGAAGGTCAGCGATGGTTCAATGTTCAAGTACGTGATATTAGCTAAGCTCATGCCTGAACCAGCGCTAAACGTCAGTTAATCCGCCGAACTAAAAATCTTGAACCACGAGTTAAATATTGAACCACGTTTGTACAACTAGCCCTTGTTGGCTTTACCAGTTCATTCGCTAAAATCAGTGGGTTAAAATTGCTGAGCAAAGGTTTAAATGTTTTAACAATACAAACATTTTTACAGTCGAAATCTCCGAAAAAAATCTCAGCTCTTAAGTGAGATTTTTTGTCACCCTTAAAAAAATCTTTGAGCGCTCAGATGTTGCTCTCTAAACTAGATAACAGATTTTGAGGAAATGACCCTCAAAGTGGCCCTCAATAATTTTTTCTTTTTGGCAACGCTGGTCGGAGCGTGATTGTGCATTTTTGTATTTGCTACAATTGCTACCTTTGCTTACAATTTAGTGGTTGAATCGTGATTGTGCTTTTTTGCATTTGCGCATGCGCAGGCATGTGTGGTGTATGGGCCCTATAACAAAAATTGAATTAAAAAGAAGATAAAAGAATAGATATCTGGCATTCCGAAAAAGTATAGCATGGCATTGTATAGGCACATATTACCGCCAGTTTACGTCAGTTTTTTTTCGAGAACCTCCCCTCCCGGATAAATGGGGGGGGGGGGGGATAGACCCCCCTTTAATATGATTCTTTTCTTGTCTCAGCCTATGCTACATGCTCTAGCTTTTGTCACACCTTATGTGAATCACAATTTATACATATAATATTATATTAGTTAACAAAACAAAATTAATCGGCCGTCGCGACGTCAGTGTCAATGCGTCGTCGATGCTAACAGGCGACACCCACGAGATTTGGATTTTTTATGATACGTAACGCGTTTGCCGAAATAGTTGTTCGTACGACAAAACAGAGTTAAACAAAAAATATACTAGAAAATTTTAGTTTAAGCTTCATATTTTTAGCTTTCATTTGTTTATATTTTTTATATTTATGTGTCGGCCATAGATAGCTTTAGCTAAGACTGAGTTTTAAGATGAATAAGCCCAAAAATGTATTTTTTATCAGTCTGTTAAGTGTGCATCTAGTTAAAGCCTAAACCGGGTGGTATCCCCATATGCTTCAAACTTGTTAGAGACTATGTCATTCCGTAAAAGGTACATTCAGATTTTTCTGTAAGCATTTTTGTTCAATTTTGAACAAGTAATTTATGTCTGTGAGTCGTGTGGCCTCTGGACTTCCACACTTGTAAATTTGTCTGCTTGTCTCTTGTATATAAGGGCTTTGAGTGGAACGTGGGAGTCTTTCCGATTTAGTTTGAAGATCAAAATATGGGTATAATCAATAGCTCTAAAATCTCTAGGAAACGTCTATTTCACCGTCAATTTTGCCTTTTCTGATTCAATTATCTTGTTGGAAACGTGCCCAACATTTTTATTTACTAGCTCTAGGTTTACTCAGGTAAAAATATTCTTATTCTCTTATTAGATATCTGTGCTCTCCTCTACGCTCTGCTGAGTACTCTTAAAAATATTCAAAAAGCCACTGCCCATTTTTTTTATTTTGAAAACCAAAAAAATTATGAAAGTAATCTTTACTAATTTCTTTATTATTTTACTAATTTTCTATTTAATGTTGGTTGTCTTACGGGTATAAAACCAGATATATTTGCACTATTTCTAGGGAGAATTCTTAAAATCAAAAAAGTGAAAGTACCTATCTTGCAACTTTTGTAGGTTTTACTATTCTAGTTTGAACTATTTTCAATCACACGAATTTAAGTTTAAGCTTGAAAACCAGGCTAAAGCTAATAGAATCGAGCGGAAGCTATTTTAAAACAGCTATTACTAAATTAAATCTTTCACTAGCTATAGCTTAAGCTTAGTTTTACTCACGCAAAACCTAAAGCTTTTACCTGAAAATCCAAGTTTTAGCTTTAGCTTTCTTATTATTCACAAGACCCAATAGCCTATAATTTCATACAATAGATAAGTAGATACAGAATTAAGTAATTGATTTCAAAATGACAGTGAAGTAAAAAAAAAGTGGGCTTGGCATTTTAAAAATTCATAAAAGTCGGACGAGAGGTTTCAAAGGCTATTATTTGCCAACAAAAAACCTTTTAATTTCACAAGCATTGAAGATTCGTTGAATTAAACATTAAAAAGAAAGAAAAACCACACCACCCTGTTTTTAGTTATTATACAAAACATACATGTATTGTAGGTACAACAACTAATTTTATGTGACTTCTTTTGTGTAATTGTTATTTCTTCTGTTGTCTCTATTAAAAACTTTTTTACTTCTTACACCAACCCCAGAAGTGGTTGGAAGCAAACTTGAATGTCAATTAACCCAAATTCCTGCCAGGCAGATTACTCTTGCCTTCTGAAGGAAAACTAAATCCAACTAGACAATAAAGACACAGACATACCAGATATTCCTGTCATCCACCCCATCGCGACACACCATAATAATCTTGAAGATCTTGAAGACATCATCCTTTTGCCTTGGCTCATTCCATTGGAATGCACTTTCTAAGCCCGGTGCAAGGGTATAACCAAGTAAAATTTTAAAATAAGTTGAAGAAAAATACCGAAAACCCTGTCAGATAAATGCTATACCTATATATGGGGTATATACGTACCTGTACCTGGGATACACAGAAGAAAGACACAATCTTCTACTTCTCAAGTGACAACCAGAAAATCCTATAGCTGAAGTGGAAGCACCTATTTTGTATGTATAGGTAAAGAGCCTTACAGTAATATAGGCAGAGTGTAATGTAACAGACAAAAATTATTCTTCCTTTTAACCAAGTACCTAAATGTAGGGTAGGTGTCTTACTTTCTGGAGTTATGAATTCCTCATTGGAGTTAGAATCTCACTGAACTAAATTATGGAGGAGTTTTAAAGATGACAGAGTTAACGTATACTTAATTTAGAATAAACATAGATGCAGATGGTTTTAGCTGTGGAACGGAAATGGAACATTTATAATACGACAGGCAGCCAGCGTACCGCCATCTGGTATTTATATACATTTTATGCGACAAACCTCAAGCGTTGCATTTATGATTTTAGTTTTTAATTTAATTTGTCTCCTACTGATATTGAGTTCTTTTTGAAGAGTTACATTTACCTTTTACTGTAGCAAATTAATTAAGGTATCTACCTACGTCCTAAATTGAGGAGGTAAAAATGCACAGGCACCTACTTGTAAGTAATAGTGATAGATATTGTCATTTTAAGCGGATCTCAGTATAGCAAGTATGAATGTATACCTGCAATAAACTGGCACGACCTTGTCACATAAGCTTGATTTTATGGTTCAATAAATCTTAAACGACTAGACTAGATATACATACATATCCAAATTTGTCAGGAGTATTTTCACTTAGATTACTCACTTACTTTTACTTTAAATGGCGTTTACCGTCTAGGGTGGACTACGGCCTCAACCAACAAGCACCTCTATCCAGCTCGGTCCCTAGCTAGCTGCCTTCAGTTACGCTCTCCAAATTGGTTGTGGTCGTTCTGCACTTGTGTGCGCAACCTAAGGTGGGGTCTTCCCCTACTACGTATACCATATCATGGTACATTCCAAGGCTCGTCGGTTGACGACATACGCTGGTACATATACGCTCCACGTGTCCCAGCCATATCATTCACAGTATTTTCAGCTTTTTGACCGGGTTGATATCACTGTAAAGCCTGTAAAGTTCGTTGTTGAATCTTCTCGTCTATATACTCCATCGATACATTTTACTACTCAAATGTCTTCTTAACCCGAAGAAACTGCGATTGGCAAAAGTGATTCTTTGTTTGATCTCTGCACTGATGTCATTTTGCGATGTAATAGTGGAGCCCAGATAGACGACTTTGAATTTGTATCTATCCATCGTGATTGCCCGAGTCGACGATGTTGAGATTACTTTCTCGATGGTGGCATATTCTATTTCGTCTCATTAACAGCCAAACCCATTTTCACCGCCTCCATTTCAATACTTGCAAACGCGCCGGTAACAGCTCGCTTCGTTCTCCCAATGATGCCAATACCATCTGCATAAGCAAGTAGTTGAACAGACTTTTGAAAAATTGTACCTCTGTTGTTGACATGCGAGTTACGTACATTTGCTTCAAGAATGATGTTAAACAGGTTACATGATAACGCGTCGCCTTGCCTCAAACCTTTCTCGACATCAAAGGGTTCGGTGGTGTTCTTGCCGAATTTGATAGGGGCCAATCAGATCGTTGACAAACGGTTTTAAGCGATCACACAGTACAGATGACAGGATTTTGTATGTGACGTTGAGGAGACTTATACCTCTGTAGTTGGCACAGGTCAGAGTATCTCCTTTCTTGTAGATGGGGCACACTATACCGAGGTTCCATTCATCGGGCATACCTTCCGCCGACCAAATTTTGGAGATAAAAAATCATCTCCCACTGCTTTGAAAAGTTTGGCTGGTAGGCCATCCTCACCATCAGCAGCCTTGTTTCCAGATCCTCAGCATCGACTTTGTGTTCACTTATGTAGTTATTTCAACTTTTATCGTGGGCAGGCTTCCATTCTGTCTATGTAGCCTTGGATAGATTGCTTCACCCTTCGGTAGAGCTTTCGAACATTTCAAACATACCCCCCCCCCCTCCTCACCTTCCTCGGTGGCTGCAGCCTTTATGAGACTCGACCGCCCACCTCGCGTGCTATCTCTTTTTTCTCCTAAGAAGTCGGCGCTCCTCCCTTCGTTTTTGCCCGTAGAGCTCCCAGGCTGCTCTCTCAGCAGCTCTGGTTCTAGTTTGCAGCATTGATTGATAGGCCTCGTTCTTGGCGTCATGCCCCAGATGGCATTCGTCATCGAACCAGGGATTTCGTGTCTCTTAAAATACTTTTTGAAAAAAGGAGTGATGATGTTTTGTCATTTCACCTAAGTCCATTTTGACAATTTAATAAATACAACCCCAAATCAGTAAGGTTTTTTTTTTTAACCAATCTTTTAAAGCAAAACGATGTACCTACCTATATGCAGGGTGTTCGGTATAAGGTGCACCAAAGAGCTAGAGCGAGTAGGTTGGGTTAAGATAAGAAAAAATCGTATGGGAGGGGGGTCTATTTTCCCCCGTTTAGGCGGGAGGGGCAATTTTCTAAAAAATCGATTTGAAATAGAGACAAAAATTATTATAAAACAACGGCAACACTTACAATGTCTTGCTGTACTTTTTGGTGCACCTTATACCGAACACCCTATATATACCATTCTCGCTGAAGAAATTTATTTTGAACATGAATTTCCATATATTTTATTATGTAGTAGGTACTAACTATGACCCCGCGAACTTCGTTCAACCTACAATTTTTTGAAAGTCGAGCACCGTTTGAACAAAAAACAAAAAAAAACTATTCAGAAAGTATGCAATTTATTGTTATCACGACTTTCCGACTTTTCTGGCCAAATTTACCAATTTTTATCTCCGTAGTCGTAGTGTGTTTATCTGGTTTAATACAAATCCAACAAAAAAATCTCCATCCAATTAAAAAAATGTTCAGCCGAGTTAGGCGCGTACGAAACGAACACAAAAAGGGATTCATTTTCAGGTTGGGGATTATTGGGAATTTTTGAAGATTTGGGCAAAAGAAAATATTTATTGGAGATTCTGTGCATAGGTCGTCTTTCCTCAATGTAAAATTTGTTTGGTTAGATTGTCTCTGTCTGTTTTTGGGAGATTTTTTCTGACTGAGATATTAGATTTTCGAGATAAAGTATACGTCCCAAAAAAAAAATCGTTGACGAAAAATCAAAAAAATTATTTTATTCTAATTTGCTAAAAAATTAAAAAAATAAGAAACTTTGAAGCTTAAGAATACTTTTCAAAGAGATTTGAGCCCTAAGTATCTTTTAGCAGTGTATTTCTAAATAAATATCACGTTTGTTTTAAGACTATATAAGTACGTTGCTTAATAATACCAATTAATTTTGTCTGTAATTTTGAATCTGAGATTAAAAAAAGATTGTATACTTACTCAGAGCAAGTATTTGCACAAAATATTATAACAATTGAGTTCGTAAATTTAATATTAAATTAGGTAGATATTAAATTAGATAGATTTTAAGATAGAAGTTAAATTATCGTACGACACGAACATTATAGAAGGTAAAGAACCCTTCATGGGTATAAAATGTTTAAAAATGAGTGCATTATAAAACTATCTCTTTACTAACGAAGTTGCAATGTTGGGCTTGATTTGTTTTTTCCTCTTTCAAATAACTCAGATCATAGACATTGAGCCACCATCAGAATGTTACATAAATTCGACGAAAATTGTCTTCTTCTATGGGTGAGTTTAAATTTTAAAAATTATTTTATTTTACCATTTCTCTTTAATTATTTTAGGTCTGTCGATAAAATACCTATAATAGTTAAAGAGAATAAACAATAGCTTGTAGTTAGTGCGTAGGAATGTTACAGAAATTATTTTTTTTTTAAGGAGTGTAGTTTTTTTTTTTGTCATGCCGATAATACGCACACAAGAAATGGCTACGAGTTGTAAGTCATTGGCCCTGGTTCTCCTGGAGTTGCCGCACTACAAAATTAATTTATTTTAATATAATAATACATACAATCCATTAATACTACTTCAATTAAAGGACGTTCTCGAAAAAAGTAGTAAAATACTAAAAAATTTTAGTACTTTTTTCCACCGTTTTTTTTTTTTTGTACCAAAAACGTACATTTTACTTGAAATACAAAAAAACGACCTTCATTATATCGAAATCAAAAAACTTTTTTTTTTCATAAGGCCATCATACTACGATCGACAATACTATGAACTTGACGATACAGCTTCTATCCTGGATCATCCTAAATTCGACAAAAATCGTCCAACATCTGCCTTCATGTACGGTTATAAAAGTTCCTTGCAGCACTACAGTGCTCATTTACTAATTGATGCCTATTTGAAGAATAACTCATTTAACTTTTTGGTTATCGATTGGGCAGAACAAGGAAGTGGAAGTTACATTTCAGCTCAACGAAATCTACTTAAGGTACATATATGTAGTTTTGTTTAATTTTTTTTTGTTTTTCGTTAATTTGCTCATCAGAAAGTTTCTGTTTACAGCTTGGTCCAAAAGTAGCAAATTCATTTATTAAATTAATTGATGCTGGCTTGAATAAGGATACGTTTACTTTGGTAGGACATTCGATGGGTGCTCATGGAGTAGGAATTATTGGACAAGCATTATCAAATCATACTAATGGACGTTTATTGTTTCCTCGGTAAATTTTCCATCAGATTTGTGAATTCAAAAAAATTTTGTTATCTCAAATATAATTTCAGAGTCACAGGTTTAGATCCTTCCAATCCGGATTATCATGAGGAGTTTATTTTGCCGCCTGTTGAAAAGTCAGCTGGTAAATTTGTTGATATTATGCACACAAGTGCTGGTCAACGGGGAACAACGAAACATACAGGTCATGCTAATTTCTGGCCAAATGGTGGAAAACTTATTCAACCAGAATGTCCTTCGGAGAATGTTAACAGTTAATTGTTTTTATTTTTATTGGAATTTAAAAAAAAAAATTATGTAAATTCTTTTCTTTTTTTTCAGTTTTATGTAGTCACCTTAAGGCTTTAGGATATTGGGCAGAAAGTGTTGCCACAGGAGATACGAAGAAGTTTTTATCATTTTCTGCCAAAAACTATGAAGAATTTCTTGAAAATGGAGGTGATAAACACAATGCTGTACTAATGGGTATTGACTGTCCATCAAGGTATTTGCTTATTCTTAAATTTGAATATTAGTGTTGGTGCAAATAAGTTCTTGATTTCTTAGTGTCAGAAAAATCTACTGCCCTTTCAAAGTTTCTGACAATATTTTAAGACAAAATTGTAGGTTACAAATCATTTAAGGCTTTTTCTTATTAAAATTTCATTTCTGAAAATCATCTTTAGAAGTAATTGTTCAGCTATAGATTTTTTTATGAATTTTGAAACAAAATTTTGAGGTAATTGAACTTGACATTCATTTTTTAATAATAAAAGAAATCTTCGCTCGACCAATTTTCGAAACAATCTGACCTTTTACAATTGAACGACCTTGAAACAGTGCCGTAGCTTCTCGGTTTTATTGGGGGTGGGATAAAGATTTTTTTTTTTTAATTTACCATCTGTATATGAAAATTTTGCCATTCATCTGGCAGTCGATAATACAGATAAAATAAGAATAGAATAATTATACCCACTCACAGACCAGGGTACACAAATCAAAGGTAATATATTGCGCAGTTTGTCAAAATTGAAACTGTCATTAAAAAACTTCATACTACAAAAAATTTGACAAGCAAAGTGGCAATGGATCCACCATTTTCTTTCGACTTTGATAGGTGCGCAGAACAGAACAAAAAAGAAAACGCTAAATGATATTACCTTTAATATGTGTACTGTGCTCACAGAAAACATCTGCTTGACGCGGTGAGTACACAATGAACTTTTTACTCATTTTGGTGGGTAACAAGTCCACAAATCAAAGGTGGACTTTTACATAAGACTGATGGGCCAAAAGTCCCGAATTAATTGGGTCAATAATTAGATTATAAGTCCACAACTGCTTTGCCAAATTCTTAAGTTTGTATAAATATTCAAAACTTTATTGTGAAAAAATCAATTTTCGTTTTTGTTTGTATGAATTAATTTTGAAAATTTGTAAGATTTTTTTCACTAACCAAACTAAAATACTTCAATTGTTTTTTTTTTTGTATTTCTACCGATATTTACGTTACGAGCTGCAATCAGCTTTCTGCTCAACTAGCTAGTCATTTGTTATAATTTTTTGTGTAAGAAAACGAAATCTTAAGGCTGATTTCCAATGCCGCGTTAGGCGTCGCTTTGACAGATTTTTCTTTCAACGCGAAAGCTCACACATAGCAATTTAAGCAAATTGTTTACAATGACGCGTTGGGTATTACATTACGATTTGGCACCTATTAGCATGTACACAAACCAACGTAACATAAGCTACCTCAACGTTAAAGTTGAAAAAAAATCAACTTTAGCGTGCGTTTTGACAGTTAAACTAATGTTCGAATTCCTTTCAACAAAAAAATCGATTTATTTAGGAGAAAAAATCGGTTTTTCTGAACAAATTTTTTTTATTGAAAGAAAAATTTTTTATTGAAAGAAAAAAATCGATTTTGTTTAAAAAATAATGGAATAGTTTGTTGAAAGGAATTCGAAATTACAGTTATGTAGGTTCATTTTGATTTTCAGGTTCTCTTCAAGTCGTCTGTCATGTCGACGCGTTCGTAAAGCTTGTAAACGTATACGTAAGCGTCTCTAACGCGAACGCGCCATTGGAAATCAGCCTTTATTTTGACAGATGACTGCGTTCACTCAATTTCATTTTATAATTAAAATAGAACTGAATGCTAACAAAAATGACAGCATACATTACCGAAGAATTGTTGTAAAAAGAACAAAAGAAAAACAAAAATTTGTTTAGGAACATTATGCAGACAAAATCTGCAGTGCAGATTTTGAAAGTCTGGGAATGGGTGGAAGATCTGCTAAATGCAGATAAATATGTACAATTGGCAGCACTGATTTCTAGAAATATCTTTTCTGTTGAAGTATATTCAGTGGAGAAAAAATGTACCTATTCATACAAAGAATCTTGTTTTATGTTACATTTTTCGAGCGTATATTAATCGGAGTAGAAATAATTAGGTACGTAGCAAATGGACGATGACCAAAAAATGAAGTAGTTCTACTACATATGAAGTAAATTGGCATCACTGAGTAGTTACTATCTGTTCGACAAACAATATTGATAATTGTAGCAGTTGTAGCAGATTATTTCGAAAGGTCACCGCCCTTTTTTCGCACAGTATTATATGCCTGGAGTTCGGACTACATATATTAATTGTGTGCGGAAGAACTACATTTGACTTGAGCTTTATTTATGTTTGGATTTGTTATTTCTTTCATCACAAAATGGAAACACTTGTTATATTTTTAAAAATAAAAGCTTTTTTAAATTCAGATTTGAATTGATATACAGTAGAATCTCGAAAAGACTAACAGATATAAGACAGGTACCGTTCATCTTTTCGAATTGTTCATCTTTCCAAGCATCGGGAATTAGATTAACAAAAAAAAATTTAGCTATACCTACATAAAAACATTACATCTAAGTGTTAAAACAAAAAAAAAACAGACTTATTTCGATATTTTTCTTAAGACACTGCTCTATAGTAAACTGTCGCCCGGAACCAAGAAGCCTCACATTGCTCTGCAAATTTCAGGCTGAAACATGTAGGTCTCGTAGCTTCAGGAACCATCTATACAACGCCGCTTTTATTTTCAGCATTTCCGATTTATGCAATGCTTTGCCTTTGTCCGCTCCAGAAATCGATGTTTTACACACTTTTGAAGTGATTGCCTTACCTTTTTTTTTATTGCAACAATCGTGGATATAGCGATTCCATATTTTTGCAATGTTTCGATTAGATGTTCTATTCTTTATGTCTTCTAACACAGCACACTTTTGTTTAAAATTTAAAAACTTAACTCTATCTTTCCTGGGAGACATCTGTCCTCTTCAAAATTCACATTTAACTGAAGATTTTAAACAACTTCTAAAAGGTAGGCTTCACCCAAGAGTACCGCTACCAAAATTTAATACAGTAACCAAAAAATTACACAACGAAATAAAGTGAAAGAAATAGAAAAAAATCTTATTAGAAATGAAGCGTTCATCTTTTCGAGTACCCGCAGACTTCAACCTATTCATCTTTTGGAACACTGCAATGGTTGAAAAAGAAGCGTTCATCTTTCCAAACTCGAGATTCTACTGTATTTTTTTTTGACAGTTTTCATTAAATAATTTTTCTTTTTCAGTGCTGAAGGGGACTATTATCTTAAATTAAATAGCTCTTATGGGAATATCGGCGATATAGGAATTCCATTTTAAAAGACCTTATTTACTGTGGGTATGTCCATCTTCAAGTTACAGTTTGGCTGATATTGTGAACAATAATTATAAATTACCATACATTTAATAAAAATCTATTGTTATGGATTATGGAAACTAGTACATACTTAATATGCTGATACAAAACGGGATCTGGATTATTAAAAACATTCTATTTTATAGTTGAGTTAAATAACAATAAATAATAATCATTTCTGAATTTTATAATCTACTAGCCAACCCGTGCTCGCGTTGCTTCGCAAGCTTTAAATATACTTATTAATATGAGTCGGTAAGAGTATATCAAATGCTTTATGAGACCAACCGCAATTTCTACTATATTATTAACAAAAATTTTATACATACTTCCATATTATGCTTTCCGTAACCAAATAAAGAATTTTATTTTCTCTCACTGAAACAGTTTCATGATGCCAACTATACATTTCCTTTTATAACTATTTTTTATTTTTTCCCTTGGACGGAAACTCCCTTAGACGGACAACAGTGTTGCGACCGTCACTGTCCGGCTAAGGGAGCTTGCACTGTATTTTATTCCTTACTCCACTCAGTTGAAATCAGTAATGTTTCATTTTCATAATCTTTAGCAGCTTTCAGTAAAACTTTTTTTTCATGTTGTTTTCTACTGAATGCCCTGCCCATTTTCCTCTCAAAATATGTACATTTATGTAACACTTCGTTTCACTGCAGAAGAAGCAAAAAATAAACACACTGCACATGGCAGTGGTGCCCATACTTAAAATATAAATGTAACATTTTAGTTCGCTTAAGAAGAAGGAAAAAACAAACGCACTACGCATAGGCCGTCGTCGTTACAAAAAGTAAACAATTGAGTGGAATGAAAGGAGGAATAAAAATGTAAATGAGTGGATGAGCGAACAATTGAGTGGGCAGAGATTCAGAAGCAAATACACAAAAGAAAATGCACAAAACACGGACCGATAATGAAATGGAACAAAGCAGCACCCCATTCATTGCGATTGAATCGAATTCATAGATGCAAAAATACAAAAAGTTAATAAATTTATAATTAGTAAATAAATTTATTTCACAGCTTAGAAGTACAGTTAAGAAATGATTTAGGACTTAAAATTTGCATAAAACTATTGACTTTATATAAAAAATCCCACTTTTGTAAAATATCAAGCAGGTTTAAAAGCATAATTGAATATGTTAGTCAACTTCGACAAAAAAGTGTACGAAATTTTCTTAAAAGTTAATAATCTAATTCAAAAAATATATTTAACAAATAAAAAATATCTATTTACATGCTTCAAAGAATAAGGAAAATTATAAAATTTGTTTCAAGTAAATCGGATAAATTCTTTCTGAGAAAAACGCGGACAAACAAAATATTTGTTTCGTCTTTATATAATAGTAATGATTTATTTTGATCATCTCGAGGTTTTTTTAATGGAGCTGTTGGATTGTGAATGGGGAGTTGAGACCAGCGTTGCCAACCACTTTGGGTAAAATAATGCCTCACTCGATAAAAAAAAATCCTCACCTAATTTTTTTAACTAAGCAAACAAAATCTTTCAAATAACAAAAATATCCTTTAAAAAAAAAAACTTGAATTAATCACAATAAACATCTTATTAGGGAACATAAGTTAATTCAGTCATTTGAATTACAAAGGTACTTATGAAATACTTATGAAATTCTTAATCGAAATCGTCCTGTGCCTTAAAATCATACATATTTTTTATATTCAATAATAACATGAGGAAAATACAGTGTAAGCGGTATTATCGACTGCTTTTTAACGAGTTCTGAAGGCTCTAAAATCGCAAGTTCCTTCAGCATCAACAGTGACTTACTCAAAAAGAAATCGCAATAAAATTTGTCTTGCACTTTCGATGAAAAAATTTAGACAGTTTTCGCGAAATAACTTTGAATCGCGTGCATTTAACGTTGAAGAGTTAACAGCAATGTATGCAGTCACTTATCTTCTCAAGTATATCTCTTCTAACGGCAAAAAATGTTCTTTACTATCATTGCAAAATTGTAAATGGTTTGAAGGTGGATGCACATTCTTTTCAAAAATAGTAATTATAGATAAGAATTTGTTTTGGCTCAAAGCCTCAGGCAGTGAAATAATGTCTAAAAGGCATAAAAAGCCTCATCAGTAAATAAGGTTACTAAAAAGGCTGTATCCTCATTGTCATTGTGTTTTGTAAGATTCTCATTAAGAAGTCCGATTAGATACTCATACTATAATTGGAAGCCTTGACTTTACCTATTGGCGAAGAGGGCTATTCTTAGTATACGGTGGATGCTTGGAGATTGAAATGGAATTTTAGTTGAATTATGTTCCCATAAATTACAGAAATAATTTCAGCTGCATGGCTCACTATTAATTCCTTTAGTATGTTGGTTTCTAAATGGCTCCATGCTTCTCCAGAAATGATCATATGGGCTAGTATCTGGTGACGTCTATATATATGGTATAACCATACATACTTTATTGATATAACCAATAATAGAGGGAATTTAGCAGTTGCTTACGAAATTATTCAAGACAAGAGATCGACTGGCGCAGTCTTTTTTCAGGACAAAGTTTGGGATAGGGTCTAGTGTTGGTATCATTGAATTCATCAGATGGGTTATATGTTAAATTATTCGTAAGCTATTTATTCTCTATAGTCACTGGAGCGTTGTTTTTGCATAATTGAACAGCCTTCTCAACTATCTCACAACATTGAAGTGCCGACTTCTTGAAGAAATTGGTCGGAAAGAGTGGATTTGGATTGTGATGTCCTTGAAAGAAGTCAGCAAATACTTGAGCTTCACTAGTAGAATTTAAGGTTGTTTTATCGATGATATGCTATGTTTCTTCAAAACTTGTGCTTCAAGGAATTCCTTAACTGGACCTAACTTGTACTTCACGGAATCCCTAAGGGCTCAAAATTTGAACCAGCTTTCTTTTTAAAGTATTTGTTTAATTAACTCCAGCTGAATGTGCCTAAAACAGTTACAGTTTCTGCAAAAACCCAAGGTTGTATTTTCGTAACCAAATGCGTTGTTAACATCAAGTTCTTTTTATTGCAAAAAATACCGCTAAATTGAGAGTATCTTTTTGTATGGGTGGCTAGGTAATATTATCTGAATAACATCTATCCACATTCTATCTACGTTCTGTTTAGAGAATTTGATGAACTGCAGCGAAAGAGATATCATACTGGAGCATTATTACGGCTTTCGGAATAAGCACTCTACCATATATCCACTATTAGTGACGTTAAACTTGGACTCAACAAAAAAGAGACGATCATAACGTGCTTGCTGGACATCCGAAAAAACATTTGACAGTACTTTGATAAAAAGACTACTGTTCAAGCTATCGAAATTTGGACTTCTCACTTATAAATCATAGATTATTTTATGCAAAAGGCAGTAAAAGACGAATCGTCAACCAAATTAATCAGCGTTGGATTGAAACTTGGACCCCTGCTGTTCAATATCTATACACTTCCGATTAACAAGCCAACATACAAGGTACAAAGACGAAGCTTTATGCAGACGACTCCATAACTTACGCCACATTTTTTCCACCAGAAATCGCTGTCAACGCAGGAGTATACATTAAACAACTTTTGAGAATACTATCTCCAATGGGGACTGAAGAAAAACAGTGATAAAACCAAACTTATCGGCTTCCAAATACTAAAGGCTATCGTTAGAAGAATAGGACCGTGATGATTTAAAACTCAAACTTCTAGACAACACCGAAGTTGCAGTCAAATTATCAAAGAAATGCTTGGGAGTCAAATCAATCAAAAACCGTACGGAATTGATGCTGAAGTAGCCAATTTTTGGTCTTCCCGATAGGAAAGAAGTGAAATCGACTGGGATAGAAGATTATATGAGTTGTTTCTAAGCAGTGTCTAGAAACAACTCACAGTCCGACTCTTTTTGACCTAAACTTTCCTTATCTGGGGAAAGAGAGGACCTTGTCAATACACAATTTTTGCTAAGTTTGGCTATTGTAATTAGTGTTAATTATGGTGGAGTTCCTGTTCTTCTTGATTAGCGTCTTGGGGTTGGACCATATGGAATTTCACTGTCAGTTTTTGTTACCTTTTGATAACACCTACATACATATATACAAACAAACTAATTCGAAGCCCTGGGGAGAGGCGAAAAGCATATATTTATAAGGACTACAAATTGTTTCTAAATAAAAATGTCAAAACAACAACTAAAGAATTCAATTTAATGGCTTCATAAGTTTATTTTTTTCCCCCGAAATTTCAAACAAAGCTACATAAACTTTGATATTAACTGGAAACTCTTAGTGCGAAAAGTTTCCAACTCACCCATTGAAGAAATTAAGCAGTCCCATAAATTCCATAGACCTTTGAAGTATCTCAAAAGTACGTCATAAAGGTTAAAAGCCTCATTTTACTTCCAAAACGTTCCGCATCTACCTTCCTATATGTAGGTAGTTCCTAAACATTCGCTTACACAATCCAAACAAGTTTTGTTACTTTCAAAACAACTTAACCTTTGTGTATCCCTTTTGCCACCAAACTTCCAACACCACATGTGGCACATCCTTAATCAGCACCTACTTGAAAGCCAGCTCCTCTGATTGCCACAGTGAAAATTCCTTCGAGCACTCCACTACATGTATGTAGGTATAAATGAAAGATCATTTAAAACACATTTCACAAACATTCTTCTAGGACATTTTGTCCGTAATGTATACCTTACCTCTATACACTCATAACAAATTGATGGCATAGGGAAACTTAAATTTGGCATATCACAGCAAAGTGTGAGCGGAGGTGTGAGCAATTGCACAGTTATAATAACTTCCTCATACATTTCGAATACACCCACACGACAGAAGCCTACCTTACTATAACTTTTCACTCGCTGGATTCCGCCTTACTGGGTTTTTAGGTGCTTAAGGTACTGTCGATTTTATTTTCCAAGATCTCCTGTTTGTACTCAAGAATGTATACTTTGCAACTTTTAGTTAAAGCAATTTCTCACAATTAATATGAGAGTGTTTCTAGCATGTTTTATATACGATCTAAAGTTCCATGTGAAACACATCTCTCGGATGATGGCTCACTCTATATGCCAAAGAACCATTAATGTTTCGAAAAGGGAGGACGGAAATAGGCCAAATGGCGACGCGGACGCGCGGCGGCGGGCAATGGACTTTATGATGTTGCCACACGAATGACATATACAGTTTTTGCCATTGCCATGTTCGAAATTAATGACTTGCCTCGCCACCACTGGAATTCACATTTAACACTCTACTTAGTGCAGAAAAGGGTTTCCATATCGTCTATCTTTACTCGTATACGCATTGCATGAATCCTTCCCTTCGGCTTGCCATGTATTATGAAAGCATTAAAAGCTTTGGACTCACGTTCAGCTTTTGATATGATGCAGTGGGATGGCTTTGATGATTTGCAGTTGGAATGGAATGGAACGTGACTTCAAATTATCCATCCAATAACTTTTCATCCACTTATGTATTTATATAGGTATGTGGGACATTGAACTTGATGTTCATTCGCGGCAATCCCAATTTCTGGATGCCATGGATGAAGAAGAAGATGTTAACTGGCGATGGAGTTGCAATTAATTGAGATCTGAGTTGATGAAGAGTTCTTCTTATCAAATTGATTAATTTGTTTATTTATTTTCATTTAGATTTATTTAAAAATAAAAGCTCAGCTCCTTTAGTTTAAAATTCTGTTATTTCCTGTGCATTTGACTACAATTTTATATTTTTTATATGGACTTTGGAGTGAAATTCACAAATATGCACAGAAAATCACAGAATTTCAAAGTAAAGGAATTAGGCTAAAATGAACGACTGGATCGCACGAACTTGCTCTTGTACTAAAAGTTTCTTGGAATAAGTACAGGTATAGCTAATAATAATAATTATATATGTATTTATCCATATAATAAATTGAAGATATGGAAAAAAACACGAAACATGTTCTTTAAATCGATAAAACAAGTTGTTGTTAATGTTTTAATTTCAGAATGAAGAAAAAATATGAATTTATGCAGACCAAATTTTAAAAATCGTTCGGGCGGTTAACTTAAAAAATATATTTTATATAAAAATTTTTTAAAGATGTTAAGAAAAAAAACTTTTTTGCCATTTTTAAGAGTTTAATAGGAACTTAAACCATAATATGAGCAAAATGCAAACCATACGAGCATTAGCACATACAAAAATTTTAATCCTGAATCAACCTCCTCACTAACCACAAAGCTTAGCTATAAGTTTCTTAGTTTTTAAGTTAGTCTAAGCATTAGCTTGTAATTAAGCCAAATAAATGGGGGTGTTGCCCCCACTAAAACTAAAACTATCATTGTTCGATTTTTTGCACGAATCCAAAACTTGGCCTATAGTTAGGGTTCCCAACTGTCCTCCATTTGGGAGGATAGTACTCCTTTTCAACTATTTGTCCTCCCGTCCTTCTTCATTTTGAAATGTCCTCCTTTTCAAAAATCTAAAGGATATGATCAATAATTCATTTTCTTAGTATGTAGGTAATGTCATTATTTCTGCCATTTTATTAAAATGTTGGTCATAATTCTGCTTGATAACAAACTACCAAATAACATTTTGTCACTCATGAAAATGTACTACTATACTAATTTGCAAGATCCAATGGAAGGAATGCAAATTTTTTTGCTACACACACTGACAAAATGTCAGTTTTTTTTTTTTCAAAGAAAATATTTAGTTTTGAAATGCAATTTATATTGTGATGAATAAGAAGAGTTCAACTTTCCTTTTGAATTTTTTGAGTTTAAGCTTTTTTTGTTATTATGACAACAAAATGCCAATTTTTTACGATATTATTTATAATTTAAAAAAAAAATTTTTTTTTAATAATTTATGCCAAAAACCCGCTTGGAAAAATGGTAAGTTTTGCCAAGTACTTGTAGGCCCTTGCTTGAAAAATTGTTAGGCAAGTTTTCCTATCGCATCAGAAATATACCTTTTAATTTTAAAGTTATTCATTTTCATCACTGAACGTCTGTATTTCAAGGTAGCCAGTGCAGTGGTTAGCGTATTAGACTAGTAAGGCGAAAGTTCTAGTACCGAATCTAAATTAAACCAATTTTTGTTTTCTCTTAAAGTGGAATGGTATTAACTGGCGAGGGCCTGGTTGACTTTAAAAGTAAAAGCTAGTGCCTTGTAAGAAAACTAAATTGATTTTCCAGGCGGCAAGGATTTTATTTATAATGAGCTTTCGAATTAAAAAAATAAGTAGTTGCCTACCGTATTTTATTATTAGGTACATATTTAGAAAAACTGTGTCCTCTTTACATTTTGAAGAAAGTTGAGAACCCTACCTATATTAGTATCTTTTAATTTTTTTTAAATTTCTCCAAAAACTAAGAAAGGTTCTTATACATTTGGTTTTCAGTACATATTTGACTAGGAATTGATAAGAACCTTGAATAATTAGAAAAACATAGTGGTAATTGTTTACATACAATTTTGAAAAAAGAAATTACCTTAAAAAAAATTATAAATTTTTTCAATAATTTTAACTTCATTTCATTCATTTAAAGAAATTGAATGAAAAGCAAATAAAAGAATGGAATATTTTCTTTCAAAAAAAGCTATCATTTTTTGTAGGTGCTTTCTTTAATTTTTAGTATTTAATTTCAATTTTAGGACAATTTTTCAGAAAGTTCCCTTTCTAAGGGGGAGAGAAGGTGGATAGAATTTTTTGACCATACATTTTTTTTCTTAGAATGATCCCCTGAATTATTAAGAAAGGGACACCCTGTAACTATCATATCTTTGTTTTTTTTTTTTTTATTTAGAGATACCTATAGAACTTTAATTTGGTAGCACTGTTTTCATTTACAGCTATTTTGTCATTTGCCATTTCATCATGAATCGACTGACGCCTGAACAACGCATGCAAATTGTGCAGAAATGAGATTGCTGCGATGACCCCGATTTTCACAAGAACATTTTGTTCAGCGAATGGCCATGTCAATAAACAAAACTGCCACTTTTGGAGTGAAGATAATCCTCAAGCCATTGTTGAAATTGAGAAGACGCGCCGTTACATCTTGAAAAACTGACAGTTTGGTGAAATGTATGGGCTGATGGAATCATATTGGTCCTAACTTCTTTAAAAACGATGCCGGCCGTCCAGAGGGTTACAGTCAATGGAGACCGTTATAGAGCTATGTTCAATGACTTTTTCGTTAGTGAATTGAATCGCATTGATGTAGGGCAGTGTAACATGTCACACAGCGCGTGCCACTATTGATTTGCTGAAGCAAACGTTTGGTGAGCGCATATAATTTCGAGTTTTGGACCTGTGAGTTGGCCTCCAAGATATGTGTGTGATTTAACACCGCTGGGAGGTATGTAAGGTCGCTAGTCTATACACCGATAAGCCAGAGACGATTGACGACCTTGAATGCTTCAAGGATAGTGATCGAAAATTGGACCCCGAGATTGGACTACATCCCAGCCGCGGTGGCCATATGTTACAATTTATATGTCTTTTATTTAATTTTATAGTTCCATACCTCTAAATGTCAAATGAATATTTAAAAATTTTAACTTTTCTCAACTTTTTAATTTATTTTAAAACCAGGTAGGTATATATGCAACTAACCGAAATCTATTAACCAATCCAATCACCATCAAAGTTGCTGTTTTTTTTTTTTTTTTTTTGAAAATCATCTTAAAAAATTCATCATCCCACCCACATTTACCAAGGAATTCAAGACGAAAAATAACCTTAGGACAACAGATACGATAGGTATGGATATAGAAAGATAGGTATGTATGAGCTTGAACGTAACACACATCTTACATAACTTTTCTCATAGAAGTTCTTTGGAAATTCCATTTTTATGACTCCTTAGAGTCACTCTATCAGTGCCACCCATATTCCACACATTGACAGGCAGGCTATAGGATCGTAAATTCCTGTCAAAATTGCAGATTATCGTTGCCCAATGCCAGACAACTACATATAGCTGAAAGTTAAAACAAGCAAAAAAAAAAACTTTTTTAATACCTTTCCAGGGTCTTGTTAGGAAAGCAAGAAAAAAAATCTCTTTCCTGATACCTTGTTGACAAGGACAACGTCGTCGTCGTCGTCGTAGATTATTCGTCTCCGGTAAAGGATCTAACTAACAGTATGTCAGCGGTGATTTTCCATTTATGGATCAATCTGATGTTTTTGACTAAAATCTGGCTGACTGCCGATAGCTCTTCTGTTCACATATTATATGGCTTATATATGCATGTTATATAGATGACATTTTTTCTTTGCCATTTTGGGCTGAAAATACCTATTACCTACCATGAAGATGGCGGCATATCCTTTTCAAGATTCTATATGGTTACCTTTGAAACTGATTACCATAAACTTTATGGATGTGATAAATTTTTTTGGGTTGGATTTTTACGATTTTTGCACGTAATAGTAAATGGAATTGAGTTATAGTTTGGAACAGTTAGGGTTAAAATAACTTTGTTATACGAGTTATAGGTAAGATTTATACAAGGACTTTAAAAAAAAAATGACAGAAAAGTGCGTGTCGTATGTATAAGGTATCAATTTAAACAGAATTTATGCCTGAATTTTTATTTATTTCGGTTAATATTTCAATTTTAAGTGTGATAGAACAAAGCTAAAATCGTAAACATTGGGACTCTATCCATAAGAAGACCAAGATTCGATTGATTGAAAAAGGCGCCTATTACTATAGCCTCCACTTCCACTCTCACATGCACAAAGGAATGGTTGACAGTAAGGTCACTGGGCCTTCTCCAGAGCTGTAAAAGACTGCAGTACTTTGGTAATGCAGTTAATAAAGTCGCAGTTAATTAACTTACCTATTGAATGTAAGTTAATACTGTAAATAAGTACTTTAACTGCGAAACAAGCAGTCAGCAGTCAGTACTAACATTCCGACTGTGCAGTTAAAAAAAAAGTTAATTAACTTTAAGTTAATTAACTGCAGTACTTTTTAACTGCTTTTAGTCTTTTTAGTCAGTAAAAAGTCTTTGTACTGCGATGATTTTACTTTTAGTCAGTAAGTATTTTAACTACAGTCAATTAACTGTAAGTTTTTTTTAACTTTTTTTTCTTTTAAATTTCTTTTCTTTTTATTCCATCCTGTTTCATTTAGTTAAAAGACTATAGAAAACGTTAAAAGACCTACAGTTAATTGACTGTAGTTAAAAGACTTGCTGACTAAAAGTTAAATCATCGCAGTACAAAGACTTTTTACTGACTAAAAAGACTAAAAGCAGTTAAAAAATACTGCAGTTAATTAACTTAAAGTTAATTAACTTTTTTTTTAACTGTACAGTCGGAATATTAGTACTGACTGCTGACTGCTCGATTTTAGTTAAAGTATTTTTGTAAGTTAAAAGACTTAATGAAATTAGTCTTTTTAGTCAATTAACTGCAGTACCGAAAAGACTGCAGTTTTTACAACTCTGGCCTTCTCCTTCTGGTTGACCATTTGCTCCTAAATTATTTCTGAAAAGTTGGCTTTGTCCGTTAGATTGTGAGTCCACTGTAATTTGAAATAAAGTGTAAGCGTGTGAATCGATTTCCTTTAAATTTGGTACAAAGCATTTAAATATATTAGAGGGTTAGTTCTAAACAAGTAACTGCAATACACAGATTTTGATTGATTTTCGGAAAATGGCTAAAACGTTAGGAAAAAACAGGTTTGGTATCACATTTACGAGCTACTTTAATGCTTTAAGAATCCAAACAAAAATTAAAAAAAAAACTTTTATTCACCAAATAAATAAAACGCATGACTAGATCGCACGAACTTGCTCTTGTGGTAAAAGTTTCTTCGAATTTTGAAGATTGAGTGTATTATAAGTAAATAATTTTTGTATAAGAGCCTTAAATTTAAACTAGTATTTTACATGTAACTTTTAGAGCTTAAATTGAAAAATTATTTAAAATCAACATAATTCAAAATAAATTTATTACAAAAATGTTCTTGAATTGTTTTGAAAGCTAAAAAAATTACTATCTGATTTCTTTAACTAATCTTAGTTTTTGAGAAAATAAATTCAAAATCATATGAAATTTTGTAAAAAAAATTTGAGTATTTATTACAATGTTGAATTAAAAATTGAATTTCAAAAAAAAATCATCTTCCCGTTTTTGAAATATCGAATTTTCAAAAAAAATTTTTTTTTTTTTAAATCCAAAATTTATTTTTTTGAAAATTTTGATATACAGTATGATTTCAACTTTTCAGAAGCTTTTGAATAAAAAAATTTATTTAAATCGGTTATATAGAAATGAGAGGTACTTTAATTATGGGTAACTGTAAATTTTCTTTTATTTTTTTGATAACAATTTTAATCAAAATTGTAGTAGTCGTTTTCGAGAAAATTTAGATTTTCTGTGACGGTTTTTTTAATATTTATATGGAATGAAAACTAACGTCAATTTTGACTATAAGAAAAATTTTTGTGCAAAAGAATCTAGATATTATGTTAAAAAAAAACGCACAGTACCAAGATTTGTAAAAATCAATGAAGTCGTTTTCTAAATATTTGATTTTTAAAAGAAAAATTAAACTTTTTTAAAAATATTTTTTGGAAAATTTTGGTAGGTATACTTATTAATAACACTATTTTCATTTTTTGGAAAATTCTCCATTAAAAAAAAAAATTAAAAATCAGTTTATCCTTTTCGGGAAAAACGAAAATAAAAAAAATGGTTCTATGGGAGGTACCATTTAAAACCATTTTTTGGATATTTTATTTTCACCAAAAGGTAGCCCATACTTAACAAAATGAACTTGCCAGATTTGGGTCAAAATAGTTGAATAACCTATTCGAAAAAAATCGAATTCAATTTAACAGGTCTTTAAAATTTTTTCTTAAATTAGGGTATTTAATTCAAACCAGATGAAATATTAATTAATCAAATAGATTTAATTTACGTCAAACAATTTTTTTTTTTAATTATTAATTTTTTTTGTAAATTTAAATGAAAATAAATTAATAAAATAATTATTAAATGGGTTGACAAGATACTCATCGGAATCACTTCGACTACTCCATGCTAAATCCATCATTTTCTAATTTTTGTATATCTTTAAGAAGAGTGCCAAATACAAATTTCTACATCCTTTATGCGCTTGCACGAATACATATCAATTTCACTACTTCTTACTTCCAACTTACATGAAAAATATCTCAAGTGGAAACGTTTATGAAAGTGCTCTAAGGAAATCAACTCTCAAAATACTACAAGTGAACTCGCGATATTAAAATCTGAAAAAAAAAAAATTAACTCTCAATAGCTAAAGAAATCTCAAATGGCCACGCACTTTTATACTAAACACGCTGCAAAAAAATTATTTTTAAAGAAAATCCCTCAAACGGTTTGTAAATTTTCTTTTACATAAATTCTTATTTTTTCAGGAATTCAGACGGCACGGCATTACAGTAGACGCTCGATATAGTGAATCTCGGTAGAGTGAACTATCCAATATTTTATACACACTACTCTAAATAGTGAACAAAAAAATCACTATCTCGAGATTTTTTTTAATTACACTTTTTGCCCAGTACTCAACAAGAATACTCCAGCTGCAATATGTTTATAATGTTTATTATCATCTCTCCCGAAATAGTGAGCAATCCCGATATAGTGAACAAGCCTGGTTTTACTATATCGAGCGACTACTGTATTTATTTTGAAATAAATTTATTGTTTCAGCAATTTGGAGAACATGATTTATACTTCTGTTCCATGTTCTCTAACTTATGGAATTAATATTTAATTATTATTATCTATAATTAATTTATTTGTATAAATATTATATGTATAGATATCTGCCTATTCAATCTTTAAAATTCCAAACCATTTCATCTACAAGAACATTAAATTTTCAAGACTTTTTGCAAAAAGTACAAAAGTGAAAAACTAAAACATGCGCTAGAAATGCCTGTGTGCGAAAAAGCCGGCGAAAATAGTGATACTACAGATAAAACACAATTTTTTCGCACACAGGCATCATCTCTAGGCATATTTTTGCTCATCACATTTTCACTTTTTGCCCTACTTTTTGCAAAAAGTCTTTGATGTAGTTAAGCCTTAATGGTGAATTTTATTAACTATGTTTCCTTTTTGAATTATTTGTTTCTTTAAATCCGTCAAAATGTATCTAACCTAAGTCCTAACCGCATCTAATTCTTATTTGTACCATAAAGTTTATTAACTACTTTGCTCTATTATTAGATTAATTTTCGTCTAGAAGCAAGATGGAAATCAAATTGTTAATTAAAAACAAAAGAAACAATACAACAATTATTTATTTTTATCAGACAAACATTAGATCTAAATTATTTAAGCATTTAAATTATTTAAAGTGCTTTCTTTTGTGTTGTTTTGCATAAGAGTATTTCACGCAGCGAAGAACCTTCACTTTTGCATTTTAAATATGTTTATATAAGCTGTGATATATTTATACACATTAAATTAAGGTGCTCGACTGGGTTGATTGAATTTCCCCTTAACTGTATTTAGTTGATCATTCGCTGTGATATTTGTGTTTTCCATAAATTCCATATTTAATCTAACATAACTAAACTAACCGTACCTACATGACAATTTTTACTAAACAGATTGTAGATAAATATCCCAGAGAGCGAGAGAAAGAGAAAGCAAAACATGCACGTTATACGACGGTTGTACTATACCAAACCAATAGGGAACTTTACGAACCTGTAAACGTCAAAAGTGGCAACCATCATTCTGTGGGAGATGACAGATGAAAATTTGAAAATTGCGAAAATAAAAACCCCTTTTTTATGATTAAATCAGTTTGAGTTATTTTTTTTTTTTTTATTTTGAGTGTATATTAAAAATAATATTCTTGCTGTTTTATTAATAAATACCATTCATATCGATTATGGAATTCGCAATAGTGATTCCGATGTGAAAAGCATATTGTTCGCTTTTTTTTCCACGGTAAATCGATGAACAGAAAAGAGAGCACTACACTGCGAATCACTGCGGATGCTGTTTTGTGGATTCCATAATCGACATGTATATCTCAAATAATTTGCTTTCGAAAATATATTTATATATATTTTTTAGTTTCCACAAAGTGATGTTTTTGACGTTTATGAATAAACGAGAGAGGGATATATTGCTATTTGTTAAAGAGCTCTATTTCAGACAACGTTTGTTTTTGCATTTTGTCCACTTATTTTGTAATTGTGACTTCAGTACATATTCAAGACTTTGCCTTTTTTGTCCAACAGTTTTGATTTTTTGACTTTAGGAATTCTCATTTCGGCCAGCAATGAATAGCGTACCCAGAATTTGATGTTAAAAGTTTAAAGGACACATTTATTTATGAATCTTACCCTAAAAGTAGTTGGCATCATAATAATATTGAATAAAAAAATCGAGATGCTTTTTAAGTGCTCACCTTTTAAAAAATGCCTCTATGTATATCAATTTATTTATCATAAAAAAACATAATTACACCGAATTCGAGTTAATTGATTTGCTATGTTTGATTTATAAGAACGTACAGTACACCTCAATTATTTATACAAATCCATAAGATATCCTAATGCACCAATATCTGAAATATACAAATTTAAAATATCTTTCCCCAATTCAATTCACCATCGCAGCCTTAAACCCCCCCCCCCCCCCCCCCCCCCCGAGACCGCAATGCCGCAAAATTTAAGAAAACAAAGAAACAGTGTTCATGAGATATTAATAAGATATTAAATGACTGCAAAGTGTAATGCCGAAAACCCTTAAGTGAAGTGTATGAAATATTCAAAAGGAATTCATGATACTTTTGTAATCAGCTTAAAAAGCGGTTCCCACCCTCCGCACCTTGTCTGAAACATGGCGACCGACACGATGACAAAGCACTCCGGTACATAAGCCCTCCCAAATAAACTCAAACAAAGAAATGAAAACAAGCTCAAGTTTTCAAATGTATATTTCTACGAAAATTGGCAACTAAGGCGCTTTCCCTGATATACAATATTATATTGTTGCTTTTGAAAGGAATAAGCATTGCAGGAATAAAAGAAAAAAAAAATACATATTTAAAAGGAAAGAAAAAAAATAAATAAATTGAATTAAATGCAAATTAAAAGTAATTATTGGCCTTGTTGGGGCTGATGTTTAACAGCCGCTTCGCGTCCGATCCGAGATTTAATTATTCGTCAAAGAACTGTCCGCTTTTTGCGAGCGAATAAAACTGTTGAAAGAGAGACGATAATATTAATTAATCAGAAAGTGAAAATGAGTTTTAATGACTGTTGGCTGTTATAATGGATTGTAGCGCCATTGCCATATCAGCATCAGCAGCACGACTTTTACATTATATTTCTGATTTTGATGACGAAACTTTCAGAGGCGATTATAATAATTTTTGCTGTAATTATCATTCTTTATGTGATATTAATACAACAATAAAAAAAAAAAATGAGGGATATCATACTTCATCAGTGATCCAAAGTGTTTTGAAGATTTGGATAAGCTTCTGGAGCATCAGTATTGAAGCATTTAGAAGAATGTAATTGCTTTGACAGAGAGTTCACATTTCAAATTTTATGTTTTTTTTTTTTATTCTTGCTTAAGACCAATCTCTGCTGTGGATGGATTTATGTAGTTTTTTAATTACCTTTATCTTTGAAATAACCAGATTGTACATTCAAGACTTATCAACTGGTATCAAGGTTAAATATTTAATTTTCTACCATGTTGCAACTAGAAAATATTTAAATAATCTAAGTTAAAATTTAAAGACATTTTAAGGCTTTTATATTACAGTCAAACCCGGAAGTGAAACTCATACTTATTATTTCACTTAAGCGGGTTTTTCACTTAAGCAGACCTCGGATAACTGAAAAAAAGTTTCACTTAAGCAAAAATCTGATAACTGAAAAAAAAAAGTTTCACTTAAGAGGATTTTGAACCGGAATTTGAACAAGAAGAAGGAGATAAGACAAATTTTTTTTCTTTAGTAACAAAACAATAACGAAGAAATGGCCTGGCTAAAGTCTGCTCATTACTTTTTTTTTGTTTGATTTTTGTAAATCTGTCCATATTTATTTCACTGAGTCTTTTACTATAAAATATAAAATTTCAAAGAAATATTTTTATTCAGATATCCGGGTTTTTCACAAGCAGGTTTCAGTAAAGCTGACGACTCTATTAATATTTATTTCCAAAACAATTTTTTCGTTTAAGCCCAGCCTTCCATATAAATTGACTTTAATTATTTCAATGATTGCACTACCTTATTGATGATCATTGAAAAAATAAAAAATGTTTCATTTGAATGGTTGGGCCGAAATTACAAATTTTGATTATTCATGAAATTCTCTTAGAGACGATTTTTAATAATCGTCAGTTAAGCATTCAGTTTACCTTCAAGGGAATAGATAGCAACCAACCAATTTTGGAAAAATTATTAGGTACCTACTATCTGACTATGAAGTAACTATTGAAATATTGGACTTTAATAAATAAAAATGTTCGAAATTTTAATTCTCCGGAAATTCTTAAATAATTTGCTTTGAAATTTCATAAAAAAGAGAGAAAACGAATTTGTTCCATTTGTGATTGACTACTTAGGTAGGTGGGTCTGGTGAAAAAAAAGAAAGATGTAAGTTGACCTATATCCCTTTGCAGCTGTAGGCACGCTTGCGATCGCACAGGCATTAGCTCGACAGTGGGGTGGGATCTTGCTGCAGATATCTTAAGCACATATGTTTATCGTGCCTGTATGTTTTATTTTAAAAGAATTTTAAGAGGATAGAATGACAGTTAGAATAAAAGAAATTAAAGAGAAAGTAAAAATTTTAAAGAAGAGAAAGAAAAGAGAATTCAAATGAACCACAGCTAACATGTTTCAGGCCTTGTGAAACATTTGGAAGTACCCTCCCCTCTTGTACCCAAAGGTAATTTTGGATACACCTTGGCTATCCTTTTCTTCAGCTTAACTTAGATAACCCCTTTGGCGAAAATCCTCTCACTATTTTACCATATCATTTCTGAATAGCTAAAGATAAATTTATTCCTGAGAGTAAATCATTTTAGATAATTATATTTCCGATGAAACTCATTTTTATTTGACGAAAATTTATTCTTAGAATCTAAATCCAATATGCAAAGCCAAATGAAAATACACGGAGAAAAATTAAATGTGTTTGAAACATGAAGGAATTGAATTATTTACGTAATTTAATTATAAAATTTATATAAAGAACCTTTTTTTTTTTTAATTTTTAATTTTTTTAATTTTTAGACTTAAAAAATGTTATGTTGGTATAATATGTTTGATATTTAAATAAACAGTAAACTAAAATATAATTGCCAAAGAAATATAGTAGGTGTACAATATGGTACTTACTGGTGAAATACCCGTCACGGTGAAAGTTTTGGCCACAATTTCCCTCGTTGACTGTGGGTGTTGTACTCTTGTTCTGTTCAACTTGTTGTTTCTTTTGTTAATATTTTATTTTAGTTTTAATTTCTGTGGCAACTTAGGTTTTAACTTTTTATACAATTTAATAGAAATCAAAATTACTTATTATTTTTTTTTAGCACTTTAAAATTAATTTCAAGAATTTAACTTTAGAATAGTAAAATATAGATATTAGATTATTTTATTAAATTTTATCACAAAACTGAATTTGGATTATTTTTGTTTTTCGTCTTTTTAGTATGTAAGTTTGGGTTTTTTTTTTTTTTTTATTTGTTCGGTAATCCCATGAACAGGTGAATTACAGTTTTGCCGGTTCACATGCACGTGGCTGGCTTGTCTGATCTTTTGTGGGTTTTGAATGTTGTTTTTTTTTTTTTTTTTTTTTATATGGTATATTCGTGGTGATGACAGAAAGAACTTTAACTCCAAATTTGCGGACGCACTGTCGTGGCTATTATGGAGGCTTTATCCCCTTTTGACAATTATATTCTGAGTGAACATTCAAATTGGTAAAAAAAACATACCTTTTAATTTATCTGGTTAAATGTTTGGTTAAAAAAAAAAAAAAACAAAACAAAAGTCTTCTAGGGATTGGAGATGATCCCTTTTTTTCTTGGGTCTCAACCAAAGTTTGGTCCAAGTGGCTCGATATTTGATTTTATTAGATAATTGAGCAAGTAATAAAGATGGGTACTACAACGTGAACAGGAATTAGATTTTATAATATGTATAATTGATTCATTTCGAAATACTTTGCTGAATTTAATTCTTACCGAGAGCTAGGAACTTGAATAGTAATATTCCTTTTTAAGAAGCAATTTTAGGCGGGACCTCTTACCACAATGGAAGTTGAGATTAGAAAGACACGCTTAGGAAATGAAAATTCTAAGATGGGTTATTTTCCGAAAAATATATTCAGTTCAGTTCAGTGGCTGTTCGATACTCGATTTCAGTTTGGTAGGTTTAGTTTTACGGAATTCGAATTTGTAATGTACGTTTTGACATGGCCTGTTTACATGATGCGTTTTATTTATGTGGTGGTTTCATTTCATGATAACTTAAAGCATTTGTTTTTGAGGTGTACGCTACACATTCTATCAAATTTTATTATCCGAAATTATTTCGGGTGCGTGTGCAGGAGGTGTAAAGGTGTAAGCAATAAACACATAAGTATCTACTAAACGAGTACAGGTATGTTAATTCATTAGAGGATTTTGTTTTCAAAAATGTTGTCCATAACTCCGAGTTTCCGAATTTTTAACTAAGTATTGATATTTTGAAATTTCTCATTGCAGCAATTAAAGTATAAGAAAAATGTAAGTACGTGGGAAAAAAGGTATAAAGTGTTATATGATATCGAATAGATACAACAATTTGGAAGTTTTTTATTTTAGCTTGTGGTGGATACGAGGTGATTAAAATGGTGATTTTACGAATTATGTTATCAGGAATATGAGCACTTAAATGTGAACATTACAAACATAAGAAATGATGCTCCATCAATTTGACATCAACCTAGCGATACATTTTCCATAAGCAGAATGGGCTAAAGCCCAGGGCGGCAAAAAATTATTTCATATTATTTTATATTATGTAAAAAAAAAAAAATGATATTACAAAAAATTTAAGTGCAGTATTGTTTGAACTACTCAGAAGCACCAAATTGCAAAATTATAATACAATCGATCAACCTATTCAAAAGGTGTACGTGAATTACTCGAAATTAATGCATTTTTCTCAGAGAATATCAAAACCCTATACCAATACTCGACCTATAGAGCAATAATAAAAAAAGAACACGTATTTACCTACCTAAATCGTCTTAAGATCTTAATAAAGAAATATGAAATTTAATTAATAAACGAGAGGCTCCATAAAAAAGGATGAAATTAAAGGCTGATTTCCAATGGCGCGCGTTGGGCGTCGCTTTGACAGATTTTCCTTTCAACGCGAAAGCTCACACATAGAAATTTATGCAAAGTATATACAATGAAGCGTTGGGCATTAATGTTACGATTTGGCACCTATTAGCATGTACACAAACCAACGTAACATAAGCTACCTCAACGTTAAAGTTGAAAAAAATCAACTTCAGCGTGCGTTTTGACAATTAAACTAATGTCCGAATTCCTTTCAACAAGAAAATCGATTTGTTTAGGAGAAAAAATCGGTTTTTCTGGACAAATTCCTCCTATTGAATGAAAAAAAACGATTTTGTTTAAAAAAAATGGAATTGTTTTTTGAAAGGAATTCGAGATTATAGTTATGTAGGTTCATTTTGATTTTCAGATACTCTTCAAGTCGTCTGTCATGTCGACGCGTTCGTAAAGCTTGTAAACGTATACGTAAGCGTCTCTAACGCGAACGCGCCATTGCAAATCAGCCTTAATTTTATTAAAATAGGGGTACACTCGGGCGTATACGCACTTTTTTATTATATTAAATCCTTAACAAATTTTATCATAATTTTCAGTTTTACACGTTGAGTTGGTTTATATCCAAATACAAGCAGGAGCATCCGAAGAGCCAGGGTGAAACTGATGTAAATTTTGTATTATTATCTTCGATTAATATTTTTATTTTATGTCGAAGATGTGATCGAAATTATAGTGGAAGGGAGGGAGGGGGGGGGCGGCGGCGGAGGAGTGCAAATTTAAAACAGACAAGGGCGGCATAAAAGCTCAAAAGCATCTGTTTTTAAATAATAATTTACCTTCCCACTGTAATGCCAAAAGTGACTGACTTTTGCTAAAAAAAAAAATTCCAAAAACGAAAATACGTTTTATGAAATAATGCATTATGTTTGGGTGGGTATTTTGGGTTTGAAAAGAATTGCATTTAAAAATTTTACAATAAACAGAAGAAAAATACATTTTGCTTAAAGCTATTACTTTTTTTAAATTATTTCTCCTTATACATTATTGAAAAAAAAATTAATTTTACATTGAAAGTACAGCTTCACTATTTCGGCGCGTTGTTTCAACGTGAATTGATTCATAGTTGAAATTGTTATAAATTGACATTTCAGAAATATGGCCATGCAAGTCAATCGGTTGGCAAATGTCAAAGTTATTCAATGTTTACAGACCGACATAAAAGATCGCGCACTCTTTAAAAATGTCATACTTTTTAGCTTTAAACACTAGCTTGTGTTAGTTAAAACTTTTTCCACTTTTGTGGTTTTTATTTTGATCGCAACTTAATTTAAATAACGATTCTTCATCGGAAACCACAAAAATAATTACAGTCTTACTAATTTTTTTTAAATATAAAACAACATAATGTCTTAAATAATTTTCGTCCATTTTACAGTTTATTTTTTCACTTAAAAAAAAAATCGATTTACATCCGATATTTAGTTTCTATACTGTCAATATTGTGTCGTTGTTCTAGCATCTGCGATTCTGCTCCCCCAGAACCTATTATCACAGTAGTAGGTAGATATCTTTTAAAATTGCAAATCCAATTTTTTTTTCGTCTTTGTACTATCGTGTCCTTATCCATGACGGTTTTTACGAAGCAAATTGTTACTCACACTCGATGGTTTTTGGCAATTTTGTTCGAATTACTATCAGATGTGCCATGTGCCTATATGTAGAAGCTGCTGACATGGCCATTCCTATGAGTAACCTCTTTTTTGAATATATATACATATATATATGTATGTACTCGTCTATGTACATATCTACCGAATTCCTTGTTTTCTAATTTTCCTGTCAATCAACTTCTCCATTGCCATCCCATGGGGTGTATTTATTTAAAGCCCTCGTCAAATACAACCCCATAAGCCAGAGAAAAAGGCCAGTTATACGGTTTTCTTCATTCCCACGCTTCGTTACAGAATGGAGGACCAAAAAAATGTTAATCTTATCGTAAACATGCACACAATTGAATTCCTGAACACAAAAGGAGGCGCCACAACGTTTGACACGACCGACATCGACATAGTGTCGGCAACGCAAAAAGCTATATTCTCCTTTAACGTCTCTTGGTTGGTCTGGAGTTAAGGGCAAAGGATGATATATTTTATATACCTACACAAATAGCTAGGTATAGGTAGCTATGTGTACTTTCAAATTTTAACAATTCGCATTCGATATACAAAAGATTTTCATTAAAAATCGCACTCCTTCGTCGAAATAGAGGGTAATACCATATTGAATGTATATAATAATGTATATAAATAGCTCCTCATCATAGAATTGGGGCACAATGATATCCCTGAATGCCTATTTTTTGTTCTTGAATTTCCAATTCCTAATCGTATCTATCTTCTACTGTAGTGGGTATGTATTCTTATAGGGAACGTATTTTAATTCACCATCCTTTTTGGTTGCTCTATCTGTTTGGGGCCATCTTTAGTGAAATGTCCGGCAATTGTCCTTTTTTATCTGCACTTTATGCTGTTTGCCTTAATTTTTCATTTTCAGGACTTGTTTTAACTCATTTTCCAGTAAAAGAGTTCCGGAGTCTTTATCGTTGCTTATACGTTTTTTTTTTTTTTCTGTAATATCGATATTCTCAAGAGAACTAACAAATAAATTACATGGAATTTCCCTTAAAAAAGGAAAAGATTCAAAAGTTTTTAGACGGATAACACTCATAGTCTAATGTGCTAAAAAGAGGGTTACCAAATTCATTTTTATTAATAAAACATATTTTAGTTTTTTTCTAACAAATTTTTGATATTATATTTTTCGTATAAAAAAGGCAATTTTTTGGACATGCAATTTAATTTACCTAAATTAAGATTTCAAAAAAAAAAAAAATGTTCAATCGCGTCAAATAAACTTTATATTTCGAACCATTACATATTTATTTTTAAACATAAAACATAATTCCAACCTGTTATGGGAAAACTCTCAAATTGGTAACACCGTCTTTAAAGTATAGTATCATTTTCAGAACGGGTAAGCTTAGTCTATCCGAGAGTAATTTGTAAATTTATTTGGTTGATTAGAAGCTAAAGTGATGACAGAGTAGGCAAGTTTACATGTTTGTTTCTTTTGTTGGGACTATTTTACGACAATTTTGAATTATTTTGTTTATTTTATTTTATTTAGTTAGTTTCGGAGTCTAGGGGAAAAATGAGTTATGTATGTATGTTTCTAAAAAAAACTTTGCTTTTTAACGTACCTACTCAAATAAATAGCTACAGCTGCAGAGGGTGTTCCAGAAACGGTGGGGTGACGAAACATTTTAATTTATCCTACAATTTAAAAAGAAAGGCTTAGAATTATAGACGATTTAGTATGATGTTAAAGCATTTTTAGTGTGATGCTATCGCTATGTGAAAAACTGGATTTTCTAAATTTGAAACGAGTTTGCATCGTATTATGTTTTTAACATTTTACGAAAATTAAAATTTGCTTAATGCCAGTTTTATCTTTTTAGTATCATATTAATTTCAAATGCCACTTTCACAATAATTTTAAGTGTAAAAATAGTATGAACTGTCACCTTTAAGGGCTCAAAAAATAAGGCAATTCGTATACTGATTGATTTTGAAAACCGAGGCGCATAATTAAAGATCGTAAAAATCGTTTTTTGGTTGTAAAATTTTTGAATATGGATATTTTTTGATGAAATCTTGATACAATGAGACTTGGTTAGATTCCCATTTAAATCATTTTTTTATTACAATTTTTAAAGGAGGTTTGGGAGAGCGTTTTTTGAAATTTTGTCAGTTTTGGTAACAAAATCAGAATTAAGTTTTAAATTTTTTTAAATTTTGAAAGAAAAGCTCGGGGAGTCAACAAAAGTTCTATAATAGTTTTTGTTGAGTTTTAGCTCTTAGTTATTTATATTTTTGGATGAAATTTTGTGGTAATTCACACAAAATAAGGTTTGACTCGGAAAACCTTTGACTTTTTGATGGAGAAACTTTGTGCCTCCATCAAAAAGTCAAAACTGTAAGGTTTATAGTGTGCATTTGGGAATACGATATTTTCTCAAAAAACGTATAAATTGTGAAATTAAAGGTTTAAATTTAAAATTTTTCAAACAAAACTTTGAAAAACTATATATTTCACAATAGTAAGCTCTAAATTTTTAATTCATTGGAACAATATTCATAAAACTTTTTGAAACCAGAAAAAAAAAATAAAAAATGAGAATTTCAAAAAAGGGGCGCTAGATTTTTTGAAAGTTTTGAACATAGAGTTCCAAAAAGTTTGAATAACTAGAACAACCGATAACAGCTATCAAAATCTCGATTTTTGAAAAAGGGGGGCTAGATCAAAATCTTCAATATCTTTTGACTTAATAAAAAGATTGCACTCATTGACTTTACTCTGGGAGTTGAGACTTGAGACTTAAAAATATACAATCGTCTCATTTAAATCAAATAGTTATTGCCACAAATAAGAGTTCATTTACATATTTACCAGTTAAACAAAACTTGTCATAAAATCTGTGTAGACTCAACTATTTCGAAAATACAGATGTTCAAAATTTAGCAATAATAAATTTATAACAACAAGTAGTACCTATAATTTTTAGTATAATAAATAAAAAGATGGTTCTTGGCACAAGATGCATACAAATACTAGAGCGTATAAGTTGGGTCAAAAGAATAAAAAAATCGTGTGGAGGGGGTAGTCTATATGGAAGAAGCAATTTTTCAAAAAATTGACTTGAAATAGAAAATGACTCATAAAAATCCAACGAAAATTGTTAGAATAAAATCCTATACCTTTTGTCAAAGCCAGGAATTCATTCTTCAATTTTCTTTTTAAAAAAAGTTTTTTCAATTTCTAGTCTTTGAAAAATTTATTTCCAAACTCAAAATTTTCAAAAAAAAGTACAGTTGTTTATAAAATCTATTTTTTTAAATAAAATTTTACTTTATTGAGTTCTTGTTTTGTTTTCAAAATTCAATGTTATTATCAATTCTTAGTCAAATACTAAAAACAAGATGCCCAAATGACTCATAGTTTTTGATAAAATTGAAAATAACATAAAATACTTTACTACGAATTAAAGGAAAATATATCTTAATTATTTTTTTGTTTTTTTCAGAAACTATGTGTTTTTTTTTAGTTCTTCTTTAAACTGTATATTTAAAATATCAGAAAGATTCATTAATATTGGTTGCATTACCCAAGATTGGGAAATAAATTTTTTTCAAATCAAAAAATGTTTCTTTTAAATGAGCCGATAATTTTTTTAATTTCTCTTGCTTAAACAACCACTCATCAGAAATATATCTCCAAAGGTGGAAACACAAGAAGCATAGGTTTTGAGATGAGATATGTAATCTAAATGGAACATAATTTTGTATTGGCCACCTGTGGATGGTGGGCCCCATGTTGGTAAACATTGGTCTACACTACACATCAGATGGTTCTGGACTCAAATTGAAGAAAATTTAATTACTTTTTTCAATCGTAGAGCGAAATTATTGCCGAAAAACTAATCCTTTGGGGTTAAAATTGCCAATAACTGAAAAAACGGTTTTTTTGATTTTTGACTATCATGATACTTTTAGTAGTGGTAGTGGTAGCGCCTTTAAGTTGTTGTTGTTGTTCACAAATTCAATTCAATTTAATATCATAAACGACTCAGCAAAAAATCAGAACTACTGGAGCTAACGCAAACACGCCCTCTTATGGCTATGAGACGACAAGGTTACTGGACTATTAATAGTTTTCTTCGAAATTGAAAAATTCTAGCGCTATATTAAAAAAAACTACTGTCACATACAAAAAAAAAACGAAGATATCGTGCAACAAATCACAGTGTTCTTAGGCGGCGCGATATCTATGATCTATCCAATTTAAGCTATTTATAAATTGGTACTTTTCTGGGTTAGAGATAAGATCGCTATTTTTTAAAGGTTCACGAAAATAAGATAAGTTGTCTTAAGGTGAGATATTATATCTCAAGAGAGAGTCAGAGCTAGTTGTCCAGTTTAAAGAGTGCTATCAGTTCCACGACGTCTTAAATCAAAATTCAACCTTCACAAAACCATTATGATTTAATTCATGAAAATCCATTTTTACAACTTCCTAATAAAAATTTTGCTGTGTAATTTATCTTTAGGCTATCAAAGTATCTTCTGCTTTATGGCGGTATATTATCACAACATACATAATATGGTTTTTTATTTCTCAGTTCAATGATTGATAACAGAAAAGGTTTTTAGACATTTTTGAGAAACTTTAAAATCAATTTTTTATTTTTTTTTTTAATTAAATTGAATTCTCTTATCAAAGGGAGCATAACCACATATAGGCACCTCATAATCAAGCTTACATTAATTTACACTCAAGTGATTCTGCGATTTTAATCGCACATTCACTTCATTTAATTTTATTGACTCGAACTCCATTAGGTACGACGACGGACGACTGTTGCTGTTGTTGTGATATGTTTGGATATATTTTATTTGTTACGTAAAAACAATGGTTATGGGATTGTATATATGTATGTACATACTCGTCTATAGATGCGTGTGTGGTGTAATCAATTTTTTTTTTTTTAATTTCAGAAAAAAAAACAATCTGACAAAACTGATAGGACTTTCATTTTTTATGGTTTGGCCTTATTTTTATCTATGTGGAGCATTTTTTTTTCAGCTGTGATATATGATAAAAATATCTTGCAAAAAAAAAATTAAATTGCGGCTTGATAATGATATAAATACACATACTTACACTCCACGTGCCATGATTGAAATCAAAAAAGTTAATTGAAATTTTTAGCAATACATACAAATGTTGAAATTGTTTGACAAATGTCAGTAAAATCACATTTTTCTTACGTTTTTTCTTCAAACTTAGTCAAATGAATAATGGATTGAAGGAAAAATCAATTTTTTTAATCAATAAAACACGAGGTTTAAAATTAAACATTCTACTAAAAAAAACCCAGATTTCCAGTGTATTTTTTTTCACACTAACAAAATTTGATTAAAACCACTAGAGTCATTTTCTAGATGAATTTTTAATGATTATTTCGCAGGTACAGTTATTTTTGCAGCTAAACAAATTTTTAACTTCCTAGGAAGTCGACAAATCGGACCAATTACGATAACTTCCATTCGGATGTTAATAAAAACAAATCCGTGCAATAAAAGCTGATAGCTGAGTAATACAGCCAGCATACAAATAAAGACCTAAGCAAGAAGTTTAAAACATCAAAACTCAAGGGAGTTAAAAAATAAAGAAAAACAGTGTCACTTACCCTGTCTACTAATCTTTCTCCTAATATGTCTAACGACAAACGCCAGAAAACAACAGAATAATCCATTCAACTTGGACGATGATGGCCGAAATTTAAGTCCACCCGACCTACATGAAGTGCGGTTAGCAGTATCTAAGCTTGGAGCGTACAAGGCTGCTGGTTCGGGTGGCCTACCAGTCGAACTATTTAAAGCAGGGGGGGATGACTTGGTAGGGAGTATTCAGCAACTAATCTCCAAAATTTAGTTAGATGAAATCGTGCCCAATGAATGGACCCAGGGTGTAGTGTGCCCCATCCACAAGAAAGCAGATGCTCTGACCTGTGCCAACTACATTCCGGCATCCCTGTCAAACTCGTCCGCTTTTGCAGGATGACGATGGAGAAATCTCGCTGCTCCGTTAAAGTCGGCAAGAACACCACCGAACCCTTTGATGTCGAGAAAGGTTTGAAGGCGACGCGTTATCATGCAACCTGTTTAACATCGTTCTTGAAACAATTGTACGTAACTCGCAAGTCAACAACAGAGGTACAATTTTTCAAAAGTCTGTTCAACTACTTGCTTATGCACATGATACTGACATCATTGGGAGAACGAAGCGAGTTACCGGCGCGTTTGCAAGTATTGAATCTGAGGCGGCGAAATGGCTGGGACAGGTAGAGCGTATGGACATCGACGCACCAGCCCGACGAGTCGAAGACCGTATAGGTGGCGCACACGACCTCAAACAACTTGAAGTGCGTTATTTGATGCAGCTATCTAGGGACCGAGCTGAGCTGACTAAAGGGGCTTTTTAGTTCAGGCCGTAGTCCATCCTGGACCCATGTTCTGTAACTCTCACATCGAAAAAATCAGTCGAGAAACTCTGATAAATGGAACAAAACTCATGTATTTTGTTTCAGTTTCCATCGTTTCTCTACCAACTGTAAATGCCATTTAAATTAGAGTAATTAAGTAATATGTGCAACGAATTGACAATTGATTAATAGTTAAGACTTTTTTTAATTTGAGCAAAATTTGATCTTTAAAATCACATTTGACTGAGAATCACACAGGCATGATTTGGCCTTAAAACAAAAACAAAAAAAAACTTAATATTTTGTGCACTTTTTTATTTTAGCCCTTTTGTCCCCATCTTTACTTTTTCTTTAAAAATCAAACAAAAATCTAGAGATAGAAGGTTAGGTCAAAGCTAAAAAAAATAGCAAATTTTCTAAAAAAAAATTTATTAAAATAAAAAAAAATATATATATATATTATTAACCCATACAGCACTGTTAATTTTATGTAATATTGATTATTTCAAAGCCAGAAATCCATTTTATTTTATTTCGTTTAAAAAAACACGTTATTTTAGTTAATAGTTTTCGAAAAATGATCTTCAAACTCAGATTAAAAAAAAAAACTTTTTTTCAGAAAATTACCATTTTTCTTTCATCTTGACCTTATCCTAATCCTAAACCTCGGACCTTTAAATTTTTAATTTAATGTGAAAAACAGAACAGGATGAAGAGAGTGAAAGAAAAAATTTAAGAAATTATTTTTTCAATATTTCCAGCATAATGGGTTAAATCATAAGGCGTAGAGTGTATTATGTCTTTATCATCAAATGATATAGGTAATGTGTGAACATTTTCTAATGAAACACTTTTCTTATCATGATTGCGGTAGTGCATGCCATTTCTTAGTTCAATAATCATAAAGTGACAGACAAGCTAACTGAGCTATCTCATAAAATTGCAAAAAATAACCCTTTAACTCGTGGGAAATATTCAACGAGTGCATTTTTGTGGCAATGCCTAAAAATGAAAAAAAAAAACAACATAAAATGCATTTCAAATTATATGCACTGTTTTATATAAAAGAGGATACTTAATTTAATTAAACATCAATGAACTCAACAACTTCTCCGTAGAGAAAACTATTCTCAAAAACTTAAACTATAATTCCTTAACATGGGCGACAATAACATCAAAGCTTTAGAATTACTTTTCGAGCGGCCATTGGAACCAGTGTTCATGTCTCGAGACAATGGCAAGGTGGCTTTTGATGTGCCAGACACTTTCCTTACTGAAATGTTCAGCAGCGCTGGAATCGAACTTGAAAGCCGCTTTGGCGATAATGTGGCTCTTCGGGTAAGATTTTGAGATTTTTTTTTTTATTTAATCATAATGTTTATTTTAATATAAAAAAAAAAAACAAATTTCAAAAATTTATAGATTCCCCTTCGTGACATTAAGAAACCAAATTTAGATTTTGCATTGCAAATTGGAAAAAGGCAAAATTTTGATCTTTTCAATTATAAACACCAGCAAATCGCCGGGAAACTGATTAAGCTTTTCATGGACGAAAAGGATCTTTCAAATTTTGTGTCCTTGGCTGCTTATGTGAAGTAAGATTTTTATTAAAAGATATTTAATTTTTTTTCAAAACCCACGCGTATATTCTTTCAGGGATCAAATTAACCCGTTTTTGTTCCAATATGCCTACACCGTAGCTGTGCAACACCGAAAGGATACTGCAATGGTGACCGTTCCGCCAATTGCTGAACAATTTCCAGCAAACTTTATTGAACCATCAGTTCTTCAAGATGCTCGTGCGGTAGGATCAGTGATTACGAATCCTGGAGACAGGGTGAGTGTTATGAGGAAATAGTGTTTTCTCTTCAATATGGCTCACAGAGCCTTACATTTCCCTCATCAAAATTCTCAATCCTTTACTGCTTTTCCAATAAATTAAACCTTTCCTTAAACTTTTAACATACATTTTCAGATGAATATTGACATGACGCAAAATTTTACTGCTTCCGATCGTGAGCAAGAACAAAGATTGGCCTACTTCCGTGAAGATATCGGTGTGAATATGCACCATTGGCACTGGCATTTGGTTTATCCTGCGGAAGGACCCGACGAAATTGTTCGCAAAGATCGTCGTGGTGAACTTTTCTACTACATGCATCATCAAATTATAGCTCGATACAATATTGAACGTTTCTGCAATGGACTTGGACGTGCACGACTATTGAACAGCCTGCGCGAAGCTATTCCCGAAGGATATTTCCCCAAAATTTTAAGCAGTTTGAACAATCGTACCTATCCGGCTCGTATCAGTGGACAATCGCTGCGGAATTTAGAACGCGAGGATAACACAGTTGAAATAACTGATGTAGAACGTTGGGCTGATAGAATTCATCAAGCCATCGATCAAGGATATGTGGTTGATGTACAGCAAACTAAATACTTAGATATGATCTTTAGAATTTGTACATAGGACAATTTATTTATTTTCAGCGTAACAACAAACAAATTCCATTGGATGAAGTAAAGGGCATTGATATTTTGGGAGATATGATCGAGGCATCTTCATTGACTCCTAATAGACAACTCTATGGTAGTCTACACAACATGGGACACAACCTGATCTCCTTGGCTCATGACCCAGATGCAAGGCATAAGGAAGACATCGGTGTGATGGGTGATGTGACAACAGCAATGAGGGATCCAATTTTCTACAGATGGCATTCGTTTATTGGCCAGATCTTCAATAAATTCAAGGGACTTCTTCCATCTTATGATAACACTCAGGTATGGCTTTGATTTTTTTTTTGTTTTTGAACATTTGTATTCTTTTTCAACATTCTATAGCTTGGTTTCAATGGAATTAATGTGGATTCTATAAATGTGCAAATCAGATCCAAGGGAACAAGTCCAAATATTCTAGCCACTTATTGGCAAAGCTCCGACATTAATATTGCTGCTGGTTTAGATTTCGGACCAAATGGGGCTATTTTTGCCAGATATACCCATTTGCAATATGCTCCTTTTGAGTATGACATCAAAGTGACCAATTCAGGAGCAAAACGAAGGGGAACTTGTAGAATTTTCCTCTGTCCGAAAACAGATGAACGTGGTGCTCCGCTCAAGATGGCTGATGTTAAAAATTTGGCTATCGAGTTGGATAAATTCACAGTTAATTGTAAGTTGCATAAAATTTTAAGTTCTGAACAAATTAGTTCTAACAAATTAGTTTCTTATTTAAAAAGTGAATCCAGGACAAAATACTATCAAACGCCGATCAAATGAATCTTCTGTAACAATTCCTTTTGAGCGCTCCTTCCGACGAGTTCTTCCCAAGCAAATGGCACCTCTTGATAATTATGACGCTGAGTACCGCTTCTGTGGATGTGGTTGGCCAGACCATATGCTTTTGCCAAAAGGAAAAGCTGAAGGAATGGAGTTTGATTTATTCGCAATGATTTCTGATTATACTGGCGATGAAGTTAGACAAACAAATGATGGGTAAGGACTTTTTTATTATAGATATACTAGATCTTATACTGAAGTCTTGAAAATTTTAATAATTTCTTTTTCTCATTAGACCAAGTGTTTGTGGCGATGCAGAATCTTTCTGTGGTTTAAAAGACAAATTGTATCCAGACAAACGTGCAATGGGATTTCCTTTTGATAGAACAATCAACAGTGCTAATCTTGCTTCATTTACAAATCAATACACCAATATGGCGATGACACCTATGAAGATTGTGTTCACCGACAAACATATTACCAGACCAAAGAACAATTGATTAACTAGGAAAAGGACTATAGACATGGATACCGCGTAAAAATTTCAATAAAACTTACCTTAACGCATATACTCAATCAAAAGTACTCAATAATTAAAAAAAGTATTCTATCTTCCCAATGTATTCTTTCTTAAGTTTTTAAGATATTAAACTCATATAAATATTCCGACACATAGCATCCCAATAAACATTAAATATTTTCAATCCAAAACAAGGTATTTTTTATACTGTAAATATTGTTAGTCATCTTTCACCTACATTGAAAGGTTAAAAAGTAAGTATGTAGTAATCTGAGTTGGTTTTTCTGATCGGATTTTGCTTTATAAGATACTTTGGGCTCGATAGAGTATGTTATTTACAATAAATAGTCATTTTGGTATGGAAGATTTGAAGTTTGTTCAAAACTTTCAATGAAACTGACAATTATTGTCACAAATTGCCACCAATTTTTTTCCAAATCCTGTTTCACACTTCAGAAAATACACTACGCGCGATAAATCTAGTTCCGGCTTATTTGTTACCCATTTGGAAGGATATTCCAACAATCTGCAGATTGTGTAAGAAAAGAAAAAATTAAGATACATCCATACCACTTTATGGTAAAATGGCCAATTATTCAGGAAAAGATCTAAATGGCACTTACTCAAGAATTACAAATTTGATGCCTCAGTGCCAGTTGTACAATCATGGGTTTAAAGCTGACCCGTGGTTCAGGATTTTTAATTCACCGATTTTGGGGGATTAACTGAGTTCTAGCGACGTTTAAGGCATGTACTTAGCTATTATCATATACTTGAACCATGCATCGTCGAACCTCAGTTAATCAGCCAAAATCGGCGAATTAAATTGCCCGAACCCCGAGTTAAATATTGAACCACGTTTGTACAACTGACCCTTAGTATCAATACACTAAAAAATGAATTAAAAACATGTATGAACCGGTTTTCAAAATACTGATTTTGCGAAAAAAAAAAGTTTTTCTTCTAAAAAAAAAAATAAATATTTTTTTTTTTGAAATTTGTACTTGTTGATAGAAACTGATATAGCAATTAGAGAGAAAGTATAGGTAACCTTTATAGGTAGACCTTTATTTATCTAACCACAATAGAAAGTCAGTATTGCTTATAGCCATTCCACACTATCCCATCGAGTATTAATACATGTCAAAAAAAAGTGTGATAGAATCACTCACGACTGCCAAATTTGTGTGAAGAAAATATTTTCATATTTTGCTTTCACATTTGCGTCCAAGCAAATCACCATAACCTCAAACCTCCAAGTGGGATAGAATGTGCGATGGTTTTAGAACCAATCCTAAAAATTTTCATGTATTAATACATGTCAAATTGTGTGAGATGGCCTGTCAAGTCATGTGGGATGAAATTTCATATTTTGTCTCCACACTATTATACATGATTTACTTCCCACTTTTTTGACATGTGTTAATACTCAGTGGGAAAGTGTGGAAGGCCTTTTATAAAGGTACCTACTGTTTATGCCCCTTTCCACTTCCTTCCACTCTGGCTTTGGGCTATCATAGCAACTTCTTTACCAATATTTTTTTTTTCTAATTTTTTAGTTGGGGCTTATGACAAATACCATTGTTTTCTTGCGGTTTAGAGTCAGAGGCCATGGGCCGCCCCGCTGGCTCTGGGACATTCACTATTTAACTCATGACTCATGAGTCTGAGTATGATCGCCTCGCCACGTCACCCATCCAGGAAGAGAAACGTTAATTTTTGCGGTCTAAAGGCCATTAAAATCTTTTTTGAATCAGTTTGGAAAGCTAATTTTTTTGCTGAGTTTGTTGTGAACTCAGTAGATTTCTCTGAAACTCATAATTGGAAAATTTAGTTTTATGTAAGTTTTGGGAAAAATAATTGTTGGCATTCAAGAATGCAAGTATGAAGTACCCTTAGCGTGATGGTTAGTGCTATGGACTGTAATGCCGGAGGTCTAGGTTCGATCCCCAGCTTTTTGAAAAATTATTTTTCGCTTTTTAGTAGAAGATTTAACCATAGTTTAGGTACTTTGTTTGGCTAACTACGATAGGATCTCGTCACGATTTTGTCTAGTTCAAATTTGATTTACAGCCCGATTCTCCCCTTGTGAGGACTCATATCATAAGTCACAAGCTCTTTGCGACTATTTCTTTTGAGGATTGTTGTGACTCGATAACATTTTTGAAATTCTCCCCCAATTCTCACAAGAAAAGTCACAACGAAACTCACCACATTGTAGTTGAATTTTGTAGTGTCATTTTTGGAACAGCTTATGATCAAAAATATTAATTGGGCCATACAAATTTATTTAATACTTATAAAATGCAAGGTTACATTTATTTTTAGCAATAAAGTGAGTAAATAAATACGTTTACATAGTATATTTTTCCAAAATAGAAGTAAAAAATATTTATAGAAATAGTTTGGAGAGCTATTTGTGTCCATTGAAGTTCTGAATAGCCGTGCAAATTTTTAGCAAAATATATGGAATGTCAGGTCAAAACACATGTAATTTGTGAGCTGTGACCTGCTCTGAAGAAGATCACAATTTCGATTGTTTTTGTGACTCTCATAAGTTGTGACTTTGGGGGAGAATACGAAAGTCACAAAATTAATTGCACCACCCCTTATGACTTGTGAGGTATCAGTGATGGCGGGGAGAATCGGGCTGTTAGTGCAGAAATTTGGGAAAATATATTAATAAAAAGCTATTAATAAAAAAAAAATAATTTCTAAAAAAATTTCGGGGGGGGGGGGTTCAAACTCCTGTGACCCCCCCCCCCCTCCCCTGGCTACGGCCTTGTGTACAATAATATGTTCTTCCTCTCCGAGCAAAGCTATATGATTGTGTGTGATATCACAGATCAGTACGTCCCTAGTTTTTTAATGTGTTTTCTTAAGCGTTTTTTAGTGCAGTTTTATTTAAAGCGAGTATAATGTACCTGCACAAAAAATCATATATATAATGCTAGATGTAGCATTAATAGTGCCAAAATGACAACACTGGTTATAGGTTGGAATTCGGTTTACAGTTCGAAATTGAAATAATATCACTCGGATGAACGTTGATTTTTTCATGTCTTATAACCATGAGTCCAGGTAAACTTTGAGTAGAAATAGGAAAACATACAAAAACGCGCTAAAATTTCATGGTAGTGGGGTCTTTTCACAAGTGTCTTCGCAAAAAAATCACGTAGGTAATGGAGAAAAGTGTTTAAATTATATTAAAGTCATTTTAACTAATTTCATGCATAACCATTAAAATAGTTTCTATACTATTTTAATGGTAATGCATGTACAGTTCAGTTACAGTAGTCCCTCAATAATGTGAACCAATTAAAACAAGGCGTTTCCGGCGTAGAACATTTTTTTAGTTCTTATAAACAGATTGAAATAACTTTCGTATCCATTTAACAACGCAAAATAATAATACGATATACGTCTCGTCGTTATTGGTTCCTAGTCCAGCTCCCACACATTTTAACTACTTGTCCTGTACAACAATCAAGAACAAAGTATTTTTATTTTCTGAGGAGAATTTTCGTAGTAGCTTTAGAACTGGAAGTGTTCCTTGGTTAAAGTTATGTATTATGTTGGACTACGTCCTTCCGAAGTTCTGGTATTAAATCTCAACTAATTCCACCTAAAACAGAAACAAAAATATTTTTGGGGTTACTGCCTCTTGCATAGACAGGTAGTGAAAAAATGGGTTGTTCAGAAAATAATAGGTACCCTCTGTTCTTGCAAACTAACAACACACACAAAATAATTGTTGAGAGTGCCCAAACGGTTTTGTCTTAACTAACAACCACGGTTGCCACTTGAAAATAAAGTTTGTGTCCAAAATTAAAAATAAAAATGACCAACTGTAGCTAAAACTGACCAAAATAATTTGAGTCCGAAATATTATTTGTACCTCTAAACACAGAAAACAATAAATTAATCGCATTTATTTTAACATATTCTTCATATTACACAGATGACATATTATTTTTGTATGTATTAAGTCTAGTTTATATATCAATGCGAAGTAAAACTCAAACCGAAATAAAATATCAATAAAGCTCGCGTCTAGAGGTTTTCAAAGAAAAATTAATTTAGTTTTATATTTGGTTTAGATAAGTCCGTTGAATTGTATTTACTTCATAACAAATTTCTTCCTCCTTTTCACTTAAATAAATTCATTTAATTTTATTGTATTTTTCACGCCTGTAAAAAAAGCTATTTTTTTGTATGAAACTTTGGCTTCGCTTCGATCTATAAACTAGGCTTTAATAATAAACAAAAACAATAAAAAACAGAAACCAACAAATTCAAAAGTATGTTGGGTAGGGCGGTGATAGTTGGACCACTTTTAGCGCGAAGTCTCATAATTTTCAAACTATTCATAGTACAACTATGAACATGGTATCAATAGAAAGAATAGAATTCTGGCTTCAAAATGAAATTTAAAAAAAAGGAAAATATGTTACCGCTGAGCAAAAAAGCTTTCTTAAGTGGATCAAGTTCAAGTGGTCCAACTTGCCCCTATAGCGGGGCAAGTTGGACCTGTGTGCGGGGCTAGTTGGACCAAGCTCTGAAAAGTAAAAAAAAGTTCCAAAAAGGACAACAAAACTATTTTTTTTTATACATTTTGTTTAATTAATACTTCACTTTTTTAAATAACTAAAAAAAATTTAACAAACTTACTTAATTCAATTAACAAAAAAAAAATCAACAAAAAAAAATTTTACAAAAATAAATTATTAAAAACAAATTCATAAAATAAATTAAGTGTCTGAATCAAAGTCACTGTTGCAATTATTGCAGATGTAAAATGGCCCTGCAGGAACAATACATCTTGTGTGCGACCATTTGCGGCATGTGTGGCATTGAATCCACTCTTTTCCGGGGAAGCTTTCTTCGTATGGCTCCATACATGTGAGGCAAAAATATTCGTCTCCTTCGTCTTCGGAACTTGATTTTTGCAAATTTTTTTTCGTCGTCAAACACATTGCTTTGAACGTGATCAATCATGTTCTTGTAGTACTTACAGTTTCTGAGTAATTTGCGTGGTCCAACTTGCCCCTAGGTCCAACTAGCCCCGCCCTACCCTACCTAATGAACTTAATTAAATTATTAGACTAACATAAATAAATAAAAGTAACGAATCATAAATAAAAAAAACATAAAAATAATAAATTTTCAGAGCATTTTAAAATGAGATAAAATAAAAGCTTAATAAAAACTAATATACATTATGTTATAAAATCGATATTTAAAAAAAAATGACCAAATGGACTAAAAAATGACCATGTGACCAAGTGAAAAAATAATGACCAAATTTGGTCACAAATGACCAAAGTGGCAACCGTGCTAACAACTTCTTATTTGTAAAATTCAAAGTTCTTTAAAAAAAACTGCTATTAACCTTGAAACCTAGTAGGCTGCTGATGCGGACAGAAATTTTTGTTGGTCTCCAATACCCCTTGAAAGTGACACCGTTTGCAAAAAAAAAAAAAACAAACACAAATGCATAAAAATCACAGAAAGCCATGTTGTGATGAAAGAAACAACAAAAAATTGAAACACGAATAGAGACCGAATAATGGTACTTTTCCGCACACAATTAATGGTACAGGCAATTAATTCTCTGCGAAGATCTCTTCAAATAATCTGAAACAATTATCAATTTCGCTCATTGAACAGCCAGCGTACCGCAGAACAAAAAGCAGAACGAAATTTTTCGTTTCACATCAACAGCATACTAGGCTTAAAATGAGAAAAGTATTTCTCGAAAACGTTAGTTAAGGAAATAAAGAAATTTATATGAGAATAAGAAATTTTCTTTTCAAACTGCTAATATTAAAATGCGTATCAGCTGTAAAAATTCAAATAATGCTGTTGACATTTTTGAACTAATGCACACTTCTTGTATATTTCTGTTTTCTACGTAAATCACGGAAATATGCAATTTTTCTGATAAAACAAATAACAAAAAAAAATTAAATAAATAAATCTAACATAATAACTCACGATAAAATTGAAACAATCCCAGCCCATGGTGGTTTCAAAGCATATTCGATTTTATTTATAGATTATGGAACAGTCTTCCACATTGTATTTTAAATTGATAAAAAATTATCATATTGGTTACAATGTATTCTTATCATATAACTATGCGGTAGAAATGTCTCTAAATCGTGGCTTTTATTCATACTTTTACTGCACAATGGACTAAAATAATTTGTCTTGCATTGATTGTGTGTTTTTATCTATGCGGTTCGTGGTTGCGCTTTCTTACAAAAGACAGAAAATTTCCAAAGGTATATAAAGGGAATTATTAGGGTAGTCAATCAACAGTTAACTGTGCCCTGCTCTAACAGCAATTCAATTTGAAGGAACATTCAGCAATAACAAAAAAAAAAAAAAAAAACTTCTAACTATGGACAACGATATCAAAGCTATGGAATTGCTGTTCCAGCGCCCATTGGAACCAGTATTTACCTCCAGGGACAATGGCAAAGCAGCTTTCGATATCCCCGACAGCTTTTATACTGATCGTTACAGTGGAGCTGGAATCGAACTTCAAAGTCGATTTGGTGATGACGTTGATGTTAAGGTAAAGATCTTGAAATTATTATTTTTTTGACAATTTCGCAAGGAATAAATTTTCTTTTTAAAGATTCCTCTTCGTGACATAACGAAGCCGAATTTAGATTTCACAAAGAAAATCAAAAAGAAGCAAAACTTTAACCTTTTCCTTGATACGCATAAACGTATCGCAGGACAATTGATTAAGATGTTCTTAGATGTTAAGGAGCGTTCGAATTTTGTATCTTTGGCTGCTTATGTTAAGTATGTATTATTTTATTTTAGATTAATTCATTTTTATTTTATTTTTTATTATTTTTGATGAATTTTTTTAGGGATCGTATCAATCCAATGTTGTTCCAATATGCCTACACCGTAGCAGTACAGCACCGTAAGGACACTGCTATGGTACCAATTCCACCAATTGCTGAACAATTTCCAGCAAACTTTGTTGAGCCATCAGTGTTCAAGGATGCCCGTGCTGAAGGAGCATTGATTACAAACCCTGGAGACAGAGTGAGTTTAAAATACAAAAAGTCCCCTGCCATTTCCTCCCCTTTCTAATTGAAATTGTTAAACTTGGTTATTATTTTCAGATGACAATCGACATGTCTCGAAACTTCACTGCTTCGGACCGCGAGGATGAACAGCGAGTGGCCTACTTCCGTGAAGATATCGGCGTGAATATGCATCATTGGCACTGGCATTTGGTCTATCCAGGTGTAGGACCCGATGAAGTCGTTCGTAAGGATCGTCGTGGTGAACTCTTCTATTACATGCATCATCAATTGTTGGCACGCTACAATGTTGAACGCTTCTGCAATGGTCTTGGTCGAACAAGGTTATTAAGCAACTTACGTGAAGCCATTCCCGAAGGATACTTCCCCAAAATCATAAGCAGTTTGAACAATCGAACCTATCCAGCTCGTATTACTGGACAAACGCTTCGCAGTGTAGAACGTGAAGATAATGCAATTGAAATCGCTGAGGTGGAACGTTGGGCTGATAGAATTCATCAAGCCATTGATCAAGGATATGTTGTTGATGTAAATAATAAATTAAAAAAAATTAAGATTTTTGTGTAACGAAATTCTTTGTATTTAGCGTAACAACAAACAAATTCCATTGGATGAATTTAAGGGCATTGATATTTTGGGAGATATTCTTGAAGCTTCTCAACTAACGCCAAACAGCCAGCTCTATGGTAATCTTCACAACATGGGACACAATTTGATCTCCTTAGCTCATGACCCTGATGCAAGACATTTAGAAGACATTGGTGTGATGGGTGATGTGACAACAGCAATGAGGGATCCAATTTTCTACAGATGGCATTCGTTTATTGATCAGATCTTCACTAAATTCAAGGGACTTCTTCCAGCTTATGATAACACTCAGGTATCAATAGCTTTGAACTTTTTCGCTTGGAGAAAATTAGTATTCTTATTCAATTTATCCTTCAGCTTGGTTTTAATGGAGTTAACGTGGATTCTATAAATGTGCAAATCACATCCAAGGGTACAACACCAAATATTCTGGCTACATTCTGGCAAAATTCCGACATTGATATTGGTGCTGGTCTAGACTTTGGACCAAATGGGGCTGTATTTGCAAGATATAGCCATTTACAGCATGCTCCGTTTGAGTATGATATTAAAGTGACCAACACAGGAGATGCACGTAGGGGAACTTGCAGAATTTTCCTCTGTCCAAAGAAAGATGAACGTGGTACAGCTCTCAAGTTGGCTGATATTAAAAATTTGGCTATCGAATTGGACAAATTCAGAGTCAACTGTAAGTTTTTTTTTTATGTTTTGTTTGTTTTGTAAAAATAATTAAGGCCTGAACTGAATTATTTTTATAGTGAAACCTGGTCAAAATACAATCAAACGTCGATCAAGTGAATCTTCTGTAACAATTCCATTTGAACGTTCTTTCCGACGCATCGATACTAAGCAATTACCTACGGATGAAGATGCTTTGGCTACGTTCCGTTTCTGCGGATGTGGTTGGCCAGAACACATGCTTCTGCCAAAGGGAACAGCTGAAGGAATGGATTTTGACTTATTCGTTATGATTTCAGACTTTACTGGCGATGAAGTCAAACAAACTGACGATTCGTAAGAATATTGTTTTTTTTTTTTGCTCTTTGAAACTGCAAAACTGAAATGTAATTTTTATTTTTTTTTTATTTTTATAGAGAAACTGTTTGTGGCGATTCAGAGTCATTCTGTGGTCTTAAGGACAAATTGTATCCAGACAAACGTTCAATGGGATATCCATTTGATAGGCCAATCAGCAGTTCCAGTCTTAGTGAATTTACTAATGAATACATGAATATGAGCGTAACTCCAATTAAGATTGTGTACTCAAACAAGCATATTAATAGAATGAAGAACTAATTTTTGTACTGCGTGAAAAAGGACCAACTGACCATAGACAAAACTTAAATACTCAAATTATTATGCTTTACTCACATTGAAATTATTTTACTTAACTATATTATTCTCAATAAATAAAATAAATATATTCAATATTATAAATCTAAGTTGCAATTTATTCTTATTTGGTATTCTACTTCTGATACTTTATTAGAAAAGATCTTACTATTCGTTTGATTTTTAAGAAAAAGCTGTCCTAGATAATTTAACTTACGATATGAGATTTTTGTCTTCACGCCATCACACATTCTTTTATTTTTTTTTTTTTGTGGTAAAAATTGTGGTTCTCTATTTTTCTTCTTCTTTTTTTATTCCCTCAACATTTTTTGGAAAAGTAATTATCCTTCAGTTGTCATGCTAACATTACATGAGTCTAACTGTCTAACAGCAACCGTGCAATGCTTGTGTCAAAATGTTCTTGGTTTGGCATGTTGTGGCAGAGTGTGTGGCATTCAACTCGAATGAACACGTACTTAATAAATTTTTTCACTTACATTATATGCGAGACATGGTCATGAAAATTATGTTCAAGGACTTTACTTTATGTAAAAGCTTTATTCATACAAATTGTGACTGAACTGTGATGCTGTGTGGGTATGTTTAATGGATAAATGCAAAAAAAAATTAATATGAATTCCAAAGTATCTCAAGATTTATAATTGCATTTTTCGATGGTCTGAAATCAGTAATCTCAAAGGAAATATAATTAACGTGGTGTATGAGGCTGGTATAAAAACGATAAATAAAAATAGAAACAAAAAATATTTTCAGCAGGGAATCAAAAAAACTTTGGAATTAACCATTCAGTTTAACCTTCAATAACTAAGTAAGAAGAACATTAATTGGGCCTTAATTTAAAGAAGATTCAATTTCCTTTAAGAATAGGTCTCAACCATTTTCGTACGGTAACTGGTTGTTAAGTTATAAAGAAGCAAACAAAAGAAAAGTTCCAATATAATTTTTATGGAAAATAGAAAGTAGCGATAAGCGGCATCTAAATATTAATCTAATTTACCAGGCATATTATTTTACCAAACTTTATCCAAAAAGCTAGTGGCATTGAAATTTTGAAGATTTTTTAATTTTTTTGAATTAGTTTAATAGATAAACTTATATGTACATAAGTACATGATGTTTTGCATAAGATGCGACAAAAGGCATAACAAATGGCATAAAGGTTGGGTCGAGACAAAAAAAAATCCAATGATATAGGGATGCCTATTTTCCTTTGATTAGTTCCTTTGATTAGTTGGAAGGGGCAATTTGCTAAAAATCTATTAATTGAAATAAAATAAAAGAAAACAATACAAAACAACGGAAATGAACTTACAATGTCATTCATGCTGAACCTTTTTTTTAAGCAAAAAATCCATTCTTTTATTTTGATTTGAATACAATTTAAAAATATGTAACTTAAAAATAAATTTATTTTTATTTGTTACAAAAGTTTCTTTTTCCTTAAAAAAAAAGAAAAACCTTTGGGAAAAATTACATTTCATTTTTTTTTGTATTACTCAAAAACTAAAAACGATTTTTACATCTGGTTTATGGTATTTGACTAAAAATTCACAAGAGCACATATGAATGTTAAAAGACTTGATTACGCAAAATTAAAAAAAAAAATCAACTTGAAAAAAAATCACAACTTTTTTTTTTAATTTTGGCATTAAAATTTAATTTCTCTTAAAAAACTTGATTAAGAAAACAAAATAAAAGAATAGAATATTAGATTTTCAAAAATTCTATAGCAAATCATTGTTTGTATGTGCGTTTGTTGATTTTTTAAGATTTTTTTCCATTTTAAGTCAATTTTTCAAAAATTAACGCCATCAGGCTGGCAGATTGAATTTTTTCCCCAATAAATTTTTTTCTTAGAATATAATCACAATAATCATCCCCCAAAATACCGCGTACTAATTAAGGGACACCCTTCTTTTTATGTCCAAGTCCATATTGTGAGTGTCCATCTTCAAATTATGTTTTTTTTTTTTAACTGTTTGCTGAGAGTTCGGAAACCGAACTAAGTTAGATTTCACATCTACCTACATAGTGTATGTACAACGTACATTAATTTAAAGATAATTATTTTTAGTTTGTTCATTAAAAAAAAATAATATTGGCGCTGAAAATCAATAGGTATATTGTGACACGATTCAACTTTAGTATTGAGTTCATTTAGTTCACATATGATTGTATTGTATGTTTGAGCACTTTCCTTAAAGCCATGGGATTTGTAAAATTTAAAGAGAATATTAAAAAATTATTTTTCAATTAAGGTATTATCTGTTATTAAATGGGATCAAAATTAATTAATTCGTAGATATATTCATGATTCAAAGTAAATTTAATTGTATAGATATACTGGGTGATTCACCTAAGGTGTGACAAAAAGCTAGAGCGTCGTATAGTTTGGTGTAGTTTGAGCCGAGACAAGACAAAAAATCGTATGGCAGAAGGGGCAATTTTTTTTTAAATCGACTTAAAATAGAAAAAAATCAATAAATAACAATGGCAACACTTAATGTAATGCTATACTTTTTTTAGTTTAAGAGAAAATTGTAAATAACCAAATCTACTTTACTACCTTTTTAGTGAAAATAGGATCTTTGGAGCAAAAAAAAATAACGTATTGAAGGCGAATTTATGGAAAACTTACTTTCGTTATTTTCAATTTTCTCAAAAACTAAAAGACCTTTAGATATCTGGTTTTTAGTTTTGACTACGAATTGATAGGAGCATTGAATATTAAAAACAAAAAGAGGCTAGATTTGACCCACACTGAAAACTTCACATTGGTTCCCTTTGAAACTCAATACCCGATGTTATTTTTTATAAGAAAATTACCCAATTAAAAATCTTATCAGTTGTTGTCCAATCAAGACCGAAGATGGACCTGTTTGCTCTAAATATATGCGACACGATAAATTTCAACAATTTTTAACAGTTTCTTTTGCAGGTTTTTCGGCCTAGAAATAGAACTGTCAATTGAATTTTTTTACAAAATCTACAGATAATTAACAATAGCTTTGTGTATTAAATAAAATAATCTTGTTTTTTTTTATATTCTTTTATTTAAAAAAAAAACTGTGGGTTGATTTTTTTTAAGGCTTACCAATTTTTCTCTGCGTCATTATGCATAGAATGAAACCAGGCCGTAGTATTATTTGTTCTAGAGATATTGGAGAAACAAGCCATTTTATAACTTTTTTTTTAAATACTGTAATAAAGAAACCCGTTAATTAAATTTTTCTGAAAATCATTTTTGCACGTTATGGCGTTATTGTCTGTAAAATATAATTTGTTCGAAGTTGATATCTCTATTTTTTTCGAGATATCGTGGGTGGAAAAAAAGCTTCCGAACGTACCAACGTACGTACACAGACATCTCTCTAAAAAACAGAGACCTCGAAACGTCGAGAAATGTCAAAATTTTTAATTTGACAATTCGAACCGATTACAGCAAGTTTTAATGGGAAGTTAAAAATATTACTTAATAACGTAAAATTTTGAACAAAATTAGCTTGAACACAATTTTTTTTTTTCAAAATGTTGAGCTTGAAAATTAATTTTTCAAAATTTTTTTCGTTCAAATATTTTGAATTAAAAACATAATAAAAGTACGGACTTTGAGCATTTAAAAAAGACCAAAACTTAACATTGTATAAGTTTCCGTTGTTTTAAAATGATGTTTTTTTTCTATTTGAAGTCGATTTTTAGAAAATTGCCCCTCCTGTCTAAATGGGGGAAATAATTGACCTCCTCCATTTTTTAAATGGAGAGTCAAACCAGATTTAGTTAACTCTGGACTGGACATAAATGCACTAACAGTTAACTCATGAAGCAATTTAGCAGCAGAGAATTCATTTGAATATACATAACAAACTTAGAGGATAAAACATCAAAAGCAATAAATTTAAAGTGAGTTAACTCGTATTTAACTTTAATCTCTCAGTTAAAAATTTACTTACTGTCACAAAAGTTTATTCGAATGACAAAACAAATAAACTTTAAAATTAGGTTGAATTATTTTAAATTAATTTATTTTGCAAAAATAAATTAAATATGAATTATTTCCAATTTTCGTGACCAACGAGAGGTATTAATTAATTAAATTAAAAATGGTTCATTAAAAAAAAAAATTGTAAAATAAATTTTCTCCTGCAGTTTTCAGGGAATTGAATATACACTTTTACTATGCTAGGCTTAGAGTTACCTTTATGGATCAGTATACGAACGATGTCACAATAATCAGAGACAAGTTGATGTGGTATGGGTGTTTTGCAATAAGCTTGTTTGTCAAAAACCGCTCGTTATATAATACCAACAAATAATTCCATCTAAAATAAGTCTGAAAATAAATTCGCTATGTAGACTCGTAGAATACGAAAAGATCATTAAACCACGGAAACATTAAAAAGTTCAACCGATTTTAGATTAACTTTTTTCTTCTTTATACTATACATGCCTTAAACCAATTTAGAATTTCGACATCAAGATAAATTGGCATTCTCTAAAAGCACCATAATTTACACCGCATACCTTTTCCTATATTTTCTCCAAAATTCAATGTTTCTACATTCAAAAATTTTAAATGACTTCAATCCCATTGACCCTTTTTTTTGGGAATTCGTAGGAAAGGAACCGTAGATTACACCTCATCCCATTAAGAACGAAAAATCACGAATCCTAAAAACAATTACCTCGAATCGTAGACTTTAACCCGAAAAAAAAAAAGGAAAACCATGACCCAAACATAGACAAAGTGCGGTTAGAAGCACCTTTGAATTCAACATGCCGTGTCCTCAGTAATTTATTAAAAGGACGAATACGACACAGGCAAGAACGCTGTCGTATGTTAAACTTTGTAATAAGATAGACCATAAATTTCGGAGCGATAACAGCCAGATTCGGTGTTTGGGAATGCCGAGAACCATTAGAAAACAGGACAGATCCTGGCACCAAATATTATCTCCTTTATAATATTATAGTCACATTTTTACTTCCGTTTTAGATAAATAAGGACATGTTATGGGATTCTTGCAAAAAATCAACGAAAAGAAGTCTTATTAAAAAAAGAGATAATTAAAATATGAGAAAAATAAAAATTAAACGTTCCACTGGGTCACACGAACTTGCTCTTTTTCATCATACTGTGGATTTAAAGTCTGCTTATTGAAGACCAATTTGTTTGATGTTTTATCTCTTCTACCAAAAACCTAGTTGATATATCAAGTTATGTGGGTACACACAAATTAATAATACAGCCCACCATGTTGCAAAATATGCAGGCAATAAATTTTAAGGCTTCGATTTTTTCAAAATGGTTTCTCTACGACTTTGAAGAGGTCCAGGAAAAATAGACTAATACAAGAAAAAACTCAGTTGGAAGCTGAAATTCGGCATGAGTACTGATAATACTTGACTTTTACTTTAAATAGCGCTCACAGCCCTCAACCAACAAGCCCCTCCAGCCAGCTCAGTCCCTAGCTAGCTGCCTCCAGTTACGCACTCCAAGTCGGTCTGCACTCGTGTGCGCCACCTAAGGTGGGGTCTTCCTCTGTAGCGCCGACCGTCAGAGATAGATTCGAAGACTCGTCGGGCTGGTGCGTTGGTGTCCATACGCTCTACGTGTGCCATCCATCTCATGATAGCATATACTTCGTCTTGTCCTCGTTAACAGCCAAACACATTTTCGTCGCCTCCGATTCAATACTTACAAACACGCCGGTACCAGCTCGCTTCGCCCTCCCTACCAAGTCATTTCCCCCTGCTTTGAATAGCTCGGCTCGCAGGCCAACTGCACCAGCAGCTTGGTACGCTTTAAGCTTGGCTATCGCTAACCGCACTTCATTCAGGTCGGGTAGATGGAAATTTTGACCATCATCGTCCAGGTTGAATAAAGGGTTCTGTCTAACAGCAGAATGTTAGTCATCTTCGCCGCACCGGCCGTTTAGCAGTCCAGAAAAGTGTCGTTTAAAAATCCTCAGCACCGACTGTGTGTCTACCACCATATTCCCGCTCTCATCTCGGCAGGCTTTCGAACATCCCCCATGCCGCTACAATCCTCAATAGACTCGTCCACTCGCTTTGCATGCGATCCTCCCTTCGGTTTTGCCCGTAGACCTCTCGGACTGCTCTTTCAGCAGCTCTGGTTCTAGCTTGCAGTGTTGATTGGTAGGCTTCATTCTTTGCTGCATGCGCCAGCCTGTATTCTTCATCGAACCAGGGGTTTCTTTGTGGTGGCCTAGTGAAACCCAGCACATCAGTAGCGGCACTCCTGATGGCATTTTGGCAGTGTTTCCACAGATGATGCTTGTGGCGGGCTTGCTGAGAGTTTAAGAGAGACGTGGTCTGCAAAAGTCCTGGCGATTTCTTGCGATTTTAGTTTCACGACGTTAAGTACTGGTAATGGGACTCTTTATAAACTGAGAGAGTTCTTCACTAATCCAATGACCAATGTCAAAGGTCATGAAAATGTTTTTTTTTTTTGCAAATATCTCGCAAAAACGGTTGGTTTAAGAGAAAAATTTTATTTGTAAATTTTGACTTTACGAATTGCTGTAACTTTTAAACGGGTAATGCTACGAAAAGTACGAATACAGTATTCCCCGCTTAATTGCACAGACCATTTTGTCAGATTTTTTGATTAATTATTCGGGTGGTTCAATTAACCGTATAAAAAGTTATGCTAATAAGCTAGGATTTTTTTCGGTTGATTAGGCAGGAAAATCAATTAGCCGAGGTGCAATTAAATGGGGAGTACTGTAGACCATTTTTGGAGAAAATTGCCCCAGCTATACATCTTGAAAATTTTCTCTAAAGAAAACCGTTTTTGTAATATTTGCAAAAAATCTTTTTTCATGACCTTTGACCCGTTGTTATTGCCCTAGGGGTCATCGGATCGGTGAGAATTTCTCTCAGTTTATAAAGAGTCCCATTACCAATATCTATGCCAAATTTCAACCTCAATTTTTTTCCTTGCTGTTTGATAAGATTTTTAACAATTTCAACCTCTTATAATGTTAAGAGTAAAAATATGTTACCTAGACTTCCACTTAATTTTTTTTCTACTCAACTAAAATAATTCTTAACTCATTGCGAGGGGTGTATGTAATGGATTTAAGTACGTATATACACATAAAGGCCTTTTATTCATATGGTGAAACTGAAATTTATTCGTTTCGAGATTTTTCACGCAGATAAGTATTACTTATTTTCTAGTCTATATAAGTAATATGTATATCTACATAAGTGTAACCATATACTTATGGTATTAGTATGTGGGTACATAGATCGTAGACCTATACTATACTCCGTGGTTAAAATTTATGCCACTTAGATTTAGTGGTCGTTTATGCTCTTTCTCATAGTCTTCAGGCTGTGCTGCTTTCTAAACGAAGGAGCTATAAATAAAGGGGTTGTTGTCGTTCTCGTCCTTTTTCATCCTCATCGGGAGTTGCTTCGTCTTCGTTGTCGGCGACGTACGACGACAACAAGGTGGTGGTGGTGAATGTTTTATGACCGGACTTTAACCATTTATCTACGATGCACAATGAAAATTTGCGACAGTTAAAGCTATTATATGAGAACAATCACAAATTTGGTTATTTTGCGGATAAAAGATATACATTTTGACTTAAAATTAAGTACGATAACGCTTTACCTGTGGAGACCAGAATGATGAAAAATTATATTATTTTCTGTTTCAAATAAGTCATGTTGAAAATGTTTATATGAAGTTAGAATAAATCACACCAAAAACATAAATGTTAAAAAAGAGCCAAGTTCTCCATGTATACAAAAAAACCTTTATGTAACAAGACAGCCGTGAAAAGTAATGAGATCTAAAAGTTCGCCAAGTTCTAAGTTTATGAAGGGTTTATTATCAAATATTTTAAGTAGAGTAATATCGTAATAACTCCAAATTATAAGAGAAATTTCTTACTTAATGATAGCTGACTAAAATTTGGTATGTTTACTTGGCAAGTTTTCAAAACATTTTGAATGTTGAGTAATCAAATGGAAAAAAAGAAAAAAACCCCTATCGCTCTACCAAATTTCATCATCCTATAACAATCAGACATAGTTCTAAGAAAGTGGGTGGATGCCACGCCCCTAAATGAAAAATCTCAAATTTATTTTTTGTTTTCCTTACACACATTGCAAGCTCTACCTCTATACAAAATTTCATCATTCTGCAACAATCAGAAAACAATTTAAGGAAGTGGGTGGATACCACGCCCCCTATATGGAAAATCCAAAATTTTCGATTTTTTCTCTGTATATAGCACAAGGCCTACCGATGTGCGAAATTACAAGATTCTATGGTTTCGGGAAGTGCTCCATATGATTAATAACTATTTTCAGAAAAGAGGGTGGATGCCACGCCCCCTGAATGATATATTTTAAATTCAAATTTTTCTGTGCTCAAATTGTAAGGCCTACTTCTCTACCAAATTTTATCATTCTACAACAATCAGAAATGCTCCAAATAATTGATTGTGTGAAAGTGGGCGGATACCACGCCCCCTATATGAAAAATCCCAAATTTTGGAGTTTTTCCTTTGTATACACCACAAGGCCTACCGATGTGCGAAATTACAAGATTCTACGGTGTCTAGAAGTGCTCCATAATTTTAATGACCATAATTTTGATGATCTGTCAGTCAGTGAGTCAGTCAGTTACGGTTTTCGCAATTTTTGACGTCCTATATCTCAGGAACCACTAATGCTAGGGAGTTGAAATTTGGTGAGGCGTCTGTGCTCACCTAGCTTAGCAAATATGGCGAGTTTTAAGTATCTGACATTATTGGTTCCGAAGTTAGAGGGGGGTCGAAAAGCGCTTGAGTTTGTTCCTGTAAAAAGGTACTAGTGCCGAGAACTTGGCTGGGCACTACCGTGTCCTTTGATATAAAGTAAATTAATTTTGTATCTCTTTATTCATGCAACAATAAACCGCAGTTCCTTAAGCTTATGATGATTGGAAATTTCAAAAGGAAAAGTCGAAAAATCGCGAAAACGAAAAATTGTATATTTTAAGGTGGAACCATAAGTTCACCGAGACGAATTTTCGGATCCGTAGTGTGTTGGTTGGTTCAGTACGAATCCAACATGCAAATCAAATGATGTTTAGGGTTCATCCGAGTTATGTCTGTATGTGCTACAAAAAGCAAATTTAAAAAACTATGTAATCTGGGGTTTTCATGATATTCCAACTTTTCCGATCAAAATGTCCAGTTTTCGGTTCGTCAATTATTGGTTTACCTTGTTCAATATAATTCCAACAAAAAATCACCATGTAGGTCGGATGGTGTTCAGCTGAGTTATGCACGTAATTACGAACAAAGGAAATTTTAAATTTTCACGATTTTCTGACTTTTCCAGCCAAATTAAACAATTTTTGACGTTTGCAAACTTTGAAAAATAGGTGCCCAAGAAATTATATATAAATTTAGGTATACAGGTTGTCTTGGGATCATTGTAAGAAAAGAATTGTATAGGAGGGGCAATTTCCGGAAAAGAGGCTTAAAATAAAGAAAAAATCATTAAAAATTACCGAAAGTATACATATACAATCGCCGTATCTTTTTTGAAAGAAAATATTCAATTATTTTGTTTTATTTTTAAATCAAGTTCCTTAAATTAATGATTTTTGAGAAATTGAATTTCAAAAAATCTTTGAAACAAATTTTGAATATTTTTCTTAAAGTTGCCTTTTTTTCAAAATTTTACGTGATTTTTAGTCAAATACTAAAATTTGATGTAAAAATCTTTATTAGTTTTTGAGAAATTAAAAAACATGTTTGATTTGTTATGTTTACGACTCAAAAAAAATTAAAATTCATAATTAAAACCCTTTTTTCGTTTTCTTTTTTGAGAATTTCTTTTTAATTTCTCAAAAACTAAAAGAAAGATTTTTCTAAAAATAATAAAATCACTGAAATAAAAAAAAAAAAAAATTGAAAAAAAATTAAAAAAAAAAACTCACAATTTCTTTTTAAAAATGTTGAATTTTAAATGTAATTTCTCAAAAACTATTCACTTAACCAACTTGATTTAAAAATACATAAAAGAATTAAATAGTTTCTTTCAAAAAAATTAACTTTTAAATTTTTTTTCAAAAATCCCAAATAAAATTTGTTGAAAAAAATTAGTGTATTTGCAGCTATTTTTGAGCAAAATACGATTTTCCTAAAATGATAAAAATTTTGGGTTGAGGTCAAAATTCTGCCTGGGTAAAAATGCTTTTTTTTCAATTCCGCTTTCGAAATTCTGCTTTTTTTTTTTTTAATTCTGGTTTACAAAATACTTAAATGACAAAAAAAAGTATCAAAAATGTAAATCTCACTTGCTTTTTAAACTTTTTTTTTCTTAATATATTATATTTCAATTTTAAACTACATTTTATAGATTGAAATATTTTCTATAAAAAGATTACGATTCTTTTTCCCGAACGGGAAACTAATTTCCAGATATTGCGACTTAAAAAATGGTCATTTTCCCAAAATAAAGCTTTTTTGTAGGCAAATTATTGTATTAAGTTATTGTAAAGGAACATGTTCGTTTTGAATATAAAATATGACAAAATCAACGGGACAAGATTACGGATTAAGGTTATACTTTTATAGGTTAGATTTGTCTCTAAACTATACATTTTAGGCAAAAGGCAAGGTGCGTTTTTGTGTTTAGTATGTTTTTTTATGTCCCACAATTGAAAAAAGTGTCTGAAATATTATTTTTAGCTATAGAGATACTAGAAGGAAGAGCCTTTCAGTTCAAGTAAATGTTCGGTTTTTATAACGTGTCACACTTGTGCGGACAATTTTTGGCAGAATCAAAAAATTTTGATTATCTGAATTTGTAGCCAATTAAACCCTCTTATTCACTGCGCAAACCAAACATTCGTAGCTCTCACAATTTGTTAGTTATAAAAGTTTCCACTTAAATAAGTCTGAAGTTAGCGGACGAAGAACGAAATTTTGGTATCCAAAATTATAGCTTTTTAATTGATAACTTGTTGTGCCAACGCGAAATTTGTTTACAAATTAGCTCAAAAGTAAACTCACAAAGTTTAAAAAAAATGAGAAAAACCACTTAATCCAGAAAACAACATTTTTTGATTCAGCCAAAAAGATGTCTTTCAAAGAATAGATACTGAGGTATTTTCGTACGTCTGAATCAGGCTCTATTTACGTTTGTTTTTCTTATTGAAGTATTAGCCCGAGGCGTAATGTTTTTTTGCGTTGGACTGTCACGCCAGAGGTCTGGGTTCAATTCCCAGCCTCTGCCACCTAAAAATGTTTTTCAGGGCTACTTCCTCTTGCGAGGAATTGACAAATCCTCCAAGAGTATCTCCTGTCATAGAAAAGTGCCGCTCATCTTAGCCGTTTGGATTCGGTAATAAACTGCAGGTCCTCTCTATTCCTGCAGCCACGCAACGCACACAGGAATGGTTGAGAGTTGTAAGTCACTAAGGCCCTTGTTCTTCATGAGCTGTTGTGCCACCAAATTTGATTTTTTTTTTTAATTTAATTTTTCTTAGTCCCCTTTCACACGAAGATACTAGTTGCTGGTGATTTTTTTGACGTTTTCTTTAAATCTCCTTAACAATCTCTTGTACCTTTCACACGCAAGCAACAAAAACCCGGAGATTTTCTTTATTTTCCTTTTAAACTACCTTTGGTTGAACGCACACAAACGTAGCGTGAAGAGAAACGTCAAAAAATCTCCTGAATTTGTTGACCGGGGAGATTTCATTTCCCCCTCTTTCTTCCTGCCCTTCTCGCCTATGAACTAATTGTTGCCGGCAACTCAGTTGCCCTGTGTGAAAGGGGACTTATTGAAGCTGTATTTCCTTAAAATGTAAAGTCAGTACAAAATATGCACTTAGTAAAAAATCATAAACACATTCGTCTTAAAACTGCTGATCAAGTGGGGTACGATGGTCGCTTGGCACGAAAACACCCTAAAATAATTATCTTCAAATTGCGCATACTGTTTTAGACCTATAAATAGACAAAACTTAATATTCAGAGCAATATTTTTCTATATTTTTTAAGGCAAGCTTCAAGAAAGCAATTAGCTTAAAACACAACTTTTAATGAAATCACTTTCTCTCTCTCTAAAAAAAATAAAAAGTTAGGAATAGGATCCTTCCTTATACTAACTATAAACTTCAGTGTTAGTTCGGATCCTTGTATTAGTTTTATATTACATGTACATACACTTTCATCCATTAACTAATGAAAAATTCAAGATGCGTATACTTTCTCACCACAAGTCTAACTACAAGTACGTATGTATATACTAGATGCTTTGAATATTCAAAAGCAGCTCGAAAAATTTTGGACACAAAACAACTTTACACAATTTTCATAACTATGTTGTATAATATAAAAAAACCTTGCCTTCGCAAATAGCTATGCAGCCTTTTGCTATATTAAGGTATACCTTACCTATACACACTTATAGGTATCTCTCCCAGAAAACTTATACAGGATTCTCTTAGAAATAATGCGATAAAATAATGAAGGTACTCCACAGCTATGTACGTTCTCAACCTCAGTCAAGGCTACTGGAATTTTAATTGAAGTTCTTAACTAAAACTTGTCTGTGAGGAAAATCAACCCTTTCTCCCGAAGGAAATTCTTCTTCTATTAGGACAAACCAAACCAAGCAAAGGCGTTAAGGTGCCATTTTCACCATTTCCTGCGGAATAAAGGATATTCTTTTGGTACGTTTCTGCTTCCATTATAAGTTTAGTTGTGCGTGTGTGTGTGTGTTTGTGTGTATGGCTGGAAGCTAAGTAAGGGTTCTCATCGCAAGAGCCCGGTGATAATCCATTAATCCGTTGACGTGGCGCGCTTTTTGCATATATGAAAACTTAGGAACGACATACCTTACCTACCAGCATATTAATCTTAATTAAAATGTACGCCACCTGATAGTGCACACGCCATCCACTACCGCACGTGCATAACAATGAAGTCCTAGTAGGTGGCATAGTTGTAAAATGGAATAGCTGCCACGCGTACACAGGTGGCATTCCTATATAATGCAAAATCGTTATGACTAAGGAGACACTGACTGCAAAAGTATACTTAAACGAGACGTGCACAATGAAAAGTAGATGACCATTCTTGGAGTTTTTTTGCTTCAAAAATAAGATACACAACCATGTCGTGTGTACATGATCTTCACAGCAGATACTCAGTCAGTACCAAGCACTTGCTTAATCTTATTGAATCGCATTTAGGAAACATAGCTTTGAAACCATCAATAATTGAATAAAGCGCGAAAATTTCACGTTTTTTTTTTTTGATTTTTGACCATGATGCGTTCGGGGCTTGAGTTCGAAAACTTGGGTTTTTCATGCGACCAATATCATAAACTACTCAGCAAAAAACCAGGACTACCGGAGCTAACGCAAACACGCCCTCTTATGAGACGACAAGGTTACTGGCATTTAACGTGATGTTTCTTATGCCATAACGGTAGGTACCTTAAAAAATCATCTGTTAAAATATCTCACTACAAAAAACATTAAGCTTTATATTGCTTTTTTTTTCATCTCAATACGTCCACTTTTCACAGAGATACAGCTCTTCAAAAACACTAAATAAATACTATGTTCTCAATTTTTTTTTGAATAATAAATGGTTGTAGCTGCTACGCTGGCCCCACCATTCCTTTGCCTTAATAGGTAATTGGAGTAATTCGGTGCGTCACGATTTCTTCGCTTTCAAAGCTCTGTCATTGATAGCACACTGCATTAATTTTCTTCTTCTACGACGGCATTTTTTGAAACTTTGTAGCTGTTTAAGCATGAAATAAGTAGGGTCTGAGATCTTAGCACCTCATTTATGGGATATTCGCAAAAAATATACACCATCTGGAAGGTAGCTCAGTACTTATAAAAGGTCAGCTAGTTTCAGAAATTGGTCAGCCATAAAGACTTTCTTATGAATTTTTAATAATTTTTCTTTTTCAAGGTCGTACAGATTTTTAGCACCTCATATGTGGAATTAAAAAAAAATTATTGCATCTGAAAATTTACTTAAGCATCATAAAAGGTATTGATTGTTTTTATAATTTTTATAAAAAAAACATTGCTCATACCCAACTAAAAATTTACAGCTGACCAATTACTGACCTGACCTTTTATCACTATCCAGTGGCCCTTTAAATGGTATACTTTTTTTTTGCAAATACCCAATAAATGAGGTGCCAAAAATTGCGGGTGACCTTGAAAAATTTTAACCCCGGGTTAAAATTTTTCTAAGCCTGACGATTTTCTGAACTTACCTGACCTTTTATGAACAATTACTGACCTTTAAGACTTTAGAAGAGCCTTCGACTTAAATATATATGTAAATAATCTTAACTCTAAAAATAAATGAGATTGAAGAGATGAAACTCATTCAAACTTGGTCCACTAGGGCGTATGCGTACTTTTTTTTTTTAATTGAATTTTTAACAATTAGCTTAAGCTTTAATACAATATTTTTATTTTCGTGCATCAAGCTTGTTTATGTTGCGTTGGTTGAAAAAGCTATATTATATAGGCATGGTAAGGATTTGTTTGAATGAAAAACCAAATAAGTTTTATAGTCCAAAATCAACTTCTTAGGCTAACCTCTTCAACAGTGTACTAGTTTTTTTTCTTACTTCATGTACGGGTTATAACTAAAAATTTGTTTTATGTAGACTGGATTAACGATTATTTTTATTAAGTCAGTTGGTCAATTTATTCAATCTGAACTATTGAAACCTTCAAACAAAACAAGCAAGTCGTTCCAGAGTATATGTATGTACAGAACACTGTACAGGGAAAAAGTGTACGAAATCTTTTTCATTGGGACAGTGAATCCATCAGAAAACAATAAAAGTATATGTAATACACAGGGTGATTCACCTATGGTATGACAAAAAAGCTAAAGTATGGTGGTTGAGTTGAGACAAGAAAATAAAAATCGTATAGTAGGTGGGGGGGGGGTTTTATTTGAACTAAAAACAAAATAAAATAACGGACTTCTGTCTTTTTTTAACGATTTTTTTTTCTATTTCAAGTCGATTTTTAGAAAACAGCCCCTTCCGCCTAAATGAGGGGAAATAAACCCCCTCCCATACGATTTTTTTTCTCAACTTAACCCACATGCTCTAGATTTTTGTCACACCTTAGGTTAATCACCCTGTATATTTGATCAATTGAGTCACTGAAAAATCAGTTATATAATAAGAATTTTTTTAACCTAAGGTATTTTTTTTTCTCTTGTAGAAATGTATCACAAAAGCTGCCTTCCTTAATTTGTTTCCATAATTTCGAAAGATTTCCTGGATACGTCATAAAATCAATATTGAAAACCATACACAACAAAGGTTTTTAAAACGTCTTTATAGTTTGTCAGTCAACCTCAAGACTTAACTACATTCAAGAGTTTTTTCAAAAATTGGAAAAGTCAAAAACAACGACACGTTCTGTAGAAATACCTGTATGCAAATAAAAAGTGTACGAAATTTATTTTTGATCTGTCATTTCAGATTGATTTTACCGATCAAACTCAATTTCCTTCGCATATAGTCATCTCTAAATCATCTTCTTGTTTGTGACCTTTTTACTTTTTGCCATTTTTTTGAAAAAGTTTTAAGTTAAGCCTGTAACAACGAATTGAAAATTGGAGCATTAAGAATCTTTTCTAAGGCCAAAAATGTTTTCCTCTTAGTAGACCAAATGAAATGTTTTATTAAAGTATCGATATCGTTTTTTTACAATTGCTAAAGATGCCCTAATGAACTTATATCTACATACATTCCTACTACCTACGTATTTGTATATAAAAAAAAAGGTTTCATAACGGGTTCGGTTAGACACATGTGGGGTGGGGGATGAGGGTTATTTTACTTGATGCATACTAAACGACTTTTAGAATATCCTTGCACTTCAACCACATTTGCACCTGAGCTTGACTTTGGACTGGGGGCGATAGAAATTTCTACAAATAGTAAAACTATGTACTTATGTGGGTGTACCTACCTACCTGCTTTGAAAGTAGATACATTAAATGCAGTGAAAAATTGAAAGGATAGGTAACCCATACACATGTGTTATCTATAGATACGTGCGTGATTAAAAATTCTGGATAAGTTTTTCCATTCGAACTTTTACTACCTAAAGGTTAAATCGTCATTTACTTAAAACAAAAAAAAAAAATATTTGATTGGTTCTGGCTTCTGGGCTCTGAGTTCTGCAGAAAATAAATATCTATACTTTGCTTGAAGCATAATGTCACAAACGAACATTGACCTTGTATCTCAAAATATATTTAATAATTTAATGTATTACACAGAAATTTAAACACTCATGTTTAAATTAGAAATAAATAATAAACTTTAAGTATAAAGGGTGTACCTGTATATTGCACAAGAATATACATATTATGTAGACACAGGTAGTTAGCTAACTATGGTACATTATGTACATACTTCATTTTACTAGGTGTTGTATAGATACCAAAATAAAAAAAATATTTTAAGTGTAAAAATAAAAAATAAAACTGAAATCTGCCCTTTTTACGAAACTAAATCATAAACCCTAGTTCAAGTTAAGAGGATTTTTATGTGCGTGAAGCTAGCACCGCTATTTTCGATTTTCAAAAAAAAAATAAGTTTATTATGCCCAACTTGTGATGCATTTTGCCGTAAATATTTTTTTAAAATTCGCAAATTTTATGGATGATTTTTTTTTTTCAAATTACGATTTTCAAATTAAAAAATATAAAACGTGCTGTTTTGTGCTTAGTTTGTGCTGCAAATTTCCGAAGAGATAAACAAAAAATTCGCAGCTTTTGGAGCAAAAAATTAAATTTTTGAAGAGTGCAGCTGGCCACCCTTATTTTCTAGTTAAAAAAAAAAATAATTCGTGCTGTATTGGTGCTCAACTTTTATTTTTTTTTTTTTTTAATTTGCAAATATGAAATTTTTTTTATCTTTTCGACACTAATTTGGCAGTAAACTGAGCGCAAAATAGTACAAGTTTAAGTTTTTTGTAGTTCGTAATTTTGCGAATTTGAAAAAAAAATTATGGAACAGGCGGCCACTAGTTGAGCACAACTTTTTTTTTACGTAGTTGAAAAAAAAAAAAACAAAAAATGACAGTACTAAATTCATGCTAAGGTGCCTCGCAATATATTTGTATTTTGCCGTAAAAGTTGGAAATATGCGAATGTAAATGCACATCACAGCACAACCATTTTTTTTTCCGAAAACGGTGTTAACTTTACGCACTGTCTTTTTTAGATAGGTTTACAGAAAAATAAAGCCTTCGATAAATTCAGATTTCTTTTCGAAATTAAGTCTAATCTTCTTTAGCTATTAAAGCTGATTCCTTAGAAGACTATAAATTCCCTTAGGCGAACAAAAACTTTTTTTAGTATGTAAATTTCAACCATTATTTTTAGGACTACTTTTACGACATAGATGCGATTTCACCAAATTACTGTCTGTGATCAAATTCATAACGAATTTTATTTCTGACGTACAGCGTCTGTTTTTGTATATTTTTTCTTGCATCAAACCGTCGCTGTCCGGCTAAGGGAGCTTTCACTGTAAGGATTACATTTTTGCAAAGCCAACAAACCTTTTCACAAACAAATAAGCTTCTCATAGGTTAGGTAAGGTTAGGTTATTGAGCTGATAGAGGATCTTGATCCTATTACACTTTAGATCAATATAGATCCCTTGTGATACTCTGAAGGATTGGACGCTCCTAATAAGTTAACCTATAAGTTTTCATGGATTATCTAGCTATTAGAGGCATTAATGAATTTCGAAGATTTCACACCAGATAAGTTCGAGAGCTCTTCTCTATTAAAGAAGAAGCTAAGTTCGAGAGCTCTTCTCTATTAAAGAAGAAGCTTCCTAGGTGTTTTTTTTCCTAATTGCTAGAGTGGGCAGTGACATGAGAAGTGAGAAGAGTCTTCATGTGCTTTTTCATCGTCACGACCTCTGCATAGATCATCCGTGCTGAGCCTCAGTTTTTTTTTGCAGCAAACTTCAGCAGATTGTGCCCTGTAACTGTAGTACCTACGAGAGAGTATAGTGATTTCTTATTTAGTGTCAAGATCCTATCTGTCTTTCCCTTGTCAAAATACTACCAAAGTTTGTTGGTATTCACTTAAGAGTGGAGTAGCGTCTATCTTACATTTGTTTTCTCAAGAATTTTCTTTATAAATAAATTAAAATAAATTTGATGGCACAACAGCTCATGAAGAACTAGGGCCTAGTGATTTACAACTCTCAACCATTCCTGTGTGCGTGTCTGCAGGAATGGAGGGGACCTACAGTTTATTGCCGAATCCGAACGGCTAACGAGCGGCACTTTTCTGTGACAGGAGATACTCTTGGAGGATTTGTCAATTCCTCGCAAGAGGCAGTAGCCGTTTTTTCTTTTAAATAAATAGGCGGCGAGGCTGGGGATCGAACCTTAGACCTCCGGCATGACAGTCCATCGCACTAACCATCACGCCACGGCTACTACAAAAGAATTTTCTTTGCCACAGTCTATTTTAAGGAGCAGATTGTTGCGTATACTCAGGATCAATCGATGATCCAATTCGTGCCATCTCGCCTGTTTTCTCATTGCCTGGAATTCCAATCTGGCCAGTCATAATGTCTGATACAAAAAATTATAATCCAAAGCAGATGCCACCTTGTTTCAATATTATTTGTGTCTAACTTAAGCTCTCGGTGTGGTACCTATGTATATAGAGAATTAAACCAAGTCTGCTGTTTGTATGCTTATATTGTTCTCTGCAGATGTATGTAGGTACTAAAGAAGAACCCTAAATAACGATTACCAGACAAATCCGTACAAATTCAACAGCTTTAACCTACGACAATGTCCTTTCAATGGCTCCCCATAAATCTTTTTCCTGCGTGCTCGTCGGCCGCCTGAATGCCTGTCTCTCATTTTTCGCACCCTTCACGTTGATTTATATTCTGCCCTATGAATTTGCCGTTGATTGCATTGATGCAGAATCTGCTGCAAAGCCGCATCCAGTACATTGATGGATAATGAATGTCGAAAGCGGTGACAACGTTCTCAGTTTCCCGCTACCAGGGCCAGGATCGGCTTGGTATAATAATTTCAGCACCGTACAAAGTATGGTGTCGCTGCCATGCCAGTCTAAACTAAACTCTAAACCAACTCAACAGTCTACACGCTGAAGCTTTTTGGAAAAGAGTGTTTTCTTGTGATATGCTGCGGCCAAAAATGTTGCCATTGACAACAATGCGTGTGCTTCAGCTTAGTATTTTGCCGGACAAGAGGGATTTACTCAAACTTTTAGTCGAGGAAAGTGTCCCACACTTACATTTTGGTCATTTGTAATGAAACATGTCCTGCACGGCACGTCCATGATGGTGGAAGTTTACATCCTATATGTTGTTGTTTGTGTTTTGTTGTTTTTTTTTTTTCGTTTCCGGATTGTGGAGAGAATAACAAAAAGTCAATGTTTGGATTTACCACCCGCAATGTTGGATTTATGGGTGTTGAATAGAACACACATCATGAACATAGTGTAGCAGGAATTTTACTGTTGATATAGAAGATACACCTACTCTAAAGGCAAGCGTAAAATTATACTTAAAACAAGTCATGTGTATGCCTGTGCCTGTGCATGTGAAATGAGCATATAAAATAGAATGTGAGGTTTTTTTTTTTAATTTGATAGACAATTGTTTGGTTTTTGCAGATTTTTCGAGGTCTAAATTGCTATGTATAAGCATATTATAGGTTCCTCTTGCCTACTTTACAGCACGCAAAATAATGCAGTAACCAATCTTCGCTCGTTTTTATACACATCTAATTGTTCATTACTTACAAAATGATGCATTGTCTCTATTTGTTATTGATCCGGTGTCTTATTATATTTTTTATTATATTTTGGTTTTGCAAAATTATTTTATTATTCTTTGCCTGGTTTTTAGTTCCTATGTTATAATATTACAGACCCTTTAAAATAAATAATACAAAATAAGCATTAATCGGGTCACTGTGGCGTATACGTACTTTTTATCCGCATATAATAGTTACACTTAAAAATCTGTACATCACAGCCTTACAGTTCATTTTATATACATAATTAGAGTTCGCACGAACCCCAAGTTAGGTTTGCGGCTTGTTTTTTTCAGAAAAAAATTCCAGAAAATTATCTAAAATCGCTATGATGGAAAAATAGACAAAAAACGTAAAGAAAAATGAATTTCGTTCACTGAGTTTTCATTCAAGGTCGAACATATGATTTAGAAAAAAGTTATAAGCATTCAAACATTCGCCGGGGTTCACGCGAATACCCAGTCGTAAACTTGGGTTAATTGACATTGTTTTAAACGTGTTTCCTTTTGTCATGGCCAATAAAATAGAGTCCATAAATTGATTAAATTCTGGGGTTGTTTTTATTTTAAACATCTACTATAACATGCACCATTTGGATTGTTTATATGGATTAACTTACAAGGATTAAAAATGCTAAAGTTAATGATAGTACATAGTTCAACTATACCTAGATATCATAGCCTTAGCACCTTAGCAGCCTTTAAAGCATTATTATTTTCAACCTATACTTAATTAAATTTTAACTTAAATAAATAAAAACTCAAGAACATTAACTTTGAAAAAAAATTCAGAAATATTAGATTTTTTTTTTTTTTTAAGAAAGCTTTATTTTTTCGAGCTCGTATTTATTTGATAAGTGGACAATTTTTTATTACTAAGCTTTACATCCTTCGGAATATAATAATATAATAGGGACCACAGCGGGTCGAAATTCTGCTTCTCAAAATACTATGGCAATTATCTAGTATTTTTAGTAAAAAAAAATTCTGTTCATTCTGGTTTTTTAAAGTAACATTTATTAACAACATTTATGTTAACTTAAAAATTTCAAGTTTTACAACAACGAATGTAATATTTTTAAAAAAATATAAACGCGCATGTTTTTTACATTTTTGAAACTTTTCTTTCTATTATGTATCTGCAGAATTTTGTAAAACGAAATTTTCGAAAGCAGATAATTGGAAAAATAATTTCGACTCAGGCAGATTAATGACCTGAAACCCTTACTTTTAGCTTTGACAATATGTATACATTTTTTTCGATTTATCAGAAATCATGATTTGATTTGTTATCCTTTTCTTCTCAGTCAGCAGTATTTCAAATAGCATTGCCACCTAAAAAAATTATTGTGCCACATTTTCAGAAAAACGTGCCATATGAAAAAAAAACACAAATTCTTCTATTTTGTTGAAAAAAAAAAACTTTAATCAATTTTATTACGGGATGTTTTACAAAATAAAGCGTCAAAAAAAAAAAAAACAAAATAAAAAATCAAAGGAAGTCAGACTCGTGCATTGTCAAAATATATACATGAGTTTCTGTCAATTTCTTACGAAATTTTGACCAATTTTCATAAAATTTTGTCGAAATTTGCTTCATTTTAAGTAAAATTATGAAAATGAAAAAAAGTTCAACATTGAACTTTTTCGTGCCGCGAGGAAATAATCGTGTCAAAAAAAAGGACTTTCGTGTCACTTCGGTAACGCTGGTTAAAATGGTAAAAATGGAATTTATTTCCAACTACATATTCATATATACCTTTAATTTTTCGGGTTTGTTTTACGGTATGTCGATTTTATAAAGAAAAATGTCGACTTTCATAGTCTCGAAAAAAAAGTAATCGACTGGTTTAAAAAATCGATTAAAAAATTAAACAATTTTTAAAATATCGATTTTCAAAAGCAGATTTTTAAAATGTTGACAGCTATTAGACATTAAAAGAATCGAATTTTAGCAGTCAACATTTTGAAAGTTAACATTTTTAAAGTTGACATTTTGATTAGATCATGGTTTAAAGAAGGAATACACAAAAATGCCGACAAGTCACAACATTGATTTATATCGAATTCCTTGAAAGTTAAAATACCGACATATCGTTGACCGACTAAAAAAATGTCGAAAAATGTCGTCCGCCTTGAACAAAAGTTGAGCAAAATAGTTTTACAAGCGCGCGCTTGTAAACATCATTTTCCTATTATCTGATCAAAATGTCAACTTTTAAAATATTGACTTTCAAAATGTCGACTGTTAAACTCTCGATTTTTTAAATGTCGATTGTTGTCTATATTTGAAAATCGACATTTTAAAAAATCGATAATTTTTTTTTTTATTTTTTTATCGGTTTGTTTTTTATCTTGTATCGATTATTTTTTTTATCGATATTATGAAAATCGACACTTTGAGGTCGATATTTATAAAATCGGCAGACTTTAGTCTCTCTTGAAGTTATAACTTTGCTTACTTTTGTCTCGGTATTTTCTAAAAATATAACTTTATCAATCCTGTTCTTGAATAATTAAGCCTCGAAAATAAAAAGTAAGTTTGTGTAACGCATTGTATTCTTTGCATCAGATACAAAATAATAAAAATAAAATAAAATTGCATTTTTTATCAACGCACGTCTGTCCTGCCAAACAAATATGAGTTCGTGTGGATTATAAATCATCAAAAACCATAAGCTTATATGCGATCCAAAATGATAAATCGATGTAAAAAACTTAACGTCCTAAGCAATATAAAACTTACCTTCACTTATAGTTTACCTTCGAATACTCTTCAATTCTCACTCTCTGTTAAGATTCATAGAAACTTACATGCACAAGAGGTCAGTCGGTCATGAGATGCATCCATTTTTTTTTTTCATTCAATACATCATGAGTGTCCAATACACACACATTCATATATAAAAGCTTGGCAAATCGATATAATTCCCAAAAGAACAAGAAATCATTAGAATATTTGATGAGCAGTCCGAAAACTCCTGCGATTACGATTCGTTATTCGCCATTGCTTAACATGTAGAAACGCAAACCATGAGCATGATAAATGACCAGGATCGTAAAGAGTTTTTTTCTTGTTGCAATAAATCCAATTGCATGCAGTTTTAAGTTCAAATTTATTTATAGCTAGGTAGATATACATAAGGGGTAAGTTTTGGATTCCTAAGAAAAATTAAATAAAAAAATGATATGGAGAAGTCGTAAAGAAATACTGTTTTCTCTATTTTAAATTTGCTGTCCTTTTTGTGCATGAGAAGATCACAAAAGCTGTCTTTATTTATTTATTTGGCAACAAAAGGCTTTAAGGACAATTTAAAGCGCAAGTTAATGCGACACAGCCATGGATTTTATTAACATTTCTATAAAAGTTTAGTATTTGTCTGCCATCATCACTGGGTCTTTTAGTTGCAAGAACGAGATTGCAGTGATTTTGTGTGTTTAATATGGAATCCCCAGGAATCCAGGATGTATATATGTGAGTGATCCAGATGAAAAATTCACAGAAAATTCGAATGAGAAATTACACATCACTTGAAGTTACAAAAAAAAACAAAAAAAACTGCGAAAAAAGTAGAACGATTCTGATTCGGATACGGATTTTAGGATCTGCTTTCTGGCGCTGCACTGCGCTGGCTGTGGTGATGGTGGCAAATACATTTGAATAGATAGATATTCGATTAAAATGTTCGTCATTCAACAGCTTCGCCCGATTCTGACATGTGGCTATACGAATTTTACCACCCAATTTTTTTCTGGGGGGAAAAATAAATCGAGTTACGTCTCCGATGAAGCGAAAGAAAGGATTGTTCTTTTTGCCATGACTTTGGGATGAAATTGCTTGTTTGTGAAATCATTTTATTGGAAGTCATTGATTAATGAAGGAGTTAGAATATAAATGCTTAAATGATTTGAATTTCTCTCAGGTAATGAATTCGGTCAAGCATTTATTTAACCCAGATAATGGGGTTATGCTCTGTTGGCATAATTTAGAATTACTTTGTGGTGTACAGAATGAGAACCATAGTCCTTTTTTTGGCGTTTGAAATGTACTATTTCTAATGGAGTCAAGGTTTTATTTTGTTAAAACTTTGTTTACACAAAATAGCCCAGTTGGAATTGGAAGGAAACATTTTATTGAAGCTCATATATTGTACTTTACACACTTGTATGAACAAACAATGCACATTTTGGGACACAAAGGGAATAATTAGGTTATTGGCAAGTTTACCAACTGATGTGTTAAAGGTTGTATTCTGAAAACAATCCATAAGCATGATGGCAATAGGGTGATGAGTCTTTTCAGGTATACCAGAAACTCCCAAGAACTGCGTGTATCTACAGAAGGCAGATAGCACACTTCCAATAAAATCGTTGTTTAAAGGGTCTAAACTAGGTTTTGAATTCAATTGGAATCTATTGCGTAATTTTAATTATAGGTTGGTAGTTATTTAACGAGATACACTCTTTTAAGTACCTTTTCATAAAATTCAAGGTTTACCAAGGTTTTCATCCGCTGTATCCTCCACTCAGTCTGAAATTACTTCATTGCCAAATAATTAGTTTCCTGGTGTGATTTGGCATAAAAGACGTGCAAATGCAAATTCATCAGCATATCCTGTTCACGAAGCTGTTGACCTACAAATTCAAATTACAGAGTAAATACGTAAAAATTTTGGAAAGTTTTTAAATTACAACATATTAAATGTAAAAAATAACTGTTTAAATTACCGACTGTTTGAACTACCGTCCTGCTGTTATTTCAAATTTATTTTTATAGAGCACTGAAAATCGATTTTTATGTCGTTTTCCGTTGGTCACTCCTAGCAGTCTTTTTTCACTCCATCCATTGGCTGTTCGGAGTGATGATTTAGGAGTGTTTTTTCACTCCGGATTTCATTAAAGAGTGCTAGGAGTGCACTCTGAAAACACACATATATTTAAAAGTATGTGTTGGATTAATTGTTAAAATAGTAAATGCTTCTTCTTGAGATGTTCTGGAATTGAAATTATTGAAGAATTCATTTTAGTTTTAACTTCTACATAGATACACATATTACGGAAAAGAGTTTTTCATATTCCATTGGAATCAAAAAAGAGTGAAACACTCTGAAAATCCAATCGAAAACGACATTAGTTTTGATTGCTTTGTTTAAATTAATTTATTTGTAAAACTTTGTTGTGTGAATTATTTAAAAGCACGAGGTTTGACAAATTATAACAGAATCGTTCTTCCATTACAAAAATGTACTTAAATAAGGAACTGTACACAAATATTTAAGGTATGCGATTTTTTCAGCATAGACTTAGATTGCAGTTAGATAGTTTAAATTATTGCTTAAGACATGTTTGAATGGTAATTAAAATCTTGAGAGCATAAAAAAAACTAATTTGATGGCACAACAGCTCGAGTGAAGAACTAAGGCCTATAGTGACTTACAACTCTCAAACATTCCTGTGTGGGTGTCTTAAATGGAGGGGACCTACAGTTTATTGCCGAATCCAAACGGCTAATATGAGTGGAACTTTTCTATGACAAGAGATACTCTTGGAGGTTTTGTCAATTCCTCGCAAGAGGCAGTAGCCATTTTATTTTAAAAATTATAAGGTGGCGAGGCTTGGTATCGAACCTAGACCTCCGACATGACAGTCCACTAACCATCACGCCACGGCTACTTCAGAGCATATTTTGAGAAAATTTGAAAAAGTTAAAATATGTAGTTCTATGAGCTATACCCATTCTAGATGAGCTTAAACAAAAATTTGAAATTCTTTTCCAGGGAGTAGATGGACCCGTTCTTACCTAAACGGGTTGTATAAGGTAACTTAGAACTTAGGTAGATGATTAGCTCTAATGGCTTATTATCTTTAATTTTCAAAGTCATTTTGGATCAATTGTTTTGACATAAATACCACACCTTTAGGCTAGGTGCGCATATGCAACTTTCAATTTGACTTCTATAAGAGTGGGCGTACATGCAAAACATATGCAGTCGTCGATTCAAGCAACTAACAAGTTTGTGTTTTGACACTTAAATGGAGTAACTAACTTAGTAGGTAAATATGGAGGGATGTTTAATAATATCTACCTCAATCGACTTAATTTAAAAATTGTTTTGACCCATCAGTAAGGCCAACACATACAAGGCTATCAGGAAGATGTCGGTAAATCCCCAGTAAGGTTAACCGCATCCAAAACAATTAGAAAAAAGTTCTTTCTTAAATGAAAGTAAACACATACACAAAGGGAAAAATGTATGGGCCCAGCACAAAGACTTTTATGTACAAGGTATGCATGGGATAACCATGAAATCCATGAGGAAGAAAAAGGCTAAAAAAAATAAATTTGATGGCACAACAGCTCATGAAGAACTAGGGCCTAGTGACTTACAACTCTCAACCATTCCTGTGTGCGTGTCTGCAGGAATGGAGGGGACCTACAGTTTATTTCCGAATCCGAACGGCTAACGAGCGGCACTTTTCCGTGACAGGAGATACTCTTGGAGGATTTGTCAATTCCTCGCAAGAGGCAGTAGCCGTTTTTTCTTTTTTAAATAAATAGGTGGCGAGGCTGGGGATCGAACCTTAGACCTCCGGCATGACAGTCCATCGCACTAACCATCACGCCACGGCTACTACGGAAGAAAGAGACAACCCACAAAAATTTATGGAGTAGGTACAAGAAGCTGTGATGACCACAGAGTGTGGGTACTCATTACATAATTATGTAAACATTACATATTTATTTAATGATTACATATTTATGTACTCATTACATATACATATATGTATTCCTTATATGTTTAAATATCGTGTTTATTAGACTGATTCAAAAAAATTAAATTGTCTCCGATTTTCAATGCCACTAGCTTATTAGATAGGGTTTAGTGAAATAATAAGCCTGATACAAATTGTATGGGAAGTTTTTTTTTTTTTGTTTTCTTCTTTATCTTATAACTTTACAACTGGTTGTCCCTTGGAAGTGGCTGACACGTATTCTTAAAGGAAATTGAATTTTCTTTCAAAATGTTTTTTACTTTTACCAAATTAGATCACTCCTTCCAAAATTTATTGAAGGTTAAAGTGCATGGTTTATTCCACAGTTTTTTTTGGATTCCTTGTTAAAAATATCTCTAAATCAAACTAAATGAAAAAAGAACCAACACTAATATTTTATTTGCTTGGTAATTAATTACATTCAACATTTCATCGGAGTTCAAAGCACAAACAACAAATCGCCACATAGTAATGTAAAAAACCGTGAGAGAAATGATCATTTGTTTTCTAACAACGCACGATTCGTTGGTTTTTTTCCAGTTCTTCAATGAAAACAAACATTTTTAATTTTACTTTAAATTTATAATGACAGTGAAAATGTTTTTGAATTCATTTCACACGACTCTATCTGAATTTCACTCGAAGGGCAATTTAACGGAGAAAAATTAAACAAGTTTTTAAAGACTTCTAAATTAAGCTAAACAAAAATCGCTGAGAGAGTGGAGCAGGTTCCCCTTCTTCGGTTTGGGGGTGGTATCCCCATATTAAAAGAGTTTTCTCAAAATAAAGGAAAAAAACAATAGCTACCCCAAGAAATAAAAAAAAACATTTATCTTTTTCTTAAATTCAAGAACTTGTACCTTCCAACTATGTAACGCTTTTGTGTATCAAATTAGCATTCTCGTCATGAAATTATTTTGACTAACTGGTGCCATTAAGACCTTTGTTTATTTTGTTCTGAAAGATATTTTATTAGGTAGGTATATACTATATCTTACCTTTTCTCCAGTCTTATTGTATGTATAAGCTTACATGTGTCTAACACATGAATCGCGATATGAGCAAAAGAACGAGTTAGCCAATAGGTAATAACAATTTATCTCATGGGTCCTTCATCAACTTAGCAAACAACCATGATTTAGCGAAACCTTTGTGCTTGAACCACGCATTCATAATGAACCCAAATAATTCTAATAAATTTGGAATCCCTAAACTCTTGATATCTCGGCGACGACGAAGGACCAGCACCAGTACACCCAGAACATATCAAACTTCCACGCCATCAAACGCTGCTGCGGCCTGCGGGCTGAAATCTTGTTCTGCCACTAAAGTTATATCAACAAAACAGAGGCGAACAATCGTCCGTATGACAACCATTTATGATCTCACCTAAGGGCTCGTTTATTTTGACTAATTGAGTTAGGGTCTATACATATACCACTATCACAGTTACCCCACCGAACACCCCAAAAGTCAATCCTCAAAGCAATATTATGTTCAACTATCCGCAATACCTAGACTTACACGCATTCAACAATAACTGTTTGTTCAGCTTTTGTGTGTACTCTATGTGGGTTCGGGTATATTGGTGGGGTATATTCCTGACCTCCTATAACGAACCGTTATTGGTGCTGCAAAAATACGAGAGAGGCATGTTAATGGCTGTTATGATGATTACACTTGAGACTATGTTAAATACACAAGCAATTTATTGGGGCTTTGTATACCTTAATAGTCAGCCGCATATACATATGTATATAGACAGTAGAAACATATAGACAGCATATTTACCCAAAGGCCGAAACTCCTTGGTTGTAGGTATAGTGTTTTAGGTCTTTTTAGTCGAAATACACTCAGAGGGTCAGGACAGGACACCTTGTGCCTCACGGTCACGATGTGCTTGGTTTGTAATTTAGTAGACAGATTTAATTAAGATAACTTTTCGCAACTTATTTTGCATAAAATAAACGCCAAAGACTTTCAACTCTCGCTAGGGATACTTTTGTCCTGTGTAGACTGTAGATTGGTTCCGACAAAAAAAAGGAAAGGAGGGAGTTAGTCAAAGACGAAGGTAGAAAAGGCTTTGAAATTGTGCTTTTGTGGGTACAAAGTAGATATACACCGACCCACATAAAGTCGAACAAAATGTTGGCACAATACTATAAGGAACACATTTGAAAACTTATTTTTCAATTTTTAATGAAAGAGAGAGAGACTGAGAGAGGGTTAAATAATTGTGTATTCCAGTTTAAATTGTAAACTTAAACTTTATTATGGGCAACATGATAACTAGCTACTTTAATTGTCCCTGATTTTTATATTACGAAATCCAATATAATATGATAGTTTTACGGTTTTGTTTCTGATCATACAATTTGTAACATTTTGACAAAAAAAAAGAAAATGTTTAAATTTTTTATAAGAATTTTAATAAGATCTACTTTTAAACGTACATTATACATAATATAAATATTAGGGTGATTCATTTCCGCAATTTTTTTTTCACGATGCTCAAGCAAAATTTTAATCTACATATAGGAAAAAAATTCTCACCAAGATTGAGCTCTAAATTCCAATTTTAGGTACTTACAATTTTAATATGAAGTTCTCCCATATAAAATGCACGTAAAAAAAATTGTTATTTTTTTTTCTTCAAATTTCTAATGCTCAGACATATTTTATCACAGTGGGAATCGGTTTGATGGACCTCACGCACTGGCTCGCCAGTAGGAGTCATCAAAGTCCAATTTTTGGAATAAATTGTTTTTTTTTTTAATTTTTTTGAACAAACCCCAAAAGTTATGGAGAAAAAAAGTTTTTTTTTACTAATATTTAATGAATTTACAGCCTTTTTTAGGCCTTAAAACGTGGGTTTAACGATACTGCTGAACGATGTGTTGCTCTCATTGAAAAATTTAACGAGTTTGGTACATATGATGAAGTGCGAGTTACACAAAAAAAAAAACACTAAGGCAATTTTAAAGAGCGTGAAATTCCCCTTAAGGTCCATCAATACCCAATGTGATAAAAGATGTTCTGATCATTAGAAATTTGAAGAAAAAACAATTTTTTTACGTGCATTTTATTGGTGAGAATTTTTTTTTCTATATGTATATTAAAGTTTTGCTTCAGCGCCGAAAAAAAAAATTTTGCGGAAATGAATCACCCTTATAAATATGTATTTATTATTATTTTTGTTATTCTCAATAATTTTTTAAATGTGCCCCAGAGGGCTCCGTATTCTCAGAAATAAAAAATCAATTCCTGACTTAAATTCCTCAGTTTGGCTGCCAAAAGCTAAGGGAGATTGTTTTTTTTTAATTCGTTGCTCAATTATTTTTTATCGCGGTAAAGCGGGTAAAAAAAAAAACGAAATAGAAAGCGTTTTTCTGATTTTTCAAATTGACGGATGAAAATTACTGAGCGCTCTGAAATATCATTAGTTTGACAAAAATCTTAATTTCAGTTCCGACTGATAGAATTTCGGTTTCGCGGGACCCAGTCACGTTTATACGAAGGGGCACAGGTGTTTACCGCACGAGTCTGGCAACTAATTTTTCGATGGTTTGAGATTTTTATATAAAATATAACAACAAAATATAACCAAAGAATATACTTAGCTAAAGAAGAGAGTGAACAATGTAAAATTAAAATTACCAGTGAGAGAAATAGAATATACTTAAAACGAATAAAAAAATTGTATGTAGTTGATCGTCTCCACGACTCAGTTGCAGTGAGAAATAATTTTTTGATTTAAAAAAATCACCAACAATATCGATAGACTGTGACTAGATTATTTAGAACTTTTGATTGAGTGCGAGGAATTTAATCATGGAGGAATCGTAAGAAAAGTAAAAGATCAATGCATTTTCCGGTTTACAAATAATTAATATGAAAAAAAATAAATGATGGCGTTGTAAATCAATGTAAATATGATGAAAAATTTCAAAATTGTTAAAAATTATATTGTACAATATTGTGCAGCTAAATATTTTGAACAATTAAGTTTATTTTTATAGCTGTAATTCCAATAGTTCAGCGATAAATCACGATTTTCAACAACTTCTTAAATTTCATTGAAAAAAGACTTTAAAAAAAAAAAAAACAATTATTACCTCAAATATAATTGTAACTTCCTTAGGGGTATCAAAAAAGCGTTTTGTAATATGTATCGAGTTTGATTGAAATTTAGAGATTGATTTTTTACGATAACAAAACTTGACCTATAGTCTATAGCTAGTTCCTATATACCTACATACATATTTGATTGTATTAATAAAATGGAGTAATCGTTCCCAGTAATGTTCGAAGCAAAGTAAAAGAAAAAATATTGCTATATATCGGTATTAATAAAAAATGGACATAGCTTAAGTAAGTTCGCAAATTCTACCATATCATTTATTTGAAAAATTTAAAAACTCCCCAGATTACCGCATGTTAACATAAAAAAAAAAACATGTTTTTATTTCAACTTTTTTGTTTTAATTTTTTATTCACAACTTATTCCTTGTATGTACCCAAAAGTAATTTAAAGTTTTAAAATATAGTATTTAAAAAAAAAGTGTTCTTATTTAGAAGTTAATTGAGTGTGTAGTTGTTGTATTTTTGAAATTATTGGATTTTTTTTCTCTTTTAGCATTTTATAAATAAATAACATATCTACATTCCAATGACCAACGACATCAAATAAAAATTACAAATAAGAACCATAATTTTAAGTTGATACACGTACATCGTACAGTATGCAGCTAATGGCATATAATTATTGAATATTCTTGTATAGTAAACCCAATTTTACGGCAATATTCAGGTATTGGAATAATTTAACTTTAAATTATACCCCCCAGATTTCTCCCGACGAAAAGAAAAAACCCCAAACTGGCAACCCTGTTTGAAATATTACACTGTGTTACAAAATGAAAAAAATCACAAGAAATTTTGAAGTGACCTAGAAGGTAATAGCATATGCCTATTCGAATGCATCACGAATCTAAACTTAAAAATTTTTCTATGCCTTCAAAATCCTCAATTTATTGTTAAAAAACCGTTGCTGGGTGATCTCACGCTCTTAACGACTTTTAACCTGTAGACTTCTTAAAGGTAATTAGTTTTTGTAGGTTTTTTAAAGTTTGAAGACCGTTTTTGGCAAGAGTTTGCATTACTTTTTTTCGTTGGTGCGTTTACTTTAAGTGCTTTTTTAATAAGTGAAACAAGCTATCGCTCCTAAAAATCAGGACACAATTGTTAAAGTTATGAATTTCGCAAGATCACCTTGATCATACAATTTAATACCTAGGAGGCATTTAGATTTAATTATTTGGTGCTTTGGGAAATAATTTGAAATCCATATTTTTCAAAATTTAGACTGGTATTGTTTTGGCCGCCATCTTGTTTTTAAAGATTATTTTGATTTTCTCAAGTAGGTAACTGGCGTATTTTTGATCCCAGAAAAAAAAATTGTGCTACGAACTTTTGCTACAAGTTAATTTCCTACAAAATATATTAAGTAACTTTTTTGATAATTGCTTTTGTTTAAAAGCTACAGTGCATTGTGTTGGAAAAAAATACGACGAATGTTAAACTCCAAGCCCTACTTTTTACAATAAAATGCACTGTAACTTTTAAGCAAAATCAATTATCGAAAATAGTTACTTAAAATATTTTGTAGGAAATTAATTTAATTATTAATCAAATTAATTATTATATAATTAATTTATTAATGCTTTTTAAGCGATATTTTTCGTATTAATTTCAGACCCGTCAAAGTGAAAAATAAATTTAATTAACACTTAATCTTAGATGAACTATAATTACTCGCAGTATAGATATTACATTCTCTTAGAAGGTCAACTGCCTAAGGCGCATCAAAATATTCGTTACCTTCCTGTCCGCCTGGGAGATTTCAGTGTATTTACTTATGTAGCTTGTTTTAAGCAAGAGTGGTTTGATTTTGATTGCCTAAAAGCTAGGGACAAATCGTTTAAATTTTTAAAGCTTTTCCGGACACATAATTCCCAGGAATTCAAGGCGATGTACTCTCAAGCAAACAGAATCTATAAACAAACTTGCTACATTAAGAAGGCAGCTTTTGAGAGAAGAAATATAGATATTATAAATAGTACCCGTTGTTCTGCTGACTTCTGGAGAGCTGTTAAGAACGTAAATGGTAGAAGAAACATTATAGAGGCATTTCTTTCCTTAATACCAGCACTAAGATATTCGCAGGATTGATCCATAACAGGCTGACACAATGGGTTAACGACAAGAAAATTCTATCTGAATTCCAGGCTGGGTTCAGGAAAAATTATTCAACAACAGACCATTTATTTTCGCTGTACAACATTGCCGATACTTATTTGAAAAAGAAGAAAAAATTATATGGGTTTTTTGTTGATTTCCGAGCAGCTTTCGACTCGATTGTTCGAGATGCACTCTTCTACAAATTGTCCACAATTGGGTTGTCCAGCAAAATAATTACCGTTCTGAGAGCTTTGTACGATAGAAACACAGCATACGTATGGGATGGAGCTACACTTTCAGAAGAATTTGCAACAACTATGGGATTAAGACAAGGTTGCATTCTGAGCGCTTTGCTCTTTATACTTTTCATTAATGACATAACGAGTGCAGTCAGAGGTGGAATAGTATTTGGGGGAGCAACAATTCCTGCACTTATGTATGCAGACGATATAGTCTTCTTTGCTGACACGATAGATGGCATGCAACTCATGATGAATAGGTTAGCGAATTACTGGAATCTGGAAGTTAATTTATAAAAATCTAAAATGATGGTGTTCAGAGGCGGAGGTGGCAGGTTATCAAGGAACGAAAAGTGGACTTTTAATGGCGAGTTAGTTGAAATTGTGCGGGAGTACAAGTATTTGGGAATTCTTATAACATCAAACTTAAATATTAAAAAAGCACCTGGACGGAAAGTTATCTGAGGCGAAACGAGCTATTTCTGCGGTATGGGAGCGCTGCATTATGAGCAATTACATTGAGCATAGTGCAAAACAAAGGCTATTCCGGTCCATAGCATTATCAATACTTTTATATGGAGCGCAAGTTTGGGGATATTCTTCTTTCGAAGCTGTAGAGAAATTTCTACGTTATTTTATTAAGAGGATCTTTCGCTTACCAAGAAATACACCAAATTACATGCTTTATTTGGAAACGGGAACACCTCCTATGATAATGGACACTCTTGACATGCATTTTAGATACATCGTTAAAGTAATGGAGATGAAAAATGAAAGGATACCGAAGATAATTCTTAAAAACGCGATTCATTCAAGAGGATCAATGATGGTGGAATGGGAAAGTCTGGCAACAGAATGTGGTACAAATATAACAATAGGTCAAAATGAGAGTGCGTCGTCGCTGAGGATCATATTCAACGGCTTACTCCAAAAATTCGGAAATGTCCAATATGATAAATATGTTGCTGAAGCCAAATCATCTCTGTTTCGACGATATTATAGTCGCCTGAATTACAACCTTGCAAACAATTCATACTTAGTTAACAGCAACGCAATTAATAAAATAAACATTATTATGAAAACACGAGGGGAGCTGTTAAATTTAAATTTTATGCCACATAGCTCTGATCTTCCCATACTATGCAATCTCTGTAATATGCAGAAAAGAGAGGATATATACCACTTCATCGCAATATGCCCTGTTTTAAAGGAGTTTTGGATGAGGTAAAAACAGTCTAGGAGAGGAGGAGTTGCTGGGTGTATTAAATGGAGAAAAAGGATGGGATGTGCTCAATAGATATGTTGTTGCTGGTATGCGGTATAGAAAATTCATAATTGAAGGTGTTTTTTAAAAAACAAAATTATAATTACATATTAGTATTTTCTAAGATCTTTTTCTTTGCTTTTATAAATATATATTCTAAAAATGTCGGTCTGGTAGACGGCCATAGGCCAAACCATTTAGACTTAAGCGATTTATATAATCACTAGCTTTTTTAATTTTGAATAAAGTCTACTACTACTACTACTACTACTACTTATGTACGAAGATTTTTTTAATAATACAAATTCTATATACATACATATACTACTGAAATAAATCAGCCAAGTTAGAAGACTCAGCACTTTTTAATTGGACTTGTTGAATTTTTGATTCAAAATAGCTTTTAACGGTCTTCAGTATACATTAAAGTTGGCGTTTCGTTCCGGCGAACTCACTTGGACTCATAAGTTGACTAGTGAGGGCCTTGTCAATACGCAATTTCTATTAAGTTCATCTTATATAGATTTCATGATAAATACAAACTCAAGACAAAGGCTGTTAAAAGCTGATTTGAATCAGTATTTACTTATGGTTGTATGTATATGGTTGTGTAAGGCTACGAAAAGCCAATGTTTAATTTTTTCTACTTACTAAGAAATTAATTAATTGTCTTCTTTTTTTTATCTCTTAGAATTAATAGTTTTGGACCAGAAGTGGATACACATTAGACAGACCAATTCCATAACTATATACTGAAGTCCCAAAACCACTGTTTTAAGCTTTTATATCTATTGTTAAAATTGCTAAACAATAAACCAAGAGTAAATAAAAATAATAATATATGTGTAGTTTATACGTACAATTTATATCTTTTAAAAAAAAATTCGTTGTATGAGTATAAAAAGACAGTTAGAATAATCCACTCTATATGTTGGTTGTAATGATATTCTCTTGTCATTGATTTTGAAATCACTACCGCATAAAATAACAGTTTTCTCTCCGGGGCATCGGCATATAAAAATGACTTTGCTTCCATTTCAAGGACAACACTCCGATCCGAGTTGGCTATTTATCTCCTTTAAGCCCTAAATGCCATTAAATAATGGAGTCAAAAGACTCTTCCTCATTGTTTCGCCAAAACAGTGTTTTATAGTTCGTATCTCATGACTCCATGAGGCCATAATAGAGTGTACCTACCTACCTACCTACCGAGACCGACCAACCTATAATCTCAAGAAAATGATGAATGGATGCAATATTTTCAGTTTCCTTTTGATATTTATGGCAAAATTTCCTGCATTGGCGGCGCACTTGAATTTTAGGTAAGCCAAATACTGAATATATAGAAAATTTGATGAAGGACCTCTGGTTTAGAAGCTTAAGCGATGATAAAGAGTAGTCCATTCAGATCAAGGACTATATTACAAGCTAACCTTTATGAATAAAGGAAAGCTTCATTCTCTTTTGATTTAGTCTATATACAGCAAGGTCGTGCGCTTGCATGATGCAAATAACCATTACTTATCGAAGATATTGCAGCATATTGAATAAATTGTGCTGGTCAATATCACTGAAGTCAAGGGAAATTACAATATGGCTATGTTTGGAATTGAAAGTCAGCAACAAATTATAGGGATTATTATTTAAGAGTTTAGGATAAAATATTTTAACATTTTAGTACATCTAAGAAGCTTATAGATGAGTAATAAATCAATAGCCCTATCGTTTGTATAGGAAATAAGTTCAGACTGAGGAATGGAATACAAAGTTACTGTTACTGTTCATTTTCTTGTTCTGCCCTGTCCCAAATGTGATGCGATATTTGTTAAAAACTGGTCGTTTAGTAATAGAGGATACGGTGATATATCGTTTTTGACTTAAAAAGAGTGAACGTAATTTAAAATTGAAACAAAAATAAATGGAGGAATTTTTGTGTGATTCAATAAAATAATAAAAAAACGGTGTTATATTTTTACGAGAAATTAGAATGACAACTTTTTTTTCAAAAAGAATGAAATTGCAGCAAATGTTTCTCTATCACCACTTATTGGATCAGTTCATAAAGGAACTCTTACGGTTTCAAATTTTCTAACTTTATTTTTTGACAATATACATATAAATCAACATAAATTCAGTTATTATGTGAGTCTTTTGATCTATTAATAAAAAAACTGTTAATTAAATGAATTATTTAACTAATTATATAGTAGTAAAAAATCCTTAAAAAAAAACAATAAAAACAAAGATTTATTTATCAATCAATCAATATAGGTACTACATAACAACATAATGTATATGGGAAGTTATGGATTCGTAGAAAAAATTAAAATCGATATTTTGATTAACCTTGATATTACGATGATAGATAATTTTGTCTCCTGTCAGTCCTAACGTCTATCTTTAATGCTACATACAAAATCATAATGGGTCAATTTTCCATGAATTTAGTACCAGCATTTTTTGGGCATTACCTCGTTAATATTTTTTTTTCAGAGACTAGAAGTAACGGTACCTGCCATAAATTTGTTTTACCATTTTAGGAAAATCGTATTATTATTGTTTTAATTATATTTATTTATGCCATCTTTAAAGAAAATAGAAATTTCCGAAAAATAGTTATTAATGGCACATCCAGAGAACCATTATTTTTTTTGGTTTTTAGTTGATTTTGATGATTTTTTGTGAATATTTAATTGAAAAGTTTAAAAAGTAGACCAAAATTGTTTCCAAAAATATATTTTGTATTTTTAAAATGAGTTAAAATATATTTCGAAAAAACCACCTGGTTGATTTTTATAAAACTTGGCACCAAGTATTTTTTTAAGCATAAATGAGGCCATGAGAAGCAGAGTGGCCTACTTGATTTTTAAACTTATTTTTAAAATGATAAAAACTAATATTTGTTAGTAAAAAACTGTCTCTTTTGAAACAGTTATATCAGTCCATAAATTGATGGAGCTTATAGGTAACAGTTTTATAAAACGGTAATTTTTGTTATGATAAACATTCTTTTTCGCCTTCTTAAAAATAAGTGCAAAAATCAGTTAGGCCACTATGCTTCTGATGGCCTCAAATAGTTCTTAAATCGAGAATTAAAAATGCCCTTCATTTGCTATGTGGAGCACGCGTGGTATATTTTTGTGTAAAATGAAATCAGATGAAAATGCAAATAATAAGTTTGTTCGAGACATTGACCAAAATTGCCAATTGTCAAAATTTCCCAACAATTGTTGCCAATTCCTGTTCCAGACTTCGTAAATTTGGCAGATGTGGGCAAAAGAGAGCGCTTGTACTTTTGTAGACCAACCAAGTTTCTGGAAAATGTTGAAAATTAAATGATGATTTATCATAGATCCATGGCAGCTGTAGTCGCATTTTGTGTTCGACATTTAAAAAGTGGCAGAAATGTTTGCCCAGAAATCGTTCCAGACTTTTTCGGCATTTTTCTTCTCTCTGGAGAGAATTTAAATCCTTTAAATTTGAGAGATTGCCCAAAATGCCCAAAAAAGTCTGGCTTTGGAACAAAGCTTTTTTTTAAAGCAAAGATTTCAGAACACAGTATACTTACTTACTTTTGATTACTTTTTGTTTTCATTCGGGTTTAAAGAAAAATTAGTTACCTTTAGTCCAATGCGTTTCGCCCAGGCACGACAGTTGGGCTCATCAGTTAGATGCTGTCGTACCTTTCTAAGACGCAATTTTTTGTCGATGAATACCGACTCTTAATAAAATCTACAGCGCATATGCACGCTGCCTGGGCGAAACGCATTGGACTAAAGGTCGCAAAAAATCTTCCATTTGAATTTAATTCAATACAGTCAACTAAACAATAACAAAAATAATTTTCTTTTATTTTTGTTTATTCTCTTCTTCGAAAAATTAGTTAGTTAAAATACTTTTTTTATTCACACTAAAATAATGCCGTTTGGCCTACGCATGTACATTATATTTTTATAAGAGCTTAGGAACGCATTCACGCTATCCGTTAGAATCGTTTAGATATATCAGTATCTCATTATACAACCCAAAAAGTATGTCGTTCTATTATTTATCCAATAATTATAATTCTATGACAAATAGAACGCAAAAAAATAAGTCAATATTTTTTTTACGGAAGTAACTGTGTGTCATGATCTTCAAATTTAGAGTGATACTCATTATACCCATTCACATTTAATTACTGTCTCAATTTGAATGCTTTTTCTTTCACTTAACAAATATTTGTTTACAGTTTTAATGGAAAATCAAACAACAGTGAGCAATCTTAGATAAGAAAACCTATACCTTATATGTGAATTGTATAAAAGACATTTCATTGGAGAAATAAGTCGCATATCGAAAAAAAATGTTTCCCTATCGAGGTCTAATTGTTCTGATCGCACTTTGCGCTTTTGGTGTAAGTCGTAAAACCCTTTATTTTTTATTTGTTTTAATTTTGTGGTTTATTTTAACATTCTTGTTTATTTCTCATAGGCTATTCAAGCATCATATGAAGCTGACGGGTATGAGAGCTTCAAACACCACGGACACCACAATTCATCGAACTCTTCTTCTGGAAACCATAGCCACCCCCACCGTCCTGGACATAATAACAGCTCTCACCCAGGTGGCAATCACACTCATCCACAGCATCCAGGACATAACAACGGCTCCTACCCCCACCATCCAGGACACAACAACGGCTCCCACCCTCACCATCCAGGACACAACAACGGCTCCCACCCCCACCATCCAGGACACAACAACGGCACCCACCCCGCTGGTAATCATACCAATCCCCATCATCCCTCTGGTAACCACAGCAATCCACACCATCCAGGACACTCAAACTCAAGTCACTGGCAAGTGCCTGAAGGAGAAAATTCCCGTTTCGCATCGAGGTTCCACAAAGGATTGAGGCCACGCCCTGTTCGTCCACAAGTCCCTCAGGAAAATCAAGAAAATCGTCCAGTTCCAATTGATGCTAACTCAAACTTAAACAGAGTTCCAGAACCAAGAGGATTTTTCAACCGACGACCATCCAACAACTTTAGGCCAATCTATCGACCACACTTGAATGGATCATGGTATCGCCCAGCAAACAACTCCTGGTCAATATGGGGATAAAATCAAATGTGAGAGTGCATATAACATAAACTAAGTGTTTTGTTTGACTGTACATAAATAAAGATTATTGCAAATTTTAATTTGACTTTTTAAGCAAATTGGTGCTGTGTTTATTAAAACGGGTGTGTTAAAATAGGCATAACGCCTGCGAAGAAGAATAAGTTTCACAGATTTGGAATTGACCACCAGAATAATATACAGGGTGATTCACCTAAGGTGTGACAAAAAGATAGAGCGTGTAGGTTGCATCGCTATAAGAAAAGAAAAAATCGTATGGAAGGGGGGTCTATTTCCACCCGTTTAGCCAGGAGGGCAGGAGGGACTATTAAAAACAAAAACGATTTAAAATAGAAAAAAATCATTAAAAAACTATGGCGACACTTACAATATCATGCTGTACTTTTTTTAAAGCCAAAAATCAGTTTTTTTATTATGTTTTTAATTCAAATTATTTGAGAGAATTTTTTTTGAAAACCAAATTTTCAAACTCAAAAATTTGGAAAAATAATTACAAAAATTTTTTTCAAAATAATTTTGTTCATTTTGTCTCTAAAATTCGATGCTCCTATCAGTTTCTAGTCAAACATTGAAAAGTTGATGCTAAAGTGTCTTTTGATAAAATTAAAAATAATGGGGGGTGCAATGTTGAAAAAAAATTACTTAAACAGGAAAAAATATCAAAAAACAACGTAACCGTTACAACACAATGGTAAAGCCAAAAATCGCTTATTTTATTTTACTTTATTTTTAAATTAAGTTTTCTTATTAAAAAGTTTTTCAAAAATTAATTTTTAAATTTAAGTTTTTGAAAAAAAAAAAATTAAAAAATTGTGTTCAAAATTGTTTTTGTTCAAAATTTTACATTATTAAGTAGTGTTTTTGTGTTTAACATTCAATGCCATCAATTTTCAGTCAAACACTAAAATTTAGACGTCAAAATTTATTCTAGTTTTTGAGAAAATTGAAAATAACAAAATTAAATTTTCCTTCGACTTCCATCCATTATTTTGTTGGTCCAAAAATCCTATTTCTACTAATTAAGTAGTAAAGTAGATCTAGTTATTTTTAATTTTCTCAAAAACCAAAAAATTTAATATTCCGGGATCAGATTTTTAATATTTGACTAGAAATTTGATAGGAGAATCGAAGATCGAATATAAGAAACAAAAATGTTACTTAGGCCCATTTGCTGAAACGATAATTAAATATTTATGTTCAACTTAAGCGCTTATGTTTCACTTTTTTCTCAGCGTAAACTAGTCACATAAGCTCTTATGTTGAACTTAAATATTTAAGTTTTGTTTCAGCAAATGTACAAAATTTGTTTGAACACAATTTCTTTGATTATTATTTTTTTTTTTTTTTTCAAAATTTTGAGCTTAAAAATTAATTTTTCTAAAAAGGTATAGCATGGAATTATAACTGTTGCCATTGTTTTTTAATGATTTTTTTCTATTTTAATTGGATTTTTTTAGGAAATTCGCCCCTCCCGTCTAAACAGCGGGAAATAGACCCCCTAACATTTTGTAATTTAAAGTAAGTAAGTTTGTGTCCGCTTCTCCGAAAGATATGCAATGAAATTTACTGATCGGAATTTACGCAACGGTGAAATCCAATACAAACATAAATTATTATAGAAAATTTTACAAAAAGATTCATAACTCGTTTTTTAAAATTATTTTTAAGTTTCTCTGAAATTGTTTATAAATAAAATTCTAAAAATGGTTGCGTGGGCAGGAGAAGTATACCTACCGTGCTGTATTGCGTAGAATTTAAATCCGACACGCGACTATATGCACACTTTGAAAAAAGCCTTGCTCAACTTAGCCGATACTATTCAGAAGAAAATTGCTTTTCTCTAAAATATTTTGAATCACAAAAATGTATGTTATCTGATTTCTTACTAAAATGATTGTATGATAAATAAAGTGTACGACGGGGTCGCATGTATTCGCTCTTACCTACGGTGAGGCGGTGATTTTAAAGCCTTAGTTCATTCAATTAAAAAATAATATCAATGGCAGTTTATATTTTATGTCTCCTACCAAACAATACTAAGGTTTAAGGTAGAATCTAAGTGTACATAAAAAAAATATTTCGTATATCTTATACAAGTTTTTAAGAAAAATGTTCGTACCCAATTTTAAAGCTGTATAGGTACATATTTATATTAATGTTCATTTAAAAATGAAATTTAAAAAAAACATCAACGTGTTTTTCATATAAGTATCAGCTTTTGAAAGCAGAATTTTGAAATCCAAAATTTTTGCAGGGTAAGGCGGAATTTTAAAAAGCAGTCTTCCGAAAGCAGAATTTTGAAAGGCTTTTGCAATTTTTATACTTTTTAGAAGCTTCTGCATACAAAAAATTGCTTTAAAAGGTCTTTGTATGATAACACATACGCAGTAAAAGCTGCAAAGCTTTTGCACCATCATTGAAGGTTCAGCAACAACAAAAAAAAAAAAATGTTCTATGGGAGGTACTATTAAGACCCTAACTGCTTATTTAAAGAATCATGTTACCAAAATCGTGGGAGCAGCTTTTTGATTGATTTTGAATTATTCTGCTGTCATTATGCTTTCTGCATAAAAACTGAGTAAAAATGTACTGAACCGTTTTTGAAAATAGTCAGACATTACAAAAAATGTCTTTGGAAAGTACGGTTTCCTACAAAAACCTTTTAAAATTTTTTGTTTTATTACAATTTTGTTCTATTTACAAATTAATTTTATTAAACTTTTTGGCATCATTTCAAAGGAAAATAAGGTTTTCATTAACGGCTCAAAAATTTTGTACAGCAGATACCGCTATGTTTGAATATAAGAAACACTTTGGTGGTACACCCAATATATGTATAAAGACAGACAGACAGATTTTTATTATAAACTTTTAAACGTTAAAAAAGTTTCGTTATCCGCCAAAGCGCTTTTCCCTATTTTTTTTTCTTTTTTAAATCGTGAAATTAATTATTAAGGAAAATTTTTAGAAATTTCTCTCTGTTATCTATTTATAGGCGGGAAAATATACACCCACTTAAGAGAGATTTTTTTGGTCATATGTTTTGGAATATTATTCTGTTATATCTTAAAGACGAGACGTGGCTCACGAAAGGTACAACGAATGCAACTATAATTTATATCAAAATGTATGTGGTTAAATTTTATAAAATTTTAATTTTGAACGAAACCAATATTGATCAAGTTAAAAAATATATACATATTATGTCATATATAATAATTTTTTTTTCGAAATTGATAACAAAACCATTTAAAGTAAGTATTTAAATTTCCGATCACTTATGAATGAATTATTTGCAGGTGGTTTAAATTTTATTAGAAAATCATATCACACCATAATAATGATGACTCAGATAAAAAATATAAACAAGCAATCAATCATGAACCAATTGATGAATGTTGTTATTTTTATCTTTTGGCATATTATAAGTTTAAAATTATTGTTATCATGCTTACAGGAAATGGTTGATATTTTTTTGTTGTTAATAAGCTCAATGGCCGAGACCTTTTATATAAGCTTAAGTAGGTAATTAGATACGGAGGGAGGTGTCTGTATTTTTAAAAGTGGTGGTCAAAGCCGTAGCCAGATAAAATATTTTTGAGCGGTGGGGTATTTTATTATTCAAGAAATAATTTTCGCTTTTTAGTTTGAAGTCCAGTCATTTGGTCTGAAAAAAGGGGTTTGCTTGGAAAGTTTTGGAAGAGTTTTGAAAATTGGCATTTTTATAGATTTTGAGGTGCTCTTTTTGAATTTTCAATTTGCCACCTTGTAACTTTGCCGCTCGCGCCGCTATTTATAAAAAATGGCGGCCAAAAATGGTTTTTGCGAATAATTTTACAAATAAAATTGTCAAAAATAAATTAAAGCTGAGAAAATTCCCTATATTTTATGTCTTATTCTTTTTTTTTTGTAAGACAAATATTTAAAAAGATACGAGCGCAGCGTACAGTGGTTCGTTGTAAGGAAAAAACGAAATAGATTGATAAAATCTGAACCACTCCACCGAATTAGATGAAATTTTCAGGTGTTATAAGAGTTGGTATAAGACAATTTCTGCCCACTGACATGCCTACTTTAAAAAAAAATTTATAATAATCTCCAAAATTGATAAAGATGAGAGTTGTGTTCTACGAAAAATGTTTAGTTAATATCATTTTAAACTATTCACACACACAAAATATTTCGTTACGCCCACTTTTTGGGGCGTTTTTGACCAAGTTTGCAACTGTACAATGGCTTGAAGGAGAGTATTGTTATCTAAATATTGCTAATCTTAGATTAAAATGAGGTAAAAATACGGAAGGGATATCCGAGTTGAAATATCCTTTTTGTTTTTCAAAAATTATTCGGAATGACTTTTTTGAATAGGGTGAAATGGGGAAGAGAAAAAATGAAATGCTATTCATATGAGATGGCTCAAGGAATACGTTTTTGTTTTTCTTTTAAATAAGTATCTTTTTATAATGTGAAATGGGGTAAACAAAATTAAAAAATAATTAATTGGGTAAACAAAAAATATGATATATGCCTTGATAGATTTCAAAATTAACAATTATTTATAAGCGAAAATAGTATGTCTTATTTTCTGAACAAATTTTTATTTAAGTCATTATAAATTAGAAAAAAACACATGTTTTTTGTTGTAATTCTTTTTTCTATTTTAATTTATTTTTCAGGAACTTACCAGTCCTATTTCAACATAACCTTCATGCTCTAGCTTTTTGTTGCCTCTCATCTTATTCAAAAGTCTCTATGTAAAAAACTAAAGTTAGGTACCTACACATACATTCTGATACCAAGTTAACACCGGAGAAAAGAAATTCTGAAATACATTTGAGTATCAGAAAGAGGTCATGAAGGTATAAATTTAGAATTGTACAAGGAGGTAGAAGTAAATATGAGCATAGTAGATACCTATACCTAAAGGAAAACTATAGAAATAAGCATTTTCATCTTGCAAACGTATCGATTGAAATATAATTCTTTGTTATGTTTATGAATGTTAATTATTACCTTTTCAAAGTGAATATACATTTCATATTTTCCAATCAAAATGAAAAACCTGAATACCAGTTCATTAGTTCCATTCGAAAATCCTTTGCATTCATATAAAATTGCACATTTATTTTGGAAATGCAGTAGTTATTAATTTGTTTGTTCGAACAATGCAATTGTTATGGGGAGGGAAAAGTAGGAACAAGTGTTTTGCCTTTGTATTTTATTATAAATTGTACCTTGAACTATTTCCTAGAATTTTGAGTTGTTTGAGAAAGAAAATGAGTTTTCAAAACGATTTTATATCTCTTTATCAAATACGAGTACTTATAGGGTATACATTGTATACATATGTAAAATGTAACTGTAGCTGGATATTCTTTATTTATTTATTTTCTTTTGAAAACATATTTTAAATTACAACGCATATAAATGAAATAAAATGCACGACTGTATTGCACGAACGTGCTCTTGTAATAAAAGTAGGTATCTTCGAATTGTAAAGATTGAGTTTATTATAAGTACATATTACAGTGAAAGCCCTTATTGCGGACAGCGGACAACTCCCTTAAGCGGACAAACCCTTTAGGCGGACAAATTCTCACGACCGTGGATCTTGGATGTAAATTCCATACATTTTATGATCCCTTAAGCGGACACTCCCTTACCCAGACAAGAATATTAGCCGCGATTTGTTAAATTAAATTCCCTTAGGCGGACAAAAACTTTTTTTTAAGTATGTAAATTTCAACCATTATATTTTTAGTAATACTTTTACATAAAATTATTCTGCATTAAAAACGGTCCCCCTGGTTTACAGCGACATAGATGCGTTTCACCAAATTTCTGTCTGTGATCAAATTCATAACGGATTTTATTTCTGCAGCTGTAGTCTGTTTTTGTATCTTTTTTCTTGTATCTTCATGTTCATTTTTAGTTTGAATGAATTTCATGGCTTGTAGGTGCAAAAATGTTTCATGATGCCACTGTATATTATATATTTCCTCATATAACTATTTTTTATTTTTTCCCTTGGACGGACAAATCCCTTAGACGGACAAAAGTGTTACGACCGTCGCTGTCCGGCTAAGGGAGCTTTCACTGTATTAATAATAATAATTTATACATATATGAATATATTGATCCATTTAAAAACATATGGAAATAAATTGAAAAATTGTTAAAAATCAACTTAATTCGAGATGAATTTAGTAAAAAAAAAATCTTCTTAAATTTTTTAAAGCTAAAAGTACACCACCTGGTTTTTAAAAAAAAAATACCTATCCAAATTTTTGGGGGAAACAAGATTCAAAATCGTGAGAGCGGTTTTTTTTTTTAAATTAATTTTTCTTATAAAATTTTGTAACCATTTTTAAGAAAAAAAAATTGGTATAGTATTCAATAACGTTGAATTAAAAATTAAATCTCCAAAAAAATCACCTAAGTACTCGTTTTTAAAATATCGAATTTTCAAAAAAAAAATTTAGATATACCTACAGTATAATTTCAACTTTTAAGAAGCTTTTGTTTAAAAAAATTTACTTAAATCGGTTATACAGATAACAAGATAGTCCATCAAAATAAAAAAAATTGTTCTAGGAGAGGTACAGTTAATAATGATTTACTCCAAATTTAGTTTATGATTAATGATAAACCGTACTAATACTAGTATTCAGAACAATTTCAATCAAAATCGTAGGAGCCGTTTTCGAGAAAATTTAGATTTTCTGTAACGTTTTCTTTACATTTATATAAAAGGTACCGTTAATATTAACTATAAGAAAATTTTTATTAAAAATGTTCTACATAATGTTAAAAAACTGCTCATTACCACTCGTTTTTTAAAAATCAACCACGCCGTTTTCGAAATATTTTATTTTCAAGAAAAAAAATTTGAAACTTTTTTAAAAAATCCAAAAAAAATGTTTTGAAAGTTTTGGTAAACAAAACTATTTGAAATTTCTAGAACATTCTCCATAAAAAAATATCAAAATCAGCTTACTGAGCTTTTCGTTTTCGATGAAAATAAAAATAAAAAAAATATTACTATGCGGGAGGTACCATTTAAAACCATTTTTCGGAATTTTATTTTTACAAAAAGGTATTTTTTTTTTTTTTATAATCTTTGGAGCCATTTTTGAGAAAAGTACGATTTTTTAAATATGCTAAAAAAACAAATTATATGGCAGTTATTTTTGGTCCTAAAAAAAGAAAAAAAACTTGTCGAGGGAATGTCCAAAAAACGCTATATACCAAGTTTTAATAAAATCGACCCATGTGCTATATGGCTGTATGCGAAAGGAATTGCGAGACCCACTTTTTTATCGTCTTCCCTGTCATCCTAATGTCAAGTTTCATCAAAATCTCGAGTTCTATTTGTTTTTAGGAATCCAAAACTTGCCATATTGTACCTATATATCGCAATCGCAAGTAAAAATGATGATATTTTATTCTCAAAAGCGTATACGTAACATATAAATGCCAGTGCGAAACTTTATTGTATTTTTTTGTCTAAGGCTCAGTTAACGCAATAAAGTTTTCCTTTTTTTATCACTGAAATTTACGTAATGTACAGACATATTATTTTTGTAATTTTTTTCATAAAATAACAGAGAACAGCTATATTTTCCATTCATTTCAAATTCTAAAGAAATTTGTAAATTGCATTTCTGCTGGAGGATGTACCTATATTTTGTTCAAGATTCAACAGATTCGAAAACAATGTGAGGTCAAAGCAATAAACAGATATGAGCAGTTACGACTGAAATTCCGAATGAATTTTGATCATATTGAGGAAGGAAATGACGGGGATAGTTTTTTCTATCAACAACAAGTTCAACGTGTTTCATAGAAAATTAAAAGTTTTAGCTGGCAGAATTATTAAAAAACAAAACAAATTTGTATATCCCTTTTCAATGCTGTCCCAAATCACTTGTAAATTTGCTTTGGTTTTTTGTGGAATATACTCAAAAGACTCATTTGACCCAGCACTCAGCAGCGTTTAAATTTCAAAAAGTTTAAATGGGTCAGCGTTCATTTGAGCTTGAAATGAAGTGTTTGATACTGAACCGCAGACAAACACAAAAGAACGACAATCATTGAGAAATCTACCGAAAGGCATCGTTGACATGAAGCGGCTGGATCCATCATCCCCAGCACGAGTCATCCTCTCCGCAACACGATTGTCCTAGTTTCGAATAAACATTCACAGCGTTCGTGTTAATTCTTTCACTCCTCGTACCCCTCACCCATCCACAAACATATCTTCTGGATGTTCGCAAACATATTTATCGAATGTGAGGCGGGCTCATGTGGATTTTCGTGATGGACATATGAAATCTATGATGGAATATATGTGTTGGAGAATGCCCGGCCATCACTGTTGTGTTTCGGTGTATTGGTATTGCATCGGATGGCCTGGCCGGGCCGTCAATTATTTTCCAGCTTGATGTTTACCCAAGCCTTTTCCACTATACCGTTATACAACGTTAACAAGATTATCTGTAGGATTGTGAACACTGTCATTATGTCGCTTGATCGATGGCAAGCGGTGAAATCTTTAATTTTTGTCGATGGTATTTCAAAGAACGGATTGTTTTTTATTATACTGAAGTGGTTTAAGAACTTTGACATTGAATTATGTCGTCATGCCAAATTAATTTTCAATTTAACAATCTTAAAATGTAACAGTTTATTAAACGCTGCGCTGTCCCAAACCAACGCGAGACATTCGGAACAACATCGAATCTTTCGTCATACAACATTAACTGACATGGCACTTAATGAGAGTACTTATAGTCTTAAGCGCTTAATACACGATACAACATATCGTACCGACTTGGAGTTGTACCGATATCGCAGCCGTCTTCGCTCCATAGCATTCTACGTGCGATTTAGGTACAGCGGATACCTTCGAGTACACACACGATACAACCATCACATGCGACTACGATAATCGGTACGATAATCGTATCGTGTATTAAGCGCTTTATACACCACAATACACACATTGAAGGTAATATATTGCGCATCTTCGAAAATTACAGTGACCTGCCTGTCAGAATTTATAAAAAAAAAACACAAATAATGTTTCCGAATCGCAGTGACCCTTGTCCACAATTTACAAAAACAAAATACAAGACATGCGCAGAACTGAACAAAAATGAAAACTCAAAAGATATTAGGAGTGTTCAGTGCGGATGTTCCGAAGAATTTGGAAGAGTTGTTTTTGCAGTTCAGTGAGCAATTTTCTGTTCTAAACTGTTTTGACTTGCAATTCAGTGAGTCTGTTTGGAACAGTTTGAAACAGCTGAGGTAGAACAACTTAGAACAGAGATTTGTGAGAAATATCAAAATCAATTGTTGTTCTGTTCTGTCGTATGTTCTGTTCTGTTCTTACTATTTTTTCACTGATCAAAACTATTATATTCTATATGTGTACTGTGTGATCTAGAAAACCTTATTTAAGATAGTTTGACAGGCGAAAGTGTCGTCTCTCTTAACAAAAAGTTGTGTTGGTTTGGGATAGTCTTTAAATTAAAATGCAATCCAATTAGCTAAACAGACTTGCAAGGGGCTTCTGAAGTTAAATGAAGACGAAGAAATCCAATTTAAGAGCTCCAGACAAATACGCAACAACAACACTGAAAAAGGAACTGTCATCATCGAACTTCCAACAGCGGCGATCACCGATAAACTTATTACCGCCGCGCACACGCTCAAAGGCTCCGGAATAAGTATATTTCGCGAGCAATCACTTTTATCAAGGAAAAAAAGAAAAACACTAATAGAAACAAAAAACAAACTGCTGCAGATAAATCCAAACGCCAGAATTTTCGTTAAAGGAGACAACAAATTGCAAATCAACAATCAACTTTTTGTTTACCAAATTTCACGAGGTTTAGTTGTCAAATCAGCAGCGGACATGTCACTCATTAGTGAACTGTTTGGTGACAGTTGTTACAATTACTTTGACTGCAGCGAGGGAGCGAAGTTAGCCGTGGTTCCAAACTCTTCTTCCGCTTTTGGCCACCAACCGCAGCGAGCGCCATCTGGTAATGGGAGTTCACACCATGTTAGGGATAAAACACAATAGGTAAATTCTGTCGTCTGCCATAACACAATTATTTTTCAAAAATTAAATATATGCTCGTATAATATAACTGGTCTCAAAAGTAAGCTTTTAAATTCCGATTTTTTTAAATATTTACAACAATTTGATGTTATAATTCTTATAGAAACTTTTATTGAAGAAAAGAATCAAAATGAATTTCTAAAATATTTCAAAGACTTTAAAGTAATGTTTACACCCGCGATAAGATCAAATTTGCATGGAAGAGCCAGTGGGGGTATTTTATATGGGATTAAAAAAACTTTATGGGGTAATCTTATTAATTTTAAAATTATTGAATCTAAAATTATTTTTCATATGGTTAGCAACAACCTAAACTATTATATTATTCCTATTTATTTAAATTGCAATGATTGGCTAAGCGATTTCGATGAACTAGTGGAATTTATGAATAACACTTCTCTTGACAATGTGTTAATCGTCGGTGATTTAAATGCTAGGATTGGTGAATATCAAAATTCTTCTGCTAATGTTTTACGAGCAGGAGTTGCACTGGCCGAGAGTAGATGTTCTAGAGATAAAATTTATAACCGCAACGGGCGGAGTTTAACAGAATTTTTTGAAGTTTTTGGTCTATTTGTTTTAAATGGGTCTTCTAATTGTGATCCATGTGGCGAATTCACTTTTGTTAGCGGGCAGGGACAATCCGTGATTGACTTTGCTGCGATTTCAGGGGACTGGCTGAACATTATCGATGACTTTGAAGTTGCACTAGCCAACTATTCGGCTCATTTTCCAATTGTAATTAAAATTCAGCTAACGGAGTTAAACCAGCAAGCTACACCTTCTAGTTTTAATAAGCTGAAGTGGTTGGAGAACAATGCAACCCTCTATAGAAGCCTCCTTTCCCGGCACTTACTATCTCTGCCTCAACAATCCGCAGTCTCGTCTGAAGTGGTGTGTGAAAGTATAGAACGGGTTATAAAGACCGCAGCCCCTTTTGCGTTGAAGAGTACACACACTTTTGTAGCTAAAAATGTATGGTTTGATAAGGATTGCAGAAATCTCCGTAAACTTTCGTTTGTTTACTTAAAACTGTTTAGAACGACCAGTTCTCAATTTTTCAAAAACATCTATCTTCGCGTTAATAATGATTTTAAAAAAATGTGCTCAGTTAAGAAAATCACCTATTTAAAAAACGTGGCTAAGAAATTGGAAAACTGCACAAACTCAAAGATATTTTGGGAGACAGTACGCGAACTTGGTGGGCGCAATCAGGGTATGAAGTTCTCTTTAGATGCTGAGACGTTAGCAGCTCATTTTAAAACTCTACTCTCAGCTGATGAAGACCTTCATACCTTTGATTACGCGCTACCTGATACTAGAGTGAACGAGCTGGATTTAGAATTCTCATTGCACGAATTGGAAGTAACGCTCCAAAAAATGAAAAACAGCAAGGCTCCTGGCCTAGACGGCATACCAGTCGAGTTTTATAAAAACAGCACTATTGATTTTAAAAACTACCTCGTGTCTTTCTATAACAAACTGTACAATGATGGATGTGTCCCCAATAGTTTCAACGAATCTGTAATTTTTGCCATTTTTAAAAAAGGTGATGCTAACGCTGCGGAAAATTATAGGGGTATTTCAATTTTGAATTCAATAAGAAAAACTTTTACTGCAATCCTATATCAAAGGCTCACAAACTGGATTGAGGATAACAGTCTTTTGAGCATCTTTCAAGCCGGTTTCCGCCCAGGTTTTTCAACCATGGATCATATCTTTGCTATTTTACACATTGCTCAACAATTTATAGATAGAAAAAAGAAACTATACACTTGCTTTGTTGATTTTAAAGCTGCATTTGATAAAGTCAATAGACAAGCTTTAATATACAAACTCTCTTGTATTGGTTTGTCACGAAAGTTTCTCCAAGTGTATGCAAGTTTAATTTCGTCAACAAATGCAAGGGTATGGGACGGTATCACATTTTCAAATCGATTTGAAACAACTACAGGTGTTCCTCAAGGTTGTATCCTCAGTCCATTATTATTTGCCCTGTTCATAGATGATGTCTGCGAGCTTCTTCCGGGTGGAGTTAATTTTGCTAACATTATAATCAAAGTCCTGTTATACGCGGACGATCTAGTTATGCTTGCTGATAATCCTTTCACGCTACAAATGCAAATAAACCGTCTAAGTTCATTTTGCGAGTCTTGGGGCTTGCAAATTAATACCCAAAAAACTAAGATTGTTATATTTGAAAAGAGACAATCAAGAAGGCGAGCGGAAGAAAAATGGTCTCTAAACAATACACGCATTGAGGTTGTACAGGAGTTTAAATATTTGGGTGTCCTCTTGACCTACAATTTAAGCTTTCTAAAGCACTCCAAAGAAAAAAGCAACGAAGCTAAATTGGCACTTAATATAATGTGGCCAAAGTTTTTTTCGAACCAAAATGTTGATTTAACGTCCAAGTACAAAGTTTTCAACGCGACAGTAAATGCATGCATGGCATATGGCGTTCAAGTCTTCGGATACACACACTTCGAAGCTTTTGAAACTGTACAAAGGAACTTTTTTAAGAGGATATTTCGTTTGCCTAACTCAACACCCAACTACGCCATATATGTAGAGTCAGGAATAGTCCCTATATATATACAACATTTGAAGGCAAGTGCGAACTTCATTACTAGAGTGATGAATAGAAGTGAAACTTGTCTTCACAAAATCATTTTAAGAAAATTACTTCGAGTGAATGCTTCCCCGTTTAAAGACTGGAACGAACTAGCTTTATCTTACGAAACAAGTTTTAACTTAACAGAAACTAATGTGACCGATTGGCAGGCTCAGTTTGCTGATGTGATTGCTAAGGTGGATCACAAAATGTTTCTGGATAATCTTTCCAGAGCATCATCATCTACTTCAAGAGCTATTTCATTTCTTGAAGTAGATGATGATGCTCTGGAAAGATTATCCAGAAACATTTTGTGATCCACCTTAGCAATCACATCAGCAAACTGAGCCTGCCAATCGGTCACATTAGTTTCTGTTAAGTTAAAACTTGTTTCGTAAGATAAAGCTAGTTCGTTCCAGTCTTTAAACGGGGAAGCATTCACTCGAAGTAATTTTCTTAAAATGATTTTGTGAAGACAAGTTTCACTTCTATTCATCACTCTAGTAATGAAGTTCGCACTTGCCTTCAAATGTTGTATATATATAGGGACTATTCCTGACTCTACATATATGGCGTAGTTGGGTGTTGAGTTAGGCAAACGAAATATCCTCTTAAAAAAGTTCCTTTGTACAGTTTCAAAAGCTTCATTTTATTTAAACCACCAACTGCCCTCGGAAGTCTCTTACTTTAGTAATGAATTTTCAGCCTCGGTTATAGGTATTATTTTTAGAGCAAGAGTTGAAATTTTAAATTTAAACTTTGTACCTCATCGATCAGACTTGCCCCAGCTATGTAATCTATGTAACGGAAGAGTGATTGAAGATATTTACCATTTCGTTGCTGCTTGTCCTATTCTACAAGAAATTCGTCGGTTGCATTTTCGGGAAAGTTTTATATCTTTGGAAAAACTTTTTGATATTTTAAATGGAGCAATGGGCTGGCTCAGCCTCTTTAAATATTGCCAACATGCTCTTTCTTACCGTAACAGTTTCACATATTAAACTTAGTCGATTACCCGCTTATTGCAGTTTAAATGTGATAATATTTCTTTTGTGTTTCAAATCACGTTAAAATTGATAATATTTTATAAACAACTAATCATAACCAAATTGTGTATTATTTTGTGTTTCAAATCACGTTAAAATTGATAAAAATTTTTATAAACAGATAATCAAATTAACCCAATTGTGTAATATTTTGTATTTCAAATCACGTTAAAATTGATATCATTGTTTTATATAAAAAATATTTCTTCATATCTTTTGTTAAATTTCTTTTTTATATTTTAAAATTTTTGCTTTTTATTATTTCTTTTATTTTTAATTCATATTATGAAATGTCATCTCAGGCAGACGGCAGTATTGCCATGTCCTTATTCTTAAGTATACAAATTGTTAAACCTTATGATGAAAAAATAAAGAATCTATCTATCTATCTATCTATCTATCTCTTTAAATTAATTTAGTTTTATACCTATAGATAAAATATTTAAAGTCCAAAAATATATAAAAGTTTGCATTCATTAACTTCATTTTGAGACTTCAGACTTCAAATCATGCAATCACCATTTCTGGTGGTGTAGCTTGGATTAAGGAATTCTGGGGCAAACCCAATTTTTGCCGCCACTGTAATATTTTTTTTACATCAGACTTCAGACTTCAAATCATGCAATCACCATTTCTGGTGGTGTAGCTTGGATTAAGGAATTCTGGGGCAAACCCAATTTTTGCCGCCACTGTAATATTTTTTTTACATCAAAAAAAAAAAAAAACTACGAGATTACTTTGTTATAATGGGGTTCAGATTTTTTAAAAAGAAAGTTGTTCCTACTACTTTCTAGCAAGCGACGAAAAAATTAAGCCTCAAATTTGAAATTTTCCCATATTGGAAACATTCCGATTTCGCAATCTCAACGGTTTATGTACGATCACACTGTGGTATAAAGTGGACCTAAGGGTCACCCCTACCACTTAAAAAAATAAACCTAGACTACACGATTTAATTCATTTATTTTATGATTTTAGGTCTTCGTTGACTGGACTATAGAGCTTGAATTGAAAAATTATTAAAAATTGTAATTCGAAATTAATTTATTAAAAAGACTTCGTGCATTGTTTTGAGAGATCAAAAAGTACATCATCTGATTTCTTTAACAAATCTTAGTCTATAAGAAAAAAATCTCCAAATTGCCGCCCCTAGCAGAGTGCGGCCCGGGTCTGTGTCCTCTTGCCCCCCTCCCCTCTGTTTGCTACGGCACTGCGCTATTCAGTTGAATCCAAAATGATATCAATTGTTTTTTTTCCCATTCCTTTTAGAACAATTAAATGAATACAGTCTTTTGGTAATTCATGCATTGATTTAAAACAAAACCATCTTCATTCTACCTACATAATATAAGCTCAAGGGATGCGTTCGCAAAACAGGTTTTATTTAGTTAAAGTTACTGAAGATAAGATGGAATTAAAAACGAATCTAAAATCTGACTTGATCATTTTCGTTTGCGCTCCTTTTTACCTTCAGCGACAGGGTAATAAGTCCAAAATTCTGTGTCGATTTATGTGGTGGTTAAAATTAAAATAGTATGAATTTTTCATACTGTGATAACTTATGCACTATTTATGCTTCCGAACTTAATTTTTGTTTATTTTGTTCGTAAAATTTAAATAAGTAAATCGAATGAAAACAACTCAATTTAACCAACCAGTCAGTGTCTCCCAAAATTCCTTTTTAAATAAAATGTAAATAAGTCATTCAATAAAACTGCGCTCACTTGGTCATCTGCATTTAAATGATCTCGAATTAATCTTATACAGATTGACACAATCATTGAATTTCCCAGAAAATGCATTGCAAAACTTTATAAATTTCTCACTGAATACGAAATGAAATTTATACTCCAAAAGTAGCTACACTGTTTCCTGACAGCTCATTCAAGTGAATAATGTCGCCCACTTGCGCTCCTTAGCCCGTATCTATTTATAACGATTTAAAATTGAAATAAGGTTTCCAATGCGGAGCCATCTGCAAAAAAACGGTACCTACTGTTTATGTAAATGATGTCTTATACTTGATAGAGTCAGCCAAAGGAAGTTCCATCAAAAGCAAAATAAGCTGAAATAAGAACAATTCGAAGGAAATTGATGAGAAAACTCAATTGACTCAATACAATTCTAGAAAAAGAAATGGCTGCGGAAAAGAAAAACATAAAAGTAAAAATAAGAGATGGTAGTTCGGACTTAATTGCATTCGACACCCTTTCAAACCCATCTGGCCCGTTGGCCCGTGCCTCATCAATAGAGACAATATGGAGCGTAAGGAACTCAAGGAAATGCAACTTGGCAAGACCATCGCTGACGACGACGCACAGTGGGACGACCCATAGCAATAAATAAAAAAATCAAATGTTATAGCGGTACTTTTGAGTGATTGGTAAGTCATCACAAATATATATAGGTTCTAACTGCATCAAAATTTTTTGCATTGACCAATTAGTGCAAAAGTTATAGAGTGGCAAACATTGTCAAGTTTATTTTTTTTTTGTGGTGAAAAAATCAAGTGTTTTTAAATTCAATTTTGTTTTTCTCCTAAAATTTTTTGTGCGCTAAAAAATTAACTCAATTATGGATAGTAACACTGTTCAAGGTATTTAAATTAATATTTAATAATAAAAACATCTTTTATTTTTATTGTGTTTTTTATTCGTGGTTTTTTCAAGTGAGGGTAGAAGTTAAAAAAAAAAAAAAAAAAATGACTTTGAGTAAGCTTTTCTTTTTTAGGCCTAAAAGGCCCTCTGAGGTTTTTATGGTTTTATACTCAGTAAAGTGTCCTTTAAGTGAATAATGAAAAAAATCTTGCTACAATTTTGCTCCAAGTACTTAAAATCACGTTTTTAGGTTCAACTCCCTGTATTAAAAATGCCGAAATTTTTGAAACATGGCTGGATAGTGATAGAACCAGGAAATTTGAGAATGTTTGTGAAAGAATTCAAAAACTTCTTGGCTTAGAAGAGCGAATGGAAGAGTTGGACAAGCAAATTACGGAAATTGCTAAATTTTATTGTCCCAAGGTGAAGCAGAAGTGGGAGCAGTGTTGTAGAAGACTTAATGCTTTGAATGTTTGCTTCACATCGCATACAGATTACCAATTCAAACTTGGGCAGTTCGTGGCCAAGAAAATAAATTAATATTTGATGAGAAGAAAAAGCAGATACAAGAAAATTTCAGAGAAAAAATGGGGCTCCTTGTCGACATTCCAAAGCCCGGTTATGGAACAACCAATGACGGAAATACCGCGAGAAGGTTTTTCTCAAACCTAAGGCTCAGTTCTGAAATTACTGGTGTGGACAAGGACCTGATTTTTAATTTTGGAATTATCCTTCGAACAATTGCATCTGGTCGTCAGATAAACATGGACAATTTTGTAAAGCTATTGGAAGAAACAAAAAGCATATACTTAACAAAATACAGTTGGTATTACATGCCAAGCAGCGTGCACAAGCTTCTTATTCATGGGAAGGACATAATAAGCTTTTTCGAATTACCAATTGGTGTTCTTTCCGAAGAAGCCTTAAGCAAGCCATAAGGAAATAAGAAAAGCTAGACTGGATCACACCACAAAAACAACGAGAAATCATACAATGAGTGATTTAATTAATCATTTACTGATTTCATCTGATCCGCAGCTTTCGCATTTGCGGTCAAAAAATTGACATATGTCAAATTATGATCAAGATATATGCCCATATTTATTAACAGACGAAACAAATCTTAGTTTTCCCGTTGAATTGAACCCGGAAGACTTAAATTATACATCCGAAACCGACACCGAATTATAAGTTTTTTTCTTTATATTGCTATTTTGTTTTTTGTATTCAAATAATATTGTTATTTATTGTTATATTTGTCATACATAGAAATCATACAAGAAATTTAATTATTTATTATTAAAAGAAGAAACAAAATTAATAATAAAATGAAAATCCTAAAAAAAAGTTCGCTGCTCAACTCTTTTGATGAAATGAACTTTAATTTCCTTGCTAAAACTTTTCCATTTATTTGGTTTTCATGTTTAATTCATAGATTTAGGTGTAAAAAGACGTCCCAATGCAACTTTGCGTGATTTCAATAACTTAAACAAAAGATATGAGTTTTGCCGATTTCCCCATACATTCGTCCCACTGTGCGACGGGGCATCCGCTTGATTTCAGTTTATGGAGCATTGGCAGAGCTATTCCTTCTATACTGATGCCAAAGCATAGCGTTTCAATTACATCGATTCATTGCGAAGCAAGCAATGATACTTTCGGTTGACATCTTTAGCCCGGCAATATTCCTGATTCCAGAAGATTAATCTTTATTTAGACATTTTTCAATTCAAAGCTTTATTCATTGCACTTTGTATGAGTTTGTGTATATTTCTTTATACAATATTCAAAATAGTGTGAAGTCGATATGGGAACAATCAATAAAGGCGTTAAGGGATTTTTGTTTGAAAAATTATACTGAATCGAAAAATGGAAGGAATTTTATGGATGGCATGCCAATTCAGCAGAAGAGATTCCTCCACATATTTAAATGTGTCGGAGGATCTTTTAGCCAAATTTATTCACTATGGGAATCATGGTGACTGCAAAAAGTTGAAATTTGTAACATTATGGCATACATCACATGATGGAATTCTCTACGAAATTGGTAAAACTTTTGGTTGAATTCTTGGCTTGAATGCTAAATAAGAAAAGACTTTGAGTATCTTGGGATGATTTTAATGTTTTCCTCCATTAAGCTCATTTTAAATTTATTAAACAATATTTTTGTACATGTTATATGGCTCTATGAGGCAAGTATATTGGTTTCTTGTAATCAAAATTGATAATGCAATCATGAAGAGGTTCGAAAATTCGGCTTCGTCTTCTAATTTGGGACAGAGCATTTTCATAAAATTTTATGAGGAGAAATTTTAAGGCATGCAATTTAATGTAAACAGCAAAATATGCATAATAAAAGTCTGAGTATACATAGACCTATTAATCTAATTTTAAAAAATATAATCTTTTTTTTGTGGGAGCCTTAGGGTTAAGGTAGTATTTTGTTAGTATACAAAAATGAACAATATATCTCACTGCACATAGACAGGGTGAATCACCTAAGGAGTGATAAAAAGCTAGAGCGTATAGGTCGAGATAAGAAAAAATCGTTTAGACGGGAGGGGCAATTTTCACAAAAATTGACTTAAAACAGAAACAAAAAATATTAAAAAAAACTACGGTCTTACTTACGGATATACTTTTTTGTGAAGCCACGAATCTCTTTTAAGGAATAGTTTTTGAAATATGTATTAATTTTCAAACTAAAAATTTTGAAAAAAAAAAAAATGAAAACAAACGTAGGTATAATTTCATACTAATCTTGTTTTCAAAATTCAATGCCCTTTTTAGTTAAACCCTTAGTCAAAAACAGAAAACTAGATGCTAACATGTCTTTTAGGTTTTTTGAATATAAAATTGACTTGAAACAGAAAAAAACTATTAAAAAACAACACTACCTAATGGTTAAAAAGATATGCTATTTTATTGTATAGCCAGGAATCTTTGCCTTTATTCTATTTTTAAATTAAGTTGTTTTCGTGAACATTTTTTTTTCATAATTTTGAAAAAATAAAATTAAAAAATTGTTTTCAAACTGATTTTTTCAAAAATTTTACGTTGTTTCTAGAGCTTACAAAGTACACCAACTGATTTCTTTAACAAATCTCAGTTTTTGAGGAAAAAAATTCAAAATCGTAACAGCGGTTTTTTTAATTAATTTTTTCATAAATAACATTTTGTAAACATTTACAAGAAAAATAAAATGCACGACTGGATCGCACTAACTTGCTCTTTTAGTAAAAGTTTCTTCGAATTTTAAAGATTGAGTGTAATATAAAACACATAATAAATAATTACATGTATATGTACTTATCCATTTGATAAATTGAAGAACGGAAATTTGAATATGAAAAAAGCATTAAATACGTTCTTTAGATTGATAAAATAAGTACTTAAAATGTTTTTATCTCAGAATGAAGAACGCCATCGAAATTTTTGAAAAAATTTGAATTTTTGCAGAATTTTTGTTTATTTTTTAAATCGTTGGAGCGGTTTTCTTAAAAAATAATTCTTTATATATAAAATTTCTTGATATTTTTCAAAAATATTCATCAAACCGTTTTCAAAAAAATGATTTTTCAAAAAAAAAATTTTGAACTTATTTTTAAATCCAAAAAATAATTTTTTTAAAATATTTGTATGCAGTATTATTCACACTTAATAGGATCACCCAAGTAAAAATTTTTATCAAAATCGGTTAAGCGGTTTACGAGAAAATGTAAAATAAAAAAACGGTTCTATGGCAGGTACCGTTAATAACGGTTTTTGAATTTTTTTTTCACCAAAATATAGACCACATCACTACTAGTACACACACAAAATTTTAAAAAAATTGTTAGAGTTGTTTTTGAGATAAATAACTTTATTTAAAATGGTCCTATGGCAAGTACCGTTATTTTTTGAGATAAAAAAATCTCGATTTCTCTTCTAGGGAATCACCCAAAGATCTTATGCTCCAAGTTTGAAGAAAATCGCTTCAGTGGTTTAGGCTTTAGGCCAAGGTACAGACAGACATACACACAGTAAAATAGACGGAATTGCGGTACCCACTTTTTTCGTGTTCTCTATCACCATAATGTCAAGTTTTATTTTCATCTCGAGTTCGATTTTTTACACGAATCCATAACTTGCCCTATAGTACCTATATTGCAAGTAAAAATGAAAATGTTTTTTAAAAATCCAAAAAAAAAAAACAACTCTTGAAAATTTTGGTACACGATACTATCAGAATTTTTAAGAAGATTTTCCATAAAAAAATCATCAAAATAGGCTAATTCATTTTCGAGAAAAACGAAAAAAAAAAATCGTTCTATGGGAGGTACCATTTAAAACTATTTTTTGGAAATTCTATTTTCATCAAAAGGTAGCCCATAACTAATAAAATTTATTGAAATTGTTAGGCAAATCTGTGAAGCTTTTTGAGAAAACTAAAATTTTCCAAAAATGATTTTTAAAAAAATTATATAGAAGGTACCGTTATTTTTGGTCCCAAAAACCTGTCGGGGGAATGTTCAAAAGCGAGAGATACTAAGTTTTAATATAATCAACCCATGCATTTAGGATGTAGGCGAACGGACAGACACACATGATAGACAAACGGACAGAATTGTGATTACCATTTTTTTCGCTTTCCCTATCATCGTTTTTTCAACTTTAATCAAAATCACTAGTTCGACTTTTTTTACGAATGTAAAACTTGCCATATAGTACCTACCCATTTATCACATACATACCATACCGGCAATTAAGTATTAAAATTAAAAAAAAATCGTAAGCCCATTTTTTATCGTCTTGTCAAAAAATAAATTTGAATTTTTTTTTAAATTCCAATTTTTTTTTTTTTTTTCAAAAAAAAACTTTAAAAATTGGAGAAAAATAACCTAACTTGGGTTAAATTCGATTTCAATCCGGTATTTTGTTGCTGCAGAGTCCAGAAATCCTATTTCCACTAAGTGCCAGTTGTACAATCGTGGTTTAAATTTTGATCCGTGGTTCGGAATTTTAACTCGCCGATTTCGGCGGGTTAACTGAGGTTCAACGATGGTTCAAGGTTCTAACATGCACTAAAAGCCAATTACATGCCTGAACCATCGTTGAACCACAGTTAATCCGCCGAAATTGGTGAGTTAAAATTCCTGAACCACGGATCAAATATTTGTACAACTAGCCCTAAGTAAATAGCAAAATTGACCATCTGGTTTTCAGAGTTTGACTAAAAATTGATAAGAGTTGAAAACAAAAATGGCTAAATTTTTCACTAAAACAACTTTATTTAAAAATAAAATAATTAAAAAAGATTTGGGGCTTGACAAAAAAAGTATGTCATTGTAACGGTTTAAAAAAAAAATGTCTATTAAAGTAATTTTTTTAGAACTGCCCCTCCTGACCAAACGCGTGGGGGAATAGACCCTACTCCCATACGATTTTCTAGTCTCGCTTTTTGTCAGACCTTATGCGATACACCCTGTAGATTAGACTGATTCAAAAAAATTAAATTTTCTCCGATTTTCAATGCCACTAACTAGCTTTTAAGATAGGGTTTAGTGAAATAATAAGCCTTGTAAAATTTCAGGCGTCTAGATTAATATTAAGAGGTCACTCATCGCTAATTTCTTTTTTCCATACAAATTGTATGGGAAGTTTTCTTTTCTTTGTTTCTTTATTTTATAACTTTACAACTGGCTGTCGTACTGTAATGATTGAGACGTATTTTTAAAGGAAATTGAATGTTCTTTAAAAATGTGCCTAAGTTCTTATTTTTTTAGTGACTCCTTTCAAAGTTATTAGAAAGGAAGGCTTATTATTTCACTAAACCCTATCTATGTAAATAGATTGTGGCATTAAAAATCGGAGACAATTTATTTATGTATTTTAAATCGGTCTACTGTAGATACATATAGCAAAGCTAGATTTCATTTTTACTAAAAAACATATTTTTTTCCAGCCATCTACTACGTCTCAAAAATGCCATTGTTTGATTTATTTATATGTATATAGATCCAATATGTGTAACACGGGTTTATTTAGTAATATGATGTAAATCTCACTTAATGCGATTGAAAACATGTAGGTAAGGTTAAGGTTTTACCCAAAAACACAATGATTATGTAGTTTATATTGAAAAATTAAATCTACCGCTACACGTAGGTACATCTAAAGTTAATTAATTTCTTAAAGCTCACGCATAATAAATTTGCCCGTTAACAAACAATAAAAATAAAAAAAAAAAAAATTCGAAACAACAATTTAAAACAAAAACTTGAATACGAAATTAAGTCCTCCAGGTCCCTTAACACATCTGCGAATACATTAAACCGATAATCACCAGTTTAGGAGATTTTCCAGGCGTATCTGAATGGATGGCGTGGTGCGACGCAAGACGGGCCGAGGCGACGCACCGTGGCGTCGCTCGTTGGTTATATTAAACAGTATGTCATCACTTTCGATGGTGTTTTTCCTTAGTTTTTTTTTCTTCTCTGAAAATATTCAGCTTAAGCTTCCAAACAGAGGGCCAGGAGGAGTAACAAGACAAAACAAAACGGACGAAAAATTTGTTTTCGTTTTTAATTTATTCGTGTAAACGACTGTTTTTATTAGATGAACACCTTGCTTGAAGAAATTCGAGGACGAAGCAGATCGACTGGCTGGCTGGCGCGACGCGACGTACTGAATGATTACGATAAATCATTCAGCTTCGTCACAATAAACAAAGACGAAGTTATTTTATGAGTTTTGTTTTCTTTTCAAAATTTAAAGTTATCTTCACTAAAACGATGTTGAATCATTAATCTAACTCACCATCAGTCACCGCAGTGTCATCAAAGCCAACGGAAAAATTCTGTAAAATTTTAAATTTTTAAAGGTGTAATTTGTGAAAAGTTTTTAAGTTTCTTTTGAATAATCATTATTACTTACTGGAATATTATAGGTTTAGTTTTTTGAGTACATTTATGTAGGTATCTGTAAGCACCTTGGTTCTAAAAAAGCTAATGTCCATATTTTTTAATACTGAGCTAAATCCGCAATTGGATTTAGTGTCAGATGACCTAAAATCTACAACTACAACCTGACCTTGACCTTGATTGAGCGGTATGTATATGTGAAGTAAAATAAAATGAACAAACCTATGTATATAGTAGGGTTTTCACTTTTTTAAATGCTTTTAGGTAACACAATGAAAGTGTTTAGGTATTTATTTTTTTTTTACTTAATCCCGATGATTACAAAAAAAATGTATTTTCTTGGCATTTTATATTCATTTTCACCCATCAGAGTCTTCATGTTATTTTTAGCTATCACTTTGTAAATCGATTGAATTACAATATTTTCGAATAATGACAACAAATATGTAGATTGTAGGTACCTACGACATACAGGGTATTCTGTATAAAGTGCACCAAAAAACTAGAGCGAGTATGTTGGTTTCAGCCAAAAAATATCGTATGGGAGGGGGTCTATTTCTCCCCGTTTAGGCGGGAGGGGCAATTTTCTAAAAAATTTACTTAAAACAGAAAAAAAATTAGTGAAAAACAACGGGTAAACCTGCAATGCCATGCTATTTCTTTTTGGAAAGCCAGAGATTTCTTCTTTAAATAGATAGATAGATAGATTTATTTCGTGAAAATTATGTGTACAAATCCTATGACTGCACGTTTTACATTTCAGAGATTTTACATTTATTATCTTACTTCTGAGACATTTTATTATATTTTAATAAAGCAATATAGTTGGAAAAAGAACAATAATTTAAAGGAAAATACGATAAATAATGTTGTGGTAGTTAATTTTCAAATTCGAAATTTTGAAAAAAAAAAAAAAATTCAAACTTATTTTTTAAAAAAATTTTCGTTATTAAGTACTAATTTTCTTTTCAAAATTTATTGCTTTTATTAAATTTTAGTCAAAAACAGAAAACTGAATGTTAACATGTCTTTTAGTTTTTGAGAAAATTAATAACAACGGGAGGGGCAATTATATAAAAGAATTGATTTAAAACAGACGTTTTTTTTTAAACATCGGTAACGGTTAGCACTACATGCTATACTCTTTTGTAAAGCTAGAAATATCTGCTTTTATTTTGTTTTTAAATGATGTAGTTTTAGTGTAAAGTTTTTCAAAACTTAATTTTCAAACTTAAATTAAAAAAAAAAATTAAAAAATTGTGTTCAAACTAAATTTGCTGAAATGAAACTTAAATATTTATGTCCAACTTAAACGCTTATGTTCTACTTTTTCCTCATCGTAAACTGTCGCATCTTATGTTGAACTTAAATACTTAAGTTTCGTTTCAGCAAATGGGCCTATAAGTAGTATTTTTGTTTTTAATATTCAATGCCCCCATCTATTTTTAGCCAATCAATAAAAACAAGATGTCAAGATGTATTCTAGTTTTTGAGAAAATTTAAAATAACAGAAGTAAGTTTGTCTTAAATTCGACTTCCATCCGTTATTTTGTTGTTCCAAAGATCCTATTTCTACAAATTAAGTAGTAAAGTACATAGATTTCGTTTTCCATCCAGTTTTATTTTTACTGAAAACTAGTAAGAGCATTGGATTTTGAAAACAAAAATTATACTTAATTATACATAAAATTTTGAAAAAAATTAGTTTGAATTTTTTTTTTAATTTCGCGTTTTAAAATTTATTTTTTAAAAACTATTCACTAACACAACCTAATTTAAAATGAAGATTAAAGAAGAGATTTCTAGCTTTCCAAAAAAGTACTGTTATATTTTTACCGTTATTTTTAAATATTTTTTTTCTGTTTTAAATCCATTTTTTAGAAAATTGCCCCTCCCGCATAAACGGGAAAAAATAGACCTCACTCCCATGAGATTTTTTTCTTGTCTTAACCCAACTTACTTGCTCTATAGGTTTTTAGTGCACCTTATACTGAACATCCTGGTAGATCTGCACCATCACTTTTTTCTTTTCCCGTCTCACACAACCCTGAATAGGGTCGTGCCGCAAACATATTAACTTCTCAAAAATGTCAAAGGAAGTAAACTAAGTTTAGAGCTCGTAGTCAACACGTATAATAAAAATGTAAAAACATGCACCAGTGTTGCCCGATGAAAAAAATTCTCGCCCAAAAAGAATTTAAAAACCCTCTAAAACCCGTTTTTATTCATGGGTATTTAAAAATTATTTTGTTCTTATTTAAAATCTAATTAATTCACAGCAGTTCAGTAGTATAGTAATAGGCCTATAGAATCTTAGAGAAAAAATTTACCCTAACGATGAAAAAAAAACCCTAAATTTGGGGGGAAAACTCCCAAACTGGCAACTCTGGAATGCGCTCTTCGAGCATTGCAATTGCAAACAGCAAAACAAAACCACTAAAAAAATAATAACAAAATCCAAGCACTAACTATCGATAACTGATGTCAACGGATCTGCCGGATGTTTCAAAAATACGTAGGTACTTCTATCGTTGTGCCCATCGCATGCTTTTCTAATTGACGAACGTGTGTATTTAATCAAGCTAACAGTTTTATATATTGACGCAACACATGCAATGGATTAAATGGGTATCGGTCCCTTTAAACTGGCATAGCGCGACGTTTCAACTTATTATACACATTATTGCCCTCAAGTCTCCTATCAAAAGTATGTTGTTATTATCCTTAAAGAGTATTTCTTCAGTCTTTCTCAAGTGATTGCAATTAAAGTCTTATTAACTGCCTGAACAGAATAGAATGTTGGAATTGGAGCCGCAGACGGAACTGGAAGAGCTGTCAAAAAGTGTCGTACGTTGTTTTTTTTACGTGCCCACAATGCAGCTGTACAGCTTTAAAAGTATTTTGAAGAAAAACAAAACGATATTCTTGTGTACAAGCTCGCAGAATTCACATTTTTTGTTTCCATTACTTTTCATTTTAATAAATAATTTTTTTCGCGATACAAATAACCATAGCATTTTTTGCTATGTTTTATTTTTTTTTCTTCATACAATTTGAAACGTCAAAAGTGTCGTACGTGAAAAGTTAAAAGTTGGTGAACTCTTCCGTCTGCGGCTGCAGCTCCGTATGCGGCTACGTTCCATTGTGTTTGAAACATTTAATTTGTAGGTATTCAATATTTTGACAGCTATTCCAGCTCCGGCTCAAATTCCAGTAAAGATTGGGAAAAGGGCTGTTTATCGAATTGTACATTTAAAAAGGTTGTCCCTTTTAATGCTTCAAATTCTCATTAAGTACTTTTTAAATATTTTTTTGTTGTTAAGGCATCTGCCAGCCTATGCGATGCCTTGTATAATAGTGATTTGTATTTTATTTGAAAGGCATCATCATCTATATAATTGCTTAAATGAAACATTTAATCAAGCAAATCACAGCATTTGTGTTTGATTGAACTAATAAAACCCTTTGTAATGCAAAATACCTTTTATCACATAAGACGATATACATATGTATGTACATATAGCTAGCTACTTGTAAAAATCCCTTTTTTTGCAATAAGTAAGCCAGGCCATCAGTAATCAATCAACTTCTCCTAAGGAAGCATCAGTGAAACTTTCTCTCTACGAGCTAAGCATATTACCTAATACTCAAATAATTAATTATTTCATTCACATCAGAGATCAATCATGTTCAACCTGGATTTCCAATTTCCTTTCACAAAATACGACAAGGAACAGGAAGGGGTGGGGAGATAGTATAGGTATAGATATAGTAGGTTAGCAAGTATTATATTCCTTTTTTAGCCAAAAGCTTCTCATCGTTATTATCGTTGGCAAAGGATAAACCACCACACAGATGGCATATAGCTTTTTTTATTTTTAGACATAAAAAAGTGAAAGTGCTAAGAAAATTAAATAAAACTAAGTGAAAATTGCTTTCAGCTCTTCCTTAAATGATTTTCCACTGATTTTCAGCTTAAAGGACCAACCAAAGAACAAAAAAAAAAAACGAATTACCTCTCGCTCATCGTCGACGTTCGTTGGTAGCTTTGGAGAGGTTGTCGAATAGCACACAGGTAATGAAAGACGATTTTTGCAGCGGGTAAGTATATTGGCAGCGTGCCTTAACGACCATAGAAAGTGTGAATATGAAAGTTTCATAGTGAAAAAACACGGACTCCTGTTAGGATTAAGTATACTTTCGTGTAGGGATTTTCTGTAAAGAAATAAAGCAAAAAAGCATTTATATTTTCTTTAAATTTTTAAGTACAAAATACAGGATAACCTTATAAGACTACTGTTTGCTTAGTGAAATTTAGAGTTTCTCTGAATTGATCCACAAACGTTGCCAAGATGAGCTTACACACCTGAATATTATAGCCCCAAGGTAATTCTCACCTGCGTTCCGAGTGATAGTGTTATTGGAGAAAATTTGCGCACATAAAATAAAAACTTGATCGCCAGGAATCAGCTCTTTAAAGCTACTTATGTGTGCTATAGTCAGGTACAAAATGATTTGTTTGGAATGCGAAAATATGAATTCAAAAAAAAAAACTTAGCTACCTACGATACAATATTCAAAAAGTTGATAACATTATAATTTGTACAAAAATTTATTTCTCAGCTTGCAAGTACAATTAAGAAATGACGTAGGGCTTAAAATTAACATAAAACTGTTGACCTTATACAAAATATCTCATTTTTCTAAAATATCAAGCAGGTTTTTAAGCCTAATTGAATATGTTGGGTCAATCTCAAACAAAAAGTGTACGATAATTTTTAAAAGTTAAAAATATAATTCAGCAAACATATTAAACAAAACAAAATATATTCTTGAACATTCTTAAAAGATTAAGGAAAATTATAAAATATGTATCAAGTAAATCGGTTGAATACTTTCTGAGATTACCGCGGACAAACTAAATATTTGTTTCGTCTTAACTTAGAGCTTGTCCGCTGCTATGTAGTTTCTTTACGATTGAAAACTCTTTTTTTTTCATTATTACCTTACGACCCACATCGTTTAAAATTTTATCAATTCGAATCGACTGGGATTATATTCAATGTTCTTTTGTTACCCTTCGATTTTTTTTATCCTTTCGATTTGAATTTGTATTGAATTAATATGTTCATTGATGGCCTATTACCATTAGTTAAAATTTTCCGTAGTAGTTATTCCATTATCTTCATTTACTTTCCCGTTTCCATAAGAATAAGCAAATGAATTCAACACCATGGCCTGGTGTTAATTCCGATTGGACAGAGCGAATTTTCATTTGCGGCATCCGTCCTCCATCGTCACCGTCATCGTATTTCGTATAGTAGTCAGTGGTGAGGTGGCGGCTTGGCGCCATTTTAATGAAAAAATATCGTTTATATTGGCATGTAAGACTGACTTACCTACCTGGAATCGAAGGGAAAAAACTTGTTGGTCTTAACGAAAGGAAACCACATAAAGTTCAATTATATTGTCCTCTGGACACATCGTCGTCGTCTCTTCTGACTTTTTTATTTTATTTTTTCATTTCACGTTTTAATCGATTGGGTTGCAATGCAAAGAGGGTAGATTTTCAGTTATTTGAGCTACAATATGGGATTTATATTGGAAATTCAATTTTGTATGTTAAATTAATGTCACTTCCTTTTGATTGAAGAGTTGTTCATTTAAATTAATTCTACATGATCTCTCGTCATAATGAAATTGATTTTTAAAAGAGTTCAGTAAAATTGTCATAAACGGGTACAAATCAAATGAAGAAAGTTTGAAATTGGTAAAATCAAATTTTCTAATAATTGTACATCTTTACAGTGAAGAGTGAAGTTAGCGGTACATAAACTTGATTGCATCCCCTCGGTTGGTGCATTTTGTGAGGGGGGGGGGGGGGTAGGTTCACCCCCTCTTGATCAAAACTTAACGCTATTACAGCCTTTTGACGCATCTTATGCGTATCGATCGATATAAATAAAATTAGATTCAAGAACCAAAGTAATATTTGCCATTAACAGTTTATTTAATATTTTTATTAATTAATACCTAATATAGCTTCATAAATGGCCTGATTTTTATAATATAATTTTCTAAAAAATACGATAAGATGAGATTATTCATAACTTTGACTATAATTTGAAATGATTAATCAGGATTTTGTTTGTTATCAATATCACAAAGCTGCGGTAATTGATAAAAATATTTCCTTTAGAACGAAGCAAATGATAAACAGTGATTAAATTAATGTATTTGCACCTGCTGATGTGCATTATGGGTATAAAAAAGCTTTGTAGAACCTTATTTGCTGTCAGTGAGTCTTACTTAGATTCAGAAGTTGTTTGTTTCTATATTGGCCATATTCAATACAAATTAGAAACATTGCTATGGAGCTGCTTGGACGGATTTTTGTTATGGCACTTTGTGTCTTAGCTGTAAGTTAATCTTGTGTTAATAGGGTATAATTTATAGTAAACATTTTAACCCCTAACCATCAGGTATATGCTATACCCTCGCTAACTGAAGATAACATTGAAGGGGAAAATGTTATGTTTCCAGTTCTATTATCGCATTTTCAAAGAGCCGCCGCCACTACTGTCAAACCTACAACTACAGCTACAGCTGTGAACAACAAAACTCAATCTCAAGACTCGTGTACTACCAAGTTCAGCAACGACGTTACCAAAATTAACAACAAAACTGTCAATCAAACTCAAGAGTGTTACAAGTCTGCTGATGCTAAATTACATGAATTTGATGTTAAAGTACTGAACACGACCGTAGCCCAAGTTAATGATTTATCAAAAAATATCACAATGTTACTCGCAAATTGCTCAGCTAAAACTACAAATATTGACATTTTGATTTGTTATATTAATACGGTAAGTTTATATTAATCCAATTTGCATGCGGTATTTTTATTTAAATATTTTTCTAATACATCATAAAAAATATAGTTTGACAAATCTATGGAAAATCTCAATAATATATCCAGCCTATCACAATATGCGGCCAGTTCAGTAAATGACGTTGAATATTCAGCTGAGATCGAGGCGAAAATTTGTGTTAATCAAGTTCTAATGAGCAGTAAAATTAATTCGAGTATTGTTGCTAATGACTTGCAGAGTTGCTTGAGCAACACCACAGTCACCGGTAGAAATGGTTTGAAAAATGAACTTAAAAGTAAAATCTATTACTTAAACTAAAGTTGGTTAAACAGATAATAAAGTATGATTACCTAACCCTAACTCATCGGCGAAGAAAATATATTAAAATAAATTTTTAGCAAATTGTACGAGTCACCACTCATCTTGGCAAAGATTAGCCAGCAAGTAAATGCTGGAAGAAAGGTATACAAATATATTATTATCGGCTCTAACATTCAAAAGGTAGTTTTTATTGATAATTTTCTTGGTGGTTATCTCAAAAGCATGTGGCGTTGTCAATAAACCGCCGTTATTTCATTAAAAATGGATATTATAACTCTAATCAAGACCAAAAAATCAATTTTTTTAACTTTTTAAAATATAATTATTATCAAGGTTAATATTGACAGAAGGTGAGTATAAAATTAAATTCAAGGTGAACTGAGTACAATTCGAAGAGATGTTGCAGACTAAGTGAAATACACTTTTCAAAACAATTAAGGGAACAAAAAAAAAATCACATTTTTTGAGTGTATATCTGTGAAAAGGGTCGTATTGAGATGAAACAAAAAGCATTCTGAAGCTTAATATTTTTTGTATTGAGAAATTTAAGAAAATGATTTCTTTAAGGTTCCGGTTTTGCGCAGTCCTAGGCCAGGCGCGCACATGCAACTAAACAGTTTGGTTTCAATTTTGAGTACTATAGAATTACATGAGAGTGCGCGCCGGTTTCAAAATCTACAAATTTATTTAATTTATTTTTTTAATTGTTTTGAAAAGTGTATTTTACTTAGTCTGCAAATTCTCTTCGAGCCCATTGTGCTCAAAATCGAAACCAAACTCTTTAGTTGCATGTGCGTGCCTGGCCTTAAGAAGCAGCATGACCCAAAAATTTTAATTTTTTTTTAATATTGTCATTTTCTTTAAAAATTTTTTTGAGCCAATTTAATATTTAGTTGCGATAACTTGTTTATTTAGCTTTAAGGTCGTATTTTTTCGTTATTCTAGAATTTTTTTCACAAGAATATCTGGCTTTGAATGAAAAAACAGACTTTTGACCTTGACTACCAATATCTTCGCAAGGAATGACGACACGGAAAATTTAAGAGTAGTTTTAAGGACTGAAATTAATTTTGTACAAGATTTTTTCAAAACTTTATAACGATTATTTTTTTGGCTCTTCACCGATACATTCAAAAGAGGTCAAAAATACGACTTTGTAAAGACTTTTTGTAAATCTTTTACTGCTTTACAAATATTGACTGCAAGACTTAATTTGGTAAAACATTTTAAAGAACTATTTACTACCAATATTTCCGTAAAATTTCTAATTATTCCATTGAACCTTTTTCACGTACCGAATGATCAAATTCGTAAAAACCAATTAAAGAAACAAATTGGATGATTAATAAACATTGTGAAATTGTCATCAAAATGGAAACGAAAAGAAAAATTTCTATTTTTGTCCACTTTTTTCACAGTTTACAAATTACAATTACAAATAAAATTTTAAAATTTTGAAAAAAAAAAAAAATAATTGTAATAAAATTTTAAAAGAATCTTGTTGAAAATTAGTTCCAATTTTTAAAACTGTCCTTACATTTTCCATGTCGGCATTCCGTTTTTGATATATGGATATCCAAAGTCAAAAGTCTCTTTTTTCATTCAAAGCCAGATTTTTTTCTTTAGAAGAAAAATTGTACGAAGACGAAGAAAGACGAATTTAACTTGCTCAAACAAAAATTTTCAAAGAAAATGACACTCTTAAAAAAAAAATAAAATTTTTGGCTAGTGCTGTTTATTATTATTGCGCAATAACGGTACTTTAACGAAATCATTCTGTAAAATTTCATAATACAAAAAACATAAAGCTTAAGAATGTATTTTGTTTCATTTTAATACGACCACTTTTCACAGAGATACAGCTCTTCAAAAAACACTAAAAACAGTGGCGCAAAATTTTAAACGATTTAGTATGATGTTAAATAATTTTTAGTATGATGCTAGCTTAAAAACAGGCGTTTCCAAATTTTAAACGAGTTAGCACCGTATTATCTTTTTAACATTTTACTAAAGTTAGAATCGCCAAATGCCTTTTTTATCTTTTTAGTATCATACTAAATCCAAATGTCACTTTGGCAGGTACAATTGAAAAAATGGTTTGAACAGTCACTGATTTAGGCGTGTTCAGTTGGAGTTTCTTTAGAAAATAGGTTTAGTATGATACTAGTTAGAAAATGTTTAAAAGTACGAATATTTTAATAAAGAGCTTTAAATTTAGAAAATTGTTAAGTAGTATCATGCTAATATACCTTAAATGTTTAAAATTTTGCGCCAGTAATTTTTTTTTTGTTGTTCCTTTATTCTTTTGCCAAGTAGTGTATATTGACTTTACATAAAGTGACATCACACAGCATGACATCAATATTTGGAAGAACCAGTGCCGCGGCAAATTTGGTTAAGCTGTTAAAGGGAAAATCGATTGTTTGCCAGGTACAGAAGTCCCTCGATAATGTGAACTAATTAAAACAAGGCGTTTTCGGATTTTCAAGGGATTCACATTACTGGAACTTTTTTTTTTAGTAGGTACTTAGAAACTGATTGAAACAACAGAATGTTCCTTAAACACTACCAGGCGCTAGGCAGCACTCTCTTAAACGTAGCTGCATTCAAAATCTTAAAATATGTCTAGACAAATAATAACAGTTAATAAAGTATCTGATATGGCACGCAAAACTAACAAAAGATTAAAGAAAAATGTTAAAAAAAAAAAATACAAAAGAAATTTAGAGTCCGAAAATTTTATAAAGTTCACATTATAGAGAAGACAATGTAAAGTTTTAGCGGGATTCACATTTTTGAGAAATTCACATTAGCAGCAATTCACGTTATCGAGGGACTACTGTACCGTTATTTTTGGAGGTTAACAAAAATTCGATTTCTCCTCTGAAGAAAATCACTTCCTTGATTTAAACTGTATGCCGTCTTACAAAAAAAATGATATACAGTCATACTTCATACAGACATTTAGCAAATACAGGCCTAACGATTTTTTTTTTACACTATCAGATCTTTGTCGAAGTGTGCTCAGTACAAGCGATATCTCGTGCGACCATAATGTCTCAAACTATAGGTAGGTTGACCACGCATCCCTCAATTTATTGCTAATGGGGAAAAAGTGAAAGGCAAAAGTTGAAAAGACATACCTATAGACAGACAGACTTTTTTCGTGTTCTTTACTATCGTAACATCAGGTTTAATTGAAATCTTTTGAGTTCAATTTTTTACGGATCCAAAACTTGACCTAAACCTATACCCTATAGTATCTACCTGGCTCTAAAATATATGGTAAATAAAAAATATTGTAAGTGGACGCTTAGATACTGATTAAATTAAGGACTAAAATGCTTTTAGTATAACCAGATAAAAATGGCCAACAAAGACGCGCTGGATCACACAGATAAAAACATACCTATACAGATATATCCATTCTTTCAAAATGTTTCACAGCACTCAGACAATTCACTTAAGATAAAACTTGTCATAATTTCTTATTATTATATTTATAACGTGTTGTGACCTCGAACGAACTTGGAATCCTATTGAGTGTTTTGAAAGTTTTAAGGATTATTTTTTATGGAGGCAGAAATTTTAATGGTGTAAATTTCAAAAACCAAAAATTATTTTGTTTTGTATAAAGTTATCCTGCCCACATCAATACTCGCAACAAACGAATGCAATTTTTATTACTCTGTCTAGCCTTAATGATACGTTTAATAGGTACAAATTAGTCTTTGTTCCTTAAATAAAAAAAAAAAAGAAGACAAACAAAAAAAAGAAATTGTGGCAATCACCCCAAAATTATATTTCTGCTTGTTTCTTATTCTGTTCGGGATTCTTGCCAACTTATGGTTATGGGTGGTTGTTTTAAGTTTAAACAACTTTTTCTTGTGGTTTATTATTTTGTTTTGAAACAATGCAGACTATGTTTTTGTAAACGATTTTTTAATTTTTCTTTCGAAATGCCATAATAGACTCAAGATCAAGAGTCAGGAGCATTAGATTGGCAGTGCAAAGATTATAATAAATATGGGTCAATGAATAATGATTGCAGGAAAATGTAAAAGGGAGTGAAATGTGCACAAAAAAATACTAAGGAATTTGAATTGAATTGTGGTTTATTATATTTGAATATGCTTCGGCGATTAATTAGGTCAATCTTATTTCTTTTAATTTCCGATTGGAAAAATATGTATAAGTACGGTACGACTGGATTTCACAAACTTGTTCCTTGTAGTTAACAAACTTTAAAACATATTAAAGATGTATTAATGGTTTTCAGAAAAATAGGATTTGTGCCTCACGTGGTTTTTCTCAATTTTGTTTAAAATGGAAAAGTTGGCCACGACAAACAATTTGTCAAAAAAAAAATCCCCAGGCATTGAAGTGTTCTTGTTACTTGTACCGGTATTTCTTACTGTACTAGTAGGTATAATGATTTTCGAAAAAATGTAGGTAAAATAAAATGCACAATAAGATCGCACGAACTTGCTCTTGTAGTAAAAGTTTCTTCGAATTTCAAAGATTGAGTGTATTATAAGCACTAAATTAAAGGTAGTATTTTGTTAATATACAAAAAAGAACAATAAAGCACACTGCACGTACATATGCATATAACATATACATATGTACATACAGTGGTGTGAAAAACATTCCGGATTTTTTTGGTAAACTGCATTGATTGTTGGTTTGTGATATAAAAATTAAAAAATCAAATGTTTGCAATTTTTTCCCATTTTTATTGAATATATTTTATTATTTGAAACAAAAACCATGGAACTTTATCCATCAAAACAAAAAAGAATTCAAAAAATTAAAGTTAATTCAAAATTTTAATGAGAAAAACTAACTGGATTTTATTTTTTTGCAATTAACTTTTATTATTTATTTAATATTTTGTCCAGTAACCCCTGTTTTTTATCACAGCTCGGCATCGACGAGGCATTGACTGGATTAAATTCTCGAAAACAGAAGCAGGAATATTCTCCCATTCATTTTTCAAAGCTGCAAAAAGAGAAGTTGTTGACGTGTGCTTTTTTTTTCCCAACCCGCCTTTTTTAAAATGGCCCACAAGTTTTCTATTGGGTTTAAATCGGGTGATTGAGATGGCCATTCTATGACACGAATATTTTTAGTTGCAAACCACTCTTTTAGCAGCTTTGAAGAATGTTTGGGATCATTATCCTGCTGAAAAACCCAACGCAGAGGCATTTCTTCCTCTGCGTATGGAAGCATTACTGACTCCAAAATGTCCCTATATTGGAAACGGTCCATATGATTTGGTGTATAGGACCGCAGCCTGCTCCTGAAAAACAGCCCCAAACCATAACCGAGGGTCCACCGTGCTTTACTGTAGGGAGTACATTTGCAGGCTTTAATCGCGTACGTTTTGAGCGCCTCACTGTCCTTGCACCATCGGAGTAAAATAAGTTGAATTTGCTTTCATCACTGAAAAGCACACTCCTCCATTTGCTTAAAGACCGGTTAAGATGATTTTTTGCAAATTCAACCCTGGGTTAAATGTTTTGATTAGGAATTTTAAGTCTTTCCCAAATACCTTTTACGGATTACCTTTTTTTACGATGTTTAGCAGTAAGAAGAGGTTTTTTAGCTGGTCGAAATGCAAAAAGATCGAAATCTCTTAAACGCTTCCTGACCGTACTTGGCCCTATGGGTAGATTAAGTTCATCACAAATTGTCTTTGAAGTCGCAAAAGGGTCTTTAAGCACGAAATTCTTTATGCGCCTATCAGTTTTAATTGTTGTTTTGCGAGGGCGTCCGCCAAAATGATCTGCTTCTACTGATTTTCCACTTTTAAATTTTTTTAATGATGTCGCAAACCGTTGACGTTGGAATTTTTAAGATTTCAGCGATTACTTTTTGTTTTATACCGGCTTGGAACTTTTCTATTATTTCGTATCGAATCGCGTTGCTATAACGTGTTTTAGCCATTTTATGCACTATATAATTTCAACTTACACAGCTCTCAACTTGTAAAAACGTTTTAACCTACGGCTTGAGTCAAAAGACTCGAAAAAACCGTTACTTTAACATCGAGACTCGCAATCTTTTTGAAATCCGGTTAGTTTTGCACAGGCATGTTACTGAGTAACTTTATAAAATAATTTTTTTTATTGTTCTTGTCATCGCAGCATTAAATTTTTAAGGTTATTATTAACTTGTCTCATACTCTTTACAAATTATTAAAACACTTATGGAAAGTTGTTAGTTTTCTACTTGGTATTAAGAAAATCATTACTATGGGAAAAAATCCGGAATGTTTTTGGCAGCACTGTACATGGGACTTAGAGCTTAAATTGAAAAATTGTTAAAAATCAACATAATTCGAGGTTATAATTTATTAAAAATATATTCTTAAATTGTTTTGAGAGCTAAAAAAACTAAACCATCTGATTTCTTTAACAAATCTTAGTATTGGAGAAAAAAAAATTTTAAATCGTAGGAGGGGTTTTTTTTAAATTAATTTTGTTTGTATAAAATTTTGTAAAAATTTTTAAGAAAAAAAATTGGTACACAATTTTGTACTATTTATTTATGTTGAATTAATAATTAAATTTCAAAAAAAATTATCTACCCGTTTTTGAAATATCGAATTAAAAAAAAAAAATTTTGAAATTTTTTTTAAAAATCCAAAATTTGTTTTTTTTTTGAAAATTTTGATAAGCAGTATGATTTAAAGTTTTGAGAAGCTTTTGTGTAAAAAATTTAAAATCGGTTACATACATAATAAGGTAGTCCAAAATAAAGAAAAATGTTATATGAGAGGTACTGTTAATAATGGCTTACTGTAAATTTTGTTTCTAACAGATCGTAGACCATACTAATATTAGTATTAAAAACAATTTTAATCAAAATCGTAGGAATCATTTTCGAGAAAATTTATATTTTCTGCAACGGTTTTTAAAATTTATATGGAAGGTGCCGTTAATGTTGACTATTAGAAAAATGTTTGTTCAAAATATTTTAGATAATGTTAAAAATTAACCAAGTCGTTTTCGAAATATGTATTTGGTTTTCAAAAAAAATGTTGAAACTTTCTTTAAAAATCGAAATAAAAGTTATTCGAAAATTTTGGTATACAATACCTACTATTTAAATTTTTCGGAAGATTCTCCATGAAAAAAATTATCAATCAAAAATTAAAAATCAGTTTTTCGAGAAAAACGAAAATAAAAAAAAATGTTCTATGGGAGGTACCATTTAAATCCATTTTTTGGAAATCAAAGGGCACGGTAGTGCCCAGGAAAGTTCTCAGCACTACTCCCTTTCTATACAGGAACAAACTCAAGCGCTTTTCGACCCCCCTCTAACTTCGTAATCAATAATCTCAGAAACAAAATCGCCGTTTTTGCTAAGCTATGAGGGCACAGGCGCCTCACCAAATTTCAACTCTCTAGCATTACTGGTTCCTGAGATATAGGATGCCAAAAATCGCGAAAACCGTAACTGACTGACTCACTGACTGACAGATCATCAAAATTATGGAGCACTTCTAGACACCTTAAAATCTATTAGTATTTTAGTAATACAAACAATGTAAGCTTATTTTGAGTGAAATAAAGTTAAAGTTAAAGTTAAAGAAAAAAAAAAGTGGTAATTTCGGACATCGGTAGGCTTTGTGGTGTTTACAAAGGAAAAACTCCAAAATTTAGGATTTTCCGTATGGGGGGCGTGGTGTCCGTCCACTTTCACAGAATTGCTATCCTTTATTTGGAGCACTTCTGATTGTTTGTAGAATGATAAAATTTAGTAGAGCGGTAGCCTCACAATTTGAGCACAGGAAAAAAATTAAAATTTTAAATTTATCATTCAGGGGGCGTGGCATCCACCCACTTTTCTGAAAATAGTTATCAATCATATGGAGCACTTCCCGACACCATACAATCTTGTTGTTTCGCACAAAGGTAGGCCTGGTGCATGGAAAGGAAAAAATCGAAAAATTTGGAATTTATATATAGGGGGCGTGGTATCCGCCCACTTTCACGTGTGAGTGTTATAGATATAGAGGCACAGTCCCAGCTTTGATTATTTCGGTAGTTCCCCCGAAATCTGAACAACATACTGGAGATCGTATCGGAAAATGCCTTAGGCCTCCGTAGGCCTGTCATCCATTAGGCAACCTAGTGACCGGACATAGGCAACTTGCGAACAACTTTTGATTTGAGTATTTTTCATTAAAATGTTACATTGACCTTGCATATTAGGTCAACGTCAACTTAAACTCGTTCAATGTGAGTTTAAAACTTACGGGTTTTCGGGATTGAAAACCTTGGAAAATTCCCAAAAAGTTGCTCCAAAGTTGCGTAGTGGGCGACTGTAGGCAACTTTAAGTTGCCCATAGTTGCCGGCAACTAAGTTCCGCGAGCTAACTTACTTAAGTAACTTAAGTAACTTAAAGTTGCTGGCAACTAAGTTGCCTAGTGGGCACTCTCCCATATAACCTACTGCAATAATAGATCGGGATGAACTAAAAGTTGCTGGAGTGACCACCTTTAAGTTGTTTTTAGAATTAGGTAGATTTTGCTTAGTAAAGAGATTTTGCTTAGTAAGAGAGGCAATGTCTAAAATCTGTACTTCTCTGCTTTTTTTGGTAAAGCAACAATTTTGGCTATTTTCCATTTCTTCGCGAAATACCAACTACTGACGCAGATCGCATGGAAGGAATATCATCATTACTTTAGGAAACTTCTTTATTCATGTATGGGAATCATGTATGGCCAAGATGATTTGTTAGGTCGGCATCACTGACCGGATTTTATCATTTAATATTTGAGTGTGTGTCTGCTGCAGCTGCTGAATTGTTACTTTAAAATGGCGGGCTAGCTTACTTTGAGAACATTCTCATGCTCAACCCTAAGTAAAGATTAAAAAAAAAATGAAAAATAATGAAAACATCAGCTCCTGGAGCTTGCTGTTCGAAGCCAATAACATCTGTTTTAATTATCTGATCTTTAAAGCTAACATCTTGAAAAAAGGTATTTAACTTTGCTACTGAAGCGGAAAAAGTAGCTAGATTTACATTTAAACTGAGCTCTAACGATCAGATCTTGAAGCTTATGAAATGCAAATAAAATGTTAAGATACACAAGGTAATAAGTTTGCGGAGCTAAATCGGATAGAGTCACTAACATGACATGCATGTATGCAAGCATCCTTACATAATTATTTTATTTTAATATTCTAATGAAAAAATTAATTTACTATTTCAAGTTGTTTTCAATGTCCTCATAAATAGTTACTCTGTAAAGGAAATCTGTAAATTTTTATAATGCAAGTTTATATTACAGCATGCAATATACCCGCACGTTCTGTACAGACTTTAATATTGATTTAATTAATTCAAATGCAAAAATATTATGTTCCGTCGGAATGCAACTCATCGTCATCAGCACATCCATTAAATAGAATTAATAGCCAAATTAGTTTTAATTTCTCTCTGAATCGACCCAACAATTTGCAGTTCAATTCCTCTATAAAATGTTCCTCGCCTGATTTTAAATTTTACTGCGCTGTATATTTTGTTACAAAAAATCATAATAATAAAGCAAAATATAAGAATAAATCAGTATGCAGTGAAACTGCAACTGTGACCGCGTAATTTGAAATTTACTATATGTAGTATTACTACCCGGCATTGAGAACCTTTCGAATCTAGTTGGTTTGAGTGGGTAATCCGCGTTATTCACCATCAGGAGAATGCTGAGCAGAACTGTGGCCAAGCTCGTCGCTTGTAGATAAAAGTAGCGGGGGAATCTGTGGGATGTATGCGCGGGTAATTTGCATGAAAATTAAATAAAACTGGTCGTTCAAGGTGTGACGCTCTTGCTAACTGCTCAACTGATTTTGACCTAGGTGTGTGTTTGAATATTGTACGTATAAAGCCACGCGGCGCGGCGCGGCGTGCAGGACAATTTCAATTGTTATTCTGAATTCGTTGCGGAAATCTGTTTCCGCTCGTTGAAAATTTATTACAACGACTCTTTCTCTTTTTCTGGTGAAGTGGGGTATGGTTGGTTGGTCACTTCATTATCGTTGCCACAGTATCGAGGTTGAACGCACAGCATACCAAAAAAAAAAGGACACATATATACCATAGTCGACAGGAATTACAAAAAAAAAAAAAACTTTTGCTGAATAATGGCACTAAGCAAGCACAGAAAACGAACGAGCGTGCGAGGATGAGGCTTCCTTTATGAAGGACATTTAATATTACAAAAGGACGTATGTACATTCATACATCCATTTTCCCCATCACACAATGGTATAGGGCAAACTCTGGCTAATCTCAGTGTCACCCTTTGTTTCAACAAAAAAAAAAAAACGGGTTGGATTAGCAAGATTTTCGTCCCTTTGTTCCGAGATGAGATACATTGCCTTTGTCTCGTTTTGGATGGATTTTTTTTTTTTTGTTCAGGAGGAAAACTTTATAGATAGCTCGTTTAGTGAACGTTGTGGCACAGCATGTGGACTTTGGCTCTTTGAAATCGTAAATTTTGCAGTTAACAACAATTTTTGTTCCCCGTTTTATTTTATTTTTATTTTAATTTTTTTTAATTTCATTATTCGACACAAATTCATTTATAAATTAAGTTAATGGTTGGATGACTACCAAGAGATTTATTTTCAGGTATATAATAAATCAACCAGAAGGAAGCAAAGAACCAGAAATGATTTGCCCATATAAAATATAGTCTGCAACAGAATTTTCAATTGAAATTGCTGTCTTTTTGTATTCTGTTACACATTCTATACACAGTCATATATATTATTTTTTTTTAAATCATAGTCATACCTGTAATAATGATATTAAATCTCAGAAAAAGATTGTTTTATAGAATATCGGAAAATTTATTTAACCTTGAACTTTATCTGAGAGTTTTGTACGAAGGTCTTAAGATGTCAGACTTGCTATAAAACATGAAACCGGATGAATTCTGAAAAATGTTAAGAATTACCTATGAGGCTGTGGGATCTTTAGCACCCCATATATGGGGTATTCGAAAAAAAAATTGGGTGGTTCATAAACGATTCAATGGATTATTTTAAAATTTTACATAAATATTGGTGGTCTATAGTTCTTTAAAATGTTTTACCAAATTAAGTCCTGCAGACAATATTTATAAAGCAGTAAAAGGTTTTTAAAAAAGGGCTTTAAAAAGTCGTTTTTTTATGTTTTCTGAATGTAACAGTGAGGAGCCAAAAAAAAATAGCCGTTATACAGTTTTGAAAAAATCTTGTAGAAATTTAATTTTCCGTGTTGTCATTCCTTGCGAAGATATTGGTAGTCAAAGTCAAAAGTCTGTTTTTTTCATTCAAAATGCCAGATATTCTTCTGAAAAAAAAATTGTAGAACGATGAACAAAGGCGATCATAAAGCTGAATAAACAAGTTATCGAAACAAAACATTAAATTGGCTCAAACAAAATTTTTCAAAGAAAATGACAATGTTCAATGTTTTTTTAATAATTTTTCTTCCATTTCAAGTTGATTTTTTTGGAAGTTGCCCCTCTCGCCTAAACAGAGGGAAATAGACGACTCTCCGAAAAAATTTGAACCGATTCAGATGAGCAGCAGTGTACATGTTAATGAGTTCCATTATTTCATTTTATCAAATACGTGTTAATAAATATCACATATAACTTTTAACTCTTTTAACAGAATCGAAACGAAAACAGTCACGTAAGTATGTTGTTGTAGATTCGTTTCATTTAAGAACCCGCGTTATTAAAAGGATCAAAATTGATTTGCAATTCTAAGAAACAATAGCTCATAAACTATGCTTTCGAATATTTTATGTATGGAAGTGAATTTTACAATAGTTCCTGTATTTAGAAATTTCATTATCTTAGCCTTTTAATCTTTTCACAAAGGAATAAACCTTTGAATAAGTTAGTGAAGCTACACGACTTAGAAAAGCTGAAAAAAAAAGGTGGGCCCAACGAAATATTTTAGTCATATATTCATCCAAAGAAGTTTCTTATTATTCCTTAACCTACTTCTATTAGTTTTGTATTATAATCCAGAGTTAAAAAGGCGACGTTTTTCACTCCTATTTCACCTTTATGGAGTAAAATCATTTTACTCCGAAGACTACTCTTATAAGATTTGTAAGAAGTGCTATAGAAGGAATGTATTTCTATAAAAAAAAAAAATAACTTGTATTTATTTTTTATTTTAGTTTTATATTTATACTGCAATATTGTGTATATTTTTTCGTATGATTACCTGAAATAATCTTTAGAGATAATTATTATTATTATTAGTATTATAAAATTAAAGCGTGATAAAATTATGTCTTGGCCAAAGGTTCTCCGGTAATCATTCTATAAAAATGTCGTGTATAGGTCCCATATTAATTCCTAAATTAAAGCTTTACAACATTTTCTTATACAATTGATATGGGAACGAAGCGACAGCTTCTAGTTTAAAGGTTCTTTAACTTTTATATAGAATAATTTTGGGAGCAAAAACTCTATGGTCATTTTATAGTATGATTATAGTATAATTATAGAAAAATTGACTCTTTGTGCCTGTAAGGCTGATATAATGTAATGCAGAGAATACTTAAGCGATGAATTATACCAACATTAACTCCTATAACGACTTAACTCCGCTTTGGAAGGCCTACAAAAATGCTGTAGCAGCGAATAATACTTAAGTTGCCAAAATCGGAAGCTATTTTGTTAGTTGGGAGGGGCTTGAGATTGAGATCGAGAGCTAGCACAGAGATTTGCTGAACTCATTGTTAACATGGATGGATATTTTGTGGATGTGCATGACTGCAGCATAATTTTGTTTTGCATTTGATGACGATAAATATTTCTGTGGCCAAAGTTCCATCCATATACCGATATAGAGAGTTAAAATTAAATTCGTTGAACTGCCGAACTAATATTATAACTTTCTTGATCATACTCATATAAGAGGAATGCTAGGAAGCGTAATAACACAACAATCTCCTAGGTTCTAAATGATTTTTAAGCACAAACATATAACTGTCTATTTCATATCCCAACATAACCTAACATTTGGCCTATTTTTTTACCCAAAACATATTTTATACACATCGTCATCCTGTTTAGCAAGTTAGTGTGGGGTTCCCTATTTATTCGAAATATAATGTAATTTCCTATAAATTTAAAATATGTGAAAATAAGGGAATTGTGTGCAAATAATTCCCATCGGTTTCAAAAAAAGTATCGTCCCTATCAGGACCACTCTTGCTAATGGTAGAACCACATGCCACATCCCACAATCTCCATGAACAGCACTTTAAAAAGCACGCTGTGTGTTGTGTAATCCTTGTACCTAATGTTTTCGTATTTTTTTTTTTTTTTGGTCCTATGAAACGAAGTTATTGAAGGTTCTCTTGCAGGATCTTTTCGATATTTCCCCCAATCACTTTATGACTTGAAAAACGAATTTTCCCATCGCATCGGTTATAAGTCGACTTATGGAGAAGAAAAAAAAAATTGTCGAAAAGCAATTCCGGGACGAGATGGTGATGAGTTATAGAAGGATAAGATGTAGGTATACAAGTCCGTATATAACGAAAGGAATATTTTGATTCTCATGTTAAATTTCCATAAGCGAATAACGTCGTGTTGAAAAATTTGTTTCAATCACCTTCTTGCAGATTGCTTAAATATAAAACTGTTGAAAATGTTTCTCCAAGAAGAAGGTAGTTTTTTGAGCGTGATGGCATGTGTTCTTTTTAGCTTGTTTTTCGTGGTCTTAAAATACTCTTTACAAGAAAAAGTTGGAGCAAGTGAAAACATTCAAAGTGATTTGATTTCCTAGACACGCGTTTCGAGCAAATTTTTTGATAAAACAAAGAGTTTCTCATATCTTTTTTTGTTTTTGTTGTTGTAAATATTATGTTTTCGCTTGTTTATATGGATGAAAAATTTGAATCGACCCTCTTGATGGAAGATATTTCGCAGAATTTTGAGCAATTGAAGGAAAAATAAAATAGGTACAAAACATGATAAGAAGTTCCAATACAATGTATATATCGCCTGTGGCTTTGCGACGCGGCAGGGTTTCATAAGCTTCATTATGGAGGAAAGAATGTTTTGGAGTTTATAGTATATTATTGAAGAAACATAATGTTTTTTTTTTTTTTTTTTATTTTTATAAGCAACACATTGCGTGTTGGTTAGACATACATATTTTTGTTTTTTTTTTATTTCTCTTAACTGAGAGGATTTAACTATTGGTAGGGTATGCTAATTGAGTTAATTTTTTGTTTGAAGGTTATTATTTTGTTTCTCGTTTATTTTTTGAATGAAAATAATAATAAATAATAATTGTTATTAAACAAAATAAGAATTTTGATGGCTGAAGAAGACGATTTTATGAGTTCAGTTTTTACTGAAACTCAGGATTTTGATCAATCTTGACATTACGATGATAGGGAAGATAAAAAAAGTGGGTCTTGCTATCCGTCCTTCTGACTGTTTGTCTGTCTGTCGGCTCATTCGTCTACAGCCTTAACGGATCGATTTTATTTAAACTTCAATTTTTTTAAAGGACCAAATATAACGGTACCTGCCATATATTTTTTTAGCGTTTTCTTATTTTTTTTTTTCAAAAACAGATTTTTCAAAAAAAAAGTCAATAAATTTTAACACTTTTTTTATGAAGAATTTTCTAAAAAATTTAAATTCCATTGCATACCAAACTTTTCACAAATTTTTTTTTTTTATTTTTAAAAAATTTAATTTTTTTTGTTTGAAAACCAAAAATTTCAAAAACTACTCAGTTGATTTTTATTAAACTTGGTACAGATCGGTTTTTTAGCATTGTCTAAAATATTTTGATTAAAAATGTTTCTTAAAGTAAAAATAAACGGTACCTTCTAGATAAATGTTAAAAAACCGTTACAGAAAATCTAAATTTTCTCGAAAACAACTCCTACGATTTTGATTAAAATTATTCTGAATACTTATATTAGCACGGTCTATAATTTACTATAAAAAAATTTAAAGTTAGCTATTTTTAAATATTAACAGTACCTCGGCTGTGGGATCTTAGCACCCCATAGGTATATGGAATGTTTACAAAAAATGTATGCAGTTTAAAAGGTCATTAATTGGTCATAATAGGTCAGGTAGTTTAAGAAATTCGTCAGGCTTAGAAAGTTTTTAATCCAGTGTTGAAGTTTTTCAAGGTCACCTGCGATTTTTGGTACCACATTTATGGGATATTCGAAAAAAATATATACCATCTGAAAGGTTACTTAATCCCCATAAAAGGTCAGATTTTTTAAATAAATCAGGTATATTTTTTTTAACCTTTAAAAACAATTTAAGAAGATTTTTTAATAAATTAATTTCGAATTATGTTGATTTTTAATAATTTTTCAGTAAGTTTTAAGTTACATGTATAATGCTACTTAAACTTAAGGCTCACATACCAAAATTATTTAAAAACAGATGAATAGGTTTATGTATACAGACTTTGAAACCACAGTTTGATCGTAAATAAGACCAAGTCGTGTATTTTATTTCATCTATTCTTCAATTTTTATACGGATGAATATATAAATATTATAATCTAATTATAAAATAAATAAATATATTTGATGGCACAACAGCTCATGAAGAACTAGGGCCTAGTGTCTTACAACTCTCAACCATTCCTGTGTGCGTATCTGCAGGAATGGAGGGGCTACCTATAGTTTATTGCCGAATCCGAACGGCTAATGTAAGCGGCACTTTCCTATGACAAGAGATACAAGAGATTATTAGGTGGCGAGCCTGGGGATCGAACCTTGTTTTTGCATTTTAAGGATATCTGTACACAAAATATAAAAAATACGTGTCTAACTACAATCACTGCAAATTTGAATTTTCAAAATATTTTGGCAAAGCTAAATGACCACACATATTTACTGAATCATAAAACATAAATATGCATGCAAAAAAAAAAAACGAATAAATCAAACAACTGTCAGAAACCCAAATGCTTTACCATAACTTCCAGCGAATAGCTATGCGGACAGAGCCTTCAAAAGTGGAATTTCCGCATCACTTCAAGTGGTCACAAATCTACGCCACAGTGAGCGCTTGCTGAAACAAGTCAAATAACTCAAATTCAGTGTTTTGACGTTTCGTACAGGAATATTGCCCCCAGGAGCATCCAACACTGACAACTTTGCAAAAAAAAAGTATATTAACTACTTTGGACTATTTCGTTTCCTTTTTTTCATTATGCATTCGTTCCGTCTAAATTTGTTCGCAGTGTTTCAGTTTTTTTACTCTGTGTCTCTCTCAAAAGTTACAATCCACGGGATTGGAGATTTTTTGTTAGAAATTTGCAACTTCTAGACCGGAGGGTTTATATATATAGCAGCAGCAGCACCAGTGCTAATGTGATTCTGTTCACAGCAAACAGGTATATCTTTGAAATGTTTTACACATGGATGCATACAAATGATATCCGCTAAAAACCTTGTTGGTTACATAACCAGTTAAATTTTTTTCTTGTACACACTCATATTTTATATTGTGAAATTGTTTAAAACTACGGCAGTAATTTAGTAAAGGAAATGTAAATTTCCATCATACTCGTATATGTGTACTCTGTACATTTGTGCAATAATGCAATGTACATTTTACATATTAGTAATCAATCATGTTTGTAGTTAGATAACCTGTTGAAATCAAACAGTAGAAAACATTATACACTTGTCAATAAAATTAAGGAAACAAAAAAGTGTTTTTTGAAGAGCTGTATCTCTGTGGAAAGTGATCGTATTGAGATGAAACAAAAAGCATTCTAAAGCTGTTTCTTATGATTGTGGAATAACGGTACTTTAGACTGTTAAAGCTTTAGAATGGTTTTTGTTTCATCTCAATACGACCACTTTCCACAGAGATACAGCTCTTCAAAAAACACTAAAAAAAAGTGAATTATTTTCTGTTCCCTTAATTTTTTTGACAAATGTATTTTAGTATTATTTGTTAGTTATGACTGAAAATAGTATGTAACAAGGTACCTAATCTATTTTCGGGACGTTCATCTTTTCGATACATACCATCCAACCTTCCGAAAAAGTCATGTAATCCGTGTACAAAATAAAAACGATGTTTTCGACAAACCATAATTTTGTCTTTGTCTTTGAGTCAGTTTAGAAAATTGACGTTTTAAGACAATATTTCTTGTGTCTAAATAAAAATGTTTGCGTTTAAAAACCTTCACTTGCAATTACTCCGCAGTGAAAGCAAAGCACAGTTTCCTTGGGCAAGTAACATTTTAAAAAAGGAAAAGAGTTTTCCTAAATTTTATTCTTTGTTACCTATTTGGTATTGTCAGTCATATTAAAATTCATTTGCATTTAAAAAATTAATTCTTAAATACAGTTTTAAAACTCTTTATTTTGACAAACATTTTATACGTAGAAGTTAACGAATTCATTTTATTTAACTTCGTTTCAGAACCGATGAATGAACTTTCAAAGCCCATTACAAATTCAATTCCCAAAAACACACGCAAAGCGCTTGCAAAATTCAGGCAGTAGGTAATTGCGTTCGCAAGGTTTTTGTTTTCACTTGATTCCTCAAACCCAAACAAAAAGGATATAAATTCAACATATGTAGATGCGGCGGCGGCGGGCCACACTTTCAAATCCTTTGGGTTCTGTGTGCTGATTTCAATCAAAAAGCGTGGGCTGCGCTGCGGTATGGTCGAAAATTATATACAATCTCGTGAATATTTTAAGCGACGACAGTTCGTGGCAAACAGAACTCCCACAGCATTGTTATATGGTGGAACAATTTTTAGTGGTAGAACAATATAATTGGGAAAGTTTGGCTCGAGTGTGGGTCTTCCCTCTTTTTCTGTGCGAGTTCTGTGTAGATGCTTCAATTCAAATATAAATTTTCGTTTGCATTCACACAGAACCATCCGGTTAATTGAATGAGTTTTTGAACTTTTGTTTTGTTTTGTCGCGTGTGAGTTTTTATGTAGGCAATTTCAATTTCGTATGACCCCAAGCCCAGTCCCCAGTAGTGGTCCGAAATTATAATCGATTTTAACACACCTTTGATATAATTAGTGGTCGACAAGAAAATATTTTTTCTTTCCTAGTATAGGATTTGACTTTATTTTTTCATTGTTTTCAGCTGAAAGTTGGAACTTGGAAGTGGGAAAGTCTATGTTTGTTAAATTTTACACAATATTGGCTAACAATTGGGTCGTATGATCTTATACTTCTTAATGTTATTTAAGCCTGTAGGGACTTTTTATAGTATCTAAGTTATTGGTTGCCTAAGGCGGAAGTCTTGCATTATTTGCTTTTTTTGTTTGTTTGTTATTCTGAGCTTATCTCAAACTCACGTTATATTTTATGGGCTTTTTATTATTAAAATTTTGATGTACATATATGTAAATAAAAATCATAAAAAATATATTAATTGCATATTTAGCAATTCAGCCCGCGAAGATAAAATAAAACATTTAATACAAATAGTGCCATACTCAGTACAAAAAAATTAAATATATTTTTAATTCACGGTACTATTTTCAGACACTCGGTTTGTGATTGTTTTTGCAATTTTTTAAAAATTAAATTAATTTATAAAGTTTTACCACTATTCTCAATTACAAACGAGAAAATATCGACCTATGCAAAACCTATGAAAACCATAATTGAAAATGAGTTGCCATGACTTGAGTTATTATCCTAGTCAAAAAAAAAAAATTGTTTTAGAGACCTGAGGAAGTACGTAATCACGTACGAAACGTCGTCTATTTTACAAGAAATAATTTTAAAAAAGACCTGAAGCCCACTTGAAATTAGAAGATTTTAATCTAAAAAAGTCACAAAAAAAGGAATACTAAAAAAAATTAATTACGGCCAAAACTTCAACGAAAAATGACTTTTAATTTTTCAATGATCATTGGTAAATTAGTTCAGTCATTGAAATATTAAAAGCCATTTAATTGTCGCCTGATGAGAATTGTTTTGTCCCATACATATTTTTGCATCCAAAGTTCAACTTATAATGAGTTTTCTTATCAAATTTCACAATGATTTGCTCGATCGTTAAGGAGCTACGTTAATTAACGTAAAAATCAGCTTTTTAAATATCCTCTAACTTTGTTCAGATTAGCTATTATTTATTTTTATTTGTTAAATACAGAAATTTTTTATTTGAAACTTCAAAAATTTTAGTTTGCATGAATATTGCCAATTAATGTTTCTTTGGAAAAGCAGAATGAGTCATTATTTTGAAAAGCAGAATTTTGTTAAATCGAACAAAACAGAATTTTGAAGAACAGAATTTTTTCAAGGCAATGCAGAACTTTGATAATCAGAATTTCGAAAGCAGAATTGTGACCGCTCCCTTAAATAATACGTGCGAATCAGTTTTTGTTTTAGTTTTCCTTTTACTAATTAATGGAAATGTCATTTTAATCTCTTCCCTGATTTTTAATCTATATATATAAAAATGAATCCCTTTTTGTGTTTGTATGCGCATAAATCAACTAAACATCATCCCATTTGGTGGGTTTTTTTTTTGTTGGATTTGTATTAAACCAGATAGACACACTACGGAGATGGGTATGGTATGTTTCGCCAGAATTGTTTGGCAAATTAACGTTTCGCGGTGGTACATTTCGCTGTTTCTCGTTTCGCATTTTTTTATTTAGCATTTTGTTATTTCGCAATTTTCGTTTTGCAAATTACGTTTGGTTTTTTATATATGATATGACAAACCATCATTTCGCAATTTTCACTTAATATTTTGTTTGATTGGTATATTTAGGTTTGGCAATTTTTTATTTTGCATTTTGTTATTTGGCTTTTTCTTATTTGGCATTTTTTTATTTTGTTATTTTTCATTCAGCATTTTGTTATTTCGCTTTTTTTTATTTGGCAATTTGATGTTCAGCTTTTTTTTTATTTGGCATTCGATTGTTTGGCAATGTTTTGGCTTCCATTAAATTACATGCCTTAAAATTTCGCGCGAAATTTGAAGGCATGTAATTTAATGGAAGCCAACATTGCCAAAAAATCGAATGCCAAATAAAAAAAAGCTGAACATTAAATTGCCAAATAAAAAAAAGCGAAAAAACACTGAATAGAGAATATAAAAAATATAATGCACCTGCGAAAATAACTGCCCAATTACTTAAAACCCTTTTTTCCTTGGAGTAAAATGTGAAAATCCTCTTTCTGTTGTGTACTTACCTAAACTAAGCAAACAAACTGAAATCTTAAATCGCGAAAGTGATTACGGCAAAAATTGCAAAATAATTAAAAAAAATATTACCAACGCAAGCACGACTAAGCAACGGTTCAGAAAAAAACTGTTAATCTTTAAAAGAGACGATGGTAATGATTGGTCAAACGATCAAAATAACTAAACGGTGAAATGATCTATTAGCGAAATAATAAAACGGCTTGACGATATTTATCGAAATGATTAAACGGCGAAACGTTATTTCGCAAAATAATGAAACGGCGAAACAATATTTTGCGAAAAAACACTTGGCCAAATAATAAACAATTTAACAAAGAAAAACTAAAGAATAATTTGCCAAATGAATTTATGGAAATGATTGAAAATATTTTTAACAAAAAGCGAAATATAAAACCGCCGAATTTTAATTGCAGAATGATTGAAAAACGTAATGAATAAAAAAGAAAATGTAAATTGCCAATTAAGAATTTCGAATTAAACAAATTATTGAACGACTAAGGCGAAACAAGAAATGCCAAATGAATTTTGCCAAACAATGGTGACCCTACGGAGATAAACATTGGAAAATAAGGGCAGAAAAGTCAGAAAGTTGTGATAACAATAAATTAAATACTTTCTGAATTGCTTTTTTTTGTTCGAAAGGTCTTTCTAAATTGGCGATTGATACGTGCATCAATACAGAAGTTCATTGCGAAAGTCTATTAAAATAGATTATTCAAATTGACTTAATTTATACAGTTGTTATAATTATATTAAAAATCTTATCGTTAATATTTTTCTATTTGATTATTTCAATTGTGTATCGATTGTTTTAATATTCCGAATAGACTCTCACAATAAGGCCAATAGTGTGCAAATTATGGCAGTTTTTTTTTCTCCAATTTTAACACGACGAATGTATTTTGAATTGAATATTTGTTTTTATCCAATTGACATGGGGATCTTTTTATTGGATTGGTTTTGTACTGAAACAGGTAAGTAAACTACGAAACCGAAAGTTGGAAAATTTGCCCGGAGAAGCCGGTATCCGGTAAATCCCGAAAAACATACTTTTTGAATTCAGTTTTTTTTTTATACGTATGTATAATTCGGCTGACCATCAACCGATTTCCAAAGGAAGGGACATTTATAATTTAATTAGTCTTTTTAAAAAAGTATAACTTATTTGTTTCTATTGATGTAGAATTAAGGATAGTTCTTCATATGGGTATTTGTGGTACTAAGAAACGCTTAATATATAAAAATTGTGCGACGAGTTTGACATGTTCGTCAGCGATTCAAAGACAAAAAAATATATGTTCCGAAGGAAGTAATAAGGAGTAGCTTGGGATAAAAGGAAGGAAATAATAAATAAAGGGATGCATTTCGCAATCGATTTCAATTTTTTTAAACAACAAATTCTGACTTAACTCTAATTACATAAAATAAACCATAAAGCTGTTATGTACAGATTTTTAAGTTCAACTTATATATGCCGATAAAAAAATCTTTACCCCTCTACATCAACTCTTAAAACTTAAACTCAAATTTATATCAAGTAATTCAACTTCTTGGTCAAGATATATTTTGTATGCATTACATATACTATACATTCTATTCAAGTATACAAAAATCTGCAAAGGTAATTATAGTGGATAAAGCAATAAGACTAAGTTAAAAAAAAAAACAAGCCAATGAAAATCAATGCACCCGTGAAGTTAAAACAGAACACACTACAATAGTGTAAACGCATCCTAAATAAAAATCGACTTGTCAGCTTCAATTTTTTTTTTTTTTTTTTTTTTATTTAATTGCAGCATTTTATTATTCTCTTTGCTTTAAGATAAAAGGTTTATGCATGCTTTAATTGACTAAAATAGTGTTTTAATTAGAAAGTCATGATGTAGTTAAATCCTATATATTTATAAATCATTATCTCGTTTAATTTTTGTGTATATTCTTAAATATACGTATACGTATACGTTTTAAATAACACAACCAATCAATATTGTTACATTTAAAAACTTCTCAAGCCCCGCTTGCTATATGTACTTGACCAACTTCAATCACTCAATTTTTGCTTTGTTCATCATACCTTCAAATGTTGTCGTATATTTTGTTGAATTTAAATTGATTTTTTTATAATCATCGCTGATCCTCTCACACTCCTTTAGTGTGTTTTACTCATTGAGGTAAAATGAAAATGAAAATGAATTATCCTTGTGAAGTCCTCGTCCAAGTTGTTTTTTTTTTTGCCAATGAATTGAATTAAAATAAAATGCCAGATTGGGTCGTATGAAGTTACTCTTAAGATTTATACCTTTTGGCTTTTCAAAATCAATTTTAATTGAAAAGAACTTAAATTATATTGAAAATTACTATGAATATTTATACATATAGATATAGCTGTAGGAATTAATTCAATATGATCAATTTCCTTTGTGAAATACCATAATAATTTTAAACTATAGATATTTTTAGTAACTTATTAATTTATATTTTCAATGACAATTACAGTTCTTATGAAATAATAAATTAATTTCATAGTAAATAAAATGTATTGGTGTACAAATATTTTAGAGAACTTGAAATCTATACCTACCATTAAAAATTTAAAATAAGGACTCCAACCTAAATAATAAATAATTAATTACTTATACTTAAAAATTGTGCAATAATTTCCTATTTGAATGGGCAGTTAGGATAAACATTCAAAAAAATGTGTAAAGATTAAGATTTAAGCAATTTGTATTATGTTAGCATAATTTGAAATATTTTGTCAATGCAAATAAATTATACTCCCTTTGTGCCAGCAAAACAAACGTGTTTTCATTCAGTTCTGACCTATATTTAAAATTATAATATACAGGGTGTCCCGAAACTCAACGTCAAGCGGGCACCGGGTGATAGGGCAGGTTGTGCCCGTTCTTTAATAAGTATGAAAAAATAATCCATCTCGCTTGGTTTAGTAGTTATGGCAATATTAAGAAAAATAATGAAAATCGATACCCTAGCTCACAATTTTAGATACAGTGGTTACAAATTTTAAAATTTAGTTGTGTTTTCTTTTTTTACGTAATCGGTAATAACCATGCTATTGATCGCAATCACAAATCCAAGAATTAATCTTGTCAGTTTCGTAAGAAAAATAAAGTTTGACTGAGTCATTGTTCAAAAAAATTTTGTAAGCTAACTTTGATACTTCATATTTTTAAAAAAATGTACCACACTACCCTCGGCAAGTTATTTAAAAAAATGGCCCGTTTCATCAAAATTTCAAAATGGTACAACACTTGCTACTTATTTACTCGTAAAAAATAAGATTGCATTTTTATTTGCAAAAGGACCTCAGTTCACTTCATATCACTTTTACGTAAATAAGGCTTTTTTGTGGTCAAAAATCGGTTTTACCGCAGGTGTATGTAAGATAAACAGAGGCCCTTGAATAAGACACTGTTTGTAGTAAATTAGAGTGAGTCAGATCAACATTACACACGGTACGCTACGATCTACGATCTGTGGGCTGCGTTCCTGCTTTTACTAGCAACTTCTTGTAATTGTGCGCCATTGGACTCGATTAGTGCTGTGAAAATTATGTTAGTTAGTATCTAATAATACGTAGGTCCTTAAAACCTTTCACGAATAGCGTATTTGTCGAAGCTCAAGAATATAAGAATATCCGTACTAGCTCATTGAAATGTTACATTAGCCTGGCATTTTGTTCAGGACTAAATGTTTTTGATTAATGGGAGGGATAAGTGTTAGTGTAAAATTAAATTTTCGGGGCTTAAAGCCCCTCCCTCTTTTGGGCGCCATTTTGGAAAATGGGGTGTTAAAAGTTTTTCACTACACTGAAAAAAAAATCGTTCGTAATATCAAGAAACGCCGTTTATTGACTGCTTTTTCATTGGCACAATAAACTTTTTCTTGATATTACGAACAATTTTTGATTTACAAAATGTGTACTCAATAAATGATTAATTGGCTCAATGAATCTGCGTTTATTGAAAATAAAAATTTGAAAATCAATTAACTTTTGCTTGTATTTATAAACGTTTTGTTTGGCACAATAAAGTCATACCTTGCGCCAAGCAATTTGTTTATTGAAAGCCATTTTTTTTCTTTGATAAACGCGTTTATTGGCACAATACACACTTTATTGAAGGTCAATTAACTTTTTAATTGATATCAACAATTTGTTTTATTGTCGCAATAAACTCAAACATTGGCCCAATGAACCAATTATTGAAAAAAGGCATTTTTACTTTACTCATACATTGCGCCAAGCAATTTGTTTATTGAAAGCAATTTTTTATCTTTGATAAACGCGTTTATTGGCACAATACACATTTATTGAAGGTCAATTAACTTTTTAATTGATATTAACAATTTGTTTTTTGTCCCAATAAACTCATACATTGGCGCAATGAATCAGTTATTGAAAAAAGTGTTTTTACTTCGATAAATGCGTTTCTTGGCGCAATAAACAAAGTTATTAACTATCAATAAACTTTTTTATTGATACTAACAATTTGTTTTATTATCGCAATAAACTCATACATTGGCCCAATGAACCAATTATTGAAAAAAGTTTTTTTACTTTGATAAATGTGTTTCTTGGCGCAATAAACAAAGTTATTAACTGTCAATAAATTTTTTATTGATACTAACAATTTGTTGTTTTGTCGCAATAAACTCATACATTGGACCAATGAACCAATTATTGAAAAAGTGTTTTTACTTTGATAAATGCGTTTCTTGGCGCAATAAACAAAGTTATTAACTGTCAATACATTTTTTATTGATACTAACAATTTGTTGTTTTGTCGCAATAAACTCATACATTGGACCAATGAACCAATTATAGAAAAAAAGTGTTTTTACTTTGATAAATGCGTTTCTTGGCGCAATAAACAAAGTTATTAACTGTCTATAAACTTTTTTATTGATACTAACAATTTGTTTCATTGTCACAATAAACTCATACATTGGACCAATGAACCAATTATAGAAAAAAGTATTTTTACTTTGATAAATGCGTTTCTTGCCGCAATAAACAAAGTTATTAACTGTCACTAAACTTTTTTATTGATACTAACAATTTGTTTCATTGTCACAATAAACTCATACATTGGACCAATGAACCAATTATAGAAAAAAGTGTTTTTACTTTGATAAATGCGTTTCTTGCCGCAATAAACAAAGTTATTAACTGTCACTAAACTTTTTTATTGATACTAACAATTTATTTTATTGTCACAATAAACTCATACATTGGGCCAATGAACCAATAATAGAAAAAAGTGTTTTTACTTTGATAAATGCGTTTCTTGCCGCAATAAACAAAGTTATAAACTGTCAATACACTTTTTTATTGATAATAACAATTTGTGTTATTGTCGCAATAAACTCATACATTGGTCCAATAAACCATTTATTGAAAAAAGTGTTTCTACTTTGATAAATACGATTATTTGCGCAATAAACAAGTTATTAACTGTCAATAAACTTTTTTATTGATACTAACAATTTATTTTATTATCACAATAAACTCATACATTAGCCCAATGAACCAATTATTGAAAAAAAGTGTTTTTACTTTGATAAATGCGTTTCTTGGCGCAATAAACAAAATTATTAACTGTCAATACACTTTTTTATTGATAATAACAATTTGTGTTACTGTCGCAATAAACTCATACATTGGCCTAATGAACCATTTATTGAAAAAAGTGTTTTTATTTTGATAAATACGATTATTGGCGCAATAAACAAGTTACTAACTGTCAATAAACTTTTTAATGATATAAACAGTTTGTTTTACTGTCGCAATAAACTAATACATTGGCCCAATGAACCGTTCATTGAAAAAAGTGTTTTTGCTTTGATAAATACGATTATTGGTGCACTAAACAAGTTATTTACTGTCAATAAACTTTTTATTGATATAATCAATTTGTTTTATTGTCGCAATAAACTAATACATTGGCCCAATGAATCGTTTATTGAAAAAAGTGTTTTTACTTTGATAAATACGATTATTGGCGCAATAAACAAGTTATTAACTGTCAATAAACTTTTTATTGATATAAATAGTTTGTTTTATTGTCGCAATAAACTAATACATTGGCCCAATGAACCGTTTGTTGAAAAAGGATTTTTCCTGTTAAGTTGAATGTGATAAATGGCGCGAAAAACGATTATTCGACATGCAGACATTTTTAAATAAAGCCCAGTTTACATTTCCTGTGCGAAAAAAAAATAAAATGTTCAAACCCATCTTCAGTCTACTACAAATTAGTATGCATTATACTTTGCGTTAAATCTAATGTACAAGAATCATACCTACTAGTTAAAATCTGCAAGTTTAACATTGCTCAACAATGATGAAAATTGTGTCATATAAAAGCTAATGGAGAGTACTTTATTTTATTATATGGCGGCTTAATTCAAATCGAGCGCAAAAATGGTGTTTTGGAGCATATTAGAAAAAGTATGTGTTGACCAATGTTAAAAAATGGGCGCAAAATGTTCATGGCCCTTTAAAAAGTTGCAGACATTCGATCGAGGGTCGTTTGACTGCTGTTTACATTAATAAAAATCACCCATCACGACGCGAATCGTACGACGCCTCATCGAATGTGAACCCTGATGACCCTAGGAACACATGTGCTATTTTAGTCGCGCGGCTTTTCAGTCGCAGAAGTGGAACAACCGCATTTTAATGTGAGCGAACACATATGCTTCCAAAAAATAACTTCGACTTAGGCTGGGCACGCACTTCCGATTTAAAATCGTTCCGATTAAAAAATCGCGATCGCAACAATTTTTTGGTGTGCACGCACTTGCGATTTGTATTCAAGCCACTTTTAATCGCTATCGATTGCAACATACATCTTTTAATGGCTGTGCACGCACTTGCGATTTAAAGTTGTTACGTCTGAAAAGTCGCGCCGCCATTTTTCAGTCGCATGTGCATGCACTCACATTTAAAACCATGTGCTTCAATTATTGTGAATGAAAAATCGGGCGACTGATAATTGCAAGTGTGTGCATGTTTATTTCTTTCCGCGACTACGATTTTTAAATCGCAGAAATTAAAATCGCAAGTGCGCTCACAAACATGTAATTGCATTTGTTTCATTTTATTTTGTGACAATCGCGTCGCTCGAAAAATGGAACAAATTTCAGTCGCGATTTCTCGGTCGCAAGTGCGGTCACTCATATGGAAACTTATTTGTTCTATTTCGCGCAATCGAAATCGCAAGTGCGTGCTTAGCCTTAAAGTGTTCATTTTGTCCCATTTTATTGACGACACGATTGTCGCAAGTAAAAATCGAACGAGTACCTGCTTATGCGACTAAAAAGACAAAAACTAAAAAATCGTAGTCGCAAAAATACTTGCGACTGGAATTTTTCATCGCATAAAATGAACTACACAATTTTAAACACGAATGCACAGATAAGCAAATTTATACTTCGTATTAAGCTATTAAAAAATGCAACAGGTTTCATTTTTTCTGCTGTAATGCAAAATAATATATGTGTTCACTCAAATTAAAAACTCAACTTATATTTCATATTTTGCGCACGATTAAAAATCGCAAGTGAGTACATTACATGGTAATTTTATGTTGCGATTAGGATTTATTAAACTCAACGACTGAAAATCGCAAGTGTGTTCCTAGCCTAAGGCCGTTTATGTTGCTGTTGATTTCAGTCGCGCGACTATGTAGTCGGAGAAATAGAACATCCGCATTTTAATGTACATATTGTGAACCCACAATATGCTTCCAAAAATAGCATCGACTAAGTATACATTTCGTTAAATTTTTTTTTGGCAACGACGCACGTGACTGTCGCAAGTAAAAATGGGCCAAAAGCATTTGCTTGTTTATGCACACACTAGCGACTAAACGACGAGGACTAAAAAATCGAATTCGCAAATAAGCGAAAGCATGCACGCACTTGGGACTTTCAACCGTTCGATTTTTACGTCGCATGAAATGAAACACAAAATTTTAAATACGAATGCACAAATAAGCGATTTTTTGAACACTAAAAATGCAACGAGTACCTAACATTTTTTCCGCTTTTCTTGTCGCAAATCAATATATCGAGCCCTTTCCGCCAAATTATCGTAAGCGACAAAAAATAAAAGTAACGTAAGCGACATTTTGTTTTTTTATTTGCCCAGAAACGAAACCAATAAAGCCAAATTTCAGCATTGAAGATTATTAACAATACTGTTACTGACCAGATAACAAAAGGTCCGAATGCTTTTAATGCACAGGACAAAATTATATAATTAACTTTATGTGACAATATGAAAATGTCGCTTACGATAATTTGGCGGAAAGGGAACGATATGTATTCACTTAAACTGAGTTTCATTTTTTTTGCGATTAAATAATCGTGCGGTAAAAAGCCACAAGTGCGTGCATGGCATTATGTCGCGACTACGATTTATTAATAGCAACGACTAAAAATCAAAAGTGTGTTCCAAGCCTAATAGGTAGATATGCCTACATTTTTAACTCGACCTGCACGACCACCATCCATATTCTCATACTCAAATACAAAAACTGTTCTTACAAACGTCTTCTTTTTTCTTACTTGTTTTCACCCCAAACAACATTTACATTCCGCATAATCTCAGTGCCCGCCAAAATTTACAAAAACAAAACAAGTGCTTACGAATCGCGGCGACCCTCGTTCACAATTTACAAAAACAAAATACAAGTAAAATGTATTTTCCAATGTTTTGCTTTTGCGCATGTTTGAAAAGAGACGTGCTCTGTTGCTCTAACAAAAATCAAAACTCAGGCACCTTATATGATATACATATACATACATCGTCTCGTTCTCATATCTAACTAACCAGCAGCAGCAAATACACAGAAGCCCACAACGCGACTAGTTATCAGTGTTACCGCAGCTTTACTTTTAAATGAGATAAAATTATTTAAAAAAAAATATTTGTAGATGGTTTAACAAATAAGTAGCCAAGTGTTTAAGGCCCATTCATTCATTCTCAATCACATCATACAAAGAAATACAAAAACCATAAAAGAAAAACAATGAGAGAGTTCCTCACCTATCCGATGACCGCTAGGTCAGTATAAGGGGTCAAAAGTAATAAAGAAGAGTTTTTTTTACAAATATCTCAAAAACGGTTTGTGCTAGAGAAAAAATTTACTGCACATTCTTATATCTGAGGCAATTTCCCACAAAAATGGTACATTCAATTTTTTTCGTAGCATAAACCGTTAAAAAGTTACAGCAAATCAAAGTCAACAAATTTTTAAAAGGAGCCAAAGGTCATGAAAATGTGCTGTAACTTTTATAACGGTTAATGCTACGAAAAAAATTGTACAGACTTTTTTTTGGGAAATTACCTTGGCTACAAGATTGTGGTATACAATTTTTCTCTAGGACAAACCGTTTCTGAGATATTTGCAAAAATCACATTTTTATTACGTTTGACCCCTTATACTGAACTGGGTTTCTCATTATAATAAACAGACATATCTACATATGTAATTGTGTTTCTTCTTGGGAAGTTAATAAAACTAAACAGAGATTTTTGATTGAAACTAATATTTTTTTCAAACTGACTTTTTTTTCTTCCTTTAAGAAAAATTTAAAATTCGACCTGCGGCAACACTGAACGTTTGAAACAACTTATACACTGAGCGGTGCGCAGAGCGCAGTGCGCATGAACAAGCAATTCAGTTTCGTTTCAGTCTTCTTTGTTCGCTAGTTATAATAAGACGTATCGGTATCGTGTTCGCGAGTAAAATTTTTTTTTTTCAGTAAATTGTGTAGCGCGTTTAATTAAAATTATTTTAAATATCTTGTGTTTGAAATTAAAAAAAAGTTATTGTAATAAATAATGTGCTTAAATTTACAAAATTTCTGTCGTGTGTGAGCAGAAGAAACAACATAAAACAGTCAGGTAATAAAAAAGAAATATTTTTGGAAGCCTAGTTGACAGTTCCTGTGCGAAAAAAAAAAACATTTAAATTTACAAACCAATTTTCCACCTATTGCTAGTTCGTGTTTTGTAAAATTTCGGCGGAGTTTTTACAAAATGATAATTTTTTAATTTATTTTTATTTTTCACATGGGAACTGTAAACTAGGCTACACGCACTAATACATTTTATTGCCCCAATAAATAGTTAATCGTGCCAATAAACAATTTCTTGTTTAAATAAGAGCCGTCCATTGGCCCAATTAACTATTTATTGTGCCCAATAAACTATTTATTGTGCCAATAAAGTGTATTAATATAAAAAACGGTACGCAAGACCAAATATTTTTTTCCCATTACCGGCAATTTGCAAAAATAAAATTTATAAAAATTAAAAAGAAGTATATTTTTAAATATCTTTTTTTTTAAATTGAAAAAAGTTAATGCAAAGTGCTTCAAAACAAAGTGCTCTAATAAACAAAGTGGTGTTTTGTGTGAGCGGAAGAGACAATAAAAAACAGTCAGGGGTAATAAAAAACAAATATTTTTCGAAGCCTAGTTGACAGTTCCTGTGCGAAAAAAAAAACATTTAAATTTACAAACCAATTTTCCACCTATTGCTAGTATATTCGTGTTGTGTAAAATTTTGGCGGAGTTTTTACAAATTGACAGTTTTTTAATTTTTTTATTTTTCGCATGGGAACTGTAAACTAGACTCAATAAAACATTTATTGGCGCAATAAATAGTTAATTGTGCCAATAAACAATTATTGTTCAAGTAAGGGCCATTTATTTTTTCGACAAACTGCCAATTGGCCCAATAAACTGTTTATTGTGCCAATAAAGTGTATTAACATGAAAATCGATACGCAATACTAAATGCTTTTTTGTTATTGCCGGCAATTTGATACAATAAGGTTTATAAAAATTAAAAAAGAAGTATTCTTTAAGTCTAGTTTACAGTTCCTGTGCGAAAAAAAAACATTTAAATTTACAAACCAATTTTCCACCTATTAGTAGTATATTCGAGTTTTTACAAAATGCTTATTTTTTAATTTTTTTTTATTCTTCGCAAGGGAACTATAAACTAGGCTGTACGCTCTAAAATATTTTATTGGCCCAATAAATAGTTAATCGTGCCAATAAACAGTTTCAATACAAACAATAAACTATTTATTTGGCCCAATAAACTATTTATTGTGCCAATAAAGTGTATTAATATAAAAAACGGAACGCAAGACTAAATGCTTTTTTCTCATTGCTGGCAATTTGCAAAAATAGGGTTTATAAAAATTAAAAAGAAGCATTCTTTAAGCGTAGTTTACAGTTCCTGTGCAAAAAAAAAAATTTAATTTGCAAACCAATTTTCCACCTTTTGCTTTCATTGGTGTCTTGTCAAGTTTCGGCAGAGTTTGGATAAAATAATAAATTTTGTATTTTTTTTTATTTTTCGCATGGGTACTGTAAACTAAACTCAATAAAACATTTATTGGCGCAATAAATAGTTAATTGCTGTTGTGAACGGAAAACGGAAGAAACAAAAAAAAAGCAGACACGTGTGCGAAAAAAATTAAAATTTCAAACCCATTTTCTATCTGCTACATATTAAGTATACATTACTTGACATGAATTCTTAGGTGCCTTGAAATAAAGTAGATGGAAATAAGCTATAACCGGCTTTAGTTCCATTTCATATTGGAAATACTGTCGAATTTGAAATTTTTCTATGCTCGAATTTATTTCCAAAAATAGAAATAAAAAATAGTAATAATGCCGATTAAATATTGACATTTTAATCATTGAAATCCAAATTTTGGTAATCGACTTTATTTCCCAAATAAACCATTTTTTTCGACTTTTTTTCATAATTTCAGAACTGTGCTACTTATTTAATTGCCATGCTCTTTTTTGTTTTAACTTTATGACGTATAAACAGTTTGTTCTAAGTTTATGGCGTATAAACAGTGAATTATGTATGTGAGGGCATACTGCTTCCTGCAGCCCCCCTGTATGGGTTCACTACAGGATTTCCTTAAATCCAAAATAAGTTTTGCATATACTTAACCTCGCACATACTCCAAATCCTATAGCGAGTCTAAGCAGGAGGATTGCAGGGTGCCAGGATACCCCCAGACATACCTCACTGTTTAAACGCAGTAAAACCTTTTTGAATTTTGGGACTTAGTTAGGAGTAAGCTGATAAGGAATTTCAACTTTATCTCCCAAATTTTCTACATTGTTACCAATAACATTTCTATTTTATTACCATTATTAATACCATATCTGTTTTATTACTATTTTGATTTTCGGCATAATTACTCTTTATTTCGACATCATTGCTCATTGGATATGGAAGTTAAATTAAGTATAGAAAACGGCACAGCAACATCATCTCAATGTTAAAGGAAAAATTTCTAATGCACCACACAGACTATGTTCGCCTATTTAACGACACGCTCCAACCCAAACATTATATTTTAACTCATTATCCGAATATTCTCAAGCAATCAGGACCTTTGAAAAACTTATGGTGTTTTATGTTTGAAGCAAAACATAAACAATTCAAGCTTTGCTCGCATGCCATTACATCACGAAAAAATATTTGTTTGACTTTAGCTAAAAAATATCAATTTAAAACTGCGTTCAAATACCACTACAACATAAATGATAATTGCTTTGAAATATACGATCAACATAAAATAGAAAGTAATTTTACCAACATTATATCTGATATGTTAAATGTACATAACACAGACATAGAATTTTATTCAAAGGCAAAGCTTGAAGGTTACAAATATAAACAAAATTACTACGTTGCTCGTTTTAAAAAAGATATTGAGTTTTTTTTAATAATTGATATTGTTCTTTTAAAAAAAGAAATCGTTCCTCTTTTTGGGCAAAAGTTAAATAAAGTTCAGTACAATCCCCATATTCTAGCTTTCGAAATTGACGAAAAGGCATTAGGTCAATTTTCAATTATTTCGTTGAAGGACGTTGTCGGCCCGCCGATCAATTTAATAAAAACTGCTAGAGGTAAAATGGTTTTTAGAGTTAAGGAAAATTTTGCTTCATACGATCATTAAAACTATAGACTTAACTTCTATCTTTGTAAGCAAAAACCACTTACTAACCCACAAACACTATTGCACACACACACTCTACACTACACAGTACATTACAATACACACTACACTACAAACTACACTACGCGCTAAAATACACTACACTACGTGTTTCTAACATCAAAATACATCCCATATCACGACATCATGTTCATAATATTATTCACATGCAAACACACGGTCATGACATCAAGGAACATCCGATACAAGGGCGAAAAAAACGTATTTTTTTGTACTAATATTCAAGTTTCTTATTTCATAGAAAAATACCAGGTATACCTCCCATTCCAAAAATGGGTTCAAATGAAGTACTTAGTATAGATACACTATCCAACGTCGAAGATTTAGGAGAGGGGCAAATCATAAACCTCACACAGCTGTCCGAAACAGAACTGCATGACTTTTTAAATAAGATTAACAAGAAGCCAGAAGATGACCTTGAAGCGTTACTTAAAAGTTGGGATCAACTAGAGCTGTTGGAGCATTTTAAAAGTAAGTGATTTTACCATTTCCGCCACGATATCATTTTTTGAATTTTCAGAATTTCAGTCATGCGAAAGTGATGCATGTCTACGTCACTTTTGCATGACTAAAACTTTGTCTTTTAATGCATCTTAGTGAGTCTATTAACGCTGTAAACCGTTTGCCGCAAAAATTGTTCACTGTTCAAAATAACCATTTTGCATTGCATATGTATGTTTACTAAGATATATTACTAGAAAATTAGATGGAAAATTTAAAATTTTGCTTAATTGCTTAGTAATACCGCTTTGAAAACGGAAAAAACTAATAATTATTTCTATTTTTCAAAGAAAATTGATTTGAAATAAAAGTCTGTATTGCATAAATTTTTAAATTAGGAGAACAAACATGGCGGCTATTTTATTATTTGCATCAAAACCAGCGCACTAATGAATTTTTTTCATTGAATGTGAACCTCGCTATTAACATAGCTATTAAAAAAGCCAATAATCTTTTTTACCACTTCTTAGGCGGAGGTGTTCGATGTGTCCACTTCTTCTTGTCAAAATTTCTGGCTTTAGGGTGCAGCACTTGCGGCTAACCATCTTATGACAGTTCTTGTTCAGATTCCATCTGGCAGACAGAACACCATTTCATTTTGACTTTTACGTTCTGAATTTGAGAAATAAAGCTGGAAATTGCGACAAATCGAAAACCTCCGCCCAAGAAGTGGTAGGCAAATGGCTTTGTAAATAGGGTAAATAGAAAACAAATGTTAAAATAATATACCTATCTCACTTCACACAGGTGAGGGCGTTGATATAAATGTCCTGAAGAAAATTGAGTGCCATCATTTTCCGCAAATTTTGAAGCCGTTTAAATATTCGACCCTCATAACATTTGAGCAAAATCTACGAACATGGCGGGAATCTATTGGCCACCCACTTTTCCTATACAGGCAATCAAATTTTGGATCACTACAAAGTATGCTAACTTCATCCGCGAGATCTTTGTCGTATTCACCGGTTGTGTCCAGACCAGATACACCAAGCACTCCAAACTCACTTAGCCCTAGATCCAATATTACGTTGTCAACTATTTTAAACAATAATGCAAATGGTATTGCACTTTCTGAAAGCTACACTCAAAATGAGAGATTTACGGACAGACAGCGAACGCAGCTTATATCAATTGTGGCGCAGTATTTTGACATCAACAAAATACATCTCGACCTGGCTTACAGCTATAAACTTGAGAAGGAGATTGTAGAAAGATTCCCAAATGAAAAATTGGTAAACATTAATTTACATTATGTATTTTTTGAATTTTTTTTTCGATGATAACTATTTTTTATTAATACATTTACTTGATGGCATTTCCACTGCCAATCAGCTTTATTTTTACTATTATAGTTTACTAATTTGTAAAAAAAATCTATCTACACATCTATTTTGTAGGAGTACTACCGAACTAGCAAACGTGGCAAAATTTATAATAAGTATTGCAATTTAAAATTTGCGTTCAAAACGATCAACACGCCTAAAAGTAGAAACACAAAACCCACAGATGATGGAAAAAGAGATGAACAGGAAGAAATTCCAGACTTAGGCAAGTTTAAAAAACTACATCACGCATAACTAAAACACTTTTTTTCCCGAGTATTTGTCGACCAATATACCTACATATGTATAAAATACTGCACTGAAATGAATCTCTCAGATATTTAAACATATTTTCAGTTAAATTTTATATATTCCATTAAAAAAAACTCTCTTAAGTGAAAGGAAAAATTGAATCGAACAGAACAAAAACTTTGATGAACATTTTCACTTCCTTTTATTTTTCTAGCTTTAAATTTCTATAACTTTTTAGGCTTTCGCGGTGGTTTATCATAATTAATATCTATTATTTTCGGATTAGCCGCGTTTTTGAAATTTGTGAGAGTGCACTTTTGTACTCACCCCGAACGTTTCGCATGAAATTGCATTGACCGTGGTCACCGGGAAACTGTTGTTGAATTTTTTTTCACTTTTTCGGACTCCGCTTAGTTAATTTTTTTTCTCACTTATGTAAGCGGGCTTCGTTTAAGTTAAAAACCCGCTTAAGTGCAAGAAAGATCGTGGCATTTGCCATTTCTCTAAAGCGGGTTTTACATAAGCAATTCTAATAATTCAAAAAAAAATTCTTTCTCATATGCAACGGTGTCCTAACGTCACTGCTGCAGATGAAAACCATAAGTTCCTGATGTCATTTTAAGTCGAAAAACTTAGGAGTTAACTTTCTGGTCTTCGCTTCGTTTTAAAATTATAAACATTTTTGAGTACCATGCTTTCTTTTTATTATTGTAGGCCGATTTGTTCTTAAAAATAATTTATATAACATTATAATATAATAACATTTTTATCAAAAAAAGAATCTAAAAAGAGAAAAATTCGCTCAGTAGCTATTCGACTTAAAATGACCTCAAGAACCTATGTTTTTGTCTAGGGCGGTGACTGTGGGACACATGTATTAAAAAAAAAAAATAGTTATAACAATATACATAAATATTTTCAGTTCCAGAAGAAAACGCTGAACAATGCTTAAAGGCATTAAAATTCGATAATCTTCCTCCTGACGAATTTGATTTCTGCTGGAAGGCGTGTTCCCAATCCAGGCTCTTGGACATAAAAAATTCGGAAACAACGTCCGAAATTTTTAATAAATGCCCGCAATTCAAGATGCCATCTGGTTTTCGATATGTAAGTTTTAAACTTTAATTAAATCTCATTTTCATAAAAAAAAAACATACATAATTCTTAATCGTTTTTATTACGACTAGTAAGTAGACCAATAAAAAATAGAGCAAAAAATTAAAGGATTATTATTCATTTTGTTGAATCTTAAGGTTTTTTTAAAAGGTTTATAACTCGGCGAAAAATGAACACATTGAGAAAAGCCAAGATGCATTTTAGGCTTTGCATTTCTTCTTTTTAAATCTTGAGATAAACGACAATAGCGTGATAAAATAATTACATTTTTTTTAAATTGGTCCCTGGACTATGGTTAAACTAACGTCAAAGTCATTTACCTGAATTCCTTAGTTTTAAGCTTATTTTTGTTTGAATAATTCATACCCAGTCATAAGTCCGCCCGAAAGGACAAATGTGGACAAAAAAGCACCCCCAAATATACAAGACACGCAGGAGTCCTTCTTCTACATTAGAAAGTCAATTCAGGTCATTGAAGACCATACCGCTTTCTTAAAGCTGAAAATGTTCAGCCCTTTTATTTTCGTCATTGGGGAGGATGTCCTGCATTTTAGTGAGCAGTTTACATTTGAAGGGTCCAAGGGAAAAACGGCACAAGTCCAATTCTTTGCAAAATTTAACTAATGATGACATTTTGTAGCTTTTTTTTGAGTACTATATGATGCTCTATTTACTTTTTGAGAAATTGAAGTTAACTTTATTTTCGTTTTTCTCCGAATCGTTTGGAATGGACTTGTGCCTTTTTCCCTAGACCCTTCATTTGCTTCAAAATATTTTTTCTATTTAATTGAAAGTTAGCTTATAGCTTCCTACAGTTGTTGGCACTTCATTGAAGCGCTTTATTTCAATAACAAAAAAATCTGTGTCCAAAAACGCATTTTGTGTGTGGAATCTTCAGTTTCAAGCTGTTTTTTGTTGATCACTCCTTAAATAATTTAACCCCAGCGATGCCAGTTCACAAAATATACGAGGCACGCAAGAGTCCTTGCTCTATATTGTAAGGTCAATTCAGGTCATTGAATATTAGATCACTTTTCAAATTTCAGATTTCCATTTGTTTCTTTTTTAAGAGCAGTTGAAATGTGCTTCAAAATATTTTTCCTATTTAATTTAAAGTTACCTTATAGCTTCCTACAGTTGTTGGCACTTCATTGAAGCGCTTTATTTCAATAACAAAAAAATCTGTGTCCAAAAACCCAAAAACGCATTTTGTGTTAAGTGGACTCTTCAGTTTCAAGCTGTTTTTTGTTGATCACTCCTTGAATAAATTATCCCTAGCGATGTCTGTCCACAAAATATACGAGGCACGCAAGAGTCCTTCCTATATATTGTAAGGTCAATTAATTTTTGTCATTGGTAGGTTGTCCTGGATTTTAGTGAAATATTAATATTTGCTATTTGACGGAGTCAAATTTCCATTTCTTTCGTTTTTTTTACTCAAATGGCGCAACCATTACAGGCTTTTGGTAAATTGTGACGGCCAACTTTTTGGCGCTTGTTTAGCTGCAGCCGAAATAGAAGGTTATACTTCTGGTTCACTTTGCTTTTCTGATTTTTAAGCTTACGTTCCTCCTTGACCTTGGAATTTGATTACTTGTTGTTGGAATTTTCAACATTAAGGAGCGCACTATTTGCTTTCTAAACTGTCACAAGTTACCTTGTCAATCATTCTATTAGTTTCTGGAAATGATAAATTACTATAATGTTATTAAAATATTCTTACAGGTGGACATGGACTTCTGCTACTTGCACAAAAACTCTACTTCACTTTTGGACTCTTGGGAGCAGCTGCATGATAAAATTACAGAGTTTTTGTGTAGTGAGGACCGCATAAAGGAGAAATCTATTAAGCAGATTATCAGTAAATTGAGGTCGGAAAATCCTATGGAGAGTAAGTTTTTTTTATTTTTTACTCATATATAAAACCTGATTTCTTTCAATAAAATAATTGTTTGTTTTAATCGCAGTAACCTTGTCTTATGTCGTTTCATAGGACAGAGACCTTGTGCCAGATGTAGTTGTTTATTATGTTAGGTAATTGATTTTTAGTTAGATAGTTTTCACTCTTCTTTAGTTATGGTAAGTTAAACCCTGAGATTTTGGTTATAAACTAGGTACGCTCTACGGTTTAAAAATAACTTAGCAAATCTTTCAATAAATAATTAGTATAAAATGTAGTATAATAATAATCAAAAGAATTTAAATCATCAAACATAATTTAAAAAAGTAGAATACAAACAGTTGTACAAATTATCAAATTCACATGGAATAAGATACTTTTGAACCAATCTACATGCCCTAGTATTTTTATGTACATATGTTATGCCAACCATATGAATTATTGTTACTGTTTATTATTTTTATTCTTATTATACTACTTAGTATATTGTTTTTTTTTATGGAAAAATTAAAAAAAAATCTGGGTCTACAGAAATGGTTCTGAGCTATAATTAAAGAAAATTTGGTTATTTTGAATTCGTAGAGCGTAAAGAAGGCGAAAATTTCGCAGCTGTTGTGGATTTGAATCATGCTGCGTTTGAGGATCGAGGTCGAAAACTTGAACTAATTGTTCTGATCTGACATAAGGTCTAACATAAAGTTACTGTATTATCTATTTTGTTTTTATTATTATAAAACTTTTACGATATCTTTTTTACACAGTCTAATTTGCCACTTTGTTTTATCTTTTTTTTACAGACTGTCGAGATGCAAGCATTATGTGGTCACTCCATGGCTATTTTATCCCCAGCCATAAATCTGTCCGCAAAGACAAATCCGGAAAAAAAAACACCACCAAGTATACGATCAAAGACTCGCAGGAGTCCTTCCTCTACATTGGAAGGTCAATTCAGGTTATTGAAGACCACATCGCTTTCTTAAAGCAGAAAGCAGAAAATGTTCAGCCCTTCATTTTTGTCATCGGGGAGGATGTACTGCATTTTCATGAGATATATGTGCTGTTCGACGGAGTAAAATTTCCATTTGTATCTTTTTTAAGAGCGGTTGACATATGCTTCAAAATATTTTATCTTTTTAATTTAAAATTTCCTATTGCTTCCTACAGTTTTTGGCGCTTCATTGAAGCACTTTATTTTAATAACAAAAAAGTTAATTGTTCAAAAACCCATCTATTGCTTAGTGCAATACAAAAATAAAATAACAGTAATATTAAACAAAAATGCTTTTTTTTATTTTTAGAAAATTACTGGGACATAAGAAAAACTTAATATAGGAAAAGAAGCTGGAATGCACATGGAAACCAAATTTTGCCAGTTCAATATATTATTTTATTGGCTCAAGAAATAAGATTGCTTGAATCAACGAACTAATTGACTGGCCAAGAAACGAATTTCGCTAAATTAATAAATTATTTACTGGCTCAAGTAACAAGTTTGCTTGGATCAATAAACTAATTAACTGGCCCAAGAAACAAATTTCGCTAGTTCAATAAATTATTTAATTGGCTCAAGAAATAAGATTGCTTGAATTAACGAACTAATTTATTGGCTCAAGAAACAAATTTCGCTAATTCAATAAATTATTTATTGGCTCAAGTAACAAGTTTGCTTGAATCAATAAACTAATTCATTGGCCCAAGAAAAATATTTCGCTAATTCAATAAATTATTTATTGGCTCAAGTAACAAGTTTGCTTGAATCAATAAACTAATTTATTGGCCCAAGAAACAAATTTCGCTAATTCAATAAATTATTTATTGGCTCAAGTAACAAGTTTGCTTGAATCAATAAACTAATTTATTGGCCCAAGAAACAAATTTCGCTAATTCAACAAATTATTTATTGGCTCAAGTAACAAGTTTGCTTGAATCAATAAACTTATTCATTGGCCCTAGAAACAAATTTCGCTAATTCAATAAATTAATTATTGGCTCAAGTAACAAGTTTGCTTGAATCAATAAACTAATTTATTGGCCCAAGAAACAAATTTCGCTAATTCAATAAATTATTTATTGGCTCAAGTGACAAGTTTGCTTGAATCAATAAACTAATTCATTGGCCCTAGAAACAAATTTCGCTAATTCAATAAATTAATTATTGACTCAAGTAACAAGTTTGCTTGAATCAATAAACTAATTTATTGGTCCAAGAAACAAATTTCGCTAATTCAATAAATTATTTATTGGCTCAAGTAACAAGTTTGCTTGAATCAATAAACTAATTCATTGGTCCAAGAAACAAATTTCGCTTATTCAATAAAACATTTATTGGCTCAAGTAACAAGTTTGCTTGAATCAATAAACTGTTTTATTGGCCCAAGAAACTAATTTCGCTAATTCAATAAATTATTTATTGGCTCAAGTAACAAGTTTGCTTGAATCAATAAACTAATTTACTGGCCCAAGAAACAAATTTCGCTTATTCAATAAATTATTTATTGGCTCAAGTAACAAGTTTGCTTGAATCAATAAACTAATTTATTGGCCCAAGAAACGAATTTCGCTTATTCAATAAAATATTTATTGGCTCAAGTAACAAGTTTGCTTGAATCAATAAACTAGTTTATTGGCCCAAGAAACAAATTTCGCTAATTCAATAAATTATTTATTGGCTCAAGTAATAAGTTTGCTTGAATCAATAAACTAGTTTATTGGCCCAAGAAACAAATTCCGCTAATTCAATAAATTATTTATTGGCTCAAGTAACAAGTTTGCTTGAATCAATAAACTAATTTATTGGCCTAAGAAACAAATTCCGCTAATTCAATAAATTATTTATTGGCTCAAGTAACAAGTTTGCTTGAATCAATAAACTAATTTATTGGCCCAAGAAACAAATTCCGCTAATTCAATAAATTATTTATTGGCTAAAGTAACAAGTTTGCTTGAATCAATAAACTAATGTATTGGCCCAAGAAACAAATTCCGCTAATTCAATAAATTGTTTATTGGCTCAAGTAACAAGTTTGCTTGAATCAATAAACTAATTAATTGTCCCAACAAATAAAGATCAATAAACATTTTGCTTGTCCCAATAAACGTTTATTGTGACAATAAACAGCAATTCATTGTCGCAATAAACCTGTTTGTTGGACGAGTTTTGATAAACAAATTAATTGTCCCAATAAACTTTTTGCTTGTATTTACGTACCTTTTTGGTTCAGTGTATATCTTGAGAACCGTACCGTGTGTAATGTTGATCTGTCTCACTCTAATTTACTGCAATCAGTGTCTTATTCAAGTGCCTTTGTTTATCTTACATACACCTCGGTAAAACCGATTTTTGAGCACAAAAAAGCATTATTTACGTAAAAGTGATATGAAGTGAACTGAGGTCCTTTTGCAAATAAAAAAGCAATCGTATTTTTTACGAGTAAATAAGTAGCAAGTGTTGTACCATTTTGAAATCTTGATGAAACGGGCCATTTTTTTAAATAACTTGCCGAGGGTAGTGTAGTACATTTTTTTTAAAATATGAAGTATCAAAGTTAGCTTACAAAATTTTTTTGAACAATGACTCAGTCAAACTTTATTTTTCTTACGAAACTGACAATTTTAATTCTTGGATTTGTGATTGCGATCAATAGCATGGTTATTACCGATTACGTAAAAAAGAAAACACAACTAAATTTTAAAATTTGTAACCACTGTATCTAAAATTGTGAGCTAGGGTATCGATTTTCATTATTTTTCTTAATATTGCTATAACTACTAAACCAAGCGAGATGGATTATTTTTTCATACTTATTAAAGAACGGGCACAACCTGCCCTATCACCCGGTGCCCGCTTGACGTTGAGTTTCGGGACACCCTGTATATTAGAAAACTTGTAAATACAAACCGATGAAAGCGAATTTAAATATTCACACCAAAAATTTACTTTATTTTCAGCAAATTTTTGTTCCGCTACTTTTAAACGAATTTCAAGGACTAAGATAAAATTTAACCTCCGTCAGTCAGAGTCGGATATCAATATTTTTTATTTTCAAAAACGGGCTATTTATAACTTTAACTATATAAAATCTTACTCAATTGTTGATTGTTTGCTTGTAATTATCCCTCTAAACTGTATGCTGCATAAATAAAAAATAAATAATTTTTCACTTTAACGTTGCGTTTGCTTCATAATAGTTCATTCAAGCCATTGCGAAAAAAAAGAGCGTGAATGTGTGTGTGTTTTTTTTATGACTTAATTTAAAAGGTTTACAAGTAAATCTGCATCACCTAGCTTACAACACTTTGTACGAGAGATATTCGCAAATATATTTAATTTATTGAGCTAGAAACTTGTGCTTCCCAGGCAGTTGAAAAAAGTTCTTACTATGCATAAGAACTTTCAGAAAATACATCTTTAGACCGACATAAGGTGCCTTGTTGGCTGTACCCCTATGTATTCTGTATGAAAACTTTTTTAAAATTATGCACTCATAACACTGAACTGCATTTAAACATTTTTATTGAACAAGAATCTATTGAACCAACCTAGGCGTGGGCATATGAGTTTAATTCTTCCGGTAAAAAGCGGTGATCTTAGGAAAGGGTTAGGGGAGTGAAGTCTATGGTAATAAATGGGATAAAATCTTCCACTATAATTGGAGCGGAAGGAAAGAAACTGAAAATGAATGCAAAAGTATTTCCCGCCCTCCAATCCAAGAAGTAATTTCGTGAGGGTATAGAGAAGATTCATAATACATATTTCACAAAAAAAGTATGCAATATAAAAGGTCAGTAATTGGTCATAAAAGGTTAGGTAGTTTTAGAAATTGATTAGGCAAAGATTTTTTTATATAATTTTTTGAATTTTTTTCAAGGTCGTAAGATAACTTCATCCTTATTAAAGATCAGCCAGTTTCAGAACTTATTCGGCTGCAGATTTTTAGTAATGAGCTTTTAGAAATAAAAATGAAAGTTAATTGACCTTTATCTTGCAATTTTTTTTATATAAATTATGAAAAACAGTCTATGCCTGACCAATTTCTAAAACTAGTTGACCTTTTATGAGTAATGAGTGGCCTTCCAGATGACAAATAATGTATTTTTTTCCAATATCCCATAAATGAGGTGCCAAAAACCGCTGATGACCTTGAACATTTTTGACCCTTGATTAAAAATTTTCTAAGCCTGAGCATTTTTTGAAAATAGCTGACGTTTTATGACCAATTACTGACCTTTTATATGAAATACTTTTTTTTCGAAAATTTCATATATATGAGGTGCTAAGATCACACAGCCGACTTTTCTTCATGATTAATTTTATCCTAATGTTTATTTTCTTTACGAATACCATAACTAGTCCTTTTAGTTTCAATATCATTTTAAGTAAGTACAAAATATAAAACAAGAAAAGAGAAAAAAAAAAAACGAAAAAAAAAACTAAGCAAACTGAACTGTCTGACTTTTTATTGAGACTGAAAGTCAGTCTTGGCTCTTAGTTAACAACATTTTATAATATAGCTTGGGTGCTTGCTTGTGCTTAGGGCTAAGCGAAGGATACTGTATTCTGTTTGATTTCTCCTCTTTGAAATAATGTACTGGTGATGGTGCGGACGACTCACGGAGGTATATGAACTGTTTCTAGTATTTTATTTTCTGTGTAGCCTTGCTGGCTATTAAAGAAAATAAATCTCAAGGTCACATTGAGGCAAGGGAGTTTTGTATGAATAGGTATATTCTTATACACATGCCTTCTACTATATCTACATTAATTTGAACAGTGTTTACTGTTATTTGATCTATTTTACTTTGCTATAGCAAAATGCAACAAAGGAGCTTTAACTTTTTGATGATAATGTAATGTTTTGATTATACATTCACAATGTAAACATAAATAAAATTCACATGTTAACCAACTCAATTAGATTTATTTATTTGTAAATCAGAATTTCTCTTTCAGACTAAAATAATAATTTCGAAATCTTGTTTAAGAACGAAAATGTATAAAAAAAAATAATGAATAGAAAAACAAGAAAATAATTTGCATTAAATCAGGCTGGTGTAGGTGTTTGATAGTGATTCAAGTTATATTTTTAGGAAGTTAGTACAAAAATATTAAAGTTAAACCCGAGTTAACTCACTAAATAATGGAATTTCACCCATTTCTGACCAAAAGTGTATACGAACGAGTTTGATATCAAATGAATGGTGACGTTGAAATATTTTCAAAATTATTCATGGGAAAGTTGAGTTTCAAATTGCTGATTACAAAGTTAAAAATTTTAGCTTTGCTTCCAATTAACGTGCGAAATAAATGACATAGAAAAATGATTTTGGTATCAAATGAAAGATAGTTTTCTTGTCTTTAAAATAATACTAAAAATATTTTGCTTTGTTATAAGATATTTAGTTTTAACAAAGGTTAAGAAATTTATAAAGAATAATTTTCTAAGTGTCTGAATTTAAAAAAATTCCCTTAGCATAGTAAAATTCACAGTATATCCATGCTGTGATATTTATATGTGTTGGTAAACATTGACGGCGACCAATATTTGCGTCTTAGAAGGGTACGACAGCGTCTAACTGATGAGCCTACTTTCGTACCTGTGAGAAATGCATGGAATTGAGGTCACTTAAACTTTTAAATTGACATTAAGTTTTAAATTCATTGGCACACCAATATTACAAAAAAAAATCAGGGATAGCATATACTTGTTTTAACGCTGGTGGAAAGCTTATTTGGTCACTTAAGTTTTAAGATTTAACAACGAGCGACGCGACGTCGATCTGTTGAAAAAAGCTGAACATTCAGCGGCTTAGATTGCTTGGAACCGTAAAGCGTAGGGACTCCGACTAACAATCCCAACGAGTCTTTGAATCTACCATCGGAAGCCGGCATGGTCTTTGCAGCAGGGGAAAACTCTACACTTAAGATGGCGTGAACAATTGAAAACTACCTCAACTAACTTGGTGTGCGTAACTGGAGGAAGCTATAGTACCGAGCTGGCTGGAGGCGATTGTTAGTTTTTAGGTCGTAGATAGTCCATCTTGGACTATAAGCGAAGCGCCATCTAAAGTAAAGCAAGTATATATATTGGGCGTCTAGTTTAAGTCGGGTCTATGTAGATAAAAGCAGCTTAAATCGAGGCTCAAAACTAGAGATCTCGATTTTAAGCATGTATTTAGCTACACATGTATTCGTGTCACGTGTACACTAGACCGATTCAAAAAAATTAAAATGTCTCCGATTTTTAATGCCACCAGCTTTTTAGTTAGAGTTTATAGTGAAATAATAAGCCTGGTAAAATTTCAGCTGTTTAGATTAATATTTAGAGGTCGCTCATCGCTAATTTATTTTTTTCATACAAATTGTATGGGAAGTTTTCGTTTGTTTGCTTCTTTTTTTTTTTTTAATAACTTTAGAACCGGTTATCGTACAGAAACAATTAAAACGTTTTCTTAAAGGAGAATAAATTTTCTTCAAAAATGTCCTCAACTAATTTTTAAATTTTAGTACTCCTTTCAAAGTTATTGAAGATTAAAGATTAAACTGGATGGTTAATTCCGTAATTTTTTGGTTTTCCTGTTGAAAATATCGTAGTTTCATGAGATACAAATATTTATAAAAACACAATACCACGGTTTGTCAAATCAATTTAAATGAAAAAATTCCTTCAAATTGATTGCTTTATTAACCGAAAATAACATTAAAAATGTGCCATTTTAATTGTTTATTTTCCGTCTTTTTTCTTTGCGTTGAATATTTTTTTTTCTTAAACAGTAATTTATTTGAACATATACAACAAAATTTAATATTAAGATTGTATATTACAGATGATATTTTCAACGGGGAAACCAAAAACGTACGGAATTAACCATCCAGTTCAATAACTTCAATAACTTTGAAAGGAGTACTGAAATCAAAAAATTAGTTGAGAACATTTTTAAAGAAAATTTATTCTTTTTTAACGATATTACGATATTCGGTTCTAAAGTTATAAAAAAAGAAGCAAACAAACGAAAATTTCCCATACAGTTTGTATGGACAAAATAAATTAGCGATGAGCGACCTCTAAATATTAATCTAAACAGCTGAAATTTTACCAGGCTTATTATTTCACTAAACTAAAAAGCTAGTGGCATTAAAAATCGGAGACATTTTAAATATTTTGAATCAGTCTAATGTACACGTGTAGGGTGTAGGCATGTAGGTTATAAATACATGTGTAATTGAAATTCTTTTTTAAAACCAATCGGGGTGTCCTGTATTTCATCCAAAAAGTATTTGCGCAAAAATTATAAGCTACAGACTTATAAATAATGGTTAATTTAGCATAAGACGATTTTCTGATTTACTAAAACTAAAGCCATGCGAGAATTGAATTAAAATGTCGATTAAATTCTATCCGAGATCAAATTTTTACGTTTTCACAAAAACAAAAAAATCATCTTTGGATAAAAAATCATAAAAGCGATTTTCGATTAATTACACGTGTATTTTTAAATACACGTGTAACACGGGTACACGTGCAATAGGGGGCTCTACTCGAAATCACATGTACCATTCATTGCAAAAAGTTATAGCTAAACGCTCCGCTAAACATTTACAAATGCAAATAATGCACCCATACGTCTGTCTTTGGCTTTTTGTTTTAATTTTAATTTTTTTAAGATTATGATTTTTGCCAGCATTTCCTTCAATCAGCAGAAGATTTCCCATTAAGATGTTTCTTCGAAGATATAACTTATTTTAGTAGCTTCCTGGCTGCTGAAATGTGTTTTTACTAAACATAACAATGAAAAGCGGATTTCGGGAACAGGGTGAGGTTTTTTTTTATGTATTTTTGTACTAATCTTCTTCTTTTCACAGGAAAACATTATTTAAGGAGATGAAATAAGAAAGCCAAGCGATTTTGTTTTGCAAAATATTTCATCTCATGGCTCATGGGGCTAAGTAAAGCACGTCGTCGTGCATCGTTGAGTCCTTGCTTAATTCTGTTTTCTTTTGTTTGAGTAAAAAATTGTAAATAAAAGGAAAAACAAACAAATAATCACGTAGTGTTAGGTATGCTTAACCACATAAGACGCAAATCAACCGAAAAAAAAACAACGTGCCACACCACACCATAACCCCAATTGGATTTTGATAAAATATTTTGCACCAAAACAAGCACAAGTTCGGCTTTGTGTGAAAGTGAAAAAAAAAAATTATGTAATTTTTGGTTGTAATTCCCCAAGAGAAGGTGATACACAAAAAAAAAAAAAAAAAACTTTGTGAGATGCGATATAAAAAGAGAGAAGCATATAATTTCTTAAACTCCTAGGAGCTAATGGTTGATGGGATAAGGGTATAGAAAAATCATTGAACCATTTATATTAAACACCTTTTCTTTGGGTGCAAAGCTACTTTGTAACAAATTTACTAAGGAGAGAATTATATAAACTGGCAATTTTGAAAGGATTAAGGGAAGTGAAAGCGGTTCGTTCAGCACCCTTTTCAGGATTATCTTAAAATGTGCTTTACATATAAGTGTATTGGAGGTATGAAGTCATTTCACCCTGGCTTATTTTGGTAATAATAATGTCAAAATTTATCCTAATTTTTACACAAAAATATAACATCATAGATATGAGTCGTTTGAATGTATTTGACTATTATTATAAAAATAATTGATTTTTTTAAAACCATCTAGTATTGAATAAAAAATGCTCTAAAAAAAATAGGAAATTATTTATAAGGTAAAATCTTCCATTTAAGAAACGAAAAACATCAGTAGTTCTTTAAAACTGATTTTATTCTATTTTACACCTTTGATTATTCAGAAACGTCTAAGGTACAAAAGTTAGAGACGCTTAAAGGAAATACAAATTACCTTATAACACATCATTATGTGTAATAGGAAGATTATGCAAATACATATCAATAATATTCTTATGCAATCAACACCGAAAGAGGTAGGCATATTATTTGATACATGATGAAAGTGTACACCTTTTAATCTAAAATTATGATTTTTTTCCAAATAGACTTAGTCAAAATATAGGTTTTTATTTCAGTACTCAAATTAAGTACCTATCACAGTCAAGAGTTCCACATCAAGAGTTAGCCAATATAGCCGGGGGATGATGAAGGTGTGTTTTAACCAAATCTTTTGGTATAACAGGCAGAGGCGGCGGTGGTAGTGATAGACCAAATTGAGGCGCGTGGAAATTTAATGTTCCCTGACTGAGTGAACCTTTCCTACTGAATATAAAAATGAATTCCTTTTTCCCATGGCCACGCTATAACTTGAGAACGACTTTACCGATTTCATTCGTATTTTTTTTTTAAGTTTTCTAATACATTTTAGATAAGGTCCTTATGGAAAAATTAACAAAAATGAGGAATTTAATATTAATCGAAGAAGAGAATAAACAAAAATAAAAGAAAATTATTTTTGTTATTGTTTCATTTGAATTTAATTCAATACAGTCCACTAAAACAATAACAAAAATAATTTTCTTTTATTTTTGTTTATTCTCTTCTTCGTACATTAGCCAGACCACGGGCTTACAACAACAACATATATTTCTAGGTGCAAGAATGTAACCATGTTCCCCTAGAATAATATAATTTACAGTGCCTATGCGCTGTAGATTTTATTAAGAGTCGGTATTCATCGACAAAAAATTGCGTCTTAGAAGGGTACGACAGCATCTAACTGATGAGCCCAACTGTCGTGCCTGGGCGAAACGCATTGGACTAAAGGTCGCAAAAAAATCTTTCATTTAATATTAATCAACGAAGACCTAAAATCATAATATAAATGAAAAAAAATCGTGTAGTCTTGGTTATTTTTTTAAGTAGTAGGGGTGCGACCCTCAGGTCCAACATACTAAAAGTCCCCAGCCCTGGGCCGCAAGCTTAAGCCAGGAGAAGGGGTTAAAAGTCCCCTATTTCAGTTTTTCGCGAATATTTCGAAAACCCAGTGCTTGAGAGAAAAAAATCTTCACTAAAGAATTAAAGTACATTAAATTTCCTACAAAAAGTGTTACATTTATATTTTCGCCGAGAGCAACACTAAGGGAGATGTGGGTGGAGAAATGTCAAGAAATCTAAAAAATCGGTCAGCCCTACCACTTAAAAAAATATCCAAAACTACATGATTTTTTTCATTTATTTTTCCTTTGTTGACTGGACTATAACCTAAACGCAAATCAATTTACCCAAAGAGCTCTATAGTTAAATTGATTTATCTTTGGGTTAAATCTATTTGCGTTTAGTTTAAATCTATATTTGCATTAAGGTTAATTCAATATGCGGAATGCTATACATGGGGATCTTTTTTTTTTTGGATTCGTATTGATACACTACAGAGCCAAAAGTTGGAAAATTTGCCCGGAAAAGCCGGTATATATAGTGTAAAAAACATCCTTTGTGAATTGGGTTTTTGTTTTTACGTGCATAATATGGCTCATCATCATCCGATCAGCAGGACGATGCTGATCATCATCAGCTCTTCAACTATTTGGTCTTAAAAAAGAAAATAACTTTAACTCTCATAAAGGCTTATGTACATTATGTATTTTGGTTTAAGAGGGCTTTTGCTAAGGCTGTGATGTACTTACAGATTTTTAAAACTAATTAATATATGCTGATAAAAAAGTAAGTATACGCCACAGTGTCTCTGATAATGTTTATTTTTTTATTATTAATTGAAAAGGGTCTGTAATGTTATATTTACTAAAAATAAGCAAGGATTAATTAAGAGGATTTTTCACCTCTCTCTCTCCTTATATCCACATGTAATAGGTTATAAGGTCCCAAAATAAAATGGATATACACATATAAAAGTATTGTAAAGTACCTTCATCCAACTGGAGAGACTATTCTGAAAACAAAATAATCAAATTCCCTATTTCATAGAATTTTAACGTGCAGTTTATGATATCCCAAGACTACTTCTAGTAAAATAAAAATATTTCTTTTTAATAATACAAATTCCTCTTTGTAAGTAACATTGCATAGATATATATTATTAACATTTACATAAGCATCACATTATAACACATAAGGAAAATGGTATTTTTCCTATCTATAAATTCTTTTACTTCAGGCGTAGGTATATGTATGAATGTAAATGTTTGAATAAGAAAACGAAGTAGAAAATAAAAGGAGCAAATAAACAATTTTGTTGATGTTTTTTTAATGAGATGATTTTATCTTAAGAGTGTTGTGATATCCATTGAAAATGTTTATTTTTAATTTCATATTTATATATACACAATCCGCTCCACTTGAATAGAAACAAACTTTTTTGTTATAATCAGAGCCCGTAGCGCTTAGTTAAGTTTATAAATCCACCTAAGAGGGATCTAAACTGCATGGGCAGAATAATTCAGAAAAATACAATTAGGTTATTTTTTACCACTTTTCTAATTAAATAAATAAATAAATAAATTTGATGGCACAACAGCTCATGAAGAACTAGGGCCTAGTGACTTACAACTCTCAACCATTCCTGTGTGCGTGTCTGCACTTTTCTAATTAGTTCTTTAAAAAAAACTGTTTTGTTATTTTTTTGCCCCACTTGAATAAAAAAAAGTATGCTCTGATAATAAAAAAAAAGTTTATTTCTATTCAAGTGGAGCGGAGTGTAAATACCTATGCATACAAATCCTTAAGGAGAACACTATGTGCATAAATTGGATCGATATATCTTTTTACAATAATATTTAGGGAATCGACTTAAGTAAAGATAAAAAACATGTGGGTCAATACCATGGATTTTATATGATGTTGTTGTTTTAGGATAGAAAATTCCACCACTTACCAAAATTCAAACCCACGAAATTTTTGAAATTCTTGCAGCTTGTCACCGGCGGCGCTGAAGGCGGAGAAACCAACCCAACTGACCTTTCTATTCTGCCTGTCTTCTTCTAAGTGTACAGTAGACATTATTTATTGTATAAGCAGGGTGCAAATAAAAATTTTCTTTTAGCCTGGAAGCGGGGATTCAATCTCATCTTCTATTGTTACTAGCTGACCTGACAAACGTTGTCTCATCTACTTGCAAATGTCAAATCCAAAATCAAATACAAATTCAAATCAGAAAGTATTAAATTTACCGATTTCCCGATTTTCCTACGTTTCCTTACTGATCATAATCTTAGAGAGCGCGTTCATGTATAGAGAATTAGAAAACAAAATCTTCTAGACATTATAGACCCTTTAAAATAAATAAAAGAAAATAAGCATTAGCAGAGTCACTGTGGCGTATACGTACTTTTTTATAAGCATATATAAGTTAATTTTGAAAATCTGTACAGTTCATTTTAAAATTCTCTTCTTCGTACATTAACCAGACCACGGGTTTACAACAACAGCATATATTTCTAGGTGCAAGAATGTAACCATGTTAGATTTTATTAAGAGTCGGTATTCATCGACCAAAAAATTGCGTCTTAGAAAGGTACGACAGCATCTAACTGATGAGCCCAACTGTCGTGCCTGGGCGAAACGCATTGGACTAAAGGTCGCAAAAAATCTTCCATTTGAATTTAATTCAATACAGTCCACTAAAACAACAACAAAAATAATTTTCTTTTATTTTTGTTAATTCTCTTCTTCGTTCATTTTAAATGGCGAACGCCTCTTAAATGAAAATAATATGAAGGTACATACATATGTAGGTCGTTATGTGAGTTTAAGTTATTTAAAAAAAAAAAAAAAAACTTAATAGTTGACCTGGTGAACTTCGTTCCACTTAAAATTAATTAAATCATAAATCCTATGCAAATCGGATGATTCTGAGTCAAATTATTCACGTACAAACAAAAACTCAATTCAGAAAGTATATTTATTTTCACTATATACCGGCTTTTCCGGGCAAATTTTCCAACCTTCGGCTCCGTAGTGTATTTACCTGGATCCACAATGTAAAGCGGATAAATAAAATAAAAATTCAATATCTTTGGAATAAACTCTTTGATAAAAAGGCATCACAGCATTTTATTAATTCATTTAACCCCAATATATTTAATTTCCATTAAACTTAAAGTCTCCATTTTTTTTTAATTTCATACAATAATTTTATTTTTCTATTTTTAATGGCGACTTAAAATTTAATGGAGAATGAAAAAATTGGGGTTAGCCTGTTTTAGATCACATTAATCTGTAATGCTTGGCATCAACATTCAGTTCTCAAAATCCCAGCTTCTGAAATTTTTGAGATTTTGATTGGTTAGCAGTCAGATGACAATACAAATTTGCTGTAACTTTTTGTGACAATGGGCAAATTAGAACGTCAAAAAATACAGAGGTTTTAATTTAAATGCACGAGTTGAAATTCCACAAATGTTGCTCTGTCAAAATTTTACCAAGCGAATCTAAAATGGTTTTCTTCGGTATTTGGTAGATGAAATTAAATTTTTGAATTGTGTGCATTTTTTTTTATTTAATAAAGAATTCAAAGATATAAGAAATGATTTTTACAATATGATTGTAAAAATATATTTCGGTTCTGTCGATATATATTCTTATGTCGCTTCTTGTAGAAAATTCAATTGTAAAAATTGATAAAAAACTATCGGCCGATAAAAATTCTGTAGTGTGCGGAGGCTCCTCCAATACCGCGATGAATTAGGCTTTGTAAATCGAAGTTATGAAAAATCACAATTTAAAAAAAAAAATAACCTTTTTTTTGGTTCTTAATTTTTAATATATTTTTTTGTGGTTATGAAAAGTCGCACTTTTATAGTCAAATGGTGCACCGGTGACCCAACAGAAGAAAAACTATCCTTACAAAGTTTCGTTAACCGTTAATTACCTCAACAATTACATTCTAACTGTATAATGTCTTTATAACCTCCGAAGTTTTCCAAACCACATTCAACGTTACGTTACTTTTAAACTAAATAGCAGACAAGTATTATGTATCTACTTCTGGTCACAGAGTGTTTGACAAAATTAGAAGTATGTGTATATTTATTTTAAGCTTTTTCTAACCGACACACTTAGCAATTACAAAGTACTGAACTATTTCCACAGCAAGAACTATTCGCGCCCAACATACATAGCACAGTTTACCATGTGTTTTTGTATTTATAAAGGGACATTTTAAGAGCTAAATAAACTCGGCTATTATAATATGGTTTTATCCAATCTTGCCTTGCTTGAAGCTTTGTTCATTTTAAATGAATTATATGGTTTGTTGTGCAAAACAGTGCACCACTATACACAATCTAATTTGTGGTTTTTTCCGGAAAGATAAATTAAGTGAATGTTTGACTGATATAATATCCCTGTATTTAAGAGGTCTTGCAATAACGAATTTTTATAGCTATGTATATCTAGTTTGAGTTTTTTTTTAGGATAATACCTTTATTCGTCTACTGCCTATTATTGTCCAAGGTTCTATCAAGGTTCGTTCATATAAAAAGTAAAATTGGACCCAATCTGTCTGTTTTTGAAAGTAATAAAATACACATTCATATTGTGGCTGTTATAAGTTCATAATTATTAACAATTTCGTTCATTATTTGTTGCAAATTATAATAATTTCGAAAAAAGCTCTGCCCGACATAGACTTTTTGTGTTCTTATTCCTTTTTTCCAAGAATTGTTGCTAGTTTTTAAGCTCTTGCAGATTATTATGACCTGATGAGAATTCGTTAGCTCACTGGGTATTATTTAAGTTTACCTTAAACATAAAAGATGAAAGATGTAATCCTTTGCTATGAAAAAACTTTAGTACTAAAATATAACATAAGTTTCTCAAAAGCATTAATCTTTGATTATTAAAAATTTGTGTGGTTATCCAAGCATAGATAGATGAGAGCATTGAAAAAAGGATGTGTCGAAAGGATAATGTAGTTTTTTTTTGTCGAGCACAAAGCAACTTTTCTTCTTGATAGGTAAGTCGACTTTTTGTGGCTGTAGAACGGTTTATCTTGTTAGAAAACAAAAATGTTATTTTGAATAAAAAAAAAAAACAAGAAAAGATAAAATCAAGAAAAGAGTAAGTATGAAAAGGCTTAAAACAAATTTATTTTTTATTTTTCGGAATTTATAGAAAAAAACTATGTTTGGGGGAATTATTTCAATAAATTCTTTAAATCAATCAAACCTCTTCTCAACTTTGCGTTACAGTTTCAAGATATTAATAAAATTAAGGTTCCCGCAAATTATACCAGAATTTATTTTCAGAATAAACACTCAACACACAAAAAATAATAACCCGGAAATATTGGAATTGGAAACAGCTATCAATTGTGGACAAGAAAAGATAGAAAAATAGATATGATGCCTGATTAATATGTTTTTATAATTTCTGACGTATTAAATATTTTCTTGTTAAGTAAATTTTTATTAAAATTAAAAATTAAAATTAAAATTGAAGATTTTGTTGTGAAGCTTATATGCCTATATTACTAAATATTTAAATTTTTAAATAAAACGGTTACCACCCTTATTCAATCAGATATAATTCTCTTCTTGAATAAAATTATTATGTTTTCTTTTTAAAATATAAATGTAGGTTTTTCATTTAAATGGACTTTTCAAAATTTTCTTGGTTGCCTATTCGGCGTGTAATGTGGTTTTTAGATAGCCGCTTTGTTATGCTCTCCGCGCGTATGGTAGAGAGCAAAGAAAAGCGGCGAATTAAAAGTAGATTCTTTCGAGAAGTGTAACGAACCCAAACAAAACCAAGCGATAATCCAAATGATTATTTTTCAAGCTTTACAGTGTATATTTTTTTTATTCATCGTCCTCACGAAAGACCTACCTTCCTAACTAAATATGATTTTTAAATAAAACTTAATTTAATTGTTGAATTTTTGTATGCGTATGTATATATTTTTTCCTCATATACTAACTCCACGTATGTAGTTCCAAAAAATACCATTAAATTTATGGCAACATACATATATAACTACAATCCTCCAAATCTACCCACTTAATAACGCTTTAAATTTCTATTCACTTCACTTCAACTCAAGGATTATGAAATTTAAATCCTCTGTAAATAACATGTGCAATCGTTTTTAATTTATGCGAATACTCTGCGTCTAAACTATCTCCATTCCCTTATAGTATAGAAAGCTTTTGGTGTTTAGTATTTATGTATTGCGTTTAATTCCCACGCTAAAAAATTATTCTTACTTGATTTCCCCCGGAAGCATTAAAAGGATGAAGCGAGGATGAATCTATACTATAATATATCACTTGTGTTAGTTAGGTAGAGAGCAACATTGTGTGTAGATTGGAGAGGTATAATGCTGCATGATTTTAAAATTGAAAAGTACCATCGTGCCATTAAAGGGATCATTGAATAAACTTAACAGTAATCCAGAACACTATACAAAACCCCCTCTTTACTCTCCTTTGCCAGCGCTGTTTAGCTCGAGGGGGCAAATCATTAACTAGGCACCCAAAAATGTACTGGCGCAATAAAATTCACAATTCCACTTTCTGCTTTGGCATCACTGCCACTCCCATATCCCATAGTCACCTACACCAAACCTCCACCAACATCTCCCCCACGAATCTGGAAATAGATTTATATTTTTGCTCTATGTCTGCATGCATCCCAGGCAGTGATAGATACGCTTTAATCGCGAATTCGGAGTGTGGCGGGGGGATAGAGGGAGTGGAGAGAAATATCCTGCACAGGATTCAAATAATGTGCTTTTCATTGGCAAAAATAAATTCCGCTCGGAAAGTTTTTATTGCACTGTTTACCCGTTTCTTCCGCGACCCGCTTAGAAAATTTATCTTCTCCACATCATACTCCTATCGCAGGAAAGAATAGGATCTAGGAGTCCTTAAATATGACATCTTACCTCAGTCCAAAGAGTCTAACTGTGCTACGCCCACCCGCCTCCGCCGCCACACAACAGCAAAAAAATATAATTTCGAAACTCTCTTCCAGCAATGTGCGGAAATATTTTCTTTTGTGTGCTAAGTTGGCGTTATTTTTAACACTTTTTTTTCATAAATGAGTGTATAGATATGTGTGTTTGTGAGTGTGTGTATGTATTGTTTTGGGTCCGTGCTGAGTCCCATCGTTGATTGCAAGGATTCCGAAATGGATTTATTTTTCAATTCGCTACCATGGAGTTTTGGAGTCGTGGGTGCATTATTTTAATTAAAGTTCAGGAGTTTCGCCGCTGAATAGAAAGTTGCTGACGGCTAAAATGGTTATGTCAGAGGATGTGCAATGTAAGACCGGAAGTCCTGGGCCGCAATAATTTACAAAACTATATACTAAATGAAATGGAATGAATACCATAAATTTATGAAGGACATTTCCAGACGATTAGATTACTAAAATGCTTCGCTTTGTAATTTGGTTGTTTTTTATATAAAGTTTTTATTTTTCTGCTCGGAATTATAACTTTGCATAAATCAGATGGCCAATCATGCATAGATAAAATGACTAATGCAAAAATGGATGAATTTTTTTTTGCCAGTTTCATAAGAGTAGGTAAAAGTCAGTATGGGCTTTAAAAAACATAAACAAATAAAATTCTTTTGTAATCAAAATTAAGATTAAGATTTTGCAGAAGTACAAAAAATTATTTATAGGTGTCTATTATTAATTGCATATTTCTTTAGTGTATTTAGGTTTTCTGCCATCCTGGGCTATTGAAATCTGCCACTGCCTCTCCTCGCCAGAATTTTGTCACTACTTTCAGATTGTGGTTTCTCCCGGTGTGATTGATGAAATATGGTTGTCGTGTTTCTGGAGAGGAGAGAAGATAATTAATATCATAATTACAGCTGTTTGCAGCATCAGCGGCTGTAGAGTTGGAGTTTACTACTTTAAAATAATTCACGTTTCGCTTATCTTATATTTTTTTTTTTTAATAAAAGAAAATCATGCATCAAAGTGAGACTAGACTAGCAAACGCAGAGATGGGTCATAGCAAGCTCAAAGCAAGGACATGTAGTGGCACTATATAGGGAGGGGTTTCTTATCTCTCCAGCTTTGACTATTGGTCGTAAACAAGATCTTAGTCAAATTCAGTCTTGACGGTGTCAAAGTAGTGGCCTATGCCGACGACATAGTAATAATGGCCTCAGGAAAATTCATACCCACACTGTGCGAGCTTCTACAAAAGCCCTTGACAAGCTCAGCCATTGGGCCAGTAGCTGTGGACTTAATGTCAACCCACTCAAGACAGAACTTGTTCTGTTTACAAGAAAACGTAATATTCCAAACATAGATACTCCCACCATAAATGGGACACAGCTCCATATCACGGGTACGGCAAAATATATTGGTTTGGTAATAGATCGTAAACTAAATTGGAAAGAAAACATTAAAGAAAGGGAGAAGAAAGCTTCAATAGCATTCTATACATGCAGTAGAATTTTTGGGAAAAGATGGGGTCCCAGCCCTAAAACCATTCATTATAGATGTATACAGACATAACAAGGCCAATTTTGACGAACGCCTGTTTGGTATGGTGGCCTGCCTTAGACAAGGCAACCAATCTTAAAAACATGACTAAAATTTAATAACTTGCGTGTATTGGTACTACTAGTGCCATGAAAACGACACCTACCGCAGCCCTGAAAACTTTCCTTTCTCTAGTCCCACTCGATTTACTTACAAAATAAATGGCCGGATATATCTAAGAAAAAAACAGACTAGCTTCTTACGCTAAGTAGACCTCAACTGTCACAACTCAATGGGAACCCACATGAGCAGAATGTATTACCACATCTGACTTATGCAGATGGTGCTATTACGAAGAAGCGCAAGAGGGCTATTATCCCCTTCTTTGTGAGTGCCCCAGCTTAGCAATATCTAGGAAGACAGACCTAGGAGAATACTTCTTTGACGAATTGGGCGACATTACGTGTTTGCCACTGAAAAACATCATAAAATTCATCCTGAATTCAAGATGGTTCAGGTAGATACCCCACACCTAACCCCCAGGCTCCACTAACTCCTTTCCTCACCCGTTCTTATACCTTCCCTACCCATTTCCCCTGGAGTACAATGGATCCACGGAGATCCGAGTGAGATGATGCGGTTTGCCGTATTGTCACCCCTTCAAATCTAACCCTTACCTAACCTAATTCATCAAGGTAGCCTTTTTAATCGACATAAACCAACTTAAAATGAAAAATAAAAATTTCTTTGAAATTAGTTAAATATTCAATAAAATAAAAAAAAGTGCGTATTTGTATGTATATTTGAATAAATTTAATCTCTTTATGGTACATCTTATTTATTAAATAAATCTCATATTTTTGGTAATCAAGATTATTTATTTTAAATTTAATCTTTCTAGAATTCGAAGGCTCTACTTTCGAAATTATTTTGTATGTTTTATTTACAGCCAATTCCAATTTCTTTAAATTATTTACGTATTTTAAAATAAAATATTAAATTAATTACTTAATGTAATTTTTATCATTTATGGCCAGTATGGAAGTCAAGAAACGGCTACTGCCTCTTTCGAGGAATTGACAAAACCTCCAAGAGTATCTGTTAGCATAGAAAAGTGTCCCTCACATTAACCGTTCGGACTCGGTAATAAACTGTAGGTCCCCTCAATTCCTGCAGACACGCACACAGGAATGGTTGAGAGTTGTAAGTCACTAGGCACCAGTTCTTCATTAGCTGGTTGTTCCACCAAATTTATATTTATTTTTTATCACACATATATCTTAATTGCATGTATTAACATTTTCGACCAAGTTCGACGTCTTTAAAGTCTGACAGATAACTTTACGAAATTAAATCAAGGAGATCCATTTATTTTGAATTTCGCTCTCCTTGCTTCAATTCTATGGTATGTACTGTAAGTCTATAGCAGCCTGTGTTTGTTTACGAAATCAAATTATTATTGTCTATTTGAATGATTTTCTCATCCAAACACCTGGTCCACTGCACAAACAAACTCCACTCAATTGTTTCAATCAAAAATGTACCTACATAATCATGTTGATCGCATTGCTAAACAAATTGTTTTCAATATTTTCTACTTGGTTACATTGTATTCTAATGTAAAATGTCTTGAATCTTTAAAATGCATCCATCCATTATCTTAATAAAAGAGGACAAATACGCAGTACTTACTTATTTATTTCCATGATAACAGAAAAGTTGTCAAACATAAACAATATTTTATTACTTATATAAGGCATAAGTAGGTACCAATTATTGGTATTTAACTTTTCAAAAAGTTCTAGTATTGTTACGTTTTAGGGAAATGATTAAATTCAATTTATATTTATGTCTCCGAAACGTTAAATTTAGATGTATTTCGATTAAAAACTTAACTGCATTCAAAACTTTTTTTTTTTTAAAGTGGAAATAGAAAAAAAAAACATCACAAGATATGCCTGTGTGCGAAAAATCGTACGAAAATAGTGTTTAATCTATCTTTTCAGATTAATTTTACAGATTTACAGATTAAAAAAATTTTTTTTTCGAATGCAGGAATTTGTAGCGGTGCTCCTAACGCATGCTTTTGGTTTTCAATTTTTGCTTGGCGCCTACCCTAGTTTTTAATAAATCAGGATTATTTTTGATGATTTTGAATTTCATATTTTTTGAAAGCTTCGTTTGACGAATTTCAATTAATGAGAACCCTTTTTTAAATACACTTGCGAGCAAAAAAGTAGAATCACCCTCTTGCCATCACGTAAAAACAATAATTGCTCTCAATGTAATTGACATGCATAAATGTTTATGGTATCGTTAAAATGCTGAAACCATAGGCTTTAAATCAAGGTTAAAAATATAACCAACTCTTTGGGATTTGAAGAGATAATCGTCATAATTGAAGCATGTAAGAAAAAATTAAGTGAAACTAAAACAGGTAGTAGATCGAAAATTAAACACTTAAAACAAAATTAAGTGAAATTAATTGTTTCAGTATCTTGTACTACCCAGCCCAAGCTCTAATTAAATCTTCTAAACGATTTTTCATTGATCTGATGGGTTTCTTGACTGCCTCTTGTGGTATTCTTTCCCATTTGTCTATCAGTAAGTGGCGCTTTCAGTTTTTAATGGTCTCAGGAGATGAGTTTCTGGCTCTAACCTTTCGTTTAAGTTCGTCTCACAAATGCTCGATAGGTTTTAAGCGCCAGCCAGTCCATCGTGGCAATACCAACTTCCCTGAGGAGTCCGACTATTCGCTGCGCAGTGTTGCATCGAGCGTTATCATGCATTAGTACGAAATCTTTGGCAATACATCCAGCATTAGTAACGAACGTGATGCAGCAGAATATCGGAGATATACCCATTTGAAGTTAAAGCTCCCCTCGACCACCACCAGTCACAAAACCAGCTCACTTTTCCTTCAATTCAAATGCCTCCTTGTATCATACAAAACCCTACCCCATAAGTCACGGTTTCGACAAAACAGCTTCATTCAAATCGCTCGCCAGGTTGTCTGCGTATACTGCCTCTCCGATCACATCATGATGCTCAAATACCATTGCTCAAACACTCAATCGTAGTGCACTAGAGAAAATCGTAGTCAACCTTGTCGGTGGTTTGCAGTCAATTTTGATCCCCTGAGAGGTAGTTTCGTGGTAAAGTCTGCTTCATTAAGTCATCTTCTACCTGTCTATTCACTAGCGATTCTTCCTCGTACCTGTTTGAGCTGTTGTTCGGCGTGGCGTTTAGGGCCAGTCAATTGATGATTTTGAAGAGAAGTCAGGAACAACCAATGGCATCTCTACGAGGGCCATATTTCTCCATGCCTGCGGTTCGAAATTCTCCTTTTGTGTTTTCAATTAAGGACTTCTTACGAATGTAAGATTCACTAAGGTTTTGGATTTTCCAGTTAACAGTGATTACTTCAAATCTAGAAAAAAATGTAAGAATGTGCAAAACAAATTTAAAAGCATTTATACAAAAATGTCTCCCTTTGAATCGTTTATTTTTGTTTATAAAGCAATAAAACTAAAAACTGAAAAAAAAAATATAATTTCCGTTATAAAAGTTAGGTAGGTACTAGCTAAAAAATGATTTGCAGTTGTAAAACACTTCACCTTATAAGTAATGCCTGCATCAGACCATGGAATACAACAACTGAAAAAACTTAATTTATAAGAAATGTTTTTTTTTTTTATGTATAAAGTCTAGAAGTAGCTTCCTTTAAAGAAAATTAAAAAAAAAATCAAACTAAGAATAAAAGCTATTTCTTTTTCTTTTCAAAAAAAAAAAACCAATATCATCCTTAGAAAAAGTTTACCTAAATTTATCCAAATTCGAAGTTCAAACTACTCCATGACATTGTTTTAATTTATTCTTCTTATGAACTTAAAGCCAACGTGTTCATGACAAGAACAATTTTCAAAAATAACTGTTTCCCGAATATTTGTATATACATACATAACATATTCTATATCCTGATCAACTTTAAAAGCACAACAGCTTTGGGAAAAAGTCATAAAAGCATACAACACGAGTATCTGTATGAAATAGGGGAAACAAAAATAAATTGCACGTTGGAAGTGATTTTTCCTATTTTGTAAGACAAAAGCAGAAATGAATCAGTGTCCGAAGTTTTTTTTTTTTTTTTTTTTGTTTGGAAATTTATTGCACAAATAACGAGGACATATTCGACTATTATATCGTAAAGGACATTCAAGGAACCCAGCATGATGGTGCACTAAAAGGGAGATGAAGTCAAAAGCAAATACATAATTTTGATGTCAATGGTATAAGGAATATAAGAGAATAACCTAACCATACTCACAACACAAGTCAACAAGACGGTTCACATTTTAGTCTTTTATTTTTGTGTTTTTTTATTCTTTATCAGAAAGACCTTTTTTTGGGGTTCTCGCATTCAAAAGTCCTTTGTTGTGTAAATTTCTATTTATTTCCAATGCGGGTTAAAGTTGATGACTTATACTAGGGAAGAACATTACAAGAAAACTTTAAATATGCTCTGACCAGAAGGTGATTAGGAATAGTAATTTTTTTTTTTTTTTTTTTTTATAATCGCTTTTGGTCAAATTTTTTTGTTTTTTTCACAAATTTTAATATAGAAAACGCAAAACATTAAAAATTCTTAAAAATTAATTAAAATAGGAAAATCTAAAATTACCGAATGTTTAAATCTCCAAAAATCTACCAAAAATTAAAATTATCATAAAAACAAAATAAAATATATTTGAATGGGAAAGAATTTTGTATCACATTCCATTAAATTTAAAAGAAAATATTTATGGTTACACTATTACAATCCCTGTTATTTAGAGCACACTAGTCTTCCTACTGTTTCGGTGTGGTATGAAGGTGCGGCAAGCAGCTTCGTTAGAAGAACCGCCTTTAATGTTTCTTAATCCCTTAGGCGCTAATACGCTACATTAGACACGAAAGTTTTCATTAGAAATTCTCCAACGTACCTTGAATTAATTAAAATTCACACTTAGCTACACGTTTCGCCCCTCTGGTATGAATATTGCAAGCCCTTATTTCCACATATGAACCTACCTATTACAGCAAACTGTGTCACCGTGATGCATCTCATTACATTCCCGCTCATTATTTCAAATCATGCTCTAAAAGCCAAATCATCACTTCCCCCATCATGGTAGATATGGTGATGATGGAGCTTATATATATATATATTTTTTTTTTTTTCAATTTGCTACACACAGTACACAGTTTCGCAGTGTTTCAAAGGATCCACCCACTTTTCGACATGGGTAGAGTATGCTCTTCTGGGATACATCAACTTATTACCAATCATTAGTATGATTCGTTGTGTGCAGAATTACACAAGGCGACACATACTTTTTGCTCTGTACGGCAGAATGGCAGTGGGGATGCCTTTCACCATCAGCAGTTGCTGTAGTTATCCTCTCCCTCGGTATACGTAAATATAATGATAAGCCCAAGAGAGCTTTCCAACTTTGGCAAATGATTTCTGATGCCATTGATGAGATTTTTAATTGATAAATTACTTTTTGTTACAATTACCCTCAGGAACATTAATTACAGCTCCCCTTAAATGCTGTAATTTACACCGTTCAAATATTATCCTATACTACTATACGTGTAGCGACAGCGAGGTCTTTTGAAGCTCATATTGCACCGTAAAAAAGAAAAAACTAATGTGGCGTTAAAAAAAAAAAAAAAAAACGATTCTATTTTACGTACCTTTTAAATTGATAAATTCGTTATCCCATGGGTGAATGCTTAGTGTGATTTGAACTGCCACGTAGGGGATCTAATTCATAGCTTCTTTCAACTTAAAAAAAATACAAAAAATTCAGGAGGGATAGGGGGTTAAAGTACTGCCTCTTTTGATAATATGACAAATTGCATTTACTTATTTAAGCAATCAGTCAAGTAGTATCCCGTGGCGTAATGCTTAGTGCGATGGACTATATGTCAGCCAGCCAGCCGCTTCCACCTTAAGTATTTTTCCGGGCTACTGCCTCTTGCGAGGAATTGACAAATCCTCTAAGAGTATCTCTTGTACTCTTGTCATAGAAAAGTGCCACTCACCTTAGCCGTTCGGATTCGGCAATAAACTGTAGGTCCCCTCCATTCCTGCAGACACGCACACAGGAATGGTTGAGAGTTGTAAGTCACTAGGCCCTGGTTCTTCATGAGCCGTTGTGCCACCAAATTTATTTTTAATTTTATAATCAGTCAAATGTTAAACATTTAGAAAAATGATAAAAAGTCGAAGACACGGGGGATTTGTTTTTACTCTACTCTAAAATGACGAACTTGTAGAAATTTAATTTTAACTTTTTTATGTCCCTAGTTGGACAAATGGCACTACTTTTTTCCCAAAAATTAAAAAAATAATAGGGGTAGTCAAAAAAAGTGACGGATGCTCAATAATGTCCAACTATAGAGACCTATCATAACGATCAATCAAAATTGAAAAAATAGATTTTTGGGAATATAGCATATCCAAATTTCAAAAATCGATTTTTTCGATAAGTGTATAAATAGTCAAAAAGTTTTAATGGTTGGTCAAAAATGGTCATTTAATTGGTCAAATTTTACAAAAAAAAAAATAAAATTGGACACTTTTTGGGGCCAAGTTAACTCAGCTATTTTGGCATCTATGTACATCAAAATTATGTTTGAAAAATAACGATTTTTGAAAAATTTAAAACTCAAAATCCAAAGTATAGTTTTGCCGTTAAACTAGTTTAGAACATAGTTTTTTGACATACGCACCAAAATTTGGCGTTTACGTTCAAAACTATTCATGAGTTTCATGATTGTGATGGGAATATTATAATGACAGGTTTTTTTCTCTTTTAATTTTGAATAGAAATCTAAATAAGTCTTTTTTTTTTAACAAAACAAAAAATATAGCAACAAAAATTGAAACTCCCGATATTTCACCAACAAAAGAAAAAAAAAAAAACACTTGAATTTGTATGAAGATTTTTAAAAACTTTTTTTTTGTATATACAAAAAAATCTATGGTTATTTCTTTCGGTGTAATTTCTGAGTGCCTTTATAGTATTTAATAACTAAAGCTTAAAAATTGGTATTTCAAATCATACCTTCGCTAATATATAATTTCTTTGTTAAAACAACAAATTAAATTTGGATATGAATTCGCAACTTTAAACTGCTATGACACTTTGAAATCTGTGGATTCTTATCTAAGGTACCCATAGGCTGATTACTCAAGCTGCCATAGTTTGATAAATATTGATTTCAGGGCCACCAAAATTAGTTTGTTTAAGTTTTAGAATTCTAGTCTTTCTTCTTTTTGCATGTTAATGACGACAATAAATAATTATGAAACTAAAAATAATTTATGTTTAAATTTCAATCATCACATTGAACCTGAAGGTTTTACATGACTTTTTCCTCAGTGCACGATTTGTGGATATTTTTTAGTTGAAATGATGAAAAATATGGAAGTCGCCTAGAGGAGACAATGTTGAGTTTCACAAAAAAAAACTAAAAATCGGGTGTGAGAAACAATGTTACACTTCGATTAGAAGTCATTCAAGCTGAAAAAAAATTCGATGGTGAAAAATAATCACCATCATCACCGAGGACAGCCGTCTAACAGGCACAACTTGGTCGTTTGAAGTTGCTCTCAGGAATCGAGGCTAGTACGTATCCATTTGAGAGTGAAAACACATCAGTTAGTAGCTCTTAAAAGCCACTCTCGAGAGTAAAATTGGAGAAGAATTAGTTCGCAGAGTTTACTAGCGTTCTCAAATGGACACGCACCTCTAAAGTTATTAATAGAATATTTTCAGACGTTTTTTTCACTGTATAAATATTTTTAAAAAATTTAATAAATAATTGTATTTCTATTTTTGTTGTTATTAGTCGGCAGAAATGAAGGGAAACTATAACTCTCCGAACAATACGAACGGTTTAGATGAGATCCACTTTTACATGAAAAGATATACTCTTGGAGGATTTATCGCTTTCTCGTGAGGGGCAACACCAGTGCACAAAATAATGGGGAATTGGTAAGATTAAAACTCAAATGTTTAGCATGATAAATCCATATAGTCATTCTGGCAATCAGAAAAAATACAAAATGCGGCTGGCTTTCTTTTACAAAAACCCTCAATACGGTATTTGAATTTCGAATTTCCTAATTTTTTCGTTCGAATTTTTCAATTTTCTGGTCCGTTGTGTGTTAATCTGGTTCTCAATGCAAATCGAATGATGCTTAGCCGAGTTATGTGCGTACGAACACAAAAAGGGATTCATTTTTGCATACATAATATAAGATTATTAAAATATTTAGTCTTAGTTCGAATAAAACCTCAGATTTTTCTCAAATAAAACCAATACTTGTCCTATAAAAGCAGGTAAAAATAAACTAAAATGTGAGTGAATTTTTCGTTAGGAGCATTAGATTGTGGGAATAAAAAATACCTAGATTCTTTTTGAAAAGAATTTCATTTGTGGGGTTTGTGCGGAGGAAACTTTTGATATAATTTGCAGGTGTTCCCTATTATAGCCATGACTATCGTGTTTTTAAGGGTGACATAATCCACACTTATAGAAAGATTTTTTTTTTTAAATATAATAGGTACAGGCTTTTATTTGTTTTTTTTTTTTTTTTTAAGGCCAAGATTAGGTAAATACTTAAATTAAATTGATGCTTTCATTTCCTCTCATCATACTTTTTGCAATAATTTTAAACAAGGTAAATACGGACAGTGAAAATACTTTCGTTTTCATCCTGTCAGATTTTTTTCACAGTGAATTTAGTCAACAGTTAAGAGCTTATCAGTTATAGGTACAAACCCAGTTCAACCGTTGGATCAACATTTTTATCTTATACAGATTTTGTCTAGACGCAAACACAAAAAAAAAATTAAACAAATATTATTATATTACGTATGGACAAGGCACATTACCAAAATTTTGATTTTGATTTGTATCATCTGAGTTTCTTGATTTGTATGAATTCTCTACTCAAAAACTGTTTCTTCGGTAAACTATATATAAACTGTAAGTCAATTTATGTCCAGAGTAAACTAACTATAGTTTAACTGACGATTGAAAACCTGAGTCATACACCTAATAATTGTTGAGAATAATACTTTAAAATATTTGTACCTTAATTATTTTAAAAGTATTTAGGGGGAGCGTCAAGCTGGATCCACCACAACGGAAATTAAAAAATCCAACTATTCAGGAATTAGGGGCTAATTTGCAGCTAATTTAGTAGGGCTGGCAACGAGACGAGACCAGGCGAGACTTTTGCTAGTCTCGGACTTTTCAAAATCGAAAACTTTCAGTCTCGTCTCGGTCTCGGTCTCGCCTAACCAAGTCCTGTCTCGATCTTGATCTCACCTTTTTCTCGTGAAAATTTCCATTTGCAGTCTTGTCTCGGTCGAACTATATTTTGAACTATATTTTGAGGTTTGGATAATAGGTTTGTTCGTTGAGCCCTGAAGTCACTCTGCGGTCGCCCCAAAGCCTTTTTTTGAAAACCCTGAACTCACCCTGACAATCAAATTATCTGTTTTTTAAAACCTGGGGTCATCCTGAAGTATACCTATGTTTTTTTGCTCGGACGAGTTGAGGTAACGAATAAACTGAAAAAGTGACAATTAAAAAGTTGTGAAGCATTTAGTTTGTTGAAGGCTCTTGATTGTTTATTTTTCAAATGGAAATTACATTAAATAATACAAATTGAATAAAAATACATAGTATATAGGAAAAAATCTTGACGCTTATGTATGAACTTTTAATGGAAATGTCTTGGAGATAGTAAGCAGGTACAAGTACCTAGGAGTGAATATTAACAAAACCATGGACTATAATGAATATGTAACAATGAAATCTACTTCATCGCAAAGCCTGATTAACATGTCATGGAAAAATATCTTTTCAACTCAACGCATTGTACTGTCAGCAAAATAAAAGATATTTAATGCTGTTATAAAGTCTTCTCTATGTTATGCTGCCCAAGTATGGGGAATAAATGAGTACGAGGCAATAGAAAAATTTCAAAGGTGTTTTCTAAAGAAACTGTTCGATCTTCCGATGAAAACTCCAAATTATGCGATGCATCTCGAGACGGGTCTTGCTAAAATCTGTAGCTGGCTCATCAAGGCAATCGGCTAACTAAACAAATGGCTTTGTATGAACTGAGAAACGAGGACTGGTGGGTGGCGAAGTGGAAAGACTTAGGAAATTCTTGCGGAGAAACTTTGGAACTGGATCATAGTAATTTGATGCACCTTAAAGAACGGCTCTATAAAATAATCCAATCTCTCGAAGATTTTGTAAGGATTGAGTTCATTAAAGAAGCTCAAAATTTCTCAGCAGAATCCTTTATTCGCAATTGATGCTGAACTTAATGGAAGCAAGTTATTTTAACGATGTGCACACTTATAAGGAAATATCTCTAATTTTTTAAGACAAGATGTGAAGTGCTTGGACTTAATGGAACACCATATAACAACAGCTTCCATCAGTTTTGCTCACTGTGTAGCCAAAGAAGACTGCTTCCATTTCATTAGTGTATGTCCTATATTTGCACATCATCGAATTTCATATTTTGGCTTGGAAAAAACTCTATCTTTTTTTGAAAGAAATATTAAAATACAGAAAGTTACTTATAATCGAATTTGAATAGATAATTTCCTTTTTTTTTAAATTTTGCTATTGTATAAATAATAATTATTTATTTTTTATTCTTTTTAAATTTGCCAACCGAGCTGACGGCAAAGCCATGGCTTTAAATTCATTATAAATCTTTGTAAATAATGTATTAAGATACCAATAAATGAATACTTACTTACTTACATAGGAAAAAACAATGGAAATGTTTAAAGTTGTTTTTAATAATTTTGAAAGCTAATTTTATGTTTTAATTATATATTAAAATACAGAAATTCCTTATTGTTAAAATGTCAACAACAAAACTGAGAGCCCTAGGGTGTTTTTTGAAAATCGAAAAGCCCAGTTTTTTTACACCTCTTGCGGTTGTCAAGAAAACCTGGGTCTACCCTAGTTAAAATTCAACGAACAAAGCTAATATTTTTTTCCAAATGTCACCAAAAAGCAATGTTGCCGCTGTGCGACTTTAGTCTCATTTTGACCCCTTTTTGAGCCTCATGCGACCATGAGACGACTTTTTGGAAAACAGGCTTTTTTGACCCTTTTTAAAAATCTTGCGACTTTTCTGAACCTTTTTCTAGAAAATTACTTGGACTATAGATTTATTGTTTTCCTTTTTGTAAAAAAAAAAAACATTTTTTGTTTCACTTTGGTATTCGTCACAAAGAGATCAATTACCTAATTATTTCGTCTAAGAGTAATGAATTTTCGGCGAAAAATCAATTCGCTAACCGAAATTGCAGGCCATATCGTAAGCGAATGTTCAATTCGCAAACCATATCAAGGCACTTTATTTTTTAATTGAAAAAAAAAATGTTATAGTAAAATGCAGTAGGACATCATACATACGTAATTACGTACATATATCCTACATGTTCCCCAAAAAAATATCAGCGAATTTGTTCGCGATGGGAGTTCGTATGAATTTTTCTATTTCCTTTCTTCCTTTTTCTTATTTCGTAACAAAATTTTAATTACGATGGAATGCATTATGTACCAACATGGCTGACTTTATCTAGGTACCTATATACTCACAATCACAAAGGAAAGACGTTTTTACTTTCCCAAATTTAAAGAAGGTAAAAATAAAATTAAGAAGCCTTAAGTTTCTCGCCACTATAATGTCAACTGATAAAAAACGGATTTTTTAAGCTATATATTTTACGATATTTTCTGAATGCGACTTTTTTTTCCTCTTGACCCTTTTTTTTGCGACCATTTCAATTTTCTCAGCGGCAACACTGCCAAAAAGGTCTAAAATCAACTTTGTCCGGAGGAAAAAATTAAATCGGAAAAATTTCGAATTTTCTGAGGTAAAATTTAAATTCTGTAGAGGTTTTTTAATCCATTTGAATCGGAGCCACCCTTCAATGGATTTTGACAGTTCATGGCTTTAGAGGCAAAAACTGATTTGATGACGTCATTATGCCATCAAGCTGGGTCCACCACAACGAAAATTTAAGTCTTCAGATGCTTAAATATCTTCCAGTTTCTGAAAAAAAAAAATTTAAAACATATAAAATATTCTTTTTGTTTGTCGTCAATCCGTTCTTAAAGTTGCTCCAAAGATTTTATTTCCGATTGAAGTAAATTTATTAATTTATACATCAGATTTTAAGTATTTGATTAAAAATAACCAAGAACATTGAATATTAAGACAACTTTATAAAAAAAAAACAAAGAAAAGATTTTTGGCGTAAAAAAAAAAACTTATCATGACAAAAATAGACATCTTTACTCTTGAGTTTAATAAATACAAAACATTTTTTTTTTTTTATTTAGAAGTATTGTTGGCCATGCCACTATTCTAATTTTTGTATAGTAGGTATTTTACTACTCGCAAGCAGATCAAATGGTTATGATTTAAATTCTAAGCTGTTGGTAAGTACTTATAAACTTTCTATAGTAATAGAGATTTGTATGTGGCTAAAATCGACATAAAGAAAAAGTTTTTTATTTATTTATTTGACAAAATAACTTATAAAGATAAATTTATAAAATTATTAAAAACTATAGACATCAGGGCAACAGGCCTAACTTAGTTTAAATAATATTGTATTTAACAAATTTATAAAACATTTTATATGAACAGAAAATAAAAACTAAAGACAGAGATGGATTATTTGACGAAAAATAATAATGCGGTTCAGAAATTTATTTACGCATTAGCAGTAAAATGTAAAAAAAAATAAAATCTGCAGTGTACAGAATTTTAGAAAACGTACATACCTTACGTAAGTACACTTATATTTATACAGAAAAAGATACATATTACATATATTAAAATATAAAAGTACCTATAAGTATACTTACACACAAGTCTTCTTTCGATATTTTTTTATTAACTTATCTTCCTATGAACACATTTTGATTTCGATTAACCTTTCAATCAATTTAACGCAACGCAACGAAACGATAAAAATGTAATTGCTTCTCCTGCCCATTATATTAAATCCAATGTAAAGTCAATCCCTGGATATCAAACAACCATCCATCTTCGTAAAAATAAAAATAAATTCACTGTCAGGATATAATTTCACTATAAGCAATGGCAACAACAAAAACAAATAAGGTACCCAATATCCATACCCAACCTATTTATATTTATATCTAATTTTCTGTCAAAGTATGACTTTCCTCTTCCTATGGGCATCAAACAACAAAATCAGCGGAACTTTTATTACCATAATTTCGATTATGTCCTTATATTGTTCAGCCATTAATCCATATTTCATTGCTGTTCATTCAGATATAAAAATATTGAAATTTATAAAAACAACAAAATTAATGTAGGTATGTACCAACATAGCCTCTTTACGAGACTTATATATTCTTCAAAATGGGATAATAAATTCAATATTTAAATCCGTTAGCTTTGAATGTTATCTGTTTCGGAAAATAAGTGTTTTTTTTTTTAATTTAATTTAACTTTTCTAAAAGATAAACTGAAAAAGTATAACCAAATATAAACATAACTGAGGTATTCAAAATTATAGAACCTACTAACTACTTCTGAAGATAAAAACTATTAGGCATATTCAAACAGACTTCTAAAGTTGTTTGTCGTCAAAAGATGATCTTCAGTTGAGAATGGTAGTTTTTTTGCAAAATCCTAAAAAAAACAGCCGATTTGATGTGACTCAGAAGCCTATAACTTTGGTTCTAATCATTCGATTATCAATATTAATGTCTTTAATTTAAGCTGAAATGTTAAGTTAAAATTATGCGTCCAATAAAATTCTCCAAAAGTTCTGAATAAAAACATGATTGCATTTTTTGAGAACCAATTTTTTTTTACAAAATTAATTTTTTTGCCAAATGTTAAGTAATATTTGATAGTTATGTACGTACTTCAGAATCTACACTATATTTTAATGCAAAGATTAAAAAAAATTAATTTTAAAGATAAGTCAAAGCAAAAACTAGACAACTTTTGTCATAAATCTTAAGGTAAAATCTAGGGGAGAGTGGGGATAAAAATAACACTTTTTAATAAAATTAATGCTGTTCCTAAGAATATTGAAAATGAGTTAGCCAAACCTTTTTCTGTTGAAAGAGCAATATTTCAGCTACGAAATCCAAAAAAAAAAAATCCAAAAAAATACTGATCAAAATTTGTAAAAATATAACATTTAGACAAAACAAAATTTTAACAAAAACTGTTTTATCTTATTTTAAGGAAACTATCAATTTAAAAACAAGGTAAACAACAAAAGTAGAGTACATACACCACTAAAACTTATGAAATTAATATTAAAGTTTTAAAAATTATTTATTAATTCAATGTTCCTAAAAAAACAAAATCAATAGTAATTTTTTTGAAAAAAAAAAAAAACTGAATTTAGGCACATACGGATTAGGAATGTAATAAAATATTCCAAAACGAGGATGAGATAAAAATGCAGAAGAAGTTAACTAATTAGCAAGCAAGGAAAACACCTAAACGACCTCTTTTCTCATCAACCGTCATATGGATTTTTTTTCTTTTTATCTCAAAATAAAGAAAAAAATTAACCAACACGAAATACAAACATCGAAAACCATTTTCCATCGTCTTGATTCCTAAATATGTGTTTGAAAATATAAACCAAGTCTTTTTTGTATGTGTTACAACTTACCCCACAAAAATGTTACAACTAGCCCCACCATGAAATTTAACACAAATAACTCAATTTAAAAAAAACTGAAAAACATTAATCGCTCAGATACTTACGTAAACTTAAAAAATACATAAATACGTATTTAAAAAAACAACTAGTATCTCTTCCGGGTAAAGAGGAATGCCAAAAATACATAGAACAAATAAAGTCAGAAACGTATCAATTTTGGGGAATACCCTCATAACTCTTCTTTATGATGTCCTATTCACAGCTAAAGTATACTTGACGTTAGCTTTGAAGTAGATGAACATTTTTCTCCTTGACGCGTTTCTTAATTTTCAAGGGAACCCTTTTATTTTTAGCTGTTACTTTTTACCCTTCTAGCCCCGCTCTCCCCTATTAGGTAAACATCGTTGCTTCTTTATACATGGTGTCCACTAATTCGTGCTTTATATTTTAGGAAATGATTCCTGGGATCATTCTAAGAAAAAAATTGCATGGAAAAAAATACTGAAACTCCCCACCCCCTGAGGTGGGGAGGGGCAATTTCTGAAAAATTGTTTAAATTTGAAAAAAAAAAAATCATTAAAACTTAAAGAAATTATAATGATGCTGTAACTTATTTAAAAGTAAATATTCCATTTTTTCCTTTGTTTTTTTTTTTATATCAAGTTATTTAAGTTAATAGTTTCTTAAAATTAAATTATAAATACCAAAGTTGATTTTTTTTCAAAATTTTGCGTGATTAAGTGCCACAGTTTTTTTTTTTAAATATTCAATGTTCTTATCAATTCCTGATCAAATACTGAAAATCAAATATAAAAATCTTTATTTGTTTTTGAAAAATTAAGAAAAAAGCAAACACATAAGCATAAACAAATAACACAAACCGCTGTAAAAAATTTTCGATCAAATCATCAGTAATTAAATTAAAATTGTTTTAATTAAAAACTATAATGAACTTCATCTAATCTAAAATCGCATATTTATTCCAAAGATCAAAGTTTGCAAATATATACCTTGGCATAAGACCCAAATAAAATATCTTCAATCAGCCACAACCATTTTAAATACCTACTAATTTATTTTTCGGTTTAAAATTTAACATTAAGTCCCGCAGCAACCAATTATTCCCATCTTCTAAATATTCTAATTAAAACCAAATATCAGTTTAAATTAACACCCCTACCGTTGGTATAAAATATAAACGCCAACAAAGCTGTCAAACCCAATCATCGTCACACTTAAGCAGCGCAAATGAAATAACTTATTTTCATAAACCACGATAAATTCATAATCCCCGTTACAGAAAACCAAAATCCCTGAACATACTGCCACAATCTATATTAATGTTTTTTTTTTTTTTTTTCGTTGCTTGGCAAAACCTACATTCATACATGGGATAGGTAGGCATAGTATACGTAGTATAGTAAAGCAGCGTGCAGGTTTCTCGTATGTAATGTTTATTAGTCCTTAGCGCCAGAACACCTTAAATCGAATCCAATTAAAGTTGAATGTTTAAATTTTCCAGTAGTAATATGGGGGTGGCAGAGCAACCCTAGCCCAACCAGCGCCATCGTAATCGTCAGCGGTTGGAATGCTTAAGGGAGAATAACTCGTACTTGCGATGCCAGTAATCCCCGGTTAAATGGCATGGCGGCGTTGTAGTCTGGAATATCCATTATTCAAGACTCTTATCGGCAGCTCATGCGATACACTAATGTTCGCATTTAACAAATTGAATAAAACGAATCTGCCTCCACTATAGACCTACCTACCACCTCCACTCCACCTCCACCTCCAACAACAAAACCCCTTTCGGTACACAAAACATCCTCATAAACAACTTCCCAGGAAATGTTTGTAAGTTTCACAACCCTTGTTCTGCATTTCCGTTTCACGCTCTTTTCATAATGTTCCGCTGAGATAATGTCACAGGAACGTCAGACATGTTTTTTTTTGTTTCGTTATTTCTGTCGTATCCTCCTATACAGAATAATCTGATGCCTATACTAGATGGCAGAAATTAAAATAAAGGGTGCTCCTAGCCTATATCCTTAAAGACAAAGAAGCATATATAGTAAGTATTAGGGATGTATAATAGCTGGATGGATAGACTTGCAGCTTGAATGACTACGACTAAACAAGTGACTTGCAATAAATAAATTCAAGCGCACAATATTAAACTTCTTGTGAAATTGAATTGATTGTATCTTATTGTTTAGTTAATTTATTAACGTCACATGTCGACCATCCCGTCCATCTTAAGAATGTCAACTTGATGCTGCGTACGTCGGCGATGTATGGTAATGGTGAATGGATTTTCTAATCCTCTTCTTCGCACATAACTCTTCGAAGGTAGTATAATGCAGTTGTGAATTTCTCCAGGGTAAAAAATTAAAATAATATCAAATTGATGAAAAAATATGGTAAAAGTCACTGTTCCAAGAATTTTGAGTTAATTAAGGACGAAATAATAGGATCAGGGATATTAGAACCTCGAACATTTTCCAAAAAAAGTATGCCATCAAAAAAGTCATTAATTGGTCGAAAAGGGCCAAATATTTTCATAAATTGGTCAGCAATTGAAAATTTTTAATCAATGGTTAAAGTTTTTCAAGGTTAGGCTAGGTTGACGTGGTTATACCAGCAAAGACCCAACGCTCTTCTACCATAAGTTGATCCATTGTCTTCCTCACTAAGTAGTCGTTGAACCATTTGGAGCTCCTTACCAAGCGAGCTATATTATTTATATCTATATTTGCGAGATCACTAAGATCATTGTATTGTAGTAGAAATCTTCTAGATGGAGTCTGCGTCCTTGAGATAAAGCAGGGCATGTGCAAAGAAAGTTAGGAATCGATTCCTCTTCCTCTTGGTCCAAGCTGGTTCTGTAGAAATCATTAGATTAAACACCAAGGCACGTTGCGTGCTCATGCCTATAAGACAGTGTCCTTTTTATGACACATATTACGGAGCCGATATGCGATCTGCTTGTAGATATCAAACACTTAGAGCACTTCAGATTCAGTGTTTGCCAAATCTGTTGTTTCGCCAAAAAAGCATCCTGCTTCAGCATTAGTTTACATGTAGCGATGGGAATACCTATATTTTACCCTGTCTGGCAAAATAGGTGTAGCATTGTTCCTCCTCTGGCGTATTCTTCAGCCGTTAAATTTCCTGGAATATCTCTATGGCCCGGCACCTAGCAAAGGTGAATTTTAAATAGGTCTGGCAACGAGACGAAACGAGACCAGGCGAGACTTTTGTTAGTCTCGTCTCGGTCTCGTTAAAATCGAAAAATTTCAGTCTCGTCTCGGTTTCGGTCTCGGTCTCGGTCTCGCCTAACCAAGACTCGTGTCTTGGAGCACGAAGATAATGTCAATGGATTTTGAGACCACCGAGACCGCCGAGACCGCCGAGACCACCGAGAGCAGCGAAACTCTCGGCGACTTTCGATACCAAAAATATGGTCTCGTCTCGGGTGCTTTTAGTAGTCTCCGGACCGATACATACCGAGACCGAGACCAGACCGACACCGAGACTAGTCTCGGTCTCGTTGCCAGCCCTAATTTGAAACTACTGTGCCATCTTCATGAGAGATTATTGGCAATTAAAAGCTTTTATTGAGTTGGTAGAAATAGAGTACAGTGTTTAAATATGGTTGATTGACTCTCCAAAAAGATGCGGATATCCGTATTTGATATCACGTTTTCCTTAAGATATCACGTTTTTTTCGCCAAGAGCTCCGCCTGGAATACGCTATACAGTGATTGGGAAGGCAAAAAAAAACGTTTTTTCAAGATTTTTAGCACCTCATTTGTGGAATATTCGCAAACAAAGTATACTATTCGAAAGACCATCGGATCTTGTTAAAATGTCAGCTAGTTTCAGTAATTGGTCAGTCAGCCATAGGCTATTTTTTTATGATTTTTTTCAAACAAAGAAATTCATTTAAAAATCGATGGCTGAAGTACTGAACTTTTTGATGGCATAATATTTTTTAGAAGGCGATTTTCTTTTTTAATTCAGAATTTGTTCAGAGCAGAGTACTAAGTAGACTCTGAGCGATAGGAGTAAACTCTGAGCAGAGTATGTTCAGAGCATTCCGATTTAATTATGAAACACACCTGGGCACTCAATTGTCATATCTGTAAAATTACATGAAAACTGTATGAAGTTGGCCGCGCTCAGTTTTCTACTCCGTCTCGGTTGTTTTATTCTGAGCTCAGGGATCAAGTTCTGAACGTGCTCTGAATGAAAAAAGAAACACAAACTCCAAGCTCTGAGCGCTCTGAACTCTGTTTCTGAAAGAAACAAAACATTTTTGTTTGACAGTTCGGGCTCAGCTCTGAACTGCTCTGAACTAAAAAAGAAAAATGCCTAATGAGGTGCTATAACATCCAAAAGCCAGAAACTGAATTTAAACTATCATAAAATGACTGATGAAATCCACCTTATATGCAATTGACTTTATTTCCAAAAGGAAGAACTAAACTTCTGTCTGCATTATACTTGCTGATGGTATTAAGAGAAAGTCAACGATACCAGGCTTTTGTCGCATAACAATGTGTATGTGTGTACCTCTAACTACATCTGAAGATAACTATAGTAGATATGGTATGTAGGCTTTTGTGATAGGTACCTCTATACCTACATTAAAGCAACTCAACTAGAAAACATAACAATCTTGCCCCTGGATAAAAGAAAAATACATTATAAAAAGTAGCTCCAAAGGTTTTGGTTGGCTAAATTACGCCAACATACCGAGTAAAATCATTCTCTAAACAGAGATTCCAATTTTTTTTTAACTTATCATCGGATGGTCGTTTTCCGGATGACTTATTTGAAATTGGGAGTTTATTATATTTTTTTTTGTCTGGGAGTAGATTTCATTATTTTAAACGGATCTCTGTCTTTAATTCCTATTTTTATAAAAAATCATCTAAGGAAACCTTTTTTTTTTGGGATCACTGAGTAAGGGGACTGAATCGAATCCTGCAAATTAAGTATTTTAATCTGAAATGGATTATACTATAACAGGTTGAAAAGAAAATAATCGGATCATTTGTTGAAGGATATAATGGAATCGTTTGTATGTATTTTAAATGTCTATTCATAAAAGACATAAACAATAATTAAAATTTAGAAGAGTAACCAACACTGCGTGCGTTGGTAATACTGATGGCAAAAATAATAGTCAATTTCTATTTTCGCTAGGGCTGGACAAAAAGTCTTTGTTTAAACAAAAAAAAAATATTAAAAATCAATATGATTAAAAACAAATTGTTTAACGAACTTCTTAAATTGTTGGACATCAACGCGATGAATAGAACCTGGTTTTTTTAAATAAATTTTTACTCATGAGAGAAATATTTAAAAATCGTAGACATCAATTTTAGCTTTATAACGGTACCACACATACAACCGCTTTGAACAATGTTAGTTATTTCAAAAACGGCTACAATGATTTTGCTTAAAATTTTTGAGCGTACTCTTGCAGGTATATAATCTATACATTTTTCTGAAAAAATATTAACTAACAACTGTTATTAACGGTACCTGACATAGAGCCCTTTTTTTTAACTTCCCATTGGAAGTTATTGTAATCGGTCCGATTTGTGAAATTGAAAATTTTGTCATTTCCCGACGTTTCCAGGTCTCTGAAATCGGATTACATTGTTTTTAGAGAGATATCAGTGTACCATGTACGTTAGTACGTTAGTACGTTAGTACGTTCGTACGTTCGTACGTTCGTACGTTCGTACGTTCGTACGTTCGCACGTTCGCACGTTCGCACGTTCGCACGTTCGCACGTTCGCACGTTCGCACGTTCGCACGTTCGGAAGCTTTTTTTCGCCGACGATTTCTTGAGCACGCATAAAGATATCGACTTCAAATAAATTTTATTTTACAGATAATAAGGCCATAATGTACAGAAAGGATTTTCAGAAAAATTCAATCAGCAGTTTTTTTATTACAGTAACTTGAAAAAAAGTAGTAAAATGACTTGTTTCTCGAATGTCTCTAGAACAATAATGCCATCGCCTTGGGCATGGTTTATGCATAATGATGTTGTGAAAAATTGGTAATACTTAAAAAAAATCAACCCACAGTTTTTTTTTTTCTTATTAAAAAAACCATTAAAATTTGTTGAAAAATATCGAATATCGTGTGAACACACAAAGATATTAACTTTGGCTTAATTTTATTTAATACACAAAGTTGTAGTTGATAATCGGTAGAGTTTGTAAAAAGAAATCAATTAACGGTTTTTTTTCTAGGCCAAAAAACTGCAAAACATTTTTAAAAACTGTTTTCGGCTCGAATATCTCGAGAACGACCAATCATATCAACTTCCGAATAATTGTAATCTATACGCAATGCAAAAATCAGTAGTTGATAAGGTTTGCAAAAAAAAAAATCAATTGACGGTTTTTTGTCTAGGCCAAAAAAACTGCCAAAGAAACTGCTAATAATTGTTGTAATTTTTTGTGTGGCATATATTTAGAGCAAACAGCCTACCCTGAATTGCACAACTGATAAGTTTCTCGAAGACTTTTAATTGGTAATTTGCTTAAAAAAAATAACATCGGGTGTCGAGTTTCAAAGGAACCAATGGGAAGTTATCAGTGTGGGACAAACCCAGCCTCTTTTTTTTATTTTTTTTTTATTTTTGACTTTCTCGTTAATAAATCAACCAATTTTGATCAAAATTTTTATTCTGGAGGCCCCTTTAAGTGTAAATAATACTGCATAAAAATGTTTTTAAAAACATAAACGAAAATTTTTTAAATTTTCCTTTGAAGAAACCATTTTTTTTTTTAACGGAGATGATTTTTTTGAAATTATGTTCTTATTTGCATTTTATTTTGACAAGATGTGGAAGGGCTTTAACTTGAAATACCTGCAAACTTCGCCAGAAACCCGCAACATATACCTCAGATTTTTATACATCTTAAATTTTGTAGCCCAAGAAAATTTGACAGCAAAAAGGCCAAAAATACGAACAAATTTCGAAAAATCTTAATTTTGGTCCAGAGCTGGAGCTGCATTTATATCTTTATAGCATTTACTTAAAACTATCCTTAATTTGGACAAGTATTTTTGTTTTGTAGGGTAAAAGCATCAGTTTTTCATCATTTAAGAAATATCAAAAATATTATGTTTTAAATTCTTTTTGAAATGAGATCAATAAAAATTTGAATTTTCCCTCTAGGGAATCACATAAAAAAGCTGTGTGCAAAATTTGAATCAAATCTTCGGCCTACCCGTTTAGGCTTTAGTTTAAATTACAGTGGGCGTACGAACGCATCATAGACGCATAGTTGTACAGACGCACAGAAGCACAGACGCACAGACTGAAGGACGGTATGGCAAACACGACTTTTTTAAACTTCTTCATCATCATGTGTCAATTTTTATTAGAAGCTCGAAATTTTTGTGTACAGGAAACCAATACTCACCTTTTAGAGCAAGTAAAAAAGAGCATCACCATTTATGAAATATTTGAAACAAGTATACCCCATCTTAAATGTTACTTAACCCTTATAAAAGGTCCGGCATTTTCAGAAATTGGTCAGCTGTAGTTTTGAAATTTTTTTTATTAAATTATTAATTATAAAAAATAATCTATGCCTGACCAATTTCTGAAACTACTCGAACCTTTTATGACCAATTACTGACCTTTTAGACTGCATACTGTTTTTGGGAATATCCCATATAAGGGGTGCTATAAGATTCCTCAGCCACTTAATTTTGATTTTTTACCCAAAGACAACCTTTTTCAGGCAAATTATAAAGGCTTATTTAATAAAATCCGAAATAATTCATTGGAAATTAAATTCAAAATATGTACATAATAATGTTGTACTTTACCATAAACCGGACATACCGATACCCGATAACTCGAAACCTCAAATTGCTTTTCAATTCGATTCCCAAAATTATTATCCCACCCTTAAGTACAATAAGATTTAATAGATCTTGCTGGGTCTCCATCATATAATAATGCTAAATAAAGAGTTTCCCCACAACGGATGTAAAATACCTACCCCCCCCTCCCCCCCACTCACTTCTCCCATCAAAATCCAGCACCAATAAAAAATACTTGAGAGGCTTTGCTTTAATCATTCATTTTCCAATCCCGTCCAATTCTATCTTCGATATCAATATCCGACAGCTCTACTGGGACAGGATATTTGTTCTGTTTCAGTTACATTTAATGTTTTTCAAATTGCATGCAATAAAATTTTACGGACATTTTATTAATATTATCCTCGGTCTCGCAAAAAACTCCTATTTTATCGTTTGATTACCTTTTTTTGCGAAGGGGTTGATTTTTTTTTTTTTTAATTCATAATCGTAAAAAATGTCAACCCGAAACGTAATTGACATTATACAAGATATTTTGAATTCTGAAAGGACACATTAATCACTTTTTATTCGCTGTGTGCGCTATTTGTATATTCGATGGAATATAAAAAAAAAATTAAATAAGGAATTTTGATATATTTGTTCGTTGCTGAATGTGCTGTGCACTCCCTTGAGTCTTGAGTCTGTCATCGTCAATGTCACCAGATCTGCGATGCAGAGAGTGAATAATTTCAAATATCCGAAGGAGATTTTCTTTTCAGGCTAAAGAAATCTCTCCTTACTCAACATCGCATTCAACGTTTTGCGCGCAGTGTCCTTGCTAAAGACGTTGACATAAAACGTACTACAGAACTGTGCAAAAATTATTTCAGTGAAATATTTCGGTGCAATTATTTTAGAGTTTTTTGGGTTAAAAAAAAAAACATTTTGAAAATTCGATATCTCGAAAACAGCAGAATTATTTTAAACCTACTAAAAATACGCATGCAACCCAGTAGTTTTTTGTAAATTTTGTTGAGGGAAAATAAATTATAATATAATAAAAAATCTTAACACGAGCTTTTTACAATATAATTACTATTTAAGACATTAAAGACACCCGCTATTCAGGTACAGGCATTCATATATCGAGAAAAGCAGAGCATCAGTTTTTGACAATTAAAATTATTTGCACATCACTGTAGGTAGGTTCATTTATTTGACTAGGAAATTTTTTTAGAAAAAAAAAAAAAACTTATATGTGCTTTTCAAATCTCTCGAAGCTCTTTTTCTTAATGCAAAACAGTGAAGTGTGTGACATTATGCGAAAAGGATCAACTTGACAGCTCAAGGATACACTTCGACATATTGAAAAGGGATTGGTATTGCTGTTAAGATATATGGAAAATATTATATTGGCAATAACGAGGAACAACATCATCGGTTCGCTCGGATATTGTATTAGGAAAGTTTATTTTATATTCTGGTAGACCTTTTTTGCCATTAGAGGTAGTTTTTATTGTACGTGTCATAACCTTTTATAGCGTTAATAACCTAAGCTTTCATTAATATGCCTGTGATTTCAAATGTTAGGCTGCTTACGTCAATATGAGATAAAGTAAATTTGATTTTTAATTGAATTGGTAAAAAAAATTAACTTTTTCGAATGGCCAATTTATACAGGAAATTACAATGTACAATACTACCAAAGTTAAAGAAAAGTGTTAAAAATTTAAGTTAAAATTAAAGTCGCTTTACGGTCAGCACAGTTACGAAAAGTTAATCAAAATTTTAAGATTTTGATTAAATTTCTTTTTTGAGAAAATTTGAAAAACCGGAAATGTTTATGCATTTTATTGCAGCAACCTGTTTTAGAAGGAACTAAATCAAGAATTAGAATTTTGCCTCTAGCCTTAAGGAAAATTAGACAAAAAACTGGTCAAATTGCGAAAAAATTCCGACAAAGCAGAATTTTGGTGGAGATCTTTATTTTTGTATCTTAAGCTTTCGAGGCTATAACGTTCGTTCTGGTAATCGAATCTTTAAATTTGGGGTCTTAAAATTAATCCAGAATATTAGGCTACATTTTTGTATTAAAAATTTTTGAGGAGCGGTATAAAATTTCGCGCTAGAGTGGTGATTGAATCCGCTATCAATGTGATTTTCGATATTTAAAATTTCAAAAGTTGATGAAAAATTGTATCTTAAAAAATACTATTAGTCCAGTCATATTAGAAATTTGTCTACGGAAAAATCGCCGGAAAGCTGGATTTTGGCATACAACTTTCTGTTCTTAAAAAGCTGTAAAAGTCCCCATCGATAGGATGACAGCTAACAATTTTTGGGGGGATAAAGGCCCCCCAAAATGGCTTTTCAGGAACATCTGCCTAATGGTTCCTTGTACAAGGCGAGGAAGTTACAAATCCTCCAAAAGTATCTCCTGTCATAGAAAAGTGCCACTCACCTACGCCGCCGTTTGGGTTAGGCAATAAACTATAGGTCCCCTCCATTCCCACAAACACGCAAACAGGAATGTTAAGTGACTAGGCCCTAGTTCTTCATGAGCTATTGTGACACCAAATGTATTTATTTTTAAGTCTGCAAAAAGTATTCATTCAATTACATTTTAGTGTAATCATTTCAAGAAAAAGTAATCATTACAGTTTTTTTTCCCGATTGTCTGTATTTTAATTAGTTTTTTTTTTATAATTTTAATTGAATTTTTGTAATTGATTTTTTTCAATTACAATTATAAACATGTTATTGTAATCAAAAAATTTTAATTACCAATTACATGTGATCGTAATTGAATTTTTATGTAATTATTAAAAACCAAATCATGGAAAGGGTATCTGCTTTAGCGGTATATGGAAGTTTATTACGTTTTTATTTACACATGAAGATGCTTTTTTCATGGTAAACATTTTTCGCATATTGAAAAATAAAACTATTTGGGAATTGTTTGAAAAGGAACATATGTATTTACATATTTTGTTTGTTTATTTATATATACGTAAGAAAGATATTTTGGCAGTTTAGAGACTTAGGGCCACTTGCACAGAACGAACGGATAAATATATAAAACTGAGGATATAACTATCCCAGTTTAAATAAATAAATAAAAACTTCTCGTTATTAAATTGCACAACGGAAATAAATAACAAAAGCGGATAAGAATATTTTTTCAGAATCACCAACAAAACAAACACAAAATAAATTGAAAAATAAACAAACTCTAACGCTATGACTTGGGAGCTATTCAGAGCTATTCTAGAGAACGAGGAGAAGATAACTTTTTAAACTGAGATAGAGAAAAAATATTTTGCTACAACATGATTTGATTCGAATCAGTCAGAAAGCTTTAATTATTTATAAATCAGGAGTTACTGCTGTCAAAAAAACTTCTGTGCAAATGGCCCTTAAAATAATTATGTTTATTTTAATTATTTTTGTCAGAACTAGGGAGTGTGTAGAAAAGAAAGCTGCCTAGATTGGGGTTCAAGCCCACAGGCCACAGCTCCAAGTTTATGCGGTGAAGCACTAAATCCATACTTTTTTCTCATTGTTTTTTACATTTTTCATTATAAAAAAAGCTTCGTTTTGAGAAAAAATTTCATCTTGCAATATTTTGACACATATTGAAAAATTAAAATTTCTATTAAAATATCACTTTGTTTCTTCTCTATAGTTATGGATAATAGAAAAACCAGTTTCTATCAAATCTTCCCGAAAATATTCGTTATTATTTAACAATAATACAGGATTACAGGTGGTAGTATTTAAAAAATATCCTTATGGCATTTTTGGGTACAATTTTATTTTTAATGAAAACCACAGCTCATCAATCCGTCTCCGCTCCGCGTGTCGTTAAAATTTCATTTTTCTGTTTGTTTTATGTCACTGGAAAGTGACATATTGCCAACAGCACTCGAGAGGGAGTATGACATGATGGATATAAGCGAAAGTACGAAAGACAAACGAAATCAATAACATAAATCAATTTTATTGGTTCCACCAATATTCCAATTTCGTTGAAAGCCCTGAATGATCCCTTTGCGCCCTGGGGTTCATTTCTAACAAAAATAATGTTATGAACTGTCAAAAACTCCACGCGATAGAGTCGACTGTCGAGTCGAGGATAAAAATAATAGTTTAGGAGTTTCAGCAAAAGACATCCATGGGAAGGGGAAAAGGGATGGGGTTGAATAATGGTTCCAATACTCCATCGAATCGGTCTTGTCAACAGAGGAGGTGTGGATAAGTGGCTTCTCGCTTCCGAATAAACGGTTTTGTTGACAGTGTTACGTCAAACTTACAATCTATTTTTTTTTTAACATCATTGTCACTGTCATCAGTGTGTCATCGTGTTCGTCATTGCCCTCAAGGCTGATATGATGTCATATCTTTTTCAAACAAAAAACAATGATGCTGATGACACAAGGAATAGTGAGTCCTTCCGCCATGGCACAGGGACAGGGAGAGGCACGGCACATGATAATAGAAGCTGATGGAAATGGAAACGGAATTACAAAGAAAACAAATTGAAAATGAAAATCCTCAATCAATTTCACTGCAAATTAGATTCAGAACGAATTGCAAAGTATGTTTACCATCACACCAATACAATTCCAAAAACCAGCATATTTCATAGCAACAAGTGCGTGGCTGTGGCTGTATGATGTGCTCTTCGGATCGGTAAAGTCTAAAGATTGGGCATGTAAATTGGAAGAAGGCTGACGTTGACGACGACGTGTCAAGAAAGCGTAAGAAAAATCCTATAAAGGTTATATAGGAAGGATATGTTGATGATGGTGAATGTTGAAACATTGTTATGGCATCAGCAAGGTAAGGCAAGGTGGTGTTCGATTGTCATCCAGCTTCATCTTTTAACCTTAAAAAAAATAAGCTTCTTTGTTTTCTTATCGGATGATGGCTGCCATTGACTGATTATTTTGCAATGTTTGCATTCTGGAAATGATGTGATTGAGAAATGGGTCACGTATTGAATCTTAATTAACGTGAATCTAGATATCTGAATTCATTTATGATGAGGATGTCACTTTTGTTCATTTTTGTACATATATAGGTGTACCTCAATTGAAATGTTATAAATTAGATTATATTAGCATTTATTCTGGTCTTGATTTTTATGAATGGATTACGGGTTTTAATAGATAACATCCTGTTTAGCTAGGTTTTAGGTGAATATATGTTTATGTATTTTAAAGGAAACTAAATGAATTTTTATCTTATGTACAATGTATGTAAATTTTCGTAAACCTTCAAAGTTGTTTAGAGTACTTTGCAGGTAAATATATATAAAAATTTCGATAGTTCCAAACTTCACTTGCTGGTAAATTAATTAGCCGTTGACGTAATGTTCATTTTTTGTTTATATATACACACAATGCTGATAACGGCAACATAACATCTTCTCTTTTCTCTCTAATTTAATGTTACAAAAGGAATCCAGAAAAAACAAAAACAATGACTTCACCAATTGGATTAGTCGTGATGCTGATGATGGACTGTAAGCAGTCCGAAATGCATTCAGGTACGTGTTTTTAATCGTTCAATATAAAGTTTGTGCGTTTTGATTGTCGTACGTAAGTGTCGTGTCAATTCGTTCAATTTTTGTTAAGAACAATTACAAAACAATTTTGTGAAAACAATAAGGTGTGTGCTCGTCGCTTATGTTAAAATATACACACAATTTACCCCGCTAAGAAAACCGTAATTTATTTCCAAGTTTTTTGCTATTTTTTCTTTTTATTTGTAAGCGCTTCGATCTTGTTTTTTTTTTGTCCTAACAGTTAATTAGTTCTTTCTTGTGGAATGTTGACTACAGGCTACAACTCGCACGCCGCATGGCCCACTCTCGTTCATATATTTTTTGATGCCGATTTTTTTTAAACGAAGTACCTATAGAGAGATCAGGTCTATAGTATAAGGCTGTGTCAATCGTGATTGATTCGCTCTTTGTGACCCGTTCATCAAAATGAACGATTAATTGCAATCACAGGAAACCGAAACAATCAATCCCAACATAAATGACCGACGACAGGACGTATGTAGGTATGTATGTTTCGTTCATTCCACTCATTCTCAATCACATTGACACCTATCAAAATAATAGTGTTCCAGTGGTCCCAGAGCGTTGGCCGTGACACTAGGTAATATCCACCTCCTAAATCGATTAGCGTACTCCGTTTTTCGATCCGACGGTAAAAAATTTTGGCACATTTGACACCAGTCAAAATAATCGTGTTCTAGTGATCCCAGAACGTCGCCCGTGACTCTAGATAATATCCACCTCCTAAATCGATTGGCGTACTCCGTTTTTCGATCCGACGTACACAAATTTTGGCACATTACATTTGACATCTGTCAAAATAAGCGTGTTCCAGTGGTCCGAGAGCGTCGGCCTGGACACTAGGTAATATCCATCTCCTAAATCGATTGGCGTACTCCGTTTTTCGATCCCACGTACTCAAATTTTGGCACATTTGACACCTGCCAAAATAGTCGTGTTCGCCTTGTAAAATGATTTGATTGAGAATGACTAGAACGACCGAAACGTACCTTTATCGTTCATTTGAACGATTGGAATTGGAATCCATTGGTGGAAGAGCTACGGATCACAATCACAAAACCGAATCAATCTGATTGACATAGTGAACGATTTACTGACTAAACAGAATGATGACGGCGACGGAACTGGAACCGGAGCTGGAATAGCTGTCAAAATATTGAATACACGCAAATTCAATGTTGCAAACACAATGGAACATAGCCGCATACGGAGCTGCAGCCGCAAACGGAAGAGTGCACCAACTTTTAACTTTTCACGTACGACACTTCTGACGTTTCAATTTGTATGAAGAAAAAAAAAACAACTTTTTGGGTCGGAAAAAAAATATTGTGGTTATTTGTATCGCGAAAAAATTATTTATTAAAAGGAAAATTATTAAAAACAAAAAATGTGAATTCTGAGCTTGTACACAAGAATATTCTTTTGTTTTACTTCAAAATACTTTCAAAGCTGTGCAGCTGCATTGTGGGCACGTAAAAAAATTAACGTACGACAATTTTTTCCATGCTCTTCTAGTTCCGTCTGCGGCTCCAGTTCCAGCATTCTATTCTGTTCGGGCAGTTAATCTTAGACCATAGTCCATAATGATTGAAATAATGGTTGATTGAAAAAATCGAATCTTTGAAGCAATCTATCTTATTGATTGATTCGATATTTGAAAATGAACGATTGGCACAGCTGAAGTCTATAGAGACTTCTCAGCTTATTCTATTCGTGGATGCCACGCCCTCTGAATAATAAATCTCAATTTTTAAATTTTTTTCTTGCCATGCTTGGCAAGCCCTACCGCTTTACAAAATTTCATCATTCTACAATAATCAGAAGTGCTCCATACATTTGGTAACAAATTTAAGGAAGTGGGCGTACACCACGCTGCGGAAAATCTTAAATTTACTATTTTTTCCTTTGTAAACACAACAAGGCCTACCGACCGTTGCGTTGTGCGAAATAACAAGATTCTGAGGTGTCGGGAAGTGCTCTATAATTTTGATGATCTGTCAATCAGTGATTACGTGAGTCAGACAGTTACGGTTTTTAAGGTTTTTGACGTCCTATATCTCAGGAACCACTAATACTAAGGAGTTAAAATTTGTTGAGGCGCCTGTGCTTGCCCAGTTTAGGAAATACATATTGTGAGTTTTTAAAGTTTCTGACATTATTGGTTTCGAAGTCAGAGGGGGGTCGAAAATCGCTTGAGTTTGAGAAAATAATAAATAAATTTACTTAAAAGACTGTTGACTTCCAAAGTCACCTTGAAATTACAATCGTTTTCAATATTCTGACTTAGCGTCATAGTTGTTCTGCTGGCGTGTATAAAAAGTGTAAAAAGCTTGAATTTGTTATTAGGCCTAACTCTGGGGTTGCTAGTTCCTAAGAAAATAGAGAGAATGGTAAAGTTTCCAAACAAACAGTTAATTGTTTTTGGAAGTTTTGTCGTACTCTTTCTCGAACTAGTGTTCACGAATATAGAGAATGGCTAAGTGATTTGGAAGGTCAAAAATTTTTTTAGTCAACTTATTGCATTCATAAATTGACTTAAGTTTGCATATAGATCTCTTCAAATTTTCTTAAAGCCTAAACGGATGGACTGACTTGTTAAAAATTTAGAACATAAGCATTGCAGGAAAAAATTAAAATATTCATTTTGGCTGACCTAAGACACATAGCCCATGCTACAACGATTTGGGTTGTTTTTTTGTTTCAAATTTTCTCAAAAATGGTTCCAATCAGTTTGACTAAACTTCGTATGTACCGACCTTTTATGACCAAAGTACATAATTGTAAGAATACTGAGTTTCAGGGTCATTTCCAAAGAAATCACATTACGGAAATAAGGTTTTGATGTTTTTGATGAGTCAGAATTTCGTCAAACATTATTACATTACAAAATTTTGGAATTAATTTTTTTTTAATCATTAAATCATAAATCTTTGATACGCTGGAAGGTGCAACTATGATTTTTAACAACAATAACAAGTTTTTGCTATCTAGCCATGCACTTCTTTTATATTTCCACATTGATTGCAGAACGTATATATTATATCTATTGCAATTCATCTCCATGGTAGGTACAGACAAATCTGTTTTGTTTGTATGAGTTCTATTTCAAAAACTCAAACTTTATTTTAAAAATAAAAAAAAAATAAACTTGAAAACTGCGTGAAAACATCCTCCTATTTCTTCAAAACCCGACATTAAAGTTACTCGGATGACGGATATATTAATACCTACTTCTCCGCATAGCGGTTTATGGGTATGATTATTACAACACATTATACATATTTAGTATTGCTATGTACACATATTATATACGAAGAAAGAGCATTGACAGAGGAAATTAAAATACAAATATCCCTCCTAAAACTGTATAATATTCTCATAAAGAACTTCTATTATTATATCTCGAAATGAATATTTGGCTTAGCTTTACTTAAGAAACAACACTCTAGGATCATAATCGCCTGCCATAAAATCCGGCCAACTATTAAATCTCCTCTATAGCCATTTTGATAACAACTACCACCCCAACACCACCCCTGACGCCATCAAACATTATGATGACATTGATATACAAAAAGCTTTATATAAGGAAAAAGAAAACCAAACGAACAACTAAGGCAATCAAAGAAAATCCTACGGAGAAGGCCACGAATGAGTATATCAAAATTAAGTGAGACATAAAAGTGTCAGCATTACCAAAAAGAAATGACCATCACACTATTACCAGCAGCGGCAGCGGGCATATATAGATGTCCTTCTGCCAATTCAGGACCATTTAACCGGATATATGGAATGGTCGTAGAGTCAACGCCAAAAGCTCACGCAAGACCAATTTGAAATCCTTTTTCAAAAAATAAATGAAAATTGATCTAATGTACTTTTTCACCATCATCACCGATAGTACTGCCATACTGGAATCCTGCTCCTGACTGTGACTATAGAAATTGGTCTGTCTCTGTGGACGCAGCTAAAACAACAACAACTACAACTGGCAATCTATTTAGTGCGAGGCTTAACGAAGTAAATTGAAGCGTATCGCTTTTCTCAAGGCTTTGGATTACCTAAGAAAAGTCCAAATGACACATTGAGAGGATTTCTGCCGGAAAGTACAATTTGAGTTTTTAAATTTACCACGAGAGCTGTAAGAAGACATTTATGTGCTGCTATGTTGAAGGGGGATAGAGGATTTGACATTGTCTTTGTTTAAGTCCTTACTCCTGCGCCGCGCCGTGCTACGGCAATTGTGAACTCATTATGGGTGCCATAAAATATAATAAGATCGGTCTGCAAGGATAATAACTGAAGTAAAAAAAATATACACTTCCAAAACTCTAAGTCAAGGTGTTTGAGTGGTTTCACGTTAAAGCGATAATGATGGGCTATAACGGTGTGGTTGTATATAAATCAACAAAAATTTCTCACAGAGACCACAAAGCGGCGTGATAATGTTTTTTTTTTTTTTACTGCGATAAAAAAAAAATAAATCGTCACTTAAGAGTACCTTTTGAAGTCGTCAAAGTTTATGAAATTCTCAAAGTAAGAACATTTATTTAACTGTTTTTATTTTATCACTTTAATATTTTTAATATTTAAAAATGATATCATAAAAGTACTTTAGTCCAGCGCGAATAAGAAAGAAGATAAAATTTTTAGTAAGCTGAAATTTTTTTAGAAATAACTAACAATTTTCTTGATATTCGAAAGTTCCCAAAAATTATGAGCCTTATAGCGGTTTTACAGCTATTAGGCCTTACTAATGATCAAATTTAGTCATTGTAATAAACGATGCATTTTTAGAAAAATATTGTTTCTTGTTTCTTCAACAATTTTGAAACGGAAGCAGATAGTTATTTATTTCGTTTTTGTTGGTAGAAGCAATTTTGTATTAAATATTTTTACAACCAAAACTACTTTAAACGTCTCTTTCAAAGACTAAAAAAAAAAAACAAGCCAAAACACAAACTTCGAAATAAAGATAAACTGATGCCTGTCAGCTAAATTTCTCACGGAGGTTTTCTAATGGTTGGTTGGATAAACAATTCTTTTTTCGATATTAGAAAAAAACGGCACTGAACAAATATAACCGAAAATCAATTTTTTCATAGAATTTTCTTAAATTATAAAAGTAAAAATATTTGTTTCCCGCTATCGCAGTTGTTTTGTGAAAAAGAATGTACACATTTTATTTTTAAACTAAAAATTTAAACTTTCTGCATCATTATAATAAGTTTTCCAATGAAAAACATTATCCCGAAATGAGTTTGAAAATTTTTACTTTTGTACTTTTTCACTTTTTTGGCCAATGAAGTTAAGGCTTAAGTCTAGTTAAGTGAGCCGAATTGCTTCAAATTTAGTAGAGAATATTTGTATGTGAATTCCTAGAGGAAAACTTTTTTTTTTAATTAAAAATTTCCTAAGAAGAGGAATAACAAAAATAAAAAAAAATATTTTTGTTGTTGTTTAGTGGACTGTATTGAATTAAATTCAAATGAAAGATTGTTTGCGACCTTTAGTCCAATGCCTCTCGCCCAGGCACGACAGTTGGGCTCATCAGTTAGATGCTGTCGTACCTTTCTAAGATGCAATATTCCTTGAAAATTGGCTCTGATGATTTGGTTTAAAGCTTCTTACTTCACCTGTAATGACTATATAAAGGGTTGGGGTTGTAATTCTATATGTTCGGTTTCCAAAAATCTAAACACGAGTACATAATTCAAAATTCTGAAATTCAAAATTCTCTAATTCAAAAATTCTGTACATATTTCAAAACTGTGCGTACTAAGGTCCATCGAACATAAATTGGCAGTACACGTCTTATGGGAGAGCTTTTTCAAAATCAGTAGCGCACCATATTTTAGCACCATACTAAATTGAAAGAACTCCTTCATAAAAAGTGTTTGCCCGCCCGTAAATTTCTGAAAGCATCTAACGCAGATCCAACGTCCTATCGAGCGCACATCTGAGTGCGCACTGAATTGCTGTGGCATATGGCTGCTGCTGCTATTCAACTTCAACCCCCATAAAATATTGATGTGCACTCAGGGTTACCCATGTCCATTTGGCAACTCGTTCAGATTTTTTTCCTTGGGTTTCTGTTGAGGTGCTTTTGGTTTTAGAGCTTTAAAAAAAGTTTTTAATGATGGGGGTTATCATAGAGTGTTTTCATCTTTTGCATTTCGTTTAATGTGTGGAAAATACGTTGAAATGCAGTTACAAAATTTTAAGCTGTTTTCTTTGAAAGAGTATTATTTGCGTAGATTTTCGTAGCGATCAATTAATGTGAAGTAAAGTATTTTTATGTAATTTATTTTTTTAAAAAGTTTATTTATGTTTTTAAGACGGGTAGTTTTTTAAGAATCGTTTGTAAAGTTTTTTTTAAAATGTGTGTGCAATAAATTATAATTCAAGTAATATTTACAAAGGTTAAATAAAAGAATAAACATTTAACCAAAGTGTATAGTAGAAATAAATTTAAGAATATTTCAAGTGTCGACTGTTTCTTTTGGGCCTTCGTCAGTACCAGACTTCTTTTCTTCATCGTCTTTTAACTTGTGCAATTTGTATTTTAACTCGTGTATTTTTCAAGAGGTGTGTTTTTTCTAGAGTTTTGTCCAATTTGTATTTTTAAGTCGTGTATTATCTTACCTCATGGTGGTATGGAAAAAGATAAATGTGTTTTAATTTGTATCCATAAAACAATTAAATGAAAATTTCTATCCAAAAAAAAGGCGGTAACCCTACATAACATTCTTTCATATTTGAGTCCATTCAAAATAAACAATACGACAACCCTGTGAGAGCTTTAATAAAGGACAGATTTATGCAATCCACTATAGCCAGAATGAGAGGCAAACGTCCTATCTTGCCTACACTGCCTTTTTTATTTGGACAAGGTATAGTATCAGTATACCAGTGGCATGGCGTCCATATAACACGATTGCTATAGAGCTTCCTTTTGAAATTCTCAACATTCAATCATGTTTATTAAATAACGAGAAACATTAACCTAAAAAACTAGTAAATTCCCTAAATATTTCGAAGAAAACCATGTTATTTTTTTCCATAAGAAAGCAAAAAATAACTCGGAATTTTGTATGTGAATAAATAAACAAAGCAAAGTAATAAGTTCTATTTTTTTTTCTTCTGGGGTATGTTGAGTTGCAGATGCGTCAGATGCGTCAGTTTCAGTTAACACGGCAGAATTGTTCTGTCAGAGTAACATTAAAAAATAATGATAAGCATAATGTTGTTAAAATTCCCACTGGTCAGGCGCATACCCCAGTTATTAATTTTTTGTAATCGATTTTTCGAGATTTTTGTTCTTTCCAGATTTTTGTACATTCGAGATTCTTTCACTCTACATTAAAAAATTGATTTTTCGAAATTTTTTACATTCCATATTTTGTCCTTGCAGCTAACGTTATGACCCCAAATAGTAGAAGTCGTTTTCGAGAAAATTGAGATTTCTGTAACTGTATTTAATAATTTGTATGGAAGGTTTCGATAATTTTTGACAATAATTTTTGTTTAAAATATGTAAATACTCTAGATGATTTTAAAAACCCTTCGATTTCAAGTTAAGTAAAAATTGACCAAATCGTTAAAAAAAAAAAAAAAAAAAATTAAAACAAATTGGCGGAAGAATGCCCAAAAAAACTCTAGATAGTAAGTTTAAAAAAAATCATAACCTTTTCGTTTAAGCTATAGCTGAACAGGCATCACACAGACAGACAAAATGGCGAGACCCACTTTTTTGTCTTCCCTCTTTTCGTTAAGTCAAGTTGATCAAAATCTCAAGTTTGTTACATAAATTTCCCATAAAATTAAACTATTTAAGGTAATAGTATTCGTTCTTGTTGATTCTCATTGTTTTGAAAGATATTTAAATGCTTCCTTCAAAAATTAAAAAAAAAAAAAAAAAACAGTAATGATTCAAGGATTTAGAAAAGTGAAAGACTAACTACAGCGGATGTTTTTGGTAGCCTTAAGCATAATTCCAATTCATCCAGGAACAAGGAAGTTACAAGGAACTAAAAAATCCCTTTCTATTTGATGAAATTACAAGAATCAACACTTATATTGTCTACATCTTCAAAAACCCTATATTCGGAGGCGCTCAGGACAAACAAAAAATTAAATTAAACACTAAATACTCGTACACGAACCTTAGATTTTCAATCTACTATTAACTTAAAAGAGCAGCCAGAGGCGGTTGAGGGGTGATTTATATGTTACTAAAATATCCTTGTACCGGAAAGGGTGAATGCTTTCTAAATTGCTAAACTAATTTAATTGACAGTATTTGCTTGAGTTAACCCAAATGAAATATTCATGATTCATTAAGAACGACAATTTGATTTATTATCCTTGCTAGATACTTCTATTGTGCAAGTTGTATAAAGGAATTGCTCGAGCTCCTTCAAAATACCAAAACAAACTCTGAAATGCTGTTTTCCTAAAGATATTCAGTGATGCATAAAGAAAGGGTCGAGTATCTATCCCTATTACAGCTTTAGTTTAGAATATTGACCTTTAACGTATGTACCTATCTGCCGATTGAAAAGCATATTGTCTGATGAGAAGAGCTAAGTTTGTGTTGAGCCTACAACAAATTATCAAGAGATTGGCCAAGACATTTATGCTAAATGGACATCAGTTTAACACAGTTACCTTTTCAAAGCAGACCACTTCAGATTGATTGGATAGACCCTTGAGATGAGAGCCGTTTGATTTGAGTTCAACAAGATTACCTTAAAGTTGTAATATTCAAATTATTATGAAGCTTAATATATAGGTAAGTGGTTGTAAAGAACTCTGATTGGTGTGATATTAATTTATCTTCTTAATATAAAGTAGGGCATTCCATTTAAATGCTCAAAAACTTCAATGTAAAACGAGTGTGTCTGCAGTTTTGCATTATGAGAGTTGATGAATCGCAATTAAGCTGACTAATGAACCGGAAAAGGTACTCGAATTAAAGCAGAATCAGCTTACCACGAAATGGGAACGATTTTTTGTTTGTTTGTTTATTTATTGAAAGGAGCTTTTCTTCTTTTCATTTGAAAGGGGTGCAAACATGAATTAAGGAAAACAAGTAAAAATGGAATGTTTTGTGAACAATTAAAGGAATTTAAATAAAAGAAAGTTTAATTTCGCTTTGTAGGATATTTTTTATTTATTTTTTTTTCGTTTGAATGCATTAAAAATTATTTTAATTATTATTATGAACTTTTGTATTTGGTTCGATTGATTCACATCGTTGAGCTTTTTTCTGTTGGCTTTTATAATTTTTCTGATCAAAAACAGCTTAAGTTTCTAGAGAGAGTTGAAGTTGACCTAGTAATCAAATTTAAGAGATTATAATTATTAAATGATACAAAACCTTTTTGAAAAAATGGCAATGTCCAAGAGTTGTTGGTTTTTCTTAAGAATTTTTCAAGTTCTTGTTTTTTTTTACCCAAATACTCAATTATATTATTATTCTTAGTAACGAAACATGGTAAAATATGCTCCTGATAACTTCAGCGTACATCAGGAAGTTCTATACATATAATTAAGAGAATCGGTTTTTTTTTTTTTTTTTTTGAGAACGATAAGCTTACCACTGGGATGCTTCTCAATAGATATTGAAAATAATTTCACTAAAATCTCTGTATGTTGTTAAATTTTGCTTTACGTTTGATCGTAATTTTGTTGATTTTGCTACAACAGGTAGAAGAGTTTCGTCTAACTTGACTAAAATTTGCAAAATCTTGCAATTATTTCAGGAATGTTTTTTTTTTTTTTTTTTAACATTCTAGATCGTGTTTTAAAACAGAAGTTCAGCTGGTCCAGGGTCAGGCCAAAGAAAGCAAGAAAAATCATTTTGTTTTAAAGAGTCGGAACTATAATTAATCGTCAATTTTATTTGACCTAATATTTCAAACTAATTTTACTTAGAACAATATAACACGGTATTTCATATAATTTTGTAAAGTAGAGTTGCTTAAATAACTAATTGGGATAGAGTCCACGGCCCCAGTTGAACCTGAAGGCACGAAATAACTTAGCCAAAAACTTCGAAACTCCTATCTGGTGCACCACGCACTCAAAGTAAGCAGTGTGTTTCTAGGTACTTTTCCTATTGTACGCACAACACTGGTAACAAATTTCACGTTTATACTTATCGGCCCTACGAACTTACTCCCAAAAGAACTAACTCCCACTAGCCGAATTGAACTCTAACCAAATTCGTCAGTGGGACTTAGTTCATAATGTTGGGAGTTAGTTCAGTTGGGGGGACATAGGTAAATATGAACTAACTCCCAACTGAACTAAGTCCCAATGGAAAAAAGTGCGGAAGTTAGTTCATTTTATTTTTTCGGGGAGGCAAAAATTTTTATAAGAGTGGGAGTTAGTTCGAAAGCCTGCTGTGTCGAGAGCCATCAGGGGACTTGTACCTACTGAATAGTGCCACCAGGGGCGTAGTTCCTGCAGAATCCTTTTTCCGGATCACTATACCCGAAACAAACGCAGAGAACCTGATTTTACCAGCAACCAGAATAACTGAATCATAGAGCATCAGATACCCGTTGTCCGAGTTCCGGTAGACCAGAACGAGCGACATCACTCTCAAGCCAGACCAGAATACCAGTTACTTGACTACTAACCGCCCGTAATTTAGACTTAAAATTTGTTATAAGTTTAAGAGTTTTTTCAAAAATAAAGATTTTGTAATAAGGTTATAAAGACCTTTTTCCTCTGAAGTTTCGTGTTTTCTTCAGGACGACCTTAGCGAGACCGGGTAGCAAAACCTCAGCTGGAAAGGAAGAAGCACATCACAAACTGGCGGGGTGCCACGTGAAAATAATGCTCCACTTTCAATAAAATCATGCCTTTTCAAGAAAAAAAGCCTCACTATTTGTTTTTTTAAATTTACGTTAAAAATGAAAAATTAATCATAAAACTGATTCAAACGCATTTGCTGAAACGAAACTTAAAATGCGTTTAATTTGAACATAAATATTTAAGTTTCGTTTGATCAAATAGACCTGAAATACTTTAACGAAAACAATTTTTTAATAAAAAAAAAACAGCAAAAGATCGTATTCCCCAATTATCAAATTTTATCAATATGTAGGTACTTTAGCATACAAAATTCGGGCAGTTTACTTGCTAGCAAATGTCTTGATAGTTTCATATACTTTTTAAAAGCGTAGTTCAATAGTTATGTATATATTCTTTTTAGTTAATCTGTCAATTTTGAATGAATTAATGAAATTGAGTTAGCAACGTTCAATTTCAATCGGCAAGCATATAGCATTGTTAACTAATTATTCATGAAAATGAAATACTTACATCCATCTTTACTTTGTTGAAAAAAAAGAAGACTTTTTGTAAAATAAGAAGCTTCAGGCGTAAAATAATGCTTAAAAAACATGAAAAAGCCTCAGTTGGCAACGCTAATTGGGTGGTTATTTCATTGGGGAGAACGTAGCCGTTCCTTGGGACTAAGTTCATTTTTGGGTGCTGGTAGGTAGGTTAGTTACATAGAATGATGATTTAGAGATGAGGGAAAAATGTGAAATATGTGTAAAAATGTGTTAAAGTCTAAAACTAAAACAAAAATAATAAATGGTTCTAGTGTGTGTGTCAATTTTTTTGAATTTTTTTTTCAATCTATGAGCATGTTTTTGAGTAAGAATAATATTTTTTGTAACGGCTTGGAAAAAATTCGTAAAGCAGGTAGCGTTATTTTTGGTTTCTAAAAATTCACTGATTGTAAGTACAAAGTTTAAAGAAAAGTTACCCATCCATTAAAGTTGCAGTTAAACAGACAGACAGACAAACGGACAGAATTGCAAGACTTTCTTTTGCCGGATAAATGTGGATTTGCTCTCAGTCTCATCGTCAATCGAATTTGCGATCTTTCATTTTCTTAAATATTTTTCATTATTTTTGTTTGTATCTCATACATTTAAGAGACGATGAGAGAAATTATAAAAAATAAAAAACTGCAGTGTAGAATGGCTACGAGATTTTACTTATTCCACATAATTCACACTGCGTAATAATTTGAAGATGAAAACGCCCTTCATCTAAGAAATTCTCAACTATTTTTGAGACAAAACAACTTAATTTTACTTACAAAAACCATAAATTTCCAAATAAGAGAGAGTATACAATACATGACCATGAAAATAATGGTTATTCATAAATTATTATTGTACAGCTATCTACTCGGAGATACTTTGCAGACAATCCCCATTTGGTCTAATATAGCCCAAAAAAAAAAAAAAAAAAAAAAAAGAATCTATCCTAAGGTCTTGATAAAAGCATCTAATGTATCCTTTTTATAAATTTCTATCATAATTTACAGTAATATTGCCAATCGAATTCAATAAACTCTAATTTCTACAAAGTCTTAGCTGGAAAATCGATGGAAAAAAATTAATGTTCCTATGTACTTTTGTTCGTTTGGCTTCACTGACTACCCCACTGCCTTCAGCCCATTGGTAGTGCCTAATTGAGTGAGACAAATGTCGAGTTGACACAGCTAATGGACTCCATATAATAGTCTATATACACTGTCAATAAACGTTCGGTATGTTAGTATTTGAAGGTCAAGGAATTTGTTGAAGTTTAAAGATTAATAGAATATCTTCAATTTTATTCAAAGATTTTTTCAAACATTGTAAAAAGAAAATACGAGTTAACTGAGGAGAAAAACTGTAATTAGACAAATCTTAACTCGATTTAAAAGAGTTTTAGATACTAGTCAACTGATCGCCGGGACGAAACGCAAATTTTTATGTACTAAAGACTGTTAAAAGCTATTTTGAGACTATACTTTTGTTTTATTTTAAAATCAAAGAGTTCGAATTAAGAAAAATATGAGCCCTGCAAATTACATAAAAATTGTCTGTACGCAAATAATCCGTTAGGCTCTAGTTTAATTGAACCACCAATTTCAAGAAGGGAATATACGATACAATTTCCAAAATGACTTTTTGATGCAAATGTCTTCTGTAAGGGTAGATGCATCTGTTATAGGCCTAAGAATGACGTAGAAAGCATTTTCGCTATCGATTAAGAAAGAAACAAATCCTGGGAATTATTTCTCTCTAAGAACTGATTTTTTTTACTTATACAAGGTGATTCACCTAAGGTGTGACAAATAGCTAGAGCGTATAGGTTGAGTTAAGACTAGAAAAAAATCATTTGGAAATGGGGGGTCTATTTCCCGCGTTCAGGCGGGAGAGGAAACTTTCAAAAAAATCGACTTAAAATAGAAAAAAAAAATCATTAAAAAACAACGGCAAAACACTCACAATGTTATACTTTACTTTTTTTAAAGCCGAAAATCTGTTCTGTTATTATTTTTTTGATTTAAATTAATTGAGAAAATAGTTTTTGAAATATTAATTTTTGAAACTCAAATTTTCAGTTTTAAGAAGGAAATAAATCCAAGCTTTTTAAGACGGTAGCCGTGGCGTGATGGTTAGTGCGATGGAATGTCATGCCGGAGGTCTAAGGTTCGATCCCCAGCCCCGCCACCTATTTATTTAAAAGAAAAAACGGCTACTGCCTCTTGCGAGGAATTGACAGATCCTCCAAGAGTATCTCCTGTCACAGAAAAGTGCCGCTCGTTAGCCGTTCGGATTCGGCAATAAACTGTAGGTCCCCTCCATTCCTGCAGACACGGACACAGGAATGGTTGAGAGTTGTAAGTCACTAGGCCCTAGTTCTTCATGAGCTGTTGTGCCATCAAATTTATATTTTTATTTATATCTGGCTCCCAGAAACAGATAGGAACAGATGGTGGTCTTTAAATCATCTGTAGGTTAAATACCCAGGAAATGAAAAATAAAGAAGATATTAAGTTTTTTTCGTCTCCTGAAAAATTAGGTCAAATGGAATTATTCCCTTCTCGAAAATTGTGGTTCAATTTGCAATGGACGCACCGACGCAAAAACAATAAAGACATATAAAGTGTTTGACTATACATTTTTGTGAAAAATACGACCAATAAATAACCAGCGGTGATATTGTAAATTCTGAGAAAATCTTGCTTACCAGCGTATGTTACAATTTCATAGAAAAAATCATTTACTTCAGCTGAACTACAATAATTTTCCCGAAAAAATGACGAATAACTGAAGTTTGCCCTAACTATGAGTTACAGTTCAAGGGTCCTTCACACTCAAAATCATGTAAGTAGCTATCGCATATTCATTTTAATAAATTTTCATTTAAACGTACATATTTCGATGGAAATTTTATTTTTTATAATTTTACAACAGATTTAACTCAGCTCGAAGCTTACAATCAAGCATATTTCTGTTTAACAATTATTAGGTATTATCTAAAATAATAAAAACTGAAAAATGTCTCCAAGTGTCAAAAAAATAAAAATGTAGTTTCGCATTGTGATGATGGGATAGGATAAGAGGAGTATTTATACGCTTGAAAACCCATATTCATCCAAAACGCCCACTTCAATAGAAAATATATTAAAATCAGAAATAGAGGATTTTGCTAGAGAAAACTACACATAACCGGTCTTCATGCGTATAGTTAGTTTGTCGGCTGTTGACAATGACATATGCCATGAATGTATATACCCTTTGACCCTAATAAAACATATTACTCTCCTTTTTTTTAACATTTCTGTCCTTGTGTCATCAAATGTCAAAATGTACCCTTTCTTAATATGTGACTTTTACCATTCCAAACGTACTTTTATATTCTTTATAAGGTCCACCGAAGTTCTTGGTTCATGGTTCATGAAATTTAGAAATAAATAAATAAAATAAATTTGGCGGCGCGACAGCTTTTGTAGAACCAGGACCTAGTTAGTGACTTACAACTCTGAACAAATCCTGCTTGCATGTTATTGTTAGGAATGGATAAGACCTTCACCAGTTTTCTTCCGAAACCAAACGGTTCATGTGAGAAGCACATATTCTTGACAAGAGTTAAGGCTCTGCCAAACCAACGCGAAATATTCGGAGCGACGACGAAACTTTCGAGTCTCTAAATTTATTTGCATGGTGATAAATGAGCCGTCACAGATTCGTACCGAATGTTTCGCGCCGGTTTAGGAGAGTCATTACTCTTGAAGGATTTATCAATTCCTCGCAAAGGGCAGTCGCCGTGTTCTTAGGTGGAAGAAGCTGGGAATCGAACACAGACTGAAGGCCTAACAGTCCTAGTATTTGATGAAGTTTACTTATATCTAATTTACTGCTCCAGAAAAAAAGATCAATTTAAACGAGTTTTTTCATCCTATAGCCTTGGCGGTTTCAAAAACTGACCTGCCTACTCTTTCCATAACGATTAATTTCATGGCCCCATAGTTTATTATTAAAAACGTACTTCTGCTTCATCATACCGCTCATTATGAACCTTTTATTAAAATTTTTATTATTTCCAATTTATGTATATTCACAGTTACAGCATTTTTGACTCTCATTCCCATCATGTCACTTAATTATATATCGTCCAAAATCAGCAACTGGAACTTAAATTAGCATATTACTTTGCTATTGACACCATAATAAATTACAAACTGTCCTCCTCCATTCTCGCTATATACTGATACCTTTCCCTAAACAAAGGATCTATATTTTAAAGAATGAGTTTTTCATCATAACTTTCATTACAAAATCGACCGTCGTCATCACGACAACACAACACGCGATGGTAAGAGCTTCCATTTCACAACCCAATAATCAAGAAAAATGTCGAAGCACGCCTCTTAATTCCAAAAATGTTTATAAATTACCATCGAACCCCAGCTCAAAACCATAAATAATAATACATTTAATTTGTTAAAATAATAAAAAAAAAAAAAAATCAAGTTGAGTTGGACGACATGATGGAGGTGGGTATATGATGATGGGGCTTATAAAATATCACCAAGCATCACTTATTGGACCAACATTTTATTGGCCTTGCCATGGGGCTATTATAATGCGGAGAGATGTCATATTGTCTGGTGAAATGGACCAGTAATTGGGGCCAACATCGGAAGCATATCCCAAGCAAGAGCAATAGCCACACAACAACAAACAACATCCTTGTGCGGCAATTCATCAATTCATCAAAATGATAGATATCCATAAATTTGTGTAGTGTCATCATTCTAAGAGAGTTAATGACTATTTTGTTTTAAGGGATTCACACGAAAGGCTCGGTTTTGAGCTGAATTAATGTTACTCGATGAGTGGTTGGGATGTTTAAGTTAGATCTAAATGATGAGTGGACACTTGGAACTTTGACCGTAGAGACATGGAGACAGTATGGACAGGACATTGGGCATGGAAAGCCATTTAGATTAAGAGCTATAGTAGTTTATAGAAGAGGTTTAAGTCACCTACTCCAGAGTCCAATACCAAATATATATGAATAATAATAATTGAGGTGGATACAACATACAAATGGGGGATGATTTATATGAAAGGATTCATCTGGAGTAGTTTTGAAGATGATGACAGCTCCTGTTATGTTCGTGGGTGTATATATTTTCCATAAAGACCGAACCAAATGTGTGTTGTGGACAGCTTTCAAAATAAAGAAGCATTCAACTGATAATTATGTTAGAAAAATGTTCCAATACATTCTATAAATATTAAGGTTTTGTGAGACACGTACATATATTTTTACTATATTCAAGGGGTAAATCTTCAACCTCTCAACTTAATTCAATTTTCTAAAAACACAAAAGCCCCTTTTTTGTTATCTTTTTCAGCAAAAACCTAAAACATAGTTTTTTTTTTCTATAACCTCCAGTTTCACAGTCAAATTTTAAACTTAAGATCAGCTGAATCTGAACTTAAGTTTAAATTTAAAGTCCAACTCCTTGGGTATCACAGCATAAACTAAATTTTCTCTGAGGCGCATGAGCAGTCAGCGCACTTCTTTCTTTTTTGTATTTCTTTTGAAGAGGAAAGAGAAACACATGAGCAAAGAACATGAGAAACATTTTTTCTTTAGGATGGATGGGAGAGCTTATATATTTTTGCCTCTTTTCTTTGCCTTTTTTGTATCAGCCAACATGTTTGGTCAATCCAGCTGAATTTGAAAAATGGACGCACAAATTAAAGAAATATTCATAATTGTATCCCACGAATTCCCTCTTGAGAATAAATAGTATTTTGAAAAAAATAATTAAAAAATCTCAAAAGTAGGTATACTAAAAACTTTTTGATTTTTTTTTTTACTTTTAAATGTTTGAAAACATATACCAAATTAAAAAGTTATAACAAAATCTATAATCTATATAAAAAAGCCTTACCAAAAAGCTGTAGATAAAGGGATAATTTTGGGAAAAAGTTGAAATAATTGCCTTGGTCATTAAAGGTACGAAGCTTAATCAAAATTATCGGTGCCATTTTTAAGATAATAACAAAATAAACGAAATCGTTGTATTATTCCAGTAACTGTAAACATCAGACTTTGCGCTAGATGCGGAAGTTCTGATTGTTTTCTGAGATTTTAATGATATTGGCCTCATTAAAAACCCAAGTTTTCGAGCTCGAGAACCGAACGCAAAATGGTCAGCCTTTGGTTATTTTACCCTGAGGGACTAGTTTTCGGTTATGACATGACTAAGTTCTACTGATTTCAAGTGATGATTTGATTTTCTTCAAATGGAGCTCAAAATCATCTCTGTAGCTCCAATAGTATACATAATACAACTTTCCAAAACTTACAAATTTTTCCGAACTCGCATAACTTTGTATTGTTTTGTGTGAATTTTATAATTTCAGTTTGAAAATTAATTTTTCAAAAACTGTCCATTGAAACAGCTTAGTTTAAAAATTACATTCAAGAATAGAGTCCTGGCTTTAAGAAAAGGTACCTATATAACTTTGTACTTGACGTTATGGTTGGATTTTAAATGGTCTTTTTCTATTTCAAGTCAATTTTCTGAAAAATTGATCCTCCCAGATTAAACGGAAGGATGTAGAATACTAGCCCAAGAAAATAAGACTTTCACTACGAAAAAATTCCGACTTTCCAAAAAGTACCTTAAATTTGGACCGGGGTTAAAATTTTTACGGGGGGGGTGAAAGGGGTTGAATTTCAGTTTTTCGCTAATATCCCAAAAACTATCAGTGTTTTTAAAAAAAAGTGAAGGCAAAAGTTGTAGCTTATGTAATTTTACATTAAAAATGTTACGACACTTTTTTTCCGTACAATCAATAGGTTTTGAAAAAAACGTGCACCAACTTTGTAGTGCACTGGATTTATTGAAAAAAATTTATTGAAGTTGCATGCTTTAACGGGCAAATATTTTGTTATGGTATGTGTTTGGGAACATCTCCACATTATAAAAAAAAAATTGTCGGGGTCGTAGGGGCTAGGAAAAAGCAGCCATATTGAAACAGCTCGCCTGGATTTTTTCTGTAACAAAATGGCCAATGAAAAACTTTAAGGGAATCAAAATACCTACAAAATGAATTAATAACAATCTCTGGGACTTTTTTCATCTTTAAGTTATAGCTTGTCAAAGTTCACCTGCATGTAATGGGGTTCAATAGTGTGTTTAGCTTTGAGACATCCGTCCTGCCTCTCCTGTGGCACTTACTGCATCAAAACTTATGACAACTTTGTCGAACCAAGTACACCAACCAAAACAATTTACAAAATTTTCGCAACTAAAATCTGAAATGCTTTAAATTATTTCGAGTTATCTGATGGTAAGATAACCCCAAAACTGTCAAAAATGTCAAATTTCTATCAATTTTGAACATAACTGGTATTAAAAAAACTAATTTAAAAAAAAAAAAATCGAAAAAAATCAAAAAGAAAAAAAAAAATTTATAATCCATTCAGAATATTTCGTAAAATTTTGGACTTTTACTTGATACATTTTGTGTCTTCATAATCTGCATTGAAATCACTTTTATGCAAAAATTCACTTCTAAATACATACTTTTATTTTAAACTATTTAAAACTTTTATTCTACTAAATTCATAACTGTAAAATAGTTTTTTTTTTATATGAATTTTGAGTTTTTGTGCCCCATTTTTTTGACCTGAATTTCAAAAACAAGGAATTATGGAGAAACTGAATTTAGTAAATGTCTATATCATAACGTGTGTCAAATTTTTTTCATTTTTGTCAAGAATTCGCGTGGGAAATGACTTTTTCACAAAAATTCAACATTAATGGACCACTCTTTTAGACTTATCCAACGTATTTTTATACATTTTTCTTCCGGTCACGGAATTGCTTTTAAATTAATTGAGACCATAACATCTTACCCTAAAAAACAAGTAAAAATTAATTTCCAATGAGTATAAATATTTAGAAACCGTAAAAAATGTTAAATCTAACTCTTAACATCTGTAACGGTAAAACACACAGGTTTTTTTTTGAATTTTTTCAAAACCCGAAGGGGACGAGAAAAAAAATCAGGGCCAAAGCTTAGCTCAAAAAGAACACACAAACTCCTTTTGACAACTCAGACTCTTCTCTGAACTAAACATATAAACATATTTTAATACACAAATACAGTCTAAAATAATGCCTCTTCGAATTTTCGCTTTTTTAACTATTAATGATTTTTTAATGCTTGGAAAATTATTATTATTTACTAAAATAAACAAACAAAAATTAAAAAAAAAAAAAAAACTGTAGGCATCCATATAGCGTAAATAGATCCTTATTCTTTATGCACCCATTTTCCCGTTTCTTTATTTTAAATTTCAGGTGACAGTTTTGAGAGGACTAACAATAAAGCAATGGCACTTGAACACTAAAGTCTAAAGAACATTGTTACCATGAGCAATATATCTACATATAATAGTTTCACAAGCAAGATGTTTTCCCTGCACTCGACCTAATAACAATCCTTATGATTTGTATTCTATAACTACGAGTATACATACAAAGATGATATCTGCAGGAGCTTGCACCATGCACCCTATGTAGGACAAACAAATTTAGCTCCGAAATATATTGGCTAAGGTAAGGGACTAACGTATATTTGACAATACAATAGGTATCATAATGCCCAAGAATATGTCCATATATTTAGTGTGATGCTCATGATAGAGTTCTTCAGTGAAAAAATGGAACATATATTAATTGAGATTTCAGGCAGAAAATGGTCATTGTTGTGATGTTTTTCAAGTTCATTTGAGTTATTGTACGGGTGGGGCAAAAGGTATGAACCGGAGCACTCTTGAAGGCGAATTCTGAAGTTTTCAACCGCTCTTTGCACATTTCGATGGGTATTGCAGTAACTTCCTCTCTGATTCTGTCCATAAGTTCTTTCAGGGTATGTGGACGACGTTAAATAACTTTTTCCTTTATGTACCCCCAAAGAAAAAAATCACAAATGTTGAAATGCTGTCGGAAGACTCTCTGCATGGCGATAACAGAATGGCCATTTTCAACAGCAAACCCACGATGTTCTCCCGTCCCAATCATGGTTGCTACTGATAATTAGACTCTCTCACTGCCACAACGAGACCCCTCCCCTTTTCCCACCACAACCACAGGCCGAGCGCCAGCGGGTCAAAACCGGTTCATACATTTTTCCCCATCCTGTATTAAAGATAAGAAACAGTTTCATATTTTTAATATGCAAGTTGCATGCTAGATGCACGCAGGTTACGTGAAAATTTAATTTCAAGTTTTCTTGCATGCATCTTTCATGAAAGATTTCTTACATTAAAGTTTACCAACGTGATAGTTTACAGATTTCTTGCATGTTTATTTACTTTCATGAATCTTTTCCTGCATTATAGTTTTCTTGCATGAAGGTTTTTTTGCCTAATTTTAATTACTTCACTGTATTGAGCATATACTGTAAGTATATCTAATAGTAGGATCATACATAGTAATTTAATTTGTATAAAAGTTTTTTGATTTTACCTTAAAGTCTAAATTAATGCTTGGATCTTAAAAAAAAAAGCTTGTAAAAATTGTTCAGAATAACAATTGTGAGGATGTTTGTTCACTTCGTATTATTTATCATTTCAGAATCATTGCAAAAAATGATTGAATGAAAACTTGTATAATAGCTGCCATAAATAACAAAACCTATTCTATTCAGGTTCGAAAGAGAAAAAAAGGAATAATGTGTATCAATCACATAAAATAAAACTAACATTGTGATCTACTTTACCCGTGATGTGTTCTGTTCAATGCATTATGTCTTTATTCCTCGTCTAAGCCTATTCAAATCTGCCACAAATTACAAATTGATATAGGCCTATTGTTGCAATAAAAGAAAAAAGGAAAACTCATCAAACTATCTGAGCAATCAGACTAATCTATCTTTCTTTTGGATAATACTCGTACGAGTATAAACATAGAGGTAGGTAGTCCATTATTATTAACGCCTGTCTGAGTGGAGACTTGATATTCTAAATAATTAATTTGCGTTTCACCAATCACCACAGAAACACCCAAACCTAAAACATTTGCTTAACAACTGTCTTAACACTTTATATCACCCTTGACCTTCTTTTACTAATACAAATGTACACTATACAGGGTGGTAATTTAATTGCACTATGAAAGCTAATTGGAATATGGTTTCTGAGAAAATAAAATGCACGACTGAATCGCACGAATTTGTTCTTGTTGCAAAAGTTTTTTCAAATTTTAAAGATAGATTTAAGCTGGGATATACACATTTCTCGTGTGGTATGTTGTGGAGTTTTGTGGACTGAATGCACTAATTAAGCGTGCTGTCTTATAAACTGGCATTTTTTATTTTTGATTATTCTGTTTTCAAGAGCATTGTTTTCTTTCCCCCCACACTAAACAAATATATCCTTCCGATAAAAACACATTTAAAATATACATAAACCACAACAGTGGTGGCAGATTACCCCAACCAGGAATAAATTAAAAAAAAATACTTTCAAGTACAATATAAAATTTTTATTCAAACATAACAATTTAGATATTTAATCAAAAAGAGAAAAAAACTTAATTCATAAAAAAATAAATATCTACATATTTACATAAAAAATTAAACTTGAATACAATTTAAACAAATCTCTTTACTATGTTCAGGGCATACAGAATATTGGCGTTTAAGACACGCAATACAGCTTTTGCGGTCTTGTTTCCTTAGACAAATTGCACATCGCGATTGCTTTTGCTGTTTCGGTGGGGACTCACCTAAACTGGACTCCATGGTGTGTCTACAACCCCCTTTATGCCTTCAATTTTTACATATACATGGAATGGATGGAACCCCAATGCATACCTTTGGCCCTCCCACTAAAAAAATATAACCTATCGCCAGGACTACTCATCACCAACTGACACCTGAGATATTAAATGATATTAAAAACTGCAGAAAGGGGAACAAAGCAAAATTAAAATTAAAGTTAAAATAAAAATACCTGGGGTGGTAGAGCACCCCTCGTGGTCGGAAGGAAATGTACATATATACCCGTATTTCTACATAAAATAATTTGAGGAATATATTAAAAAAAAGAATGAAATATGTTCTTTAAAGCGATAAAAAAGCGGTTTTCTTAAAAAATAATTTTTAATAAAAATCTGTGTACCTACATATAAAATTTCTTGAAATTTTTTAGAAACAAATTGGTCAAACTTAAAACGACTAAGGAATAATTTTTTTTATGAAAATCGGTTGAGACATTAATCACGAGAAAGTCGAAAATAAAATTTAAAAAAAACTGTTTTTTGCTAGGTACCGTTAATAACAGTTTTTTGTAGGTAAATAAGTTTCCGACAAAATGCAGAAATATAAGTACACACAAAATTTAATCAAAATCGTTAGAGCAGTTTTCAAGATAGTTAACATTTTTAAAAATGGTTGCGTGGCAAGTACCGTTATTTTTTGAGCTAAAATAAAAATCTCGATTTTTGCTAGAGAATCAACTAAAAATCGTGATTTAGTGATTTAGGCTGTGAGTCGAGGTACAGGCAGCGTTGCCGAAATGGCATAGTTGTGACTTTTTGACACGATGATTTCCTTGTGGCACGGTGGCACGAAAAAGTTCAATATGGTAGGTACGTTTTTTTATTCCCATTATTTAACTTAAAATGAAGCAAATTTCAACAAAATTCAATGGAAAATGTTCCAAATTTCGTAAAAAGTGGGCATAAACACATAATTTTTGACAATGCTCTATTCGTGCAAATGATTTTCATTGAGTTTTGTTACACACCGTAATAAAATTAATTACAGGTTTTTCAAGAAAATATATAGAAGAATTTGTGATTTTTTTATGTGGCACTAAAATTGGCACGTTTTTTCAGAAAATATGGCACGTTAATTTTATTTCGGGCGGCAATACTGGTTACAGGCAGACTTTCAATACAGACATACAGAAAAACAGACGGAATTGATAGACCCACTTTTTTCGTTTTTTCTGTCATCGTATAATGTCAAGTTTTATCGAAATCCAAAACTTGCTCTATAATACTGGCGTGTTAACTGAAAATTACGTATCTACATTTTTTAGGATTATACTAGTAATATTTTTTATAAAAAAAGAATGTGTTTCGATTGTTTCACTGCTAAAAAAGCGATATACAGCTTAAGTTGTCAATAAAAACCATCCCAAAGACTTCAGCTACGTCAATTTCAGTTAACACGGCAGAATAGGTACCATCATGTCTATATCGGAAGTCAAAATCACTGGATGTCCAATTACTGAAAATGACTAATTTTTGTGACGATCTAATAGCCTTTCAATGTTGTACTTTTGTCGGATACCTATCCCACAAATAAGGACCTTATTGAAGAAATACCATTTTCTGAAAATAGTTATGACTTATTTTGACCAATTACTGCCATTTATTATGACATCCTTTTTTTTAGTGCCAAATTTATGCGCTGTCATTTTCCGCAAGCTTCAGCATCTTAATCTTGATGATCCGATCCGATTTCTACATACCTGCCTGAAAATATTTTTCGCAGAACGAATCTTAAAACACCCTGCATTTGCAATCAAATGTGCTTCATTTTGTATCCAATGTTCGTCCAAGGTCGAACTTTGCATTATAAGACTGATCCAACACTCAAGCAATAATGTATGACAGTTTTATCCCCAAAACAACCAAACTATCTAATCCCTGTCCCCCTATTGAATGTCCTTTCTGTATCTCGTGCCATTTCATTCTTATTGCTCAGGTCAGCTCCGGATTATGTGTGTAACAGCTAGGGAGGTCATTTGAATTTGATTAAGTGATTATGGCTACATTTAAGACATGTACCATCGACACAACCCAAACTCCAATCTAAACAAAAACCACACCACCAACAATAGGTATGGTATAGTGAGTGGCTTCTCCCAATTCCGCAATGGAATTTGAGACCATTTAATCCTTGCGATTCGAAGGAGAGTGTCTTTGGTAGCTACTTAAAGTGCTCTTGACTCGAACTAAATTCACCCGCTATGCTGATTTTGTATACATCTCCTCTCCTTTGCCAAGAAAATAGAAAACACAACCCAACACAGCATGGCAGCAGTATAGCAGTAGCAGCATGATTATTGTATCACATTTACGTGTAAATTAAATGCCCAAAAACAGATGTCCTGAGAAAATCCTTCGAGTATTTGTTTCCATAAACACGGTCTTTCTTCAGTTGGTGATATCTAGTTCAAGCAGGAACAGAAGAAGGAGGGTTGATGTTTCTTGGCACAAGTTTTGTGTCAGTCGATATGCTATGAGTGTAGAGAGTGTAGGATATTCTAACTTCTTGCCCCTGTGGGGAGTCATATCGTTATTCGTGCATTTTGTTGAGCTTTTGTAAGTATGGTATGAATGAAATCCTTAAATGATGTTTAATTCATGATGTCGTCCTTAATGTGGCTGTATACACTGTATGTATATTGCAGCAGGCTTCATTGGATTTTCTTAAGTGTTTATGGGTGGACAAAATTTATCGGAATGAGTGAACTGAAGGAACAGGCATAAGGGTAATCGGTAATAGAGGTAGCCCTCTTCTTTCGTTATTCGTGTTGTTCCTATACACAAACATAAATATACATTTGGTTGTGCTTTCAGGCAAAAGAATTTATGCAGGATAACTGATCGAAGTTCTCTGTCTATTCACAAAGAGGAAATTGCAAGGATTATTGCACATTGAAATTAGATACACTTGGCTGAGAAAATTATGAGAGCACTCAGAATATTTGTCGATTATTTGAAATTCATATCAACCCATCAGCATGCCGGAAATGGGTCAAAGCCACTGAAATTAAATTAGTTGCAGCTTAACGACGACGACGAGACGATGATATTGATGCTAAAGAAAATTTAAGTGAACAAATTAATTTTTGCTCAGAAAGGAATTGCACATTAATGTTACGTTACATTTTTTGAAATTTCGATACGATCTACCTATTTTCACCAATATATACAGGGTGATTCACATAAGGTATGAAAAAAAGCTAAAGCGTGTAAGTTATGTTAAGATAAGAAAGAAATCGTATGGGAGGGTGTCTATTTCCCCCCGTTTAGCCGGGAGGGGCAATTTTCTTAAAAAAATGACTTAAAACAGAAAAAAAAAATTTAAAAAAACAACGGTAAAACTTACAATTATGATATGATATACCTTTTTGTTAAGCCAGAAATTTCTTTTTTTTATTTTATGTCTTAGGGAATAGTTTTTGAAAAATTAATTTTCAAGCTTAAAATTTTGAAAAAAAATGAAAAAAAAATTCAAACTGATTTTTTTCAATATTTTACGTAAGCACTAATTTTGTTTTCAAAATTCAATGTTTTTATTGAATTATTGTAGTCAAAACCAGAAAACCGAATGCTAAAATGTCTTTTAGTTTTTGAGAAAATTAAAAAAAATGGGAAGGGCAATTTTCTAAAAGAATTGACTTACAGAAAAAAAAATTATTAAAAAACAACGGTAACGGTTAAAATGACATGCTTACTTACTTTAGATGGTGCTCACAGCCCAGGATGGACTACGGCCTCAACCAACAAGCCCCACCAGCCAGCTCGGTCCCTAGCTAGCTGCCTCCAGTTACGCACTCCAAGTTGGTTGAGGTCGTTTTCCACTTGTGTGCGCCACCTAAGGTGGGGTCTTCCTCTGCTGCGCAGACCGTCAGGGGTAGATTCGAAGACTCGTCGGGCTGGTGCGTTGGTGTCCATACGCTCCACGTGTCCCAGCCATCTCAGCCGCTGAATTTTCAGCTTCTTGACCAGGTCGACGTCGCTGTAAAGCCCGTAAAACTCGTTATATTAAATCTTCTCCTCCATACTCCATCGATACAGACTGGACCGAAAATCACCCGAAGAATCTTCCTTTCAAAGCACCCAAGCAGATTCTCATCCATCACATGCTATACTTATTTATTCAGCCATAAATCTCAGCTTGTATTTCGTTCTCAAGCTAAGTTGTTTTTGTGAACAGTTTTTCAAAAATGAATTTTCAAACTTCAATTTTTGAAGCAAAAATATTAAAAAATAGTGTTTGGAAGTGATTTTGTTCAAAATTTGACGTTATTAAGTAGTATTTTTGTTTTTAGTATTTAATGCCTCCATCAATATTTAGTCAAACACTCCCCTCCCATACGATTTTTTTCTTATGTCTTCCCAACCGACACGTTCTAGCTTTTTGTCACACATTAGGTGAATCATCCTGTATATATACGTAATATCTATAGAATATGTGTACTAAGAGATGTGTGTGTTAGAAAAAACAGTAGTCTCTCGATAATGTGAATTACCAATAATGAAAAATTCTCTAAAATGTGAACCGCCGAAACTTTACATTGTCATCTCTATAATTTGAATTTTCGAAATTTTTCTGACTCTAAAATGTAAATTTCTGTTGTAAATTTTTTTTTATATTTTTCTTTTTTTATATTGCTAATTTATCGTGCAATATTAGAGACTTAATAACTGTTATTATTTAATAACTGTTACTTATTATTTGTCTGACATATTTTAAAGGTCTTGAATGCAGCTGCGGTCAAGAGAGTGTCGCCTGCCAGTTTTGTAGGTAGATTTTGATTTTTCAATCAGTATCTAAGCACTGAAAAAAGTTCCAGTAATGTGAATCCCTCGAAAATCCCAAAACGCCTTTGTTTTAATTAGTTCACATTATCGAGCGACTACTGTATTATGAAAAGGTCATTAAACTTCACACGACCCTACAATGACTAAAAGACAACAAAATATTTGTGTCGAAGGAAGTAAAATTTTAGTGAGATATAATTCGCAATTGATTTTACTTTTTTTAAACAACAAACTCTGACTTAACTCACATAAAGACTTATTTTGTCGTAAGAGGGGTTTTCTATTTAAAATATATAAAATGAAGTGCAAAGCTGTTATGTACAGATTAAAAATCTAACTGATAAAAAAAGCACGTATACGCCACAGTGACTCTGTTAATGCTTATTTTTTTATTATTTATTTTAAGGGAGGGTTCTGTAATGTTATACTTATGTAAATACTAAAAACAGGCAAAGATTAATTAAGATGATGTTTTCACATCTTTTCCTTCTTATATCCACATGTAATAGATTATAATGAAATTTTTAGAAAATAGAGAATGACATATTTTTTTAATTTTTTCAAAGCCTACCTGCTGCAACATCCCTATAACATACATACTCACATATAGTTTAAACTTTTTGCATTTGAAATTATATTTGTTGTAGGTATATTAAAACAAGCATATTTTCTGTGTGGTACAGGGCGATACAACGTTCGCCGGGGTCCGCTAGTTCAGTATAAATGTGTCTTATACTGTGAAATGTAGATATAATATCTTATACGTATTGTTACAATTCACGACTTTATGTTAACATTTATAGAATATTCTTACATTCCTTTCCATCTATTTTTAATTAAAATAAAAAAACTTTGATTTTTTTGAATTTCAAAATACCTTCAGTTTTATAAAAAACCCAATTTTGAATTTAAGAATATACTGAAACTTTTTTTTTATGAAAAATCTATACAAAATTTGTAGTCCAAGTTGAGGTAAAGCTAATCGTCGCCTGTTGTTTTGTCCCATACGCCATTGGTACTATTTCGAAAAGAACTTGGTATTCAAAAACCGTGTGATAGGATTTTTTTTACCCAAAGTTCTACTTATAATGAGTTCTCCTACCAAATTTGAAAATGTTTTGCTTAACCGTTAAGAAGTTACGCTAATTTACGTAAAAGTCAACTTTTTCACGTGTGTCCCATCTCCTATATTTTGTTACTGAAAAGTTTTCTTATACAGGTGGGACACAAAATTGTTTTTGTAATACGTGTTAACAAATGATTTTATCCAGAATCGTAGATAATAAAACGCAGCTGCTGTAATTGATGTGGTACAAACCAATACTAAATTTTGTTTTGCAATCAGTGTCCCACAAACACTGTTTTTCTTTAACACATATGCACGTGAGATAAACCAATTCTCTAAAAAAAAAAATACGGAAAATTGTGTCCCAAACGCCAAAAAATGGTACAAAACAATTTTACAAACCGTTGATTTTCCTGGATATGGGACAAAGTCGATGCTCAATATCTCAGGATTGGTAGTATACATAGCGCAAATCGGGTCACAGATTTAAAAAGAGCATACCAAATTACAAAAGAATTAGTCCCTAACTCAAAATCCACAAAAGTGGGGTATGGGACAAAACAATTCTCAGGCGACGATTTCGTAAATAGATGAAAGCAACAATTTATTTTAATTTCGTGGGGTAAAATGGACTGTTTTTTTTTTTTAGAAGTTTGAGTTTTTTTTTGCAAAAATATTAAAAAGAAACATTTTCTCAAGACCAATAAATTTTGAGAAAAAAACATATTATTTGCTTTCAGATTTCTTCAAAAAAAAGGTGTTTCAAGCGCAACTTAAAAAAAGACTCTGCGTGACCGAAGTATCAACACCAGCAAAAGGCTCCATCCCTGACAGACCGCGCCGTATAAGCAGTTATTAGATAGTTAATTTTTTTTAAGACACTTCCAAAATAATGGACTAAGCGGTTTTTGTATCTACTCTAGGCCGACAATATTGATGAATCATTTTTTGCCTTTTATACTTTGCTATTTTTTGCAACAAAAAATGATTATTGCATAAAATGGAAATAAAATACGACAGCAATAATTGCATTTACAAAACAAAACGCTTTTCTAAAAATAAAATAATATTATTAATTAACTTATTCTTTTATGCTTAGGTTTGAAACCTTTTCCTGCAGTAATAACAATTTTACAGTCCAACAAATATCTCAATAAAAATATTGAAACTTTTATTTCCAGTTTTGCATTAAGCTTTCCCCAAAAGTAATATTCTTCAATGATCCTCCAAACAGGTCCTGCTTCCTTCTCTTTTATTACCAATTAACTGTTCAAAAGTAATTAGAACCAAAATACCAATGTACCTACAATAAGAAGTATAGTATTTGTAAGTATCTAGCATCTGACAAGCGCAGTATTCCTCTTTATAGGACAAGAAAAAAAAAAAAAAACTGAATGAAAGAAACCATTGTACGACAATATTCTTAAATAAGATTCCTTCTTCAAGCTTATTTTTATTTTTTTGCTTTTTATTTTTACTTCTCATTCTCAATTTCAAGGAATCAACTCAAGTGGACATAAAATCCACAGACAGACCCAACAGATTGCACCTTTTCTCAATGCTGCCGCAAGGAAAAGACACTAACATAAGATGCCCCATCAATGTAAGAGCCTCTCCTCATGGTTTTGACCATTTCTAGGATTTTAATGAAAACAATTTGCACTCACATTCTTAAGTAGGTAAAATGTGCTTCAACACAGCAAAAACACTAAAATTAAACTCCTTTTACACCCCCAGAGTTGATCACAATACTTACTCACACACACCCAGACAAACACACACTATAATATAATACCCAAAGAAGTTTAGGGACTCTCAACTTCAGTGCTTTAGTTTTTGGGTTCCAAAATTGTACATATATCTAAAGATAGATACTTTTTTTCCACAAGAAAACAAAAGTCGACAAAAAAAAAAGATGCGACAGAAAGCGATATAAAAACCCTACTACTAAGAGCTAAATTGGCTCGAGTTTTAAGGGTTAAAAATTAGGGTGCTCATTTTTCGGGGCCATTTTTCTGTGTTTCTTTTTGCATGATACTAAAAATACCATCTTCTCTTTTAACGAACAACAATTCTCAGATTGCGTCTGTGAAAAATGGAGAAATAAAAGTACATGAAATGCGAAATTGACTGAAATAGAACAAAGAATTCGCATGTCTTTTCGTCTCTTAGCGCAGAATAATGATTATTGGGGCTTATTTCACCAGGAAGTTTTTTCGTTGAATTATAATTTAATATTTTACTTGATGAATTCAAGAAAAAAAAAGATATAAAAATTATCCATAAAAACTTTTGAAATACAGAGCTTTTTAAGTATTTTAATATTTTGTTAAAGAAGGATAGGTAGATTTATCACACCAATCCTATAATAAACCAAAAGAGACTGGGTGCATTCCCTATTGAAAATTCCTATGTGATGTGTTGTTAACTGTCAGAAATTGAGTGCGCCTACAATTTTTGAACGGCTAAAATGATATGTACTGTTGCAAAAATTCAAAGGATTGCTGAAATTAAATCCGATTAAATAATAACCACCAGAAAAATGTATAACCTTTCTAAAAGAGCAGCACAGGAAGAAGAGCGTGACTTTATTGAAACTTGTAGGTTAAACACCAAAACTGAATTTACATTTTTACAGTAGTAGATTTTCAATGTCATATTTGACACTTCACATCATGGGATGCGTTCCTTGGTGCAACACCCTTCCCCTCTCGAACGAAAGCATCTCTAGATGACCCAGCCATTTGTGTTTTTACCACGGTAGGGCGCCAAACGATCCACATGGACTATCTTCGGTTTGGTTCGAGGTGTCTTCTGAATTTTTGCGGTTACGATCCACATGGACTATCTTCGGTTTGGTTCGAGGTGTCTTCTGAATTTTTGCGGTTACGTCGGTTATCATCTGCATTATTCGATAAGGACCATCCCAAGCTGATTCTAATTTAGGGCAGCGACGGATCTTCCGCTTCGGATTGTGGAACCAAACAAATTGACCCACCTGTAAAATAGAAAAATTTGATGAAATATCGTACCTCTTCTTCATTCTTGCAGCAGCTTTATGCATTTCTTCTCTGGCGTTTTCATGAATGATCGATAGACTTTGTTGTAATTCTTTTGCATAGCCAGTCACATCGTACTCCTTATCAGGCAAACATCCAAAGAGTAAGTCGGGAGGTAGCTTCATTTCTTTTCCAAAGAGCATGCAGTAAGGTGATTCCTTGATGGAATCCTGTTGAGCAGCACGATAAGCCATAGCGAATAAAGGCAACAGATCATCCCAATCATCCTGAGCATCGTTGATGAATTTCGATAAGTAATGTAGGATCGTCCTGTTCATCCTTTCCACTAATCCATCAGACTGCGGATGAAGAGGTGTGGTACGTGTTTTGTTAATTCCCAGAAGCATCATTACATTTTGAAAAACATCTGCTTCAAAGTTCCTCCCTTGGTCTGAATGGAGCTCGCTCGGTACACCAAAACGAGTAAAAACCTGGTTAACTAGGACTCGAGCTACTGTATCCGCAGTTTGGTCTTTAATTGGTAAGACTTCGACCCATTTCGTGAAATAGTCCATAAAAACTAAAATGTATCGATTTCCTTCCTTCGAAATTGGCAGCGGACCAAGTACATCTACCGCCACTCGTTGGAAAGGTTCACCCGCGAGATAAATTTGTAAAGGCGCCTTTGTTTTATTTTTCGGACCCTTTTTTGAAGCACAAGTATCACATTCCATGCAGTATATTTCAACATCTTTTCGCGCATTAATCCAATAAAACCGACTTCTTAGTTTTTCGAAAGTTTTCCCCGCTCCAAAATGGCCACCAAACGGAGAATCGTGAAACATTGACAAAACCTCCATTCTCAATGGTTTTGGTACGATTGGAAGAAGGCGCTCAGCTCCCTTTTTTTTAACAGGTATCCATCTCTTGCAAAGGATGCCATTATGCAGTTCCAATGCGGCGTACTGAAGCCAATACGCTTTTAAAATATTGGACTCACCTGAAATATTCTGCCAAGGAGGTCGTTTGCTATCTTTTATCCACTGCATCACTGTAGAAAGAACCTCATCATTTAATTGGACAATTTGCAATCGATCGGGGGAGATGTCACTCTTAATCTCGATGACAGCAAAGGTTTTGTAACAGGAATGTTGTTCGTTCATCTTCTCCTTATTTTCACAATGCGGACATCCAGCTTCGATACAAGGGCGCCGAGAAAGTGCATCCGCATTTAAGTGTAACTTTCCTGCTCTGTGCTTGATTTTAAAATCGTACTGTTGCAGCCTCTCGAGCCAGCGAGCTAGCTGGCCCTCTGGATTTTTGAATGAAAGCAGCCAATTTAATGCAGCATGATCTGTTCTGATTTCAAACTCACGACCATATAAGTAAACGTGGAAATTTTCAATTGATTTGATCATTGCAAGAAGTTCTTTTCTCGTTGTGCAGTAATTTCTTTCCGCTCTACTCATCGTTTTGCTAAAGTAGGAAATTACAACTTCCTTACCGTCTTGAAGTTGAGACAATGCGGCCCCTAGGCCAAAATCACTAGCATCAGTATCCAGGAGAAAACTGCAGTCCGAGCGTGGATGACCTAGAATTGGCGGTGAGATTAAGAACTCTTTCAGGGACTCAAACGATTTTTGACATTCATTACACCATGAAAATTTGACCTTTTTCTCAGTCAATCGATGAAGAGGGCGAGCAACATTGGAGAAGTGGGGGACAAATTGCCGGTAGTAGGTACAGAGACCTAAAAAACTACGCACCTCCGTTTGGCTTGTCGGTCTTGGCCAATTTTCTACAGCTTCCACTTTTGAGGGGTTCGGCAAAAGACCATTTTCTGAAACTAAGTAGCCCAAAAAATTGACTTCCTTCTGAAACAGTTTGCATTTGTTCGGGTTTATCTTGAGCCCTGCCGTTTTCATGCGAGTAAGTACAGAACAGAGATTATTAAGCATTTCATCAAAAGTCTTACCATGCACCAAAATGTCATCGAGGTATATCAGGCAAGTTTCCATAGGCAGACCTCTTAGGACAGATGACATCAAACGCTCGAACGTTGCCGGTGCATTCGTCAGGCCAAAGCTCATGACTGTGAATTGCCACAATCCATCTCGAGTAACAAACGCCGATTTCTCCTTGTCGTCTGGATGGAGTTCTACTTGCCAATAGCCCGACTGGCAATCCAAGGTGCTAAACCATTTCGACCCCGAAACGGCGTCCAGTGTATCGTCGATGCGTGGAAGAGGAAAGGAGTCCTTGATCGTTACATCATTTAATCTGCGATAATCCAAACAGAAACGAGTAGATCCATCCTTCTTCTTCACCATAACAATCGGTGATGCCCAAGGGCTTTCGGAGGGCTCAATGAGTTTGCGTTCAAGTAGATCGCTTATGATTTTCTGCGACTCCACTTGCTTTGCTAAAGGCAATCGGCGTGGTGGCTGCTTGATGGGCTTTGCATTACCTGTGTTAATTCGATGTTTCGTCACATTAGTTCTACCCAAATCCTCGGGGGTTGAGGAAAACGCATCACAGAAATTCAAAAGCATTGTCTTGACCAAGCTTATTTCAGAGTCTGTCAAATATGTAAGCCCTGTTAGCAGTGCCGATAAATGTTCTGGCAATAAATACGCATCAAAATCAAAATGATTATCCAATGTCACTTCTTCGAAGGTGGCAACGCGGGTGGCAGATGGCACTCTCACTGCATCATAACACAAGTTGACGACTCGCACAAAAACTTTACATTCATTACTACGATTGATTGATTTACCAATGCGCATTCCTTGCGGTAAATTAGATAGCAATGGACTAACCATATCCTCACTTACAACAAATCTATTTGCTTGTGTGGCAACGAAAGTCTCTGTCCGTGCCGGAATGATAAGCTGGTCCGATGTAGTAAGAAGACTAGCGGAGACATTTTTGATGACGTCATCATTTAGAACAGGGGTTTCTGTTATCATTGGAATGTTGGTATTTGCAATACGAATTAAATTTTCACGAAGGTTCAGAACACACTTGGAAGCCCTTAGGAAATCAATTCCAAGAATGCCCTGACAATTAGGTGGGAGCTCAAAATCGACCACCAAAACTTTAACTCGACGGCAAAATTTTCCAAGACGAACCACAGTACGCCACACCAAAGAGACATTTATTGTTTCCCCACTCACGGTCTTGATCGAACTGGTATCTGATTGCAGATGAGCATTACCGGGAACAATTCGACGACTAATGAGTGTAACAGAAGATCCAGTGTCTACAAGAAGCTGGCACGGCACATTCCCCAGAGTCACCGAAACAAGAAAGCCCCGTTGTAAGCTCTCTGCACACACGTTAGAAATTTGAGGGCTGTTTGAAGCCGCCACCGTTTGCCCTTTTACGATGGCGGTGGATCGTTTCCCGAAAATGAAGAGTGGGGAGATGATTGTTGGCTTTGCCATGCATTTTGTCTCCTCGTTTGCTGATGATGTTGACGTTGATTAATTTCATCTTGCTTTTCTGATTCATTTTCGATGTCTACAAAACGAGAATAATTACCAGTATGTGAAGCAAATAGAGAGGATTCAAATGAAAATGCTTTTGTCACCGCTTCAACCATACTTGCAGGATCAACCATACGAACTGCGTCTTGGATTTTGCGATCGAATAGACCATCAATAAATTGCATAACAGCTTTTCGTTCCTGAGCTGCAGCTGTGCAATCACAAAACACAATTCGAGATAGGCGAAGAAGATCCGTTGCAAATGCTCCAAAGTCTTCCTTATGGCCTTGCCGTCTCGTTCGCAGCATTGAATGTGACACATACTTGTGCTGCCCGAGGAACCGCAAATTTAAAGCCTGAGTTAACTTTTTGTAGTTAGTCCTATCTGAAAGCCCTAAATTAGCTAAAACTGAAAGAGCTTCACCACGTAACATTGAAGCTAGAACTCGAGCTTTCTCCTGCTCATCCCAACCATTTCCTTCAGCGACAATCTCGAACTGTACTACATAGTTACTCCAATGTGCGGTACTACTATCAAATGGCTGAGGAGTCAGCTTTGTCAGTTCAACAGATTTAGTAGATGCGTCTGGTTTATCAACTTTTGGATTGGTTTCAGTGCACTTAGGAGAAGGTGGCGTTCTTCCGTCCGGAGTTGAACAATCGAAAACTCTGGCAGCAAAAGTTGTTCCCCCTGTTACGGTAAAATTTACCGCAACAAAAACCAGCTTTCGATTCCTTCCTTTCCTTTTTATTTTAGTTGTGGCTGCAAAGTACTGGTGAAGTTGAGGGCAACCATGGTCCCATCAACCATTGGTGTACTTAACCAGCACTTTGCAAAAACAACGAAAACAGGTTGTTCGAGCGATTTTAAAATCGAATGGAACAGGCGGTTCCAAAATCAATGAGACTTTTTTTAACATGTAGACAGGCGGTCTCATGTGGAGAGAAAATACCAGCGGATGAGCTGAAGAGGTAACGAGTCAGGCGGACTCTTACCTTCTTACAATGTACCACAACACAACATCCTAAATTTAATTCAATTAACTAGTGTATTGTAATGGGTCCTTAACGTTTTACACTTTCATACTAACTTTTAATCCTTAATTCCATTTTTAACTTCTTAAATTATTTATCAAAAAGATCTATCGGAATTAATTAATAAAGTAGGGTTCGAGTATGTGAATTATGCCTTTCCTCTTTTTCATCTCGAAAGAAAAATTTCCAGTTGATTGATTCGCGCCTCAAATCACCGGCGAGTATTTTGTGTTAACTAGGAGAATGCCTAGCAAAAAGCTTTTCTCGATTTTAATTCTTTTTGATTTTTTCTCGAAAATGTAGTTTGGGAATAGTCTGAACTCGCCATTAAGATTCGGCAAGTTTTGGACAGACATCCAACAACTTGTTGAATTTGTGTTTGTGAGAGTGGTTGTAAAGTTTCGTTGTGATTCGGCAACGGAGGTTCTCCTGGAGGCAGAGAGGCTTTCCAGGAAGCCGTGGTCGTGACAGATGATCAACGAAAACGAATGGCTGAATGTATGGATGTGTGAGTGGTTGGAATGGTCGAGGAAGGAATTGGTTGAAGCTGGGGAAGTCACTCTTTGGAGAGCTAACCAAGCGTATAGTTGTGGAAAATAGAAAAGTTCGAGAAAATTTGAAGAAGGAAAAAAAAAAAATCGAGGAAAGAATTTTAGAGATCAAGGAGAGTTGAAAAAAAAATAGGAAAAAAAAGGTGATTCGAGGTACGAGGAGATTATTGAGGAAAGTTAAAATCGAGGAGGTGGAGGAAAGGAAATCAAGGATAAAAAGATAAGTACAGAGTTTAAAAACTTATCATATATTATATTGGTTTTATTGTGTGTTAAAATTAATTCCGATACAATCTTTCATTTGATTTTACTGTTTCGAGTTTTATCCCAACTTATTGAGGGACGCGGTATTTTATTTTATCGTTACGTTAACGGCCCATAATTATTTTTTTTTTTTTGAATTTGGTTTAACGGTTCCCCGTAAACCCTTAAAAACTTCTTTTATTGTTCACCATTTTGTTTAAAAAAATTTTGGGTTTTAATCCAGGGTTCGCCCACGGTTTCCCAAATAAAATTATTTAAAGTCCCCCCTCTGGGCATATAAACTTGTTGTTTTATTTCTTTTATTAATTTTATCTTTGTAGAATTCATTTCATTACTTTAAAAATTAGTTTTGGAATTTTACTAATTGTGCGAACAAAAATTCCTGGCGCCCACTTTTTATTTCAAGTACCCCACTGTACTTTTAATAAAATACTTCTTTCGTTTTGATCATTTGATCAATACGATTATCAATTTAATTATAGCTTCGCGAATTCTTCCACTGAACCCAACCCAGCTGAGCAGCCGTGGTGGTAGCTTTTATTAACGAGCTACTGTTGCACTTTTTTATCGTTCTCTTTTGTTTGCTTCTTTCGTTTTGTTGATTTGACCCATCTGTCAAATCATTCGTGGTTTTACTCGTCTTCCGTAAGGTGGAAATTTTTTTTATTAAAGTAATTTGTTCGCGGTTTATTAGTTCGTTTTGTTTAGTAACAATAATAATCTTTATAAAAAAAGGAATAATAATAATATCCACCGATCCCACCCTCGCGAAGAAAAAGTGTAACAATTGGCGCCCAACGTGGGGCCATTACCTGTGGAAGAATTTGTTTTTTTTACCGCATTAATAGGTTTTGGTTTGTTTTCAGTGTCGTGTAAAGTGTTTATAAATTTTAATTTGTGAGCAAATAATCCTGCTGTGTTTCTTTTTCTTTTATCAGGTGAAAATAGAATCAGTATAATTGAGGAGATTTTTATTGGTGCAACGAGTGGATTATAATTTGGTACCTACCAAGGGAGTGCCACCTACATACATATACCTACCTACATACGTACAGTGTTTGACGGAAGTTTCGCAAGTATTTTTTTTTGTTTGTTTGTTTTGTTGTGACATTTTAATTTATTCCTGCCATATTTATTGATTATTTAGTTTATTGATATCGGGGGTTTATCGAGTATTTGATTAATTTCATTATTTCCAATTTTCTTTTTGATATTTTTCTTGGCGAAGACATTTTGTTTTTTTTTTGTGTCGTGACATTTTAAGAGTTCTATCGTGATAGTTTTTATTTGAGTGGTTTTTCTGGCGATTGAGTTTTAATTGAGTGTAAGTGCAATCTGTGTGGTTGCCAACTCAGATTTCTATTTCGTTTGATAAAATTTTGTTTCGGTGTTTGAGAATAGGTTTTTAAAAACTAATTAATTTTTTTAAATTTTTTTTTTAACTAATGCAAATTTTGATTGAGTTTTAGGGTTGCCAATATTTTTTTTTATTATTTTTTTTTTGGATATCGATTTTACTAAACGCGGTTTAATAGGAAAATTTTTATTCTGTTTAACAGAATAAATCCAAACTAGTAAGTGGGCTTCACATAGTTTATTTTTCGTTCGTGGGCAAAAAAAAAAAAAATTTATTTACTCTTTGTTGTTATTTGTTAGGACTTGGTAGTTTGGTGGTTTCTGGTTCACAGAGATACCAAACGAGTTAAATACAAAAGGAAATTTGTTTCGAAATAATTAAATTGAATTTTAGAGTTAGGATTTTGTTAAAGTGTCTAGGGTTACCATTTATCTTTTTTTTGAATTTTTTTTTAAAATTTTTTTTTGTGGTTTTGCTACTATATTTTATTTTTAAAAAGATTTTAAAATGAACATAGGTCGTTTAGCGCAGGACGAACTGGCCTATGAGATGAAGGTCAGGGGCTTAAAAGTTGGAACGGTGGAGGAAATGCGGAAGGCATTGAGGTCATCGAGACTACTCGTTAAGAGGAACTCGATGGGGGATACTTTTAGCTACCCATTTACTTTTGAGGAAGATAGGGATGCCGTCAAGGCAAAAATTGAAGAAATTAAAGGTCTTCTTAAGGATCCGCCGAAAAATCCGAAGTCGTCGGAATACATCAAGATTATGACCAAAATAGAATGGTGCATAGGTAGGTTAGCTAGGACACCTTGTGAGGCTGAAGAAGAGGAAGAAGAAATAAGTTCGATTAGGAATGATGTTTTATTTTTGTTAGGTGATCTCACCGGAGATAGTGAGATCAGTGATAAGGAAGATGAGTCACCAAAGAAGAAGACTCCAGCTAAGGTAGAAACCCAACTCAAAGCAAAAGTTGGTCGGACAGAAACTGTCAGTCCGCGGTCTCCATCGTGCTCTAATTTGGCTAGGCTTTCTTTAGGACCTGTTTTAGAGACTACAGCTGCACCAAGCCGTGGTGACAGTAGTCTTATAACAGGAGATGTAGTTTTTAGGGTACCAGAGCGTAGGGCAGATAGGGTTGAGGCTTACCCTGACCGATTGGTGGTTCAGCAAAGGTGGCCTGAACGTATAGGAAAGTGGGGGGTAAAATTTACTGGTGATTCGGATGGAGCATCAGTGAATTCTTTCTTAGAACGGGTGGAAGAACTTCGGTTGGCTAACGAGGTTCCAGAAACCCATCTTTTTAGATCCGCTTCTGAACTTTTATCTGGTAGGGCGCTTATGTGGTTTAGGACGGTTAGGGAAGATATTGAAAATTGGCAGGATTTCGTGAAAGAACTGAAAGCGGAGTTCTTACCTGCGAACTATGATGATTTGTTGTTGGAGGAGATCAATCGTCGTTCGCAGGGAAAGGATGAAACTTTTGGAGCTTATTTAGCCACGATGAGGACATTGTTCCGAAGATTGACGGAACCTTTGTCAGAGGGAAGGATGCTTTCGATTTTGAAGAAAAATGTTGACCCCTTCTTCCAATTGCAGATCGCAAGTGCCAAACCGAAGACGGTTAAGGAGCTTGCAGTGTTAGGTAGGGAGTTAGATTCATTGAAAGTGAACGTGGACACTTTCCAACCGCCTTCTAGAGGCAGAAATTTATTAGAACCGGAGTGTGGTTACCGGCCGAGTACATCGGGACAAAACCGAGTGGCTCTCGTCAGTCCGGCCCCAAATAACCCATTCCGCCAGGCTGTTAGGTGTTACAACTGCAACAGGGAAGGGCATTTCGCCCCTAATTGTTCAGTTGAGAAACGTTGTTTTGGTTGCGGTGCAGTAGGCGTTTTTAGAAGGGATTGTAGGCGGTGTTCGGGAAATGGGGAACGGGCTCTTGTGTCAGCAGGACGAGAGACCCGTCGGCGTTAGTTAGGTCGTCTGCTGGCGACCAACTGGATGATCGAGTAAAACTTAGTTTCACTTTAGCGGCAAATGGTAGGGACAGTAGACCATATTTAGGGGTACAAATTTATGGAATCAAGCTTTTAGGATTGCTTGATTCGGGTGCTTCACGCACCATTGTAGGAGGAGATGGATGGAAAATTTTAAAAGAATTAGGGCTTAGACTAGAAAAGAGCAGTATTGGGTCAGTAGCGTTAGCAGATGGGGCGGGTGTAGGAGTAGCTGGATCTGTTTCTTTACCTATGGAGGTTGAGAGCAAATCCCTACTGATAGAATGTCTGGTTATACCTAACCTCCCTCACCTGTTGATCTTAGGTGCCGATTTTTGGGCACTATCGGGCATAGTCCCGGATTTGAGATCAGGCATGTGGAGTTTTTCGACCCAACAGACGGTGGCGTCGATAACAGACATGGTAGCAATTAGGGAAAAATCGGATCTAAACGAAAATGAAGGGAAGAAGTTAGAACAAGTTTTAGAAGAGCTTTTTGAATCAATGACCGAAGGATTAGGGTGCACCAACTTAGTTGAGCACAAAATTAGGACCTCCGCAGAACCGATAAAGCAACGATACTATCCAGTGTCACCTGCGATTCAAAAACACATTGATAAAGAGCTCCAAGAGATGTTGGAAGCTGGTGTGATTGAAAAATCCAAGAGTCCTTGGGCATCTCCCATTCTCTTGGTAAAGAAAAAAGACGGTAGTTTTCGGTTCTGCGTTGACTATAGGAAACTTAATGAAGTAACTGATAGGGATGCTTATCCACTGCCCTTTATTTCGGCGATTTTAGACAAGCTTCGAAACGCGAAGTTTTTGTCATCTTTAGACATTAAGTCTGCATACTGGCAGATACCCATGGAGGAAGAATCGCGCAAGTACACAGCCTTTACTGTGCCGGGGAGGGGTCTCTTCCAATTTTTGAGAATGCCTTTCGGCTTACACAATTCTCCGGCAACTTGGCAAAGGTTCATTGACGATGTTCTAGGTCCCGATCTGGAACCATTCGTCTTTGTGTACTTGGATGACATTATCATCGTCACCGATACTTTTGAAAAACACCTCGAAATTCTTAAAGAAGTTTTTAAAAGATTAAGAGAAGCAGGACTTAAAGTAGGTAGGGAAAAATGTAATTTTTGTAGGCCTTCTTTGAAATTTCTTGGTTACGTCGTTGATAGAAACGGACTTCACGTTGACCCCGAAAAAGTGGAGAGTATGATGAGGATTCCTGCACCGAAAAATGTGAAGGAAATTAGGAGTTTTGTAGGGACAATTTCGTGGTACCGAAGATTCGTACCAAATTTTGCAATTTTAGTTAGGCCTCTTACCGATCTCTTAAAGAAAGGTAAGAAATTTGAGTGGACCAAAGATTGTGAGGAAAGTTTTAGAAAAGCCAAAGAGTGTTTGGTTACGGCACCGATATTGACGTGTCCGGATTTTTCTCGGCCGTTTGTTGTTCAAACAGACGCGTCCGATTATGGTATCGGCGCCGTACTTTCTCAGGAATTCGAAGATGGGGAAAAAGCGATTTGCTACATTAGTCGGTCATTGAATAGGAATGAAAGGAACTACTCTACTACTGAAAAGGAATGCTTGGCAGTTCTTTGGGCGATTGAGAAGTTGCGACCGTATGTCGAAGGAGTTCGATTTACTGTCGTAACTGATCATCACTCATTGGTCTGGCTAAGTAACCTCAAGGATCCGCAGGGTAGGTTAGCTCGTTGGGCCATTCGGCTCCAACAATTCGACTTCAAAATCATCCACAGAAAGGGCAAAGAACATGTCGTTCCTGATATGTTGTCGCGAGGAGTTCCAGATTTAGCTGGAATCTCTGAAGCGGATTCGGACCCTTGGGTGATGAAAATGAAATCGTTAGTAGAAAAGAGTCCATTAGCATACCCATCTTGGAGAGTGGAAGATGGGCGGCTCTACAAACACGTTAGGGTGAACCATGTTGTAGTTCACGAAGAGAGTGAGGGGTGGAAATTAGTAATAGGAAAAACAGATAGAACAAAAGTTTTAAATGATTGCCATGATAGTCAATTAGCAGGACACATGGGAGTCAAGAAGACTTTTGCAAGGATAGCAGAAAAATATTACTGGCCCAAAATGAGAGGGGATATTACAAAATATGTAAAGAGCTGTAAGATTTGCCAACAAGTGAAACCGGTTAACGAGAAACCAGCTGGTCTAATGACAGAGAGAGTAGGGAATTCGAAACCATGGGAAATGATATGCGTGGACTTGGTTGGTCCATTGCCGAAGTCTTCTAGGGGTTTTATTTATATTTTGACGGTGGTAGACTACTTCACGAAGTTTCCACTATTGTTCGCGTTGCGGTCGGCAACAGCGAAAGCGGTTTGTAGGGAGTTGGAGGAAAATGTTTTCCTTCTTTTCGGTGTTCCAAAGTGGATCGTTTGTGACAACGGTCCCCAGTTCCGCAGTAAGGAACTGAAAACGCTGAGTGAAGCGTACGGGTCACAACTTCGATATACAGCGCATTACCATCCGCAGGCGAATCCTGCGGAGCGCATTAACCAAATTATTAAGACGACTCTCCGAGCATATGTCTCTGAGAATCATCGGAGTTGGGATTCGCAACTGGCGAAGGTGGCCTGTGCGATCCGAACTTCCCAACATGAGGTATTAGGTGTTTCGCCATATTATGCGAATTTTGGTAGGAACATGGCAAATAGTGGCCATGATGTAGGGATTAGAGGTAGCGATAGGGACCAAAGTAGTGATGAAATAGGAAGGCAGTTCAAGAAGCTGCGTGAGGACATAGCTAGGAAGTTAGAAGCAGCGAGTAAAAAGGCTGCAAAAACTTATAACCTTAGGAGAAGAGACACGCAGTATCAACCTGGCGATCTCGTGTGGAGAAGAAACTTTTCGCTGTCCGATGCAGGAAATTATTACGCCGCAAAGTTGGCTACCAAATTTGTGGGGCCTTTTACCATAAGCAAGCGTGTGTCACCTTGGACATACTTGCTAAAAGATGACAAGGGGAAAGATCGAGGGACGTGGCACGTTAAAGATTTAAAGCCTTATGTTGACACTTGAGTCAAAAAGTCCCTTAATCTTTTCGTTTTGTTTTTTTTGTTATTTTGTCTTTAATTTTTTTTATTGAATTATAGTTCGTGCCAATTTTTTTTGTTGTACCTTTTTTGCTAATTATGTTTTTTTTATTTTTCATAGATTTTCAAGATATTAATGATGGAGCTCTGTGTTGTGTTGTTAACCTTCATTTGTCCTTTCCCTAGTTTTAGCCTTAAGAAATGGTTTGCTTTTCTTGAAAAGTAAGCACATTTCTTGGGAGGTAAGGGTGGGATTTGTTACGGTAAAATTTACCGCAACAAAAACCAGCTTTCGATTCCTTCCTTTCCTTTTTATTTTAGTTGTGGCTGCAAAGTACTGGTGAAGTTGAGGGCAACCATGGTCCCATCAACCATTGGTGTACTTAACCAGCACTTTGCAAAAACAACGAAAACAGGTTGTTCGAGCGATTTTAAAATCGAATGGAACAGGCGGTTCCAAAATCAATGAGACTTTTTTTAACATGTAGACAGGCGGTCTCATGTGGAGAGAAAATACCAGCGGATGAGCTGAAGAGGTAACGAGTCAGGCGGACTCTTACCTTCTTACAATGTACCACAACACAACATCCTAAATTTAATTCAATTAACTAGTGTATTGTAATGGGTCCTTAACGTTTTACACTTTCATACTAACTTTTAATCCTTAATTCCATTTTTAACTTCTTAAATTATTTATCAAAAAGATCTATCGGAATTAATTAATAAAGTAGGGTTCGAGTATGTGAATTATGCCTTTCCTCTTTTTCATCTCGAAAGAAAAATTTCCAGTTGATTGATTCGCGCCTCAAATCACCGGCGAGTATTTTGTGTTAACTAGGAGAATGCCTAGCAAAAAGCTTTTCTCGATTTTAATTCTTTTTGATTTTTTCTCGAAAATGTAGTTTGGGAATAGTCTGAACTCGCCATTAAGATTCGGCAAGTTTTGGACAGACATCCAACAACTTGTTGAATTTGTGTTTGTGAGAGTGGTTGTAAAGTTTCGTTGTGATTCGGCAACGGAGGTTCTCCTGGAGGCAGAGAGGCTTTCCAGGAAGCCGTGGTCGTGACAAATGATCAACGAAAACGAATGGCTGAATGTATGGATGTGTGAGTGGTTGGAATGGTCGAGGAAGGAATTGGTTGAAGCTGGGGAAGTCACTCTTTGGAGAGCTAACCAAGCGTATAGTTGTGGAAAATAGAAAAGTTCGAGAAAATTTGAAGAAGGAAAAAAAAAAAATCGAGGAAAGAATTTTAGAGATCAAGGAGAGTTGAAAAAAAAATAGGAAAAAAAAAGGTGATTCGAGGTACGAGGAGATTATTGAGGAAAGTTAAAATCGAGGAGGTGGAGGAAAGGAAATCAAGGATAAAAAGATAAGTACAGAGTTTAAAAACTTATCATATATTATATTGGTTTTATTGTGTGTTAAAATTAATTCCGATACAATCTTTCATTTGATTTTACTGTTTCGAGTTTTATCCCAACTTATTGAGGGACGCGGTATTTTATTTTATCGTTACGTTAACGGCCCATAATTATTTTTTTTTTTTTGAATTTGGTTTAACGGTTCCCCGTAAACCCTTAAAAACTTCTTTTATTGTTCACCATTTTGTTTAAAAAAATTTTGGGTTTTAATCCAGGGTTCGCCCACGGTTTCCCAAATAAAATTATTTAAAGTCCCCCCTCTGGGCATATAAACTTGTTGTTTTATTTCTTTTATTAATTTTATCTTTGTAGAATTCATTTCATTACTTTAAAAATTAGTTTTGGAATTTTACTAATTGTGCGAACAAAAATTCCTGGCGCCCACTTTTTATTTCAAGTACCCCACTGTACTTTTAATAAAATACTTCTTTCGTTTTGATCATTTGATCAATACGATTATCAATTTAATTATAGCTTCGCGAATTCTTCCACTGAACCCAACCCAGCTGAGCAGCCGTGGTGGTAGCTTTTATTAACGAGCTACTGTTGCACTTTTTTATCGTTCTCTTTTGTTTGCTTCTTTCGTTTTGTTGATTTGACCCATCTGTCAAATCATTCGTGGTTTTACTCGTCTTCCGTAAGGTGGAAATTTTTTTTATTAAAGTAATTTGTTCGCGGTTTATTAGTTCGTTTTGTTTAGTAACAATAATAATCTTTATAAAAAAAGGAATAATAATAATATCCACCGATCCCACCCTCGCGAAGAAAAAGTGTAACACCCCTAAAGTCTTTAATTCCTCAGATTGACGTTGCTGGTCAGTTCTTAATTGGGTGAGTTGCTCATTTTGTTGGGTTAAAATTGAACTCAATGATGATAATTGTTCAGAAATTTTGCTAAATTTATCTTCGATCTCTTGCGCCATTATGCAAAGATCCCACTTCTGACACCAGTTGTTGCAAAAATTCAAAGGATTGCTGAAATTAAATCCGATTAAATAATAACCACCAGAAAAATGTATAACCTTTCTAAAAGAGCAGCACAGGAAGAAGAGCGTGACTTTATTGAAACTTGTAGGTTAAACACCAAAACTGAATTTACATTTTTACAGTAGTAGATTTTCAATGTCATATTTGACACTTCACATCATGGGATGCGTTCCTTGGTGCAACAGTACCTTTTCACGAAAAGATTGTACAGACACTGATTTTTGACTTTATCACAAGAGGTATAGTAGGTACCTTTACCCTGAAAATAATAATTTATGTTATGATTCAGTGTTCCCAGATTGGTGATTTCTGCACCAAAATGGTGGGAAAAAATTAGCTTGGTGGGAATAATGGTGGGAAAAAAATTCATGGTGGAGGTAATGGTTGGAAAATCTTCTTTTTATTTGGTTAATTTTTTAATATAATTTTCACAATAACCGCACAACTTAAAAAAAATTACCTATACCTATTTTCCTTGAAGTTTTGTTCTTAGGTAGGTAGAAATGGCGGCCCCGAGCAGCCTAAGCTCGGTGACCCAATTAGCGCTGAGGAGCGCCGTTTTGATACCATGACTCGTGTGACCTATATAAAAAAAGAATCGGTGTTATAAGAGGGATTTACGGATCAAAATGCCAGGCTAGGCAGATTGTTGGTTTCAGAAGTCCATTTACCACCTGCCTGTAGTCTATGGATTCTGACGGGGGAAATGGTGTAGTAGTAGTAGCTACTTAAAGAATCATCTTAGAGCCATTTCGACCCGTTGAGAAAGGAGATCAAGTCTTTGATCTTCAGTTCGGAGAGTTCATTGAGATCGTTAAAGAAGGCTTTTCCTAGTGATTGTGTTCTGATTCTGGCCAGAGCGGGACATTTACACAGGAAATGGTAAACAGTTTCCCTTTCCTGCTGGTCCCCACAGCTACGACAGTGAGTGTTGTGAGGGATGCCCAGCTTCACCGCATGTTCTCCGATGGGCCAGTGCCCAGAAAAGGTCGCAACGACCCTGGCTATGTCTCGCCTGGGTCTGCATAAAAGGTCAGTTGTTCGGTTTTTGCTATAGGTGGGCCACGTCTTTCTGGATATGACGCAGTTAGCTAAACTGCTCCACCTACGGTTGGATTCATTTACAAAAATTGAGAATATATTGCCCTTCATAACCCCAAGAGGAATGTTAACTCTTTCCGCAAGAGAGTCATGAAGGGCTGATCCTTGCCTGGCCAGTTCGTCTGCCCGCTCGTTACCCTCAATGCCACGATGACCTGGAACCCAGATAAGAGAGATTTTGAGGTTCCCGTCTAGGCTTGCGAGCTCATCACGACATTGTCGAACCAATTTGGAAGACGAAAGTGGCGAAGCAATAGCTTTAACGGCTGCCTGACTGTCTGTCAGGATGGCAGTATTACGATTCTTGTTAGGGTCTTGTTTAAGTATCCTGCATGCTTCCCTGATTGCCAGCAATTCCGCCTGGAAAACACTAGCGAAGTTAGGAAGCCGATAAGATTTGGAAATGTTCAGAGATTCGGAAAAAACACCCGAACCAACTCCACACTCCATCTTTGAACCATCAGTGAAGATAGTTGTGTCGAAGCCTCTCGTCACGAGGTCATCTTTCCATTCCTCCCTGGTAGGAAAAATAACTTTAAAATCCGAACTGAGGTCCAGAGTAGGAGTGCAGTAGTCAGTGGCTGTTGAGAACATGTCCATAGGGATCAGTTTTGTAATATTACTATGACCATAAGGTCTGGCAACCCAACAATTCGACTCTTTTAGTCTTATCGCGCTGCAGGATACTAGATATTTTATATGTAAGTCGGGTGGTAGTAGGTGCAGAAAAACGCTTAAGGCATCTGTTGGGCATGTTCGTAAGGCCCCTGTTGTGCCAACGCTAGCTGTTCTTTGTACTTTTTTTAGCTTGTCTATGTTGTAGGCTTTATTAAGCGCGGGCCACCATACAATTGAACCGTACGTGAGGATTGGTCGTACCACGGCTGTGTACGTCCACAGTATCATTTTCGACTGGAGGCCCCACTTTTTGCCAAATGTTTTGCTGCAGGCGTAGAAGGCTATGCAGGCTTTCTTTACCCGTTCTTCAATATTTATTTTCCAGTTTAATTTAGGGTCGAGAACTACGCCCAAGTATTTCGCACTGGAGGACAATGAGAGAGTTTGACCGTTAAGTCGGGGTAGAGTGAAGGGTGGTATTTTAGTTCTGGTAGTAAAGAGCATCAGTTCAGTTTTACTTTGGTTAACTCCTAGTCCACAACTCGTAGCCCAGTTACTAACCTTGTTCAATGCCATCTCTGTGATCTCACTGATCACGGGCGGGAACTTTCCTGACACCAATAGTACCAAATCATCCGCATACGCAACTGCCTTCACCCCACAATTTTCCAACTTAGCGAGAATTTTGTTCATGACTAAAAGCCATAGGAGAGGGGATAGAACACCACCCTGGGGTGTTCCTCTACTAATATATTTGGTCGATTTTAAATTACCTAACGAAGCTTGAATCCTTCTATCGTTGAGCATGGATATAATCCACTCCCTGATGTAGTCTTCCACACCAAAAACAACGAGTGATTCCCAGATGGATTCGGTTAGGACATTGTTGAAAGCACCTTCAACGTCTAGGAAAGTAGCAAGGGTATATTCTTTAAAATGTATTGTTTTCTCAATTGAGCGCACTACTTCGTGGAGGGCCGTCTCCGTAGACTTACCCTTGAGGTATGCGTGTTGAGAGTTTACAAGAGGGCATTCAACTAGGATGTCCCTGTTTTTGTTAGTTTTGTTCTTACCCACAACAAAAATAATTTGGCCTGACAATTTGACACACACAGAATCTTTCAACAAGGAGAGATGTTGTCAAGAAATTGTGTGAAACCTATCCGTTTAACTATATTTGCAATGAGATTTTTGTGCTCTTCATTTTTCATTGCTGCATTTTTTCATTCACAGATTAACTCACAGCATCGTACCATTTGGGTACCTCTCAGCATAGGTTCTCGCTGCTAACCTCGAGTTTCCTCCACATTCTCCGTAAATAAAGTGCATTAACGCGTATTCCCGCGGCGTGTAAGACATTTTCAACTTTTTTTGTCAGTCAAATAAATAGCTTTTTATAAAACATAAATATGCAATTATATTTTTATTACTTTTTATAAAAAAACAGATATCACACTTTGATAACTAATCAGCACCATTAGTTTTGAAACGTTAGAAATTCTAACCAGCCATACCATTTCCGGTAAAAATAAATAAATGATTAGTACAAGGATTGGCCAAGCGTGGCGTCGCAAGGTAAAAGACCGCCATTTTTGGTAAAATTAAATTGGTTTGGGGATGACATTATTAATTGAAATTGCTACTAAATTAAAAATCAATTATGGACAGGGTGAACTAAAAACTCATTCAAGGTATAGGGGTTTGTAGAAATTTCAAACAAATTGCCGTTACTCGCAAACCGTTATGATTTGGTAAGAATAAGTTATACTAAATTCTGAGAGTTCACGACCTGGCCTATCACCATATTCAGTTTGAACCATTGTCACCCGGACACCCTGTATATTGATACATATATGTATGTAAACCTTATATAATTTTCTTCGTTTTAATTTTCAACAATCTTTTCATTACCGTGTTTATCTGTGTTTAATTTATTTTTCATAAAAGTATTCAAATAAAGTTGATTCACATTCCATGTACAAATTTTTTTTTTCAATAACTTTGATACCGCTATCGGCAAGCGTTGCGAAAATGCAACGTGAATTTTCTGGAAAACCGGAAGCTTTTCCTAAATTTTGATTACAGATTTCCTGCAATTAGACCAAAAATAGACAGTATGTGAAATTTCAAGTTTCGAAGTCAACTGGAACTGGTAGCCGCCGGGAATGGGCTAAGGAAAACTTACTTTTGTTATATTTTTTAGACACTTGTATTTTTAAATGGTCGCTTGTATGGAAAAAAGGGTTATAATATGTTCAATGGTAAATAATATATTCTATACCTAGAGTAATTAAAATTTATTATTCAAAAACTTGCGTTTTTGAGAATAAAAATCAATTCAATATTTTGACACATTTTTTATAACAATGATAACTTTTAAATGTTTAAGAGTTGTACGTGAAAAATCTATATTTTTGACACTATCTTGTCTCTATGATCTGATTGTAAAGGCTGATTTCCAATGCCGCGTTGGGCGTCGCTTTGACAGATTTTTTTTCAACGCGAAAGCTCACACATAGCAATTTAAGCAAATTGTTTACAATGACGCGTTGGGTATTATGTTACGATTTGGCACCTATTAGCATGTACACAAACCAATAAGCTACCTCAACGTTAAAGTTGAAAAAAAAAAATCAACTTCAGCGTGCGTTTTGACAGTTAAATTAATGTTCGAATTCCTTTCAACAAAAAAATCGATTTATTTAAAAGAAAAAATCGGTTTTTCTGGACAAATTCCTTTTATTGAAAGAAAAAAAATCGATTTTGTTTAAAAAAAAAAATGGAATAATTTATTGAAAGGAATTCGAAATTACAGTTATGTAGGTTCATTTTGATTTTCAGGTTCTCTTCAAGTCGTCTGTCATGTCGACGCGTTCGTAAAGCTTGTAAACGTATACGTAAGCGTCTCTAACGCGAATGCGCCATTGCAAATCAGCCTTAACATAATAAGTAACGCCAGGTCTATTAAATTGATAAGCACTTTCTAATTAATATTTTTTGATTAATTGTTTTCCGGTTTGAATCTCTCGGAAATCGAGGGTAATTTTAATTTTTCTTTTAAAAAATAAGAGAAGTCACCGAAAAAAAGTCTGTACAGAAATTCACCTGATCATTCAATAAAAGAAGAAGTTAAAAAAGAAAAAAAACACAAAAAAGGATGTTATTAGTTGCCGTAACCCATAGAAAACTTTCTATACACGCATATGTCTCCTTCCGCTGAGCATCATTTGGTTCAATATTCTCTACAAGGATCAGGCTGAAGTGGCACTGCCAAAGGGATTTACCGTCCTGGACCATTGGATTGAGAGATACAAACACTTGGCATTTTGCTGTAAATTTTAATTGTATTCTTTCTGGTTCTGTCTTTCTGTCTATCTACGTTACGTATTTCTGTATTTAGTTTGAACTGTGGTATTGTTGTATCGTTTTGAGAGATAGAAAGGGTGCAGTTTTGTGTCACGCAGCAGAACAAGGATAAATCAGAGCTTAAGGGAGTGTCAATGTTTTCTGAACTTTTTTCTTGTTCTCCTATAGGTTTATCCAATGGGACTGTAAACCTGGTTGGTTTCACCTTCCTGTATCAAGAACAAAAACTGATTTATTTGCTCTCTTCTTGGAAATACCAAAGGGGATTCAGTCAGTCTACAATGACGAAGAGCATATCCCCGTATTTATCTCCAGAGTCATCTTCTTACACACTGAAAATTGGAACTGAGTGACGAAGTAATTTGAGTAAATGTTTGCGATACTATGCGGCGCGCTGAAAGAAATTGTCAATCCCATGTCTACTCTAGAGTACAAAAACCCTTTGGATCATAAAGTTGGCAATATGCCATCAACACAACGCAACACATACGATAGAATAGAGGAATATTCCAAAATGATGAGGGTATAGTAGAGGTTTGTGTCAACACCCTTTAGCCGTCGGTCGTTGTTGGGAACGAGCATATAATAGTAGAAAAATATTTTGTTTGCAAACTTCAACTTTGGCAGTGATGCACATTCATGATATATTTCCTCATCAAAAGTGAACGATGTAAGCCCCTCGAGGACAACCTTTCTAAAAGAGCATCCAGCCAAGTTGAAATCTCGAATCTACGTCACAATATGACAAAAAAAAAATTAAAAAATAAAACGCATTTAGGTGTAAATAGCCTTTTGCAGTTTGCACTGAGATGACTTCCGTGTTTTTTTTTTTTTTTTAACTTTATGATTCAGGTTTTCTAAGAAATAAATCAGAAGCAGATAAAGACGCCTTGAGTGTGGCTTTCATAGAAGGAAGAGATGAGTTTCGTCAAAAGGACATTGCTGTCACGATGATAAAGTTTAAGTAATGTAATGACGACCTGGATCAAAGAAAAAAAATAGATTTTCATCGTCTTCATGGTTATTTATTTTTTTTTTTATTAAGATATCAACGTTGTAGAACTTTTTCTTGAAAACTGCAAACAAAGCAGTTCTGAAAGTTTAATACAAAAATGAGTGAAAGGTTACTCAAGGGAAAAGTTCCTTTTTTTTTTATTTGTTGCACGAGAAAATTAAACTTTGGGTTGAAATTTGTTCAAATAGCAACTTAATCTGACTCTGACTTAGATAATTAGGGAAGTAAGTCGACACTCTATGAGTATAGTAAGAACGTAAAGTTGTTATTATGCTAATGTAAAACCAGCTACCTATACTTTATACAAAGTAAATTAGAAACTTTTCTGCATAAAATTAATGTGAAAAGTGCAAAGGTACGTCTTTGGCTGCCACACCAGGGTAGCAATAGTTTAAGAGCTGCAACTACTGTAAGCTTGGATTTCAATACCATCTGATTTTTTCTTATACCAGCAATTTTTGCTAGGTACTAAGTATTTATGGCAAGTTATGGATTCGTGCAAAAACTCGAGATAACAATCAAACTTGACATTACGATGATAGAGAACACGAACAAAGTGGGTCCCGCAATTCCGTCTGTCTGTCTGTGTGTATATCTGTATATCTGTATGTCTGTATATCTGTTTGTCTGTATGCCTGTATGTCTGTATGTCTGTATGTCTGTATGTCTGTCTGTACCCTGGCCTACAGCCTAAACCACTGAAGCGATTTTCTTTAAACTTAGAGCATAAGATTTTTGGGTGATTCCCTAGAGGGGAAATCGATATTTTTTTATAGCTCAAAAATAACGGTACTCTCCATGGGACAATTTTAAGAAAAGTTAATTATCTCTAAAACAGCTCTAATGATTTTTTTTTTTATTTTTGTGTGTCTACATTTTGATGCAAAAGAAACCGTTATTAACGGTACCTGCCATAGAACCTATTTTTTTTTTTTTATTTTCGACTTTCTCGTTAACCGCTTAACCGATTTTGATAAAAATTTTTACTTGGAGGTCCAAGTGTGAATAATACTATTTTCAAAAAAAATATTTTTTGGATTTAAAAAAAAATACAATTTTTTTTTTTTAAAAAGGGTTGCAGAATTTTTTTGAAATAATGGTAATAGCTGTATATTATTATATTCTTAAAAATGGCATATCAAATTTTTTTTCTAAAAAATTTCAAGAAATTTTATATATCAAAAATAATTTTTTTAAAAAAACCGCTCCAACTATTTTTAAAATTTTTTCTGCATAAATTTACATTTTTTCAAGAATTGAGATGACAAACTCCATTCTGAGATTAAAACTTTTTAAGTACTTGTTTTATCGATTTAAAGAACGTTTTTATGCTTTTTTTTCCATATTCAATTTATCCATTCTTCAATTTATTTAAAGGATTAATACATATAAAGTTATTAATTATATGTTTTATATTATACTCAATCTTTAAAATTCGAAGAAACTTTTACTACAACAGCAAGTTCGTGAGACCAAGTCATGCATTTTATTTTATATGTTTTATATATATTTTTGTCGGTTTGGGTAAAGTTTTGTATCTTGATATTAAGACAATGTGTCATCCAAAAGGCAGAAGCCAGAGAAGCGCCGAGGGATGCTAAGACCCATGTATTTTTATAATGTATGATATTAAAAATTATTTTTATAAGGTTTTATTCTTAATTTTTTCTGAAAGATTTTTTGCGACCTTTAGTCCAATGCGTTTCGCCCAGGCACGACAGTTGGGCTCATCAGTTAGATGCTGTCGTACCTTTCTAAGACGCAATTTTTTGTCGATGAATACCGACTCTTAATAAAATCTACAGCGCATAGGCACTGTAAATTATATTCTTCTAGGGGAACATGGTTACATTCTTGCACCTAGAAATATATGTTGTTGTTGTAAGCCCGTGGTCTGGCTAATGTACGAAGAAGAGAATAAACAAAAATAAAAGAAAATTATTTTTGTTATTGTTTTAGTGGACTGTCGTGCCTGGGCGAAACGCATTGGACTAAAGGTCGCAAAAAATCTTTCATTTGAATTTAATTCAATACAGTCCACTAAAACAATAACAAAAATAATTTTCTTTCATTTTTGTTTATTCTCTTCATCTTAATTTTTTCTGTTATATTATTTAAATGTGAACTGCATTGGTCTTTGATAGTATTTAATTAGACGGGTGAAAAAAATTAAATGAATATGACTTTACCAAATCAGGTTTTTTGTTCATATACATAATAAAGGAGACAAATTAAAAAAAAAGTACGTATACGCCACAGTGAACCACTCTTTCACAAGAGCTCTTAATGATAAAAGATATTATTTTCTAACGCCATCTGGCAGAATATTAAGGTGCAATGACAGATTTTATTCTTATATCAATTTTTTGCATTGAAAGTGTCTTATGACGCCACACGTAATATAAAATATCTAGAATGCACGACTGAATCGACTGAACTTGCTCTCGTAAAAACTAAGTGTAATGTGTGTATGCAATATAAAAACTTATGTTAAAAGAAATGTATATGCAAAACTTCGAAAATCAGTTCATAAATCAACATAACATCATTAATAGTGGAATAATGGTAATAGAAATCATATGCTATATGCATTCTTTACACTTAAAATATTAATATCTATCTCGTTAAATTATTAAAAAAAAAAAAAAAAAACAGTAAAATAAAATTGATATACATATCATATATATTTTATTTCCAACTTTTTTGAGAAAAAAAATGTTTGGATAAGATAATTTTTGAATTTATTTATAAAAAAAAAATATTTAAAAATTTTAATTAAAAAAAATAAAAATAGAAAGTTTCAAAATATTTTTTTTGCTTTTTCAAAATTTTTCGATGTTCTTTTCAGTTTTTAGTCAAACTCAAAAAACTAAATAGAATTTTGTTTAACTTTGTTAAAAATTGAAAACTACACTAAATACTTATTACTTAAAAAGTTGCTGGGTTTTAATTTATGACTAAAAACTGAGAAGAGCATTGAAAATGAAAACAATAGTACTTAATAACTTAAGAAAAAATCATTTTGAAACTTTTTTTAATTTTTTTTTTTATTTTGAGTTTAAAAATAAATATCTTTAAAGAAACTTGAATTTATAAGAAAATTAAGAAATGGAAATTTGTTTACGAAAAAAATTTAGCATGATATTGGAAGTGTTGTTTTTTTTTATATTTTTATTTTTATTTGAAGTATGTATTTTTTTTGTTTGAAAATTGGACCTCGTGCCAAAGCGGGGCGCCTTAAAAACTATTTTTTCTTGTTTTGACCAAACTTTCACGCTCTAGTGTTATTGAAGCAAATCATCCTTTATTTATAAGGTTAAATTCCAAAAGTAATAAAAGAGCCGAATTTCAGTGCCTGTAACTAAACGGCCACAGCTTTGATTTTAATGCATACATTTTTCTCGTTAATACTTATTTTTTCCCCCAAACTTTCTTTTGTATGCACACAACATAAAACATTTTTTTTTTTGAATTAATTATTTTATTGTTATTTTGTGTTCTCATTAAAAAAATGAATTTGAAGGCACAATACCTCATGAAGAACTAGGGCCTAGTGGCTTACAACTCTCAACCATTCTTGTGTGCGTGTCTGCAGGAATGGAGGGGACCTACAATTTATTGCCGAAGGGCGAATGTGAGCAGCACTGTTCTATGACAAGAGGTACTCTTGGAGGTTTTGTCAAGTAGGTGGCGAAGGTCATTTTTGTTCATAAAAAATGCGACTTTTTGGAATTGCCTCAATTTGTCATAAAAAAAGATGAGATATTCAATGGTAACATTATAATAATGTTCAAACTATCCCATTTGAACCACATTAGATATTCCTTGATCAATTTATTGATAAAATTGCAAAGCTGTTTTTGAAAATAGCTAACAGCCAGTTCAAAAATTCTCGAAAACGTATCCATTAAAAAAATTTTCACAGTGATTTTCGAGATCAGCGGGATAAAAAATGTATGAAAAATAGGAGTGCCACTCAATGCATCAAAAAATTTGTTGTTGGAAGCTCGTGTTATGAATGGTAGTATTTTTTTTTTTTTCAGAAACATACAAGCACAAAAAAAACATGAGTACCTACTTCTCGTTATTTTTTCAATTTCTACAAAATTGAAAAAGAATTTTACATTACGTTTTCAGTATTTGACTAAGAATATTGATACCCGTAACAGCATTGAATGCTTAAAAAGTAATGGCACTTAATAAAACAAAATTGTGAAATAAAATCAACTTGAACTTTGAAATTTAATTTCTCAAAAACAACTTAAAAAAATGTAGTGTTGGTAATAGAATATCAAACTTCAAAAAAGTAACACATAATTTTGTATGCTTTCGTTGATTTTGATAATTTTGTTTCCATATTATGTCAAATTTTCAGAAATCGACCCCCTAGTCTTAAGGGGGGAAATACAATTTTTCCTTCACACTGTTTTTTTTTAATGATCCCAGGAATCATCCCCAAAAAATCATGCATGCCCGAATTAGGGGACATCCTGTATATTTAATACAGAATAATAATTAATTAAGATTTTTTAGGCCTGAAAAAATACGTAATTACGTAAGAAACATCTTCGTCTTGATCAAAAAATACTTAAAAATGCCCACTTAAGATAACAAGATTTTACTTAAAAGTATTTTAAACGTAATCGAACCTTTGTCCAATTAAATAAATTAATTTAAATGTCCAAAATTCAAAACTTTTACCTAACAAAATATTGCAAATAATCAATTATTGTTTCGCTTTTCTTCTTACATAGTCCCTATAATATAATTAATTAGTTAAGATAGCTTCAACTGTCAGCCTTAATTGGTTTAATAGTCCTTGTTGGATAATAATTGCAAATGTCCCCTCACACTTATATGGAGATAACTGAGTTTATCAATTTGGTACTTGAATCTATTAAATTAGAGAAGCAATAGTACCTACCTATGTTAAGTAGTTTCCTCTATCATAGTTACACCATCGATAAGGTTATTGAGTTCATAAACCTTATAAAGGTGTATCCACACAAACTACTGCCTCTTCTTTTTAAAATTCAATGGAAAATGGTTTTCTTTCATTTCTGAATAATATTTCTCAAAATGAGTTACCTACACACTGGTTTTGCTATATGTATAAGACTATAGGCTTTGATTCATTTCACTTAAGTAGTCATCATAAAAGCCCATTATGTATAAAAAATGTTTATTTTATTTCCTCTCAGACCCATCGTTCATCGTGACAAAACGACAACGACATGACAATGCCAACTTTTTGTCTATCCCCACTCTAGCCATGGTGTAGTTTAACAATAAATTTTGGGCGCAAAAATGCTGAACAAAAATTAATTTTCGTTATATTTTGCCATTCTTTAATTTGGTGCCACGCCACCGCCCATTGCCACCCTATACGTTACACAACATTACACTATACACAACACAGCACAGCGAGACGGCCAAACTTAATGGGTTCCATTAATTTAGTACCAAAATTAAATTTTCAGAGTTCTTGACTCCTCCAGAAGTGTAGGTATATCTGGCACTGCCATACGAGAAACTCCAACTTCGGGTCTGCCACTTAAATATCTCACTTCATGCGAAGTTTTGTTTAACTTAAGTGAATGTTGCTGTTTCAATAAATGAGGTTGATGAATAAGTTACACACACATACACTTGCGTATTCTCCTTTACAAATTTATACAAAAACCATATCCTCGAAGCCGAAGGCCATCATCAGACTACCCGATGTCGTGTCTTCTTGTGTTTACCCTATGAAAACATTTCAAAAGTTACTTCTTGTCAAACTTCTAAATATATTTCAAAAGTTACTTTGCTTTTGCAAAATAAATTTTGTACTGTAGAACTTTGGATATTTCAGTTATTAGTATGAATTTATATATTGAAGTTCCGAAAGCAAAAATTTAGTTGTGCTTCTTCGAAGAAAGCTTTGAATTAAGGAAATTTTGAACTTTCAATTAAGTTTCAGGAATAGTTTATTGGAATCTAAGTATAAATTTTAGTTGGGGTCTTAAGGTTAAAAATGCATACCTACCATAACTATCTGTGCAAATAATATAATGCGAGCGATTATCTTAATAGTTGTATAGTTGCCGTAAATACAAGCAATAAGTGGGAACCCGACACTTCCACTTAAACAAAATGTTCGAACGACAGATGTACGAAGACCTGATGTATGAAAAGCAAAATGCTCGAAACAACACAATCTCGAAATACAAATGTAGTCAACGACAGATGTAGGCAAGCGACACTACCTCTCAAACAAAATGCTCGAACGACACATGCACAAAAACTAAACGTACGAAAAACAAAATGCTCGAAACGACAAATCCTCGAAACACAAAAGCACTAAAGAACGGATGTACTCGCGACACATGTACGAAAAATACACACTACTATTTTTGCTTGGCTCTGTTAGACATAACATAGATTTAGCATAGAAAGAAGGAATTGTATACGACAAATAAAGGGAGGCAAATGTTAATATTAAAATGGGTAGGAAATTTCTGTTATAACTATTATTATTTATTGTATTAAAATAAATAAAAAAATAAATTTGATGGCACAACAGCTCATGAAGAACTAGGGCCTAGTGACTTACAACTCTTAACCATTCCTGTGTGCGTGTCTGCAGGAATGGAGGGGACCTACAGTTTATTGCCGAATCCGAACGGCTAACGAGCGGCACTTTTCTGTGACAGGAGATACTCTTGGAGGATTTGTCAATTCCTCGCAAGAGGCAGTAGCCGTTTTTTCTTTTTTAAATAAATAGGTGGCGGAGGCTGGGGCTCGAACCTTAGACCTCCGGCATGACAGTCCATCGCACTAACCATCAGGCCACGGCTACTACAAGACTATACTTCACAGGATCATTTCTGTAGTCAGTCTTCTCTTACTTTTTTTAAAAAGTTTAAAAAAAGTTTGAACTCAATATTTATTGTATTATTCATACTAAAATGTCAGTTTATTAGACTTGACCATTCTTTATTCCGTCAATTTCATTCAATTTTCGAACAACAACAACAAACTTAAATAAAACGAATTAAAATACCTAAAATTAATTCGTAAACAATTGGCTGGTATTGAACCCAGACCTCTGGCATGATTGTCCAACGCACTAACCATTACGCCACGGGCTACTGCGAGATTTTAAATGCCAGATTTTAATTTGAGAGATTTTATTGCCATTTAAGTTCTCGATTTTCAGTTCAGAGTGAACTTAAATATAAAATTTTAAAACAAATTTTTAATTAAAAAAAAAGCTGTTCAGAAAATTTACACAACACAATTTTTGCTCCCTATAAAAATTTGAGAATTTTTTTTTTTTTGTTAAAGTAACTGAGATTGCTGAGTCTTTTGACAACAAATTTTTATGAATTCAAATGATTTACTTATTTTAAATGAGTTTTATTGTAATATCATACGAAACATAATGAATAATATGAAATATTATATTTTTACCATTGCCGTATCGTCCCATTTCTAGTAGTTGAGGCAGAAACGGGGTGATATGACACGTGAAAAATATTTTTAAAAAATATGCATGTTTTTGTTTTTTGTATCAAAATTTAAGAGTTTCCCGTTATTGTCCCATACGTACTACACAGTGAGTAAAACACCGAGGAATTGAAACAAACACAACCGTCAATATTACTTACTGGTTGAATCAATAATCCAATTTCAGTTGATTACAAAAACAAATTCACGATTGCTGATATAGATTTGTGCATACTATCTACATACGTACCTATGTACAGTACTGTCTCGCTAATCCGAATTAATTATTGCAAGGGGAAGTACAGGACGTGAAACGAAAAGCGTTAATTTAACAAAAAAAATCCGTATTTACTGCTTTTTTAAATACAAAAATTGAAAAATTGCATTATAAACATGTTTATACATATTTATTTTTATAAAAACTTAAAACAAATCCATATACATATTCAGATATGTGTGTATGTACTGTGTTGATAGCAAAATCAGTTCTGGAAGTTTGTAACATAAAAGATACAAAATTACTGTTAAAACTAAACCATGAAAACTAGCGGTTTTTAAGTTGGAATTCGGATTATAGCGTATAGAAACTAGGGTAGGTTCTGATTGTAAAGAACACAATGGAAAAAAAATAAAAGTTTGGATTAGCGCGATATTCGGATTAAATGTGGGTTGGATTAGCGAGACAATACTGTATATGTATTTCAATTTGCGTGTTTATTGTGTTTTTTTTTTAGAAACACCAACATAATGGAAACTTTTATTTTTTGTTGAAAGACTATTAGACCATAAAATTGTTTTTCAGGATGATTTTGTGTCTTTTTTTTTTTTTTAATTTTGTTTTTTGATTCCAGATCGTTAACAGATATTACTTTATAATTGGTTTTAACGAAATCAAATTTTTGTTGAATCAGTGATTTTAAAATTGAATTTAAATTAAAAATTTATATTCGCTATGATTTGTTTGATTAAGCAATTAGTTCAGTAACTGAACTGAGATACACAAAAATGAAGGAAAGTAAGTTTTATTTAATTTTATAAGTTCTTAAACTATTGTGGAATCTTTATGGGATTTAGCTTATAACGAAGTTCCAATCATTTACAACCACTTTAGGATAGGTCGTGTGGATGTGTTTTAAATCAATAATATTGTTTTTAGCTAAACAGGTGTTTTGTTTTGTTAGATAATATTTCAATTTTTACTGGGGTCTTCGTAAAAAAAACGAGAAATCATTAGCGAAAACAAAAACTTATGGTCTCTTATTTCTGGTCCGTCTTATACCTATCTATCTATCTGTTCGACAGCATCTTCAATGGATAGGATTTTAGGAAGATTGTAATTTGCTTACAATTGGCCTTACAGATTTTTCTAAGAAAATTCAGTTAATTTAAATATGTATAGGCTTACTTTAAGTTAAAAAAAAATGTCTAAAACAATGGTTATTAATGGCACCTCCCATGGAACATTTTTAAATTTTAAGGATTTTTTTTTTAAGTTCAAATATGTAGTAGGTATACTCTTTGATTTTATTTTTGTTTGTTTTTTTTACTACTTTTTTTGTATGTATGTATGGACATAAGTCTGTATCTCGTGCAGGGAAAGTGTTATAAACAGAAATCGGATTTTGAGGCTTAAAAATCTTAAAAAGGCAAAAAAAAAGGCATTTATAAATGGATTAAGAAAACTAAACAGATTTTAAAATTTTGATACGAATAGAAACCAATGGTGCCTATTTTAAAGGTTCAAAATTGTTGACTTTTTACTTCTATGCTTCGAGGGAGTTCAGTGTTTATATTACCAGTTATAGCTTCATTTAAATTTTTCAATATTGAAAGCTTCGCGTTAGAAGACTAAGACTTATTTGATGACGTCATCAAATTTGGGGCTCTTTCGGGATAGGGGTACTAAATTAGCCCCAAATTAGCCCCAAATTAAAAAAAAAAAAAACAACACAAACATATATTTGCCAGTAAGACCTAGGGTCTTATAAATTAGACAATGTTAGAAGGAATAGAAGGATAGGATAGATTTTTGTTGGCGCAGTGGACAGAGAAATAAGGTTTTGATTATCTCATTAAATCCCAGGGGTGGCGTTCAGTTGAGGGAATATAGAAAAGAATGCTGCCTAGACTGGGGCTCGAACCCACACATCCAGGTTAGCAGCCAAGCACTACTTCCACTGCGCCAGGGCCACCCCTGAAATTGTGTATTGGGAGGTGTGGTGGACCCAGCTTGACGTCAAGCTGATTCCACCAAAAGTTTTAGGGTGAAGGGAATTTTAGGCTCCTTAGGGTTTGGGGTCCTAAATTAGCCCCAAATTAGCCCCTAATTCCTGCGTACCTAGTTAGATTTTTGAATTATCAATGTGGTGGACCCAGCTTGACGGACCTCTTTTTTTTCGTGTATTTAAGTATTGTAAATCCGCCCCTTAATTTGTTTTAATTGAAACTTGCAAAAAATTGTGGGAAATGCAAAAAAAAAAAAAATACTAAGCAAGCAAAAAAGGCAAACAAAGTAAAAAAGGTTAAAAAGGCAAAAAAAATGTAAAATAAATTTTATATTTTTGGTATCAGGAGGACGTCAATCGTATTCGATTCATATCAGAATTTTGAACAGAATTTGAAAAAATAAAAAGACGTTTTGCACAGAATCCGTTCCCTGGTTATAAGTGCAAATAAGTGCAACGAAAACTGTTGCAATGCACTTATACTCTTTCCCTGCATAGATCAAAAAGTGTTATACCGCATGTGGACGGAACATGCCCATTACTTATTTGTTGTTCACATGAAAATTTTGTTGATTTGTATACATATAACTTTTTTTTTTAACTGTCATATTGACACAAAATTTTGTTTATTCAAGTTTACAACTCAAATACTAAATTTCAATTTCATATAGTAACAAAAATTTCGAGCCGTTTTGGTCCCAAATTGAAAAATAAAACCGAAGATATTTATATAAATATGACCCCCCCCCTCTCCCTATAATCATTATGTTTGAATGTAACTTTGTTAACTTCGAAAACAAAAAATCTACACAAATACATACTTGCTTTTGTAGAGCGTAAAGTTAAAAAGAAACCATAGTTTCAAATTTATCGTACTTCTACTATTTTTCAATCTAAGATGATTGGTATAAGAGACACTAGATATTCAATCAAATATCTAACTTTCATTTATTCTAAAAACACTCTGATTGGTAGCGGAAAGAGAGAGAAAAAAAGAAAAGCTATTTCTTTTATCATTGAGTGTCTAACTTGAAATCAATACAAACCACTGTCGCAGTTTTGCCACCTCATTTCCTTGATGCCAACCAGAGCACTTCTAATCCTTCTGCTCCTCGTGTTGTTTCCACAGCAAAGCAATATGCAATGCAGTATGTTAGTTGGTGTCGGTGTGGCATGGTTTGTGGGTGCATTCAATTGAATACAAGGAATTCTTTCTCAATAGCTTTTCCAATTTGTACCTTAATTGAATTCAATTGATCAAGAGTGTGAAAGGACTCATGCCTTATTGAAACACCAAAGCAATACAAGATATATATCAGTCCGCTGAGGTTTCTCTATGTACTGGTTGCTTCTCCATTTATTTCGTCTATGTTTATATATACCTGCATTTAGATTTTAGACTGTGGTAGATCCAATGTAAAGTTATTGCAAGAACCAAGAAGCAATGAAGTCTAAAGGATTCAATACATTATTATTTAATCTTTATATTTCTGTCGTACACATATTATTTATACATTTGCAACTCTGCATGTTTTCATACCGAATATTGTTAACGTTTCAAGTCCTGTGCCACCCGCACTCTTCATCTTAACGCGATGAGATACACTTTAAATTGCACTGAGTTATGCACACAGATATTGTTTTCTATTTTTGCTTATATGCAAAAGATGAACTTCTGCAATATTCAAGCAGTATAGCAGCACCAGCATCAGCAGTTGTTTCGTTAGTGTGGCTTCTGTTCTTTGTACACCTATAATGTTGTTCCTATCCAATCACCAACCTGTAGATGACAAGTTTAGAAACTAATTGGAGGTTTTCTACGACTAACTTCTATATGAAAGTACGTACATACATACATATGTATACAGAATGTATGTGTTGTATAAACCTGAACCAACAGGCTTAGAATTTGCAATCTAGAATATAATGTGTGGAGAGCTTGAAGCTGAGATAGTTCACCTATGAAAATGAAATTTCAATTATTATGTGTCCATGGCACAGATAACGTGAATATAAGCATCATCTTAAAAGTGCTGTGAGTAATAAATTGAACTATGGCAGAACAAAACAATAATTGCAGTGCTCTTATTCAGGTGAATTGAAATAGTTTTAGTTTTCTGAGTTCGATCCAATAAAAAAAAATTCAAAAATAGAAGAAAATACTTCATTCAGGAGCTTCAAAACTTTCGAGCCCTTTCCGCCAAAATATCGTAAGCGAAATTTTGTTTTTTGTTTGCTCAAAAACGGAAACAATTATAGGCCAAATTTCAGCATTGAGCATTATTAACGATTATGTTACTGACAGGATGACAAAAAGGTCCGGTTCGTTTTGATGCACAGGAAAAAATGAAATAATTAACTTTATGTGACCAATATAAAAATTTCGCTTACGATAATTTGGCGAAAAGGTTTCGATTTATCGGTTGATTTATTTGCTTTACCGGACAGAAGAAGAAATCATAGACCACACATCAACATACAAAATGAATAATCCCTGAAATATTGGGATTCGAGTTGTCTAAAAAAGCTGCATGATTCTCAGAAAGTTTAGCGGATTAGAGAAATACAAATTTAAGAATGCTCCTACTTAATGCCTTAAACGTAACAATATGATGGAATATCTGACAATAAAATCATATAAAATTAGGCTCAGAATGCTTATCAATGTATGCCCGCTTTAAAAATAATTTAAATTTTATATGAAATTCAGTACATAATACCCCTAGGTAGATTTCACTAAGAATTTACTGAAATATTTTTCTTCCTCTAACAAGGCGCTTACAGTTAATGATAGAATACGGGCTCAACCAACAAGGCCCTTTAGCCAGCTCGGTCCCTAGCTAGCAGCCTCTAGTTACGCACTCCATGTTGGTTGAGGTCGTTCTCCACTTGTGTGCGCCCACCTAAGGTGGGGTCCTCCCATCGAACAAGAGTAGATTCGATGACTCGTCCGGGCCGGTACGTCGGTATCCATACGCTACACTTGTCCCAGCCATATCAACCGCTGTATATTCAGCTCGTTTTTGAATCTTCTCCTTCATACTCCATGGATATAGACTGAATCGAAAATCACCCGAAGAATCTTCCTTTCAAAGCACCCAAGCAGATTCTTATCCGTTTTTGATATGGTCCATGCTTCTGCCCCCATATAGCAGGACCGGGATGATTAGGGTCTTCTATAAGGTCTCCTTGGTTTTTTGAGAGAGGGCTTTATACACAGCCTTGGGCTGTGTGCTCTTAGCACCCCATATATGGGATATTCTCAAATAAAGTATGCAGCCTAAAAGGTCAGTAAGTTTTAGAAATTCATCAGGCTTATAAAATTTTTAATCCAGGGTTGAAGTGATTTTTGGCATCTCATTTATGGAATATTCGAAAAAAGTATACAACATCTGAAAGGTTACTTATTCTTTATAAAAGTTCAGGCAGTTTCAGTCAGCTGTAGGTTCTTAGTTATATGAGAGGTAATGAAAGGTAATTGACTTTTACCTTGAATTTTTTTATAAAAACTATAACAAAAAATCTATGCCTGACCAATTTCTTAAACTACCTGACCTTATGACCAACTACTGGCCTTTTAGACTGCATACATTTGAATATCCCACAGCCGATGCCTTCTTAGTCCGGATCTTTGCACTGATGTTATTTTGCGATGTTATAGTGGAGCCCAGGTAGATAAAGTCTTTGAAGACTTCTAAGTTGTACCTATCCATCGTGACGTTCTTCCCAAGTCGACGATGTTGAGATTCCTTTCTCGATGGTACCATATTTTACTTCGTCTTGTCCTCATTAACAGCCAAACCCATTTTCGCCGCCTTCGATTCAATACTTGCATTCTCCCAATGATGTCAATATCATCTACAAAAGCAAGTTGTTGAACGGACTTTTGAAAAATTGTATCTCTGTTGTTGACTTGCGAGTTGCGTACAATTGCTTCAAGAACGATGTTAAAGAGGTTGCCTGATAACGCGTCGCCTTGCCTCAAACCTTTCTCGACATCAAAGGGTTCGGTGGTGTTTTTGCCAACTTTGACGGAGCAGCGAAATTGCTCCATTGTCATCCTGCACAAGCGGATACGAGTTTGGCAGGGATGCCGAGTTGCGACATGGCTCTGTATAGCTCGTATCTGTCTACGCTATCATATGCGACTTGGAAATCGATAAAGATGTGGTGTGTATCGATTTGAAACTCCTAGGCTCGGCTGGCACGCCATCCGCAACCAGCAGCCTTGTACGCTATAAGCTTGGCTTTCGCTAACTGCCCTTCATTTAGTTCGGGTGGATGGAAATTCTGACCATCATCAATCATCATCCAGGTTAAATGGAGTTATCTGTCTAACAGCGAAATCTTGGGCATCTTCGCCATTAAGCTGTTTCCAGATCCTCGGCACCGACGGTGCATTTACAAACATGTTCGCAATCTCATCTCGGCAGGCTTCCGTTCAGACTTTCTTAGCCATGTGTAGATTGCTTCACACTTCGGTGGAATATCGCTCCCTGCTGCTACAGTCTTCAATAGACTCGACCACCGGCTTCGAATGCTCTCTCTTTTTCCTCCAGAGAAGTCTGCATTTTCGTTTTTGTCCGTAGAGCTCCCAGGCTGCTCTCTCAGCAGCTCTGGTTCTAGTCTACAGCATTGAATGGTAGGCCACACTTTGGAGGAAACGGAGGGGCTAAATTTAGTGGTTTTCCTTGTTTGACTTGTAAAGTGACTACTGGCAGCGTCAGTTATGAATATATATCTAGCAGATCGGAAGAAGATGGATTTCTATACGTATACAGGAAATGTTCGGAGGTAGTTTAAGGTAATTTAATTAGTTCTAGCAACATTTGATCATTTGATGAAAATCTTGACAAGCGGTACCAACGATGTCATCGTGCTTGATAAACGACTTGCATTTATTTGCACAGCCCTGTACAAGTACATTTCTGATTCTCTATTTAGATTATTAGTGCAGCACGTTTTTGTTGAGTACTTCAAATTAGTAGTCAGTGAATGTAGATAGATTGTTGTAAATAATTCCATTGACGTTTGACGTTGATCACTAAAATACAACCAAAATAAAAAAAATATATATACAGAACTTCCAAGCTCTTGTTGAAAACTTTTGTTCCTCAGGAAAACTAGAAATATTTAACGTGCTGAATTCCATTGATTTAATTTAAACTTTACAATTTATGCACGCGCTTAGTGAAACTTTTCCTATACCCTGATGACGTGATGGTTTTTTGCAATATAACAATGCTCTTGAATATTCCCTCGCGTGTTTTAAGATTTTAGAATCTTCATACGAACACGTAGATACTTGGTATAGCTCCAGAGAAATTTCAATATTTGTTCGAGTGTGAATTAATTGCAAGAATAGGGCGTGTTTTTGAAGGGAATGTATTTAGTTTTATCAATATGTTTTTGATGGTAATGTTTGACATGAGTTATATGAACTAACTTTAACCTACTGCACCTATCTTTTTGAATAGTTTTTAATAATTACACATGCAGTGCTTTTTCGAACGAAAAAATTTGTAATACCAACCTATGTACATGGTTTTGCAATTAATTTTTTGTTTTTTGGTCGGTTTTTATTGAACTTTGTTATTTTTTTTTACTGTATATGAAAATGGAAATATTTGACAAATTAATTGGGCTTTTTATTTCGGAGAAGAAAAGTTTTTATTGCAATCTATCGCGTTTAGAATTATTTTTTAAATAAAGAGTATCAAACAAAAATAGGTACAAAAATGATATAAAAGGTGGGTTTTATTAATAATTTAAATCTAATGCAACAATACAAGTTCAATAAAATGCTAATATCCACTTTTTTCTCCACTCTTTTTTTCTGGTGACTATAGTCACATCCTTTTGTGCGAGTGAAAAATAATCCACGTTACCGACATTTTAAAGTTCAAGCCCAACACTCTTTGTCCAGTTTTATTTACCAATATTTTGGCTTATTTATCAGAAATTTTGGTTTTTGTTATTTTTCACCAAGGGAATTTTTACTGCACTTGTTATAAAATTGCCAATAAAACACACCGATTTTAACAATTCCTATTGACTTAAATTAAACCAATTCCCATTAGGCTTCAGTTCTAATTTTAATTAATTCAAATCCCCAATAGTAGAACGTAAGTTTATCCTTATATAAGTACCTAATCTTAATGTCACCTCAATGAAAAAAAGCCAACAAAATAAATGACAAAAGATATAAATAAAAAAAATGTCGAAAAAAGAGCAATAATCCAGTTTGAACAAAAATCAAAAAAAAAAACAGTGACATAATCCAAGAAGTGACACAAATAATATAAAACATTTGACTGTTGTACTTTATTCCATGTTCATCTTAGCAAAACACAAACATACTTACATAACATATGTAAGTAGTTATGACTTAGGTTTTTAGGTATAGGTTTCGGGACATTTCATCGCTGCTGTATTCATTGTCATCTCAAAACCAACGTCGTCGTCGTTGCTATCGTCTTCGCCATCTTAGTATAGTTGTTGCTAGTGTTGTCCTTTCAACTCAACATATAAATATCTCAAGAAAATTTCCAAACCAAAAAGCATGAACATCAGAATTACATCCGATATAACAAGTTTTCTGGAGTAGAAACCTAACAAAAAGTGCAACTACTTCCTATACGGTGACCATTCGTCCTTCATAAAAATAGATTATGGAAACAAAAATATAAAATAAGTCGAAACTTCATTTAATGGGACAGTCCTCTTCGTATTTTATGTCAATTTACAAATTTGTATTTTTGTTTGTAAGATCCCATGCACCTGAAAGTTTAAAACTTTGATTTCTATTGAAATTCTTATGTTTCTTAATTTCAATCGCCTCCCGTACGATTCTTGGTATATAAAAACGTATGTATGTCTGTATGTCTGCATGTCTTTGTTTCTGTTCACGGCCTACAGCCTAAACCAATAAAGCAATTTTCTTCAAACTTCCTTAGAGGGAAAATACATAGAACATTTTTTTTAGCTCAAAAAATGACGGTAAGGTACTTGCCATACAACCGTTCTAACGATTTTTTTTAAAATTTTTTTTTGGATGTATTAGTGGTAGTATGGTCTACATTTTGGTAAAAAAAATCTACCAAAAATCGTTATTAACAGTAACCTCCGACATAAAACCGTTCTTTATTTTCAATTTTCTCGTTAACCGCTTAACCGATTTTGATTAAAATTTTTAAATAGGAGGTCCTATATAGTTAAAATAATACTGCGGTAATATGTTCCTATATTTTGAAAAAAATCTTTTTTGGATTTTTTTTTAAAAAGTTCAAATTTGTTTTTTTCAAAAATATTTTTTTCGAAAACGGGTTGATTATTATTTTTTTGAAATTTTAAATTGTATTTTATTATGTTTTTAAAAATGGCATATATACCAACTTTTGTTTCTACAAAATTTCAAGAAATTTAATGTAGCAAGTTCATGCGACCCAGTTTTTTTTCCATTTTTAAGTTTTGACACATTTTCCAATTTTAAATTTTATATCGCCAAATAAATTATTTTAGAAATGTTTCTTTATTTTTTAACAACAATGGGCGGAAGAAATGTATTTTTTTTTAAGATCGATTCCTCTCATTATTTTGTACATGCAAATCTTCTATGCATATATGGCTGGCACTTGTCTGTATCTTTAGAAAAACTTCCCAAGAAGAAACTTGTATCAATTGAGGGTCGAAAGTTTAACGAAATTTATTAAAGAATAAATATAAGAAAGAAAGTTTTTAATAAATAAATTATTTAGTATATTTTTTTTATAGAAATACAAAGGGAGCCCATTATGCCCCGGTGCCCGTTATGCCCCGGGTTCTCCTAGATACAAAATTAATCTTTAATCAACAGTTTTTCAAATATTATTTTTATAAAAAAAATACATTTAAAGCTCAATAAATATTTTAAAATTGTTTTTTAGTTAGATATTATCTAAGGTCTACTTTTGCGAGCTAATTACCAGGGTCTTAAGCGATTTATTTCTAATTTTTTTTTAAAACTATTAAATCAACCATCCAAAAGCTCGTGAAAATTCGCGTGGAGATCTTAAATTGTATGTTTATGTATATGTATATGGAGCATTTCTTAATAAGTTTCGTTAGTTTGAGTTTGTGGGTTGAAATGGAAAAAAATCAGTTTTTTCCAAAAATCTTAGGGCAAAAATTAAAAACCTTATGAAGTTCTACAGTCAAAAATTATATTATACTTAATTCAAATACAATAGTCAAACAATGAAACCTACGCTGGATCGACATGACCGATAGCACAGTGCGTAGTGCACTTGGCATGGAGACGCTTGGTGTATGGTTCGATCCCCAGTGAGGCAAATAGTTTTTCAAATTATATATGCACCATTTAAGGAGTCTGATGATCGGCTTGACGACCTTGAAATAGCTTTAAATTCAGCCCATATCTATAAAATTTGGTGATAGCTCACTCAAGTTGTTGTTCTTTCATTCAAACCTTCAATATTAATCTGATGGTGCGAAAGCTTTGCAGTCTCGCGTGTGTTATCTCACAAACACCCTTTCAATCAATTATAATATTTCTGTTCGTTGGAGACATAGATACACCCCAGCTTTTACATTGCAGTGATGTGGAAAAATAGACATTAAGGCAATAATTATTCAATATGTAGCTATCTGTAATTCTGAGTTATAGGTTATTATAATTATTTATTTATTTATTTTTTCGAAGATATGGTCACCATAACTATATATGTAAAAGTATATACATAGAATTTGGTGAAAAAATTAAGAGGATTTTCACTCCATGGCCCCATTATTTCTTTGGTAGCCCCATATCCACACTCTCACATCACATATCATTTCCATTATGGATGCTCAGTTTGGGTTAAGGCTTTTTCTTGCGAATCTTATATTCCTTTTAGGTATACGTTATTTATTTTTATTTCATTCATTTTTCGCTATATTTTAACATGCCGGATTCTATCCTTTATTTTCTTCTCTAGCTTCAACTTGGGCTTTGGCTATAGAGCATTTTTATCCTCGAACGATAACATTATCGGTCGGCGTAAAACGAAAACCTCAACATTGTTCGCAGGACCTTATTTGTGTTTTCTGATGGTACAAGGCGATTATGTTTTTGTTTTAACAGATACACCTGCATTTTATGTAGATGAATCCTTAAAACAACTCCTTTACTTGTTGCTAAATAATAAAAAGGAAAATATCACAACGGGTGGTAAAATTTTGTCGTTCCCTTTTGCCTTTAGAAAAATTCCTTTTTTCCTTAAATTTAGTATCTACACACAATTTGAACCTTCCTGGGAAAGCCATCCTTAGGTACGGGCCTGAGCGTGCCCTTTTGTTGTGTTGGGGTCAAATAAATTTCCCATATCATTCCATGCGTGATGGCAGACATCAGACTATGACTATGGGATCCTGTGTGTCCTCTGATCCAATTGTATAATGTTTCTATATATATAATGGCATGGTTTATCTGGATGGTGTATGGTAGCTGCTTTCTTTGTCAAGGAAATGAACGTTTATTTTTGCACAGCCACACAGCAACAACCAAGGAAAGAGAAGAGCAGCTGTTAGCCGCATAAACGACAAATAGAATTTGAAACACAGTTCAACCAAACAATGGCCGTCCATATATACCTCGTATAGTACTCGTAATAATAATATAAGAAAAACGGTATATTGTACAGTGGTTTTAATTTTTTTTTTGTTTTCCTCTATTTTCTGACGTTTCATTCTGAAGAGATAAACTTCTTAAGAAAATGAAATGAAATTGAAACAAGGACATAACAATGGTGGCGGCGCTCTATGCGACCTCATATATATCTGGGGGAATAATTCTTGCGGAACCCCTAACCTCCGTTGTGTTGTGTCGTTTCAGAATCAAATTGCCTGGCGATGATACCGACAGTTGGCAGTGCAACACTCAGAACCCAGGGGCAATCTGTTTCAGTTATGTTAGGCATACTCCCGGAAACAGGCCATAACCTGGATAAAGGGTTTGTTTCTATTTTTTTTTTATTTTCGTTTTTTTTTTGTCTTTTTTCATTCTTATTCGTTGTGTATGCGCTCTCTCGCTTTTCAAATAATCGCCTATGGCGCGCAAAAGGTATTTTATTTGAAAGAGATTTTGCTTTTGTTGGGCCAGAGATAATACGGCTAGAAGGCTAATCCTTGATGAGTCAGGATGCATACAATTTTGATATTGTTTGCTGAGAATAAAATAAAATGTTCTTAATATCGCAAGGACTTTCATTAAAACGAAAAAAAAAATGCACGATGACATTATTTGTCCTTTGGGAAATTGCAAAAGCAGAAAGCAAATCTCAGATAAGTGCCTACTTGGAGGTAAACTATTAACAGAAGTACGATAGACTTATAAAACTGAGTTTATACAAAAGGTCGTAGGTATATGAAAAGTTGTGTAATAACTTTAAGGATATTATGTTTGTACTACGTATACCCAGCCGTAGTCCAGTATTTATAGGTATAACCTTTTGCTGAGAGTTATTTCTTTTATTTTCACAATGACCACTTTGGATTGTTTTTTAGCAAACTTTACAAAAGTTCATCTATTATTAAAATTCTTTCAAAAGGTAGGATTTTTTGGTATAGGTAATGCTCAATGCATTGTATTCCTACAAGCCTTAGTGAATTTCCAACATATTAATCCTGTTCTTGTAGGGGTACCCACTTTATAAAAACCTAGGGAGTAAAAACAGCTTATACAAAACTTTCTGTTTCAGCTTTTTGTTGTTTGCTAAAATTAACATAACCATCATGCGGTACTTAAGGTGATATTACATTGTCATATATATATATGACCAATGCTAGTCATATAAAATATGGCACAATATTTGTATATATGACAAGTATTAATAGACTATGCCATATATGTATGCCATATAATGTTCACAAGCTTTTTCTGTCAATTTTTGTTTACAAATATGAAACTGTTGCTACGAAAAATAAAATATTTAAAAAAATACGATATATTTGACCAATCACGTTTCATTAAATCATATATTTTTTTTAAATTCAAAATAGTTCATGATTGTCATATATATGGATTCTTATATATTTTGTCATATAAATATGACTATCACACTTATATGACATTTTTGAGCCATATTTATTTGGCAAACTTGCCATATATATATGACAATGTAATATCACCTTTATGGTTTTTTTTTCAAAAAGTACCTAAAATCTTTCAATTTCAGAATGAGAAACGCCATCTCAATTCTTGAAAAAAATAAGACTTTATGCAGAAAAAAAAAATTTAAAAGTTATTTAAAAAAAAACCCGTTGGAGTGGTTTTCTTAAAAAATATTTTTTTAAAAATTTTGTCTGCATAAATTCTTATTTTTTTAATACCTATATAAAATTTCTTGAAATTTTTTAGAAAAAAAAATTTGGTAAGCCATTTTTAAGAATACAATAATATACAATTAAACTTGTTTTTTAAAATCCAAAAAAATATTTTTTTTGAAAATATATGTATGCAGTACTATTCTAAATTTTGATCAAAATCGGTTTTGGCAGTTAACGAGGAAATCGAAAAAAAAAAAACGGTTATATGGCAGTTACTGTTAATAACGGTTTTTGGTATTTTTTTTTTATCAAAATATAGACCATACTACCACTAATACACACAAAAGATTAAAAAAAAAATCTTTTTTCACAACGGTTGTATGGCAAGTACCGTTCCTTTTCGATCTACAAAAAAATCTCTCACTTAGGGAATCGCACCAAAAAATCTTATTATCCTAGTTTGAAGAAAATCGCCTGATTGGCTTAGGCTGTAGGTATGCATGCCGTGAACAGACATACAGATATACAGACAGACAGACAGAATTGCTGGACCCACTTTGTTGGTGTTCTCTGTTATGGCAATGTCAAGTTTGATTGTTATCTCGGCAAACTAATATACTATTACTGTAATATACACTCGGGTGTCCATTCTTTTCCAAACCAATCAAAATTGTTTGCCCTACAAAAAATGCATTTACAAAAAAATTCAAAATTTTGTTTTCAAAATTCTGCTTTTCAAAATTCTGTTTTTCAAAATGTTGCTTTTCAATATCCTGATTTTAATATTCTGCTTTTCAAAATTCTTTTTAACAAAATTCTGTGAATAATAAAAAAAAAAAAAAATTTGAAAAATTTAAAAAAAAAATTAAACTTTTATTATTTAATTATAATTACTATTTATATTTTAAACTTTTATTACCTATTTGCCGAATTTTTCAAAACAGTGTCTTACAATTTTAAAAAATTTATTATGTATTTGTTAATACAAATAATGTTATTTTTTGTTTTTTTTGCTATCGTCGCTTAAAAGTCGTGTTGGTTGCTCGGAGTCATGTAATGAAGTTTTTTAAATCTCACTAAAAGAAAAGCCTTTTTTACTTTCAATGCTGGATAGCAGATAGAGCCATTAAATGGAGAGAACATAAAAAAAAAAAAGAAAATTAAAAATTAGAAAATAGACCAAAGCGCTAAGCGTAAGCCAAATAGGATTTCTTAAGAAAATAGTTAAAAATATCCTTTAGTTTTTTTTTTCACTTATTATTATAATTTGTACCGACCGATATCTAGTTTTAAAAAAATATTAAATGTGAGATTGCCCCCCTTCCACACCCCTAATCGAAATCCTGCGTACGCCCTTAAATGAATTAATAGCTGACTATTCATATTCATATTCATATGGATGTTATGATGTTTCAGTTCGAAAAATTTGGAAAAAAAAATATAGCCAGACAAAAGTGAATCAATCTTTTCATCATCTTTTTCTTCTCATACCATACATATGACTCACTAAACTAACACAACGTGCATCATATACGTTCTTTTTTCTTTTTCTTTTTTTAGCTTTCGAAAACAGAAGGATCACTTGAATGGAAAATAACATTTCAATTTTCTTTGAAATTGTACCTTTCACATTGAAGCCCCCCATTGCCGCGCCGGCCGCCATGCCACCGCGCGCGTCTTCATCATCTCCACCGACGACGCACCTCGCATAGATGTCTGTCTGAATTTGAATGTAATCCCGAAACTGCAAAACAAGGACACTTGATGTCATCGTCATAATAATAATATATGTCACATTTTCTGATGTTTTTTGTGTTATTGTAAATTGTTTGCAATATTGTTTGTTTCGTTTGTGGCGTTCAGCATCTCAAGGGCACACAAGGTGGAATATAGCTACATTTTATTATTTTTGATATTGCTGCGGGAATCGCATCATTTGTCTCAACGTCAACGTTATATTTTTCTAACTGTAAGTGAAGAAAATGCGGTTCAATTCTCTGCACGAAAATTGCACTTTATTTTAAATTTGCTATATCGTTTTAGCTATTTTTGTTTTTTTTTTTTTTTGAAAAGGAAACAATTTACTGAAGAAGACTCGTCCTTAGGATATTTTCGCAGAAATAGATACACAATGGGTAGGGTATCTATATGAGTTGAATAACTTGGTGTTGCAAACAAGAGAGTGATGTGAAAGATTCTTTTGGCAGAAAAGGAGCCTTTTGGCGTGTTATAGAAATAAACCAACACATACGCACGTTGTTGTTTGGTATTATAAGGGTTTCATTCTTACATGAAAAGTGGGTTGTTCAAAAACTGAAGTTAAATTGATATTTTATGCGATTACGCATTTTTGGTGGATGTGAAATATTACTAGTTAGATACTTGACAGGAAATATTGCAGTGTTTTCTAACAAAACAATAAAATAAAATTTAGGGAGAAAGCTTTACGAATAATGATTGACGTGAAAAGTTTGAGGATCAAACTATTGAGTGAAAAACATCTGAAGTTGAAGTTAATCAAAAACGAGTAGGTACATAATACGTAAATACCTATGTATATTGATGGATATTCCTTTTTTGAAATAATTCTTAAGGATTTCATTGGATTGATTAACCCCTTGAATAGTATCAATTTCTTAAAAAAAATAGACGACAGGTTCGTATAAGTTTTTGCTTTTTAAAGAAAAAAATTTGATAAAGTTTTTTTAATTGTAAGTATTCATACTTGAAGAAATATTTCAAAAATCAGCCATTCATATGGCCAATTTATTGCTAAAAACTTACGACATTAGTACACGAAAGCAAAAATATCAAAAATTAACGTCGTAATGACCGCATACTTTTTAAAGTGTTTACAAGCTTCAAAGTTTCTAACTTTTTTTTTCTGAAAAAATCTATGAAGCTGTGATTTACCAAATTTTACCTTTGTAGATACATATATGTAAAATAAGCCTGAAATAATTTAAATATTTTATTTTGTGAGGCAGAAAAATGTCAGGAATTCTTATTACTGACCGTTTTTAGAAAAGTAGGTACCTACATACAAAAGTAATTACATACATGTACATTGTACATATACAAAAATATTAATTTTATGTTTGACTAGCTGACCTAGCGAACTTCGTTCCACCTATAATGGATTTTGTTATTATTGTTATTATTAATTATTGGCCTTTTTAGGGAAAGAATGAAAGTGATTTTAAATTAAATTGAATTCAATAAATTTATTTAAATTTCATACATTTCAGATCACTGCAAAGCTTTGTGATAAACAAAGTTGTTTTTGTTTTGTTGTCCAGTGCGTAGGCAAACAATAAAGATGGCTTAACGATATGCGAACACTTTATTGATAAGTTCTTCCTTCGATGATGTAAATTCACGAAAATCTCCCGGAAACAAAATCAGGCCTCAATCGGAATCAGGCCATTTCCAATTTCCAATACTTGTTTTGAGAAATCATCTGCTGAAGGATCGCTCTGCAACGCAACTCGTGAATTTTGTATTGCCCTACTCCAATGTATAAATGTAGTTATAGGGGTGTTTACAGCAGGCAACCAATTCGTATGAATCGCCAATGTATATAAGGACCATTTGAAAAAAACGACTTTTACGGCCTAAGTTTCCAATTTTCATCCGTAGTGTGTTTATCTGGTTCAATGCAAACCCAAGAAAAAAATCCCCATCCAATTTGGATGATGTTTAGCCGAGTTGTGAGCGTACGAAAAAATAAATAATTCAGAAAATTTTAAATTTGAAGATGGTTTTACGATTGCCGTTCGAATTTTCTAATTTTTGGTCAAATTTTCAAATTTTCGACTTCATTGTGTGTTAAACTGGTTCAATACAAATCCAAAAAAAAAAAAAATTCTTATGCAAATCGAATGGTGGTCAGCTGAGTTATGCGCGTACGAACACAATTTCATTTCAAGGCGTTCTCACGATTTTTTGAATTTTTGGGTTTTATTTTCTAATTTTCGGTCAAATTTTCAAATTTTTGACTCTGTTGTATGGTTATCTGGTTTAATACAACAAAAAAGCTACAATTATTTGCATACTTAGTTTTTTTAAATTCCAAAAATGTAGTGCTAACTTGACACGCGTATTTTTAAGAAAACATTAAGAATCAGAAATACTTATTTGTATGACAACTACCAGTTCTAGATGACATAAATACAAAATTAAAATTTTCCCTCTTGGAAATCCACGAAAAAATGTCTTGTACTGAATTTGAAGAAAATCGGTCCACCCGTTTATCATCTACCTCAAATTATAGTGGACGCACTAACGCACAGACGCACAAACACACAGAGGCACAAACGCATGGACGCACAGATCTACGCAAGCACCGACCGACGACGGTATGGCAACACCCATTTTTTTCGGACTTCTTCTTTATCGTAATGTCGATTTTGAGAAAATTACGATTTTCCTTACGAATTTATGATAGAAACTATTATTTATGGTTCTAAAAAATTAATTTAAAAAAAAATTATGTCAAAAGAAATGTCAACACAAACTGTTTAGACTGATATAGCTGAACTTATACAAACGGATAGAACTGCGAGGCCCACTAACTTTTTCGTCTTCTATATTATCGTATGAAGTTTTACCAAAATCTTGAGTTCAATTTTTTTACGAAACTATTTTAACTTTCCATATAAGTAATCTACCTATGCTATATGCCTGCCGACCCACATAAGCATTCTTAAAATTCCATTAGTATATAGTAAATTAAATAAATTGTATCTTTTCCATGTATAAATGTAAATATACCTATTTCAAAAATGAAGGTCTACGTTTAAATTAATAGCTTTTGAAAATATATTAAAAATGTTTGTTCCCGGAATATGTGATTATCTCCCTGAGGCTTACAAAGTCGAAAGAAAATAAATAAATATACATATAGAGAAAAAGGTTTAGCTCAGGAAAAGTTTGTGTCAAGATACAAATTTCTATTTTTTTTTTCTAAATTCTCGTAAATCAATTAACAATAAAGTTATTTAATTTGCATAAAGGCATCAGTAAACAACCCATGACTTGAATAAACCTTTTAAAGATGTTTAGTAAAGCAATCGTGTCTTGCCATCAATTTTGTGCAAGATTGAAAATGAAATATACCGAGAACGACCGAGGTTCTTTTTGAAAGGATGAAATTTGAAAAAAAAATAAATCATAATATTTTTTTATCTCAGAGAAAAGGTCACAAATACCCCGAGGTGTTGAATGAATCTTTTAAAAAAATATTGATATTGAGTTGTTTTTGTGTAAACATCATGACGGCCAAAAGTGATGGAAGCACATCCTCAAGGAAGCAAGCCAATTGCTTCAGAAATAATCGAGATACACTAGCATATCGGGTTGAGAGTTCTTATCTCTGGTAGTTTTGTATAATATAAATATTTTTCTCTTCTTCTGTATTTCTTCTTTTTATGGGAACGTTGTTGAATTGAAAAGCCAAAACTTCTTTACTTTGGTTTTGCATAGAAATTGCAAAGTGGTTATTTGGTTGGTCGCGATTCACTTTGCTATATGAATAGGATTTGAATTGGGGGAGGAAGGAAGAAATATATATACATAGATTTGTAAAGTATGTGCAGAGAAGTGGTCCTCTTAATGCTGTGAAGATACTATTAAGTGTGACTTTGTGGTTTACTATATTGATTTGTGGTTAGAAAAGAGGCAAAATTTCACAACAAACGTATGGTTGTATGTATAAAGATTGTGGGTTTGATTATATCACTATATTAAGCCGATATAAATTGGTATGTTTGGGTGGAATAGTTTGAGTTTATTTTAAAGGCTTTAATTAAAGGGAAGTTACTCTAGACATGCCAATATGCCTGGCCCAACAGGACCATGATCAGTGTGTTTACTTCAGGTACACAGATTTTTTTTTATTCAATTCTTTTGTTTATTTTAATCATTTTGGTAATTTTTTTTTGCTTAAAAACAACAAAAAAATTTATAAAGCTCCTCCCATAGCTATAAATTGGAGTTAATTTTTCATTTCTTGAATTCATTTGTTCATTCAATCATTTTTGTAACACCATAATTTTCTCATTTCAATGTTAAAACGTTTTTAATTAAAAATAGCATGGAACAAAGCTTAAAGGTAAGTCAATCATTAACGACTAAAACAAATGTGATATTACCTCTCACAACGGGCCTATATCTACCAAAAATATGCAACCAAAATAAATGACAAAAACCTCTCATTTCTAAACCATAAGTGATATCTTTACAAAATAAATTCTCCGTTGCTGATTTAGAAAAATACATTTTGTGTATTTTTCGCAATACAGAGATTCCTTGGAAGGTGTTGTCGCTTGCGTTCCTTGAACGATAGTTACAAACCTCAAGAACACTATAATCTTGTTTTCTAGTCCACAACAGCTTGCATAGAAGAAGACCAGAAAGGTCTTCTGGACAAAAAATTCATTGTTTTGCGGTCTTGACATCTCTAATCTTTCGGAAAATCAGCTGTTTCAATATGATTCTTACTTACAGATTGTTGCTGCTCACAAATTATAATCATTGGCTGTTTATTGCAAAACAACCGAACATCACCCTACGAATTCACTTGATGTCTTAGCACCACCACATCGCACAATAGCAAATGCAATATCATCACATTAAGCCAAGGCCAAGGTAATCCAATGCCCTTTGCATCATCGACCATACAAACATCATACATAACATCATCAACATCGGCCGATCCCAAATAGCGGTAGTTGCGACCGAAAAATAGCATATGAACACAATTCAACATCTTCAACATCGTCGCTCCCGATAAGCGGAACTTTATTGCCCTTGCATGGCGATATATATACGAACATACGTATCGTCATCATCATCGATTGTCTCCGATCCAAAATAGCGGTAGTTGCGACCGAAGAAGACGAAACGAATAGTAGGTCATCAGTCATGAGCATGACTCGCATTAAAGAAGTAAAAAATATGACACAGTCCATTAAAGTTCGTCGTGGAAGAAAGACGTATAGAATAAAAATTAATACGAAATTAAAAATAACGTGGTTTTTCATTTTTGTTCCTTTTTTTTATTTTTTGGTCGCTTTTTCCTTTGCAACTATTCGGCTAAAAAGCTAGCCGCATCACAGATGGTATTGATTTTTTTTGCCATCATTTAATTTTCTCAAAAATTTATATTGGCCTGAGTCCATTTTTTGATATAAAAATCTTGAATAACGCACATAAACTTTTTTTTAAATAAACAAATTTTGAAATCAAAAGATTTTAAGGATAAAATTAAGAACCTTAGGGTCATGTTTTTTTTGTTTTTCTTTCTTTTTTTTTCTAGTGATTCGACTTCGGCATCCACAATTTGAATTCTTTCTGTTCCTTTCCACCCGAAGTAGTTTATTGTTTAGTAATTCCAGAATATAGATTATAATAATAGAAAATTAGATAATATAATAAAAGAAGGTAATGTAAATATTTCAAATTACAATATGTGAAGTGCACCAATCCCTTCAAAATAACGTCCTGCACACTACACGGTGAAAAACAAATCGGTATGAACAATCAGGCCCGTCAAGCTGGGTCCACCACAACAGAAATTCAAAAATCTAGCTATGTAGGAATTAGGGGCTAATATAGTACCCCAATCCCGAAGGAGCCCCAAATTCTCTTCACGTTTTAGAGGGCAAAAACTGATTTGATGACGTCATCAAATTAGCCCCTAATTTCTGCATCATTAGATTTTTGAATTTCCGTTGTGGCGGACCCAGCTTGACGGCATGATGATGTCATCAAATCAGTTTTGGCCATCTAAAAGGAGAAGGGAATTTGGGGCTTCGTCGGGATTGATGGGGTACTAAATTAGCCTCAAATTATCCTCTAATTCCTGCATCATTAGATTTTTGAAATTGTGTATTGGGAGGTGTGGTGGACCCAGCTTGACGTCAAGCTGAGTCCACCACAACTTTTAGGGTTTAGGAAATTTGGGGGTGTTTCGGGATTGGAGTACTAAATTAGCCCCAAAATAGCTTCTATTGAACAATCTGATGAGGATGACGCGAATGTTTGTTTTGCAGTGTCCGAAAAGTAAAAAATTATCGCATTTTTACTGAACGCGATCCCCAAACAATTTTAGCTCTATTTAAAAAAAAAAATAACTCTGAAATAGACAAGTGGGTACTATAGCGACTAAATTCCCTATTTGAAAGTAAAATCATTTCTGTACGAAAAATAGACCCGTTTTGAAAATAGTGAAAAAAATTTAGCCCCGTTTTGATTCTCACGAAGCTTTTGAAACCACGATATCTTTTTATTTTAGGAACATATTGGTGCAAAATTTTAAAAAACCTGATACTAAGGTATTAAGCGATGATTCTACTTAACAATTTTCTAACTTTAAAACTCTTTACTAAAATATTCTTAGTTTTAAATATTTTCTAACTATAGTATATCGTACTAAACCTATTTTTCTAGCTGAACACGCGTAAAACAGTGAAACTTCAACCCATTTTTGCAAATATAGCTGCCAAAGTGACAATTGGATTTAGTATATGATACTAAAAGGATAAAAAGGCATTTGGCGATTTTAACTTTAGTAAAATGTTAGAAAGATAATACGGCGCTAACTCGTTTAAAATTTGGTAAAGCCTGTTTTTAAGCTAGCATATCATACTAAAAGTGCTTTAACATCATGCTAAATCGTTTAAAATTTTGCGGCATATATTCTACCTTATAATGTAGTCTTAAAGCTTTCTTTGAGACGAAGATTTTGGTGTATACCACACTACATTGACGCCAAAAACCATTATTGGACCATTTTGAAAGTTAATGTCAGAAATATATTTCCACTATTACTCCTAACAAAGTATTTTCCAAGAACTGTTATATGTATGTACATTGATGTTAATCTCTCAATTAATACCTCTGATATTGCAACATGAAAGATATTCTTAATGCATTCAAACAAATTCCAGAAATTAGCACTGGAATCCGATTATAGTCACTATAACGTGACTGGCCAGACAGCAAAAGCACAGAGAAGCTTTGCAATTAGCCACAAATGCCTAACGATGAAAAGAAATGTCCATGACTCTCTAATTAATTGGGACGAGAAGATTGCGTGGAGCGTGGAGGGTAAAACAAAAACCCAGAGATAAGAATATCCTTTTTGCCATTCCATTCAATTGAAATGCTATATAGACAAAGTTCTATATCCTTGGAACGTTTCTATTGGGGAGAGGGGGGATTGTTATTGTGTAAACAAAAACATCGAAGTCATGCAAGTGCGAAATCTGATCAAAGAGCATCCCTGGGAGCAATTCTGCGAGCGAGTCAAATTTATTCGAACTCCAAGCCGAAAAGGAAGGTTTTTTGTTTGTTTGTTGTGTTGTTTTTAAAAGAACTCCTTTAAGTGTTTTGGAATTCAATCAAGGGATAAACAAGAAATAAAATGCTTTAAGGTCACACCAGATCCCTGGAAGGATGACTTACAAAGTGACAACCCAAGAAACCAACTCAAACTCAATGAGACACGACCAACTTTAGTTGCCATTAGTCAGAAAGCTTAATTAGTGTTTATTGAACGGACGTGACTTTTCCCATATGCTTTGGGTATACAGTGTTGCTGAGCCATGTGATCTATGGCTGAAGGGTTTTTTGCCTTTTGCATTTATTTTATTTCAAAATGAACTACAATATTGCAAAGTGACATTGTTGCTTTTTGCTACAAACTAAACTCGCAGAACTATGAAATTTGGCAAATATTTTTCGATTTGGCCTTCCATGGTCTTAGCATTTTCATTAGAAAATAATGTCTTTAAAATTTTGAGCAGATATGGAAAAAATATTTTTCTATGCCGCAAGAACAAAATTAAAATTTTTTTTAATCGAAAGGTTTTGAAGCTTAGTAAATGTTAAAGCTTAAAGAAACATTAAGCAGAACCTTCATCAAGCAAATCCTCTTAGAATTCTTTAAGTTTCAATAAATTTTTATGGTACCGAGATGAAGGTATATAAACATACAAATATTATTGATTTAAGTCTTTTGATGTTTTTTGATTTATTAGTACCTACCTAATGTGTTATGATCAGCATTTCTCATTTTAATTGTATGGTTTTTATATAATGAATACAAAATTAAATGAATTTTCAAAACAATTTACCCCACTGTATGCTGTTGGCATGTCATCGTATTATGCTAGTGAAGTTTTTTGTTCTGTTATCTGTCCTCAGAGTGCTTCAGTTTCTTTTGCGTTGTTATTAAATTTTTGGCTTTACATACCAAAATTAAAGTCTGCAAAAGTTTGCTTTCATAACAGAAAGAAAATAATTTTACTTGAGAAACATACTTTCAATGAACTCAAAAAGAAAAGAAACACCACATTTTTGTTTGGCTCAGCTCTGAACTAAAAATGAAAAATGCCTCATATGATGTCCTTAGCAAATCTTAGGTTTTGAAAAAAAAAAAAAAATATAAGATCGTAGGAGCGGTTTTTGTATCGATTAAAGTATTAGGCGACAACTTACATTTTGGTCTAATTCTCGTGCCTCTACTGTCATTACTTACAAAGTTAGCTTCAGGTAAAGGGGTTAAACACAGGTTTGTTTTGATTTTTTTTTTTGCAAGAAGGGGTTAATATCACTTAACACCTTTATGAGCTGAGACCTCATATATAAATACATTTTCTTTTTTGCATGAAGGTGGTAAGTGCAAAGTTAACATTTAAGTTTATTTTCTGGAGAGTTGAATTAAAATGGAAAAAAATTTTAAAAATCAATGGATTTTTCAAATCAAGTTGTTTAAGTATATAATTAAAAAAAATTAATTTCAAATTCGGAATTATCTTTTTTTTTTTAATTTCTCAAAAATTAAAAAACATTTTAACATCTTTTTTTCAGGATTGACTAAGAAAAAGAGCATTGCATATTAAAAAGAAACAGTGGCACTGACAGTGTCAAAAAATTTTCACAAACCACTTGATTTAAAAAAAAAATTAATAAAAGGAAATAAAAAAATATAAGCCTTCAAAAAACCTATATAACATAACATAGTATGTAATTGCTTTCGTTGATTTTTAATAATTTTTTTTCCATTTTAAGTCAACTTTTCAATTTTTTTTTCTTTGGGAAATAAAAATATAAGCCTTAAAAAAACCTTTCGTTGATTTTTAATAATTTTTTTTCCATTTTAAGTCAACTTTTCAATTTTTTTTTCTTTTGGAAATAAAAAGGGAAAAAAGAAAATATTTGTGGGACAAAAAGGGAATTTACCGACTGGGTGAAGGGAATTCTGTTAAAAATGCCGCCCCAGCAATGCCTCATAGTATTTGTTTAATGAAAAGTTACCGTTGCCACGTTGTTTTTGGTTCTTTGGTTTTTGTTAAGCCACTTTAAAAATTAATGATTTTTCAGAGCTTTTATTAGGAAAAGGTGCTAATTTTCTGTATCCGTACTATTTTTGTTTCTCTGTTTGTATAGAAAAATTTAAATATAAATCAACAAATGGTAACCCAAGTAATTTTTGGCGTATATTAGTGGCAATTCATCATGCTCACTATGGCTGCCATTTTAAAGCTTTGAAGTAGTGACAGTCTATTGAAAAAACATTACGGTCAGAGTGAAAGGCAAATATCCTATCATCCCCGGTACTGAAAATTTTTTAGTATACAAACTATAGCTTGAATTTATCTTGGCTTATTTCATTTTATTTTATACATATAAAATATGTAAGTAAATATTTCAATAGTAGAATTTTAAAGAAGAACTCTATACGTTATAATACTTTTTTTGAAACTCCTATTCTGAATTGCGGATTATAATGAAACTTTATTTTAATCCTTTTGCTTTACTCCAGAGATTTTATTGTTATTATACATATATTTCTTCTTAAATTTAATCCTCAACTCAGTTTGCCTGGGCAGGAGCCAGAAAAATTTTATTTCTTTTATTATTGCTTCTAGTTTTTTTTTTTTTTTTTTTTTTTTGAACTTCTCCCTAAGCTATTGACTCAGCTATAAGTGAATTCTAAGATGTATAGCATACAAGAAAGATACACATCATGAAATAAATGACTGAGCAGCTTAAAATTGTCTATACAAACAGTTAAGGACTAAAAATATGATATTAAATGGCCGTCTGAAGTACTATAGATATATCTTTCTTTTTTATATTTTTAACTTCCCTTCTTAAGAGGCAATATTTTGTTGGAGGCAGCGAGTTCCCGTTGCATTCTTGTGTTTCCATTGAAAATTACTTTTCTTGTTTGCTAAATGCTTTAGGGAATGGCTTTTTATGCCACAAATATAATATTTTTTTGCTCAGTTTGGTTATGAAGGCATGATAATTCATCGTAGGCACTGAAAAAAAAACAGTGATATTCTCTTTTTGTTGTTGGAATCTTCCCGGTATTCTGAATGGCTTTACATAAAATATAGATACCCAAACTTTAAGTTTAATTTTATTTAAAACTTTTTTTTTATATAGGAAGCGAATTTAAGGCAGAGATTTTTTATTTATACTACAAATATTTCTCAAAAGTTTTGAAACTATTTTATCAATAACTTAAAGACCTATATCCGTCTGCTTTTAAGCGTTGATAACATAATATAAATATGTTCCACTAAATTTACTTAACGAAAAATTTTGAAAATAAAATAAAAATATGATAAAACAAATAAATATAAATAAATAAATAATTTTAGCGAAATAAAAAACCTTTTTTTTGTAGGAAATATGCTTAAACTTTTCAACTAAAACTCATGGTTTTCAAAATATTCACGAAAAACTTTAAACTTCTGTAAAGCTCGCAGCCAGTGCCTAGTTCTCATAGCGTGTTGTAATTGTAACTAAGGTTACACCCTACCTCTTAAAACAATAACCCAGTCTACATTTATTTTTCCTTTATTTACTGAACTCTTATTAATCAAAGAGTCTTACATGTATATTTTTTATTATTTTAAACTTATTTCCTGTTAGACCATTGGATTAAAAAAAGGAAAAAATAAAATACTATCATCAAGGTGGTAAAGTATCTGCCTTGTGCGTATATTTTTGTCTAAATTGTAAGCTCTTACGAAAAAGTTTAACTGTTTCCTTTTTAATAGAATTTGAAAAGCAACAATTTTGTCCTTAAACTTCTTCTAAAATAACTGACAGTTTTCGAGAAAAATAAAAAAAATAAGATTTTTCGCTTTTCAACCCGCAAAATCAGAAACACCAGATTTCAATTTTACTTTATTAGAAAAATCTTAACACTCTCCACAAAAAATCAGCGTTGTCAAAATGTTTGCGAAGTGAATGTCTTATTTTCCCAAGCTATAAGTAGATACAAGATAAATAAACGTGTAAACGTAAAAAGAGCTTAAAACAAACAAAAAATTTAGAGAAATAAAATTGCTTGTATATTTTCAACAAGTCTTATATCCTGTGGGGGCTTAAATTTCAATAAGACTTCTTTTTTTTTTAATTTAAATTTTTATTTGGTTTTTAACAAAAAAAACAAACATCGAATCTAAGCTTATTAAAAAAAAAATATTTCGATCTTACAAATCGTAAATTATAAAAAAATAAAAAAGAGAAGAAAACAAAATTCTATTGAATTTATTATTTGTGAAATTCGGTATCAATAATAACTGAATATTGATGAATTCAAATTAGTAGGTAATGAAATGAAGGATACGAGACATCTTTTGATGTATACCTACCTAAACACCATTAACAAATGAATAAACGCAAATAAAGTATAAAGAATATATACATATTGATGTCAGCTTTCTATGGAAGCCTTGAATTCTGAAAATCATTGTCAATTAAAAAAAAAAAACTGAAAAGAATTTAAGAAAAGCGCTCCTTTTGAGTATGACAAGCAAATAAAAACCATAGAGCATTAAAATTCAATTGTTAAAATATTTTCAATTTTTTCCCAATAAATTCAAAGATTTTCTCAGAAACTTTTCCTTCTTGAATATTTTATCACTGAATTGATTCAAATTTTACAGCATTTCTTAAATTAAGCTTTTTATCCTACAATATTATAATAGCTGTATTTTATTTTCCCCCAGATCTAATCCGGATCAGATCATGATAATAAAACAAACTGGATCACAAATTTATTTATTTCTCACAGTTGGCTTTATTTACATAATAAAATTGACAGAAGGAAATTTTTCACAAATCTTGTTTGAAATAATATTAAGTATCTAAGAAGAGCGAATGTTTAAAAATGGAAAAGTTTTATTTTTTAGTTTAATTTCTATTAAGTTAATAGTTTTTATGTATTTTTTCCATGCCTCGCGACGCGTCGGCTCTATTAAATGAAGAAAAAAACTCATACAAAAAATTGGAATAATGGCGGCATGTGTTTAATTTCGAGAAATTTCAATTTTATTCAGTTTTTTTGTAAATCTCAGCAGTGGTAGCAACCTTTAAAATTAAAATATTGCTAGGAAAGTGTTCAGAAAATGGATTTTGAAATCCAGATCCAAAGGCAGACCTGGATCTTGTGTTGTTTTTGTAATACTTGTATTTATGTTTCCAAATCCAATCCGGATCAGATCTGGGGGAAAATAAAATGCAGCTAATAATTGTAAATTATGTTTTTTTTTTGGTTTTGAATAAATAATGCCAAATTAATTGAATAAAATTACATAATGACTTCATCCGTCAATTTAAACTCAAACAATTCAATTTTAAGTTAAAAAGTATTTTTATAAACTCTCAATGACGGGTATGATATCCATTTCATGACAAGAGCTGAGATGGACAATTTTCTGCATAAACTTCAGTCAACTTCGGCTGACAGCATGCAATCAAAAACAGAAACAGACAAAAATATCTAGTATAGTTCTGAACTCATTGTCTAATCCCTCAGATAGATTCAGTACGCCCTTGGTAAAAGAAACCCTCGACTCGATGAATGATGCAATAGCTCGGTTAGAGCAACACCAAAAGTGTTGCAACTTTAAAAAAAATTGACTCTTAGTAAACGCAAGTTTGCATGCATAATCTGTTATTTCATTTCATCTTTGCAAATGGTCATTCATTGTACAGCTATTTCCATTTATAGTACCTCCAGCCCTCAAAATTCGAGGGCCAATTATATTTGAAATTAAACATACCTACTGGAACAATAACGGAAAACACAAAGTAGAAAGGGTGATAACTCTGCAACTTTTTCAATCGCAGCAATTTTGTTTACCCCATCCACCCACATACAAGAAAAAATTGTATCGTTTAAATGCAGTCATTAGTGTGAAAAAAAACTGTATTACCGACTTGGATAGTTATTATTTTCTGAAGAACTGAACGCTGCCATCTGACATTACAATAATCTTTCCAATTAGTGCTGGAAAATTGGTTTGCCCCTGAAATGAAAATGATCTAAAATAAAAAAATAAAAACAAAAATGAAAAAAAAAAGACAAAGTTTGAAGAAAATAAGTAAATATGTAATAATACGAGGTAAATAAATCCATTCAAAATGATTCCGAGAAAAGTGGAAATACAAATTTACTTACTTATATACGCTAAATTGAAAGGGAAATGAAAAGTTCAAAAAAGCAGTAATAGAGAATGTTCTAAGACCTATAACATAATTTTATTTTTATTTCATAAAAAAATACATTTAATACAATTATTTTAGTGAATATAGTATGTGACTTGTGCCATTTTTTCGTTGTAATCAGTATAATATCAGTTTTAAATTACTATACTAAAAAATGCTTTGCATAAAATGCAACAAAAGCCCAGGGCGTATAGGCTTAGTTGAGGCAAGACAAAAATCTTATAGAAGAGGGTTCTATTTCATTGAAAAACAACGGTAACATTTACAATGCCACGGTGTATCTTATTTTAAAGCTAAAAATGCATTCTTGTATTTCGTTTTTAAGTAAAATCATTTAAGTGAACAGTTTTTGAAAAAATGGTTTTTAAATTCAAAACTTTAGAAAAAAAATTCAAAAATTGTGTTCAGACTGATTTTTTAAAATAGGTAGTATTTTTGTGTCTAATATTCAATGCTCCTAATAATCTTTAATCAAATACTAAAAACCAGATGCTTAAATATGCTTTTTTGTATTCTTAAGTTATTCCTTAATTAGAAGGTGCCAGTTGATATAGCTTTCCTTTTTGACTAGTTATTAAAGTATCTATAAAGGCTATGACTTAAATATTATTTCCCGTAAAAAAAAATCAATGTTGACCCAGCCTTCCACATAACAACCCATTTAATATTTCAATGATTTGGCAGTTTAATCATTAAAATAAAAAAAAAAAAAAACAATTTTGTTTGTGAGGTTCTGGACCAAACCAAATTTGTTTACTTTATAAATTTAAAATTTTCAATGTTGATTTTCAATGAAAGCTATATCTGGCGCCTAAGAAAGTCAATTTATAATAGTTTTTTATTCTTAAAGTAAGACGACAATCGTACATACCTACTATATAGTTAACTTGAAACTTAAAATATAATATACACAGGTAAGGTATGTACAATGTACATAGGTATTGTTATTCCACCTCGCCCATTTTTTTCCATAGTATATATTGTTAGTAATATTTTCCACAACACGTTTCTTCTTAATTGACATGTGGGTCTAGTCACGTAGTTGTTTATGGCTTATGGCATTGCAGTGAAAGCAATACATCGATATATTTAAGTCCTTGTTGCCATAGTCTCGTCTCTCGTCATCGTTCCTATGTTAAAATGGAATGTTTTGTGTCATGTCGTTGAGATAGACCATGAAACGAAAATACATAGAATGGCGACAGCAGGCGTTATTACATGCAATTTTCAACTTACCATCAGTCACCGCGCCACCTATTCATATTCACAACACACAGAGTTTTAAGAGTTAAACCAGCATATCATAAAAGGTCTTAAGGATCTATGCTCGTATTTCACTGAACTACGAGAGAATTTTCGTGGGTAGAGAAATAAGCCAGAGCTTGAATGTATATAATATTCCATTGATTTACGACAATTTCTATGAATATTGGTGTAAATTCCACCAAAGGCAATAAGTAAAGCATGCCTCACCTAACTTGAAACAGTCACTCGAGAAATCCGCTAGACTTTAGAAAAGAAAAGCAACGAAACAAATAAAAGAGGTTAGGTTGTTGGGACTTGGGAGTCCTGTAAAGTTAGCAAAAGAATTGTTTAAAATTTGTTTCCGGTAGGTCTTCATACTTTTTTTAATAGTTCTGGCGAATGAAGTGTTAAAATTCGAAAAAAAAAGTTTTATTTTGCTAATTTCGAGCAGCGAGGACTTTTTTGAGGAAAAGAGTTCTTGAGCATGTTTTTTCAACTTAAAGTCAATTGAGTTTAAGAGTTTTAGAGTTTAGATGGGTTTTAGAAAGAGTTCTGCGAAATTGGAAAAGTTAGGGCAAATTAAGGTGCCCATTGACTCAGAACCAAAAATTTTCAAAATCCAAAAAAAAATACAAAAAAAATGGAGTTCTGATTATAGTTCTCGATAGCAAACAAATACACAGTTCTAAACATAAAAGAAGTTCAGTGAAAGGGCGGGTAGTTTTAGTAACTGGTCCAGTTTTAGACTTGTTTCTATGAATAAAAAAAATGGAAGTCAATTATGCCCTTACGTTTTTTTTTTAATTCGTAACAAAAATCGGTGTCTAATTAAATTAAATGAATCAATTTATTTTAATGTTCTTTTTGTTAAGTATTCAATTTATAAAGGTAATTGTCTACCTTTTTGTGTAATTTATTTTCAATAAATGGTCCCAAAGAAGCATTTTTCCTATTTTCGGTTTAATCGAAAACGGTTCAATTGATTTTTAGTCAGTTTTTTATGAAAAATGATTTGATATTTTAAATGTTAAACTCTTCAAAAAAAAATATTTTTTGGATTTTAAAAAAGGTTTTTTTTTTTTTAATTCAATATGTCATATTTGAAATCGACTTTTTAAAATTGTCAGATTTAAGAAAAAAATCTATATATGTATGTATGTACATACATATATACAATATGCATATTTAAAAAGCGATAACAGAAATGGTATTTTTTCAAAAACTGCACATTTTCAATCCAATCTGTATTGATAGAATATGGAGTAGAAGATTTAACAATGAGCTTTACGGGCTTTATTGCGACGTAAACCTGGTCAAAAAGCTGAATATACGGCGACTGAGATGGCCAACGACGCACCAGTCCGACGAGTCTTCGAATCTACCTCTTTTGGTCTGCACAACAAAGGAAGACCACACCTCAGGTGGCGCAGACAAGCCGAGAACGATCTAAACCAACTTGGAGTGGGTAACTGGACGCAGCTACATAGCTACGGAGCAAGCTGGCTTGTTGATTGCGGCGTATGTAGTTCATCCTGGACTGTAAGCACCATCTAAAGTAAAGGAAGTAAGCTAATTAATAAAAAAAAAAAAATGCGTAGGTATATATGTACCATTTTTTTTTTTTTTAACTTTAACAAAATTTTATATATGTACCTATTTAACAAAAAAAAAGTTAGATTTAATAATGTAATCGGGTGGTGTATATTGCGTTGGTGTCAAAACAATTACAGAAGTCTTTTAACGAAAGAGTTTGCCAGGGATGGCTCAGACAACAATAAAATGTATGTACGCCCACGGGTATTTGGTAACAGACAATTTGACGCTCTTCAACTGCCACTCTTACCTCTAAAACGGTGGTAACTCGGCACAGTACAACACGGATATAAGAAACTGTAGAACCACAAAATTTCTTTCTTTTTAGTATCTGAGTTTACATGTACCTACCTACCTATAGCTATAAAATAACGAATATAAATAAAAACCAAAACAAGATATAACTCATAAAATCCATAACATACACAACAGAGTATATTCGGGAGCTGTCCATTCCATTACAACTGTTGGAAAATGTCATTAAAGCCTAAAGGTAGTTACAAACTTGCGTTAACGCATACAAAAAAGTTTTGATAAAGGTCAAATTAGCAATCAGTGAAGTAGGTTTAAAGTACTTCTTTTGCTCTTGAGACGAATATTTTGTGCATTGAAAAAAGTTTTTATTGCGGTAACCGTATTTTTCTTATATGCGAATGCGAGTTTTGCTTTTTTTATGTACTAAGCTACGTTTTATTTCCAAGCGAAATTTTAGCATAGAGACATGGTGTTTTGAATTGCATTTCTTCAACGACTATTTTTATATTCGTAAAATACTGGTACATCAGTCTATTCCCCCATCTCGCCCACATTTTCCGTATTATTTTCTTTAATGCCAATGCTCCTGGTTGATCTAATGGCACTTCGCGATAGCAAAAAGAACTTGCACGGTGGCACGCCGAGCGCGGGGCAGTGGGAATGGTTTTATTGCGGTATTTTCCATTGCTGAGAATTGCTTTGGTGTATTGCATGGCAAATCACAAAGGGAAAATTGAAAATTTCACCCTAAAACAAGGCTTTGTTCCGTTTTCTTATCCCAACTGCTGTTGCTTTTGTTTATACTTCCCCGACATTTTATTGTTTTTATTTCTTTGAGCATTTGGAATATAGGGATACATATATAAAAATACGAGTGTGGCATAGGTGTTTAGATACCACCACCACAACGTGAAGTGTTTATTGCGATGCTATGAATTCATCCCTGGATATGTAATACCATTTCCCATTTTCTTTGGTGTTATAAGGCTTTTCTTATTTGCTTTTTATTTGCCTGGTTATGAGCAAACGTGATGTCGATGTCGTCGGGGTGATACCGTTATGTAAGTGGCCGTTATGTCAGCCATAGGCATAGAAGAAATAGGTAAGGTGTGTGCGATGTGTTATGTAAATTTCTTTTTTAAGCTTATCCATATTATCCATCTTATTATATAGATAGGAATGTTTACCTACTTAAATGACTCACAATTAAATTGTTCATTAACAGCTAACTAGGCTATGAATAGATACAAAGAGAGTCAAATCCTTCGTTTCGGGGTATTTTAATGGAAGCATTTAGGTTTTCATATACGAATTGAGATGGGAAACATTTGCACAATAATTCCCAAGAAACGTTCATAAATAGGCATGAAATTCGTTAGATATAAGGATTGATGAAAGCTGAATTGTGTATTGAAGAAGCAAAGTTATTACCTTTAATCAGACTAAACTAATCCAATATCTACTTTACATCTGATTTAGTTGGTTTTCAGCCTCAAATAAGAATGTTTCAATATGACGCATGTAATTGATATTCAATTAGGTAGGTAGGTATAGCCTATAATTGGGCATAATAACAGATTGTATAGAAATTCAATAAGTTATTTCACAATGAGCTTTGAGTAACTTACTGTACCGACCTTAGGTAGGTAGGTATTATAATTTATTTAATATACCTACCAGGCAAATAGAGCGGGGTGGGGTTTCACTTAGGTTATTTTGAAATTAAGATTAATAGAGCATGATTAAAAATTATAAGGTTTTGATGCTATTACATGGATAGATGGAATGGGTCCATCTAGTCTTTGAGTCTTAGGAAACACATGTACTTCCAACAAAAGTTATGCTGACTAATTACCAAAATTCTTATTATTTATTGCAGTAAAGGCCATTGGAACTTGGGACATTACATTTCTGATGTAAGATACATACATATGTACTTATTAGTTTTCAGAAACAATTGTTTCTAAAATTTAAATTACAAGGCCTTAATCTTCTTTTTCTACAATGCAATAAATTGTTCTTGTGGTTCAAATTGCTTAGAATTTAAAAAATTGTATATTATAATCTAAGCGTCACTATTATATAAAAATTATAATTATAAATAGCGGTTTTCTAAAAAGATAACAATTTTATGTGTAAATATTAATTTTGTTTTTAATTTTTTTATAAAAAATGTTGCTTTGCCATCTTTAAGTATTTAACAATATTCACTTAAAAAAACAAAATTTTTTTTAATCCAAAAAATATTTTTTAATTTCTCGAAAACTATGATAGGTTCTTTCATCTCGTTTTCGGTATTTGACTAAAAATTTATAAAAGCATTGAAAAAAAAGGAAAAATTAAAGAATGGAACACCTTCATATAGTATCAATCATTTTACGTACTTTTGTTATTTTTTAATAATTTTTTTCTCATTTTCAGTCAATATTTCAAAAGACCCCCAGCCGTATAAAGTTAGCATGACAACTTTCGAAAAAGTTATTTTTGACTGTCTCAGAAATTGACGTATAAATGACGTATAATATGCTGTGAAGAGAAAAAAATTGCTGCGCTACTAGTTCTCCCACAAATTGATCTCATGCTAACTTAGTTTCACGGCATATCTACGGCAATTAATTTGAAGGATATGACATATCCCAAAGTATAGTTTGACCAAAATTAAAAAAGAGCAATGCTAACTTTATATAAAGTAAGCATGACATCAATATTTGGAAGATCTCTTGTATAGTTGACTAGTATATGAATAAATGTACACTATACACATACATCTTACAAGTTTCATTTTTATTAATCAACAGTTACATACAATTTTGGGGAATTTTTTACTAAAACACTAAAAATCTACTTGGAATTTGTATTGGAAATTTCAAGTGCTTGGTGGCACGTGTTAACCGATTTCAATAAAATTTTGCACAGAATTTTTTAAGTCAGCAGCCTCATGACTTTGAAGGGGGGACGAAAGAAATTCGAACATTGCTAAAATAAGCGCCACCCTAATACATACACACAAGAATTCTTCTTTAGAGTTATTCGTACCTTTAACACCGATTTAAAACTTCGGACAGAAAGTCAAGTCGTTATAGAAGTCAAACTCATCGCAAAAATATCATCTGTTGCTTTTTTTGTTAGTTTTACAGGTGTATTGCGCCAATGCGTCTATAATCGTACTATACTTATTCCTTTAAATGACGGGGAGAGTTCTTACTCCATTAGTGATAATGTAAATATGTTAATAGTAAGTTAAACTGCATGTATCTACTATAACACTATTTGTGTTTTATTTATAGAACTAAATGTTTCTATTTTATATCTGTAGATATTTTTGTGCTCCGCAAATGAAGTGCACAATGACGCCGCCATTTTACATCATTTATACTTACTCTCGAGTATACTAATGTACACATGTATATGTATATGATATAACAGGCTTGTATTTGTTTCTTGTGGTTATGAAATATGTAGCTACATTTGAAGGAAAAATATTAAAAAAGCAAGAAGTCCTAATAAAATATTTTGAATTTTTGTTTATTGTTTTTTTTTTTTTGGATACAAAATTTTTTTTTATGTTTTTAAATGCAATATTGTTTGAAATATTAGGTAGGAATATATTGGAGGCTATATAAAAATCGGTTGCACCATATAAAGTAACACATTAACAAATTTAAAATAATGCCCAAACGCACATACCAAAGGACGGTATAAAAAAACACTTTTTTGGACTTCTAAATCATCTTTGTATCAATTTAGATTCCATTAGTTTTCCTTTTTCCACAAAAAAACATACATAGGTAAGGTACCCTATAAAACAAGTCAAAATTGATGCAAAAAGTATTGCTGCTTCAATGCTACAAAAATAGATACCACAATGGCCGTGCGGTTAGCGAGCAAGGTTTTCCGTGCGATGGGACACGAGTTCAACTCCTAGACAAGTAAGTAATTTTTATAATAAAAATAATTTCTAACCATTTACAAACCATTACGAAAAATAACTTTAAGAAATATCAAAACAAAAATAAAATAAGAAAAAGAAAAAGAAATCAATAATAAATATTTTTTTTAATATGTCGGAGTACTCCTATATAGCACTTTCATCAAATTACTCATATAATTCAAAGCGTATATGAGTGAGATAATAGATGATAAGTAGTTTCTTTGGATGAATATAGAATAAAAATTGTTAGTTGGGTTATTATCCTTCAAATATTTAAAGAACTATGTTTAACATTGGGTTTTCATTTTGAGGGATTCAAAATGTGCAAAAAAGTGCTTTTTATTCACAAACCAAAAAATTTAATTCCACTCGTAATAAGGATCTGGTTTTTAACGTATTATGAGCATTGAATTCAAAGAGCAAACATTAGTAGGTACGTTTAATTCTAAGAAAAATCAGTTTGAAATTTTTGTTTTTCGATTTTTTGCTTCAAATTTTTGAGTTTGTGAATTAATAAAAAAAAAAAAAGTAAAGAATAAATATTTTGCCTCAAAAAAAAGCTATCTATGTATGTGTTGCCTTTGTTGTATTTTTCTTTTTTCTATTTTAAATAATTTTTTTAGAAGATTGACCCTTCCTCCTAGACAGGGAGAATAAGACGATTTTCTGTGTAGGCCGCACTCTAAAGTCAATTAAAACCATACAAGTGTTGAGTTTTGGCGATTTTGGATTATTATCAGACATTTGCTTTTCATCATTGTCCGACTTCAGTCCTATTTTTTCCTATAGATTTAACTAAATACACCTAAGTATTTCCCGCTTAATTGCACTGATCATTTTGTCAGATTTTTCGGTCAATTATCCGGTTGGTTCAATTAACCGTATATGTAATGACCTGTGGGTTCACTTATAAACATCCGGTCCGCTCGTACTTCCGTCCACTTCGATGTCTGTTTTACGACTGAAGGCTGTTTCACAATGCGACGAGAAAGCAAGACGTCAGCGTGAACGAATTTCATTAAGGTCAATTTGGACTTTTTAATTGATCACCCCATCTAGACACAAGTTATTTTTAACTTCACATTGGAAGTATTTATTGTAATTGGTCCGATTTATCAAATCGAAAATTTTAACCTTTCTCCATTTTTTCGAAGTCTCTGGGAGTCTGGAGTCAGATTCCATCGTCTTTAGGCAAATGTCTGTGTATTGCGTGTTCGTACGTTTGGAAGATTTTTATCGCCGACGATACCTCGAGCACGAATGAGATATTGACTCCAAATAAATTTTATTTTAAAGATATATAAGACAGTAATGCGTGCAGAAATTGTTTACAGAAAAACTGAAATAGCGATTTTCTAATTACCGTGATTAAAAAAAAAATGCAAAAAGACAATATCTCGAGAACAAATAATAATACCGACTTCGGCCTAGTTTCAATCCATGCATAATGACGTAGGTAGTAAAAAAATGGTAACTCCTTAAAAAAAATAAACCCAAAGTTTTTTTTTTTTATTAAAAAAAAACAATAAAAAAATTGTTTAAATTTTTTGTCTCGCGTATACATATATTAAGGACAAACAACCCAACTTTGGGTTGTTTTTTTTTATTAAAAAAAACAATAAAAAAATTGTTTAAATTTTTTGTCTCGCGTATACATATATTAAGGACAAACAACCCAACTTTGGGTTGTTTTTGAAGATTTTTAATTGGTAATTTTCTTATAAAAAATAACATCGGAACATCTGGGAACCAATAGGAAGTTATCAGTTTGGATCACACTCACACCCAAACGTACGTAGGTACTTTAATATAATTACAGATAATTTAGACATTATGTAGATGTATTTTGTATACAGATTTTCCTTATTAGAGCTTAAGCTCCGAATAAAGAGCTTTCCACTTCATTTCAACTCATTCCAACCGAAAATAGGAATTGTTTTAAAACACCAACTGCACTTAGTTCGTTGGCTGTTTTTGTTGTTGATCTTAAAACGAAGAAGGTTCGAGGAGTATGCAATATACAGAAATACGTGTATAGCTACATACAACAACCATCACAACTAAACGAATTCAACCGCAAAGTGAACTCATCAAAAGTTATTTCAAATTAAATACCAGAAGCACACAATTGCAACAGCACCTCTCCGAAAAATTGAAATTCTACTGCTCTGGAATTCTTCTATATTGCACCTCTGATGGTGCTAAGCACAAGCGAGGGCAATCTAAAATGCATTAAATTACTCAACAAACCCCTGTGTAACCTCTGCGCTTGTCTTAACAATCCTTTGCTGTTATGTCCACAAAGTTGGCTGTAATATAAGTGTTAAATCTATGTATTTAACCATTTAAATTTTCCCAGCAGCCTCTATCTGCATTTCTCCAAGCTCCAACTCACCTAATTCTCCTAGTTTCAAAGTTAATGGCTAGCAATTATTGTTTGCGAAATAGGGTCAAGGGTGGTGGTTGCTCTATACTGTTTTGCGATGAAAGGTCGGTCGTCTTCTCTTAAACTAAATGCACCCAAATGCACCATAAGCTAAAACGAACCAGAGCCCAGCAGTAGTTGGAACATTAAAAGAAAAAGCTGAACAAAATAAAGATATAGCTAAGCTACCTAAAATAAAAATAAGCTAAATTCACGCAAGACAACACAAAAAGCAACAAGGACATCATCAGACACGAACTTTCGAATGCAATCAAGTCCCACTGAAACTTAAAAAAAAAAAATATATACGAAATGCGCTATATCTGCAAAGAACATGCAGATGCAGAGTGCCTTAGCTCTTGATCCTGATGATGGTTGTTTCTGTAGCCAGCTTAATCATTTTTCTACTATTTAGCTCACTAACTTGAACTGTGTCAAAGAATTCCACGGAGGTTGGTCTTACCAACAAGCAAAAAGCAACGAAATTGAAACAATGGGCCAGGGCAAGAACCAAGGGCAACCCACCAATTACTGTGTGTGCGCGTCCTATTTAAGTTAGACAGACGCTGTACTATAACACGTTTGCATAGCTCTTAAAAGACGACTGCAATTAAAAAAGAAATGGGGCTTCCACTAATTTTAAACGTCTATATAGTTAAGGTAATGCGCACTATCTAAGGTCAGGTCTGGACTGGATATGTATTGTTTATGTGCATCTTGTGATGCTGATGGACGTGTTGAATACAAAATTTTTAAAAATAAAATGCACGATTGAAGCGCATGAACTTGCTCTTGTAGTAGAAGTTTTCTTCAATTTTTAAGATTGAGTTTTAAGTACATATAAATTGATAAGCAAATGAATAAAAGAATGAAACACGTTCTTTATCGAATAAAAAGTAGGCACTTAAATTGTTTTAATCTCAGAATGAAGAACGCCATCTACATTTTTGAACCAAATATGAATTTATGCAGAAAACCGTTATTTTTTCAGCTAGAAAAAAATATTGGCATCCCCTCTAGAGAATCACCTAAAAATCTTCCGATGAAAGTTTGAAGAAAATCGCTTCAGTGGCTTAGGCTCTCGCGCGAAATTTTAAGGCATGTAATTTAATGGAAGCCAAAACATTGCCAAACAATCGAATACCAAATAAAAAAAAGCTGAACATCAAATTGCCAAATAAAAAAAAGCGAAATAACAAAATGCTGAATGAAAAATAGCAAAATAATAAAATGCCAAATAAGAAAAAGCCAAATAACAAAATGCCAAATAAAAAATTGATAAACCTAAATATGCCAATCAAACAAAATATTAAGTGAAAATTGCGAAATGATGGTTTGTCATATCATATAAAAAACCAAACGTAATTTGCAAAACGAAAATTGCGAAATAACAAAATGCTAAATAAAAAAATGCGAAACGAGAAACGGCGAAATGTACCACCGCAAAACGTTAATTTGCCGAACAATTCTGGCGAAACATACCATACCCCATCTGTCTGCCTGTCTGTGTGTATGTCTGTATATCTGTCTGTACCTCGACCTACAGCCGAAACCACAGAAGCGATTTTCTTCAAACTTGGAGCATAAGATTTTTGGGCGATTCCTTAGAGGGGAAATCGAGATTTCTTTTAACTCAACAAATAACGGTACTTGCAATAGGACCATTAAAAAAAAAAAAAGTTATTTATCTCAAAAATTAATGGTACCTGCCATTGAACCGTTTTTTTTTTATTTTGGATTTCTCGTTAATCGATTAACCGATTTTGATCAAAATTTTTACGTAGGAGGTCCTATCAATAAATAAAATAATACTGCATAAATAATATATTTTCAAAAAATTTTTTTTGGATTTAAAAAAAAAAATTAAAAATTTTGTTTTGAAAAATCATTTTTTTTTTGAAAACGGGTAGATGATTTTTTTTGAAGTTATATTTTTAGGTGTATTGTATGTATTATTATATTCTTAATAATGGCATACCAATTTATTTTTTCTAGAAAATTTCAAGAAATTTTATAAAACCGTTCCAACAATTTTTAAATTTTTTTCTGCTTAAATTCACATTTTTTCAAGAATTGAGATGGCGTTCTTCATTCTAAGATTAAAACATTTTAAGTACTTGTTTTATCAATTTAAAAAACGTGTTTCATGCTTACATAATTATTATTTATGTGTTTTATATTACACTCAATCTTTAAAATTCGAAGAAAATTTTACTACAAGTGCAAGCTCGTGCGACCCAGTCGTGCATTTTATTTTTTTTTTTTAATATTGACTTTGAAATTTCGTTTTTGAAAAATTATTCACTTAGAAAACTTGATTGAAAAAAAAATAACATAAGAGAATATTGGTTTTCAAAAAAGTTATAACAGATTATCGTATGTGCTTTCGTTGATTTTTAATAATATTTTTAAAATTTCAAGTCAATTTTTCAGCAATTGCCCCTCACAGCCTATGTGGTGGGAAGGAGGCGGAAGGGAGTTAGTTGAGGAGATAGAATTTTTCCCGATGTCTTTTTTTTTTTTCTAAGAATAATCCCGCAGGAATGGAAATCCACCCCTAAAATATAGTGCATAAAATAGGGGCACCCTTCATAAACAAAGGTTTTTATTATTGCTACAACAAAAATTATTTTTAAGCATAAACCTACCTAAACTTAAAATATATAAGGCATCACCTTTAATTATTATAATAGTTCAACGCATCCTTTAAATTTAAGAGAATTTAGATGCTTTTTACTATAAACTTCTTTTGTATCTAAGTATAAATAAATTGATTGCATTTAAAAATATCTGAAAGTTTGTAATTAATGACAGAGAGATTATTGTACGTATAATGGTGTAACACAAAGTCCAAATAAACCAGCCATGTATTGCCCTCCATATTTTTAAAGCTTTAATGTAAACACATCTATTACTTCCCACATGAGGCTAAGGGGATTAAAATACGCACATAGATAATGGAGGATTTCGATATGATGCATAGTGCGATGCTCGATGGTGGAATAAAGTTCCATGGAACGTATTATATGACAACCAAAAAACCTAAACATTTTTCATGATAATAATCAATGTGTAATGTTTATGTGCACAAGTACAAGTACATAGGTATGTTTTAGATCAACTAAGCTGAATTGGGATTGCATTTGACCACAAACATTGGCATATTAGTTGGTTGGTGTATCGTCTGTACAATACAACTATATTTTAATTAAAGGGAAGCTTAATTTCAGCCTATACATTAAAAAATTAAGAGTAGGAAATATTAAACGAAACTAGTTTGGACTTTCTTGATAATATTAATATGAAAAGTTGATTAAAGACTTCGTCTTAGTTAAAATTATAACGGTTCACAACTAAACGTGGGGACCCACTTAAGAAGAATGGGTAAGATCAGCAAATCTGACTTACTCTTAAGAGGCTCTGAAATCTTAGCAGTTAGCATCCTATTTGTCAGATATTAGTTAAAAAAATTATGCCATTGAAATGGTCACTAATTGGCCTAGTTTCGTTAATTGGACAGCCGCAGTTTTTCTTAATATTTTTTTTTTTTTTTTTAATTTTCAAGGACGTAGAGATTTTTAGAAGCTCATTTGTGGTGACACCAAAATCATTCGTAGAAAAAAAATTAAAGGGGGGTGGGGGGAGCATTCTATCGACCGTCGCATTTGTTTTTTTTACTGTAGGTACATCCTACAAAATATGAATATTTCATATGCGCACTATAAAATAATTCGAATTCTGTAAAAAGAAATCTTTGATGTACAGATTTTTAAAGTTAACTAATATATGCTGATAAATAAGTACGTATACGCCACAGTCACTCTGCTAATACTTATTTTGTATTATTTATTTTAAAGGGTCTGTAATTTTGTAAAATCCTAAAAATAGGCAAAGATTAATTAAGAGGATTGTTTCACCCAGGCACGTATCCAGAGGGGGGGCTTGAGGGGCTGAAGCCCCTCCCGAAATGATTTTATTTTCGTAAGATGTTTTCAAACAATTTTTTTAATCCGTGTCTTAACTTGACGATAACTTATTTCAAATGCAATTTCTTAAAAACAAACAACACCTTATAAACCAGAAACGTAATATACTGAGGCTCTTATTTGTATTTATTTATTATAATGTTAACAAAAATACATCAAGATTTAATCTTTTAAAAGTATTGTTATAAGTGTTACCAAGTTATACCATTAAATTATATTAGGACAAGATGCCATGTAATTTTCCCTAAGGCTAAAGACTTTAATATTCATCGTCAGATTAATAGAACCCAAGATATTAGCATTTTAAGTGAAGCTTATCAGCGTTTTTCTACGAAAATTTTTTCATTGATTTTTGAGCTGAGGTATATCTTGGGTTCCATTTATCTAATGAATGGTGAATGTTAAAGTCTTTAAGGTTAGGGAAAACGACAGACCATTTTTCGCTGTAAATCTGGCTCGGGTGGATTCAAAAATTTGAGGCGTCTACTTCTGCTGTAAAAAAAAATATAAACATGTAAAAAGGTTAAATTTTGTTACATACATATTTACGTAAATAAATTAATAAAAATAATAGAAATGGAAAAAAGTAGGTAGTAAATTTAAAATTTTTTTATGAGTAGCCTTTTATAATAAAAAAATTTCTGAAATAAAATAGCTTTTAGTGGTCTTTAGTCTACAAAAGTCACACCAAGTTTCGGTTATGAGCTATGAACCAAGCCCCCGTTAAAACAAAATCCTGGCTACGGGCCTTGTTTCACCTCTCTCTCTTCTTATATGCACATTTAATAGATTGTAAGGTCTCAAAAAATGGAAATATAAAAATATATCAGTGTTGTGTAACACGTTTGGCTAAATTTTTTTTTTATAACTCATAAATCATAACATTTGGGTATTTTCTTCTTCACCTGATGGTAAATCCTTTAGATAAGTTAGTGCATATCCGGTGTGTTTACCACATTAAGTCCTTACATTTTATTGGTTTGTTTTGTTTATGTTACTTCTGGTATAGAACGCGCTCGTTTTTTAAGTTCTTACATGGATGACACCTGTACCCATGTCGGAAAACCATCAACATTATTTTTTTATATGAGGAAAAAAAACTAGCGCAATGTTGTGTATCAGTAGACATTACAATAAATAATTGAAATAATTTTTTATTGATTGACCCTACGTCGGTAGGGTCAGCTAGTTGTCAAATAAAACACATTCTATTTAATTTTTCTTCTCATAATTTATTTTGTTTCTTTCTTATAATTATGATTTATATAATAAACTATTTTTTTTTCTTTGACTATTTCATTACAATATTGTATAAAAATATTTACATAAAATATTCTAACAAAAAAAAATTAACAAAAACAATTTAAAAATTTTATTTTAATGTTTAAGTTTGCCTTGATTTTTCTGTAAAATAATTATTTTATTTATTTTGATTCTGATGATTTTATTTTTGTAGTTAAGTAAATTTTATTTATTTTACAGTTTCATTAAAATTAATGGTATGGTTGTTCTTACAAAAAATTCTTTTTTATTCCTTAATAATTTGTTAATTATGATTGTTATTTTAGCTATAAGATATTTTAAAATTTTTGGCAAACGATTTTATTTATTTATTTATTTTTTTTTAATATTAATTTTAAATTTGATTACATACAAAACTTAACAATATAAACAATAATTTAATTCGTATAAATTTTTTGATTTTCTAGTTACATTAATTAATATAAAATTATTAACTTTTATTTAATTTAGTTCATATATTATGATAAATAACATACAAATTTAATTGTTAACTTTACTTATTTACAATGAAACAAATTTACAATTTATTTAGTTTTAAAAGGTTTCTGTTTAAAATTACCTTTTTTTTTTTATTGGTTATTCCCAATTAACTGACAAAATTTTGGTTATTGAGTGTTTATTTTAAAATATACATTTATATTCATGCAAAATGTACAGGAGAGTTAAAAAAAAATAATTTTTACTAATTTTTATTTAAAAAAAATTAAAAAAAATAGGCAATATGTTGGCACAAAAAAAAATCAACATGTTGAAACAAAAGAAGAAACCCTACGCTGTTGTTTCTTAACACAAACAAAAAATTTTGTAGCTCACGTTGACTTTTTCAAAACGATATATATAATATAAAGTGTAGCCTCCTTTTTGGGTAGATGCTTGCTTTTCATAACGTTCTTAAGATGTCTGTAGTAATATCTCTGTCACACTATTTTCAAATTTTGTCTGATCAACTATGTACCTTCAGTTCTATTGTGAGGGCAAACGATTAATTAGAAAAGTAAAATAGTTGAAATTAGTTTAAAAAAAAACCACATTGGAAAATTAGGTTTTAAAAAAAATTAACTTAAAACAAAAATACATTTGAATCACCTTGTACTAATGCAATCTTACAGCAATATTTTTAAAACTATATTATTTTATTTCAAATATATCAATACCAGATAAATTTTGTTGTATTATCTAGAATCCCACTTATTTTTTTATTATAAGAAAGAAGAAATCTATGAAACAAAGTTGAGAGTTTTTGATCCTTAAAATTAATAGCCTTATAAATAATTATATGAATTAAACTATTTTTCGATTCTCTATTTAATATTATACAAAAGATTATTTATTCTATATTTTTTTTTTTTGTCTATGTTGTTTTTCTTCTTCATCCCACTGTAAGTTGTGGTAGTAGGTGTTCAAGTGTTTTCCTTTGATGGGATTTATACAATTACACAACCTCCATATGGATATATGCCAGGAATATACTATAGCCAATCGATATGATTGCCATTATGCTATGAAGATGTGTTTGATATGACTTTGTCGACGATCCGACATGACCATGGTACATCGCCGCCGGGTTATCACCTGTAAAAATAAAATGAAAATAAAGTAATGATTAGAATTTAAAATGAATTGATTTTATAATTCAATGCGAGAGAGAGACATGGAGGGACTTTTATGATGCCCGACGGATGTGACAAAATAAATATGGATAAATGAATACTAAATGACGATTGCGTTTTGGATTGTATATCAGATAACACAGCTAGTTAGTAATGGCATTGACTAGTATCGCAATTGATTGATGTAAGTATGTGGGAAGTGGAATTAGAATTATTTCGCAACGGATGTAAAATGTAATAAACGGAATGAGGTAGATTTTGATTGTGGCATTACTAATGTTGTATAAATGACTTTTGACGAAATTATCAGTGTATTTAAAATGATTTACAATTTGCATATTTATAAATGAAACGACTCCAACTATCTGTAGATTTTTGATATCCAATTGCTTGATAGTACGAATTTGCAAAGTTGAAATAAAATCCTTAAAGCCATTAATTTTAATAATATGGGAGGAAAAAAAAACATACCTAACCTATGTCAACTTTTGCTACAATCCTTACAAGCAATGTTTTAATTTTCTGATTTTTTATAACAAATTCAAATCTAAAAATCTAAAAAAAAATAGACTAAAAAGAAAAATGTAAAGACCCATATAATAGTTTTTTATTCTTTTTTACTCTCTATAGCAAACCAAAAAAAGGAAACCCGGAAATAATAACACCTCATTCGTTAAAAGAATTTTATGAAAATTACTATAGTCTGTGTGCCGTGGATTATCACCATGGTTGTAAATTTATTGCATTAAACCACCGTTCTGTACCACAAAAGCCACACATGAGCTATATGGCACATTTTTTCTCACAGGCAGAGTTATACTGAGTTCGCCCCAAATGACAACGCGCGCAAAATACCATACGCTATAGAGAGCCTTAACTTTTCACTAAACGATTAAAAAAAAGACCTTTCCTTTTGCTCATAATAATGAAATGATTAATTAAAATGTGAAAGAGGTTTTAAAATAAAACTATGTAATTCTTTTTTGATTAACACGTAAGTAGTAAGCTGTGCTATGGTAAGGAATAAAGTTTCAAGTTTTTCATTTTTTTTTTAAATACACTACCTAATAAAAAGGTACGATTTGGCAATTTTTGCCTGCCTTTACGATGGGCTGTGGGATCTTAGCACCTCATAAATGGAATTTTCACAAAAAACCACCTGCATTTATATTACTTAGTATAAGAATTTAATAAATAATATTGAATTTATTTTTTGGCTAAATTTTCAAATGAAAACCATGGAAAAAAGCAATAATTTATTCCATGATAAATGTGTTAAACAAAACAACAAGTTATCTCGTTAAAGACATGAATACAAAAACAAAAGAGAATTTCATAACACTACAAGCCGGTGCGGTCTTCAATTATTTAGTTATTAACCTTTCAGACAATTCATTTTTAGCCGAGTAACTTGACTTTTTAAATAAAGGTCTGAATTTTAAACCTAAACCCTTACACCTTAACCTAATGGACATTGAAACTTGCGTTAAATTTAAACCACAATTAACCAAAGAAAAAGTACGAAACATTGTAAGGCCCATCATTTTAAATGCAAAATCCAAGTTTAAACTTGACACCGATAAAAAAAATACATAAAGTAATAAAGGAACTAACAGACATGAAAGCAGACTAACGGAACAACGTTCTTTAGGCGGGAAGGGCTGATTTCTAAAAAATCGACTTGAAATAGAAAGAAAAATAATTAAAAAGCAACGGCAACACTTTACTTCGTTTTAAACTTTTTTGTTAGAGCCAGAAGTCTGTTGTTTTATTGTGTTCTTAATTTAAATTATTTTAGGAAATTTTTTTCGAAAAATTAATTTTTAAACTGCAAAAATTATGAAAATAATTGTTTATAATTTATTTTGTTAAAAATTTTACGTCATATACTTAACTTTAATTACATAAAATATTCGATGCTCTATAATCAATTTCTAGTGAAGTTTTTTTTTTAATTTTTGAGAAAATTTTGAGTTTGAAAATTAGTTTTTCAAAAACTGTTTGTTAAAACAACTTCAGTCAAGAAGAGACTTACTAAAAAAAGTGGCAAGGCATTGTAGCGCTTAATTCAATTTTTTACAAAACTACCCCTCTCGACTAAACGATATCTGTATTGTCTCAACCCAACCTAAACGTTATGACATTTTTTTTTATACAAGGTGGCAGAAACTCAACATCAAGGGGGTGCCATAGGGAGGGGGGGGGGGGGGTAGAGGTGTTACCCGTACTGGGAAAAATAAGAAAAAAATCCATTTTTCTTGTTTAAGTACCTAATACAATAGCAATATTTAAAAAATAATGAAAACCCATTTCCTAGGCCACATTTTTAGGTAAGTAGGTACTGTGATCAGAAATTTACAAATTTTATTTTTTTTTGTGTTACTTAAAATTCTTTTGATCGAAATCACAAATCCAAAAATAAATATTAGTTTCGAAAGAAAAATAAAGTTTGACTGAATTATGGTAGCCGTGGCATGATGGTTAGTGCGATGGACTGTCATGCCGGAGGTCCAGGTTCGATCCCCAGCCCCATCACATTTGGGCATTTCGTTGAGATCTTAAAATGTTCATTACTTGCTACTTATTAATCGTAAAAAATATTGTCAACATTTAAACCGTTTTCGAACTTTTAAAATTGTTTCTGAAAAATTGGAAAGTATGATATTTTACCCTGTTGATGTATTATTGAAAACTTTAATCATAATGCTTGTTGGATTTTTTTTTCTTACTTTTCCCAGTACGGGTATAATCCACCATATGACCGGGTAACCACTTGACGTTAAGTTTCACGACACCCTGTATACTCAGAAATACAATTTTATGGGGAAGTTTTTGCATTAAAGCATACAAGAGAAAGTTAATAAGTGCAGCATTTCCTATGCATTTTTCTCGAGCATTGGCCAACCGGGTAAAATTCCGGTTTCCTGGTCTTTTAGTCCGCCCCTGCCACCGAAAATCAGGACCATAAGCCTTGAAATATTTATCCAAAAAAATAACCGTAATATTCATTAGAAATAATTTATTTTGTTTTTAAATATAAACTCGGATGAATGATTCTTGTACAAAAAGATATTAAAATAAAAGAATACATACCTTTAAAAATGTGCACCAGCACACTGGCAGGCTGGGTATTACTTGCTACGCAGGTGAAATTACCAGAATGCTCTCGTCTGGTTTTCAGAATAGTCAGCTCAGATGATTGAAAATCTAAAACAGAAAAAAAATAAATTACAAAAAATCATTAGTAATTTAAAACCCAAAAATGTGTTGGAGATTACATTGATTTGTTCATGGAAGAAGGAGTACAAAATTATTATATACGTATTTCATTTTTGTGTGGGAAAGAGTGGGGTGTTGGCATAGCTATGAAGCTTAGGAACAAAAATGGAAATGGAATTTATTTTTAGGTTAAGTCGGTATTTGGTTTTAAATATTTCCTGTGAATATGCATCAGTATTGGTTTAATTTACCTGCTTCTGTTGAAACATTTATTCCTCTGTCGATATCATAATTTATCATTCGGTTGTCGTGATACCAAAATATATATTCTGATGCTACAGTATTTTGTACAACACGACATTGCAGACGTAACGTTGATCCGGGTGTTAAGTATCGGATTGGTGGTCCCGATATTTCGGCACGTGCTTCTATGGCAGGAATTAAATGTTGTGTTTTAAAAAAGAAAAAGAAAAACCACAGGAAGAAAAAGAAAAAGAGATTCAGAAAGTTAGTACACAATAAAATCTATGATATATATAAAAATTGTATTTTTTGTTTCATAGAAGTACATGTATATCATTACGGGAAAAAATAAACTGAATAGAAATTGATTTGATTTTCGATTGCATTTGATTACCCGATTAACTGCGAATTTTTTTAGAAAAATATATTATACATATGAGGCCGTAAAAAGCAGAGTGCTCTTAAAAATAGGAAGAATAATATTTGTTTAAAAAAAACTGCTTTTTTAAAACAGTTATATCTATAGATTGATGAAGCACATAACTGTTTTAAGAAAAGGTAGTTTTTATTATGATACGCATTTTTTTTCGCCATAATAATAATGTAAAATTAGTTTAGACACAATTTTTTAATTTTTTATATTCAAAATTCTGGATCTTATTGGGAATTAATTTTGCAAAAACTATTCACTAAAACCAATTGAATTAAAAAAAGATAAAAGATTGAATTTCTGGCTTTCAGAAAACGTATAGCAAGACATTTTTAAAATTTTCGTCGTTTTTAAATGAGTTTTTTTCTATTTCAAGTCGATTTTTTAGAAAACTGCCCCATCCACCTAAACAGGGGGAAGTAGACCCCCATACGATTTTTTTCTTACACATATATTGTGAAATGGGGTAAAATCAAAAAAGTGGTTGCGATAAAAAGAAATTCTTTTTGTGTTTGAAAGTTTTTCATATTCTTCAAGAATAATTTGTTTTCAAAATGTTATAATTTTTTTATATAGGATGAAATGGGTAAAAAAAAGTCACACATTCGATTTTAGTTTTTAATTCTCTTCCATAAAAATTGGCATTTCGTCCCGGGGCGATCTCACTTCCCAACTAACAATTTTAGTCCTATAGTCATCCAAAGAAGTTTCTTATTACTCCTTAACCTACTTCTATAAGTTTTGTACCTATATTATACTCCACAGAGTTAAAAAGGCGACATTTTTTCACTCCTATTTCACCTTTATGGAGTAAAATCGTTTTACTCCGAAGAATGTTCTCATAAAATTTATAAGAAGTGCTATAGAATGAATGTATTTCTATATATAAAAAAAAAACATTTGTATTTATTTTTTATTTTAGTTTTATATTTGTACTGCATATTGTGTATATTTTTCCGTATGATTACCTGAAAGGGTCTTTAGAGATAATAATTATTATTTAGGGTTTGTTTCACAATGTCTGATTAAAGTTCCAATTAAGCTACATGGAACTTATTTGTCACTTAAAAACCGCATTTACGTTTCACAATATCTGAATAGGTCTAAGTGGCACTTAAAGTTCTGAATATTTTACAGGCCGGTTGAGGTTCCGATTAAAAAATTAAACTGGCATTTAAAATATCTACAGCTGCTGTCAGTGCGACTCACACAACAAATACATCAATAGTTTGGACTAGTGACGGATATTTGTATGCGTTAACCCAATTACTTAAATACTTACTTCACGACACCCTTAACACCATAAAAATGCAATTTCAAAACGCACTTAAGTATTTTAAATCACTCACATTCACACATCAACACAAAATTTCTAACTGGATTTTATCAAATTGCAGTAAGGGGCCTTAAAACACCAAAGTAATGTTGTTTATTACCAGTTCTGGGTCCAAAAAGTTTAATTATGACACTCTAAAATTCAAAACTTGAGAATAAATTAATAATTTTTTGATTGATTATTTTCAATCAGTCAAATTCCTTGGAAAACTGGAATAACTGACAACTAGCTAAGTGGCACATAAATTTATGATTGTGAAACGCAAAGGTTTTTAATGAGAGGATTTAAGTTGTGGATAATTTATGTGTCGGATAGTTATAGGGAACTTTAATCAGACATTGTGAAACAAACCCTTAGTATTGTAAATATTTGTCAAATTCCTTGGAAAACTGGAATAACTGACAACTAGCTAAGTGGCACATAAATTTATGATTGTGAAACGCAAAGGTTTTTAATGAGAGGATTTAAGTTGTGGATAATTTATGTGTCGGATAGTTATAGGGAACTTTAATCAGACATTGTGAAACAAACCCTTAGTATTGTAAATATTTGTATTTAATTTAAAAATATTTTAAATTAAATTAAAATTATAGTCCTTGGAATCGAACCGGAGACCCCTTGCACCATAATAGTCTAGCACGCTAACCGCTCGACCAATCTGGATTATGCGGTGCATTGCATTAAATCGGATTCTCTTTCATACAAAATTGTAATCTATAAGCCTCATATAGTCATTCATCAAAGACGCTGCACAATAATGTAAAAAGGTATGCATACTTATATCATCGCTATAGAAAACAGAATACTCCTATAGTTTTTCTATAGCGTTTGAGTTTGTTGTTTACCGTTCCTCTATTTCTGTCATCTTTTTTTAGATTGTTGGCGGTCTTTATTTATATTTTTATAGTAGTTATTTTTGGCAACGATTTCATTAGCTGTATTTTATTTTCCCCCAGATCTGATCCGGATTGGATTTGGAAACATAAATACAAGTAATACAAAAACAACACAAGATCCAGGTCTGCTTCTAGATTTGGATTTCGAAGTCCATTTTTTGAACACTTCCCTAGCAATATTTTAATTTTATAGGTGGTATCTCTGCTGAGATTTACAGAAAAAACTCAATAAAATTAAAAATTCTCGAAATAAAACAAATGCCGCCATCATTCCAATTTTTTTTATGAGTTTTTCTTCATTCAATAGAGACGACGCGTCGCGAGGCACGGAAAAAATACATAAAAACTATTAACTTAATGAAAATTAAACTAAAAAAATAAAACTGTTCCATTTTAAACATTCAATACCAAATATTATTTCAAATAATATTTGTGAAAATTTTCCTTCTGTCAATTTTATTGTGCAAATAAAGCCAACTGTGAGAAATAAATAAATTTGTGATCCAGTTTGTTTTATTATCATGATCTGATTCGGATTAGATCTGGGGGAAAATAAAATGCAGCTATTATTATTTATTTATAAATTTAGATATGAATAGGTTTTGAGATAAATATAAATGATTTAAAATGGCTGCGTAGAAGCCATTTTAAATCATCCTCAATTAAAGCCTTACAACATTTTCTTATACAATTGATATCGGAACGAAGATTCTTTAACTTTTTTATAGGATAATTTTGGGAGCAAAAACTTTTTAGTCATTTTATAGTATGACTATAGTATGATTATAGAATAATTGGCTCATTGTGCCTGTAAAGCTGATATAATGTACTCCAGAGAATACTTAAGCGATGAATTATACCAATATTAACTCCTATAACGACTTAACTCCGCTCTGGAAGGGCTATAAAAGTGATATAGTAGCGAATAATGCTTATGTTGCCAAAATCTGAAGCAATTTTGCTAGTTGGGTTGGACTCATCAGTTGACTAGTGAGGGCCTTGTCAACACGCAATTTGTATCAAGTTCAGTTCATCTTACATAGATTTCACGATGAATCAATAATTCAACAAGCCCAATGTAATAGTGCTAAGTCTTCTTCTTGGTTGATTTATTTCAGTAGTATATTTATAGAATTTGTATTATTAAAAAAAAATCTTCTTATTGTTGTTATAGTTACATATTGTATTTATATTGAAAAGAAATTAATATCGTTGGGAATATAAAAATTTAAGTCCAATATCTAGTCATCGAAAGTTAATTTGTACTTCAAGAATGTGGTACTCGACATCAAAAATAACTATTTCCAAAATTAAAAATAATATTTTCCTTTGACATTTGATATTTTGATTGCTCTTCAATTTTTTTTCAAAACAAAATTTTTCATTCCAATGATTTTCCTTTAAAATGTTTTGGTTGAAGTTTAATTAAAAGTAAACCATTTAACTTAATAATGTTTCTCAATTGACATGAGATAATTCTATACCATAATTGCGTTACTCCAGCAACCTGTTCTTTATAGTAAAGAAATATTTTTATCGCATGAATTATTTCTCATTTAAATTACATACATATTTATAATCGACCTTAGCAACGTATTATACTTGACGTTTTTAGAAAGCATTAATCTAATATTACCAACGATTTGTAAAGAATTTAGGATTCTCAATGAAATAGTCGGTAGTAGGTAAGGTATATAATATGAAAAAGCATAGAACCCAGTGATGGCAAATCTTTCTCTCTTAGAGATGACAAATGGGTTCTTTATTAAGAATGATTGAATATGAGAAGGACCAAAGTGACAAAAAGGAAGCTTTCTTGCTTTACTAATTTTTTTTTATTTTATTATTCTCAATAAGATATCCATTGAAATGGTTCACCAAGACTTTGCCTCAGATATGACTTAATGGGATTATACATATATTTTTTGATGAAAAGGACAATAAAATATTTGAGCTGGGATAAGAATTGCTTCTTTCAGTTAAATATTGAAATCATATTTATGTATGTACCTTTCTCATCAATATTGTTAAAAATTGAATTATAATTTAAATAGCATTAATAGTCCATACTTAATGTTTACAAACATTTAATTTATTTTATGTAATTTATTACAAACTTCTTAAAAGAATTTATTGTTATTGCGGTCAAAAATTTTGAAATTTTTCTTTTTCTATGTTTTAAAAATCAATACTGAATTGAAGCGTCTAAAATGAGAAGGAGTCAACTGATATTTTTGAAGTTTTGAGATAAAAGCGTTTAAAGTTTTACGTTTATAACTTTTTTTCTGAAAGTGACAGAAACTTATAAAAAGAACATAAAAAAAGAAAAAAATGTACAATTTTTTGTATATAAACAACTTTTTTTTTAGATTCATGAGAAAGGTGAGTTTTAAAAAAAAACTCTGCACTTGACACCTTTATGCAAAAATGAGTTTAATTTTTTTTTTTTTTTTTTTAAAAAAAGGTTAAGTGACAGTTGGATTTTTTAATGTTTCGTTTTAGGCTTCTTTCGCTGTCAGGAATCTCAGATACGGCCTTTTCATAGAACTAACGGTGCTCTTGGGGTATAAAGTTGAAGGTTGTTAAGTGATCTTAACCCCTTCTTGCCAAGAAAAACATCAAAACAAACGTGTATTTAACCCCTTTATCTGAAGCTAACTTTGTAAGTAATGACAGTAGAGACACGAGAATTATACCAAAATTTAAATTGTCACGTAACACCTTTATCGATAAAAAAAAAAATGTCACTTCACCTCATTCTAAACGCGTCAATTGTAAAAAATTCAATTCACAGTTTTAACTTGTATGGGTTTCGTGTAAAAAAAATTTCGAGGTTGTAATCAAAATTGACACTACGATTATAGAGAATTAAAAAAAATAGTTCTCGTCGTACGGTCCCGTCCGTCGCTCCGTAGATCTGTGATGCACAGTGTTGTTCCAATTTTTTACTTTACGTTTTTTGTATAGTTTTTTACGTTTTTTACATTAGTTTTTTACCTGCTGTATTTTTACTATACTTATGTAAAAAAACGTAAAAAAAAGTAAAAAGTAAAAAAACAAACGTGAAAAATAATCAAAATTAGTTTAGCTTCAAAACTGAAAACAATAGAGTTGGAGCTGATTATTCTGTGCGGTGACTGAAAAACTAGTGGGTTTTTATTTTATTTTCAATATTGTTTCTAGAAACAGATTCTCTATTTCCGTCCAATTTTGTCTCTATAAAGTGCTTCAATTAATTATTTGTTCTTTCGATTTCAAACATTTGATTTACCTTATCTTAAAGTACTCGTTCACCATGCAAAAATTAAAAAAAATTCTTTTTCTTAGAGGAATTAGCTCTAATAATAGATATTATTTTAAAACTTTATAAACAAAATGACTGCAATAATTTCTTTATTTATTTTGACAGATAATGAGAATTTCTCTTATTTTCTTCTCTCTTTTTATCATATTTGCTTTATTTACCTCTTCTTTTCCTTTCTTACGAGTATTTTATGTTTTCTACAGGATTTTTACGTTTTTTAAACTTATTTACACATTTTTTACATAGAAAAGGTAAAAAATAGTTTTTTAAATGGATTTGAACATCACTAGCTGATGCATATTTCATCTGTGCAGCTGTGCGTCTGAGAGTCTGTGCTTGTCTGCTTCCGCTGTAATTTGAGCTAGAGCCTAAACGGATGGGCCGATTTGCTTCAAATTAGGAAAAATGCATTTTTATGTCATTTTCTACGAGAAAAATTTGAATTTTTGATTAAGCTCAGCGAGAACAGGTATATAGCTGTCATAGAAATATGTACATATTTTTGTTCTTTCAAACATAGGAGCAACAAAATTGAATTAATGGCGAGTTGTTGCAATTTTAAGCTGTGGGAAAGCACAAAAAAGAAAAAGAAAAATTTACCCGCAATTACAGCGAATACACCACTAACATGAAGAGATACAAAATAATGAGACAAATAGTGAAATTTCGGGACAAAAAGCAACTATCTGTCAAATTCCTTGTCAGATAAATGTATATGTATATGTCAAGATAAAAACCAGAGATAAATAGCTGACATCATAATATCATAAGATTAAACAACGCGACTCCACTAGAGATGACTTTCTGAGAAGAGATATAATCTGTGGAGTCGGGGTGTTGATGATTCTAAAACCATAAAATGTCAAGTGAGGAAGACTTTAATGAAATAGGGGGACAAATTGTATTTCCCACTCTGAGACTAGGGGGTCAATTTCTGTTGACTTAAAATGGAAAAAATTATTAAAAATCAACAAAAGCATAAACTCCGATATATTCAGCCCAATTCTAAATGAAAATTCCCGGGGAAACCTTTTCCCGGGAATAAATTGTTTTGTTCCTAGAATTTTTTCATATGTCAAATTCTGCAAAAAAGGTGTTTAAAACATTCAAAACTTTAATTCCCGCTATCGAAGACAAAAATATTCCACCGGAAAATTAAGAAGAGGAGTATTCTACTCCCAAAAGAATACGTTTCCCCGGGAATTTTTTTCCCGGAGAATATTTAGAATTGGGCTGATTATAATTTTTTAGAAGGTTAATATTCCATTCTTTTATTTTTTTTTTTAACTCAAGTTGTTTAAAATAAATAAGTTTTTCAAAAAAATAAATAACAAAGTCAAAACTTTGAAAAAAAAAACATGTACATTTTTTCGAAGCTTAAAATTTTGTGTAAATTAGTGCCATTGTTTTTTTTAAATATCGAATGCACTTATTCGGTCCTATCGAAGTAACCGTGTTGGAGCGGAATTTCCTCCGATTTCCGATTAATAAATACTGAAAACCAGATGTAAAATATTTACATATTAGTTTTTGAGAAATTAAAAAAAACCAAAAGTACTTTCTTGTTATGTTTATGACTTTTGAGAAGGTAACTCACAAACGAACTTGACAATTCCTTACGATGTAGCGTTTGAAGGTTAATTTCCTCACAAAATTGTTTCTTGTTTGGACTTTTGTCGGAATGTACTATAAAAAAAATAAGTACATAAATATGGTTTAGGTTTTCCTTTAATATAGTTTAGCCTGACCGGAACTGGAGCACCATTATTGATTACGTCTGGTGTATTTTTCTGCCTCAATATTTTTTGCTACCCTCATGCCTCATCCAACTCTATAAAAACAGTTGAAACTAAGTTTTTCAGTAGGCGCTTGACAATCGGTTATAGAAAAAAATACCTGTTGGACACTGGTGAATTCTATAAAAGCATAAACTTTGTACATCAATTTACTAAACGTTTATATTTTTTACTCACAAAGAATAAACAATCCACAAATTGGCACTAGTTTGGTTTTCTAAAAATATGAAAATGAAATGTTATATACTGCAGTCACTTGTCCATTACAATACACAATAGAGTCATCACAAAATCCCATCAATCGAAATATCATCCTTTTTTTTGCAAATACAAATTTGTTGTTGTAAAAATTTATTTCCACATCACCAAACTAAATATTGCAATAAAAAAATGTCATTGATGCAATAAACATCATGCGAGAAAAAAAAAACTTCCATTTTGTGAGTGTGTTCATTTTCAAATAACTTTCTGCAAGCTATGCAGCAAGTTTAATAAAGTTTTAGGTTAGAAAATAAAATGGACAAAAAAAAAAACTTTTAAAATTCTCTTGACGGCACTCAATGGCCATAGAAACATTTGTTTAAAATAGCCCTTCCCTGGAGGCGGTATTGCGACAAACGAAAATTGCAAATTCGTAATGTCCTTTTCACATGCATATATATTGAAAATAGAATTATTACCATGCACTGCTCGGGGTCTTATGTTGATGTTAGGCGCAAATTGTCTGGCAATCTAGTCTATGAGGCTGTGGGGATACATAAAAAGTGCAGAGGTGTTTTTTTTTTTTAATGTATAAAAACCGACTGTGCGACAGATTTCGATATTGTATTTTGCATAAAACTAGCATCCTTTGAAGGCGGCAACATCGGAATCGATTTGAGTGAGACTATAATAGATATTCTATAGCATCAATCTCTGTCCCTATCATGAGGTCGAAATTGTTGTTGTAGGATGCAAAAGGACATGGATATGTACGTTATATAGTGTATATGATGACGTAAATAGTTGGACAAGAATTTTATGTTTATAGCTTGATAAAAGCCGCTGTATAGAAATCTGATTACAGTTAAGATTTAAGCATCTTGTTAGGTCAGCTGGATGGTTGAATATAAGCCAACCAGACTCTAAGACGTAAGTAAGATTGTTAAGTTAGTGATGAAGCAACATTCGGGGATCGAAAATCGAATAGGTGAATAATTTGCCTGTAATCAGTTGTTGCCATTAGGCAAAGCACTCACTGAAGTGTTGACGGAGTGGTAAAGGAGTAGCGAGTGGCAGTGGAGTGGTGAACAAGTGTCGCCGAAGTGATATGAAAGTTATTTAACGCCCACTTTGGTGGCAAAATACGTTCACTAACTCTCGGTCTATAAGTCAATAATCACAAGCATATTTGTATACTGTACAAAAATCCATTTCGTCACCACTTACTTGCCACTTGAAAATTAAACATATATTCGAGATATGTGGCAGCAGACTGGCACCACACCACCTGCAAAATATCATGCCACCGCCATCCACTCCACTTTGATGAACGCTTTTTCTTTTTTTTTTCATAGGTGTTATCATTTCCACCTGCTACTTAGTCACTACACCACTACCACACCACTTCGTCACCACTTATGTGAGTTGTTATAGTACCAATTTTATGGTGCACTTATTTCTATGTGTTTTTTTTTTTTTTTTTTGCTAAAAAGGGGTTGGAATTTACATATATGTATTTTTTTAATAATTTGACCATTTTTTTGCGGCCATTGATGAAATTAGTGGAAAGCAAAGGTCTGATTACATAGAAATAACTTTTATTATTGGCGTTATGTTGCATTTCATTTAGAAAAGAAGGTATTAAGATACTTGCAAATGCATTTTTTGCGCAAAAGAGCCTAATGTGTTCTCCTAACTTTAAAATATCTCATGACGTGCACGTGTCACAATAAGTACCGAGTCACAGATAACCCCACGGCAATTATGCTGAGCACCAAATGTAGATCTTTTATAATCATTTTATGCGTTTTTGAAGCACACCCACGTGAACAAATTTCTGCGCAGTAATTGTGCGACTGAACTAGGTACATCCAAAAATAACAAAACTATACTTGGCTGCTCACGCCCACGTTACATATAATTTGCCGATTCTCCTTTATTTTGAATTTATTTCTATGTTTTTTTTTTATCTAATTCATAGGTTTTAAGTTGCGGAATTGCTTTCTTAAGAAGAGGTTTATTTTTTTTTAATGCCTTCTGTTTTGACAGTTTTAAATTTTTCGTGCAATGTTTTCTATTTTTTATTTTTTTTAATTGTTCCCAAATTCATAAAAGTCCGAAAAGAGGTTACAAATCGTATTCATATTTATGAACGATCAGAGTTAACAATAGTTAACATTTTACGTGTTAAACATAATAAACATCTATAGAGCTCTTTTTGAGAGAAAATTTGAAAAAACTGTAACATTTGTATAGTAGATACCTGTTTCAGATGAGCTACATAAATCAAAAATTCGGATTTTCACTCTAGGGAATCACATAAAAATGCTCCGTACCAAATTTAAAGCAAATTCGTTCATCAGTTCAGGCTCCAACTCAAATTACAGTAGACAAACAGACCCATAGACGGATACATATTCAAAGTTAAAAAAAAAAAAAGTTAAACAAAAATATTATACTGATAAAGCGTGTTAAGCGTGGAAAACTCTGAATATGAAATTAAACAAATTTCCAACTGAAAATAAGTTTCGTTACGAAGCACCGCACTACTGTGAAAGAGCTATTACTCGAAGCCATTTTATTTAAGGCCTTAGAAGATATTGATTACGTATTTTATGATTACTTCCGGCGGCGGCGGCGTTATTATTTTTCTCTTTCATTGGCTTTAAATCATGCAGTAAATTGATTTTCTCACCCCACACACAGGCAAATAACATATTGATTGCTTTAAGATAATGTAACGTGATTTACCAACGTTGATCTGGATTTATGATGCCCGTGTCACAAGATAAACAACAAATAAGTTAATTTTATTTGCTTGCTTTTCAGTTAACTCTACTATGGCTCCACACATATGTCAGTTCTGTCATTCGTTCGATGACATATCACCAGATAGGTACTATTCACAAATTCCAATTTTGCACACACATATACACATCTATACACATAGCTCAAATAGTGTTATGCTAAATATTTGCATTTAAATAAATCACGAACTACATTCAAATGTTCACATTTGCAATGAAATTAAATTTTAAATAAACACTGAGCTCTCTATAAGGCCAGGACACGAAACAGGACGAATATACAGGACATCATCACCACCTCTATTTATATACCTATCTACCTTTCCAGAACAGAGACAGAGGCTTAGCCATTGTACAACAAATTGTGGCGGACAATATAATACTCTCCAATGTTTTCTCAGGAGTGTGAGAAATGTGTGTTTTGTGTTGTGCATTGCGTTGCGTACCTATACTTGCATATAGAAATGCAAATTGTTATCCGGTGGATCTGTCCTATTGTTCAGCAAACCCAAAGGAAAAAACAAAATTCAAATAAATAAAATGGCATCCGTTTATGTTGCATGAGGATGAGGTATAAGGGCGGAAGGACTATATGTGGTCAAAAGCGCGTGTTATAGCCAAAAAAGACAAAAAAAAAGGCTCGGCGGATAGAAAAATTGCATGATACTCATTAAAATTTAAATAAATTTAGGCCATACACTTGCACTTCTTTTAATGTTTTTTTTTTTCTCACACTAGGGCGTGAAATATGGGTCAGATAGGTTTAAGGTGGTTTCTATGTGTCTATATTGTGATTCTATTGCCAAAGCATTTAATGTTGTTAGAGCCAACTCAGGCGGTAGGTACATTTGGAGAGGCGTTTAAAGAAAGTACAACGAGTGTTTTCACGAGAATTTTCACACAAACAACCACATTTCATTGTGGCCGCCATAATGCTGCGTAGCGGGTGGCTTCTATTATATTATGTGTTCACTGGGGCGTATACGTGTTATTTTAAATATTTTAATTCTAATATTTCAACGTTTTTGTTTTTCATGAATTTAATTATTTTTAATGAAAATATTAAAATTGGTTTAAGACGATGTTAATTTAAATAAAATTCACACACACACACACACACATAAAGATACAAATTTTGAGAACATATTTTTTTGGGAATAGAATAAAAAATTTAAGAAACACTGAAGTTTCTATACTTTTTTTAGGTTTTTTCTATTACACATTGGTTTTCTTTAAACAGAATTCATAGTTGCGAAATTAGCACGGTGTCGGTAATAACTTCAGTGTCTTAACCCATTTCCGGCTAGCGTTGCAAAAACGCAACCTAAGACCTGAGAACTTCTGGAACTTAACTGATGATAAATTTAGATCTTCTTCCTCCTTTTATTCGGCGCTGTTATGACCTCGATGTCGAGGGGATAAGAACTTTCCCACGTATCTGCTTCACACTAGTGATCCGCCTGTGGGCTTCGCCGGGTTGACCTCAGAAAGCGGCGGCAAGCCGCTGAAGCCAAACTGATGCTGGTGTTTTAGGCCTGCCTTTCTTCTTAGTTCGCGGTCGTATCGCAACGTTGTATGATATTGCTTTTTGGACGGGGTTCTCTCATTTGAACATGGCAATACCAACTGAATCGGTCGTGTTTTATTTTTTGAGAGATGGTATTTTTAACATGAAGGCTTCCTCGGATCTTCGTACTTCTAATTCGATCAAGCTTTGTAACTGATGATAAATTTACATAAACTTAATAATGAATGTGAGAGTTTATTGAATTATCTAATCGACCTGTTTTTGGATTTTGTTCAAATATTTTCTTTTCGTGTTGATTTTGCAGTTTCAAAATATGAAATTTTTGAAATTTTGAGGTAGCATATTTTGAAATATTTAAAAATTTCATCAGAATTAAAATTTTTCAAAATAGTGTTAACTACAGATAAATAAAGTTTCAAATTATATTCTGAAATAATGTTGACGCAATATATATAAGTTGCTTGTCTGACAGGTGAGATGAAAGCACTACGTTGCGTTTTAGCAACGCTCGCCTGATTCAGTAGCATTTTTTAGGTCAACTATTTTTGCAGTTTTGATTTTTATCTTTTTAAAGTTGTTTTCAGAAACTCCAAACTTATACAAGAAATAGATAATTTTAGTCTCGTTTCTATAAAAAAAATAAACTTTGAGAAAAATTAGTTTTTTCGATTTTTTTTTCGCCGGGACGAAACTCCAGTTTACAAAAAAACTTCCAGCTTTAATGATTAGAAATTCTAATATGGTTGGATATAGTTCACACTAGGTATTCGTCGTGAAATCTATGTAAGATGAACTGAACTTGATACAAATTGCCTATTGACAAGTTCCTCACTAGTCAACTGATGAGTCCAAGTGAGATCGCCGAGACGAAACGCCAATTTGTATGGACTGAAGGCCGTTAAAAGCTATTTTGGTTTTTTTTTTCATTTTTGAAAAAAAAAAATAAATTGGATATGATTTTATAATTTTATGATTTTTTATAATTTTATTAATTTTAATAACTTTTTCATTACCAAGTGTAGCTTGGTATATTTGACTATTTTTTCATAATAGTATTCATATTAAGTTCATGTTAGAAGAAAATTTTATTCTCAATAATTTTGATACTCTGTTCGGCGAAACCAAAAGCTATTCATATTTTTTTTTTTTTAATATTTCCTCTAATTTCACAAAAAATATCCAGTAGGTATAAAAAATTTCTAAGTTTCTTAGCCGGAAATGGGCTAAGAAGGTTTTAGATATCTAGCTTGCAAAAACAGTTTTGAACAAAACTTTTTATTTATTAGAAAAAAGAAAAAAAAAATTAAAATGTAAACATGGATTAACTTTGATATTTATCAACCGATTGACTTGAGAATACATGTTTTTGAAACGTCATTTTAGTACAATTTTATCCATCAATTGCTTCACACCGAAACAATGCGCCCAAATAGGGACAGTGTACATTAAAAATAGTCGTTTAGTTGTCTTCGAAAATATTGTGGCTAAAAAGTAACGTCTTTTGCATTTTCTTAAGAACGGGAAAGTGGGAGAGATCGTCTATGCTATTCATCAAAGCCCATAACGTTCAAATGAACTTGTTGATGCGGTAAGAAAGAGTTTTACTGAGAACCCATGGTTGTCGTATCGTCACCGCGTTCAGAATTTTGGCGTCAATGGGCGGCGCATCTTACAAATGATTTACATTTATTTTCGTATAAAGTAAATTGACTTTTAGTGATTCACTTCAGAAGATATTGAAATTTAGTGAGCTCCAAAAATATTGCTACTTGCCTTACAACCGTTAGGAAAATGGCTTTTACGATTTTGATAAAGCAAATTTGTATTATGGTCTGCATTTCGATGAAAAGTAAATTTACCAAAAATTGTTATGATCTGTAGGTACCCAACTTCCATAATACATTTCTTTTTATTACTTTTATTTTAATACAGGACGCCAACAATAAGAAGTTGGTATGGTTAATAAGAAATTCTATAATTCTTGATTTTTCACCAGTTTTAGTATGGGGACTACAGTGAAAGCTCTACTTGTGGACAGCTCCGATAAGTGATGGACAATTCCTCTAAGTGGACAAATTTTCGGAACCAACTTTTTATTCGAATATCTCATACAAATTACGTTCTTATAAAAAAACAGACATTTTATAAACGGAAGCGGACCCAAAAGAGGACAGACACATCATTTTATTAAGAGATTATTTTGTATCAAAATTTCAAACTGAAAAAAATCAGAGAATCCATTTTCAGTGCAGTTTCTATTTTATTTTTTAAAATATATAAAGAAATCAATGGAAAATCTCTGGTAAGCGGGAAGCTCTAATAACCGGACAGATACTCGCAGATGTTACGTTAAGAGCTTAGTAGGTGTTTTCCCGAGTAGCGAAGTTTGCGTTATGATGATGAGGGGTATGATGGAATTATATTTATCTTCATCTGCAAACATCAAAAAAAGTAGAGCGGGATAGATTAATGAGAAATGCAAAATCCGAATGTATGAAAGAGAGATGAACATGTTTGTCTTCCCTATAATCTTCTTCTTCGTTCCTATAATCTGCATTCATGAATATCTCTGTATTTTGGTCTCCTCTCTCTCTATTCAGCAAATGTAAATTTTATATCACACATCATTATATCATGGTTCCCACTTCCGACTGCGATCCGGAACTGTATACATATTCTTCTGCTCTTAATTTTAGCGATCTTTTCATTGTGTGATTCCAACAGAAAATTTCTCTTAACCGGACAATTCCCATAACCGGACATTTTTTTTTTTTTTTTTTAAATTTATTTTTGCCAAAATTAGACAACAAATTATTTAACAATTTTTTAAAAGTTGCATGGATATTAAAAAATATATAAATATCTATACAAAAACAAATAAAAATAAATACATAAGTTAATTTTATTTTTTTTTAACAATTAAAATAAGAAAAAAAAAAAATAAGTAAAAAAATATAAAATAAAAAGAAGTTTAAGTTATAATAAATACAATGTCAAGAAGAGACTTCAGCCATCATCTTTTGGAGAATTTTATTTTTAAAGCAATCTCTGCTTATGTTCATGTTAAAGACGTCAAAATATTAGTTAAATGTTTTTTAGTAACGATTAAATGTTTCATTTAAGGCATAGTTAGTCCTTGAGTTTGTTTCGGTTAAAAATCTTGTATGTCTTAGAGTACGAGCATTTGGATTTACAGAAATTTTGGAACATAAAGAAAAAGAATCAATATTGCATTTAAAAAGGTCAAACGCAAATAGAGCCACAGATAATTCCCTACGACAAACGAGACTACACATACTAAGGAGTTTTAGACGGCGACTATAACTAGGTAACAAAAACGTGTCAGAACTCCAACCTAGACCTCTTAATGCAAATAACAGAAATTACTTTTGCACGGATTCAAGTTTATTGGCATCAACAGCATAAAACGGAGACCAAAAAACACTGCAATACTCAAGCTGTGAACAAACCAAAGAACAGTAGATATATTTGGAATGTAAGGATTATTAAATTCCTTAGATCTACGTTTAACAAAGCCTAGCATACACATACTTTTTGAGTGTACTTTGTCGATATGCTGCTTAAACGTTAGTTTTTTGTCAATAATAATACCTAAGTCTTTTATTATACATCTTTTCGAGCTAATATATTTTCGTCAATAGTGTAGTCAAGAGTTATTGCACTTTTTTTTCTATAAAAAGAAATAAAATTGCACTTTTCCACATTTAGCACCATTCCATTGGCTTAACACCAGTTTACAACACTGTCATGAATATTGTTAACATTTTGAAAAAGTTTGAGCGTCGACATATAAAAGATATCTACACCCTTTTAACATTAAGGGCAAGTCATTTATAAATAGCAGGAAAAAAGGGGACCAAAATGGCTTCCTTGGGCCACTCCTGAAGTAACTTGTATTTGCCGAGAAATAACATCACAAAATCTAACACACTGAGTTCTGTCTAACAGATATGATTCAATCCATTTTAATATTTTAGAATGTATGCCATACTTCTTTAATTTAAAGAGAAGAATGCGATGGTCAACTTTGTCGAAAGCTTTACTGAAGTCGGAATAGATTGCATCTACCTGGTTTCCTTTTTCCATTTCCAAAAGAATATATGAAGTATAATCTGCAAGATTAGTAGTAGTTGATCTACCTTTAAAGAAACCATGTTGATGCTCACTAATAACCGACCTCAGTTCAGCACTCAACTTTTCAGTGATTATTTTTTCAAATAATTTGGGAATAGTCGACATGATTGCTATACCCCTATAATTTTTTATGTTGGACCATAAGTGTACGCTTATTGGGGCTTTTACTGTATATGACTATTGCATCGCCCGTTGTAATGTTTATCGAATAAATCCGTCACGGTAAATAAATTCAAAATATTTTTTCGGGATTATTAAAATAACATAACGAGTAAATTGCAAATAATTATTTTGAGCATTGATTGTAGAGTCATCATTCGAAAATTACTTATGTACCTACTAATTCGGAATTAAACCGCATCGAACATAAAAATACATGGGTAATTTTAACTTAAAACGATATAATCTCAATATTAAATACAAACTGTGCAAAGTTTAATATATAAAATTCATAAAAACTTACCGACTACATCCAAGTGAAGAAAAATTGATGTGGGCGGATGAGTTGATACCTGACATTCATAGACGCCAGCATCCCGCAGTTGCACGAATTTTATTTGCAGCGTCCAATCCTTTTTTATTCCGCAAGGTTAGATATTTCATTGCATGGCATTTTAGATACATATATGTATGTGAAATATTCCATATTAAACACACGTAACATCATGCACCCCAAGTGATGATGACATATCCATCGACGATGGTAAAAGTGATGCAATGCCATATGCCAGGAGTCAGGAGCCAGGAGCCATGGTAAGGATGCGATTAAGTTTATCAGGTCACAGCACCAAACGTACGTGTGTTCATCCGCATATCCCACAAAAGCACCAGATGCGGATTAATGTTGTTTTTTTTTTTTTGTATTTATATTTTTTGTAGTGTGTCATATCCATGTCAGGTAACCATGAGGGAAATACATCAAGGTTTAACCAGCAATAAACATTTTGGTATAATGAAAGTCAAGCATATTCGGTTAACGAAAAATAAAAAATAATGAGAAAATTTTCGTTAGAAAGATTTATGTATTAGTGAATTAACTTTTCTATATTATTTATAAATGCAAAAACTGTCACAACTGTACAAATATTGCTATAGTTGCCATACATTATTTGAATTTGAAAAAAAGATATACTCGCGGTTTAAGTGTAAATAGAAGTCCTATATAAGATAACCTTAGAAGTACTATCTACACTATTTCTAAAACTAGAAAACTGCAAAATGTTTGGCCATATAAAATTGATAAGAATTAAAAACTTTCTATTTAATGTAAGACTTGTTAGAAATAATTTTATTTAGAGGGGAACGTCACCACGTGCTCTAACTTTCCATTGTGAATATTTGCCATTCACTACTGAACAACTCACAAATTAATATGACAAAAATGTAGCTTTATCCCATCAAATTTCAAGCGTCTCTGTTGAAAGACATTTTGAATTGACATGGTTAAAAAAAAACACAAACAATAAATGTAAAAACATATTTAAATCAAAGCGTTTTTTTTATGGTGCAAAAATGGGTTTATATTGGTTTTTTTTTTCATCTCAACCAAGCCTATATGGTCTGTCAATTTAGGATCCAGTTATAGCGGTCAGGAAAACTCATCAGAAAAAATTTTTTTTTTGATAGTTTAATGTTTTATCATACGATTTGAAATATACAAATGATACAAATCGATGATAAATCATTTAAAATATTCATTTTATTAACAAAATTTTCTTTGGAGGAAATATTTGTTCTATAAAATTCATTTCCTGATGGAAACTCATTTTCTGTACGAAATTTCTATCAGGAAAATGAATAAGTACTTGTTTTAGACAAAGTATTTCTTCCAAATTAAATTTTTTTAATGAAAAAAATATTTAAATTGGATTATCATCGATTCGTATCCTTTTTATATTTCAAATCTTATAATAAAACATTGAAGTATAAAAAAGAAAATTTTTTCCTGATCGCTATAACTGGCGCCCTAATGGAACACACGTTGTAAACTGATAACTTTCATCTAAAAATTTAAGCTGTGCCCATTACATCAGCGAGGTTTAGAAAGAGGTTACTCACAATTATGTAGATAATAAATTCACTTACTCAATATCGTTAGATATTTAGGTACTCAATACATATTTATGTAATCATTACATATTTATGTACATTCTGTATGCGATCATAATATATTTATGTAATGAGTACAGTTGTATATGTAATGACTTCATATTTATATTATTATAAGTTTTTATACATTCATTACATGTTTATGTCGTCATTACATATCACACTTATCCAATACACATCGATATAGACTCATAGCACGTTGCTTGAATTGCAATGAATACAATTTTTTTTAAATGAATGCTATTGATTTTTAAATATTTATGTAATCATCACATAAATAAGTATATTCAATACATATTCATGAACTCATCGGGTCCACAGAATTATTTATTGGGTACCTACATCATTGTTAATAAATGAATGTAGTCAGTAAATATTTCATTATGTAACGATTACAAAAGTTATTTGTGCAGATATCTATGCTATGAGTAAATTTATTTAAGTGCTGATTACCTCCTTTTCCCCCCAGTGTTCTTACTAATTAATAACTTGTTAAAATTTATTTGTTTTATAATTTTTAACCGTTGCCAGTTTAATTTGAAATTATTAAGGGTACCCATGTAATCATGTAACGAGATAAATAAAAATATAAATCTCCGCCAGACAGACGTTGGCATAAGCACGCCTTGATAAACACTTGTATAAACCTGGGAATCAATCAGCTGTTTGTTAAACGTCAAAGTAAATGCATACAAATATATGCAATCAAATTTTCTGATCATGCAATTTTGCTCTAATTACAAACATACAAGTGAGTTAAAGATTAATTATTTAATCAAATGAACCTGCTTAATTTATGAGTTTTATTTCATTGATTTGGTGATACAAATTTATCAGATTTGCAGAAGTAATTTTGAAAGCTCGTTTCTGCGGAGATAAAATTGTCTGGTTTCTGAGGTTCATTATGGTTTTCCACCGTTACTTAAATACCTTTTTTATGTATCTTCTTTTAAAAATATGTATGAAATTTCTGCATGTACTTGACCTACATAAGGTAATGAAAGTTTTATCTTGTTTGACTATAGTTCTTTTCCATTAACTGTTACAATAAAGCTTGTGTAATACAAACGAGTACACAGAACGTATGAACAAGGGATTTATTGTTCCTTCTAGACAATTCTTTTTATTAAAATAGTTTCGTCGCAAAATATTTTAAACTTTTAAGCACATGAGACTGCAGTAGTAGAATAAGACCTTCAGTCTCGAGATGATTGCTGTCACTTGTAAAGTATTTTCCCTTTTGTTCAGGTTATTCACATGCAAACAGGCATGTAATTGAAGTTTAACTTGAGTCTATGGAATGTAAGGAATTATGTTTTTGTATTTGACTGCCATAAATCTGTCTCTTTGATGATGAGGTTGAAAAATTCTTAGCTATCTTTTGGTCTTATGTCAGCAAAGCATGATTTTAATATTCAAAAAACTTTTAGCTCTTAATTATCAAAAACTTAAAACCTACCAGCTGTATCTCCTATGTGTTAATAACTAGAAGAGTATAGTTGTAATTCTTTGAGTACCTCCGCTTACAAGTAAAAGTAAAAAGTCCAACAAGGAATAAGTAAAATTCTCTAATAGATATTAAGCCTTATTGTATTGGCACTATTTATGTTGTTCCTTTTTTTGTTATTAATACAAATTAAAATTTTAAAATTATTTTTAAATTAACAACATCCCTTACCTCTGAGTGCTTTAAGTGTGTAGCGCTAAATCGTTCATCACTGCTGTATGTCGTCAGGCCGACTGTTAGCAGGTGGTAGTCCTTTTTTCTAATCCAGGACACCTGTAAATTATAAAAAAAAAATATAATTTTAATGACGTGATTATTTTAATAGCATAAAAATAATGAATATTTTTTTATATTTTTTTGAAAAAAAAAAAACACCCCGTTTATTTGCTGACGTTTTAAGCAAACATTTTTCAAATAATGACGTTGTCGACTTTAATTTAGTCCCCCTACGATTAGTTGGGACTAAACTAAAGTTCCTTTAAAATAAACATTTTACTTGTATTTGATTTCTAGTTGATATGATAGCACTTTACAAAATGCCGAGAGTTGTATCCTATTCAAACAATCAGACTTTTTTCTCATATTTAGTAATACATGTTTAGATATAAACAATATCACTTCAAAAGAAAATGGGACTACAACGATTGTATGGAAAATAAAATATTTTTTCTGCAAACAATATAAACGATGCAATGCATCGGTCAAAGAGCCACCCCACGCAATCAGTATAAAAACAAATAAACTAAATGCAAGGGCTTTCAATTTTTTTTTGTTTAGATCACGACTATAAGCACGTTGTTCTAACCTGACCCTTTGTTTATTTAGCTGTGCTTCCATAAACTTAGTGAAAGTAAAATGTAGCACATTTTTTTCTGTTCGAAGCAATCACATATGAGGCCATGAGAACTATAGCAGCCTAACTGCAATTTTTTATTTTTATAAAAAAGCTTTTGCTAAATATAGACAAATAACTAAAATCAGCTTTGTGTTAAATATTGCAGCAATAAATATAAAAGTATGATTTTTATATTCAGCTGTTAACCAGCGAATTGGGTCAAAACATATGTATATACGTTTAACCAATAAGAGAATTGATTAAATGGCAATTGTGGCTGTGGGAAACAATTCATTCAAATTTTTAATTTTCACATTACAATGCTTTTAGTGTAAAATTAAATTTAAGCCCAAGCGAACTCACTAAATTTTGGGAGCTAAACAGTTGCTTTTGATGTTGTATCGTCTTAATTTTTTAGGTCGATCCGCATGATTTGCGTTTTCTAAAAACTGCTTCTTGGAGTAAACTTTTAATAGATTTAACTCCAGAGTTAAATTAATCTTGTTTAACTCACTACTGGAAAACTGAGCCTTAGTTATTCAATTAATGTTACATTTAAACATTTTAAAAATACTTTTTTACTTGCGAGTATGCATATATATGTAGTACATCGGTAATATAAGTTTTGCATTCGTAAAAACAAATCGAACTCGAGATTTTGATCAAACTTGACATTACGATGATAGGAAAGACGGAAAAAAGTTGGTCTGAAAATTCTGTCTATCTGTCTCTCCATTCGCGTACCTACATATTCGCGTACAGCTTGAACGCATAGGTCAATTTTATTTAAACTTGGTATCTAGCGTTTTTTTGATATTCCCTCGAAAGGTTTTTATCATTTTTATTTTTTAAATTAAAAACGGTACTCCCTTACCCTATGCCATGCATATAATATTTTTTAGCATTTTTGGAAAATCTTATTTTTCTCAAAAATGGCTCCACCGTATTAAAAATCGAATTTTATTAGATATAGGTTACCTTTTTGTGAACACAAAATATCCATTATTTTCGTTTTTCTAGAAAAAAAAGCAGATGATTTTGATTTTTTTTTAATGGAGAATCTTACGACAATTTTCAAAAAAAAAATTTGTTTTTTAAAAAAGTTTCACTTTTTTTTTCGAAAAGGACTCGGTTGATTTTTTACAAATTTTAATACCGACAGTTTTTTAACATTATATATTTTTTGAATATCTATATTTTGAATACAAATTTTTTTCTTAAAGTCAAAATTAACGGTACCTTCTATACAAATGTTAAAAACCGTTACAGAAAATCTAAACTTACGCGGAAACGTCTTCTACGATTTTGATTAAAATTATTCTGAATAGTAATACAGTGAAAGCTCCCTTAGCCGGACAGCGACGGTCGTAACACTTTTGTCCGTCTAAGGGAGTTGTCCGTTCAAGGGAAAAAATAAAAAATAGTTATGGAAGGAAATGTATAATATACAGTGGCATCATAAAACATTTTTGCACCTACAAGTCATGAAATACAAGAAAAAAGATACAAAAACAGACTACAGCTGCAGAAATAAAAGCCGTTGGTACGCCATTTTTAAGAATAATAATAATATACAGCTAAAGCAATTATTTAAAAAAAAAATTCTTCAACCTGTTTATAAAAGAATGATTTTTCAAATAAAATTTCTAACATTTTTCTTTAAAAATCCAAAAAATATTTTTTTTTTAAATATTTGTATGCAGTATTATTTACACTTGATAGGACCTCCTAAGTAAAAATTTTGATAAAAATTTGTTAAGCGGTTAACGAGAAAGTCGAAAATAAAAAACGGTTCTATGGCAGAGGTACCGTTAATAACGGTTTTTGGTTATTTTTTTTTTGTCACCAAAATATAGACAATATCACTACTAGTGATATTGTCTATAAAAATATTAGAGCCGTTTTTGAGATAAATAATTTTCTTTGTTAATGGTGCTATGGCAAGAACCGTTATTTTTTGAGCTAAAAAAAAATTACGATTTCCCCTCTCACCCAAAAATCTTATGCTCCCAGTGTGAAGAAAATCGCTTTAGTGGTTTAGGCTGTAGGCCGAGGTACAGAGAGACATACACACACACAGAAAGAAGGAATTGCGGGACCCACTTTTTTCGTGTTCTCTATCATCGTAATGTCATGTTTCATTGTTATCTCGAGTTCGATTTTTTTTTGCGAATCCAAAACTTGCCCTATAGTACCTAGGTACATTCCCAAATAAAAATTGTAGTTCATATACCTTTCACTTTTCTTAATATTGTATTTTATTGAACCATTACCGTACATCCTCCATTTATATATCAAGTCACTTTGTAGCTTTGAACCACATGGGAAAATTTGTGCATTGCATTGTCTATCTACAAATGAATGCAAATTTATTATACCAATACTGAAGTAAATTAACGCGGTCTCTCTTCATAGTTTGCTTGGAATTCTTTAATATCTTCTCTACGTTCTTATTTTTCTTTTTGAACCACGGTAATTAAATGACATATTAACATAGGAAAGGAAAGCTCCATACCTTTTCAAACAAAATACAATTTGAAGTATTCTGTTCTACTGAACTTTCGTCTTGCAATCTGTTCCCACATATTTTATAAGAAAAAAACTTTTCAGTGCGACGAGGACGCAGTTTTTTCAAAGTTGAAAGTTTTTCTTTTTATGAGCGAAGTTAATAAAAAAATATTCCAAAGAAAAATAAAAAACCTTTTGTCTAATATCTCTTACATTATTTTTTTACCCGCTACTTCTAGGTATTTTTTTTAAATTTATTTTGAATGAATTTAATATTCTCTTTCTAACTTTAGATGATATTAATAATTTGTTTCAGATTCAAAAAGGCTAGCGTAAATCAATGAATAATATTTCTATTTCTACGTTCTATAGATATTAATATCAAAACGCAATCATTATTTTTTCTTCTTTCATGTAACACCACTGTCATATCACCCATATTAAAATCACAGACTCCTGATTAATTAAAAATTTCCTAAATAAATACATAATTAATATTTGAAAACCATGATTCGAATTTATTCCGATTGAAGTTCTGGGATTTAAAATAAGTAATAAAAAAGGAATAATTTGTTATTATTTCTGGAGAAGGTTATCAGAATTTTTTGAAAGATAAATGAGACATACTTTAAATTCATGAAAAGTTTCAATTTTTGCAAAAAGTTTTGGCAAATGTAAATACAAGTAATTATTTATTTCTTGGATTTTTTTTTTTTCAAATTTTAAGTCAATAACGTTTTTTGTTTTATAATTTTTAGAATTCACGTAGTTGAATTAGTTTTTTTTTTTTTTAATAATTTATTGAGAAACAAATTTTCTATAGGAGCGGGTCTTTTAAGAATACTGACAGAGTGACAGCTAATATTTAGTAAAAGAAAATTCTATGCTCATTCTTCTTTTCCAAAGAAAGATTGATTGACTTCAAATTTGAAGTTTTACAACAAAGAATGTAAGATTTTTACAAATAACATAAAGAATAGCTTATCTAAGCAAAGCTAGAGGATATTTTATGTGCATTAACTTAACAGGTCACTTCTTCCATTGCAGATTAAAAATAAGTAAATAAATAGTAATTAATTGCTACTTAATTGGTAATAAGTAATGCAAAAAAAACATGAATTGATCTGTTGGTTTGCGAGAAAATGGGTGTCCTGCTAAGTTGACGTCAACTTAGCAGGTCAACTTTCTCAAAAATAGAGATAAACGATCCGGGAGTGGATATATATTGAGAACTACTTACATAATTGCTAATTAATTATACGCAAAAGAAAATTTATCACTGTTTTGATTTGCGAGAAAATGGGTGTCCTTATATGATGACGGCGTTATCCCTATTTTTTCGAAAACGAAAAAAGTGATTCCAGTTTTGTTTGTGTAACTAATTATCAATTAAGTAGTTCTCAATATTATATCCACTCTCCGACCGTTTATCTATAGTCTCAAAAAAAGTTGACCTGCTATGTTGACGTCAACTTAGGAGGACACCCATTTTCTCGCAAACCAAAATAGCAATCAATTTTTTTTTTGCGTAACTAATTAGCAATTAAGTAGTTCTCAATAAACATCCACTCCTGGATCGTTTATCTATATTTTTGAGAAAGTTGACCTGCTAACTTGACACCAACTTAGCAGGGCACCCAGTTTTTCACAAACCAACAGAACAATCAATTTTTTTTTGCGTAACTAATTAGCAATTAAATAGCAACTAATCACTTTATGTACTTTTTAATCTGCAACGGAAAAAGTGACCTGCTATGCACATGGATATTTTTAGCTATTCTCTTAATAGCGCTTGGGCCCATTCTCTTTTGTTAAATTAATTTTTTTTTTTTACATTGAAAATTTTTAGCATTTTCAAAATATTTTGAAAACGCAAAATTTCGAAAGCAGAGTTTTTTAAAAAGGATTTTCGTTTAAAAAAATTAACAAATTTAAAAATATTAATTTATTCTATTTATTTGTAAATTGACAGAATTTGAGTTTATTCTTATTTGCCTTTATATGGATGTAGGTAGGCCTTTTATACATTCTGTACATACGTACTTACAGTGCTGCCAAAAACATTCCGGATTTTTTCCCATAGTAATGATTTTCTTAATACCAAGTAGAAAACTAACAACTTTCCATAAGTTTTTTAATTATTTGTAAAGAGTATAAGACAAGTTAATAATAACCTTAAAAATTTAATGCTACGATGACAAGAACAATAAAAAAAAAATATTTTATAAAGTTACTCAGTAACATGCCTGTGCAAAACTAACCGGATTTCAAGAAGATTGCGAGTCTCGATGTTCAAGAAACGGTTTTTTCGAGTCTTTTGACTCAAGCCGTAGATTAAAATATTTTTACAAGTTGAGAGCTGTGTAAGTTGAAATTATATAATACATAAAATGGCTAAAACACGTTATAGCAACGCGATTCGATACGAAATAATAGAAAAGTTCCAAGCCGGTATAAAGCAAAAAGTAATCGCTGAAATCTTAAAAATTCCAACGTCAACGGTTTGCGACATCATTAAAAAATTTAAAAGTCGAAAATCAGTAGAAGCAGATCATTTTGGTGGACGCCCTCGTAAAACAACAATTAAAACTGATAGGCGCATAAAGAATTTCCTGCTTAAAGACCCTTTTGCGACTTCAAAGACAATTTGTGATGAACTTAAACTACCCATAGGGCCAAGTACGGTCAGGAAGCGTTTAAGAGATTTCGGTCATTTTGCATTTCGGCCAGCTAAGAAACTTTTTCTTACTGCTAAACATCGTAAAAAAAGGTAATCCGTAAAAGGTATTTGGGAAAGACTTAAAATTCCTAATCAAAACATTTAACCCAGGGTTGAATTTGCAAAAAATCATCTTAACCGGTAAGCAAATGAAGGAGTGTGCTTTTCAGTGATGAAAGCAAATTCAACTTATTTTACTCCGATGGTGCAAGGACAGTGAGGCGCTCAAAAGGTACTCGATTAAAGCCTGCAAATGAACTCCCTACAGTAAAGCACGGTGGAGCCTCGTTGATGGTTAGGGGCTGTTTTTCAGGAGCAGGCTGCGGTCCTATACACCAAATCACAGGAATTATGGACCGTTTCCAATATAGGGACATTTTAGAGTCAGTAATGCTTCCATACGCAGAGGAAGAAATGCCTCTGCGTTGGGTTTTTCAGCAGGATAATAACCCCAAACATTCTTCAAAGCTGCTAAAAGAGTGGTTTGCAACTAAAAATATTCGTGTCCTAGAATGGCCATCTCAATCACCCGATTTAAACCCAATAGAAAACTTGTGGGCCATTTTAAAAAGGCGGGCTGGGAAAAAAACACACGTCAACAACATCTCTTTTTGCAGCTTTGAAAAATGACTGGGAGAATATTCCTGCTTCTGTTTTCGAGAATTTAATACAGTCAATGCCTCGTCGATGCCGAGTTGTGATAAAAAAAAGGGTTACTGGACAAAATATTAAATAAATAATAAAAGTTAATTGCAAAAAAATAAAATCCGGTTAGTTTGTCACATTAAAATTTTGAATTAACTTAAATTTTTTGAATTTTTTCTTGTTTTGATGGATAAAGTTCCATGGTTTTTGTTTCAAATAATAAAATTGTTCAATAGAAATGGAAAAAAAATTGCAAAACATTTGATTTTTCCATTTTTATATCACAAAGCAACAATCAATGCAGTTTACCAAAAAAAATCCGGAATGTTTTTCACAGCACTGTACATTCAAAGGTAGATATATTAAAAAAAAAAAAAAAACAGCATCAATATTCCTCCCAAATAATGATTCGACATTTTTTTAGAGATCAACTGAAAAAATTATCATTTTTTATTCCTGTGACAGCTTTTATGTGTTATGGTTTATGCCCTCTTAAAGAAAGAAAAAACAATATGTGTCCATGTCCATGTCATAAGATTTACTATGTACAAACTACAGGCCAATATTTTAATGGATATTACATTTTCTTATCGAGTCACATGAGGAAAATTAATCAGAAAATCTCTTTCTGTTCCATTAAGTTTAACTTCTGTTCATATTGTATGTCGAGGTATAATATTTCCTTGTCTTCGTCACAAAATAAATGCACATAAATAATCGAGGAGTTGTTTAGTCATTCAAAATGTGTTCTCAAAATATACTATGTTTTGTCAGTATAAGGAATAAGGCATATTGTGTTGATTTATATGTATTTAACTGCCCTACTTGTTTTGCAAAAGCAACCTTTCAATATGTAATATATCATTATTTTGATTTACCTTAGATTATTTTTGACATTATGTAGACTTGATTCTTGGAAGTAAGCTTAAGAGTTGAATCATAATAATTTGCAAAACAAATCCTAAAAATTTATATTTATAGAGATTATTTAAAAATCAAAAAAATAAATTACAACACAATTAGAATAAAACGATAAAATAAATTCTAAAATACGTCGCCGTTCCCCATTTGTAGGGTTGATTTAAAAAATATTTTGATTGAATTAATGATATGACGATTTTTAATATGACAAGATTCTACTGCACGCAGCACACAACAGCACAACAAAAACTGTTTAAACGAACGAGGCGACATACAAAAATATTTGGGTATTTTTGTTCGTGTTTAATTAATTCACACTAACTTACTACAGCTTAGAATATAAGGTAAAGATGTACGCTAAATACAGGAACCGAACCTTACCTTGTGTTAAGGCCATAAGGATTTAATCATAAAATCTCATACCACGCCCTGATTCTAATAAGGCTATAGGGATTTAATCTCAATCTCCATTTTTACTTGCGATAGGTATGTATGTAGATACGACACGAGTAAGTGCAAGCTTGGATTCATAAAAAAAGTAAAAAAAAAATCGAATTTTCACAAATTTTTTATTTCATATAATATTTCAGGAATAACAACAAAAATATTACTTAATACCGTAAAATTTTGATCAAAATCAATTTGAACACAATTTTTTAATTGTTTTTCTTCAAAAATTTAAGTATGAAACTTAATTTTTGAAAAACTGTTGACTAAAACAACTTATTTAAAAACAATATAAAGGCAGAGATATCTGGCTTTACAAAATAGTATAGCATGCTAGTATAGCATGCCGTTGTAGCCGTTAACCTTGTTTTTAGATAATTTTTTTTCTGTATTAAGTCAATTCTTTTAGAAAATTGCCCCTCCCGTTATTTTTAATTTTCTCAAAATTTTAGCATCCAGTTTTCTATTTTTAACTAAAAACTAATATGAACATTGAATTTTGAAAACAAAATTTATTAGTAATTAATTACGTAAAATTTTGAAAAAAATAGTCTGTTTGAAATATTTTTTTTTTTAATTTTTTTTTTTAATTTTGAGTTTTAAAATTAATATTTCAAAAACTATCCCCTAAAACATATTTATTTAAAAACAATATAAAAGAAGAGATTTTCTGGCTTAACAAAAAGGTATTTCATGGTATGATACGTGTAACCGTTGTTTTTAAATAATTTGTTTCTCTTTTAAGTCAATTTTTTCCCATTTTTTTTTTTCATTTCTCAACTAAGCCTAAATGCTCTTTCTTTTTGCACACCGTAGGTGAATCACCCTGTATATTTCCTTAAGTTACTGACAATTTAACAGTATTTTTTTTTTTATAAATGAGTTCATTCATTATTATCATGAACATGCTATGCTATCCTCATATATTTTGTTTTCTTGTATTTTTATCAGATTTATCTTTTGTATTGATTATTTTTAACTCAAACAAAAAAACATGTTTAAATGCAAATGCTCTCAGGCTAACGACTTTTAAGTCAAAGCCGTAATGCTTTTATATTTAACTCCCCATTGGGAGTTATTGCAATCGGTCCGATTTGTGAAATTGAAAATTTTGACATTTCTCGACGTTTTGAGGTCTCTGGAGTCGGATTACATTGTTTTTAGAGAGATGTCTGTGTACTTACGTACGTTCGGAAGCTTTTTTTCGTTCACGATATCTCGGGAATGCATAGCGATATAGACTTCAAATAAATTTTATTTTATAGATAATAATGTCATAATGTGCAGAAAGGATTTTCAGACATATTTTTTTATTACAGTAATTTAAAAAAAAAAAAGTTGTAAAATGGTTTGTTTCTCGAATATTTCTAGAACAAATAATGCTACATATCGACTTCGGCCTGGTTGCATTTAATGCATAATAAAGTGGTGACATATTTGTAATATTTTTAAAATAAAACAATCGCAGTTTTTTTTTTTAATTAAAAAAAAAACAATTACAAATTGTTAAAAAATATCGAATATCTTGAGAACAAACAAAGATATTAACCTCGGGTTAATTTTATTTAGTACACAAAGTTATAGTTGATAATCGGTAGAGTTTGTGTAAAAATTCAATTAACGGTTTTTTTCTAGGCCAAAAAATCTGCATAAAAATGCTAAAAATTGTTAAAAAATGTATTTCGGCTCGAATATCTCGAGAACAACCAATGATATCAACTCCCGGATAATTTTAGTCTATACACAATGCCATAATTAGTAATTGATAAGGTTTTTAAAAAAATTCAATTGACTGTTTTCTTTAGGCAAAAAAAAAAAAAAACTGCTAAAAATTGTTGAAATTTGTCGTGTCGCATATATTAAGCCGTCCCTTGATTGCACAACAGAAATTTTTTCGAAGATTTTTAAGTGATAATTTTCCTTTAAAAAATAACATCGGATGTCGAGTTTCAAATGGAACTAATGGGAAGTTATCAGTGTGGGTCAGACTCAGCCTCTTTTTTAATCTGAAATTGTACATTATTTTATACTAGTATCGCTCTGTATAGACACTTTCAATTTCGCAAACAATTTCTTTGAAAATATTGAAGGAAAAAAACATTTTTTTTTTCAATATGTACAGTGTTCGACAGTACAAAAACAAAAACTACCCACTGTGTGTAAATGCGTATGTCTTAAGTATATTCTGCACATCTCCGCAATAGTAGCTTTCCAACCATTTAAAATTTATCGAAATCGGTCAAATACTTTTTGAGAAAATGGTAGATTATAATGAAAAACAACTCAACTAAACTAAACTAAGCCAAACTAAATTAGTTTATTATTTCTAATTATGCACATTTTTTAAAACTTGAGCAGCTTGTGAAAATCCAGCGTTTAGTGAATAAGAATACTAAATAGCTCGTCAGGAATGGAGAGGAAAATTTCCTGGCGAATCTGAATGGTGAAAACCACTTTTATATGAACAGTCCCATACCCAAAAACCAATCATACACGGGATCATTATTACATATATACACTAACTAACTTAATAAGCATAATGAAATCTGAACATACTACATAAACTAAATTGTTTTCCCTTGTTCAGAAATAGCATATCATAGTAATTAAAATTACGTAAACCTAACTGTGGAAAACCAAAACTAATTATACAATATCTAAGCTATTTAGAAACTCAAACAAAATCAGAATTAAAACAAATTTTACATCCAACACAAATTCTTTTTTTTTTTTTTTAATCAAATGATGTTAGCGTATAAGAACTACAATTTCACAAACTATTTACAAAATGTAAACCCAAAAATGTTTACTCTATACTTGAATTCTATTTAAGTTTTCTCATTTAGTATAAAAGTTGGAATGTTATACTTTTTCACTTGTTCTCATTTACCTAAAGCTACAAGGTCTTTGTTGCAAAACAATTGCATTCGACATATTTACCTGTGCGTGATGCAAGGTTTTTTTTGCCCAATTTCAACTGCTTGCGTCCTCAAATAAACATATAGTCTATGTATCTAATATCTATACAAAGACCAACTCTAATCAAATGTAATTTTGAAATTTGCAAACTATTTGGCATTCATTGCGCGTCCAACAGGCGTTAAAACTGATGTACCAGGTGTGCAACGCACATAGCATTAACATTATGCAAGCACATAATTGTAATCTGGAGCCTGAATCATTTCCCGAATGGCATGGCACAAGGATACCTATGCTTATGCTTAACCAAACACTTTTAGTTGCTATTGTTCTTAGAACGAACAATACAACCAATTCGAACTGAATGTGCTGCTAACAATTAATTTACCCAAATGAATGTACGCGTATTTGGCCCCTGATGTTGGTAATTACTCTCTTTAAGTTGGTTATTATACTTTATCGCGGTAGCACGTTGAATTGCATTCCGCTGCAGGAAATACAATATGCGTTTATACTTCTGGCGGATAAAACTGCACAAGAAGTTTCTCCAATATCAATTGCTGCTCTAAAATGCAAAACATTTTTCAAATGCTAGAAGTGTTAAATTTATTACAAAGCAAATACCGATTATTCTACTTTTACAAAATAGATTTCATTGGTTTTTATGAAAGCGAACGAAAAATGGGGTAAGGTTTTACTGAGGTACAATTTCAATTTGACTATAGTACCTACATACCTAACCTATTTAGTGCCAGTTGTACAATCGTGGTTTAAATTTTGATCCGTGGTTCAGGAATTTTAACTCGCCGATTTCGGCGGGTTAACTGAGGTTCAACGATGGTTCAAGGTTCTAATATGCACTAAAAGCCAACTACATGCCTGAACCATCGTTGAACCACAGTAAATCCGCCGAAATTGGTGAGTTAAAATTCCTGAACCACGGATCAAATATTTGTACAACTAGCCCTTAGTCCAGTAAGAATAGACTAAAAAATGCCAAAGAAAGGAAATAATTAGTTAGAAGCTGAAATTTGGCATGGACATTGGTAATGGGACTTTTTAAAAACTGAGAGAGTTCCTCATCGATCCGATGACCGCTAGGTCAGTTATAAAGGGTCCAAGGGTCTAAAAATAAGTTTATTGCAAATATCTCAAAAACAGTTTGTGTTAGCGAAAAATTTCATTTCACAATCTTGTAGCCCATGTAATTTTCAACAAAATAGGCATTTCACTTTTTCGTAACATTAGTTGTTAAAAAGTTACAGCAAATCGAAAAGTCAAAATATCTCTAAAAAAAAAGGACAAAAAGTCACGAAAGTGGAAGTTTTTGGCAAATATCTCAAAAACTGGTTTTCATAGCAAAATTTTATTCCTCTATCTTATAGATCATGTAATTTCCAACAAAAATCCGTTAAAAAGTTACAGCAAATGGAAATGTAAAAAAATCTCTAAAAAAGGAGGCAACAAGTCATGAAAATGGGAGTTTGTGGCAAAATATATCAAAAATAGTTTGTGTTAGACAAAAATTGTATTCAGTCAATCTTGAAGCTCATGTAATTATATAAACAAAATTTTTCTTTAGCACAAATCATTTTTGAGATATATGCAAACAAAATTCATTCTTAGACACTTGGACCCCTTATAAATGACCTAGTGGTCTTTGGATCGATGAGGAACTCTTTCAGTTTTTAAAGAGTCTCATTACCAATGTCCCTGCCAAATTTCAGCCCCCAACTAATTTTTTCCTTGTAAAAGTCTATTTTTCCTGCACTAACTGTGAATTAAATATTATTTGCTAAAGTTCATAAAAATTAGAGCATTTATATAAAATAAAAATTATAATGTTGTGTAGTATATTAAGGTTCCTTTTTTTTTTGTTTTAAGTTTTTTTTGATATTTTTGATATTTAAAAAAAAAAAACTTGCTCCACAGATTCAAGTAATTAAATAAAATAGTGGTGTAGGCTATTTTAAGGAACAAAAATCCGAAAAATGATATTAAAATGGTACGCATCCAGTTTGTTAGTTTTGCTTTTCTTGAAAACCGTTCAACTGAGTAACTCACGTTACTATTTTCGGACACTCAGTTTGCAATTTTTTTTAAGTTAAATTACTTGAATTTTTACTAATATTCAGAATTAAAAACGAGAAAATATAGACCTGTTCAAAATAATATAGATACTAAATATTTAAATTATCAAAAATTATTAAATATAAAATTTATAAAATACTCGGTAGCTCACTTTACAGTAAAGAAATTGATATATTTTTAATTTTTGTATTTTCATGTCCACTTTTTCATGGGTTTGGATTTAAAAAATAAATTATATTTTAAAAAATACTAATTAACACCGTTAAATTTTGAACGAAATCAGTTTTAATACAATATTTAAAAAATAAAAATTTGAAAAACTGTTCTCTACAGAAAATAACTTAATTAAAAAAAATTAAAAGAACAATATTTCTGGCTTTACAAAAAGGTATAGCATTCCGTTGTCAGGGATACCGCGTTGTTTTTAAAAATTTTGCTGAAAAATTAATAAAAATTGCCCCCCCCCCCCCATTATGTTTTGATTTATTTCAAAACTTAAAAGAAACCTGAGCATCTATTGTTCTGAGTTGAATTTGAAATTTATAGCACCAACACAATTTTTTTCAAAATTTTCAGATTAAAAATTAATTTTTCAAAAACTATTTTCTCCAATAATCTTCCTTTTTTATCTATAAAAATGAATCCCTTTTTGTGTTCGTATGCGCATAACTCGGCTCATCCGATTCCGTTGCGGATTTTTACGCAGAGAAAAATTGGAAAATTAGGCCGGAATAGACGGAAAGTCGTGTTAACAATTGGAGCTTGCTCGACTTTTGAAAGGAACATTCAAAATTTAATCGTAATTATAGGTGGAACGAAGTTCCCCGAGTCAGCTAGTTTGAATTTAAAAAAAAAAAAAAAAAAGAACGGACTTCTGACTTAAAAAAAAGTAAAGCATGACATTGTAAGTGTTGACGTTGTTTTTAAATGATTGTTTTCTGTTACAGGTCGATTTTTTTGAAAATTACACCTTCATACACGGGATGAAGAATGAATGTCAACTTAGCGAAAAAACAGCCGTTAATTAGTTGTGATAATTTCGAATTTGTCGTTCGATGTTTTCTATGATTTTGTTTTTTTTTTTTTTTATGCAAAAATGTGAAATTAGTGTCAACTTAGCGAAGCAGCCTCTGAAAAATGTATACAAATTATTTCGATAACAACAGCAGCAAAAAAAAAACATAGAAAATATAGAACGACAAATTCAAAATTATCACAACTAATTAACGGCTAATTAATTACCCAAGTAAAAGTTTTTTGATCGGTGAATGTTGTTTCGCTAAGTTGACACTCATGGGGAAATTTTATCTTTACTCATCCTTCACAGTCTAGCTTTTTTTCACACCTGATGCGAATCAATCTGTATTTTAATTTTAATTTTAATTTGAGGATTTTGGACTTCTGGGACATAAAGGTTAAGGTAATTTTGTATAAAGCTTTATTAGATGAAAAATGTTTCATTATTCTGTCTCTTCTTCTATATCCCATATATCTTTTCGCCTAAAATTAAGCTCTTCAAAAATAAACGGATGCTCAAAAATCTAAAATCTAAAAAGATCGGCCCTTGTTTGTGACAAAAAATTATTTAAATCTTTCCTTGACGCACTTTGATCTCGTAGTGCATATTTTTTTTTTTCGGAAGTACTTTATTCGAGTTGACACTTTGACAGTGTTATAATTTATAGATTCGAGTGCGTGCTCTGCACCGCATTCGTACTCTTCCATATTGCCGTAAACTCAAAGTGTCTTTTGGGAATAAATTATTATGAAGTATCCTTTGTGGTAAATAAATGCATGACTTTGCTTTCTTTATATGAAAATAAAATTAATGATCATAAAAGACGACAAAGTGGAGGATGAAAGCAACAAAAAAAAAAAAAAAAAAAAAAAACTGGAAGGAATCGTGGATACACAGATAACTTTAGTATATGTACGCACAAGTACACTTACAACAAACACACACACACAATTAAATAATGTAGGCAGACGATATAATGTTTAATTCAAAAGCATTTTTATTTAATGCGAAAATGTATATGCGGATTGTCAACGATTTATCGTTGTACAAATGGGCCGGAGGAGATGTTACGAGCAGCAAAGAGAGCATGAGAAGCTTTAAAATAGGCGAAATCCTACATGACGATGACAATGTGTGATCCTTAAAATGTCTGAAAATATGGGGGTGTCTTGTTTTTAGGCCCCATAAACATGGCGAATTATTCCTTATAGTGTGTTTCTGGCAAAACATATTTCTTTGTATTCTGCAAACGGAAATCGAAAGAAACCAGAATCTTAGGTTTCTTTTATCCATCCGTATAATAAATAACATAGATACTATGCATGACATACACAAATGCTTTCATTGTTTTATTTATTCAAATCGTCGCAATTGAAGGGCCTACCTTTAGAAAAAAATGTACATACATAAGTATATTAAGCTCAAAAACAGAGAAATCTTTTGGTGAGTTTCAAGTGCTAACGTTGTTTTCATCTTAAAATGGTTTTCACGGAGCAGCAAAAAAGTTATGGGTGGAAACAGTTTTTTTTTATTTTAAGTACATTATAGAGAGCTTTTCCAAGTAACCATATATTTGGTGACAGGCATAAAATATATATATTTTTTTTTCTTCTTAGGAAGGATGCGCTTGTTTGTAACAAATAAACCTCAACAAAAAAGACAAAAGTTTATTGTTCTTGATGTTCATTTATCATTTCAATTTTTCATTTTCAGGGAATCGTGTTATAAAATTCAGATTTCTGCTGTCATGAAATATTTTGTGAGAGGCAATTATTTGCCTTCCTTTCGAAGTTAATAGGAGGAGAATTTTTGAGTTTGTAAATTAAATTGTAAAATGAGTATTTCAAAGAAACATGGGAGGTAAGTGCATACTCGTATGCTGGCTTTTATATTGGAAAAGAATAATTAAGGTCTATGGTAAAATTTTACCAAAGATAGTTCATGAAAAGATTAAATCTGTGTAGTTACCTAAGTTTTTGCTCTTTTTTCTTCTGAAGAAGAATTGAGAATTTTGTAAAAGCTATTTTTAAGCATACCATTAAAAGTTTCTCTTTTAAAGAAGATTACTTTTCAACAATTTTAATTAAACAGTGCTTATTTCTCCACTTGGCTGATTTACTTCACTTTGACGATATAATTAACGTTTTCACAGAGTAATGAATCATTATTTGTTAATTTTTGCTGTACAAATCTTTAACTATACTTAAGGAAGGATTTAAGAACTCTAAAGCGTTCCTTGCATTCTTCTCTAAAATGGATTTCAGTACATAATAATTAGTGAAATAGCGTATGTGGGCGGTATTATAGAAGGAATTAAAAAGGTAATTTGATTCTTAAAATTTCCTTAAATCGAAAAAATATTCTTCTTAAATACTTCTTTACTCCTTCTTTAAGAGGTACACTGAAAAAAATGACCGTAGTCATAGTGACAATCGCCGATATACAACTTGAAATTGTCGTATTGTCGAAAAAAATAGTCAATATGACAAAAATCTGCAATATTATTTTACAATTTTACAACACGATAAACAATATGAAAATTTTCAATTTCAATTTGAGATTCAAAGTTGTCATATTAACAACTGTGGCAATAAAATGTACTTTTTCGATTGTCTATATAATGACCGCAATATTTTTGTCATGAGATTGACAACCACGGTCATCAAATAGACGATTTCAGTTGTCAATTTGACTATTGTGATTGTTAATATGAAAATCAAAATAAATAAAAAGAAAACAAAATTGAGGTGATCAAAATTAAAACCGCAGTCATCAAATACACAAATGTGGTTGTTATCATCATTACAATTCACAGTGTGTCGTTACCGCAAATATAACAAGAGGACTTTTCAAAAATGTCAACAATTCGAAGCTTATTCTCTCGAGATTTTCTTGTTTGCGAATTAGAAAAGCAGAGTCTATGTTTCCGGCTGATTTCAGTTTGTAGCAACTGCAATAGCTTCAGGTTCCTTTAGTGGTGCATTCGTGCATACGTAAAGCTAACATTTTTGGTCCTAAAAACATTCCGTGGTTTTCAATATGACAACTGAAGTTATCAAATTGACAACCGTCATTTTCAATTTGACAACTGCTGTTGTCATATTAAAAATCGCAGTTTTCAATTCGATAACCGTGATTTTCGATATGACAACAACTACAGTTATCAAATTGACAATCACAGTTTTCAATTTCACAACCGTGACATTCAATTTTACTACCCCAATCATCATATTGACAAATGCAAATTTTCAATATGAAAATCGTAGCATAGTCAATATGAAAACTAAATCATCAATTTTTCACCCTAAATTGTCATATTGACTACTGCGGTAATCGGTTGAAAAATAACTATTTAATCTTAATATTGACTATCGTGATTGTCCATTTGAAAACCTAAGTTGTCAATTATGATAACCAAATTTTTTCGTGATAAAATTAATGATCGAAAATTATCATATGGACTACTGCGGTTGCTCGTTGAAAAGTGACTATTTTACTGTCATAAAGACTACCAAACAAGTCCCTGTGACTACCGGATTATTTTCAGTGTATGTCATTTCCTAAGAAAAAAAAAATATTTATTTGTTTTATTTTTATTAATTGTTTATTTATTTGTTTTGGCAAGTTTTGTTCTATTTCTTTATTTCTCTATTTACCTATTAGTTTTACAGTTGTGTTAACAATAAAAAATATCGTGTCTCAATTTATACATATATTTATTTAATTTAAATTTATAGACTTACTTATTTAAAATGGCCCGATCTTTTTTTTCACAAATTTTATAAACTCGATTCATACAATAATTATTTTCCATAGATGGCAGCGCCAGCGGCTTGAATTCGATCCCAGAACTTTTGGCATGACAGCCTTACGCACTAATCATATTCATATACCGCCACGGGCAAAATTATCAATACTTTATAAGAAGACTTAAAGAAGTAAGAAATCATACAAATACTGATTTAATCAGTTAAAAAAAAAGATGTTTTTAAGAAGGATTGAAGAAGTATTAAAGACACAAAATCATACCGATTTAAGAAATGCCAATTGAAGAAGTACTAAAGAATGCTTTAAGTAGAAGTGAGCATACCAAATTAAGTGCTTAAAGAAATAACCTCATAAAGAAGAAATTAAGATTAAATAAAGATGCCATAATTTAGCTTACTAATTAAAGATTGAATAAAGTATGAGTTAAGAAATGTGATACAGAAATTATACTATTTTGAGCTACTTGTGTAGGCTCTGCTTCTGCGTTGCATTATTTCAAATCTTTCAACCTGACGTCACAGGTCGAGATGTGTTGTTTGTTTATCAAATGCATTTGGAGCATCAGCATTTTTATATCTAAACGCCTTTAAGTATGCTGTCTTGTTCTGCCTCCATTTTTCTCCATACCTTAAAATATTAATTAAAAAAATAAAAATAAAACAGTTTCCCCTTCACTGTTCCGATGATTCAACTTGTTCTGGTGGTTGCAGCCACTGAGATTGTGGTTTCTACCTCTGATTATGAGGATAGTGTTGACGTTTATTTGGAAAGGATTGAGCTACTATCAAAATCACAATCAGCGGCTGTGGAGATGGATAGTTTTCCACCCGCTCAAAAAAAAAAAAAAAAATTATCTTGAAAGGAGAATTTTAACATTGAAAATGTTTATAGGATCGTTTTGACAGAGTTGTGGTGTTACTAAAATGATTAAATGAAATAAATTCAATAAATCAGAAATGAACTCCAGCGTATAGGCCATCACAACGAAATTTTTGGTTGGTGTTACTAAAGAAATGACCGAAATGATTGAAATGAACACATGAACGTAGAATATGAAAAATGAACTCGAGCGTATAGGAGGACAACTATCAAATTTTTGGTTGGTGTTACTAAAACATTACTAGAATGATAAAAATAAACAAACGAACACAAGCGATGAATTACAGCAGGCGTAGGCAATAGGTATACGGGGAAAAAACGAAGAAAAGTTGTAGTCAACAGACAAGCTTCAGTGGAAGAATATTCAATGAAGAATATTCAAAAAGAGAAAAAACAACAAGTAGGTACAACGCAACCAACAAAAGTGTATATATAGGTACTACTATGCCAGATTTTTGTATGTAGTGTGGGTATATACATATGTAAATGCTATGCATCAACATAATTATGGAGGTAGGTATGTAGGTTGTGATTTTTTGAAATTGACAATGATAGGTATTTAGTCAGTGATGCAGTTGAGTGTTAAAGCCGGAGTTAAGCTTGCTTGAAATCGATTTATGTAGGTATGTAATATGTAGGACAACCAAAAATATGCTACAGCATATTTTTTTTTTAGTGACACTATTGAGACGAGACTAGATTAGAAATCCGTTTTATAAGTAAATGCATATTTTTGTATATTTACGATTTACGTGCATATTTTGGCATGCCTACTTTTGTAGGTATATTTTTCATAAAAAAAAAACATAGTTTATTCAGTTATTATTATTATTTATTGTATTATTCATACTATAATGTCAGTTTATTAGATTGACCATTCTTTATTGCGTCAATTTCATTGAATTTTTGAAAAAACAAACAACAACAACTTAAAGGCGCTACCACTAATTGTTTAGGAATTAATTTTATGTATTTTAATTTGTTTTATTTTTGTTTGGCTATTAGATATAGCTATTTCAGGGGGTGCCAAGTCCTATATCATCAGTCTACTTTTAGTGATGCTGAGCTTTAATCCAATTTTATTGGGAAAAACTTTCTACGTGCACACCATGAGGTTTGAACCCATTGCCCAGTCTTCGAAGTCGTATGCACTACGCACTCCACTACTTATGAGCACTGAGATGTGCTGTTTGTTTATCGAATGCATTTGGAGCATCAGCATTTTTATAATTTGTTCAGTATCTTCTAACGTTTATTCAATAAATAATAAAGGTCTATAGGGAAGCATAACCAGCATTATAGCATAACCAAAAAATTAAAACCTAACTTGAGGTTATGTCGAAAAAATTCGCATTACGGAAATTTGGGTTGGTTTTTTTTTTTTTTTTTTTTTTTTGAGAAAATTAACCTTATTTTGAGTTGGTTAAATTGACTCGAACGATTTTATTTCAATTTTGTAATCTAGTACTTCTAAATATTTAAGGCCGTGTGTGAATTGAATTAAAATTTCGATTAAATTTAATTCGAAATAAAATTTTGAAGTTTCTACGTATAGATTCACCCTACTATCGTCAAAAATTAATCTTCAGATAAAATTTAACGCGATTTTAACCCAATTCGCACACGGCCTAAACAATATGTATACGTAGATAGCTTTTGAAAATTTAGATAATATTGACCCAAAATAAAAAAAAATCATGCTCCCAGTAATTCTGACTTTTTAACATTTCTTTCGTTGAAAGGTACCAAAATTTTTGTTAGCCACGAGAGCAAACTTGTAGGGCTCACTCGTGTAAATCTTGTTTTTTTATTTTTGATGCAATTAATGTCTTAAATAAATCCATGTGAATGAATTTAAACGATATTCACCATTTTAAAAAACATGCATATACTTTGTACCTATTTCAAATAGGTTTCAACAATGGCTTTTAGCCAAAGCAAACTTTGTTCGACAATCTTTCTTGTACACTACCTATTTTTTTTTTGTTTTTAAACTATACTTAGAATATATGTTTACAAGCAAAATTAAGCATACTAGTATCGTCCCGTGGCCGAAACTCGGCCAGCAAAAACTGAAACACTCTAGGAAGGAGAAAAATTTTAAATTTGTTTCAAAATATTGAAGGAAAAAAACATATATTTTTTTTTTTAATATGCAGTGTTCGACAGTTAAAAAACAAAAATGACCCACAGCGTGTAAATGCGTGTCTGAAGTAGATTCTGCACATCTCCGCAATTGTGGCTTTCCAACCATATAAAATTTTAACTTTAAAGATTTTTTCGGAACTTACCGCGTTAAATATAATTGGTCGTATTTATAAACATTGTCTAACTTTAGACAGCCGTCCAAGTTTTTAAAAAACTTTTCTAATTGCTGCTAAAGTGACTTTTCGTCTTATATTGCTTTAGACAACGTAATCTATTGTCTAAATCTTGAGAAATGCAATATTTTTTTTATTAAATAAAGCATATTTCCGACTGTTTCGAAATACTTAGACATAGTTTAAACAGCCAAAAATCTAATTAATAAGACCAAATACTTCTTATATTTACCGTGGTAAGTTCCGAAAAAATCTTTAAAGTTAAAATGATTAATATCCGCGAAAAGAATAGTTTAAAGTTTTATACATACGAAATCGGTCAAATACTTTTTGTAAAAATGGTACCACAGAATTTATTTAAGCAATATTTTTGTGGCATATAATCATATTTTTTTTGAGCTTAATATAATAATTTATTAAGGGCATATATGTATGTAATTGATTTTTAAGGGCATAATTATAAGCGCTTAAAACTGTTTTTTAGGGCATATTTGTGTTTGCCCTAATAGGTACATATATATGAGTTTTGATATCAGATCTTAAAAAAACGATTTTTTTGGTTGATCAGGAAAGTTGATGGGTTGTTTAAGAAAATTAACAAGGTTTTTTTTTTGCCAAATGGAAAGTGACATTAAATACATAATAACCTAGAAACTTCAGAACCTATAATGGTGTCTGAAACAGCTTATTACGTAATTAATTTAAATTGAAAAGATTAGTCAGGTGTCATTTTCAATGTCCCTATGGTTACTCTATGAGTGAAATCTGTAAATTTTTTTATTTGAATTAGCGTTTGCCCTTGAACTCCATACCGTGCCTACCAACACTTTTTTTTTTTTAAATAGAGAAAAATAATTCATCAAAATATTTTTTCAATTGACGAGGTAAACCAAATTGACGTGCGAAACTAATAGTTGTAGTAAAATTCTTGTTAAAGATTCAATAAAAAAAAGTGCGTATACGCCCTAGTGCACCACATTTGAATGAATTTCATCACCTTATGGAGCATCTTGTATATTAAATAAATCTCATTTATTTTTGTAGTTTAAACTGCTTGCATGTATTTATTTTGTTTTTATAATCCTTAATGGCTACAGCCTTCGTAGAAGTCGAATTCTCTTTCTTGAAATGAATTTGTATTTTTTATTCAAATTTTTTAATTATTCTTGTTTTTCAATGATCTTATATAATATAAATATGAACGTGCAGAAATAACTGTTTTATTTTTTTTTTTTTACTCTTTATTCAAAAATTTTTCAATTAAAAAACATATTTATCTATCCTTTTTTGTTAAAAGGCAGAAAAAAAAGAGTTAATTCTTTTAAACAAGACAGCTGAACCTTGTTAGGAGTTTCAGATGAAAAACTAAGAATCCTTTCGATGAAAAACCAAAAATGTCTTCCCCAATGAAATATTAAATTCCCATAAGAGTCTTGACTAAATATACTGGACTACACAGTGAAACAAGGAATGTTTCGTAGAGCTTTTAGCACTCACATAATCTCGCAGTTCCACCCATCTGTATATGTATATGTATATGTATATTTACATATTTTCACGTTATTAATTTTTTGTCTAAAGCTCCATAAAAAATATTCCTCTGGAAAAGTTTAAATTACGTTACTCCGCGTACAATGCTAACAAAGTTAATAATTTACACATTTTAAAAGTTTTTTTTGTTTGTCTTTTTATTTTGACACAATTTGCATGATAAAACAATTGAATATTTGTGTTGTATATAATTTATATGCAAAAGTAAATGCCAAGGACATTTTGACATTTAAAAACCGGATACAAGTAAAACTATTTTAAAGCAAGATCCGTGTTGTTGTTGTTGTTGGCTCTTGATACGTTTTGGGGCTTTGCTTTTGAATTAGAATTTTTGTTTATTCGCATATACAAATGCAAATGTTTTGTATAAGTGGCGAGAATATATAGAAAGACACGATACATAAAATGTAGGTACTTGAAGAGGAATGGAGGTGACAGTGAAATTCACATATCACTTCTAAATATTACCCACATTCACACTGGAATAGGAATTGCTTGCAGCGAAGGAGGGATACGTATAGCTCCCCTACAACCTATGTAAGTTCAGCATTTTCCAGGAGAATTGATAATGGCATAAGGATTTGTGGAGCACATACATTCGTCCTATTTTGATAACCGACACACAGACCGGGCCGAATGGTATGACATCAGAGGTTGTAAGGGAGAAGTTAGTAAGGGATTCACATAATTGTCGATGTCTTTGTTATCATTCTAGCTAGACCAAAATGTCTTTGCATAACAATTGAATGATTAAATTTTCTTCATCTTTTTTTTTTTTTTTTTTCATTTTGTTTGTATGAAACATTTATACAGGGTGTCCCGAAACTCAACGTCAAGCGGGTACCGGGTGATAGGGCAGGTTGTGCCCGTTCTTTTAAAAGTATGAAAAAATAATCCATCTCGCTTGGTTAAGTAGTTATAGCAATATTAAGAAAAATAATGAAAATCGATACCCTAGCTCACATTTTTAGATACAGTGGTTACAAGTTTTAAAATTTAGCTGTGTTTTCTTTTTTTACGTAATCCTTAATAACCATGCTATTGATCGCAAACACAATTATAAGAATTAATATTCTCAGTTTCGTAAGAAAAATAAAGTTTGACTGAGTCATTGTTCAAAAAAATTTTGTAAGCTAACTTTGACACTTCATATTTTTAAAAAAATGTAGTACACTAGCCTCGGAAAGTTGTTTAAAAAAATGGCCCGTTTCATCAAGATTTCAAAAGGGTACAACACTTGCTACTTATTTACTCGTAAAAAATACGATTGCTTTTTTATTTGCAAAAGGACCTCAGTTCACTTCATATCACTTTTACGTAAAAAATGCTTTTTTGTGCTCAAAAATCGGTTTTACCAAGGTGTATGTAAGATAAACAGAGGCACTTGAATAAGACACTATTTGCATTAAATTAGAGTGAGACAGATCAACATTACACACGGTACGCTACGATCTACGTTCTGTGGGCTTTGTTCCTCCTTTTACTAGCAATTTCTCGTAATTGTTCGCATTTGTGTTACCCTGGACTCGATTAGTGTTGTGAAAATTATGTTTGTTGTTATCTGGTAATTCGTAATAAAAGCCTTTCGCGAATAGCGTATTAGTACATGGCTCAAGAACATGAAAACATCCATATTAGTCCATTGAAAGTTACAGTAACCTGGCACTTTATATCCCTTTAATTATAATTTTCTTAAAACTTTCGTCTGTTTTAAATTTTAATTTGTTTTCAATTTTGCGATAAAAAGTGCCTTACCATTTATTGTACAGTATTCAATTTCATACACAAATGTGCAAAATTATTTTTGTAAGACGCATGGTTCTCAAGATATAGCGCCCGGTACCCGCTTGACGTTGAGTTTCGGGACACCCTGTATATACGAAACAACATGGCGGAAGAAATAATAATACACAAGTCACATAGTGGGTATTTCTACACAAGGTACTTATGAACTTCACGATATCTTCTTAGGTTTAGAAAATGTGGACTTAATTTCAGGATTAAAGAATTGATGAACAAATTTTAAGAAAGAAGAGTGCGGCAAATATTACAGACATTTTTCTGGGTACCTAAAAAAATAACTCTTTTTGATTGCCTTTGCGGCACCTTCCGAACATAGATATAGATTTTTACTTGTCTTTATTGTTAGGTTATGGGAAGAAATTTAATAAATTATGGGATGTTAAATAGATGTTTTTTCTTAAACCGTTTTGAATGATATACCAATCAGGTCAGTGGGACTTGTATATCCGATTCAATAGCCCTCGAAAGAATTTAAGTGAGCTTCAAACTAAGCTGCAATTTACCCCAAACCTGATGGTTCACCCGTTGGGACGATGAGGTGAAAATTATAAAACAATATAGCCAAAATGTGGGCGTACCAAATCTTCTTCCGCAAACATTCTTTGAGCAGTAAGACGTGAGCGGTACATTTTTTCATGATGGTATAATCTTTTAGTGACTTACCACTCTAAACAAAGATGTGGTGAATGATTTGCTCAAAGCATTTCATACCAACCGTTCCAAACTTTTCGGCATGCCATTTTTGTAATTTAGAAATAATCAAAATTCAAAATTTGATTGATCTGGCTGCATGTGGGATCTTAGTACCTCATATATGGGACATTCACAAAAACAGTATGTCATCTAAAAGATCAGTAATTGTTCATAAAAGGTCAGCTATTTGCACAAATTGGTCAGATTTAGAAAATTTTTAATCCAAGGTCAAAGTTTTTCAAGGTCATCAGCGATTTTTGGCACCTCATTTATGGGATATTGGAAAAAAATATATACCATCTGAAAGGATACTTGATGCCCATGTCAGATGAGTTTTTAGAATTTATTTTTTGACAATGTCGTAGGGATTTTTAGCACCTCATTTGTGGAATTAAAAAAAAAAAAAAAGCAAATAATTATGCCATCTGTAAGTTTACTGAATCCTCATAAAAGGTCAGCTAGTTTCAGAAATTGGTCAGGCTTAGATTGATTTGTTTTAATAATGTTTATAAAAAAAATCAAGGTAAAGTTCAATGACCTTTCTTTTTTTTTTTGTTAAGCTCATAACTAAAAATCTACAGCTGACCATTTTCTGAAGGGGCCTGATCTTTTATAAGGATTAAGTAACCTTACAGATAGTGTATACTTTTTTCGAATATCCCATAAATGAAAAATTCACGTGACCTTGTAATGAGCTTGAAAAAACTGTAAGCAATTATTTTAAAAAAAATTTTGGCCTGACCAATTACTAAAACCTCCTAACCTTTTATGACCTTTTATTGATCTTTTTAAATTGCATATTTGTTGTTCTCAAATTCCATTAATGAGGTGCTAAAAGTCTTGTAATGTGACCTTAAAAAAAAAAATTTAAACGAATTTAAAAAAAAAACTATGCCGGACCAATTACCGAATTTACCTGACCTTTTATCACTCTCCAGTGGCCCTTCAAATGCCAATACTCAGCAACTATTAGTGATACTGAAAAATAATTCACACAAAAAATATAGTTTATCAAATTTCCTATGAAAAAGCATGTTAATATTTTTTTGTATCTCCAATACTTTAGCTGTAATCTGGCGTTGAATAGCAAAATTCTTTATGTTCATCATTAAAATGCAGGAACTGCAGGAAATTTTTTTTTGTGTTCAAACTAAATACCATCGGTCTGGTAGACGTCTATAAAGCTAGCATAATTAATTAAAACCATAACTAGAATTTTGTGCTATTTTTGTGTGGAAGCCTCGATTTTTGTGCTAGCATAGCATGGTGCCCCCCATGAAACCTCCCTTTAACCACCCTGATTTGAGGTAGGTGCGAGGTTGGGTGTATGCAAAGTTTCTTTTGCTTGGTCCTAGACCCCCCTCCCCCCTCTCCTCTCATTATAGAAAATGATTGCATTAAACCCCTCTACAAAATTCCATTAATATTTTGCGGCACCTATCGTAATCTTGCCTTTTGTTATTGATAATTTTCGTTCAAATAAAACGCCAAAAAGTTGCTGTTTATGGTATTGAAATGCAAAATCTTTTTACTCTTCTATGCTTCTAAAAAATTTTGGATTTATGTCCCATTTTTAATAAAAAATATTTGGGGCTTGGGTCTCATTTGGGTGGGACTTAAGGCCCAAATTCAATGTCAGCTTTACGTCCCACTCAAGTGAGACACAATCCCCAAAAATAAAAATTGGGCTTTATGTCCCTGGGCTTTATGTCCCTGCACCCCGTATGCTAGCTAATACATGTGTTAAGGAGCGGACAGTTTCTTTTTATTAATAGGGATGTAAATGTTTCCAATTCGTATTCATCTTCCGTATTATGAATAGACAAAAAAAGGATTCCCGTAAGGCTATCTATTTGTAAGAGTAAATACGTGCGCCCCAGTCGTGTACTATATTTTTGAATTTAAGTTATTTATACCATGACATGACCGTGAGCAATTCTGTTAGTTAAACAACTTAAAAAAAAAAAAAACAAACACACCTTGCAGGCTCCTTTGTAGATTAAATTCATTTTCAAATGTAAAATCAATAAGTTTGCCTTTAACAAAAATTATATAACCTCTGTAATAAATAAATTAAGAAAAAAGGAGAAAACACAAGAAAGAAGAACAAAAATATAAATACAAAAATACAAAATAAAATTAATATTTAAGTGAATTACTCAATTACATTCAAAGTGAAGATTAATGAAAACCAACCTGCCCGTAAGTTAACTTTGGGCGATTTGTTGGATGTCTTCATATTTTTTTTTATTTAACCATATAATTAGCCCATCCAACCATTAATAATCCTTGAAACCAAAGGCAAGTTTGACCTTTCAGTCTGAATGTTTTGTTCCAGGAAGAAAAAAAAATAAAAAAAAAAAGGTCTGTGATTTTCCTTATTGCCATGTCAATTTGTCCACAGCTAAGTTTATAAAGTATACCCCCAGGAATAATTTGCTTTAAGAAAACAGAATTATTAATTCTGTCCGAGTTCGACTCCGCATCTCAGTACAAATAATAGGCTTGATGGAACAAGAGATACTTTTAAATTGTTTTATTTCAGCATCACGTTGCCGTTGTTACCAAGGACAGATCCAATTAAAAATGCAAAACCACATTAAATTTAAAAACAAAGCAAACAAAAATCAATGAAAAATTATTATTGTTGTTGGGTAGTAATAATTGCTGAGGGACAATTATTATATGTACTGTTCATATTTTTTTTTTTTGTACAACGTAATTTAAATTTAATTTTTTTCTGGGAAGATTTGGGACTGTGGGATCTTAGCAGCTCATAATATGGAATATTCACCTAAAGTATGTCATCTAAAAGTCAGTAATTGGTCATAAAAGGTCAGCTATTTTCAGAAGTTTGTCAGGCTTAGAAAATTTTTAAACCAGAGTCAAAGTTTTTCTTCAGGGATTTTTGGCACCTCATTAATGGGATATTTAAAAAAAAAAATATTTATACCATCTGAAGGGTAATTCAGTACTATAAAAGGTCAGCTTTAGATTTATTAATGAACTTTTAGCACCTTATTTATAGAATTTTTAGAAAAATAAATACGCCATCTGAAAGTTTACTGAATCGTCGTAAAAGGTCAGCTAAATACGCAAATATCTCAAAAATGAGAAGAAAAATAAAAAAAAAACTCAAAACTTAGTTCCAAAAATTAAATTTTGTTACCAAAAACAAAACGGAAATATTTTTATAGCAGCTACCTGTTCTAGATGACAGAAATCAAAAATTGGAATTTCCCCTCTCTAGGTTAAGACATAAAATGTTCTTTACACAAATTTGAAGCAAATCAGCCCATCCGTTTAGGCTATAAGCTTAAATTACAGTGGACTCACAGATGTACAGACCGACCCGACGCACAGTGTGGGATTCTGGCAATCTAGCGGAATTTTATTATAAAAATCATTCGCATGAACCAAAGCAAAAATTGGTTTAATATATAGCTAATACCTCCCTGTAAGCAAGTATACCAAAATTTTTAGGTGGAGAGCATGTTTTACTGAGAGAATTGATTTTAAAGTGAGAGTTTGTGGTTTATTTGAGTCAAGTTTGCGGTGCGAAGGTGTTCGGGGTTTTTCACTTTTAAACGTCTTTTGTGAGTCTTAATTGAAGTTTTTATTTTTTATTTATTTAATACAATATAAGAGAATAAGAAAGTGAGTAAAATTATTTTTAAAAGGGTGTTCAATTTTTTGTTGTTGTGTTTTTAAGTGAAAAAAATGTGTTTTTTTTTGTTAATTTGTACATTTAATGGAGAAAATTTTAATGTATTCAGGGTTATTCAGGAGGGAAACTATATATGTCTTAAAGGCTGACATTTCACCTTTCATATTTCGTTTTAAGTTGCTGCGCATATCTGCGCACTTGAAAAATTTGCTAATTTTTCTAAACGCTTACCGTCCAAAAAATCATGTTCTGTTTTTCTTTTTCTAATATTATTTGTTCTTATATTTTTTTAACTTTGAGAAATGTGTTCTCTCTTTGCAAACACAATATTAGAGAGAGATATTTTGCATACTTCAACTAACAGGGTGTTTTATGTTTCAATTAATATATATTAATACAAAAATTTAACATTTTACTTTAAAAAAATATGTATTAATAAAATAATACATAATATCAAATTGAGGTATTTTATATATGTATTATATATTACATATGTATTACAACTTATAGGGTGTTTCAGTCAATTATTTATTTAATACAAAAATTTAACATGCTACTTAAAAAAAAATATGTTTTTATAAAATAATACTTATAATATAATAAATATTATAAAATAAAAGCAATAAAAATGTACAGGGTGTTTTTCAAATTTAAATATCGCGAACTTTTTACGAGAAAAACATCCAGTTTGGAAACAATGAGAGATCTTTTTAACAGGCTTTTGATATCTTCAGACCCTTTCTTAGCAAGTCTAAGGTGCATTCCGAAAAGAAAAAAAAGGTCCAATTGAACAAGAAATCTTGGAGCTTCTTGATGTTCCATCTTAAATTAAAATATCTGTTCATGTACTTTTTTTTGTTATTAAATGTATTAAATGCTGATGTCGATTTATTTATTACATTTATATTTATGGCAATCAAAAATAAGACTAAAAAATAAAACTTATTGTTTCAGATAAATTCAGATATGTTAATATATATAAAATACTTGCTTTATTTAATTTTCTGTTTATTTTTTTTTTGATTTTAGGAGAAAAAAGTGTATAAAAAGTTCAACATCCGACATGTTATTAATATTTTTCTTGTTGGTAAGGTTAAAACCCTCCCGCCCCCCTTGCCACACATTTTGACCTATTCCAATTGTAATTTATTTTTTTAACATTACATCTGAGCATATTTGTTGCAAAAAGTTATCAAAAAACCAACCCAATTTTTGTTTTATGCGTGGTAGTGATTTTCAGAAAATTAACAATTTTTCATATGAGAGATCGGTCACTTCAAAGCTCGTTTTAAAAAAACTTTGAAGAGATATGACAAAAATTTAAGTTGTATTTGATTCTACGAGTCATTTATATTATATAAGCAGAAAAAAATATAAGAAAAAGTTTAATGCACGAGCGCTATTAATTTAATTCCGCTAGATTTCTAAATTCCCACACTGTGCGACGGCTGGTATGGCGAAAACCACGTTTTCGAACTTCTCCAGGGGTTGATTACAACCCCCATACTTTTTTTTACACGAAAGCAATAAATTTTTCTATAGAGCAAGTAAAAAGTAAAAAAAAAATCAATTTTTATAGACTTTAGTAAATCTTTCACTTCTTAGAACATATTGATTTCAGAATTTATTTTTTTAAGACATTTAGAATATTTTTGTAAAATCTCAAATTAATCGATCAATCAGTTTTTCTGTACCGAATTATCAAAGTTGTACAAACAAATTAAAGGAACAAATTGTATTGTTTTAAACATTATCGAAATGAAAAACAAACAAAAATTTTGTCAATTTTTTTCACAGTTTTGCTTTACAATGCTGACAATTTTCGGAAGAAAAAATATAAACAATTTTAGAAAAAAAATTTAGACAACGAAATTTTTAAATTTGAAAAGCTATTGAATTTTGTTCTTTCAAATTTTTTTGTAAAATGTTTTTTTTTCCTTTTGATTTATTTTGTTTTGTTTTCTATTCTTTTTTTTTTTCTTCTCAAAATATCGCACAGTTGCGCCAATTAACTTCTTTGTTAATCACTTAAGCGAATAACGATATCGCGATAGTTTTTTTTTTCTGCTTCAAGCAAATTTCCAAGGCTGTTAAAATTTAAAATTTTGAGAAAAAATATTCACAGGGTGTTTCAGAATTTTCTGCTGGAATACGAATTTCTTCCCATAGAAAGTGCACTTTATATTTTACCTCAAAATTGTCAAAAGTAAATAATCGAAGTAAAACCAAGGTCTCTAAAATTCAAACAAAGTCACACTTGTGCATAAAAGTAAATGAATAATACATTTTTTGAATATTTTTGCAAAATATTAGGGGCTGCCGAAAATAAGGCCTGAAAACCGTAAAATCTTTATCACATTGAATATAGGTACACATTTTTTTACCTGTAAAGTAAAGTTTATTGATATTAACTATTTATTTATACTATATAAATAATTAAAATTTTTTTTTTTTTCGATTTTACCCTTTAACAAAAAAAAAATGTAAAAAGAAATTGACTTAAACTAATCAAATCTTTCTAGCTCAAATAATTGCAGCTGAGCTTCTAGGTGAATGTTGAAAAATACATTAATTTTAAATTTCCGTTGAGTGCAGACCAAAGGATATTAAAGGTTTTTTTTTCAAACTGAACAAAAGTGTGCTGAAAACATGTTTTCAAAAAAAAAAATACTAAACAAAAACTTCTCTAATGATTTTGATTAAACTTCTTAGGTACTTGCAATGACCAAAGCGGATGTAAAATAACAGCTTTTTATGTTTTTGCCAAAAAATTAGCATTAGGAAAATGTTCAAGAACAAGTTTGAATGTACGTCTGAAACTGAACTCATTTTTCGAATTGAATTAAATCAAATTTTGTATTTATATAAAATGTTACATAAATAGTATAACAAAATTTATAAAAATGCCTTAATGTGGATAATTGTGTGTGTTGGGAATTTGGAAACTGAAGTTGAAACAAATTTAATGTTTTGAACAAACAATGTAAATTTATTGTTTCTAGGGTCCCAATAAAAACACTTCACATTCATTCATTCATTTATCATTAATTTAAATTAAAATGCCCCAAGGGACAGAGGACATTCCTTTTAGGTTTTCTAAAATGTTTACATGGCCTTTCAAGAAAATAAAAAAAAATATATATATAAATGAAAATGATGAAAAACAAAAAAAAAAATATATGAAAAGAAACAAAGAATTTGATAAAAAGCAATCTTAATAGCTACAAAACGAAAATAATTAATAAGAAGTCCTTGAATTGTTGATGATAATAGGCTATCATGTGCAAAGAGATAAATTTTATTTATATACTTGTAAGAATTTGTATACATAGAATAAAATCTCAAAAGCACCATACCTACATACACACATATTTGTGCTGCTATACCCAAACTCTACATAATATATGAAATGTGTGTCATACTCACAATGTTAAACATGGGTAAAGAGCTGAAATAGGTAGGTAAATGAATCTAGAAATAAAAAAGAAAAACGCACGCATATATGCAAAACACCAACCATCAAAACGCTGCCATAGAATGGAAGAGAAAATAAAAAGAAAAACGAATAAAGTCATATAATGTATAATAATTAATTTGAATACAAAAAGAAAGATTAAGATAGACTTCCCATAATTTGCAAATATAATTTGGTTCTTTTGGCTTTTGGTAAGCTGCAACATACAAAGCCTACGACCTCCCCTTCTTTTTTTCTTTTTCTAATAAGGATCCTTATAAAAATGAGGGATGTGCTAAGAATAATTTTATCATATTTGAATAAATAAATACATTATATACATATGTACGTTCGTACATACGCCACGAAGGAATGTTCTTTAAAACTTTTCAATTTCATGATACATAATTAAAGGATTATTTTTTTTTTCTTTGTATCAAAAATGTTGTTGTGCAAGCAACCAACATGCCATATAATTGGTTATAATTATCTTTGGAAACAACAATTTTTGAAGCGAAAATATTTTGTTTTCTGTTTTTTTTTTAATGGAATACGTCTTTCATTTTTTTAAAATATTTTAGCGTAAGATATTGAGATGGAATTTTTTTTTAATTTTTAAGAAAGAAATCCTTCCTTCAGGTAATATGATAGGGTATAAAAACTGTGATAGGTACCTACTAAGGTACTCAATATCATCGTTTGAAAAACACAATAATCATAATTTTTTCAGTAGATCTACATATTTGAAGTTTTTCGTTTTAAAAATTGATTTTAATTGTAAATGTTCATTAAAATTCTCAAATAATAACACATTTTCAGTTTTTCAGTTTGAGTTTTACTCAATAAATTTCGTGTATTATCTCGGGATTTTCTGAATAGATTCAGATTTTGCGATAATTGCAATATTGGCCCTATAAACATTTAAACGCTGCAAACTTTCCAAAAAGTGGGAGGTGCACTTTTCTACTGAAAAGTCCAAAAATTTTATAAAAAAGTTTGTATAGAAAAAGTGTAAATACCTTGCTTTGGTGGAATCAATAAGTTGTAATACCTGAAATTGTGAAAACCCATAATTTTTAGTTCAAATGGTTTTTTTGTAAATATTCAAGTGCCAAAGAAAAAAAAAATTAAAAAAATCAACCAAAAAATTGTCCATAATTTTGAAACCATCCCAAACATAATTAAACGCTCTAAACACGATTTTTGTACTTACATATTTTTTTGTTATTCAAGTTTCCGGTTAAATCTATAAGTGTAAATGTAAAAATTAAAAAAAAAAAACAGATTTTTTTTTCTCAGTAATTGAAGTTTTAAAACTATCCAGTAACTGAATACATCAGACCTTTCGTAAGATCTGGTAGATCTGATTTTTTGCTGAGTTGTTTATGATATTGGCCTCATGAAAACTCAAGTTGTCGAAAAACAATCTCGAAATTTTTGCGCTTTTTTCAGTTATTTGCAATTTTAACCCTAAAGGGCTAGTTTTTCGATTTTAACTTTGCTCTACGATTTTGAAGTAAATAAATTTCCTTCAATTCGAGCCTACAACCATCTGTGTTGACCCAACAGTTTCTAAAATACAGCTTTTTTAAAATTTTGAAATAATACATTTATGACAATAAGTATAATCTGCAGTATAATAAAAAAGTGGTGTTTGACACAAGATGCACAAAGTTTGACTAAAAAAAGACAAAAATGGATGGGAGGGGAAATCTATATCACAAAAAAAAAAAAATAGGTACAATAAAAATAGCAGTAATTCATTCTTCTTTTTAAATAAAGTTTTTTCAATTGACAGTTTTTGAGAAATTTATCTCCAAGCACGAAACTGTTTTTTTTTTTTTTTTTTAATAAAATTTTACGTTATTGAGCATTTCTTTTGTTTCCAAAATTAAATGTTATGACTAATTCTTAGTCAAATACCAAAAAGAAGATATTTAAGCATCATCTAGCCAACCAAATCGGATGATGTTTAGCCAAATTATGCGCGTAGGAACTCAAAAAAAGATTTATTTTTATATATGTATATGTACATTGTACATATATAGAAAAATACGTATGAAGCTACAATCTGTACTCATAATTAGGTAGTCTTTAATACAAAAATAGATGAGATTTATTTAATAAATAAGATGCTTCATAAAGAGATGAAATTTATTCAAATGTGGTACACTAGGGCGTATACGCACTTTTTTTTATTGAATCTTTACCAAATTTAAATACAGTTATTATTTTCGCACGTCAAGTTGGACGTCGATTGAAAAATTTAATTAAAAAAAAAAAAAGTGTAGGTAGACCCGCTAACGAGTTTAAGGGCAATTCAAAAAGTTCTTTTTTTTTCAAGGTAAGTGTTTTTTTTTTTTTAATTAAGCAGCAAACTAAACATCTCCACAGCTGCTCGCACTGTAGTAACCCCGCTGATTGGGAAGCATTCAAACAGGGAAGATGCTGTGTTATTATTTTCTTTGATTAATATTTCATATCAAAGACATGCGACGAAATTCCGGGGAGCGGAGGAGGCGGCAGATTCAAAATAGCTTAGGGCAGAAATAAAAAACATTCTTACGCCACTGCCTATCTCTACAAACCCTACATCGTGGTCAAAAAGTATAATAAGTATAAAAAGTATGGCTTGGGGTTGGGGTCGAAATACTGTAGGGTCAAAATACTGTTTTTAAAATACTGTATTTCAAAATACTGTAATTTAAAATTCTGGTTACACAAAATTCTGTATTTTAAAATTCTGTATGGTCAAAATTCTGTATGGTCAAAATTCTGTATGAGTAAAATTCTGTATTTCAATATTCTGCTTTTCAAAATTCTGTATTTAAAAAAATTGGTTTTGAAAATGTAAAAAAGTGCGCACTTTTTTACATTATCAAAACCAATTTTTTTAAGTACAGAATTTTGAAAAGCAGAATATTGAAATAAAGAATTTTACTCATATAGATTTACTTAAATACAGAATGAACATTGAAAGTTTTAATGAAATGAAATCTTATATTACAATACAAGAATACTTACTGTCTAAATTTGTATTAAATTGTAAGGAAAACAAATTTCGGAAAGTTGCTACACTCAAGCCTCATTATACATATTATCATATATCATAATGAAAAATTACCCTAAACAAAATATAATAAATATCCCCAAAATTGGAGAAATTACCCTATTTTCCAAATGAAAAAAAAAATTGGAGAAAGTACTCCAACTAAATAAATCGGGGGTGGCCCCGGCGCAGTGGAAGTAGTGCTTGACTGCTAAAATGGATGTTTGGGTTCGAGCCCCAGTCTAGGCAGCATTCTTTTCTATATTCCCTCAACTAAACGCCACCCCTGGGATTTAATGAGATAATCAAAACCTTATTTCTCAGTCCACTGTGCCAACAAAAATCTATCCTATCCTTCTATTCCTTCTAACATTGCCTAATTTATAAGACCCTAGGTCTTACTGGCAAATATATGTTTGTGTTGTTTTTTTTTTTTTTTTTTTAATGAAAAAAATCCATTTCTCATACTGAAATTTAACCAAAAATTAAAAAATGAAAAGAAGCCCTAAAACAATGAAAAATGACCTCAATTCATAAAATATTGTCAATTTTTTGTTGTTGCTTTTATATAATTTTTCGGGGAAAATTTTCATGGTTTGCTTGGGGCTATTTTTCAATGGGGCCGATTTTCATGTAGTTATTTTGCACCTTTAATTTAAAATTCATAATACATATTAAGATGTCAATGTAAAACCTCCTTAAAAACTCAAATTTTATAATGAATTTTGCAAATAAGACATTTCAGACTTGTACTAATGTTGCTGTAGAATTTTTAGTTTCATCGTCAAATTCTACAATTTCCACATATCGAGGTTTAAAAGAAATATTTTCACGAAAATAGAATTTATAAAACGTTGGTAACAAGTAAGTATTTTACTCGTTTGTAAAGAGATCGTACTTAAATGAGTTTTTGTAAATGTAAATGCAAAAAATTCTATTTGTACTTGTACGTGCTTATCAATGATATTGTTAACAATTTTTTCTTCGAAATATAGAACTTGGACATAACCAGCATTTTGGAAAACAGAATTTTGCACTAACAGTATTTTAAACATACAGATATTTGGATATACAGAATTTTGACATACAGAATTCTGAAAAACAGAATTTTGCTCGTACAGTATTTTCAAAAAAAGAAAAAACAGAATTTTGGTCATACAGGATTTTGATAGCCAGAATTCTAACCCGCTCCCTATGGCTTGGCTGTTTCATAGAACTACTATTTCATAATTTATTTAATTTTACCATAAGTCTTTTGAACAATCTGTGCAGCGGCCGTGAAACATCCAAGTATGGATAAAGAATACTAATGCCAACCACTCGTTTGATTCATCTTGACGGGGTGCACTACCGTGTATAGCAAATTTTAATATTATAGTATGCAAGTATGTACAGTATTGTCTCGCTAATCCGTATTCATTATTGCATGGGGCTATTCGGATTGTCAAATTAATCGGATTAATGAGTACAAGATGTGAAAGGAAAAGCGTTAGTTATTTAACACAAAAAGGTGTTCGGATTAGCGAGACAATACTGTATATTGAATTAAAAATCAAGCGACCTCTCGCCTCTACTCCAAGTAAAATGCGTTTCGCCCAGCTTCGACAGCAGGATCGATCATCAGTAAGAGGTATAGTGTATTTCCTTTCTAAGACGTAAATTTTGCTCGATGTTATAGTCGGTAAATATTGACTAAAATTTTCTCAACCTAAATATTTTTAATTTTGTTCATCTTATTTTCCTAATTATTGAATCTCTTATGTCTGATATAATAGATTTGATTTTACATTGTGTGGTTTTTCATATTTGCAAATTTAAATGTCAATAGTTAAAAGTATTTTTTTCGCACTAAAAAAAGCGCGCAATAAAAAGATTCTGTCGAAAATTCTCTTACAAATAATATGGCCTCGAGTAAGTTAAACAGTGTAAGTGCTAGATGCAAAAAGAACAAATTCCGCAAAAAGCATTACGTTGATAATATTAGGAAAAAAAATAGATATCTCGCGTTTCTTGAAAGTAAAAATAAAATATTATATTTAAATGTATACGAAAAGCATGAAAAAGATATAAAAGAAAAGCAAACACAGCAGTAAACATGTCCTTAAAATTCATGAAGGCTTTCCTCTTGTCGCCATGACAGAGAGCAGCCCGGGCTTTAAGAGAATACGAAATGTACAAACACAATTTTATCTTACAGATATACACATATAGAGGATATAGCTTCTGCCAACAAGCCACACAACAACAATATAATAATACAATCAGCAAAAGGATCAGTCAGCAACTTTGCTGTTTACTTGCTTCCATGCTTTGCGCTATATGTCCTTTTTCATACATATGCATATGTCTATTTACATATCCCGAGGTAGCCCTTTCATATTCCATTCCGTGCCGGTGCCGTGCTATGACAAATACCAAGACCGACCGGGGAAACGGAAAGATGGAATCTAATTTCGAGATTTGAATTCGTTTGAAGACTTGAGGTTCCCTTCTATTTGAAATGACGACGGTTGTATGAATTGTTGTTACTTCTTGTTAGATTATTGTGTACGAGATAATCTCGTGTGTTGCATGGAATTGTATAATTTTGAGTCCTTGGTTTGAATCGTCTTTTCCGAAAGAGATTTTTTTTTCAAATTTAATATTTTAAATGGCTTGGTACATGTGGAGGTGAGGAGGACATTTAGCTAAAGTCATTTTTCTCTACTCAAGTCGACCATTTTTATTGTTATCCGCATGCAGCAGACAACTCATGCATAAAGCAAATGAAAAGGATGTTTAGCTGCTTGCCCATTATTTTCCATAAGTAGAGCGTAAACATATGCTCGCAAAGACAACAACATAAACAGTAAAAAGGACGTCCACATCCTGTCTCTATAGATATGCACTCTTGCAGCTATTTGTGCAAAGAGCTAGGGCGGCAAGCACTCAGAGTGCTTGAGGTAATTATCCAAGTGACTGCAATATGTGTTGTTGAAAACAATGACGATGATGATCATCATCATAATCGGTCAACGAGAATATACTTTTGCCACTTAAAATAATCGTATAAAAATGCTCTGAGGAAACAATAAGGACTGCTCGTTTTTTTTTTTTTTACTGAGTGAGTAAACACTGGGCTTTCTTCCTGTTTTTTTTTTTCGAGAAGTGGAAACCCAGAAGCTTAAACTTAATGAGAAATAGGTTGATAACATGCGCACTTGAGGCAAAATTTATTTTATACTCTTGGCATAATACTTCAAGTAGTATCTCCTTTAGAGACTTCTTAAATGTCGTTGGCATAAGGAACTTATAAAGCAAACTGTAAATAGACAAAGTATGTACCTGCTTGAGCAGACTTTTATGTTTGCTTTCATAAATTAACTTAACTGTGACAACATAGTAAGGAAACAATACACTTTTTTTGTCTTCCAAAGATAAAATTTTATGTTGAAAATTATAGATTTTGTACTTGCCACACGATTATGGGATTTGTTAAAAAATCGAACTCGAGATAACAATCAAACTTGACATTACGATGATAGAGCACATGAAAAAATGGGTTCCGCAATTCCATCTGTCTGTCTGTATGTTTATACATATGTCTGTCTGTACCTCGGCCTACAGCCTAAACCACAAAAGCGATTTTCTTCAAACTCGGAGCATAAGATTTTTGGGTGATTCCCTAGAGGGAAAATCGAAAATATTTTTTAGCTGAAAAAATAACGGTACTTGATATACAACCGTTTTAAAAAAAAGTTATCAATCTCAAAAACGGCTCTAACGATTTTCTTTTTAAATTTTTGTGTGTAATAGTGGTAGTATGGTCAGCATTTTGGTGAAAAAAAAATTTAACAAAAACCGTTTTTAACGGTACCTGCAATAGAACTGTTTTTTTTTTTTTCACTATCGCCTTACTCGTTTACGGCTCAAATGATTTTGATCAAAAATTTTACTCTGAACTGAAGGTCCTCTCAAGTTTGAATAATACTGCATACAAATATTTTCAAAAAAAAAAATAAATTTTGGATTTTTAAAACAAAGTTCAAAATTTTTTTTTGAAAAATGATTTTTTTTGAAAACGGGTTAATGAATTTTTTTTTTAAATTATGGTTTTAGTTTGCATATTATTATACTCTTAAAAATGGCACACCCACCTAAAAAATTATTTCTTAAGAAAACCGCTCCAAACCGCATACATTTTTATTTTTTTTTTTAATAAGTGAGATGGCGTTCTTCGTTTCGAGATTAAAATATTTTAAGTACTTGTTTTATTAATTTAAAGAACGTGTTTCATGCTTTTTTCAATATTCAAATTTCCATTCTTCTTTTACAGTTAATCTTTAAAATTCGAAGAAACTTTTACTGAAAGAGCAAGTTCGTGCGACCCAGTCGTGCCTTTTATTTTATTTTCGTCTTTCTCGTTATCGGCTTAACCGGATTTTAAAAAGGTTAGTGAATTTTTCTTTAAATTAAAATAGGTAGGTATATATTATTAAATAATCCTTATTTTTTTTCAATTGAAGAAATTTTATGCACGAAAAAATATTTTTTTTAAGTAAATCCTCCACGATTTTTGGAATTTTTTTTGAAATTCAGACGGTTGCACTGCGTTCCTCATTTCGAGATAAAAACTTTTTAATAACTTGATTTATAAATTTATTATTATTATTTTAACTATTAGACCAAGTTTGCGCGACCCAGTCGTGCATATTAATTTTTTTATGTAAATAAAAAAGTCAAGAAAAAATTGTAACCGTTAAAGTTCTACACAAAGTTCTTCGCAAAAGCAATAGATTTTGAGAAATTTTCGCAGACCAGTACTTCACCCCAAGAGCATTTCAATTGAAAATAGTAGATGTAGGTAGGACTTTATAACGAATGAAATCATAATTTGAAGTTCGCAATCTTGTTTCTCAAATTATATTGCAATTTTTAATTTTATAGATTTTTTTAAACTCCAATTTGCATTTCACATTCTGTTTCAAGAAAATCTAAGTATTTGTTGTCTAACTCTGTGCGATTTTTGTCTCATCAGTAGAGAGAGCGGAGAACCTTTAAAAAAAAAGGGGAGCGAAGCGCCCTTTTATGCCTTACAATTATTAGACTTTGAGGAAGAATTATTGTTATTTTAAAACCTAATTTGATTGTACCATTGCATGTTTACCTACAATTTTTTAATTTTTTTTTACCTTCATTCAAAAGTTAATTAATTCCTGAAACCAATTCGCAAACAAAAATCATTCTTAGTTCTTATCCATTAATTTATTATATTCATCAATTTTTTCATTATTTTTTTTTCTATTTATTCAATTAATGACTAATCAATTTTAAAAAAATTAATTGAAACAAAAACATTGGCTTCTAATAAATACATTTCAACACGTGCTATATGTAGCACGGCTATTAATTTTTGATAGCTTAGCATCTAATTCCGGTTCACACAATAATTATGTGGAAAATATAAACAGCATCAGCTAACATCCAATGTCCTTATAATTTCACGGTAGACCGCAGAACAAAGTATTATAAGTATGACCCAATAGAAATGAGTGGCTGGGCTGTGTGTGTGGGCTAGCTTAAAATCAAACCTAAAAATTCACACAAAATGTTTGGTTTGTGGAATTTTGAAATGAACGGTCTCAAATAAAATAAAATTTATAAAAGTTATGACGTTTCCATTTAACTGACTCTTTCAGAAGGCAATCAAATTTTCATTGATTAAAATTTAAATTAACGATTATCAGGTAAATTCAAATGCATTCATGCTCTGATGGAGTTGAATTGAGTGCTTCGGCTCACTGAATGTGCGAACTGTGAACCCACAGTTCAAAATCACGCGCATCAATAATGCAAAATCAACAAATATCATTATTATATAGATATTCATGAATGTAGTAGGTACTATATGAAGGTATATTTGATATGGACAAAATTCAATACAGTTATTGGAGGGTAAAATTAGCTTTTTTCATCGCCAAGCATATGTAAGTCGCCTTCTCGACTTAAAGCTCAATTATATTATTTACATAGCTTTTTGTTAAATGACTTGCTTATTTTCAATTTTTTGACTTAAAATGTACATAACGGAATTTTTTCTCAAAGATTGATATTTTTTGCGAACTGGAGCGGTTCAAAATTCTGATGTCTTTGAATTTTGATTTTCAAAATTCTGCTCGTAAGGTCTTACAAAATTCTGTTCTTGAAAATTCAACTTTTCAAAATACAAACATAGTAAAATAAAATTCAGCTAATTCTGCTTTTTAAAATTAAAATCTACTACCAATTTTCTTATGTGTACTAAAAAATGCATGCATTTTATAAATAAATATAACTTTAAGTTTAACTTAAAGACATATAAGAATACAAATTAAAGAAAAAAACTGTTTTACAAAACTCTGTAAATAATAAAACAGTATGTGCGTTTTTTACATTTTTGAAATCATTTTTTTTTCTATTTGAAAAACTAAGTAAAAAAAAAAAATAATTTTGAAAAGGAGAATTTTGAAAATTGACAGAATTTTGACCCCAACCCACCTGGAAATCGGGTAACAAATCTGCATTCGAAATTCTGCTTTTCAAAATACTGGCAATTAATATTTAGTAAAATAAAATTCTGCTCATTCTGCTTTTCAAAAAAAAAAAAAATTACTAACAATATTTATGCAAATTAAAATTTTGAAGCTTACAACAAAAAATGGCAGTTGAAAAAAAAAAAAGAATGGTTAATATACAGTAAGGCTAGAGGATATTTTTAGCAATTCTCTTCAGAAATCTTATTTCGCTTAGGTCTATTTTCTAATTCTGAATGTTTCATTTTTTTTTGCATTCATGTTCTCTCCATTTTATGGTTCTATATGCTTCAGCTTTGACTGCAAATAAGTTTCTTTCTTATGATCAAGAAGAAGGAAAACAAAAATTTAAAAACCTCATTATGAATCCGAATAATCAAATTTTAAGCGACGATAATTATGCTTCTTTCAGTCTTTCACGTTCCAGGAAATGATCCTGTTTTTGATTTTGAGCAAATTTTGAGTAAATTTAAAATTATAAGAAAAAAATAAAAAAAAAAATAATACTATTTCTATTTACAAATTATGTATGTATATAATGTAAATTTTTACAATTGTAAGACGCAACTCAAATTTCAAAAAACACTGTTTTGCATATTTCTGCAAAAAACTAAAAATGTTTCCAAAGTTTGAAAAAGCGCGCAATTTTTTAAATTTTGAAATTTTTTTTTTATTTGCATAATTTGATAAAACAGAACTTTGAAAAGCAAAATATTGAAAAGCAGAATTGAACCACCAATTTCAAGGAGAGAATAAACGACACAATTTCCAAAAAATGACTTTTTGATGCAAATGTCTTCTGTAAAAGTAAACGCATCTTTGAGGCCTAAGAATGACAAAAAAAAACACATTTTCAAAATATACTTGGTTTAATAAAGCATAAGCCTTATAAGAAGGAAACGATTCCATTATTTCCTTTTAAGAAATATTTTTTTTTGATTGTACAGGGTGATTCATCTAAGGTGTGATTAAAGGCTAGAGCGTGTAGGTTGAGTTAAGAGGGGGGAGGGTCTATTTCCCTCGTGTAGGCAGGAGGGGAAATTTTCTAAAAAAAATAGAAAAAAAATCATAAAAAAACAAGGGCAACACTCACAATGTCATGCTTTAATTTTTTTTTAGGCCAAAGGTCTGTTATTTTATCATGTTTTTTATTCAAATTAATTAAGAAAATAGTTTTTGAAAAATTAATTTTCAAACTCAAATTTTCAAATTTCAAATTTTCAGTTCTAAGAAGGAAATAAATCCAAGCAAAGTTTCAGTTCTAAGAGGGAAATAAATCCAAGCTTTTTAAGTCGGTATATCTGGCTACCAGGTACAGATAGGAACAAAATGCACTTTGCATACGTTTCAAATCATAGTGCTCTTTAAATCATCTGCAGGTCAAACATCCAGGAAATGAAAAATAAATAAGGTATTAAGTTTTTTTCGTCTCCTGAAAAGTTAGTTCAAAAGGATTTATTCCCTTCTCGAAATTGGTGGTTCAATTTGGAAAAGCTGAATTTTGACCCCAACCCGTCACCTATCCAGTAACGCCTTAATTAAATAATTAAATATAAGATTATTTTCACTGTTCCAGTTCCAGAGCTATTATAATTCTTCAACTGACAGTAATATTATAATTTGACGTTAGAGCCAAATAAAAAATAATAATAATAATTTCGTGGCGCAAAAGCTCGTAAAGAACCGAGGTCCTGTATAATTGTCAAATGCAAATTTTATAGGTACCAAATTTAGAAAATTTGTGCTATATTTTCACCTTAATTTTTAAGTTTCTATTTTGTGGATTCAATGGGCCAAAATTATTTAGTGTAGATACCAAATTTAATTAATTTTCGTCAAAAAATGTTGACCGCAATTATTTTTGTCTCGAAAATTTAACACAGGGACCCACCCCGTGCATTGGTTGGCATACTTTGGGAACTCACCGTTTTTTTTTTTTTTTTTTTTTAAGCCAAGCCATGTGAAGAAAATTAATACACGTGTAATTTTAATGGCAACTGTCATAAATTGACATGTTTCTGGATTCGTTTGTTCAAGCACATCTTATTCAACAATACGTACAACAAATATGGCCAAAACAACTGTAAAAAAAAAGAGTGCCATATAACCCTGCAGCAGGTGCCACATCACCCTTCATTTTTTTTGCATAGTTATTTTTTTAATGTTTTTTGTTTTTGCAAAAAAATATATGAAATAAAATATAAATTTTTCTTATGTTCCCGCTTTTTGTTTAAGAAATGTTTTAAGAATAAAATTATTTTTGTTTATTATAAAAATCTTTTTTATTTTTCAAGTAATAAAGAAAAACAAAAATGGGTGCCATATCCCCCAACTTTACCCTATAGGAAAGTTATATTTATTTAAAAAAAAAAACCAACATCGCCAAGGACCAGTTCTAAAAACATTTGGTTCAGCCCCGGCACAAGACATTAGCCCACACATTTGGGCAGATTCACAGCAGTTCAACTACAGTTCAGGTTTAAGGTATGCAATCATAGTCAATCACATACTTACACCCTGGTAGAACCTCAGTTAATCCACTGAAATTGAATAAGGCTGAACCACACATTTTCTAACCTGTCCCTTAGTGTAATACATTAACACCTTAGTCGATAAAAAAAAATATAAGCCTACAGATCATAATTTCCAGCCATGAAAGGTAGAAAAATAAAGTAAAAATGATACCCATATCCCATCTACCCAAGTATTATAAAACCTTATCCCAGACTAAAAACCACTCCAAAATTCATCTCTTTAGATCAAGACATTCCTATATGCCTCGTATATATTATGTAATATTTTTTTCTTTCATTCAAAAGAATTGCCTTTATAAATCCTTGTTGACCTATGTAAGTATAGAGGTAGTATTTCCTTTGAAGCCTTAAGCACTTTCTTCTATTCCACCCTTCCAAATAAACAAACCATAATAAATCGTTAGGTTATGGTCAAAGTAATTTAGCTAAATGTTTTGGGTTAAAGATATAAATAATAATAATACCCTTACCTATACCTACCCTACCCGCATCTCTTGTGCCATCTCCTAATATCTTATTATTTATCTGAAGTATCTTTTTTCATTAAAGTCATTCGGGGTCATCGGATTGGTTGTTTGTCAAAGCTTTGTAATTGCTTTTCTTCGTATCCCTAACAATTATTTCGAATTTACTTTTGAAATAAAGCATTTCATTCAAACTTAGAAGGATATTTCTAGATCAAACACTGGGCGATGTGATGGCCCCACCTATCTTATTAGCTGATGCTCATCCGAATAAACAGTTTCGCTTCATTGAATATCTACCCAGGTAGGTTTGGCTTAAGTAATTTATTCCAACTAGACATTTACCTACAACGTGTATCTAGAGGTAAACCGAAATCTAGTTCAATACATTAGTGCGCCGTTAAAAAGTCGTAAATAACACCATTCGGCTAAATTCATTATGACCCACCCTATACATAGTTTAGAGATATTTAATAGATGAGGCAATGAATGTGACAAGCACATTTATTTGTTCAATGATTTTTCGGCTCTTGTTATAATGTATTTCTGTATCTGTATAAATGCTATTATATGGGTTTTTCATTTTAGCAAAAACATCAATTTATAGCTTGGAAGTCGTTAAGCTTATAAGCCAATTCCAATCTCACAAATCGAAAATAATTTATTTTCCATTTCGATTAGTTGAATGATATCGTAGCCGGAGGGAGAGGGTGAGACCCAAAAAAAACACAAAAAAAAAGCACAGTCACAGTCGAAGAGATAAAACGAGGACTATGTAATGTAATGATTTTCAATTGGGAAGAGAGTGGATTTCACTATTATTTTAAGCCCGAAAAAAAAAGGCAGCAGAAATATCAGTCAGCACATCAGAATTCCAAATTAACCAAAAGACACCCTTATTTTGGGTTAAAGAAGTAAAAACGTGGGAGGAGGGTTGGCTCCACAAATTGCTGAGTTCAGAAATTTTTTTTTTTCTGTTTTCTGTGAGCAATTCCCAAAGTTCAAAGGAACAAATATTGGGACCACTTACGAAGAACCACGTTAAGTACCTTCCTTAAGTCGAATTCAGTAGGTTGCTTGTGTTTGTTTTTCCACAAGCAATCATATTAAATTTGTTGAAACAATAAAAAAAAAATAATATATATAACACGTAAGAGGCGCCTTAAGGAATCATTTGATCTCAGAGCTTTGAAATATTATTGAAGTCATTGTTTCTATTTAAGAAATATAAAAAAAGTAATATATACATACATACAATGGATTTATATAGATACAGATATGCTGATAGCTTTTTATGTCTTTTTTTTATTCAATGACATTCAAAATTCATTTTAAATGGAAAAAGACTTTTTTTTTTAAATTGCTCTCTCCTTCTCTGGGGGATTAAATTATTGCATTTCTGAAAATTCAATCTTAAAAAATATATTATAAATTAGGTTGGCAATTATGGTTAAAAAGGATAAATCTAATAAATTATATACATACCTATTTAAAGATTATTTTTGTCTCGATGTTTGCGTGTGTAATCTTTTTCTTTTAATTTTTCTTTTTATGTTTTAATTTTTTTTTAACTACCTACGACTACATATGTAAAATTTCGAGAATGGGATTAAACAAATTGGAAGTCAGGGTAATATCACATATGTGAGTATATAAAATGATTTATTGTACCTTTGTTATACAGTAACATTTTGGGCAAAAAGCCCTATTTTCCTTACCCTTCAAAAAAATAAAGACACACAGATATTTGAATGGAAAAAGTAATATTTCAACGTGGCTTCCAAGTTTCTTGACCATGTCATTATCATTTTAATTTTAATTTTGTATTTTACATTTTAGACGGGTGCTTGTATTATATCATCATTTTCGTTTATCAAAATAAAAAAAAAAATAAAGAACAATAACGAAAAGTAACGAATATTCAAAAAATAAATCCACAAATTTTATTTGCAATATTATTGAGGCTTAAGACTGTTTAAGGGGCCTCTTTATAAAATTTTGAAATCGGTAAAGCCGATATTTCATATAAAATATGAAATATAAATATATGAAATCGTGACAGTATTTCAGAGAAAATTTGAAAAAAAAAAAATATATTTTTATGGCAGCTACGTATTCAAGATGACCTTATACAAAAATTCGAATGTACTCCTTGGGGAACTACAGAGTACATTCGAATTTTTGAATAAGGTCGTATGGACGTATATATTCACACGGACGATATGGCGAAAACTCCATCATAATGGAATTCTCCATCATCAGAGTGTACATTTTGATTACAACATGGAAAGTTTTTTTTTTACACGAAACATATAGTTACTTGCTCTATGAAAGGATATTATACAAAATACATAGATATCATACTAATTTTAGCACTCATTAAAATTTGTACACCTCGTAAAAGTCATTATCCACCCAATAAACAAAAAAAAAAAAATAAAAAATCAAACTTTTAAAAAAATAAAAAAATTTTAACATGCATTTTCATAATACAAGATATGCTAATGCTTATATGCAATACAATTAACAATACGATTACTAACAATAAAAAAAAAGGAACATGGATTCGTGAAAAAAGGCACCACCCATCAGGTTATTTCAAATATTTCCGTTTACGAAATTCAATAAAAAAAAAAGTACGTATACGCCCAAGTGTACGCAAAATGTCGGCCTTTATTCAAAATAAAATGCACGACTTTTGAGCAATTAATTGGTCATGTGGTTCAATTATATGTTGTGGCTTAGCATTAGCAAATAGAATATAGCTAATAATTGTAATACAATATTTAAAAAAAATAATTTATTTTTTTTTTAATTGTTTTTTTTTTTTTGTTTATATAAAAAATATTGAAAAAACGTTTGGTGCTAAAAGACAAAAGATGTAATAGTTTCTTTTAAATATATTTGAAACACAAATTCTGCATGTTTCATAAAAACAAATAGTCAGTCAAATATAAAAAAAAAAAACAACACTTTAAACCCGATGAACCCAAATGGCATTTTTTTATAAGTTATCATGCCTTACACTTAAGTTATGCAACATTGTTTGAAGCTTTTTTCGATTCGCTGAAATGAAACTTAAATATTGAAGTTCAACATAGGACTTATCTTATATGAGTAGGTGCATATGTAGTAGAAAAAAACCTTTTAAGTTGAACATATATTTATCTAAGTTTTATTTCAGAACAAGCAAATTATGATGGAAATTGAAATCTATAGAAAATTTTGGGACATAAAAAGAAAAAGAAGAAAAAAAGCGCAAAATAAAAATTAAAGAGTGTTGTAAATATTTATGTGTTTACAACGCATATTTGAATTATATAAATATTAGTTAAATTTAATATAACTTTGCTGAAAATAACTTTGATTATATACATATAACTATATCTAGATTGTGATATAAATTGTATCAAATAATTAATTTTTCATTCTGATTATTCTCTCTTTATAATTCATCAAATAAAGAACTCTATATTGTTTAAATATAAAAGCGTATTCTGCTATAGGTTATGGGCCCAGGTCATAATTAATGAAATAATTAATAAATGCATTCATTTTGTATTTAATTGCAATTATCGTTTGACGAATTATTTCACGATGAGTTCGCTGTACCAAATTGATAAACTGGATGGAGAGAATTATGGCTCATGGACCATTCAAATGAGAAGTATATTAGTACATTCGGATTTGTGGTGCTATATCGATGGATCCAGAGAATTGGGGAGAGATGCGAATGCAGCAGAAATTTTGGCTTGGAATACTGCTGACGGAAAGGCGCTTGCAACAATTATACTCAGTATAAGAACAACAGAACTGTTATATGTCAAGAATTGTTCAACATCAAAAGAAGCTTGGGAGAAGTTACGAGAAATTCACCAACCAAAAGGACCTGCTCGTATGGTGAGTCTTTTTAAGAAATTGCTACAGACTAAGATGCAAGATGGTCAGTCCATTGCCAGTCATATTAATGCATTTAGTAGTACAGCAGAGAAGTTGAGTGAAATCGATCTCAAGATAGAAGATGAGTTTTTGGTTATTCTTTTATTATGTAGTCTCCCAGATTGCTATGAAAATTTCATTATTGCCATTGAGAGTCGTGATCACTTACCTTCGCTTGAAAGTCTCAAAGTCAAACTTCTTGAGGAAGAACAACGAAGAGTAAATAAGGATCTAATTACCAACTCAGGCAACCAACAGATTTTCTCAGCTAGATCTAACAAAAAGGTTTATAATAATAAAAACACAAATAACTCAAAGACAAAGATCAGAGGAAAATGTTTTTCGTGTGGCAAGAGGGGACATTTTGCTTCAGATTGTCATATTTCTAAGAACAATCAAGCTCATTCCTTTGGAATATTTTGTGCTGATAAAAAGTTCCTTCATCGCAATGAGTGGTGCTTAGATAGTGGTGCTACATCTCATATGTGTTGCGAATCTGATTATTTCGTAGAACTATACATAAAGAAAAAGGAGAAATGGTGCAATTAGCCGATAATAATTTTGTTGTCTCCAGCGGAATAGGGTCCGCAAGATTGAGAGTAGGCTCAGAAATCATTTTACTCAAAAATGTCTTATTCGTTCCTGAACTTCGAGGTAATTTCTTATCTGTCAGCAAGATAACTCAATACAAGTTTACTGTCAATTTTGTCCAAAATATGGCAATCGTGAGAAATCCTGAGAACCAATTCGTTTTTAAAGCTTATCAAAGAAATGATTTGTATATTGTTGAATGCAAACCACAAACAATTTTATTTAGTTCTAAATCAAATTCTGCGGATTTAAACACTTGGCACAGACGTTATGGTCACCTGAATATGAAAAGCTTGCAACAACTTAATCAAGAAAATATGGTTGTAGGGCTTGATTTAAAGTCATCAAGTGATTTTCCAAATTGTGAAATTTGTGCAAAGGGGAAGATAACCGTTCAACCGTTTCCAAAACAATCATTTTCTAAATGCACAGATTTGCTGGAGTTAGTACACACAGATGTGTGTGGCCCTATGCGAATTCAATCCGCAGGGGGTGCTCGTTATTTTGCAACTTTTATTGACGATAAATCTCGATATACCAAAGTTTACTTTCTCAAGACGAAAGACGAAGTTTTTGATGTGTTCAAGCATTTTAAGTCTGAAGTAGAGTTAGAAACAGGATTCAAGATAAAAAGATTACGAAGTGATAACGGTCGAGAGTACCTCAATAAAAATTTTGACGAATACTTGGGAAATCATGGGATAAAACGACAACTAACGATAGAGTACACACCACAGCAGAACGGGGTTGCGGAAAGAGCTAACCGTACCTTAGTTGAGATGGCTAGGTGTATGCTTTTAGACTCCGGTCTTCCAGAATTTTTGTGGGCAGAAGCTATCAATACAGCAGCGTTCGTTCGCAATAGATCACCTACAAAAATTTTAGAAAATATCACACCTATCGAAAGTTGGTCAGGGCAGAAACCGAATATTTCGTACTTCAAGATATTTGGTTCGAAAGCTATTATGTTAGATAAGAAGCAAGGACGTTCCAAATTTGCTGCCAAGGGGAAAGAATTATATATGGTAGGGTACTCTGAAGAGTCAAAAGGTTACAGATTATTTGATCCTCTTACAAGAAAAATTGAAAAGGCACGTGATGTTCGATTCTTTGAAAATTATTCGAAAAGTAAAGAAAACGATTATTTTCTCGCCGAATTGAAGTTTCCTTCACCTCAAGAAGACGCTAACAAGAACAACCAGAAGAACGATAGCCAAAATAATGAACCAGAAAGTACCGTTACCATCCCCGCCCATAATTCCATTGAACAATCAACCCCAGCTACAGCTCTGAACGAAAATATATCTGAAGATATCGAAGACACAGATGAAGATGTTAAATTAGATAAGAAAACCACAAAACATGGTCCCGGACGTCCCAAAATCTTAAGAACTGGCAAAAGAGGCCGACCAAGAAAAGAATATAAGACGATTGAATCAGTAAATGTCATTGAAAATGTTTTCGATACTCCAATTACTGTTTCCGAAGCCATGACAAACAAAGATGCTGAAAACTGGAAGAAAGCAATGGAAAAAGAGTATAGTGCTTTAATGACCAATCAAACATGGGAACTTGTTGACCTACCAAAGAATGAATCTGTCATTGGGTGCAAGTGGATTTTTACCATCAAGAAAAATCCAGATGGAACCATTTCTCGGTACAAATGCCGACTTGTTGCCAAAGGATTCGCTCAGAGGTACATGGTTAATTACTTTGAGACTTTTTCTCCTGTAGTGCGGTATTCCACCATACGACTGATCTTGGCGCTAGCAGTGAATCATGATCTTTTCTTACATCATCTTGACGTTAAGACCGCATACCTTAATGGTGATTTATCAGAGACAGTATATATGAAGCAACCTGAAGGCTTTGTTGATCCTGAAAACCCTAAAAAAGTATGCAAGTTGAAGAAATCGCTTTATGGACTTAAGCAAGCCGGAAGAGAGTGGAATAGGAAACTTAATACTTGTCTTTTAGAAATTGGTTTCACTAGGTGCAACGGTGATAGCTGCGTTTATGTGATGAATGAACAAGAATGTTTCAACATACTTGCAGTTTACGTAGATGAAATGATGATAGCGTGCTCCAAAGAATCGTCGATGACTGAAATCAAAATGAAGATAATGGCGAAGTTCCATTGTGAAGACAAAGGTGAACTTAAGTACTTCCTTGGAATCCAAATTGAACGAAGTAGTTCCAGACTTCAGATAGCAATTCATCAACATTAGTACATATCCGATTTTTTGAAAAGACAGAAAATGGAAACCTGCAAACCGACTTATACTCCACTTGATCCTGGTACAAAATTAATAAAATGTACAAACTCATCATGCAAGAAAGAAGACCCGACCCGATATCAATCCATATTGGGAGCATTGATGTACTTAGCCGTATCTACAAGACCCGACATCATGCATACCATAAGTAAATTATCACAGTTTAATGTTGATCCGCAACAAGAACACTTTGCAGCAATAAAACACCTTATTAGATACATCAACACGACTGGTGGTGCAAGTTTGATTTTAAAGAAATCATCTCACAAAATCAAAGGCTTTGTGGATGCAGATTGGGCAGGCAGTGCAGATGACCGCAAATCATATACAGGCTTCGTATTTATGTTAGCTGAGGGAGCAATCTCTTGGGAATCCAAGAAGCAAACATCAGTAGCTCTGAGCAGTACAGAAGCTGAGTATATGGCACTGTCTCAAGCCAGCAAAGAAGCCGTTTATTTGCGCAACCTAATTCAAGAATTAGAAACACAAACTCCAAGTAAAAACTCTATTGTTTTGTACAATGACAATCTTAGTACTCAACAACTAGTAAAGAACCCTGTGTACCATCCAAGAAGCAAGCACATAGATATTCGTTACCATCAAATCCGAGAACTTTATGAGGAAGGCATTATTCAACTCGAATATTTAAGTACCAACAATATGGTTGCAGACATCTTTACAAAGAATCTAGCAAGAATCAAACATCAGAAATTTTCAGCTTTATGTGGTATTCCAATAACATAACATTCAATATAATATTGCGTTGAGGTGTTTACAACGCATATTTGAATTATATAAATATTAGTTAAATTTAATATAACTTTGCTGAAAATAACTTTGATTATATACATATAACTATATCTAGATTGTGATATAAATTGTATCAAATAATTAATTTTTCATTCTGATTATTCTCTCTTTATAATTCATCGAATAAAGAACTCTATATTGTTTAAATATAAAAGCGTATTCTGCTATAAAGAGGATAGAAAGTTGGGAAAAAGTCGAGTAATTTTTGTTTGCTTTGTATTTATCTATACCATATAAATTTGTTTTCAATTTTTTTTTAGAAAAACAAATTGGTAGCTGCATTTTATTTTCCCCCAGATCTGATCCGGATTTGATTTGAAAACATCAATACAAGTATTATAAAAACAATACAAGATCCAGGTCTGCTTCTGGATTTGGATTTCAAGATCCATTTTTTTAGCACTTCCCCATCAATATTTTAATTTAGAGATTGGTACCACTCCTGAGATTTAAAAAAAAAATTCGAACTCCAGCTCAAGCGGACTACATTTTTAAAAAATATATTTTGTTTTATTTGATAATGCACTTGAAGGAAAAATCGAAGGTATTTATATTTCTGAGGATGCGGTATGCGGAAACCATGTTTTATAAAGCAAAATAAAAATATTTTTTTTTTTTTTTTTATTTAATGTTCGTGACTTCTTAGATATAAAATATTATTTTTTCAAACAAGTTTTGTGAAAATTTTCCTTTTGTCAATTTTACTACGCAATTATTAACAACTAAAGAACTGAGAACTAAGGTCCATCCAACATAAATTGGCAGTACACGTCTTATGGGAGAGCTTTTTCAAAATCAGTAGCGCACCATATTTTAGCACCATACTAAATTGAAAGAACTCCTTCATAAAAAGTGTTTGCCCGCCCGTAAATTTCTGAAAGCATCTAACACAGATCCAACGTCCTATCGAGCGCACATCTGAGTGCGCACTGAATTGCTGTGGCATATGGCTGCTGCTGCTATTCAACTTCAACCCCCATAAAATATTGATGTGCATTCAGGGTTACCCATGTCCATTTGGCAACTCGTTCAGATTTTTTTCCTTGGGTTTCTGTTGAGGTGCTTTTGGTTTTAGAGCTTTAAAAAAAGTTTTTAATGATGAGGGTTATCGTAGAGTGTTTTCATCTTTTGCATTTCGTTTAATGTGTGGAAAATACGTTGAAATGCAGTTACAAAATTTTAAGCTGTTTTCTTTGAAAGAGTATTATTTGCGTAGATTTTCGTAGCGATCAATTAATGTGAAGTAAAGTATTTTTATGTAATTTATTTTTTTAAAAAGTGTATTTATGTTTTTAAGACGGGTAGTTTTTTAAGAATCGTTTGTAAAGTTTTTTTTAAAATGTGTGTGCAATAAATTATAATTCAAGTAATATTTACAAAGGTTAAATAAAAGAATAAACATTTAACCAAAGTGTATAGTAGAAATAAATTTAAGAATATTTCAAGTGTCGACTGTTTCTTTTGGGCCTTCGTCAGTACCAGACTTCTTTTCTTCAGTGGATTTATGCAATCCACTATAGCCAGAATGAGAGGCAAACGTCCTATCTTGCCTACACTGCCTTTTTTATTTGGACAAGGTATAAACATCTCCATGATCCAGTTTGTTTTATTATCATGATCTGATCCGGATCAGATTAAGTGAAAAATAAAACGCAGCTTTTATTCAGACTTAAAATTAACTCTTGGATAAAAATTTTGATAAAGATCGGTTAATTAAAACGGCTCTATGGCAGGTACCCTTATTAAAAGATTTTTCACAAAAAATGCAGACCATACCAGTATACACCTACAAATTTAAGAGGCGTTTTCGAGACAGATAACCTTTCTCTACCTTAATGAAATGCCAAGTTTTCGTATGGTGGTATGTGCCGTGTGAGTTGTATTAAAATTGCATATATATATCCAAGTTTAATTTTTTGACACTAATGATTTTCAAATCTAAACCTGAAAACTCATTGGAACACTCGGATTGGATGTATTCCAAATTTTAATACAATATTTACACACGGCCTCGATGGCAGTTAAAAGCTATGGCGCAAAATTTTAAATAGCCTGATGTTAAGGTATTAGCATGATACGACTTAACAATTTCAAACTTTAAAACTCTTTACTAAAATATTGTGAGTTTTAAACATTTTCTAACTAGTATCATACTAAACGTATTTTTCTAGCTAAACACGCCTAAAACAGTGACAGTTCAACCCATTTTTGCAATTGTAGCTGCCAAACAGACACTTGGATTTAGTATGATACTAAAAAATAAAATAGGGATTTGGCGATTTTAACTTTAGTAAAATGCTAAAAAGATAATACGATGCGCTTACTCGTTTGAAATTGGGAAAAGCTTGTTTTTAACCTAGCATCATACTAAAAATGCTCTGACATCATACTAAATTGTCTAAAATTTTGCGCCTATGTATTTGTTTATTTGTTTAACAAAAATCGAGTTGCATAAAGGTAACGGCCACCTTTTAATAATTTAGAAAAATAAAGAAGACATTAACATGTGCTTCTTATTTTTGTATGATTTTTCGGACATTGTGTAAAGGGTGTGTTTAAATTTTTAAATTTTATTCTTCTGCAAAAATTTTTAATTTTTAACTTTTTTGTAATATTAAATCTTAATTTTGTATTTTTTCAAACCAAAATGCCTTTTAATCCTCTTGACTTGTGAATATCCTATATATGTATTTTTCAAGTAAAAATAGAAACATATATACATTTCAATTTTAAATTTTTTTAGCTTACCCATTTTCTATTTTATTTTTTCTTTTACAAATGAACGTCAGGAATTTCAAAATATCTCAAAAAAACTACTCATGTGAGATAACAAGTAATGTTCAATCCATTATATACAGTATATACTGCATATGTTTATGAAGAATACAAAACTAACACAACACGATGCATTTAATTGAAAGAAGGATCTTTCATATTTAGTTGCATAATATACTGAGTTAAATAATTAGGAACCAACTGCCTGCAGTCATTATTAAGTATACCTATAGAATAATGATTGTCTTCATATCCCAGTTGAAATTGAAATTAACAAATCATTTGCCATATTAACCAAAATGCAAAATCCAAATGTGGTTATTCTAACAAAGCATATAGAAATAGCACACAAGGATGCGAGTTATCTATTTCTGAAAAGTGTTCTAGTACTATTAGTTTGCACGCCATCCATAACTCCAGTTATATAAGCACCTTTTGTTATCTTGGAAGTTTATGCTCTTTCATAGTTCTTCATTTGTTTTTTTACAGGGTGACTCAGGCAAACTAAATATTTTCAGCATGGAATAAAACCTTATTTTTCAATCAAACAATATTTTTCAAGCAAACAATAAGCCAACAAAAAATATTAAATCTATAAACAAACTAGCTGACCCAACAGACGTTGTCCTGTCTTATAGCTATGAATTCGAACTGAAATATATAATAAAAAAAAATTTAATACCTACTTCTAGAGGATTTACCATCAGATGAAGAAGAAAATAATTAAATAATTAAAAATAATTAAATATAATAAAATATAACCAAACGTGTTACATTTCCATTTATGGGGTCACTGTGGCGTATACGTACTTTTTTATCAGCACATTTTAGTTACATTTAATAATCTGTACATCACAGCCTTACAGTTCATTTTACATAATTAGAGTTAAGTCAGAATTTTAATATAATTTTAATACTAACTGAAATCGATTGTGAAATTTATCACGATCAATTAAGCGGTTAAGTTTCCATTACTCCGATTAAACGGGTATCTGCATATTTGCGAAGTTTATCCCTTTACTATTTTTAATATACACTATCGCAATAAGCTTCTGTATTGATGCACTATGTATCAATCGCCAATGTAAAAACACCGTTCGAACAAAAAAAAAAAAAAAAAAAACAATTCAGAAATTATGTAATTTATTGTTATCACGACTTTTCAACTTTTTTTGCCTAATTTTCTAATGTTTATCTCCGTAGTGTGCTTATCTGGTTCAATACAAATCCAAAAAAAAATGCCCATACAATTTGGATGATCTTTAGCCGAGTTATGCGCGTACAAACACAATTTCATTTCAAGGTGTTTTCACGATTTTCTGACTTTTTGGGTCTAATTTTCTGATTTCCGATCAAATTTTCGGCTCCATTGTATTTTAATCTGATTCAATACAAATACAACCAAACCGGATGATGTTTAGCCGAGTTTTGCGCGTACGAACACAAAAAGGGATTCATTTTTTTTATATATATAGAAGATGATGATTTGTCAATTTTAATACATATTGATTTACATTCTCAAAAAATTCGTATAAAGCTTAGCAGTCTAAGAAATAGTGATAAACTTCTCTACCGCCCTGTCTTAAATGAATGAATACTTTAGCATTCAAGATGAGATTGCTCATTTATAGCTCTTCCTGCAAATTTGTTTCTTTGTCAAACTTCAGTATTTTGAGTATTTTTATAGAGAGGGTATAATTCACTCTCTGCTATCTGGTGGTCCTATTTATGTTTTTTTTGGTTCTTGGCCTAAAGATTTCTTAGCCACTCAGTTATTTCACTATCCAGCAGTTTATTATTTGATGGCATCGCTATAAGAGTGTAGTTAACTTATTCACCTACCCAATCTTTTTTGCTACTTAATTCTGTTTGAAATTTTTTCTCGAAGTTATACTATTTAATCATGCCATCTCTTGAAATGTCAAGAACGTTTTTCACTGTGGACTTGCAGATCGAATTTCTCTCCCTATGTTTTATTGCCTTGTCTATCTTTTTAGACAAAAATTAAAAATGTTTATTAATAACTTCAATTTGCAGTCTACAACAACTCTTTTTTAAATGTTCAATTCTTTCTTTAATTTTTAATTATAAAAAAAAAACAAAAAAAAAAAAAAACAGATGATTTCAATGTTTTAAAAATATACCTACAACTTTTCATAAATTTTTTTTTTCAAGACGTAAAAACAACGTTCATGTGAAATTTTATTCTAAATGACCCTATATGATGAATATACGCTAGTGGAAAATTAGCTTCGATATCACAGCAATGACGACTTCCGCACTCTGAACTAATGACAGTAACAAACTCAGATGTCATGGTCCTTATTTCCTGATGGGAATAGAAATAGGTATACTGTCAAAGCCCCTTTCCACACACTAACTGATATGCAGCAGTTGTAGATAATATGTAGTGACATACGACGTATGAGCACTGAGCAGAGACACCCAAAAAAGAACTTATCATACGAATAAAGCGGTAAAAATAACGCGACGGCGGGGTTGATGACTATATGAATTACTGAATGGTAACTTATGATTCTATGGAGCGATTCTTTAATAATACTATTGTCATAGAAAAAAAGGGGAAGAATTCTATATTAGTTAACAGTTCTCTAGTCCTTAATTATGTATGTGCCTACTATCGTTATATGTAGGTGTTTCTTAATTCCATTTTTTTTTTAAATCGTTTTTCCAAAAAATTATAAATTTAAAACACCCCACAAATTAAAGAGATAAATCTCAGCTTCAGGGTATTTCCTAACCATTTACACCATGACCATATTCATTCCTACCATAATGCTGAATTTTGATTTATAAAAGTTCATCCTGCCCAGGAAAGGCAATCGATAAAATATAGGATGTAGGAAGTTATTTTAACAAAAGTCAAGGAAAGTATGTATTTTTTGATTTTTTTTTCTTTTTGGTAATAAAACAATGGTTCACGTCCATCATTATCCTTAGCCGTCAAAAAAATATAAAAATCTATACAAACCTAAAATACATGTATGTGTGTGTATAAGTATGTACAACTGGACAGCAAAAAAAAAAAAAAAGATAAAAATTAATGTGTGTCGAAAGGAAGGACTCTAGTACCCTTTAACCCTATACAATCCGTACATAAATATGACCCCTGACGACCGACGACCTATTGTCCTATGCAAAACTCTGTTTTTAATTACTGTGCTGGTTATGATAACTATCGAGACTTATAATACTGTGTATAGTATAGTACTCACCACGCCGTCGCCAATGTGATGAATTGTGCATGGAATGTGTGCTGTGGCACCAATTTGCGTTGTCACAATGGTTGAATTCTGGGTGCCAAAGAACATTGGGGTCTTGAAAATATCCTCGCCACTGCCATCGACAACGACAGACGTCCCTCCATTATTGCTGTTATTTATTGTGTCCTCTGTATTTGTGTCGATTATATTATTGCCGCTGATGCTTCTGCTGCCACTGTGTTGGTGTTGGTGTTGTCGGTCATTGGCATTATTTATAAGAATTCTTGTTGCCTCTTTTGTTAACTGGTGATTTTTGGCAACGATACGACTGGATGACGCAATGTCTGTTGTTTGATGTGATGCTGACATAATTAAATTTTGATTTATATCCCTATTGAATTCATGGGTGCTGCTATCCTTGTTAACGTGTGGCGTTAATCCTGAAATAATACAAAAAGAAAAAAAAACTAAAATCAATAGGTGGTCAATGTAAGATGGAATGCCTAATTAGATGTTATTCAGTACATTGATTTGGTTTTATTTCCATATTATCCTGATATGAGATGGTCTTAATTAATAAGAAGCAATCAAGGATCATAATTAAAACGAAAAAAAAAAACAATAAAAAACAAACTGGACAGAGATGTATTGCGAGGATGATGGTTTCCATGGCAAAATAAATTATTTTATTAGATTCCTTTGAAACCTATCTAAGAACAATAATTTGATTATAATGACCTTAATGGGAAAAAGACATACATAATATTTACAATATAACGTTCTCTTAAGGAACTGAGTAGGTATTGGTTATAGCAAAATTTGATACATTAGTAATGTTTTGTTTTCGGTGATACTATCAAAGCAGCATTAAAAACTGTAAATGGAACGAGTACGATACCTAGGGCGCCACAAAATAATAACGGATTTTTGTGTAGAAGGGTAAAATACAAGAATTTTTTACTATGGGAGGAAGGGGTCTATCACCCTCCGTTAATGTGGGAGGGTCAACTTTCTAAAAAATTATTTAAAAAGAAAAAAAAAATATTAAAAAACAACGGCAACACTTAAAATACAAAAATTATAGGTTTTCTGGAAGCTATAATTCTGTTCTTTTATACAGATTTTGTTTCAGTCTAGTAATTTGTGTCAATAGTTTTTGAAAAAAATACTTTCAAACTCAAAAAATTTATCAAAAATATATAAAAACAAAAATTTACTGTCTATTTATTCAAAATTGTATAATTAAATACTGAAGAACTACTTAGATAGATGGTTTTATGTCTTCGAGCTTATAAGAAAATAGAAAATTACCAAAACTATTATTTTATTCAATTTATATATTTTTGGGTATTTATGTGGCAGCTTGCTTATTATTTTCCGGCACCCTACTTATCGTACTCTCCAAAATTAAAAAAAAAAAAAAAAAACGTAAAAAAAACAAAAAAAAACAAAAGAAACATTTACATACCACCTTGTGACAGGAAATTAAGTTACGCTCAAGTGTTGACAATGAAAAGGCAGAAGTTGAGCTAGGGGCATAGGGGTTTTGAGTTTTAGGTTTGTCAAAATATGTGTGGATATTTTGTTTTAGATGTCAAAGTTATAAAAATTTATGTGAAAAACTTAAATCTCGAAACCCCCGTAGAATATTTTTTTCCGTAAAACTATAGCTTTGAAGAAAGTCAATAATATGTCCGTTAGAATTCTAAATAAATATTATTTATTATTATTTTTATTTATTAAGCTCTACATAAATGCAAAGTAACTTAAAAATCTCCTTTCAAATAAAAAAACAATTTTTAATACATTTTTTGTTTTTTAGTATTAATATTATTTTAAACTATTCTTTTCGTAGACATTAATCATTTTGACTTTAAAGACTTTTCGAAACTTACCGCGTTAAATATAAGATACATTATTAATTTCTTTATTGTTAAGAACCATCACGCCACGGCTACTACACTGTTACTCAAAGCTGACAAAAAGTCTGATTGCCTTTAACACTCTGGAAAAAAATACTTAGTACATAGTTTTATGAAAAGTTTGCATTTTTCGATTACGACAATTTGACGAAAATGGGTCAATATTCCTATCTAACATTACTATGCAAAACCCCGTCGAGGTGGCACTCGTGAAATAGCTATAACTCCAGCCTAACTTGGTGGTAGCATAGATATGTAAGTTTTTGTTATTCATTCAAAAAATGTTCAATGTTATTGATGTTTACTTCGCAGCATGCACTGCATGTATGTTTGTCATACAAACAAAAACCTTTGTAATATAATTTTTTGCTTGTTTATAAAGCGCCTTACTAATAATCAAATTTAGTTAATAGTTAAATGAATGTCTCCAAATTTCATAAAAGTAATATACCAATAACGAATTTAGTCTACAAGTTAGTTACTACAGCAAGACGTTAAGTAACTTGTTGAACAGAACGAGCTCGTCTAATACGATTATTGTAATTTTTTCTTATTATTTTTTTGTTTAGAAATAAAAGTTCTAGCTATGTCATTAGCTATGTATGAAATTTAGGCTCTTAAAAAAATAGGGTACCACCCGACTCGAAAGCTTAAGTCAAACTTAAACAAAACCACTAGTCAGACAAATTTGTTTGATTGTTTTTTGTTAGTGAATTGACTTTTGCTTTTGTCGATTTAACGATCAAATATATTTGAAGTAAGTCTTCACAAACTACACAAAAGTTTATTTAACCACTATGGTTTTTTTTGCCATGTCCTTTTAAATTTTTATTGAGACTTTAAATAGTTTTTGCAAAAATAAAATATAACTATGAAAATAAAAAAAAAATAAATATTTTATTTAACACAAAAAATATAAAATAGGCTCACAAGTTACCGTTACATATCCGTTCTGTAAGATATTTCAATAAATTTGTATGTGTATATGCTACGCATGTTCAATTGTTCATACATTTTTTATACCCGCACTAAAATAATGACTGATTGCACTACTCGAGTTTTGCATACACATATTTCATATCTGCATACATAAATTATCTGCCATCGTAATATTCCATGCCCATTTATAATGAAGAATACTTTTTCATTATAATAATAATTCTATACTTAAAACGTATCCTTGTTGATTCATATTTCCAAGCTCACATGCCGGATATGTCGTCATTATAGCCATTTGCAAATGAGTACACAGAACAGAAAAAATTGCACTTAATTATCTCAATATATACCCTTTGTTAAGATTAAAATATAAAAACGAAACTTGGTCGCATGTATAGGTACTTGCTCAAGTATGAATTTGAGACTTATCGTTTTTATTATAGTATTAAGTGTGGATTATTTTAAACTTATCCGAATAAAAGAGAAAGATTTATAAAATAACTTCCCTTGCTTTGGCGGACACTTTTTGGCGGAATGAAAAAATGTTAATACCTGAATTTGTAGTTAATTAAATGATAATTTGTTGCGCAAACACAAAATTTGTAGCCCCAACGATTTTTTGTTTGTTCAAGTTAACAGCTTTTAAAGTTAGCTCAAAAGTTAACTTCCAAAATCTAAACTAATGCGAAAATCCTAAATTTTTTTTTGCACGATTTTGTAGTCTCTCTAAACTTAATGAAACCTGCAAACCCCGATTTTGTAGCTCACATAGTTTTTTTTGTAATAAAAAATTTCCGCTAAAATAAGACAAATTTAAAAAAAAATTGAATTTTCGATTTTTTCAAACTTAAAATTGAAATAAAAACTTATCCGTGAAAGCTGCAAATTAATTCTTCGGCAATAAATTAGCATTTAAAAAGCTACAATTTCTAGCAAAAAAAAAAATCGAAAATTCAAACTTTTTTCAAATGTTGGCGGTTACAGCGGGTCTTATTTTAGCGAAAATTTTGTAAATAAAGCTACAATTTTTGACACCAAGAGAATTAATATTTTCGTACTTTCGTCCGCTAACTTCAGACTTATTTTAGCGAAAACTTCAATAACTCGAAAATTAAGCGAGCTATAAATGTTGAAATGTTACAGAATGTGTGGGCCTTGTATTAAGTACAACAGGACATGTTGAATTCCACGTTCTTTTCTATAAAATTTTGCTAATTTAAATGATATTTTATCATTCAATTATAATTATCAAACTAATCTATGATTGGTTTGCAAACATTCAGTTCGAAAAAGCTGTTATATAAATGATGAAATGTTACAGAATGTGTGGGCCTTGTATTAAGTACAACAGGACATGTTGAATTCCACGTTCTTTTCTATAAAATTTTGTTAATTTAAATGATATTTTATCATTCAATTATAATTATCAAACTAATCTATGATTGGTTTGCAAACATTCAGTTCGAAAAAGCTGTTATATAAATGTTGAAATGTTACAGAATGTGTGGGCCTTGTATTAAGTACAACAGGACATGTTGAATTCCACGTTCTTTTCTATAAAATTTTGTTAATTTAAATGATATTTTATCATTCAATTATAATTATCAAACTAATCTATGATTGGTTTGCAAACATTCAGTTCGAAAAAGCTGTTATATAAATGTTGAAATGTTACAGAATGTGTGGGCCTTGTATTAAGTACAACAGGACATGTTGAATTCCACGTTCTTTTCTATAAAATTTTGTTAATTTAAATGATATTTTATCATTCAATTATAATTATCAAACTAATCTATGATTGGTTTGCAAACATTCAGTTCGAAAAAGCTGAAGTATATGCTATTCATAATCGAGCTGAAAATAGTTTCTCTTATGCCCGATTTCATGGAGGATTTTCAAAAATTTAAAAGCCCAATTATTATTAAAATGGGGGTTTTTGATTTCACCAAGTGCTTTTAAATCTAAAATGCATTTAAAAGTCCTTATAAACTAAAAGCTCAATTTCTTCTCAGTACATTTTAAAAGCGTGTTTTACTGCCATTAGAACGTAGCTGTAGGCAAGTATCTACAATTTAATTTTTTCCGTCGCATTTGTTTTTTTTTTTATTGTGGCTACATACCTGCAAAAAATGAATATATACTTGCAAACTACATAACTCGACTATTTCTATCGCTTTCCTTCCTCAAGAAGTACCACCGACGAGTTTGTCGTCGGCGTCATGAATAAAGCACCGACTTTTTTCTAGTTTTATACTGGGAGCGAGAAGGTAGTATTTTTTTATCTGATTTATTCTATAATCCATACTAATTCTGAGTATATTTTGCGTTCTTAGCACCAAGAACAAAGAATAGGAAAGATTGTGAGGATTTTTGAAGCTGATGGACGATTCCAAACGCATGTCTCTCATAGAAAGTTTTGACCTAAGTTCTGGGCATGTGAACGCAATTAAAAAACAAAATAAACCAAATTTACTTCAAAAACCAGACGAAACTGGCTTAACCCAACTGCCTGGAAGACCCTCGTAGATTGAATCCAACCGAAAGTTGCTTTACCTTAAGTAGGTAATCAATTTTTTATAGAAATATCGTCATGATTTATGACGGATTGAAAATGTATATTTAATCCAAATTAAATCTCTACAGACACCTAAATTTTATGGTATCTATCAATTAATTAGTGTTTCATTTTAAACTGAAAAATAGACCTTTACTGGGAGTTTGTATATTATATATATGTATGTTATGTATATCCCTAAACTTAAGTTCAAGAGTTAAACATTTTCTCAAGTAATTGTCCTTTTGAGAATTTAAAATATCCAAGTCGCCATACGTTCAAAGGAAAATAAGTTAACCCTTTTCTTTTTTGTATGTCTATCAGATTTGATCTTCAACCTTTTACGGCTGCATAACATGCCCTTTTTTATATTTCAGTTAAAATAAAAATAAAACAGAAAACACAAAAATTTCTCTTAATAGACATTATTTGCATTCCTGATAATATATAGACGCCAGCCTTTAGTAAATAAATATCTATTGAAATATTCATCTCCATTGTTTAAGTGTCATTGAATGTATATTCCCATACATCATTCTACATCATTATTTTGTTCTTTTTTTTTATTATAAATCACACAACGTCACCATCACAATTGTTCATTGTCAAAAACAGCAGAAGGGACCAGCTGATAAAAAAGAATGCCCAACTTAAAGGAACAATTTATGTGTAGCTATTAAAAAAATCCAAATAATGTAATCTATAAAAAGGGCATCTATATTTTATTGATATACATATGTATATATTGTTTAGGTGCACATACATATTATGTATTGTATGTATTATATACAGGGTGATTTGCATAAGGTGTGACAAAAAGCTATAGGGCGTGTAGGCTGGATTGAGACAAGAAAAAAATCGTATCGTAGGGGGTCTATTTCCCCCCGTTTAGGCGGGAGGGGCAAATTTCAAAAAAATCACTTTAAAGAGATTTTATAGCATTTTAAAAAGCCAGAGATACATTATTATATTTTCTTTTTAAATAAAGTTGTTCGAGTGAATAGTTTTTGAAAAATTAATTTTTGAACTCAAAATTTAAAAAAAAAAAAATTCAAACTTTTTTTTTTCTCAAAATTTTGCGTTAATAATTACCAATTTTCAAAATTCAATGCTCTTATTAAAATTCAGTCAAAAACAGAAAACCGGAAAACTGTCTTTTAAGTTTTTGAGAAAATTGATAATAACGAAGTCTAATTTAATACTTAATTAGTAGAAATAGGATCTTTGGAACAACAAAATAAGGGGAAGGGGATACAATCTCCCAAAATCCCGAATGGCAGAAAATGAGAATCCGATAATCCCGAATGCCAAAAAATCGCGAATACATTTGGGATTGAATCTCGAATTAAAATACTATATTTAGTACTATTTCAGTACTTGTAACGAAATAAAACTGATACTTTATTGAAAAATTAATTTAAAGAATGGATCTCTGGCTTTTCAAAGTGCTATAGAATGACTATGTAGGTATTACCCTTATTTTTTAATAATTTTTATTTCCCCTCCCGCCTAAACGGGGAAAAGAGACCCCCCCTGCCATACGATTTTTTTCTTAAGTCCAACCTACATGCTCTAGCTTTTTGTCACACCTTATGCAAATCACCCTATATATTGGCAACAAAATGTATATGTATGAGTGAGCAAACAAAGCAAAATTGAAAAAGGGAGAACGTACATAGTGTCCTTCTTCAATTACTGTCCGGTTTTGTCCTGTTTATGTTATGTTATTAGTCTCTTCCACATCAAACTGCAAAGATTTCAAAATTTCTATTGAATTAATCATGTGTATCGAAGATGGGTGTGGACGTGGAGGTTGTCTGAGATGCCATATTACACAAGTATTTATAGATACACCAAAAGCTGGTCATGGTCTACTTGCTGTCATTATTATTATCGAATATTTTGCTGAGGATATTAATGAATTCAGTTGGAAATATGGTAAGCATAACCACCAGACCACTGAATCTAACCAAAAGGGGGATTTCTATATTCAATATTATTTCCAAAAAAGGAATTTCACCGAATGGATAAAATGTAATATGAACAAAAAGCTTTTAATAATAGGCGTGCGTCACGTTGTAGCTTCTATGAAAAATTTTAAAATCATCAGTTTTACAAAAAATAGAGATGTTCAAAGTTTCTTAGGTTATAACGGCGAACCGCCATCCTGTTAAAGAAATACATATCTGTAAAATCTTTTGTGAATTTTTCAGTAGTGTGTGGCAATTCACCACGAAAGATTGTAGTTAAAGCGTTGATAAATGAATTTTTTAAATAGGTGCTAACTGTGCTCTTGAGTGGAGATGGTCCATATTATTATCAAACGAATCGTCTTTAGCGACAAGGGCAGTTTAAGGATAAGTCACGATCTGTTGTATTCAATTTTATATGATTTCTTCCTTTGCGCAAAACTCAACAAAAATGAAAATTCCGAAGATATTACCTTTAATTACGTGTATTGTGGAGTGTGGTGGACTGACCCAATCATCCTTCCGCTTCCAACCACACGATCGCTGGCCGCTCTCTTTATTTGGTCAAGATACTTTCTCCTTTTATGGCAGTGATGACTGAGGGACGGGACGGGAAGGGATCATTTATATCCCTTGTGCAATGTCATTCAACAATTGTAAGTTTTTTTAATAAGCGTCGATTTTTTTAGGCAATTCCCCTTCCCGGCTACGATTTTTTTCCACGCCCTAGCCATTTGTCACATCCTATGTAAAACACCCTGTATACTCTTATGGTATTAATTATCAGTGAGGACTATTTTCGAAAGGGATGTGGTTAACTAAAACCAAAAAGTCGGAAATAAAGGGTGGTCCAACCAATAATGCACGCGATGTTAATTGTGCGTATAACACCTTAACGTCAAGTTTTTTGCCCAACTTAATTTGACATTTCTTTGTTTCAGTGTTTGACAGATTCAACCATGGAGAGGTACATAATTGAGCAGCGTGTTAAGATTGTTGACGCCTTTTACAAAAATTGGCGTTTAAATCAAAATGCATGTGCACTTCGTGATTTTTTTGGTCATGCATAATCGACGAAATGTGTCCACAATCGGTAGAATTGTGCGCAAATTTCAGCAAACCGGGTCTGTAGGAAATGTAAAAACACTTGTGCATGCTCGCACAGTTCGTTCTGCGGAAAAAATTGCTGTTTTTCGCGATAGTGTGGCAGAAGAGTCGTCAACCTTGACTCGTCGTCGTGCCCAACAATCGCGAGATGATAACGGACTTCTTGTAGCCAGAAATTAAGCATATGGACCTGGACGATATGTGCTTACAACAGGATGGTGCCACTTGCAACACAGCCAACGAAACAATGGCTCTTTTGCGCGAGAAATTCAATGGCCGCGTTATCTCACGTGCGTCGTGGCGATGTTAATTGGCCATCACGATCATATGATTTGACACTGTTGGACTTCTTTCTTTGGGATATTTAAAAAGAAAAAGTGTACGTTAATAAGACACGAATAATTCAAGAGCTAAAGAATGAGATAATTCGGCACATTAACGACATTGAACCTCCATTAGGTCTCAGTCATTGAAAATATGGACCATCGGAGAGAGGTACCACCGAAGTCGTGGTGAGAATTTGGCCGATTTGTTTCACTCATAATATTATCATAGATCCTTCTATCATAATAAAAAAATATTAATATAATTCTCTGAAAACTTTCTGTTATATTTAAAATTAACATTGTGCGCTTACGTTGGACCATCCTTTATATGGAAGACTTCCTCTATGAATCTGTGTTTTGCAAAGTTACACCCTACTCTAAACTTATCAATGCACTTTCATATTTTTACTGGGTGACTTTCATAACCAGGAACTTAAGAAGCCTAGCTTTTAAGTCGGAAATCATCCAAATTTTAGAGTTATACCACCAAATTTGGTACTGTAACTAAATTTTTAACTCCGAAATTCGGAGGCCTTGCTTCTAAAATTGATATTTATAAGATTTTCATAACTCTCATCTTAAAATTAAATTCAGCCAGCAGCAACCATTTCGCATGTTGAAATCCACCTCAGATTTGCCTGCACTTAAAGATAGCCCGCAAAGGAATATTCAATGATTATACAAAAAAAAACCCAAGTCCGGACTTATCAAGAAAGACAAATCGGATCAACTGAAAACTGGTATTGGTTGAATTTATTCAGAATATGTATGTTCAACATTTCAAATACTGATGCCACCTTGTGCTTACTACGTATATGTTAGTCATTTGCGGCGACGACGACGTCAAATGAAGGGTGGTCTTGGTCTGTTAAAATCCTGCTTCGTTTGTTATCGGTATCTAATGGATACCAACCAGAGACCAATGAGCCGCATTATAATAAATTTCACCTTCACGTATGCCGAATTTTCCTTTTCCATATAGTAAATAGCTTAAGTTTGACTCTTCACCTACCCCTCTCCCTCTCTCCCCCTCCCTATTTTCACTAACTTGGGCATCGTTTGATATGGAAGCAGAGATTATGTCTTTTTATGAAATGTGAATGTACACGAAACATCGAAACACTAACCCTTCGCTGGTAGGTAACCAATGGATCGGAAATTATATCAGTTTATTCATGATTTCCAGTTGTTTTTACGGTAGGATTTTATGTAAACCTATGTGTATTTATAAGCTATACGCACTACGGACTGTTTAACACGTGTTTTTTGTATAAAGTAGTTCATTTCTGTTGGGGCAGGAGTCAGGTGGTCTATATGTATAGGTAGCTATTGAAAAGGACCTTTGGTCATAAAACATTACGTATATACGCCCTCACATAAAAGCATCTAGAAAATTGGTTTCTGTTATACAAAGATTTTCTGAGAAGTAGGCAAATGTATGTATGTAAAGCTAAGAAAGCGTAAGACCAACATATCAGTAAAAGTCAAAAAAGCAATGAACTGTATAGAGATATTTATGACGGTGACATGGACCGGTGTGATGAATGAAACCAACGTTTTGACTTAATTGAGAGAGTTTGACTTAATGATCCATTTGAGTGGATTTCATTAAACAGTAGAGGTAGTTGTTGGGTTACCTACATACCTACTTTTATATGAAGAAGAGTATGAAAGTTTTTGATGCGAAAGGCGATAGTTTAAATAGATTTATTTGTTTGAATTATAGAAAAGGTATACTCGTACTCAGCGATGCCAACTGAGACTTTTTTTTTATGCCTTTTAGGCATTATTTCAACATCTGAGGCTATGGGGCTTATTTTTTACCAAAAACATTTTTTTTTATTGGATTCAGATTTTTACTAAATTTAAATATTTCTAAAAATTTTAAAAATATTTCTGAATTTGCAGAAAAAATTATGAAAGTTACAAAATGTTTATTTTACTTGTTAAATTAAACATTTCCTGCAGTCAGTTAAAAAGATTTTCTCTAAATTTAAATAAAAGTTCAGAAACAAACTAAAAACACAAAAACGATTTTTAAAGATAAACATTTTTGGAAGATTTTTTGCGACCTTTAATCCAATGCGTTTCGCTTAGGCACGACAGTTGGGCTCATGAGTTAGATGCTGTCGTACCTTTCTAAGACGCAATTTTTGGTCGATGAATACCGACTCTTAATAAAATCTACAGCGCATATGCACTGTAAATTATATTCTTCTAGGGGAACATGGTTACATTCTTGCACTTAGAAATATATGTTGTTGTTGTAAGCCCGTGGTCTGGCTATTAATACATCAATACAGTCCACTAAAACAACAATAACAAAAAATAATTTTCTTTTATTTTTGTTTATTCTCTTCTTTGATAAAAATTTTTATAATCTGCAACAATCTTTATATTTTGCTTCAAAAATGATGTATGATTTTAAGGGCGATCTTAATTTAAACTGTATGTATTTAAATATATAGGTAAATATTTTGTGAATGTGATCAATTCGGTATATGACATATGTAAATAACTGAATTAGATTTCCTAAGCTCGATGTTTTCGTTTGAAGTTTCATTCATTTTATTTTTTTTTAAGCAAGGTATCGGTTCGTAAAAATTATTATAATTAGTGAAAAAATTAAAAGATACTTTTAGCTATTTTCTTATGTCGCTTAAGTTTAGAACCTATGTGTGTTTTTTTTAATTTGTATTTTTTTTTTTGTGGTTTTATGTTCTCTCCATTGTTTGGAGAGCTATTATACAGCCTTGAAAGTAAACAAGGGTCCTTTCATATTGGAATTTTAAAAACATCATTACATGACTCGGAGCAACCAACAATTTTAAGCGACGATAATAATTCTTCAATATTCTTTTCCGTTCCAGAAAATGCTTCGGTTTTTGATTTTGAGCCTTCTAACGGGAAAGAGATAAAATCCCGAATTCCAAAATCCCGAATGGCAAAAAATGAGAATCCCGAATCCCATAATCCCGTATACAAAAATTCCGAATGCCAAAATCCCGAATGCCTGAATCCGGAATGAAAAATAAACAATAAATAAACAATAAAAATAAAATAACTATATTATGAAGGCTAGAATCCCGAATGGCTTCGGAATTTCAGCCATTCGGGATTTTTTCATTCAGGACTCTCATTCGGGATTTCGGCATTGGGGATTTTTGGCACATTCGGGATTTTGGCATTCGGGATTTTTAGCCATTCGGGATTTTGTTCATTCGGGATTTTGTCATTCGGGACTTTGTCATTCGGAATTTCGGCATTCAGGATTTTGTAGTCAACCCCTTTCTAACACAGAATAAAATAAAAAAATAAAAAAATAACGTTACATATTTCTTATTACAAATAAAAACATAATATCAATTTTTAAAATTGTAAAACACAACTCAAATTTCCTTACTTTGTAGTTAATAAAATTCCAAGTCAAACCTTTTATACATTATTTGTGCGATGTACCATTTTGTCCCATTTTGCATCTAATTGTAAGTAGTTTGATATTTTATGAGGAATCAATTTTTATTTCATCGATAAGTTAAGGTTGAATGAAAAAAGATGCTCTATTATTTCTCAAGAACCTTTGATTTTGTACGCTTATAGGACACCTATTTACAATTCCTTGAGAGTAATTTTCGCACACATCTGCCTTATTTGTTCGTTGTGTGATTATTATTGGATGTTACAAATTTTATAAAATCTTAGCATTAATTAAGACCACTTATGTCTTGATTTAACATATTTCTTAGACAGAATCATTAGTGTCCCTCGTTGCCTTGACCAACAAAAAAGTAAACTCCCAACAATCCTCCCCAAATACACATTTCAACTTTCAAGTGAGAAAATGGTTGATAAACAAAACATAATTATCCACCGTTAAACACACCCTTTGCCACGTTAAAGTTCACAAATAAAGTAATTAACTATACACCTATCTCCTCCTCTTGGCCCTCTTATCCATTTATGCAGTAAAGATTCTAGATTCCTTTTCGAATAATTAAAGCTATTATAATTCAAGGAGTAATAAACAAAGTCAAAAGCCGCCTACCAGTCCAAATTGATTTATCGTCTCCCAATAATAATGTCCACTTGTATTAAGTTCCCTTTTATAACAATTTACTATTATATTTCTTTATTAAACTCATACAACATTTGTGTCAGCAAAACTCGAAGCCTATTTTTCATATTCTCCAGCCCTCATATACACCTGCTGATGCTGCATGCTGGATACAAGCTTCAAACTCAATCAACTCGAACTAATTTTCATTCACCTTGAGCTTGGCGTTGCCACATCCGCAATCCTCATCCGCGCCTATATACCCCCAACATTTTTCTGTTAGAAAAATGTCCGCATTTCCTTCCTTATAACTTTTCAATTAACGTCGTGTAACGATGCTAATATTATAGCCAGGGAATGTAGAAACAGGCTCTCGACATCGAAGTGATTATTAATTAAAATATACACAACGTCAGTCGTCGTTTGCCATTTCATGTTCCGAGTAGGTTAGGTATGCCTTACTTCTTCATCCGAAAAAGTTTCGCCTTAACAACATTATTCCCTATAAAATCGAATTTCCAATTTAATTTAAATAAATAAAAATATAATATAAGAAAATTCGCAACAAACTTCCTCTTCTTAAATTGTGTATTTAATTTAAAATATTTCGGCTATTTCTAGTCTTCTATGTTTGATATTCGTAGGTACCTCCTTAGTCCTGGCACCCAGGGGGAAAATAAGGCATTCGAAAATTCAGTGTTAGCCGGAAAACGCGAGTAACGGATGTGCGTGTGCGGAAAGAGACCATTACGCGTGGCTACTTAAACTTTATCGTTTCCTCTGTCTTCAACACCAACTAAGGGGTAAGATATTTTGATGGTCAAAATTGGGCCAGGAAAAGGACTAAATCGAATTTATTTATATCGCTTTCTTCATTTTGTCCGCGCGAAAGGAATATGGAATATAAAAAAAAAAAAAACAAATGAAATACTTTTGATTAAATTTTTCTTCTTACGAACCGTTTTCGACCTAGCTATATAAAAAACTTTAACCGTGATATAAGATGAAGATGGTGTACTAAAAAAAAAACCTCTCTCTGGAGCCTTGGGCCTGGGAGATGCCATAGTTTACTTTTTATTCTAACGTAAAAGATGTAGTAAAGTGCTCCCGCAAGAAGTATAATATGCAATCGCCAGTCGAAATGTTTTAGGATGTAAATACCTTTTAGGCCGAAATGTATTTGCTAAAATGTTTGTGTCGGGATTTTTATGACTCGGAATTTACGTTTCACTGATTAAGGTTCGCGTATACGTTATATCGTAGGTTAGGTTGTTATGTATTTAAGGACCTTTCCTCGCTGTGCATATACTCCGTATACATATACAACAGTTATCCCGAGGGCATCAGTCATTTAATTTGCCAGAGCGATAACATCGTTTTTTGTGTCCGTTTTGTTTATTTTAAACTTTTCGCATAAACGTTCACTGTGTGTATAATAATATTCTTCGGCCCTAAGTAGGGAGTTCCTTTTTTGAATTGCCTTTGTTAACCCCGTTTACCTGATGCGGGATACACAGGAATTTTATTTACTTTTCAAACTACGATGAAATATAAGAACCGACTCACAACAACTTTATAATGGTTCCTTTTCCAACGATATTGTGCTGATGATACTTTGAACGAAGGCAGGTTATATGGAGTATGGATGGAGACAGAGGTCTTTTGTATATACTTATGGTATACTTTGATGCTCCTCGGGCTGTCATCGAAATTGATCCCTTATCCTTTTTGTAAATATTGTCCATTATTTTACTTTGACTCTTGAAGAGCAAGCACCATTAGCAGCCACAAAAACGTTGCCGCACAATGAATTGGTAAAAGGATATTTTCCATATTTATGAGAAAGAACGGAAGGTAAGGTGCGATGGAATTTAAACCCGTTGCTCCTTCCTACTAAAGGATCATTTATTGAGATTTTATAAGTGTATCAAAGTATTTTCTTTCTCCATCGACCTGTAGAGAATTCATTTTTTTTTTATTTTTTAAAAATAAATGCGGATAAAGTGCACTATAGTGTGTCGTAAGTACTTGCTTTTAAAGCTCAAGAGACTTTGAATTGTCAAGATTAAAATTTAGCGGTAATTGGAGATAAAGTGAACACAAATTCATTGACACACTTTACATTAAATACACCCTTCATTTTAAAATCATATTATATTATTATATTTACCTATTGTTCCTAATAAATATTTTTATTCTAACAAAAAAAAAAGTTTTAAAATACATATGTACTTCTAAAGTTAATACAGAATTTAACTTTTATTTAAATTTTCCAGGATTTATTAGGCTTTTAAGTTCTTTCAATAAATACAAATAAAAAATCTTTTATGGCGGAATATACAATCTAAAATATAACTATACTACGGTAGAGAAGATTACACCCATTTATAAACTTAATCTCAAAAACCTTTTTATCCTTCTTTTATTCTGTTAAAGGTTTTTTCCAGAATATGGTTTGAAAAATTTTATTAAATACAAAATTTTCTGTCCGTAATCAAGTGAAAAAAAGTGCGAATTGCATCAGTTAAATCATTAAATAATTAAAAATTTATAAAATTACATACATTTAAACTAAAATCACAAAGAATTAAATTTTAGCCCTTTTTTAGAACTTAAGCTTAGTTAAAAAAAAAAAACTATCTACCTACTTTATATCTGGAGATAAATTTAAATTCAATCAGTTGCCATATTATATTGATTTTTTTTTTTTACAAAAAGGACACTGGAATGAAGTGTTGAGTTTTTTTTTAGAATTGGTAATGGGCAGACTGAGCGTGGTTGTTACAATTTGTAATTTTAATCTATACCTACCAATCATATTTTATAAAATATCAAAAATTTATAAGTACCTAAATACTCGCCATTTTGTAAGACCTTTTTTTTTTCTCTTTTTACTGGACTATAGTAGTTAGAAAGAAAAAAATACGGGTAAAAGCAGCTCCCATCGTGACCAAATTTTTAGTTTTCAATATTCTCGAAAACGTTTTTTTTTTTTTAATTTTACCAAAAAAAGAAAAATTTAAACTATTTTGAATTTATGTTTGTCGATTTCTTAAAATCTTAAGAGTACCTACCTCCTACAAAACCTTTTTTTTATTTCGGACTTTTTAATTATCTGTATAATTTTAGCCATAGTCTTCATAAATTTTTTTCACCTATTTGTAAAAAAATTCAATATTTTATTATTTCAATTGGCACTACTCTTAACAATGTATTTTAAATGGATCAGTAATGCCAATGTAAAATATTTCAGTGACGTATGGCCCACACTTGCTGGTTCGGGAATTTGGCCCCATATTTGTTCTATCCAGTTCCAGTTCCAGCGATAAATATCTTTGATACGTCTTGGACTTTTTTGACGTGTGACTTGGTTGGTATGTGAAGTTAGAGAACAAAGACAATACATTCTTTTCTTTTTTGTTATGATTTGTGTTTGCGTGCATAGAGTAGAACAATGGGAATGTTGACTGGTTGAGTGGTGTGTGTGTGCGGATTTTAGGAACACACACATGTTTTGACTATTCTTTCCATTTATGTTGCTCGTTATTTAATGAAGATGGTTGAATGTTGAAAGGTAGAATTTATAAAAGGCAACTCGATAGGAATCGTGTTATATGGCCGCCACGCCACTGGTATGTATATAACATGGGGTTGAATTGTTCATTTTTGAGTTCCCCACATGGTGTCGCGTTAAATAAAAATTCATATCGAATAGGTATTTTTATACTCAGGTTTATTTATGTTCGAACATAATAAGAGCAAATTAGTATGACTCAGTCAAACTTAATTTTTTTTTAACAAAGTTGTTATATTACTTTGGGAGAGAGATTTTCTTAATGTGTTTTCTATTTTCTTAACAAATTTCTTAAATTTAGTACTAACATTAAAAAAAAAAAAGACAAAACAATTGGGTCTGTAAATGAGCAACAGAATAAAAAAAATGTCAAAAAAAAATTATGGGACCCAATGTTTTCGTGCTCTCTAAATTAAATATCAAGTTCGATTTTTTGCGATTATTAAGGCGGTGTTGCACTACTTATTTTTTTAACCAACAAAAGGCTCAAAAGTGTCAAATAATTATTTTGATATAGACATATGAGTGTATTATTTGGCATATTTTAATACAATTTGTCAGGCTTGCTCTTATTTTCCTAATGTTTATTTTACTTCTCCAAACTTTATATCAAAAGTTATAAGAAAAAATAAAAAAGGAAGTTGTCAATTGAATAATTGTCTTTTAATCCACTTTGAAGAATTGAAATTAAAAAAAAAAAAAATAATTCAAATCGAACGATATAACTTTTAAAATATCTTAACGGAAAATCTGATATATTTTCAAGAGTTTTTTTTTGTCTTTTTTTTCGTATTAACAGATAGAATGTCTCAATAAATCAATATATTAAGACATATAATAAATCATTTGTTGTTTTTTTTTTATTTCGTTTATATTATCGAATTGGTAATATAATTATTCATCGCTAGTCTACTCTGTTTGTCAAAAGCTGACATGTTAATGTGATTTTTAAAGTCGATAAGCTCAAAGTTATGACAAATCGCTGAAAGCTACAGAAGGAAGGTATTTTTTTCTTAATACAGTTTAGGGTTTGAGTGTGTTTCTATCACAAAATTCACAGAAATTTTGAATTATGTATATTATTATTAAGTACATATTATCTTTATTAAAAATAAAAACTCAAGTGAATCGATATTAAGGTTTTGTGGAAAAGCAGTTATTTTTTTGAATTTATTATTTTATCGAAAAGTTATATGTAGCTATAGTATAAAGGGTGTTCGGTATAAGGTGTACCAAAGAGCTAGAGCGAGTAGGTTGGGTTAAGGCAAGAAAAAAATCGTATGGAAGGGGGGTCTATTTTCCCCCGTTTAGGCAGGAGGGGCACATTTATAAAAAATCGACTTGAAGTAAAAAAAAATAAATATTAAACAACAACGGCAAATTTTACAATGCCATGTTATACTTTTTTTAAAGCCAGAATATTGCTTCTTTATTTTCTTTTTATTTCAAATTATTTCAGGGAACACCTTTTGAAAAATTAATTTTCAAACTCAAAATTAAAAAAAAAAAAATAATGAAAAAAATTGTGTTCAAAGTAATTTTTTTCAAAATTTAACGTTATTAAGTACTATATTTGTTTTTCTTATTCGATGCTCCTATTAATTTCCAGTCAAACACTAAAAACTGGATGCGTAAATCTTTTTTAGTTTTTGAGAAAATTGAAAACCGATTGAAGTCAAATTCAAGGAAAACTTACTTTAGTTGTTTTCAATTTTCTCAAAAACTGGAATACATTTTGACGTCTAGTTTTTAGTGTTTGGCTGAGAATTGATGGAAGAATTGACTATTAAACACGAAACAATTACTTAAAAACATAAAATTTTGAAAAAAAAAATTAGTTTGAACACAATTTCTTTCATCATTTTTGAAAATTAATTTTTCAAAAAGTTTTGTTCATAAAAACTCGAATTAAAAAACAAGATAATAGAATGTATTTTTGGCTTAAAAAAAAGTATAACATGACATTGTAAGTGTTACCGTTGTTTTTTAATAATTTTTTTCTATTTCAAGTCGATTTTTTAGAAAATTAACCCTCCTGCCCAAACGGGGGAAATAGAGCCCACGATTTTTTTCTTTTCTTAGCCCAAACTACTCGCTTTAGCTCTTTAGTGTACCTTAAACTGTATATAGATAAACAGGGTGTCCCGCGGTGAGCGATTCAGACGAATACCTGAGGTTGTTTTAAATTGAAAAACTAAGGAGGTAATTTTCTCGTTTTCGCTTCTTTATCGACTTATAACGGGTTTTAGGATTTCGGTCTCATTCTTTTAAGTGACTCTAACTTTACTAAACTCCAACCGATTCTTTAATTTAGACAAGAATAGTTAGGACTTTTTACACGCTCTACAACTTTTTTCTATAGGGGCAACGGTTTTCCCGCAATTTATTACAAAAATTTATTTTTTGGCATTTTCATGTTGTTTTTTCTGACTTGCGTATCATATTTCCTTTATTATTTTGAAAGCCAAAATTGTTTTTTTGTTTAAAATGCTTGACATTTTTTTTTATCAAAAAATACATTTTAAATTATTAACAAAATTAAACAGGAATCCATAGTTTTCGTCTGCATTGCTGACCACAGAACACCCTGTATAACAGGATAAGTATTAAATTTATTATCAGTTAACAGAAGAAATTAATTCGATTAAAATATTGGTTCACTCTGGCGTATACGCACTTTTCTTGTTTTATAATAATCTTTAACAGTTTATTTTTGTTTGTGCACTTTAAATTTGCAAATTTTACATTTTTCGTCAGCTTTAAGTACCCATTCAAATAGCTAGTATTGGAACACCATCAGTGATGAATTTTTCTTATTTGTGTAAGTATTTCAATCTGGTTTATGGCAATGCAAAATTCCATTGAAATCTCTTATTGGAATCCTCCCACCGACCGATATGAAGAAAAAATTCAACTAGCTTCTATATGCATTATGTCTGAAATTACAGTTGGTTTGTATTTCAGATTGAAATGTTCGATATGATGGCATTGCTTTTGCCTTTCCCATAAAATTTTAGTTCTCTTCACAATTTACCACAATCAAGGCACATAACTTGATTCATTATTTCGATTTCGTATTCAAGAAGAATATCCTTGCAGCATAGAATATGGATCCTTTCTGGCAAACGAATTATACGCGATAAGCCTGTTTCGGGTAAAGTGCAAGTCCCTGCGGTTAATGGTTTGTGTGGTAATGGTGGAGGTTTTGTTTTTTTGGTGCTATTTCGGTCTACGAATTGATTTGCATTCTTTGGTGCTTTTCGCCGAAGTGTTCACTTTTATAATAACTTGCCCAATACTTTCATTCATTAACACCTGCTGCCAAAAGCCAACTTACTGCGTCAGTAATATTGATTCTTGCAGAAATAATCATAGACCAGAGAAACTAGAAAACCTAACCCCTTTGGGGCAGCACCGCACTCGAAACATTTTGTTTTTGAGGTTGTGAACAAACAGTAAAACATTTTTACGATGTAGTATAAGCGTCGTATACAACAGGATGCCCTCTCCGCACCTATCATGGCTATTATACTGCTGCAATGCACTTTTCTCAAGTGATGGTGGAAAGGATATTTCAACATTCTACCCTTAGGTGTCCTTCCTTATTCAGTATAAGCTCCGCTCTACCACTTGCTTGGTTCGTTGGTTGTTCTTAGCCTTCAGGCTTTGGTATGAAACAAAAACACCAAAATTATTGTGGAGGTCGTGGCTCCTTTTTACCCAGAAATAGAGTAAAAAGATCTGATATCGCTATATACACAGACCTTCCTTCCAGAGAAAAGAGTGAGTTTGATGATGGAAAAAGGACGTACTTGACCCGAAAATGAATGTGATGGTGTTGTTGGTGTTGAAAATGTTTTTGCGCTCCTTTTTTGAATCATATGAGAATCTATGCCAACAAAAAATGATATAAAGTTAACGCAAAGGGAGGGAGGATGCTGGAAGCAGTGCGAGTTAGCACGTGTGAAAATAGAACGATATGAGATGTGGTGATGTGGGGTATAAAGAAAATTAAGGTGCTTTCCTTAAACCATGTCATTCATGGAATTCCACACGATGCGAAATAGTGGTAGTGAGGGTGGCTAGTATAGAAAAGGTATAACGTTGCTTTTTTATATTGCTTTATAAGGAAAGAGTAAGGGAACGTTTGATGATGATGGCAAATAAGAGAATTTTTGCTCAGGAATTCCCTCCGATTAGTACCGATAAAATTCCCTTGAGTGTTTTACAAATGAACAAAGGTATGTTAGAAGTATAATCTACTTGGTGCAGGCAGAAGGCTCCTTAAGACTTAATTAAACGTAAAAAGCTCTTTTAATCTGATGAGATTCTTATTCTATAGGTATAGGTTAATTTTTAAGTGCAGATTGAAAAAAAAAAATTATCATGAACAGTTAGAAACAACTCTTGTTAGTATGATATGGGCTTAGTGTTTAAAACTCTTGCTTTGAAATCTTAATTTAAATTTAAATGCACAACTTGGAAGAAAACTTGTCCAGCCACAACAACATATGGTTAAACATTAAAGTCATACAGCACCTTTATGTATATGAATTTGGCAATATTTTTAAAGGTTACGCGTACAAAAGTCAGAATTACTAAAACAAAAATAGTTTCTTGCTTGATTTTTTTCGGCGTAAATATTTTTTTTCAAATTCACAAATTAAAAAATAAGTTATTCTAAAAATTTAAAAGTTTCCTAAAAAAATGAGACTAAGAACCGAAGAGATAAAAAAATCGCATATTCGCAACTTTTACGACCAAACTTAAATGTTGCGAAGCACATTCCAAAAAAACGAACACGATGCGATGGTGTGAATGAATATTGGCGGCAACCGGGGGTTTGCGTGCCCTTCTTTTAATGACTTTATTGAATCTTAGGCAAGGTGCTCAATGAAGTGGTGACGAATTGGAGTGGTAGTGGCGTGGTGACTAGGTAGCGGGTGGAATTGAAAATGAGGACGCAATCATCAAAGTGGAGTGGCGGTGGCATGATATTTTGCAGGTGGTGTGGTGCCAGTCTGCTGCCACATTATCTCGAAAATCTTTAATTTTCAAGTGGCAAGTGATTGGTGATGAAGTGGATTTTTATACTACATACGAGCATACTTGTGATCAGAGATCAGAAATAAATCTCAACCTTTTGAAAGGTCCCTTAATAACTCTTATTTGTTGTCACAAAATAACCTTTATTCTAAAAAAAAAAGTTTTTCGGTCAAGGTCTGAGCGAAACCTTTATTTTGTTTTTTTTTTATGTTACGGTCAACCAGTGAGAGAAATCGCTGAGAGAAAAAAATAAATCTCATCTGAAATTTTATCAATCAGAATGTCTCTTAGTATGGCCCTTAGTTTTTCGTTAGCACTGCATGCTGAAATGCAGCTTATTAGGCTTTTTAGTCATCATCATCAAGTTTCCTGACATATTTGCTTGGCGTCCCAGCAACTCAATTCAAAATTGAAAGGGAATTTTCATCTTTAAATTTTATTTTTAGTGACAAAAAAGGACAATCTTGGGTCAAAAAAACCTTGAGAGTTTATCATTACCGAAATTTAATACCATAAATTAAAAAAAACATACAAATCCGTTACTCCGCTTAGGGGGTTATCAGTCGCCAGGCAGGCTACAATGTGAACAGTTTTCTTGACCAAAATACTCATTAACCAAAAATTTAATTTCTCTTTACAATCTTTTTTATTAAAAGCACCTTGCCCGGCCTTTTTTGAAAGTTTTTGAAAAAAAACAAACTTTTTTCACCAACTTTTTTATTGATTTTTTAGAACTACTGGCGCTACCTAGATCACGAATATGTATTTTTGAAGTCGATAGGTCGCTTAGTTTAGCCGCAAGTCAAGTTTAAAGATGCAAACTTTGATGCCTCTAGCACGTCTAGTTTAGCCGCAAATCGTATTTAAAGATAAAAGTCGATTTTTCATATAATGACATGCATCAATTGAAAAGGTGGCACTTCCTAGATTACGAATATGCATTTCTGAAGTCGCTATAGGTCGCTTAGTTATATTATTAAAATTTTTTGTTCGAATTAACCATTTTTGATTTATTTTCTACGAAAAAGGTTAAAGGTTGACCTTTTCCATTAATTTTTTCGTAAAAAACTCAACCATTGAGAGATATTTTAAAAAATAAAAAATAAATCTCAACCGATAACCGATATTTTGTTTTTCAATAAATAAATCTCAAACCGTAACCGAAATCTTCATAAAGAAATGTGGTAACTCTCAGAGAGAAACCAATTGAAAATAAAGGTCAACAGTTATTTCTGATCTCTGCTTGTGATTATTGACTTATAGACTGAGAGCTGGCTAACGTATTTTGCCAACGCAGTGCGCGTTAAATCACTTTCATATCACTTCGCCGCCATTTCATCGCTAAGGCACTTGTTCACTCCACTTCGTCAACACTTTAGTGAGCCCGCCTTGCCTATAGATTAAAATTCTATAAAACGGTATTTTATATATTTATAATATTTAGGAAGATGTACATACCTTTTCTGTATTTTTTTAAAGTTCTACTTTGAAATTGTTTTTAGTCCTTATAACTTTGGTGTTCTAAAAACACAAAAATTCGAATTCAGTGTAACTATAAAACTATTAAAAAAGTGATCCAAGGATTTAAGGAGTTCTGTTTCTTCCAATACGGGTGTAAAAAAAAGATGTTTTTTAATTTTTTGTTCAAGGGGGAATGGGTGTCCCCGAGCTCGTAAAAGTAAACATGCTCAATCACTGCTAAAAACAATTGCAAAAAAATTGGTAGTAGTAATGTAAATTTTGGGCAAAAATTGGTTTTAATGCTGAGAGCAAACATCAGCGCTTCTGAAACAGTGAACACAATTTGAAACGGATTTAATTTGCCTGCAGAAATGCGACCTGATTGTGGCAGTGTTGCCGAATTTTTACTTTTACGAACTCGACCTGTTTTAAAACTTCTTACAACATGGCGTGGGAATATTGGAAAAGTAAAATATGTGTAAAAGTGTAAATGTTTTATGTGTAAGCAAAATCTCGAAATTTTAATCAAAATAACAGACTACCAAGAGATTTAGAAGATTTTTCGTCACACAGTAGGTATATCTGGTACTGGACGTCTAAACCTGTATATCATGACATCGGGCTACAGCCTGAAAATATGGCCGGATTCAACATTTTGTCGTTATTCAAACTTAATATGTATTAAATAATTTTCCAAACTGCAACAAGTGGAAGTACATAGCAAAACAAACTTATTGAAAATTTAAAACCATCATACCCACTTGCTATAGCTATATGTTACCCACAAAATTCAAAAACTCGATTTAAAACCTAAAATGCCTCTATGGTATGTATGAGACTTATCTAAACAAGTTTTCATAATCAAAAAGTTTCACATCGTTAAAATTTGCAGCCAGAATTTTATTTATCTATCAAATAAACTTTTGGACTTTGGACACACACGCAAAAAGTACTTACCTAGATGTATGTGTTTGTACTTTATACCTCTATCTATATTTGCATTTTAGGTCAATTGCAAGATTGAAGTTATTTCGTTTTTATGTTCAAAAGTAGAGAAATAAACAAACAAACACTGCTTGTCAAAATAAATTTTAGGTGAATAAATAATAAATGATTCGTATCGAAGAGCTTTATTGATTTCTTTCATACAGATAATATTAGATATAGGTACCTATACCTATATATGTTTACATTAGGAAGGATAGGTAGGTATGTTTAGTTTATACCTTCAACCCAGCAGCGCCCAACCTCACAGTCTGTTTTGTTGATTTCAATTTATTTTCCTGTGAAAATATTTATTTTAAAAGCCAAAGGGTTCTACAAATTCTTCCATGGAAATAATGTTGGCAATTTTTGAGTTTTGTTTTTGCTTTACCTTTTAGGCTCTCTAATTTGATTTGATTGGAAAGTAGGGCTGTGCCTAACCTACTCCTAAACTGCTACTCACATAGACCTACTCGTGCATTTAAATCGATCATTTATTTTCTTTTGAAAATGGAAAGCATTTAATTTGATTGTGGTTTTTTAGTTGATTCGTATTTTATTGCTTAAATAAAAATGAAATCCAAATATTTACATGCGTGTCAAAATTTTTTTTATAGATTGGTATTTTTTCTTTTGGAATTGTCAATTTATTGAAATTAATAAAATAACTACATAAAAATTTATTAAATTTGGTGTCACAATTTTCCTCACTGAATCAAATCGTACAGTCTTACAAACTGCTTCATAGATAGAAAGATTTGGCCCACCTACAATACAATAAAACTAGAACAACCGACTTGATAGGCAGACCCAGGCGAGACATAGCCAGGGTCGTTGCAAACTTTTTTCGGTCACTGGCCAATCGGAAAACATGCGGCGAGGCTGGGCATCCCTCACAATACTCACTGTCGTAGCTGTGGGGACCAGCAAGTAAAAGAAACAGTCAGTCATTTCCTCTGCAAATAAACCGCTTTGGCCAAAACGAGTTCATTGGGAAACGCATTTTTGAATGACCTCTGCGAACTTTCCGAACTGAAGATTAGAGGCCTGATTTCCTTTTTCAACGCAATGAACTGGCTCTGAGCCAAGCTCGGTCGCGTCCGCACCGTCTTCTAAATTTTCTTAGCAAGCCTCCTGAGACCACGAGCAAGTGGCTATAGATTACTGAAGCCCACAAATTTCCTAGGCTGGGCATTTTGTCTGGCAAGTTACAGTTAAAAATCGTTTTCTTTACTGGTCACGCGAGTTATGGTATCAAAATGGCGCACTTCAGTGCCAATTGGGTGTCTGAGATAGGTTTTACCTGGTGGCACAACAGCTCATTGAAGATCTAAACTAGCGCCTAGTGACTTACAACTCTCAACCACTCCTGTGTGCGTGTCTGCAGGAATGGAGGGGACCTAAAGTTTAATGCCGAATCCGAACGGCTAAGGTGAGCAAGAGATACTCTTGAAGTATTTGTCACTTTCTCGTCAAGAGGCAGTGGCCCTGGAATTGAACCCAGATCTGTGGGCGTGACAGTTCAACGCACTAACCATTACGCCACGGGTTAGTACATAATTCCATGCAAAACACTAAAGGCTTACCTATAACTTCATCCTAGACAAACAAAAAATACACACACAGGCATGTCTAGCGTTTGTTTTTTGCAAAAAGTTTTTGAATTTTCGTTTTTGCAAAACGAAAAATTACAAAATGAAATAAAGAAATCATAAACAGAAAATTTCTTTTTGCGTCAGTAAGGTGTTCTATGAGCTAAATAAAGTCAAAAAAATTACGTCCCTTCCTTTGGCGGACAATTTTGGCGGAATCAAAAAATGTTGAAATTGTAGCTAATTAAATGCTAATTTGTTGCGCAAACCAAAAATTTGAAGCTCGTATAATTTCCGAGTTATTAAAGTTTTCACTAAAATAAGTCTGAATGATTTTCTTGATGACAAAAACTGTAGCGCAAAAATTAATTTGATAGCTTTTTTGATTCATTTTTTATTCGAATTTAAAGTTTATAAAGTGCATTTCCGGTCCGTTAAAATAAACCGGAAGTTGGTAAAAAAGTGTAATTTTCAACTTTTCCTTTTTGCCAGAAATTGTAGCTTTTTAAATGCTAATTTATTGCACAAACCAAAAATTTGTAGCTCTAACGGTTTTTTTTACATTAAAGCTAACAGCTTTTAAAGTTAGCTCAAAAGTGAGCTGTTAGCTTTAATATACAAAAAACCGTTAGAGCTACAAATTTCGTGATTGTGCTACAATTTCTGGCAAAAAGAAAAAGTTGAAAATTCCACTTTTTTACCAACTTCCGGTTTATTTTAACGGACCGGAAATGCACTTTCTAAACTTTAAATTCGAATAAAAAATGAACCAATAAAGTTATCGAACTAATTTTTGCGCAACAAATTAGCATCCGGCTCCCCGTCCTTGGAGTTATAATAAGGATCTGGTCCTCTGGGCTAAGGGGTTGTGCGTCGGGCTGACTTCCCTACCACGGAAAATATTTTCGGTTCCGAAACAACTACGAGCCTCGGATATGGATGATATTAATGTTGACGACCCCAGCAAACGAAACAAGGACAATGAATTTCGGATCTGCACGTGGAATGTCCGGACCTTAAACAGGCCACGTGCAGCCGAACAATTAGTGGCGAACCTGGATAGGCTGAAGGCTGATGTAACAGCCATCCACGGCAACTTTTACTACAAGAGCAAGTTCGTGCGATCCAGTAGTGCATTTTATTTTTATTTTTTTCGAAACAGTGTTTTTTTAACTCTTACAAAGGACATACCTAAAGCTTTATAATGCTCTGTGTTTCATCTTAATACGTCCACTTTTCACAAAGATAGAGCTTATCAAAAAACACTAAAAATAAGTGAAAGAATTGTGTTCCCTTATTTTTTTGACTAGTGTATCATATTGACGGGCATGAAGAAGAATGAAATCACACACGTTTAAAACGTCATCGCAGTTGAAGATAGGTAGGTACATAATTATAAAATAAATGAGATGAACTCACAGCCCACAGAACAACCAACGTTTTGTCTACAAATGATCAGAAAAATAAGAATAACTTTCTTTTATTAAAATGACGTCCATGTTTTTATTACTCATTTAAATCTTAAAAATTCTAGGCCACATGATAAGAGCAAGTACATATATGTGCTACTAAGTCGGGATTTTAATGGCAAAAAATGTTCTTATTTAAAAAGAGCTGTGTTCGAATTCAACAACTCCGATGAAAAAAAAAAGTTACCTTCACAGCCAAAGCATTTAAAATAAGGAAAAAAGGAAGATATTGTCGATCAAATTTAATAAAAGAATAGAAATCTTTGTTTTTTGAATGCTTCGATAGATATTACTATGTATTTTTAATGTGACGAAGAAGACAATAATGTTTTTTTTAGAACAACTCAAGCTGTAAATTGACAGTTTCGTATTTGTCAAAGTTATTTTAAGGCCCTTCTCGTTCTTCCTTGCCGATTGATACATAAATAATGTATACCCGTACATCCCCTAAGCAGCATTCGAGTTAGATTTTCAGCCAGGTTGCTATAATTCCCATTCCCTTTTCACATTTTTGTTTTTTTTTTTTTTTCTAACCGATTTCATTGTTTGAACTTTGACTTTGACATCAAATGTCAATGCTTTCTTATTCGCATGTCAAGAACAGTCATGAACATTAAACAATGAACAACACCCTCCCATACTGCCGTCTCAAACGTGCAAAAACAAAAATCATAATCATTTGTACCAAACCAATCCCATCACCCGCATCGCATCACAAATGTTCAATGTTCGTTATCATATCACAAGAAGATGACACCAAAAAAAATTACTTTTTATTTACGTGTCTTGTCTAATTCGCACGTAAATGTGGTAAGAACTTTGACATCTCTATAAGCCCTACATCTATATGTATAAAATTTGAATATTCATGTGCTTTTTTTTTCGGTGTGACACGTTACGCCCGTAACCAATTTTCAAGAGATAAAATTTGAAGTATTCTGATGGAACACATAGTCGTAAAGCAACACTGGCAGGCAGGTGTATTATGGGATTTTTTCGTACGTGCTTCATAATAATAACTTTTCCCAAATGATTTAAAACGGGAAAGAAAAGTTGATACGAGTATTTGTTTGTCTGACAAATCTGAAGGGTTTAGGAAAAATTACCAACATTTTTGTATCTCAAATGATCCAAGATCTGCTACTATAATGTTCTTGTTTTACTTCAATTTTTTTGACTTACAAAAGCTTGATGACTTTTACTGTTGGACATGGTAAGTATACTTTGTGGCTACTGAAGTGGATGTGTGTTGATTTTGATTTTGATTTATTTATATTGATTGTTTTAGTACTTTTTTTATGGCTATTTATCTGGTGGAATCAGAGTCTGAAGTATGTATACACGTTTTGCGTATTATATTCAAATATGTTGGATGATATTTTATTATGTACATAAAAATGTCTGTAGCTTTGAATACAGATATTTTATTATTTAATAAAAGTCAAGAACTTAAAGTATTCATAACCTAATGTTATACTTTAATATAAAGCCAAAATAAGGAACATTATCCTGATGTGTATAATTTGAATAAATGACACGCTATATTGACATGGTTTTATTGCATTATCATATGCTTTTCCATCCTGTTTTACCATACTGAGGTCTCTTTCTACAGTCTGTTCTCAGTCTTTTCCTTAAAATTGTTGATCGTTTTTGACTTTTGAACTATCGTTGAAGTCTTGAAGTTAACTTAAGTTCCCTCCTTCCAAGGCATGGAAACACTGAAATAATCAGATTACAAAATTAGAACCAGTGTTTCAAAAACTGGCAGGGCCAGTCACCAATATCTCGAAAACGTAACACAAAATTTGTTAGCACTTTTCTTTATAGGAAATTTAGTTATACATACTTTTTTCCTTTCTTCATAGATAATTTTTTTGTAAGATTTATACTTTCTTAGTTAAGGCGCCTTGAAGCATGCATTTGGGGGCTTAAATCCCCAATTGCTTTGAAAACGGCATCCATCACTCAAGGAAGTGACAATTTTTTTTTAAATCTGATGTTTTTATATAAATTGACATTTTAAAAATCGAGAAGTCCAATAACGAACTTTCTGTTAAGCCTTCCGTCCGTCTGTTTTTGTATGCGGCACTCTTTTGAGCACTCTTTTGAATTCTCGCGAAATTGTCTTTAATGATCTTGATTCATGTTCGTACAAATATATTAGGCGATAGTACCTACCTATATTTTGGGGAAGAAGATTGACAAGTTACAATTCAATTTAGACTATCGTGATTAAAATTCCCCGGTAAGGTTTCCCTCCTTCAAAATTGGAAACTTATTATCACGTTATGCCAATTTTCGTTGGAGGGAAACATTTTTTTACCATTTATACTCCGTGCAGTGTTGCCACTCCCTTCAATATAAGTTAATTTGGTTTTTCAGAAGTAACAACTATAGGTATTTTTAATTTTAAAGAAAAATTGTTAACATTTGACATGACAAGAACAAGCTCTACAGAACTTTAGCTCTATGATTTTTTTCGGCGTATTTTGAAAATATATTTGCGATCAGAAATGTCAATGTTTTGTAATAAATTGGTTAAAACTCGTTAAATATTCCAAATATGAAAGATATATATCTTGTTTTAAAAGTTGTATAATATGAATTTTATGCTCTGAACAATGTGTTTTGATTTCAATTTTCACATCAAAAATTGCAAATAAAAATTTATACCGGCCTTTAAATATCAAATTTTTAAAACCATCCCTTAAAAATATAAATACATAAAAAACTTTCAAAAATAAACACATTCTCAGAGCATTTAAATAAAAGCTGAAGCCAAGACGGCACGGGTCTGCTAGTATACTGATACTATAGTAGGACGAATTTGTCGCAGGTATTATTAAATTCCTGATTTAGATAGCTTTGGTCAATGGGAAACTGTATAATTGCTGGATTACCCATGGGAATAGCAACATCTCTCTGTTGGTAGGTCTTACTACCATAATCCATAAACCACAGACAATTATTTTTGACGATACAAAATCTCTATAAATTTTGCCCTTTTTAAAGGAAAATTTCTTACATTTTCCCAGTTCTTACTAATTAGTTTCCCATGATAGAGGAATGTATAAGTGAATAGAGATGTGATGTCGAACGACACTAAATTAACTATTTTATTAAACATTGCTCACAAAAATTGGAATAAGAACACTGCAAAAAATCGATTATTTTATATATTTAATAATATTTTGAAATATGATTAAACCTAGCTGACCTAGCGAACTTCGTTCCACCTATAATTGATTATATTATTTATGTTCCTTTCAAAATTCGAGCAAGCTCCAATTGATATTAAGACTTTTCCGTCGTAATTTTCAAATTTGTATCCCCATACTGTGTTTATCTGATTTAAATACAAATCCAACAAAAAAATTTCCATCCAATTTAGATAACGTTCACCCAAGTTATGCGCGTACGAAAAAAAAAAATTAATTCAGAAATTTTGAAATTTCAAGATGTTTTTACGATTTTCTGACGTTGTCTGTAGAATTTTTTTTATTTTCGTTCAAATTTTTCAATTTTCAGCTGCTTTATGTGTTAATCTAATTCAATACAAATCCAACAAAAAAAAATACCCAACCAAATCAAATGATATATGTATTTTATTTACGGGTTTCTTTGATCATTTGTTTCCTATGCGAACTAAAACAATTCCATTTTACTCCCATAAGTTTCGTTTTCGAAAATTCTCATCTCCTTCAGAGGTCACAGTTTATTGAAATTTTTTTTTATATTTTTTCGTTTAATTATGTTTCTTTATTTTATTTAAAACTAAATGAATAAATAAATAAATTAATAATTTTAAAAGAAATTAATACAAAAATCTCGACCAAACAGAGAAAACACTTAAATTACAGTACACAGGTCGGTTACATTAGTTATTACTAGCAGGCCCGTGCTCACATTGCTTCGAATGTTTAAATAACTTAATGATAGTAAAAAACTTTTGTATTTGTTTTTTTTTTTTATATTTTTATATTTGAACATCTGACATTTTAAACAATTTATCACTTATTTTATAAATTTTAACCATTTTTGGTAAACTATTGTAGATAATGAAATCAAAAGTTCCTGATGTTCTTAGCTCTCGCTCTACCAACTCTCATTAAAATAAATTAGGTATTTTAAGAGAATAAGAGGAACATACAGACAGACAAACAAACTTTCACATTTATAATATTAATAGGATTACTTATTTAATTATTAAAATTTTTTACCTACCTGCTGATGTTTACCAAAAATAATATGTGACAAAAAGTAATAGTCTGGGTTATCACTTCAATATTCCTCTCAATATTAATATTCTAACGCTGGAACCTGGAAACTAGATGGTTTACAACTATTTACGTTTGAGATTGTTTGAAATTACGAATTTTACTTTTTAATTATAAGAAAAATTATTTTTTGTTTGTTTCTATTCAGTTCCTACACAGCTAAACACAGTTTTATAATTACAAATTTTTTAAAATAAGAAAGTTCTGTTTTGTTGGGTCACTCTTATGAATATTTACCTACCTACAATATAATATTTTGATGCTATCTATACTCTCTAAGGCAAGTTCATTTTGAAAATTCCACAAATTGATATAACTCATTTAAAATACTTCCATAAAACATTCCTCGAATTCTGTAAATCTTGTGGAGTTGAAATAAATAGGCTAATCAATCAAATTTATATTTCGTATTTTATTCAGTACCTATAGCTAGTACCTTTTCCAATTTTTCATATCAAAATGAATCTAAATTCATGTAACGTATATTAATGTTTAGGTATGATCAAAATATTCAAAGTCATTTTATTACAAACAAACACAAATTATATTTCTATTTTATCAAATAATCAAATTATCCAATAAAAAAGATTTACTGCAAACAAGCTCCGTTCCGTTCGCGTATATCTAATATGCTTATGAAATAACGGAAATAAAATAAAAAATTTTGCAAGACCAAAAGTCAATATATTATAAAAAATCTTTCCTTATCCACTTTCTTTTGAGCTCTTAATAGGTTGCTATAGATTTGTTTAATGCTTAAAAATTGTATATTCAGTCCGAGGAGAGAATAAACTGGTTTATTGATTAAAAAGTTTTCTTCTTATTAAAAAAAATATAAGTATATACATTGAACTTTCCAATACTTCCCAAAAAACAAATGAATTATTGTTCAACTTAATTTTTGAGTTAACTTTTTTAACAATGTTGCCACATTGTATTGCCTAAAAGTATTGGAGGATTTTGGTTAAAATTTATTGCACTCATTCATGTATTTCACTCATTCAAAGGAAATAGAGTCCATAGACATGCACACATACACATGTACATAGGTAGATTGTTAAAATTATTGTGTATCCCAATCCAAATTTTGACAGTATTTCAACAAAAGAGTGGACGGACATAGTAAGCAAAAATGTTTATAAGCAAAAGTTTTTCAGATTATTTTGTCTACAAAACTTAAGAAGAAATTTTTATACTCTTCAACTAAATTCGCATAAATGCTTTTTAATTGTAAGGCAAGTGTTTAAGAATATTTATCATAAAATCATTTGAATTACTTTTATTATAAATTGCCAATCTTAAATAATTTACCCTATGAATTCTTAATAATTTAACTTCTTAACTTTCACTCAATTCTCTTAACTGTTTTTCTTGCAAAACTATGTATGTATGTATAATTTAATTTCAAACAATTGTATAACAGTTTGTGCATAAGCTTGTCTTTTGCTCATTCTCTCGTTCACTTGGATTTCGACCTGCAAACAGATAAGTACCAAAATTAAAGCTAATCATTTTAAAGAGGCTGTGTGGTTTTTTATTCTGGTTCTTCTTGTTACATAAAATCTGTTGCCCTTTCGAAATATTTGTGCTGGTCCTTCGAATTAATTCAATTAAATCCTAAACATTTTTCTGGTCCGAATCGAGTCGGATTAATTCAGAACTGTAGACCTAAGAAAAAAAAAAAATCTAAGACATTTTCGTGGTTGATTAACGGACATCGCGTTATTTAATCAAATTGATTGGGACTAACGGACATCGCGTTATCCCGTACATGAATGATTTTTTATATAAACTTTAATTATTAATATAAAAAAGTGGTAATCACGTGCGTGTATATGTATCGTTCAAATAAAATTTATTAAAAATTGCAATTTATAAATTAACCAAGACATTAAATACGTGAGTGAACATTTCGATACATATACACTGGTTCAACACGTGTATTAAGAGACAGCTACATATAAATTATGGCTTCTAGAGCTGCAATTGCTAAATTACGCGCAATTCGTGCAAATTTAACGAGTTCCCTTGCGAAGATAGAATCATTTACCGAACAATTAGAGATTGCAACAGTAGAAGCAATCGATATTCGTTTAGTCAAACTTGATCAAATCTGGGAAAGATTTTATGCCTCACAGGAAAATTTCTATGAGTTAATTGATGAAGAGGGTTATACTGATCCTGAACCGGAATATGAGGAGTTTGAATCTAGACATTTGCTTGTGAAATCGGTTTTATTTTCGGAATTACGTGAGAGAAAAAAGTACGAGGCGGAAGTTAGCCAGCAACAATCTGCAAGTGTAGGGGGTGCAAATGTAGGTGCCGTAGGTGGAGTTGCAGATCCAGCGCCGCCGGTGCAATTGCAACAGGGTTTTCAATGGCATGAATCGTTTCCAAAAGTACATATTGAACCTTTTTGCGGGGATTATAAAAAGTGGCCAGCTTTCCGCGACATGTTTGATAGCATGGTGAATAGCAAACCAAACATTCCCTTAATTCGGAAGTTTCATCTTCTTCGTTCATCTTTGCGTGATAAGCCTTTAGACATGCTTAATCACATTCCAATTTGCGATGCAACTTATGTTCAGGCATGGGAAAGGTTAATTAAGCGGTATGATAGGCCTCGTTTCATAGTCAATAGTCTCTTAGAAACTTTCATGACGCTTCCTTCGATTCAGTCTTCCAATGTTACGATCTTACGGAAAATATCAGATTGTGCTGATGAAGTTTTGAGAGGTCTTGATTCGTTCAACTTTACTAAGAGAGATCCGTGGATGATTTTCATTCTGCTTGGTAAATTAGATACAGAAACTAGACAGGCATGGTCTAAGGAAAGTTTTAATTCGGAAGACCCTACAATACAGCAATTTCTAGACTTTTTGGATCACAGGTGTGAAGCTCTCGAGTCGTGTAGAGGTTATTTTCGTGAACCTAGCAAAGGGAAGTCAACGTCTTTGAAAAGCATGCATGTTTCATCGCCTAACCACTGTCCTAAATGTAATTCTTCTCATTTACTTTGGCAATGTTCAGATTTCTTAGCAATGGATCTTGAATCTAGACGAGAATTTGTTAAAACCAGAAAGGCTTGTTTCAACTGTCTTCAAGAAAATCATAATTCCTTTCAATGCAAGTCAAAGTCACGTTGTAAAAGATGTAACTCGCGACATAACACCCTCGTTCACCGTGATAAAATTGATCCCAAACCTGCAGCCACGGATGAAACAATAAAGCCAGGTACATCATCAGCAGTTACAACAAATATTGTTACCAATCATTCTGTGAATGTTGCGCGGTTCTTAGCCCAAACATTACTACCTACTGCCGTTGGCAAAGTGTTAGACAGGACAGGAAGGTACCAGTTTGTTAGGATGTTGATAGATTCTGGGTCACAAGTTTCATTTATGACTGAGTCTTGTGTCCAGAGACTTGGACTTCGGCGAACAAATGCTCGCATACCCATTAGTGGAATTGGTTCGACTTCTGCTGGAAAATCTAAGGGTCTTGTTTCGATAGTAATCGCTTCTTGCTACGATACTTCTAGTATATCAGTAGATACTTTCATTCTTACGAAGGTAACTTCATCATTACCAACCTCATCATTCGATATTAAGGATTGGAATTATATTGCTAAGCTCCAGTTAGCTGACCCATCATTTAATGAGTCAAGTTCGGTGGACATTTTGCTTGGAGCGGATAAAGTTTGGGAAGTTCTTGAAGGAGGTGTCGTAAAAGGGGAATCTGGTCATCCAGTAGCACAAAAGACATTATTCGGTTGGGTTTTGGCTGGCAAATTATTGTCTGAGGTTGAGCAGTCGATAAAGACTCATCATACTATTGTTGACATCGATACTTCGATGCAGAGGTTTTGGATAATTGAAGAGGTCGATTCAAAATATTTTGTTTCAAAGGAAGACAAATTAATAGAAGAGCATTTTATTAAAACTCACCGTAGAGATGAATCTGGAAAATATGTCGTGAATCTCCCATTTAAAAGCAAACCCAAATTTTCTGAAACCGTCTTTGGTGCAGTATCTCGTTTAAAGGGTATGGAAAGGAAATTTTCGAAGAATGATACACTTTTTAAGTCCTACTCTTCATTTATGGAGGAATATTTAGCCTTGGGACATATGTCTAAGGTTCCATCTTGTGAGATTTCAAAGCCTAACGTTTTTTATCTGCCACATCATGCGGTTCTTAAACCAGATAGTGCCACAACGAAGCTTCGCGTTGTTTTTGACGGTTCTTTTAAGGATACTAATGGACTTTCACTTAACGATTCCTTGATGGTAGGTCCACCTATTCAACGAAACCTGTTTTCTGTGTGTTTGAGATTTCGTCGGCATGCATTTGTGTTCACGGCAGACATTGTGAAAATGTTTCGTCAAATTTGGGTAGCAGATGAAGACAGGGATTACCAAAGGATAGTCTGGAGAAAATCGATTAACGATCCTATTGACCATTTTCGATTAGCCACAGTTACCTATGGAACTTCAAGTGCCCCTTATTTATCTGTTCGGGTTTTAGAACAATTAGCGAATGATTATCGTGAAGAATGTCCTATCGCATCAGAAATTCTTCTAAATGACTTTTACGTCGATGACGTTGTTACCGGTGCGGACTCGTTTTCGGAAGCTAGTTTGAAGAAAAAGTGTTTAATTGAACTTTTATCTAAAGGGGGCTTAGAACTAAGTAAGTGGCAAAGTAATTGCATACGGTTGCTTTCAGAAACTGACTCGGTACAAAATGAAAACGTGTCCCTTAACAAAGACTCGGATTGGGTTAAAGTTCTTGGGTTAAATTGGAACTCTAAATTAGATTGTTTTTCGTTTCGACTTAATTTGACAGATAATAATGAAAACCCTACAAAACGACAAATCTTAAGTGATGTTGCTAGAATTTTCGACCCCCTCGGTTTTCTTGCACCCTCGGTTATTAAACTTAAAGTCCTACTTCAAGAGTTGTGGCATCAAAAGCTCAATTGGGACGATTCGCTTCCACATTTAATCGCAAACCAATGGGGCAAGTATCGTGAAGAGCTACCTGCTTTAACCACAATTAATATTCCTCGATGTATTGGGGCTATTGATTCTAAATTCCAATTACATGGTTTCTCAGATGCTTCATCTTCCGCCTATGCCGCCGTCATATATTCACGTCGCGTTTTGCCAAATGGAAACATAGAAACCAACATTGTTGCCGCTAAAACTCGGGTTGCTCCACTCAAACAATTGAGTATTCCACGTCTAGAATTGTGTGGCGCTTTATTGCTTACAAGATTGCTTGTGTCGGTTCAAAATTCTCTAAAAATGACATTTTCGAACGTTTTCGCATGGTGTGATTCGCAGGTGGTTCTTTCTTGGTTGTCTTCTCCTTCTCGTCGTTGGGATATTTTTGTTGGAAATAGAACCTCTGAAATTTTGAACACTATACCCCGAAATAGATGGTTCCATGTAAGGTCGGAACAAAATCCCGCAGACTGTGCTTCGCGCGGTATAGAACCTTCGTGTCTCGTAAAACATCCCATCTGGTGGACAGGTCCTCATTGGCTCGTCAAAATTGAAGATTATTGGCCCATTATCAATCATTTTGAAGAGCACCCAGATTGTAAACAGGAGGAGAAAAAGCATGTCCAAAATACACTTTTGGTAGTCAATCGCCGTAAACACCATGTTGAATATATTTCTGAACGCGTCTCGTCGTGGTTTCGCCTCGTTCGTTCTATAGGATTTATGACCCGATATGTACTTAAATATATTATGAAACGATCGACAGCATCTTCCGTTCATCTGAATGCTTCAGAAATCTTCAGGGCCAAACGCCACATCATTAGATGGGTCCAAAATGAAGAGTTTGGTGAAGATATTGCCTACTTTAAAAAACATGGGCACTTCAGAAAAGGTTGTAAGGTAATTAATCTTAATCCTTTTTTAGATGATGACGAAATATTACGTGTTGGTGGAAGAATTCAAGAATCCGATATATCTTTCAATGCAAAACACCCAATCATCATTCCAAAAGGATACGAGGTAACAAAATTGATTGCCAAAGATGCTCATATACGTCACCATCACCCTGGAGTTTCTTTATTGTTCACCATATTACGACAGGAATATTGGATTATTGGTTGCAGAAATCTATTGCGCACTATAACCAACAAATGCATGGAGTGTTTCAGGCAAAGGAAACTTACAACTACTCAAATTATGGGTAATCTTCCAGCACAAAGGATTCAATCCAGCAGGCCTTTCACCCACTGCGGATGTGACTATGCGGGACCAATTCCAATCAAAACAAAAATCGGCAAAAAGACTCACATTACAAAAGGTTACATTTCGCTATTTGTATGCTTCTCTACAAAAGCCATACATTTAGAGCTAGTCAGCGATTTGACCACGGATGCATTTATTGCAGCTCTTCGGCGATTTGTTTCACGTCGGGGAAAACCATCACACATGTACTCGGACAATGGTACCAATTTTCGTGGATCTGCCCGAGAGCTTACAGCAATGCATCAACTAACTTTATCTGAAAAGCATAATTCCATCGTTGCAGAATCACTTGCTCGTGATGCCATAACTTGGCATTTCATTCCCCCTTCTGCACCTCACTTCGGGGGTTTGTGGGAGGCGGGAGTAAAATCTGTTAAGCAGCATATTCGTCGAGTGATAGGTTCTGACATTCTTAACTTTGAAGAATTTTACACCCTACTAACACAAATTGAATCATTACTTAATTCTCGTCCTTTATGTCAAATGTCCGATAATGATTTAGATGCACTTACACCCGCTCATTTCATTTTAGGTGAATCATACTCTGCTGTACCTGAGCCATCACTTGAAGATATTCCACGAAATCGACTTTCGTCATGGCAAGCCTTACAGAAAAAGATACAAGGTTACTGGACACGTTGGAGTATGGAATACTTGACATCATTGCAACAACGTCCACGCTGGACACATCCACAAGAAGAACTCGAGTTGAATGATCTTGTAGTTATTAAAGATTCAAACCAACCACCTGGGAAATGGTCTTTGGGACGAGTTATACAAGTTCATCCCGGCAAAGACGGCCATGTACGAGTCGTCACATTGAAAACGTCATCAGGAAATTTGGTTCGGCCTATACACAAATTGGCTTTACTTCCTATAGACTGAAACTATGTTCCAGGGGCGGCGGAATGTTTAAGAATATTTATCATAAAATCATTTGAATTACTTTTATTATAAATTGCCAATCTTAAATAATTTACCCTATGAATTCTTAATAATTTAACTTCTTAACTTTCACTCAATTCTCTTAACTGTTTTTCTTGCAAAACTATGTATGTATGTATAATTTAATTTCAAACAATTGTATAACAGTTTGTGCATAAGCTTGTCTTTTGCTCATTCTCTCGTTCACTTGGATTTCGACCTGCAAACAGATAAGTACCAAAATTAAAGCTAATCATTTTAAAGAGGCTGTGTGGTTTTTTATTCTGGTTCTTCTTGTTACATAAAATCTGTTGCCCTTTCGAAATATTTGTGCTGGTCCTTCGAATTAATTCAATTAAATCCTAAACAGCAAGTGTTAACGAAATAGAGTAGAGTAAAGGAGTAGCGAGTGGCAAAGGAATGGTGGACAAGTGCCTTGGCGATGGAGTGGCGGCGAAGTGTTATGAAAGTGATTTAACGCGCACTGTGGTGGAAAAATACGTTTACCAGCTCTCGGTCTAAAAGTCAGTAATCACAAGTATACTCGTATGTAGTACAAAAATCCACTTCGTCACCACTCACTTGCCACTTGAAAATAAAACTTGTTCGTGATTTGTTGCAGCAGATGGCACCACACCAGCCACTCCCACACCTCTTTGATAAGCGCGTCTTCATTTAATTACATAGGTTTTACAAATTCCACCTGCTACTTGGTCACCACGCCACTACCAATCCACTTCGCACCACTACAGTGAGCGCCTTGCCTAAGGTTTTTTTTCTTAAGAAATGGAATTCAGTGCAGAATACATATCTATTTTTTTCTGGATTCTTGGGGATCATTTCCAAACAGTTTTCAATATTCATGAACAAATCAAAAATTAGCCTTTGATTTTGTTTGTAGATATTTTTGCAACTTCCACAGCCGCGATAATAAAAATAAAAACCATGGTATTAAAATATTGCAACTTGTTTTTGAATCTGCTCAGCAAATGTTCTAAAAGTGGTAACACTGGTACCTACCCAATCTGCATTGTGAGGAAGTCGAAAAAAAAGTTTCAAGACTTTTTATTCATCCGAGTGTTGTGTGTATTTTTTTTTTCTTTAGTTCGACCGAAAATCATGGCGATGGTGCAGAGATTGGCACACTTCCGGTATGGCTGCAGGTCAAACGAAAACCAACATAGAAATAATGGATTTGACTTTCTTTTTATAAAAAAAAAAAAGTATGAAGAAACAGTGAAAAAAACAATAACAGCAAGAACAACCAACACGAACACCCAACGCCAATGGCAAGCAAATTCCAATGAAATTTTAATTACAAGTTGTCCTTTTGATTTGGAAAAGTATGGCAATTAAGATGCCCCAAATGCGATATTTGTTCGTTATGTTTTCCGTTTGGATTTTTTTTGTTTTGTTTTAATTTTTTTTCCACTTGGTTTAAGATTTTCTTTTATAATATTTTTCCTAATGGATTTTATTGATTTTAATAATGATATTTTTCCGGTATTGAAAGTTTTGCAGAGGATATAGCAATATTGCAATGGCCTTATAAAGCCTTAAAAGTTTTTAATTAATACAAAATCTAAAATAAAGTTTAATGTTAAATAATAAAAAGAATTTTGTGGATAAAGAATGATTTTAAATTTAAATGTGAAAGACACAAAATCCATAACATAATTGGCTTAGTTCCAAGGAAACCGTACATCAGGCAGCATTTTATATTTTTAACATTACGGTGAAAGATAAAAATTAAAAGTGTCAAATTTTCATCAAAATGACTTCCACTTCGGTTAGACAAATTTAAATTCAATTTTCTTTTTTGTTTTTGTTTTGGACTTAGAACATAGATATGTACATACATATGGATCAAAAACTTGAACCTTGAACATGAAAGAAGAAAGAGTAGTTTTATACATTTCACATTTCCATGGCTTATTTTGAAATAGCAATCTGAGTCGCGAAAAGCAAGCGAATAAAACGTCAAAGGAGATTCTAATCATGTTCTTCTATAGGCGGCTATGTATATACATATAATACAGATGCTGATGAATAAGAAAAAAAGATTGTACATTGCAATCAGCACTATTTGCAGTGTTACTTTGGATGCAAAAAAGTAATAAAGATGCTGAAGAAAAAAGAGAGACATACACAAGAAACAATCTTCATGGCTTACTGCTTGTTAAGGAAACATAAAATTGAAATTCATTCTTTCTCTTTGACATTTTGAGCGAAATGCAATGCAAGATTGGAAGAGTCTGAAGGTTGAGAAATATGTAGTTTGAAAATGGATTTTTGCTATGGCAAGAATATATTCAAAGAAATATAATACATGACTAAAAATACAATATAAGGTATACACGCCGATTTCACCTGCTCTTATAGTTCAAGCGGTAAAGATAGCTATATCAAATTGAATGCATAAATGAAATTCTAAGGCCGTGTGCGAATTGAGTTAAGATCAGGTTAAATTTTATTCGTAGAGATTAATTTTTGACACTAGTTAGGTGAATCTGTAGGAAGAAATGTCAAATTTTAATCTTGGATAACATTTAATCCAAATTTTTAACCAATTCGCACACGGCTTAAAAAGGTAATAAATTTTTTTTTGTGTAAATTATTTGGCAGGTACCGTTATTTTTGTTCCTAAAAAAAATTAAAAAAATTAAAAAAAAAGTTATTAATTATTTTCTTAAAGGTTTATGTAGAAGTACTGTTGACATCTTTTGCTATTATTAACATTAACAATATTTCATAAACAAAAAGTCAAAAAATCGTTTTAGTTTAGTTTAGTTTTCCACAAATGAATTTTGAAAGAAATACCAAATGACATCAAGTCAATGGAATTATCATGAATCGATACGTATTTACCTTTTCTATAATTTAATTCATCAAAAAACGTTAAATTTTTAACGCATTAACATGGTTTTTCAGATTTTCTGACATTTGTACCCCACATATCTCTCTTAGTATTGCTCCTAGCAAAAATATGAATAAAACCTATTTTGAAGAAAATATAATTTACTTTCATATTGTAGTGTAAACTTTTCCACTAATACTCTTGGTTTTCAAAATATTTACGAAATAGTACAAAAGGGGACCTTTAACCCCCCCTCCTGTCTAAAGCTCGCGGGCTTGGGCTGGGGACTTTTAGTATGTTGTACCTGGGGGTCACCCCTACCACTTAAAAAAATAATCCAGAGTACATGATTTATTTCATTTATTTTTCCTTCGTTGACTGGACTACATACAAAATGTTTATGCCTACTGCAAATTGTTTGAAATAAGATTTTCCGCTAATGTCTCCCGCTCCATCGGGTGACTTGAACACCACACTGTGGAGACTTGAAGACATTCAAAGTCAATGAGAAATAATTTACATTTATGATTTTTAAATAACTAATTTTTTAGTTATTATAAATTAAAAACATATTATTTGAGAAAATGTTAAAAATATTTATAACCAAAATTGTTGACGCAAAATTAAAAAAAAAAAAAACTTTGAAAATCATAAAGAAAAAAAAGATTAATACAAATAATTGAGATTGTTAAATTCTTTAAGTTTAATTTTAACGATATTTTGTTTCTAGTTTTATCTCTGCGGCTGGTTTTAAATTTTTGGTTTTGATCCTAATTTTGTTATGTTCAAGTCTCCTGAAGAAAGTGGGACAATTATCGTATCCGTACTTTTTGACACGAAAAAAAAATTATAAAAAACTAAAAGTTGTATGGAATTTAAATTCATAACGCTGCTGCCACTAAATTTGGTTCAAGTTTATAAAAATAAAACGAGTAATCTAAGTTCCAGTTATCGAAGTTTGACTATATTCAAAAAATATGATTGTCATTAATACTTTGACCAAGGTGTTTTTAGACAAAAAAATAACTAATAAAAAATTGCAAAAATAATTCTTTTTTACTTTTTCATTAAATTTTCCAGGAAAGGTAATAAGCAAATTTAAAAAAATAAAGGTACGCAGATACTTATAGAAGAAGAAATATTGCGCATGGTTCATGTTTCACATCAAGGGCGTACGCAGGATTTCGACTTTTTGTTTATGAAATATTGTTAATGTTAATAATAGCAAAAGATGTCAACTACTTCTACATAAACTTTTAATAAAATAATTAATAACTTTTTTTTTAATTTTTTTTTGGGAACAAAAATAACGGTACCTGCCAAATAATTTACTTAGCATTTTTGAAATATCCGCTTTTTCTCAAACTAAAATTTCATTTTATTTTTTTTAAATAAGATATCAATCGGTACAAATTATCTTTAATAAATTATTGAAAAAAAAAAAACCAAAAGGATATGTTTAGATATTTTCTTAAGAAATCTTATTTGGCCTTAGCTTAGCGCCTCGCCTTAGGTCTATTTTCTAATTTTTATATATTTTTCATGTTCTCTCCATTTTATGGCTCTATCTGCTATCCAACTTTGAAAGTAAATAAGGGCTTTACTTATTGTGATTTAAAAAACTTAAGCGACGATAACAAAAAAAATAAAAAAAACATTATAAACATATTAACAAATACATAATATAATTTTTAAAATTGTAAGAAAATATTTTACAAAATTCTGCAAATAAAAACAAACAAATTTAACATTTTTTTTTAATTTTTTAAAAAACTTTTTTTTTTATTATTTGCAGAATTTCGTTAAAAATATTCAAAATAAGCAGAATTTTTAAAGCTAAATTTTGAAAAGCAGAATTTTGACAACCCTCGTAAGGTAGATATAATATTTAGTGTTTATAAAAAACTCCGTTTTATTATTCTGACTGAAAAGGTAAATTTTTACAGCTTGTGCATGCATATTAGGATGTCTGTTATTTCCTAAACTCATTATTTGTTTTGATCAGACACCCCACCCCCTTTATAAAAAGTGTATGCCCTACAGTAAATTTATGGACCAAAAACATAAACTTGGCCGAGCTCATTAATTCGTGCCTCTAAAGTCATAATCTTCCCATACACATTTTTACGGAATTTATGAAGTTTTACGTATTTTTCCTCTTGAACAATATTGCAGATATTGCTAATTTTCTTGCTGATTTTACTATGAGATCATCCTTTTGAAAAAACATTATTCAAATTTTATGGATGAAAAAATATCTATAGAAAATATTTTCAAAATTATTTCTTTTTTTTTATGTAAGATGCACAGGTTAATGACAGAATTTGTTTGTAAATACATTTTTTGTAGGATATAAACTTTTAATATAGGTGGTGTCTGATGAAAAAAATCGGTCCCGTAGCGTATATAATAGTAGCTAGTTAGTACAGAAAACTACAAAAAATTTGTATTCTTTGTTGATTTTGAAGAAAGTATTGAAACGTTTTGTTTGTAATGACGAACGACATGTTTAAAGAAAAATTTTAACATCAAAGATAGTTTTTAAAATTAACATTGCGCATTACTCAACAAAAAAATGTAGGAAAGTAAAATTTATTAGGGGGGTGGGGGGGGGGCTGCCTCCCCCTGCGTACGCCCTTGTTTCACATTATGTTTCTGAACAGATGACTTAAAATAGAAAAAAAAATTAATACCAATCAGCGATGTGCTATAGCTTTTTTGAAGGCTAATATTCCATTCTTTTATTTGTTTTTTTAAATCAAGTTGCTTAATTAAATAGTTTTTAAAAAATTAGAACAGTTACGGCCATACTGTTGGCTTTCCTTAAACCTAGTTTTGAGCAAAAACTAGTTTTATTCAGGTTTGGAGTTTTAAGTTTTTCACTAGTTTTTATTACTTTGACATCTAAATCAAAATATTCATACATATTTTGACATCTAAATCAAATCAATATATTTTTTTTGAAAAATTTAAAACTTGAAACCCCTATTGAACTAGTTTTTTAATAAAACTAGCTTTAAAGAAAGTCAATAATATGGCCGTTATAGTTTTCAAGATATTAAAATAAAAACTTTAGCCTTGCTTGAAAACTTTAAAATTAATTGCGATATTTAACCCGTGGTTTAGCCATTTTAAGGTTCAAGTATGTGATAATATCACCTACTTGAACCTTAAAATTGACAGACATGCGGGAACCATCACTGCACTTCAGTAAATCCACCGATATCGATGAATTTCAATTCCTAAGCCCACGATAAATATTTGGACAGTGATTGTACAATTATTAAAAACAGTTATACAATTACATTATGTACTAAATATTGATCCATGGTTTATTATTTTTAATTTACTGATTTCGGCGGATTAAGTGAGGTTTAGCGATGGCACAGGCATGTACTTAGCTTTGCACCTACTAAGTAGAACGCTTGAACCATATCGTTGAACCTCACTTAATCCGCCGAAATCGGCGAATAAAATTTCCTAAGCCACGGATTAATTTTTGAACCACGTTTGTACAACTGGGCCTTTAGAAAATTATATAATTTACACCATATTGTTTAAGTAACAATTCTCATTTAATTTGATGGCATTTTTGTCTCTTACTATAATTAAATTGTTGAAGAAGAAAAACATCATGGAACATTTTAAGTGAAATTCCTTTTTAACACGAAACAAAAACCACCCAAAACTGGTTTGCTTATAATTTCCTGAAATATAATTGTCCCTTTGTAGTAAAAATAAAGTTTACTGGCCACCCACTACATACAGCGCATACTAAGTGAAAATATATATTAAAATTCCCAAAAGCAAAATGTTTCGAATTTTTGTTCCAGTAACTCTACTTAATTATCGCCTACCTCCAACCCACACAGAGCACAAATACCTACATACATACACTAGAAACTATAGTTTAATACAGATATTCTTCTTCTCTCTCTCTCTCTCTCTCTAAACTGTCAGAAAATCAACGCAAGCAAGCGAATATAAGAAAGGACGCGAATAAAACATTATTTACCCTTAAGGAATTGAAAGCTTCAAGTACACTTGAGCGTTGAGCTCGCTTCCCATCCTGTCCGCCCAATGTCAAAGTCATTTTTGTCATTGCCTGAACAAAAAAAAAAAAAAAACCACCAAGCCCAAGGAGTTGAGTTTCTGTTTTGGGTAGTAGTTTATTTATTATTATTATTTTTTTTTTTAAACTTCCCTTGCTTTGTTTGTAGTCCTTTTGAAATATCAAAACGACTATACAACACCAGATAACAATATATCTATGCGAGAACCAAGAAGTGGGGTGGCTCAAGGAGCAAAAGCTTATCCTAAAGAAATATTATATGTCTTAAACATTATGCCCTAGCTCCATGCAAGGACCAAGAAGACATGTTTTGACAGCCTACTATGGGGTCCTTGAAAATCAACCAACAAAAGTGGTTTGTAGTTGGCGGTTAGCTTGGCAAAGCCTATATTTTACGTAAAGGCCCCATCTCAACAGTCCCATCCTTGACTGTAAAATAACTTTTATTCAAGGAACAAAACAACATCCGGTCGGAAGCGATGAGATGGTGGCAAAGTAAGATTTTTAGAGCACCATAAGTGTTGTATTTGTATTAGTGATGGGAGACAATACCCTATATAGAGGAGTCTATCTGAAACTAAATGACTTTGAATACAATTTTCCAACATTAGCATATTTTTTATTTTATAGTATAATTTTTTTTTTTGTTTTTTGTTGAGATCTTAAAATGGCTGGTAAGACACAACATGGCGCTTTACTGCTGCCATGATGCCATCATGTATAGAAATCACTCCATGAATAACGGTCTGTCTCATTCTTTTGAATGGCTTCATAATGGTGTCGCATGGAATTGAATTTATTTTTCGCTTTTTTTTCTCCTATTCCTCTTATAGAATTTTTTAGGACTTTTGGTGTTGCTGAATCATAATTTAATCTCAAAATCTCTGCTCTAGTTTTATGCTGGGAAAAACAAAGAATAATAATTGAATTATTAAATCCTAAACGAGTCTTTCTGGCCGTGAATAATACATTTTGATGCGATGCGGCTAACTGCCCTTGCTTACGGCCACGAGTATAAAAGTATTATACCATTTTAGCCTCCTTTTGTTTTTTTTTTTCCTCAGGGTAAATGTAACTATATACGTAGCTACTCTACTCGTGTCCTCCACTCCACTCTTGTGTGGCAAAATTTATGATGGTGTTTTAATGGCACTGCCAAAGTGATTTTTTTTCCTTAATAATTGTGGTAATTGTTGTGGGACAGAATCACACCATACTGTGTCAGCAACAGAAGGTGTGTCCCATTCGGACGGCTTCGGTATAATGAAGTTAATGAAACAGATTATTATGGCCTGGGTGTGGTAGTTTTTTTTTGTTTTTTTTTTTTTTTGTATGCAAAATTGCATTATTTATTATGATTTTCTTCTTTTAAATTTTTTATTTACTGAAATAAGGATGGTGATAAAATTTGCAAGCATTAAGTTAATGAAACAAATTTTAAAACCACCCAATTGCGCCCTGTTAAACAATTAGAAATTTTTTTAAATTTTTTAATTAAAAAAAAATAATTATTTGAAAGAAAGCGTTTTATATTGACTTAAAATTTAACAATTTAACTTTCATGAAATATATAACGTTATAAAAATCACCTAATTATGATTTAAAACTGTAAACTATATACATAATAAAAATGTAAAGGTAAATATGTAAAAATCTTATTTAAAAAAAATAAGACAGCAGTTAAGCTCTATGTATAAGATTTCATATTATTCTATAATTTCAATTACTTGTACATAAATAAATAATTTTAATAATTACATTACTAAATGTCCTTACTTAAAACTTGCTATAGAAAACACAAAGCAATTAAAAATTTGCACGTGTAACTACAAACACACACAAAAAAATCCTATTACATATTTTTTATCATTTTTACTTGCGAAAGGTAAGGGGAAGATTGGGGTTCGTAAAAAGAACAACCTCGGGATTTATTTCAATCAAATCTGATATTACGAAAGTAGAAAACACGAAAAAAGTGGGGCCCGCAATTCCATCTATCCAGAGGCGGCGCAAGAGTGTGCCATGTGTGCCACTGCATATAGCCCCGCGTTTCGAGGGGCCCCACACCACTGTTGGGAAAAAGTACCGTTACTCTGCAATCATGAAAAATAGCACAAGAACGAAATTTACAGTTCTTTGAGACGAGTTTACGTGCTTGGGAAAAAATGATTTAGTGGAACCAATGCATTTAGCCAGGGGCGTAGCTACCGCTGTATCAGCTGTATCAATGATACAGGGCCCCAAGATATTGGGACCCCAGAAGATAAAGAGCACCTGACAAGAAGTGAAAGTGTAGGTCAATGAGCATAATGATCTACAAAGGGCAATCGTACTTAATTAACTGCAAGGATTCAGAAATCATCTGTTTTTAAAAATAAAAGGAGAAAGATAACGAAGCGCTTTTTTGACAAGGTATCAGAAGATGAGAGAATTTTAGACCCGAAATCTTACTTTAAAGTCATGTGTATTATTGTTGCTTAGATAAACTAAAAAAAGATTTCTTAAAAAAGACTAATCAGTTGATTTCTGCGAGCAACTATAATTGCTTTAAAACACTGTTTAAAATTCGAAATTCAGAAAATTCATAACATAACAGAACTTGCAATATTATGCGTGATTGAATTGCTTCTAGTTCTCTAAAAGCTTTCACCTCCCCTGCATGCTTTTTTACGCTTCCGGTTACAACAATTGAAAGAAGCCTTTCCAAGCTTAAAAAATAAATTAAATAAATTTGATGGCGAAACAGCTCGTGGAGAACTAGGTCATAGAGTGGCTTACAACTCTCAACCATTCCTGAATGCGTGTCTGCTAGGAATGGAAAGGACCTACAGTTTATGGCCGAATCCAAACGGCTAATGTGGGCTGCACTTTTGTATGACAGGAGATACTCTTGGAGGTTTTGTCAATTCCTTGCAAGAGGCAGTAGCCGTTTTTTGTATTATTATTAGTTGGACGAGACTGGGGATCAAACCTAGACCTCCATAATGACAGTCCATCTCCATCGCCCTAACCATCACGCTGCGGCTATTACCTTCTAATGTTAATTAAAAATTACCTCAGAACTTTTATGGGCCAGGAACGGTTATCTTATTTATCAATCTTGTCCATAGAAGCCAAAAATCTTGAAAAATCTTGTTCAGCTATGGAAAATTGACTCAATAAATTTGAAAAAAAGGGCAAGAATAGTGTTAATTCGAGAAGTTTTCGTCCAAAAATAATTGTTTTTAAGTTTTATAAGATATACACATTTACATATATGTATGTAACATATGTACGAATTTAAAGTACCTAGATAGTTTGGTTATTTTTTTTAAACTAAACTTATCTTATATGTTCACGCACGTTTTTTAGTTTATTAAAAAAAAACCCTTAAAAGGCCTTAGTCCAGTATGGCAAGAAGGAAGGGCCCCAAAAAAAAATTGATACAGGGCCCCCAAAGGGCTAGCTACGCCAATGCATGTAGCAGTTATCTTCTTCATTCAATTACATTTGGTATGTTTTATGTTTCTGACTAAGTGAAAAAAGAGTATTTTATATTTGAGGGACAAAAAATAAAGGACAGTTTTAAGAACTTCAATAAATTTCCTACAAGACTGTATTTCAAAAAATTATGAGAATATTTCCTCTTTACCTAGTTTGACTTGATTGGGACCTGTAGGTACTTGTATTTTAAAGTAATTCCTAAAAAAATTTCAAAGCCAAAATAATTTTTTTTCTCCAAAGTCAGATTTAAAATTTTGGAGAAAAATTTCTGATGGAAAAAAATATATCTAATATTTTCGGTTTTTTTTTATGATTGCAAAGTAACGGAAAAACTAAAAAAAAAATAATGTAAGAATGTTTTTCGCTTCATCTCGATTAGAGCACTTTTTACAGATATACAACTCTTTGAAAAATACTAAAAACAGTTTAAAAATAAAGTTTTTACTTTAATTTGAACAGCGTTATATTTCAACAAATTCAAAAAAGAAGCACTTTCTAATTAATTCATTATGCAAAATTTTTGCATCGTAAAATATAGAAAAATATATATAAACTATAGAAAAATTAATTTTTTTTTGTAAATCAATATTTGGAAAAACAGGGTAATGACATTTTAGAAACTATTATATTTAGGTCTATATTATTAAATACTTAAAAAACTATAGCAATTTTTTTTAATGTAAGGGAATTTTATGTATCATTTTTTTTTAAGAAACCCGCTTCAACGATGTTTGATTTGTTTTTTTTTATAAATATACGAATAAAGTAATATTTTCTCAATAAATCAGACAGCGTCTTTCATTTTAAAATTAAAACATTTTATGTAAACATTTTTATTAAATTCTACAATTTATTTTATGGATAAATATAAAATTATTATTTTTATTAATTTTATTTATTAATAAGTCTGCAAACTTAAAAATCCCAATTTAAACCATAAGAGCAAGATTGTGCGATCCAGTCGTGCATTTTACTTATAATTTTTTTAGATAAGTGTTGGACTAAAGTAAAGCTATCTGTGTTTGTAAGCTTTATATAATTAAGAGGAGTTTTTTTTTCTGTTTCTGTTTTCTAGTTGCTTTTATAAAGTTTACAGCCTTTAACCATAAAGTAAAAGGCTTTTAAGTCCCCTTTGGCTCAAACAGACATACTCATACATACTTAGTTCCTTCAATATAATAACTTTAATTAAAAAAAAGTTTTTTGCTTTTAACTATATGCTATGCACGTTACACGTGAAGTTAATAATTAAATTTTTCCAACATGTGGTGTAATTACGTACATAATACAGCACACTGTTGAGAATGAAGAAAAAATTTTTAAGAAAATAGTTTTAGAAACTTTTGACTACCTAAAAAAGTTATCCCTATGAAAGGATGATATGCCTTTGGGTAAGATATGCATTCTGGTTTCTGGGTTTATAAATGCAAAAGTTTGTAGAAAACAAAAATTGAATACGCCCATAACTTCAAATTTGTTGACATATGTATGTAGTTCTAAAGACATATCTAATAACTTGATGACTTTCTGCTCGAGGAAGTACAATTTTGAGTCTCAGTTTTCATATTAGAGAAGAATGGGTGAAAAAAATATCCTTGATAGATCGCCCTTGTGCCACCTATAAAAACATGGATTACATATCGCTGTTGTTATGTTATCGGGAGAAAACTAATTAACGATGGATATGTTGATGGAACTTGCTTTTTAAGCCCTTTTCAATGAGATATCAATCACTTCAGTGGCATTTGTATATGCGAAGCAATGGCGCTCGAAAGAATTTAAGTGAGCTTTAAACTGGAACTGCAATTTACCCAAACGCGATGTATCACCATCACCACCTAAAAAGCTGAGGCTAAAGTTATAAAACAATGGCATCATAATGTGGGCTCAGTCGATCGCTTTTATGTAGGTTAATTGTAGTGCAAAGAGTCACAGAGCAGTGGGGTGGGGGGAGGGGGGGCGAGAGCGGTACAAGTTTTCATGGAATTTCAATAATTTTATTTGAATGTTTTCTTAAAAATTTTATATTACATATTTAAGTGACAAACATTTTGAGTAAATACTCTTTTGTAATATAGTTTTGGTAGAAGTACAGTCAACGCCGCTTATAACGATTTTTCAACAATTTTTATTAGTTTCTTGAAGTTTTTTTTTTTTTTTTTTTAACTGTTAATTGATTTTTTTACAAACTCTACCAATAATCAACTATTACATTGTTTTTGGAATTAAATTAACCCGAAATTAATATCTTTGTGTGTTCTAAAGATATTCGAGCAGAAAATCATTTTTAAACAATTTTGAACGGATTTTTTATTTAAAAAAAAAAAAACTGTTGGTTGATTTTTTTTAAGTCTCACCAATTCTTTAATATGTTATTATGTATAGAATGAAACTAGGCTGAAGTCGATAGCATTATTTGTTCTTGAGATATTCAAGATATAAGCCATTTTAAATATTTAAAAAAAAAATACTGTAATAAGAAAACAGCTGATTGAATATTTTTCTGAAAACCATTTCTGCACGTTATGGCCTTATTATCTGTTAAATTTATTCGAAGTCGATATCTCTATTCGTTTTCCATATACGAACGTACGGACACCACACAGAATTCTCTCTACAGATTTAAGTGACCTTGAAATATAGATACCTAAATGTCAAATTACTTTTAGATACTTTTAATGCCCGATCTTGTATAAAAATAAATTGAACACCTAAAAATAATTAAAGTTTTTTTCAAAAAAAGATGATGTTACTTAAAACACACGTTCAATTTTTCATAAGAAGTAAGAATCAAAAATATAAAGGACGATTCCCATATAAATTTTGTATGAAATGTGCTAAAAAACACAAAATATGTACATAAAATATGCACATAAAATGAGAAAATATTCGCTTAAAAAATGAAAATATGTTTTAAAAAAGTTATTAAGAAAAGATAAAATGCATGAAAATTTAAAAAAAAATCATTCTTTTATTAAAAAGTAAAAAAAAAAATACTAATTTAAAATAAATAAACTTTACTACTCTGAGTTGAAAATAAAATTTATAAAAATATACTTAAAATCTGATATAAGTTTGTTATGTATGAACTATAGTTTTCCAAATTCCTTTAATAAACCTTGTTAGCATATACCATAATTTTTTTTAATTTTCAGAAAGAAAACTTTGTCTATCAGGTCCCCTTTCACACAAAGCAATAAGTTTTTGGAAATTTTTTTGACATTTTCTTTTAATATCTTTAAAATCTCTTGTACCTTTTACTCACAGAAACAAAATATTAAGAGGTATTCTATAGTTCCTTTTAAGAGTATCTTGGTTAAACGCAACTTAGGTAGTGTGAAGAGGAATGTCAAAAAAATTTCCTCAAATAGTTCAACGAGGAGATTTTGTCCACCCACATCGTGCCCTTCTCACACAAGAACTGTAAGTTGCTGGAAACTCAGTTTCCTTATGCGAAAAGGAACTAGGTCTGAAAAAAACTCTTCCATGTACTTAAGTTTGAATTAAAATTTTGAACGCTTACATTTTATGCACTTTCGTCAAAATAATAAATTTATTTTTTTTTTTTTATTTTTTTTATTATTTTAAAAATATGCACGAAAAATATGCTTTTATTATAAAAATATCCAAAAAATGCATTTATATTAAAATATGCTCTAACGATTGAATGCCATTTTTATTATTTCGTAAAACTATCTTACATATTCATTTCCTTCTACGTTAACCAACAAAAAATATGTATTGATATAGAAATCCTAGCCCTGATGATGAGGAACCTCTCAATTTTAATCTTAATATCTAAAACTTTACCAGGCTTATTATTTCACAAAAAATCTATCTAAAAAGCTATAGTGACATTAAAAATCGACGAAATTTTGATTTTTTTGAATCTCTTTATTTTGTCTGTTTTAAAATTAAATTTTTAGAAACCCTAGAAAATGTTTTAAAACTGGTTTATAAGGACAAAGAAAATTATAATATAGTAACGAGTCTCCAGGCATCGATACATATTTTTCTGAATTTAGTGATTTTTTTTATAGATTAAAATATAATTTTTTGACTGACGAGTATTATACAGAAAGCAAACGATATATATATATGTAGGTATGTAAGGAAAAGTAAAGACTCAGACCTCTTTTAAATAAAAATCTAATAATTTAAAAATACAAATTGGAAAACCTTCAATTAATTACATGATTATTTAAAAGCTTTCTGATGTATGTGTTGCAGTAAAAAGCGGAAATAATGAAATTCTAAAATTTACCGGTAAATCCTAGAACAATTTTCACATATGCAAGTAGTAGCCGGGCCGTAGCATGATGGCTATAATGCGATGGACTGTCATGCCGGAGGTCTAGGTTCGATCCCCAGCCTTGTCACACTAATAATAATTAAAAAAAAAAAAAACGGCTACGTCCTCTTGCGAGGAACTGACAAAACCTCCAAGAGTATCTCTTGTCATAGAAAAGTGCTGCTCACATTAGCCGTTCAGATTCGAAAATAAACTGTAGGTCCCCTCCATTCCTGCAGACACAGGAATGGAAGTCACTAGGCCCTTGTTCTTCGTGAGCTATTGTGCCATCAAATTTATTTTATTTTTATGATGTACATATGCAAACAGTCAACATAATTAAAATTTCTACTTATTTCAACATGATGTCTCATTTCTAGATTATTAGAACACACACATTTTTCCTAATTCACGCAACTCTCTGGATTCCAAAACAATAATTGGTATGTCAAAGACCTTCTTTTATTTTTTTTGCATATTCCTCCCTTTGAATCCTCATCCAACACAAGCATCACTCATACCTCCATAGCTATTAAAATCTAGTTTCTGTCATGTTATATTCTTTATGCAGTACAAAATGATGAATCAAGTCAAAGCCAACCCTTATGCAATTTCAGCGAACGCTCATTTCTTTTGACAATACGAAAATAGAACAAAAAAGAAATCTTTTCTTTTGTTATTCAAAATAATATAGAAAATGAGGTCAAATCCGGACAAAAGCAAACGCAGTCAGTTTAATGCGAGTATAGGTTAAGGTCAAAGTCGTGATGATGATATTTTAGACTATTTTTAAATCCCAGTTCTAGTTCTAGACAGAGGATAAATCAGAGCTCTTGCTTTTAAAATTTTATATTGAAAATTTCCTTTTTAAGTATTCCTCGGGTGTTTGCAATTTTCTGGGGAAATAATCATAAAACAGAGAATGAATAAAGTTGAAATTATCCAGTTTTACTATACCCCGCGTGTACGCTAGACAATTCATTTTGTATTCAAAATGAGTCCTTTCTCAATTCAATTAGAATAGAATCATGGACGAGAATTCATTTTTTTTATCCATTTTTGCACTTAAGAATAAAAAATATGGATAATATAAAATAAAGTACTCAACTGGGTCCCGGGTAATTGATCTTATAGCTGAAATGGCTTAGAATTGCTAAGATTAATTTTATATTATTTAATCAGAAGGCAATGAAATATAAAGATTGGATTGCTGAATCACAATATATGTATATAAATAGAGGGATACACTATAGGAATTCGAGCGTAGAATTGATAATTTCTGGTGAAATGTTGTCAGCAATAAACTTAGCTCATGGGGCCGGTCCATGGTTAAAATTAAAACCATCACGCACAAACTGTTGAGCTTAGCAATAGAGATCGAAAAATATAGAGTTGCCTCATATAAAATAGACACATGGGGTAGTATGCATAAAAGACAGTAAATGCTTTTACTGCGGATTTTCTAAGTAAATACTAATTTTGATATGCATAAAAATAGAGTAAATACTAAAAAAAAATAAGTACTTACTTTAAATAAAAGTATACACTTTTTTTGGATGAATTTGTGTAGTACATACTTATTTGGAATGCATAATTTTTTTCTGCAGTAAATACTGCAAATTTTTTCAATTTGCTCTGGAGGAACTTGAAAATTCCATAGCATCTAATTTTTCTTGCTTTTGGTAGTTTTTTAAGGAGCAACACTAACAGACTTTAAAAGTCACAGATCAAGTTTAAAGCGCGAAAGGTCGTAAGAATTTAAAATTTGTAAAAAAAAAATGGAAATGCTATAGTAACAATGGCAGAGTACAACACGTACATACATATATACTCCACGTATAGTACGGTGCTAATACGAAGCGAAATTTTTCGTTGGTCCGAAATACTACAGCGAAATACCAACGAAAACCACATCATCGAAAAAATACCCATTAAAAGTGTCACCGATTGCAAAAAGCAAAAATAAACACACAAAAAGCACAGCACACAGTTATATTGCAACGAAAGAAACAACAAATAAAAACACGAATAAAGCTAAAAGGCCTTCCACACTATCCCACTGAGTATTAACACATGTCAAAAATGTGGGAAGTAAATTGTGTATAATAGTGTGGAAACAAATTATGAAATCACATCCCACACGACTTGACAGCCCATCTCACACAATTTGACATGTGTTAATACATGAAAAATTTTAGGATTGGTTCTAAAACCATAACACATTCTATCCCACTTGGGGGTTTGAGGTTATGGTGAATTGATTTTTTGGATTCAGGTGTGGAAGCAAAATATGAAAATCGTTTTCTTCACACAAATTTGGCAGTCATTCTATCACACTTTTTTTTTGACATGTATTAATACTCGATGGGATAGTATGGAACGGCTATAAATGTCACTTTTTCGTACAAAGTGAAAAAAAAAATGCCTTTACTTCTCCAAATAATCTGGTATACAATTATCTACTTGATGTTTACAATAAAAACGAAGTAATTTGTACCAAAATTGAAAAAAAAGGAGTATTTATTATGTTTTTGAGTTTTTACTTGAATGAATTTAGTATTTACTTAAAGTATTTGCCATTAAGTAAAAACTTTTGTTTATTCATATGAAACGGAGTAAATACTGAAAATTGGAGCATCTACTTAAATTTTAGTATTTACTTAAACTTTTTACTTTAAGTAAAAGTACTGCAATTTTATGCATACTACGCTCTGTCATGCTATAGAATTTCTAACAGCTTTCCTCAATGTTTCCAAAAATAATCATTCCCATCAAATTCATTTAAAAGTTTTCTAGAATTCAAAAACAAATTTTAATAACTCTCTTCGTGGAAGCCACATGCTGCAATTTTGATTAAAAATAAAAATACTTTTTAACTTGTATATATTTTTTTTTTACACAATAACATTTAAAAAAAAAAACTTTGCTTGTTTTTTTATAATATAATCAGAATAAAAATCTTTCGCAAAAAATATTTTTTTTTACCTGACGCATTGGAATTCTCCGTTACCTGTTTTAAAATCTGTCTGCTAAAATTATGTAAATATTGAAATATTTAAGTTAGGTACTTAAAGATTCTGACTTGTCAAAGATCGGATTTTCTAAAATATGATTTTCATATTTTAAGTTCATATACTGTTGTAAGCATTTTCAAACTCAAATCATTCCAATTCACTCTGTGTTTCTCAACATTCACATGTTGAATTTTGCAGACATAAATGTACATTATGTACGATGATGATGCGTCAATCGATCTACCAGAAAAATGAATTGAACAATCAAAACTTTTGATTGGATGTCTCAAATCAAATTGGATTTGTTATTTTTTTTTTTTTTTGAAATTATTATTTACCATTTTGACCTTCAGTTTGTATTTTTCAGAGCAAAAAGGAATCATTGAGTTTTACATCTAGATGGGTACTTTATTTTGTATTTATTAAATTTATACCTACATCAAATAAAATTGGGTTTAGTTGTAAAAGCAAAAGATTTGGAGATTGAAGATTCAGGATTGAAAGTGCACGCAACCATGATAGTGTCAAATTTCCAACATTCATATTATATCGTTATGACATCAGCAAAACATTAGCTTAGTAGGATTCTTGAATTTTTATACAGCTCGTACCTTTCCAATCATACCTACCAACTTTTAAGAAGATTCGGGAGCAGAATGTATAAAGCAAAAAAATCACATGAAATTCTTTTTTTTATAAATATCTACGTTTGTTGTTGAATGCACTCAACACTCATCAGAAATTGATTTTATTATTCATGCTTTTTCCATTTTAATCAAAAAATGTAAAATATCAAACAGAGAGGTAAATTATTTTATAAAATTCCATTTTGCTTACACACACATACAAGCACATGACGATAAAGTGTATTTATTATTTACTAAGGGTCAAGTTTAATAAACAGCGGATTTATATTTACTATACAAAGTAAATATGGCCACTTAAATATTCGCATTCAAAAATAATTTTAAAATATTATTGTACATATAACCTAAAAAAAAAACATGAAGTAAAATACAGAAATGTGTCGCACCAAATAGCTCTAACAATTCAAGGCCATTGTGGGGATAAGCATTGGGATGGTAGATAAGTTTATAAATTCAACAATACATAGTTAATTAAATATTTTAAAAAAAATTTATTATGTGTACTCATAAAACATTAATTTGGTTACTATAAGATGTGTCAGTAGTTTACAAATTTTAAATATAATCTTTTGACCTAAATGTCAAATTAAAAATGTACAGGATGATTCGAATACGGTGCGACAAAAAATTAGAGTCAAGACAAGAAAAAAAGCGTATAGAAAGAGGGTCTATTCCCCCCCCTTTAGCCAGGTAAAACAAATTTAAACAACTAACGTTAAAACTTACTTCTTTGTTAAACCAAAAATGTCTTCTTTTATCTTCTTTTTAAATAAAGTTGTTTTATTGAACAGTAGTTTTTGAAAAATTAATTTTCAAACTAAAAATTTTGAAAAAAAAAATTTAAAAATTTTGTTCAAATAAATTTTACGTTAGAATATTTTTGTTTTTAGTATTTGTTCCTCCTAGCCAAAAACTAAAAACCAGATGTCAAAATGTAATCTAGTTTTTGAGAAAATTGATAATAACAAAATTAGGTTTTCCTTAAATTCGACTTCCATCCATTATTTTGTTGCTCCATAGATCATATTTCTACTAATTACGTAGTAAAGAAGATTTTGTTATTTTCAATTTTCTCAACAACCAAAAGAAATTTGGGCATCCCGTTTTAAGTGTTTGATCGATTTGTATGAACGCAATTCTCCCTGAATTTGATTTTGAAGTGTCCCAATTCAAGTCATTGACACCAATATTTTTCGCTGCTGAAATTGCACGTGCGCTCAACTAATCGCAGTTACGATAATTTTCACCAATGCTCGGATACACATTATAGTGATGAGTTCATCTGTCGTTGAATTGAATTGGCAAATGGCCAGGTGGAATCGATTTCAAACCACTTTCCGAATCTCAGCAGTTCTTTGGAGAAAACTTCTGCGGTATCTAATATTTGCAAAACAAAAACAAAAGAGACACTGAATAGTTCAATTTGTTTGTTTTTTTTTTTTAGCGTTAAAATAAGTAGCTTCTTAGAAGGAAAAAAACGCGGCTAATATCACGCAGAAATAGAGAATTCACAGATTCACAATGATGAATATAATATAAACTATTTCACTCGAAAAATATCAGAAAAATAAAAAAAAATTTAGAAAGAACAAAGAATATGTTGAGCTGTCAAACTCGGAATGACCGCCTACAGCGAAAAAAAAAAAACAAACAAACCACGATCCATTTTTATTGAACTGAAAAACGAAATGTGCGCTTAACGAAATTTGCACAAACACGGGAACGATATTAAATGAAACAAAGCACTAACCCAGTCACTGCGATTGAATAATAATTCATAGGTTGAAAAATATAAAAAGTTGATAAATTTATAGAAATTTGTTCATAAATTTATTTTTTAGCTTATAAGTACAGTTAAGAAATAATTAAAAAAAATACTTTTGACTTTATATAAAAAATCTCATTTTTCTAAAATATCCAACAGGTTTAGAAGCATAATTAAATATGTTAGTCAACCTGAAAAAAAAATTGAACAACTAAATTTTAAAAGTTAATAATCTAATTCAACAAACAAAAAATATCCTTTCACATTCTTAAAAGAATAAGGAAAATTATAAAATTCATTTCACATAAGTCGGCTGAATACTTTCTGTGATTACCCCGGACAAACTCTATATATTATAGTAATGAAATGATATAGAATATAGAATTAATAAATCAATGTTATTATGATTGAAATTACACAATCCCAAATAAGGATATTTCATCAAATCATTAAGTTTGTTTCCCTACATCAATCAACTTGGTCGCATATATATAGCACCTTTTGTAGATATAGCATAGCATTAGTTAGCTCATTGCACTTTGATGTACCTACAAAAACAATCCAAATTGTTCCACTTTACTCTTTGAAATACCATCATTTGGTTTGTGGCCAACTAACGAATACCTACAATACAATATTGATCGATGCGGTACTCGAGTACAATGTGAAGTAGAGGGGCCACTGAGCCAGATTGAGCTAGTCTAAAGCTATCACCAGTCCTCTGTTTGTAGATATAGAATGATACTGTGTCTATCACTTTTAGTATCAACTTTTGCAGCCTAAATTGGCATCATTTAACACAGAATCTTGTATTGCATTTAACAATCCCATTTCTCGCAATCAAAAGGGAGGACAAGAGATAAAGGAAAATTAGGTTTAATTGTTTTGAATTCTAGTCTAAAAATGCATTAGGTACTTAGGCTCACTACGATTCATTGAATGTACAGTAAAATCTGCTTAAGAGAAACTGCAAAGTGTCATAGTCTTTCTTTCACTTAAGCGGATCTAAAAATTCCATTAAGCGGAGAATTAATGCTAGAAACAATTGTATTTGTCTTTTATTTATCTTTGAATTATGAAAATGAAGTTTTCTTTTTAATAAATGTCAAAATACGTATACCTCTTGAGCTATTTGAAATGTTGTTTTGGATTTTTGTTTGACAAAACAATTTGTTTATAAAATGTAAATGTAAACGTTTGTAAAATAAGCAGAAATTTCAAGTATCCCGGTTTTTCACTTAAGCGAGTTTCGCTTAAGCGGAGTTTTTTAAAAGTAATTGTTCGAAAAATACTCGGAGATGAAAAAAGTGTTTCAGATATGGGGGTATTTCTCTTAAGCGGGTTTCTCTTAAGCAGGTTTCTCTTAAGCGGGTTTTACTTTAGTTACATATATTTATATGTAACATGAGTTGATGCAGGCGTCTTTTTTGAAATAAAAATACTTATTTTACATACCCTGATAGGTATTGGAAGTTTAATTCAAAGAAGCTGAATTAAAAGCAATTATCGATTTTTCCTTAAATAATATTCTTCTAATAGGATAACATAACATAAAGGTAGTAAGCCATTTTTCATTTTCAATATCAAATCCAGCTTAAATGTAAGTGATTCTACTTAATATAAGCTTGGATATTATATGTATAAATACCTAACATAAATGTAAAACCAATGTAGATGTTAAAGCCCTGATTGATGCACATTGCCAAAACTCATTTATAATCCCTCTTCACAAGAAGAATCCACAGAATGATATCTCTAACTATGTACATCGTCACATTGCAAAAACATCTTCTGTTCTGAATATATTGGTTGTGATAAAATGGTTTTTCACTTTAATTTAAACAAATAATCTTCTCTTCTTATACCAACAACATGGCTTTTTAAGGATTATTACGAGTATGTAGGTAGATCACCAATTTAATAAAATTTTACTGTAAAACCTATAAACGTTAATGTTGCTATGACGCACCTATGAGTATAAGGCCTTTAATAAAAATTCTCATTGATCCTCTTGAAATTCTCTGAATCTGAACCACCTTTTCAGTTCTAAGGTATAGCAATACGCAAGGTACTTTGACTGTATGTCTTTAAAGACGCTTCAATCTCAATATAATCCCAATGTAAGATATTAGTAGATGCATATGGACAACTACTGACATAAGTACAAAATGTCAATCTGTAACGTACACACTCCAATGTTATAATAGAATGTTATGTGGCCCCTAAGGTCCAAACACCTGCTATATTTGGCAAGCACATATACCTGAGTCTGGACTGATGTGACTCATTTTTTTTAATGTTCGTTTCAAATAAGATTTTTACGGAGAAAAAAATGGAAAAGTTGTCAAAAAAAAAATGTTTGTAATTGAGTTCTTACGAAACCTAAAACGAAATATTTTTTTATTTTTTTGAAATCTGCCTTCTGCCACGCCCAATTTTCTTACGTTTTAGTTTTCTAATATGTCAATAGAAACTTTCGCCACGCTTAGTGCCATAAAAAAGAAGTATCTTTCGTTAAATCTTTTTTCTTGGAAGCCATTTGGTCGATTTGTATGTTTAGTTCAAATAAAATTTTTTAAGGAAAGAAATATTTGAAAATTTCCTGGGAAATTCGTTTTGTTTTTTTTTTTTTTTTGTATGAACTCACGAACTTTGTTTAAAGTTCAAACGATGGATTTGCGTAATTTTTTATTGAATATGCCCACTGCCACGCCCCCTTTATTAAATTTGAGTTTTCTAAAATTTAATAAAAATAACAAATAAAGCTATCGGCTTCGGCTCAATTTCATTCTATACATGATGATGTTATAAAGAATTGGAAAGAGGTCCGTCAAGCTGGGTCCACCACAAAACAACGAAAATTCAAAAATCTAACTATGCAGGAATTTGGGGCTAATTTAGTACTCCAATATCGAAAGAGCCCCAAATTCCTTCACCGTTTAGAGGCAAATCTAAGGCAGGAGGTGTGCAATTTCTGAAAAATTGACTTTAAATGGAAAAAAAAATATTAAAAATTAAAACAAGCATAATGCAATATTTATACAGTTATAGGTATGCAACAGTTTTCTTGAAAGTTTATTTGATTTTTAAATCAATTTCTTTAAATGAAAAGTTTTTGATAAATTAAATTTCAAAGTCAAAATTTTTGAAAAAAATTGTGATTTTTTTTTTTAGGTGTCACCTAATATTCAATGCTTTTTTCAATTCTTAGTCAAAATACTGAAAACCAGATGCAAAAATAATTTTTAGTTTTTAAGAAATTTTTTCTTCACATTTCCTGCCCAACAAAAGAAAAATACGGTTATTTTTATTTATTGGTATTTAGGTCTGTCTATCCGTGCAGGGTTTGGGCGGGGCTGCTAGTAAGTAGTAAGGAATAATTATTATGTAGGATCAAGTCTATGTCAAGCACTTTATCTATTTGTTATGTAAATCAGGGGTTTCGGAATAAAATACGATTTTCTTTCAGATTCAAATAGAAGTCCTAAACTTTGAACTTCAAAGTTTGTATTTCGACCTTTTACTGAATACTCCGTAATGGTCTTTCACCATAATAATATGCATTTTATTGGACTCCTCCCAGAATCAACTTCTCAATACGTTCCTAAATAATAATACCTACACCCCTTTTATTCTTATACAAACAAAAAGCGAATCACATTTTATAGATTTTATCAAATTCAAAATTTATGCCATTCATTTTATTCAAACATTCTCATTCATTCATTCATTCTTTTAATCTCAAATGGCTTTCAATTACTTTACACAAATGTTTCACAAAACCCCAGTTCGGCTCCAAAACTATATATTTTATGCAAAAACCCTTTAAATGTGAATCCATTTTCGGTAATAAAATGTTGGTATCCTTGTCAATATATCCTATATCCGGGCAGCACACATCGGTTATAATCAAAACGAACTACAGCATAGAATTTGCTGCACACACACACATACACACTGACACACCCAAACCCTATTTCTTCCCATCCAAATTCAATACTTAAAACCCTCGAATGAGGAATTGCTCTTAGCTTGGATAGGATACACTTTCGGTAGCTATACTAGGGGCTGGAGGGCAGGGATTTCTACAAGGAATTTTCAAATCGACCTTCGTTACTTTCTATGGGTCGTCCAAACATGGTAATCTATTAATCAGTCATCGAAATCTGTGCCATTATCGAATGCAAGAAAATGGTAATATATAGTATACGAGTATGAATGAATATATAGAGGGTCTACACCCCCCATAACCCCACAGGGAAAGAATTATGTTGCTTGGGTGCACTTGGTTGGGCTATGAAAACTTTACCTAGCCCAATACCAAATCCTGCAGGGCTATGTGTAACCGTTATTCTTATAAATTGCCAACTCGCATTACGGATGCTGTAGATGATTTACAAAATTTGCATTTTATTCCAACAAGAGCGAGTGCCCTAGTAGATTCATATTTATGGGATAAGCAGATAGAAGAAATATTATTACTCTGGGAGATTTTAAATATACATACTTAAGATATATAGCCATGTATAGAAAGTACAAGAAATATCAATATCTGTATTTTTGTTTTTTTTTTGCATTTTTTTTTTTAATTTTGAATTTTCCAGTAAGAATTTACATACTTCAGAGCTCAGAGGTAGGTACGAGGTATTTCTCTTTCACTTACTAGAGAAGCGTGTTTCCTTCCGGAATCAGATGGTGGTTTCAGTCGTAATACAATTTTACTTTTTTCTTCTTCTTCTTCATTCAAAAACCAAACAATAAGGTTTATATGTATACAAGACTAGGGGCATATGATAAGAGGCCATGTTTCGTAAGAAGTGGGCGAGCTTGGGCGGTGCTTGTTTTATTTTCACTCCCAGGTGAAACAAAATCGAATCAGTAATCGATTTGGAGAATCGTATTCTATTCGATTCATTACGCTATCGAATTTTGATTTTTTTTGGTAAAACTTTTTTCTTGCATATAAAGCACTCAACAACGGCATCACAATTTAGGGCTTATGGTATTTAGTAGACGAAAATTTACCAAGTAAGAAAAAGTGAAATTCTAAGATATTATAAGAGGTTAAGTAAATAAACTATGCCTTTAATTACTGAAGTTAATGAAGTAATACAGGGAATTTGAAAGTTTATTCTCCACAATTTATTGTTCTGATATAAAAATGAAATATATACATACCTACGTAATACGAAGAATTTAGTAGATTTGGAGTTTTTTTTTTTTGTATTCGTTTTCTCGTCGCATTAATATTACTTTTACAAGTGTCGTACAATTAAGATTTTATGCAGCAATTATGCAGTGCTCTCAAAAGATGTGTTTACAAATTTTGGTAACTTATACAGGGTGATTCGAATAAAATTGCGAAAAAAGTTCGATCATGTAAGTTGGTTCGAGAAAAAAATCCTGGGAAAATACGTCTATACTTTCCCTTCTTTTTCTACACAAAATGAATTAGAATCAAAAAGCATTAAATGAAGGGATCGGCCGAGACAAAAAAACACCTATGTTTTAATTTTCTTAAAACCTGGCTCAAGATCTATCTTAGAAGGGTACGACAGCATCTAACTGATGAGCCGAACTGTCGTGTCTGGGCGAAAGGCATTCACATTGGACTAAAGATCACAAAATTGGATTTTTTTATTTTCAATTTTCTCATATTGAGAATAGTATTTAATAGTAAAATTTGAACATAATCAATTTGAACAATTTTGTGTCTTTTTTTCATCAAAGTATTGAGTTTGAATTTGTATATGTAAATATTTTTATAAAAATTATCTACCAAACCCAAACTTAAAAAAGAATAAAAGGTTTGGATTTAAAAAAGTGTTTAATATTAAAGTATTGCTGTTGTTTTTAATATCTTCTTTTTTCTTATAAAGATGAAATATTTTTTTTCAGATAAAATAATTTTTAAAATTTTTTTAAAGGCAACATGTTTATTAATTTTATCTTTTTTTCGTTTTAGATTTTTTTTATTCAAAACATGTCTGGCTTTGAATGAGAGTTACAATATTTTCAATATTTCTGTAAAATTTTGTACTGATCCATCGAACCGCTTTTCCGTACTGAATGATCAAAGTCGTACAAATTGAATTATTGTTCCTAAAAATTGTGTAGAATCAAAATGGTAAAGAAACAAAAATAAGAGTTCGTTTAATTTTTTCACAGTTTTGAATTATTTAACAATAATTGAAGAGAAAATAAAAAATTTTACAAAACTTTAGTTATTTCTTTTTTCTTTTTTAATTTAATGTCGTTTTCCGTTGGTCACTCCTAGTACTCTTTTTTCACTCCATCCACACACCCAACACTCCAAAAACCTTCCATTGGCTGTTCGGAGTGATGATTTAGGAGTGTTTTTTCACTCCGGATTTCATTAAGGAGTGCTAGGAGTGCACTCTGAAAACACACATATTTTTAAAAGTATGTGTTGGATTTATTGCCAAAATAGTAAATGCTTCTTCTTGGGATGTTCTGAAATTGAAATTATTGAAGAGTTCATTTTATTTTTTACTTCTACATAGATACACATATTACGGAAGAGAGTTTTTCATATTCCATTGAAATCAAAAAGGAGTGAAACACTCTGAAAATCTAATCGAAAACGACATAAATCTTTTTATATATTGTAACTAATGGAAAAATTTGAAAAAATTGAACAAAAATTGATTTCCTAAATATAGGAAAATTCCGCTCTACACTCTCCCAAAAATATCCTTGTGATAAGCGTAGTGTTAAACTTAACCAGAAATCATTCACTACTAATATTTATTTATGGTCAGTAAGATTTGACTGTTTCAGTAAAGATCTTTTAGCTTTTGTTCTATATAACTTAAAAAAATAGCAGTTTAAATATTAATTACTCTTGTTGGAAGGTCATAAGCTGTTTGTTATGAACAATATTGTAAATTATGCCCAATAGATTTGTATATCACACAGACGAAAATATAAAGTATAATGTGATTAAGTCTTAACATTGGCTTTTCGTATTGCGAGTTGGCATAGTGGTAGCGTAGTCGGCTGGTATGTGGAAGGTCCCAGGTTCAAATCTCAGAAAAATCAAGCAAGTAAATTATAAGTTTTTTTCAATTAAAATAAAATTGTACACATTTCAGAATAAAAAGAGGCTGCTTCATAACTCCTATAATGGAAGAAAATAACAAAAGCAAGCACAAAAATTATCCTTGAATTGCAGGTTTTTTGTCACAAACAGTATTCATGCTTGGAGTTAAAAAATTCATTTTTTGGGTAGAAAATAAATATTGTTTGTAACATGCACTTTTTAGTTGCAGTTCGAAGGTTTTCTTTTTACAGGCAAGATTATAAGGTTTCCATTTGATGACTTAAAATATTGGTCACAAACAACTTGAACGCTTAGTGCCTTTTATCGCTTGTGGTAAACAGTTTTTTGCTTGTGGAAAAGAATTTTTTCTTTCAGTGTACGTAAGAAACAGAATACAGAAAAATTTTTGTCTCATGCTGTTTCTTACGCTTTCGGTTTCCACTCAACTTTTCACGGAGATTAAGCACTTCAAAAAATTACTAAAAAGAAACTGAACAAATTTTGGTTACCTCAATTTTTTTTGACAAGTTAGTGTATTTGAGAGTTGTTCAAACGGTTTACAAATCAGGATCAAGGCGTGTCAACAGATTTACAAAATAGCAGACTTTTATATAATCTTAACAGAATTATTTTCCATAGAATTAGTTCCCACAACTAAAACATTGGACGGCGAAATTATTTGTTTGACAAATTAGACTTAATCTAGTTGACCTTTTTTAACTAATTACTGGACATTTATATGGCAAACTTTTTATGTGATTATATCCCAGATAAGAAAAAGTAGGTAGGTACTAGGATTCTACACAAAAAAAAAATTATTCATTAAGAGCTGAATTTGAGAAAAACATACGCAAATCCATTTGTAAAAACGTGTAATATTTATACAGGTTTTTTTTTTTTAATATCTTTCGCTCTTACGAAAAAAAAGTTAATAGCTTTCGGTATAGGTTTGTTTACAAAAAACCATAATTTAAACTCTTTTTACCCATATAGAGTCTGGCTTAAAGTCAGGCAATTTTTTTCTTTATCAAAAGCTTGAAACAAAACTCCTATTTGTTTGTTTCAAATCGTATATACCAAAACCAAGTCATAAACATAGACGAAAACCCTTAAAAATTATTTCCCGGCATTCCATCTGAAATAAAATAAATTGAATGAAGTAAATAAAATAAGAACAACAAAAGTTTTTACTTAAGGTGATCCAATTTTAATGATAAAGTTTGTTACGTAATGGGAAATAAAGCCCACTCCGTTAGAAATAAAAGTTTGGTTAAAACCCCGAAAAAATGTAACTTCTTTATAAACCAAGTGAAAACTTACCCCACAAATTACCAGTTCGGCATTTTTTTCTCAACCCCCACATTGACTGTAATGTGAAGCATTTGAATCCTTAACACGTGTGAACTTATGTAAGTGTATGATGTCCCCACTATTTTACTACCCACTACGACTTCCCAAACATCCCAACGAATTATCTTAACGATTGTCAAACCCTTCCCCAAAAATTTAACGTTCATTCCCGGAATGAATCATATATCCTCCAAATGGGAGTAGATATGATTTACGAGTTCATCTTATCCTTCCGAATTTGAGTGAAATATTTATGTACGATACATGGAGTTTATAGGAAGAAGGTATTTATGTGTGTAAACTTTTTACTAGCTATAGGAGAGATAACTAGCTACGATAACTGCGATGTGAATGTGTGCTTTATCACTTTAGATGAGGGAATATCGCAAAGAATCGAGTTGAACAAGCAAGAAAATAATATGTGTATTATATTTATGTGATGGCATCATGAGAGACGGCACAAAAATTTAAGACACTATAGCTGGTGTATTGTGTATGTCCTTGGGAATAAAAACACAAAATCCATTTAGGGAATAAGAACGGAAATATAACTTTCATCCCCATCGATGTGCAGACACCATCCCTCAATTAATGTTCAAATCACAGTCCTTTCATTTTGCTCTTAACTGCTTTATACTGTTATCGACTTAGATTTATTTTTCTGTTGATATTATTCTCCCTGGATTTAGTTGTATAGAAGGATCATTGAGGATGAGAATAGTTAAAATGTATCTAACATATAAAGTGATATATACCATACATCCTTACTTAACCTTGAACACTTAACTTGAACACTAAGAAAAAGAAACATTTTCCAGCATCAGAAGAAGGCTATACAATATACATGGTTTTCGATAAATTGTTTAAAAAAATTTTGTGAAAATCAAAAATAGTAAAAATTAATTTTCTTAATTTCTACTTTTATCCGTAATTTTGTGGCTCCAAAGTTCGGCTGTGTGCTCTTAGCACCCGATAGATGAGATATTCGCAAAAAAAAAGTATGCAGTCAAAGAGGTCAGTAATTGGTCATAAAAGGTCTGTTAGTTTAAGAAATTGGTCAGGCTTTGAAAACTTTTAATCCAGGGTTGAATTTTTTCAAGGTCACTCGCGATTGTTCGCACCTCATTAATGGGATATTCGCAAAAATAAGTTTACCATTTGAAAGGCCGCTGGATAGTGATAAAAGGTCAGGTAATTTCAATAATTGGTCAGGCATATATTTTATTTAATAATTTTTAGAAGTTTTTTCAAGGTCATTACAGGGTCACAATCATGAACTTTTAGCACCTCATTTATGGGATATTCGAAAAAAGTATACACCATCTGAAAGATTACTTATTCCTTATAAAAGGTCAGGCAGTTTCCGAAATTGGTCAGCTGTAGGTTTTTAGTTATGAGTTTAACAAAAATAAAAATGAAACGTCATTGACCTTAACTTTGATTTTAATAAAAATTATAAAAAATAATCTTTGCCTGACCAATTTTTGGAACTAGCTGACCTTTCATGAGGATTCATTAAACATTCAAATGGCATAATTATTTTCTTTGAATTCCACAAATGAGGTGCTAAAAATACCTACGACCTTGAAAAAAAAATTAATTTTAAAAATTCATTAAAAAAATCTATATGGCTGCCCAATTTCTGAAACCATCTGACCTTTTATGGGGATGAAGTAACCTTTCAGATGGTATATATTTTTTTTCGAATATCCCATAAATAAGGTGCTAAAAGTATAATCTTGAAAAAAACTTTGAAAATTAATTAAAAAAAAAACCTATGCCTGACCAATTAGTTACTAAAATTACCTGACCAATTGTTATCACTATCCAGTGGCCCTTCAAGTGGTATACTTTTTTTTTGCGAATATCCCATAAATGAGGTGCCAAAATTCGCGGGTGACCTTGAAAAGCTTCAACCCTGGATTAAAAATTTTGTAAGCCTTAAAAATTTCTTAAACTACCTAACCTTTTTTAACCAATTACTGACTTTTATGACTGCATATGTACATTTTTTACGAATATCCGTTATATGGGGTGCTAAGATCCCACAGCCCCAAAGTTTCTATTTCTTATTCAGGCATCCATTTTTAAGTGTTTGACTAGAAATTGATTGAGCATTGAATATAAAAACAAAGAGCGTACACGAACCAATTTTGTATCAAATGAAAGTTGAAGTTGAGCTTGTTATGTGGATGATATATTTTTAAAATCGTCTAAGGGAAAGTCGAGATATTTGAGCTTGAAGTTGCTGATTGCAAAATAAATATTTTATCTTTTTTTCCAAATAATTTTTTATAACGTGAGAAATAAATGACGTAGAAAAGTGATTTTGATATCAAATGGAAGGTAATTTTTATTGTCTATAAAAAACTACTAAACATATTTTGCTATTTTAAATACACTTTGAGATGATAAGTTTTAACTTCACGAGAAGCAAATGTTTTCACGTGGTCTTTGGAAAAAGATATTATATGTATCAAAAAATTCAGTGATGACATATAATTCTTTTTAGCTTATTTGGTAATTCTATATAAAATTAAGTGTTCTTAATAAAAAGAGTACTTTATAAACAAACAAAGATTCTTCGAAATGCACTTTAATATGCTTGATGAAGCATGAATGTTTAGATGCACGATTATTAAAATATATTCCCTAATATTTTAAGATATTTTCAATTTTTTAAAATGTACCGTTATATTTTTTTCCATATAGTTAACTTTTTTTTTAAGATTTTGCTTTAAGTAAAATATATTTTTAGGATAAGGAGAAGAAGCTTGAAAAATATACCAAGTCTGTATTTTTTGTTTTTACAAAAAATAGTTAACTAATCTATTTTTATGGAGAAAACCGCAAAAAAATTGTTTAAAAATCACATTTTCAACTTTCAATAAAAGATTTAAGGGATTGACAAAAAAAAGTTCAAAATCTTGTTTAAAATTGAATTTGCAATTATTTAAGATGCTTCGGAGCTTTTCAAAATGTACCGTAATATTTTTTTTATTTTTTTTTTTGTTTAACGTAATTTTATTTTTTCAAACACTGATTGCAGGAATTTCTCAACAGTTAGAAGAGGGAATAATTCCTTAAATACTACTTTAAACTAGCTCTACAACCCTACCCAATTTCAAACCTATTACCAAAATTATAAAGTTTTGCACAAAATTCTTGGGCTATTATAAAAAATTATTTGGAAAAAAAGCTTAAATCTTTATCTTGCAACTTCAAGCTCAAACATCTCAACTTTTCCATGGATGGCTTTAAAAATATTTCAAGGCTGTTTCACAATGCAACGAGGAAACGAGACGTGAACGTGACGAGAGCTCGTCGTAGCTGTCAAACCAATTTCAAGCAATGAGAATATAACAGAGTATTCACAATAAAGCGTTTCTCGTCGTCCCGTCACGCCATGATTTCGAAAAATTGAAAAAAAGACGCGACGAGACGACGATTTTCATTTTGACAATTGAGAAGAGGACACCGAGCGTATCTGTATTTGTATGTTTATTTATTAATTGTGTAGATAAATAAATAAAATACCGAAAATGGCGAGCCAATATGTGTTTTTATTTTGTGACTAATTAATTTTGTCTTCATTAACATTCCCACCGTCTTCTTCTGCTCACTTTTGGTTTTTTTTGCCTCTTGATTTTTTGTAAATAAACACTCCCAAAAGTACTAAAAGCATTTTTTTTAACATTTTCATTTTCTTTTTTTTTTTTTTCAAATTTTGTATTTTATTTCCCAATTTCACTGACAAACACGAATAATTCTACTCTGTCTCTGTGAATAACTCGCTGCATTGTGAATTGAGGAACGATGTTACAACGAGAAAAAGATGAAAGCGTTTCTCGTCACGCTGACGTCTCGTTTTCTCGTCGCATTGTGAAACAGCATTCATTCATGTAACAAGCTCAACGTCATCTTTCATTTGACACCAAACTCGTTCAAATACACTCTTTGCCAGAAATGGGCACTTCCCTTTGAATTTTTACATTTATATGACATCTCTAAAAATAATTGATTTCTGTTCTTAAAATGAATACAGTAAGCTATACGTACAATTTCCATAAGTTTGACCATTTTAATAAAGTGACAGTGAAAACAAGGTACAAAGGAAATGACAGGTTTTACCTGGAAATTCAAAGTTTTTTTCTTTGCATTGTCTGAGAAATGTATCTATGCCACGTCCTGTTAAAATTATGCAAATGATTTGCTTGCTAATATAGTTTCAAATTTCAGCTACATTTTATTTGCATTGGAGACGTTTATACGCATGTGTATTTACAAATAAACTACATATACCAAAATTAAATAATTAAAAACCTACATATAATGATGTACAATATTGTATACTGATTTTGTTTCCTAATTAAAATAACAAAGTATCTACCTTGTTTTGTTATGTTATATATGCACACACCTACACATTCTTCGGTGATTATAATCAATAAAATAAATATAAGACATAAATGAAAATAATTTCACAGAACAAATTCAACACTTTTTCTATAAATCATGTTTGTACCTACCTAATCCCTATAAGATAACTTTTACCCTCAAGAATACGAAATAATTATGTATTTCTTGTGCAGACAAAGTTCTTTCATACAGCCGCCTTCTTCGCCTAAGAGAATTAAGTACATTAAATATAGAAATTGAGGTGTGAGTAATTACAGCCAAAGCTACCACATCTGTAATATACTAAGAAAACTTGGTTTCTTTTCGCTGTTTCTTTTGGTATTAATGATTTAATTAAACATAGCCTAGCCATGCTTGAGGTTTATTTCTACATATATACATACCTACCTATACATAAAAAAAAAATATCAGATGCTCAAAATCTTCAATAAGAAAGACAAAATACCAAAATAAATCATACAAAAATCAGGATTATATCCTACGTACTTGCTCAAGTTAATATACTGGTACCTTAATTGAGGTTTTTTTGAATATGGATGTAGGTATGGTACATAATTGAGTTAACACCATATTTACATCGTATCGAATAATTTTAACAATCAAAAGAATTATAAAGCAAGCAATAATACAACTTGCTATTCCCACATATATGTAGCTAGTTCATATCTTATATAACAAATAATTCTTCAGCAAGTAGCTTCGAATTATTTTATGTTTTAAATAATTACGTTGCACGAAGACCGTATGAAAATAATTTTTTTTTTTAAATAAAATAGAGGGAGGACTTGTGTAGTGATAAAATGGAGTTGAGTTTATAAACGAAAATTTGTTTATCAGTATCGCAGGGACATGCGGGGCTCTAATCCCCCTTCCCCATTAAGATAATGAATATTAATATTAATTTTAAAAACTATCTTCGATGTTAAAATTTTTCTTTAAACATGTCGTTCGTCAATTCAAAAAAAAAAACATTTCAATACTTTGTTCAAAATTAACAAAGAATACAAATTTTTGTGGTAGATTTCTCTACCAACTTTTATATACCGTTATTTCTCAAACTTTTGTTTTTGATAAGACACCCCTTAAATCAAAAGTGTATGCCCTACAAAAAAATTATATATAAAGAAGTACTAACATTAACCTGTTACTTTATGTAAGAGGCAGAAAAAATAATTTTGAAAATATTTTCTATAGACTTTTTTTCCATAATCTTTGAATGATGTTTTTTAAAGAGATGATCATATAATAAAAATCAACAAGAAAATTAAGAATATCTGCAGTTGTTCCCGAGGAAAAAAAATACGTAAAAAGTTAATAAATTCCGTAAAAAAATGTATGGAACGACTATGGCTTTAGAGGGACGGGTTAATGAGGTCGGCCAAGTTTTTTTTTTTTTGGTCTATAGACATTTACTGTAGGGCATAAACTTTTTATACAAGGGCTTTCTGATCCAAACAAAAAGTGAGTTTGGGAAATAACGGACACCTTAATATGCATGCACAAGCAGTTAAAATTTATTTTTTCAGTCAAAATAATGAAACGAAGTTTTTTTTATAAACACTGAATATCATACCTACGTTACGAGGGTTATCTGGGTCAAAATTCTTGACAAAATTCTGTTTTTCAAAATTCTGCTTTTCAAAGTTTTGTTCTTCAAAATTTTGCTTTTCAATGTTCTGTTTTTCAAAATTCTTTTTAATAAAGTTCTGCAAATAATAACAAAAGTTTTAAAAAATAAAAAAAAACATTTTTTAAACTTTTTTTTTAATTATTTGCAGAATTTTGTAAGACAGTGTATTACAATTTCAAAAACTATATATTATGTATTTGTTAAAAGAAATAATGTTATTTTTTATTTTTTTTTTGTCATAGTCGTTTTAAAATGTTGGTTGCTCAGAGGTTTTTTTAAATCTCTAGAAAAGCTCTAATTTACTTTCATGTGAGTTATGCAGCAGTAATTTGTGCACTATTGGCCTTATTCTTAGAGTCTATTCGGAGTAAAACAATCAATACACATTTCAAATAATCAAATATAAAAATATTAAAATTTTTAATATAACAACAGTATAAATTAAGTCTAGGTATTTGAATACTTTATTTTTAATAGACTCTCGCAATAAGCTTCTGTATTGATGCACTACGTATCAATCGGCAATGTAGAAACACCGTTCGAACAAAAAAAAAAAACAATAGAGAAAGTATGCAATTTATTGTTATCAGGACTTTCCGACTTTTCTAGCCTAAATTTCCAATTTTTATCTCCACAGTATATTTATCTGGTTCAATACAAATCCAAGAAAAAAATTTCCATCCAATTTGGATGATCTTTAGCTGAGTTATGCGCGTACGAAAAAAAAACTAATTATGAAAGTTTGAAATTTCAATATGTTATTGCAATTTTACGATTTTGCCGTTCGAATTTTTTAATTTTCGGTAAAATTTTCAAATTTTCGGCTCCATTTTATATTAATCTGGTTCAATACAAATCCAACAAAAAAATCTCCAACCAAATCGGATAATGCTAAACCGAGTTATGCACGTACAAACACAATTTCATTTCAAGGTGTTCTAACGATTGTCCCAGTTTTTGGGTCTAATTTTCTGATTTTCGATCAAATTTTCAAGTTTTCGGCTTCGTTGTATTTTAATCTGGTTGAATACAAATCCAACAATAAAATCCCCAACCAAATGGGATGATGTTAAGCCGAGCTATGCGCGTACGATACGAACACAAAAAGGGATTCATTTTTATAAATAAAAAATAAATAAATTTGCTGGCACAACGGCTCTTGAAGAACCAGGGCCTTGTGACTTGCAACTCTCAACCATTCCTGTGTGCGTGTCTGCAGGAATGGAGGGGACCTACAGTTTATTGCCGAATCCAAACGGCTGGTGAGCAGCACTTTTCTATGACAGGAGATACTCTTGGAGGATTTGTCACTTCCTCCCAAGAGGCAGTATCCCGGAAAAAAAAAATTTAAGGCGGAAGCGGCTGGTATTGAACCCAGACCTCTGACATGACAGTCCATCGCACTAACCATTATGCCTCGGGCATTTTTATATATGTATATAGAAAATTACAAATTGATAGATGTTGAAGTCTTATCTTTCTGTTGTTTTTCGTTTATTAATACGGTGGTAAATATACAGACAAGAATGAGGTCAAGAGCTTCAAACAATATTTTAAAAAAATCCATTTCAAAATGAACACTATATTTTTTAAAAGAAAAATTGAAACAGATTTTCATATTAGTAATCCTCTTACGTGCTCAAAGGAGAAACATTTATTGGGGGACAAATTTCTTTTTTTTTTTAAGAATCTGCCGTTCGTAATCGAATGCTATTTGTAAATTTATAAATCAATACTCAGGTCACAAGAATTTAGGTACCTACTTAGCCTTGGTTATTTGCTTTGTTATAAAGTATAAAACAAAATCTTAGTTTGACCAATTTTATTCTTTTATTGTCAAATGTCATTTTCGTCGTCGTCATCGTCTTCGTTCTTTGAGTAATGTTAGGCCATTTATAATGTCAGTCAACAATAAATAACTCATAACATTTCTGTGAAATTCTACACGTATAGCCGCCCGTAGGACTCTTGAAAACCAAAGCAAACGCTAAATGACTGAACAAATGGGCCCAATCATTCGAGTATTCAAGGATTAGGCTCTTGTCTGCCTTTTATTTCTCAGAAAACCTTTATATTTTGTATGTGAAAGCAACCATTTGCTCGTTCTTTATTTTTTGCAATAAATTATAATAAAAAAAAATATTGGTAGGTAGGTATAAGAGAAAACACTGGAAGGAAATAATATTTCAGGAGTTTATCCGTCATTTTGTGTTGGAGGCACATAAATTTAGCTGTTGTTGTTATTAAAAGAGGAGACATATGTTTGGTTATTATGATGATATATTCTTCGGCTTTTTTTTTTCTGTTTAGAGACGAGGTGATTTTATTTAAAAGCATAAATATATTCTGATACTGTAGGCGTTCTCGAAAATGATTTGTGTATTAAAAATGATAAACTTGTAAGACCTGTAGTCATAAGTTCCTATTTTATGAGCCGTGTATTTTTGAAGGTGAGTAGGTACAACAAATACCATCACCGTTCAGTCAGAAAATTTAACCAGAAAATGTTATTTATTGTATTTCCCAGTGGACCATTTTATAATTTACTTCTCGTCATAGCCTTAACCAACGTTGAATGATTTGCTTAAAAGAAAAGCTTTCTAAAAAATTGCACACAAATTAAAATAAAGAATACCACAGTTGCACACGTGGTTTTAAAAAAAATCATTTAAGTAAAAGTATATTTGTTTCAACTCTCAAAAACAAATTTAAATTTAGGGTATTAATATGTGAGTACTGATTACATTAAAATAACAATATAATACCGTTATCAAGGCCCATGTCTTTATCTTCTCTTTGCATGTAAAATTGAAAAACAAATTTCAAAATTTATTTTGAAGCTTGCGCTGTTTTATAAGATATTGTGATTTAATGTGTTAAGCTATTGCCTTCATAAATAAATAAATTGAAATTGAAATTGAAATTGAAATTGTAAAATGTCATGGCGGCAAGATTGAAGGGGCGGCAAAAAATTATCTGTTTTTCATATTTGCTTTTAGATGGACGTTTAAATTTTTCGATGTTGATTTCTTTTTGAAAATAAGAACGCAAACAGATTAATTATATTCCTCCCCTGAGGCTAGAGGAGTACATTTCCTAGAAGATGAATTAATATGGAAATGCACTTAAATACGCAAAATTAAAAAAAAAAAGATCTACTTGGGTAAAAGCTCAAAATTTTGTTTTCAAAAACTTTGAGTTTACAATTTAATTTCTCAAAAAACTATTCTTTTCAAAAACCTGATTGAGAAAACAAATAAAGGAATGGAATATTGAAATTCAAAAAGGTATTTTATGTATTTTCATTGATTTTGAATAAACTTTTTCCAGAAGGTACAATTTTTACCCATGCAATAATTCTTTCCTTAGAACGATCAAAGGAAAAAATCTCTTAACTAAAATGCATTAATAAGATGACACCCTGTATGGATAAAATAACGATTAGGATTAAAAATATAAACTATTACAGTTTACAGATCAGAACGTGTAACAAAAGCAATAGAATAAAATTGAAATAAATGAAAGCTTTAAATACAAAATTAAAGTAAAAATACAAAACTAATTTCAAAGAGCCTTCGACTTCTAGAAGGCTGCGATCTTGATGATCGCATGCATGTAAATAGCTTTAACTACGAAAAACATGAGATTTTTTTTTAACAAATAAGATGCTCCGAAAATAGAGAAGAATTTCATAAATTAAAATAGAGGTCCACTGGGGCGTATATGTAATTTTTTTTTCAATTGTAACAAGTTTTACTGCAATTTTTATTTTTAAACGTTGAGTTAGTTTACGTTAATTGAAAAATAAATTTTAATGTACCCGTTTACTGTTTTTTTTTATTTATTTAAAAAAAGTGGGTTCGGTAGGGATTTCGCGGTGAAACGCTAATTCAATGTAGGTCACGGAAATCAATTTCGTTTACGAATTTGATTCGGAACGGAAGTCAGATCAGGGGTGATTGTTTCCTTTTAAAAATAAAAATGGTTTTTTAAATATTTTAAAAATATTAATATCAATGGATAAAACACACATAACAAATTTTGGAATACAAAAAAAATCAAAAATTCGATATTTCAAAAAACGGATAGATATTTTTTTTCGAAATTAAATTTTTAATTTAACACAAATAAATACTAATAAATACTTCATTCGAAGAAACTTTTATTACAAGAGCAAATTTGTGCGATCCAGTCGTCCGTTTAATTTTTAATTTATTTGATTATTCAAAAAAAATTTGATACTAAAATCTGAAGTATATTTGATAAAAAAATTATAGGTCCTATTTTCTAAAAAAATCGATTTCTCGTTTTCATGATTTTAATTTTTCAAACACATCAATCATATTCTTTTTTTTTAAATATACACAGTCACCGAAAACTATATGGGTTCTGAGGTCATTTTAAGTCGAAAAACTTAACAGATATCGCTTAAATTTCGACTTTATTACGGTTTTATGGTATTTGATATCATTTCTTTTAACTGGGTCTAACTTTCCTAAACTGCAACCGATTCATGTTTTCTTTTATTTCCACGAGATCATAAGCATATTATACCCGCTCTTTAATTTTTTTTCTATGCGGATGATGGTTTTCCTGTAATTTGTTTGACATTTAAAGATTGATTTTTTGACGTTTATACCTTTACAAAAAAAACTTTATTAACCCATTTTCGGATAGCGTTGCGAAAATGTAACGTCATACCTAAAAACTTCTGGAACTTAACTGATACAAAATTAAGATAAACATAGTAATGAATTATCTAATCGACCTATTTTTGGATTTTTTTTCAAATATTTTTTTTCGTGTTAATTTTTCACCTTCAAAATACGAAATTTTTGAAATTTTGAGGTAGCATTTTTGAAATAATTAAAAAATTGCGCTTTCAAAACAGATAGAACGGCTTTTTCTCAAAATATTGTGTGTTTATGTTTATAATATACCAATTTTTTAAGAAGCATAATTTTTGATTGCATCCTATCCAACAAAAGGATGAGTATTTTTTAGGTCAATTGTTTTTTTTTTAATTTTTGTAAGGTTTTTGATTTTTATATTTGTAAGGGTTGGTTTGAGAAATTTCAAATTTATAAAGTGTTTAGGTAATTTTGGTCTAGATTAAAAAAAAATTAAATAAAAAACAAAAAAAGATTTTTGATTTTTTTTTAAGTTTTTATTTGCAGTTTTTGATTCTTATTTTTTTTTAGGTTTGTTTTCAAAAACTTTAAACTTACACAACAAATAGATAATTTTGGCCTTTATTTTCAGAAAAAAAAAATATTGTTTGGGAAAAATGCGCCTTTTTATTTTTTTTTTTTTATTTTTGAAAAAAAAAATTAATTTGGGAAAAATTATTGTTTTTTACAATTTTTTAATTTTTATCTTTTGAAGGGTTGGTTTAAGAAACTTCAAATTTATACAGAGCATACATAGGTAATTAAAGTGTTCATTTTCGGAAAGAAAAATAATTTTAAAATTTTTTTTTATTTTTTATTAATTTAAAAAAAAAATATATTTTTTTTAGGTCAATTTTTATTTTTGTTTTTGATAATTTTATTAATTTTAAATAATCTTTTCATTACAAAGTGTAAAAGTATTCATATAGAGTTCATGTAGGTACTCCATGCATAAGAAGAAAATTTTATTTCTATAATTTTGATGCTCCTTTCGGCGAAGGTTGCGAAAACGCAACACGAATTTTTTGGGAAACCAAAAGCTTTTTCGCCGGAAATGGGTTAAATATGTATCGTTTTTTTTTATTTTTTTTTATTATGCAGGTATTTGTTTTCGTAAAAATACTTATCATTAAAAAAAATGGAATATGTATTTAAAATAATTTCGTTTTAACGTTTTTTTAATGGTTTTACTAATTTTTTTCAACCGCTTGCTCTCTTTTACACTTAATATTTTAATTTTCTTGAAGTTCCTTTTTTGTTTTTATTTTCTTAATCATTTTAAATATATCTACTCTTTTTTTTCATGTTTTAAATATTTTCAAGAGAGCGTTAGACTTTCCTAACAAAAAGAAAAATAATACTCTTAATAATTTAATAATGTGAAATAGAAAATAAGTCGAAAAAGAAGCGAAAACGAGAAAGCTAGTTATTAATTTTTGTTTCGACTTAAATTAAACTCAGGAATCTATATTTTTCCTCTGCGGTGGCGGTGACTGTGGGGTGCCCCTGTATATAGTATGTATCTTCATTTAGTAGGTACCCCTTGACGCAAGGCTAATGACACATGGCCTCTTTAAAACTGTGTTGTTGTCAATCGAGCTTAATTTTGTTCTCGCGGAGGAATTGTTAAAATTGAATTAAATTCGTAATATTTGGCCCGCCTCTCTAGCTGTTATTAGTTCTGTAAAATGGATGACACTTTCAAAAAGAGAGTTAGGTCAGTAATATTGTAGGATAATCTGTTTTCCAAAATTCTAAAATTGTTTATCAATTTTTAAATTAAAAATTTAGGTTTCAAAGCCGCTTAATTTACTTAGCAATAGAAAGCAAATTATTAAATTAGGTCAGACGAACATTCGCTTTACAATTTTATTCAAAAAATTGCAACTTCATCTGAAACACTCTCAAGCTTAAATATTACCCAGATACCCAGACACGTGCTTGTGCAACATAGTCTTGCGGATATTTATTATTATTATTTTTTTATTTTGTAATTTTTCTTCATTTCTTTGTGCTGAAAAAATTATTTGTAAGGAATTATACAGTTCTATTTTTTTTTTTCAAAATAAATCCATATTACACTAGCTCTCAGTTCACTTTATCCCATACACAGAGCTTCTAAAAAAAAAACGTTTCCAGACGAATGCAGTTGTTGTAGGACACAGTGAATATGGATGTGTTGGCCTTGTAATAAGTTTTTGCAGTACCTACATTTTCCAGAGGATAAAGTTTTCACCAAAAACTTTTGGGTTTTAACATGCTGCAAGGGCATAGAATAGAAGGATGCGGTTAAACAAATTTCCCAAAACCATATCTCGAGCAATATTCCTTTGGTATATTTCTTTTATATTTCTGTGGAATGGAGTACCAAACTACAGGGAATGGGTTTATAAATCTCATCGTCTTCCGGAGCAAAAAAAAAGATTAAAGTTTCTCTCTGATGGAAGTTTGTAAAGGGAAGATTTGGATTACATAATAATATTTTCAGAATGTCGGCTTAAGTTCCTTTACCCACAACCTATATGCCACACCTTTTCGTAAAGAATTAATCTGAAAAGGAAAACTGTAAAAGATAAATAGCAAATAATAAAAATACATTAACCTAAACAAAAAAATATGTATCAAAAAAAAGATTGTATTGGGTTTAATTTTTTTTTTCTATATTGAACAATTCATTGTAGGCGTATTTAAGTTGAAATATTTTATTCAAATGAAAGGAATAATTTAGCACCTGTACCGAGAGTTCCTGGAAAATATTTTACTCGTGTTTTTGTTTAAGCTATTTATAGATATTTTGTTAGAAATGCTAATTCTATGAAGTTTCACTTAAATATACGTATAATACTTAGAATTTGGAAGAGTGCTACAAATAAAAGATAATTTTTGTAAATCTTCTTTCAAATTTTTATTTATAGTTTCCTTATAAAAACAGTGGGAATTCATAATAATACTTTGAAAAAGAAGTATATTAATAGTTTATTATAGAGAAAACGGTTTTATCAAAATTTATTTGAAAGCCCACTGACCTAAGAATATACAATACTTATTAAATGACTTCATGGGTTGTATGTCTTTAAAAAAAAAAACAAAAACAAGCTTTAAATCATGAAAAAGGAACTGCATTTAAATGATCAAAAAATTTCACATCATTTACTCAGAAGTATAATCCAATTTAAACCATCCATGTAGATAATAAGGTATGTTTTCCAACTGATGTCTACAAAAATTACTCTCTTTTATTTTTTGTTCTTATAAATGTGTCTCAAATTTAAAAAAAAAAAAAAAAAAAAAAAAAAACTTTTTACGGAAAAACCCTCATATTTTTTTTAACCTTTACATCTATCCTCCATTGCTTCCCCTTGAGTTCCGCTCAATAAGTCAAGACATGCGTGAATATTTCTATACCGCACGTAGACAATACCATACTACTTATAAGTATGATTCTAAACACGAAGCCATTTCAACCCACGTCCTAAATCTATTTACACTCGTATGTTCTTTGCAGCTTTACGCTAGGCTGACTAAAGGAAATGGATAAGAGTAAGAGACTCTGATCTCAGCTCACCCCCTTTGTTCCATTAAATCCTTACTACGTGCTAAACAACAAAAATACAAAAAATTTCAATGCTTAAAATTGGAGTCCTATCTGGGCAACACATACCTACACTTTTGTTTTGTTAAAGGACTATAACATTAATAATAAATTTAAAAAAAATCTCATCCTACAACAATGATTTTCTTCAATAAAGAATATCAAGCAGACAAAATATATTTCCACACAACCACAAACAAAAAATAAAATAAATTGACACCAAGTATGAAGGTAGGCAGAAAAATATAAAAATTTTATTAGAAAAAGTCAAAGCTGAAGAAATCTTATAAAAAAAAAAAAAATACCTGCTAAGCCTCTCACGAGCCTATTTTTCAGCAAACCGGTAAGCTCAGATGCCTAAGGGATAAGTGAATTTCGCAGCACCTTATAACAATTTTCTTTTCTTTTCTTATCTTTTTTTTTTTTTTTTCAATTTTATTTCGTGGAATTTTTTCGTATTCCTTTATTCCCAAAAGGAAATTCAATAAAATTTTTTTTAGAACAAATATACCTACTACATACATAGATAAAGATAAAAATGGATTTTTTTTTCAATTTGGGTATTTGAAAGATTGAAATCAATAAACCATAATACATATTCCCCAAAACCAAACTTATTAAAAAAAAAAAAAAAAACAAATTTCTGTCTAAAAGCTGTACAAAAATCGCGTCATTTGCTTTACAGTATCAAGGCTAATTTGTATATTCTGTAACATAATGTTCTTCAGATAACTGTTCAACAATATTTCTTAGACAGCGAGACGCCAACAGCGGTGCCTTCAATCACCCAGACACCTGAAATCTGTCAAAAAAAAAAATCGCTTGCAATATTAACTCGGTTTTTTGATAGCTTTTAGGTGTCTAACTCACGTAAGGCCTCACTGTAAGTGTCTGGCAAGTGTCAAAATAAGTTGATGATACCACCGGCTACAACATATAAAATATTGAGCTTTGAAAAAATGACGTAATTTTAAAACATTTGTATGCACCATTTGTGCTTACCCATACCATAGGATAGGTCCTAGAAAATTCTTCTAAGAATTGTGTACGCAAATTTTGAAAATAACTTCAATGACATCAACAGCGTGAATCTATTAAATGTAAATGAAATAGATATTAGATATCTATATCCTTGCTGTATTCTTAAAAAAGAAAAAAAGAAATTACGCAATATATTATTATAATACAATTTCAAGTTGTATATAAAAAGGGAATCACGTCAGTTTTCATGTTGTCAGACTCTTTTACAGATTATTCTTGAGCTTAGCAGGTGTGGTCTCCCCTTTCTACTAGATGCCATATAATTAAGTTTTAATTAGAATTGAGTCAGCGTTGCCGCCCGTAATAAAATTTATGTGCCATATTTTCTGAAAAAACGTGCTAATTTTCGTGCCATATGAAAAAACGACAAATTCTTCTTTTATTTGAGAAAAAATGTAATCAAATTTATTACGGGATGTAATTCAACAAAAAAAATCTAAGGAAATCATTTGCTGCATTGTCAAAAAAATAACTGTTCTGTCCACTTTTTTTGGAATTTGGACCAATTTTCATTAAGTTTTGTTGAAATTTTCCTTATTTTAAGTTAAATAATGGAAATAGCCGTGGCGTGATGGTTAGTGCGATGGACTGTCATGCCGGAGGTCTAAGGTTCGACCCCCAGCCTCGCCACCTATTTATTTCAAAGAAAAAACGGCTACTGCCTCTTGCGAGAAATTGACAAATCCTCCAAGAGTATCTCCTGTCACAGAAAAGTGCTGCTCGTTAGCCGTTCGGATTCGGCAATAAACTGTAGGTCCCCTCCATTCCTGCAGACACGCACACAGGAATGGTTGAGAGTTGTAAGTCACTAGGCCCTAGTTCTACATGAGCTGTTGTGCCATCAAATTTATTTTATTTATAATGGAATTAAAAAACGTGCCATATTGAATTTTTTCGTGCCACTGATGTGCCACGAAGTAATTATAGTGTCGCAAATAAACACAATCGTGCCACTTCGGCAACGCTGAATTGATTTCGTTCAAAAGAAATTTGCTCTAATAGACCCAAACTGGCAAATCCGATTAATTCCAGACGTTCGCTGTTGAGTTCTTAATTTTTTTTTTGTGAAAAATAATATGTAATTTTATTCAGAACTGCGTTACACTTCGGATAATACTTAATAGGCACTGGTTCGCACCGTTGCTTGCGTCGTCATAAGAGAAAATTTCTCTCCAAAAAAATTACGAGTTTATAAACAAGCATTCGATTAAAAAGTGAAACTCTAAAATATTATATTTTTTAATGTTAATGTACGTTTTAAGCATGAAGGTGTCCACATAACCAATAACTTCAATTTAACATAAAATTTATGTTATGTGTTTGAATTCTAGTTAATAAACTAATTTATTTTGAAACTAATAACATGTTAATGACTGTTAATTATAATTTTTCTTCCAGCCTCATGAATATCTGGCAAAAAAGACAAAAAAGAAGACTTTTTTGCAATAGGAAAATGACTAATCAATCTGGGGCCTATAACACAAAGCTACAAGAAGTGCTTGTAATACAATTGAATTTGCTACAAGTGTAACAAATTTCTGTAACACGAAAAAACTAGTCGACTGGAAGTTTTACAAGTGTAGTGAAGGTTTACTACAAGTGGGAAATTGTGTAATTTTCTTATTTCTATAACCCAAAGCTACAAGTATAGCTAGCTAGAACTTGTAAAATAGTTGATGGAATCTTACATTATATTTTTCAATTTTTTTTTTTTTAATGCATTATGGAAGTGTTAGGCTCGCGGTATCGCTGCCAGACCAATTAATTTCAGCTTGGGCAGATACAAGCTATTTGTGAACCGAATTTGGATCGATTTTGACAACTTTTATTTTTCGTTGCATTGTGAAAATGCATTATGAAACTGTTAGGCTCGCGGTAACGCTGTCAGACCGATTGAATTATGTTTGGACAGTTAATAATTACTTATATATGGACTAAAATTAAAGCGGTTAAAAAAAAACTTTAATTTGTTGTTGCATTTTTAAAGTGCATTATAGAGGTGTTAAAGCTGCGGTATTGCTGCCATGTTGATGGAATTTAGTTTGGATAGTTACCAAGTACTAGTGAAAAATTTTGGAGCGGTATAAAAGCCTTTTTGTTTTTGTTTTCGTTGCATTTTAAAAGTGCATTTAGAAGGTGTTAGGGCCACAATATCGCTGCCAGACCGATGGAATTTAGCTTGGACACAAGCATTATGCTTACAAAATTGGAGCGGTATAAAGCACTTTAACTTCGCTCCTTTTTTTTTTGCATGTTCAAAGTGCATTTTGGTGGTCTTAGGGCCGCGATATCGCTGGAAAGTTGATGGCATGTATAGTTTGCACTGGTACAAATGCCATACTCATTGCTCACAATGTTTGGAGCGGTATAAAACTCTTTGAGCAAATCGTTCACCAGCTCTCGGTCTAAAACTTTTGAATCAAATTATTGTATTACATTATTATTATTCAAAAATTATTAGGTACTTTATTTTGATTTTTTTTTTCGTATGAAAAAATATGCAATAGTATTAAAACTATCCCGAATTCAGAAGCACCAAATCGCAATGTAATAATAATACGGAGGATATATTTTCTTGTTATCATTTTGGTCAATAGAAATACGAAGTTTAATCAAAATTATTGCAGCCGTGACAATTTTTTTTATTTTAAAAAATGAAAATATTAAAAACTGGACTTGATGGAGCAGTTTCGAATTTTGCATTTAAATTAAGCACGTCAAAGACACTCACATATACAGGGGGTCCCGCGGTCAGCGATGCACACAAAAACTATGGGTTCCTGAGATCATTTTAAGTCGAAAGACAAAAGTTTCTAAAAAGTTAAAACCATACTGCATATATATCTAAATTGTCAAGAAAACAACTTTTGGATTTGTAAAAAAAATTTCAATTTTTTTTTTTGAAAATTCGATATTTCAAAAACGTGTACAATAATAAAAAAAATGTGTACTATTTTTTTTCTTAAAAATTCTATATATGAAAAATTAATTTAAAAAAAAAAACCGCTCCTACGATTTTGAATTATTTTTTTCTCAAAAACTAACATTTGTTAAAGAAATCAGATGGTGTACTTTTTTCTAGCTCTAAAAACAATTTAAAAAGGGTTTTTTAGTAAATTAATTTCGAATTTAGTTGATTTTTAATAATATTTCAATTTATTTACATACATTCTTCAAATTATTATGTATATCGATAAATATGTATTGTCTATGTACATATATATAATTATTATTATTAATTATATGTACTTATACTGAACTCGGTCTTTAATTCAATTCAAATTAATGTTATTTATTGAAATACATTTAAAATGATTAACAAAATAAAAACAAAAAAAGATAATAAACATTTTAATATTCGAATCAATTTCTTTGTAACGTTTTTTTAATGTTTTTTTCTAACTAATTTTATACTTTCGAAACTTTCCAACGCTTCAGATATTAAAATTTTCTTAAATTTCCTTTTTTGGTTTTTATTTTGTAATAATTTTAGATGTAAATTTTGGGGAAAAAATGTTAAGTATTTTTTAAGAGAATACATAGGGCTTTCATTTCATTTCATTTCATTTCATTTATTTTAACAATAATGGGGTGTACACTAAGATAACATCTTTTATAGTACTTAGGTATAATATGCTTTTGACATTATAGTTGTTACTTTGATACAGAATATGATTTACATTGAATTTTTTATTATATTATTTTTTTCATTTTATTTTATTTTTTTTTTTATTTTATTTATTTATTTTTTTTTTTTTTTTTTTTTTTTTTTTGCCTACAAATGGATTTTATAATATACTAGCAGAACCATGCTCGCGTTGCTTCGCAATTAGTCTGGGCTCATTAGGGCTAATTGCAATTTCTACCATATTTTTGACATACATTTTACTGAATCCTTACGTTCTGAGCGAAGATCAATGTGATCTCCTTAAAAATGGAAAGCTTTTTGCATTTTTTTTTTAAATTTTAATCATGCTTAAGGTTCTTGTATAAATTCAGGAATTGGTTGCAATTTGGCAAAGTCGGAGCCACTTTAAGAAACGAGACCAAAAAGCATAAAAATGAAAAGGAAGCCAAGACGAGCTTGTGTCTAATCTTTTATGAAATTCTGTAATAATGTAATATTTGATCTTAAATAAAGTAACTATTTTTATTGCTGCCTCTCCATACGCATTATTTATTCATATGGAATATTTATCTTAAAATTGAATGTCTTGTTCCTATCCTACAACATTTACATATATCCACTTTCTGAATTTTTAATGACAAAAGTCTGGGTCTAAAAATAAAAAAAACACCAAGATAAGGTTTTTAATTTTTTTCAAATCACAATCATATAGGAAAAATGTCTGTGTTATTGCAATGATTTGACCTTTTGTATCCTTAAAATGTAAACCCACATATATTTTTGTTACCATATATTAAATTTGGTATAAATCCATATAATCCTGATATATATAAAACACAACATAGCATTAACATATTTGTTATCTTTTGTACCTACCTCTACATCGTTGTCAAAAGAAAGCAAAAAAAAAAAGTCATCTAAGTTATACCTGCTTATCCTTCTAAGTTTAACATAAAAAAATACTTATCTTCAATGTCACGGTCTGTGACCTAACCAGAAAAAATGTTCAAACTGAAAAACGCATTATATTCTCGTCACAAAAAAAATGAATATTTTATGCTGCCATTAACACACGCTACGTTGAATATAAAAAAAAAATCAAGAATTTCACTGGAATGATTTTGGTCCTGTTTGTGTGTTCCTTTTTTTTTTCTACTGCTCTGGATATGGAAAAACATAACGGTTCTGAGCAGAGTAATAATTTTATCATCACACTGAGCTTTATGGCTTCCTTAAGGTACATAGCGCTACCGTTACGATGTGCATAGTGGTAATGGCAATGACCAAGAAGTTTTTGAATAATAAACTGGGATTCTTCTTAGTTAGTTGGGTAGCCAGAAAAAATAAAAATCTTGCGAAAGAAAATCCAATGGGTTTTTTTTTTTTTTTTTTTTTTTTTGTGAAATATGAAACACACGAAAATAACCTATCTTGGGTTATGCTGCGCAAAAAAATGGAACAAAAGGTGTCAGGATTTTCCGCCGGTCTTTCTACGGCTGCCAGGATAAGACAATAGAAAGGTTTTTCCTCACACTCGAATAAATTATTCAAAAATGTTTTGTTTTTTTTCTTCCTTACAGCAAAATAATTTTTTTTATGCTTTGCCTTGTTGGTATGAAAGGCTCATCTAGAAGCAAGTCGTCGTTGTAAGAAAGACTTAAAGTTATGTAGGTATTCTTTATAATTTTTAGATTGTTTTTTTTTCTATGTGCGTCTTACACCGAGTATATTTGTGGTAGAAATTTGGTGGTGGTAGAAATTTGGACGACTAGATCGTAGCAAAAAAATACATTTGGATTCAATTTTGGATTCAAAATAGCATTTTAACGCCTTTTTTAGTCCATACAAATTGGCGTTTCGCCCCGGCGATCTCACTTGGACTCATCAGTTGAGTATAGTGAGGACCTTGTCAATACCGTGACTTGCCAGGCAACACGCGGTAGAAAAAACTTCCAGCTTTAATGATAAGAATTCTAATCTGGTTAGATATAGTATAATAGTTCACACTAGGTATTCATTATGAAATCTATGTAATATGAACTGAACCTAATAGGAATTGCGTATTTACAAGGCCTACTACTACTACTACTTGTAGTAGCCGTGGCGTGATGGTTAGTGCGATGGACTGTCATGCCGGAGGTCTAAGGTTCGATCCCCAGCCTCGCCACCTATTTATTTAAAAAGAAAAAATGGCTACTGCCTCTTGCGAGGAATTGACAAATCCTCCAAGAGTATCTTCTGTCACAGAAAAGTGCCGCTCGTTAGCCGTTCGGATTCGGCAATAAACTGTAGGTCCCCTCCATTCCTGCAGACACACATAAAGGAATGGTTGAGAGTTGTAAGTCACTAGGCCCTAGTTCTTCATGAGCTGTTGTGCCATGAAATTTATTTTTATAAGCCTTCTACTTGGTTGATTTATTTCAAAAGTATATATGTAGGATTTGTGTTATTAAAAAAATCTTCGGTGATAATTTTAGTAAACTTAAAGAAGATTTTCAGCGTGAACAAAATTCGGAATGGGGTTATTCTGTATTTAAAAATTCACTAAATACAGAATTTATTGAAACTGTGGAAGATTTTGAATAGGTAATCTTTTGTAATATTGTACCAAGAGTTTATAGATAAAAACATTTTTTTATGTTAATTTTGCAAAAAATTTATTAAAAAAAGTATTTTTAAAATAAAAAATGCTTTATTAAATCCCCAAAATATTAAATTTTAATGACTAATAAATTTACAAGAAGTAAGAGATCCGAACCTTTTCTTTATACACAGAAACTTATAAACTTCAAAATTTTAAAGAGCTAGGATGAAATTCTCACAAAAATTTCAAAATTGTGCAAAATTACGGGAACGAAAATTTACACAAATTAATAGAATTCCTAATACTACCTGATATAAATAGCATGCACGACAATATGATTAGCTTTCATTCCTTTGCTGTCGCAATACTTTGATTCATGTTTCTGAAATGATGTACAAATAAATTTTCCGGACAGAAAATCACAGACATATAAGCTAATTTTTTTTACTAAGACAACTAACCATTGTAAGATTGTAAGTTATTTCAATAAAACAGGTTCTTTTTGAATGCAATTTCATGAACTTTGAATTAAAATATGTTAAAAACTAGAGAATCCTAAAAAGGAAGGGAAAGACAAATTTAAATATAAGCTCTCCAACAAAATAGGCAACTTTTATATGAACACACTTTTTTGCAAATTTGTCTCTATTTAATTTTTTTATATTCCGAGGTTTAGGTTGGGGTCAAAATTGTTTTGTCAAAATTCTGCAAATATGTAATAAAAAAAAAGTTTCAAAAATTTAAAAAAAGGCGCGTTTTTATAAAAATGTTTTTAATAAATATTTCTTTGAAAAAGCAGAATGAGCAAAATTTTATTCTATTAAATATTTATTGTCAGTATTTTGAAAAGCAAAATTTTTTAAAACCGAATCGAAAAAAAAAATGCATGATTGGGTCGCATGAACTTGATCTTGTACCTAGTAAAAGTTTCTTCGAATTTAAAAGATTGAGGGTAATATAAAATACATAATTAATAATTATATGTTTATGTATTTATCCATTTAATATGGAAAATTAATTTATGTATGGAAAATAAGCATGAAACACGTTCTTTAAATTGATACAACAAGCACTTAAAATGTTTTAATCTCAGAATGAAGAACGCCATTTTAATTCCTGAAAAAAAATTTAATTTATGCAGAAAAAAAAAATTTAAATCGTTAGAGCGGTTTTCTTAAAAAATAATTTTGTATAGGTATATAAAATTTCTTGAAATTTTTTAGAAAAAGAATTTGGTATACCATTTTTAAAAATTCATGAACCCGTTTTCAAAAAAATGATTTTTCAGAAAAAAACAAATTTGAACTTTTTTTAAGATCCCAAAAAAAATTTGAAAATATTTGCATGTAGTATTATTAACACTTGATAGGTCCTATCCTAAGTAAAAATTTTGATCAAAATCGGTTAAGCGGTTAACGAGAAATCCGAAAAAAAAAAAAAAAAAAAAAAAAAAAACGGTTCTATGGCAGGTATCATTAATAACGGTTTTTGGTAAATATTTTGTTCGCAAAAAAAAACCGTTAGAGCAGTTTTTGAGATAACTTTTTCAAACCGGTTGTATGACAAGTACCTTTTTTTTTTTTGAGCTAAAGTTTCCAAGTTTAAAAAAAAAAACGCTTCATTGGTTGAGGCTGCAGGCCGTGGACAGACACATACGCAATGTCAAGTTTGGTTGTTATGTCGAGTTCGATTTTTTGCACGAATCCAAAACTTGCTCTATAGTACCTCTATATCAGAAGTAAAAATTATGGACAAACATACATACCTACAGAATATAAAAATACAGAATTTGAAATTTTCAAAATTTTGGATAAAGAGAATTATGGATTACAGGAAACTGTCCAACTTTTCTGGTGTGCAATTGTCGAAACTCATTAATGCCTCCAGATGGCTAGATAATCCATGAAAATGTATAGGTTAAACTATTTGGAGTGTCCAATCCTCCAGGGTATCACAAGGGATCTACATTGATCTAAGTGTGATAGAAACAAGATCCTCTATCAGCCCGATAACCTAACCTAACCTACAGGAAACTGAATTTTTTGGAACACATGACGATTTTTGACCACAACCCGAAAAATTATTTCCCTTTTAATTTAAAATAATAAAAGATATGTTTTAAATATTTCCACCCCTCTCATCCCACTGGTCAATGACATCACGATGGCGGTAAGTTAAAAAAAAACATATGTCTCCGATAAATATGTCAAAACTGTCGAAAAAATAATATTATTTCCGATGAAATAAATTCATTACTAGAATTACCTACTCAAAGTTTTTATTTCAGGGGGAAGAATCAGCACTTAGCAGATACAATGTACGTTTTTATAAAGTTAAAAACAAATTTTCGCATCTGTCAGTTGTGTTTAAAATACAAACATTTAAAAATTCAGCGTTCTTATTGAAATACTCTTTGCCATGTATGGAGGTACATATGTATGTGACAGAAGATTTTTATTTCACGATATCAATTGTGATCTGCATATCATATCTGTAGAGAAATATATGGATAGATATACAGTGAAACCCGTATAAGTGCCTATCGCATATAAGTGCCTAATCCGTTTAAGTACCTTTTATTTTTTAGAACCGAAATTTTGAGGATTTTTTCATATAAAACTAATCTAATAAGTACCTTTCGCTTAACTGCCTTTCCCGCTTAATTGCCTTTTATTTTGTGTAATTTTATTGAAATTTACATGAAAAAAAAAAATTCTTTAAAGTACCTACACAATTGAAATCAGCAGAAAAAGACAAAAGCTTCTTTTTATCTAGCGCTTCCTCTTTAAAAGGTTACCGATACTATTTAGTTGATATAATTCTTATTTTTTGAATAACATTAAATGTTTTTTTATTGTCATTTATTTTTTATTTTTGAAAATATAGAGATAAGTGCTTATGTGCACTTAAGCGGTTTTTTTATAACTACACAACCCGTATAAGTTCCTCTCAAAACGAGGCATTTATGATGAGGTACTTATCCGGGTTTTACTGTATTTAGCTATCATCCTCAAAAACCACATCGCTTGATCGTTTTAATTTTACGTATGCAAGTATTTGTTCCTTAGATTTTGATCTTTTTTAGTACGTACTTAGAGATGAGATAAAAAAAAATACTTTTAATTATTTATATATTTAAATTAAATGGTACACTAGGGCGTATTAAATTTTCATTGCCTTTTTTTCAATTCTTAAAAGTGCAATAAAGTCTAAAGTTTTACTCTGGACTCTATTGCATTGGACATTATTATTCATGGCGCTACCTAGTGTATTCTATTAACAACTTATAAAAATCAAAAACCAACTATGATTAAACTATAAGAAAAGACAGTTTTGTTTGGATTTGATTGATTTTTTCTATACCTTTGTCTTAAATTTTTTGACACTTCGCAATTGGCGCCTAATATGATTCGGAAAAGGAACTTTCATACTATAAAATTAAAGCTAAGCCAACTATAGAGATATATTTTGACACTAAAAATATACCAAAGGGAAATATGTCCCAGAAAATAAGGTTTACTTACACAGACTTATTTCTCACTTAAGTTTAAATATATATGTGTAGGTATGTATGTACTCCGATCTTCAGGTGGGAAATATTTCTTTTATTTTGGAAAAAAAGAAGATAGTGAAACCTAAATTTTAAATCCATGCAGATTCTTGTTGATAATAATTGCGTTCTTTGGACGAACAGAAAGATAAATAAATATGAATATTAGATTTTTTTTTTAACTATAAATATTGTGGTTAATTGCCTTACTCAATTAACATATATTGTGTTAAGATTGTGTGAGAAACAATTATCAATTCTAAAAGACAACTCACAGCAATTTTTGGGCGCGAAGTATAGCCAAAATTCAATGATGCAAAAATATAGGTTTCTTACTTTATTGGCAAATAGGTATGCAAGTCTTGCAAGCCATAATTGGGTCGTTTGCAACTAATGCTGCATTGAAAATGCATTATTTTCTGAAAGCCCAGATAAAAGATATAGCACTTAAAAAATTATATTAATAAAAGAGCTGAATACCATAGATATGAATACGAGCGTCCGAGAATTCTTAGGTGGGGCCTTCTGTATGCAAGACGCACTTGAAAATTCATTTTTATAGTGCGTATTACATACAGAAGGCCCACCTAAAAAGTCTTGGACTCCCATATTCATGTCTATGGTATATAGCTCTTTTATAAAATATAGATTTTTTAATGGTATACTTTTTATCTTATTATTATTTATGTTGTATTATTCATACAAGAATGTCAGTTTATTAGACTTAACCATTCTTTTTTCCGTCAATTTCACTGAATTTTAAATAACAACAACAACTTTAAGGTGCTACCACGAATTAATTTTAGGTATTTCAATTCGTTTTATTTTTGTTTGGCTAGAGATATAATTATTTCAAGGGGCCCTATACCTTTTATTTGGGCTTACAGAAAGAAATGCATTTTTATTGCAGCAACGCCCCAAACACAGCTTGCAAGACTTGTAGATTTGCGAATAGAAAATAAAAGCCTGTCAGATTGCATCATTGAGTTTTTGCTATACTTCACACCTAAAAATTGCTGTGGGCTCAGTCTATAAGGAATAAACAAAAATAAATAATTGGAAATTTCTCATTCAAAATCTTTTTCAAGGTTTAAAATTTTGTTATTCTAAGTAGGCTTCAGATCTGTCTTAATTAAAAATATTGGCGCAAAACAGCATGATGTTAGGGGCCAGTTATAGCTATCATTGAAAATTTAAATGATGTCTTTTAAGATGTTTAGGATGCAAAATCTATTGTTATTTTGAAGCCAAAATGAAAATTATGACTTAATTAATATATCTGGCCACAAAAAAATTTCGTTTCGGCCTAACCGTTCTCATGAAATGGCTTTTATTATTTCAATGATCATTGATGACTAGTGCAATCATTGAAAAAATGAAAGTCAATTTATGTGGAAGGTTGGACCCAATCGAAAATTTTTTTTGCAAAAAATATTATTTAAGTCGTCACCTCTACATTGGCATCAAAATACTTACTGATTTCGCTTTTTAAGTGCCCTAAATCTTAAATTTTCAATGATAGCTATAACTGGCCCCTTAAGGTATTAACAAGACACTACTTAACAATTTTCTAACTTTAAAACTCTTTACTAAAATGTTATAAGTTTTATACATTTTTTAACTTGTATCATACTTAACCAATTTCCTCAATAAAATTCAGCTCAATACGCCTAAAAAATTGACAGATTACATCATTTTCACATTTGTAATTGTCAAAATGACAAATGGAGTTAATATAATACTAAAAAGATAAAACAGTCATTTGGATATTTTAACTTTAGTAAAATTTTAACTGGTTTAAAATTTCTAAAGTCCTTTTTTTAACCTCATCATAATAAAAATGCTTTAACATCTTATTAAATCGTCTAAATTTCGTTTGAAAGTCAATAAAATCATAATATGTTTTGTTCTTAAATTTCATTTTAGACACAAATATTTTTAAAAATAAATATTTTGAATTTATATAAATTTATTTTATTTCTGGATCTTGGGATTTCTGGATATTGGGTTTTCGGGAAATTGCGTTTTCTGGATTTTCTGGATTTTGAGTTTTCGGGATTTTGGGGTTTTCTTGATTATGAATTTAAGGATACTGTCCGATTGTGTGCGAGAGGGGGCCTATTTTAAAATTAAAAAAGTTAGTTGGTTTTCTAAAGCAATAAATGCATTTAAACAATTTTAAACCTATAGGTTTTATAAAAATTAGAAAATGAATAAAGGAATAAAATAAAACAAATTCCTAAACTTTAATCCAATTTAAAATTAAAAATACACCTATACATACATAGTTGACCTTTCATTTCTAAATTTCAATTTTTCATAAAACAAACAAATTAATAAAGTTGTCAGTTTTTGTTAAGGACAAACCTCTTTATCTTGTAAATTTTTTTTTTATCAGGACATCTTTAATTTTTTTTTTCTCATTTTTGTACATCTCCTCATATTTAAAGAAATATAAAAACATAAAACGAATTATAAGAATACTTTTTTCTTTCAGCCTCTGGCGATCTAACTCAAATACAAAATAAAAACCCAATTTATATTCTAATTCACAAAGAATCCTTAAAAAAAAAAAAACAAGCAAATACACACAAACAAAAGAAAATACCCACCTTATTATTTCAATATTTCATTGTTAAAATACAAACTTAGCTTTGGTCAAATCTCCAGGGGAAAAAAAAAGAAAAAAGTTCCCAATATCAAATCCGTAACCCTTATCAGTTTTATTGTTTTTTTTTCTTACAAGGCAATTATATACAAACATATCCCACTGCATTCCACATCGGACTGAACGGACTTTCAAGGACATTTGAACCAACCATAAAACTTTTCAATTATATAAATTTTTTTTTGGTTATAACTTGACAAAAGTCAATTTAGTCTATCAAATAAGGTTCGGAGAAAAATGGAGGCGGAACAAGACAGCATACTTAAAGGGGCTTATAAAAATGCTGATGCTCCAAATGCAATTGATAAACAAACAGCACATCTAGACCTGTGACGTCAGTGGTCAACGGTGGCATAGTACGTAGGGTACACAGCTCCGAAGACTGAGCAAATCTGATGCGCGGGTTCAAATACCGCATGATGTGTAGAAAGTTTTTCAAATAAAATTGGATTTAAGCTCAGCACCACTATAAAGGAGACTGATGATAGGGCTTGGCACCCCTTGAAATAGCTATATCTCTAGCCAAACAAAAATAAAACGAATTAAAATACCCAAAATTAATTCGTAAGCAATTGGTGGTAGCACCTTTAAGTTGTTGTTGTTGTTCAAAATTCAATGAAATTGACGGAATAAAGAATGGTCAAGTCTAATAAACTGACATTCTAGTATAAATAATACAATACAAATAATAATAACTTAATAGTCTGGTTTGTTACCGATCTTCCAACCTCTCCCCCTTTGATACGTACTACGAATTGTAGTCTATCAAATAAGGTTCGGAGAAAAATGGAGGCGGAACAAGACAGCATACTTAAAGGGGCTTATAAAAATGCTGATGCTCCAAATGCAATTGATAAACAAACAGCACATCTAGACCTGTGACGTCAGTGGTCAACGGTGGCATAGTACGTAGGGTACACAGCTCCGAAGACTGAGCAAATCTGATGCGCGGGTTCAAATACCGCATGATGTGTAGAAAGTTTTTCAAATAAAATTGGATTTAAGCTCAGCACCACTATAAAGGAGACTGATGATAGGGCTTGGCACCCCTTGAAATAGCTATATCTCTAGCCAAACAAAAATAAAACGAATTAAAATACCCAAAATTAATTCGTAAGCAATTGGTGGTAGCACCTTTAAGTTGTTGTTGTTGTTCAAAATTCAATAAAAGTCAATTTAAAAAAATAAAAACCATACATCGAACCAAAATATCCGCCTAAAGTATAACCTATACAAAAAAAAAAAAACGTACACACTCAGAAAAACATCCGTAACATTATTTTTTATGACTCCCATGGTTGTAGGAAGGTACGTAATCCCAGGCTAAGAACAACAACAAAAAAAAAAGAAAAATCAATAATTTGAAGAGTATTATGAAAAACTTAATCGTATTCCATAAATAGAAAGCCGTATCCCCTATAACCATTCTCAATATGATATCTGCACACATAAAAACTAAAACAAAAGTGTCACACCCAAAGGACAGTTCCTTTATATGCGGGAAGGGAAAGGGAAGTAAAACAAAAGGAAACTCATCGTCATCATTATCATCATCATTGGCGACAGATGTAAATATTACCACAAAGTACAAAGAAAAAAAAAAAAACTGAAATTGGATGGAACAACATTTGAAACGCACCACCCTACAAACCATCCTCCAATATTGTCCATCCCAAATTTAGGTCACAAAAATAACAAACATGATAAATCCTTTAGGCATAATGAGACTTTTCTTCCTTGTTGTCATATAAGATTTCTTCAGAAAATACACGATGACGTGCACATATTTTTTGATAATAAAAACAAATAAACTTACCACTATTTATATTAGCCAATCCAAAAACAATCAGCATGAGTGTCCTTAGTAAACTGTTATATATCCTGGAGAAACGTAGTCTCCCCTCGCAGCCACACATTTTAACGAGAAATTTTATCCAAAAAGAAAATGCTTTGTATCTATCTCTCCGCCCTCTTGAAAGGATACAACTCTATTTTAATATCTTTGGTAATGTTGCACACACAAATGACAGTGATTAATGTGTTAAAAATAAAAAAAAATAAAATGTTGCACAATCCTTGCACAAGGATACTATACTCTTCTACCGATGATTCCCCAAACACATGACACCGGTCAAACATATATAAGATAAACACACAGTATACGATTTTCCATTTACCGGACAATCAAGGATTTTATGTTTGAAACAAAAAAAAAAAAAAAAACATATGGAACACTTTAAGACAAATTCACTCTTCAAGGATTATTTTCTTCCTTTTAATCGCTCCTCTCTAATTTGATCCTTGTTGCGTGTATGTTGATATACAAATTTAATTAATAATTTTCACCACCTGATTCTATGTTTTGTCACTTTAAGGACATTTCTCTTCATAATTTATTAACAACACCCAACAAATTATGCAAGGACAACACTTTATCTAAGAACTTGTAAAAGGGTTTCCGCACACGCTACACATTCACATTAAAACAAAAAATATATATAAAATATGGGATACGAGAAACATTTTTGCACAACAAAATTTTGTAATTAATACATCTCCGCATCCGTTGGGAGATTATTTCCAAAAAAGGTACACACAAGAGACGAAGGTGACAACAGTTTGGATGTTAATGTTGTTGATGATGAAAGTGAATGATGTCGACACACTCGCATGAGTCCTGATAAATATAGATAGTATAAGGATCACGAAAAGTTAACTTTCACACAGGGCCAAAAAGGTAAAAAGGATATTCTATGCATATAGATACAGGATATAGGCAAGGTGACTTAAACACAAAAAAAAGGACTAGATACCTATCGTTTGGTAGGTAACAATCAATCAAAATGTCATGTTATCATATATGATGGTCGTCCTGCAATTTGGTAAGGATAACAATAAGGACCTTCACTAGGGTTTTTGTGAAAAACTTTCATCTTCAGTTTGATTTTTATTTTTATTTGATATTTTTTTTTTTATATATTTTGATATATCTTTATTGAAAAATTCTATACTTTAAAGAAAGGATTAACCCACAATCTGTAGGAGAAAAATGTGTGTGTCTCCTGTATCACTCCCCGTTGCCGTCACCACTATGTTAAATATTCATGACAAATATCCCGGTTACCGGAAGACAAATTCATTTTTTCTTTTTTTTGTTTTGCTTCGGCTTTCAAGTATATAATGAAGTTTTAGCATTTATAAATGGGCTATCTAAAAACTGGACAAGAGAGAGAAAAAAAAACACAGAATCGGCTCCCGTATCCTTTTTTTGTTGGCAATCCCAGAGTTATAACGAAGGTATTAGCTCAGAAGAATAAGAAAAGGGTTTAGGAATTTTGTGTATATAGTTTCATTAATTCACATTCACAATACACTTTATATAGACACAGTCCTATTTTCTTTTTTTTTTTTAGTTCAAATAAGCATTCACCGAGCCGCATGTAAATCCTTCTTAGATGACGCAAAAAAAAGGACTTTTGTTCATTTTTTTTATAGCATTAAATTGCCTTTTACAAATTTATTTGATTAAAAATACAAAACAAAAAAAATTGTTCGGAAATTCCGACGACTCTTTTGTTAGCCTGAAGAGGTTTTTTCTTTTGTCGTGGAGTAAGCACAGAAATCCAGGATGAGAATTATTATTTGTGAGTAAATGGTTTAAAAAAAAGTACCGTTAACCGCGCGTCACAATCCCGGTATCTAACATGGTCCAATTGAAACTGAGCGTATTATGATGGCAAACAACATTTCGGCTTGCTGATACAGTTTTCATTTCCAGCTTCCATTTTTTTTGTCATTTTCATCTCTTTTTCATCATCAGAAGGCCTTTTCATGTTTTTTTTTTTTTTTTATCTTTGCCTTTTGCGTTAGGATAGGAAAATAGGATACAAACCAGTGTTGTGCAGTCCATTAGGATTGATTATAGGAGCTCTCTCAAAAATACTCTCCAACTTAACTCTCACAGCTTCTCCCGCAGAAGGAAAAAGTCTCTCTTTCACTTATTGCCTCAACACATTTTGGGGTGTGTACGCCGCTGTGCGGGTAAAATGCTTATTAAAAACCAAATCTCCAGCTTCCTGTAAACATGCTTTACTCAGTTTAGGCCAACATGGTTCAAATGAAGGTTACCCGATTGTTCCTTTTGTATCCTTTGAGAGAGGCAGAAAAATAGAGAGAGAGAAAGAGAGAGAGAGTTTATGGAAAAGCCATTGCGCAATGGTTGTTAATTTCTTATAGCAAACAGTCAGCTGTTTGTCCATTGGAATATCGTAAAGGGTGGAATCAGCTGATGATTTGTGTCATCGAAATAAGAAAAGCTTTTTTTTTTGAATAAAATTCATTCATTTCGGACTTTCCTTTCCCGCATTCTTTAAAAGAACTTTGACACACAAAAAAAAACTATATTCATGGCACAATGTTCTTAATTGATATTGCAATCGTGTTATAATAAAATCACACTTCTTGCTTCCCACTCACTTATATTTATAGAACTCGTAGAGTTATTTCTTTACGAGATGATAAAATAGTAGTGGAATGAGAATTCGAGTGCCTGCCTTCATATGTTATGAATAACGTTTTGAATTCTAATATGCATGCTATTTATTGTGATATCAATCGTCGTGGGTGGTTTTTTGATATCAAATTATTTAGGAAGGTAGGTAGAGGCGGAAATTTAAGCACAAATACATTCATATAGAATTTTGCACAAAACCGTTTTAGCATCAGCTATAGGTACCTAGCCTATATATATTCCTTCTTACACATGTTTATGGCGAAAAGGACCTTTTTTTTTGGTGTTGATTTTTGGGTGGAGCATTTCATGATTATTGACACAATCAGCTTATATTTGTTATTTTTTTTTTCCTTTAACTTCCTTTTCGGTGAGTTTATTCATTTATTTCTTCTCTTTTTTTCGTAATTAAATGAGGAAAAGTTGTAGGTATATGTCGGGGCTTGAGAGTAAGTTGACTATATTCATAAGGACACGATGTACTTGGGAATTTTATTGGTTTGTATGAATAGGCTTCAAGGGTTTTTTTTTTCGTTGGTTTTGTTCTGTTATCGTCGGAGAGTGTTGTAAGGATCTTATTTTGGGGTGTTTAAATGAGGTTCTGCATTTCGAGATGAGATGAATATAAATTTATTCATAATTTGGGAAAGTTTTTTTTTGTTTTTGTTATATAAAAAGGACTTTATTGGTAGATCAAAGATCTGATTAAAAATATTTTCCTTAAGGGAATATAGGTTTTGATTTTTGTATTTATAGGTACATACATATATTGAAGTAAAACTAACACTAATTAAGTTTGATTATATTTATTGAATTAATAATAATTGCATATAAGTATAGTTGGGTGAAGTGATTTAGTAAGTTTTTCAATATTCGCATATGCCAAGGATATGTACCTACTTATTATAAAACCAAATCTCTGTTTCTTTCTTTTGTTGTTATTATTATAAAGGAGAAACTTATTTAATGAAATCAACGGGAAAAATAAAAGTTTTTGGAAAAGTTCCTTAATGATATTTATGATGGTTTGGTTGTCCTTGAAATGTTAGTTGAGAGAAGAGTATTTTTTTTTGGTTCGTATAAAAATAAACAACCTGTGGGTCTCCCCTGATTATAATAAGGAATAGGAAAAATTTTAAATATTAAGGTCAAGGTCAGACATACAAATAACTTTGGTAATAATATTTTTTTCTTTCTTGAATTATTAGATATTTTATAACTGACTTTTTATTAGTTTTTGTCTGCTCTAAAAATATAACGTATTCCAGCAGCTAGTGCTTTTATCTTCAGTTGAGTTTTTTAATAGTTTAAATAATTTTGAATAAAATAGAAAAGCTAAAATTACTGGAAGAGAAAACTATATAACCTTATTATACTCATATAGGTACATGAATAATAATTTTGCAAGCAAGCTCCAATGAATGAATGAATGAATTATAGATTTACCAGAGCTCAATTTTAGGATTTGCATCTTTTTACAACAAGCTTAAATTAGGACTTAACATTTTAAAGTCAGTGCCGCTCGTTTGCCGTTCGGATTCGGCAATAAACTGTAGGTCCCCTCCATTCCTTCAGACACGCACACAGGAATAGTTGAGAGTTGTAAGTCACTAGGCCTTAGTTCTTCATGAGCTGTTGTGCCATCAAATTTATTTATTTTTTTATTTTAAAGTCAGTTAAAAGTTTAAAGGAAGTTAACAAAACCATACAGCAACCCGGTATGTTTACTCAAGATAAGCAGGCCTCAATTAACTCTCCTTATTGGAAGCCTAACAGGGCACAACTCAATGGGAACCCACATGAACTGAATGGGTATTAGCACATCTGATTTATGTAGAGGGTGTCAGGACGAAGAGGCAGAAGAGGGCTCTTTTCACTTCCTCTGTGAATGCCCCAGACTAGCAAAAATCAGGAAAGCTGCCCTCGGAGAATACTTCTTCGAAGAATTGGGCGACATGTCAAACTTGCCTCTCAAAAACATCCTGAAATTCATCAAGAATTCAGGATGGTTCAGGGAGGCTCCTTAAACCTAAACTTCCACCCACTCCACTCCTTACCCCTCCTCGCCTATAACCACACCTACTTTACCTACAACCTAAATCCTGGGGAGCGCAATGGATCCAACTAGATCTGAGTGAGATGGCGCGGTTTTGCCGAATCATCACCCCTTCCAACCTAACCTAACCAAACAGCAACCCGGAAAGTAGGAGATTGAATAATGTAGGAATTGAATTGAACACTACATTTTTTCTTTGTATGCTTACTGCAATAAATTTCTTTTGATAGACAAAACATAAGATACTACAAAACAAGGCTATGACATTAGCAAAAATTCGTATTGGAGCGAAGGGGTCTCTAATTCGTCCTGTTATTGCGAGAATTGTACCTTTTGTTTCTGAAAAAAAAAATATTTTTGTTTTTAATATTTGACTATACTTTATCCAACTAAAATAAGCAGTATAGGCAAGATAGGACGTTTGCCTCTCATTCTGGATAAAGTGGATTGCATAAATATATCCTTCATTAAAGCTCTCACAGGGTTGTCGTATACTTTATTTCAAATGGACCCAAATATGAAAGAATATTATGTAGGATTACCGCCCTTTTTTTTAGGTAGAATTTTTCATTTAATTGTTTTATTTATAAAAATAAAAAACATTTGTCTTTTTCCACACCACTATAAAGTAAGATAAAAGGCGACTCTCCAAAAATACACGAGTTAAAAACACAAATGGCACAAAACTTTAAAAGAAATACACCTTTTCAAAAATTTTTACAAACGATTCTTATAAAACTACCCGTCTAAAAAACACAAATTGCACAAAACTTAAAACAAATACACCTTTCAAAGATACAATTTACATAAAAATACTTTACTTCACGAAAATCTACGTAAAAAACTTGGTAGCTCACTCAAGTTATTGTTCTTTCATTCAAATCTTCAATATTAATATGATGGTGCGAAAGCTTTGTAGCCTACATTACGCGTGTATTATCACACAAAAACCCTTTCAATAAATTCTACGCAACTAATGTTCTTTTTCAAAGAAAACAGCTTAAAATTTTGTAACTGCATTAACGTGTTTTCCACACATTAAAAGAAATGCAAAAGATGAAAACACTCCACGATAACAATTATCATTAAAAACTTTTTTTAAAGCTCTAAAATCAAAAGCGCCTCAACAGAAACCCAAGGAAAAAATTTTTAAAAGAGTTACTAAATGGACTTGGATAACTCTAAATGCACATCAATTCAGTGCGCAGCGCACTCAAATGTGCGCTCAATAGGACGTTGGGGTCTGCGTCAGATGCAATCGGGCGGGTAAACACTTTTTTATGGAGGAGTTCTTTCAATTTAGTATAGTTCAAAAATATGGCACGCTATTGATTTTGAAAAAGCTTTCCCATAAGACGTGTACTGCCTATTTATGTTGGATAAACTATAGACGCTAGGCTAGCTGCCCCAGATGGTATGATGCTTTTTCTTCAAGGCTGAGGTAACTCACCGGTGTCCAGGATTCTTCCAAAAGAAGCAACAAAACTTGGGATTGGAGGGTCTTTAACTCCGAATGAAAAGAAAGCGTTTATTTTTCTTACTTAATCGTTTCACAATAATTGTTTATTTATGCATATCTTAAATTGAATCGCTAACACGGTATTTCATATACTGTTTACAATATTTTATTTTAGTAGGTTAAATAACACGGCATTTCATAAACTACAAATTTGTATCGGTCTTAAAAAAACTAACACGGTAATTCATATACTGTGTCCTCAGCCTGGAACAAAACGGGCGGAAACTCTTAGAAGGGAACCTGTCAATGCTATCCTAGAGGAGAATACGAAGGAAAAAACGATCTCGGCCCTTATCGGAAGCCCTGTGTCCTCATAGTACGAAACCTAAAGAACTAAGCGGTTGGAACCCGCGGAGGAGTACCTTGTCCAATGATCTTCTTGAAGAGTAGCTCAAAGGAACCAAACGATCGGGCTTACAGAAAACCCTTGTCCTCAGCAAGCAAACTAAGGAAATAAGCGTTCGGAACCCACGGAGGAGTCCCTTGTTCAATGAGCTACTTGAAGAGAAGCTCAGAGGAACGAGGTCGGAAGTTCTTAAAGAAATCCCTTTAAAAGTGAATTCTAACTAACTAATTTTGGGATACAAGTCATGTGAACTGACAGATTACAAACAAAATATAATAATTTGAGGACTTCGATTTGTGGATTTGGAACTAGGGTATCTAACCCCAGTTTTAGATTTTTCAACCGATTTGTATAATAAAGAACATGTTTTCGTATTTGGAATTTCATAAATTTTTATTTTTAATATCCGTATATGTAGCTAACCCAATTTCATAGAAATGTTCTTCAAATAAGTTACAACAAGTGAATTTTAAATATAAGCATATAAAATATGATCAACTGTATTATTAATGTCAAACTATTCCAAGTAGAACCACATGCTTTTTCCCTTACAAATCGTTTGAAAAATCTAAAACAGAGAGTCTTAACAAAGGAAACTTAATAATTCTTGAAATACCCCTTTTTACAGGCATCTCTTTTAGTTTAAAACCAAACATTTTCACTATGAGAGACCATTATGGTTATATGATTATTTTATCAGAAGAAGCTTCCTCGAATAATTATTTCATAATGTAATGCATCAAAAATGATAAATCAAATTTTTCTGAGAATTTTAATTTTATCATTCCACTTGCTTATATAGAATTCCAAATTGGTTCAGAGATCTAACCGAGATTCAAATTCCCTTGAATGCACTTTTTAATTTATTTCTAAACTACTTATAGCTTAAACTAAAGACCCTTAACAAGAATGCAGAATAGGTATAGGTATGCAAAATTTATATTTTCTCTAATCCTCTTTTCTGATAAAAATCATTTTTTTTTTTTATAAAATTCTGACAAGTCTATCCTTTCTTTACCAACATTCCCTCTTACACATAAATAACTGATTCTTATTCAACCTGAGGAATGTTAGCAATATGGGCAGTCCAGTCATGTTCCGCCCATCATATCATTAGCATTAGTTCTGTGGAATCAGGTTCTATAAAGCTAAAGAAAAAATAAGATTTTTAGTGGAGTGAGGAGTTTGTTAAACTGAATATGGTAAACCTACTAAGAATCTACTCTATACAGATAATATCTGCTTTCTGAATGCATTTATCAAAAAGTTTCACCATTACATCACCAAGATGAGCAATTTGAACATAATATTATAGAAATTGCAATGGTTATGGTTACATCTACAATCCTTCATGCATTTATAGAGAAATGCCTTTAATTCACAGTTTTATACACTTCTAGAGTTTTGAGTTCTGATAAACTTTTAAGGGCCATTTGCTGAAACGAAACTTAAATATTTAAGTTCAACATAAGAGCTTATGTGACAGTTTAAGCTGATTAAATAGTAGAACATAAGGGTTTAAGTTGAACATAAATATTTAAGTTTCGTTTCAGCAAACGGGCCTAAATGGTATAAATTAATATTTAAATTCTTCATGTTGAATATAGGTACATGTATTTATTGGTACAATGTATTTATTATGCAAAATTTGAGTTGATTTGACAGCAAAAAATAAAAAACAGTCAATATATTCACTGTTGTAAAATGTTTGTAATTGTATGATGTATCATGTATGGATCTTATAGTTTCCTTTTTCGGCTCCTTTTAACAGGAAATACGTATGTAACACTGAGAACTGAGCCAAATAAGTGAATTGGAGCACAAAAAGTGCCAGAAAGCAAAAATTACCAAAAAAATCTAGTCCAGTCATATTAGACATAAGAACAGCCAAATTTCAGAAAAATCGCCGAAAAGCTCCTATCAATGGGGACTTTTAACAGTTTCTTAAGGAAAAAATTATAATTTTACGGGGTAAAAGGCACCCAAAATGTTTTTTTGGGAATAACTCCCTAAGAGTGCCTTGTGCAGAAAAAATTTAGATGAGGAATTTGTAGCCTAAAAAATTTCCTTAAAAAAAAAAATTAAACACTTTTCTTCATAAAAATAACGGATTACGAAACAATGCAATCTGTAAAGTTAATGTTTTTAGTTTTTTACAGAAATGGAGGATGCACAAAAATATACAGGGTGTTTTGCCTACGGTGTGACAAAAGCTAAAGCGTGTAGGTTGAATCGAAATAAGAAAAAAATGGTACAGGAGGAGGGTCTATTTCCCCCTCAGGCGGAATGGGCAATTTTCTAAAAAATCGACAAAAAATAGAACGGGAATCACTAACAAACAACGGCAACATTTAAAATGTCACGCTATACTTTTTTTTAAGCTAAAAGTCCTTTCTTTATTTTGTTTTTTAATTCAAATTATTTAAGAAAATTGTACAAATAAGGTACAGCAAATGAGTAGAACTATTTATACAAATTTCTTATCACTAAATATATTGTAAATTAAATACAAAAATAAACAGTACAGACTATTTCTGACCGTCGTAGAAAGATAAAGAAAACATAACACAAAAATGCAGTTGATAGATAATACACATGGAATTATACTCTTACTCATCCTTTATAAAGTAAGGAGAAGAGCAGAGTGTCCATATCTCATCTATTGTTGCATTTTGTGTTATATTATAAATTTGAACCGGCATATAACAAAACATTTGGCATAAAACAAAACATTTGCTATATGTTCAAATAATGTTTGAACAAAAATAGATTTGGAAAAATTAATTTTCAAACTCAAAGTTTTTAAAAAAATATTGAAAAAATTTTCTTCAAACTAAACGTTATTAACTAAATAATAGTATTTTAATATAATATCGATGATGAATATCGATCACCACTTCACCTGCTGTTTATCGATTTCGAAAAATCATTCGACAGTGCCAATAGAGAATTTATCTAGCTTGCTTTGCGCAGAAGGGTCATACCAGATAAATTGATTGCTATTATCAAGGCTACATATGTATGATGGATCCAAATGTCACGTCTTGCATAAAGGAAGGTTGTCAGAGTAGTTTGAAATCCAAAGTGGGGTTAGGCAAGGCTGTATACTGCCACAAATACTGTTCCTGTTGGTGTTAAGTGACGTACTGCACGCAGCTTTCAAATGGAAATGGAGGAACTCAGTGGACTCTGCAATCTCACCTCAAACATCTGGACCACGCGGACAACCGACGTATGCTTACTCTTTTACAGGATTATGGATCTCCATCAAATGACAACAAGGGTGTAGGAGAAGCAGAAATCGTGGGGCTAAAGATCAACTCGGCAAAAACTAAAAGGATCAGCCTTGGAACTTCCTCATTAATCCAAGTAAATATTTCTGGACAACCGGTAGAGATGGTAGAGGATTTCCAATATCTTGGGAGTATTGTCTCTACGGGTGGCGGAACTGAACTGGACGTAAACCGTTGGATCAAAAAAAGTAAAGGCTGCGTTCGGAATGCTGTCCAAAATATGGAGAAACAACTCTTTTAACTTAAAGACCAAGCTACGACTGCTTTACGGGTACAGCACTTGGAAAGTCACCAGATACTGTCAGGTAACAAGGAATCTGCAAACGTTCGATGTCTCCGAAACATCTTGAGGATTTTCTTCTTCTTCTTAATGCTGAACTTCATGCGAGAACAGTTCAGGAACCCATAGACTCTATTATACGAAGACGAAAGTGGACGTGGATTGGACATACACTTCGAAAAGGTGATGGGTGCATTGCGAGTCAAGCGATGCAGTGGAACCCGCGCGCACAAGAAGGCAGACAAGTGGGCTGGCCTAGAAGTACTTGGCGAAGAACGGTCGAGCAGGAATCAGCACAACTGGGGAAGAGTTGGAGAGAGCTGAAGTACATTTTCAGAAATCGCGATGGCGCGTAGTAGTGGAGGCCTTATGTCCCGTAAGGGAATCATTGCGGACGTAGTAGGTCAGAGGACCTAAGCAAGTAACCTGATGCGAGTAATAAGATGCTGATGCTGCTGCTTGTCCGCGCCACGATTCAGGTTTCAGTGAGGATTGATTTTTGAATGATTTTTTAAGTTAAATTGTTTTTAACTATTATGGAGCTTGTGTAGCATGTACAATTTAGCATTTACATCATTTTAATTGTTAGCTTTTTTACTTGCTTATTAGAGAAAAACTAAATTTATAGATGCAACCATTGAAGAGTGGAAGATGTGGAGCGAAAGTTATTCTAAATTATCTCAGCTTAGCGATATCAAAAAAAAATAATAAAATTTTTAAAATAATTATAGATTAATAACATCCATCATGTGTATAATTTTGAGATTTTTGAAACAACTCCTTAAAAAATAAAAAATGAAAAACTACATAAAATTGACTAAAATAAATGTGTTTTTTTTTTAAATCAAAGACGATGTGAAAAAATTCGCATTCAAAACTTCTTTAAAACAAGAATAATTTTTTTTCTTCATCCTTCCGATGGTAAAAAAATGTATTATTTACACTCCCCATTAATGGTGAATTATTTTTTAACCATCTATTTTGTAATTTTCGACTTTCGACTGACTATATACATACTTAGGTAACTTTGTAAATTTTATAGATTTTTTTTTCTTTCTTGTATTTTATCTATTTATTAAAGAGATAAAAATACCTAAAATAAAATAAATAGCTATTTGCCAATATAGGTATGATCCAGCAATTTTTTTATGCTGGAATTCATGTACTGGTTCCACTATAAAAAAGGTACTCCGGGTTCATCCTAAATAAATTCAAGTTGAATTACTTAAAAACAGTTATTTCCGTTAGACATATTTTTTACTTTTTCGTTCATAGTGCACTATACTATCATTAGTTCTCAGGTAAAATTCATTTAGAAAGAAACCCTTTGAAGAATTTAAATTTAAAAATATTTTTTCAATAAAAAAAATCTCATTTTATCAAAGGACATTTTTTAGTAATTTGGTGAGTTCCACATTGCCACTGGCAATACGTACCTGTCACTGTGTGTTCTGAATTTCAACGGGAACACCAGAATTTTAATGATCCAATGAAATTTTCAATTATATGAATTCATATAGATAATTGAGTATTCACTGTGTATTTTTTTAATTATAACAGAGATTGCATGGTTAAATAAGGAAATAAAAAGATGTTTATGAATAATTTTTTGACAGCTGACAAGTACATACTCAAGTTTATTGATAAAGAGTAGGTACATATATATGCAATTTACTCGAACACACAACACAAAAACATAAAATAGTCAAAAGTTTAAAGTGATCCCTCGAACCACCTTTATTGTTGATTTTAATAAAAGAGAATACATTTAATAAAATATAGTCCCTTCGTCCTTTCTAGGATAAGCAATGCACTTATATATGGGACAAAAGATAAATCGAGTAACGAGTTTTATTATGTCCGGAAATACTTTCCAGCACTCCATTTCAACCAGCACCAAAGCTTGTAAAGTTCTTTTATTTTTTTTTAAAGAAAATTATATATTTTTGTATGTAAAGAGGTGTATATGTATTTTTGAGCACCAACAATGGAATGGATTTATTCATATAACCAAAGTAATGAATAGTGAGTGAAAGGGAGAATTAATAATTTTGTATGAATTATATCGCCTAGGGAATGGCTTTGGATATAGGTACCTTTACATACCTGTATTGTTGGGAATAAAGCACAGAAAAATATAAAAAAAAAAAATGGAAGTAAAGCATTTTAATGCCTGCAAAGAATAATGAGTTTTAATTTGTAATTAATTATATTCAATATTGATGTCTTAATGTTAATCCAAAATAAGTTTTAATAACATTGAAATCTGTTGTTTTATCTATATGACATGTTTGTCACGAAAATATATTTAAATTACCAATATGGAAACTTTTTTTTTTTATTAACTAGCTGACCCGACAGACGTTGTCCTGTCTTAGCTATGAATATTTAATTTGAACTGGAATAAATAATAAAAACAAATATTTCAAAAACATAGATTTTACTGTACCTAATGCTTTTTGATATAGGTAGGTAGGTAGGTAGAAATGGCGGCCCCGAGCAGCCTAAGCTCGGTGACCCAATTAGCGCTGAGGAGCGCCGTTTTGATACCATGACTCGTGTGACCTATATAAAGAACCGGTGTTATAAGAGGGATTCACGGATCAAAATGCCAGGCTAGGCAGATTGTTGGTTTCAGAAGTCCATTTACCACCTGCTTGTAGTCTACGGATTCTGACGGGGGAAATGGTGTAGTAGTAGTAGCTACTTAAAGAATCATCTTAGAGCCATTTCGACCCATTAAGAAAGGAGATCAAGTCTTTGATCTTCAGTTCGGAGAGTTCATTGAGATCGTCAAAAAAAGGCTTTTCCCAATGATTGTGTTCTGATTCTGGCCAGAGCGGGACATTTACACAGGAAATGGTAAACAGTTTCCCTTTCCTGCTGGTCCCCACAGCTACGACAGTGAGTGTTGTGAGGGATGCCCAGCTTCACCGCATGTTCTCCGATGGGCCAGTGCCCAGAAAAGGTCGCAACGACCCTGGCTATGTCTCGCCTGGGTCTGCATAGAAGGTCAGTTGTTCGGTTTTTGCTATAGGTGGGCCACGTCTTTCTGGATATGACGCAGTTAGCTAAACTGCTCCACCTACGGTTGGATTCATTTAGAAAAATTGAGAATATATTGCCCTTCATAACCCCAAGAGGAATGTTAACTCTTTCCGCAAGAGAGTCATGAAGGGCTGATCCTTGCCTGGCCAGTTCGTCTGCCCGCTCGTTACCCTCAATGCCACGATGACCTGGAACCCAGATAAGAGAGACTCTGAGGTTCCCATCTAGGCCTGCGAGCTCATCACGACATTGCTTTTTGATATACAACACACAATTTTCCATGTGAAAACTAAAAAAAAAAAATGAATAAAATGGGATTTTCATTTTATTTTTTAAATAATTTGTATGTCTAATTTTGGAAAAATAAATAAACTATAATGTAAGGGAGCGTGTTCATAGAATTAAGAAAAAAAAAAAACAAACAAACAAAATGTAAGGAAAAACTTGGAAAGTACACCAGGATTTACCAACAGGTGAAGAAGGAAATAACCGATTGTTATGATCCACAAAAAAAAATTTATAGCCAAACGTGTTACAGCTTTTAATTTATGTGAGATATGAAAAAATCCTCTTAATTAATCTTTGCTTATTTTAAGTACATACATAGGTATATGTATGTAACATTACAGGCCCTTTAAAATAGAAATAATAAAAAATAAGCATTAGCATCACATTCACTGTGGCGTATACGTACTTTTTTTTATCAGCATTTTGTTAGCCTTAAAAATCTGTTCATCGCATCTTTACATTTTATTTTGAATATCAAACCACTAAATCAAAATAAGTCTTTATGTGAGTTAAGTCGGAGTTTGTTGCTTAAAAAAAAAATTAAAATCAATTGCGAATTTTATCCCACTGAAATTGTATTTCCTTCGGCCCAAATATTATTTTGTCTTTTAAATCAATTGCGAATTTTATCCCACTGAAATTGTATTTCCTTCGGCCCAAATATTATTTTGTCTTTTTATCATATTGAAGTTATGTATGAGTTGGTGTTAACATAACCATCAGTGCCATCATTAAAATTCAACATGATCTCTTTGTAAAAACCGTAAAAAAAATGAGTTATTTTATTGAAAAGATAAAATATTTGATCTGGCGAACTTCATTGTACTTAAGATTAAGTATAGCATGACATTGTATGTAAGTGTTACCGTTGGTTTTTAATAGTCCTTCTATTTTAAATCAATTTCTTAGAGAATTGCCCCTCACGCCTTATCGCAGGGAAATTTATAAATGTTGAATTTAAAATTAAACTTCTTAAAAAATCATCCACCCCTTTTTGAAATATCGAAATTTCGAAATACCTACATATATATCGCAACTAAAAAAAAAAAGTTTCTTGAAGTATTTTTTACTTAACACTCACAAAACTAAATTTCAAAAAAAAAAAAAAAAAATTACTGGAACCCCGTTTTCAATACAAAATTGAATTACAAAATTAAATTAATAATCTCTGTTATTTGGTAGTTCGTACCGTAGTAGGCGTTTTCGATAAATATAAGATTTTTTTTTAATTAGCTTGTTGCAATTTTTTGTGAGAGTGTTTAAAAAATTTAGCAAAAATCGACAAGTCGTTTTCGAAGTACATATTGAGTTAACAAACACAACTTTTCTTGGACATTTTGTAACAATCTGGAATATTCACAACTTTTGCGAATACCTTAGTCGATAGAAAGATTAAAATGTTCACTCGAATTAAGTTGTAAAATTTTTTTAATCTGCTAAAATTTCAAATAAAAAATAATTGTTTCAATTAACAAGTCTCGTCTAGAATGAAGGTCATCAAGGTCAAGATTTTATAACTATGTACATCACTTCCAGACAAATATCTCAAAAAGGAAAAATAATAGAAAAGAATTTCGGCTTTATCCTTGTGCATTTCTTACATAGCTTAATGTTCATGTTATTTATTAATGTCATCCTACTCTTTTTTCCTAAAGTCTCAGTCAGTAGCAAAATGTGATTAATTTTATTCCGAGAAAACAGTAGGATAAAAGACACTTTTCGAAGGGGCCAGAATAATATTAAGGTAGGTATTATATCTGTGCTTTCATCACGCCCTCGGGGAGTGCTTATGAGGAAGGACAATCTCAGAAATGTTGCGTCAAAGAATAATAAGTAAATAATATCAAATGCCAACGCATGTAAGCTTCCATGAAATTACGCCATAGTCACAATTACTTCGGTAATTATCAACTAAGACGAACGAATTTGGTGGTGATGAAGGCCAAGTGTCATTCCTTTATCCAGGATTCATTTATGCTTAATTCTCAATCATTTATCATCATATTTTTGTTTTCCTTCTTTTGTTTTTCTTAATTATAAAAGAAAATTTCTATGGGGAAATCCTATACGAGTATGTATTTTTATATTGTGAAGCAAAAAAAAGGAAACCTTTATGAATATTTCATCCAGAAAAATCATTTCGCTTATGATCAATTCATAAACAAAAGTGTCTTATGTGACACGCTGCCGCCTGTGGCAAGGATTATCTCTGCTACGTTAGTAAATTAATTTCTTTACTACAAGAGATGATTACAAAGGATTCATTAGGGATTAGTAATAAAAACAAAAATATAATATATTTTATTTGTTCTTCAAAATGTAACGAAGGATGAAATTAATCAATCTATGATATTAATTTTAATTAAAATGTGGTTGGAAACAGCTTTATTTTTGCTCATATTTTTGTTTTACTTTCATCCGTAAAAGTAACTCGAAGACACGTGTAGTTAAATAAACACTTGAAATCCAAAGGATTTTGGGTACTGGAAGACCGAATTTTGAAATTTTGTATGGTTTTACTTTCTAAAATCTCTTAAAAACTGTATCAGCACAAAGTTTTCTTAAAAAACTTTGTTACTGGTGATATTTTTGTAGGTACTATCTCTATATAAGATTTACTTTTCGACAAAATTTCCGTACCTAGCTCCTGCTTTTTTAAGTTCTTAACAAGTCAGCGTTTTTATTTAAAACTCCAGGTACAACTTTTTTAATTAAAGTTTTTGGGTAGGTAGTATTATTTTAAAACAAATATTATTTTTAAGCATTTCAAAACCTATCTAAGCTGCCTAAGGATGGCAACTAAACAGTGCAATAAACTTATAAATCTTTCAGGGGATGGCAGAGGGTGCAGCAATCTTGTATATAACTTTAATATTTATAGGATACCAGAATAAAATGTGAAAATCAAAATAATAAACTTGTCAAAAAATTCCACGTTTTCTAAGGTCGAATTCCTTTTACCAAAAATATTCGATTTTTTTTCTAAACAGAATCGAATTTTTTCTTTTAATACAAGGGATTTGTCCAGAAATGTCGATTTTTTCTTCTAAACAAATCGATTTATTTCTTAAAAATAATTCGACATTAGTGTTTTTTGAAGAGCTGTATCTCTGTGGAAAGTGATCGTATTGAGATGAAACAAAAAACATTCTAGAGCTTAAGGTTTTTTGTGTTCAAAAATTTTAGCAAGTTATAATTTTAAGATACCGTTATTGCACAATCATAAGAAATAGCACGAGCAAAAAATTTTAATTTTTTTAATTTTTATTTGAAGTGTCATTTTCTTTGAAATTTTTTTTTTTGATCCAGATAAATGTATTGATTCGATAACTTGTTTATTTAACTTTAATGTCGTATTTTTTCGGCATTCTAAAACTTTTTTCAAAAGAATATCTGGCTTTGAATGGAACAAGAGACTTTTGACTTTGGTTGCCAATATCTCAGCAAGGAATGCCGACACTAAAAATTTAAGGGCAGTTTTGAAAACTGGAATTAATTGACTACAAGATCTTTTAACAAATTTATGACGATTATTTTTTTTTTTGCCACTCACTGTAAGATAGAGAAAAGGTAAAAAAATGACTTTTTAAAGATTTTGGGCCCTACCAATAATTAAATTTAGTTACTACTTAAATATTTCAGTAAAATGGTCCATAACGGAATAAACCGTGCATGGTATTACCTTAATATTTATATGGACTATAAATAATAAACCATATATCGAATTGACTCTAAAAAATTGATAAAATAATGTATGGTTAATTATTAAGGATCCATTGCATTATTGTTAATTTCACTGCAATATTTAAGTCATAACTAAATTTGGTTATTGGTAAGGCCCTTTAAGTCAATTTTTCACTGCTTTCCAATTATTGATTGCAGGAATTAATTTGGTAAAACATTTTAAAGAGCTATATAGACCACCAGTACATTTGTTAAAATTTAAATCAATCCATTAAACTGAAACGCATTGGAATAAAAGTCGCAAAAAATCTTCCATTTGAATTTAATTCAATACAGTCCACTAAAACAACAACAAAAATATTTTTCTTTTATTTTTGTTATTCCTCTTCTTCGTATTCTTAAACCGTTTTCCCGTACCGAATGATAAAAGTCATACAAACCAATTAAAGGAAAAAATTGTATGGTTCATAAATATGTGAAATCGCCATCAAAATGAAAACAGACAAGAACAATTTCTTGGCCACTTTTGGTTTTTTTTTTTTTTTTAATTCGAGATTGTAGGTAATCAAAATTGACAATAACAGAAGTCCGAAAAAGTGGTTTTCGCTATACCTCCCGTCTGTCGGCCTGTTCGTCTGAGCATCGACTGAATTCATTTTTTTAGTCGATAGTTTTTGAAAAATTAATTTTTAAACTCAAAATTTTCAAAAAAAAAAAAATATCAAAAAAAATTTGTTCAAACTAGTTTTGTTCCAATGCTTAATGCTCCTATCAATTTTCGATCAATATACCGCCCCCTTAACACGATTTTTTTTTGTCTTGATTCTACCTACACGCTATAGAGCTTTTTGTCACACCTGTATATATGCCCGGGCAAAGTAAACTGCGCAAGCCTAGAAAAAATCAGCGTTCCTTTTAACACATAATGCCATATTCTTGTCACAAAAAATTCATTAAATTACACATTTATTTTTGAATGGAACAGTTCTTTTATTCAAAGAAAATGTCAATGCTCTCAAAGAACTTTATGAATGAACGATTTAACAATTCACCAGACTGAAAATAAAATGTGCTCTCATTGATTAATTGCCCAATTCTTCGATGCAGAAATGGAAGTGAAAAACATCGAGAACTTGTTGTTTTAATTATAACCTTAAGCCACCCAATTGATTACAAACTAAATTTGAATCTTAAAATAATTTCGTGGTCTTTATTTTCTAAATTTATTACAGAATGCCATTGAACCATTCTCCAGATGACTATACATATACCGTTCACCCAAAACTTGAATATTATTTTTTGAAAAGTTATCACTTCTATCAATTTGTTTTCTTTTCGTTGCAATAATTTCTCAGACGAAATCTTCCTTACACAATCGCAATGTCAGTGGCACACATATTCATTTTAACGACATGCATTTCCACCATGCAAAACATTCTGCCCAACATAAATACCTCCTCGTATATTTATAACCCGAACAAGTTCATAGCAATTAAATTTAATGTGCTTACTACACTCTTAAGGAAAACAGAGAGCCATTCATTGCATTCAGCTCATTCATCTGGACCACCAATCCCATAGATGGCAGTAGCGAGGGAATCGGTATAATAATTTTGCAAACATTTTTGGAATATGACCAATAAACGCCCTCGAACCCAAGCTGCGAGCAAAGGACGCCACCAACATCAGGAGGATATCTCCAAATATATATATATGTTTTTTTTTCATCTATGTATGACTGCACACTCACTTGGACACGGATCAATTGCATCCACCGTTTAACTAAGAGAAATATGCCCATTGACTAGCTGGAGCTGCATGATGCCAAAATCGAAGGAGGAACATACTAAAAAAAAAAAAAAATTACGAGCGAATTGCAAGGACGAATGTTTAAGAGGACAATTCTGTCAGTGCCATTCCTGCTGGTTATGGTAAATTTAGTGCTCCTCGAGCGAACATTTCACAATCACTTGGCTGCACGCGAGCACCCTGTTTGTGACTCCTGCGTCAAATCGGAGAGGTCTCCAGTGAATGAGATAATAAATAGTAGGAGCGGCTCCAACTTTGTACAGTATAGAGTAAATAGTTACACAGAGTGGCATTGAATACAAATGATAGATTTAAAGCTCCCATACACCTTGAGAGTTTATTATTTTTTTACATTTTGCGACCTTATTTTGGGTAGTTCAGTGTTGCCATGTGTGTTGCTTATCGAATAAAAATAAATTGCACAAAAAATTGTTTATTCTTGATGTTTCAAAAAAAGATTTCAGCTACACAAAATAAGAAATAGCAAGTGGGTCAAAATCTATTGCGTTTATGTCCAAAAAAATTAGTTAAAAAAGTGTCTAACACCTTAAACCATCGCAGCTGCAGTTTTTGTGAATTGTTTCATTATTTTATTTATTATTTATTTACAAATGTAGATAAGCCGAAGTATATGTATTACTAAATTTAGACCATGGCTTACATATTTTTGATAATTAATTTTTGGCAAATATCTTGAAAACGATTAAATTTTTTGGAAAAGTTTGTAAAGAACAAATTTAAACCAAATATAAATGAACGCAGGAAATAATAAAGGGTCTTTCATTAAGCGCTTACTATCTTTAAATTTAAATAAAACAAAGTGTGTGTGAGAAATCATCGAAATTTTGTATTTGTTTGAAAGGCCTCTCGATTTCATTACGTATGGAATATAATACAGTAAAACCCGCTTAAGAGAAAAACCCGCTTAAGAGAAAAACCCGCTTATCTGAAAAACTTTGTTCATCCTCGAGTATTTTTCGACCAATTGCGTTTAAAACACTGCGCTTAAGCGAAACTCGCTTAAGTGAAAACCCGGATACCTGAAACATATTTTCAGTTCAAATTTGTCATTGAAAAAAACTCTAGTAAGTGAAAAAAAAAAAAAAATTGAATCGCACAGAACGAAAAATTTGCTGAATCCTTTCGTTTTTTTTTCACTTTCACAATTTTCACCACGAAAATGACATTTGAATTTCTGATTATTTCACATTTCTATTTTAAGCCTAGTTTATAGATCGAAGCGAAGTGAAATTTTCATACAAAAAAATTGCTTTTTTCCCAGGCGTGAAAAATACAATAAAATTAAATGCAATTATTTAAGCGACAAGAAGGAAAAAATATAAAACAGAATATATTTTCTTTGTAAACCTTTCGACGCGAGATTTATTGATGTTTCATTTCGATTTGAATTTCACTTCGCATTGATGTATAAACTAGGCTTTATAAACAAATTGCTTTGTCCTCTCAAACAAAAATCAAAAACAACATTTCAAATAGCTCAAGAGGTATACGTATTTTGACATTTATTAAAAGAAAACTACATTTTCATAATTCAAAGATAAATAAAAGACAAATACAATTCTTTCTAGCATTAATTCTCCGCTTAATGGAATTTTTAGATCAGCTTAAGTGAAATTTTGTTCACTCCGCTTATGTGGAAATTTTTTTCACTTAGAAGGGGTTCGTTTAAGTGAAAAACCCGCTTAAGTGAAAGAAAGACTGTGACATTTTCCGGTTTATCTTAAGCGGGTTTTACTGTAACATCAATCAAATCAAATGTCTGCCGTGGCTGTGGCTGTGGCTGGTCTGGGTGGTGTCTAATTTTCCAATAACCTCGCACATAAATCAAGCTGAATTTGACCAAAGGCATGGGTTATGTTGGCTTTAAAGACCGCTATGGTTTATTCGCATAGACCTGCAACTTCAGAAAACCCCACAAAAAAAAATCGAACGGCTTCAAATCGTACACGATATCGTTGTTCGCCCGAACAAAACATCCATCTTGATTTAAAAAAAAAAAATTATCATTTGCATGTGTTGTCGAACGCTTTGCCCATCCATGGTGATTTGACAAAATATGTGTAGATTGAATAATGGCAGCCAATATGGCCGCAATCAACTGTAAAAGTTCGAAAGTACCTATATGGGAAGACAATTTAGATTTTTTTTTAGTTATATTTTCCTATGTAGTAGCCCGTTGCGTAATGGTTAGTGCGTTAGACTGTTATGCCAGGGGTCTGGGTTCGATTTCCAACCAAGTCCACCTAAAAAAAGTAAAAACAGTTTTTTTTCAGGTCTACTGTCTCTTGCGAGGAAATGATAAATCCTCCAAGACTATCTCTTGTCATAGAAAAATGCTTCTTAACTTACAATTAGCCGTTTGGATTCGACAATAAACTGTAGGTCCCCTCCATTACTGCAGACACGCACACAGAAATGGTTGGGAGTTGTAACTCACTTACTCACTAGGCCCTGGTTCTTCATGAGCTATTGTGCCACCAAATTTACTTTTTATTTACCTATCTTTTTTCCTAAATTAGTTGAAAGTATGAAATTTTTGACGAATGCAAGAATTGTTTTTTTTTTAAAACCGAACCAACTGATCTGATGCCCACATTTAAATAGGAAGGTCGCAGTAGAAAATAATTTAAGAAATTGTTTAAATCTTTAGTAAAAATTATATTTCTTGAATAATTTAAATATTAAAATTATGCCTTTTATGTAACTTTTTAAAAATGATTTTAATTTTTCCTTCTGGCATTACTGTGCTCCCAATGACAGATCTACTTTTTCGATATAGCGCATGGATCAGGAAAGTTTACCCATGTTTGCAACTATATACGTTGAATGGCAGTAAATGAAGAGATTTTAATTAATTCACTTGCCATTGAAAATTTAAATGAATTGAGGGTGTCCCCCAAAACGGTTGGGAGATTCGTGTTGAAATAAAAATGGTCGATGGGATGGCGACAAATAGCGACAGTATACTTCGAGTAGGTACTGTCGGCAGTCTGTTCAGCTTGATTAAACATCAAATGTTAATTTTATTCCAGAGCATTACTTGGGCAAATGTAGTAGCCGTGGCCTGATGGTTAGTGCGATGGACTGTCATGCCGGAGGTCTAAGGTTCGAGCCCCAGCCTCCGCCACCTATTTATTTAAAAGAAAAAACGGCTACTGCCTCTTGCAAATGTAGTAGCCGTGGCCTGATGGTTAGTGCGATGGACTGTCATGCCGGAGGTCTAAGGTTCGAGCCCCAGCCTCCGCCACCTATTTATTTAAAAGAAAAAACGGCTACTGCCTCTTGCGAGGAATTGACAAATCCTCCAAGAGTATCTCCTGTCACAGAAAAGTGCCGCTCATTAGCCGTTCGGATTCGGCAATAAACTGTAGGTCCCCTCCATTCCTGCAGACACGCACACAGGAATGGTTGAGAGTTGTAAGTCACTAGGCCCAAGTTCTTCATGAGCTGTTGTGCCATAAAATTTATTTATTTATTTTTATTTTATTACTTGGGCAAATGAAAATAAGATGAGATCCAATCATTAGAAAAGGTTGTCAGAAAGAATTTGTCTGTCCAAAAGGGTATATAAATAAAACATATATCCTATCTATTTAGGTAGATATAATATCTTCTAAGTGTCATAAAAATATATACATACTTATAGATCGAAAGAAAGTTGACATGATTATGATGAGGGGGTACGAAACGAAAGGAATAGTTTAAATAATGATATTGATTTGCGGATGAAGACAGTTTTGGTAGTCATCTTCGATGAGTTCTTCCTTTATTGACATTTAGAACGATGTCAAAACAGGATGAGGAACGGGTTAGATGATGGCAATTTACTACAACAGGCAATGAAACTAATTATCACACTTTTGCAGATACCTATCTATAATCTGCCATTAAATGAGATTCCGCTTATAAATATTCAATATTATATTTTTGGAATAAACGTTTATCTATAGTTCCGGGAAGAATTAATTTTGTTGATAATTTTCTATTCAACATTTTCAAAGCAATTAAGTATTGAATAGTTTAATAGTATCTGTATATATATCTTTGATGTCAAAAATTTTAATTTTTGATATCTGTGATTGTACCTAAATTGATTTATACGAACTTGCATTGTATATAGTTAAAATCTATAAAGTTAAGATATCTGTAACGAAAAAATGTTTAAAAAGTCAAAGATACTTAAAATATTAATTTTATTTTTGATTTTTTTCAAAATTTTAATTAATTTTTATAAAGCAAACTAATAACAAAGTCGTTCCACACATTCGGATGCTTAAACAACTTGACAATAAGGAACTTTTCTCAAAAAATATGAAAACCCCATTTCTGCAATGCGAATGGCAAAAATCTGAAACGTAAGTTTCTTGAAAGTATTTTGGGCATTACAGGGACGAGCTTTTATGGAAATTGTTGTAGAGCTGTTTTTGAAAAAAAAAAATTGAAAAAAATATTCAGTTTCCAGTTTAATTTAGGGTCGAAAACAACGCCTAAATTTCACACTAGAAGACAGAGAAAGAGTTTGACCGTTGAGTCGGGGTAGAGGTGAAGGGGGGTATTGGTATCAGGAAAGCTCATGTCCGTTATTAGTGAGATCGCAGAGATAGCCCTGAGTAAGTTTAGTAACTGGGCCAGTTACTAAGTGGTACTAAGCTTTGTTTTTTTAAATTCTTCATTTTCAACTATTTTGTTAAGTTTAGGGCATAATGCATGTATGTATATGTTTGCAGGAAAAAGTAGTTTTTGTTTGTGCTTTTATTTATTCTTTGTATTTTTAAAATTAAAAACAAAGTAAATGTGATGCTTGTTTTATGAAATCATGGGATGTAACCACTGTTTTTGCTCTGATTTCTCGTATCGTTTTACACGATTTCGTTTTAAGCGGAATTTTTCAGGAATTTAACCCCCATGTTAAGTGAGGCCTAACTCAATAGAGAAAAATAAGATATGATGTTGGGAGATTGGTTTGAAAAGGCGCATATCATATGTCCCACACAAGAAGCTCCCAGAAATTACCCATTTTCAGAAATAGAAAAAGAGCCGGAAAAAATTAGTTTAAAAAAAGATATTTGAAGCCATTGAATGTGACGCTGAAAAAAAAATAATATATAATAAAATGGACATTTTTTTAATGAATTTGTATCTTTGGAAGTAAAAATATAATGTTAATCTTAAAATTCACATACACCGGTACGATAATGAAATGGAACAAAGCAGCAACCCAAAGATGCAAAAATACAAAAACTTGATAAATTTATAATTTGTACATGAATGTATTTCTCAGCTTGTAAGAACAGTTAAGAAATGATTTGTGTACAATTTGCATAAAACTACTATTAAATCTATACAAAAAATCTCATTTTTTTAGAATATTAAGCAGGTTTAAAAGTATAATTGAATATGTTGGTCAACCTCGACAAAAAAGCGTTCGAAAATTTTTTTAAAGTTAATAATCTTATTTAACAAACATATTTAACAACAAAAAAATACTCTATCACATTTAAAAAAAAATAAGAAAGATTATAAAATTTGTTTCAAGTAAATCGGTTGAATACTTTCTGAGATTACCGCGGACAAACAAAATATTTGTTTTGTCTTTTCTGGTATAATAGTAATGATAGTAATGGTTTCGTCGCTTGGAAAAAAAAAACGACAGAACTCAACAAATGAAATTTTTGAGCTAATTTGCAATTTTTTGAAGAAAAAAATATTAAGCAGGTTTAAAAGTATAATTGAATATGTTGGTCAACCTCGACAAAAAAGCGTTCGAAAATTTTTTTAAAGTTAATAATCTTATTTAACAAACATATTTAACAACAAAAAAATACTCTATCACATTTAAAAAAAAATAAGAAAGATTATAAAATTTGTTTCAAGTAAATCGGTTGAATACTTTCTGAGATTACCGCGGACAAACAAAATATTTGTTTTGTCTTTTCTGGTATAATAGTAATGATAGTAATGGTTTCGTCGCTTGGAAAAAAAAACGACAGAACTCAACAAATGAAATTTTTAAGCTAATTTGCAATTTTTTGAAGAAAAAAATACTATCAATTGTAAAATTGTCAGACTCTTGCGTCCCGACGTCTCTTGATATTTTAACAGATTAATGGAAATTTAAATTTTCTAAAAATACATTCAATTTATTCTGGTGTTATTTCCGGGAGCTCTGAAGAGAGGTGCCCAGAAGAATAGAGAAATAACATTTTCGAGCATCCCATTTAAATTAATTTCCTACTAATTCTACAAGTACGGATAGCCTCAAAAAGTCGTAAGCTTTATGACTCATTTATTATTTCTAGCCAAAAAAAAAAAATAGTTTTATTCCAATCTTTCATATAAAATGGCTTTTGAACATTCATAATCTTTTCTTTTTTTTTTTGAAATTCTCCCTTTGCAACGTCATTTCTAACTTTTGAGCTTAGTTCAAAAAGTAAAAGGAAAACGTAAATTTTATAATCAATTTCTCTGGAATTTAAATAATACCATTCATAGTTTTTGTCCACCCATTTTGCCATACGCATCCATGCATAGAAAAGGAAGTTTCTTTCATTGAATCTACAGGGTGATTCGCATAAGGTGTGTCAAAAAACTTGAACGAAGAGTTAGGAAAGGGGGATCTTAGATTTGAGTTTTCTTAGCAATATCAGGACCCTATGGGATAATATACATAACTTTGTCCAACCTGTTTTACGCTCATCTATGTTGAAGACAGTAGAAGACTATAGGCATTGCTTTATTTGGACTTGTTGGATTATGTATATATAATATATTGATTCAAAATAGTATTTCACAGTAGGAATATAGTATTTGTTTTCATCCACAAATTGGCTTTTCGTCCCAGCTTTGTATTATAATTGATTCTTGCTCTACAAAACATCTTAAAATAATTTTTTAACGTTTAATAGCACAACATTAAAAATTAACTATACATAATGAAGAACTTCCGACTTCCATGAAACTTTTATTTAATTTTTTAAGCTTCTCTGAACAACAATAAGTGATTTGTCAAGGTGTTAACTTCACTCAATTAACCCAAGTAGCAGTTAAACGTTTCATTTAATTTTATTACAATCTTCGTTTTTATGGTTTCTCACTACCGTTATGACATGTATGTATGTGAGAAGGTAGGTAAATATCTATAATTAGATACATTTACTTAATATGCATATAAAATATCAGCACTTTTTATTTCATCGTTAAAAAGAATTTATATAGGTATCCATATATTTAAACTCACATTATGATTGTTTAAATTATTATTACCTTTTTATGAATGAGCCAATTAAAATCTCAATTCTATCGTACCTATAAAGGATTATTATTATTTATGAAAAGAATGTTTGAAATTGATTAAAGTTTATTAAAAAAAAAAGTATTGGACTACGCCGAAGAAAGAAGGCATAGGCATCCTTTTTCTTAAGTTTTTATAGATATTATTAATCAACAAACAAAATAATACTCGTACACACTTTTTATATTCATTAATATTGTCGATTGGAACCTATGTATATAGATTTTGCAAATCAATTCATGGAAATATTAAAAATCTTCTTTTGTACACATCAAACACAACTCTTTCACATAATCCAGTATTGGGAACGAAGACCAACTATTTTAAGAGATTGATTCAAAATCCGGTGTTGTTTTTTTTTTGCAAAAAGAAAAATAATAAATTCATTTCAATCACACTCAACGTGCTGAGAAAAATAAATAGGTATACAAGATAAAAAAAAATTAGGAATCAGAACCCAAATAAAATTTGTCATTTCAAATTGAAAATTTACCAAACGAAGTACAAGATGCCATTGTTCTCGTTTAAGGATTCAATTCAGTTCATGGGAATTTTCATTCAATGGGGTTGGTACACTTCTACTACGAATTCATATTGAACTAGCAGATCCTTTAAGAAATTGCTGACAATCACATTACTTTTACTTCCTCGATGGTAGGTGGTAGGTAAAAGTTTTATTGTGTAGATCTAATTGTTTTGAATTTTAAAAACTGTTTGACGAATTCTGAAATACATATATACTTGAAATGATATGTAAAGTAGATATTTGTAGAATTGTATACAAGGCGTATATTTTTGCAATCCCAATTGGATTTAAAAATAAAAACCATATCGGTAATTACCGAATCCATCAAAGAAAAAACACAGAGTTTCAAACCAAATACCCAACTAACAAACTCTCCAGAGCTTTGCTCTTGAAATCTGAAAAAACCTCCCATAAGACTCTTTTTTATCTCATATCTATACTTAAGAATTGAGATCTTGTTATAATACTCATATTCGTCTAATAACAATTTTATTATAAGAGATTAGCATTTTTTAAATGTCAAAGTACTTAAATCCTATATCTAGATCAATTTAAGTCTTTTAAGTTTTTCGTTATGAAACTAGAACTCTAAATGTCATTTTTAGCATTTAAAATCCCATAGCAACAAATAAATAAGAGTTCAAGAGTCGAATGGGAGCTAAAGTTTTTAAATCTTTATCGAACTGCTGATTTAATTGAATTATACAGAAGTGCGTCCTTTTTCCAAAGAAAGTTTGCTTCTGTTCATGTTTCTATCGGATACGCTATCAGCCAGAAACAAGTGGCAAGTTCATTAATTTGGATCGATTTTTTGGTTTAGTGTACGTATAAAGAGAGGGTTTGAGAAATTTTGTTCATTGTACTAATAGTAAACACGATGGGTATGAGTATCAAATAATTTGCATGATATCTTAAAATGCTGTTGCGTTAGTTGTTGTCATCAATTTTATTTGCCCAAAGGGATTAAACTAATACCAAACTTAATTTACTTCCAAAAACTATGATGTCATAATATCATTGTTTCAAAATAGAAATCTACCTTACACAATTAACGATTTGTTTTCATACATCAAAAATAGTTAGAATGTATAAAAAAAAAAAAGAACACGTCGCAGGTTTGTTTTTCGTAGTCGCATAAGAGCATTTATGAATGCTCATAAGAAGTCGATTGTTTGCTAAACGTCAAACTGTAGTCTCATAAGAGTATTTGAATGCTCATAAGAAGTCTTTTGTCTTTTAGCACTCTTACTCACTGTGTGAATATAACAAAGGTCTCATAAAGACGTTAAACCAAGAGTTAAAGTATCGGTGAACAGCAGCCATATTTCAATATGAATAAAAAGTGTTCTCTTTATTTTTAGGGTTACCTTAACATAAAAATATGGTCTTAGTGAAATGTTTGAAATATATTGTGACTAAAATCTTAAAAATGTTTTATGTGTGTAGATAATTATGCGCAAGTTATGTAAACACACAATGGTTATAGTTATATTTAAAAGGTGTTCGAAAATGTTATAGTTGCATACAGAATTCAATGAACCTCCATGTTTGAATATTCTTTTATATTGAATATTTCTTTAATACTGGATTTACCTAATGCAATAATAGTATTCTGATTAAATCTATAAATATATTCAAAAAAAATGCGAGTTAATTTTTGTCAAATAGAGGCAGCAGAATATTTACGCAGTATAAGAGAAATTGCAATATTTAAAGCCAGTTGTTTTTGTCTTGTTGGCATAGGTATTTTAAAAAACTCAAACGATTAAATCATAGATACCAAAAAAACATCTGACAAACCGTACCTATAGATACCTACATTTTTGTTATAAATAATAATAATGACAGTTAATGACAAAACAAAAAATAAAAAAAAAATAAATTTTGTCTGTCCTGTAAATTAAGCATAAACGTTTTTTTTTACAAAAAAAAAGAACTCATGGTAAACCCTTTTCTAATAAAAGTTAGAAACAAAATTATTTAAATACGCATTTTTTTTCAAAGCGCGTTGATATTTTCGAAGCAAAATGTGTAAATTAGTAGATACAATTTTAACTGCAACAGGATTTTAGTTTACATTATGCCACAATTATCACATTTAATATTATGTCAGTTTACTTTACCGATAAATACTCGCATCGAAAAACACATCTTTTTTTTTTTTTGATGAGAGCATGACGCACACACACAAAAAAGATATATAAAACGTGAGAGATTTATTTTTTTTTTAATGTTGCACATACTCGTTCTCTTTCAAGATACTCTTATAGGAAAACACGCACTCTCTTAGAAAAAGCTAAGCAGCTTTACAAAGTGGCGTACGTCATCCCATAAGAAGAATAAATATACTGCTATAAGTATGAAGAGCCTCCCATAACTAGGCCATTTAAGCCTTTTAACAGTCTGATAACAGTCTTGAAGTTCTCTTCAAGAGTGATTTTAGCTCCCTTAACTAAGTCTCATAAAGCTTTTGGAGCGTCTTATGAGAGCAAAAATCTTACTTGGGTATGTATCGATATCTTATCCACACCGATAACACAGTTTTTCTCCAGGCTTAAGCCCGAAGGACATTAGTTTTTCTTGCATTGAACACGTAAATTATTTAGCCCTGACATCGTTTTTTTTTCCTTCGGGCTTGCAAAAAAACACGGCTCTTTACAGTAAAACAGTTATTATTATTATTGTACTATTCATACTAGAATGTCAGTTTATTAGTCTTGACTTTATTCCATTAATTTTATTGAATTTGTGAACAACAACAACAACTTAAAGGCGCTACTACTAATTGCTTAGGAATTAATTTTTTTAGCCCTATCATCAGTCTCCTTTTCCAATTTTATTATGAAAAACTTTTTACACATCGGTATTTGAACCCGCGCATCAGATTTGCTCAGTCCTCGAAGCCGTATGCACTACGCATTCCGCTACTGATGACCAGTGTCCCCAGATTGAGGGGAAAAGCACCACTTTTGCCGATTTTATAATTCGAAAGGGGAAAAAAAGGGGAGAGCCTAAAAAAAGGGGAAAAAATCCGAAAAGGGGAAAAGTAAATGTCTTATTCGTTCTAGTGAATAGACTTTTAGGTTTTAATAAATGCAAATCAAATGCAAATACAACCGTGCAACACCTTCACTCATTTTTTTTTTTACTACATAAGGTATAGTTGGAAACATAAAATTTCTTACATTTTTTCATAAATTTTCAAATTTTGGTGTGAAAACCTATAAAAGAATCTATTAATGAAAATTTCGTGTGCGAATTAAATTAAAATTTCGCCAAATTTTATCAGAATGTTCAGTTTTGAAACTAGTTAGGTGAATCTCGTATAGATTGTAGAAGCGTCAAAATTCAATGGACATTTTAAACCTGCATGAAGTTACAGTTTTTTGGTGAGAAGAAAAAAACAAAGAATTTTTATATTAAAAAGTTTTCAGTGAAAAGGAAACCGACAAAGATTTTAAGAAAAAGTTTAATCTTTGATTTGTATCTTTCTCATAGCGGAACAAAGGACAAATGACTAAATTCATAAAATATTTTGATTGACACACTATTATATAAGTTAGGTACACTATGTACAATACAAAAATGTTACAAGATAAATTCAAAACAATATATTTTCAATGTTTTCTTCAAAAATTTAAACATAATTTACTTAGGGGAAAAAAAAGGGATTTTTATTAGAAAATTAGGGGAAAAAATACCATTCTGGTGTCAAAAAAAGGGGAAAAATGTTTTGGGGACCTATAAGAACCCTGCTGATGACCATTGATGTCACAGGTCGAGATGAGAGGTTTGTTTATCAAATGGATTTGGAGCATCAGCATTTTTATAAACACTTTTAAGTATGTTGTCTTGTTCCGCCTCCATTTTTCTCCATACCTTATTTCGATAGACAACAATTCGTAGTACGTATCAAAGGGGGATAGATTGGAAAATCGGTATATCGGAATATCTCCAGCAAAAACAAAAATAAAACGAATTAAAAATACCTAAAAAAAGTAGTGTCTTTAAGTTGTTGTTGTTGTTCACAAATTCGTAGTAAAACAATGATACAATATATTGAATCCAAATCTAGTCTAATTAATTTTCTGAATATAAAAATATGATTAATTTTTTTGTTGTTGTTGCATAGGCATTTTTTTTAGTGTATTCGTTTAGAACCATTTAACATGGACATATCGATCAGAAACGTTGGAAAATCTTGAAAAACCTAAAAATTACATACCTTTTGGCGGGACGAAGTTCGCCGGGTCAGCTAGTTCAGTAAAATTCTTTTTAAAGAATGATGAAGAATCTCATAAGCAATGTGCTCGCACAAACTTGTACGAACAAATTGTGGTTTTTTAGGCAAGTTTATCTGATATTAAAAGAATTAAATAAGCCTTAGTCTAGATTAAGCAGGGGTGTAGCAATCGCTGTATCAGCCGTGTATCAATGATACAGGTCTTCCAATATGTAGGGCCCCCCAAAATACAAGACAACTTCGACAAAGAAAATTCCAATTTTGTTTTATAATTATTAAATTTTATAAAAAAAAATTCAAAATTTAATTCGCCAATTTCGGCGTTTAGTTGGACCATGGATAAACATTTAGCCTAATATTGTACAACTGGCGCACTTAGATTGTTTTTCACTTACAAAAGGAATGTGCTCTGCGATTATTGCAGTTTAGAAAAACTGAAGTGCATGTCGATAAATTATGGATATTATGTCCACCAAAAAAATTTGTCAATTATTTTTACTCGCGAAAAAAATAGTATTTCTTGGTTCAGTGCAAAATGAATTTAACACAAGCGTCAAAATATAATTCGTTCCATATTTCTGTCAAGCAATAAAATCGACAGCAGGATCTGAGAAGTCAAAGCCCCCAGACATTTCATGCCCTGTCTAAATAATCAAAATTCAAGACACTAAATTATGCAGCGAATCGACAGTGGAACAAGAATGGTGGATAAAGCGTTTTATTTGTAGCTTTGTATTGCTGCGTATGGTTATGTTAAAGTTGGAAAAAAAAATTTCGTTTTTTTAATAATTTTCCGCCCTGGACTTAAGTCCTTAGGCACATCGCCCACTAGGCAACTTTTAGTTGCGTAACTTTTTGTTGCACAACTAAAAGTTGCGCGGAGTTGCTTGCCATCGCTCACTAGGCAATTTCCGAGCAACTTTTGGGTTCAGTATTTTCAATTGAAATGTTAAATTGACCTTGTATTTTGGATCAGTGACGATACAAAATTCGTTCAATGTGAAAATAAACTTGTTTTTCGGGTTAAAAGCCTCTCATTTGGCAAACATTTTGGAAAATTCCCAAAAGTTGCTGGAGGTTGCTCGGAAATTGCCTATAGTGGCCGAGGGTAAGCAACAAAAAGTTGCCGAAAGTTGGTGGGAAAAAAGTTCCGCGTGCAACTCCGAGCAACAAAAAGTTGCGCAACAAAAAGTTGCCTAGTGGGCGGTCCCCCATATATGCTAATGTTGGATTGGGAGCAACAAAAAGTTGCTGGGGGGGCGATGGGCATTAAAGTCCATATGGTAAAAATGACGATGCCTATTGCTCCTGTGAGAAAATTCTATACTGAAATTTATATTTCAATTTCGAACGACATTACTAATTTAATAATGATGCCTCCAACAATTTGCCTAAAATTGAAAACACTTGACGGAAAATGTACACTTGCATTGCGGGCTCTATCTCTGCACTTTATGTTCAAACAACCAATAGAACACACATAAAGGACATAATAATGCAAATTCCACAAAACTAAAACTGAAAATTCTAATTTAATTCAATTTGCTTATACCTGAAATATGCACCTAGTATAACACATACTTCCGGGAGATCATTTCAAGGGTCATTCGCTTCCCCAAATGTGTTTCCCAAATCGACGATTTCAAAGTACAAAGTCCTTTTTATATAGAGACCAATTCGAATTCAGTTGTCGCGTCGACAACGAACACGGCCACACCGCAGCCGCTGTATCCCAAATGTTTGCATCAAAACCCATGTATATTGTACAAGCGTATGCCAGAAGGATACCTACGGAGTATACAGACAGACACTTACATATCCAATTTCGGTGTGGTTTCCTGTTTAATTAAACGGTATAATTAAGCTGCTTGCTACGATGTGTCACCGGCTAATGCCAATTGCTTTGTAATGTCCTTAAATGCAAAGGGGAGGTCAGTAAGGTATTTGAAGCTTGTATAGCATCCTATATGAACTATTCTAGAGATATCAACAAATTGGATATGTATCTGTAAAACACAAAAAAAATTATCCTTCCTGGTAATGGAAGTTCTTTCAGTTGATGGACATGTTCTCGTAATTTATGGTGAGAAAAGTTGTTGTTGATTGTGTGGCCAGAACGATACCTTTCATATGGGAAATGGCAGCATCATATGAATTTGGCAAATACCTAATAGCTAGGACTTGTAGAAGGATTTAATTGGAAAATTCCATTCGGCAGAGTTATTTTGAATACATGTATATGTACTAACAAAAATTTCGGTTTAAGGGAAAAGAAAATCTAAACAAGAAGCAATTATTAACATTGAAAATGCTTTAACATTGAAAATGTTTATAGGGTCGTTTTGATGAAATTTTGGTGGGACCAAAATGAATTAAAGAGATGAAAATTTAACTTTAGCCTATATAGGGGGGAACTTTATAAAATTGTTGGTTGGTGTTTGAAAAAAATGATAAAAATGAACAAAAGAACACAAACAAGCGATAAATTTCAGGAAGCGTAGGTACAGGGAGAAGGAATCAACAAATTGCTATTGTTTCAGTTATATTCGACTAATTATTTAAATGGTAAAGCTCCCACTAAGTTGTAAAAATATAATAAAATTTATGAAAAAAAAGTATTTAATTGATTATGGTTTGAAATTATTGATTCTAAAAGGAGCGAGCATCAACAAAGGGACAAGTGTTAACCCTGCGTGTGAATCCCAATTTTACCACTCACCTGTCAGCAGATAGTTATTTATTTTTTTAAATACACATAATTTTGTTTGGTCAATATTTTGTAGTAATTAATTTATTTATTTTTAAGGGATGAAGATTGGTTCGTTTTGTTCAGAATTCTAATAACAGTCAATAAAAATATGCCAAGTAATTAAAAAAAAATCCATGGTGCTTGCCTTTCGAAGACAATAACTCTTGTTTTAATTGTCAGATCTTGAAGATTGACATCTTAAATTGAAGGTAAAATATCAAGCTGCATGTGCTAAATACAAACGTGTAGGCATTGGAATCAAACAAAATACAGCGACTTGCATACAAAACAATTAATAAACTCTGAAAAAAAAAATATTTAGATTTAACTCAATAATAATTTCTTCTGGAGAGAATCAATAACCGAGTTAAGCAACTGTGAAAAGAACAAGTAGGCAAATTAGAACTGCAGGTACAGCTAGAAAATTCGAGTCTTGTACAATCAGTTGCATGGGGAATACATATAAAATGCTGAAATGAATTATTTAAAAGAAAATCTTAATAAAGAATCGATATACATAGATCACAAAAAGTATTGGACGCAACTGAAGTACTTACCCAATATTTAAGGAATTTGTCTTCGCCTCTAATGAAAAATTATTAAAATAAATATAATTCGGGATTAATTTATACAAAATATCTTCTAGAAAAAATTTTATTAATATATTAAAGAAATACATTTTTAAACCATTTTTGAGTAATGTTAAGTTAAAAATAAATTAAAAAAAAATCATCTACCCGTAAATCATAGAAGTCGTTTTTGAAAAAAAATTAGATTTTATGTAACGATTTTTTAACATTTAAATGGGAAGTATCGTTAATTTTGACGATACGAAAAATTTATATTCAAAATCGCTTAGTACCTAGTTTCGTAAAAATCAACCAAGTCATTTTCGAAATATTAGGTTTAAAAAAAAATTTAAACTTTTAAAAATCAAAAAAAAAAATGAAAAGTTTGGTACATTTAAATTTTGCAACAAAATTTTCTCCACAAAACATTATCAAAATCAGATAAAATAAAAAAAATGGTTGTGGGAGGTACCATTTAAAAATTTTTCGGAAATTTTATTTTCACCAAAAAAGTAGCCTATATACCTAGGTAGGTAGGTAAGAAAATTTATTGATTTCTTTTAGAAAAATCTGTGAAGCCATTTTTGAGAAAAATAAGATTTCCAGAAATGCTAAAAAGAATTATATGTATTTTTGGTCTAAAAAAAAAAATGTGATGGGGAAATGTCCAAAAAACGCTAGATACCAAGTTTAAATAAATTCGATCCATGCGTTTAGGCTGTGAGCGAATATGGACAGACAGACCGACAAACAGATAGACAGACAGACGGACGGAATTGCGAGACCCACTTTTTTCGTCTTCCCTATATCATCTTAATGTCAGATTTGATCAAAACCTCGAATTCGATTTTATTTACGAATCCAAAACTTGCCATAAAGAAGCTATACAGGGTGCCCCGGCGTTGGCGATGGAGACCAAAACCGAGGTCTCCTGATGTCATTTTAAGTCGAAAAACTTAAAAAATAATTTTCTCGTTTTCACTACCTTTTCGACTTATAACGGTTTTTATGATTTTTGTTCTAGTTTCTTTAAGTGGCTCTAATTTTGACAAACTACATCCGATTCTTCAATTTTTATTTTGGATATATACAAGAGCAGTTGGGAATTTTCATCCGCCCTAGAATTATTTTCTATGCGGGTAACGGCTTTCCTGCAATTTATTATTATTGGCATTTTCAGGTTGTTTTTTTTTATTTTTGTATTATTTTTTTTTTCTAAGAACACGTAGTTAAGTATCAATTTTCCTTTTTGTTTTGAAAGACTCATTTTTTTCGATTTCGGGATTTAAATTTTTAGTTTTCGGGATTTTGGGTTTTCTATATTCTGGGTTTTCTAGATTCTTTAGGTTTTCTGAATGTTTGGTTTTCGGGATTCTTACCCCACCCTAATTAAATATTTAAAAAATAAAATTTACAAATTTTTTTTTTAATCTTTGAAAATGTAAACTAATCAAATACTGGAACACAAGATAAAAAATTCTTAGAAAAATTAGAAAAAAAAAAAAAACAAAATTAATAATGGTATCTAATGAGATAGCATTTTCCGCCATAAAATTTCATATAGGTACTACATGAATTAGAGGAAACTCTATATTGTTGTCAGATGAGACCACTCTTAAGCTTACTTTCTCCTGAAATCAGAATCTTTTAAAAAGTGGAGTCTCACTATTTACTTTTAATTTGCCAGTTAAGGTAACTTTGATCTGTTTGAATGAGAGAAAAAAGTAAAAACTCAATCCGAAATGGCGGAGCTGTTGTGTTGATAAATTCTTGGTTACTTTAAAAACCACTTCTGTACTTCGATTCAATCGATCTCCGCATGAAAGGATACTACGTAAACCACAAAATATTAACAAGTCATCCTTTACTTCTGTTCTTGTCGAACATCGTGCCTTCTAAATCAGATCCTCTTTTTACCTATAGCCTAGGTGTTCCATACCTATTTCGAAATGATTAACTCCATTGTCTGGTTTGATTAAAAGAGAAATTCATTATTTTTATCGAATGCTACAATCCCTTTCAAGCGCGAAAGTATAGAAAAATCCTTGTAAAAAAAACGTCCAGTCCTTAATTCTCTTGGCTCCCCTTGACTGCCTATGTGCCTTTTCAAGATTTATTTGTTGCTTTTTAACATTTTATTTACAATCCTGGTAAAGTATATAGCTTTAGTAGTGACTAGTTCCCGGATTGTGGGCATTTTGTATCCTGTTTGTTTATTGTCTCTAGAAATTGCCTGACATTTTGATTACAATCTGATACACTTGCCACATGATGTTGCTTGTGCTGTGCTGCTAAAGCTATGCTGTGTTGTAATTGTAGTTGAACACCCAGATTACCCAGATCGATAGATACAATTTGCAATTCGATACCTCTATACGTTTATTATATATACAATCATCTAACCCTATAAGTGACGGGTGGTAGCGGCTGAGAACAGTGGTGGCAGCAAGAATACTGAAGGGAAGAATGAAGTTCATAGAGCAAAAGGCTACCTAGCTAACATCCTTTCAAACGGCACAGATTCGTGGTCACAATAGGAGAAATTCGATTAGTTTTGTGTCACACAAATTGATTGTAGGGATTTAAATGAATATGTTGTTGCCTTTTGTGCTGCAGTTTAGGTGATTTGTTTTTCTCTGTTATTATTATAGAGAGGCTAAGATTTATCTATAGGTTCCATCGAATCGAGAATCGAGAGAAAAAGAGATTGAACCAACAACGGGCAAGACCGGCATGTATCTATCTATGTATATTTTGTAATGTACAAAGTATTATAAGTTAAGGTGTGATTTAGTGTAATCGATTGAGGTCAATGAGGAATGAAGGTTCAAAAATGAATTTCTTTTATCACCTAAAATGAAGAGGATCGAACCTTATAAATTGACTTCTTTCAGATAAAAAATGAATTGTTTTGTGAATAGAACCAATAGGTCATTAAGAAAAAAATTTTGTGGCTATAAAAATAATACATGCATCAATTAAACGACCTCTGTTAGTCATTTAGAGTATACTTTGTTTGATTAAAGCTTTCTTGAATTATTCGAGAAACTGACAGATACTTAAAAATTAATAGATTAAAAATTAACTCACTATATCTCTCCATTTAGATGTTAGTTTTTCGGCCTTTAACCAATGAAGCCCTATTTTACTCAAATTATAATGGAAATTAAAAAAAAATTGCTTTCCTAGATGCTAAATCTAGGCAATGTTTCTAATCTATAAAAATGTGTACTATATTTTAAATTCTTATGATGTAACCTGGTACAAAGATTATAACCAAAACTTACAATTCATTTTCTCCCCGTATAGGTACGCTTGCTGAAATTCATCGTTTGTGTTCGTTTGTACATTTTAATCATTTTGGTCATTTTTTGGTAACACTAATCAAAAATTTTGTAGTTATCCCCCTATACGCTGGAGTTCATTTCTAATAAATTGAATTCATTTTAGTAACGCCGTTCATGTTCATATCAAATTGAAGGGGAAAGCCTTCCACTTCTAGAGGTCTGTGAACTTCAAGGATTATAAAAAATTAATATGTAAATATATTTAACAACATTTAGTTATTAAAATATAAAATTCATTTCATAAAAACGCTGTTCAATTAAAGAAAAAAATTAATTCAATCTAAAATATTGCGTACACTCGGGCGTATACGCAGTTTTTTTAATTATTTTTTTTTTTTTTTTTTTTTTTGTCTGCAATTTGTGTTTTTATGAATAATATTTTTAATCTTTTCCTTAAATTTAACTAGGTACTAGGACGCTTGATTTTGTGGGTTGAAAAGGAGACATTTATAATTTTTTAAATATCTACCTAACTTGAAAATGTAAAATTTTTGGAATAAAATATCAATGCAAGAATTATAGTTCATAAAATTAATATAAAATGCACGACTGGGTCGCACGAACTTGCTCTTGTAGTAAAAGTTTCATCTAATTTTAAAGATTGAGTGATATAAAAAAACATATAATTAATATTTATATATGTATTTATCCATTTAATTAAATTGAAGAATGGAAATTTGAATATTGAAAAAAAGCCATGAAATGCGTTTTCTAAATTGATGAAACAAGTACTTAAAATATTTTAATCTCAGAATGAATATTAGTTCATGCAGAAAAAATCCTAAAAATCGTTGCAGCTGTTTTCTTAATAAATAATTTTGTATAGGTATATAAAATTTCTTGAAATTTTTTAGAAAAAAAAATTGGTATGCCATTTAATAATAATAATATACAACTAAAACCATAATTAAAAAAAATGATTTTTGCAAAAAAAAAATTTAACTTTTTTTTAAAAAGCCAAAAAATATTTGTAGAAAATATATGTATGTAGTATTATTTGAACGATTTTTTTGCGACCTTTAGTCCATGCGTTTCGCCCAGGCACGACAGTTGGGCTCATCAGTTAGATGCTGTCGTACCTTTCTAAGACGCAATTTTTTTGTCGATGAATACCGACTCTTAATAAAATCTATAGTGCATATGCACTGTAAATTATATTCTTCTAGGGGAACATGGTTACATTCTTGCACCTAGAAATTTGTTGTTGTTGTAAGCCCGTGGTCTGGCTAATGTACGAAGAAGAGAATAAACAAAAATAAAAGAAAATTATTTTTGTTATTGTTTTAGTGGACTGTATTGAATTAAATTCAAATGGAAGATTTCATCGACAAAAAAATTGCGTCTTAGAAAGGTACGACAGCATCTAACTGATGAGCCCAACTGTCGTGCCTGGGCGAAACGCATGGACTAAAGGTCGCAAAAAAATCTTCCATTTGAATTTAATTCAATACAGTCCACTAAAACAATAACAAAAATAATTTTCTTTTATTTTTGTTTATTCTCTTCTTCGTATTATTTGAACTTGATAGGACCTCCTAAGTAAAAAATTTGATCAAAATCGGTAAAGCGGTAAACGAGAAAGTTAAAAATAAAAAAAACTGTTCTATGGCAGGTACCATTAATAACGGTTTTTGGCAAATGTAGACCATACCACCACTAGTACACACAAAAAATTAACAAAAAATCGTCATAGCCGTTTTAGAGAAAAATAACTTTTTTAAAAACGGTTTCATGGCAAGTACCGTAATTTTTTGAGCTACAAAAATCTCGATTTTCCCTTAGGGAATCACAAAAAAATCTTATGCTCCAAGTTTGAAGAAAATAACTTCATTGTTTTAGGCTGTAGGCCATGACATACAGACATGCAGACATACAGGCATACAGACATACAAACAGACAGACGGAATTACGGGACCCACTTTTTTCGTGTTCTCTATCATCGTAATGTCAAGTTTGATTGTTATCTCGAGTTCGATTTCTTGCACGAATCCAAAACTTGCCCTATAGTACCTACATTATGTACATCGCAAGTAAAAATATAATATGTATTTTGGTTCGTAAGACCTATAGATTCAGAGAGCTTATGCAAAAGTGAACAGTACTAGTATTTTGTGAACAATTTATATTGTGATTTCTTAAAATCTATCTTTTAGACCAAAATTGTATAATTTCAAATTTTTATAAAAAAAAATAAATTAAAATTGGTAGGTACTGCAACAGCTAGTGTAGAACCAGGGCCTCGAGACTTACATTTCTCAACCATTCCTGTGTCCGTGTTATTGGCAGGAATGGAGGGGACCTACAGTTTACTGCCGAATCCAAACAGCTAATGTGAGAGACAAGAATTACCCTTGGAGGATTTTTCACTTCCTCGTAAAAGGCAGTAGCCGTTTTTTTTTTATTATTATATTTTTAGGTGGCCTGAATCCGAGAAATAAACCCATACCTCCGAAATGACAGTCCTACGCAGAGCACTAACCATCATGCCACACTTTAATTCTTAATGCCTACTTTAATTCTTACAAAAAAAAATGATTATTTTTGAGTTATTTAAAAAGAACCTATTCACTTATTCACTACTGCTCCCCACTCTGCTTGCAGCCTTAGACCAAATTTACGATATGTTTTAAAAATAGACATAATATAAAGATTTGAACCAAAATCCAATTTTCATAAAATTTTTGTTGGAGTTTGAAATTTTGTGATGAATTTTCCATGATGTTTTTTTTTTTTCACGCATTTTTAAACCTATTATTGTTAATTTCCTACCAACTTCAACTAGAAGAAGTAGAGTAAGTAGGTTCATGTTATGGCTCAGTCTTTACTTACTTTACTTTAGATGGCATCACTTATAGTCCAGTCCTCAACCAACAAGCCCTTCCAGGCAGTATCAACATCAAAGGATTCGGTGGCCTTCTTGTCAACTTTGACGAAGCAGCGAGATTCCCCCATCGTCATCCTTCGCAAGCGGACGAGTTTGGCAGGGATACCGAGATCCGAAATAGATCTTTTTAAATGGGTTAAAATCTTATGATATACGGCTTAATTTTGGGTAACTAAGTACTTGTAGGTAGCTTTATCATACCCATAATAAAATACAGAATTCTAATTAAATTTAATATAATTACTTTAATTAAGGATTATATTTCTTATAATGGGTATTCTTTTTATTTATATATTTTAAACATTTTTTTTTCTGAGGATGTCTTACGTTAATATTTAATACGAGAAACAAACTTTGTGCGTTTTGTCAGCCTGCTTCTTAAAAAAAATAAAATTTCGTTGAAATTTATCAAAGCCTAAAATTCTTTATAAATAGCTATGCGGTTTAAATTTCATTCGTGGAAACGCAAGCCTCAATATCCCAAGATCGAGTATACGTATACACATGGTACCAGCCCGCGAGGAATTTTCATTTAAGCAATTTTCCCATGCTCGGAAGTCTCGTAAAACACGTTTTAAGTGAAGTATCCATATCGTCAAAACACTGCCTGGATGGAACGATGATAAGTGAAACGCCAAAGTCATGTTTAATTAACGTCGTCGTCGTCGGTCGACGTTTTGAAAGTCAAAAAAGTGGAAATGGAGTCTTGACGATGTTTATACCCTTGTATACGAGCATATTGATGAAAAAAAAAAAAAAATTCAAAAGACTGGCAAAAATAACAAAACGAGATTTCGAGCTGGGTTACTGAAGCATCAAGACCTGGGAGCCTGGGATCCAGTTCTGCTGGCAGAGGAAGAGTGCAGATATGCTGCCTGGCCTGCAATTGAAATAAAGGCTGACAGGAGTGAAGCTGATATTTTGGTGCTGTTGTGGCTAAGGGATTCAGTGCATGGGTGTGTGCGTGTGTGTACTGTGTGTATAGTGAATTAAAATCGATCCATTTATACTCCCTTCACTGGAATTTTTGTTTTCTTGTTTTAACTCGGATTTACGCCCTGAGACGTAGGAATTTTATTTATTTTTATTTTTTTTATTTTTTTTTGTAGAAAAAGGAAATTGAGCATGAATGCCTGGACGATATAAAGTGAAAATTGTTTTCTTGATGTCAAAGGGTGCGGGATATTTGAGCAAGGATACGACTTGGGGGTGACAGAAAAATTTAATAATGTATATTTTTCTTTCTGCTTCTTTTTTTTTTTAACGAAAATATTTTAATTTCTTTATCTCTTCGGGGAATTCTATTGTAGGGTTAACAACTACTATAAAGTGACTCTAGCTTATATAGTAAGCCAGCATAAAGCTTATAAAGAGTGAAAATAGTTAAGATTGGAGTGAAGAGAAGTAATTGGTTAAAGAGCGAGAACCATAAAGTAGATTTTATTTTAGTTCTTGAAATGTTGAACAGTTTGTTGAAAGTGTAGAAGATGAACTTTATAATACTCCATCAAAAATTGCTGAGAATATGCTGAGAGGCATTGGTTCACTCCCTCCAGTTTTTGAGGTAACAAAATCGAAATTGTCAATATTGACACATAATAAAGTGGATGACAGACGGGTGGTCTGCTTTGATCCAAACCACGGGTGACAGTTGGTCGCCGAATGATAACAAAAATTGACAGACAGTCGGTCTGCTCGAACGCAATCCAAACAGAAGCGAGGGTGACAGTAGTTAGTCCCTGAATGATAGATGAAGAATTCCCGGGTGCCTAACATAATTTCAGTATTCGAAATTGAATTGTTTGAGCTTTAGGCGCCATCCAGTTATAGCTATCATTGAAACTCATTATTGAAAATTTTTATGATGTAATTTAAGACGTTTAGGATGCAAAATCTATGATTATTTTGATGCCAAAATAAAGCTTACAACTTATTTAATATATCATAAAAAATGTCTTTTATTTTTTTCAATTATCATTGGTAAGGTAGTGCAATCATTGAAATAATTAAGGTCGATTTATATGAAAGGTTGAGCTCAAATGAAAAATTATTTTGGCAATATATTAAATTAGTCGTCAGCTTCATATTGAGATCATATAATAAATACTAATTTTGCCTTTTAAATGCCTCAAAATTTAAATTAAAAATATTCAGTGATTAGTTTCAATGAAAGCTGTAACTGGCGCCCTAACGTTTTATTTGAATTATCTGCCAACCAAAAAAAAAAAAAAAAAAACGCCCGACTGGATCGCACAAACTTGCTCTTGTAATGAAAGTTTCTTCGAATTTTTAAGATTCAGTGTATTATAAGTAAATCATTTTTTTATTGGAGTCTTAAGTTAAAATTAATATTATATATGCAACTTAAAAAACTTAAATTAAAAATCAACATAATTCGAAATAAATTTATTAAAAAAATCGTCTTAAATTGTTTTGAGAGCTAAAAAAAATACACCATCTGAATTCTTTAACTAATCTTAGTTTTTGAGAAAAAAAAATTAAAATCGCTGGAGCGGTTTTCTTAAATTAATTTTGTATACATAAAATTTTGTAAAAAATAAAAAAAAATTTGGTACCTAATTTTTTAGTATTTATTTATATCTTATAATCCAAAGCGCACTTAAAAGGTCACGAAAAAGGAATATTAATTATTTATTTATATGTATTGAATTAAAAATTAAATTTAGAAATTAATTATCTACCTGTTTTTGAAATATAGCATTTTCACAAAAAAAATTTGAAATTTTTATTAAAAATCCAAAGTTTGTTTTTTTTTTTTGAAAATTTTTATATGCAACTTTTGTGAAGATTTTTTATATAAAAAATTAATTTAAATCGGTTACACGCATAAAGGAGATAGCTCAATATACTGTTAATAATGGCTTCCTGTAAATTTCGTTTTGATCGTAGACCATTTGTTTTAAGAAGAGTTTTAATCAAAATCGTAGGAGTCGTTTTCACGGTTTTTTAACATTTATATGGAAGGTACCGTTAGTTCAAAATATTTTAGATAATGTTAAAAAACCGCTTGGTACCAAGTTTCATAAAAATCAACCAAGTCGTTTTCGAAGTACATGGTTTCCAAAAAAAAAAAATTGAAACTTTTTCTAAAAATCCAAAAAAATAGTTTTTTGAAAATTTTGGTATACAATACTATTCAAATTTTTCAGGAGATTCTCCATAAAAAAATTTATTAAAATCAGCCTCTTTCTATAGGAGGTATCATTTAAAACCCATTTTTTGGAAATTTAATTTTCACAAAATAGGTAGCATATACTTAATAAAATTTATTGATTTTTTTTAGAAAAATCTTTCTTTAGAAAAATCTTTTTGAGAAAAATAAGATTTTCCAAAAATGCTAAAAAAAAATTATATGACAGGAACCGTTATTTTTCGTCCTAAAAAAATGAAAAAAAAACGTGCCGGGAGAATGCCTCAAAAACACTTTATAAAAAATAAATATAAAAATAAATATAAATAAATTTGGTGGCACACGGCTCATGAAGAAACAGGGCCTAGTGACTTACAACTCTCAACCATTCCTGTGTGCGTGTCTGCAGGAATGGAGGGGACCTACAGTTTATTGCCGAATACGAACGGCTAACTGGCTGAACAGAATAGAATGACCGAACTGAAGCCGCAGACGGAACTGGAAGAGCTGTCAAAAAGTGTCGTACGTTATTTTTTTTACATGTCCACAATGGAGCTGTACAGCCTTGAAAATATTTTGAAGAAAAACAAAAGAATATTCTTGTGTACAAGCTCAGAATTCACATTTTTTGTTTCCAATAATTTTCTTTTTAATAAATAATTCTTTTCGCGACACAAATAACCACCATATTTTTTTCCGACCCAAAAAGTTGTTTTTGTTTCTTCATACAATTTGAAACGTCAAAAGTGCCGTACGTGAAAAGTTAAAAGTTGGTGAACTCTTCCGTCTGCGTCTGCAGCTCCGTATGCGTCTACGTTCCGTTGTGTTCGCAACATTGAATTTGCGTGTTATCAATATTTTGACAGCTATTCCAGCTCCGGCTCCGTCTCCGTCTGCGTCACCATTCTGTTCAGCCAGTAAAGGAAAATCTGAAAGAGAATATAATTTCCTGCTTGAGTATACCCATTGCACGAAAGAGAGATATATTTTGAAGAGAGTAAAAGCTGAAGAGGAAATCAAAGTTTTGAAGTAATTAATGGTAAATTATATAAGTTTTGTTTAAACTTTAAATCGAAAAAGAAAGTTATTTCAATAACTTAAAAAAAACGGAGGGAAATATTTTTTCGTGAGGAAGGAAATCTTGCAGTAGAAGACAAAAGATAATTAGTAGAGTGTTCTATAACTGTTTCGTGGTGTTTTTTATTTCGCTATTTTTGTATTTTTGAAAATTTGGTTTACAAAATTATTTGGTTGACTTCTGTAAATGTATCCTGAAATTGTAGGACACGTAACCCAGTTAAACTTTTCTTTTGTTTTTTCGTGATAAAAACAAATGCCGTTCCATATTGCCTATAATACTTATAATACTAGCCAACTGATGTGGTAAAGTGATATCGCCGGTACAAAACGCAATTTTTTATTAACATGTCCAATTTAAAAGTGCTAAGCCTTTTATTTGGCTGATTTCCGCCATATAGTAATTGAAATTCATTTGTGTGCAATTACACTAACAAAAGAGCATGATTCAAATTTTCCTTTCGTTTGTGTCAAAGTTATTTAAGAAAAAATAAAAACTTAATATGTACTTCCTTAAATTTCCTTCAGTACAAAACAAGAAGGTAGCGTATGAAAAAATTGAGGAGTGAAAGTGGTTAATATATCAAAAGCAATAGGCGTACAAGTCTAATAGTGAAGAAGGTATAACTTACTGTTTTAATTATTATTGATGGAAGAAAAGTTTCATTTTGATAAACAGCATAATCTGACTTCAAAAGTAGTTGAGGAACAGAATATATTTAAGATTTGTTTTAATAAACCTTAATTATTCAGAAAAGGTATATTCTTTGAGGAGAGAAAGTTATATAGTGTCTTCTCTTGAACTTTTCGAGGAGGATATTGTCGTTTGAGAGAAGACGGTTATATTTAATAAGATGTCAAAATTATTTGATAAGAATGAATAGTATTGAAGTTAATTTAAAATTTTCAATATCGTCTTATTGGAGAAGCGAACAATTTAATTGACAATTTTAAGAATTAGGTGTGAAAGTTGATTTAAAGTTTCTGCTTAAGAAATCAAATGGTTAGGATGAATGATTGTTAAGATTCAAAACTCAAGAAATAATTTAAACACGACAATAATCAAAAACTAAGGTGAATACAGAAAATTTCTATTTTTATTGTGAATCTTTTGCTGAAACCCTGCAAATCAATTCAATTGAATTCAATGTAAAACCTTTTTATGAAGCTGTTTTCAAAACAAATTTAACTTAAGATATGAAAAATATCTTAAATGGCATAGCCCATCAAATTATTCCAATAAATCAGAAATGGAGTTGAAGGGGACCTATTATTTATTGCCGAATCCGAAAGGCTAAAATAAGCGCAACTTTTCTATGACAGGATATACTCTTGAGGATTTTTTACTTTCTCACAAGAAGGGGCAGCCCTAAAAAAAATGTATTGATTATTTTAGGTGGTTGCAGGTTGGGAATCGAACTCATTCCTCTCTTGTGTAAAAGTCCAACTCACTAATTGTTACGCCACGGGCTACTAGACCCTAAAATTACACTATGCTTCATTGATTTTGAAGTTTTGAACTGACCTAGTAGAGGTTGAAGGCCTATTCGAGCGTTCCTATGCCCTCAAAATCTCAATTTATTGTTAAAAAACCGTTTTCGAGTGGTCTTCTGCACTCAAATTTTTTTTAAGTCGGCCATATTTTGTCCAATTTTTTATTTATTTACGGGTTTTAAAAAAAAGAGTAATAGCTCTTTCCAACAGTGTATACGGACAATAATATCTGTAGATTTTTTAAAGGTTATCTGAAACTAACACTAATTTTTCAAGTTTTTTTTAAAGTTTGAAGACCGTGTTCGGCAACAGTTTGCATTGCTTTTTTGATAAATTTGCTCTTACATTTCAAGGGATTTTTATAAAGAGTCAAACAAGCTATCGTTCTTAGAAATTTGTATACGCAATTGTTAAAGTTGTAAATTTTACAAGATCACCTTTATCATACAATTTAGTAGGAGGTATTTAGATTTCATTATAATTATGATGCTATGGGAAATACTTCCAAAGGCGCATTTTTCCTTTGATATTTGAAAGAGTATCAGTTCACAAGTCGTAAACCACATTTTTCACAATTGCACATGATGTTGTTTGGCCGCCATTTTGTTTTGAAAGATTATTTTGATTTTCGCAAGTAACTGGCTTATTTTTAATCCCAAAAATAAAATTTGTACTACAAACTTGTAGAAAAATTAATTTCCTACAAAATATTTTAAGAAGCATTTTTCGATAATTGCTGTTGTTTAAAACTTAAAGTGCATTTTGTTGGAAAAAATATGGCGAATGTAAAAAGTCTACTTTTTATAAGTTACGCGCGTAATAACAAAAAACATATTTAATTTTTTAAATATTCTTCATGTATCTAAATAAAGTGAACCTTACCTTGAATTAAATTTCATTATTTCAATAGAGATTCTCTAATTTAGAAAGGGATATTATTAGATTAATAGATAATAAAATTTAACCGGGGGTGACCCCGGCGCAGTGGAAGTAGTGCTTGACTGCTAACCTGGATGTGTGGGTTCGAGCCCCAGTCTAGGCAGCATTCTTTTCTTTATTCCCTTAACTGAACGCCACCCCTGGGATTTAATGAGATAATCAAAACCTTATTTCTCTGTCCACTGTGCCTATCCTATCCTTCTTTTCCTTCTAACATTGCCTTATTTATAAGACCCTAGGTTTTACTGGCATATATATGTTTGTGTTTTTTTTTTTTTTTTTTTTTAATCAATCTCTATAGGCCAGCTTGTATTCTAAAAATATATTTTTATATATTATTTGTTTTTTTCTTAAATAATTCAAAAACCTTAAACCTTAAATTTTTTGTATACCAAAGTCTATTTATTTACTTTCCCTTTGAATGCTTTTATATTCTTCTTAATATGTATGTACAATTTAATTTAATTGAAAATATAAGTTTATGAATAAATCAACAAGTGCAGTTTCAAAAGTTAATAAATAACTTGTTTAAAATTTGTAATTCTTGAATTAATATTATGTTTTTCTTCTTTCACTAAAGAGCCTTCGAGTTCTAAAATTTAAAAATAAAAAAAATGAATTCCTAGAAAACAAGATAAATTAAAAGCCAAATGAACCAAAGAAAGCAGCAAAGGAAAATAAAAAAAAAAAATAAAAAAAACACCCAAAACGATTTATCCTTTTTTATAATATCTTTTTATTGAAATCGATATTTTTCAATTCAAACGCGATTCAACTAAGTTTACAACAGCGATTATTTTGCTCGCAAGTCATTTGGTGCGAAAGGAATTGCTATGGAGTATAAAGAACACCCGTGTTTCATGCTATTATACTTCTTCCCCATATCTTAACGGACATCGGTTTTCTTATGTGTTGGGGCTTGGGCAAGGGGCTTCCGGACCTTTGCCGCCATCCATAACTTGGGTATAGATTTTAAAACTCAGATAAACACAACAAAGCTATAAAAAACAGTGAAATATTGAATGAAGGGTCATTTTGTAAAGAAAGAACAAACTTGGAAGAAAAAAAGTCCAACAAACACAAAAATATTAACAGGATTAAACATACCAAAGCATTTGTTATCCGTTTCCGACTCCTATCTAGCCAGCCAATTGTCCTATACTGGGGTGACTGGATGGCTGGCTGGTTGGTTGGTTGGTTGGTGGACAGTTTATCTCTAGATATGGTGTAATGTGGGCTTCCGCTAGGTTTACCTTTAATAAAGTTTACATTACAGGGGTCGGTCGGTTGGTTGGTCGCTCGTTGGTTCTCGAGTTAAGGAGACATAAATACTCTGGTACAAAGTTTGGCTGATGCTGGCCTCTTGTTGTATCTGAGATTCTGGAGGCCGTGTATTTTTGTTATTGTTGTGACAACGTTGGTCTATGATTATGATGGTGATGATGACCCATACACCAGCGCTCGTCATCGTTGGGAAGTGATGGCCCATCTATTTCGAAAAGAAAAAAAAAAAGAATAATAATGTTCATCGTTTTTGGTCTGATCTCTGATGCAGACCTGTGATCGCTTCAGAATTTTTTCTTGTTTTTCAGTTGTAACTTACTTTATAAAACGATTTGTTAAACTTGTAGTTTATGAGCCGCTATTGTTGGAGAATGTTTTTGTTCAGTTTTTCCGATATTGTACCGTTTTTGAACGAATACGAATACAAAGAATCTTCCTTTTTTTGTACTCAAGCTTTTCATTCGAAATAGCAGAAAAATAAAACGTGTTATCAGAGTTCCAATTTCCAAGGAAAAATGTCTTTATGTAAGTACTTAATTATTTGGCACAAAAAATCAATCCAAAATGTGTGAAGCTGGACAGTAAATTTGCTTGAGCTGTGCTGTCAGTCACCACCGCAAGAGATAGAAAGAACATTTTAAAAACTGTCTGAGTTTAACATTTTAAACTCACAGCTTTTTACTATTGGCAAGAGAGTCGACTTCAACAAAAATTTCGACAAAGCTGAATTTTATATTTGTTGGGTTTATTTGTTAAGAATTTCCACCACAAACGACACTACTTACATTTGGAACAAAGATTAAGCTTTAATGGGGGATGAAGTAAAATGTTTGATCAATACCACGAAAACTAAAGGGTGTCCAATGAAAACGCACGGTGTTAATTGTAAATAAAACAAAAAGTTTTCAGAGAATTATCTTAATATTTTTACTTGCGATATAAGTACTACTTATAGGGCAAGTTATGGATTCGTGCAAAAAAAATCAAACTTGACATTACGATGATAGAGAATACGAAAAAAGTGGGTCCTACAATTCCGTCTATCTGTCTGTGTGTATGTCTGTATGTTTGTCTGCACCTCAGCCTACAGCCTAAACCACTGAAGCGATTTTCTTCAAACTTTGAACATAAGATTTTTGGCTGATTCCCTAGAGGGGAAATTAAGATTTTTTTAGCTCAAAAAATAACGGTACTTGCCATAGGACTATTTTAAATAAAGTTATATATCTCAAAATGGCTCTAACGATTTTTTTAAATTTTTTTGTGTGTACTAGTAGTGAAACAGTCTATATATTTTGGTGAAATTTTTGTTCCGTTATTAACGGTATACCTGCCATACAACCGTTTTTTTATTTTCGATTTTCCCGTTTAGCTTATTTAGATCAAAATTTTTACTTAGGAGGTCCTATTAAGTCTGAATAATACTGCATACAAAGATTTTCAAAAAAATGTTTTTTCGATTTTAAAAAAAAAGTGCAAAATTTTTTTTTGATAAATCATTTTTTTGAAAAAGGGTTGATGTTTTTTTTTTCATTATGGTTTAAGCTCTATATTATTATATTCTTAAAAATGACATACCAAACTTGTTTTTTAAAAAATATTAAGAAATTTTATAAATACCAAATTATTTTTAAAGAAAACCGGTCCAACGATTTTATTTTTTTTTTTTTGCATAAATTCACATTTTTTCAAGAATTGAGATGGCTTTTTTCATTCTGCGATAAAAACATTTTAAGTACTTGTTTTATCAATTTAAAGAATGTGTTTCATGCTTTTTTTTCATATTCAATTTTGCATTCTTCCATTTATTAGATGGATAAATACATACAAAATTATTAATTATGTGTTTTACATTACACTCAAACTTTAAAATTCGAAGAAACTTTTTCTACAAGAGCAAGTTCGTGCGACCCAGTCGTGTATTTTATTTATTATGATAGAAGGATCTACATATGTAAGACAATTATGTGTGAAACAAAATATCGGCCAAATGCTCGTCACGGCTAAGGTAACATACCTCCATATGGTCCAATATGGTCTCCGATGGTCCAAATTTTTTATTGAAAGAAAGAAGTCCAGCGGTGTCAAATCAGATGATCGTGGTGGCCAATTAACATCGCCACGACGACGACGTGAGATAACACGGCCATTCAATTTCTCGCGCAAACGAGCCATTGTTTTGTTGGCACCATCCTGTTGGAAGCACATATCGTCCAGGTCCATATGCTTAATTTCTGGCCACAAGAAGTCCGTTATCATTTCGTGATTGTTGAACACGAAGACGAGTCGATGTTGAAGGCTCTTCTGCCACACTCGCGAACAACAGCAATGTTTTCCGCAGAACGAACTGGGCGAGCATGCACAGGAGCACAGGTGTTTTCACATTTCCTACGGACCCAGTTTACTGTGTTTTTTAAGAATCGTTTGTACAAATTTTTGGAAAGGTGTATTTATTTTAAAGTTTTGTGCCATTTGTATTTTTAACTCGTGTATTTTTGAAGAGGCGCCTTTTATCTTACCTCATGGTGGTGTAGAAAAAGATAAATGTGTTTTTTCAATTTTTATAAAAAAAAAAAAAACAATTAAATGAAAATTTCTATCTAAGGAAAGGGCGTTAATCCCACACAATTTTCTTTCATTTTCTTGAATGAGAGGCAAACGTCCTATCTTGCTTATACTGCCTATTTACGTTGGATAAAGTATAGACACAGTCAAAAATCTAATAAATACGATGGGTCACTGTTACCTATGTGTTTGTAACTATTCAAGATTTAAGTTTATTTTATTATTTCACTAAATTATAACTTTTCAACCATCAAATCCCCCACTGAAAAATTCATCAAGAAAAGCAGAATACAACAAAAGCTGTTTCTGTTTGTATACAGTTTAAGACTATTTTTTCTTGCCTTATTCCTAATATTGAATTTGATGAAATTGAATTTCTTCTAGACTAGGCTTTCACTATTGAATACCTGAGATCTGTGATTATTCTGCTTTCTTGAATCTGCTATTGCTTTGGTTTGGTGAAATTGATACTCTCGCTGAAAAAAAAAATCAAAACCATTTGAAAGCGATGAATTGAATTTGGGAAGAGTTATATTGAATGATACCTACAATATCGACAACTCGACTGTGGTAATGGATCATTGACGGTAAGTATTGCCACCATCCGGTAACGGTATCTTAAGGATGCAACGAAGGAGACGATAGATTTCAATAGCTTCCTTGTTCGTTATTTCAATTTGCAGGGAAATTTCTTCAACGTCTCTTTCTACTTCGATTTACGATTTGTTCGCCCCAGCATAGGTACTTTGTTCGTAAGCTCCTTGAAATAATTAGAATTCTCAACATTAGTCTGAGTGGAAGTTGTTTGATGGAGGAAGAAGAATATCTCAATATTATTATTATTATTATTCTTTTTTTGAGTAAAGAATTCACGAAGAGCAATTCCAAAAGATATTAATAATCCACGAGTAGGAGAGAAAAAACGGTTGTTGCATTCGAAATTGAACGCTTTTAAAATATTGAAGTGCAGCTGCGTCACACTTTTTTGTATTGAGTTGCAACAAGAAAACTTGAAGTAAAAGCAAAGGCATTTGTCACTTCAATAGTTGCGGAAGCAAAGAATACTATGAAAATACAACAAAATGGGGCTTCGCGCTGTGTTTCCTTCCATGTGCAATTATACAAAGGTAGATTATTAAGCTGTTTTTTTGTTTAGGAAATGAAGAAACAAATTAAGAAGTAAGCGAGAGAGCAAAGAAAGAACGCAAGAAGCTAGAGTTGAAATTGAAATATTGAACTAATGTTTCATTCTAAAAATAAAAACATCTGACTTTCTACATTTTTCCAAATTTAATTTGTTTTAGTTTTTTTAAAGTAAACAAATTGCTAAGCAAATATTAATATATTTTTTTTTTCATTATTGAAAAATGTTTCTGTGTAGCTTAGCTACATTGTTAAACTTGTTAAACATTAAACAAAATAAATAAATAAAAAAAATACCTAGTAGCATTACCTACTTTAATAATTTCTCAAAAACTGCTGAAAGATCTGTTTTACGACGTGTCGTGAGAAAGTTTCCGACGTAAAAACTATAACTTCAAAAAATCTAGTTTCATAATTGCTTGGACTACCCAAGGTTCTGTTGTCCAAGAAAACTGGTTGGGCACATCAGCTTATCACATCGCAATTTGTTGGTTTTAACAAAACATCCCAACATGAATAAATTTCCTGTACACTTCTAAATACTATTTTAAGGTATAGAATTATAAATATGGCATGAGCTTTGTAAGTATATGTACAGTTAAAGGTATTAAAACATGTACGCGTACGTATTCTAAAACTAAAGGAATATCATGTTAAAAAATCACAACCAACAACAGTTGAATTACTTGGATAATTGCTTCTGCATGGAGGATAAAAGAATTTACTTAAGAGATTCATGACGATTTTTTGTTTGCCAAACACAAGCACAACTACAGTGCAATAGTGAAAGCATGTAAGCGTTGATGGGTGCATCAACAAAGTGAGCATTTTTTCAGTGAGTCGGGTTTTTGCTTAAAGTGGGTACCTGACCTTTGCAGTAAAAAAATATGAGAAGGGAAATAGTTTTTCATGGCTGCAGTAAAGATTTCGCGGTCTTCAAATGAAGTAGGTACGTACTTTTTTTTAATGCTGAATCTAGGATAAGTATGTGATAGTGATGGGAATACGTACACTTTTTGGATGTTCTCGGAAAGAAGAGTGTACACGCAAATATGTAGTAAGAGGTTGATTAAAGTAATAATTACTATGTACCCACATTCTTGTTCTTAGTTAGAAGTAATAATGATAATAGAGAATGGTAGAATGTGATATTACTACGTAGATAAAATACTTAATATTTTAATTTTAATTAAAAAATATAAAAACAAAATTATAAGTATTATTATATGACTTTTCAAAGAGTTTTGTATTTAATTGTCACTTGTCCAGTTTTAGAAGAAATATGTAGATTCGAAATTTAACTTTTTAAGAGAAAGCTACAAACAATGCCTAACTGTAAGATCTAATGATAATTTAGAAAAATCACTTCTTCTAAAAAACTATGCATGGCAGCATCGCCCGAATCATTATCATTATCATTAGTGTCATATAATATAGACGAAACAAATATTTAGTTTGTCCGCGGTAATCTCAGAAAGTATTCAACCGATTTACTTGAAACAAATTTTATAATTTTTCTCATTCTTTTAAGAATGTGAAAGGATATTTTTTATTTTGTAAATAGATTATTAATTTTAAAAAATGTTCGTTCACTTTTTTGTCGAAGTTGACCAACATATTTCAATTATGTAAATTGAGTACAAGTAAATCACTGAAACCATTGAAAGGATGGAAATAGAGAGAAAATATATATATTGTAAAGTAAGATAAGAGCAGGGCTGCCGTTTTGAAAATTTTCGTGGAAGTATTTCAAAGGTTTAGAGGGAAGCATTTAGTGTTAATGGGGAGTACGCAAAAAAAAGAAGCATTTACACTTGCGCTTTGTGAATTCCGTTTCCAAATTGTATTGACAAAATATATCAAGCCAATAGAGATAGAAAGAGAATAGATACATTGGTCACGTTCAGGATTCACTAGGAGATCCTATCTTGGATACTCGAGTGTCAATGTTTCTGAACGACTAAAATCGGGTATGTTATTTCAGCTGCTCTTGACATTTCTAATCGGATAGATGAGTAAGCCAGAATTTTTAGGATAGCTTGAGATCTTCTTTTTGCCCAACAGCTTTTTTGTAATCAGCAGTGGTTTTATTAAGGATTAAAACAACACAAAGCTTTGGATGTAATCCTGAAACACCGCCATTATTGACATTAGGCGTGTTTGCCTGGCAATCCCAAGCTATCCGAAGCGGTTTTCATAAAAAATATTTTTTTATATTTTTATAAAATTTCTTGAAATTTAAAAAAAGAAATAATTACTTAGTTTTAGTCCAGTAAACTTGTCGTCTCATAGGAGTGCGTATATGCGTTAGATATGGTAGTTCTGATTTTTTGCTGAGTCGTTTATGATATTGTCCGCATAAAAAACCCAAGTTTTCGAAATCGAGCGTCGAACGCATCATAGTCAAAAATCGAAATAACCGCGAAATGTTCGTGCTTTTTTCAGTTATTGGCAATTTTAACCCCAAAGAATTAGTTTTTCGACTTTAGCTTCGCTGCACGATTTCAAAGTAATGCAATTTTCTTCAATTTGAGCCCAGAACCATGAGTATAGACCCAACGGTTTCGAAAATACAGACATTCAAAATTTAGCTATAATAAATTTATAACAACAAGTAGTATAATTTTCAGTAGGTATAATAAAAAAAAATGTTTCTTGGCACAACATGCATAAAAATACTAGAGCGTATAAGTTGGGTCAAAAGAAGAAAAAATCCTTTGGAGGGGGTAGTCTATATTGTTATATAATAAAACTACCTTTACCCATTACTTAGTGTAAGTTCACCCTAAATTGCTTTCAACACAATAGGTTTTTGCTCAGCAAATACCTAGTGTGCTCATTAAGTTTAATAATTTCTCCAACCTTATCTTCTGTGAAGATAAAGCTGGAGAGAATAGCTTACTTATCTTTAGCCTAGCAACAAGCTACGATGACGCCAAGGGATTATAAGCTCTTTTTAGAATTAAGTTGTGTATACTATTGTCCAGTTAAGCCAAGTTCTGTTATACGTATACCTATTTTGTGATTATGAAGAGAGCTGTTTTTTTGAATGTCCCTCGTCGAAGACGCGTCTAACATAAATTGTCAACTATTAATAGTATTATGTAATAATCGTAAGAGTAAAATTGTAAATGTATAACCACTAAAAAAAAAGAGAACTATTGAAATAAATAAATTGTTAACCTCAAGAATTCTAAATAAAACGTTTTTTATTGTGTTTCCCTTAAACATGTAACTATATCTTCCCGTTTAAATGAGAGGGGCAATTTTTCCAAAAATTAACTTGAAATATTAAGGGACTCATAAAAATCTAACGAAAATTTTTAGAATAAAATTCTTTACCTTTTGTCAAAGCTAGGAATCAATTCTCTAATTTTCTTTTTAAATAAAGTTGTTTTAGTCAAAAGTTTTTTTACAATTCCAGTTCAAACTATTGAAATTGATATTTAGTTACATGAGAACCATAACCTTATCTTGCATAGTGTAAACCTCATTGTTCAAGTTGGCATAACCTTTTAATGTATTAACATCTCTGTCATCACTGATCAGAACGATCGTTATTATTTTTGAATATATTCTCTTTATTCTTTCACCGAGTTGGTTGTGTTTTCAATTGTCTCCGAATAAACTTTAACTTTCAGAATAAATTCATTAGGTTATGGGCCCAGAATCGCCTTAATTAAAAGATTAAAGTTTAAAGACAAATAGTGTAAAGTAATTTCAGAAGAAAGTATTGGGTATAATAGTTTTGTTTAAAGAAATCACTTTGTAAATTCTTGCAACCACAACAATGGCGAATCTACCGGCTATTGAAAGATTGCTTGGCAGAGAAAATTACGATACATGGAAGTTCGCAGTAAAGACTTATTTGGAGCACGAAGGATTGTGGCAGTGTGTGGTCAACTTCGACGTAAAGAAATTGGATGAAGATACAAAGGCAAGGACAAAGATCATCCTTCTTGTGGATCCAGTCAACTATATCCACATCCAGTCAGCCACTACAGCAAAAGCAGTTTGGCAAAATCTGGAAAATGCATTTCAAGATTCTGGGCTGACTAGAAAGGTGAGTCTTTTGCGAAATTTAATTATGACTCGACTAGATGACTGCAACAATGTGGACGAGTACGTCAACAAAATTATATCCACGGCTCATAAGTTGCGAGGAGTCGGCATGAATGTATCTGACGAATGGATAGGAACGCTGCTGTTGGCTGGCTTGCCAGAGGTATACAAGCCCATGATCATGGGTATAGAAAGCTCGGGAATAGCTATTAGTTCCGATGCAATAAAAACCAAACTGTTACAGGATGTGAACTCTGTTCATCTCTAAACATCGTCATCAGTTCTCGCTGCGACTAGACCAAATAATGGATTTAAAAGAGGTCCCAAGAAAATTCGATGCTACGAATGCAACAATTATGGTCACATAGCTCGCAACTGTCCTAATAAAAAGAAACAAGTCAATAAAAAATCAGTATTGATATCTTCACTGCTAGTGAACAGGACTGATTCCGAAAGTTGGTACATTGACTCTGGAGCATCTGGCCATATGACGATGAGAAGCGAATGGTTAATAAACCATCGAAATTATAAAGATGGTGAGATAGTCATAGCTAACAACACTCGGCTCTCTGTAGAATATGTTGGCGACGTTGAGATGGAACTTAAATGTGGTGGCGCTGTTATAAAAAACGTGATGTATGTACCAGGCCTTTGTACAAATTTATTATCCGTGAGCGAAATGATGAAGAACGGGAACTCTGTGGAGTTCGATGCTGTGGGTTGCAAAATTCGAAACAGGAGTGGCTCCTTGGTAGCTACAGCAACTCTCGAAGGAAGTCTCTACAAACTGGATCAAAAGCAGAAAACTTGTTTGCTTTCTTCTTCAAGTCAAAATAAGCAGCTCTTGTGGCATCGTCGTTTTGGTCACATTAATTTTGATAGTTTGAAGAAGCTGCAAGAGATTGGCATCGATGGATTAAACTTCGCATCCGTAAAGAATTCAGAACCCTGTATCATTTGCTTAAAAGGTAAGCAATCGCGATTGCCCTTTAACACAGCTGGAACGCGGGCAACTGGATTGATGGATGTTGTGCACACTGACCTTTGTGGCCCGATGTCTGTAAAATCGATGGGTGGAGCAAACTACTTTCTGACATTTATCGATGACTTTAGTAGAAAGACTTTTATCTACTTAATCAGCTCAAAAACAGAAGTCAGACAAAAGTTCATTGAGTTCAAAAGCATCGCTGAAAACCAGACGGGGAGAAAAATTAAAATTTTGAGGTCAGACAATGGGACTGAGTACTGCAATGCAGAATTCCAACGATTGCTAAATAATAATGGCATCATTCATCAGACAACCGCTCCGTATAGTCCTCAACAGAATGGCTTATCCGAAAGAATGAATCGGACTATTGTTGAAAAGGCCAGATGCATGTTGTTTGACGCAAATCTAGAAGTAAGGTTTTGGGGTGAAGCTGTTTCAACTGCTGTCCACATTATCAACAATTCACCATGCCGAAGTCTTACCATCAACAAGACGCCTCAAGAAATTTGGTCCGACAAAAAACCAAATCTGGGATACCTTAGGGTATTTGGATGCACAGCTATGGTTCACGTGCCAAAAGTGAAAAGGACCAAGCTCGAGCCGAAGTCCGTGAGATGCATCATGATGGGATACTGTGACAATTCCAAGGCGTACCGACTCTATAATCCCTCAACAAAAAAGATTGTTGTTAGCAGAGATGTTGTTTTTCTTGAGAACGAAAACGGTCATGATCATCAATCGAACTCAGTTACTGCAAAAAGTACAAACCCGAATAAGTACTTCTTCTATCCAGGGTATAAGAGTCCAGTGAGGGAAGCGACAGAGTTGATACCTGAGGCACCAGAAAATGTGGAGAGAGTTGAGGACTCTGAAGTAATGTTGGATGAAAACGATTCTGTTCCTTCGGTATTAGACCCACTAGAAACTAATCAGCTTTCTATATCTGAGTCCAACATGGATGATATTAACAGTTCAACAATGACTAATGACTCTTTCAACAGTGCCAATGAAACATTAGTTGATGAAACTTCCGATGATTATCAACCATCGCATGATCAGCAACAAGATTCTGCAATGAGACGAACTTCAGATAGAGTGCCAAAAAAGAAAGTTTTTCCCGATTTCGTGACGTATATTGCAACATCAGCTGAATTGTCAGATCCATTAACAGTGGACGAAGCAATGTCCAGATCTGATGCTCAGTGTTGGAAGGAGGCAATGCAAAATGAATACGATTCTCTGATAGAAAACGAAACTTGGTCTTTAACAGATCTGCCACCGCACCGGAAGCCCATAGACTCGAAGTGGGTTTTTAAGATGAAGCGCGATGCATATGGAAAAATTAATCGCTACAAAGCCAGACTGGTAATTAAAGGATGTGCACAGCGAAAAGGCATTGACTACCAGGAAACATACTCACCCGTGGTTCGTTATTCTTCAATCCGTTTCCTTATAGCCCTGGCTGCTGAGAAGAATTTGGAAATATCTCAAATGGATGCGGTAACTGCATTTTTGCAAGGGGAGTTGCATCAGGAGATATATATGTTGCAGCCGCAATGTTTTTCGGACAACACAGCTAGAGTATGCCGCCTAAAAAAGTCCTTATATGGCCTCAAACAAAGCAGCAGAATCTGGAATCAGAAGCTGAATAATATTCTTCAGTCCTTTGGTTTGAGTCCATTGAATGCAGATCCATGTATATATATGAGGTCAAATGGTGCAAAAATGCTTATATTAGCAGTCTACGTTGATGACTTATTATTTTTCACAAATGATAACGACTTGAAAAACGAAATTAAAATTAAATTATTAAATAATTTTAAAATGACTGACTTTGGCGAGGCAAGCTATGTTTTGGGAATGAGTATCGAACGAGATCGTATTAAAGGTATTATTTCGATAAATCAGGCAAAGTATATCCGAGAAGTCTTGACTCGTTTTGGGATGTTGGACTGCAATTCCGTTTCCACACCAATGGACATACATCAGAAACTGACCAAAGACATGTCACCACAGACGCAGAAGGAGAAGGATGAAATGAGCTCTATACCTTACCAAGAGGCAGTTGGTAGCATTTTGTTTGCGTCTCAAGTGACTAGGCCGGATTTGTGTTTTGCAGTCAGTGAAGTAAGCAGATACATTTCAAATCCAGGAAAGGCGCATTGGCTGGCTGTGAAACGTATTCTTAGGTACTTGAAAGGTACTATAAATGCTAAATTAGAATACAAAAGTAGTAGCAGTTCGGATTTGGTTGGCTTCTGTGATGCCGATTGGGCAAGTGATATAAATGAAAGGCGATCTATAACTGGATACGTTTTTTTAATCCAAGGTGCAGCAGTGACATGGAGCTCTAAGAAACAACCAACGGTTGCCTTATCAACAACTGAGGCAGAGTACATGTCTTTGGCCGCAATTACCCAGGAAACTCTTTGGCTCAAACGACTTCAAGAAGAGCTACACGGTAAAACTAGAAGTGCAATCAAAATATTTTCCGACAACAAAAGTGCGATTCAACTGGCATCGAACAACATTTATCATCAACGCACTAAACATATAGACGTACGACACCATTTTGTAAGAGAGAAGATACAAGAAGGCCTAATCCAACTACAGTATGTGCGAACAACTGAAATGACGGCAGATGTTCTAACAAAGGGACTTGATGCCAAAAAGCACATTCATTGCTCAATTCAAATGGGTCTTATATTTTGAAGTATCTTAAATTATTTGTTTTCTTTTGATTGATTTTAAATTAAAGTAAATTTCTTAATATTATGTATATGGTTCTAGTGAGGGTATTGAAATTGATATTTAGTTACATGAGAACCATAACCTTATCTTGCATAGTGTAAACCTCATTGTTCAAGTTGGCATAACCTTTTAATGTATTAACATCTCTGTCATCACTGATCAGAACGATCGTTATTATTTTTGAATATATTCTCTTTATTCTTTCACCGAGTTGGTTGTGTTTTCAATTGTCTCCGAATAAACTTTAACTTTCAGAATAAATTCATCACAAACTCAAAAATTAGGAAAAAACATAGTTTTTTGGGTTTAACAATTTTTTTTATTTAATTTACGTCAATAAGTACCATTTTTTTAAATATTCAATGCCCTTATTAATTTTGACTCAAACACTGAAAACCAAATGCTTAAATGTCTTCCTGTTTTGGAAATAACCAAAAATAACGAAATCTACTATACCTACCTACAAAATGGCAGCTTATTGAATTCTCTTTTATCTTTTAGGGGCATTAAATTTCCCCATTTATGGCTTTTACTAATATGAAAAACAGTGCTTCCAAAATTATTATAATTACAATTTTTAATCCAAAGTTCAATTCCCAATATTTGGTTATACTCACACAACTTGCAATATGTATATGGGAAACATATAGTAACCTTTTTAAAGTAATCTCATCATTTTCCCTTTAGGATAAGACACGTCTTCCTTTAACTGTCAACACTCAATAAACAAAAAAAATATAGACATCTTTCCTTGTCATGTTTCAGCAAAATTTTCAAAACTCTAAGAATTCACAAGATATTCTTATTATAATTTGAAAAGTTGACGCAAAGGGCAACCATAATATGTCTTATAATGTAGATATAATATGTGTAGGTATGTCAAAATTCTTCCCTTTTCAAGCATCTATTACAAAAACTTGGATGTAAAGTTTAATTGAGTACAAGCAAACTTTTCATTGGTTCCATAAACACACCCACATACAATGCCAAAGAAAACATAGAGGTTATATCCACATTAGCTGATGGAAAACTCGCAACTATGCAGATTTTAGAATCTCGCAAAACATCAGTCCCTACTCTGAACTTTCTCCAACCATAATTATGATTATATACAACACCATCATGCAGCCATACTTTTAACCAAACACACATAAGGTATATTATAGGTTCAATATCAAGTTTCCTGTTACCTCATCAGCTTGAAATTAACTTAGATACTTTTCTAGATATTTACTTAGAAACCTCAACAAAGGTGCTGCCGCCGCATTACACACCGCCTTCACTCACTGCTTTTGAAACCAAATTAAAAAAAAAAAAAACAGAATCCCAAATAGCTTTTAAAAATATGTAAGGTAACTATACCATCAGGAGTAACACGCCAAAGGCTGTACAAAAGGACCAAGCTAATTTTGAAACAAAGTCCTCATCTTGCGTCTTGAGGAAAAAGAAGCATCCTATGCACACACTCCACTGCATTACTTAATTTACCCAAAGTCACGATCTGATGAATGCGTTTTCCTTAACAAGGAAAACGACTGCTAGAAGCGAAGGACGAAGATAGGAGCGTGTATAAGGACATCACTACAGGAGGTATCTGGGTTACACGATAAGAGTAAACTACTTGCCCAAAGCAATTTCGCACATAGCTGCATTGTATCCGCGTTTGATAGGTGCAAGAAGGGATGTCATATGTCAAGCTATGGCTTCTCAGGAATTAAAAAGAATATAATGTAGCTGACTCCCGTTCTTTATAGCACAGGTGTATGTACGTTACGTACTTACTAAATAATTAGACGGGTTAAAGTCGTTTATTTTGTGATGAGATTGATGTCGCAAAAGTGTAATGTGCAAACGCGATATGTATAGTTGACTAACTGTATGTAATTTAAGGACATCAAAATGTTTAGTGTAGCAGAAACTTGTAGGTAAGACTAATAGTCTATAGAAAAATGTGCTGTCAACAGCTTCCATGGGCCTTTTTACACACAACATAACAAATATTTTGCACTGGAAAATGGTGTTTTCGTAAGAAAAAATTCTTCCAAACAAATTAATTAAGCGAGATTCTTCTACTTTTTTGGATATTAAAATTTACATGATGGCTCTAATTCAATAACTTTAAAATTTAATTCACTTTTTCTCTCCGACAAAAATTATTTTTCGAAGATTTTTTTAATAATACAAATTCTATATACTATACTGAAATAAATCAGCCAAGTAGAAGACTTAGCACTATTTTATTGGACTTGTTGAATTATTGATTCAAAATAGCTTTTAACGGCCTTTAGTCATAAAAACAAATTATTTTTTATTTTAAAAAATTGATGTGCAATATTAATGAAATTTTTGTTAGAGATTTCCGTTTAAAAAACTAACCGGGCAAGAAGGTCAAAATTCAGCGAGCTATTTAATTCTCCGTCTATATGTTTAAGAAGAAGACAAACATGAAATGATCAGTATGGGGCTCGTTCCCCGACCTTATCTTACCTTAACTGTAAAAAAAACTCCACCATTCTCCATTATAGCTATAATAGCTCGCCTGTAGCAGCTACTAACCCTCCTGGTTTTCTTTGCTCCTTCACGAAGTTTTCAGTAGTAGCCCAGGAAAATTAAACAAAAAAATGGCAAAACTACGAAAAAATTCAGACAAAGCTGAATTTTGGTGGAGATGTGTATTTTTGTATCTTATGAATTTTCCAAAAAGTACCCTAAATTTGGACAGGGGCTTAAATTTTTACGGGGGGTGAAAGGGTTTGAATTTCAGTTTTTTGCTAATTTCTCAAAAACTATCAGTGTTTATAAAAAAATGTGAAAGCAAAAGTTGTAGCTTATTTAATTTTACATTAAAAATGTTATGACATTTTTTTTCGTATACAATCAATAGGTTTTGAGAAAAACGTGCACAAACTTTATAGTGTACTGGATTTATTGAAATTTTTTTATTGAAGTTGCATGTTTTGACGGGCAAATATTTTTATATCGTATGTGTTTGGGAACATCTCCACATTGTAAAAAAAATTGTCGGGGTGGTAGGGGCTAGGAAAAAGCGGCCATATTGAAACAGCTCACCATTTTGTTTTCATTAAATAACTCGCCTGGATTTTTTATGTAACAAAATGGCCAATGAAAAACTTTAAGAAATTCAAAATACCTACAAAATGTGGTATTAACAATCTCTGGGATTTTTTCATCTTTAAGTTATAGCTTGTCAAAGTTCACCTATATATGTAATGGGGTTCAATGGAATGTTTAGCTCTAAGACACCCTTCCTGCCTCTGCTGTGGCATTTAATCCACCAAATTCTAAGACAACTTTGTAGAGGAGGGTTGGTGAAATATCTTTGTGGAAGATCATTTCTTAAAATTGTAAAATTTTTCATCAACTTTTGCATTTTGAAAATCGAAAATCACATTGATGGCGGCTTCAAACACCCCTCTCGTGCGAAATTTGTTACCCCTCCTCATACTCCTTTTGAGAAATTAGCAAATAACTGAAATTCAACCCCTTTCACCCCCCGTAAAAATTTAAGCCCCGGTCCAAATTTAGGGTACTTTTTGGAAAATGCTTAAGGTACAAAAACAAACATCTCCACCAAAATTCAGCTTTGTCGGAATTTTTTCGTAGTGAAAGTCTAATTTTCCTCGGCTATAAGTAGGTATGTAGAAAATTATTGCAGAACAAAATGTTGATTTAAAAGCAGCTTTGAATCAGGCTGACAATTCACTTGCAGTACTTAAAAACGTGCGAGGAAATTCAGAATCAAAAATTCGCAGAAATTTTCAACTTAGTGTGGGGGCTAAAGCAAAAGAGCCTGGCATTTCAATTTCGCTTTCTAGATTAAAAAAACGCCAACAGCATCGTAACAATCCATAAGAAAATGACGTCGAAATTTAATTATATTTATATTATTATAATGTTTATATATAACATAATTTCTAATATGATTTTGTTTTATATTTTTTTTTTTCATCTAAAAAAAAAACAACAAATCCTAGTTACTCCACTGCCTTGAAGATTAGTAAAAAATTGAAAAAGGTGGACATTTTCCCCAAAAACAATAAAAATAAATGTAAGAAAAGCCTAAAAAAAAGTAGTGAAAAAAGAAAAACTTGTTTATTAAACAAATTGTTAATTGTAAATTAAACAAATTTTATTTGTTTGTAGCTAAGAATATTTATTTTTTGTTCGTTCTTCTAGAATAAAAAGCTTTTATTTAATTCAATTTTTTTAGTTCATTTTTTTCAATATTGATAATAATAATACATAGTATGAATAGATTTTAACTTTCGATTTTATCAGCACTTAATTCATGCTACAAGGCTCCAAAAAATATCTTAGCCTAACGCAGGAATAAAATTTCTTCACATCAACTACTGCCATATTGCAGTGGCTGTGTGCTGGCCTGGCTGGTTACGGCGCACAGTAGATCGACTCCATACAATTAGGCGTGAAAAAGTCAATGACTAAAATTGCAAAAAATTCTATTTCTTTTCTATAACGGAAAACTTTTTAGTCTGAAAACACTTTTCTTTTTTGTTTAAACCAGTTTAGCATGGAATAAATTACCTTCAAACTTGAAAGTGAAAAGTCATTTTTTGATCTGGTGCATTTTTTTTAGAAAAATAATTGTTAAAATTACAATTTTAAGTGAAATAAAAAAATATGGCATATGATTGTGAAGTTATTTACTTTTATAAATCTGTATTAAATTCGTCTTAATGTTTGTTTGTGGAATAATAAAATTGTGTTATTCAAAGAACAAAAAAAAATTGTTTTTACCGTGTTTGTTTTGGGAAATCTAAATATGTGCCTAAGGTTGCTTTAAAAATAAATTATGCTTTGAACGTCTACTTTCTGGAAATATATAAGATAAACCTCGCAAAGATTTGCAAAGCCCTTTTTTGACCACTTTTTAGGAAAAGATTTCTGCGTCCATGGAAGGAATTTTTTGAAGTTTGGTGTTCGAATTTCAAATCGACTCGGACATGAAAACTTCTAGATATATTTCGAACAATTTTAAATCATCAGAACCAAGAAACTGTTTAAATACTGCTAAACATAAAAGAATAATCATTTCAAAATCAGCCTATTTTGATTTAAATTTTTTTTTGTCGCGAAGACTACCAGCTTATTTTTTGTAAAATTACGTTATTTTTCTACATTTATGAACATTATAGATGGAAACAGATATTATGCAAGAAGATTAGAATGTTTCACGTCTAAATGTATGGAGTCGATCCACTCTGCAGCGCGTGGTAGCTCACTTTTTTCATATATTTATCTCAACCAACCAACTCTACTGTATACAATTAGTTTCCTTTCAAATCTTCACCAAAAGTGTTGGATGCCAAAATCGGCATGAATATTTTTTTTTGTAGCAACATCAAACACATTTGCTGGCAGAGTCATTTTCGCTAATTTTTTTTTATCGTTAAAGTCCATCGAAAAGAAAACGTGAATTGCTAAATATTTTTATTTTGCTACTCTTAAATTTTTGTGAAAAGGTTAAAAATTTAAAATACTGTCCAAACCATTTAGAGCTCAGCTATCTTGAACTTTGCAATAAGAATTGCGGCAGCGAAGAATAGAACACACAAAGCTATACAACTACAAATCGAAGGGAGTAGATTTTTTTTTTTATATTTCAAGAATTTGAATTTTTTCTCCATTCATATGAAAAGCATACAATAATTACTAATACCCATATTTTTTACCTACTTAACCTATATTTTATAAATTCTTGAATGAAAAACAGTTTTGCTTTCGTTAATTTTAATTTTTTTTTGCATGCCTGTGTGAGTTTTATATCTTCATATGTCAGATTGTGGGGTTGTTTTACCTAAATTTGCTTACAATACGTAGTGGAGTCCACTTTAGTTAAAAGAGTTATTAACCTTGTTTAAAATTGATAAATAGTTAGACAAGAGATCTCAACTATAAACGACTATGTTAACTATTAGAGCCGGTTTTATTCCTTCAACGAGCAGTGTTTAAAATTTTTGCGCCATTATCTTTAAAGCTTTTAACAGTTCCGCTATTTTTGATTCTAAAAGTGCAACTATACCACCGAATGCAAATAGAATAGGGATTGTTTACATCTGGTCATTTAATTAAGCTAGCTTTATTTAAGTTTAAAAAATACAAAGTATTTTCAAGAAAATTCAGAATTCAAAAAAAAATCAAAAAAAAACATTTTTAAGAAGTTTTTACCGAAAGATAAGATTGACTTTCTACCTTATTACGGTTGTCAATGATCAAATTGATCATTTACAACCGTAATAAGGGTGTTTGTCTGTTTAAGAATCGAAGGAATTTATTTTATTAAATCTGTAGAACCTTTTTTTGGGAAAAATAAGATTGTCCTTAAAAGTTACATAACTTTGTATGAAAGTAACTCTTATTTTCTTTCCTTAAACAAAAACTAAAAAAAAATGAAAAAAAAAAAAAAATACGTGTAAACGTAAAATTAAAGACAAACTGGATATCTAGTTGCAAGAAAATCAATACACCCGTTTAGCCATAAGCCGACAGACTGAGGGACCTTTTTTTTGGGTCGAGTTCGATTTTCTTACGAATGCTTACATTTTGCCTTTAAGTAAGTATTTATACATCGGAAATAAAAATTGATTTAACAAATAAAAGGCAAACTCTTGAGCAACAAACACAAATAATAATAAAGATGAAACATATGAAAGTGTAAGTTTCTTTATAAATAATTTTATTTAAGATTGGATTCATTACACTTCAAGTTTGTACTGTACAGCATTTTCAAATAAGAAAGTTCACTTTTACAATGTAAGAAACAACACGGTAAAAGTACTTACAGATTCTCATTAAGACAGAAGTTACAAATATCCATTTGAAAACAAAATTCTCAACCTCAACAGTCAACACTTCAGTAAAGAGATAATGTGGCTGAATAAGTTTCGGAATACTTTGAAATGTTAAGGGGATGTTTTTTTTGTAAATCTTCCCCTTTTTTATAGGAGAGACTTTACCATAAATTTGTAAATGCATAATGTGGATGCTGTGTTTAGCATTTAGTTCAAGTATTTAAATAGAGTGTAAAGCAATGGCAAAAGATGGAACTTCAGTAGTCAGAGAGAATTATAGATTTTTAAAAATTTTATATTTCGCATCGAATAGAAAAATAAACTATAAAACAGAAATTAAGCTTATTTTTAATTTTACTAACCAAGATTCTGCTCTTTCGGGATTTTTAATAATCGATATTGTTGGGTTGTGGTTTTTATTGTTTTCAAGATTATAGATTTTCGGTATTCTCTCTGACATCCTTAGAAAGTTAGAACACCACCCCGCAAACTTGTTATCTTCTCTGAAAATTTTATTGAAAATTTATACATGAATAAGTATTTTCATAAAAAATTATTAGGTAACTCTTGTTTGAAATTTAAGTTATATTTTGTATTAAAACTTTATGCATAAAAATAATTTTCTTTTCAATATTAAAAAAAAAACTTTTAAATTTACCACTTAAAAGTTTGAACCAAACTTGTGGTCAGAGCAGCGTTACCGCCCGAAAATATAATTAATGTACCATATTTTTTGAAAAAAACGTGCCAATTTTCTTTCCCTATGAAAAAACCTCAAATTCTTCTATTTTGTTGAAAAAACTGTAGTAAATTTTGTTACGGGGTATAAAACAACAGAGAAAATCAAAAGAAATCATTTGCTTTATTCGTGCATTGTCAAAAAAATATGTGTTCCTGCTTCCACTTTTTACGAAATATTTTTTTTTTCATTAAATTTTGTTGAAATTTGCTTCATTTTAAGTAAAGTAATGGAAAAAAACATGCCATACTAAAATTTTTCGTGCCACCCTGCCACGAGGAAATTATCGTGTCAAAAAAGCACGATCGTGTCACTTCGGCAACGCTGGGTCAGAGTTAATTTTTGATTTTTTTTTTTTTTAATCACAGGGATTAATTTTTTTCCAAAAAAATTTTTTACTAATACCTATGTATATCAAAAGGACCAAAAAATAACTTTTAACAATAAACATTTTATTCATTAGCGTTTTATCGTGTACAATTAGTTAAATTACTTTTTTTATTTTAATATTAAAAACGAATCTCTGTTTAACAGAATAATGTCTCTTAGATAATGTTATCGAATAAGCCAAAGCTTTGTCGAAAAAGGTTTTCAAACTAAAGCTTATATTTTTAAGCTGTTGCAGCTTTTATGTACCTAATATTAACATTTCATTCCCCAAATAGCTTTTATTTCACTTTTTGAAAACTTTTTTTAAATTAATCAAAAACAGCTTTTGTCGTTATGCTATATTTTTTCTTAGCATCCTCAGTACCTACTTTGCGAACTTTCTGAAAAGCTTTTTTTTTTCAAAAGAGCTTATTTTACTCTAATTTGAATTTCGGTTTGAATATTAGATAATGTAAACCTTTTTAAGAAAATTAAGCTTTTTAGAACTATTTAACGGCCATATTACTGACTTTCCTCAAAGCTAGTTTTACTGAAAATCTAGTTCTATAGCGGTTTCGAGTTTTAAGTTTTTCAAAAATAAACATTTATTAAACTTAGATGTCAAATTATGTCGTTTTGTTTGAAGAGAAATACTATTTTAATCATGCATCATGTTATGATGCAGACAAATTTTGTGTTGGAACTCTTTTATCTTTATTGCCCTTGCTTTAAGGCAAGTATAGTTTAATTCAATTTCAGTCAATCAATCGTGTGTACGACATACACTTCAATTAATTCTTCCATCAGAGCAGATATTCTATTCTATCATCATCATCATCATCATCATCATCATCATCATCATCATCATCATCATCATCATCATCATCATCATCATCATCATCATCATCATCATCATCATCATCATCATCATCATCATCATCATCATCATCATCATCATCATCATCATCATCATCATCATCATCATCATCATCATCATCATCATCATCATCATCATCATCATCATCATCATCATCATCATCATCATCATCATCATCATCATCATCATCATCATCATCATCATCATCATCATCATCATCATCATCATCATCATCATCATCATCATCATCATCATCATCATCATCATCATCATCATCATCATCATCATCATCATCATCATCATCATCATCATCATCATCATCATCATCATCATCATCATCATCATCATCATCATCATCATCATCATCATCATCATCATCATCATCATCATCATCATCATCATCATCATCATCATCATCATCATCATCATCATCATCATCATCATCATCATCATCATCATCATCATCATCATCATCATCATCATCATCATCATCATCATCATCATCATCATCATCATCATCATCATCATCATCATCATCATCATCATCATCATCATCATCATCATCATCATCATCATCATCATCATCATCATCATCATCATCATCATCATCATCATCATCATCATCATCATCATCATCATCATCATCATCATCATCATCATCATCATCATCATCATCATCATCATCATCATCATCATCATCATCATCATCATCATCATCATCATCATCATCATCATCATCATCATCATCATCATCATCATCATCATCATCATCATCATCATCATCATCATCATCATCATCATCATCATCATCATCATCATCATCATCATCATCATCATCATCATCATCATCATCATCATCATCATCATCATCATCATCATCATCATCATCATCATCATCATCATCATCATCATCATCATCATCATCATCATCATCATCATCATCATCATCATCATCATCATCATCATCATCATCATCATCATCATCATCATCATCATCATCATCATCATCATCATCATCATCATCATCATCATCATCATCATCATCATCATCATCATCATCATCATCATCATCATCATCATCATCATCATCATCATCATCATCATCATCATCATCATCATCATCATCATCATCATCATCATCATCATCATCATCATCATCATCATCATCATCATCATCATCATCATCATCATCATCATCATCATCATCATCATCATCATCATCATCATCATCATCATCATCATCATCATCATCATCATCATCATCATCATCATCATCATCATCATCATCATCATCATCATCATCATCATCATCATCATCATCATCATCATCATCATCATCATCATCATCATCATCATCATCATCATCATCATCATCATCATCATCATCATCTGTGGGAGGTATCATTTAAAACCATTTTTTTAAAATTTATTTTCATCGAAAGTTAGCCTACAGGTAGCTAGTAAAATTTATTAATTTTTTTTTTAGAAAAATAAGGTTTTCCAAAAATACTTAAAAAAACTATATCCTATGGCAGATACCTACCATTACTTTCGGTCCTAAAAAGAAATGAAAAAACGTCGGGGAATGTCCAAAATGTTCTTGTTGCCACAGATACATACTTATAGATTATTTCAGGAGGTGGGCGAAAAAGTTGTCATTCGATGTAGATAATTTTTTTTATGAATGAAAATCGTTAGTTATTTGATGCAGTGCTGGGGGATCGTGGGAAAAATCCCTTTTTGTGGGAATTTCGACCTCTAAAGGGACAAAGGGAAAACCAACCCATTTTGTGGGAATTCTTTGATTTTTGAAATTTTACCCGGAAAAAAACACATGAACAAAATTATAATCTATTTTTTTAGATTAAAGCCTAGTATACAGTTCCTCCTCGAAAAAAAAAATACATGTACTTCTTATGGGAGCGATTTTATCGCAAAAAAAAAAATTTTCTGCTGAAAAGTTTTTTTTATTGAACTGTGAACTATCCCCAGAAATAAAAAATTATACTCACCACGATTCTTTTTCGCGTAAAACAATTTTTGTGCAAAAAAATATAGTTTGTGCTTACACGGTGCCTCAAGAGTTATGACTCTTTATGAACCTTAATGAATATGAAAGAGACAAAATATCAGATAGTCATGACTCTTGAGGCACCGTGTAATATTCGACTAAAAACAATTTTGTTTCACCACAGATATTTTTTTTCCGGAAAAAAAGATTTTTTATTTTACCACAATAGTTTTTTTTATTCAAAAGAACTGTATACTAGGCTTAATTCGAAACAAGTGAAAATAAAGTTCAAGAAATGTCAGAATTGTTTCTTAGAAGATTCTATAACAACTGATAAATTACACAATAGGTAAAAACCGCGATCGTGAATATAGTATAGGTACTATCAATGATTACATATATATCTTTAGTGTTTAGAAACATCATCCACAAATAAATTGCTTCTTCACTTCCACAGTTAATAGAGCATAAACGCTTGAACCGAATTGTTTTAAATTTGGTACTTGTATGCACTTACTTCGTGTAATACATTTTGGGGGGATGATTTTTGGGTCATTCTACCACCCCTGAGGCTAAAGGTGGTATTTTCTGAAAAGTTAACTTTTATTGAAAAAAATTATTAAAAATAAATGAATTTTTTGAGGGCTAATACCTCATTCTTTTGGTAATTTTTTAAATTAAGTTGTTTTAAATAGTTTTTAAAAAAATTAATTTCATATTCAAAATTTTCGTCTTTTTGTTTTTTAATTTCTCAAAAATTAAAAATTAACTTTATTTATGTGCTTTGTTGGTTTTTAATATTTTTTTATTTTTCATTTTAAGTCCACTTTTCAACTTTTTTTCTGTGGGAAGTAAAAAGGGAAAAAAGAAAATATTTGTGGGACAAAAAGGGAATTTACAGACTGCGTGGAGGGAATTCTGTTCAAAATGCCCCCCAGCACTGATTTGATGTCGTAATTTTTGTCGCCATTATGTTGTGATGTTGATATCAGCCAAGTGGCCGCCGGCTGGCCGCCAGGATGGTTAAACCTTTAGGGCCAATTCATGCCATATAGGGGGTTATGACTTTTGATGCATGAGTAATCACTCTTGAGTTACCATGATCCTTCATAATTGTGTGGACGTGGTAAAAGGAGGCACTTCGAAACATGAGTTGTAATAAATCAAAAATATTTTACGTACTTTATTTTACTCTATACATTGACCCATTGATTTCAATATTAATTATACTGCAAACAAAAAAAAAATAAATCTCTATAAATTTTCAAACATACATAAAATCAATGGCCCTTGAACATTTCCTCCTTAAGAAAAATTTTGCTTTATTTATTTGATTTCAATTTTAAAATATCCTTTCTATCAAAATCTTTGCAACATATTTTTTTCAATCAAAATAACCCATTTATAGGAGAAGAATAGACAATAACATAAAAACCAATGCGGCACTTCTTAATAATAAAAGTCCAAGTAAACCTATTCTTTCTCTTTTCATTCAACTTGAGTAGGATAAGGGGCATGTTTTGACTTTCTTATAAAATCCAGTTCAAGATTTTTATCAAGCTTGATAATAATAAATAAATAAATAAATTTGGTGGCACAAACGGCTCATGAAGAACCAGGGCCTAGCGACTTACAACAACTCTCAACCATTCCTGTGTGCATGTCAGCAGGAATGGAGAGGACCTACAGTTTATTGCCGAATCCGAACGGCTAAGGTGAGTGGCACTTTTCTATGACAAGAGATACTCTTGGAGGATTTGTCACATCCTCGCAAGAGGTAGTAGCTCCGAAAAAACTTAAGTTGGAAGCGGCTGGTATTGAACCCCAGACCTCTGGCATGACAGTGCAACGCACTAACCATTACGCCACGGGCTGATAATAGAAATAGAAAATATGAAAAAGGATATGTCTTTTTGTATGGCTCTGTCTATATGTCTTTTTAAAACTTTGACCTTCATTACTTGCCACTGAAGAACTTAAAGCCTAATTTTTAAGGTAAATCCATAGAGTGAATTTAAATTTTTTCTTCTAGCTTCCGAAACAGTCTCTGCCTATTTTAAATTTTGTTTTGTGTGCTTTTTTTCGCTTTATAAAATAGCTCTTTAGAATTAAGTATAACATACATAAATATACATACCTAAAGCATTTAAAAAAAAAATGTTTTTTTATAGATTTTTGAAAATACACGAAAACTTTTTTCTAAATTGAGTAACTTACTTTCAATAACAAAACGTCTACATTTACGTTACTAGATGAAGAGATCGAGTTGGGTTAAAATCGGTTGGTATTTCGAAACAATGGCATTCGGACGAATGTTGATATTTACACATCTGAACCAAGAGTCCTGGCACTCCCAAGCTTTTTTTTTTTTTTATTTCTAAGCTTCTTGAACATAAGAACAAGAACGAGCGACGCAGACGTGTGTTTAATGTAAACTGTTGCTCGAAGGGTCAATAGGAGAAAGACAACAATAATAAATACATGTAACGGTAGTATATGAATGGGAATTCCAACTCCAACGAATAATAAAAATGACGAAGAAAAGTTAATGCCATACTAAATCCCTTCTTCCCGACTGACAGGAACAGGGCTTTAAGGAGCTTGTAAAAGCAGTTACAATGTTTTCAAATATTGTACGTAGCACAATGTTGTATTGCACATAAAAGCCTTTCAGCATGAAGCCCTAAAAAATCAATTGGTCGACAATAAAAGAAAGGACACTAACACTATTTCTTTTGTATTGAGATGACAAGATGACAACAAATAGATATCTATAGACAATATTATGCTCACTTTTATATTGTGTCAAATTGTAGACCACATACATATATGTGGCCATAATAAATTATTTTTAGGGAGACTCTTTTTTGGCAATTGGCTTAAGTTTGAAAGTAATTGGACATTGGATTTTGTAACAGAAATTAAGGGCTTATATTAAAACCTAGGAATTTGTATTTCAGTTAAGTTATTGCCTCATGACAAAGGTTTTTGGTACGAAAAATAATTATACCTGCAAAAAATCTATATATGTAGCTGACCAATTTCTGAAACTCCCTGACCTTTTATGAGTATCAAGTATTCTTTAAGAGATCTGAAGCGATGGGTAGTTCCATGAAAAATGGACTCGAAGATTAAGAAATTTAACAATTAATACCGTCTACATTCTTAATTTTCAAATTATAGAGATGCATCATGCAAGAGTGTCAAATGTATAACTGAAAATAAAATGAACTAAAAGAAGGCTGTTAAGTCCTTAATTTGTAATTTTAAATTGTTTCTTCTTAATTTTTCAGAACTATTGAATATTCTGAAAAATTGACTTAAAATATTTTATTTTAAATCCTAGAAGACGTGGCTTAGTAAAATATTATCTTATGGCAATTTTAATTAGAATCAAGATGCACCCACTCAAGATAAAATTTTAAAGCTAACATAAATTTCTATACAACTCAATTTACCTACAAAAAGAGGATTTATAACTTCTTTTTTTTTTTAAATTACCGACTTTAGCAATAAAAGTGAAAAACAAAAATAAATCAAAATTTTTCAAGTTCATTGTATGTGTATCCTATCCTTGCAACAACAACAAAAATAAATTACAATCGTGGCAATTCTCACTCATTGACAATTGAAGTACTTTATTTTATGATATCAAGTACTTGTGTGTGCATCGTTAAAGAAGCAAATGGTTTTTGAGAAGTAACAACGAAAAAAAAATCACTCAGAGAACTCAGAAACACAAAGACCATGTTGTAAAAACACAGCTGAATCTAAATGTTTTTACAAGGGGGGTGTATTTATGGGCCAACTGTAAATGTAACTGCTAAGGACATTCCAGACGATGCGATGTTTTGTGATGTGATGTTGTATATTTTATGAAGTGACTGATGTTTCAAATTGAGTTCATCTGTTTTAGTGGTTGATTACACTAGTGTTGTATGTGTTATACTACCATCAGCAACTGGACTTTCTTTTGTTCTGATTTATTGTCTCGTGTGCGTAGAACATAATCATAAAGAAACTATCTAACGTACTTTTTCAATTAGCTAATGACAATTTACCATCAAAGAAGCCTAAAGAAATGAACAAAGAAATACAAGGAGTGAAATTCTTTGAAAAAAATGATGCTTTCAAGTATGGATGATTCTTTAGGAAATGAAAAGTTGAAATCCTGTTGGAGAGCTCTTTGCTAACAACACAGCGGAAGATAAGGAGTTAGAAGAACTGGTAGAAGAATTACTTTATAAAGATAAACGTGAAATATTTTTGCATTTTTAGATTTGAGTATGTAGAGGGTATTGCACGTAACCAATAGTGCGAACTGAAAATGGTAATAAGAGAGGCCATGTCCTCTCATAACTTACTAACTATTTCATACAAATACAACAAATCATAACGGTTAGCATAGTATTGAATGAAATTGAAAATTCAGAAAAGCCCTTAATTTGATGCAAGAAGCATCAAAAGTACATCAAATTTATGTACCTTCTATTTATGAACCAGTGGCATGGGGTCCATATAACCCGATTTCTACTGAATTACCATTTAAAATTGTATGTCTTTCAACAATGTTTAATAACGAGCATAATAAACTTCCTTATTAAATGATAAAGAATTCTAATCTGATTGGATATAGTTCACACGAGGTATTCATCATGAAATCTATGTAAGATGAACTGATTTTAATAGAAATTGCGTAGTGACAAGGCCCTCATTAGTCAACTGATGAGTCCAAGTGAGATCGACGCGCCACCGGGACGAAACGCCAATTTGTATGGACTAAAGGCCATTAAAAGCTATTTTAAATCAATAATTTAACAAGTTCAATCAAATTGTGCTAAGTATTCTACTTGGCTGATTTATTTCAGTAGTACATAAGTATAGAAATATAGAATTTGCATTACACTTATCAAAACAATTAAGGTAACACTTTTTTTTAGTGTTTTTTGAAGAGCTATATTTCTGTGAAAAATGGTCGTATTGAGATGAAACAAAAAGAATTCGTAAGCCTACTGTAACTTACCTAAAACTGTGAAAAAAGTGGGCAGAAATTTTTGTTTTCGTTTCCATTTTGATGACAATTTCACAATGTTTATGAACCACCCAATTTGTTCCTTTAATAGTTTTTTACGAATTTGATCATTCGGTAGGTGAAAACGGTTCAATAGATTAATTTGAAATTTAACAGAAATATTGGTGGCCTATAGTTCCTTATAATGTCTCACCAAATTAAGTCCTGCAATCAAGATTTATAAAGCAGTAAAAGATTTACAAAAAGTATTAAAATTTATTTTTTTTTTACTTTTTCTGAATGTGAGCCAAAAAAATAATCGTTATAAAATTTTGAAAAAAACTTGTAGAAGATTAATTCCAGTTTTTAAAACTACCCTTAAATTTATCGTGTCGTTATTCATTGCGAAGATATTGCTAGTCAAAGTCAAAAGTCTGTTTTTTCATTCAAGGCCAGATATCCTTTTAAAAAAATTTTGTAGAATGAAGAAAAAAAACGACCTTAAAGCTAAATAAACAAGTTATCGAAACAGAATACTTAATTGGCTCAAAAAAAATTGTCAAAGAAAATGACAATGTGCAAACAAAAATTAAAATTAAAATGAAAATTTTTGGGTCGTGCTGCTTCTTATGATTGCGCAATAACGGTACCTTTAAAAAATAATTTGCTAAAATTTATCAATACAAAAAATATAATGCTTTTCATTTCATCTCAATGCGACTACTTTTCACAGAGATACAGCTCTTCAAAAAACACTAAAAAAAAAAGTGATTTTTTTTGTTCCCTTATATTGTTTTGACAAGTGTATTCAAAAATAATATAAATTATTATTGTGTATCTACTCAGACGATTGGCAGAAACCTGAAAATTTTATTATCAGATGGTCGTCTGACAATAGCTGACACATCTGGTAATATTTTCAGAAAAAATTGTAAGTTCCCATGGTAGAAAGGTATTTGAGACAGCTTTCTTACTAATAGATCTTACAATATTGTCAATTACCAATCACCTGTACTTATCTCGAAAAGAAAGCGTGTTATTTTATTTACAAAAAAATAACTTTTCTCCGAATTATTTGTTGAATTTTTTCTTATGTATATTTGTATGTACTCGTTGCGCTCCTGTGTGAAGTTTATTGAGCAGGGCAGGTGAAATTGAAACATTCAGTTTGTAATGCGTAGCCTATTGTTAATTAAAACTTTAATGACTTTAAGTACCTACCTAACCTATTCAATATTAACTTGAATTGCCTAACACAAATGGCATGGGAAGCAGATCTGCACTACACGATATAGGTAATTTCAGGTAGACGTTCCTTATTTAGGTACGTTTGCGGGTGGTTTGACGATTTTTTCTTCGAATTACCATTTGAAATCATCCTAGCTACGCCACTGGATTGTACAGTACCTACAAAGATATACAGGGTAATTCACATACGGTGTGACAAAAAGCTAGACCGCATAGGTTTGGTTGAGACAAGAAAAAAATTGTATTGGAGGTGGGTCTATTTTTCCCCTTTCAGGCGGGAGGGGCAATGTTCTAAAAAAAAACGAACAAATTGTATTCAAACTAAAAATTTTACGTTTTTAATATCTAAGTATTTTTGATTTTACTATCAACGCTCCTATCAATCTCTAGTCGAACACTGAAATAATTGAAACAAAAGGAAGGTCTCCTTAAATTAAACTTCAATGCGTTATTTGGTTGCTCTACCTCTAAGTATCCTATTTCCACAACGAAAGTAGGAAAGTATGTACGTACATATAAGTATATCGTTATTAACAGTTTTCTCAAAAACTATAAAAAACATCTTGTTTTAAGTTTTCCAACAAAAATTGATAGGAGAATAGAATATTTAAAACAAAAATAATACTTAGGCCCATTTGCTGAAACGAGACTTAAATATTTATGTTCAACTTAAAAGCTTATGTGACAGTTTACGCTGAGGAAAAAGTAGAACATAAAGCGCTTAAGTTGAACATAAATATTTAAGTTTCGTTTCAGCAAATGGGCCTTAATAATGTAAAATTTTGAACAAAATTAGTTTGAACAAATTTTTAAAATTTTGTTTTTTCAAAATTTTGAGTTTGAAAATTGATATTTTTAAAACTATTTGCTAAAAAAAATTGAATTAAAAATAGGATACAAAAATGGATATCTGTCTTTACAAGAAGATATAACATGACATTGTTAGTGTAACAGTTGATTTTTAATAATTTAAAAAAAGGGCTTATCATCATGATTGGAATATCATTCACTTACGAGAATGATAGACATCATCTTGGGTCCCCATTAGACAACCCAAGGAGTTCTTCACACCGTATGATATATGTACAAGCAATTTATAAACAATATACAAACTTCTTTGTTCTTTCTGTAAACATCTTAAGAATATACAAAGTTGACAGCTGACAGCCCTAAAAGTTATATGAAATTCCAGTTTTTTTTTAATATTTAATTAACTTACTTAAATTGAGGAACAAATTAATCAAAACTCTCATGGACATTCATACATACATTATGAAGAAAAAGTTAGCAAAAATACGAAAATTCCAAAAATACCAAATAAAACCAACAACATCTACCTAGGCACGCTTTAATGCTTCGCAAAATTGAACTGAATTTCTAAGTTGAAAGTAACTAATTATAAATGTTGTGAGTGACTCGTGTGCGTATCTTTAATATTCTATTGTTGTCTTCATCCTATATACCTACAGTCTCGTTAGTTTCTCCAAATTCTTTGTTTATAGTAAAATCCTTTTTCGTCTATACCTTACCCATAGACGTATTAAATTCGTTAAACTTTCCTTTGCTAAAACAAAAAAAAAGGATTAAGAGGGTTTTTCCAAGAAATTTGAGTAATATCCTTATAGGTAGAGATACCCATGAAAAAGAAGAAACTCATCTTGGTATTCATACACAACACAGCAAGCTTATAAAAAGATTTATGAGTTTTTGGTTTCGTAGACAAACAGTCTATAAGGGTTAATAATCTTCTTATGGCATTAAACGACCTTTAACACTTATAGTTTGGTTGCTTCTTACTTTTCAATTCCAATTGTTCGGTCTCACTTATTTTCATTGGCTAAACGGATATCCTCTTTACTGAATTACTCTTTTGTCATCAAAAATTCCACGATGCCAAAGTAAAATCTTATTAAGGGTTACATTTTATCGCATCAGGGCTTTCCTTGGCTTTGCTTTTGTTCCAAGTGACAGATTGACGCAACGGTTTCACAAGTGCTTGCCTGGATTTAATTTTTCGAACTGTCCCTTGAGATGGGTTTCTCTTTGGTTGAATAAAAAAAAATTAAAAAAAAAAATAAAATGTAGCTCTAATATCAGCCTTATACCATACTACACTCAAAAACTCAATGGAAGAAGAAAAAAACAAAATTAAAATATTATTTGATTCCCATGATGACAGAATTCACCCTGTCAACGATGAAGAACCAAAACAGCTATCCTAATTTGCATTCCAAGCACTCTGCTTACCACTCCATTTCCTTTTGTTGTGTGTTTTTCTATTCGAATTGTGGATTCTTGGGCTTTTAACACCCCGGGGAAATATGTATGTATGTACTTATAAATTCCTCAAGTGTGCTTAAAATCTGTTTTATAAGGAAGTAGATGTGCCCTTTTGGGGCTACATATAGCCATGAGAAGCTATAGTCTAATGCGATTTGAAGATAATATCAACAACTTCTTGCCTATTTAGTGTCAATTTTGGGAATAATGTATTCTTAAAATTAATTCACAACATATTGACATCTATACAAAAAAAAAACAAAACTTTATGATCCCTAAATAAGAAGAAGGTGAGGTAAACCACCCAATCATTATGGTAGGTAGATTAAAAATACTGTACTTATCTTATTTCTAAATAAATAAATAAATTTGGTAGCACAACAGCATAAATAAATAAATTTGGTGGCACAACGGCTCATGAAGAACCAGGGCCTAGTGACTTACAACTCTCAACCATTCCTGTGTGCATGTCTGCAGGAATGGAGGGGACCTACAGTTTATTGCCGAATCCGAACGGCTGGTGAGCGGCACTTTTCTATGACAAGAGATACTCTTGGAGGATTTGTCACTTCCTCGCAAGAGGCAGTAGCCCGGAAAAAAACTTAAGGTGGAAGCGGCTGGTATTGAACCCAGACCTCTGGCATGACAGTCCATCGCACTAACCATTACGCCACGGGCTACTACAGCACAACAGCAGCTCATGAAGAAAAAGGGCCTAGTGACATAACTCTCAACCAGTCCTGTGTGCGTGTCTGCAGGAATGGAGGGGACCTAACCTACAGTAAATAGCAGAATCCGAACGGCTAAGTTGAGCGGCACTTTTCTATGATTGGACGATTTGTCACTTCCTCGCAAGAGGCATTTGCCCTAAAAAAAAAAAAACAGGTTTGTCAGGTGGCATGACCAGTTCAACTCATTAACCATTACGCCATCCACGGGCTAATGAAATAACTCAAAAAAAAAAATCCCCAAAAATTATATTATAAAGAAATTGGAAATGGAAAAACTCCCCAAAATTGGGGATTTATTTCATCGATTTTTGGGGGGTTATTTTTTTGATGAAATAATAAAAGTCCCCAAATTCAACTATGAAATAAGTCCCCAATTTAAGTACTTTTTTATTCTTATGTACATTTTCTGCGGTCCTACACTATAGTACTTAGTTTATGTATAAATTTTAGATTTGCAACTTTGGGCCAATTCATAATTTCTTTAAATCCAGATTCTTTAAATGCAAAAGAAACTTAGCAAACTTCGCACCTACCCCAAATCCTATAGGGGGTCAAGCAGGGGGATGGCAGGGTGGCAGCATGCCCCCATACATACCTCACAGTTTATACGCCGTAATTTTGTTAATTCTTTGGGGACTTATTTCATTTTTTGTTTGGGGACTTATTTCATGCGCTTTTGGGCATTTATTTCATCTTTGAATTTGGGAACTTCGAAAAAAAAAAAAAAACATTTTGTGCAGTTATTTCATTTTTGAATTTGGGGGTTATTTCATTTCGGGAATTGAAAAACAAAAATATGCACGACTGGATCGCACGGACTTGCTAATGTAGTTTAAAAAAAAAAAACTATAGGATGAGTCGGTGTAATATGCCACACTTAACAGTAAACAATTAAAATTAATAAGAAAATAAGTTTAGGAAAGGATTTTAGTTCCATCAGTTAGATTATCATTTTAGTTAATAAAAAAAGTAAGAAAAACATAACTTTAATCCTTATAATCCATTGGAAATTAAGTTTGAGAAAAGCGTTAAAAAGTGGCATTTTACCCATTTGTAAGGGGAACATGCCACTTTCGAAGGGGTGAAATGCTAGTAAAAATTTAATGGTTTAATTTTATCCTAAAAAAAAGGTTTTAATTGCAATAAAAAAATGGAAAAAAAATAAATAATTGCAATACACCAGATTACAATACTATAATACAATCGGCTGAGCTATTAAAAAGCTTATTAGTCAATAGTTCGAAAATAAGATATTGGGTGGGTATGAAGAAAACGAAGCAATTGCTTCAAATTCCAATTTTTTAAGTAGGTCCTCCATTTGGTAAATATAAATAAAATTTAAAAACAGCATTTTCATAGAACATGTTTAGCTTTATTATTATTTAACTGTTACTCTGAGAAAGTGCTCCGTTTTATTCATGTCACGCAATGTTTTCAAAAAACGTCAAAATGCGTTAGGTACTGCTATTTTTTTTTTTTTTTTTTTTTTTTTGACAAAAACCTGAAACTCAATTTTCGTATAATTTTAGTCAAAATTATTGGAGTAGTCTTCGAAAAAATCAGAAAAATACTGAAATCCTTGTAAGGCACTCACCTAAACCTACCTATTGTAGATGAACTAAATCAATAAATCGATTTTCATCTCTAAGGAATCACATAATAATGCCCTTCAACAGGTTTGGAGAAAATCGGTCTATCCGCTACCCTACTCTCTCCCAAAAATATCCTTGTGATAAGCGATATGTTTTTCATAGTGTTAAACTTAACCAGAAATCATTCACTACTAATATTTATTAATATGTAGGTTTAGTTTTACGGAATTCGAAGTTGTAATGTACGTTTTGACATGGCCTGTTTACATGATGCGTTTTATTTATGTGGTGGTTTCATTTCATGATAATTTAAAGCATTTGTTTTTAAAGTGTACGCTACAAATAGGCAGTAAGATTTGACTGTTTCAGTAAAGATCTTTTAGCTTTTGTTCTATATAACTTTAAAAAATAGCTTGTGAGTACGGTTTTTCACTGTATTCAACGAAGATAAAAGTATTGTTAACGAATAATAAAAATATACAGCTAATATATTAATTACTCTTGTTGGAAGGTCATGAGCTATTTGTTACGAACAATATTGTAAATTATGCCCAACAGATTTGTATATCACACAGACGAAAATATAAAGTACTAGCCGATAAAACCCGGCGTTGCCCGATATTTGACAACCAAATATCGACCAAAAAGATGATTTAAAATCAGCACTCGAAAAATGTTCAGCTTAAAGAGCGCTACACACCATCCATGTTACTTGTCAGGTAACATTGACGTTTTGTTTGTCAGGTAACATTGAAAATAAGCCTCCACACGTATCAATGAACATTGACAATTATTTTCCTAACATTATGTGTGTGGGTTGTGTGGGCTTGCATTTGAATAAAAATGTAATGAACCTAATTATGTACCTACCTGCCTGCCTATAGTGTAATTTTAAGACAACTTTGAAAATCAGACTATTTGTATGTTATGTTATACCTACCTCCCATTACCCCCTAAGGAACGAACGACCGTGAATTTTGTTAGTAACCACTTTATAAAGAAATTAATAATTTATCAATGAAATGTTAAATTTTTTCTTCTTCTCTACCATATACCTACCATATTCGAAGCATTTTTTCCCAGCAAGGGTTATTGCCGTCTATAAAGAATAATTCCGTGCCAAAAAACCGGAATACATTTTTTACCACCCCACGCATCACTTATCAACATCAAAAAAAATTTTACCACTAAATAAAGTAGGTACCTACCTATTAAAATAAAAATACATATGTAGGTAGGTATTACATAAAAAAAAAAAAATTTGAGCCGATTCTGGAAACCAGATCCCTCCTTGCGCACGTTGTTGTCTTCTTGCGTTTCCACATTACATTTAATCTTCATTTAAAATCTCGAACCTTGAAAATCCGATCATTAGAATTCAAGGTGTAAATTTTGCTGATTTGAACGTAATAAGAACCCCCACATCACCTTTGCTTACCTATGCCCTTGACTGTGTAGTTACTCAACAAAAAGAATTAGAAAAACAAATGTATTAGTGATTCAAGTGCCCCCTTCCCCTTATTGTGCACGCTCTTGCAACTAAATAAGTTCGTTTCCATTCACCGTCACCAACCACCCACCGCTAAACCAACCAATTTTAGTAGATTAGATACCTACAAACATTTTTTTTCTGCTATATTATACCTATTATACCTACCAACCACTGATCTCTATAATACACTGGATAGTGGATTCCCTACAAAGTATAACAGCTTTTCTACTTCCAATTGAAGATGACAAGTACGAAGGCAACTCAACACTTTAGGTATGTTCAGTGAGGCAACTCAACACTTTAGGTATGTTCAGTGAGGCTTTGGCAAAAACCAAAGTGGAATTTTTAAGAAAAAAAAGCAAAAGAAACGTCACTTGTTTGTAAATTTGATTTTTTGTAACTTAAAATAATTGTAAAAGTGAATTTAAAATATTTTAGTTGCAGTTTTATAAAAAAATTTGCATTTAATTATGTTATACAGTTATACTGTTATACAAAAAAATAGGCAACTCAACATTATAACAATTCTCAAATGGCATCAACTTTCTTGTATGGATGCGCTATCCAGTGTATTATAGAGATCAGTGCTACCAACTCATACCTATACCTACCGACTTTTGTTTTACCATACCTTCCTATACACAAAAATATCACCACGATTCGTCGACGGCGAAACGCGAAAACAGTCAACTCTACTCACTATCTCGCTCCCACCTACCAAGGCACAGTGCACATGGTTTGAATTGTTTTTTTTTTTTTTATTTTTTGACGATGAAGAATAATTCGCTGCCAAAAAACTTGCATATATATTTTTACCACCCCACCATCACTTATCCTCATGAAAAAATTTGTACCTAACCTAAATAAAGTATTAAAAAACCAACCACCCACCGCCAAACCAACCAATATCAGTCTTACCTAAAAATCCAACAATTAGAACTCAAGTTGTGAATAACCTAAGCCGATTTATAAGCACCCCCCATCCTATTTACGTGCGCCCTTGATTGTTTAATTTACTCAGAAAAAAAAAATTTATTTTATTTTATTAGGGGTGCATTAAATGCCCATTACCCCTCCTTGTGAACGCCCCTTGCCTATAAGTTCGTTTCCATTTACCATATCCAGCAAACACCCACCACCAAACCAAACAATTTCAGTAGCAAACATTTATTTCTGCTGCAAATATTATACCTACCCTACTCATATACATATATACCCTACTCCACTCATTTCTTACTATAGAGAAAAGCCCTACTGTTGATTTTTTTTTTTTTTTTTATTTGAACTTTTCCTATTAAACAAAAATATCAACACGATTCGTTGCCGGTGAAAACAACTACTCACTATTATCGCTCCCACCTTCCAAGGCACATTATTCTGCACATGGTTTGAATTGTTTTTTTTTTTCAATGAAGATTTCTTACTACCCATCAGCGTTGCCCCCCTACTACAAATGTAGCGTTTTTGCTACATTTTTTTCCAAGAAAAATTCACTCCGTACAATCGTAAAATATTCCAAAAACACTACAATTTCAAAACATAAAATTCTAATTTAGAAGGACAATTTTGATCTTACTTTCCATTTTGCAAAATATTTTTTTTTATTTATCAACAGCTGAATTTTTTTTTTTGCAATCCCGAAAGGAATTGGATGGAGAAAACGATGTTCGGGCTAAACAGCTTACGTGTTAAATCCAACAACAACTAATTCGCTTCGGGCTTAGGGGCCAGTTATAGCGATCAGGAAAACGCATCAGAAAAAAATTTTGTTTTGTATAGTTCAATGTTTTATCATACGATTTAAAGTATAAAAAGGATACGAATCGATGGTAAATCAATTGAAATATTTCTTTCATGAAAAAAATTTAAATTGGAGAAAATACTTTGCCTAAAACAAGTACTTATTCATTTTCCTGATGGAAATTCCGTACAGAAAACGAGTTTCCATCAGGAAAGGCATTTTATAGAATAAATATTTATTCTAAAGAAAATTTTTTTAATGAAATAAATATTTCAAATGATTTATCATCGATTTGTATCCTTTTTATATTTAAAATCGTATGGTAAAACATTAAATTATCAAAAAGAAAATTTTTCCTGATGCGTTTTCCTGATCGCTATAATCGGACCCTTAGCTAGGCACAGTAGGGAGAATTCTCGGTTCTTAATTTAAGCACGTCGAAAAACTGTTTTACTGGCAATATTTACATACATACACGTTTTGGATAGTGTGTATGGAAATTCCATGTTTTTCTGTGATGGCGGGCGTCGGTAATCCCCGATGCCGTTTTTTTTCGACCAATTTTTTTAGAAGTCATCAATTTTTCGTTTCTGAAAGTGGATAATGTGATTCACTTTTTTTTAAGTAATCACTCGGAAAAAATCAATCAATGAAATATAAATTAACCAATGTAATTGACATAAAAAAAATTATAATGCTCTAATAATGTTGTGTGTCCACCTTGATTTTGAAATTTTAGTAGGAAATTTGCAAAAATGTTTTTGTAAGCCAGATATTTTTTCTATGTAAATATGCATGAAATAAAATTCAAATTTTGACCTTTTATTATTTATACAAATAATATTGTCGTTCCGAAAAAAATTACAATTTAGTATGTTGTGTTTTTGCGCGTTTTAAATTTTACTACATTTAAAATTTGGCACACTACATTCTCAACCTGTTAGGGGGGCAACACTGCTACCCATTACTTTTATTTACATCAAAAAAAAAATAAAAAAACAAAAATATTACCCTACCTAAAACAACTTTTTTTTTGAGCCGATTCCAGAAAATCAGCCCACCAAAAATTTGATTTGACGAACCGGATAGTTACACTACACCGGAACCAGTCAAACCCCCGCCCCGATCCCCCACATGCCACAAAAGGCAATTTTAATTTCCCATGGCAAAACAACTCCTCCTTATAAATAATTGAGCTTGAAGTAAATGTGAGTTGAAAATCTATAAAACAGAATTTTGCAAGGAAAATACCTACATGCTTGATTTTGGAAAATTTCCATACGATTTTTTTTGTGGTAAGTTTTTAATTTGTTTATTATTCTGTATTTAACAAAAATTTTCTTTTCTGCTGTATCCTATAGCATACCAGATAAGTGAAATTTGTATTATATCTATTTTTTAAAAGAGTTTTTTTGTATGTTTGTGAGTTTAGTGCATACATACAGCCAAACTGACAAACAAAAAAAGTTACTCTTTTATATAATAGTATAGATAATGTGATTAAGTTTAAACATCGGCTTTTCGTATTGCGAGTTGGCATAATGGTAGCGTAGTCGGCTGGTATGCGGAAGTTCCCAGGTTCAAATCTCAGAAAAATCAAGTAAAATATAAGTTTTTTTCAATTAAAATAAAATTGTAAACATTTCAGAATAAAAAGAGGCAGTTTCAAAACTCCTATAATGGAAGAAAATAACAAAATCAAGCACAAAAATTATCCTGGAATTGCAGGTTATTTGTCACAAACAGTATTCATGCTTGGAGTTAAAAAATTCATTTTTTGGGTAGAAAATAAATATTGTTTGTAACAAGCACTTTTTAGTTGCAGTTCAAAGGTTTTCTTTTTACAGGCAAGATTATAAGGTTTCCATTTGATGAATTAAAATATTGGTCACAAACAACTTAAGCGCTTAGTGCCTTTTATCGCTTGTGGTAAACAGTTTTTTCCTTGTGGAAAAGAATTTTTTCTTTCAGTGTACTTAGGTTCCAGCTTAAATTATGGTAGACGTATGAGCACACAGACGAACAGTCGCACAGGCTGACGGACGGTATGGCGAAACTCAATTTTTCCAAATTCAACATTACCGTAGTATCAATTTTGATTTCAACCTCAACATTTTTTTTACACGAAACCAATACTTTCCCTATAGAGCAATTAAAAATATTCTTAAAAAACTTACTGTTCCATTGAATTTGTGAACACTGAACAACAACAACAACTTAAAGGCGCTACCACATTGTTTACGAATTAATTTTTTTAGGTACTTTTAATCCGTTTTATTTTTCTTACTGTTCCACTTTTTTAAAAGTGATTTTTGACTAAACTAATCTTATTGCAAAGGCGTAAAAAAGAGCATATTCGTTAGCTTCCTATCTTTATTTCCTATCTTTTTATCAATGTATCGCACCATATGGGCAGGGCATACCGTGGAACACCTATTTTTAAAAAATTAAGGGATGGATCCATCAAAATTCATTAATAAGTTTTATAAAGACCAACCTTACGTATATCTATTGTGTACATATTTTTATAGTTATTCTCAATCACTTAAAATATTTCAAAAATGTTAATATTTTGGTTAAACGTCTTTCGTGAGAACAAATAATGTATATCTTGGTGTCAAATTTAAATATTCATATTTTTCAATGTCATATAACAATACTCGTGCGCATATGGCAAATTGTCTCTATTCATCCTTAATAATACATCATGCGTAGGTAAAGCCATAAATAATTCACTATGAAAAAATATAAAATACAAAATAGCGAGAGCGACTCAAATATACTTACCTCACGTATAAATGTAGGTACTTGAGTTCTTGAGTTCAAATCATTAATAATAAAATATCTCAAAAGATGGCATTGCATGCATACATTGTTCTTTATTTCGAGAAGATAAATAATAAAATACGCATCAGGAAGATCCGTTGTTTTAAAAGTAACAATATAACGACAAGAAATGACATTTCATAGATGATTTTATATATTTTATGAAAACGGGCAGTATAGTGTTCAGCTATATCAATGTCATTTGAACATTGAACATATAAAAATTGACGCTCCAACACCACACTTTAATCAAAAAGATTCAGTTATTGATTCTATAGTAGGGTTCGTTTATATCAGTGTTGCTGAATCTCATGATTTTCTTGATTTTTCACTCTTAACTCTAAAAATCTTATGATTTTTTGGTTTCCTTTTGGTTTTGCGAGTAACAACGACTGGTTAAAAGCAAAAAAATTTTTTTTTATTAAGTAATTAATGTTCTTTCATCTTGAAGGTATCTTAGGTAAATAAGCATTTTATGATAATATTTGACATAATAATAAAATTTATGTTTCTTCCCAATGAAAAAAAAAATGCTTTTGCACCCCGCAATATCTTAGAACCTTAAACATAATTTTAAATGTTAAGCTTTAATTTGAAATTTCAAAGTAGTAAAAGTAACTGAAAATCAAAGTCACAAGAAATTGTCAACTAGGCTAACAATTAAAATATTTAAAATATGAAATTAATCCTAAGCATGGCTGTGAAAAGCTTAAACAGTCACGCAAACTCTTCGAAACATAATAAACATAAGGCTTAAGTATTTTCGTCACGAGTGACAGCATCCTTAACATGGATAGATTTTTGGATTTCTTTGAGAAGAAATGTGTAATTGTTAATTTTAGTATTATTTTGCCTAAAAATGTTGTTAAAGAGTTTTTAGTGTCAAATAAAATTTAATCCAAACCTTTGAATATATTTTGCATATTTTTTTCTAATTTCTGCGAATCGAGCATGAAGTTTTTTAAGGATCTATGGAAAATAAATCAATCTCATGATTTTCTTCGTAATATCATGATAAAAATCAATATATGTATGTATATTTTTATTAAATCATTATCACTGGTTTACACGTAGTAGCCCGTCGCGTAATGGTTAGCATGTTGGACTATCACACCAGAGGTCTGGGTTCGATTCCCAGCATCTACCACCTAACAAAAAATGTTTTTTCTGGGCTACTGCTGCTTGCGAGGAAGTGATAAATCCTCCAAGAGTATCTCCTGTCATAGAATTGAACTGGATTCGGCAATAAACTGAAGGTCTCCTTTGTTACTGCAGACACGCACCCAGGAATGGTTGAGAGCTGTAAGTCAGTAGGTATAGGCCCTGAGACACTTTTCATTGAAAATCGATTTAGCTAGCAAAAGTGAGTGAGTGAAATGAAATTTCAGATAACTCGGCAGAATTTTCAGAGGTGACTTGGTGTATGTGTTGGTAATGTTAATTCGTTTTATTTTTGTTTGACTAGTGAAAGGGCTTGGCATCCCTTTTCGTTATACTGAAAGATATAATTTTTTTTACAAAAAACTTAACTTTGAAAAATGCAACTAACGGACCTTTCTCCACTGGTACCGAGAGCAACATGAACCAAACAAATAAATGTCAGGCTACAATTGTGTTTAAAAATTTTTGAGGAGGCACCCCTTTCCCCCAAATAACGTAATAGGGTTGCAATTGAATTCGATTCTTGGAATTCTAAATTGAAAAGTTGATGTAAAATTTCCGAAATTTGAAAAACTCATTATGCCAAGTTATTTCCCGAACTCTTTTCTAAAAAAAATATAATAATAAATAATTTTAGAGGTATAAATCTAACAAAAGAGGCAGATGAGGTACTTTAATCAATTCATAAATCAGCACAAAGGATTCTAAATTCAAAAGTTGATGAAAATTTTCTGAATTTTGAAAAACAATATTCTACTTTGTTAATAGCCCAACTCCTTTCTAAAAAAAAATTGTCATAAAATGTAAGGTATAATTATAACAGAAAGGCGGTAGGAGCCGCCCAATAATTGTATTTTAATTCGATTTATCTAATACCCAAAGAAAAGGAACTAACTTAACGAAATATTCCATCCACGCGTACGAAGAGAAGTTCGTGTGACATCAAGATAGTTGCTTTTCTGAAATTCATAATTCTAAAACAATCAGAAATGCTTCATATAATTGACAATACTTCTGAGAAAGTGGATTGATGCCACGCACCTGAATGTCAAATATCAAATTTTAAATTTGTTTCCTTTGTTTGCATTGCAAGCCCTATCGCTCTACCAAATTTCATCATCCTACAACAATCAGACATAGTTCTAAGAAAGTGGGTGGATGCCACGCCCCTGAATGATAAATCTCAAATTTAAATTTTTTTTCTTTACACACATTGCAAGCCCTGCCTCTATACCAAATTTCATCATTCTACAAATATCAGAAACCAATTTGAGGAAGTGGGCGGATACCACGCCCCCTATATGGAAGTCCTCAAATTTTCGATTTTGTCAATTGTAAACGTTGCAAGCCCTACTGCCCTTGCGAATTTCATCATTCTACAACAATCAGAAATACTACATATAATTGATAGCAATTCTGTAAAAGTGGGCCGATACCACGCCCCCTGTATAGAAAATCCAAATTTTTCAATTTTTTGCATGCACCATAAGGCCTACAATTGTGCTAAATTACAAGATTGTATGAAGTCGGGAGGTGCTCCATATGATTGATAACTATTTTCAGAAAAGTGGGTGGATGCCACGCCCCCTGAATGATAAATTTAAAATTTTAATTTTTTTCCTGTGTTTAAATTGTAAGACCTACCGCTCTACCAAATTCTATCATTCTACAACAACCAGAAGTGCTCCAAATAAATGATAGCAATTCTGTGAAAGTGGGGGGATACCACGTCCCTTGTATGGAAAATCCAAAATTTTGAACTTTTTCCTTTGTATACACTACAAGGCCTACCGATGTGCGAAGTTACAAGATTCTACGGTGTCTAGAAGTGCTCCATAATCAGTCAGTGAGTCAGTCAGATACGGTTTTCGCTATTTTTGGCGTCCTGTATCTCAGGAATCACTTACGCTATGGAACTGATGAAATTTGGTGAGGCACCTGTGCTCGTCTAGCTTAGCAAATGTGTCGATTTTGAAGTTTCTGAGATTATTGGTTACGAAGTTAGAGGGGGGGGATCGAAAAGCGCTTGAGTTTGTTCCTGTAAAAAGGGAGTAGTGCCGAGAACTTGGCTGGCTTTGATACTGAACGCGCTTTAAAATAGACGGACTTACATTTGGACGCTCATCGCTCATATGAAGTTTATAAATCTGTTATTACTTCCATTCAAAAAAATTGTTTCATTTGACATTTTGTTTAAACCATCACATCTGAAGGTAATATGCCAATTTTTTTTTTCAAGCAACTGATTTAAAGTGATTTTTTAACAATTATAAGCTTCACAAAAAAAGCCTTTTTTTTCTCGCCTAAATAAAAAGATAAATCTAAAAAAGATTTAATGATACTTACTTTAACATGCTGCTTTAAATTCCAATAACAAACAAAATATATTTTTTTTTTAATTTTAAAGCTAAGTTTTCAACTATTTTTTTTTTTTTTTCAATTTTATTTACCATGATTCACATGAATTACTATTTCTAAAATACATTTTTGTCTATTATTTCTATGAATAATTCTAAAATACTATTTTCCAAAACTAAACATTTATTACAAAAAAAAAACATAACTGATTTTTTCCTACAAAGAGTGCTTAGCTTAGCTAAAAATATCTACAGATAAAACTTACCAAAAGTCTTATAAATATTTAAATTTATAATTGTCAAATAAATATTTACATGATTTTTTTTTGCTCTAGAATACTCCTTAATTTTAACTTACTTAAAAAAATTACATACAAACTATAACACGGTAGGTTGCTTCAAAGAGGAGAACAAACTAAAGAACACCATTGACCTCCTTAGCTTTGCTAAAACTTCAATTTTATTATTATTATTTATTTTTTTTTTTTTGAAAGTCGGAATGTCTTAAGTCCTAAAATCTTTCGTAACCATTTAAATTGTTGACTTTAAACGTTCAACTGTCTCGTAGAGATCTTGTCGATGGTAGGCCTTTCAGACCCTTTTCAAGTTTATCAGCATCACCGGCTGAAAATCGATAGTTTGTTGGAACTCGGGTCACATTCAAACTGTTCCTCTTTTTGCTTCCCATATCCGAGGAATTCGATCGGCTGCCATTCTTCTTCGAGAGCTTCTCGTCACTTCCGTAGTTATCACAACAATTCTCATTGAGCCTTTCGTAGTCTTTCTTGGAACCTTTCCACGAAGGCCTGCGAATTGGTCCATTTTGGCCAGTAGTTGATGGGACCACCACAGCGGGAATGGAAGACGTCGAAGATATGGAATTATTGCTACTACTACTGCCCGAGTTGCGTCGAGACGTCTTCGATTTGCTTTCCTTGATAATGGACACCGATGTGGTTTCGATTTCTTGACTGATTGTCGGTATGTCTTCTTGGGAGGGACATTCCTCCAGTAGGGCCTCAGTGGAACGGCAGTTCTCGACATCTCGATAGTTGTCCGAGCTCCAATGGGTATTCGTTCGCTCAGCGGTTTCTTCGAGCAGGTATTCAGAACTGGGTCCACCCTCGGGCGAATTGACTTCTTCGATGGTATTCAATGGGGAGACTTGCATCATTTGTTGCTGTTGAATCATTTCAATTTCAGTCTTTATTGTCGCCTCATAGCCCAGCAGACCCAGGACCAAACGTGGATTGGCTATGACGAACTTCTCAAAAGTTTGAAAGTCAATCTTAACCATGTCGGTTTGTGTTGCGCGGGTGATTTTTGGCATTGCATCACTTAAGCCGGATGTTGGTTGAACCTCTTCGACTTCGCAGTGCCACATCTCAGCAGGATGTGATGAGCTGCGCACCAGAGATGCTTCGCCAATAATCTGAGGAATCAGGATGTTATCAGAGATGTTAGGGATGGATCGGGCAGGGAGGAAATTACCCACCGCTAAGTCAGCTCGTGAAGCCATCCTAGAGTTGGTCATCTCTTGCAGCGCATGTATAGCATTGCGAACTTCCATGCTGAGAAGGGCAACATCGTCATGCAACGTGCTGACCTGGCAGTCCAGTTTTTCAATTGATCTTTTATTGGCAGGATTGTCAATTTCACTTTGGATGGGCTCAAGATTTAAGCCCTCCAACGAACCGAATTCAGCTCCAGGGGAATGGATGGTAACTGACCTCTGACGTTCGACGCGTTCTCGAAGGCCGGCCAACGAACGTCCGCGAGGTAGATATTTCATACTCCGCGGACTTCCGCCGGCTCCTATAAGAAGCGGTGACCGCATTGGTAGGGGTGAGGGGGTGGAAGAACTTCCATGATGCGGTGATGCCACTGCAACTGCATCACTCTCTGGCTGGTTTTCGTCGTCTTCGCTAATTGATGGAAGTGGAAATGAGGGACCTATATCAGAGTCCTGGCATTCATAACCTTCTCGTAAATTAAAAGTGAGGTCATGTTGGATGTCATTTGCAAATTGCTGTTGGTACTCGGGGTACAGCCGGAGGACCTCCACTAAGCCTCCCATATGCACGCATTTCAAGTCACAATAGGTAAGCGCCTGAAAAGACATAAATTAAAAAAGGTTAATTTATTATCAGCGAAATGTGTGTGTGTGTGTGTGTGTGTGTGGAGACTTCTACAAAAATATTGTACCCTTTAAAATTCATGTTCATGGCATTTAGTACTGTAAGGTTGATGAGAAAAAAATCAGTATAATTTATTTCAGAATTTCTCAGGTTAATTAGGATAATTAATGGATTCAAAATGGTGTTGTTTTCATTTGACATGGGGCATGGCATTGGAGCTTTATGATTGTATGAAAAACAGAACCTTCAGGTGAAAGCTTAAAATTCTTTTGATTTAAATCCTTTATAAACCATTCCGAAAGGGTGAGAGTCTACGTTTAGTTTGGAGCTTGGGGACATCTGGACTTATCTGCCGAGTGTTTCATTTAACAATTTAATTAGGTTCATATTTAACTCCATTGTTAAATGATATCTTTTATACCTTTTAAAACAAAAATGCCTCAGGCAGTAGGTTACCACCTCTATCTATCCTCCCCTGGAGAATATTTAGTTTATTTTACATTTATGATACCTATTACTGATGGCGAGTAGAAAAGTCTTAAAAAATTAATTAATCGTAGCAAAAGAGGGTTTTGTCATTTTAAAATATGTAGGTAGATATAGAGAATATTTCAATGAACTTCCTAGAGTAGAAATTTTTGTTTTAACCCTTTTAGAACGGAATTTTAATCTAGAATAGGGAAGAATTAAAAATTAGGCTTGGTATACAAGATGCAAAAAAATACTACAACTACCCGGCGAACTTTGTTCCACCTGTAACATAACAGAGGGATTCAATTTTGTATAGATTTGAGTAAGAAACAAAATAAAAGAACGAATTTATGGCTTTGAAAAAAGATGTAGCATGACATGGTTAGTGTTTTCGTTGGCTTTAAATAATTTTTGTTTCTATTTCAAGACGATTTTTTAGAAAATTGCCCATCCGGCCTAAACGGGGAGAAATAGGCCCCCCTCCAATACGATTTTTGTTGTCTGAACTCAACCTACACGTTCTAGATTTTTGTTACCCCTGTATAACGTGTTCCTGTTCATGTTGTTTAATTTTGAAAATTTCGAATTTTCAAAAAAATAATTTTGTTTTCTTTTTTTTTTTATCCAAAAATTGATTTTTTGAAAATGTTTATTTGCGTAAAAATAAAAATTAAATTGATAATAAGACATAAGTACCTACTCTAAAATAAAAAATTTACAGATTTCACTCATTGAGTAACCATGGGGACATTGAAAATGACTAATGTCACTTTCCATTTGGCAAAAAAATAAATCTTGTTAATTTTCTTTAACTAACCCCATTATACTTTTCTATTGAACCAAAAAAATCGTTTCTTTTTTTTTTAATCTGATATCAAAACTCATATAACTATTAGTATAAACAAAAATATGCCCTAAAAACAGTTTTAAGCGCTTATAATTTGCCCTTAAAAATCAATTATATGCCCTTAACAAGTAATTATAATTCTATGATTATAGGTATGCCTTAAAAATATGCTCAAAAAATATATTTGTGTGGACTAAAAGCCATTAAAACGTATTTGAAATAGGTACATGCATTTTTTTTATAATGGTGAATCTTTTAAATTCATCTACATCGGGCTTATTTAAGACATTAATTATACCAAAAATAAAAAAAAAAAACAAAATTTACACGAGTGAGTCCCACGTGGTACCTTTCAACGAAAGAAATGCTAAAAAGTCAGAATTACTGGGAACATGATCTTTTTACATTTGGGTTAATATTTTCTAAATTTTCAAAAGATATCTATACCTATTTGTGGTCGTATTTCTCACACTAACAAGGTTGGCCGCGTTCCTTAATTGTGGTGCTATATGCTGATACCCGTTTAATCGGAGTTAATGGAAGCTTAACCGCTAGTTGATCGTAATGATTTAATATCCGAAGGTTAATTTAATTTTTGACATTAGTGAGGTGAATCTGTAGGTATACCTACGTATAAACTTCAAAATTTAATAGAAATTTTAATTCAATTCACACACGGCCTTAAATTATTTAGAAGCACTAGATTTAAAAATTGAATAAAATCGTTCGAGTCGATTTAACCAACCTAAAAACAGGTTAATTTTCTAAAAAAAAAAAACTCCAACCCAAATTTCCATTATGCGAATTTTTTCGACATAACCTGAAGTTAGGTTTTAATTTTTTGGTAATTCCTACCCTAGACCTTTATTATTTATTGAATAAACATTAGAAGACACCGAACAAATTATTATTTTAATGAAAGATATACAAAAATACGGCAAAATATGCACGTTAAACGTAAATATACAAAAAATATGCATTTTCGACGAAACATGGCGCTTAAAAGACAGTATTTCTTATAAAACGGATTTCTAACCTAGTCTCGTCTTAATATTGTTGCTAGAAAAAAATATGCTCTGGCATGTATTTTGTTGTCCATATTACATACATAGGTAATATCGTTTTCAAGCAAGCTCTACCCCTGCTTACGCACTCAACAGTCAACTGCATCACTGGCCTTTCTTATAAGACCGCATTGTATTCTGTATGAAATAAAAATAAATACCTATTATTTTCATTTTCACAAAATCACAACCTACCTACCTCCATAACATATGCATACACACATATACAACATACAAAAATCTGGAAGAATACCTATCCACTTTTGTTGGTTGCCTTGTCTGTTCATTTGTCTTCTTTTGAATACTTGTACTTATTGTTTTTTTCTCTTTTTGAATATTCTTCATTGAATATTCTTCCACTGAAGCTTGTCTGTTGACGACGACTTTTCTTCGTTTATTTCCCCGTATACCTATTGCCTACGCCTGCTGTAATTCATCGCTTGTGTTCGTTTGTTTATTTTTATCATTCTAATAATGTTTTAGTAACACCAACAGCGTTGCCCCCCTACTACAAATGTAGCGTTTTTGCTACATTTTTTTCCAAGAAAAATTCACTCCGTACAATCGTAAAATATTCCAAAAACACTACAATTTCTAAACATAAAATTCTAATTTTGAAGGACAATTTTGATCTTACTTTCAATTTGGCAAAATATTTTTTTTTATTTATCAATAGTTGTGTATTTTTTTTTTTGCAATCCCGAAAGGATTTGGACCGATGTTCGGGCTAAACAGCTTACGTGTTATATCCAACAATAACTAATTCGCTTTGGGTTTAGCTAGGCACAGAAGGGAGAATTCTCGGTTCTTAACTTACTGGCTGAACAGAATGGTGACGCAGACGGAAACGGAGACGGAGCCGGAATAGCTGTCAAAATATTGAATACACGCAAATTCAATGTTGCGAACACAACGGAACGTAGACGCATACGGAGACGCAGACGCAGACGGAAGAGTTCACCAACTTTTAACTTTTGACGTACGGCACTTTTGACGTTTCAATTTGTATGAAGAAAAAAACCAACTTTTTGGGTCGGAAAAAAATATTGTGGTTATTTGTATCGCAAAAAAAATTATTTATTAAAAGGAAAATTATTGGAAACAAAAAATGTGAATTCTGAGCTTGTACACAAGAATATTCTTTTTTTTTTCTTCAAAATACTTTCAAAGCTGTACAGCTCCATTGTGGACATGTAAAAAAAATAACGTACGACACTTTTTGACAACTTTTCCAGTTCCGTCTGCGTCTTCAGTTCCGTCATTCTATTCTGTTCAGCCAGTTAAGCACGTCGAAAAACTGTTTTACCGGCAATATTTACATACATACACGTTATGGATAGTGTGTTTGGAAATTTCATGTTTTTCTGTGATGGCGGGCGTCGGTAATCCCCGATGCCGTTTTTTTTCGACCAATTTTTTTTAGAAGTTATCAATTTTTGGTTTCTGAAAGTGGATAATGTGATTAACTTTTTTTTTTTAAGTAATCACTCGGAAAATATTACAATTAAAAAAACAAATTATAATGCTCTAATAATGTTGTGTGTCCACCTTGATTTTGGAATTTTAGTAGGAAATTTGCAAAAATGTTTTTGTAAGCCAGATATTTTTGCTATGTAAAAATGCATGAAATAAAATCCAAATTTTGACCTTTTATTATATATACAATTAATATTGTCGTTCCGAAAAAATTTACAATTTAGTATGTTGTGTTTTTGTGCGTTTTAAATTTTACTACATTGAAAATTTGCCACACTACATTCTCAACCTGTTAGGGGGGCAACACTGAACACCAACCAAAAATTTGATAGTTATCCCCCTATACGCTGGAGTTCATTTTTCATATTCTAAATTCATGTGTTCATTTTAGTTATTTCGGTCATTTCTTTAGTAACACCAACCAAAAATTTCGTTGTGATGCCCTATACGCTGGAGTTCATTTCGGATTTATTGAATTTATTTCATTTAATCATTTTGGTAACACCACAACTCTGTCAAAACGATCCTATAAACATTTTCAATGTTAAAAAAATTGTCGAATTGAACTAATATTAGGTCATAGAATATTTTGTTGCAAAATTGTAGATATACATAATGTTTATAAGAATCAACAAAGTCGGTTAGAAAACATTGAGTTTAAAAAAAAAAAAAAAAACTTTCAAACTTTTTTTTGCCAGATCCAAAAAATATTTTTTTTTTTTTTGATAATTTTGGCGCAAAAGTTTAAAAAGTTTTTTTAAAATATTCTTGATCCAAAAAATAATCAAAATCCGTTCAACTGAAAAAAAAAAAAAAAACATATATAAAAAACTGCTTCTATGATAGAGGAGGGGTTATTTATAGCCATTTGTTTGGATAAAAATGTCGTCGAACAACAGACGGATCCAATCCTGGATTTTGATCCAGAATGTATACAATTGTAAACACAATTGCTTATTTTTATTTTGCCAATTGTTTGCCGACTTTTAATTTGAATTGTTTTTTTTTTTTTTTTATTATTATAGACATGCTATGTACTTATTTATTTTTCGACGGAAATATAACTGTAATTTTTCTGACTTTATTTACCTTCCCATTCCCCTTTAAAAAAAAATTCATGCCTCCTAGAAAAATTGAAAGAACTTAACTTGTGTACTTGTTCGCAGTAACACCTGAGGAAAGTTTTCCTGATAAAGAAAGTATCTATACAAACAGCAACCAAATACCAAACCCACCTTAATCTATCTAATTGCCCACCCTAGAAAAATCGAAAATACTTAATATAAATGTTAATTTTCTTCTTAAAACTACAAATTTTACTTCGAAGTTACAAATATAAAAGTTCATTTAAATAAATAAAAGAATTAAATTAGACTAATGGCCGATTTCATAAGGCCCTTTTATTCATTTAAGAGGCTTTTAAATTTTTAAATGACGTCTGTTCCATAAAAATACGTCATTTAAAAATTTAAAAGTCTGTTAAATAAAGACAAACAGTAACCAAATATTTAAGATACCGACCGTACACTCGTAGAGTATCTTGTATGTTTTAAAAATATGTAATCAATATCGACAAAATAGTCTATGGCTCAAGGACGCGCAGTTCAACGTTTATAAAATTAAATTAAGTTTGAAGCCCAGCATTTATTTTTTAACTATTTTCACAATCCAAAATTAAATAATTTTTCGCATTAACCAAAAAAAAAAAAAACAACAAATATTTCAAAGAAACCAAACTACTTAAATAAATGGAATTTTAACACGTCAAACATTTCATTATATTCATCATCAGATTAATAGAACCCAAGATATGTATTAGCATTTTAAACGATCCTTATCAGCGTTTATCTCGGAAACTGTTTTCATTGAATTTCGCGTTGCATAATCAAAACAATCCAATAAGGTTTGCTTAAAAAGCTGAGGTATATCTTACGTTCTATTTATCTAATGGTGAATATTAAAGTCTTTGTTGCATACATGTACGTAAACATTAATTAAAAAAATAATAGAAATTGAAAGAAAGTAATGTTTTAAATTTTTTTAATAACGACCTTTTTATAATACAAAAAAATTCCTCGTTGAATAATTGATTCAAAATAGCTTTTAATGCTTTTTAGTCTAAAAAAGTCAGAATGAAACGCAGAGTTTTGGTTATGAGCTATGAACCAAGCCCCCTCCGAAACAAAACCCTGGCTATGGGCCTGTATATGATTATGTTTTAATTGCATAATCTTCATTGAAAAGTGTTATGCATTAGGATTCTTATTATATAGATTTTTTTCTTAGTTCATTCTGGTCATATAATAGCCCTATGGAACTATAGAAACCAATAGTTATCATGGTTCAATAAAAAAAAGCGATCTTTGAGTAGCCACAAATACATAGAATAATAAAGTTATTCATAAATTGGATGTTTTGTAATATAGTAGACAATTTAGAGCCCATATCACGTAAGTCAATATTACGTAAATTTCTACCTCTATACTCTCCCATATACGACTGCATCGATAATAATTTCAAGGATAAAAATCAACATACTATACAGCAGATGAAATGAATGAAAGCATTCAATAAATTGCTGATGAACTTATACAAAGGATAGCAAAAAATCATTGAATTGTACCTACAGTACCCATAGCGATTTTTTAATTAAGTCCTTTGATACATAAAATCCAATTAAACAAAATATCTAAAAGTAACTACAAGTTTCAAAAATGCATTTAAATTGCACTGCTGCTGTATTGAATTCTACAAATACAAAATAACTTTTAATCACTCAATAGCTATTCACAAATACTAGTACACTATACTGTATAGTATAAAAAAAAAATATTTTTACATTTTATATATTTTATATTTCCCACGTAAAAATAATGATGAAAAACAGTGATGTTTTTTTCCATTTGTAGTTTTATTGTAGCCAATTATTGCTGCAGGTAAAATTTTATTTTTTTTTATTTTTTCATGAAGTTATCAATATTATATTACTTCTATGATCAAAAAAATGTACAGATTTTATGGCGAATTTTTTTTATAACGAAAAATTAATAAAAGAATAGTGTAGGATTGCAACATTTAAATTTATTGTGGTTAGTATGAATAATTGTTAACTCTTATTAAAATTTTGTTGATCATATGTACATAGAAGTAATATATATATATATATATAAGTAATATATAAGTAATATATATCACGTTAACCGATTTCAATGAAATTTTGCACAAATTTTTTTTAAAGTCAGCCTTATCACTAAAGGGGGGGGGGGGGGGTCATCGAAAGAAATTCAAACAATGTCAAAATAAGCGCCACCTTATACTGTATATATGTAGTTATTCATATACTTTTCTACTTTTATTAGTTTCTTTTTTGTTTTTAGGTGGCATTTGGGGCATTGTTAAAAAAAGAATTACGTATACGCCCGAGTGTACCGACAAAGGAATATGAGTATCGTATCGTAAATAATTTTGTACTTCATACCCATTGAGTGGTAGGTTGTATTTTACACGACTAACAAATTTTCCAGAATCGATGTCATATGGAATAACAAATAACTGTTTATGTACAAACATTTTTTTGACCATTAAACTTAGAATTCCCGTGGAAAAAATTACAAAATATGCAATAATTTATCAAAATTCCGCCAATATTTGATATTTTTAAATAAACTTCCATGGTTCTATAAAGTGATTGGAGGGGGTCTATTTATCTCCATTTAAGCGGGAGGAAAAATTCATAAATAAAAACATATTCTTAAGCTACCTTGCTGTTGATTTCGAGAGCTTTTTTGCATTTTAAAAAATCTGGATAGTTAACTTGCAATTTCTGCAATATTTTTTTCATTCACATTTTTTCTTTTCAGTTGTTTTTTTTTTCTAGATAAAAGTTAAAATAACATGATTTAGCAAGGCCTACATCAGTAACTCAGTATCATACTTAAACTCATTTATGCTCAGCTGAGGTTGGAAGTTTGAATTTTTCACTCTAAAAGAATATTCTTAAAATTTTGGAAACGAATCCTGTACCTACGTCTAATACAAGACAATTTGTATGTGTAACTGCAAAGTGTTCAAAACGAATTTTAAACAAAATTCATTAAGGAGCAAAATCTTATTATTTTAACCTTTTTTCCAAACAAAATCAAAGAAAATTATTCTTTAATTTCATGAAAGGTAATAGCTTATCATCCCTATACTTTTTTATAATTTCTTTAATAAGATATCCTTGCAGGTATATATATGTATGTATACATTATTGTGTGTTTGTAAAATCAAAATATGAAAAAAATTACCTTTACATCACTGCTACTCCGAACCACGATGTCCTGACCCGCACTGTTTGTTGTAGCTGTCATCTGTCCATTTGATGTTGCGACCAGATGCACGTTGATGTCACATCCAACAAGATCGCCCTTGCCTTGATGAGTGGAAGGAAAAATTAATTAAATAACAAATTCTCTGCCACAAAATACAATTATTTTTTGAAAAATAAAACCAAAAATGAAAAAAAAAAAAAAAAAAAAAAAAAAAAAACATATACCATACTGGTAAGGTTTAACTCACCAAGGATAGCAACAACCATTTCGTCTTTGATAACTTCCATTGAGCCATTGCACAAATAATAAATATAATTCAACGCATCTCCCTTGTGAATGAGGAATTCACCGGGTGCACAGAAATTTGTTTTTATATGCAATGATAGAAGCTTTAAACAGCCCTAGAAGAAAAATAGAAATAAATAAAAATAAAACCATGAAAATTATGTTAAAAAAAAGATTATTTTCTTTATGTTTATTATTTGAAAATTGACTTTAGAACCAAATTCCTCAGTAATTTGTTGGTATTTTAAGGAAAAAATGAAAATCTTACCAGATTATAATTGGCATTGTGAAGAAAATACCAAGAATAAAAATAACCAAAGGAACTTGAAATGTGATTTATTCCTCTTAAGCTTATTTTACAGGAAGGAGGAAACGGAATAATATCATTGAATAAATACAAATAGAAGTAGACACCGGGAAAATCGGCCACTAAGGTTTGCATATAGGGCTGCTATCGCATGGTAGGTTGATGTATTCAATAAAAAAAAACTTCCTTAATCATAAAAGGGTTATGAATTCGAATGGGAATTTTTTCTAATTACTATGGAAACGAATGTTTAATTTGTTTTGTTTTCATTATTTTTGTATATTTCTATGGAAACGAAAGTAGTTGTGTTTAGTCTGAAATTTAGAATTTGTATAGAATTATTTATGTGTGTACGCATTTGAATTCCTAACTTAATATCAAAACACTATATTGATATTTACTAGGGCAATCAAAAATATGCTAGATAACAGTATTTTTGCTAGCAACACTTTTAAAAAAAGGCTGTTAGAAATACGTGTTATGAAAAATACTGTTTTTCAAGCGCATATTTCTTCGAAAAAGTATGGCATGGCATATTTTTGGTTGCTCTATTCATTACTATCTGCATTGTTTAGGTATACCTTACACCTAACTCTACTCAGCTCTACTCATCTGATATTTAAAGTGAAAGTAGCAGGAAATATTTCAATGTGTGTACTTACATTTTGGTAGGTAACAAAATTAGTTTTAGGTCAAGGATAGTGGGTAGGATAGGGGTGTTGTATACCTATAGGTGCACATAATTTCGAAACATTTCGAAGGCTGAGGACGAAATAAAAAACTGCATACGGGAGAACCAAAGCATAATGAAACACCTTCCAACACTTCCTCGGTGCTTATCTGCAGGAATGGAGGGAACCGAAAATAACTTCCATTATGACGCCGCCGTGCAATGGACTGTCATGCCGGAGGTCTAGGTTTGATCCCCAGCCTCGCCACCTAAATTTTTTAAAAAAAATAAAAACAACGGCTACTGCCTCTTGCGAGGAATTGACAAAACCTCCAAGAGTATCTCTTGTCATAGACAAGTGCCGCTTACATTAGCCGTTCGGATTCGGCAATAAACTGTAGGTCCCCTCCATTTCTGCAGCCACGCACACAGGAATGGTTGAGAGTTGTAAGTCACTAGGTCCTAGTTCTTCATGAGCTGTTGTGCTATCAAATTCATTTATTTTTATCATTAATAAATATTGCCGTGTTAACTGAAAAAACGTATCTGACATTTTTCGTTTTTTTTGGTCAAGACAAAGTTTGAAATCCTTTGGATGTTTTTTTATCATGATTTTTTTTCTTTTCTTAGACTCAACCTACACGCTCTAGCTCTATGTCACACCTTAGGTGAATCATCTAGTAAATAAAATTTTGTACATTAAAACAAAATTGGTACACCATTTTTTATTATTTATTAATGTTGAATTAAAAATTAAATTTCGGTAAAAAATCGTCATTAAAAATAAATGTGTACATTTTTTTAAAATTCCAAAATTTGTTTTCTTTGTAATTTTAATCGGTTATACAAAAATGAGATAGTCCAAAATAAAAAAAAAATGGCTGTATGTGATGCAGTGTTAATGACTTTCTGTAACGGGTTTTTAAAATTTATATGGAAGGCAACGTTAATTTTAACTACCTAAAAAATGTTTGCTAAAAATATTTTAGATCATGTTTAAAAACCGCTCGGTGCCAAGTTTCGTAAAAATCAACCGAGTCGTTTTCGAAATATTTAGATTATTTAAAAATCCAAAAAAATTTTTGTATAGGTACAATACTATTTGAATTTTTCATAAAAAAAAATTATCAAAATCAGCTACTAATTGCTTTCGAAAAAAAAACGAAAATAAAAAACAATAGTTTATAATGGGAGGTACCATAGCAAGCTGAGAAAAAATCTTCGAAAATGGTTGTATTCGATATCAAAGCACTTGTACCTATTAACTTACATAATTAAATTTTGGTTATCTTTACCTTCCAAAATTTGTTGTCACCTCTTTGAGACTTCCAAAGTTTTTCTCTAAAAAATTTAAAAAATTTCAAAGTATCGACATTTAAAATTTCAGCAATTTTGAGTTCTGGACAACATTTTTGGAAACAGTATAGTACCATCGTACTCGGTATTAATATGTCCTTGCACTTATACTGTTTTTAATGAAAATACCTATGCGCGGATAATTGAAGAAAATCAAAAACCGCCAAAAATTTATGGAAACAATTTAGATTATTCAAAAATTCATTTAGCCAAATATTGAGGTTAGCTCGAAAATTTGGAAAATATAATTTCTTATTTGCTTTTTAAAAATATAAAATTTATTTCCAGAAAACATAATTTGCTTTCAAACAACCATATATCGAGTTTTAGATTTTTCACAGTTGTTGTATATATCCATGAATTTTGTATATTTAAAATTAATTACAAAAACAACCACCTCCCTATCATTTTTCGTTGAGAAAATAGATTCTGATATTTATCTTTGTTTATCCTTGTTTACCCTATTGAAATTGCGATTTTTAAAAGACCATCTGAATAGTTAAGTGCATACTAATGCATGGCACTTATAGTAGCTCAATAGCTATTTCACATAATAAAATTGATAAAAGTACGAAAAAAGCGAGACCGCCAAAGAATTTTATGCTTCAATTTTCAGTCTAGTATTTTACTAAATAAAGTGATACACTAAGTGACTATTCATCCCGGGTTTCCCGGGACTGTCCCGTATTTACAAAGCCTGTGTCTGTTTTTTTTTTTTTTTTAAGAACCCCGGGACTTAGAACCTTTCTAGGGTTTATAGATATGTATGTAGGTACAGACAGAGTTGATTTTCAATAGATTTTACCTTTATAAATTAAGATTTTAAATTTGAAAATAAAAAATATCTTTCTATAAATTAAACAGAATATTAAAAATCGTCGTTATGGATACCGATACAAAAAGGAACAATTTAATAAATAAAAATCCCTTTTGAATCGGTTTGTGTACAGAAAAATTTTACATCATCAATTTGTTTCTACAAAACGCCACAGGACGAGCATATAGAGCTTTGAGTTATTCGGTGTCACTTCTATTTGTATTTATTCAATGATAATATTCTTGGAATATTTATATAAGAATGTCTGATGTTAAAAAAAAACGTTAAAACAATAGTTAAATGTTATTGAGTAATACCTATTAGGACCATTCTTGGTTTTCCAAGATAAAGATAAAAGTTTAAGCTTAAAAATTAAGATTAAATTTAATTTAAAAAAAATTAGGTTTCATGCCATGAAATGCAATTAAAATATTGTTGAATTTATAACTTTGACTTCAATCATTACAAAAAAAATCAGCTTCGTTATACATTCCGTGGTTCTTTTCGTCTATTCGTGTATGCGTCCATTTTCAAAACAAATAAGGGCATCTTCAAAACAAATAATAAACAAGTGAAAGGGGAGATACCTTTATATTTTCAGCATTAATTTTCGTTTTAACTCATCTCGATAGGATGTATCGATGCTCAAAGGATATACACGTAGATTCAAGAGGACAAAGAATAACAGTACTCACATATTCTTCTTCGAAAAGTACTTTATCAACTCCCCGCGGTGAACCCCGGAAGGCTAGGATTTAAATCACTCTAGGAAGGTTGTTTGGGGCCGAGTGTTTTCACTAATTGTAAGACACATCTCATTGGATCCAGGCGGCAGAGGAAGCATATACAATAATTACCTCACTTAGTGCGAGCACTTTATATAGTTTAATGACGGCATAAAGGTATTTAGCTTCAAAGTATCAAGAAACCTCAGATACGGGTGGACTAACAGATGACAAACATTCACTGTACGTGGAATATTATGTCCCAAAAAAAAAAATCAGAAGATTTTCTTGCCTACACTGCTGCAACTTTCATACTGGATCCAAGAAATTAAATAGGATGGACCATCAGGTAAAATAAAACTAAAAACGGCGTGCGACGGGTGGCGGTATGAATCCATAATCCGACGAAAAAAGAAAACTAAAGACGATATCTCCTCGTATTTGTCAAACCAGTTCATAGAGTGAAAGTATATTAAATCGTTTTTCGTCTACTTCACACGCCGAAAATCTAAGAATCAAAAAAAAAAAAAAACAAAACAACATCAAAAATCTATCGAAATGTGAATTGGCAACCATTAAAGTGTTTCTGGCCGTCATAAAATAAAATTAATTAAATTTAGTGGTGCGACAGCTCATATATGTAGATCCAGATCCAAAGTCTAGTAAATTATAACTCTCAACTATTTTTGTGTGTATGTTGTATTGAAAGAATGGAGGGGACCTACAACTTTCTTCCTATTCAGATTGTTTCTCAAGTTTATTTTGTTTTCACGGTCATAGATAGATTTTTATAGCAACTCAATTGTGGGATATTCGAAAAAAAATATATACCATCTGAGAGGTTAGTTAATTTCATCCTCATAAAAGGTCATCTATTTTCAGTTAGGGGTTATGGTCAAATACACCAACAAGAAAAATTAACAAAAGTTTTAAAACTATGGTATTTTAGATCAATTCTACTTTTTGAATAGACGACTTTATTCACTCAAAGTTGAACATAACTTGAGGATTTTTATTGCCAACTTGTGAATTTGTTTTTATTCACACAAAGTTGATGTTTTTAAATTTCGATTTTCAACTCTAGAGTTGATCAACTTTAGATTTTCTCAACTCCCGGAAAAAGAGCAATTTTCAGAATTTACATTAAAAATATTGTTTTGTCATTTAATTTTTGTTTCAAATGCTTGTTCGCTTCAGATTCCGGACAAAAAAAAGCTTAAAAATACAGCTAGTGTTCCGAAGCAAGTCTTTTTGGTAAATTGGCCATCAATTTCTTTGGGCAGTAAATGCCCAATTTTCTCCCACGATTTATCCTTATGTTGTATTTCGTGGTATAATTACTTTTTTTATCATAAATATGTCACAATTCACAATTTAACACAAAATAACACACAAATATTGAAAAACTTCAAATTAAACAGCACCATAAATCTAAAGTAAAATTGAAAATGACAGTTTTGTTTTATTAGGCAAGTTCAGGAAAATGAGATATCAGAGCCTTCGGCATTATCAGTTATGTGAACAGGATTTCTCAACAAAGTTTCGCAGTTTTTCTGTCAAAACTATGAGGAAAAAAAACATTTGGATTCGCTTGCTTACTTTTTGAGTAGAGTAATCTCAGATATCTCATTTTCCTGAGCACGCCAATTTTTCACAAATATCCCACGGATATTATTCAACTGAGGAGTTGAGAAAAACTAAGTGAATAAAAAGAAAATCAAACTTGCGTTTCCAATCTCCAGTTGAAATCAACTCCTGTAAGTTGGCCAACTTCAAAGTTAATGGTGAAACTGCGAGCAGTAATGCTGAGTTTAATTAAATAATATTCCACACCAAAGGGTGACTTACCATGCGTGTGTCAACTTTGCAACCTAGAAGAATGAAAAGATATTTTACATTTCATGGCAAAATGCCCGGTCCTTTTGAAACAAGATGGGCTGTTTTTGGAAAATGCTTCCTGAGTGATACGGAATGTATAGAGCTTTAAAATAATTTAAATATTTAACAATTCAAATAGTCCAGTAAGAATGGACTAAGAAATGCCAAAGAAAGAAAAACAAAACTTTAGTTATTAGCTGAAATTTGACATGAATATTGATAACGGGACCTTTTAAAAACTGACAAAGTTCTTCACCGATCCGATGACTGCTTGGTCAGTTCTATTACAAGGGGTTAAGAGTCATGAAAATATTTGTATCGCAAATTATTTCAGCCAAAAATTTTGTAGAAAACAATATTTCCTTAAAACAAATAGTTTTTGAGATATTTGCAAAAAAAAATATATTTTCATTATCACTGACCCCTTGTAACTGACTTGCTGTAAATTTTTAACAGTGAATACTACGAACAAAATTTTCGGCAGCATTTCGGTGGAAAATTACCTAGGATACAAGGTTGAAAAACAAATGTTTTCTCTAAAATACACCGGTTTTGAGATATTTGCTAAAAAAAAACCATTGACGCCTTTTAACTAACCTAGCGGTTTTCGGATCGGTAAGGAACTTTCTCAATTTATAGAGATTCCCATATTGCCAATATCCATGCCAAATTTCAACCTCTAACTAATTTTTCCTTGTAAAAGTCTATTTTTCCTGCATTATACAGCTTGTCGAAAATTGCTTTAGCTTACAGAGATAAAATTATGAGGGCGCGCCGAGCGGGGCGATTCTAAAAAAATCGGAACAATGAATTGCGATTGCAACAGCCTTTAGGTGAGTTGTGAGTTGATACTTATCAAAAAAAATATCGAATTGCAGCACTATTAGGAAGTGTGATTTTCATAGTTTCATACCTCGATTGCGATAATTTTTTAAAATAAGACATGTAATCCTCCACTGACAAATTGCTTCAAGAGTCTAATTTATTTTCAAGATTAACTCATACGTAACTCAGCAATAAAAAACGGCGCCTTAGCCATACCTGATGTAATTTAAATATTTCCAACTATTGGAACAGTCTTTGACTTTTTAAAGTTTATACTTAAGTTCCTGATGTCCATAAGTGAAAAAAGACATTTAAGATTTATCTCCGAGTATAGTATGACGCTGATTGATGAAAGTATAAAATAATAATGAATATAAAAACAACGACTTTTGTTGTTTCATTTATTTATCTATTTCAGAAGGTATAGATTATAGATAAATATGTAATAATAAGAAAGCACAAAAACATATGTGTTTAGTGTTCATGTGTTCATGTCATACTCATACTAATCAAAAACAGTCAACATCCAAGTTTCAATATACTTCACAGTATTTCTGTCAACGAGTTATGTCAACGAGTCATTATTATGCTTCTAAAGCAGAAAATATGGCGGAAATACTCATATCCGCGAACCAAAAAACAAAAAGGAATACACAATTTGTGTTTTTTTTTTCAATTTACCTGCGATGCTGCTTCAAAAATTGGCAGCTGAAGTATTTCCCGATGTAGGTGCATGGAAACATCTCCTCGAAGCTCTTCTGGAAATTCACGAAGTGTCTGTAAGTAAAAGGGTGAAATTGAATACAAAATTATTGATGAAATAAATAAGAGATGAAAATTGTTCAATTTTGTTTCACAATAATGTAAATTTCTGAGAATTAAGTTGTGAATTTTCTTTGGATCTTAAAATCATATTATTTTTCACATTTTTATCTGGAATTCCATATACATACATATAAAAGATATACATACAAAAAAAGCACATAAAATGAATTCCCTAGAAAAATCATCCTTTAGTTTTTAATCAATACAAGGGCCGGAAGTAATATCTTAATGTATATGTATAGCAGTTGTGTGTAGTGTAGATATCATATATGTATGGCATATGAATGTAGATGACATGATATAACCTAAAGGCTTAATGGCTTTAATGGACTATTCTACAGAAAATATTAATTTTTTTCGGGTTAAATCCAATATGAACAACACTGAAACTTTATTCTCAAAAAATAATAAAATGCACGGCCGTACGTACCTACTCTTGCTGATACCTCTCGTCAAATTTTAGTTTAAGAATAAATCGATCCCTTTAAGTCCAAAATTATCGTAAGCGAAAAATTGTTTTTAGCAAGGAAACTTATCAGTCAAATGTCAGCATTGAATATTATTAACAAAAAAAAACCATGAAAGTCGGATTATTTTGTGTCTTTTTGGATTTAATATCATAACTTTCGATTTAAGGCTAAGTTTTATACATTTTAAAAACCTAGAAGAACAAATTTTTTAAAAGCAAGAGCCTAATTAAATCATATAATTTTTTCAGGATGCTTTTTCAGATTGAAGCAAAAACTTAACTTTGACCAAACTATGACTTTATATAGTAATTTTATGAAAAAGGGCCTGTGAAATAAAAATTACTTTAATGCACAAAAAATTATTTTTTTTTCGGCCAATGTTTTAGTGTAAAAATAGAAAAAAAAAATAAAGTTCAACTATGGACGGGATGAGCAAAGAACTTGTTTAAAGTAAGGGTTTTCACAAATTTCAAAAAAAAAAAAACGGCCATTACTGGGACACCCTGTGTATATTTTTTATTATTTGTTTGTCCCTTTTTGTGTTCGAACGTGAATAACTCGGCTGAACATCGTCTGATGTAAATAAGTATTCTTTATTTTTATTCGTAATGAACCAGATTAATACACTACGTACCCGAAAATTTAACGAAAAGTTTAAAAATTTGACCAAAAAAGTCGAAAAATCATGAAAACCTCTTGAAATTATGTTTATACTTTCTGCATTTGTTTTTTGTTTGTACGCGCATAACTCAGCGGTACGTTATCCGATTTCCATAGAAATTTTTTTGTTGGATTTGTATTGAGCCAGGTAAACACACTATAAATAAGACCTATAAATGGGACCTATAAATAGGATCAGGATATGATAGGATAGGAAATTTCCAATTTTCATCTCCGTTGGTTTTTACGAAATCAGAAAAAATTCGTCTTGGAATTATTTCCCAGTGCACCATACAATGAAATCTAAATACCTCATACTAAATTGTATGATCAAGGTGATCTTCCAAAATCCATAACTTCAACAATTGTGTAACATTTTTTAAGAACAATAGCTTGTTTCATTTTCTTAAAATATAATTACCAATGAAAAAAAGTAATGAAAACTGTATCCAAAAACGGTCTTCAAACTTTAAAAAACCTGCAAAATTAGTTTAAGTTTCAGAAATGAACACATATTATTTTCCGTGCTACATATTAACATTTTAACATTGAAAATGTTTATAGGATCGTTTTGACAGAGTTGTGGTGTTACCAAAATGATTAAATGAAATAAATTCAATAAATCAGAAATGAACTCCAGCGTATAGGGCATCACAACGAAATTTTTGGTTGGTGTTACTAAAGAAATGACCGAAATAACTAAAATGAACACATGAATTTAGAATATGAAAAATGAACTCCAGCGTATAGGGGGATAACTATCAAATTTTTGGTTGGTGTTACTAAAACATTACCAGAATGATAAAAATAAACAAACGAACACAAGCGATGAATTACACTTCAGGCGTTGGTATACGGGGAAAAAACGAAGAAAAGTATTGTTCGCCGTCAGCAGGCAAGCTTCAGTGGAGAATGGTCATGAAGAATATTCAAAAAGAGAAAAAAAAAACAACAACAAGGTATTCAGAAGAAGACAAATGAACAGACAAGGCAACCAACAAAAGTGTATAGTTACTCTGCCAGATTTTTGTATGTTGTATATGTGTGTATGTGTATCTACATAGTTATTATGGAGGTAGGTAGGTTGTGATTTTGTGAAAATGAAAATGATAGGTTATTTTTATTCCACACAGAATACAATGCGGTCTTATAAGAAAGGCCAGTGATGCAGTTGAGTGTGCAAGCAGGAGTAGAGCTTGCTTGAAATCGACATTACCTACAAAAATGTTGAATAATGGACTGTATTTTTATGGTTAGTTCCTTTATTCCAAATTACAAATTAATAAATTAAAAACAAATTAAAAGTTAAACTATTTTATATGAAAAACAAAAGTAAAATGAAATTGAAAAATTATAAAAAAATCGATGAGAGAAATTTTCGTTTTAAAATACCTATAAAAGTTTGCTAGATTGATAAGTTTAATGAAAGTGTTTTATATTTATTGAAGCAAGTAGGTATGGCTTATGTAGGACAACCAAAAATATGCCAAAGCATATTTTTTTTCTAGCAACAATATTAAGACGAGACTAGGTTAGAAATCCGTTTTATAAGAAATACTGTCTTTTAAGCGCCATGTTTCGTCGTATATTTACGTTTAACGTGCATATTTTGCCGAACTTCTGTATATTTGTCATTAAAATCATAATTTGTTTAGTGTCTTCTAAGGTTTGTTCAATAAATAATAAAGGTCTGCAGGGTAGACATTACCAAAAAATTAAAACATAACTTCAGGTTATGACGAAAAAATTGGCATTAAGGAAATTTGGGTTGGAGTTTTTGTTTTTTTTTAAATTAACCTATTTTTGAGTTGGTTAAATCGACTCGAACGATTTTCTTCAATTTTGTAATCTAGTGCTTCTAAATATTTTAAGGCCGTGTGGGAATTGAATTAAAATTTCGAATAAATTTTATCCGAAATTAAATTTTGAAGTTTGTACGTACATATACCTACAGATTCACCTCACTAGTGTCAAAAATTAAATTAATCTTCGGATAAAATTTAACGCATTTTAACCCAATTCCCACACGACTTAAACAATAGGTATACTTAGATAGCTTTTGAAAATTTAGAAAATATTAACCCAAAATTAAAAAAAATCATGTTCCCAGTAATTCTGACTTTTTAAATTTTAACATTTCTTTCGTTGAAAGGTACCAAAATGTTTGTTAGCCACGAGAGCAAGCTCGTGGGACTCACTCGTGTAAATTTTTTTTTTTATTTTTGGTATAATTAATGTCTTAAATAAGCCCATGTAGATGAATTTAAATGATTCACCATTATAAAAAAATGCATGTACCGTACCTATTTCAAATATGTACGTTTTAATGGCTTTTAGCCCAAGCAACGTTATGTTCAACAATCTCACTTGTACACTACTTACATATTTTGTTTTTGTTTTTAGATTTAACGTCTATAAAGCTAACATCGCAAAATGACATCAGCGCAGAGATCAAGCGAAGAATTACTCTTGCCAATCGCTGTTTCTTCGGGCTAAGAAGGGCATCTAAGTAATAAAGCCCTCTCTCAGAGAACCAAGGAGACCTTATATAAGACCCTAATCATCCCGGTCCTGCTATATGGGGCAGAGGCATGGACCCTGTCAAAAACGGATGAGAATCTGCTTGGGTGCTTTGAAAGGAAGATTCTTCGGGTGATCTTCGGTCCAGTCTGTATCGATGGAGTATGGAGGAGAAGATTTAATAACGAGCTTTACGGGCTTTACAGCGACGTCGACCTGGTCAAGAAGCTGAAAATTCAGCGGCTGAGATGGCTGGGACACGTGGAGCGTATGGACACCAACGCACCAGCCCGACGAGTCTTCGAATCTACCCCTGACGGTCTGCGCAGCAGAGGAAGACCCCACCTTAGGTGGCGCACACAAGTGGAGAACGACCTCAACCAACTTGGAGTGCGTAACTGGAGGCAGCTAGCTAGGGACCGAGCTGGCTGGAGGGGCTTGTTGGTTGAGGCCGTAGTCCATCCTGGGCTGTGAGCGCCATCTAAAGTAAGTAAGTAAAGCTAGCATATACACATTAGTATAATCAATTAAAACCATAACTAGAATTTTGTACTATTTTTGTGTGGCAGTCCCGATTTTTGTACCAAAACTTCTAAACCGCCCAGCATAATCAATTGAAATAAAAACTAAAATTATATAAAAAAATAGCACAAAAAAAACCACACAATTCTAGTTATGGTTTCAATTGATTATGCTAATATATGCTAGCTTTATAGACGTTTAGATTTATGTCGTAGTTTTTAGTGCAGTTTTTTAAAATGCATTACATAGGTATACAAACCTATAGAATATATTTTTACAAGCAATATTGAGCATATTTTTAAGGAATATAATAATCATAAAATTATAATTACTTGTTAAGGGCATATAATTGATTTTTAAGGGCAAATTATAATTTTGAGGGCATATTTTTGTTTATCCTAATAGTTATGAGTTTTGATATCAGATTAAAAAAAAAAGAAACGATTTTTTTTGTTGAATAGAAAAGTATGATAGTTGATGGGGTTAGTTAAAGAAAATTAATATGATTTATTTTTTGCCAAATGGAAAGTGACATTAAATACTAGAAACTTCAGAACCTATAATGGTGTCTGAAACAGATTATTACGTTTTGATTAATTTGTAAATATTGTAAAGATTAGTCATGTGTTTTGTTTATCTCGCAATAAAGTCATTACTCAATGAGTGCAATCTGTAAATTTTGTTTATGTACAGTGTTGGAAAGGGCTATAACTTTTCTTTTTAAAACCATAAATCAACATAAATCAGACAAAAAAAAGACAAATTAAAAATCGTTGAGTGCGTGAGATATCTTAAAAACGGTTTTTTCAACAATAAATTGAAATTTTGAGGGTATGTGGGAATTTTTAGAATGCTTCTCCCAAAAAAATTTGGATTTTTTTTTTGAAAATTGATTAATCCTTATGATGGACATCCGGTTAAACATTATTGAATCTCCAGTAACATTTTTTTTACCACTCCTAAATTTTTTTTTTATTTAAAAAAAATATATCCATTAATTTTTTTTATATTTTTGAATTTTTAAGTTTTGCATCTCTTTAAAAAAATTTGTTTTAAAAGCGACTTCAATGAATTTTTTAAACATATTCCCATAAATAAATACATAAGAGCAAGTTAATGCGACTTATTCCTTCATTTTATTTTTAGCTGGTTTGAAAGCTACTTTAGCTACAGGCATATTACCTCCGTACCAGCTAATTACTACCAGGGCTGCCAAAGTAAGTACTAAGGGAGTATTTGTACTCCCCTTGTATTCACTGTACTCCCCTCACTATAATTGTACTCCCCTCGAAAATATCCAAAATTCATTAATAACTGTGTAGGTAAAAAAAGTTAAAGATGGAAGTCTGATTCCATCTGCTGCGTTCAAGTCTTAAATGGCCTGTTTGTATTCATTCCTTTCTCATAAGTCTGAACTGCGAACTTAATGTCAATGGCCGCGTTCGGTTGGCAATCTGATAGGCTATCTGAGATAGGTATGTTTTCGAATGAAAAAGCCGGATAGGTATAATATTTTCTGTCGAAGGTCAAAACAGTTGACAAAAGGAAAATTAAAGTTTAATTTTTTACTCAATTCTTTGGTTAATTTCATTCTAAATCACACTGAAATGCATATTAAGGCCAACAACGAAAAACCAGCAGCAAATGAAGCGACACCAGCAAAACAAAAGGCAACTGCAAACGTAATCCTCGAATTGCAAATCGGATATTTTAGTATACCGAAAATTTTTGGATGCTCTCGACATTTCTCATCAGATAGATGAGTAAGCCAGAATTTGTTTGCAAAAAGAAGATCCCAAGCTTTCCTAAAAATTCTGGCTTACTTAACTATCCGATGAGAAGTATCGCAAGACCAGCTGATATAACCTATCCGATTTTAGTCGTTCAGAAACAAACATTGACACTCGAGTATCCAAGATATCTCTTAGGGAATCCTGAACGTGGCCAATGTAGGTATCTAAAATCTATTCTCTCCCTATCTCTATTGGCTTGGTATTTATTGTCAATACAAATCGGAAACGGAATTCACAAAGCGCAAAGTGTAAATTCTTTTTTTCAAAACGGCAACTACTGCCTATAAGTTAAGTTTAGGTTTCTTTATAACATCAAATTAAAATAAGCTTTCACAAAATAGCTGACTTAAAAATGTTACGGGCGCCCCCGGAATATTAATTTGTTTTTATCCAATGCAATCAAAACAAAGAAATAAGGGTGGAACTAAAATTTTATACATTTTCCGTCGACAATTTTCATAAAAATATACGGTTTTTTTATTTTATTTTATTTTATTTTCATTCATTATTCTGTTTTGTTTTCTAACCGAAAAGGGTTGTGATGAATGATGGGTCGTCTTAAAAAAATAATTTCTATATTTAGCTGATACAAATCTAATTCATAATTTTTAACGCGATTTCGTAAAAACAAAAAAGATAAAAAAAATCCATAAACCTAAATTAATTCCACCATAATACTTTCTTCTCGCACAAACAAAAATGTAAAAATAATCCGGAAATTGATTATCTTTTCAAAACAAAAAAAAAAAACTGAGCGTAGGTTGGTTTCTTTCTTTTTATACAACCGACCCTTTAAATAAATATTTAAAAAAAAAATTAATTTAAAAAATTAAAGCACTTACCTCGTAAATATCAATTCCATGGTTGAGGGACCAGCTTGTTTGGAAATAGTCCTCTATCCGTTGTTTCAGTTCTTTCGGCATCTTTTTCATAAAAAAAAAGGTAAACAACAAAATAAGTTCAGTTCAATAGATGACAAAAATAAAATAAAATAAAAAAAAAAAAAAACAAAAGTATCATCGGCTTAGCATAAATCGTGTCAGTTATCAAGTGGAAGAAGAAGTACTTTTTTCCTTTTTCTCCATTTTTCCAGAAAAAAAAAATCAACACAAAAAAATCAACAAAAAGAATCCTTAAATCGTATTAAGACTTGTGATACTTTTTAGATAAAAGTTCTTGGAGCAAATTTAATAAAAGAAGGTAAATATGTAATTTAATTTTTCTCTGAAAAAAAAAAATACATATTCATAAAACGAACGGAAAAATAAGAAAAAGGAAAAATCTCTTAATGTAAAAGAAATGTATCTTTTGGTCACCCATGCAAAAACTTGTCACATCAAGTGACAATTTTCACACCCAGCTCGCCTCATATCTAGGACAAGTACTTAGGAAAAGGATACATTAGAACTATATTTGGTATGTGAAGCAGTGAAAGGTACCTTACATGGGAGGAATGACATATGTGTCATCGTGGATCCCGATTAAACAAAGCCACCATCACTACTTGAATGATAAAAAAAAAATATGTATGTTCATATCCTCTGATGTAATTTATACAATTTTTTAGCCCCATCTGCAATAATGTACTCTCGGTGGGGGGAGGGGGAGGGGGAGGTGGAGGTGATGATGGCAGTTAGCTTGTGTAGCTAAAAATCTGGAGTGGGAGTACTCCAATGGTACATTATATCTCTTCTAACTCTATAGATGTGGTACATATGCTAAACCAGGTCAACTTTATCACACTCATTCGTGCTGCACTCGTGTGTCGTGTCTCATCGTTTGAAGCGGAAAATTAAAATGATGCGCTTCATAAAACGCTTTCTGTGTATATTAAAATTGATTGTGGGGTGGCGTGGATATAGTATAGCATTATGGAGGTATAACGGTATATACTAAATAGTGTGTATCCTTGTGACGTGTAACTATTTTTAAAAGCGACTTACCAGTGCAGGCGAGTTGTTATATTCCCGTTTAAGGTTGTGCGAGTTCATAATTCTAATGCAATTGCCCATACGTACCTGATGCAGGGCAATGAAGTCCTTTAGATCTCTCCATTTGCTCTCATATAGCGAACGTCTAGAGTACATCCTTTGTATAATTGCGGTCACATTACCAAAGACAACGGCATGCATTAAAGCTGTTAGAGTTGTTGTTGAGAAGAGAAAAACAGAAAGAGTAGTATGTACTTATGTGTATGTAGTTGTTGTTTAAATCCCAAGTAAGAGTCATTATTGTGTCGACTCTTCCTCCTCCTTCCGCTTCCTTCCTCCTAAATACTAATACCATACCTACTTATACCGTTCTCAAAAGAACGAGCATGGTATTAATGTGTTTAGGTGGATATCCTCTCTGTTATGCTTATGCTTACCTCCAATTAACATCATCAAAATGGTAAAGACTTTTTCGGCAGTTGTGTTGGCTGAAACATTACCGAAGCCAACCGATGTTAGACTCGTGAAGGTAAAATAGAGGGCTGTTGAGTATGCTTCTGCGTTCGTAATGTTGGAAATGGGGATTTTTAAACGTTCTGAAAGACTGTGCATCCAACCTGATGGGATAAAAGAGAGATGACATTTTGAAAAGTCGTTAAACCTTAAAGAGCTTATACCTAGATATATTCTGTTGTGTATTATGTGTGTATGTACAGTGTTGATACATAGGTATTTTGACATTTTTATTGGTTTACCTATATAAATATGGAATGGTGGGTAATAGGAATTCATTGTTTGGAGATTATGGACACGTTTTGAATGTCTTTAATTATTTAAAAAGAAAATGATACAATTACATATTGTAGGGTAAATTCGGGTAAAATTGTGCACTTCATAATTTCATAAATAAATTTTAGTTTTGTTCCCATAATTTTAAATCTAATTATTCAGTTACTGCCTTATTCATTAAAAATAGTTATTTCAGCTCTTGTGTTCAGGGAAACTACACCATTGCCATATCAAAGAACAAAGAGACACCTCTTCAACCAATAAAAACTAATTCGCAATAAGACCCACTAAAATCGTAATTATTTGATAACACATTTCATTCTCGGAAAAATTACGTAGTTTCAAAGAAGAGAAAAAAACAACTACATCAAGTAAAAAAAAAAAATTACATGCAAGATTAACTATCCCCCCAAAAAGAAAAGGGATTAGGGAAAGGGAGAAGGGAGTATTCAATAAAACAGTGAAAAATAAGGAACAATTTTCTTTAAAAACGTCAGAAAACCTACTTTTTTAATAAGATTTTTTTTGAAAAAAAATTCTTATTCCATGCCACGCTCTCTGTTCAAAACACGCTTTCTAATGAAAAGAAAATAACTCCGTTTTCTGCCTATTATTTAGAGAATTTTTATGCGGATAAATGAACAAGAGCAAAGATAATGAATAGCAGTGTAGTGCTCTCTTTACTCTTCATAGATTTCACGTGGGAAGAAAAGAGAACAATGTATTGCGATTCACTGCGGATCAACTGTTGTAGATTATGTTTATGTTGTTGTGGATATATGAATAAATTTGTTCTATCCAGCGAGAAATTAAATAAGTTCTACATGTTTTTGGAATAGGAGAAAAGAGATTTTTGTAATTGAGCAAGTCATATAGGTTTTTTTTAAATTCATTTTACGTACCTATTTATTTTATTTTAAAATTAAAATTTTACGACTAACTAAGTATACAAATTTTAAAGCAAATACTTATATCATGGCGTTGATATAATTATTTGATATAAGTATTTGAAGCAGATCTGCAATACGCAATACAGGCAATTTAGGGTTGACATTCATTATTTAGTTACCTATACGTTTTTGGGTGACTAATTTTTCTTCGACTTACCATTTAAAATCACCCACCCACGCCACGCCACTGGTTGGGTAGATACCAAATCGTAACAAATCATTACTTTAACATTACATAATTTGATAATTTAGCAAAATCTCGTCTGTGGTTGAAAACAATGCAATAATAGGCGTGTTTTATTTTTGCAAGCATGGAGGGGACTACCGACGCCATCAAAAAAAAAAAAAAACATGGAGTTTTCATACAAACTATCGATAACATGTATGGAGTTCATGCCGGTAATACAGTTTTTCTCCATGCTTAAGTTAAGCACCGACAATTCTCCTTGCTTAGCTAAGCCCGAATGGGCTTATTTGTTGTTGCAACACGTAAATTGAGGCCGTAGTCCATCCTGGGCTGTGAGCGCCATCGAAAGAAAACACGTAAACTGATAAACCCAAATATCGTTTTTTTTTCATTCCACTAACTTTAGACTAATTTTAATTTTAATTTGTTTTGTTTATTTACATATCTAGACAAATATTTATTTTGTATAATTTATAATAATATGTATATGTATATGAAGTAGACACTAGGTAGACCCAGAGATTAAAAAACGTTTCTAGTTAAAGTTTATAGCCTAGGAAAATTAGACAAAATAATGGCAAAACTACGAAGAAATTCCGACAAAGCTTTATTTTAGTGGAGATGTTTATTTTTGTATCTTAAGCATTTTCCAAAAATTACCCTAAATTTCGACCGGGCCAAAATTTGTACGCGGGGTAAAAGGGGTTGAATTTCAGTTTTTTGCTAATTTCTCAAACACTATCAGTGTTTTTAAAAAAATTTGAAGGCAAAAGTTGTATAGCTTATATAATTTTACATTAAAAATATTGTGATACTTTTTTTCCTACAATCAATAAATTTTGAGAAAAACGTGAACAAACTTTATAATGTATTGGACTTAGTCAAAAAAATTTATTGAAGTTGCATGCTTTGACGGGCAAATATTTTTTTATCGTATGTGTTTGGGAACATCACCACATTATAAAAAAAAAATTTCATGTGGTAGGGGCTAGGAAATGGTTGAATGGAATGTTTAGCTTTAAGATACCCCTCCTGCATCTCCTGTGGCATTTAATCCACCAAAATCTATGACAACTTTGTAGAGGAGGGTTGGTAAAATAACTTTGTGGAAGATCGTTTTTCAAAATTGTTAAGTTTTTCATCGAGTTTTGCATCGAAAATCACATTGATGGCGGATTCAAACACCTCTCTAGTACGAAATTTTTTACCCCACCCCCCTCAAAAATGCATGTATGCAAGAATATAGCTTGATATTCTGGCTAAATTTAAAGACCCAACATTGAAAATCAATGTAGTAGCCGTGGCGTGATGGTTAGTGCGACGGACTGTCATGCCGGAGGTCTAAGGTTCGATCCCCAGCCTCGCCACCTATTTATTTAAAATAAAAAACGGCTACTGCCTCTTGCGAGGAATTGACAAATCCTCCAAGAGTATCTCCTGTCACAGAAAAGTGCCGCTCGTTAGCCGTTCGGATTCGGCAATAAACTGTAGGTCCCCTCTATTCCTGCAGACACGCACACAGAAATGGTTGAGAGTTGTAAGTCACTAGGCCCTAGTTCTTCATGAGCTGTTGTGCCATAAAATTTAATTTACTTATAACATTGAAGATCCGATTACTAGAACGAAAGGAATTTTTTTCGAAGTGAAAGTCTAATTTTCCTGGGCTATTATGGAGTGTTGAAATTGGGTGGGAAGATAAAATGCCTTTTGTATTAGGATTTTATATTATAATTGAAATTATTCTTGAAAATTAACAACACATTGGTGCTGGTTGAGAACTATTGTAAGTCAATATATATTGACTCTCTAGTTGGTAAGCAAAACCGCAGCTTATAACGACATCAGGTAACATCCTCCGAGTATTAGATTTTGCAGCAGTTCAAAAATACAGTCATACTTACTTAGCAATAGTTTCGGTTTTTAAAACTTTCGAGCTGCAAAGCAACTTGGCGCTGAAAGGGGCGCCACAAACAATGTTTTTCCCCAATTCGCAAAAAATCATACATCCGTTGCTGGAATTAAGGCATGACCCCCTCCCGCCCCTCACCATATCCTTCCATAAGCTCGTGGCCATGGGCTGGGTGTTTTTAGTATGTTGTACCTAAAGATCAGACCTATACTACCTTAAACAATAACCCAGACTGCATGATTTTTTGCATTTACTTTTCCTTCCCTTACTGGACTGTTGCCCTAATAAAAACAAATTTAAGGATTTTTTATTTAAGTTTTAATAAATATTTATATAAGCTGAATTATTCATATCGATTGAGTCGTAAATGGTTAACGGTTAATAGGTATACCGACTTACTTAAAAAAAAAAAAAAAATTATAACAGAAAGGTTGAGTTTGTATATTTGCGACAGCAAAACTAAGTAGGAGTAAAATTTATAACGGTCGTCGGTGCCTATATGCCTACACAGATTCCTAGACGAAAGGATTTTTTTGGGTTATTTGTTTACTATTTATAGACCACTTAGGTAAAGTTAACATTGAAAAACCTTTATTTTTATTCTTTGGTATGCGACTTGCCAAAAACAAATTACTTAAATTATCATTGATTGATTGAATAAAATATTAAATTTAATTTTTCCATTAAACTAATTTAAGGTAAAATCGAAAATATTTACAAAAAAAAATATACCATATCATGCAATAAACTTCAATTTCTTACCCAATAAATCAACAACAAACTGTTTTGTTTTAAATCTTCTCAAAATTACAAAATCAAATTAGCAATCATAGCTTTCAATGGCCCTTATAAAAGTTAAAATCGAAAAGGTCTTTTTTTCTGATGAATTAATGAAACTCCATGGTTTTTATTTTGTTTTTTTTTTTTTAATTCTCATTAATTTACACATAAAGTAATCAAACTTGCTCTGTTGGAACGTCCTCGTCGTCACTCCCATTCAGTATATACATTCTATACCCAATAAATCGCATTTTTTTATGGATAAATACTATATTAATAACAGAAGGACGCATATTTCTATTTCTTACCACAAAAACCAATTAAAGCCTAATCAGAGGTTTGGAAATATCATCTAGATAATAAATTTCTTCGTAGGCGGATAGAATTCAGGATAACAATCGATGTTTATCTGGACAAATTGTGGTTTAGAAGAGGAGGCGTATAATGAATTACAACGACCTTCCTTCGTTCAAAATATACTAAAGCGAAAGTGTTTCCATTGTGAATTAGTTTACGACACCGGCCGCAGGCCGTTACGCTACAGGGCCGTATTTTGATATCCCGTATAACTCCCTGTTCAACATTAACCACACAATAAAGCCATATACTTAGGTATAAGGTACTCACCGATATCCCATCCATTGTCATTAATCATGTTCTCCTTTTCAGCGATGACATACCAGATGCATGCGAGCCAATGTGCCACCAACGAGAAGCACAACATCAGGAGTGTCAACACCAATGCCGTGTATTGTGAGTATCTGTCCAATTTTTGTAAAAGGCGAGCAAGTCGCAGGAGTCTTGTCAGCTTCACTAGATGAATGTGAGATTCCTAAAATAATAAAAAAAAAAAAAAGTTAAGTGATAGTAATTTGTTATAAGAATGATAAATCAGCAATTTAATGAACAAAGCATTTTAAATATAAAAATACAAATTACTGATAATAGTCTCCCTCATTTTTATTTTTCGACATGCGACGTTTCACGTAAAGCGGAAAACCCAACAAAAGTGATGAGACCTCGAAAATTATTCACCTTTGGGTTGGTTATATTTCCATTAGTTCTTAACATAAAAACAAAAGGATTTTTATGTTCGATGCCAGTGCTTAATGTATGGGATAATGGATTTGTATATAAAGAGATATAAAATTAAAATTTCAGTAGGTACAAAATAATTTTAGTGGAAAACCAAAGCCTCAAACTTTTAACACTTTTCAGTGATGAAATCGTAACCTAATTTGTGGGCTAACTTGGATCCTTTGGGATATTTTGTAAGTTTTGGATTCATGCAAAATATCGAACTCTTTTCAATAAAACTTGACATTTCGATAATAGAGAACACCAAAAAAGTGGGTATCGAAATTCCGCTTATCAGTCTGTCTCCATCTACATCCTAAACAGCTGAAGCCATTTTCTTCTTGTGATTTTCTAGATGGGAAACCGAGATTTTTTGTAGGTCAAAAAACAATGTAACCTAAGTGCTATTCAACCGTTTTTAAATGGCGATTTTGTTTAAAATTTTTGTATATACCAAAGCTGGTATGGTCTGCATTTTGGTGACAAAAAAAAAAAACATTACCAAAAACTGTTATTAACGATACCTACCATATTGAGTCGTTTTGTTTTTTAACATTGAAAATGTTTATAGGATCGTTTTGACAGAGTTGTGGTGTTACTAAAATGATTAAATGAAATAAATTCAATAAATCAGAAATGAACTCCAGCGTATAGGGCATCACAACGAAATTTTTGGTTGGTGTTACTAAAGAAATGACCGAAATGATTGAAATGAACACATGAACTCAGAATATGAAAAATGAACTCCAGCGTATAGGAGGACAACTATCAAATTTTTGGTTGGTGTTACTAAAACATTACTAGAATGATGAAAATAAACAAACGAACACGAGCGATGAATTACAGCAGGCGTTGGCAATAGGTATACGGGGAAAAAACGAAGAAAAGTCGTCGTCAACAGACAAGCTTCAGTGGAAGAATATTCAAAAAGAGAAAAAAACAACAAGTATACAACGCAACAAACAAAAGTGTATATAGGTACTCTACTGTCTACTCTGCCAGATTTTTGTATGTAGTGTAGGTATATATGTAAATTCTATGCATCAACATAATTATGGAGGGAGGTAGGTAGGTTGTGATTTTTTGAAATTGAAAATGATAGGTATTTATTTTTATTCGATACAGAATACTATTCGGTCCTATAAGAAAGGCCAGTGATGCAGTTGAGTGTTAAAGCCGGAGTTAAGCTTGCTTGAAATCGATTTATGTAGGTATGTAATATGTAGGACAACCAAAAATATGCTACAGCATATTTTTTTTTAAGTAACACATTTTTGTACATTTACGATTTACGTGCATATTTTGGCATGCCAATTTTTTTTAGGTATGTATATTTTTCATAAAAAAATCATAGTTTGTTCAGTTCTTATTATTTATTGTATTGTTCATACCAGAATGTCAGTTTATTAGACTTGACCATTCTTTATTGCGTCAATTTCATTGAATTTTTGAAAAACAAACAACAACAACTTAAAGGCGCTACCACCAATTGTTTAGGAATTAATTTTAGGTATTAATTTGTTTTATTTTTGTTTGGCTGGAGATATAGCTATTTCAGGGGGTGCCAAGTCCTATCATCAGTCTACTTTTAGTGATGCTGAGCTTTAATCCAATTTTATTGTGAAAAACTTTCTACATGCACACTATGAGGTTTGAACCCATTGCCCAGTCTTCGAAGTCGTATCCACTACGCATTCCACTACTTATGACCACTGACGTCACTGGTCGAGATGTGCTGTTTGTTTATCAAATGCATTTGGAGCATCAGCATTTTTATAATTTGTTCAGTATCTTTTAATGTTTATTGAATAAATAAAAAAGGTCTATAGGGAAGCATTACCAGCATTATAGCATAACCAAAAAATTAAAACCTAACTTAAGGTTAGGTCGAAAAAATTCGCATTACGGAAATTTGGGTTGGAGTTTTTTTTTATTTTTTTTTTTTTTGAAAAAATTAACCTTTTTTTGAGTTGGTTAAATCGACTCGTACGACTTTATTTTAATTTTGTAATCTAGTACTTCTAAATATTTAAGGCCGTGTGTGAATTGAATTAAAATTTCGATTAAATTTAATTCGAAATAAAATTTTGAAGTTTCTACGTATACAGATTCACCCCACTATAGTCAAAAATTAATCTTCGGATAAAATTTAACGCGATATTAACCCAATTCGCACACGGCCTAAACAATATGCATAGATAGCTTTTGAAAATTTAGAAAATATTGAACCAAAATAAAAAAAAATCATGTCCCCAGTAATTATGACTTTTTAACATTTCTTTCGTTGAAAGGTACCAAAATTTTTGTTAGCCACGAGACCAAACTTGTGGGGCTCACTCGTGTAAATTTTGTTTTTTTTATTTTTGATGCAATTAATGTCTTAAATAAATCCATGTGAATGAATTTAAACGATATTCACTATTTTAAAAAAAACATGCATGTTTTTTTTCAAAAATCTTTGTTTTTGCAAGCAGATTAATGTTTTTTTTTGATATTATAGTTTTAGTTTTATATCAATGGCGTGTCAAATTTGTATTATTATTGAATTCGTGACCAACAACTTAAAGGAGCTACCATCAATTGTTTACGAATTAATTTTTTTTGTAGGTATTTTTAATTCGTTTTATTTTTGTTTTTGGCTGAAGATATAGCTATTTCAAGGGGTGCCAAGCCCTATCATCAGCCTCCTTTTAGTGGTGCTGAGTTTTAATCCAATTTTGTTATGAAAAACTTTCTACATCATATGCGAGATTTGAACCCACGCATCAGATTTGCTCAGTCTTCGAAGGAGTGTGCACTACGCATTCCGCCACTGATGACCACTTATCAAGACTACAAGTACGTATCAAAGGGGGAGAGGTTGGAAGATCGATAACAAATCAGACTTAACAATAAGTTCGTCAAAAAAATAATATCAAATTCCTTCATTTTTAGTCGTAATATTCAAAAACATAAAACAATGTATCTAACAAAGTAAATTATTTTATTAGATTCACTCGTTTTGCATATTAGCAGCAATAATAACCTATTTACTCTAGATACTATAAAAAATTATCACCACTCTGAAATCTACATTTCGTCGCCTGAGAATTGTTTTTTCCCATACGCCACTTTTGTGATTTTTGAGTTAGGGACGGATTCTATGGTAACTTGGTATGTTCTTTCTAAATCTGTGATCCGACTTGCGCTATGTACTACCAATCCTGAGATATTGAGCATCGACTTTGTCCCATATCCAGGAAAATCAACGGTTTGTAGAATTGTTTTGTCCCATAAACAATTTTTTGGCGTTTGGGACACACTTTTCATACAATTTTCCGTATTTTTTTTTGAAAGAATTGGTTTGTCCCACGTGCATATGTGTTAAAGAAAAGCAATGTTTGTAGGACACTGATCGCAAAACAAAATTTAGTATTGGTTTGCACCACCTCCAATACAGTAGCTGCGTTTTATTATCTACGGATCAAAATCATTTCTTAACTCGTATTACAAAAACAATTTTGTTTCCCACGTGTATAAGAAAACTTTTCAGTAACAAAATATAGGAGGTGCGTATAACAAGTGAAAAAAGTTGACTTTTACGTAAATTAGCGTAACTTAACGGTCAAGCAAAATATTTTGAAATTTGGTAGGAAAACTCATTATAAGTAGAAATTTGGGTAAAAAAATAAAACAAAAATCTTATAACACGGTAGTACGCAAACTTTTAACTTCGTTTTTCTCAAAATAGTGTCAGTGACGTATGGGACAAAACAATTCTCAGGCGACGATTGCGCCAATTTTTTAAAAAGTTTGAATTTTTGGAAGTAAAAACAATTTTTTTTTTTTAATAAAAAAAAGTTTAAGAGCTATTAAAATTTTCTACCGACTATATTTTGGAACAAATGATGTAGAAAATTGATGCAGAAGAAAACCGATGTAATTCATCCATTTGTAGTTATGGTATTCAAAAACGTAAAGTAAGTAAAAAAAATACAGTGAACAATAAATGCACATATTTTGAGTACCCTTTGAGATAGCCCCTTTTTACTTCCGGTTTCGGAGCAGTCATAAAGTGGGCTATACGCCACGTTTCAGGATATAAACAACTTGTTTTTTAAATCAATTCATTCATTTTTGTCAAAATACAATTCTCCAAATATGTACCTAAATGCAATTAAAAAAAATACATAGTAGCAACCTTTATTTGTTAACCTAAAGTAAATGAAAATAAAATTTATTTATTTAATGTCGGAAGGATGCCGTTAAGAAGCTAAATATATAAAAACAACACTGGAATGTAATGCCAAATTTCAAATACATTTCAATAATATTGTGGTGCGATCTGTGATCTGTGTTTCTGTGCTTAATTTAAGTATGTCACTTAAAAAACAACAAAAATAATACATTTTATATTGTTTTTGTTATTCTTCTTCTTAATTTCTAGGGCTTGAATGAAAATCAATAGATTTTACTTATGACCAGCTTCAGATAGTTCCGTAAATATGTTGTAGTTTTGTTTTCTCTACAAACTATACTACACTGGGGCATTAGGGCGTATACGCACTTTTTTATTTTATTGAAATTTTATAAAATATGTTCCCATTTTTTTCTGTAAGTTTCATTGGCTGATATCAGTTGAAATATTATTATTAAAAGTTACATCATGACTGCTTTATTAAGATGTTACTTTTTCTCATATCATGTCATGTTAAGTAAGACTTGTGACCATCAGCCTATATATTTTGGGTTCGGAGGAAAAACGGCACAACTCAAGAAATGAAAATTTTGATCTTATATTGCAATTTCGTTTAGAAAAAAAAGACTGTTCATTTGAAAAGTGCCATACTCTACTACAATATTTAGAACTTAAAGAGCTGTTGTGTGTTTTTGATATTTTAAATAATTAACAAAAATTCAAATTTGTATTCAATTTTCTTTTACCTATTTTTAAAAATGAGATTTGTTGAGTTATGTCGTTTTTCTTCTGAACCGAAGATATATCTTACTCAACATAAACTACATGAAAATATGCCAGGCAAACCAAAAAAATTTTTCGACAGGTAGAGTTGTGATCAAGTGATTAATAAATTTTAGTTTTTGTCTGTACCACCCAAGTAAGAAAAAAAAATTCAGATTTATATTACAATAAGTCCTGGTAAAAGCTTATCCGCCAGTAAATATTAGCTTTCTCTGTAAGGTTCATCAACTACTGTATTATTTTCTGACAAACAAAAATAGGGAAGATAACCAAAAGTAGTATAGCCATGGCAAAATGGTAAGTGCCATGGACTGTCATACCGGAGGTCTAGGGTCGATTCCCAGCCTCGCTCAATTACTAGTCTCCGAGGAATTGACAAAACCTCCAAAATTATCTCTTGTCATAACAAAAAATTGCCGCTCACCTTAGCCGTTCGGATTCGGCAATAAACTGTAGGTCCTCTCCATTCCTGTAGACACGCGCTAATCAATAAACAATAATAAATTATTTCTTTTTTTCGTGATCTTTTGTTAAATTCTATGTTTAAATTGTCAAAGTTCAACAAAACAATAGTCCCATACTTATATACTACCATTTCTGATGCATTTGCGATTTTTTTAATGAAAGTTTTTTACGGGCCTATTAAATATTTAAATATTGAAATCAGTATACCGAAATTCAACTTCTTATTAAAGTTAAGATTTGGAACTCATAAATGTGCTGTAACAAGAAGAAAATTACTATAGTTCGTCCATTTATTCTTGTCAGTACAGGCCTTATGGGAAAGCTTTTTTCTAATCAGTGGGACCTACTGATATTCCAAGCAGTGCTGTCGTTTTCCAAATTCCGAGGGTAGCACTTGTCAGAAAATTTGGGGAGCATTTTTAAAAGTCGAGGAGCCGCCAAAAATTCAAAATAATTCATTTAATAGTATGATCCGAAATGAAAAGAGACAAATACTTTTTTCTATCGAAACATAACAATTTTTAATATTCATTTTTGCAAATAAGTTTGCACGATCAAAAGAAACATCACGAGCCAATTTATTTTTTTTTAGAATATAATTTTCTTATTTTTTTGTTAACGAATTAAGTATATTGGTCCGATAACTTGTTTATCTAGCCTAAATGTCATTATTTTTTGTTGTTCTATAAATTTTCTTCCGAAAAATATCTGACTTTGAATGAAGAAAGACAACTTTAAATTTGATAACAAAGTTTTAAAAAACCTGAATTAATTTTCTACAAGAACTTTTCGAAACTTTATAGCCAATATGTTTTTTGTGGCACCTCAACGTTAGTTTTTTTAAAAAAAAAAAGTAAAAAACGGCTTTTTATTGACTTAACAAAAATAATCGTAGGACTTAATTTGGTAAAACATTTTGATAAACTTTTAGACCACCAAATTTTTTTTAGATCTAAAATTGATATTTTTTGAAATCTTCATTAAAAAAGAACAGAAAATAACAATTTTTGCCAACTTTTTGTCACAGTAAAGTGGGTACGTCCACTTTCCACTTTCCACAAAGAAACAGATACAGCTCTTCAAAAAAATCCATAACAAAAAAATGTATAAAATTATGTTCTCTTAATTTTTTCTTTTACAAGTAAAGCCTAGTTTTTACATCAATGCGAAGTGAAATCCAAATCGAAATGAAGAATCAATAAGGTAAGTCCGTTGAATTATATTCACTTCGAGCCAAATTTTTTCCTCCTTGTCGCTAAAATAATTGCATTTAATTTTATTAAATTTTTCACACCTGGGAAAAAAGCTAATTTTTTGTATGAAAATTTCACTTCGCTTCGATCTATAAACTATGCTTAAGTGTATAGTTAATAAACATAATAGAAAACGAAAGACTTTTTGGGCATTATTTTAATAAATAAGTATATAACATCACTTTGTTAAATACTTTCATTGAGAGTTTGACATTTCGAGTAGTTCTTCATCATTTGGTCTGTTCGTTTACTGCCCAAAACAGACATATTAACTTTGACAGAACTTCGGACTAAAATGGACAGTAAACGAACAGATGTATTATATCGCTCTGAAACCTAACAGAAATGTGTAATATTTTTTTGAAACAGCGATGTGAAAAAATAAAAATTTGTGTTCATTAAATTAAATTTTTTTCAATTATTCTTTAATGTTGTGACTTGGGGACTGGGGAGCCATTTTGAGATACGGGTAGCACAGTAGCCCTTTTCGCACCAAAGTAGCCAAATGCTACTATAGTAGCCAAAACGACAGCAGTGATTCCAAGGCACTCCACGAAACGAAATGCCACTTAAATATACACAAAAGCCACAGACTTCCCACGGAATTGTTTTTGTAATTTCTTTTCCAAGCGACGTACATTCCTCAACCTATCTCGCCCACAGCCGTAGGCACAATGAATAACCGATCATGATCTCTTGCTGTTTGTGTTTATCAAAAGTATTCAGACAATATAGTGTGACCATTGGTAAGCTAACGCACATAAAAGACTCCTTTTCCTATTGCTTGTCTGCAAGAGCTTTCAGAATTAAAGCTTTTTTTAAAGCTCTTAGGACCAAAAAAACACTAAGTGTGGTCGTTTGTCGTTGTTTTAAACTGCAGAAGTTTTTTTGCAAAAATATACTGGTCAAATTTTATGATTGAAATTAGTGTGTGTGTTGTTTTTGAGTATAAAAATAAAATGACGCGGCTGTAGGTGTTGTGCGTCGGCTGCCATTTAAAAAAAAGATGCAACCAATATCTTGAGGACGGCTCATGGTACCTACACAAAATTTTTAAGCACATTTTTATGTACATAGGTATTCATGTATTAAATATTTTGTTATTTTATATTTTAAATTATTTAAGTAGTTAGGCTTTTTTGGTCAGTTTATATCTTAATCAAATATTGTTTTATATTGTTAAAATTATTCTGTTTTGTAATTGTTCAATGAACTATTTATAAATAAATGAATTGGTATTTTTTGTTATTTGTTTCTTCTTTTTTTAATGGATTAGGCCTACTGGGGATACCCTTACAAAAACCTATTTTCACCTATTTTCCTACTTCATATTTTTTTGTTGTTCATAATTGTATTTGTGCAATTTTACCTACTGGATGGCAGCGCTGATCAATTTCAATTAAACTTGAAATGATTTATTATGTAGACTACGGCATCGCGATAAGAGCTTTTACATGCGATAGACTTATGCAATACGCTGCAACCAAACTGAGATGCAAACGTCCTATCTTCCCTGTACTGACAAGAATTATTGGACGAACTTATACAGCTTTAAAGACTTGTCAAAGCTGTCTCAATTATTTTTTTCACTCCACACAATGGCTGATGGGCAAACCATAGGCGCTGGGTTTTTTCTTTTTAGCATACAAAGAAAGATTCATATACCATTTGCTTTATTGAGGCGCTAATATGCTAATTTATACAGTCGCCATCGTCATTATAACCTCTAAAAGTCAACACTTGTTCCTCCCGCTCAATGAATAGACGCGTGCTATTATGTTTATCTTTATTGCAAATATACTCACCTGCAAATGAATATTTAAAATCTTTGAAGCGCTACAAGTAGAACACGCAGCCATTTTTATTTGAGTATACCTACCTCTAAACTTATCATGCTAATAAATCTGGCTATATCCCTTCGTCGTCACGCGAAAGTTTTAATCAAAGTCAGCCTACCACCTACCATACCTCATCTACTCTCTCATAACAAAATAAACATAAAATATTATTGTGGGTTGGTGTAATTGCAATCAACATTTAATTTTACCGCAATTAAATCTTTATTAAGCGATAATGATAACAAATGATATTTACCGTGCACTAGAATGAATGGCGGCGAGGCGCGGCGAGAGAGACTTACAGACACTTACACTTTTTAGAAGAAGAAAGTTTTAGAAAGTGCGCTCTTACCTTAAGATACAAATCCTTGGCAGAAAAAAAAAACGAAAAATAAAACAATCCAAAAGGCGGAAGAATAAATTATAATTCAGTCTGGAGTTTCTCTTTTGGTTTTTTAAGGGAGGGCGTTCTTGTAAGTAATAAGTACAGAATAAATTGTTTCAGAAAAATCTTTTATAAACTTTAAGCATAATTTATAACAACAGAGGCAATCAGGGTAGATTTGAGAGAGGGTGACATCTTTATGATTGTCTCTAATTTTTGCAGTCTATTAAAACTTGTTATTCACCACCTACCTAATGTTCCTAAAAAGGAAAAATGAAGTAAAGGTTCAGCGATAAGATTGCCCATAATGAATGGAACTGGCTTCACTTTTTTTTTTTTTTTTGCATTAAATTATGGCTATTTAAAGGTGTAAAATAAATTTGCATCTATACGTAGTCCTTTTATTTTTTCATCTAAATAAAAAAAATATCTCAGAAATTATGTTAAAACCTGGAAAAAAAAATAAATTTGGGTTGAGAAGGTAAGTGGGTTGCAAAACCTTCTCTCAAATAACTAAAGCAACCATTTAAAAGACCCTTATCATCACCATCCTCCTGATGGCGTCCATTATTTTTTGCGGGATATGTTTTTTGGTGGAATTAAGAAGATATTTTTGGTATCTCAATTTTCAGCTAATTGAATGCTTATTTATTGCTTAAACCTCTCCTTGAATTTTTCGCTGGAATACTTTTTTGTTATATGTAAAAGTTTCTGTTAAAATAGACATAATTTTTCGAACGAAAACATAAACATAATAAGTTTGTTAGCATCCAATATTAAAGCTTTGTAATTTGTTGAGAAAAATTAATTTTATAACTTTTTTTTAATTTAAAATAAAATTATATTTTAATATAACCCACGTTTTTAATACAAATTAAATAGTATTTATTTTTAATCAAATTAATTTTGTTTGGCTTTTCATTTTCAAGTGTGTGCATTTACTATATTATATCTATATAAAAATGAATCCGAACGGCTGGTGAGCGGCACTTTTCTATGACAGATAATACTGTTGGAGGATTTGTCACTTCCTCGCAAGAGGTAGTAGCCCTGAAAAAAACTTAAGGTTGAAGCAGCTGGTATTGAACCCCAGACCTCTGACATGACAGTCCAACGCACTAACCATTACGCCACGGGCTATTACATACGCGCATAACTCGGCTTAAAATCACCCGATTTGGTGAGTGATTTCGTTGGATTTGTAATAAACCAGATTAACACACAACGGAGCAAAAAATTTGAAAATTTGACCGAAAATTAGAAAATTCGAACGGCAAAAATCAGAAGATCGTAAAAACGCCTTGAAATTTCAAACTGAATTAGTTTTTTTTTGTACGCGCATAACTCGGCTAAAGATTATCCAAATTCGATGGAAATTTTTTTCTTGGATTTGTATTGAACCAAAGAAACACACTGCGGAGATAAACATTAGAAAATTAGGCCAGAAAAGTCGGAAAGTCGTGATGACAATAAACTACATACTTTCTGAATTGTTTTTTTTTTTTTTTTTGTTGAACGGTGTTTTGGCGATTGATACGTAGTGCATCAATACAGAAGCTTAATGCGAGAGTCTATTGAAAATAGATTATTCAAATAGACTTAATTTATACTGTTGTAAAAATCGGCCCATGAGTTTAGGCTATAGGCGAGTCCACAGACAGACAGACAGACAGATGGACGGAATTGCGAGACCCACTTTTTTCGTCTTCCCTTTCATCGTAATGTCAAGTTTGATCAAAATCTCGAGTTCAAATTTTTTTACGAATTCAAAACTTGCCATATAGTACCTATATATCGCAAGTAAAAATCTTATCGTTAATATTTTTATATTTGATTATTTCAAATGTGTTTTGATTATTTTACTCCGTATAGACTCTCACAATAAGGCCAATAGTGCGCGAACTATTGCTGGTTTTTTTTATTTTTTTTTTTCAATTTTAGCACAACGAAAGTATTTTGAATTGAATATTTATTTTTTATCTAATTTACATGGGGATCTTTTTGTTGGATTCGTGTATTGTAACAGGTACATAAGTACACTACGAGGTCGAAAGTTGGATAATTTGCCCGGAAAAGCCGGTAAATCTTAAAAACCATACTTTCTGAATTAGGTTTTTGTTTATATGTGCATAATTCGGCTGAACATCAACCGATTTAAGGGACATTTATAATTTAATTAGTCTTTTTAAAAAAGTATAACTTATTGTTTCTATTGATGTAGAATTTAGGGTAGTTCTTCACATAGGTATTTGTGGTACTAAAAAAAGCTTAATATATAAAGATTGTGCGACGAATTTGACCTGTTCGTCAGTGAAAAACAAAAAATGTATGTGCCGAAGAAATATATATTTTACTGGGATAAAACTCGCAATCAATTTCAATTTTTTTAAACAACAAATTCTTAACTCACATACAGACTAATTTTGGCTTAAAATGGGTTTGCTATTCAAAATATATCCAATTATATAAAATGAACTGTAAAGCTGCGATGTACAGATTTTTAAGTCTAACTAAAATTATGCTGATAAAAAAGTACGTATACGCCACAGTGACTCCACTAATGCTTATTTTGTATTATTTATTTTAAAGGGTCTGTAATGTTATACATAGGAACTAAAAAGAGGCAAAGATCAATAAAGAGGATTTTTTCCCCTTTCTCTCTTCTTATAACCATGCATGTCATTAATTACAAGATCCCAAAAAAATGGAAATATAAAATTTTATCAGTGTGTTACAAGTTTGGCAAATTTTTTTTTAAGTGTCATTACATTTGGTAATTTCCTTCTTCAACTGATGGTAAATCCTCTAGAAGTAGGTACTCATTTTTTTACTATATTTTCCAGTTCGAATTCATAGCTAAGACAGCACAACGTCTGTCGGGTCAGCTAGTTTATTTTAAAAATCATAATGTATCCTGACTTCCCTTAAGCCAAAAAAAAAATGCATTTCCGAAAAAGTTTACTTTGAAAGAACTTCAAAATATAGGAAACACTATATTAACTTGGAATTCTTTCTAACCCACAATACCGAAATTAATTATTCCAAACTTTTCTCTTCTTTGAATGAGATAATAATATTTTTTTTTCTCTTAAAATTCTTATACAGAGCAAAAATAAATTTATCTTAGGAATTTTAATTAAAACCGAATATAAATTATTGCTGAAATCCTGTGTTGGCTTTTTTACTGTTGCAAGTTAAAGTAGGAAATATCTTTTGTGTGTGTTAACAAAAATTTGTTAGCCACCTAGGAAATTATGTGGTTCTTGGTTTTCTATACTCTCTTAGTAGCACTTTAATGGAATTTTATTCTATTTTATATTTAACTTAAAAGGTTAGCAAATTGATACCAAAAACATTCTAAGAGAAAATTCAAGAATGTTTCACAAGTTATATCTTTTCTTAAAACTAATTTATAATTGACAGAATTTATGCCTTTAAATCCCATTTAAATAAATCAGTACACACAAATGAACAAAAGAAATGTAAGATATTATTTTTGAAACTTAATTGTTCACATCATCGCCTTCATATTTTGATGAGGAAAAGAAAGGTGTTGAAGGAAAGAACTTTATACATTAACTAAGGTACTTGCCTTCCGGTTACACTTTATGGGCATTCTTAGGAAATATATAAATATTAATATTAAGATGAAAATCGAAACAAATTATGTATTTTCCTCATCTAATTAGAAGTCAAAGATAAATTAATTAGGTATTATAATTCCAATATTTGTGTGTAGTCTGCTTTTGGTAAGTTGGATTATTATTAATGAGAGTTATTACACACAAACTAAGTTTTCTAATTGCATAATCACGCTGATGAGATAACTGATACTAAAATATGTATAATATTATTATCTTTTTCGGTGCTTTGCAGATTAAGTCACTTTTTTTGGTTATTTTTTGTCCATGGAGTAAAGGATGTTTTTTGTTTGCCCTTGTGAGATGTTTTGTTTTTGTAATTTTTGATTTATAAAGAAAGACATGCACCCGCACACATATACAGCAAAATCAATATTAAAATGTATACGTTCATGTTGCCAAGATCTTAAAAACGCAGTTTTAATAAAATCACTTATAGAACTATCGCTTAAAAAAATTTCGATGATCTTCAAAGAAAATTCACATAAAAATGCCCTGTTCCAAATGTTTAGCAAATCAGTCAAACCACTAAGGGTCTAGCTTAAACAACAGGGGAATCACAGACGCACGACTTGACGCACAGAGCCCAGCAACATAGACTAGACCGACAGAACGTGACCAATTTCAATTTTCTTACACAAAACTAATACGTCGCTATACTTGCCCTATAGAGCAAGTTAAAAAAAAAACAATACCGGGACTCGTGGTTTGGATGTGTACTTAAACTTAGGATATTTGAGTATTGAACGTTCCCAATATAAACACATAATGCAACCTATCGTACGTAACAGTTCGTGTGACGCATAATGTGTGATACATAACGTGCTCAGGCCGGCTCAAGTCAAACTTGCGCCCTGTGCGAGATTTGTAAAAAGCACACCTTTTTTATATTTAAACACATACTTACATTACATATCCTGTGCCTGATGTCAAACATTTTTTCAAAACTTCCCTAGCAATATTTTAATTTTATATGTTGGTACCACTGCAAAGATTTACAAAAAAACTTCAATAAAATTGAAAATACTCGAAATCAAACACATGCAGCCGCCATTGCAATTTATTTTGTTGAGTTTTCTTTGCACTTAATAGAGCCGACACACGGAAAAAATACATAAAAACTAGGTATTAACTAAATTGAAATTAAACTGAATTTAAAAATCGTTCCATCTTAACATTCCTTCTTCCTTAGATACAAAATATTGTTTCAAACAAGATTTGGGAAAATTTTCGTTCTGTCAATTTTATTGCGGAAATAAAGCCAACTGTAAGAACTAAAAAAATTGTGATCAAGTTTGTTTTATTATCATGATCTGATCCGGATCAGATTTAGTGGAAAATAAAACGCAGCTTTTTATTAAATCTTAACCGACAAAGCCAAAAAAACAATTAAAAAAATCTGCACCAGACTAGATACAACAAAATTAGTCGTTACAACAGTCATTAACTTACAAAAAAAAAAGAATAAATCAAAACAAAAAACAAACTGCCTGCGAAGAACGATTCGACTATACATACATTTCTCGTAGTTTTAATTTTTTCACTTTATTCTTCTTTTCCATTCTTTTAAAATTTCCATTTATTGCTTTTTTCGAAGATGCACAAGTAGCACAAAGTAGTAGCCGTGGCGTGGTGGTTAGTGCGATGGACTGTCATGCCGGAGGTCTAAGGTTCGATCCCCAGCCTCGCCACCTATTTATTTAAAAAGAAAAAACGGCTACTGCCTCTTGCGAGGAATTGACAAATCCTCCAAGAGTATCTCCTGTCACAGAAAAGTGCCGCTCGTTAGCCGTTCGGATTCGGCAATAAACTGTAGGTCCCCTCCATTCCTGCAGACACGCACACAGGAATGGTTGAGAGTTGTAAGTCACTAGGCCCTAGTTCTTCATGAGCTGTTGTGCCATCAAATTTAATTTATTTATTTACAAATAGCACAAAATAGTATAATTTCGGTATCACATTTCTTAACTCATACTTTATTCAATCTTTAATTGGTATGCTAAATTATGGCTTCTTAAATTAATCTTAATTTCTTCTTTATTAGGTAATCTTTTCAAGCACTTAAATTGTCATATTCACTTTTACTTAAAGCATTCTTAAATACTTCTTCAATTGGCATTTCTTAAATCGGTATTTTTCTGTTTCCTTAATACTTCTTAAATCTTTCTTAAAGATGTCTTTTTTTTAACACATTGAATCGGTATTTGTGTGACGCTTTAATACTTCTTAAGGAAGTATTGTTAATTTTGCCCGTGGCGTAATGGTAAGTGCGTAGGACTCTCACGCCGAAAGTTCTGGGGTCGAATCTCAGCCGCTGCCATCATTTTTTTTTTTTTTTTCAATTGCGCTTGTTTTCTTTTTTATTGACGTTTTCATGTAAGATAGACAATATTGTATGAATGAAGTAAATTTTGTTGAATTAAAAAAAAACCGAGCCATTAATTAGACGGAAAGCTATTCGTACCTACTTCTTAAATATATAAATTGAGGAAGGAATTTTTCGTTGATACAACTGAAAAACTTATAGGTACCGTACATTCTTTTCAACTAGCTATTTTAGACATTCATTCGTATTTATCAGATTGGCGCAGTATGTAGCGCAGAGGAACGGCATGCGAAAGATCTCGAGTTCAAATCCCGGTGGAAGCCCAGGTAATTTAAAAAAAAAGCTTCTTTAAATAAAATGTAAAAATAAAAATGTCATTTCATTAAAGGCAAAGTTGAAAAAAGAAAATAAAGAAGTAAATAAAATTAACCAAAACAAATGAATAAATAAAATGATAAAAATAAAACAAATAAATAAATATGTAAGAAATGCCACACCTCTTAAAGAAGGACTTAAAATGTATTTAAAAAGACTATTATTCTGATTTAAGAAGATTTTAAAAATCAAATTATCTTCTTAATTCCTTCTATCGGACCGCCCACTTGGGCCTTTTCTCTACTTAATATGTACTTAAATCATTTTTAAAGAAGGAATTTAGAGTTTTTTAATCCTGCTTTAAAAAAATTTGTGCTACTTGTGTGTGAAAACTCTTTCTAGATTTTGGAAAAGAGGATTTCAAGGAAAAAAAAAACACAAATGAAAATATCCCCAAAATGAAAATTAAAAGCCAAAACCGACCGGACGCCAATAATAATAACCGCAATAGAGTTTGGATCTCTCTTAAGCACACAAAGTACTTTGACTTGCTTTCTCGTAAGAAATTCTATAATTTCACGTGAGAGCTATTCCAGAGTTTTAGAGTTTGTTTCACAATGTCTGTTTAAAGAATTCTATAACTATCCGACAGTTAAATCATCCGACACTTAAATCCTCCCATTAAAAAACTTCGCGTTTCACAATCATACATTAATGTGCCAATTAGCTAGTTGTCAGTTATTCCATTTTTGCAAAGAATTTGACTGATTGAAAATATTCAATCAAATAATTATTAATATAATTCTTAAATTGTGAATTTTGAAGTGCATTAATTCAATATTTTAGACAGAGAGCTTGACAGTTTGAACAGTTGTAACAGTCTATGTGGGATTGTAGATATGTATGTGAATGTTAACGGTTTAAAATATTTTTTTCAGTTTTAAAGTGCATTTTTGTGGTGTTAAAGGGTAGTGTTTTTATCGTAAAGTAACTAATTTGGTCATAACGTAAGACACATGACCTCTTCTCGTCTCTAATGCAATTCCAAACTATTTGTGATGCATAAAGCATTCCTCCCGCTTAAAAGGGAAAAAAATGCAATTTACATAATTTAAGAAATTTATTGCCTAACTAATGTATCTATTATTTTTTTTTTTTTTACTAATTTACTCACCTCTCCATTATACAGATCCGAGGCATACAGATGGTCAAACGGCAATGCAGCTAATAAATCCACCACAAACCATCCTCGCAAATAATTGATTGCTATGAGTTTCGAATCTGATACAACTTCACCTTTGCTTGATACAAAAGTTGTCCGAAAATTAAGTAAAATATCTTAAAGAAGAAACAAAAATTAAAATAATTAAAAAAAAAAAAAAAAAAGAATACAAATTTGAATATTTTTTAACTTACCCACTATAAAAAGAGCTTCAACAATCACATCGGATACCATTGTTTGGCGATCAGCTTTAGCAAAAGCTGCATTAAATGGCACCAAAATAGCTACATAGAACGTAGCCACAAGAATTATCCAATCCCAAAATCCCTTAAACACTCCATAATGTGGCAAAATAAATTTGGACTTTTTCAAAGATTGCGTTTTGTATTCTGGAAATGGAGCCTCTGTAGAATGCAGGAGATTCTAAAACCAAAAATATTTTATTTGCTGAAAACTTGAATTTTTATTTAAATTACATTGCCAAGTTTTAACTTCGTTTTCACTTTTTCTGGCTTATAATGTCCCGATAATTGATAGAGCACAGCTCGTGATCTTCTTCGTCCCATATTACAACCATCGGGCACTTGTAAGCTATTTGCACCATTTGTCTCGCCAAGCATTGATGCATCAGAAGCTGAACGAAAACGGGCTCCTAATAAGGCGGCTGTAAGAGCAAACACTTTGAAATGGACAAGTAGGCAAAGTTAAATGTTTGGAAGCGGATCAGACACATTGTGATGGCTGTTTAATTGTTATGCAGTTGGTACAGACAAAAATAAACATTTATATTTAAAAAAAAAACACAAAATTAAATACATTATTATTGAGATATGAGATGCAATAAATACTTAAATAAAATAATAATTTTAATTTTATTTATTTTACATCATTTTTTTTTTACATTATTTGTTATTAGAAAAAAATTTAAATTTATTATATGTGATTTAAATTTATATTAAAATTATTTTAAAAGGAAGAAAAAACAACAGAAAGAGTAAGGAGAGGTAAGAAATAATTATTTTCTTATTTTGATTAAAATTTTGATTAAAATATGCACCATATTTTAGTAAATAAACTTATCTTTCAAACATTTTGTGTGGAGGTAAAAATCTATTTTAATGAAATCTCTTCCAATGCTTTGTCTCAAGTCCTTACAAAAAAAAATTGTGACAAACTTTGGAGGTGAGATTTTTAATAAAACCCCTTTTATATAGAATTTTCAAAAACCTTGTTACCAGTTAGTCATTGCCAGCGTTACACAATTAAATTAAAATTATCTCAAAAGTTAAATTCTATATTGAAATTATTGCATTTAAATAATAACAAAAAACGAATAAAGTATCCAAAGCAACTACATTATCTAAACTAAACTTATTTTTCAACTTTTGCTTATCTTTTGATTTCGTGGAATCCAATTAAAATTGTATCAAGAATAAAAAAAAAAAAAAAAAAGGCTTTGAATGTTTACGCAAAACTTTCTCCATCAAACTAAAATAATGAATCATATAAATTCAACAATTGCCCAAAGGGTTAAAACTTTTTTTTTATTTGCTTGTCTCTCTATAGCTATCTATATCCACCCGGTGCTGGTCCCTTATTTTTCAGTTCAGTTGGCAATTTTATATCCTTTCTCATAACCGGAAATAATAACCAAATAATCATCAAGTTAACACAAAAACTTTGGACACCCTTTTGCATAAATGAAAAGGAGTAAATACATATAACGAAGAGGAGATAAAATTTAGCTAGAACCAGCCTTATTTGACCATAATTCTGGAAATTGAATTTATACTTTACTTTTTTTTTTTTTATTACTTCCTAACTAAGTATAACGTTACTATACGTTACTTTACACCCACCTCTCTGTGTGAAAGGCTTCACTCAGTTTCAACTTTCAACTTTAAAAAAGGTTGAGAGTTTATTTGATTTTTTTTATATTGCTTTTTGCTTTATTGCCCGGATATACTCTTTTATGCGTGTGCCGTCCGTTTGTATGTTAAAAACAAAAAAAAAAACATAACGTTTGTGTAACTTCGGAACGTAAAGCAGTATTTAAATTAAGCGTTTGTTATTTACCCTAATTTTATACAGCAATTTCTTTTTATTTGGGATATTAGGCGCAACATGTGTTGTTTTTCAAAGGAATATTTAAGATGAGTCAGGAAAAAGTTGGCTGAAAGTCATAATAATGTAAATAAATCCCACAGCATAAAAGTTTTTTTTTTTATTCAATCGGAAGTAAATTACTTAATTCTCTTAAAAAATAGGGAATTAGTGTTTTTTTTTTTTTTTTTTTTTTTTTTCCTCGAGCATTTTGCAGTAAAATGAGAAACTTTTTGAAAAATGGTCATTTTATTGCTTTATTTTAATAGAAAATTTAGGTTAAGTTATATAATGGATTACATAAAACTTATTATAAACGAGAAATTGAAAAAATAGATAAAAAAAAAAGTTTTTTTCTTTTTCTGAACTTAATTTATGTCTTAATGTATTATCGTGATAGGAATAATATCTATGATTTAAATATAATAATACAGGTTTTTTTTATACAAAGAAAGAAATATTCTACATCAAAAAAAAAAATATAAGTATAATTGGTTCCTTCTTTAAAGTTCTTCTTTAAATTGCTTTGAATGCCTTTTGTAAAAAATTCATGAATTTTTTTCGCATATTATTATTTTATTTATTTTTCTTATACATATTGTATTTATAATTCACTTGAAAAAATATTTTTTTAAAATCTACAAATTTTGCATAATACCTTGTAGCATTCGGGAATCGAAGACGATTAGCATAACAAAAAAAAATTCTCGAAGAAGAAAAAATATGCCCGACGATGCCCGACGGGATCACACGAAATCTTGTCTTCAAAAACTATCTTTAACGAAAAAATATTTACAAACAAAAATCAAAAAAAAAAAAAGAAAACATCGTGAAACCTCCTGTCCCTGTCTTAAATTTAACATGTGCCACCGGGCCTGTACTTTTTTTAGTCTACGGTACATCGGTGTATTTTTAATGTTTTCATTTTTACTTTTTTTGGAGCAAATAGAAATAACACAAAATCTCCGGTAACTATGTTTTTCAAAAAATCCTCTACTTTTCAGAAATAAATGTTTAATTACGAAAAATAAAATGGCGGACCTAATATGGCGATTTGATTTCAAAAAAATTAAATTTTTCAGTTTAATCAAAATCGTTATAGCCGTTTTTGAGAAAATTTAAAAAAAATTTACAATTGTATTGTATGACAGCTACCTGTTCTAGATGAGCTAAATCAAATCATTTTTAGGTAATCACACACAGGAGAATGCTCTGCACAAATGCACAGACCGATGAACGGTATAGCGAAAAAAAAACTTTTTCGGACTTCTCCATGTTTGTAACAAAACAATTTTAAGGGCAAAAAACTCTATTTAATTCCAGGTAGTACTTCATAAAGGTTCATATATGTATATTCATATTGTCAACATTGTGCGACAAATTTGACGAAGAGATCATGCTGAATTTTGATGATGGTACTGGTTATGTTAACACCAACTCACTCAACTTCACACGTTAATGCTGACATTGAGTTGAGTGAGTTGGTGTTAACATAACCAGTACCATCATCAAAATTCATCATGATCTCTTCGTCAAATTCGTCGGTAACATGTTTTAACGGTAACATATACACTGCGCTTCAACTGAATAAGCACAACAATTTTCTAGGCTACGTTGTCGAGTTTTTCAGAATTTTGGGCCATCAAAATTAAAGTTTTTCTCATCCGAAAAAAATCACGTGAAGCCATTTATTTTTCCAACTCACATAGAGCCTAGAAAATTCTAAACGCAAGCATTTCCGTTGCTGGTTTAAAATTGGTTTGTTTTAAAGTTTCAATCATTTTAGATGCTTTGCACTATTAATTACTTTTAGGACTGTTGAAAAACTTGCACTTACACCAGCTTTTTGTTTTATTTTTAACGCAGAGTCACGCGAATTGAAAGCACATCTTAAAATTGCTCATCGATCGACTGCTGTAGTTGCCGTTTTTTACTTCCTTTTATGTTTTTTTCCGTACAAATCTTGTTTAAGTGGGAATAAATCACACTTGTAGTAGCCCGTGGCGTAATGGTTAGTGCGATGGACTGTCATGCCAGAGGTTTGGGTGCATTTTTCCATATGGAACGCTTTGCCAGTGGTGCGTTCTTTTATGTTACTGTGGTTAACTATAGTTAACTATAGTTAACTTCGGTCGTTCCTTTAATTCAGAAAAGTTACTTAGAGTAACTTTATGACGTCATAAAATCGTTCCTAAATTCCAAAGTAAAAGTGTCAAAAAGTAACTTTTTGTAACTTTTTCCAACTCATCTCCTCGATATGAATTGAAATAGTTGATCTGTCAAACACAGCTGAAATGCAATGGTGGATGTTTTGTTTACTTTTTGCCCTTTTGATTTGATATTTGATTTTTCGAATAGTTTTCTTTTATTTTCTGATGCATTTTTTCATCAAAAAATTCTGTGCCATAAGCAATGAAGAAAATTGCACTTATTTCTGTTCGATTTATACAAAACTGAGTGTAAAGAAATTTAATTTGGAAATATTACACATAATTGTTATTTTGAGTTCCTAATAATTATTTTTGCAAATAAATTTAATGCAATCATATTTTTTCTTGGTTATTCATTCCAAATACAATTCGATTTTTTTTTCAACCCCTTTCGTTTGACAGATTAACTATTGTTAACTCTGGTCGTTCCTAAATGAAAAAGTTACCAAGAGTAACTTTCTTAACTATGGCACATCAACTTTTATTTTTGACACATTAACTATAGTTAACCACAGTAACATAAAAGAACGCACCTCAGAGTGCGAGAGAAATTGTAACAGTACTTTTTGAATTATTCTTTCTGATTTCTTTTCTCAACATCATAAACCAACAATTAGTATCATGAGATAATGCATTAACGCATAAGCTTTGGAAAAAATTGAAAATGAACCTTAGAAAATTTGTGTGCTTATTCAATTGAAGCGAAGTGTACTTCGTACCAGTTATATAAAATGAACTGTAAAGCTGTGATGTACAGATTTTTAAAACTCACTAATATTTGCTGATAAAAAAGTACGTATACGCCACAGTGACTGCTAATGCTTATGCGTATGCGCATACATAACTCGGCTTAAGATCATTCGATTTGCATGGGAATTTTTTGTTGGTTTTGTATTCAATTAGATTAACACATCATGGAGCAAAAAAAGGAAATTAGATAATTTTACCAACAAAGTCAGAAAACTTTCTGAGTTAATTTTGTTTGTTCGTACGCACATAACTCGGCGGAATATCATCCAAATTGGATGGAGATTTTTTTGTTGGATTTGTATAGAATCAGAGAAGCATGCTACTGGGATACAAATTGGAAACTTAGGACGGAAATTTTGGAAAGTCATGATAACAACGAAGTTTGCCGGGTCAGCTATTATATACTAAAAACAGGCAAATATTACCCATCTCTCTTCTTATATATACGTGTAACAGACTATAATAATGCTTAAAAAGTTTTCTAGTACTTTGTAGAAGGTTTTTACAGAAAGAAGAATTAAGAAAATCGCGCAAAAAATTGGATAATTTCAGAAACTTGGACGGTAATTTCAAAATAAATGTTAGTTTGTATAAGGCTCCAAGGCCACCGTACTGATTGCCATCAAAATTTTAGGAAATCCTAGGTTGAAGTCCTCCAAGAATGTTCCTGTAATTATTTGGTCAAAAACGTCTTAGCAGATTTTCGGCAAGATGCAGCAGCGATTGCATTTTCCGACAAATTTCAAAATAAAAAATATACCGATTAAGCTCAAAATTACAGAAAATATTACAATAGATTAAAATTTTTGAAAATATTTCTACCAATACGTCTGCTTTTCACGTAGGTATCAGAGTTTTCTTTTTTTAGTTGGAGCACTTGTTTTTCAAGCTCATCAAAGATTTTTTATGGGATATCCGGATAGTGATAAAAGGTCAGGTAGCTTCAGTAATTGGCGAGCCATACATTTTCAAGCACATAGAAATTTGGAACAAAAAAGTCGGAAAATTATAAAAACCTGTTTTTTTTATATTTTTCCGAGAAAAACAACGGAAATGGGGTTTTGAGTATTTTCTTAGAAAATTGCCTTATTTTGGTGTATTATGTCGATTCTCAGTAGTAAATTGTATAAATTTATATAGTTTTTGCATGAAATACAAAAAAAAAAAAAAATAAAAATGCTGATGCTCCAAATGCAATTGATAAACAAACAGCACATCTAGACCTGTGACGTCAGTGGTCAACGGTGGCATAGTACGTAGGGTACACAGCTCCGAAGACTGAGGAAATCTGATGCGCGGGTTCAAATACCGCATGATGTGTAGAAAGTTTTTCAAATAAAATTGGATTAAAGCTCAGCACCACTATAAAGGAGACTGATGATAGGGCTTGGCACCCCTTGAAATAGCTATATCTCTAGCCAAACAAAAAATATTTTAGTATTTTTAGCTTTTCAGATCTTACATCTTCAATGTTAAATTACTTGGGCTACAAAAGAAGGTTCGTGCGATGCAGTGTTGTTTTATTCTATATATCAAGATTTTCTCACTCGCAATGACAACTTTTATAAAATGGTAGGTATACTGGAAATTTTAAATGTTTAAGAGTTTCTCAAATAATAATACAACATTTTACAACTTATGCCTCATTATTATAGCTACATAGGCAGATACATTTTATCTTAACTAAGTCTTTCTAAATTATCAAGAAGCACTTTCAATAAATGTACCTAAACACTTTATGGTTAATTAATGTATAACAATCGCATTATCGCAACACAAAAAAACCACAATCCTAAAAGCAGTAGGTATAGTTATTTATTATTAAAATTATAATTAAATAAAATCATACGTTGCCACCACATCGACAGTATTTTCCGCCTTTATTCTTATTATTTCTCCCTGAAAATCATTTTTACCAAAACCAACGCATAACAGTAAAAGCGTCAAATAATGAACCACTTCACTGCACAGCGTATGTATATACTTGTACATAATTGGGTATAGAATTTAAGAAGCTTTGCTCATTTCATCTCCTTTTCAGAAGAAATTTTCAAGATTTTTTGGTGGATAGCGAGCAGATATGCGAAAACCCCAGGTTAAAGACACGAATTATTTTCGGCAGTGTACATAGATGTACAATAAAGTAATCTTTACTCAGAGTCAGAGCGGAAGATATTTTTTTCTGAAATTAAACAAAACACCAAAAGAGCAATATAACATATTTATTATAAGCTTCGCGAAACGTTCGTCGCGTCGCCTTTTGAAAAAAGGTAGGCAAAGTATAGTCAGCCACCATCATCTTGAGGATTTAGGGTATACCGCCAAATTGTTATGGCTGCCATCCATGTTTATTAGCTTTTGGTTACCTACATGGAATTGGTAGGATTTTCTTTATTATTATTATCTTCCTGGAAAACTCTTCAAAATTGTATAATATATATTAAGAACCATTATATTTGTTCAGTGAAGTAATTCAAAGACGTGAAGTGATGCTTAAGGGCTAGAGAGAAAGAGAAAGCAATGTGGGAAGTAAGTATTTTGTTATTGTCTAAAATATATCACACAAAGCAGAAAAAAAACATATTTTCCGCAGAAAATTGCGATATCAGAAAATAAAACAAAGGACTTAACTGAAGTATATTCACAAGCCTGCAATATTATGTTCAGATTGGTAGAAAGAACAATGTTGAAAAGTCGAATGTGTAAAGGCATAGGATGCCTATTTCGTAAGTTGAATCAAAAAATGCCAATTTATAGAAGTTTTGTTGTTTAAAAAAAAATTAATAGTTGTACACCAATATTAAAAAAAAAAAAATATTAAATTTTTTTTTATTTTTATTTTATTTTTTTTGAAAGCTCAATCTCTTGTGAACAATTTTGTCGATTTTTTTTTTTTCTTAAGCTTGGAATTGTTGCAAATGCAGAAGCACTTTTTATTATTTTTGAATTTTTGACTTTCTAAGGCCTCAGCACTATCAACACTGATTTATTTTTAATTTTTTGCGCAATTTCCATAAACAAAAACTCTGAATAACATTGGATTGATACCTATCCACATTTGAATTAAAAAAAAAAAAAAAAAAACATTAAGGGCCACTTCCACCAGAACGAACGGATAAATATTATAAGAATGAGGATAAAAAGGTATCCCAGTTTAAATTGCAGGAACGGAAATAAATAACAAGCGGATAAAAATATTTTTTTCAGAATCACCAACACAACAAACACAAATCACATTGAAAAATAAACAAACTCTAACGCTTTGACTTGCTTTCTCGTAAGAAATTCTAAAATTTGACACGTGTGTCCTATTCAGAGTTTCCTCTAGAGAACGAGGAGAAGATAACTTTTTAAACTGAGATAGAGAAAAAAATATTTTGCCACAACATGATTTGATTCAAATAAGTCAGCAGATAGCTTTAATTATTTATAAATCAGGAGTTACTGCTGTCAAAAAAACTTCTATGCAAGTGGCCCTTAATGTAATTTTTTGACAGTTCAATACTTTAAAACGTTAAAGTGAATTTTTTTTTAATTTTATTTTTAACAGCACTTAAAACTGGACTAGATATATAAATATTTTCCAATTTTTTTTTTAATCATCTATAAAATATAATGAAATAATGAAAATGCATACAAAATTTCAAAAATTTCTTATAGAATAATTTTTTATAATTTTTTGAAATTAAAAAAATAAAATTGGTATACCATTTTTAAGAATTTAATAATAGGTATACAATAACATAATTTCGAAATATTTTTTCTAATAAAATAATTTTATTGATTTTCAATAATAATTTCATTACCAAATGTATTTAGGTATATTTAATAATTTTTTCATAAAAGTTCGTGTATTCCATATAAGAAGAAAATTTTAATTCAATAATTTTCATATACTCCTTTCGGCGAGCGTTGCGAAAACGCAAAACGAATTTTCTGGGAAATCAAAATCTTTTCCCAAATTTTTTTTTTAAATATTTCCTCTAATTACACAAAAAATATCCAGTCTGTGGAATTTCAAGTTTCTAAGTCAACTGGAACTGGTAGCCGCCGGAAATAGGTTAAGTCATAGGCTTTTGCCAAACGACCGTGTCGTGCCCGCAAAGTCAACATAACCCATGCCATCAAATTCACCATGATTTATATACCAAAGTTATCAAAAATAAGTCCTCTTCGATAAGCGTCACCCTACTTTGCCGTGTCGGCTATTTGAACCTTGCTAAATTTCACACACAATGCCATTGGTAAGCTTTCAAAACAATACAAATTTCGTTTATATCTTATACATAATTTGTTTTAATAAATTTTACAATCTACCCGCCCTTAAATTATGTTATAAGCTTTACAGCAATGAGTCATATATGAATAAATAACCAGTTTCTCTTTTAATAGTAGTTTTAATTTTTTTTTGTATTAAAAAAATGTATGTACAATATTAAAAAAAAAAAAAAAACATAAACACATAATTCCCACACAAAACATTAAAACAAACAGGACATCATTAAAAAAGGACGTATACAAAAATTTACAACACAAACACACATGATATTAATTGAGATATAAAATTTAAAACAAAAAGGTATATGATGTCAATATGGGTCACAAAAACAATAATCCTCTTCGACTTACCGCTATCACATTCATCCGTTGAATTCATCTCCAGCATTTTTGTGTGAGTGATGTCCTTGTGAGAGGCCAGAAAAAGCACAACATCACGTTTCTCATTTTTGATTGGCACAATATCAAAAAGACACCAAAATGGTGATCCTATATAATAAAACATAAAGAAATTTAAAATTTGTGTAGGTATTAAAAAAAAAGCACATTTTGATTAAAAAAATACAAATAACAATATCGCGAGTGTCGTAAATATTTAACTTATCCTCGTTGACAAATTGGTCGTTATTTATAAAATATATTTTTCTCAAACCAGAGGAAGATAATAATAATAATTATTAATGTCGTTAACGTGAAGACTGAAATTTAAATCTTTCGAGTTATGTATTTAAAAAAAAAAAAGAAAAAAATGCATGTATATGTTAGGGACATCCTTTAAGATAAGGATATAAGCTATGCTTGTGCCACTGAAGCGAATAGCTCCTTAATGCCACTTTATGTTGGTTATAAATTGAAAAATAATGATATCCTTCGAGACATAACACACACGATGGGCCATCGATATAAATTCTTTTCAATTTCGATTATTTGACGTTTTTTTTTTTTTATATATAAAATTTAAAATGTACCCGCTTCTTTCGAGAGCAATAAATTCTAAAAGGTGTATAATGTATAAAATATACATAATACACTAATACATTACCACGTAATAATACATAAGGAAAATCCATTCTGCGTATAATAAAATGTCCATAAAACCGTTGGTGCATTAAACAGGGAGGTGAGAGCGAAAATACCTTGCCTAAGCATCATCTCATAAAAAAAAAAAAATGTCAACGAGGGGATATTATTTTTCAAATATCCCTGAAGGGGTTTTTCACTTCCAATCAACTTTTTATCGGGATAATAAACTTTATTAGGCGAAAAACTCCCAGAAGGATGGATGCGTAAAGTTTTTTTTTCCCTATGTATTTTGTCCGACAAGCAGAAGGACACGTTCCTGGAATTAATTCCTGGGGAGCCTATCTTTATATTCATATACATTAAATTAAGGGTATATTTTAAAGTTTATTTAATGACAAGGTTCAAGGGTCCAAGGAAAATACTTTGATTTAATAAAAAGAAGAAGCTATTAGTTCTGTTAGTTTTGAAACAATTAGAAAGGTTTAATGATTGAAGGGTTAAAAAAAAAAACAGAAAATTAGAACCTGCTCTCTCTCAACATAAAAGTTTGAGGATACCTCCTGCGATTATCGTTTAAAATATGTGGAGCCTTATCTCCTAAAGATATTTGTATCTACGCTTCATTAGCCGTATTTGTTGTACCTACGTGCATTAATCCATTGTAAAAAAACACCTAAATGAAAGCCTAAATCCTCTTAGCAACGATAATATAGTAACATAATCTCGAAAGACAAAGTCTCAAAAGGCAAAGTTTCGAAGGAAAAAGGTTCGAAAAATAAAGTTTCAAAAAGACAAAAATAAAGTAAAGAAGCCAAAATAAATACTGATCAGAATTAGTAAAAATATGATATTTAGATAAAAAAACTGTCTTGTTGTTGGGCGCATCGGGCCTTCGGGCGCGTCGGCCTTTGGGCCTAGAACCAAACTCTCCTTGCCGATGGGGCAGTCTACAAGCATTTCCCAGGCAGAAGTAAATGCTATAGGTAAATGTGCAGAATGTAATCTCGAAAGAAACTATAGAAATCAAAACATTGCCATCATGTCAGATAGCCAAGCCGCTCTCAAAGCCCTAAACAAACTGGGCAAGAACAACAATGTTACACTTCATTGGGTACCAGGCCACGTCGTCGGCGGCAAACTAGGGGCAACAACACTCTTAACGGGTCCAGAACCCTACTGCGGAATAGGAGAAAACGTGAACAAAAATAAAATCAAATGAGAAGAGGAGGACAAAAGATCAAAAATCTGGAAAGAACTCCCCAATCTGAGGCAGGCGAAGCTCCTTATAGATAAATACAACCAGGAACGATTCCTATCCTGCATCAGCTTAAGTAGAAATATACTTCGTATTATAACGGGCCTCCTCACTGGCCACTGCAAGCTAAGAAGACACCTCAGTATTCTTGGCCTAGTGAGCAGTGCCACTTGCTGTGTGATGCACTCATGCATCAAAGACATAGATACCTGGGACATCACCAGATAGAAGAGAGCAAATTACCCTCTCTAAAAGTACCCCAAATACTAAAATTCGTTAAGCATTGCGCAAACCTAAGCGATGGCGGTGGCGATCGCGATAACAATGTGGATGCCGCACATGTAAATCAATATAGGAAGGCTCACATAAACGCGATATGTGGATTGCAACTAGGTTCCACTGCTGCGTTCGACCAAGCGACTTTTACTGAACTCAGCACGCACCATTTGATCGCAGTATGCCACGATATTTGAATTTTTTTTGTGAAAATATTAACAAAATTCAAATGAACAATTATTTAAAACTTTATACAGCGGATTAATAAAATTAAAAAAAATCCAAATTTTGTACAATTTTTTGCTCAAAGAATACAAAACATAAAAAGCATACAATTTACGGATAAAATTGCTGCCCGGCTCGATTTGAGCCAGATTTATCTACATATGTTACTGATTTTTTCTCACTTTTTGTATGTTCTTTTGACAACTTACTGGCTGAACAGAATGGTGACGCAGACGGAAACGGAGACGGAGCCGGAATAGCTGTCAAAATATTGAATACACGCAAATTCAATGTTGCGAACACAACGGAACGTAGACGCATACGGAACTGCAGACGCAGACGGAAGAGTTCACCAACTTTTAACTTTTCACGTACGGCACTTTTGACGTTTCAATTTGTATGAAGAAAAAAAACAACTTTTTGGGTCGGAAAAAAATATTGTGGTTATTTGTATCGGGAAAAAAATTATTTATTAAAAGGAAAATTATTGGAAACAAAAAATGTGAATTCTGAGCTTCTACACAAGAATATTCTTTTGTTTTTCTTCAAAATACTTTCAAAGCTGTACAGCTCCATTGTGGACATGTAAAAAAAATAACGTACGACACTTTTTGACAGCTCTTCCAGTTCCGTCTGCGGCTTCAGTTCCGTCATTCTATTCTGTTCAGCCAGTTAGGGAATCTAATTTGGAGGTTGAGCTTTAAATGAACAATCTCATCAAACAGCTCTAAATTGGGGGAACAATGAATCTTAAAGTCGCAGTGCAATCACAACCAAAATTTATTCATTCATTCATTCAACATTATAATAGGCGTGTTTTTTTTTTTTTTTTTTGCAAGGACGGAGGAAATTGGTCGGAAAAAAACGACAACTGGGACCAGCGACACCATTAAAATGGTTGCATTATCCATTATTGGGAAATCAATTTTTTTTTTTTTTCAATTCAAAAAATCTTTCTTTTAAAGGCAGAACTATAATAGATGGAACGCAGCTTACGCATTCATACGAAACTACATGAATAACGAAACTACATGAATAAACGCACACATAATTGAGTTTTGTTACGTTTCGTTCATTTTTGCTTTCGGAGAGGAAGATCGCTTCGCGAGCGCACTTTAAGGATTACGGAAGAAAATTGACAGCTAAAGGTAAATTGGTGTAGTAAACTAGTCATGCATTACCCCTTGAACACAATAAGATGTAGCTGCAGCAATAGGAATCGCTTTAGCACAACCTGTCACTAAAATCGCTCATTCATGTAGCAAAGAACGTCTACAATGGTGTAGCGCGACTACATCACGACTAGCTTGAGTAAGAAAGAGAGAGCGTTGAATGATTCCATATATGCTATCTCACGTGCAGCTTGTAGTGAGTAGAAAAGTTAAAGTTGAGTCAACTTTTGCTGCAGCGACTTCTCTTGCTGCAGCTGCAGCTTCACATTGTAGCGCTGTATACTATTTTCGTATCTTTAAACTTTGACAGTGCTAACATGCTGCAACTGCAGCTTCACCATTGTGTTCAGCCAGTTATGGTTAACGTGTGCATTTGACGTTTAGGAAAGAAATTTTTCGTTTCATTATGACATTAGTTTCCGATAGCGTCCACCTATTATAGTTCTACGTTAAATCGGCCGATAAATTTTTCAAGTGATCGGCAATTACACCTATAGCGGTATCGGTTACTTGTACATATGTCTGACAAATTCAATAAAGGTAACAAAATCAAATATATTCTTCTTCATGCTTCAAGATGAACGAATACTGGCGAATTTTTCATCAAAAATATTTCTCCAAAGATGGAAATACAAGAAGCTTATTTATTTTTAGATGAGATGTGTAATGGAGCATAATAGCTTAATTGTTCGTCAAAAATTTTACAAAAAAAAAAAAAAAAAAGTTTGACATTTTTTTGGGTCCAAGTTACTAAAGCTGGCAGATATTCACATATTTGTTTTTTCATATATACAGATTATTTTAGAGCATATGGTAGGTATACGTAGCATCAGGCTTGCCAGATTAGGCTATTTATCGGAAATTGGGCTATCTTTTTCCAAAATTGCCGACAACAATTTCAGTATGACAGCCCAATCATAATTGGGCTATAAATAGCCCAAAGAAATAATATAAATTAAACACTTTTCTCCCTCTAAATATACCCTTATATTGATAATTCGCCCTTGGAGATAGTTCCCAAAAGCAAGAAAACCCTAAAAAATATTCCAAATTTGGAGGAACAATGGAATAAGCTCCCTCAATTTGATTGGAGTCCGATTTTTCTCTCCAAAATTGCAAACAAATTTGGAAGAATTTTAAACTGAATTGGCTCTTAACGTCAAAAATATTTCGGATAAATTAGTTTTCGGGTATTTGGCGTATTTCGTAATACAATTGTTAACTTTGCATAACCAAGAAATCGATTAACTATACTGCATCGCTCGATACAAATATGAGTTTTGCGTATTGATGTTACGGTTTAAAAAATTTGCTGTAAAAATTTTTCAACCTTAGAAGAAATGATAAGTAAATTGAACTAAACAAACGAGGATGACAATGACAATAATTTTGATGAGGATATCACATTTATAGACTGATTTTCAGCAGTTAATCTGATAATAGGGAGCGGGTCAGAACTGGCTATCAAAATCCTGTATGACCAAAATTCTGTTTTTTCTTTTTTTTGAAAATACTGTACGAGCAAAATTTTGTTTTTCAGAATTCTGTATGTCAAAATTCTGTATATAAAAATATCTGTATGTTTAAAATGCTGTAAGTACAAAATTCTGTTTTCCAAAATGCTGGTTATGTCCAAGTTCTATATTTCGAAGCAAAAGTTGTTAACAATATCATTGTTAAGCACGTACAAGTACAAATAGAATTTTTTGCATTTACATTTACAAAAATTCATTCAACTATAACGATCTCTTTACAAACGAGTAAAATACTTATTTGTTACCAACGTTTTATAAATTCTATTTTCGTGAATATATTTCTTTTAAACCTCGATATGTGGAAATTGTAGAATTTAACAATGAAACCTAAAATTCTTCAGCAATATTGGTACAAGTCTGAAATGTTTTATTTGCGAAATTCATTGTAGAATTTGAGTTTCTTAAGGAGGTCATACATTGACATCTTGATATTATGAATTTTAAATTAAAGCTGCAAAATAGCTATACATGAAATTTCGGCCCATTGAAAAATAGCCCCAAACAAAATATGAACATTTTCCCCAAAAATTAATATAAAAGCAATCACAAAAATTGATAATAATTTATGAATTGAAGTCATTTTTTTAGGGCTTCTTTTCATTTTATTAATTTTTCGGTTAAATTTCAGTATGAAAAATGGATTTTTTTCATTTAGTTGGGATAATTTCTCCAATTTTTTTTTTGATTTTGAAAATGGGGTAATTACTCCAATTTTGGGGACATTTATTATATTTTGTTTAGGGTAATTTTTTATTATGATATATGATAATATGTTTAATGAGGCTTGAGTGTAGCAACTTTCCGAAATTTGTTTTCCTTACAATTTAATACAAATTTAGACAGAAAAACTACAAGAAAAATTGTTGTAATATAAGACTTCATTTCATTCAAACTTTCAATGTTCATTCTGTATTTAAGTAAATCTGTATGAGTAGAATTCTTTATTTCAATATTCTGCTTTTCAAAATTCTGTGCGCACTTTTTTACATTTTCAAAACCAATTTTTTTAAATACAGAATTTTGAAAAGCAGAATATTGAAATACAGAATTTTACTCATACAGAATTTTGACCATACAGAATTTTAAAATACAGAATTTTGTGTAATCAGAATTTTAAATTACAGTATTTTGAAATACAGTATTTTAAAAACAGTATTTTGACCCTACAGTATTTCGACCCCAAGCCCTGATAATATTGTCAAATCTTCTTTTTCTTATGAACTAATTTATTTTATTTTTTGTTTGTTTAAAAAAAAATTATTTTATTATATTAATCGTTGTTTTATTTAAATAAAAACAAATTTTGATTGAAGTTATCAGAAATGTTTTTTTTTTATTGGTATTGGGATACTATTTGGGCTACTTTTTCAGCTCTGATTTTGGGCTACAAAAAATTTTAAATTAGGCTATGGAATTAGTTGAAGACGTTGTCTTTATCATGCAATTCTTGTTAAGATTCTTTTAGTTATACATATGTAGGTACATAAGTATTTCAATTGATGTCACTATGTATGTAACAAAAATATAAAAAATATCATTTACTGAATATAAATGCATCTCTCTCTTAATACAAACCAACACCATTTGATTGAATCCTGACACATCAAAATGTCACGTCAGTTCGTTTCGATATCGAAGACACACACTATACCTACCACTCAATTTGCTTAATGGTTGAATAATATGTTCGATTGAGTTAAGATAAGTGCCTTCAACCTTGTATCAGATCCATGATATATAAATAACTTCTCACTCATCACAATATGCATAACATAAACTCTGCCATACTCACATAATTATTCTTATCAAAATTTCATGAAATAACCCAAGTCGAATTTAACACCGACCAAAAGTTTGTTCGTGTCTGTCTTTAAAGTATCAAAATCTAAGCTTCATTTTGAATAAATATAGATACGAGTCGTGTATGTAGATACACCTTAATATATTCATTGACTATGATGGGCTGACAAGGCAAACAATTCTATGTAGGCTTATATGTAAGTATATCCATTTTGCAAGGATGTTTGTCTATTTCTATAGAAATCAACCTGGCCATTAAATTAACCCAATCCTCATTTTGTTGCATCAAGTTAAGAACAAGAAAATCAATATGTATCTTATACCTATGTTTTTTTTTTTGCACATCCTGCCAAAGTCACGTATTCGATCAGATCATTAATCGTTTAGGTCGATTAGGGCTTATCTACCTTTCTATGAGTACATTTTTTTTATGTTAAATATTTTAGTACCTAACCAACCCTTATCACCAAAGCCATCATCATCTCTTACCATCATTTTTCTACTAAATAACCACCATGGCCGGCCTGAGCCGTTTGAGAGCTTTAACTTCGATATAAATCTGTATATAGGTGCTTTTGCCTTTTTTTCTATAGAAATGTTTAACTTCCGTTACCTATACTCGTATATTATAGGGTTCTTCACATTTACCTCTCAAACATTCCTGTTTGCGTGTTGCCAGTTTGCTCCAAAAGGATTGGATACTAGAAAAAATATATCTTTGGATAAAGAAACTGCTTATATAATTACAACAACAATTTGACCCACACTGATAACTTCCCATTGTGGTTCCCTTTGAAAATCGAAACCCGATGTTATTTTGTATAAGAAAATTACCAATTTAAAATCTTCGAAAAACTTATCAGTTGTGCAATCAAGGGAAGGCTGTTTGCTCTAAATATATGCGACACGAAAAATTTCAACAATTATTAGCAGTTTCTTTTGTAGTTTTTTTGGCCTAGAAAAAAAATGTTTAAAAACCTTATTAATTACTAAATTTAGTACTGTATGTAGATTAAAATTGTCCGGGAGTTGATATCATTGGTTGTTCTCGAATTATTCGAGTCGAAAACATTTTTTTAACAATTTTTTGCATTTTTTTTGCAGTTTTTTTGCCTAGAAAAAACCGTCGATTGAATTTTTTTTAAAACCCTTATCGATTACTAATTATAGTACTGTATGTAGACTTAAATTGTCTGGGAGTTGATATCATTGGTTGTTCTCGAGATATTCGAGTCGAAAACATTTTTTTGACAATTTTTAGCATTTTTTTTTTGCAGTTTTTTTGGCCTAGAAAAAAAACCGTTAGTTGAATTTTTTTACAAACCCTCCCGATTATCAACTATGTTAAATGTGTTAAATAAAATTAACCCGAAGTTAATATCTTCTTGTGTTCTCAAGATATTCGCTATTTTTTAACAATTTTTATTGTTTTTTTTAATTAAAAAAAAAATTTATAGGTTGATTTTTTTTAAGTATTACCAATTTTTCACTACTTTCCTATACATAGAATGAAACGATAGCATTATTTTTTCTAGAGATATTCGAGAAACAAGCCATTTTACAACTTTTTTTTTTTTTTAATTACTGTAATAAAAAAAACCGCTAATTGAATTTTTCCGAAAATCCTTTCTGCACGTTATGGCCTTATTGCCTGTAAAATAAAATTTATTTGAAGTCGATATCTCTATGCGTTCTCAAGATATCGTGAATGAAAAAAAGCTTCCGAACGTACGTACACAGACATCTCTCTAAAAATAATGGCGCAAAATTTAAGACGATTTAGTATTATGTTAAAGCATTTTTAGTATGATGCTAGGTTAAAAACAGGCTTTTCCAAATTTTAAACGAGTTAGCATCGTATTATCTCTTGTTAAACTATTTGTGCGTCCTAATACATCGCGCGGTATCCAATGACTAGCTTGCGTAAGTAAGAGAAAGAGAACGATTTATCTGTCCCGTATTTGCACTTTTTCTGATGTTTTTTTTAATTTAATGTTTTTAATATTTTATAAGAAAGAAAGTTATAGCCAACAATATCACTTGAAACACCGATAGTTTTTGAGAAATTTACAAAAAACTGAAATAAGACCACTTTCAACCCCCTTAAAAATTTTAGCCCCGGTCCGAATTTAGGGTAATTTAAAAAAAAAATGCTAATACATACAGATTTTAAAAATTTTATTGGGGTATTTGGTCGTTAGAAAGTTTTTGTGAACCAAAAGCGAAAAATTAATGACTCTTAATTGTCAAAATTGTACGGATGTAAACTTACATAGATTAATGAGCATTGCGAAATATTATGTTATTTTTCATGATAAGAAATTTCAATTTCAGTTGACATGTGACGGTTTCTTCCGCACAAAAAATAAAAATATGTTTAAGGGGCCCCATTTAAGGCTCCTGACAGTGTTGTCAAACACCTTACATTCCAACCATGCTTACCATCTTTTTTATAAAAAATAACTTCCAACTTAAGTTCCATTTTATTGCTCAGACTTTTCTCAATTTGTAATTTATGTTCCTCCTTCGTTTCGGGCCCGTATAGAAAATGGCATGAACATCCTGTAATGAAAGTTAAGGATTGTTTTTGATATAAAAAACCAAAGAAAAAAGAACTAGAAAAAACGACACGAAATAGCAAACAACAACAAAAAAAAAAGTAAAAACAAAACTTTCTACCATGGTAGTCAAGCTTAACTCGAAAAACGGTAAAAAAAAAAATAAAAATAAATTAAAATAGAAAATAAAAAAGAATTGACAAAGCTTAAGATATAGCTATGTATGTAGAAAAAAAGTATCTGCCGAAAAATTCATTTAAATTGGATTTTGAAAAGTTTTACCTTTTTGCATTATTTGGGCCCGGGAATATCCTGTTAGCTCCACGAAGCCATCCGAACAATAAACGATTGGATTGCCATTTGCTTGAGCATTTCCCAGCACAAAATTTGAATCTAAAAAATGAGATAAGAAAATTATATTTTTTTTGTAGATTTAGTTTTAGAAAACAGGATTCAATCCTTAATTTTGAATGGGATTTAATTAAAAAAAAAATCTTAAAGGATTTATAACGATTTAAACTTAATGGGTCCTACCAATAATCAAATTTAATTATACGACCTAAATATTTCTGTAAAATGGACGATAATGGAATGGGCTCTAAATAATAAACCGTGCATTGTATTATCTAAATATTAACGTGGACTATAAATAATTAACCATATATCGAATTGACTCCAAAAACTTGATAATATAATTTATGGTTAATTATTTAGGATCCATAACGTTATGGTTAATTTCACTGCAATATTTAAGTCATAACTATATTTGATTATTGGTTAGGGGGTGACCCCAGCGCAGTGAAAGTAGTGCTTGATTGCTAACCTGGATGTGTGGGTTCGAGCCCCAGTCTAGGCAGCATTCTTTTCTATATTCCTTCAACTGAACGCCACCCCTGGGATTTAATGAGATAATTAAAACCTTATTTCTCAGTCCACTGTGCCAACAAAAATCTATCCTATCCTTCTATTCCTTCTAACATTGCCTAATTTATAAGACCCTAGGTCTTACTGGCATATATATGTTTGTGTTGTATTTTTAAGGCCCAATGCCAATAACTGATGGTTTATCTAATTTAAGTAGATTATCTTCCAAACAATTATGCACGGGAAAAGAATCTATTAAAGAGCACTAAAAAATTGATGTAGATGATATAAATCTATAGGTTTCTTGAAAATGTCAATCCAGGAACTTATTCTTCTTTCAATCCATAGAATTAAGGATGGATTCTATGTAGAATGTGGTGATAGTTTGTGTGTGTGATTATAATTACCGAAATCTGAATGACAGAAATGCACAATTGGAAATAAAACAGGTTAATGCGGTATAATATGTATGTTTTGCTTTGTACCATATCCAGTTTTTTGTGTCCCACATGTATGAGTAAACTTTTCAGTACCAAAATATAGGAGGTTGGACACACGTTCAAAAAGTTGACTTTTAAGTAAATTAATATATCTTCTAAACGTTTCAATTAAATACTTTGAAATGTGGTGGGTAAACTCGATATAAGGTGGACTTTAGGCAAACAAATTACAAAAAAAAAATCCTCAAACAGTTTTGGAATACCAAGTAAAGTACGCAAACATTTAACTTCGTTTTCTTCGAAATAGTGACAATGGGGTAATGTTACAAACCAGTTCTCGGGCGATGTAATGTAATTTAAAAGAGTACATAATCCATATACACCTAACGCTTGGTCTATGGTTTAAGCCCATGTTTTGGGAAAAGGATTTTCAAATAACAGTCCAGTCAAAATAGAAAAAAATAAAGTGAAAATTTCGCATCTTGCTGAAAATTGGTAGGTACGGAACAGACCTTTATTTCATCATTAGAAATATGCTGTCAAAGGTCACTATGCAGGCTTTTCCAGAAAAAAAAATCATACCATTTAACAGTCATATGCGACAAAACCTATATTTTTGACTGTTTACTGATTTTTGAAATCGTAATTATGTACATTAACTTGTAAATGATCGCTCAGACAGAAAAAGTATCAACACTATTTTTGTAGAGAATTGTATGTTCTACAAACTGAAAATGATATATTTACCATCAATAGGTGCCATCAATTAAATGCCAAAAATGACAACCAATATATTTGACTTTTGACAAAATTTTTAAAATGATGAGCTTGAAGCTTGAATGTAGTCTTGTGGAGGGACATATAATCTGAACACTTTTGCATAGGATACTTTTTGATACCTATCATTTACCGTTTAAGAGTTACATGCGAAAAAACGATATTTTCGACACTTTTGTGTCTCCGATATCTTCTAAATGACTGCGCTTACATGAGAAAAAAAGTGTCTTAATAATTATTGTTTTTGTTGAGAATTTTTCGATCTACAAACATTACCTGAACTACTTTTCGATAAACCTACCGTTCCAAAGTTATATGTTAAAAATCTATATTTTTGACATATAACCTGTTATAACTTTTTTCTGACACTCGGATTAATTGGGACTTTTAACGTTATGTTCTTAATGATGAAATAAAGGTCAGTACCAATTTTCAGCAAGATGCGAGTTTTTCCGAAGTAATATGCCTTATTAATCATACATAGACCAAGCACCACTATAAGCAGTCTGATGATTGGCCTGGCAGCCACACAGTAATTTCTTTCTATGGACCAAGTGGAAAAATTCCATAGATAAAAATTAAACGGATGGACCAGTCTTATTAAAATTTATTTTATTAAATTTGACTGAATGAGAAAAGTTCTCAATATTGTACAAAAAATGATCAATCTGACTCCTCCCCAGCCCCCCGCCTGAATTTCTGTAAATTTGACTTAAAATGGAAAAATAAAATTTTAAAAATCAACTAAAGTAAATAAAATGATGTGCTATGTTTTTTTTAAGAAAAAATTTAATTATTTTATTTGCTTTTTAAATCAAGTTCTTTAAATGAATAGTTTTCGAGAAATTAAATTTCAAAGTCAATTTTTTGAAAAGAAATTGTGAATTTTTTTTTCAAGTTGAATTTTTCAAAATTTTACATGATTAAGTGCCATTGTTTTTTTAATATTCAATGCTGTTATCAATTTTTAGTCAAAAACTAAAAACCAGATGTACAAATCTTTTTTTTTGTTTGTTTTGTTATGTTTATACCAAAAAAAAAAAAAATACAAATCATAATTAAAACGGTTTTTTTGAGAAAAATTATATTTTGTTTTTTAAATTTTTCAAAAACCAAAGAAAGAATTTACATCTGGTTTTCAATATCTGACTAATTTTCCCAACACTTTTTTCTTTCAAAAAATTAATCGCTCTGACACTTTTTAATTAATTTAATCGCAACCAAAGCTCAAATGCAACTGGAACAATCATATTATTGAACAATTATTATGTAAACAACAAATTTAACCTAAATAGCTGTGATATCAGCAACGGTAATACCAGAAGTCTATTTCAGATGGTGTTCGAAAAACACATGTTGGTTACACTTAAAAGCTTATTACGGCGAAAATGATCTTTTGTTTTTACATGACAAACCGTTATACCTGTAGTAGTCCGTGTCGTAATGGTTAGTGCGATAGACTGTCATGCCAGAGGTCTGGGTTCAATACCAGCCGCTTCCACCTTAAGTTTTTTTCCGGGCTACTGCCTCTTGCGAGAAAGTGACAAATCCTCCAAGAGTATCTCTTGTCATAGAACAGTGCCGCTCACCTTAGCCGTTCGGATTCGGCAATAAACTGTAGGTCCCCTCCATTCCTGCAGACACGCACACAGGAATGGTTGAGAGTTGTAAGTCGCTGGGCCCTGGTTTTTCGTGAACCGTTTGTCCCACCAAATGTATTTATTTTAAACAGTATTGGTCTTAAAATAGTCTTAGAGTTAACAGTTATCAACCTTAAGCATCTTTTGTTTAGGCCATTAAATAGCAAGAATAAATCGTTTTAGAGGTAGCTCCAGATATGAGCCATATGTTTAAAATTTGTTGATCAATTTAAGAAAGGGTAAATCTTATAATAAGGCTAAATATGTCATTGATGAGGTGAACACTTTTTCTTCAAACAAAAATTGTCCTTTTAAAAATAATAGGCATATACAAACTGCTAAAAAAAAACCGTTATTTTCGAAAAATGAGAAAGAAGAGTTTTGGGTTAACTTTATTGCGAATCTAAATCACATAAAAATAAAAAAATAAGTGATTTCTTTAATTATATTTACCTATGTTGATTTAAAAAATCATATTAACTCTATTTTGCAATTTTTTTCAACATTTCGGGTTTTTTTCCAACTAGAGACCACAGTGAGCCGTAAAAACTTGGTGGTAGCTCACTTAAGTGACCTTCTTCAATACAAAAAACATCACCAAATTTGTATATTTATTTATTTCAACTACAGTAAAATTAAAGGAACATATAATATTTGAATGGGTTTTTGTATGATAGCGCATTACACTCTTAAAGGTTGGAAGGCTTTCACACCATCATAGTATATTAAAATTGAAAAAAAAAATTGTTAAAAATCGAAATCGAAAACCCGAGAAATAAACAATGTAACATTTCTAAATATTTGCATTATTTTGAAATATCAAATTTTAGTACATACCATTTTTGGGCAGTATATATGTATACTTATTTAGTCAAAACAATTCACAATTATTTACTTTATAACCTCAATTTCAAAAAATTTCATCGACCTGTTTTTAGGGTAAAAACTGAACAATACTAAGATGAAGAAAAACAAGTTCTGTACCCACACACCATACACACACACAACTTGTCAGTCTGAATATTAGATTTTATTAATTGCATCACGATTTTGAACAAATTTAATTTTTAATTTTATCAGACTCTAAACAGCTTATCCTGAATAACCCACTAATAAATCAATTCAATAGCTTCATTTTATTAAACAAATACGAATGTATAGAATCTAAAAATAATTGTGTGACACTAAAAGACATGAATAATGTTTAGCTCAATCACGCACATCACATTTGTATGATTTGGTTGCATAAATTGAAAAAGGATGTTGATTTATTTCTTTCTTTTTTTCATACCACATACATAACATGATTTCCGCGTCTTTCAGCTCATGAAATGCTGACAATAATAACAAATGAGGGAATAATTTCGTTTTATTTTATTCCTCACAATCATATACCATTCATTATTAGGTACCTATTTTCAGTTATTTTTAAGTATTTTTTTTTTAAATTGAATTCCTGAATTATATACATACAAAAATGCATGCGGCTATTCGATTGACTATGAAATATTACCAGATAAAAATATTGATTTCTATTTATTAGTGCAATAATAAGAAGCCCATTTATGCACTTTTAAAAATTCACAAAAATTCTTTTAAAAAAAATAATAATATTAGCTTTATTTATAACAAACAGTGCAAAAATTGGCTTGCCTTTCTGTATTTCTGTAGAATCCCGAATTGTGAATTTATGGAATACAAATTAAGAGTGCGGTTGTACCCATCAGTCAAGTTCACGGCACTGAACCATTTTACAGGAACCATTTCTAGCGATTTTCGACACCTATCTAACTTCAGAATCAGTAAACTCAGAAACTTAAAACTCGCCATAGTTGCCAATCTGAACTTCCACAAATCCCCCACTCAACTTCTTAAAGGCCTTCCACACTATCCCACTGAGTATTAACACATGTCAAAAAAGTTGGAAGTAAATCCTGTATAATAGTGTGGAAACAAAATATAAAATTTCATCCCACACGACTTGACAATCCATCTCACACAATTTGACATCTGTTAAAACATACAAATTTTTAGAATTGGTTCTAAAACCATCACACATTCTATCCCACTTGGGGGTTTGAGGTTATGGTGATTTGTTTGGACGCCAAGTGTGGAAGCAAAATATGAAAATATTTTCTTCACACAAATTTGGCAGTCGTAAGTAATTCTATACCATACTTTTTTTTGACATGTGTTATTACTCGATGGGATAGTGTGGAAGGGCTATTAGCGTTATTGGTTCGTAAGGAAGTCAAAAATCACTGACATATTATATGATCGAAATTATGGATTAAAGTTCTGCTTTGTGCATACACAGAAAAAAATCAAGAAGTTTTTTCCATATAGGGGGCGTGGTATACGCCCACTTTCTCAGAATTGTTATCAATTATATGGACTACTAATGATTGTTGTAGAATGACGAAATTTGTTAGACAGTTATGGCTCTCAGGTGCATGCAAAAATTGAAAAATTAAGATTGCAAAAAGGAGTGAAATAACACCAACAAAATGTTTTAAACAAGAGCCAAATTCTCCTGTGTACAAAAAATCCTGTGCGTAACAATTCAGTTGTGAAATAAGCAATTATCTACAAGTACCCCAAGCTCTAGAATATTTCGGCGTCGTTTTTCGATAAATGATTTTCTTTAAACGACGATGGTTTAATATCACTTATTTTAAGTAGATTCATATTGAAAAAAAGGTGATTTCGTTCAAAATTTCCAAATTCAATTCAAAATAATCTCATTTCCCATACAAATTCAAATTTCTAAATGAGGTAATTTCGTAAAACCTTTATGAACACACCCAAATGGAATCCATTCAAAGTGGAACCCATTCAATGAAAAAAACAACATATACAATGCTTCTCCCAATTTTTAGTCAAACAATAAAAACTAAATTCTTAATTAACTTCGAGTTCTTGAGTAAATTTAAAATAAAAAAATCTTCTTTACAACTTATTCAGTGTAACAGAATCCTTGGAGCAACAAAATAACGTATTAAAGTCGAATTTAAGGAAACCCTACTTTTGTTACTTTCAAATTTCTCAAAAACTAGAAGACATTCAAGCATCAATCATTATCAGACTTTGTCGCAGAAAATTATGTCTAATTTAAAAATTTAATGAACCTCAGAATGCGACAACAAAAATATGCTTTTGCACGGGGATAATATGTTAATTATTTTACAAATTCTCCCAGCGTTTAGCTAAAACTGGGAATATTCTAATAGAAAGTATACAGCCTTAAATGGGATGGATAACGAATTTGTAAGTCCAAATTAATAATAGTTTAAAAAAATCATAATTCGTATAAATTTTATATTTTTTTTAGCGACAGCATTTTTGCCTCTCATTATCTCGATTTCAGCAATTATTTATTTCATAATTATATAGATTAATAGAACTACCTACTTTAAATTTAATTAATTGACTGATTTATTGTTATAATGTATAAAAATAATTCATTTACTTCTCTTTGGAAAGAAACCACCACAAAGAGATAAAATATGCATGTTGTATGATTAATTGTCAATTAAATTCCATAAATCAATTGTTTAAGGAACCGCACATTTATTCAATTATGTATTGATTTTTATTTTTGCCGAACTCTGTGTTAATTGTTGGTTTCAATTAATTATTGTTGTGATATATATTAAGATATTTAGCATAATTGATTTATTTAAATATGCAGACCAATTAATTGGTATTTAGGTACATATAATTTTTAAAGGTAACCAGCAAATAAAATAAATCGTAGAAATTGAAAAATTCAATAAGTACAATCGATAACTGGTATAAAATTTCATATAAAATTCGCACGACACTCCTTGAAAAGGGGATAGAACTTGTGATTAGTTGTCACGCAAAAAAAAAAAAAAAAACAGAAAATATCGCACGACAAAATTAAAACTGTCACAATTAATTAATTGCTGACCACCTGCGAGGGTGCTTGGCTAACTTTTGATATCAAGTTAGTTTTTGACAATTTTGCAAAAAAAAAAAAACATAGAGCGACAAATTAAAAATTTTCACAACTAATTCACGGCTAATTATAAAGCAGTAAAATATTCACAATACGCAACTTTCATACCCCTTCCAGTCCAGAGGCTGCTTCCCTAAGTTCACACCAACATAGAAAAAGCAGCAAACAAAAAACATTGCTTAATGGCTATTAAGCAATAAACTCTTCGATAAACACGTTTTTACTCCTTTTTGAGGTGCTGCTTCGCTAAGTTGATATCAACTTCGCAAAGCAGCAAAACAAACTTATGTCGTTTTCCGTTGGTCACTCCTAGCACTCTTTTTTCACTCCATCCACACTCCAAAAACCTTCCATTGGCTGTTCGGAGGGATGATTTAGGAGTGTTTTTTCACTCCGTATTTCATTTAAGAGTGCTAGGAGTGCACTCTGAAAACACACATATTTTTAAAAGTATGTGTTGGATTAATTGTTAAAATAGTAAATGCTTCTTCTTGAGATGTTCTGGAATTGAAATTATTGAAGAATTCATTTTAGTTTTTACTTCTACATATACACATATTACGGAAGAGAGTTTTTCATATTCCATTGGAATCAAAAAGGAGTGAAACATCGAGCGATAAATTCGATAACGGATTAATAATCTTTGGATCGGCGAATGTTGTTTCGCTAACTTAACAATCGTTAAATAAATTGTGGATTGAAAATTTTGAATTTTAGCTAGTTTAACTAAAAAAACTTTATACTAAGGCCCACTTGCACGAAACAAACTTATAAATACATAAAACATGGAGATAATTATCAATTGCGATATAAAAACTATAATATTGCAAGTTTTGGATTCGAAAAAAAAAACAACCAACTCGAGATTTTGATCAAACTTGACAATTCCGTCCGTATGTGTATTAGCCTACAGCCTTAACCCATGGGATGATTTTACTTAAACTTGTTATGTAGTGTTTTTAGACCATTCCCCCGACACAATTTTTTCATTTTCTTTTTAGGACCAAAAATGACGGTACCTGCCATATATTTTTTTTAGCATTTTTGGAAAATCTTATTTTCCTCAAAAATAACTCGACAGATTTTTCTAAAAAAAAAAAAAACAATAAATTTTATTAGGTATACTACCTTTTTGTGAAAATAAAATTTCCAGAAAATGGTTTTAAATGGAACCTCCCATAGAATCATTTTTTTTTTATTTTCGTTTTTCTCGAAAAGGAATAAGCTGATTTTGATCATTTTTTTTTTGAGAATCTTTTAAAAAGTTCAAATAGTATATATAGCATACCAAATTTTTCACAATTTTTTTTTTATTTTAAAAAAAAAGTAAATTTTTTTTAAAACCATTTTTTTCGAAAATGACTCGATTGATTTTTACGAAACTTGGCACTGAGCGGTTTTTTAACATTATCTAGAATACTTTTAGCAAAATTTTTTCTTATAGTCAATATTAACGGTACCTTTCATACAAATGTTAAAAAACTGTAACAGAAAATCTAAATTTTCTCGAAAACGACTCCTACGATTTTGATAAAAATTGTTCTAAATATAAGTTTACCAATATTAGTACGGTCTATCATTAATCAGAAACAACTTACAGTTGTAAATAAATGAAAAAAAAAGTCTCAAAAATATAAAAAACGTGCGCGTTTATATTATTTCTTAAAATATAATATTCTTTGTTGCAAAACTTAAAAATTTAAACTTCACATAAATATTGTTAGATAGGTAAATGAAGAAGATGAAGAAATTTATAAAGAATTACTTTAGTTTAGGTGGAGTGATTGAATGATGATGGATTTACATATATCTTCATCTGCAAACATCAAGAAAAGTAGAGCGGGATAGAGTGATACCAAAAAACCGAATGTGTGAAAGAGCACCACCATGAAGATGAACATGTTCGTCTTCGTTATAATCTTCGTCTGCGTTCCTATGATCAAGATCTCTGCATTTTGTTCTTCTCTCTCTATCCAACAAACACGCATTTTATATTTTGTATCCCTTATTTTTTGCAGAACTTGCATGAAGATACATGTAAATCCAGCATGAATTTCAATTATAAAAAACTCAAATGACCTCAATTGATATATTGTTATGAAATGTTAATATGGAAAGCAGAATGAATAAAATTTTATGTTACTTAATATTGATTGCCGGTATTTTTAAAAGCAGAATTTCGACCCGCTGCGCTCCCTTATAGAAGAAAATTCTTTGGAAGATAAATTAAAATTAAAAAAAAATAAAATCTACTAATAAAAAAAATAAAAAATAACTTTTTAGTAATATTTATTAAAATACTAGCAGACCCGGTAGACGTTGTCCTGCCTATAAACCAGAGTTGTAAAAACTGCAGTCTTTTCGGTACTGCAGTTAATTGACTAAAAAGACTAATTTCATGAAGTCTTTTAACTTACAAAAATACTTTAACTAAAATCGAGCAGTCAGCAGTCGGTACTAATATTCCGACTGTGCAGTTAAATAAAAAAGTTAATTAACTTTAAGTTAATTAACTGCAGTACTTTTTAACTGCTTTTAGTCTTTTTAGTCAGTAAAAAGTCTTTGTACTGCGATGATTTAACTTTTTGTCAGCAAGTCTTTTAACTACAGTCAATTAACTGTAAGTCTTTTAACATTTTGTATAGTCTTTTAACTAAAAGAAACAGGATGGAATAAAAATAAAAGAAATTTAAAAGAAAAAAAAGTTAAAAAGTTAAAGTACTATCATCATCAGCTGATGATGATAGTACCTCTGGGAATGGGGGGGGGGTCCCAAAGGTACAAAAATCGAAATCTAAAACGTGATAGCAGCACGTCTGCCGCTTTGATATGTTTTACTATATAGTTTCCGTTATTCAAAAATACTAATGGCAGACATCTGCTGCAGTACCTACACGGAATTTTGAAACAAAGACCACAAAAATCTTTTAAAAAAATTACGTTATTTTTTGGAAGTGAAGGTCTGAATGTTTAAAGTCTTAATTTTCATAGACTATTAAATAAAAAAAATGATTGGCAGACACCTGATGTAGGACCCACCTTTTTACCAGAATTTTGAAGAAATAAAAGTCCTTCAAAATTTTCAAACAAGATTCAGTGCTTCTTCCAAATGACAAAAAGTTACTTTCTTGAAAGCAATGGGGCATATTTATAGATGTTGTTTAAGCTGTTGCTAGGCAAGGCTGGAGTTTGTCTAATGAATTTCCATAAGCTAAGCTCCAGTTTTGCTTAGCAACAGCTTAAACAACATCTATAAATATGCCCCAATATGTGTAGTTTTTACATATGTTAAGCTCTATGGACTATCACACACGAGAGCAATTCAACCTGGGAAAATAGAAGCTTGTAGGCGAGGGAGTTGATAGTAGTTCAAATTTGTCATTCCGCTGACAACAAGGAATAATATTTTGCCCTTTTTTTTCCGTACTCTTCACCTCCCGCGCCTACAAGCTTCAATTTTCCCAGGTTGAATTGCTCTCATGTGCGTGATGGTTAGTGCGATTGACTGGTTCGATCCCCAGTCTTGCCACCTTATTATTTTAAAAATAAAAACGGCTACTGCATCTGCGAGGAATTGACAAAACCTCCAAGAGTATCTCTTGTCATAGAAAAGTGCAGCTCACATTAGCCGTTCGGATTCGACAGTAAACTGTAGGTCCCCTCCATTCCTGCAGACACACACACAGGAATGGTTGAGAGTTGTAAGTCACTAGGCGAAATGTTCTTCATGAGCTGTTGAACCATCAAATGTATTTATTTAACCTATTTAGGAGTTAAATTTTGGAAAATTTCTTAGACAGAAAATACCGAACATAATGTAAAAAAAATCAAGCAAATCCACCGGGCCGTTCGTGAGTGATGAGGTTACAAACGAAAAACATTTCATTTTTATATATATAGAAGATAGAAGATATTGTTTTTGAAAGCTTTTAAAGGGTGCAATTGCTTTTAATGTCCAACAAAAAACTTAACATGTTATTTGTTTTATGTAAAAATTGCATTATATCGCTTACGGTAATTTAGTGGAAAGGGTTCAATAAATGCTCAAAATGTTTAATAAAACCCAAACAATTAACCACAATTTAGCAGAGGTAACCAAATCAAAGTTAAAAGGTTTCTATTTTGAGAAAAATCAATGCAATAACTTCAATCAATTTTTATTTCATGACGATGACGTGGTGGTAAGTAAAAATTCGATCATTATCACTTAAGTAAAATAAAAAAAAAAACATACATCAAAATGATATTAGAATATGCATTTTCATTTTCTGTGAATCAGAAGTTTTCGTTCAATGGTTGTTCATTCAATATGTTGGTTTTAAGCTTGACGGTTGTAATTGTTCTTCAAGGATTTCTTGTACAATCCAAGTCTGTTCTACCAGAAGCAGTTAAATACGCAGTTGCTAGTTCTTTCAATAAAACCGCTGATCTTGTTCATGTGGCTATTGAAACTGACTACGATGAGAACACTATAGGATTTCTTGACGTAGTTGACAACTTTCTCGTGGAAAATGATTGGCCATTCCTTATTCAAATTGATGTCAACAATAAAGACGGTCAGTCCGTTAGTGACTATAATCTATGGTTTATCGACTCGTACGAAGCTTTTCGGTGAGTATATATGTAGCTTGAACAATACGACTTTACACAAGATCACACAACGAACTAAATTTTTTTATTTCGAGGCGTCTTCTACCATGGATCAGAAACTATCACAGAGACTCGCAGCTTTTTCATTTCATTAATCTAAAATGCTCCAACACCGAATTCCATTTGTATGTGATACAGAAAATCTTCTCAGATTTCTTAAGGCTAATGCTAGCAAACGTCAACATTATAATCGAGACTGATCCTGGGGAAGTTTCGTTTTATACCTTCTATCCGTATCAGGAACTCGCATGCCGGTCAACAAAACCTGTTATGATATTCCAGTTTAATGGAGAAACAGTGCAACACTCTGACGTTTTGTTTTTTTCGCCCAAGGCTAACAACTTTCATGGATGTCCTCTTCGAATTAAAGCCCCTCTACTTCCCAATTCGGAAAACAATGAGGTACTTCGTACAGAAACATTTATTGTCAATGAGATGTCATCTAGACTGAATTTTACTAATGACATCGTCCACGTATTAAAGTCAGAAATGTTTATGCTCAATAAAAATTCTAGTGGACCTCATCAGTCGGTTTGTAACTTAATTTTTTATCAAATAATCTATGAATTATTAATATTTTTATTTTACACAGATAGAAAAAGGGGAAATTGATATGTTTTACGGTTTAATTCCAAATAATGCTAAAGTAAATCATTTTCTTTCAAAGAGTGTACCGTACATATTGGTGCCGGTTGTAATTGCTTTTCGTTATCGCCCGAATGTTCTTCAAAGATATTTTTGGCTTTTCATTTCGTTTGATTCTTCAACATGGGCCTGTATTTTCTTGTCTTTCATAATTATCACTGGATTCATATATTATGTTAAAAGAGCTAAAAGATTTTCGAGCGTTGTGCAGCTCCAAAACGTCGGATTCATGGACATGTTGGCCGTTTCCATTGGAGGATCAGTCGGGCACTTGCCAAAGTAAAACTTCCTACGGTTTGCTTTTGTAGTACTAAGTTTGGGAGCTTTAGTTCTTCGCACAGCCTATTTGGGTAAACTGTTTGATGTATATCGTGGAATAAGCATGGCACAACAACCTCGAAGTTTTGAGGAGTTGTTAGCCGAAAACTACTCAATTTATGCACACAGCTATTATGCATCAGTTATTAATGAATTGGTTGATATGGAAAATATTCCTTTTAAATCATTAAGTAAAGCAGAGTATAAAATTATTGTTTCCGACCCTGACAAGCATAATGCAATTTTCGCATCACTCTTATATATTCATGCATCTTCAACTCAGAAGGAACGTAGAAATTGGATCATTAAAACAATTTTTAGAGAACAAATATGTATGTTTTTCGGACAACATTCAATCATTCTCCCGCAAGTAAATGACATTATTGAGAGATTGGAGGAAGCTGGTATCTTACATCATTTGAGGAAAAACTATGAAAATATAAATGATATTGCATCTTCATCGAAGGAAATTGAGAATGAGCAAATGCCTTTAGATTTTGAAAGGTTTTCGTTTGCATTTTACTTGTTTATTGGATTGAATGCATTTGCATGCTTAGTATTTGCTGTGGAGTTAATGTGGAATAAAATAACTAAGATGTTCTCTTAAAACAACATAATACAATTAATGGGTTGTTCTCATTATGATTGCCTTTATGGTAAAACCTAGAGCAAAAGATATATCTATTATATTTTTATGTATCTATCTATACGTATTAATATAAGAAACTTTTACTAACATTTAAATGTTATAATATTTGTGACAGGCTTCGTAAAATTACTTATATATATTTGCTTTGTGTTACACAGTTATAAACTTATTTGCAATAAATGTTTTAACTTGTTTGCTGATTTACTTATTTTCATTTAATTTATTTTTAAGACGTCCTTATTAGAGGTCCATTAAGCTGGGTCCACCACAATGGAACGGGCTTATTTGGGGCTAATTTAGTATCTAATCCCGATGGACCCCCAAATTCCTTTCACCGTTTAGAGAGTAAAAACCGATTTGATGACGTCATAATGCCGTCAAGCTGGGTCCACCATAACCTCCCAATACAGTATTTCAAAAAACCAATGATGCAGAAATTAGGGGCTAATTTGGAGCTAATTTAGTACCCCAATTCCGAAGGAGCCCCAAATTCCCTTCACCGTTTAGAGGACTAAAACTGAGTTCATGACGTCATCAAATCAGTTATTGCCCTCTTAACGGTGAAGGGAATTTGGGGTTCTTCGGGATTGGGGTACTAAATTAGCCCCTAATTCCTGCATCATTAAATTTTAGAAATTGTGTATTGGGAGGTGTGGTGGACCCAGCTTGACGTTAAGCTGAGACCAACACAAGCTTTAGGGTGAAGGGAATTTGGGGCTCTTTCGGGATTGGTGTACTAAATTAGCCCCTAATTCCTGCATCATTAGCTGAGACCAACACAAATTTTAGGGTGAGTGGAATTTGGGGCTCTTTCGTAATTGGAGTACTAAATTAGCCGCAAATTAGCCCCTAATTCCTTCATAGTTAGATTTTTAAATTTCCGTTGTGGTGGACCCAACTTGACGGACTTCCTTATTAGGTAAAATGAGATGAACCCTGGACCAAGTCCAAAACTACCTATATGTGAATAACTCATAAATAAGCCATTTTTTTTTTTTTTTTTTTTTTTTCAAAAAACATCAATTTTTTAGCAAAAATTTAAAACGCAGGCGTTCTTACAATCACTTTGGTCATTAAAGGCACAAAGTTCAATCAAAATCGTTAAAGTTATTTTTGAGCAATAACAAAAATTTTAAATTTCTCTAGGGAATCACATAAAAATGCTTCGTACCGAATTTGAAACTAATGCCGGTCCACTCAATTCTGGTTACCACCTGGAAACTTTTTTCTCACAAAACAATCTGCCATAGACCAAGTAAAAAACGGAAGCCAAAAAAGTTGACTCGCTCGGTAATTTTTCAATTATCCAAGTTTGTTTGTGGATTGCAAGCAAATTTCAGTCATTTAAATGAACTACCTATGTGATCTACATAACCATTTTGTCGTATTGACTAACCGTCACCTTAAGCCAAACTTACATAATCATTATGTCAGCTAAATGACTGGCAACATGTTATCCGTTTTAATTTTTGGAATTTCCTTTTTCAACAAAAATATGTTTCCTTTTCAAACATCACGAATCTAATGAGCCCTATATAAAAGAATGACCTCTTGACAAGTTAACAAAGGTCATCGAATTTTTAAACAATTCAATACCCTTCATTGGTTGTCATTCAAGAAGTTTCACCCTCATATCTTTTTTATCTATCCTTATTTGAACACTATGTATCATATAGAACTTCCAGCTATATGCAACCCATCTCCCAAGTAAAGTTAGTATAGTGCGGTGAACCTCTTCGCCTTTCCAAAACTGAGCATTGATAAATTGTGGAAATTCTCTCCATTCTCAGTTTTTTATGTCAGTTTTGGTTTTCCGATAAAAGAAAAAGTATCTTTTCAGAGTCTAACTGAAAGTTTTTTTTGTAGTTTTTTTTCTAAAAAATCTTTATACGTAATATTATAGTCTTAGATCTATGGCCATATAATCAGCACTGTAGTTAGTATAGGAGTCTTTGAAGAATACAGTTCAAGATTTTTAACAATTGAAGGATGGAACTCTGATTAAAGCTGAATGGTTCATTAAATTGAAAAAATGCAGGCGATAAGTCCTTGGGTTGGTATAGATATTTTGTTTTTTAAATCTAAAAAACTTTTTCCCATCATCCCCATAATAACGCCTTGTTGATAAAAGAATTCCTGTATCTTGCACAAGCAGAAGGGATTTTTATTTGAACTTATAATGGTTAGTGATTTGTCGTAATCTCTACTTTCCCTTTTTTTATATTCTTTTCGTATAAAATTGGAAAAAAAAATTTAAGAGCATAGATATCCCCAGTCCTTTCGACCATAATTTTAAAGTCAAAATTGATTAAGCAATTAACCTTCTTTTGAACAAAGGGAACATTTTTGTTTTAATGATTTTTAAATTAAGGAAGATGATCTCCCATCAAGCTGAACCAAAATTTACAAAAATAATCGAAGAAAGTTCAATTAAATAATTTCAGGAAAAGCATAGAAGTTTTACCAGTTTTGTTTAAAATTAAGCTTCTTAAGGCAGGATCTGGACCAGATTATAACATAGCATGGGTGAAAAAATAAAAAAAAAATTGAAAAAAAAAAAAATATCATGTTGACAACGGGGGGCGTTGGCTATCTGCAATCGACACTCGACATCAGAATATTTAAGTATTCAAAATCTATCAATATGGTTGCCTTAAGAAGCCTATAACTTGAGCCTTATTCATAAACAAAAAATGGTTATTTCAGCTCTTGTGTTCAGCGAAACTTCACCATGGAATAATTAAAAAAAAAAAACTCTACACAATTTTATAGTCCTTAGCCTTAGGTACTTGATTGCATATTGAACAATATTTTTGAAGATCTTGTTTTATCGAATTTCTTTTTAAAGAAAAGAGGCTAAGTTTGACCCACGCTGATAACTTCCCTTTCAAACTCGACACCCGATTTTATAAGAAAATTACCCAATTAAAAATCTTCGAAAAACTTATCAGTTATGCAATCAAGGGAAGGCTGTTTACTCTAAATATATGCGAAACGAAAAATTTCAAAAAAAAATTAGCAGTTTCTTTTGCAGTTTTTTTGGTCTAGAAAAAAATTTTTCACTACGTCATTACGCATAGAATGGAACCAGGCCGAAGTCGATAGCATTATTTTTTCTAGCGATATTCGAGCAACAAGCCATATTAAAACTTTTTTTTTAAATTACTGTAATAAAAAAAAAACACTTTCACGGTCGGCAGGCCGATCATCGGTCTCCTTTAGTGGTGCTTGGTATGTTCAAATTTATTTGAAAAACTTTTTGCCGTCATTGAGGCTCGAACCATAGACCAAGCGTCCCGGGCGAAGTTCACTACGCACTGCGCTACTGAAGGTCTCGTGATCATGTCGATCCAGTGTAGGTTTTATTGTTTGACAAATTGCATTTGAATCAACTAGCATTTTAACTAGCAACATAACAAGCTTGTTGTTATGTTCCTTGGGGTTCTTTCTTATTTAATTCTTGACCAGCGTCAAATCTTTCATACAATCTCCCTCCTCATTATGTTCAGCAAATTGCTGGCTTATAAAACGAGTATGGAATGGAGAAAAATAAAAGAACCCGAAAAATATGCGAAAGTAAGGTTCCCATAATTTTATTTTAAATGTTAAGCTACGATTTTCTAGACAAAACATATAGATATCCGAAGATTTGTTTTATAATAATAAATTCTATATATACTTCTGAAATAAATCAGCCAATGAGAAAACTTAGCATTATTTAATTAGACTTGTTGAATTATTTGCGTTTCGTCCCGGCGACGAGTCCATAAGTGTGATCTCCGGGATGAAACGCCAATTTTTATGAACTAAAAGCCGTTAAAAGCTATTTTGAATTATGCATATAAGTAGATATCATATTTCGTATTAATTAAAAATTAAAATATGTAAAAGCCCATAGGCTTCTTAAATCAAAATCCCTTTGTATTTGTATGAAGAACTACATAACAACAGAACTATAAATATCCCAAAGATGAACACGCATTTCAAGACCATCTACTTCACATGAAATTCCCCATGGTAAGTAAAGTTCTTGTGTCTGAGGAACATTTCCATTTTTTCAGTAGGCTGTTATTAAGACATCTGATTCAGAACCAAAAAAAAAAATAAACAAATAAAATCTGCAACGTTCTGACTTTGCTTAAATGTACTAAGGAAACATCGTCTACTTACCTCAAGGCAGTTAGAAACACAATATTAACAAAATACCTATATACCTGTTGAAATTGCCTGCATAATAATATCCTTCTTTTTATGCTCATTTAAATAAATGATATGCTGACTTTTTTTTGAAGGGAGAGTTAGGAGGCTTTTTATATAGATGGAAAGTGTTTATGAATGTGTATAATGGCAATACTTACGAGTTCCATCGAAACGTGTTGCAATTGTATCCAAAAATGTATTTTGGGGCGCTAGCAGCCCCTTTCGGGCTGGCATTTGATTTGATGTGTATTATTGCTGTTCCTTCCCTTAGGGTGTAAATCTGCAAAAAGGAAAAGTGAAACAAAAGGTAATTTGTAGTTTAATGGCTTTTTATTGAAGCAAGGTGTTTGTGTAAAAATGTCATGCATGAAAGCAAAACATTTTTTTATGAATTTTTAATGCGCGATCTTACATTGAATTGAAGTAATGGAGAGCTATAAAAAAAATATTATTTTGTGAATACACCTTATATGGTTCCGGTGGAATTTATGATTTAATACAGGCTTTTATTGATACTTTAAAATTAATTTATTTTCATTAATGGGTTTCAATTGTTGTAAAATCTATTTTTGAAATGAATTAGAGAGCAGATATATATAATGTACCATCTTTGCAATTCTTATTTTACATCTGTACCTATATAAGAAAAAAAATTATGTGATTTCCGCAGACTTTTTTTCATAAAAATGAGACAAATTATGCGAATTATAATTTTATGCGGTTTTCACACTGAACCGAAATCTCGGATTTCGGCAACGAGATGACCAAATCCCACTAACTGGCCAAACACAATGGTGAAGCTGTAGGTGCAGCATGTAGCACTCTCAAAGTTGAAGGAAATAAAAAATAGTATACGAGTGTGTGAAGTTAGCCCCCCTTTTTTTGATTTTGTTATTTTTGAAAGTTGTTCCCGGTTGTTCCGGATTTGTTCCGCATTGTTCCAAATTTTTTTCGAAAAATATTCAAAAATGGGGGTTTTAGACCCCAAAAACTATTTTTGACCTAGCCCCCCTTTTTTCGAAAATCAAAATTTTGAAAGTTGTTCCAGGTTGTTCTAGTTGTTCTGAACATTGTTTCAACTTTTTGGACCTCTATGTTCAAAATATCGTAAGTTATGGGCAAAATTCGAAAAAATTCTAGCCCCCCTTTTTTTGAAATTCGAATTTTTTAATTTTTTTTCTGGTTCCAAAAAGTGTTCTAAACATTGTTCCAAAGAATTAAAAATTTAGAAATTTTATTTTAAAAGATAGGGCCTTTCAAAGTTTTTTTGAAAAATGCAAAATACGGCTCTCGAATATTTTTTTTTTTTTTGAAAACCTTTGATTAGGATTACTTGGCTATATATACATGTGTAGAGAAAAAATTGTATCCCTAGATGCATACTGTAATCCCGAAAACCAACTTCAAAAAAAAATCTTAATGTTTTTGAAATTTGTAAAAATTCCATGAGCCCCCCTTTTTCAAAAATCCAAAATCGCAAAGTTGTTCCAATTCAAACCTTATTTTGTGTGTAATATCCCAAAATTTTATCCAAAAATATAAATAACTAAGGGCTTAACCCCAACAAAAACTAGTAAAGCACTTTTTTCACTCCCCTGACCCCCCCTTTCAAAATTTCAAAAATCCAAAACTTGATTATGATTTCATTACCAATTATCTAAACGGCTTCAAAATCTTGTTTATTTAAAACACACACCAAACAGGCAAAATACCCAAAAACCCCCCCTGACCCCCCCTTTTGAAAAAGCCTTTATTAAAAATAATCTTTAAAAAGCAATCTAATTAAAACCCATTGTTCCAAAATTTCATCAAAAAATATCCATATTCAAAGATTTTACAGCCAAAAAACGATTTTTACGATATTAAAAAAACATTTTTATTTTGCGGCCCGCTTTTGAAAATCGAACAGTATACATACATACTGCCTCATTTTTTATACGTTAAACTTAACATTTAACTGAAGAAAAAATAATTACAAAAACATACACATTAAATAATCTAAATAAATGTCCACCCCCCCCCCCCCCCCCCCTAAAAAAAAAATCCAAATTTTAAACCGTATTCCGAATTCGAACTGACGAACATAGACAAAAACTCATTGTGCTATGATTTCACACAAAACAATAAAATATAAAATCTTAAAAGCATGTAACACCATTTACGATATTAAATACAAACTCTTCTATCGCATCCATTTTTAAGAAATCCAAAATTCAAAAACTTGTTCCAGGTTGTTCTAGGGCTCTTCTAAATTGTTCCAGGCTTTCGCTTCTTAAAATTGATTTTTGCTATGAAAAATTTCAACAAAATGCTCCCCCCCCCCCTTTTCCAAAATCGAAAATCTAAAACTTGTTCCAAGTTCGAAATCGCTCAAATCCAATTGTTCCAAAGATTCATGCAAAAATATTGAAAATTGAAGATTTTAAGCCCAAAAAACACTTTAAATGAAAAATTCTTATTATCCTTGCGCTGGCCCCCCTTTTTAGAAATCCAAAATTCAAAAACTTGTTCCAGGTTGTTCTAGGGCTCTTCTAAATTGTTCCAGGTTTTCGCTTCTTAAAATTGATTTTTGCTATGAAAAATTTCAACAAAATGCTCCCCCGCCCCCCCTTTTCCAAAATCGAAAATCTAAAACTTGTTCCAAGTTCGAAATCGCTCAAATCCAATTGTTCCAAAGATTCATGCAAAAATATTGAAAATTGAAGATTTTAAGCCCAAAAAACACTTCAAATGAAAAATTCTTATTATCCTTGCGCTGGCCCCCCTTTTTTGAAATCCAAAATTCAAAAACTTGTTCCAGGTTGTTCTAGGGCTCTTCTAAATTGTTCCAGGCTTTCGCTTCTTAAAATTGATTCTTGCTATGAAAAATTTCAACAAAATGCTCCCCCGCCCACCCTTTTCCAAAATCGAAAATCTAAAACTTGTTCCAAGTTCGAAATCGCTCAAATCCAATTGTTCCAAAGATTCATGCAAAAATATTGAAAATTGAAGATTTTAAGCCCAAAAAACACTTTAAATGAAAAATTCTTATTATCCTTGCACTGGCCCCCCTTTTTAGAAATCCAAAATTCAAAAACTTGTTCCAGGTTGTTCTAGGGCTCTTCTAAATTGTTCCAGGCTTTCGCTTCTTAAAATTGATTCTTGCTATGAAAAATTTCAACAAAATGCTCCCCCGCCCCCCTTTTCCAAAATCGAAAATCTAAAACTTGTTCCAAGTTCGAAATCACTCCAATCCAATTGTTCCAAAGATTCATGCAAAAATATTGAAAATTGAAGATTTTAAGCCCAAAAAACACTTCCAATGAAAAATTCTTATTATCCTTGCTCTGGCCCCCCTTTTTTGAAATCCAAAATTCAAAAACTTGTTCCAGGTTGTTCTAGGGCTCTTCTAAATTGTTCCAGGCTTTCGCTTCTTAAAATTGATTTTTGCTATGAAAAATTTCAACAAAATGCTCCCCCGCCCCCCCTTTTCCAAAATCGAAAATCTAAAACTTGTTCCAAATTTTTTTCCAAAAATATTCAAAAATGGGGGTTTTAGACCCCAAAAACTATTTTTGACCTAGCCCCCCTTTTTTCGAAAATCGAAATTTTGAAAGTTGTTCCAGGTTGTTCTAGTTGTTCTGAACATTGTTCCAACTTTTTGGACCTCTATGTTCAAAATATCGTAAGTTATGGGCAAAATTCGAAAAAATTCTAGCCCCCCTTTTTTTGAAATTCGAATTTTTTAATTTTTTTTCTGGTTCCAAAAAGTGTTCTAAACATTGTTCCAAAGAATTAAAAATTTAGAAATTTTATTTTAAAAGATAGGGCCTTTCAAAGTTTTTTTGAAAAATGCAAAATACGGCTCTCGAATATTTTTTTTTTTTTTGAAAACCTTTGATTAGGATTACTTGGCTATATATACATGTGTAGAGAAAAAATTGTATCCCTAGATGCATACTGTAATCCCGAAAACCAACTTCAAAAAAAAATCTTAATGTTTTTGAAATTTGTAAAAATTCCATGAGTCCCCCTTTTTCAAAAATCCAAAATCGCAAAGTTGTTCCAAGTCAAACCTTATTTTGTGTGTAATATCCCAAAATTTTATCCAAAAATATAAATAACTAAGGGCTTAACCCCAACAAAAACTAGTAAAGCACTTTTTTCACTCCCCTGACCCCCCCTTTCAAAATTTCAAAAATCCAAAACTTGATTATGATTTCATTACCAATTATCTAAACGGCTTCAAAATCTTGTTTATTTAAAACACACACCAAACAGGCAAAATACCCAAAAACCCCCCCTGACCCCCCCTTTTGAAAAAGCCTTTATTAAAAATAATTTTTAAAAAGCAATCTAATTAAAACCCATTGTTCCAAAATTTCATCAAAGAATATCCATATTCAAAGATTTTACAGCCAAAAAACGATTTTTACGATATTAAAAAAACATTTTTATTTTGCGGCCCGCTTTTGAAAATCGAACAGTATACATACATACTGCCTCATTTTTTATACGTTAAACTTAACATTTAACTGAAGAAAAAATAATTACAAAAACATACACATTAAATAATCTAAATAAATGTCCACCCCCCCCCCCCCCCCCTAAAAAAAAAATCCAAATTTTAAACCGTATTCCGAATTCGAACTGACGAACATAGACAAAAACTCATTGTGCTATGATTTCACACAAAACAATAAAATATAAAATCTTAAAAGCATGTAACACCATTTACGATATTAAATACAAACTCTTCTATCGCATCCATTTTTAGGAAATCCAAAATTCAAAAACTTGTTCCAGGTTGTTCTAGGGCTCTTCTAAATTGTTCCAGGCTTTCGCTTCTTAAAAATGATTTTTGCTATGAAAAATTTCAACAAAATGCTCCCCCGCCCCCCTTTTCCAAAATCGAAAATCTAAAACTTGTTCCAAGTTCGAAATCACTCAAATCCAATTGTTCCAAAGATTCATGCAAAAATATTGAAAATTGAAGATTTTAAGCCCAAAAAACACTTCCAATGAAAAATTCTTATTATCCTTGCTCTGGCCCCCCTTTTTTGAAATCCAAAATTCAAAAACTTGTTCCAGGTTGTTCTAGGGCTCTTCTAAATTGTTCCAGGCTTTCGCTTCTTAAAATTGATTTTTGCTATGAAAAATTTCAACAAAATGCTCCCCCGCCCCCCCTTTTCCAAAATCGAAAATCTAAAACTTGTTCCAAGTTCGAAATCACTCAAATCCAATTGTTCCAAAGATTCATGCAAAAATATTGAAAATTGAAGATTTTAAGCCCAAAAAACACTTTAAATGAAAAATTCTTATTATCCTTGCTCTGGCCCCCCTTTTTAGAAATCCAAAATTCAAAAACTTGTTCCAGGTTGTTCTAGGGCTCTTCTAAATTGTTCCAGGCTTTCGCTTCTTAAAATTGATTTTTGCTATGAAAAATTTCAACAAAATGCTCCCCCGCCCCCCCTTTTCCAAAATCGAAAATCTAAAACTTGTTCCAAGTTCGAAATCACTCAAATCCAATTGTTCCAAAGATTCATGCAAAAATATTGAAAATTGAAGATTTTAAGCCCAAAAAACACTTTAAATGAAAAATTCTTATTATCCTTGCGCTGGCCCCCCTTTTTAGAAATCCAAAATTCAAAAACTTGTTCCAGGTTGTTCTAGGGCTCTTCTAAATTGTTCCAGGCTTTCGCTTCTTAAAATTGATTTTTGCTATGAAAAATTTCAACAAAATGCTCCCCCGCCCCCCCTTTTCCAAAATCGAAAATCTAAAACTTGTTCCAAGTTCGAAATCACTCAAATCCAATTGTTCCAAAGATTCATACAAAAATATTGAAAATTGAAGATTTTAAGCCCAAAAAACACTTCAAATGAAAAATTCTTATTATCCTTGCTCTGGCCCCCCTTTTTTGAAATCCAAAATTCAAAAACTTGTTCCAGGTTGTTCTAGGGCTCTTCTAAATTGTTCCAGGCTTTCGCTTCTTAAAATTGATTTTTGCTATGAAAAATTTCAACAAAATGCTCCCCCGCCCCCCCTTTTCCAAAATCGAAAATCTAAAACTTGTTCCAAGTTCGAAATCACTCAAATCCAATTGTTCCAAAGATTCATTTGAAGTGTTTTTTGGGCTTAAAATCTTCAATTTTCAATATTTTTGCATGAATCTTTGGAACAATTGGATTTGATTGATTTCGAACTTGGAACAAGTTTTAGATTTTCGATTTTGGAAAAGGGGGGGGCGGGGGAGCATTTTGTTGAAATTTTTCATAGCAAAAATCAATTTTAAGAAGCGAAAGCCTGGAACAATTTAGAAGAGCCCTAGAACAACCTGGAACAAGTTTTTGAATTTTGGATTTCAAAAAAGGGGGGCCAGCGCAAGGATAATAAGAATTTTTCATTTGAAGTGTTTTTTGGGCTTAAAATCTTCAATTTTCAATATTTTTGCATGAATCTTTGGAAAATTGGATTTGAGCGATTTCGAACTTGGAACAAGTTTTAAATTTTCGATTTTGGAAAAGGGGGGGCGGGGGAGCATTTTGTTGAAATTTTTCATAGCAAAAATCAATTTTAAGAAGCGAACGCCTGGAACAATTTAGAAGAGCCCTAGAACAACCTGGAACAAGTTTTTGAATTTTGGATTTCTAAAAAGGGGGGCCAGCGCAAGGATAATAAGAATTTTTCATTTAAAGTGTTTTTTGGGCTTAAAATCTTCAATTTTCAATATTTTTGCATGAATCTTTGGAACAATTGGATTTGAGTGATTTCGAACTTGGAACAAGTTTTAGATTTTCGATTTTGGAAAAGGGGGGGCGAGGGAGCATTTTGTTGAAATTTTTCATAGCAAAAATCAATTTTAAGAAGCGAAAGCCTGGAACAATTTAGAAGAGCCCTAGAACAACCTGGAACAAGTTTTTGAATTTTGGATTTCTAAAAAGGGGGGCCAGTGCAAGGATAATAAGAATTTTTCATTTAAAGTGTTTTTTGGGCTTAAAATCTTCAATTTTCAATATTTTTGCATGAATCTTTGGAACAATTGGATTTGAGCGATTTCGAACTTGGAACAAGTTTTAGATTTTCGATTTTGGAAAAGGGGGGGGCGGGGGAGCATTTTGTTGAAATTTTTCATAGCAAAAATCAATTTTAAGAAGCGAAAGCCTGGAACAATTTAGAAGAGCCCTAGAACAACCTGGAACAAGTTTTTGAATTTTGGATTTCTAAAAAGGGGGGCCAGCGCAAGGATAATAAGAATTTTTCATTTAAAGTGTTTTTTGGGCTTAAAATCTTCAATTTTCAATATTTTTGCATGAATCTTTGGAACAATTGGATTTGAGCGATTTCGAACTTGGAACAAGTTTTAGATTTTCGATTTTGGAAAAGGGGGGGCGGGGGAGCATTTTGTTGAAATTTTTCATAGCAAAAATCAATTTTAAGAAGCGAAAGCCTGGAACAATTTAGAAGAGCCCTAGAACAACCTGGAACAAGTTTTTGAATTTTGGATTTCTAAAAAGGGGGGCCAGCGCAAGGATAATAAGAATTTTTCATTTAAAGTGTTTTTTGGGCTTAAAATCTTCAATTTTCAATATTTTTGCATGAATCTTTGGAACAATTGGATTTGAGTGATTTCGAACTTGGAACAAGTTTTAGATTTTCGATTTTGGAAAAGGGGGGGCGGGGGAGCATTTTGTTGAAATTTTTCATAGCAAAAATCAATTTTAAGAAGCGAAAGCCTGGAACAATTTAGAAGAGCCCTAGAACAACCTGGAACAAGTTTTTGAATTTTGGATTTCTAAAAAGGGGGGCCAGCGCAAGGATAATAAGAATTTTTCATTTAAAGTGTTTTTTGGGCTTAAAATCTTCAATTTTCAATATTTTTGCATGAATCTTTGGAACAATTGGATTTGAGTGATTTCGAACTTGGAACAAGTTTTAGATTTTCGATTTTGGAAAAGGGGGGGGCGGGGGAGCATTTTGTTGAAATTTTTCATAGCAAGAATCAATTTTAAGAAGCGAAAGCCTGGAACAATTTAGAAGAGCCCTAGAACAACCTGGAACAACTTTTTGAATTTTGGATTTCTAAAAAGGGGGGCCAGCGCAAGGATAATAAGAATTTTTCATTTAAAGTGTTTTTTGAGCTTAAAATCTTCAATTTTCAATATTTTTGCATGAATCTTTGGAACAATTGGATTTGAGCGATTTCGAACTTGGAACAAGTTTTAGATTTTCGATTTTGGAAAAGGGGGGGCGGGGGAGCATTTTGTTGAAATTTTTCATAGCAAAAATCAATTTTAAGAAGCGAAAGCCTGGAACAATTTAGAAGAGCCCTAGAACAACCTGGAACAAGTTTTTGAATTTTGGATTTCTAAAAAGGGGGGCCAGCGCAAGGATAATAAGAATTTTTCATTTAAAGTGGTTTTTGGGCTTAAAATCTTCAATTTTCAATATTTTTGCATGAATCTTTGGAACAATTGGATTTGAGTGATTTCGAACTTGGAACAAGTTTTAGATTTTCGATTTTGGAAAAGGGGGGGCGGGGGAGCATTTTGTTGAAATTTTTCATAGCAAAAATCAATTTTAAGAAGCGAAAGCCTGGAACAATTTAGAAGAGCCCTAGAACAACCTGGAACAAGTTTTTGAATTTTGGATTTCTAAAAAGGGGGGCCAGTGCAAGGATAATAAGAATTTTTCATTTAAAGTGTTTTTTGGGCTTAAAATCTTCAATTTTCAATATTTTTGCATGAATCTTTGGAACAATTGGATTTGAGCGATTTCGAACTTGGAACAAGTTTTAGATTTTCGATTTTGGAAAAGGGGGGGCGGGGGAGCATTTTGTTGAAATTTTTCATAGCAAAAATCAATTTTAAGAAGCGAAAGCCTGGAACAATTTAGAAGAGCCCTAGAACAACCTGGAACAAGTTTTTGAATTTTGGATTTCAAAAAAGGGGGGCCCAGTGCAAGGATAATAAGAATTTTTCATTTGAAGTGTTTTTTGGGCTTAAAATCTTCAATTTTCAATATTTTTGCATGAATCTTTGGAACAATTGGATTTGAGCGATTTCGAACTTGGAACAAGTTTTAGATTTTCGATTTTGGAAAAGGGGGGGCGGGGGAGCATTTTGTTGAAATTTTTCATAGCAAAAATCAATTTTAAGAAGCGAAAGCCTGGAACAATTTAGAAGAGCCCTAGAACAACCTGGAACAAGTTTTTGAATTTTGGATTTCTAAAAAGGGGGGCCAGCGCAAGGATAATAAGAATTTTTCATTTAAAGTGTTTTTTGAGCTTAAAATCTTCAATTTTCAATATTTTTGCATGAATCTTTGGAACAATTGGATTTGAGCGATTTCGAACTTGGAACAAGTTTTAGATTTTCGATTTTGGAAAAGGGGGGGCGGGGGAGCATTTTGTTGAAATTTTTCATAGCAAAAATCAATTTTAAGAAGCGAAAGCCTAGAACAATTTAGAAGAGCCCTAGAACAACCTGGAACAAGTTTTTGAATTTTGGATTTCTAAAAAGGGGGGCCAGTGCAAGGATAATAAGAATTTTTCATTTAAAGTGTTTTTTGGGCTTAAAATCTTCAATTTTCAATATTTTTGCATGAATCTTTGGAACAATTGGATTTGAGTGATTTCGAACTTGGAACAAGTTTTAGATTTTCGATTTTGGAAAAGGGGGGGCGGGGGAGCATTTTGTTGAAATTTTTAATAGCAAAAATCAATTTTAAGAAGCGAAAGCCTGGAACAATTTAGAAGAGCCCTAGAACAACCTGGAACAAGTTTTTGAATTTTGGATTTCAAAAAAGGGGGGCCAGTGCAAGGATAATAAGAATTTTTCATTTGAAGTGTTTTTTTGGGCTTAAAATCTTCAATTTTCAATATTTTTGCATGAATCTTTGGAACAATTGGATTTGAGCGATTTCGAACTTGGAACAAGTTTTAGATTTTCGATTTTGGAAAAGGGGGGGCGGGGGAGCATTTTGTTGAAATTTTTCATAGCAAAAATCAATTTTAAGAAGCGAAAGCCTGGAACAATTTAGAAGAGCCCTAGAACAACCTGGAACAAGTTTTTGAATTTTGGATTTCTAAAAAGGGGGGCCAGCGCAAGGATAATAAGAATTTTTCATTTAAAGTGTTTTTTGAGCTTAAAATCTTCAATTTTCAATATTTTTGCATGAATCTTTGGAACAATTGGATTTGAGCGATTTCGAACTTGGAACAAGTTTTAGATTTTCGATTTTGGAAAAGGGGGGGCGGGGGAGCATTTTGTTGAAATTTTTCATAGCAAAAATCAATTTTAAGAAGCGAAAGCCTGGAACAATTTAGAAGAGCCCTAGAACAACCTGGAACAAGTTTTTGAATTTTGGATTTCTAAAAAGGGGGGCCAGCGCAAGGATAATAAGAATTTTTCATTTAAAGTGTTTTTTGAGCTTAAAATCTTCAATTTTCAATATTTTTGCATGAATCTTTGGAACAATTGGATTTGAGCGATTTCGAACTTGGAACAAGTTTTAGATTTTCGATTTTGGAAAAGGGGGGGCGGGGGGAGCATTTGTTGAAATTTTTCATAGCAAAAATCAATTTTAAGAAGCGAAAGCCTGGAACAATTTAGAAGAGCCCTAGAACAACCTGGAACAAGTTTTTGAATTTTGGATTTCTAAAAAGGGGGGCCAGCGCAAGGATAATAAGAATTTTTCATTTAAAGTGTTTTTTGGGCTTAAAATCTTCAATTTTCAATATTTTTGCATGAATCTTTGGAACAATTGGATTTAAGCGATTTCGAACTTGGAACAAGTTTTAGATTTTCGATTTTGGAAAAGGGGGGGCGGGGGAGCATTTTGTTGAAATTTTTCATAGCAAAAATCAATTTTAAGAAGCGAAAGCCTGGAACAATTTAGAAGAGCCCTAGAACAACCTGGAACAAGTTTTTGAATTTTGGATTTCTAAAAAGGGGGGCCAGAGCAAGGATAATAAGAATTTTTCATTTAAAGTGTTTTTTGGGCTTAAAATCTTCAATTTTCAATATTTTTGCATGAATCTTTGGAACAATTGGATTTGAGTGATTTCGAACTTGGAACAAGTTTTAGATTTTCGATTTTGGAAAAGGGGGGGCGGGGGAGCATTTTGTTGAAATTTTTCATAGCAAAAATCAATTTTAAGAAGCGAAAGCCTGGAACAATTTAGAAGAGCCCTAGAACAACCTGGAACAAGTTTTTGAATTTTGGATTTCAAAAAAGGGGGGCCAGAGCAAGGATAATAAGAATTTTTCATTGGAAGTGTTTTTTGGGCTTAAAATCTTCAATTTTCAATATTTTTGCATGAATCTTTGGAACAATTGGATTTGAGTGATTTCGAACTTGGAACAAGTTTTAGATTTTCGATTTTGGAAAAGGGGGGCGGGGGAGCATTTTGTTGAAATTTTTCATAGCAAAAATCATTTTTAAGAAGCGAAAGCCTGGAACAATTTAGAAGAGCCCTAGAACAACCTGGAACAAGTTTTTGAATTTTGGATTTCCTAAAAATGGATGCGATAGAAGAGTTTGTATTTAATATCGTAAATGGTGTTACATGCTTTTAAGATTTTATATTTTATTGTTTTGTGTGAAATCATAGCACAATGAGTTTTTGTCTATGTTCGTCAGTTCGAATTCGGAATACGGTTTAAAATTTGGATTTTTTTTTTAGGGGGGGGGGGGGGGGTGGACATTTATTTAGATTATTTAATGTGTATGTTTTTGTAATTATTTTTTCTTCAGTTAAATGTTAAGTTTAACGTATAAAAAATGAGGCAGTATGTATGTATACTGTTCGATTTTCAAAAGCGGGCCGCAAAATAAAAATGTTTTTTTAATATCGTAAAAATCGTTTTTTGGCTGTAAAATCTTTGAATATGGATATTCTTTGATGAAATTTTGGAACAATGGGTTTTAATTAGATTGCTTTTTAAAAATTATTTTTAATAAAGGCTTTTTCAAAAGGGGGGGTCAGGGGGGGTTTTTGGGTATTTTGCCTGTTTGGTGTGTGTTTTAAATAAACAAGATTTTGAAGCCGTTTAGATAATTGGTAATGAAATCATAATCAAGTTTTGGATTTTTGAAATTTTGAAAGGGGGGGTCAGGGGAGTGAAAAAAGTGCTTTACTAGTTTTTGTTGGGGTTAAGCCCTTAGTTATTTATATTTTTGGATAAAATTTTGGGATATTACACACAAAATAAGGTTTGACTTGGAACAACTTTGCGATTTTGGATTTTTGAAAAAGGGGGACTCATGGAATTTTTACAAATTTCAAAAACATTAAGATTTTTTTTTGAAGTTGGTTTTCGGGATTACAGTATGCATCTAGGGATACAATTTTTTCTCTACACATGTATATATAGCCAAGTAATCCTAATCAAAGGTTTTCAAAAAAAAAAAAATATTCGAGAGCCGTATTTTGCATTTTTCAAAAAAACTTTGAAAGGCCCTATCTTTTAAAATAAAATTTCTAAATTTTTAATTCTTTGGAACAATGTTTAGAACACTTTTTGGAACCAGAAAAAAAATTAAAAAATTCGAATTTCAAAAAAAGGGGGGCTAGAATTTTTTCGAATTTTGCCCATAACTTACGATATTTTGAACATAGAGGTCCAAAAAGTTGGAACAATGTTCAGAACAACTAGAACAACCTGGAACAACTTTCAAAATTTCGATTTTCGAAAAAAGGGGGGCTAGGTCAAAAATAGTTTTTGGGGTCTAAAACCCCCATTTTTGAATATTTTTGGAAAAAAATTTGGAACAAGTTTTAGATTTTCGATTTTGGAAAAGGGGGGGCGGGGGAGCATTTTGTTGAAATTTTTCATAGCAAAAATCAATTTTAAGAAGCGAAAGCCTGGAACAATTTAGAAGAGCCCTAGAACAACCTGGAACAAGTTTTTGAATTTTGGATTTCAAAAAAGGGGGGCCAGAGCAAGGATAATAAGAATTTTTCATTGGAAGTGTTTTTTGGGCTTAAAATCTTCAATTTTCAATATTTTTGCATGAATCTTTGGAACAATTGGATTGGAGTGATTTCGAACTTGGAACAAGTTTTAGATTTTCGATTTTGGAAAAGGGGGGCGGGGGAGCATTTTGTTGAAATTTTTCATAGCAAAAATCATTTTTAAGAAGCGAAAGCCTGGAACAATTTAGAAGAGCCCTAGAACAACCTGGAACAAGTTTTTGAATTTTGGATTTCTTAAAAATGGATGCGATAGAAGAGTTTGTATTTAATATCGTAAATGGTGTTACATGCTTTTAAGATTTTATATTTTATTGTTTTGTGTGAAATCATAGCACAATGAGTTTTTGTCTATGTTCGTCAGTTCGAATTCGGAATACGGTTTAAAATTTGGATTTTTTTTTTAGGGGGGGGGGGGGGGGGGGTGGACATTTATTTAGATTATTTAATGTGTATGTTTTTGTAATTATTTTTTCTTCAGTTAAATGTTAAGTTTAACGTATAAAAAATGAGGCAGTATGTATGTATACTGTTCGATTTTCAAAAGCGGGCCGCAAAATAAAAATGTTTTTTTAATATCGTAAAAATCGTTTTTTGGCTGTAAAATCTTTGAATATGGATATTCTTTGATGAAATTTTGGAACAATGGGTTTTAATTAGATTGCTTTTTAAAAATTATTTTTAATAAAGGCTTTTTCAAAAGGGGGGGTCAGGGGGGGTTTTTGGGTATTTTGCCTGTTTGGTGTGTGTTTTAAATAAACAAGATTTTGAAGCCGTTTAGATAATTGGTAATGAAATCATAATCAAGTTTTGGATTTTTGAAATTTTGAAAGGGGGGGTCAGGGGAGTGAAAAAAGTGCTTTACTAGTTTTTGTTGGGGTTAAGCCCTTAGTTATTTATATTTTTGGATAAAATTTTGGGATATTACACACAAAATAAGGTTTGACTTGGAACAACTTTGCGATTTTGGATTTTTGAAAAAGGGGGACTCATGGAATTTTTACAAATTTCAAAAACATTAAGATTTTTTTTTGAAGTTGGTTTTCGGGATTACAGTATGCATCTAGGGATACAATTTTTTCTCTACACATGTATATATAGCCAAGTAATCCTAATCAAAGGTTTTCAAAAAAAAAAAAAATATTCGAGAGCCGTATTTTGCATTTTTCAAAAAAACTTTGAAAGGCCCTATCTTTTAAAATAAAATTTCTAAATTTTTAATTCTTTGGAACAATGTTTAGAACACTTTTTGGAACCAGAAAAAAAATTAAAAAATTCGAATTTCAAAAAAAGGGGGGCTAGAATTTTTTCGAATTTTGCCCATAACTTACGATATTTTGAACATAGAGGTCCAAAAAGTTGGAACAATGTTCAGAACAACTAGAACAACCTGGAACAACTTTCAAAATTTCGATTTTCGAAAAAAGGGGGGCTAGGTCAAAAATAGTTTTTGGGGTCTAAAACCCCCATTTTTGAATATTTTTGGAAAAAAATTTGGAACAATGCGGAACAAATCCGGAACAACCGGGAACAACTTTCAAAAATAACAAAATCAAAAAAAGGGGGGCTAACTTCACACACTCATAGTATACAGCGCTACTGCGCTACAATGTGACGCTGCAGCTGCAGTAACAGATGTCGCTGCGACAAGAAAAACATCGTAGAAAAGGGAGGCGTCTAATCCCACCTCTCCTGTTTAACGGAGAGAGGCAACTTTCTAAAAAAAATTGACTTAAAACAAAAAAAAAAAATATTAAAAAACAACAGTAGGTATAAAAGATCTGAAAGTGAATACTGTTAACTAGTTAGTTAACAGAAAAACTATAAAACTACCTAAAAATGTGTTTATCGCAAAACAAGTGTCCTAGTGTCTTGAAAGATTGTTTAACAACCCTTCCTCTGAAGTCTTGTTATTTTTCATTTACTCAGAGGCTTCAATTTTCCATGGTAACTTTGTAAGATGTTTGCATGTCCAATTATATAAAATTATGAATTAAAATTAAAGAAGAGAATAGACAAACGAAACGCCTCTGATGATATGTACCCGTCGAAAAAAAAATGATAGAACAAAAGTTTTCAATTTTATAATATTTGCTACGAATATCAAAATCAGCGGGATACATAGAACTTGAAATTTTAAGTTAGGTAATTCTTAATTCTGTAAAACAAAAACGAAGCAACAAAAAATGTATGACTCTTAATTGTTTAATAAGTTTGTTTGCTTAAAACATTTTTTAAGTTTAAAAAATAATAAAAAAAAATATTAGGTGAAAAATGGTACAAAAAGCATTGGTTTTGCAAACCTTTAAAAATTGTCGAGTTCGGTTTATGTTTGCCAGGTTCTAATGCTCCCACAGAAAGGGTTTGTTTTCATATCTGAACGAGCGAAAAATCTCAGCTAAATATAAAAGCTCTAAAAGCCATGTTAATTTTTAACAATTTAATTTAAGTTGTACCTAATGAATTTAAAAATTATTTAAAAGAAAACGACAAAATTGTGAAAGAAATTTTTTCAGCAACGAAGCATTAAAGAAAAAGAAAAAAAAAATTAGGTACGTTGTAAAATTAGCTTGATGTGCATTACGAAATATTATGCTTCTTTTAATTTAACATAATGTGTATTTAGCTAATATTATTAAACTATTTGCTTTGCTTACAGATGAATAAATTATTTTAATAATAAAATTAAAAGTTCTAGGTTTAAATTTCTAGTTTTGTGTTTGTGAAGATATTATTATTAATTTTATTTTTATTTTTTTTTTGTTTTAAATTTCTCTTTTTTTTGTTGTTATTTCTCCCTCTTTTAATATCTAAATAAAATTAATGAAAAAACTAATATTTTTTCATGCATTTTAATTTTCCACTTTTGTCCCGGGTTTTCCTCTCAGAAATATGGTCACTGTAAGTATAGTATATATGCTTAAAACAAGAACGGGAATAATTCAAACATAATACCATAGGAGTGTTACAAAAACGATTTTTTTTTTTTTGTAAAGAAGGAAACAAAATTAAACTGGCAACAATTGGGTTAAATGTATTGCAATAGGTAGATGATTGTACCTAAAATTAAACGCGATTGGAGTAGCGAATAAAAAAATAGGGCGCTGTTAATTTAGATCTGTACTGTCCATTAGTAATCTAGAAAGATTGAGTGACATGGGCGAAAAATTCGACTGAGTTAAAAAATGTCATCTTCGTTGTTTCTTGAGCGATTTTAATAAAACTGACGCGTCGACATGACAGACGTCTTGAAGAGAATCTGAAAATCAAAATGAACAGCTACATAACTGTAATCTCGAATTCCTTTCAACAAACAATTCCATTTTTTTTAAAACAAAATCGATTTTTTTTTTCAAAAGGAGAAATTTGTCCAGAAAAACCGATTTTTTCTTCTAAACAAATCGATTTTTTGTTGAAAGGAATTCGAATATTAGTTTAATTGTCAAAACGCACGCTGAAGTTGATTTTTTCAACTTTATCGTTGAGGTAGCTTATGTTACGTTGGTTTGAGTAAATGCTAATAGGTGCCAAATCGTAGCATTAATGCCCAACGCGTCATTGTAAACACTTTGCATAAATTGGTATGTGTGAGCTTTCGCGTTGAAAGAAAAATCTGTCAAAGCGACGCGACGCCCAACGCGCCATTGGAAATCAGCCTTAAAAGGTGGAATGCGTAGTGCATACGACATCCAAGACTGAGCAAATCTGATATATGCGTGGGTTCGACTTTTATGGTGTGCATGTAAAAAGTTTTTCACAATAAAATTGGCTTAAAGCTCAGCACCACTTAAAAAGAGACTGATGATAGGCGGCTCGGCACCTTTAAGTTGTTGTTGTTTAAAAATTCAATGAAATTGACGGAATAAAGAATGGTCAAGTCTAATGAACTGACATTCTAGTATGAATAGTACAATAAATAATAATAATAACAATTTATTTTTTTTATATCCCTTGCTAGACTGTGTTAGTTTTTGTTGGCTGAATTTCGGCCTCTGGGCGATACTAGTTTTTAAGTAATTTCCCATTGAAAAAGTCATTTCGAAGCCAGTAAATGATTATTGTTACATAAATAATACATATATTAGTAATAATCAAAGTGAAAAGGTCTTCATATGACAATGCTATTATTTTGTTTTGTAAATAAAGTTTTACATCGTAATTTTTTGTATGTATATAAAAATTTTTATTGAAATTGTTTGCTTAGATTTTATTACAAAAGTGAGGATTCTTAAGAACAGATCTTTTAAACAGTTAAACCGTTTTACTCATTCAAAAACTTCATGTAATCCACTTAGAAACCATTAATACACTTAGCTCTCAATGAAAGCTAAAAATAAAAAGTTTATTTTTAAGATCTAACATAAAAGACATCTTAGCCAGAATTACCACGTCTATCAACTTAGTTTATACCACAGTTTAAGAGGTATCTCCTTAATGGATTCTCACTTAACTTATAATAGAACAGTTTCTTTCACACCTGTCACTCTAGGTTCGGTCAATAAAATACAATTATTGATATAATTTTGATCAAGATGCACAATTTTGTGACATCATCATGCAAAGTGGAACAATGTCTTGTGTTTTTATTATATAAATTCGATATTTGTCCAAGCAAAACAAGTCATCTGCAAAATTCCTTAGAACACAAATATGTACCTATGAAGATTTATGGAGTGGAAGAAAGGAGTTGTGAAATATTATGATAGTTAAGTAAACATGCTATTATATGGTCCTTACCCTAGAATCATGCATTATACTCTCATACGTAAGAGGTTATCGATGTTTATGATGTTTCATACAAAACAAATATGATTTCCTGAGGTTAAATTCTCAAGAAATGAAATATAATTTTCCTGGAATAAGGATAATAATCTACCTATTAAATATTTATTTGGTAGGTACTTTATTCCAGGAATATGAGTTTGGGTTTTTGGGTTATATACTCTCGTATAAGAAAATTGCTTAAATATTCAGTATTTGAGATTTAACTTGAAATATTTGAGGATAAAAAACATAATCAAAGAAAGCTTCCGGTTTTCACTACAAAAGAGTATTTTCCTATGTATGGTACCTGCATAAACTATATTACTATTATAAGTTATGAAATTCGTGCAACTAAAAAACAAACATCACCGAAATCAGATGAGATAACCTTAATATTTCAAACCTTATACATGACATTCGTATCGTACATTATGTATGTTAATGTTTAAAGAAACTAATATAAATGTAGCATATACGACAGGGTGGAACGTACTTGCTGTTATGGCTCAAGGCGATAAATAATGATCAGGGCTAGGATTTCTATGTTAATACATATTTTTTGTTGGTCAACGTAGAAGCAAATGCATAAAACAGTTTTTCGAATCAGGAAATTTCATTCAAAATGGCATTCAATCGTTAGAGCATATTTTTGCATATTTTAATATAAATGCATATAAATGCATTTTTTGAATATTTTTTATAATAGATGCATATTTTTAAAATATAAACAAATTAAAAAAATTAAAATTCTTACTTTGACGAAAGTGCATAAAAATGTATGCATTCAAAATTTAAATTCAAATTTAGGTATGGGAGACTTTTTTTCAGACCTAATTCCATGAGGAGACTGAGTTTCCAGCAACTTACAGTTCTTGTGTGAGAAGGGCACGAATTTGGTGGACAAAATCTTCTCATTGGACGATTTGGGGAGGTTTTTTGATTGGCATTCCTCTTCACACTACGTAAGTTGCGTTCAACCAGCCAAGATACTCTTAAAAGGGACTGTAGAACATCTCTTAATATTTTGTTTCTTTGAGTAAAAGGTACAAGAGATTTTAAAGAAATTAAAAGAAAATGTCTAAAAATCTACAAGAACTTGTTTGTTTGTGGAAACGGGGACATGATAGACCACGTTTTCTTTTTGAAAATTAAAAAGAAATATGGTATATGCTAACAAGGCTTTTAAAGGAATTTGGAAAACTATAGTTCTTTCATTCGAAAAAGCTTTTAACGGCTTTTAGTCCATGAAAATTTGGCGTTTCGTCCCGGCGATCTCACTTGACTAGTGAGGGCCTTGTCAATACGCAATTTCCAATAAGTTCAGTTCATCTTATATAGATTTCATGGTGAAAACCTAGTGTGACTATATCTAACTATGGATAGATATAGTTCTTTCATGCCAAATTCAAATCAGATTTTAAATATATTTTTTTAAATTTTATTTTCAACTCACTCAGAGTATTAAAGCTTATTTATTTTTTTTACTTTTTCATAAAAGAATTATTTATTTTTAAATTTTCATGTTCACTGTCTCCAATTTGGAACGTCAAGAGCGGCTAGACGTAGACATAAGAAAGCGTAAATGGCGATGGATTGTTCACACGCTGAGGAAACCAAACGATGATATTGCGAACCAATCCTTTGAATGGAATCCTCAGGGTGCACGGCGGGTTGGAAGACCAAGAACAACATGGAAATCAACAGTTTTGGTAGCAGCTGAATCTCAAAGGAAAACGTGGCCACAACTAAAATATCTATCTGCAGACCGTGAAAGATGGAGACGACGGTTATGACTTTTTGAATATTTTTCGCTTTTTAGTATGTAATCTACAGAGACCTCTCTATGATATGATATGAGGACCTATTACAGTAATTCAACAAACTTTTGAACTTCTCAGTCAACTTTTTTTAGAAAAGGCTTCCCTCTTCTAAAAAAAACAACCAATTAATTTTTGTAAGAAAATCAAAATCAAAATTGCAAATTTTGAAAATATATGTGAGAAATTCAGTGCTGTAGTCCATGGTACAATAAAATAAACATAGAATTTGATTTTTACTTAATATTTTTATATCTATTACTCATCATCACAAAACGAGTATTTAACACAAAAAATAACATCACATAAATATTATCTATACGTAGGTATTAAAAGTATTTTTTACAACAGCAAATTAAGCCGTCTGGCCTTCTGTGCAGCAAACACATCTATAACCTCTTCAGTATTGATATCAATTTCTCTATATGAATTGACATCAAAGCTAATCCTGTCAGTCTTTCATCGACGGTAGAGTTTCTCAGATGTGTTTTTAATCTCTCCATCGTTGAAAATGTTCGTTCCGGTGTGCATGTCGAAACTGTAAGGGTAGCCAAAATTTTTAAAAGTTTGTGGATGTTTGGAAAAAGTTGTTGGTTGCATCTTTGAAGAGCTTCTATTGCATTTTTCGCATAGCAAGAATTCAGCCTCCAAAGGGTCCCAATCTAAAAATTTCTTATACAATTTAAAATTTTCTTCATTAAAATTAGTTTCATTTTTACCGGATAGTCGATGGTATTAAAATATACAAGGAAGAAAGTGTCGACTCATGATTCTCGAATCTCATTTTAAGTTGACTAATAAAGTCATCTAAGAGAGGAATCAAAATTGTTATCCTAAAATTCCTATTTTACTTTATTTTAGCACTCAAAAATCTCGAAAGGTGCGGACAGCGACTTTTTATTAACAAGGCTGTTAAGAGTTTATGCAGGAAGGCAAGGACTTCAAAAAGTTTTAAAAACAAATCATGATAGACTTAAGGAAATAATGCATGAAAAAAAAAAACCCTAAAAGTATGAAAATAGCGAAACACTGGAAAAAATTAATATTCCTCGAGAATTTTCTAAAGACACGCATATAAACTTTCAAGGGCGTTGTGAACCCTCAATATATTTTTTGATTGCGCTGTAATTTAGTGTCAGTGTGCACTCTCTTGATGCCTAATGGCACAAATTCCCACTATGTGTAAGAAAAAATAAAAAAAAAAAAAGTTTTAAAAATTTAAGTTTCACTCCACCCTAAGTACGTATACAAAGAATCTAAATTGAAAAATGATATAAAAGGTTGTTTTAATTAAAATTCAATTAAGGGGGTTTAATACACCATGAAATTCCTTTACAGGGCAAACCAGGCATTCCAGTGGCTGAAAATGCGGGTCTATCTGTAAATCTCAGGTGAATCAATTGCCCATGGAACTCTAAGTATACCTTTATGTTATCATAAAAGGCATTTTTTCTTGATGGGTATGGTATAAGATCCCAGACCTTCTGCATGACAGACCTATGCGAGAAAGATTAGGCAGAAATTTTGATTGGTCTCTTGAAATTTAGAAATAGATATTTTGGCATTAGGTATACATATTTACTTTATCTACATACTAAACCCATTATTTCGTCGGGATATCATTAAAAATGTATGTATATAATGAATAGGTATATTAAAAACTTCACCTGCGGGCAAAGATCATATTTATATTATTGTGTGTGTACACGATTATGTCCGGGCTTCCTTTTTGTCTAACAACAATTGGCTTAAAGCTTTTGCAGATAGGAACACATACATACTATAAATACATAGAGAATAAAGGTTAAACATAAAATGATATGTTTGGAATGTTTTCGTAAAATGTGGATATTTTCCTTTAGTTTATGTTGAGGCTCTTTGTATAAAGAGGAAAACCGAAACCCAAAAGAAGCATTACAAATCCCCTAACTCAACCTAAACAAAACTCTGTCATGTGCGTGTTCATTTCCATACCCTCGAATTGACTCCGAACACAAACAAGAGAAATATTTCTCTTGCCTGTGCTCCGAACAAAAGCAATCGAAAGAGATAAATTAAGGTAAAATAAAAATTTTCATTAAACCCTTGAGGCCCATTTTCACGAAAGTATTTTTTTTTTTTTAAGCAATAATCACTGATTTTATAAATTTTAAAACTAAATTAGACATTAAATTTGGCTTTATTATCCTTCATACTCACGCACATTTGAACCGTTTTAAAAATTATATGGTTGTGTGTGTGTGTCAATCTACGCAGGGCGAAAGTGTCAAATACAGTTACTGAAAAATATTGGTTGCTTTTTAGTTGGTGAGTTGGCACAACTTTTTTAAGAAAGCATTTACATGTGGGTTTTTCCTAATGCTCTGAAATATGCAGATATTCTACCGCTATGTTTTCCTGAGGAATAAAGTTATTCCAGACCCATACCCTCTTGATTTTTTAAGACAAGGTTAGGAGTTTTTTTTTCTTTTAAGTAAATCCAACTATTTCAGTCCTGTTTAGTTTGGGTTTCAGAAAATGTAAATCTATTAAAGGAGATGTTCTTCTCAAGCCTTCTTCAACCTTAATAAAAAGAAGTTTACAGCTGGATCGTTTATAAATTTTTGTTTTGGAAAGGTTGAAGTCCTACCTAAGTATAACAGACTTCAAAGAGGGGGGCGATTGCCCCCACGTACCACTAATTAATATTAATTTCCTACATTTCTTTGTTTAGTAATGCGAAATATTAATTTAAGAACTAAAACGTTTCAAAATTAACAAAGAATTCAAATTTTGGGTAGATTTCTGTACTAAATAGCTACTATTTAATAGGTACACTAGGTTGTCCGTTATTTTCCAAACCAACTTTTTTGATCAGACATCCCCTAAATCAAAAGTTTATGCCCTACAAAAAATGTATCTGCAAACAAATTCTGTCATTTACTTGTGCCTCTTATACATAAAAAAAGAAATAATTTTGAAAATATTTTTTTCTAGATTTTTTTCTTCCATAAATTTTGAATCATGTTTTTTTAAAGGGATGCTCATATAATAAAAATGAACAAGAAAATTAAAAATATTTGCAGTTGTTCAGGAGAGGAAAAAATACTTAAAAAGTTCATGAATCCCGTAAAAATTGTATGGCTTAGAGGCACGGGTTAATTAGCTCGGCCAAGTTTTTTTTTTTGATACATAAATTTAAAGTTTTTAAAGAAGAGGATTCTGATCCAAACAAAAAATGAGTTTCGGAAATAACAGACACCCTAATATGCATGCAAAAGCTGTTAAAATTTACCTTTTCAGTCAAAATAATGAAACGTAGATTTTTTTCTACGTTACGAGGTTTGTCTGGGTCAATTTTTTTTTGTCAAAATTCAGCTTTTCAAAATGTTGCTTTCAAAATTCTACGTTTAAAAATTCTTTTTTTTTCAAAAATTCTGCTTTTCAAAATTCACTTCAACAAAATGCGAATACTTTATTATTGGCAGAATTTTGTAAAACAGTGTTTTACAATTTTAAAAATTAAATTATGTATTTGTTAATAGAATTTTTTTCTCAATCTCAATAAGAAAAGCTTTTATTAACTTTCAAAACTGGATAGCAAATAGAGACATAAAATAGAAAGAATATAAAAGAAAAAAAAAAAAGGAAAATTAAAAATTAGAAAATATTAAATAAAAAAAAAAAGAAAATAGAAAATATAAAATAGACCTAATTGCTAAGCCTAAGCGAAATAAGATTTCTCAAGAAAATAGCTAAAAATATCTTTTAGTTTTTTTTTCACTAATTAATATAATTTGTACCGACCGATATCTTATTTAAAAAAAATAATCGAAATCCTGCGTAACTAACTACATAACTAATTAATCCTCTATTTTAGACATTTTCTTTTAGAGTTGATTAATTATTTTGTATGAAATATCGCTGGATATTGGTTGGTTCCAATTCCTACGTGCACCACAGGTTCAAAAAAAATCCTATTAACAAATTTTGTAAAACAAACAAAAAATATCCTTATCAATTAATTTGGAAATGTTGTCTCTTAAGCTTAAACGATTTTGAATCTTTAAAATAGTTTTTTCAAATCACAAAAAATCAAACCATCCGAGTTAATATCTTCGTTTCATCTCTGACGTTTTGTAGCACATTTCAAAAAATGTTAATTTTTATTGTTTATTGAAACATTAGCAATAAAATTCAAATCTTTTTTAACAAAGTTATAGTTTCTTGTATGTTTATCTATTCACTGATTCTTTCCAACAATTTTACATAAATAATACATTTATTAATATTTTCTCATATAAGTTTAATTTATTACTGAGGAACTTTCACATACCTATTTTAAAAAATATAAACGAATGCCTACGAAAAACATATAATACTTCTGAGACCATAAACAATAATGTGCTTAAAATAGATTTCACGATCAAATTTAATTATCCTATTAATGTACCGAGAACAGAAGTTTAGCGCCGCGCCAGCCGTTTGCTGTCAATAAACTTTCATGGTATACAATTAAAATCGAGTCATTATGCAATTATATCGAGAACACATTTTCCAATGTATGTAATGAAATTAAGTTGTGAACAATTTAAAGAAGGAAACATCACAAAGCAATCTAACAAGTAAGTGTAGGTACATTACATGGGTACAATGCTCGATGATTTAAACATAACTTTGATGTTTGAGGCAACAAGTGTGTTGTGACTTCTTTTGATTTATACATTTTCTAGGAATGATTTAAAAATAAAGACATTTTATTAATGTATAATGTTGTGTTTCTTTTTTGAATTCATAACGCTAAGAGCCTTAAATTTGTATTTTTTTCGTTCGGAGATAGCTCAGAGCGTGCTCCATGGAATGAGGCAGGATAAAATAACCGAGTTAACGTAGTAAAAAGCTGAGTGCAGCCAACTTCATACAGTTTTCATGCAATTTGACAGATATGACAATTTAGTGCTCTGGTATGTTTCATAATTAAATCGGAGTGCTCTGAACACACTCTGCTCTCTAAGGATCTACTCAGTGCTCTGCTCTGAACCAACTCTGAGTTAAAAAAGAAAAACACCCAATTATTGCCAAATACAATGGCCTAACAATAATGTTAGGGTGAGAATGAAAAGTGTCATTTCAAATTGCAAAAAGTTTGATTTCGCCACGGCCACAGTCAAATAAATTTAAATCTTTTCCCGTTGAGTTGACTACAGAGAAACAAAAATTTTGATTTCTGGCTGTTCTAATTTTATTCGTATTTAAATTTGAAGACAGCGAAAAAATGATAAATTGCTGATTTGAATTTTTTTCGTGTTTTAATTATCGATGGCGGCAGCATGTCGACAAGTGCATCATTTTTCACGAAACAATTTCTCCTATTTTTATTTTCATTTCCTATTCCATGACCAACAAAAAAAAAAAAAAAAAAAAAAAAAACAACACGAAATCAATCAAAATGTAGCAGCACAACTTCGTTTCCATGCTTTTCCGATGAATATGAAATCCGATGATTCAGAAATTATTGCTAGATGTCTTAAACAACCTCGATATCTGCCAATTTCAAATGAATCTACATATGCCCTAATTTTCTGAGAATTATAAAAATTTTGTGTTCAATTCAGACATGCTCAGACAATTTCATTGTCAGAGAGTCGTCTGACAATGAGCTGAAAATATGTCGGTATCGGTATTTCGTCAAAAATCGCTTGTTATTAATTATGTCCTAGGAATAATAATTCTTGAGAAAATATTTAGTTTATAATTCTATCTGAAAGTTAATTTCACAACATTAGGTAAGGCATTTTGTTTAGGTCCGGCAAAAACTCATTTGATGACGTCAGCATGCCGGCCGTCAAGCTGGGTCCAGCACAACAGAAATTCAAAAATCTACTTATGCCGGAATTAGGGGCTAATTTGGGATTGGAGCACTAAATTAGCCCCAAATCAGCTCATAATTCCTGTATCATTTGATTTTTGAATTTCCGTTGTGGTGGACCCAGCTTGACGGATCTATTTTATTTGTAACTTGGAGATTGCTTACCTCGATCGTGTAGGTATATAACGAAACTCATATTTAATTAAGACAAGGTAAATATCACCCTTACATAGTACATACAGTAAAACCCGGATAATTGCCTATCGCATACGTGCCTATACAACCCACATAAGTACTTTTTATTTTTTAAGAACCAAAATTTTTAAGATTTTTTCATATAAAACTCATCTAATAAGTACTTTTCGCTTAACTACATTCCCCGCTTAATTGCCTTTTATTGTGTACCTATACTTTTATTAAAATTTGATTTAATAAAAAATTCTTTTAAGTAAACACAATTGAAATCAGCAGAGAAAGATAAAAGCTTCTCTTCAGCTAACGCTTCCCTTTTTTTAAAAGGTTACCGATACTAGTCAGTGGAGGTAATGTTATTTCTTATTTTTTTTTAAATAACATTCAACGTTTTTTTGTTGTCAATTTTTTTATTTTTGTAAATATAGAGATAAGTGTTAATGCGCAATTAAGCGGGTTTTTTATAACTGCCCAACCCGCATAAGTACCTCTCAAAATGGGGCATTTATGGTGAGGCACTTATCCGGGTTTTACTGTATATCCATTTGTGTAGAAATATAAAAAAAAATCAATGTCAAATTGAATAAACTTCGAAAAAAAAAATACCAGAGACTAAATTAAACAAACAGAATAGATGTCAATAATTCGCTTAAATACGATTTGCTAAATGAGCATAATTATTTCAAGCAAGTGACTTCCTATTTTCAGCATAATTGTTCCGTTTTGGTTCCAAAATATGTAAATGTTTAATTTGTAAAATACAATTGCCATTCCTTTACAACAGAAAGTCCCATTAACTTCATCCGAGAAACATTAAAAAGCTATTTAACATATCATATATTTATATGTACATGCGAACATATGTAGATACATATGTAAGGAACGTAATCATGTACATATGTATGTAATTCAAATGAAATTATGCAGAACCCAAAAGTGGGAATTCTTATCAAGGATTTAATGTGTTCCATTCATGTAATTTAAACCGTCATAAATAATTTTAATGATACGGCAGTGTTGCTTTGTTTCAGAAAATAATGAACATCTGTGTTTTTCCATTTAATAAATTGTAATATTCACAATATTCATGAACAAACTGTCTTCTCAGGGGCAATAGTGAGTCTATTTCTATACTTAGTTTAGTCCGATTTAATGATCCCGAAAGAATGTATGGAGGAGGGTCCTCAAGCTTCTTTTCTTATTTTTTATTTAATTACAAATTTTATTTAATAAAATTATGGTTTCATATACATATGTACTTACTTACTTACTTGTATTGTATTATTTATACTAGAATGTCAGTTTATTAGACTTGACCATTCTTTATTCCGTCAATTTCATTGAATTTTGAACAACAACAACAACTTAAAGGTGCTACCACCAATTGCTTACGAATTAATTTTGGGTATTTTAATTCGTTTTGTTTTTGTTTGGCTAGAGATATAGCTATTTGAAGGGGTGCCAAGCCCTATCATCAGTCTCCTTTATAGTGGTTTAATAGTCTGGTTTGTTACCGATCTTCCAACCTCTCCCCCTTTGATACGTACTACGAATTGTAGTCTATCAAATAAGGTTCGGAGAAAAATGAAGGCGGAACAAGACAGCATACTTAAAGGGGCTTATAAAAATGCTGATGCTTCAAATGCAATTGATAAACAAACAGCACATCTAGACCTGTGACGTCAGTGGTCAACGGTGGCATAGTACGTAGGGTACACAGCTCCGAAGACTGAGCAAATCTGATGCGCGGGTTCAAATACCGCATGATGTGTAGAAAGTTTTTCAAATAAAATTGGATTAAAAGCTCAGCACCACTATAAAGGAGACTGATGATAGGGCTTGGCACCCCTTGAAATAGCTATATCTCTAGCCAAACAAAAATAAAACGAATTCAAATACCCAAAATTAATTCGTAAGCAATTGGTGGTAGCACCTTTAAGTTGTTGTTGTTGTTCAAAATTCAACTTACTTACTTACTTTAGATGGCGCTCACAGCCCAGAATGGACTACGGCATCAACCAGCAAGCCCCTCCAGCCAGCTCGGTCCCTAGCTAGATGCCTTCAGTTACGCACTCCAAGTTGGTTGAGGTTGTTCTCCACTTGTGTGCGCCACCTAAGGTGGGGTCTTCTTCTGCTGCGCAGACCGTCAGGGGTAGATTCGAAGACTCGTCGGGCTGGTGCGTTGGTGTTCATACGCTCCACGTGTCCCAGCCATCTTAGCCGCTGTATTTTAAGCTTTTTGACCAGGGCGACGTCGCTGTAAAGTAAAGCTCGTTGTTGAATCTTCTCCTCCATACTCCATCGATACATACTGGACCGAAGATCACCCGAAGAATCTTCCTTTCAAAACACCCAAGTAGATTCTCATCCGTTTTTGTCAGGGTCCATGCTTCTGCCCCATACAGCAGGACCGGGATGATAAGGGTCTTATATAAGGTCTCCTTAGTTCTTTGAGAGAGGGCTTTATTACCCAAATGCTTTCTTAGCCCGAAGAAACAGCGATTAGCAAGAGTAATTCATCGTTTAATCTCTGCACTGATGTCATTTTGCGATGTTATAGTGGAGCCCAGGTAACAAAGTCTTTGACGACTTCGAAGTTGTACCTATCCATCGTGACGTTTTGCCCGAGCCGACGATGTTGAGATTCCTTTCTCGATGATAGCATATACCAGTGGCCCTAACAGAGATACCCACAAGGGACTTCTGGACGGATAAACGGGTCATAAGAGACAATCATATCTCCGTATTTACGGACGGCTCGAAGACAGATAAGGGCGTAGGGTCAGGTATCTTTTCAGATAATCCACCCCTTCCTAATTTCTGCAGTGTCTTTCAAGCGGAAGTACTTGCAGTTTGTGAAGCCGCAAGGAGTCTTGCCACATTGGAACTAGTAGACAACAATATCGACTTCTTTATTGAAAGTCAGGCGGCGATTAAAGCCATTTCCTTCATCGTCACAAAGTCTAAACTAGTAATTCGTTGTCGTAACGAGCTAAGATTACTCGGCGCAACAAACACTGTTACCCTGCGATGGGTCCCAGGACACCGTGCCATTCATGGGAATGAAATGGCGGATGAATTGGCCAAGATCGGGTCAGATCTTGATCCGTGCCAAACAGATTCTTCTGTATTCATGCAACTAGAACAAGAAAAAAACAGAATTCACCAAAGTTCCTCAAAGCCGCGAACGACAGATGGTCAACAATTGATACTTGTCGGGTTTCGAAGAATCTATGGCCGAACATCTCTAAGAAAAAAACAGACTACCTTCTCAAGCTAGGCAGACCTCAACTGTCCCTCTTGGTTGGAATCCTAACGGGTCACAACACAATGGGAACCCACATGAGCAGAATGGGTATCACCACATCTGACTTATGTAGAGGGTGTCAAGATGAAGAGGCGGAGGAGGGCTCCTATCACTTTCTTTGTGAATGCCCCAGTCTAGCAAGAGCCAGAAAGACAGCCCTCGGGGAATACTTTTTCAACGAATTGGGCGACATCTCGAGTTTGCCACTAAGGAACATTATGAAATTCATTCAGAATTCAAAATGGTTCAGGGAGGCCCCCCACACCTAACCCCCTAAGCTCCACCAACTCCTCTCCTCACCCGTCCTTATATCTACCATACCTTTATCCTGGGGAGCACAATGGATCCACTAAGATCCGAGTGAGGTGATGCGGCTTGCCGTATCATCACCCCTCTAAACCTAACCTAACCTAATAGCATATACTTCGTCTTGTCCTCATTAACAGCCAAACCCATTTTCGACGCCTCCGATTCAATGCTTGCAAACGCGCCGGTAACAGCTTGCTTCGTTCTCCCAATGATGTCAATATCATCTGCATAAGCAAGTAGTTAAACGGACTTTTGAAAAATTGTACCACTGTTGTTGACTTGCGAGTTGCGTACAATTGGGGACCTACAGTTTATTGCTGAATCCGAACGACTAAGGTGAGCGGCACTTTTCTATGACAAGAGATATAGGTAGAAATGGCGGCCCGAGCAGCCTAAGCTCGGTGACCCAATTAGCGCCGAGGAGCACCGTTTTGATAATGACAAGAGATACTCTTGGCAGATTTGTCATTTCCTCGCAAGAGGTAGTAAAAAACTTAAGTTGAAAGCGGCTGGTATTGAACCCCAGACCTCTGCGTTGACAGTCTAATGCACTAACCATTAAAATATTTTTGTAAATTTTATTTATAATTGAAGGAAATAAAAGTGTCTTGAAATGAAAAAAAAAGCTTTGTTTGTTTGTTGTAGGTGAGTAGAACTCAAGTGGGGAAGTACTTTTTTTGCGATTCATTTTGGTTTCGGTTTTCGCTGAGTATGGTGAAGTCTCCCTCCCACAATACATGCGCAAGTGGGTCAGTGGTGATTCTAATTTCCATACTAATTTGAGCCGACAAACGCAGTTTTGCGGATACGTATTTAGATCCTTACGCGTAGTCCTCCATACGTTGTTGACTACGTTTACGGATCCAAAACGGACTCTTTTGCTTAAAGGGTATTTAATCTAATTTGTCAAATGTCCTTATGCGCAGAGCAACTGGGATCGCTCTTGCTTATGTTTGCTAAACGAATCGGAGCTGGACTCCATTATATGGTTTACTTAATATGGATTGATTAATGTATTCGATCGTTCGCTAATGCGCTGCGCGTATAAGCTAGCTAATGCCTATTATAGTTGGGCCTTTACGTCTTTTACTTTAATATCATATCGGTTGTTTTCTATGTTCACTCCCAATCCTGCTTTAAGAAGCTTCGGTTCAAAATCTATTAAGGTATTTTATCTATAACCGATATGGATTTTTGAACACAAAGTGAGAAATTATTTATAGGTACTTGTTTTTGCTTTGAAAAGAATAATACACATTCCTCTCGAAAAACAGGCCAGACATAAAAAGGGATATAAAATTATTGATCGGGATAACCATTGGTCGTTGTCCAAAATAACTCCATCCATCATGCATGGATACTTCTACAAAACATACCTACACAAATTTGAACAAAGTATCCTTAGGGTGCAATGATGGTTTTGTCGAGTGAAAGTTTATACAAGAACAACCCTAAGAAGTTTATGTGGTCCAGCTGAGGTTTTCAGAAAGGATCCCTATAAGCGGGTGGACGTGGAATCAACCATAAACTATGTCGATAAGGGAGGAGTAATTTTATTAAGTGCTGGCAGATATTCGTTCGGTTGAATTCATGGAGAAGTATAACTACAGTAAACCATCATCAACCAACCCGTGTCACAGTTTTCATGTAAATATACCATTATTAGGGCAGGGAATATTGAATTCCCAAGGCGAAATGTAAATTTGACATTTATACATTGCGGTTCACTAAGTTTGACAAACTTAATATAATTCTTTCGTTTAGTACACAAAACGTAGAAGTTATAAGGAAGTGAATTTTTGATTAAAGTTCCAGTGTTTATTAAACTGAAGTATATAAAAGAATTGTACCTACATAATGTAATTAAGTCAAATAAAATGCTTGAATTGGTCGCATGTAACTAATTTATTATACACACGGAAAGAATTCCAAGCGCACATCACGACAAACCTGCTGTAATTCACGAAAATTATGTGCAGACAAGAAGGTTGTAGTTGCGGTGTTTCTGGACTTACAAAGGGCATTCAAAACTATTGATTGAAATATTTTACTTGAGAAAATGTTCAAGGAGTAGAACTTGAATGGTTCAAGAGTTATTTGTCAAACAGAACCCAGCGAACCAAAGTTGCGAATGATTTCTGACTGTTACTCTGGGTGTACCGCAAGGAGCTGTGTTGAGGCCTCTTCTATGGGGCTAGTTGTTTTGTATTTAAATAATATTATTTACTACGAAATTACGACCACTAGGCTCTTTCAGGAAAATGAAATCTCAAACCCGGAGGTCAACCGACAATCCAACTAACATTTCAGTTTCTATTAGCTTAGAAATATCGATATGGTGCACGTCTTGATATGTATAAGACTTCTATAAATTCTTATAGAAGTCATGATTTCAATAACTGATGCTTCTTTAGGCGCTATAGTTATAGCTATCATTTAAATTCATCATTGAAAATTTTAATGATTCATTTTAAGACGTTTAGAGGTCAAAAACTTTGATTATTTTGATCCCAAAATAAAACTAATGGCTTAATTAATATATCTGGCTAGGAAAAAAATTTTATTTCGGCCCAACCTTTCTCATGAAATAAATTTTATTATTTCAATGATCATTGATAGATAAAGTCGTGCAATCATTGAAATAAAAAAAGTAAATTTATGTTGAAGGTTGGGCCCAAACGAAATTATTTTTGGGAAATAAATATTATATGAGTTGTCAGCTTCATATTGGCATCAAAATAATCTCTGTTTTTAAAATTGAAATCTAAAATTAATCTTGAACTGAATTAATTTACATATAAATTTTATTTTATTCGTTTCTTCGCATCAATCAAAAAACATTTTTATCGAAGCTTGGGTTTGTATAAAAGTTTCTATAAAAATTATTTTGATGTTTCTAAAAACACTGATCAAGTTTTTGCGTCGTCCCAATTATATCTATAAGATGGTTGAGCGGGTACAGCGGGTAGAGTGGTGGACTATTACCCTGGAGTTTCGAGTTCGATATTTAAAGAAAGGTATAGAAATGTTTGTGTTTTAAAATTATTTTCAATACGTTAATTAATAAACAATCGAACATGGTTTCAGATTAAAAATGGAATAAATACAATAAAAATCACTTCACAGAAATTGAAAATAAGAAATAACTTTTTCTCTTATTTTTAATTTTTTTAACCTCTATAAAGGTTGTTTAATCGGCTTAAAGATTTTTATAGACGCCTCTTTAACGTCCTTCTTTTTATGCTTACAGAAATTTTACAAATCGACATCCAGACAGAATTATTTTTATCTTGTTCCAATTTTTACTATTGCGTTTGTTTAACTGATCCATATAACTGTCGCCTATGTCAACCATAACAGGTCAGGTTCGGCGTTTTATTTTTGTACTTTTTTTTTTTTTTTTTCAAAATTTTGAGTTTGAAATTTAATTTTGCAAAAAATATTCATTAAAACAATCAAAACTGACTTAAAAAAAGATTTAGTGTGACATTCTAGATGTTTCCGTACTTTTTGAATTAATTTTTCCATTTCCAGTCGAATTTTTATAAAATTACCCCGCCCATATAATTTTTTTCTAATATCAACCCAACCTACCGGCTCACTGTTGTCCAAAATGACATTTTTCTTTGCAAAAGTCATAACTTTTTAACGCATTAAGATATTGCTATAACTTTTTTTTTCTGTAATGAAATAGTGATTTTTAAGAAAATTGCTTTACAGGAAAAAATAAGATTTTCTTGGAAAGAGGAATTAACAGAGACAGGAATGAAAGCAAAACTTCAAAAATTAAGAAGAAGGAAAATACAAATAAAAGAATTATTTTTATTTTTGTCTTAAAAACGGTAAGAATTTAGTAAAAAATTATCTGTGGTGATTTAATTGTTACAAAAAATAATTATTTACCACAGTGGATGCATAAAGACAACGAACAATTTTTTTATGTTTTTAGCAAGTATCAAAAGAGTATTTTTTCATTTTGTGGTTCATCGATATATCGTATAAACTGTTTAAGTGACCATTTTTACGTGAAACAGTGTAGATAAAATGTTAACAGACCAAAATTTTTATAATGCTGGTGTTTTTGCATTTGCAAAGGCCTGCCTTTGTTCTTAGTTCGCGATCGTATCCGAACGTTGTCTGATATTGCTTTTGGAAAGGGTTCTCAGGGTTTCTCCTTTGAACATGACAATACCAACTAAATGGCTAAACAGAATAGTGACGCAGACGGACCCGGAGCTGGAATAGCTGTCAAAATATTGAATACACGCAAATTCAATGTTGCGAACACAACGGAACGTAGACGCACAACTGCAGACGCAGACGGAAGAGTTCACCAACTTTTAACTTTTCACGTACGGCACTTTTGACGTTTCAATTTGCATGAAGAAAAAAAACAACTTTTTGGGTCGGAAAAATATATTGTGGTTATTTGTATCGCGAAAAAAATTATGTATTAAAAGGAAAATTATTGGAAACAAAAAATGTGAATTCTGAGCTTGTACACAAGAATATTCTTTTGTTTTTCTTCAAAATACTTTCAAAGCTGTACAGCTCCATTGTGGACATGTAAAAAAAATGACGTACGACACTTTTTGACAGCTCTTCCAGTTCCGTCTGCGGCTTCAGTTCCGTCATTCTATTCTGTTCAGCCAGTAAATCGGTCGTGTTCTATTTTTTTGAGAGATAGTATTTATAACATGTAGGCTTCTTCGGATCTTCGTAGATCTTATAAAAAAGGTGTGTTTTTTTTTACCAACTTATAAAAAATATTATTTTTTTTTTTTGGAAACTTTAACTTACTTACAAATAAAACAACCATGTGACATTAAAGAAAATTAAGATTCTTCATGGAACAGGCAATAATAGCAAAAAAGAAAATGAATAAATTCGTTTTTCTCATTTTTTTTACTCTAGAACAAAATAGCCCAACTTTGAAAGGCTTTACGAACCAAGCTATTTACTAAAAAAATATTTTGTGTGCTGTTTTTGAAGCTCGGTTTATATTCCTATTAGAAGTAAAAAACAAAACAATTAAAAAAAAAAAACATCGGATTTTGTATTTTTGCCACGACTTTTGGCATTTTGGACCACAGTGCGGCTTTTGGCTTTTGATACATCATCTTTTTTTAATTACCTTAAAATTAACATTTCATGTAGGATTTGGCATTTCCTTTTTGTGCGGGTGGACGTCGGCATTGCGATGTTATCGGCGCAAAACATAATACCTTTGTACCGTACCTATCTCTAAGTATCTTTACCTGTTTTTTTAAATGATTATACACGAATGTAAGTCGATATACCTAATTATAGAGCAAAACCGCTACGAAGCATTGTCCTTGAAATACAAAAAAAAAAAAAAAAAAAAACACTTTCACCCACATGAGAGCATAATAATAATTGTATAGGTGCAGACCTTGATTCTTTCCCACGTGCCCCCATTAAATTAACTGCAAATATTCGTAATGAAATGCTAATTTACCGCCCCCACAACGCAGTTTAAAAATATATTATTTTCCCAGATCAAGTGCATACGAGTACGAGTTATAATAAATACAAGTATTAAGTCCAATAAGAGCCAAAGCATCATCAGCACAAACAAACAAACTTACGAGCTTACGACTCAAGGCGATTCACTTGGCTGCATTCTCAAAGATAATCCCATGGCTACGAAGAGATTACCTCATCTGTCCACCCTTTTAGTCGATGGAAAACGAGTTGAAAATAGTTTTATCCTACTCGACGAGACGCATGACTAGCGTTGCCGCCCGAAATAAAATTAACGTGACATATTTTCTGAAAAAAACGTGCCAATTTTCGTGCCACATGAAAAAACCACAAATTCTTCTATTTTCTTGAAAAACCTGTAATTGATTTTATTACGGGGTGTAATACAATAACCAAAATGAATGGAAATCATTTGCCCCATTCGTTCATTGTCAAAAAAAATGTTTCTGCCAATTTTTATTAAATTTTGTTGAAATTTGCTTAATTTAAAGTAAAATAATGGAAATTGAAAAAAGTGCCATATTAAAATTTTTCGTGCCACTGTGCTTCGAGGAAATCATCGTGTCAAAAAAGCACGATCGTGCCATTTCGGCAACGCTGCGCACGACGACGTGGTGTGAGGCTCAAGGATAAAGTCCTCGAAAACTGCAGTTGTTGTTTTTTTTTTTTTTTTTTGTAAAGTTCCAAAGTCTCTGGGTGTTCAATAATAATAAGAGTTTTAATGTTTGTTTTTGCATAGTTGAATACAGATAAATATGCAAATGAAGGGTGGGAAAATATGCTTACAGTCTACGCAGGAGCTGAAACAGCTCGTGATTTTTTTTTTTTTTTTTTTGTATCGGCTAAAGTTCAACAATAATGTCAGTTTTGATATTGAGAGGATAATAAGTGGAACTCGTGTAATTAGCAAAATCATTAATTAAGGGCACGGATCAGGTATGCAAAACTTTTAATGAGCATAGGTTAGGTATGTAAAAAGAGAGCAAAAGACAAAGTTACTTTATGTGATTAGGTGAAATTGTTTACTGAAATGCTTTTAAGTCCAAATTATACAAAAATAGACAAATCCTCTATTTGAAATATGGTAATGTTGAAAAGTTTTGCAGATTTTATCTTCTTTAATTTTATCCGAGAAAGATTATGCGTGCAGCATGTGGTGGGAAAGAAATTCTAAAGGAAAAGAAAATTAATTAAATTGCAAGAAAGTTGGGGATAGTACCTAGGTTGAGTCGATACAAGAAAAAAATCGTATAGAAGGGGGGCTCTATTTCCCCCGTATAGACGAGAGGAGAAATTTTCTAAAAAATTGACTTAAAACAGAAAACGAATTATTTAAAAACAACTGTTAAACTTACAATGCCATGCTATACCTTTTTGGAAAGCCACAAATCTTCAAAAAATTAAGCTGTGTTGGTGAAATGTTTTTGAAAAATTAATTTTCAAAATCGAAAATTTGAAAAAAAAAATTTAAAACAATTTCAAACTTTTTTTTTCAAAATTTTACGTAATTAAGTACTATTTTTGTTTGCAAAATTCAATGATTTTGTTAGATTTTAGTCAAAAACAGATAACCGGATGCTAAAATGTCTTTGAGAATATTAAAAACAAAGGGAGGAGCAATTTTCTAAAACAATTGACTTAATACAGAAAAAATATTGTTAAAAAAACAACGGTAACGTATAAAACGACATGCTATAATTTTTTGTTAGGCCAGAAACATGTGTTTTAATTTCGTTTTTAAATTAAGTTATTTTAGTGAACAGTTTTTTAAAAATTAATTTAGAAACTTAAATTTTTGAAAAAAAAAAGTTAAAAAATTGTGTTAAAACTGATTTTGTTTAAAATTTTACTTTATTAGGTGGTATTTCTGTTTTTAACATTCAATACTCCCACCAATTTTTAGTCAAACACTGAAAACTAGGTGTCAAAATGTGGTCTAGTTTTTGAGAAAATTGAAAATAACAAAAGTAAGTATTCCTTAAATTCGACTTCCATCCATTATTTTGTTGCTCCGAAGATCCTATTTCTACTAATTTAGTAGTAAAAAGTAGATTTGTTTATTTCCGATTTTCTCAAAAACTAAAAGACATGTAGCACTGAATTTTGAAAACAAAATTAGTACTTAATTACGTAAAATCTTGAAAGAAACAAGTTTGATTTTTTTTTTGTCAAATTTTTGAGTTTGAAAATTGATTTTTCAAAAACAATTCTCTAACACAACTTTATTTAAAAAGAAAATTAAAGAACAGATTTCTGGCTTGCCAAAAAGTTATAACATGGCATTGTAGGTTTAACCGTTGTTTTTAAATAATTTTGTATCTGTTTTAAGTCGATTTTTTTAGAAAATTGCCCCTCCAGCTTAAAAGGAGGGTAATAGAGCCCCCCTCCTAAACGATTTTTTTCTTTTCTTAACACAACCTACTCGCCCTAGCTCTTTGATGCACCTTATACGGAACACCCTGTATATCTTTTTTCCTCAAAATATTTAAGATGTTATTATAAAAATATATTTAATATATTTCATTGTATAACGAACACAATAGCTGTTAAAAACAAAATAAACAAATATCTTGAAGAAAATTAATATCTTAGCTCTAATTTCACTGTTAAAATCAATTATTTTGGGGCTGGGGTTAAAATTCTAAAAACCAAAATCCAAAAAAGCCAAAATTCTGAAAACCTAAAATCCGGAAAATTGATCTATGTTTTGCAATTACATGAAATTTGGTGTTTTAGCTTAGAACGGTTAACTCCATTTCAGCTTTTTGTTAAAAATTTACGAAAATAGGTTGTATAGGTTTTTGACCTAAAATCATATTTAATTCTTTAACATCATTTAGTATAATGCCGTTGTGTCCAAAAATTTTATAGCTTTTTTACAAAAACAAATAAAATAAAATGATAGTATCCTACTGACTTTTTTCATAATTTCTCTTAAATGACGATAATATCATAATGTTATTGAAAAATTAACATAAATATGCAATATACAGCTAGTTTCTTGGATTCAGTCGTGATTTTTTTTTTTTTAATTAACCTACCAACGCAGGAATTTGGAGTTCTAATGTGTTTTATATAAATTGTGATGATTTACCCTCCATCGTATGCAATTCAAGGAGTGATATTTTAATCAATAAATTTGTATTATACAAAATGAGGCTAAGTAGGTTTATGAAACATCCGTTACAATACAAATTTACATATAAATATACTTAATATAGACACCTTTCTGAAAATAAAACTAATAGAAAATCATACAACTTCGTTGCAGCTATTTATAGGCCACAAGTGGCATTCTGAAATTAGATTTAACACCTTCGTTTTTTTGTTCCAGACCAGAGGAGACTAATAAATGTCCAGAAGATGATAAAAAATATAATCTTCTTTTATAATATTAGGTAGGTATGTATGTATATAATGTATAGGTTGTTAGGTATATCATAGCAAAGAACTAAAGGACTTCTTTTGTCCTTGGAACCGGAAAAAAAGACATAAAGAAGGATTTCTTTATTTGTTATTATTATGTATTCGTGTTGGGCATAAGAGACAATCTGCAATTTTATTTTGGTTGGGAAAAGTAATTAGTGTACTTGTATAAGGCTTATGCTGTCTTATTTTTGTCACATGATAAATCTTAGCCAAAATTAGTTGGCAGGATTTATACGCACAATACATTTATTCAGAAAAAACTTGCTATGTTGGCAATGAATAATACATTATGTACTCATACCTAAACTTTTAATTTAAGTTTGATTTGACTTATCGTACAAAAAAACCATATTCATTTTATTCATTATTATTTAATTTTTAAAACTAAGCATCATGCTATACATAATACACTTGTCAATACAATTAAGGGAACAAAAAAGTGAAAAGTGGTTGTATTGAGATGAAACAAAAAGCATTCTGAAGTTCTATATAATTTCTCTATTGAGAAATTTTAGCAAATTATTTTTATTTTTTTTTGGGTACCGTTATTGCGCAATCATGAGAAGCATCACGAGCCAAAAATTTTAATTTCTTTTTTTAAATTTTTGAACATTGACATTTTCTTTGAAAAATTTTGTTGGGCCAGTTTAATATTTTGTTTCGATAACTTGTTTATTCAGCCTTAAGGTCGTCTTTTTCATCATTCTACATTTTTTATTTCAGAAGAATATCTGGCCTTGAATGAAAAAACAGACTTTTGATTTTGACTACCAATATCTCCGCAAGATATGACGACACGGAAAATTCAAGGGTAGTTTTAAGAACTGGAATTAATTTTCTACAAGATTTTTTTCAAAACTTTATACGGATAATTTTTTTGGCTCCTCACCTCTATTGAGAAATTTTAGCAAATTATTTTTATTTTTTTTTGGGTACCGTTATTGCGCAATTATAAGAAGCATCAAGAGTCAAAAATTTTATTTTTTTTTTTAATTTTTGAACATTGACATTTCTTTAAAAAATTTTGTTGAGCCAATTTAATGTTTCGATAACTTGCTTATTCAGCTTTAATGTCGTCTTTTTTTGTCATTCTACAATTTTTTTTTTTCAGAAGAATATCTGGCCTTGAATAAAAAAACAGACTTTTGATTTTGACTACCAATATCTCCGCAAGATATGACGACACGGAAAATTCAAGGGTAGTTTTAAGAACTCTGGAATTAATTTTCTACAAGATTTTTTTCAAAACTTTATACGGATAATTTTTTTGGCTCCTCACCGTTACATTCAGAAAAGGGCAAAAAAAGATATTTTAAATACTTTTTGTAAATCTTTTACTGTTTTTCAAATATTGACTGCAAGACTTAATTTTGTAAAATATTTTAAACAGCTATAGACTAGCAATATTTATGTAAAATTTTAAATCGGTCTGTTGAACCGTTTTCCCGTACCGAATGAACAAAGTCGTAAAAACCAATTAAAGGAATAATTCGGGTGGTTCATAAACATTGTGAAATTGTTATCAAAATGGAAACGAAAAGAACAATTTCTGCCCACTTTTTCACAGTTTTGCGTTAGTTACAATACTGGTAAGCGTTGAAGAGAAAAAAAAAACATTTTTTTCAAAGAAAACAAAATTGGTGCAAAAATTGAATTTATTCATAATTTCAAAATTTTAGTTGTAATTTTTTTCCGCGAAAAGATGTTTTGCTTCCCATTAAAATCTCATCAGTATTGTAATTAAAGCAAAACTGTGAAAAAGTGGGCAGAAATTGTTCTTTTCGTTTCCATTTTGATGACAATTACACAATGTTTATGAACCACCCAGATTGTTCCTTTAATCGGTTTTTACGACTTTGTTCATTCGGTACGGGAAAACGGTCTATAGCTGTTTAAAATGTTTTACAAAATTAAGTCTTGCAGTCAATATTTGAAAAGCAGTAAAAGATTTACAATAAGTCTTTAAAATATCTTTTTTTGCCCTTTTCTGAATGTAACGGTGAGGAGCCAAAAAAATTATCCGTATAAAGTTTTGAAAAAAATCTTGTAGAAAATTAATTCCAGTTCTTAAAACTAACCTTGAATTTTCCGTGTCGTCATATCTTGCGGAGATATTGGTAGTCAAAATCAAAAGTCTGTTTTTTCATTCAAGGCCAGATATTCTTCTGAAAAAAAATTGTAGAATGACAAAAAAAGACGACATTTAAGCTTAATAAGCAAGTTATCGAAGCAAAATATTAAATTGGATCAACAACATTTTTCAAAAAACATGTCAATGTTCAAAAATTAAAAAAAAAATAAAATGTTTGACTCGTGATGCTGCTTATAATTGCGCAATAACGGTACCTTAAAAAAATAATTTGCTAAAATTTCTCAAAAAAAAAATAAAAATGTTTCATCTGAATAGGACCACTTTTCACGGAGATACAGCTATTCAAAAAAACACTAAAAAAAAGTGATTTTTTTTTGTTCCCTTAATTGTTTTGACAAGTGTACATATTATTAAATTTAAATTATAATGTACCAGATTCTCATCATCTGTCATCTTCAAAAATTTGAAAATTAATTTAAAACTGAAGTCTAGGGTTCTATATAATTCTTATTAAACGTAAATTTTGGAAAATCACCTGCAAACAAATTGGTGTCCTGTTAACATAATGAACCCGGACCAGAAGCAACAATAAGATTTAGAGGTAATACATTTCTTGTTAAAAAACTTAATTGATTTAAAACTTGTTTTCTTGTCTTTATACCTTACTTCTAAAGAAATATAAAATAGAATAATTGTTATTAAATATTTTAAAATTAAAATTAATCAAACTCGTAGAAACCACCCACCCCATTTAAAAGTCCAAGCAATAATAAAATAACAACTTGAAGAAACAGAAGGTTAATGCTGTTCGCATCTGCCTATATCGGCCACATCAGCACGACCCAAATATTAAACAACGAGAAGTGTATACTACGTTGAGTAGATTTGTATATCTATCAGCACTTTGTCTTCAGGTTCAACTGATGTATCTTTTGACTGTGCCAACAGGCACAGGGAATGTACGACACGTACTTGAGTTTGTTAAATGCAAAAGAGGGGAATTCCAGAAAGGGTGAAAATGACAAATGATACTGGGAGCGTAAAAGTTGTGTACCTTAACTCATTTTTTTGCCGAAGTTGGTATTTTAGTCTTCTAACTTCTAAATTCTAACACGTCGCGTCGAGCGTCGGGACGATGGATCGCCGACTAGATTTATGTTAGAAAAGTTCAATATGAATATTCTTTCAGACAAACTTTTTCTTGATAAATCGATTGAGAAAACGCAAAAGCCAAAAGTGAAGGTGAGCTTTGGTAGAGGGAATGGGAATACGCCAAATTTGTTTTTTGCTTTAAAGTTTGAGGAACAAGAATGTTAAGTCCAGTCTGTTACAAATTTTTGACGATACCCGCACATACAGGGCTACTTTCATGACTCTAAAGTGGCATTTTGGCTCCTTTTTCACATCCGCCTCTTTGCCTCCACTTTTCTGAAATTATCCAAAAATGGCTCTTTTTAAAATATGCCTGACTCGTTTTCCTCTTTTCAGAATTTGCTCTTATATTTTCAATTTTTCAAAAACTGGAATATGTATGTGAAATTCACACAAATGCACACAAAATCACTGAGTTTCAAAGCAAAGGAACGAATAAAAGCAGAACTTTTGAAAAAAAAAACAGTTTGAAAAAAAAAAATTTTATTTTTTTTTTTTTTTTATTTTGAGTTTGAAAATTAGTTTTTCAAAAGCTAGCAATTAAAACAAAAAGAAAACGAACTAAATAATAAAATAAAATGAAGGTTCTCAGCTGTAGTGAACTAAGTCAGAAAAGGTTATATTCAAAGATATTTACAGGTTAAGCAAATATACTGCCATTAATTACTAAACTAATATTTTACTCGTATTGCAGGCCAATTGTTAGTTATTCTCTAAATTTTCTTCTGATTTAAAAATAAAATGACCGAAGTACGCAACATTTAACACTATTTTTAAATGTTTCTTTTTGTGTATGACTTGGTTCGGTACAGCACCACATTAAAGTTTAGAACCAGAAGAGTTCAAGTTCTTGCATTCTACTGAATCGCTTTTCTTTGAAATTCGTAACTTAATACCATTGAATAAATACAAATAGAAGTAGACACCGGGAAAATCGGCCACTAAGGTTTGCATATAGGGCTGCTATCGCATGGTAGGTTGATGTATTCAATAAAAAAAAAACTTCCTTAATCATAAAAGGGTTATGAATTCGAATGGAAATTTTTTCTAATTACTATGGAAACGAATGTTTAATTTGTTTTGTTTTCATTATTTTTGTATATTTCTATGGAAACGAAAGTAGTTGTGTTTAGTCTGAAATTTAGAATTTGTATAGAATTATTTATGTGTGTACGCATTTGAATTCCTAACTTAATATCAAAACACTATATTGATATTTACTAGGGCAATCAAAAATATGCTAGATAACAGTATTTTTGCTAGCAACACTTTTAAAAAAAGGCTGTTAGAAATACGTGTTATGAAAAATACTGTTTTTCAAGCGCATATTTCTTCGAAAAAGTATGGCATGGCATATTTTTGGTTGCTCTATTCATTACTATCTGCATTGTTTAGGTATACCTTACACCTAACTCTACTCAGCTCTACTCATCTGATATTTAAAGTGAAAGTAGCAGGAAATATTTCAATGTGTGTACTTTCATTTTGGTAGGTAACAAAATTAGTTTTAGGTCAAGGATAGTGGGTAGGATAGGGGTGTTGTATACCTATAGGTGCACATAATTTCGAAACATTTTGAAGGCTGAGGACGAAATAAAAAACTGCATACGGGAGAACCAAAGCATAATGAAACACCTTCCAACACTTCCTCGGTGCTTATCTGCAGGAATGGAGGGAACCGAAAATAACTTCCATTATGACGCCGCAGTGGCATGGTGGTAAGTGCAATGGACTGTCATGCCGGAGGTCTAGGTTTGATCCCCAGCCTCGCCACCTAAATTTTTTTTAAAAAATAAAAACAACGGCTACTGCCTCTTGCGAGGAATTGACAAAACCTCCAAGAGTATCTCTTGTCATAGACAAGTGCCGCTTACATTAGCCGTTCGGATTCGGCAATAAACTGTAGGTCCCCTCCATTTCTGCAGCCACGCACACAGGAATGGTTGAGAGTTGTAAGTCACTAGGTCCTAGTTTTTCATGAGCTGTTGTGCTATCAAATTCATTTATTTTTATCATTAATAAATATTGCCGTGTTAACTGAAAAAACGTATCTGACATTTTTCGGTTTTTTTTTGGTCAAGACAAAGTTTGAAATCCTTGGGAAGTTTTTTTATCATGATTTTTTTTCTTTTCTTAGACTCAACCTACACGCTCTAGTTCTATGTCACACCTTAGGTGAATCATCTAGTAAATAAAATTTTGTACATTAAAACAAAATTGGTACACCATTTTTTATTATTTATTAATGTTGAATTAAAAATTAAATTTCGGTAAAAAATCGTCATTAAAAATAAATGTGTACATTTTTTTAAAATTCCAAAATTTGTTTTCTTTGTAATTTTAATCGGTTATACAAAAATGAGATAGTCCAAAATAAAACAAATGGTTGTATGTGATGCAGTGTTAATGATTTTCTGTAACGGGTTTTTAACATTTATATGGAAGGCAACGTTAATTTTAACTACCTAAAAAATGTTTGTTAAAAATATTTTAGATCATGTTTAAAAACCGCTCGGTTCCAAGTTTCGTAAAAATCAACCGAGTCGTTTTCGAAATATTTAGATTATTTAAAAATCCAAAAAAATTTTTGTGTAGGTACAATACTATTTGAATTTTTCATAAAAAAAAATTATCAAAATCAGCTACTAATTGCTTTCGAAAAAAAAACGAAAATAAAAAACAATAGTTTATAATGGGAGGTACCATAGCAAGCTGAGAAAAAATCTTCGAAAATGGTTGTATTCGATATCAAAGCACTTGTACCTATTAACTTACATAATTAAATTTTGGTTATCTTTACCTTCCAAAATTTGTTGTCACCTCTTTGAGACTTCCAAAGTTTTTCTCTAAAAAATTTAAAAAATTTCAAAGTATCGACATTTAAAATTTCAGCAATTTTGAGTTCTGGACAACATTTTTGGAAACAGTATAGTACCATCGTACTCGGTATTAATATGTCCTTGCACTTATACTGTTTTTAATGAAAATACCTATGCGCGGATAATTGAAGAAAATCAAAAACCGCCAAAAATGTATGGAAACAATTTAGATTATTCAAAAATTCATTTAGCCAAATATTGAAGTTAGCTCGAAAATTTGGAAAATATAATTTCTTATTTGCTTTTTAAAAATATAAAATTTATTTCCAGAAAACATAATTTGCTTTCAAACAACCATATCTCGAGTTTTAGATTTTTCACAGTTGTTGTATATATCCATGAATTTTGTATATTTAAAATTAATTACAAAAACAACCACCTCCCTATCATTTTTCGTTTAGAAAATAGATTCTGATATTTATCTTTGTTTATCCTTGTTTACCCTATTGAAATTGCGATTTTTAAAAGACCATCTGAATAGTTAAGTGCATACTAATGCATGGCACTTATAGTAGCTCAATAGCTATTTCACATAATAAAATTGATAAAAGTACGAAAAAAGCGAGGCCGCCAAAGAATTTTATGCTTCAATTTTCAGTCTAGTATTTTACTAAATAAAGTGATACACTAAGTGACTATTCATCCCGGGTTTCCCGTATTTACATAGCCTGTGTCTGTTTTTTTTTTTTTTTTTAAGAACCCCGGGACTTAGAACCTTTCTAGGGTTTATAGATATGTATGTAGGTACAGACAGAGTTGATTTTCAATAAATTTTACCTTTATAAATTAAGATTTTAAATTTGAAAATAAAAAATATCTTTCTATTAAATGTTACAAAAAATAGGAAAAATTAATTCTTATTTTACTAAGAAATCAGAATCAAGAAAATAATTCAAGTCTGAATAGCAAATAAAATAATCAAAATATTCTCATCCTCATATAATTTTGTTCTGTATTTCAATATGAGAAATATAATCTTCAGCGTAGCATGTAAAAATCATCGTCATATAAACAAAAACATAAAAAAACAACCAATCCCAGTAGGAAATTTCTAAAAATTCAATGCTGAATAAGCTGCTTCTTCCTTGAGGAAAAGAAGCTGCACCCGCCACTTTTGTGCTCTTTTCTCTGATGAATTTAACATGGGCATGTCATTGACGGTAGGCACATGCCACTTTCTCGATGAAAATACAACAATGAAATCACTGGTTCGTTGGAAGTTGCCTTTTCACCAGTTTGGAATATGATGAAAAATATGATGAATATTAAACAGTGAAATCACTGCATAAATGTAACATGCTGATTCATCTGCTTATTTTCATAAATGAATAATGTGATGAAAATTCAATAGTGAAATCATCAGGTAACTGGAAGTTGCTTATTCACGGACTTATTATTGCCCGAGGAAAAATGTGAGGAATATTCAGTAGTGAAATCACCAATTACAAACGAATTGGTTTTTCACCACCTTTTTCAATAGTAGAATGTACTTCTCTTATTAAAATAAAAACTGATTTAATTTATGTGGTACCTATGTACCTAATTATTATCTTTTTATTGCATTATTATTTACATTATATAAATTAAAATAATTACAAAAAAATATTAATTATTACAAAATTATTTATTCTGGCTCCTCGAGTAACCTAGGAATAGAAATAATGTTCAGTGTACAATAATTCATATTATGTATGTAACCATAAAGAGTTACTAACCTTGGCATTATTTTCCACATAAATGTAACACCCGCTTCCATAGAAAAAGAACAACTAACTTGCAATGAAAATATAAAACAAAAGAAGATTTCCAAAATGTTCAACAAGCCAACAAATAAAGCACGCGCCACAAAAGAAATACAGAATAGAAGAAAAAAAATTCAAACGATCACGTGATCAAGGCATGTTGAATTGAAAGGGTACATATTTTTGCACTACAGAAATCATCACATTGTTCGTACCAGGAAAAAGAAAGGGCAATTTTCAGATTATCGTTACTTTTTCTCGAGAAGAAGGATATATAAAGCAGACGACGCGATTAAGAATTAAAACTGAGAGAATGAGAACTGACTACTTTTCATTTGAAAACGTCGACTTTAATTCAGCATCAATTTCATATTTGTGGCCGAAGTCAGCCAAGGAGAGTTTTCAAAACCTTTTTTCTCTCGCAGAGTATCCTTTACAAAGCAGACGAGTGGATTTAGAGAATGAACTGATGAACTTATGCATGACTTTTCGTCAATTGAATCATCGCTTAATTTTTCCTCTTTAGCCACTTTTAATTTCGTATTGAAATCAGTTGGCTTTTTTGAAACAAGTAAAAGAAGGGGTTGTTTGGAAATGGTTTCCCATTGCAAAGCAGATAATGTGATGAAAATCATGAACTGCTGAAACAATGCATTACTTTTTACTGATGTAATCAGTGCACACTGTTTCGCCTATGAAGTGGTAGTTGAATTCAGTTATGAATTCAGCTTAATTTTTCATTGAAGACGAAATTTCCTGCTGGGATGCCTCTAAATGACAATACATACATACAAACATTCTTCACATGCCTTTGTAAACTAATTTCAAAATTAAACAGAATATTAAAAATCGTCGTTATGGATACCGATACAAAAAGGAACAATTTAATAAATAAAAATCCCTTTTGAATCGGTTTGGGTACAGACAAATTTTACATCATCAATTTGTTTCTACAAAACGCCACAGGACGAGCATATAGAGCTTTGAGTTATTCGGTGTCACTTCTATTTGTATTTATTCAATGTTAATACGTTTAGGTGATACCCTCTAGAGGAAAAATGGAGTTTTTTAAGCTCTAAAAATAATTGCACCTGCCATGAATCTCTTTTGAAAAAAGTGTTTACATTTTAAAAAAACTGTTGATAATGTCTCCCTTTTATAGGTATGTACTACTTTTAGTAGTATCTGCCATAGAACTGATTTCTTTATTTTCGCTGTCTCGTTACCGGCTTAACCAATTTCGGTCAATATTTTTACAGTTTCGGAAAAATTGACTTTAAGGAAAAAAAGCGTTAGAGGCATGAATATTGGTAATGATGGGAATTTTTATAAACTCACCGATCCGATGACCACTAGGTCATGAAAATGGGGTTTTAATAAATATCTCAAAAACGTGAAATAAGAAAAAGGAAAACACAAATAATTTAGAGAAAAATTTTGTCTGAAAATCTTGTAGCTGAAGCCATTTTTCACAAAAATGGTCTTTTTGGAAGAAAAGAAAATTTTTCTGCAATATTTTTTCAAGAATTCAGACGTTTTAAGTACCTACTTGTTTTATTAATTTAAAGAGCGAGTTTTATGCTTCATTTTTGTATTCTTTATTTTATTATATTCATCGCATAAATATACATAATATAATATAAATTTTGTGAAAGCACCTAACCTATTTCTGTAAATTTTTCTATTATAATCATTCATTGTTCATAATAAAATAATATTTATACTCAGACCGTAACTCCTTGCTAAGTAATTTTCTTTCAATTGCTTTGCTTTTTTTATTTTCTATCAAGAGCATATATACATAACGCATGAAGTATAAATATTTTAATATCGTAAAAGGATGCGTGCGAATGAGTTTTGCAGCAGCAAATAAAGAAAGGTTCTTCAATTTGATTACATCTTACATCTGTTTTTCGTTATCGACATTACTCATATAAATTGCTTGTGAATATTTTTTTGTAAGAGAATTCATTCAAAGCATTTTTCATCTGATTAAGTTGGCAACTTGAACCGGGAATACCACCCAGTACGAAATTTCACAAAATTCAGTGCTGAAATAAGCTGATTTTTCCTTGAGGAAAAAAAGCTGCACTCGCCACTTTTGTGCTGTTTTTCTGATGAATTTAACAGGGCATGTCATTGGTGGTAGTCACATGCCACTTTCACGACGAAAATTCAACAACGAAATCACTGGTTCATTGGAAGTTGCTTTTTCACCAGCTTGGACTACGATGAAAAATATGATTATGATGAATATTAAAAATCTACCCCTGAGGAAGAACCCGCCTTAAGTAGCGCACACAAGTGACGACATCAACTAACTTGGAGTTCGTAACTGGAGGCAGCTAGCTAGGGAAGGAGCTGGCTGGAGGCGCTTGTTGTTATGTCCGTCAAGTTAGCATTACCACTTCAAAATTTTGAGAAACCATAAATGGGATTAATTGTCGTGAATTTGTCGTAAATTTGTCGTGAAAGAAAAAAACTTGTAGCGCCTTTTTTTTTTTAATTACACCCTGGTAATGCTAATGGTAATGGACGGTCAAGTTAGCATTACCACTCCCCAAAATTAATTTCAAAAAAGTTTGAGTACGTCATTTATTGTGGTGAATTTTTCGTAAATTTATCGTGAAAAAAAAAAAATATCGGACATGGCCCCCTGGTGATGTTTACTTGACAGTCAAGTTTGCATTAACAGGGGATAATTTTAAGAAAACAAGTCTGATATTTTTTTTTTCTTTCACGAAAAATTTACGATATATTCACGACATAATGAAGTACCTACTCAATTTTTTTTTTTTGAAATTGATTTTGGAGGGTGTCAATATGCTAACTTAAATGTCAAGTTAATATTACTAGGGTGTAATTAAAAAAAAAAAAACAATTCCGATACATCTTTTTTCTTTCACGACAAATTTACGACAATTAATCCCATTTTTGATTTTTCAAAATTTTGAAGTGGTATAATGCTAACTTGACGGACATCTTGGTTTGACGTCGTCGTAGTCCATATGGAACTATTAGCGCCATCAATGCGAAACGCATTGGACTAAAGCTTTAAAAAAAACTTCCATTTTAATTTTATTCAATATATAAGTACATAGTCCACAAAACAAACAACAATAATAGTTTTCTATTGTTTTTGTTATTCGCCGAGCTGCGTTATTGCCTGAACAAAATAGAATGCCGGAACTGGAGCCGCAGTCGCAACTGGAAGAGCTGTCAAAAAGTGTCGTATGTTATTTTTTTTACATGCCCACAATGCAGCTGTACAGCTTTAAATGTATTTTGAAGAAAAACAAAAGAATATTCTTGGGTACAAGCTCAGAATTCCCATTTTTTGTTTCCAATAATTTTCCTTTTAATAAATAATTTTTTTCGCCACAATATTTTTTTCCGACCAAAAAACTTTTTTTTTTTTTTCCTTCATACAAATTGAAACGTCAAAAGTGTCGTACGTGAAAATTTAAAACTTGGTAAACTCTTCCGTCTTCGGCTGCAGCTCCGTATACGACTACGTTCCAATATCCGTTGTGTTCGCAACATTGAATTTACGTGTATTCAATATTTTGACAGCTATTCCAGCTCCGGCTCCAGTTCCGGCTTCAGTTCCATCTCCGTCACCATTCTGTTCTGCCAGTTAGTTTTCTATAAATTGTCACGCCGCCCGATCGAAGAGCTAAAATAAATTCATGTCACTAACTTTTTTATTCTTTTATTTATTGTGTAAGAATCTAATGTTTTTGAGAAGAATTAGCCTTGGTATAGGCTAATATGAGAAGCATGGAAGTGTGAAAACATTTTTCATGCCTTATTATCGCAATAAGTTAAATGGAAAGTTTACAGCAATTTGTATTCTTTTTTTTTTACCTTTGTGTCTGAGCTCTGAGCAAAATAAAGAAGGTCAATAAAGAAGGTCATACATACGTTTGTAAAAGCTTCTTCTTAATGAAAAAAAGTCTTTTTACTCACTGTCATTGTTACAGCCACATCCATTTAATAAACCGTATGAATAACACACTCGATACACGAATGGTTAAAAGTTGTAAGTCACTAGGCCTTGGTTGTCCAAGAGGTGTCGCACAACCAATTTATTTATTCACTTTCACTTCTGTTTTTAATTGATTACGTCACATCAACTCGATGCCAGCAGCAAGCCAACACCAAACCAGAACCTTTATGCTAGTTCTATTTGAATCGGGCCTTATATTATACCTGAATTTAAGATTACTGGACAGGGACACGGACAGCCAGTATATTTATATTATACATAATATGTTATGTATACCTACATATATGCGGCATGAAGACTTGTGGTGGAAATAAAAAAAAGGCATTTCCTATACATATATTTTATTAATTTTTGTTTTCATTTTTCTAGGAAACGACTTATGGCCAAATCACAATCACGCGTTCGGTCGGTCGGGCTTTGATGGGCTTTTGATCGACTTTACGATAACATGTGTCAATAAGCGCGACCTTTAAAATTGCAAAACGAAATGTGGCTTCAAACTTCGGGCGTTGAGAAATGACAAATAAAAGTTCTGTTTCCTTAAAATGGCATTTCTGAAATTCTTCGCAGATAAAAGAGAATCAAAAATGTCTCTGTATTTTGTTTTTATTTAGGTTCTACAACCAATGGAAATAAATAGCTTTGGTAATGAACGTATTCATTAGGTATATGAGCTAAGGTAGTTTTTCATCGCTTTTCCTTTTTTTTTTATTCTAATGGAATTTGAAAGAAAGCTATTTTATAAAAAAAAAAAACATTTCTTCAAGCATTTATAACTTTGACAAGCATCTGATGGGAAGAAGTAAGAATGTACTTCTAAAAGACCAGCAAATGGAAGAATTCGCAAAAGGAGTTAAAAATGGCAGCAAGGCCAAATAAGAAGAAAAAAAGTTAATGATTGGTCCATAAATCTTAAAATCAGTTCACCGAAAATTATGATTATTATAACCTATTATGATCAAGGAAAACAAATATAAAAGATTTTGTATTGCATTCTGTCGATTCCCAATACCTACACTTCTTTTTTGCAACCCGCTGCCTACAATTTACATAATCACTTTACTGAAGCATTTTTTCATTCATAGCAATGATCCTCATGCTTACATTATAGAGAAAACCCCTTTCACTTCAATATACCCTTCCCTATCTCACTCCCTTTAAATCCACCTATCTCTCACTCACATATTTCTCTCATGCTGATTCCGAAAATATTAATTTATTGAAACTAACGAATCAGCAAAATTTGATTTAAACCTACCCTTCTCTTTTTTACGCACATAAAATCAACCCGTCTCTCTGCACGCGCCATTCAGTAAAAAGCCCATGTAAACAGGTACTTACGTAAAAAACACCCGTCGGTGAATAATTTTACTACATAATAAGGCTAGCAAAAAGATTTGCGCATTTAAATGTGGCGATTTTACGCCGCCCGACTTAGTACATACACACTCTTGTCAAGTTTGATGTGTTGCAAACTGTCATTTTTGTTTTCCCTATTCAACTATTTTCTTTACTTGAGCAATATTTTTTCTTTCCCACATACAGAAAAAAAATGTATTCACTCTTCGACAGAACGTGGAATACCTATGTATGTATACCTTCCGCAGAAACAGGCTGAATTCCAAAACAATTCCACACGAGACAAATCGTAGGTTACTCACCGGCAATTTGTATTTCCACAAGCAATTTGTATTTCTTTCTTTATTTTAGATATAATTTAAGAAGTAGGTATTTATTTTATTTCATAAAATTTAATTTGGAATTTGGTCGCGAGAGAGCAAACATTGGATTTATTCGCGCTACTGCAACACGTAGGTACGTCGCGTTTCGAACTTTGCCTTTACTATAATAGCCAAAATATCAAGATTTTAGAAAATGGCTGCAATAAATGAAACTTCAGAATTTATGTCCACATTTATTTCCTCTGAGAAGACAAGATATAAATGAAGATATTTATGTCTGAAAATTAAAAATCTTCTTGACATAAGTGGCCTCCACAAGAAATTTTGACTACATAACACATATCTTGCAATGATTCATGTCTAGTGGAGCCGTTTATTAAACAAACACAAATTTCTTGTGTCGGGATTTTAATTTATTTGTCATTTTTATTTGTGAACATTGAAAAAAAAAAATACTCACAAAAAAATAAAATACAAATTAAAAAGAAAAAACTGCAAGTGATAGCGCCACAAGACACATCACTCATCAACAAAAAACAGAAGACAAAGTGTAAATTCGACTTAAAAGTATACACACCGGAGTAAATACACTCTCCGGAACTAAAAAAAAATTGCCTAAATCGAACACATCTAAAAGAGGGTAGGAAGATACTTTCAGAACAGAACATCAAAACAATTTTATTTAGGTATTTCCAAATGAAATAAATAAAACACAAACAATAAATTTCACAGAAAACCATTTCATTTTATTCTATAAAATTAATGAAAGTATAAATATATTCTGGAATTATAAAAACATCCAAATTAATTTCCAATTTTATCTGAAAGTTGAACCACAACACAAACCAAACGTAAATTAGAACTTATAATATCTTTTATCAAACAAAAATGATTTACACGTAATTATAATTAATAAATAATTGCCACACAAACGAAATTTATTATGTTTTTGTACACTAAATGTTTTCTTTTCAATAAAAATTGCTAAATGCACAAGAACTTTCCCACCCGAAAGAAAAGGAAAACTAACAAAATGGAAATTACCTACTGTGAGCTGTCAAAGCGCGACAAAATAGAAAATAGATCTATTCGGGCGTTGAGCTCGAGCTTACGATATTTACGATCTAAAGCGAGTACAAAGCTTGAGGTAACATTTCAGATTGCCTCATAAGAATATATTTTTTCTATTCAATATGTCAAAGTCGGCACGACCGAACGCGTGATTGTGATTTAGCTATTAAGTCAAAACCGACACAAAAGTGGGTGTGTAGCATTCATTTTGCATTTCTGTCTTTATTTTTACATGTTATAAGGACTATTTTTTATTTTGATTTCTTAGAAATTTGGAAGAAAAATATTATTTGAGCATTGAAGATTTACATACATATGTACATTATTATTTTTTTTTTAATTTTTATTACATTATGTGATTAAAAATAGAGTTAAAAAATAAAAAAATAAAAACGTATTTTGGATACCTATATCAAATTTGAAAAAAAATCTATTGTTTGGAGGCATCAATTTAAAAGGTTGTCAAAAATGTTGCCATGTTTTACAAAAAATTTATAAAAATTGGACAGTTTCTACTTCTTGCGTTACCCATATTTTTGTAAGATCCCATATATTGTGTTGCAACATTATTAAAACTGATTTATACTTCACAACAAAGCAAACAATGAAATCTATTACTGGAGTACTTACCTCTAAGCTTGTCACAATCTATTTTTCTGCTTTTTATCATATCCTTTACATCCCTTAGGCCCAATTGTACAATCGTGGTTTAATATTTTATCTGTGGTTAAGGAAATTTAATTCGCCGATTTATGTGAATTAACTGCGATAGTTCAAGGTTCAAGTATGTCATAACAGCTTATTACATGCCTGAACCATCGCTAAACATCAGTTAATCTACCAAAATAGGTGAATTAAAAATCCTGAACCACGGGTTAAATATTATACCACGTTTGTACAACTGGCCCTTAATTTTTTCTTCACTTTATGTATAGTCTGCCCTTCAACTAAAAGATCAAATTCGTGGGACCCATTCGTTCATATTATTTTTACGGCTAGTCGTTATGAATAAAATTTTTAAGTATTCTGAAGTATTAGAAAAGGGTTTATATAGGTAATAAAAACTTTTAAAAAAAATCATTTTCTTCCTATAAAATAAAAAAAGACTAAGGGCCAGTTGAACAAATATTTGATCCGTGGTTCAGAAATTTTAACTCACCAATTTCAGCGGATTAACTGTGGTTCAACGATGGTTCAGGCATGTAATTGGCTTTTAGTGCATATTGGAACCTTGAACCATCGTTGAACCTCAGTTAACCCGCCGAAATCGGCGAGTTAAAATTCCTGAACCACGGATCAAAATTTAAACCACGATTGTACAACTAGCGCTAAACCTTCCATTATATTTTGAATAAAAAATATCCAGAGAATATTTAATAGCTTACCAAAAGCTTAAATTTTAAATATACATTTTAAATATATGTTACTGTAAAAAGCCAAAATAATGAAATTCTAAAATTTACCGGTATATCCTAGAACAATTCTTACCAATGCAATGGGGCTGAGAAATTCTATGATTTACCGGCAAATTCTATAAATTCATTATTTCGGCTTTTTACTGTAACATATACAAATAACAGATAAATAAGTATACCAAAGAAATTGTACTTTTTTTTAATATTAAATAAAAGTAAGTACATATAACATTCTTAATTTAAAAAAAAACATCTTTTATAGATTTTATTTTATCAGAGTGTAATTGGTATTTAAAAAGTTAAGCAATTTCAACAATAAAATCTGCTTTAGGCAACTATTCCTTGAAATAAACTCTCCCTCTCCATATACAAAATTGTAAGAAATGTTCATCACCCTTGAAAGCAGAAAGGAATCCAAATTCAAAAGGATTCTAATTAAAATTGACACTGAAAAATAAATTAAATAAAAACTCTCCTTTTGAATTCTGTTTTTTTTAAGAAAAAAAAAAACAAATTGAAATTAGAAATTCATTTAAGGTAAATCTTAAAAAAGGTTAACTAAAAAGAGTTGACCGTATAATTTATTAATTTAAAGTTTAGTTATTTTATTTCCTTAAATCAATTTTTTATTAGATATAAGTACACCTACATGTAGCGTAACGGAAACAATACCTGTTGCCTTATTGGCAACCTTATGGCAATTTAATTTTGAATAACCAAAACTTTTTCATTTATTGAGTCAAAGGAATCTAAGTATTTTGAAGTTAATTAGTTTTCTTCAAAAAAAAAAAAAAAATACGGTACAGGTTATTCTGCAAAAGAAATTTTTCTACGGTTGAATGTTGTCTATGAAACAACGAATGATTTTTATTATAGCTTATGAAATTGCTATTCGAATAATTTAACATTAAGTGTGTCTTCATAACAGAAAAAGGATATATCCGAAGTTACTTGCATTAGAAGTTAAAATCATTAAAAAACAACGGCGGTACTTACAATTAGGGTTCCCAACTGTCCTCCATTTGAGAGGACAGTCCTCTTTTTCCACTATTTGTCCTCCCGTCCTTCTTCACTTTGAAATGTCCTCCTTTTCAAAAATCTAAAGGATATGATCAATTTTCTTAGTATGTACCTTCGTTGTTATGCGTCAAAATGTCATTATTTCTACCATTTTATTAAAATGTTGGTCATAAACTTGCTTGATAACAAACCACGAAATAACATTTTGTCACCCATGAAAATGTACTACTATACTACTTTGCAAGATCCATGGAAGGAATGCAAATTTTTTTCAAAAAAAAATATTTAGTTTTGAAATGCAATTTATATTGTAATTAATAAGAAGAGTTCAACCTAAATACTTGTAACTTTCTTTTGAATTTTTTTGAGTTTGATCTTTTTTTGTTATTATGGCGATAAAATGCAAATTTTTTATGATATTATTTATAATTTTTTTTATTAATATAAGGAATAACATGATAAAATTTGTATTTTTTCCTTATTATCTAATTTTTTTTACATAATTTATGCCAAAGATTACCGAACGCCCTGAAAATTTTCATTAGGGAAAACTTGGCCAATCTAAATTAAACCAAGTGGAATGGTAGGTAATAACTGGCGAGGGCCTGGCTCACTTTGAAAGTACCTGGCTTTGCTAGTGCCTTGTAAAAAAACTAAATTGATTTTCCAGGCGGCAAGGATCTTATTTATAATAAGCTTTCGAATTTGAAAAATAAGTAGGTGCCTACCGTATTTTATTTTTATGTACATATTTAGAAAAATTGTGTCCTCCTTTTGTTTCGAAGAAAGTTGGGAACCCTACTTACAATACAAAAATTTCAACATTTTGAGTTTGAAAATTAATTTTTCAAAAACTAATTGAAAACATTATAAAATAGCGGACTTCTGGATTTAAAAAAAAGTATAGCATGGCAATGTAAGTGTTGCCATTATTTATTAATGGTTGTTTTTCCTATTTTAAATCGATTTTTTAAACAATTGCCCATCCTGTCTAAACAAGGAAAATATACACCCCCTCCCATACAATTTTTTTGTGTTCTCGACTCAACCTACACGCTAAATCTTTTTGTCACACCTTACTTTTCCAATTTTTTAGTCTCAGAATGAAGAACGCTATCTCAATTCTTGAAAAAATATAAATTTATGAAGACAAAAAGACAAAAGACGGTTTTCTTAAAAAATAATTTTTTTTATAAAAACAAATTCTTGAAATTCAAAATAAAAAGTTGGTATGCCATTCTTAAGAATTTATGTAATAATATACAACTAAAAACATCATCAATCATCAACTCGTTTTCAAAAAAAAAACAGTTATACATGCCCGTTCGTAACAGTTTTTGCAATTTTTTTTCACCAAAAAGTAGACCATTCCACTACTAGTATCGTTGGAGAACGTTTTTAGATAAATTTTTAAAAATTTTTCAAAACAGTTGTATGACAAATCCTGTTGTTTTTTCAACTAAAAAAATCTCGATTTCCCCTCACTTAAAAATCTTATGCTCCATCAAGTTTAAATAAAATCGCTTCAGTTGTTTAGGCTGTAGACTGTAGGTACAGACGGAATTGCGGGACCCAATTTTTTCGTGTTCTCTTTTATCGTAATGTCAAGTTTGATTGTTATCGCGAGTTAGATTTTTTGCACGAATCCAAAACTTCCCCTTTATAGTACATACCTATATCGCAAGTAAAAAAGATACCAAGACACATTATTAAATTAGTCAAACTTGAACACACAGCTTGGGAAATTTAATTGCCAACTCCGAGTTGGCAGGCTTAACTTTTGATATTATTTCAAAGTTAAAAAAAAAACTTTGGATTTACTCAGCTCCCTGAGAAAGTAGAGATTAAAGAACAAAATTGGATTTTTTCTTCATTTCTGTCCATTCAGGGCCATTTAATGCAGTAAAAAAATGTTGGAATACATATTTGCACAAAAAAAAAGAAGATAATTTCATAAATTGAAAAAGATTCGTGCTCATTATTTTTGCTAGAGAATTCAACATAGATGGCAATATTGAGAATAAAAGTAGATTCATCCTCCATGTCCCGTTGGAATCGATAAATACAACGATTATGTGAATTTATCTATCAATCACTTTCGTCTCTCAAAGTCGACGACAATAATTATGGTTCTCCAGCTGATAGAAAATGAATTCCCAAGCGAAGAGAGATGATACTGCACGTTTTGTTGTGAATTTTCGATGATGGAACTCCAACTCCAACACATTCCCTAGCGAAATTCCTTACGACTCTTGATGATGTCTTGATGTTAAAATGCTGAGACTGAAAACTTTTGGATTAGCAATCAGTAGGAACATTCATACGTATAATCCGTATACACAAATTCAATTTAATGTAGGTACCTACATAATGTAATACATACCCGACACTTGTGAAGAACCTGGACCTAGTGACTTACAATTCTCAGGCATTCCTGTGTGCATGTCTGCAAAAATGGAGCGAATCTTTACAATTTATTTCTGAATTCGAATAGCTAAAGTTATAGAGATACTCTTGGGGGATTTTTGAATTCTTCGCAAGAAAAACATTTCTGTTGTTCGGTGGCATAGGCTAGGATTTAGCTGACAGTCTTAAGCACAGGGCCACTTACCATTACTACACGGGCAACTATACACATTTTTCTTTTCGGCTTAGGGGCCAATTATAGCGATCAGGAAAGTGCATCAGGAAAAATTAAAAAATTATGTAATTACAAATTTTTTCCTGATGGTCGGTTATAGCAAACAGAAAAATTACGTCATTTAACAAAGCTAATCACCAAATTTTCCGTATTGAAATACACAAACACATGAAAAACTTTTTCGTTTGCCTCTCGGTGAAACAAGTAGAAATTTGGACTCAAATCATTGCAACGATTTGTTCCATTTTGTTTGAAATAGCACATAGCTGGCACAAAACATGAATTCGCACCACGAAAATAATTAAATAATTTTTTTAAGAAAAAAGAATTGTGAAATTGAAAATGTTAAGTCCCCAAAACAATTCTTTTAGTTATTTGTCATCGATTGGTGTAGCAAATTGTGTTTCAAAACGAATGATAACATTGTAAATTTCACACAGAAATTTTTTCCTGATCGCATAAAAAAATCTTGACCTGCCGAAAATGCAAGGTTGGGGCGAAATTTTATTCACATTTAAATTGAATTAGAAATTGTTTGATTTCGTGAGTTTTTTTTTATGACGTCTTACTCGTAAAAACAAGTCTTTTTTTTATTCCTTTTGTAAGGAAAATTTTATATAAGTAAATGAGGGTTGGGTACGATATCCCGCTTTTTATAATCCTGTTTTTTAAAATCTCGCTTTTTTATAATCCCGATTTCTATAATCTCGTTTCTTATAATCCGGTTTTTTATAATCCCGTTTATTATTATCCCGCTTTTGCAATCAAAACTAGTTGTTTTATTTTAAAAAAATTTGCGCGATTTAAGAATAAGTGAATACATTATTTTTTTTTGTTTGTAATTTAGCTTAGCCGTTTTAATTTTGTTCTACTTCTGTTTACATCGCAATTATTTCTTTAGCTAATTATTTTCTTGTTCCGTGACTTTAGGCCACTTTGAGAAAGAGACATAAGGACGAATTGTAACAGTTGGCCTTTATGTATCGCTTTTTTTTAAAGCGTCTAAAGGCTCTATGCACTACACCCTAAAAAGAATTAACTACACACGTATTTGGCCTTTTGTCACGGAAGCCTATTTTTTACAACCTAGCGCTTTTTTGTCTAAATAAAAAATACAATATGTTTCACCTCAACCACTTGTTAATGCAATAAATGATTACGGTTAAACCGTTTGCTGTTACCATAGATTTGAATAATTTTTGCAGAATAAATAAAAAAGTTAACATTTGAAAAGTATAAAACTTGGAAAATAGGAAAATAACCAACTTCATGTTTAATAAGTTTTAATCATGTTATCTAAAGAACGGGATTAGCGGGATAATGCGGGATTTTAAAAAACCGGATTATAAAAAGACCGGATTTTGAATAACCGGGATTTTAGAAAACAGCATTTTAAAAAAGTAGTATTTAAGAAAACGGTATTTTAAAACTTTTTTCTTGGGGTTTTTGAAAAAAAACGGGATTTTAAAAAGCGGGATTCCGATACGCTCCCAGTAAATCAGATTGATATTTTGAACCTTTCTAAAAAAAGTAATCCGTATGAAAAATATTTAAACAAAAATAAATCATGAGCTTTAAGCCAACACAAAGATGCATTCATTCATTTTACAAATGATTTAAATTTATTTTTACATAACTAAATTGAAATTTATGAACTTTACTTGTTAAAATTTTAAAATTCCAATTTTTTTTTCAAAATAATTTTGATTACTTCGATTTTTTTTTTTAATTCATATTGCAAAGGAATCCTTACACGTTTTGGTACAAAAAAAAAATGGTTAAACAAGTCCCCGAATATTCTTTCATATGTACATTATGTAAAGTCTCGTCAAAATATGGTATTATTAAAATTCAAAATGAAATTTCATACAGCAACCAATTTTATAATCAAATTCAGCGAATTAAATTTTTTGATTTTTCTTTGAATCTTCTTTTCTTTGTTGTCATATCCAATCATCTTTCATATTTCATATACCGATATACCATATACATTATAATCATAAAACAGTAAAACAAAACCTTTCAAAGAACCTTAGTAAAAAAAAAAATTATAAAGTATACGTCACGTGTGCCAGGATATGTTTTGTCAGTGGGTTTTTTGTTTTCAATATTTCTTGTTGGGGATTTGGAAATTTACAATAACAATGTTAAAAATTTCATTTTGATAACTTAGTTAAGTGTATATTTTTTTATGTTTTCATTTTACTTAAGACAACATGTGCCTGATTTTGGGAGAATTATTATTTTGATGTAGGCGCCAACGCTCAAAAGGATAATTTTAATATTTCAATCTAAAGTTATCAATCACTGTCAGATATTTTATTTCTGTGCCCATAATGCACAATCATTTCCCATCATGATTTTTTTATGTATGCGTATCTACCTATATTATTTAAGATATTATGGATTTACATCTCTCTTTCTGAGGCCTTCCTTTCTAATAAAAAAAAAAAACATGAATATCAAAATAAAATGCTTATGCTTAGGTGTAATGTATTATTTGATGGTTACCACTAAGAAGAATTTTCTTCAGATCTTGAAATTTAGTAGGATAAACCATTAATGGGAAAAAAAATAGGAATAAAAGAAAAGAATTTGAACTTTTTTAGTGTACGTCAAAAATATTTCGATCATGTATATTTTAATCTAAAAACCTTAGGTGTTACAGGATATATCTAGAAGTATTTAAATATATTTTGTCATAGAACATAATATCAAAACTGACGGAAATAATGAAGAAATTCAAATAAATTCCAACGAACCAAACCCCTGGAAAAATCTAATTAACCAAATTAAGAAAAATAAAACGCACGACTGGATCGCACAAACTTGCTCTTGTAGTAAAAGTTTCTTCGAATTTTAAAGATTGATTGTATTATAAGTAAATAATTTTGTTTATGGGAGCCTTAAGTTTAAACTTAGTATTATATACTTATGTAACTTAGAGCTTAAATTGAAAAATTATTAAAAATCAACATGATTCGAAATAAATTTGTTAAAAAAATATTCTTAAATTGTCAAAAAAAAGTACACCATCTGATTTCTTTAACTAATCTTAGTTTTTGAGAAAAAAAATTCAAAATCGTAGGAGCGTTTTTTTTTAATTTAATTTTTTATATACGAAATTTTGTAAAAATTTTTAAGAAAAAAAAATTGGTGCACAATTTTTTAGAATTTATTAATATTGTATTTAAAATTAAATTTAGAAAAAAATCACTTACCCGTTTTTGAAATATCGAATTTTCGAAAAAAAAAAAAATTAAAAATTTTTTTAAAAATCCAAAATTAATTTTTTTGAAAATTTTGATATGCAGTATGATTTCAACTTTTCAGAAGTTTTTGCATAAAAAAATTTAATTTAAATCAGTTAGGTATATAGATAAGCAGATACATAGTCCAAAATAAAAAAAAAATGGTTCTATAAGAGGTTAATAATGGCTAGCTGTAAATGTTGTTTTTGATAAATCATAGACCGTACCTACTAATATAAGTATTCAGAAAAATTTTGATCAACATCGTAGGAGCCGTTTTCGGGAAAATTTAGATTTTTTGTGAAGGTTAACATTTATATGGAAATTACCGTCAATTTTGACTATAAGAAAAGTTTTTGTGCAAAATATTCTAGATAATGTTAAAAAACCGCTCGGTACCAATATTTGTAAAAATCAATGAAGTCGTTTTTGAAATATTTGATTTTTTTTTTGAAAATTTTGGTATACAATTCTAGTTTAATTTTTTGGAAGATTTTCCATAAAAAAATTATCAAAATCAGCTTATTCCTTTTTAAGAAAAACGAAAATAAAAAAAAATGGTTCTTATGGGAGGTACCATTTAAAACCATTTTTTGGAACCAAAAGGTAGCCCATACTTAATAAAATGTATTCAATTTTTTTTAGAAAAATCAGTCGAGCCATTTTTGAGAAAAAAAAGGGGTTTTCCAAAAATGCAAAAAAAAAATATATGGCAGGTACCATTATTTTCGGTCCTAAAAATAAATAAATAAAATGCATGACTGGGTCTCACGAACTTGCTCTTGTGGTAAAAGTTTCTTAAAATTTTAAATACTGATTGTAATATAAAACACGTAGTTAATAATTATATATGTATTTATCCATTTAATTAATTGAAGAATGGAAATTTGAATATGGAAAAAATGAAGAAACACGTTATTTAAATTGATAAAGCAAGTTCATAAAATGTTTTAATCTCAAAATGAAGAACGTCATCTCAATTCTTGAAATAATGTGAATTTATGCAGAAAAAATCGGTTTTCTTATAAAATAATTTTTTTATATAAAATTTCTTGAAATTCAAAATTTTAAGAATATAATAATATACAACCAAAACCATAATTTCAAAAAATTTCATCAATCCGTTTTCTAAAAAATGATTTTTCAAAAAAAAAAACTATTTAACTCTTTTTTAAAAAACCAAAAAATTCTTTTTTGACAATATTTGTATGCAGTATTATTCACGCTTGATGGGACCTCCTATAAGTCAAAATTTTGATCAAGATACATCAAGCGGTTAACGAGAAAGTTGAAAATTAAAAAAAAAAACCGTTTTATGGCAAGTACCGTTAATAACAGTTTTTGGTAAATTTTTTTTCACCAAAATGTAGACCATACTACTAGGTACTAGTAGCACAAACAATTAAAAAAAACCGTTAGAGCCGTTTTTGAGATAAAGAGCTGTTTTTTAAATGGTCCTATGGCAAGTACCTACCGTGATTTTTTGAGCTAAAAAAAAAAAAAAAAAAATCTCGATTTCCCCGCTAGGGAATAACCCAAAAATCTTATGCTCCAAGTTTGAAGAAAAGCGCTTCACTGGTTTAGGCTGTAGACCGAGATACACTTTTTTCGTGTTCTCCATCATCGTAGTGGCTTGATTGTTATCTCGAGTTCGATTTTTTTCACGAATCCAAAACTTGCCATATAGTACCTATATGTATTATGTATATCGCAAGTAAAAATTAAACGAAGTGGTAACAATGGTTGTCATAGCTTCCTCCAGGAAATACATAATGCCAAAAAGATAAAGCCAAGTTAAACATCCATGTAAATGTGAGTTAAAAAAAATAATATGTTCAAAAAAGGTGGAAACATTGAAAATATATTTTTTATTTTCCGAGAGACATTGTAATCTGCTATATCCTTACAATTTCATTATAACATTTTTATACACCAGTAACCGGTAATTTGTTTCGTTGAAAACCTGCCAGTTCAATTTCTGACGTTTTCTCATGCCTTCCTCCTCGAGGTGATTTTCGTTTGCTTGTTGTAATTTTCTGTAAGTTCCGATAGAAATTTGTGTTTGTGCAAAATTAAAGGGGAAAACGCCTCAGGATATATGTATGTAGATTCGAAGAGATTGAGGGAAAAGGTGTAGGTAAAAAACATATACTTTTTCTACGAATCTGTTTGATAATTTGATGTGGGAACTTGAATAAGGGAATTTTCATATAAGGATCTCAATAAATCTTGTCAGTGATGAAAACACGTGTAAAGGAAAGGTGTAGGTAATTTTTTTTTGTAGAAATAGGTACCATCATCAATAATTTTTAGCTATGCATCTGAGGTAGTTTCTTTAAAATTGTGACGTGAATTACCGGAGTGGCACGATTTTGCTTTTCAGACACGTTTATTTCCTGTTGACACTGCTGGTATGCAAAAGGAAATGCTAATGAACGTCTTTCTCAATTACATTATAAACAGTAAACTTGATGAAGGTCTATTGCAAGGTATCGCATGATCTTGCTCTTTAGTCCATTGAAATGTTACAAAATTTTGGCCGAACCTTGCATTTTGTACAGGACAAAATTTTTTTGATTGGTCTGTAAGAGGGATCAGTGCGAGTGTAAAAACGAGTTTTCGGGGTTAAACTCTCCCCCTTTTGGCCACCATTTTGGAAAAGGGGGCGTAAAAAAGTCCTCGCTATATATTGAGAACCATACATCGCACGAACAAAATTTTACCATATTTGTATAGAAACTTAAATTCTCTACAAATTATGTTAACACACTTTTTTCCGTAAAATTGAAAACAAAAAAGTTATAATGAAAAAAGGATGACCATTGTCAAGAAAACTATCATTATCATCTTTTTTTGGTTATAACTTTTTTGTTTTCAATTTTAGGATTAAAAGTGTGTTAATATAAATTGTAGAAAATTTAATTCTCTAAACAATTATGGTAAAGTTTTGTTTGTGCGATGTATGGTTCTAAAGATATCGCCAAGACCTTTTTACGCCCCCTTTTCCAAAATAGCGGCCAAATGGGGGGGAGTTTAACCCCGAAAACTCGTTTTTACATTCACACTGATCCCTTCTATAGATCCATCAAATAAAATTTTGTCCTGTATGAAATGCAAGGTTAATGTTACATTTCAATGGACCACTTGTAGTTAAGAGCTGAAAAGTTATTTGTTTTGTTTGAGTTTTTTGGTGGAAAACAATTTATTTTCCAAACTTTTAAATGCAATATTTTTTGGGCTAACAAAACAGTATGCAGCCTTAGAGCTAGTTTATTTTTGCATAATTTTAGATGTTTTGGAAGTTTTGAAAATGTACCGTTATATTTTTTTTTTGCACCAAAACCGTTATTTTTATGGTTGTTTCTTGAATATATTCAAAAAAATTCCTGAGCGCGGTAAACAGAAGAAACTCACATATTATTTTATATGATGCAGAATTTAATTATGAGCAAAAATTCTTAATTTTGTTGGTATTAAGTTTCGTAACTTTTAAATTATTTTAACGGTGAAATTTATTTAAAAAAAAATAAAAAAAATTCGCTGTATCAACACTTCCTAAAAATATAAAAGTTTATAAAGAATTTTGATAAATAAAATGTGCTGTATTTTGCAATTTTTTTTTATTTTATAAAAACTGCGAAAATTCAGTTTTTATACTAATTATTTTATGAATTTCAGGGCATAATATGTAAAAAAAAAAGTTTTGTTCAATATTATGCATTAGTAAATTTTGTATCATTTGAGATATTTTGTAAGTTTTTAATATATACCGTTATATACATATTTTTCTTAACTTAATTCTTTTTTTTTTAATTCCATTATGGATTAAATTAAAATTATTCCAATAGTATCCACAAGAGAAACTTCAAAAATATCTCAACCGATGTAGAAATAAATAAAGAAGAAGTCTGTGTTTTTTTTATATTTGTTATATAACTAATTAATATAATTAATCCGTTTTTAGAGTAAATACTGTACAAAAAATTGTTAATTTACACTTTTTCAAGCTTTCGAAAAAAAATAGATCAAGTTAACGGTATTATATAAAATAACTGTATTCTATTTTATAACGAATTCAATTCTACGTTGTTTAAGATATTTTTCAATTTTCTGAAATGTACCGTTGTACAGTGCCTAGTCCCTCGATAATGTCAACTAATTAAAAAAAGGCGTTTTCAGATTTTATAGAGGGATTCAAATTAATGGACATTTTTTTCACCGCAGCTAGATTCAAAACCTTGGTCTATAGAAAAATAACAGTTAGGCCCATTTTATTCACTCAAATTTTAACATATCTTGAGGATTTTTATTCTCAACTTGTGAATTTGTTTTTATTCACACAAAGTTGACGCTTTTAGCTTTCGATTTTCAACTTTAGAGTTGAACAACTTAAGATTTTTTCAACTCCCAGAAAAAGTAGAATTTGACCGAGCAAACTTTACATAAAAAAGTTGTTTTGTCATATAATTTTTGTTTCTAAAGCTTGTTCGCTTCAGATTCCGGACTAAAAAAGCTTAAAAATACAAATTATGTTACGAAGTAATTCTTTTTGGTAAATTGCGGCCATTAATTACTTTGGGCCGTAAATGCATTCGCGATTTTCTCCCACTCTTTATCCTTGTTGAGTTTCGTGGTGTCATTAGTTTTTTTTATCATAAATTCACAATTTAACACAAAATATCACAAAAATATTTTAAAACTTCAAATTAGGTAACGCAATAAATCAAAACTAAAACTGAAAATGACAGTTTTGTTTTATTTTTCACAAACACCCCAGGGATTATTCAATTGGGGAGTTGATAAAAAATGAGTGAATAAAAAGAAATTTTAACTTGCGTTTCAACTCTCGATTTGATCAACTTGAGTGTTTGCCTCAAGTTGAGCAATAGTTAAAAAAATTTCCCTTAATAAAGTTTCTAATATTGCACGCAAAACTAACAAAAGAAAAAATAAAAATATAAAAAATTTACAAGAAAAAAAATCACATTTTAGAGTCCGAAAATTTCAAAAAGTTCATATTAAAGAGATGGCATAATGTAAAGTATTGGCGATTCACATTTTAGAGAAATTCCCATTATCGGTAATTCACAATATCGAGGGACTACTGTATTTTTTTCCTTATACGTTAATTTGTTTACGATTTTGCTTTAAAAAAATAGTTTTTTTTTACGGAAGGGTATGCAGGATAAGCTTGAAAAATATACCAAATGACGATTTTAATAGTGAACAAAACTGTATTTTTCTGTTTTTACTAACCTATTATATTTTAATGTGAAAAACCGCAAAAAACTTAAAAAATCACATTTTCAACTTTGAATATGAAAATTTCCAACTTAAGAGTTAAGAGTACTATATACAAAAAAAAAAAATTAAAATCTTACATAAAATTTAATTTTCAATTATTTGAGATATGTTTCGGAAGTTTTTAAAATGTAACGTAATATTTTGTTTGCTTATTTTTTTTTTCAAACCCTGATTGCAGGAGAACCTCAACAGTTAGATGCGAGGATAATTCCTTAAAAACGTCTTTAAACTAGCTCTACACTGCAACCCTACAAAATTTCAACCCTATTCCCAAAATTTTGAAGTTTTGCACAAAATTGCTGGGCTATCTATAGGGAATGACATAAAACTACTCTATATCAAATTTGAAGTAAATCGATTTACCGGTTTAGGCTTTAGCTCAAATTACAGTGGACTCACATACGGCATGGCGAATCCGGACTTCACCACCATCATAGTCTCGATTTTGATTACAACCTCGTTTTTTTTTTGTTTTTTGCACGAAACCAATAGGTACTTGCCATATAGAGCAAATAAAACTACTATTAAAAATAAAACAATTAATTTCATTATCTCCAAATAGTCTTATATAATTTAAAATTTTTTGATCAGAAGGAAATGATGTTGTCAATAAGTTTCCTAATAAATGTTAAATCATTATAGTTGAACAATTTTTTTTTTCCGGCTAACACTCAAGTTCGATTCATTGTTTTTCCTTCCCCAATTTATCATCAAATAAAATCTCATTAGTTTATCTTTTTTGCATCTCAACAAATCATTAATTAAAAGTTTTTTTTTTCTTTTTGCTTTTAAGAAATAACAATTAATTACTCACATCCCATCACTTTTAAAACCATCTATTTCCACAAATTCCTTATGTCGATCTTCACTTGAACATAAGGTATAGTACAATTTCTCACGATGAGGTGTCAATTTATTCAAATCGATATACCTACATTGTATTCATGTATATGTACATTGTACATACATATATACATTTACTGATTTTCACCTCTTCGCCTACCCGAAAAAAAAAAAATTATAATTTTTCCAAGTTCATTTTCCAAGCGAAAGTTAATAAATAAAACCACTCTGCAGATTATTATGTTCTAATACAGTGGGACAGAAAAGTTTATAACTTTGAATTAAATCAACCCTTCAATATTGAAATATTCCTCTTTTTTAGTTAGGTACATGATATTCCTTTAAGTGCGTGTGTGTGTGGGATGTGTATTACAAACCACCTCTTGTGGAACGAGGACATACTAGAGGTTGCCAAAAATTCCGCAAGATGTCTAGGTTTCCTTCGGAGATGGAAGAAATTTTTTTCCCCTTCTGATCTGGCTATTATCTATTAAAGTTATAAACGTCCAAAGCTTGAGTATAATTCCCATCTCTGGGCTGGTACTCCAGCGACTTATTTAAGCCTCTTGGACAGTATTCAAAGATGAGCCTTCAAATTGACTGGAGATAGGAACATTAAAGATTCATTTACCTCCCTCATAAACCGTCGTAACGTTTCCTGTCTCTCTCTCGCTCTCTTTTATCGTTATTTTTATGGTCAGTGCTCTAGTGAAATTGCCAGTTATTCCCCCCCTTAAACAATTCAACCGTAATACTAGCGCTTATAGGAATGCTCATCAGTTTACCCTTCTTGAGCCCAATTTCGGGCGTACTGTCAAATACAGGGATTCGTTCTTTAGCCGTACTACGCGAATATGGAATGCTCTTCCAAGCTCTATCTTTCCCTCTCATTGTAATATTCAGAAATTCAAGATCAATGTACAACCCTCCCCCCCCCCCCCCCCCCTTCTTAACCCAATGCTCGCAATGTGTCTCTGACGTATTAAGGGTACCGAAACCCCTTGAGTGTGCGTGAATTATAAAAGTGTAAAGAGTAACATATAAAATCATAAAATAGGGGATAGCTGTAATCCAAATTTTGATTATCTATTGAATACAACCTCGAAATTTAAAGTTTTTTTTATAGTAGCTAAAATTATTTACAATTTTTTCTATTTTAAAAACTATATATTACACAATTTACAGAGATATGGTATGACTCTACCTTACCAGTTACTACTGAAAAAAATAAAATAATTATTTTGTTTGTATATTTTTTTTACGCGAAACCCATACTTTCGCTTAAGGTGCGTGAATAAACCTCTTGGTACACATTGCATTTAAAAGCTTTTATCATTTCATATATATGCGAGGAATAAATTGAACTATGAACCACTTTTTAACTAATTTGCTCTTTTTTTTTAACCAAAGATACCATACACCCTTAAAAAAAAAATAGAGGCTTGACCCGGCTGCTTCTTAAAATAACTGCTCAGTGAAATGAATTTCCAGACAAAAAAAAAAAAAAACACTACCAAAATTGGGTATTTTTTTGCATTTTCAAATAAGTCATCCAATTCAAAGATGAAATAATTCCTCGAAAAGACATGAAATAACATAAGTACCCAATAAAGAATTAAATAAGTCCCCAAGCCTTAGAGTTTTCTTATGATTTTATTTATTTTTGTTATACCTATACTACTAATTTTAAATTTAAAAATATTCAATAAATTACAATGTTAGTTCTAAAAAAAGGAACAATAAATAAATTGATGAATCCCAAACAACTGCTTTAGGAGACGGAGCGCAGGGCACTCGGTCGTTAGCGGTGCGATGTTGCACGCGCATTTCGAAGATATGGAATGCGAGCGGAGTTGCTTTGAGATTCATCTCCCTGAAATAAGTCCCTGAATTTGGATATTTATTTTCATAGTTGAATTTGGGGAATAATTTCATCATGAAATAACCCCCCAATTTAAAAATGAAAAAAAAAACCTAAAATCCATGAAATAAATCCACAATTTAGCATTTCTTATTGATTCTCTAGAGGTGAAATTTTAAATTTTTTCTAGGTCGAAAAAATTACGGTACCTACGTACCATTCAAAAGTTTTTATTATTAAATAATTTTTTATTTGGATATTTAAGTTATTTTTTATTAAATTGGTCTAAGATTTGACAAAAAGCAAAATAGCTTATGTCCATCCTCATGTTCCAAGCTCTCGCTCTTCTAATTTTCATTGATAGATGATTACTGGTTTCCCATATCTACAAACGCGCTCTCCAACCTTGTCTCGCAGTTGTGCGTATAATTTTAATTTATTTCGGCTATCCTACCCCACTGTGCACCACGAAAAACAAAACTAAAGTCAAAATTAATGGATTTTGAATTGCTGCCAAAAATATAGACATACATACATCCATATGATATGTGTGTATCACTCACATCATGTTGTGTGTGATGTGCACTACGGGTGATGGCAGTGGTACTTGGTAAGTTGTGTTTATTCTGTACAGAAGCTGATCCCACCACAAAAATGGGTTTTTGTAAGCCCTAGCGGGTGTAATCAGATGCAAAATGGTTCCCCAAAATGTGTCAATTTTCATTATCACTTTGTCTTTTTCGAACAAAACTAAACTTTCATGATGTAACAAAGTCAAGGTTAACATCTATATTATATTTTTAAAAAAATCCACGCACAATACAAAAGTTGGAAATTGATTTTTGTGTGAACAAACTTTTGTTTTTTTTTTTTTTTCTGGAACTTCTCCAAAAATCAATTTTCAGTAATCACACAATTTGAAATATTATTGTACACTTGTTCGTTATGAGTTTGGATCAACTTTTTTTGCTTGATGAAAAACACGTAAGAGCAAACGATTTATTTTTGTTTATTTTTTTTTTTTTTTTTTTAGAACTGTTCTAATGGAAAGACAGACAATAATATTGTTTCAACTTTTGAAAACAGATAATTTTATTCCTTTACAAATCACAACACTAAATTTTAATATTTGAAAATATTTTATCAAAGGAATAAAATTTAACTTATAATTGCCTTTTAATTGAGTGAATATTTTATGATACGATTGGTAATTATACTTAAGCTGTGGCTATTTTTGTTTCGATGCGATGGAGAAATATTTCTAACAAAAATTTCATCGATGTAGCTATACACATTTGCATATTGTTAATTGATTTTTGATTGCTTGAAGACATTTTGAATAATCTCGACAGTATAATTAGATTGTAATTTGTAAACCACGATTTTGAATTGATAACTTGAGTTAAACTGAGTCTGTCTGCGAACTACATAATAATATGTTTATTATGCGACAAAAATTAAGGACGTGCCGACTGTGTGGGGAGAAAGACAAATTTACACAATTTAAGGCGAGCCAGAGAAATTGTAAAAAAAAAAGGAAGTGACAATTTTAATTGACAACATGACATATACAGGGCAGTGTTATAAATTCCTAAAGCTGTTCTGTAAATACTTTCTTCTTTCGGGAATACAAAATCATAAATCTTAGATTTTTAGGATTCTGGAATACAGAATTTCGGAAACTTAATTTTTTCCTATACAGAATTAGGTATATGACGCCAAAGCCATATAAACATAAACAAAAATTATGGCATTTTTGTGAAATTTTTGGATTGGATAAAAATACGGAAATTTTTTTTTTCCACCATTTTTTTTTTTTTTTTTTGATACAACATCGGCCCACCCGTTAAGGCCCTAGCTGACGCTCGGACCCCAGAGCAGTGATGCCAGACGAGATTTTTAAAATCCCACCATATTTGACAAAAAATCCCACCATTTTTGTACTGGAAGGAAAAAAATACCACTATGTTTTTTTCTGCCTTAATTTTACCTAAATGTTTATTGTGAACAATTACTTACTTCTACATTTTTTGTCTCAACTGAGTAAAAGTTTACCTACTGAAAATGATTTTTCAGCGAAGAAAAAAAAATACATTAAAAACAATAGCGCACAATTTTAAACAGCCTGATATTAAGGTATTAGCACAATTTTACTGAACAATTTTCTAAATTTGAGGCTTTTTACTAAAATTTTATTAGTTTTAAACATTTTTTAAATAGTATCATACTACCTAATTTCCTAACAAACTCACTGAACACACCTAAAACAGTGACAGCTAACGCTATTTTCACATTTGTAATTGTCAAATTGACATTTCGTGTTAGTATAATACTAACAAGATGAAGAAAAAAGATAACAGGCGTTGGACAATTTTAACTTTAGTAAAATGTTAAAAATATAAAACGATTCTAATGCGCTTAAAATTTAGAAAATCCTGTTTTTGACCTAGAATCATACTAAAAATGCCTAAACATTATATCAAATCAACTGAAATTTTGCGCCATTCTTTTTAAAATAAATCATAATTCACCTCTTATAATAAATTTATTTTAAACATTCTTTGACTTCGTGCAGGATGTTTAGTAAAATATTAATAAATAAATTTATACCTTCGGTACATTTTCATTCTCCGCGATTTGTCAATTACCGATCTGTAATTTGTTGTGGGAATGTGTAAATAAATATAAAAATAGTACGAAAGGGAAAAATAGAGGATAGTAAAGCATTCCGCATTCGTGTAGTACGGTTAAAAAAGAATTTCTGTTCTTCAAATTTGGCTCTGGGTATGAGTTAATCTATATAAAATGCAGAGAACAGCCATAAGAAAAGAAGAGCACAACGACGAAAATCCCATCCATCTTTTATTTCTTAAAAAGTATCTCTCCTTGTTGACATATTCTCTGTGTACATAACGGATTAACAGGTTAAATAATTTTTTATCGAGGGTGCAGTTAAATTATGAATATGCTGTTAGAAAAAAAGTTGAAGGAAAATAGAGAGGTGGTGAATTTTTTAAGTTGTGGTTATGGTAAAATAATATTTCCACCCATAAAAAAATATTTCCAATACTATCCCACCATAAATTCCACTATGGAATTTTTCCCACCAATATTCCCACCAAGCTCATAACTTCCCACCATTTTGGTGGCAAAAACCACCAATCTGGGAACACTGCCCCAGAGACACACGTCAGTTTAGATATTACAATAGTTCTATTCTGCCGTCGTCGCCAGCGTTGCCGAAGTGGCAGTAAAAAGTGAGCAGAAACACATATTTTTTGACAATGCACGAATAGAGAACATGATATTCTTCGATTTCTTCTTATGTATTCCACTCCGTAATAAAATCGATTACAGTTTTTTCAACAAAACAGAAGAATTTCTGCTTTTTTCATTTGGCACGAAAATTGGCACGTTTTTTCAGAAAATATGGCACGTTAATTTTATTTCGAGCGGCAAAGCTGGTTGTGCGGGCTCGAAAATCCCAAACCCAAGCTCTTGTAAAGTTGATTCCCTGCATAGGCGCCCCCCTGGCTCTGGCCACTAAATTTTTTTCACTAGGGATTTATAATAAATACGACTGTTTTTCAGCTGTTGGCCATGGTTTGACCCCCTTGATTCTTGACCACCCACTCGCTAGTTAACTGATGAGCCCAAGTGTGAACGCCAATGCTTATTTTTGTGGATAAAAGGCCATTGAAATCTATTTCCAAACAATAATAGTCAAAAAGTGCTAAGTCTTGTACTTGGCTGATTTATTTCAGTAGTATATAAAATTTGTATTATAAAAAACCTTCGTATAAAATTGTTTTTGATAGGTATTGTTTTAAAATGTATTTTGAATGTTACGCAGCGGTCTAGTAAAGAAAATAAAAAAGAGGCTGGGTTTGACCCACATTCTGATAAGTTTCCACTGGTTCCCTTTGAAACTCGACACCCGATATTATTTTTTATAAGAAAATTACCAATTAAATATCTCCGAAAAATTCAATTGGAAGATTTTTTGCGACCTTTAGTCCAATGCGTTTCGCCCAGGCACGACAGTTGGGCTCATCATGCTGTCGTACCTTTCTAAGACGCAATATTTTGGTCGATGGCTACCGACTCTTAATAAAATCTACAGCGCATACACACTGCAAATTGTAGTCGGTAGCCATCGACCAAAATATTGCGTCTTAGAAAGGTACGACAGCATCTAACTGATGAGCCCAACTGTCGTGCCTGGGCGAAACGCATTGGACTAAAGGTCGCAAAAAATCTTCCAATTGAATTTAATTCAGTACAGTCCACTAAACAAAAACAAAAATATTTTTCTTTTATTTTTGTTATTCCTCTTCTTAATATCTCCGAAAAATTTATCAGCTGTCAGCTGTGTAATCAAAGGAAGGCTGTTTGCTCTAAATATATGCGACACGAAAAATTTCAATAATTATTAGCAGTTTTTTTGCAGTCTTTTTGGCCTATAAAAAAAACCGTCAATTGAATTATTTTTTTTAAATCTTACCAATTACTAATTATGGTATTGTGTGTAGACTAAAACTATCCGAGAGTTGATATCATTAGTTGTTCTCGAGATATTCGAGCCGAAAAACATTTTTTAACAATTTTTAGCAGTTTTTTTTTTAGTGTTTTTGGCCCAGAAAACAACAGTTAATTGAATTCTTTTACAAACTCTACCAATTATCAACTATAACTTTGTGTGTTAAATAAAATTAACCCGAAGTTAATATCTTTGTTTGTTCAAAAGAAATTCAATATTTTTTTAACAACTTTTAATGGTTTTTTTAATAAAAAAAAAAAAACTGTTGGTTAATTTGTTTTAAGTATTACCAAGTTTTCACTACGTCATTATGCAGAGAATGAATTCGGGCATAAGCAAGCCATTTTACAACTTTTTTTTTAAATTATTATTAAAAAGTCGCTAATTGAATTTTTCTGAAAATTATGTCTGCACGTTATGGGCTTATTATCTGTAAAATAAAATTTATTTGAAGTCGATATCTCTATGCGTTCTCAAGATATCGTTGGCGAAAAAATGCTTCCAAACGTACGAACGTACATGGTACACAGACCTCTCTCTAAAAACAATGTAAACCGACTCCAGAGACCTCAAAACGTCGAGAAATGTCAAAATTTTTATTTTCACAAATCGGACCGATTACAATTACTTCCAATGGGAAGTTAATAAAACAAGAAATTCTGGCTTTACAAAAACGTAGAACATGACATTATAAGTGTTTTACGGTTTTTTTTAAATATTTTTTTCTGTTCTTTGTGCGCATAAAGAAGCAAACTTTTCTATATTAAGAAGAACTGAATATGTTTATTAAATATTCATCCTACAAGAATAATTAGTTTATCAATCATTTTATATTTACTTGAATTTTGTTTGTTTAGGTAAAAGCGTCTCGCGTCAAATGTTTATACTCAAAATCATTCAAATATTCGTAGAAACATTTTATGAAATTGCCTTTGCAAACAAAGTGTCATTTAATGTAAATTATTTTATATTTTTTCTCCCTGTCTTATGTTTGTTTTGATTAAATTGAAGAACTTAAGTAAGCATTGAGGATTTCTTATGTTTACTTTTTTTTATTAATATTTACCAAAAATTTAAATTATTTATAAGAGTTCGATTTTTCTTTTTGATTTTTAAGAAGATATTTTGAGAGTTATTAATATCCATAAGAATATTAAAAACAGCTCATTCCTTGACATTATAAGAAAGTTAAAGCTTTCACTTTACGTATAAAGCGAATAACACAATAATTATTTCAACCTTGCAACCTCTGTGTCTCTTTAATAATATGCCATACGCATAAGCTAATGAGCACCAATACCACTTTGACGGTGGAGTTACGTAACTACAATCAAAACTCTCGAAGTCGGATTTTGGATAGGAATTTAAAAATCATGATTTTACTAACATGACACAAAAAAACTAGGGATGTATCAGAGATTCCACTAAGTTTTCCAACATCTTCCATTTTAGTATGCAGCATTTACAGCACTGGGATCCTAACACCTAGTATATGGAATATTCGAAAAAAAAAATTAAAAAGTGCTGTAATTAGTCATAAATAATCAGTCAGTTTCAAAAGTTTATTTTAACAAATTTAAAGTTTTCATTTGTGAGATTCGAAAAGGAGTTATAATAAAAACAAAAAAAATATTAACAAAAATGTAGATTGTAAGAAACTATTTAACTATTTAAATAATAATTTTAACATGGAATATCGATATCAATTTTAATCGCACTTTTTGGTTTTCATAACAATTTTTATTTTTTTGGAATAAATAAATTTGAATTGTGAGCCACGCCAGCCAATGTTTTTTTTTTTTGTTTTTTTTTTTTGTTTTTTTTTTTTTTTTTTTGTAGCTGTTAAGTTCTAAAAAGATGAACGTTTAGGTTTTGAATTTTCAGGGGGTGCATCAGAGGACGAACGAAGTATGAAAGGAGAGGTGTGTCAGGACAGCTTAGCGGAAAGAAGCATGGAATGGGGATCTGAAGTAAAGGTAGCCAACCCCAGATTCCAAAGGAGTGCTGAAGGTAGGCAAGTCTACAAAAACATCGACAGAACCCAAGTGTGTGACTACTTAGGATGATGGTAAGAGTAAGTGAGATTTTTTTGTAAAATGGCATGAAATTCTTTTTGTAATGAGGTGAGGGCTAGCGGAGGGGCAAGATTTCCACCCCCCACTCATCCGGCGAGCTTAACCACGCTTAGCCAGCATGCCATGGCCGCTTCCGCTAGTCATTCAGACCCGTCCTATCCTATCCCATTCCAAATCATACGTATGTATTTCCGGATCCCGTCAGTTTCCAACGTCCTTTCCTGTTTCTTTTCCATTCCCCATTCCTTCTCAGGTCATCGTCCTTTTGCTTCGTTACAAATGGCTCGATTTACAAATAAATATGAAGTTATTATAATAAAATGTTTAGTTAGCATTTATTTCGCATTATTTTTTGATTATGTACCTAATATCAATTTTCTAAATTTTATTTTGTATCTTCGATATTACTTATTAGTTTTTATTAATCTTTTATGGATTTAGTACACTTGCCAAAACAATTAAGGGAACAAAAAAAATCACTTTTTTTAGTGTTTTTTGAAGAGCTGTATCTCTGTGAAAAGTGGTCATATTGAGATGAAACAAAAAGCAGAAGTCTTATATTTTTTGTATTGAGAAATTCTAGCAAATGATTTGTTTAAGGTATCGTTATTGCACATGCACAATCATAAGAAGCAGCACGACCCACTGTGAAAAAGTGGCCAGAAATTGTTCTTTTCGTTTCCAATTTGTGACGATTTCACAATGTTTATGAATCATACAATTTGTTCCTTTAATTGGTTTGTACGATTTTGATCATTCGGTACGGGAAAATGGTTCAAAGGATCAATTTGAAATTTTACATAAATATTGGTGGTCTATAGTTCTTTAAATTTTTTTTCCCAAATTAAGTCCTGCAGTCAAGATTTGTAAAGCAGTAAAAGATTTAGTAGTAGCCGTGGCCTGATGGTTAGTGCGATGGACTGTCATGCCGGAGGTCTAAGGTTCGAGCCCCAGCCTCCGCCACCTATTTATTTAAAAGAAAAAACGGCTACTGCCTCTTGCGAGGAATTGACAAATCCTCCAAGAGTATCTCCTGTCACAGAAAAGTGCCGCTCATTAGCCGTTCGGATTCGGCAATAAACTGTAGGTCCCCTCCATTCCTGCAGACACGCACACAGGAATGGTTGAGAGTTGTAAGTCACTAGGCCCAAGTTCTTCATGAGCTGTTGTGCCATAAAATTTATTTATTTTTTAAAAGATTTACCAAAAGTCTTTAAAAAGTCGTTATTTTGACCTTTTCTGAATGTAAGGGTGATGAGCCAAAAAAAATAATCGTTATAAAGTTTTGAAAAAAATCTTGTAAAAAAATAATTCTTCTTTTTTAAACTACCCTTGAATTTTTCGGGTCGTCATTCCTTGTGAAGATATTGGTAGTCAAAGTCAAAAGTCTGTTTTTTCATTCAAAGCTAGATATTCTTCTGAAAAAAAAATTGTAGAAAGATGAAAAAAACGACCTTAAAGCTGAAAAAACAAGTTATTGAAACAAAACATTTAATTGGCCCAAACAAAAATTTCAAAGAAAATGACAATGTTCAAAAAATAAAAAAAAATTAAAATGTTTGGGTCGTGCTGCTTCTTATGATTTCGCCATAACGGTACCTTAAAAAAATGCTTTGCTAAAATTTTTCAATACAAAAAATATAAAAATTCAGAATGCTTTTCTTTTCATCTCAATATGACCACCTTTCACAGAGATACAGCTCTTCAAAAAACACTAAAAAAAAAAAGTGATTTTTTTTTGTGTTCCCTTAATTGTTTTGACAAGTGTATTTTTTAGGAGAAAAAGTATTTACATATAGGGTAGGGTGGGGCACTTTCGACGGTGGGGCACATTTGACTTTTGCAATTATAAAAATACAGTTGACTTTGCAATAAAAAAATGATAACATTGTCGGCAACACATGTTCTCTTCTATCGCATACGTGTTTTCACAGTTCAGTTCTCTTTCAATAGTTGTGCAGTCAAGACTTATTTTTCAATTTTCAAGTGATTTTGTGTAACTCTTTGCTCATGTACGAGGTAAGCGATATTTTATTTTATAATACCGGAATTCAATGGGTGTTCAATTTTAGTGGTAGTATGTTTTATTAACATAAGATTTTTTTACTTTTCGTCAATTTGCTTTTATAAATTTGGCAGAAAAAAAAATATTTTGTGGGGCACTTTCGCCGAACGCACGTGGGGCACTTTCGCCGAACGCACGTGGGGCACTTTCGATAAATGTCGAATGTGCCCCATATGTTACTAGAAAACATTTCTTTATTTTTATAGAATGGTTCGCTCAAATAAGAAGAAGACTAATCGCTGCGACATTAATAAAATAACTCTTCAAAAGGCTCTGGAAGAAATTTTAAGCAAAAAAGAAACACCCACTTCAGCTGCTCGAAAATATGATTTTAAACGGACGACACTTATTTCTAGACTTAAAAAACTGAATCCAGATAACGAGTCCACTGATAACCACTACAGTGGAAAATTTAACTCTAAATATTTGACCCAACAGGTGTTTTCCAAAGACCAAGAGCATAAACTCGTGGATTACTTCAAAAGGTGTTCGGCCTAAACGTTTGGTTTTTCGTATTCAATAGCACGAAAGACGTCGACATAAGCCAATATAACGTTCAATGATTTTTTTTTTAAGTTTGCTTTAACGTTTACAAAACGTTTACTTTAACTAAAAAGCTTCAACATTTATTGAGTATGGATATATGGATTATCTTATTTTATGTTCTCATTTCATAAATTTCAATGTTTCTTATTGATTAATTATTCAATCAATAAGAAACATTGAAATTTATGAAATTAGAACATATATAAAGCAGTTAACTATAGTAAAAGACAACATTTTTCATATTTGTTCTTGTTTTTGTGAAACTTGATTTCGTGTCGAAAGTACCCCACCATGAAGACGAAAGTGCCCCACCCATAGGGCACTTTCCACTTTTGGAGGTAGTTTTTAAAAGTATTTTTTATAAACTATTACGGTTGAGTGATGTCTTAAAAAATTATCAAATTCTTTAGTAAGATTATTAAAGCTTCAAATGAAATAAAAACTTACATTAAATATGCGTTTTTAAAAAAGTTGTACGGAATCTACAGAAAATGTGTCGTTTCTGCCCCACCCTACCCTACATGTTTTGTTTACTTTGGTTTTTATATTTTTTTGTAACTTATTTTTGTAGTGCCTTTAACTTAGAGAGATTGGACTGTACACATTTTGCTGATGCTTTATCTAAGAGTTATCGTTTGTACCTACGTGTAAAAGAAAAGGAACCTAGTGTGCAAAACTTTGGGGTGCCACTGCAACTTTATGTGTTAAAAGGAAAAGTTTTTTTTTTTTTTTTGTTTTTGTAAAAGGATGTGGGAAAAAGTTTCCTTCCTCTTACATTTCTATTCTTCTAAAGTTTGTTTTATTTTCTCTTGTATATATCCTCTTACAAGGGTTTTTTTTTTTTCTTTGTTTCATATATCCCTAAGATGTTAAAGTCATCATCAGGAATACCGCACAATAAGCATGTTTCCGTCAGTATACACATACATACATACTTTTCATTCGATATAGACTTTATGATGTTTATGTGAAAATGCTTCTTGTTTGGTTTAGTAAAGGAAACACCTTCTTCATCACTGATACGGAAGACGCAGCTGATGTTTTTAATTTAATAAAAACGAATTAAAATGGGTAAATTCTAAATGAAACTTCCAGAGAGACATACATTGTCTTCTTTTAAGTTTAAAGGGATAGCTTACTGGCTAAACAGAATGGTGACGCAGACGGAGACGGAGCCGGAGCAGGAATAGCTGTCAAAATATTGAATACACGCAAAGTCAATGTTGCGAACACAACGGAACGTAGCCGCATACGGAACTGCAGCCGCAGACGGAAGAGTTCACCAACTTTTAACTTTTCACGTACGACACTTTTGACGTTTCAATGTGTATGAAGAAAAAAAACAACTTTTTGGGTCGGAAAAAAATATTGTGGTTATTTATATCGCGAAAAAAATTATTTATTAAAAGGAAAAATATTGGAAACAAAAAATGTGAACTCTGAGCTGGTACTTTGTTTTTCTTCAAAATGCATTCGAAGCTGTACAGCTGCATTGTTGGCAGGTAAAAAAATAACGTACGATACTCCTTGACAGCTCTTCCAGTTCCGTCTGCGGCTCCAGTTCCAGCATTCTATTCTGTTCAGGCAGTAAAGGAAGAAACAGGTATAAAGCAGTGCCAGCCAGAGCATTATAAAGGAATATTAAACACATCTCAAACTATTTATGAATTTAAATCAAATACTACTACAAAAAATAAAATGCAAGACTGGGTCGGACGGACTTGCTATTATGTACGATAAGGCTGAATATTATTAACTTATGTTGCTGATTTTAAAAGAAATTAAATAAGTTGGGGGAGCGTTTATTTTATTTACAAGAATTTTCCATCAAATATTGTACATAATGTATATTATAATTAATGTTTTAATATGACTGGAACTCAAATTTTGAGAGCTGGGATTTGCTAGTTGTTTCATTAATTATTATTTTGTCAAGAATTTGTTTTTTTTTTTACAACATTTCTTGCTCATGTCATTAGTAATCCCCATAGAATTTGTCTCGAGCTGTTAAATCCGCTTAATATTTCTTGAGATAATATTTTTGTTGATGAAACAGATGTGTCTCAGTAATTCCAGTTTATCATTTGCTATAAGTGAAAAAATTCGCTTCGTCTTGTTTGGAGGAAGATGTTTTCCATGCCCATGGCCAGGCCATATCCAATATTTGGCGTCAAATACTAATTTATCATAAAACGAGAACACTTACAAAAACATTTATGTGCGTAGATATGGTAATTAAATGTTTATTTAAAAAAAAAAAAGTAAGGGCCATTAATTCCTTCAGACCATATTTCACACCGCATAATGTAACTTTTAGTATGGATTAAAATTTGACTGATGGATTGGAATGACATTTAATTGACCCGAAATGATAAAATAGCTACTTATTGGTAAGAATCATCTACGTTTTTTTTTTAATGTAATTATGTAACTTTATTTCTTAGGGCCACTTGCTGAAACGAAACTTATGCGTGAAACAGATTAAATCAGTATCAGCACCAGCACCGTCAACAGCAAACAGCACGCTGGCCAGCAAAAATTTCTCAAACACATTGCCACCAGCTACAGCACCTACATTTTTATCTGTTTAACGTTTCAAATCAAAGAATTTTCTTCGCGGCACCACACCAGCAACAGCAAATTTAGGACTTAGGCCTAACGGCGCCGTTGACGTTACTGTTGCTGTTCTGATCTGTGTTGCACAATTGAGATACGTTAGTTCTAAATTAATGGCGGCCGCTGTTGCTGTTGACGGTGCTGTTGCTGTTTCAATCTGTTTCTCGCTTTAAATATTTAAGTTCAGCATAAGACATTATGGGACAATTTACGCTGAGGAAAAAGTATAGAACATAAGCGTTTTAGTTGAACATAAATATTTAAGTTTCTGTTCAACAAATGGGCCTTAGTCGTATGTTTTCCTAAAAATCAGGATATGAATGCTGTAACATCTTCCTGACACAAATTTATATGGTGTGTCTTGTGGAGGTTGTTGTTTTTGGTCCAAATTTATTCAATATTGGAACGTTAATTTTAAATTACCTAATTGATTGTTCTGAAAAGTTTTAAAAATAGCAGCAATGTTTTTTGTTTTCAGTTACCATTTGCTGCCTCGGACTCATAAGGTACACAGTGGCTACATGAAATTTGGCCCCAATGAAAAATGGACCCAAACAAAAAATGAAAAGCAACAACAACAACAAAAAAATGATTAAATTTTATGAATTGGGGTACTTTCTCGTTGTTTTAGAACCTCTTTTCATTTTTAATTTTGGGTTTAAATTTTATTATGAAATTTGGCCTCATTTTTATCTGTTGTTGTTGCTGAACGTTTATATTTTAAGGGCCATTTTTCGATTTGGTTTGAGTATTTCTTACTTTTTTAGGCCTTTTTTTCATTAAGTTTGGGGTCATTTTTCAATTTTAAAAATGTGGTCACTTTTTACTATGAAAAAAGTCCCCAATTTCTCAATTTTTGTTTGGGGTCATTTTTCATTGGGGACAAATTTCATGTAGCCATACACAGTATCTAGCTATAAGCTGGATTATCTATTTTTTACAGATTTAAATTAAACAAAAATCATTCATCGATGGTTTCATTCATAAACCAAGCGAAGATTATTTAAAACTCGAATCCAATAACAACTTTAGTGTTTAATGAATTTAATTTAACTATAGCATTATTGACATAGCAGCTGTCAAATAAAATCACTTAGGTACATGAGTTTTTATTTAACTTATGGATTCCAATGAAATACACAAGACACAGTTTATTTTCAATTTTTCATACACCAGATCATGCAACGCAAATACGGTAAACAACATTCGAGACAAAAAAAAAACAATAAAAAACAATATTTCAAAATATTTAGCAGCAATCGACTATAATGTGCAAGTCCCTATCATCTTCTGGTACAAATCTATTTAATTTTTATGTAAAATAGATTTTTTATTATACATTCAAGGAAATTTATTTATTTTTAAATCTCATTTTGTTTATGACATAATCTATTTTCGGAGGTTAACATCCATCAGTTCCAGTTAACCTGAAAACATGAAATTGCACATTTTGTTTTTTTTTTTTTTTTTTTTTTTTGTGATGTTTAATAAACAAATTGTTATTTACTTTTTAAAAGGAAATCTTAAAAAAAGACTAAAATATTGGAAAAGCATCTATAGTTTTCTGGAAAATTCAAGCTGCGTTTTCGCAATGTTCACTGAAAAGGATGCCAACATTTTTGAAATGAGATTTTCTCTTCGATTGGAAGCACTAGGCCAGGGCCTAGTGACTTACAACTCATAACCATTCCTGTGTGCGTGCCTTCAGGAATCGAGGGGAACTACTGTTTATTGCCAATCCAAACTGCTAAGGTGAGCCGCGCTTTTCTACGACAGGAGATACTCTTAGGAAATTTGTCACTTCTTCGCAGGAGGCAGTTTGCAGTAGCACTAATTTTGTGTAAATGAGTGGCATTTTATCATGACAAGATACGCTCTGGGAGAATTTGTCAATTTCTGTTTAAATAGCACAGGCTTAAATTCAATCTCTTTAATGTTTTCATGTTTCTTACCTAGATTCCCAGCTTTAAGTATGAAAAAGTTTCCTTTAATTATTATTTCAAGTACTGTCTACTTGTATCCAGCCCCGAAGATCCAAAAGGTCCTCTGCTGTTGATCAAAACTTGGACATCGATACGTTTTTACTTGCGATATGCACATAGTTAGAGGTATGTATGTGCTATAGGGCAGGTTATGGATTGGTAAAAAATTGATCGATAAGTTGAAGACGAAAAACTTTAAAAATAAAATGATGGTAGTCTTCATACTTAAATCTTAAAATTATTCACATAACACTACGAGAGCAAGAAAAAAAAACTGAGGCCCTTTGTTCATGAATGTTTAAAGCTGTCCATACAAGATCAAGCCCTTTCGCTCGGTGCGAATTATTCCAGTGGATTTAAAAGTCCAAATGGCTCGGCAATATGTCTAATATGTCAGAGACACAGTACGAGCATTAGGTAAGGCGGAGGGGATTTAAAAGGAGATGTCGGTATACATTGGTCTTAAATTTTTGAATATCACAATGAGAGGGAAAGACAGAGTTTGGAAGAGCATTCCACATTCGCGTAGTACGGCTAAAAAACGAATCCCTGTATTTGCCAGTACGACCGAAGTTGAGCTCAAGGGTAAACTGATGGGCATTTCTAGAAGCGCGAGTATTAGCCAATCGTAGGTATTAGCCAATCTTCATTCTTATAGAGTACCTACGATTGAAGAATAAATTCTCTACTTTACAGTGATGTTAAAACTGAATGATTATTCAAGGAAAAAGTGAAAAGAGACAGGAAATTTCAAGGCAATTATTTTTGTTTTTAAGTTTTTCTGATGTCATGAACTGTCTATTTTGCTTTTTAATTGATTCACTTTACAGAATTAAAAACTAGGTGGCACGAGGTGTGATAAAAAACACTGGTGTTGTAAATATCTGAACAAAATTCGTCGGCCCTGTGGCTTTGAGATCTTAGCACCTATATGATGTAGGATATTCGCAAAAAAAAGGATGCAATTTAAAAGGCTAGTAATTGGTCATACGAAATTTTAAACCAATTGTGGCTAAAGTTTTTCAGTCATTCGAAATTTGTAGGGATATTCGAAAAAATAAATATCATCTTAAAAAGACAGTAATATAGATTTTTGTATGAATTTTTAAAGTTTATTATTTTAAAGTTTTTATTTTACCGAAATTTTTTGATTTTTATCTTATTTTCTTAAAAACGGTTCTGCTAGTTATCTTTGTTCCAGTTATTAAAAAAAAAATTATTGTAGGAAAACAGTTTCCAGATTTTTGGCAAACAAAATCGCATTACAGAAATAGTTTTTTGTTTTTTTTTTTTTGGAAAAAATGCGTTGACTTATGGATTTTTATTGAATATTAATCTGTTATTATTCTGAATAGTTAAAAATATTGGCACAAAATTTTCAACAACCTGTTGTTAAGGTATTTGCATGATACTATACTTAACAATTTTCTAACTTTACAACTCTTTACAAAAATATTCTTAGTCTTAAAAATTTTCTAACTAGTATCATGCTAAACCTATTTTCTTAAGAAATTCTAGCTGAACACGCTTAAAACAGTGACAGTTTCATCCCATTTTTGCAATTGTAACTGCCAAAGTGACACTTGGATTTAGTCGTATGATACTAAAAAGATAAAATAGGAATTTGCCGATTTTAAATTTAGTAAAATGTTAAAAAGAAAAAACAATCGTTAAAAATTTGGAAATCCCTGTTTTTAACCTGGCATCATACTAAAAATACATATTCATCTTATTTAATCGTCTTAGCTTTTGAGCTAGGTATTGCATTTAAAAAAATTGAAAATATAAAAAAAATAATCTTTTTAACATTTGTTCGTTAAAATATAACTTAAATATAGTTCTTCATTAACGACCAGAGAAAGTTCTTTATTATACGATCCAGTCCGTTATATTTTATTGTACCTACAATTTATTTCGGGCCCGATTCCGGCACACGATCAAACTACATCATTTTAATTATATGTATCTAATCTCTATTACAGAAAGATAGGGACAGCTTTTGTCAAAATGATATCGTTCGATCGTTTTCGTGTGCCGGAATCGGACCTCAAAATTTCGTTACCCATATATTATTAAGTAAGCTGTTTTTGAGAGTTTCACTCTTTTTGAGAAAATGCAAGCTATAACTTAAATTTGAAGGAGTTAAAATAATACCACAGTCTCTTTTACTATTTTCTACATAACTTTAGGCATCTTTAAAAATATTTTAATCATAATTTAACAAAGTATAAAATACATTATGTACCTTATCCATTTTGGAGTAACTTCTATCAAGTTCTGATGAAATCTCCTTTCAACCTTGAATAATTATTGTAGGTATAATATGTCTCATTGTGTTGGAAAGGTTCCTTTTCTTTCAATAATTTTACCTTCCCGTTAGACATCATGATTTGTGTTCAGATAAACTGCTGTAAGACGTGCCTTATAGTCATAGTGCAGGTTTAGTCCTAAAATGTGTGCTTAACTAAACTCAAAACGTGCGTCCAAAGTCCAAACTCATAAATGGACATTAATCTTGATGAAAAGCTACTATAAACCTTAGACAAATATACGACGTGCATCAGAAAGCAAACCCAAAACTTTATTAGGTATCAGTAAATCTAACACAAATCACAATCAAAGTTTTCCTTAGGTATACAAAATAAAATTCATACAAAAAAAATCACTTACCTACACCACTTCGTCTGTCTGGATGATATATCCTTTTAGAGCCTCCTTTCCTCTGTCAATCAAGTAATCCCTTTTTAGCAAGCTGCTGCTGATATAATATTGCCTAAGTTATTTCCGTTTGTATTCATAAAATAATCATGCCTTGCACTTAATCACAAAAACAAAATGGTTACGATTGTAGCTCACAAAATTACACCCCACACTATTCAGCTTTTCCTATTTTAATATCGCGAAAAGGACACAAAGTGTAGAAACTCTTTTCCACCTTAATTATTCACGAACAATTATTTTTTTTTTCAACACGATTACACAGGATTCAATCACGGACATATCTTGATTAAAAAAACGAAAAAGTTGTTTGATTTGTATTTCTTTAAAATCTATTAAATCACTTGAATTGAAAACAATTTTAAAAATATATCGAATTTAAATTGCCGTTAAATTCCTTGCACGTTTTTAATTCCACGATACACGAGAAGTTATAAAATGAAGAATCTGGAAGTCAATTCAAAGGACCTCTGATCTCTGAACAATAAGAACAATCCTCTTCTTGCCCAGGTAGGATCAAAAGCAGAACTAGCACAGACGCACTATGTATACAAAACAAGGAAAAAAGACTTCAACTCGGATAGACCACGACGCGACGTGTTAGCTCAACGTTTAGAATTCGATTAAACAGAACCCAGAAAGCGCCAAATGAAAAGCTTTCCTCCAGCTAAACACCAGATGCAAATTTATTACTTTAACCCCAGGAATGCCTTTAAATTGTTTTTAAAGCACAAAAAATACCCGATGATTATCTGGTTGCAAGGAAATCTGCAAAACACTTCCGACTAAACACTGAACGCAACAAACTCTAGGCGAAAACTGATTAACGTACAACTTGTGGCTCGGTTCAGGACCATAGCAAACAGAGATTCATAGACAGGCAGGCAGCATCATATATGTAGGTGTAGGTATTCTCGAAAAGTGATTTGAGAAATGGAGAGTTTTCGTCGAGCGACAAAGCACGGTGCGAAATCGGTGTGTGGTGTGAATTTGTTGCCCCAGCTGCCTGTTGGACATGGAAATTTCTCTCATGTCTGAACAAAAAGCTCTATTTGCTACTCGAACAGGTGCTCCGTGCTTTCTATACAGTAGGTTAGACAAGTAAGATTAATCAATGTGAATTTATATTTCTCAACTTTTTGTTCATTTTTGATAGATATCTTATGAAGGAGTTTTTGATGATGAAATGAAAAACATTAGAATTTAATCGCAACATTGAAATTTGAACTTTCAATAAAGGTACGACCTTGTTTTTTCAAGTCCAAGTTTAAGTCCATGTCCAAGTTTAAGTCCATGTCCAAGTTTAAGTCCATGTCCAAGTCCAAGTCCAAGTCCAAGTCCAAGTTCAAGTTCAAGTCCAAGTCCAAGTCCAAGTCCAAGTCCAAGTCCAAGTCCAAGTCCAAGTCCAAGTCCAAGTCCAAGTCCAAGTCCATGTCCAAGTTCAAGTCCAAGTCCAAGTCCAAGTCCAAGTCAAAGTCAAAGTCAAAGTCAAAGTCAAAGTCAAAGTCAAAGTCAAAGTCAAAGTCAAAGTCAAAGTCAAAGTCAAAGTCAAAGTCAAAGTCAAAGTCAAAGTCAAAGTCAAAGTCAAAGTCAAAGTCAAAGTCAAAGTCAAAGTCAAAGTCAAAGTCAAAGTCAAAGTCAAAGTCAAAGTCAAAGTCAAAGTCAAAGTCAAAGTCAAAGTCAAAGTCAAAGTCAAAGTCAAAGTCAAAGTCAAAGTCAAAGTCAAAGTCAAAGTCAAAGTCATAGTCATAGTCATAGTCAAATTCAAAGAGCGGCGGGTGTGTTACTCGACACTTTAACTTGACATTGTGATTTTTGTCTTAAAATAAAAAAAAAAACAGAAAAAGTAATAACAGATAAAACAATATGGCCGCCATGGACTGTCGAAATTTCTTCTTTTATTTTATTTTAAAAAAAAACACAGTTCTTCTAGCGAAATCAACACTTTATGAGTTTTTGTTCGTTGCATTAAGGTGACAGTTTGAAACGTGTAAAGCGTTTAACTGCCTGAACAGAAAACGGAGCTGCAACTAGAGCCACTGCTGGAGTAGCTGTCAAAATATTGAATACAAATTCAATGTTGCAGCCGGAAGAATTCACCAACTTTTAACTTTTCACGTAAGGCACTTTTGACGTTTCAAATTGTATGAAGAAAATAAACAACACTGTTTGCATCGGAAAAAAAAAATATTATGCTTATTTGCGCTTATTAATAAAAAGGAAAAATATTGGAATTAAAAAATGTGAATTCTGATCTTGTAGGCACATAAGAATTATAGTTCTTCACAATACTTTCAAAGTTGTACAGCTGCATTGTTGGCAAGTTAAAACAATAACGTGCGATACTTTTTGACAGCTCTTCCACTTGCAGCATTCTATTCTGTTCAGGCGACAGGCAGTAAATCGATTTTATATAAATTTCAAAATCAGTGTCGAAAAGGCTCGGGAATTCCACTTCTGAACTGTGAAAGAGGGTGAGAGTAAGATTTAAAAAAAAAATTAAATCTTACTGCAGCACCTGCCAAAAACAGCCACCTCACTGCAACATAAAAAATATCAACTTATTTCTGAAAAGTTGCGTACGAATGCAATTAATTTTAAATCAACATAATAATTGTTTTTTTTTTTCACCCTTGAAATCATACATTTTTCGAGTGAAGAGTATTTTTTTTTATCTAAAAGTTAAAGCTTACATATTTTATATTCTCTCAAAAGCTTTTCTTATCAAGGTTTTGTGCCACGGGGTGGTAGCAAGGGTTAAGGCCCAGCTGCTTCTTATCGTATTTTGCTCTGCTTTTTTTTTTTTTATTGAATCGTATTCTGAATTTCTGATGTAGTGGATGTTGTCGACACTTTGTCTGGGAAGCAACAAGCTTTCTCTACTCACATAACATGCACATCACGTCTCCTTTCTCATTTATTCTCTTTTTTATGTAATGCAAAGTTTGAGAGAAGCAACATGTGCTGAAGTTAAGGCTATTAGAGCATCAAAACATCAGCAAATTGGCGAGGAGGGTTAGTGTTAGTGGATAATAAATGATTTAGCTTGGATCTTAAATTGTTCTCGATTGCTTATGTTATTTTCTCAGATAAATATTTTCTTCTAAATACTTTAATGCCATTTTCGGGTTCTTGTGGCAAAGCTTATTGCCTAAATTTTTGTTTTTGGTTTTTTTTTTCACTGTCCAAGAGTGTAAGTATACCTACCGGAATATTATCGTTGAAGAAATTTCTAATATCAGGTAACATTTTTGATAATAACAAAACCATTATGTATTTTCCTTTTGAAGGATTTCTGACATTACATTGTGAGTAGGAAATACGAAGCTCCAGTGGAGCAGTCAAAGTCCTAACTCCCAGTGCTGTAAATCAAAATTTCACGTTAAGAAATGTTCCTTCTGGCTGAAATAGGTTGAAATGTATGGCGAAGAGTGAGAAAGAGGGGCTGGCTGTTGAAAACAAAAAAAATTATGATAATAGGAGGATGTAGGTATATTTCATTTTGTCAATAAGAAGTAGGAATAATGGTGGAATTGAGAACGTGATCCGAAAAAAGATTCTAAAAATTATTTTTATCACGGAAAGAGAAATATCCATAAGTAGGTCATTTTTTTAAAACTGCGCCTGAATATTGTGTTGTGAGGCATCTTTAATAAAAGATTTGATTTCTTCATTGTATTTTTTGTTTGTTTTTGATTCCTTTTTGATTTGGGATAACGGTACCTACTCGTGTAAGGGAAAACAATGATTTGATTCAATTTTTGTATTGAAATTAATCGATAAGGTTTTATTTCAATTCAATGATGATTTATTAATAGACCTTAAAACCGTTATGATAATTTAATTTTGACTGGGTCTTTATATAGCAAGACAAGAAAAGAAATTAACTCCAAGTGGCTCCATTGGAGTGGTATTATATTTCAACCAATTTTCCAGCTATACTTGAAAATTTTCAAACTGTAAGACGTTGCTGTGCCACCGCAAGGCAGTAATTTTATGTAGAATGTATATGTATTGTATATGCGGTATGGCTATGGTATGAATTTGCTTGTTGCGGTAGGTATGCCCTTTATAGAATATGATGTAGATTATTACAAAATTCGTAAGTAGATACCACTTGGAGTTATGGTTAGATCATTGGACTATCAAAGGAGGTTTGGGTTCAAATACACCCTTCTACCCAAAATGCTTTTTGTTTATGACCCTTCCAGGGTCATATCAAAGCATTTATTAATTTAGCTTAATTTCATAAAAAAGAGACAATGAAAATGTACTAGATATAGCCAGCATAACTACTATCTGTACCAGTCCTGCATTGTAACGTATATGTGGTTTGTTTGGTATTTTTGTACGAACAAGAATGGAATATGTGTTCATGTTAAGGAATAAAGATAATACAACTTACATGTCGTCAATCCTTTCATCTTCCATGAAGGAATGGAATTTCTCCTTTCTTAAAAAAAAAAAAAAAAAACAGGAGGCGAATCACCGTATCGTAATATTGCTAAACATTGTGATTTTGTTTGAATTTATAAAAAAAAAATAATAATAAGTCAATTTTAAAAATCATATAATAAAACGGCTAACACGAATTTTGTGGTAGGTGCAATTTATGCGGTCTACAAAAGCCGAAAGCGTATAAATTATATATCGTTTGAAAGGTTTTTTTTGCACAGAAGTGTAGAATGTAAAAATTTATTAAATTGTAAATTGTACAACGAAAACTAATAAAAAATAAAATAAAATTGCATAATAGGTGTGAGCGAGAGCCAGAGTGAGATCGATACACGACACTTTAAAATTCACGACACTTATTTTTACATAAATTTAGAACAGAAGTTTACCTGAATTATTTACACTTTTCTTTTGTTCTATTCCTTTGATTTTTTTATTGCTTTTATTCTTTTGTTTTTATTCATTTGTTTTTATTTGTTGCGTTGTGTTGTAAACTACAATTTTTTTTTGAAATTTCCTTTTTTTTCACCCACCAACCAACCAATTTTCCAGCACTAACTGAAAAGATTATAATGTCCGATGGCAGCGTTCGGTGCTGCAGGAAATTAATAATAAGTAGCTCAGTTTTTCTTCACACGACTGTCTGTAGAGAGGATCACAAATATTGAAAATGAATTCTGAAGTTCATTTTCAGTATTCTTTGAAGTGTCAGTGACGCATTTAGCAGTAAGTGTAGAAGTAATTTTAAAATGAACACGTCTATCTGACGTTTTGTCAGCGATAGATAATACAAATAAATGATACTTATCTCGAGTTAATGCTTCTGTGGGTTCAAAGAATACTGAAAATGAACTTCAGAATTAATTTTCAATATTTGCGATCCTCTCTACAGACAGTCGTTTCTTCACGGTCAAGACCGCTTTTAAACGATGCAATTATTCTTGCGATTTTTTACTTAATGTGGGCGTACATCGAAAAATCATATGCAAATACCTACCCTGGCTCATTTTGCTATCGTAAAATTTTATGCTAACTTGCCGAGCAACTTGCTTTTTCATTCTTTTTCTCTACTATTAGTGCGAACAATTTGCTCAAAGCATGTTAGCTATTACACGTTGACTCAAAAGTCATGATGACTCTTTTTTCGAATTCCTCTTTAAAAATCATTCTGTGAGGCACACGCTATTACACATTGACTCTCGACTCTTGGCTCAAATTTGGCAGTTTTCTTAGTTTTGTTGTCTGTGTTAATGTTCTGGGTGCAAACCATATAAGTATACATGTGCTCTCGACAAGAAACGAATAGAAATGAAGCGACATGGTAAAATAACGAACAAGAGAAAAGCAACAGTCAAAGAGTCGCCGAAAATTTGGCCCACGACTTTTCGGTCGACAGGTTTTCTATCTCATTCTTTTTCTCTTTCGCGCTCATTACGTTTGAAAAGAGTCATGACTCTTGAGTCTTGAGCAAAAAACTCCTGTAGGTACAATTGTCGCGAATAGCAAGAATATAGAAAGTTTTTAAAATATTTTGAAAACTAAACAAAATCGTAGTAGCCCGTGGCGTAGGTTAGTGCGAATAACTGTCATGGCAGAGGTTTGGGTTCAATACCAGCCGCTTCCACCTTAAGTTTTTTCGGAGCTATTATCTATTGCGAGGAAGTGACAAACCCTCCAAGAGCATCTCTTGTCATAGAAAAGTGCCGCTCACCTTAGCCGTTCGGATTCGGGAATAAACTGTAGGTCCCCTCCATTCCTACAGACACGCACACAGGAATGGCTGAGAGTTGTAAGTTACTAGGCCCTGGTTCTTCATGAGTCCTTATGCTACCAAATTTATAGGCGTAAATTCACGAAAATGTATGTACATATGTAGCTACATAATTATGTATGTATGTAAATTCATACAAAAAGTACTTTGTAGATTTTTATCTTCAGTCAAATTTTCTAGGAATTTAAAGATAATGTATGTAATTTGCACTCGAATTTCTAGGGCTGGACGTACTAGTTACAATAAATACATATGCATAGGTTCACATTTCAAAATTTGTCTTGGTTTGTTTGGATTTGGTACATCAATTTTTGACAGCTGAAAATTCTAGACAGTTACTGTCAGAATTGTCTTCTAATATTTGGAAAGGAGATCCTTAAATAGCGAAAGTTAAAGCCTAGTACGCATATGGGGAAAAGACAAATTTTGTCTCTACAATTCTAATCTCTACAAAAACGTTAGAATAATCGCGCAAATTTAATGTTTTTCTTCTTTTTTGTAAAATTATGGATAAATAAAAGTTGATCATAAACACGTGCAAAATTATTGACCTGTAAAAATTTTTCCTGCAAAATAATGCTTCGAACATTATTTTTCCTTGCAAATTAAGTGGAGACTTCACCCTAAAGCAGGTACAAACGTCACAATTTTGCGCGTGAATTGCGTACTGCCTGGAAAAAAACTGAAGTATGAAAAGAAAAATTTTTCCCGATCTGCGTACTAGGCTTAAGTTTTAAGCCTTTTTGATAGCCAAATGCCTGATTCAACCCATCCCTATGACTCTAAAGACCCAACTATAATAGTAGCAACGGTGCGGCGACGCGCCGTACGAAAAGAAGCGAATACAGGACAATCATGCAACGCACCCATAATGACCGGATTGTTCAGACTCGGATGAGTTTTCGTTCAAAACCGTACCTTGGTGCGTTCTTTTATGTTACTGTGGTTAACTATAGTTAACTATAGTTAACTTCGGTCGTTCCTTTAATTCAGAAAAGTTACTTCGAGTAACTTTATGACGTCATAAAATCGTTCCTAAATTCCAAAGTAAAAGTGTCAAAAAGTAACTTTTTGTAACTTTTTCCAACTCATCTCCTCGATATGAATTGAAATAGTTGATCTGTCAAACACAGCTGAAATGCAATGGTGGATGTTTTGTTTACTTTTTGCCCTTTTGATTTGGAATTGTTTTCAATATTTAAAATATATTTTTATCAATTTAATCGATTTTTTTTGGCGAATTTGATTTTTGGAATAGTTTTGTTTTATTTTCTGATGCATTTTCTTTCTGTCGGCATTTTCTTCTTTATATTTGGTTAATTTTTCATCAAAAAATTCTGTGCCATAAGCAATGAAGAAAATTGCACATGTTATTTTGAATTCCTAATAATTATTTTTGCAATATATATAATGCCATCACATTTTTTCTTGGTTATTCATTCCAAATATACAATTCCATTTTTTTTCAACCCCTTTCGTTTGACAGATTAACTATTGTTAACTCTGGTCGTTCCTAAATGAAAAAGTTACCAAGAGTAACTTTCTTAACTATGGCAGATCAACTTTTGTTTTTGACACATTAACTATAGTTAACCACAGTAACATAAAAGAACGCACCTCCTCGCATCCGTAAATTTGACAGATGACTATTTGTTGAAAAATTTTCCTATATTAATAAGAAGTTAAGTTTTATTTTGTTTTGTTTTAGTAATATTTTCACAATTCAAAAATTAATAACTACACCAAACAAAACAAATCAATTAATAAAAAAAATTATTACTATCAAAAATAGCTTGACAGGTGCTTCCGTTCGGTTAAGTCAGAGTTAAGAACCAGAGCCTAGCGACTTACAACTCTCAACAATTCCTGTGTGCGTGTCTGCAGGAATGCTGGGGAACCACAGTTTAATGCCGAACCCGAACGGCTAAGGTGAGCGGCACTTTTCTGTGACAAGAGATACTCTTGGAGGATTTGTCACTTCCTCGCAAGAGGTAGTAGCTCCGACAAAAAAACTTAAGGTGAAAGCGGCTGGTATTGAACCCCAGACCTCTAGCATGACAGTCCAACGCACACTAATAACAGAACTATAGTGAAGGATTTATTTCGTATCTTATGTTGTTCCAAATAATGTTACTTCAGTACTGCAACCTGCATCAATGATGTCCTATCCCCCACCATCTGTCTATGTGGTCACTTGAAGGCTATAGGAATAATAGGTACTTCCCCCTACTATATTCTGTGGCTGCCCTGAAGCCTGAATATACATATTACTGTCCGCCCGATTTCCCAATTTACTGATTAATACCATGGCGATTCGTTTCGAATTTTGCCACAACCGTGGCAAAGATCGACATCAATTCATGAATCCATTTGTCCGTAAAATACATTACTGCGCCTCTTTGGTAGATACCACAAATATAATGTGCCACTTGCAGAAAGGTTTACTGGGAATTTCACAGGCTGATAGGATTGAGTTGATTGCGATTGCTGTTGTTCATACGAGACACGATGTGACCGCTTCCGATACAACTACCAATCCATCGTTGAATTATCCTAACAATACCCACAGCATCGCTTCCAGAAATTAAAAGAAGTCTGTTTTAAAAAAGTCAAGTTTATTAGGGTTGTGTCAATAAGGAACAATTCGATTTGTTTGATCCGATCACCGAAAAGCATTGATGATTGAAATCACAAATTTTTATTTCAATCGATCTCAATCTCAATCATTTCGATGATTCTCGATTTTCCATCCCAATCTAAATCATTTCAGTGAATCTCGATTTTCGATATCAATATCTCTAGTTCTGTAAGAATAGACGAACAAATGCCAAAGAAAGGAAAAAAATTAGTGAAAGGCTGAAATTTGGCATGGACGCTGGTACCTGGTACCTAATGGGAATCTTTAAAAACTGAGGGAGTTCCTTAACGATCCGATGACCGCTAGGTCAGTTATAAGGGGTTAAAGATCTAATGTCTCAATAACGGTTTATAAAATAAAATAAAAATAAATTTGATGGCACAACAGCTCATGAAGAACTAGGGCCTAGTGACTTACAACTCTCAACCATTCCTGTGTGCGTGTCTGCAGGACGGGAGGGGACCTACAGTTACTTGCCGAATCTGAAGGGGACTTTTCTGTGACAGGAGATACTCTTGGAGGATTTGTCAATTCCTCGTAAGAGGCAGTAGCCGTTTTTTCTTTAAATAAATAGGTGGCGAGGCTGGGGATCGAAACTTAGACCTCCGGCATGACAGTCCATCGCACTAGCCATCACGCAACGGCTACTACTATAACGGTTTATGCTAGGGAAAAATTTCATTCCACAATCTTGTAGCTAAGGCAATTTCCCACAGAAATGGCACGCAGGTGTTTTTTCGTAGCATTAACCGTTAAAAAGTTACAGCAAATCGAGAAGTAAAAAATCTCTTAAAAGGGGCCAAAGGTAATGAAAATGTGCTGAACTTTTTAACGGTTAATGCTACGAAAAAAAATCAGTTTTTTGCAAATATCTCAAAAACGGTTTGTGCTAGAGAAAAAATTTATTCTAAAACTTTGTAGCTGAGGCAATTTCCCACAAAAATAGTCGTTACAGTTTTTTTCATTGATGTATAAACTAGGCTTAAGAATTAGATTAAAATAATGTATAGGTTAATAAATCAAAATTTTATATTGAACTAGAACACACAAAAACAAAATAATTTTCTGGCAAATAGTTTTGTTTACAGCTTTTCAAACTTTGGCAATTTTGTTCCAGAGTTAGAAAAAAAACGAATTCATTTATTTTCTTTATTTTGCATATTTTATGAAAAATCTTATTTGTCTATATTTTTTTTTATGAGTTTTTAAGGTTTGAATTGAGCTACAAAAAAAATCTCTCTGGATCCAATAGAAATAGGTAGGTACCAATGATTATTTTCCTAAAAATTAAAACTATAGTTAATTTGAAAAAGGCATGTTCTTTTTTATTTTATAAAACAAAATAAAAATAAATAATAAAAAAAAATTGTCCGTTTACTTCTTTCCTACACTGTTTCACATAAAAGTGGTCTCTTAAACAGTCACAAAATGTAAAAAATACAGTTTTAATACTTACTAAAAACATCAAAAATTGTTTCGCTAACTACGATCGAGTTAGAAACACCCTGTGAAGCAATTTTTTTTAAATCAGAATGTTTATAGCCTTTGAAGTTTTCTTTAAAAAGAAAAAAAAAGTATAATATCCACATGCGTCCAAAAGTTAGGATTTTTGCAACGAAAAAACTCATTTTAGACGACAGCCACGGTGCGGAGTTACTAAATAATGTAGCTCATCTTATTTTTACGACTGAGACGAAATATGAAAATTTGACTGGAATAAGAACCAATAACAACAAAAGAACGTGAAAATTCAATCTAATGATGGAAATAGGATTTTGATGACTTTTTGAGAAAATTAAAAACTGCCTTATTTTTCGGTAGTTCCCATTTGCCACTAAAAACCGCTTCACCATTTTCATTTCAATTTCGCAGATAGGTACCTACTTTAAAGTAATTTAAATAATGATGCACTCGACATTTTAACGGATTCATTTCAAGGTCACATAATTTTGGTATAATCACTTACTATTTAAAAACCTTTCCGTTCAGCATGAAACACTCTCCTGGTATAATTTTAATAATTAAAACAGCACCATCAAAATCGAATTCCGCATCAATCTAATACCTTGCATTAATTAAATGCTATCCCAACCGCAAGACTTTCTCCACTTCCATACCATATCATACCATCAAGATTGTGGCAAACTCATCCCAGTCCCCAGTGTTTGTTGTGTTCGTCATAGTCAATATTTATCAACCGAGATTAAACTTAATCGATTATCAAAATTAAATTCAACCCCCAGGCTATATGGGAACAGGGGTGTCAAGTGCCGTTTACTACCAGTATGTGTCGTGTCAGAGCACTGGAAGTTCGAAGAAATATAAATCCATTATGACATGTTGTTCAGACATTTTATTTATGTGACCTACACTTTGTATATCACGACTCAACAGTGTTAATGGGTTTTTGAATTTGCCAATACAAACAATAGACGATTTCTAGAAGAGAAGTGTGTGTGTGTTCAAGTGTGTTATTAAATTTTAATCAATAACTAAATCATTTTTATAAGCAGCAGATTACACATAAACCCCAACCAAATGTTGTTGTTGTTGTTGTTGCTGAACAAACTCATTTCTTTAGGGTATGCTAAGAGCAAATATTTGATGAGGAAATGTATCATTAAATGCTTTGCCACGCAAGGTTCCAAGTTAAAAACATACATTTATGGAGGATGTATTGTATAGGTAGGTATATAATGTCCTTGATGGGTTGAGTATTTATTAGATTTTTGTTTAACATTGATATGATTATAAAAGGAAATCGACAAGGGACTCTTTTTGCAGGACATGATATCAAGATAGCGCAAACATTGATTGGTGTTGTGCGACTGAAGGGAAAATTGCTTTTTAAAATGTTGTGGCAAAGGGTTAGACACATATCAGTAAATTCAATCCGTACTTATTCTATGTTCGAATCTATGGAAAATATAAAACGTTTAAAAAAGAGAGAACATTTTGAGTTATGTATCTGACAGCAAACAATTTTGGGTAAATTTAAAATGAATTTATATAAAGGAGAAAATTTAAAAAAAGAAAAAAAAAAAGTACTTCTATTCTTTTCTGTATACCTGGATCAATGTCGTTCAATTATAGGTATTAGGTACCTACTTTGATTTTTACCTTCATCTCTGCTTGTCAATTATTATTTCATGAATATCTGCTAAAAGAAAAAGCTAAATTAGAATTAACATAGACATCGTTTGACTACATATCTTACCATTTTTTAACGGTTTATCTTTATAAAAGTCCAGTTAACTGACAAAGTTCTAAGACTTCTAAGATATGACCCCAGTAACCCCTGTTTATCATTTAAACAAGGTAGATATCGGAAACTGTAAATTTCTTAACTAGTTCACTTTTTTGAATTTACATTTTTTGTTTTATGATATCTCGCCCTAACGTCGCTCGTGAATAAAATTGAATTGCATATTTTGGACTCTCATCAGAACTAAAAAAAATTGTTCGATTTTGGAAAAAAAAGTAGGCAATCGATTTGTCTTGACAAAATCATGGCTGTGTGGGATCTTATGGAATTTTCTCAAAAAAATATGCAATCTAAAAGGTCAGTAAAAGGTCATAAAAGTTCAGGCAGTTTCAGTAATTAGGCAGACATAGAACTTTTTTTAATAATTTCGTCAAGGTCATTACGAGGTTATATAGACTTCTAGCACCTCATTTATTGGATATTCGAAAGAAGAATATACCATCTGAAAGGTTACTTTAATCCTTATAAAAGGTCAGGCAGTTTCAGAAATTGGTCAGCTGCAGATTTTTAGTTATGAGCTTAGAAAAAACAATGAAAGGTCATTGACCTTTACCTTGCATTTTTTTTTGTAAAAATTATAAAAAACAATATATGCCTGACAAATTTTTGAAGCTAGCTGACCATTAATGAGGACTCAGTAAATTTTTTTGTAAATTCCACAAATGAGGTGCTAAATATCTCTAGCAGATGGCAATGGCATATATTTTTATTGAATACCCCATAAATGAGGTGCAAAAAATCGCTGTTGACCTTGGAAAACTTTGACCCTGGATTAATTACTGAAAATAGCATTTTAGATGACATACTTTTTTTACGAAAATTCCATGCTAAGATCCCACAGCCCAAAATCACGATTGGTAAAATTTTATTTTTTGTGCGTTTGCTCTCCGTTATGAACGGGAGAATTTAAATACAAATTTAAAACTTAAAATTTGATTCAAATATTTTGAATATGAATTTGAGATAAGAAATGAGAGAAAAATAGATTGGGTGAAGCGGAGCGCCTTTCCGCTTCACGCTTCTGTGCACCTACTCGCTTCCGCGTAGTGGCGCCCTCGCGCGGGTGGGCGCGCAAACTCGGTAGGTGCATGGACGTGGAAACGCGCGCGAGCGCATCTGCGGGCACGTTTTCAGACGCGGGGTGCCAGGTGCTCCGCGACCTCCCTCCCCCAGGCACGGCTCCCGCCGCTGTCGATCTTTAAGCCACCTAAAAGTCAGTAAGTCACATAAAATTCAGTAAGTCATTTGACTGCAGTCTTTTAACTTAAGTCAACTAGCTCATAATGAAATAATCATAACTACTACACTACACAAAAATATGTAGATACTTTTTTTCAAAACGCTCAAGGCAGTTAAAAGGATAAAAAGAAATAAATTGACTTAAGTTAAAAGACTGCAGTCAAATGACTTAGTGACTTTTAAGTGACTTAAAGACTGCAACCAGTCAAAAAGTAATGTAGTCAATTAACTGTAAGTCAATTTACTTAAGTCATCCATTGGCCTAAGTTTTTACAGCTCTGATTGATGCAAGTTAATTTGAAACCAACTCTGCATGTCCAAGGCCGTCCGGTCCTCCCTCAGTGCGGGAAATCCTGAGACACTTCAAGCTAAACACGCCTAAAACAGTGACAGTTCAACCCATTTTTGCAATTTAAGCTGTCAAATTGACACTTGGATTTAGTATGATACTAAAAAGATAAAATAGGCATTTGGCGATTTTAACTTTAGTAAAATGTTAAAAAGATAATTCGATGCTTATACTCGTTTAAAATTTGGAATAGCCTGTTTTTAACCTAGAATCATACTAAAAATGCTTTAACATCATACTAAATCGTCTAAAATTTTGCGCCATAGTTTTTTGGGTTTAACTATTTTTTTTTTTTTTATTTACGTTGATAAGTACCATTTTTATTTTAAATATTCAAATAAAGTAACTAAAAATTAGTGAATTAGATTTCGTTATTTTTGGTTATTTAAACATTTAGTTTTCAGTGTTTGACTCACTATTAATAAGGGCATTGAATATTTAAAATAAAAATGGTATTTATAAACGTAAATTAAAAAAAAATAGTTAAGGATTCTTGGCTTTGACAAAAGGTGTAGGATTTTATTCTAAAAAATTTCGTTGGATTTTTATGAGTCGTTTTCTATTTCATGTCAGTTTTCTGAAAAATTGCCCCTCCCAATTAGATGGGGGGATGTAGACTATCCACTCCAGAGGATTTTTTGCTTCTTTTGACCCAACTTATACGCTCTAGTATTTTTATGCATCTTGTGCCAAGAACCATCTTTTTTTATTATACCTACTGAAAATTATAAATTTATTATTGCTAAATTTTAAATATCTGATTGATTTTCGAAACTGTTGGATCAACACAGATGGTTCTGGGCTCAAATTGAAGAAAATTTGAATTACTTTGAAATAGTAGAACGAAGTTATAGTCGAAAAACTAATCCTTTGGGGTAAAAATTGCCAATAACTGAAAAAAGCGCGAAAATTTCGCGGTTTTTTTTTTTATTTTTGACCATGATGCGTTTGGCGCTCGAGTTCGAAAACTTGGGTTTTTCTTGTGCCCAATATCATAAACAACTCAGAAAAAATCAGAAGTACCAGTTCAAACGCAAACACGCCTTCATATGAGACGACAAGGTTACTGGATTATTATTCCCTTTAATTAGATAAAATTTAGGTCCGTATTAGGTATATCTATATAGATATTAGGGTGGCGCTTATTTTGGAAATGTTCGAATTTTTTTTGTCGCCCCCACGTGTTAACGTTAACAGATTGCAAAAAAATTTTGCACAGAGTTTTTTTTAATGTCAACCTCATCACTTTTAGGGAGGTGGGAGGGGGCGAAAGAAATTCGAACCATTTCCAAAATAAGCGCCATTCTATGTGTAACTTATGTGATGTAACTTCCATCCGAATACCATACATTTATTTTATTCCTATTATTATCTTTAATCTATGTAAGCTCTCAATTCATTTTTTTTAAGCTGTTTCAAGTTTTCTTCTTACTTAAATTATACATTTTTTTCACTTTGCGTCTTTATTTAATTTTGCATTTCATCATTTCTTATAAAAAAAATATAACGAAAAAGCTATTCCAACCGTATATAATCCTTGAAAAATCTGTGATGTTTAAATTCCACTAACAAAAAAAAACCTCTTCTTTGCACTCTCTTATATTCCATAATATACTCTTCTGTATATGACGACTATTTTTTTTAAAGATATTTTTTTTTAAAGATAGTGCTTTTGGCCATGAGTAAGTTATCATACAGTGCTTGCTATAAAAACTTGCAGATATTTTTTATATTTTTTATGAAGAAATTTCAAGCATGAAAAATAGTGCTTACAAATTATGTGCGCATTTTTGTATATATTTTCACCTTTTACATTCTACATGAGTTTCCATCACACAAGGAAATATTAAGGATTCTTTGCATGCCTGCTTTTGCTTTTCAAGTTCGAGTTTAAAGTTTTAGAAAGAACGTAAAATTCTTCTGAAATCCGTTAATTGTTTGAAAATGTAGTATTTAAGTAAAGAAACAAAAGGAGCATAGTCAACATGGTCCCTAAGTCCTTAATAGTAAAAAGGCTATAGAACTTTTTAAAGAATAAGAAAACTAAAGGCATAACAATAAAAATATGTACTGATTGCTCAATTTCAGGATTTTATATTGATTTTAAATTATATCTACTCGTTGAAATAAATCCTGATGTATAAAATATTTCGTTAATTATCAATTAAGCTCTTTAATGCTTCAATACTTTTCATGGACAACATTTTTGTTTGCATAACTCTCGACGAAACTTTTCAAATTACAACTTTTCATGATTGTTGTTGAAACTTTTAACTCAACATCATGGTTTTGTGGGATTTTTTGGAAATCGTGCTTTGCGTTTTTTTTTTTTTTTTTTTTTTTTTTTTTTTTGTGGAAACACACACACACACACTCTAAGGTCAATACAAATAGTAAAAGTTGGAAATTTGACGGACTTTCAAATTTAATTTGGTAGCAAGTTCCTCCCCAATCAATTTAAAATATATAGGTAAAGCTAACATTTGGCGTCCATTGTTGCTTATATTGCTTAAACAGAATAATCAAGTAACATGGCCATCATTTACACAAGAAAAATAGAAACAGGCAATATCATGGAAGTTTGATCCATAAATGAAGTCCACTTACAGAGCAAAGAAAGATTATATTTATTTCTTGAATTTCTAAGGTACCTTTTTCCCCTCAAAGTATCCCGAGATTTATTTAGCAATAAAAAAGATTTAAATCTTAAGTATGAAAATCCAAAAAAAAAAATTAGGTATGTCTACATCATTTGTATTAAAAAAAAAAAAAAAAAAAAGAAATTGCGGAGGATTTAAAATTCTCGCAAATACCACAAAGCTATATTTCCTTTCCTAGATATATTTCATATTTATATAGATGCATATTTCACCTTATTTTTAGTTTTCAGAAGACAACATTTCGTACTTTTTTTTTTTTTTTTGAAGCAATGATAAATTAACATTATTTGACATTTTCGAAGGAGATGCGGAATTTAATTTGAGGTTTTCTTGTGAGATTTATGCTTTCGCCTTTAATCATAATAAATAAATACAATTTTCGTTCGTTAATCATACGTATTAATATAACTCTTGTGATGGAAATGTATCTTATACGCTTAAAAAGTTATCTGGATTAATTTAATAGAGGAAGGGAGGTAAAATTTATTTTTGAAAAGGTATAAAATAAACTTTGATAAGTTGTCGTCTTTCAACATTTTAGTATCTTTATTCTTTACTCTTATACCTATTTTAGGAATTTCATTAATGATGAAAGGACAAGGTAACGAACATAGTATACTCATCTAAAATAGGTAGGTACCATTTTCTTTTTTACTTTTTCCTAGTCGTGTATTCGGATGAAATTAATTCTACAAGTTAAACGATAAGGTTTAAGGTGGTAAACAAGTATTTTTTGCCATCAGTAGTTTCGTAGGCTCCTCTAAAATTATTTACTGTATTACCTCGAATAATAAGTGCGTTTTATTGGTAATTCATAGCTAGCACAGCAATACAAGTTCAATAAAACGCTATATCAACTTTTATATCCACTTTTTATTTTAAGGCTGTGTTGTTCACACCCTTCTGTGAGTGAAAAAAATCTACTTAAGTTCAAACTCTTTGTCCACTATTATATTCACTAATGTACTGCCTTATTTATAGGCACTTTTGGTTTTAGTTATTCAACAACAATCAGGAGTGCTCCATATCTATCTGCATACATACATATATACAGGGTGTTCCGTATAAGGTGCACCAAAGAGCTAGGGCGAGTAGGCTGGGTTAAGATAAAAAAAAACATCGTATGGAAGGGGATCTATTTCCCCCGTTTGGGCGGGAGGGGCAATTTTCTAAAAAATTGACCTAAAACAGAAAAAAAAATTATTTAAAAACAACGGTTTTAACTTACAATGCCATGCCAGAAATCGAAATTTTGAAAAAAAAATTAAAAAAAAAAAAAGTACTTTAAAATTAAAAGTACTTTTTTCCAAGAAAGACACTTTTTTTGGTTTGTTCTATCTTTGCATACATACAATTAGTTTTATTAGCAAGCATTACAAAAAATAACTTAATTAACAAAGTAATATTTTTAATATCTTTTACATTTTAGCCCATTCTAATAAAAATTCATGATTTTTGAACAACAACAACAACAACTTCAAGGTGCTACCACCAATTGTTTACGAATTAATTTTTAGGTATTTTAATTCGTTTGTGTTTTTTTTTTGGCTGGAGATATAGCTATTTCAAGGGGTGCCGAGCCGCCTATCATCAGTCTCCTTTTTAGTGGTGCTGAGCTTTAATCAAATTTTATTGTGAAGAACTTTCTATACATGCACACCATGAGATTCGAACCCATGCATGTCAGATTTGCTCAGTCTTCGAGGTCGTATGCTCTACGCATTCCACCGCTTATGACCACTGACGTGCGTCGCAGGTCGAGATAACAACTTTTACTATAATTAAATTGGAGGATAAGGAAAATAAGCATGAAACATGTTTTTTTAAATTCCTTAAACAAATACAAAGAATTTTTTAATCTCAAAATGAAGAAGAACGCACGCCGTCCGAATTCTTGAAAAAACATTTAAATTTATGCAGAAAGAATTTTAAAAATCGTTGGAGCAGTTTTCTTAAAAAATACCTTTTTTTTTAATAAATAAAATTTCTTAAAATTGAAAAAATAAATGTAAATGAAAAAATAAATGTAGAATTTATTAATATTATTTATAGGATAAAAACTTCGCTCATTTTTACTGCATTTTGATGATGAATATAAATAATTTTGCTATTACAGATTACAGCTAAAGCATGGGAGATACAAACAACATGTCAATATGCCTTTTTATATATAGGAAATTTAATAAACTATATTTTTTATTTGAATTATTTTTCAGTATCACTAATAGGTAGTTGCTGATATCAAGGCAAAAAGTGCACCTTTGAGCGCAACAGATTTTGACGGGGACTTTTAGTATGTTTATGTTCAATGGGAAGCCCCAATAAACATGTATACCAAAATTCAGCTTTTTACCAATAAATCTTTTAATTATTTCTAATTTGACTGTAGTAAAAATTGCGCAGGAGTTTTAATATCTTTCTCCGATTCACAAGTAGCAATGTTAGCACTTAAGACATCGTGCTCTAGCTTTCTAACTTTTTTTTATTTTTAACAAATTTTTTTTTTTTTTTTGGAAAATTGCATCTCCTACATAAATGGGCGTAAGATATTAAAATGTATCTAACTTATTGAATTTTGAACAACAACAACAACTTAAAGGTGCTACCACCAATTGCTTACGAATTAATTTTGGGTATTTTAATTCGTTTTATTTTTGTTTGGCTAGAGATATAGCTATTTCAAGGGGTGCCAAGCCCTATCATCAGTCTCCTTTTTATAGTGGTGCTGGGCTTTAATCCAATTTTATCTAACTTATGTTATTTTGAAGTACTACCTCTACGTCTACAAATCAAGTGTTGTTAACATTGGACTCACTCCGTCAACTCATCTTAAGGCTGATTTCCAATGGCGCGTTCGCGTTAGAGACGCTTACGTATACGTTTACAAGCCTTACGAACGCGTCGACATGACAGACGACTTGAAGAGAACCTGAAAATCAAAATGAACCTACATAACTATAATTTCGAATTCCTTTCAACAAACTATTCCATTATTTTTTAAACAAAATCGATTTTTTTCTTTCAATAAAAGGAATTTGTACAGAAAAACCGATTTTTTCTTCTAAATAAATCGATTTTTTTTGTTGAAAGGAATTCGACCATTAATTTAACTGTCAAAACGCACGCTGAAGTTGATTTTTTTCAACTTTAACGTTGAGGTAGCTTATGTTACGTTGGTTTGTGTACATACTAATAGGTGCCAAATCGTAACATAATACCCAACGCGTCATTGTAAACAATTTGCTTAAATTGCTATGTGTGAGCTTTCGCGTTGAAAGAAAAATCTGTGAAAGGGACGCCCAACGCGGCATTGGAAATCAGCCTTAAGGTCCCATCCCAGTATATGTTCTCTCGCTATAAAAAATCCTGCCTCACTTTGGCTTCCTCTCTCCTCTCGACGTGAAGTAAAAGCGAGATAAAATACTCAGAAATCAAAATGAGTCGTCAGAGTGAGTACAATATGAACATCGTCACATAAAATGAGTCGTTTATTTTACAACTACATTGCTATATAAGAAGTTTTACTCATCTCCAACTTCCTGCGATGACATGGCTGCTTCCTGTCTTTGAGTTAACTGTTCTCTTTATTAAAAATACTTTGGTGATGATGCTGTGCGTCTACGACACACGGCTATGTACATACATTATGATGTGCCATTACTCTTTTTCAAACTTGAACATGATGGATGAATTTATCAATCGATAACAAAAGGATTTATAGCAACACGGCTATAATAATGGTATAAAAATATTCCATTTTCATTAGAAAAGTAGGTAGAGAGGTGAATTATTTATTGTTCAATGTTCATTCATTGAAAAATTGGTCTCGTTGCCCGTGAACAAACAGCAAACAAACAGCTGTGGCTATTAATATTAATTCACGAAACATAAAAGGATTTATTTCAAGAAAGTATGTAGGTACTCTTTTTGAATATAAAAACAAAAATGCAGAGCATAAATAAAATCTACGACAATGTACCCTTGAGAATTAAAGAGCTTCAATTTGATGGTTTTGTTCAAACAAAAGTTTATTCTTGTTCGCAATATATTAATAGCTAGCTGGGCCACGTATCACACAACAACAAGGACCAATCCGAACTGTGTTGTTGTTTTTCTTCTTCTGTTTATTGTGAATCGATTAAATTAAAATAGCACACTGAAAAAAAACAACAACATATTTTGCTACTAAGATACTTAAATTTTAAGCAATTTAGAATTATACAGAAGAAATAATTTTTGGTAAGCCGATTGTGGTCCTAAATAATAATCTTTTACCACTGAGAGTGTGTATCGAATACTCGAATAATATTGAATCATGATTATCTGAGGGTGTAAATATTAATGTAAATAAACGTTAATCTAATTTGATGTCCGCACGAGCATTTGTTTTTCCAGGCCAATGGTTGTATCTATATCGAGTCCTATTTCTATCTCTGTCATCATCCTGTTGGATTAAAATTATGTATAATGACGATGACAACGGTAATAATTGGGCTTTTATTAGTGTGCGGTTGAACTAAAAGCCAATAGAGTTATTTTAGTGAAATAGAAATCCATGAATATTAGGCAAAAGCGAGTATTTTACAATAAGGTATTTTTGGATGTTTTAGAAAGGCATGAGATTATTTGCTATTCCACAAATTAATTGAGTGGCTATGAAGTTGCATACTTTATCAGTACGAAAAATCAAATTTTGTGAAAATGTATTATTTCGAGTAATCATGAAATTTGTTCAGAAATTCAATTTTTACTTGTTTTGCCTTCTAAATCAATGGTGATGTAAAGGCCAATCTAATTATTTCTCCATAATAACATAGCCACAAAAAAAACACATTTCTACACAGGGTGTTCGGTATAAGGTGCACCAAAGAGCTAGAGCGAGTAGGTTGGGTTAAGACAAGAAAAAAATCGTATGGAAGGGAGGGTCTATTTTCCCCCGTTTAGGCATGAGGGGCAATTTTTTTAAAAAATCGACTTGAAATAGAAAAAAATATATTTAAAAACAAGGGCAACAGTTACAATGTCATGCTATAATCTTTTTTAAAGCCAGAAGCTCGTTCTTTTATTTTCTTTTTAATTCAAATTATTTGAGAGAACAGTTTTTGAAAAATAATTGTGTTCAAACTAATTTATTTCAAAATTTTATGTTATTAAGTAGTATTTTCGTCAAACACTAAAAACCGGACGCCTAACTGTTTTTTAGTTTAAGCGAAAATTGAAAATAACGATATCTACTTTACTGCCAGCCGCTTCCACCTTAAGTTTTTTTCAGGGCTACTACCTCTTGCGAGGAAGTGACAAATCCTCCAAGAGTATCTCCTGTCATAGCAAAGTGCCGCTTACCCAGCCGTTCGCATTCGGCAATAAACTGTAGGTCCCTTCCATTCCTGCAGACACGCACACAGGAATGGTTGAGAGTTGTAAGTACTAGGCCCTGGTTCTTCATGAACCGTTTTGCCACCAAATTCATTTATTTACAATTTTACTTTACTGCTTAATTCGTAGAAACAGAATCTTTGGAACAACAAAATAACCGATCGAAGTCAAATTCAAGGAAAACTTACTTTAGTTATATTTTCTCAAAAACTGGAATACATTTTGACATCTGGTTTTTAGTTTTTGGCTGAGATGGAGCACTGAATATTAAACACGAAAATATTACTTCATTACATAAAATTTTGAAAAAAAAATTAGTTTAAACACAAAGTTTGAAAATTAATTTTTTATAAACTGGTCCCTCAAGTTAATCGAATTAAAAACGAAAAAAAATCATAGATTTCTGGCTTTAAAAAAAAAGTATAACATGACATTGTGAGTGTGACCGTTGTTTTTTAATAATTTTTTTTCTATTTCATGTCGATTTTGTAGAAAATTGCCCGTCCCGCCTAAATGGGTGAAGATAGCCGACCCCCCATCCAATACGATTTTTTTCTGATCTTAACCTAACCTAGTCACTCTAGCTCTTTGGTGCACCTTATACCCAACACCCTGCATATATAAAAATGAATTCCTTTTTGTGTTCGTACGCGCATAACTCGGCCCAGATTAACACACAATGAAAATTAGAAAATTCGACCAATAAAGGCAGAAAATCGTGAAAACATCTTGAAATTTCAAATTTTTTGAATTAGTTTTTTGTTCGTACGCACAACTCAAATTGGATGGAGATTTTTTTTGTTGGATTTGTACCTAATGAACCAGAGAAACGCACTACGGAGATAAAAATTGGACAAAAAAGTCCGAAAAGCCGGAAAGTTAAGATACCAATTGGAACATTAATAATAATTTATTAAATTATAGGTGGAACGAAGTTCGCTGGGTCAGCTAGTGTTCTAATAAAACTACAATTAGAAAAATTCCACTCTAGAATAAATGAAGATGGGCCAATGAGGTAGCGAGGCTGGGTGCGACCCACACTGGTAATTTCTCATTGGTGCCTATTAATGGATTCGTTTTTTAGGAACCTCGAAACTTAAACATATATGTCAAAATTTACGATTTGAAAAAACGGACTAATTATAGGTACCTACAATAATTTCCAATGGGAAGCCAAAAATGTTTCTAAAAAATCGATAGATTTTCTTTACGTAAAGTAGAAAAATTTCACCATGCGCTAGTTAAACAGACAGCGAAAAAAATAAAAAATGTGTCCAAACATTGAAACCATTATCCACCCTACTGTGGCTAAAGATGTGCCAATGAGACCGGGAAAAAAATAGAAGATCTATGTTCCTAAAAACATAGAACGGTTCCACTAGTCAGAAATAAAAAAAACATACATTTTCAAAATTAAAAAAATCTTCCACAAAATGGAGACACTATTTCCATTACGACAAATTGCTCCGAATCGATGGATCCCATAGTGTAAAATTTTGTAATTATTTAAGTTAAAATCGCTAAATGCCTGTTCTATCTTCTTAGTGTCACTTTGACAACTACAAAAAATGGTATGAACTGTCACTGTTTTAGACGTGTTCATCTGGAGTTTTTTTAGGAAATAGGTTTTGGATGATACTAATTTAAAAAAACATTTCAAAATGAAGAACATTTTAAGTTAGAAAATTGTTAATACCTTAACATCAGATTGTTTAAAATTTGCGCCATATTATCTTATTAATTAGTAATAAAGCAACTAAACAAATATGGCCATGCATAGACCTGAAGCGGTCAAAAGGCTTAATTTCTCTGAGCAGACAAAGTTTAAGCTCTACAATTGGAGTCATAACAGGACACTGCCTCATAGGTAGATATGCTAAGAGGCTGGGGGTCTACACAAATGACTTCTGTAGAAGCTGCATGGACGAGGAAGAAGAGGAATCAATCCAACATCTTCTATGTACATGTCCGGCACTCTCCAATAGAAGGAACACCTACCTAGGTAGCAGTGGCGTGGCGTGAATGATTTCAAATGGTAAGCCGAAGAATAATTAGTTATCCGAAAACATAGGCAACTAAATTTGAAATGTCTGCAGATCTGCAAGATACATACAAAATTCACTTAATAACTCGAAGAAATGCGTGTTATTTTTGGCATAAGAAAGCGTGTATTGAGCAGACAGGTGTCAGTGTCTCTGTTCAAAACACGCCTTTTTTTGTAAAAAAAAAAAAAAAATAACATGCATTTCTTCGGGTTATTTGGTGAATTTTGTATGTGAATGAATGATAAAGCCTAGTTTATACATCAATGCGAAGTGAAATCCAAATCGAAACGAAACATCAATAAATCTTGCCTGGAAAGGTTTATAAGGAAAATAAATTTTGTTTTATATTTGGTTTAGGTAAGTCCGTTGAATTATATTCACTTCGAGCCAAATTTCTTCCTCCTTGTCGCTTAAATAATTGCATTTAATTTTATTGAATTTTTCACGCTTGGGAAAAAAGTAAATTTTTTGTATGAAAATTTCACTTCGCTTCGATAAGTAAGTAAGTAAGTAAGGAATAAACAAATAAAGGCATGTTTATTCTTTAGGATTCGTGTTTCTCGTTATTTAATAAACTTTTTGTTGAAAGGAAGTATTTCAAAAAGGTAACTCGATATGAATCGTCTTATATGGACGCCACGCCACTGCTAGGTAGCCCCTCCTTTGATAATACCAGTGAACTGTAAACGATCGACACAAAATGTCTCTCGAACTTCATTAAAAGCACAAAATGGTTTGATTAATTTCATAACTCTCCCATGAGTAACTTTCCTTAGTGGTACCACAATGGACCCTTAGGGTCTAAGTGAGTCAACAACATCTAGACGGCCACTCTAACCTAACCTAGTAATAAAGCTAATATTTAAAACAATTATCTTTTAATTTAAAAAAAAAAAAATTATTCTGATCATCATGCCTGCGCTCCTCAATACCTAAAATGTAAAAATTACATATTAATGGCCCACATTATTAAAAAGTTAGTGTCGTATCTTCTCTATTTTTGTCGATTGAGTGACATAAAAGACAATTTTATTGTTTTGATTCAAGAAACCGATACGGATAACAATGTAAGGTTATGGCTCAAATACTATAACTTTTGTATGTTCAAAACTTACATATGTATCAGAACATACAGAGCCCTCGTGAATAATATCTATATATTTGTCTTATACCATAATAAACTAACTTTCTATCCCCCTACCTGAGGACAAGTTTTCGAAAACCTTCGATAATTTTTTTCCATAGTAAAAAAAAATCATTTTCACGTCATTGTGTCAAATTGAACACCAATTTACTTAAATGTCCATTCAAATCAACTCGACATCAAAAGACAATCTATCTTATAAGGTGTATAATTTGCACGCTCCTTGTACTTCCTACTCTATAAGCTTTGTTTTCCATGTAATTGGTCAAATTGATTCCATTCACATTTCCATCAGGAAAAAAAGGAAAAATAAGTCAACTGAAAGAAGAAGGGAGGATACGGGATAAGATACCTTCAGAACAAGATGATATTTTTATTCTCATTATATAGGTAAACGAAGAAGAAAATATATGTCAAGTCAGCTGTCACATTCAAAAAAAGTATTAATACTTCTCACAGACCAGGAACAATGAATTGACATGTTCTTCCTTTAATCTTCTTCCTGAATTTCTAACTTTGTCTGCATTTCTGTAAGCCTTAATTGATGCTTAAATCAATTCAAACTTAGAGCTCGACCTTGGTTACTGATGTGGTCCAATATCGTTATGTTAATTATCATCATTTTAATATAAATTGACCTAATCGTTTTCGAAATATCTAACTGAAACATTAACTATTCTTCTTAAGAATTTGTTTATTTATGTAGCCTACCAATAATAAATAAACAGATTTTTTTACTTGCGATATACATATAGGTACTATATGGCAAGTTTTGGATTCGTAAAAAAAATTGAACTCGAGATTTTGATCAAACTTGACATTACGATGATAGGGAAGACGAAAAAAGTGTGTCTCGCAATTTCGTCCGTCTGTCTTTCTGTCCATCTGTCTGTCTGTCTGTAGACTCGCCTACAGCCTTAGCCCATGGGCCGATTTTAATTAAACTTGGTATAAAGTATTTTTGGAACTTTCACACAACTTTTATTAATTTTCTTTTTAGAATCAAAAATAACGGTACCTGCCATATAATTTTTTTAACATTTTTGGAAAATCTTATTTTTCTCAAAAATGGCTCGACAGATTTTTCCAAAAAAAAAAAAAAATTAATAAATGTTATTATGTACATATATGTGCTATCTTTTTGTGAAAATTAAATTTCCAAAAAGTGGTTTTAAATGGTACCTCCCATAGAACCATTTTTTTTTTTTTTCGTTTTTCTCGAAAAGGAATAGACTGATTTTGATTTTGAGTTTTAAATAGTATTGTATACCAAAATTTTCAAAAAAAAAATTTTTGGATTTTTAAAAAAGTTTCAAAATTTTTGTTTGAAAACCAAATACTTCAAACACGACTTGGTTGATTTTCATGAAATTTGGTAACAAGCGTTTTTTTAACATTATCCGAAATATTTTGAACAAACATTTTTCTTATTGCCAAAATTAACAGTACCTTCCATATAAATTTAAAAAAACCGTTACAGAAAATATGAATTTTCTAAAAAACGACTTGATTAAAATTGTTCTGAATACTAATATTAGTATGATCTACGATCTGCCAAAAACAAAATTTACAGTTAGCCTGTATTAAGAGTACCTCTCATAGAACCATTTTCATTATTTTGGACTATCTCATTATGTGTGTAACCGATTTAAATTAAATTTGTTGTACAAAAGCTTCTCAAAAATTGCAATCATACTGCATATTAAAATTTTCAAAAAAAAATAAATTTTGGATTTAAAAATTTTTTTTTTGAAAATTCGATAATTCCAAAACGGGTAGATAATTTTTTTCGAAATTTAATTTATTTAAATTCAACATAAATAAATACTAAAAAATTGTGTACCAATTTTTTTTCATTAAAATTTTTCCAAAATTTTAGATATAAAAAATTAATTTAAAAAAAACCGCTCCTACGATTTTAATTTTTTTATTCTCTAAAACTAAGAATAAAAAGTTTACTGACAAAAGTTCGTGGTAACCTATAGTTATATATAAATCAAATGATTGCGATTTAACGTTTGATTTTTGCGAGAAATTTATTTTATAGGACAAAGAAAACTGAAATATCTTTTTATGTATTTGTTTTAAGCTTTAATACCTGTACCTACATTTCACGCGAAATTTAATATTATGTTATGTTGTATGAACTCTTATAAAATCCAAAGACTGTACGAATGGTTTTTTTTTTTTTTTTTTTTTTTTTTTTTATAAAGTTTTCGGAGATTTATTAAAAAATAATTTTGATAATTTCTTGCAAAATTTGCATTCAAATATCAGGCCGTCAAACCATAGTGGCCCAACTGCCTTTTTATAGAAATCCTGATTTTCACATAAATTGAATCCTTATATATTTGTCTTTATGTTTGTATCAAAATTTTTGGAATAAGCGACTAGTAATATAGATTAAGCACATTTTGTACTTAGGGCAAACAGAAAAAATTTAATATGTTTAGTACCAGATTGGCCTATCTTCTTCCCTAGGCCCTTTTTGTGCTCGCATTTTTCGGTTTTCTTAAAATATTAGTTTAGTCAAAGTTTTCTATAAACTTACAAATGGCAGAATAAGCCGATAGTATAATTTAAGCCATATAAGCTTTAACAGAGGTCAAAAAAAAATTTACTTTTGTGAAATAGAAAAGAATAAAAATGGAGTTTTGTCCATTTTAAACTTTAAATAAAAAGTCTAAAATTAATTAAATATACTATAAATATTTAAAGTCTCATATACAGCTTCTCAAAATAGTAGATTCTATTTTGTTCACTTTTACAATAGTTTCTAGGAAAATTTAATGAAATGTTTTTGCTCCCATACATTTTAACCAATAAAAATGATAAAAAATATTCAGTTTTGCCAGAGTGTCCCTCTTTTATCCTTATAAACCGCACATATTTTAATTATTTCAGCGACAAACTGGAGGTATTCGAAACTGATGCAACAACTTTTTTTTTTATACATTCAGCTCCACTAAAGCACGTATACACGCGACTGAAAAATCGCAGAGCTTAAAAAAAAAATTTGATCGTAACAAGTTTAAATCGCCTTAAAATCGCAAGTGAGTTCCAAGCCCTAATGTGTACATCTTAAGGGTACGGTTTCGGTGGCAGCGATTTCTAAGTGAATATACTCTACAGACTGGTGTTCTACTAGTTCTAGTATGCCTTTACTCTTGTGACTGAATGTCATTAATTTGTTCCTCAAAAATCATTTTAAATCGCTGTTATCGCTCATTTTGTAGACAACTCGAAGTTTCAACTTCTTTCTATTGCCTTCTTCGCTTACTCACGTGCCGGTAAAAATCACTAGCATCAAAATCACAACATAGAAAACGCGTGTATTTTAAAATTCAAGCGATCATTGCTTACTCGCCCGACTGAAAATCGCTGCCACCGAAACTTTAGCCTTAGGATAGTAAGTGATGATCGCTTAAAATATAAAATTCCTACACGTGTTTTCTATGTTGTGGTTTGAAATTTTGAGTTGTCAAAAAAATGAGCACTGACAACGATTTTAAGCGATTTTTGAGGAAAATGTACTGTACTGACATTCGAAGTCATAAAAAGTAAAGGCATAGGTTATGGGGAGAAGGAAGAAGCAGAACACCAGTTTGTAGAGTATATTCAATTTTGTGACATATTGTTATTATTTTAAAAACAAATTTAAACGACTTTATACATAAAACTAAAACAAAAATAATTTCACAGAAAGGTTCTTTCACTTCCAGAAAGCCTCGACCTTGATGATCGGATTATAAAAAAAATATACTTACATATATGTAAATAGTCTTAGTTAAAAGAATCTATGAAATTTAAAGAGATGCTCTATAAAAAGAGAGAGCACTTTTTTATTTTATTAAAAAAAAAAAAAAAAATAACACAAACATATATATGCCAGTAAGACCTAGGGTCTTATAAATTAGGCAATGTTAGAAAGAATAGAAGGATAGGATAGATTTTGGTAAGCACAGTGGATTGAGAAATAAGGTTTTGATTATCTCATTAAATCCCAGCGGTGCCGTTCAGTTGGGGGAATATAGAAAAGAATGCTGCCTACACTGCTCGAACTCACACATCTAGGTTAGCAGTCAAGCACTACTTCCACTGCGCCGAGGCCACCCCCGGTTTAAAAAATGTCACTACAATTTCTATTTTTAAACGTTTAGTTATTTTATGTCAATTGAAAAAACTATTTTGATGAATTTGTTTTCTCAATTGTAAAAAAGAAAAAGGGCGCGGTGCGCGCGTTCGCGGGCAATAGCTAATTCAATAATTTAAAAAGTTCTCCTGTTAAGATAATAATTTAACAATGAACATTCTTATTAAAGCAGTTAATTCTAAACTCCCACAGCTGTTGGAACAAACATCTATGATTATGATATTAATTATATTCTTTTTAGACATACATACATATGCACGATAAACCTATCGTCGATCAGTGAGGGAAATCACAATCTGAGTAACTGCAAGAGCGTTGCCACAAAGAAATAATTATTGAGGGCCATTTCAAGGGCCATTTTCTAAAAGTGCGGGCAACTATCAGCGCTGCCGAAGTGACACGATCGTGCTTTTTTGACACGATAATTTCCTCGTGGCATGGTTGGTGGCAGTAGCCGTGGCCTGATGGTTAGTGCGATGGACTGTCATGCCGGAGGTCTAAGGTTCGAGCCCCAGCCTCCGCCACCTATTTATTTAAAAAAAAAGAAAAAACGGCTACTGCCTCTTGCGAGGAATTGACAAATCCTCCAAGAGTATCTCCTGTCACAGAAAAGTGCCGCTCGTTTGCCGTTCGGATTCGGCAATAAACTGTAGGTCCCCTATATTCCTGCAGACACGCACACAGGAATGGTTGAGAGTTGTAAGTCACTAGGCTCTAGTTCTTCATGAGCTGTTGTGCCATAAAATTTATTTTTATTTTTTTTTTATGGTTGGTGGCACAAAAAAAAATCAATATGGCAGGTTTTATTATTTTCATAATTTTAAATAAAATGAAGCAATTTTTAACAAAATTTAGTGAAACTTGGTCAATATTCCGTAAAAGTTGACAGAAAATCATATTTTTTTGACAGTTCACGTATAGAGCAAATTATTTCCTTTGATTTTGTATGATGTACTACACCTCGTTATAAAATTAATTACAATTTTTTCAACAAAATAGAAGAATAGAAAAATGGCACGTTTTTTTTTTCAGAAAATATGGCACTTAAATTTTGTTCAGGCAGCAACGCTGGCCACAATGTGTAAGAGAATTTTTTTTTTTTAAGTATAAGGTACATAATACATACAAACTTTTTTACTTAAGTTTTGTTTTTATAAATACAATATTATGCTAATTTAATAAATTTGTTAATAAATTGTGAGAAACTTCTGAGCGCTGAAAGATTTTTAAGTTGGACAAAAAATCTCACCTAAGCGCTAAAATTTTGTTTGCGTAGATTTCGGCCGAAAAAATGTTTGTTTTAATTTTAGGTACAGGTGCTCAAACATTTAAACCTTTGTACAGCTATTTTAACCCACTGATTTTGGTGTTCAATCATAGTTTAATACTTAACTTATTGAATGTGAGACGATGAAAGCTTGAAACAGCCTTGACATCGGTGGGCTTAACTCTAAACCATGGTTGTAACATAAATCAGATAAAACAGCTGTTCGTGTTACGAAAAAATTGGGCGGTTTGTGTTGTTGTAATTCCTTGTGAAATAACAGCTGCTGATGATTCAACAACAACCCAAGTGATCTGAACATATTTGAGATAGGTGGACTGGATAGCCTTTTGAATTGCCAGCCTAACGCGGCCATTGTAATCGTTCGCTGGTCTGCAAATATCAAAGCAGTAAATAAATATTAAAATTATAAAGATGGAATTATAATTCAAACTTAAATATACTGAACATGTTTTTTTTTTTTCAATTTTCAATAAGTGTAGTGCTTTAAAAATCTAAAGCAATTTCACATTAAGCGCTCACAAGATTATTTTTTAAGGTCATGCCTAATGAATACAAAATGTTATAAAGTGCAGGCCATTTTTTGTTGAGCCGGAGCCAAGGGCCAAAATAGAAAACAGAGGGCCAGATCGGGCACATTATGGCTACGCTGATCTGCAACCTCAAGTCCAAGCCAGGAGCATCCGAAGAGTGAAGGTTAATTCTTTTATGTGTAAATATAACACATATTTAGCAAAAAATCAAATTTATTGGCATATATTCAAAGGGAACCACCATTTTCGAGGGAAAAAATAATTGATATAATAAATTCAGCTGCATTGGTTTTTAAATAAGTTTGCTTCGCCCTGACTGGTCGAAATACTACGTACCTCTAGGAAACGAATGCGGTCATGCCATGCCCTAGACCTCAGAATATTTTTCTGTTTTATTTTTTTTTTACTTTTAAATCTCATTTTATTTAACCAACTTGATTTTAATGCCTCATTAAAAATAACATCAGTATGACCCTGAAAGACATTAAATATTTTTATGAGTTGTCCAGCTTTTTTTAATCAATCTTCTCTCTTTGATGCGAATAAAAAAAAACTTTATTTTTGTATTTTTATTTTACAAATTAATGCTAAATTTGATGACGATAGAAAGTCAAAACAGTATTTAATTGTCCTTCTTTAACTGTGTAAGTCCATCATACTATTCAGCAATGCGATGCCAGTTTATAGCAAAATAACATCAGCAAATAAATTTAATTTGCGAAAAGCATGCCTAGAGGAATAAAACTTATCATGGAAATAAACAGTAACATCACTTAAATTCTTAGATCAATATCTTGAGAGTAATTTTATGGACGAAAACGAAGTGACAAAATGATGGGCATGGGACTGCAATAAATGATAAATCATTTCTTGCTTCACACAATAGAATTTTAAAATTATTCCCTAAGAAATTCAGTTGGGACTTTCTCATTTATTCGATGAAATTGAAATAACTTATGCAAGTTAAATTGAATTTCAACGTTAAATGAAATAATAAAGTTTGTTCTCAAATAACTTTGCGGAAATGTCCACTTGGATGTGAAGTATTTTCAAGTGATTACTCAAACATTTATTGAGCTTGGAATGCTTTTCGGATAAAATTTTCAATTTTAAATTGATTGCACAGAATTTGATTTTATTTGAATATGATGAAAAAATTAATAAAATATGAGAGACATAGTCTAAAAAACAATTGCTAGAAAATGGTTTTTATGAAATCATGTGTGCTCTAAAAATCTTTGAATCTAACAAAGGAAACTAACTTCAAGGTAAAACATTAATTTGTTTTGTGTTTTGGATAGTTGGCCTCTAAAATTAGTTGAAAATAGTATATGTGTTATCGATAATGAAGAAGTACTCGCGAAAAAAAAAATTAGATTTAGTTATTAGCTTTTAAAAGCAGATTTAATTTATAGTTACTGAAACATATTACAAACAGTTATTCAATAGAAACCACTACCATTTAATTGAGAAGCTTGCAAGCTTTTGGGTAGTAGTACATCGTTTATTTTGTATATTGTTTTACTTCATAAAAAAAACATAAATTTTTCTAATATAAATAAATACATAAATTTTATTTACATACGTGCATATGTTTGTATTTGCTTTTATATTTCAGTCCTTTTAACAAAAATTGTTAATATGGAATATTTTAATACAAACCTACACACTTAAAATATGCAGCACATCAGGTACGTAGGTCCTGTTTCAGTGACACGAGTTTCAAGGACTATAGGATACAATGTATTGAAATTTTTCAAAAGCCAGCATCCAAGGCATTAAAAGGAATAATAAACGATGGCCAAGACCCAGAAGAGGGCAAAACATGGCCTTGTATGTATATAAAACACAGGACAAGAGACCACATTTGTCTATTGTTATTTTATGTGTCTCTTAGGCGGGAGGGGCAATTTTTAAAAGAATAGACATGAAATGTATAAACACTTATTTAAAAAAAAAAAAACGGCAACACCTTAAATGTCATGCTAAGCCAGTGATGGAAATCGTCTTTTGTCGATTGTTCTGAAAGCTGAAAAAAAATAGTACTGAAAATGACCAAATAGTACCGAAATTCTTCCAATCGTGAATTCTACAATAATTTAATTTTTAATATTTCATTGGATATTGCCATCGTTAGAGGAAGATTTGAGTTGAGTATTCTGCCATCGACCCCTTGCAGCTATCTCTATTTGGAGATAAAATACTGTTTACTATTTTTTGAACGAGATGATGTTAAGCGTTATTATTTGTAATCGATATATTTTTTAAAGAATGTATGTACATACAAATTCTGAAAAAATCTATCGTTTTATAAATAATTTGAGATATAAATCGGAATCATTAGGTATGTGGTTGAATTTTGAATTATGGAAACATAATAGAATATTTGACCCATGTTTGAGGAATATTTGGTTTACTTGTCATGTTTTCGCGGAGAGAATTTTTTAAAAACATATTTTTTTGGAAAAAAAATTTTTATAGTTATTTTTTATACAAAATAATATTTTTTTTTTATATTTGGAATTATATATATCTATATATCTTTCTATATATCTTTCCTCTCTTTTTTAGTTCTCAAGAGATTAAAAACAAACTTTTTTTAGTTAATCGTTGTTTTTTTCGTTAGGTTTATATGACGCAAAAAAAATTATTTATAATTAAAACCCTTCTTTCCGTGTTTTTTTAACAATTCACAATTTTTTTTAGAAATTGTGACTTTGAAATTTAATTTCTCAAAAACATTCACTTAAACAACATGAAATAGTAGATTTCACATAATTCGGTTTTTAAATACTTTTTTTTCCATTTAAATACAATTTTTTAGAAACTGCCTCAGTTTGTTTAAAAAATTTTTACAAAATTGATTATTTTCCTTAATTTTTTAGATACAATATGCAAAACTGATGCAAGTTCCTACCGCATCAACCATCTACATTCGAAGGTACTTACATTTTTTAACTTTTCGATTATTTTATGGAAATTTGTAAGAAAATCTCGATTTTTTTGCACGAAATCAACATAATGAAATTCACCAGACTTAAACCAAACTAGCATTTGAGTGATGCGTTCAAGTCAGGTGATGAAAATTTCAGTACTTATTGGTTTTTTGCCAATAATTGAAATAGTACTGAAAGTTGAAAAGTGGTACTTACGTACATTGAAAATTAAATAGTACAAAATTCAGTACAATAGTAAGTCTTTTTCCAACCGTGTGCTAAGCCTTTTTTTATTGAATAGTGGCTGTGGGATCTTAGCACCCCATATATGAAATTTTCGAAAAAAAGTGTGCAGTCTAAAAGGTCAGTAATTGGTCATAAAAGGTCAGGTAGTTTGAGAAATTGGTCAGCTGTAGATTTTTATTTATGAGTTTAAAAAGAAATGAACAGTCATTAACCTTTACCTTGAATTTTGTTTAATAAAAATAAAAATAAATTTTATGGCACAACAGCTCATGAAGAACTAGGGCCTAGTGACTTACAACTCTCAACCATTCCTGTGTGCGTGTCTGCAGGAATGGAGGGGACCTACAGTTTATTGCCGAATCCGAACGGCTATCGAGCGGCACTTTTCTGTGACAGGAGATACTCTTGGAGGATTTGTCAATTCCTCGCAAGAGGAAGTAGCCGTTTTTTCTTTTTTTTAAATAAATAGGTGGCAAGGCTGGGGATAGAACCTTAGACCTCCGGCATGACAGTCCATCGCACTAACCATCACGCCACGGCTACTATTTGTTTAATAAAAATTATAAAAAATAATCTATGCCTGACCAAATTCTGAAACTAGCCTCTCAGATAGACTCGCCAAAAATCGCGAGTGACCTTGAAAAATTTAAATCCTGGATTAAAAATTTTCTAAGCCTGGCCAATTTCTGAAAATAGCTGACCTTTTATGACCAATTACTGACCTTTTAGATAACATACTTTTTTGGCGAATATCCCATATAAGAGGTGAATAATTTTTGAAAAATAAATTTTTAAACTCAAAACTTTGGAAACAAGTATTTTTTTTTTTTTATTTTAAAATTAAAATTTCATTTTTTTTAAAGTTTTTTTTTTTTTTTTTTTTAAGTATATATTTTTGGAAAATTTGACATCCCACTCAAACGGAGGGAAATAGATTAGACCCTATCCTCCTACATGATTATTTTCTTATCTCGACTCAACCTACACGCCTTAGCCTTTTGTCCCATCTTATGCCAAACACCCTGATGTGTATAAAATTTAGCAAAAATTTTTAAAAACTAAATTAGTACGAAAATTTTTATTATTTATCAGTGTTGAATAAAAAATTCAATTTAAAATGTTTAAATAACGATATTTGAAAAAAATATATTAAAATGCTGAATTAATTTTTATCAATAATTTACTATTCTAGAAATTTTAAAATATTCAAAAATCAAAGAAAAAAAATTTTATATGAGTTGTACAATTATAGTATTATTTAAAAAAAAAATCGTAATAGTCGTCATTTATGATAAAAAAAAATAAGATCCCTAACGGTTTTTTAATATAATTATTATTATTATATATGTATAGAAGGTCCCTTTGATTGTGGCTACGCATTACAAAATCTTGGTGTCAATTTTTATAAAAATAAGTTAAGTACTTTTTTTCAAATCAAAAAAAAAAAATGTTTTTAAAATTTTGGTACAATATTCTATTCAAACTTTTTAAAATACATATTTACATGTATCATAAGAAAATTGATCAAAATCAGCTTATTCGTTTTCGGGAAAATACAAAATGAATAATGATTCTATTTGAGTTTGGAGATGCTTTTAATAACCATTTTTCTTTTTCTAAAAAATTTTTTTCGGAAAAAAGTGTTCAAAACAAAAAATACATGACTGCATCATACAAACCTATTAGAGATATTTTTTAATATATGTACTTAGTTAAAAAAGATTATATTATTTTTAACGAAATATTTTTTAAAAAAGTACATAAACAAAAAAAAAAATAATTTGCATTTTTTTTATTGAACATTTCATTAAGCGACCCATACACACAGCACAAGTGTGTGCACCGGTGTCATGATCATGACACCAGTGTCAGTGTGGCCTTCCGCCATACACGCAACACATTTAGCAACACCGACACAAAAAATCAAAAGATTTTGATTTTCTTGACACCGTGTTCGACACCGAAATCGGTGTAGACACTTGTCCATACACACACCACATTTGAGTACACCGACACCAGTGTCGACACAACACAAGTGTGTGCACCGGTGTCATGACACCAGTGTGGCCTTCCTTCCGCCATACACGCAACACATTTAGCAACACCGACACAAAAAATCAAAAGATTTTGATTTTCTTGACACCGTGTTCGACACCGAAATCGGTGTAGACACTTGTCCATACACACACCACATTTGAGTACACCGACACCAGTGTCGACACAACACAAGTGTGTGCACCGGTGTCATGACACCAGTGTGGCCTTTAGTAACACCGACACAAAAAATTAAAAGATTTTGATTTTCTCTACACCGAAATCGGTGTAGACACTTGCCCATACACACACCACATTTGTGTTCACCGACACCAGTGTCAACACAAGTGTTGTGTGTATGGGCCGCTTTAAGGAGTGAATAAATGAAAAATAAGGTTATTTTCTTAAAAAAAAATATTTTGTCCAGTATCATTTAAAGGATCGAATGCAAACGCAAAAACTTGCCGGGCCCTTTCCAGCAATTGCTCGTTTGTACTGTCGGTCATGCGCCATCCGTGTTACGTCATTTTAACGTTCAATTCCACAAAGACGATTTTAACATCGTATCTTGGTCAGGGATAAGATAATGAAAATCCTTTTGACTTGTCCACACTATGTCTCCTTCTCGCCGCCCGCGCCCGTCCAAAAAAGGCCTTCAGATGTTCATGGGATAAGATTAGTATAAATTTGCGTAGCACGCAACGGAAAGATTGGTTTAAAGCTGATGATTATGGTAAATGCGATGGACCAAATATTCCATACAATTTGTTCTTGCCGCAAAAAAAAATATATAAATTTTAACCCGAAACCCGTATAAGAAAGTTAAAGTGCATATAAAGATTTAAATTTTATGAAAAACCGGTTTCCTTTTTGCAAACGATTAATTTTGTCCTTGTATCATTGTCTATCAGAATATTGGCTTTAAAAATAAACGAACTGAAAAAGCATCGCAAACATGGATTCCTTTATAAATTTACACAAACAAAAAAAGCCACAAAAGCGCTTCAGCAATGCAGTGTCTAAACCAAATCCATTGTTGCTGTCACATATTCACCATAAGTCTTTGGGTGTTTCAATTCTGTGGGTCGAGACGGATATACGTTTCGACGACTTTCGATACCATCATCGCAGGGAAATGTGTTCAATATGCTAGAGGTAAAATATTCTCCTGTTGTACAGCTTCTAAAAAGTCTATACCTGAACATTAATGCAGTATGCTCCACGTGGGATGAATGCGTTTAAAGATGATTTGTACAACTTTAAATGATTGTTGAATTTATTGTGTATTTGGAGTCTGGTGATGAAATAAAAAAAAATCATGGAAGTTAAAAAAGAGGTGTCCTGGACACCTGGACTTTTGTATAGCGATTCATATTGATTTATTTTATGAAAATCTGGTTCTCTGTTAAAATATTTTTTTTTTTTCTCATTTATAAATTGTCTAAGATTTTGCAATGAAAGCTTTATATTCCTATCTGTTTATTAAGAAAGACATTTTATTTTATTTTTTGTAAAACAAGCTTATCTTACCTTCATGAAGTCAAATAAACTCAGAGAGGTTTGCCACTTTTCAATCATTAGCTAGCTTCTCGCCTCGGATTTTCGTTTTCTGATCTGATGTAAACATATTAATAATCACGTGTCAGACATTACGATTCACACGAACACGTTGCAATAGGTGGCATAATATGTTAGATCTAATTAAAAACCCGATATATAATTTTTATAAAACACCCAAATATTATTACAAAGACAATTAAACATATTTCCAAAAGCTACAAAATTGCATTTCCATTTTCAATCTAATTGGGTTCGAGTGTGAGTGTATAAGTACCTTCTTTTCGTTTATTTCAATCCCCGGACGATATTTTATTTTATCAATTATTTTCTTTTTTTCTAAATGCGACTTCGCTTACATAGCCTTCTATAGCAGTATTCTATTCTCCAATATACCAATCAAAATATCGATTAATTTTATTCAATGTCCACTTAATGTCTGTACCAAACAACCACAAAACAATAATTTCTGACCTTTATAATATGTTTATTCCAAATTAGCTATGCCAACTTTGTCATTTCCTTACTCAAACTTTACTTAACGAACCACAAAAGTTATCTCTTAACTTGAGAAACTTTATCCTGGACAGTTTGGCATTTCTTCCCTTTTCAAAGTTCGAATAACCAGACATTTCGGTTTGGTTGTCCAATAATGCCCATACCCAGACTCACCCTGCACAGGAATAAATTGCTGCACGTACAGTACAGACATCATAATATATATCTACACAGGATCTATTAAATTTAGAGTTAAGTTGATTTATTGCAGCAGACACATTGAAGTTATGGAAGAAATATCATGGTTTTGAGCTTTGAGAAATCTTTACACCACAAAAATTATTGCGTTGAAAAGTTAAAAAATTAAATTGACGATTTTTTTTTCTAGGAAAAAAAACTGCTAATAATTGTTGAAATTTTTCGTGTCGCATATATTTAGAGCAAACAGCTTTCCCTTGATTGCACAACGAATAAGTTTTCGAAGATTTTTAATTGGTAATTTTCTTATAAAAAATAACGTCGGGTGTCGAGTTTCAAAGGGAACCAATGGGAAGTTATCAGTGTGGGTCAAACCCCGCCTCTTTTTTTTTTTTTCTTTGAAATTAGATGAACGGGTGTATAATCTAAAGAGCACATTATGATCACACATAAGAACAAGTTCGTGCGATCCATTTGTGTGACGTGCATTTTATTTTTTGGAAAACTCTTTAAAGAAATGAATAACTCAAGTTTTCTTAAATCAAGCATACATTTCAAACCAACTTTTAAGCGCAAAGAAATATTTTTGATGGCTCAAGGACGCAGGTTAAGCAGTATAAGGAATATATTCTATTCAAACAGTTCACCGCAGCAATCAGACACATTAATCTCTGATACACTTCATACAGTGATGTTTCTAGCATAAAATCTCAAAAAAAAATTGTTCACACATGGCATTTCATGAAAATTCTTATGAAGATTAATGATATGTTATTTCAAATAAATGACAACAGTGAGACGACACAAATTTTTCGTCATTTAATTGTTATAACTCTCTTTATCTTGCAATTTCTATTTTAGCCTAAGATCATGTAAATGTTCATTGAAATGAGATATCAAATCATTTATTATTTAAATTCTAAATTTATACAGGGTGATCGGTATTAGATACACCAAACTACTGGAGCGAGTAGGTTGGGTTCAGACAAGAAAAAAATTTTATGGGAGGAGGGTCTATTTCCCCCCGTTTAGGCAGGAGGGGCAATTTTCTAAAAAAAATTGACTTAAAACAGAAAAAAAAAATATTTAAAAACAACGGTACAATTTAAAATTCCATGCTATACTTTTTTGGAAAGCCAGAACTCTCTCCTTTGATTTTCATTTTAAATTAAGTTGTGCTAGTGAATAGTTTTTGAAAAATTAATTTCCAAACTCGAATTTTTGAAAAAAAGAAATGAAAAAAAAAAAAACAGGTTTCAAACTAATTTTGTTCAAAATTTTATGTAATTAAGTATAATTTTTGTTTCCAAAATTCAATGCTCTTATTAGTTTTCAGTCAAAAAAAGAAAACCGGATGCTAAAATGTCTTTTAGTTTGTGAGAAAATTGAAAATAACAGGAGGAGCAATTTTCTAAAATAATTGACTTAATACAGAAAAAAAATTATTAAAAAACATCGGTAATGGCTAAAACGACTTGCTATACTTTTTTGTTAAGCCAGAAATATGTGCTTTTATTTTGTTTATAAATTAAGTACTTTTAATGAACAGTTTTTTAAAACTTAATTTTCAAACTTAAATTTTTGAAGAAAAAAAAATTAAAAATTGTGTTCAAACTGATTCTGTTCAAAATTTTACGTTATTTAGTAGCATTTTTATTTTTAATATTCAATACTCCCATCAATTTTTAGTCAAACAATCAAAACCAGATGCCAAAATGTAGTCCAGTTTTTGAGAAAATTGAAAATAACAAAAGTAAGTTTTCCTTAAATTCGACTTCTATCCGTTATTTTGTTCCCATTTATACAAAATATGTAGTAAAGTAGATTTCGTTATTTTCAATTTTCTCAAAAAATAAAAGACATTTTAGCATCCGGTTTTCTGTTTTTTATTGAAAATTAATAAGAGAATTGAATTTTGAAAAAAAAAATTATACTTAATAACATACAATTTTGAAAAAAAATAGTTTGAAACTTTTTTTTTCATTTTTTTTTTTTCAAAATTTCGAGTTTGGAAATTAATTTTTCAAAAACTATTCACTAACATAACTTAATTTAAAATGAAAATCAAAGAAGAGAAGGTATAGCATGGCATTCTAAATTGTACCGTGGTTTCTAAATATTTTATTTTCTGTTTTAAGTCAATTTTTTAGAAAATTGCCCTTCCTGCCCAAACGGGGGGAAATAGACCCCCCCTCCCATACGATTTTTTTGTTGTATTAACGCAACCTTCTTGCTCCAGCAGTTTGGTGCATCTTATACCGATCACCCTGTATAATATTTACAAAAAAGAGATAACTATGAAAGCACTGTTCTCGGATTTCAATTAAAACATCCACACTTAATAAAAAATTAAAACTGAAATATTAGCGAAATTCCAAATCTAAGAAATGTAAAAAAGGTATTCAAAGTCCCAACACTTTAGTTCGGAAAATATTTTACTTCAAAAAAAATTAAGTTTTTTTTATTCACACAGCACTGTTTATTAAGTCAGTTTAATGTTATTTCCATAAATTTGCAATTCAATCTTTAAAATCACAGCATCTCAAGTCATAAATAAAATATGTTTTCAATGCCTGCACGCACAATAAATATCACGTACCTACCTACATATGTATGTTTATTCAAAATTTCATCACAAGTTGATGTAAAGTATTAAATCAAATAGTCTAGTCTAGACCCTAATGTTCCTACCCATAAAAAATACAAAAAAATCGAAGAAAACGTTATCATACATTCTTTAATTTTTTTTTTTTTTAAAGAAGACTTGAAAAAAAAATAAAACCTGAATCTCACGAAGATTGATTGAATTTATCAAAGCTAGCCTTAGATCAAAAGTTATAGCCATGTAAATCCAAAAAAAACATGGTCCGAAAAAAAAATTATAAAATCAAAATTATTTTAATGCACGAAATAGATCTTTTTATTGGCTAATATTTTAGTGTAAAAATAAAAAAAATAAAAAAATATGTAATGGACGGGGTGGACAAAAAACTTATTCAAAGTAAGGGTTTGTACAAATTTCAAACAAACAGGCGATACTCGAAAGCCGTTATGATTCGGTAAGAACACTTAATAAATTCTAAGAGTTCATGGCCTATCACCATTATAAGTTTGGACCATTCTTACCAGGACACCCTGTATAGCGAAAATTGTTGTTTAGGTACAAAGAATATCTGGAAAATTTAATGTAGTAGAGCGAATTTTTTTGTTGAACAATTTTTGCACAGAAATCAATTTTTGTTTTCAATGAACTTTACTATGGGGGCGGAGGTTCATTTTCGGTACTTCATTGAATAATTGAAAACCTTCAAATTTCGATGACACAAACACTATTGGAAGGCTTTGGCAATGTCAAATCGCATAGTTCAGCTCCTTTAATTAAACGATAATTTTAAAGGTGAACATTTAGCTAAAAAATTGAAGAAAAATTAAATAATAAAAGTACGTATACGCCCAAGTGTCTCATCATAGTTTTTAGTTACATTTAAATTCCGTTAACCTTATAGTGTGAGGTTTATAATTAAAATACGTAGAAAGAAAACACGGACTTTTCAATTTTGGATCCCTTTAGAAAATGTTCAGATTTTGATAAATTATTGATTTTTTTTTTGTTGAAATTTGTACTAAGAACAACTTTACACATAAAAACTATACTATTCAAAGTTTACATCCCAAAAGGTATGAAAAATAATAAGGAAATGGAGAATTATAGGTTTACATAGATGTATGAAGGAACCTACCTATATGCGTGATTCGGATGTGTTTGCATATGCACAAGCACATCCATCAGCTAAAACTCCATTATATACAAAAGGTTATTGCATCGTTCGGTTATTCACGGTTGATCGCATGAAACATGAATACCAATAATGGTATTTACGAGGAACAAACCATCCGGAACACATGATACAAGTTGTTATACCTTGTTCCATGGAATCAGCTAGAAGCAAACAGCAAAAAAATATACATTCATTTTGTGGCCCCGATATATGGCATGTGCTGCTGAGATACATGGTACAAGGATACTTTTTCTATAAACTGGATCTAATATGCGAAACAAAAAATAAAACAAACAATACACACATCAACAAGGTTATTGCATGCCTTCCTCTGGCAATATTTTAGTTTGGTCAAGTGCGGGTCGGGTCTCTAACGTTACGAGATTGGAAAAAAAAAACATTAATACCTACCTCTGTGTAGGTTTTCAGGGATCAATTTGAAATAAAACATCTTTTTTATAACTCTACGTTTCATGTATGTATTTATGTTTGTAGGTTCTAAATCATTTAATTAATATACCTCTCTGGAGCGATTGTCAATATTAATCTTTTAAGCTGAAATATAGCCAAAAAAAACTGTTTCCTGTAATTTTCTTTTGAAATAAATGGAAAATGCTTCTGGTAAAAAAAAACAGTAGTGATGGAATAAGAATGAGTCAAATTTAAATAAACGTGATTTCTTATAATTAAGACTTATAGCACAGATAATAGAGTTACATAGATATCGCATCCCATATACAAACAATAATGATAACTTGTTCAATGTTTTTTGCTTGTAATCCCTTTTTCTTTTTTCTATAAAATCGAATCGGTTGGCCAAAATACTAATGTACTATAGCTGGTATTTTGTTTTTATGTGTATGTGTATGTGTGTGTATCTATCTTTAGTAACATCATATATAGTATATAGGGCCCACAAATTTGATTAAAATGGGACGTACGTCTACATCCCAGTGATCATATTTGTTTCTTCTGCATGCGACATCTATGGAATTATAGTATCTGTGGCTTATAGACTAAAAATGAAATGCCTAACAAGGCCATATTTTTACATGTTTCGTCGGAAATGTATATTTTTGGATATTTACGTTTAACGTACATATTTTGGCATATTTTTGTATATTTTTCATAAAAATCATAATTTGTTGAGTATCTTCTAATGTTTATCAATAAATAATAAAGGTCTATAGGATAGGCGTTACCAAAAAATTAAAACGGAAATTTGGATTAGTGTTTTTTTTTTTTTTTTTTTTTTTTTTTTTTTGAGAAAATTTAACTTTTTTTGAGTTGGTTAAATCGACTCGAATGATTTTATTTCAATTTTTTTAATCTAGTGCTTCTAAATATTTTAAACAATATTGCTTTTGAATATTAAGAAAATATTTACCCACTCAAAATTAAAAAAAAATCATGTTCCTAGTAATTCTGATTTTGTAATATTCCTTTCGTTGAAAGGTACAAAAATTTTTGTTAACCACGAGGGCAACCTCGTGCTACTCACTCATGTAAATTTTGTTTTTTTGATGTAATTTATGTCTTAAATAAACCCATGTACCACAGATTAAACGAGTCACCATTGTAAAAAGAAAAAACAGCTCCGTGAAATAACTCCCCAAAAAAGACATGAAATAAATCCCCAAAAATTTGTATGAGCATTGGTAGTTTTTCATATGAAAAACCACCCCAAAATCCGGGATTTATTTCATCGATTTTTGGGGACTTATTTCATTTTTGAATTGGGGGGTTATTTCATGATGATATAAGTCCCCCAATTCAACTATGAAATAAGTCCCCAAACTTGGTTACTTATTTCATTCCTATATAAATTTGCTGCATTCGTACAGTAGTACTTACCTATTAAATTAAATTAAATTTGGTGGCACAACGGCTCATGAAGAACCAGGGCCTAGTGACTTACAACTCTCAACCATTCATGTGTGCGTGTCTGCAGGAATGGAGGGGACCTACAGTTTATTGCCGAATCCGCTGGTGAGCGGTACTTTTCTATGACAAGAGATACTCTTGGAGGATTTGTCACTTCCTCGCAAGAGGCAGTAGCCCGGAAAAAAACTTAAGGTGGAAGCGGTTGGTATTGAACCCAGACCTACCTATAGGTAATGTGAATTTCTTATAATGCATTATATTTTTATGTCTGAAAATTTTTAAATGTTCAACTTTGGGCCACGTACATATATGTTACCGTAAAAAGCCGAAATAATGTAATTCTAGAATTTATCGGTAAGTCTTGCCTCATACTGTTTATACATTAGGATACCTGGGGACTTATTTCATTTTTTGTTTGGAGACTTATTTCATGCGCTTTTGGGGTTTTATTACATATTTGAATTTGGGGACTTTGGGGACGAAAAAAAAAAATTTTGGGAAGTTATTTTATTTTTGGATTGGGGGCTTATTTCATTGGGGAGATATTTCACTGGGTTCTAGCCCAAGCAAATTGACGTTTTGTTCGACAATCTCACTTGGACAGTATGTATTTATTTTTTTGTTTTTTTAGGTTTGTGTCGTTCTTTTTAGTGCATTTTTTAAATAAAGGTACAAAGACTATATTTTTACAAGCAAAATTGAGCATATTTCAAGAGCATATATTATCATTTTGTATCACTTTTTTAAGGCACATAATTGATTTTTTTGGTTGAATAGAAAAGTATGATGGGGTAAGTTAGAGAAAATTAACAAAATTTATTTTTTGGCAAATGCAAAGTGACATTAATAACATACATATATACTTACATAGAATGGTGTCTGAAACAGCTTATTACGTTGTAATTAATTAAAATTGTAAAAATTAGTCATCTTTTTTTGTTTATCTATAGCAAAATGTCCATATCCCATATCTATAAGTGAAATCTGTACATTTTGTTAAGTCATTAAGGTCTTTTTGGCCATAAAACTTTAGGTTTTTGATATTCAAACGTTTTCATGCTTCATTTATTGGTAATGAATTAGGTCTGTTCCTTTACTTTGAAACTCTGTGATTTGACTGCCGTTTTATTTTTTTTTATATAAACTTTGACAGAACGTTGTTGGAATGAAAATCACATAAATGCACAGAAAATCACAGAGTTTCAAAGTAAACGAACTATAGGCAATTGATTTTTCAAGTTCGATAGTTAAGTTCAAGTTTTAGCTTCAAAATCGAATCGAAAGGCCTAATTGAGCAGAGAGAGCACCTAATTCTCGAAATTAAATTGTTACCTTACAACTGACTATTGACAGGCATATATCCTTATATGATGCTGGGGGTAGAATACTTTAGACTTGTTGTCAAAAGGTAATTCCTCGTCCTGTTTTTTTTTTTTTTTTTTTCTCTTCTTTGAAGCCGATGAAGATAAACTTGTTAAAAGAATAAATATCTCTGAATAAATTACCTCAATGTTGATTTTATTTAAGTTTACTTCAAAGTTTACTTACAAAGAATTAAAAGAGAAAATCACAAAAAATCTCTTCTTGTAGATGGATAAAGAAGACAAATGAAAAGTTGTGACTAAACGTTTTGCCCAGTCTTGTCATAATAACTAAATCCATGTAACGTATAAAATAGCGTAAATTTACAGGTGGAGTACATATCTGCAACGTATCCACCTACACAATTGAGGATGTAAGTATGTATGTATGTAGGTACTATGCAGGAAAATTTAAAATGTTGACTTTGTGCTAATGAAGTAAATTCAACCCATGAGGAGTGAAATTAATTAGATTGAAGCTTTTTGTAAAGCTGAATATCCGCCGGTGTGTTTGTTTAATTTTTGAATAAGCTTGACGTCGTCGTCGTCGCTTTGGGAAATTTTATTTTTATGAAGATTTAATTGGACGTTTTTAGTTGTTTTACATGGAAAATTTTATTAATTTATTTAAATCGGAACTAAATTGTTTGAGGACAGAAGCAACGTGCCAATAAAATAAAAATAAAAAGTCAAACAATGGGATGTTGGTGTTTTATTTTGAGGAACTGTTTTAAATTTATTTTGAAAGAATATGGAAAAGCAAAGATTTGGTGCCAATAAAAAAATCAATTTGTGTGAGCTGCGTGTGTAAACTCGGCCCACGATATTAAGATACATGAAGTGTTATCAGTTATCGCACATAACAAAACGATCCGACTCTGATTCCATGTCCGATTTATTTAAGCTGTACATAGTTAAAAATAAAATAAACTATTTCTTGTTGAAGCCCAGGGTTAGAATAAAAAACCTTTAGAAAAACGTCCATAAAAGCTTCCAATATCTTACACCGTTGTTATGTGGGTTAAATTATATTAAAACAATCAATTGACAATGTTATACTACGTTTTCACCGACCACTAAACCGAGATTTAGGTAGATTTACCACAAATCTCCTCACAAATCCCGTGATTTACCATACAAATTTAAATCTCCTCAAATCAAGATTTAAAATAAATCTCATTTAAATCTTCATAGGTAAAATTCGAACAGACCTATTCCCCTATTCAGCGCAATACAAGCTGCGGGAAACCATCTTTTTTTTATCGTTTGGCACAAAGCAAACTTGCCATCTCACTTCCACTTCATAAGAAAAATGACCCACCATCTGCATTTTGAAAGGTTCTGTCAAAATTAATCTATTTTTTAATCTTTTTTTCTGGTGAAAACACTGTTTGGGATTTATGAAATCTAAACGAGATTAACTTGCGGTGAAAACGTAGTATTATGTTTAAAATCTTGTGATAAAAGTATTGAAATCTTGTTTTTAAGAATTGTATGTGGAACAATTTTTAGCTTTATATTTCCCTAAAAAAACTGACAGTAGTTTTCAATACTTTTCACAAAAAAAAAGGATTGGTTCAAATTAAGAGCACTTTTAAGGATTTGCTTAAGTTTTTTCTCCAATGTATTATATTTTATATAAATTCAAAAATTGAAAAAAATTAATTAAGTAAAGTTAATAATCGACTTTTAAATAAGTTTCTGGACATTGATATATCCAAATTAGAATAAAAAAAAAAACATATTAAATAAATTACAACTTGCAGAAATCAATTCACGCTGTCCATATAGCGTATATGATGGGAATCAATTGCCAAGAGCGGTGGAAATTGATTGAGCATGAGCATACAGATGCAAGCAGCAAAGCTTGCTGGGATACAAAAAAAAAAAACAGAAAAAAGGATACAACAAAGGATCAAAGAACTCTCCGAACTGAAGATCAAAGACATGATCTCTTTTCTCAACGGGTCGAAATGGCTCTAAGATGATTCTTTAAGTAGCTACTACTACTACACCATTTCCCCCGTCAGAATCCATAAATGGACTTCTGAAACCAACAATCTGCCTAGCCTGGCATTTTGACCCGTGAATCCCTCTTATAACACCGGTTCTATATATAGGTCACACGAGTCATGGAATCAAAACGGCGCTCCTCAGCGCTAATTGGGTCACCGAGCTTAGGCTGCTCGGGGCCGCCATTTCTACCTACCTACGTTAAATTTCAATTTCATATCAAATATAACACCCAAGTCTTTAAACTATTCAACTACTTAAAAAAAATGGTGGCACAACGGCTCATAAAGAACCAGGACCTAGTGACTTAAAACTCTTAACCATTCCTGGTGTGCGTGTGTGCAGGAATGGAGGGGACATACAGTTTATTGCCGAATCCGAAGGTGAGCGTCTCTTTTCTATGACAGGAGAGTCATAGGGCAGTAGCCCGGAAAAAAACTTAAGGTGGAAGCGGCTGGTATTGAACCCAGACCTCTGGCGTGACAGTCCAACGCACTTACCATTACGCCACGAGCACTAATTGTAACGGTAAATTATTTAATAAATAGTTTGGAATAATATTTAACAAAATTCTATTGTAGCCCATAGAAGTACACTGCTAAATCTCTCTTATAGCCAAATTTTATATTTTGTTGTTAACAAAATAGTCTCTCATTTACCATAGTTGTTTTTTTCTAATCCATCATGTAACGGGAGAAATATCGATTTTACTTCTCAAAAATGCCTGCTTCTAACCTTATGACCGGCAGTGTACACTTGTCAACATTTAACAAAAGACAACTCAAGCAAAAGACAATCATTTAAATTAGAAATCCGAGGAAAGAACTTTATATAATCCTCACAGATAAGGCAATGAGAATTCTTAAGAACATTCGGAAGATCATTAATAAAAATTAAGAATAATAAGGGACCCATATGACCACCTTCTGGAACACCAGAAGTTACCTTAATCTCTTCTGAGAAAAAGTCACCAATCATTACGTATTGTTTTCGACCAAGCAAATATGAAGAAAACCATTGAATTCGCTGTCCATGGAAGCCATACGCTTGAAGTTTCTCTAAGAGAATATGTAAATTAACCCTACTAAAGGCTTTTACAAAGTCTGTGTAAATTACATGATCCTGTTTCCGATTGCCAGAGTATTAATGCAAAAATTTGTAAATTCTACTCGATTAGAATTGGTAAACCTACATGTTGCTTCATGTTATCTAAAATCTTTGGAACAACAGGTAGTTTAGTTATTGGTTTATAGTTGTAATAGAGGAACAGAAACAGAACTTGCACAATGATGAAAAACAATAGGAAAAAATCCTAATATATGTGCAGTTTTTTTTAGGTTTAGGTTTAACCAAAGCATCTTGAATATCACTTAAGTCAAAACGTATACTAGAGCAATCAAAAACAGAAGGCAAGAAATTAATATATTGATAATTTATTGTTTAAGATGTAGAAGAGTTATAAATACTTTCAAAAAACTGTCCAAAAAAATCTTCAAATCTATAAGACCAACTTTTGGTCTCATAGCGTGTCATTTTTTCTGTTAACAACCATTTAATTGATTCTAATTTAATCGAACGGAAACTTACACCCTTCTTTTTAAATTTGCTTGTAATTTGTAAATTTTTGTTATCCATAATAATTAATACCAATTGCGATGAAATAGATAAAAGTAAAAGTAGGTAATAAATAACACTAATTAAATAGTCCAACTCCCTTCATTCGGAATTTTTTAAAAACCATTTATTAAATTGCCTGCAACATGCAAAATACCACTGAAAATTCTTTTTGTTTCATATACCTTCAGAAATATAATGTATAGGTCTGGAATTGCAGGATATAATCGTGATAATACTATAATTGCAATCAAACATGAAATAAGATTCACTTTCGATAAGCTTGTGTTTAGACAAAACAATTAAAGAACAAAATGATAAAATAACGAAATGATATTCATATCACTGAAGGCGCCTTTCAAAACATAAAATTATTATTAATATTATATCGGTCACGCAACAATTATAAATGAATAAAGGAGCAATAAGGTGCAAAGTCCTAGCCTGATGTGATGACAAAACCAGTTCTATAAATATAAAACATTGGAAACACTATCCAACAAATGGGCTACTAGTCAATCGTGTAGGGGAGACCGGGGAAAAAAGGAAAATTTTTTACTTTAGGGGTTTCTGCTCTTTCATTTGTTGGAATATTAGAAAACTAATTATGTTATCTAAAAGATGGGTTATTTAACCAGAAATTGATGAAGTTAAGTTTCAATAAAATGACAAAATTCACATAGCTGTGTCAGTTTTTCCCAGACTCTTCGCTTGTTACTTTCGTCCTGTGTGTCCAGGACGAAAGTAACGCGCCCTGGGAACAAAAGTAACACAAAATATTAAAAACAAACTTGTGTAAATTACAAAATTAATCGTATTTACTTATATATATTTAACTCCATTACAAATTTATTTTAACCTAGGAAGATGGTTAAAATTATTATATTTCTTAAAAAGAACAGCACTAATTTAACATATATATCAATATTTTAGAAAATAGGATAATACTCAATTAATATGAGAGTTCCTACAAAGAGAAAGCTTGTATAAAGCTTCATGAGCACAGCCCTTAAATTCATTGCTATACGATTTGCTCACATTGATACATAGATACCTTATTTCTTTTTTGGTCTATAAAACGAAATATTAGATTTATGTGGTATTACAATTAACCAACGCATGCTCTAAGTGTGTTAAGCATTCATACTGACAGTAACGCTAAGCTAAGCTAACATAACCTAACCTAACCCATGTGAAATTAAATTTTGACGTTTCGATTTAACGTGCTTTTAATCCAATTTATTCCAATACGCACACAGCCTAGGAAAACGTTTGTCCCCATGGTTTTTTGTTACTTTTATCCACATGCCTTAATTTTTCAAAAAAAAAAAAAAACTAAATAATTCACTCAGAATCTTAAATTTTTTAAAATGACGATCAGAAATATAGAAACAATGGCGCAAAATTTTAGACGATTCAGTATGATGTTAAAGCATTTTTAGTATGATACTAGGTTAAAAACAGGCTTTTCCAAATTTTAAACGAGTTAGCATCGTATTATCTTTTTAACATTTTACTAAAGTTAAAATTGCCTAATGCCTATTTTATCTTTTTAGTATCATACTAAATCCAAGTGTCACTTTGACAGCTACAATTGCAAAAATGGGTTGAACTGTCACTGTTTTAGGCGTGTTCAGCTAGAGTTTCTTAAGAAAATAGGTTTAGTATGATACTAGTTAGAAAATGTTTAAAAACAAAAATTTTTTAGTAAAGAGTTATAAAGTTAGAAACTTACTAAGAGGTATCTTGCTAATACCTTAACTTCAGGCTCTTTAAAATTTTGCGCCAATATATTAGAGAATGTTTGCGTAGAAACTTCCTTTAAAATGTTGATATTTAACCCTTTTTTTTTTGGAATATCTGTCTTACAAAAAAAAATTTCAAATGATGCTTTTTTTCTGTTTTTTAACTGTAACATGTGCCCATCTCACGAACGAGTGACAATAACTGTCTAGTAAGGAGAATTATTTATAAAACTGCTTACAATGAAATGCTGCAATACATTTAATTAGGCTGTAAATGAGATTGTTACTTTCATGACGTGTTACTTTAGTCCCCGGTCTCCCCTAATCTAAAATTAATACCTAGGGGAGAGGGAGGCACCTTTGAACACTGTTTGGATTGGAGTCTCCAAAAATTCAGTGTGATGGAATCTTGGGCCTGTTATTTATAGACACTTCGAGAAGCATGTTTAAAGTTTGATTTAAACCCATTTTTAAAAAAATTTAATAAAGATTGATATTTTATTTTTAATAAAATACAAAATAGGTCCTTATGTTCAAAGGTACCCCACATGTGGGGCAGGTTTGAATTTACCTGGGGTACTTTTGAACGGAAGTATTTATAATTATTTTATACTTTAATAGGATATAAAATCTTTTTAAAGGTGTATATCACTAGTTAAAAAGTAGACTTTTGGAAATAAATGGATTTAAACAAAATTTTTGAAGCAAAAAGTCTCTTTGAAGCTTTAGTTTTAATGGCTTCAACATTCCATCTGTCTAACGAAGAAAAATAGTTTTAAACCTGTTCAAAGATGCCTCGACCGTTTCTTTCAAAACTGCCCCAACGTATTAAACAACATAAAACTCGGCCATAGTTATTATACCTAAAATATTTATCAAACGAAGAAGAGAATAAACAAAAATAAAAGAAAATTATTTTTGTTATTGTTTTAGTGGACTGTATTGAATTAAATTCAAATGAAAGATTTTTTGCGACCTTTAGTCCAATGCGTTTTGCCCAGGCACGACAGTTGGGCTCATCAGTTAGATGCTGTCGTACCTTTCTAAGACGCAATTTTTTGTCGATGAATACCGACTCTTAATAAAAGCTACAGCGCATAGGCACTGTAAATTATATTCTTCTAGGGGAACATGGTATGTGATAAAATATTTATCAAGAACTTTACCTTTTTGTTAATCACAATGAAGGTGTGAGTTTATTAATAATTTTTCAAAAACGAAAAACCTTAACAAAAAAATTGTAAAATCTTATAAGAAAAATATTACAAAAATACAATTTACGCATAAAAACTGCATATCTGTCTACTGTCCGATGAACGTAAAAGAGGCACCACAAAATCTTTGACATGTAAAGATATTGGTTTTGCCATGTTTTAAATTAAGTTTACGCTTTGAAATATTTATTTGTTAAGATTTTATTAGCCATGTTCAAAGGTACCCCGCGTTCAAACGTACCCCCCTCTCCCCTACATATGTACATATATTATTTCTAGATTTTTTTTTTTCTAAATTTTTATAATTCTGGATTTTGCTTTTTAGATTTTTTTATCGAGATTTTTCAATTCTAGATTTTTGTTTTCTAGATTTTTACTTTCAAGACTTTTTCTTTCTATAGATTGTTGTTTTCTAGATTTCGTGGTAAACCTATTTTTAAAACAGTGAAATCTATAGCAAAAACTATCTTTTTGTTTTAAAAAGTTATGTGTTTCATTTATCTTAGGATGATATAATTAATTTAAATCAAGCAGATTTGACCTAGAAGCAAATATAAGTTTTCGTCTTTGTGAAAACAAGTGCAAAAATTGGCTAGGCCTCAAGTAAGAACGTGGTTCACTAAAATTCCTAAACTTTCTTGGGTATCTAGCCACGAAACACTTGGGTTTTGCTTTTGTAAATACTGACAGGGCGAGTTTACTGAAATTTTCAAAAATGCGCAATATATTACCTTTAGGCCGGCCGCACATTGGATGCGTTATCGTACGGATTTCACTCGTGCGAATACGTACAAACACGCACGAACAATCCCAACTTTCTAAGTACTATGGGAGTGCGCACACTCGGTGCGACGTGCGAGTGAGTCATACGTATACGTACGTTTACTTGCGACGCGAAATGAATCCGAACTTGTTGGGATTTTGAACACTTTTGTACGTTGAAACATTGAAATGTGTGGAAAGAGGACTTCGCGAAAGCGAAGAGTCACCTGGACAGTGCGTATTTGACGGTTAAAAATGTATTCAGTGTAATCAGTGTGTGCACTCGATTCGTACGACCAGTATTCACACGTTTAAGTACGATATAAATTCGTATGTTGACGCATCCAATATGCGGCCGGCCTTATTATATAGTCCAGTAGACTTCTCTTCTCAATGGAGGTGCCTAGGCTGCGCTGCGATAGCTGAAATTCATTGCTTGTGTTCTTTTGTTAGTTTAAATTAATTCGGTAATATCTGTGATAACTTAAAAAAAAATTATAACTATCCCCCTATACTCGGAAATTCAATATTCATCTTTTGAATTGATTTGTTCATAATCATTTTGGTAGCCAAGATATTTTCCCAAAACGACCCTATAACAATTTTCAATATTTAAAACGTCTTTGAAATAAATATGTAAATGCGAAATAAGTAAACGACAATATTTATTTCAAACAAATTTATTACATAGAGCCAATAAACAACATTTAACGAAGCAAATATTACAACATTAAAATTTTAGTAAAAGTTTCCATAATTCCTCAAATTCAAAGTCGATTGACTGAAGATAATGAATTATTTTGTTTTAATGAAAAAACCTTGTTCTTATTTTATGCCAGAGTAACTCCACAGCAAAAACTAAGCATGCAAATGCATTCAATCCAATAAACAAGTAAAATGCAAACGAAAACCGTTCAAAATCTAAAGGTATTCGCTCATTCTCAATTTCCTTCGATGAAGATGCAATATTATTTATATTTTCATAGTTTTTTCTGAAATGATGTAAGATACCAGCCTCCTCTAATCTCTCAATAATTTCATTGACTTTTGGGAGAACGATTGAGTGTTGCCCGAAGAACATACATATTTGGTTTTGAAAGACTCTGTCTATGATCCAATATCTACGTTCCTTTGCAGTTAAATACGTATAAATAAATAGATATGATGTAAAAACTACCGATTTCTTGCGAGAGTCAGATAAAATAATTTCATAACTTTCTGCATCTAAATGTTTATAACGACTATTTTCCATATCACTCAACTCATTTATAAATGATGCATAGTAGTTGTGGGCATAAATTGTGTAGTTCTTAGCTAATAACTCTTTAAATCCATGCGGTTGTTGCTTCATGCTTATTCCACGATATGCGTCAAATAGTTTACCCAAATATGCTGTGCGAAGAACCAAAGCTCCCAAACTCAGTACAACAAATGTAAACCGCAGACAGTTTTTTTTTGGCAAGTGACCGACTGATCCTCCAATGGAAACGGCCAATATGTCCATGAGTCCAACGTGCTGAAGCTGCACAAGGCTCGAATATCTTTTTGTTTTTTTTACATAAAATGTGCATCCAGCAATAAAAATGAAAGACAAAAAAATACAGATCCATGTTGAAGAATCAAATGAAATGATAAGCCAAACATATCCTTGGAGAACGTTAGGGCGATATCGAAAAGCAGTTACCACAGGCACCAATATGTATGGTACACTCTTTGAAAGAAAATGGTTTGTTTTAGCATTGATTGAATATAAACCGAAAACCATATCAATTTCCCCGTTTGACAGCTGCGTAAAAAAAGATAAATTTATAATTCATAGTATTTGAAAAAAACATAAGTGACTAACCGATTGATGAGGTCCACTTGAATTTTCATTGAGAAAAACCTCCTCTGAATTTGATGAGGGGATGATATCATAAGTAAGATTAAGTCTAGATGCCACCTCATTGACAATTACAGTTTCTATACGAAATATCTCAAAGCTTTCCAAATTGGGAAGTAGAGGGTTTCTGGTTTTCATTCGAAGAGCACATCCATGAAAGTTGTTAGCCTTGGGCGGAAAAAACGAAACGTCATAGTGTTGCATTGTTTTTTGATTAAATTGGAATATCATAACAGGTTTTGCTGATCGACATGCGAGTTCCTGATACGGGTAGAAGGTATAAAACAAAACTTCCCCAGAAGCAGTCTCGATCATAACATTGACATTTGCTATCATCAGCCTTAAGAAATCTGAGAAGATTTTCTGTGTCACATACAAGTGGTCATCGGTATTAGAGCATTTTAGAACAATGAAATAAAAAAGCTGTGAGTCCCTGTGATAATTTGCGATCCATGGTAAAAGGCGCCTTAAAACAAAAAATTAGCCTCGTTTGTGGTGTAAAGTTAAATTGTTTGGACTACTCACCGAAAAGCTTCGTACGAATCGATAAACCATAAATTATGGTCACTCACAGATTGGCCGTCTTTATTATTGACATCAATTTGAATACCAAATGACCAATAATTTTTAACCAGAAGATTGTCAACTAAGTCAAGAAACCCTATGGTGTTCTCATCGTAGTCAGTTTCAATGGCCACATGTAACAGGTTTGCAGTTTTATTGAATGAGCTGGAAACTGCGAATTTAATTGCTTCCGGTAAGATAGGCTTGGCTTGTGCAAAAGATCCTTGAAGAACAATTACAACCGTTAAGCTTAAGACCAACATATTGAATGCGCAACCATCAGTGAAAAATATAGCTTCTGATTCACGAGCGTATTACAAAGAATGAAATTGCAGTATGCAGTTATTTTTGTGAATGTTTTTGATTTGACGTGAGGAAGAATCAAAGTGTTACTTAATACCACCACGTCATGCAATTAAAATTGATTGCAGTTACTGTGCATTACTTTTTCTCAAAATAGAAACCTTTTAACTTTGATTAATACTCTAACCTCTACTAAATGTTTGATTTTGGTTTGGGATTAATTGAATATTTGAAGCATTTTTTTTTGTTTTAAGGAGAAATCATCTTTAAGTACTTATTTTTATTCTCTAGACAATCATCTCCACTTATGAATTAAGCGAATTTAACACCAGTACTTCTAAAATCTTATTTTGGATGAACTAAATCAAGCATTAAGCTATGCTTATTAGGTACCACCCCAGTTGCTATCTTTTGGGGCTTTTGTGACGTCACAATCATCTCTTAGTATCATTTTATTTTTTAAATGAAGACTTAATATTCCTTTTTCGTGACCTTTTTAGATTAAAATCTTATAATCCTAAATGGGATTTAGGTCTTTTTTGAGTTTATTTCTTGTGAAATAGACGAGACTTTTCGTACGTGATTACGCATTTCTTCAGGTCTCTAAAAGTTTTTAATTAATATTTATTTTTATTGATAATATATAACACTACTTACACTTTAATCTACCTATCAAATTTTAAAACTAAAATTTATTTTTATTGGTGTTTTTATAGTTTTTGATGGTTTATTATTATCATTGTTCATTTAATATTTGAATTTTTGAAAAAGACGTTTCAAATTATCAAAATTTTAAACTATAATAAAAATTTTCTAAAATATTTTATTTGAAAATACACCTTCTTCTTCTTCTTATATGTGTTCGTCTTTTATAGATTAGCAAACCGTCAAACCAATTAAGTTGAAATTTACAGAGATTGTTCATATCAGTAGTATAGGAGAGTTTGTGGAATGGCTTTAGTAAAATTCGTCAAAACTACACACCAAGATAATAACAAAATTTGAAATTTAACACTGTAATGTGTATACAAAATAATCAAAAAATTAAGAAATAGAAAAACATGACAATAATATAATTAATAAAAAAATTTAAAGTTGTCAATCAAAATAAAAAATAAAATGCGAGTTAATGGCTATAAAAATCTGTTTTAATCTGGTGTGTTGCGCTGTTTTTACACAGTACATCTACTAAATAATCACAATTGCTACAATGCTGCTGATAAATGTCAAAGGCCCAACATCGTTTCGAAACTCGAAAATTTTCAACTTTAGGAAATTGTTTTGATATTTGATGGACGCCTGTATCTTGTGTCAAATTAAAATAGGTATGTTCCTTTACTTTAAAACTCTCTGATTTTCTGTGCATTTTAGTGGCATTTTATTTTTTTATATGAACTTTGACAGAAAGTTGGACTAAAATTTGCACAAATACACAGAAAATCACAGAGTCTCAAAGTAGAGGAATCAAGCTAATATTATTCACTATCGTTTTGACCACATGTTCACCATAAAAGACTAAATCTGAGAAAAATTCAAAGAGGATTTGAGGATATTTTGCAACGTTTTCACACCTTTAGCAACGATAATATTTCTTTTTCGGAAAACATTTTTAAAAAAGCTCTTATAAAAATCGAAGACGTACAACATATGTATATGTTTATCAAACAATAACAAAAAGAAACTAGATTTATTAAGAGAACAACAATTCAACGCTGACAACTTGCATGCATCTTTAAACAACAACTAGTAGATCAAAAACAGGCATTCGGCATAATAATAAATGCGGTGGCCAACGGTTTAAGCGGTCTGTTTACTTGTCCTTGATGCACCTGGTGGCACAGGAAAAACGTTTCTCATCAGTTTGATACGAGCACAAATTAGCTCTCAAAATGGAATTGCTTTGGCTGTTGCATCATCAGGTATTGGGGCGGACAGCTCATTCGGCGCTCAAATTGTCATTGAATATGCAATTTGCAGAAGCTCAAACATGCAATATTTCGAAAGGGTCATATATGGCGAAAGTGCTGCAAACTTGCAAACTGATTGTATGGGATGAGTGCACAATGGCAAATAAGAAATAATTTGAAGCACTTGAAAGAACTCTCCAAAGCTTGCGATCGAATCAGAAATTATTCGGTGAAGCTCGAATTTTATTGACAGGCGACTTCCAACAGACTACCGGTTATACCAAAATCAACCCCAGCTGATGAACTCAACGCTTGCCTCACAGTCACATCATCGCATCCTTGGGCACATGTACATCAAAAGCTTACATTAAAGAAAAATATGTGGGTAAATCTTCAGCGCAATGTGTCACACATATTTTCAAAATAGTTATTGGACATTAGTAATGGAAGAGTACCAGCTAATAATGATACAAAACAGATTTCATTTCGGGTTGGGGTCGAAATACTGTAGGGTCAAAATACTGTTTTTAAAATACTGTATTTCAAAATACTGTAATTCAAAATTCTGGTTACACAAAATTCTGTACGGTCAAAATTCTGTATGGTCAAAATTCTGTATGAGTAAAATTCTGTATTTCAATATTCTGCTTTTCAAAATTCTGTATTTAAAAAAATTGTTTTGATAATGTAAAAAAGTGCGCACTTTTTTACATTATCAAAACAATTTTTTAAATACAGAATTTTGAAAAGCTGAATATTTAAATAAAGAATTTTACTCATACAGATTTACTTAAATACAGAATGAACATTGAAATTTTGAATGAAATGAAATCTTATATTACAACAATTTTTCTTGTATACTTACTGTCTAAATTTGTAAGGAAAACAAAATTCGGAAAATTGCTACACTCAAGCCTCATTATACATATTATCACATATCATAATGAAAAATTACCCTAAACAAAATATAAAAAATATCCCCAAAATTGGAGAAATTAGCCCATTTTCAAAATGAAAAAAAAAAAAAACTGGAGAAATTACTCCAACTAAATGAAAAAAATCCATTTTTCATACTGAAATTTAACCGAAAAATTTAAAAAATTAAAAGAAGCCTTAAAACAATGAAAAATGACCTCAATTTATAAAATATTATCAATTTTTTGTTGTTGCTTTTGTATAAATTTTTGGGGAAAATTTTGTATGTTTTGTTTGGGGCTATTTTTCAATGGGGCCAAATTTCATGTAGCTATTTTGTAGCTACCTTTAATTGAAAATTGATCATATTAAGATTTCAATGTAAAACCTCCTTAAAAAACTCAAATTCTATAATGAATTTTGCAAATAAAACATTTCAGACTTGTACCAATATTGCTGAAGAATTTTAAGTTTCATCGTTAAATTCTACAATTTCCACATATCGAGGTTTAAAAGAAATATATTCACGAAAATAGAATTTATAAAACGTTGGTAACAAATAATTTTTTTACTCGTTTGTAAAGAGATCGTACTTGAATGATTTTTTGTAAATGTAAATGCAAAAAATTCTATTTGTACTTGTACGTGCTTAACAATGATATTGTTAACAATTTTTTTAACCAGCATTTTGGAAAACAGAATTTTGCACTTACAGCATTTTGAAAAAACAGATATTTGGATATACAGAATTTTGACATACAGAATTCTGAAAAACAGAATTTTGGTCGTATAGTATTTTCAAAAAAAGAAAAAACAGAATTTTGGTCATACAGGATTTTGATAGCCAGAATTCTGACCCGCTCCCTTTCATTTCAACTGAACTTTTGTGTCAATGTTCCATTAATCGAACAATTAATATTTCTGATGTGCCATCGCACAGATTATCACTTAAAATCAATGAGCCAATTATTCCTTTTCGCAACATTAATCCACCTAGATTTTGCAATGGAACCAGGCTCGATGTCGAAAAAATGATGCCAAACGTCATTGAAGCTTCAAATTTTCTGAATGGCAAATCAAAAGTAGAATATGTGCTGATTCCACGTATTCCAATAATTCCAAATGATATGCAAATTGCCAATTGATTTCAAAAGACTTCATTTCCCTATTCGTCTTGCATTCTCAATGACCATCAATAAGACACAAGGTCAATCACGTGAAGTATGATGGATTAAATCTTTGAAAGTCCATACTTTTCAAATGGACAATAATATGTTTCATGTTCATAAGTGGGGCAGCCGAAAATGTATTTGATTTTTTCAAAAGACGGAAAATAAATAGCAAGAAAGATTTTTTTTTTTTTTAATACAAATTCTATATACTACTGAAATAAATCAGCCAAGTAGAAGACTTAGCACTATTTTTATTGGACTTGTTGAATTATTGATTCAATATAGCTTTTAACGGCCTTTAGTCCATGAAAATTGGAAGCAAATCTAAATAAATGCAGCTTTATCTATACCAGTTGTTATTGTTACTGCAAGAAAACTGACGTTGTAAAGTAACTGACCATTTTCGTTCATGGAGAGGTCTTTGGAACGTTCCTTGGACGGCTTTGATGCAATTTTTAACTTATTAGAAAAATTAACATGGGCTTATATCTGGTTTATTAGTCGTTCCCTAAGTACAAATTGTTTGTTGGGTCTGTTGTTGACTTGCGAGTTGCTTACAATTGCTTTAAGAACGATGTTAAAAAGGTTACATGATAACGCGTCGCCTTGCCTCAAACTAGGGCTGGCAACGAGACGAGACCAGGCGAGACTTTTGTTAGTCTCGTCTCGGTCTCGTCAAAATCCAAAAATTTCAGTCTCGTCTCGGTCTTGGTCTCGCCTAACCAAGACTCGTCTCGATCTCGGTCTCGCCTTTTTCTCGTGAAAATTTTAATGTGCCAGTCTCGTCTCGGTCTTGGTCTCATCCTTAGCCTTGGTTTCTTTCGTGTTTTTTGGTGGTAAAAAGATGTAAGATAAGACGCCTGCTTAGATTGAAAAGATAGAGTACGATATCACGGAAGTTTGTTGTTTTTCTTTCAATATATTTTGAGGCGAATCAAAGTTTTTAAAGTAAATACAATGAAACTTGCCAGTCAGTCGTACTCATGCTTCCCATTATCTAAACAGGGCCACATGCATGCAATAGTTAACAATGGTTTCTAAAATAAAAAACTATACGATTGGGATGCACGTAATTATTCTAAATATACCTATATCTTTATCAAGTGAATTTATGAGTTTAATACTACTTTTATATGCAGCATCAAAAAATTAATTTGGATCAGACTTTGATATTCAACGCAATTTTTGTTCACTTGAGTTGAATGCTCCATTTTGAGTTAAGTTGGAATAACATTTTGAAGAATGGTGTAAATTAATTTATTTCATAACAAAAACAAATAAAATATTTAAAAAAAAAAAAGAGTACATACAACGCTCGATTTTTTAAAATAAACCAACTGGTTTTGTCAAGCCATGAACTGTTAAAATTAATTGAAGGATGTCTCCGTTTTAAATGGATTAAAAAACCGGTACAAAATTCAAATCTTAAATGTTTTCGATTTTATTTTTGGCTCCGGAAAAAGGTGTAGTTTGGAAAAAAATTTACAGATTTTACTCATAGAATAACCATGGGGACATTGAAAATGACACCTGGCTAATCTTTTCAATTTTTCTAGGTACCTTTATGCACATTATGTATTTAATGTCACTTTCCATTTGGCAAAAAATAAATCTTGTTAATTTTCTTTAACTAACCCATCAACTTTCCTGTTCAACCAAAAAAATATGTACCTACCTTAAGGGCAAACACAAATATGCCTTTAAAAACAGTTTTAAGCACATATAATTATGCCCTTAAAAATCAATTACATACATATATGCTCTTTATAAATTATTATTTTATGCTCAAAAAAAAATGATTATAAGCCCTAAAAATAATGCTTAATAAATAGGCTAAAATAATTTTTGTGGTACCATTTTCTCAAAAAATATTTGACCGATTTCGATAAATTTTATATGTATAAAACTTTAAACTATTCTTTTCGCAGACATTAATCATTTTAACTTTAAAGATTTTTTCGGAACTTACCACGGTAAATATAAGAAATATTATATTTAACGCGGTAAGTTCCAAAAAAAATCTTTAAAGTTAAAATTTTATATGTTTGAAAAGCCACAATTGCGGAGATGTGCAGAATCTACTTGAGACACGCATTTACACGCTGTGGGTCATTTTTGTTTTTTAACTGTCGAACACTACATATTAAAAAAAAAATATGTTTTTTTTTCCTTCAATATTTTAAAACAAATTTAAAATGTTTCTCCTTCGTAGAGTGTTTCAGTTTTTGCTGGCCGAGTTTCGGCCACGGGACGATACTAGTATGCTTAATTTTGCTTGTAAACATATATTCTAAGTAGGTTTGTATACCTTTGTATGTTTAAAAACAAAAAAAATAGGTAGTGTATGAAAGATTGTCGAACAAAGTTTGCTTTGGCTAAAAGCCATTGTTGAAACCTATTTGAAATAGGTACAAGTACATGCATGTTTATTAAAATGGTGAATATCGTTTAAATTCATTCACATGGATTTATTTAAGACATTAATTGCATAAAAAATAAAAAAAAACAAAATTAACACGAGTGAGCCCCACAAGTTTGCTCTCGTGGCTAACAAAAATGTTGGTACCTTTCAACGAAAGAAATGTTAAAAAGTCAGAATTACTAGGAACATGATTTTTTTTTATTTTGGGTCAATATTTTCTAAATTTTCAAAAGCTATCTATACATATTGTTTAGGCCGTTTGCGAATTGGGTTAAAATCGCGTTAAATTTTATCCGAAGATTTATTTTTGACGATAGTAGGGTGAATCTGTATACGTAGAAACTTCAAAATTTTATTTCGAATTAAATTTAATCGAAATTTTAATTCAATTTACACACGGCCTCAAATATATAGAAGTACTAGATTACAAAATTATAAATAAAGTCGTTCGAGTCGATTTAACCAACTCAAAAAAAGGTTAATTTTCTCAAAAAAAAAAAAAAAAAAAAAAAAAAACTCCAACCCAAATTTCCGTAATGCGAATTTTTTCGACATAACCTGAAGCTAGGTTTTAATTTTTTGGTTATGCTATAATGCTGGTAATGCTTCCCTATAGACCTTTTTTATTTATTCAATAAACATTAAAAGATACTGAACAAATTATAAAAATGCTGATGCTCCAAATGCATTTGATAAACAAACAGCACATCTCGACCAGTGACGTCAGTGGTCATAAGTAGTGGAATGCGTAGTGCATACGACTTCGAAGACTGGGCAATGGGTTCAAACCTCATGGTGTGCATGTAGAAAGTTTTTCACAATAAAATTGGATTAAAGCTCAGCATCACTAAAAGTAGACTGATGATAGGACTTGGCACCTCCTGAAATAGCTACATATATCTCCAGCCAAACAAAAATAAAACAAATTAAAATACATAAAATTAATTCCTAAACAATTAGTGGTAGCGCCTTTAAGTTGTTGTTGTTTGTTGTTCAAAAATTCAATGAAATTGACGGAATAAAGAATGGTAAAGTCTAATAAACTGACATTCTAGTATGAATAATAGGTACAATAAATAATGATAATAACTGAACAAATTATGTTTTTTATGAAAAAATATACTTACCTACAAAAATAGACATGCCAAAATATGCAATCGTAAATATACAAACATATGCATTTACTTATAAAACGGATTTCTAATCTAGTCTCGTCTTAATCGTGTTACTAAAAAAATATGCTGTAGCATATTTTTGGTTGTCCTACATATTACATACCTACATAAATCGATTTCAAGCAAGCTTAACTCCGGCTTTCACACTCAACTGCATCACTGGCCTTTCGTATAGCAGTCTCCCCAGATTGAGGGGAAAAGCACCACTTTTGCCGATTTTATAATGCGAAATGGGAAAAAAGGGGGGAGCCTAAAAAAAGGGGAAACAAATCCGAAAAGGGGAAAAATAAATGTTCTATTCTTTCTAGTGAATAGACTTTTAGGTTTTAATAAATGCAAATCATATTCAAATACGACCGTGCAACGCCTTCACTAATTTTTTTTTTTACTACATAAGGTCTAGTTGGAAACATGAAATTTCTTACATTTTTTCATAAATTTTCAAATTTTGATGTGAAAACCTATAAAAGAATCTATTAGAGAAAATTTCGTGTGCGAATTAAATTAAAATTTCGCCAAATTTTATCAGAATGTTCAGTTTTGACACTAGTTAGGTGAATCTCGTATAGATTGTAGAAGCGTCAAAATTCAATGGACATTTTAAACCAATTCGAACACGGCCTTACTTAACCTTTTCCTGCATGAAGTTACAATTTTTTGGTGAGAAGAAAGAAAACAAATGCAAAGAATTTTTATCTTGAATAGTTTTCAGTGAAAAGGAAACCGACAAAGATTTTAAGAAAAAGACTGTTAGCATTATATTTCGTAATGAAACAGAAAAAGCTTAATCTTTTATTTTTTGTCTTTCTCATAGCGGAACAAAGGACAGAATGACTAAATTCATAAAATATTTTGATTGACACACTATTATATAAGTTAGGTACACTATGTACAATACAAAAATGTTACAAGATAAATTCAAAACAATATATTTTCAATGTTTTCTTCAAAAATTTAAACGTAATTTACTTAGGGGAAAGAAAAGGAGTTTTATTATAAAATTAGGGGAAAAAATACCATTCTGGTGTCAAAAAAAGGGGAACAATGTTTTGGGGACCTGGGAACACTGCGAATAAAAATAAATACCTATCATTTTCAATTTAAAAAAATTACACCCTACCTACCTCCATAATTATGTTGATGCATAGCATTTACATGTATACCTACACTACATACAAAAGTCTGGCAGAGTATCTATAGATACACTTTTGTTGGTTGCGTTGTACTTGTTGTTTTTTTCTCTTTTTGAATATTCTTCATTGAATATTCTTCCACTGAAGCTTGTCTGTTGACGACGACTTTTCTTCGTTATTTCCCCGTACCTATTGCCTACGCCTGCTGTAATTCATCGCTTGTGTTCGTTTGTTTATTTTCATGATTCTAGTAATGTTTTAGTAACACCAACCAAAAATTTAATAGTTGTCCCCCTATACGCTGGAGTTCATTTTTCATATTCTAAGTTCATGTTCATTTCAATCATTTCGGTCATTTCTTTAGTAACACCAACCAAAAATTTCGTTCTGATGCCCTATACGCTGGAGTTCATTTCTGATTTATTGAATTTATTTCATTTAATCATTTTAGTAACACCACAACTCTGTCAAAACGATCCTATAAACATTTTCAATGTTAAAAATGAAACTATTTGCTGATTTTCATCATTTTCTAAGGTCCAGTTGTACAAACGTGCCTCAGTATTTAACTCTTGGTACAGCAATTTAAACTCGCCGATTTTGGCGGATTAATTGATGGTTTATGATGGTTCAGTGTCAATTACATCCCTGAACCATCGTTAAACCTCAGTTAATCCGCGAAATCGGTGAATAAAAATTCCTAAACCATCGAATCACGGATCAATATTTGAACTGACCCTAATTTTTTATAAGTAGACAAAACATGTATAACCTCTTATAATTCAATTATTACAAAGTCAAAAGCATCTGCTTTTAACCCAAACGACTCCACACATGATGACGATTTTTATTGTAGGTTTCAGTTACCTCTATTAACATATTTCAAATTTGTTTAATAAATAATAATTATAAAAAAAAAAAACACTGAAACAGTTTACTTTCCATTCAAAGTGCAATAAATTGTTTTTATTTTGCAAATATGGGTAAAGGTACATAATAGTGCTAATAAAGTGCTTAAATACTTAAAGGCAAAACATCATTTTACGAAGCCTGAGAAAAAAATCCTACAACATAAATATTTTAGTAAAAGTTTCCATAATTCCTCAATTTCAAAGTTGATCATTATTCGTATGATAAATGATTGATTTTGTTTTAAAAAAACAACCTCATTATTTTATCCCACAGTAGCTCCAAAGCAAAAACTAAGCATGCAAATGCATTCAATCCAATAAACAAGTAAAATGCAAACGAAAACCTTTCAAAATCTAAAGGTATTTGGTCATTCTCAATTTCCTTCGATGAAGATGCAATATTATTTATATTTTCATAGTTTTTTCTGAAATGATGTAAGATACCAGCCTCCTCTAATCTCTCAATAATGTCATTGACTTGTGGGAGAACGATTGAGTGTTGCCCGAAGAACATACATATTTGGTCTTGAAAAACTATGTCAATGATCTAATATCTACGTTCTTTTGCAGTTAAATGCGTATAAATAAATAAGAATGATGTGAAAATTGCAGATTTCTCGCCAAGGTAGGAAAAAATAATTGTATAGTCTTCTTTATCTAAACTTTTATAACGAATATTTTCCATATCAATCAACTCATTTATAAATGATGCATAGTAGTTGTGGGCATAAATTGTGTAGTTCTCGGCTAATAACTCTTTAAATCCGTGAGGTTGTTGTTCCATGCTTATTCCACGATATACGTCAAATAATTTACCCAAATAGGCTGTGCGAAGAACCAGAGCTCCTAAACTCAGTACAATAAAAGTAAACCGCAGACAATTTTTTTTTGGCAAGTGACCGACTGATCCTCCAATGGAAACGGCCAAAATTGTCATGAGTCCAACGTTCTGAAGCTGCACAAGGCTCGAAAATTTTTTGGTTTTTTTGACATAAAATGTGCATCCAGTTATAATTGTTAAAGACAAAAATATGCAGGTCCATGTTGAAGAATCAAACGAAATGATAAGCCAAACATATCTTTGGAGTACGTTAGGGCGATATCGAAAAGCAATTACAACAGGCACCAATATGTATGGTACACTCTTTGAAAGAAAACGGTTTGTTTTAGCATTGCTTAAATAAAAACCGAAAACCATATCAATTTCCCCGTTTGACAGCTGCGTAAAAAAAGAAAAATTTATAGTTCATAGTACTTGAAAAAAACATAAGTGACTAACCGATTGATGAGGTCCACTTGAATTTTCATTGAGCAAAACCTCCTCTGAATATGATGCGGGGATGATATCATAAGTAAGATTAAGTCTAGATGCCTTCTCGTTGACAATAACAGTTTCTATACGAAATATCTCAAGGTTTTCTGAATGCGGAAGTAGAGGGTTTTTTGTTTTTATTCGAAGAGGGCATCCATGAAAGTTGTTAGCCTTGGGCGGAAAAAACGAAACGTCATAGTGTTGCATTGTTTTTTGATTAAATTGGAATATCATAACAGGTTTTGCTGATCGACATGCGAGTTCCTGATATGGGTAGAAGGTATAAAATGAAACTTCCCCAGAAGCAGTCTCGATCATAACATTGACATTTGCTATCATCAGCTTTAAGAAATCTGAGAAGATTTTCTGTGTCACATACAAGTGGTCATCGGTATTAGAGCATTTTAGAACAATGAAATAAAAAAGCTGTGAGTCCCTGTGATAATTTGCGATCCATGGTAAAAGGCGCCTTAAAAAAAAAATTAGCCTCGTTTGTGGTGTAAAGTTAAATTGTTTGGACTACTCACCGAAAAGCTTCGTAGGAATCGATAAACCAAAGATTATGGTCACTCACAGATTGCCCGTCCCTATTGTTGACATCAATTTGAATAGCGAATGACCAATAATTTTCAACCAGAAGATTGTCAACTACGTCAATAAACCCTATGGTATTCTCATCGTAGTCACTTTCAATGGCCACGTGTAACAGATCTGCAGTTTTATTGAATGAGCTGGAAACTGCGAATTTAATTGCTTCCGGTAAGATAGGCTCGGCTTGTGCAAGAAATCCTTGAAGAACAATCACAACAGTTAAGCTTAAAACCAACATACTGAATGCCAAACAATAAATTCCACTGAGGACTTAATTCAAAAATTCCGGTAGTGAAACTGAAATGCAATTAAATACCTTGTAGTCAATATTTTTTAGCGGTTCAAGTGTCGTGCAATTAAGCTTGATATAAATTTTTATCATTTTAATTCCGAACGGAATCAATTTTAATGAACGTCTACATCTAACACGTACCTATTTGACTTTGTACCAATACTTACATTTAAATCATGAGATATTTATAAAGTTCATACTTCATTATCGAAAACACACGAGTCTGCTATAAAAATAGACTAAAACATGACATTTTCACGGCCGTAGCATACATTGGGGCAACCAGGGCAATGTCCCGGCCGGCGCCCTTAGCCATAGCAACAAACCAGCCCACCCCACACACATGAAATTCGATTCCAGATTTCAGTGAAAAGAATCGCTATGAAACAAGAATTTTTACCAATGAAGCTTTTTGGTATACCTTTTGATTTGAAATTGGATAATTATAGTCACTCAGCACTCACTGGTTAAGCTGTGTTAACTTGGCCCTAAAAATTGTCTAATTTTTTTTTAATTTTTTTTGTAAAAGATGACCAATTAAATGACCACTTTTAACCACCCATTAAAATTTTTTGACCACCCAGTTATCGAAAAAATCGATTTTTAAAAATGGGGGGCTAAAAGAACGCTGCCCCCAAAAAATCGATTTTTTCAAATTTGATTGATCGTTATGATAGGTCGCACGGAAGAGATTATTGACCACCCTTTAACTTTTTTTGACCACCCCTAGAAATATTTTTTTTTTGATTTTTTGAAAAAAAAAATGAGATTACTTTTTGTTTAAAATTTTCTCTTAATTTTCTTATTTCAAAAATTTGAAGATACAGATTATAAAAAGAACAAAATTAGCTAAAATGACCACTCTTTAGAATTTTTCGATCTTTTGAAAAAATATTTTTTTCGAATTTTTAAAGATGAACATTGTAAGAAACTCAGTTTTCTTAGATAACCATCCCTTAAAATGGCTCTAACTTCTTAAAAAATACCTTTTTTTCAATTCTGGCAGATGACCATGGTAAAGAACATACATATCTAAAATGACCACCCTTTAGAATTTTTCGATCTTTTGAAAAAATATTTTTTTCGAATTTTTAAAGATGAACATTGTAAGAAACTCAGTTTTCTTAGATAACCATCCCTTAATCGCTCTAACTTCTTAAAAAATACCTTTTTTTCAATTCTGGCAGATGACCATTGTGAAGAACAGACATATCTAAAAAATCGATTTTTTGGGGGCAGCGTTCTTTTAGCCCCCCATTTTTAAAAATCGATTTTTTCGAAAAAAATTCAAAAAAATTTAATGGGTGGTCAAAAGTGGTCATTTAATTGGTCATCTTTTACAAAAAAAAATTAAAAAAATTAGACAATTTTTGGGGCCAAGTTAACACAGCTCACTGGTTATAGTCTCTGAAAAGGGATCTTCCGAAATAGTCCATTAAGAATAGACGAAAAAATTCCAAAGAAAGGAAAAAATTAGTGAATGGTTAAAATTTGGATATTATATTAATGGAACTCTTTACAAACTTTGAAAGTTCCTTACCGATCCTATGGCCGCTATGTCAGTTACAAGGGATCAAAAAACATTTTTTTAAGAGACAAATTTTGTTTTTTTGCAGCATTAACAGTTAAAAAGTTACAGCAATTCGAAGAATCAAAAAATTTGTTACAAGGGGTTTTTTGCTGGTGTAAAAGTAAAGCAGTAAAAGATCTACAAACAGTCTTTAAAAAGTCATTTATTGACCTTTCCTGAATGTAACGATGAGGAGCCAAAATAAAATAATAGTTATAAAGTTTAAAAAAAAAAAACTTGTAGAATATTAATTTTAATTTTTAAAGCTACCCTTTGATTTTTCGTTTCGTCATTCCTTGCGAAGATATTGGCAGTCAAAATCAAAAGTCTGTTTTTTCATTAAAAGCCAGATATTCTTCTGAAAAAAAAAGGATAAATACCAAAAAGAGACCAAATTAAAGCTTAATAAACAAGTTATCGAAACATTAAATTGGCTCAAAAAAGTTTTTCAAAGAAAATGACAATGTCCAAAGAAAAGAAAAAAATGAAAATTTTTGTGTTGTGCTCCTTCTTATGATTGCGCAATAACGGTACCTTAAAAAATTAATTTGTGAAAATTTCTCAATACAAAAATAATTAGCCTTCAGAATGCTTTTTGTTTCATCTCAATAGGACCACTTTTCACAGAGATACAGCTCTTCAAAAAACACTAAAAAAAAACGGATTTTTTTTTGTACCGCCACCTAAAGTGGGGTCTTCCTCTGCTGCGCAAACCGACAGGGGTCGATCCGAAGACTCGTCGGGCTGGTGCGTCAGTGCCCATACGCTCCACGTCTCCCAGCCATCTCAGCCGCTGTATTTTCAGCTTCTTGACCAGGTCGACGTCGCTGTAAAGCTCGTTATTAAATCTTCTCCTCCATACTCCATCGATTCGATACATACTGGACCGAAGATCACCCGAAGAATTTTCCTTTCAATGTCTCCTTGGTTCTCTGAGAGAGGGCTTTATTACTCAAATGCCTTCTTAGCCGAAGAAACAGCGATTGGCAAGAGTAATTCTTCATTTGATCTCGGCGCTGATGTCATTTTGCGATGTTATAGTGGAGCCCAGGTAGACAAAGTCCTTCACGACTTCGAAGTTGTATCTATCCATCGTGACGTTTTGCCCAAGCCTACGATGTTGAGATTCCTTTCTCGATGATTGATACCATATATACTTCGTCTTGTCCTCGTTAACAGCCAAACCCATTTTCGCCGCCTTCGATTCAATACATGCAAACGCGCTGGTAACGGCTCGCTTCGTTCTCCCAATGATGTCAATATCATCTGCATAAGCAAGTAGTTGAACAGACTTTTTAAAAATTGTATCTCTATTGTTGACTTTCGAGTTGCGTACAATTGCTTCAAAAACGATGTTAAACAGGTTGCATGATAACGCGTCGCCTTGCCTCAAACCTTCTTGGTAACAAAGGGTTCGGTGGTGTTCTTGCCGACTTTGACAAAGCAGCGAGATTTCTCTATCATCATCCTGCACAAGCGGACGAGTTTGGCAGGAATTCCGAGATGCGACATGGCTCTGTATAGCTTGTCTCTGTTTACGCTATCATATGCGATTTTAAAATAGATAAAGAGGTGGTGTGTATCGATTTGAAAGTCCTTAGTTTTTTCCAAAATCTGTCGGAGTGTGAACATTTGATCGACGGTTGATTTGCCGGGCCTAAAACCACACTGATAGGGGTCGTTGACAAACGGTTTTAAGCGATCACACAGTCCCGCTTCGCATACTCTCTCTTTTTCCTTCTGTCCTGAGAAGTAGGCGTTCCTCCCTTCATTTTTGGCCCTAGAACTCCCGGGCTGCTCTCTCAGCAGCTCTAGTTCTAGTCTGGAGCATTGCTTGGTAGGCCTCATTCTTAGCTGTATGCGCCAGCCTACAGCACAGAACCAGGGGTTTCGTTGTGGTGGCCTAGTGAAACCCAGCACATCAATAGTGGCACTCCTGATGGGAATTTGGCAGTGTTTCCACTGGTCCTCTACAGATGATGCTTGTGGGGGGCTTGCTGAGAGTTTAAGAGATACGTGGTCTGAAAAAGTTCTGGCTATCTTTTGCGATTTTAGCTTCGCGACGTTAGATCGTTTTACAGCATCCGCTTGTCGTTGTGGCGTCATGAATATCCGCGTACGTACTTGAGCTACCTCCAAGTATTGATCCGAGTCTATGTTGGCGTCTATCGCAACATGATCAATCTGGTGGATGGTTCGTTGATCCGGAGACCGCCAGTTCCTTTTGTGTATATTGAGGTGTCGGAATCGAGTGCTTGCTATGATGACATTTCGCCCCGCCGCGAAATCAATCAGCCTGAGTCCGTTACCGGAAGTGTTGTCGTGCAGGCTGTGTCCTCCGACTATCGAACCAAAGATGCCCTCCTTTCCGATCTTGGCGTTGAAGTAGCCAAGAATAATCTTGACGTCGTACTTAGGGCACCTATCATAAGTATCCTCGAGGAGATCATAGAATTCTTCCTTGGCTGAGTCATCTTTTTGTTTAGTTGGAGCATGAGCACAGATCAACGTGATGTTTTTGAACTTTGCTTTGATGCGGATTGTGACCAGGCGCTCGCTTACATTTCTGAAGCCTAAGACTTCTTGCCTAAGTCTTCCCCTTACCACAAAACTATAACCAAAGAGCCGCTGACCCTGCTCCTTGCAGCACTCACCGAAGTAGATGTTACACGAATTCATGCTTTGTATGCCCTCTCCATCCCATCGCACTTCCTGAATGGCTGTTACATCGGCCCTTAGCATATCCAGGTTATCCACTAATTGTTCGGCTGCACGTGGCCTGTATACAGTCCGGAGACAGACATTCCACGTGCAGATCCGAAATTCATTGTCCTTGTTTCGTTTGCTGGGGTCGTCAACATTAAAATCATCCGTATCCGAGGCTTGTTGTCGTTTCGGAACCGACACTTTTTTCGTGGTAAGGAAGTTACCCCGATGCACAACCCCCTAGCCTGGAGGACCAGATCCTTATTATAAATCCAACGATGGGGAGCCGGACAAACCACTTCTTATAGGTCTGAGCTACGAATACGGCGTAGTAGCCCATATAACCCATATAAGATGTTTACTAAGTAGTTCAACTTGACTGGAACTGTAGACGCCACCGTTGATTCCATCTGGGGAATTCTTCCGCTGCCGCCTGGATGAAGGAGAAGTGCCTTTGTGAAAACAATCTTCCGCTTCCTTCAAATCCAAAAAACATTTAACATTTTAATAACCTTTTATTTTTAAAGCAAAAAATAATTGTATTAATTTAATAAGTATACTTAAACATTTTAATTTTTTTTTGTTTTTGTCGAAAAATTTAACCGGAGAAACTAATTGACTAATAGGGCCCCATATTTGACCCAGGCCTCCACCAACTCAAACCGCAACGCCCCTGTCCATGGATATTGTATATTAATTTCGCAAGTAATGCGACTTTATTATTCGACAGTTCCCATAGTTTTGATATTGTTTAAAAATTCATACTAATTACAGTTCATACATATTTATTAGAAAAATCTTATTAAAATCAGTGTAGATTGTAGATATCCGAAATAGCTTTTAATAGCCTTTCGTCCTAGAGTTTTGTTGAATTATTGATTATATAGGAAATTTTTAGAGAAGTTTTTTTTATTTTATCGTTTTTATTTGTCGTTTACAGTTCTTATCTTTTAAAAATAATCTGTTCAGATACTGTATCCTAAATTATAACCTTCATTTAAAAAAGAGTTGAATTTGACGTCACAAAAGCGCCAAGATGGCGACTGGGGTGTATCTAATAAGCATAGCTTAATGCTTGAATTATTAAATGAATTGATGAAAATCCATAGTAGTTCATCCAAAAAAAGATTTTAGAAGTACTGGTGTTAAATTCGCTTAATTCATAAGTGGAGATGATTGTCTAGAGAATAAAAATAAGTACTTAAAGATGATTTCTCCTTAAAACAAAAAAAAAAAATGCTTCAAATATTCAATTAATCCCAAACCAAAATCAAACATTTAGTAGAGGTTAGAGTATTAATCAAAGTTAAAAGGTTTCTATTTTGAGAAAAAGTAATGCACAGTAACTGCAATCAATTTTAATTGCATGACGTGGTGGTATTAAGTAACACTTTGATTCTTCCTCACGTCAAATCAAAAACATTCACAAAAATGACTGCAATTTCATTCTTTGTAATATGCTCGTGATTCAGAAGCTATTTTTCACTGATGGTTGCGCATTCAATATGTTGGTCTTAAGCTTAACGGTTGTAATTGTTCTTCAAGGATCTTTTGCACAAGCCAAGCCTATCTTACCGGAAGCAATTAAATTCGCAGTTTCCAGCTCATTCAATAAAACTGCAAACCTGTTACATGTGGCCATTGAAAGTGACTACGATGAGAACACCATAGGGTTTCTTGACTTAGTTGACAATCTGCTGGTTAAAAATTATTGGTCATTTGGTATTCAAATTGATGTCAATAATAATCTGTGAGTGACCATAATTTATGGTTTATCGATTCGTACGAAGCTTTTCGGTGAGTAGTCCAAACAATTTAACTTTACACCACAAACGAGGCTAATTTTTTGTTTTAAGGCGCCTTTTACCATGGATCGCAAATTATCACAGGGACTCACAGCTTTTTTATTTCATTGTTCTAAAATGCTCTAATACCGATGACCACTTGTATGTGACACAGAAAATCTTCTCAGATTTCTTAAAGCTGATGATAGCAAATGTCAATGTTATGATCGAGACTGCTTCTGGGGAAGTTTCGTTTTATACCTTCTACCCGTATCAGGAACTCGCATGCCGATCAGCGAAACCTGTTATGATATTCGAGTTTAATAAAAAAACAATGCAACACTCTAACGTTTCGTTTTTTCCGCCCAAGGCTAACAACTTTCATGGATGTCCTCTTCGAATGAAAACCAGAAACCCTCTACTTCTCAATTCGGAAAACCTTGAGATATATCAAATAGAAACTATTATTGTCAATGAGATGGCATCTAGACTGAATCTTTTGACTGAATTGATATGATATTTTCGGTTTGTATTCAAGCAGTGCTAAAAGAAACCATTTTCTTTCAAAGAGTGTACCATACATATTGTTGCCTGTTGTAATTGCTTTTCGATATCGCCCTCACGCTCTTCAAAGATATATTTGGCTTATCATTTCGTTTGATTCTTCAACATGGACCTGCATTTTCTTGTCCTTAACAATTATAACGGGATGCATATTTTATGTCAAAAAAACAAAAAGATTTTTGAGCCTTGTGCAGCTTCAGCACGTTGGACTGATCGACATATTGGCCGTTTCCATTGGAGGATCAGTCGGTCACTTGCCAAAAAAAAACTGTCTGCGGTTTACATTTGTTGTACTGAGTTTGGGAGCTTTGGTTCTTCGCACAGCATATTTGGGTAAACTATTTGACGCATATCGTGGAATAAGCATGGAACAACAACCTCGTAGTTTTAAAGATTTGTTAGCCAAAAACTACACAATTTATGCACACGCCTTTTATTCATCAATAATTAATCAGTTGATTGATATGGAAAATATTCGTTTTAAAGAACTAATTGATCGAGAGTATAAAACTATTGTTTCCGACAAGAAAACTGCAATTTTCACATCATTCTTATATATTCATTCATTTTCAACTCAGAAGGAACGTAGAGATTGGATCATTAAAACAGTTTTTGGAGAACAAATATGTATTTTCTTCGGACAACACTCAATCATTCTCCCGCAAGTCAATGACATTATTGAGAGATTGGAGGAGGCTGGTATCTTACATCATTTGAGGAAAAACTATGAAAATATAAATAATATTGCATCTTCATCGAAGGAAATTGAGAATGACCAAATACCTTTAGATTTTGAAAGGTTTTCGTTTGCATTTTACTTGTTTATTGGGTTGAATGCATTTGCATGCTTAGTTTTTGCTTTGGAGTTACTGTGGGATAAAATAATGAGGTTGTTTTTTTAAAACAAAATCAATCATTTCTCATACGAATAATGATCAACTTTGAAATTGAGGAATTATGGAAACTTTTACTAAAATATTTATGTTGTAAGATTTTTTTCTCAGGCTTCGTAAAATGATGTGTTGCCTTTAAGTATTTAAGCACTTTATTAGCACTATTATGTACCTTTACCCATATTTGCAAAATAAAAACAATTTATTGCACTATGAATGGATTTATCAAACATCTTTGAAATATTCTAATAGAGCAAGTTGAAATCTACAATCAGAGGTTCATCGTGAGTGCATGTTTAAGTATTTTTAGTAGAATAAAGCAAACTAATAGAACGTTCTCACTGAATGAAATCGCGCTATTTTGGACTAGTTTTTCGAAATCATCTTCAAAATTGCATAATCTCCAATACAATGACGCAATTTCAAAATCATCTCAAAATAACAACAAAATCGCGTTTTATAACAGTATAACAATTATTTCCCAATAAAGTGAACGAACAGAACTACAAAAAATGAGAAAAAATGGTAGGCGCCAGTTATAGCTTTCATTGAAAACCATCATGGAAAATTTTGTCTTTCCATTTTGAGGCACTTATAGAAAGAAAGTTGATTGCATTTTGGTATCAAAATGAAGGGAATTATTCAGTGAATGTTGCTCGTCAAAAAAATATTTAATATATTTAAAAACTTTCTTTTAAAATCAATTTTATTATTTCAATGATCAAAATGGTTTCCAATTTAAGCTGTCAGACGAAATTGTTTCATTTTTAGTTTGAACACTGCGTAATTTTGAAATTGAGTTCTAAAAATTTTGCAATTTCAGGCTCAGCGGGAACCTACTATTAAACCACAACGTGCTATAGACAGTATCTAACTAATTCATTGAAGGTTCTTAAGTCAAGTTATAAAATGTTTACATAATGAAACTGATCGAGACCAAGTAGTAAGAAAATCACAATTAAGAATAACGGCCATATTATTCACTCAATACATCTAGATTAAAACTTAAATCTGGATGTAAATCATACAAATTCAATGTAAATTCGTCTGGATTTAAGTTTAAATTTGGATGTACCGAGTGAATAATATGGCGGTAAGAGAGTTAGCAAATTTAATGTTAAACAATAAACCGGACTTGAGATATGTACGTATATCGTGAACCCAGGTTCAACTTCAACACTGTATACTTTATACAGCTTGATTGCAGATCAAGCCAAATTTAACTGAACTCGAGTAAAGGCCAGTTGCTTAGTAAAATCGTGGTTCAAATGTTGATTCGATGTTCAGCCATATTAAATCACCGATTTCAGTAAATTATGTTTAGCGATTGTTTAAGCGTTTCTTTTTTCTACTACCAACTAATTTTAACCTTAGACCATGGTCGAACCTCAGTAAATCCTTCGAAATCGGAGAGCTAAGATTGCTGAATGGATCAAGATTTTTGCTAAGATCGATTACATCATCGCTCATCAGTCATCAGGATGGTTGTGAAGCGATAAACATAAATGTTCAACCAGAAAAAGTCTTGAAATATTCTTTCCTGCTTTTGTAACTTTATTCCCCCTTCATTTCTATGATAGAGTTGTAGAGCAATAGATCGTGTTTAAAAATGGTGGATATAATTCAAGTTCACGTTTTAAGGTAGATAATTTTTGTTTTGTTATTCATAATGTTGACCCAATGAATACTTAATCCAAGTTTTTAACATCGTCATTATGAACATTTTCGGTTGCAAACTAACTACATAATTAAATTTCCTTACTCATAATCGTCTGTCTAATACAGATACGCCTCCCTTTTTAGAAAGCGAGGGCAACAAATTAACTCAAAAAGAATAAGAACTATCGAAAAAAAGCCAAACAAAGGTGCCTAGGCTACGGTGTGCTAGCTTAAATTCATTGCTTGTGTTCTTTTGTTACTTTAAATTAATCCGGTAATATCTGCGATAAAATCAAAAAAAAATTATAATTGTGATTTGTTCATAAATTGTTGCGATGCAACATTGCATTGTCAATTTTTGAAAATAAGATGCAAAACGCCGCCGGAAAAAGAAATAAAAACATCGATGCATACATTTTTATATCGCTGTATACCTCCTACCTACTATTGCCTAAATTGGAAGCCCATGAAAAATCACAGCAAATACATTGACGTAGACTAACTTTTTGTGGGAGTTAACTACGCAAAATGGGTTCGATGTTTTAAGTTTTGGCTCCTCCCCTCCCACTATGCGATGTTTTTGTGCATATAGTCCGGGAGGCGACCGTAAGATTACCTACCTCATCGGGGCAATACGAAATTCAACTCCTATTTGATAAAACATGGCTCGACATTTACAAATATGGTGGGCGGACAAACATTTGTTGGGCCGTTTGGGCAGAAAATGGCCATTTCCGGTATCGGTTTTTGATGTAATCTTATACCATAAGGGCAATAAAAAGTCTTAATGGAATTATATAGAGTTTTTGTAGTAGATGTCAAAACTTTTGGGCGGGCAGAAAAAATCCGGGCCTTTCAGCTAGTCCGCCGTAGCGAAAACCCATTTTTTTTATGTAACTGGCTGAACAGAATGGTGACGCAGACGGAAACGGAGACGGAGCCGGAATAGCTGTCAAAATATTGAATACACGCAAATTCAATGTTGCGAACACAACGGAACGTAGACGCATACGGAGACGCAGACGCAGACGGAAGAGTTCACCAACTTTTAACTTTTGACGTACGGCACTTTTGACGTTTCAATTTGTATGAAGAAAAAAAACAACTTTTTGGGTCGGAAAAAAATATTGTGGTTATTTGTATCGCGAAAAAAATTATTTATTAAAAGGAAAATTATTGGAAACAAAAAATGTGAATTCTGAGCTTGTACACAATAATATTCTTCTGTTTTTCTTCAAAATACTTTCAAAGCTGTACAGCTCTATTGTGGACATGTAAAAAAAATAACGTACGACACTTTTTGACAGCTCTTCCAGTTCCGTCTGCGTCTTCAGTTCCGTCATTCTATTCTGTTCAGCCAGTAAATCTACCTCATCGGGGCAATGGACAAATGGGGTATCAAATGAAAGCTTAGACTGTCTCCTTTATAAATCCAATGGGCGGACAAACTTTACTTGGGCCTTTCCGCTTGTCCGCCACTTTTAACCAAAAAAAGTCATTAAATTACCTTAATTTATTTATGCTTCAAATCTATTTAATTGATGCTAAATCACTATGAAAATGCTTATAAAAGACTGCCTTATGTTCCTTTTTTATTTAAATATATAATTTGTGTTCAAAAAAGTCAACCATAATTTTTTGTCTAAACATTTTTTAGTTTTCACACAAAAAACAAGGTTTTGTATTTTTAAAATATCTTCCCCATAGGAACCAGTAGATAAATATAGATAAATGGGGTATCAAATGAAAGGTTAGACTGTCTACTTTATTAATCCAGTGGGCGGACAAACTTTACTTGGGCCTTTTTTCTTGTCCGCCACTTTTAACCAAAACAAGTCATTAAAATACCTTAATTTATTTATGCTTCAAATCAGCTTAAGTGATGCGAAATTACTTTGAAAATGCTTAAAAATGACTGCCTTAAGTTCTTTATATTAAAATATATAACTTGTGTTTTAATGCTTCGTCCAAACAATTTTTAGTTTTTACAAAAAAGAAAACATATTTTAAATAAATAAAATATCTTTTTTATAGAGACAATACATAAATGGGGTATCAAATGAAAGGTTAGACTGTCTACTTTATTAATCCAGTAGGCGGACAAACTTTACTTGGGCCTTTCCGCTTGTCCGCCACTTTTTACTAAAACAAAGTTATTGAATTACCTTAATATTCGAACTTTAGAACATTTTTATGCTTTTACACATAAAAAAAACAAGGTTTTGTATATTAAAAATACTCTTCGTCAATTTCAAGCATTTTAAATGTGTTTGGTGTAAATATGTGTTACGCAATAATGTTATAAATTAAACTAAGCAAACACACAACTTGTTTTAAGAATTAAATGGTTTGTAAATAATAAAAATTCTTTAGATCATGTAAGTGCCCTTTTACTATTGGAATTATAAATGCTTCAATTTTCCGTTAACTTGAACTACATAATTCCTCAAGTTACAACCAAAGCTTTTCATCATTATAGAGATCTAATTATTATAAGAAAGTCAGTTTTGAGGAAACTATTACAGTCCAACTAATCTATAAAGCCAAATTATAATAATTAATCGGATTTATAATTAATAAGTTACTTTTATTTAAATCAAAGTTTACAAATTTCTGTTTGAATTTTTGTTGTTTCTTGGGTTATCACTATCAAAGAATATTATTTTAATTATGAATTCTGAAATGAAAAAGTGTTTTATTTGCGCAGAGTCTCATAAAGTTAATAATTTTACAGACGAAATATTAAAAAAATGCATTAACATTACATCAATTCGCAAGAGTAAAGGCTTTAAATATGGAGATGTTGAACTATCACTTGAATCATCAGCTGTTTTCGGTTATCATTCAAATTGTTATCGTAAAATTAATTTAAAACGAAATTACATCCACGAAACAAAAGAAAAATCACAAAAACAAATGAAGATATTACCCGTTGAGTTAAATGTAAGTACCTACCCTTATGTGCAGCTCTTTACATAGTTTTGTTTTCGTCTATGATCAAAGTGATGAAAGACCTTGAAATTTTGTATTATTTTATATCCAGGGCCGGATTCAAGGTTGTGGTAGCCCGGAACAAAGGAAAAAGTAAAGGAACTTTCAAATAATAAATATGTATTGAAGATTTTTTCTATACCTTGTGTAAACTACTGCTCGCGCATGTTTTTAAGATATGCTTCAAATAAGTCTTATACAAAAAAATTTGTATAGCTATACCATTTTTAAATCAGCGGTTTGTGCAGGACCTCAACATATGAGCCCCTGGGTCTTTCGCCTCCACCCCCCTCCCCCCCCCCCCCACTTTCATTTCAGAATTCATAATTAAAATAATATTCTTTGATAGTGATAACCCAAGAAACAACAAAAATTCAAACAGAAATTTGTAAACTTTGATTTAAATAAAAGTAACTTATTAATTATAAATCCGATTAATTATTATAATTTGGCTTTATAGATTAGTTGGACTGTAATAGTTTCCTCAAAACTGACTTTCTTATAATAATTAGATCTCTATAATGATGAAAAGCTTTGGTTGTAACTTGAGGAATTATGTAGTTCAAGTTAACGGAAAATTTAAGCATTTATAATTCCAATAGTAAAAGGGCACTTACATGATCTAAAGAATTTTTATTATTTACAAACCATTTAATTCTTAAAACAAGTTGTGTGTTTGCTTAGTTTAATTTATAACATTATTGCGTAACACATATTTACCCCAAACACATTTAAAATGCTTGAAATTGACGAAGAGTATTTTTAATATACAAAACCTTGTTTTTTTTATGTGTAAAAGCATAAAAATGTTCTAAAGTTCGAATATTAAGGTAATTCAATAACTTTGTTTTAGTAAAAAGTGGCGGACAAGCGGAAAGGCCCAAGTAAAGTTTGTCCGCCTACTGGATTAATAAAGTAGACAGTCTAACCTTTCATTTGATACCCCATTTATGTATTGTCTCTATAAAAAAGATATTTTATTTATTTAAAATATGTTTTCTTTTTTGTAAAAACTAAAAATTGTTTGGACGAAGCATTAAAACACAAGTTATATATTTTAATATAAAGAACTTAAGGCAGTCATTTTTAAGCATTTTCAAAGTAATTTCGCATCACTTAAGCTGATTTGAAGCATAAATAAATTAAGGTATTTTAATGACTTGTTTTGGTTAAAAGTGGCGGACAAGAAAAAAGGCCCAAGTAAAGTTTGTCCGCCCACTGGATTAATAAAGTAGACAGTCTAACCTTTCATTTGATACCCCATTTATCTATATTTATCTACTGGTTCCTATGGGGAAGATATTTTAAAAATACAAAACCTTGTTTTTTGTGTGAAAACTAAAAAATGTTTAGACAAAAAATTATGGTTGACTTTTTTGAACACAAATTATATATTTAAATAAAAAAGGAACATAAGGCAGTCTTTTATAAGCATTTTCATAGTGATTTAGCATCAATTAAATAGATTTGAAGCATAAATAAATTAAGGTAATTTAATGACTTTTTTTGGTTAAAAGTGGCGGACAAGCGGAAAGGCCCAAGTAAAGTTTGTCCGCCCATTGGATTTATAAAGGAGACAGTCTAAGCTTTCATTTGATACCCCATTTGTCCATTGCCCCGATGAGGTAGATTTACTGGCTGAACAGAATAGAATGACGGAACTGAAGACGCAGACGGAACTGGAAGAGCTGTCAAAAAGTGTCGTACGTTATTTTTTTTACATGTCCACAATGGAGCTGTACAGCTTTGAAAGTATTTTGAAGAAAAACAGAAGAATATTATTGTGTACAAGCTCAGAATTCACATTTTTTGTTTCCAATAATTTTCCTTTTAATAAATAATTTTTTTCGCGATACAAATAACCACAATATTTTTTTCCGACCCAAAAAGTTGTTTTTTTTCTTCATACAAATTGAAACGTCAAAAGTGCCGTACGTCAAAAGTTAAAAGTTGGTGAACTCTTCCGTCTGCGTCTGCGTCTCCGTATGCGTCTACGTTCCGTTGTGTTCGCAACATTGAATTTGCGTGTATTCAATATTTTGACAGCTATTCCGGCTCCGTTTCCGTCTGCGTCACCATTCTGTTCAGCCAGTTACATAAAAAAAATGGGTTTTCGCTACGGGGGACTAGCTGAAAGGCCCGGATTTTTTCTGCCCGCCCAAAAGTTTTGACATCTACTACAAAAACTCTATATAATTCCATTAAGACTTTTTATTGCCCTTATGGTATAAGATTACATCAAAAACCGATACCGGAAATGGCCATTTTCTGCCCAAACGGCCCAACAAATGTTTGTCCGCCCACAATATTTGTAAACGTCGAGCCATGTTTTATCAAATAGGAGTTGAATTTCGTATTGCCCCGATGAGGTAGGTAATCTTACGGTCGCCTCCCATACTAATAGTAAAGCAGCGGCTGACGATCGATTGATGGAGATTAGAGGTGCGAGGTGATTCTGTGGTTAGCTTTAGCATAGAAGATGACTAGTGGACATCCAAGTACCTCTATAATTCAATGATCTATAGCTGGACCAAAAGCGGAATCAGCTGATATACCGAGATGTTGTTAAGGCAATAATAATGTATGAAAACCATTCCCGAGTCATCAAAACGTTAAATTTGAATTTGAATCAATTAAAAAGGGAGTTATTTTATTTCAAAAGAAAACTTTAATTTTCGTTCGTTTGACAACAGTGCGCAATTCAAGTTGCATAACACTTACTACCCGGTTGATTTTGTGCGATCTTTTTTTTTGGATTCCATCGGATATCTCGTGGTTTGAATCCGCGACAGTTTGATCGCGGAGGATACAATCGTTTTAATTTTTTTTATGCTTTTGTCCTTGCGGCAAACAATAATCATTTTGGTAGCCAAGATATTTTCCCAAAATGACCCTATAACAATTTTCAATGTTAAAAACGTCTTCAAAAATAAATAAAAGAAATATAAGTGAGCGACAATATTTATTGCAAACAAATTTATTAATTTATTACATAGAGCCAATAAACAATTAACATTTTAGTGAAAGTTTCCATAATTCCTTAAATTCAAAGTCGATTATACGTGTGACTGATGATAATGAATTATTTTGTTTTGAGGAAAAACCTTAATCTTATTTTATGCCACAGTAACTCCATAGCAAAAACTAAGCATGCAAATGCATTCAATCCAATAAACAAGTAAAATGCAAACGAAAACCTTTCAAAATCTAAAGGTATTTGGTCATTCTCAATTTCCTTCGATGAAGATGCAATATTATTTATATTTTCATAGTTTTTTCTGAAATGATGTAAGATACCAGCCTCCTCTAATCTCTCAATAATTTCATTGACTTTTGGGAGAACGATTGAGTGTTGCCCGAAGAACATACATATTTGGTTTTGAAAGACTCTGTCTATGATCCAATATCTACGTTCCTTTGCAGTTGAATACGTATAAATAAATAAGAATGATGTGAAAATTGAGGACTTCTTGCCAAGGTAGGAAAAAATAATTGTATGGTCTTTTTCATCTAAACTTTTATAACGAATCTTTTCCATATCAATCAACTCATTTATAAATGATGCATAGTAGTTGTGGGCATAAATTGTATAGTTCTCGGCTAATAACTCTTTAAATCGGTGAGGTTGTTGTTCCATGCTTATTCCACGATATGCGTCAAATAGTTTACCCAAATAGGCTGTGCGAAGAACCAAAGCTCCTAAACTCAGTACAATAAAAGTAAACCGCAGACAATTTTTTTTGGGCAAGTGACCGACTGATCCTCCAATGGAAACGGACAATATGTCGATCAGTCCAACGTGCTATAGCTGCACAAGGCTCGAAAATCTTTTATTTTTTTTTACATAAAATGTGCATCCAGTTATAATTGTTAAAGACAAGAAAATGCAGGTCCATGTTGAAGAATCAAACGAAATTATAAGCCAAATATATCTTTGAAGAGCGTGAGGGCGATATCGAACAGCAGTTACAACAGGCACCAATATGTACGGTGCACTCTTTGAAAGAAAATGGTTTCTCTTGGCAGTATTTGAATGCAAATCAAAAACCATATCAATTTTTCCGTTTTCCAGCTGCGTAAAATAAGAATATTATTAATTAATATTTTTTGACAAAAATTAGGTTACAAACCATTTGATGAAGTCCACTAGAATTTTCATTGAGCAAAATCTCCTCTGAATATGATGAGGGGATGATGTCATAAGTGAGATTGAATCTAGATGCCATCTCATTGACAATAACAGTTTCTATACGAAATATCTCAAGGTTTTCTGCATGCGGAAGTAGAGGGTTTTTGGTTTTTATTCGAAGAGGGCATCCATGAAAGTTGTTAGTCTTGGGTGGAAAAAACGAAACGTCATAGTGTGGCATTTTTTCTTGATTAATCTGGAATATCATAACAGGTTGTGCTGATCGACATGCGAGTTCCTGATACGGGTAGAAGGTATAAAACGAAACTTCCCCAGAAGCAGTCTCGATCATAACATTGACATTTGCTATCATCAGCTTTAAGAAATCTGAGAAGATTTTCTGTGTCACATACAAGTGGTCATCGGTATTAGAGCATTTTAGAACAATGAAATAAAAAAGCTGTGAGTCCCTGTGATAATTTCCGATCCATGGTAAAAGACGCCTTAAAACAAAAAGTTAGCCTCGTTTGTGGTTTAAAGTTGTTTACTCACCGAAAAGCTTCGTACGAATCGATAAACCATAGATTATGGTCACTCACAGATTGCCCGTCTTTATTGTTGACATAAATTTGAATACCAAGTGACCAATAATTTTTAACCAGAAGATTGTCAACTACGTCAAGAAACCCTATTGCGTTCTCATCGTAGTCACTTTCAATGGCCACGTGTAACAGATCTGCAGTTTTATTGAATGAGCTGGAAACTGCTAATTTAACTGCTTCCGGTAGGAGTGACTTGGCTTGTCCATTAAGAAATCCTTGAAGGAAAATTAAAACTGTCAAGCGAAACACCTTCATATTGAATGTGCAGCTAGTGAAAGAAAACTGCTAACTCAAGCTAGAGAATAAAATTGCAGTCATCATTTTGGTAATTTTTGTTGATTTTATGTGAAGAAGAATCAAAGTTTTACTTAATACCACCACGTCATGCAATTATAATTGATTGCATTAACACTGTATTTTGCTTTTTCTGGAAATAGAAACCTTTTAACTTTAATGCGCTAATAACAAATTAATATTAATTAGAGACGTAACACCTTAATTGATTTCACAATTTTTTTACTTTTAACACACGCAATAAATAAATAAAGAACGAGTTAAAAGGAGTACCTTGAATGCATTTCGGAATAATTCATTCCATCATCAGCATCACGACTAAATCGAAAAGCTAAAGTGCGTGTTTGGATATGCTTTGTTGTGGGTGGTGTTATCGTAGACGAGAGAACAAGATCGACTATATTCCCGTTGTCTAAGTTTATAGAGTTTCGGTCTTGTTGGATGTAAAAACTCTCATATGCATCAAGCTTTCGGTCATCAGTAATTTCTTTCAAAAGCTTTACATTATTTATGTCCACACTTATGTAAGTTCTGTGTTCTTTGAACCGCGATAGGACATTTCTTTTTGTTTGGCCTTTTTAGCTACTTGTTTCGCTTTTTCAGAACGATTATTTAACACCGAACATGAATACGGAATTAAATACGGAATACAAATTTATGTACAAGAAATTATCGGAAGTTGAATTAAAAGCATATTCCTTACATTTAGAGATAACTCGTGATTTACATCATTGTGAAAGAGATGAGTGGAATGAGTTTGAGTGCATTTTAATAAACAGTATTGACAAATTGGTGTATGAAAAAAGAAAAAAATAACGCAGAAAGTTGACGAAGTTAATAAAAAACTCAAAACGGTGTGATCGCGTTATGCCAGAAAATATACCAGATTTTGTCATTAATCAATCGAGTGAAAATTTCTGTGAAGAAGAATTAGCTCTTTTAAATAAGGGGTTGAAATACACTCCAATGCACAAAAAGCCACAGTTAATACCAGTTGTTATGGACATTGAAACGGTTTTAAAAACAAAAATGAATTCAGTGAAAGACGACATAAGAAGAACGGTTTCAAATGTGTTGGATAATATTCCTTCAACACAAAAAATCAAATCGAATGAGTTTGAAATAGTCAAAAATCTACGTGATAAAAATTGTGTGTATGTTAAAGCAGACAAGGGCAATAAAATTGTGATTATAAATAAAAATGAATTTGAAAATAGATTATTGAGTCTAATTAATGAATGCAATTACAAACAAGTTCAAAAATCACCACTTCCTAAAAAGATTCGAGAAATAGATGTGTTAAGAAAAGATATAAGTGTAGTGTTCGGTCAACGATTAAATCGGGTTTTAAAAGTTTCGAATCCAATTGTAGCAAAATTATACGGGTTGCCTAAAATACACAAACAAGGAAATAAAATGAGACCCATTGTGTCGAATATAAATGCACCTTGTTATAAAATTGCAAAATGGTTAGTGAGTGAAGTTAAAAAATTGCCACCGATTGTGAGTTTGTCGGTTAAAAATACATACGATTTTGCGGAAAAAATAAAACATATTCAAATAAAAGAAAACGAATGTGGTTTCTTTCGATGTATGTTCTCTGTTCCCAAATATTCCCGTTGATATAGTTCTTGAAAAATTTGAAAAATATTTAATACCAACAAAAAACGGCTTTATATCCGAGCTGCAAAAACCTGTATGAACCACAGTTTTTTTAAATTCCGGAATTCGTTTTACTTAATCGAAAAGGGCACAAACATGGGAAATCCACTAAGCCCATTAATAAGTGAATTATTTATGGCTTATTTTGAGCTAAGTTTAAAAGAAAAACAGTTATTGCCAAAAATATGGTATCGGTACGTGGATGATGTGTTTGCCGTAGTAGAGAGATCCGAAATCGAAAACGTGTTAAATTTGCTAAATGCTCAATTTGAATCTATAAAATTTACTCACGAAATTGAAAAAACAAGATAAACTAGCTTTTCTTGATTTGGAATTAAAAAGAACGAATAACAAAGTCGAAATAGCTATTTATCGTAAGCCAACTAGTACGTACAGAACAATAACTAACGATTCAAATTGTTGCATACAGCACAAACATGCAGCCTTTCACGCTATGGTGCATCGATTATGTAGTTTAGAACTCTCAGCAATGAACTACATGAACGAATGTAAAACAATAAAGCAAATTGCAAAAATAAATGGCTACAACGAAAATTTGATTGATCGTCTTATAAAAAAACATACTGAAAAAATAGAAAAACAAAAATCCTCTACGTTGTTTTTACAAAATCTAAATTTGGATGAACAGAATATACGAGTTGCAATTTCTTATGTGCCGATTATAACTAATAAATTAAAAACTAAATTCCGTGAATACGGTATGGATATTGTTTATACAAGCCAAAACAAACTTTCAAATTTACTGGGTACAACAAAAGACAAAACAGATAAATTAAATAAATCGGGTATTTACGCAATTAAGTGCAGTAACTGTGAATGTGTTTACTATGGCCAAACAAAAAGAAATGTCCTATCGCGGTTCAAAGAACACAGAACTTACATACGTAATAACCAACCTTACAGATCGGCATTAGCTGCACATGCATTAAGCAATAACCACCTAAGTGTGGACATAAATAATGTAAAGCTTTTGAAAGAAATTACTGATGACCGAAAGCTTGATGCATATGAGAGTTTTTACATCCAACAAGACCGAAACTCTATGAACTTAGACAACGGGAATATAGAGTCGATCTTGTTCTCTCGTCTACGATAACACCACCTACAACAAAGCATATCCAAACACACACTTTAGCTTTTCGATTTAGTCGTGATGCTGATGATGGAATGAATTATTCCGAAATGCATTCAAGGTACTCCTTTTAACTCGTTCTTTATTTATTTATTGCGTGTGTTAAAAGTAAAAAAATTGTGAAATCAATTAAGGTGTTACGTCTCTAATTAATATTAATTTGTTATTTATTGGATTTCACGTCGCTCAAAAACAAATTCTATTTTAATGCGCTAACCTCTGCTAAATGTTAGTTTTGGGTTTGGGTTTCATACATTATTTAAAGCATTTATTATTTTAATGGTTTAATTCCGTTTATATTTATATAGTTTAATTAAAGCATATTTTATTAAAAGTATTTTTATTCTGCTCCTCCTTTGTCAATGTAGCATTTTGTTGTTGAAAAACTTTTGCGAAATGACGTCAAAATGTACATATTACAAATATATTGGCGCAAAATTTTAAACAGCCTGATGTTAAGGTATTAACATGATACTACTTAACAATTGCCTAACTTTAAAACTCTTTAATAAAATATTCTTAGTTTTAAACATTTTCTAGCTAGTATCATACCAAATCTATTTTTCTAGCTGAACACGCTTAAACCAGTGGCAGTCCAACCCATTTTTTGCAATTGTAGCTGCCAAATTGAAACTTGGATTTAGTATGATACTTAAAAGATAAAATAGGCATTTGGCGATTTTAACTTTAGTAAAATGTTAAAAAGCTAATATGATCCTAACTCGTTTAAAATTTGGAAAAGCCTGTTTTTAACCTAGCATCGTACTAAAATGCTTTAACATCATACTAAATCGTCGAAAATTTTGCGCCATTTTCATTTATACCACAAAATGTTCTGTTCAGCGATGAGGTTCAATTTTTGTTGATCACTAATCGGTGTGCTGAAATAGATCGTTTGTTGGGTTCATAAAATTTTTGTTGTTGTGCGTTTTAACATTGATGGTTTTGAGAGAGTTATGGTGTTACCAAAATTAACACCAGCATATAGGGGGATAACTACAAACATTTTGGTTGGTAATATTACCAATGAAATTACCGAAATTATTGAAATGAAAGCATGAATTGAGAATATGAAAAATGAACTCCAGCGGAGCGTATAAGAGGACAGCTATCAAATTTTTTGTTGGAGTTACAAAAAAATTACCAAAATGATTCAAATAAAGTGAACTTAAGCGATGAATGAAAACGAATTGTTAAAAAAATACATAAAATTCAAGATTATGCACCTATCAAAGAAAAGAAGGTAAAGTTGTTTATTTCATTGAAATTTTACAAAATTTTGGCCGATGCTTGCATTTTGTATAGCACAAAATTTTTTTTAATGGATCTGTAGGCGGGAATAGTATGAGTGTAAAAAGAGTTTTCGGTTTGGAAAAATTAATTAAAAAATCTACGGCTGACCAATTTCTAAAAATGCCTGACCTTTTATAAAGATTAAATAACCTTTCATATATACACTTTTTTTTCGAATATCCCATAAATGAGGTGCTACAAATCACTATGACCTTCAAAAAATTAGAAAAAAAAATTATTTAAAAATATGTAGGTATGCCTGACCATACCTATACTACCTGACCTTTTATCCCTATTCCAATGGCCCTTCAAGTGGTATACTTTTCTTACGAATATCCCATTAATGATATGCCAAAATGAGCATTTTTTTTGGCTAGAAATAATACCTGAGTCATAACCTTTATTTTGGCTTATAATAAAACAAAACAAAATTTACAATTCAAATCTTCAATGATCGTTTTCGATGGAAGCTATTGCTGGCGCCTAAGCATGCCCAATTTCTGGAACAACCTGACCTTTAATGACTGACCTTTTAGATTGCATACTTTTTTGGGAATATCTCATACACGGGGAATGGGGTACTAAGATCCCACAGCCAATAATATACTGGGACTAAACTAAATACAAACATTTTTACTCTCATCATGCGTTCTTTATTATTCTTTTAAACATTTCTCACTTTTACATAAAGTTGTAATTGAAATAAACTTTTCATACAGTTAAATGAATAATCATTCGCCATGATGAGTTGTACCGTGTGATGAGCTAGGTTGTGATGAGTTGGGTCATGTTCAGCTGCAACATTATGAATTGGATATGAAGAGTTGTTATGACGTCACTAAAAATAATAAACCAAATTATTTCTAGAAGCCGTGATAGTAGTTGTCCTATAATGACTTCTTTATTGATTGTTTTATTTTAAAATGAATTGAAGTGAGTTTTTAGTGTCCCCATTTTGTTTTTTTTTTTTGTTTTTTTTTTTCAATCAGATTATACAGAATATACTTCCGGATTCATTCTTTCTTTTGAAAATCTGTTCCACAACAGTTCCACAACAAAAACAAAACTCGCAAATGCATTTATCGTGCCAAATAAGTAAAATGTAAATGCAAACCGTTCCAGAACCAAAGGTATTGGCTTCAGTATTTTATCTTCCAACGATAAAGTATTTTGATCGACATTCTCATAATTTCTTCTAACATGATGCAATATACCAGCTTCTTCCATTCTCATAATTATTTCATTTACCCTTGGTACAATGATTGAGTGTTGCGGGAAAAACATGCAGTACTGTTGTCTCAATACCGTTTTCAAGATCATATCTCTTCGTTGCTTGGCGGTGTAAAATGTGTAAATGTATACAAACGAAACTACGAATGCATTTCTTTTGCCAGCATCAGATAGAGCATTGAAACTACCCTGATACGGCTCTAAATCTTCGTAACGAATATTCTGTAAACCAATGAGGTCATCAATGATTGGTATGTATAAATTATGAGCATAAATTGTATAGTTCTCAGCTAATAGCTCTTGGACGCTACGAGGTGATTTGATAATTGTACATCCACGATATGCATCGAAAAGTTTTCCCAGATAGGCTGATCTAAGGATAAGGGCTCCCAAGCTCAAAATTAAAAAAGCAAATCGAAGAGAACTTTTTTTGGGCAAGTGTTCCACTGATGCTCCTATAGTGACGGACAATATCTCAAGCCCTCCTGAGTTTCCCAGAAGGAAAATTCTTACAAACTTCTTACTTTTTCTAATTAAAATCATACATCCAGTGGTTAGAAATAAGAAACCAAAAACCCATTTCCATGTTGTTGAATTGAAGGGAACAAAGAGCCAAACCAGTGTGCGAAGTCGATCGGGCCGACGTTGAAGAGCAATTACCAGCCAAGACAAAAAATATGTTACGCTTGTCGAGTAAATATGTTTTCCCGTAGGTCCTAATGAATAAGAACCAAACATCACATCTATCTGTCCATCTACCAACTGTGTAAAATTAAAAATTCAATTATAATTTTAGGAGCTTTCAGCTAATCATATTTAAGCCCTACTTACCGATTCATAAAGCCCACTTCCATCAGTTATATTATAAATGTCGAATTTGAAATTCATTTTAACAGCAAGCTCTTTCACTATTACAAGCTCTAAAAGTGACATTTCACGGTTACTTAATTGGCTTTGTATATCGTAGTGTCCAAGGATAAGAACAAGTTCGTTTCTTGTTTTAATTCGAAGAGAACATCCATGAAAGTTGTCAACTTTTGAGGGGAAAAATGAAATCATTTCGGCATGTTTAATTGTAGCGTTATGAAGATAACGGAATATTATAAAAGGTTCTGGTGATCGGCAGGCAATTTGCTGATAAGGGTAGAATGTATAAAATAGAACTTCTCCAGAAGTGGTTTCCACGATGACGTTCAAATTCCCAAACACAAATATTAGACAATCTGAGAAAATTTTCTCCATCACATAAAAATAGTTCTCGAATTTAGAAGTTCTTAAAACTATAAAATGAAAAAGTTGCGAATCTCTATGATAGGCACGAATCCACCTTAAAAGACGCCTAAGGACAAAAAGGTATTACAATTGAAATTAATTTCATCAGGTTTAAACTATACCTACCGGAATGCTGTGTATGAATCTATGAACCACAAATTGTGATCGCTAACAGCCTGTCCAATTTCATTGTTGACATCAATTTGAATCCGAAAAGTCCAGTGTTTCTCAAGTATTCCCTGCACTGTGTCGAGAAAACTAACTGTATTCTGCTCGAAATCCGTTTCAATCACAACATGTAAGACATCAGCAGTGTTATTAAAAGAATTTGCAACTGCATATGAAACAGCTTCTGGTAGAACAGATTTAGTTTCTGCAAGAAGCACTTTATTTAAAGCTATCGAAACCAATAAACTTAAAACAAGCATATTGAATGCCCTATGGATTGACTCCTATTGAAAACTAAGCGAAAACTAGTAATTCAACTAAGCTAACTTATGTGGAATATTTCGTAGAGTAACCTTAATGGGTTTTTTTCTACACGTTTTTGCATCAGTATGTTACTTTCAATTAAGTTGCATAATTTAGTTTAGTTTAATAAAAATGATATACTCTATCAAAAAAATACTCCCTTAATAATTTCTCTACGGAACAAAGGCACAAATAAACGGAATGTAACATTAACTGTTATGCATAGCATAAGTCCATTGAAAAAAATGCTTTATAGTAACTGCTTTTTCTAACAAACATGTGGCCATTAACTTTGAAACGGTCGTAAGTCACACGATCCGATAGAACCTATCGTATCGTATGATACCGAAGTCTATTTAGATGGTCCTTACATACGACTGTGGAACTGTCTTTAGTTTTTAGTTCACCAACTTTGCATTTAGGGATTACAAACACTCATAAAAACAAAAAAAATATGAGCTTTTAATATCGGAAGCTTGTCATCCATAAGTTCTTTGAAAAATTATATATTCTTGTAAAACTCTCGCTTCTTCACTACAGGCATCATCTTTCAAAGGTCCGTCAAATTATTTGCATACGAGCGTTCGCCGCACCCACTTCTGATTATTGCCGCTTTTTTGAGCATTACGATGAAACCAATGAATATTGGTTTAACCGTCAATAAGGGCAAGACCAAATGCATCATAAAATAAGACACTTAACAACAACAACTTGGATAGAACGTTAACATAGACATCTATAACTTTGAAGTTGTAAATGACTATTTGCCTATGCTCTGCTATCAACTCAAACGACGATATTCAGCGCTGAGATATAAAATATGAGCGACTATATAGCACTTGCTCTTGTAATTAAAAACTTAAATGTATATATCTACATAATTAAAATGTAGCTTCAATAGAAAAAAATCATTAAAAACAACGGCAACACTTATATTTTTATATTTATATTTTTTTTTGGCCCAAAAAATAACGGTAGGTACTTGCCATAGGTACAACCATTTTGAAAAAAGTTATTCATCTTAAAAACGGTTCCAACGATTTTCTTTCAAGTTTTCGTGTGTTATTGGTGGTATGGTCTACATTTTGGTGAAAAAAAAATTACCAAAAACCGTTATTTACTGTAACTGCCATAGAAGCGTGAGTGAGGAACTGCTTTCTTCTCATCCTCGCAGCTTTTCTGCAGTAGTCATTGGCAAAAACGCCAAGTCGTGTGGCGTGCCTGCCTATAAGACAGTGTCCAGTTAAGACGCCTATAACGGAGCTTATGTGCGATTGCGATCTGTTTAAAGAAATCATACACTTGGTACGCTTCAGACCGAGCTTTAGCCAGATTTATTTAGTCGCTACACATGACACAAGTGGTAATGTTGTTCCACCTAAGGTTTATGCGCCTTATAGCTTCTTGATTTATCATCAGTTTGCATGTAGCGATGGGTATCGGTATACCAATATCTCTCCTATCTGTTATGAGAGGTATTGTTGTTTAACTTTTAGCGAGTTCATCGGCCTTCCAGTTCCCTGGAATGTCCCTGTGGCTCGGCACCCAACAGAGGTGAATATTGAACTGCTGCGTCATCTCCAGAAGAGATGATCGACAGTTTAGGACTGTTTTAGAATTAGCAGAGACCGAGTCCAGAGTTTTCAATGCGGCTTGGATGTCAGAGAAGATGCGTAATGCGTTTATCAGTTGTTGATAAACCGTTTTCTTTAAGCCAAAATAAAACTTCCTTGATCGCTAAGAGTTCCGCCTGGAAAACGCTACAATGATCTGAAAGACGAAATGTGAGACTTAAGTTTAGTCCATCTGAGTACACGCCTTCACCAAACCCGTTATCGGTTTTGGATCCATCAGTGTAAAAATTAACCGATTCATCATTTAAGAATGTCACATCCTCCCAGGTTGATCTGGATGGGATGGTAACTTGATAATCCTTACCGAAGTTCAATTGGAGGATGGTGTAGTCAATGTTACTTGAAAGTGATCCGAAAGAATCTAGAATAGCGGAGTGGCCAATTTTATTATTGATCCACTGTGAAGAGGCCTTAAATCGAATGGCTGTGTTTGCGGCCGTTTGTTTGCTAAAAATATCGAGGGGGATGAAATGAAACAGAATTTCTAGTGCGGCAGAAGGAGTAGTACGTAGTGCTTCACTTGTGCACAAACAGGCTGATCGTTGAACTTCCCCAAGTTTATCGCGATTGATCGCTATATCTAGAGCGGTCCACAAAACTGATACATCGTATGTAAAAATCGGTTTTATTACCGAAATGTATAACCAGTGAGTAATGCGTGGTTCAAGACCCCATTTGTTCCCAATGTCTTTTTTACACCGTCTGCATATGCAATAACTTTGTAGCTTTTCCCCTCCAGGCGCATTAGCAGTTCATTCACCACCAAGTTCCACTAGGGGCAGATAGGACACCGCCGCCTTGCGGTGTACCTCTGTTTACATATTTTCTTGTATAAAAGTCTCACAGTCTTGAATTGATAACCGTACTTGTCAGCATTTGATTAATCAGTTCACTAAGAGACCTATCTACTTTCAGAGATAACAGTGCAGAAACCATTGCAGATGTGTTGACATTGTTGAAAGCTCCTTCTATATCTAGGAACGCTACCATAGTATACTCTGTGTGATGGAGCCGTTTCCGACTTTCCTTTTTTTATATGCATGTTGGGCATTAGACAAAAGTCTCGTATCAATGCTTGAACGTAAATGAATATCTATCAGATATTCTAAAGTTTTTAGAAGGAATGATAATAGGTCTGAGATCTTTTGTGTTTACATGGGAGCATTTACCAGCTTTGGGTATAAACACAACTTTTACTTCTCTCCATAGCAGTGGAACATGGACTAGGTTTAAGCAGCCTTTGAAAATATTCTCTAGGATAGGCACAAGAATTCATTTTAAGTTCAAGTGGAATTATGCCTGGCCCTTACTCGAGTTCAGTTACATCTGACTTGATCCGCAATCAAGCTGTATACAGAGCCCGAAGTTGAACCTGCGTTCACGACATACGTACATATCTCGTGTCCGGTTTATTGTTGAACATTAAATTTGCTAACTCCTTTATTCTTAATTGTGATTTACTTACTACTTGGTCTCGATCAGTTTCATTATGTAATCTTTTTATAGAACTTGACTTAAGAACCTTCAATGAATTAGTTACTGTCTATAAGTTTTCTATGTTCTACTAATAAAAACTTAAACATGCATTCTTGATGAACCTCTGATTGTAGGTTTCAACTTGCTCTATTAGCATATTTCAAAGATGATTTATAAATCCATTCACAGTGCAATAAATTGTTTTTATATTGCAAATATGGGTAAAGGTACATAATAGTGCTAATAAAGTGCTTAAATACTTAAAGGCAAAACATCATTTTACGAAGCCCGAGAAGAAAATCTTACAACATAAATATTTTAGTAAAAGTTTCCATAATTCCTCAATTTCAAAGTTGATCATGATTGATTTTGTTTTAAAAAAACAACCTCATTATTTTATCCCACAGTAACTCCAAAGCAAAAACTAAGCATGCAAATGCATTCAACCCAATAAACAAGTAAAATGCAAACGAAAACCGTTCAAAATCTAAAGGTATTCGCTCATTCTCAATTTCCTTCGATGAAGATGCAATATTATTTATATTTTCATAGTTTTTTCTGAAATGATGTAAGATACCAGCCTCCTCCAATCTCTCAATAATGTCATTGACTTGCGGGAGAATGATTGAGTGTTGTCCGAAGAACATACATATTTGTTCTCCAAAAACTGTTTTAATGATCCAATCTCTACGTTCCTTCTGAGTTGAAAATGAATGAATATATAAGAATGATGTGAAAATTGCAGTTTTCTTGTCGGAAACAATAGTTTTATGCTCCCGATCAATTAGTTCTTTAAAACGAATATTTTCCATATCAATCAACTGATTAATTATTGATGAATAAAAGGGGTGTGCATAAATTGTGTAGTTTTTGGCTAACAACTCCTTAAAACTACGAGGTTGTTGTTCCATGCTTATTCCACGATATGCGTCAAATAGTTTACCCAAATATGCTGTGCGAAGAATCAAAGCTCCCAAACTCAGTACAACAAATGTAAACCGCAGACAGTTTTTTTTTGGCAAGTGACCGACTGATCCTCCAATGGAAACGGCCAATATGTCCATGAGTCCAACGTGCTGAAGCTGCACAAGGCTCGAAAATCTTTTTGTTTTTTTGACATAATATATGCATCCCGTTATAATTGTTAAGGACAAGAAAATGCAGGTCCATGTTGAAGAATCAAACGAAATGATAAACCAAACATATCTTTGGAGTGTGTTAGGGCGATATTGAAAAGCAATTACAACAGGCACCAATATGTATGGTGCACTCTTTGAAAGAAAATGGTTTCTTTTAGCACTGCTTGAATACAAACCGAAAACCATATCAATTTCCCCGTTTGACAGCTGCGTAAAACAAGAAAAATTTATAGTTAATAGGATCTGAAAAAAACTTGAGTGACTAACCGATTGATGAGATCCACTTGCATTTTCATTGAGCAAAAATATTTCTGATTAATTTAAGATTAAGTCTAGATGCCATCTCATTGACAATAATAGTTTCTATTTGATATATCTCAAGGTTTTCCGAATTGAGAAGTAGAGGGTTTCTGGTTTTCATTCGAAGAGGACATCCATGAAAGTTGTTAGCCTTGGGCGGAAAAAACGAAACGTCAGAGTGTTGCATTGTTTCTTTATTAAACTGGAATATCATAACAGGTTTCGCTGATCGACATGCGAGTTCCTGATACGGGTAGAAGGTATAAAACGAAACTTCCCCAGAAGCAGTCTCGATCATAACATTGACATTTGCTATCATCAGCTTTAAGAAATCTGAGAAGATTTTCTGTGTCACATACAAGTGGTCATCGGTATTAGAGCATTTTAGAACAATGATATAAAAAAGCTGTGAGTCCCTGTGATAATTTCCGATCCATGGTAGAAGACGCCTTGAAATGAAAAATTAAACCGTATGTTTATTGTAAGGTCGTATTGTTTGGACTACTCACCGAAAAGCTTCGTAGGAATCGATAAACCAAAGATTATGGTCACTCACAGATTGCCCATTTTTATTGATGACATCAATTTGAATACTGAATGACCAATAATTTTCAACCAGAAGATTGTCAACTACGTCAAGAAACCCTATGGTGTTCTCTTCGAATTCACTTTCAATGGCCACGTGTAACAGATCTGCAGTTTTATTGAATGAGCTGGAAACTGCGAATTTAATTGCTTCCGGTAAGATAGGCTTGGCTTGTGCAAGAAATCCTTGAAGAACAATCACAGCCGTTAAGCTTAAAACCAACATATTGAATGCCAAACAACAAATTCCACTGAGGTCTTGATTCAAAAATTCCGTAGTGAAATTGAAATGCAATTAAATACAATGTATGGAATATTTTTACCGGTACAAATGTCGTGCAATTAAACTTGATAGAAATTTTTATCATTTTAATTCCAAACGGAATCAATTTTAATGAACGTCTATATCGCACACGTTGTACTTGACTTTGTACCAATACTTAAATTTGAATCATGAGATATTTATGAAGTTCGTACTTCATCATCGAAAATACACGAGTCTGCTTTAGATATATACTAAAAGAAGGTATTTTCAGGGCCGTAGCATCAAATGGGGTCCTCAACCAAACTGTTCCTAGCGGAGATCTTCTTATGTATCGTTCCAATCAGTATTATTATGCATATGAAGAAATAGTGATTTCAATTAACCGATGTATTGCACTGTTTGGAAGCTTTCAAGAAGTATTTGTTGTTTCATTTTGTGTCCATATGTAATGTATGAAATGTTCTTTTGTGTTACAATGTAGCTCTCTTCACACATGCTTGGAAATTTCAGAAATCGGTGAACATATGAGCTAGCCCACTTAAACAAATGAATCTTAAATGAAAGAATCACTATTTGCTGATGCCAAAAGAAACTTTACCAATGTGATGAGGTAGAAAGTCGTTTTTTGTAATTTAATTTGATAATTTATTTTAGTGCACTGCACATACTGGATATTCTCTGAAAACGGTTCGCCGAAAAATCCCTTGAGCACTTCAGTCGTTAAAGATTAGAAACACGGGCAAAAACGAAGGGAGGAACGCCTACTTCTCAGGAGGGAAAAGAGAGAGCATGCGAAGCGGGTGGGCGAATCTATTGAGGACTGTAGCGGCAGGGAGGATGTTTAAAAGTTCTATCGAAGGGTAAGGCAAACTACCCAGGATTACAACGCCAGAACGGAAGCCTGCCGATATGAGAGTGGGAATATGGTGGTAGACACACAGTCGGTGCTGAGGATCTGGAAGTCTCCTTAACGTCGCATACAAAATCCTGTCATCTGTAATGTGTGATCGCTTAAAACCGTTTGACAACGGTCTGATCGACCCCTATCAGTGTGGTTTTAGGCCCGGCAAATCAACCGTCGATCAAATGTTCACACTCCGACAGATTTTGGAAAAAACTCAGGACTTTCAAATCGATACACACCACCTCTTTATCGATTTTTAAGTCACATATGATAGCGTAGACAGAGACAAGCTATACAGAGCCATGTCGCATCTCGGAATTCATGCCAAACTCGTCCGCTTGTGCAGGATGATGATAGAGAAATCTCTCTGCTTTGTCAAAGTCGGCAAGAACACCACCGAACCCTTTGTTATCGAGAAAGGTTTGAGGCAAGGCGACGCGTTATCATGCAACCTGTTTAACATCGTTTTTGAAGCAATTGTACGCAACTCGAAAGTCAACAATAGAGATACAATTTTTCAAAAGTCTGTTCAACTACTTGCTTATGCAGATGATATTGACATCATTGGGAGAACAAAGCGAGCTGTTACCGGCGCGTTTGCAAGTATTGAATCGAAGGCGCCGAAAATGGGTTTGGCTGTTAACGAGGACAAGACGAAGTATATGGTATCAATCATCAAGAAAGGAATCTCAACATCGTCGGCTTGGGCAAAACGTCACGATGAATAGATACAACTTCGAAGTCGTGAAGGAAGTCTACCTGGGCTCCACTATAACATCGCAAAATGACATCAGCGCCGAGATCAAATGAAGAATTACTCTTGCCAATCGCTGTTTCTTCGGCTAAGAAGGCATTTGAGTAATAAAGCCCTCTCTCAGAGAACCAAGGAGACATTGAAAGGAAAATTCTTCGGGTGATCTTCGGTCCAGTATGTATCGATGGAGTATGGAGGAGAAGATTTAATAACGAACTTTACAGCGACGTCGACCTGGTCGAGAAGCTGAAAATACAGCAGCTGAAATGGCTGGGACACGTGGAGCGTATGGACACCGACGCACCAGCCCGACGAGTCTTCGAATCTACCCCTGACGGTCTGCGCAGCAGAGGAAGACCCCACCTTAGGTGGCGCACACATGTGGAAGACGACCTCAACCATTCCTGTGTGCGTGTCTGCAGAAATGGAGGGGACCTAAAGTTTATTGCTGAATCCGAAAGGCTAAGTTGAGCGGCACTTCTCCATCGCAAGAGATACTCTTGGAGGATTTGTCACTTCCTCGCAAGAGGTAGTAGATCCCAAAAAAACATGAGGTTGAAGCGGCTAGTATTGAACCCCAGACCTCTGGCATGACAGTCCAATGCACTAACCATTACGCCACGGGCTACTACTGAAAAAATCGAAAAGCACAGAAAAAATGTTTGAGTTAAGTTATTGATGAGTCCGCTTCTATAAAATCTAGGAAAAAAACATTATATGTAATAAACTTTTATTTTTAAAGCAGAAAATAATTGCAATTAATTTAATAAACACATATTCATAAACATTTATATTTTTTTTTGTTTCGTTAAAATTTATTTAACCCAAGGAATAAATTGACAAATAGGCACCCATATTCGACCCAGGCCTCTACCAGCTCAAGCCAACGGCCCTGGGTATTGTGTTTCAATTTCGCAAGTAATGGGACTTTTATACTTGAAAGTTCCCATAGTTTTGTCGATATTGTTTAAAAAATAATCTAATTACATTAAATTTTTGAAAACAAAAAAAAAAGTCTAATTAAAAATCAGTTTATCTTAATGTGAAATATTTTGACTAAACGTGTAGTTTGAGCTGTCCGAAATAGCTTTTAATAGCCTCTAGTCCGCATCAACTATAGCGTTTTGTTGAATTATTGATTCGAGATAGTTTTTATTAGCGACCTTTAGTTTTTTTCGTCGCGTCGTTCTAAGTGGCGCGAAAGCTCGTTTAGAACCAGGACATAGTGACTTAGAAATGCTTGTTATTGGGTAGGATAGGAGGAATGGAAGAAACCTACAATTTTCCGCCGAAACCGAATGGCAATAAGGTTAGAGGCACTGATGAAGAGTAACTCTTGGAGAATTTTTCACTTCCTCGCAAAAAGTTTTTAGGTGAAAGATGCTGGGAATCGAATTCAAAATCTCCAGCATGATAGTCCTATGTGCTAACTATTATTCCACGGCTGCTGGCTACACTCAGAACAAAAAAAGTTGTTAAAAATAAGAATTTTGCGTTTTTAAAAAGTTGTACGCTTAAAATTGTTGCCATAAGAACTATTTAATTTTTTTGAATGTCTAAGAACCAAGGTAGTCAGGTCAAGAATGATTTACTTGCCACAGCAATTTTCTGTTTGTTAAAAGCAATTAAAAATGAAAATTGTTCTCCCAAGTATAAGTGGAAATTATTTTAATTTGTATTATTTCCAATCAAAAATGGAATTTTTAGAAGAAGAATCAGTTCTTGTGGTAACTATTATTTTCATGAATTATTTTTCTCATCACAACAATGAAAATTGTTGCTTCAAGTATTTTAATTTACTATAGGTATGTTCAAGAACTAGTTCCTGATATTGAAACAAAAGAAACACTTGTTGAACAGTAGAAACTGTAAATCTCATTGTTAGAAAAAGAGGCCAATGTCTGCTGTTCACGATTCCTAATAAACTTTAAAGAATTCTTATTATTCAAATTATATTTTTCAATTTTCTCAACAATTATCTGAATTATCTGACATTTGCAATTATCATTTCACAGTTTCCTGACTGGCATTAAGAGTATCCAGTTTTTTTTTTACTTCACTAGCGGATCCCGACTAACTTTGTATCGCCCTACAACATAGAAAATATGTCTGTTTTAATATACTAAAATAAATCTAACTTCAAATGCAAAAACAGGCTTTGAAAAAATTTAAAATGTTATGCGATATTTTCAAAAAAAGTTATTTTAAAAATTTCAATTTCAATTTTTTTAACTAAGAGAAAACTCAGATATAAGAAAAGCAGACGGTTATTAAAAATATTTTAAATAATTGTATTTAAATTTTCAAAAATGCATTTGTTCGAAAACTGCTGAGCCGATTTTTATTTAATTGCTGGACCACCATCCTCTAAGTTAATTCCTAAATGTCACCTATCAAACAACAAATAGTTTTTTGAGATCGGATACAATTTTATCGCGTTAACCTGTACCTTTCTTTAAAGATATCATCTAAGTCTTTCAAGCAAAAAACAGAATTTTCAAACCCGGGCATTGGTTTGGTGTTAAAAAACTTAAAAAAAACTTAATGAAATCGGTAGAGTCGTTCTCAAGTTTTGGCGTAACTAAAGGAAAAAAGGACTTATTTGCTTACATATGTATATTAGAAAATTGGTAACGCAGTTTTAAAACACTCTCCTGCGTGTGCGGTGATCACAAGGCACAAATACTTATAGAATGTGCGAAAGCTCACACTTTCTGTAACATTTCGCTCAATCCTTGAGGACTCAAATAACCGGAAACTATGGGATGATTTGGTCCACAGTTGTGATTGTAAAAGTACTGTGTATTGTATGCGAATCCGTAATTCCAGGAGACTCCAACGCTGGGCATATTTCAATCCCTCAAAGTAATTTTTCTTCAATTCGTGTGAAGAGCTCTAATGCACACCCACTTTAAATAGTAAATACAAACTATAACTGTTATAAATTGGCATTTATCTGGTCTAGGTAGGTAGGTAGAAATGGCGGCCCCGAGCAACCTAAGTTCGTTGAGAAAGGTGTCACGTCTTTGATCCTTCTTGAAAAAGGCCTTTCCAAATGATTGTGCTCTGATTCTGGCCAAAGCGGGAAATTTACAGAGGAAATGAAAGACAGTTTCCCTTTCCTGCTGGTCCCCACAGCTACGACGACAGTGAGTGTTGTGAGGGATGCCCAGCTTCGCAGCATGCTCTCCGATCGGCCATTGACCAGGAAAGGTCGCAACGACCCTGGCTATGTCTCACCTGGGTCTGCATAACAGTTCAGTTGGTCGGGTTTTGCTATAGGTGGGCCACGACTTTCTAGATATGACGCAGTTAGCTAAACTGCGCCATCTACGGTTGGATTCATTTAGAAAAATTGAGAATATATTGCCCTTCATAACGCCAAGAGGAATATTAACTCTTTCCGCAAGAGAGTCATGAAGGGCTGATCCTTGCCTGGCAAGTTCGTCTGATCACTCGTTTCCCTCAATGCCACCATGACCTGGAACGCAGGTAAGAGAGACCCATCTAGGCTTGCGAGCTCATCACGATATTCTCGAACCAATTTGGAGGACGATAGTAGCGAAACAATTGTTATAATGGCTGCCTGACTATCTGTCAGTAGTTCCAGGGACTCAGCTGGAGAAACTGTCCAAGATGCATCTGGTCTTTTTAAGAACGAAGGATTAGAATGCTTCTTCGATAACACATTGCTAAGCCTTGCCGAATCTTTTATGTTTTCGATGGACTGACAGTATTCTCTCCAGCCTTGTTGCTTGGCTGATGCGAGCGTTCGCTTGTAGACTCTGAGACAATCTTTATAAGGTTGGTAAAACTTACGTTTGTGGCAGATATTGAAAATTGTTCTAGTCAACTTCCTGAGGTTCGACAGATCCTCATTCCACCATGGGGGAAGGGTTTTGCGGCTATATTTCATTGGACAAGAGACCTTAAAGGCTGTGCTCATTGATGCCTCAAAGGTTTTCACCTTTGATTCTAGGTCTTCAACCGAGTCTGTACTCAGATTCGGTATATTGCGCAGTTTAGAATTAACAATTTGACTGAATTTCTTCCTGTCAATTCTTTTGGGATTTCAATACGGGGGAGGGGCTTCAGTCTCGAAATTTATATTGAAGAGGATCCATCTGTGATACGAAAAAGAATTCACCATGGACACTCTCCAATTCTCCACCAATAATGGATTAAAATTGTTATTAACAATGGTAACATCTAATTCTGCTCTAGTCCATAATTTTATTTCAAATACATAAAGTGAAAAAAAAACATACAAATTTTAGTTTATTATACTCTAAGCCTTATTTATACATACATTCATAGAATAAGCTTTTATATAAAAATGTAATTTTTTCCAATAGTTTGGTAAAAGCAATATTTCTTAAAACTTCACTTCGCTTCTATTTCCAAATTCAAGGATGAACAAAAATTGACTAGCCAAGTTTCGTTTCGTTCGATAAGAAAAGAAATCAATTTTCACATGCCACATGAGTTTATGGCTCGAGCGAAGTGAATTTTGCATAAAACTAATTTCTCGATTGGGAATTTTTTTTTTATAAATTCAACTTCGTATGTATAAACGAGTCTTAAGTTAATAAAAGCATTGTGCATTGTTGATATATAAGTACAACATTTAAATTAAGTGTTTTAATATGTGTTTCTTTGCATTAAATATCATTTGTTTAAAGATTCATTTAACTTTACACCACAATAACTCTGCAGCGAAAACTAGGCATGCAATTGCACAGAGCGTACCCCATAAGTAAAATGTAATCTCAAACTGTTGAAGTACTAAAGGTGTAGGCTCATGTCCGTTTTTATTTAGCGTAGATCCGACATCATTTATATTTTCAAAATTTCTTCTGAAATAATGCAATATACCTGCTTCTTCCATTCTCATTAAGATTTCGTTGATTCTTGGTTGAATCACTGAGTGTTGCTTGAAAAACATGCAAATTTGTTCTCCCAAAAGAGGTGCCGTCATCAAGTAACTGCGTTCTTCAGCAGTATAAAATGTATAAATAAGAACATACGTAGTTACAAATGCAATTTTTTCTTCACTCTCAAATAAATTAATGCCTCCTAAACCTTTTTCTAGTTTTTGGAAATTAGGATATTCCATTTCGTTTAGTTCGTTTATGACTGGTCGATAGTATAAATGGGCGTAAACAGTGTAGTTTTCAGCAAATAGTTGTCTTATGCTCTGAGGTGATTTAAACATTGGTATTCCACGGTATGCGTCAAATAGTTTACCCTGATAAGCTGCTCTTAGAATCAGTAAGCCCAAACTCAAAACTATAAACAAAAAACGCAGACAATGCTTCTTTGACAAATGCCCTACTGATGATCCAATAACAACTGCCAGTATCTCAAGACCTCCTGGATAATTGTCCTGAAGGTGGAAAATGCTACAGAGTCGTTTATTCCTTCTTGCCAAAATTATACATCCAGTAATTAGAGTAAAGGAAACAATAGTGTAAATCCATGTTTCGGTATTGAACGGGACGAAAAGCCAGGCATGCATGCGAAGAAGTGTATTAGGTCGAGGTCGTAAGCAAATTACTAGCCATGAAAAATAATATGATACGCTTTTTGAAAGAAAATAATTTTCAAAGTGGTTATTGTTATAGAAACCCAGGACCAAATCAGTTTTATTATCTGCCATCTAAATAATAAACAAAAAGAAAGAAATCAGAGTTTTGATTTTCTAGTAATATTTAAATACTCACCAAATCATGGATTGCAGTGGGAACCAATAAAGATTTATTTAACAAAACATTAGAGTAAGTTGCGACATTGTAAATTTCAAAGCTAAAGTTCATTCGCGAAGCAAACTCCTTGACCATTATCAACTCTAAAATGGACATCTCATAGTTGACCAATTTTCTTGGCAGCTCATGCTCGGCCAGAGCAAGAATAAGTGAATTTCCAGTTGTGATCCGAAGAGGACATCCATGAAAGTTATCTGCTTTGGGGACGAAAAATTCCCTGCGAGCTGTCATTGAACTGCTAATATTAAAGCGGTGCGTTATGAAAGGCTTCGCTGATCGACATTCGAGTTCCTGATACGGATAGAAGGTATAAAATAAAACCTCCCCAGAAGAGGTTTCTATAATAACATTGACATTGGCAATCATTAGACTTAGGAAATCCAAAAAAATTTTCTGAATATCATTTAAATGGTCTTCGAATTTTGAGTTCTTCAAAACTATAAAATAAAACAGCTGCGAGTCCCTATGATAGCTACGAATCCATGGGACTAAACGTCTTCAAGAAAAGAAAAACATATGGGCTAGGAAGTTACTTGTTCATAATAATTGTACTTACCGAAATGCTTTGAAAGAGTCTATAAACCACAGGTTGTGGTCACTCACAGCCTGACCATCTTTATTGTTTACATCGATTTGAAGCTTAAAAGTCCAGTTTTCCACCAAAATATTATCAATTGCATCAAGGAAAGTCTCTTTGTTCTCATCGAAATCCGTTTCGACCGCAACATGCAAGACATCAGCAATTCCACAAAAAGAATTTTCAACTGCATACTTGATAGTCTCCGGGAGGATAGATTTTGATTGTACCAGAAATCTTTGAAAAACAACTATTACAACCAAGCAGCTGAAGACCAGCATTATTGACTGACCCATATTGAATGAAAAAGATTCAATTCGGACATTAGCAAAATGCGCGAAGTGCAATCAAAAACATTTCTAAATCCATTCTACGTAATATAAGTGATTAATGTAAGTGCTGATTGCAATTAACATTATAGTAGAAATAATGCTTCTATCTTAATAATACGTTTACATAAATGTCGTGTGTTACAAAGTTTTTAACTAATTCATACCCTTCCTTATGAAATCAAGTAGAATTAAGTTCCAATCAAAGTAAATTTAAATACATTTTTGGTTGTGGCTTCCAATGGTGACGGGCGTATGACGTTGATATCAACTCGCTCTTCTCACTAGCACAACGCAGCATCTTAAACGCTTAAAACAAAACGACGCACGGTTTGATGTGGTTTATATATTGGCTGGTGAATTCATCGGTGGTCTATTTTCATCTCAAATTGAGGACATAAGGGGCGTAACTGTGAAGTAACTAACCGCGGATTCACTGCGGATGAAGTTTTTCGGATTCCATAAACGGCATGAATAATAATTCTCAAATTCAATTTATAATTGAAAAACAAAATTAAAAGACCGACGCACGAGGCCCCAAGGCGTGTGGTTGGGCCGCTTAGGAGGCATTCGCCTTTTGTTGCCTTAAGCTTAATCCGTATCTGCTAACAATATTCTCAAAGTTGGAAAATTAGTGAGTTATTTAACAAAAACCAATGAACTTAGTGTCTATACATAACTATATTAATTTTCCAGATAGCAGATAATAAAACTGATTTGGTCCTGAGATTTTATAAATTAAACCATTTTGAAAATCTTTTGCTTTCACTTTTTTTTTTATTATTTTTCATGGCTATTAATTTGCTTAACTCCACATGCATGCTTCGCATGCATGCCTGGCTTTTCGTCCCGTTCAATACCGAAACATGGATTTATACTATTGCTTCTTTTACTCTGATTACTGGATGTATAATTTTGGCAAGAAGGAATAAACGACTCTGTAGCATTTTCCACCTTCAGGATCATTATCCAGGAGGTCTTGAGATATTAGCAATTATTATTGGATCATAAGTAGGACACTTGTCAAAGAATCATTGTCTGCGTTTTTTGTTCATAGTTTTGAGTTTGGGCTTACTGATTCTAAGAACAACTTATCAGGGTAAACTGTTTGATGCATTTTGTGGACGCCCAATATTGAAATCACCCCATAGTATAAAGGAACTTTTTGCTGATAATTACACTATTTACGCCACACCAAGTTACCAACCAGCAATAAATGATTTAAAACAAATTGAATATCCTGATTTTCAGGACCTACACGTTGTTTTAGGAAACATTAATTTTTTTAAAACAGACAAGAAAATTGCATTAGTAACTTCGTATATTATCATGTACACGTTTTATACAACTGAAGATCTCAAGAAATTGATATAATGGAACCTGTTTGTCATAGAACAAATTTGCATGTTCTTCAAGCAACACTCAGTAATTCAACCAAAAGTCAATAAAGTATGTGTGCAATTTCATGCTTATTTTTTGCTGCGGAGTAACTATGGCATAAATTAAATTACCTAATAATATTGATATGTATGTATACGAATAATGTAGTTTGAAAAAAAGACAAAAATATCTGGGTCCTTACGTACGAATATAGTTTGACGTGAAATAATTAATAAAATTCAACAAAATTGTTAATATACATAGATGTGCGAGTCTTTTTAAATCAAAGTTTAATAATAGGTGCGTTTTATTGGCAATTTTATAGCTAGCGCAGTAAAATTTCCCTTGGTGGAACAATAACAAAACCAAAAGTGCCGATACATTAGCCAGTAAATTAGTGAATATAAAAGTGGACAAATAGTGTGGACTTGAACCTTAAATGTCGGTAGTCTAGTTTGTTTTTCACTCAAAAAAGTGTGTGAACACATCCAGAGAATAAAAAATGGACATAAAAGTTGATATAGCGTTTTATTGAACTTGTATTGCTGCGCTAGCAATGAATTACCAATAAAACGCAATTGATGTTTTTTTTTGCACTTAATTAAAAAAAAAATAAAAACACCAAGCAAAACTAAAATTTTTTATTTGAACAACAACACTTTCAAAATTGTTTTTATTATGATGATGGAGAAGTCCGAAAAATTGGGTTTCATCAAACCGTCCGTCATGTCGTCAGTCCGCTATAGATTGATGTAGCTGCAACTGAAAGGGACCACGTTATGTTGCGTATGTACAGCAATTTTGACGTTTTAAATTGTAAAAGAAAACAATCGACCGTAAAGCCGTAACTACATTCAAGACTTTTTGCAAAAAGTACAAAAGTGTGTGCGAAATAGCCTGCTGAAATAGTGTTTGATTGATATGTAATTTCAAATTGATACTACCGATAAAATACAATTTTTATTTACATATAACGTAAAAAAATGCGTATTAAAAGTACAACCAGAAAAGAAACAAAAATGTGGATGCTAAGCACGTGCACCACGATCATGGTTTTGGCCTTTAACATACACAAAAACCTGCATATACAGCTGCATTGAGGCCAGTTGCAGTACTCTAACTCAATGATGTTGAGGCACTAAACGGGACGGATAGAGCAGTATAGTTTGATGCCCTAGTTTGAAGGGAAATTCGATTGTTTTGTTTTAGCTCAAGCTCATCTACATAAAAGTTGTAAAGTGTAGTTTTTTTTTTTTTAATGTCCGCGTTCAACGTTGAATTTAAAAATTCAGATCTGAATTTATTTCCTTAAACACTAACCATTATCTGAAAATTCACTCAAGAATTCGCACTAAATGAGCAACTCTGGATGAGCAGCTCTGGAAATAAAATTTCAGCAACAGTAGTTGGGTTTTCCATTGATGGTAAATTAAGATTACAATAAAAAAAAATAATTTATTTTGTGGCGAATGGAACACAATTTAAAATTGATTAATTTTTGTCACTGTATTTGTACATTATTGCTTTTATGTAAATATTTCAAAAAAAATCTTCATCCCTCGATTTACAGGAGAAATATGAACTTGATAAAGTTGCCGGTTCATTTTAAACTGCTACCATTTATTTATTTTCAACAAAATTTTCACAACCAAAATATCAACAAAAAACATTTGCAAACTGACAGCTGGACTAATATTGGTATTAGTACAAGGAGCGGTAAATCTGCCGAAAAAGTAATATTTGCAAATTTGATTTAAAATCGAAAATAAATCAATTTATTTTGCCCAATAGAACGCAAAAAGAGAGGAAATTGTCATTTTGACAGATCCAAATCAAAAATAAATTGATTTATTTTACCAACGGAAAACCCCATAAGACGATTCGATTGAACGATCGTTTTGGCAATAGCTATCTCTATCATATTCATGTAAAGGAGCAACCGTCAAACAACTAGAAAGTTGGTAACACTAACGGCCATATTATTCACTCAATACATCTACTCTTAAAACTTAAAACTGGATGTAAATCATACAAATTCAACGTAAATTCATCTGGATTTAAGTTTAAATCTGGATGTATCGAGTAAATAATATGGCGGTAATAGTGTCGCGTTAGAAATTAGAGTTTCATCAAAGAGTTTTGGAACTACAAGGAATCAAATGTGCTGCAATGTTCTAAAAGTCTTTTTTTGTTCCCTTAACAATTATAAAGTCCATGAATTTCTCAAACTTATTCTAGTATTTATAGTAAAATCTTAAAACATAATATTAAAATAGTGAAATAAGAACAAAAAAAACTATTACAAATAACCTTATTTAGAGCAAACCTCAGCTGTTGTTTATATCTGAAGCATGTGTCTCAAGAGAGCGATGATTAAGGACCCGTTTAGATTGAAAGACTGAAGTCGGTATATCACGACAGGTTTGATGTTAAGAGAAGTAACGTTCTCCCGAGGGGAACTGTCATCACTTCTCCTACCTACAAACATCTGGTGATACCGGCTTCAATCTTTTCTCAATCTAAACGGGGTCTAAAAGGATTTAACGCATCTAATTGATTTATTACGAACTTAAGATATAGATTTCCATGCTTCCATGAAATGAATTTCTAGATTATGTACATACATCAAATCCAAAACTATTATCCATTTACCTCTAAAAGTTTTTTCTCTGATATTTTGCAAACCAAGGCACGTTTCTTTTTTCTTTTGGCTTTGGCTCAATCAAAATGATCAACAAACGCTTTCCCGAAATCCCCATGGACAGGTAAAAAAAAAAAAGAAACTATGAAAACCTAAACATTTTTATTTCTCTGGCCATGAAAAAGAATCCATAAACACAAAAACCATGACAGTCAAGAACTGTTGTGAATTCTAATTGTTAGGGACACACACCAGCACATAATTGAACTTCATCGTGACGGAACCAAAAGAAAAATATGCCTTCAAACTGGAATACAAAAAAAAGTAAAACAACAAACTTTTTATGGCTATTATTTCATAATTCTAAGGATATTAAGGAGAAATTGTTTAGACATTTCATTTTGCTTGGGCTTAGGCGAATTAATAGGCTTCCAATATTTTGCGTATAGTGTTGTGGCTGGCAGCAACCCTCTTATAGTTCCGGCCAAAATTATTAATTAAATTTAAAAGAATGTCTAACACGGATGGAATTAATTAATTGAATTTTATTTGTCAAAGGGCTGCAAGGTTATTTTCAAATTGATAAATTTATTCCAGGCTTAAAATTGATGCACAGAAATTAGTTTCTTTTTTTTACATCGTCAAAGTATACGACCCTTAAATATTTAAGGGTAATTTAACTCTTTAAGTTGTGAGTAAGTATGTGCATAAATTTTCTTTTAATAAGGATGCTCGATTTTTAAATGTAAGAAAGAGGCTTGGTTTGACCCACACTGATAACTTCCCATTGGTTCCCTTTGAAATTCGACACCCGATATTATTTTTTATAAAAAAATTACCAATTAAAAGTCTTCGAAAAAACTTATCAGTTGTGCAATCAACACGAAAATTTCAACAATTATTAGCAGATTCTTTTTCAGTTTGTTTGGCCTAGAAAAAAATTGTCAATTAATTTAAAAAAAAAAACCTTATTAATTACTAATTATGACACTATGACGTTTCGTTTTTTCCGCCCAAGGCTAACAACTTTCATGGATGTCCTCTTCGAATAAAAACCAGAAACCCTCTACTTCCGCATTCAGAAAACCTTGAGATATACTTATGATATCATCCCCCTCATCAAATTCAGAGGAGGTTTTTCTCAATGAAAATTCAAGTGGACCTCATCAATCGGTTAGTCGCTTATGTTTTTTTCGAATACTATGAACTATAAATTTTTCTTTTTTTACGCAGCTGTCAAACGGGGAAATTGATATTGTTTTCGGTTTGTATTCAAGCAATGCTAAAACAAACCATTTTCTTTCAAAGAGTGTACCGTACATATTGGTGCCTGTGGTAACTGCTTTTCGATATCGCCCTAACGTACTCCAAGGATATGTTTGGCTTATCATTTCGTTTGATTCTTCAACATGGATCTGTATTTTTTTGTCTTTCATTTTAATTGCTAGATGCACATTTTATGTCAAAAAAACAAAAAGATATTCGAGCCTTGTGCAGCTTCAGCACGTTGGACTCATGGACATATTGGCGGTTTCCATTGGAGGATCAGTCGGTCACTTGCCAAAAAAAACTGTCTGCGGTTTACTTTTGTCGTCCTGAGTTTAGGAGCTCTGGTTCTTCGCACAGCCTATTTGGGTAAACTATCTTTATATCGTGGAATAAGCATATGGAACAACAACCTCGTAGTTTTAAGGAGTTGTTAGCCGAAAACTACTCAATTTATGCACACAGCTATTATGCATCAGTTATTAATGAATTGGTTGATATGGAAAATATTCCTTTTAAATCATTAAGTAAAGCAGATTATAAAACTATTGTTTCGGACCCTGGCGAGCATAACGAGCATAATGCAATTTTCGCATCATTCTTATATATTCATAAATCTTCAACTCAGAAGGAACGTAGAAATTGGATCATTAAACCAGTTTTTGGAGAACAAATATGTATGTTCTTCGGACAACACTCAATCATTCTCCCGCAAATAAATGACATTATTGAGAGATTGGAGGAGGCTGGTATCTTACATCATTTGAGGAAAAACTATGAAAATATAAATGATATTGCATCTTCATCGAAGGAAATTGAGAATGAGCAAATACCTTTAGATTTTGAAAGGTTTTCGTTTGCATTTTACTTGTTTATTGGATTGAATGCATTTGCATGCTTAGTTTTTGCTGTGGAATTACTGTGGAATAAAATAACTAGGATGTTATTTTGAAATAACGTAATTTATTAATCATTCTCATTATAGGTATATAATTGCTTTTTCATAAGTCAAATCAAGCTTACATAAATGTATTAGTATAGAAAACTTTTTTTTAAAATTTTAATGTTGTTACTAAATTATTGTGTATTTTGTCCTTACCACTCATGCATTTTTTTCTTATATAAACAAATTTTAGCTTACTTTGATTCTAAATTGGCAAAACAACACAACAAATTAAGGGCGATAAAGTAAGACAGTTATAAACTTGGAACACGGTGCTTTTGGTTATCTTTTATATCGGCCGTCAATGCCACCAAAAAACCATTTTTCTTTCTCCTCGCACCTCCCCGCCAGAGGTAGGGAGGGGGGGGGGGGGAAGCAGCAGATAAACACACTACGGAGATAAAAATTAGAAAATTGGGCCGCAAAAGTGGGAAAGTCGTGATAACAATAAATTTCACACTTTCTGAATTGTTTTTTTTTGAAAGTTGCTACTTTCGAAAGGAACAGTTACAAGTTACTATTTTATTTTTATATAAATATATCACATTATAAACTTATAATAAATAAATAAAAATTCAATGTTGATTCAAGCATATGCTAAGCATAAAAGATTTAAATAAGGCCTTGGGCGAATTGGGTTAAATTCGCGTTATATTTAATCCGAAGATTAATTTTTGACACTAGTGAGGTAAATCTGTGCGTGCGTAGAAATGAAAAATTTTAATTTCGGATAAAAAACCGATTCGCACACGGCCTAAGTGGTTTATTAATACATGAAATTGTTAATTATATAGATTCCGCAGACGATTTATTATTATCTTTTACAGCTGATTTGGGATACAACGAAAGATGAAGCATCCTTTGTGCTTAAAAATTCCTCATGTGAATGCTGACTCTAATCTATTTCAGATTAGTGAAACAATTATAAGGTTGGTTATGATTTATGATACTAAAAATTCATTTTTTATTTCTGGTTTTGAGGGCCTCTCGCGGTTTTATTTCACCTTTCAGTCTGTTGAATTTTCTTCTTAAAATTAAGTGTAAGGATTGGGAAAAAATATAAAATTGTAAACATATACCGAATAAAAAAGTATTTTAGGGTCAGTAGGTATATTTAGAAAGCCTGATATGTGAGGGAGAAATTTTTAGCTTAGCCCCGAATTCAGGGCATCTTCTGATAAGCATAGTCTGGTTAGTTATATACAGCTATTTAGACAGCTTTTCCAGTTTGCAACGTTTAATGTAGGTACCTATTTTTCATTGCGACATTCCTAAGAACATTTTTGCTAAAGACTGCTCATCGCATTTCCGGTAGAAAAGGAAATTTTCGTAGAAAGTAATACATATTTTCTCTCTCTCTCCTCTCTCTCTCTCTTCTCTCTCTCTCTCTCTCTCTCTCTCTCTCTCTCTCTCTCTCTCTCTCTCTCTCTCATGTTACACAGTCACTCATTCATAGAAGCAACATCATTTCTGGAATACCTCAGCTGTGGGATCTTAGCACCTCATGTAGGTATGGGATATTCGCGGGCGACCTAGAAAAACTTCAACCCTGGATTAAAAATTTCCTAAGCCTGACCATTTTCTGAAACTACCTGACCTTTTAGACTGTAATTTTTTTTTTTTGCGAAATTCCCAGATGGGGTGATAAGATCCCTCAGTCGATTACCTCTACTCCTTGTTTTATATGATGGAAGATATTTGTTCTGCTAGGTATCTACAACCCTACAACTGAAGTAATTTCTGTTCTGCAAGTTGTGATTGAGCTGGGCATAGATAACTCGTTGCCAAGATGACCTAGCGGCCTTAATTTCGCAGTCTCGTCTTTTTCTCTCATCTACCGCCTTTTTCAGTTCGTACACCTCGCATTTCCAAATATCGATCGATATACCTAATAATAATTAGTTTGTAGATTTAAGGATTGTCAACAATAACTCTGCCAATCGTTTCCATTGTGCATACCAAGAGTTTTTTTTTTGCTTACTACATTTTTTTTCCTTAAACATATTAGGTACATTTACTAAGTTGTTTATTTCTTCATATAAAAAAGTCAGAAACTGCCTTTCCCACTGTCAGTAACATATAAGCGCCATTTTTTTTAAAGCTTGTGTTGGTATTTTTCTTTTGATGTTTTGTAATTTGCCTTACACAAATGAAACAACTTTTTTTTCTGACTGAGAATTAAACACTTAAAAGTTTAAATAGTTTTTCTGGTTGAAAACATTTATTTTTAATTTTGTTTTGCTATAACGAACTTACTTTGCTTTGAAATTTCACGCCAGCACTTTGTTTCATACCCTGGGGATCATTATTCTGTCTGACTCTGAGTAGTAGAAATCCATGTGGGTATTATTTACTTACTGTGGCGTAGCGAAGGTTTCTCTTTTGTTCTTGTTATGTAGACCAAGTATTGGTTTTGTGTACAAAAGTTACATTTTGCACATTGTTTCAAATCTCCAAAAAGTCAGATTTAATATACATTATTCTTAAATGTTAAAATTTAATGAAGAAATTTAATTTACCTTTAACATTGAATCATATTTAAACTTGGAGCTGGTACGGTCGACTCAGTCGTGCCTTTTTTTTTTAAGGAAACCAAAATGATATTTGCATAAAACTTTTGGATTACACCCTCCGTGAAAATATGAAATAATAAAACGACCGCATGTTTAGTGCTCGTATTTAATTATGTGAATAAGTTATTTGAATAAATTTTGGTTTAAAATTGAATATACAAAGTTTTGAGGTTTTTCAGTTAAAACAAAACTTCTTTAAATTAGTAGAGGGGGGAGGAGAATTTATTTTCATTCACAAAAATTAACTTAAAATGTTGAAAAATAGACACTTAAATGGAGGTATGTATAGAAAGTAGGTTGTGCTGTGCGTATTATGTTCAAATGAATTAATTAAGTATTTTTCTAAATGAATTGTTAGCAGTTGACTGATTTGACGAGGTTAAACATTAAACAAAGAAATGTACCTATACTTAATAAATTCACGGCAGTATGTTTTGCTAAGAATATATTCATAGCAGCCGCTAATAAATATGAGTTCTTGTTTAAAAATAAAAAATGGAAAAAAAAAACGCAAAACGTTCTTTTCCATTCGAAAAGTTAGACGGGGATTGACAACTGCTCGAATTTGTTCCTGTAAAAAGGGTAATTGCTGAGAATTTGGATCGGTATTACCATCCCCTTTGCTATTTCACATACAATTTGTTACAATTTTAATTGTAATCGGTCCGATTTGTGAAATTGAAAATTGTGACATTTCTGGAGTCGAATTACATTGTTTTTAGAGAGAGATGTCTGTATACGTACGTTAGTACGTTCGTGTGTTCGTACGTTCGGAAGCTTTTTTTTCGCCGACGATATCTCTAGAACGCATAGAGATATCGACTTTAAATAAATTTAATTTTACAGATAATAAGGCCATAACGTGCAGAAAGGATTTTCAGAAAAACTCAATTGGCGGTTTTTTTATTACAGTACTTTTAAATAATGTTGTAAAATGGCTTGTTTCTCGAATATATCTAGAACAAATAATGGTATCGATTTCGGCCTGATTTCATTATATGCATAATGACGTAGTGAAAAATCTGTATACTTAAAAAAAATCAACCCACAATTTTTTTTTTTTAATTAAAAAAAAAAAAAAAACATTAAAAATTGTTAAAAAATATCGAATATCTTGAAAACACACAAAGATATTAATTCGGGTTTATTTTATTTAATAAATACACAAAGTTATAGTTGATAATCGTTTGTAAAAAAATTCAATTAATGGTTTTTTTTTCTAGGCCGAAAAAAAACTGCTAAAAATTGTTAAAAAATGTTTTTCGACTCGAATATCTCGACAAAAACAAATGATATCAACTCCGGGATAATTTTAGCCTACACACAATGCCATAATTAGTAATTAATAAGGTTTTTTTTTTTAAATTAATTGACAATTTTTTTCTAGGCCAAACAAACTGAAAAAGAATCTGCTAATAATTGTTGAAATTTTCGTGTTGATTGCACAACTGATAAGTTTTTTCGAAGACTTTTAATTGGTAATTTTTTTATAAAAAATAATATCGGGTGTCGAATTTCAAAGGGAACCAATGGGAAGTTATCAGTGTGGGTCAAACCAAGCCTCTTTCTTACATTTAAAAATCGAGCATCCTTATTAAAAGAAAATTTATGCACATACTTACTCACAACTTAAATATTTAAGGGTAATTTAACTCTTTAAGTTGTGAGTAAGTATGTGCATAAATTTTCTTTTAATAAGGATGCTCGATTTTTAAATGTAAGAAAGAGGCTTGGTTTGACCCACACTGATAACTTCCCATTGGTTCCCTTTGAAATTCGACACCCGATATTATTTTTTATAAAAAAATTACCAATTAAAAGTCTTCGAAAAAACTTATCAGTTGTGCAATCAACACGAAAATTTCAACAATTATTAGCAGATTCTTTTTCAGTTTGTTTGGCCTAGAAAAAAATTGTCAATTAATTTAAAAAAAAAAACCTTATTAATTACTAATTATGGCATTGTGTGTAGGCTAAAATTATCCCGGAGTTGATATCATTTGTTTTTGTCGAGATATTCGAGTCGAAAAACATTTTTTAACAATTTTTAGCAGTTTTTTTTCGGCCTAGAAAAAAAAACCATTAATTGAATTTTTTTACAAACGATTATCAACTATAACTTTGTGTATTTATTAAATAAAATAAACCCGAATTAATATCTTTGTGTGTTTTCAAGATATTCGATATTTTTTAACAATTTTTAATGTTTTTTTTTTTTTTTTAATTAAAAAAAAAAAATTGTGGGTTGATTTTTTTTAAGTATACAGATTTTTCACTACGTCATTATGCATATAATGAAATCAGGCCGAAATCGATACCATTATTTGTTCTAGATATATTCGAGAAACAAGCCATTTTACAACATTATTTAAAAGTACTGTAATAAAAAAACCGCCAATTGAGTTTTTCTGAAAATCCTTTCTGCACGTTATGGCCTTATTATCTGTAAAATTAAATTTATTTAAAGTCGATATCTCTATGCGTTCTAGAGATATCGTCGGCGAAAAAAAGCTTCCGAACGTACGAACACACGAACGTACTAACGTACGTATACAGACATCTCTCTCTAAAAACAATGTAATTCGACTCCAGAAATGTCACAATTTTCAATTTCACAAATCGGACCGATTACAATTAAAATTGTAACAAATTGTATGTGAAATAGCAAAGGGGATGGTAATACCGATCCAAATTCTCAGCAATTACCCTTTTTACAGGAACAAATTCGAGCAGTTGTCAATCCCCGTCTAACTTTTCGAATGGAAAAGAACGTTTTGCGTTTTTTTTTTCCATTTTTTATTTTTAAACAAGAACTCATATTTATTAGCGGCTGCTATGAATATATTCTTAGCAAAACATACTGCCGTGAATTTATTAAGTATAGGTACATTTCTTTGTTTAATGTTTAACCTCGTCAAATCAGTCAACTGCTAACAATTCATTTAGAAAAATACTTAATTAATTCATTTGAACATAATACGCACAGCACAACCTACTTTCTATACATACCTCCATTTAAGTGTCTATTTTTCAACATTTTAAGTTAATTTTTGTGAATGAAAATAAATTCTCCTCCCCCCTCTACTAATTTAAAGAAGTTTTGTTTTAACTGAAAAACCTCAAAACTTTGTATATTCAATTTTAAACCAAAATTTATTCAAATAACTTATTCACATAATTAAATACGAGCACTAAACATGCGGTCGTTTTATTATTTCATATTTTCACGGAGGGTGTAATCCAAAAGTTTTATGCAAATATCATTTTGGTTTCCTTAAAAAAAAAAGGCACGACTGAGTCGACCGTACCAGCTCCAAGTTTAAATATGATTCAATGTTAAAGGTAAATTAAATTTCTTCATTAAATTTTAACATTTAAGAATAATGTATATTAAATCTGACTTTTTGGAGATTTGAAACAATGTGCAAAATGTAACTTTTGTACACAAAACCAATACTTGGTCTACATAACAAGAACAAAAGAGAAACCTTCGCTACGCCACAGTAAGTAAATAATACCCACATGGATTTCTACTACTCAGAGTCAGACAGAATAATGATCCCCAGGGTATGAAACAAAGTGCTGGCGTGAAATTTCAAAGCAAAGTAAGTTCGTTATAGCAAAACAAAATTAAAAATAAATGTTTTCAACCAGAAAAACTATTTAAACTTTTAAGTGTTTAATTCTCAGTCAGAAAAAAAAGTTGTTTCATTTGTGTAAGGCAAATTACAAAACATCAAAAGAAAAATACCAACACAAGCTTTAAAAAAAATGGCGCTTATATGTTACTGACAGTGGGAAAGGCAGTTTCTGACTTTTTTATATGAAGAAATAAACAACTTAGTAAATGTACCTAATATGTTTAAGGAAAAAAAATGTAGTAAGCAAAAAAAAAACTCTTGGTATGCACAATGGAAACGATTGGCAGAGTTATTGTTGACAATCCTTAAATCTACAAACTAATTATTATTAGGTATATCGATCGATATTTGGAAATGCGAGGTGTACGAACTGAAAAAGGCGGTAGATGAGAGAAAAAGACGAGACTGCGAAATTAAGGCCGCTAGGTCATCTTGGCAACGAGTTATCTATGCCCAGCTCAATCACAACTTGCAGAACAGAAATTACTTCAGTTGTAGGGTTGTAGATACCTAGCAGAACAAATATCTTCCATCATATAAAACAAGGAGTAGAGGTAATCGACTGAGGGATCTTATCACCCCATCTGGGAATTTCGCAAAAAAAAAAAATTACAGTCTAAAAGGTCAGGTAGTTTCAGAAAATGGTCAGGCTTAGGAAATTTTTAATCCAGGGTTGAAGTTTTTCTAGGTCGCCCGCGAATATCCCATACCTACATGAGGTGCTAAGATCCCACAGCTGAGGTATTCCAGAAATGATGTTGCTTCTATGAATGAGTGACTGTGTAACATGAGAGAGAGAGAGAGAGAGAGAGAGAGAGAGAGAGAGAGAGAGAGAGAGAGAGAGAGAGAGAGAGAGAAGAGAGAGAGAGAGGAGAGAGAGAGAAAATATGTATTACTTTCTACGAAAATTTCCTTTTCTACCGGAAATGCGATGAGCAGTCTTTAGCAAAAATGTTCTTAGGAATGTCGCAATGAAAAATAGGTACCTACATTAAACGTTGCAAACTGGAAAAGCTGTCTAAATAGCTGTATATAACTAACCAGACTATGCTTATCAGAAGATGCCCTGAATTCGGGGCTAAGCTAAAAATTTCTCCCTCACATATCAGGCTTTCTAAATATACCTACTGACCCTAAAATACTTTTTTATTCGGTATATGTTTACAATTTTATATTTTTTCCCAATCCTTACACTTAATTTTAAGAAGAAAATTCAACAGACTGAAAGGTGAAATAAAACCGCGAGAGGCCCTCAAAACCAGAAATAAAAAATGAATTTTTAGTATCATAAATCATAACCAACCTTATAATTGTTTCACTAATCTGAAATAGATTAGAGTCAGCATTCACATGAGGAATTTTTAAGCACAAAGGATGCTTCATCTTTCGTTGTATCCCAAATCAGCTGTAAAAGATAATAATAAATCGTCTGCGGAATCTATATAATTAACAATTTCATGTATTAATAAACCACTTAGGCCGTGTGCGAATCGGTTTTTTATCCGAAATTAAAATTTTTCATTTCTACGCACGCACAGATTTACCTCACTAGTGTCAAAAATTAATCTTCGGATTAAATATAACGCGAATTTAACCCAATTCGCCCAAGGCCTTATTTAAATCTTTTATGCTTAGCATATGCTTGAATCAACATTGAATTTTTATTTATTTATTATAAGTTTATAATGTGATATATTTATATAAAAATAAAATAGTAACTTGTAACTGTTCCTTTCGAAAGTAGCAACTTTCAAAAAAAAACAATTCAGAAAGTGTGAAATTTATTGTTATCACGACTTTCCCACTTTTGCGGCCCAATTTTCTAATTTTTATCTCCGTAGTGTGTTTATCTGCTGCTTCCCCCCCCCCCCCTCCCTACCTCTGGCGGGGAGGTGCGAGGAGAAAGAAAAATGGTTTTTTGGTGGCATTGACGGCCGATATAAAAGATAACCAAAAGCACCGTGTTCCAAGTTTATAACTGTCTTACTTTATCGCCCTTAATTTGTTGTGTTGTTTTGCCAATTTAGAATCAAAGTAAGCTAAAATTTGTTTATATAAGAAAAAAATGCATGAGTGGTAAGGACAAAATACACAATAATTTAGTAACAACATTAAAATTTTAAAAAAAAGTTTTCTATACTAATACATTTATGTAAGCTTGATTTGACTTATGAAAAAGCAATTATATACCTATAATGAGAATGATTAATAAATTACGTTATTTCAAAATAACATCCTAGTTATTTTATTCCACAGTAATTCCACAGCAAAAACTAAGCATGCAAATGCATTCAATCCAATAAACAAGTAAAATGCAAACGAAAACCTTTCAAAATCTAAAGGTATTTGCTCATTCTCAATTTCCTTCGATGAAGATGCAATATCATTTATATTTTCATAGTTTTTCCTCAAATGATGTAAGATACCAGCCTCCTCCAATCTCTCAATAATGTCATTTATTTGCGGGAGAATGATTGAGTGTTGTCCGAAGAACATACATATTTGTTCTCCAAAAACTGGTTTAATGATCCAATTTCTACGTTCCTTCTGAGTTGAAGATTTATGAATATATAAGAATGATGCGAAAATTGCATTATGCTCGTTATGCTCGCCAGGGTCCGAAACAATAGTTTTATAATCTGCTTTACTTAATGATTTAAAAGGAATATTTTCCATATCAACCAATTCATTAATAACTGATGCATAATAGCTGTGTGCATAAATTGAGTAGTTTTCGGCTAACAACTCCTTAAAACTACGAGGTTGTTGTTCCATATGCTTATTCCACGATATAAAGATAGTTTACCCAAATAGGCTGTGCGAAGAACCAGAGCTCCTAAACTCAGGACGACAAAAGTAAACCGCAGACAGTTTTTTTTGGCAAGTGACCGACTGATCCTCCAATGGAAACCGCCAATATGTCCATGAGTCCAACGTGCTGAAGCTGCACAAGGCTCGAATATCTTTTTGTTTTTTTTACATAAAATGTGCATCCAGCAATAAAAATGAAAGACAAAAAAATACAGATCCATGTTGAAGAATCAAATGAAATGATAAGCCAAACATATCCTTGGAGAACGTTAGGGCGATATCGAAAAGCAGTTACCACAGGCACCAATATGTACGGTACACTCTTTGAAAGAAAATGGTTTGTTTTAGCATTGCTTGAATACAAACCGAAAACAATATCAATTTCCCCGTTTGACAGCTGCGTAAAAAAAGAAAAATTTATAGTTCATAGTATTCGAAAAAAACATAAGCGACTAACCGATTGATGAGGTCCACTTGAATTTTCATTGAGAAAAACCTCCTCTGAATTTGATGAGGGGGATGATATCATAAGTATATCTCAAGGTTTTCTGAATGCGGAAGTAGAGGGTTTCTGGTTTTTATTCGAAGAGGACATCCATGAAAGTTGTTAGCCTTGGGCGGAAAAAACGAAACGTCATAGTGTTGCATTGTTTTTTGATTAAATTGGAATATCATAACAGGTTTTGCTGATCGACATGCGAGTTCCTGATACGGGTAGAAGGTATAAAACGAAACTTCCCCAGAAGCAGTCTCGATCATAACATTGACATTTGCTATCATCAGCTTTAAGAAATCTGAGAAGATTTTCTGTGTCACATACAAGTGGTCATCGGTATTAGAGCATTTTAGAACAATGATATAAAAAAGCTGTGAGTCCCTGTGATAATTTCCGATCCATGGTAGAAGACGCCTTGAAATGAAAAATTAAACCGTATGTTTAGTGTAAGGTCGTATTGGTTGGACTACTCACCGAAAAGCTTCGTACGAATCGATAAACCATAAATTATGGTCACTCACAGATTGACCGTCTTTATTGTTGTCATCAATTTGAATACAGAATGACCAATAATTTTCAACCAGAAGATTGTCAACTACGTCAATAAACCCTGTGTTGTTCTCATCGTAGTCAGTTTCAATGGCCACATGAAATAGATCAGCGGTATTATTGAATGAACTGGCAACTGCATATTTAACTGCATCTGGTAGGACAGATTTGGCTTGCACGACAAATCCTTGCAGAACAATTGCAACCAATAAGCTTTAAATGTCCATATTGACTGCTCAACTGCATTCAGCGAAAACTTCTAATGCACGAAAATATATTACAGACAATAATGGAAATCCATTAGAATATCATACATATTATTATGAATGTTTCGAGTGAAAATTAGAATGGAAGTACAATTAAAATTGATTGAATTAAAACACGATCTTCACTGAAAATAGAAACCTTTTAAAATAAAAATGGGCTACTGGATCCTCGTGCCTGCTTTATTAGTGTTGGTGTCTAATAGTTATGAATCTATTGTATTTTCGTTATGTTAATACAAAATGAATATATGACGCTTATTTGGGGGGTTGGTGGACGAAAGAAATTCGAACATTGCCAAAATAAGCGCCACCCTCATATACATGCATTATACGTATATTATACACATTTGTTTTTATAAAATTTATATTCAATTTTCTGAAGTAAATCTTACACTAAGTTTTAATTTCAAATCAATTTTTGGTTCATCGTATTACATACATATGTATACAAAATATTTTGCAGAACAATTTTGGGTAGCTAAAAAGAATAACCCACCAAAAACATTTCATGTAAAAAAAGGTCGCCAAGACTCACATGCACATAACGCTTTCGCTGTGAAAAAGTTATGAGATCTCATGAAGAGCCAAGCCCATAACTCTACAAGGCCTAACTCCACAAGACCTAACTCTACCAACCCTACATCGTGGTCAAAAAGTATGGCTTGGCCGTTTCGCAGCCGAAACACAGAAACTTCCATAGATTTTTGGTATGCAAAAGTTTTATGAAACGGCCAAGCCATACTTTTTGACCACGATGTAGGGTTGGTAGAGTTAGGTCTTGTGGAGTTAGGCCTTGTAGAGTTATGGGCTTGGCTCTTCATGAGATCTCATAACTTTTTCACAGCGAAAGCGTTATGTGCATGTGAGTCTTGGCGACCTTTTTTTACATGAAATGTTTTTGGTGGGATTTCATTTCTTTTTGTAGGATCACCTATTATCCGTAAGAAAAATACTTGAACCTCCCTTATAAATACTTCACTGTGAAACCCTGCTTCCAGTAAAACTACTTCACAGTTTATATTGTAGCAATAGGCATATGTATAACCTAGGAATTAAATAACTACCTACAACCTACTTACCTAACCTAACCTTTATATTGAGCTGCCTCTTAGCAAAACACCAGTAATGTACTTGAAAATCATATACCTTTTTACCTATACATAATTATTAAGCAATATAATATGTATATAGTATTAAAAGTAACCCGTATATTTTTAACTTCGCAATAATTAGGGTAAACCTTAAAAAAATGATCCGTCAATAAAAAATCTCTTATAATTTTTTTTCGACCGAAGAGAGTTGAAAGTTCATAATTTTTTCCTATCGCACACCCCTGAATATAAATACATATGCATACATACATACATATAACATATAATTCCAAGGATACGTCATAGCGATACCGGCACGACAATTTTTCCACCAATTGTGGTGAAGATCATACAATACATAAACAACCCTTATTTCAAGCAAAGACATATTGTGCGTTGTTTTTTATGTTTGTGAGTACAAAATAAAAAAAAACAACCCTTACGTCAAATATAGGCGGGTTATATGCATTTCTTTGTGTGGCATTGTTTTGTGTGCATTGTGAAAATTGTTGTTGTCTTAGATGTTTTATTATGAACCCCCATTTTTGGGGTGTTGGAGGGTGAAAGTTATAGATTTCTTAATTTTTTTGTTGTTTGTGTGCAAATCCTAGCCTACATTCCAAATTTCAGCTTTCTAGGACTTCGGGAAGTACCCTTTAGGTTTTGATGAGTGAGTGGTCAGTGACAAAATCGACGTTTTTGGGTATGAATTACACCCAAAGTATAAAAGCTAGAAATATGAAATTTGGTGTATTTTGTAAGTCCGTAGACTACACCTAATCCTGAAAATTTGAGCTCTCTAGCTCTATCTAGATCGAAGTTATGAGGGCCTGAAAATCCGACGAAGCGTTACGAGAAAATATAGGTAGTGCCCGCCGCTCGTTTTGCTCGTCTTGGCAGGGGGCACTACCGTGCCCCCAGATGAAACTAATTATTTTTCAAAAAGATCGTTTACGAGATAATGCAGTGCAAAAATATTTTTTTTTCAGATACTGGAAAACTAGAATTTAACCTGTTATATAAATTCTTATACAATTTTTTATAAACAAGTAGTCTTTTAGAAAATTGGTAAGACAAAATCCACATTTCATCAAAAACGATGAGAAAAAACACCAAAAAAAAAGTTAAAGCTAAAAAATTCGCCTAATTGTCTTTGGCATAAGAATACATTAATCTTTAAAAACCATTTTATTTTTTCTATTATTCACGAAGTTGCCTTTCAAAAATCTATTTATAGTTTAATTTTTTTATTGAGTGAGTAAAGAAGGCTTACTAACAATTTGAGGATTATATACGTCTACATGCTTTTCAGTTTATGTTTCGAAAAAACCCTGCATATATGTATGTTGGTAGATATTTTCTTTTAAAGAGAAATCCGGTTGAAGTTTTCGTTTAATATTGCTACGATTTATAGGAAATAAAAGGATATAATCAATAAAAGAACCTGCAAATGACGGTCGATTACTAACTACAGAGCATACTTGCTGGATCCTGGATGCTCTTGTTATGTAGCTATGTATAATACTCTTCAATAAGGCCAAATAGTACGGGAGCTGGCAACGTTTTTGAGAAAGAATTTTAACAGTCCTGGTTTTTTAGCATTTTGTTCCTCTCACTACCACGGTTTGAATGAGGGGAGTCTGGATCGTGCGGGAGTTGTTGCGTTTTCCTGGGAGGGCACCTTTTCTAACGCAAACAAAATGGTTTTCAAAGTCATTTTACCAGTCTTAATTTTTTTTGCCATTGAGTTCTAATAACTGTTCATAACATGACGTTGCAAACTCCTCGCCAGACGCTATTTTATATTTAAGGAAAATAAAAATTATATGAGCATTCGCACCAGGAAAAAAATTACACAACTGTAGGTGCTGCAATTATTTTTTAATAATTTTTTTCCTGATGCGAATGCTCTTATAACCAGGACTGTTAAAATCAACTTTTTTTCGACGTTGCTAGCTCCCGTACTAAAAGTATCAAATAACTTTTTGACTAGATTTTTGGAGTAGATTGAAAATCAATTCAGCACAAATTTGAATAAAAATACAATATTCACTTTTATTGAAGCACTGGAGCTTGTGTAAAGTATACATATATATGTATGTATGTATGTACAATGTACATGTGCCTACCTATGTTATCTACACATATATTCAGATTATAAAGAGGCAGATTATTCTGCAATAATTCAGAGCCTGCATACCTTTAAAAATTGTTCCGAGGGGCTTTTTAAAATTTGTTAACCTTCCAATAAAAAATTTTAATCAAACGTACATTTATGTAAAATGTTTACTTGGTATTTTTAACTTGCAATATATACTTACGTAGGTACTACCTCCTCAGCGGTTTTCGCCTCGAAGTTGGCGAGGGGCTTACTTTTGACTCTCCAGCAATCCAGCTGCAGAGTCAGTGGCGTAGCGTGTGTTTTTGTCGCCCGGGGCAGAGCCAATTTTAACCCCCTTAGCAATTTTTTTTTTTTGGGCCTTTAATTTTGTTTGCTGTTTTTAAAAAAATCAAAGTGAAAACGCTACTTAACTTACCTTGTTATAATTTAATTTATTATTCACAGATTTATTATATTTATTTATATTATATTATGTAGATAGAAGTGTCTAATCGGGTGATGATTGCTGAAAAACAAAACCGGTTTTTAAAAAATCAGCCCGCACTGCCTTTAATTATTATTATTCTTATAGTTATAGTAGTAATTATTATATATTATTTGTTTCTATTATTCTTATACATAAGGAAATAAAGAAACAGAAATATTGGCCAAAGCTTATTTTTAACTTAAACATATTTCACAACAGCCCATCAAAATTAAAGTGTTAAAAACTAGTTTTATCTTTTAAAAATGGTTAACATGTTTTTTTGCAGCTCAACGAAATTACCACAGCATATTTTAGATGGAATCGAAACTTCTAATTATCTATTTCAAAGATTCACTAATTACTTAGCAAAACTGTATTACCTATACTTTTACATTTTTCAGAACTATTTTTGATTAGATTTAACATACTTATACATACATATGTCCGATTTGTTTTTACTTTTTCGAAAGAACTGTCAGTCTAAATTTTCAACCAGTAACCAGTTATAAGAACTTCGTTAAATTTGCCGCCTTGAAAAATTGTCAACATAGGCTCTAGCTCTTTTACTATGGTAACAATGACGAAGGGTCATGGCTTTTGGGATAAATCCCTCGACACAAAGATTAATTGTGAGAACTAAGCTTTTTAAAGTGAAGAATGAATGAAGTGAATGAAAATGAAAATTCTTCCACAGAAAAATGTATCGGAATGAAAAGAAAATATAAAAACAAACATATGTACCTAACATATAAAAACCATTTACTTTAACGTATTTAAAAAAATTGCAGCAAAGTGCCGCCCGGATATACTGAAAAATTTGCCGCCCCCAAGCAAAGTGCCGCTCGGGGCCTGTGCCCCCTTTGCCCCCCCCCCCCCCTTCACAACGCCACTGTACAGAGTCAAACAACTAAGCAAAACCATCAAAATAGGGATGTTATCCAAACAAAAAACAATATGAACATGGACAAAAGTTTACTAGACAATAAAATCATAGTGGAGTTATACAGTTAAGTGTCACGGCTGTGGGCGAGGGCTTGGCTTGGGCTTGGAAGCTAAGTCGCCAGTGACAAACACTGTTAACTGTACGGACGATACGCAAAAACGACCCGATTTAAAAAGAAAAACGAACACGCACAATCTTGCAGCGGCTTTTCTTGCTGCTCTAAATAGCATTGCTATCGACGGCGGCGGCGGAAGACCCGGAACAGAACTCCCTTCATAGGAAGTCAAACCGAGGACGATCTGCTGGATGAATCGAATCCCGAAGACACATATCTTGGAGTAATCAATCCTTGATTCAAAGCCAACATGGAAACGGAGCACAGAGGAAAGTACAAAGAGAGCCCTTTGTGCTTTCTACACATGCAAAAAAAAAACCTTCTGTACACGGTGGGGAATGCGACCGCAAGTCATCCAATGGATGTACAAAATGTTTTTTTTTTTGTATATCTTTTTTTTTTTTTTTTATTTATTCATTACTTTATTTATTAATGTATTAATATTATTTTTTTACAATTTATTAGTTTTATTATTTGCTAAGGAGAAGCCGCTGTCCTAAGCGAGGCTGCACTTCTCGATAGCTTGGTGAGTTAAAGACTAACTTAAAAATATATTTGAGATATGCTTCACAGGTATCGAAACTTATTGCACGAGCGCACGAGGTGCTTCCCATGGGAAAGGAATGCACCTGTTTATATTCATATTTCATTTGAATAAAATGAAATATGAGTATTTAGTTGTCGGCAGGGGAAAAGGGGTGTATCCGTTTGGGATTGGTTTTGCTGCGTATGCAAAAATGGTGGGAACCTGTTATGTTTTAATAATGTGCCGTTAGGCAAGGAGGCGTGTGGGGAATAATGGGTTTACGGTTACGAGTGAAGGCTCAGACGTAACTGAAGCACCTTTGGTCATGGGTCTATCTGGCAACGATATGCGGGACTTGATGTGACCACTGACTACCTTCCACCCGTAATAGAGTTTAGAAAAAACTTCTCGGTTCTAATACCCGAAAGGCATGGATGGGAACCCAACTCACTACTCAGTGAACGGGGTGTCCCCTTCTACACTAATGGATCAAAAATGGAAGAAGGAACAGGAGCTGGGGTGTTTCGCGAAGCTCTTAATATTACAGAATCTTATAAACTCCCAGATGAGTGTAGTGTCTTTCAAGCTGAGATTTATGCTATTGAAAAAGCAGCCGAAATTGTTGAGCTCGTCAGCGATCACTTTTTTCGTGGACAGCCAAGCTGTTATCAAAGCATTAGCCAGTGAGACTTTAAGATCCCAAAGCAGTAGCAAAATGTCGAGGCATACTGAACAATATATGTTACACTAACCAAGTCAAGCTCTGCTGGGTTCCTGGACATAGCAATATAGAAGGGAATGACATAGCAGATGCACTGGCAAGGAAAGGGTTCAATATCATATAGAGACAGTAGTAGCCAATTAGACACAGGACTAAACGTCCCGATTAGCGTAATCAAAAGGAAGATAGGCCTAATAACGAAAGATCAAATCAATAACTCCTGGATATCTAGGAACGATTGCGCCATCTCTAGAAATTTATGGCCTGGAATTAATGAAAAGGAAACTCAGTATATTATATCGCTGAGTAAAAAGAATATTAGAACCCTGATAGGTGTACTGACGGAGCATTGTGCCATTGGCATAAAGGCCACTAGATTGGGTGTATACGCACCCGATTTTTGCATAGGAGCTGTCAGGATGTTGAAGAAATAGAAACCATTAAACACCTGCTTTGCGATTGCCCAAATCTCCAAACAAACTGCCTCCGTTACCTTGGAAACAGGTTTGTTGGAAAACTGGACGATTTAGCGCAGGTTTCAATGGCAAACATAAGAAAATATATAGAAAGCACGGGCTGGTTCGTAAATGAACCAGTCCATGTCAACTACTAGCTTAGGATTACTGGCTGGCCTCTCATTTTTTGAAAAACGGTTTTTATATCGATGACATCTTTTCTGGCGCTCATGATGTTAAAACTGCGTTAAAGACCCAACATGAATTAATAGAAGCGCTAAACTCTGCTGGATTTCCATTAAGAAAATGGACATCAAACTGTCGCGAGCTTGTTGAAGCCATTCCTCCCCGCATCTCTTTAGCCAAGACTTTTTAGATATTGAAGACAAAAGCTAATCTAAAACACTTGGCATTCAGTAGAATGCAAAACTTGACACTTTTCATTTCACTTTCAAACCCATCACCATTGAAAATGATTTGACAAAAAGATCTCTGCTTTCGGAGGTCTCGGACGGGAGGTCATGAGGTCAAGAGATTGACCCCCTGACGCAATCTTTTCTTGCCTCCTTATCATTTATTCAAAACATTCAAGTCCTTGTTGGGTACAATACCGCCCATGGAATTCCATCCAAATTTACGAATTTTGTGACGCCTCTGAGCACGCTTACGCAGCTACACTTTATTTACGCTTTGAACTGTCACGCCAAACAGAGGTCTGGGTTCGATTCCCAGCTTCTGCCACCTAACAAAATTGTTTTTCAGGGTTACTGACTGCCTCTTGCGAGGAAATGACAAGTCCTCCAAAAGTATGTCATGGAAAAGTGCCACTCCTTTTAGCCGTTCGAACTCGGCAATAAACTGTAGGTCCCCTTCATTTCTGCAGACATACACACAAGAATGGTTGAGAATTGTAAGTCCCTAGGCCCTTTTTCTTCATGGAGCTGTTGTACCACCAATTTTATTTAGGTATTTATTTTTTTATATTACTTCCGCTCGCTTCACTTATCAAAGGGGAAAAAAAACAAAATTGCGTCATCATACATCGAAAGTGTTTATGGGGTTATTTATTCTAACATATAATTCTTTTTTTTTTTTTAATATCTTTGTTTTTATCCTTTAATCAAGCAAACCAAGCAAAACATAATTCCGCACATTGTTTACTTCATAAGAAGTCGCCGGAAATTAAAAGCAAATAATTCCGCCAAAGGAAATCGTGCTTTTTGCAAAATAGTTTTCCCTTGCATTTTGTCATGACGACTCCATAGAAATTCCCTCTCATAAAATGCAACCACAAGAAAGTTTATTTCAGGAATCAAATTTACATTTCAGAAACAGTGCTGTTGTGTGCTGTTAAAAATCAACAAGAAAATTAAGAATATCTGCAGTTGTTCGGGAGGAAAACGAATACGTAAAAAGTTCATAAATTCCGTAAAAATTTGTATGGGAAGATTATGACTTTACACTAGAGGCACGGGTTAATGAGCTCGGCCAAGTTTTTTTTTGTTCATAAATTTACTGTAGGGCATAAACTTTTTACACAGGGGGTATCTGATCCAACCTAAAACTGAGTTTGAAAAATAACGGACACCCTAATATACATGCACAAGCTGTTAAAATTTACCTTTTCACCCCCAGTTTAGACAGGCGAGTAGAACTAGTAGCCTTTATGTGTGTTAGTGTATCCGTACACGAAAGAGCCGACTAGTAGCTTTAATAGCATAATATTTTTGCCTGCGAGTTGGTTGCTAATTAGCCTGCTAGTGATTTGACGTTTGTGTATTGTTTTCCCTTTTACACTTGTGCAGTATTTGTTTTCCGTTTCAGTCGAAGAAACATTTTTCGTTGGAAATATATTTTTTGCAGATTTAAGGCTCTCCCAAACCAACGCGATTAATCGCTGCGACAATAGAAAACAATAACAACAACGTGTAGTTTTGCTTGACAACCACGTGTTGTTATTGTTGTTTTCTTTTGTCGCAGCGATTAATCGCGTTGGTTTGGGAGAGCCTTTACGATTTGAATTTGTCGTGTCGTAGAAATACAAAAACAATTAAAAGGATTTATCCATCTTTTTATTTTTTTTTCAGCATTTTGAACTTCTCCTCATTTTTGATATAATACCTATTTCTAAATTTTTTTTTTTCGAATATCTTCCATTTGAATTTTTTGAAATAATTATCATACTAGTTGATCGAACACGCAATGAGCTACTAGTTACACAAACATTAACACAACTAACACTACGATACAAATCCTACTAGTTCTACTCGCTTGTCTAAACTGGGGGTCAGTCAAAATAATGAAACGGAGTTTTTTTAAAGCACTGAATATTATATCTACGTTACGATACGAGGGTTGTCGGGGTCAAAATTTTGTTTTCAAAATTCTGCTTTTCAAAATTCTGCTTTTCAAAATTCTTTTTAACAAAATTCTGTGAATAATAAAAACAAAAGTTTTGAAAAATTTAAAAAAATTTTAAACTTTTTTTATTATTTGCAGTATTTTGTAAAACAGTGTTTTACAATTCTAAAAATTATATTAATAGAAATAATGTTATTTTCTATTTTTTTTTGTTATCGTCGCTTAAAAGTGTTGGTTGGTCGGAGTCATGTAATTAAGTTTATTAAATTTCAATAAGAAAAGCCCTTATTTACTTTCAAAGCTGAATAGCATATTATAGAGCCATAAAATAGAGAGTACATAAAAGAGAAAAAAGAAAATTTAAAATTAGAAAAATAGAAAGTAGACCTAAGCGCTAAAATAGCTAAAAATATCCTTTAGTTTTTTCTTCACTTATTATTATAATTTGTACCGACCGGTATCTTGTTTAAAATAAGAAATGAAATGTTACTTTGCCCCCCCCCCCCTTCGCACCCCTAATCGAAAACCTGCTTACGCCCTTGGGTAGAACGGCAGCTTGAGACATGAGCATGAACATAGGGTACTTTTGTTTTCAGAATCTACAACAGTTTACCAAAAAACAATGAAAATATAAAAAAATTGATAAATTGTTTGAAATGTCAGATATTCAAATATAAAAATATTAAAAAAACAAATATACAAAAGTATTTTACAACCATAAAGTTATTTAAACATGCGAAGCAAGGCGAGCACGGGCCTGCTAGTATTCTATTAAATCAATTAAATTAAAATGATGCTCAAGTCTGGGGCGGACATCACCATTCCATTTCGGAAGCTAACATCGCCTTAATCGCGGTCTTCCTTTGGAAGATGTGTTAATACGGTTTGATGTCCGCTGGAAGTTTGATTCGAAAATTTTTAGGGGGTTTGGCTTTCATAAATACAACGACAGCACTGCTCAAAAGTTCATTACAATATCTTGCTGTCACTTATTTGTTTTTCTATAGGTGTGTGATGGGTGAGGGGGGGGGGTGTTGTTCTGGGATGGTGTGAGTTGACTTACACTTTACATCACTGCGAAGAGTACCGAAAGAAAATTTAAGTTGGGTGAAACGCATAATACTACTTGTGACTGCGAGTCGATGTGTTTCCCTGCTTATATTTATCCTGCTTATATTTATACGAAGTTCATGGTATGTAGGTAGGTACCTAAATTAATATCATGGACAGTGCTGGGGGGAATTTTTAACAGAATTACCTTCACGCAGTCGGCAAATTCTCACAAATATTTTCTTTTTTCCCTTTTATTTTGTTTATAAATCAAATTGTTTTAGGTGAAAAGTTTTTGCCACTGTAAGTGCCACTGTTTCTTTTTAATATTCAATACTCTTTTTCTTAATCAATTCTGAAAACTATAATGTTAAAATCTGTTTTAATTTTTGAGAAATTAAAAAAAAAACGAAAATTTTGAATTCGAGATTATTTTTTTTTTAAACTATTTACTTAAACAACTTGCAATTTATTTTTGAATAAATCATGTTTCTTCCAAACACTAAATATATAGTATTTCTAGACGTTGATATTATATTCAAGATCGGTATTTGCATCTATTTAGTAATTTTTCAGGTCTAAAAAAAAATGATTAAAACTTTATTGATGTTGTCTTTTCAGGGTAAAATTTCAAAAATCAAAATTTGACGTTCATGATGCATTTAACAAAATTCCGTTGCTTAGTTTTAATAAACATAAAATTTGCATAAACGTGATTCAATATTAAATCCGTTGTTCAGCTATTTTAACCTGCCGATTTCAATATATTAACAGAGGTTGCGATAATTCGTAGTCAAAACCCGCATAAGAAAAGCCTAGTTATAGAAACTAAAAGGCATAATTTATTAATTTAGAACTAAAAATAAACTTTTGGAAGCATTTAATTGCAGAATTTAAATCGCAAAACAGTGTTGCCATTGCACTGTGGTTCCACAGCCGAACAAAGGCGGCTTTAAAAACAACTGAACAAAATTGGATTAAGAGTAATTTTAGGGCTGTCATTGCGAATCTGGAATCAGTTTGGCTCTATCTTGTCACGATTTAAAGATACATTCGTTAAAAATAAAAAAAAAAGAAAAATCACTATTTTTCATCGTTATTTTTAAGTGGGTAAACATATTTATAAAATGTAAAAATATTTTTTTTTTTATACTTTACTATGTTTTTAAGATTCTATTCTATTTTAATTTATCAACAATATTTTAGTAAAAGACTAAAAATCTACACGTGTTAACGTTAATGAAATTTGCCACAGAATTTTTTTAAGTCAGCCTCATCATTTTTATGGGGCGAAAGAAATTCGAACATTTCCAAAACAAGCGCCACCCTAATGAACATGCGTCATTTTAACCAAAAGAGCAACAGCAGTGAGTTTTGTTATAAGTGGGTCACCTAGAGCTCATGGGGTAAAATCCCGAACCAGACCTAAGATCATGATTTAAATCACATTTTTTTGTTTAAAATAAAATTTGTGGAAAATTAGGGCTATGTACAGATATGGTTACCACCACAGGATTTAAAATAAGAACAATTGGTGTGGTACTAGAAATCACCGTGTTGAAGTAAATCAACTCTTTCCTGAGGTGACATTCTGTATGGGCAAAGCGAACAAACGTTTTCGTCTGTGCGAAAGATTTGCTTCAAATCCTTATGCAAATCTTTCGCACAAACGAAAACGTTTGATCGCTTTTCTCATACAGAATGTATCCCCTGGTTTCTACACCACTCAACCATCAGCTTATTTTTATGTGCCTTCCCATTCCGACTTTAAAGATTTTCCCAATACCATACCTACACGTATGATGTTAGTTTCACGTTTAAGGATTTTCCCCACATCTGTTCTCCCTAGTAGAATATGAACAACGACCATAACATAGCTGACACTGACATCACATCACAAACCATAATTAATTTTAAGATGAACCTTAAAGCTTTAACTACATAAGCCAAAAAAGTGAAAAAGTACAAAAGTGAACATTTTCAAACTCATTTTGGATAGTGTTTCTCACAGAGGAAAACTTATAAAAATGATGCAGAAAGCTTAAATTTTGGTTTAAAAATAAAATGTCTATATTCTTTTTCACAAAACAACTGCGCTAGCTGGAAAAAATATTTTTACTTTTGCAATTTTGCAAAAAGTGGCCAATGTAGTTAAGGCTTAAGTCAGTGTAGTGATCTTTTCGCCTTTTCTTTTGTTGATATGATAAAAACAGTTTCCAAACAAGAAAGGGAAGTATTTTCGAACTTAAAAGGGACAAAGGTTTATTTACAAACCCTAGACTTGTACGGTACAGGAAGAAGCATCTGTAAATCTTCCTTACATAGCGAACATACATTATTCATTGTGATCTGGGGCCTGTAACACAACTTGACAAGTAATAAATAAATAATTTTTCAGAGCATTTTAAAATGAGATCAAAGTAGCCGTCGATTAAATTTTATCCGAGATTAAATTTTGACATTTCTACGTACAGATTCACCTCACTAGTGTCAAAAATTAATCTTCGAATAAAATTAAACGCGATTTTAACTCTATTCACACACCTAAAAAAAGAAAACAAGTGCTTTCAGACAGAAACAAATTACCTCACGGTTTAATGTAACCTGGAAAACAGCGAAAACCGATTTTTTTTTTTTATTTTCAAACGGGAATATTTCAAAAACGTGATGTGAAGAATATTTCTGACCAGATTCGAATTCAGCACACCAAAAATCTTTGAGTGTGTATTTTGGTTTCTGTAAGAAAAACCTGGTTGACCATTAGTGTTATTAGAATCAAGGCGAAGAATCTTATTAATAGCATTAATGGTTTAAAAACGATTTTCCGATATTCATATTTAGAGAGCCAAAATAGAATATCTGCGACCTAAAATAATTTTTGCTTTCGGTTTAGATTTTGAGAATTCTTAAGCTTAAGGCCGTGTGCGAATTCGGTTAAAATCGCGTTAAATTTTATCCAAAGATTAATTTTTGACACTAGTGAGGTGAATCTGTACGTAAAAATGTCAAATTTTAATCTCGGATAAAATTTAATCGAAATTTTAAACCAATTCGCACACGGCCTAAATAAATCTGTTAATTTCTTGACTCTATCTCACTCATAACATAAAATTGACAATTTTCTAAAACATATACAATTCAAAACAATGACCCCTTATTAGTTTCGTTCGAATCGTCGGTTTAAAGCTTGACAGGACAGGTGATGTTAATTTCTGTCACAGTTTTCTAAGCATCAAGTAGGCCACGCTTATCATTGGGCGAATTGATAGTCGATGTGGCTGACGGTCGATATGGGCTGAGTATCTATACTTCAAATTAGGAACAGCCGATCATATCGAAAAAGAAACCAATAGTATAAATTAAAGAGTTTTTTAATCTTTAAAAGCAATTCTATAAAGCTTATTATTTATTCATTTAAAAAAATATATCTTTAATAAGTTTAATCAAAAATACAATAAGTAATAATATAAACACAGTGGTCAACAACATTCATTTTAAACATATAAGGCGATTTAGCGTAGTTCAAATTTTAAAGCTGCCTGTTGGTTTGCTTAAGAAGCAAATTATTTTTAAAATTGGTAAAAACAAAAAGGAAAATTGGAATGTATAAATAGCCGCATTAATATAAAGCACCTAGGTATGATCAGATGTTAACCTTTTCTTAAGCCAGCTTTTTTTATGTTTTGGCTTTGCAACAGACTCTAATGACATCGACGATGATACTGGCAAATTTGTTTTTGAGCCAGCATTTTTGGATGGGAAAATATTTTTAAACCATTTGAGTTTTTTGCTTCGACTAGATTTCGTTGAAGGCGACAGTTCGGGTAAAGAAGTTTCAAAACTGCACACCGAGGGCAAATCACATTCAATGTCATAGTTGCCGTTCACTTCAAGCGTTGGCAACTGATTCATTGACAATGCTCCTCGCAGAGGTGGCTCCGCTGCAATTTTTATTTGTTCAGGTACTTTGGATGCCTTTTTTCGGGGAGTCTTGATAGGAGCACATAGAGTTGTCACTTTTTGCGGTTGTTCCTCCTTGACTTCATTGATTTGAATACTAGTAAAAGTTAATGTAGTTTTAATAGGTTGAATTATTTTCTGGATATCGGAGTCAAGTTGCTTACCTTGGCAGGGTGTTTGCACGCACTCCAATCATATCGGCATAGAAAGGTGGACTTCGTATGGAATCACTAAGTTTATCCCAAAAATTGAAAAACTTTCCAGCATGAAAATACTTCAGGTAAAAGTAGAAACTCAAAGTCGGTGGCAACACGCAAGGCTCATAGAGACATGGAATGATTTTTCGACGTCGTTGTTCTAGAAGAAATTTTTTATTAAAGTCTTAGGTATAGTTTCATGATGATAAAAACAATAATTTAATATTTAAAAATTAAATAAATACAATAATATTCGTAATGCAAGGAGAATCCGCTTCCTAAACCCTATTGCATAGGCGCTGCTTTTTTTTTTCAAATGAACTATACTTACGGATTAAGAGTGTCTACAAATCGAAGCATATTTGTATTTTCTACAACGACATGCTCTCAACAAAAGGAGAAAACCATGATTCACAAATCGAACAGAGTCACAGTAGCCAGCTATGGTTTCGAGGCAGCAAGTCTTCATCTACCTCGGTTTGGCTATGACATCGGACAATAACATAAAGTCAAGAAGTCAAGCGAAAAATCATTCTTACCTTTTGGCGTTTCATTGTGCTAAGAAGAAAATTTAATAAAAAATTAAGTAGAAAAAAGTTGGGCGAGTTATTTGGGTGCATATAACGATGGTTAACCTAATATTTTGTCAATTTGTTGCAAATATTAAAAGTAACTAGAATTATGCACATCACATTCATTCGTAAGCCTTATAAAATCACATGTAAATAAAAATAAAAATTCAAAGAAATTAGTAGAATTACAATAAGCCCGTGGCGTAAGCGTAATGGTAAGTTCGTACACTATCATTCTAGCGGTCTGGACTCGATTCCCAGCCTCTTAAGCCTAGAGCACAAAAATGTTGTTTTTTTTAGGTCTACTGCCTCTTGCGAGGAAGTGACTAAGTCTCCAAGGGTATATCATGTAATGAAAAGGCTTTTATCGTCTGACCAGGCTGAAAGTCTTCGGCCCCCTCTATTCCTGCTTAAAAACACAGATTTTTCAAGTTCCTGAGATACCAGCAATCTCAGAAATCGGAACGTATGTAATTCCTCAGTGAGATTCTTCACTTTTGCTGCCAAAAAGTTTAGACTAATATTTTTTGGATTCGCGTAGTTCGGTTGAAATTTTATCGGTTGCGGACTTACCCTTAGTCAAGAAACTTTTTAAAGTTTTTTAGTGAATACAAAGCAAAATCTAATCTATAATAAAAATCTGTTCAAACAATAACTTTTTTAAATAATCTTACCTATTTGAAGAGCAGCAGCAAAATTTATGAAAAATGTGTTGGCTGGGCTTTTAAGAAAAGCTGAAGAAACTATCACAATCAGCCGATCACAGCGTTCACTTATTATACGCATTATAGCTTCGTGTTCGATTGGTATCCCAGCGAGAAGATCACGGTCCTTCACACAAATCTGAAAAATAAAAGTTTATCACTTTATCTTTTTAGATTACGGTACACTATCACGATACCTTGAATCCAAACTTCGGATGATCCTCTTCTAAGCGTGAAATGAGTTCCGTTGCAAATTCATAGTCTTCATCTGCAAACAGTACGAATGCGTCATACATTTGGGGTGGCAGACCTATTTGGGCATTCTGGATGTCTTCAGAAGTTAGAATGTCTTCGTCTGGATTGGTATTTCCACAAGTTTCGTTTTTAAATTCATTGTAAGCTTCGGAAGCTTCCTTTCGGGCAATGATTAACTGCTCTTGATATTTTTTAGATTTGAAAACCTTTGCGTCTTCAGCTTTAAAAAAAAACACATTTAGCAGTTAGCACAGCGCACTCTGGTCATATTACTTTGATATCAAATCTTACCTAAACTTTCGCTCAGATCATCTGCCACATCCCAGCGGTCGATTTTGCCCAGAAATTTTAATAGATTGTCAAAGTTCGCAGTATCGTTATTGCCTTTTTGACGCCAAAGTGAGAGCACTTTTCCTATTGGATCCTTCTCTGCGGACATATACGGTCCATATAGGCTGTTAAGCCCAGCCAGATAAGCAACTCCCCTCCAATCTCGGTAAATGCCTTCTTCTGACAAGAGCACTTTCGTTGGATTGAGTGATCTAGAGAGGATGGTGCATGAAGTTTGGCGCAATGCATTTAAGGGAACCTTGGCGTAGTCGATTTCATTTGGATCTTCATTGGCGTTTATATCCATTTTTTTTAAATTTTTTGTGAAGAGAAATGAACTTATTGATTAAATACTTTTCGTGCGGGAGAGATTAGATGGCTAATCGTGTTAAGCTGACTAAGAAAATCCATAAGTAATTATCAAAGTTTATTGGCTATGATAAGATGATGTATTCTTTATAAAACTTCTTTGTGTGAAGCTCTCTGTAAAACGTCGTTGATTAACTTTGAGGTTAACTACATACATAAAATTAAATTATTTAAAAAAAATATTTAACAAAAAATAAACAAATTAATTTCCAAAAAAAATTTAAAAGTTTTGTAGTTGTTCAGATTTCCAGAGAAACTTCATTAAATGACATTTGGACTTTGAAGTCTTTTGACAGAGGAAAAAAGTGCTGCCAAAACGAATTTACAGACGTGATGCATACCGGCGACGCACATTAGGCTTCGTAGTCACTATGCGCGACATCTACGCGCACCATGTTCATGATATTTTGCCACGCATTTTTTGTGAAAAAGTTGATGAACCACGGCAGCCGCTCCATGCAGTCAATCCAATTGACAGTAAGTAGCTAGTGCAAATCACAAAACAAAACTACCGTCTCAACTGCGCCTGAACAGAACCATATTCGACCATTGCCATGCTTCAAAAATCCATAGCGAATGGATGGTATCATGGCCGTTTGTGGGTAAGAGAAGTGCGGATTGAAATATCCCGTGAAGTGCGAAGAAAACATAAAAACCGAACTAATGTGTCTCATTTGTTGTTGTTTCATTGGGCGAAATTGTTGTTGTATCAATGTATTTTGAGACGTTTTAACGTTTATAAAGTAACCACGATGACTCTCACCGTTCCGGTCTCATTCATTCTTCTAATCTAAATAGAGTCATACACATGATGTAATGTGCGGGGAACTCCCGTCACTTCTTTTTGCAACAAAGACTGCTTTTACCATACAGCGATTTTTATCATTATTTCTATTTTTAGTTCCTTTTGATTGCAAAGACCCTTTTAAACGCAATATTTTATGAAAACAAACTTTGCGCAAGTGAAATTGTTTCATTTGCACTCTTTACTTCTTGATTAAGAGAAATTCACAGAGAAGAAGACAAATTGAAATAAAACATACTGGAACAATAACGAAAAACGCAATGAAGAAAGTGCGATCACTCTGAAATTTGTTCAACCTCAGCAATTTCGTCTATCCCGGCAACCACATACATCGATCGTCAACGTGCTTGGAAATTGCAAGAAAATGTTGTAGTGTGTTGAAGCAGTCAAATGCAAATCTGTCGTGATGCCGGCTTCATCGTATCATAGCCTCTGTTTGGTAAGTCCCCTTTCACATGAAGATACTAGTTGAATTTTCAGATGAAATTTTCTTGTCTGAAATTTCAGAATAAACGTAGCTAAACGCAACTAAAAGTCTAAAGGCCTATCAGAAGCTCCAAAAATTCAGAAATCTGAAATTTCAGATGGGATTGAACGCGCGGACTGACAAAGTGAACGCGACCAATCACCAATGACAGTTCATAAAAAAATAAATTGGCATAACTTTTCTCAGGTTTCTTATCACTTTGCAAAAAAAAAAACAAAACGGAGGCCTTTCAACGATAAGGATTCTGTAAAGAGAATTTTGACTATTTAAGTTTATTTCTTTGATTCCCCTAAAACTATTATTACAAGTTGCTTTTAAAAGGAATCTGTATTTTTTAACATGGATTTGGCTCCATTTAAAACCGTTAAATCCTTTTGTTTTCTTGTTTTCAACTAAAATGTGCCAAAACAGAAGTGAAGATTCAACGGCTCAAATCAATTTTGACCGTATACCAATTTCAGCTCTACGTTATCCTACAAAATTTATACTGTCGAAATCACTAAATACTCCAAAAATCCTACCTGCTGAGAATAATTGCCAACGGGATTGGCGCGGATTTGCTCATCTCGCTGGCCTCGACTCATCCATTGTTCTGCTAACAGACCGAGATCCTATGTTAAGTGTCTTGACGGTATGGAGTGACTATCAAGCAGCCTCCTTTCAGGATCTCCTTGAAATACTTGGCCAAATCGATCGCTGGGATGTGAGCGATGATGTAATCGAGAATTTGAGTAAGTAATGAGTACTATTTCTATTTTAAATTACCCATTTTAGACTTGAAAAGGTTCCAAGAATTTCCCTCCACCATAAACCACATTGGAGCAAAATAAGAATTCAAAAGCCGTTTCAGACTTTCTTCTATAAAATTTGTAGTTTATTAAATTTTTGTATGAGTTCAATAATTTGAACTATAATATGAATAAACTTCGGTTAACGGTATATCTTTTAGCTCAAGATGCACGGGCTTATCTTTGTAAGACAAGTGAATCTGCCAATCTACACAGTTCAGAAGCTCTCCAGGAAATTATAGGAAGTTTAAGATCAGATTCAGATGACTGTAGATTGCATATTGAAAAAGGGCAACAGAGAATTTTAAGTGAGGCGCTATATTGTCCAACTGATTTTTAATAACTGTAAATTTTATGAAATTGATTTAGCTGAAGAACAAGTGATTCCTCCAAACAACTCACAAATCCCCGAGAATAATCATAGAGAAAACGATACAAGACCAATTAATGTTCCTATAACTAGATCTGATCTCGACAGAGCAGAGCGTAATCTTCCATTGCAAAGATACGACGCTTTTTTAATCTTCGCAGATGCAGATCTGCCGTTTGCAGCAGAACTTGTTAATCGAATGGAAAATCATCCTAAGTTTAAATTTGTGGTGAGACTTTGGGCTGGTAAGAAACTTTTCAACTAAACAAATCTTTACAGCTTTGTTTAAAAGATCGTGATATCCTTGGTGGCGTTTCATTTGAACATGATGCTGTAATGGCTCTGATAAGAGAACGATGCAATCGGCTGATCGTTGTAGTTTCTCATGCATTTTTGGCAAGCTCTCTGAATAATTTCTTTGTCCAATACGCTGCCTCTCTTCAGATAGGTAACTAATCTCCTTATTAATTCAAAAATAATTTTAGCTATTTTTATTTTTTTTTTTAGAAAAAGGTGGCCGTAAGATTATACCCTGCCTATATGAAAACTGTGAAATTCCACAGGTTTTAAATTGTTTCGCATGCTTGAAATACCATCAGACTGGAGTCCTATATGATTTCTGGAACAGGCTGAGTGATTCCATTCGTGCTGGACGACTGGATTATTCAAAAGCTATGTAATATATCAGGAAATTTTTCTTTTCTATTTTTTCTATTAACTTTTAATCAAATTTTGTTTGGTTTTCAGGAATGCCTTAACAAAATCCAATTTTGTTTATTCTGAAAACGATGAGGATAATTCCGAAATTTCAGAAACGAATTCTGAAAATTATATTGAAATGACTGAACTCGTAACTTCACATATTGAAAATTTAGATGTAAACAATACTGAAATCGAAGTATCTCGAGCACCTCAAACTAGGTTAAAAAAATGGTATAAACGTTTAAGAAGAAGATTGATAAGAACATGTTTTTAGCTTATGAATTTAACTAATTAACCAAACGATCATTTCCTATTAGTATTAGTTTTTTATAGTATTAAATAACAGTATTCACTTGGTGCTATAAGTTTAGAAAGTACGTACACAGAATAAGAGTATACTTCTGTTTTTTTTTTTTTTTTTTTAAGGATAACAGTTCCATTCAAAGGTCGGACTAAACAAAAAATTGTACATAAAAACCATTTGTAACATGGTGATGGAGAACTTTGGATTTTATTGATCCTCAAAGTTTGAAGCATACTCGCCATTTTACTCCTTTTATTTTCTTTAAATCCTATTATTCGAAGCGAATAAAATATTAATGTCTAGATTGCTTTTGTCAAACAAAAAATATTGTAAAACATACTTGTTAAAAAAAAAAAGATTTTAAAATGCAAAATATTGTTTTAAATAGACGCACGTGGATAACTCAGAAGTAAGGCAATTTTATCAAAAAAAAAAAAGTTTGTTTATTAAAAACACTGATTCAACATCGTTGTGAATCCGTTGATGAGTATGTCAATGCTATCATCTCAACTTCGCAGAAGTTTCGTTGGATTGGAATGCATGTTTTGGAAGAATGATCTGATCTTTTTATATGGGCAGAGTTTCAAAGCAAAGAAACGTTCTTAAACTAAGGTTTCAGAAATATTTAACAGGCTATTAAATTTTTATATGACGTTTTATGTATGGAAAAAACGTCATTCAAAGACAAAATAAGGCTAATTAAAAAAAAAAAAAAAATAGAGAGAAAATATATAAAATCAACCAAAAATGCATTATTACCAGGCCCCTCTTTTCCACTGGCCATTTGGGGAAGTCCCTTCAAGGCACGGGGCATCCTATAGATACTAATAGATTATCAAAAGATATTCGGCCCTATCGAGGTAACCTTCGGAGCGGAACTCTCCGATTTTTTACGAATCGGAGAGAATTCCGCTCCGACGGTTACCTCGATAGGGCCGATTACCGAAAAATATTCTGACTTACTAAGGGTAAAATTTTAGTCTGCCCAGAAAAGTGGTAAACGTGGCATTTTTTATTACGACCGAAATTGAATAAGAATAGACGAAACAAGTAATATTTCCATATTTTGTATGCTGAGCGTGCATCTAAAACAACGATTGAATGCGTACAAGAAGATTTATCATTAGTTTATTTTATGTTTTCTCTTGAAAACTCTGAATTCGAAATAAATAGTTCTAATGACAACGAAAAAATTAGTAGTATTTAAGGAATATGTACATACATATGGAGGACTCACAGCTGTACCGAACCAAGTTATAAAAAAAAACTAACTTTTGCGCAAATGTAAACTCTATTCAGGTATATAATGAATTAAGTCAGAAAGTGTTTCAATCCTAAGTTAATGGTAATAAAACCAAGTCAGTGACTCTCAGTTTAAATTTCTTTCGAAGCATAAACGAATTAAATCAGTTATATTAAGGTTTTGAAAGTTTTAATCGCGAAAAGACGTATGTTTTGCTGTGTAGACCATTGTATTGGGAAATTGTGATTGTTTTACAGTTTGAATTTACCCGATAAACCGTTTTAATTATGGAAAGTGATCAGAGCTGTGCAAATGATTTTTTCCATGTCCATGATGAATATGATCGTACCTCGAAATTTTTGGATGATGATAATCGAAAAGGGTCATAATTTTTCATGGCTCAAATTAAGTGGTTTCGATTCTAGCTCAATTTTTTTTTTCATTTAAATACAAGGAAACACGTGGAGTTCGACAAAGTTAGCTTAAATAGAAAGGTAGATCCCTACAATCCCTACAAAATTTAAAACAAAATAGTTTCTACCAAACTCGTCGTGCAGTTACGTCAGAGAAAAACGGAATATGATGGATTTACTTAAATTTATTCCACCTGTATAACACAATTTTTACAAAAACTTACCAGTCAAACAAACGTTAACGATTAATAGTGATTTTTATTGTCCCATACAACAGAAACATGCTTCTTTCATTCTATGGTACATCGTCTTGTTAATCTCCACTTTCATTAGCAAGCTATAAAAAAGAATATGATTATATATTTGAAGTGGCTGATTTAAATGGTTATTCGAAGACTCTATTGTTAAAAAACACGCGAAAAAAATGTCTCAAAATAAAAATACAACATTATTTAGACAAAATAATTTAGAAGTCATAAATAAAATGAAAAGAGAAGTCTTCAGTTGTGTATGTTCCAGAATTAATGAACAAATTAAAAAACCGTTTAAAACAGCACAATATTTTGCCGGTTTTTTCCAATAACACTGCGGTCGACAAAATTTAATTATTTTTTTTGTTACAAAAACCAAAGTGTACTTTTCCAAAGGTTTTTGGTGTGCTGAATTCGAATCTGAAGTCAGAAATATTCTATCACATCACGTTTTTGAAATATTCCCGTTTGAAAATAAAAAAAAATCGGTTTTCTCGCTGTTTTATAGGTTATGTTAAACCGTGAGGTAATTTGTTTCAACATAATTTGTAACGGTTTCTGAAGGCATTACTTTTCTTTTTTTTCAATTCTATTTAAATCTCTCCGATATCTCTCTCCGATAGGTGTTCATTTATTTATTCACTTTTTTTTAACAAATTTGCTAATCTCAAAAATAAGAAACATTTTTAACAGAAATTCGTTCAGGCTTCAGCTTCCCCTAGAAAAAAATAAACTATTTTCAAGAAGTTGCTTTTTGTACTTAATTGGAGTTATTTTTAAAGTAAATTAAATTTCATCACTTAAAGGCATTTTTCCCACGATTCCCCTGCACTGAGAAGGTACATTCAGTGTTGCCGCTGAGAAAATTGAAATGGTCGCAAAAAAAGGGTCACGAGGAAAAAAAAGTCGCATTCAGAAAATTTCGTAAAATATATAGCTTAAAATATCCGTTTTTTATCAGTTGACATTATAGTGGCGAGAAACTAAAGGTTTCTTAATTTTATCTTTACCTTCTTTAAATTTGGGAAAGTAAAAACGTCTTTCCTTTGTGATTGTGAGTATATAGGTACCTAGATAAAGTCAGCCCTGTTGCTACATAATGCATTCCATCGTAATTAAAATTTTGTTACGAAATAAGAAAAAGGAAGCTATCACAGAATCCATCACTTAGAAAAATTCATACGAACTCCCATCGCGAACAAATTCGCTGATATTTTTTGGGGAACATGTAGGATATATGTACGTAATTACGTATGTACATATGTCCTACTGCATTTTACTATAACATTTTTTTTTTTATTAAAAAATAAAGTGCCTTGTTATGGTTTGCGAATTGAACATTCGCTAACGATATGGCCTGCAATTTCGTATTTCGGTTAGCGATTTGATTTTTCGCCGAAAATTCATTACTCTTAGACGAAATAACTAGGTAATTGATCTCTTTGTGACGAATACCAAAGTGAAATAAAAAATGTTTTTTTTTTTTACAAAAAGGAAAACAATAAATCTATAGTCCAAGTAAATTTCTAGGAAAAGGTTTAGAAAAGTCGCAAGATTTTTAAAAAAGGTCAAAAAAGCCAGTTTTCCAAAAAGTCGTCTCATGGTCGCATGAGGCTCAAAAAGGGGTCAAAATGAGACTAAAGTCGCACAGCGGCAACATTGGGTACATTATGTATGTACCTATTTAATCAACATTATGCTTTCAACCACTAACCTGAGTATAGTGACTGAATGCTAACGAAATTATTTTTCCGGCCTATACATGGTTTCCCGCGGTCGGAGATGCAGACGAAATTTTTTTCGAATTATAACGGTTTTTATGGTTTTTTGGATCTTATAAATAAACCTATTTTATAGGGCTATAGGGCTGATGGCTAAAGGTAGGTACGTACTGTTGTCTTCACAGAAGCTTCACTTGAAGCTGATTTTGAGGAATCAGTTAGTATTGAGTGCTATATTTTAAACTTATCGCCATGTTTTAATAGAAATATTTCGCAGAACTAAAATTGTATAGAATAAAAGCTCTCCCAAACCAACGCAATTTTTCGCAAAACAATAACAACAACGTGTTGTTGAATTTTGTGAACAACAACAACAACTTAAAGGCGCTACCACCAATTGTTATTGTTTGACAACCACCTGTTGTTATTATTGTTTTCGTTCGTCGCGCCGAATATTCGCGTTGGTTTGGGAGAGCCTTAACACTTAATTAATTGTTTGCGATATAAAAAACTTAAATTCTTATGCACAATGCCTTTAAATATCTAGTAAACATGCACATTTTGCATTATAAAGGCTCTGGTAATTTCATATCTGAAAGCGTTAAACAACACCGTAAGGGCCAGTTGTACAATCGTTGTTCAAAATTTAATCCATGGTTCAGCAAATTTAACTCGCCGATTTAGGCGAATTAACTTAGATTAAACGATGGTTCAAGGTTCAAGTATGCGCTAATAGCCAATTACATGTCTGAACCATCATTGAACCACAATTAATCCGCCAAAATTGGTGAGTTAAAACTCCTGAACCACGGATCAGATTTTTGTACAACTGGCCCCAAGTGTGGTGTTTTATTCTTTAGCTTATTTTGACCAAAATAATCGACAAAATTATAAAACAACTGGTTTTATTTTTCATAAATAACTTTTTTGGTATTTTTATTATTTTTTTTTTTAGTTTTTATCGTTTTCATTTTTTTGTAATTTTTTGTTTGTTTATTTTTTGTCATTTCAAATAAATTAATACTTATTCAATAATAATAGAAGAAATAACAAAATAAATAATATTGTTTATAATAATTAATAATAATAATAAAAACATCCATTTGTTCATCTTCTGCATTCCACTTATCATGTTATGTAGTAATAACTGATTGCATATACACCAAAAAAAAATATCACTTACTAACTATTTAAATTAATGTTGTAATCATGGTTTACTTATATCTTTTTTTTTTTGTTTTTTCTGTCAATTATTAATCATTATTTTCATTTTAATACTTTTTTTTATTTTATAATTATATGTGGTTGTTTTTTTTTATATTTTGTGTGTATATAATTGTTTATTTTAATTTCTCATTCTTTGTGTTTGTTATTATTTTTTGTTATGAATTTAAATGTTAAGTTATGTTTGCATTTTTTGTTTATCATAATAAATTTCCTAAATTAATTAGTTTTTTTTTTATTTTTACTTAAAATTTCATACCTATATAATATAATATGGCATCTTTGGATGTTGATTTCTTGTATTTTCTTTTTCATTATTTTTGTTTGTGTTTTTCTTTTTAATTTTTATTTTAAATTATAATTATTTCCATACAATTTGGTTGTTGATCATATTTTAGTATATAGGTAGGTAAGCAATATGCCAAAGTAATTGAGTTTTCTCATTCTTCACTTATCAAAGAATGAGTAGCTATTTTTCGTATATATTTAAAATATTTTAACGAAAACTTAAAAAAAATTAAATCAAACTAAAATTATTATTTTTATTTATTTTTGTTTTGTTTAAGGGGAAGTTCTTGGAAGTAGGATGTTTTGTTATTTTATTATTATTTTCTAAAGATGTATAAATTTTTTTATGTCATATTTTCTTTGTAACATTTCTATCAATTATTGTGTGTATGTATGTGTGTTTGTGTGGGTTTACAATTAATAATTTAAATTGTTTTAATTTTCCTAGATTTCTAGATTTATTTTGAAAAACTTAACAACTTAAAAGTTTCGATTTATATTTAAGTTTATATTAAATTTGTTTATTTTATTATTTAATTATTGATGTGATGAAAGAAATTCGTTTTGGCTCGCCCCCTTCTATTTAACTTTTACATCATGTGTTTTTTATTATTTATTTTTAATTCATTCGTAAATTAAAATTAAACAAAAATTAATTTTTTTTTAAATAAAAGCGATTTCATTCGCCGTTTTTTTTCTTTGTTTATTATGCATTACGTAATATATTTTTAACAATTCTAAGTATAAGTATATATTAATATTAGTTTTCAGTTTTTTTTTTGTTTTTCAATTATTATTTGCCTTTTTTGAATATTTTTATTTTGTGCATTATGACAAATATTACATGGTAATTAATTTTCATTTACTATACGATTTTTATAATTTAATTTTTAGCGAGTTCCAATTTGTTTAAGTTTATGGTTAATTATGTAATGTTTTTATAGATGTGCAAGTGCATAACACGTAGCGGTTGGATATTTGAAAAAAAAAAAATATTTTTCTTATAGGTTTGTATATAAACTTAATTGTGATCAGTATATGAAACAAAAATGCTTCGATATATGGAAACTCAGTATATATTATACAACGGATCTGATATTATCACTGTTTTGAAACTTGAAGTGTCACCATTGTTTATCTGTTTTGACAGTAGATTGTGAAAATTTGTAAAAAAAAAAAAACTTTACGTTTAGAAACGAGGCCTACTTTCTTACCATAAAACAGCGGAAAATAGGTATTTTCATTTACTTCTTAAAATTGCCGGTTTTAGTTTTAATCTTATTTTTTATGAACCATGACAGAGCCTTGGACTATAAAACTAGTAGAAATGGGCAGTTTTCGTTAGTAGACAAACAAAGGAAAGGGAAAATCTGTGCCTGTTTAGGTAACGTGAAATTTTCATCAAGTTTTCCGCACTTAAGTTTTTTTTTTCCTATGGATTTTGACAGCAAAATGTGAAAATTTGTAAGAAATTTTACGTCACCAAACACACGATGTTTCATTCAAATCTAATCGCGTTTTCGATTGGTCGTCCAGAAACCTTCTGGGCCCAAATGACAGTTCTTCTGCTTGTGATAAATTTTTAAATTTATTACAACAAATACAGTGACACATAAGCTTCAGAATCAATACAGTTGTGCTCGACTATTCGATTGGCGAAATAAAGGCCATACATCTGGAATCACAAACGTCAAAATCTTTATTTCGATGAAACTGACAATTGGTCAGTTCAGAGGGCTCAAAGGAATCAGCAAAATAGACAGTAGTAAATAACAGTCTACACGACAAAACTTCCACTATTGAACTGTGAATTATAAAATTAATAAATTCTCTTTCCTGAATATACAACAAACATTTTTAACGGTCTCCAGGACAACGAACTGTGAGTCGAGTTATTACGTTACAACTATATAATATTGATTGTCATTGGAGCAAAGTGTGTTTCCAATATTTATAATGTATACGGATACATCATGAACGGTTCACAAAACGCCCTCGGAATCGTGTGTACAAAGTTTACCAATCGGGTTTAAAGGCCCTCCCAAACGGGCGCAAAACATTCGGGCGACTAGAGAATGTTCCAAGATTCGCGTCACTCCAGTGGGGACACTCATTAATCATGTAGATTTAAGGCTCTCGCAAACCAACGCGGTTATTCACCGCGACAAAAGAAAACAACAATAACAACACGTGGTTGTTAAACAAAACAAAACGTTGTTGTTATTGTTTTCTATAGTCACAGCGATTAATCGCGTTGGTTTGGGAAAGCCTTAATTTAGAAAAGCGAAAGTTTCGTCGTCGTGCCCAGTGCCGTCGCGTCGTAGCTACATGACGGTGTTTTTTTTGACAGAAGTCAGTCAGCTCGTGTTCAGACACACACAACCGATTCACTCTGACGTTCAATAGTCGTTAAAATAAAACACACATTTTTATTCGGCGGAGAATTTAAATAAAAATTTTTCAATCACAAAATTAATATTTGACATAAATAAAATAAATAAATTTGGTGGCACAACGGCTCATGAAGAACCAGGGCCTAGTGACTTACAACTCTCAACCATTCCTGTGTGCATGTCTGCAGGAATGGAGGGGACCTACAGTTTATTGCCGAATCCGAACGGCTGGTGAGCGGCACTTTTCTATGACAAGAGATACTCTTGGAGGATTTGTCACTTCCTCGCAAGAGGCAGTAGCCCGGAAAAAAACTTAAGGTGGAAGCGGCTGGTATTGAACCCAGACCTCTGGCATGACAGTCCATCGCACTAACCATTACGCCACGGGCTACTACAATATAATATTTGACATAAAAAATATTTTTCCAATTGAAAAAACTTCGATTCTGTAGTATTTAAGTGCCAAACAAAAACTTAATACTAACAAAACACATGTCACAAAAGGAAACGTCAAAAAAATCCACAAATTTTTAAAAAATTTAAAAAATCCTGCCTCACTTGCCTGTCTCTTTCTCACCACAGAGTGGGAACGAGAAAAAGTATATAGACGTCAAAAAAAATCCAAGGAGTAAGTCCAATGTGAACACCGTCCATGGGTTTGTTTGGAGGGGAAAAGAATTTTTTCTAAATTTACCATCTATTTATGAAAGTTTTAAAATTCACCAAGACAGTCGATAACACAGATAAAATTAGAATAAAATAATTAATACCCACTCACAGACAACATCTGCTTGACGCGAAGAGTAATCCACAATAAACTTTTGACTAACTTTGGTGGGTTACAAATCCACAAATCAAATGTGGACTTTTAAATTACTCTGATGTCCAAAATTAAGTAAAGTAATTAGTACCTAGTCCAGGAAAAATAGACTAACAAAGAAAAAATTAGTTAGAGGCTGAAATTTTGAATGGACATTTGTATTGGGGCTCATCGATCCCATGGCCGCTAGGTTAGTTATAAGGGGTCCAAGGGTCTAAAAATGAGTTTTTTGCAAATATATTTAAGACTAATCTCACCGCTACGGCACAACTATCTTCAGTTACAATACACTACAAACTCGATTTTTTAAACTTTTTTGTTAAATAATTTCTTCTTGCTGTTTTTTGTTTTCAATTTTAGAATAATATATACAGATGAACATACATTTACATATATATGCTGTTGAGTTTTTTTTTATCGAACCAATTGTTTTAAATTTTCTTCTTTTTTTATGCATTTCTTTTTTTAACTACTATTTTTTATTTCTTTTTAACATGATTTCAATATTTCTATTTAATTTTTCAATTGTATTTAACTTTTTTCTTTGAATCATTTTATCGTTTTATTTTATTTTAATCTCTTGTTTCCATTCGTAAAATTGTTATTTGATATTTTTTTTTTACTAAATGTGTGCGATAGGACCCTTAAGATTTGACAATATAAGGTACCTTACCTACTTAAAAAGGAGGTTTTCGTAAATTAGTTTAATTTCTTTTATTTTTGCGAATATAAAATAAATTATTTTTATTGCTGCATTTTTTTTTAATTTTTTTCTTATATAAAGTTTTAATTGCATGCATTTTTTATTAAATTCGTTGAAACAATAAATTTGTGTTTGTGCTTTTTTATGAAAAATAAAATAAATTAAATTAAAAAAAAACTTAATTTGAAGAATCGTAATTGCTCTCGGATTATAATTTGTTGATTTTTTTTTAAATTTATATATCCCATTGTTTTGTTATTCATAATATATGTACTTATATTTTCAATGGCAGTTTTTTCTTTGTGTTGGTTTAAAATTCTTATAATATGAATTAAAACCATTAATGTACGTATGATTCAAAGTGTTGTTTATAGATTTTCTTTTTAATTATATAATGATTTTTCTTGTTTTTAATTGTTGTTATAATGCTCTTAAATATAAATATTTTTAATGGCAGTTTTACTCGATAAAATGTTGGTAAACAATAATTTTTAAAGGTGATTGGTGTCTAACTTTAAGACATCAACTATTTGAAAAGAAAAGGAAAAACAATGTAAATAATTATCACACAAAATATTATTTCTTATACATATATCGGAAACAATCAGTGACATTTTTTCGATCAAAGAGAGAGAGATAGAAACAGAGAGCACTCTCGGCAAGAAATGTATTGCAGAAGTATTAAATGCTCATGTTTTAATTAACATGCAATTAACGTCAGTGATTCGATCGATTAGTCGTGTCGTGACTCCTTTTACTTTTATTAGTTTTCGACTTTTAAGATGGCTGTTCCTGGTTGTGGTAATGATTCAATCCAATTAATAAAATTGAAATAAATCCTGAAACATCGACAGAGTTAAACAATGATTTTTACTACTGCACTATCATAATCGTTCTTAGAGTAATTCTTCCATCCGTTGTGAAGACCAAAATTTGTCAAATTGTTCTTGGTAAGCACGAATATGAGTAGGAATGTCGAATGTGTTATCAGATTGATAGCTTGGTGACTAGCAGCCATATTATTGTCACTTAAATCCGGTCTTAAATGTATCTACACCTGGTTTTAAAGTAAGTTAAACTCAAATGCTGAACCCAAATTAAGATTAAACAGTTTAACATGCATTTTTCCTATTTGTATTCCACCGAGTTTGATTCGTTTAGTGAATATTATGGAAATAAGTTTAAATTGTCGGGTTTACAAATTGTGGGGTTAACCCGAGATTAAATTTTGACGTTTCCATATAAGGATTCGTCTCATTTGTCATATCAATCTTCACTTGTCATAATATTAATCTTCGGATGAAATTTAACGCGATTTTAATCCACACAAAAACAGCAAGTCGACGCAAAGTTTTTAAGTATCTATACTGTTGTTGTTGAAAAGGCCCGTAAAAGTTCTGCGGGGAGCTGTTCCATAGAGCTCTTTACCAAATATCAATAGGGCACTCGGGGAATATGTCACTGTCAAATGGATAGAAAAAAATACTTTTAAAGTTAAATCATTTTGAGGGAAAGCATTATTGGCGGAAAACTGATTGGATACAAGATATTATTTGCAAGTGTTAAAAGAAGCATTTTTGAACGACGAGAAAAAGTGCATTTAGTAGATAGCAAAAAGAATGTATCGCTATTAGCGAATAATCAAATGTTTTCCCTCAAAGTGTCATTTGAACATTTAGAAAGAGATAGCTTTGTGGAAAGCTCTATATGTATATGACGGTGTTCACATTGGACTCAGATTCACGATTTTTTTTGGCATAAGTCAGTCAGCTCGTGTTCAGACACACACGACCGATTCACTCTGACGTTCAGTAGTGTTTAAAATAAAACACAAATTTTTATTCGCCGGAGAATTTAACTAGAAATTTTTCAATCACAAAATTAATATTTCACTAAAAAAATATATTTCCCATTGAAACAACTTCGATTCTGTAGTATTTAAGTGCCAAACAAAAACTAAATACTAACAAAACACATGTCACAAAAGGAAACGTCAAAAAAATCCACAAATTTTTAAAAAATTAAAAAATCCTGCCTCACTTGCCTGTCTCTTTCTCACCACAGAGTGGGAACGAGAAAAAGTATATAGACGTCAAAAAAAATCCAAGGAGTAAGTCCAATGTGAACACCGTCTATCCCTCTTTCGTTTAATTCACAAATATCGAACTCATCACTTTGTGGCAACTGACAATTATTGTTTATCTATTTTTGAAAGCAAATACTAACATTGGGTACGTTACGTTCTAAAGACACAAGGGCCTGCATTTACATTCGTTGAATGCAAATTTGACTAAGGAAACTGGTTATTTTTTGAGAAGTCATTGGCCTTGTTCAACAGCACATTTGACAGTTCTGAACTGTCATTTTTAGAGCTTCTGATTGGCCAGCAGTCATAAAAATTCAGTTGACATCGACTGACATTTAGATACGTTTCTTACGTTTTTTTCTGAATTTTCAGATGAAAAATTCTATCAGAAAATTCAGATGACAGCTAAAAGCAACAAAAAAACAGTTCTTGATCCAGTTTTTTTTTTTGTGTGTGGTCTGATCGTCTGGGTCTCGTATCGCTTTTCGGATTTTGATTTTAAAGTGTAAAAAATAATATAAACAGAATATATAATTTCAGACTTTTTTGTGCGTTCAGTGTTACGTTTTTCAGAACTGAATTTTTAGATCTGTCAAAAACGTGGTAATGAACGTGGCCATTAATGTCAAGCTTGAAACTTTACTTCTTCCGTTGATAGGAAGAAATTACTTGTAACTTGTAATAATATTTTTATCTGTAATACACCTCACACAACGCAATTGCAACATCATAATTTTTAAATATTTCTTACTAATGATAGGCACATTTTTAAAATTTTTCCGTTATATTCGATAAATAACACCTGAAGAAGACGGCAACAACCGTCGAAACGTTAGGAAACGAAATGAAATAGTTATTTTCATTTATCAAAATTACGACCAAAAAAGCCGAATGAGAAATAATTTCTTAAACACATTATAATGACCAAAACGTTTAGATAAACGTGGGAAAAAGTAGATTTATGTTAATAGTTAGCAGATGTTGTTTCATTTTTTCTAACAAGTTGAAGTGAGACAGAAAGTTGCATGTATGTCCACTTTCCAATGAATTGTATTCAGTGTAAGAAAATATAGGCCAGTTCGAGTTTTAAAACTATTGGACCTATGAAGATTTAACAAGATTTGTTTCAAATCTTTGAGATTTAAGGAAATAAAATTTGTATGTTATATAGTAAATAAATAAATTTGGTGGCACAAATGGCTAATGAAAAACCAGGGCCTAGTGACTTACAACTCTCAACCATGCCTGTGTGCGTGTCTGCAGGAATGGAGGGGACCTACAGTTTATTGCCGAATCCGAACGGCTAAGGTGAGCGGCACTTTTCTATGACACGAGATACTCTTGGAGGATTTGTCACTTCCTCGCAAGAGGTAGAACCTCCGAAAAAAACTTAAGGTGGAAGCGGCTGGTATTGAACTCCAGACCTCTGGCATGACAGTCCAAAACGTACTAACCATTACGCCACGCACGGACTACTACAATATTTGTATGGTAAATCTTCGGAATTTGAAAAGGATTTAGGTAAATCTATATCTCGGTGAAGTGGTCGGTGGAAACGTTATATAAGGAAATTAGTATAAGGAAATTTAAAGATTAATTGGACAACTTAAACTCTTAAAACTCTTGATTAAGGATAAATGAAGTGTTGAAATTTCTATAATGTATTGCCTATTAAAAAAAAAAAAAAAAAAAAAACAGGTTCAGACTTCAGATTGAGTTCCGGTCTTGGCATCTGTCAACAGGTTCTCTACGTTAATTTTAAGGTTGTATTGAGTTTTCTTTCACACTCTACGTCAGGTAGGAAGGCTTAACGTTCAGGGTTAAAATATTAATCTTCACTTCGAAACACTAGTTCTGATCCTGTCTATTCGCCACACGTTTCACATCTTTCATCTCCTCAGCCATCCACTTTCTTTGTGTCGTACGTTAAAAAACTAAAGGTTTAAATCCCGTCTAAGCGGCAAAAAATGTGGAAGATTTTTAGAAAATACATTTCCTTCAATATAGATCGAATAAGTCATTGTATGTTTCTGTAATCTGTATTATGAATATTTTTCTTTTGAAAGCCAACTTTTCAATAGCTAGTGTAACATCAAATAGTACTTGAAACATCAATTAGTACTTGATAAAACTAAAATGTGTCCCTATTGTTTAACTGATGGTTTAAAAATTGGCTCTAAAGAAAAAGAAAATTATTTACATTTTTTTTAACAATATTTTATGGGTTTTGGTGAAATGGTTTAATTTTCCGATACATATATTTGTGTTTGTTGTTTTTTGGCTGTAGTTGGTAAAAATGCATTTGGCACTGATTATAGTGGGTGATAAGTTTTGAATTTAAAAATAAATATCTCGTTTAATTTTAATAATACTATTTCGTGTTATAAATATATTTTTGGTTTATAATTATTTCAACTTCGGCACTTTTTTGTGTTTTATGTTTTATTTTTGTTTGCTATAAGCCATTTTAATTATTTTTGTTTGAATTCATTTTTGAGCACTTGTATTTTTCTCTTTTTATCAACAGATGCAATCACCCTTGTTTAAAAAAAAATAAAAAATCATAAAATTTAAATTTTAGATATACATAATTATAATTAAACTTAACATTTTTTTTATCTTAAGACAAATATTATAGATATTATAATTTACAACACTATTAAAATAAAAATGGCAGCGAAGGGATTTCAAACAATCACGATTGCCTTTCACTCATTTCTCTCCTTCAAATTTTACCTATTTATTAATAATTTTTTTTTTTTAAATGCACATTTTTTAAAGTGATTTAAACATTTAGAAAAAAACAATAATAATTTTCTTACTTGTTTTATACATTGCACTATTGTCCGTTGGCCCAAAAACTATCTTTGCATGCCTAATACAAGAACTTAATTACTAACAAAATATGGAACCAAATGTTGGGACCGAAAACGTAACAAGACATCAAAATGAGATACTGTTTAATTTTTTTAAATTTATATTTGTTTTTTACTTTTCTAACACCTACAACTGCTCAAACAAATTATATATTTTTTTAAATATATAAATACGTTTAACTAATAAGACTCTACCTAGTATTAACCTCAATTGGTATTTTTTTTTTTTTAAGTACGAGTAATTATTATTTTAAATTTGTTTATACAATTTATTAAAGCCTATCCTCTTCCTCCTCTTCGGCCTCTTCACCATTCTCTTCGATCTCTTCCTTGTAGCCAGGATGCTCGGAGATCGCATAATAATTACCATTATAAATTACACCTAGCTCCCGTAACGCATCACCACGAATTGTGGCCTTTATCGTCCAGTTATAACAGTCGTCCGACTCTGATTCACGGTCCAGGCGTTCGACATCTAGGATTTTTGAATTTAAACGCTCTAAGATAATACCAATATCCTTAATACTTAAATGACGTTTCTGATCAACGGACAGCTGATCAATTAACAATAGGAATTTCTCTGTTGTCGTTTTGTCGTCTTCCATGACTGTGTTTTCGGTCTCACTCTCAGAGCTGTCCCGTTCGGGAGCGATGTCCAGAAATCGGACGTGTCCCTTAGCACCAGACGATCGTCGTTGCATACTGCCCGTAAGATCAGCACCACCACCACCAACGGCTCCCCCGCTGCCCGTCGATATTGATATTGACGACTGAGGCTGAGGACTTGTTGTGCCATCCTGAATGGGTGAGGTTGCAACGCTTTTATGAACTGCTATTTTTCGACCTTCCTCGTGTAGGGCACAACAATGAAAGTCGCATTCGGTTGTACTAGGACTGCCGGCACGGCTGGGCGTGTGCGCGTGATGGGCACATTCGGGCGTATGCACGTGCACAGCACCAACGGCACTGTCAAAGGAACCGCCCTGCTTGGAGAGGCGTCTTCCACCTGGATGGTAGATGCTCGCCGGTCCTTCATCACTGATTACGGTTATTTGTGGGCTCGAATAACGCTGAGGTGCTGGTGATGATTTATCGAGTGAGCTCTGTGCCGATAGTCCTTTTTTCGATGGTGAATATTTTTCCGATGACATAAGACCATTGCTGCTGCCACCTGGTCCTCCACCACTGGCGCCCAAGCCACTGGCATTACTACTGCCTGGCCCGCCACCACCGCCTCCCCCTCCTCCACCTCCCTGACGCTGGTCCCAGTGTAGGACCACCGTGACGCGACCCTTGTTATCCATAATCTTCCAAGATGGCGTCTCATCGTGGAGCTCTAGAGCATGAATCGTCTCACAGACGATTTTCGGAATAGCTGATATCGCTAGAATACATAATAGGCCATACTTTTAATCTTAAGCAGAACAATAAAATAAAAGACATATATACTAACCAGCTTTTATAACATCGACGCCAGTTGGATACCAACGCTCGCCTTGCCTTAGTAGCAGCAGAACCGTATTATTTGCCAATGTTCGAAAATATTCACCATCCTCGATTTGGGTCCCATCGCACTCTAGAACAACACGAACTGGTTCTGAGGCAGGAACCCCAAGTTTATCCTTGCCTGAAACAAAAAAAAAATTATTAGAAGAAATTAATATTTTAATCAAGACAATAAAAAGCTTGAATTAAGGAGATGTCCACTTAAGGGTAACTACAACCAGGAACGATTTCAAGCCTGCATCAGCTTAAGTAGAAATAAACTCCGCATTATAACGGGCCTCCTTACAGGCCACTGTAAGCTAAGAAGACACCTTAGTATTCTTGGCCTAGTGAGCAGTGCCACTTGCAGATTCTGCAATGCCTATGAGGAGACCCCGGACCACCTATTAGGCAACTTCGATGCACTCATGCACCAAAGACATAGATACCTGGGACATCACCAGATAGAAGAGAGCAGACTATTCTCTCTAAAAATACCCCAAATACTAAAATTCCTCAAGGAATCTAATTTGGAGGTTGAGCTGTAAATGAGCAACCTCATCACACAACTCTAGATGGGGGCACAATAGATCTTAAGGTCGCAGTGTAATAACACCCAAAATTTTCCTTCATTCATTCAAGGGTCTATTTTTGAAATTCTACATGTTAGTGTAAGCTGGTTAAATTCAAGGCAACGTAAAGAGCACAATATCACCATTCAGGATTAGTAGGTTTGTAAGGTATAAGAAGATACTACTCCTGGAAAAGTGGAAACAGTTAGTATCCGTGCAGAATAAAATGATTGAATAGCAATATTGAAGCCTAAGTCTTAAAAGGAGGCTGTCACTGATGTTGAGGGATACCCAACATCGACGTATCGGACAGAGCGTCATACTCAATAGCTAGAACTTGGAAGTAATAACTAGTAAGTAAATTTGTCTACCTAAAGTCCGCTATCAATCTGAAAACAGCACAGGTGAATTAGCCATTCGGCTCGATTTATGATCAGCGCAGGCAAAGTCATCATTGTTGTGCCTGGCACTTGCTTGTGTTGCAAGCACTGCTAGGTACATATAACCGGGTTTTCCAATAACATGTGTTATTTTGATATTTATAGAAAAATGGCATTTTTTGAGATAAATGATCAGATGATTTTTTCAATGTAAAGAGGAAAGTATGCCATTAATAATGGAAAACAATATCAGCCAAATGGCCGCCACGGCTACGCTTACACAAAAATATCCTTTTCATGAAGCTTTCCATCACCAAATCGCAAATTGGCTGCTGGTATGCCTTCAATAGCTTCACGAATTTCATCTTTGAGGTCTTAAATCGACGCTGGGCTATTGGCACGTTATCTTTCACGTGGCCCCAAAGGAAGAAGTCGCAAGGTGTTAAATCACAAGATCTCGATGGCCAATTATGATCGACTCTTCGAGAAATAACATGGTCCGGAAACTTTTCCCGTAAAAGATCGATAGTTTCGTTGCTTGTATGGCACGTAGCGCCGTCTTGTTGAAAGTAAACATTGTCCAGATCAATACCATCCAATTCCGGCCATAAAAAATTATTAATCATCTCTCGATAGCGCCATCCATTCACCGTAGCTGTTGCTCCAGCCTCATTTTCCAAAAAAAAAGTAAGATCCAATGACCCCGCCGGACCATAAACCGCACCAAACAGTTACTCGTTGAGGATGGAGAGGCTTTTCAACAATAAATCTTGGGTGGAAATAGGCCTCAACTGTCAAGATGATTTTTCGATTGAATTCCGGATAATTTTCATGCATTTCAAGGACCCAATTGAAGCGTTGTTAAAGCGTGTATCGTTCCATTTTTATTAATGGCGTAGTTTCTACTTGTCAAATGTCAAAAAATTACAGCTTCAAAAGTGACAACTACAGAAATAGCGGGCTCTTCAAAATAACACCTCTTATTGGAAAACCCTTTATAAAATCTGACTTTTTTTATGAACTAAAATTATGTATAATCCTCACTACCTTCTTTAAAATTATGCTGCCGTGTTAACTAAAAATGACGTACATATGTATGTATCTACATTTTTTTTTTAAATAATTTCAATGTATTCAGTAATCGCAGTCCGTAGTACTACCAGAAGATGGGGAATACGAATCAACGCCTCCGAATCGGAATAAATGCTTCAGGAGGCCCGTCACCAACAACATATCCGCTGTAGATCGGCGTAAAGGTGCAGAAACCGGGTCCTAAAGTTTCCAGGTGAATCAACGATTCATGCCAAGAAGAACGCCAAATACCTCGGAGTCAACTTCAATGAACTGCTGTGATTCAACCAACGCACTCTAGGGCAGTTCCAACAAGGCGAACTTTGCATTCCACCGAGTCCATCTAATCTTGAAGAAGAAAACAGGACTGGGTACACCAACGAAGCTGCTGGTATACAAGCATCTATTAAGATCAGCCATCAGCTACAGATTTCCGGTGTGGAAGACTTCTATGGAAAAACTCTAAGCATTCTCTAGAATGATACTCTCGGAAGATACTCAGGATATACACCAGACTACAATTCGACCATCAAAGACTGCAACAGGAGAATCTCCGAAGAAACGAACATCAAGCCACTGGACCAGTTGCTTGTACAAACTGCAAGGGAAATTAAGGCAAAAATCACCAGCCACCCTAAATTCACTGATGAGAAGGATGACCAACCACGAACGACATCCCAAACCGAGATACCTCTGTGGAATGGATATGCTGGAGAAAATGCCAACTAACAACGATGGCCTTCTACCGGGACTAAAAGCCGACCCCATCAACCAACACTTAGGCTATTGTCACACGAGCGTCTTTTTCTGCGCGTCCATTTGGGAGTATCTACGTCCTGAGAACCAAAAAAACTTAGGCCAATGTCACACGAGCGTCCAAATGGACGAACTTTCATTTGGAAGCGCTTCCAGTATAAAACTCTCTTGATGTCACACGACCTTCTTTTTGTACGCGCGGACGGATTTTTTCACTAAGTTAGTTTCTTTTCTTTGGTTGATAAATCAAATTAATATAGAATTACTGGGTGAAAATTCAAAAAACGGTCCCTACTTCCTTCCCTATTGTAATGAGCCCTATAAAATGCATTGATAAAATATGGGCTCATAAAACGAGGGTTTTAATATTGCCTTTAACTCAGCTTAAAGGTTCTTTGGGAACTTAATTTTTGTAATTTAATTTTGAATACATTATTTCTATTATCTGTTGTGGAAAAAAAGATAAAAATAAAAAACACAAAAAAAAGTCATCTGAAAATTATCTGAAAGCGCGACCACTTGGACGCTCGTGTGACCATACTAATTGACGATAGTACCCCTCATGCCGTTTTACAATCTGCGCGGCATGAGAGTCAAACAGTCGACAAAGTTGGACGCGCGGACGAAACCAATAAGTGGACGCTCGTGTGTCCATTCCTATAAGTTGTCTTGGTTCTCAGGACGTACTTCCAAATGGACGCGCAGAAAAAGACGCTCGTGTGACATTGGCCACGTTCATCACCACGTTTTTGACAGATCTAAAAATCAGTTCTGAAAAACGTAACACTGAACGCACAAAAAAGTCTGAAATTATTTATTCTGTTTTTATTATTTTTTGCACTTTAAAATCAAAATCCGAAAAGCGATACGAGACCCAGACGATCAGACCACACACAAAAAAAAAAACTGGATCAAGAACTGTTTTTTTGTTGCTTTTAGCTGTCATCTGAATTTTCAGATAGAATTTTTCATCTGAAAATTCAGAAAAAAACGTAAGAAACGTAACTAAATGTCAATCGACGTCAACTGAATTTTTATGACTGCTGGCCAATCAGAAGCTCTAAAAATGACAGTTCAGAACTGTCAAATGTGCTGTTGAACGCGGCCATTAACTAACTATTAGGTTAATGGCCACGTTCATCACTACGTTTTTGACAGATCTAAAAATTCAGTTCTGAAAAACGTAACACTGAACGCACAAAAAAGTCTGAAATTATTTATTCTGTTTTTATTATTTTTTGCACTTTTAAATCAAAATCCGAAAAGCAATACGAGACCCAGACGATCAGACCACACACCAAAAAAAAACTGGATCAAGAACTGTTTTTTTGTTGCTTTTAGCTGTCATCTGAATTTTCAGATAGAATTTTTCATCTGAAAATTCAGAAAAAAACGTAAGAAACGTAACTAAATGTCAATCGACGTCAACTGAATTTTTATGACTGCTGGCCAATCAGAAGCTCTAAAAATGACAGTTCAGAACTGTCAAATGTGCTGTTGAACGCGGCCAATGTCACACGAGAACTTTTTTAATAAAAACAGAAGTGCTTCGAATGTTTAACTACTGAAAAAGCTATACACAGCTTTAGTTGTTAATAAAAATCATCCCAAGAATTTCAAACTTGGCCCTAACTCAAAAAATCAACAAATGTTGCATAAATACGTTATTTTCATAAAACAACAAAAAAAATACTTTTCTATTGTTTTTGTTATTCCCTTTCTTCGTACGTCATTTTGAGTTAACACGACAGTACAGTTCAGTGACTTTTTGTAGTCTCATTATTATCACAAAGAAATTGAAAAAAAATAACGCATCTTACGCTCATAGTTTTCGAGTTTACATTTGAATACAGATTTAATTATGTATGTTTTGTTTAAAAAAAAGGCAAACTTAGTATTTTGTTTGAATGCTGTATAATCTTGTGTTTATAATTTTTGTACTTACCTCTTACGATAAGTTCCTCAAAACTTCCAACTACTACGCCTTTGCGTACATTCCGCCAACTATCCCAAATTTTAAGGGGTCTCTTGCCGCGAGACTCCTGAAAAAACAAAAAAAGAAATTGAATAAAGTTAGTACCCAATTTAAATATAGATTTATTATTTATATAAAATATTCGCAAATATATCAAAATTAAATATTAAAATTATTCAAGAGGTAATGCAAAATATTACATTATTATTATTTGTATTGTATTATTTATACTAGAATGTCAGTTTATTAGACTTGACCATTCTTTATTCCGTCAATTTCATTGAATTTTGAACAACAACAACAACTTAAAGGTGCTACCACCAATTGCTTACGAATTAATTTTGGGTATTTTAATTCGTTTTATTTTTGTTTGGTAATGCAAAATATTACATTCCGTTAGTGAACGTATCCCGTCACCTCAATCTATTTTTATACGTATTACGTAAGTTTTATACGTAGGACTTTCGTTTAAGGACGAACTATCCTGAAAACAAGTATCCGCAGAACCAGAACTGTGATTCTAGTTTTCAGTACGGTGGTTTGAATTTAGGAAAAAAAGAAAAAAATTGTCGATAGTTTGAAAAAGCGAAACTTAATACCACCTCAAAGACAGACTCGATGTTGAACAAGCAAATTTCAATTCCGGATATTTCCTTGGCAAATTAGATACCAATATTCTTCGTGCTTTGATTTATTATGATCGATCGACGAACATCACATCAGTCCCAGTTAACTGCCAGCTGCTAATTGAAAGCATTGCCATTTTTGACGACGGAAATGAACAAGATATCAGCAGTCGAATCGGAAAAAAAATAGGTACTGCGTTTGGGAGTGCTCTCCGATGTATTGAAAAGGAATTCTAATAGGCTTATTGAAAGAACTTCAATTTTAAAGCTGAAATATACATGCACCTATGGTTGAAAAAAATTTATACACGACTGGGTCATACGAACTTGCCCTTGAAGTTCAAAACGATAATGTGCATCAAGAATGTAACCCCCAGTTTAGACAGGCGAGTAGAACTAGTAGCCTTTATGTGTGTTAGTGTATCCGTACACGAAAGAGCCGACTAGTAGCTTTAATAGCATAATATTTTTGCTTGCGAGTTGGTTGCTAGTTAGCCTGCTAGTGATTTGACGTTTGTGTATTGTTTTCCCCTTTACACTTGTGCAGTATTTGTTTTCCGTTTCAATCAGAGAAACTTTTTCGTTGGAGATATATTATTTGCAGACTTACGATTTGAATTTGTCGTGTCGTAGAAATTCAAAAACAATTAAAAGGATTTATTTATTTTATCCACATTGTTTACATTCTTTTTATTTTCTCTTCCAGAATTTTGAATTTCTTCTTATTTTTGATGTAAATACCTATTTCTAATTTTTTTTTTTTCAAATATATCTTCCCGTTTGAAGTTTTATGAAATAATTATCATACTAGTTGATCGAACACGCAATGAGCTACTAGTTACACAAACATTAACACAACTAACACTACGATACAAATCCTACTAGTTCTTCTCGCTTGTCTAAACTGGGGGTAAATGAAATATATTTTACGAAAAAAAAAATGTCAAAAGTTCTTAAATTATTTTATTTTTTGTTTCATTTTTACGTAGAAATGCTCTTTGCTAAATTTGAAGCATATCGGATCGTTTAGGCTCTAGCTCGATTTACAATGGAAGCACTTTTTTATGGACTTCTTCACCATCGTATAGTGTCAATTTTGATTACAAATCGAGATTTGTTCTACACGAAAACAATACTTGCCCAAAAGAGCAAGTAAAGACAATGCCGTAATGTCTTTATGGAACTTTCATATAAACTATCAATTAAAACTATGTAATTCCCCTCGTTAGTAAGACAGTTTTCTCAGCGCTTAAGCGCCGAAAATTCTCTCTGCTAAGCTTAGCCCAAAGATTAATTGTTCCGGTATTTGTAAATTGTTTAGCCCCGATAATATTTTTTTTTATTAAAATTCCCCGGGGCCTAAATAAATGAATTGTTGTTTTTTTTAGCAAATATTTTAATATAGTGTACAGATACAGAGACAGTAAAGCAAACACAAGGAAAAAAGAACTCCAGTAGTAGCTCGTGGCGTAATGGTTATTGCGTTGGACTGTCACGCCAGAGGTCTGGGTCCGATTCCCAGCCTCTGCCATCTAACAAAAATGTTTTTAAGGGCTACTGCCTCTTGCAAGGAAGCGACAAATCCTCCAAAATTATCTCCTGTCATAGAAATTTGCCGCTCACTTTAGCCGTTCGAATTCGGCAATAAACTGTAGGTCCCCTCCATTCCTGCAGACATGCACACAAGAATTGTTGAGAGTTTGTAAGTCACTCGGCCATTGTTCTTTATGAGTTGTTGTGCCACCAAATGTATGTTTTCTTATATGTACATATGTACATATGTATTTATAGTATACAGATCGGTATATGGTCCACCAAAAAGCTAGAGCGAGTAGGTTGGGTTAAGACAAGAAAAAAATCGTAGAGGAGGCAGGAGAGGGGAGTTTATTTTCCCAGTTTATCCGGGAGGGGCAATTTTCTAGAAAATTGACTTAAAACAGAAAAAGACAAAGTCAAAGACCAAGTTATGAAATTCTCTGAGGAATTTCCAAAACTTAACTAACACTTTAAGAAGGTTTTTTCGTCTTTAAAATTAAAAATAAATAAAAAAACATCCAAAATAAAGTACTAGGAAGGTTTTACATCCTAAAAAAATGAAAAACAGTAAAAACTTCTTTGAAAAAAAGCAAAAAAATATTTTACTAGTAATGACAAGTTTTTTTGAGAGGATTCTTTTTGACTGCTTCGCTGTTTTAAAAATGATACTATCTAATTATTATTTTTCTATGAAAAATAATAAGAGTTCATAAGGCGGGGTGATTTGGCCTTTTATTAAGCAATAAAAATCTAAGAGTTATTCATGTATTTGTATATGCACATAATGCACATACGCACTCACATGGATGCACTTGTGGCAGTAGTAGCATTGTGCAGAAACAGACATCGAAATTGAAAACAGCAAGGACATGAGAGTCCTAGTGACCTACTTAACTATCACTGCACACTCGGGTGTAGGTAGGTACACACATGTGATTCGGATGCTGATAATGATGATAAGAAAAAGCTCTCCTTATTCATACACACACAAACACACACACATCTTTATACTTCAAAGAAAAAATAGACATACCTACTCACACACGCACAGCCATCAGTGAGTTTTTTTTACAGCTTTGTTTTTGCCTGGACGAACAAGTGTGTGTAGCTAATTCATATCTACAACACTCCCTAGTTCATTCTGAAGCTGGAGCAAGACGAAAAAAAAATCAAATTTTGAGCAGAAAGTAGAATGTGATTACTTGTGTGGGCATTTACAAACTACAGATACTAATCTAATAGCTAATAAAATGTGTTTTATGATTTTTGTTCCAGAGACAGTGGATTCTGGGGGGGGGGGGGGGGGGGGGCGAAACAAATATATTGGCCTAGCTTTCATCGAAATGCTTTACATTCTATTATTGAATGTATAAGTTGAAAGATGTAGAGGAGTCAAAAGTTTGAAAATTGTAATTGTTTGGAATATATTTTCAAAAAACATCAAATCCAGAAAAAAATTTTCATCTTCTTCTTCTTCAAAAAAAAAAAGAAATCATATGCGATTTTTGTTATTATTATATTCTTATAATAATATAATATTCTTAAATGAAATTCAGAGTGCAAAATTGTTACAAAATCAGTTCAGTCATTAACGAGATATTCATCGAAAACTCAAAAATAAAGCTACTGCATTACCTATGTGAACTTTTTTTTGTTGGCAAAAGGCTGAACTTCACGTTTATAAGTTACTACATTAAACATTAATGAAATCTTAGAAGACGTTTTGAATAAAATAAATTAGTTGTATGACACCTACATACATATTTTCCTTTCTAGATGAGCATTCATAAATTCGATTTTTTCTCTATGGAAGTATGTATGTACATTGTACATTGTTCTTGTACATACAATCAAAATAAATAATCTTTGTCTACCCTAGAAATTCCTGTAAATAATCTGTGCAATTTAGAAATGTTTAGTTTGTCAGCCCTATTCTGCTATTCGATCCGATCGAAACTTTCGATTCACGTGAAAGTTTCATTTAATTTGCCTTAAATCATTTTTTTAAATCTTCAATCTTTAGAGTGCAAATCATAATTGATATTTAGTTTTGAAATTCTTAAAAGAATCTAATTGTTTAAATCCTGTTTTTATCGAAATTTATACAAAATTTGGAGCAATTATTCCCCTCCGACGGATAGCAGAATACAAACTTTCACGTGAATATTTAGCAGAATAGGGCTGTTTGTCAAACTTATCTTCTGTCTGATGGGTGGTGCACGGTGGCGTATGTGGAACATTTTTTTTTTATATAGACATGCGCCACTCCACACCGTCACTGAGGTAAAAAAAAAAAAACAAAGCAAATTTTTATTACACTTGTTATTTTTGGGAACCTTAAAGTGTAAACTTTAATTTTGCATAGACATGCTTAATTTACACAAAATTTATTATTAGGTAATTTCTGAGTTTAACAAAACATTTTCTTTCTCAAATGGTTCATGATCATGATGTGAACAGCTATGTGAAGCAATTGATTTTTGTTTTCAGTAAATATTTTTTTTTTAATTTTTTCTTAAGACGATTACTTCTTTAAAAGTTAGAAAATTTAAACAAAACTTTTTTAAAACATTGTATCCTGGTTCTGGACAGGCAGTAAAAATGAGAAAGATCAACTTTCAAGCAAAAAAACTTTATCCGCTATGAAACACAATTTTTATTCAATATACTTTTAAGATATCCCTATTTCTAAAAATATTTTAAGTAAATAAAATTAGGTATTATTTCGGATGCGTTTAAGCTGCTAACAAAAAAATGTATTCAACTCGTGCTGAAAAACACTATCGCCGTACGTGCAATCGAATATTTTCCAAATATTCATCTAAATGCTGTTAATGCTTGTTATTTGCTTGGAGATTACTTGACAATAGTTACTATTTAGTATTAATAGTTTATAGTATACAATTCTGAGCAGTTATAACCTGCACTTTTCCACCGTTTCAGAATTATCAATGACTTTTACACCCTGTTTATGTGTTTCATCGTAACTTACACGTTTTTTAATGAATAATTGGTCGTTTTTAATTAACTATATAACCTAACCATGAAAAATATGGAAAACCCTTCTTGTACAATTTCTTTGCACAGGCCTATACTATTCTGATTAAAGTGCCCGAAGATCAGCGAACCTTTCCTGTTATTCGTTCTGAAAATAAAATTTTCAAAAACAAATATTTCCGAAAGTGAAATTCAAAAGAAATATGTAATGCGGAACAAAAAGCACTTTCGAATATGACTTATTTCGAAACGAAATACAAAGTACTCTCCTGCCCTAGATGTCTTTTGTAATAAAAAACCTGAAACGCAGTTTTTTTCAATCGCTTTTATTATTTAATGCAGCCGTTTTCCCAAAATTGTGAAAAAAAATGTCGTTGTAGAGCAGCTCTGTAGCAAATTTTAAGCTGATCTGTTAACTAGTTAGGCTATGGCTCAAGTAATAAACGTATTCACTTTCTTACAAGGTGGTGCTACCGTCCGGAGTGGACAAAAGGGCGTCAAACAACAGGCTATAAACTAAACGCCTAACTCAATCAAATTTCTTACATTTACATTTTGATAACTCAATAATAAAAAATACTAGATTTCCAAACAATAAATAATTACAGCTACTATTTTTTTCGTACTCCGCCTTTTATCACAATTTTCACTTCGCTTCGGCTTGAACTAAAAATTTTGGGTATGTTCGTTTACTTTCAAAATCAGCCAGGTTAAGTCCGATCTTTTTCTATCTATCTATCTATCTATCTATCTATCTATCTATCTATCTATCTATCTATCTATCTATCTATCTATCTATCTATCTATCTATCTATCTATCTATCTATCTATCTATCTATCTATCTATCTATCTATCTATCTATCTATCTATCTATCTATCTATCTATCTATCTATCTATCTATCTATCTATCTATCTATCTATCTATCTATCTATCTATCTATCTATCTATCTATCTATCTATCTATCTATCTATCTATCTATCTATCTATCTATCTATCTATCTATCTATCTATCTATCTATCTATCTATCTATCTATCTATCTATCTATCTATCTATCTATCTATCTATCTATCTATCTATCTATCTATCTATCTATCTATCTATCTATCTATCTATCTATCTATCTATCTATCTATCTATCTATCTATCTATCTATCTATCTATCTATCTATCTATCTATCTATCTATCTATCTATCTATCTATCTATCTATCTATCTATCTATCTATCTATCTATCTATCTATCTATCTATCTATCTATCTATCTATCTATCTATCTATCTATCTATCTATCTATCTATCTATCTATCTATCTATCTATCTATCTATCTATCTATCTATCTATCTATCTATCTATCTATCTATCTATCTATCTATCTATCTATCTATCTATCTATCTATCTATCTATCTATCTATCTATCTATCTATCTATCTATCTATCTATCTATCTATCTATCTATCTATCTACCTATCTATCTATCTATCTATTTATCTATCTATCTATCTATCTATCTATCTATCTATCTATCTATCTATCTATCTATCTATCTATTTACTCTTTTTGGCTATGTAACTTTTTTATTCTGCAAACTTTCTTAATTGATTTTGAACCTAAAAGAAGTGAAACAAAGCTTTAACACTATCCCTTTCAGGTCCTCCTTTTTTCTTCGTGCCTCCAAGATTTATAAAAATTTTATTTCAATGATAAGTTGAAAAAATTTACAGTGGTCGAATTCACTTCCAACATTTTCATTGTAGTTTTTGTATAAGAACATACGCGCAGCATTATAAACTTAAACGCTTTTTGCACCATCAAAATCATACATAAATAAATAAATTTCATGGCACAACAGCTGATGAAGAACTAGAACCTAGTGACTTACAACTCTCAATCATTTCTATGTGCGTGTCTGCAGGAGTGGAGGGGACCTATAATTTACTGCCGATTTCGAACGGCTAAGGTGAGCGGCACTTTTTTATGGCATGCGATACTTTTGGGCGATTTGTCACTTCCTCGCAAGAGGCAGTAGCCCTGAAAAACATTTTACTTTCACTTATTTTCTTATTATTATACAGAATGTAAAATTATTTTTAATAAAATTTTAAAATAAATGAATAAATTTTATTATTACCACAGCAGCTGCAGCAGCAACTGCTCCCTGAGCTGCCTGTCGGAAGCTCAGACAATTGCATATCGGTTTTGTCACGCCCAATGTGCACAAAGCAGCGGACCACATTCTATCACTTTTGAAATCCACTTTAACGCCGTTTCCTTGTTTCCGGTGCAAGCAGAAAAATTATTTATAAAAGTACTAATACTTTTTTTTTTAAGTTAAAATAATGTATTTTAAAAATCCAATTTTATTTAAACTTTATCATAATGTTTTTAACATTTTGATTTAATTTTACTAAATTCTTTTCCAGTATTTTTTTAAATTATTATTTTAATTTTTTTGATTATATATATTTTGGCAGTGATTTGTTTATTTTTGTTTAATAACAATTATTTTTTTTTTCTATATATTCTCAAAAGAATAGTTTATTATTTAATCTTAGGGCAGTATCATTAGTTTTGGCAGTAAGATTTGTTGATTAAAAATATTAAGTAATGATTTAGTTAGTTAAATTATTATTTGTTTATCCAATCCACAACACACGTTTTTAATTTATTATTACTTTATTATTTTATTGAATTTATGAACACAGAATTAGGTAAACATACGTTAGTAGAAGATAGTGTTATTATTTTATTAGTATATGTACTAATTTTTATATAAAAAAAAACTTTGTATTTATAAAAAACAAACAACACGTGAAAAAAGATCTCCAAAAAATAAAGACAAATCAAGTTAAATTGTCATTTATCATCAGTCGTTCAATTGTAGGTATTATGTATTATATATATCTTTTTTTTTTTTTAATTAAATACATATAAATATGTCTATACAACTCTCATATGGAAATGAAATCGAAATTTATTTTTGAAAACTACACTTTGATTGAATGAGAAGAGAGAGAATGTGTGCGTTTCGTTTGTTGTAAGTGTGTGTAAACGCAAGAAAGGGCGAAACTGAAACTTTCCACACAGCAGGCCACAACGCAGGCCATACAAAAAAAAGAAAATCCAACACCAATAACAACAAGAGCTACATACACAACCCGAAGTTATTATAGAAATATATTTTTTATATTAGTTTTTGTTATTTTTTTTTTTTTTATTGCAACACCAATTATTTTTGTTGTTTTATTATTTTAAATTTTAAATTCCCCACTTCAAAAACACCCTTTACAATTTCCCATGGAAGTGTTCAGCGGGTTTAATGGTTTCTTATGAGGGGTATGTTCAATAATACTCGATTTTGAATAAAAGTGACATTTTATTGTTTTCAAGTCATCGTGTGTTTCTTAAAATTTTTTATTTTAAATATTTTAAAGTTGCATTAAAACTTTACAAAAAAAGGATGTTCGCTATCACAATCATCGTTATTTTCGGTTTTTAATTTATAAAAATGTTTTGTACAAAAAACTAGAAAAATTATGAAAAACCGTATTTTTGTTCTTATTAAGAGTTGAATTAGATTTTACTTTTTTTTTTGTTGGTTACTGTTAGTTATTAAATCAGCTGTTTCAGTGAAACCACGCGCACGTTGAACACTTTTTTGTAATTTTTTTTTTAATTTGTCAGGCTCAAGAAAAAGGAACCCTTGTAAAAATGAGATACAAAAAAAATTAATTTTGTTTTAGTTTTAGATTTTGTTGGTAGTTAAATTATTTATTGTTTAGTTGAAGCTTTAAAATTAAATTTTTTGTATAATAATTTTTTTTTCTTCTTCTCCTTCTATGTTTTTTACATATCTCTGGTTGAGGTCGTTTGGGCACAATGCTACTGCTACTGCTGCTGCTGCACATAGATAGATTGTATGTAACAGTGGCCTACATTCGAATGATATAATCAGGGCAGTGCACAGAAGATTGTTGGACACGAAATATATTCACGAGGATTAATTTTATACATAGTGTATCCTGCTATTCCAATATTTCATAATGATGGAAAAGAGGGAAGGATTTTTATAAAAATACTTTTTGTTTTTAACCGCAGTAGAAGTAGCTTTATAGCATCATTGTCTCCTTCTGATGTCCTGTTTTTTTTTTTTTTTTAGTTTTGATGGATGTGTGTTTAATATTTGTTTTAATGTTATTTCAAACGTTGAATAATGATGTAGCTGGAGCTGCAGCAAAATGATGATAATGAAGGCAACAACGACAAAAAGGCTGATTATTTTGATTCTGCTCCTGCTAGTGCGATGTTGGTGTTCCTGCTGATGATGATTATGATGATTGTAATTATGGTTTCTCGACGTTCGTTGAGCTGAAAGTCCTTCTTTTTTTGCCTCGTTTTTTTTTCTTCGAATTTTGATTCTAGAGAAGTAAAAAAGCACCAGAGACTTGCGATGTTGATGATGAGGATGATTTGCAAGTAGAATCCTTTCGTTTTGCAGTGCAAACTGAAATGCATATTACGAACATACACATTTTGAAGTGATTATTATATTTTTCTTTTATACAACAACACTTGCTTTTCAGAGGATGGGTGTTGGTAAATGTGTATGTATGGGTAAGATATGCGGGAGCGATGGAGAAATATATTTCAAATTAAGTGAAAGGATACAGACACACATACACTCACAAATTATATTATATTCACAAGGCATGGATTTTTTTTTGTATTGTAACACTTTTTTTTCGATAAATTACTTTAAGTTACACATGATTTTGTTGTTTTTTTTTTTAATTTTATTTAAAATATGCTAAAGGAAACCTTAGAAACGTTTGGTTTTGAAAATATACGATTTTTACGAAGGAGTATTCGAAAAAAGAAACACACTTTTCGTACCGATTGAAACGTTATTTGTAGAACTTTTCTATTTAATTTGACAATTCTTGAACACAAAACGATGAGTTTTTGGCCAAAAAAACTTAACTATTAAAAGTTCCAAACGAAAAACTTAACTTTACAAAATGTTGTATGAATTTTTTGAGGAGTAAAATTGAGAGTTCCTTTCAGTTGCAATGAACATCTCAAAGTGCAGTGCCCTCCTGACCGATAGACAAAATCGGAACTGAATCGCGTAGTATAGTATCGGTTGACCTCGTTTTTCTCACATTCAAGCCATATCAGCAGCGAGGACTTTAGCTTAAATTTATTTTATTTTTTAAAGTATGTGTTTTTATTTTTTTTTTTTTATTTTTGTATTAAAAAATTCTCTTTGGGATTATTTTCTGCTCTCAGCAGCACAGAACAACACCAGCAGTCACTCCGTGTATCCTTTCGTGTATCATACTCGATGTTAGGTGCAGTTTGAAATTCATAAAATGCAATATAACAGAGATTTTGATCCTGTGATGTGCATATTTGGGAGTGTCAGCAGCCACATCCTTTTGAACTTTCTCTCTCAAATAATGCACACACACATATATTTACATACTCTCTCTATCTCTCTCTCATTGCATTACACTTACATGCATAGAATATTTTATGCAATTGCTTCTGCATATTCAACAGTGGCAGGAATAGTCGAATCAGGAGCAGGAGCAGCTTTTTATCTTAAAGTTATTTTTCCCATGCAGATTGGAGATGCAAGTTGTATTTTTTTTTTTTTTTTTTTTTTTTTTTTTCAAAAATTTTTTTATTTTTTTAACAGATCTCAGGGGAAAATAACTGTTTGGAGTTTATATCAACTGTATTGTTGTTGGTATTTTTATGTTATTTTTGAACATGTATTCTATGGTGTATGTCCCGAAAAAGGGTGTGTAAAAGTTTACTTTAAATCTATTCTTGCTGCACCCTCCTTAGATTTTCAACCGTGCGTCGTTCTCCTCAAAAAAAGGGGCTTGTGAAATACGTAAAATATTATGATGGTAAATTTGTATTGATCAAGTTTTTGAAGTAGAATGTATATAAATCGTGTGTATAGGGCACATAGAAAAAAGAGGCCAAGAATAGGTAGAAATGCCAAAATTGATTTGACACCTGTTTAATTGGCAATAAATATGCCATTATTAGTATTTTTTTTTTTTAATTTTGAAAATGATATATACAGAGTTCAAGAGGAAACAGGAAAAACTATTAGAATGTTGACAGCCTTGGTGGTGATGCTTATGATATGTGCAGATATAGGTATGAAGGGATTTTGTCGTAATTTGGATTGTGTAGGGAAAACTAGGTGAAGTACTGGGAATTTTTTTTGTTCTTTTTTTTTAATAGCATTTATTATTGAAAATGTGGATTAGGTATTTTGACTCATGAAAAAAAAAAAAAAAAAAAAAAAAAAAACAGTTGAAAGTTTTACTACTTCTGTGTTCGGTAACCTAAAAGGCCGCAGGGGTAATTTTTTTGGAAGCTGACTAAATTTTGAATTAAAGTCTGGCTTTTGTCATTATTTGGCATTTGTTAGAGCGATTTTGCATCATTTTAATTTTGTTTCACTTTCTAGCAACAATGATGAATTATTATGAATTGGAAGATATCAATTCTCCCACTAAATTACTCAACTTATTTATTTAAAATCGGTTCATGATTTTAAGCCCACTTTTTTAGTAAGAAATAATTCTAGCTTCGGGTACCAAAACTGATTTAACTGATTTTTAACTGACTTCAGTTAATTTAGTTAAATCAAGAAACTGGGTGAGTTTACTCTGCATTAATTAAATAGTAGTTACTTTAGACATATGCGAATTTATAACAGTTTTTCTTTATAAAAGCACTGTTTTTATAGCCCCGCAGGTCCAGGAGCCTCCCACCGGTGGGTATAATTAATCCACGCAAAGCTCGTTTATGCGGGCGTACTTTTATTTTCGATAAACTGTTATATTATTGCATTTTTCCTGCTTAATTATTTCTATCGAAACTAAGTTAAATCTTTACACTATGGAAAAGGCAACTTCCTTAGTAGCACTGTGTGCGTGTCTGCAGTTTTTTGCCGAATCCGAACGGCTTAGGTGAGTGCCACATTGATTCGATAGAAGATACTCTTTAAGAATTTGTTTACTTCCTCGCAAGACGCAGTAGCCCTGAAAAGCACTTTTTGTGTTTAAGTGGCAGAGTCTGGGAATCGAACCCAGACGGCCAGACCTCTGCCATGACAGTCCAATGCACTAACACGCTACGGGCGCAGTTTGTTTTTGAATCGTGCATTGCATTAATATAAGAAATTGTCTTTTCTTCACTTGAAATCAAGTTTTCTTACAATCACTTTGGTCATTACGGGTAACAAATTAAATGAATATAGTTGGAGCCATTTCAGAAAAAAAATTGAAAAAAAAAAAACAGATAGGTATACAAATACCTAATATATAGATGACCTAATATATAAATGACCTAAAACAAGGATTCAAATTTCACATAGTCCCATAAAAGTTCTATGTACCAAATTTAAAGCGAATCGGTCGACCCGTTTATACTCTACCTGCTCAAATTACAGGCCCACATGTGTACTTTTTCGGACTTCTCTATAATCGTAAAAAAAAATACTTGCCCTGTAGTAAACAAAAAGGTATCAGATTTGTAAGGTAATTTTAAAATTTAAACCTCATTTTAGCTACGCAAGAAAATTTTGTGTGCACTGTGGCGTATACGTACTTTTTTTTTTTTTTTTTTTTCATATTCTTCTAAATTCTATGAATTTTTTTTTTATAAAGCAAAGAAAGATTTAGTATTTTTCAATAATTTCTCTGAATTCTTAATAGTTTTGATCAAGTATAGGTATTTGAATTTAACTAAAACTACTAATTTGACATAAGTAGGTAGGAGGTACAACGAGAAACTTGTATCCAGATTCACGTTAAAAATTGATTTCATATTTTTAGACTATCACACTTGTCGTACTACGTTAATTCTGAGCTGAACTAGACTTAATTAATCCTACAAATAAATTGAACCCGAGTTAACTTATAAGAGCAGTAGGATTACCTTTAATTTTCAAAAATCTGTGGCAAGTGGATAAAATAAGAATATTGATATGTTTTATTTTAATATCTTTTAAAAAAAATTTCTAGAGTCTCATTAAAATTTGGATGAGTCGCAAACTCTTAAAAACACACTTTTTTTTATTCAAAAAAAAAAATAAGTGCCGTGTTGAGTATTAGAATAAAACAATTAAGGCGCGTATTCATAATCTTTTGCTTAAGTCGTGTCTTATCATAGTCCCCTTTCACACAGGGCAACTGAGTTGCCAGCAACAATTAGTTCATAGGCGAGAAGGGCAGGAAGAAAGAGGGGGAAATGAAATCTCCCCGGTCAAGAAATTCAGGAGATTTTGTTGACGTTTCTCTTCACACTACGTTTGTGTACGTTCAACCAAGGTAGTTTAAAAGGAAAATAAAGAAAATCTCCGGGTTTTTGTTGCTTGTGTGTGAAAGGTACAAGAGATTGTTAAGGAGATTTAAAGAAAACGTCAAAAAAATCACCAGTATCTTCGTGTGAAAGGGGACATACTACTTTTTAAGAACAAATGGATCAATGCATACTATAAAGCTTACCCCGAGGCCACACGAGCCAGTACTATAGCTTAGCTAGCTAGTTGGGTTCATATACTGCCTGTCAAATTCGTATTTGTGAACTTGATGTGACGTAGGCGGCACGCAAGTGACTTGTGCGTTCTTTTTCTCAACTTTTAGTCCGGGGCTGGTGAATGATTTGCTCAAAGAATTTTATACCGCTCCATATTCCACTATGATGGGCTTTCAAAATGCCAAAAAAAAAATTGTATACGAATTAAATCTGAAGCGGTTTAAAACAATTTTATTTGGATTTTAAATTGCATATGGTGGTGTGGGGCAAGTTATAGCTGCCAGGTTGATGAAATTTAGTTTGGATATACAAATATGTATTGTGCAAAAAATTTCAAGCGGTATAAAAATTTTAAACTACTTTTAATTTTGTTTGTATTTTGAAAGTGCATTATAATGGCTTTAGGGCTAGTTTTCATGTAGTTTTCATTGCCTGTTGACAACTTTTATAAAATCTACTAACTATCTCACTATATAATTATATACATATGCTTACGTATCAAAAATGAAGTAAGGATAGTTTACCAAAAGAGGTTAATTTAGGTTACTATTCATTTAGGAACAATCAAAATTAAAAATGTGCTTGGTCTGTCAAACGAAATGGGTTTAAAAAAAATAAATTTTGGAATGAATATTCAATAAAAAGAACGATGAAAGTTGATTTTAGATCCTTTTTGTAAGAAAAAGAACGCAGTACTGGCTTCTTTACTGGCTGCTCAACTGGCTTCAAAAATGGCAAGCCGGTTGACTAAGTTTGTTTGTGTTGGTAAAAAAACTTATGTGTATTGTCACTAGCTAGCCAGTACTAGCTCGTGTGGCCTCAGGGATTTGTTAGCTAATTACCTTCTCTATTAATTGAAATACAGTATTGTCCCGCTAATCCAAAATCAAATTATTCGGATTAATGAGTACAAGATGGGAAAGGAAAAGCGTTAGTTTTTTAACAAAAAATCCGTATTTAATGCTTTAAAACCAAAAATTTTATTTTTTATAATGCAATATATAAATAGGATTTATAAAAACTTAAAAAAAAACTTTAAACGAATTCGATTATGGATTCATATATGTATTCCAATCTGTGTATGTACTTTTCAAATAGCGAAATCAGTTCTGGAAATAAAGGAGCAATATAAACAAAATGGCGCAAAATTTTAAACAGCCTGATGTTAAGGTATTAGTACGATACTACTTAACAATTTTCTAACTTTAAAACTCTTTACTAAAATATTCTTATTTTTAAACATTTTCTAACTAGTAATACTACATACTAAACCTATTTTTCTAGCTGAACACGCCTAAAACAGTGACAGATCAACCCATTTTTGCAATTGTAGCTGCCATAGTGACACTGGCGTTTAGTATGATACTAAAAATATAAAATAGGCATTTGGCGATTTTAACCTTAGTAAAATTTTAAAAGATAATACGATGCTAACTCGTTTCAAATTTGAAAAAGCTCGTTTTTAACGTAGCATCCTACTAAAAATGCTTTAACATCATACTAAATCGTCTAAAATTTTGCGCCAGTGACTTTAAAAAACAAAATGTGAAAACCAGCGTTTTTTTAAGCTAGAATTCGGTTTGCAGCGTACAAAAATCGGATTACGTTCGGATTGTAAAGAACATAATAAAAAAAAAAATGGGATTAAAGGTGGTTCGGATTAGCGAGACAATACTGAATAAGTTAGTTTATTTATTCGACTTTATTGGCATAACAAACCAAAAAAAAATATTTTTAAACTCACATTTTTTTAGCAACACTTAAAAATTAACTATGACCGCGCATTCATAGTTAAAAGTTCTTTAAATGATCTTTAAACAAAAAACGTAAATTTTGTCTAAATACTAAAAAATAAAAAAGAAATTGCATTAACTCTGTTAATGCCCTTCAACATATTTCACAGCTCAATAACTGTCTCCTGTCAAAATTAACCCTTAAATTGGCCATGGACTACTTTAATTAAATGCCAATTAAAAATAAGTAACCAAAAAGGAATAAGAAAAAAAAACTTTCCTATTAAAATGAAAAAAGAAAATAAAATGAAATAGTTTCCTCTTATATTTCGGTATCTATATACAATAATTTAAATGCTAATTACACGAAAGAAGCTACTAAATCTGCTTCTGCTCCATATCATTTATTTGGTTTCCTTTTTCATGTGCTATGTTCCTCTTTTTGTTATATTTTTTTTTTTTTTTTTTTTTATGTAGAAAACGTCAAAAACATTTTCCTGTGCTGCAATTGTAATTCCGCAACGTTAACGTTAAATAAGTGAAACTTACTCACACATAACTTCTGTGATATGAGAATGCGGTAAGATTCTTTATTACGAATTCCTGATTCGTTTTTTCGTGTTTTTTTTTTGTACTTTTTGGTTATGGTTTTTCCACAATCTCCTATTTGGCTGCAATAATTTTGCTTTATCTCTCTCTCTCTCTCTTTCTCTCTCGGGCTCACATATGCTCTCTTATTCTCTATCTATCTTTTTGTAAATAAAAATATGTGGGTCAAAGCTAGTCACTCACTTCTAAGTACCTAGGATAAACGTTCCATCTTCCATTGATAGGTACCTACTTCTTTTTTTTTTCTTTTTTGAATATTATTATTTTTTTTATTTTTGTTGCAATAAAATTTACTGGGAATCTCACGAAACGGTTCATTTCGTAAATTCTGTTTTAAGTCCAAGAGCTGAGAAAAATCTGTCAAAAATGGGATTGTTATGTTGGTGATAGGGTGGGTTGGTTTATATTGAGCTTTTGCACTTGCTTAGTAGATGGAGCTTTTTATTTCATTTGTTCATGTATACAACAACTGGAAGGTAAATTGCAATCCACAAAATTATTTGAGAGGATGTAAATGTGTTGGAATGTTGGAAGCCATAAAGAATTGAGGTGTTTATTGTGGTAGGTAAGTAGCCAGATATTGGCATTGTACTTACTTGGGTTATATTTTTAAACATTGCGGAATGACTGGTTTTAAGATGCAAAATACTTGCAGCTGTTTTAAAGTCTGAATATAAAAAAAAAAACATTCGAACTTTTCTTAAAGACAATAATTAAAGCTTAAATGACCACTTGATCATACAAAGTAAATGACCTGCAGGTATAGTTTTATTTGCTCGCTAAAAAATACGTTTGTCAAAAGATGCATTTCAGTAATCCGTTATACGCGGTTCAACCCTTAAGCAATTTGTAATTTGAGAATGGGTCATGCACCTAATATGCTAAATCTGAAACTTAATCTTCAGTTTGTTGTAATGAAAAACAAAACTTTGAACAACTTTAATGCCCAAATTTAAGGGTTTTATTACATATTAACGTGTGGTGAGAGATATATGTGTCAGTGACACCCACCAAGTATGAGTTTAACGCATTAAAAGAACATGAATATAAAAAAAGTCATTTATAATGGGAAATCATCGGCTTATAAGTGACTTAATTTCCCTCTTTTAAATTAAATTAAAAAGAAATAATCTCTCACTCGATCTAAATTTGTCTATTTTTTTTTAAGGTGGGAGAATATAAATAATTTTCCCAATTTTAAATAATTTACGAAATTTTTGGTACCTACAATTTACGTAGAGAAGTTCAAAATATATAAATTTATTGAATTATTTAACCATAATTACTAAAAACACAATAGAATAAAATTTAATAATAAAAGCGAGCGAGAATATATTTCGACTTAAATGGGCAGTTTTGGGTAGTAAAAGAATAGAGGAACAATAAAATTAAAATCCCTACAAAAGGGAATAATTAACAAAAGTCAAAGTTTAACAAATTATTTTGTGGACACAAATAAAACAGTACCCCCCCCCCCTCCTTCCCCCCGTATAGCCAGGAGCGGAAATAAGGCCAGAAATCTTTTCTTTTATATACTTTTTAAATAAAGTTTTTTTTAGTGGACAGTTTTTGAAAAATTAATTTTCAAACTCAAAATTTTGAAAAAAAAAGTTAAAAAATTGTATTCAAACTGATTTTGTTCAAAGTTTTACGTCATTAAGTACTATTTTATAGTTTTTAATATTCAATGATCATATTAATTTTCAATCAAAAACTCAATCAAACTTTCAATTTCTTCCAGTTTTTGAGAAAATTGAAAATAATTATTTTTGTGCTCGAAAGATCCTTTTTCCATTCCCCTAAGAAAGTAGGAAAGTAGGTATATTTTTTTACGGGTCAATTTATATCTAATCTGCCTTTACTTAAAATTTATTTCTAAAAGAAATCACCCTGATTTAATGTGTTTTTTTTTTCTGTTACATCTTTTTTCATATTTGGACTTTCAAACGTTTATGTCTTGAGTTTTATTTTATCTAGAGTTTTTGTTAATATTCCGACTTTCTTACGTTTATAAATCTATCGATTAAAAAATAAGAATCAAATCCCTTTCATTTTTTAAATAGAATAAAGATTTTCGGCCTTTGACTTTGTTTATGCTAATTTGCCCCAACAAAAATCAGAATTTCAAAAATTCCTGCATTACAAAATTTTGGAATAATATTTTCTTTCATGTTATATTTGTTTTATGTTTTTAAAACCTACAAAATATTTGATGAATAAACCCAAAAATGTACCTTTAAAGTGTGGCAACCTTATGCCTTGACCGCATTTCGCTAGGCAACCCATGCGTTAATTGTTATTTTTGCTAGTACCTTGATAAAGGTAGGTCGTCCTATGACGGAATCGTAAGCTAATGGTAAGTACATTTACATGTATGTACATCGCAAGTAAAAATATAATTTATCATATTAACCATTTTTTGATTTATATTCTATGAAAAAGGTTTAAGGTTGATCGTTTCCCTTTATTTTTTATAAAATTAGTCAACAGAAAAGAGTTATCTTAGGCCCAATTCACATAGAACTGGCTTATGGTTTTGGTATGGTTCTGGCGTGGTTCATACATATGCCACGTTGTGGAATTTGCATGTTCTCTTATGGGACAATACACACACAGATGACGAGGCGAGAGTATGGTGCGACATGTCATCGCCACGCCATATTGAAAACTCAAGTAGCCTACGTGAACCGGCACGCCATATTGAAATCACTTGAAGATTGAACACTTTATTTATTTTGAAGTATTTTTATCACTTTATTTGTGTTAAACAAATCTGAAAAAAATCACAACGATTAGGAAAATTTTCCAAATACTAAGAAAAGCATTCCCTTGCATAAATTCTTATTAGTTCACTCTGCGTTTTCAATTTGCTTTGACAAATGTCGGTTCATTGTCACTTCTGTGTAAATTGAGTACATCACACCCACTCCACTCCGGAAGCATGTCAATGGCACACCAGAACCATGAGCCACTTCTGTGCAAATCGGGCCTTAAAGTTAAATAATAAATCTCATTCAAAGATCTAAAAAAAAATATTTTTTAAAAATAAATCCAAAATAAAATTTTCGAATTAAATATCTCTCAGTGAGAAACCTGTTGGAAATAAATGGTCGACGGTTATTTTCGATCTCTAGTTTATTTTCAAGAATGTAAAGTTTAGGACATAGCACAAAGAACAAAACAACATTGATGCTTCACAACACTTTTTTTCAAGTCCGTATGAATTCAAACGAAAAAGTGGAAGTTATGGCTCCACAAGTTAACGTATTACATGTAACTAATAGTATCTTATGAACTTAGCCAAGTTTAAGAAAAATGGCAATTTAAAGCCGTAGAAAATTTTCAATACAAAAAATCTGTACGATGAAAACATGTCAAATAGGCTTCGTTCCAAAATGCATGAGATACGCATTTACTGCGCATCCAAAATTTTTTTAATGCTTCAATTTAAAATATTTTTTTTTGCGTTCCGAAATGTCAAACTTATGCAAAGTAATATTTCTTCAAAGCATCAAGTATCAAGTTTGCCTTGCTGATGCGTACAAAAAATGTATAACTACCGCATCAATATATTTTTTTTTTTTTTAATTTCGGAATTCAGCCATACTTAAAAACTTTTTGCTTTTTCGTCAGAAATACCCATTGTAGTTATCCCGAATTGGCCAAGGTTAACTTATCGCGCCGGAATTAGTAAAGTGGAAGGTCCCATCAGGCTCGAATCTTAAATAAATCAACTATTTTAACTTCTCATTGATCCGAAAAAAAATGTCGAAAATGTCGACATTTCTCCACGTTTCGAGGTCTCTGGAACCATCGTTTTTAGAGAAGCCTAGTTCATTTACTTTGAAACACTGTGATTTTCTGTGCATTTGTGTGAATTTCAGTACAACGTTCTGTCAAAGTTCATATAAAAATATAAAATGGCAGTAAAATGCATAGAATATCACAGAATTTCAAAGTAAAGGAACAGACCTAGAGATTTGTGTGTACTTACGTTCGTTGTTTAAACATTTTTTTTTTTCGGCTCGGATATCTCAAGAACAACAAATGATATCAATTCCAGGATAAATAATCTACAAACAATGCGATAATTGATAAGGTTTGTGGAAAAAAAATCAATTGACTTTTTTTTTAAGTCAAAAAAATGTTAAAGAAACTGTAAGAAATAGTTTAAAAATGCTTTCCATATGTATATTTAGAGTAAACAGCCCAACTTTAGTCTTCCCTTATTGTACAACTAAGGTCCATCCAACATAAATTGGCAGTACACGTCTTATGTGAGAGCTTTTTCAAAATCAGTAGCGCACCATATTTTAGCACCATACTAAATTGAAAGAACTCCTTCATAAAAAGTGTTTGCCCGCCCGTAAATTTTTGAAAGCATCTAACGCAGATCCAACGTCCTATCGAGCGCACATCTGAGTGCGCACTGAATTGCTGTGGCCTATGGCTGCTGCTGCTATTCAACTTCAACCCCCATAAAATATTGATGTGCATTCAGGGTTACCCATGTCCATTTGGCAACTCGTTCAGATTTTTTTCCTTGGGTTTCTGTTGAGGTGCTTTTGGTTTTAGAGCTTTAAAAAAAGTATTTAATAATGAGGGTTATCGTAGAGTGTTTTCATCTTTTGCATTTTGTTTAATGTGTGGAAAATACGTTAAAATGCAGTTACAAAATTTTAAGCTGTTTTCTTTGAAAGAATATTATTTGCGTAGATTTTCGTAGCGGTCAATTAATGTGAAGTAAAGTATTTTTATGTAATTTATTTTTTTAAAAAGTGTATTTTTTTTTAAATGCAATTTATGTTTTTAAGACGGTTAGTTTTTTAAGAATCGTTTGTAAAGTTTTTTTTTAAATGTGTGTGCAATAAATTATAATTCAAGTAATATTTACAAAGGTTAAATAAAAGAATAAACATTTAACCAAAGTGTATAGTAAAAATAAATTTAAGAATATTTCAAGTGTCGACTGTTTCTTTTGGGCCTTCGTCAGTACCAGACTTCTTTTCTTCATCGTCCTTTAACTTGTGCAATTTGTATTTTAACTCGTGTATTTTTCAAGAGGTGTGTTTTTTCTAGAGTTTTGTGCAATTTGTATTTTTAAGTCGTGTATTATCTTACCTCATGGTGGTATAGAAAAAGATAAATGTGTTTTAATTTGTATCCATAAAACAATTAAATGAAAATTTCTATCAAAAAAAAAAGGCGGTAACCCTGCATACCATTCTTTCATATTTGAGTCTATTCAAAATAAACAATACGACAACCCTGTGAGAGCTTTACTAAAGGACAGATTTATGCAATCCACTATAGCCAAAATGAGAGGCAAACGTCCTATCTTGCCTACACTGCCTTTTTTATTTGGACAAGGTATAATAAGGTTTCCAAAGATTTTAAATTGGTAATTTTCTAATAAAAAATAACATCGGATATTTCAACAACTTTTAAGCCGTTTCTTTTGTAGTTTTGTTGGCTTAAAAAAGAACCGACGACAATTGAATTTTCATACAAACATTATCAACTACCAATTATGGCATTCTGGAGTAGACTAAAATTATATTGAAGTAAATTTCATTGTTTTGTGTTTTTTTTTTTTATTTAAAAAAAAAAATCAGTTTATTTTTTTTAGTCTTACCAATTCTTCAAAACGTTCGTCATTTTGTATAAAAATTGAACCGAAGTCGATAGAATTATTAGTTCTTAAGATATTCGAGACGTAAGACATTACAAAACTTTTTTTTTTACTGTTATAAGAAAAACTTTTAATTATCTCTATTTTTAATTGACTACTTTGGTTTTTTCGCCCATACATTTTTCGGCATTCTGGCTTAAGTGAATTTTTGTCCGAATACGGCGTAATTTTGACACTTCGTTTTTTTGGCTAACTGTACTAACTGAAAACAGTACGTTAATATGGACTTATAATTTTTCGCTTTCCATCTGGTTCAGATCTAGGACTTCTGTGTACCAACAGATATCTTGTCGATTTTATGTACTAAAATTAGTAAAAAAAAACATCAAAATTTCCAGAAAAACAGTCATTATTGATTTACGAAGCCAAAATTTGAACTTTAAGAATCGGATCTTCTTCAAGGCTAACAAGTTGAATACAAAATTTTTTCGAATGTCAAAAAATTCATTATTAGAAATAAATTTGCTGGCACAATGGCTTATGAAGAACCAGGGCCTAGTGACTTACAACTCTCAACCATTCCTGTATGCATGTCTGCAGGAATGGAGGGGACCTACAGTTTACTGCCGAATCCGAACGGCTAAGGTGAGCGGCACTTTTCTATTACAGAAGTCAGAAGATACTCTTGGAGGATTTGTCACTTCCTCGCAAGAGGCAGTAGCTCGGAAAAAACTAAAGGTGGAAGCGGCTGGTATTAAACCCAGACCTCTGGCATAACAGTCCATCTCACGATACATTACGCCACGGGCTACTACAAAATTCATACTAAAAAGAAAAATTAGAAAATTATTGAAAATCAAAAATCTATATATAAATAGCCTTAAATAAATTTTGTGGTACCATTTTCTCAAAAAGTATTTGACCGATTTCGATAAATTTTATATTGTTGGAAAGCCACAATTACGGATATATGCAGAATATACTTGAAAAACGCATTTACACACTGTGAGTCATGTCGTCACACACTGTGCATAATAAAAAACAAAAAAAAATGTTTTTTTCCTTCAATATTTTCGAACAAATTGTTTGCGAAATTGAAAGTTTTCTTATTCCTAGAGTGTGTCAGTTTTTGCTGGCCGAGTTTCTTAGTTTTGATTGTGATTTAGTTTTCTATAGCTAACCCCTAATATTTTTAAGAATATCCATATGTGTGCCCCAGACATTATGGCAAAACCTATTGTGATTTGCATTCTGTATGTCGAAAATCTTCAAATATTTGTCATTCTTAAAAATACAAAAATGTCATTCAATAGATATATGTATGTATGTATATATCCTACATTTTAGGTACGTACTGTACTTGTGTGTACTATCTATAGTTTTCTATAACTGCACTTGAGAGGAAAAGAAAATTATTGTTTCAAAACCAAATGATGCTTTATGGTTCATGCACATGTTAACAACATCTTAGCCTTTCATCAACCAGTTGATGCTGACTTTAAATTAAGATAAAAGAAGAAAGAAAAATCCCACAGATCCTTCAAGTTTGACCTTCAGCTCTTCAAATAATAAAGAATATACTTTATATATTTTTTTTTTGTTATTTGTTGTTGCACATGCGAATATATATGTATGTATGTATAAAAGATAAATATTAGTATAAATGTATATAGCCGGTATACTATATGTAGGTAATATTTGTACAACTTTACGTCTTATGTCACAAAATATCGCATACAATATTCTAAGTATGCTGCACGGATGTGAATACTTTGACATATGGAAATAATATACTACACTCTCATCCCTCTCTTCTCATCTCCTATGTCTTTTGTTTTTGTTTAACTATCCTTGAAAGGATTTCTTTTTCCTGCCTGACTTTTCCGCCTCATCCTCCCTCAAGCCTCAACCACCTCAGTCCGACCCGCATCACTGCATAACAGCACACTTTGCAAATATGCAGTTTAACAACTAAAAAAAAAAAAAATTGAGATGACAATATATTTATTTCAGAGAATGTCCTTGCAAGAATTAATATCGAAACAATAATGACTACTCACTCAGGGAAGCAAAAGACAAAAACCAAAAACAAAAACAAAACTAGCAGAATCCTTGGTCGAGAGTGGATAAACATCTCATAATGCATGCAATTTTGATAGTAATTTGTTAAAATCACATTCAATTGCAAAAGATTGCATCTACCTTCCACAAAGTGCCTTGGTGCATCTGTACCTAGCAACATTTAATAGATGATTGCAGGAGCGGATTTAATTTGGCCCTAAACTGAAAATATTTTCATCGAATTTATTTTTCAAAAACGGGGCATATTTTTCATGATATTTTGAGATATGGAGACAAATTAAACAAAATACAAGACTGAATATTAAAAAACCTTGCTTTTTGTGGTTTAAAAATGGTTTGGAATTTTAAAGATTCTATAGTCAATAATAATATGAAATATTTATTTATTCATATAATAAACTAGCTGACCCGACAGACGTTGTCCTGTCTTAGCTATGAATTCGAACTGGAATATATAATTTAAAAAAAAAATGAGTACCTAATTCTAGAGGATTTACCATCAGATAAAGAAGAAATTAACCAAATGTTATGACCCTTAAAAAAATATAACCAAACGTGTTACACGCTAATAAATTTTTATATTTCCATTGTTTTTTTTTTTTGGATCTTGTAATCTATTACATGTGGATATGAGAAGAGAGAGAGGTGAAAGCAGTCCTCTTTATTATTGTTTGCCTATTTTTAGTTCCTATGTATAATATTACAGACCCTATAAAATAATTTATAAAAAATAAGCATTAATGGTGTCACTGTGGCGTATACGTACTTTTTTATCAGCATAATATTAGTTAGACTTAAAAATCTGTACATCACAGCTTTACAGTTCATTTTATATAATTAGAGTTAAGTCAGAGTTTGTTGTTTAAAAAAATTGAAATCGATTGCGAAACTTGTCCCTTTACTTCCTTCCTTTTATCCCTAACTATCCCTTTATTACTTCCTTCCTTCCTTATTTGAAATAATTAAATAGACAAATATTAACGATAAGATTTTGAATATAAAAACAGCATAAATTAAGTCTGTTTGAATAATCTATTTTTAAAAGACTCGCAATAAGCTTCTGTATTGATGCACTACGTATCAATCGCCAATGTAGTATATAATTTATTGTTATCACAACATTCCGACTTTTCTGGCCTAATTTTTTAATGTTTATCTCCGCCGTGTATTTATCTGGTTTAATACAAATCCGAAAAAAAATCTCCATCCAATTTGGATGATCGTTAGCCGAATTATGCGCGTACAAAAAAAAACTAATTAAGAAAGTTTAAAATTTCAGGATATTTTTACGATTTTCTGATTTTGCCGTTCTTATTTTCTAATATTCGGTCAAATTTTCAGCTCCATTGTGTATTAAACTGGTTCAATACAAATCCAACGAAAAAATCTCCGACCGAATCGGATGATGTTTAGCCGAGTTATGCGCGTACAAACAAATTATGATATGCAGTATGATTTCAACTTTTGAGAAGCTTTTGTATAAATTTAATTTAAATCGGTTACACACATAATGAGATAGTCCAAAATAAAGAAAATGGTTCTATGAGAGGTACTGTTAACAATGGTTAACTGTAAATTTAGTTTTTGGTAGATCGTAGACCATACTAATATCAGTATTTAGAACAATTTCAATCAAAATCGTAGAAGTCCTTTTCGAGAAAATTTATATTTTCTGTAACGGTTTTTTAACATTTATATGGAAGCTTCCGTTAATTTTGACTATAAGAAAAAGTTTTTTTGTCAAAATATTTTAGATAATGTTAACAAAAACCCCTTGTTACCAAATTTCATTAAAATCAACCAAGTCGTTTTCGAAATATTTGGTTCTCGAATAAAAATTTTGAAACTTTTTTTGAAAATCCAAAAAAAAAGAAAATTTTGATATACAAAACTATTAAAATTTTTCAGAAGATTTTCCGTAAAAAAATTATCAAAATCAGTTTATTCCTTTTTTTAGAAAAGTGAAAATAAAAAAAAATGGTTCTATGGAAGGTACCATTTAGAACCATTTTTTGGAAATATAATTTTTACAAAAAGGTAGCGTATGCGTAGTAAAGTTTATTGGTTTTTTTTTCAGAAAAATCTGTCGAGCCATTTTTGAGAAAAATAAGATTTTCGAAAAATGCTAAGAAAAATTATATGGCAGGTACCATTATTTTTGGTCCTAAAAATAAAAGGAAAAAAGTGTGTCGGGTTAATGTTCCGAAAACACTTCATACCAAGTTTAATTAAAATCGGCCCATGGGTTTAGGCTGTAATTGAGTCCACAGACAGACAGACAGAATTGAGAGACCCACTTTTTTCGTCTTCCCTATCATCGTAATGTCAAGTTTGATTGTTATCTCGAGTTAAATTTTTTTTACGAATCCAAAACTTGCCATATAGTACATACATATACATCGCAAGTAAAAATGTTTGTTTAAATTTTTTTTAAATAAAGAAAATTGTATGCCGATTTTAATGTCAGATTAAAACCGTAGGAGAAGGGCTTTTATCACTTCCTTCGTGAATGCCTCAGTCTAAGAAAGATCCAAAAAGACAACCCTCGGAGAATACTTTTTCAAACAAACTGGGCTGGGCACTGGTTCCACTATGGAACATTCTAAAATTCATTAAAATTCATTCAGAATTTAAGATGGTTCAACTAGAAGCCTGTGGCGTAATGATTCTTGCATATAAGATCGAGCTTAGGCATCTAACACTGACATACTAGAACATAAAAGCTTTTTTTTTATCACGATAAATGAGAGAAATGCCCAAGAGTTTATTTTTATCATGGAAAACTATCTCACCTTCGCCGCCCGTTCGGTTTTGGCAAAAAATTGTAGGTTACTTTCATCTCTGCTGATAACAAGCACACAAGAATAATTTAGAGTTATAAGTCACAAGGCCCTGCATCTCCAAAAACTGCTCTTCTTGCTCCTTCCTTATTTAGATACGAGTGAGATGATACAGCTTGACATATTAGGTCTGTTCCTTTACTTTGAAACTCTGTGATTTTCTGTGCATTTTACTGCCATTTTATTTTTTGTATACGAACTTTGACAGAATGTTGGACTGAAATTTACACAAATGCACAGAAAATCACAGAGTTTCAAAGTAAAGGAACTAAGCTATTATTTCTTCTTCTAACTTAGACTAACCTAATTTGGCCCTAAACTGAAAATATTTTCATCGAATTTATTTTTCAAAAACGGGGCATATTTTTCATGATATTTTGAGATATGGAGACAAATTAAACAAAATACAAGACTGAATATTAAAAAACCTTGCTTTTTGTGGTTTAAAAATGGTTTGGAATTTTAAAGATTCTATAGTCAATAATAATATGAAATATTTATTTATTCATATAATAAACTAGCTGACCCGACAGACGTTGTCCTGTCTTAGCTATGAATTCGAACTGGAATATATAATTTAAAAAAAAAATGAGTACCTAATTCTAGAGGATTTACCATCAGATAAAGAAGAAATTAACCAAATGTTATGACCCTTAAAAAAATATAACCAAACGTGTTACACGCTAATAAATTTTTATATTTCCATTGTTTTTTTTTTTTGGATCTTGTAATCTATTACATGTGGATATGAGAAGAGAGAGAGGTGAAAGCAGTCCTCTTTATTATTGTTTGCCTATTTTTAGTTCCTATGTATAATATTACAGACCCTATAAAATAATTTATAAAAAATAAGCATTAATGGTGTCACTGTGGCGTATACGTACTTTTTTATCAGCATAATATTAGTTAGACTTAAAAATCTGTACATCACAGCTTTACAGTTCATTTTATATAATTAGAGTTAAGTCAGAGTTTGTTGTTTAAAAAAATTGAAATCGATTGCGAAACTTGTCCCTTTACTTCCTTCCTTTTATCCCTAACTATCCCTTTATTACTTCCTTCCTTCCTTATTTGAAATAATTAAATAGACAAATATTAACGATAAGATTTTGAATATAAAAACAGCATAAATTAAGTCTGTTTGAATAATCTATTTTTAAAAGACTCGCAATAAGCTTCTGTATTGATGCACTACGTATCAATCGCCAATGTAGTATATAATTTATTGTTATCACAACATTCCGACTTTTCTGGCCTAATTTTTTAATGTTTATCTCCGCCGTGTATTTATCTGGTTTAATACAAATCCGAAAAAAAATCTCCATCCAATTTGGATGATCGTTAGCCGAATTATGCGCGTACAAAAAAAAACTAATTAAGAAAGTTTAAAATTTCAGGATATTTTTACGATTTTCTGATTTTGCCGTTCTTATTTTCTAATATTCGGTCAAATTTTCAGCTCCATTGTGTATTAAACTGGTTCAATACAAATCCAACGAAAAAATCTCCGACCGAATCGGATGATGTTTAGCCGAGTTATGCGCGTACAAACAAATTATGATATGCAGTATGATTTCAACTTTTGAGAAGCTTTTGTATAAATTTAATTTAAATCGGTTACACACATAATGAGATAGTCCAAAATAAAGAAAATGGTTCTATGAGAGGTACTGTTAACAATGGTTAACTGTAAATTTAGTTTTTGGTAGATCGTAGACCATACTAATATCAGTATTTAGAACAATTTCAATCAAAATCGTAGAAGTCCTTTTCGAGAAAATTTATATTTTCTGTAACGGTTTTTTAACATTTATATGGAAGCTTCCGTTAATTTTGACTATAAGAAAAAGTTTTTTTGTCAAAATATTTTAGATAATGTTAACAAAAACCCCTTGTTACCAAATTTCATTAAAATCAACCAAGTCGTTTTCGAAATATTTGGTTCTCGAATAAAAATTTTGAAACTTTTTTTGAAAATCCAAAAAAAAAGAAAATTTTGATATACAAAACTATTAAAATTTTTCAGAAGATTTTCCGTAAAAAAATTATCAAAATCAGTTTATTCCTTTTTTTAGAAAAGTGAAAATAAAAAAAAATGGTTCTATGGAAGGTACCATTTAGAACCATTTTTTGGAAATATAATTTTTACAAAAAGGTAGCGTATGCGTAGTAAAGTTTATTGGTTTTTTTTTCAGAAAAATCTGTCGAGCCATTTTTGAGAAAAATAAGATTTTCGAAAAATGCTAAGAAAAATTATATGGCAGGTACCATTATTTTTGGTCCTAAAAATAAAAGGAAAAAAGTGTGTCGGGTTAATGTTCCGAAAACACTTCATACCAAGTTTAATTAAAATCGGCCCATGGGTTTAGGCTGTAATTGAGTCCACAGACAGACAGACAGAATTGAGAGACCCACTTTTTTCGTCTTCCCTATCATCGTAATGTCAAGTTTGATTGTTATCTCGAGTTAAATTTTTTTTACGAATCCAAAACTTGCCATATAGTACATACATATACATCGCAAGTAAAAATGTTTGTTTAAATTTTTTTTAAATAAAGAAAATTGTATGCCGATTTTAATGTCAGATTAAAACCGTAGGAGAAGGGCTTTTATCACTTCCTTCGTGAATGCCTCAGTCTAAGAAAGATCCAAAAAGACAACCCTCGGAGAATACTTTTTCAAACAAACTGGGCTGGGCACTGGTTCCACTATGGAACATTCTAAAATTCATTAAAATTCATTCAGAATTTAAGATGGTTCAACTAGAAGCCTGTGGCGTAATGATTCTTGCATATAAGATCGAGCTTAGGCATCTAACACTGACATACTAGAACATAAAAGCTTTTTTTTTATCACGATAAATGAGAGAAATGCCCAAGAGTTTATTTTTATCATGGAAAACTATCTCACCTTCGCCGCCCGTTCGGTTTTGGCAAAAAATTGTAGGTTACTTTCATCTCTGCTGATAACAAGCACACAAGAATAATTTAGAGTTATAAGTCACAAGGCCCTGCATCTCCAAAAACTGCTCTTCTTGCTCCTTCCTTATTTAGATACGAGTGAGATGATACAGCTTGACATATTAGGTCTGTTCCTTTACTTTGAAACTCTGTGATTTTCTGTGCATTTTACTGCCATTTTATTTTTTGTATACGAACTTTGACAGAATGTTGGACTGAAATTTACACAAATGCACAGAAAATCACAGAGTTTCAAAGTAAAGGAACTAAGCTATTATTTCTTCTTCTAACTTAGACTAACCTAAATCCCAAGTTAAAATGGAAATCTGATTAACAGCACGATTCTATTGCTCAAACCACAAACCAAAATATGTCAAAAAGAATGTTTTTTTTTTTTTTTTTTACAAAAGCCAACACAAAATGCGCAGTGTTAAGATGTTGTCGCCCCCAAAAAATCTTTCGCCTTATCTGAATTTTCTAAATGGCAAATCCGTTATGAGGCGAATGGTTAATAATTCACAAGCTTTTTCATGAATTGAAGGTTTTTAAAATCAATTCCGCAAAAGCTGTTGTGAGCGGAAGACTTTTTTTTTTTAAATACAAAACGATTCAAATAATTTAATTTATTCACGTGAATAATGGATAAAGTGCTCGGTCAATATGTTGTGTGCTCTTTAAATGAATGCCTTTAGCTTGCTAGACCGTCCAAGGTGACCTTAAGTGGATAATTGAAAATTAATAGGGTTTTCAGTTTTCCTCTTAACATTCTGGAAAATGTGGAAAAATTAAATTACATGGGTAGAAAAATATATATGTATGCCTTAACTAGCATGAGCCATTTTATAGGGAAAATAAAATCTTTGAAAGGATTGAACGGATTTTTGGCATTTCTTCTTATATGACAGAGTGGTATGTTGTATAGTATATGTCAACTATGGAACATAATGCAATAAGGTTGGTGTTTACTTTGGACCACCATCAGAGAAACATTTTCTTGAAATTAATTCCTGATGCACATAACTAGACAAATTTTTATATAGGCTCCCGGTCCCGAATTGATTGGAAGTTTAAAAGAATGCACGACTGAATCACAGAAGTTTACTTTTGTAGTTCAAGACTAACGGTTCTGAGAATTAAAAGGATCAAATGTTAGGAGTAACCGGAGCAAGCTGGTGCAATATTGATTAACTGCCAATAACTATCTAGAAACAAACCATTTAGATCAAATACATGTTTCATCTTTTTTTGGTTGTATGGTTACGTTCCAGAGATACATATGTATGGTTTCTATATATAGAAGAAATAATTTTTGGCATTCGTATGATTTTTTTTTTTTATTTTCTCTCTTCTCTGTTTTTTTTTTTATTGTAAACTGGTGATTTCGGATTAAAATTGCCGTTTCTGGCATTTCTATTCTTAGCAAGGAAGAAAAAGCTACAAAACACGGAATGTTAAGAATTTCTTAAAGAATCTGCTTTTGATGACTGTCATAAAAATGTGTGCACTTTTTTTCACTCAAAGTGACTATATATTAAGAATTATTAAATATTGTATTAATAGCAATTCATGTGAAGTATTAGGTAATTCTGTTATCATAATTTTGCAGGTGTATTTTTAAACGTTTTGGTTTTCATTTCACGGGATGAAAAAGACACCCCATATTCAAGATATTCGAAAACCTATATGCAATCAAATGAAGACCAAAGTTGGGCCAATTGAACTAAAAATTATGTGAGACGAAAAACATTTTTGAAAAAGTTTTAGAAGATTTTTTTTTTTGCAAATCCTATTAGTTGTTGAATACGTTTATATTTATGTATGTGTAACCCACAGTCAAAATCAGTGTTTTTTCTCGAGATACATATGTTCCTATATTCGGGCCAAAAAACATTTTTCAACCATTTTTAGCAGATTCTTCTGCAGTTTTTTCGCACCGACAAAAATGTAAGTTGAATTTTCTGTAATTCTATAAGTAATCAATTATAGCGTTTTGTATAGAAAAAAATTATCTCAAAGTCTTTATCGCCAATAAATTAGTTCGCGAGCCGAAAAACATTTTTTAACAATTTTTATTAGTTTCTTGTAGTTTATTTTTTTTTCTTAAAGAAGTGTCAATAGAAATAAAATTAGTTCATAGTGTGTCTCAAGATATTTGAGCTGAAAAATATTTTTCAACAGTTTTGAGCAGTTTTGTTGATAAAAAAAAAACTCTGGGTAAATTTTTTTTGTCCAAGTCTTATCTGTGCCGTAGCTACTCTGTTTTGTGTAGGGGGCAAAGAAAATTTTCTAAATTTGACATATATTTTTGAGAATTTTGCCATTCACCAGTGCACAAAACAAAATTAAATTAGACATTTCAGAAAACATTAATGTTGTTAAAACAGATTACCTCGTGATAAAACATAACCTCAAAAACAGCGAGAAAACGATGTTTATAATTTTTAAATGGGAATACCTCAGATTCGAGTTCAGCATACCAAAAAACATCGGAAAAGTGTATTTTGGTTCTTCACAAGAAATTATTTTGTCTTTCTGCACTTACGTAGTGGCATGAATATTGGTATTGGGACTCTAAACGAACTAGGAAATTTCCTCACCGATCCGATGACTGCTAGGTCAGTTAAAATGGATCAAAGGTCAAAAAATGGGTTTTTGCAAATATTTCAAAAAACGGTTTATTTTAGAGAAAAGTTTTATTTTCTAATCTTGTAGCTGAGCCAATTTTTCTCAAAAATACTGACTATTTTTATTTTTGAGAAAAATTGGCTCAGCTACAAAATCAGAAAATAAAAATTTTCTCTAAAATAAACCGTTTTTGAAATATTTGCAAAAATCCATTTTTTTACTTTTGATCCCTTTTAACTGACCTAGCAGTCATCGGATCGGTGAGGAGCTCGCTCAGTTTAAAAAAGAGAAACCTATTAGCAATACTCATGCCAAATTTCAGCTTCTAAATACATTTTTCCTTGTTATAGTCAATTCTTCTAAGGGACAGTTGTACAAATATTTGATCCGTGGTTCAGGAATATTAACTCACCAATTTCGGTGTATTAACTGTGGTTCAACGATGGTTCAGGCATGTAATTGGCTTTTAGTGCATATTGGAACCTTGAACCATCGTTGAACCTCAGTTAACCCGCCGAAATCGGCGAGTTAAAATTGTTGAACCACGGATCAAGATTTAAACCACGATTGTACAACTGGCACTAAATCTACAACTGCTTTCGCAAATTCTTTTAAATTATTTTGTATAAATATTAAAAAGGTTATTGTAAAAAATTCAAATTTCGTTTTCGATTGAAATAATTAAAAAAGATTTAGATTTTTTCAAAGGTTTTCAATAAAATGCGAACGAGCTTAAAGCAGAAATAATAAACAATACAAATAGTTTTCTTTATTATTTCTGTTTTCGATTGTCTTTTTTTTGTTGTTTCCTTCTTTTTCTAGTATCTTCATACATATATGACGTTTTTGAAAAACGCTTGGGGGGCAAAGCCCCCGTAACCCCTACATTGCTACCGCATTGAGTCTTATCAATTCTCCATTACGTTATTTTATGTGTATGAAGAAATTGATCAAAAGTCGAAAGCATATTATTTCGTTGTTCTTGAAATATTCAAGCCGAATGACATTTGTCTACTTTTTTTAAATCATTGTAAAAAGAAAACTAATAATTAAATTTTTTGAAAACTCTTTCTGCATATTATTATACGTTATTATCTGTGAGATAAAATGTATCTGTAGTAGAAATCTCGATACAAAAAAAAAGTATTACGAACGTACGAACTTACGAACGTACTGTTTTGTTGTTTCTTTCATTGTCCGTTCATTGTGGGTTATTTGCCTGCATTTATTTTTTTTGTGTGTAAGCACTTTTTTGCCGGTGATATTAGGGTTAAAATTGCTAGGCTTTTCATAATTATAATAACACTCGCCATACGAATTTTTCTAGCTAAGTTTCACACGCATTTCGATGAATTGTTGATCTACAGCGTGCCAGGCTTAAGTGAGAAATTATAAATGTGGATTTAAAGACTTTTGAATGTAGAATTATGGATTGGATTTACACAATTTCGAAATATGGAACAATAGATTTCACAAATCAGTGAAAGAATTATGCTCAGTACAAAAATTCCGATCCATTTACAGAATTTTGGCCATATACAGAGTTTTAACGACCCATTCCCGTTCCCATACTCCATATACTCCATACAAAATAATTGTTGTCAGTGCATACTTACATGAATAAGTGTCAGTCAAATTTCCCATAGGGACTTCGGGATCAGTTTCACAGCATGAGTGAGTGGCACTTAAGTCATCAACATAGAAAACTTAAGTGGCACTCATTCAACTCACTGACATGTTGAGTATTTATCTCCTATATTGGACACTTAAGCGAAACTTCCTTTAACTGTGAAGCAGGACCTCAGAATACTTAAATGCTCTTCGATCTATAAAATCGAATCTTTATCAAATAAAACAGTTTTGTAGCGTGTTTAAATTTTGTTGTTATTTTTATAATACATGATTATGCGATCACATTAGGTATGTTTGTTTACTTCCCAAAACTGTCAATTTCTACTGAATCAAGTCCAAATTTATGTATTTTTGTATATGAACTCTGGCAGAACTTTTGACTAAAATTGTTAAATAGTTGGCTGTTTTGGAAAGCAAACAAACAAAGGTATTCTGATGGAAACATTTTCGTACTTTTAAACTTTCGTACTTTTAAAATTTTGGCAGGCTACAAACTATAGGTACATACCATTGTATTCAGGCAGTAAATTGAATATTATTTCTACCAACCCAATAAAATAAAAAAAAAATTGTATCGAATCGCTTACAATTCATTTTAGCAGTAAATAATTACTTGTGTCTGTCGTTCGTTGGGCGCCATTTCAGTTTTGTCCATTAAAATTTTACTGATAATGTAATGTAAGTACCTACATATGGGTATATTTACGTATTTATTTTTATTAAAAAGTATCGAAACCATTTTAGGACATCAAAACCTCTTAAACGTCTTATATCCTTTACCCAAGTATATTTTTTGACATCTGTCATTACTTTTTTGCAGATTTTTATAGTTTTGAACAAAATATAGAATAAAATCTTAACTCACCTCTCTTGCCATTACGACATGTCTCAACAGAAACCAGTTGGAGGCTCTGCCCTCTGCCTCCTGTCTTCATTAAAAAGCTCCACAAATATTCTAAATTTCGGCATTTATAACAAAAACTAATTCTAATAGCACAATAATATAAAAAAAAAACAACACGATTACAAGACAGATTTTCGATTCAAGGGTCCCGTTTTCTTAAACGGTCTCGATACGGTTTACATTAATATTTCTTATACATATTAATACTTTTAAATATTATTGTTATTATTGCACTAGTGATACTATAATTCATATCCAATCCTTTTCTTTCATAAAATATTTTCTCGCTTTTGCTGATTCTTCTTTCCTTGCATTATTTCTTACATTCGCACCTTACATACACCAACACTGTCAACAAAAGCTTCAAAATGACAACCACCAATACACATTGATAACAATTTCAAACTTTTTTCTTATAATATAATGTTCGAATTTCGAATTGCGAAATATTTGAAAAAATTAACATTCGGATTTTTGAGTGTTCGGGAGGATTTTAAGAGGATATTTTTCTTCTGTCCGCGCACATTTTATAATTTTTATTTTTTAGTGTGTGTTTTGTTTGTATGTAGGTATCAGAAACAAAAAAGCTGAAGATAAAGAAGATGATGATGAAGTGTGAAAAAGAGACAGCGAGTAGAGCACACGAAAAAGAAGAAAAAAACAACGTTTTATAGATGATTTCCTCTCATATTGCCTTGTCAACGAGCTTATATCACGAACAAAAATGTGTCGAAGTTTTTTGTTTATTTTGTTAATATTTATTCCTATTGTTCTTATCACGTTTCACAGCGGAGTTTTTTTGCAATACATTTAGGTCAGACACGATATTGCAGTATTTAAACAGCAACGACATTTAGAACGGATATTACCGACGGCGACGAATTCGGCGACAACCACGACAGCGACGATAACGAAGACGAGGACAAAAACTCACACTCTCTTAGCTTCAACATCATTACCGTTACCAGTTCTATCATTATCATCATCGTTTTACCATCACACCTAGCGCCACCACCATCTACCGATTCGTTTAACGTTCCACGCACATTTTCGCTACCGATATAGCATTTTTACCCTTTTGTGCTTGCTCCACGAAATGTTTCACCACCCCACAGATTCGAGTCGGGTACTCCCTTTTTTTTGTTTACTTTCTTTTTTCTCAAGTTAATTTTTTTTTATTTAAGAACTTTTTTTTTTTAATTAAATAAATCTCCAAAACGGGATTCGATTATTCTTCCTTCCAAACGAATTGCTATCTTTTCTGATTATCATATAGTAAGATGTCAAAATTAAAACGGAGAGGAAAGGCAAAGACGAAAATGGATACGCGAATATATATGTACATATATATATGTATGTATATTTATATGTATTTAAATGTATGTAGGTACTCCAGACAATTGACTATTTTTTTTTTAACTAAAAGGAACAAGATTTAAATTAAAAAAATAATGACCAAATTATATAATTTAAACAATTAGGTATATTTTTTTTAATTTTGCCAAAAGAACAACCACGTTTTGAAACTGTGAAATAATTTTTTCACGAAACACGGTTAACGTTCACACGTCCACCCGAAATGGAAGAATAAACAGGAAATACCAACAACGAGAGGGCGAAACAATAATGAACAAAAAAGAAAGAAAAAATAGAGAAATTTCTAAGAACCGCACCAAAATATTGTATCAAAAAATGGATGAATTTTCTTTTCTGAAATCCAAAAAAAAAGTCCTTAATTTATTGCTTTTCACAAAACGCTCGAAAAGAAGAACAAATTATGAACCGGATTTTCCGTATGAGAAATAGCCTCTTTGAAACAATACTTTCGTTGTAAATATTACAACATGTTCTTTGCAGCTTTATTCTTTTTTTTTAAACAGACTATTATCAGAGATTTTTAGTTTTTGTTTCTAATTAATAAGTATTTACTTTCTTGTCACCAATATTTTTGTTGAATTTTTCTACAAAAAAAAAGCACCCTCCATATCGCGTAGAAGGAAAATTGACTTTTCCCGAAATATAGACGTACGTTATGTGTTCTCTTCTTTAATTTTTTTTTTTTAGCTAGACTATATTGGGGTGGAGGCACATTGGTTAGAAAACTTATATCAGAGAGAGCGAGAGAAAGAAGAAATAATCTACAATTTTCATTTAATATCCACCCTGAGAGAATTTTATTTAAAAAAAATAGTGTATATATGATTTTTCCTTTTACAAAAGTATATCGAGTAGCAGAATTTAGGAAAGCTTAAGAGTAAAACAAGCAAGAGAAAAACTTTGAGTGGGTGGTGGTTTTTCGTTCAGAGGAATTTCTTTACCGGCATGGTAGTTATTGGGAAATAAATGTCCTTGCTATAAATTAGGTAAGTGTTAAGCCTTAACTACATTGGCCAAAAAAGTGAAACATATTAAAAGTGAAAATATTCAAACTCATTTTGGGATAGTGTTTCTCACTGGAAAACTTATAAAAATGATGCAGAAAGCTTAAATTTTGGTTTAAAAAAATTATGTAACCTATTCTTTTTCATAATACAACTGCGCTAGCGGGAAAAAATATATTTTTTGCTTTTGTAATTTTGCAAAAAGTGGCCAATGTAGTTAGGCTTTACACTGGATGCTGTACGTAAGCAATAGTACTGGTAAAAATGCCTAATAAATATTGAAGCTTATAACTAGAAAACTATAATATTTTCTAATTTTGAGATAGATGGCTAACATTTTCAGAGTTATTATGTAGTTTCGAAAAAATGTTGTAGTAAAATTCATCCACCGTCGTCCCCTCCCCATTTATTACATTTTAGTTTTCTCCAATCTCCATATTGAACGATCTTATGTCGAATTTCTTTTAAGAAAAAAATCGATTTGTTTAGAAAAAAAAATCGGTTTTTCTGGACAAATCCTTATATTGAAGGGAAAACATCGATTCTGTTTAGAAAAAAAATCTAATTTTTTTTGGTAAAAGGAATTCGACATTAGAAAATATACATGTATTATATATTGTAATATGTAAGCTATCTTATACCGAATGCAAGATGTGTCTAATTTTTACAGGCTACTGCATCTACCAAACTTATCTATACTTTCTTAAAATTGAATCTTCGTGGTCAGCCTCGCGCCAACAACCAACAAGTCTGCTCAACCAGTAGATTCATTTAAAGAGCAGTCGTTTACCTTCAATTTGATTCTATAAGTAGCATAAGAGGAGTTTTAAAAATCAATCCCGTCCACGATAATCTTAATTTTATTTTTCAATTTTTATCAATCAAAAATGGTTCAAATGATTTTGAGTGCGAAATATGGTACCCGCAAGTTTCAAAAGTAATGGCCATATTATATACTTACTTTCTTCAAAGCTATCTTTATGGAAAAACTAGTTTCGGAGTTTTTTACAAATTTTTAAACAAAATTTCTCCGCTAGAAGTCAAAACCAATTTCCATCTCTTTTTTATTAATTAATCAACTGCAACAAAAAATAATTAAGCAAACGAATCCAAAAACTATGTATGTAGGTCTGTTCCTTTACTTTGAAAGTCGGTGATTTTCTGTGCATTTTACTGCCATTTTATTTTTTATATGCACTTTGACAGAATGTTGGACTGAAATTCACACAAATGCATAGAAAATCACAGAGTTTCAAAGTAAAGGAACTAGGCTTATTAAGTTTCAGCTTTTTGACAGCAAAAGTGAGGAATCTCACGAGGTATCTGAAGTTGCTGAAGTCTCTGAGATCTTGATTCTTGAGAAACCTGCTGGACATCTATCAAAATTGATTAAAAATAGAGTGGATCCAGTGCGCGTTTACTTGTCAAATGAGTGTAGTGTGAAGTTTGTGGGGGCAATCGAACAACCATTTTTTAATCAATGACAGTTTCAGTTTTGACAACCTGCGTGCAATATATTACCTTAGATTTGTGTACTGTGATGAAAACGTAGTATAAGATTAATGTTTTGTATCTATTAATGTATGTATGTATATTTTTATAAGATATCCTTCTTAGGTAAAAAATTTAATAATGGCGCAAAATTTTAAACAGCCTGATGTTAATGTATTAGCATGAAACTACTTAAGAATTTTCTAACTTTAAAGCTCATTACTAAAATGTTCTTAATTTTAAACATTTTTTAAATAGTATCATACTAAACATACAATTTTCACATTTGTAATAGTCAAAGTGACATTTGGAGTTAGTATGATACTAAAAAGATAAAATAGGCATTTGGTAATTTTAACTTTAAAAATGTTAAAAAGATAATACGATACAAACTCGTTTAAAATTTGGAAAAGCCTGTTTTTAACCTAGCATCATACTAAAAATGCTTTAACATCATACTAAATCGTCTAAAATTTTGCGCCAATGTTTTTAAGGGCCAGTTGTACAATCGTGGTTCAAATCCGTAGTTTAGGAAATTTAATTCGCCGATTTCGGCGGATTAACTGAGGTTTGGCGATAGTTCAGACATGTACTTAGCTATTATCACATACTTGAACCTTGAACCATCGTTGAACTTCAGCTAATCCGCCGAAATCGGCGAATTAAATCTTATAATCAGCTGCGAACAACCGATATTTTCGACATTTTGACAGATCTTGGAGTCTCAGCTTAATTATGAATTATTATCATTATTAACAATTTTCAACACTATGAAAATTTGCCCCATATTCTACTTTTTTTATTGCTTTGACTTGACTATATATGTGGATAGAATTGACGAAAAAAAACAACTCAGATATACTAGAATAACCAGAAAGTTGATCTAATTGATGTTCTTTAACTTAACTTGTTAAATAGTTTTTTGAGCGGATTAGTTTGAATTGAAAGCACTAATACCTACATTATGTAGAGATTATAAATAAGATGACCATAATATAGAGAATTATGAAACCCAGTAAAATGTCTGATGTAAAAATTATTTTTTTTTTTCTTCTGCTTGAGGATTCACAATTATAAGGCTCCGGAATAATACACATGTAGGTACATGTTTTTTGTATCCTCAAGGTAGCAAAATCAGCTGTGTTGTTGCGATTATTCCATGTAAATGTTCTATTAACAACCATTCCTATATGTAGACCTGAGGTGTCGACACACTCCATAATCGCAATTACTGGATACCAATTTTATTTTTCGATAAGAGCTCTGTTTAGAAAATTGTGTAGGAAGCAATATGAGGTGCAGTATTTAATTCGATAAATACACGTAGTATATATAATTTCACAAAGAGAGAATTAATTACCTACGTATTTTATCAGGACAATGTCAGTCATGCGCTTGAGGTTTTCGAACTAGAAGAAAGAGAAAATAACCCGTGGTAAGGTAGTGTAGTTTATATTTTTAAAATGGTGTAACTGATATTTTTACTCTTCAAAAAAAAATTAAATGAAATGATATGAAAACAGTACAGTTTTAAGGTACTTTGAAAAACAAAATTAAGAATTTGTTTTAAATTTTATAATATTAAATAATTAGTTAAGTTTGTCTATTGGTACATTATAAAGGTGCTGTTTATGAGATAAGCATAACCATTAACAATTTTGGTCCTTTCTTGATTTGTACACTACGAATCACTTGTTTAAGGCCACCTTTTTTAGAATCTTTTTTCGCAATATATAACCTGTTAAAATTTTACGAGTTAATCAGTAAAGGCTCAACTACATTCAAGACTTTTTGCAAAAAGCACAAAAGTGAAAAACTAAAACATGCGCTAGAAATGCCTGTGTGCGAAAAAGCCTGCGAAAACAGTGTTTGTTTTGTTATTTCAGATTGATAATATAGACAACAAATCACAATTTTTTTCGCGCACAGACATCTATAAACATATTTGTGCTCATCACATTTTTACTTTTTGCCCTACTTTTTGCAAAAAGTCTTGAATGTAGTTAAGCCTTAATACTCCCACAAAAAAGAAACGAAAAATCGAATACAAAAATGACACAGTGAATTCATAAACGAAAAACTCTATTCTGCTTTTCGTACAATACGCTGTTCGACGAGCGAAATTGATATATGTATAGCAGACTTTTTTAAGAGGTCGCCGCTTTTTTTCGCACAAAAGTAAATTGCTGGAGACCAGACTTCCAGACTATTGATTGTATACGTAAAAGTGACATTTGAGTTTTATAAGTATTTGTACATACAATTAAATATGTAGAGTGGAGACATGGAACAATGAATAATCAATCACATGAACACAGAAATAAAGATTTAAGAGTGTTCATAAAAGTGGATAATAGCGTTTTATTGGAATTTGCATTAGGTACTCCGCTAGCTATAAGTTACCTATAAAACGCACCTTATAGGTAGGTATCTGAGTACCTACATAAAAAAAAAAAATTTCGGAACAAATTTCATTAAATAATAAAAACTAATTTTTATGACAATATTATGAAGAGAGAAGTTTTAATTAACATTTTGCTATTTTATTTATTGTTATTTTGATTGGTTAAGTTCTCCACAATTTGAACTTTTCTAAAACAGAGTATTGTTGTCAGCTGGCTGTGTCCAATTGATTTAAAATGCTTTTAATAAGCTTTCTGCATCATTTCTATAAGTTTTCCATTGAGAAACACTATCCCAAAACGAGTTTGAAAATTTTCACTTTTTTGCCAATGTAGTTAAGGCTTAATCCCTCAGTTTCGTACGACGACGTTCATATCAATTTTAACTTGCCGATTTCGGCATATTAGTTAGTCCCCTTTCACACGAAGATACTAGTTGCTGGTGATTTTTTTGACGTTTTCTTTAAATATCCTTAACAATCTCTTGTACCTTTCACACGCAAGCAACAAAAACCCGGAGATTTTCTTTATTTTTCTTTTAAACTACCTTGGTTGAACGCACACAAACGTAGTGTGAAGAGAAACGTCAAAAAAATCTCCTGAATTTGTTGACCGGGGAGATTTCATTTCCTCCTCTTTCTTCATGCCCTTCTCGCCTATGAACTAATTGTTGCCGGCAACTCAGTTGCCCTGTGTGAAAGGGGACTTACAGTTGTACAATCGTGAGTTAAATGTTGATCCGTGGTTCAGGATTTTTAATTCACCGATTTCGGCGGATTAACTTAGGTTTAGCGATGGTTCAGGCATGTACTTGGCTATTATCACCTACTTTAACCTTGAACCATCGTTGAACTTCCGTTAATCAGCCGAAATCGGTGAATTAAAATCGCTGAACCACGGGTTAAATATTGAACCACGTTTGTACAACTGGTCCTTAATGGATTAAAATTTGAACCACGATTATACAACTGGCCGTCATAGTTCTTACCTTTATAGCCTTTTTAAATATTTAACAGCCTTTTAAATCTTAAAATGACGTTTGTTTCACATAAAATACGTCATTTTAAAATTTTAAAGCCTGTTAAATATTTGTGAAACCGAATATTAGACAGAGAATTAAAATAAAACAACCAAAAAACAAATTATTTGTATTGGAAAATTACCATAACCTGATTTTTACAGTTCACAAATCTGTTCTAAATAAATTAAGTACCTATACCCACAAAAAATCCTGTTCTAAACTATTCTGAACCGAATCAATGGAAAAAAATGAGAACAGTTTAGGACGTGTGCGAACTGATTAAAAATTTCGATTAAATTTTATTCAAGATTAAATTTTGACATTTCTAAATACCTTTAGATTCATCTCACTAGTGTCATTAATCTTCGGATAAAATTTAACGCAATTTTAATCCAATTCACACACGGCCTTAGAACACAAAACTTCTCTTTAACTTCTGATGTCAAGTGATGCAACAAGAACTCAAGCTATCTGAAAATTTGTGGGATAGGACGTGGATAGCCTATCTGACTATCACCCGAACGCAAGCATTGAACAGCAAAAAGTTGTAGTTTTTTTCTCTAAACTGTTCCGAACAGCCTAATTCAAGATATCTATTGTGAATCAGGCTGAATTATCCAAAGAAAAACCCATCTCTATCGTAAATATCGATATAGACCCGCCCCAAATGACAGTTCTTCATCTTTTACACATCTCTATTCTTCATTGTCAAAATCACCTGGACTAGCACTCTACTGAGGATGGTTGAAAAAAGTCGCCCACGTAAAGTTGCATTTTTCAATATTTACCACAAAAAAAAAATAATTTGAAAAGTAATGAAGTGTTATTTTAAGTACAAAATATCCAATCTAATTAAATCAAGTGCAATAAAATAAAACCCGCAATGGTAAAATAAAAAAGCAATTAGCAACTACTACCCAATTGAGTGCGAAAAAGTAAAGATGGAAAGACAAATAATACACCTATTCTTTTTTTAATGTACATCATATATGCAAACAAACTAATAAACAAAAACAAATAAGAAAATATAAGAAGAATAGAGTACCTAGTTCATAAAACCAAGAGGAATAATAACTATTAAAGAGAACTGGCATCAAATGTCTGCTGCCAGTATAAAAACTAAAAATAAACCGAAATATTCGGTGTTGGCAAAACTTCGGCCAATAACCAATAAATATAAATTTTCATCAACAACTGCAGTAAACAATAAGGTAATTTATGATTGTTATTCTTTATTTCACTTGTTTCTGGAAATTGCATCATAAGAAGCTTATCCTTCCCATATGGCAGAAAAAGTAGTAGGTATATTAAGCCTGGGCTTTTCATAGACTGTTTCCCAAACTAACTGGTCCAGTATGTCTGGTGCCTTCTTCTACAGAATCAGAAAAAAAGAAAATTAGTAGCTAAACTAGTTTCCAAATGCCCATTCCATCAGCAGGGTACTTGTGAACAGATATATGTGGTCAGCAAAATAACAACATGTTAGGGTTCTCAGAGAAAATCCATATCGCTTTTGGTAATTGGAATTGGTAGACTTCTAGATATTAATTTTTTTTTTTTTTTTTATTCAGTTGCCCGGCTTGAAAACTTAGTTTTTGCTTAAATACCCAAGGTACCTACTTAGTGCTTTGTTTTATATGTATATTTTAAGAATATAAATGCAAGCTTTGCATTAATAAGAATTGAACGTGAGATTTTAATCAAACCGCACCTTTATGTAGGTAATAACAGAAGCCGAAACAAAATAGACCTTCTGATCGATTTTAATTAAACTTAGTAACTAATTAGTGTTGCGATATTCTCTAGATACGTTTTTGAATTTATGTTTTGTAATCAAAACTAACATTACCTGACATCAGCTATTAACCTAAAGATAGCTTATGACTTTTATAATAATAGCTTATGCCCATCATATAAATTTTTGATTGGTTTGATGAAAACAGACATGTAAACGTTGAAGCTAAACAGGCAGACAAACACACGGAATTGCAAGACCAAATTTGTTTAAAAAATATACATAATTATCTATTTAGAAAGAAAAACACCTACATATGTACATAATAGTAGAATTATGACCCTCACGGGTATTTTGCTTATAGCCTTAATTGATTTGCATAACTTATTTTGATTGACGGTACAATAGAAAATTTTAATTTACTTGCTGCCCAAACAGCATGTGAAAGATAAGAGATCATAATTTGTATTTATCTTATTGTATGTTTATTCTGTAGATCGAAATCGTCATTGTTGTGTGAGCTTAAAGATAAAAAAAATAGAGATGCTGAGCTATATGCATGTATGTATATCACTGCTAGTTGATAAGGTAAAAGTATATTCAGTTAAAACACACAGCGTTTCTTGATTTAGGTTCCATTCTTTTATAATCCTTTTTCGTTATACCTACCTGAAATACCGGCACAAATATACCTACCTGAGCAAAAATACTTTTTCTTTTCTAAAAACATAGTCGGATAAACCTTGCATCCGCCATTGATAAAATTTCTCATCTTGACATAACAAATAGTTTTAAGTAAATGAAACAGGTAATGATATTATTATTTTAATCACGAAATAATAAAACTTTTCTTAAGAAAATATAGAAATGTATATAGTCGCTGTAATGTTGATTGGACTCAATCCTTGTAAAGGAAGTCCTTGTAAGTGCAATTATATGCCGTTAAGATCATCGCTGTTAAACTTTAGCATTCGAGTGAGGCAATACTACGGTAGCTATTATCAGGACGTGGTTTCGGCCACATCCAGAAGTTTTGAAAAAGAGACATTTTCCTCTTCAAAAAAGAGATCCGTTTTTGCAATAAGTTAACGTAGGCTAAATCTGTGAGAGCTCAGGGACATTTTTTTTATTTATTTCGGAGGTCGTGTAGAAGAGAAATTATGTCTTTTTACTCCTGTTATATTATTGTTGGGATCAAGTTTACATTGTAGATTGCCACATATCGATTTCTTTTTCAAATATGAATGTTATTGTTTACTTTTGGTTTTCTTTGGTCAAAATATTTATAAATATATTAAATCAAAATTGTAAACATCCGAGTCAAAATTTAAGATTTTCCCTGTCGCCAAGTAAGTCCCCTTTCACACGAAGATACTAGTTGCTGGTGATTTTTTTGACGTTTTCTTTAAATCTCCTTAACAATCTCTTGTACCTTTCACACGCAGATACAGAGTTGGAGGAGACTTGCTGTATTTTCCTTTTAAACTACCTTGGTTGAACGCACACAAACGTAGTGTGAAGAGAAACGTCAAAAAAGTTTCCTGAATTTGTTGACCGGGGAGATTTCATTTTCCCCTCTTTCTTCCTGCCCTTCTCGCCTATGAACTAATTGTTGCCGGCAACTCAGTTGCCCTGTGTGAAAGGGGACTAATATTTGTATTTCATTCTCATTGTTTACAATAACAATAAAACCTTATCAAACTCACCAAACAAAATAATGAGATAAATTTTATTATTTTTTTTTTTTCAATATTTTTCAATATTTATTGATAATCATAATTTACTTTTTGATCGATAAGTTTCGAGTCTCACTGGGTTGACGAATGTTCAAATTAAAAATATTTAAATGACCAAGTGCATTGATCAGTAGATGTTTAACTAAAGAACAGCTCTTGCAAGCTTTGCTAGTGGCGGAGCTGTTTGTATTTTGAAAATTGGAAGAGTTAATATAGTGTTTTCAATATTGGCTTAATAGTTGTTACCTACATTTCTTTATAGTTTTATATTTTAGCTTGAATTATATTCTAAATCAGGTAAAACCAGTAGATGAATTTTAATTTGCGTTTCCTCTCAATTTTAAATATTATATTGTTACTGATGATAAGTTTCCAAGTTACGAAGATTTGATTCAACTATGTGATTAAAATTGTAGTGTAAGGTGCTCTTAGATGGGCCTAGTGACTTACACGCTCCACAACAGTGGACTCGGCCGAATCTAAACGGCGTACGGTTAAGATGAGAAGCCCCTCCGGTGTCAAACCGTTCTTTTTTGCAAAAAATTCGTTCAAGAATTCAATTGGGTATTTTTTTTTCGCATGTGTAAGTGATCCACTAAGCGAAAGCTATAATAATAATAATAGCGTTGCCCTTAAACCACAATAGCCATTGCTCCTAGTATATTTTTCCTTTTTATTTCTGCATAAACTAATAACATATGCATATTCCTTGAAAAATTTCCCTCAAAATTAACAAAACAATTTTCTTTTTTCTCTTCAATAGCGAGAACCACTTTTCTTTTTCATAATGCGTTTAAACCTAAAAGCAGCTCTTCTCTGTCTATGCATAGCAGTATTTGTAATAACACTCTCATGGTATATGCGCTGCTCAGATTTCAGACTACCACACGTTTTAGTCCGTCGATGGGATCGTGGCATCTACGACAGTAGTTCACTATCATCAGCAGTCACTGGACAAAGCCAAGAAATTGACTGCCTTATCAATCAAGAGTACACAATTCATTGCAAACGAGAAAAAGAAGAAGTCTACGTCCCTTTTTCATTTTTACGAAGCTATTTTGAGATATCTGGAGCTCTTAGCACAGAGAATCAAATAACAAGATTTAATTGGACCCACACCAGTGCAAAAATTAATTATCCTAAGGGTAAATATGATTCAAGGGGATTGTTTATGTACTTTGAGAATTACAATGTGGAGGTGAGTTTACTTTAAAACTACACAAATATGATTAAAAAAATTTATGATATATGAATATTTAAGGTGCGAGAAAGAGTCAAGTGCATCAGTGCCATCGAAGGCGTACCCATTAGCACACAATGGGAGAAACGTGGTTATTTCTATCCAACACAAATAGCTCAGTTTGCTTTATCACATTACAGCAAAAATCTTACAGAACCCGAACCTCGCCGTAAGGTTAGTGTGAACATTTGAATGTTTGGAAATTGTTATTTATAAACCTATTTTTAGATTCTAGAGGACGCTAATGCCAATCAAATGGATTGGATAACTCCCAAATCAAGCAATCTTACCCGAATTTGGCATCCAAAATTCAATACATCGGTTGTTCAATTTGAAACTGCCATCGATTTTGAAAGTGCAATCAGTATTAATGTTGATTATGCATTGGACTTGGTATTGAGTCTGGATCTTTTGTTAGTGAGCAATAGCAGCAGCTTAATGGTTACTCTCCAGAATCGAGAAACCAAGCACACTTACAACTTGTATTATATAATAGCTGATTTAGTAGTGAGTGTACAGGAGGAGAATATCTACTACGGGCTGGGTAGTTCATCGGTACATCGCTGGCGACGTCTTACTCGTGATCTTCTCATCGATGTGCAAAAGGGCCTACTTAATCCCGACAAAAAAGCAAAAGTTCGTCGAAGTGAACTTAAAGTGGCTTCCATTTCTTTTCTGGGAATTGGATTCTTCGATAACATAACGTTATCCACTTATGACCATTTGGCTCATTTCTATGATGCCGCTGAATGGTTTGTGAACAATCAGGATAGAAAAACTGGTGGCTGGCCAAATCCAGTTAAAAGAAGTCTACTCGGGTTTCAGGAATTGAAGTCTGGTTGGTTGTCTGCTATGGGACAGGGTCATGCGATATCGGTTTTAGCTCGAGCTTATTGGCAGTCCGGTGGTGATAAGCGATATTTGAAAGCAGCAACTAATGGACTTAAGCCATATAAAGTATTATCGAGGGATGGTGGTGTATTGGCACAATTTATGGAACAATATAATTGGTATAATATTGTTTTAATATGAAAATATGTAGTTTGAAAATATGTATGTATTTAAAATTATTTTGTTTATTTTAGGTATGAAGAATATCCCACAACTCCAGCGTCATTTGTACTGAATGGGTTTATTTACTCATTGCTTGGATTGTATGATTTAAATTGTACAGCTCCCGCGGGTATTGCGCGAGAAGCAGGACGGCTCTTTAATCAGGGAATGCATTCGCTGAAAAAAATGCTTCTTCTCTATGATACCGGCTCTGGTACAATATATGATTTGAGGCATTTGAGTTTAGGTAATCCGTTTGTTTATTTGTGTTACCAAACAAACATTTTTAAGTTTTGTAATTCTTGTCCGGGCTTTAATTTTCAATTGTTCAAACAAATCTGTCGAAATGGATTTTGCAATTATCTGTAATTCATGAAAATTGATGTTTTCTTATGTTTGAAAAATTTTATAATTGGTATAAAGAACGAATTTATTGTTTTTTTTTTTGGTTGAATATTTGTATAAATTTATTTTAATCCATAATTTTATTTGTTATAAAAGCAAGTACATGCTAAAAATAAAACAAAAGTTCATCTAGTATTTTTAATATTTTTGACCAAAATAGTATGGCCCCAGAGCGAACATTATTCAGGATGAAATTTTATTTTAGCAATTAAGTCCGTAATTTATTCACAAAGAAAATGTTCGTTATAGCTTTCTAATGTTCGTACTTTAAAATTTTAACTATACTATTAAATTATTTTTTGTATCAATACTTTCAGGTGTAGCACCGAATCTTGCCCGATGGGACTATCACGCAACACACGTGAATCAACTTCTTCTCCTAGCAACCATAGATTCTGATCCAATTATTTCAATAACAGCTGATCGATGGAAAGGTTACATGTTTGGCAAAAGAGCCAAACACAACTAAAAACTAAGAAAAAAAAAACAAAAAAAAAAAAAAGAAATAATTTGAGTAACTGATTGGTATGGTAAGAAAAAGAATTTTCTTTAAGGTTAATAATTTAATCAATTGCACGACTAGCAGATTAGTGATATTTATTCGGTATTGTTCAATTGAGTGTTGTTGCTATGTTTGTAACGATTCGTTGTAGTTTAGTCTATGTTTAAAAAAAGAAAAAAATGAAATCTGATTTTAAAAATACGCACCTAGTAGTGATATAAATAAGTATCAAGTATGCGTATTATAGATTTTAGGTTTTTTTTTACAATTAAGTTTAAAATAACTTCCGAGCTTATATATTTTGACATGGACGAAATGTATTACCTCTTTTACTTAAAAAAAAAAAAAAAAAAAAAACATAAAAACAAAAGAATCGATTCTACTATTGGTGCTCGAGCTTCCTGTTTAGTAAAACATAAGCTGTACAACTATTTATTTATTATTATATTTTTATTTCGTTTATTTCTTTGTTTGTGTTAAAATTATACTAAAACTTTTGTTGTATGTTTATTATGTAGGAATATTATAATATTTAACCCTTAATTCCTATTTTTATAATTTTAAGTCGTAATTACAGTATTGATTACGGTCAATGGTTGTTTTTTTTTTTAACAATAAGATTGTTTGTTTAACTTTTTAAGTACATACAATATTTGTTTATATTATAGAATTCATTCAAATCTTGTTTCCAAAACAAACACATTTCCCAGGCAGCCTTCTCTTGCAATTAGCAATTTTTTTTTTAATTCAAGAAAGATTTCGATTAACTGAAATCTATGGCATTGAACCTAGAAAGACACAAAAACTATTAAGATGATTTGACTATTTTACTTTCGATTATTGTGGCAGAAGATAGAATAATGTGTATTGAACAAATTCGTGAACGAATAACTCCAAACAACTCGCTAAATTCTGATAGTGATAATAATTTTAATTTTAAGAATGTAAGACAATGGGGGTTATCGCGAATAAAAATTTCCCAGGGAATATTTCCCTCATTCAAACATTAGGCCAGTCCCCAGTCTCTGAGCGCTCAGAGATTTTTTTTCGTGAGATGAAAATTTTTTGGATTCATTTCTCAGTTTTCTTTCTCAGCCAAAACAGCTGTTCTTTTGACAATCAAATTTAATTTTTTTTTGTGGTGCGCAAGTGCAAAAGTGGTATAAATACAAAATAAAGACGGAATGTTAATAAAAACTAAAATAAATTGAACTTTTTATTAATTCTCATTCATTTCAATAAGTTTTCTGCTTCAAAAAATAAATATTTTAAGCAAAAGTTGAAAGTGATTTTTCAGAATTTCAGTACGAGAATTATAACACCTGAGTTTTTTACAATTGAGCGGAGAATGTTGTCCCACGAAATGATTTTTCCTCCATCAAATTGACATTGAGCGCTCAGTGAAATTTTATTTGGTAGGACACGCCTATTGGGAACGTGAATGATGCCTAAAAGTTTCGCTCCATTTTTTCCAGGGGAATTTGGCTGTCATTGGATTAGATTTTTGTTCGAGGGAAATTTATTCCGTGGGGGAGATTCACGATAGCCGCAAAATTTTCGTTGGAATAAAATATTCCTTGGGAAACAAAATTCCCCGGGAGATTCCCGATAGGTCCCAATCACCTTTATTACGGTTGTCTTTTAACGAAAACGAGAGTAAAACGACACGCCTCTAGAAGCAATAATTGACGTTTAAGTGAAACTAATGTCGTTTTTCTTTCAGCCAAAAAAAATTGATCCCTGTGAGGGATTTTGATCCCGGACAAGTTTTTGCATTACATTCAACCAAAAAAAATCAATCCCTGACAATTCGGGATCAAAATCTCTGATCCCGAATTAAAGAGAGATTTACATCTACATGAAACACGCACTTGCACACACACTATTTATAAAACGTCATTTTGTGCTTTTGTGTGATTCTGTGATTCTGTGATTTTCTATTTCATTTGCATTCCGTTTTTGATTCTTTGCCTATCAAAATTATATTTTGCCTTATTAAATTAAAATTATTTTTGACAAAATTAAATTTGACATCCAACACATACATTTGCAAACAAAAAACAAATCCAATCTGCGTTTCTTTTGCCAAGAAAATTCGTGATCCGGGATCAAAATCCCTATTTGCAAAAGAAAAACGACATAAAACTTCTAGCCATTAAAACTTAAGTCGTTTTACTGAAACTCCAAGTGTCACTTCTAGAGTCGTGTCGTTTTAGTAAAACGATAACCGTAATAAGGGTGAATAAGTCTTTAAAATGCAACTTGAATTGCACGGAACTAGTTAAAAACACCTTGAGTCGATTATACAAAATAAAAATCCGGCTCACAATATGTTATATATTTTTTTTTTTTTTTTTACTCCTGAAATTGAATGCCTATAAATTTTGTACTTATTTATACTGTTTGATTAGTTTAAGCTGTCCCTGCAGAAAGTTGGCAGGTATAACTTGTATACAAAGTTTATTTTTTTGCAGATTTGTGAGTTATAATAAAGACAATTAAATTTAAAATTTATGTTTTTGATGTCCTCAATTGGAAATAGACATCATATTTGATCAGCAGTATATGCATGTCAGGTTTTCGAGTTGTTCTAATCTTAATTTTTTTTTCTCGCCATGTTTGAGATTAAATGTTACATCGCAGACTAATTTCTCGCCACAAAAATTCCTTCAATATTTACTTACACTCAGTCTTTCCAAAACTTTCTTTCCTTTCCGAGAAATTATAAGTTAAAGCTCTTGCACACTATCTTACACAGTTACGAACACATATCCAAAATAATTTTAACGATAATTTCAAGAAATTCAAATCGAAAAAAAATTAAAGGAAATTCAATTAATTTTTGTTTTTATTTGCAATAAACTTGACTATTTTTTAAAAGTCCTATAATTGAATCAACATTTATACGGTGCAGTTACTTTTTAAATAACAAAGTTATATTTATCGAATTAGTTGCAAAACTATCTATAACGTTTACTTCGCTTCGTCCTGATTAGCTTTAAAAAAGTTTTATTCGATTTTATGTTTAATGTAATTCAACTTAGTATGTATTTATATGTAAATAATAGTAAAATATCTATGTACTTCACAACACAATAATAAATTCTTATTAGAAAGTTTAAATTAAAAAAAAAAAATGTAAAATACTAGAGAGCTTACTAAAATAAGTCCCTTGTTTAGATCGGTCTGGAAGAATCCATCACAGGTGAATAATAATGTTCTTTTTAGTTGAGGACGCAATATTGTGCAGAAAAATATTTGATATCAATAATTTTCAGTCAGAATTATTAAGAATTTTTTTTGTTTTTTTTTTTTGTTTTTCAATTTTCCTTTGCCTCTTCCGAGAAATGCAATATTTTGACTTGTGTCGGGTTTCTTCCAAATCATATGTAACTGTATACAAAAAACTCGATCACAATTGTAAACTCCAAACTAATAAACAAGAATAAGTCAATGAAAGAAATTATTTTAAGTTACCAAATACAATAAGCATATAGATAATCCATTTAAAAAATTAAGATCTAGAATTTAAAAAAAAAATTAATATTATATATTAAAAAGAATAGAATTAAAGCATATCTCTATCTATTTATAATGTTACTATACTAATTTATTAAAATGAAAACACTAATTTTAATTAATAATGAAAACATTCCATTTTAAATATTTATACGATATAAATAAAAATAATTTAAGATACATAACTAATATTCGTACTCGTACTTCTTGCCTATTCTGTCCACAAAAACAATTTGTTCTTATCTATTCATTTCTGGTTGCTATTTCTTTAAATGCTTTTTTAATATTTTCTTTTTTTTTTAATTCGATATAAATGCTGTAATTAGTTGGTTAGGTTAGAAGGGCGACGATACGGCAAGTCGCATCACGACATACAGCTCAATTGGTCCATTGTATGTATGCACATATATGACGGGAAAGAAAGAAACTATCCTGCTTTTAACAAATTGCTTATTTGCATGTCTAGTGGTTTTTTTACCAATTTAAAATGCACAATCCTCTTACCACAGCTTTTAGACTGAAAGAGAACGAACCGCTTAGATCGGTTCTCTAGGTTATATTGAGGGACTCTATAATTCCAAGAGTGATGCGTTTCTGAATATATGAGATACATTTTGGTGAAACTGCAGGAAATCAAATTTGATAAAAGGTTTTCTGCAAGATTAAGGTTTGTTTTTAGACAAAAACAATGAAAACACCGGACAGAGAGAGTGGAAAAATACAATCAATGATTGTGATATTCGGCCCTATCGAGGTAACCGTCGGAGCGGAATTCTCTCCGATTTCCTACGAATCGGAGACATTTTGCTGATCGGAGATCAACCTCGAAGCAGTCTCCGATTCGTAGGAAATCAGAGAGAATTCCGCTCCGACGGTTACCTCGACAGGACCGATTATTCTCCATGTTATCAGAAGAACTTGTGGAGCTTTAGATGAACTTGGCATTACAAAGATCGTCGATGGCAACTAATCGCTTTGTCAAATTTTAATTCAGCTCCACAATGACAAATTCTATTTTTTCCAATGCCAAGCATATCACTTTCATATATACTCTCAAGCTCCATGTTACTTAAGAAAAGTCTAAAATTTATTCATGCAACCCATACCTAATATCCCACTTATTTCCTTCAGGTTCCTCTCCTTTTACATAAACTGACTCAGAAAAATTAATGTAATTTAATGTTAAAAAGTAACTTAAAACGTAAGACCGGGAGGCCCATATCAGTAAAATACAATTTTATTGAACCTTAACCGAAATCGTGCATTTCAAAAACTCAAACCCTTATGGCAAAAATATGAACGTTTGGACTGAAATCGGAGTTTCATTTGGAGGGTTCACAGCTGCACCGAACCAAGTCATACAAAAAAAAAAACAAACGTTTAAAACTAGTATTAAATGTTGCGTATTTCGTTGATTTTATTTTTAAATAAAAAGAAAATTTAGAGAATAAACTATTAAAGCCTGCAATACGAGTAAAATATTAGTTTAGTAATTAATGGCAGCGTATTTGCTTAACCTGTAAATATCTTCGAATTTAACCTTTTCTGACCTGGTTCACTACAGCTTTGAACCCTCCATATGTGATCCCTAATTACCATATTTACCGCTCTCCTCGCAGCTCCGCTATAAATATGTTAAGCCTATGACAACATAATTAACATGTTCGGATTCAATTGTTGATACCACCATCTCTATCATTAAGGCCTACATACAAAAAGCCCTAGACATTCAAATTTGTATTTTAACTTATTTCGATCAATTTTGTATCCTTATTAGTTTAAATATTTTGCTCTATATTCTTCGTTCGTGTTCTATTTTCCTGGCACTTTCAAACTCCTTAGTAAGGTAATACAAATAATTATAATTGTATTAATTGTTGGACCAACACAGAAGAGGAATGAATATTTTATGTAAAAATGCACATTACTTAATAAAATTTTAAATATAAAAGAAACTAATACTACTTGATATACATACGTAAACAAATCAATCTAATAAAAACAAAATCAGTCAATTAAACTGTGTACTTCTACGAAGATAATAAAAAGTTTTATTAAAAAATATATTTAAAAAAAAAATTGCAAAAAATAACAAATAATAATTAATTTGTAATCTCCAAGACTGTCTGAAAAAAAAAATAAAATAATTTATAATTAAAAAATACTACTCTTGTACTTAAAAACAAAAAAACAACAACAAAAAGAAATAAACTTTAAATTAATTTGTTTTGTTGACAATTTTAAACATTTTTCAAAATAACCTGAGAAACTCAAATTACAAAAAATAAAAAGAAATTATAAAATTTTGAAAACAACCTTGTGTATCTGAAGATATAAATTTAATAAAATACAAAACTGTTATAATATAACAATTGAATAAAGTAATACATTTACAAATTTATTATTTGCATTTAGTAATTTTTTTTTGAATTGTATGTCACTGGAATTTAAAAAATAGTAAAAAATGTGACTTAAGCGACAAGGTATTCGCTTTAGTGATACTATTTGGAGGCCCATCATGGTTTCCTTTACGACTAAAGACTTTGATTTACCATACCCTTGGAATTTTTGACGTTCTCTATTGGTAATTCGCAGAACTCTCCCAATGGAAGCGAATTAGTCATTTTAAATTAAAAAATGGGTTTGTTTGACCAATGCAATTGTAAAAATCGATTTTCAAAAGATCCAAATCAAATATTTTTTTGTTGGAAATTATTTTTTTTAAAGGAAAATTCCATAAGGTTCAATATTCTTCTAATTCTTTCAAAATGCATTGAAAAAAAAGTTAAAATTCATCTTCTTATTTTTGCCCAACTGTGTTGAAGATTTTTTTTTTGAAATCAATCCCTAATCCATCTTGTGTACAACGGTTTATCCAAATAAAAATATGTGAAACAATTTTTTATTTAATCATTTTATTAAATAAAAATAGCATAACAATTTGTTTTCTTTAAAAATTAGACTAACATAAAATAAATATCATTTAGAGTACAACTCAAACCATTGAAATGGTTCGATTAACTGGAGCTTCTGATGTCAATTTTATTTAATAGTGTATAATTTAACTTAAAAAAAATTAAATCGATTTTTTTAATTTAAAATTTCGTCACGATCGCTTCGAAGAAAGAACATGACTTTTTATCGATGGTGGGCCAAATCGTCGTTTAGCTTCAGTTTGAAAAGCATTTTCCATTTGATCGCATATTAAATCGAAGAATAAATTGGCAATATTACTGTGAATTAATGATTTAAATTCGAACGAAACTTTAAAGTCGAGTACACATGATTGAGGAATATCCTTGAGACCGGGACTGAAACGCCATTCATTCAGTAAATAGTTAAATAACCGTCCATCATTACAAACTGATTGCACTAATTTGGGTGCATCAAGCGTTACGTTAGATGTGTATTTCTCATTAAGAGGCGGAAAACCAACTATTAAATCAGCTCGAAAGTTGTCACCTCTTTTACTGTGAACATGTGATTTTTTCACATATGGCACGAATTGATAATAGTTTTTTACATCGGCAACGACTTCATACATCTCAGACATTGAATACCTGAAAGAAAACAATAGTTAGATTGTTATATTCGTGGATAATATTTCAATTGAATTTTGTGTGACAAAAAGAATTTTAAAAAATTTAAAGAAGGTACACGTAACGGCTTCCATTCCAATAATATCAAAGCCGGACTAAAAGTACACTTTTTTTTTTTAATTTAGGTGCGAGGAAGGTAAGCGAATATGAACATTTTGCGACCATTGCATTTACTATTGGCATACATTATGTACTCAAGAATTTGCAATCGGGAGTAAACTGTTATGGAATTGTGTATCTTTCGAGAAACTAGCGACCTTAAGACAGTAGGGTTCTAACTGCACACCCATCATTTTCGAGAAAACTAAATCGGAATATTTTATGTTGAATAACTTTTGTACATTCATTTTAATCGAAACCTAAACTTTTTTTTTTTTTAAATTGCTTACAATTAATATATTTAAAATTTATTTAATAGTTACTCAATAATTCAAATTCAAAAATATCGATAGAACTTTGTTGCTCAATGATAAGGCACTTTGGATGTAGGACAACGAGGTTCTATTGGCTGATAGGACTTTGGGTCACGATTTACCTTTACATTTTACACTCAAAATATGTCAGTTAGTACCTCCTTGTCCTAAGGTTGCGTAAGTACCTTTTGCTGTTTTATAGGAGCAAAACTGGCTATTTCAATAAAAATGTATTTATAAAATTATGTACATAGTGATAAAGTAAGAACATGAATATGTTATATGTATTAGGAAGGAGCTCAAGAAAAGCAAATCGTTTGACTCCGTAATGATTCTATTAGCCATTATCTAAAAGGTTTGTTGTTTTATATTGTTTAAACTTACCCCAGGAGTTCTTTTTTAACATATTCTTTGTTTCTGTTTGTCAAATCACTGATCGTAAAGAAGGACCTTTCCAATTTCCCGTGCGACGTTCTAAAACAAGAAAAAATACAAAATTCAATAATAAGGAAATCACTTGATTTATTGTTGCTGAACAGTTTAACCTTGCAAACCGAAATAGGAAATACATTTTTTGGTAATGACATTGATTTTATTTTAACTTTTTCCCGAAAAAACAACTGATCGCATTTTTGTTTGTTTTGATAATCTAAGGTTATGTAATGCAAGTTGTTTTTTATTTTTTGTAAGCTAGTTTTTGAAGTTCATCTTTTTTGACTTACGAAAATGCACATGCAGAAATATTAGAGATACCTGTAAAAGGTATTATACAACGCACTTTTCTTAACATATTTTTTTTGAAAATAAATTTTAAGTTATTAAACTCGAGCGAAACATCCGAAACAAAATTTGGCTACATCACTTCCATTTTGCGAGATGACGAATTTGCACTTTTTGACGTTTTGTGATGAAATTAAAAAAAGTACAGCGGCTCAACCACCTACTAGTTTTTTAAATAAATAGAAGCATTCAGTAATGGACATAATATTTTTTTCCCACCCAAAAAGTTGTTTTTTTTCTTCATACAATTTGAAAAGTCAAAAGTGTCGTTCGTGAAAAGTTAAAAGTTGGTGAACTCTTCCGTCTGCGGCTGCAGCTCCGTATGCGGCTACGTCGCGTTGTGTTTGCAACATTGAATTTGTTACTACGTTTATATTCAGGACCGAGAGCTCGAGTTGGATTTGTGTAGGATTTTCGACCCAGGTTTTTCGTTCACAGATTTAAGAGCTCGATATTGAGTTGAATTGAAATGGTGTCGAGATCACATATGGTGTTTCTCAAGTTAAAGGCTCTCCCAAACCAACGCGATTAATCGCTGCGACAAAGGGAAACAACAATAACAACACGTGGTTGTCAAACAAAATAACACGTTGTTGTTATTGTTTTCTATTGTCGCGGCGATTAATCGCGTTGGTTTGGGAGAGCCTTAACTCCTCAACCCAGGTTTTTTAGCACTAATTTCGATTCGTCTCCGCTACTGAAGTGCAGTCGAGTGGGTTCAAGCTCATTTCAACTCAATGCAGGTATACAAAAGGTCTAAGTGAGCTTCAAGCTCGCTTAAATACAACATGGAAACGTATGGTCTTATTAATTAGATTTTGGGCTGTTTAAACTATGTCTAAGTATTTTGAAACAGTCGGAAATATGCTTTTTTAATAAAAAAAATATTGCATTTCTCTAGGTTTAGACAATAGATTACGTTGTCTAAAGCAAGATAAAAAGATAGATTACTTTAGCAAAAATAAGAAAGGTTTTTTAAAAACTTGGACGGCTGTCTAAAGTTAGACAATATTTATTAATAAGACAGGTAGTGTGTGTATTCAATATTTTGACAGCTGTTCTAGCTCCGATTCTGGCACGATTCTGTTCAGGCAGTAATAGGTTCGTTCGTGTAGTTTCCGGACAAAAACTGGCAAATTATCAAATATTGAGGAGTGGGGATGAAATTCTCTCAAGGAGAATGGAAACAGTCCAAAAGTACACGAACGATTTGAACCAAAAATGTCTGCCAGATTTTAAACGTCACCAAAAAGTAAACAAAAGAAAAAGTAAACGAAACCACAACATTGGAATACATTTACTAAAAGTCTTAATTAAAATTGAAATAAGCAAATTAAATTGAACTTAAAACACTTCCTTTCAATTTTGTTCAGTGGTTTATCAAAAAATTTAAGATGAAAACAAAGAAAAATATTTACTTCTAACAAAAAACAAACTAAAACTAAAAGTAAACAAACAGCAGCCATTTTGTATTTTTGTTTGGTTTTTTTCTTCCCACTAGCTTTTTGACAGGACACCAAACTTACCGTTTTCTGCCGGAAGAAATTTCTCTGGTAAAACCTGGCAAGAAGGGGAAATAATTTACTCTCTCGCGAGCGCTCTATTCTACCCAAAACTGCCCGAAATATGCATACGCGAACAGGTTTGGACTAAATCTGGCAGAAAATGGTAGTTTTGGGTAGTTTCGGACTTGTACGCGAACGCACCTAATGTGTACCCCACTTTAATTTACCGATACCAACCTTCAATTATCGATAACAAATATTGATTTTTTAAAAGTCAAAAAAAAAAAAGAAAGCAAATAAACATCATTATTCATTTCAGACATATCCAAAAAACGATTTTTTTGCTGTTAAAATATACTTAAGTAGAAAAATTATGTAAAAGCAATATGATTCTCTATAAAAATGTACTTCTCGCAACAATATTTTTGATTTTCATTGGTTGTGGTGCCTGTTCAAATGGTGATCGAACTCAATTCTTCCGAAACTGTCGACAAAATTGCGAAAGAAACAACTGCACTGAAGGTGTTAAATTAATTTTGATATTAATTTGTTTAATAGCTTTAATTAACCTTATATAAATATTTTTTTCAGATGGAATTGGTATTCAAGAGCAAGCAGTTAAATTCTACCAACAAACAATTTTCGATGAAATGTTTTTATGGATCTGTGTTGACGAGTGTCAATATCATTGTATGTGGAAGACAGTTGATGCGTTCTTGGATAGAGGATGGCAAGTTCCACAATTCTATGGAAAGGTTTGAAATATCTTCTTGTTTTGCATGTGTTTTTTTTTTTGACACACGACTTTCTTTTTAGTGGCCTTTTGTGAGGTACCTGGGAATGCAGGAACCGGCTTCAGTTTTATTTTCTATCATGAACCTAATTGCACATTTGAAGGGGATAAGGAGACTCCGTAGAGAAGTGCGTAAAGATAGTCCGTGCTTTAAACTCTGGCACATTTTCACTTTGGTAAGATGATAGATCAATAGTTATTATGTATATAAAAAAAACGAAACCAATTTTGTCGGATGTTAGGTTAGCCTTAATGGATGGACATGGTCGACAATCTTTCACACGAGAGATTTTCCAATTACCGAGCTCTTGGATTACACATTCGCGTATTCTATAGTACTGGTGATGCTATACTGTATGATTATTCGGTGAGTAATTTTTTTGTTTTCTGCTTTGTTAGGTGCTTTAAGTAAAACTATTGCACAACTAAACCCAGAATCAATTATGGAAGCGTTGGAATAATAACTTTTATTAATAAAAATTCGCCCCTAAGCAAGTGGTAATACCATCGTTGTTGTCGTATTTGTACATGCAAATTATTTTTTAGGCGTATTATAATTTATTTAACAACAAAAAAAACACTAACGTTTACAATTACATCCTGTTTTTAACATACCTATTTTATTTCAAATATTAAATAGTAAATCAAAAAAAAAAAATGTATTCGATACATTTTTCCTTCCAGAATGATCCACAATCGATCAATTATAATCCGAGGGATTGTGACTGCACTCTTTTTGTCCTTCTATTTAAATTATTTTGCTTATCTTAGTGTTGGAAAGTTCAGTTATTCTTTTAATATGGCTACGAACATAACAACAGGTAAAAAAAATTCTTCTGCGAGAAACAAAAACTTATTCATCAATGGTAAATTTGTATTCCTTAGGAGCTCTCTGTGCACTAGGTTGGGTAATTTGGTGCTATTTTGTTCGTCGAAGACGACCATACTATCGAAAAATGGTGCGGTTCCTTATTCTATTTGGTTTGTCAATGAGTCTGGAACTGCTCGACTTTCCACCAATTTTATGGACCTTTGACGCTCATTCGCTCTGGCATTTGGCTACTGTTCCACTAAGTGCATTGTTTTATAGGTAAAATCATGAAATAAATAAAGTAATCTACTAATATCTTTTGTATATTATATTCTAGTTTCATCATCGAGGATTGCCAAAATTTGCGCAAGGAAAAAATGTTGGAACAAGGAAAATACAATAAGCAAATTTAGATGCTGAATTCCAAAGTTAAATAAGTTTACATTCTGACGCTAGTCGTAAGCATATATGTATGTATGCATCCTGCACTAAAAGATGTGATTTTAGAATTATAATTTTAAGCCTATTTTTTGTAGAACAAGTAATTTTTTTTGTTTGCATAGGTACCTTTATTTGATTAAATAAAAAACATTTATTTACGAAAAACCTCGTCTATTACATTTGTCCACATTGACTTATTGTTACGGGCAGCTTAGGTTTATTGTTGGGTCCAGTTGGAACATTCTCAATCTTTCTCATTATCAACAATCCGTCAAGTACACGTCCGAATACCACGTGTTTGCCATCCAGGAAATTACACTTTGCACATGTGATGAAGAATTGGCAGCCGTTGGTGTCTTTGCCGCTGTTCGCCAGGGATAAAAGTCCCGGCGAATCGTGTTTTAGAATGAAATTTTCATCGGCAAAGGTGCCATTGTATATGCTCATAACACCGGTTCCATCGCCCTATCAGATTTATTTCGTTATTACGTTCAAATTACTAGTTGTTTTTAGAACTACTTACATGTACAAAATCTCCACCTTGAATCATGAAATCTTTGATAACCCTGTGGAAACTTGCTCCCTTGTAACCCATAGGCACTCCGTCGGGTCTGTATTCACCAGTGCATAATTGACGAAAATTTTCAGCTGTTTTTGGTACTGTATCGGCAAACAATTCGAAAATCATTCTTCCGATTTCCTGAAAATTGCAAAATTAAATTACATACTACGGAGTCTAAAGAAATCTAGAAAATATGTTCTTACTGTGGTTCCAACGGATATATCGAAGAATACAACTGGGTTATTGGGACCGCGTAGTTGCATTTGTATTTGATTCCAGGTGGGCATTATTTAAGAATTTTCAATAAATTTGTAAGGAAAAATTAAAAAATACAATCTTGCGGCAATTTCACCCGTTTTGTTTACGTTTTGGTTTTATTGACGTTTCAAAATTTGTTTGATATCGATATTTTTTGTTATCGATATAAATGATGTACGTTCAGAAAAATAGAGAAGCTAAAGTGGGGTACACATTAGGTTCGTTCGTGTACTTTCCGGACTAAAGGCTCTCCCAAACCAACGCGATTAATCGCCCCGACAAAAGAAAACAACAATAACAACACGTGGTTGTCAAACAAAACAACACGTTGTTGTTATTGTTTTCTATTGTCGTGGCGATTAATCGCGTTGGTTTGGGAGAAACTTAAAACTGGCAAATTATCAAATTTTGAGGAGAATGGAAACAGTCCAAAAGTACACGAACGATTTGAACCAAAAATGTCTGCGAGATTTTAAACGTCACCAAAAAGTAAACAAAAGAAAAAGTAAACAAAACCACAACATTGGAATACACTTACTGAAAGTCTTAGTAAGCAAATTAAATTGAACTTAAAACACTTCCTTTCAATTTTGTTCAGTGGTTTATCAAAAAATTTAAGATGAAAACAAAGAAAAATATTCACTTCTAACAAAAAACAAACTAAAGTCTTACTACATTGGCCACTTTTTGCAAAATTACAAAAGTAAAAATATTTTTTTTCCCGCTAGCGCAGTTGTTTTGTGAAAAAGAATGTATACAATTCTTTTTAAACCAAAATTTAAGCTTTCTGCATCATTTTTATAAGTTTTCCAGTGAAAAAAACTATCCCAAAATGACTTTGAAAATTTTCACTTTTCTACTTTTTCACTTTTTTGGCTTTCTGCATCATTTTTATAAGTTTTCCTGTGAGAAACACTATCCCAAAATGAGTTTGAAAATTTTCACTTTTGTACTTTTTCACTTTTTTGGCTTATGTAGTTAAGGATTAAAGCCTTAACTACATAAGCCAAAAAAGTGAAAAAGTACAAAAGTAAAAATTTTCAAACTCATTTTGGGATAGTGTTTCTCACAGGAAAACTTAAAAAAATGATGCAGAAAGCTTAAATTTTGGTTTAAAAATAAAATGTATACATTATTTTTCACAAAACAACTGCGCTAGCTGGAAAAAAATATTTTTACTTTTGTAATTTTGCAAAAAGTAGCTTATGTAGTTAAGGCTTAACTATCGACCTGACATAAAGTGCCCAGTGCGAAAAAACAAGCTGATTGTTGATTGGATTGTGGTTTGGATCATGGGCATCTGTATATGTCCTGTGGAGTCGTCGTGTTATGAAATCCGCAACAGTGGATCCGCAGTGATTCGGTGTACATTGTTCTCTTTTCTTTCCACGTAAAATCGATGAAGAGAAAAGAGAGCACTACACTGCGATTCACTGCGGATGCAGTTTTGCGGATTCCATAATCGGCAAGAATATCAAAAAATTTTGTGAGCATGAGCTTGCTTGGTGTTTGCCTGACAAACCATCAAACAGAGTGTACACACTATCAGTCGTGAGCAAACTTTCAGCGATTAATCGCGTTGGTTTGGGAGAGCCTTAAAATGATAAAATAAGCGGGTTCATTATTTATTACGTCTTTTTGCTATGTATAGGCTCTCCTAAACCAACGCGATTATTCGACTCTCCAAAATTTTGTGATTGCGATGATGAAAATATAATAGATTCATCTTCGCAGTAATTAAATTCCGAAGAGTCAAACCACAAGAGGCACCGTGTTGCAGTTACAGCGGGCTTATTTAGTAGCTGATTTTATCTGAACGCTCTCAATATGCAGAACCTGAAACGCCTACCAAATACTAAAATGTCATTTTTTGGCACATGTGGTTTTGCGTTTGGTTTGTGTACATTTTGAGTTTGTTGTGAAAAATATTTAATTGCTGATTTCATTCTATTCCAATTTGTTAAAAGTCCATTTATTAATAAATTAATTAAAAGTAAGTACAACTAATTGTCTCCTTTAAATCATTGCATATAACATTTTAATAATGATATAAGACAAGAAAAAACTTAATTTTTTGGTTTTCGGTTTAGGAACTACATACTTATTTGAAATTAAAAGGGATTTCACAAGTTCACAAATTAGAGAGTACAACATTTATGGGCACAAAATGCTGGGGAACAGTCCATACATTTTATACATATACAACAGACCTTATCTAATGATATAATGCAGCTTTGATTACATTTGTGTTGCAGAAAGCTGAAAATAATGTTCCTTAAAAAAAACTAACTAGAAGTTACCGGTATGCTTTCAGTGCTCTTGATCTTTGAAGGCGAAAACAACCGGCCTTTTTCACCGGTGTTAAATACAGCTTTTAAACCAGACGTACTGGTTTTTGATTTTTGATTTGAAGGCGAAACCGAACTGCCTTCCAATAGGTCTGATTGGTTTTAATGCCCTAAAAAAATAATCTCATAAAATCCGACGGGTTATTACTTATTGAGCAAGCAAATCCAAGAAATATTGCTCTCAGCTTTTTGACAGCAAAAGCGAGGAATTACGTTCAGATTTCTGAGATTGCTGAGATCATGAGAAACCTAAACTGGCTTTTTAGACCGTTAAAAGGTTGTACGACGAACAAGTTCTACATACAACAAGGGATGTCGGTAAGTTATGTGACACAAGTCCTTGATATATGGGAAGAAAAGCCGGTATATGGTCCCTCAGAATCTCAAAACTTGTCCATACTCAATTAGGTATAATGCTTTTGATTAAAAGCAATTTAGAAAATGTTTTTGGACATTAGCCTGATGAATTTTTTTAGTTATTTTTATTATATAATGTCGTCTTCTCCAATTTGCAAAAACAACAAATCACAAACAAATTAACAAAAAGTATTTTCTAGCAATTAAAAATTGATAATAAATAATAATAATAATCTCAATAAAGATTTTAGTTTTGGGTGCATTCAGTCTCCTTTTTGTATGTAATCGGGAAGCAAAACGCACTACCAAAACATCACTTCGAACTGCCAAGAAAAGGGTTTTGGAGTGTTGGAAGTCAAACGAAGTTTTCTGTTTTTTGACCAAATGGTCCTATCCGATGATGTCATTATCTCGGTTTGGCAAGAAAACAAAGCATCCAACTTAATTAAGATGTTCTTTTTCGACAGGGTTCTTGGGATCTATACTTTAAAAATAACCATAGCACCTAGTCCCCACCTAAGCTGGACAAAATTTTAATCTTCTGATAATCGATCTATCTGTAATATTGATTTTTAAATAACTTTCATACTTTTTAGGAACCGTTTACCATTATAAACTGCATATGAGTGGCATGCGCTTTACTGCGATTCTCGATCACATAAGAGAAGTTTTCCTTCGCTTCATTCACCCTATTTATTTTAATAACACATGATCCCATTGGATCTAACATTGTTGTGCTAAATTTCTAGATTTTGTGACCTTTAAAACATTTGTTGTTCTTATTATTATTATATCAACAAATCAATTGAATCTTTGAAAATTTTGCATTTCCTATGGAAATTTCAATTGCCAATGAGTCAAACTAAACTACATACCTCTACTTCAATTTATTCGCCCGTTCAAGCTGCTATATGTATGTACAAATGCTAGGCCCACATACAAATTAATAACTTCAATTGATTTTGGCTTGGTCTTTATTTTCTGACTAAAATAGATTCTTATCATATTTACACATTCAAATATATAAAACTAAATAATGCAATATACAAAAATGTCAAGGATGCACACGCTTAAATGAATTACTAGGAAATAAATAAATAAATTCATATTATAGATACTGATGTGCAGGAACATAATGGTTATATATAGAGTGTTGTTTTCATTGTAGATAAATTAGATTTAAAATTAATTGTACATTTAATTAAATACTATAAGATGCTTATGTGTGTAGTTTTATTTTGTTATAGATCAATTACTAGCTTCGTCTGTGTCGACATCAGCGATTTCATTTAGCTTACTCGCGTTTTCCATCGCCTTGATGAAGCTTTGTGATATCGATGCTGAATCAACCACGAGAATTGGTGTGCAACCGTCCTTGAGGTGATCTCCTTGGCTTTCGTATTTTTCTCTGGATATACTGCGTGTGAATGAGAATCGCAATGACTTGTTTCTTGTGAGTTTTCTTTTTTGTATGACTGTTTCTTTTTCGGGTAGTTCGAGTTGAGCGTCGCTTATAACTTCATTAGCAAAGGATTTAATCTGGGACCATGCATCGACTTAGGAAAAAAGTAAAGGTTTAAACAGGGAACACTTTCAAAAATATGCCTCTTACCTATATGCTGCTCAGTAGCGTGTTCATAGGTGACGCAGAATCGTATGACGTATTTTCCATTAACCATTGATGGAATCATATGCATTTTGCCCGAGTGATTGATTTGGGCCAATAATTCTTGGTTGATATTGTCAGCAGCTCTATTGAAAGAGATTAATCATTAGGGGAATATGATGAGAGCTAATCTTTGAATGTTACCTTAATCTAAAGCACACTAATCCCAAGTACACGTCATTTCGAACCTCGAACCGATCATCCTTTCTAACCATCATTTCAAATTTTTTAGCCAAGGCTGCGTGATTACGTATGTACGCCTGAAGTCCTGAAATACCATACGAGCGGAAAACGAACCACAATTTGAGTGCTCTAAAACGTCGACTTAACGGAATGCCATAGTGTCTATAGTCAATCGTCTTATCATGCTCATGTTGAAGGTACAGAGGATTGACATTTAGAGCTGTCTTGAGGGTCATGACATCCTTGACCCACATTGCGGATGTGTCGAAGTTTACTAAAAGCAATTTGTTGGGGTTGGTGTTGAACGAATCAGCATATTCAAGACCCTTTGAGAACATTCTCATTTCGGGTAGGATAAATGAGTTTCCTGCGTAGGCTCCATCGACATGGAACCAAATACTCGGTACTTGACTGCAAACTTTTCCGATTTCGGTGAGGTTATCAAAAGCACAAGCACCTGTTGTTCCTACTGTTGCCACAACAAAAAATGGTTTCAAACCCGCATTCAAATCATTCTGAATAGCTTTATGAAGAAGATCAACTCTTAATCGACCATGTTCATCAGCATCGATGAGTCTTAGTTTAACCAAAGCCATTTTGGCTGCTTTTTCAATTGAAGAATGTGCCTCTTTGCTGGCATAGGCAATTAATTGGGGCAGGAATACGCTATCATGGCATTCACTATTGTTGCCCTTGAGACTTTGAATAGCACGAGCTCGTGCAGCGATCATACAAACCAAAGTACATTCGGATGCTGAACCTTGTAAAGCACCACCACCCCTGCTACCAGGTGAATCGGTTATGAAACCTTTAGGAAGGCCTAAGGCTTTTGCATACCAATCTAATACAATTGTTTCTAGTTCTGTTGAAGCAGGACAAGATGCCTGTAAAGAAACAATAAAAAACATAAACATTTTAAAATGTATGCTCAGCGCATAAGGTATTTTCTTAAGCTCTAATTACAGTTTCGTAAAATTAATCATTAACTTTTCTGGTCGAAATTTATTGTTGTTGCTATATTTAGGCAAACATAGTAACTTACCCATGAAAAACCTATAGATCCAAGTGCACTGCTCAACATATCTCCCAAAACCGATGGATACGAATTTCCAGCTGGAAAATATGCAAAAAACTTTGGATGATTCCAGTGAACAACGCCAGGCATAACTTTATTTTCCACATCTTGAAGCACATTTTCAAAATTTTCACCATTTATTGGCGCTTCATCTATAAAAAAAAAAATAAACAAATTTGTAATTTTTTGTTTTTTGTATTTTCTAAAAATATAAAAACACAATTATTGCAAATACTTTTGCTAATTGTTTCTAGTTTTTGTTACTTTTTTTTTCTATTTTTTTTAATATTTGAATTAAAGTGCTAAAATCTAAAAAATAATATTTAACCATGAGAGATTCCAATATTCATCAATCAATATTTAAACGTCACGATAGTATAGGCAGATGTTTGGTATTTTTTTTTGTTCATATAGCCAAAGTGCTAATTTTGAATATGAACATGCATAATAGAAAATTAAATTTAAATATTATCGACCGGTAGTTATTTTAACTTATTTAATAAGTGCGATATAACAAATACTATTATTGTGAAATAATTACTGAATAAAATTATCGAAGATAATCAAAGAAGATGTGTGTGTAGGTAGACAAGGAAACTTGTCTTATGAAAGTGTAGGGTGTTAATTTTATTATTTAGTATTTAAACTTCAACTCTTTCAGTTACATTTTAATATAAAACCAAATTGAAATTTAAAATTTGGTGTTTTGCCACTAGATTCAGGAATAAAAACAATTATAATACACAAAATAGTAACGATTTGCGTTTTTATCATTGATAACTACCGTGAATTAATAATCCAAAAGAAAAGTTAAATTAATATGTATGTATGAATAATACAAAATGCGATACCTATGTATATACATATATGTATATAACTGGCGCCTAAATATGAAGTTCACAATGTTTTGGCAAGTTTCCACTATACTACAGACAAAGCATCATAGGATCACTGGCTATTATTTGACTTCGGATGAGCGTATGGCATTAATAAATTTTTGAATCAGAACAAGTTAAAAATTCTCAATGATTTTGGGTTTTTTCTTTTACTGATGAACTCTTTGAAATATGCATTTCGATTATTTCTGACTGCATTTATTATTTACCCATAGGGAAACTAACATTTAAAACTCTGTTATGATCCGAGTAAGTACATATGTATTTTCAACTTTTGTTTTATAATCTCTCATAAGGCAAGTACACTAACGATACCTTTGGTTTTTTTTTTTTATAAATGAGAGATGAGAGATACTTGTCGAATTATTGGATAAATATCAAAAATATACATTCTCTTCGAAAAAAAAAAAAAAAAAAAAAAAACAATCCCACTCATCTACATAACATTTAAAGCGTTGAACTAATTTGATAAATCAGGAGATTAACCATTTAATAATTATTAATATTTAATAAACCAAATGTACATAATTTACGTCAAAAATAAAAATAAAACAGTTTTTTATCCGAAAAAAAAAAAAAAAAAAACAATAAATCAAAGTTTATTTTTGTTATATTTAATCACTTTTAATGCAGGGCATCCCACTCAAAATACAAATAGTTTCGTTTTTCACACGATATAGGTTAAAAATAAGCTACCATTTTAATATGTTATTAGTTTAAAGTTAAGCAAAGTTAATTTTATAAAATTTACATTTTTAGAAATACACAAAATGCGTATGACGAATAAGTAGAGTGGGTGTGTCCATTGGCTTAGCTTGGCTATTTTTAATTTGTATCTATGCTAGAAGTATTAACTTTGAAATAAGTACTTCTTCCTTTTTAAATGTGAATGAAATTGTATTCTAAAAAGATGGTGGCCCTTACGCCAGGCACTATTGTTGTCCAATAATGGGAAATTATTGCCCTTTTGCTTTTCCCCCTTAGAAAGTGAAGTTTTTCTCACCTAGTACGTTCTACTTTTTTTGCAGTACGCTCTTCGACGAGCAAACTATTAATTGCCCGCGGAAAAGTGACATTTGAGTTTTATTCGAGCTTGTACCTATTTGTTGTTTCTTGAATTACAGCATGGTTTTTTGTTATTTTTTCGCTTTTGTTTTTGTGTTTGTTTTTGTCCTTATTATTTTTCGCTGTGATTTTCACAAGCATTTCGCTGTCGCATTTGAGACGATTTGTATCAGCAGCGTACTAAGCTATATAATCGATAATTCTTGAATAAATATATTGAAAATACAAAAGGATTAAATCTTTTCCTAACATATAAACATTCTAACAGAAAACTAATTATTCGTTGATTTAAATTGTGAATATAAAATGGGCTCTATACATATACAATTTTTGTTTTTATTCAAAATGTTTATATTCTAAGTAATAAAGTTCTCTTCCTCCTTTTTTTCACAAAAAATACCCAATTCATTTACTAATTTGTTAAGAATATCAAAGTTTATTTTAATCAGATTCTTTTTTCTTAACTAATTTATCAGGTGAAAAATACACAATACTCTCTGAGGTCAATCTGATGATTCAAATTTTATTATTAAAGAAAGATCTTCACTGAATGATTTGTTAGTTTTCAAAATTTGTAAACACAAAAACCAAAAAGATATATACACGAGTATCTCAAAATCCAGACAGTTTTCTGAATGGTGAAGAAGACTTTGTTGGTTTTGAACAAAATCATATTGTGAAAAGATTCGTATCGGTAATTTGGAAAATTTCAATTTATAGACTTGCGTACATTATAATTATTGTATATTAATGGTTTGATTTATGAGATGCTAGTGAATAAAATAAGACAGTCAATATCGCTATAGTATTTTTCAATTGGAGATGAAAGATAATTTGTAAATGATTTTTTTTTTACACAGGAATAAGAGATAAGAAGGGGAAATTTAAGAAAACAAATTGATATTTAAAAACGTTGTTTTTGATGATAGCATGCGTACGAATGATGTCAAAGTTAATGCTCTTCAAATGAATATGCATAATTATTTATAGAAAAAATACTACGAATACGAAATTCGTATGAAAATTATAAAATAAACAATAATATGTGGGTTGAATACATTTATTTTTGTTTAATCAATGAATGCTTAAACAAAATGATGTAGACAAAACGGAGAAATGACTTCGGTTGAATAAGATGTAGTGTTAAAATACCATTAAAAGTTGCACGATTTAAAACAAAATTCAGAATTGGGGAAAGGTGAGGAAATCTGCGGTGTTCGATGCTTTCATTCTTTCTCTAGAAATTTTATTTTATTAAAAGCCTTCAAAACAAAGTTTTTTTTATTTATTTGCAAATACAAAACTTATATATTATTAATATTTTTTTTTGTTTTATTTTTGGTATGCAAAATTTAGCTTAGCTCTGTAGAAGGTATTGTACAAACAATTTAATTAAAAGCTTTTCAAGAAAACGATCCCTAAATCGGTCGAAAGTGTTTTCACAGATCATAAAAATGTGTCTATTATATCGTCGTCCTTCTATTAAAACTCCCTTAGTCCCTTTTTGAAGTTTTGAGATATTTGCTTTTGAATTTGGAAATATATGTTAAAAATCCTAAAATGATCGCAATTGTATGATCTTGGGCTTAAAATATACTTGAAGGATTTGCGGCGTAATTACTGACAAAAAACCTTTGTAATTGGTTAATCGGAAAAGCGTGAAATAGCACAAATGTACTTAGGGAGTATGCCTTAGGGCGACTTGCACAGAAGTTTACTCTGAATAGCTCTCACGTCAAATTATAGAATTTCTTACGAGAGAGCGAGTCAAAGCGTAGAGTTTGTTTATTTTTCAATGTTTTTTGTGTTTGTTGTGATTCTGAAATAATATTCTTATCCGGTTGTTATTTATTTGTCGTTCGTGCAATTAAAAACGAGAAGTTTTTATTTATTTATTTAAACTGGGATACTTATCCTCAGTTTAATGTATTTATCCGTTCGTTTTGTGCAAGTGGCTCTTAGTATATTAGAAGGAAATTACTTTAAACAAAAACCAGCATAACTTTGCCAGACAAAAATCCCTAAGTCCAGTAATTTGTTAATCGGAAAAGCGTGAAATAGTCCAGTAAGGGAGTTTTCACTGAGAAGATAGTGAGTGTTATTGCCCTTAGGGTGTTTTCAGTCTGTGTAATTTGGAAATAGAGTGACCTAGGAAGGACTTAGGGAGTTTTCTCAGAACGTAGATATTGTCTTTTGAGGAAAAATGGCGTATTTATATCAGTTTTGCGAAAAATGGACTTAAGGAGTTTTCATTGAATGACGACGATATGGGAGTTCTTATAAATTTTTTTTACAAAAATTAAGATCAATAAATCTTTTTTTTAATGCACTTTTGACTAAATTTTATATTTATCAAAAACGGCTTCCTAATTGTGATATGATTTTATTGACGGTTTTCTTACATAAAATGGCAATAATTGTGTGCCTTGTTAAAATAATGTATTCTATTTCTTTTGGATCATTCCGCAATATTTTGGACTCGATGTATGTAAATAAATCTCCTTTGGAATCGCTTCCATATGAAAGTATACATCTTTGGTTTTGTATCTAAGGGCCAGTTGTACAAACATGGTTCAATATTTAACCCGTGCGTGTTAAATAAAATTCGCCGATTTTGGCGGATTAAATAAGGTTCAACAATGGTTCAAGGTTCAAGGTTCAAGGTTCAAGGTTCAAGTATGTGATAAAAAACAATTAGTACATGCCTGAACCATCGCTGAACCACATTTAATCCACCGAAATCGGTGAATTAAAATTCCTGAACCACGGATCAATATTTAAACTACGATTGTAAAACTGGCACTAAAATTTTAAGAACATACATACATATTTATTTTCTAAGAATCATTAAAGCATCAGTCATTAATTTGACTAATTCCCCAACTTAAAAATTGATTTTATTTGTAGTTTGCAATTTCGTAGCATAATCTAACGTTACTTTTGAAGCCACATTTTTGAAAAAAAAAAAAAAATAAATGTATCCAGGCAACACTGATTTTTTTTTCACTCTTCTATAAAAGTGTTAAAAAAAACAGTTAAGTTAGAATTTTCAAAAAAGTATTTTTTGAAGTTGTTGAACTTCTTAAAGCTCCTGAACAAATATATATATATATATAGCTTTTATGTTTTGGTAGCCTATACATAGGTAGGTACCTGTATTTATAGAATTGAAATGATTTTGATTTATAAACGGCTAAACAATTTTTTATAGTTGGTTCTATTATTTGTGCTTCTAAAATAATTAAAGAGCCTTGTTGGTGGAGTGACAGAGTAATTCCTTCTACTTCCCCATCATCTTAATGTCAATTATGAAAAATATCTCGAGTTCAATTTTTGTACAAATGCACAAAATTTATAAAATACTGTATTCACTTGTGTTTGGTTTAATTGTGTTCACAATAATCCAAATATTTGTTTATTGGTTTTATTTCTATAAACGACATCTCATAAGATTTTAATTTATAGTTTTCGATTTTAATTTCTCAAAATTATGGCGGTAATTATCGAGCGCTAATAAAGTTAACAGGCACATAAATCTATTCATCAAGTTATTAAAGCAATATTAAGAACTACATGGTCATGACCATTCTTAAGTTATGATAGCACATCTATCGAAAAATTGTTCGAAAACTTTTAAAATATAATGTGTAGGTGTAACAGACAACATTTTTGAGTTATCGGCTTCGTAAGCTTAAAAGCATTCAATAATTACTGCTAGAGTATTTAGGTTAAGTATATGAAATAAATTTAAATTCTATTAAAAAATTGAATGATGTTTTTGTGTTTTAATATTTTTCAATGAAGATTATTCTTCAATTGGCGTTCAATCATTTCGTTAAAAAGTAATTCGGAGGATCAAATTAAAAACCAATGTAATTTACTTACTTATAAATAAAATGCACGACTGGGTCACACGAACTTGCTGTTGTAGTAAAAGTTCCTTCGATTTTTAAAGATTGAGTGTAATATGAAACACATAATTAATATGTATTTATCCATTTAATAAATTGAAGAATGGAAATTTGAATATGGAAAAAATCATGAAACACGTTCTTTAAATTGATAAAACAAGTATTAAAAATGTTTTAATCTCAGAATGAAGAAAGCCATCTCAATTCTTGAAAAAAATGTGAATTTATGCAGAAAAAATGTTGAAAATCGTTGAAGCGGTTTTCTTAAAAAATAATTTTTTATATATAAAATTTTTTGAAAATTTTTAGAAAAAAAAAATTGGTATGCCATTTTAAGAATAAATAATATACAATTAAAACCATAATTTAAAAAAAAAATCATCAACCCGTTTTCAAAAAAAGGATTTTTCAAAAAAAAAATTGAACTGTTTTTTTTTTTTTAATCCAAAAAATATATTTTTGAAAATGTATGCAATATGATTCTACCTTGATAGGACCTCTTAATTAAAATTTTTGATTACACAAAAACTTAAAAAATAAATCGTTAGAGCCGTTTTTGAAATAAATGTTGTTTTTTGAGCCACAAAAAAAAATCGATTTTCCAAAAATCGCTTCATTAGTTTAGACTAGGCCGTGGATAGACATACACAGACACACAAAAATTGCGGGACCCACTGTTTTCGTATTCTATATCATCGTCTCTAGTTCGATTTTTTAAACGAATCCTAAACTTGCCCTATAGCTATAGTACCTATATCGCAATTAAAAATTGATAACTTTGAACTGATTTTTAAACACGAGAATTTTCATTTTATTTTTAACTGGACACGATTTAATTTTTTTTATTTCAATTTGTGTTTTTGTTTTGTTTTGTTTTTTTTTTTTTTTTAACTGATTTACACTTTTACACTTTCACACTTTTTAACTTATTTCAAATTTATGGTAGGACATCTTTTTAAGTTTTTGAGATAAAAGTTATACGTATGAAACGAAGATCGACTGTCCATATAGACTAATATAATAATCTCTTTTTTTATTTTTGAATAACATCTTCATCTTTAGCTTACCAGGAATCAAATGTTTCAGGTATCCAGGATCTAAAGTAGGCGCGACATCACGACTTTCAATATTATCTGAATAATCGCAGATATAATCGATCATTAGTTTACCGTATTTTCTAAAATCTTCGGTGTTCATTTTTGTATTTTTTTTTAATTAATAATTGCGATTGGTTCACTATTTACAAAAAATGTTGCTTTGTAAAATATTTGTAACACAATAATAATGTGCTTCACACTTTCCACAAAATTATTTTTTTTCACTTAAGAAACAATTGGAAGATAAAATTTTTTAACTGAAATTATTTTAATAATTATATTTATATAAAATTATTTTTTTTTTATCTTATCGCTTATATATAGATTTAGTTGTTAGCGAAATAAGCTGTCTTGATTTATCCAACTCAACTGACAAGACATTACAGATTCGTTCGTTTAAATATCGAAAAGTATCTTTCGGATAGATTCAATATCAATAGAGAAAAGATCTTTTTCAAAAGCTTTTTATGTTCGCTCTTCTTTCTCTTTATATCTTTTTTTTTTCTTACTTAACTGTTGCATTGATTTATTTAAAAGCTGTTTTCGCGCAGTATCTCAGTGATCAACCGTTTTTTGTTTTTTGTTTTAAAGAAAAAAAGTATCTCTAACTGGAAGTTAATGCAAAAAAGAAAAATTCCATAACACTTGGCATTTGTGAGATATTTATATTCTTGGAATTTTACATCTTTGACATATTATGTGAGATTCATTGATCAACTTAAAATAATAATTAATATGTCTAGTAATTTACCGAACTTCTAGGAAAGTACGTTCTTTTTGATTGAAAGTAGTTTTCATCAATCACAAGTACAAAAATAGGATCACATCACAAGAATCTTAAATGGGTGGAAGATATTTTCGGAAGAAAGTTGATGTGTTTGCGGTAATAAATTGGTAATGTATAAACTTCGAACCTGGTGGTTTATTAGATTTTGGTTAAAAATTGCGTAGGGGTTAGTTTACCTGTTTGCTTATTTATTGCTTTAAAATAAACAAAACTTATATTGTTGTTAAATTTCCATAATATTTAAAGTGAATTGATTCTTTTCGATGAAATTCTCGGTGAAAAGAAAATAATCATTGTTAATAATAATTTCACCGGAGCAAAAATAATTTTAACAAACAAAATATTAAAAGATTGTTATGGTAGATTTAAAATACCTCATATAATAATATTGTATCAATGAATCATATTGTTGAATGTGGTTTTTGAACTTAGTAAAAATGTAAAAGTAAGTACATACACACCATACATACCTAAATAGCTCCTTAATTCTATTTTAAAGTGAGTAATGGTGTAAGGAAATTTTTGAAAGTTTTTAAAACAGAGAATTTTGCTTATTTATTTTACTATTCAATTTTATGGGTTAAAATTGCAAGAAATTTATTTAATTTTGAACAAATTTAAAACTATTCTGTGCGTCTTTTGGACTACAACCTATTTAGATTTTCCTTGAACTTTTCACTTAGCGTATTTTGGATATCGTCGCGCGCGATTAAAAGAAATAAATTGCACCAAAAATACCATATTTGTATGGCTTGCAAAAAAGGTACATATGTAATATTTTTTTTGGATTTCAAGATGATTTTTCAGAAAATCGCCATAAGATTTTTTTCTTGCCCTGATCCAATAACTAACACGGCTTAGTCTTTTGTCGTAACTTATGTTTTTTCGAACAGTATCACTAACCATTTTTGAAATATCGAATGTTCGAAAAACATTTTTTTTTTATCCAAAAATTGTTTTTGTTTTGTTTTTTTTTTTTTTTTTGAAAAGTTGTTAATATAGAGGGTGATCGGTATTAGATGCACCAAACTGCTGGAGCGAGTAGGTTGGGTTAAGACAAGAAAAAAATCGTCCGGGAGGGGTGGGTCTATTTCCCCCCGTTTGGACAGGAGAGGCAATTTTCTAAAAAATTGACTTAAAACAGAAAAACAAATATTTCACAATAACGGTTCAATTTAAAATGCCATGCTATACCTTTTAGGAAAGCCAGAAATCTCTTCTTTGATTTTCATTTTAAATTAAGTTGTGTTTGAATAGTTTTTGAAAAAATAATTTCCAAACTCAAAATTTTGAAAAAAAAAATAAAAATGAAAAAAACAGTTTTAAACTAATTTTTAGCTTTCAGTCAAAAAAAAGAAAACCGGATGCTAAAATGTCTGAGTTTTTGAGAAAATTGAAAATAACAGCAATTTTCTAAAATAATTGACTTAATACAGAAAAAAAATTATTAAAAAACATCGGTAACGGCTAAAACAACTTGCTATACTTTTTGTTAAGCCAGAAATATGTGCTTCCATTTTATTTATAAAATAAGTTCTTTTAGTGAACAGTATTTTAAAACTTAAAATTTTGAAAAAAAAATTTTAAATTGTGTTCAAACTGATTTTGTTCAAAATTTTACTTATTTAGTAGTATTTTTATTTTTAATATTCAATACTCCCATCAATTTTTAGTTAAACATTGAAAACCAGATGTAAAAATGTAGTTTAGTTTTTGAAAAAATTGAAAATAACAAAATAAAGTTTTCCTTAAATTCGACTCTCATCCGTTATTTTGTTGTAAAGATCCTATTTCTACAATTTAAGTAGTAAAGTAGATTTCGTTATTTTCATTTTTCTCAAAAACTTAAAGATATTTTAGCATCCGGTTTTCTGTTTTTTATTAAAAATTAATAAGAGCATTGAATTTTGAAAACAAAAATTATACTTAATTACATAAAATTTTGAAAAAAAAATTAGTTTAAAACTGTTTTTTTCATTTTTATTTTTTTTTTTCAAAATTTTGAGTTTGGAAATTAATTTTTCAAAAATCGAAAAAGAGATTTCTGGCTTTCCAAAAAGCCATAGCATGGCATTCTAAATTGTAGCGCTGTTTTGTTTTTAAATATTTTTTTTTCTGTTTTAAGTCAATTTTTTAGAAAATTGCCCCTCCTGTCTAAACGTGAAGAAATAGACCCCCCCCCCCTTCCCATACGATTTTTTTCTTGTCTTAACCCAACCTACTCGCTCCAGCAGTTTGGTGCATCTTATACCGATCATCCTGCATAAAATCTATTATTTTAACCTATGTATTAGAAGTTTAGATAATAAGATAGCCCAACTTAACATTTTTCAAAATGTACGCCTAATGGCGTACTTTTAGATCTAATTATTTTTTTACGGCAAAGATTTTGCTTGTATAGGAGAACTTGACTCTTTTTGGTATGATTTACATAGCATTAAGATCCATATGAAGCCTGCATATGCATATTCAAATTAATTTTGATGGTATTTCTTTTTCAAAAAAACTAAAAAAAAAATTATCAAAAAGATAATTAAGACCAACTCATTCGTACAAATACAACATAATTATTGCACATGGCATTGACTTGCCATCATGAGTTATTGATTTAATTTAGAATATTAGATCCTCGTGAGCATCTAATTTATAACTATAGAGTTGTCTGGACATATAATTAGTGAACAAATATGTTATTAAAGGATATCACAAACAGTAAACAACACCAGCTCATACTAGTAGGAAAATAATTATTATACTCGTAGAAATGAAGCATAGCAATAAGTATTAATCATCAGTGGACAGTGGAGGCTTTTCAGAGAGCGAGGCCAATCCACGTTTATCAAGTGTATAGCATAGCATAGCACATATATGTTTTTTTTTTCAAATTTATTAGAACCTAGAACATAATTAAGCATCAGGCTTTTAGTATTTGACTAAAAATTTTACCTGACAACATAAAATTTTGAAAAAAAAAATCAATTTGAACGTTTTTTTTTCATTTTTAAGTTTGAAAATTATTTTTTAAAAACTGTTCACTAAAACAACTTAACTCAAAGTGAATGTTAAATAATAAATCTCTGGCTGTGTTGAAAGTTATAGCCTGACATAACTTTCAACAATTTTTTTCATATTAAGTAATTTTTTTTTTAAATCGCCCCCCCAACCTAAAGGGGGCAGATGAATCGAATCTCCTTCAGACACAATTTCCTTATTGTCCTGGTTTAACCTATACACTACAGTATACAACCTAGTTTTTTTCGCATTTTATGTGAATCGCCCGGTTTAGTCTATTTTAAGACTTTTAGGTTTTCAATTGGCCTGGCAAGGCAAAAGCCGCTTGGTCTTGGACCCACCAATCTCCGATCAGGGGTGTGTGAACACGAAATTTTCTTCATACAATTAGCCCCAGAATTTGATTTTTGTTGGGGTTCTCATCGTACTATTGCTCACTAAATCCGCGAACAGGCACTGCACTGGGTCCCGCGATTCCGTCTGTCTGTCGGTACCACTGAAGTGATTTTCTTCAAACTTGGAACATACAATTTTTGGGTGATTTCCTAGAGGGAAAATCGAGATTTTTGTTTTAGCTAAAAAATAACGGTACTTGCCATAGGACCATTTCAAAAAAAAGTTATTTATCTCAAGAACGGCTCTAACAATTTTTTTAAATTTTTTGTGTGTACTAGTAGTGGTATGGTCTATATTTTGGTGAAAAAAAAAACTTTACCAAAATCCGTTATTAACGGTACCTGCAATAGAACCCCTTTTTTTTAATTTTCGATTTTATCACTAACCGTTTTACCGATTTTGATCAAAATTTTTACTTAGGAGGTCCTAACAAGTGTAAATAATACTGCGTACAAATATTTTCAAAAAAATGTTTTTTTGGATTTCAAAAAAAAGTTAAATATTTTTTTTTTTTTTTTGAAAAATCATTTTTTTGAAAACGGTTTTATGAATGAATTTTTTTTTAAATTATGGTTTTAGTTGTATATTATTATATTCTTAAAAATGGCGTACGAAATTTTTTTTCTAAAAAATATCAAGAAATTTTATATAAAAAAAAATTATTTTTTAAGAAAGCCGCACCAACGATTTTTAAAAAAAAATGTATAAATTCACATTTTTTCATGAATTGAGACGGCGTTCTTCATTCTGAGATTAAAACATTTTAAGTACTTGTTTTATCAATTTAAAGAACGTGTTTCATGCTTTTTTTCCATTTTCAAATTTCCACTCTTCAATTTTTTAAATGGATAAATACATTTATATAATTATTAATTACGTGTTTTATATTACACTCAATCTTTTAAATTTGAAGAAACTTTTACTACGTTTTCTAGGACCTTATCACGCAGAAAAAAATTATCGGACTACTTCGTTTCCACTATCACTATCTCTGCTATTTCTTTTACCCTTTATTTATATAGTCTAAGAGCCCACAGCGAATTTTTGGGTGTGAAAGTGAACTGGATCGCACGAAACTTGCTCTTTTTCGTGCGACCCAGTCGTTTATTTTATTTTGGTTCACTTGTGATAGTGGAAACGATGTAGTCCGATAATTTTTTTCTGCGTGATAAGGTCCTAGAAAACATTTTAGCAGCTAGCGAAATTCTCTTTTTGACCTAATATCATACTAAAACTGCTTTAACGTCATCGTTGGTCTAATCAAACTTATTTAAACTTAAGCCTTTTGTCTTGAAAATTTGTCTGTCAAGATTTCATAATCAAACCAACGCATTCATTATAAAACTGTTATGCCACCAAATATGGAGCCCTCAAGACAAGACGAAGAGCCCACTACAAACTTTTGCTGCATTTGTCTGCTGATCCAGCACTGATGCGCCAACACACAATAAATTATCAAAACCTTCCTATGGGACTAATGTTGTATAAAATTATGCAATTATTTTAAGTTTTCCACGCAGGGAATCACTTTTTCTTCTAAGCTTTATATCCCTTGCAGTTAATTTTCCATAATAATAATTATTATTTTCCATAATAATAATAATTATTTTAAGAAAGCAATTAGATTAAACAGACACATCATAGACACGCCTTCGTGTATGGAAAATTGTTTTAAGTGATCATGGAATTTCCCATGGTGGTTATGTTGTTGTTTCTCAGTAATTTCAGCAATAATGTGTTAAATTGTTTGGAAAATGGATTAAAAAGTAAAACTTTAATTTGAAACTATTTTGCAATTTTGTTTTATCTTGCCGGTCAAGTTCAATCATTTTTCTGAGAAACCCAAACCAAAAAAAAAATTCAAGAAAAAATGACTAATATGCGCGGCTAACATTAATGTGCTTATTTTATATTCCGCAAATCTGAACCTTTTATCAAAAAACTATTATTTATGTATATTTTATGTCTTTAAAAAAACCCCATGTATCCGCTATTCACAACCAATAGCGATCTTTGAATTCAAGATGTGAAAGCAGTAAAATATTGGCTTATTGCTTATTTGTTTCCTAATTTTGATAGTGCAATAGATAGTGGCTATCAAAAGCCTATTTCTGTGTTCGTGTTGTTAGTCTCCAGTAATGGAGGGGACTTTACATTTTCTGCCAAATGCGAATGCCCAAGGTGAGGTACACTTATTCATGATAAGAGACAATCTTCCAAAATTTGACACTTTCCTCTTGAACACAAGGGAAGGTAGCTGCAGCTAAAAGAATTACTGTAGCACAAGCTGTCATTAAAATCGCTCAAGGCTGTTTCACAATGCGATGAGAAAACGAGACGTAAGCGTGACGAGATCTCTTCGTAGAATCTCTCTCTTAAAAAAGAATTTTAAATTGTGAAATACTACATAATAAAGCATTACTCGTCGTCTCGTCACGTCGTAAAGTTCGAAAAATTGAAAAAAAGACGCAACGTAACGACGAGAAATACTTCATTATGTATTATTTCGTTGTTTGAAACTCGTTTTAAAGAGAGAACAACTGTGAAGAGATCTCGTCACGCTGACGTCTCGTTTTCTCGTCGCATTGTGAAACAGCCTTCACTCTTGTCGCAAAGAACGTCTACAATGGTGTAGCGCGATTCCCAACTAACTAGCTGGCATTAAAAAGGGAACAGTGTTAAACGATCCCATATATGCGATCTGAAGTGCAACTTGTAGCGAAGTAGAAAAAGCTGCAGCTGCAGCTTAACATTGTAGCGCTGTAGGTATACTGTTTTTTTCGTATATTTGAACTCTGACAGTGCTCAATTATCGCGAACAAACGAAAATTTCGTTCTGCGGTACGATGTTCGATGAGCGAAATCGATAATTGTAGCAGATTATTTGGAGAGATCTCCCCTCTTTTTTCGCACAAATTTAATTGCCTGTACCATTAGTTGTGTGCGGAAAAAAGACATTTGGTCAGACCAACGAAATTCTTACGAAAACCCCTTGAAAGTGATACCGTTTGAAAAACAAAAAACAAACAGAACCGAAATAACAAACACAAACATGAATAGAGGCCAAATGTCACTTTTCCGCACACAAATTATGGTACAAGAAAATTTATTCTTTGCGTAAAAAAGGGGAGGCCCCCCCAAACAATCTGCTACAATTATCAATTTCGCTCATCTTACAGCGTACCGCAGAACGAAAAGCAGAACGAAATTTTTCTTTTGTAATTTCGCTATGTCATTTTTGTATCCAGTTTCGCATCCAGCAGCACACTAGTCTTTAAGGGGCAATAAGCTAGTATTCGATCCCTGGTTATCAACGCAACACTAACACTAACATTAGTGTTCCACCAAAGAGAATTAGATGTATATCCACTTTATTCAAAGACTTCTTAAAATGATAACAGAAATTTCTGGAAATCTCTAGCTCTGGTGGCAATCGGCAAACCGATTGTTTTTTATTTGTTTCGTTTGGATTGATTGATTTTTTGGTTTTTATATGATTATTTTTGTATCTCAATCAATTTGTAATTTAGATTATGAAGCAACAACATTGTTCTATATTTTGTTTAAATATTCAACACTTCTATCAATTTTAGTGAAACGCTGAAAACCTAAAGCTTAAATCTTAAATGTCTTCTAGTTTTTGAAAAAAATTGAAAACCAAATTAAGTTTTATTTAAATTCGACTTCAGTCTTGAAATATTTTGATTAAAACGCGTTTCCCAAAATGGCGCTTAAGTGCACCGTTTCAGTTTATGTTACTCAGGCAGGTGGGTCACCTGCCAATTCCAATCATTAAAAACTGACCGATTTAGTTGTTGATTTATAAAAAATCTTACATCGATTAGAGAAAGATGTCTGTGTACCGTGTGTACGTATTACGTTCAGAAGATTTTTTCGCTGGCGATATCTTGAGAACGAATAGAGATATCGACTTCAAAAACATTTTATTTTACAGATAATAAGGCCATAACGTGAAGAAAGGATTCTCAGAAAAATTTAATTAGCTGTTTTCTTATTATACAGTAATTAAAAAACAAAATGTAAAAAGGCTTGTTTCTCGAATATCTCTAGAAAAAATAATGCTATCGACTTTGGCCTGGTTTTATTCTATGCATAATGATGTAGTGAAAAATTGGTAAGACTTAAAAAAACAATCAACCTAAGTCGTATGAATTTTCATGAAAAACATAGCTTTTTGCCATAATTGATTTTTTTTTTTGTAGATAAATTACAGAGGTATAAATTTTCATAGAGCTTACCTATCAACGAATCAATTATACTTCACCTCACAGAAGAACGGTCCCATGCTAAATATTCATTTGAGACCAAGACCACTGTAACTGTGCATCAGCTAAAACTTTTGAAAGCATTTGATGCCGATGGCGTTAGAGCAACAAACAATATGTAATTTTTTATTTGGTTTTTCCCAATTGCGCCGGTATCAACAGGTAAAAAAGTAATTTTTTTCAAATTCTTAAAATCGGCATATTTTTCTCGTCCATCAGCATCAGCTATATTATTAAGGTGGATGTCTGCCAATGCTTAACCACAATTTCAGAAGTTTGAACTAAACTCGATTTAAAATAAATGCTAAATTAACCGTGTTCAAGCTTCTTGTCACGTAGGTATTAAAACTTTTTTTGGCCTCTCTTTTGCTAAGTCATTCAAACAAACTCTCTAAATAATAAACTCATGAATCAATGTCGAACTATTTTTTACGCCCCACCCACTCCCTCCCCTCTTCTGATATTTTTTTAAAGAATTTCAAAAATATCTATGGTGTGTATTTTTTTCCCCAAATTTAAATTTAATTTAATTCACAGAAATTTGGCGCCAAATTATAAGAAGCACGCGACAATAGTTAAATACCAAAAAGTCTCTCCATTATTCATTGATAAAATGCCAAACTTGTTTCTGTTTTCATTTACGGATACAAACGATTTATGTTAGGATTGTAGATACATATGTAGGTTCAACACAAATCATAAAATTTACAATTTAATAAAAAAATAGTTCACCTAAAAATTAAGCTGTTATAATATAAATGTTGCAAAGCTTTGGCTGATTCCGATGGATGTGACTCACGGCTCACCACCACCGGTGGAGTTTGATTTCATTTCGTTTATTTATTTTGATAAGATGGTGTGAACTGGATAGTCTGGGAGGTGAAATTACAAATTTATTTATTTTTTTTGTTGCTTGTTAAAGAAAAAAAAAATACGCGACTGGTGAGGAAATAAGTTTAAAAAAACATAAAAACTAAATTAAATTCGCACATGTTTGGATCTATCCCCAGGAGGTGGTTTAAGTGGGACAAAAAATCTCATCTTGCGAGCTCTTTTTTTGTTTGAATTATGGCCACCTTTTATTATAAGATGTCAAACAAAGATGTATTTTTTGTTAAACGAAGTTAAAAGCGATACATTTTTGTTTAAAGACAGAATTTTGAAAAGAAAAGATTAAGTACCAAAAAAATGTATTAAAAAAACGTCATTCTTAAAATTGTGCCCGCTAAACTCTGTTTTCCTTTTCCCCTATACTTTTGCTATATTGAAATGTTCCGAAGAAGAAAAAAAAATCAATCGATGTTCGATTAAAAAATCTTTGAATTTGAATCTTGGAAACTTGTAACAACTCTACCTCCCAAACTATAAGTGATTTTATAAACATTTCTCCGATTAGAATAGATCTTGATGTTCATATCTCGTGGTGTTCACTGTTCACCAGGATTTGCAGTTCTGAATAATTATTTCCGGCAGAGGAGGGATTGTTGAAAGCTGAGAAATTAAATCAAAGATTGCCCCCAGTAGCTATGACGTCAAAAAGTTAAGATATCCGGAGGCAGCGATGTATTGTTTTTTTTTGTCGATGATGATGACGTACGAAAAACTATATGCAGGTATCTATAATATCTTGTTTCCAACTTAAACGAGGTGTAAAATTGAAGTGTTAATAAGGGCCCTGGTAATTAATTTTTAAGGTGATTTTTTTCTAGTCATGAAGCGAATTCAATCAAGTATTAGATTGAAATTTTGGACTTTCTCCCCTGAGCGACCAAGGCTTTTATTTTGTTAAATATATACACATATGTATGTATTTGATGTCTAGATGAAGGAAGTATACAAACATCAATAGATCTTGATCTTGGATATGGTCATTATGACTAAGCCTATAGCCATGACTAATTCTGACATCCTATACATAATTGAATTGTCACGCACATAGATGCTTAAAGGTTCATTTAGTCTTGAACTGAAGAAGTTGGCGGAATTTTGCATGGGTATAAAATGTGGGTATCTTATGATCAACAAATAACTCATGAGGTCACCTGGTTTTTACTGAAATCATGGTTCCTTAATCAATGAAAAGAAGAAGAAATTTCTTATAGAAAATATAGAGTAGATATAAAAAAGTCGTTAGATCCGGTAAAAAGTGCTCATGCATGGTTCAGAGCCCTTTCCTAACAGGAGGATATTTTTCCATACATGGTTTGGCAAGTGATTCTAAAACAGTGTTAAAATAATAGGGACATTTTTGAATTATTAAAATTGAGCTTGAATTATTGATATGATTTAATTTTTTATTTTACTTAAATCTGTGCCTACGTTCTGTAACTCTCACATCGGTAAAATTTGTAGAGAAACGATGAAAAATGGATCAAAACTCGTGTAATTTGTTTCACTTTTCATCGTTTCTTAATCAATTTTATCGATGTGAGTTACAGAACGTAGGAATTGGACCCATAGTATCCATTTTCTGTAACTATCGCATCGATAAAAATAGTCGAGAAACAATGAGAATTGAAACGAAACTCACTTTATCGCACGATCGGGTTTCTATAACTTTGACAGGCGATAACTTTATCGACTGGAACATGCGGAATAGAAATGCGTGGAAAATGCGATAATATGGGTTTCTGTATCTTTGAGAATCGTTAACTTTTTCATTTTAAACGTCAAAATTTATCACTTGCAAAATAGTAGGTGATAACTAAATCATTGGGGTGATTGAAGTGGTTTTCAGTTTAAATTAAGTCCTCTTTGTGATTTTTGGAAACCCTTTCCAATTCGACCAAAGATCAAAAAAAAAAATCTTTAGTCGAATTGGAAATGGTTTCCAAAAATCACAAAAAGGAATTGATTAAAAATAAAAACCAATAAATCACCCCAATTAAGCAAGTACTTTTAAAATGAAACCATTTTTTAGGTATAACACCTACAAGAATTTCGTATGAATTTTTCTTGAAATTCTCGTAAGTTTTACCTAAAAAATGGTCTTATTTTTAAAGTACTTGCTCAATTGGGGTAATTGAAACGGTTTTAATTAAGTCCTTTTTGTTATTTTTGGAAAACGTTTCCAATTCGACCAAAAATACAAAAGTAATTTCGGTACTTTTTCGATTTTCAAGCAAATGCCGAATTTACTTTTGTCCAGGCGAATTCGGATTGAAGACATAAAGGATTGTAAATATTGTTCATTTCATGGTTCGGTGTAGCATGGATTTTGATTGTGTATGAAAGGAATTGCACCCTGACCCATTCTATTTACTGAGCCTTTTGTTGTTCCTGACGCATTTGCATTTCACGTTTTTGCTCTTGAATTCGCTGCAAGGCCGCAATTGTGTTTAATGTTGTAAATATTCTTGTTTCTTTTTTCGCATTATTTCCAATTTCTGTGTCATTTGAATTTGACGTAACCGTTCTTGTTCTTCGACAATACGACGAAGTTTTTCGACATACTCTTGTCTGAGGACATCGAGAGTAGCACAAGCTTTCCTCTGAGCTAATTCAATTTTCACAAAAAATAAAACTTCCAAGATTTTCTTGTGTACCAAACCACTAACCTGTTGGAGCTGATGTTCGTGAGGTTATTTGGTTCAGTGGTGAAGGATCTCTTGAAATCCATCTTCTTCATCCACAAAGAATTTTTCTGAATAATCCGCCAATTGAGGTGCGACGCGACGATGAGTTAGGCCATCTTGAACGTTGTTTCGTGCTTGACTGCGATGACAGGGAAGCATACTATTAACAAAACAATAAAATAATCAAAAAAAAATTAATAAATAGAATAAACAAAACTTAGAAAAATTGCTTTCCTTGGTTTGTTTTGTTTTTTTAAATGTCAATATGACAGTTCATCTTATCGCCTTCCAATGGAAATTCCAGTCGAAAGTTGAAGTTATCGCATCGAGTTACAGAAACGCTCGAAAACTCAGAATTCACATTTTTTTTATTTCCAATACTTTTCCTTTTAATAAATATTTTTTTTTTCGCGATAGATATAACCACAATATTTTTTCCGACCCAAAAAGTTGTTTTTTTTTTTTTTTTTCTTCATACAACTTGAAACGTCAAAAGTGCTGTACGTGAAAAGTTAAAAGTTGGTGAACTCTTCCGGCTGCAGCTACCTATGCGGCTTCGTTCCGTTGTGTTCGCAACATTGAATTTGTGTGTATTCAATATTTTGACAGCTATTCCAGCTTCGGCTCCGTCTCCGTCTCCGTCTCCATTCGGTTCAGGCAGTAAACGATCATCGTTTGACGATCGTTCTCTTTATGTTTCCCTACAACAGATGTAATAGAAAGAAAAATCGCGGAAACACTAATCTTTTTATCGTTTGATCGTTTTGTTCTTACATGATCTGGGCGCTATTTGTTCGGCAATTTATAAGATTGCCTTCTTTCGACAATTTGACAATCGTCACTTGATTTCAATCACCTCTGGCAAAGGCTCATTAAGGTTACGTTTGCAATGCATGCATTTACTGACAAACAATAATTCTTCTGATGTAGGTACACGTCAGAACTTAAAAAAACTGCATCCAGTTGTTATGAAAACTTTTACATTGTGTGCGTTTAGTTCGTCAGAATCCTCACAAGATCGTCAGAATAGATAATGTATAAAAAGGCGTTTATTGGAATTTCAAGAAATTTACAGTAATCTATCGTTTTGGATGAAAACTCCTGAAGATTTCGTCAGAAGATTTGTTCGTCATTATAAATCATTCAATGTTAACCTTTTGTCATGAGTTATCTATCAATCAATCGATACGTGTCAATAACTCTGCCTAATCAAGGACACCTTGGAAAAATTCCGCGGGAATTTAATCAGTGCCAACTACTTTGTTCTTCTTGTTCTTGAGAGTTTTTATTACGATTGTGTTATCTTTGTTTTGCTAAGGGGTTGTTAAAATTCAGGAATCGGTTACTTTAGAATTCAGATGCTCTATTTTGGTTTCGGATATCGATTTTAAGATGTGGAAGATACGTCACTGTTTCGTTTCTAAGTTGCAGCCTTCAGTACTAACTACTACTTCTAATCATGACTACAGACGCACCCAAAATACTTTCGATATTAATCAATTGTAAGCTACATATGTATCAAACTTTTGTTTTTTTCAAATAAATTTTTTTAAAAGAAATTAACATTCTTGATACTTTCTCGTAGATAAAGCTTTCATAGCTGCATCTTCATCTAGAATTCATTCATCATCCATTAGCATCTTCCTATATTTGTACATGCTGATGGGATGTTCTGATGCATTCTTCAAATATTTTATTTTAATTTTTCAAAAACAATAAACTGGCCTGGCAATGAGATTAGGTACTGATGCGGTGTTGTATTGTTTACACCAAGCAACGTAATTGGCTAACGTAGACAAAGTCAATTAATCAAGACACACTGTTTAGTGTAAAAACGAAATACCAAATATCGCGAAAGGTGTATTTTCGGAAATGATTAGGTTTTAATTTTTTTTTTCGTTGGGTAAGAAAAATTATAAATAAAGACCAGTAGTCTGGTCATACTTTCATTATACGTATTTAAAATTTATAAAAGTAAAAATTATATTGATTAACACTACCATTAGATTTATTAAAAATTGTGTGATGGGTTGTGATGGTCAGGGCTGCCGTATGGGAGTATTTCAGAGGATTAGAGGGGAGTATTTCGTGTTTATGTGGATTACGCGAAAAAAAGCATTTACACTTGCGCTTTGTGAATTCCGTTTCCCATTTTGTATTGACAAAAAATACTAAGCCAATAGAGATAGAGAGAGAATAGACATTAGATACATTTGCCAATATTAGAATTCACTAGCAGATCCTATTGGTTGGTTTATCGTTGTTTGTAAAGAAATAAAATATTATAAAAATGCCTTAATATGCAATGCTGTGTAATTTGGAATGAAATTAACAAAAACATTGCGTAAAAAATTAAACTTTAATTTTCTTTTTGTCAGCTGTTTTATTCTTTGACAGAAAATATTACCTATCCGGTTTTTTCGTTCGAAAACATACCAGACACTAACCTATCTTAGATTGCCAACCAAACATTCAGTTCACAGTTCAGACTTATAAGAATGAATACAAACAGGCCGTTTAAATAATGCAGCAGATGGAATCGGAGATGCCATCTTTAATTTTGTTTTACCTCCACAGTTATTAATGAATTTTTGTAAATGTTTTGGATATTTTGGAGGGGAGTAAAATTATAGTAAATGCCAGGGGAGTACGAATACTCCCTTAGTACTCACTTCGGCAGCCCTGGGGCTGGTTTCAACACACAAGCTTGCTCGAACTGGGCTCTATTACACCAACAACTTATTACTAATCACTTAGAAAATAATCATCGTTGGATACCTGTCAAAAAAGATAAAAATGCTTGAAGAAGCCATTTTGTCTATTGTCTGATTGTGAAATTCGATAGTGTGCATATGTAAAGGACTATGGGAATTTTGGGCCCATTTTTCAACATTGCTCAACAATGATAAAACTTATGTCATATGAAAGCTAATAGAGAGTACTTTATTTTATTACATGGTGGCTTTATTGAAATCGAGCGTGAACATTATGCTTTCGCGCATTTTATAAAAAAAAAAAGTATTCAAACTGGAAAAATTTTATAAAAAAAATGGCAAAACTTACTAAAAATTTTTTTACCAGTTTTGAAAGCCAGAAATCTGTTCTTTCATTAATTTTTTAAATCAACTTATTTCTGCTTATAGTTTTCGAAACAATTAATTCTAACTAAAAAATTTTGAAAAACGAAAAATTAGATACAAATTTTTTTACAATTTAAAATACAAAACTTTTACGGCCATATTATTGACTTTCTTCAGAGCTAGTTTTAAGGAAAAACTAGTTCTATAGGGTCATCGAGTTTTCAGTTTATCAAAAACAATTATTGAATTGAGTTAGATGTCAAAATATGTTTGAATATTTTGATTTAGATGTCAAAGTAATAAAAGTTTGTGAAAAATTAAAACTCGAAACCCGTATAGAACTAGTTTTTTGGTAAAACTAGCTCTTAAGAAAGTCAAAAATATAGCCGTAAGAGGTTGTTAATACAAAAGCCAATTTTGAACCTAGTATTTAAAATTGTGAACAAAAATCAATATGTATTCAATTTTTTGTTTTTTTTTTTACTTTTTTAAGTTGGAAGTAATTTTTTTCGAAAACTATAAAACAGAAATAAGTTGATTTAAAAAATTAATGAAAAAAAGACTTCTGGCTTTCAAAAAGTAAGTGTTGCCATTTTTTTAAATATTTTTTTTTTCATTTTATAAATACTTCTTTTTATAAGATGCGCCAAACACCATTTTTGCGTTCGATTTCGACTAAGCCGCCATTGAATAAAATAAAGTACTCTCCATAAGCTTTAATTTAATATAATTTTCATCACTGAACAATGTTAAAAGTGGGCTTAAAGTCCATACAAAAGTGTCCATGGTCCTTTGGATGGAAAGACATTTTTTTTTTTTCATTTTCGATTAAAGTGAGCGAAACTGTCAGAAAATCCAATCGGATTCAGATGCAAAAACATTATTCACAAAAGTTCATCAATAAATCGTAAAAAATCTAATGTAAGAATTATTGTTGTCTGTAGTGGAGAATGGTCACAATTTTTTACCGCAGCACGAAGTGACAAAATCTCATATCGAACTCCTTAGTATATGTACAGTATGATACGTAGACGGTGTGTGACAGAAAGCTAGAGCGTGTGGGCTAAGTCGCGACAAGAAAAAATCAAATAGGAGGAGGTCTAGAAAATTGCCCCTCCCGCTTTAACGATGGGAAATAGAACCACCTAATACTATACCATTTTTTTTTTGTCTCGTCTCAACTCTAGCTTTTTGTCACACCGTATAAATTAAAATATATTTTTATTGTAAACCCTAACTTTATCATCTCGGTTATAGAAATCGGAATACACAATTAACGAGTCAGTACTCTTAAATAGTTTCATTTGAAAATTGACATGAAAAAATATCTCAAAAATAATTTAAATTCCTCATATAAACTATCAATCAATCAATATGATAATTTGAGTCGATAACACAGTTTGTATTCTTACAATTTTAGTCTAAATAAAATTGGTATAGTTTTAGGGAGTATAAACGAACAGACACTGACATGAGTTTCTTTCTATTTTCATGTGTCATGTGTTTTTGAATTTTTTAATTGTCCGTCAAATTTTTAAGTTTTAATTTTAAAAATAATTTAGATTTATTTTATTAGTATCACAACATTTATTTTTTTACTATTAAAGCGATGTATTTCGGATTTTATATAAATAAATGTTTTTAATTAAATAAATCTAAATTATTTTTAAAATTAAAACCTAAACATTTTTTATTTTATTTTTATATACACTGACAGACAAAATAAAGTGCAAAAGTATTAGATTAATTTTCAAACTACCGCTATTTAAAAGCAAAGAGTGTTTATCATTCCATTTCATGTTCTGACGTCACATATTCTCAGTTGCTTACTCTTAAAAAAAAAAAAACAATCCATTTTTATGTCTAATTACTATTAGTTGCGGTATTTTTGGAGCATATACAATTTAACTCGCGACAAAATAAAGTGCATTTTTATTATTCCCTGCCAAAAAGTTTTAAGTTTTAAAGAAAAATATTTACAATTGATAAAATATAAAAAGGTAGAAGCAAAAGATCCAATTTATAATAATTTCCGTGTTAAATTTTATTTTTATTACTTAAAGCTTAAGTATGAAACCGTTAACATCTGAAGTGAAGGAATTGCTTGTTTTGGACCGTCAACGGGGCTTTATGTTCCATAAACTGGCAGAAAAATATAGATTATCCATTTCTATGGTAAGAAAAATCTGCCTCAATTTCTTTGAACGAGGAACTGTTGCTAGTTTTAAAAGTTCTTGCGGAAGGAAGCGGAAGACAACTGCAGTTGATGACCGCAGAATTAAAATTCAGGCTAGAAAGAACCCTTTATCTTCCGCCAGAAATATTAAAGAAGAATTGCAGTTAAATATAACAGCAAGGACAGTACAAAGGCGACTCCATGAAAGCGGTTTAAAAAACTTTTTTGCAAAGAAAAAGCCGTTACTCCGTTCAGTTAATATTCAAAAACGGTTAGCTTTCGCTAGAAAGTTTTTAGTGAAGCCACAATCGTTCTGGGAAAACATTATTTGGTCTGACGAGTCCAAATTTGAATTAAAAAACTGTAAGGGAAGAAAGCGAGTTTGGTGCAAGCAATCCGAAAGACTCAGCCATAGGTGTTTACAAAAAACGGTGAAGCATGGAGGTGGGTCACTTATAGTTTGGGGATGTTTTTCTTTTAGTGGCGTTGGAAATATTGTCAAAATTGGAACCAAAATGACGGGTTCTAGTTACGTGAACATTGTTAGGGAAAATTTAGCTTCTTCTGCTTCTAGAATGTCTTTGGAAAGTTATATTTTTCAACAAGATAACGATCCAAAGCATACAAGCAGAGTAGCTAAGCAGTTTTTTTTACCGAAAATAATGTTGACGTACTAGAATGGCCAACCCAATCTCCCGACTTAAACCCTATTGAGCACCTTTGGTCCATTTTGGATGAAAGGATTCCCTTAGATCAACGTCGCAATTTACAATCTTTTTGGGAAAGCCTCCAAAATGAATGGGAGAGAATTCCAGATCAAATCTTGAAGAACCTGGTTAGCAGCATGCCCAAACGTCTTGCTGCAGTTATTCAAAATAAAGGAGGAGCCACTACCTATTAACATTTTTCTTTTCTGAAACTGAATTCCTATTTTACGTGATGATCTTTCGAATTTGCACTTTATTTTGTCTCTTCTATTTTCTTTGAATATTGCTATTTTATTTAATTTCTAACCTACATTTTGTATATAACTTTAAACAATTACTTTTGTGGACGTAAGATAATCTGAAAAATATGAATAAATTATTTTTTTTAAGAAAAATAAATCAGAACATATCATATTAAATAAAATATTATTGAAAATAATTTTTGCACTTTTTTTTGTCTGACAGTGTATTAAAATACCGAACATTTTAAGATAGTTTAAGATTTTGTTTTTGACAACAACTCAAACCTACCTGGATAGCTTTGGATAGTTAGCTGAACGCGACCAGTCTCTTTACAAAAAATAACTTTGGTGTTGTTAAAACGTCAAAATTAGAAAATTCAACTTACAATTTTTTGTTTTTCTACATTTAAAAGCATTTTTTTTTAATTATACATGCATTTTATTCATATTTACTAATAACTATACATTAAATTTATTTATTTTATAGAACACCTGTGAGATTTGAAATTTCGGTAAGTGAATTAGCTGAAGCACTTTTTAATTCAAAATTTGATTTTTCTTAAATAAATATTTTTAATATATTTTGGCAATTTTAGAGTTGAATTCTTTTTTAAGCTATTTTTAGATTTTTAATTCAAAGTAAATATTAATTTAGTTATGATTTCGTGTGGGTGAGATATCTTTCTTTCGGGACATGATTGGTGACTTCTTAGGTGATGTCTTAACCAAAGTTTGTAGGGCAACTTCATTTTCGGGTGAAGGTGATGATCCCGCACCACTTCCAGAATTTCTGCGTGATGTTGATGGTCGAACATTAGTGTCTAAGTGACGAAATCTGAAAAAACACAACATGTTGTTAATAATTATTCAAATATTGAATTAAAAAAAACTGCTAAAACTTCGTCGGAAAAATTAAACTAACCTTAAACCGACATTCATTTTCGAACCATCATCCGAACTGTTATTAAAAAGAAAAGCCAATGGCCAACTTATCCACGTGCTTTGATGTTGATCGGATGGTATTTGAATAATCGGTGTTCCATCTACAACTGGTGACATCATTTCCAATGAGAGTTTAGGACTACCAGTTTTATTTATAGCCGGATTATAGATTTTCGGATCACTGACCATTCGAACAAAGAATGAACGTTTCTGAGCCAATGATTTGTTCTTCTTTTTGTTGATAATTTCGGATATTTCATCGTGTTGTTCCTTCTCTAAGAGTTCAGTTGCAAAGTCAACTATAATATCCCATGCATAATCGATGTCTTCGTCGGTAGCATTTTGAGCTACTGCACAAAATCGAATTATGTATTTTTCATTAACACAAGCTGGTACCATGTGTAATTTTCCCGATTCGTTAATAATGCTGAGAAGTTTCTCATTTAGTTTATCGGTACCAACTAATCGAAAGCAAACCAAACCGAGCTGAAATTGAAAAATACAAATATTGTTTCATTTATTTTTAATTTACATATTTATTAATTTGCAAAAAATGATTTTCTAGCTCAGAAAAACTGTTTTTTTTTTTAGATTTTTTTTTTACACATTTATGTTACGTTTGTGACACATAATGTTGTCGTGCAATTGCAATGTTTTCTCTTCTTCCAAATATTTAAAAAAAGAAAACTTAAAAGACATTACATGACAAAATTTAATTTGTCACAACTAATTAAAGAATAATAATGGCAAATTATATTCGTCAACACAATCTTTTGTCGATGAAACAACGTAAATTTTGTTAAGCTTTTTGGTGTGCTGAACTCGAATCTGAATTCAGAAATATTCTATCGCATCACGTTTTTGAGATATCCCCGTTTTTTTTTTCGCTGTTTTGGAGGTTATGTTATAACAAAAGGTAATTTGTTTAAATTTGTTAAATTTCAAATCAATCCATTCGTTCTCCCGAACCGAATGAACAAATTCGTAAAAGTCAATTAAAGAAACAAATTCGGTGGTTCATAAACATTGTGAAATTTTCATCAAATAGGAAAGAAAAGAACTATTTCTGTTCACCTTTTTAGTTATGATACTGATAAGAGTTGTAAAGAAAAAAAAACATTTTTTCGAAAAAAAAATTGAATAATTTTTTCAAAATCTTTGCTATAATTTTTTTTTTGACAAGAGTGTTTGTTTCCCTTTTAAATCTTATCAGTATTGTAACTAATGCAAAACTGTGAAAAAAGTGTACAGAAATTGTTGGTTTCTTTCCCATTTTGGTGACAATTTCACAATAATTATGAGCCACCCAATTTGTTCCTTAAATTGGTTTTCACGACTTTGTTCATTCCATACGGGAAAACGGTTCAATGGATCGATTTGAAATTTTACAAAAATGTTGGTGGTCGTTGTTTCTATAAAATGTCTTACCAAATTAAGTCATGTAGTCAATATTTGTAAAGCAGTAAAAAATTTACAAAAAGTCTTTAAAAAGTCGTTTTTTTTTTTACATTTTCTTAAAGGAACGGTGAGGAGCCAAAAAAAAAATCCTTTTAAATTTTTGAAAAAATCTTGTAGAAAATTAATTCCAATTTTTAAAACTACCCTTAAATTTCCCGTGTCGTCATTCCCTGCGATATTGGTAGTCAAAGTTAAAAGTCTGTTTTTTTTCATTCAAGGCCAGTAGGCCTATTCCAGAAAGCGCGGCGGATCGGATTAAAAGCGATAACTCAATTTCGACCATCTTCGCTTTGGGTTATTCTCAAAAGCGAACAAGGGCGACAACGATCCTTCCAGTTTCTCTCACTTTATGCTCAAATTTTCCAGGCCACTCCCATTTTTACTTCCACTCTTCACAATTAATGTCAGTTTTTTCCAAAAATTTGACAGTAAAGTAACAGTATGTAGCTGTTTGCCGTCCAAAGAAGTTGTTTTTTTTTTTTTGTGCATATTTGTAATTTTGCAATGTTGTTGCTCTTAACAAAAAAAAAAAAAAAAAATAAAAACATTTTGATGGAATAGTGTATTTTTATTTGCCGAAATTGAAGAAGACACATAATTATTTGCAAATTATTTATGTATTTACATTTTCTTTCAATCCGCCACCTAGACACCTATCGCTTTTAAACCCAAAATGACATGTAGTGAGAACTTTCGCTTTAGCATGAAAAGCGAATCGCTTTTGAGAATAGAAAAATGCAAATCCGCCATCAAAAGCGATCCGCCGCGCATTTGAGAATAACCCCCCAGATAGTCTTCTGAAAAAAAATTGTAGAATGACGAAAAAAGACGACCTTAAAGCTGAATAAACAAGTTATCGAAACAAAACATTAAATTGGCTCAAAAGAAATTTTCAAAGAAAATGACAATGTTCAAAAATAAATTAAAAAAACTAAAATTTTCGGCTCGTGCTCCTTCTTATGATTGCGCAGTAACGGTACCTTAAAAAAGCAATTGCTGAATACAAAAAATATAAAGCTTCAGAATGCTTTTTGTTTCATCTCAATGCGACCATTTTTCACAGAGATACAGCTCTTCAAAAAACACTAAAAATAAAAGTGATTTTATTTTTGTTCCCTTAATTTTTTTTTTGACAAGTGTAAAATTGCCAGTTTTTGGTGGCTCGGAGAAATCCTTCAAATCGGCTGAACTGGTAAGTTTATTATTAATTAATTTTTCCCACCCAAAAATGTTTGTTTATCAATATACTCAAAACAACTTCAACTGATATAAGCTGTCTTCAGTTTTCTTTCGCACGCACCAACACAATCTTTGTTTTTTTATAATTTTTTCAAGCCAAATGATTTTGTTTCTGTTTTAATATGATGGTCCTTTTAATGCAGTACTCATCAACCCTCATCATGACAAAATGTTTGAAAATTAGATACAAACAAAAAATATGTAAATGAGTATTTTTTCAGATTTCAGACCATATCTGCTCGTACCTACCCAAATTTATGAAATTTTAATAATTTAATATGTGAAAAAAAACAAATAAATTTCGTATCATTTAGCACATCCAAAGTACATTTATTAATATACTATTTGATATATTGACGATGAACTTTAAACACCATGATGAACACATTTTCACACCTAATCAGAAGATAAAAATTGACTATGAGCTTGAGCATCCAAGTGAGACGCATAATTTATCAGTAGTTCATTAGCAATGTTTATTTATTTTGTTTGTCAGCATTTTTTGAATTCTTTTCAAAAGTTAGACGTAAAAGTTCTATATAAAATTATTCAGTGGTAAAAATCTTAAACTAGGTAACCATAAATCTCTACTTTAAGGCATAGAACATGAGTTTGGCTGATGGTCAAAATGTATTTCCTATGGGAGGGTGGCATTTTTTAGGAGCAATTCAACAGGCTATTGCTCATGGTTGACGAGTGTTGTTGACAAAGAAGAAAACTTATGTAAAAGATATACCTTTTTTGTAAATATATTTATAACTAACAGGTGTTTTTTTAATGTGAATGTAAAAGTTGTAGCTTATCCAGTTCTACTTATAGAGTACCTAAATTTAGTCAAAAAAGTATGTTTTGTTTTTATTTATTTCGATTTCATCTTTATAAAATGACCAGGGGCCTATTTCACCAAACACTTTTCACTTTGCAACTTTGCAAAAAAATAATTTCCTGCAAAGTAAAAGTGCGAAGTGTTTCACAAAATTTGCAAAGTGAAAAGACTTTTCACTTTTCATTTTTTCAGACAATTTTTGAAAAGTGAAAAGTAAAAATGTTTCACCAATTTAAAAAAGAACTTTGCATTTAAATTCGTATTTTGCAAAGTTGCAAAGTAAAACTTGATCTTGATCTTGATCTTGAACAATATATCAATCGTATTAATTATGCATTAAAAAAAAAAAAAAACAAAAAAAAAACAAAAATCACTGACATTGACCTCTGTTAAATCTCTGTTCTGCAGAATTTGTCCTTAGTGGGGTTATTAACAATGCATTAGAGAATAGTCGATATCCTCATTGGAACTTAAAAATCGTCGTACATCGGATAAATTTCAGATGCTTCTATCTGTTTCATAACCTCGATTTTTGTATTGCACCAGCTGCACTGCAGATGATATTTTCAAACATACGACATAAGCAAACTGCATTGTACGCTACCTGCCCAGCTTACTTACAGCATATATAAACTATAAATACCGATCTGGGCCACCAACCATCAAAGCATGCTTTCTATACCTGCTGACATAATGTTGTTTTCATTATGGGTGAATTTTACCGTCAATTCATCCCGCTACTAAAAGAAATCCTCCAAGAGAATTTTGTGTCCAACAAATAGTGTGTTGCACAAATGCAACACGTGATATTGGGCTTCATTACCGGCCCAATGTTATGCACACAAAAGTTGTTGGAAGTGACTTTAACCCATATTCTTTTGACTGCCTAATTGTAGTTTATTTCCAATTTAAAAAAGAAAAACTCTTTTTTTGAACAATTATTTCCCATATCAAAAGATAATTCTTAACTACTCTTTGATCACTTTTATTTACTTCTTCGTTCTCAAAATGGTTATTTTTTTTTTATTATTATTTTCCGAAAAAACGCTAATTTGGAAATGAAAATTTCTCTTTACATATTACTGAAAAACTTTTCAAAATTCTAAATATAATTTGCAAAGTTGATTTGTTTGGTTAAATGAAAAGTACAATATTTTTTCAAATTAAAAAAACTTTTCACTTTGCAAAAAGAACTTTTCACTTTGCAAATTTGCATTTGGTGAAACGTAATTTGCAAAGAGGAAACTTTTCATTTCAATAATTTCCTCTTTGCAAATTTGCGTTTAATGAAACGAAAATTGCAAAGTAAAAATGAAAAGTGTTTGGTGATATAGGCCCCAGGTAAAGACAATGAAAAAAATCTGCAAAAGTTTAGCCTGCTTTTTGAAAATCGATAACCACATTGATGGCGAACTCAATTGCCACTCTAGTACGAAATTTGCCCCTGCCTTAAAATTTTATAGCTTTATGATGATGGCTATTGATACAATTTTGATGTTGCAACTTGCAGTAAGTTTCCTTCTCGCATTTAAAAAATATCTCGAGCAGTGGAAAGTCCAAACTAAAGCCTAATTACGTCCGTATATTAGGTTATGTATAATTTTGATAAAACCAATTACCTACGAGGATTATCGTTCATTATCATTACACACAAGAAGGCCTATCAAGTTTTTCGTTTTTGATCGGATATTGTTTTGATGTGAAAAATTCATCGGAACTTTGAAGCTAATATTCTATTTAACTCTGTTGCTCCGGCAGTCATGCGAATTATTTTATTACTTAATTATACTGCACTGAAACTGAGTGCTACTTTTATGGTTGTCATCAAATCAAAACTAAACAGAACTATTGAATCGTTTCAAAACTAGTTATTTACTAGCAAAATAGTTCTATAGAAGGTATACGAGTCAGCGTTGCCACAAAGAACAAATTATTGAGGGCCATTTCCTTAAAGTGCGGGCCACAATCCGTCAGAGAAATTTTTTTTAAATATGTATGTATACCTAATCTATTAAAAACTTTTTTATTTTCTTTTGTCGCAAATAGTTTGGAAAACAGAGTTTGTATTAGCTTTGTTTGTGTACTGTCCAAAACCGAAAAAACAAACACAATTTATTTTTTAGAACAATGAAGTATTTTCGCTGAAAATTTGAAGAAATTCGTAGATTTCGACAGTAGGCGAACAAAGCTTTTATTATTAATTATTTTTTATAGAATATTTGTTTTCTAATTTAGAGAGAAACATCTGAGCGCTCAAAGATTTTTTAAGGGGGCATAAAATCTCACATAAGAGCTAAGATTTTTTTTTCGGAGATTTCGGCTACAAAAATGTTTGTATTTTTTAAACATGTAAAAATTTGTTCAGCAATTTAAACCTACACTGATTTTGGCTGATTAACTGGTGTTTAGTATACATGATATGATATGATAAAAGCCAATAACATGCTTGAACCAGCGTTATTGAACCTCAGATAATGCATTGAAATTGGTGGATTTAAACTTTAAATTTTGAAGTCTAATCTAAACCACGGTTGTTGTACATCTGGATCTTGGTCAAAACGGCTACAGCTACTACTGCAGCTACATTGTAATCTGCTGGTGGTCTACAAATTAATAACAAAGCATTAAATAAATATAAAACAAAGATGGAATAAACCTGAAATTTTGTTTCCAGATGTTCGAAACACGAGAATTTTTCGCTTGAGTTTTATTTTTTTTTTTAAATTGATCAGCCTTATTGTGAGTTTCATCCGAAAAATATTTATTAGAATTTTAAAAGCTATTGTGAGTTTTACCCCGCCTGGAAAAAGAATCTAGTTTTCAATGAGGCCCTGAAAAGTTTTTCATAGTTACTAACAAGGGTCTAGCAAGGGTTACAATAGGCATTTGCTAGGCTCTCTCTAGTTATGAACCTTTTTGCCTCGACAGTTAAATCCTGTCTAAGCCCTGACCAGTTCCAATTAATACCAGAAAATAAATTAAATGATTGGTATGAGAATGGGTAACATGACGATGGTCATAGCCTATATTATAAAGTTATAAACTTTGTTGGTTTGTATGTAGGGGGTATAGTCTTGAACTACTGAACCGACTCTATACATATCTTTGTCTCCATGTTGTGTATGTATAATGAAATAAAAATAAAAATTAGATTATTAAAATATAATTTAATTTTATTATTATAAAGTAAACTTTGAAATTATCACAACATTAATTATTAATTATATAAATTATAAAAGCGACGCGTTTCTGATATGTTAATCCATCTTCGGGCTTCAATTTGTTGAACTATGGTGTTAATTAGCCAAGTATATTTGTCTATACATTCCAAAAACATGAAATTCTTAGACTTGATAGAGATATGGTCCTTTTTATAATAATAAAATAACTATAAAATTATAATGAGAGCTTGTGGAGCGAAAGCTTGGAAAACGACGAAGGACAATAAGGTTAATTTACGAAAAAATGAATATTGTTATTAGAGTTTAAAACGATCCTTATTTTATTAATTTTCATAAAATGTTTTCACTAGTTAGTTACTAGCTAGAGCTTCATCAGCACTTAACTTAATAAATATTCTCAGCGAGGCACTTAAGGGGGTCTGTCATATTTTCCTCGTCTAGATTTTTCTTACCGAAAACTACCCAGGGCCTTGTCTAAACTAGCCAAAAACTTGCAATTTTTCCATCCGGGACCCGAACGAAATTAACGTTTTCCGCGAAAACCTACTTAAAATTTGTGAAAATTTAAGCTGTCAATGGTTTTATATTCTGATATTTTGCCTGCACTTAATGTTCACAAAAAGGAACATTTTCGGAACATGAAATATTTTTCGGTTGAAACTCACAATAAGGCATCTTTTCTTGTGAAAGGATTCCGCCTCCGTCAAGTTTACAGTAAGCGCTCAATGATTTTTTTTTGTAGGGTAAACTCCCGATGAACACAAAATCGGAGATCGGTTTTCTATTTGCGATAGTTTTGAAACCTATTATTCACTCAATATATCTAGATTAAAACTTAAATCTGGATGTAAATCATACAAATTCAATGAAAATTCATCTGGATTTATGTTTAAATCTAGATGTATCGAGTGAATAATATGGCGGTAAAATTCGATATACATATTTAAACTAATTAAAGGTAAGCCTCGAAACTCAAGAAACCAATTTTTTTTTAAAATATGTTTTTATAAAAAAAATTAAATAAAAAGATATGAGACACCGCTAATGAGGTAATGCCAATTTTACAGACGTGTTCACACCTAAAATGAAAGGTCCCGCGTTCGGGTGGCAGTTCGATAGACTTTCTGAGATATCTTATAGTATCCGATGTGTTTTTGAACGACCAAAGACGAATAGGTATCATTTTCTGTGAAACGTCAAAATAGCTGACAAAGAAATGAAAAAGAAACTTTAATTTTTTAAGCGGCTGTTTGGTTAATGTCATCATTCTAAATTACGCTGATTAGGTATTTTCATTTTAATGATATTACTATGTATAATATTTTAATCCTTATTTCGTGGCTTTCTCTTCTCTCCAAAAGATGTCGGAAATAAAGTTTCCTCGTGTGAATGGGGTCTAACAAATTCCCAAATTAGTGGCGAGAAAGGCTGATCAAAAGGAAAAAATGTTTTACTACAGGACAGCATCTTGAAAATGTCAAAACTTTGATATTTCCAGCTGTATTTGATTGAATTTGAAAGCTAGTAACTGAATCATTTCTCCTAGTAATTTCTGTGTGGGGTACGTTCAGAAGACATAAGGAACTTGAAGGCAAGGCAAGTTTCTAGTTTCTGATTTGTCAGCTGTCTAAAATATGTATTCCATTTATTCATTCCAATAAAGGAAGGTGATTGGAAAGCTAGTCGAGAAATATCGCCCTTCATTTGAAGTCAAGTGTATTTGTTTCAGAATATCAGCTGATTATATTTTTTCAATAAACAAAATCTGAACTCTATTCTTCCGTGACTTGTGTTTTTTTTTACATTTATCTTAACGTTTTAGGCGAAGGGGTTATTTATCATTGGTATAAGAAATGTTTAAAAATTATATTACGAAATTCATTAATTTGTGCCTTGTTTGGCTGATTCGCAGATTAAAATATTATTCAAATTATTTTATTTCTATCAACGAAAGGTAAATGGTTTAAAGTTTGAAGTTTTGCATTAAATGATCTCCTTAAGTTCATTATGTCAAATTTCTTTCAACAAAAAATTCGACTTTTTTTCTAAACAGAATCGATTTTTTTTCTTTCAATACAAGGAATTTGTCCAGAAAATCGATTTTGTTTCTTCTAAAAAGATCGAATTTTTTGTTGAAAAGAATTCGACATTAGTCAAATTAGCGTTCAACTAACGTAATACTGCATATAAAGTCCAATGTGTCTTCCGAAAGTACCCAGATATTATATTAAAGTTCTATATTGTCTTGTTACTCGTTTCAATTCAACTACATAAATAAACTTTCGTTATTCATCAAAATAAAAAATTCATCTATTTTAAAATTCCTACCTAAAATTGATATAGTTTCTTACAATATAACAAATTATTACTATTCACGAGCCCACGAATCATAATTCCAGGAAATGTACAGACACATCAGAAGCCGGTTTCTATAACCACAGACAACATTCCTCTATTTAAGATATGACCCCAAATACTTTCCATCATCTTATAAATGTATGGAACTATTGACTTAATTTTATCATTACAATTCAAAACAAACACTTATCCACATAAAGAAGTCCCCCTCAAGCATCACTTCAAAAATTCAATCTTCGTTTAAAAAAAAATAATAATAATAATAAATACGTACGTACCTTGACTTGATTGCAGATCTCGAATCGATCGTCTTTAAGTACGTGCTGTTCGAACCGCTTCGCTAAATGTATGTGATGTCGAATATACTTTTGGAGCCCGGATATTCCATAATTTCTCAAAACAAACCTGCAGCCCAATCCAATCGACGGTGTCGAAATCACAAATTAATAATACCCATAAACCTATAACAAAACAATTAATAAATAATAACATACCAAAGTTTCAGCGATCGAAATCGACGACTTAGTGGAACTCCCCAGTGACGATAATCGATGGCAGCATCCGAATAGCCGTGTTGTAAGTATAGGGGATCCACAACTAGAGCTGATGTCAAACGTATGCGGTCACGCACCCACAATAGTGAGCAATCAAAGTTCGTCAACATCCATTTGTTAGGGTTTGTGTTGAATGAATCTGCATACTCGATGCCCTACAAACATCAATTTACAAGATAGAAAAATATATGAAAATAGTTGTGTGTGTAGATACTTATTGCTAAGTGTGGCATCATACATTACAGACTTTGGCAAAATTATTCGGACGTTGTTATTTTCTGTGCCATGGTCCAACAACGGCATCTTATAGCCTATTTACACCGGAACGAAATCTAGATTTCGAGCAAAAAGCACTAAATCTTATCAAAATCAACAAGATTTCCCATGCATTTTCAGATCTCGTTATCTAGTAGATTACTACAAATTCTCCTCAAAATCTTCTTAGTCCATTGAAATCTTATATTAACCTTGATACAGGACAAATTCTTTTTTGATGCATCTGTAGGAGGTATCAGTGTAAGTGTATAAATGAGTTTTCGGGATTGAACTCCCCCCCATTTGGCCGCCATTTTGAAAAAGGGGGCCTAAAAAGTTCTTCGCAATATCTTGAGAACCATACATCGCACAAACAAAATTGTACCACATCTGTGTAGAGAATGAAATTCTCTGAAATTTATGTAAACACTTTTTTTCGTAAAATTAAAAACAACAACAAGTTATAATCAAAAAAAGAAGACCATTGTCAAGAAAAATATCTTTATCTTCTTCTTTTATTTATTTTACCTTCATTTTTTTCTTGGTTATAACTTTTTTGTTTTGAATTTTACGATAAAAAGTGTTTTAACATAAATTGTAGAGAATTTAATTCTCTACACAAATGTGGTAAAATTTTGTTTGTGCGATGTATGGTTCTTAAGATATCGTGAAGAACTTTTTACGCCCCCTTTTTCTAAATGGCGGCCAAATGGGGGGGGGGGGGAAGTTCAACCCCGAAAAATCGTTCTTACACTCACACTGATCTCTCCAACAGATCCATCAAAAAAATGTTGTCCTGTACAAAATGCAAGGTTCGGCTAAAATTTAGTAAGATTTCAATGGAATATCTTGTAACGGTATGAAGGTGAAACAAACATACTTAATTACTCTATTAGGCATAGTTTTACAGTAGAATAAAGTAACATTTAAGGGCCCGAAATTTAAGAGTGCTTTCGAAGTTTATTTACTTGTTAACCGTTTTATGTGTTAAAACTCTATACAGCTTTATTTAATCTACATTAATGTATCTGATGTTCTTTTATTTTCAAAAACTGTGAATGTCTACGAATTTTAGTAGAATTTTATTATTTTATAATGGCAGAATTTTAGACTTAAATTGATAGAAATTAGGGAATAAAAGAACAGATATAATATTTATAGCTCGATCATCCTCTTGTGAATATTTCTTGTGATGATTGTTCTGATTCGATATCACTTTTCGAATTCTCCCATAATCCTCACAAGAAAACTCCAAATAAGACTTACCACAGCAAAGGTGAATTTTAAAATGTCATTATTGAGACAGCAAAAAAATAAAAAAATAAATAAATTTGATGGCACAACAGCTCATGAAGAACTAGGGCCTAGTGACTTACAACTCTCAACCATTCCTGTGTGCGTGTCTGCAGGAATGGAGGGGACCTACAGTTTATTGCCGAATCCGAACGGCTAACGAGCGGCACTTTTCTGTGACAGGAGATACTCTTGGAGGATTTGTCAATTCCTCGCAAGAGGCAGTAGCCGTTTTTTCTTTTAAATAAATAGGTGGCGAGGCTTGGGATCGAACCTTAGACCTCCGGCATGACAGTCCATCGCACTAACCATCACGCCACGGCTACTACATTATTGAGACAGCAGCTGGTTATTAAAAATATAAAAAAGATTTTTTAATAAAAATGTACCTATTTAAATCTTTAAAAATGCAAATGTACATATCTATCAACGATTTGAGGATTTTTAATGCTTTCGACTACCTTAAACTTTGAAAGATCTTAATTTTGACATCTAAAATTATCCAGTACCAAATTAGCCGTGTAACTGCTAACTACTTATGGATAATGCTGATTCGGGAAAGATAAATGGCCTTTTCGATGCGTAATCCGGAAAAATAATTGTATAAGTACGTGTGAACACTTCAGGAACGGTTCTGAAAAAAAAAAAAATTCAGAAGCAAATTTCTATTCTTTTTAGAAGAAGAACTGACATTCCGATTCCAATCGAAAAAGCCATGAGTATTCAATATGAAAAAAAAGTGTCGTTTAAACCCTACTGTTTGTTTACCTACCAAAACTGATCATTCACAAGTTTTAGTCCAAAGTTTCGTCAAACTTCATTGAAAAATATAAAATTGGACTAAAACTGGCTGTTTTGGGAAGTAAACGAACAGACCTACATTATTTATTAGGCGTATTCACGATCCGGTTCAACAAGTGTAGTAAAATTGCAAAATTGTATTTCTTTAAGTAGATCGTGAACGTACTTTTTCTATTTCGTTGTAAAGCCTTAACTACATAGGCCAAAAAAGTGAAAAAGTGCAAAAGTGAAAATTTTCAAACTCATTTTGGGATAGTGTTTCTCACTGTAAAACTTATAAAAATGATGCAGAAAGCTTAGATTTTGGTTTAAAAATAAAATGTTTATATTTTTTCCCCCAAAACAACTGCGCTAGCGGGATAAAAATATTTTTACTTTTGTAATTTTGCAAAAATTGGCCAATGTAGTTAAACCTTAAAACTGCAGAAATACACGAACAACAGCTGACAGCAAGAATGAAACTTGCAAATTTTACGCTCTTGTATTTTTCTGTTGCAATAGAGCTTTTCACGAAGCTATCTCTTTCTAATTGTTCCAATGACACTTTGAGGAAAAACATTTAATTATTAGCTAATGGCGATACAATCTTTATGCTATCCACTAAATGCACTTTTTCTCGTCGTTCAATAATGCTTCTTTTAACACATGCAAATAATATTTTGTATCCAATCAGTTTTCCGTCAACAATGCTTTCCCTCAAAGTGATTTAAATATCAATGTATTTTTGTCTATCATTTGACACTGACGTATTCCGGGAGTGTCCTATGGGGTTGAGGTATAGTAAAAGTGCAAAGGTGTTGTAAGATACATTGGCTGAGTTCCGGAATGTAAAAAAAAAATGTTTTGAAGTGGTAGTAATACATTTTTAGGGGGGTTCACACGACATGTTGATCAACATGTATGAAGTCGGCGGATTTTTGTAATGTGAACTACCGTCGATCGACTTGTTGTTCAGTTCAAATTTGTTAATATTTTGCTCGGTCGGTCGACCGTTGTAGTGAATGTGGACACTAGTCGAACGACCACTTATTTTAATTTTCCAGCCTTTTTCTATTTTTTATGTATTTTGATTTTTTTTTCCAAATCATGTCGGCGAAATGGTCGTAGAATGTGAACGCTAAACGACTCAGGTCGGTCGACATCACAGCACACATATTAAAGGTAATATCATTGGTGTTTTCATTTTTGTTGTGTTCTGCGCATCTATCAAAATCGATAGAAAATGGTGGATCCAGTGCTCCTTTGCTTGTCAAATTTTGAAGTTTTGGGAGAACCTGAACAACCATTTCTTAAATTCTGAAAGTTTCAATTTTGACAACCTGCGCAATATATTACCTTAGATTTGTGTACTTTGGGTCGACACGTCGTTGAATGTGACTCCCCCCCCCCTTCCCGTTTTCATACGCATCAGCAACGCAATATTGATGCTTTGTAGAAATATTACTTTGCATAAGTTTGAAATATTTTAAATCGAAGCATTTAAAAAAAAATTGGATGTGCATCTGATGCATTTTGGAACTCAGCCATAGTCTTAAGTATATTTTGTTGTTGAAGTGTAAGAAAATGGTACACTTTTGCACTTTTTCAACGATACTAGACCAATTGCACCGGGTCGTGAATACCCCTATTATATTGCAATATGCCGCCATTGCTTCGATCGAATATTCTTCATAAATTGACACCGTCCGAATAATTTTGCCAATGATTGTATGCGCGAATGACTATTAATATAGTTCCGACCATTGCGAAACTATTTACTGGCAAAACCACTAGACTAGACACGGACATGTAAATTAAATAAAATGCTTTCGCTATACGTCACGTCAGGCCACCCACCTGTATTTTATTTATAAAGCAAAAACAAATAAAAACACATTATAGTAAGTCGGTACACACACTTACCTTTAAGAGCGGCTTAAGTTCGGGGCAAATGAACGAGTTACCTGCATAAGCAGCGTCGACATGCAGCCAAACGGCTGGAAATCTTTGAATTGCTCGTCCAATTTCATCGAGGTTATCAAACGAACATGAACCTGTAGTGCCTAATGTTGTTGACACAAAGAATGGTACTAAACCTTGCAGTTCATCCTCTTCCATGGCCTAATAAGCAAGAGAGGGAACCAAAAAATATTGTAAACATTTTATATTATGAAATGTAAACAAATAGTTAATAAATCATTAAAATACTCTTGAATATTTATTATTTAAAAGTCTATAGTTTAAGTATTTTTACTTGGGCCTTAAGAGCTATTAAGAGAAAATTATTATGATGAACGAACTTGAAATTGTTGCGAAATATGGCAATATCATATTTACACCCCGACTCCACAGGAGATTTTTCTCTCCAACTAAATATCTGATATCCATATCAAGACATTTTCATATATCTTCGCTGGGCAAATAATGTCATGATATTTCATTTCGTATACCTCGACTGCATGGGAGTTTGTTAGTTGACTTTTTGCGGATAAATGTGGAACTCTTTGGTTGTTGTATTTGAGCCCAGGAAAATTAAACTTTCACTTCGAAAAAATTCCGACAAAGCTGAATTAATTTATAGTACCCTAAATTTGGACCGGGGGTTAAAATAAATAAAACTTTCAAAAACCACGAAAATAATAATTAAAGCGAACGCAAGTTAAACGAAATTAGGTGTTCACAAAAATGAAACGAAAATTCACCCGCAAATACAGCGAACACCACTCCCATGAAAAGACACAAAATAATAAGACAAAAATGACATTTCTAGACAAAACAACAAAAAACAACCATCTGTCAAATTCCATGTCAGAGATCCATGTCAAGATAAAATATCAGAGATAGATCGCTGACATCCTATCATAAGATTAAATATCGCGACTCCACAAGACATTTCATTTCAAGATAAACATTCTGAGATGAATTATCTCCTGTGGAGTCGGGGTGCTTGAGACGAAAAATTAAAGGTCTGCTTCAGAGAGTGTGCAAAACTAACGTCGTTTTTGTTTGAACGTTCCTGCATAGGCGGCGTCTTTTTGCACTCCTTTGTCACTCCTTCTACTCCAAAAGCATTCGATTGGCTGTTCCGCTTCCGAGTAATGTTTTAGGAGACTTTTTCTATTCCCGATTTCAAAAAGAAGTAGATGTTGAACACACAAATACAAATAAAGTCTTTCGTCAGATTACTTATCAAAAGTGATAAATGCTTAAAGAAGCCATTTTGTTAAATGGTGACACTTGGTTTGGTATTGTGAGTGTTAATTTTGGCATTCGATGTTTTCATAATTAATTGAAATCAAAAATGAGTAGAACAGTCCAATCGAAAACGACGAGAAAAAACTGTGACAAAAACAATTAACAATAGATGGCGTTAGTGACTATTCGAAAATGAACACATTTTTTGGCAGTTCCAAAATTCATTTCATCATATTATTTCCGGTGTTAAATACTAAGGGATGGAAAGAATTACCTGGGCCACTATATCCCCTCGCAAACTCGAGTTCGCATCAGGCTCTAAAATTCTCAGCTTCACAAAGCATATCATTGCTGCTTTCTCAACACAACTATGTGCCTCCTTCGAACAGTAAGCCATCAATTTGGACAGCAAATGACCCTCTTCAACAAAGGGGTGTTGTGTCTTTAGTCGTTTAAGAGCCTGCGCACGAGCTGCCAGCATTGTGACTAAAACACACTCAGATGCGGAAGTCTAATTAAAGAAAAATAAAAACAAAACACCGATCAAGATTTCCATCTGAACTTATATTTATTGGTCTTTCTCCAAAATGTTATTTTCAAAATATAAACATTTACTATGTACAGAGCAGAAAAAAAAAATAATAAACAGCACAGGAATTATTTCGTACTCTTAAAATAGAATCACGAAATCTATTTTTGACTTACCTGAATAACGCCACCTCCTTTGCTGCCCTCCTTCAGTGCTAAGAAATGTTCAGGCAAACCAATTGCCTTACCTCAAAATTTTCAAAAAAAAAAAAAAAAAAAACAAATAAACAATTAAGTCAATAACAAATCAAAGCCGAAATTCCTCATGAATAGGTTAATCATCGGCTAATTGTGAAATCAGCTTACCTAACCAATCAAGAACTATTGTCTCTAATTCTGTACATGCTGGACTGGCCGCCCAGGAAAAACCAATACAACCGATTCCATCGCCCAGCATATCACCAAGAATTGAAGGAAATGAATTGCCAGCTGGAAAATATGCATGGAACCGCGGATGCTGCCAATGTGTTACACCAGGCATGATTTTGTCTTCAACATCAGCCATTATTTTCTCCCAAGGTTCTGGTTCTTGAGGTGCTTCATCTGAATATTAGGAATTTTTTTTTGTGTGGGAGTATTTGGAATAAAAAAAATGTTCTGGAACTATCAATTGTTGTTTTGATTTTGATACCTGGCAAAAGATGACGAAGGTATCCAGGCTCGACAGAGGGCGTCACTCGCCTATCATTCAAAGTTTCCATATACTTGCAGATGTACTCAACCATTTCCCCTCCGCGTTGCCTAAATTCGTTACAATCCATCTTTTAAAAGAAAAATAATTAAAAAAAAAAATATAACTTTTAGATAGAATTGACTTTAAATTTGATAAAAGCCTATAGGACAGGTTTTGCACAAGTGAAACCATTCAATTTTAATTTTTTAATGAAATGATTCTTTCAATGATTGTTCGAGATTTTGGTCGAGTTCGTAAAAGTAAAACTTCGGCAACACTGCCAAATTTAAGTCCGTTTCAAATTGTGTTCACTGTTTTAGAAGCGCTGATGTTTGCTCTGAACATTAAAATCAAATTATGCCCAAAATGTACGTAACTACTACCATTTTCTTTGCAATTGTTTTTAGCAGTGATTGAGCATGTTTACTTTTAGGAACTCGGGGTTTTTTGGGCAGATGTAGGTCCCCTTTCACACAGGGCAACTGAGTTGCCGGCAACAATTAGTTCATAGGCGAGAATGGCAGGAAGAAAGAGGGGGAAATGAAATCTCCCCGGTCAACAAATTCAGGAGATTTTTTTGACGTTTCTCTTCACGCTACGTTTGTGTGCGTTCAACCAAGGTAGTTTAAAAGGAAAATAAAGAAAATCTCCGGGTTTTTGTTGCTTGCGTGTGAAAGGTACAAGAGATTGTTAAGGATATTTAAAGAAAACGTCAAAAAAATCACCAGCAACTAGTATCTTCGTGTGAAAGGGGACTAGGCAGTCTTTCAAATTTCGAGGAGTGGGGATGAAATTCTCTCAGAGAGAATTAAATTGCCGAAAAAGTGTGCAACGTCTTCTGGGCAAACATTTCGGTCACTTTTTAAACGTCAAACATAAGACTCGACTAGAGTGACTATCATACTTTTCAAAAAGTTATAGGTAACGAAAAGAAAAATGCTGCAGAATACCTATAAAGTACAAATTTTATTATAATAAATATACAATTTCTATAATGTAATATTAATTTCAAAAATTTAAAAAGTATCGTTTAAAAGAAATTCATTAATTGGAATTACATTTTCTTCATCGGAAGAAAGGTAAAAGAATTTAAATTAAAAATGCCATTTTTTGATAGAACTTAAACTTGCCGATATCTGCCCAAAAATTTCTTGGGCGCAAATTTTCAGAAAGGGGAAAAGTTTTCTTTTTTCATGAGCGCTTTTTTTTGGCCTAAAGCTACCCAATTTCTGAAGTGTCGAACAGGATTTGGCAAAAATAGGTATTTGGCCAGCAGATCTGACACCCGATCGTGAGAAAATTAAAATCCGCACAAGTATGTCCTTCTAAGCATCTACCAACAACAAAAGAATTTGGTTTTGTTTTAACTTTTCGATGAATTGGATATATCGACCCTTTTCCGGCAAACTATCGTAAGCGACATTTTCGTATGGTCACATAAAGTTAATTATTTCATTTTTTCCTGTGCATTAAAAGCAATCAGACCTCTTGTTATCTGTCAGTAACAGCATTGTTAATAATGTTCAATGCTAAAATTTGGCCTAGTTGGTTTCGTTGCTGAGCAAATAAAAAACAAAATGTCGCTTATGATACTTTTATTTTTTTGTCGCTTACGATAATTTGGCGGAAAGGGCTCGATATAACCAATCAACTTATATAAGTAGGAAACACAATTCGTTTTCTGCGAGAGGTAATATATAGGGTCTTTTATTAAGCGCTCCTTAAATTTAAATAAAACAAAGTGTGTGTGAGATATCATCGATTTTTTTTTCGTTTGAGAAGTCTCGAGCCATTATGTATGGAATATAACATTGTTTAAATGTCCTTCGCGGCTTCTCTAGGTGGCGCGCATCCGAAATGTCTAATATTCCATGACTCTAACGCATAAATCAGGCTGAATTTAACCGTTGGCAAGGGTTATGTTGAATTTGACAGCCGCTGTGGTTATGGCTCGTATAGAACTGCGACTTCAGAAAACCCCATAAGAAAAAGTCTAACGGAGTCAAATCGCAAGATCTTAGCGGCCAGTTAGCATCACCTCCACGTGAGATCACCATGCCCCCGAATCGCTTGTGCAGAATTTGACTTGAGCTGTGCAGTGGCACGTGGCGCCGCGCCGTCCCGTTGAAACCACATGCCGTTGGTGTCCGTATTATCCAATTCAGACCAAAAGAAGTTGGAAATCATCGGCGTATAGCGCTCGCCGTTGGATAGTTGACGGCCTGGCAAAAGTCGTTCTTAAATAAGAATGGACCAATTACTCCGCCCCGCCAGTTCAAAATCCACACCAAACAGTGACTTTTGGGGATGCATTGGACACTCTTGGATCTCATATGAATTGGTATAGTCCCAAATTCGACATTTTTGTTTGTTGACGTGTCCATTCATCCACAAATGGGCCTCATCGCTGAAGATGATTTTTCGATGACACCAATTTTGATTTAAAAAAACGCTATATCCGTCCATGGTGATTTGGCAAAACAGACTGAATAAATGATAGTCAATTTGACAGAAGTAGCTTCGACAATATGGCCGCTATCAATGTGTTTTTTATTTGCAAACCTTGAGGATTTGTTTAAAAAAAAAAAAAAAAAAACAACATGGATTAGCGACGCATCACAGAAAACATGAGAAAAAATTTATAAGGTACATTTTCAAATCGTGACTTACATTTTTCATAATAGTAAATTACGGAGTTTTTAAAAAATCTTAAATTTATTTTGCTTTCCGAAAACGACATTAGGCGAAGAGGCTAAATTTTGCCTAATGTCACTGGGCACGTTCAGAAGACAAGACGTAAGTGACTAGAAAGCTAGGTAAGTTTCTAGTTTCTGATTGGTCAGCTGTCAAAAATATGCCTTCCAATCTAGGGAAATTTTATTGGAAAATGGCTGGAAAGCTAGGTGAGAAATATCTCCCTACATTTCTAGTCAAGTGCATTTACATATGTCAGAATATCAGCTGATTATATTTTGTCATTAAATAGCAAGCTGTACTTCATTCTTCCGTGACTTGTTTTTTTTTCATGTTTATCTTATTAGTTTGAAGTAAATAAATAAAGATTCAATAACAATGTATCATTAGTAAGGAAAGTTTACAAATAATATTACAAAATTTGTAACTGATTTCTGCCTTGTGTGAAGTGATTCTCAGATAAAGATATCACTAAAAGTACTTTCTTCCTATCAACGGTAAAGGTTTGGCATTAATGACACCTCTAGTCATCAACTAGGTTCCTAGGTCAAATTTGCGTTCAACGAACATAGTTGACTACATATAAAATTCCCTGTCTTCTGAACGTACCCACTTTCTTAAATTGTCAAGGAGGCCTTATGCCACGGTACCACTTGTAACTTTGTGGTACATAACCATTTATTAAAAATCAAATACTTTTTCAATATAGCTCCGGATTCGAAATTTACAAAAAATATTAACAAAATATTTATAAATCTTCAAAATGAACTTGAAATTCTCTTGAAGTATCAAAATAACAGATGGAATATACAAAAATAACAAGCTGGATCTTAGTAGAATATCTACATACAAAATTGAATTCTATAATGTGTTTATATTGGCGCAATCATAAGTTCCGTTCCCGAGATTTTTTGCACTAAATCTGTTTAAAATGTCAAATTAGAGGAGTGGGGATGAAATGTTCTCACAGAGAAAGAAAACTGTCAAAATGTCGGGAACGGTTTTCGCACTAATTTGTACCAATTCTTACCAATTTTTAAACGTCAAAAATATATACTCGAATAGAGTTGCCTTAGATCAACGATGAAAATTTATCAAATTTTGTGAAGAATCACAACCAAACAAAATAAATTTTAACAAAAAATAAACGTACCTGCTTATATTAATATAAAAAAATATAAAAACTAAAATATCTTTAGTTGTACATTTAATAGGTATACTCTATGCATTTAATCATGAAGCCCAAGTGTGTTTTTCTCCAAAAAAACGCTACGATTTATAAGAAGAACCAAATTGATAATTCTATATTTTTTTCTTCAGAAATAGTTTTGCTAAGTTACACATATTTTACCAGAATTATTACATTAATTAAAAGATAACAATATAATAAAAAATATGCCCATGTATTAAAACTAAAACAAAAATAAAATTAACACTTGGGCAACCCTTATTCAACATGGTTTTTGTTTTTTTTTGTCATCTGACATAAGTCAACATGACATTTGCCAACTAGTACGAAATAGCCAGAACAAATTCCTCGGACCAAATCTGGTAGGGTGGGGAAATTTTTTACTCTCTCGAGAGCGCTCTCTTTAGCAAGAAACAGCACAATTTTTCACCTGCGGAACGACTTCGGACTAAAAATGACTAAATCTGGCGGTCTGAAACTGTTTGAAACTAGGTGCGGAACGCAACTATAACTTCACATTATTTTTTTTTGTTTAGGATTTATAACCTATATTTAAGTGGATCAAGAGTAACTATAATAGGGAACTTTCCGAATCTGTCAAAGTCAAAAGTGACAAGCAACATTTTGTGGGAACTGACAAATGAAAAATTGCAAAACGAAAATAAAAGCCGGTTTTAATATTTCAATCTGTTTAAGTAATTTTTTAAATTTTTAGTGGAGATTAACCACAATAATTTATAGCTATTTTAATAAATATATCTCACACAATGTTTGTATGTAGGTATTTGCTTTCAAAAATAGATAAACAATTGTCAGCTCCTAAAAAGCGATGATTTTGACGTTATAGTAAAAGAGCTCTATTGGAACTTAGACATTTGTGAAAGAGATCTTTAATTGAGAAAAAAAAAAACTAGTGATATTGTTATTAAAAGTTTCAAAATTTCATTTTCAAAATGGTAGTATCATTTATTGAAATTATTACTACGGATTTAACATTCCAAGTCACTTGGGAGCTTATTGCTCCAGACGTCATTTTATTTTTAAATTTTAATTTGAGTTCGAATCCCTGCATTTGCAATTTTATTGTCTGTCTAAGAAAAGAGAACTATGTACTGCGGATTCATTATTGCGGATTCCATAATTGACATGATTATCTAACTCAGACCAGTTTTAATATAAATTGAGTAGATATTAATTACAAACTAATTTTAGTGCTACTGCCGTCACAAAAATATGTAAATATTTTATTTTATCAAAAAATAATTATATCAAACTGATAATTTGGCAAGCAAGAAAAATGTTTTGGATTTTGTAAACTATACTTATACAAGTTGTTAATAAAAGGTCGTCTCACACACGTTACAGGTTGGCATCTTAAAACTTAATTTTCGATGTTTTTAGGATCGTATTGAGAGAGTTATGGTGTTACCAAAATGATTAAATGAAAAGTATTCTATAAATCAGAAATGAACTCCAGTATATTTCATAGTAGAAAGAATGTTGTTCTTTCCAAATGTGGAATTTACGGTACAAGGAAATAATTTCACAGAATTATCACTCGTTTTTAGTAGATATCTGCACTAACTAAAGGAAAGGAATAATTTATCATTGCATTGCAATGAAGAATTATTTCCATTCAAAAGTCAGAGAAATTAAATTTTTAAGAGGAAGCATTTTCTTATCGGAATTTTATTTATTATACTTTTGTGTATAAATCATATTAAGTCACACCCGTAACAAAAATTTGTCACTCCCGTAACAATTTTAAAATAGAGTTTTGTATAGTTTTTCACATTTTTTGTTTGTAATTTCTAATTAAGGACTCGCGGATCACCATTTCTTAGGATCCTTACTAAATTGAACATATTTTAAATTCGAGTTTAAAAGACAGTTGATAGATTATTCAAATTTTATTTAATTATTGTCTTATATTTTTAAAAATTAGAGTATCAGAATCACACCCAAAACAATGCAAGCAAATATTTTGGTATGTAATTAAAAAAAATTGCTATCTTTGGAGTTTTTTGTTAATTTTTTGAGCAGGTAACTGCCCTTTACAAAATATCAGTTTTCACAGTTGTTTAAAAAATTGTATTTTAAGGTAAAGGCACTATTTATCTTAAGTTTATATGTATTTGAATTTTTTCTGCTCAAAACAAATTTTCACTTAAGCAGGATTAAATTAAACCACTGATAAATCAAATTCACTTTACATAATACTTTTCACAGACAGTGTTTTTTTTTTGACAAATTTTAAGACGGCCAGTTGACGAATTACGACTCGATGACATTTTTATCAGTTAAAATTTTAATTTTAACTTTTACACAGGTTTTTTTTAGTTGGTTTTAAGATAATCAAAATTTAAAATTTTAACTTTTTTATAAATAAAAGGAATATTTTTTTTTCTTAATTTATTTATCGAAGAAATAAATTAAATTAAATTTAGTTATTAAACGGTTATTATACACTTTTTTGCTCTTCACACTAACTTACTTCTTTTCAAATAAACCGTTTTATTGCCAATATAGGAAAGGATTATTCACAACCGTATCCGACCAGGACCGAACACCAAATGATCGTCTTCAGAATTCAGCTTTACTTAAATCCTCGGATGGCATTTAAGGAGCAATTAATTTTTTTTTTGTCATAACCCAGAGTATCTCATTTATATGTATGTACTTTTCCACCCTTAAACTATATTGTGGCATTCCAAGATACCACAATCAGGCCAGGATATCATCCATCCTCTTTCAATTATTCGCGCAAGTTCATATTTGATTTCATCAACTTAATTTCTGGCGTTTTGCTGTGCACATAAATGTTTAGCACGTTTTGTCTATATCGTTCGAATAGAATTATACAGCATAGAACATCTCTCCTAGAAAGCTATATATCACATATACATATGTTATAAGTCGAGGTAGAAAAGAAGGAAGCTTTGAAGAATTTCTCACAAAATATAAGAACTACAGATGATGATGAGTCCTATCAATTTTAGTATACATTTAGGTATGTATGGTTGCAGTATATGAATTTCATATTATTGGGTTCTAGTTTTGAGTGTGAATTCTTTTTTTTATCATGAATCCGTACATTATGGCTTGACTTTATTCATTAATGGGGTCATCAAATGGGATAGGAAGTATCATGAATGCGAAATTGGTTATGCAATTTGGCCACCAAAGTTGAAAACGAAATCTTTCTTTGAATAACCAATAAATAATGTTGGTAAAATTACGATCGAATGATTTTGTATTTTTTTTTTTAGTATGGTAATTAAAATGTTATAAGAACTTAAGTTAAGAGCGAAAGCTAGTGAAGAGCCAGGGGTGCCAGTGTCAATAGGGAATCCGTTAACGTCAAAAGTGTCATCCTTCATTTTGTGGGAAATGACAGATGGAAAATTGCATTACGAAAATATAGGCCGGTTTTTACCATTAAACCAGTTGTAGTTGTTTCTTTTTTTATTTTAAAATAAATATTAATATAAAATTTTCTTGCTATCTTGCTTTCAAAAATAGATAAATAAGTAATAATTGTCAGTTCCCACAAAGTGATGATTTTGACGTTTATGAATAAACGAGAGAGGAATATATTAGCCGTGTTCTTTTGGATGTGAGTTAGGTACTCATGAGTAGATGAAAAAAATAATCTAGTACTAGCATCTACTCATGCTCTCATGCGCGAGTAAATGAGCAGAATAGTAGTACTCTTGAGTACTTCACCACCTCTAAAGAAACATGGCTATTGCTACTTGGTAAAGAGCTATATCGAATTTAGTCAGTACAATCGACCATTGGCAGCATGTAATTTGATTCAATCGAGTGTCTTTGATTGTATCGTCAGAAGTAAACAAAAGTTTTACACTCGATAGAAAATAGTTAGATATCATCATGGGAATAATTTTTGTAAAACAAATCGAGCGAAAAACGTCATTAGTAAAGAAAAATTAATCAATTTTGTGAGTAGTCCAAATTTTGTGAGTAGACAAATTTTTTTTAAAGCATCTGTAAGCGGGATCAGTGTGAGTGCAAAAACAATCTTTCGGGATTGAAAGGCCCCCCCCCCCATTTGGCCGCCATTTTGAGAAAGGGGCATAAAAACTTTTTCGCGATATCTTGATAGCCCTACATCGCACTAAGTTAATTTTAGTACACTTGTGTACAGAATTTAATTCTCTGCAATTTATGTAAACGTAATTTTTATCGTAAAATTTTTACATTCCTAAAAATGGCTTACCAATTTTTTTTCTAAAAAATTTCAAGAAATTTTATGTATAAACAAATATTGTTAAATAAAACTGCTCCAACGATTTTTAAAATTTTTTCTTCATAAATTTGTATTTTTTTCAAGAATCGAGATGGCTTATAACTACTTAAACCATAATATCGAATAAAAAAATTATTTTTCAAAAAAAAAATTGAAGTATGTATTTCTAAATTCAAAAATATTTTTCTGAAAATATGAACATGTGTGTATGCAGTATTATTCAAACTTGATAGGACCTTCAGAGTAAAAAATAATCAAAATCGTTTGAGTAGTTAACGAGAAAGTCGAAAATAAAAAAAAAAATGCAGACCATACCACCACAAAAATTAAAAAAAAAAAATCGTTAGAGTCGTTTTTGAGATAAATAGCCTTTTCAAAACGGTTGTACTGTAAGTACATACCGTTATTGTTTGAGCTAAAAGAATTTTGATTTTCCCACTAGAAAATCACCCAAGAATCTTATGCTCTAAGTTTGACGAAAATCGCTTCATTGGTCTAGACTGTAGACTGAGGACAGATATACAGACAGACAGACAGACAGAATTTCGGGGGCCACTTTTTTCGTGTTCTCTATTATCGTAATGTTAAGTTTGACTCTTACATCGAGTTCGATTTTTTGCACGAATCCAAAACCTCTATATCGCAAGTAAAAACTGAGGGTAGATTCGCGTTTTTAGTCTTGTCCAAGCCTTAACAAAATTACGTTTTTTAGATATGCGGCTAGAGCAGAAACGGGACGAAATGTCCTCAATCAGAATTGTCTATTATATTCAAGCAACAAGTTGAACTTTTTTCGAAGTAAAATTAAAACGTAAACTTGTGACTTTTCCCAGGAATTTATATGAACTTTGTTTTTAACGAAATCGTGTCACCCTCTGCAAGGAAAGGGTGAGTTTATTGCTTATGTCTAGGACTTCTATGTAAAAGAATTGAACTTGTTGAATTCTTTATTTGTATTTAGTTATGTCGATGCCGAGGCAGTAAATGGTAAGCATTGTCTTATTGTACCGTGTTCTAGTTTTAATCTCTACCGATGATGCAAATCCTTACAAAATGTGCATTAAGAATTTGTTCGAAAAAGTCAGGTAGCTATACCACCTTTATGTCTACTTGTTGAGCAATTGCTTCGGTCATTTGAGTGACTTGTTTCTATTTTTTTTTTTTTCAATACAAAAATCTACTTATCTTCTACTTATCCCACATTAAATGAAAATCTTTAGTCTATTAATACCCAAACCATGATGTGAGGTTGATGTTAGAATATAATATCTTGTGTTTCTTAAGCTTCTTTAGTGGCGAATAATGATTGTATTGATGATATGTCATATTTTGTTGACTCATAAAAAAACTCAACGCCGCCGCCGCCGTACCGTTATTTTGATCAAACTTTTTCGGTTTTCTTTTCATCACGTGTTTATAATAAACGAATTCTATAATATTATACTAATAAATAAAATACCTGTAAGTGTTTTTAAAATTCTTTTTCTTAACTTTTTAACTTTCTAGTTTGGCTCAAACAAAATAAATAACGATAATTCAAAATTTTTCAGATAAAGCAACACTTTACTCCAATTTATTCCTCTGATATATTTAACTAAATTTTTAACTGATGAATGAAAACACGGCTCTAAATCAGTAAATGTAGTAGAAATAATATTTTTTTCAATTTTATTATGTTTTTTACTATGTTCAAGTTTCAGAAAATGAGAGTTCTGAACGTCCGAAACTGCTTTTTTTTTTTGCAGTATTTGACATATGTATGTATAAATAAAATTGAAGAAAAAATGTTTTTCATTTAAAGTTGGACTAAATGAATATTTTCCTTAAAGAAATAATTAATATTCATTGACCCAATTTATCTTAAACTGCAGTTTAGTAAAACATAAGTTTAGCAAACGACTATGAATACGCTCCAATTATATGACGTAGTGAAAAATTGGTACGACTTAAAAAAAATCAATCCACATTTTTTTTATTAAAAAACCATTAAAAATTGTTAAAAAATATCGAATACACAAATATATGAACTTCTGGTTAATTTTATTTAATAGGTACACAAAGTTATAGTTGATAATCGATAAAGTTTGTAAAAAAAATTCAATTAATTTTCTATGCCAACAAAACTTGAAAAATAAAAAAGGCTAAAAATTGTTTAAAAAAATGTTTTTTTCGGGTCGAATATCTCGAGAACAAACATGATATCAACTTCGAAATAATTTTAATCTACACACAATACCATAATTAGTAATTGACAATGTTTGTATAAAAAAAATCAATTGACGGTTTTTCTTTTCTAGGCCAAAAAACTGCAAAAAATTTGTTGAAATTTTTCGTGTCGCATATATTTAGAGCAAACAGCCAACTTTGGTCTTCCCTTGATTGCACAACTGATAAGTTTTTCGAAAATTTTTAATTGGTAATTTTCTTATAAGAAATAAAATTGGTTGTCGAGTTTCAAAGGGAACCAATGGGAAGTTATCAGTGTGAGTCACACCCAGCAGCTTTTTCACTTCTTAATCGCCTGTGAAATAAAAATGAAATTTTTAAATTAAGCCTAATACGTTTCTGATGCAAAACAGAAAATCCCATACAAAAATGACACAGCGAAATCATTAACGAAAAATTTCGTACGCTGTTCGACGAGCGAAGAAGTATTGTAGCAGTTTATTTGGAGAGGTCTCCACTCTTTTTTCGCACAGAAGTAATCGCCTGTACCAATAATTGTGTGCGGAAAAGTAACACCTGGGGCTCTATTTGTGTTTTTTTTTTTTGATCACAACATCTCTGTGAGTTTTATGGGTTTGTGTTTTTGTTTTTTTTTATTTTTGCAATCGGTGACGCTTTCAAGGGGTACCTTTTTGCTGTGATTTTCGTAAGCATTTCGTTATCGTGTTGTTGGAGACCAACGAAAAATTTTGTTTCGCATCAGCAGCGTACCAGTCTTTAATTTGAATTTTTATTTTTTAATAAATGGTGACCCAATAAGAATGTGTACCATTAAAATCTGACGCGTTTTTCTTCTTTGCAGCTCTGAAATTTAACAGCTGGCATCAGCGATTGTTCCGATTATTAAAAATGGGGTTTGTGAAAACCCATTACAAAAATAGGGAAAATTTCGATGAAACCGTTCGCAAAATTCGCAAAATTTTCGGTCGCGGAAGTGAACCTAATGTGTCAACAATTTAAAGAATGAACAATACATTTGAAGAAACTGGGTCGATTTTTACAGTAAGGTTAAGCATGCACTTGCGATATCGATCGCGCGACTAGTCGCAAAAAATAGAACAAATGAGTTTAACTTGCGACCGAGAAATCGCGCGCTTAAAAGACTGACATGTTTTCCCTTTTTCGAGCGACTGTTGGCAAATTAAAGTGAAACAAATGCAATTACATATTTGTGACCGCACTTGCGATTTAAATTTCTGTGATTTAAAAATCGTAGTCGCGGTCTCGCGTACAGAATTAAACATGCACGCAATTGCGATTGTCAATCGCGCAATTTTTTAGTCGCAAGAAATGAGAAACATGGTTGTAGATTTTTCAGCTCTTAAAAAAAATTAAACATGTTTCATTTTTAGAGTGACTTTGTAGTCGCAACGATTTTAAATCGCAAGTGCGTGCACAGCCATTAAAAGATGTATGTTGCATTTGTTCGCGATTAAAAATCACACGTTCATGCACAGCAAAAATTCGATGCGATCGCGATAGACGAAAAAATACTTAAAGGCTGAAATTCTGCATGGACGTTGATAATGGGACTCTTTAAAAACTGAGAAAGCTCATCGATCCGATGACCGCCCGCCAGGTCAGTTATAAGGGGTCCAAGGGTCTAAAAATGAGTTTTTTGGAAATATCTCAAAAACGGTTTGCGCTAGAGAGCTATACGATTGGAGAATAACATTTTTTTCCTAGAACGTACCGTTTTTGAGATATTTGCCAAAAACTCCCATTTTCATGACTTTTTGTCCTTTTTTTTAGAGATTATTGGACTTTTCCATTTGTTGTAACTTTTTAACGATTAATGCTACGGAAAAAGTACTTTTGTTGGAAATTACATGAGCTACAATACAGATGAATAAAATTTTTCTATGACAACCCGTTTTTGAGATATTTGCCAAAAACTTCCACTTTCATGACTTTTTGCCCCTTTTTTTAGGGATTTTTTGACTTTTCGATTTGCCGTAATTTTTTAACAGTTAATGCTACGAAAAAAGTTAATATCCATTTTTGTTGAAAATTACATGGGCTAAAAGATTGGATAGTAAAATTTTTCTCTTACACAAACTGTTAGAGATATCTGTCTGAGATATTTGAAAAATACTCCATTTTCATGACATTTGGCCCCTTTTGAGAGATTTTTTAACTTTTCATTTGCTGTAACTTTTTAACGGTGAATGCTACGAAAAAACCAAAAAGAACATTTTCATAGGAAATTGCCTCAGCTACAAGATTAAGAAACACAATTTTTTTCTACCACAAACCGTTTTTGAGATATTTGCAAAAAACTCATTTTTAGACCCTTGAACGACTTATATTTGACCGAGCGGTTGTAGTGATCCTGAACTATTAGCTGCAAATCCTATTTCAAACTCTAATAGGCCGTTTTGGCATGCTGATTTTTAAAAAAAGATGTCAAAGAAATTTTGTATATATAAATTATTAAAAAAAAACGCTCCAACGATTTCAAAATTTTGTGTGCAAGTATTTATATTTTTTTATGAATTCAAAATTAGCAATTTAAAAAACTGGCTTCATACCTTCTTAATTTTTATATGAATAAATGTACATATGTACTTATTATCATTATTATACTAAATAATCTTTAAAATTGTAAGCCATTTGAACCACAAGAGCAAGTTCATGCGATCTAGCCGCAATTTTTTTTTTTTTTAATTTTCGTCTCTTAATCTTAAATTGTTCAATTTTTAGTCTCAATATTATCATCAGCTAAGAACAAATTCATACAACCCACCCATCAATTTTTCTTTATCTATCGATTTTTTTTTTATCTAACGCTCGCGCTAATAATAACAATTATTATTATGCCTCCGTTTATAAAGTGTCTTCTGTTGTTGGCAGGATGTTGTTAGGATGCATTTCCATTCGACTTTCAATTGGAAATCAAACTCAAGTGAGTACCTACTACCAGCTAACTGTGTGCTATGAGTTTTTCTTTTATTCTTCTTATTCCAGATCCATTTTGCTCCTTGAAATTTTAATTGAGTCCTGATTGTCAATATCATTCAATATAGGGTAATTATTTAATTTATTTTCTATTCGTTTAAATGGTAACCTAAACTTTTGCTTCAGGACACAATTTAATTGCATTTTTCTCATTTTCTTAAAATCTAGAAAATTGTATAACAGCAACAGGTTGTTGGAAGGTGTTGAAATGATGAAAAATTGCCGTTTCCATTACTTTTGACCCAATTAATTGAAGGAAAAAGAAAACGGAAAATAAGGACAAAACTATTTATTGTGAAATAAGCCTGTTGGTGTTTTGGTTTTGAATTTGCTTTGTTAATGGTAAAGTCCTTAGTTTTATTTTACTAAATACTTTAAATGTTTCACATAATCCGGACATTTATTATGTTTTGTTTCGTTCGTAAAAGTAAAACTTCGGCAACAAGTAGTAGTAATTTTTATTGAGATTTTTCTTTTTAGATTTTACATTAATTTTCTTATACTACGGTATCTACTTAATATTATACTTTACCGACTTTGAATTGGCCAGGCTACACAGTTTAAGTTTTTATTGTTTTTTTAATTTTAACAGATTTCACTTGATGTTTATAACAGAGTCCTTCGGCAACAATGCCACATTCAATTCGATTTTTGCAGGCAAATCCAGTCTGTTTTAATGTGTTCACTGTTTTAGAAGCGCTGATGTTTGCTCTCAGTAATGAAATCAAATTTTGCCCAAAATGTACATAACTACTACCATTTTTTTGCAATTGGTTTTAGCATTAATTGAGCATGTTTATTTTACGAACTTGGTGGTACTCAATTTTGCAGCACACTCTACATGAAGCCTAGGAAAATTTTGCAAAAAAAGAGGAAACTCAATAATTTTTATGTTGACATCAGAAATACTGGCTGAAAAGTCCACTATCGACTCTGGCTGGCATTAAATGAGCTTAGATATTTTTCTTACTCCGACCAACCGTTTAGAAGATATGGCCATTTAAAAAAAAAAGAAAGTAAAATAACGAAAATGTCGGTTAAAACATGTTCATGTTTGTGCATTATGTGACCCTCTACAAGAAAACATTTTTCGCATCGATCATTCAAAAGATACAATTATTGAAAAAAATTGGTCAGAAATAAAAAATGCCGATTTTTTGCTTTTAACTCTCGAATGCCAATTTTTTTGAAAAATAATCCAGTATTAGCCGATAGCCGGGGCATAATGGTTAGTAGGTAGGACTATCATGTGGGAGGTTTTGGTTCGATTCCCAGCGTCTTCCACATAAAAACAAAAATGTTTTCTTCACGGCTACTTCCTATTGCGAGGAAGTCATAAATCCTCACATTGGTCTATCGGATCGAGTTTTCCTTGCCTATACGCTCTTTACTGAAAACGTTCCAGGGTCTTGACTAAACTTGGCAAACATTTACCGTTTTTCCAGTCAGGATAGCTAGGAGACATTCAGTTTCTGCTTAAGCTTACCTGTGTATAACGGTTATCTCTGTTACAATATTTTTGTGTGCAATTTAAAACGGAAAACGGCTCTAATAACTTTCATTAAACTCTGTATAGATTTTTTAATTTTTTTTGTCTTAAGTCTTAAAAAAAAAAAAATTAATTTAGAATAGGGAACTTTAAATGTAGTCAACTACGTTCGTTAAACGCAAATTTGACCCAGGAACCTAGTTGATGACTAGAGATGTCATTAATGCCAAACTACGAACTTTACTTCAATCCTTTATTTTCCGTTGATAGGAAGATAGTACTTTTAATAATATTTTTATCTGAGAATCACTTCACACAAGGCAGAAAACAGTTAGGAATTTTGGATTATTATTTGTAAACTTTTCTAACTAATGTTACATTTTTTAAATTAAATCTTTTTTTATTTTTTTCAAACCGTTAAGATAAACGTGAAAAAAACAACTTACGGAACAATAAAGTTTAGGTTGCTGTTTAATGACAAAATATAATCAGCTGATATTCTGACACAAATGCACTTTATTTTATGTATTTTCGGATTAGCCGCGTAAAAAATATTCCTGTTCATATTCAGTTTTCCGGTGACCACGCTCAATGTAATTTGTAGCGAAACGTTCGGGGTTGGTACAGTATTGCACTCGCTAAATATTTAATATTTTTTTACGCGGCTAATCCGAATATACATAAAATAATGTTCAACAACCGCGAAAAACTTAAAAGTTATACAAATGCACTTGACTAGGAATGTAGGGAGATATTTCTCACCTAGTTTTCCAGCCATTTTCCAATAAAATTTGCCCAGATTGGAATGTACGTTTTTGACAGCTGACTATTCAGAAACTATAAACTTGCCTAGCTTCGTAGTCACCGTCTTCTGAAAGTGCCCATTTGCTTTCCGATTTCCCCGACAGAAAATTAGAAGTGGAAAATTTCCCGTAACCATACGATACGATTCGTATACCCTGAACAGAAAAAATCGTCCGATCGTACATTTCTCCCAACGGATACGATAATAGGGCTGATTATGTACAAGTACTTACATTATAGGCCATATTATTCACTAAATAAATCATACAAATTCAATGTAAGTTCATCTGGATTTAAGTTTAAATCTGGATGCATCGAGTGAATAATATGGGTATGCATATTAAAATGATAAAATTCCCTATAAAATATCACGAAAAAAAAATTAAAGCCTTTCACCAATAAGCGAAGATGTTTATAAGCTTAAATTAAAATCTTTCTCAAGTACGAACCCTTTTTAATAAATTAAGTTTGAATGGATTGTTAACTAGAAAAAATCATTGCACTTCAATATATTCGAGTAAATTCACAAACAACATAAAATACTTCTTATTATAATTTATAAATTGGTGTTAGCCCACGCGCCAACATATAAAGTCTATATCCACCATCTAAGTTCTTTTCAATACTTTGAAATTGCGTTGAATGAAATTATGAAATACTCATTTCAAACAAACACTACCTAACCTATAAAGAAAGCTAAGTAGACAACATCACCATCACATCACAGCGTCATCATCGTCTTCGCCAGCAATAAAAATAGAACTCGAACCCTAAACTAAGAAATTCCAAACAAAAATACTTCCTTTCGATCCTTTATTTGTTGTATATGTATATAAATGAGGCATTCTTCATGGGGAATACATTGCTCTCCTATTCCTGCAAGGGTGTCATGCTTTTCTACATAATATAGAATTCATGTCACGTCGTGGCAAATTAATGAACTTTAAATGACTTGATAGAGATAAGAATTCCCTTAACTTTAAAGCAATATAAAAATTAATAAATCATTTATTTTAACATGATATTTTGTCTTTTTGTTTTACAGTGTTTTAAAAGAGAAGCTCAAAAATGATGCACTACCGAAAAGGCGAGAATGTAGAAGAAGAAATAACAAAGGAAAATCTACCATTTGAAAATCTCCCTAAGGATTTCTTATGGATGCATGTAAGTTGTTTCTCTTATTTTTTTAATGAAATTAGCATCTTTTTAAAGTAATTTATTTCCAGGTTAAAGGCGGCACCAAAGTGTCAAATGTAATCGATTATGCTAAAAACTCACTCGACAAGGCCGAGTATCGTACGTTAGTGTGGTCGGGCTATGGAGGTGGCATTGTAAAGACGATATCATGTGCGGAAATCCTGAAACGTAGTTATCCACTTCATCAAATTACTCGGTTAACTTACAAGGCGTAAGTGAATTTCAAAAATAAATTTTTTTAACAAGATAACCAAATGATGTTTGTAAATTATTTAATAGAATTGAAGAACACTGGGAGCCACAGATGGAAGGTCTGGAACAAATAATTGCTAATAGACAGATACCTTGTATTCATATTCTGCTCACGCTCGACGAGGTCGACGATAATACAACTGGGTACTTAGTCATTAGCCATAATATTATATCGGGAATTCCAGACTTTATTTTAATTTTCTTTCTTTCAGCCTTCAAAAGAGTGGAAGCAAAACATCTTTTTGGGTGGAGCGTTCTGCAAATGATTCAAGATCTAATCAACCTAGCGGATCTGGAAGAAATAGAAAAGACCAAGGAAAACAAAGATATGGAAATCAAAATAAAAATTCAAGAAATCCAAATAAGGCATTCAATCAAAATAAGCCGCCTCAACAACAACAACAACACCAAAAACCAAAACCTCAAAAACCTGAACCAATGGATTCATAGTGAATGGCAATTTTAAAATCTATCCTCAAGGCTCACTTTTGAGTGAAATGCAACCTCAGCCTCTTAAAATTAAAGTTATATTAAGGTTGTTATGGGCTAGTAGTATAAACGCGTTTTATCCTCGATTCAAGAATTTTGATCCACCGATCTCGGCAGATCAACCAGGGTTCAAGTACCTACATGTGATTGGCTATTTATTAATTTTTGATGACAAATGTTTTTTTTTTTTCATACATGATTTCTCTCACCAAACCGAATTCAAATATTGATCCGAGGTTGAAAAAAGTTTGTCAACTAGGCCCTAGTAAATAAGATACCATCAAATAATTTATATTTTGTACAAAAATAATTCAATGCAGTTATGGCTTAAATTTGTAGAAAATACAAAATTTTAGCATTTAGTTTGAGTGTTTTTTGTCTGATTTCTTACATTTATTTTTTTCCACAAAACACAAATCATCAGCCCTATTATCGTATCCGTTTGGAGAAATCTACGATTGGAGAAAAATTTCGATTGGACGAGTTTTTCTGTTCATGGTATACGAATCGTATCGTATGGTAACGGGAAATTTTCCACTTCTAATTTTCTGTCGGGGAAATCGGAAAGCAAATCGGTCCTATCTTGGTAACCGTCCTCGGAGCGGAATTCTCTCCGATTTCCTACGAATCGGAAACATTTTGCTGATCGGAGAACTATCTCGAAGCAAAATTCCTCTTCGTCGATTATCTCGATTAGGCCGAATATCTTCACACATCGCATGAATTCGTGATGCGTTGCTTCCATTTTGACATTTCATCGGCATGCAACGCACGAATTTGTTTTTCGTAGATCTGTCCGATTGGCCTAACGGGACGGCTACAATGATACAAAATTCATACATTTCGTAGAAATCCTTAAAATTATTGCGTGCATCGATGGTTTCAAACTACTTATACCATCTATTCAGAGGGATACTACTGTCAAAGCATTCACATTTCCATTTTCGAAGGAACTGTTGAAGTTCATGGCGAACTGTTGAATGTTTTAAATCCGTATTCATTGAAAATCGAAACCTATTTCAACATAAGAACTTTTGTACGGTGAGGAAGAAGTGAAACATGAGTTTGTAAGTTAAACTTTAAGTTTCGTGTTAGCAAACGGCTCTTAAGTTATTTAGAAAAAATATTGTAAAAAAAAAAAAAAAAACAAGATGCTATTTGATTACATACATAAATGTTTATTATCATTGTTCATTTAATATTTTTTCTTAAAGTATTTGAGTGTATAATAGATTTGTTTGCATTATTATTTCAATATTCATCTCATATTATGTTCATGTAACCATTATACCTACATATATTCTTTTAAAGGATCCACACAGTTGTTTGTTGCTGTTATTTTTTATTAGTATTACAATTATGTTTTGAATTAATTTCCAATGGAGCCCTTAATTAAATTTCAATCATTATATCCTTTACATATTCTGTTTATATAAAACAATAAACTAGAACCCGAAAACAATTCAAATACAACTTGTTCACAAATCTACATAAGCAGGTAAAAATTAAGACGAACAGAAGAGAAAAACGACTAGCGCACTATAATTTTTAATTTTTTGAAATATGAAATACAAATTATTAATACTCATAATTTTATAAAATAAAAAAATAAAACAGATTGTCACCATTAACCAAGTTAAGAGGGTGTGGAGCCCATTTAAGTAATTTAAGTAATTTTTAAAATGATTTAATTTCTTTTTCTCATTTAAATAATTGTTTGCATAATATTTAAATGCTGTTATTTTAAATATCCTTTTCTATATATTTCATATACAAAATGCATAAATATTTATTTTAAAATTCCTATAAATGGATAATATAAATTTAAAAAAATCATTGCTTTTTTTTTTGAAAACTTTATTTATTTCGGTATATGGTGTATAGGTTGTGGTTTTTGTTTTAACTTTGTTGACATTAGGTTGATCCCAAAAAATATAAATGCAAATCTAGAAAACATAAATTCCATGATGCAGTGATGATGAGAAATAAAGAATAGAATTTCAACCAGAAAAAAAAATCAGAATATTTTCTTTCCCGAATAAAACCAAAGTTTTGTGGTCTAATATAATTTTTCACAAGTTACTTCCTATCCTAAGATTTCCAGGTAAGTAAAATGGAAATGTAAATGTGGAAGATTCCCTCATCAAGAGGTATCCATGTATTTTTCGGTTATATAACCTACGAACACCTTTGGGCGTTCTTTAAGAGAACCACAATTAGAAAAGTATTGTAAAAAAGTAACGCCTGACAATTTATAGCCGTTAAATCCTACCTTCCTCCTGGATAGATACAACATATTTAGATTAAAAAGTTTTTAACATAGGTTATTCCTTTTTATAGAAAAATTTAGATTAAATGGCGGCGATGCATTACGGCTTTTGAAATTAATACTTTTGAGTGAAAGGAATCATCTTCTCCCTAATTTATTCAGGGTCCGTATTACGAATTATGAAACGAGGTAAATAGTCACGTACCGTTAAAAACAACAATTTTGAACGATAATCGTAATTCATAATACGGGCCCAGATTTCACCAATGATAAGTTAGATGAGATGGTCACATGGAGAACAAACGTCAAATGATTTACTTTGGAATACCATTTGATGTGTTCAAACAACATCATCATCTCTATTTTTTTTACTGCCCAGGGCCCCTTTTTTTTTAATGATTTTCGTTGAAATTACTTCGTTATCGTTTAAACGCGATTACGTGTTACGAGAATTGTTTAAATTTTAACGATACTCGTTTTTTCTTTCGACTGCTGTTTGGCTTTCGTTTTTTTAATTTTTGACAGTGCAGAGTAGGAGTGGAGTTGGTTGTGCCTCAAAATACGTTTTTTTTTCTATTTCGTCAGGCAACATCTTTATTAAATATTTCTCGTTTTGCATAATCGCTCTTTGTCGTGTCGTACGTAATAGGGCCCCAGCTCCACCGCAGATGATGTTTTGTAGCAAATGACATAAACGAATTCCATTGTCGAACACTACGTAAGCAGATGAAAGTAGTTTCCCCTATCACGAATTTCATCGTAATCGGAAACTTGTTACGAATCCCGAACAAAATTATCACAGAATCCATCGTAGTGGAAATTCTCATACAAATTCCCATTAGGATTCGGTGAGTTTTTTTTTCGGGATTCGTAGTTTCCGATTACGATGGAATTCGTGATAGGGCTGAGTATTTGCGTTTCCGAATAAAGGATTTAGAAGTTTGCTTTTAAGATCATTACGCCAATTATTCTACAATAGCTGTTTTCAAATTTGAACAGGATCAACCCCAAGAGTTAAAATTGATTTCAGAAAATTCAATTAAATTACTAACAATTGTGGCTACAAACATGCCCAATGAGTGCGAAAGATGTAACGGAAAATAAACTTTATCCTGGGTCGATTACTCGTGCTTGGCATTATTTTTTTCTTTGCTTTTCATTTCAGCATATCGCTTTATTCATTTTCGTTGTAGAAGTTTTGTATGCGTACGTGTCCAATTTCGACTTTTCACTTCTCAACCAATCTGTCAAAAAGATGAAAGGCGAAACAAACGAATGAAGGAAGTTATCAGGGCCCTACAGGAGAAGAATACTAAAAGCGAACTGCCAATTTTAACAAAAAGTCAAAAAATCAACCACTTCCAAATAAAAGTGAAAAAACAACAAAAAATGCATAAATTTTAAACATTGTGTGTGTGTGTGCAAACTAACTACTAATTATTAATAAAAATAATCAATTTGTATAATATTCAGATTAATAATAATACAATACAATGGGTAATGTTAAGTAATAATGAAATTAATTATTTAAAAAAATGTTTCTTTAAGCTATGATCATTTAAAAAAACATCGTTCTCCTTTTCCATTGAAGTTCATAAAGATGTCTCAGGAAATTTGTTTCTTTATTTCCTCTTTTATTTTATTTTTTTTTTGTTTTATTTTATTTTGAGTTAAAATTTTATATTTTGTCATTAATTTATTTAGCCAGTTCAGGTTTCTCAAGCTCACTGAGATCTCACAGATCTCAGCAATCTCAGAAATCTGAACGTAATTCCTCAGGGAGATTCCTCACTTTTGCTGTCAAAAAATTGAGCCTGATATTTTTTGGATTCGCTTGCTCAATTATTTTTTGTCGCAGTTGATTAATTAATAAAAAAGAGATGGAAATTGGTTTTGACTTCTAGCGAAGAAATTTTGTTCAGGTTTCTCCTTCTGCTCAGTGGAGCTGACGGAGCTTGCTCAATGAGACCTCAGTGAGATCTTAGAAACGTGAACTGGCTAATTTTGTTGGTTGTTTCTTATTATTTTTCAATCAAATATTACTTGTCAAAATTATTTTTCACTCCATCGGCTTTTACAATTTGAAAAGAATTTTAACAGCACTTTGAAAGTTGCATTGGGAATAAAACTAAATTTCATGTTTTTTTTTGTATGAAAACCAATAGCAGGCGACCGGAACTTATTTTTGTATTTGTATATTTTTGTATATTTATTAATGATGTTTGTTTTTATTTATGTTTATGTTGTTTTGTTTGTAATGTTGTTAATTTTTGTTTTCTTTTAATGTTTAAGCTTCACTTTCGCCAGGCGTTGAATTTTCTTCCTCATTAATTGGGACGATTAGATTCTCCTTTGACATGAGATTGTATTTGGTAACGAAATGCGTAAAACGGTGGCATAAAAATGTTTCAGCCTCGAATTCATCGAATATTCTTCGATGATGGAAATATGCATGCGAAAAAATTCTATACACTCGACGACAAACTGAACTTAATTTAGTAACTGATGATTCTTTTATCGAGACCCTGTTTGGGAGAAAAAGAATAAAAAGAAATCCTTTAAGTATCGATTGGATTATCAGTTTGATTTTTTTTTTTTTTGTTAACTTACCGGCTAGGGAAATATTTATTGCTATTTAATAAACAAGCAGCACCGTCTAGTGTGTGACGTGTATAATCAATGGCAGGACATTCTTTTGGTGTTTTATGTGCAGCACATAGGAATATCCATTGTTCGGTTGCTGTCATCTGTGTACATGATGTTGGAAAGCAATTGGTCTGAAGGCGCACTGCCAAACCATTTAATTCCATGCAAAATTGCCTACAAAGTAAAATTACAAATAAACAATATGGTACGATTTTTTTTTTTAATTCAAAATTTTTTATTTATGTACACATTTTTAAATTTGGTTTTGAGGGAATATTCAGTCCTATCACGAATTCCATCGTAATCGGAAACTTTAGGAATCCCGAAAAAAAAAAAAACTATCACCAAATCCGTTCGTAATGGCAATTTGTATGAAATTTTCCACTACAACGGATTCTGTGATAGTTATTTTCGGAATTGGTAAGAAGTTTCCGATTACGATGGAATTCGTGATAGGGCTGATTATAAATGAGTAGATGAGAATCAAAACTCGTTATATCCATACCAGAAAAACTCTGTATCTTATAAAACATTTTATTTTATCTAATCACTGATTTATAAATCTTATTTCAATCAAAGCAAAAACATACTTACAGTCCGGTTAAAAAGTTTTTTTTTTTTAATAACTAAACTCGGTTCTAAGGAGTTTTTCTGGTATGGATTGGATATATGTAGCAACTTTTGATTCTCATCGCCTCAAATGAATATTATAAATCTATTCATCTGATTTTAAAATAAAAAATGAGAGCCTTTATTTTATACATCCTACCAAAAATATAATATAATTAACAATATAGATCTGCACTGACTTATACATTCTTAAAAATTACAGTTTATACTGAACATATTATTTAAATTCAATAACTTTTTTAATCAGCCTTATTGTGAGTTTCACCGAACAATATTTCACCATGAAATTTTCTGTTCGCCCGAACCAAATGTACGTTTTTCACCTTATTGCTCTCTCGTTCCCCTTCTAAAATTAAGTGAAAGTTTAAGCTCTGAATAACATGTTTTTCCCAAAATGATTTTCACAATAAAGCAAATTTTTGGAAAATGAAATGTTCCATAATGTTTAAAACGTATGGATTTTTTTTTTGTATGTACATATGTATAATTGGTCCTGAATTTTGTAAATAAAATTTAGAAGTGGCTTAAGAAATTCCAATAATAGTTTTATTAATAAAGGTCCTATTTCTGCGGATCCGAAGGGCTAGGACCTTCCGACGCCGACGTCCAGTGAGATATTATTAATGTATATTCTGAATGAATTTACAGCTTAAGTTATTCAATTTATGAGGTACATGTACTTATTTTAATATTATTTATTTTAGCTTATTATATCGTCTCCCTGTTGCCACTTGTTACTTGAACAAGTAACATGTGGTTTGATCTATTAACGGATTGTTAAATACATAATTTTAAACGAATTTAAGCACAATTGCCATTTTAAGAGGTTTTTAAAAGAAGTTTTCAAAATGGTATTCTTAAAAGCAGGAGGATAAACCCATTAAGTGATATTTGAAAAAAGCAACCAACTCAACTAATGGGTACCTACTTCAATCCACCGTCTTAATTATTGGGTCATGGAGTTGCGGCTCAAATTCGGTCTGAAGATAACATATGTAGGTATGTTCAAGGAATTATTTAAAACGGTAATACGAAATAATTTCTACCCAATGAACATTTGTATGGTTTGAAAAAGGAAAATATTAATTTTACAGAAAAGACAAAGATAGTAAGCAAATACAATATTAATGTATGAACCTATGTACATAACTAGAGCTAGACTTGAAAGAGGTATGACTGAGTGTTTATAGGAAGGAAAAGACTAGGCGTGGGGTGACTGGCGGCAGTGCTATTTACTCCCCTTCATCTGCTCAATGAAGCAGAAGAAAATTAATTATAAAGCACACATAGTATGAATGTTACCATAGAAGTCTTTTTAGCACCCTACTTGCATAAATTTCTAACAGAAAAATATAAACTTCAATGGTTTCCTTTCGATATTTTTCAAATATTGCTGTTTATTGACATATCAATCAAAATTGATTAAACTAATTTGAAATAACGAAGGCTTAAAATTTTATTTTTAAAACAATATGTATTGTAACATACCGCAAATGTTCATATTTCCAGACTCCTTCGTCCTGTGCCTCGGGCATTGTTAAAATCAGATCGACATTCGATGGGTCTCTCTTGATCAACTGCTGAATGTATTGCTGTACAGCAAGTGTGCTGTCCATTTCATCCAGGGGCTCATCTGGCCAGCGGCAGAAGTCCTTAAAGTAGAAAAAGAACGAAGAAAAATAAGAGATATATTCCTGTCCAAATATTGTTTAACATGCGAGGATGGATACTTTGCACACAGATGAAACATAAGGATTCACTCATTTATTATAATTATTGTCACTACACAAAAGAGCCGAGGAATTTGGCTGAATACAGCAACAAAAAATAGGGTAAAATGGGAAATAATATTCTTTCTCAAGGGTTGACAATTGGATATCTCCTTTTTGCTAATCCACTGAGTGCTGCTTATGATTCTCCCAACCCCTTCAAAGTAGCTACAGAAATCGAAGACGAAAACCAAGCCCCAAAAATGTTGACGCGATTTTACACTTTCACAAATCGATTATCTTCGCAAATCGCATCTTTTTGAATTTTAAGATTCAGATGGTTACTGCTTAGTTGAAAATTATAAATACCTTCGCTTTGGTTCCGGGTCTATTTCTTCGTAAAATAGTCGAGCCGTCGGCCATCTTCATGGTTAATATGAAAAATCGGTTTGATTTCGTTTTCGATTCGGGTTCCCAAAAAAAAAAATTCGTCCAGATGAAGGAAAATATTTGACAACTAGCTAATGTTTTTTTCGCCTCTCTGTCTATCTGGTCTTTTAATTCTAGCTGCCTCACTCTCACTCTGAAAGCAAAACAAAATGGCCAACCTAGAGGGGCAAAATATTTGCTATAATTTTATGTTACTATATTTGAGAACTAGACGGCAGTTTAAATATTTTGTTAATAGGGTACAACTTAATTCAGTAGAGTAGAAAAATATTTTTACTTTTGTAATTTTGCAAAAAGTGACCAATGTAGTTAAGGCTTTACATTTTTTTCTTCAGAATTATCTCTGTTAAACGAATAGTACATATCATGAACATAAATTTACTAATCAATAGATTGATAAAACGATACAAAAATAACACATCTACCAAAGCTAAAATAAAAACAACACTTAGGCAACCCTAAGTCAACAGCACATTTAAATTTATTTGAATTGAAACTGCCATTTTTTGACAGAACTTAAGCTTGCCAATTTCCGCACAAAGAAATTTCTGGAGCAGAAATTGTCAGAAAGGGGAAATGTTTTTCTCTCTCGTTAGCACTCTCTTTTGTCCAAAACTGCCGAATTTATGAAGTGTGGAACAGGATTTAGGCAATAATTGTTGACAAATTGTGACCATAACGATCATATTATTCACATTGCATTTTAAATTGGATTTAAGTAAACTTTAAATCCAACTGGATTTATTGAATCCAAAATTGTAAATCCATGTCCATATTATTCACTCTAATCCATTTTTTATTTTATTTTTAATTTTCCAGTTTTTTTTACGTTTGAACTAGTATTTATTTATTTTTATATACTATGTAAGAATTTATAAATACATATTTATATTTATTTTGAAGCACAAAAACAAAACATTCGAGACTTGTGACGAATATAAATTGAGTTTAAATCTGGATGTAAGTACTTAAACAGTCCTCCTCAAATTCAATTGGATTTATTCAGCCGTATTAATTGGATTTCCTTAGAACACTCTTGGATAGTTGTCCAGCTAGCCACTGTATAAATATTTGAACAACTCATTATAATTAATCACATTCCAGCAGCTGTCTAAATACGACCTCATATTGCCCGTGACATACACCTGGAATAATTCATTCTCGAGTGCATTAATGAATTTAGCCGACTTTTTGGCTAAGTTCAAGGACATTTTTTACATTTCTACACAACTTTTCGTTTAGCAACAAAAAAAATTGCCTTACTTTGTTAATTGAACGTGCCGATTTTAGAATAGGTTTGGACAGCCAATTTCGGTTTTTTCATTTGGACAACCCATGGAATATAATGTTTATTAATACGATTTTCGAGTTGGACAGCTGTCTAAAGTAAAGCCTTAACTACATTGGCTACTTTTTGCAAAATTACAAAAGTAAAAATATTTTTTTCTAGCTAGAGCAGTTGTTTTGTAAAAAATAATATACACATTTCATTTTTAAACCAAAATTTAAACTTTCTGCATCATTTTTATAAGTTTTCCTGTGAGAAACACTATCCCAAAATGAGTTTGAAAATGTTCACTTTTTCACTTTTTTGGCTTATAGTTAAGGCTTTAGGCATACTTTGGAATGGGTTTATTAGTGAATAATATGGATTTGGATTTAATTTTTGGATTCAAATTAATTTACATCTGGATTTAAGGTTTAAACTAGTGAATAACATGAACGTAAATTGGCAGTTTTGATCATCATCGGGAACAAAGCTTTTGGGCCTTACCAATAGTATAATTTAGTTATGACTTAAATATTGCCAGTGATATTAATTATAACGTTATGGATCCTAAATAATTAACCATACATTTTACTGAAATATTTAAGTCGTAAGTTCCCTTGTACACGTTGACTCAAGTCATGACTCTTTTCAAAATCGAATGAGTGCGAAGGAGAAAAAAGATCGGATTTCACCTTCGCACACATTGAATTTCGAAAAGAGTCATGAAGAAAGAGTCAATGTGTAGGTCACTAACTAACAGCCCGATTCTCCCCGCCATCACTGATACCTCACAAGTCATAAGAGGTAGTGAAATTAATTTTGTGACTTTTTCGTATTCTCCCCCAAAATCAAAACTTATGAGAGTCACAAAAACAATAGAAATTGTGAACTCCATCAGAGCAGGTCAGAACTCACAAATTACATGTGTTTTGTCATTTTGATTTCACATTCTATATATTTTTTCCTAAAAATTTGCAACTTTCTAGATTTTCGACTGCTAAAATAAAGTAAAATAGGAATCGATTCGATTTATCCGAAAATGAATCAAAAAATTTTCACAATTGAACAATATTTTTGTTAAACAAATCATTGCACCTACATCGCCGCCGTCCGTCGGCTATTGAGAACTTCAAGAGCGCAAATTGCTTTCCAAACAATTTTTATTAAGATTTTTCACTTCGATTTTGGAAAAATATACTACATAAACGTATTTATTCACTCACTTTATTGCTAAAAATAAATGGAAACTTGCATTCTATAAGTTTTAAAAAAAGTTTGTATGGCCAATTAAATTTTTTTTATATTTTTTGTTCATCAGCTGTTCCAAAAATGACACAACAAAATTCAACTTTGTTGTGGTGAGTTTCTTGTGAGGATTGGGGGAGATTTCCATAAATGTTATCGAGGCACAACAATCCTCACAAGAAATAGTCACAAGAGCTTGTGACTTATGACTCCTCACAAAGGGAGAATCGGGCTGTAAATTTGATTATTGGTAGGGCCCTTTGTCTTTCGTTAGTTGCTCTCATGTGAATAGTCCCTTAAGTGTACTCATTTTATCCCAGAACACCTTTTTCCTTTTTTGTTTTCTCATACCTAGATGTCACCCATAAATTTTCCTAAATTTTATAACATCTGACAGTTTGCTATAATTTCTGAAACCTCGATGACAAAAGAAAAAAAAATTGAGAAAAAAAAATCCCAACTCCCTACAAGATCCAAAAAAAAAAAAACAGAAAGAAAAATATATTCTTCGTTGCTGTTCCGTCTGATACAACTTCTGCTTGATTAGAAAAAACCTCCTGTTTACCATCGCCATCGTGAAAAAAAAAATAAAGAAAGAAAAAAAACTGCAACTATCTATTAATTTATAATTTGTAGTGCGTAATAAATTTGTGTAATTTTCTCTCTGGAAAATTTTCATTCTGATATCGTTGATTTAGGAGAAAAAAAACAAAAGAAACTCGATCGAAAATGTCCTACGCATATTTGTTTAAATATATCATTATTGGAGATACTGGTAAGTTCAGCCGACGAGAGATTAGCAGGTAGGCACAGGGAATCCAACAAACAGCGAAACGGCGACGTTGAATTCATCGTCATCGTCATCTTCATGAAGTACTTCGTCAGATAGACGAGCGAAAAAAATCGATTTTTCCCTTTACTTGTGGGGATGCTTTGCGTTCCCTGGCCTTGCTGTGCCTTGACTTCTCTGTACAATGTACTTACACCCCCATTTTCATTGTTACACGGAAATTGCCCTTTGCGCCTGCCGTTTTTTAAAGGAAAGAAAATGAATAACTAAACAGCTGTCTCATGATTTTGAATCACAACAGAAATTTGTAGATTTCAGCACATTTTTAGTTGCAAAATGATCTTGGGAAAAATACATATACTCGGTTATGCTTGGTTTGACTTTTGTCTTGGATTTCTTGGTTTATTTGTTTGGCTTTCACTTCAGTTCTTTTTTCTTCGTGTGTGTGGGCAGATGATGTTGACATGACCATTGAATCAGGGGAGTAGTAAAGGATGTAACTTTTATCTCTGACTCCCCCATTATGTATGGGGATGATGGTTCCACTGAATTTCAATCGAACAACTCGAATGTTGATGTTTTTTTGTTTCATTATTACTTAAAAGTCTGTCCACACACAAAATATCAGTCACTAGCCGTATTATTTTGGCAAGCGTATGTAGGTACCTACCTATTTTTAAAATAAAAATGAACAAAAAACAAAAATTTTACATAGGTACGTAAATAGATGGGATATTTTATATGATTAGGTAGGTACCTACTTTCTATAAATGGATCATCAATTTTTAAATATTTAACAAAATTAACTGTAACTAAAATTTTACCCAATGAAGTTGAGAAAACATCTTTAGTTACCTTCAAGAGTTGTCAAAAAAAAACCTGAGTTTTTCGATTCTCAAGAAACACTTCGGGACCCTCAATTGTATTCTTGACATTTTTATGCAATAGAAAGAATTTCTGTACTCGAATAATTAAAAATTAAAATAAGTTTAAAAATTCTTATTTAATTTTATTCAATTAGTGTACTATTTTATCTAGTTTCCATTTTAAAATCGAACAATCACGAATCTTCAATAAAATAAATGCGATACAACTTATGTCACTTTGGCAGTTTATTCGTTACCGCAACTCGCCCCACCAAAAAACATAGATCTACATCAGGGCGACCCCAGGTTTCAAAAAACTGAGAATTTGATTTTCAAGGTGAGTTCCGGTTTTTCGAAAAACGATTTGGGGCGACCCCATAGCGACTTCAGGGCTCAACGAACAATCCTACTATTAATGTACCAATCTCCATGGTTTTCGTCCTTTGGTTTCCGTTTAAGGTATTGGAGGAGATTTTGTATTTTATTTTTTATAAAATCCTGACTTTGTTATGCTTAATCAATCCAATGGTTAGATATTCAAATTTCAGAGCAAATTTACATTTTCGTGTCAAAAAGACTAGGTACATATTTTTAAAACATGAAGGTATTTATATAAACATCTAAGTTGGCGCTAATATAGGGGTTTGGTTCGATAAATAGCAAAAAAAACTTTCCTTTTTCGTTAACAATTTTCATCGATTAACTCTTAAGTACTTATCTTTTCAATTCCACAGGTGTTGGTAAATCATGCCTGTTATTGCAGTTTACCGATAAGCGTTTCCAACCCGTTCATGATCTTACTATTGGTGTTGAGTTTGGAGCACGAATGATAACAATCGATGGCAAACAAATTAAACTACAAATTTGGGACACTGCTGGTCAGGAAGCATTTAGGTGAGAAAAATTGGTGTTGATGAAAATACTTTTTTCTCTAGCTTTTATTAGAATTACGACCTATTTTGATAAGCAAATTGAATTGTCTTATCAATAAATAGCTCAGAGACAAAGAGGCACTCTTATTGTAAATTAAAAAGAATTTCACATCATTTTTGTTGACTGCTTAAATTTTGCTTATTTTGTTTGCATTATTTTAGATCGATTACACGTTCTTATTATCGTGGAGCTGCCGGTGCATTGCTCGTATATGACATCACAAGACGCGAGACATTTAATCATTTGACAACTTGGTTAGAAGATGCCAGACAACATTCGAATTCAAATATGGTTATCATGTTGATTGGTAACAAAAGGTGAGTTTTAACTATATTTTCATTAGAAATTAATTAAATTCAAAATGAGTCATAAATCGATAAGAAATTAACCAGAATTATTCTCGTTGTAAACATTTTCAAATTTCGTTAATGCATTTTTGAAGTGAATAAATTCGAATTAATCTGAATTTTAATATGTACTTTATTTTTTGAGTCGCTATTACAGCGACAAACAAAACTTGTTTTTATTTTTTCATTCTATTTTAAATTTAAGGGAACAAAAGGCTTATCTATGGAGTCATTTCCCAAAATGTTTTATTTTAGGGATACGTATTGTGATAACGATAACACTGGAAAATTTATAAAAAATGACGCACTAGAGATTATATCTCCTGGATACAAAAAATCTAATTTTAATGTAGTACGTTTTGAGTGTTTTTGAAAAACTGTTTTTTCACAAAGAAGATAATTTCACACATTATTGCCATTTATTTAATATTACATCTTGTGCGCTGCGAAAAAACACGTGCAGCTAACGCCTCGTGGTTGGTTGTCTATTAAAAAAAACATGAGCTACACAAAATCCGCAAATAATTGAAGAGTCTAGAATGGGTCAAATGACATTTTTGAAGTTTTGAGTTATAAGCGCTTAAAATTTTACGTTTATATAACCTTTTTCCTGAAAGTGAGAGAAAAAAATACCATACAAAAAAAAAAAATACAAAAAATGTATACAATTTATTTTTATTTAAATTTACGAGAAAGGTGTGTTTAAAAAAAAAAAAAAAAACTCTGCATTTGACACCCTTAGGCAAAAATGAGTATAATTTTGTTTTTTATTAAAAAGGGTTAAGTTCAACATAAAACCTTATCAGCACCATTCTGCTATTCGATCCGATCGAAACTTTCGATTCACGTGAAAGTTTCATTAAATTTGCCTTTAATTATTTTTTTAAATCTTTAGTCTTTAGAGTGCGCAAATCTTAATTGATTTTTAGTTTTGAAATTTTTAAAAGAATCTAATTGTTTAAATCCAGTTTTTATGGAATTTTATACAAAATTTGGAGCAATTATTTCCCTCCGACGGATAGCAGAATACAAACTTTCACGCGAATGTTTAGCAGAATAGGGCCGTATGTGACAGTTAATGCTGAGGAAAAGGTGAAACATAGGCGTTTAAGTTGAACATAAATATTTAAGTTTCGTTTCAGCAAATGGGCCTAAGATACAGTTGGCTTTTTTAATGTTCGGTTTTAGGCTTTTTTTGTTGTCAGGAATCTCAGATATGGCCTTTTTCATAGAACCAACGGTGCTCTTGTGGTATAAAGTTAAAGCTTAAGTGTGACTTACTACCTTCCATGCAAAAACAAAAAATTATTTAAAAATGAGTTCCCAGCTTTAAAGCTTCTTGCCAAAAATACATCAAATCAAACGTGTATTTAACCCCTTTATTTGAAGCTTACTTTGTAACTAATGACAGCAGAAACACGACAAATAGACCAAAATTTAAGATGTTGCTTAACCCCTTTATAGATAAAAAAAAACTCCAAAATCAAAAAAATATCACTTGACCCCTTCTCATTGCAGACGCTTCAATTATTGTAGTATGTTGCTATGAAGAGATGCTCCAGGCCTTAGAATTAAAAAGATTCAAAGAAACTTTTCGGATGCTGTAACGTTATGTTTTCGTCATACCATTATTTGTTACAAAAGTAGTGTTTTTCCTCTCAACATCCTTGGAGGTTAAAAGTGCTTTTAGTATTTCGGCAGTGACTTACCATTTCGCAAGAGATATCTGGAGTGTTGTTTTACTTTTAATTTTTCTTGTAGTTTTATCCTGCTTAAGCTTTATTAAAGTTTTAGGCATTACTTTAAAGAAAAAGAAACTAAATCATCCATCGAGTTTCAATAATTTGAAAGAAAACTTGAAAGCACGTCCTTAGTCTTAAAGACCACAAACAAGAATTATTGCTGAATAGAAACTTCAACGACTTTTAAGTTTTACTCAAGAGTGATTTAAAACAAATGAAATGCAGATTTTAAATAGCGTCGTATTTTTTTTACTGCATCGGTAAAAAGGGTAATTCGTTAATATATACAAAATTACTGCCTTCGTAAACAACATATTATATCAATAATTGCGTAATTCTAGAATAATTGACGCGACACGTTGTTGATTTTAAACACCTTAGACATTATAGTATAGTAGTAGCCGTGGCGTGATGGTTAGTGCGATGGACTGTCATGCCGGAGGTCTAAGGTTCGATCCCCAGCCTCGCCACATATTTATTTAAAAGAAAAAACGGCTACTGCCTCTTGCGAGGAATTGACAAATCCTACAAGAGTATCTCCTGTCACAGAAAAGTGCCGCTCGTTAGCCGTTCGGATTCGGCAATAAACTGTAGGTTCCCTCCATTCCTGCAGACACGCACACAGGAATGGTTGAGAGTTGTAAGTCACTAGGCCCTAGTTCTTCATGAGCTGTTGTGCCATCAAATTTATTTTTTTTTTTTTTTAGACATTATATAGTTATAAATTATATATTTTACAGGCATTTCTCTTTTTTATCTTAAAAAACGTTTCTTTTATTTTTACAGTGACTTGGATTCACGGAGAGAAGTGAAAAAAGAAGAAGGAGAAGCTTTTGCTCGTGAACACGGGCTTGTGTTTATGGAGACTTCGGCTCGAACTGCTGCCAACGTCGAAGAAGCTTTCATTAACACTGCCAAGGAGATTTATGAAAAAATTCAAGAGGGTGTCTTCGATATCAATAACGAGGTTTGTATTTGTCTAAACTGATTTCTCGTATAGTTTGAGATTTATTTAATTTATGAAACCTTATTTTAGGCAAATGGAATCAAAATCGGACAGCAACATTCCCCGACAAATCCGGCTTTGCCTGGCTCTGGAAGTCAGGGTGGTCCAGCTGGAGGCAGTTGTTGTTAAAATTAGCACTGTCATTTTATTTTTCTACAACTTTATTTTTTTTTTTCAATAATAAATAAAGAAAACCAAACAAAACCAAAACTTTCAACATAAAGTCAACATTAAATAAAACTACATAATGAATCAAAAAAAAAAATACAATTGTGTGAAACTTTTCAACTTTAAATATAAATTACTTCCAATTTAAGGTAAAACAATTTAAATACAAACATTAAAGAATTTTCTTTTTATACATACATAATTAATTTGCATTGGTAAGCACCTAAAATAAAAAAAATAAAAAAGACTACGCATACAAGAAAACTGAAATGCGAACATTTAAACAATTTTGTTTTTATATGAAAACTTATTCCAAACGAATAACTCTGTTGCTAAATTTTATTAACAGAATTACTAAACTAAAACTTTTATGTCGTACTATGTATTAGGTTAATATGAGATTCTTTAAAGTTAAAATTTACTTTTTACCTATGTAATTTAATTGTTTGTTTAAAAATTATTCTTAAATTCAACTCCACCAATATATCTTGTGGTTTTGTTTTTTATTTTGTTTACTTTATTTTTCCCACGATTAACTCTCCTCTCCTACACGGTTTTCAATAGAGTTTAAAGAAATTTTCTTGTTCAGTAGGGTTTTACCAAGCTTAGACAGCTTGTCTAGAATCTAGAATAATAAAAAAAAATCAAATCAACACATTTGTATTGCATTGCGTGCTTCTCTCTGTTATATTTTTTTTTTGTTTATTCTTAGTGGCACTTTTATTTTTTATGATAATATTTATAAGTAAAATTCATAACATATACACTGATTTATATTCTAATTTATATATTGTACAAGGAAAACTAAAAATAAAAAAATACATAATTAAATTTGATAGAGCGGAAAAATTAAGATTTAATTGAATATTTTCAGTAAAATAAAAATAATGTAAAAGAATTATGTATAGTATTTATATAAATAAATGTAAAACACACACACACACGCGTACATATACAAATTAAACCAATAAAATACAATTAATCAAATAAAATTGTTTTGTTTTATATTTCATCTCTCGTATTTCGTTTCTCCCACCCGCTACCAAGCGCGGCAAAAAGGTGTCACTTCCAAACTATTTTTGTGGATTTCTAGTATATTTTACAGTCGTGTATGGACATGAGATTTGGTGTTAAAATATTTAGTAATTTTGTATTCAAATGTAGTTACCACATGAACAGCTGTTTACGCGAATGTCAAATTGGTTCGGGATAATTTAGTTCACCCGATGGATAGCAGAATACAAAGGCAGTGTGAAAGGGAATCGAATGGGTGGATCCAATATACGATTCACGTGAATAGCAGAATAGTGCTGATAGTTTTATATTTATTATTCACGTTAATCACGTTTACAAAACCAGTGCGCTTATTTTAATTAAGGTGCAGTGTAATTTAATTACACCAAAAACATAATTGTTAAAAAAGAGCCAAGTTCTCCATGTATACAAAAAACCTAAATGTAACAAGTCAGCCGTGAAAAGTAAAGAGATCTAAAAGTACACCAATTTCTAAGTTTATGAAAGTTTAATATCAAATATTCAGCCCTATCCGATCGGAACGGATATTTCTCCGACTCATACAAAATGTTTTTTTTATTTTTCATTTTAATGATACAAATTTCTCATAAATCGGTTACACCTCCGGAAAATTATTTCAACGTGCGGTTGAAAATGAAAAATTAAAGTGATATTTCTTATACGGTGGAACTTCCATAACTCGAACTTCCGTAAGTCGAATTTCTCTATAACTAAAAGTTTTATTTAGAACTTTGCGAAGTTTTTCGACCGCATTTGGTGACAAGAAGTCTCTTTAACTCGAACTTTTCTTCTTTATTTTCATTTTTTTTTTCAAATTTTGTATGTAGTCTTTTGCAAGTTTGTTTAGTACATTCCTAAATTAAGTCAAAGTTTTCTCCGACTCGGGGAACCCCTTTTGTTTCAAGTTTTGTTTTTTAATTTTCTTTAATTTACTGTGATTTCATAATTTTTAAAGTTGTTTGAGTAGATATGTAATGTATGTATGATTTTTATGTCAAACTTTGGTTTTTACGGATGAAGTTTTTATGCGTAGATGTTGTGTTTTAAATTTCTTATTGAAAAAAAATGTCAGGAGGAAAATTTAAGCATCTAACTTTTGATCAAAAACTGGAGTTCATAAGTGAATTTGAGTGATCTTGTAATCAAATTCACGCAGACTTTGGCGTGCCCATAAATGAGTTCAGTCAAATGATGCAAGAATTTTCCACTAATACAGAAGACATGAGGTGAAGCCTTCAAGAATACATTAACTAGGACAATGAAATTATTCTTTATCATATCACGTCTGTTGAAGAGATTTTGCTTTCGGTAGCTTCTGAAGTGGAAACCATGAGTGACGGTAAAAATGATCCAGATGAAGGCTTACTCATCAGGCAGCCGAGGCAAGCTTAAGTGTATGAAGCCTTTGAAATAGTTTCTTCAATCCAATTCATGAAACTAAAACATTTTACAAGTCAAAATGTATTAAAAAAATGTTAACGAATTATATTTACTTTTTTAAACTTATTGTCCCTCTTTGAATATCCTTATAATTAAATAAAACTCGATTTTTTTTCTTTCATTTTGAGAGTTCGACTTACGGAAGTTCCACTGTATTTCTAATATTTCTTAAAATTCGGAGAAAATTCCGTTCCGATCGGATACTATGATAGGGCTGATTCGTTTTCTCTGCCGTTCGTTTCGCATCTATCAAAATAAGGGCCCAGATAGAAAAAAAAAGAAAACTTGCCAAGTAAACTTATACCAAATTTTAGTTTGTAATCATTAAAATATGAAATTTCTCTCATAATTTGGAGTTGTTTCGATATACTCTCTTAAAATATTTGATACAACATTCACAAAAGCTCTATTTAAGAAAGTGGGTGGATGCCACGCCTCCTTAATGATAAACCCCAAATTTTTATTTTTTTTCTTAGCATGCATTATAAATTCTAGCGCTCTACACAAATTCATAATTCTGCAACAATCGGAAGTGCTTCATATAATTGACATCACTTATGAGAAAGTGGGTTGAGCCACGACCCTTAAATCTCAATTTTTCAATTTTTTATCCTTTGCATGAATTGCAAGACTTATCGCTATACCAAATTTTATCATTCTACAACAATCAGAAATGCTCCAAATAATTAATAGTAATTATGTGACAGTGTAGTAGCCGTGGCGTGATGGTTAGTGAGATGGACTGTCATGCCGGAGGTCTAAGGTTCGATCCCCAGCCACGGCTACTGCCTCTTGCGAGGAATTGACAAATCCTCCAAGAGTATCTCCTGTCACAGAAAAGTGCCGCTCGTTAGCCGTTCGGATTCAGCAATAAACTGTAGGTCCCCTCCATTCCTGCAGACACGCACACAGGAATGGTTGAGAGTTGTATGTCACTAGGCCCTAGTTCTTCATGAGCTGTTGTGCCATCAAATTTATTTATTTATTTTGTATTTTTAATTGTGACAGTGGGCGGATACCACGCCCCCTATATGGAAAATCCAATATTTGGAGTTTTTCCTTTGTATCGCAAGGTCTACCGGTGTGCGAAATTACAAGATTCTATGGTGTCTAGAAGTGCTCCATAATTTTGATGATCTGTCAACCAGTGAGTCAGCCAGTTACGGTTTTCACGATATTTGACGCCCTATATCTCAGGAACCACTAATGGTAAGGAGTTGAAATTGGTAAGACACCTGTACTCGTTTGAAGTTTCTGACATTATTGGTTCCGAAGTTAGAGGGAGGTCGAAAATGGCTTGAGTTTGCTCCTGTAAAAAGGGGTAGTGGTCAGAACTTAACTGAGCACTACCATGGCCTTTGATAGGATGCAAAACAAAAAATAAGCCATGTAGATTGGGTGGTCTTGTCTAAGCGAGAGTGCAATTTTGCTAAGAGCAAAAAGATGTTTCGAGTAAAACAATTTCATTTGTCATTTCCCTCGCAATGTTTTATTCTCTTGATTCTTGAACATTTTTCTGCTGTATATAATTTCTCCGGAATATATTTGGATTGAACAAAAATCCAAAAAAAAATGACAGCCAAATTTCCCTGAACATTTTATAGTCTAATTTAGATCTAAGCGAATTGATAAAAGAAATAGCTTTTTTCCCAGCCGTGAAAAATATAATCAGCCCTATCACGAATTCCATCGTAAACGGAAACTTTAGGTACCCCGAAAAAAACACTATCGAACTAAATTAGGGTCTGCATACTGCATATGCTCGATTGTATCGACTGACGTGCAGTTAACCCTTGCTTAATATGTATGAAAACATGCTCCCGTTATTTTTACTTGCTCTATTAGATTCGTGCTTACGAACCGTCGGAGCGGAATTCTCTCCGATTTCCTACGAATCGGAGACATTTTGCTTCGAGGTAGTTCTCCGACCAGCAAAATGTCTCCGACTCGTAGGAAATCGGAGAGAGTTCCGTTCCGACGGACGGTTACCTCGATAGGGCCGATTAAATCAATATAATATTCTAGATGTTTTCCAATAATATTTTATTGCCAAAGGAAATAAGCCTACAAAGTAGCATAGTGCGAGTGCCCCTCCGTCCCACTTAACCTAAACCTGTAGTACCAGACAATATTTTTGTCAAACAGTTTCGAAAATAAAAATCCAGTCTACTCAGCAAAATATCGGTATCCGTATTCAAGATCTTAGTATGGCCCATAGAGTACCTATATTATCTAGAGAACCGACTCGTACCCCTCTTGCCTAAAACACCCGCAAAATTTATTTGAGGTGAGTAAGAGAAAACTCTCTTATTTTACTCTTTTTTTCCTATCTGTGAATCCGTGTGAATGGTGGAATATAAATACAAAATGGCCGCATTTGATAATATAGGTACTCTATGGTATGGCCTTATCCTGTAGTGTGTAGGAGGTAGGCAGCCACATAAAACTTACCCTGCTGATAAAAAAAAACTAAAAATCCACTGTGGAAAATGCAAAACTCAAAACACATTTTTTATAATTATTTTTATGCTATCGTTAATTTTAGATTTTTATTTCTATTACAATCTCGTTATTAACTTCGTAGTCTTAAATTTTATTTATATCTGTTTAACCTTGATTTTATAAGCATGTAATTTTAATTTTTAAACATTAACCAAAAATAAAAATAAAGTAATTTAAAAACAAAATAACATTATTAATCTTTAGAAAGAAAAAAAATAAGAATTTATTTTAAGAAAAGAAATTACTTTCTTTATTTTAATTATTTATACAGTAAAGCTATTACAACTTATTGTGAACTAACATTAAGAATTAATAATACTTTGAAAATTTAACATTTGTATGCATGTATGTATTAATGTATCGTGTGGTTTTAAACTGCAATGTCTATAAGGAAGATTAAGATGAATCGGGTTAAACGGAAAACAAAAAAAACATGAAAAAGAAAACTTCTGCAAACAATTAATAACAATTTGTTTTCTATTTTTGTTTAATGCAAATGAATTTTTAACAGAAAAAAGAAGTTATTTCTGTTTTTTTTTATTGATAGTTTTATTTAATGTCAACTCTTATGATTTATTTAGTTTTTGAATTTAAATTTGTGCATTAGAAATTTTCAAGTAGGTATTTTATTTTACAAAAAAAAAAAATATTAGTTACAACTTTTGCTTTAATTATTTCTTTTAATTACTCTTCATATTTTGACAATATAAAACGGTGCTGTTTTGAGAATCAAATATCTCAAAAAATTAGTAAATCGACCTTCGAGATGATTGTATATCGGCAATATATTATGATTTTAATTTTTAGTTTTAAAAACTATTATTGTAATTATTATTATTTGTAGATATAAATTTTTGTTTAAAAATTTAAAATTTCGACTTTTATTTAACATTTTAGTTCTTCGGTTAGAAATTTATTATTTCTTTGTTGTTGTCCGAAGGGCAGTGATGCACTGTCCGAAAAATATGAATGTATGTAATTTTTTTTTAAGTATAATTTTAAATATTTTATTTATCAGATAAAAAAGTAATTTATTTTTAATTTTGTAATTTTGTTCTAATTTATGGACAACGAAAAATAAGAAATATTTCCATAAACAAAGATAACAAAGATAAGCCTAAAAGTTATACTACAAAAATATAGACTGCCTTTTTGTGCTCCTAAGAATCACTATCACTTCCTTTGAGACGTTTTTCTCTTCTTTCGAAAAATTCAATCAAATAGGCAAGAAATCCCGATAAAGCTATAAAGAATCCAGAGGCGTAGAAGGAATCATCCCATCTAAAAGTAATAGAAAATAGAAAATGTCTTTTAATATGTTTTTTTTTTTTTTGAAATATTTTAATAATTTTCTAATCTTTTGCAAAAAAAAAAAAAAAAATCATCAAAGACAAAATATTATGATTTGTTACATTTTTTTCTGTGATATTAACAAAAAATAAAAAAAATTTGATGTTAACATTTCACATACCTTAGTGTAACTTCATAGATGAAACCAGCCAAAGGTGGACCAACAATAATTCCAAGTCCTTGCACCAATAGCACCAAACCATATGCACATGTAAAATCATCCAAATCCACCAGACTCACTAAAATACTGGGTGTAAACGAAAAAGAACTCGCAAAGGTTAAGCCAAACAGCATACAGATTCCCATGAGTGTAATATAACTCTTGACAAAAACTGGAATTAAAGCAACTGATAGGCCGCAAACTGAAATTAAAAGATTCGATGATAAAGCTTTAATATTTGATAAAAATTCATTCGATCCAGGTGCTAGAGATTATATCACTTTTTTAATAAAGGCCTACAATGCCATTCAATTTTGGGAAATCTTAATACCATTTCAACTCTACTACTCTTAGGCCCATTTGCTGAAACGAAGCTTAAATATTTATGTTCAACTTAATCGCTTGTGTTCTACTTTTTTCGCAGCGTAAACTGTCACATAAGCTCTTATGTTGAACTTAAATACTTAAGTTTCGTTTCAGCAAATGGGCCTCAATAAAGTGTTCAACTGAGTAAAGGGAAATTGCAAATTAGTTAAAAGCGATATAACATCCTGGTACTGTTCGTTTTAAAAGAATTGCAATGTAATACTTACAAACCATGCAGACAGCATAACAAATATTAACATTCAGCCATGGACGATCGCCTATAAAACCAAGTACAATCATACCAATTGTATTAAAGATACCAATTATTGAAATTAAAAAAGCACCGTCCTCTTCCGTGTAGCCATGAGTTTTCATATGCTCAACGATATAGAAATAGGGAATTATGAACCTGAAATTAAATATAAATGTTATAATATTTTTATTATTATTATTATTATTGTACTATTCATACTAGAATGTCAGTTTATTAGACTTGACCATTCTTTATTCCGTCAATTTCATTGAATCTGTGAACAACAACAACAACAACAACAACTTAAAGGCGCTACTACCAATTGTTCTACGAATTAGTTCTGTTTAGGTATTTTTAATTCATTTTATTTTTGTTTTGGCTGGAGATATAGTTATTTCAAGGGGTGCCAAGCCCTCTTTTTAGTGGTGCTGAGCTTTCCAATTTTATTATGAAAAACTTTCTACATCATGCGAGATTTGAACCCACGCATCAGATTTGATCAGTCTTTGAAGCCGTATGCACTACGCATTCCGCTACTGATGACCACTGACGTCACAGGTTGAGATGTGAGGTTTGTTTATCAAATGCATTTGGAGCATCAGCATTTTTATAAGCACTTTTAAGTATGATGCGTAGTAGCCCGTGGCGTAATTGTTAGTGCGATGGACTGTCATGCCAGAGGTCTGGGTTCAATACCAGCCGCTTCCACCTTAAGTTTTTTTTCCGGGCTACTGCCTCTTGTGAGGAAGAGACAAAGGCCGCGTTCATCACCACGTTTTTGACAGATCTAAAAATTCAGTTCTGAAAAATGTAACACTGAACGCACAAAAAAGTCTGAAATTATTTATTCTGTTTTTATTATTTTTTGCACTTTAAAATCAAAATCCCAAAAGCGATACGAGACCCAAACGATCAGACCACACACCAAAAAAAACTGGATCAAGAACTGTTTTTTTTTTGTTGCATCTGAAAATTCAGAAAATAACGTAAGAAACGTAACTAAATGTCAATCGACGTCAAATAACTGAATTTTTATGACTGCTGGCCAATCAGAAGCTCTAAAAATGACAGTTCAGAACTGTCAAATGTGCTGATGAACGCGGCCAAATACTCCAAGAGTATCTCTTGTCATAGAAAAGTGCCGCTCACCTGACCTGCAGACACGCACACAGGAATAATTGAAAGTTTTAAGTCACTAGGCCCTGGTTCTTCATGAGCCGTTGTGCCACCAAATTTTAATTTTTTTTAAGTATGATGTCCTGTTTCGCCTCCATTTTTCTTCATACCTTATTTCTCTTTTCAAAAAACACTAAACAAATGTAAACCATTTGTGTTTTTTCTCTCATTTTTTCCAGCAGAGTATTAAGTTTTACTTTACATGAAGTGTAAAAAAGAATGTCATGTGAAAAAAATCGCTTTCAAATCGTTGATCGAATCGATTTTGTAAAGTTTTCCTGCTATGATTTCGATTTACAAAACAAGCAGTACTTTGGTCGCAATTGCAGTACTTTGGCAGCCCTGGGCGGGAGTACGAAACCTAATGTAAACTATTTTAATTCAGCGCGAATGGTCTGTTACTGCTGGTGGTACTTTTATTCAGAACTTTAGCTTTCCCAAATTAGTAATAATGAGTAAACAAAACAAAACTTAATTTGTGTTGATAATTTTGTATTTATGTATATTTCGTAATAACAACAACATCACGTAGTACCAACGTATCACCCTTAATTAAAACTAAGTAAATACAACAGAAAAAAAACAACTTCCTTTACGATTTTTTCATTTTGTTTAAATTGTTTTCACTTTAAAAATATAATTGCTTGCCCTCCATTAGTTACCATATCGTCAAATATTTTTAGACAAAATTATTTTTTTGGCGACTTCTCAAATTAAAAATATTTATTATTAAATAAATGTCTTTTTATTTTGTTTCAATGTTGTAGGCCGCGCCGCCTTGACGATAATCTACGTCTTATTTTAATTTAATATTTTTTATTTTATTAAAAATATTTTATTTTTTAAATGTTGCACACGTGGGTTTATTTTTAAAAAAAGAACTTACCAAATAAATAGCAACAAAGTTGATAAATTGAAAATTGAGAATTTCAAATCCAAAAATAAGGAAAAATCAAAAGCCGATTTCATCACATCAACGAAACTTTCATACCATGTCTGAAAATAAAAAATAAAAAAATGTTTATAGTTTTATTAATAATAACTTAATAAGTTTTCATAATGTGTTAACTAAAGAGCTAAAACACTGAGCAAATGGTTTAAAATGATGTACATTATTTTTTTTTTTTTTTATAATTTTTGTTGGGCTTTCCATCCTTAGAGTTATTATTCCAAGGGTCACCATCAATTTGGAGGGAGGAGGGAAGGGCGTTGGGCAAAAAGGGTTTCAGTTAAGCTGATCTGAATGTATTACATTTTTTGACGAAATGATAAGATCAGCGTTGCCGCTCGCAAAAAAATTACCGTGTCATTTTCCGTGCCATGTGAAAAAACTACAAATTCTTCTATTTTGTTTAAAAAAAAATTTAATCAATTTTATTAAGGTGTGTAATATAACAAAAAATCAAAAGGAAATCATTTTCTTTATTCGTGCATTTTCAAAAAATATTAGTTTCTGTCAATTTTTACGGAATTTGCATCAATTTTTGTTAAATTTTGTCGAAATTCGCTTCATTTTAAATAAAAACATAAAAATAAAAAAAACGTGCCATATTAAACCTTTCGTGTCAACGTGCCACGAGGAAATTATCGTGTCAAAACAGCACGATCATGCCACTTCGACAGCGCTGAAGATATTTTACAATCTACATTAATTATTGTATTTGACATTTTTTTTTTGTTAAAACGAGCGAAATAATAGTTAAGAAGGAAATACATAGTTAAGAAGGAATCTAATCAAGCTGTTCAATTAAATATGGTACAAGTTCCAAACGAGTAAATTAATGTATTTAATAAGTACTTGAATAATTAATAACAAGATTCCACTTCAAAAGTACAAATTTTTAATGTTCAAAGACATTAACCGAAAACAGTTTGTACTATAAAAACTTAGATTTTTTCTTCAAATTCCATCAGTTTTCTATTATATTTTCCCTCTTCGGCGGTGTTTTTCAAGTTAAACAAAACAAAAAATAATGAAGTTCTGCGTTTTTCTTGCCTGCATCCTGAGTGTAAGAATCTTAAGGTAGAACTAAATACAAACGTCAAAATAAGTTTATAGCGAAAATCATATTTTTACGAAAATAATACAAATTTAATGTCATAGTTTATTTCAAATTGAAGGGTCTTATGCTGAAAGTTATTTATTTTTCCATTTTTTTTTTTTGACAGAAATACTGCCTGATGCCAACTATCAATTGTGTAAATCCAGCATTACACTCAAGTGTTCCATGATATTGATATTAGTTTCTTTAAATAATTTTATAATCGTTGTACATAATGTATTGAAATTATTCGTACATTATCTTTTTGGTATGGCTTCACTTTTTTACACAAACAAAATTGAGAAAGTATCAAGAGCATCAGTTCCCTAAACATTCCGTCGGCAGTTAAACACTATTTCAAATCAATATTTCAGAATATTCGATTATTACAAAAAAAAATTAAAAATCGTTTAAGCTTAATCCTTTAAGGCCCATTTGCTGAAACGAAACTTAAGTATTTAAGTTCAACATAAGAGCTTATGTGACAGTTTACGCTGAGGAAAAAGTAGAACATAAGCATTTAAGTTGATCATAAATATTTAAGTTTCGTTTCAGCAAATGGCCCTAAGATTTTTTTTTTTTAAATTTGGTACTTCAATTTGAGTTTGCGTTAAAAATACAAAAATTATTAACACGTTTTTGAAATATCGAATTTTCGAAAAAAAAATTTTTATTTTATTTAATCTAAAATTTGTAAAGGACCATCAGTGAGCTTTTTAGGTCACTGAATTATTTTAATTGGCACTAGTGTTTACAATGTATTTTAAATGGAGCAGTAATGCCAATGTAAAATATTTCAGTGAAATAGGGCCCACTCGCTGATGCGGAAATTCGGCCCCAGTACCAAAACATTTATATAAATCAGTTTTGCCGATAATGGGGTATTTGAAAACTAAATAGGTTATATCGGAGATTTTTTATAATAACGACTTACGGTTAAATTGATTCCTACTGAAAGGTAAATAAATAAGTTTTCTAAGAAAAAAATCGAGATATTCCCCATAAAAAAAGGTTTTTTTTTTCTAAACTCAGTACAAGTGACTTATTTTAATTGCTAAAATAAAATAAATAAATTTGGTGGTACAAAACCTCATGAAGAACTAAGGCCTAGTGACTTACAACTCTCAACCATTCCTTTGTGCGTGTCTGCCAGGAATGGAGTTTATTGCCAAATCCGAACGGCTACTGTGAGTGGCACTTTTCTATGACAAGACTTAGGTGCCAGTTATAGCTAGCATTAAAATTCATCATTGAAAATTTTAATTAATTAATTTTAGACGTTTATAGTGCAAAATCTATGATTATTTTGATGTCAAAATAAAGCTTATGACTATATCAATAAATCTGGCCAAAAAAAAAATTAAATTCGGCCTAACCTTTCTCATGAAATAACTTTTCTTATTTCAATGATCATTGATAAGGTAGTTCAATCATTGAAATAATGAAAGTTAAATTATGTGGAAGGTTGGACCCAAACGAATTTTTTTTTCGCAATAAGTATATTAATTCAGTCGTTAGCTTCACATTGGCATCAAAATAATTCCTGATTTTGCTTTTTAAGTGCCCTAAATCTTAAATTAAAAATGTTCAATGATGAATTTCAATGATAGCTATAACTGGCCCCTTATGGACTCTTAGAGAATTTGTGATTTTCTCACAAGAGGCAATAGCCCGAAATTTTTTTTTTTTTTTTTGTTTTTATGTGGAAGCGGCTGGGAATCGAAACCAAACTTCTGGCATGACAGTTCAACGCATTAACCATTACGCCACGGTTTACTACTAATTATTTATTTTTTTTTATATTTTTTTATGATTTTTTAATATTTATGTACATATGTAACATATTTTAATTTAGGTTTCAAAAGCTTCATTAATACTTTTATATTCCGTTTTTGTTTTTTTTTTTTTGGTATTTAGGTTGCATTTGCTTCCAATAGCTTTAATGTTGAAAAAACCTTCTCTGAAGTAATGTCCCATGCCCAAGAGATTAAGGACACCCGCACGACGACCGATTCCAATTCTTTCGAATGTTATGATCAATTAGTTCGCAATATTGACGCAGTGATAGCTATTTTTAAAGAAAATGCAAACACTTGTGTGAGCGATGCAACCGCCAAACGAAACACCACGTTAAGTGATTTTCCGTCAGAACATTCAGAAATTGAGTTTCTCATGGAAAAAGTTACCAAATACTTTAATGATTGTTCGGAACAAACAGGAATTTCTTTCTTTAATTGCTTGGCTGGAAATGTAAGAGAGAAAAGTTCTCGTTTTTAGCAAGTTTTTAAAAATATTAATTATCTTTTTTTCCAAAAAAAAAAAACAGGCTGATTATAGTATAGATAAAATGTATAGAATCAAAGAAATTTCTCTGAAAGTTATATCGTTTAACTTTACTCAATCTGGGAAAATCGATGAAGAAGAACGAAGTTGTCTCATGGATGCAGTTAACCTTTATCACGTTGAAAGTGAGAAAAACATCTATATATTCAATAGTTGTCTTTCGGACACTACTTATGATTAACATCAAATAATATTAATGACTTTGATCGAAGATTTATGAATATTCTTATGTGAATAAAAATGCAATTTACCTAATGTAAATATAAAATTCGTTTGACTCTAAAGCGGCCCATACACACAACACAAGTGTGTGCACCGGTGTCATGACACCTGTGTGGCCTTCCGCCATACACGCAACACATTTAGTGACACCGACATAAAAAATCAAATGATTTTGATTTTCTTGACATCGTGTTCGACGCCGAAATCGGTGTAGACACTTGCCCATACACACACCACATTTGAGTACACTGACACCAGTGTCAACACAAGTGTTGTGTGTATGGGCCGCTTAAGAAAACAAATGGCAAGAAAATATAAAAATATATGTACGGCTGGATCGCACGAACTTGCTCTTGTCTAGAGTTTAGGTAATAGGTATACAGGGTGATGCGTATAAGGTGTGACAAAAATCTAGAGCGTGTAGGTGAAATTTATAAATTAGAAGGTTACGAGCTCTTTCGATGCGACAGGGTTGGCCACATTGGAGGAGGAGTTGCAATGTACGCACGCAATACGCTGAAATGCAAAATGGTATGTAAGTCAGACGAATAGTTCTATTCCGTTTGAGCAACTGTTTAACATATTACAAGAGCAAGCATGCAGTGCTCTAAATTTAATATTATGTGGAGATTTCAACTGTAATCTCCTAGATATTCCTCGCTCTTTTGACTTTTTGGAAAATATGAAATCAATTGATCTGATTCCCGTAAACACCTCTCTACCAACTCTTTTTACCATCTCTGCCTCAACCCTTATTGATGCAATTTTCGTGTCCGATGAAAATGTAATTTTGGGAGTTGTTCCTCAAGTAAAGAAGTCTAGCAACAAATTCGAGAAGTTGAATTAGGAAAACAAAACGCCGCAAGTTCCTGATAACATAGATTGCGACCAACTTAACTCAAACTTCTTATTACAAAGTAGCTGAGTTGTAAAAACTGCAGTCTTTTCGGTACTGCAGTTAATTGACTAAAAAGACTAATTTCAATAAGTCTTTTAACTTACAAAAATACTTTAACTAAAATCGAGCAGTCAGCAGTCAGTACTAATATTCCGACTGTGCAGTTAAAAAAAAAAGTTAATTAACTTTTAGTTAATTAACTGCAGTACTTTTTAACTGCTTTTAGTCTTTTTAGTCAGTAAAAAGTCTTTGTACTGCGATGATTTAACTTTTAGTCAGCAAGTCTTTTAACTACAGTCAATTAACTGTAAGTCTTTTAACGTTTTCTATAGTCTTTTAACTAAAAGAAACAGGTTGGAATAAAAAGAAAAGAAATTTAAAAGAAAAAAAAGTTAAAAAAAATTACAGTTAATTGACTGTAGTTAAAAGACTTACTGACTAAAAGTAAAATCATCGCAGTACAAAGACTTTTCACTGACTAAAAAGACTAAAAGCAGTTAAAAAGTACTGCAGTTAATTAACTAAAAGTTAATTAACTTTTTTTTTAACTGCACAGTCGGAATGTTAGTACTGAGTGCTGACTGCTTGTTTCGCAGTTAAAGTACTTATTTACAGTATTAACTTACATTCAATAGGTAAGTTAATTAACTGTGACTTTATTAACTGCATTACCAAAGTACTGCGGTCTTTTACAGCTCTGCAAAGTAGTTCATTTTCAGCAAATATTCTAATATTTGACCAGTCACCGGATGAAGTTAGTGAATCTTATGATTTCTACAGACTTGGTGAGGAAAATGTGGTTGAAGCCCTTTTGTCTGTAAAATCAAATGCTATGGGACTTGATGAAATTCATCCTAAATTTTTTAAGCTCCTGCGTCCGTATATATTGCCATATTTAACATATATTTTTAACTCAATTGTTTTTCCTTCGCAGTGGAAAGAAGCTAAAATCATGCCAATCCCGAAAAAAATAATTGGTAATGTTTCAATTCTGTCATTTTTTTCAAAGGTTTTTGAAAAAGCCATTTTTCAGCAAATGCAAAAATATCTGCTAAGCAAAAAACTTCTGGTTGAAAACCAATCGGGTTTCCGTCCGAAAAGAAGTTGCAAGACTGTTTTAATATCGGTTGTTGATGAAATAAGAAAAGAAGTTGATAAAAATAATACTACAATACTCACTCTCCTTGACTTCTCAAAAGCGTTTGATACAGTTAATCACACAAAATTAATTATGTACAAAGCTTAGGAAAGAGTTCAAGTTTTCGTTGCATGCAGCAAAACTTATGTTTTCTTATTTGCTAGGGAGAAGGCAACAGGTTGTAGCAGGGGAGCGGTACTCGGGTTCTTTGGATGGTAAGTATGGAGTACCACAGGGCTCCATTCTTGGTCCGTTGCTTTTCTCCCTATACGTGAACGAACTTCCTAAAGTTGTAAGACATTGCTCAATGGTCTGATTGGTCAATTCAAAATGACCTACGCCTAAATGCTCCCGTTAGAAATTTTCTAAAAAATCGACTTAACATAGAAAAAAATCATTAAAAAACAACGGCAACGCTATACTTTTTTTTTTGTAAGCCAGAAGTCCGTTCTATTATTTTGTTTTTAATTCAAATTATTTAAGAGAATATTAATTAACAAACTCAAAATTAAAAAAAAAATAATTTAAAAAAAATTGTGTTTTCCAACTAATTTTGTTCAAAACTTTACGTATGTATGTATTTAAGTAGTATTTTTGTTTTCTAAGTTCGATGCTCCTATCGATTTTTTAGCCAAACACCAAAAACCGAATGCCTCAATGGCTTTTAATTTTTGAGAAAATTCAAAATAATGTCGAATTCCTTTTAACAAAAAACTCGATATTTTGGAAGAAAAAAAAAATCGATTTTTCTGCACACATTCGTTTTTTTTTGAAAAAAGAAAAATCGATTCTCTTTAGAAAAAAAAAATCGAATTTTTTGTTGAAATTGAAAGGAATTTGAGACAAGTTTTCCCTAAATTCGATTTCCATCCGTTATTTTGTTGCTCCAAATATCCTATTTCCACTTTTATACTTTGCTACTTTTAATATTTTAAATTTTCTTAAAAACTAAAAGACATTTTGTGCCATCCGGTTTTTGGCGTTTGACTAGAAATTGATAGGAGCATCAAATTTTAAAAACAAAAATATTATTTAATAACGTAAAATTTTGAACAAAATGAGTTTTAACATACATAATTATTATTTTTTTTTTAATGTTGTTTGAAAATTTTTTCAAAAGTTATTCTCTGAAATAATTTGAATTACAAATAATATAAAATAAAATAAAATAAAATAAAATAAAATAAAATAAAATAAAATAAAATAAAATAAAATAAAATAAAATAAAATAAAATAAAATAAAATAAAATAAAATAAAATAAAATAAAATAAAATAAAATAAAATAAAATAAAATAAAATAAAATAAAATAAAAGGAGTTTCTGGCTTTGAAAAAAGTATAGCATCATATTGCAAGTGTTGCCGTCGATTTTTTTTTAGAAAATTGCCCCTCTTGTGAAATCATCGTTCAAATATTTAATTTTTTGAAGAAAAAAAAACTTTAAATGAATAACCCATAAAAAATTAGTGATATAATGAATAACTACTGATATTATGTAACTTAGTAATGAAGAAGACTTAGAAATTAAGTTCGGACTTGTTGAGATATTGCTTAACATTACCGAGAAACCTTTTGTTTAACATAATAGTCTGATGAATAAAAACATCAAAAGCTATACAAAAAGCACTCTACAAATACATAAAGTCGGATGTGTATGTGATTGATGATAAATAAAATGCCTTAATAAATTACCAAACTACAATGGAGTGAGGTGAGCTGTTGGTAAATGCAAACAAAGCTATTCTTATACTGAAATAACAATGATTCATTGTCCTAGATAGAAATTCTATCCAAATTCTTTCCGCTGACACAATGGATCAATTCAAATATTTCCCAAACACACACAGGCACACAAAATAATAAAACCCACAACCCCCCCATCCATACAAAAAAAAAATAATTAGATTAATATTGAATTATCTAAGCAAAAAACTTACATCTTCAACTTCCTTAGCAATGGTGGTCATTGAATTCCTATAAATATTCGGACACGATGACGCCCTCAGTCTATAACGATGTGTGTTCAATAGAGCACCACGATAATGTATCGAATTACGATGAATTCGCATATCCTTGAGGAAATTTGAATTCCTTATCGAAACATTGTGACGCAAATTGGATCGATTGAATTTTTTCGTCCTCGATAATCTGCGTACTCCGCTGATGCCAGTGTTAAAGGAGGCAACTTCATTTTCAGGAATTGCAATTACAGTACCATTTAATTTATTCACATTTGCCTCAATCAGAGCGGTCGATTCGTCTCTGGTCGATATCGAATAACAGTGCATTTGTTCATCGTTCAGAATGTCCAGCGAATTGTGTCGATGGCTATTATTTCGAATGTTTGCCAATGAGTTGTTGGTGTTTCCGGCGAATATATTTTCGTTCAATGAGTAGCGACTGCTGACAAATCGTTCATGTTCCTTGCCTTGCTTCTGGGTTAGGTATCCTTCGTCAGTTAAGCTACCACGAGGGTAGAGGGAGAATTTGGAAATTTTCTCCGAGGGCGATAGAGTTTCCGTACTGGCCAAATAAGGCTTTTTGTCTTCTTCTTTACTTGCGCCGACGGCTACAGATGGATTTCCTGCTGACGACATTGAAAGAAGGTTCTCCCTTGATGGAGCTTCAGCACCGACTTTTTGACGAAGAGACCTGCGACTGTGACTTTTCGCTTCATAAATGCACTCCAGTTCTTGGGAACACAAATAAGTTGGCAAAAATAATTCACTTCGGTATCTTTTTAGACCGTTCGACAATGGATCGCCGATTTGCTGATTCGCTTCGGTGTTGTAATTCGTCACTAGAGTGTCCAAAACAGCCTCTTTAGTAATCCCGGTTTCGAGTAGTTTCTTGATCTCTTCCAAACATACACTTGAATTTGAAAAGGTTGTTACACTCTGTGAACGGCTTTCCAGACGGTTTTCTTCGATCAACCAATCCGGATCTCGCATCAGCGCTCCAAAGACACACGTATGGAGCATAGTTCCGGCCAAGATCAATGTTGCACCACGCCATCCATAATACTTAATCAACCACTGTGTAAATGGAGCATAAAGAAAAGTTCCGATACCAGTTCCAGACGCTCCAACTGACGTAGCAAAGGTTCTCTTCTTATCAAACCAGAAGGCAATCGAAACCACAGCCGTAACATAGCCAATACCCAAACCCAGTCCTGAGATTATTCCGAAACTTAAGTACAACATCTCGACGGAAGTACCAAACGCCGATAACGCAAAGCCAAACGAAGAGAGTATACCTCCGATTATTGTCATCTTACGGCAGCCATATTTATCCACCAAATTCGACATGACCGGTCCAACGAGCAGCGGGACTGCCAAAAACAACGAACCGATCCATGCAGTCTTCGCCTTACTTTCATGAAAATGTTCTAGCAACTCGGTGTAGATCAAACCGAAAGAAAACGATATTCCATCAGCAATTAACGATACCATAAGTGACGCAAAGACAACAACCCATCCAAATCCACCGTCGGGAATTTCGGGCTTCTTTTTATCAGACGACGACGTTGAAGATTCTATCGAGTCACCGGATTCATTCGATATGAGACGAGTGCGTTTCTTAATGGTCCCCTTATCACCATTGATGGTTATAACGCTATTCGAACGTTCGGAGACATTACAGAAAGTCACCTCGGGGAAAAACTCTTGTTTAAGCATTTTCATCTTTTCGGGATGAACGCCGCCATTTTGATTGGCGGCATTTTTATTTGTATCACCAATGACAACCATTTTATATACTTAAAACTAGTTTAAGTTTGTGTTTTTTTTTTTGTTTTGTTCTAGATGTTTGTGGTGGGTATAATCAATATACGTATAATGTGGTGAATTTATTTTCTAAAGTTTTTGTAGAATTGAACACAGTTTATTATTTTTTTTTCAGCAAATATACTTTTGTATATTTATTTTCGCAATGATACTAGAATTTTTGCTACCACAATGAAATTTTTAAGTTATTTGAGATGTTCTCGAATCAGCACGAAAATTGCTATTGTTGATAAGAATTCTTATTGACAGAGAAGTATAAGCTTAAAAATTGAATTGGTTTTTATTTTATCTTTTCGGATTAAACTCTCCAAAGAGCACGAAATTTGTAAAGTTGTAGATTCTTATTGTAGAATTGTATTTATATAAGTACTGTTTAAGTTAAGTTTTGACAATATTAAGTACCTTGTCCAAAATTGATTATACATATATGGAAATTCTATAGGAGAAAAAAAATCCTTGCCTATATTTTGATAGATGCGGCGATTCTTCAAGATGAATGTGTTCAAAATTTCAATACTGTATTAATGCTTGTGTGTAGAAAATACTTATTTTTCTATCGTTCAATTACAATTTTTTGTAACTTTTTTTTTCACAATATACCAAATGGGTGAGTTTTCTAACAACTTCTCGTAACTGCCAGAAATGTATGTATTTTTTGATGGTGTCTTAGTAAAGTTTTTCAAGTCCTTCCTTATCGAAGAAATGCTCTTCAAAGTCTCCTAATTTCAACTTCCCGAAACTGCTCGAAATAGGGATAAACAGTAGTTTTACTTTCCAAAACGGCACGACAGTGTTTTTTATCGAAGAAATTTTTTTCAAACCTTCCAAATTTCAACTTCCCGAAACTGCGCGAAATAGGAATAAACAGCAGTTTTACTTTCCCAAAACTGCTTTTGCGGATATCTTCCTTGTCTGAACTAAACTATTGCTTTATGAAGCAAAACAGCACAAAACTGAGCTTAAAACTCTTCCAGTTTCACTTCCCGAAACTGCACGAAACGGTAAGAGCTTCTCTTTTGAGGACAACTTCTTTGTTTTAAATCCTGTATTAACTTCAACGAGCGTCTTTTCGATTTGTTCGCTATAAAAATACGCGAAAAAAATACACTCTTCCACTTAGGCACCATCCAAACTGTTGATATCACACCAAATTAAAAAAAAAAAAAAAACGTTGTAAATTGCTCCAATCGATGTACAAGATTCGTTCTTATACCGTAATGTTGTTTTACTCAATCTACGCGATTTTTTTGTATTTAACAAGATGATGATGGTTATTATTTATTATTATTCAACAATTCTTAAGCTAGTATTTAATTCGGAACGCACTATATAACTACTGCTTAATTGACTGCTATATATTATATTATTTATGATTTTTTTAAGTAAATGGTGGTTTAAAAAGAGGTTCACTTGTTTATTGCTATTTTATGTTAAAGGTAGTGTTGATAGGAATTTATATTTTTTTATTAATTTTTCTTTTTGTTGAAAATCAAAACAACAAACCAACGAAAGGAAAATAAAAATCAAAACACTTCCTTGGCACTTATGGTTTAATTTTTGTTTTTATTTTGAAAATAAAATTTCTTTCTTTATTATTTTTTTTTTTTAAATTTATTTTTAGATTTTTCTCACAGACTATAACGCGTCAGTTAATGACGTGAGAATTTCTCAATTAATTGTACCTTTCAAGTTCGTCTGTTTACTTTTTCACAATAGCCATCGGCGTCGTTAGATCGATTATTTGTGTTTTGTTCGAATAGACACAACAAAAATAATTCTATGTTTTTAGCAGTAGAACCCGGCGAAAACTGCGCGAAATATTTTAAATAAATATTTAAGCTTGTTGTCACCCTCCACTTGACCTCCGAACAACTGTTTCCGCACGAAAATAGTTTTCGAAAACTTAAGCTTTTTCTGTTTGGTTTTTGTTGACCAGAAATGTTCGCTAGTGATATTATTCGTGCAGACGTACGAGATGGAAGGTTTGTTCTGTTTAAGTTGTTTGTTTGATTTATTATTTGGCGCGAATCCAAATTATTTTTATGCTGTAAGGGTCTTTTGAAAATAAGCGTTTCAGACACTGTTCTTTAAATTATTTTCTTAAAAATTTGCAATAAATTTATAGAAATAAAAATTACAAGAATCTAAAGAAAAAAAGTACGATGCAAATACATAGTACAGTATCACACGATAGCATATAAATTGTTATTTTTTCGTTTAACCTAAGAACTATATATTTTTTTTTTTTGTGTTTTTTATGTAATTTTATTTGCACTGAATTTTTTTTTGTTAAACTTTCAACCGAAAAACAATTAAAATTGAACTTAAATTTTATTTTACTGGTGTTGTTGTTTGTTAATTTAACTAGAGTTTTTTTGTTAGTGTGTATTTAATTAATAAATACTTTTAAGTAATGTCGTGCGGTTTTTCTTCTTGCACTCACCATGAATAAATGATGAATTCTTAACGAATATCTTATCACCATGCCGTAATTGTTTGGAAAACTTTGATCTACAACTAGGTACACTGAACGAAATTACACTACTACCGCCAATTAATTCACCATAATTACATAAATATTCATTTAATGCAGAGTGTTTATTAATTATTAATCTTAGACGTGGATCGCGTGGTGTGTAACGTAGAAACACTTTGTTCGATTTACTAGCCTGCTGACGTAATAGATGTTGGTGTTTTTTGTTGTTCGTAAACGGTGAACAATTATTTAATATTGAACTGAAATTCTTCTTAGTCCGAATTTCATTCATTAAGAATGGAAGTTTTTGTATCACAGTAATTAGAAATTGAGCGTTCAAATGGTGTTGTAGATAGTTGCAGGTGTTTTTGGATTCTTGATGTGGTCTTTGGAAAACGGTGGGAGGGATACTAGAATTTCTGGATGCTTTAGATCCGGCTGGAATTATTGGATTACAATGTTGTAAGGACGAAAGTAATAATTGAGAAGACGTTGTTAGTTGTTTGTTTTGCTGTAGGCAGTTGTTGTCTTGTTGTAATGTCCAGTAATTGTGAGTCGTTAAGCGAGATGATGAACGTAGAACCAACATGCGGCAAGTTATTTATTTATATACCGTTTTATGCTTGAAAAATATTGTTTTTTTTTTTTTTTTTTTTTTGAATATAAAAAGACAAAAATAAATTAAGAAGAAAAATAAAATTTAATTAATTTCTTCTTTTTTGTATTATTAATTTATTTTGTTATATTTTTTATATATATATTATTATTTCGTCGATATATATATATATATATATATATATTTTATATATAAATTTAATTTGTGTCAGGTGAACACGTTATTAAGTCGGAGTGACATATTAGATAAATTTTAATTTAATTTAATATTGAAATTTAATGATGAGTGGCCGCTTGGCCACAAACAAGATGAATTTATATTGTTACTTTTTAAGGACAAGGCTCTAGTGTCCTCTTTTTTTTTAATGTTATTTATTTATTTTTAAATGGTGACGATTGCCAATTATCTATGTGGAGTGCTGTTTTTAGTCTGAAATGAAAGATGGAAAATAGAAACCAGGATAAGTATGGTAATTTGATTTTTTTAATTAAATTATAAAAAAGTGAATTCATTTGGGGCTTATTTACATAGATACTATTGAAGAAAGGTATTGAGAATGAAATGATGTCAACAAGCTTTTGTGCTTCGAATTAATATTAAGGTTAAAATAAAATGTACGACTGAGTCGCCTGGTTTTACTCTGCATATACCAAGTGTCTCAGAAAATATAAGGATTATAATATAACTAACTGACCCATCCCGACTTCGCACGGGTAAGTTGCGTAAAAAATTTACAAAACAAAATAACAATAAATATACTTAGGTAAATTAATTATGTGTTAAATTTTGTATACATAGTGTTTTGCATAAGATGCTAGGGCATATAGTCGAAAGACAAGAAAAGAATCGTATTGGAGTATATTTCATCCCGTTTAGTCGGGAGGGGCAAATAAAAAATCGACTTTAAATTTAAAAACAACGGCAACACTTAGGTACAATGTTATGCTATAAGTTACCCGCCTGGAAAAATATCAAGTTTTTGGCAAGTTTAGGCAAGGCCCTGCCAAGTTTCGGTAAGAAAAACCTAGACGAGGAAAACATGACAGACCCTTATTAGTGCCGCGCTGAGCACATTTATTTAATTAAATACTGGTGAGGCTCTTGTTAGTAACTAACTATGTTAGTATAGTGAAGTCATTTTATAAAAATTTAAAGCGGGATCTTATTAGATATATCGTAACATAAATCTATGTGTCGTTGTTAAACAACTGTGCAAATATCAAATAATGAAATTAAATCGGTGTATCTAAGACTAAAATCGCAACTGCAGAAAAATATGAAAATCTTCTTTTATAAAATGACAATAAAACATTTAATTTAATAATCTTGTGAGTTAAATATACAAAATTGCCATATAAAATAAATAAACGAAATATGCTTACTTATTTTTTTGGGGTCACGTTGGTCTTTTTCAGATTTTACCTTCCATTCAACCAAAAAAGTTGACAGACTCACTGAACAGCAAGTCAAAACAATTTAGAACAGCGACTTTCTCACTGAACAACAAAAACTTGGTCTTTTTTAAACTGTTCCAAACAGTCTCACTAAACATACCTACAATGTTTCACACATACTTGCACACACACCAAAGTAAATAACATTTAACTAAACGTCTGTTTGAATTCTTAATTTTGGATGCGCAGGAATTTTGTAGTGTTCCGTGCTTTAATATTCTTTTGGAGGCACCAACAGTATCAAGCCTGTTTCACAACACGAGAAAACGTGACGAGATCTCTTCGCATTTGTTCTCTCTTGAAACAATGAAATAATACAAAATAAAGTATTTATCGTCGTCACGTTGCGTCTTTTTTCAATGTTTTCGAAGTTTGTGACGTCACGCTGACGCCTCGTTTTCCCGTCGCATTATTGTAAAACAGCCTTGATCCTGCTGGCCGTGTTCAAGGAATCGTCTCCCGGCAACAAACTGTAGGTACCTACCAGACACTTTTACTAGTCAGGGCTTAGGCAGAATTCAACTGACGAGGCAAAAAGGTACATACTGGCGAGGGCCTAGCGAATGCCTATATTAAGCCTAGCTAGACCCTTGTTAGTAACGATGAAAAACTTATTGAAGACTTATTGAAGACTAGACTCTTTTCCAGGCGGGTATAGAAGTCCAATTTTTTGTTCTTTTTTTGAATCAATTTGGAAAGCCTTAACTACATTGGCCACTTTTCGCAAAATTACAAAAGTCAAAATATTTTTTTTTTCGCTAGCGCAGTTTTTTTTTGAAAAAGAATATACACAATTTTTGTTAAACCAAAATTTAAGCTTTCTGCATCATTTTTATAAGTTTTCTAGAGTCTAAAAATTTTCACTTTTGTAATTTTTCACTTTTTTGGCCAAAGGCTAAATTGTGAATAGTTTTTTAAAAAATTAATTTTCTAACTCTAAGTTTTGCAGAACAAAAAAAAAAAGGAAAAAAAGCGTGTTAAAACTAATTTTGCTAAAAATTGTACGTTTTTTGTGGCCCGCGTAGTTGAGAGTTAGTTCATAGTGAACTAGGTCCCAAATTTAAAACTCGAACATTTAAGAGTACTATTCTAGAGCGTCCTTCTGTCTGCTTAAGTAGACAGAAATTTCCAGAATTTGAAGCTTTTTTAGGGTTAAATAAGATTTTTGTTAATTTAGCTTCTAAGAACGATACTTTTGTAAAATACTGGGGACTCATTCCGTAAAACGATTATCACCCGGCGATAACGTTTCGACGATAGTCCTACTACACGTAACCCTAAAAATGCATATCGTCTGGACGATCACGTTTTGACGATCAAATATTTGCTTCACGTAAGTCGATTATCATCAAAACGCTATCGTCAAAACGATGGCTTTTGGACGATACCTAAATAGGTATCGTTTTGCATTTGTTTTCATGATTGTATGTAAGTTTCTACGCCACTATACCTATAGTTAAATGAGTGAAATAATTTACTTGTTTTGCAAAATGGCAACAAACATTTGAGAAAAATACAAATTATATGGAAATTAAAAAAAAAAAAAAAAACGTGTCGCCAGCAGGGATCGAACGCCGAACCTTTCGGTTAAGAAGCAAGTACATATTCCATTGCGCCACCATCTTATGTAAATTTGTGCCGATTTCTTGGGCTTACAAACAAACCGTGCACTAAAGAACTTCGTTCTAATAACGCAAATTGTTATTATGACATTTCAATGATGGTTTGACAATCTCTGGAAAAACGATAGACGAGGAGATGGTGTTTGAATTACGTGAAGCAAATTATTGACGATCACGTCAGCGATAATCGTTTTGATGATTATCGTTTTGAAAATTACGGAATGACCCCCCTGGAGATAAAAAACCGCTAAGTTTAAACTTTCAGAAAAATCGAGCGTTTCGTTTTTAACATATCGAGTTTTCAAAAAAAAAAACTATGTATTGAATATTAAAAACGAAACTTCACGAATGCATAACTTGTCATATGTACATAACGTACCTATACCGCAATTAAAAACACTATAATATAATAATTACAAGGTTCATTGAAACTTACAATTTCACCCAGTTTTTATTGAGTTTTGATAACAATTTCAAAGTAAATAATTGCAGTTGCCGCGACAATTTATAATTCATAATACAAAAATATTAAATACGATTCAACAATCATTTTGTACAATAAATATTTTAATAAGTTTTATTAATAAACCAATAGCACAAGAAATTACAAGGCAACGCGTGACAATTAGAAATAATGTATCTAATCTAACACGCGGTTACTATATATTGATAATAATTTAACATTTATAAGAGATAAGAAAAAATGATTTTATATAGAAATCACAAAATAACCTGTAATTTCGTATGAATTTTATTGCACTTTGCAACACAATTTACTTGATTAACATGAATTTAAGATAAATTAAATTGCAACCTTTGTATACTTAGTATTTGCGCCAACAGGTTTGTCGTTAAGTTATACGTGCAGTAAATAAATAGCTACATATATATAAAAAGATACAATGTCTGGGAATAATAATAAGGCGATAGTATTTCTTTATTTAGAGATTGCACGTGGTTAAAATTTGATTTTGAAAATCTTCCATTAATAAAAATAAGAATCCCGAAAAAGAATTGATTTTTGCTTTCTAGGAAATTTACTACAGAAACAAGCAAGGCAGAAACTATCGAGCTTTATATTTTTTTTAATAAGTGGAACTTTTTCTTTAAGGTTTTAGAAAATTTATTTTCTTTTATTAGGTACGGGACGGCAATATATATGAGTACATAGAAGCTTATAATTATTTAATTGAGAGTCAACTTACTGAGTAAACAGTATACAAGAGTGGAATGAGATAAGGTTAAAAAGAGAAAAAAAAATCCAAATTCTTATAAAGTACTAATACTCAGCACCGGACCTATGGGGGGGCACGAACCCCGGGCGGCGTTCAGGCGGCGCCAAATTCGAGAAGACAGACCATCAACACGAAACAAATTTTGAAAAAAAAAAGTGTAGACCTACATATATTTATCTAGACAATTTTCTAAAAAATCTACTTTAAAAAAAATATCATTGAAAAATAACGGCAATCGATTACAAAAGTCATGCTAAAACTGCTATTAAAGCCAGAAATCCATTCTCTTAATAGAGTTTTTAATTAATTAATAATAGTGAATAGTTTTTGAAAAATTATTTTCAAAATGAAAATTTTTAATACAAAAATTAAGAAAATTATTTTCAAACTAGGTAATTTTGTTGAAAATTTCACGTTACCTATCAAATAGAATTTTTGTTTTTAATATTCAAAATTTCTTTGCAATTTTTGTCAAACACTTTAATCAAATTCAGTTAAATTGTTAATTTAATTTATTTTAATTTCAACGAATAAGACGTAGTTTTTTATGCTTTAAACTCTTCAAGTTTTTTAAAACTTCTTCTAAAGGTGACTGTAAATAAATTTATGTCCAGAGTTATCTAACTCTAGTTTAACTGACCACTGAAAAACTGGGCCTAAGTTTTTGACTTAAAATTGCTAGGCCCATTGAATATAAAAAAGCAAAAATACTTCCGAACTACGTACAATTTTGAGAAAAATCAGTTTCATAAAAATTTTCTTAATTTTATTCAAATTTTTGATATTAAAAATTAATTTCTCAAAAACTTTTTACTTACCATTGTAAGTGTTGCCATTGTTTTTTAATGACTTTTTCATTTCAAGTCGATTTAAAAAAAAAAAAATTTCCCCTCCCGGGTAAACAGGCCGAAATAAACCTACCTCCCATACGATTTTTTTTTTTTTTTTTTGTACCCAAACTACAAGTCTAAAAATTTTTACGTATGACGGTTATATGCGGTCTGTTATTTATTTTATTATTTTTGTCATACGCAAATAGAAGTTGCTAAATAAAAAGTTTTCTCCCTGTTTCAAAAAAATCCAACCAACTAGGTACCTATATTATTCAGTTTTTTTTTTGTAATTATTTACCTCAAATGCTGAAGGGGCGCCAGATCAGGTTTTGCCCCTGTTCGGAAAAGTCGTAGATCCGGCACTGCTAATACTAGTACACATGAACGCTTCTTTATCTTAGTTTAGTTTAACAAAAAGTTTGGTAAAAGTGTTGCCACAATTTAATTTTTAAGTTAGTTAAGTTTCAGGAGACGACCAAGTGCCAACTGAGTTTTATTTTTTAAAAGTTCAACTAAATTCACATCTGCGTTGACAAATTTGTTTAAAAAAAGCAAGTAGTATTAAATGCAGTAAAATTAAAAGATCAATCAATTCACAAAAGAATTTATGAGAAACCTGAAATCCATCGAGACATATCAATATCTTTCTTTGAAAATTCGGTCAAGTTTTTTACTGAGCGGGTTTTAACAGGTTCGCCCCTGGACCTTCTACCAGAAACCAGAAAGAAAGGCTTCTTTGTTTCCTTCGTTGATTTTCTTGCTGTTTTTGATTTAGTTTTACGTGAAGCACTTTTTTTTAATACAATTGTCATTTTCACTTGATCTATAGGGTAAAGTATTGGTTTCGTATAAAAAATCAAGATCGTATCCAAAATTGACACTACAATGATCGAGAAGACCAAAAAAGTGTGTTTTTCGCCATACCATACTTTGAGAGTCGGGCCGTCCGTTCCGGTTTTTTAACGATTTTGGTTGAACTTCGTACCTGTAATGATCAAATTATTTGTAAGAAAAGTGCAGTTCAGATTTCTGTCAAAAAACTTTCATTGCGCAAACAGGGTTTTAATATATTTTTATTTTTGACAATTGCTTTATTTTCGTCATTTTCGATTTTTCTTTAAAGCTATGTACGGAACGGAGCTTATTCCGGAACACTTTAGAACACAATTTGATAGCAAGCAGGGATGTGTCTTGAGCTCGTTACTATTTATTTTATTTATATATGATATCGCACATTGAAAACCAAATAACCTAATTTTTATTCAATGGTCGATATCTCTAAGAAAAAGGATTAAAAAGTTATGTGATTTGGCCGAAATCTAGTAGGTATCACTATTTTTTTTTTTTTTTTTTGTAAAATGTAATAATTGTAAGATTACAAAAGAAAATAATGGACACTTAGAAAAAGTAATAAAATAATAAATAGTGTGGGTTTAATATTTGCACAAGATATACCTAGCTCTTCTTTCTGAATCTTAAACAGGAATGCATCTTATGATGAAGAGAGAGCTGCAGTAAGCTTTCGAATCTAACACAAACAAGAAGTAACGAAGTTCAATCAAAATCGTAAGAACCGATGATGATTTTGTTGGTGCAGGGACATATGGCCCAGGCACATAAAGCCCAAATTTTATTTTTGGGCCTTATGACTCACTTTATACGCGGCGTATAAACAGTGAGTCATGTAAAAGGGGCATGCTGCCTCCTGCAACCCCCCTGCTTGGCCCACTATAGGATTTGGGGTAGGTGCGAGGCTGGGTGTATGCAAAGTTTTTTTTTGCATTCAAAGAATCTGGATTTGAATTGTGGGTTTTGATTTTATCAAATTCTCTAAAACTAAAATTGTAATTATATTTAATTAATAAAAAAAAAAACTTTGTTGGTCCTGAAATGCCCCAAGTTTTATTATTTGGAAATTCTTATTTACTGGGACATAAAGCCCAAATTTTATTTTTGGGTCTTATGTTTCACTTGAGTGGGACTTAACGCGCAAATTTAATTTCGGCTTTATGTACCACTCAAGTGAGACATAAGGCCCAAACATAAAATTTGGGCCGATTTTGTTTTTCTTTTTTTAATATTTTGATACATTTAAGTTGTTGTCCATAAAAGCAAGTTCGAGCGGCCCAGTCGGGAGACGTTAATTTTTTTTTTAATAAGCAACGTTGTTGTTTTTTATGGAAACTAACTTTCCTGACTAGTATATATTTATCTGATTCGTCAACAAAACCAAAACATGTGTATTTTATTAATAAACTTTATTTGCATAACATTATTATTAATTTGATCAAACATTTAATTTATGGTGCCGGCCTGTAATAAAATTCGTCGCGTCAATCCATTATGTCTCGCAATTAAATTGATAAATGATAAAAATTTCTAGGTTTTAAGTTTTTGTATTGATTTTTATAGATAAATTAATAAGATAAGATAATTTTAATTTCAACAATAAATTTATAAGATTTTTCTACAAAAACTTTAAACAAAGATAAACTAGCTAAAAATTTCGTTTAAACAATAATACTTGACGCACTTTAAAAAAAAGAGCCCTATTTTCTTTCATAGAATTTGTTTGAAAGTAGATTGTCTTCAAAAAAAAAGTTGAGATCTAAGAAAATGTCAAGTTTAGTTGAGGTATGAATATGGGATGTTAAATATTTTGACTTTATTAGCCATTTTAGGACTAAAATTTGTTATAACTTAAATTTAACTAGTAGATACTTGAAATTCATTTAATGCTAGTTGTTACAAACAATTGAATAATGGTTCAAAAACCCACCTTTTCGGTGGCATTAGCTCAGATTAACCACAGTTCAGTGTTCAATTGTTTTATATTGGTCAGTCACATTCTTGAACCCAAGGGGTTTATTATTTTCAATTTTTGTTTTCAAAATTTTAAGTTTGAAAATTAATTGTTAAAAACTGTTCATTAAAACAACTTTTTATTAATATTTTAAGGAGAGATTTCTGACTTTACAAAGAGTTAAAGCATGGTATTGTGAGTGTAACTGTTGTTTTTTAATAATTCTTTTCAGTTTTAAGTTATATTTTATATTAGAAAATTGCACCTCCCAGCTAAAAGGGGGAAAATGACGCTCCCTTCTATATTTTATTCTTGCATCGAATTAACCTCTAGCTTTCGTCGCATCTTATGCAAAACACCCTGTATTGTATAAACATAACACTCATTAACTAATATCTTCTCCTAAGGAGGACATTCTTCTTATGAAAATTCTGCAACATTCAAAATTAAATAGAAAATATCGAAAATATAAAACAAGTGAGGATACATACGAGGTATCGATATAACGATGATACCGAACCAAAATATCATTCCTCGCTTAATACCCCTTGAAAAAAAATTTAGCTTATTATGAAATATTTGCTCATGAAATTAATACTCAAGTTTTATACTTGGATCCATTTGAATCCAGTAGTTGCCAGGCGATAAACAAAGCAAACAAACAATCAAGAATTTTTGGATAATTCCCTAATAGCTTTTAGGTATCAATCGCTTGTACAAGATTTGCTTACCATGCATCGCGAAGCAAAGACATGACTATTGCCATAAACGCTTGCACAATTCAAAATGTATACATTTGAATATTCAAACAAACTGATATGATATGGACGGTCCACAACGTCCACCATTTAGGCATTTAGTCTGTCGGAGAAGAGCTGTCCTAACCTAAGATATGCTTGTTTGTTTGTTTTTTTTTTTTCTAAGATTTATTCTGCACACAACCTTTTTTGATTGCAAGATCACCAATCTGAATAATTGAAACTGAAATATGATCAAACTTAATTACGTTGGAATATTACAGTATTTTACGGATATACGAAATTCGTATAAATATATCGTATACGAAAAACTGTTATAAAAAACTTTAGTTTATCCTCAAATATATAATATACAGTGTGATTCACCTAAGGTGTGAAAAACAGCTAGAGCGTGAAGGTTAGGTCGAGATAAGAAAAAATTCGTATTGTAGGGGGGTCTTTCCCCCGTTTAGCCGAGAGGGCAATTTTCTAAAAAATTGACTTAAAACAGAAATAAAATTATTAAAAAACAACGCAAACACTCACAATACACCAGGATATACCTTTTTGTTAAGCCAGAAATCTTTTCCTTTATTTTAATTTAATATAAAGCTGTTTAAGTGAACATTCTTTCAAACTTAAATTAAAAAAAAAAATTAAAAAATTGTGTTCAAACTTTTTTGTTCAAAATTTTACGATTTTCAGATTTTCAAAATATATTCTAGTTCTTGAGAAAATTGAAAATAACAAAAGTAAGTTTTCCTTAAATTCGACTTCCATCCGTTATTTTGTTTATTTCTACTAATTAAGTAGTAAAGTAGATTTTGTTATTTTCAATTTTCTCAAAAAATAAAAGACGTTTAGGCATCCAGTTTTTAGTGTTTGAATAGAAATTGATAGGAGCATCGAATATAAAAAAACAAAAATTTTACTTAATAACGTAAAATTTTGATCAAAATCAGTTTGAACAAAATTTATTTTTTTTTTTTCAAAAATTTAAGTTTGAAAATTAATTTTTGAAAAACTGTTCACTAAAACAGCTCTATTTAAAAACAAAATAAAAAGAAGAAATTTCTGGCTTTACAAAAAAGTATATCATGGAATTGTGGGTATAAGCGTTGTTTTTTAATATTTTTATTTCTGTTTTAAGTCATTTTTTTTAAAGAAAATTGCCCCTCCAAGCTTAACGGGGAAATAGACGAAGTTTTTCTTATCTCGGCCCTACCTACACGCTTTAGCTTAGATAAATCACGTTGTATATTCCAAGACAAAAATGTAAGCATAGGTAAATGTAGAAGACATTTATTTAAGTTTTGGTAATTGAGCTTTGTCAAAACTTGTATGAACCTATCAGGCCCGTAGCCAGGATTTTGTTTCGGACGGTGCCTGGTTCATAGCTCATAACCAAAATTTGGCGTTTCATTCTGACTTTTACAGAATTAGGACCTTTAAAAGCTATTTTTAATCAATTATGTATTTAACGAGGAATTTTTGTATTTTAAAAGGCGCTTTATAAAAAAATTCAAAACTTTTTACTTTTTTTTTAATTTCTATTATTTTTTCTTTAATTAATGTACGTAAATATATATGTAACAAATAATTACCTTTTTACATGTTTATATTTTTTTTCACAGCAGAAGAAAGCGGCTTAATTTTTTGAATCCACCGAACCAGATTTACAGTGAAAGATACCATTAGATTAATGGAACCCAAGATATACCTCAGCTTCTTAAGTGAACCTTACTGGCATTTTTTTAAATATATTTTATACAACGAAAAAAGTTTCCTAGATAAGCACTGATAAGAATCCTTTAAAATGCTAATATCCTGGGTTTTATTAATCTGATGATGAATGTTAAGGTCTTAAGGCTTAGGGAAAATTACAGAGCATCTTTTTCTAATATAAAAAAGCCTCAGTGGATTACGTTTCTGATTTATAACGTTTTGTTGATTTTTACGAAATTAAATTTAAAATAAGTTCTTGTCAAGTTGCGTTGCGGATTAAAAAACATTTCTGAAAACATCTTCGGAATTTTGTCTAATATTATAAAGAGAAATATTAAAATTATTTCGGGAAGGGCTTTAGCCCCTTAAGCCTACCCTCTGCCTACGTGCCTGGAACCTTTCCATTTGTTTGAAACTTGAATGACAGCTTCTAACTTTCCAATGGAATAACATCAACTGTTTTCAAAACACCCGAAAACTCTACCAATATTAGGTCTGTTAGTTTACTTAAAAAAAAAAATTATGTGAATCGATCTAATAAACTCGGGGTATAAAATATTAAAAGCATCTGTTCAGTGGTGCCGTGAACTAAGTCCCCAGGAACTCTCAAAAAGTGGTTTCTGTTCCCGCCTAGTGGGACTTCGGTGGACTTAGTTCCTGGGGACTTAGTTCACGGCACCTAGATTAACCCACCAATTTTGGTGATTTAAATCGGGTTTAACTTTAATCTGGCACTGAAAAACTAGGCCTTGTAAGTTTGCTTAAATTTTCAATAAATTAGGCCTTATGTAAGAATGTCCATATTACTAACTATATTTATAACGATTTGACAAACACAATCTCCGATTCCACGAACGATACGATAAGACAATCAAAAAAAAACTCACCTGTTTCATGCAAAAACAGAAACATACAAACAACACTGAAGAACACCTTCGTTGTAGCGGTAGATATTTATATAGTATATATATTCAAAAGGCAAAGATTGTCCGAACTTATCGAATCGATAAGTTGAATGACCGTTTCTACGATAGACAACGGCTCCGATAACAATGCACAGATGCACAATCACTAGATGACACACATTAACTATAAATAAAAATATCCGAAAATACACTGTTTCACAGTTGATAAAAATAAACAAAAATTGAAAAACGAACCATCCGCAGTTGTGATCTTTTGAAAAGGGAAATGTATATAGTTCCTGAAGGAACAATAATAGTTTCCTCCTCGCAATGAAACTATTTCCGTAAATATCTCCTTTTTTTTTTAATTTATTCACTTTTATTAAAATTCGTCCTTAGATAAATTATTATCACAATGGCAAAGAGATGACAAAGTCCGTTCATAAGAACGCGTCTGGGCCACCTACAGTCAAATCCAACTCCATTCTAGAGTCTTTTTAGATTACGACTAAATTCTTGCATAGCTTCAGGAACGGTCTTAGGCAACGCATTTGAAAGCTAAACGTTTGTAAAACCTTATCGCAGGAGATCCAGCAAGCGACAATATAATTAATCTAAGTGCGAAAAAAATACTTTTGTTATCTTTTTTTTTTCTTTTCTATTTTATTAACTCGACGACGTGTATAATAAAAAGGAAGATAACTATTTACTCGTCAAGAAGGAGACTACTGAAAGTAGTTTTATTTTTCAACTATGAGATACACAGAACAAAAGTCAAAGATTATTTTGTTTTAGTTTCAACAATGGTGTATTTATAGGTGTTGTTATAATAATTGACTTTTATAATACACTCGGCGTCACTTGATTAAGGTTGCATTTTCGTACAATCCTTTTCTTTTTTGTGTTTAAAAAGGAATTAATTAATTTTAAGGCGGCTTTTATGAATTTATTTGTCAAATTAGGACCAGTTTCACAGTCGAAAAGAGTGGCACTTAAGTGGCCATGTTCTGCATTTCGGACGAAATCGAATTGAAATCTATTTTCAATTTCACGTGAAATGAAATTCCATGTTTTACAATTCGTTCGTTTTCGAAAATTTCGCAATTACTTCGAACTGTCAAAATTGAAGGGGCATCCATTTTTAATTGTTTTATTTTATAAAAGTAAAAAAGAAAATGCAGATAAAAATTAATTCAACATTATTTGCACTTTAAACGAAAAAAAAGGAAGCGCAACATCACTTTCGAACTTGCAATTCACAATTAGCTTTTCTAACGAGTTGTGGAACACCGAATTTCACTTCCGTCATGTGAATTCACAGTAAGTGGAATGCAGAACAGGGGCGACAGGCTAAATATCTCAATTTCTGAGCGGAACTTAAGTCTTCCATGTTGGTAACTTAAGTGTCATTTATTCAGACAATAAAACTGAGCCTTAAGTTTCAATTTGGGAAACTTAAGTGACACTTATTCTGGGAAGTACTTACTCTTATTACATTAATTTTCAATATTCCGAATTTGAAGTTAACTAAAACCATCAATTGGCTATAGGTATATCAATTGACCGCAGTGGCCTTTTGACTGTTTCCATTCTGTTTGTCACTTTAAAAAGATCTTTTAGGCCAAGCTTCACATTCAAAGTTTCACTTAAGTGTGCTATATATGTAGGAGAATTCATCGTGTATACTATAGCTTGCATAAGTGGCACTTAAGTCCCCATGTTGAGCACTTACATAAGTGCTAATTGCTCAAACTATGAAACTAAGAGCAAGTTTCACAGAGCATACTTACCAGACAAAGTTACACTTAGTTTTCCCATCTTGGGACTTAATGCTTAGTTTTATAGTCAAGTGGCACAACATGGGAGACTTAAGTATCACTTAGTATCAGTTCGTGTAGAAACTGCGATATTGAGCCTTTCATCTCCCATCTTGACAACTTAAGTGCCACCAATTTCGACTGTGAAACTGGGCCTAAGCCTTAAGTCCTGATATGGGAAATTTATGTGCCACTTCTTCCAGTTCGTGTGCATTGTGAAACTGTTCCCTAACCACAGTCATAAAATAATGAAAAAAAAAAAAATGAACGGCTACTGCCTCTTGCGAGGAAGTGACAAATCCTCCTTCAAGAGTACCTAACTCTTGCCATGAATAAGTGCCTTTAACATAAGCCGTTCGGATTAGGCGGACAACTGTAGGTCTACTCGATTGCACACCGAAATGGTTGATAATTGTTAATCACAAGGCCCTGGTGCCTCATGAGCTGTTGTGCCAGCAAGGCAGGTTGGTAGAAATGGCAGCCCTGAGCAAATCAGAGATCCAATTAGCGCTGAAGTGCGCCATTTTGATACAATAACTCGCGTGACCTGTAAAGAAAACGAATTTTTAAGTGTAACTTGCCAGACAAAATGCCAGTCTAGGCAATTTGTAGGCTTCGGTAATCTATAGTCAGTTGCTCGTGATCTCAGGAGACTAACCAAGAAAACGGTGCAGGCGCGACCGAGCTTGGCTTAGAGCCACTTCGTTGCGTTGAGAAATGAGATCAGGTCTCTGATCTTCAGTTCAGAAAGTTCGTCGAGGTCATTTAAAAATGCTTTTCACAATGATTGTGATCTCGTTTTGGCCAAAGCGGGATATTTGCAGAGAAAATGAATCACTGTTTCCTTTTTCTGCTGGTCCTCACAGCTACGTACGACAGAGAGTATTGTGAGGAATTCCCAGCCTCCGATTGGTCAGTGACCGGAAAAAGTTGAAACGACCCTGGCTATGTCTCGCCTGGGTCTGCCTATCAAGTCGGTTGTTCGAGCTTTATTGTAGGTGGGCCAAATCTTTCTAGATATGACGCAGTTTATAAGACTGTGCCACCTACGATTTGATTCAGTGAGGAAAATTGAGAAAATAGTGCCCTTCATAACTCCAAGAGGAATGCTGACTCTTTCTGCAAGTGAGCTATTAAGGGCCCGCTCGTTTCTTTCAATGCCGCTGTGACCCGGAACCCAGATCAGAGTGACCTTGAGGTTGAGATTTAGGTTTGAAAGCGCATCCCGGCATTGACGAACTAATTTAGATGATAAAGGCGAGAAAATTGCTTTAACGGATGCCTGACTGTCTGTCAGGGTCTTGTTTCAGTAATTTGCATGCTTCCCTAATTGCCAATAATTCCGCCTGAAAAACACAAGCAAAGTTGGGTAGCCGATAAGATATAGAGATATTCAAAGATTCGGAAAAGATTTCTGAACCGCACTCCTTCTTTGAACCATCAGTGAAAATAGTTTTGTCGAAGTCTCCCAGCACGATGTCATCCTTCCAATCCTGCCTGGGTGGAAAAACAACATTAAAATTCCCGCTGAGGTCCAGAGTTGGTGTTGAAAACATATCAGCAGCAATCAAATTCGTGATATTGCCGTGACCGTATGGTTTGGGAAACCAACAATTCGATTCTTTTAATCTTATCGCACTGCAAGAAACTAGATATTTGATATGTAAATCAAGTGCGGTAAAAGGTGCAGAAAAACGCTTAAGGCATCCATTGGGCATGATTGCAAGGCCCCTGTGGTACCAACGCTAGATGTTCTTTCACCCTTCTTAAGTATATCGATGTTGTATGCTTTGTTAAGTGCGGGCCACCATACAATCGAGCCATACGTGAGGATTGGTCGTACCACGACTGTTAACGTCCACATTGTCATCATCTTCGACTGGAGACCCCATTTTTTACCGAATGTCTTATACTACAGGCATAGAAAGCTATGCAGGCCTTTTTTACCCGTTCTTCAATATTCAGTTTCCAGTTTAATTTAGGGTCGGGAACAAAGCCTAAATATTTCGCACTAAAAGACAGAGATAGATTTTTACCATTGAGTCGGGGTAGAGTGAAGGGGGGGTATCTAAGTTTTGGTAGTAAAGAGCAGTTACTAACCTCACTCAGGGCCGTCTCTGTGATCTCACTTATCACGGGCCGGAACTTTCCTGACACCAATACCACCAAAACATTCGCATACGCTACTGCCTTCACTCCACATCTCTCCAATCTTATTCATGACTAAAAGCCATATAAGAGGGGATAGAACCCCACCTTGAGGTGTTCCCACTTGCGAGTTGTTTGGTGTCATAATCACGAGGTAGTAGTTTTAGGACGACTGGCATTTTGTATAGGGGGGCAGTGAAGGTATTAGCATACGATTCGATGAATGGACATCTCGAAATTCTAACAAGACTTGCTTGTTTCCAAACACAGCGCCGGATAGAAGATAGATAGTTCATTAGCAGCTCAAACTCTCTCGAACTTCTGACATAGAAACGCACTACTCAACCAACCACTCAAAACTTTAAGAGACTGACTGCCTGAACAGAATGGAGACAGAGACGGAACCGGAGCCGCAGTTGGAATAGCTGTCAAAATTTTGAATACACACAAATTCAATGTTGCGAACACAACGGAACGTTGCCGCATACGGAGCTGCAGCAGCAGACGGAAGAGTTCACCAACATTTAACTTTTCACGTACGGCACTTTTGACGTTTCAAATTGTATGAAGAAAAAAAAAACAACTTTTTGGGTCGGAAAAAAAAAATAATTTGGTTATTTGTATCGCGAAAAAAATTATTTATTAAAAGGAAAAGTATATTAGAAACGAAAAGTGTGATTTTTGAGCTTGTACACAAGAATATTGTTTTGTTTTTCATCAAAATATTTTGAAAGCTGCATTGTGGGCACGTAAAAAAAATAACGTACGACACTTTTTGACAGCTCTTCCAAATTCCACTTTAAAACCAATGCATCTGACATGCTAAACCCTGTACAATAAGTAAAATTAAATGAGTTTGATTCACAATATTTATTAAAAGAAATAAATTTTCTTCGTGAATCACATACAAACATGCCATAAATAATTTAAATTGTCAACTCAATACCAGAGTTTTTGACTGACCCAATTAAACTTTGTGTTTACACCCCAAATTAAATAAATTGATCACCACAAAGTTAATTCTCAAATCAGAGCAATCACGAAAGGCAAATAAACCATTTTTATTTATGTACATAAATACGTATTATGTATATGTGTACTTGTATATACAATACATATATTGATTGCCAATAAGTTATTCATGACGTTTTAATCACATCAATAATTAAGAGGCAAACAAAAAATAAATGAGATGTGTCTTGCGTGACAAAAATTTAATATATGTCGTGTAATGCTATAGTGTTGCAATGTGTCATAAAATAAGTACAATTTTATTTTTAAGAACTTAGGAGTTTTGATGTCTGCTGTCAACCAAATATCGAACACAACTATAATTTCGAATCCAAATTTTTTTTTGTTAATTGTGTTTGCGATTGTCAATAAAAACACGTGTATGTTCGTTCATGGGTTGAGTACATATTCAACATTCATTTATTAACTTAATCTAAATTAATTGGTGGTACACAAAGGAGAATAATCGTTTATTGGATGTAATTATATGAAGAAATTGATTGAGCTTTGTAAATTATGTAAAACAAATTTATAAAAAATATCTTATAAATTGAGTTAATTAAAATAATGTGAACTCCTTTTTTTTTTGTATTTATAACACTAATACTACGTTTTCACCTAAAGTTAATCTCGTTTAGATTTCATAAATCCCAAACAGTGTTTTCACCAGAAAAAAAGATTAAAAACTAGATTAATTTTGACAGAACCTTTCAAAATGCAGATGGTGGGTCATTTTTCTTTTGAAGTGGAAGTGAGATGCCAAGTTTGCTTTGTGTCAAACGATAAAAAAAAGATGGTTTCTTGCAGCTTGTATTGCGCTGAATAGGGGAATAGGTCTGTTCGAATTTTACCTATGAAGATTTAAATGAGATTTATTTTAAATCTTGATTTGAGGAGATTTAAATTTGTATGGTAAATCACGGGATTTGTGAGGAGATTGGTGGTAAATCTACCTAAATCTCGGTTAAGTGCTCGGTGAAAACGTAGTATGAGGCCTAATTTTTCAGTACGAGATTAAAGTTAAACTCGAGTTAACTCACCAAATTTAGTGGGTTAATTCGGAATTTACTAAACAAAGATTCTTTTGATATTTTATCCTCCGAGTTTTTTATATCGATTCGCATAATTGTTTTTGTTAAAAAAACTGTTTCTTGAGTTAACTGTGATCAAATTTATGTCCAGAGCAGCGTTGCCGCCAGTAATAAAATTAACGTGCCATATTTTCTGAAAAAAAACGTGACTATTTTCGTGCCACATGAAAAAACCACAAATTCTTCTATTTTATTAAAAAGTATGTAATAAATTTTATTACAGAGGGTGTAATACAATAACAAAAATCAATAGAAATCATTTGATTTATTCGTGCATTGTCAAAAATTATGTGCTACTGCCCACTTTTTACTGACTTTGGACCAATTTTCATTAAATTTTGTTGAAATTTGCTTCATTTTAAGTAAAATAATGGAAATAAAAACACGTGCCATATTGAAATTTTTCGTGCTACCGTGCCACGAGGAAGTTATCGTGTCAAAAAAGCACGATCGTGCGACTTCGGCAACGCTGGTCCAGAGTTATCGAAACTCTGGTTTTACTCGCCACTAAAAAACTGGCCCCTCAATCTTAATCAAACAAATTTAGAACTCAAAAGTCTTGATTTTTTAGTCCTAAAAGCATAAATCATAATCATAACCAGGGCTCGGGTTATATGCGCATAAAATTATGCACTTAAAATGAGAAAATATTCGTTAAAAAAATGAAAATATGCTTTAAAAAAGTTATTACGAAAAAATTAAATACATGAAAATTTAAATAGAAATCATTCTTTTATTAAAAAGTAAAAAGAAAATTATTAATTAAAATAAATAAACTTTACTACTTTGAGTTGAAAATAAAATTTAAAAAAAATATATTTAAAATCTGTGTGTGTGAACTACAGTTTTCCAAATTCCTTAAGCCTTGTTAGCATACCACCTTTTTATTATTTTTTTTTTTTTTTCAAAAAGAAAACTTGGTCTATCAGGTCCCCTTTCACACAAAGAAACAAGTCGCTGGAGATTTTTTTGACATTTTCTTTTAATTTCCTTAAAATCTCTTGTACCTTTTACCCAAAGAAATAAAATAGTAAGAGATATTCTGAAGTTCCTTTTAAGAGTATCTTGCAACTTCCGTATTATGAAGAAGAATATCAAAAAAATCTCAAATCATCCAACAAGGAGATTTTGTCCACCAACTTCGTGCTCTTCTCACACAGGAACTATAAGTTGCTGGAAACTCAGTTTCCTCATGTGAAAGGTAACTAGGTGTGAAAAAGAAGTCTTCCATGTACATAAGTTTGAATTTAAATTTTGATGCATACATTTTTATGCATTGTCGTCAAAATAAGAAATTCAATTTTTTTTAATTTGTTTAATATTTTAAAAATATGCACGAAAAATATGCATTTATTATAAAATTTTCCAAAAAATGCATTTATATGCATTTATATTAAAATATCTAAAAATATACTCTAACGATTGAATGCCATTTTTATTGAAATTTCCTGATTCGTAAAACTATGTTATTCGTTTGCTTCTATGTTCACCAACAAAAAATATGTATTAACATAGAAATCCTAGCCCTAATCATAACATATCCAACTGATGCAAAATATCTTACTTAAGTGCTTCCCACTTTTGTATATAAATAAAAATCGATTTATTTCGACCCCTATTGGTCAGAGAGAAAAATTGTGTCGCTTTCTGTAGCATACTTATGCAAATCGCCCTGAAAATAATTATTCCCGTTATACACAAAAGTATCCTCTTTCTAGAGAATTGTATGTATGTGACCTTTCCTTCAAATACAAAAAAAAAATTAAAATTTTAATTTTTTTAATAATTCAAAAATTATTATAATCTAATCATAGTAACACAGAAATGAAATGTGGATAAAACATGCACTTATATTTAGCTCCATTATACTTGAACCGTTCTGAAAATTATGACATTTTTTTTAATTTCTTGTTATTGATTCGAGAACTCGATAACTTATGGAACATCGAATTAAATTTTAAGCTCTATTCCACTTCGTTTGAATCATCAATCATAAAATTTTGGTAAAAAACTTTTTTTTTTTGTAAATAAAATAATCATGAAAGATTAGATATTTTATTAATTTCCGCATTTAATTTTTTTTTACCGACAAAACTTAACAATCCTGTCACAAATTCAAATTCAAAATAGTCTGAGAGGTAAAGTGGGAAGAGTGCATGTTGTTTATTGAAAAAAAAATATTATCTATTATTTTCTCGAAATTAAATCAACGATCACGTTTTGTATGATGTACAGTATGCACATTTAAAAAATTTTAATAGTAAATGCCACATTTTCAAATTTTTAAATGAAAGTTTTAGCATCAACATTAATTAAATGCTGTCTTACTCTTCTAAGGGCCACTTGCACAGAACGAACGGATGAATATATAAAACTGAGGATAACTATCCCAGTTTAAAGAAATAAATAAAAACTTCTCGTTCTTAAATTGCAACGAACGGAGATAAATAACAAGCGGATAAGAATATTTTTCAGAATCACCAACACAACAAACACAAAACACATTGAAAAATAAAAAAAATCTAACGGCCATATTCTTGACCTTCTTCAAAACTAGTTTTACCGAAAAACTAGATTTATAGCGGTTTCGAGTTTTAATTTTGTCACAAATTTTTATTACTTTGACGTCTTAATCAAAATATTCATACATAGTTTGACATCTAAATCAAATTAATAATTTTCTTTGAGAAACTTAAATTTTGAAACCCCTATAGAACTAGTTTTTCAGTAAAACTAGCTTTGAAGAAAGTCAATAATATAGCCGTAACGCTTTGACTTGCTTTCAAGTCAGATAGATAGCTTTAATTATTTATAGATCAGGTGTTATTGCTGATGTCAGAAAAACTTCTGTGCAAATGGCCCTAAGACGCATAATTATTTCAGTCGATGTTTGCCGACACAAATATATTTAGCGGCATTGATATGCTGCATAGGTATTATAGTTTTGTTAGGGGAAATTAATTAAATTCAGACACCTAGAAATTGTATGTATGCCCGTGATCTGCGATGCGAGCCAAAAATCACGCAATACAAGATCTCGCAATTACAAAAAAAACCCGCCAACTAAAATCTCGCCTTAAAAAAAAAAACAATTAGGCTGAATAAAGTGGTGCTAATAAAACTACATAAGCCCAAAATAAAATTTTTGACTTTATTACAATTTAGGAGTCAGGCAAGCACCTAAGTCAACAGTTTTCTTGGACAACAATATCGTGGGTGGCCCGGTTCGCGGGTTCCAAGGATTTGAACTCCCTTTTCGGGTCCTCTACACCACTCACGCAACTCCGTTGCTCCGCTTAGAGTGAGTGTGTTTCTTAAACAAAACTTGAACAAAAAGAATGGAAATCCAGTTGTTCGGTGACATATGACATTTTAAGGTTTTCGGATTAGCCGCGTAAATAAATGATGGATATAAAGCGAGTTCAATACAGTACTCACCCCGAACGTTTCGCTACAAATTTCATTGAGCGTGGTCACCGGGAAACTTTATATCTATTATTTATTTACACGGCTAATCCGAAAACCTTAAAATGTCATATGAAAACAACCGCGAAAACCTTAAAAGTTCGGTGACATGTCAAAACAACTGAATAAATATATGTTTTTATTTTGGGTATTTATGTGTTCTCAAAGTCAAAAGTTATTGAAATTTTACTCTTTTTTTCGTGTTTTGTTATTTTTTAAAATAATTAACACCAATGTGAATCTGCCATAATAGAGAATAAGAACGTCAATTAAACTTAACGCGCCCAGTATTCTGTACACTTCATATATGAAATGAAAAGAATGCATTTTAAATATTCTAGACTGAATAAAGAAACAACAAAACGGTTATCCAGAATATTCCGTCGAATAAAGAAACGCAAAACTGGTATTCAGAATATTCTGAACATCCAGAATGAATAAAGAAAGACACTCAGTATGTCCATTCGCCAGACAGGCGTCTTATATCAACAGTTTTCTTGAACAACAGTTTGCGAGATTTCGGTTGATATATGCGAGATTTTTTCGTGTGAAAAGCAAATGCGAGATTAGGTGCGTTTTATTGGTAATTCATAGCTAGCACAGCAATAAAAGTTCAATAAAACGCTATATCAACTTTTATTCAACTCTTTATTTTGTGGCAGTGTTCACAATCATTTATGAGTGCAAAACAATCTACGTTACCAACATTTAAGGTTCAAGTTCAAACTATTTGTCCACTTTTACATATATTCACTAATTTAATGGCTTATTTTTCGGCACTTTTGGTTTTGTTATTGTTTGACAAAAGATATTTTGAAGTTGTTGATATAACATTATTTACATGTTAGTTCAGCCAAGCGAAAATATATATATATAATATAACATTTTTTGTAGAAAATTTAATTTACTTTAATTCCTTAGTGCAGACTTTTTCACTTAAGCCCTTGGTTTTCGAAATATTCGTGAAAAACTAAAAAAGGGGACCTTTAACCCCATCTCCTGGCTTAAGCTCGCGGCCCTGGGCTGGGGACTTTTGGTATGTTTGACCTGAGGGTCACTCCTACCACTTAAAAAAATAACCCAGACTACACGGTTTATTTCATTTATTGACTGAACTAATGTATATCAGTCACTGTGGCATTATTAGTTTTTATATTTGCAACGTTACTTCTCATATTATTAAGGGTTCTATTATTTATTTCGATTGAAAAATTATTGTTCCTAGACTGCGTAAATAAATACATCACCGTATATGTATCCTATTTCCACAAAATCCTAGCATTATATGAAGTGCCTAAGATGCTAATGTAGCATATTATGTTGATGGTGAGCATTTTTTTTTTTTTATTTTTTTCTGCCTCAAATTTGTCTTTGCACCTAATCGGTAGAATTAGGCCTTTTTCCTTTTTGCGTACATCCGCATGAACAGTAGTGGATTGAATGAAAATATTAAGGAAAATGTTTTTTTTTTTTAACGAGAATATCTCGAAAGCCCGACGTGATGAAGCAATTTCAAGGCATCAAAAACATCAACCAATTCTATGGAGGAAAATCGTTGAGACCAGTGTAATTAGTATAATAATAATCATCTGTTTCATGCAGAAGCAATCAACGGTAGCAAATTAACTTGCATTTTAGAACAAGTATACTCAACTGCGATTGATTGCATTTGTACCTTTTACTCTAAGGCTTTTGATCGATTCTTACATAAATACCATTAAATTAATATTTGGGTTTGTTTCCTTTTGAACTCGTTTGTTAAATTTCTTTATCCAAAATAAATTTTAACAGGTTTTAAAATCATTTCATTTTAAAATCAGGAGTTCCTCAGGAAAGTCACTTAGGGCCCATTATCTTTATATTAGTTTTAATTAAGGAGAACCCCTGTATAATAGTGAAGCAACCAAACAATATACCTAACATTTAACGTATAAAATGTTGACTTAATTGATGATATGACATAAGACCTAGTAACTTAACCCTCTCCACAATTTAAGTGTGCGCGTTGTAAGTTGGCAGGAATAGGGGTTTATGAATTGTGAAGTGCAAGTAAATAAAGAAATAGCTTGTAGTAGATTTTTCGATAGATGATGTTGAACTAAATATAAAAATTAGTTAAAATTCACAAATTAATTCTTAAGTTTACCGAGAGAGGGCGCTGAACATAAAAATCTAAAAAAACGTAGCTATAACCTTTTCAAAGAGACAAATAGGAGTAAACAAAATACAGCAACTTACTATACCGGCACTATGGATGCTTCTACTCCAGAAAAATCTACCATCTATTGCACTTAGACCTATAATCGTATGTATACGTAATACATAATTCTACATATGTACATTCAATATTCTAATTAAGAAGCTTAAAGCATCAGCATAACAAATCTTTTCTGCTTGGGGGCCCTCTAGTACCTTAATCCGCAACTGCGCATACATAAGATATTCTTTTGTGAGTACTGTATCTTGATGTTAGTCTAAGTAGGTATACCAGTTACAAATATGTTGAATCTTTTTATCCTTTTGTGAGAGATCTTAAAAGCTTATTTCACTGCTTCCAAGTGCGGGTAATCTCGATGCGAATGTGTCCTTTTTGAGTCAAGGGTTTCTCCTTTTTCGTTTGGGTTTTGAATGGTGGTTTATGAATGAGATGAGCACAAATTACACACACACACACAGTATGATAGGATTTTATGGGTGGTTCCTTGCAATTCTCGTTCTCTCTCGTGGTTGAAAGAAATAGTGATGTGATTCTGAAAATTATTCTTTTCTTATCTTCTTAAAAAAAAAATAATAATATGCACCAACGAATGAAAGGTGATACGGACATCTACATTAGTAGCTATACTTGTAAGGAATATTTTTCCTTTTTCAAGGACAAAATTATTCACATTTTTTAAGTACATAATTCTATTTCGGTTGTATAAGGATAGCAAATAAGTATGAAGTGTAAATGAGATTAAGGAATAGCTAGCTAAAGGTAAAAATACAATTACCACCTCGAAGGCTAGACCTTGAAAATGTTGAAAGTCTATATGCTTACAAAATTGTTTTATCCTAAAAGACGATTTTAAATTAATCTTCAAACAACTTAAGTTAAAAGGAAAACAAAAGCAAACTAAGGGCAAGTTGTACAAACGTGGTTTAATATTCAACCCGTGGTTCAGAACTTTTACCGATTTCGGCGGATTAACTCAGATTTAGCGCATGGTTCAGGCATATACTTGGCTATTACATACTTAAACCTTGAACCATCGTTGACCCTCATCAGTTAATCGGTCGAAATCGGCGAAATAATTTTCCTGAACCACGGGTTAAATAATGAACCACGTTCGTACAACTAGCCCTAAATAGTTAAAAAGTTTAAAAGCTTTTAACTAAAGCAAAGGCGTATAGAAAAGTTTTTGAAGGCATCATATAATTAAACGATTGAATAATAACCCTATTAATGGTTTTTGAAAAAGTTCATGCAAATTTTTGTTATTTATCTCTTTCTGGGCGTGATATATTAATTATTGAAAACGATCAAAATTAGTAATATTTATTAACTAGTTGTGTAAAATTTTTATAATTTTACAGAAACAATTTTGTTACTGCTATATTTTTTGTAAAAAGCCCGCCAAAAACCTGCAATCTCTCGCAACCTCAAATTTTTGCCTTAATTAAGTTCGTCAATCTTTATATTACCATTATCAAAATAATTCGTTTACAAAACTTGACAGAATCAAAAGATATTTGACATTTTATGAAAACAAACGTTAACCGCGAACATGACAACGTAATCACAAAAGTGATTCAAGAGTGCAGTTGGATGATTTTTCTGATCAAGAGTTTATCTAGTGCCTAATTTACTCTAGTTTGGTTATTATTCCGCGATGGGTACTTAACATTTTTATAGAAAATAATGGATTTATACATAAAATATCGTGTTTTTTTCTTAATTTTTTTTAATTAGAAAAAAAAATGTTAAAAAGTGCAAAAGAGGTTTCAAAGTTACAGTTAAGTTACGTATTTTATCATGCCTTAGACTTTTAGATACAAAAACAACTTTGTAATCCAATGTCCTGTAATCATTTATTAAAAATGAAATTCAAAAGAAAAAATTTAGGTTTGTAATTTTTAATCTTCTCAAAAACTAAAAATCGTATAGTTATCTATTTTTTAACTTTTATGGCCGATTGCACCAATATTTAATAGGGCTTTTAAATTTTTAAATGACTTATTTTGTATGGAACAAACGTCATTTAAAGATTTAAAAGCCCCGTTAAATATTGGTGCAATCGGCCATTAAATAAATAAAAACATATTTTTTAAATAAAAACATATTTTAATTTTTTTTATTTTGAGTTGAAAATTATTTTTTATTCAATTGTTCATTGAATCAATTTATTTTAAAAAATAAATGAAAGATGAGATTTCTGGCTTTAAAAAAGCTGCAACGCACAAGATTGTGAAGTCGTTTTTTTTTTATTTTTTTTTTTAGGTGAAGTCAATTTTTTTAGAAAATCGCCTCTCCTGCCCATACGGAGAAAAACAGATCCCCCTCCCATATATTTTTTTTTGTCTTGACCCAACCTTCACAAATATCCACATTCCAGACTTTTGGCGAATTTTAGCCATTTCATCCCACAGTGCGCCGGCCGCCCGTCATCGATATTGACATAATCGGAATAACAATAACAAAGCCAAATGTCAGTGGCTCTGTTGTGAGTAGGTATATGGAAACGAAGAAGATAGGTTAAACATATGTATGTAGTCAATAAGGGCAAGGACCAATATTTTGTAATCAAAAAAGGCCAACCAACATCGAAGTCTTGGTATTTATGTAGCAAAACCCCTTTCTTTAACAACTAAAACCTCCCTAAATACTGCGGTCCTGATAATGGTATGGTACAGAGGCCTTGACAAAGGTCGATGACAACGCTTAGGTTGTTTTGAAAAGCCGTTTGGGTCTGCACAGACGGAGAGTTTGGAGGTGAAAATATCACAACGAAATGTATGGATTGTAAAGGATTATACACATGAGAGCGACGAATGAACGAATAAATGGGATATAAAGCAATCAATAAACCAAAATTCTTCACAAGTTCTAAACAAAAACGGAGAGTTATAATTTATTATAATATTTACTAAAGTTTGCTTTTTTATTGCTTAAATAGGATAAATTTGAGAAAACAAACTGATCGTCGCAAATTGAAATGTGATTGTTATACGAACTGTCAAACTCTTTTTGCGTTCCACATACGATCTGTAATTCAACGAACAAATTATTCTCACGCGAATAACCTCAAAATAACTCTTGTTTTTGTTTTCAATTGAATTCATTTTATTGAGTCTTTTCTTTTTTTTTACGATATTGTACATTTGTCTTTTTCTTACTTCTAGATATACAGAGAACTGTCAAGTATGGCCCTCTTGTTTTGATGACATATGCTTCTATTGTTTGCTTTATGTTTTAAAAGCTCTTGCTCATGGAGCTTTCAAATTTTTGACGTTTTAGTCAGAGAAAACTTACTTAGAACTTAACTTACCTAACTTAGAACTTAATTTATCAAAACGGCGTTCTTCAGCGCTAATTGGGTCACCGAGCTTAGATTGCTCGAAGCCGCCATTTCTAGAACTTAACTTATGATAAAGGAGATACACTATATTCGTGTAACTCTAGGTACCTATAGCTGAAATAAATATCACAATGTTTTGTTTTTGTTTTCTTGGTAGTCATATATAACACGAATAAAAATGCACTTTTTTGTCGAGTTAGGAAATTCTATAGATATCGCTTTTTCTCAGTCAAAAGTTTTAATTGATTAATTTTCATATTTTGTTCTCTCTTTTGGACAGTACCATATCTGTACACATTGTAAAATGACTAGTGTGTATACTAGGGTGGCGCTTATTTTGGCAATGTTTGAATTTCTTCGGTTAACGTTAACACGTGCCATCACCGAGCACTTGAAATTTCCCATACAAATTACAGGTAGATTTTTAGTCTTTTACTAAAAAAATTCCGCAAAATTGTAATTGTTGATGAATGAAAATGAAAGTTGGCAAAAATCTTAAGAACATGGTAAAGTATAAAAAAAAAATTCGAACATTGCCAAAATAAGCGCCACCCAAATGTATACATATAGGAAACAAAATTAAAAAAAGAGCCTCTAGTTTTAAATGTAAATTATTCATGTGTCTAAAAATTTCTAATAGGTACATAAGTTTTTAAATTCATTTTCCTGCTTGGGTTTTACATACTTACCTAAGGAAAAAAAAACAACAACTATAAAATCAACCTCCTGAGTAAAGACTACAATTAAAAGTTGCCGGAATCTGGAAAAGTTCTTGCGCCTGTGTGTCTCTAAATTTCGTCGGTTATTTTAAAATTAGTTCCTTTTTGATATAACTTTATGAACATAAAAATAACTCAAAACTTTTAAACTTCGAAGCATGTATATTTTTCCAAAAATGTGTTGTCACTTAAAAAAAAAAAAAAACAGGAAATAAAAAAAAGTTTCCTCAAACTTTTTACTATCTCTTCTAACTTTTACCACAACATGGTACCGCAGGCACATTTGTGCTTGCTAAATCTTACACTGAGAATAATCGAATGTATACGTGTTGACATTTGTTTCAATCCTTCAATAATGTGAAAACATTTTTAATTTAATGTATTTCCAGGAAGTGTGATGAAATTCTCTAAGATAAAAGCAAAACAATTAAAATTTTGTAACGGGTTGCACTCTAATTTGTTATTTGAACCTAAAATGACGCATTGTATCATCTGACATAATGCCAACCTGGCATTTGACAGACATCAAATTTCTGCCTAAATAATGTCTGGTATTGAGACCGAGTTTCATAGTCAATCCAGTAACCAGGGTTATAGGAAATAGTTAATTTCATAAAATTGAACAAGCAATGGATATTTCCAATGGAGGCCACACATTTCATGAAATTACAGATTTATGAAATCGATCTTAATTTTCTTCTTAAGCCTATAGTACGCAGATCGGGAAAAATTTTTCTTTTCATACAAAATTTTTCCCAGGACAAATTTTGTCTTCAGTTTTTTTTTTCCAGGCAGTACGCAGTTCACGCGCAAAATTGTGACGTTTGTACCCGCTGTAGGGTGAAGTCTAAATTTTGCCGAGAAAAATAATGTTCGAAGCATTATTTTGCGGGAAAAATTTTGACAGGTTTATAATTTTGCACGATAAACACGATCAACTATTATTTATCGATAATTTTTCAAAAAGAAAAAAAAAAAGAAGAAAAACATTAATTTTGTGCGATTTCTCCAACGTTTTTGTAGAGATTAGAATTGTAGACATAAAATTTGTCTTTTCCCGATCTGCGTACTAGGGCTTTACCATCGCAGAAGAAATGAATGAAGAAATAATTTGACGTTAATTCCAGTTGGACTGACACATGTGCTGCCTTTACATGTGGGTTGAGGAGTTGATTTGAAATTTTAGGTGGTGGTATTTTATTTGTCTCTATATTCAATTATCAAATTGAAGCGTAGACGTCAAGCTGTTTTCTCTCTTGCAAATGAGATTTCATAAGATAATTTGCCAAGAAATACAAATTTCTGAAATTAGGGATAAAATTAGGTAAGAAATAACAATTGCTTGTGGAGGCGTAGGGTAAATGACACTCAAATGGCCAAAAACAGTATTAATCGATTGAAATGTTACATTAAACTTGCATTTCATACAGAACAATTTTTTTTTTTGATGAATCTATAGGAGGGATCAGTGTTAGTGTAAAAACGAGTTTTCGGGGTTGAACTCCCCCCCATTTGGCCGCCATTTCGGAAAAGGGGGCATAAAAAGGTTTTCGCGATATCTTGATAACCATACATCGCACAATCAAAATTTTACCATAATTGTGTAAAGAATAAGATTCTCTAGAATTTATGTTAACATACTTTTTATCGTAAAATTGAAAACAAAAAAGTTATAACCGAAAAAATATGACTGTTCTAAGAAATTTATCTTAAAGAAGATATAAAATAAATAAAAGAAGAAGATAATGATACTTTTCTTGACAATGGTCATCTTTTTTTGATTATAACTTTTTTGTTTTCAATTTCACGAAAAAAATGTGTTAATATAAGTTTTAGAGATATTAATTCTCTACACAAATATGATAAAATTTTGTTTGTGCTATGTATGGTTTTAAAGATATTGCGAAGAACTTTTTACGCCCCCTTTTATGATGCCTTCAAATAGGACGAATATTCTTTCCCATCTGGATACGCACAACTCAACTAGCCCTCATTTCTTTTAACTGTGAAAACAACAAACGCTCCCACTGCCAACATCAGCGGTGGTTGTGTCGATAATACAGTACATTAAATATACTGATATTTTAAGGTTTGCGCAAGTTTTTTGTCTCTGAATTTCTATGTAAATTCGCATATAAGTTAGGTACAATTTTTATCGTCCCATGTTAAAAAAAAAAAAAAACTGATATTTTGTACCCCCACCTCGTAAAACTTTGAGCCTTATATGGTTAAAATTTTGGGTACTTTTTAGGAAAATAAAGGTCTATAGGTACAGCAAAAATAAGCTTTGACCAAATTTTGTGTAGCCTTGAAGTTGTTTATATTTTGAAATTTACAAAATATATGCTGGAGTGCCTCAGGGCTGCCTTTTATTTGGCAACTTTCATCTTTTGGTTTAAAATTGTAAAAGACGGATCTGCAGCGGTAGCGTATGATTTTGACAGCATTATTAGAGTAGGGAGATTTAAAATCACGTAGAATTTAAAGCTTCAAAAACTCAATGCTGTTCTCTGTCGTTAAAGCTGAACCCTTCTCCCTATTTAACTCTTTCTTTTTGTACTACCTGCATCGAAGGAAATCAAGAGCTTTCCACTCTCGGTATTACAAACTATACCTTCTGTGGAATTAGCATATAATTTGATGATGCAAGAGTTTATTTCACTTCTCCTCCGAAGTCTCTTGCCACTAGGTCATTTTCCCATGACCGTTTCGGAAGAAGATCAATTTCTTAAAGCCTTATTAAGGTTCAGACCAGGAATATAATTGGTAGGGTGTGGAAGACTATCCAATTTTCTAACTCTATATTGGCTCTAAAATAAAATTTCCAAATATTGTATGGCATCGTTTATTTAATAAATTTACATTTATTTTAATTTCTCGTACATAATATCTTTTTTTTTTTTCAAGTGTACTTATGACATCAGAAGTGATTTCATAATTCTATTTTTGAAAATGAAAATGTCCTTAAGCGTCGACCGTCGACTTATCCATTATTATTTTTCATTTGCTTTTCCTTCATTCGTATTTATATTTTAATTTCTATGTAACGACCTGTGTCAGTAAAGTGGTTATTACATTAAAAATCCCATAGGCATTTTTATTATTAAATTACAAAACTATAACCTTTGCGACCGATGAAGACAGGGGTCATTTATGTCAGTCAAATTGATGCGTCTTACATAGTTGTGGTTGGTAACTAATTCAATTTGATTTTGATGTTGATGGTGTGGTGACACTATACGCTACAATTCTATTTATAATAGGAAGAAAAAAAATTAAGCAAAAACGAACAAAACTAAAAATAGCTTTAACTCGTAAACAAGAAACGGCGTCCAGTCCATACATTACATTCATGTCCAATGGGTCTTCTTCTTCATATATAAGGTAGGCGAGTGAACTTTATGCAAGGCTTTATGCACTCACCTGGACAATTTATTTAATTAAATTGTCTAGAGCCACTACTATTTGTGTAGGATCAGTGTCAGTCATTGAACTACTTCAAGGATTCTTATAGGTGACGACGGAGCAATGAAATACAATCAAATAGAAAAACAAAAACAGTAAAGAAATAGAAAAAGAAAAAGCAAACAAATAAAGTTGCTGGAACTTTTTCATAGTTTAAATGTTAATCCGACACAAACTTTGTCATGCGATAGTTATTTTTTTTTTATTTTGGAAAAGAGGTCTTACGCTTCAAATTGCTTACAAAAAGTATTTGAAGTTATTGATCTTTCATTTATTATTTTAGAATTCAAAACATATTGTGCAGTCATAAATAATAGGGTTTATCACATAAGAAATCGATTAATATTATTGTACGCTTCAGAATACACTCCCCGTCACTTGATTAAGGTACTTATTATTTATTTCTGCAAATAATCTTGATTTTAGCTTTTAATAGCTTGTATCAGTGGCTAAAAAATATTTTCGTGAAAAAATTCATAAGACTTTAAAGTAAGTAGATTATGAAAGGGAACAACTTTTAAAAAATAAAAAAAAAAAATAATAATAATAATAATGGCTCAAAATTTTAAACAGTCTGATATTAAGGTGTCAACATGATACTATTTAACAATTTTCTAACTTTAAAACTCTTTACTAAAATATTCTTAGTTTTAAACATTTTCTAACTAGTATCATACTAAACTTATTTTTCTTGCTGAACACGCCTAAAAGAGTGACAGTTCAACCCATTTTTGCAATTGTAGCTGCCAAAGTGACATTTGGATTTAGTATGATACTAAAAAGATAAAATAGGCATTTGGCGATTTTAAAGATAATCCGATGCTAACTCGTTTAAAATTTGGTTAAGCCTGTTTTTAACCTAGCATCATACTAAAAATGCTTTAACATCATACTAAACCGTCTAAAATTTTGCGCCAGTAACTTTTGCTCACGAAACACCACTTTTATTTGAAAAATAAAATAGATTAACCTAGCCCCTATAGCGAATAGGAGAAAATAATCTTTGCTCTACAAAAAGTGAATTACATATATGAAAAATTTAGAAAAAAAAAAATATTTAAGTTGCAGCCCAGAAAAAATATACAAAAAAGTCCAATCTGCGGGAAAAAAAAACAAGTGAAACGTTTTAAGGCAACAATTTTTATTTTAAATAAGCGGATACCGGCGAACTTTGTATCGCCCTACACCATGCCTGTAGTTATAGGGGTGTTACAGCAGGCAAACCAATTTTTACCGTTCGAACAAAACAAAAAAAATCAATAATTCAGAAAGTATGCACTTTATTGTTATCACGACTTTCCGACTTTTCCGGCGTAATTTTCCAATTTGTATCTCCTATCCGTAGTATGTTTATCGATCTTATTTAGATGATGTTTAGCCGAGTTATGCGCGTACGAACACAAAAAGGTTCGTACACCTACGGTTAATTTTGGCTATAGGAACAAAATTTACTTGAAATCGGCTAGATAATGTAAAAAAAACCGCTACGCTTATTTTTTTTTTTTTTGAAATGTTGAGTTTTTCAAAAATACCAAAATGTACACTTTTTTTTAATCCAAAAATATTTTTTTTAAAGTTAAAAAAAAAAATTCAAAATCATTTGAACCGTTTTCTAGTTTTTTATAAACTGATTTTTATAAAAGTCTGCAGACCCATTTTTGAGCAAAATAGAGTTCACTAAAATACTAAATTTGCTACCCATTCCTAATGAGTTAAGTAAGAGAGTATTTTTCCAATTAAATTTACTATTTTCTGTTAAAAGTATTGTGTTTGATGGAGTTGAACGCGTTCTAAAATTACTAAACTCTCTGTTGACCGAGCTGTATTTTGTCAGTTGAGAAAGGAATTTGAGTTTCTAAATAAGTTTTTGTATAGGCTATAATTAAGTAATACTGAAACCAATATAAAAAAAACAACTCAAAATCTCTCTGAGTATTTCTGAATTCTAAAAGAAAAAGTTTGTCATTTCCTCAATGTATGGAATATCAAAATCTTAAATCGAATGATATTCAGTCTTCGTGTGATCTTTTTGCTCAATTCTTTCAAACATCATATAATTCTGACATAATAACAAATGTTGAATTTAACTCCCTTAACAGATTTCTAGTTACGAAGTTTTTCAGAACAGGATATAATGGAAGGTTTAATAGAAATTGATGTAACAAAAACATCCGGCTTTGATATGATTCCACCTATTCTCTTGTCAAAATGCTCTTCATCACTTTGCGAAGTTTTAACTCTTATTTTTAATAAATCCCTTAACTCTGGTGTTTTTCTTAAAGAATGGAAAATATCATTCATTGTCCCCGTTTATAAAAGTGGTCTTAAACACTTAGTAAAGAATTATAGACCAATTTCTAAGCTCTCTGCTGTACCCAAACTTTTTGAAAAAATGGTCACTCAAAGACTTTACTTTGCTGTCAAAGAATTATTGTCTTCAAAACAGCACGGCTTTGTAAAAGGTAGATCGACTTGTACGAATCTTAGCCATTTTACAAATTTTTGTTGTAATCACATAGAAAATGGTAATCAAGTCGATGTCTTGTATGCCGATTTTGTTAAAGCTTTTGATCGTGTTCATCATGGTCTTCTTATACTAAAGTTGGAAAAGTTGGGATTAAATGCCGCTTTCTTAAAGTGGTTAAAATCATACCTGTCTGACAGGAAACAGGCCGTTAAGATAGATGAATGCGTCTCAAATCAGATTGATGTTATATCAGGGCTTCCACAAGGGAGTCACCTCGGCCCTCTTCTCTTCATTATATTTACTAATGATTTACCGTCTGTATTTAGATATTGTAGCTGTCTGATTTATGCCGACGATGTTAAAATTTTTTTGGCAACATCATCTCTTGCAGATTGTTTTTTGATGCAATCGGATATAAATAACTTCCTTAAATGGTGTGACTACAATCATCTTGAGCTAAATTATTTAAAATGTAAAATTTTTAGTGCAACAAGATCGCCTTTACTTATCGACTTTGATTACAAAATTTTTGATGTTAGTCTTCTCAAGGTAAATGTTGTTAATGATCTTGGAGTGCTTTTTTAGTCAAAGCTTGATTTTAGATCTCATATTGATTATATAGTGTCTAAAGCTAATTCTTTGCTTGGTTTTTTCAAAACGGAACTCGAATGATTTTAAGGATGCTTATACGCTTAAAACTTTATTTATGTCCTTAGTTCTTCCTGTTTTAGAATATTGTTGTGTAGTTTAGTCTCCTTTCTATGACTGCAATATTTTAAGAATTGAATGGGTTCAAAAAAGATTTAAACTTTATGCTTTACGTAAGCTTAACTGGGCTGATGGTTCCTTGCCAGATTATAAATCTAGGTGTTCCCTTATTGACCTAAAAACACTTAAATGTCGTAGGCAAGCTCAATGTATATTGTTTGTTAAAGATATTTTTGATAATAAAATAAGCTCTATTGATTTGCTTTCATTAATGTCCTTCTATGTTCCAACTAGAGTTTTACGAAATAGAAATGAGTTATTTTACATTCCTCGTCATAGAACCAATTATGGGATTAACGAACCTATAACGCGATCCTTAAAAAACTGTTTAACATGGTTTGTAGTGAAACAGATCTTTGCATGATTAGAGAATGTTTTAAGAGGAAAGTACTTCAACTATGTAATTGATTTATGTTCATGATAATTTCTTTTTTTTTTTTTTAATTTTAACTAAATTGTTAATATTGTTAATATTATATTTGTATATTTTATTTTTTTGTTAATTTTGTAATCAGCAGATCCTTGTTATCAATTGATGATATAAATAAATAAATAAATAAATAAAAAAAATACATTACTAAAAAAAAGCTTTCTTTAGAAAAATTTAAGCGCAGTAATGCTTTGACAATATCCAAGTCGAAAAATTTACTCTCGAATTAAATAAATAAAATTGAATGTTATCCATGGATTCAGTTTTATTTTTGAATTCAAAAGATTTCGTGCTGAACCGCCATTTTTTTTTTTAGTTTGATGGCGCTTCTGTCTTTTTGTATTGTATTTACAAAAATCAACTTCGGAAGGCTACTGGGACTTAAATTATATTATACTAACCGATAAAACCCGGCGTTGCCCAGGTCTTCTTTAGTAAAACCTTTGACAACCAAATATCGACCAAAAAGATGATTTAAAATCAGCACTCGAAAATGTTCAGCTTAAAGAGCGCTACACACCATCCATGTTACTTGTGAGGTAACATTGACGTTTTTTTTGTCAGGTAACATTGAAAATAAGCCTCCACACGTATCAATGAACATTGACAATTATTTTCCTAAAATTATGTGTGTGGGTTGTGTGGGCTTGCATTTGAATAAAAATGTAATGCACCTAATTATGTACCTACCTGCCTGCCTATAGTGTAATTTTAAGACAACTTTGAAAATCAGAACGAACGACCGTGAATTTTGTTAGTAACCACTTGACAAAGAAATTAATAATTTATCAATGAAAAGTTAATTTTTTTCTTCTTCTCTACCATATACCTACCATATTCTTAAAACGAAGCATTTTTTCCCAGCAAGGGTTATTGCCGTCTATGAAGAATAATTCCGTGCCAAAAAACCGGAATACATTTTTTACCACCCCACCCATCACTTATCAACATCAAAAAAATTTTACCACTTGTACTACCTAAATAAAGTAGGTACCTACCTATTAAAATAAAAATACATATGTAGGTAGGTATTACCTAAAAAACAAAATTTGGAAACCAGATCCCTCCTTGCGCACGTTCTTGTCTTCTTGTGTTCCCACATTACATTTAATCTTCATTTAAAATCTCGAACCTTGAAAATCCGATCATTAGAACTCAAGGTGTAAATTTTGCTGATTTGAACGTAATAAGCACCCCCACATCCCCTTTGCTTACCTACGCCCTTGCCTGTGTAGTTACTCAACAAAAAGAATTAGAAAAACAAATGTATTAGTGATTCAAGTGCCCCCTTACCCCTTATTGTGCACGCTCTTGCCACTAAATAAGTTCGTTTCCATTCACCATCACCAACCACCAACCTCCAAACTAACAAAAATTTCAGTCTTACCTTAAAATCCAACAATTAGAACTCACGTTGTAAATTTAGTCGATTTTCATGTAATAAGCATCCCCCTATCCTATTTACGTGCGCCCTTGATTGTGTAATTACTCAGAAAAAAAAAATTGAAAATAATTTGTATAAGGGGTGCAAATGCCCCCTTACCCCTCCTTGTGCACGCCTTTGCCTCTAAATAAGTTCGATTCCATTCACCATCACCAACCACCCACCGCTAAACCAACCAATTTTAGTAGATTAGATACCTACAAACATTTTTTTTCTGCTGCAAATACCTATAATACCTACCTACTCATACCTATACCTACCGACTGTTTATGTTTTGTTTTGTTTTACCATACCTTCCTATACACAAAAATATCACCACGATTCGTCGACGGCGAAACGCGAAAACAGTCAACTCTACTCACTATCTCGATCCCACCTACCAAGGCACAGTGCACATGGTTTGAATTGTTTTTTTTTTATTTTTTGACGATGAAGAATAATTCGTTGCCAAAAAACCTGCATACATATTTTTACCACCCCACCATCACTTATCCTCATGAAAAAATTTGTACCTAACCTAAATAAAGTATTAAAAAACCAACCACCCACCGCCAAACCAACCAATTTCAGTCTTACCTTAAAATCCAACAATTAGAACTCAAGTTGTGAATTAACTAAGCCGATTTATAAGCACCCCCCATCCTATTTACGTTCGCCCTTGATTGTTTAATTTACTCAGAAAAAAAAATTAAAAATAATTTTTATTAGGGGTGCATTAAATGCCCATTACCCCTCCTTGTGCACGCCCCTTGCCTATAAGTTCGTTTCCATTTACCATACCCAGCAAACACCCACCACCAAACCAAACAATTTCAGTAGCAAACATTTATTTCTGCTGCAAATATTATACCTACCTTACTCATATACATATATATACCCTTACTCCACTCATTTCTTACTATAGTTAATCCCTACCGTTGATGTTTTTTTTTTTTTTTTATTTGCACTTTTCCTATTAAACAAAAATATCAACACGATTCGTTGCCGGTGAAAACAACTCTACTCACTATCTCGCTCCCACCTACCAAGGCACATTATTCTGCACATGGTTTGAATTGTTTTTTTTTTCGATGAAGATTTTTAACTACCCATTACTTATTTTCATCAAAAATTTTCCCTAAAAAAAAAAAAAAAAACAAAAATATTACCCTACCTAAAACAACTTTTTTTTTGAGCCGATTCCAGAAATCAGCCCACCAGAAATTTGATTTGACGAACCGGACTACACCGGAACCAGTCAAATCCCCGATTTCCCACCCCACATGCCACAAAAGGCAATTTTCCATGGCAAAACAACTCCTCCTTATAAATAATTGAGCTTAAAGTAAATGTGAGTTGAAAATTTATAAAACAGATTTTTGCAAGGAAAATACCTACATGCTTGATTTTAGAAAATTTCCATAAGATTTTTTTTGTGGTAAGTTTTTAATTTGTTTATTATTCTGTATTTAACAAAAATTTTCTTTTCTGCTGTATCCAATAGCATACCAGATAAGTGAAATTTGTATTATATCTATTTTTTAAAAGAGTTTCTTTGTTTGTTTGTGAGTTTAGTGCATACATACAGCCAAACTGACAAAAAAAAACAAAAAAGTTACTCTTTTATATAATAGTATAGATTAGGCACTATCAAAAAAAAATTAAATCAAAACCCAAGGTTCAAAATAATCCATCATAAAACATTATCACTTAGACTATAGAAGAATGTTTTTTAGAATAAGCACTTACATTGGCTCCCCTTTGGCAACTCATTTTTACTTCATAGAACAAAAAACATAATTTGAACAAAAATATTCTTCAGAAAAGTACTTTATTTGTTTCTGGTATAAACATGTTCTTACATAAGTGTTTTGTTTTTGTTCTGTTTGCAGGACATCTTGTAAGTTTTCATAAAGTTTTGAAGATGCCTTATTTTGCACAAATATTATCTTAAAGTTTTAAGTTTATTAAATTCAAAAAAAAAAAAATGTATTTAACTTTTTCATTTATGTATGTAAAGTTAAAATCAAGTAAATTGACTTTTGTCTCAAAATAGAACTTATGTGTGTGTGTTTTGTATTTTTGATGTATTCGTTTTTCTTGCAAACTTTATTTCATTAGAGCGAGTAAAGTGCTGAGGGATAATAAAATAGGAATGAAAAAAAGAAGTTAAGGAACACATTATAATATAAAACACAATTTATTGTGATTTATATGAGAATATATACTTGGATTTATGGTAAAAGGAAAAGGTCATGGCTCATGGTTATTTAACTGAGAGTAAAGTTTTCCCCATACGCTTAAAGTAAGCAACTAACGGAAATGTATGCTTGTTTTTTTTGTTTGCAAAAGTTGGAAGTGTTCTTAAGTTGAATGTATTGTTCTACTTCAATTTATATTTAAGTAGGTATGTATAATGATACTGTACACATCAAGTGTACTGTTCAAGGTTACTCGTAAATATTCAAAAGTAAACTTGTCATCTTTGAAAAAAGATTTTTCAAAGATTAAAAATTAATTATAAAAGGTAAATAGAAATATCGATGAGAAAAAAAGGACAAAACTTTATGAAATAAATATGATTTCATTCTATCAAACTAATAATAATTGAATAACTTTGAAAAAATTAATCTGAACCGATCATTTTCCCATTTTATTTTACTTGGTTCACTAGGACGTATACGTGATATTTTATTGACAACTTTAACAATTAGCCAGTTCAGGTTTCTAAAGCTCACTGAGCTGAGATCTCAGAGCCCTCAGCAATCTCAGAAATCTGAACGTAATTCCTCGTCAGTGAGATTCCTCACTTTTGCTGTCAAAAAACTGAGACTGATATTTTTTGGATTCGATTGCTCAATTATATTTTGTCGCAGATGGAAATTGATTTTGGCTAAATGAGAATTTTAAATGAATTTCTACTACTTCCACTCAAAAATTCATTTGAAGTTCTCATTTTTTCAAATTAAAAAAAAATAAATATCACGTATACGCCGTAGTGAACTGAGCAAAAAAATCAATCGGAGATTGATTTATTACATCTTTTTTTTTTTAATATTTTTAACTATGTACTAGTTTTTGGTTGTTTATTATTCAATCACGATCGAACGGCTGAACAGATTTTAATAAAATTTTCCCCGGAAGTAGAATACGTCGTCAAATAGTTTATAGGATACTTTTTTATAACACAATAGGGCTGCAACTAAGAAGGCGGGGTATTAGCTGGTAATAAATAATAAGGTTTGAATGTAATTGGGAAAGTTTGCGTTTGAGTGTGAAAGTGGAAAGGGTTATCTGGGGTATTCAAATAAATTCACAGTGAAGTCTTGAACAAAACGAGCAAGAATGTGCAATTTATATCAATATCGTATACTCAGGTACTCCAGTGTTAAGGGAAATAATTGGTTGAAAAATGTTCAGCTTATAATCAACTGAATTTCTAAAATACAAATAAAATTTCAATACATATACATAAACACACTTAAAATTGCTACTACATTTTCTCTACGTAGACACCATAACAATTGACATTGTAAAAAAAAAAAATCCAAGCAGTAAACAATTCCGTTTCCAATCAATCAATTTATTGTTGGTGTTTAATTAGTGTCAACGTCACGAAAACAATTTTAGGCGTTGACACATCTCTCTCGTGTATACAGCTTATTCTCATCAATTCAAATGAAATCAACTGCCAAGTGCCAATGACAAGAACATTTTTCCCATTAGGTATCTACATTTGTGTATATTTAAATTTTAAACATTCGATAAATATACGAAATAAGAATTTTGCGCTTTTGTTTCTTGAACGGTGAACATTGAGACAGGTATTACTCAATTTGATTTGAAATCCAATTATTTATACAACATGCATGTACATACTCGTACATACATATGTTTCACTTAAACGTAAATCAATTTGTGACAGATATTGTCTTAAAAAATCATTTGAAATTCGAGTTTTATTGTTTTTTCTGCAGAAATGCAAAAACAGTAATAAATTGTTTTTAAAAGACCTACATAAATAAAATGGCTATGAAATCTCGCATTCTCATCTCGCAATCTCGCAATTGTAAAAACCCGCAAAATAAAATCTAGAAAACTAAAATCTCGCTAAAAAACCTATGTTGTCAGTCTAAGTTTTAGACTTTATTACAATTTAAGAGTCAGGCAGGCGTCTACTTGAACAGTTTTCTTGGACAATATAAACATTGGCTTCGTGGGTTGGGTATGATATGTCAATTTTGTAAATACCGACTTCACAATGTAGATTTTCGTAATTCCGACAAAAAAAATAAACGCTTGGTTAAAAGCCCGACAAATCAAAAAGGCGAACAAAATTGTATCGATTTTTTAATGTGTCGATTTTCAAAATGTCGACAGCAATCGATATTTCAACAGTCGATATTTCGAAAGTCGACATTTTAAAAGTTGCACGCTTGTAAACATCATTAACTTAACAACTTAACAATGATCTAATCAAAATCGTGCTTGTAAACATAAATCATGGTCTCATCAAACAATTCGTATGTTAAAAATCCTTCTTTTATCATTTTTTTTTAACCAAAGGTTATGTTCGATTTGTATGTGGACAAAGAGTGTGAACTTGAAACTTAAATGTTGGTAACTTAGATTGATCCGGATAAAAAAAAATTCAAAACCGGTATTCCGAACAGCGTTGCCGCTCGAAAAAAAAAATTAACGTGCCATATTTTCTGAAAAAACGTGCCATTTTTCGTGCCATATGAAAAAACCACAAATTCTACGTCTATTTTGATTAAAAATTAGTTTTATTACGGTGTGAGTAAATCATAAAAATCAAAGAAAACCATTTGCTCTATTCGTGTATTGTTGAAAAAAATGAGTTTCTGTCACTTTTTTTTATGAAATTTGAAGCAATTTTCATAAAATTTTGTTGAAATTTGAAGCAAATTTAAGTTAAATTATGAAAATAAAAAAACGTTCCACATTCAACTTTTTCGTGCCATTGTGCCACGAAGAAATTATCGTGCCACTTGGGCAATTTGTATTTGGTAAGTTAACTCTTACCAAATTGAATAGGTAGTCCTCTTAAAAATTTATCAAAATCGAGTTGCGACACTATGGAAAAGGCGATTTCATTAGTGGCGCCATTTCGATTTAGATAGCAAAACGTCGGTCGATTTCAATAGTGACGCACATCAATAGATTTTTAACAACTTAAAATTAAAATTAATATAACACTGAAAAACTGCTTCTGACTCGGGTTTAATTTATTTGCAGGATTAACTAACTCTAGTTTACTCAAAGTTAACTTTAACACTGAAAAACTGGCCCTTAGTGTACAATTATCTTTAACTTTTAGCTGTCAAAAATCTATTGTTTTATTTGTGTTTGGGTTAAATCTATTTGCGTTTAGGTTAATTCAATGTGCGAATGCTATAAATCAAAGTGCGACATTACGAAAATTAATATTTTGCTATCGAAATCGAAATGGCGCCACTAAGGAAATCTCATTTTTCTCAATTTCGATGGATATTTTCTGTGTTCCCATAATCTGCATTTGTTTTTCTCTCTCTATCCAACAAACTTACATTTTATATTTTGCATTCCTTATTTTTTTTTTTTTTTGCAGAACTCGCATGAAGATACATGTGAACCCGCCTTCACCAATGCTCGTATTAAATTAATCCAGAGATAACTCACCAACTTAGATGAGCTAACTCGGGGTCTGTATTAACTAAAAAACAGGTTAAATGCTAAACGTTTCCAACGTTTTTGTAGAGATTAGAATTGTAGAGATAAAATTTGTCTTTTCCCGATCTGCGTACTAGGCTTAAACATTAAACTATAGTCTTCATTTAAAAAAGAAAATGGTACTAACAGAAGATTTTGACCTAACAAAAATACCAAAATGGTGAATAGTGGATACACCCCAGCATACCTTGTTGTATGTCAAAGGGATGAACAATTGAATGAATTGATGAGAATTTATAGTAATTCATTCAAAATAGGATTTTGGCAACACCGTTTTATATTCGTTTAAAATTTATAAGCTAAATATTTAAATTTATATTAAAATTTTAGTACAAAAGTGCACCTTTGGATGTTTACACATAAAATACAGTCGACTCTGCTTAACTGAAAAAATCGGTTAACTGAAACAACAAATTTATTACGGGGCTTTTTTCAACAGTTTCCATGCAAACTACTTCCGATACTTGGAGCTTCGCTTAGGTGAAAACTCCTTTTAATTGAAACAAACAATCTTGACTCAAATGAATATGTTCACCTATTCAGCTCCGCATAACTGAAGCTATCACTAAACGCTGCTACCAAATTTTCAATTGAACACACCTTTTCAATTTTAAATGTCAAAATGTTTCTTATTTCTTCATTATCGTACTTTCTGTAATTCCCTACCGGTTGTTGATTTTATATTTTTGCTTAGTTTTTGGCTTAGACGTTCTCAAAATAAATAATTTTTTTTTTTTTTGTAAGACTCCGCTTATGTGAAACTAGTTTCAGTTATCCGAAGTTCGTTTAAATGAGAACTCCGCTTAACTGAAACAAATTTTCTGCAATTTTAGTGTTCCAGTTAAGCGGAGCCGACTGTAGCTCGAAATTGTTGGAAATATTAATAAATAAAATGTAACATTAATCAAGGTTTAAAAACTGATTTCGTTATCTATAAAACCCAATTTGCTGAAACTTAAATATTTATGTAAGTTTAACATAAGAGCTTATGTGACAGTTTACGCTGAGTAAAAGCGTTTAAGTTGAACATAAATATTTAAGTTTCGTTTCAGCACTGAGCCTAAGACAGGTAAACCTAAGACAACAATTAAAGATATTTATTTATAACTTGGAAGGCTGTTCAAAGTTAGACAATGTTTATAAATACGACTGTTTGTCACTAAAACAAACTCTTCATTTAAGCTGACATACAATATTATCTGAGTACACATTCTAAACAATTTGGCATCTAGGTTATTTATTTAAAATTTATTTCAATTAAATACACTTAGCTATAAAAGACATAAAACATTTTTCATTTCCTCAACATGACATATGTACGTAGCTTTTCGTAATTCCATTGCCAAGATCTTTATAGTTTTTTTTTTTCTTTATACAAAAAATCTTTTTGTAATTTAAAATTGAAAGCACATCCTCTAGACTTGAAACTACTGAAGCAACCTTCATTGCACTTCCAGCACCGCCTTTAGTGTGAATATGTACACATACATACATTTAATTCAGACAAGCATTTGTGTTGATTTAAGGTTTCAAGTTTACATAAAAAAAAAAAACTTAACGCTGCCGTTACACTCGGAGAAAAGAAGAAGAAAAAAAAACCATTAGCAGAAGGATACTCTTTCAGTTATACAGCTCGTTTTTGTTCATATTTGATGCAAATGCAACGAGAAGAGTGCATCAGTATTTTTTTTTGTTTTTTTTTTTTTTTGCTGCAATCCTTTGAAGACTATTTAATCAAACAAAAGATTTTTATTTTCCACTTCAGCGGTCGAGAGGTTGGCAAGGCAAGAAAAGCACGATAACAGTAAAAAAAAAAACAACAATTTCATTTACCTGAGTTTCCAGTTGAAAGATGAAGATGAGGGCGACACACAATATCAGCTCAGTGAGCCTGCTTCCTTTCTACCGAAAGAGTAGTTCCACCACAGAGGGTTTCGTCGTATTTACCCTGTGCAAATGTTGTGGGACGTTAAACGTTGAAAACTAAAAAAAAAAAAAAAAAAAAACTTGAGAAAAAAACAGTTTTAGGAATAAAATTTTCGTTTTCATATACGACGGAAGAGTTTTGGTTGAAAACTTTAACTTTAAGACAGAGGGGAGCAAAATCTGAAGAAAAACAGGATACGCGTGAAAGTTGTGAGGATGAGTTGATATTTCCTCTATTCCACTGGGACTGGCACAGTGGCACGTTGCTGTTATGCAAGCTTCGGTTATGCATTAAAAAAAAAAAGTATTGAAATGGGTGTCAGGTGTGGTAAAAAACTTTCAGTAAAGTTTGTGTTAAAGGTTTCATAATAATGCAAATGACAAGCATTATTTCATTAAAAATAAAAAAAAAAGTAGAAACTTAAGCTTGAATTAAAATTAACCATTTTTCTTAAACACTTATTTTGACAATATTTATAAAAGAAATATTTAAATACATAAAATAAAATTATTATTAACATGTTTACGTTTATTTATGCACTGTCTCATAACCATCATTCAATAGGCTCAATAATCAATAGGCTCAATAAACTAATTACACTTCTTTTTTTTTTTCATTAAATGACAAAGAGCTAAGTAAACTGTAGTTTTTTTTAGAGGTTTTACAACTTTAAAAATAAATAAAATAATATAAACTGATTCCCGCAACGAAAAAAATTTTGCACACGAGTGTTATCTATTAACTTTATAAGACGATTTGGAAATTCATATCGAATAATTTTGTAAATTAAACCCTTAGCCCAGGAAAATTATACAAAAAAAATGGCAAAACTACGAAAAAATTCCAACAAAGCTGAATTTTGGTGGAGATGTTTATTTTTACACCTTAAGCATTTTCCAAAAAGTACCCTAAATTTGGACCGGGGTTAAAATTTTTACGGGGGGTGAAAGGGGTTGAATTTCAGTTTTTTGCTAATTTCTCCAAAACTATCAGTGTTTTTAAAAAAAATGTGAAGGCAAAAGTTGCAGCTTATGTAATTTTACATTAAAAATGTTATAACACTTTTTTTCGTACAATCAATAGGTTTTGAAAAAAACGTGTACAAACTTTATAGTGTACTAGATTTATTGAAAAAATTTTATTAAAGTTGCATGTTTTGACGGGCAAATATTTTTTTATCGTATGTGTTTGGGAACATCTCCACATTATAAAAAAACATTGTCGGGGTGGTAGGGGCTAGGACAAAGCGGCCATATTGAAACAGCTCGACATTTTGTTTTCATTAAATAACTCGCGTGGATTTGTTTTGTAACAAAATTATCAATGAAAAACTTTACGAAATTCAAAATACCTACAAAATGTGGTATTAACAATCTCTGGGAATTTTTTCATCTTTAAGTTATAGCTTGTCAAAGTTCACCTATATATAATGGGGTTCAATGGAATGTTTAATTTTAAGACACCCCTCCTGCCTCTCATGTGGCATTTACTCCACCAAAACCTATGACAACTTTGTAGAGGAGGTTTATGGAAATATCTTTGTGAAAGATCATTTCTTAAAATTGTAAAATTTTTCATCAACTTTTTGCATTTTAAAAATCGAAAATCACATTTATGGCGGTTTCAAACACCCTTCTCGTGCGAAATTTGTTACCCCTCCTCAAAAATTTGTATTCAAGAATATAGACTGATATTTTGTCTTAATTTAAAATTTCCAACCTTGAAGATCCGTAGTAGCCGTGGCGTGATGGTTAGTGCGATGGACTGTCATGCCAGAGGTCTAAGGTTCGATCCCCAGCCTCGCCACCTATTTATTTAAAAGAAAAAACGGCTACTGCCTCTTGCGAGGAATTGACAAATCTTCCAAGAGTATCTCCTGTCACAGAAAAGTGCCGCTCGTTAGCCGTTCGGATTCGGCAATAAACTGTAGGTCCCCTCCATTCCTGCAGACACGCACACAGGAATGGTTGAGAGTTGTAAGTCACTAGGCCCTAGTTCTTCATGAGCTGTTGTGCCATCAAATTTATTTTTTTTATTTATTTATAACCTTGAAGATCCGATTACTAGGACGAAAGTTATAGCTTCGAAAGCCAACCATATTGCTCTATTTTGAATTATTTCTGAAATGAAAAATAATGAAAAATAATTCAACGTCGAGTGGTATTGTTGGCTATAACTTCCGTCTTTGTAATCGGATCTTCAAGATTGGATATATGATTACATAAATTAATTCGTTTGAATTTTTTTAGTTTTTATAAAAGTAAATAGGTATAAACCTATTTATAATGCAAAAAAAAATTGCCATCAATTAAAAGCCTTAAGTTCAAAATTTCAAGAAAATCGCTTTAGCTATTTGGGCTAGGTCGAGATACAGACATATCATGTTTGATTGAAATCTATTAATAAATTTTTGTTTTGTTTTGTTTTGTTTTTTTTTTTTTTATGGAAAAATACTAAACAAAAAAAAATATTTTATCTTTGGCAGACGTAAAAATTTAAAGTTCCATAAAATTGATTTATTATCTTGTTTTGATTGTCACACTAACATAAAATTAAAAATAATTTAAATTTATGATAAGTGCGTTATGGCTTATGTTATGTTCACACTCCGACAGATTTTGGAAAAAACCCAGGAGTTTCAAATACACACCACCTCTTTATCGATTTTAAAGTCGCATATGATAGCGTAGACAGAGACGAGCTATACAGGGCCATGGCGCATCTCGGCATCCCTGCCAAACTCGTCCGCTTGTGCAGGATGACGATGGAGAAATCTCGCTGCTCCGTCAAAGTCGGCAAGAACACCACCGAACCCTTTGATGTCGAGAAAGGTTTGAGGCAAGGCGACGCGTTATCATGCAACCTCTTTAACATCGTACTTGAAGCAATTGTACGCAACTCGCAAGTCAACAACAGTGGTACAATTTTTCAAAAGTCCGTTCAACTACTTGCTTATGCAGATGATATTGACATCATTGGAAGAACGAAGCGAGCTGTCACTGGTGCGTTTGCAAGTATTGAATCGGAGGCGGCGAAAATGGGTTTGGCTGTTAATGAGGACAAGACGAAGTATATGCTATCATCGAGAAAGGAATCTCAACATCGTCGACTCGGGCAAAACGTCACGATGGATAGGTACAACTTCGAAGTTGTCAAAGACTTTGTCTACCTGGGCTCCACTATAACATTGCAAAATGACATCAGTGCAGAGATCAAACGAAGAATTACTCTTGCCAATCGCTGTTTCTTCGGGCTAAGAAGGCATTTGAGTAATAAAGCCCTCTCTCAAAGAACCAAGGAGACCTTATATAAGACCCTTATCATCCCGGTCCTGCTGTATGGGGCAGAAGCATGGACCCTGACAAAAACGGATGAGAATCTACTTGGGTGCTTTGAAAGGAAGATTCTTCGGGTGATTTTCGGTCCAGTCTGTATCGATGGAGTATGGAGGAGAAGATTCAACAACGAGCTTTACGGGCTTTACAGCGACGTCGATCTGGTCAAAAAGCTTAAAATACAGCGGCTAAGATGGCTGGGACAAGTGGAGCGTATGGACACCAACGCACCAGCCCGACGAGTCTTCGAATCTACCCCTGACGGTCTGCGCAGCAGAGGAAGACCCCACCTTAGGTGGCGCACACAAGTGGAGAACGACCTCAACCAACTTGGAGTGCGTAACTGGAGGCAGCTAGCTAGGGACCGAGCTGGCTGGAGGGGCTTGTTGGTTGAGGCCGTAGTCCATCCTGGGCTGTGAGCGCCATCTAAAGTAAAGTAAGTAAGTAAGCGTTATGGCTTTAATTACAAAATAAATTACAATTATTATTACAAATAAGAATATTACTTTTTTTTTATGTTTTAATGGTGTATCTCTTAAATAAGCTTTAACCAATACAATACAAAGATTTTTGGTGTGATCTTTAAGATTTGGCATTCATAGGGTCAGTAAAATAAAGTATCAGCCATTTTTCAATCGGAATATACTGTAAAAGAGATAACGTATGATTTTATTTTGTTTAAATAGTTGTTGACAGTCTATTTAATTATTTTTTTTCCAAAAATAAGGAACCTTATCGTTGGAAATATTAATTCAAGCAAAATGACATTTAAAAGGAAATTGTTTGATAACATTGCATAGTTGACATAATTATAGACTGAATGTACTTGCGATTTTAATCGCGCGACTATTCAGTCGCAAAAAATAAAAACATATGACTTTAACGGCCATATTATTCACATTGGATTTAAATTGTATTGAAGTGAACTTTAAATCCAACTGGATTTATTCATTCTATACAAATTTAAATCCATTTCCATTTTATTCACTCTAATTCATTTTTTATTTTATTTTTAATTTTCCACTTTTTTTTCTTATTTTTGAACTACAATTTATTTATTTTATAACCTTTTGGAGTGCAAAAATCAAACACTTGAAACATCTGACAGATATGAATTGAGTTTTAATCTGGATGTAAGTACTTAAACTGTACTCCGGAGAGCAGTTTAAATTCAATTGGATTTATTGAATCTGGATTTAAAAATTTGAATTTAATTTTTCGATATAAGTTATTTTACATCTGAATTTAAGGATTAAACGAGTGAATAATATGGCCGTAAATGTTTATTATTGAACTTTGGATTTTAATTTAAACGATTTAAAATTGTATGTAGGTTGCCGTTTTTTTTTTAAATTATTTTTGTTTCAATTTCAAGTTGATTTTTTTAGAAAACTGCCCGCCTAAACGGAGGGAAATAGACTCCCCCTATATCACGTTTTTTTTGTCTCGACCCAATTTGTCGCATTTTTTGCAAAAAACTCTGTATTCATATGCATATGTATGCATATGTAATGTATGTATGTATGTATATGTAAAAACTTTATTATGTAGAAAGTAAAATTTTCACATAACGTTAAATATTTTACTTACAAAATTAACTATGTATACGTAAATATTTGTAGATACTAAAAGAAAAGCGAAAGAAACTTTACTTCCGTCGCGTCGCGTTGTATGTCCACTTGCTGACAAACACAATTTTTTTTTTTTTTTTTTTGAAATCCTCCACAATTTATAAATACCACAAAATCCTAAAGATGGATGGTTATTACATCCTATCTCTTTATAACCCAGTTATACAAACATTATTCCCTAATCCGCTTCAAAATGTGGATTTTTAGAACGACATAATATCCTCAATTGATTTTCTCCCACCGCATTTCACCAAAAACATCTCGAGTAAAAGAAAAAAATTTCTTTTCACATGTTTTCAGTTCAGTTTGACATAATTCATATACATATAAGCTTAGTGGAATTTACTGTCACATAAACATTTAAGTCGATGATATGGCGCCACAAACTGGCATTATGCCAACCAACGCAACAACAAAACAACAAAATTTAAGTCAGCTCTGGCAAACTACATATATACTGAAAGAGAGGAGGCCATCAAAAAACAACAACAACAAACAAATAAAAAGCAATGATAATGGGGATAAAATTCTATCAAATTGAAGAGAAAATATCCCAAATCAGAAAAATTTACTCTAGGTACATAGGTACTAATCGAAATATGAACCCGACCGACCATGTCACATACAAAATTAATTCTTTTTATGTTTAGCCATCATCATAAAGGCAAACCTGAAATTGCAATCTCAATAACAGAAAACTACAACTTTCATTTTTTGCCTGGCCGCGATATATGTTTGTATAGCAATTAAAGCGAGAGTGGTTGCTTGCTGTAGAAGTACCACCAATATTGCGATTTTTAGGAAGGTTTCTATCTCTCGGAATTGAAGCCTCCATTTAATTTGAATGTAGTTTACCTTCTTTTCCACGATTAAGAGTGTATGAGGATTGTGGTAAGAAGAAAATTTATAAAGGCAAAAAGCCTCCTAAAATTTATTAAAGCTAACTTTACAGTGGAACTGATAAGCTAAAAAAATTGAAACAATATCGATAAAAAACAGTCAATAGTTTGACAGAAAAGACTTTTTCCTCTTTTCAGTCTTTAAAATTTCAACGACCAATAACTAGAGATTTGCAGCCTAATTCTGCCATTGTATAAGGGCTCACAAGTCACAAGCTCTTGTGAGGTTGATTTCTTGTGAGGTTTGCTGTGATTCAATAACATTTTCGATATTCTGAGACAATCCTTACAAGAAACTCACCACAGAAACGTAAATTTGTATTGTGATTTTTTATTTGTTGAACTGTCACATTGTTGACTGCTTACTTACTGTTCTATGGCCATCCCATTGTGATGCTCACAAGTTGTTAAGGGGATGTCAGAATACGTAAACTTCACAAAATCAATCTTACCTCATCTTGTGAGGTTGTTGTGATTGGCATCAGGCACGTAGCCAGAGGGGGGGGGGGGGGGGGATTGCTTGAGGGGCTGAGGCCCCACCCGAAATGATTTTAATATAAGAAAATCCTTATTTATCCTAATACCATAAGACAAAATTCTGAAGATGGTTTTTTAATCCGCATCGCAACTTAAGAACTTATTTTAAATTTAATTTCGTAAAAACAAACAACACGTTATAAGCCAGAAACGTAATCAACTGAGGCTTTTTTATATTAGGAAAAGATAATCTGTAATTGTATCTAAACCTTAAGACTTTAATATTCATGATCAGATTAATAGAACCCAAGATGTTAGCATTTTAAAGGAACCTTATCAGGGTATATCTTGGAAACTTTTTTTTGCTGATTTTTGAGTTCTATAAAATATCCAAAAACTGCCATTAAAGTTTCGCGTAAGAAGCTAAGGTATATCTTGGGTTCCATAATATTAAAGTCTTTAGGGTTTGGGAAAATAACAGACCATCTTTCGTTCTAAATATGGCTTGGTGGATTCATAAAATTAAGGCGTCTACTTCTGCTGTGAAAAAAATACAAACATGTATAAAGGTAATAATTTGTTGCATACATATTAACGTATAGAAATTGAAAAAAAGTTATAAGATTTAAATTTTTTATAAGGCGCCTTTTATAATACAAAAATTCCTTGTTAAATAATTGATTCATGATGGGCTTTAGTCTACAAAAGTCAGAATGAAACGCCAAGTTTTGGTTATGAGCTATGAACCATCAAACCCCCTCTGAAACAAAATCCTAGCTACGGGCCTGTGAGGCATCAGTGAATTTTGCCAGAATAGGGCTTTTAATTTAATTCTACTCTTGTCACTCTCGCACTCCAGCTGAACTTTAGCTACACTCGAGCAAAAATTCAAAATTTAGTGAGTTTACATAATTGATAGTAATTTTATCCGCGCACTAAAAAACTGGATCTTCACCTTCTTCCGATACAAATTTGTTTCTTTATTCTTGTTGATAAGAAATTAACTTTTTGTCAATCTTCATCGGGCCAATAGTTTTAAAAATCGAACTTACGTATTCTCATGTCGCGCTAAACAAATTCATTGAAAAATCCATTTTCTCTTATCACTTGAAACAAGTAAAAGTACATACAGTCGTATTCATTAAATTTCATCAGAACACTTGGCTGCCTGTCTGTCTGTACCCTGACCTACAGTCTAAACCACTTAATCGTTTTTTTTTTTTTCGAACTTGGAATTTAAGATTTCTAGGCAATTCTCTAGAGGTGAAATTAAACATTTTTTTAGCAACGAAAATAACGTCACGTCGTCACCTGCCATACAACCGTTATGAAAAAAGTGAAATCTCTCAAATACGGGTCTAACGATTTTGGTAAAAAAATTTGTATAGAATATTGCAGGTATGGTCTTTATTCTAGTTAACAACGGTATAACTGCCATGAAAATTTTTTTTTCGACTTTCTAGTCAAAGGCTTAATTGGGTTCGATCAATATTTTTACTCAAGCGGTTATATTTATTTTGAATAATATTGCATTTAAAGATTTTTTTGAAAATTCAATATTTTGAAAACGGGTTAATGATTTGTTTTTAAATTATAGTTTAAGTTTATGTTGTCAAATATTTAAAAATAACAGACCAAAGTTTTTATTTAAAAATTTAAAGAAATTTTTAATTTTAAAAAGATTTTTGAATTTTTTTCTACATCGATTCATATTTTTTTTTTAACAATTTAGAGCGGCGTTTTTGATTTTGTTATTAAAATATTTTAAAGAGTTGTTTAAGCATTTTAAAGAATCAGTTTCATGCTTCTTTTCTATATTCACCGGACTTGACTAAAACAAAAAATAGTTTACTGATCCTCTGCTTTATTAAACCAGGGATCACTTCGTTTATTGTTTTTTTTTTTAAACCAATTGATCGACTTTTGAACAGAAAAAAAAATGCTTTTTAAAAGTAATTGATTTTTATTTTTAAGCCCCGGGTTTTCATTGCCAGATCAAACTAGTTTCGGAGTTAACCTTAACTTAGCTTTTCAAATTTTCAACACACATTTTTTAGTTAATTCAGATCCCGAGTGAACCTTAAGAAATTTAGTAAGTTAATTCTGGATTAACTGAATACATATTAAATACAAATTAAATAAACAAATATTTCTGCATGATGCATGTAAAATCACTATCACAGTTGAGAAGGCGAAACAATATTTAATTCGGCATTTTCATAATACCGCGTAGTATCGCCCTCTTTGGTTCCATAGTGAAAGCGCATTTCCTTCCATAGTGTTGCAATTTGATTTCGATATATCTTGACAACTGAAAGTCTTGGATTAGCCTTAACTGAAAAACTGCTCCAGAGTTAAATCGGGCTAAATTTAGAATCAATTTTTTTTTCTTTCAATACACGGAATTTGTCCAGAAAACTCGATTTTTTCTTCTAAACAAATGTAATTTTTTGTTCAAAAGAATTTGACATTAATTGCAGATCGAACTCAAGTTAAGTTAATTATTGAAAAACTGTCCCTAAAACATAGCTTTTTGTATCACAAAAGAGCTTTTGAAATTTAAAGTTGTTGTATTAATTTAAATTATAAAATAATTGATTTATCTCAAGGTGAAACTCAATCTGTCCAACTGTGGGTGCTTTGAATAGTTCCTTCAAATTATCTTATTTTTTCTTTTAATTCATGGGATTTAATTAAAACTTTATCTATCAGAGGCCCCGGTGTGAAGTGTAGCTATAAATATATGTATATGCAAATATTTGTATAGAAAGGGATTATCCATCTTTGAAGGTAACTGAACCAGAAATCATTTGAAACAAACATTTGTCACTGAGCAATGAGCATAGACATCCTGATATAATACGAACCTATGTACATAAATTCATATATATATGTAAGTATGTATTTGTTTGCATAGAGAAATAAAATAAATTTATTTGTCCTTTTGTCTGCGTGAATTGAATAGGTAAATCTCCAAAAAAGGTCTCGTTAAATTTTTGGAGCTTTATGTCATTTCGAATTTATGTTTGTATATTTTGCTTTTTATTTATAATTCCATTTGCTTAAGATTGACAGCGCTTTGTGAAGTTGATTTGAGATTATCTTGTTGAATGGGTCTTTGAACGACAGTATTTTGGGAAATCTGTCAACTGTGTTGTGTTTAATAAATATTCAAATAAATGAATAGATCATAAATAATGCTAAACGATATTATTGAAAATTAAATAAGTAATTTAAAGTTTGATTTCATTTTTATTTAAGAATTTAATCCAACTTGACATTAAGATGACTGCCAGTCAGGTAAAACTAAAAAATAGAAATGGCATTCGAACTACAGTAACAATTCATACTCTTTAGACATAGCAAGTGATTTTATGCATTGATATTCTACTCCACACAGACTTATCTATGTGTTATCTACCTATAGAGTGCGCAATCCAGCTTTCTGTTACGTTAAAGTGTTGCGTTCTTTGCGTTCATTTTCACCTGGTGTATCGATATAACCATATTCATTCAGCGGCGTTTGCTGTTGAAAATGTATAGTGTATTCTGGTGTTGCCCGTTAGCGTTGCGTTACTGCCTGAACAGAATGGAGACGGAGCTGCAACTAGGGCCGCAGCAGAAATAGCTGTCAAACTATTGAATACACACAAATTCAATGCTGCCAACACAGCTCAACGTTGCCGCAGACGGAAGAGTTCACCTACTTTTAACTTTTCACTTGTAGCACTTTTGACGTTTCAAATTGTATGAAGAACAAAAAATAATAGGTTTGTTCATTGAGCCCTGAAGTCGCCCTAGGGTCGCCCCAAAGCGTTTTTTGAAAACCCTGAACTCACCCTTACAATCAAATTCTCTGTTCTTTGAAACCCTCTGAACTCGCCCTGAAGTAGATCTAGGTTTTTTGCTGGGGCGAGTTGAGGTAACGGATAAACTGTCAAAGTGACATACGTTGTAAAGCATTTATTTTGTTGAAGATTCGTGATTGTTTGTTACAAAAAAGTACACAAATTGAATAAAATTCAATAGGAATAGAAAATGGAAACGTTTAAAGTTGTTTTTATTCATTTTTCAATTTTATTTTAAGTTTTAATTATTCACAGAAATTCTTTCTTGCTTAAAATGTCAGCAACACAATTGAGAGCCCTAAAGTGTTTTTTGAAAATCGACCCAGGTTTTTTGACAACTCCTGGGGTTGTCAAGAAAACCTGGGTCAACCCTGGGTAAAGTTCAACGAACAAACCTAATGTTTGCGTCGGAAAAAAATATAGTGGTTATTTGTGTCGCGAAAAAAATTATTAATTAAAAGGAAATAAAAAATATTAATTCTGAGCTTGTACACAAGAATATTAATTTGTTTTTCTTCAAAATACTTTCAAAGCTGTACAGCTGCATTGTGGACACTCAAAAAATAGAACGTACCACACTTTTTGACATCTTTTGCAGCTCGGGCCCCAGCTCCAGTTGCAGCATTCTATTCTTTTCAGGCAGTTAGCTGTTGTTGGTCCTACGTGTAAATAATAGATTTAAGATTGAGTTGTATAAATTCGACTACTGGGCGAAACTAGCATGGCATAGCGCATGGATTATTTTCCACAATATCTTCAACGCAACTCTGAAAGTAATGAAATAATTTTTGCATCAAATGCGAACAGCAAAAAATTTAAACCAACATTTCGCCCAGGGGACTAGTATTTTTTTTTCCTCTTTTAAAAATAAACACTGGAACATTCAAAAGCTTTCATCATGACTTAACAAATAATATATACAAATATCTCAGAAGAAAAAAAAAATACAAAACACAGAAACAACCTCGAAAGGTAATAAAATCGAAGGAGTGCTTTTGTTAAAAAGAAATATATCCCGAAAAAAATCTCAGAAAGAAATTGTTAATGAAATGACTATTCGCCACATTGGCCTAGAGAAATGTTTGCAATCATAATAAATTATTTTCATTTCGAAGGATAATACAAAAGTCTTTCAAGGTTCAAGTATAAAAGAGAACCAGTATAACTATATTTAAAGGTTCTTTTTTTTGTTGTTGCTGAAATTGTGGCAAAAAAAAAATCGACACCAGGGCGGACGATAAAAGATTGAAAAGACTAAAATGAAACAAAGAAATCAAAGAAGGCAAATTACTTACCCCAACGATCATTAAGTGGGCAAAGGAGGTGCTTTTTTTTTTTTGAGTATTCATCCCAGGACTATAATCGCATTTTCTTTAAGTAAAAAAAAAAAATCAATTTTTACCATTTAGATTAATAATTCGGGAGGTAATGTTGCAAAAAATTATGAAATTCATTTTTTATCTTTATACAAATTCTAATGACAGCTGATGTCTTGAATAGCCGAAGACGAAGGGATGACAGCCGTTTAGAATGAGAAGAGATTCTTTTGGAGGATTCGTCACTTCCTCGCAAAAAAATGTGTGTTTTTTTTTTTAGGTAAGTGGAAGAGATTGGAAATCGAACCCAGACATCTGGTATGACAACCAAACACACTAACCATTACGCCACGGGCTACTGCTTGTTGCTACTAAATTTAAACAAAATGACCTTACTTTCCCCAGACAAGCCTTACGCAATATTAAGAGAGCTATAGAGCAGCTTATATGACCACAAAATATTTAAAAAAATGAGCAGTGGCACTTAATTATGCCAAATTGAAAAAAAAAATACTTGAAAAAAAAATCACCTTTTTTTTTTTGTTGCAAAATTTTAACTTTAAAAACAATTTCATAAAAACTATTCACTTAAACAACTTGACTTGAAAAACAAATTAAAGAATGATATATTAGCTTTCAAAAAATCCGTAGCAAATCATTGTATGTGCTTTCGTTGATGTTTAATTTTTTTTTTTTTTCAATTTTAAGTCAATTTTTCATAAATTGAACTTTTAAAATCTTACCTGCTATTTTTCTTAGAATGATGCCATTAACCATCCCACAAAGTATCGTGCACGAATTAATGGATACCATGTTTAACTTTTTTTGTCCTATTAAATTAAGAAAACCCCCAGTGTGACAGGGTTACCGCGGCGCAAGGTTGCAAACCAGATACTTCAAAATGCAAACAATTGATAAAATTTAACCTTTTTTTGTGGATGAGAAAAAAAATGCAAGAAAGGTTTCGTGGTTGCAAAATGTTGCTAGCAGAACCTAAAATTTGTCTCGTAAGTACATACGTAGATTAGGTGCCTATAACAAATGGCATCAGATAACTTGAGAAACGTGTTAGCTACAAAGTTAAAACTTTATGTATACAGACTTCGGGACTTGTTAAGCAAAAGGAATACGATTTGGTAGAGTTTCCGCATTTCATGGTTGCTGCCGTCAAATTTAATCTATTTTTATAATTCATCCATTCTTGGACATTTCAAGTCCATTTTTACTTCGTAATTATTATTTTTCAAATAAAAAAAAAATCTACCAAAACATCAATTTTGTCGATACCTTTATTTTAAAATGGCAACTGTAGCAGAACAACTACAGCCAGGATATTTATTTTTGTTATATCAGTTATAACTCAAGGCAGCAGGTATATTTTTGCATTATTGAAATCTTCTTCGTGTCTTAACGACCTACCTATCATTCCGGCAGGGCTACATCCTAAAAGCACAACATTAATTCCCAGACTATATAAAATGTCTTCTTGTTGACAAGGCTTATTTTGTCGATATGACCTTCGTCCAAGGCTTAATGAAGGGAAAAAATTACCATCCTGAATGACAGCGACATCTAGAACAGTTTGTGGATAAAAAAAAAAATATATCTATAAAAATTAGGGCTGTAAAAGTAACGACAATTTGAATACCCGTATGTTTACGTTACTTTTGGTTCGAGTACGCGTTACTTTGGTATCGTTACTCGTTACTCTCGTTACTTTCATTATATTGGTATGTCGATACCCTGAAAATGGAAAAAGCATTCCATTCCGGATTTTGTATTGTAACGATACGAATATTATTATGTATTTATATGTGGTTCAGACTATTTTGGACTACATTTTTCATTTCATTTCATTTTATTAATAATTACTCATTCTGTCAAAATAATATTGTTCCAGTGGTCCCAGAGCGTCGGCCGTGACATATCCGGAAATATCCACCTCCTAAATCGATTGGCGTACTCCGTTTTTCGATCCGACGTAAGAAAATTTTGGCACATTTGAAACCTGTCAAAATAATAGTGTTCCAGTGGTCCCAGAGCGTTGGCCGTGACACTAGGTAATATCCACCTCCTAAATCGATTGGCGTACTCCGTTTTTCGATCCGACGTAAAAAAGTTTTTGCACATTTGAAAACTGTCAAAATAATAGTGTTCCAGTGGTCCCAGAGCGTTGGCCGTGACACTAGGTAATATCCACCTCCTAAATCGATTGGCGTACTCCGATTTTCGATCCGACGCAAAAAAATTTTGGCACATTAAAAACCTGTCAAAATAATAGTGTTCCAGTGGTCCCAGAGCATCGGCCGTGACACTAGGTAATATCCATCTCCTAAATCGATTGGTGTACTCCATTTTCCGATCCGACGTACACAATTTTTTGCGTATTTGACGCCTACTAAAATAATTGTGCTCGCCTTGTAAAATGATTTGATTGAGAATGACTAGAACCAAAACGTACCTAACCTTTTTCGTTCAGTATGGTATGTCTATGTAGTATGTATAATGTAGTATGTTTGATATAGGTACAAGAACTTTGCTTGATGTGCCATTTTAATTTCAATCCGTACATGCGACGAGTCCGAGTAATGCGATATCCGATATAGTACTTTTTGTATGGTATTGGAAAAGTAACGAAACATGCGAGTAACGAGATTATCTAGGTAGTAACGTTTCGTTACTCGGTATCGATGTGAATACCCGTATCTAAGTAACGAATACATACGATTCGTTACAGCTCTAATAAAAATGGGTTGCCTATAGAAGCTTTCTGAATGTGCGAATGATGAAAATAAAATAAGACAATGATTGGCAAACATGTTTAAGAAAGCTTCTTTTTTTTTTGTATTATACAAATAGGATAATAGAGGGGGACACTTAATATAAGACGGATTCCCTAAAGTAATTTACAGACTAAGCTGTGTTTAAATGACCTATTTTTCCGCACATTATGTGTATGCCGTGATGAAGGACCCATTTAACTTGAGTTAATGGTTTTTTGGATTTTGTTAATGCTTGAGTAATGATATATGCGTGGGTTGTTTTATGGATTGTTTTTTTTTTTTTTTTTGCGTTGAGAAAATGTGGTTTTGTAAAAAATAATTTTCATATAGACTTTAAGGTTGATATATACTTTAAAATTGGTTTGTTTAATCAGAACCGTTTTTGTTGTATGACAAGATACCTGTTCTAGAAGAGCTATATCAAAAATTCGAATACCCCTCTATAGGGAATCACATAAAATTTGAAGCAAATCGGCTTACAGTGAGCACACGGCCGAAACCGACTTTTTTGGTATTATCCATCATCGTAGTGTCAATTTTGATTTTTTCGAAGAGTTCAGCTACAAAAGAATTCACCTACAGCTTCTATTTTGAAACAAAGTTAATCGGATGCAAAATGTTGGAGCTTTCCAAAATACCATTTTCTTCAGCCTCCCCCCCCCCCTTTATAAACATACGAAAATTAAAATCAGGCTCTACAAAGCATTTTTCGTTCTACGAGAGGTGAGTGTTTATTTGAAGATCTTTGCCTTTACTTCTTGAACGACCTTTGAAATCCATGATATTTAGGACGGCTGGCACTCGTACAGGCGGAGTCTTGAGTTTTTCGGTGGACCCAAACCTTTTGATTTTCGAATTTAATCCTTGTAGTTTATTTTATTAGAACCTGATATAGTGTTTTTTGAACATTCCCCCGACACGTTTTTTTTTAAATTTTTTTTAGATCCGAAAATAGCTGCTAGGTATATAATTTTTTTTTTTGCATTTTTGGAAAATCCTATTTTTCTCAGAAATATTTTTTTAAAAGAATTCAATAAATTTACCTTTTACTGTAAATGAAATTTCCAAAAAATGGTTTTAAATACCACCTCCAATAGAACCATTTTTTTTTTATTTTCCATTTTCTCGAAAAGGAATAAGCTGATAAATTTTTTTATGCAGAATCTTCTGAAAAATTAAAATAGTATTGTATACCAAAATTTTCAACAAAAAAAAACTTTTGGATTTTTAAAAAAAAGTTTCAAAATTTTATTTTTTTTTTCTGAAAATCAAATAATTCGAAGTAGCCGTGGCGTGATGGTTAGTGCGATGGACTGTCATGCCGGAGGTCTAAGGTTCGATCCCCAGCGTCGCCACCTATTTATTTAATAGAAAAAACGGCTACTGCCTCTTGCGAGGAATTGACAAAAACCTCCAAGAGTATCTCCTGTCACAGAAAAGTGCTGCTCGTTAGCCGTTCGGATTCGGCAATAAACTGTAGGTCCCCTCCATTCCTGCAGACACGCACACAGGAATGGTTGAGAGTTGTAAGTCACTAGGCCCTAGTTCTTCATGAGCTGTTGTGCCATCAAATTTATTTATTTTTAAAGATTTCGAAAATGACTTGGTTGATTTTTACGAAACTTGGTACTGAGCGGTTTTTTAACATTATCAAGAATATTTTGAACACAAAATTTTTTTATAATCGAAATTAACGGTGCTTTCCATATAAATGTTAAAAGACCGTCACAGAAAATCTAAATTTTCTCGAAAACAACTCCTACGATTTTAATTGTTCTGAAAACTAATATTAGTAATTATGTATCATTAACCAAGAACAAAATTTACAGTTAACCATTATTAGAAATACCTCTCATAGAACCATTTTTTTATTTTGGATTATCTCCTTAACCGATTTAAATTTTTTTTTTTTATACAAAAGCTTCTAAAAAGTTGAAATCATAACTGCATACCAAAATTTTCAAAAAACGGGTAGATGATTTTTTTTCGTAATCTTATTTTAATTCCAACATTAATAAATACTATACATATGGTGCACCAATTTTTTTATTAAAAATGTTTACAAAATTTCATATATAAAAAATTAATTTAAAAAAAAAAACCGCTCCTACGATTTTGAATTTTTTTTTTTCTCAAAAACCAATATTATAGTCCAGTCAGTAAAGGTTTTCACCTGGAAAAAAATCCAACAGTTTTGACACTTGGCACACTTATTAAGAGAGGCCTAATGAGGAAGTGTACAAAAGTCCCCATTAATCCGAGGCGAGCTCTAGCGGGAGAAAAGTGTAACATGTTGTCTTTTTCGGTTTTTCGTATTTAACTTAGAAACTTTTTGTCTTTTAAAAAAATAATCTGAGATAAAAAAATAGCTTAGAAAATCCTCTACAAAATCGATTATGACCAAATTTTTTATATCTGTCATATTTTTAAAGTTATTTAGCACCTCTTGTTTTAGGCCCATCGCCAACTAGGCAACTTTTTGTTGCTAGCCCCAGCAACTTTTTGTTGCTCCCAATCCAATTACATTAGCTTATATGTGAGAGCGCCCACTAGGCAACTTTTTGTTGCTCGGAGTTGCTCGCGGAACTTTTTTCCGGGAAACTTTTTGTTTCTTACCCTAGCCCACTAGGCAATTTCCGAGCAACTTCCAGCAACTTTTGGGAATTTTCCAAAATTTTTGCCAAATGAGAGACTTTTAACCCGAAAAACAAGTTTATTTTCACTCTGAACTAATTCTGTATCGTCACTGATCCAAAATACAAGGTCAATTTAACATTTCAATTAAAAATACTGAACCCAAAAATTGCTCGGAAATTGCCTAGTGAGCGATGGCAAGTAACTCCGAGCAACTTTTAGTTGCGCAACTAAAAGTTGCCTAGTGGGCGATGGGTCTTAGTGAACAGTTTTTAAACTATAAATTTTCAAAATCAAAATTTAAAACTGATTCAAACTGATTTTGTTAAAAAAAATTCGTAAGTAAGTCGTATTTTTGTGTTTAATATTCTATGCTCCTATAAATTTTTAGTCAAACAATAAAAACCAGAGGTCAAAATGTCTTCTAATTTTTGAGAAAATTTAAAATAACAAGGTTAATTTTTTTTTAAATTCGACTTCAATCCCTTATTTTGGTGCTCCAAAGATCCTAGATTTCCACTAAAACAACTTTATTCACAAATGGTCTAAAAGAAGACATTTTTGGCTCTACAAAAAGGTATTTCATGACATTTTAAGAGTTACCGTTATTTTTTAACAATTTTTTTCTGTTTTGAAACCATTTTTTTTTTTTAATTGTCCCTCTTGGGGGAAAATACCCCCTCCTATACGATTTTTTTTTGTCTCGACCCAACCTATATCTATACGCTCTACTTTTGACTTGAAATAAAATTTATATGTACAAACCTTGTTAGCATTTTTAATACATATAAGAATCCCCTTTAGATTTTAATGAAAGGGAAACCGAATTCAAAGAATATCAAATTCTTTTCATTTTTATGTTCCATTTGCCAATTATTATATGTGGTTATAGGTACATAACGTATATCTATACTATTATATAAAAGAGTAACTTTTTTTGGTTGTCAGTAGTGCTGAATGTATGCACTAAACTCACAAACAAACAAAAAAACTCTTTTAAAAAATAGATATAATACAAATTTCACTTATCTGGTATGCTATAGGATACAGCAGAAAAGAAAATTTTTGTTAAATACCGAATAATAAACAAATTAAAAACTTACCACAAAAAAAATCGTATGGAAATTTTCTAAAATCAAGCATGTAGGTATTTTCCTTGAAAAATTCTGCTTTATAGATTTTCAACTCACATTTACTTCAAGCTCAATTATTTATAAGGAGGAGTTGTTTTGCCATGGAAAATTGCCTTTTGTGGCATGTGGATTTGACGATAAATCGTCAAATTCCATATTTTTGGTGGGCTGATTCCTGGAATCGGCTCAAAAAATAGTTGTTTTTTTTTTTTTTAGGTAGGGTAGTATTTTTGTTTTTTCTTTTTTTATTTTTAGGGAACATTTTTGGTGAAAACTAAGTAATGGGTAGTAAAAAATCTTCATCGAAAAAAAAAAAAAAACGATTCAAGCCATGTGCAGTAAATGTGCCTTGGTAGGTGGGAGCGAGAAGTGAGTTTTGTTTTCACCGGCGACGAATTGTGTTGATGTTTTTGTGTAATAGGGAAAAGTTCAAATAAAAAAAAAAAAAAACATCAACGGTAGGGATTTTCTCTATAGTAAGAAATGAGTGGAGTATTAAGGTAGGTATAATATTTGCAGCAAAAAATGTTTGCTACTGAAATTGTTTGGTTTTTGGTGGTGGGTGTTTGCTGGATATGGTAAATGGAAACGAACTTATAGGCAAGGGGCGTGCACAAGGAGGGGTAATGGGCATTTAATGCACCCCTAATAAAAATTATTTTTAATTTTTTTTCTGAGTAAATTAAACAATCAAGGGCGCACGTAAATAGGATGGGGGTGCTTATATTACATGTAAATCGGCTTAGTTAATTCACAACTTGAGTTCTAATTGTTGGATTTTAAGGTAAGACTGAAATTGGTTGGTTTGGCGGTGGGTGGTTGGTTTTTTAATACTTTATTTAGGTTAGGTACAAATTTTTTCATGAGGATAAGTGATGGTGGGGTGGTAAAAATATGTATGCAGGTTTTTTGGCAGTGAATTATTCTTCATCGTCAAAAAATAAAAAAAAAAAAAACAATTCAAACCATGTGCAATGTGCCTTGGTAGGTGGGAGCGAGATAGTGAGTAGAGTTGACTGTTTTCGCGTTTCGCCGTCGATGAATCGTGGTGATATTTTTGTGTATAGGAAGGTATGGTAAAACAAAACAAAACATAAGCAGTCGGTAGGTATTCTCTATAGTGTAGTAAGAAATGATTGGAGTAGGTATAGGTATGAGTAGGTAGGTATAATAGGTATTTGCAGCAGAAAAAAAATGTTTGTATCTAATCTACTAAAATTGGTTGGTTTATTAGCGGTGGGTTGGTGATGGTGAATGGAATCGAACTTATTTAGAGGCAAAGGCGTGCACAAGGAGGGGTAAGGGGGCATTTGCGCCCCTTTAAAAAATTATTTTCAATTTTTTTTTCTGAGTAATTACACAATCAAGGATGCACGTAAATAGGATAGGGGGATGCTTATTACATGAAAATCGACTAAATTTACAAAGTGAGTTCTAATTGTTGGATTTTAAGGTAAGACTGAAATTGGTTGGTTTGGCGGTGGGTGATTGGTGATGTTGAATGGAAACGAACCTATTTAGAGGCCAATGCGTGCGCAAGGAGGGGTAAGGGGACATTTGTACCCCTACTAAAATTATTTTTCTATTTTTGTCTGCTGAGTAATTCACAATCAAGGGCGTACGCAAAGGTGATAGGGGGATGCGTATTACATGCAAACTGGGTAAATTTACAACTTTAGTTTAAATGGTCGGATTTTAAATGAAGAGAAAATTCAATGCAAATTCAATTCAAGGGGCACTTGCACCACTAATAAAAATTATTATTTTTGATGTATATAGGGTGTTTTCATAAATCTCAGACTAACCGATTTCTGCGATTTCAAAAATAACAAAAAACTATCTATTTCTTAAAGGTTTATACATTTAACTGCTTCGATTTTAATAACTCTTTTTAAAATACTTTAAAATCATGAACCAAAATATATACACCCCTGTTCTGATTTTCGCTTCAGTAAAAAATACTTTCGTTTTAAAAACATAGGTGTTCTTTACTCAATTATTTTGAAGTTTTCAATTCGATTCGTTTTTGGTTGTCGAATTTGAATTCGTAAAGCTAAAAATGTAATATATTTTTAAAACATTATATTTCTAAAAACTAATTTGTTTTCTTTTGAACTAGGGGAAGAAATACTAACAACACACAGTTTACAGCTTTTTTAAGTTTTATTTAACACCCAGATCTGGTAAGAGGTTTTACCAAGCTGAATTCGTTCGAAATTCAGAACACTCTTTTTAATTCGGAACGAAAATCAGAACAGAGGTGATATTTACATTTAAAAATTAGTTTTTCATTCGTTTTTGTGATTGCAGAAATCGGTTAGTCAGAAGTTTATGAAAACACCAGTAATAACACAAACAAGGGACGCTAAATTTATAACTTGAGTTCAAATGGTCGGATTTTCGAGGTTAGAATTTTTGATTGAAGAATAAATGCAATGAAACACAAGGGCGTGCACAAAGAGGGGTAAGTTGTAAGGGGCCAAAATATTATAAATGAAAGGTCGGTCACTGACTCCCCCATTCATTCATCTGACTCATCATTGCACAGGTTATACTGTATATGATAAAAATATATAATACATTTTATTGAATAGAGAATTTTATGTATAGGCGCACTTAGACGGAATTTTTGAAATTCAAATTTTTAGTTACCCTACCCTAATGGGGGTTTTCTGATTAAAGGTAAAAAAACAGTATTCATATTAATTTTAGTCGATAGATCTTTTAAATACAAGGAAGTGCTTAATTTAAAAAAAAACTATAAAATCTACGAAGCGAGTTATAAAATGTTAAAAGTTGAATTTTGAAAAATAGACGTAGACAAATAATTCGCCATAAATTGGGGGTTTTAGTTAAGGACATAGATTTTATACTATTATAAAGGTAATGAAAAAAAAATTATTGATGTTTCAGGAATTTTTAATGGGATTTTTTGTACCCACTTTTTGATTTTTGAAAACCAGACATTTTTTTCACCTATTTTTTGGTGGGTTTTTATTTTTCATTTTTTTATGGGTGGTTGTAAAAATCTAAAATTTCTACACCTGATGGAAACTATTGATTTATAAACATTTTAAAAATTTACCCCAAACTTGAGGTATTTACAAAATTAATGAAATCTTTTTATGCCCTCACAACTTTTTACTGGATGCATCTATAAATTTAATTTTTCTTTTGCACCTTCGAAAGCTAACGTTTAAATTGATATCTGAATCATAATTCTACAAGCTACACAACCCCCAGAATAGATTAAAAAGTTTCGATACAACATTTCACAAAAATCTTGAAAAATGGGCATAATTGTTCGTTGTCCACGTGAAATGTGAAAAAGAGCCGATTTGGAACTGGTTTTTAGCTTTCGTTCTAATTGTCAGATTTAATTTTTGATTACATATTTAGAAAGATGAAATATCCGTTCAATACCAGATATAATTTTTTCAAAATTCCAAAAATTTTCATACTAAAATCCAAATTGCATTTTTAGGGAACATAACTTTTTCGAAGGAGAATAAGAAAATACAAAAAAAAAAAACAACAATTCAAACCATGTGTATATGCGTGGTGCCATCGGCAGCAAATCTAGGTTATATTTGTGTATATGTAGGTATAATAAGTTCATATAAAAATAACATCCAACTAAATATCTGATATCCATATCAAGACATTTTCATATATCTTCGCTGGGCAAATCATGTCATGATATATAATTTCGTACCTCGACTGCATGGGAGTTTGATGGTTGATTTTTTTGCAGATAAAAGTGTAACTCTTCGGTTGTTGTATTCTAGCTCAAGAAAATTAAACTTTGACTTCCAAAAAATTCCGTTAGACACAAAAAATAACATTTCTAGACAAAAAGCAACAAAAAACAACCATCTGTCAAATGCCATGTCAAGAGAAAATATCAGAGATAGATCGCTGATTATCATAAGATCAGATATCGCGACTCCACAAGATATTTCATGGCACGATGAACAATCTGAAATGAATTATCTACTGTGAAGTCGGTGTGTAACATAAACAATCGGAATGGATTGCTCAGGGGACTCATTCCGTAAAACGATTATCACCCAACGATAACGTTTCGACGATAGTCCTGCTTCACGTAACCAAAAAATGACTATCGTCTTGACGATCAAAAATATTTGCTTCACGTAAGTCGATTATAGTCAAAACCATATCTTCAAAACGATGGCTTTTGGACGATACCTAAATAGGTATCGTTTCGCATTTGTTTTCATGATTGTATGTAAGTTTCTACGCCACTATAGTTAAATGAGTGAAATAATTTACTTATTTTGGAAAATGACAAAAAAAATTCGAGAAAAATACAAATTATATGAAAAATTAAAAAAAAAAAAAAAAAAACTATTTGCCAGTTTGTCAGCAGGGATCGAACACCCAACCTCTCGGTTAAGAAGCAAGTACCTATCCCATTGCGCCACCATCTGATGTAAATTTCTGCCGATTTCTTGGATTTATAAACAAACCGTGCACTTAAGAACTTCGTTCTAATAACGCATTACGCAATATTTGCAGCTGATCTATATCTATACTTCTATCTATATCTATACTATTATATAAAAGAGTAACTTTTTTTGGTTGTCAGTAGTGCTGAATGTATGCACTAAACTCACAAACAAACAAAAAAACTCTTTTAAAAAATAGATATAATACAAATTTCACTTATCTGGTATGCTATAGGATACAGCAGAAAAGAAAATTTTTGTTAAATACCGAATAATAAACAAATTAAAAACTTACCACAAAAAAAATCGTATGGAAATTTTCTAAAATCAAGCATGTAGGTATTTTCCTTGAAAAATTCTGCTTTATAGATTTTCAACTCACATTTACTTCAAGCTCAATTATTTATAAGGAGGAGTTGTTTTGCCATGGAAAATTGCCTTTTGTGGCATGTGGATTTGACGATAAATCGTCAAATTCCATATTTTTGGTGGGCTGATTCCTGGAATCGGCTCAAAAAAGAGTTGTTTTTTTTTTTTTTAGGTAGGGTAGTATTTTTGTTTTTTCTTTTTTTATTTTTAGGGAACATTTTTGGTGAAAACTAAGTGATGGGTAGTAAAAAATCTTCATCGAAAAAAAAAAAAAAACGATTCAAGCCATGTGCAGTAAATGTGCCTTGGTAGGTGGGAGCGAGAAGTGAGTTTTGTTTTCACCGGCGACGAATTGTGTTGATGTTTTTGTGTAATAGGGAAAAGTTCAAATAAAAAAAAAAAAAAACATCAACGGTAGGGATTTTCTCTTTAGTAAGAAATAGTGGTATGTGAGAGGTAGGTATAATATTTGCAGCAAAAATAAATGTTTACTACTGAAATTGTTTGGTTTGGTGGTGGGTGTTTGCTGGATATGGTAAATGGAAACGAACTATAGGCAAGGGGCGTGCACAAGGAGGGGTAATGGGCATTTAATGCACCCCTAATAAAAATTATTTTTAATTTTTTTTTCTGAGTAAATTAAACAATCAAGGGCGCACGTAAATAGGATGGGGGGTGCTAAATCGGCTTAGGTAATTCACAACTTGAGTTCTAATTGTTGGATTTTAAGGTAAGACTGAAATTGGTTGGTTTGGCGGTGGGTGGTTGGTTTTTTAATATACTTTATTTAGGTTAGGTACAAATTTTTTCATGAGGATAAGTGATGTGATGGTGGGGTGGTAAAAATATGTATGCAGGTTTTTTGTGGCAGCGAATTATTCTTCATCGTCAAAAAATAAAAAAAAAAAATAATTCAATTTCTGAATAATTACACAATCAAGGGCGCACGTAAATAGGATAGGGGGATGTTTATTACATGAAAATCGACTAAATTTACAACGTGAGTTCTAATTGTTGGATTTTAAGGTAAGACTGAAATTTTTGTTGGTTTGGCGGTTGGTGGTTGGTGACGGTGAATGGAAACGAACTTATTTAGTTGCAAGAGCGTGCACAATAAGGTGTAAGGGGGCACTTGAATCACTAATACATTTGTTTTTCTAATTCTTTTTGTTGAGTAACTACACAGTCAAAGGCATAGGTAAGCAAAGGTGATGTGGGGGTGCTTATTACGTTCAAATCAGCAAAATTTACACCTTGAGTTCTAATGATCGGATTTTCAAGGTTCGAGATTTTAAATGAAGATTAAATGTAATGTGGAAACACAAGAAGACAAGAACGTGCGCAAGGAGGGATCTGGTTTCCAGAATCGGCTCAAAATTTTTTTTTTTAGGTAATACCTACCTACATATGTATTTTTATTTTAATAGGTAGGTACCTACTTTATTTAGTGGTAAAATTTTTTTGATGTTGATAAGTGATGCGTGGGGTGGTAAGAAATGTATTCCGGTTTTTTGGCACGGAATTATTCTTTATAGACGGCAATAACCCTTGCTGGGAAAAAATGCTTTGAATATGGTAGGTATATGGTAGAGAAGAAGAAAAAATTTAACATTTCATTGATAAATTATTAATTTCTTTATCAAGTGGTTACTAACAAAATTCACGGTCGTTCGCTCCTTAGGGGGTAATGGGAGGTAGGTATAACATAACATACAAATAGTCTGATTTTCAAAGTTGTCTTAAAATTACACTATAGGCAGGCAGGTAGGTAGGTACATAATTAGGTTCATTACATTTTTATTCAAATGCAAGCCCACACAACCCACACGCATAATTTTAGGAAAATAATTGTCAACGTTACCTGACAAAAAAAACGTCAATGTTACCTGACAAGTAACATGGATGGTGTGTAGGGCTCTTTAAGCTGAACATTTTTCGAGTGCTGATTTTAAATCATCTTTTTGGTCGATATTTGGTTGTCATAAGGTTTTACTAAAGAAGACCCGGGCAACGCCGGGTTTTATCGGCTAGTGTAAGTATATGTATGCATGTGTCAAGTTATTTTATGATTATGGAGTCGTGGTACAATGATTCAAGTTTCTTTTAATGAAATGAGTATCTGTTATTATTATTAACTTGATATTCATTCATTGCAACTATAACGAAGCAAAAAAAAGGGAAATTTCAAATGAATTTTCATGTTGACACTCGATGTGCACTGTTCAGTTCTGACAATGAGATCCAACTTGCTCTTTTAAGGCAAAATAAGTAGAGGCATTGCTTATGTTAAAAACTTAGGTTTTAATTAAAATTATCATTATTAAAATAAAAAGCGATTTTCTGCATGCATTCCGTCTAAATATCGGAGTGGTTTTCCTGTGCGCCCAGGTGTAAAGTACCTACATCGAACTAAAGTCGAAAGGGATTGCCAATTAGGTTGAAATTTAGTGATTTCTTCGAGGAGAAATTCAATATTTGTTTTGGATTACATAGAACGTGTTTCTCAAAAACTGCTTTACGCGGTTTTGATTAAATTTCAGAGGCCTTTGGCATAAATTTTGAATAATAAAGTAGGTTTAGTTTAGTTTAGTTTAGTTTAGTTTAGTTTAGTTTAGTTTATTTACTTGATTTAAAAAGCATATAAAAGAATGGAATATTTATATACTTTCAAAAAAGCTTTAGTATATCGTTGTTAATTTTTAATAATTTTTAAGTTAATTTATCAGAAATTGTAGAAAGGGGGGGAAGAGTTTTTTGCTCATAAAATTTTTTTCTAATAATGATTCCAGAAATCATCCCTTGAAATATAAAGCACGAATTAGGGGACACTCTGTACAACAAAATCTTAAGAACCTCTACAGTAAGATGTCTTTTTAATGTGAGTGTTCAATAATTTTTGCAAATGGCGTCAAATGTCTTCAGACATAGATATATGTTAAACGATTTTTTTATGAGTGTCAACTTAGCGAAACAACATTCACCGATCGAAAAATTATTAATTGGACAATTAGTCGTGAATTAGTTGTGATAATTTCGAATTTGTCGTTCGATGTTTTCTATGTTATTTTTGCTGCTTCGCTAAGTTGATATCAACTAAGCGAAGCTGCACCGCAAAAAGGGGTAAAAACGTCTTTATTGCTTAATAATTAGCCGTTCAGTAGTTCTGAATTAATTGTGACAATTTTAATTTTGTCGCGCAATGTTTTTTTTGCTGCTTTGCTTTTTTTTTTGCAAAATTTTCAAATTCGTATCAAATTACCGAGGAACGTCTGGAAAAGAGCTTAAAACTTTTTATATTGATTGGATTTCTGCTTAATAATTTACCTTAAGCAGTTCTGAATTAGTTGTGAAAATTTTAATTTTGTCGTGCGATGTTTTCTATGTTTTTTTTTTTTTTAATTAAAGCCATTTAAAGTTCGAGACTACTCGTTGAAAACGGGTAAAACTTCTGTAATCGAAATACTTCTGTTAGTTGCCGTGCAATTTTTAATGTAATTTTTTCAAAATAAAAAAACATAGAAAACATGGCATGAAAAAATTGAAATTTTCACAACTAATTAAGCAAGAACCCAAAGCAGATAAGACTCTTAACTCTTTTCCAGACGTTCCTCGGTAATTTGATACCAATTTGACAATTTTGCAAAAAAAAAAATATAGAAAGCATAGAGCGACAAATTCAAAATGTTCACAACTAATTAACTTATAGAGCAGTAAAACTTTCACAATAAGAAGTTTTTTATACGTTTTCGAAATGCTGCTTCGCTAAGTTGACATGAATTTCACATTTTTGCAAAAAAAAAAAAAAAAAACATAGAAAACATAGAGCAACAAATTAAAAACTGTCACAACTAATTCACGAGTAATTAACGGCAAATTATAGAGCAGTAAAACATTTACAATAAGAACTTTTTATAAGTTTTAGAGATGCTGCTTTGCTAAGTTGACACGAATTTCACATTTTTGCAAAAAAAAAAAAAAAACATAGAAAACATAGAGCGACGAATTCAAAATTGTCACAACTATAATTCACGACTAATTAAAGGCAATTTATAGAGTAGTTACTGCTTCGCTAAGTTGACACGAAGTTAGCAAAGCAGGAAAGAAAACGTAGAAAACATTGCACGACAAAATTAAAACTAATTCAGAACTGCTGAACGGCTAATTATTAAGCAATAAACTATTCGCTATAAGTTTTTACCCCTTTTTGAGGTGCTGCTTCGCTTAGTTGATATCATGACACTCGCATGATTTTTTTTTTTATCGCAAGTTTCTAATTTAGTTCTCAAGCATTGTTGGTTCTAGCCATGCCTATAGGTGAAGGGAGTAGGGACACTAGAAAACTACTTACTAAACATTTGTTTATTTACTTTCCAAAACTGCCAATTTCTAGCAATTTTTAGTCGAATTTAGCAAAAGGATACATCATTACCGGGAAGGTTAAATTCGTTAGTGACCCTTTGCTAAGTACTTGTTAATATATAACTTTATAGGGCCTCGATCAGGGCAAAATTATTTTTCCAGATGAGAATCATGGGGTCACTACTTTGTTTAATTTTGTTCGTGTATTATTGAAAATTGTTTCTATAACATAAGCCCACGAAAAACATTCCTCGCAAAACACTTATTTTCGTAAAATACAGCTAATTAATTTTTAGACGTGCTATGCCAAGCTAAGCCTTTCCATGATGACAAATACTTAACCTCCACAGCCGCAACCAACTTTGATGCCTCTTGATTTATTTCCTTTGGTGAAACGTAAAGTTGCTAGCCTACGCTTACAATCGACCACATTCGTGCTTTTAAGGACATACTGCCATACATTATGTATATATCTATTTTACATAATTTATTTTGTAAATGTTTCTTCCATTAAACCCTATAATTTATTCACGCATAATTATGTAAAGCTGTCAAAATGCTCTAAGTAATAGATAACTATTCCTACGAACACAAGAAATAGGCAATTATTTTTTGAAACCATAGTCGTCCTGTCAACACATAATTCATTTTCCTTGTAACCCAAAATCACTCCCATTATAAATTATCCAATTACCACTTCTGCACCATTATTATCCTTTTTTAAGTGTCACTTGGCGCCAAAAGAAGCTTAATGAGCTTATGCTACAAATCACTTTTCCAACAATTTATTTAAATGACCAAGAAATAAAAAAAATAGGACAAAAAATATACATAATAATTAAATAACGACTTAATATCCTGCCGGCCGTTACGGCAGTTGAGCCTATTTTAAGGACAATTCTTTCAACCAACCTACCAACGCCAAAATGTCTCTCATTCGTTTCCTGCGTTTTTTCATATTATAAAGTGAAAATTCCCTCGACGGAATAAATCGATAAGGATAGAAGGACCCGAAAACCATTCCATGAAATTTATATTTTTTTTTTTTTCACAAAAATATTTTTATGAAAATAAAATAAATACGACGCACGGAGTTAGTTTTGGGGAGATTTTTCTTAAAACCAATTTACTGGAAGCTATTTTATCTTTCCATTAATTTACAAACACAAACGAAATATGTATGTATTCATGCAGCAGGCTCGAGGTCGCATAAAACTTGTCGTTCGTTAATGTCAACATAGAAACAATCCTTCATTGTATTTTTGGAGGACGAAAATTTACTATGTTGTATATACATATACCCAATGGAAATAGCAGGGATTTAAGTTGTGGCAAGACACAGCTAGACAGGATGACATGTCCAAGTTAATTTACACTTGTCAAAAAAAATTAAGGGAACAAAAATAATCATTTTTTTTAGTGTTTTTTGAAGAGCTTTATGTCTGTGAAAAGTGACCGTATTGAGATGAAACAAAAAGCATTTTGAAGCTCTATATTTTTTGTAGTTTTTAGAAATTTCAGCAAACAATTTTTTTAAGGTACTGTTATTGCGCAATCATAAGAAGCAGCACGAGCCAAAAATTTTATTTTGTTTTTTTTTTTTTTTTTAATTTTTGAACATTGTCATTTTCTTTGAAAACATTTTTTTTAGCCAATATAATGTTTTGTTTGGATAACTTGTTTAGTAAGATTTTAAAGGGAAACAAACCATCTTTTCAACAAAAAAAAATTGCAACTAAAATTTTGAAAAAAATTATTCAATTTTTTTTTTTTCGAAATTTTTTTTTTCTTTTCAATTCTTATCAGTATTGAACCTAATGCAAAACTGTGAAAAAAGTGGACAGAAATTGTTCTTTTCTTTCCCATTTTGATGACGATGTCAAAATGTTTATGAAACATACAATTTGTTCCTTTAATTGGTTTCTACGACTTTGATCTTTCGGTACGGGAAAACGGTTCAATGGATCGATTTGAAATTTTACAGAAATATTTGTGGTCTATAGTTCTTTGAAATGTCTTACCAAATTAAGTCCTGCAGTCAATATTTGTAAAGCAGTAAAAAATTTACAAAAAGTCGTTTTTTTTGACATTTTCTTAATGTAACGGCGAGGAACAAAAAAAATAATCGTTTTAAAGTTTTGAAAAAAAATCTTGCAGAACATTAATTCCAGTTTCTAAAACTACTCTTAAATATTCCTTGTCGTCATTCCTTGCGAAGATATTGGTAGTCAAAGTAAAAATTCTGTTTTGTTTTTTTTTTTCATTCAAAGCCATATATTCTTCTGAAAAAAAATTATAGAATGACAAAAAAAGACGACCTTAAAGCTAAATAAAAAAGTTATAGAATCAAAACATTAAATTGTCCCAAAAAAATATGTCAAAGAAAATGGCAATGTTCTAAAATTAAAAAAAAAAAAAAAATTTTGGCTTGTGCTGCTTCTTATGATTTTGCAATAACGGTACCTTAAAAAAATCGTTTGCTGAAATTTCTCAATATAAATAATAAAAAGTTTCAGAATGCTTTTTGTTTCATCTCAATACGATCACTTTTCACAGACATACAGCTCTTCAAAAAAAAAAACACTACAAATAAGTGATTTTTTTTTTGTTCCCTTAATTTTTTTTGAAAAGTGTAAATCGTGATTTTGGTTAGAATCCCTGCGAGACCGGTAGAAGCATATTTTCCCAAGGCTATTAAATATTATGACAATTACCCAGTGACAGTAACCATCACAAATTCTGACACATTGACAAGGCTGATAATAAACTTGCGTTTTTATAAATTGCAGACGATTTATTTCTGTCACTATATATTTCGAGGACAATGGATATTATACGCATTATTGCATTTCATATTATATTATTTTTCTTCATAACGTCAGAGCTTTTATGGATAGACACTGAAAGGCGTTTGTCGATTGTTGGTATCTGGCATACACATAGCCGTCTTCAAGGTTATTCATAGAAAATCGTATGCAAAAGTTCTTAATCAAGTGATTTGTCCTTGATTTTTTTATCGACGGGGCCAAGGATAATGATTTTTTTCGCTGAAATCATGAGTAGTGATGAGTGAACATAATGAAACTCATAAACACGTCATATCAATCATGAGGAGTAGCAGTATCTTTTGTTTTAATGAACACGCGAACATAAAATGACCTTTTATTAAGAAGATTTGCCAAGGCTCGCGTAGGGCATATAGGAGGTATTAGCATTAGGCATTGGCATATATGTATATATTACACTGATTCAAAAAAATTAAAATGTCTCCGATTTTTAATGCCACTAGGTTTTTAGTTAGAGTTTAGTTAAATAATATGCTTGGTAGATTAATACTTAGAGGTCGCTCATCGCTAATTTCTTTTTTCCATATAAATTGTATATGGAAAGTTTTCTTTTGTTTGCTTCTTTTTTTATAAATTTACAACCGGTTATCATACGGAAATTATTGAGATGTATTTTTAAAGGAAATTGAATTTTCTTTAAAAGTGTCCCTAACTAATTACTCCTTCCAAAGTTATTGAAGGTTAAAGCGAATGGTTAATTCCATAAATTTTTAGATTCCCTGTTGAAAATAATATCGTCTTTAATATAAGTTTCATGAGATAAAAATATTTATAAAAACACAATACCACTGCTTCTCAAATCAATTTGTATGCAAAAATTCCTTCCAATTGATTTCTTCATGAACCAAAAATAACAATAAGAATGTGCTATTTTAATTGTTTATTTTTTGTTTCTTTTTCTTTGCGTTAAATATTTTTTTTTTAAACAATAAATTTATTTAATAATTAAGATTGTATATTACAGCTGATATTTTCAACAGGGAATCCAAAAAACTATGTAATTAACCATCCACTTTAACCTTCAATAACTTTCTTTTTCGCTTGAAAGGGAGAACTTAAAAAAATTGAGAGTGGTATTTTAAGCAATTTGTGATTGGCAGATACTTGCTATTGATTTATGAAAGAAAAAAATAATAACTATAAAAAGGCTGTATTCACATAAGGCGCATGATATTTTTCTCGCATCATATTATTATTATCTCATGATACCATTCTTGCATGATATATTTCTCCCATGATCCTGTTATCACATGATATTTGTCTCCCATATTTTTCTAGCATGACACTTTTTAGCATGATACCTTTCTCACATGATACTTTCCTCGTAGGATATTTTTTTCGCATAATATTTTTCTCGAATGATTTATTTCACATTTTTCGCATGATACTTTTCTCACACGATATTTTTCTTTCATGATACTTTTCTCGCATGATATTTTTCTCGCGTAATACATACTATTATCGCATGATATTTTTATTTCATGATACTTTTCTTGCACAATGTACATATGTATGTATGTATGTATGTATTTTTCGCATGATACTTTTTTCGCATATATTTTTTTTCATATAGTTTTCTTCCATTATACTTTTTAACATGATATCTTTCTCGCTTGACATTTTTCTCACACAAAGTTTTTCTCGCATGATATATTTCTCGTAGAATACTTTTCTTGCGTGATATTTTTCTCGCATGATATTTTTCTCACATGATACACTAATTTCTCTCATCACATTTCTGTCCAATTTCTCGTTTAACATTTGTATAGCATTAAATTTTTCTTGCATGGCACTTTTTTTCATGAGACTCTTCTCGCATCATACTTTTTTGGCATGCTTTCTTTTCTCCCATGATACTTTTTGCTATGATATTTTACACGTGCGATATATTTCTCTCATGGCATATTTTTCAGCTAATTAATCTATGTAAAAATTTACTAAACAGAGCAGCGTGGGAAAGGTTCTTCTAGTTTAAATTATTATACGATAAAATTATACGATTAAATTAATTTACATTGGTAAACCTACTGTTGACAATTTTGTACTTTATTTTTGCATTGCAAAATCGTGAATTTATTTAAATGCTTCGTAGGTACGTGCCATTAGTGTATTTCAATGTATCTATAATCACAACCTTTTTTTTTAGATTATACTACATGGAAGCTGATTAATATGTCACAGACATACTAATGAGTATCATCAATTATTGTAACAAACGTTACTCATACTTTTTTGTTTATTTTGTTGACATTGGAAAAAAAAACAAAATAAAATAAAAACCTTTTATTTTTGTCTACACAGCATGAGAAAAAATAAAAAACAATACAAAAAAAAAGCTTCTGGTTATGAAAGCAAAAAATAATGATGTTATGTATAAAAAAAAAAAAAAAAAAAAAAAAAACCAACAACGACAAATAACTTGGGCTGAGAGGAAAGGAAGATGAAGTTTTACAAATAAAAAATTATTGTTGTTTACGTTCAATCCTTAAGCTTCAACACAAAGGCGACACAAAAGACCTTAGAAGCTCATTTTGTCGTCACATTAACCAGGCCATTGCGATTAGGCACAGCCAGCACAGATAAAAATACCAACATTTTTATAGAAACAAATTTTAGATATGAAATTGTATGTGAATTTGTCGGAAAGGGTTTTATATTTTCATTTTATGTATGGAGTTATAGAAATATATAAAATATTCTCCGTCGTTCTCATACTTGTAAAACGAGAGATAACGATAATGTATGTGATGATTTAGGCAAATTAGATAACTTATTTTTATGTGTAAAAAGTTTAGATAGGTACCTATACGGAATTCAGTGAAACTGATGAAGTATCTTTCATGTTATCAAAATTATAGTATTCGGGGATTTTGTGATTTATCGATCCCTAACCACCATTTTATCGTTAGCGGCAAATTGTCAATTATACATACTTAACTTTGTTCCCAGCGCTATGCGAACAATTGCGGACTAATTTCAGTATTAAAAATGTTAGTATTGTTAGTAATAAATATTGAATATCAACACCGACATGATGAAATATGATAAAATGGCCCGAGAATGTTAGTGCTCGATATGAGTATTTTGAGCATGTGCTCAGAGCAGGTGCTCGAGCTCATTTTTATTCATTTTTTACTTGCGATATACGAGTATATGTAGGTACTACATGGCAAGTTTTGGATTCGTAAAAAAAATTGAACTCGAGATAACAATCAAACTTGACATTACGATGATAGGGAAGACGAAAAAAGTAGGTCTCGCAATTCTGTCCGTCTGTGGACTCGCCTACAACCTAAACCCATGGGCCGATTTTAATTAAACTTGGTATAAAGTGTTTTCGAGACATTACCCCGACAAATTTTTTTCCTTTTATTTTTAGGACCAAAAATAACGGTACCTGCCATATAATTTTTTTTAAGCATTTTTGGAAAATCTTATTTTTCTCAAAAATGGTTCGACAGATTTTTCTAAAAAAAAAATCATTTATTAGGTATATGCTACCTTTTGGTAAAAATTAAATTTCCAAAAAATGGTTTTAAATGGTTCCTCCCATAGAACCATTTTGTTTATTTTCGTTTTTTCTAGAAAAGGAATAGACTGATTTTGATAATTTTTTTTATGGAGAATCTTCTGAAAAATTTTAATAGTTTTGTATACCAAAATTTTCCAAAAACTTTTTTTTGGATTTTCAAAAAAGTTTCAAAATTTTTTTTTTTTAAAACCAAATATTTCGAAAACGACTTGGTTGATTTTTATGAAACTTGGTAACAAGGGTTTTTTAACTTTTTTTTCTTATAGTCAAAATTAACGGTACCTTCCATATAAATGTTAAAAAACCGTTACAAATATAAATTTTCTCGAAAACGACTCCTACGATTTTGATTAAAATTGTTTTAAATACTATAATATTAGTATGGTCTACGATCTACCAAAAACAAAATTTACAGTTAACCATTATTAACAGTATACATCTCATAGAACCATTTTCTTTATTTTGGACTATATTAATTATGTGTGTAACCGATTTAAATTAATTTTTTTATACAAAAGCTTCTCAAAAAGTTGAAATAATACTGCATATCAAAATTTTCCAAAAAAAAATTTTGGATTTAAAAAAAAAAAATTCAAATTTTTTTTTTAAAAATTCGATATTTCAAAAACGGGTAGATAATTTTTTTCGAAATTTAATTTTTAATTCAAAAAAATTTCAAATTTTTTTTTTGAAAATTCGATATTTTAAAAACGGGTAGATAATTTTTTTCGAAATTTAATTTTTAATTCAACATAAATAAATACTAAAAAATTGTGTACCAATTTTTGTTCTTAAAAATTTTATATATAAAAAAATAATTTAAACAAAAAAATACACTCTTAATTTTTTAATTTTTTTAATTTTTTTTTTCTGCAAAACTAAGACTAGTTAAAGAAATCAGATAGTGTACTTGTTTTAGCTCTCAAAACAATTTAAGAAGACTTTTTTAATAAATTTATTTCGAATTATGTTGATTTTTAATAACTTTTCAATTTAAGCTATATAATGTATAATATTAGTTTAAACTTAAGGCTCCCATAAAAAAATTATTTACTTTTAATACGCTCAATCTTTGAAATTTGAAGAAACTTTTACTACATGAGCAAGTTTGTGCGATCCAGTCGTGCGTTTTATTTTTTTCAAGAAATAAATTTTACAGTATTTAACGGAATTGCTGTTAATCGGACTTCTAATGTAGGTATAACTATATTATTTGTTTACTAAAGTCGTAAACTTACCTTTTTGAGTAGAAAAAAACCGTTTCAATGAGCTGAAATGAAAACAAAAGAAATTGTTATTAACAATTTATGTATGTATGTACTACATAATTAAGATTATTAATTAGGATTTTTTATGTTTTAAAACTAAAATGAGTGCTTCTTATTGAGTCTTTATCATTCTCCAAAGTCACGCAAATGCGATTTCGATCGCGTGACTATTTAGTCGCAAGAAATAGAACAAACGTGTTTCATTCAATGTGAATGACCGCACATGCGACCGAGAAATCGAGACGCTTTTCATTTTTCGGGCGACACGACACGATTGTCGCAAATTAAATTGAAACAAATGCCATTACACGTTTCTGACCCCACTTGCGATATAAATTTCTGCGAATAAAAAATCGTAGTCGCAGAAAGAAATAAACATGCATGCACTTGCGATTGTCAGTCACGCGATTTTTTAGTGGCAAGTAATGAGACACACAGTTTTAATTTTTAAATGTGATTGCACTTACATGCGACTGAAAAATCGCTGCGCTTAAAAAAAAATGAAACAGGTTCCATTTATAGAGCGACATCTTAGGCGTCATTTAAGGCCCATCGCCACTAGGCAACTTTTTGTTGCTAGCCCCAGCAACTTTTTGTTGCTCCCAATCCAATTACATTGCTGGTGATTTTTTTGACGTTTTCTTTAAATCTCCTTAACAATCTCTTGTACCTTTCACACGAAGATACAAAGTCGGAAGAGACGTGCTGTATTTTCCTTTTAAACTACCTTGGTTAAACGCACACAAACGTAGTGTGAAGAGAAACGTCAAAAAAATCTCCTGAATTTGTTGACCGGGGAGATTTCGTTTCTCCCTCTTTCTTCCTGCCCTTCTCGCCAATGAACTAATTGTTGCCGGCAACTCAGTTGCTTTGTGTGAAAGGGGACTTACATGGGAGAGCGCCCACTAGGCAACTTTTAGTTGCGCAACTTTTTGTTGCTCGGAGTTGCTCGCGGAACTTTTTTCCCGCCAACTTTTTGTTTCTTACCCTCGCCCACTAGGCAATTTCCGAGCAACTTCCAGCAACTTTTGGGAATTTTCCAAAATTTTTGCCAAATGAGAGGCTTTTAACCCGAAAAACAAGTTTATTTTCACTCTGAACTAATTTTGGTTCGTCACTGATCCAAAATACAAGGTCGATTTAACATTTCAGTTAAAAATACTGAACCCAAAAGTTGCTCGGAAATTGCCTAGTGAGCGATGGTAAGCAACTCCGAGCAACTTTTAGTTGCGCAACAAAAAATTGCCTAGTGGGCGATGGGCCTAAAGGCATACCGAGGATCACAATCTATCTAAAGAAGCAAAAAGTATAGGTAAGTATACGTAATATAAATTGTGTTGCTTTTTTTTGTACGCGTGTTTATGCATGCACACAAAATGCACATACAAAAAATTTGCAGCAACGATAGGTATATCCATGACAATTATTATCGACTAAATCCAGAGCATTATTGGGGGAAAATTTTGAATAGCCTGATGTTAAGGTATTAGTATTATACTGCTTAACAATTTTCTAACTTTAAATTTCTACTAAAATATTCTTAATTTAAAAAAAATGTAGCTACATTATAATACCATATCTACTAAACCTCTGATTCCCTAATAAACTCCAGCTGAACACGCCTAAAACTGTGAAAGTTAACCCCATTTTCATATTTTTAACTGTCAATTTGACATTTGAAGTGAGTATTGTACTAAAAGAAAAAAATAGGCATTTGGCGATTTAACCTTTGTATTAAAATGTTGAAAAGATAATACGATTCTAACGCAATTAAAAATTGCAAAATCCTTTTTTTAACCTAGCATCATATTAAAAGTGCTAAAATTATGCGCCATTATTTATTTACGCGTTTAATACATAAGCAGAAATTTTTATCGCCAGATTTCTTGTTGTATTTTTATTGAACATTTATTTACTAATAAGCTTATTACGAGCGAAACGTAAAACTAAATATAGGAATACTGGCGCAAAATTTTAGACTAGGTATTTAGTAAGATGTTTGAATAAGTAGAGTCGAAAAAAATTTTAGTTTTTTTATTGTTTCTTGTATAGTTATGTTAAAGGCAAAGCTTTATAAATATGGTTATAGGTTTTAAACAAGTTTTTAAAAATTTCAAACTAGTTAGCATTGCCGTATTATCTTTAAAAAAAATTATTATAAACCTAAAATCGCTAAATGCCTGTTTTATATTTTATTTATCACACTTTAAATGTCACTTTGACAATTATAAATGTGAAAATGATATGAAGTGTCACTGTTTTAGGCCTTTTCAGCTGGAGGTTATTAAGAAAATAGGTTTATACTACGTTTCCACCGAAGGTTTATCTCAATTTAGATTAAATAAATCTATTTGGTGTTTCCACCGCACGAACAGATTAGAAAGTAGATTTATTTTGACAGTTTGCAGATGTTGTTTCGTTTTTCTAATTGAGTTGAAGTGAGACAGAAAGTTTCATGTATGTCCACTTTTCAATGAATGCATTCATTGTGAGAAAATATAGGCCAGTTCGAGTTTTAAAACTATTGGACCTTGTAGACCTTATTCGAGTACATCACGAACTTATACTTAAAAAACTTTCCTATACCTTAAAAATTTCAATTAATTATTAAAAAACTATTTTCCAGTGATCTTTGGGAAATCATTCAAAGACGCATTTTTTCTTTGATATTCAAAAAAGTTTCAGTTTACAAGCCAAAAAAACTAATTTTTTGCTGGTGTTGTTTGGTCGCCATCTTGATTTTAAAGATTATTTTGATTTTCGCAACAAACTGGAACTGGCGAATTTTTGATCCCAGAAAAAAAAAGTTTGCTCCAAACTTGTAGCAAATCTAATTTCCTACAAAATATTTAAAAGTACCTATGTAACTCTATTATTATCAAATCGCTTTTGTTTAAAAGAAACATTGAATTTTATTGGAAAAAATAAATATACATATGTAAAAAGTCAACCCCTACTTTTTACAACAAAATGCACAAAATATTTTTGCTACAAATTTCGAGTGCAAATGTTTTGTCTGGGATCAAAAAACATTACTCTATCAAACTGCAGGAGTCTGGCAACCCTGCATTCGATAGTTTGAGGTTTGTATATATGTTTATACGAATTATAACGAAAGAATATAGCGAGCGAAAAGAAAGAATACATAGTTTCAGTGATAGAACAGACTTCGACATGAATGGTCGATTAAATTAAAGAGAGAGAAATGTTTTTTAATAATTTTTCCACTATAATAATCTTGTTGTTTTATTTTGATTTAAGTTGGTTCTTTTTGAGTTTCTACCCGTGAGCTATTGATACAATTACGATGCGATGATGGAGAAGTTAAAAAAAGTGGTTTTCTGCATGTTAGCCGTGCGTCGACTTCAGAATCTTAACACCTCATACTTAGAGATATTCACAAGAAAGTAAGTGTGCCATCTTAAATTGGCCAGCAATAGAAAAGTTTAAATCAATATTTTAAGTTTTTCAAAATCTTCCGATATATTTAGCACCTCATTTGTGGGAAGTTCGCAAAAAAAAAGAAAGAAAACCATTTAAAAGGCCTACAATTCCATCATAAAAGGTCAACTAGTTTCAGGATGAATAAAGAACAAGTTCATGGCACCCATCAGACGTGTAATTTACTTTATTGATATTTTTGTTTAAGCTAATGTTCTTATTTTAATATAAATTGAATTATTTCTTAGTTGTTAAGTTCTTATTGTGAATTTTTTTATTTTATTTTAAAAAATAAACATACTCATGCCATTATTTAGGTATGGAAAAACTGATATTTACAGTGTTTTATTTACAAAAAAAATAAAATTTTTGGTTCACATTTAACCCTTTTTACTCTACTAGTCGTTTTTGGTCAAATATGTACAGCTTTGCAAAAGATATTCAACAGCGCGCTGCGAAAAAAAACGAAAGTAAAAACTCGCTGAGATCAATAACTTATTTTTTTACATATTTGTTGAACGATTACACAAGGCAACTGCTATACTTTGTTGTCTTCTATATAAGAGCGACGTTATTAAATGAATTGCCACATCAGCATGGTACTGTCACCAACCACATTTTGTACACAGAGGTAGATTCCAAGCAGCTGTCTGGCGGGGCTGGCTAAGAAAAAGGGAAACAACAACGAGGCAACAATCTATTGCAAAAGACAGTCTACTCTATAAGAAACGAACTACGAGGATAAAACAGGAGTCAAACCTCTTGGTGCTGATGTAATTCATCGATGAACGGACGATTGTGGTGCGTGGCAACAACAACAGACACAGCGACGAATGGAAAATTACCAGACTGCACGGCATTTCTTGTTAATTCTTAATTCGTCTGTGTTTGTTATTGCTTTATTTGATGGAACGGGTGTATGAATGTCACGTATCCATAATTCAACATTTATGTATGTATGGAAATGTTAATTTATAGATATGTACATAATGTACATTTAAATCTGGTTCGTTCATTTCAATGATGTTTTTTTTTTATTGTATACAATTTGATTGTTCTTTTTTTTTTGTTTACAATCGTGGTGGTACATAGTTAAAGAGGAAAATAAAATAGGTACGCAAATTGGAAAAAATATTTCTTTCTGTAACACAGGAGGTGAAGCACATCATTGATTTGTTAACATTTCATTAGGGGGGGTTCACATGGATTAGCATGTGTGACAACTTGACATGACAACCACTGATGTGTGATCATTCGAACGCAAAAACAACCTGCTTGACACACATGTTGCAGGTTTTCAAAATATTTTGAAAACTTACCATGTTGTCAAACCATACAACCAATGTGAACAGATGTTGGTCAAGTCTAGTTAATTTTTGCATTCGGAAAAAATTCTCGTAGCTCGTAGAGTCAACATCTAAGAAAAAAGCGGAAAAATGGGTTTTATGATAAATAATTATTTTAATAATTAATAATAATAGGTAACATTAAAATTGTTATGGATACTTTATTTTCAAATTCATTTTCTATAAATATAACAAAAAATTTAATAAAAATACATTTTAATCCTGCAATACAAACAAATTTAACAACAAATATAGGTACAACAGATTTCTTACAAAAGTATTTTATATATTCCGTACCTTTCTAATCGTATCTTAGATGCTCCTATTCGAAACAAAGAAAATTTTCTTTGAATTTTGAACAACAACAACAACTTAAAGGTGCTACCACCAATTGCTTACGAATTAATTTTGGGTATTTTAATTCGTTTTATTTTTGTTTGGCTAGAGATATAGCTATTTCAAGGGGTGCCAAGCCCTATCATCAGTCTCCTTTTATAGTGGTGCTGAGCTTTAATCCAATTTTATTTGAAAAACTTTCTACACATCATGCGGTATTTGAACCCGCGCATCAGATTTGCTCAGTCTTCGGAGCTGTGTACCCTATGTACTATGCCACCGTTGACCACTGACGTCACAGGTCTAGATGTGCTGTTTGTTTATCAATTGCATTTGGAGCATCAGCATTTTTATAAGCCCCTTTAAGTATGCTGTCTTGTTCCGCCTCCATTTTTCTCTCCCCCTTTGATACGTACTACGAATTGTAGTCTATCAAATAAGGTTCGGAGAAAAATGGAGGCGGAACAAGACAGCATACTTAAAGGGGCTTATAAAAATGCTGATGCTCCAAATGCAATTGATAAACAAACAGCACATCTAGACCTGTGACGTCAGTGGTCAACGGTGGCATAGTACATAGGGTACACAGCTCCGAAGACTGAGCAAATCTGATGCGCGGGTTCAAATACCGCATGATGTGTAGAAAGTTTTTCAAATAAAATTGGATTAAAGCTCAGCACCACTATAAAAGGAGACTGATGATAGGGCTTGGCACCCCTTGAAATAGCTATATCTCTAGCCAAACAAAAATAAAACGAATTAAAATACCCAAAATTAATTCGTAAGCAATTGGTGGTAGCACCTTTAAGTTGTTGTTGTTGTTCAAAATTCAATGAAATTGACGGAATAAAGAATGGTCAAGTCTAATAAACTGACATTCTAGTATAAATAATACAATGCAAATAATAATAAAGAAAATTTTCGTAAAGCATTTAAATCTCCAAATACACTGAGAAAATCTTTGTTTTCAAATTTAAAAGATAAATTATCGAAAAATAATAAATCTGATATCGTCTACAAAATAAAATGATTAGGTGATGGAACATTAGAATGTTCTTCTGTTTATGTAGGCAACTCTATGCAAAAACTAAAAAACCTGTATAGCAGGTCATAAGTCTGATATTAACAATGGTCATTCAAAAAAAAACTTCTTTAGCTTTACATTCTATACAAAAAGGACACAGAAATTTTACAAACAGAAACTAATTATAATAAAAGGTTGCTTTTAGAAATGTTGCACATTTTTAATACAGATAATACGGTTAATAGATGTTCAGATTGTGAGAGACTTGAGCCCCATTCAAATGAGAGCGACCAACTAATGACGAATTTTTAAATAAAAATGGGATTTTAATAACCTAAATTCTTCACAAAATCTAAATAAAATGTTAGAAAACGTAAATTAGATTCATGTTTACATACTAAAATTTTCAGTTTTTATTAATAATACAAGATAAATTTGAAAAAACAAATTGGTCGTAACGAATTGCGATCGTTCGCGATGACCAATTTATTTTCTCTAATTTATCTTGATTTAGTAATAAAAATGAAAATTTTAGTTTTTAAAAAAATAATCTGGCTTACATTTCTATCATTTTATTTAAATTTTGTGAAGAACTCAGGTTATTAACGGCTATATTCTTGAAAAACTAGATCTATTGCTGTTTCGAGTTTTAAGTTTTTCACAAATTTTTATTATTTTGACATCTTATTCAAAATATTCATACATAGTTTGACATCTGAATCATATCAATAATTTTTTTTGAGAAACTTAAAACTGGAAACCCCTTTAGAACTAGTTTTTCAGTAAAACTAGCTTTATAGAAAGTCAATAATATAGCCGTAAATGTTTTAAAATCCCATTTTTTTCATTAATTCATCGTTCGTTGGTCGCTCTCATGTGAATGGTCAACTTATTAAATAAACATTAGGTATATTTCATTATTTAAGAATTTAGCTTACCTTGTTTCATATCAGTCATTTTCTGTGTTGTAATGATTGTAATATTCAAAAATTCTTGATTTAAGTAAATGTATTTTTAAAGACAATTGAAATCTATATGTTTAAGATACTTCAATTATTTAGAATATTATAATTAGAGGCCTGAAGAAGAAACGTCGCAATTAACAGAAAAATAAAAATAAAAGACTTAAAGCCCCCACATAAGTCTTCAGTTGTCATAATTATTTTATTTATTCAATCTACGATAGTTAAATCCACAGATTTTCTTAATGTTAAAAATATATACATACATATTAAAACTTAATATTAGGTATGTATGTAGGCATGTAGTATGTACAATAATTAACGAATTATTATTTTGCAATATTGAAAACAAAGAAGCTTTAAATTGGTATCTTGATAAATATACATCGATATCGTTATAATACATATTAAAAAACTTACAACAATGAGAAATAGGATGTCCCTCAAGTAAGCATCGGAGCAAGGTCAGCAGAACAAAGTTTTAACGATGCCATTATTAGGTGCTTAATAGGCGCTAATTAAGTACCCAAAAACAAAATTAAGTGCTCCAGTACTTTTGGAAAAAAATTAATGTTCTGCTAACTTCATTTCAAGTTAGCAGAGCAATTTTCGAAAACTGGTTAGAACGCATGGAAAAAAAATTGGTTTGCTCTCATAATAAGTTGCTATTCAAGTGCTCTACGAATCAAAAAAAAAATTGAAAAAAATTGTTTTTTAGAAAAAAAAAAAAAATATTTTAAAAATTTTGAAAAAAAAATAATTTTTTTTTTTATTTTTTTCTACTTTTTTCGTCATAAATATACTTGAATAATTAAGATTTCATCTAATTAGAGTTAAGTACCCCATTTTCCGAAAGATTTTTTAAGATTTGAAAAAAAAAAAATAATTCAATTTTCCATACAAACCCTGCTCTGCTAACTTAAATTTAAGTTTTCTGGAATAATTCAACTTTTTTTCACCCAAATCTTTTTGATTAATTAGAAGCTCATCAAACTCGAATTAAGTACCCCATTTTCCGAAAGATTTTCCAAGATTTGAAGAAAAAATACCCTTGGTAGATTGCCCTTGTGGCACCTACCGAACATGGATTACATGTCTTATGTGCTATAACGTGAATTAACGATATGGGAAATACGCGTAGGGATGCCCTTTTTCAAACCCTTTCGAAGGAGATATCAATGACGTCAGTGGCACTTATGTATCCGAAGAAATTGAGTCAAATTAATTTGAGTGCTCCTAATTTTGCTGCAATTTACCCCAAACGCGATGACTCATCACCTGAAACTATGAGGCGATAGCTATAAAACAATTCCTCTATAATCTTTGCGCAATCTTTATCTATCGATTGGTATATTTAGGATGTCTGTAGTGCAAACAGTCACTTAGCAGTAGGGCGCGAGCGGTACATGTTTTCGTGACGGTCCTCATTTCGCTACATCACACCCAACCGTCCGAGAAAGACATGTAATCCATGTCAAAAAAAAAAAAAAAAATTTCCATACAAAACCTACCCAGCTCCCCTCACCTACCAAACTAAAATTCGATTTTTCTCAAACAATTCAACTTTGTTTTACGAAATATTTTTAGTTAAATACCTACATATTTTTTTATCAACTAAAAATATCACCTACCTAACTTAAATTAAGCAGGCTTTGTTTAACTCGAAGATGTTCAAAAAAATTAATCGACAATAGGAATCACATGCTACATAAACTCGTTTTTTTTTTTTTTTTCTTAAAAACCTTTGAATATCATTTGGTAATACAAAATCAAATAAAAAGCAAAAGCTTTTTTCAACTTGCCGAAAACTCCTAACTTGGTCAACTCTAGAGTTGATACAAAATTGAGAGTTAAGATGCAAGTTGAAAATTGGAAAATCTTTTGGTAAATGGGGTAGGTATGTACTTAATTTGAGTTTGATGAGCTTCTAATTAATCAAAAAGATTTGAATGAAAAAAATTGGCATACCTACCTAAAGTCAATTTCATAAGAAAAAATCTCTTTAAACAAAGAAACATTACCTTCTAGACTATGAGGTTTAAACGAGAATATTGCGTGACATAGAAGCATTGACCAAAACACTTTTAGATATTAACAAGAACCCGATCAGAACTCTTAACTACTTTACTTGTGTATAGGGCACTTACACATATCTATAAAGTGTCCCTTTAAATTCTTTACATGATTTGAGTGAGACACAATTTTATTCAATAAATTATTCAAGCATGTCATTTACCAACAATTTGTATTCATCTGTGTACCTTCATCCAAACCCGGCCTAAATATATAATTTATTACTTCTTTGAATTTTAAGCCTATAAATAAATATGTATGTACATACAAACATATACTGAAAAGGTCCGAAACTTAAACATTTTAATTGAATTTCCCTTTGAGCTTAGATATAGTTATGTATTTAAACGGAATTAATTGGTTAAGCATTTATTTCACAAAGCTACTAGGTATATTAGTTGTGTAATTTTCTATTGATCTGTCGTTTGTATGGTCATGTACGAACATACCACAACATTTCTGGTAAAGGTGGCTGGCTATACTTAATTCCCACTCTCTTTGAATTATCTACTAGATACTTATAACCAAAGGAAAGTCTGACACTCGTAAGCAATTTAATTTCGTGTCGCATTTCAGTTGAGTGCAATTACAATTGTCTGAGGCTATTTCACTCCTTGAAACACAACCACCGCACAGCAACTGACACACAATATGACAATGACAAGCTAACCCCGACGCGACGATATAGAATAGACAGTGGGTTTTTTTTTTTTTTAGCATGGAACAAGTTATTCCCTCAAAAAAAAAAATTATCAACAAACAATAGTTGATCGTGCTTATGGTGCAAAATTATTGACCTGTCAAATTTTTTCCCGCAAAATAATGCTTCGAACATTATTTTTCCTGGGGACTCATTCCGTAAAACTATTATCACCCGACGATAACGTTTCGACGATAGTCCTACTACACGTAACCCTAAAAATGCATATCGTCTGGACGATCACGTTTTGACGATCAAATATTTGCTTCACGTAAGCCGATTATCATCAAAACGATGGCTTTTGGACGATACCTAAATAGGTATCGTTTCGCATTTGTTTTCATGATTGTATGTAAGTTTGTACGCGACTATAGTTAAATGAGTGAAATAATTTACTTATTTTGCAAAATGGCAACAAACATTTGAGAAAAATACAAATTATATGCAAATTAAAAAAAAAAAAAAAACGTGTCCCCAGCAGGGATCGAACGCCGAACCTTTCGGTTAAGAAGCAAGTACATATTCCATTGCGCCACCATCTAATGTGAATTTCTGCCGATTTCTTGGGCTTACAAACAAACCGTGCACTAAAGAACTTCGTTCTAATAACGCAAATTGTTATTATGACATTTCAATGATGGTTTGACAATCTCTGGAAAAACGATAGACGAGGAGATAGTGTTTGAATTACGTGAAGCAAATTATTGACGATCACGTCAGCGATAATCGTTTTGATGATTATCGTTTTGAAAATTACGGAATGACCCCCGGAAAAATTTAGTGGAGACTTCACCCTATAACGGGTACAAACGTAACAATTTTGCGCGTGAACTGCGTACTGCCTGGAAAAAGGCAGTATGAAAAGATCCCGATTTGCGTAGGTACTAGGCTTAAAGGTTTAAATTCCTTTGAAGATGGTAAGACGCATTTAAATTATTAATTAAACAATATTTGTAAAATTGTTTTTATTCCATTTCGTTATCACGTCTGAAAATTTCAATAAAAAATAGTTAAATAGTTCAGTTTTTATGGAATTTTTGTCGGCATTCTCTACAGAGTGAACCACTGTGCATAGTACTGTAGGAAGTGGTAGCGTTCCATTGGCGTGATTATAATGCAGCCAGTGCAGTGAGTGCGATAACTCATAAAACGTTGACCTCAAAAAATGTGCTGTGCTATCGATTTCATGAAAACGTACGTACGTACGTATGTACGGGTGGATGACGAAAAACAAACAAAAAACAGCTGTGTGGAGAACTATGGCAAAGAAAAGAACATAAACAACTACTGTACGTTACGAATAGCTTCAGCTCTTTATATTACTGATCTTTGTTATGAAATTCAATCGAACGTTAATTTAATCACAGTCCCATCATCGGGAGAATGAAAACTGTTTTTTTTTTGTTTATATGAGTCTCTCTTTTTAACAGTGGACTTTATTTGAATTTGAAGTTGTCCAGTCAGGGCGGGGTGTGTGTATATCAAGCAAGCTTATCAATTACAGTTTTATGCTAATTTTTCACTCTGCCACAAAAGTATCATTGTTTTTTTTTTTTTTATTATTTTTTTTTATTAATCTCTCTTTGTTCGATGAAATTAGCTTTTATTGTTTTATTTGGAAAATAGATATCTATACCTACGTAGTATACAATACATAGTACCTATCTTCAAAGATGACGGTTATGAAAGGCTTTTTTTTTTTCTTTAATGTCTGATGGGATAAATTATATAACTTATAGCTTGTCAACTCTATGCTCTTATAGCTCTTAAATATGTACATAAAGCTTTGTACTTTCCGTCATTTTCGTTTGTATTTATTTCATCATCACTGATAAGTTTCTCTAGCTAATGGTGCTGTGAGTGAAATTAAGAGGCCTTCAGACATTAGTTTGAAAATAAAAAAAAAAAAAACAGAAATATTTTAACGTATGTGGCCAAATTGGCTGGTTGTGTATAATATTTGGTTATTATTGGACTTATCGGTCTCCAACCACTCATATTGAGGTACCGGAAAATAAATCTCTGATGATTTTGCGATGGAAGAGGAAATAAAATGTGGAAATTTGTGGCAGTAGAACACCGTACATTCTTTCTATAGTTTTAACATTGAAAATGTTTATAGGATCGTTTTGACAGAGTTGTGGTGTTACTAAAATGATTAAATGAAATAAATTAAATAAATTCAATAAATCATAAATGAACTCCAGCGTATAGGGGCATCACAACGAAATTTTTGGTTGGTGTTACTAAAGAAATGACTGAAATGAACACATGAATTTAGAATATGAAAAATGAACTCCAGCGTATAGGGGGATAGCTATCAAATTTTTGGTTGGTGTTACTAAAACATTACTAGAATGATAAAAATGAACAAACGAACACAAGTGATGAATTACAGCAGGCGTAGGTATACGGGGAAAAAACGAAGAAAGAAAAGTATTGTTCGTCGTCAACAGGCAAGCTTCAGTGGAGAATGGTCATGAAGTATATTCAAAAAGAGAAAAAAAACAACAACAAGGTATTCAGAAGAAGACAAATGAACAGACAAGGCAATCAACAAAAGTGGATAGGTTTCTACCAGATTTTTGTATGTTGTATGTGTGTATATTCATCTACATATAGTTATGGAGGTAGGTAGGTTGTGATTTTGTGAAAATGAAAATGATAGGTATTTATTTTTATTCCAAACAGAATACAATGCGGTCTTATAAGAAAGGCCAGTGATGCAGTTGAGTGTGCAAACAGGAGTAGAGCTTACTTGAAATCGATATACTTATGTACCTACGTAATATGTAGGACAACAAAAAATATGCCAGAGCATGTTTTTTTCTAGCAACACTACTTATGTGTTAAGACGAGATCAGATTAGAAATCCGTTTCATAATACTGTCTTTTAAGGGCCATGTTTCGTCGAAAATGCATATTTTTTGTATATTTAAGTTTAACGTGCATATTTTGCCGTATTTTTGTATATTTTTCATTAAAATCATAACTTGTATAGTGTCTTCTAATGTATGTTCAATAAATAATAAAGGTCTATGGGGTAGACATTACCAACAAATTAAAACATAACTTCAGGTTATGGCGAAAAAATTGGCATTAAGGGAATTTGGGTTGGAGTTTTTGTTTTTTTTTTTTAATTAACCTATTTTTGAGTTGGTTAAATCGACTCGAACGATTTTATTCAATTTTGTAATCTAGTGCTTCTAAATTTAAATATTGTGTGAATTGAATTAAAATTTCGAATAAATTTTATCCGAAATTTTATTTTGAAGTTTGTACGTACACATACCTACAGATTCACCTCACTAGTGTCAAAAACTAAATTAATCTTCGGATAAAATTTAACGCGATTTTAACCCAATTTGCACTGCACATCACGGCTTAAACAATAGGTACCTATAGATAGCTTTAGAAAATTTAGAAAATATTAACCCAAAAGTAAAAAAATCATGTTCCCGGTAATTCTGACTTTTTAGCATTTCTTTCGTTGAAAGGTACCAAAATATTTGTTAGCCACGAGAGCAAGCTCGTGGGAGGTGGGACTCACTCGTGTAAATTTTGTTTTTTATTTTTGATATAATTAATGTCTTAAATAAACCCATGTAGATGAATTTAAACGATTCACCATTATAAAAAAATGCATGTACCTATTTCAAATAGGTTTTAATGGCTTTTAGCCCCAGCTGACGTTATGTTCGACAGTCTCACTTGAACACTACATATTTTTTTTTTTTAGATTTAACGTGTATAAAGCTAGCATATACACATTAGCATAATCAACTATGCTAGCACAAAAATCGAGACTTTCACACAAAAAGAGTACAAAATTCTAGTTATAGTTTCAATTGATTATGCTAATGTGTATATGCTAGCTTTATAGACGTTTAGATGTATGTCGTCCTTTTTAGTGCAGTTTGTAAAAACATTACATAGGTATACACATACCTACATAGAATATATTTTTACAAGCAATATTGAGCATATTTTAAGGGCCCTAATCATTTTTTTTGAGCATATAATTACTTGTTAAGGGCATATATATGTAATTGATTTTTAAGGGCGTAATTATAAGCGCTTAAAACTGTTTTTAGGGAATATTTTTGTTTGCCCTAATAGGTATGTGAGTTTGATATCAGATTAAAAAACAATTTTTTTGGTTGAATAGAAAAGTATGATAGGGTTATTTAAAGAAAATTAACAAGATTTATTTTTTGCCAAATGGAAAGTGACATTAAATACCTACACCTAGAAACTTCAAAACATACAATGGTGTTTGAAACAGCTTATTACGTTTTAATTAGTTTGTAAAGATTGTAAAGATTAGTCATGTGTTCTGTTTATCTAGCAAAATAAAGTCATTTTCAATGTCCCCATGGTTACTCAATGAGTGAAATCTGTAAATTTTTTTTTAATTATAGAAAATTGTAAAAACACATTCTTTGAATTAATTAATTAATTTAAAAAGCTTAGAGAGATATGAAGATCGAAGCATGTACTGTACAAAGTAAGAAAATGGTCTTGACAACTCTATCTGCATGAACAAACAAATATCTGTCAAGTTGTAGCATTTCTACTTCAAAATTTTAGGGATCAAATAATTGCAGAGATTATCTTGCAATCTTGACCTCCATTCCGTCTGTATAATCTAAGATAGTCTTTATATTGGTCTTCTTTCTATTTTTACTTGGCATATCCTAAGTTTTTGATGTAAACCCAATAGTTTGAAATCCGTCTATTATGTGGAAGATATATTTTTGTGTGCATTTACCGAGTTTTTTGAGTCCAAAATTTTGTTGATATTTCAAAACTGCTTCCAGCTATTCAGCAATTTTCTACCTTTTATTCTTGGTTCGTGAAAGATTTTAGCTGTCCAAAGACTATCTATATCTATGTAGTTATGAACATAGTCTATTTTTTCGTTTTTTATTGAGATGTATTTCCTTATATGGTTCACCATGGCTTTCGTTTTGTTTAAATTTAATTTAAGTCCGTGTATAATGCATTCAGTAGAAAGTTCGTTCATCATTTTCTAAGTCTTCTATAATGTTTCAGAAAGTAGGACTATGTCATCCGCAAATCTTAAATTGTTGAGTCTCTCTCCCCATATCGAGCCCTTTCCGCCAAATTATCGTAAGCGACAAAAAATAAAAGTATCGTAAGCGACATTTTGTTTTTTGTTTGCTCAGAAACGGAACCAATTAGGCCAAATTTAAGAATTGAACATTATTCACAATACTGTTACTGACAGATGACAAAAGGTCCGATTGCTTTCGATGCGCAGAACAAAATTAAATATTATGGTCACATGAAAATGTCGCTTACGATAATTTAGCGGAAAGGGGGCGATATATTTATTCCAAACCATTGTGTCCAGTTAAGTTTTCGAAATATTTCTTTAAGTACTGCAGAGAAAAGTGGCGGAGATATGGGGTCTCCCTGTCGTACTCCTCCTTTAAATTTAAATTCTCGTCCAATTTTGTCCGTTTTCACCTTTGTGGTGTTGTTTAGGGTGTATAATTTTTAAAGTCTGAATGAATATTTGATTAATATTCTAAGAAATCAGAATATTAATCCGATATGCTGTTTATATGCTGTGCTCTTATAGTATCAAACGCTTTGCTAAAATCAATGAAAAAGAGGTAGATGGGTTTTTTATATTCGTTCAATTTTTCCATTAGTTGATTTTTAGTCTTAAGGTAGTCGGTTCCCGTTGTTGACATAATCAGAAAAAATCGTTTTACTTTTAACTAAAGACTTAAGGCTCAATCTTAATTCTTTAGCAATCTAATCTGCTGAATATAAACATTTAATGAGTTTAATGAGTAGTCTCCAATAAATTCGTGTCGTACAATGGCACTAAATTATGATCTACCTGGGTCAGCTTTCCTGATCAGAGTTACTACTGGGAGCATTCTTTTCTTTTAGGGGACCCGTAGTCCAGTCAACGAATGAAAAATAAATGAAATAAATCGTGTAGTCTGGATTATTTTTTTAAGTGGTAGGAGTGACCCCAGGTACAACATACTAAAATACCCCAGCCCAGGCCCATGAGCTTTAGAGGGGGGGGGGGGGGGGGGGGGGGGGGTAAAAGTCCCCTTTTGTACTATTTCGTAAATATTTCGAAAACACTATCCCCCCTCGCCTGATTACTTTTTCTGTTATTTCTAGGTAAGTTGATCGATAAAAATTAAATTTGTAGAGAGTAATTACCGACTTTTTATAGACTTATTGAATTTGAAGTTTTTTCAAAAACTTTTAACTAAAATTACTTGCTTCAGCAGTGAAATAATAAAATAGGTTTTTGCATTTTCAAAATAGATCTTATTTTTTTTGAGGCAAGGCGACGCGTTATCATGCAACCTGTTTAACATCGTTCTTGAAGCAATTGTACGCAACTCGCAAGTCAACAACAGAGGTACAATTTTTCAAAAGTCTGTTCAACTACTTGCTTATGCAGATGATATTGACATCATTGGGAGAACGAAGCGAGCTGTTACCGGCGCGTTTGCAAGTATTGAATCCGAGGCGGCGAAAATGGGTTTGGCTGTTAATGAGGACAAGACGAAGTATATGCTATCATCGAGAAAGGAATCTCAACATCGTCGGCTCGGGCAAAACGTCACGATGGATAGATACAACTTCGAAGTCGTCAAGGACTTAGGTTAGGTTAGGTTAGAGTGGCCGTCTAGATGTTGTTGACTCACTTAGACCCTAAGGGTCCATTGTGGTACCACTAAGGAAGGTTACTCATGGGAGAGTATGAAATTAATCAAACCATTTTGTACTTTTAATGAAGTTTGAGAGACATTTTGTGTCGATCGTTGCCAGTTCACTGGTATTATCAAAGAAGGGGCTACCTAGGTAGGTGTTCCTTCTATTGGAGAGTGCCGGACATGTACATAGAAGATGTTGGATTGACTCCTCTTCTTCCTCGTCCATGCAGCTTCTGCAGAAGTCATTAGTGTAGACCCCTAGCCTCTTAGCATGTCTACCTATGAGGCAGTGTCCTGTTATGACTCCAATTGTGGAGCTTAAACTTTGTCTGCTCAGGGAAATCAAGCCTTTTGACCGCTTCGGGTCTATGTATGGCCATATTTGTTTAGTTGCTAGGCAGGTGGTACCCTGTGACCATCTAGCACTTGTTGATTCTAGAGCATATTGTTTGAAGAGGTGTTTGCATGTAGCAAGTGGTGTTCCTATGTTGTGTCTTTGTCTAACAGTGGGCAGAAGTGTTCCGTTTTTGGCGAGCTCATCAGCTTTACAATTTCCCGGAATGTCTCTGTGGCCCGGCACCCAGATGAGGTGAATGTTAAACTGTTCTGTCATCTCATTCAGAGATGATCGACAGTCGTGGACTGTGATAGAGTTTGTGGAGACAGACGCGAGAGATTTGAGAGCGGCTTGGCTGTCTGAGAAGATACGTATATCCTTACTAGATATAACGTTTTCTTTGAGCCAGGATAATGCCTCTTTTATCGCCATTACTTCTGCTTGGAACACACTACATTGATTGGGAAGTCTATATGATAGACTGAGATTCAGTTGTTTCGAATAGATGCCACTTCCAACGCCGTCGTCGGTCTTTGAACCGTCTGTATAGAAGTGTATCGTGTTTTCTTCTTGAGGTCCTCCTTCTTCCCAAAAGGATCTTGAGGGGATAGAAATATGGAAGTTATTGTCGAATACCATTTTTGGGGTGGTATAGTCTAAGCGATCTGGGATAGATCTGAAATTGTCTAAGATAGTAGTATGACCAGTGTTGTTACTGATCCATTGAGAGGTGGCTCTAAGCCTCACGCATGAGTTGGCTGCCACCATTTTGGAGAAGATGTCAAGAGGTGTTAGGTTTAGAAGTACTTCTAAAGCTGCTGTTGGTGTTGAGCGAAGTGCTCCTGTGATGCACATACCTGCTGACCGCTGGACTTTAATGAGTTTATTCAAATTTACCATTTTGTCCAGTGCGGTCCACCATACGACAACTCCATAAGTGAGTATCGGTCTGATTACCGAGGTATATAGCCAGTGGGTTATTTTTGGGGAAAAACCCCACTTTGAACCTATGGCCTTTTTACATGTAAAGAGTGCTACAGTAGCCTTCTTTACTCTTTCATCAATATTTGCCTTCCAATTTAGTTTTTTGTCTAAAGTAAGGCCTAAATATTTGGCTTGGTCGGAGAAGTTTAGGGGTATTCCTTTAATTGTAGGTGGGCTAATTTGAGGAATTTTGTACCTTCGCGTAAAGAGTACTAGTTCCGTTTTATGTGGGTTGACGTCCAAGCCACAATGCTTTGCCCAATTTGTGAGCCTGTTTAAGGCATTTTGTAAGAGTTCCGAAAGAACTTGTGGGTGTTTCCCAGATACTGATATTGCAACGTCGTCAGCATAGGCAATCACTTTGAAACCCTCTGCTTCCAATGATGTTAAGAGGTCGTTTACCACCATGTTCCATAAGAGAGGCGAAAGGACCCCACCTTGGGGGGTTCCTCGATTCACCAATCTGGTGGTGGTAAAGCTCCTCATGTTGGAAGTTATTGTCCTGCTGTTAAGCATGAGACTTATTAGATCAATGAGTGATTTCTCTATTTTTAGTTTGTCCATTGCTGTTGTAATCGCCTGGTAGCTGACGTTATTGAATGCTCCTTCGATATCAAGGAAAGCCACTAGGTTGTATTCTTTGTATTTGAGGGAATATTCAATGCTACGCACCAGTGAATGAAGTGCTGTTTCTACTGATTTTCCCTTAGAGTACGCATGTTGAGCTGTGGAAATGAGACATGGTTTTAAGTTATGTCTGATGTGAATTTCTATCAATCTTTCCAGGGTCTTAAGAAAGAAGGATGATAGGCTAATTGGTCGTAGATCTTTAGGGTTAACGTGGGAAGGTTTTCCTGCTTTTGGAATAAAGACTACTTTTGCCATTCTCCAGGCTTTGGGAATATATCTCAACCTTACACAGCTAGACAGAATGATCTCCAATGGTGGAATGATCATGTCTGAGCATTTTTGTAATTCGGCAGGAATGATTCCGTCTGGTCCTGGAGATTTATATGGTTCAAAACTGTTTACAGCCCATTGCAGTTTTTCCCGCGTTATTAGATCAACTATATTGTTAGTAACGGGTTGAGACTCAGAAGTTAAGTCGTTTAAAATGTTAGAGCTACCTGGAAAGTGGGTGTCTAATAACAGATTTAGGGATTCTTCATCTGTGGTAGTCCACGAGCCCGCTTCAGTCATTAAAGCACTGGGTGTTGTGGGACTTTTTGATAGAATTTTCCTGAGCCTTGAGGCTTCTGAAGTATTTTCTATGTTTCCACAGAAGTTTCTCCAAGAGGACCTCTTGCTCTTTCTTAATTCTTTCTTATATCGCTTTAGAGCTTGTTTATATAAGTCCCAGTCAGAGGGAGATCTTGTGTATTTAGATCTATTGAAGAGTTTGCGACAACTCTTCCTGAATGGTTCTAGTTCTTTGTGCCACCAGTGAGGTTTCTTTTTACCCTTTACCACGGTTAAGGGGCATGAAGTTCTCATTGATTCATTGAAGGCTTCAGTGAGATGATTCACGGAGAGATCTAGTTCATCTATGGTGGAGGAGCGTTTGAGAAGATTGTGATCAAGCAGCTGTGCTAGTACTTCTCTATATCGTTCCCAGTTTGTATTACGGTGATTACGAAAACCCGTAGATACGTTTGCCACATCATTAAGATCGAACTGAATATATCTATGATCAGAGAAGGAGTTCTCCTTTGAGACTAGCCAGTTCGAAATTAAATTATGGATCGAGTCAGAGGTAAGCGTTATATCTAATACCTCTTTCCTATTCTTGTTACTAAATGTAGGTTCATTACCAATATTACATATAAGGAGGTTAGTGCCTAGTAGATAATCAAATAAGGACTCACCTCTTTCATTAATGTCAGAGCTACCCCATACTGTATGATGGGCGTTAGCGTCCGCTCCGATGAGGAGATCCACTTTCTTAGAATGCGCGTCCGCAATTGCTCTCTTCAGTGTCTCTCCGGGAATTGGGCTGTCGTGGCCATATCTAAGCCAGTAGGTGGCTTTGTCGGTGGTGATGACAGCAGTCGTTGTATCTTTGTCGCTGTAATTGGGGAGTAAAAATACATTTAAGTCTTTTTTTACTAATATACATGACCTTGGTTCACCTTTTTCCGACGCATATAATAAGTTATAGCCAGGAGTCCTGAGCCCGTTGATCGTGGATTTTGTGATCCACGGCTCCTGTATAAGGACGATGTCCTCTCTGGTTTTATGCAGTCGGAGTATTAGGTTTGTAGAGGCCATGATGGCGTGGTGAAGATTAATCTGAACTAATCGCAGCATTGCTACTTTTAGCCAGATCAACCTCCACCACTGTCTTATCGGCGTTTTCATCGTCTGAGGAGGAATGAAGTAGGTCTTCCTCGCTCAGAGTGATGCCTAAAGTATAGTCTTCAGTTTCCATGTCGGAATTACTGTCGACAGTGAGGTTAGCTTCCGCGTCGGATGGCTTGTTAGAGGCTGTGGAGGTCGATGGTTCCACGTGTGGTGTTGCGTCGACCTCCATAATGTTACTGTTTGAAGCGTTTCCTTTCGCTGAAGGGGCTTCTGAGGGGGTTGCACTCTGCGTGTCTTCATCTTTTTTATAGACTCGGACAGTGATTTCATCGAAACCGTACTTAATCACGCCTTCGGTTGCGGTCAGTAGAGCCAGTGATTCCCTATTGATCACCAAGAGAGCTGATCTATAGCGACCCACTGTCTCCTTCTCAACCATTGGAACTTTCCAGTCGTGAGTAGGCAGGTTGGGATTGCTCATTTTGATTAATTTCATAATCATGTCTGGGCAGTTGTGTAGTGCCGGAACCATTATGCGTGCTCTTGGTCGGCAAGGAATATTCTCCCTTGTAACGACCTCGAGCTTGGCACCCGGCCAGACTTCTGGCAAGCCATTGACAGCAGCCCTGTATAGATCGAAAGATCTCTGATCTCCACAGGCGATGAGTTTGATACGATTTTGGTACCATCCTGCATCGGCTGTGTCTGGGAGAGGCCCTGGATTCTCCTCGATGACAGATAAAAATCTGAAACCGAGATGAGCCCTGACGTCTGCCCATTGATCATGAGAGATGTTACCATCCACATGACTTCTGTCAATGACCGCGGCTATGATCTTACCTTTCAGCGCGTCGCTGAAAGAAAGATCTTTGTTGAAGGCTGCTGTGCTGCTGGGATGCACCTTCTGCCTTTTTGCTTCAGGCTTATCACCCTCAAGGGACCTATTGCGCTTTGACGTTGAGTCGCTGCAGGTCGGTTTGTTTGCTCTACTGAGGAAGCCACTGGCCCACTCGAGTTTTCGCATCTGCTCCGGGTTTCTTTCCGCCGCCGGTATTTTACCGACTGCGGCCAGAATCCGCGTAGCATTACGCAGATCTCGATCGGCCCTTGCCTTCCCGGACCTCTTTTTGGCCGACCCAGAGCTGTGTCCATGTGACACAGTTGTGGATCCACCTCTTGAGATGCTCGCTACCGATGCCAATCGAGGAGCACCCTCACCCGTCGAGTCATTACCACATGTCGCGGATTTTGCCTCTCCGGGTGGAGCGTCCTTTCTTGGCATCGCTTGCGATGTCCTAGTAGGTGCGGGAATGGGGATGGGGATGGGGATGGGTGCGGAACTTCCGCCCTTGGAACAGCCGAGCGTCACAGCTGAACCACTGACGGGTAGTTCCTTCATGTAGAGGTTGCGGCTAGTAGAGGGAATTGGATTCCCGCTACTAGTGGCAACCACAGGGTTGACAATCCGTTCACACCCCTGAGTTGACTCGACAGCCTTTCCAGGAGATGTGACCGCATTGTCAGCCCTGGCGCGATTTATTTTTCTTATGATTGTTTTGTTTGTTGTTTTATTCTTCTTCATTTTTGTTCCTACGAGTAATGCGGAAAAACAGTCAGCCCCGGCAGAGCCGCTTGCCGGGGTAAGGCAGAAATATGACGGACCTTGCCACAGCATCCGAAAGAGCTCGTTAGAGACTGGTTTATCCCCCAGCCTTCCATTCTTCGGCACGGTTGCTCACACCACCACTGAAATTAGGAACCTCTAAACTATGATTAAATTGGGTTTCCGAACGTTGTACTATTAAGGAGTTACAACAATTCGGTGACCCAATCTAACCTTAGCTGATCTCCATCCTGCCAAAAACGCACAGGACTACTGTGGTGATCATTGCCCGCCCGGCACCCACTTGGAGGGTTTGAATGAGGATTTTTGCCGGGCCGTCAAGGACTTTGTCTACCTGGGCTCCACTGTAACATCGCAAAATGACATCAGCGCAGAGATCAAACGAAGAATTACTCTTGCCAATCGCTGTTTCTTCGGGCTAAGAAGGCATCTAAGTAATAAAGCCCTCTCTCAGAGAACCAAGGAGACCTTATATAAGACCCTAATCATCCCGGTCCTGCTATATGGGGCAGAGACATGGACCCTGTCAAAAACGGATGAGAATCTGCTTGGGTGCTTTGAAAAGAAGATTCTTCGGGTGATCTTCGGTCCAGTCTGTATCGATGGAGTATGGAGGAGAAGATTTAATAACGAGCTTTACGGGCTTTACAGCGACGTCGACCTGGTCAAGAAGCTGAAAATTCAGCGGCTGAGATGGCTGGGACACGTGGAGCGTATGGACACCAACGCACCAGCCCGACGAGTCTTCGAATCTACCCCTGACGGTCTGCGCAGCAGAGGAAGACCCCACCTTAGGTGGCGCACACAAGTGGAAAACGACCTCAACCAACTTGGAGTGCGTAACTGGAGGCAGCTAGCTAGGGACCGAGCTGGCTGGAGGGGCTTGTTGGTTGAGGCCGTAGTCCATCCTGGGCTGTGAGCGCCATCTAAAGTAAAGTAAGTAAGCATTTTCAAAAAGCTATAGTATAGCATTGTAGATGTTTCCGTTGTTTTTAATTGATTATTTATGCACTTTGATCTAATTTTTTCAGAAAATGGTCCCTCCCGGATAAGTGGGGGCAACTAGACCCCCCCTCCTTAGCAAGTTTTTTCTTAATATATCTCTTTAAACTATTTCACAAAGTATTGGTCAATAACTTGGAAATACATTGCATACTTCTTTCATATCACAAAAAACGATGTATCAAATAAATTAAATAAGGATATTTTAACTCTCGCCACCTTCTTTAACCCCATACCGTCTTTCTCATCAATTCAATATGGAATTATCATGAATCGATACGTATTTACCTTTACTATAATTTCACGGTAAATTCATCAAAAAACGTTTTACCGCATTAACATGGTTTTTCAGATTTTCTGACCTTTGTACCCCCCATATCTCTCTTAGTATTGTTCCTAGCAAAAATATGAATAAGACCTATTTTGAAGAAAATTTAATTTACTTTCATATTGTAGTGTGAACTTTTCTGCTAATACTCTTGGTTTTCAAAATATTTACGAAATAGTACAAAAGGGGACCTTTACCCCCCCCCCCCCCTCCTGTCTAAAGCTCGCGGGCCTGGGCTGGGAACTTTTAGTATGTTGTACCTTGGGGTCACCCCTACCACTTAAAAAAATAATCCAGACTACACGATTTATTTCATTTATTTTATGATTTTGAGTCTTCGTTGACTGGACTACCGGGGCGATACATTTCTTTTAAAAAAAAATACATTTTTTTACGATCATCCAACCTCAAGAAACCTTAAATTTGTTTAAAAACAAACAACGGAGCCGAAATAAGTAAATTTGTTCACGTTTATTTTGTTATTCCCAATAAAAAGTTCCTTTGTAAACTATACTACAACGATGTTACAAAAAGTATTCAGGTTATTAGCCCAAACTTAATCTCTAAATAGAATTCAATTAAGGACATATTGTTTTTCGTAGAACAATTTCCTAATTTAATCGATTATAGCAAAAAACATAATATTATTTGCGAGTATATCAGAAATTTTCTAAAAGTTTGTTTTTTTGTTCTATACTCGTTGGTAAGCATTATAACTACTTAGAGCATAATTAGTGTGTACTTTACACAACTTGAACATATAAAAATTTTAATTTATCTATTGTTTTCCTATTTGCGCATGTTTTTTTAGATATTTGTTTTTTTTTTTTTTTTAAGAAATATCTGAGCAGTGTTATAATTTATTGGTTAGAGTATATCTAATCTACAAAATCTACATAAAAAACTGTTTCTATTAATTTGAACTCCGCGTTTAATGGACGACATGATAAATTTTTTTTCATGGTACGAGTAGTATCAACTTCTTTTTATCAAAAAAAATTAAAATACAAATGAATTCTTGTTTGTTAAACCAATAAATATTCCTGCAAACAAAACCCAAAACCTCGTCGAGGCCAATTGTAGACTGCCTGCATGTCAAAGTAAGGTTCCAAAGTCATAAAAAAAAGTAACAATTTGAAAACATTTAAATATTTAATAAGCTGGGTTAGTGTGGTAGCAGCGTGTACGGTGCGGCGGCGATTATAGAAAAGTAAAAACGTTCTTTCATAACATGTTTTTTGTTGTTTTTTTTAAATACTCACCCACTTTTTTCACCAACATTAACATTGTTGACTGTAAGTCCATCGAAAAAGATTATATATATTTTTTTGTTTCCACAAAAGGTCAAGTTTTCAGGTGAATAATATCAAAATAACACCACTGACAATATAAAAACGAAAAAAAAGACATTAAATTTATTTTATTTATTCAAACATTTTTTTTGTTTTTAATTTTATTTTTGTACAGAAAAATAAATTTACATTTTTGAGGAATTCACAAAAAATTTCACCATCAGTCTAACTTTGTTTGCGCGTTTTGGTTGTTATTAAATTTGCATGATTATTGTATCGTTTAATGGCAATGCCTGGTTTTCCACCACCGCATGCTTTTAACTTTCCATGAAAAAACTATAACATTTTTCACAACTTTACGAATTTTGTATGTTTAATGTTTTTTTTTTTTTTTTTCAAGGAAACACTTTCGTTTTTATACGTCCGTATGGACAAGTGGCATTAAGCCTTTATAAGCATCAGGGGAGGATTTATAAAGTAGCGTCCAATAGGTCATATACCATATTTAGTGCATTGTATATGTATATACATGTATTTTTTTAAGAATACATAAATGTTTCTGAATCTGTAAGTGGAAGAACATTTACAAGCAGCCTTTTAGAAAAATAATTTATTTTTTTCTATAAAATAAAGTAAAAGCTAAGCGAACTATTCGCAAAATTAAGTTTTTCGCCTCAAGATCTGAGACACTCGGAAACGAGTCGCTGAATCCTAAATTTATTAAAATATAAAAAAGTTGTGATAATTTTTTTTATTAAAAATATTAAAATTGGAAACAAATTAATTTTTTTTAAAATTCTATTTTGTTTTAATTTATCTATTAAACCAACACAACTTCGAGACACAAAAATACTAATGGGTTCAGATTAGACAACTTTTGAATCCACTGCCTCTTAACGTCACTGATTTATTCCAAATTGATAGATTCCGTCGTCGTTATTTATATCAAATCACTTACGAAAACTTTCCACTTCTAAAAATATTTGATGTTCTTTCGACTTATAAGTTAAATCCGCCCATGAAAATACTAAATATAGGAAGTTTCAATACACTTTATGCCTTATACATAATGTATGTATGACTTTAATCTTGGTAGGATATTGCGCAGGCGGCAGGCCTCCGACCTGCACACTGATGGCTATCCATAATCGGAAGCCACGACCTTTCGTTGTCGACAAAACGAAGGTGTAGAAGTTTAATGGTGGTCATGACTTGCGAGGGATTACGAGATTAGGTATATTATGTTTGTATGTGTTGTGTGTAAAGGAAACCCGTTGTTAATGTTTTTAGGATTCTTAGTGCCAGTTGTACAATCGTGGTTTAAATTTTGATCCGTGGTTCAGGAATTTTAACTCGCCGATTTCGGCGGGTTAACTGAGGTTCAACGATGGTTCAAGGTTCTAATATGCACTAAAAGCCAATTACATGCCTGAACCATCGTTGAACCACAGTTAATCCGCCGAAATTGGTGAGTTAAAATTCCTGAACCACGGATCAAATATTTGTACAACTGGCCCTTAAAAAAAAAATATATAGGCTAAGATTGAAGGATGCAAGTTTAACAAATATAGTAATAACTTAAATATTGCAGTGAAATTAACCATATAACACTATGCATCCTAAATAATTAACCATACATTATATTCTCAATTTATTGGAATCAATTCGATGTATGGTTAATTATTTATAGTCCACGTAAATATTTAGGTAATACCATGCATAGTTTATTATTTAGAGTCCATTCTATTATGGTCCATTTTACTGAAATAATTAAGTCGTTGCTAAAAATTTGATTATTGGTAGGGCCCAATAAGTTATCGGTTAAGCGGGCACAAAAAGTTGAGTAAAAGGTGTTTTTTTTTTTTAACTATAACGGTAGTCTGGGAAACGTGTAAATTTTTTTCATTAGTTACTTAATAATGTTAGAATTGGAACTTTTTTAAAACGGTCAGTATTTGCGTTAAAAATTCGAGTCCTTAACCAATTTAGAAAAAGGAACATGTATTTTGGTATTTTTATTATTTTGATGGCCAGACCGATGGAATTATGTTTAAACAGATAATAATTATATATGGACAAAATTTGAAGCGGTTAAAAAAAATTAATTTTGTATTGCATTTTAAAAAGGCATTATAGACGTGTTAGAGCCGCGTATTGCTGCCATGTTGATGGAATTTAGTTTGGATGGTTACTAAGTATGAAACTCTTTTTGTGTTTTTTGGTTGCATTTTGAGCTTGCATTTTGAAGGTGTTAGGGCCACAGTATCGCTGCCAGACCGTTGGAATTTAGCTTGGACACATCTAAGCATTATGCTCACATAATTTGAAGCGGTATAAAACTACTTTAACTTCGCTCCTTTTTTTGCATTTTCAAAGTAAATTATGGTGGTTTTGGGGCCGCGATATCGCTGAAAGGTTGATTTGCACTTGTACAAAGTTTGGAGCGGTATAAAACTCTTTGAGCAAGTCGTTCACCAGCTCTCGATCTATCACTAAATCAACTTTTGATCTGAATCTTAATAAAAATTATAGAATAGATTTCGGGATTTAAAAAATGATACATATGTAGCATGGCAACTTATAGATTTAATTTGGTAAAATATAAATATCAAAGTTTAAATCAGCGTGAAAAATAATCACAAGTGCATATTATGTAGATGTATCATAAGCCTGGTTTGTAACTAAATTCATTTCATATTGGAAATAGGTTCATAATTATCAATGCTCCCGCATGGTGTTTTTATTTTGGCGAATTTTTGATGTCTTAAGTTTTAGTGTTCAAAGACCACTCGCACTAAATTTTGTTACAATTTTTCCGGGCTCCAATCATAGATTTTTTTTGACTAATACTACAATGGCAAGTTATGAACTCGTTAAAAAGTATAGAATTCGAGATTTTTAACAAACTTGAAATTATGATGATAAGGAGGAAGAAAAAAGTGATTCATGCAGTTCTGTCCGTTTAAATGTATGAATGTTTCTTTTCGAATACAGCCCATCCGTTTGGCTTGATTTTCTTTAAACTTATAACCCATCGTTTTTCTACATCCCCCCCCCCCCCCCATACGTTTTTTTTGTATTTTTATTTTTTTTACAGGACCAAAAATAACGGCACTCGCTAAAATCTTATTTTCCACAAAAGTTGCTTATTACTAACTTAAATAAATATTTAGAGGGTATTTTATTTGAAAAATGGTTATTAGTGACACCTCCCACAGAACATTAGAACATTTTTTTTTAATTTTGCTAAAAACGGTTATTTTTATCAATTTTATTTTAAGGAAAATTGTTTGAAAACTTTAAATTAATTTTAATTAAATTTAAAAAAAAATTGTTTTTTTTTTTTTTAAATTTTAAACAAGAGTTTAAACAAGATATTTATAAAACATGGCACGAAGCAGTTTTTCAATATTTTATTTCATATTAAACCCAAACAATTTTCCACTATAGCCAACATTAACGGTACATTCCATAAAAGAAAATCTTATTTTCCCCAAAACGACTCCTATGATTTTGATTTTTTAGTTGTTAGACCGAGTCTTAATAGCTCAAACTATTGGAAATATGGTATATTTTATTAAATAGAAATGAACCTATTTTGTGTAAGCTAGTATTCAAAATCCAAAATGCTTATTTTTAAGGCTCACCGGCACCAAAAATTGAAAAGTTTAAATCAATATGTTATTTGTTTACATATCTTGAAAGTATTTATACTTATTTATGTATTTATGCCTAAAATTTTTTTTTAATTTATCATTTTACAAACAAATATATACAATTGATCCATTTGGGCGGGCATTCTCTAAATAAGAACATGATGTCTGTTAGTCATGCATTAATTTTTTTTTTCAACATTTTAAATTCATATAAGGAAATATCAATGCATACATTTGAATTAAATAATCATGAAGCACGCACGACTAATAAAAGTTGTTTTTTTATATGAACCTGTTAGTTGTCCCTTATATAATATACATATTACATACCATTCAGTAACCTTTCAAATAAAACCTAATGGAATATAAAAGGTAAAAACGAAAACTTGTGCGGGCCAGACCATTTAAATATGGTAAATATTTAATTTTTAATTCAAACGATTATTTGGAGAGGCAAATTGGTAAACTGGTAGCGCCATCAAATTGTTGATTCATTCAAAGCATATTAATTTTTCCCACTTTATTTCTTTAAGATATTTTGGTCTGATTGTTAAAATGCGAATAAAAAAAATTGTATTCCATTTTTATCCCAATGTTTTGTAAGTACATATTCCTTAATTATTGCGAACTTTCTACCAACCGTTTTTGACATACATACATATGTACATATTTGAAAAAAAAAACATATTTTCATGACTTATGACTCCTTGTAACTGACCTAGCGGTTTTTAAATCGGTGAGGAACTCTCTCAGCCTTATTTATTAACTCGTTTTAGAGACGGAGTAAGGTTACTCCGACTTTACGACACCTCTAATCCTGAACAGCCTTATTTATTAGATTTCACTAATACTCGTTTCAACCTCGGAATAGTTAAACCGAGTCGAAGCACTTACTCCGTCTTTACGCCACGTCATACAAATTCTTATTTATAAAATATATTATCAAAAAATGACAAATCTAAAACTCTGGTTATTATAAACGTGGCTGATTTCCACAAACTATTATTTTAAGTAATTATTATTGGTTTTATTTTATCTAAATAAGTACCTATCTAATGAATGGATAGGCAAAATAAAAGAAAACGGACTGAAAACTGGGATTTCGTTTGCACAACTTTTTGTAAATTTCACACAATGCCGATGTCATGTCAAAATGACATAGATACTAAAACGGGCTTACTCCGGCTTTATTCCTCCTATGTACCAGTTTTAGCTTACTCCGCCTCTATTCCGCGTGTATTTTTTTTTCATGTCATTTTGACATGACATCAGCATCGTGTGAAATTTACAAAAAGGTGTGCAAACGAAATCCCAGTTTTCAGACCGTTTTCTTTTATTTTTCTTATTATTCAATAGATAGGTACTTGGTTAGATAAAATAAAACCAATAATAATTACTTTAAATTAATAATTTGTGGAAATCAGCCATGTTTATAATAACCAGAGTTTTAGATTTGTCATTTTTTGATAATATATTTTATAAATAAGAATTTGTTTGACGTGGCGTAAAGACGGAGTAAGTGCTTCGACTCGGTTTAACTATTCCGAGGTTGAAACGAGTATTACTGAAATCTATTAAATAAGGCTGTCTCAGTTTATAAAGAGTCCCATTACCATTATCAATACTCATAGCAAATTTCAGCATCTAACTTATTTTTTCCTTGTAAGTCTATTTTTCCTGGACTACTAATAATCTCTAAAGAAGCTTTCTTTGTTCAATTTCTTTGCTTTCTTTATTCAGTTTGTTTTTTGTTTCATATTTGTTTTGTCAGTGAAAAAAATTTACTAATTTGGTTTAATACCTAAAGATAAAGGTTGCTGAACTTTGACTTCAGGAACGTTTTATTATTAAATAAATTTTTTTATTATTTCTTATTTTAGTGACCTTTTTCTTTCAATCTGAATACCTCTTGTGGGCTTTAGGTCAGTGTTCTTTTTTTATTTTATATATGACGTTTTGGGTGTGATTACACCCTTCTTCAGACAGATTATATAAAGTTTTAAAGATAACGAAGCGTTATTATGTTGTTTGTAGCAAATTCAATTTTTTTAATATCATAAGAAAGACGTTTCAAAAATTGTATTTTATTCGAATATCAAAATTTAGATGTATATATAAATTTGAATGTATAATAACGCTTCGTTATCTTTATCTACAATTTTATATAATCTGTCTGAAGAAGTGTGTAATCACGCCCAAAACGTCACATATAAAATAAAAAAGGACACTGACCTAAAGCCCACAAGAGGTGTTTAGATTAATTTTTTTATTTTTAGTTCAAATATTTGTCATATTATTTTTTTGTTTAATCGAAAAATAAAATGACTCGCATAACATACAACGTTTTGCGAAGTAAAAATTTAAGCATTAACTTAGGTTCTACGATACAGAATATACAATACCGCAAACTGATTTCAATCCAGTTGCCAAACGGATATTCATATTCAGGTCATAAACGTTGATCATGTTTCTGAAAGATGAAGGGACCCCACCCCTTCATCTTCTCCAAAAATCCGCCCTTAGGTAGATCAATAAAGCTTCCAAATTTTTGCAGTGTCTTTTAAGCGGAAGTATTTGCAGTTTGTGAAGCCGCTCAATGTCTTGCCACATTTGAACTAACAAACAAAAATATAGACATCTTCATTGACAGTCAGCGGCAATAAAAGCCAATTCCTCAATCGTCATAAAATCCAAACTGGTGAACCGGTGCAGTAATGAGTTGAAATTACTCAGTGCAGCAAACACAGTTACCCTACGATGGGTCCCAGGACACCGCGACATATATGGGAATGAAATGGCGGATGAACTGGCCGAAACCGGATCTTCCCTTGATCCGAGCCAAATTGAATCCTCTGTTTCCATGCCACTGGCACAAGAAAAAAGTAGAATGCGCCAGAGTTTCCTAAAGGCCGCCAACGACAGATGGTCAGCAATTGATACTTGTAGGGTTTCGAGGAACCTATGGCAGGATATATCTTAGAAAAAAACTGACTACCTTCTTTCGCTAAGTAGACCTCAACTGTCCCTCCTGGTTGGAATCATAACGGGTCACAACTCAACGGGAACCCACATGAGCAGAATGGGAATTACCACATCTGACTTATGCAGAGGGTGTCATGACGAAGAGGCGGAAGAGGGATCTTATCACATCTTTTGTGAGTGCCCCAGCTTAGCAAGAACCAGGAAGATACACCTCGGAGAATACTTCTTCGAACAATTGGGCGACATCTCGTGTTTGCCACTGAAAAACATCATACAAATCATCCAGAATTCAAGATGGTTCAGGAAGGCACCCCACACCCACACCGTCCTTATACCCTCCCTACCCTTTTCTTGGGAAGCACAATGGATCCACTGAGATCCGAGATGATGCGGTTTGCCGTATCATCACCCCTTCAAACCTAACCTAACATAGGTTCTACGATATGGTTCAATCCACCGAAATCGGCAAAACAAAATTCCTTAATCACGAATCAATATTTGAATCACGTTCGTTCAACTACACTTAGATTTATGTATACTTATTAAATTTAAACGAGACTAACTTTTAATGGAAACCTACATATTTAAAAAAAAAAAAATGCTATAGCACGAAATAATATCATGCGAGTTCTTTATAAATAAAAATAAATTTGGTGGCACAACATTTCATGAATAACTAGGGCGTAGTGACTTACAATTCTCAACTGTTGTTCCCGTATGCGTGTCTGCAGGCATGGAGGGGACCTATAGTTTATTGAAGTACCTAGCGTACGTTCAATAACCATTTCATTAATTTCAACATACTAAACTAGTCAAGTCAGTTAGAAACTAGAAACATACTTTACCTTCTTAATTGAACGTACCCAATTTAGAAGAGTTTTATTACCAAGTAAGAAATCCGATGAATTAGTTATAAATAAGTTTCTTTTGTAGTTTGATAGCCATCCAAAGTTAGTTATTTTTTGAAAAGGGAAACACAATTTTTTAACTTTTCAAAAAAAAAAATTAATTGAATTGTCGTTGATTAAGTTTTTTTTTTTTTCAATTTATTAATTTTTTAATCAATGATTAATTTGATCAAAAGTGGTACGTGCCAACCAAGTTGCATAAAATATTATTTTAAAGAAAACTTAAGCCGTATGAAATAATTATCAACCTTGTGTTAATGATTCTAGCATGACACACTATTATTTATCAGAAAACTTGAAATAATAATGAATGTAAAGATGATTTATTTTATTTTCAAATAACCTGCGTGTGAACATTAAACTTGGGATATTTCAATCGTTTTTTTTAAGGTTAGGTTCAATATTTGTTGTTAAAATGCGATTATAAGCAATTACCATTTAAATTTTCATAGACTTTTTTTTTTCAAGTCAAATTAAAAAAAAAAAAAACTACATATAGTGAAACTGCTACCAACTTATTGTTATATTGTGAGAGATAGTGAGAGATAAATTTAAGAAAATTGGAACTGCAAGATTATTTTTGGGAAATAAGTAGGATATCTTTTTGTCCTAACCGTCGTTTGTGGTGTGTTTTTCAATAGGTATGTACAACACTTTTAGTATAATATACCATCATGCCACGGCTACCAGTTATGTACCTTTTGGTATAATTTGGCAAATCACAGCTTCGAAACATGTAATTGGGAGTGAACTAAAACCGTTAGTTTAACTTTGTTCAAGAACAAAAGAGAGAACAATTTGTCCATCACTTCAAAATCTAGTATCCGGCCGCTTAAAGTAATTAGGTACCTAACCTACCTAACTATTTCTTTTAATAAAACAATTATCAACAAATTAATTAACCGTCAATACCACTACGATTTTTATATTTATGGAAGATTGAGTATAATATAATATTGAATCCGGCCACTATTTTATACCATACACCTTTCACGAAAAACAATTAGTTAGGTACCTACCTACCTACCTATTATGAGCTCAAAATTTACATGATCTGATTTGATTTTTCCTGTGCCGAGCCGATATTTTGGTCGCAAGTAGACGTAATGGGCGCGTTCGGGCGGCAATCCAAAATTATGCGGATTGGTTTGTGTTGTTGTAATCCCAAAGGAAAATTCAGCTGATAAACCAAACAGCTGTTGTCAAAAACAAATCCAAAGCTATCCTAAAGCTGGCCATACACGATAGTGCCAAATGGCTCGGCCGATCCAAATTGAATCATGTAAATGGGTTCGGCGGTTCCATTTGGACTTTCAGCAGGAAATCCACCAGTCCAACTGGCACCGAACCATTTGCCTCGATCGTGAATGGCCAGCTTAAAATTTTCGGTATACTAAACTATCCAATGCGCAAAAATATAAAAATTATAGCACGAAAATACAATAGGTAGGTACACGCAAAATATAGTACGCGAAATACCCAAGAATCTTTTCCTTTTGTCAGCTGTTTTGATTTTTGACACGTAACCTATCCGGTTCGTTCGAAAACATATCAGATACTAATTACTTACTAAAGTATCTCAGATAGCCTGATCTGAGTGCCACCCGAACGCGGGTAATGAGGAAAAAGCAACATTTTACAAGAACAAAGAAAAAAGGGTTATGTAAATTCCCTTTCCTCCACACACATATATGAAGAATTCAAGGCTGGTAATTTTGTGATTTTATTACTGATTGTCTTCTTGAATTTTTTTCAATAAATTCCACTTCAATATTTCATAATGTTGGGGTATCAAACCACCTACCTACCTACATAAATGTTAACGTTAATGACTTAAAAAGTCACAAAGTTAAAAGTTATGTAGTAGGTTAGGTAGTAGGTACCTATGTACATACATACCTTACATACCTACCCATACCTACATCAATTTAAAACCTATTGACAGAGCACAGAGTTCTATTAATTTCTTTTTCCAAACATATACCTAGTATTGCAGTTGATACGCAATGGAAAATTTTGAAAATCAGATCTATAAATAACTTTTGCTCTAAAACCAAAAATAGTATTTCAACAAGCTGAATGAACGTTCAAAGAGCCATTCAAGCGACCAAGACCAACATAAATTCATTTGTCATCGCCCAGAAAAATAAAATAAATTAAAACCATAAATAATGAAGTGGAACTACCTCAAAAAAAAAAAACAGATGATGTTTATTTTTGTACGAATATGTTAGGTAGACCTACATACATAGGTAGGTATATTGCACAATTTATTTAACTTACCTTTTTAATCAAGATTCATATCAGTCCAAAATGTAGGTATATTCCAATGGCAAATAAAAAACCAAACAATCAAAATAAAAAAAAAGTGATTGTGCAAATGGGATGAAGAATGGTTTTACAAAATTATAACCAATCACATTGTAAAATTAAGAAGTATCGTACCGCGGTTCAAAAACAAATGAAAAATATTTCGACAATTTTGTTCCACAGTCCACATTCACTGCAGTGCAACTTTTCCTTCACTTCAAAACTAAACTTCAACTTCAATCTTTTTTAGCAATAAACCAAAACATAGCCAGAATTAACATCCAAAACAAAACCTTAATTATAATAGAAATATGGATAATATGAAATAGTCTAGAAAGCACAGTCAAACTTTTGTTTACCACTCCGCGAGAGTTGTGAACTCGAGGGAAAAATCAATGGGTGTACGCAAGGGACAGCGACACCGACGTACACGCACTTTACACACTAGCGCGCAAAGGACACAAAGCTTTAAAACCCGATATTACGGCACACTGTGGGTTGTCGGGTGCAACGTTAAATTTTCCTCAACCAGCGAAGGTGACAGGATGTGAGCGAAAGAAAAATGCAGATAATGGGAGGGGATTTTATTTTTCTTTTTTTTATTTTCAACTTTTTCAAAAAAAGTTATGTCTCATTGAGGATTGAATCCACTTTAATTAATTATTATCAACAACAAAAATCATAAAATATTTTTTGTTGCACTTTAAACACAAATTTTAAATAAGCTTTTCCGAGGTAAAATTTTCTCGATGTACACTTGTATGTAACAACACTGTTAAATGGTGCACAATGACAAAAAAAAATCGCTGCAGAATGTCGCTGGATTACTTATCGTGGCTGATGGATGAACAAAAGTGTGTAGACAAGAAAAGCGAGACAGCGCAGCAACCGCATTTGCTAGGCAAGGCAGAGAGAAAAGGAAATTTCTTTTGATAAAAGATAAAGATGAAAAGCAGTCGACGGTGGGGAAAAAACATATGTTTTTGTTAATCTGTGGTTTTCGCCACACCAGGAGATGTCACCGCGGACGCTAAAAAGAGTCTTTTGGTGTTCCAATTTGAAATGGTTGAATTCAGGCAAAAAAAAATTATTTTTGTTTCTTGAAAAATATTTAAAACCTAGTTAACATCGGGTGCGTTTGAAAGTAATTGAATAAAAGCGAAATATCATGTAGTGCGCGTCATTCACTTAAAGGAATACTGTGAATTTACGTTCCCGTATTTTTGTAGTTTTTTTTTCTTTACAGAGCCGTACAAATGTGGTTAAATATTTATTTAATCCGTGGTTCAGGATTTTAATTCACCGATTTCGGCGGATAACAATAATGTGGATGTCGCACATGTGAACCAATATAGGAAAGCATATATCTATGCGATATGTGGATTGCAGTTTCGTTCCACTTCTGCGTTCAGCTATGCGACATTTACTGAACGCAGCAAGCACCATTTGATCACAATATTGAACAATATAATATTTAAATAGTTTTGTGAAAATAAAAGTTCGAAATCAAAAATAAATAGATGAAAATCAAATTATGAACTACAAATTATATAAAACATAAGCAAGCATTCAGTTTTGGATGGAATTGCCAACATAAATTGATTGTTTGTGCCCATTTTTATCTGCTTCTGTTTTTTTTTACTTTATTTCATGTTTTTTTTTGACAACTTGCCCGCTACAAAATATATCGGAATATCGCATTGATTTGAGTTGGTTTTTGGTCACATCTTTATCGTGCCATAAAAGCTATCATGGTCACCACCGCCATCGCTTGGATTTGCACAGGGCTTAAGAATAGCTTGAGTCTTTCTTTTTGCCAACAGCTGTTTTGTAATCATCTTTGCTTTTAATAGGGGTTACACAACACAAGTCAGGATCGCTTTATATAAGATTCTGAATGCAGACGATGACTCTTCACATGACACTGGGTTTGAACGATGTCAGAATTATGAACATGTTTAAAAAAAAAAAAACAATGGAGGCACAAAAATCCCATGTCCATGTCATCAACATGTTAAAGAAAACTACTTTTAAAACAGGACATGAGCGCTTTTCAAAGTTTGGCCATAAGATTTGGTGTTTCTTAAGCCTTAACTACATTGGCCACTAGCTCAACAAAACACAAATAAAGGCTTTCCCAAACCAACGCGATTAATCGCTGCGACAAAAGGAAACAACAATAACAACACGTGGTTGTCAAACAAAACAACACGTTGTTGTTGTTGTTGTTGTTTTCTATTGTCGCGGCGATTAATCGCGTTGGTTTGGGAGAGCCTTAATATGGATTTGGATTTAATTCAATTTACATCTGGATTTAAGTTTAAATCTGTAATAAGGCTCTCCCAAACAAACGCAAATATTCGGCGCTACGAACGAAAACAACACGTAGTTGTCAAACAAAACAACACGTTGTTATTATTGTTTTCATTCGTCACGCAGAATATTCGCGTTGGTTTGGGAGAGCCTTTACGGAAGTGAATAATATGGCTGTTAAACTCTTGTATTTTGTTGCAATGGGGATGGTTGAGGTATAGTAAAAGTACAAAAGTGTTGTAGGATTGTCTTCAGTATATTTTGTTGTTGAAGTGTAAGGCCAGGCGCGCACATGCAACTAAACAGTTTGGTTTCGATTTTGAGTACTATAGAATTATATGAGAGTCCGCGCACAAAAACCGGCGCGCACTCCCATATAATCCCATTGTGCCCAAAATCGAAACCAAACTGTTTAGTTGCATGTGCGCGCCTGGCCTAAGAAAATATTACACTTTTGCAATTTAACAACGATACTAGACCTTGCACCGGATCGTACCCTTATTATCAACAGACTAACGTACAACAGCACAGCTTTTTAGATCGCTTTGAACACAGTACTGAAAGTGGCCATTGTGTAAGCAGCTTAAATTTAACTTTTATCAATTTTGAAACTCACCACACAAATTCGAAATTTTTTATTTAGAAGTTTTGGCATCACTTTCATGCTTTGCCAAAATTTAAGTCAAAATAAAAATATTTTGTTTACAAAACTCGTTAATTTATTTTTTTCTAAAATAAAATTGAAGCTTTAACACATTCCTATTAACTTTAAATGATGTCCCTTGTAGCTGACTACAGCTCAGATAGCGATGAAAGCACAGCAGAAGAAACCTTTCAATTACCGTGAGAATTCACGTCGAATATTCATTTCGTGCATACAAATTATCTAATTTTGTTTGCCTCGCATATTCTAGAGAACCTGCTGAGAAACCAAAACTTCCAAGTGCCAATCTTTTGTTTGAAAGTTCTGCTAGTGGAAAGCCTGGAGAGGTCTTCAGTAATCCATATAAACAAGCTGAACAAGCCAAGATTGCACTCTTAGAACGTCACGTTAAGATGGTCAACTCGGACGAACATCTGAAGATGAAAAATGGCAAAAAGATCTGTTGGAATTATCGAAAAGGTCGGTGCAGATTCGGTAGTAATTGTTCCTTTGCACATGACTCTGATTTAAATGAGAGTCCTACTATAGCTGAAAATAATACAGACGCTTTAAAGATTGCAGGAAAACAGGCAAGATTCTGGACAAAGATTAAAAAACTTTAATTTATTGAGATCTCTCGATTGCAGGAAAAAATTCCAGCTGCTACAAAAATACAACAATTCCACTATGGAGGCTCTCAAACCACAAACGACAGCTTTAACTCCCCCGACGAGTCTCCAACAACTATTTGCGCTAAGAAACGCAATCGTCCTGGTCTCTCAGAGACCGTAGTGCCAAGTAAACGAGTTCTGAAAGCATATTCTAATCAGAAACAGAACTCGCATAATTATAGCCAAAGAAAACTCACCTAGTGCATCCCAGTGTCGGCCACAGTAATTGTGCACTCGGATCCAGTTGAACTGTAACAACTCTTCACCACCCTCACGATGCGTTGATTCTTGTTTATAACTTCAGCTGAACTCCGAGCCTCGCCAGTTCGATTTGTGGAAGACACTTCATTTAGCATAGCTTCGTAGAATGGATCTTCAATTGTAAAGCGTATTGTGGGCACAGCATCCCAACACTTGTCCAGCGATGGCTTCGATAGCGAAATAATAGGCTGTTCAAGTTGTTGTTGATTCAGCTGATTTCCGGCCAAATCGAATCTATCTTCTATGTCCACTAGTTCATTGTCATTATTTTTATACAATTTTAAGAGGATTTGCAATAAATTAAAACGGGAATTTAGATTTAGAAAATTAGCAATGCATAGATTTTTGATTGAATTTAAATTTTATAGGCTCTCCCAAGCCAACGCGAAAAATTCGTAGGAACGACGAAACATTTCCCTTTTTAAATTAATTTACATGGTGATTAATGAGAGTGCCCACACTACTGGGACGATGCGAATTTTGGAACACTTTTTGGTCGTAGTACAATCGGTCCGAATTTTGTGCGCCGGTTTGGAGAGCCTTAATAGTATTCGCGATATCGAGTGAAAAAGTTCATTACAAAGCTGGAATGGAAAATCGAAATCAAGGGATTTCAGGGAAAGACCATTGGAATATAGTTGAGGACTTAAGTCCAGGTATTTTTTTTTGCTCATCTTTAAAGAAGAAAATCTAAGGAATTTATACCTATCATAATTTGAAAACATTCACCCCTATCATAGTATCCGATCGGAACGGAATTTTCTCCGAATTTTAAGAAATATTAGAAATATAAGAAATATCACTTTAATTTTTCCATTTCAACCGCACGTTGAAATAATTTTCCGGAGGTGTAACCGATTTATGAGAAATTTGTATCATTGGCCACGTTCATCACAACGTTTTTGACAGATCTAAAAATTCAATTCTGAAAAACGTAACACTGAACGCACAAAAAAGTCTGAAATTATTTATTCTGTTTTTATTATTTTTTGCAATTTAAAATCAGAATCCGAAAAGCGATACAAGACCCAGACGATCAGACCACACACCAAAAAAAAAAACTGGATCAAGAACAGTTTTTTTGTTGCTTTTAGCTGTCATCTGAATTTTCAGATAGAATTTTTCATCTGAAAATTCAGAAAAAAACGTAAGAAACGTAACTAAATGTCAATCGACGAAGAAGCTCTAAAAATGACAGTTCAGAACTGTCAAATGTGCTGATGAACGCGGCCATTAAAATGAAAAATAAAAAAACATTTTGTATGAGTCGCAGAAATTTCCGTTCCGATCGGATACTATGATAGGGTTGGAATCAACCCTTTCTCTTTCTTTCTTTGTAATATTTTAGCATTTTTCATTTTTTATCTGTGGCCAAATTTCATTTAACGTTCAGTTTTAAGGAGAGTGAACGAAATCTATAATTGTCGGAATCTCACTAGCTAATATGACATTAACCAAAAAAAAAAATTAGTTCCCCGAATTTTTAAAAAGACTTGAAACCATTATGATGTACCCATAATTGAAGGGTTGATAGTTTCGTTCACTTAATTGGGGGTTCTTCTCTTTCGTTAAGAGTTTCGTTCAGTTTTCCTGAGTACACCTCACTTAAGCGAAACTGATTATTCTTCGTTTACGAAAACAAAAGTGAACGAAACTGGATTAAAATTAATAATCAATAATTTCAAGTCATTTTCACTTTTTTTTGGTTATTTAAAATTCTAGAATTTGTAGCTTGACTTTAATTTAGAACAAACTTTCATACTTGCGGTGATTGGTTCCTCTTCGGAGATATTTCGCACCATAACATTGACACAGAAAACAATGAGTTGATGCTCTTTGGCTATTTGTTTCAGAAGGTTAGCACAGTGAGTCAATAGTGATTTACCTGGGCAAGAAATAAAAAAAAATCTGAAACTCCATCATGACTATCACTCTAAAACTTATCTTTTTACCTTTTTTAGATCCATCTTCCCCGTGAAAAAGATACCAAACTGCAGGTAATGAATCAACTATAACTAACTTTGCTGTAAGTTTCTTGTTCCTCAAGTTTTCCAGCAATTTCTCCAAAATGTTTATCAATTCTCTTAGATTATAACATCGTTGGACAATGATTTTTTGCATTATTCGACCGATTTCATCTTTTGATATTCTTCTTGCAATTAGCATTCGATGCATTCGCGTTCCGGAAAAATCTTTTTTTGTATCTAAGTAAATGACATTTGCTGAATGGTTTTGAACAAAATTTAAGGCAATTGTAGTGCAAAGTAGACTTTTTCCTGTTCCTGAATAGCCACAAATTTCATAGATTCTTCCCGACCGAAATTCATTGCCAATAAGTACATCCAAACTGAAATAAAAAACAAAGCGATGGAGATGAACTCTTGGTTTTATGTGCAAGGCAAACTATTTGAGAAATGCTCTCATTCGATATTTCACGAATGGTGCAAGAAATATTTTTGGAACAAAAAATGTGTAAGTTCAAAAGAATTCTGAAGTACACATTACAACGGGATACGCTATAAATGTGCTATTAAGAAATAATTCCACCGATTGGAGAAATTCGTAGTTTTTGATAAGCCAATTGCGAGTATCGTTTGTTAATAATTGATAAACAACTTTTGCCGAATATCTACATGCAGAAACTTAAAATATATATGTTTGTTAAACAAGGGAATACAAAAACGTAAAATTATTCAGATAGCATTGGTCAACAATTTGAACGTACCTATTCAACTTCTTATTATGATCGACTTTTATCGATTCGAATCATGAACGACACCGACACTCCCAATGAAGGCCGTAATCCGCCGCTCAAATTAGCCGTTCGGATTCGGCAATAAGCTGTAGGTCCTATCCATTCCTGCAGACACGCACACAGGAATGGTTGAGAGTTGTAAGTCACTAGGCCCTAGTTCTTCAAGATCAAAACTCACCTTTCAATTCCAGTAACGTATTTAATTTTCCATACTGGACTGCAATAATATAATGCATCAACGACTTGCGGACCATAAAGCCGGCGCAATTTTATTTTTATTGCAACAATTTGAGTCTCTGGTAAATTTGTAATTTTGCATAATTTGCTATCTTCAATTCCAAGAAATTCAATTGCTGTACTTATATTATTTTTATGCAATAAGATTATTACGTATTCATTGAGTTCAGTTCCATCGATCGATTTTAACTGAGACATTCTGTCGAATTTAATGTGAAAAATGTTGTTAGTAGGTACCTAAGTATGTATCTGTAAACAAAAAAAAAATAAAGTATATTTACAAATTATAATTAAAACTTGGGAAAAAAGTTGGGAAGAGTTTTCTTTTCACAAACAATTTTTATGAACAAAAAGGTAAATGTAATATAAAATATTTTATAAGACAAGTAATAAGCTTAAGATTAAAATTGTTATTAAACTAAATAAAAATGAAACTAAGCTTTATTAAACAAGATTACCTATTATTTATTTAAATAATTCTTTTATGACCCTGATGATGAGGCAAAAAATAGTCATTAAAATATAAAGATCGAAAAAAAATGCGTTGTAATCTGCATTTTGTTAAGTAAAATACAATAAATGTTAAAATTTAACAAATCAGCTTATATGAAATTAACAACCCAAAGATTCTGGTAATTTTTATTTTTGGACAGACACGAACGGACCGAAAACATGAATATATATTGGCAGCACTCTGGGCAAATTATTATATGGCATTACTTTTTCGAATATCCCTGGTGGCAGAAATCAAAAATATTTTTACACCTCTGTTCAGTTTCTCCGTCTTGTTCTCATCGGTAGTGGTCTAACAAAAATCGGGCAGTTTTTTAACGAGGCGCGTCGCATTCACACAAATTTAATACAGGGGCACAATTTTTTTTCGTTCCCGAGCATAGAAAACACGATTCAGTGAATTTCGCAAATAATGTCAAAACGATTTTGTGTGTCTTATCGTCAAAATTAATGAAAACTTTTACGCGTAAATTATTTTAAAAACCTTTAATTAAATTATTTTCGCAATTAAAATAACCGATGGCACATTTACAGGCGGAAAATTTGTGATTGAAAATTTTTTCTTGTCTGAGGTATGTAGCAAGAAAATCCAATATGGTGGCCAAATGGCGGCTTGGTGAAAAATAAAAAAAAAATTATTTCTTTTTTGGTTATTTTGCAAAGCGAAACAAACTGGTAAAATAGTGTTAGAGTGAGTAAGATAACTATATATTCTGTTCAGTGGATAGAGATGGTTTGTGTGTTTTAAAAAATCGTTTTACGCATGAAGTTCTTTTTTCTTTTGTACTCGGATTTCGTTCTGAATTTTATTTGGAAAAAATTAAATAATTTCTATTTTTAAAGCTGTGGAATGAGTGCGGAGATTGCGATAATTTAAATGAAATTTTTAAAACTGAATGTTAGTGTATATAATTATTCTTTTTTTTAATATTTTTTTTTATTGGAAATATCAAACCGATTGCGAGAACTTTATTAATTCGAAAGAATTTTTTAATTTTTTTTTGCTGCTTTTGTTGGTTAGAGTTGAAGTACGGGATGTTGTGTGGAAGTTGGATGATTATTTGATTTTGTACAGGGTGGCGGCGGGAGCAGCAGCAGTTGTTCGTTCAGCAAAAGTGTCTTGTATTTTGGTTACTTTTCTTTTTAAGCGACCAAACTCACCACATTCGCGCTTCTTGTATTTTGCTAAATTTTATTTAGCCGGTTTGGTTTCCGTTTATCTTCTTATTTAGGTACGTGGTTTTGATGAAATTTTGAGGTTAACTAAACTACTTGTGAGCACATTATTTTAAAATTTTGTCAATTCAGTAGTAAAGTAAAGTGATCAGGAATACTGATTAATCTCGGTTTCTTATATAAACAAGGGTACTATGTGTCATCAGGAAATCTGTCTGGTGAAACAAATTGAAACATTGCGAAAATATGGCAAAAGGTACCTATCTAATTGTTGTATTTTAATTAATGGAAACTTTTAAACTGATGCAACATTTTTCTCAAATCAATTCATATATGCAAGGGCACTCTGTGTTACAAGAAAAAATAGTATTGTAAAACAATTTGTAACCTTGCTACATAAAAAACAGCGCCAAATCATAAATTGTCCCTAATTGTAGGGAATAATTTTGATATAAGTGCAACATGACCTAGATCTAGATTGTGTACGACGGTCGGTTGAACTATCATCGTTAAATTTCCCTTTAAATGTGATTGTTAAAGCGATAATCGTTCAATTAATTGATTGTCTCATGCGAGATAGGCATAGATCCCTATGATTTTGAATTTAAAAAGTCATTCGCCATAGGTATGTACTCATAAATTGGTTGATAAAAGCAAACAAGTAAAATCCCATAATTCTCAGGTGCTTTTAAGCCAGCAAAGTTGCCTTCAATAAATTTTTTGTTTTTAGTTGAGAGCTTTCATAACACCTAATCACGGCGCAAGGCTTGGGGCTACCATGTTAACGCTATCCTCTCAGCGTAAGACCAGTTAAAATTTTTATTGAATTTGGAAATTTCAATATTTTATTTTGAGCCTTTTAGAAAGCAAAATTAGTGTTTATTTGTATGCCAAAATATAAAGGTTACGAGTAAGCTTTTATTTTTATTTCGAAAAAGTAACCTCTTGGCCACACATCCCACAAAAAACATGGTAATAGATATTCCAATGGTCATTGAGTTAGCTAGTTTAATTATTGAAATAATAAAAGTCATTTTATGTGGAAGTAAATAAAATTCTTTGTTGGTTAGAAATAATTATTGTCCCAAAACTAAAAATAAAAAAAATTCAATTATCGTTTTCAATGAAAAATATAACTGACATCTAAGCAGTTATCTGCCTTAGAGCTCATATGAGTTCGTTGACTGAGCTTTATTTTTGTCATCTTTGTTTGCTTGGGCGAGCAGTTCGTGGTCATAGGGCGATTTTCTTGACCCAAAGTTGAACATGACATGAAGATTTTTATTTTTAACTTTGCGATTTTGTATTTGTTCACTTAAAGTTGACAGTTTTAACATCCGATTCTCAACTCAAGAGTTTATAACTTACGATTTTCTCAACTCCCGAAAGAAGTTAGCAAGCAAACTTGAAATTTTCCATTCGAATTTAGATTTTTGTTTTATCAAAATTTATTTTTGCTTTTTATAGGTATCCAGAATAAATTAATTTAGAGCTACAATGTTTCGACGGAACTTTTTTCAGCTCCACTGAGCAGAAGGAGTAACCTGACCAAAATTTCTCCAAGTTGAACAAAAGTAAAGAAAACCGACCTAGTGTCTTTGGAATAACTAGGTACTGCCTTACATTTGGGGCTGATAATACAAACATACATAATGTACATTTGTAGCTGCATCCAAGGTGCCAGTTATAGCTTTCATTGAAATTCATCATTGAAAATTTTTAATTTCAGATTTAGGGCACTTAAAAAGCAAAATCAGAAATTATTTTGATATCAGTAGAAGCTGACAACTCAATCAGTGGCGTGATGGTTAGTGCGATGGACCGTCATGCCGGAGGTCTAAGGTTCGATTCCCAGCCTCGCCACCTATTTATTTAAAAGAAAAAAAAAAAAAAAAACGGCTACTGCCTCTTTCGAGGAATTGACAAATCCTCCAAGAGTATCTCCTGTCACAGAAAAGTGCCGCTCGTTAGCCGTTCGGATTCGGCAAAAAACTGTAGGTCCCCTCCATTCCTGCAGACACGCACACAGAAATGGTTGAGAGTTGTAAGTCACTAGGCCCTAGTTCTTCATGAGCTGTTGTGCCATCAAATTTAATTTACTTTTAGACCAGACCACGCGCACAGCGTAAGTTGATCTATGATCTCGCACTAAACCAACTTTTCTTATTGTCTGAGAGTAGAACGGGTCAGTTACAGGCTCGTTTTTCTTGTAACTTTCTTCGATGCTTGAAAAAAAAATGAAATGAGTGCACTTCTTTCGCTCAGCAGTACAGTTAATACTCATGATTTAGTTTGGGTATTCATTAAATGTGTTTGAATGAATGAGTACTTATTTAAATTTCTACGAGTACCCACGAAAAGGAAAAGAAACGAGCACTGTACTTGTTCTGTTATCAGAGAATAAATGTTGTACTCGTTTTGTTTCTTTTTGTGACTACTATATTGTGAGTGCAATTGCTTAAATAAGTTTTGTGAATTGAGTACCTATACTGAAGTAGTGCAACCGTTTGAATAGATCAAATGAATACATTCATGCTGACTTCATACACATACATATGTACAGAGTTCTCGCATTTATTACGATAAAACTGAACAGCTCAGTTTTCGCATCTTCATGTGTATTATTATCTTTGGTTTGACTATCTCAATGTACATAACAATCTAATCGATTACTCATTGTTTATTTTGAATTTTTTTTTAGACTTGAAAATCAATCGAAAGAGAAACAAAGGCTGATTACCTAAAACCCCAATCAAAAGTTCAGAGCTGGAATATTATTTTAGCTTCACCCTATAAAATACATAAAGTAAAGATTTCTTATAAACATTATAAAACTGGTGCAACATTATTGATTGTCGAGTTAAAAAGTCTAAGCAAGAGCACTCTGTGTTACAAGAAAAAAAAATATTGTAAAACAATTTTCAACCTTGCGAGAAAAAATATATCACAAAATTTTAATTTGTTTCCTGTTTTTCAAGGTATCAAATAGAAAATAGTGAAACATTTACTTTTTCATATCAAGCACAATTTGGATTCTTTTATTTATTGTATTAGATGGGTATTATCTATCCATTGTATTGATTTTTGTTTCTTAACCCATTTACGGCGGCTACCAGTTCCAGTTGACTTAGAAACTTAAAATTTCACATACTGTCTATTTTTGGTCAAATTACAGGAAATCTTAAAAAAAAAATGGAAAACTTCTGGTTTTCCAGAAAATTCACGTTGCGTTTTCGCAACGCTCGCCGAAAGGGCTATCAAAAAAAAATTTGTAGGTACATGGAATGTGAATCAACTTTATTTGAATACTTTTATGAAAAATTAATTAAAAATTGATAAACTGGGTAATGAAAAGATTGTGGAAAATTAAAAATTAAGAAATTTTTGTGTGGTAGGAAATTTGGAAGCTAAAATTACTGAACTTAAGCGGGCTAAATACGGGAAATCGGGAAGCTAAAATTACTGAACTTAAACGGGCTAACTATTGAACTACGTTTGTACAACTGGCCCTGAGTCCGTTTGGAACAGTTTAAAACTTCTGCACTTGGATTTTAATCAGAAAATGTTTGTGAAAACTGTTGTATTTTTTTCAATGGAAAAACATTCATGTTTTTTTTGTTTTCTTTTATGAACCTGTCGTAACTCTTTAAAAGGCCAATTTAATAATTTTTGATTCCATTAAATTAAGTAATTTTGCCTGAAAACATAAATATATTTAAAAGACTTCTGTCAATATGTATACACTAACAAAGGCTGAGTTCCAAAATGCATCAGATGCACATTTACTGCGCAAACTGTGCATCAAAAATTTTTTAGCGGCGTCGATTTAAAATATATTTTTTTGCGTTCCGAAACGTCAAACTTATGCAAAGTAATATTTCTACAAACCGTCAATTTTGCGTTTCTGATGCGTATGAAAAATGTATTACTACCGCATCAAAACATTTTTATTTTACATTTCGGAACTTAACCAAACTATGCAATAGGCATGCTCAGGATAAGATCTCAGAGCCCTTAGCAATCTCAGTTATATTTCTCATCAAAGTTCTTCAGTTTTGCTGTCAAAACGTTTTGACGTGCAGAAATCTCTGAGATCTCATTTTCCTGAATGCGCTAAATATAAAGTCCAAAATATCACAAATATTTAAATGAAAATTTGTCTTTTATGGACATAATTTTGACATCACTGCTAATTTAATTTAACTTAATTAATGTAAAAGAAATAAATCATCAAATGGCACTTTCAGGCCAAATTAAAGCAATTACAGTTCCAGCTAAGTTATTTATTGTTCTTATTCTAGTGTTTTTCACGAATCTGTCTGTGCAGTGCTGTTCTGTTTTGAAAATTTTTTGTCATTAAACAAAGCTAGGTACACAATGTTTAGAACCGTTCTAGTTTAGTTTAAGTAAGCAAGGGCACTCTGTGTTACAAGAACATTATTATATTGTAAAACAATTTGTAACCTTGCAAGAAGAAAATATCACAAAATTTAAATTTGTCTCTGGTTTCTCAACGAGTCAAATAGAAAGTAGTGAAACAATTGTATTTATTTTTTCACATCAAGCTCAGTTATTAATAATTTTAAGTGAATTATATCTGGGTAAAAAAAATAAATGTTACATATTTAAAATTCAGAATTAATATTTGTTTACATTTATTTTTTATTTTCCCATATGGAAAACTGTTAACTTATTTCAAAGTATTCACAGTTTTTTGGTAAGAGTTTGCCAGCACATAAAAATTAAAATAACAAAAAAGGGATATATGTATTTAAATATGTATGTTTATATATATGTAGGTACACAGATCAAAAATTAATTTGTTATTGTTTTCATGTACAATATTTAATGAGTGTTAAATTAAATGCAAGGACAAAGTCTAGTAACTATATATCGTCGGTTTGGAAGAAAAACTCAACAAATCTCATTTTTCAAAATAGGCAACAGAAAATTGTTTGAAAATTTGAATTTCAATCAATCTGTTAAAATATCATAACCACACAATAGCTCATTAAGTTCTAAATATGTATTTTAGTAAAGTCTGGTATTTTTCCCAATTGATAGTTTTTCTTCTATTCCCCAAAATGCAATGCAATGTGTTTTGTGGAGTTCTTGTATTATTTTCCTCCCGAACCGACGATGTGTAACACAGTCCTTGCGTTAGATCCGGTAGTTCTGATTTTTTGCTGAGTAGTTTATGATATTGGCTTAGTGAAAAACAACTTTTCGAGCTCGAGCTCGAGCGCTAAACGTAACAAACCGCGAAATGTTTGGACTTTTTTTCAGTTATTTCCAATTTTAACTCTAAAGGATTAGTTTCTCGACTATAACATCGCTGTACGATTTCAAAATTAATAAATTCAGCTTGAAAAATACAGCTATTCAAAATCTAGCAATAATAAATTTGTACAACACAAGCAAGTAGGTGCTAGGCACAAAATGCATAAAAATAATAGAGCGAAGTTGGGTCAAAAGAAGAAAAAGTGGGAGGGTCAATTTTCCAAAAACTGACTTGAAATAGAAAAAGACCCAATCAACCAATCAATATCCGGCAACAATATTTGAAACAAAGGCCTTTTCTTAAGGCCATAAAAGCTCACTCAAATCATCAAACTCGCACAAAACAATACAAAGTTAAGAGTTCGGAATAAATTTTGAAAATCTGTACTTTGGAAACTATTGGGGCTACAGTGATGGTTCTTGGCTATCATAAACAGTTCAGCAAAAAATCACAACTAATTGATCTAATGCAAGGTCTCCCTGCTAATGAGACGACAAGGTTACTGGACTTACAATAAGACTTCTTCAGTTTTCATTTACAGTTCTTGCGCTCACTCTTCGATTATTTACTTACTTTAGATGGTGCTCACAGTCCAGGGTTGACTACGGCCTCAACCAATAAGCCCCTCCTGCCAGCTCGGTTGGTTGAGTTCGTTCTCTACTTGTGTGCGCCACAGATCATCAGATGTAGATTCAAAGACTCGTCGGGCTTGTACGTCGGTGTCCATAAGCTCCACGTATCCCGGCCATCTCAGCCGCTGTATTTTCAGCTTTTTGACCAGGTCGACGTCGCTGTAAAGCCCGTAAAGTTCGTTGTTGAATCTTCTCTTCCATACTCCATCGATACAGACTGGACCGAAGATCACCCGAAGAATTTTTCTTTCAAAGCACCCAAATAGATTCTCATCGGTTTTTGACAAATCAATCAGCCTGTGTCCGTTACCGGAAGTGTTGTCGTGCAGGCTGTGTCCTCAAACTATCGAACCAAAGATGCCCTCCTTTCCGATTTTTGCGTTAAAGTCGCCAAGAATAATCTTGATGTAGTACTTCGGGCACCTATCATACGTATTTTCGAGGAGATCGTAGAATTTTTCCTTGGTTTAGTCATCTTTGTCTTCCGTTGTGACCAGGCGCTCGCTTACATTTCTGAAGCCTAAGACTTTTTGTCTAAGTCTTCTCTTTGCCACAAAACTACAACCAAAAAGCCGCTGACCCTGCTCCTTGCAGCACTCGCCGAAGTAGATGTCACACGATTTCATCCTTCGTATGCCCTCTTCATCCCATCGCACTTCCTGGATGGCTGTAGTGTCAGCCTTTCGCCTATCCAGGATTCGCACTAGTTGTTCGGCTGCACGTGGCCTGTTTATGGTCCGTAAATTCCACGTGCAGATCCGAAATTCATTGTCCTTGTTTCGTTTGCTGCGGTCGTCAACATTAAAATCATCGATATTCTAGGCTTGTAGTTGTTTCGGAACTGGTTAGTTTTTCCGTGGTAGGGAAGTTACCCTGACGCACAACCCCCGACCTTGAGGAACAGATACTTAGTATAACTGCAAGGGTGCGGAGCCGGATAAACTGCTCCTTATAGGCCTGAGCTACAAATATGTCGTAGCAGCCCATATAAGGTGTTCACTAAGTAGTTCAACCTTACCATCTGGAAAATTCTTCCGCTGGCGCCCGGATAAAAGGGAAGTGCCTTAATGGGAACACTCTTCCCCCCTCTATCGTTTGCTGCCAACTAAAACCGTCCCCAGGGATTAGGACAGCATCTTCAGTTGAAGGTACTAGACACCCGATGTTCACCACGGAGAGATGAGAGTAGGAGTTAAAAACATAGGTTCTCGAATGCACTGTGTCTACCCTTTGAACATCCTTTTGATTAGGGTCCGTTATTTTGATTTAAATTTTGTTTCAATCACAGAAATTTAATGCGACTCCAATTTTTTTTAAATTTTAATAAGTACATAATCCAAACGACAATATTGTGCCTTAAAGTCTCTTATGAACCCTAACTCTATGCAAAAAAAATAGTAGGTATGTATGTAATAACTATTAAATACATTTACACATGTAAATGCCAAACTTTAAAAACGCTATTTTATCTTTGAAAACATGTATCGCCCCGTGTCGAAATTCGACATTACAAAAACAAAAATGACCCACAGTGTTTAAATGCGTGTCTTAAGTATATTCTGCTCATCTCCGCAATTGTGGCTTTCCAACCATATAAAATTTATCGAAATCGGTCAAATACTTTTTGAAAAAACGGTACCACAAAATTTATTTAAGGTTATTTATATATACATACATAGATTACGATTAGGTATACCAAATAATGCTATCGAAAGATTAGATTACTAGCAATTTTTTGTTGACTGTGATGCCGTTCGATTATTACTTGTTGTGTTTGATGTGGCACCTTTGTATAGTGGCACGAATCACATTTAAAATAAATGAAAACTTGAACAGATCTCTTTAATCTGTATCTATACCTACGTATAGGTATTTATTAAAATCGAAACATGATTTTCCAGTCTCATTGTTTTTATCAATAACTTAAAAAAAAAACCAGACGCCAATGACGTGTGTTCAGATGATAGAATTGCTTTCACCAGCAGCAAACAGTTTTTTATTTTTGTTTGATTTTAAAATATGTATATACTTACATATATACATACATATATAAATAAATGTTTTTCTTATTAATTAATGTGTCCTCATAAACTGAATATACATAACTTATTAACTTGTTTTGACTTCTTGATAATGTTGTTATAAATATTTTTTCTAATTAATTGGAATTATAAAAGGACGAATTGATGATAATTTAAAAAAAAAATAATAGAAAAAAAAAATAGTTTATTTTTTATGAATGGGGTTTAGTGAATCCAGGGCTTATCAATTGAAATTAGTTACATAATATACCATGAATTGTATTTTCAATATGATGACAAAATGTCACTGATTATGGCTTTCGTTTCTATTTTTGAAATAATTGCCTATTGTAAGGATGTTCGCATTTGCGAGGCATTTGTCTGATTGAAAGTCCGCATAAACGATTTATATAATTATGTATATTAGATAAAATTTATAATCATACAAAATATTGATTTATATTTCGATTGTATTTTTAGATGCATCAAACATGAATGAAGGTGATTCAGCAGGAGGGGGGCAGCAAGGGCATAGCCCGGCCCCTCCTGCTGTGCCAGACCGCAGATCAACTATACCAACGACAACAGTTTCAATAGCAACTTTAGAACCCCTTTCGTCTCCTTTGTCTACATCATCTTCATTGATCTCTTTATCATCTCAAAAAAATTCAACAATTGTTGATAACACTACAACAACATCATCATCTAGTTTTCAGCAAGTCTTTAATCAACAACTTAACATACAAAATCAAACAACAGCAGCAATAAGTAGTGGATCTGCGGTAACGTCATCATTAGCAACTAATTCCAATTTGTCACAATATCAACAACTTCAACAGCATATGCAAACATTGAGATTTGCAACAGCACCCGGCAACAATTCTAATAACCAACAGCAGCAACATCAACGTATTTTGCAAATACAGCAACAGCAGCAAGCAACGGCGTTAAATAGTTCCTACAATAATAACAGTTCAGTGAGTAGCAGTAATCCAGGAATAAGGGCAGGACTTCCTGCTAACACCAACGTTAATCTGACACCAACACCAACTGGCTCTTCATTGGCAGCATATAGCAGCTCTCCAACGGCGCAGTCACCAAATCAATCGCCGTTAAGTAAACGCATCAAGCTAGAGCTTCCGGACGGCAGTAGTGCGGGGTCAACGTCCCTGCCTACCATTGCCGTTCCCTCTATTCCAAGTGATTTCAGCGCTCTGAAGAAACGAATTTTGGAACACAAATATTCTCGCATAAGAAGCTTAAAGGAAAAGTATGTTTTTAAAGTTTTATAAATTAAGTTATAGATATTAAAAATAATTCAATTTTTAACAGATACTCTGAAAATGTTGCCGAATTATTTTATCTACAAAGCGGTGGTAATATGATGGACTATCCCACGTGGAGAAAGAAACCACCAAGCCCGCAGTTTATTAGCTTTAGCAATGCATATCGGTTAGATCAATTAGTCAGCGAGGAGACTAAAACGGTGAGTTCTTTTTTTTTATATAACTACATAAAAAATGCATTAAAATAAGAACATTATGTAGCCATATTGTCCAAATGATGATAAAATGTCACTGAAAGACTTTTTGAAACTATTTTTGTTTCAATCGGTTTTAAAAAGGATGTTCGCATTTGCGAGGCATTTGGCTGATGGACAACTTCATTATAATAAACATTATTCATGTCTAACATGTTAAAACTTTAAGCTTCAGACTAGAATATCTTGTTCTGCTCGTTTGCTCAACCATGAATTTTTGCTGAATTTATTTTTAAGCTTATTAAGCAGCGGCGGCGATTCATTCACACAAGTTCAAAATTATTGATATAAAAATAAACTAAAACAGCGTGTTTCACCTTGAAGTAACAATTCACACCAATTTTAGAAACAATGATTTCACCGCTAACCCAAAATGTTAAATAAGCTAAGGTAGAAGTGGTTGCCCGGGAAAACCGACTCAATTAAAAATAAATAAAAATAAATTTGATGGCACAACAGCTCATGAAGAACTAGGGGCTAGTGACTTACAACTCTCAACCATTCCTGTGTGCGTGTCTGCAGGAATGGAGGGGACCTACAGTTTATTGCCGAATCCGAACGGCTAACGAGCGGCACTTTTCTGTGGCAGGAGATACTCTTGGAGGATTTGTCAATTCCTCGCAAGAGGCAGTAGCCGTTTTTTCTTTTAAATAAATAGGTGGCGAGGCTTGGGATCGAACCTTAGACCTCCGGCATGACAGTCCATCGCACTAACAATCACGCCACGGCTACTACAATTCCTTCTTTTAATTTCTTTTAATTTAAAGCTCTTTTGAAAAAATCGAGATATTTACTGATCATAAGGGCGCCGCCGGTTAATCCTTTTTAACAGAAAAAACTAAAAATAATTACAAGAAAAAATCCAATAATTCATTATATTCCTTAAATTAATCGATGAAAATTGTTTTAAATTTGTTTTTCTTTTAATATTGTTTCAGCTTCAGAATACGCAATCTCAAAACATAGGTCAGCAGGGCGCTTCATCAGTAACACTTCCATCGTTGATAACACCATCCACCGCATCCTCGCCATCAACATCAGTAGTATCAACAGTAGCAACTAGTTTCCCACAAGGAGCCGAAATAAAAATTCCTGCTGTCGGAGCAACACCAGTGGCAGTTTCAACCACACTGCCAGCAGCGGTGGTTCAGTTGACGCAGCAAGGTAATTTTTGTTTTCTCATAATTCATTTTCTAAAATTTCTGTTACAATTATAATTTAATTTTCTTAAAATTAAACAAAACGTTATTCTTCTTAACGAAACCAATTAAATACGTATGGACGAACATACATTATGTGTTATAATCTAAATTGCACTGAATTTTAAATGTTTTGTGTTTTTATTTTCTAAGAATTTTGATTGATTTTTTTTTTTTCTTATAATCCTCGTTTTTTGGCTGTAAATATTAAAAACTTTGTACTTGTATATTTAATTAATATAATCTAGTTAAAGATGTCTAAGTCTGTATCCATATCACAATAATCTCAGTGCATTTTTAACGAAAGAAAATATAATCAAAATTCAGTTTGATTTCATATCCCTTCCCACATAACAAAAAAAAAAAAAAAAAAACTTAAAATTGGTTTCAAAATTAGAAAAAGAAAAAAAACTTCAAGAATTTGTTTTATGTTTTATATTTTATTTAAAAATCATTTTATATAACAAAATCCTACGACGAACGTATAATTTTTTTAAGATCAACAAAAACAACATCAACAGAAAACTACAAACAAAATTGTTATTGGATTAAATATTTTTCCCATAGGTCACATACCCGGTAGACCTTTAGGAGGTCGTCACGGGATGGTCTTTGGTCAAATTCACATCCCACCTGCTGTAGGAAACTCTTCCGTACCTCTTGTACCAGGTGCCTAATCAAACGATCATTCTCTCTTTTTTTTTTTTGTTTTAATTTTAATTTTTCTTAGTTATTTCGTTTTCAATATTATTTAATTAGAGTCGATGATAATATAAGCAAAAAACAAATTAATTTAATTGGATATGCGAAAAAATCGAATTTTTAATTTGGTCCTCCATTTTTATATTTTATAATTAACAATAAATTCTTCATTTTCTTATTAGTGAGTTGAGATTATTTTTTGCAGTTGGAAAACTCAGAAGCTTTCTCCCGTTGTTTTTTTTTTTTTTTTTTTTTTTTTTTTTGAATTTGTAGAAATTGACAATTTTTTTAGTTTTGCTTAGGAATGTTTTATTTTATATAAATACATTATAATGCATGTGATGATGGTAAAAAAAAAATCAACAAAAATTAATTATTTCAAATGTTTTTTGAAAATAGCCAATTGAAATTAGATTGGGTATATTTAATGTTTGTATGTAGTATTTAAGGTTGTTAATAAGTTATCTAAAAATGCTTAATGGTTAATATTTATAGTACAGAAGATATGGGAGATAGATATGTGTTTCTTGAGGGCTTCGGCCACTTCGAAGAAAGAAATTGGTATTTATCTAGGCTTAGTCATTTTATAGCTGAAGGTTTAGCCATCAGTAATATTTTTTCGAGACATATCCGAGCAAAGTTGCTTTGTTTTAAGAAATACGCTTAGTACGTTTATGAAAGTGGTAATTTTGACATTATACAAAAATATCAACCAGATTTTCGATATAAAACACAATTTTCAAGTATTCATCAATATTTATCTTCTCGCTTCAAAGTAGACCCCTGATTTAATACATTTGTTTTTTTTCCATTCTTGTGTGTGTTGATATTCTATTGTACCTATTTTTTTTTAATCAAAAATAATAATAATTTTTGATATGTAATATTATTTCGAATTTTGATCGAAATCAGTTAAACCCTTAACGAGAAAGTCAAAAAAAAAAACTTGTACTAGCAATAATGTTTTTAAATAGTGTTACTTTTGGATTATTATAAATGAGCATAACAACTGATGTAAAATTTTTTGTCAAATCAATAATAAATCAATAATCCGGGCAAGGGCACTCTGTGTTACAAGAAATCATAAGTATTGTAAAACAATTTGTAACCTTGCTAAATAAAATACAGCACGAAATCTTAAATTTTCTCTAAAATTGTTGGGATTTATTATGAAAATAGTGCAACATCTATAAATGTAATAATAAATGTTTTGTAAAAGCTTGTGGACGCTTGTGTCCTCTCGAATCCACGTATCTACCCTTTGAACATAAATAGTGCCAGTTTTGGATTATTATAAATGTACATTAACAACTGATGAATAATTTATGTCAAATCAATAATCAGGGCAAGGGCACTCTGTGTTACAAGAAATTATTAGTATTGTAAAACAATTTGTAACCTTGCTAAATAAAATACAGCACGAAATCTTAAATTTTCTCTAAAATCATTGGGATTTATTATGAAAATAGTGCAACATCTATAAATATTATAATAAATGTTTTTTAACTCGCCAATCTGACAATATCTTCTTGTACGCTTTCTTGTTCATTTTTCCAACAACTCGAGTCAAAACGCCCACTCCAATTGAAGATAAACATCCCCAGACCATCACAGAACCACTTCCATGCTTGACGGTAAGAACCATAGAGTCGGAAAGCATCTTCTTTTTCAGCGCTGCTTCGAACGAAAACCCTTTGTTTTGTGCCAAATACCTCGAACTTAGATTCATCGCTCCATAAAAGTCTGGTAAAATCTTCATTCGTCCAGTCTCTATGTATTTTGGCCCACTCTAACCGTTTCACCTTTTTGGTCGAAGAAGTGGTTTTCGAACAGCAACTCGTCCATATAGTCCAGCATCTCTTAGCCTACATTTGAGCGTCTTCAAGGACAGCGGCTTATCCCGTATTGTATTTATATTTATTTCGGCACGTATTTCCGGTGCTGTTTTTCGCCAGCTTCCTTTGCTTGTTGTTACTATTAGCAGATCCTCGTGTTAAGCTGTAGATCAAGGCCACCCTGGGCGTTGTTTATCCTCAAGAAGTCTGGGTTGAGCGTGCCGCTTAATAGCGCGTTGAACTCAGCCCTTCGATTTCTTCAACTGCAAAGCAACTTCCCGCTGCGATCTGCCCTCTTTAATAATATAAAATTAAAATATAATTTTTAGATTCTAGATATTCTGTAAGACCTATGGAAAAACTCTCCAATCTGAAAGATAATAATGTAGTCGATAAGTAAAGCAAATTAAAAAAAGGTAAAATAACTTAAATTTCAACCTATGTTTAAAATGACTTGTTGTTTTTTGCTGTAATCAAAAAAAGATTTGGTAATCTGGGCCTGGGGTGCCAGTACGAAACTTGATTTAATCGAGAACAATTGGTCGACGTTTTAACTCGAAATTGCAGCATGTAACTTAATAATTGTGAATAGTACTAAAATAAAAAGTTAGCTAAAAGTTAATTAAAAATGCTTTCCGATTTCGTAAATGTGAGGTTCTTTTATGTTAATATCAATCAGCCCTGTCGAGGTATCCGTTCGGAAGAAATTCCGATCGTAACTTAGATAGCGTTCTAGATATCCGTTTCGGAACAAAAGTAATTGAAGCATACAATCGCGTTCATTTGACATATGTATGTAAGTATGGGTCAGCTTCAGCTGTTATTATGTTTCCTAAGCGAAAAAATTCTCTCTGAGAAATTGTTGGAGAATTTATAGATTTGTTTGCAAATAAATGAAAATAGTGTTGCTTTAGTTTTGGAAGCCGAAGGGTTAAATATAAGGACTAGACAGGACAGAAATAGGAAAGACTAGTTTTAAGAGATCACTCGAATATAAAAAAAAAACTTTAACAAATCTGAGAAAATTTTCTTCCGAACGGATACCTCGATAGGGCTGAATACCAACATTTTGTGAGATAATAGCAATCTATTAGAGTGGAAAGTTGTAGGTAGATGGATACTCGTATTCATTTTGTTCAGAAGTTTTAAAATTATTTTTCAGAAAATAAATGATTTCCAGATTCCTTTGGCAAAATCATGATGGTCACTCACAAAACCTTTTTTTTATTTTTTTATTTTTTACATTTTTCGTTCGTTTTACATTTTTTTGTTTTAATCGTCATTTTCCAGTTTGTGTGCTGCCGTGCCGCACACAACTACAGTCTGACACACTCGATTAAATCAAATTAGATTCTGCCAAATATCAATATCGACTCGATTTTTTGAACAGGCGGATTCGGGTGGTTTTTCAAAAATTCTTGTTCAACCTCCTCTCTCCAAAATAAAATCAAGTTACTTACTTTACTTATAAATATGAAATAGAAAAAATACAGACATATACATAAATGTATTATGTAGATCACATATAACGCCTTTCCACACTCCCACAAAAAAAAAAATTTAATATTCAGAAATGTCACCACATCATCACGCGTTTTTGGTTTGAACTTTTAATTTTGCCTAAACAGTTTATGTACTTCGTATTTTTTTTTGTTTGGTTTAAATTATAAAAAAATTCAAGGAATGCTTTTTCACTTATAACATTTTTCCAAAACGAAAGGCTGACAGGAGTTTTTCTATAAAACAAATTATTACCGCATGATTGTCGTTGTTGTGATAAAACTTAAGAAAACATATTGTCTTGATTTGTCTTCAAAACTGCAAACAATTTTATTTATTTAATTTATTTTTTTTTTTTTTGAAAGGTGGAACCCCACTTGTACCTAGTGTATCTGCTGGTAGTTCAAGTGTATCCGAGAAACGTAGATCAATATCAAATGCTGGTCCTGCTACAGCTATCTCTCCATTGCCAACAACATCACCCGCCTCTGCACCATCAACAGTATCATCTGCACCATCAACATCGGTTCTTGCAACCTCAGTTGCAGCGGCCTCTACCGCTACAAACAATGATGCAGCAACATCCGCTGCAACAGGTGCAGCGGGAGTTTCGCATGCACAAAATTCACCCGCACCACCCACGACACCTAACGCAACGTCGGGCAATGGAGCTGGCCAAGAATTCTCCTTCAAAGCTAAACAAGAGGTGTACGTGATGCAGCGAATATCTGAATTACAAAGAGAGGGACTATGGACTGAAAAACGCTTGCCAAAACTTCAAGAGCCCAGTCGGCCCAAAGCTCACTGGGATTACTTGCTGGAAGAAATGGTATGGCTGGCCGCTGATTTCGCTCAGGAGCGTAAATGGAAGAAGAATGCGGCAAAAAAATGTGCCAAAATGGTGCAGAAATACTTCCAAGACAAAGCGAATGCAGCGCAAAAGGCCGAAAAAGCCCACGAATTGCATCTGAAGCGAGTGGCCGCATTTATATCCAAAGAGGTCAAGATGTTTTGGTCAAATGTTGAAAAGCTTGTAGAATACAAGCATCACACAAAACTTGAGGAAAAGCGGAAAAAGGCCCTGGATCAGCATTTAAGTTTTATTGTCGATCAAACAGAAAAATTCTCTCAGCAGTTGGCAGTTGGTATGAACAAGAGTGTAATGGAAACCAGTGCAGCGCCCAGCATTAATTCCAGTCGAATATCGTCGCCGAAACGGGAAGCTGCATCTGATGGTAAGTTATTTATATAAAATATTTTGTCTAAATTTAAATGAGAATGATGATAAAACGTCACTGATCGGTTGGTTGGATCTATATTTGAGAAAACCTGACTGTATAAGGATGTTCGCTTTTGCGAGGCATTTGTCTGATTTAAAAGTATTATGTTATGATAGGATTCTGTTCAATTATGATACTACAACAATCAAGGTTTGTTTTACAGATGAATTCCGGCCAAGTGAAGAAGGATCTGAGGATGACGAAGAGACCATCGCGAAGGCTGAAGAAGAAGCTGCAGATGTAAATGAAGAAGTGGCAGCCTTAGAGAAAGAATCCCAAATGGATTTGGATGATTTCTTGAAAGGTCTGCCCAAGGATTATCTTCAGAATCGTGATAAAATTGTTCTTGAAGAAAGCAAGAAGGAAAACGAAGAGGGTGAAGATGACGAAGATGACCAAGAATTCCAAGCTCATGATGAGCCTAGCGAAGACGATGAGAATACCATAAGCAAGCAGGAGGCTGACGAAGAAGGTGTCGATCATAAAAAAGAATTGGATGAATTGGAAGTGAGTTTGTTTTATTGTTGTTGTATAGAGAAAACATATCACTAACGCTTAATTGTTATTTTTATTTCAGGCTGACAACGAAATGAGCGTAGAGAAGCTTTTAGAAAAATACAAATCTGGGAAGATGGATTCTACTTCAAAAATGGAGTTGGACTCTGATGACGATGAACAAAGTAGGGATATCCTTTTGTTTTCATGTAATTTTTTATTCTAAACTTCTTTATTTAATTAGTTGCTGATTCAGATGATGTCGAAACGGAAGAATCTGAAGATGAAACAATGGCTGATGAAACAGCAGAATCATCAGCGTCTGAAGATAACGAACAGGACGGCTTGAAAAGCTTAATTGAAGATGTAAGTACTTTTTTGTAATCATAAGTAAAACAATAAGACAAAGAATATAGATCTACAAAGTAACCGTAGATCACTAAATTTTGATCCGTATTTAATCAGAGTATTTTTCTAATTTAATTTTGCTTTTAAATAATTTGAAATTATTTAGTGTTGTAGTAATCGTACATATGATGATAAAAATGTCACTGAATGTTGGACCCAATCTATTTTTGAGAGGGCTCGACTAACAAGGATGTTCGCTTTTGCGAGGCATTTGTCTGATGTATTGATAAACAAAACAAAAAAACAATTCGTGTCATTTATAAAGAAAAAACGTAAGTCGTTTATACATAAAATGAAATGAAGTCCAAATAGGGTTCCTAAATCAAAACATAAGTCAACCTTTTTGCCTCGCACTTTTTCAAAATTTTCAATGACAATAAGTGTTTTTGAAGATTCTTCCTAAAGTGTGCTAGAATAATTCATTTCGATGTCTGCCAAATGAGTGTTTACAATCAAGAAACCTACTCATTCTAGATCGTTGATTACAAGCTTTTTTGATCAAAAGTTACTACTGTGTGCGATTTTTTTATCAAAACACAAGCTGCTTTCTGTTAACTGGACATCGAACCGAATCGTATAAATAAGTCACCATTGACCGTGCACTTTTCCAAAATTTTCTCAGACAATACGTGTTTTTGAAGATTCTTTCTAAACTGTGCTAGATTAATTTATTTCGATGTCTGCCAAATGAGTGTTTACAATCAAGAAACCTACTCATTCTAGATCGTTGATAACAAGCTATTCTAATCACAAGTTACTACTGTGTGCGATTTTTTATCAAAACACAAGCTGCTTTCTGTTAACTGGACATCGAACCGAATCGTATAAATAAGTCACCATTGACCGTGCACTTTTCCAAAATTTTCTCAGACAATACGTGTTTTTGAAGATTCTTTCTAAACTGTGCTAGATTAATTAATTTCGATGTCTGCCAAATGAGTGTTTACAATCAAGAAACCTACTCATTCTAGATCGTTGATTACAAGCTTTTTTGATCACAAGTTACTACTGTGTGCGATTTTTTTAATCAAAACACAATTTGCTTTCTGTAAACCGGACATCGAACCGAAACGTATATAAGTCACCGTTGGCCTTGCACTTTTCCAAAATTTTCAATGACAATCCGTGTTTTTGAAGATTCTTTCTAAACTGTGCTAGATTAATTTATTTCGATGTATGCCAAATGAGTGTTTACAATCAAGAAACCTACTCATTCTAGATCGTTGATTACAAGTCTCCTTTATTTGAGATCCTTATAAGAATAGTCTTGAAATTTTTCTGACAATGCGTGTTTTTGAATGATTTGAGTTGTTTTTGTGTTATATTAATCGTGCATATGATGATAAAAATGTCACTGAATGTTGGGCTCAATCTATTTTTGAGAGAACTCGACTAACAAGGATGTTCGCTTTTGCGAGGCATTTGTCTGATGTATTGATAAACAAAAAAACCAATTCGTGTCATTTATAGAGAAACGTAAGTCGTTTATACATAAAATGAAATGAAGTCGAAATAGGGTTCCTAAATCAAAACATAAGTCAACCTTTTTGCCTCGCACTTTTCCAAAATTTTCTCAGACAATACGTGTTTTTGAAGATTCTTCCAAAACTGTGCTAGATTAATTTATTTCGATGTCTGCCAAATGAGTGTTTACAATTAAGAAACCTACTCATTCTAGATCGTTGATTACAAGCTTTTTTGCGATTTTTTTTAATCAAAACGAAAGCTGCTTTTTGTAAACCGGACATCGAACCGAAACGTATATAAGTCACCGTTGGCCTTGCACTTTTCCAAAATTTTCAATGACAATCCGTGTTTTTGAAGATTCTTTCTAAACTGTGCTAGATTAATTTATTTCGATGTATGCCAAATGAGTGTTTACAATCAAGAAACCTACTCATTCTAGATCGTTGATTACAAGTCTCCTTTATTTGAGATCCTTATAAGAATAGTCTCGTAATTTTTCTAACAATGCGTGTTTTTGAATGATTTGAGTTGTTTTTGTGTCATATTAATCGTGCATATGATGATAAAAATGTCACTGAATGTTGGGCTCAATCTATTTTTGAGAGGGCTCGACTAACAATGATGTTCGCTTTTGCGAGGCATTTGTCTGATGTATTGATAAACAAAAAAACCAATTCGTGTCATTTATAAAGAAACGTAAGTCGTTTATAAAATAAAATGAAGTCGAAATAGGGTTCCGAAATCATAACATAAATACATATGTATTTCAACCTTTTTGTCTCGCACTTTTCCAAAATTTTCAATGACAATACGTGTTTTTGAGGATTCTTCTTAAACTGTGCTAGAATAATTCATTTCGATGTCTGCCAAATGAGTGTTTACAATCAAGAAACCTACTCATTCTAGATCGTTGATAACAAGCTTTTCTAATCACAAGTTACTACTGTGTGCGATTTTTTATCAAAACACAAGCTGCTTTCTGTTAACTGGACATCGAACCGAATCGTATAAATAAGTCACCATTGACCGTGCACTTTTCCAAAATTTTCTCAGACAATACGTGTTTTTGAAGATTCTTTCTAAACTGTGCTAAATTAATTTATTTCGATGTCTGCCAAATGAGTGTTTACAATCAAGAAACCTACTCATTCTAGATCGTTGATAACAAACTATTCTAATCACAAGTTACTACTGTGTGCGATTTTTTATCAAAACACAAGCTGCTTTCTGTTAACTGGACATCGAACCGAATCGTATAAATAAGTCACCATTGACCGTGCACTTTTCCAAAATTTTCTCAGACAATACGTGTTTTTGAAGATTCTTTCTAAACTGTGCTAGATTAATTTATTTCGATGTCTGCCAAATGAGTGTTTACAATCAAGAAACCTACTCATTCTAGAGCGTTGATTACAAGTCTCCTTTATGCGAGATCCCTATAAAAACAGGCCCGCACTTTCTCTGACAATGCGTGTTTTTGAATAATTTGAATTGTTTTTGTGTTATTTTAATCGTGCATATGATGATAAAAATGTCACTGAATGTTGGGCTCAATCTATTTTTGAGAGGGCTCGACTAACAAGGATGTTCGCTTTTGCGAGGCATTTGTCTGATGTATTGATAAACAAAAAAAAACCAATTCGTGTCATTTATAAAGAAACGTAAGTCGTTTATAAAATAAAATGAAGTCGCAATAGGGTTCCGAAATCATAACATAAATACATATGTATGTCAACCTTTTTGTCTCGCACTTTTCCAAAATTTTCAATGACAATACGTGTTTTTGAAGATTCTTTCTAAACTGTGCTAGATTAATTTATTTCGATGTATGCCAAATGAGTGTTTACAATCAAGAAACCTACTCATTCTAGATCGTTGATTACAAGTCTCCTTTATTTGAGATCCTTATAAGAATAGTCTCGTAATTTTCCTGACAATGCGTATTTTTGAATGATTTGAGTTGTTTTTGTGTTATATTAATCATGCATATGATGATAAAAATGTCACTGAATGTTGGGCTCAATCTATTTTTGAGAGAACTCGACTAACAAGGATGTTCGCTTTTGCGAGGCATTTGTCTGATGTATTGATAAACAAAAAAACCAATTCGTGTCATTTATAAAGAAACGTAAGTCGTTTATAAAATAAAATGAAGTCGAAATAGGGTTCCGAAATCATAACATAAATACATATGTATTTCAACCTTTTTGTCTCGCACTTTTCCAAAATTTTCAATGACAATACGTGTTTTTGAAGATTCTTCTTAAACTGTGCTAGAATAATTCATTTCGATGTCTGCCAAATGAGTGTTTACAATCAAGAAACCTACTCATTCTAGATCGTTGATTACAAACTATTATAATCACAAGTTACTACTGTGTTCGATTTTTGACATGGATTGCTTGTCTTTCTCGGACGGTTGGGTGTGATGTAGCGAAAAGAGGACCGTCACGAAAACATGTACCGCTCGCGCCCTACTGCTAAGTGACTGTTTGCACTACAGACATCCTAGATATACCAATCGATAGATAAAGATTGCGCAAAGATTATAGAGGAATTGTTTTATAGCTATCGCCTCATAGTTTCAGGTGATGAGTCATCGCGTTTGGGGTAAATTGCAGCAAAATTAGGAGCACTCAAATTAATTTGAGCTGAATTTCTTCGGATATAAAAGTGCCACTGACGTCATTGATATCTCATTCGAAAGGGTTTGAAAAAGCGCATCCCTACGTGTTTTTCCCATACCGTTAATTCACGTTATAGCACATAAGACATGTAATCCATGTTCGGTAGGTGCCACAAGGGCGATCTACCAAGGGTATTTTTTTTATCAAAACACAAGCTGCTTTCTGTTAACTGGACATCGAACCGAATCGTTTAAATAAGTCACCATTGACCTTGCACTTTTCCAAAATTTTCTCAGACAATACGTGTTTTTGAAGATTCTTTTAAACTGTGCTAGATTAATTAATTAATTTCGATGTCTGCCAAATGAGTGTTTACAATCAAGAAACCTACTCATTCTAGATCATTGATTACAAGCTTTTTTTGATCAGAGCTTACTTCTGTGTGCGAAACGAAACGGTCATCAAACGGATGTTAGAAATGAGGAGGCTTATCTCATTGAATTAAAATCCAACACATGACAAAAAATCTTAACTTTCTTCAAATCGCACTAAAATCAGTTGTTATTCTCATTCCATAGAATGATAACTACGCTTGGGTGCTGAAAATAATAATCTAAGATATTTCTTAATGGTTAATTGTATGAATGTGCAAATATGTTTTGCGGATTTGTAACATCGTTAAGAAACAAATCAACTCAATTGGTTATAAATATTTTTGGTTTATGTGACTTATAATATTTAGTTTAAATTTTGTGTACTCTATTTCATTGATTATTTTTTTTTCTAAACAATCAAACTGCCACGCAATTGAATAGTGAGCAACGCTCACTCAAATAGTTAATTTAATCAATCTGTGAAAATAAGTTCTTTGATATTTCTTGAAAAACTGCACTAAAATCAGTTGTTATTCTTATTCAATAGAATGATAACTACGCTTGGGTGCTGATAACAATGGTCCTTGTGATATTTCTTAATGGCTAATTTAATGAATGTGCGATGTTTTTTGCGGATTTGTAACACTGTTAAGAAACAAAAATAATTTTAAAAATATTGATTGCTGATGGCACAAAAACTTTTTTATTTCCTTCATATGTTAATAGTATTAATTTTTTATGTTGATTCATTTGTTTTTGTTAATTTCGATTGCAGACTGAAAACAAAGACGATATTTTCAAAGATGCAGCTGCTCTAGCCGAGAGTATACAACCGAAAGGTAATACTTTGTCTTCCACAAATGTTGTGACACCGGTGCCGTTCCTTTTAAAACATTCCCTGCGAGAGTATCAAGTAAGTTCATCTATTTATCTTGATTTTGTCCTTCTGAAATTAAATTTATAATTTTTCTTACAACAGCACATTGGCCTAGATTGGTTAGTTACAATGCACGATCGCAAATTGAATGGCATTCTTGCCGATGAAATGGGTCTTGGCAAAACAATACAAACCATAGCTTTGCTTGCCCATTTGGCATGCGTCAAAGGTAATTGGGGACCACATTTGATTGTTGTACCCTCATCTGTGATGTTAAATTGGGAAATGGAATTCAAAAAATGGTGTCCAGGATTCAAAATTCTCACCTACTATGGTGCACAAAAGGAACGCAAATTAAAACGTGTTGGCTGGACAAAGCCAAATGCTTTTCATGTGTGTATCACTTCGTATAAGTTGGTTGTACAAGATCAACAAAGTTTTCGCAGGAAGAAATGGAAATACTTGATTTTGGATGAGGCACAAAACATAAAGAATTTCAAGTCACAAAGATGGCAGCTGCTATTGAATTTTTCTACTGAAAGGTGGGTGTATTTTTTTTTTGATTGCGCCTTCGCTTCGATAACAATTTCTAATGTTTCTCTTGTTTTTTTTTTTTTTTTTCAGGCGTCTCCTACTAACTGGAACACCATTGCAAAACGATTTGATGGAATTATGGTCATTAATGCATTTTTTAATGCCATATGTTTTCCAATCACATCGTGAATTCAAAGAATGGTTTTCAAATCCCATGACAGGAATGATCGAAGGAAATTGTGAATACAACGAGACTTTGATTAGCCGTTTGCATAAGGTAAACACTGCATACATTTTTTTTATTTTTTTAGAGGGTGGTTTATAGACAACATATAATATGATGATAAAATGTCACTGAACGTTGAACTTAATCTATTTTTGAGAGAGTTCGATTTAAATAGGATGTTCGCTTTCGCGAGGCATTTGTCTGATGTATCTATGTAGAAAATTGTATGGTTTTGTCACCTTGAATGTCTTATATTTTTCAAGAGTTCAATCAAATTTTGAAATTGTCAGCAATGACTTGCCATAATTATGCAAGTCATTGCTCAATTTTTGTTTTGCACTTCAATCTTCTGCCATTTAAAAATGGACCGAAATTCGGGTGCGCTGGTGGGAGAATACGTAAATTTTTTGTTTCTCCTTTATACTTTGAGGAAAAATATAATCCATAGTCCTCTAACAAAATCTTTTATGGTGTTAAAACTAATTTTAACCATGACTGTACCTATAGACTGAATTTTGGCGTTATAGATTTTCATTTTTTGAAAACTCTGAAAAACAAAATGACGTGCAACAGATTTAGAAAAAAAATGCTTAAATGCTTGATTAGACAGAATGGAAGGATAGGCTGTGTGGACTGATAATTTTTGGTATTATAAAATTTCACGGGGTTCAATCCAGTCTTTCTAAATTGTAAAGCAAAATCAGTAATAATTCTAGTTTTCCAGCAATTCTTCAAAATTTTTGACATTAAAGTTGGCAAAACAAACCAAAAATTAAGTGTTCTCTTCGAATTATTCTTTTTTTCAAAATACAAACAATATAAGATGATTTTTTTTTTACTTGCAGGTAATTCGTCCATTTCTTCTTCGCCGGTTGAAAAAAGAAGTCGAAAAGCAAATGCCGAAAAAATACGAACACGTTGTTATGTGTCGACTATCGAACAGGCAGCGGTATTTGTATGAAGACTTCATGAGTCGCGCAAAGTGAGTTTGTATTTTGATTTTGTATTGTCTTCTATTTTACAATGTTCACTGTCTTTAATAAAATACGAATTTACCACTTAGAGCTATTATATTTGCCTCTTTATAATTCTCATTTGCAGAACACGTGAAACTCTGTCGACGGGTAATTTCCTTAGTGTGATTAATGTTCTAATGCAACTGCGAAAGGTGTGTAATCATCCAAATCTATTTGAAGTTAGACCAACGATATCACCCTTTCATATGGAAGGAATAACTTATGCAGCTCCAAATCTTGCATATGGTATCATGGACTATGATCCATTTACTGTAAGTTTACAAGAACAAAATAAAAAAAAAAAAAAATAGTAGTCACCTAACTAAGTTCATTTTTTTTTCTAGCAAATTGATTTGAATTCCGTAAATCTTATGTTAATCAATTTGGAGATTACACTTACTGCGTATGTGTCACATAAAGTAAGATTACTTGCACCCCAAAGGAAGCTTATCGAAGAAGTCGATCAATTACCCGAACCACCACCACGTTGTCCTACAGGAAAATATAAATTCCATATTCGAATACGTGATACTAATGTGCAACAGAATATAACCACGCACAGCAGTAATAGTGGTTGCGTTAAAGTGGGCACAAGTCCAGCTATGAAGACTGAAGGAAACAAACTAGTACCAGTTTGTAATTTAGAAAATAAATTAAAGAAAACCAATAGTATTAATCCAACTTATCCGATAAAATTGTCAACGTCCGAAAGTGGTAATCAGGCATTAGCAGCAACTACAGTGGTGACATCATCAGCGGGCAGAATGGTTAACCCATTACTTCGTCCGTTGAATGGAAGTGCCACCACCACTGGGACCACTGCGACAGGAGCGACACAAATAGCTAAAATCGTTCAAATGAAAGGCGGCAAACAACATTTTGTGTTGACGCCAGCCGTAGGAGGTAGTGGTCATAGAATAACGCTAGTGTGTAAGACGGGAAACAACCTGGTGACGACGGGTAATGTGATATCATGTGGGAAACCACTGACAACAGCAGTAAGTGCAGTAACAACGAACAATTTGGTGGCGCGACCAGCAATGGCAGCCACTAGTGTGGTCTCAAAAATGACCACAACAATGACGACGGCAGCTCCATCTTCGGTTAGCGGGGCATTAGACTCAGGACTGGTTAAAGCGCTGGCGCAGCAAGTCAAAACCACAGCCCATTCTGCGTTGCTTAAGAGCGCCGCAGCTGCGGGAATTGAAAAAATGGAGGTTGACGAAGAAGATGGCGAAGAAAATGATCCAGCTTTCGACATGGCATCAATAAAACAAATCCTAAAAGAACGGCGACAGAGTCGCTTGAATTTGATGGCTCGGATAAATCATCGCCGTTGTGATGCGACTCCTATTTACGGAGAGGATTGCAGGCAAACGATATCACATGCAAGACAACCCATTAGAAAGGCGGACTTCAGCACGTGGCAAACAAGCAGCTTTGCGAATTGCCAGACCGCAATGAGCAGACGTGACAGTTGGACTCTTACCAAGATAATAAAGTCGTATGTGGACAGAACACAAGATCTCTTGACTATGTTCAGTAACTTTGTAATATTTGTGCCGCCCGTATCGTCTCCGCTGCCACAATTGCATGTTCATCATATGCATCCGTCTACGATCAACGCAGATCGTATACGCGATCAGAAGATCGTGCAAGAAATGTCACCTAAATTGTCACTCCTGCATCCAATTATTTCAGCGATGAACACACAGTTTCCGGATCCTCGGCTGATTCAATACGATTGTGGAAAGTTACAAACTTTGGACCGTCTCCTGCGTACTCTTAAATCTGGTCAACATCGTGTGCTCATATTCACTCAGATGACCAAGATGCTGGATGTTCTCGAAGCGTTTTTGACGCATCACGGTCACATTTATTTGCGGCTAGATGGGTCGACGCGAGTCGAACAGCGACAAATTCTCATGGAGCGTTTCAATGGCGACAAGAGAATATTTGTGTTTATTCTTTCAACGCGTAGCGGTGGTGTTGGTATCAACTTAACCGGCGCTGATACTGTGATATTTTACGATTCCGATTGGAATCCAACAATGGACGCTCAAGCGCAAGATCGTTGTCATCGCATTGGACAAACGCGAGATGTGCACATCTATCGGCTGGTCAGTGAAAAAACTATCGAAGTAAATATTCTCAAGAAGGCCAATCAGAAGCGAATGCTTAGTGATATGGCAATCGAGGGAGGTAATTTTACGACGACATTCTTCAAGAGTACCACCATCAAAGATTTGTTTGACCTTGATCCGACGGAAGGCACTTCAACTAGTGAACCACAGGCGTCGTCATCAAAACACGTCACCGATGGGCAACCTGCTGTTGTAATGCCAATTCAGTCTGATAAGGAGAAACAATCATTGCGAGCATTCGAGACTGCTTTGGCTAATGTGGAAGATGATTTAGATGTTGAAGCAACAAAAATTGCCACCGCGGAAGCTGATGCAGATCTGGAAGAGTTCGACGAAACGATACCTTTGGAAGAAACGGATAAACAGCCGGGACCAGAGATGAGCCGAGCTGACTTGGAAGTTCAGAATCTTGTTAAACAGGTGAGTTGTTTGTCTAAATGTTATTATATTTTTCATTTCGGCACTGGATATTTTGACAAAGCTGTGTTTTGAAGCTTTGAAAGAAATTTTCGGTGCCAAAAAAAAAATAGGCGTACAGACATAGTTCAATTTTATCTATTCTTGGATTATATCACTCATCGTCTTACAATACTCTTTAACTGATATATTTATTTATTTAAATTGCAATTTCTTAATTTAGTACATTAAACGTATTATTAATTATTGGTTTTAGTCATCTCCATGTCTAATTATTTTCATAATTCATTCACAATTTTAATTCTCAAGTTCTAAAAATATACAAAAAAAAAATTCTTATAAATTCGCAAAAAACAAAATCTAGATTTGGCCCTAAAATTCTTGAATGGTGTTTGCGATTGTAGCTCTACCACAATTTTTAGGGCCCATATTAAAATATGACGTTCAGACATAGTTCAATGTGTTCTCTAGTTGGATTGTATCACTCATCGTCAAACAAATATATTTGTTTTAACTAAAAAACAGTCCGTTAAAGAAAACTAAACTACAATTTGAACTTTGAAATACAGTAATGATTTCGGCCTTCCACTTTACATCTAATTATTCCCACCATAGTGTAGCCCTCTTCAAGTTAACTTCTTCGTAGATGGACGTTATTAATTTATAAGTGTCGAAAAATATTCGACTTGTCAACCATAGCATAGCAACGGCCCTAAAATTCTTGAGTGATGCTTGCAATTGTAGCTTTGCCAAAAATTCTAGGGCTCATATTAAAATGTGACGTTCAGACATAGTTCAATGTGTTTTCTAGTTGGATTATATCACTCATCGTCAAACAATTTATACCTAAACACCTACAAGATTTATATTGATTTTTTTTTGAATAAAATTTTGTTTCTCTACTTTTAGTTAAGTCCAATTGAACGATATGCAATGCGGTTTGTCGAAGCAACTGGTGGTGCGTGGACAGCTGAACAATTGCGAGCTGCCGAAGCTGAAATCGAAGCCCAAAAACGTGAATGGGAAGCCAATAGATTGGCTGCATTACAAAAAGAAGAAGAAATGCTTAAGGCAGAAGCTGAAGCTGATGAAGTCCTCACATATAGTCGGAAGGATGCAAAGAATCAGGTTAATAATCGTAATAATAGAAATAATAAAAATAATAAAAATAAAAAATCCCTTCAATCTAACAAGAAGAAGCCAACAATAAATAAGAGAACAATTAATAATGCCCGACGAGGCAGAGATCTTCAAAAGAGTAGGGTAAATAGAAATAGAACTTTACGTAATAGAAATACAAAGAATAGGTCTGCTAAAGCAGATGGAACTAGTATTAGAGCAAGAAGAATATCAGTTAGGAATAATAGGTCTCCGCATGGGAAAAAGACGAAAGCTGGATTTGAAAAGAAACGAAAAACAGTCGAAGAAATAGATGAAGAAGATAATAAAGAAGAGAGTAGTGAAAAAGAAGAAGATGAGGAAGAGGAGAAATCAGAAAAATCAGAAAAATCAGAAAGAGAAGAGGAAGACGACGATGATGAAGAAGACGACGATGATAGAGAAGACATAGAAGATATTGAAGAAATAAAACCACCAACAATGAAGAAAAAGCCACTCAGAATCAAAAGTAATAATCGTAACCAAAAGGTGCTACTCAAAGGCAAAGCTCTGAACTCGAGAAAACTTCGAACAGCCACCGCAATGAATGGGCCTGCCAATAAAAGACAAAAACTTGAACAAACAAAATCCAAAAAATCTATCAGTCGTGGAAAAAATATGAATACAAATAGAAAACGTTTAAGAAGTGGAAAGGCAATCGATAATGCGGTCGATGATGACGATGACGATGACGATGATGATGATGATGAAGAGGGAAATGAAAGTTTTAAAGAAACTGATTTATCAGATGTGAGTTCCGATGAAGAACATGACAACACTTTAGTTCCTGAAGAACTCGATGACGAAAACACAGACAACGACAAAGAAAGTAGTCGAGAAATTGATGAGGAGGAAGATGATGATGAAGATGACGATAATGAAAATAATGAGGAAAGCGGAGATATTGGTAGCGACAGTGATAGTGAAAAGGGTAATCATAGCCCTTCTATGGATGTCGAAGAATGGACTATCGATGCTGTCAATCAGGATACAACTACGACGAATTCCACCTATTATAATGTTTCAGATGAATCGGACACCGATGAAGATGATTCTCAAGACGATGACAAGGGCAATGCTATGTCGACAATTAGGAAAAAAACAAATGTGTTTGAAGAAAATCACGTAGATGTAAACAGTCCTCGGACCCGATCACGGGGTTCAGTTAAAATCAATCTCTGGACTCTTGACGTTAGTCCAATTCTACCAGGGGTAAAACCAACCAACAAAACAAGTCGACTGAAAGAGAATACAAACAATGATTCTAGTGAAAATAACTCCTCACTGCCCCCTCCATCAACACCACCATCATCAACATCGCAGAACAACGAAAGTCCAACTAAATGCAACAAAACTCTTAAACAGGCCAATGATCAAACAAACACTCCGAAAGCTCGAGTAGCTTTTAAGAGGCCATCTCAATGTGGCAGTGCTGGTGGAGGTGGACCTGCTAAATTGAATTCTAGATCCACACTTGATCATTGGTTGCTTAAAAAAAGTCCAAAAGTAGTACTCAAACAAATTGATATGGACACAAAAGTAAGCAATCAACAGAAAGATGACGAAGACTCATCTACTACGGAGCCAACGAGAACTCGTCAAAGTTCAAACGGTCCGTCCTGATCTAAGGCAGGCGTGTCTAATTAGAGACATGAGCAATTAGAAAAGGTTCTCAACGAAGTTTGGGTTCAAAGTTCTGCTGCGCCTCTTCTGCAGCCAGAGAACGCTGACATGTAATATAAACTTCTCTCTACTTCTTCACTCACTGAAAATCAAACTACTACAGTTAAGCAAATTCTGTAAATACAAACACACAAACACACACTTATGTCGTTCGCAAATGATTATATTATTCATTTAATTCCTATGGATTGATAGTTCTTAGAATAAAATAGTTCTTTTTTTTTTATATATATATATTCAGTTTGTAGTTAGCAATAGGAATTCTATATTTAATTCATTAAATCCATAAAAAATCCACACAGAAGTTTGAAATATTTTTAGGCATCATGGCTTCTTCAAAACCTATTTTTTAAAATAAATAAAATTAAAAAAAAAAAGAAAAAAACATCTGTACAAAACTAAACTGTGACCTAGAAATTAGACAAAAAAAAACACAATATTTAAACCGCGGAAACTAATTATAGTTCTTTATTTGTTATTTAATTATAAATTATTTTTTAACTGACTAAATTAAAAAAAAAAGTAAAATTAAAATAACCACATTAAACCATTGAGTAAGAAGGTGAACTAAAAAATAACAAACAAAATTTATTAGTATTAAGCTTAATCTAAAAAATAAATAAATCGCCGTTATTTAAACTAAACAAAAACATCAATAGATGTTTAATAAGTTAATATGTATGGAAATATTATACAATAAAAAAAAAATATATAAAAATATATTTCCTCTGTAAAAAAAAAATCAAACGAAAGAGAAATTAAAGTTGTGTTGTTTTATTTTACAATTTCCTCTAGCTATATCGATTGATTGATTTTTGTTTGTTTTTAATTGTCGATTGTCGATTGTTTCTGCGCATTAATACGACACATAATCTCTGGCGCTTTAAGCATCGTTTGGAAAAGAAAAAAAAAAAAACAAATAAATTCTCCTTGCTGTAGAAAAAAAAAATATCATCGGGCAGGAGAAGTCAATATTAAAATATCTGTTTTGGTGTCTCAAATAAAACTTAAATTTTTTTTAAACATAAATAATGACAATTATTAATAAAAAGAAAATTTAATTAAAGAAATAAAAGAAAACTACATTTCCTGCTACTGTGTTTTAGAATTTATTTTATTTTTTTCATTTATTTATTTCAAATACAATTTAAAAAAAAAAAAATTAATTTGTTCCACAAACAATTTGTCAAGTTTGGTTACTAGAAATGGCAAATGTTTATTGTGTTTTCTTAAGCGGCGGGCACTATTAATACAAAATATTGTTTGATTGCATTTTTTTTTTGTTAAGTAGATATATTTATTATTATTGGGGCACCAAAACAGCCTTATTTCTTTTAGTCTAAATGTTATTTATTACTAAAAAAAAAATATTTGCCATTTTCCAAACGGCCACAGATAATTATATGTCTTTTTTGTTTCTATTTATGTTTTCATTAACATTGATTTTCGACTTTAAAATAAAAACAAAACTAAAAAAAATCAATTAATAATGATATAATTTAGAGAAAAAAGTAAAATTTTATAACACAACTTGATATGAAATAAACACAGGCGCATGGAAAGTAGTTTTGTTTGATGATGTTGGAGATCAAAAAAAGAAAAAAACTTAGCGAATCGAATTATTAAAAAAAAACTTTCGAATCACTCATTTCAAAGTCAAAACTGTAGCGAATTAGAATTACAAACAATAAGGCCGGCCGCACATTAGATGCGTCAACATACGAATTCATATCGTACTTAATCGTGTGAATACTTGTCGCACGAATCGAGTGCGCACACTGAATAAATTTTTTTCCTTCAAATACGCAGTGTCCTGGTGACGCATCGCTTTCGCGAAGTTCTCTTTCCATACATTTCAATGTTTCAACGTACGAACGTGTATAAAAATCCCAACAATTTCGGATTCATTTCGTACGTCGGAAGTAAACGTACGTACACGTATGACTCACTCGCACCCAGTTTGCGCACTCCCATGGTACTTAGAAGGTTGGGATTGTTCGTGCGTGTTTGTACGTATTCGCACAAGTGAAATCCGTACGATAACGCATCCAATGTGCGGCCGGCCTAAAACATGCCTATTAAAAAATCTCCCAATGCGAACTCACTTGAAGATTACATATGTAAGTAGTTGTCATCAATAGTTAAAAAAAAGATACGAGTTGAGTCGAAAGTTCGATTTGCTATACATTTAATCAGGGCTATTTATTCAGAAAAGGCTGACATTTATTTATTTTAAACATTTAAGATTTTTCACTTGGGTACAAATCGTAGAGAGTTGAATAACGTATTTGAGTGCTTTTTGTGCCCTTGTTGGAAATGGTCAAAGATTGAGAATCCGCTTACAATAATAAACAACTATCTGGAACATAATTTTTGTGAGATTTTTAGGGAATATTTTTTTTTTCGTGATCTTACACACAATTTCTTTGGCTTGTTTGCATAGCTCTAAACAAAATTTCTTCTTTACGTCCACTGTAAATCGGGCTAGAGCCTAAACGGGTGCACCAATTTGCCTAAAATTTGGTTCATGCACTTTATTTTTATTATTAGCATTTATTTACATAAAATTATAATGCAAATTAGAGACAAAAAAAAAGAGCCTAGTAGCAACAAAAAACTTCCAGTCCTAATTTAGAAAAGTACGAATTTTTAGTTCAATATTGAAAAAAAAAAGAAAAAAATAAATTAGTAATGGCAACTACATATAATAAATTATAAGTTTAAATGGAAATGTAAGGGCTGTTGAAGAAATAGAATACAAATGAAAGATTTTTTGCGACCTTTAGTCCAATGCGTTTCGCCCAGGCACGACAGTTGGGCTCATCAGTTAGATGCTGTCAATACAGTCCACTAAAACAATAACAAAAATAATTTTCTTTTATTTTTGTTTATTCTCTTCTTCGGAAATAGAATACATATCGTCGCCCGAGAATTGTTTTGTCGTCGTTGTTATGTACTACTATGTTTACGGAGGTCCGCTTTCCATTTCTGTAATCAGATTTCGGCTATCAATTACCGTTACCGAGATAATCAGTATGCATTTACTCGTATATCCACATAATAACCCATCTCTTAGTTTTGTTTTGTCGTATACGTCACGTTTTGGCATATACGACAAAATATCCATGTATTTTCGGTATATTTTTTGTTTAACTCTGTTTTGTCGTACGTGTATGGGCTAAACAGACAACGCCCAAAATTTCAAATGAAACCGAAGAATTATTTCGGCGATCGCGTTACGTATCATAAAAAATGCAAACAAAAATTGAAGGTAAAGGCGACTTTTAGAGTTTAGGCAGGCTGTTGGTGAGGCGTCGGATCAAACAGGCGACAACCGCAAGACCGCGACACTGACAACTGAGCGCAAACAAAAAAGTCTGATACAAGAAAAAAGAATCATATTGAACGGGGGAGTCTATCCCCCCCCCCCCCCGTTAATCTGGGAGGGGCAGTTTTTCTAAAAAAAAAACTGACGTAAAACAGAAAATAAAAATTAGTAAAATACAGCGGTAATATGTACTTATACAATGCCATGTTATACTTTTTTGGAAAGCCAGATATCTATTATTTTATCCTCTTTCTAATTCAATTTTTGTTAGTGAATAAAAGTAGCAAATTTAATTTTCAAACTTAAAATTAAAAAAAAAATTAAAGAAATTTTGTTCAAAGTTAATTAATATTTATTAAGTATTAAGTAATATTTTTGTTTTTAATATATATTTAATGCTCCTACCAATTTTTGATCGAAAACTTTGTCTTTTAGTTTTTGGGAAAATTGAAAATAACGATGGGCCCTATCGGGAATCTCCCGGGGAATTTTGTTTCCTAGGGAATATTTTATTCCCACGAGAATTTTTTTGCTAGCGTGAATCTCCCACAGAATAAATTTCCCTTGAACAAAAATCCAATGCAATGACAGCCAAATTCCCATGGAAAATTTATTCCCGATACCAATAAATTCCGAGGGAAACTTTTGGGCATCATTCACGTTCCCAATGTTTGAACGAGGGAAACATTCCCTGGGAAATTTTTGTTCGTGATAACCCCCGATATCTATTTTACTATACTCTCTTAATGAAAATAGGGGCTTTACAAAAAAGGAGAGCATGATATTTTAGATGTTTTCGTTTATTTTTTTTTTTCAATTTCAAGTCGATTTTTTAGAAAATTACCTCTTCCGGGTAAACGGGGGGAAATAGCCCCAGCCTTTCCATTAATTTTTTTTTCTTATCTCAACCCAATCTACATGCTCTAGTTTTTTGTCACACCTCATGCGAATCACCCTATCCCCATGTATATTAGTCATCAACTCATCATCAAAATTTTCACTATTTTTTAAGAATGTGTGTATTTTAATTTTTTTTTATAAAATATATAATATATTAACCTTTTGAAAATTCTCTTTTTATTAAATTTAAAATTATTGCATTTGATTCCACTTCACACTTGATTCCACGCGTTTACTTTGTCGTACGTGTATGTTCGGTAGTTGTCACAAGGGCGATCTACGAAGGGTATTTTTTTTTTTTTCAATTAAACTGTTAATATGCCTTTTGAGGTCCAGTTTCGAATATGAGTTGAAAAAATGGACATGAGATTTGACTGCTAATTTAGGTTCAAAGTCTGCGAGTTAATTGCCAAAAGTATCCACATTAGCTTGATTAAGTTTTCTTGTTTATTCAGTAGATTCCTTATTTATTATTATTTATGAGATAAGATCGATTATTGGGGTTGTGGTCGGCATTAGGAACTGAGAGACTATCTGAGCATCTTATAATTTTTTTTGTTAAGGTTGTCGAATGTTTCAATACCATCTTGTTTGCCCATCTTGTTTGCTCAGTGCTTCAGGTAAAAATAGATGAGAACTAAGTTAGGATGCCTCTTATCAAAGGAAAGAGGAAATATTCCCAACGAATATCATCATCAAGAAATTAAATGTAACTAAAACTTTATAAGAAATAGACGCTAGCCTTAAAATCATAAATAATTTTAATATTATTTATAAAATACCAAAACAGATATTTTAACACTTCACATCAGTAAGGAGATATTTAATCAGTTTTTTTTTTTCGCATACAATTTTTCTTCCTTATAGATTTGGATTTCTGACAATACGATGGAACAAATGCCGGTAAGTCAAGAGAATCATTATAAACTAAAACATGTCTTCCTTGATATTTCAAATTTTAGTAGTCGAATAATAAGCGAGTTAAATTTCATACATCTTATTTGTTATTTTTTTTTTATACTAGATGTGGTGTCCACCAACTCCGCCGCAAAACGATAATGATATCTACATCGATCATTCATTGGGTTTTATGTATGATACTGAAGTTCTTACCGAGTCACATCTGCCACCGGTTTATGTAAAGAAAGAATACAAACGTTCTCGCACTGAAGCAGGTTTTCTACTCGATGGTCGGCGACCACCGAAGATTCGCAAAGATGACAATTTCATTGCACCTCGATCGTTGTTCGATCGACCATCGGGAGCAGTTGCAAAGATTCGGCGTGATTTGAAATTGCAGCGCTATCGTGGTATATTCAAACCGAATGTCCAAATACCAGGTTTAAAGCCGCAAACAACAACCAAAAGTCTTGTGGAGCCTGAAGGAATGGTCGAATGGAGTATCTATGAGGATATAGCCATTGTGCATGTTTTGTCAAATTTGCAAGGTCTGCCGATTAATTTAATGCTTCTATCACCGGGGCACACTCCCAATTGGGATTTAGTCGCTGAGATTGTCAATATGTATTCAAAAACATACCGTTCTCCTAAGCATTGTCGCTGGCGTTATGAAGCAGTTATTGTGCCTCGTGAAGAGGGCAAACTTCTTGAAAGTCCCAAAAAACAAAAGAAGATGAAGTCTGTAATGAAAGCTTGCATTAAAGGGGGCGTCAAGTCATTACGTACATCGCAAAACTTCATAGCAGACAATAATAGTTCGTTCACTAAGCTTATGAAATCCAAATTTGATGGCATTAAAACGGCGTTCTTGAAAAAAGCCCCTCCACCGAAGAGGCACTTTAGCGCGCCTAGTCCAATGAATCCCAAACATGCTGAGGTTTTGAAAGAATTCGGAATTGCCAACTATGATAATCCTTTGAGCCCGCGAAATATTGCAATGCTCAAGGCAAACAAGATGCGTGAAAAACAACGCACCACCATGCAAATGCCCGCACAGAGTCGAGGAGTTTCCGTAGCAGCTCCTAATCAGGAGATTGTAGGCCATGCGCCTCAACAAAACCAGCAACCGCAACAACAACAACAACAACAACAGCAACCACAACAACAACCACAACAGATTCCCCAACAGATTCAAGTTCAGCAGGCATCTGGCGGTCAGCAGACAGCGATTGTGCTTCAGCAAACCCAACAGCAGATGCCTAATGTAATTCCACAGCAAGGTGGACAAATAATGCAAACAAGAGCAGTTCATCAACAAACAACGCAGATTGTGAAAACAATTGTTACACCACAATCGGGCTTGCTCCATGGTCAAATTCAGCAATTGACGCAGTCTGGGGCACAACAGATTCAGCTTCAGCAATCTGGGAATATGGTAACCCCTTCATCGGTTTCTGTGGTTCTTACAACCCCTGTGTCAACTATGTCAAATGTCCAACACCAGGGAACTCAATCGGCGCAAATTGTCTCAATCCAGCCTCAGAATATAGTTTCTTCGGCATCTTTGGTGTCGTCGCAGTCCCAGTCGCAAATGGCAACCCTGGTTCAGACTTTGCCATCACAGAGTATGCCGCAAGTGGTATCGGTGTCACAACTGGCTACAGTTGGCACAGTTCTTACTACGTCGGCAAACATGCAACCAAATTCAACTGTGACTACCTTGAATGCATCTGCACTGAGGGCTCAAAGAATTGTGGCAGCTCCTGGGTGCTTGCAGGATGTAGTTTTGCAACAACGACCGAACTCCCAAAGTCCCACAATTGTATCTATGAATAGTCTTGGACAAACTGTCACCCAAGCCCAATTCCAGGGTGCCCAGCTGCGACTGTCCATGGCAGGTTCACAGCAAGTTGTTACTAAAGGCATCCCGGTGAGCTCATTACAGCAAACTGGTAAAATCACCAATCAGCCTGCTCAGATTCAACTCTATCGTCAGCGACAGCAGCTTAAGGTCTTACAAAGTCCCGGCCAAGGTGGACAAGTTGTTCAGACTGCTGGTGGACAAACAACTTTAGTGAACGCAGCCGGAACAATACTACAAGGTGGTGTTGTCCAAACTGGTCCCACAGTCCAAGTGCAAGGTCAAAAGGTATCTGTTGCTTCAGTCAGTGCAGCTAATGTGACTCCTGGAGGAGCTCCTGGTGTTGTCACATCAGTAGCCACGGTTCAGGTGGCTCACAATCAAGGTCGCACGCAGTTTATCAAACAAGTAGGAGGCAAGCAAACAATTGCTCGGCAAGTAAATGATAACGAAATGTTGTTGGTCAAGCGACAAGTTTTAGCACAACCAAAAAATCAGGTCTTGCAACAAGGTCAAATATTGACCCCGGCTAATGTACAGATTCAACAACAGCCTGGCACCTCTGGCCAGCAGCAAATCGCTACTTTGGTGAAGACATCTTCGGGCAATATGACCACAACATCTCAAGGCGGCACCATAAACATGGCGCTGTCACATGTCAAACCCGGCAGTCAAATCAAAGTGACAATGGCTAATCAATCACAAATGAGACAATTGCATGTTCAACAACATCTGGCCATAGGCCAACCAAGAAAACTGAGTAAAATGACTCAGATTGCACAGGGTGGACAAGTTGGCCAGAAACCAAGTGTTCAAACCCAGTTGGTGCATATTCAGAACACGAAAACCTTACCAGTGACTGTACAACAAATTCAGCAAGTGATGCGTCAGGGGCAGCAGGGAACTCTGTCTGCTGCTAGTTTAGTTTTGGGAAAGACAAGTGTGGGTCGTGTTATTCCCGTTTCGGTGGCATCGCAAGCTAATGCACGGCAAACAATTCAGGTGAGTTTAAAAAAAAAAACAACAACAACAATCAATGGAAACAAAATTCAAGTGATTTTTGCTGTCACCAACAAATTCATTTAATTTGTAATTATTCTATTTTGTTTATTTTAAATCTTTGTTAAGGTTGTCTCGGCTTCTTCCGCACAAGCTTTGGCCGCGGGAAATATCCGAGCCCATGTGAATTCGAGTCAAAACATCGCAGGAACCATAAAAGTAGCTCAAGGAGCCACTCCAGCTCAAACCCAGCAAGCTCTTATCAATGCTATACAAAACCAACAAGGCCAACGACAGAATGCAAGTCCAGCCAGACTTCAAAATACTTCTAGTGGCAATCTAGTTGCAGTCACTGTCCAACAATCACAAGGTATGCAACAGCAACAAGTAAATGTTTCTTCAATGAGTAACATGGGTGGTAATGTGCAAGGAATCACTACAAATGCATCACCATCTGTTGGTCAAACAACTGAAGTTGGGTCTATAACCATAACTACGCAACAGCAACAAAATCAATCGCAGAATGTTCAATCTGTTCAGCAACAACAACAACAGCAGCAGCAGCAACAACAACAGCAACAGCAGCAGCAACAACAACAACAGCAGCAGCAACAACAACAGCAGACTACACAACAACAGGTACGCACATTAGTCAAAAAGAAAATTATGCAAATTCGTAATGAAAAAGAGTAAGGAATGCATTTTTGTTTTCATATTTTTGGCTCATTTTTTATTATTACATGTTTCATGTTTAAACTTGTTGCTTTTATTTTTTATAAATGTTGCGCATTTTAGTTTTTTTTTTTTTATTATTACATATTAGATATTCCTTAATTTCTTTTTAGTTGCAAATGCAAGATATTCATTTATTTTTTTTAATTTGATTTCTTTTGATTTCATTTTTATTCATGTGTATTTTAATAAATTTGTGTATCAAAAATTAATTAAGCACAAAAAAAATGGTTCTAGTGTCGAGAGAAAACAAAATTTAACGCACAAAATTTAACAAAAAAAAAATATAAAAAAAGAAAAATTGGAAAATTTGTAATATTGGCTGAAATTTTTTTGAAGAAATTTAATTGAAAGAAAGATGAGATGGTGAAAGTGGTGGGTTTGCTGGATGTTTTTTTTTTTAAACTCGAAGATTGATTAAATTGTTTGAAAACTATGAAAATATTTTGAATACAATTACTCGTAAAATGCGTGTACCACTTGTATGACAAAAAGAAAATATTTCCAAATTTAAGAATCACAAATTAAATTATGTAGTTTGCTAGAGTGAAATCAAAGTCTTCTCAATGAAGTTTAGAAATAAGCAATTTTTCATATTTACGAACATTTTACAAAAAAAGTTAAGTATTTCGTTCATACACTTTAATGTGTTTATACAATTATTTATAATATTAAATTTTTGTATTGTTTCGTGACCATGATTTGGGGTTGTCATTTTTTCTAAATTTTAAAGGGCGTTTTACTTTTATGCATTTTATTTTTTTTTATTGCGTTGCCTGGAACATTTTTATTTACCTCTGGTCCCACAAAAAAATTATTCATTTTAAAATATTCGTCATGTAAAATTTAAATTTTCAATCGAGACCATTTCTTTAAATAAACTATTTCAAAAAACTGAGTTAAGCATTTTGTCCTTACCATTTCTATGATTATTAATGGAAAATAATCTGACCCCTAATGTCTGACATCTGTCCTTTATATGCAGGGTCAAGAAGTTGTGTCAACATTTTGAAATAGAAACGACAAAATTTCCATGACTAGGACAGACCTAACACACCAGATTTCAACTCAACGCAAGTTTAATACAATAGAAAGTGTTTTGTGTTGTTAGAAATAATTCACCCACCGAATGCTGATAAAATTCAGATAAATAGAAATTGCTTGTGGAGGAGAAAGGTCTGTTCTGTAATTAGAAATTCATTTTTTAAACTTTCAGTTAGATCGTTTATCGCAGTCTTTATAACGAGGTGGAAATATTTTTAATTATTTCTACAACTCGTACTTAATAAATATCCAAATTTTTTTCAAATTTGTTTAAAAACGAAACCAAAAAATGCATGCTTAGACATTAAGAAATCATTTAAAAGAGAAAAAAAATCATCGTTGAAATTTTTTTGTTTTACATAAATAAAAGAGACTGTTTGTTGATGACTTTTTCATATTAGTTTTGACATTAAATTGTGCATGTTCGTACAACGTTTCAAGTGAATGAAAGGCACATGCTCGTAATCTGTGCAAATTCAATTCCAAGTGTGTTCCTTTTGGGGTGATATTAGATCCTTCTTTCGATTGTAAAATGTATAATTTTCACACACAAAATGATTTAAAATTGGCCAATTTAGAAAAAAGAGGTTCGAAGATTTATCGAGCGAAAACAAAAATTTATTTCCTCATTTTTTGACAGCCAAAGTGAAAAAATTTGCCGAAAAATCCTGTTCAGGTATCTGAAATTTTTGAAATCACATTTTTCGGAAGTGAACAAATTTTTGAGTCAACTCAATTCTTAAACGAATATCCCTTTGCCCTACTTCTTTATTAAATAAAACGAAAAATTCCTGAGAAGAGAATATTAAAGGAATTGGGCTGATTGTAAAATTTTGTTTGTTTTTTCTGCTATTTGATGTATATTATGTGTGTATGTCAAAAACTGCAAAACAGCTATTTCGAGTATTCAGAACAATCCCGCTTTCGAAGGAAAAAATATTCAGAATTAGGAATAAGAGTTTTCTACTCCCGAGAGAACACGTCGGAGTTTTTTTTTCTCGGGGAGCTGGGCTTAGTATGCCATAATCTCGCAAAAGTCCCATAAAAATCTTGATTAGCGATGGTATTTTTTCACTCGTATTTCAAAAGGTCAAATTTTACAATGAATGTGTCAGATATAGACATAAACTGGTTTTGCCATGTCTCTAACCAACCTAAGATATATTTATTCCATATAAAGTTAAATCAAAATTTAAGGCTTGTCTCATTAAGGCGGAAAAGCAATGAGATCTTAAATTTTTAAGTTTTAAGAAGTCGAAAAAAAAAAAAAAACAATTTTATATTCAAATAAAGTTATGACTTCTTATTTGTTGGTAGATACTTGGTTGTAATTTAGGTTTCAAATAACTTTATCGTCTCTTATAGAGAACATCAAAAAAGGTATCCAAATAATTACCTAATCGAATTCAAACACTGATCCTGCAATTCAAAAACTCCAACGGCTCATCACAAAATCTTAAATCTAGAACCATTGTATGTTAAATGTAAAAAAAAAAAAAACATAACAATCCAAGCTTAATAGAGTACATTAAGTGTTTTGTAATTAAAAAAAATATAAACATCTTATTTAAGTTTAAACAGAATTAAAAAAAAAATAATTTAAAACTAATTTAAATCTTATGCTTTCTTTTAAATTTCTTTTTGGTTGGTTTTCAGCCTACATAAAAAAAAATGCCAAAACTAATTGCAAATCAAAAAACAAAACGAATCTCTTCTCAGTTTTAATCTCTTCCCAAATATACACTCTCTCCTCCCTCTCTCTCCACTAACCGTATGGATACAAAAAAAAAAAATTGAAAAAAAATTAATACAAACAAAAATATAAACTTCGTGTCGCCAATTATGCATAAATATAATAACTTTAATAATAAATTATATGCGTTTGCAAATAAAAAGAACAACCAACACAGGACATTCAACAAGTACTTAAGCAAATAATAACATAATACATAATTTTTAAAGTGTAATTTCAAACGTAATAATAATAAAATATAAATAAATGTAGCCGGATTAATCTACTAACAACTGATATGCTATCTTTCAATCAAAAACAAGGGATTTTAAATTTTAATTAAAAAAAAAAAAAAAAGAATTAAATAATTTAGAATTTTATTTAAGACAGAGTTAAACTATATAAATTCAAAACCTTACAGGCTTATAAATTTTTTGAACAACGCAATGGTGTTTAAAGTAAATTTAATTTGATCTTAAAATTATAAATGGAAATGTAAGTATTACTAGGATGTAAAAGTTAAAATTAGAAAAAATATGTAAATGTAAAGAAAGCTAAATAAAAGTAAATATTTCATTATTTTCCACTATATTTCAAAAAAAAATCCAATAGTAACTCATATAAAATCCAATAAAAAACACACACACACACCGCTAGAAGAAAATAATTTATAAGTAAAAAAAACGGGTAATTTTTTAAGCTATTTAATTATTTTTTCTTTCTAATCAAAACAATATAAAAACAAATTATGTTAATTTAATTTTTATACATACAAGCAGTACATACATATTATATCAAAAAGTTTTTTGTGGCTCTAAACTGAATTCTTCTTAACTAAAAAAAAAACAAAATAGAAAAATAATTTGTAAATCTTGAATGTTTTCTTTTATTTGATGTTATTTTTTTCCAAGAGTAGTGTAAATTACATAAAAATTAAAGTAATGTTATTTCAGAAGAAAACAAATACATAGTAATAATATAATAATATTTGTTTTGTATGAAAATGTTGGAATACATTTTAATTGAAGAAGATATTTGTTTTAAGTTTTTTTTTTTTTTATTGTTTTTACTATTTTAACTTCTTTTTAAGAATTTAAATTTAATTTTTGTACACTAAATGTATATATATTAAAATTACAATAATACAAAATAAACAAAAGTACATATATATATTTAAAAACTAGTGAATAAATAAATAAATGTGATTAAAAATAAACAAAAATTGGTATTTTTTTTGTTTGGTTTGGAATATTTTTCTACAATCGGATTTTTTTTTCAGTTTAGTGGAGTTTTGGCCGAGTTCTTCTACCAAGGCTAGAAAATCAGATAAGTTTATTCAGAGTACAAAGGGGAAATACTCAGGCTCAGTTTTTCAGTGCGAGAATTAAGTTAAGCCCGAGATGGTGAGCTTACTCTGGATTAATTATTCGGCCCTATCGAGGTAACCGTCGGAGCGGAGCTCTTTCCGATTTCCTACGAATCGGAGACATTTGGATGGTCGGAGAACTACCTCGAAGCAAAATGTCTCCGATTCGTAGGAAATCGGAGAGAATTCCGCTCCGACGGTTACCTCGATAGGGCCGATTAACTTTCCGTTGGAAGTTATTGTAATAGATTTGTGTAATTGAAAATTTTTGACATTTCTCGGCGTTTCGAGGTCTCTGGAGCCGGATTACATTGTCGGTCCAATCGAGGTATCCGCCGGAGCGGCAAATTCTCAGATTTCATACGAATCGGAGGATTTTAGCTTCGAGGTGTTTTTCCGAAAGGCTGTTGGGAATATTTTTCCGAAAATATGGAACGCACACCTGTGTTTTGCGTTGCATTGTGATGCGGTGCGTCTTTGAGTGACATTTTTGACAGGTTCATAAGGATTTCACGGAGAATTTTCCGCTCCGAGAGATGTCTGTGCATCATGTACGTTCGTACTTTCGGAAGCTTTTTTTCGCGAACGATATCTCGAGAACGCATAGAGATATAGACTTCAAAAAAAATTTATTTTACAGATAATGGAGCCATTACGGGCAAAAAGTGTTTCAGAAAAATTCAATTAGCGGTTTTTTTTATTACAGTAATTATAAAAAAAGTTTTAAAATGGCTTGTTTTTCGAATATCTCTAGAACATATAATGCTATCGACTTCGGCCCGGTTGCATTCTATGCGTAATGACGTAGTGAAAAATTTGTAATACTTAAAAAAAATCTTCCACAGTTTTTTTTTTAATTAAAAGAAACATTAAAAATTGTTTAAAAAAAATCGAATATCTTGAGAACACACAAAGATATTCGGCCCTATCGAGGTAACCGTCGGAGCGGAACTCTCTCCGATTTCCTACGAATCGGAGATATTTTGCTGGTCGGAGAACTACCTCGAAGCAAAATGTCTTCGATTCGTAGGAAATCGGAGAGAATTGCTCTCCGACGGTTACCTCGATGGGGCCGATTGACTTCGGGTTTATGTTATTTAATACACAAAGTTATAGTTGATAATCGGTAGAGTTACTACAAAAATTCAATTAACGGTTTTTTTCTAGACCAAAAAAACTGCAAAAAAAAAATGCTAAAAATTGTTGTTTAAAACCATTTTTTGGATATTTTATTTTCAACAAAAGATAGCCCATACTTAACAAAATTTATTTAAAAAAAGAGAACCCGAATGAACAACAACAAGCTTGTGTGTGGCTAGTAAAAATGCTCGTTGATTCAAATGCATTCGTCAAAAAATAAAACCTGCACTCGATCGACATGATCACGTGACCTTCGGTAGCGCAGTGCGTAGTGCACTTGGCCCGGAGACGCTTGGTCTAGGTTCGAGCCTGAGTGGGGCAAATGATTTTTCGAATAAAATTGAACATAAATAGACTAAGCACCACTTAAGGAGTCTGATGATCGGCCTGGCGACCGTGAAATAGCTATAACTCCAGCCTATAAAAACTTGGTGGTAGCTCACTCAAGTTGTTTTTCTTTTATTCAAACCTTCAAAAGTTATTTAATTTTTGTTTTTAGAAAAATCTGTCGAGGCATTTTTGAGAGATATAGGATTTTCCAAAAATGCTAAAAAAATATATGGCCGTTATTTTTGGTCAAAAAAAAACGTGTCGGGGGAATTTCCAAAAAAAATATAACACTATATACCAAGTTTAAATAAAATCTACCCATACGTTTAAGCTGTAGGCGAGTACACAGACAGACAGACGAACGGAATTGCGAGATCAACTTTTTTCGTCTTCCCTATCATCGTAATTTCAAGTTTGATCAAAATCTCGAGTTCGATTTTTTTACGAATCCAAAACATAGCACCTATGTATATATCGCAAGTAAAAATGAGTAAGTTGACAAGACATAAGGGACTTAAACTGCCCATAATTTCGGAATGGCCCTAACTAAAAAATTTCGATTTTGAGTTTATGGCAATTTGGGACTTAAGGCAACTCCAAAAATGCCATAAATCAAAATCGGAAATTATGTAGTTGGGGCCATTACGAAATTACGGGCATTAAAGCTACATTCCAATTAAGAAAACTTTTATTGGAAAGTGACTGTAAAGCGAATCAAGAAATATCTCCAATGTATGTAAAAGATAAATTAATTGCCTACAACCTTTGTAGGAAGAACTTTCCCGCTAAAACCAACAGTTTCAGACATATGTACGTAGGAGTAGATTAATTTGCGTTTTTCAAAACGGTGGATTCCACCCACAGTACCTACACATATAGAAGAAGGTAATGGGGGTTATCGCAAACAAAAATTTCCCAGGGAATCCCTCGTTCAAACGTTGGGAACGTGAACGATGCCTAAAAGTTTCCCTCGGAATTTATTGTTATCGGAAATAAATTTTCCAGGGGAATTTGGATGTCATTGCATTGGATTCTTGTTCGAGGGAAATTTATTTCGTGGGACATTCACGATAAGGAAAAAAAAATTCCCCGGGAGATTCCCGATAGGGCCCAATATCTTCCGAGTTTTCATTTTTGTTCAGTTCTGCGCATGTCTTGTATTTTGTTTTTGTAAATTGTGGACTGCGATTCGGAAACACTTGTGTTTTGTTTTTCTAAATTCTGACAGGCAGGTCACTGTAATTTTCGAAGATGCGAAATATATTTACCTTCAATATGTGTAGGTACCATACTAACGTCATAATGGGCTCCCGAAATCCTGGATAAGGTGTTCAACTAATTCTCTTTTTTGTATAAAATAATCAGCCCTGTCATAGATTTCATCGTAACAAATCTCCGAACGGATTGTTACGCTACGAATCACAGAAAATTGTGCTCACAGAATTCGAATGGAATCGAAAAAAGCAATTGCCTCATTCAGCGTACTCACTCTTGATTTCGAAATCCAAAAAAATACCTGGGAGATTTAAAAAAATCCCTATTTTTCCCTACACTAACATATTATGCTGAAGTAAACACTATAAAAATAATTGAGATAATGGTTTTATATTTGAATCGTCTAGAGTGAGAGAATGTCAAGTGACATTTTTGAAGTTTTGATAAGCGTTTAAAGTTTTACGTTTATAACTTTTTTTTTTGAAAGTGACAGAAAGTTAAAAAAAGAACATAAAAACAACAACAAATTTTATTTAAATTCATGAGAAAGGTGTGTTTTAAAAAAAACTCTGCACTACCTTTAAGCAAAAATGAGTTTAATTTTTTTTTCTGAAAAAGGGGTTAAGTGACAGTTTTCTTTTTTAATGTTTGGTTTTAGGCTTCGTTTTGTTGTCAGGAATAGAACTAAGGATAAGTTTGCACTTACCAGCTTCATGCAAAAAAAAAAAATATTAAAAATGAGTTCTCAGCTCATTAAGGTGTTAAGTGGTCTTAACCCCTTCTTGCCAAAAAAAAAAAAAAACAAACATCAAAACAAACGTGTATTTAACCCCTTCATCTGAAGCTAACTTTGAAAGTAATGACAGTAGAGACACAAGAATTAGAGCAAAATTTATGTTGTCGCTTAACACTTTATCGATAAAAAAAAAAAAAAACAAAAATTAGACGCTTCATTTGTAAACTCACTGGCGCAAAATTTTAGACGATTTAGTATGACGTTAAAGCATTTTTAGTATGATGCTACGTTAAAAACAGGCTTTTCTAAATTTTAAACGAGTTAGCATCGTATTATCTTTTTAACATTTTACAAAAGTTAAAATCGCCAAATGTCTATTTTAAATTTTTAGTATCATACTAAATCCAAGTGTCACTTTGGCAGCTACAATTGCAAAAATGGGTTGAACTATCACTGTTTTAGGCGTGTTCAGCTAGAAAAATAGGTTTAGTATGATACTAGTTCGAAAATGTTTAAAACTAAGAATATTTTAGTTAAGAGTTTTAAAGTTAGAAAATTGTTAAGTAGTATCGTGCTAATACCTTAACATAAGGCTGTTTAAAATTTTGCGTCATTTTCTTTAGGTTATATGTATAAAGTAATCAGCTCAATTCTATATGAAATTTCCAGGGGAAATGTCTTTCCGGAAATAAATTGTTTTTTTCTCTACAATTTGATAAAATTGTCAAATAAAGGGCCCTCATCGGGAATCTCCCGGGGAATTTTGTTTTCCACAAAATATTTTACTCCCACGAAATTTTTTCTGCTATCGTCAATCTCCCACGGAATAAATTTCCCTCGAATAAAAATCCAATGCGATGACCGCCAAATTTATTCCCGATACCAATAAATTCCGAGGGAAACTTTTAGGCATTTTTCACGTTCCCAATGTTGGAACGAGGGAAACATTCCCTGGGAAAATTTTGTTAACGAGAACCCCCAATGCAAAAAAAGCTATTCTGAACATACATAACGCTCATTCCCGCTATCGAAGATAAAAATAATTAACCAGGGAGTTCGGAATAGGAGTATTCTACTTCTGAAGGGAATATTTAGAATTGGGCTGAATAACATCATAAAAAACTATTGAAAGATTATTACTCACATTTTTATTAACGAGTTAATGTGTGTTCCAATTTTTTTTATAAATTTGAGTATGACAATTTTATAGATAAAATAATATAATAGCAATTAGCAATTAATGTAGTTAACAAAATAATTCTTCACTGCTGCTGACTTGTTAAAGTTGTTCATTGAAAGTTTTTAGTTTTTTTTTTTTAGACTTACAAACTATTATTTACCTACAGCTACAAAAAATGTGTTCTTTTTTTCAAGGGAAATCTTTTGGTGTTGATGATTTTAGAGTTTTAAATATGAAATTGACAATTTACTAAAGTATTTATCTGTTTTTATTATAAATTCTTGAAAAATACTTATTTTTCCGGTGCAAATAAGCAATCCCACTTTAGCTACGGTAGGGCTGAATAGACCTTCCTCGTTCCAAAATTGTTTTTTTTTCTAACTAACCTCTAAGTACTATTTGAAATAAAGGTAATTTAATTTTTTTGTGTATTAGGTATGTACCGGGAAATTAGAATCAAACTTAAAAATCGGTTGCGCGTACAATAGCGAATTTAGTCCTTAGCAACCAAATATCCCAAACAAGTACTCGCATAGGTTTACCCTCCAGTTCATACAGTTTTTGTTATTTAAGTTATTCATTAATTTGGCTTAGAATAAAATGTCTCTTTTCAAAGTAAGAACTTGGTGGACGGCGCAATGCACCGATATCGAAGAAAATTACGACGTTGCAAGTCTTTTGTGCACCCGTTTCGGCCTTGAGGACATCGAAAAGGACTACATTGTGATAGGATCTCACAGTGGTCTTTTAAGTATCTTCTACCCAAATCCGCCCGAATTCGACTCCAACCACAACTTTGAACAATTCCAAGCTACGGATTTATTGCTGGAATGTCAGTTGAAGGCACAAATTTTAGCAGTTCTTTCCGGGCGTTTCTCTGGGTAAGCATTAGTATTCAGGACTGCCTTTTGTCTAGTTGCCAAAAAGTAATCTTTCGTAACCTTATCTCGCCCTAACCAAATGTGAAAAAAAAAAATAAATACTCCACGTTTTCCATGTCACCAAACATAAACATCATCCTATACATATACATAACCTACTCTCGACCACAGGACCTTCCGCAATGAGAATACAAATCAACTTGCAATTTTGCATCCCAACAATTTGGCAATTTACAACCTGACAACTGTGGACGGAGTCGCTGACCATGGCAACCATTCCCAGCTACAGTCCGTGGTGGAGCATACGTTCGCGCGAACTGCTTTCTCTTTGTGCAAAGGGCATTTCGGTCAAGTAAAAGGGCGTGAGTTTTTGTGCATTGGACATTTGGACGGAAGTCTGACATTTTACGAGCAAGATGGCATCTCATACGAATGCAATTTGCCAGGACCAAGGCCATTGCCTAGTCCCTTAGTTTATGTGGAACGGACCGACTCATTTCTGCGTATCAACTCGTCCTGGCATTTGGAGAGTTTTAGGTGAATTTTAATTAATTTGTCGTCCTTCTTCGAAAAGTAAAAGACAAACAAAACAAAAAAAAAAAAAAACGTTTGAAAAACTTTTGGCTTTTTGCCAGAAGTTGATCGTTTTGCTCTGTTTCTTCTCAATCGACCGGAAGGATGGCCAAAACGGAAAAGTTTTTCCTTCTTGCCATTTCCAATGGCGAGAAGGCTTGCATTGTGGACATTGTGAAATAGAATTGTGATACCAATGTCCCTTGGCGGGAATCCTCCTTAATTAATTCACTTGATTATTATAGCAGTTCCGAGAGCAAACGGAATTAGAATGGCAATTTGTTAGATTTATACTTTGGCCATCCTTTTTATTAAATTGGAGCAAAGACTGTGTCATTGTGTTATTGAGAAAGTAAAAATGAAATATGTAGCAATTTTATAGTTTTCAAAAAGAAGTTTGCTAGCTACTTTAGTTTTAAAACCTTTCATGTGCTCTTCTAATTCAGTTATCAGGATTTATCACACTCGGCCATCAATAATTCGGACATAATTCCGGTTTGGTCTTTTTGCCTTGGCGAAGGGGTCTTGGATATAATACCGTTACAAGTCAAGGAGTGAGTATTTTAATGATAACGAAGAAGTTTTTTGATATACAAAGATACTTATAATGAAAGTTTGGAATTGGAATATTTTGAAGAGCATCCACATCGATTATGATTCTTGGAGAACGAAACCTTATAGCTGTTAATGATAATGGAGATGTTGATTTTATTTTGAAATTGGATTTTTCGCCCAAGTGTTTCTGTTCGTTTATTGTTGGATATTATTGGGGTGAGTATTGATAAAGTAAAACTGTTTCTATATATGGCTTGATGTATACATAAATGTATCTACATTTTATATATGTATGAAAAAACTCAAACTGCTTGGAAGTATGCGTATTTGTTTATGTTTATATTTGTGTAAGTTAAGGAATTAAAAAGAAGTAGAAAAATATTGATTGTAGGTAAGTGGTAGGTTTGTTTTGTTTTGACTGTTTACATTCTTCCAGTAAATTGTAAGTTTTTTACAATTTTATTTCACAGTTTTCAGTTAATTCGCCTTCTGACTAAAATATTTAAACTTTTACAGGTACCTACATTATTTTCATAATATTAATTAGAACTGAAGGATCAAAATTGTAGGTTTTAACTTTAAATACAAAACAACAGCTATTTTTTGTTTAAAATACAATAAATTCTATTTAACTTCAAAACTCAAAATTTTGAATCGCATGAGCTTGGCGCCTACATCTCAGGATCATTTCCCTTATAATCGAACACTTATGGTCTTATTAATTAGATTTTTGGCTGTTTAAACTATTTCTAAGTATTTTGAAACAGTCGGAAACATTTCTCTAGGTTTAGACAATAGATTACGTTGTCTAAAGCAAGATAGATTACTTTAGCAAAAATTAGAAAGGTCTTTTAAATACTTGGACGGCTGTCTAAAGTTAGACAATGTTTATTAATAAGACCATTAGTAGCTTACAAAAAAGTAATCCTCAACTGTAAGGAAACCATTTAACATGAATTCGTAATGTAAAGTTAATTACTTGCTGAAACTTAAATCGTTTTTATTAAATTTAAGTTTCTTTTATTTACTTAGGAAACTGTTTTTTTTTATAAAAAAAATAAAAACTGAAAAAAAGCCTAATTCCCTAGTACCTAATCGAAGACTTGTTTCCTAAGCCCGAACATAAAGTATAAATGTATATAGTTTAAACCTAACGTAAGTAAAGTAAATAAGTTTATTGTATTTGTATTTTAATAAAACTAAAAAAATTAAAAAAAATTAATTTGAGGTGAGTAATTGCATCGATTAAAAAATCCTTTAAAAATGATATTGTCCGAACTGATTTTATGGATGAACCAATTTTAGTGAAACATCATTCAAAACAAAGAAAACTAAAAATTATATGAGTTTCCTTGAATCGAACACTGAAAAAAAAAGAAGAAAAAGGTGTTCGAATACGGGACCCAACGTTTCTATTATCGATGAAAAAAAAAGAAGAAAAAGGTGTTCGAATACGGGACCCAACGTTTCTATTATCGATCTTAATATGAAAAAACTAAAAACTATGGCAAAATAATTCCGTAAACTCGAAATTTAAATAATATTTAAATGAAATTGAAATTAAATTTAATGTCGTTACTCTTTTTTCACTCCATCCACACTCCCAACACTCCAAAAACCTTCCATTTGCTGTTCGGAGCGATGATTTAGGAGTGTTTTTTCACTCCGGATTTTATTAAGGAGTGCTAGGAGTGCACTCTGAAAACACACATACTTTTAAAAGTATGTGTTGGATTAATTGTCAAAATAGTAAATGCTTGTTCTTGGGATGTTCTGGAATTAAAATTATTGAAGAATTCATTTTATTTTTAACTTCCACATAGTCTGGATTTACATTGTTCAACTTTTCCCATAAGTTTTTTCCAGAAATCGGGTGAAATGTTCATATGGTCCGATTTTTCCAATGAGAATTTCTGTCGTTGCACTCTTCGGTCTTATTGCTTTCCTCTTCATTTTTCATTAAGATTTACATACACCATCAAATAAACGACACATGTATACTAAACACACACAAGAAACTGGAAAGGAGGTGAAAGAGAACCAAAATAGGCTGGAAAAATCGGATGAGTTTTGCGGAACAACCGATTTCTTCCATCCCCCTCACTTCTTACTCCGCTCACCCAGGAACAAGTGATCGGAACTGGAAAAGTTGAACAATGTAAATGCAGACATAGATACACATATTACGGAAGAGAGTTTTTCATATTCCATTGGAATCAAAAAGGAGTGAAACACTCTGAAAATCCAATCGAAAACGACATAAATAAAAAAACTTTTCAAAGCAAATTCTAAATCTCGATTTTTTTGCACGAAACAGAAGAACTTATTCTAAAACATTAGATAAGTTACAAGTGGGAGCGAGACAGAAAATCAGGAAAAATTTTGTGATGTGAAGAATAAAATCAAATTAAAAATTGACAAAAAAAGGGTAGAGTACCGAATTCATAGCCTATCAAAAGACAAAACGGTTGTTAACTATTAAATAACTACTCATAAAAACCGTTAATTTCAATTTTGTCAGACACCTGACGCAATTAGTCTGTACGTGACAACCCATTAAAAAATTTCTAAAAATATAAGGATGAGCCCTTTAAATATTTTTTTTTTTCTCATAAATACTCACTTTAATTCTTCCTTATTATTCGGTTCTTACAAATTTTTGATCGATGTCTAATAGTTTTGCTAAAATCTGAATATTAAGATAACATTATAGAACACTGGTTGACTCGACCCGTCAGTACGTGACATCTTTTCTTATTTTTTTTTTCTAAGAAATTTAAAGAAAAACCTTTAAAGTTTTTGCAAATAATCGAAGACTAATATACAAACTTTTGAAAAAAATTAATATATGACCTATCTAATCAATGTTTTGAAAAAAACAGCCTTATAATAACAGAAAAATAGTTGGATTTGTCTGTACGTGACCATGGAATGCTTCAATAGTAGATTTGAAAATAACAAACGAAAAAAGTTCCAAAAATAATGGTACCGTTTTGAATTAAATTTTATATACATAGATATAAGATCGCCTTAACAATTTGGAAAAAAAAAACTCCCCCGGTTTAGTGTAGAAGAATTCTTTCGGGAGTAGATGTAGAATACTTTTATTCCAAATTCCCCGGTTGATTATTTTTACCTTCAGTTTTTTTTTTTGAATTAATTGACACATAAATTGTAGAGAAAAAATAATTTATTCCCGGGAATTTTCACTCAAAATTTTTAAGAATTTAGTATGAAGCGCCATCTATGAGATAAAATTAGTATTTGATTCATTTCTTTACTTTCACTTATTTAAGATTAAAAAAAGGGGAAGTATATAATTTAAATTTAAATTTAAATTTAAATTTAAATTTAAATTTAAATTTAAATTTAAATTTAAATTTAAATTTAAATTTAAATTTATTCTAATTTAAAAATCAATGCACCTAAAATTTTAACCAACCTTCCCTTCAGATCTCAAACCTACTCCCTAGGAAAATTAATGAACCTTTTTTTGAATTGGATTTTAATAAGGAAATGTACTAACCACCACATTTGTACATATAACTTACACACGTATTTCTCTCCAGATTATTTTAAGAGTCATTTCCACTTGAGGCAATATAAAAACTCAATATTATAAATAATACTTTTTTCTTTGCCAACAGAACCTGACACACGTTTAATAACAGCAATTATTTCGGAGAATTCCAAACTCTTCATCTATCAGGGACCGAATTTGGCATGGGCAGCTCAATTAGAAGATATCCCCGTTGCATTGCAACGTTCCAATCTAAACAACCTACCCGGTGGCATTGTCACTTTGGGACCAACTGGCTTATTGAAAGTCTCATACCTGGGCTCTGAACAGCACGTTTTCCAAGTACCTCCAATAAATGTCGAAGATATAAATTTCGAACGTGCCCACAAAGAATTGCTTCAGTTAGAAGAAGAAATTAAACAAGCTATCGACTTGGGTGACATCGATGTGATTAATCAAATGGCAGAGAATGATCTGGGTCTTGAATTTCAAATAGGTGCCGAATTAAATGAATGCAATTTTGAAGTGCCCCAAGAGCTCACCGGTATTCCCATGTGCTCGGGATGTCTTAAATTCAAATCAACTGTAGCACTGGAAGAAATTCAAATTGCTGTCCTAACACCTAAAGGCGTACGTTGCTCTCTCGATACGATGACGTATAACGAAGTCACAGCCAACACCGAGGAAGAGTTGCTAATGCAGTTCTATTTGGCAGAGAATTTGCATATTGAAACAGCCAAAATTGAGGTTTTGGTATCGTTCATAAATAAACAGGTGAAATATGCGATGCGATGTGGTTTGCAAGAGACGACAAATACTGATGTTTTCATTCCTGTTTAAAGGGTATACCACGGGTGTTGACAAAAATGGGATACCTGCCGTTGGCGATGCTCTTCAAGAGTGCTCCTCCGCAGAAGACAGCTTCACTGAAAGTCACACTGAACATCAATTCCAAGTCGATTGCACCGAAATTGTCAAGTTTCTTTCCGGAATTCTGTAGCAGTGATAATGATGTCCAGGCTCTAGGATTAACTCTGCTGCAGCAGTCATCTGATGACAATGCGATTGTCACAATTGTCACCGCAAAGAATTCCAATCGGATTCGGTGAGTTGTGAGTGGAGTGGGGGGTTTTTGTCTGATGTTCAAAAATTCAATCTATTTGCAAATTAAGGATACAGTCGGATAGTTTGGAGACACTGCCATTGGTCCTGGAACGAATTTTAAATAGAATCAACGATGTGGAAGCGAAGAGGCAGTACGCAATCACTCGGAAAGGACGTAAAACAAAAAAGACACATATTGCTGGCGTTGACGATGGGAGTGCCAAGGCAGTTATAGCAAGTCCCAGTATCCCGTTTGAGGAGATTCTCAATCGACTCGATGCTCATCACTCGATTCAGGACGACATCCACAAACAGATGGTGAGTAAACGACTATTGGCATGGCATGACGTAAGTATGAAGGCTAGGGTGGGGGTAGGTATACTTAATATAATATACCAAGACTTGGTATATAGATTCCATAACTCCAGCTAGTCGATTTTGCAGGCCCTAATGGATGCACTTTGGAATCAATTTAAATTATTTCAACGTTCGCTCCAATCGAAGGCGGATGGTGAGCCAACAGACGGTTTATTAATGCTGATTGAGAAGAACTATGATGACTTGGTTATCGAAGGTGATAAGTTGGTAGAGCTAAGAGGTGCTGAAAAAGGGTAAGTTATAATAACACAAAACATGTACAAGTACATACGTAAGTGCACCTATTTCCTGTCATACGAATATAAGGACTTTCTTAATGTTTCTTAAATTATCATAAGTAAAATATCTTGTTGCTGAATAAGTACGAGAGGAAAACATGGAAATGTTTTCAGATTAAGAGATGCTTTTATGTTTTATGATTTTTGTAATATTTAATAGTACAGGTGATTTTCCGTTATTACTGACACGGTTTAATGATAAGGCTTTATTATACACTAAAATACAATAATATCTAATGGATAAATGTTTTCTTAATGGAAATTTTACAGTTAAGTGTGTAAGAAAACCGACATAACTCAGAAAAGCGAGTGTTTCGGGAAAGGCAGAAGAAACTTTGAATTTCTGGTAATCTCTGTTAGATTATTAAAAGAACAGAATAATTGTTCTTTTAGGCTATACCAAATAAGAAAAATAAAATGCTTCAATGACATTTTTTCTTAAAATCAAATTTATATCCAAGTTAGCAAAAAAAAAAAAAAAAAAAACACAACTTAAAGTTCAAAAATGGTAGGTCATAAATTACGAGAAAACCGTTATCCACATGATTAAAAAGTTAAAAAAAAAAAAAAAAAAAAACGCGAACAAAAGTCATAAATACAGTATAAATCGAAAACGAATCTATATATTAATACGCTTGGGAAAAACCTACGGTAAACTTTTCTCCGTTAATACTCAACGGAAATGCATGATGACTGATATACCGTTAGAAAGGTTTTGTCCCACAGATGTGCACAAATTAAAAATTATGTGCATTAGAAGTCATTGGGGGCAGGTAAGGGTAATTTGAATTTTTTGAGATTATTGATTTTTATCTTTTTAATAGGTGCGTTAAGAAGCCTAAAATTTTGACGGATGATGACTATTATAGATATGGATTTTTGATGAAAAAATGAAATAGCAAACTTGCCGTAAAGCGGAGAAAAATCACTCATATGAGAAATATTATCATCATATAGTATAGTATACTTTGCCTAAAACGAGAAAGAATTTTTTTTATTTAATAATTAAAAGAAAATTAGTTGTGAAATTTTATAGTTTTCGGATAGCAGCGTAAATAAATAATACCTAGATATTAAGTGAGTTCAATACAGTACTTCCCCCGACCGAACGTTTCAATACAAATTTAATTGAGTGTGGTCAATGGGAAACTGTCTAAGAGATGTTATGAACGATTTTTGCTATGCAGGTTGCAGCGGTGCGTTGGAGGTTCTATCCTTTTATACTCTGCCCAACAAAGATTGTCAGTACAGGGAAAATAGGACGTTTAGTTGCAGCGTAGCGTAGCATTCATTCTGTAAGCTCTTGCACACAAACTATAGTGAGCCTTGCAGACAGATGGCCCCATTGAAAAAGTCTTGGACCCTCATTTTGGTGATGAGGAGGGAAAAAGAATTATTTTGCTATCACAATTATTTGTAAAATCGATTTTGCATTCTTTGAGTGAGTCTTGCAGACAGAAAAAGACCATTGAAAAAGTCTTGGACCCTCATTTTGGTGATGAGGAGGGATCTCTCTATCATTAGGAAAAAGAATTATTTTGCTATCACAATTATTTGTAAAATCGATTTTTTGCATTCTTTGAGTGAGTCTTGCAGACAGATGGCCCCATTGAAAAAGTCTTGGACCCTCATTTTGGTGATGAGGAGGGACCCCTCTACCATTAGGAAAAAGAATTATTTTGCTATCACAATTATTTGTAAAATCGATTTTTTGCATTCTTTGAGTGAGTCTTGCAGACAGAAAAATATGCAAAAAATCGATTTTACAAATAATTATCATAGCAAAATAATTCTGGTTCCCAAAGATAGGGTGGTCCTTCCTTATAACCAAATTGATGGAAAAAGCCTTGGACCCTCAGTTTGGTTATAAGGAAGGACCACCCTATCTTTGGGAATCAGAATTATTTTGCTATGATAATTATTTGTAAAATCGATTTTTTGCATATTTTTCAGTGCGTCTTGCATACAGAAGGCCCCACCTAAGAGGTCTTGGACCCCCATATTCATGTCTAGGGTACTCATCTCTTTTATTAAATATAATGTTTTGAGTGCTATACCTTTTATCTGGGCTTTCGAAAAAAATGCATTTTCAATGCACTATTATCGGCAAAGGCCCCAACCACGACATTCAAGACTTGCATATTTGCATACAGAAATTAAAGATCTATCTCTAAACACCAGTGAATTTTTGCTATGTTTCACACCCAAAATTTGCTGTGGGCTCTCGGTCTATATTAGTTCACAAGCTGAGAACGACATTTGAACCTGGTTTCGTTTGGTCGCCATATTGTTTTTAAAAGTTATTTTGATTTTCGAAAGTAACTTACCTACATATTTTGTATCCCAGAAAAAAAAAATTTTCCCCAAACTTGTAGAAAATTTAATTTCCAATAAAATATTTTAAGTAACTTTTTTCGATAATCGCTTTTTGTTCAAAAGTTTCAGTCCATTTTGTTGGAAGAAAGATATGACTAAAGTAAAAAGTCAAGCCCTGCTTTTTAAAACAAAATGCATACTATATTCGGGTAGTATTGGTTTTGTGCTGCCGTGCGTCGCGTCCGTCTATGCGTCTGTGTGTCCGTGCTTCTGTGCCTCTCTGCAGCAGTCCGTCCATTATAGTAATTTTAGCTAAAGTCTAAGCTGGTGGGCAGATTTTTTTCAAATCTGGCACAGTGAATTTTCATGTTATTGCCTAGAGGGGAATTTCGAATTTTTGATTTAGGTCGTCTAGAACAAGTAGCTGCCATACAAAAAATGTTTCAGTTTTTTTTTTTTTTTTAATTTTCTCAAAAATGATTTGAACGATTTTTATAAAACTTCATACCTATAGTGCACAAAGTGGTTATAAGAAAACTGCATTTCAGGTTTTTTCCAAAAAATTTACATTGCAGAAATTATGGTCACGATATTTTTGGATAAAATTGCTTTATTTTTGAGTTATAAGTTATATCGCTTCTAAATGGTTTGATTTTGTTATAATTTTTTAATCTGGTGGGTGCTACTGCATAGTCTAAACAATATTGCATTTAAAAGTTTTGAAAATATTTTTTCGTTAACAGAAAATATTTTAGTAGGAGAGAGCGGGTCTAGAAGTAACAGGGGTAACAAGTAACAGCTAAAAATGAAAGGGTTCCCCTGAAAATTAAGAAACAGGTCAAGGAGAAAAATGTTCGTCTACTTAAAAGCTAACGTCAAGGGTACTTTGACTGTGAATTGGACATCAACAAGAAAAGTTATGAGGGTAGTCCCCAAAATTGATAAGTTTGTAACTCTATTTTTTTTGTACTTTTGGTATTTCTCTTCACTCGGAAGACATACAGTGCTAGTTGTCTTTGTATGTATGTACATATATATGTTTGGGTTAAGTTTTTGCTCATATCTGAGCTATGTATGGTTTTCGGTTTTTGTTTTTAAATTGAATCATTTGTGTTAAATTTTATGGTGGGGCTAGTTGTAACATTTTTGTGGGGTAAGTTGTAACACATAAAAACAGACTTTGTTCATATTTTCAAGCAGATTTTTGGAAACCAATTCGATGGAAAATGGTTTTCGATATCTTTATTCCGTTTTTTTTTTTTATTTTTTTTTTGTTATTTTAAGAATAGTCCATATGACGATGGCTTGCTAATTAGTTAAATTCTTATGCATTTATATCTAGTATTGGTTTTCCAACATTAAATTACATTCCTAATCCTTATGTGACTAAATTCAGTTTTTTTTCCAAAAAAAATTGAGTTTTTTTTTTTTTTTTTTTTAAGAACATGAAAGATTAATTTATTAATTAAATTAGTAATTTAATTAAATAATTTTTAAACTTCAATATTCATTTCATATGTTTTACTAATGTATATTGTGCTATATTTTTTGCTATTTATCGTCTTTATAAATTGGTAGTTTTACAACTTACCCCACATATGGGGTAAGTCGTAACAACACGGTTTTTTGTCTAAATGTTATATTTTTTACAGATTTTGATCAGTATTTGTTTGGTTTCTTTGTTGGATTTTATGATTGAAATATTGATTTATAAACAGAAATAGGTTTGACTTACTAATTTTTAAAATCTTAGGAACAGCATCAGTTGTAGTAAAAAGTGTTACTTTTAGCCCCACTCTCCCCTAACTACTTTTGACATTTTTATCGTTTTTTCGTTAATGATACCATTACATTATTTAACAATTAATATACCTACATCTTAAGTTACGTTATAGTTTTAACAACAAGAGCAAGTTCGAGCGACTTAGTCGTGAATATTTTGTTTAATACTTAATTAATAAAAAAAGTACGTATACGCCACAGTGAACAAGAAAATTATTTCTTACGCACAATGGCACCCACAAAACTGACATTTTTCTTCTATACTTTCTAGAGTAAGAAAAGTTAAAGAAACTCTGGATATCCAATTCTTATGGATAGCTGAAAGCTAGGATCTAGGTAAAACTGCGAACTTCTACGAATAGTTTTTTTTTTCTATACAAACTTTGAACGATTGAACTAAAATTCGTAGTTTTGGACACGAGCGAACAGACATTTTACTTAACGCTAAGAATAATTTTTAAACTTCAATATTCATTTCATATGTTTTACTAATGTATATTGTGCTATATTTTTTGCTATTTATCGTCTTTATAAATTGGTAGTTTTACAACTTACCCCACATATGGGGTAAGTCGTAACAACACGGTTTTTTGTCTAAATGTTATATTTTTTACAGATTTTGATCAGTATTTGTTTGGTTTCTTTGTTGGATTTTATGATTGAAATATTGATTTATAAACAGAAATAGGTTTGACTTACTAATTTTTAAAATCTTAGGAACAGCATCAGTTGTAGTAAAAAGTGTTACTTTTAGCCCCACTCTCCCCTAACTACTTTTGACATTTTTATCGTTTTTTCGTTAATGATACCATTACATTATTTAACAATTAATATACCTACATCTTAAGTTACGTTATAGTTTTAACAACAAGAGCAAGTTCGAGCGACTTAGTCGTGAATATTTTGTTTAATACTTAATTAATAAAAAAAGTACGTATACGCCACAGTGAACAAGAAAATTATTTCTTACGCACAATGGCACCCACAAAACTGACATTTTTCTTCTATACTTTCTAGAGTAAGAAAAGTTAAAGAAACTCTGGATATCCAATTCTTATGGATAGCTGAAAGCTAGGATCTAGGTAAAACTGCGAACTTCTACGAATAGTTTTTTTTTTCTATACAAACTTTGAACGATTGAACTAAAATTCGTAGTTTTGGACACGAGCGAACAGACATTTTACTTAACGCTAAGAAAGTGCTTTGAACTATTACTAGAGATCGAATCCTAGACTCAAAGAAAACACAGTGTCAGGGGGGGTAATGCCTCTTTCGACGAAGTTACAAGTCCTCCACATCTCTTGTCATGGTAAAGTACCTCAGATTCTGCAGAAAATTATTGGCCTCCTCCATTCCTGCCAACTTATAACACAAACACAAATGATTGAGAGCGTAAGTTTCTCGTACTTGGCACTCTACGATCTTTAATTTTGATTCTGTTTGAATGTTTCTGCCCAAAATCTCTAACTGTTATTAAAGAAATTTGTCTGTAAACTTGAATATGTAATTTGTATGTTCCGTATTTTTTAACTTATCTTAATCTAGTTCAGGTATTCATACATTTTTACACGTATATTTCAGTCACCGAAGCAAGCTGTCATGTGCACTTGCTGTTGGAAAACTTATGATATCCTGTTTAGCTATTAGAACCAAAATTTCAAATCTAGTAACGTCTATTTTAACAACACCTGTGGAGAACTGGACTGAACTGGTAAGATCACTTGTTGATATGTTAAATAAACCTCTAATATCGATCATATCATTTAACTGCAGAATTGGGAACAAGCTGTAGCACCTGGTATTGACATGCTTCATCACTATGGTCCATTAAATCGATCAAAATCTGCCGGAAGTCAAATAACTAATACAGACTTTTCACACGAACAATTCGAATTTGATCGTTTTCGACGTCATTTTTCAACACTATTCGAACGTGTGTGCCGTTTGGCATCTAATTGTGATAAAGAGAAATTTAAAGATACCGAGGTAGAGAAGTCAAATGAATTTGCTGTTGAAGATAACAATGAGGAGCAGAAATCTAGTAAGCTTAGGAAACAGCAAAGATTAGAAGCATTGGAAGACGATGAGGAGGAAGATGATGTTGATGGATCCGATTTAAGTAAACGACCTGAAAGTGACTGGCTTAATAACGGTTTTAATGAAAGTAGCAATATTTTAGCCAATATTTTGCTTAAAGATAATGTTTAAATAAAAATATACCGTGTTATTTGTTTAATTTCGAATATCTTTTATTTTGTCAACAAACAGGTATGTATACATGATTCGATAGTGAATGTTGAATGGAGGAGACATAAAAGTCAAAATTTCTTCAACAAAATAATGAAACCATACAAAAATTGCAGTCCAGAATATAATTTAATCATTAATGTATAACTCATATCGGAATTTTATGGAAATGCGAAAGAATTTTATTTTTTGCGATTGAAGAAGTACCTTATAGAAAGCTTAAATTTATGTTTCTGACCATTAACCCTTTGCAGGGTTGCCGCCACGTTGACTTTAAAAATGAACTCGGTATTCGCTTTTTTTTTAAACGGGGGAAGGTAAAAAAAATAAATTTTTTTTGTAACTAAAAGAATTTATAAATATAAGAAAGTTCCAAATATAACAAAAAAAAAAAAACAAATTTTTGATACGTCATTTACGTGACTTATACATTCGATAAAGCAAGCAATTATTTCGAGCTCCAAAAGTATTTCAATTTCTTTAAGTGCAATCTATTAGAGAGAGAAATTGTAGATATTGAATTGTTCAATGCATTGAAGTGTTACCAATTTTATATATTCGTAAAAAATCGAAGTCAAAATTTTGATCAAAATTTAAATACATTTAAAAGTAGCAAACAAAATGGATCTCGCAATTCTTTCTGTTTGGCTACAGTTTAGAATGGGTCAATATTTTTATTAATTTTATATCAAGCTTTTTTTTGGAAGTTCAACAACAGGTTTTCAATTTCTTTTTTAGGACACAGAAATAATATGTTATGTGACATGTAAAGGGTGGTTAAATTTTAAGGGCCGATGTTGAATGTGAACCACACCTAAATGTCAAGTTTTTTTTCCTGCATTTCATTTGACATTTCTCAATTTCAGACTAACTCAATTTGAACCATGGAAAGATACACAATCGAGCAACGCATTAAAGTTACTCAGGCTTATTATAAAAATTGGCGTTCAAATCAAAATACATATCGTGCACTTCGTGATTTTTTTTGGTCAATTTAATCGTCCAAATGTGCGTACAATCGGGAAAAATCGTGCAAAAATTTCAACAAACCGGGTCTGTAGGAGATGTGAAAACACCAGTATATGCTCGTACAGCTCTTACGGGCTGGCGGCATCTTTGGGCCGTATTTTTTTCAAAATGAGGCCGGTCAGGCAGTTACTGTGAATGGTGTTGCGCTATCGTGAGATGATATCGAACTTTTTATGGCCCGAATTGGAAGATATGGATGTGGACGATATGTGGTTTCAACAGGACGGTGCCACTTGCTCCATGAGACTAACCGCAATTTCTACCATATTATTAACAAAAATTTTATATACATACTTCCATATGCTTTCCGTAACTAAATAAAGAATTTTATTTTCTCTCACTGAAACAGTTTCATGATGCCAACTATACATTTCTTTTTAGAAACTTCCTTAGACGGACAACAGTGTTGCGACCATTACTGTCCGGCTAAGGGAGCTTGAACTTTATTTTATTCCTTACTCCACTTAGTTGAAATCAGTAATGTTTCATTTTCATAATCTTTAGCAGCTTTCAGAAAACTTTTTTTTTCATGCTGCTTTCTACTGAATGCCCTGCCCATTTTCCTCTCAAAATATGTACATTTATGTAAAACTTCGGTTCACTGCAGAAGAAGCAAAAAATACACACTGCGCATGGAAGTGGTACCCATACTTAAAATATGTAGGTATGAATGTAAAATTTTAGTTCGCTTAAGAAAAAGGAAAACACAAACACACTACGCATTGGCCGTCGTCGTTACAAAATGCCAACAATTGAGTGGAATAAAAGGAGGAATCAAAATGTAAAATGAGTGGATGAGCGAACAATTGAGTGGACAGAGAGTAAATACACAAAAGAAAATGCACAAAACACGGAACAATTTTGAAATGGAACAAAGCAGCAACCCAGTCATTGCGATTGAATCGAATTCATAGATGAAAAAATACAGAGTTGATAAATTTATAATTTGTAAATAAATTTATTTCTCAGCTTGTAACTACAGTTAAGAACTGATTTAGGGCTTAAAATTTGCATACAACTATTGAATTTATACAAAAAATCCCATTTTTGTAAAATATCAGGCAGGTTTAAAAGCATAATTGAATATGTTGGTCAACTTCGACAAAAAAGTTTTTCGAAATTTTCTTAAAAGTTAATAATCTAATTCAACAAATATATTTAACAAATAAAAAATATCTATTTACATGCTTCAAAGAATAAGGAAAATTATAAAATTTGTTTCAAGTAAATCGGTTGAATACTTTCTGAGAAAAACGCGGACAAACAAAATATTTGTTTCGTCTTTATATAATAGTAATGATTTGTATGTAAGATGTTTATTATATTTATAAATTTTCAACAATTACGCTTGTTCTTGTTTATCTTGCCATATTATGTTATACCAAAGCAATTTCTTCTTCTTCTTCAAAAAAAAAAAATAAATACATAAATTTAGTGGTACAACAGCTCATGAAAAACTAGGGTCTAGTCACTAACAATTCTCAACCATTCCTGTGTGCGTGTCTGCAGGAATGAAGGGGACCTACAGTTTATTGGCGAATCGAACGTCTAAGTTAAGCGGCACTTTTCTATGACAGTGGATACTCTTAGAGGATTTTTCACTTCCTCGCAAGAGGCAGTAGCCCCGAAGGAATATTTTTGTTAGGTGGTAGAGGTTGGGAATCGGACCCCGACCTCTGGCGTGAGAGTCCAACGCACTAACCATTACGCCACAGGCTATGCTACTTTCTTCTTCAAAGCCTATTGCAAATAAATGGATATACCTAGAACTCCTGGAATGGTATGCTTTGTAGATTCTGTCAAGCATTTACCAGAATCAGATCAATTTCTTCATTAAAATGGATCCGGTCGCACTACGAGTATGTGTGGTGGAAAATTATTGTCAACATAACTGAATTCCACATTCTTCAGAAAAAAAGCAAATCACTAAAAACTGGCCTTGTTTCCATGCATTCCATTCCCGGTTGATGTTTTTTTGTTCATTCTTTTAATAGGTAACGTAACCGAATCCTCTACATCTGCGTGCATCAAGACACATATTATAACAAAGTATCCGAATTCGAATTCGAATGCATTGTTTTCCTTTCTCTACGTAATGGCAATGCGTCGATTGTCATTTAATTCCTTTTATTGCGCGTGAGTTCCCAAAGCCACATTAAAAGCATTAATTCCTTTTTTTGCTGCATTATTCGCTTGGTATCATTTCACGCGCATTAATGTTACCTGGGAGACACAATACATAGCTACATTATCAACATTTACTCGCTGGGCTTTAACCCAACCTGGCAGTCGGGATTCAGTATATAGGTAAAATGATTTTCTGGTTTTATCGAGAAATTTAAACCGATTCAAGAAGCTGCAATTCTGCAAATTTACAATGCTTCACTTCACACTCAGGGAATGTACTTACCACAAATTCCCAGGTTTGTATGCCTATGGGTAAGTTAGCGTTAAGTATTTAGAGGTGGAATTCCAATATTAAAATGTACGATTAGGTCGCAAGCAATTGCATTTACTTTAAGTTAAAACAAAAACTGGAGACAGCTACATATGTACATATATAGGGACCGAGTGGAATGAAGAAGCTTTATGATGTTTTAGGCTCAGGTCCACAAGACGGCGGCGTCTGCGTTACGTCACTTTAAATAAGTACCTAAAAAGGTAAAGTCAAACTTCAAACAACAGAAATCGAAAAATTACTTTTGGCACTTCTTACAAAAAGCTGGCAAAGTTTTGTGATTAATAAAAATTTCATAATTTTTCACTTACTTGCTTACTTTAGATGACGCTCACAGCCCAGGATAGACTACGGCCTCAACCATAACAAGCCTTCCAGCTAGCTCCGTCCCTATAGCTAGCTGCCGCCAGTTACGCTCCTTGTGTCATCTAAGCCGCTGTATTTTTAACTTTTTGACTAGGTTGACGTCGCTGTAAAGCCCGTAAAGCTCGTTGTTGAATCTTCTCCTCCATACTCCATCGATACAGACTGGACCGAAAATCACCCGAAGAATTCTCCTTTCAAAGCACCCAAGTAGATTCTCATCCATTTTTGTCAGGGTCCATGCTTCTGCCCCATACAGCAGGACCGGGATGATAAGGGTCTTATATAAGGTCTCCTTGGTTCTCTGAGAGAGGGCTTTATTATTCAAATGCCTTCTAAGCCCGAAGAAACAGTGATTGGCAAGAGTAATTCTTCGTTTGATCTCTGCACTGATGTCATTTTGCGATGTTATAATGGAGCCCAGGTAGACAAAGTCCTTGACGACTTCGAAGTTGTATCTATCCTTCGTGACGTTTTGCCCGAGCCGACGGTATTGAGGTTCCTTTCTCGATGATAGCATATACTTCGTCTTGTCCTCATTAACAAAGCCAAACCCGTTTTCGCCGCCTCCGATTCAATACTTGCAAACGCGCCGGTAACAGCTCGCTTCGTTCTCCCAATGATAGTTGAACAAACTTTTCAAAAATTGTACCTCTGTTGTTGACTTGCGAGTTGCGTACAGTTGCTTCAAGAACGATGTTAAACAGATTACATGATAACGCGTCGCCTTGCCTCAAACCTTTCTCGACGTCAAAGGTACTTTGACGAAGCAGCGAGATTTTTCCATCGTCATCCTGCACAAGCGGACGAGTTTGGCAGGGATGCCGAGATGCGCCATGGCTCTGTATAGCTCGTCTCTGTCTACGCTATCATATGCGACTTTAAAATCGATAAAGAGGTGGTGTGTATCGATTTAAAACTCCTAGGTTTTTTCCAAAATCTGTCGGAGTGTGAACATTTGATCGACGACGGTTGATTTTCCGGGCCTAAGACCACACTGATAGGGGCCGATCAGATCGTAGACAAACGGTTTTAAGCGATCACACACAGTACAGATGACAAGATTTTGTATGCGAGGTTGAGGAGACTTATACCTCTGTAGTTGGAACAGGTCAGAGCATCTCTTTTCTTGTGGATGGGACACACTATACCGAGGTTCCATTCATCGGGCATACATTCCTCCGACCAAATTTTGGAGATAAGCTGGTGTATACTCCCTACCAAGTCATCTCCACCTGCTTTGAATAGCTCGGCTGGCAGCCCGTCCGCACCAGCAGTCTTGTACTTTTTAAGCTTGGCTATCGCTAATCGCACTTCATTTGGGTCGGGTGGACGGAAATTTTGACCACCATCGTCCAGGTTGAATGGAGTGTTCTGTCTTACAGCGGAATTTGGGCCATCTTCGCCGTTTTGCAGTCTAGAAAAGTGTTGCTTCCAGATCCTCAGCACCAACTGTGAGTCTACCACCATATTCCCCATCTCGTCTCGGTAGGCTTCCGTTCTGGCCTTGTGGCCCTGGGTAGATTGCCTCACCCTTTGGTAGAACTTTCGTTTTATACTTGTTTCGTTTGCCGGGGTCGTTAACATAAAAATCATCCATATATCCGAGGCTTGTTGTTGTTTCGGAACCGAAAACATTTTCCGTGGTAGGGAAGTTATCCCGACGTACAACACTCCAGCCTGGGGGACGACCCAAGGGCGGGGAGCCGAATAAACCGTTCCTGAGCTACGAATACGTCGTAGTAGCCCATATAAGGTGTTCACTAAGTAGTTCAACCTGACTGGAAATGTAGACGCCACCCTTGATTCCATCTAGGAAATTCTTCCGCTGCCGCCTTGATGAAGGAGAAGTGACTTAGTGGGAACACTCATACCCCCGCCCCTCTCGTTTGCAACCACCTAAAACCGTCCACAGGGATTGGAACCCCATCTTCAGTTAAAGGTACTAGGCACCCAATTTTCACCACTTGGAGGTGAGAGTAGGAGTTGATAGACCAGAGGTAAGCTTTGAAAAAAAGCTTTTGGACGCTTGTGTCCTTTTAAATCCATCGAACATCGGAATTTTTCAGCAAACTCAAAATATATTTTTAACGCCTTCAGGAATGGTTAAGAGTAAGAAAATTCACTATACCCTGGTTCTCTATGAGCTAACGCGCAACACATTTTTGTATTCAATATTGTACAAAATGCCCCAATAAGCCCCCATTTGTTCGCCAAACTGAAGTACCAGTCACCTACGCCTATACATCTATAAAACCATCCATCTTTCACCGACCGACGCGACGTGACGACGGATGGTATGAAGTGAACTATTTTTTTCTTAATTTTCCCAGCATCGATGTGTTAAGTTTAATTAAAACCGATTTTTATTTGTCAAAATGTTAAAACAAGAGTTTTTTAAAACTTTCCTTTATATATAAAGGAGTACATAGTTTTAGAATTAAACCAGCCATTTTTTTTTTTTTTGCAAACACATAACTGGTACTCTTAGTTTCTTTCCTTATCTCTTGTTAAAAAGATAGCGATGACATTTTTCTTATACATACATATATTTTATTCTGCTGTGACTTTAGTAGATTTTCCTATGACAGTTGACAGTTTGGTGTGGATTTCAATTCAATCCAAAGGGTAAGTATCTTGACATGCTGCGTGTGCATTGCGCATTGATGGTAGACAAGACACTGACTCTATGGGGTTGTACCAGACTGTCTGTCTGGTGAGTGAGCGTACAGCAAATTCCTGTCTTCCCCATCCCTATCCTTTAATAGTGAAAAGAAAAGAAGCCATAGTCTGCGTCAAGGTGATATTTATTTATAAAAATAAAGTCTTGTAATTTGTAAAGTCGCAACGCGAGATTTATCGTCCCATCTGTCATAAACATGGTCGATCGGTTTGTATTCGAGATATTTTTCTGGTTTATTTAGAAATCCATTGAGATTGTGAGAACAAGTGAACATCGGATTAAAAAAAAAAAAATCGAAATAGCATGGTGCAGTCCGGCATTACATTTTAGTCTATGGGTATATCAAAAGTCCCTTAGCCAGACAAAACCACAGGGCAACAAAAAAAATTAGCTATAGCTGAGCTGGTGTGAAGTATTGAAAACACTCTTGGACTTGGAATGCTATGTTTGCATAATGAGGGCAAAATAAATAACACGTCGGGTAGGCAAAACCAAACCACATAAAATGTCTCCATCCACAGAGACTATAGTAGGTAAAGGTACGTCCTCCACACTCTCTTCTTCCATACAAAGTGATCTCTGGAACGCAAGTTCTTTATTGCGTGTATATAGTCTTAGTTTTATAGTGCGTTACTCGACTCCGGCTTTCTACATGAGGCGGCTTTTTGTTACACACAAAAACAGCGTGGAATGTTCAATATTGTTTTTTTTTGTTGTTGTTGATTTTATTGAAAAATTTACACTTTAGTTGGCGGTTTTGTGCTTATTTAGGTTTCTGACTTCACATAGACATAGCGCATAATGTAATTCAAATACAATTGTCACATCACGATCGTTGAGTATTTCACGTGTGTAACAAAAAAATTATAACATCGCACTAGTGGTAGAATTAAGGTGACCTTTCTTGTCAGTTTTAACACCTCTGAGTTAGTCAAATTTTAAGACTTTCTACACTTATTCATAGAAAAAAAAAAAAAAAAAAAACAGATCCTTCGAACCATAGAGTACCTATATTATCTAGAGAACCGACTCGTACTCCTCTTGCCTAAAACCAGCGTTGCCATAATGTGCCCGATCGGGCCATTTGGCCCTCTGTTTTTCATTTTGGCCCTTGGCCCCGGGCCACCAAGAAATGGCTCGCACTTCGTAACTTATTTCAATTTCAATTCTCCGAATAAAATCTCAGCTCTTATGTGAGATTTTTTGTCCCCCTTAAAAAAATCTTTGAGCGCTCAGATGTTGCTCTCTTAATTAGACAACAGATTTTCTATAAAAAATAATTAATTTCTACAAATTTTCAGCAAAAATAATTCAATGTTTATATAAAAAAAATAAATTGTGTAGAAATTCGTAGTTTTGAACAGTATACACGAACAAAGCTAATGTAAACGTTGTTTGCCAAATTATTAGCGACCTACCTACCTACAACTTTAAAAAAAAATTTCTCTCACGGATTGTGGCCCGCATTTTAAGGAAATGGCCCTTAAAGTGGCCCTCAATATTTTTTTCTTTGTGGCAACGCTGCCTAAAACATACGCAAAATTTATTTGAGTTGAATAAGAGAAAATTCTCTTATTTTACTCTTTATTTCCTATTCGCGTGAATCAGTTTGAATCGTGGATTCAAAAACAAAATGGCCGCATTAGCTCAGTTTTTTTTTTTTTTTATAGAGATGCGTTTTCAACATAAATATACATGAATATTACTAGATTTTAATGTTTAAAGCAAGACAACACTAAACAAATTTGTTTCGGTCCATTAAACAGTTGTTTAAAGTAATTTTATTGATTTTTTTTTTTAATTTCAATTTTTTAATTTAACGTATTCTTGTTTTAAATATCTCAGCGCGGGAACCCATCATAATTGCGCAATACGTGTGTACTATTTGTTACAGCAATGGTGGCTGGGCTCCCATTTAAAATGCACATAACCACTCTACGAATAGTCGACAAAATGGTCCCATTCTCTCACTACAGCTTGTAGGGTGAAAGAGAACAGACCCCTTAAGTCGGTTCGAACTTTGCAGTCTACCAAACTCATGAGAAAATGTCAACTATGGGTTTTTTTTTACTCTTTCCTCTTCCAGAATCGTATACTGTTTATCTCTCTTTTTACTCGCGACGACCCAAACGCAAAAAATAGTTGGCCTACTCATCAAATAACAAATTAATCCTTTTTATATACATAAGTTTGCATTTCTCTTAAACAAAGGTAAGAGCATAATAGTTGGACTACTCTCTCTGGGATGCAAATAAGTTGGCCTATGACGATTTAAATAGATTTTTAGTTAACCGTTATTAAAAAAATGACATGCACTTGTGTTGTTGTTTATTAATCTCTTTTGTTTTATGCAAGCCAGCAACAATTTAATGTCAACCATGGTGCGTGGCGTTGCATTATCACGAGACCTTAGGGAATCCATAATTAAAGCCTTCGAAACCGGATTATCGAGCTATAAAATTGAAAAACAATTTAATTCACCTCGATCGTCAATTCGAACATTATCTCAAAGTTCAAAAATAGTGGAAAAGTGGAGGTTGGTAAAAAAACGAGATGCCCACCAATTGCGAAACCTCGAGATTGCCAAGTTTCAAAGAATTATAATAAAAGAAAATCAACGTCAAACTGCCGCTGCAATAACTGTTCAATGGAGTGAAAGAACCCAGAAAAGTGTAAGGGGACAATGAAAAAAAATTGGATACAAACTTTACAAGGTTTATTTTAGACTTATTTAAATTAGAGCTATTTTAATTCGTTTAAAACATAGGCCAAAGAAAAACTTCTTTTAACACCTAAACAAAAGAAAAGGCGACTAGAGTGGGCCAAATAACGTAAAAACTAGACTTTAAGTCAATGGCGGTCCGTTATTTGGTGTGATGAGTCCAGGTTTGAAATTTGCATGGGCGACGAACGAAAACGTATCATTAGAAATTCAAAAGAGGCTTTTCACAAAGATTGCCTTAAAAAAACTGTCAAGTTTCCAGCATCTCTAATGATATGGGGATGCATGTCTGGACGGGGTTTGGGCAATTTACATTTTGTAAATGGAATTGCCAATGCTGCGAAGTACCGGAATATTCTGGAAAATAAGCTTCTCCCATCAATACCACGACTTCAAGCTAGTGATGGAGACTATATTTTCCAACAGGATGGTGCTTCTTGCCATACAGCAAGGTCTACAATAGCGTGGTTATCTGCTGAAGCAATTCCTTTACTGGAATGGCCTTCCAGTAGCCCTGACCTTTCACCAATTGAAACTGTCTGGCATAAAATGAAGCAAAAACTGCGAAAAGAACCGGCATTGTTCTTCAAAACCTAAAAGCTAAGATCATAAATATTTGGGAATCTTTTGGTGCCGAAGAATGTCAAAAATTAGTTGACACAATACCACGATGCATAGAAGCAGTTATCAAGGCCAAAGGCGACGTAACACCATGGTAGAATAAAAATTAAGACCCGTAGGCCAACTATTTTGCGCTTAAAAAATTGTATCAATCGTTATTTTATTTTGTAAGACTGTTATTTAAATGAAGTCATTTTGTTTTTGTTACTTACATATTCCTTTTCAAAATAAATATATCTTAAGGAAAGTACCAAAATATTGAGTTTATTTCCGATCGAATTTAAGAATCAGCAGATTTTTGTTTTTTTATCATATGTAGGTAGTCCAACTGTTTTGCGTTTGGGCTCGTATGTAAGCATATACATAGGTACTATAGGTCAAGTTTATGGATCCGTGCAAAATATCGAACTCGATATTTCAACCGAACTTGACATTATACGAAAAAAGTGGGTCCCGTTCTTTTGATTTTCGACTCTCTCCTTAACGGCTCAACCAATTTTGATCAAAATTTTTACTCTGTAGGTCTATTTAGTAGTAGTAGCTGCGTGGCGTAATAATAAGTGTGTTGGACTGTCACCCTAGAGGTCTGGGCTCGATTCCCAGCCTTGACCACCTTCTTCTTGCGAGGAAGTGACAAATATAAAGAGTATCTCCTGTCACAGAAATATGCCTCTCAACTTAACCGTGTGGATTCGTCCTCTCCATTCCTGCAGGCACGCACACAGGACTGGTTGAGAGTTTTAAGTCACTAAGCCCTAGTTCTTCATAAGCTCTTGCGCGCCATCAAATTTATTTATTTATTTTTATTTTATATCCATTTAAAGATAATTTTCTAAAAACGGTCATCTTTTTTCTGATTATTACTTTTTTGTTTTCAATTTTACGATAGAAAGTGCCTTAACATATAAATTTAAGAAAATTTAATTTTATACAAAAATGTGCTTAAATTTTGTTGGTGCGATGTATGGCTCTCAAGATATCGCAAAAAACTTTTTACATTCTATTGTCCGAGTTGTTGGGAAAATGAGGAGGCTGTCAACCCTCCACTTTTTGCAACTTTTCGGCAAACTTTCCGCAGTAGATTGAACAAATTTGCAGTAGATTTGTTTTATTATAATTTTTTTTTTTCAAAAAAACAAGGAAGATTCAAGATTTTATTAAAAACTTGCCCATATTACCACAACTTGCAACATTTAAAACAAGATTTCCGTCAGCTTTCAATATTCATCAAAACAGTGCTGATTTAGTCGGCTCTTCTTTTTCTTTAAAAAAGTATAGAGTAAGCTCAGAAATTTGATACGCACTTAAAAATGTCCTAATTATTTAAAATATTTTAGATGAAACATTATTATATTAAAGAAAAAAAACGTTTCTCTAAAAAAAAGGGGGAAGTGGTAACCTCAACGCTCACACACCGTCTCACAAGCAACAGGCGGCTTAGAGGTTTTTTTTTTTTGTTCAACGAACTCCTATAAACGAATACAGAAAAGTTTTGACTTTAATGTGGATATTTCACTCTTGTTATTTAAATTTGAATTTTTAATTGTGATTTTTGCTATTTCTATTGTTACGAAAATTTATAACAAGAAAAAGCATTTTCTCCCTCAGTACTTAGGTTAACAGCATCTCATTTATTCCTATAGAAGAAAATGCGTTAAATATATTTCCATAATTATTATTGAAACACATAAGGAAGTTATTTGTATTTTGTTGTCATTTAAACAACAAAATTGTCGGGTATTTTTCCTTACGTAAAATAAGGAAAACATTCAAATAAAACTGGGAGGGGGGGGGGGAATGGATAACTTTTTTTTAAAATATTTTTTTAATGTGTAGTTAGGAGAACACTCTACAACAAGGAAAATAGACGTGACAATGAGCATAGATGGGCGTCAGTGACGTTTATTCGAAGGTACGCAGGTGTTCATCGCACACCCTACCAACATCTTAATTTCCATACGTATTGCCAAAGTTCTCCAAAATACGCATTTGTCTTTCTTTTCTTTAATAACCTATCAATACATACGTCAATAAATAATTAAGATCTGTGGACGAACTCAAATATTTCTCAAACAAAAATCAGAACAAATAATTCACTTCCATTCAAAGTAACGAAACAATTTCTTTTAACTTCAGCGCACCGCAAGCTAACCCAAATCCACATACAACATATAATTCAAATTACGTACCTCCTACCTATCAGTCAAAGAAGTGCCGCATAACAAAAATTTCCTCGTAGGGTGTTTTCCTTACTTCAGCGCACCCAGCTAACCCAAATCCACATACAAAAAAATTCAAAAAAAAAAGCACAAGAAATCGTTTTCCCTTATAAATCTTAATGCATTGTAGTCCAGTCGAATTAGACAAAAAATAGGCCTGAAATGGAAAAAATTAGATAGGGGTTTTTTTTTATTTTAATCGTTAGGGGGGCTTATAAGGAGTCTAAATTTAGGTTTTCGACCGCCTAGCTCCATTGCGTTGGCCGCCATTTTGAATTTAAGGAAAATTCGTTTTCGTTGAGTAACTCGTTTATTTTCAACTTTTGACTAAAAATGCACTTAACAAAAGTTGTTCAGAATTTAATTATCTACAACTTTGGTAATAACAGTTTTTTTCCTAGGATTGATATTTTTCCAATTAATCTGGAAAATACAATTACAATCGTTTTTCATCTGTTAAGCGCGTTAGTTAACATTTTTTGAATTAAAAACAAAACGACAGTAAATTTTTTTTTAATCGTTAGGAAGGGGCATAAAGGGTATATATTTGAAGGTCCATCATCAAAGAAAAAAAAAAACATTCTTTATACCTATTAATTTATGTTCAAAAGTTGAAATTGATAAAAATATTTAACATTTAGCATTTAAAAAATTGAATTCAAGATGGGGGCCAAAGTTAAAAAGGAAATTGGTCGAACATTTCAATATATACCCTTTAGGCCCCTTCCTAACGATTAAAAAAAAATGTACTGTCTTTTTGTTTTTAATTCAAAAAATGTTAACTTACGCGCTTAACAGATGAAAAAACGATTGTAATTGTATTTTCCGGATTAATTGGAAAAATATCAATCCTAGGAAAAAAACTGTTATCACCAAAGTTGTAGATAATTAAATTCTGAACAACTTTTGTTAAATGCATTTTTAGTCAAAAGTTGAAAATAAACGAGTTATTCAACAAAAACGAATTTTCCTTAAATTCAAGATGGCGGCCAACGCAATGGAGCTAGGCGGTCGAAAACTTAAATTTAGACTCCTAATAAGCCCCCCTAACGATTGAAATCAAAAAAAACTCCTATCTAATTTTTTCCATTTCAAATGACATTTCGACTAGACTATTGGTGTTCACCTTCATCAAGCGCACCAACAAAGCCCAAACAAACAAAATGTATGTCGTTGATCGTCGCCACGACTCGGTTGCAGTGAGGGATGATTTTTTTACTTAAAAAATCATCAAAAATGTCGATAGAACCTGACTAGATTGTGTATAACTTTTGATTAAGTGAGAGGATTTTTTTCATAGAGGTATCTAAAGAAAGGTAAGAAATCAACCCATTTCGCCTGATGTACATACATTTATAACGGTTCATATAAAAAAATATAATTGAGGCGCCGTAAACCCAAAATTGATTATTTTTAAATCACATTTATCTGTAAATGTGATGAAAAATTTCAGAATTTTCAAAAATTATGTACTACAATATTGTGCATCTAACTATGTTGAACAAATAAGTTCATGGTTTCATGGCGGTAATTTTATGAGCGTAGCCAGAAATTACGATTTTCAACGATTTCTTAAATTTCATTGAAAAAATCGCTTGACTTGACTTAAAAATTCTTACCTCAAAAATAATTGTCACTTCCTTATGAAAAGGGTATCAAAAAAAACCTCAATGAATTATGCATTTTACTAATGTCACAATACTACAAAAACTCATTTATAAAAAATCTTAAAAATTTCAAATAGAATGTATTTTCAATTTTCAAAAAACTGTAAGACATAAAACAATTCGGTTCCTTGTGTTTGATTGAAAATTAATATACGCATTAACCACAAAAAGTTAATTTAGCACTTCATTTCACAATTTTGAAAACATTGGTCTACATTTTTTTTTTCATTTTTTTTATGAAAATTTTAAGTTTTTATGCAAATTTTTTTTTTTAAACTATTGACATAAATAATTTAACTTAAATTTAAGATTAAAGAACAAATTTCTGGATTTCAAAACCGGTATAATACTGTATAGTAAGTGTTGCCGTTATTTTTTAATATTATTTTTTTTTTATTTTAAGTCATTTTTTCTAGGCATACCTCCTAAACGGGGCTAGGTAGACCCCTCTCCCATAGTAAAAAATGCTTGTTTTTGACCACTCTGCAAAAAAACGTTATCAAATGTTGGTGCCAAAGCTAACGTAGGTACTCTCCCCGAATGAATATTTTTACTGCAGAAAAAACATAGCGAACAGCCTACTAAAAGCACCACGGCACGTCACTGATGGGCGTGCCAGTGGGTGGAGTACATTTTATGCTTTTAATTTACATTTCTCTCACTTGCTTCTTATGATTAGTACAAAAATCTCTATCTAACATTTAAAACTCTCACAAATTATATACATATATGTATGTAACTAGCAGGCCCGTGCTCGCCTTGCTTCGCGTGTTCACATTACTTCATGGTTGTAAAATATTTTTGTATTTGTTTTTCAAACAATTTATCACTTTTTTTATATATTCATTGTTTTTTGGTAAACTGTTGTAGACTTTGGAATCAAAAGTAGTCTTTGTTCACTCGCATGTTCCAAGCTGTCGTTCAACCAATTCTCATTTTGGAGATTAAGAGGAACAAACAGACAGATAAGCAAACTTTCACATTTATAATATTAAAAAGATTAAGTTTTGGTAACTGTTTTTAAAAAAATGTATTTATTAAGATTTATTTAACAATCATGCTTTTCAAAGTCACGATTATAGATATTCAAATGCATGGCAATGAATCTCTTACCAATGAAATTAATTTAAAATTCCTTGCAAAATAAACAATATTGAAAAAAAAAAAATACTCCTACATAATATTCTTAGAATCTCTCCTGCCACCCTGTTAACACTGAAGGCATTATAGGTCCTTGGAAAATGTCAACCATTAGAAAATGAATCATAAATCACATTTTATTCTTTGAAAATGTAAAATACACTTCTTCTCTAAGGCAAGAGGCGAGTCGACAATCAAAGAGATACATTTTTATGCAAGCAAAGCTTGTTGCCGAAAAAACAAGAAAATAAAAAAGAACCATGTGGGTTGTCCAAGTGTCCTATTGCCATTTGACTCATCAGCTTGCTTTTTAGATAGAATCTTATCCTTATGCCAATAAACTATCGCTATTTGGCAGCCATCTCCGGTCCAAATTGCCCCCCAAATATCATGTCACCAACCATATACATATACACTCTTATTTCTTATCATCCTACGCACAGAAACATAAAGATTCAAAACATCATTCAATGCCCACAAGGCTGTCATCACCATAGAGGGTATTATCATCGAAAGTTTGGCCATAGATTGTCTGAATTAATAGCTTTCCTAGGAAAAGATGCTTCGTTCGATGATATTGTCGGTCCTCTGGCAAAAGGACCAAGGCGTTTCCTTTGAACAGTATAATTATCGAAATGTTGCGTTGGCGAGCAATCTTTGGTTGAAAAAAAAAAAACATTTAATTTCAATGTCATTGTGAATAACTGTTTATGATGTGGCAAATAGTACTGGAGGCACTATAAATTTTTCCCTTCAATGCCTATCCGAAACAACAAAGGAAAGGACTCACAGCACCCATCATAGTACCAGCAGCAGATTATGATCCTGGGGAGTTAATACGCATATTATTATTTGTGGAAGCTTTTTTTGTGTCTGGTGTGATTTCAATGACTTTTTGTATCCAATTTTGTCCTTGGATATAGCTTATTATCTAGATAAAAATAGAAGACTTTTCTATAAAGAATTGTAACCCACGCACGTTATGAGTTATTTGATCAAGCTTTGTGTAAAGAAACAATATACTACGATTATCAATAGAAACTTGTTAAATTCTACATATTTTGTTTTGAGTTTGGCATAGGGATTTTTAATAATCATATAAAATACGACTGACCCTTTATCGTCAACAGCGCCCCCACAAGAAGTATCTATAAACCTGCAAAATAAAGACAGTGCCACCTCCCAAGAAAATAAGTAAGTGTTTATACAGGGTGATTGGTATAAGATGCACCAAACTGTTGGAGCGAGTAGGTTGGGTTAAGACAAGAAAAAAATCGTATGGGAGGGGGGGTCTATTTCGCCCCGTTTAGGCAGGAGGGGCAATTTTCTGAAAAATTGACTTAAAACAGAAAAAAAAAATATTTAAAAACAACGGTACAATTACGGTACCTTTTTGGAAAGTCAGAAATTTCTTCTTTGATTTTCATTTTAAATTAAGTTCTGTTAGTTAATAGTTTTTGAAAAATTAATTTTCAAACTCGAAATTTTGAAAAAAAAAAAATTGAAAAAAAAATGTCAAACTAATTTTTTTTTTAAATTTTATGTAATTAAGTATAATTTTTGTTTTCAAAATTTAATGCTCTTATTAGCTTTCAGTCAAAAACAGAAAACCGAATGCTAAAATGTCTTTTAGTTTTTGAGAAAATTGAAAATAACAGGAGGAGCAATTTTCTAAAATAATTGACTTAATACAGAAAAAAAATTATTAAAAAACATCGGTAATAGCTTTAACGACTTGCTATACTTTTTTGTTAAGCCAGAGATATGTGCTTCTATTTTGTTTAGAAATTAAGTTCTTTTAGTGAACAATTTTTTAAAACTTAATTTTCAAACTTAAATTTTTGAAAAAAAAAATTTTAAAATTGTGTTCAAACTGATTTTGTTCAAAATTTTACATTATTTAGTAGTATTTTTATTTTTAACTAGCCGATAAAACCCGGCGTTGCCCGGGTCTTCTTTAGTAAAACCTTTGACAACCAAATATCGACCAAAAAGATGATTTAAAATCAGCACTCGAAAAATGTTCAGCTTAAAGAGCGCTACACACCATCCATGTTACTTGTCAGGTAACATTGACGTTTTTTTTGTCAGGTAACATTGAAAATAAGCCTCCACACGTATCAATGAACATTGACAATTATTTTCCTAAAATTATGTGTGTGGGTTGTGTGGGCTTGCATTTGAATAAAAATGTAATGCACCTAATTATGTACCTACCTGCCTGCCTATAGTGTAATTTTAAGACAACTTTGAAAATCAGACTATTTGTATGTTATGTTATACCTACCTCCCATTACCCTCTAAGGAACGAACGACCGTGAATTTTGTTAGTAACCACCTGACAAAGAAATTAATAATTTATCAATGAAAAGATAAATTTTTTCTGCTTCTCTACCATATACCTACCATATTCTTAAAACGAAGCATTTTTTCCCAGCAAGGGTTATTGCCGTCTATGAAGAATAATTCCGTGCCAAAAAACCGGAACACATTTTTTACCACCCCACCAACCACTTATCAACAACAAAAAAATTTTACCACTTGTACTACCTAAATAAAGTAGGTACCTACCTATTAAAATAAAAATACATATTTAGGTAGGTAGGTATTACCTAAAAAAAAAAAAAATTTGAGCCGATTCTGGAAACCAGATCCCTCCTTGCGCACGTTCTTGTCTTCTTGTGTTCCCACATTACATTTAATCTTCGTTTAAAATCTCGAACCTTGAAAATCCGATGATTAGAACTCAAGGTGTAAATTTTGCTGATTTGAACGTAATAAGCACCCCCACATCACCTTTGCTTACCTACGCCCTTGACTGTGTAGTTACTCAACAAAATGAATTAGAAAAACAAATGTATTAGTGATTCAAGTGTCCCCTTACCCCTCCTTGCGCACACATTGGCCTCTAAATAGGTTCGTTTCCATTCAACTTCACCAATACCCACCGCCAAACCAACTTATTTCAGTCTTACCTTAAAATCCAACAATTAGAACTCACGTTGTAAATTTAGTCGATTTTCATGTAATAAGCATCCCCCTAAAAATGAAAATAATTTGTATAAGGGGCGCAAATGCCCCCTTACCCCTCCTTGTTCACGCCTTTGCCTCTAAATAAGTTCGATTCTATTCACCATCACCAACCACCCACCGCTAATAAACCAACATTTTTTTTCTGCTGCAAATACCTATTATACCTACCTACTCATACCTATACCTACTCCAATCAATTCTTACTACACTATAGAGAATACCTACCGACTGTTTATGTTTTGTTTTGTTTTACCATACCTTCCTATACACAAAAATATCACCACGATTCGTCGACGGCGAAACGCGAAAACAGTCAACTCTACTCACTATCTCGCTCCCACCTACCAAGGCACATTGCACATGGCTTGATTTGTTTTTTTTTTTTTATTTTTTGACGATGAAGAATAATTCACTGCCAAAAAACCTGCATACATATTTTTACCACCCCACCATCACTTATTCTCATGAAAAAATTTGTACCTAACCTAAATAAAGTATTAAAAAACCAACCACCCACCGCCAAACCAACCAATTTCAGTCTTACCTTAAAATCCAAAAATTGAACTCAAGTTGTGAATTAACTAAGCCGATTTACATGTAATATAAGCATCCCCCATCCTATTTACGTGCGCTCTTGAGATCGTTTAATTTACTCAGAAAAAAAATTAAAAATAATTTTTATTAGGGGTGCATTAAATGCCCATTACCCCTCCTTGTGCACGCCCTTGCCTATAGTTCGTTTCCATTTACCATATCCAGCAAACACCCACCACCAAACCAAACAATTTCAGTAGTAAACATTTATTTTTGCTGCAAATATTATAGCTACCTCTCACATACCACTATTTCTTACTAAAGAGAAAATCCCTACCGTTGATGTTTTTTTTTTTTTTTATTTGAACTTTTCCTATTACACAAAAACATCAACACAATTCGTCGCCGGTGAAAACAAAACTCACTTCTCGCTCCCACCTACCAAGGCACATTATACTGCACATGGCTTGAATCGTTTTTTTTTTTTTTCGATGAAGATTTTTTACTACCCACCACTTAATTTTCACCAAAAATGTTCCCTAAAAATAAAAAAAGAAAAAAACAAAAATACTACCCTACGTCCCTACCTAAAAAAAAACAACTCTTTTTTTGAGCCGATTGAATCAGCCCACCAAAGACCAAAAATATGGAATTTGACGATTTATCGTCAAATCCACATGCCACAAAAGGCAATTTTCCATGGCAAAACAACTCCTCCTTATAAATAATTGAGCTTGAAGTAAATGTGAGTTGAAAATCTATAAAGCAGAATTTTGCAAGGAAAATACCTACATGCTTGATTTTAATAAAGTATAGAAGTATAGATATAGAAGTATAGAAGTATAGATATAGATAGAAGTATAGAAGTAAAGATAGTATAGATAGAAGTATAGATATATGTAGATCAGCTGCAAATATTGCGTAATGCGTTATTAGAACGAAGTTCTTTAGTGCACGGTTTGTTTATAAATCCAAGAAATCGGCAAAAATTTACATCAGATGGTGGCGCAATGGGATAGGTACTTGCTTCTTAACCGAGAGGTTGGGCGTTCAATCCCTGCTGACAAAATTGGCAGATAGTTTTTTTTTTTTTAATTTCTCATATAATTTGTATTTTTCTCGAATTTTTGTTGTCATTTTCCAAAATAAGTAAAATTATTTCACTCATTTAACTATAGTGGCGTAGAAACTTACATACAATCATGAAAACAAATGCGAAACGATACCTATTTAGGTATCGTCCAAAAGCCATCGTTTTGAAGATATGGTTTTGACTATAATCGACTTACGTGAAGCAAATATTTTTGATCGTCAAGACGATAGTCATTTTTTGGTTACGTGAAGTAGGACTATCGTCGAAACGTTATCGTTGGGTGATAATCGTTTTACGGAATGAGTCCCCTCCCTGAGCAATCCCTTCCGATTGTTTATGTTACACACCGACTTCACAGGAGATAATTCATTTCAGATTGTTCATCGTGCCATGAAATATCTTGTGGAGTCGCGATATCTGATCTTATGATAATCAGCGATCTATCTCTGATATTTTCTCTTGACATGGAATTTGACAGATGGTTGTTTTTTGTTGCTTTTTGTCTAGAAATGTTATTTTTTGTGTCTAACGGAATTTTTTGGAAGTCAAAGTTTAATTTTCTTGAGCTAGAATACAACAACCGAAGAGTTACACATTTATCTGCAAAAAAATCAACCATCAAACTCCCATGCAGTCGAGGTACGAAATTAAATATCATGACATGATTTGCCCAGCGAAGATATATGAAAATGTCTTGATATGGATATCAGATATTTAGTTGGATGTTATTTTTATATGAACTTATTATACCTACATATACACAAATATAACCTACATTTGCTGCCGACGGCACCACGCATATACACATGGTTTGAATTGTTGTTTTTTTTTTTGTTTATTTTTGTATTTTCTCATTCTCCTTCGAAAAAGTTATGTTCCCTAAAAATGCAATTTTGATTTTAGTATGAAAATTTTTGGAATTTTGAAAAAATTATATCTGGTATTGAACGGATATTTCATCTTTCTAAATATGTAATCAAAAATAAAATCTGACAATTAGAACGAAAGCTAAAAACCAGTTCCAAATCGGCTCTTTTTCACATTTCACGTGGACAACGAACAATTATGCCCATTTTTCAAGATTTTTGTGAAATGTTGTATCGAAACTTTTTAATCTATTCTGGGGGTTGTGTAGCTTGTAGAATTATGATTCAGATATCAATTTAAACGTTAGCTTTCGAATTTGCAAAAGAAAAATTAAATTTATGGATACATCCAGTAAAAAGTTGTGACGGCATAAAAAGATTTCATTAATTTTGTAAATACCTCAAGTTTGGGGTATTCAAAAAATTTGAAATTTTTAAAATATTTATAAATCAATAGTTTCCATCAGGTGTAGAAATTTCAGATTTTTAGAACCACTCATAAAAAAATGAAAAATAAAAACCAACAAAAAAATGGGTAAAAAAAATGTCTGGTTTTAAAAAATCAAAAAGAGGGTAGGTACAAAAAATCCCATTAAACATTCCTGAAACATCAATAATTTTTTTTTCATTACCTTTCTAATAGTATAAAATCTATGTCCCTAACTAAAACCGCCAATTTATGGCCAATTATTTGTCTACGTCAATTTTTCAAAATTCAACTTTTTACATTTTATAACTCGCTTCGTAGATTTTATAGAATTTTTTTAAATTAAAAACTTCCTTGTATTTAAAAGATCTATCGACTAAAATTAATATGAACACTGTTTTTTTACCTTTAATCAGAAAACCCCCATTTTACCCTACTAAAAATTTGAATTTCGAAAAATTCCGTCTAAGTGCGCCTATACATAAAATTCTCTATTTAATAAAATTTATTAGAATATTTTTATCATATACAGTATAACATGTGCAATGATGAGTCAGATGAATGAATGAGGGAGTCAGTGACCGACCTTTCATTTATAATATTTTGGCCCCTTACAACTTACCCCTCTTTGTGCACGCCCTTGTGTTTCATTGCATTTATTCTTCAATCGAAAATTCTAACCTCGAAAATCCGACCATTTGAACTCAAGTTATAAATTTAGCGTCCCTTGTTTGTGTTATTACGGGCGTTTTCATAAACTTCTGACTAACCGATTTCTGCAATCACAAAAACGAATGAAAAACTACTTTTTAAATGTAAATATCACCTCTGTTATGATTTTCGTTCCGAATTAAAAAGAGTGTTCTGAATTTCGAACGAATTCAGCTTGGTAAAACCTCTTACCAGATCTGGGTGTTTAATAAAACTTAAAAAAGCTGTAAACTGTGCGTTGTTAGTATTTCTTCCCCTAGTTCAAAAGAAAAAAATTAGTTTTTAAAAATATAATGTTTTAAAAATATATTACATTTTTAGCTTTACGAACTCAAATTCGACAACCAAAAACGAATCGAATTGAAAACTTCAAAATAATTGAGTAAAGAACACCTATGTTTTTAAAAGGAAAGTATTTTTTACTGAAGCGAAAATCAGAACAGGGGTGTAGGTATATGTTTTGGTTCATGGTTTTAAAGTATTTTAAAAAGAGTTATTATAAATGTATAAACCTTTAAGAAATAGATAGTTTTTTGTTATTTTTGAAATCGCAGAAATCGGTTAGTCTGACGTTTATGGAAACACCCTATATACATCAAAAATAATAATTTTTATTAGTGGTGCAAGTGCCCCTTGAATTGAAATTGCATTGAATTTTCTCTTCATTTAAAATCCGACCATTTAAACTAAAGTTGTAAATTTACCCAGTTTGCATGTAATACGCATCCCCCTATCACCTGTGCGTACGACCTTGATTGTGAATTACTCAGCAGACAAAAATAGCAAAATAATTTTAGTAGGGGTACAAATGTCCCCTTACACCTCCTTGCGCACGCATTGGCCTCTAAATAGGTTCGTTTCCATTCAACTTCACCAATACCCACCGCCAAACCAACTAATTTCAGTCTTACCTTAAAATCCAACAATTAGAACTCACGTTGTAAATTAAGTCGATTTTCATGTAATAAGCATCCCCCTATCCTATTTACGTGCGTCCTTGATTGTGTAATTACTCAGAAAAAAAAATGAAAATAATTTGTATAAGGGGCGCAAATGCCCCCTTACCCCTCCTTGTTCACGCCTTTGCCTCTAAATAAGTTCGATTCTATTCACCATCACCAACCACCCACCGCTAATAAACCAACATTTTTTTTCTGCTGCAAATACCTATTATACCTACCTACTCATACCTATACCTACTCCAATCAATTCTTACTACACTATAGAGAATACCTACCGACTGTTTATGTTTTGTTTTGTTTTACCATACCTTCCTATACACAAAAATATCACCACGATTCGTCGACGGCGAAACGCGAAAACAGTCAACTCTACTCACTATCTCGCTCCCACCTACCAAGGCACATTGCACATGGCTTGATTTGTTTTTTTTTTTTTATTTTTTGACGATGAAGAATAATTCACTGCCAAAAAACCTGCATACATATTTTTACCACCCCACCATCACTTATTCTCATGAAAAAATTTGTACCTAACCTAAATAAAGTATTAAAAAACCAACCACCCACCGCCAAACCAACCAATTTCAGTCTTACCTTAAAATCCAAAAATTGAACTCAAGTTGTGAATTAACTAAGCCGATTTACATGTAATATAAGCATCCCCCATCCTATTTACGTGCGCTCTTGAGATCGTTTAATTTACTCAGAAAAAAAATTAAAAATAATTTTTATTAGGGGTGCATTAAATGCCCATTACCCCTCCTTGTGCACGCCCTTGCCTATAGTTCGTTTCCATTTACCATATCCAGCAAACACCCACCACCAAACCAAACAATTTCAGTAGTAAACATTTATTTTTGCTGCAAATATTATAGCTACCTCTCACATACCACTATTTCTTACTAAAGAGAAAATCCCTACCGTTGATGTTTTTTTTTTTTTTTATTTGAACTTTTCCTATTACACAAAAACATCAACACAATTCGTCGCCGGTGAAAACAAAACTCACTTCTCGCTCCCACCTACCAAGGCACATTATACTGCACATGGCTTGAATCGTTTTTTTTTTTTTTCGATGAAGATTTTTTACTACCCACCACTTAATTTTCACCAAAAATGTTCCCTAAAAATAAAAAAAGAAAAAAACAAAAATACTACCCTACGTCCCTACCTAAAAAAAAACAACTCTTTTTTTGAGCCGATTGAATCAGCCCACCAAAGACCAAAAATATGGAATTTGACGATTTATCGTCAAATCCACATGCCACAAAAGGCAATTTTCCATGGCAAAACAACTCCTCCTTATAAATAATTGAGCTTGAAGTAAATGTGAGTTGAAAATCTATAAAGCAGAATTTTGCAAGGAAAATACCTACATGCTTGATTTTAATAAAGTATAGAAGTATAGATATAGATAGAAGTATAGAAGTAAAGATAGTATAGATAGAAGTATAGATATATGTAGATCAGCTGCAAATATTGCGTAATGCGTTATTAGAACGAAGTTCTTTAGTGCACGGTTTGTTTATAAATCCAAGAAATCGGCAAAAATTTACATCAGATGGTGGCGCAATGGGATAGGTACTTGCTTCTTAACCGAGAGGTTGGGCGTTCAATCCCTGCTGACAAAATTGGCAGATAGTTTTTTTTTTTTTAATTTCTCATATAATTTGTATTTTTCTCGAATTTTTGTTGTCATTTTCCAAAATAAGTAAAATTATTTCACTCATTTAACTATAGTGGCGTAGAAACTTACATACAATCATGAAAACAAATGCGAAACGATACCTATTTAGGTATCGTCCAAAAGCCATCGTTTTGAAGATATGGTTTTGACTATAATCGACTTACGTGAAGCAAATATTTTTGATCGTCAAGACGATAGTCATTTTTTGGTTACGTGAAGTAGGACTATCGTCGAAACGTTATCGTTGGGTGATAATCGTTTTACGGAATGAGTCCCCTCCCTGAGCAATCCCTTCCGATTGTTTATGTTACACACCGACTTCACAGGAGATAATTCATTTCAGATTGTTCATCGTGCCATGAAATATCTTGTGGAGTCGCGATATCTGATCTTATGATAATCAGCGATCTATCTCTGATATTTTCTCTTGACATGGAATTTGACAGATGGTTGTTTTTTGTTGCTTTTTGTCTAGAAATGTTATTTTTTGTGTCTAACGGAATTTTTTGGAAGTCAAAGTTTAATTTTCTTGAGCTAGAATACAACAACCGAAGAGTTACACATTTATCTGCAAAAAAATCAACCATCAAACTCCCATGCAGTCGAGGTACGAAATTAAATATCATGACATGATTTGCCCAGCGAAGATATATGAAAATGTCTTGATATGGATATCAGATATTTAGTTGGATGTTATTTTTATATGAACTTATTATACCTACATATACACAAATATAACCTACATTTGCTGCCGACGGCACCACGCATATACACATGGTTTGAATTGTTGTTTTTTTTTTTGTTTATTTTTGTATTTTCTCATTCTCCTTCGAAAAAGTTATGTTCCCTAAAAATGCAATTTTGATTTTAGTATGAAAATTTTTGGAATTTTGAAAAAATTATATCTGGTATTGAACGGATATTTCATCTTTCTAAATATGTAATCAAAAATAAAATCTGACAATTAGAACGAAAGCTAAAAACCAGTTCCAAATCGGCTCTTTTTCACATTTCACGTGGACAACGAACAATTATGCCCATTTTTCAAGATTTTTGTGAAATGTTGTATCGAAACTTTTTAATCTATTCTGGGGGTTGTGTAGCTTGTAGAATTATGATTCAGATATCAATTTAAACGTTAGCTTTCGAATTTGCAAAAGAAAAATTAAATTTATGGATACATCCAGTAAAAAGTTGTGACGGCATAAAAAGATTTCATTAATTTTGTAAATACCTCAAGTTTGGGGTATTCAAAAAATTTGAAATTTTTAAAATATTTATAAATCAATAGTTTCCATCAGGTGTAGAAATTTCAGATTTTTAGAACCACTCATAAAAAAATGAAAAATAAAAACCAACAAAAAAATGGGTAAAAAAAATGTCTGGTTTTAAAAAATCAAAAAGAGGGTAGGTACAAAAAATCCCATTAAACATTCCTGAAACATCAATAATTTTTTTTTCATTACCTTTCTAATAGTATAAAATCTATGTCCCTAACTAAAACCGCCAATTTATGGCCAATTATTTGTCTACGTCAATTTTTCAAAATTCAACTTTTTACATTTTATAACTCGCTTCGTAGATTTTATAGAATTTTTTTAAATTAAAAACTTCCTTGTATTTAAAAGATCTATCGACTAAAATTAATATGAACACTGTTTTTTTACCTTTAATCAGAAAACCCCCATTTTACCCTACTAAAAATTTGAATTTCGAAAAATTCCGTCTAAGTGCGCCTATACATAAAATTCTCTATTTAATAAAATTTATTAGAATATTTTTATCATATACAGTATAACATGTGCAATGATGAGTCAGATGAATGAATGAGGGAGTCAGTGACCGACCTTTCATTTATAATATTTTGGCCCCTTACAACTTACCCCTCTTTGTGCACGCCCTTGTGTTTCATTGCATTTATTCTTCAATCGAAAATTCTAACCTCGAAAATCCGACCATTTGAACTCAAGTTATAAATTTAGCGTCCCTTGTTTGTGTTATTACGGGCGTTTTCATAAACTTCTGACTAACCGATTTCTGCAATCACAAAAACGAATGAAAAACTACTTTTTAAATGTAAATATCACCTCTGTTATGATTTTCGTTCCGAATTAAAAAGAGTGTTCTGAATTTCGAACGAATTCAGCTTGGTAAAACCTCTTACCAGATCTGGGTGTTTAATAAAACTTAAAAAAGCTGTAAACTGTGCGTTGTTAGTATTTCTTCCCCTAGTTCAAAAGAAAAAAATTAGTTTTTAAAAATATAATGTTTTAAAAATATATTACATTTTTAGCTTTACGAACTCAAATTCGACAACCAAAAACGAATCGAATTGAAAACTTCAAAATAATTGAGTAAAGAACACCTATGTTTTTAAAAGGAAAGTATTTTTTACTGAAGCGAAAATCAGAACAGGGGTGTAGGTATATGTTTTGGTTCATGGTTTTAAAGTATTTTAAAAAGAGTTATTATAAATGTATAAACCTTTAAGAAATAGATAGTTTTTTGTTATTTTTGAAATCGCAGAAATCGGTTAGTCTGACGTTTATGGAAACACCCTATATACATCAAAAATAATAATTTTTATTAGTGGTGCAAGTGCCCCTTGAATTGAAATTGCATTGAATTTTCTCTTCATTTAAAATCCGACCATTTAAACTAAAGTTGTAAATTTACCCAGTTTGCATGTAATACGCATCCCCCTATCACCTGTGCGTACGACCTTGATTGTGAATTACTCAGCAGACAAAAATAGCAAAATAATTTTAGTAGGGGTACAAATGTCCCCTTACACCTCCTTGCGCACGCATTGGCCTCTAAATAGGTTCGTTTCCATTCAACTTCACCAATACCCACCGCCAAACCAACTAATTTCAGTCTTACCTTAAAATCCAACAATTAGAACTCACGTTGTAAATTAAGTCGATTTTCATGTAATAAGCATCCCCCTATCCTATTTACGTGCGTCCTTGATTGTGTAATTACTCAGAAAAAAAAATGAAAATAATTTGTATAAGGGGCGCAAATGCCCCCTTACCCCTCCTTGTTCACGCCTTTGCCTCTAAATAAGTTCGATTCTATTCACCATCACCAACCACCCACCGCTAATAAACCAACATTTTTTTTCTGCTGCAAATACCTATTATACCTACCTACTCATACCTATACCTACTCCAATCAATTCTTACTACACTATAGAGAATACCTACCGACTGTTTATGTTTTGTTTTGTTTTACCATACCTTCCTATACACAAAAATATCACCACGATTCGTCGACGGCGAAACGCGAAAACAGTCAACTCTACTCACTATCTCGCTCCCACCTACCAAGGCACATTGCACATGGCTTGATTTGTTTTTTTTTTTTTATTTTTTGACGATGAAGAATAATTCACTGCCAAAAAACCTGCATACATATTTTTACCACCCCACCATCACTTATTCTCATGAAAAAATTTGTACCTAACCTAAATAAAGTATTAAAAAACCAACCACCCACCGCCAAACCAACCAATTTCAGTCTTACCTTAAAATCCAAAAATTGAACTCAAGTTGTGAATTAACTAAGCCGATTTACATGTAATATAAGCATCCCCCATCCTATTTACGTGCGCTCTTGAGATCGTTTAATTTACTCAGAAAAAAAATTAAAAATAATTTTTATTAGGGGTGCATTAAATGCCCATTACCCCTCCTTGTGCACGCCCTTGCCTATAGTTCGTTTCCATTTACCATATCCAGCAAACACCTACCACCAAACCAAACAATTTCAGTAGTAAACATTTATTTTTGCTGCAAATATTATAGCTACCTCTCACATACCACTATTTCTTACTAAAGAGAAAATCCCTACCGTTGATGTTTTTTTTTTTTTTTATTTGAACTTTTCCTATTACACAAAAACATCAACACAATTCGTCGCCGGTGAAAACAAAACTCACTTCTCGCTCCCACCTACCAAGGCACATTATACTGCACATGGCTTGAATCGTTTTTTTTTTTTTTCGATGAAGATTTTTTACTACCCACCACTTAATTTTCACCAAAAATGTTCCCTAAAAATAAAAAAAGAAAAAAACAAAAATACTACCCTACGTCCCTACCTAAAAAAAAAACAACTCTTTTTTTGAGCCGATTGAATCAGCCCACCAAAGACCAAAAATATGGAATTTGACGATTTATCGTCAAATCCACATGCCACAAAAGGCAATTTTCCATGGCAAAACAACTCCTCCTTATAAATAATTGAGCTTGAAGTAAATGTGAGTTGAAAATCTATAAAGCAGAATTTTGCAAGGAAAATACCTACATGCTTGATTTTAGAAAATTTCCATACGATTTTTTTTGTGGTAAGTTTATAATTTGTTTATTATTCGGTATTTAACAAAAATTTTCTTTTCTGCTGTATCCTATAGCATACCAGATAAGTGAAATTTGTATTATATCTATTTTTTAAAAGAGTTTTTTTGTTTATCTGTGAGTTTAGTGCATACATTCAGCCAAACTGACAATCAAAAAAAGTTACTCTTTTATATAATAGTATAGATATTCAATACTCTTATCAATTTAAAGTCAAACACTGAAAACCAAATGTCAAAATGAAGTCTAGTTTTTGAGAAAATTGAAAATAACAAAAGTAAGTTTTCCTTAAATTCGACTTTCATCCTTTATTTTGTTGTTCAAAAGATCCTATTTCTACAAAATATGTTGTAAAGTAGATTTGGTTATTTTCAATTTTCTCAAAAACTAAAAGACATTTTAGCATCCGGTTTTCTATTTTTTATTGAAAATTAATAAGAGCATTGAATTTTGAAAACAAAAATTATACTTAATTACATAAAATTTTTAAAAAAATTAGTTTGAAACTTTTTTAAAATTTTTTTTTTTTTCAAAATTTCGAGTTTGGAAATTAATTTTTCAAAAACTATTCATTAACACAACTTCATTTAAAATGAAAATCAAAGAAGAGATTTCTGGCTTTCCAAAAAGGTGTAGCATGGCATTTTAAATTGTACCGTTTTTAGAAAATTGCCCCTCCTGCTTAAACGGGGGGAAATAGACCCCTCCCCACCCATACGATTTTTTTCTTGTCTTAACCCAAACTACTCGCTCCAGCAGTTTGGTGCATCTTATACCGATCACCCTGTATTGAACCATTTTTTAGTTCGAATGACGGCCGTTAGATTACCATCTCATCTCGACTGTTATAAAATACAAAATAGCAGCTGGTAGCTTAAGGCCACATATTTACAAAACCGCTGCTGGTTGGTTTAGGTTGCAGATTTTTGTGGCAGGTTTTGAATTCTAGGGAGTTGATATTATAGAAGTCCTCAATTTTGCCAGGGCTGCTAATAACATTCGATAACTGAACCCTATTTGCTTTACTTCCTTTGCAGTTAGATCTCATTAGGTTTTATTGGAAGTGAATTCAGACTGTAAAAAAAGCCCACTCTCCTACACCGTTAGAGCTTTATACTGAATGAAGACAATGGAACTCGATTTAGCCTTAAAAAACCGTTAATCAAGATGCTCTCAGGGAAGTAAGCTTTAAGCAAAATTATTCCACCATCAATTTACCTTCTGAACTCAAGCGCCAGATGAACTTAATAATAATAATTCCTTCATCGTTTTGACATCATTGAAAGTTTTCTGATTGTTGAAATCTGACAAAGACTAATAATAAACTTTATAAGTTTCCATTTACAACAACTCAAAGCAAACATAATTAAGAATTAATTAGACGAATAAATCTCTGACACCCTCTAAGAATAAATAATTTTCTATCAACTCATTTCCTTCAAGGTTCAAAAGTGCTATCAAATTCATTATTCTCCTTTTCTATATGCCCAAAATACATAACTATGCCCAATCCTGTAGTTAAACTTTTTGGGCGGTTATAAAACCCTTAGAAACTACTTTCTCGTTCTTCCGGGGCGCTATAGCTTGCTTTTCCTTATTGCCATCTATCTATCCCCTTTAAATATAATATATGTAGATATATAACTTGCACACTCTGTGTTTGTTACAACTTGTAAAATGATAAATTGCTTTATTGCACAGTCCTTGCGTCATTTAAGGTTTCCTCCTTTAAAATATTGAAATAGCTTCCTCTTCAATCTTTTTGGCCTTTAGCACCCACACAAGCGAGTTACTACTACTCTCAATTTAGCCGCCCCTACACCCCCCCCCCCCACCCCCGCCCTCACAGGAAGCGGATCATCGTATTTTAGTGTCTTTTTGCGAGCTAAGAATTTTATCGTTACGTCTTTTTGCATAATTTTCTTGGATTAAAGTCAACGATACCCTAGAGCCCAGATTATTTGTATGTACGAAGTACGAGTATGTTGGACTGGAACAAAAAGAGATGTCACTTCCTTTGACATAAAGTCCTGGCGGAGGGGGAGGGCTAAAGGAAACAAGCCACATGGATGACGATGGAATGGGTTGCGGGCGGTGCTGGTGAGAAAAGTAAAAGCGTAAAAACTTCTTATATTGTTATGATATGAAGTTTGTTTTATCATGTCAATGCGCTTGTCGTGTCCTTGGATGAGGGTGAGAGGGTGTAATCTGTAATTTAAGACTAAAAATATGAAGGATGAATGAGTCCACAGTATAAATTTGAATAAAAATATGAATGTGTTTGTATAAGTCTTTTGCAAAGAGTTTGGCAGTTGGTTATAGAAAATATATAGCAAGACATTCATCTGATAATGTATTTAAGAAGGGTTACACACAGTTTAACCAAGATGAAATCCTTAATGCTGTATGGGGATCTGAATGGCGTAAGTTTAAGATTTTAAATTGTTTTATTTCCATTTGTGAATTACTGCCAAGTTGACAGAAATGACGTGCGGGGAAGCTGGTGTGTTGGTTGCGGAATGGAAGTTACAAATTTACATAGTATTAATAAATTTGAAGCTTATGGAGTCTGGCAGACAAATGAAATTTTTGTATATACATGTACATATAAACTCTTTCGACAATGAAAACTCGGTGAAACGATTTGCCTCTTCATGATGCGGAAAATTGTATCCTCCGAAATGTTGTTTGTTGATGTCATCGAAAATTGTATCAAATGAAAGTTTGCGTTTTGTTGGTTTTTTTTTTGTTTTTTTTTGGTTTTTATATCCTGTATTAACTTGTCAAAATAAAACGATGAATGCTACGTTTGCGTGAAATCAAAGTCCAGTGCAATCGGACTACTTGAACGAAAGTTATAGCATCGAAAGCCAACCATATTGCTTTATTTTTAATTATTTCGAAAGTGAAAAATATGAAAAAATAATTCAAAATCGGTTGGCATTCGAAGCTATAACTCTTGTTTTAGTGTCGGATAATCAAGATTGGGATCTTTAAGTGAAGCCAGAATATAAGGCTACATGTTTGTACCTAAATTTTGGGAAGGAGTAAAAATTTCGCACTAGAAGGTTGATGAAAAGTTTCACAATTTTTAAAAATAATATTCGACAAAGTTATCATAGGTTTTTGGTTTATGGTAAATATCATAGAAGAGGGTCGTCTTAAAGCTAAACATTCCATCCAACCACATTAGGTACAGGTAATCTTTGACAAGCTATAACTTAAAGATAAAAAACGTACCAGAGATCGTTAATTTATTTCATTTTTTTTTCAATTTCAATTATTTATTTCATTCTATTATCTAAGTATAATTTTAATAATGTTAACATAAATAAATTATTTAGAAAAAAATAATAGGTACCATTCTGTAGTTGAAAACTAGAGGCGAATGAATCATATCAGGAAATTTAATGCATTTATAAAACAAATGAATATTTGGGGTACTATGTTACATGCAAATAGCAAAAAGTTTAAAAAAAAAATAATTGTTGATGAAGTTAAAGAAAAATAGCTAAAAAGTTATATTTATTGTATATTTAATTTTTTAGATATTTTGATTTTCCATTTTGTTACAAAATAAAACCCAGACGAGTTATTAAAGAAAAACAAAATAATCAGCTGTTTTAATATAGCGGCTTTTTTCTAACGCCTCACCCCCAAGTTTTATTTTTATAACGTTGAGATTTACCCAAATACATACGATAACAAAAATATTTGAAACATGCAACTTTATTATATATTTTTACTAAATTCAATAAACCAAAAAATATATTGATTGTTGGAAAAAAAGTGTTAATATATTTTTATTGTAAAATTAAAAGATTGAAAAAAAAAAACAGAAATTGAAAACTTTTCATACCCCCCGTGAAAGTTTAAGCCCCGGTCCAAATTTAGTGTAAGTACCTTTTGGAAAATGCTTAATATCATTATCATTACTTCATTACTCATTACTGATTTGATTATATGAAGATGAAGCAAATTTGAATATAGTTTGTCCGTGGTGATCTCAGAAATTATCCAACCGATTTACTTGAAACAAATTTTATAATTTTCCTTATTTTTTCAAGAATGTTAAAGGATATGTTTTTTTTGTTAAAAAAGTTTCGTACACTTTTTTGTCGAGGTTGACCAACATATTCAATTATGCTTTTAAACCTAATTGATATTTTAAAAAGATTAGATTTTTAATATAATTTCAATATTTTAACGCATATTTTAAGCCCTAAATTAGTTCTTAACTGTACTTACGAGATGAGAAATAAATAAATGTACAAATTATAAATACATATACTAACTTTTTGTATTTTGGCTTCGCCTAGTACGCAGATCGGGAAAAATTTTTCTTATCATACAAAATTTTTCCCAGGACAAATTTTGTCTTCAATCTTTTTCCAAAAATTTTGACAGGTCAATTTTCGCACTATAAGCATGACCAACTATTGTTTGTTGATATTTTTATAAAAAGAAAACAAAAGAAGAAAAACATTACTTTTGCGTGACTTTTCCAATGGTTTTGTAGAAATTAGAATGTAGAGATAAAATTTGTCTTTTCCCGATCTGCGTACTAGGCTTATGAATTCAAGTCAATCGCAATGACTGGGTTGCTGATTTGTTCCATTTCTCTATGGAAATCTGAATGGAGATTTTTCGAGTAATTTTTTGTTTTTTTTTATTCCGTTTAAAAATAAGAACTGCACCAGGTATCGGCCAGTAATTTTTTTTAATAAAGCATACTATAGAGCTTCACATATGTAAAAACTAGACATATTGCTTTGAAGAAAATAACTTTTTTTTTATTTGGAAGAAACACTGAGTTTAGTTTGAAAATTTTGAAGGTATTTTTTTTCTTCAAAATTCTGTTAAAAAGGTAGGTCCTACATCAGGTGTCTACTAATATTTTTTTTTAATTAACTATCCAAATTAAGAGTTTAAAAATTCAGACTTAATGCTTTACGAAAAAGTATTTTTTTTTGAAGATGTGGTCTTTTTTTCAAAACTCCGTTACTCGTTACAAAAAAGCAGACGTGCTGCTATCACGTTTTAGAGTTCGATTTTTTTGACCTTTGGGATCCCCCCAAACCCAGAGGCACTATCAACTGAAATTATGAATCTCCATTTGATGCTCAGGAGGTCTAAGATAATTACAACACTTAACAGGCATCGTGCGGGACTAGTATATGTCTATGAGATGGAAGCAGTCTTCTTTAGCTTTCAGATTACGCAGTGAACAAAACTGATGGAAGCTGTTGTTATATGGTGTTCCATTAAGTCCAAGAACTTCAAATCTTGTCTTGAAAATCAGAGATATTTCCTTATTCGCTTCTATTGCGGATAAAGGATTCTGCTTTGAGATTTTTGAGCTTCTATAATGAATTCAATCCTTACAACATCTTCGTGAGATTGTATTATTTTATAGAGCCGTTCTTTAAAGTGCATCAAATTACTATGGTCCAGTTCCAAAGTTTCTCCGCAAGAATTTCCAAGTCTTTCCACTTCGCCACCCACTAACACCAATCCTCGTTTCTCAGTTCATACAATGCCATTTGTTTAGTTAGCCGATTGACTTGGTGAGCCAGCACCCTTAATATATAGTCTGCATGCATCTTGAGAGTGTATGCGTTGATTTTAGCTAGACCCGTCTCGAGATGCAGGGCATAGTTTGGAGTTCTCATCGGAAGATTGACTGGCTGAACAGAATAGAATGACGGAACTGGAAGAGCTGTCAAAAAGTGTCGTACGTTATTTTTTTTACATGTCGCTTTGGGAAGCAACTCGAGCGTCTGCTAGTTAAACATAAAACTCATATTATGTATATCGAAATAATTTCGGAGATTATTTGATGTCAAAAATATACGGTCGTATTAATAAATGTTGTCTAAATTTAGACAGCCGTATAAGTTCACCTGCATGTAATAGGGTTCAATAGTGTCTTTAGCTTTAAGACACCCCTCCTGTCTCTCCTGTGGCACTTACTCCATCAAAACCTATGACAGCTTTGTAGAGGAGGGTTGGTGAAATATCTTTGTCTAAGATAATTTCTTAAAATTGTAAAATTTTGCATCAACTTTTGCATTTTAAAAATCGAAAATTACATTGGTGGCGGTTTCAAACACCCCTATCGTGCGAAATTTGCTAACCCTTCTCAAAAATTAATATTCAAAAATGTAGCCTGATATTTTGGCTTAATTTAAAGACTCCAACCTTGAAGATTCGATTACTAGGACGAAAGTTATAGCTTCGAAAGCCAACCATACTGCTCTATTTTGAATTATTAATAAAGTGAAAATTAATGAAAAATAATTCAACATCGAGTGATAATGTTGGCTATAACTTACGTCTTTGTAATCGGATCTTCAAGATTGGAGTCTTTAAATTAAGCCAAAATATCAGGCTACATTTTTAAATACAAAGTTTTGAGGAGGGGTAACAAAAACAAAATCCAGGCGAGTTATTTAATGAAAAGAAAATGGCGAGCCATATTGAAACATGGCCGCTTTTTCCTAGCCCCTATCACCCCGACAATTTTTTTTTATAATGTGGAGATGTTCCCAAACACATATGATAAAAAAATATTTGCCCGTCAAACATGCAACTTCAATAAAAAATTTTCAATAAATCCAGTACACTATAAAGTTTGTGCACGTTTTTCTCAAAACCTATTGATTGTACAAAAAAAAGTGTTATAACATTTTAAATGTAAAATTATATGAGCTACAACTTTTGCCTTGACAGTTTTTTAAAAACACTGATAGTTTTTGAGAAATTAGCAAAAAACTGAAATTCAACCCCTTTCACCCCCCGTAAAAATTTTAGCCTCGGTCCAAATTTAAGGTACCTTTTAAAAAATGCTTAAGGTACAAAAACAAACATCTCCACCAAAATTCAGCTTTGTAAGAATTTTTTCGTAGTGAAAGTCTAATTTTCCTGGGCTACTATGAGACCGCTTTAAATAAATATAGGTCACACAAGTTATGGTATCAAAACGGCGCGGCGCTCTTCAGCGCTAATTGGGTCACTGAGCATAGGTTGCTTGGGGCCGCCATTTCTACCTACCTACCTAAGATATTTTCGACCGTTTCAAAATACCTAGGCACTGTTTAAGCAGTTAAAAATCTCATTAATACCACTGATTTAGTTCTGCAAGTTGTTATGTCTCGGCTTAATTTGGTTTTATTAAATGTACTCTCCTCTCCTAAAACTTGATATAAAATAAACAAGAAAAACCTAATAGTTTATAATTCCTAGGTGTGTGTGCTTGTTTTCATCAAACTAACTCCAACAATTCTCATAAATATCACAAATTTATCTCTATTACATGCATAATTTTTGGAATCGCAAATTAGCTATAAAAGTATGTACTCGGACCTACCTTTGCATTTTGTTTATTTTATTATCTGTTCACAGCGTAAAAAGCTTGCCTTCCGTTTTCAATGCAAAACCCATTTCTTGAATTATTCACATCATGGATGACTCATTGTATAAAATCCAAGAAGTTTGTCTTCTACTCCACCAAAAAAAATAAAATAAGAAAAAAAAAATAAAAAAAATCAACCGCCAAACAATCAAATCTCAGCATTTTGACGAGACTTGAATATAGCGAATGTATAACAATCCCACGGAGCAAATAAACCAAAGTTTCTTCCTCTTGGACTTTGCCTCTTTTCAAATAGTTAGGGGATCTGGACTACGACTTAGGATGGGGATGGGGACACCAGGAGCTACATGTGCCGAGATTGGGATTTGAGGGACTGAGAAGCTTCGTCGTGCAGCGCACTCACAGTCGACGAAAATACAATTTGAACAATTTATTGACATTGTTTCTGTGCCACTGCTCTGCGCGTCTGCGATGTCTATGACGGTTGTGTCTTGTGGTCTTCCTGCACTTGGTTCCTTCCAAAGTTTACCCATCTCCCCCTTTCGGCCACAGCCACACAATTGCAAGCAACTGAATAAATGTTGATGTACACTATTTAAATTACAAAGGGAAACATGATACTCGCCGAGTACCGAACAAAACCCAAGCATACACCAAGACAGCTGAGGAAACAAGGATCCGGGGAGGCAGGCAGGAGCAACTCCCATGCTTTGATTTCTGAAACCGAGTCCCAGTCCGAAACAATGGCACGGCAGAAAATCCTGACTGCTGGTGGGCCAAAATATGATTTCGGGCTAAGAGAAGACAAAAAGGCAAAGTGGCAGCAGAGCAAAATATGAGGACTTGTGTGCCCGAAACAAATCATTTTAACGATTCCAAAATGCCACCATGAAAACGGAGTCCGTGGGTTCAATTGTGGAGTCTCTGTCTCAGAACTGAGAAGTGGCGGTGGCAGTGGCAGTGGCACTGGTGATGGTGGCGGCGGCGTCCCGTACAGCGGTAGCTGCCGCCAGGCGTGGGAGTGCGCACTCGTTCCATTGTTATGCTTTGCTATAGTAAATTTATTTGCTTTCATTGTGATCAGAGAGCAGTGCAACGGAGTCAGAGTCAGCGACAGAGCCTCCGCAGAGTACGAGTAGTGTCGAGTCCTGTGCATGGCATTGTGTGCACATTTTGGGAGCACCGACTGTGGCGAGGAACAGAATTGGCAAGATCTCCACCAGATATGACATGATTCCCAAGTGCTAACAGTGGAAGATATGGTTTATGGCGGATTAGATGGAATCATGTTGCCATATGATCTAAACATGAGCTGCCAGCCAACAACTGTACTTGCATAAGTATATGCGAGTGCAATATTGTTATATGATTCCCTATTCCCTATTGCATTGAATTTAGTTTTATAATTTTGTTTTTGTTGTTTTTTAAATTATTATTCATTTTTTTTGTATTTTGGTTTATGGAATATGGCATTAATGTGATGTATGAAGCGGATAATAGGAGGACATTTGTTGGCTTTTAGATTATTTTGGCCATTTAACAATATGTGCTGTGTATAGGGACATCCGATGAATGTGCTGCTTAATTGAGCGTTTTGGGCTATTGACAAACATTAATGACTTTCATTGTGGGCTTGATAGTATAGTTTATTTTCGAATTTATATTTTTAATGTTGAATTTTGTATGCATATTTCAAATAATGATACTTTGTGCAAAACAGTAAAAATGGCCCCAAGCCTTTAATGTGTTATTTACGTTATGACTTTTGCGTTAATCTTATTTGCCAATACGTCTAGCTGAAAAGAATTTGAATTGCGAGAATTAGGGAGAATATAGCTTGACTACATTGCTAAATTTGCATTCAAATGTTCTCCTTCTTTTCTTTTCTGTTTTTTTTTGTTTTTAGAAAAACATGGAAGCTGTTTTTACCAAAATAAAAAAAAGGACCGTGTCCATCTATAAACTATAACTACAGTGTAGAAAGGTGAAACTTCCAATCAATATTAATATTGAAGGAAAAGAAGGGTAGGAAATTGGTCATATCCCTTCCTTCCTTTTCCTTTTAATAAATAATTTTTTTCGCGATACAAATAACCACAATATTTTTTTCCGACCCAAAAAGTTTTTTTTTTTTTTTTCTTCATACAATTTAAAACGTCAAAAGTGCCGTACGTCAAAAGTTAGAAGTTTGTGAACTCTTCCGTCTGCGTCTACGTTCCGTTGTGCTCGCAACATTGAATTTGCGTGTCTGTCAATATTTTGACAGCTATTCCAGCTCCGGCTCCAGTTGCGTCTCCGTCACCATTCTGTTTAGCCAGTAAAGGTGCGTATCCATTTGAGAGTTCTTTCGCTAGTAAACTGCTGATAGCTACTTGCAAAATACGAACTGTGTTAAAATTCTGCAAACTAATACTATCCGCTGGCAGGCACGTAGCCAGAGATTTTAATATAAGGAAATTCTAATTGCTCTTAATAACATAAGACAAAATTCCAAATGTGTTTTTAGAAATGTTATTTAATCCGCATCGCAACTTGACAAGAACTTATTTTAGGTTTAATTTTACAAAAACAAAAAAAAAATCGTTATAAACCAGAAACATAATCTACTGAGGCTTTCTTATATTAGGAAAACATGCTCTGTAATTTTCTCTAAGCTTCAAGACATTAATATTCATTATCAGATTAATAGAACCCAAGATATTAGTATTTTAAATGAACCTTATCGGCGGCGTTTATCTTGGAAACTTTCGTTGATTTTTGAGTTGTATAAAATATCTTAAAAGAATCCCAATAAGGTTCGCTTCAGAACCTGAGGTTTATCTTGGGTTCCATTTATTTAATGGTGAATATTAAAGTTTTTAAGGTTAGGAAAATTACAGACCATATTTCGCTGTGAACCTGGCTCAGTGGATTCAAAAGTTAAGCCGTTTTCTTCTGCTGTGAAAAAATATAAAACATTTAAAAAGAAAATAATTTGTTACATACATATTTACATACATTATTATTTAAAAAAATAATAGATATTAAAAAAAAAAAGTAATAAGTTTTAAATTCTATTAAATATAAAAATTCCTCGTTAAATTATTGATTAAAAATGGTCTTTAGTCTACAAAAGTCAGAATGAAATGCCAAGTTTTGGTTATGAGATCTGAACCAAGCACCCTACGAAACAAAATCCTGGCTACGAGCCTGTCCGCGGGCTACTCTCAAAGCTGCCTGCCCACTTGCGAGTTTACTCTCGATAGTGGCCTGGACACGCCCCATAAGATTTAATCATTGGAACTCAAGTTCAAGTTACAAGCAAACCACATAACTATTGAATTATACATGTACAATGTATGTACATGCAATTTGATGAATGACGAGTACCTAATAGGTTTTAATCGACCTTGTGGGTGAAAGGTGAATTATTTGAACCAACCGAGTGAAAATGAATCTCTTAAAGGTGCGCGTGTCCATTTGAGCGTAAAAACACGAAGAGTAGCTCTCGGGTCACAAATATCTTAATTTGACATGTAAATGGGCAATGGATCCACCATTTTTGTAGATGCGCAAGAACAAAAATTGAAACGCTAGTGATATTACCTTTAATATATATACCTTGCACGAAAGGAGCCTGAAGCTATCGCAGTTACTACAAACTGAAATGAGCCGGAAACTTAGACTTAAGCGGCCCATACACACAACACAAGTGTGTGCACCGGTGTCATGACACCAGTGTGGCCTTCCGCCATACACGCAACACATTTAGCAACACCGACACAAGAAATCAAAAGATTTTGATTTTCCTGACACCGTGTTCGACACCGAAATCGGTGTAGACACTTGCCCATACACACACCACATTTGAGTACACCGACACCAGTGTCGACACAAGTGTTGTGTGTATGGGCCGCTTTAGACTCTGCTCTTCTAATTCGCAAACCAGAAAATCTCAAGTCAATAAGCTTCAAATTGTTGACATTTCACACGTCCTTTTGTTATATTTGTGGTAACGACATACTGTGAATTGTAACGATGATGAAGTGAAAATCATTAACTCTAGTTATGACGTTGATCTTGTTGATTTGATACTCTGTTGGTGTGTGTTGAGAGGTTTGGCGATTGTGGGTTTAATTGTCGGGTGCTGGTGGATAGCTTTTCTGCACAATGGATGACGATGTCGGTTTCTGATGGCTATTCGGCCGGCGGTGATTATTTATATTAAGATCGGGGTTTGGGTTCGGGGTTAAAAAGTGTATCGCTTCGTTACAGTCCCTCAATTTAGCAGAGCAAGGTCAGCTACAGAATTTTTCTCACCAGCTTAATAAACGCTTATTAAGTCGATATCCAACTACAAAATTAAATGTTCCTGTACTTTTGGCAAATATTAATGTTCTGGTGGTTTCTGCTAACTTGATTTCAAGTAAGCAGAGCAATTTTAATTTACGAGCTTTTTTAATGTTGTAAGGAACAGTTGCACAACTGTCGTTCAAATTTTAATTCGTTGATTTCAGTGGATTTACTAAAGTTCAGCGATTTGGGCTTTTATTACATACTTGAATCTTGAACCATTGTTGAACCTCAGTTAAATCGGCGAGTCAATATTGATGAACTACAGGTTAAATATTGAACCACGTTTCATTGTACAACTCGCCCTAATTTTTCAGCTTTTTTTCGGATTGGGTTTATAATTCTGTATGTGCGGAAATTCGGTTTCCAAAACTTCAACTTTTTTCATATTTTTTTTTTTTTTTTTTATAAATTACCAGAATTTCGGAAAAAAAATTACACATAGACAATTTCACATTTTAAAATTCAAAATTTATAAAAAGACATGAAATTGAAGATAGTTGCATTTGATTTTTTTTTTTTTTTTTTTGAAATAGGGTATCTTGATAAGAGTGTCAATGATATTAGATATTTTTAAACAACAAAATGTTGGGCGTACATTTCTCAAGGAGAGACACACTTTACTGTTATTAAATTGGCTCGTTATAACTTTTTTGGGAGTTTCTAATTTTTAATACAATTAATTTTGTATAAATAAGATAAAAATTACCCTACCTACCTACCCCAGCGTTTGTATGCACCATTTAAAGTTTAAGGCTGGAATTCGGCTGTAACGAGATGAAATTTTATGTTGGTCATGCATGACAATGAATGAGCGCAATGCTTACGGAAACTACTGCGAAAATACCCAATAAAGGTGTCACCAAATGCAAAAAAAAAACAAACAAAACAAAACAAAAACAAACTCAAAATATAAAGTCATTCTGTAAAAGAAACAACATAAATGCAAACAAAAAGAAAACTCAAATGTCATTTTTTTGCACATAATGGTTTGGGTAAATAATTCAGCTCGAAAAAAAATGTTATTTCATCGAATATCGAATGTTCTGCATTCAATTCGATTCGAAACGCAAATATCGAAATTTTTTGTAATTTATGATAAAAAAAAAAAAAAAAAAACAAATAAACTGGATTTTGGATCCGAAAATGTTTTGTTTTCATATGTTTTCATTCCAAACATTCATATTATGCATTTTGGTAAGCGGGAAACCCAATGAACAATGAAACCTGATTGATTTAAAATTTTCGATCTAAAGATCAGGATCTGGCTAGGTTAATTCTTGAAAACATATTTGTGTATCTTTGTTTTTTCCTGTAAGATGTACAACAACATACAGAAGCATGATTTTATACGTTAACCTGATAAAAAAGTGCTGAAGAACATGGTTGCCACAATACATCATTCAACTTGTATTCCAGAAAACAAATATTTGTCTGTGATATATGTAGAAAAAAAGTGCGTATACGCCCGAGTGTACCAGCGTTTAAAGTTTAACCGCCATATTATTCACTCGATACATCCAGATTTAAACAAGTCAAAATGCCCTCATAGATTCCGTTCACTTTTTTTTGACAAATTGTGTCTTTTTGATTTATAAATATTAAATTTGTTCGGTTGTCTGTTTGTTGGCCCCTAGTGTATATTTAAAAAAAAATGTAAGACCAAAAACAAAAAACGCTACCACCAGCCATATAATTTTTTTTAGCATTTTAGGAAATAGTATTTTGCTCAAAAATGGCTGGAGGAGACCTACAGTTTATTGCCGAATTTGAACGGCTAAGGTGAGCGGCACTTTTCAATGAGAAGAGATACTCTTGGAGGATTCGTCAGTAGACCGGAAAAAAACTTAAGGTGGAAGCGGCTGGTATTGAACCCAGACCTCTGACATGACAGTCCATCGCACTAACCATTACGGCATGGGTTAGAGGAATATTTTTAATAACGAAAACAGAAAAAGATATTTGTGTTGAATTGTGTCACCCTGTGTTAATTTTTGTGTCGCTTTTCACATGTACATAATTTGAAATAGTTCTTAAATACGAATTTAACTTTGATTTATTTACCAGATCCTGCATAAAATATTATTAAAACAAAAAGGGGAATAATGTTTGTTAAAAAAGACTAAGAGGTCTATTACAATACTCCAGCAGGTACCTGTCTACTAATAGAGGCTGAAAAATTAAAGCAACAAAGTTTCATATTTCATTATGCCAGTCAGCTTTTGCAACTTCATTCTGAGAATTTGTGCGGACACGGTTGACGGTAAAACGAAACGGTCGATGTCAACGCAGCGTTTCCTGCCAGGACAACATAAATCCATCTCGATTACCATCAACTTTTGTCTTCGTCATACAATTGTGAACCAGGAATCTCTGAAGAGTATGATTCCCTATTTGGCAATGAGGCTCAAACCGAACATCCATCTATCCATCCATCCGCATTGCGATTAGGTATATGGCAGCGTTCAAGCGCCACATTTGATTAAAATTGAAGGATAAATGTCAGAAGTGAGAACAAAAAAGTGACTCCAAACACCGCAAATGGGTATAGCACGAGCGCCCAGAGACTTATTCCTCTGAAGAGACGCCATCATCTACTGGTTATAGAGTATATGTAACCAAAACCAACTTGCGGATCCTAGATGTCTAGTTGTAGTTCCAAACAAAGTTAGAACAAGTTTTTTTGAATGCGTTTTTATTTATTTTCCTGATGGTCATTTCTCGGACAAAGTTGATAAGAAACATCAAAAGAACACTTATGACACGACAAGACGACTACGATACGCGATGATGCAGCGACGACGACATTTCTAATTCCACAATTGCAGTTAAACATGAGGCCATGGCCAAATTTGGTCTACTGGCGCCTAGACAGAATGTGCGTTGCGCACACAAGATGTCATGCAGCGCCAATTACGCACTATTGGATGCGTGCCTCGGCTGGCGTGGCGTCGTCGTTGTGTAAAAAACTACTCATTCATAGAAACGTCTGCCTAACTTTTCCCCTCGTGTCGCATTTATTATTTTGTTCATGATGAGAGGATGAGTAGTCTCGTACACGTATGCCTATTGCAGACTGCAGAGCAGAGCAGCTTCACTCACATGTAGGCTATGTCGGAATTGTCGCCTACTCGACTGCCTACCTGATTATAGAAGTTTGATCTCCCAATAAGGATTAGAAACATGATTTCTATGATTCTTCAAGAAATCTATGCAATTTGTGCACCTACATTTTTAATGCAAGTCGACATGGCCGATACAATGTGGGGTAAGGATCCAAATATGGATTTCAATGAAAGCTCTTCGCTAAGTAAAATACCATAGCATAGGCCTCTATGTGTCATACTAAAATATCAATCTTAGGTCTAATTGTATGTAAGTTAAAATCTCAAAGAAAAGAAAAAAAAAAAAAAAACACTGGAGAAATAAGGAAAGAAACGAAGTTCAAATTTTAAGAGTTCTCAATTTAATTTTTTAACTAAGTTAAGGCAACGATTAAAGTGTATAGATTCAGATTATACATATTCAGTGCAAAAATCGATTAACTCTGCTTTTTTTTTTTAAATTTTGGATTTGATTGTTAAAGCACTTGGATGACTATACCGCAAGTGCTTTGACATTCAAATCTAACATTTTTCAAGAAATGGAGTTAATCGATTTGCGAAGTAGAGAATAAACAAAAATAAAAGAAAATTATTTTTGTTATTGTTTTAGTGGACTGTATTGAATTAAATTCAAATGGAAGATTTTTTGCGACCTTTAGTCCAATGCGTATCGCCCAGGCCACGACAGTTGAGCTCATCAGTTATATGCTGTTGTACCCTTCTAACAGCATCTAACTGATGAGTCCAACTGTCGCCTTTATTTTTTCATAGACTATTTTTTTATAAGATTTATATACTTTCAGAGTTAAGTCGACTCAAAGTACACTAGTCAAAAAAAAAATTAAGGGAACAAAAAAAAATTTACTTTTTTAGTGTTTTTTGAAGAGCGGTATATCTCTGTGGAAAGTGGTCGCATTGATATGAAACAAAAAGCATTATAAAGATTTATGTTTCTGTATTGATACGTTTTTGCAAATGATTTTTTTAGGGTCACCATTGTTTGGCAAAATTCATTTGGCATTTCTTGTTTCGCCTTAGTCGTTAAATATTTTGTTTAATTCGCAATTCTTAATTGGCAATTTACATTTTCTTTTTTATTCATTACGTTTTTCAATCATTCTGCAATTAACATTCGGCGGTTTTATATTTCGCTTTTTGTTAAAAATATTTTCAGTCATTTCGCAAAATTTATTTGGCAAATTATTCTTCAGTTTTTCTTTGTTAAATTGTTTATTATTTGGCCAAGTGTTTTTTCGCAAAATATTGTTTCGCCGTTTCATTATTTTGCGAAATAACGTTTCGCCGTTTAATCATTTCGATAAATATCGTCAAGCCGTTTTATTATTTCGCCAATAGATCATTTCGCCGTTTAGTTGTTTGCGAAATAACAAAATGCTTAATAAAAACATGCGAAATGAGAAACGGCGAAATGTACCACCGCAAAACGTTAATTTGCCAAACAATTCTGGCGAAACATACCATACCCATTTTTTTAAGGTACCCTTTTTGCACAATCATATAATAAACAGTACCAGCCAAATTAATAAACCTGGAATAGCGAAGGATTAGACCTTATTCCGTGGACTAAGTGTAAAATGTTATCAATAAAACAGAATTTCTACAAAGTGACGTTTACATTTAATTAGCGAAGGATATATTAATCGAGTTCTTAAATCATTTGCAACTATTTGACAATCAGCCATCAATGACAAGAAAAAAAAAATTGTAAAAGCAGATAAATCCAAAATATAGCTAGGTTTTCCAAGGAAATATGAGGAATCATAGCAATTGTTGAAGATGACCTAAACTAGGAAGTAAGTGGTGCACTTCTTTTTTTTTGTAATTATAACTTTATGGCAGAATCTCCAGTTGAAAAGGAGAATCTCACTTTTCTATCATGTTCCATTTTTAAAATAAAAACAAAACAAAAGGAACAGCTACAACACAAACAATTAATTAAAAAATGATAATGGTCTTGACAGATACAAGAGCTTAGGTGTGTTTGGTAACTTGCGCTTTATTTTGTTATTTTTTTTTTTTTTTTACAGGATTTCATAATTCGCTGTCAGAACCCATACGGAGTTTGCGAAAATTTGTGAAAATGTCAAGTTGGCAAACAGGCATCGCACTTATTGTAGTAGATTTTTTTAAGGGATTATCAGTAAACATCACACTGCTATTCCACGATCATTTTGTTTTTATTAATGGAAAATTTTAATCCGTAGCTTAACTCTTATATGGTGTAGTAAGTTCGTGGAATAAGGGTGGAATTATCCTTTTTTATTAATATAGCTGTATGAGCCAAAAAAAAAAAATTTTTTACTTTTTTTTGTGTAAAGAATGTAATTTTATTAAGCTAATTATATGTATTGATTCGATAACTTGTTTATTAAGCTTTAATATTAAGGGCAGTTTTGAAAACTGGAACCAAATTTCTACAAAATATTTTTAAAACTATAAAACGATTATTTGTTCTGAACATTTTAATATACCTAATATATAAAATTAAAAAAACTTATTGAAAAAAAAAAGGTTGGGCTTGACCCACACTGATAACATCCCATTGGTTCCCTTTGAAACTCGACACCCGAATAACTTATCAGTTGTGCAATCAAGTGAAGGCTGTTTGATCAAAATATATATGCGACACGAAAAATTTCAACAATTATTAGCAGTTTCTCTTGCAGTTTTTTTTGGCCTAAAAAAAAACGTTAATTGAATTTTTTTACAAACCTTACCAATAACTTATTATAGTTTTGTGTTTAGACTAAAATTATCCGGGAGTTGATGTCATTGGTTGTTCTCGAGATATTCGAGCCAAAAACCATTTTTTAACAATTTATAGCAGTTTTTTTTTGCAGTTATTTCGGCCTAGAAATAAAACCATTTATTGAATTTTTTACAAACTCTACCGATTATCAACTATAACTTTAATTAATTTTAATTTAATTTTAATTAAAAAAAAAACTGGGTTGATTTTTTTTTTAAGTATTACCAATTTTTCACTATGTCATTATGCATAGAATGAAAGCAGGCCGAAGTCGATAGCATTATTTGTTATAAAGATATTCGAGAAACAAGCCGTTGTTCAACTTTTTTTTTAAATTACTTTAATAAGAAAACCGCTAATTGAATTTCTCCGAAAGTCCTTTCTGCACGTTATGACCTTATTATCTGTAATATAAAATTAATTTAAAGTCGATATCTCTATGCGTTCTCGAGATATCGTGAACGAAAAAAAGCTTCCGAACGTACGAACGTACGTACACAGACTCCAGAGACCTCGAAACGTCGAGAAATGTCAAAATTTTCAATTTCACAAATCGGACCGATTACAATAACTTCCAATGGGAAGTTAAAAAATATTGAACGTAATGCCGAACGATGAACAATGTTGAAAGAAAAAGTTGAAGATCAAAAATAGTTTTAAAAATTAATATTTTGCATTTTCTACTACAAAAATTTTGAAAGGTAAAATTAATTAGGGGGAGGGGTATTTATATTTTTTAAATGTTATAATTATAATTATTTTTTTATAAATAAAGACAAAAATCAATATTAATTTATCTACACAGTTCTTATTAATCTTTTTATCATCAAACCAATCCATAAGAATAAACTTTAAAATAAAATTGAATTATTAAATTCGAAAACCATTTTCTTATGTAACTTTATTTCACTCCATAAATTGAAAAGTTTTGAAAAAATTTAGTTATCCTTAATCTATGTATCTTTTATAAAAACAACCTTCCAAATACAAAAAGAAGTTTTAAAATCGGATTTATTGTTTTTGAGATAAGTCCGAAGAAACAAACAAACTATCAAAATAAAATGTGACTGGAACATCCGAAGAAGAGTTTTTGATCTTGACATCATTGTTGAATTGAGAATCAATATGCGCTTAATGCAAAACTTTGTCAAGAGCTTTTAAGATCTTCGTCAAAAGATAACGTACCTCCCTGTCATTTATCAACGAATACTTTGGATTTTTTATAGGGACCAGGGACAATATCAATATCATTCATTATATTTTTTACAAATAAGTTAATCTTTTGATTTATTAGCCTCCATTAAGTTCATTTTTGAACTTTACCCCGAGCACATGTATCTTATAAATTTCATTTCAAAACAAACATGGCACGAGCTTTGATCCCGTCGTCACCATCATCTACCTTTTGACCAAACTCATTTAATTCGTAATGAATTTTCCATCACGCACGCTCACAATATTCTCGTCTGTGTTCAGATGAGTGAAGCGCGCGCGATAAACGATTACGTATTCCAGTTGTGTGATCAGTGCGTGGCAATGATGCTCTCTAGGGGCATCCTCGCGCCATTCTGAAGACAAGCTGACTTTTTATTCTGCTGCCGGGTTTTTGTCAGACGCGTACATTACTTCAGATTCCGCCGCGTATACCGCTCTAGGCATTGTGCAGTGTGCAATGGCAGATTCGGACGGCACTGTGCGCGATCTCGTGTTGTGCACCTCTCCGCAGAGGTAATCAACAAAGATATACCACAAGAGTGACACGTTAGGCCGGCAATATTTTCCTCAGTCCTCTTGACTATTAATTATATTTTGCAACTTTTTTTGTGCATTTGTTGCACTGGACAGTGGGCACTGGGCTGGCTGACTTTACTATTCCTTGTGTGCTTCTGGAAATAATTCCATATCGAGTTTTTTGTCCTACTCATCCGAGTTATCTTTAATAGAAATCCCATTTGCACAGATGACGTTCTTCTGATGGAGGAGAACTTAACCAACAAAAACTATCGTCTGGTAATCGTGCGTCGTCGTAGTCGGTTGCGATTTCCTAAATCACAATTGTGGGTCTGTACGTGCAAGATGGTACATTACCCGAACAAAGTCCCAATGTCTGAAAGAGTATCTCAGTTGGGAATTGCGCACTTTTTGCCAATGAACATCTCAATTTTTTTTGTCTCAAGGCATTGTTGGTTGCTTGCGTTGCGCTGGTTGATAATAATTATGGCTGAGTATGGGTAGTGATGGTATGGTGTACAACTTCCGTGGCAAAAGGTTGAACAAATTGCGAACTGGTTGCTCTGGTCGGGGTGATGTGCGGAGCGGATGTTTCAGGTGGCACATTGACATTGATGCCATGAATGGACGATGACGATGAAGACGAAGATGGACAGTGAGTTGAGTACGCTGTTGATAAAATCAATGTTTCATTAAACTGATGATGAACTAGGAACATAATATCTTCTTGCTTCCTACAACATAGTATGTAGGTAGGTACACTTTGGAAATCTCGATTTAATGTGATTTAATTTATGTTTTACAACGTGGGCTTGCTTATCCCAATTATACTTAAAGTTAAACAGTGGCATCAAAAGTTCATAATATTGAGATCTTAAAAAAGGGCAAGCTCTCAACAAACATAATTTAATTAAATTGATCTACAGAATTTCAAAAAGTAAATTCTGGTCTAATTTTTAGAAAAATCTTTAACCAACATATAAAAACCAACCACCAGCATCCTACATGCTACATCAACATCTGACCAACATTCTATCACCCACCGATTTCAAAATGCATCACATAAAAAAATTCGATGAAGTCGACGTCATAACTCAAAGTGATTATATTTATTTCATCACTTTTATAGTTCACAGTTCACACTATGTTCTAGCAAAGAATATGACAATTGAAATTTCTGAAATTCCTACAATCTCCTTGATCTCGTTATCAGACTGGAATCAGATTCCTACCGTTTTTTGTCGGTTTACTTCTTCTATAAGTGAATCTCATATGGACTAAAGCTCAAACTTTGTTAAAATAAAGATCTGTGTATAAATAAAACTGGTTTTACTTGCTTTCTTCGGGATAATACTAGGCAAACGATGAGATTACCCCAGCCTTGAGAAAAAATAATCACAATACTGCGGTATTATAATTAGACAAACTGAGGTTTATGAGGGAAGGTCTTGGTCAGAATAGTTCAACACCAGCTAGCCTAGTCCGCTTGTTTTTAGCATTTATTTCTGGATAATTTTTTAAAATACCTTGCCAATATCATCAATAAAGCAGAGATTAAAGGATTGATATTTGCAAATGGCATTGTCCTGATGCTAGCAAACAGACCAAAGCTCATAATTAATAGACAATCAATAAAAAAAAAAATGTTGATATTCCGAAATAACACAGGTCAATCACTATTTGCTACTCAAGGAGTCAAGGCTCAAAGAGAGAAATATGTTTCTTAAGCTCTGAGAACAACTTCTGTGCAGAGCGGAAGCTGCAAACAAAAAATTAACATGTTCGTTTACTCTTTCGGCTTAAGGCTGCAACTGCAGTGACTGCGGTGACATGGACTCGGCTTATACATAGCTGCGAATCTTTCACTTAGAGCTAAATTCATAGCATTGTTGGTTTGAGGTTGATCCGAAGTGAAGATGTTAGGTTCGGTCTTAGATGTTACCCTTGGGAAATAACTTCTGCTCTGATGCTTTTAATTGTTGATTTACTGTTTTAAATCTAGATGAAGAACATTCTGAAATTGTGAAAACTGAATTTATTTTGAAAAATGTACCTGGAAAATTAAAAATGGTTAGCTTGAGTTCAGTATTAGTTCCCTTATGTTTTCTCCATATCCAGGAAGAATCTATCAACAATCTTCCGGTTATTCAGGATGATAACAACCTGCTGGGAACCTTAATAGTGGATGTAAAGTGGTGTCTTATTTCCGAAATCCAAACTGCATTATCCGGGATGATTAATACAGAACGTCTTCAACGGAAAATAGCAATTGTTGAATAGGATCGTGAGGGGAAACTTACTATAAAGACCAATTCACATGAGAGCGACCAACGAATGACGAATTAATGAATAAATGAGATTTAAAAAAAAATGAATAACCTAAATTCTTCACAAAATTCAAATAAAATGATAGAAAAGTAAGCTAGATTAATTTTTTAATACTAAAATTTTCATTTTGATTACTAAAACAAGATACATTTGAGTCGTGCGTCGTGAACGATCGCAATTCGTTTCGACCAATTTGTTTTCTCAAATTTATCTTATATTAGTAATTAAAATTGAAATTTTAGTATGTAAACATGAATCTAATTTACTTTTCCATCATTTTATTTTGATTTTGTGAAGAATTTAGGTTATTAATCCCATTAATTCATAAATTCATCATACGTTGGTCACTCTCATGTGAATGGTTCTTAAGTGCCAGTTGTACAATCGTTGATCCGTGTTTATCCTTTGATCCGTGGTTCAGGATTTTTAATTCACCCATTTCGGCGGATTAACTGAGGATTAGCAGTGGTTCAGGCATGTACTTAGCCATTAGATATCAAATTACCTATTATCAAAACCTTGAAACATCGTTAAACCTTAGTTAATTCGCCGAAATAGGTGAATTAAATTTTCTGAACCACGGATTAAATATTTAACCACATTTGTACAACTGGCCCTTAGTTCTAAAATGTTCTTAAATGTTTAATTTTTATATTTGGTCATTCAAAATGTTGCGGTTCATTATATTATTGGTTGAAATATATTTCAATTTTTTTTTTGTTGGTTAAAATAGTCTCAAAAAATCGTTGTGTTATTTGTAATTGTAATAAACATTATAAATATATGTAACTTGAACTCGAAAAACAACCTTACAACCATTAACACAGTTACGAACTCTTACAATAAAACTGCACATTATAAAATATGCGCAGTAGGCACAAATTTCACATGAACCTCGTTTCGTTTTCCCACGCATCAAGCCTGCCTACACACAAATTTGAGCCAACAAGTAAGGTCAAAAACTCTTTACCCAGCTGTAGCTACACAAGGCGCATGACACATATGAGTAGAGTACCTTTATAACACTGAATATCTGGCTGGCTGACTACATCAGTACCAGCACCTCGTCAACAGACAGAAACCAGATCATCAACAGCGCAAAAAAAAAGTAATATGGCAAAACCATACTAGCAGACGGTACCTATAGTACCTACCTACCTACCTCAAGACTCGAACTCCTTTAAGGAAATTGTTGTAAGCTTGTAACAACCACCACCATTGCAGAGAGCACAATCATAAACAATGATAACGATCAATTTACCAGGTGTCTCAAGTCTCGAGGTGTGTCACCAGTCCAAAAAGTAAATTTATGGCTATCCTCCTTAAGACCCCTGCAACATTGAAACCACATTATTATACTAAAGCCATAATTTTACAATTTCAGTCGGCATTTGATCATGTTGTCTAATTACAATTTAATATTCATGCTAACCTTGTTTCTAGATTAGAGGTTTTGCGATTCACACGAATTTGCCCCCGACCTCCACACCAGCACCGCCCGATAACTCTTCCAGAAAAAAAAAAAAAACTTACCATTTTAACAATCGAAAATCACGTAAATGTCAAACTGTCGATCGTAATAATCTTAAAGGGGCAGCCACATTACTTATTTATTGAAATGTCAAAATGAAAAAAGTAGTAGAATATAAATTGCTGACAATTTCCTACAGTTTGCGTTGCCGCTGAATGTCATCTTATTCATAGAAACAAACGCAGCATGTACGAGCTGTAGCTCGTCGTGTCGTATCGGATCGGACACTTCCATGTCGAATCATACTCACTGCAGTCCTCCATATATATAGGAGTATTCGTCTTGGTCTAGGAAGCGAAATTACCGAGTCCACATAAAACAATTTGCATTTCATATTATTTTTTATTGACAAATGGAACATTAAAAAAATTGCAATAGCATTGTTTTATGACAATCTGGAGTCTGCTGCGCTCAAAAGTGTCACTTTGACAGCGAAAGCTATAGCACGATGGAAAATATGAAGGAATGTAGTAGGTACATTTATGCACATCGCTCATAATTCTAATGACAGTCGCGTGTTTAAATCCACCAAGTCAGCTATAAGCATGCAAAGTGATATGATTTAACGCCTGTCATAGTCATAACAACAAGAAACTCCAACGAGAATGCAAGCGGAGTTACTCGTAAATATTGGAAATTCAATATTCCGCATGCCGCCCCCGATTTTGAGTGAAACTTGATTCGTCATCATAATAAAAAGTCTCATTTATGAAGAAAAAGAAAAAAAAAAAAAGAAGAACATTATGGTCTTCGCACCAGACAGAGAGCGTTAATTTAAACTATATAAGTTGAAGGTGGAAGCTGATTGATTTGTTTCATCGTCATTTGCATTATTGTCACACACTCTGTGATATGTGACATTATGAAAGAAACACTCGATACAAACAATAAATTGATCTATGGGTGAGATTCAAATGATCTCATTGTGGTGGCCTCCCTAGAGTCTGATCTGATGATTGTCTGTGGTCACTACAGTAGACAGTGCACACAATATAAGGACAGAACTGAGAAAATGCAAGGCACATGCAATTGGTCGTAAATAATTTGTTTTCAAGTTCATATTATTGCTGATTTTAATTTTTGTATTTCCTCATTGATTTTATCCATGTCCAGAGTGTGAAACAAAGTGTTGACAGTTGTTTGGTTTACAACATTATTGGGAGCCAGTTAATAAGCGATTTGATTAATGATGTGTCCACATCATATTATTATTTACAAAGTATGTGAATTGTAGGGGATAGTGAGGCACTTTTCTTAATAAAGCTTTACTTTGTTTTTTGATAAATTATAACGAACGCCACTGAACCTTTGCACAAAACTTTTAAATTTTAGCGTTTTTAGTCCAGTCAACGAAGATCTAAGGCCGTGTGCGAATTCGTTTAAAATTACGATTAAATTTTATCCCAGATTAAATTTTGACACTTCTACGCACAGATTCACCTCACTAGTGTCAAAATTTAATCTTCGGATAAAATTTAACGCAATTTTAAACCAATTCACACACGGCCTAAGATCATAAAATAAATGTGATAAATCTTGTAGTTTGGATTATTATTTTGAGTGATAGAGGTCACCATGATAGGTGCATCCCGCTTCCACCCTAAGAACGTTAATGTTCTAGTTCTTCGTGAGCTGTTTATAAGGCTCATTAAGAGCCTTAATTTTAATTTTCACCCAGTAATTCAAATTTAATTTGGTTTAAAAATAAGAACTAGAAAAAAATTCGTCCCTGTCGCCTTCCCTGTTTGTAGAGGAAAGTTGGGCCAGTAACAGTAACAATGTGGAATATTTAGTGTTGCTCCCAGCGAAAATATAAATATAACATTCTTTGTGGGAAATTTAATTTACTTTAATTCCCTAGTGCAGACTTTTTCACTTAAGCCCTTGGTTTTTGAAATATTCGCGAAAAACTAAGAAAGGGGACCTTTAATCCCCTCTCCTGGCTTAAGCTTGTGGCCCTGGGCTGGGGACTTTTGGTATATTGAACCCTACCGCTTAAAAAAATAGCCTCGACTACAAGATTTATTTCATTTATTTTATGATTTTAGGTCTTCGTTGACTGGACTAATAATAAAATAAATAAAAATCACCATAATTCGAAATAAATTTATTAAAAAAATCTTCTTAAATTGTTTTGAGAGCTAAAAAAAGCTCACCATCTTATTTCTTTAACTAATCTTAGTTTTTGAGAAAAATCGTAGGAGCGTTTTTTTTTTTTTTAATTAATTTTTTATATATGCAATTTTGTAAACATTTTTAAGAAAAAAATTGCTGCACCATTTTTTAGTATTTATTAATGTTGAATTAATAATTAAATTTCGAAAAAAATCATCTACCCGTTTTTGAAATATCGAATTTTCAAAAAAAAAAATTTTTCAATATTTTTTCAAAAATCCAAATTTAACTTTTTTTGAAAATTTTGATATGCAGTATCATTTCAACTTTTGAGAAGCTTTTGTCTAAAAAAATTAATTTAAATTTGTTTTTCAGATAAGGAGATATTCCAAAATCAAAAACAATGGTTCTATGAGAGGTACTGTTAATAATTTTTTTTTTGATAAATCATAGACCGTACCGTGTTCAGAACAATTTTAATCAAAATCGTAGGAGTCGTTTTCGATAAAAATTAGATTTTCTGTGACGGTTTTTTTAACAATTATATTTACTGTCGATTTTGTCTATAAGAAAAATTTTTGTGTATAATATTCTAGATAAAGTTAAAAAAACTGCTCGGTACCAAGATTTTTCAGAATATTCTCCATAAAAAAATTATAAAAAATCAGTTTATTCCTTTTCGAGAAAAACGAAAATAAAAAAATGGTTCTATGGGAGGTATTATTTTAAACCATTTGTTGGAAATTTTATTTTCACCAAAAGTTAGCCCATAGGCCATATTTAATAAAATGTATTCAATTTTTTTTTTTAAATAGAATTTTTCAAAAATGTTAAAAAAAATTGTATGGCAGGTACCGTTATTTTCGGTCCTAATAAAAATTAAAAAAACATGTCGGAGGAATGTCCAAAAAACACTATATACCAAGTTTAAATAAAATCTATCCATACGTTTAGGCTGTAGGCGGGTACACAGACATGACAAACAGACGGACGGAATTGTGACACCCACTTTTCTCGTCTTCCCTATCATTGTAGTTAAGTTTGATCAAAATTTTGAGTTCGATTTTTTTTACGAATCCAAAACTTGCCATATATGTGGTATGTACCTATATAATCGCAAGTAAAAAAGGAAGCTTTACAATGCATACGCTGCTGTTTACTTGGTCGCCTCGCCAAATAGCAAAATTTTAAATTAAATTGATGAAAGCACACAATCTTTCAAATCGAATGCTAAAAAGGTCACTGACACTGTCCTAAGCTATGATCTTGATAAAATGCCAAACAAGAAAGAGCCTTAATGTCTACACCATCAAATGCGGAATTTTAACGATTTGTGTTGTCTCAACAGACATCAGAGTGCAATAATACAGTGTGCACAATCGGATCGCGACAAGAACCTGATGTTTACCTGTCCATTGCACCGTCCTCATTTAATGATTTTAGGCAAACAAAATTGCTAACAAACGATCAACAGTTGGACGCATTCATTAAAAGCCACATAGAGCCGGTATACATACGCAAGTTCATATAAATTATGTAGGTATGTATGTACATATATACGCACATTATGTTGCACTTCTTAAGCCGGTGGTGCGTAAAAACCCTCACCCATATGCACTCGATACGTCAACAAAGCACTCCTTTCTCAATGAATCTTTCCTTGCAGCTTGCAAGTTGTAACAGCCACCATAGACCCAGGCAAACAGGCGCACCAACTCAACTGACGCATCCACTTCACCTCTGCATTAATTCTTCTCATTTTTTTTTTGCTATAGCACCGCATCATTCCAAATGCAAGCTGTATAGTGGAATGCGTTTGCAGAATGAAAGAAAGACCCAGAAATTCATTCCAAAGATGGAACCGCAGAGTCTGAGTGTGCACACACTGCTGATGCTGTTTTTGATGGAGCTGGAGCAGCCAACGCAACAAAAGCAACGGCCAAACCAGAAACCAGATCACTATACAAAGACTAACCCTCTGATGATGCTAACGACATGTCTTTAGGATACGAATCGAATCTCAGCTCTGAACTTGATGCCCACATTATAATGAAAGCAGCATCAAGCATACTCTGATGGCTGCAATGCACTTTCCTTCCGCCTGCGCCCCCGTCTATGCTCCATTCCATAAAAAGCTATCCTTGGACATTGATATTCGATCGATGAGGCTGGTGACATTGCGCCGACAAGTCGATAGAAAATTTTTATGATTATTGTTGGCAATTAAATCCGCGTATCAGCTTACCCACAACAACAACAAAAAAGAGGAGCAGATATGCGTTTTAACGACGCTAAATATCTTTGGCAAAATAAATAGCACGCGGGCAACGATAGTCTGAATTTCGCCAAATTCAATAGGCATCAAATTAATTTTGAAATTTGTTGACCAACATTAAATTTTTATGCTTTGATTTAAATTAAAAACATAAAATTATAAAAAAATTAGATAAAATTTTTTTGACTACAAAATTTTATTTCATTTTGTTAAACGATTTTATAAGGCTTATACAAATCTGCACAAACAAGATGTAACTATTTTTTTTTGTGGAACAGATTTTGAGAAAAACGTACGCAAATTTCTTAATAATAGTTGTTTATTTTAGGCCCTGGCTAGTTAAACTAGAGTTATTTAACTCTGGACATAAATTTATTCACATGTTACCTAACTCAAGAAACAGTTTTTTTCACAAAAAACGTATGCGAATCGACCTAAAAAAAAAAAAACTCGAAACTAACCCATCAAATTTGGTGAGTTAACTCAGGTTTAACTTTAATCTCAAACTGAAAAATTAGCCCTTAATGAATTTATGTCACATCTCTGGCCCCATATCCACTAATTTTTCTTCTAAGTTGCAATAACTGACATTTCTTTCAATTGAATGAGCAATTTATTAAAAAAAAACAACAACAAAAGCCATTTTCCAAATTTGGAGAACCTACTTTTTAGCCATGCGAAAGCCATTTTCCAAATTTGGAGAACCTACTTTTTAGGAAAAATGTACTTAAAACAAAATACCTCATTTTGTCAGAATTAGCAACATAATTTTAAAGTCCAAGTGCCTAAATATTATGCAATTGCCAGAGACTTAGTATAAGAAAGACATGTAACATAAAAATGTCTGGTAATAATAGCCGTGTTTTATTGGGAATCTATACAAAGTATAGTAAGAAACTCCCAAGAAAACGCATTGGCAGTAGTAGATATGGTAATAAAAAAGTCTTAAAAGTTAGCTTTTATAAAATAATTCATGAAATTATTGCAGGTTTTGCGTGAATTGTGCGAGTCAAGTGACAAATTGCAGAAAAAAATAAAACACCAGAAAAAAAGTAAGCACTAGACAAGGGGCTTGTTCGAAGACTGTAGTCCAAATGAAACTTTGTTGTTTGTCCCCTTTTATACGAAGAAACAAATTGCTAGATATTTTGTTGACGTTTTCTCTTAATTTCATTAAAAATCTCTTGTAACATCCGCACGATGAAATAAAATCGTATGAAATTTTCTGTATTTTCCTTTTCAATCAATTATCTTGGTTGAACGCAAACATACGTAGTGTGAAGAGGAATGTTAAAAAAAAATCTCTTCGAATCGTTCACCGGGGAGATTTTGTTTATGACTCTTACTTCATGCTTGCTTTTTTGTCCATTTTCCCTCAAGAAATTTTGCTGTCAAACCTTAGATTCGGATTCAGCATCAGCATCTCCCAAAACATAAAAGATTAATGAAATAAAAACTACCGCACAATGTTCCTGCTAGAAATACATTAATTTTAATATCATAACTAGGGAGGATTTCCACGCAAATGCGTATAATTTTTGGTACCCTTTAGAAGCGTGATAAAAAATTATCTTTACGAATCTTGAATTTTCCTTTAATATGGCATTCAATCGTTAGTGCATATTTTTGCAAAATTTTACTATAAATGCATATTTTTGCATATTTCTACATATTTTTAGTTATATGAACATCGGTTTTAAAGAAATAGACACAAAACATTAAATTTCTTAATTAAGAATCAAAGAACTGAATGGAAGATGCTGTTTTAAAACTTATGTACTGATGTTAACGATCTCTTGATTCAATTCTAACAAGAATAGAGAGCAAGAATAGAGAGCAAATGTCACTTTTCCGCACACAATTAATGGTACAGGCAATTATTTATGTGCGAAAACAGAGGGGAGATCTCTCCAAATAATCTGCTACAATTATCGATTTCGTTCATAGAACAGCGTACCGTAGAGCTGTGTCAATCGTGATTGATTCGGTCTTTGTGACCCGTCCATCAAAATGAATGATTGATTGCAATCACAGTAAAACGACACAATCAATCTCAACGTCAATCATTTCAGTTTTTGAATAAACGACCGAAGCACGCATATGTTTCGTTCATTCCACTCATCCTCAATCACATCCATACATACAAAGAAATAAAAAAAACATAAAAGAAAAACAATGAGAGAGTTCCTCACCATCCAGGGGTCAAAAGTCATAAAAATGAGTTTTTTGCAAATATCTCAGAAACGGTTTGTGCTAGACAAAAATTTTATTCGACAATATTATAGCTGAAGGCATTTCCCACAAAAATGGTATGTATTATTTTTTTCCTAGCATTAACCGTTAAAAAGTAACAGCAAGTCGAAAAGTCAAAAAATCCCTTAAAATCGCCCCAGCTACAAAATGGTTGAATAAAGTTTTTCTCTAGCGCAAACCGTTTCTGAGATATTCGCAAAAAAACTTTAAAAACTATTCTTTTGAATTTTTTTTATGTCGAGTATCATGAATATTGAAATGATTGAGACTAAGATTGAGATTGGGATGGAAAATCGAGAATCATCGAAATGATTGAGATTGGGATCGATTGAAATTTTCAATATCCAATCTAGTAAGAATAGACGAATGCCAAAGAAAGGGAAAAATTATCTAGAGGCTGAAATTCGGCATGGACGTTTTTAATGGGGCTCTTTAGGAAGTGAGAGAGTTCTTCAACGATCTGATGCACCACTAGGTCAATTATAAGGGGTCAAAGATCATCAAAATTTGTTTTTTGCGATTAACTCAGAAACGGTTTGTGATAGAGAAAAATTTTATTTCACAATTTTGTAGCTGGAGCAATTTTCCACAAAAATTTTTTCGTAGCATTAACCGTTTAAAAGTTACATCACATTTTCATGACCTTTGGCATCTTTTAAGGGATTTTTTGACTTTTCGATTTGCTGTAACTTTTTAACGGTTAATGCTACGAAAAAAATAATACATACCATTTTTGTGGAAATTGCTTTAGCTATAAGATTGTGGAATGAAATTTTTGTTTAGCACAAACCGTTTCTGAGATATTTGCAAAATATTCATTTTTATAACGTATCACAATCACAAAGACCGAATCAATCTGATTGACATAGTGAACGATTTAATCTCTGACCATAATGATTGAAATAATGATTGATTGAAAAGACCGAATCTTTGAAGCAATCAATCATTGAGTGATTCGATCTTTGAAAATGAACGATTGACACAGCTCTATTTTAAGTGCATATTTCTCATTTTTCAGAGCATATTTTCCGTTTTTTAGTGCATGAAAATCATAGCCCTAATCATAACTAACGGATCAATATTTTGATCCTTTTGGAGTTTGATGACAAAATAATAGACTTGCTCTTCTGGCAAAAGCTTTTTATCTGGCTTCATATTGAAGATTAAAGGCTCTCCCAAACTAACGCGATTATTCGCCGCGACAAACAAAAAGATTAACAACAACGTGTTGTTTTGTTTGACAACCACGTGTTGTTATTGTTGTTTTCGTTCGTCGCGCCGAATAATCGCTTTGGTTTGGGAGAGCCTTAACGTTGTTAAAAAACAAATTTTCTTTTTTGATTTATGGCTAACAACAAAATGGATGTTGGTTGAGGCCGTAGTCCATCCTGGGCTGTTAGCGCCATTTAAAGTAAAGTAAGTAAATAACAATGGACTGTAAAATTTTAGAATACAAATAAATTTTAGAATTTTTAAAACTCATATCGAGCAATAACTAAATATACGAAAAAAACCAAAAATTTTGAAACACTGTTTTATTAAAATTATTTTACACAATACTCCTACAAAGTTTAATCAAAATTGTTTTAACCGTTTTTGAGATAATTTGGAAAAAAAAAACTAAAACAATTGCATGCGCTACCAATTGTAGACGATAGCTAAGACAAAAAATCGATAAAAATGATGAAAGAAGACTTTACAGTCTCTTGCCTGATGTACGTGGATGTACAGGCTCGAAGACCGGAGCAGTTTGACGGTATGTGGGAAACAGGAAATTGCTTATATTTTTGATTTTGAACCAGTTTAAGCCATTGTGAGGTTAACCATTTAAGATAAATATTTTCTATTTTCGTCTGTCTTATTGCAACGTTGAAATACACCTTCGCATCCTTGAGTTTGAACAAGAGGGGCACTACTGTTTCGCACAAAAAAAAAAAAAAAACTTGCTTAGCCGCGTGCAGCTACAATTTTATGTTCGGTTAATTGCATTTCTGTTAGAGATGATTAAAATTATCTGGGATGATATGTGACAGGACGCGGGACAACATTGCTGAAACACAACAACTGGCCACGTTTGGTACGTACATAGGCATTTCAAATCTGATTCAATGATGTCGCGTATAGGTATAGGTACTGATAATTTTTTTGGTCGGGCATATAAGATGTCTTTATTCCATGAATTGGCATTCCCGTCTATTGGCTGAATGCACGCGCGGTAACATTGTTGAAAGCCATTAGAGAGAAGCCTTCGACTTGGACATTCATTCAATGAAATCGCGGAATGTCTGCTGTGGATTTTATATACGATTGTGGGTCAATGAATTAATTAAGAACACACCGTCCACAACCATTCAGTCAATTGTGTTAGTGAAGAAAATTATGTTCTTCCAGTATAGTTAGTGCATTGTTCTGTGTTCACTGTTAAGCGCGAATTGCTTTTAAATTATCCAACCGAGCTTTGTTCTTAAGCCGCAGCACAATCAACTTGTCACATTTTTATTTTTAATTATTTTTTTTTTTCTTCTTTTTTCATTCAAAAGATATTCTTGGAGTGGCATGATGAATATTATTGGTTTTTACAGTGATAATAGATTACTTAAACATGTTGAAATAAATAACATTTCCTTTGTGATATTCACAAGAATGCTTTGATGTGCAAAAATGCGGGTTTAGCTAGCTATTAGATTGGTACTTAGATAGCAAGAGCTGATGTTTTAGGTAATCTTCATTTGGTATTGACATTGATGTGCCGTTTTTTCAATGAAAAAACATGTAATTATATTGTTTGGAGTCTGTGTAGAACCTTAATGTAAGGCGTTGTGATGTACACTTGCGAGCAAAAAAACGGAATCACTCTCTTGCTTCATGTAAAGACAATAATTGCTCTCAAAGTAATTGAGATGCATGAATGTTTATAGTATCGTTAAAAAGCTGCAACCATAAGCTTTAAATCAAGGGTAAAAACATAACAATCACTTCAGGATTTTAAGAGGTAATCGTCACAGTTGAAGCATGTAAGAAAAAAATAAAGTGAAATTAAAACAGGTAGTAGCTCGAAAATTTAACATTTTAAACAAAACTAAGCGTAATTTTTTGTTTAAGTATCTTGAATTGCCCACCTTATCTCTAATTACAGCTTCTAAACGATTTATCATTAACGTGGATGCGTTTCCTGTCTGTTTCTTGCGGTATTCTTTCCCATTCGTCTTCCAATGCCGCTTTCAGTTAATTAATTATTTCAGGAGCTGGATTTCTGGCTTTAACCCTTCACAAATGCTTGTTAAGGCTAAGTCTGGGCTTAGCGCCAGCTATTCCATCGTGGCAGTACGAACTTTCGTAAGGAATCGAACTGTTTCCCGCGTAGTGTTGCATCGAGCGTTATCATGCATTAGTACAAAATCTTTGGCAATACATCCAACATAAAGGAACGACGTGATGCATCAGAATATCGGAGATGTACCGATTCCCAGTTGTTAAACCACCCTCGACCACCATACAAGTAACAAAAACCGGTTCACTTTTCCTTCAATTGAAATACCTGAATGTATCATACAAGACCCTCCCCACGTCACGGTTTCGAAAAAACAGCATTGTTCAAATCGTTCGCCAGGTTGTCTGTGCATTCTGCCCCTACGATCACTTCCATGCAGACCCCTTCTGCACTCATCCGAGAACATAATTCGCCTCCATTGCTTAACTTCCCAATCGTAGTTAGCTAGAGAAAATCGAGATCAAGCTTGTCGGTGATTTGCAGTCAACTTCGGTCCCGTGGCAGGTCATTTTGGGATAAAGTCTACTTCTTTAAGTCATCTCCTACCTGTCCATTCACTAGCAATTCTTCTTCGTACCATTTCAAGCTGTTGTTTGATATCAAGGCCAGTCCAATGACGATTTTGGAGAAAAGTCATTAATCGATTAATCTTTCATATTTCTAAGTATGGTACACCGGTGACATCCAGATTTTGGCGTTCGCACAAACTCTCCAGTTTCCCTGAACTTGTTGTAGATCTTTGATGCACACCATTGGCTTAGATGGATCTAACGGGCCACAGCACGTTGGCTTATTCCTTGTTGCAGTAGTGTAACAACTTGAGCAACATCTGCGAGTGTGGTATCCATTTATTTCCAAGATTAGAAGGCGTGTATTAAACCGAGAATATGTAACAATTCTTTTTTAAGAGCACACCGATATTAAGTATCAATGTTATTATGTATTGCGGATAACGCGAAAACTATGCAATGGATTTTTATGATTTTACCTCCTATTTAAAGTTTGAAGTTCAAGCTTTAAAACGTGAACATTAACATTTAAGCATTAATATTGTAACCACAGATATTCTCGCTTTTAAAATGCGAAAGTAAGTGATTCCATTATGTTACTCGCAAGTGTATTTAAATAAACTAGTATCGTCCCGTGGCTGAAACTTGGCCAACAAAAACTGACACACTTTAGGAAGGAGAAAACTTTCAATTTCGCAAACAATTTTTTCGAAAATATTGAAGGAAAAAATATTTCTTTTTTCGTGTTCGATAGTACAAAAACAAAAATAACCCAGAGTGTAAATGCGTTTCTTAAATATGTTATGCACATCTACGCAATTCTGGCTTTCCAACAATATAAAATTTATCGAAATCGGTCAAATACTTTTTGAGAAAATGGTACCACAAAATTTATTTAAGGCTATTTATATATCGATAACATGTTTTTAATTAGCGAACTTAAAACATTTAACCGTAATGCTTTTTTGACTGTATGTCATAAATATAATGTTTTCATAAATCTATATAAAAAAATTTAATTTAACTTATTGTTCTCTACATTATGTATATAATCAAAACGATATCGTTTTATCGTTTTCGTAAGAGGCGAATTGACGCCTGCGCTTTTCACTTTAAAGGGCGTAAATGCTCGAAAATTACCAAGTTTTGGAAGAAATGTTGAATGCCCAAGTTTTTCTCTAAATCCATTGCTCTTACGAAAAAAGTCTAAGGATCTTTAAAAACAAAAATATTTTTCGAGACACAGGAAAATTCGTTTTGTGATTCCGAAAATAAAGAGAATTGTCCATTTATGGCCAAGAGTGTACACAAACGAGTTTAGTTTCAAATTAAAGGTGACATTGAGCTTGTTATATGAGTGAAATATGTTTTCAATCAGAATGTCATGATATTTGACCTTGAAGTTTTCGATTGCAAAATAAAATTTTGTTTTTAAATAGTTGCTTAACTTGTGAAACAAATGATGTGAAAAAATGATTTTGATATGAAATGAAAGGTATATTTCTTGCGTTTAAAATAATACCAAAACTATTTTGCTATGTTGAATATATTTTGAGATATTTAGATTTATGTTCAAGAAAAGCAATTATTTTTACGCGGTCTTTCACATCGATATATCAAAAAAATTTGATTGTAATTGTACTTCGGTTAATTGATTTTCTTGCTTAATTGATTTTAAAAATGGCGTTCCAAAACCGATTAATAACAATTTTTGGTAAATATTTTTTTTTTCTCAAAAATTCAAATCATACTTTATCGTACTATAGAACTCAGACTAATTTTTATCAAAATAGTTTCCAAGATAAATAACGTTTTTCATAACGGTTTTCGTTCTATGGCAAATGTAAAGTTATTTTTGGAGCTCAAAAAAAATGTTTAATTTATTCTCTAGGAGGGAATAAAAATTCAATGAAAATTGCTTCAATGGTTTAGCTGAAGGTCAAGATACAGACAGAAATTCAGACATTGTGGGACTTACTCACTTTGTGTGTTCTCTACCATTGCTATGTGAAATTTAATTTAATCAAAATTTCGATATTTCTTACGAATCCAAGACATGGCATATGTATGTAATTTATACTCATCTCATCTTAAATTGAAAGTATGTATTTGTGTATCCTCATCAATTTTCCATCTCTACTTTGAAAATTTTTCAAGACAGAAAAATCCAACAACAAATTTCCAGAAATCAAATTAAAATAAAAACAAACTTTTTAAATTTTTTAAATAATTTTATATTTTATTATTTCGATTTTTTGCATTTTTTCACTTTTTGTGTGGATTTGCTAAATTTTCTTTTTTTTCGTTTTTTTTCTTTTTATTTCTCCAACAAAAATATTATGTCTTAAAAAAATTATAAAACAAATAGTAAAGACAATCATTTTGTTAAAAAAAAAATCATTAAATTAATTTCGTTTTGTTAAATAATTTCAATCACATTTTTAAAATTTTTTTTCGGTTTATCTGCGTTTTTTTTTTTAATTCTTTTTAAATTTAATTTAAATTAAAAGGTGGTACATAAATCATCGCTATTATATTAAATGTCATGAAATATAATTTTCAAATGTGAGTTTGGTGTGTGTGGAGGGGTGCATTATTTGATCATAATATGTAATATTACAAAATTATTATTTTTTTTTTAATGAAAGTTAAAACGCTTTTTTATCACATGATGTTATTGATGTGATTTATTTTTTGCCAAAAAAAAAAAAAAAAAACAATATAAAAATTTGAGAATACAAAATCTTATTAAAAATTTTTGATTTTCTTTGTTTTTCTTTTTTTTTTGTAATATAATTGTAAAAGCTGGTGCTAGCGAAAAAATGTTTAACATTTAAGTTTAAGTTTTCGTTAAAGTTTATTTTAATAAAACATTTAATTTCGATAGTAAGTTAACTACTTTTTAAGTAGTTACACTTAAGTTCGTATTTATAATATTATATTTATATATGTATGTTTATTTTCTTATAAGCAAAATACTGTTTTGTGCATTATACATTAAATAAAATTATTTATTTTGTTGCATTTAATTATTAGTTGATTTTTTTTAATATTCTTACGAACTAGCAAAGAAGGGAACTATATATCTGTGTGGGGTTATTTATTTTATCTAATCATATTACTTTATTAGTAACATTAAAGTGTATAATAATAAATAAGCTTAAACATAACTTTAATTAATTTATTAAGGATTTTATTTGAACTAAAATAAGTTTAAATACATGGATCTTTGTAACTTATTTCTGATTTAAATTTTTTTTAAATGGCGAATGTGATGAATTTACAATGACGTGCTTAAATTTATAATTTATATATCCTGTTAAGTAATTTTTATGTGTCTATTTTTTATTTACTGTATTTTCAAAACACTGTATGTTTGTGTTTTGTGGAACGTTAAGTAACTCGTTTATATGGTAGTGCGATATATGGCAGTAAAGGGGATTTTTTTGATTTTTATCAATCAATAAATTTCAACAAAAAAACAATAAATATTATTTTAATTTATAAAAAAGGTTTGAAGCTTAGCTAAACAAAAGTTAAATTAGTGGATGAATCCTAAAACAAATCTACATATTTTTATTTTTGTTCTGTTTTGTTTTACTAGAGATGCTTAGATTAACATGTCAATAACCAACATATAATCCCCCTTCAAACCATTCAAACACTTAAATAAAATTTCTGATCACAACATTTATGCAATTTAACAAAAATAAAGTACACATAGCTAAACAAAAAATAGCATTTTATTTTATTTCAGTTTTCTTTATTTCTTTTTTTTTTTAGTTTTTGTTTAAGAAATTCATTTAAAAAAATAATTAAGGTACATAGCGAGAACTAATATTTAACTATTAGTTAACTTAAACAATAATCATGCCTTAAAAAATATTAGAAAAAAATGTACACCTTAATCTAAATTATAATATTATATAAAAAAATTAAAATTTAATAATAAAACAATGGCTTTAATATTTTTAAAATTTATAAAAGACATGTTATAACGTTTGCTTTCTCTGTCGGGTAAAATGATAATAATTTATTCCAATTAAAATACACACATAAAAATTGTGTGTTTCAAGTAAAATTGTATGTTTAAAAAAAAAATAAATGGATTTATATGCGAAATCTGCATTAAATATAAATATTAAAAATAAATGTATACTTTTTTGTTCTTATTTAAAAAAAAAAGTTAAAAATAAAATTAAAAACAAAAATATTATGAGATGAGATTTAAAATTACGCTTGGAACTTTATTTGTCTGTAAGTGAGAGTCCTTCTGGAGGATATACTCATTTTGATTTTTCTTTTCTCTTAAACTGCCTATTCTTCTTTTCTTATATAGCTATAAGAAAATTGGTAATAGCTTTTTGTTTTTAAAGTCCTGGAGATTTTTTTAATATATTGTAATCATTGTAAAAAGTCAGTGTTCCTGTATTTGGGATCACTGGTCACTGGAAAGTTTCACCCTTTTTTAAAGCTGTCAGATTACTGTTTTTTAAGTGGCGCCCAACGGTGAGCTTAAAGTTGATTGAAATACACATGAGGGAATGAGGTTAGTAAGATATCAATAATAATTTATTACTGCAGAAATCATAAATTTTTTTAAATGGTGCCAACACGAAGCTCTTAATTTTAAATTCTACAACACCTTTGCCATATTATTTTTTTTTTTCAGAAATGAAAATGATTTTAACTTTTTAAACAAATTGAAATTGAAAATGGCAGCCAACGCTGTACGTTGTTAATAAAATTCGGCATTAGTTTTAATGTATAGGTTTTAAAAATCACTTGGAATCAGATATAAATTTTTTGAAGTAGCGCCCCGAAATTTTTTTCTAAAATTCTCTTTAAAAGAACCTCTTAGTAGGACTTAGTGTATGTTTTAGTTGGAACTTCAACTGATTCGACCATAGCTGAGATTTCTCAGCTCTAGTCCCATCGATTATCTAATCGATCGTTTATTGAAGCACCAACACAAACACACCTTTAGTTATTTTTAAAGCCAGCAACTAATGGCGCCCAATGCAAAACTGTTGCAGTAAAAAATAAGTCATTAAGAAGATAATCTAAAGGTAAATTTGTAATACTGTGACTAATAGGGCTTATGAATACCATTCTTCTAGACATGTCCTTAAATTGACCATAAAATGTATTTAAACCCGAAGATATTCAAAAAACTTAAGCTTAAATTTTTTTAAATGGCGCCCAATAGATTTTTTTTTTGTTTTTTTCCATGCTCAAATTATAATACAGCTGGACAAAAAAAAGTGCCGATTTACGTATTAAAATTTTAAATAAAAAAGCCAATAGCGAAGAGAGTGTTCTATCAGTTAAGATCTAGAGGCCTGCTCCGAAGTTTGAGCTTAATGTTTGAAAGTATGTTGTTAGCAATCGTAATTTTTACAAATATTTCATTAATCTAATAATAATATTTGATTATTATTAAAATTAAAGCATAATTAACATAGATTTATAAGTGGCGCCCAACGTGAACTAGCTAACCGACTTTTTTATTTGATGAAGACTCTTTGAATTTTACATCAACTACAATATTTAAATTTCCGAAACAAAATACAAAAATGTTTCACAAGCTGTGTTCCGACACAGTTCAGAAGTGGGATACTAAGCTAATCTGTGGACTTTATTTTCAAATAAAGTCGAATAATGGCTAACTGATTTTTTTAAAGTTTAAATTACAAATAGCTGCATTCGTCTGAAAAAATAAAATTTTGAAGGGTGGTTTATTTATTGCGTGAAGAATTATCATGTGATGAAATGTTTAAAAAAAAAAGGATAAATGTGATGTGGATATTTTTTGTACTATGTTATTGAATTCTATAAATATAACGAAGTAAATTAAAATAAAAATCCTATTGTTCAAATTTTGTACGATGATTCTGAGATCGTTTGTCAAATTCTAGGGGTAAATCTTTCGCACACTAAACCACTCTTATAATCTCTTAAACTTGCTAATGCATTCTCTTGCCCTTATAAGATATCATCCAGGACTTTTTATATCTTTCTAGTTAGGAATATTGTTGTTTGTTATTATGTACGCTTTCTTTTTCTTATTTTTTCACTCACTTTTTCTCACTTAAACTTACATGATAAGTTAAAATCACTTAAATAAAAAAAAATAAAAAAAAATAAAAAAAAATAATAAAAAAAAATATCTTAAATAAATAAAAAAAAAATTACAATTATTGTAGTTAAGTTAGTAAAACGGTAATAAAAAACCGCAATTAAAATTTAATCCAGCCGCCTGACTGCTTAACTTAGTGCAGTGGCGGGGGCGTTCGGTCTGGTGATTTCGGTATACGCAATGCTTTTGGTATATGCTTCGTGAAGAATTCATCCTCTTGGGATTGCATTTGCAATAGTTTCTTTGACTGCCTGGCTAGATGGTTTGTCATGCTTGATGCACTGCGACTTCCTCCTTTACCCCTATATATTTGGTTGCCATCTTTGATGTTGTTATTGTTGGATAATGGCACTGTTTGATGCATGGCCTTGCGATGCACTCCAAGAGGACAATTTGTTGCTGATCGCCAGTCGGGTATCTTTACTCCAAGTCGCTTGCATTCGTGGGCGTAGGCAGCAAAACTGTCACACTGACACATACCCGTCTTGCATTCGCACGAGTCCATCTTGCAGGACTCAAAGTAATTCCGGGGATTAAGTCTACTATCACAGTCTCCAAATACTTCGGATTCCATTAGTGGTTTGCAGGTGATGCTGCCGCGTCGCTGTTTGCAAATCGGCGGTACAGCGATGTTCTCCTTTTTCCGACTACATGCCTTAGGGCCACCGACTTTCCAGGAATTCGCAAAGCGCCAGACTTCTGTGTCGGAATGATTGTTGCCATCGCGAGAGGTGAGATCGTCGCGACCGATGCCGTTGAAATTGCCACACAGGCCGCAGAGTTTGCTCTTGTAGCTCGATGGTACTTGTACTTGCAGGAAATTGTTGCCATCCCATTCCAGTTGCAGTCCCAGTTCGGTCTTAAGAAGAATTCCTTCAGTGAGACGTTCAATACTCACAATCGGACCCCGAGAATATGGTAAAATCACCCGACTACCATTTACCTTCACACGCAGTTTCTGACCCAACGTCACACGCACGCCACGCATTTTAAGTGTAATGGTCTTCGTCCAGGAAGACCGTTTCGTCTGCCGTCCATCGTTAGTTAGACGTATTGAGAATGTATGATCTCTGCAATCAGCAGCCAGCTGATACTTGCACGATCCCTGAAAGCTGAAAAACTTTCCATCGAACGTTTTGAAATGCGGATCACCAAAAACTGTGCATGTTCCAGCTGTTTCAACACATTTCGGACAACACTGTCCCGGTGGTATGACAATCGGTTCGTTAGCCTTGCATTTAATTGGTGGACATTTCATCTCTGCACAGCGTATTGTACCAGCATTGCATCGACACGAACGACAAGGTCCCATATTCCAGGTTTCGTCATTTTGATAGGTTGTTCCATTGTAATTGCATTCAGACCGAAGTTCAGAAATCATACAGCGAGGACAACAACCATCAGCATCCATTTCTTGATACTCGGGAGAACATTCCAATATGGGGCAAGTTTCACGACGACAAATCGATGTGCCATCCGAACATGTGCAATTGGAACATCGATCTGGTATGAAGTGCTTTTTGTCGCTGTAGACTTTTTGATTGAAGATACATTTTCCTGCAAAAATCGAATTTAAGTATAAGAGCTAGAAATATGGCAATTTTTTGTAATTTATACCTTGCACTTGCATGAATTCTCGCTTCTCTGTGCATCGTGGGCAACATTCGTCAGGATGTTGCACTTGTTTCCAGATGGGGCATTGCAAGACCGGACAAGTCTTTTTGGCACAGGTTAACTTTCTGCCTGAGCATTTGCATACTAAACACCGATCATCTATGGACGCCACAACTTCTTGACCTTCAGCAACAGTTTGACCATTGATTTTGCAACCTGCAAGGAAAAGAAGAATGCTTAATGAGATTTTAATACATAAATACTACTGAACAATTAAATATAAAATACAAGCTGTCACATTGCTAAGTTTATTTTTGACAGGTGGATTCACGAAATGCTAAGGCCCAGGAATGGCAGAGACAGATTCATGGAAAAGGATAGCAACCATCATAAAAGAGGCATCAAGATTGCTTCTGCAGTGGTACATAGATCATGTGTCGACCATATCAACACCGTGCGTATCGTCTTCGAGCAGGCAGCCGAATTGCAATCACCGCTGTACCACACGTTTGTAGATTTTTAGAAGGCCTTTGATCCAGTAAACCGAGAATGTATTTGGAGATCACTTCTTGGAAGAGGAATTCCACACAAACTTGTTTCTCTATCATGAAAGAGTCATACAACAACGAGGGTGTTTTGTTCCACACAACAGGCAGCTCTCCGACTCTTTCGAAGTGTGACAAGGAGTGAGACAACGAGATGTTCCGTCTCCAATCTTTTTTCTGCTCGCGATTGTGGAGACGTGGAGAGACAAGGCATTCAATTGATGCCGCTTGAAAGGCTTCGCCGATGATTATGTCTCCCGGCAAAGAAAATCAGTGGGCTGAACTGGAGGTGAAAAGAGAGTCAATCAGTCCAAGAATAAACGTAAAAAGACAAAAATATTGCCCTAAGGCCGCTCTACACATCAACGTATTATTCTGCAGAAGACACTATGTATAGTTGAACTTCCTCGGAAAAATTTTATCCGAAAATGGCGGTACGACGGATCTGGACGTTCAAATCAAAATAAAAGAAAGTTCGGTTCTCTGTTTCCAATTTATAGAAATCTAGTCAAATCTCCCCCTGCGCATTAAGTTGAGATTCTTCGAATTCAGCTTTTATATGCTTTCGAAAACTGGAAAGTCTCGACAATCATCTCAAGGAATTTGCAGGTTTTTGTCAATCGCTCTACGCCACATACTAAAAGTTTGCTGCAATCTTCAGGGTGTACGGCGGGTTTATGTAAGACCAAGAACAACATGGAAATCAATAGTCTTAGCAGAAGCAGAACGCCAGAAGAAAACGTGGCCACAGCTAAAATATCTATCTGCAGACCGTGAAAGATGGAGACGATTTCCTGACGCCCCATGCCCCGAACGGGTCTATAGGACATGATGATGGATGACGAAAGGTTTCGTTGAATTCATTATTCCATTTACCTGCCCAAAAGCAGGTTTCCTAACTTCGCAAATATTATACCGATATTATTTTAAGCCGCAAATATAACTGCTTATGAATATGAGGTTTTAGAAGGCTAGTAACCGTGGCAAGATGGTAAGACCGTAGGACTGTCATCCCGGTGGTCTAGGTTCAATTCCCAGCCTCGTTCACCTAATAATAATTCAAAAAACAAAAACTTCTACTGCCTCTTGCGAGGAACTGACAAAACCTCCAAGATTATATCCCCTGTCATAGAAAAGTGCCACTCACATAAGGTCACATTAGGTACCTTCCATTCCTGCAGACACGCTCACAGGAATGGTTGAGGGCTGTAAGTAAGTCACTAGGCCCTAGTTCTTCATGAGCTTTTGTGCCACCCAACTTTTTTTCTTTATGAATATGAAGTTTATACGACTTACGGAAAAAATCAGAACGTTCACTTTTCTGACGTTCAAAAATTATCTTTATCTTTTCCGTCACTTCTTATGACGAATACATAAAATTCAACATACCTTTCAAAGCACTGACATTGACTACGACAGATCTCAAAAGGACTAATCTCATAATTGCCAATCAATTATAGAGGCTAATCTTTTTAAAAATACCACAGACCTGAGGTAGGAACCTTTATGTACTCAAAAACAAAATAAAACTTTAGGAAGGTCTTCACATTGCGTAAGCTACATCATTCCAATCTCCGGTGACAAGACATCCATCTTCTCGCCCCCACACAAATTGGACACAATCTAGGTGTGTGTTTAGACCTAGCTGGATTGTAATATTATTTTATTTTCGAAAATAAAAACGAACAAATTCCTCAACGCAACTCACTCAAACTCGAGGATAATCTTTCTCCTTTACCGCATAAAAAACTAAAAACAATAAAAAAGATAACACTCGAACAGAATAACTTGCATTAATCAATCTGAAGCTGGAGAAAAAAAAAAGAAGCGATATCCCCCCGACCATTTACCTTCCATTACCATAAAATAGTAGTTAAGTTGTTGGCGATGGTATGGTAAACAAAACAACAACTACTGCAGCTTGAGATGCCATATACTAAATATCGCAACAGGAATTCCGCTCTTCCATAATAAACCTATACCAATATGCTCACAACAAAAACAACAAAACGATACAGAAATGCATTAAAAGTGATAAACATCTTAAAACAAGGACATTTGTATTGTATGTGTATTTAGTTTAATGAACTTCCTTTTCCTGCAAGCATCCATTAAAACACAAAGCTGCGTCATGGTGGCTGGCTCTGGCTGATGCGGTTGTAGTCGAAGATGCTGGGATCTGGATTCTGGATATCCTCGGTAGACATCAAGGAGCATGTCTGGCACTTGATCAAATTCACTAATCCTCATGTTTTTTGTCTTGCCTAGTAAAATCATCATCATCGTCGTCCACTTCACATTTCGAATTTAATGACTTTTCAAATTGGCAATAAAAATTTCAGCGAAATTATAAAAAAAAAAAAAAATAAGTACAATAAAATATATAACATTCGATAAAAATGTTATCGTCTTTCCATCCCAAGCGATTCACAAATTCGATGTGTGATTTGTGTGCGGTGTGGAATGCTAAGCTCTATCACCCCCGAATCCGGAATTATTATCGAGTTCCTGCATTCGGTGTGTCTGTCTCTTTCGACCTTAGTCATCCATTAAGACATTTGTTTTGTTTTTTAATTGAGTCAAATTAAACATCACTAAATGTTAATTTTACATCGATTTTTTTTTTGTTCACGTTGGCTTTTAAGACAATGGAAACGAGAATCAGGGTCGGGTCCTTAAGCAAACAAAAGATCCCACACCACACCGGATACAGAGAGAGAGAGAGACAAGGAGGCGGTTATAGTGATTTCAGCAGCAACTTTACAACCACACATCACATCAAATATACCTTTGGACCGCATCAAGAATGCTGCGGTCATTAATATCAAGCAGTTTACGATATGAGTCCATTAGCTGGCCCCGGTTAAAGGGGGTAATTTGTCAGCCAGCTTGGGATTGTCCATAGTCCAGGTGAGGCATCGGTTTTAAGATGTCTGATGGGACAGTTCCCAAGGATTAAGAGGGAGATGAATTTTGTTTTTTATATCCATTGATTGTTTTTGTATAATTTGTCTTTTTTCTTATAAAGAAAAGATAAAATTGGTTTAGGGGCGTATATAGACATTTTGTTGTATAAAAAGGTTTACTTAAAATTTGTAATTTTGTTTCAAATGGGTATCTTTTCTTTTTGTTGGTTTTAAGTGGTTGCTGTGTATCATCAGAGTAAGTATGCCGCCGCTCAGCACACAGATATGACAAGTCATGTGGTCAAGATGGGTCTTTTAGGAAGAAAGCATCTTGTCTGATGGGATAATTGAATTTTAAAATATATAATTTGGACTTTGATATACAAAAAAATAATGTTTTTTGAAAAAAATAAACATTAAAGACCGTAAAAATATATTCATAGGTGCAAAATATTTTTCACACTCATTTTTGTTTTTCATAGAATCTGACAATATTTACATAATTTCGATTCAAAATAGCTTTTAACGGCTTTAAGTCCATTAAATTCGGTGTCTTGTCCCGATGATAGTGAGGACCTTGTCAATGTGCAATTTTTGTTATGTTCAATTCAACTTTTATGAATTTTGTGGCAAAAATTCAAGGTGAACTAATGTATACGATGCATTCGAAGCGGGCGCTGGAGTATGTAAATTGGGTCGTAACGAAAATTTTTATAGGATTAAAGTAGGTATACTTTTTTCCGTTCAGGCATGAGGAACATTTTTCTAAGATTCACCGTTAGTCCATTGAAATGTTACATTAACCTTGCATTTTGTACAGGACAAAATTTTGTCTATAGATCTGTATCACGGATCAGTGTGTGTGAGAACAAGTTTTCGTAGATGAAAGCCCCCCCCCCCCCCCCATTTGGCAGCCATTTTGGAAAAGGGGATGTAAAAAGTTCTTCGCGATATCTTGAGAACAGTGCATCGCACAAACAAAATTTTAGCACATTTATGTAGAAAATTGAATTCTCTACAGTTTATGGTACGGCACTTTCTACCGTAAAATTCAAAACAAAAAAGTTATAATCAAATTTGATGAGTTAACTCGGGTTTGACATTGATCAAGCACTGAAAAGCTAGGTCTGAGAGTCAATCTAGGCTTGATTGCGGGCTTGTACTAAGTTTATAATAAAATTAAATTAAATATATAATAAAATTAAATAAGCAAATTTAACAAATTTAAATTGAAGCTTTACAACTTTCCATATAGCAATAGCTACCAGAGTGTTAGAAAACTTTCCGTCTCTGGTCAAAGGGAATTGAAATAAATTGATTTAAAAAACAAAATGGTCAAAATAAAGGAAGCGATTAGAGTGGAATGCGCCAAATTTTTATAATGAAAAGTCCAGTTAGTTTGTTAAACATTTTTGTGATGTCAAAATCAGGTTTGACTGTACCATACATAAAATAAAATTATATTCAAATCATAAAATAATTGTTGAACATAGCCAACTGACATGAAACCAAATACCAAAATAATTCAGCTCATAACATAAGGCATCAAGTAGATCAACAAGTATCAACAAATGGTAATATTGTCAAATTTCATCAACTCATCGTTTTATTGCAACCCAGTCTACAAGAAAGTGAACTGCGTTAAAGAAAATTATCAAGCGTTTATTTGAATTTCTAAGAAAATAAGTTTTTTAACCAAATATTTGGTCCTTCGAGCCGGATTTTTCCGATTGAGGACAAGTTCAGCATCTCAAATGCGATTTTTTTTGAAAGAGGGATTTTGTAGTTTCATGATTATGAAAAGTGAATTTATTAATTTGCGAGATTTCGTTATTCGAAATTTTGATTTGCGGGATATCCCATAATAAAACCGCATAATTTATTTAAAGAGCATAATTTTCTTTCAAAGTTATCAAAGAGCTAAGGCCTTCTGCACATGAATCGGCTTGTGACAGACTTGAAAAATATCAAAAATTTCACTGGGGCAAGCTTCGGCATATACGAAACGTCAAGACATATGTTAAACACTCCGATATTTCACCAAAATGTTCATAGTAAATACTTCAAACTGTACGCCTGGCGAATGACACTGCTGTGCGCCGGGCGATTTGCAGTTTGTGAGCTGCGACGAATAAGTGCAGCTTGCGCAAAACCCCAGTTTTAATTTTATACCTAAATTTTACAAAAAACTGGTGTTGAAAAGTATTTTATCTTTCAAATTTGTTCATAAACCATACAACTAATATTGAAGACGGCCTGGCTAAAAGGAAAAGTTTACCTAAGTATATTGGGGGTGAAAATTTGGTGAAATAAGTTCGTTTCCACGTGATCCTCTGAGTAAAAAAAACTGGGAAAAAACCCTATGGTATCACTAAATAGCATATTTCATCTAAAAAAAACATCCAAAGGTTTATCCATCTTTGGTCGTATTCTAGAATGCATCCTTTCTCGATAAATAATCAAAACTTAGAATCTTGTCAAACAAAAAAATAAAACCAATTATAACTAAATTTCAACATCTCTCCTTAACGAGTTTTTTATTACCCCAATTTCCGAAATCAATTCGGACCCCCGCCAAAGATATAACATTAACAAAAAAAAAAAAAAATAAAACCTCGCCCATATCTAAAGCGACGTTCTGTCTGAAATAACCATCCACAAAAAATTGGCCACCAAAAGTCTACCCGGCTTCTACTTATTTGCTGTCGTCTGTTTTTTTTTTTTATCGATCAAGTCAAAATGTTGAAAAATGGCGCCCAAAGGTCTCCGCTCGTTTTTGGAATACTGCGTGGCATGTTGAAAGCATTCAACAATGTCTCAGTTATCTCTCCGTTATCCTGTATGATCTTCTCAGACATTCTGTATAGGTACCTACACGCAACATCTTCTTCCCACGAGATGGCTGGGCTCGGCTGATGGTTTAACCAAACCTATATACCTACCTGATCGCCAATGCCAATATCCCCCACAACATCACTTTATTAAGTGCAAAGCCTCTATATCGTATTCCCAATGTTCTCAACATCAATCGAAAGCCAATTCTTCTGCCGCTGGCCACCGACCACCAACTACCGCACCACCACACCGTCATCGTCATTCGCAATAAAGCCAGGCCCGCCAGAATACGCAGAACAGAATGCTTCTCAATCATGGTGGCCAAGTCTCAAAGAATCGGCCTTTATGTCCTTTCTTGTTTGGCATAAACGTTGCGATGAATCAACAACAATTCTTCGCGGAGCCGTCTCTAAGACAAGAAGAAAGATGAAGAAGAAGAATATCGTGACCCAAAGCGGTCCGCTGATTATAATAACTTAATTCACAGACATGGCCAAAGACATATTCCAGAATTGTTTTATGCCGCCCGATAGCGTGTCCCGCTTACCTGCTCCTTATTCTGCAAAACCACACACATCCACTCCAAAAACAAAATACTCCATAATGGACAGTTGGTTTTGGCAGTGCCGGTGTGGTGAGCCAGAGGATGAGGATGGCTCCAATGTATCTACCTGTGCCATTCGAGCCGAAATCAATCGATTAAGGGTCTGAGCCTGGGCAGCGTTTTGTTAACTCCTTTCGACATGGCCATAGAGAAAGGAAAACAAAATTAAATGGTTATTCGCCAGCGCCACCACCACTGCCTCCTTCATCGTCGTCGTTCGTGCGTTTGCGTTTCGTCCATTTCCATAGTCGTCGTGCAGTATTCTTCCTTCAAAGATGGATGGAAGGACGGACGCACAGAGGCTGATCATCTGAGCGACGACGATCCCATTATTCTGCTGCTGTTGCTGGAAGAGCTGAATATGATGGTCCATTGTGTTATGGATACACAACAAGAGCTTATACCTTGGCAAAGGGCCCGACCGCACACGTCGGTCCGTGGTTACATTTTATCGTTTGCGATACAATTTGATGAGTCGGTCCGCTTTTGTGCCCCTTCGTTCGTGCGTTTGCCATCGGGGTTTTCATTCTCCTATACCTTTGCAGAATATTTGACCAATTTTTGTTTTTGTTATCAAATCTTGTGCTCTCTTATTTGGCAATGTTCTGGTGGTCCATTTTGGCGATGGGTTCGGGGTAACTCCCCGCCGCACCGCTGCCGTCAATTCGAAACATCCTCTGATACTAATTAGAATAATTTATGGAACAAAATTGCTTAACAAGGTGGAACTTTTGGCTCGTAAATTGAGATGGCTTCCTTCGATGTTGATGATGGCCCAGGCGCTCTTCTGATGTTGGACGTGAGGGACAAATACCCAAAAATAATAAAAAAAAAAAACGAACAAAATAAGAATCTTTTTTTTTTTTGGAAATGAGAGGAAGGTAGTGGCGATGCTTCTTCGTGTGTCGTAAATACTGTCCTAAGTCCTTCCATTAGAGTGCCAATGAAATTATTTGGACTTTTCGGACAACTTCATTTGGCAGGTCAGATTCTTTTATTTCACATCGGCTATCGCATATGCACCTCCCCTTCAACTTCCTTCTGTCACCGTCGTCGCGTGTAGTCGTCATTGGTTGTCATCAAATCGTTTTTTTTTTTTTTTTTTGGTTTTTATTTAAGTGGCCTGTTTGGGTGGCTTAACGATGTGATTATGACTGGTCATGCAAGAAGATTTGAGAAGGAGGAACATGGTAATAAATTTTCAATATTATTAGATCAAAGATTACATGGTGGTGATATTTTAAACAACTTAATCGAAAATTAAATGTTTTTTTGGAAAATGTATGGGAATATTTTTTTGTTTGATTCTCTTTTATAGGAAAGTAAATTGAAAGAAAAGAATCTGCTTCAGGGTGGTCTTTATAGGTATCAGACCTATTTATGTAGGTATAATTTATAAGCAAATTTATGTTCCGATGTTCCGGGTAGCAGATAGTATTTTTTTTTTAATTAGTTCTAATTTCCGTGTATTGTATTGTTTTACTGACAAAATGCTCTTAACGTCAATGCTCCTTAAAGACCTCAAGCAAAATAATACTATATCGCACATCCCCCCCCCCCCCCCCCCAAAGACCTATCTATCGACCACGTCCTTCCCTCTTCACTGCAGAATACTATTTGATACACTTTTTATCTCCGAAAAAAGGGAACGAAGCAAGTCAATTTTTTACAGGAAGGGATAAAATGGTTCGAAGCGCTTTTGGTAATTGGGTATTTCAAGCTAAAGCTAAAATTGGTATTATATTAAATTTTGAAAAAAGTCAGTATACCTGTACATTTTTCAACACCAAGCCGATGGCGTGATGGTTAGTGCGATGAACTGTCATGCCGGAGGTCTAAGGTTCGATCCCCAGCCTCGCCACCTATTTATTTAAAAGAAAAAACGGCTACTGCCTCTTGCGAGGAATTGACAAATCCTCCAAGAGTATCTCTTGTCACAGAAAAGTGCCGCTCGTTAGCCGTTCGGATTCGGCAATAAACTGTAGGTCCCTTCTATTCCTGCAGACACGCACACAGGAATGGTTAAGAAGAGTTGTAAGTCACTAGGCCGTATTTCTTCATGAGCTGTTGTGCCATCAAATTTATTTTTTTTTTAAGCCGACCGATGTAACGGGTGTGACACTTATATTTATAATTCTATATGTTACTCTATATACTACATATTCTATCTACTCTGGAATAGCTTTCACGTCAAATTTTAGAATTTCTTCCGAGAAAGCATCCCAAACCGTTAGAGTCTGTTTATTTTTCAATGTATTTTGTATTTGTTGTATTGGTGATTCTGAAATAATATTCTTATCTTGATTTATTTGCCGTTCGTGCAATTAAAAACGAACATTTTTTATTTATTTATTTAAACTGGGATAGTTATCCTCAGTTTTATGTATTTATCCGTTCGTTTTGTGCAAGTGGCCCTTAGTAATGAGAAAAAATCTATAAAGAACTATTCAAAATTTTAATTTGAAATTGTTACGGATGTGACGCATTTTTGTTACGTTTATGACCAAGTTATAGTTTTAGACATGAATAAAATTTATGATAAGCAATATTTCAATACTAGCAGGCCCGTGCTCGCCTTGCTTCGCATGTTTAAATAACTTAATGATTGTAAAAAACTTTTGTATTTTTTTTTTTGTTTATATTTTTATATTTGAACATCTGACATTTTAAACAATTTATCACTTATTTTATCTATTTTAACTATTTTTTGATAAACTATTGTAGATTATGAAATCAAAAGTAGCCTATATCCATCCTGATGTTCTTAGCCCTCGCTCTACCAACTCCCATTAAAATCAATTAAATATTTTCGGAGATTAAGAAGAACAAACAGACAGACAAACAAACTTTCACATTTATAATATTAATAATAGGATTCAATTAGATATTGTTCGATTCCCAGAGGCTGGGAGCTTCAAGATTAGGGAACATAATTTTTCTCTAGCGCAAACTGTTTTTGAGATATTTGCCAAAAACTCCCATTTTCATGACTTTTTTCCCCCTGTTTTTGGGGTTTTGTTGACTTTTCCATTAGCTGTAACTTTTTAACGTTTAATTCTACGAAAAAAATTAAAATGTATTTTTGTTGAAAATTACATGAGCTACAAGATAGAGGATAAAGCATTTCCATGACAACCCGTTTTTGAGATATTTGCAGGAAACTTCCACTTTCATAAATTTTTGCCCCTTGTTTAGAGATTTTTTGACTTTTCGATTTGCTGTAACTATTTAACAGTTAATGTTATGAAAAAAGTGAAAAGCCATTTTTGTTGAAAATTATATGGACTACAAGACTGGCGAATGAAATTTTCCTCTAACACAAACTATTTTTGAGATATTTAAAAAAAAAAAAAAATCCCATTTTTAAGATTTGGCCCATTTTGAGAGAATTTTTATCATTTTTGATTTGCTGTAACTTTTAAACGATTAATGCTACGAAAAAACCAATTTCTATAGGAAATTTCCTTAATTACAAGATTTAGGACTAAAATTTTTCTCTAGCAAAAACCGTTTTTGAGATATTTGAAAAAAAAAAACAACTAATTTTTAGACCCTTGGAACCCTTTTAACTGAGCTAGCGGTCATCGGATCGATGAAGAACTCTCTCAGTTTTTAAAGAATTCCATTACCAACGTCCATGCTAAATTTCAGCCTCTAACTATTTTTTTCTTTGTAAAAGTCTATTTTTCCTGGACTATAAGGTCTTTTTGCATAAATGGAAAGTAAAAGATATTGATAGGTTAAAAAGAACTGAGAAAACCAAAGAAAAGTGACATAACTACTGTTTTGTTTTTAATGGTAGGAGGTAAACCATCAGGGCCTGATATGCAATATTTATCTAAATATGACATGAAAATAGCAACGTTGTGAGTATAATTACCTGAACCAAACTTTTGCGCTTTTTTGTCGATTTCATCACCATACTCAAAATACAATAAAACCCGCTTAAGAGAAACTGCAAAATGTCACAGACTTTCTTTCACTTAAGCGGATTTTTCACTTAAACGAACCCCGCTTAAGTGACAAAAAAAATTCACTTAAGCGGAGTCCGGATAAGTGAAAAAAATTTCACTTAAGCGGATCTAAAAATTCCATTAAGCAGATAATTAATGCTAGAAAAAATTGCATTTATCTTTTATTTAATTTTGAATTAATTCAAAATGTAATTTTCTTTTTAATAAATGTTAAAATGCGTAGGTATACCCTTTTGAGCCATTTGAAATGTTGTTTTAATTTAATAAAATAATTAGAAATTCAAATGTCATTTTCGTGGTGAAGGTGATTCAATTTTTTTTTTCACTTAAGAGAGTTTTTTTTTCAATGAAAAATATAAAATTGAACTGAAAATATGTTCAAGGTATCCGGGTTTTTCACTTAAGCGAGTTTCGCTTAAGCGGAGTGTTTTAAATGTAATTGTTCGAAAAATACTCGGGAACGAAAAAAGTGTTTCAATTAACCGGGTTTTTCTCTTAAGCGGGTTTCTCTTAAGCGGGTTTTACTCTACCACTGTTGTTATACCTAGTATTACAATTAAAGACACTTTGAAAGAGTTTGGGAAATAGTTGTACTATAACGTGAGGGTCATGACATCAAATGCCATTTGATAAGCCTTTCCTTTTACTACTAAAAAATTTCCAAAAATACCTCTGATTCATTTGAAGATCTCTTATTTAATGTAAATTCATAGAAACTTGATACCCTATTTAAAATGTCTCTTCATTTACAATTATTTTCTTATTTATGAAGAATAAATATAAACAAAAAAAAAATATTTAAATAATTGAAATAAAGTTTAATATATTACCCCAGCCATCTCAATTCTAACATCAATCTTCAAGATATTATAAGCCCACCTACCAGCATGTAGATATTAAAATTATCTTATTTACATAATCGAAACTAGCTTTAACATTTTTAGATATAATAATTTTATTTGGGCTTTTAAAAATATTTCCCATTTTTTTTTCTATTAATGTAACCAACTGTATAGATAGAAATATCAATACAAATTTATGTTGTCAATAAATTTGATTCTTTATAGTTCGATTGAGAATGTCTTCATATATCTCAAGAAATTGTCATTAAGAAATCAATGATGTTCAAAATGTTTATGACAATTTTATTCACATTTCAAATGATTATAACTCAAGATATAAGTTTGAATTATTCAAATGAATTAAATCATGTGCAGCAACATAATCTTAATAATACAGTGAGTCTGGAGTGAGTAAATTTATTTTATGTGGCTGGCCTGCTCTATAATATGCCTCAAAGCTTGTTCTTTGAATGGAATCATTTTGAAACCAAAGGTTATTTAAATTATTATTAGAAAATTTTCAACAAAAAATTCTTTGAAATTCGAATAACTGTGAGAAAAAAATATTAAGTTGTTGCCTAAAAAGATAGAGATAGCGGCAAAGTTTCCAAAAAATAAGAGATTATTGTGAAATATCGGATAAACTTAAGAAATAACGTTGTTTTTATCGGAGTGTGTAGACAGACAAATTCTCTCCAGACGTTTGGTTATTCGTTGATGATACATAATAAAGTTCTTAAACTAAATTTTTTTGTCTAAAGACTACTACATATGTGAAATATTTATTCTTGACAAACATATGTCAAAAATAACATTCGGTCTATCATCTTTTATGGGTGGGCTCTATTCATTTATTTTAAGAGTAATCCGAATGAAGAGCCTTCATCATAGTCATAATCGTATATAATAGTTTTATTGACTTTTGCTTCTTTGTCAAAGCTTTTTATGGGCCTATTTATCTGGTTTTGCTCTCAGGAATAAATACAAGCTTTCTATCGTAAGTCATACATGAAAAAATAATGCCCTCTTAACATAATTTATCCTTATGATATGGAGGGGACGATTATCATGAAAATATTCCAGTTAAATCTTCTCAAAGTCTATAAAATTTTATGAATATGTACAGATTATAGATTCAAACAAGTAAAAATATAAATATTTATACCAATACCTATTTATATTGCAAGAACTTTATACACTCCACACCGCATGACTAAAGCTACACATGGCATATGTAATAAATAAAACACTTAATTTGTCCACTAATTAAAATGTTGTTTTGTTTTTTTTTTGTTTATTAATAAAGCCAACTTGTTTTGTCTTACTTAGGGCACTCCATTTAATAAAAATTGACCGGGCATAAGGTTACACGAAACGTTTTTAATATTTATTGCTTCAATAAATTTTAAAATTACATTTATCGGTTGCACCAATAAACTTAAGTTCTAAAAGCCAATAAACGAATCAATAAACTAAAATGCCATTTTCTTCCAGATAATTTTTAAAAGCGAGTTTTAACGAAAATACACCATCCCACTGAGTAATTAACACATGTATTATTTTCTTATACTTTTTTGACATTGTGTTAATACTCAGTACGAAAGTGTGGAAGGGTTTTTTAGTGAAGTTTGACATCTCTCTGGTTAAATTTTTTCGTTCAGTTTAAAAAACAGAAGATAAAATCCAGGGATGGTTCGCAAACAGTGAAAAGCATTGGTGCAACCCAGATAAATTTATCAGGCCGATAATTTTATAAACATTTTTGCAAAAACTGATTTTAGTGGATTTTGGTGCAACCGGCCATTAATGGGTTATTTCTTAATATAAAGTCATATAAGACTTAGAACGGCTTGAAAAAACTACTTAAATTTCCATTTTTGTCATATTATCCATTGCGCTGGAAACCAGCGGTGGTGAACTTTTTGATGTGCGTGAAGTTAGCACCGCCATTTTTGTTTTCGTAAATAAAAACTGATTGTGCTGCGACTGCGATGTGCCCAACTTGCGCTGCCATGTGCGAATTAAAAAAATCGTACTAAAAGCATATACATATATCGTTTTAAGAGGCTATCCATTTTTTGAAATGAATTAAGAACCGCCATTTTCAATTTTCAAAAAAAAAGTGTATGCTCTATAAGTGCTCAACTTGAGCTGCGTTGTGTGGTAAATATTTTTTTAAAATTCGCAAATTTTACGGATGAAATTTTTTTGTATATAAGAATTAAGTTTTTCTCAAAACATAAAGTTGCGCTGCTAAAACAGCATATTTAAAACTTTAGCGACCTTAACATGAAATTAGCACCGCCATATTCGATTTATTGTATGCTCAACTTGTGCCGCCATTTGCCATAAGTTTTTTCTTTTCAAATTCGCAAATTTGAAAAATTAACTGATTAATTTTTTTTTTTTTAAACTTTTGCTGTTTTGTGCTCAGTTTGTGCTGCCAAGTTCCAAAGAAATAAATATAAAATTCAAATATTTAAAGCTTTTGAAACCAAAATTTATTTTCCGAAGCTAAATAAATGTTTGTTTCCGAAAGAACTAAGAACGTCAAAATGCCCAAAATAAATGTCATAACTCGTGACGAAAAAATTTCGAAACAACAAATCTTTTGGGCATAATATGACAATATGATATGTATTTTTGAAAAATGTTTTGAGTGTTATGACATTGTTTTTGGACTTTGTGACATCCTGAAACATCACTAGAAGTTAAAACCGCTCAAAAGTAGAACAATTAAATATGTCTCAAAAATTAAAGTTTTTTTTATCTTTTGTATTTGGGGACTAATTTTATCATGAACTCATTTCCCAATTTTCATAATGAATTAAATGTCCAACTTCGGTAATATTTTCATATCACAATACAGCTCAACTTAATTAAAACTTTGGGATAGATCAATAAAGTTTCGTTTGGGTGGTTATTTCTTTGGGGAATTAGTTCCCAGAACCCCTTCATTTAAATAAGTGTAGGTATCTACTGTCGAAACTTGAAGGAAATCCGTCACATCTCAATCAATACATTTTTTTAATAAGTCAATTTTAAAAATAAAATTCCAAATGTACGAAAACAATCAATAGGCACGGAGTGTATATTTATATCAAATCAAATAAAAAAAAATAATAATTATATGTCTATGTCTATAGATTCAAAAGATGGGCTTGGTAGAAGATTTAAGGCGTCAAAACTAATCAACACTCATAACATTAATGCGTGATCGACCATACCCAGCCCAAAAGAAAAACAACACACAACCAAAATAAAATTACGATGCGATTACGTTGCCAAATCGGATTACTAAAAAAGATTGTTTTATTAAGTGTCAAAATATTATTTATTCATGTGTTTGACTTTAATTTTTGGACAATCAAAATTATGGCATCGTGAATTGGCTAACAATAAATTTGTATTTCTACTTTTGGTACTTAAGTCCATTGACTTTATGCCTCGTTATAGAAAATATATATACATAGGTAGATTTACAGACTTATTTTTTTTTTTTTTTAAGATTTCGTAATTACTCTTCTGAATTATTTTCTTGACATACGCAATTATGTTATATAAAAAAAATATATAGAAACAAACTTTGAACTTACCCCAACAAGTTGGACAGCATTCACCTGGACGCGGTGGCATTATTTGGTTATTATCACACTGCGTGTAACATTTCATTGTTGTTTCCGTTATGACACTCGCAATGCATTTGTATGTTAAGCAAGGATTTTCAGGGTCTGTCCATTCAGCACCGCTGGCATAGGTGATGCCTTTGAATACACAACCTGCAAAAAAAAAAAAAAAAAAACAATCATTACCAATTTTTTGATCAACAATTTCTTCGCTCTTCATTAAACTTAAAGTCACTAATAAAAAGCGAAAATTCCTGCTGGCTAACAACAGCCACAAAAAAATGATTGTGAGGTTGTAAACCACTAGGCCCTGATTTTCCGCGAGCTTTCATATCTAATTTTTATGTGAATTAATTTTGTCATATGTTTTTTCCTATTTATAAAGTGTTTTTATATTTACTTCCATATGCAAAGTTTCGACTTTATTGTCAAAGCCTTCATCCAAAATATCTTACCGAACCCATTCCTATAATATGCAATCTAAAAACAAATACCTATGTCCCGTATATTTATTTCAAAACCCGGGAAAACACTCCATCCACACAAACAACACTGATAAAACAATCACATTTTGTCTGTCAGTTCATCTCATTTTTTATATTAAATACGAAAACAAACTTTTATGGATAAAAAAAGAAATTCTTAATTTCAAAATAACATTAACATTAAATTTCACACTTGTGTGCCCTTCAAGATTTCAAAATAAAATTTTATTATTACTTAGAATAATAATAATAAAAAAAATTCTTCTGTCAATTAGATTTCTTGAATCGTTGGTGGTAATATTGTATATGGGTACAATAATACATAAGATAAAGCTGTCAAAAATTATGACAATAACCTTTGTGGCACTATTGTCACACTTTAAATTGATAACTGCCATGAAATTACCAATAATTGTATAAATCAAATTTTTAATGTGACATCTGTGATTAAATAAAAACAAAAATTAAATGGATTCGATCCACCCCAGCAACAAATTCAATCATTTAAATATGTATTAAAATTTGATAAGATTTGTAGGTATTCTTTGTTGAATTGTTTTTTTTTTTTTTTTTGTTTCAATAAATTCAATAAAAAGATTTGACTAAACTAAATGCCTGGGTGCTGCTGCTGCCCATATGTTAGACCCATCAATTTTAGGAAGGCAATAGAAAGAATTTCAGTACAGCAATCTTAATTGAAATTTGTCTCAAATTCGGTTATAATGAATTTAATATTTTATTTATTTTTTTTTAATTTTAATTTTAATTTTAGTTTTTTTTTTTTTTGGAATTCGTTGTATAGTCTGTTTTGCATAAGCTGTGACAAAGGGTTTGGGCGTGTAGATTGTCAAGAAAAAATCGTTTCTATTTTCCCATGTTTAAGCGAAGAAGGGAAATTTGCAACAAAAAAATCGACTTAAAATTGAAAAAAAAAATTAAAAAACAATGGCAATATTTTTGCAGTATCATGCTATATCTTTTTTTAAAACCAAAAATGCATTTCTTTATTCTGTACCTATTTAAATAAAATTGTCTTAGGGAATAATTTTTTAAAAATTTATTTTTAAACTTAAAATAAAAAATAAAAATATTAAAAAATTGTATTCAAAGTAATATTGTTTAAAATTTTACGTTATCAGGTAGTATTTTCATTTCGAATATTCAATAGCCATGGTTGTCAGATGTAAACCACTAAAACCGTAGGTATATGTACTTGAATGTCTTCTAGTTGTTGAGAAATTTGAAAATTAACTATCACTAAAATAATTTGATTGAAAAACAGAATAAAGAAATGCATTTTTGGCTTTAAAAAAAGACAAAGCATCTTACAGCCACAGCGTTGCCGTTGGTTTGTAATTATTTTTTTTTGTTGTCAATTGCAATTCGATTTTTAAAAAATTGTCCTGCTGTCTAAACAAGGGGAAATGGATCCTCTTCCATACATTTTGTTTTCTTGTATCGACCTAACCTTCACGCCCTAGCTTTTTATTATATCTTTTGCAAAAAAGAAAATGGCCGCAATCGGTCACGGAGGAGTATGGCGAGAGCGGTACATGTTTTTGTGATGGTGATCTTTTTGCACATCTACCTACCTCCCAACCCAACGAACGACAAAATTTTAGAATTCAAATGTCAAAAATAAATTTGGTGGCCCGACAGTTCGTATAAATACTGTTTTTTTGTCGTTAAATGTTGCCATTTTCTTACAAAATCTTTAAAAAACTTTTTAGTTTTTAAATGGATTCCAATTGGGTGTGTTCGTAAAGACTTTAAGTCATTGTTTGTAAATTTAGTTAAAATTATTTCATTTCCCCATTTGACTTAGTAAAAATGTATTATAAGTCTTTATATTTTTGCATAAAAAGTAGAATGCCCAAAAAAAAAACAGTTTCGACTAGAATAAATTTTTTTGGGTGTTCTGAACCAATGAAGCCTTAGGCAAAGCGCTCACTGAACTGGTGACAAAGTGGAGTGGTAGTGGGGTAGTAATTAAGTAGCAGGTGGAATTAATACAACCTATGTAAACAAATGAAGATGCGCTCATCAAAGTGGAGTGGCGGTGGCAAGATATTTTTCAGGTGGTGTGGTGCCAGTCTGATGCCACATATCTCGAACATGTTTAATTTTCAGGCGGCAAGTGAGACGTGATGAAGTGGATTTTTTTTTAACTGTATATGCTTGTGATTATTATATTAAGTAGGTCGTCTCGAATATTTTAAAATGACAAAATAAATTCAAAGTCTCGAAGCGGGGCTGCTTAAAAATTAAAAACATGCGAGACGATCAGGATTTCAATATTATATTTGTATCCCTTGTACAGGCATATACCTGTTTATATGATAGATACCTGGGAGGATCATCAAACAAGCCATGTACAATAGCGGGCCTGGGCCGAAATTGTGAAGGACATTGGAGGTAGTCTAGTCAGTGGCACCATACGTAGTTTGCTACCTCAGTGCGCGATAGATCACTTTCATACCACTTAGCCACCACTCCATCGCCAATCCATGTGTTCACCATTCCACTACCACTCCACTTTTTCACCACTTCAGTGAGCGCCTTGCCTTAAAGTGTGTAAATGCATATACTATTAAAATAGAGTATCAAATGAAATTCCAAGCTAATAATAATAACCTAAATAAAAAAATTACTTATCCTGTGCTCGTATATGTACCTAGTACTTATGTGGCAGTAGATCGTTAAAAAAAAAATATAAATAAATTCCATAAGTTCTAAAAACGAAACAACGAGTAAATTAATTGAATGTGATTATATTATTTTATTTATTTGTTTTATTTATTTAATTTATTTTAAAGTCCCTGCTTTAAATTAAAAAAAAAAAAAAAAACTTACTTCAAATCAAGTTGCAAACAAGTTAAATATGTGTTAAACTTCTTTTTGTTTCACTTACCTTTGCATTTCCTACAACAAGTATCTGATGCCTTTGGATCCAGCAAATAGCAATCATCAATATGTGGACAGCTCTCTTTATCGCAATTAACAAATCCATTCTGCAAATAAATACAACAACAAAAAAGTCATAAATAAATTATACAAATTAATTATTTTGATTATAAGTTATAAAACATGTTAAAAAAAAAGAAACAAAACACAAATTAAGTGAGAAATAAAATATACCGCCCATTAAAATTGAAATTCTTAACGCCAAACACCAATAAAATGAAAAAAAAAAACATGATTTGAAATAAGGCGGAGAACCAATCTCAAGTCTAAGGGGACTCGATATGTTTTACCACCTTTTATTTTTTTTTAATTTGTTTTTATAAACAAAATCATTAGATAAGTTTAATTATCAATCAAAACCAAACATCATATCAATTTACTTGTACAAGGCTTGTTAATTCTTGATTAAAGAATGAATCGTTTTGCACTTGTCAAAACTTAAATTAAAATAATTGCAAATCCCATTCAATTTAATTACATACAATGTAGGTACATAATTATATGATAATTATACACTTGATTTGATTCTTAATTTATGCTTGGTTTCACCAAACATATTTACAAATAAGAAAAAAAGAACATCAGTCTCAGTTTATAAATTAGACTCTTTAGGTGCAATTTTTCATTGGTGAGTTAAACTAGTGTTGGTAAAATCTTGACTTAAATTTATTTACAGTTAGCTCAAAAAGCAGTCTTTTAGAAGAGAATTCATGCGAGCGAATCAACCTAACAATCTCGGAGGATAAAATTTCAAAGATCACGATTAACTTTAATTCCGGACTAAAAGACTCGGCCTTATTATTTTCTATTTTATTTTGCTTTGTTTGAGTTTTTGTGAACATAAATTTATTGATACTTTAAAGCTTTTGAGATTAAGTACTAATTGACGAATTGGTGGGACTAGTCACCTCGCAAGAATAAGACCAAATCCAGCCAAATCCAACTAAAATATTTCTTTTCATGAAAAAAACTGAAAAAGAAAAGCTTTCTTTGTTTCTTTGTACGTAAACTCGATTGGAGAAACTTGGAATGAAAAAAGCTTTGTTGTAGGGGAAGTACTTTTTTTGCGATTAGTTTTGGATCCGTTGTGGTTTCGGTTTTCGCTGAGTATGGTGAACTCTCACAATACATGCCCAAGTGAGTCAGTGGTGATTCTAATTTCCATACTAACTTGATCCGTACGCGGAGTTCTCCATACGTTGTTGACTACGTGTGCGGATCCAAAACGGACTCTTTTGCTTAAATGGGCAGCATACAACTCATACATAGAAAAGTTTGTGATTTTATAAGGCCCTTAGGAAGAATCATGAGCTGTCACCGGTTTAATTCTAAAAAAAATCTTCTAGAAAAGTCTTCTGTTGAAAACATAAAAAATTCTTTATGTTGGGTTGGTGTAAGAAAGTTTTTATTACCATTATGATATTTCAAGCTGCAAATTAGTTAAAACTAGTTGAAGTGCTTCTTGGAGAAATCAGACATTAAACCAAAATTAAGTAGCAAACAATTTTAAAGATTAATTTAATACTCTTTATTGCGCCTTAGATTGATTTCTCTAGTTTGCATCTCGGTGTCCAGTTGGATTAATCAAGGCTTCAATCGTCAACTACCCGTCTACTCAAAACTTCAGATCTATCAAATGGATAGAGATACAGACTGCAATTATTTATTTCCGAGGTAAAAAAAAGTCGATCATTTATAGACTTTTCTGATCGTCATGTTGTTGATGGAAGCAATCAGTCAAGTCCATGAAGCATACTTGTCGTCAGAGATAATTGCTGGTTTTCGGTTACGATATTGATTTAAAGCATATTTATTTAAAAGTGGAAATATAATATTATATAATGATCGTGATGGCAAAACCTGATGAACATGGATTTTCTTTGAGAGATCGGAGAGGGAATTGAAAAGGAATATAATGTAGTTCAGCTTAAGCATTCATATCATTATAAGTATTATAATTAAAGTGGAGGTAATGACTGGTAATTATTTGAGTACCATGTTGAAAAAAAACAAAACATAATATCGTGTTAGAAATAGTTTTCTAATTATTGAGCTTGGAATAATAAAAGTGTTAGTCGTTAAGTTTTATATAGGACAACCTTTTATTATAAGTTTCATTTAAAAAAAAATTGAAAGTCTTATAACTTAATTGATTTTAAATTTGAGGTTAAAATTTAGAAAAAACAGAAATTCAAGATGGTTTTTAGATTTTATGTTTAATTTAATGTAATTCTTAAGGAAAAGAAGTTGCGTAAAAATATATTTTTTCTTCATTATTTGGCTTATATTTAAAAATACGCAGTCCGTTGTGTTGTAGTTACTTGCAATTTTAAATTGATTACTACGTGCCATATAAGTGCATGACCGATCGTGCCACATCGGCTACTCCTACTGATTTGGCTGAATAGCCTGTATGTTATTTTTAAAGAACAACTTATTGTTTCAAAAAAAAAAATCGAAATAAAACACAACAGTTTATTTGGCTTAAACACACTTTATTCGCTGGACGTAGATTGAAGAGAGATAAGTAGTTTGACGTTTTACATACAGAGACCAAAGATAATATACATTTTACGTGCTAGATAATAGGTTGTTTGTGATTTGGAAGAGTGTTTAACTTATGCTTCCCCGCATAAGGTTATCTCCACTACTCCTTTCATGGTCCGTTCAAGGACGCAACAGCTTCGATAATAGCCACTATAACTACGGTGACCATATTTTAGAATGTCGAATAATGAACAAAATAAACAAATTCCAGATCAATTTTAATAAATTAAATAAATTTCATCTAAATAAAAAATACTCAGCTAATAACGGATCTTGCTACTTTCTGCAACTTTTTTGAGTTAACAAACAAGAATTTGTAAAAAGTTGTGCGACGTCGTACGAATTTGTACGACGTTTCAGTAACCAAACAGACCTACTTTAAAGCTCATAGACACGGTCAAGAATCTATTTAAGTCAAAAGTGACAGCCAATAATGTGATGAATCTGACAGATCTAAAATATTAATGGGAAATAAAAGCGGGTTCTTAAAAAACAAAATGTTTCCTCATATTTTTTTTACAGAAATAAACCAATAAACACTATAAAAAAAATACCTAAAAAAATATTAAAATAAATGTCAGTTTCATCAAAGTGAAGATTTTAACATTTAGAAATAAATAAGAAGGAGGTATTTTTTATGTGGAAAAGGGTTAAATAAACATGCTGCATGTATACCCTATTCAAGTGATAACATCGGTTGGCGTGCCAATTTTCACATGTAGCGCGATAAGACGCACTACGAAAGGAACTTGTGAGTGTTTTGTGCATTTCTTTTGAATTTATATTTAGGAATTTTCAATGAATGTTGCAGTGACACGCTGAATCGTCGTGAAATTTGTCCACATTCACAACGCAATTCTATAATAAAATTGGAGTGGGAAAAGATTTTTCGATATTTTCGCTGGAAATTTTTCCTGCATTAAAAAATAATTGTTATAGTGAATGGTGCTCGAAAATGTAAATCGGATAAATTTTCCACTGAAAATTGAATATTATGTATTTCATTCAATGATTCCAATAAAAACCAAAAGAAAAATACAAAACCAAAAACACAGACAGAAAAGGAAACAGAAGTTTGGGTTCTAGGTTTGATTCCCAAGCGCTTCCGCGGCTAAAAACAAAAAGTTTGTTGATGGTTCTTGCGAGAAAGTGTCAAATCCTTCAAAACAAAAAAAAAGTTATGAAAAAGCACCTCTATTTTAAGCCGTTTGGATTTGGAAAACAAACTGTAGTTCTCTTCCATTCCTGCCTAAAAACACACACAGAGCAATGGTTGAAAGTTTTAAGTCAATAAGCCCTGGTTCTTCACGAGCTTTTTCGCCACCAAATTTATTAAGGTAAATTGCTAGTCAAAATACGCGTCCAGTGAAACCATAGCCCATAATCATGCGAGACCAGAAATGTGCGCCCACTCATGGCTCTTTTTGTATTTTAAATAAAAAATAAATATAAAACCATAAAACGTTGTTAAAAAATATGAAATATCCATAAACACTTGCAATTCGTAACACACCCTTTTTCTCATAAAAAGATAGACCTGACTTTCAATTCCTTTATCACTTTTACAAGTCAATTGAGTTAATTTTCTTAAGAACTTAATTAACTCCTATATTCTAAGTTCCATGTAGATTGACATTTTGAAGGCTCTAGTTAAGAATCCACTCTTAAGTTATTCTATTTTTAAACATAAATAGATAGATTTTGATGAAAAAAAAAATCGATCAACTGCATTTCAAATGTCAAGCAATCGGAATGCAGTCAAAACCGGAGAGCGCACAAGACTTTGTCAGTTTTCACCAGCAATAAGAACCCAATAAGTAGGTTCTCAAATTTCGAATACAGCAATTTTATCTACTGCCAATTCCTAAAATAGACCTTTCAAAATGCAATTTAAGACATGATCACACTTCATATTTTTCTATTGCGCTTATATTTATGAGTAATCAAACCTTTGATTAATGATTGATACAACTTGGAATTCGATATCACCTTCACTAACCCGACTTGCGGTCAATACCACTTTAGAAAAATAAAAAACAAAAAAATAGCAAACATAATAAATAAAAAAAAAAAAAATAATAAAAATGCCGATATATCAACTCTCTAGAGTCTAGAGGTATGGCACAATTCTATATAATGAAGCCACACATGCTTGATGTCTAAAAATAGATTCACATCGCGGTATTTTGTCAATCAATAAAATGATAATTAGATAAAAATCTATTTGATGATCGCGAAAATATGATTTCATTTAACAAAAAAAAAAAAAAAACAAATGCAAAATTTACATACGTATACGTATGATGTGGGTAAGAAAGTGATTTACAAGTTTTGCAAACAAAGTTATTTTCGCAAACGAGATTTGATTTCTGATTCAGATGTTTAATTCCGCACAAGAAAAAATAAAATATGAAATAAATATGCTTGTGGATCGTTTTACACTCGTGGTTTTGTGCAAAAGTGAATATTGAAATGTTGACATTTTCTTTCGCACGCACCTTTTTTTTTGACATTTGTGACATTTATGGTTAACTTTGGATGACAGCTGGTTGTGAGTTTCGATTTTTGAATGATTGAAAATTGTTTTGAGGTTATGATTATGATGTTTTGTATGGAAATATTTCAGGTGACAGGAGTTTGACAATTCGTAATATGTATGTATTAAATAGGCAAGTTCAGGAAAATGAGATCTCAGAGCATTCTCAGTTACATAAATATCAGGATTCCTCAGCAAAATTTCTCAGTTTTGCTCTCAAAACTCTGAGGAAAAAAATTTTTGGATCCGCCTGCTTACTCTTTGAAGTAGAGAAACCTCAGATTTCTCATTTTCCTGAACCAAATAAAACTCAATCTTTAATAATTGCGACAAACTCATGGCAGCAAACAGACATACAGAGAGAAAATTTTATTCTTGTTTCAGATGTTTTCATCATTACAATTTATTTCGAGTAGAGATGGTGCTAACCCGAGGCAAAATGGTTAGTGCGTTGGACTGTAACGCCAGATATCTGGGTTCAATTCCCAGCCGCTGCCACCTAAAAACAAAAAAATGATTTTCAGGGCTACTGCCTCTGGCGAAGAAGTGACAAATCCTCCAAGAGAATTTCCTGTTCTGTTATATGTATAAAAGTGCCTCTTACATTATTAGTTTGGATTCGGCAGTAAACTGTAGTCTGTTGTCCCCTTCCTGCAGACCAGGATTGCCAGTTTGGGGGTTTTCCTCCCAGATTTAGGGTTTTTTGCATCGTTGGGGGGAAATATGGGGGGGACGAAATGTTTTGGTGGAAATCTGGGGGGATTAATTTTAAAGTTAAATTATTCCAATACCTGCATTTTCCTCTGAAATTGAATATACTATCAAAGAATATCCAATAATTACTGCTCAATTAAATTTTAAATATAAACAATTTTTTTAAATGCTATTTGAATACCAAAGTACTTGTAGGTACATAATATGTACATGTATGAGCTGTGAATAAGAAATTGAAAGAAAAAGTTGAAAAAAAAACTTAGGGGTTTTTTTTGTTAAAATGTGGTAATCTGGGGGGTTTTTAAATTTTTCTGGGGGGAAATTTTTTTTTCATCTGGCAACACTGCTGCAGACAAGCACACAGAAATAGTTGAGAGTTGTATGTCACTAGGCCATGGTTTTTCATGAGCTATTTGTGCCACTAAGGCCGTATGCGAATTCTTTTAAAAGTTCGATTAAATTTAGTCCCACATTAAATTTTGACGTTTCTTCAGTGGTAAATACAATTTCATTTTTTTGCTGTTTGAATTCAATTAAATGGGATTTTTTTAATTCTCATATTTTTTTTTTCCGTCCGCGAGTTTTGGAAAAAAGTTGAACACATTTTTTTTGTAATAAATTTCGCGAGTTAAGAAATTAAACGCCCATTCTAATGAGTTCAAAGAGGGGGCTCTTACCCTGGGCCTGTTATAAAAAAAAACGCTTATATTATGGTTCGTATTCTGTTGCAAGCAGCTGCAGATCAAAAACACAAGACATAAAAAACTCTGGCCGCTTGTGGTGGTCACGATGAGCTGGCAACTTTATTAAATTATTTAATGCTTGTTATCATTGCTGCGATTAGTAAATGTTGTTCCTCAGATGAATAAAGGGGTTCAATCCATTCATCTTTGAGACATTGTAATGACCTTTTTTATGGAGACTTTTCATTCAGAACGATGTGTTTTTCTAAGAATTTCATATTAACCACCGAAATCCGGTGTTCTATTTTGCGTCAAACAATGTTCTACTTCTACTTCTCTGCAAGCAAGGATCTAGTAGTCTTCATTGTGGCTCTAGAAACAAGATTATACAAATTGGCGTTGAACCTTTTCTTAATATTTTGAATCATTTAATTATATTTTGAGTTACCTATTAATGCATCTTCATTGAATATGTTCTTTTTATGCACATGAAAACAAACAAAACCTTTCGTGGGTGCTGGTAAACGTCAAAATTTAATCTAGCAGCACAAATTTAAAGTGTCCCCGGACCATGTTAAATTTTGACGTCTTATATTCACCTCAATAGTGTCAAAATTTTTTATTTTTGGGATCAAATTTAATCCAATTCACACACGGAGATGGCGCTAGTATAGGTGACACTATGCCATAGGTTACTTACGAATTATTATCAACAAAAAAAAAAATGTCGACTATCCACAATGTCGATTTATAGTTATATTGACTTCTTTAAAAGTAAAAATATATTTGACCAACTAACAGAATGTCGAAATTTTGAAATATCGACTTGACAAAGTGTCGACTTGCTTGCACAAAAATCAACGAAAATATCAAATAGTTTTTTTTTTTTTAAATGTGAACTTGAAACTTTGATTCTTTGAATGTTAACATTTTGGAAATCGACTCAGTCAGTCTTTTAACCATATGGAATTATTTTCTTTTCATCCATAGTTTCTGATCCGAATTCTTCAGGAACTGTTGCACTTTTAAAATTATTATTAATTTTTTTTATGTTTGCAGTTGGCAACTTGGTCTTCGTGCTCTAAACGTTGCTATTCTTAATTTTTGACAGTTTACCAAAAGCATGTTTTGCACTTCCAAATCTAAAATTAACATTTTCTCCATACAATCAATGTCTTTTTAGACAAAAATCTCTAAATGCAGAAATCCTTCAACTATTTCCACCTGTTATCCAGTCCAGCAACGTATGTTTGAGAATGGAATTGACAAATCCTCCAAGAGTATCTCCTGTCACAGAAAAGTGCCGCTCGTTAGCCGTTCGGATTCGGCAATAAACTGTAGGTCCCCTCCATTCCTGCAGACACGCACACAGGAATGGTTGAGAGTTGTAAGTCACTAGGCCCTAGTTCTTCATGAGCTGTTGTGCCATCAAATTTATTTATTTATTTGACATTTTCATATTGTCACATAAAGTTAATTATTTATTTTTTTACAATCGGACCTTTTGTTATCTGTCAGTAACAATATTGTTAATATTGTTCAATGCTAAAATTCGGCTAAATTGGTTTTATTACTGAGCAAACAAAAAACAAAATGTTGCTTACGATACTTTAATTTTTTGTCGCTTACGATAATTTGGCGGAAAGGGCAAATGTTGAGAACCTTTAATAAAAAACGAGGCAAATAGGAATCTGAATCCAAAATCTTTCTTCCAATTGATTACTTTCTAATTTTTTATCTTACGTAAGTTTTTAAAACTGAATTGAAGAAAATATTGGTTCAATTTACAAAATTTACAAACGCATTTGAAGTCTAATATCAGTAGGGGGGACAAAATGTTTCTTCCTACGCACAGATTCTGCCGCTGAATCACTTAAAATACTTATTATTTAAACAAATAATTTACAATCGTCTGTAAATTTTACTATCAGTGTAGTCAAAACAATATTTACTGCATACGCACAGATTTCCGTAGTAGCCCGTGGCGTAATGGTTAGTGCGTTGGACTGTCATGCCAGAGGTCTGGGGTTCAATACCAGCCGCTTCCACCTTAAGTTTTTTTCGGAGCTACTACCTCTTGCGAGGAAGTGACAAATCCTCCAAGAGTATCTCTTGTCATAGGAAAGTGCCGCTCACTTTAGCCGTTCGGATTCGGCAATAATTTATAGGTCCCCTCCATTCCTGCAGACACGCATACAGGAATGGTTGAGAGTTGTAAGTCGCTAGGCCCTGGTTCTTCATGAGCCGTTTGTGCCATCAAATTTAATTTTTACGATACCCCCGTATCAATAAACGGAAAACAAAAGAAGGATAAGACTAACACATCTGTCAACTTGCAATTCATATTAATAAATATGTAATGGTCTGTGACATGGTGACAGCGATCGCCAAATTTTACGTGTAAAGCGGCCCATACACACAACACAAGTGTGTGCACCGGTGTCATGGCACCAGTGTAGCCTTCCGCCATACACGCAACACATTTAGTAACACCGACACAAAAAATCAAAAGATTTTGATTTTCTTGACACCGTGTTCGACACCGAAATCGATGTAAACACTTGCCCATACCCCATACACACACCACATTTGAGTACACCGACACCAGTGTCAACACAAGTGTTGTGTCTATGGGCCGCTTAAGGGATGGATAACTTCATAACACACACATGCTTACATTTCATAATAACTGGTTCAACTACAATCATCAATCAGTGCATGCGTGTGACACATGTATATGAATATTTCCACGAGTTGATGAAAGGTTGCCGTACTTTAAGTGGTACAGACTGGAACTATTATGATAGCTAGCTAACACGTGTGTTAAGGAGCGGATAGTGACTTTTTATTAATAGGGCTGTGAGTATCTACGGTTATATCTATCCTTAGTTAACATGGTATACTCAATTTAATATAAATAATATCAAACTTTTCAATTTCCCATGTCAAATCAATATCAATATATTAAATACAAGTCTTTATAAATTTTAAAAGCCATTACCACACCATATCCGGTTTATTGAAGAAAAATTAAAAGAAAACCAATCTTTAGCACCACTTTGCTTATCGTTTGTGTATCTTTATATCCGTGTATTAAAGTATCTATCCATCACAAGCTAAAGGGGCTACACATATAAGTGTAGTAACGAATGACAGCTGAACATAAAAATCGTGGTCGATTGCAATTTGTAACGCACAGTTATCGCGTACACACAAATTGTACGCAACAGATACAATTTCATTCGATCATTTCGAACAGATGGAATATTATAGTATATACGAGATTTCTCCTCCTCAATGGTTTTTTTCGGTCTGTTTGGCTTACCAGCCAGGTTTTATTTTGTATAAGCAAACTATCGTCCTCCATCCAAGAGAAGCATTTACATCTGCATATACTCTATGGGATGCGTAAGCCGGGCGCTTACTATCTACAAATTAGCAATGTGATCTAAAGATTCAGATAACTATACAGCTGAAAACAGACTTTTGGTCAGTAGCAGAATCATCATCATCATCGCGCGCCATTGCCGTAGTTGAAAACATGGAAATGCGCGCGGCAATGTGATGCATTTTAATTATAAGCGACTTGCTTTTCGCGTATTCGGTTTGGAAGTAGATTTCGCATTTAAGTTGTCATTATTTGCTATCTCGTTGGGGGTTGGACACACTAGACAGTCTCAGCAGTATCTAGATACTTTTTGTTTTACGTGGACTTTGCACTGCAGAAATGCCCAGCGTAGCGTACATCAAGATTCTTTACAAAACCCCATCTCCTCTTTCAAAAAATAATAAAACTGGTTGTAAAACGCCCAGTCAGAGAGACGTGAATGTAGGATGGAGTGGGACGGAACGGAACGGTTTGCTGAACACGAAAGAAGTGTGATTGGGAAATTAGACCAGTTCAAGGTAATTACATGTTTTTTGTGCTATGACCACCACCACACTTGTAGTTCATAGAGATACTATAATCTACTTAGATACATATTTTGCAATCTTTAAGACCGGCATTGGAGTCTTTCGCCGCCGCCGCGCCGCTGCCAGTGCAGTGCTGCTGCTGCTGTTATTGCACATGCTTGCGTCGATCATTCAAATCGACAATAATGAGAAGGGAGAGACACACCGATCTGATCCGGAGACGAAACTTAATTGATTGGCTTATTTTCTATAATTTACTGTTATTACTTGGCGCCATTTGATTTAATTTTTATCTTAAAGCCTGCATTAAAACCTGTGCTGCTGGTATGTATTGTTGTTTTTGTTGTAATTTTTGCAAAAAAAAAAACCCATATCTACTCTGATTGAAGGTATTGTTATTTATGGAAAGTCAGGCTTTAGAGATTGATGGATGTTCTGACGGACTGTATAGCCTAACGCTAGCCGCTCCGCACAGGCTGCTGGGCATTAAATTAAGTTTAAATTTTATGACAATAACAACAACAATAACAGCGCAAAACAGTGGCTTTGACCTAGTCAGGTTGCGACTCTCCTCGAATGCGTATAATAAAACTATCGTCATGGTAAGTACATATATATTACTTTTTTATTTTTTTGATAATAAATCTCCTGTCCATGATTAAAGATTCTGATTGCAGTCGACTATACATACTTATATTCTATATTAGTGATGGGCAAAGTAGATCGAGGTTGATCTTTTAAAGATGGAAAGCTAATAAATCAAGAAGTGTTGTTTGGGATTTCAAAAAGATTTAACTGTGTCATGAACGATTGAGAAGTTTTTAAAGATAAATTGTGCAAAAAAAAAAAGTAAAGGCAAACACTACTAAAAACTATGTACAGTTTATGCAAACAATGTTTGATATCGCTTTAATGATCACCGCTAGATCGAATGGAATAATGTGATGGTTTTATGTTTTGATATGCCCTATCACTTTTCGAAATGTTTTGGGCTATTTCATGTCCTATACCATCTTTCAAGGCTTTTAAATATCGTGGTTTGTTGTTATAAGCTTGTGATTCTAATAAACCAAAAAGTTGCTCCATCAAATTTGGTATAAGAATACAACCGAACACTTTGATGTGGAGAAACGTTTGAGGTGACGCATTATCATGCAACTTCTTGAACATAGTTCTATTGGAGCAATTATGAGCAAACTCGCAAGTCAACAACAGAGGTACAATTTTTCAAAAGTCCGTTCAACTACTTTCTTATGCTGATGATGTTGACATCATTGGAAGAATGAAGCGAGCTGTTACCGTTTGTTAGCGCTTGTCAGTATTGAAGCGGAGGCAGCAAAAAGGTGTTCAGCTGTTAATTAGGAAAAGACGAAGTGTACGCTGGCATCGAAAAAGTAATCTCAACATCGTCGAATCGGGTAAAACGTTACGATGGATAGTTATACATATTCGATGTAGACTTTATCTTGACTTGAGCTCCACTATTACCTCGCAAAATGACATCAGTGTAGAGATCGAACGAAGAATCAATCTTGCCAATCACTGGTTCTTCGGGGTTAGAAGGTATTTGAGAAGTAAAATCCTCTCTCAAGAACCTAGGAGACCTTATATCCCGGTCCTGCTATATGGGGCAGAAGCATAGGCCATGGACCCTGTCAAAAACAGATCATAACCAGCTTGGGTGCTTTGAAAGGAAGATCCTTCGGGTGATTTTCGGTCCAGTCTGTATGGATGGAGTATGGAGGAGAAGGTTCATAACAACGAGCTTTACAAGCGACGTTGATCTGGTCAAACAGCTAAAAATTTAGCGGCTGAGATGGCTGGGACATGTGGAGCGTATGGACACCAACGCACCAGCCCGACGAATCTTCGAGTTTACACCTGATGGTCTGCGCGTCCACCTTAGGTGGAGAACGACATCAACCAACTTGGTGTGAGTAACTGGAGGCAGCTAGCTAGGGACCTAGCTAGCTTGAGGTTGAGGTCATACTCCATCCCGGACTGTTAGCGCCATCTTCAGTAAAGCAAAGTAAGTAAACAAAGAAGTCTGATGGCATTGATAGTCGAGTGATCGTGGAGGCTAGTTAAAATTACTATTTTGGGAAATTAGACACGTTGCAGTTAAATGTTTAGCTGCAGCGTGTTATTGTGGCGTGTTACTGTTGCATTCCATTACACTAATTCTCTTTAAAAATGGCTTTAGACGCGAGCTGCAATACTGAAAACTGTAAATACATTTTATTCTAAAAAAATTTAAGGCTACGAGCACATTATATTAGTTTGAGAGAAGCTAATTTAAGAAGCAATGCGAGTTGCGACATTGTACGCACAGTAAATGCTTAACACTGATGTTGTTTTGCTTGATGAAACGAGTTTTGGTCCTCATCAAATAAATGCAGTCAAACCGAGTTTCGAAGATAAATTTTAATAGTTCTTTTTGTACTCAAATTGAATATGACAAATTATTGGCCATTCGAATATTTGAAACCCAAAACTTCATACTTACAAAAATTAAAAAAGTGATATACTATCCATCCACAAATTTGAACAGTTACTCCTACTCTTTAAATTATGCATTGAAGATTCTTTGTCTTTACAAAAAAAAAAAACAAGTTTTTTACATTATTTTAGCTGTTCAACATCAACAGATTCCACATTATTTTTCATGGGGAGCAAATAATGTTATTCCCCTTAATAAAATTAAATTTTTTTTTTATAATCCTAAATATCAAGTTCAGTTTCATGTCTTGTTACAATTGCCAATCTCTTTAAAAGCAAAGTTTTGTTAAAAAAAGAATTTCCCTACAAAAACAATAACAACAAAAAACTTTCCCTCCAAATTGCTATAAATCTCAAGAACTTTAGGCTATAAAAAGTATTTCTGTTTAGAGATACCTGTCCAATAAATTGTGTTAAACTAGGGTAATATGAATGAGGATAAAGACCTTTATTCCAACTAAAAAGAAAAAGAACAGCAAAAAGTATAAAAAAAAAAATAATAATAAAAATAAAAAAAAATTGTCTCTTGGAGTATTATGTATAGGTTAGGTATATTGTTAATCAAGAATGTGACTTATTTCCATTTGCAAAGGGCAAGTATGTCAATCAGATTATGTAAGAACATAAATTTACTTAAACTGGATTTCATTTTGATTCGAACTCGGAGATTGGATCAACTGCAAAACTTGAAGTCATGACTTGAAATATTAAATGCACTCATTGGTCGTTTGTTCTTGCCCTCCGACAGCTCAAAAATTTTAAAAAAACTTAGAATCTTTTAAGCAAAACATTAAAATATTTTCTTAGATTCAGATTCAGTTACAAATTTTGCTGATCATAAATTCTAGTTTAAATTCACTTACATATGTCCGTTTAAGAAAAAAGAACAGAGACTTAAAAAGGTAACGTTTAAAGTAAAGGTCATTCGGTTAAGTACATAGGTTATTTCCGACATGGGTAACACTTGGAGCCATGGTGGTGAGACTTGAGAATGTTTTCGTTGTGGAAGTTTTTTTGTTGGTTGTTTTTGGCAATAAAAAACTTTTCTTTTCATGCATCATGCGAGACAATAAGACGTTAACATTACAATAGGTATTTGGGAGCTGAAATATAGTAAATGAAAAACGTCTTCATAGCCCTCTAGTCGCTGTTGGAAAAAGGGCATTTGATGACCAAAATTTTAAATTTATAAATTAATTGCACAATAGCTCGTGGGGAACCAACTAGAGAACGTTACAACTCTCAACGATTCTTGTGTGCGTGTTGTTGATTGGCAAGAATGGAGGGGGCCTGCAAATATCCACAAAATCCGAACGTTTAAAGTGCACTTTTTCATGACAAGAGATAAACTCTTGGAGGATTTTTCACTTAGTCGTGAGAAGCAGTGCATCTGAAAAAAAAAAAAACATTTCACCTTTGAAATAATGAGCTGAAAAAATTTCTATCCCAAGACAGCTGGCGTTAGAGTTCATTGGATAAGCAATCATTACGCTTCGTGCTACTACAGGTAGTCAAATTCAATAATTATTTTTTCCTAAACTCTGACGCTTACATATTTAAATTGTTTTACTAAGATACATTGGCGCAAAATTTTAGATGATTTAGTATGATGTTAAAGTATTTTTAGTTTGATGCTAGGTTAAAAACAGGCTTTTCCAAATTTCAAACGAGTTAGCATCGTATTATCTTTTTAACATTTTACTAAAGTTAAAATCGCCAAATGCCTATTTTATATTTTTAGTATCATACTAAATCCAAGTGTCACTTTGGCAGCTACAATTGCAAAAATGGGTTGAACTGTCACTGTTTTAGGCGTGTTCATCTAGAAAAATACATTAAGTATTTTAGTAAAAAATTTAAAGGTTAGAAAATTGTTTGGAAGTATCATGCTAATACCTTAACATCAGGCTGTTTAAAATTTTGCGCCATTGTTTTCAGAAGGATGGAGCTATATGTAAAGCAAACACAGGTATGGACTTTTTTCATCAGAATTTTTCTTGGCGAATGATACCCTTTGGCTTTGCACTTTTCTTTCTTATATTTATGCAATTTATTTGTATGAATTTAAAATGGACAGGGTGAAGAATGTATCCATCGAAAAATCAAGAAAGAAGGCCATTTGTTTTCGTAATCGATAGCATCAACGTCACATGTTGCAAAAAGCTATGAAAAACTTCCATAAGAAAATCGAGAAATGCATTAAAGAAGATGGCCACTATATAATTGAAGTAATTTTTAAAAACTAATATTATTTTAGACATCTATACTGCCGTGTTAACTGAAAATGACGTATCTACATTTTTGGCATTTTGAGATAAATGCGTTTTCCTGTTTTTATCTGTAACTTTTTTGTTTTTGGATGAATGTCTTTCATATTTCGACAAAATAATAAGTAGAGAAGTTATTATTTTTTGACCAAAAATGTATTTGCTTGTATTGAATACAAACGTAGGTTTTGGTAGTTACGGCATTTAAGTTTAATTATTGTCTATAATAATAAAAGAGAAACACAAATTCAATGAAATTGACGGAATAAAGAATGGTCAAGTCTAATAAACTGACATTCTAGTATGAACAGTTGCTTTTAAAAGTTTTTTTTTTTTTTTAATAAAAATAATATATTCATAAATTCAAATAATAAAATAAATAAAAAAGTAAACGTTTCAAAATATTATAATAAAAAGAGAAAAATGATTGGAGGACATTAAAATGCCCATTTTCATGAGCTTTAAAGTTTTTCACAGCATATTATAAGTAATTAAGTAACAAATTTATTCGTCGTCATCTCCGAAATCGTCAGCGAGCTTTTCAGTTGCGTTATTTACTGGTAAATCCTTCCAAAATTTAATTCGATTTCTAAGAGAAAACGACGTACATATGTGACATTCATGTAAGAAGATTATTTGCCGTATCTACAAATGATATGGTAGTTACGTCGTTTTGTTTTAAAAATGTGCAGATACGTCAATTTCTCTTAAAAATAGGATGGTTCTTTGCACATACGTCATTTTTCTTAAGCGTTTTAAGCCGAAATGAAGCAAGATATTGTTAATATTATAATAGAATAAAATAATAACTGTATCAGAGATATCAAAAGTGGTCTTAACTCGAAAACTCCAAAAATGCAGATACGTCATTTTCAGTTAACACGGCAGTATATATACTTGTTAACATTTTTACACCAAAACTACCACAAAAATAAAGGAGTTATGATTTTCTGAACAACTTTGTTATTTGCTGAATCATTGGACTGGTTTTGTCTCGTTCTCATTCAAGATAACCAATACGAAACCAAGACGATACCATTTCTAAGGCATCTGAAATAAGACCATATTAATATTAATTTTTATAGTCTCAACACGGTCGCTTGAGAAATAAAAAGATCCAACAATAACCGAAAATCAAAATTTTCAACCGAAACATGGCAATTTCTCAGTCATAGCAAGACCTTTAAAAAATGCAATTCTCTCAGAAAATTAGAAAAATATGTATGAATTTCAAAACTTCAACAATTACTGTTTTTTTTTCGATAAAAACAATACCAGCCCTTAAGACACAAACAAAAAAAAACTAAAACAAAATCCATTCCACAACCGAATTGTTGTTGTTTGGCAAATTTACACCTTGCTTTAACTCATGCCAACCACAAACACAAGCATATATGTACATATACATAATATTTTAGTAGACTTTTGCACTTTTTACGACCGTAAAAGTGTTTGGCTTCAAATTTATAGCCACTTCCATAGGTTTTGACGGGTAATTACAGTTTAGATCGTGTCAGGTGCACACACAAAAGTATATCTATACAATATAACTGCTGAACTAAACTGAACTGCGAATATAGCAACATCCAACTCACAAGTTCTCAGTGTTTGCATTTCTGTAGGTCGTATTATATAGATACTCACCACTTGATGTAGCTCAGAAGCTGCAACCACCACATCACCAGCGCCAGCGCAGCGCAGCGGCTGGCCGGGACACGACAATCCGACGAGATCAGATCCATTCGAATGCACACCTTGAGATGGAATTCCATCAATTCGTTTAAGTGAACCTACTCTATACTAATACCAGCCATGCCAAGTTTAATACAAGTAGAATAATCCGACCGACTATATCCAATTCAAAGCACAGAGATACAAAGATACAATAGTATCTTTGGACTAACTTATGCGCGTAAGTGCTATGATAAATGATTTGACAGAAGACTGTATTTATATGAAATGGCAATTTTCGTCGCTCGTATAGGAACTACTGCTACATTTTAAAATTAAAAAAAAAAAAAAAAAAAAAAAAAACATTACACTTTACGATCGGCAGTTAGTTTCGCGCCCGTTTAAGCCGTTTCGTTTTGTATTAGCTTCGAATCGAATGGCATCGAGGGATATTACATTTAGAGAATTGGCAATCGCACATCTGGTTATCTAATGTTGGTTAGAGTGCGACGCACGTGACGGCATAATGTTATAGCTCTGATTTTGAGGTTTTTATTTTTTTTTTATTATGTTTTTCCAACGCTAGCTGTTGGCTAAAGCAATACTAAACTAAGTACTCTTTATATAGCCAAGCACACGCTTCACGCGCTCTGCCGACTTGCGAAGTTAATTACTTGGAAAAGTGTATCTGTGTAAAGATATTTGATTGGAACAAGAAATATTTATGATTAGAATGTGTTAATGGATTGTTTATGGGGGGCTTTTATATTATATACTTTTCCATACATCATGTATATGTATCTGTATTTCACGATTTCGATGATTTTTTGTTTTCTGTTTTCAAAGTTTCAGCGCGATAATGAGATTTCTGTCGGAATCAGGGTGTTGGTCAAGTGAATTACGACAGTGTGCCGAAGCGCGAGCGATCCGATAAGTTTTCCAATTTTCATAAATTGCAAAAAAAAAAAAAAAAAAAAAATTATATTAGCAGGTGAAAAGTGGTTTAGTTTAGTTTTGGTCTGATTTAGTTTATGGGGAACCTGATGCCAATATGTTTTCGATCAAAATCGAAATATGATATCTTTAGGCTGGCTTAAGGGGATTGAAATAATGAGGAGGAAGTAAATAAATTTTGTTTTGCAAACACCATGTATGTATGTACTACATAGTGATTTTAAGTGCTGATTTTAAAATTAGATAGGAGGTTTTTAATCTACAAAAAAAAAAACTTTAATAACTTAAAATCAACACCAAAAAGATTTTTTTTTGAGAGTCTTTGAAATAATAAATAGTTTAACCATAAAAAACAAAAAGTTTAAGGTTTCTGAGTCCTTTACTTGCAGAAGTTTTGTGAAAAGCTTTATTTTTATGTTTAAAACATTTCATTTTGATTTTGTGAGATAATAGAAGCACAATTTAATTTCTTTGTAAATTGCTCAAAAACTATTAAATACAGAAAAAATTAATATTCGCATATTATTGCAGCGTTTAGGCTTGGAACGCACTTGCGATTTTAAGTCGTTACGATTAAAAAATATCGCGATCGCAACAAATTATTGCTGTGTATGTACGCACATGTGATTTAGTCGCGCGATTTTTAATCGCAAATGATTGCAAAGTAAATCTTTTAATGGCTATGAACGCACTTTACGATTTAAAGTTGTTGCGACTACAAAAAAGTCGCTCTTAATATGGAACCGGTTTCAATTTACTTAAGCGCTGCGATTTACAGTCGCATTTGCATGCACTTACATTTAAATCCAATCCATGTGTCTTATTTCTTATGCTACTAAAAAAAATCGCGCAACTAAAAATCGCAAGTGCGTGCATGTTTATTTCTTTCCGCGACTATACGACTTTTTTAATCGCAAAAATTTATAAATTTTTTTTAATTTTTTTTTTATCTCTTCGGCACTTGGCAGCACCAACTGAGGACAAAAGAGCACAAGTTTAAATTTTTTGAAAATCACAACTACAACAATTACAACACAACCTTTATTTTTTTGAAAATCGAAAGTGGCGGTGCTGATTTCCGCTTAGAACCTTAGCAACCTTTTCGTTTGGATGTAAAAGTAGCAAATATTCAATTTTTTTTTATCTTTTCGGTTCTGAGTAAAATTTTTTGAGCAAAAAACAACACCACTTTAAGTTTTAATAAAAACTTAATTAAAAAAAAAATTCATTCGTAAAATTTGAGAATTTGAAAAAAATATTTACGGCACAACGCCGTCATTTTATTCATAAAATTATTTTAACAAAATTAACTGACTTTCATTTCACGGCGTGTTGGCAGTATTCTATAAGATATAAGGCAAGACAAAACAAATGAACAACAAAATAACAGCCAAATCAGTCTCACAAGGCTACACCAGTTAAATTCCAGAAAAAAATTAGTCGCACACTTAAAATAGTTAATATAAAAATAAGAGATCCTAAATGCCATCCTTGTGGTAGCCCTATTCTAAGAAAATCAAGATTTTATGAATAAATAAGTAAGCTCGTGGGAAATCGACGCCTGCGCCTGGTTAATTAACTCTCAACTATTCCTAGGTGCATATTATTTAGCAGCAGGAATTATATTTAAATCTCAACCTCGCAAACTTCATCCTAGGCATTCAGTAGCTTTATTCAAAAATTGATATTTTTTTATATAAAACTCCTCATCTGGTTCTGGTTACTTTTTTTCGGAATTTTGAAAACACCTGAAACACATGTATATTGCTATACATATGTGATGTCTTTAAATAAACTTTAAACTTATGAATTTAATATAAGTGTAAAACAAAAAAATTTAAAGATGACTACAGTGATTTCACATTTTTGTTCGTATTATAGCCTTTGCCACTGTGTATAATCAATTTTTATGTTTTTCTTATTTGCATATACATATTTTTTTTCTTTTATTACTTCTCAACTTCATAGCTGTCATTTATGTGAAGATTGATTTCTAACACTTTTATGCTTAAGGCTTAGAAAAAATATCATTTAAAGTCTTGTTTTTATTAAAAAAAAAAAACAAAACTCGTTTAAAAACTTTATAGCAAAGATTTAGTCAAAAAACTAATGAAAAATGTGTGTTAAGAATTTCAAGCATCCGCATAGAGCTAACTGGACAAACAACTGGTCACTAAATCTAAAATAAAAAGCATCACATTCTCTCCCAAATCAACTGTACCTAAAAAAAAAAGAAGAACTTGTTCTTCTTCATCAATCCGCATTATTTAATTTATTTTTTGTATACGCTTTTTTGTCTTTTTTACTAACAGCATTTGAATGCAGTTATATTCTGAATAAATATTCCGATTTATTCCCTATCGTCTATTTGGTTAACGACCTTAGTTTATGGAAAACTTTCACACGAAAGTTGATATTTGAATTTAAATTAAAATTCGGTACACTGTGACGTATACGTACTATTTTTTTTTTTTTATTTAAAAATCTCGTGTATAATAAAACAATCTAAATGCGTTCGATTGCATCATATGATGTATGTGCTAATGACTCAAACGTGTGCATGTGACTGCATTTTGGAATTGCAAATTTCCACCTGTCATCTGTCAAACAAAATTTGTATATGGTCGCGGCCGGCGTAGTGTGGTGTGGTAGTGGTGCGCGGTGGTAGCGGCAGGAGCCAGCGATAAACGTATGCATTCCGCATACCAGATATAGTACATATGGGTAACCAGGTGACATTTCAGATCCGAGATAATTGCGTGACACGCGTCAAACTAAGTTCGATTGCTCTGACAAATTGAGATTAAAAATAACCGATATCCTAACAAAATTCTATTTAAATTCACTAAAAATAAAATAAAAAAAACATATTACTACTTGTTTTGTGTTGTAGGTATAAAAACAGATATTCGGCGGGAAAAACGTGTTTACAAAAAACAAAAAAACAAAATACTGTACCTTAATTACTGATTTCGCAAAAATGTATGCAAAATTTTAAAGGAATGTTTTGTGGCGTTCGTAATGTTTTATTATGTTTTTCCGGCATTTCTCTATTTATTATGACTTGGAGAAAAAATAAAATTGATTATCGCTGCTGGAGATTTTAGAAGAATTTGCTAGACGTGACGTTGGAATATCATTTTGTTTGTTTGTTGAAATTTTTTTTTACGTTTTTTTTTTTTTCGATTTGGAGTTTTGTTTAAGATGATAAATCAGTTATCAATCTGTTTATACATATGTTTGTATATTTCTAAATACATAGATTTATATGAAGTTTATGTTATCCATATATTTTCTAAGAACTATCATTTCTATTTAAATTAAATGTATTTTATAAGCATTCCTAAATAATTAGTAAAATCTAGAGAAATAACCAAATTTGTTGATTTTATAATCTATAACCAACGAGTGATAGGAGATTTATTTTTTATTGCATAAACTTGAAACGAGTATGAGCAACTAAGCGGGTTTTTGATTAAAATAATTATTCTTTAAATAGCTCAAAGATTGAGGTGATGAAAACATGTGCTACTTGTATGCTAGGCTTTTAAGTGATTTTATATTTTGATAGATTTTTAGTTAAATAAATAGCCCGTTATTGGTGACGTCAATTTGACTTACATTGCGCGCCGGTTCCATGCACAGGGTTTTTCAATGGAAGATTTTTCAAACTGTTTTATTACGGATTTATTTTATTTTATGTTACTTTGTTTGACAGTAAGACAAATATCATTTATCAAACTCAGCTCGTGCTCTTCTCTATAATCCATAAAAAGCTTTGGATTAAAACATTTAAAATTATAGATAATGTCTTTCGATTTACTTTTTTGAAATTAAAGAAAAAAACTAATAATCATATTCATTGAAATCAATTCTGTCAAACTTTTGAGGCTAGGATTTTTAATAAAATGAGCAAAACCTATAACTTTTAGCAAAAAAATACCAAAAAAGGGATCTCAAAAATGACTATTTTTCAGTCAAATACCGCGGTTGGTACCAAAATAACTTAACCTGCGTGCTCGCATAGACTTGGCGGTGTGAACTGACGATGTAGACGTCAAATGAAGAAGAAGTTATTGGAATTTTTGAAACACCCATTATCGGCATAGTTATTTAAAAAGTCGCTAACAGTTCCAGAATTCCTTTAGTAAAAACAAACTTCATACACACATACACATAAATTACAGCCAAATCAGTCTCACACGGCGGGCAATAAATAGGTCAGGGTTTAGGTTCAGCTTACTGAACTAAAACACCGACAAAAATGTCGGTTCAAGCTTTAAACTCATCGACTTTGTCGGATTAAGTCTAATAAATAATTTCTAAGCCTAACTAATTAATTTTTAGTAAATGTTTTGTCCGCAATGATCTCAGGAAATTGATAACTGATTTAAGTGAAACTTTTGTTTTTAATTTCTCATTTTCATTAGAAGGTTTTCTCTTCTTCTTAGAATTATTTTTCAAAATGAAATTATTCAAATGGGCATAAATTTATCAAATATTTTATGTATTTACATTTTTAAAACTTTTTTCTTTTATTTGCAGAATTTTTTAAAACGACATTTTTAAGAACAAAATTTTTTAAAGAAGAATTTTAAAAAACAAAATTTTGACTGAAGAATTTTGAAAAAAAAAAAAATTATTTTGATCCAAGCAGAAATTTGACACTTATAACTCTTGCAGAATCTTGTAAAACAGAATCTTAAAGAATAGATTTTTGAAAAGAAGAATTTTGAAGAATAGAATTTTAAAAAGCAGTATTTTGAAAGCAGAATTTTGAAAAAATAATTTTGACTCAGGCAGAATTTCGACCCTAATCCGTGCAGAATTTTGAAAAAAAAAAAATATTTTTTAACCCAGGCAGAATTTTAACCCGAATGAGTTAGCTTGAGACTGCTTTATTAACTTTCTTTTCTTAAGTTTGCCCAAAAATTTAAGAGGAAAATCAGTTAAACAAATTTAGGTTTTAAATTAATATTACAGGTCTTGCTTCTTTCTGTAATTTTTTTTTTAACGAAAATTATTTCCAATTTGTCGAAAAACCAAAAACATTAAAATTTTTTCCTTATTTATTTCGGTTTTTTGTTTGAGTTAAAGAGCTTCAAAAATTACATCTCTCCTAAAATTTTGAAATTTAATTTTCTTAGAATAATTTCCAGCAGCAACATAATATTATAATATTATTTTGAATCACTCTATTTTCGAACTTACATTATTTAAATTTGATCATGTTTTATTTAACAAAACAAATCACAAACATAATAATTAACATTCCTGTTTCGATGATCCAGTTCATAAATTTATTTTAAATTGACATTTTTAATTTAATTTTGCATAATTAACATACATATAGCGCCATTTGCTTCTTTCTCTTTCACTATCATGTCTAAACTTTTCCATACTTGTTCAAAAAAAAAAACTTGTTGCCTTCAAACAATTTTTTTTTTCAAATTACGTCGCCAAGGAGGAAGTTATAATACCTTCTCAAGATCATATAAGATTTTTTTTTATTATAAAAAAAAAATAGTCTGCGAAAACAATAATAAAATTGTGACTTAAATACGAGTTGATGGGCCAAAAGCAATATCACTGATTAAGATCAGTGATCATAAAAGCGTTGAATAAATTGACACTTTGTCACTGTTGCGTTATATATGGGCTCAGATCGGATTAAGCACAATAATGACATAGAACTAAGTTGATTGGTGTGACATAGCAAACAAGTTTGTCAGCTTTGAATCATATGGAAAAAAAAAAAATATGCATTGTATAATTAATAGACGATTAATTTGACATCCTGTCAAAATTTCTTTTACATGGATGAAAAAGGGCAAGTCTGGAGTGATTTAAAAATAACTGTGATGTAAAGTATGCTAGAAACTTTTAACAAGAGACAATGACGACGACGCGACACGGGTTAAAAGGGTTTTGAATAGCCACACTCTAGACTCGAGGAATAGACACGCAGTGATTTATATTTTTCTCTATCCAATTTGATTTCATCAAGTTTTTTTGTTATTTCATTACAAATAAAAGAAATTCGATTTTTCATTTTCACAACCATCGCTATGGCACCACAGGTCGATCACATCTCTCAATCAGCAATGCCTAAAAAGTAAGATGTAACACTCTTCTGCCTACATTCAGTCTGTGGTAATAAAGATGCCTTTGCGCTTTCGGACAACTCACCTCAGATTAACCCCCAGCATGCTACCAACAACTTGGCCAACATCACGCCTCGCATTCTCTTCGTATAGAAATAACAACTTGTTCAGGTTTAGAAATGAAAATAAAAACAAAAAAAAAAAAAAAGCGACACAAGTTTAGCAACAGCCACCACCACCACCAACACCAATCTAAATATACAGGGTTGCCAACAATTTGTATAATTTCTCACACATTATAGATAATTTTAATTTTTTTTTAGAGATTTTTGTTGTAGTTGTAATGGAGGGGACCTACAATTTTTTGCCTAATCTGAACGGCTAAGCAGAGAAGCACTTTTTTCACTACTCTTGGAGGATTTGTAACTTTCTCAAAAGAAACAGTAGGTATCCCTGAAAATAAAACATTATTGTTTTCAGATGGGCAAGGCTGAAAATCGAACCCTTCCTATTCTATTCGACAGCTCAGCAAAAAAGAATAAGAAAAAAAGATCACAATGCTGCGTAAGAAAACAGAAATGTCAAATTCAAATCTACAAACTCTAAATCCGAAATAAATTGTTTAAATGAAATATCTGTGTGTTGTGTTTTCTTTTACTTTATTTCAAAGTTGAAACAAAAAAAAAAAAAATTAAAAAGCAGCATAGCATTCCATATTTCATTTTTGTTACATCTTCAATTGTGTGGTGACACTTTCAATATGTATTTCGTGCTGCTTTTTTTATAGTTAAAGCTAAGTGCAGACAATTTTTGGTAGATCTGACATTAGTAGGTGTGTTTTTAATTGGCAATTTTATAACTTGTTCAGTAAAATTGCCAGATCTGTCAGAAAAAAAAAATTACCTAAATGCTTTCCAACCTTGTGAACTTACAATTTTGCCTTACAATATTGTCAGAAACATCAGAAACCAATGGATCAACTATCTTTTCTTAAGCAAATATCTTCCATTCCAAATGTGAACTGATTATTTTCACCCATGGCAACGTTCTCAGAAACGTCATTGTTAGGTCATTCAACCACATAAAGTCTAGTACTCTGCTGATACGAAACGAAATTTTTCGTTGGTCTCCAAACATGACAACGAAATGCATACGAAACCCCCAAACGAAAAATTACTCCTGGAAAGTGTCACCGTTTGCCAAAACAAAAAACAAACGAACGCATAAAAACCACAGAAAGCCATGTTGTGATGAAAGAAACAACAAATACAAACACGAATAGAGACCAAATGTCACTTTTCCACTGTCACTTTTCCACTTTGCCTTATGATAAAGGCAATTAATTCTGTGCGAAAAAAGGGGAGATCTCTCCAAAATAATCTGCTACAATTTTCAATTTCGTTTATCGCACAGCGTACCGCAGAACGAAAATTTTCGTTTGTGATTTCGTTGTATTATTTTTGTATGGGATTTTTCGTTTCGCATTAGCAACATACTAGGCTTAAAGGCTCTCTCAAACCAACGCGATTATTCGCCGCGACAAACGAAAACAACAATAACAAAACGTGATTGTCAAACAAAATAACACGTTGTTGTTATTGTTTTCTTTTGTCGCGGCGATTAATCGCGTTGGTGTGGGAGAGCCTTAACAATGGAATTGTAAGACTTAGAGACAAAGATCTGCCAATCATGTAAACAGAATATTTAGCATTGCAAGGTATTTGGCAATTATAATCTCATTGGCAAGGCATATTGAAAGATTACAAGGCGGTGTTCACAGTTGCCTCACTTCTGATGAGTCACTTTGACGTCTATCTGTTTTAACTCACTCCTATCTCTTGGTGAGAAATAGATAGCCATCAAGTAAGGCAGGATTTTTCAAAGCAAACTAAAAAATTTGACTATCTCTTTTCGCCATGTGGTTTGAGTGAGATAAAAACAAAGAGACGTCAAAATGAGTCGCATTAAGTGGGTCTAAAGTGAACACCGTCTGAGATCTGACAATCGTCTGCAATTATAGCTTAAAAGCATTCCGTATTTGAGATCACAGAAAAATGTCCTTTTGCAATCAGCAGCGTGCTAAGCTTCAAATATCACATTTTGTGCAATCATTGTTTGTTTCTTTCCCAAAATTGACAGTTTTATTCAAATTTTATTTTTTGTTCTATGAATTCTGACAGAACTTTTGACTTAAATTGGAAGTTTTGGGAAGTATACTCACAGAGCCTTTCGGTATACAATGTCTCGAAACAATGACAATTGAATAAAAAAATTAAAAGTTTCGTTCGATTTTTCAATGTTTATCGACAATTTTATTCGATGCGAGAATAATGTCGGTTTTGCCTCGATTTTGAGAGTGTTTTCTATCCTATCGAATATGGAATTTTTCTTTACCCCTTATTCTCCAAATTTCCCGTATTCGATAGGAATAAAATACTCACAAAATCCAACTAAAATCACATTAATTTCAAAGGTGCGGCAACTCTGGCAATGTGCACGATCATTGATCGCAAGGTCGTTAAAGGCCGTCCGTCCATCTGTTATGGTGTTGGTTAGAGTATCAGATAAAAACGTGCTCATGTTAGGCCAACAGTAAATACAAAAAAAAAAAAAAGAACTAAACAACTCTTAATACAGCTCCGGAGGAGAGTACAAAATAGCTTTGGACCTTTTTCTATAGATAGAGAGCCTCTTGACTTTGATGTCTGCAAAAGGTACAACTTTTATGCTGATGTTGCTGTTTCTAGAGCTTGTTTTTGTGCTCAGTCATCTGCCTTTTACCTTCCTCTTTTTTTCTTTTTTTTTTTTGTACCCAGATCTATTTGCATGTGTGTGTTTTTTTTTTTTTTTTAACTGAGTTTATTTAGAAATTAAAAAAAAAAAAGAATATATAAATAAATAAATTGTGTTAAGTTAGCCATCTCTAATGGCTGACATGAACATCATATGGCAAAAAGAAGAAGAGGAGGAGCACCATCACAAGAGAAACAATCTTGGATTAAAATTCTTTCGGAGGCTAATGATCTTTGGTGCAGACTGGTTGGCTACATGTTTTGTGTAATCATTTTTTTTTTTTTTTTGAAAAAAAGGGTGTCATGGTTTTTGTTTTTGGTTAACAGGTGGCTGATGTTAGTTAAAGATTTGGAGTATAAACTACACGATATAGCAACTACTGAGAATAGATAAAATAAGGTAAATGTAAAAGCAAAAATGTTAACTGTTACTGTTTGTAAGGTAAACCACAATTATTATTGGTTAAAAGAATGTTTTTTTTTTAATGTGGGTCAAAATAAATTAAAAAAAAAAAAGATAAATTGAACGGCAGAAAAAGTTGGCAAATCTTTTCAGTGCTTGCAGTGTAGGCTGACCCCAAGGCTTTAATTTTTATTGGAATTTTAAAACTTTAGCTAACAAATATGTACAATGTTCATACGATTTGGTATTTTTTATATTCTTTATTTTTGTGCCGTTTGCGTTAGTATCTTAAGCCCATTCTGCTCCTACGAATCATAAAAAATTAATGTTAGTTGAAATTTTGTTGAGGATGTTAAATGGACCTCAGAGTATATTAATTCATGAAGTTATTTCTTTTGTGATAGGATAGATATTTTGTGATATGAATGATATTGATCTTATATTTTATAGAAGTTTAAGGAATGGTTCAAAACTATAACCTTGAAGAAAGGGACATTATTGAAGAAAAACTGTTAAATTTTGGAGTAAAATTTTCATCAGAGATTACATAATGTTGACCCAGGGCATTGCTCTCAATCAAATAAAGATTTCGCGGTTTAATTGAGCAGACCTGCGGACGCTATCTCTTCCATAAAAAAAAAAAAAAAAAAACAAAACAAATTTCTCAAGTTTTTCCTGTTTGTACTTTTAGCTGCCAATCTCCTCTGCTGTCATAATAAGAGTCTTTTATTCATTAAATTTAAAATAAATCAAATCAACAACTGATGGGCTGGGTTTCCCATCCCGATCCACAAAAGATTTAATTGAATATTTGTGTGATGTTGTTTTTCTTCGTCTGTTTTGCTCTCCTTGCTTCAATTCAGAAAATGGTCAATATTTATCGGTTGGGAATTAAAATATATGTTACATCATAGACAAACACACTTACATGAAATTCACACACAAATATCAAAAGGCATTTAATCGGCATCCATATCAATTTAATTAATAAATTACAGTCACTGCAAATGGCTGTTTCTTTGGCAGTTTACCTCCATCGGCTGGGGCGCTTCGCTTGTGCCATCATTTATTGTATTGGTGTGATTCTGTAGATTTCTATTTTCTCTATAAAAACATCTCGTACCTATTTAATTTTTTTTCTTGAAGTTGAAGTTTTGTATATTTTTGTTCGCTTGACTCTGTGAAGTTCTTCGTCTGATCGAAGCTGAATAGATCTGCTGATGGTTATACGGTCTGTGTGTCGGCGCACTTTATCCTCTTTTGCATTTATTGTATAACTGCAGCAAAATGTAAGGAATTTTCAATACAAACAACACACCACTCAATGCTCGTTTATAAATTATGGTAAATTACGCACATATACAAAGATGTCAATATTTCAATTGAAATTAAATAAATAATTATACAAAGAATTAAGGACACGGGTAAAGTAGTAACAGGTGGGAGACTTAAAAAAAGTGAAGGAGCCTTATGCCCATGTATAGAAATTGACATAATCTAGGAACCATAAATATTTCACCTAGCATTGAGGTAAAAACTATTTAAGCTTTTTGGCTAAATCATAGAGTTTTGAAACAATGTTTTTTTGATTTTTAAAAAAATAATAAATTTTATTTCGACAATACTGGCACAATCGAGTGCATTTTTTTTTGGTTTAAACTGAATTGAAATGTCTGAAACTTGAGATATTGCACATTTTATTTTTGCATTGGATGACATTCTTTGAGATCTTCATTTTGATGTCTATAAGGGTATTCTAAGTTCCTTGGATTTTACACAATAGTTAATATCTCATTTTTTGTTAAAAATGCTGTGGGTATTGGAGATATTGCACTTTTGCTCTTTGCATTCGGTGACTGTATTTAAGACTATTACTTTGGTATGCACTACTTACATTATTTTGTTAGGGTTTTTGGATTGTCCAAAATAGATAATATCTCATTTTTAGTTGGAAACGCTAAGAAATTGGAGATATTGGCATTTTCTTTAGTGTATTGGTTTCTTGTCTTTGAAATCATCATGATAGGTAAGGTTTAGAGGAGTGATAATCATCATGTTACTGTTGATTTTGACAGGCTATAGTCTTTGTACTTCCCACAATAGCGAATATCTAATTTTTGGTAAAAAAAAAACGCTTTTAAAGTCAAGCGACTTGAAGTTATTGCACTTAATCTTTTCGAAGAAGTCGACAATCTTTGAGTCCATCATTTTATTGTGAATTTTGGCACACTAAGGTCCTTGGATTTTCCACAACACCTAATATCTCACTTTGGGCCTTTTACTTTGTGAATCGGTAAGTTATCTTCTAAACCATTATTTTGGTGAGTATTTGGATATTCTAGGATTTCTCGATTATCAAGAATAGTAAATACCTCATTTTCAGTCAAAAACGCTCTGAGTTAAAGAGTTAAATCTTTTTGTATGGATTGGGTGGCCGCCTTCGAGAATTTTATTTTGGTGAAATATCTCATTTTTAATTGAAAACGCTATGGAATTGGAGATATTTCACTTTTTTCCTTTTGCTTTCGGTGACCATATTCAAGACCATAATTCAGGTATGCATATTATTTTGCTAGGGTCAGTGGATTGTCTACAATAGGTAATATCTCGTTTTTGGTTGAAAACAATATGATATTGGAGATAATGGACTTTTTTTGTGAATTGGTTAGTTATCTTCAGAATCATAACTCTAGTGTTCTGTTCATATCATAGTAGGTTAGGGTCATAGGGTTTTCAACAATATAGCTAGTACGCCATATTTATTCAAAAAAAATGCTCTTAAATCTACCGACTTAAAAATACATATTGCACTTTATCTTTTTAAATTGGTTCATCATCTTCGGCATCATCATCATCACGCTAAGTTCCTTGGATTGTTCTTAATGGCTTATATCTAATTTTTATTTTAAGTTGGAGGTATTAGCCATTTTTTTGGTGCAATTATTTCTTATCTTTAAAATCATCATATTGGTGTACGTATTGATAGAGGTCAGTTCTTTACGATTTTCTACAATAGCGAATATCTCATTTTTGGTAAAAAAAAAAAATGCTCTTAAGTCAATAGACTTGGAGATATTGCACTTTACCTTTTCGAACTGGCTGATTACCTCTGAATCCATCATTTTAGTGTGCATATTGGCACGCTTAAGCCTCTGGATTGTACTGTACACAATTTCTAATATCTCACTTTTGGTTGAAAACGCTATCATATTGGAGATATTGCACTTTTTCATACACATAATTCCATTTTACATCTTTATGAGTTAAATAAAATAAAAAAAAAAACAAGCAATCAAAATCATTCATAACATGAAAAATCTTATCATGTGCCATCTACGCTTCTCCTGTTCCATTAATCTTCCACAATTTTTAAGCATTCTAGCATTCTTGAAAAACGTTTGCCGAACAAAAAAAAAACAATTTTGGGAAAATTCCCTTTAGACCCTAATTTACCAAAAATTTTCAGAATTTTAGCTTCATAAGTTCATATTATCAGCGTAACTTTTCCATAGCCTCACAAAACAACAACAAAAAAAATCTATGATATGATACTCAAGCTCAGTAATTTGAATGTCTTTGAATTATTATTAAATTAATAACTAATGCCTCCGCAATTGTGCGCCCGTTATTATACCACAAACCAATTAAACCCAATAACATCGAGCTGGAACCGAGACCGAGAGTGTGTGTCGATAAAAATCAGAATCAGAGAATAATAATAAAATTAAAAAGATACCAATATTATTGGCACTGGATTGGATTGGATGTTGGAAATTAAGTTGGATGGTTGGTGGTTTGGTTGAGTTGTATTGCGGCAGTGCGGCTGCTGCACCGCATTCCACATCCACCCACTTGGAACTTCATTCCGATTGAGATATTTATTGCGAAACACACAAACGAAAATAATAAAAATAAAATAGCGCCACATGTGAATGCGAATACAGAGAGTTGGTATGGATGGTATGGTATCGCAAAAACATTTATAACTCAAAAGCTAGTAATTATTTTTAATGATTGCACTGCAATTGACTCCTCTATTGATTTTTTTATTTTAATTCGTGTATTAAAAATGTGATTGTGTGGAATTTTATCGAACCACAAACAAGATACAATATCTAATGAATCCTAGCGGAGAGAAAGAGGTTTGTGTTATTCGGATGATGGTAGATGGGTATTTATGCTTTCAAGCGACAACTGCACAATGCACAAGAACAAATACATAATAATAATAATGATAGGGAGGAATCATAAATCGGGATAAAGTTTTATTTTAGAGGAATTTTATATCTTTTCTGCTTTTGGCATTTCGAAGTTTTTTTTTTTTTTATAAGCAGATTGTTGGGGATATAATAATTCTTTTGATAAGTGCATTCTATGATTATAACGATGGCATAAATGTTAAAACTCTGCGACAAAGAGGAGGGGCAAAGTTATTATGTATTCACTTACAACATTATCCTTAATTACATATAGCTCAGAAAAGGTTCTATGGAACCGTTGGTTTACTCCATAAAATATTAGGTACGTGAAATTATTATTTTTTGAAATTAATTTAGGCACTATAAAAGTCTGATGCTCAAAAATAAAAAAAAAAAAATTATTCTTTTCAGCTTTTCAACACAGTTGTTTAATATTCTCTTTCTTCTTTCTAATTTAAACATTAAGGAAACCCCTTAGCCCAGGAAAATTAGACTTCCATTTGGTAAAAATTCCGACAAAGCTGAATGTTAGTGGATATATTTATTTTTGTATTTTAAGCATTTTCCAAAAAAGTTCCCTAATTTTGGACCGGGGCTGAAATTTTTACGGGAGGCTAAAAGGGTTGAGTTTCAGTTTTTTGCAAATTTCTTTAAAACTATCAGTGCTTTTAAAAAAATGTGCAGGTGAAAATTGTAGCTCATTAATTTTACACTAAAATATTATAGTGCTATTTTTCACACAATCAATAGGTTTTGAGAAAAACGTGCACATACTTTACAGTATTTACAGATTTAATCAAACAAACTTATTAAAGTTGCATGTTTCGACGGGAAAATATTTTTTTATCGTATTTGTTTGGGTACATCTTCACATTATAAAAAAAAAATTCGGGGTGGTAGGGGTTAGAATAAAGCCGCCATATTGAAACAGCGCGTCATTTTGTTTTTATTTAATAACTCGCCTGGATTTTATTTTGTAACAAAATAGCTAATGAAAAACTTTAAGAGAATCAAAATACATACAAAATGAGTTATTAACGATCTCTGGGACTGTTTTTCATCTTTAAGTTATAGCTTGTCAAAGTTCACGTATCTCCTGTGGCATTTACTACTCCCACAAAACCTATGACAACTTTGTAGAAGAGAGTTGGTGAAATATTTTTGTCAAAAATTATTATTTTTCAAAATTGTAAAATTTGTCATCAACTGCATTTTAAAAATCGAAAATCACATTGATGACGGATTCAATCAACCCTTAAGTATGAAATTTTTTCCCCTCCTCAAAATATTGTATACAAAATTGTAGCCTGGTACGTTGGCTTAATTTACGAACTCCAACTTTGAATACTAGAATGAAAGTTATAGCTTCGAATGACAAATATGGTTGTCATTTTGAATTATTTCTAAAGTGGTTTCAAAAAATATTTCTTTAAAAATCTATACGTGCAATCTTATTTAAACATAAAAAACCTCCTGAATAAAAATTTCGATCGAAATCGGTTCAGCCACCAAGGAGAAAGTTGAAAATAACAAAAAAAAAATACAGAATCCAACAGTTTTTTTTTTTTCTCCTAAAATTGACCGTTATTTTAAAAATTTGGTCAAAAGTTAGATTTCTAACAAAAAGTATTGTGAAAATTTTTCCATACGATCTATCAGTTACAACACATTTAGCCAGTTCAGGTTTCTCAAGCTCTCTGAGATCTCAGAGACCTATTCCTCAGTGAGATTCTTCACTTTTGTTGTCAAAAATCTGAGATTGATATTTTTTGGGTCGCTTGCTTAATTAATAAAACAGAGGTGGAAATTGTTTTTGAATTTTAGCGGCGAAATTTTGTTCAGGTTTCTCCTTCTGCTCAGCGGAGCTGATGGAGTTCGCTTAGTGAAATCTCAGAAACGTTAACTGGCTCAATTAGCCTCAAAAAAAAAAAAAAAAAAGAAAACAGAAAGTTTCATTTCTTTAAATTTAAATAAATGTGTGTGAGATATCATCGAAGTTTTGTATTCCTTTGAAAGCCCTATCGATGTCTTTATGTATTGAATATAAGAGTCTAACGGGGTCAAAACACACGATCTCGGTGGCAACGCCAGTTCACATCGTCTCCCACGTGAGATGAATTTTAGTGTGGCATGAGTTTTGTGTCATGTATAGCGCTGGTCGTCCTGTTGAAATCACATATGCCTTTGGTGTTCATGTCATCAAATTCAGGACAAAAGAAGTTGGTAATCATCGACCTATAGAATTTGCCGTTGATGGCGATGGCCTGGTAAACGTCGTTCTCAAAGAAATATCGCCCTATGAAGCCGCCAGCTTAAAATCCACATCAAACAGTCACTTTTTCGGGATGCATTAGACGTATCTCATGTGAATAAGTATCGTCTCAAATTCAACAATTTTGTTTGTTGACATACCCATTCATCCATAAATGGGTTTCCTTCGTAAAATAGGCAAAGCGCGCAGAACATTGCCCGAAGACAACACCCATTTTGATAAATGAATTTTATCATTTGCACATATTGTGGACCGCTATATCCATCCATGGTCATTTGGCAAAATAGACTGAATAAATGACAGCCAACTTGACAGATTTAGGTGCGACAGCATGGCCGCTATTAACTGTCAAAGTTCAAAAGTCTCAATGTTTTTCACGTACAACCCTTAAACGGTCAATTACATATATCTATTTTTGTTTTACAAAGTTTTTGGACTCTGTTACCCAATAGAAAAAGCATAATTTTTTTTAAATGAACAAATGATTGATAAGCCTAAAAATAAAAATGTCAAATTACTTAATATTGAACTGGGACTTCTCTATCCCTTAAAAAAAATTGTATTGGGATTATTTTTTAGTTTGACAAAACTCTCATGTTTTTGAAATTTGTTCCTTCCAAATTTTGGGGAGTTTGACAACGGTACCCCCTGCACCTGCTTAAACTATTAAAGTAGAAGTAATTGCAATATTTTTGAAAAAAAAAATCGAAGCAAGACATCTTTCACCCGAAACCTAATATCATCAATCTTAAGAAAGTTATTTAGGTACTCTGATAGATAGATGGGTGGTTCTTCCTTTTCCAAGACTATATTATGTATAATGGATATTTTATAGTAATCATTTAACAAAAATAATCTCTTTCGCCGCCCAAAAGATTTAATATTACTATCCCAGTTTGAAATAGCCGCAGGGTTCCTCAATTCTTCTTTTGAATATATTTTCAAATAAATTATAACTAGCCATTTTTTTTCATAGGTATATCCCTTAAAATAAAAAAAAAAACAATTCACAAAAATATATTGCTAGGCTGTCGAAAAACTATCATTTTGAATCAAAAAACTTTTTATGTTTATCCTTCGAATTGAAGTACAACACTTCCAACGCCCATATTGTCGTTTTTGTTTCAAATAAATTTGTTTTATTTTTTTTTATTTTATCAACTACTGGCAGTTCATAAGTTCATCGAACTTTTATATACAACAACTTCTATAAACGAAACTGGGCCAATCCTCAATCTCTCAAAATACGTCATCATTCTGCGCAAGCACGTTCCCATCAACCAACACAAAATGGTCAACTTTTCCTTCTTCTTTATTGTAAATCACTTTGTTAAATTTTATTTTTTTCTCTGCCAACAAATAAGAAACAAAAACAACAACAAAAATAATTAGAAATATTATACAACAACATCCTTATACGCACTCAAAGATACAGCATTAGATTACCAGATACGAGAGTACTCATACATATACATCCTTGGGCATAAACGTGCTATTGTTTAACAATAAATCTTTGTTAGACCGCAGTTCCTGGCTGAACGCATAATAAGAGACAAATTAATTTGTTAAAACTTTTGCTGTGCTTTATGGAGTAAAAGGATATCTTTTTCTCGCTAGCTGGGTCCTGCAAAATAAATTCATCTTTCTTGGTGTCCTTTTGGCCTCTTGGAAAAACATATACACAAACACACAACCATGGTGGTCAATACTTTATGCGCATCGTTGTCGACCAATCTTGTACTGGGGACTTGTTTGGCTTTGGCTATAATATAAGGACACGATGAAGGATATCTTTTTCACTATCGCCGCAATAAAAAGTTTCACTCTGAATAACACTTATACACAGAGATACACAGCAGCAGCAATAGTTATACAGGAAACTAGGTTGCATTTCCCAGCCATGCTGCATTTGAAAACCCCAAGCGCGCCAGTTCCGTTGCAGCCTCAACACCACTGCATCGCCCTCTCTTCACAATATTGAAGGGAAAACTTTCCTTTTGCAAAGGAAAAATATAACGAAACACGACTAAAAGCCAAACAGGATGAAGAAGTTCTCCCGCTCGAAGATTTACGACTGCAGGATACTGTAATTTCTTTGTATTGGATACTCACTGGGCCATGTCCTTCCCGGCTGGAGGCAGAGTGGCAGCAGAAGAAACAACAACACAATGGCTGCTGTCGGCGGCTGGCGGCGGTGTGGTGAAGGGCATCGTTATCAGCTTTATCCTTTTCCTTAAAGGAACCATTTCAATGTTTATTTTGGACATAAAAGTTCCTTAACCATAGAATCCTGGCTAAAGGTTTCTCAGAGATGAATTGGGCAGTGTTATTCCAAAGGGGGATCAATGGACTGACATTAAAAACTCTCGTTTTGAGGTTAAGTGCTATTGTATGTAGTTCACAAGCAATAAGAAAACAGTTACATCCTAACACTTGAAAGGATATTTCCTACAATCCACACTGCGCCTCCTTTTTCACCCCGAAAATAAGAGGACTATTTGGCAAAAGTCTTAACACCCAAATGGTATTTTAAGCCGCCATGGGGCCGTTGGGAATTTGACCTGGCTCAATGCCAATGGGTTGATTTTTCAATTCGATTTGCCTTGCATTGTATGGATTTGTGTCCTTTTCTGGGTTCGTGTCCGGGGTCCAGGTCGCTCCATAGCAAGGATATATGTGCACCCTGAACGTTTTTCGCACTATGCCATGCATCAGAGAATGCGACTGCAAAATTTTGCTAGAAAAATTTTAAATTTTTGGCACAAAAATATATTTCGATGACTGTTATGGGATGCACTTTCTATGAAAAGGGGTGGGGCGGTAGTCTTTTGATGATTCTCAGTTGATAGGTGTATAAAAATGTGAACAAGTTTTTTTTTTTTTTTTTGTGTCTGTCGTCCTCGGCATTGGACATATTTAAGTGCAGTTGAAGAAGAGTGAGTATGTATAGGTATGAAGGCAAGTGTGTGTTTTTGACAGTGTCTATAGTGCGAGCGAGTCCTTCCAAGTGGAAGATGATTATATTCTGCAGTGTTTTTAGTTGTTTCAAATTTGCATAATTTGATTGCAGAGATATGGGAGTTTTGAAAAATTCATGAGAAATATGGGTGGATATTCAAATGTCAAGGTTTGTTAAAGTTTGCTAGTGTTTTTTTTTTTTTTTTTTTTGTGGAAATAACGATAAATTGTGAAAGTTGTCAAAAAAAAAAAATATATTAAATGAATTGAAATTTAATATTCTTTCATGCAATTTTTTCTGACAGGATGACAAACTTGAATTTATTTGTTAAAATTTTGAAATCAAACTGAACTGCTTGTTACATGCCAATGGAATCTTCTTTGAATATGATGGTGGCCAAAAAATGTGTAATATTTTTTAATTTAGATTTTTTATTATTAAAAGTAACATGTTTTTTGTGTCATCTTGTGTGTAAAAAGAAAATTAGAAAGGCACAAGAAATTGTTTTGTGGTTCAAGGCTACAATGTGGCTATAGATATTGCAGATTTATGAATATTGCAAATGTAGAGAAAAAGGGTGAATCATAAAGTACGAACAAATTGATTTAAAAAAATTTAAAAAAAAATATTTACTATTTTTTTAAAAACAGTATTGTTTGAATCATGTTGAAGCATTAGATTACAAAACTACAATAAAATCGGATCAGTCATTTAAAGTCCTCCAAGAATATCTCTTGTCAATGAAAAGTACCGCTCACCTTATAGCTGTTCGAAATTTGACAATACACTGTAAGTCCCCTCTATTCCTGCAGATACGCGCACACAAGAATGGTTGAGAGGCTATAGGCCCTGGTTCTTCATGAGCCGTGTTGCCACCAAATTTGTTTTTTTATTTATTATGATATATTGACATTTAATAAGCATAAATAAGACAATAAGAAAATTAGTCGTGGCAGTAGCCGTTACTTACATTACTTTTTGCTAAATGGAAAATTTTAACGAAATCGGTTCAGCTACTTGTGAATGTTTTCAACTCCAATACGTAGATAAAACTACAACAATTTTTTTTTTCAATCTAAATAAAAATACATTTAAGTATCAAATCAATAATATTCAAACATTTTTGTAGGTATATACAAATTAATACATACATATGTTATGTATGTATGTATATTTTCAGTTTTGAAAATAAACAAGTAAAGGCTCTCCCAAACCAACGCGATTAATCGCCGCGACAATAGAAAACAATAACAACAACGTGTTGTTTTGTTTGACAACCACGTGTTGTTATTGTTGTTTTCTTTTGTCGCAGCGATTAATCGCGTTGGTTTGGGAGAGCCTTAATGCAATAAAACAGAATGTTTTTAAAATTCAAAATGGCGCCCAATGCTAATAAGCTAGAATATACCGAACATTATAATTTTGACTCCTCATGACATATCCCTCAACAAGAAAGATGCCTTCTTTAATTTTTATTATTTCAAATGTACATATGTATTGTATGTACATACCTACAACAAGCGTTGCAAAACAGTCGCGCCGGGGCAGTTTTTTTCTCGAGTTTCGACCGGAATTCACAGAATATCCAGTTGTTCAAGCTTCAGAATCCACAATTTTTGTTTTCTATAACTGCATTGAGGTTTAACATTAACCTTAGTAGAACGTAATTTTTGCCAACTGACAGTTGTCACTTCGTATTGGCAAAAAACTGACCATTTGCTTGCTTCCCAAAACTTTCAATTGGCCAGTTGTTTATAATTTAAATATCTTTTCAGAAATATAAACAAAATGCCTCACAAAAATTCCTCAATTTTGCTGTCAAAAACTGAGGAAGATTGTTTTGGAAATATTTTCTGTCGCAGTAAATCAAATAAGCAAAAAAAGGAATAGAAAGTGTTTTCGAGAAATTTTGTTTATATTTTAGCAAGGTACGCACTGAAGTGGTGATGAAGTGGGTAGTAGAGTAACGAATGGCAGTAGAGTGGCGACGAAGTGTTATGAAAGTGATTTAACAAGCACTGCGGTGGCAAACTACCTATGGTGTCATCAGTTACAATGTGAATTTATTTTGACATTTTAAAATATTCTAGACGACCTACTCAAGTCAATAATCACAAGTTTCTTCTACTTTGATGAGCACGTCTTCATTTCTTAACATACGTTTTAGCAATACCACCTGTCACCTAGTTTCCACGCCACTACCATTCCACTCGATCACCACTTCGGTGCGCTGGGAGACGGACAGAATCGGTCTCGGAATTTTTGTTTTCCGGGAGTTTTGGTTTTCGGGATTTTGGGTTTTCGGGATTTTGGGTTTTCGGGATTTCGGGTTTTCGGGATTTTGATCCCAACCCCGGTGTGCTCCTTGCCTAATGCTTCTGCTCTTTTAAAGTGACCGAGAAAAATTACTGAGCACTCTGAAATAAGTATAAACTGACGAAATTTCTTCTAATTTTAGTCCAAAATTCTGTCATAGTTAATAAAATAATATACTTATTGATAAAAGTTTTCGAAAGCTAACGTACAGACCTAATGAAGGCGGTTTTCAATATTGGACTCGTTCCGTTTAACCCTTGTATTAATTTTGTCTCGCTTCCAATTCATTTCGTTATGCCAATCAATACAAATTGCGGTAAGACTAATTATTGACACCAAAGTGAGGTGAATATGTACATTTAAAGTTCAAAATTTAATTTCAGATAAAATTAAATCGAAATTTGCACACGGGCTAAGAAAAATCTTACCTATGGCATAATATAGTCACTGCTTTCTAATAAAATAATTTATACTTGTTTTGATATAAGGAGTTGTTATTTTTTTTTTCGAGAACAAGTTTGAAATCGCGGCATTTTTCCATATTTTTATCATTTACTCCGGTGAGCTAAGAAAAAAATTTGGCAACCCTAGTATATTTACATAACACATAGTCGATTTTGTGTCTCAATTAGAATTTAGTAAGTTGAGCTGTTCTTCGGACCCAATCAGCGAGTGCACTGATATAATTATGAAAAAAAATTGAAAGTATTTTGTGACAAACTTTTGCAAAATATGCCTAGATACCTACATTGAACATTGAACACCTCTTGTGCTTGATATATGCGATTCAACACTACATTCCCTTCATTTATTTATATTGCAACAATTCTTTTTTTTTTTAATTTCAAATCGATTACAAGGCGCCACACAATATCTACATTTATTTATGTTTTTTTTTTCTTAATTCTTGCAAAATCTTGATTTAAAAAAAAATAAAAAAAAAATAACGACAATCACTCACAGACCAGAAATGTCCGTCTGTCTAACTATAGCGTCCAGATATCAGCTAAATTGTTTGTTTTTATACTTTACGCACTTAAAATGCGCTCATAAGCGCTGACATTTCCCCCTTAATCATCATTATAGCATTTCAAGAAAAAAAAAATAAACTAAAAAAAAAAAATTAAAAACAAAAAATAAATATAAAAAAAAATTAAGAAAATCTAATCATTTGCGGTTCAGACAACCGATAGATACTTAGTACACAGAACTTGGCGGCGCCGCCGATCTATGTACAAGCCCTGGCGCCACTTACCGCTCCACACATTGCATTCAGCTGTAGCACAGCACCACAGAGCGTAGCATTGCACTACACGATCTCTCTCTCTCTCTCTCTCACTCTCTCTTACTTTGGCTCTCTGATTCTGATTCTTTAATTCAATGCAACCGATTGCAATTACCGCATATCACTTGCCATCAATATTGTAGACCCTCGTTGCAAAAACAAAATTAAATACACATGTAGGTATGAATGTATGTATCTATTTAATAAATATCTAATACAAAACAATTTGACTTTGGCTCCTCATAGATACGTTTTTGTTTTTATTTGTTCGGAATTATGAAATTAAACTGACCTTTTCGCATGGCATACCACCATTGTTAAGGTTTCCTGTTGCATATTCTATTGGTTACATTACGTACACCGAGAGAAATAATGTGTTTTGTTTACGTAAAGTTTTCAATTTATAGAGTACGAATTTCAATTAAATATTGATTTAAAGCTTTCAAAAACGGCCACATTCTAATAAGGGAAGTTTTGTGTAGACACTTTTAGAGCCAGTATTACAAACGTAGTTCAAAATTTACCCGGTGGTTCAGCAATTTTAACTCGCCAATTACGGCGGTTCAAGTGATTAAAGCCAATTAAATGCTTTAACCATCGAACTAAGTGCCAGATGTACAATCGCGGTTCAAATATTGATCCGCATCCGCTGTTCAGGAGTTTTAGTTCACCGAGTTCGGCGGATTAACTGAGGTTCAACGATATGGGTCGCCAAAATTCTAAAAATTGTTAGGTGGTGAGGTGAGGCTAGGTATCGAACCTAGACCACTGGCATGACAGTCCATCGCACTTACCATCACGCCATGGCTACTACTAAATGTGCAGTAATGTCAAAAATATAATATTTTATAAACAAAATATAGAAAGAGATTTGATTTTTTTTCTTATACATATTGTTATACATATTTTGGGTACAGAGCGGATTCTCAATATAAAACGCAGACCAATTGCTTTAAAAAAGTAATAATTTCATCCATACCAAATGGAGAGACTGATCCGAAAAGTGCAGTTTTAAGCAGTTGAATCGTTTTATTACAAGAACGCATTTAAAGAGAGTTTCGCATCAAGCCCTCTTCTTATGGGAAATGTCTGAATTCAGTACCGACGAATCTTTTCTTTGTTAGGTTAAAAATTACCTTACGGAACTGTCAATAAAAATCGTATCGGTTAAGAATTTTAAATTCGTAAAATTAGTGCTGGTAGCTGGTGTGCTTCAAGGTTGCATTCTGTCTACTACATATTTTCTTTCTCATAATATTAATTAAATGATCTCTTTCCAGAATATTTTGCTGACGAAGTACATACACTCAGTATTCGATTTCGGATTGAACGTCCTTTCAGATTTGAAAATACAACAGCAGCATATTATATCGATAGAATTGTCTAATGGGAAATCAAAAACCACTTCAAAAACTGAATGATGTCTTCTATCGTCAAAGCAGAGCTCACTCCTCACATGCACGACTGGAGTGCACAAACTTGATCTTGTAGTTAAAAATTATAATGCAGATGTATGTCTATATATGATAATCTTTATAATATTTTTAACGAAAAAATGTTAAAAAGTCAAAAATAATAAAAAAAACAATTCTTATATATTTTATTATTTTTTCTTTTTAGAAAAAATTAATTTCAAAATTTTTAAATGCAATATTGTTTATATTACTAAGGAGCAAGAGATTGCAAAATTATAACAAAATCGGACCACCCATTAAGAAGCTATAACACGAAAATTAAGTAATTTTCTCAAACAACATCAAACCCGTATATCTGCAATTCGAATTTTCAGAAGAAAACTTGACCTTAATGCAATTTTCTTGCAACTACTATGGTCATCACAGGTTTAGGTATGGAGTTTAATCAAAATTATTTGAGCCGTTTTTGAGAAAATTTGAAAAAAAAAAAACCGAAATATTTGTAGAGTGGTAAGCTATCAAGTAAGCTGATGGCTTTAGGCTGATTTCCAATGGCGCGTTGGGCGTCGCTTTGACAGATTTTTCTTTCAACGGGAAAGTTCACATATAAGAATTTATGCAAAGTGTTTACAATAACGCTTTGGACAGTAATGTTACGATTTGGCACCTATTAGCATGTACACAAACCAACGTAACATAAGCTATCTCAGCGTTGAAGTTGAAAAAATTTAACTTAAGCGCGCATTTTGATAACTCAACTCATGTCAAATTCCTTTCAACAAAAAAAGCGATTTGCTTAGAAGAAAAAATCGATTTTCTGGACAAATTCCTCATATTGAAAGAAAAAAAAATCGATTTTGTTTATAGAAAAAATCGAATTGTTTGTTGAAAGAAATCCGACATTACAGTTCTGTAGGTTCATTTTCAGAATGACACTTCAATTGTTTTTAATCAGCTGATTATCTTCAAGTCGTCTGTCACGTCGACGCGTTCGTAAAGCTTGTTAACGTAACGTAAGCGTCTCTAACGCGAACGCGGCATTGGAAATCAGCCTTTATTCGCTTCTAGAAGAAATTAGAGATTGCATGTTTTATCTCTGAACTTCGTAGGGCCAGCTGGAAATTTCTATTTACATTCTGGTCGTCACGGAGAAGTTTACAAAAGTGATGTATGTATCCATCTCCTCTTCCCTTTCCATTTTAAGTTTTGTATTCACGTCTAATATGTTGTAAGACATACCATTGGTAAGAAATATTTTTGACGCCAAGGCAAAAGATCTAAGAATGCAATAACGACCAAAATAACTGCTGTCGACTTTTTTCGATTATGGGTGACAGTATTTCATAGTACTGTGATTGCGTCTTTTATTAATCAAAATGTATCGATTTCACATTTGTTTTGCTATGGACTTTTGTTTGTTATCGATTGAAATTTTTTGATCGATTCCGTACAAATTTAAAATAAAAGCATGCAGGAAAACACATGCAGGGTTTATGATTTAAGGGCTGAAAAATGTATTAAATGAATTTTCAAATTTCATGTTTTCCCAATATTGCGATAATTTTTTCACTTTTCTCAATCGATTAAATTCGCAAAAAGAAATATGACAACCAATCGATACAATCTTCTAATAAATTAATGCCAATAGGATTCAAAAAATGTCGAATATTCAAGTTAAAGGTTTTTAATTGATTCAATACGCACAAATCCTACTAAATTTACATAAAAAAGTTGTTAGTTTTTTGGTTCAAATGTAGTACCTCTTAATTTTTATAGCATTGCATTAACCATTTAAATATCACTATTCTACTTTTGAATGTCTTTTAGTTTTGACCTTTAATTGATAAACATAATTACGAACACTAATTGTTATTTTAACAATGATACGTGGTTGATTTTAAAAAAATCACGTAAATTTTCAAAAAAAAAAAAAAATTATATAAATTTTGATCTTTTTTTTTAAGTGTAAAAGGTGTTGGATATCATCAAAATAAATTTGCAGGTATCTTATAATCTATTGAAATAAAGGGACTCACAGTGTTGACATTCAGATACAAAACAAAGCAAATTTATCACAAACATGGTATATGCAGCCGATAGATACTCCGAAGGCAATTTAGATTGCAGTGACGTTTTAATTGTTGTTTTTTTTTGTCTGTCGTATTACAACAACCGTGTAATTTTATTCTGAGATATTGATTGGCAACCCTAAATACCAGAGGGTGAGGTAATTGACAATAAATTCCGCACTTGAAATTCGATTTTTAATTCTGACACACATAATGTACATACATTGGAATATCTACCAAACAGATACAATACCAGCTGGGCTTTTCTAAACTGCTGCATGCTGAGAATGCCTTTTCTATAAATATGTATCAAATTTAATAGGTAGATAGGTAGGTAAAGAAAATCATTTTTATACAGAAGCAAAAATTGCACAAATTATATTTAATTATTTAATTTATTATTAAAAATGCTAATTGTTCATACAAAACAAAAGAAAAAAATGATGACGTTTTCTCCCTCTCGCTCGTTTTGCTATTATTTCTTTTTCTGTATTTATAGCAAACATCAGAGGAATTTTGAGAAAGCAATTAAAATTGTTGCAGCGTTTGAATTAGCTATTTACGCGATTGAAAAATATTGATCGTGCAATAAGCATCATGTATGTAGTTAATTTTATTTCAAAATAATTATGTCAGGTCATTTTAGAATGCAATATGATGTTATAAAAAATGTCATAAAAATGATACTTTGACTGTTTTCTAATCGCCAGCGCAGTGCAGCGCAGAGACGACGACGACGACGACATTGCAGTCATCGGATTTGACTGACAGGCACGACGAATCAATAAAGTACGGTCTTATCGGACCACGTTTTTTTAATGATCAATAAAAGTACGAGTAATAATTTGTACTTAATAAGCTTAATGAGGATTCATTTGCTTATGAAATAATCAAATGCAAATATGTAGAGAAAATCTTTTTTTGTGGTTGATGCACATATGTATTTGTATTTATGTAGTAAAAGATTTTAAGGTGTGATTGAATATTTGATTTGAGAATTTAAAAACAGATATGCATATACGCACATAGAAAACCCAGAGTATAATAATAATATAAAGGTTTCACGTTGGGCGCCACCTACTTTGCCAGAGTTTTAAATTCTTTTTTATTTAGGCTGGTCGCATTTTTTTCTTTTTTCTTCCTTACTCTTAATCAGACTAAATCTCTGGCATATGTGCTGCCAGACTTAATTTAATATTTATTTCTCACTTGATTATCTTAAACGAAATAAACTCCATCAATATAAAACTTTAACGTTTGTAATTTTTTACTTTGATCTTAAATACAAAGCCGTAGGTCTTAAAAATATAAGAAAAAATAATATAATATACAATCTTATCGAGAAACAAAATAATTCTGATTATACTAAAATATGTTGAAAAAAATGTATATTAATAATATTTTTATGATTTGTATGCACGCCATATTAGCCAATAAAATTACTTCAATACAAAAATGACGTGAAAGTTCTGGTTAAATGCCAGTTATACAACTTTTGGTATTCCCCAGAAATGTGATGTTCAAAAAAAAAAAAAAAATTGGAGAAGGAAAAAATCAAAATAAAAAATAATAAAATAATAAAATAACAAAAATTATTAATTCATCACCACATCTGCATAAACTTGAACTTGACGTCTATCGACTTGTCTAACCTAACAAACGCATACCTACACACACAAACCTATTTATTCAGAAATTTTATATATATAAAAAAATAAGTCTAATCTCTTTCGTCTATATATTTTATTAGATACGCGTTAGAGTTAAAGATTTTTTTTTTATATTTGTCAGATTTATTTGCGTAAGTCGTAGATCGTAGATCGTAGCAGTGCGAACAAATGGAATGCTGTCTAACCTAACCGATAATATGATGATGACGACGCAATGGGCAAGGAGAGAAGAAAATTTAAATATTTTCATATAAATGCTGATGGCTGCAAGGTTGCCACTGTGTGGTTTCACATTGAAATTGACACATAAATAAAATAAATAAAAAATCTCACTTCGAAAAATAAAACTTAAATTGTCAGTAGGTATGTATAGGTACTTATTTGTAAGTTGTTTGTTTTGATTTTGTTCGCTGGAAGAAACTTTGTATAGATACTATAGTTGCGTTTTATTGGTAATTCATAGCTTGCGCAGCAACACAAGTTCTATTAAACGCTATATTAACTTTTATGTCCAATCTTTATTCTGAGTGTGTTTCTTTATTTATTCCGGATAAGAAACAGAATGGATGGAAAAGACGAAATGTTTATCCAGAATATCCAGAATGGAATTAATAAAGAAACAAAACTAGAACAAAAAGAATGACAATCCAGTTGTTCGGTGAAATGTCAAAACAATTTTGAAGATATAAATGAACGCGCCCAGTATTCTTTTTCTATTCTTTTTATTCACATGGAATAAAAAGAATGCATTCCAAATGGTCCGGAATGAATAAAGAAACAATAAAATAGTTTATCCGGAATATTCCGTGGAATAAAGAAACGCAAAACTGGTATTCCGAATATTCTGGACATACCGGAATGAATAAAGAAACACACTCTCTGTGGCTGTATTCACAAACTTTTGTGAGTGGAAGACAATCTACGTTACCGACATTTAAGGTTCATGTCTACACTCTTTGTCCACTTTTATATTCACTAATTTACTGGCTTATTTATCGGCACTTTTGGTTTTGTTATTGTTCACCAAGGGAAATTTTGCTACGCTATCTATGAAATTTCCTATTTTTCACTGGTTATAAGTATTTATACAATTTTGGTGATGGTAAAAATTCCAAAAATGTTTATAATTTTTACAATTTCGGATCTATCGTAATGAAATGATAATTTAAAATAAATACACATTTATGGTAAAAAAAAAAAAATATTATAATAATTTTTACGTTTTCCTCCTCAGAGGTAACTCTGGAATACTGGATTTGAATTGATTTGATTTGAAATAAATTAAACTCACCTGGCAGGCACATTTGAAGCAATTCGAATTTTGTATTCCTTGAATTTGAACTTCTTCGCCTTCATTGGAGCACGATTGAAGATTCCCTAGAAATAGATAAAAGTAAAAATCAAATTAAAAACAAATCATAAATATTTAACAAATCTTACAGTTAGTACGATTTTGGTAAGATCAAATAAATGGATTTAAATTAATTTAAACCAATTAAATTAACTTAAAGCCATGGAATGGTAGAAATAGAAATTGCTTCAATTTTATTTGTAAATCGATATTGAAATTTCTCAAAATTACAAGCTGGAGTATATGGACTTGTACTCGTAAGCGACAATAAGATAAACTTTTGAAATAATTCCTAAAAAAAACTATGTATCACTTCTTTTCTTCTGATACACACTTTAAAAGAAAAGAAAATGCGCAACTGGGTCGCACTTACCTGCTCTTAGGAACCATTGCACTGTGCTTTTTAAGGCTGAGTATATATACTCATTGTCTTGAATTTTAAAAAGAAATATAGTCACGGGAGTCTTTTTTTTATGCCACTTACCAAAAATGTAGCTGAGCTTCAGCTTAGGATTGTACTATTTGTGAGCACACATAAAATCCAAAACTTCTGTTTTTTAAAAACTGATATGCAATTACTCAAAGTTATGAGAAGCTTTTGAATACAAAATTTAATTTCAATCGATGAAATAGATACTGAGATAGTCTGAAATCTAAAAAAAATAAATTGTGTTTAAAATCTGCTAGATAATGTTAAAAAAGCTCTTAGTGCCAAGGTAAAAAAAAATTGACAAAGTCGTTTTCCAAACAAATATGTAATGTAATGAGTTTTCAATAAACAAATTTCAAGTTTTAAAGAATAAAAAAATTTTTTTTTTGAAAAATTTGGTAGGTTAGGTATTAAAAAAAATTGTGTTCAGACAAATTTTTTAATTTTTAGTTTGAAAATACATTTTTCAAAATTTGAATTAAAAAATGAATAGAAGAATGAATTTTTAACTTTAAATTATGGTGAAGCTTGACATTGTTAGGGTTGCCATTGTTTTCCAATGATTTTTTTTTGTATTTCAAGTAATTTTTTTAGAATATTGTGTCTATCGCCTTAACAGGGGGAAAAAGACCCCCTTTTCATTCGATTGTTTTCTTTTCTCGACTCAACCTACACGTTTAAGTTTAATTTTCCTATGTCAAAAATGTACTCTCTTACCCGAAACGGCTGTTGACATGTCGTTCTTTTACCATATTAAATGTGCTGTAAAAAGTTTTTCAAACTGGCTCCAGCAGCCCAGCCTCTTGAAGCTTGTTGAGTTTAATTAATTTAACTGGCATAGAAAATAGGCATGGCTGCAGCTACAGCTTCAGAATGTATTTTTTCTTTTGGAAATAAAATGTACAATTATTTACTGGATTATGGTGAGCTTTCTTTTTTATATAAGACCTTAAAGCCCATTAAAAAACAATAATTTATAAAACATAAAATTATAAATTTGTTAAAATTATTTATTCAGTGGAAAAATATATTATTTAAATATCAAATCTCTGTGTTAAATGAGCTGTAGCAAGAAGCAACCAACTATATATAATTTGAAGAACGAAATAAAACATTTATATCTCTAATCTATTTAAAAGTATCTCCATTTGGATCACTGGGGCATCTCGAATTTATCTGAGTTAAGAATTTGAATATCCGATCTCACAACCGCATTATGTGGACACCCTCATAGCTTACTCTAAACTAGGCTGCATGCTTAAAGATTTCGACAATTATACCTGTGTCACAAAATGTTTTTATTTTATATTTTTGTTTTGGTTTTTTTTTGCAATAGATACGGTCATTCGTTGAGTTTTTCTTCGTATCCCATACCCAACCCATGTCTTTAAGGAGTAGCCCGTGAATGGTAATTGTATTGGACTGTCATGCCAGAGCAGAGGTCTGAGTTCGATTACCAACCTCTTTCACCTGAAACCAACAAATGTTTCTAAAGCGCTGCTGCTTCAAGTCCTCCCAAAAGTAGGTATCTCTTGTCATAGAAAAGTACTGCTCTCCTTAGCCCTTCAGATTTAGAAATAAACTGAAGGTCCCCGCTCCGTTCCTGCGGATACGTTCACAGGAGCGGTTGATAGTTGTCACTAGGCCCTAGTTCTTCATGAGCTAGTGTTTTGCCACCAAATTTATTTAATTTTTTCATATCTTTAAGGAGTGTACAAAATCTTTTTTTATTACTTAACGAATAAAATAGCTAAGTTGCCATTTAAAGTCAGGTGTCCTCTATTTGTAAAATATGTAAATTTACTAATAAGCTTCGTTAGGTATAAAATGTGTAAGTTTTGAGCTTCTTCTTTTGATGGCATTAATATGCCACTACGTTACGCATGTTTTCAATTATGTCAAACCATATTTGGGATACCAATTGACACCTTATTCGGTAACAAATCAGATGCATTATTTGATCAAAGTTATTTGATTCGACTATAAACAGAACTCTTACGATTTGGAGTGTTTGTTTTTTTTTTTTATTTATGTTTCAATTTTTTTTTTTTTCAAAACCTTAAACCATTTAGGGCATCACGATTTACGACACTCCGCCACACTACGTGCTGACCTTATTATTCCTTGATTTTTCATTTCACTTCACTTTGCTTCCCTTCCTTTATTTTTAACACTTTTTCCCCAGACTGAATTTGTTGTCAATAATAATTTGAATTGGAATCGGTGCGGGATCATAAAACATCAATACGCTCGTATCTCACAATATTGATATCACCCAACGTGAATCTATTGGATATAAGTAGGTACTCGATGACGACAGCAACGAGACATCAGACGGTCTTCAGTTCACATAGGTGCTCAAGCACACCTCTGAGATGGAGTAGAAGTCACAATATAGATAAATTGAAGTCAAGAGAACACAGACGAGGGAAACATGAATAAAAATACATAAAAATGCAAAACACGCTTTCCCTTGATTATATTTATTTATTAATTTTGTCGTTTGGTATAATTTTTTTTTTCTTCTCTTGACTTTTATTTATTTATGTGTTCTTTTTGTTGTTGTTCGTATTGATTGCTTTAAGGTACCATCCACACTACTTGTTAATACAATATAACCGGTAACCGGTATGCTATAGTTGGCCGACTGCAATCACCTCTGATACTGGTCACATAGAATGCAACGAAAAAAAAAAAAAAAAAGTTAAGAGAAGGCCTCAAGACTTCAAGACCCATTTAAATGATACTCTAGACCAGATAACGTGGTTTTGTGGTACTCATTCACGAATTGTTGCTGAAGTTGAATTAATTCGGCTTTTTTTTTGGTTTTTTGTTGGAAAGAATTCTGCGAGGAAGTGGTAGGCTGATTCTTGACTGAAATTGCATAAATGCCTCTCATGATTTCCACACACGATTTTTTTTTGTTGCTGCTGATGGTAATAGCAAAGAAATATTTGCGCCACGCTGATAGATTTTGAAAGACTTACACACTTAACTGAGATTTGCTGCTGTTTGTCATCGTTATAGGAGCATAGGGTAGAGTTTTTTCGGTTGATAAAATTTTATTTTTAGCGAAAAGAATTTTATAGTGAGAATAAAATTATTAATCTTATGACTTTTGAAATACTGGCGGAAGAAACTATACAATTTGCTAGGTTTAATTGGTCTAGATGGGGTGAATTTAAAATTAGAGAACCTTTGAAATTGGTCAAAACACCAAAGCCAATTGTATTTGTTGCCTGTCCACTAAGGGTCTTTAAATTTTGTTGTCGTCTATCCTATTAATATTATAAATGTGAAAGTTTGTTTGTCTGTCTGTTCGTCTAAATCTCTGAAAATACCTTATTGATTGTAGTGAAAATTTTTCGAGCGAGAGCTTGGAACATGAAGATGGAGACAGGCTACTTTTTGTTTTTAAAATCTACAACAGCTTACCAAAAAAAAAGTTAAAATATATAAAAAGAGTGATAAATTGTTTGAAATGTCAGATATTCAAATATAAAAAACTAGCCGATAAAACCCGGCGTTGCCCGCCTGGAAAAATGGCAAGTTTTTGGCAAGTTTAAAGAAGGCCCCGGCAAGTTTTCGGTAAGGAAAGCCTTGACGAGGAAAATTTTACAGACCCCTATTACAGCCTCGCTGAGAACATTTATTTAATAAAGAACTACTGAAGCTCTTGATGGTAACTAACTAGAATAGTGAAATCATTTTACGAAAATTAATAAAAGCAGAATCTTATTATATCGTAATCAAAATCTTTGTGTGAACTGTGCAAATATCAAATAATGATTGTGAATCCGTGTGTCAAATAGTAAAATCGCAACTAGACAAAACCGAACAAGACAGAATCACAACTTAGTTTGACATTTCTCAGAAAACCGTTCTCAGTTGTTCTACCTAAAAAGCAAGTATGCAAACAGACTCACTTTAAAGAACAGAACAGTTAAGAACAGAAGATTTCTCATTGAACTTGTTCTTTTATGTTCTAAGCTGTTCCGAACAACACCACTGAACATACCTACAGTCTTTCACACATACTTGCCCACACACCAAAGTAAATGGGGCTATAATATAGCCCCATATCTGAAATGGTTAAATGGAAAACCATGTAAAACAAAACATGTAGAACAAATCTAGTTTTACTAGTCAGGGCTTAGACAGAATTGAACTGACAAGGCAAAAAGGTTCATAACTGGCGAGAGCCTAGCGAATGCCTATAGTAATCCTTGCTAGACCCTTGTTAGTGACTATAAAAAACTTGCCAGGGCCTTATTGAAAACTAGATTCTTTTTCCAGGCGGGTGCCCGGGTCTTCTTTAGTAAAACCTTATGACAACCAAATATCGACCAAAAAGATGATTTAAAATCAGCACTCGAAAAATGTTCAGCTTAAAGAGCCCTACACACCATCCATGTTACTTGTCAGGGAACATTGGCGTTTTTTTTGTCAGATAACATTGAAAATAAGCCTCCTTACGTATCAATGAACATTGACAATTATTTTGAATAAAAATGTAATGCACCTAATTATGTACCTACCTGCCTGCCTATAGTGTAATTTTAAGACAACTTTGAAAATCAGTGACCCGTCTTTCCAGTGTTTTTTATGTTTGTTTTTTTTTTACTTAAAACTTCCATATGCCTGATATTAGAAACTAGGACCACCCTCATGGCCTTGTTTTTCCATTTAAAGTGAAATGTCATATTTTTTTATACTCTTTTCATAACTTCTAGCTTACATTGTATCATTAAAAAATGCAGGACTGATTTTTTATTTCAAGTAACTAAGAAATTTAAGGAGTAAAAATATCTTCAAAAGACATGAATGCAAGTAGAAAAATATAAGAAAAGCTTCAAAGTTTTGCCAAAACTGCTAAAACAATGTTTAAAAGCAAAGAGTTTGTTTTTAAAAATAATTTTTAATGTAAAACATTAATAACAAAATTCTAAAAAAAAATATGTTTGTATGCCAATTTTAAGTATTTTCTATAAGTGTAATCATAATCATAAATATTACAACAATTTGTAAACTATTGAACCATAATCAACTTTCCAAAAACAAAATTGAATTCTTGCTACTAATATTTAATTTATATATAGAAAATGCTATTATAAAAAAAAAAATCTCAACTGAATCGCACAAACCGAAGCTTGTAGTGAACTACATTATTAGAGATGTATTTGAACGGTTCAATAATGTAATAATATTTTTAACGAAAAAAACGTTAAAAAAGTTCAAAACAATTAATTTTTCTTTGGTTATTTTTTAAAATAAAATTATTTGAACTACATATATTTAGAACAATTTAACGGTATCATTTTTTTATTTTACCACTTTTTTATGAATGAGATGTACCAGTACATAGGTACTATGTAAAAAAATGAACAAATAAATAAACATAATTATTATTTTTTTTTTTAATTTACAAAAGACTAATACATATCAATTCTTGAAGGTGACTTCAACAGGCTCAAGTTTTTTTCAACAAAATAATTTCAAGGAAAAAGACCTCGACTTCTAGATAGCTGCGGCCATCAAGGATTGTAAGAACAAGTAAATACATTAGGCCTTAACTTAATTATGAACAAGTACATAGGTACGTTATTTTGGCAATGTTCAAATATCTTTCGTCCCCACTCCTAAAAGTGACGAAGCTGACTTAAAAAAAATTATGTAATTTCATTGAAATCGGTTAACGTTGACACGTGCCACCGAGCACTTGAAATTTCCCATACAAATTACAGGTAGATTTTTAGTCTTTTATTAAAAAATTCCGCAAAATTGTAGTTGTTGATGAATAAAAATGAAACTTGGCAAAAATTTTAAAAGCATAGTAAAGTATAATGCAAAAATATTTTTACATTTTATACAATTTTTTAACCCACTTAAAAATAACAATGGAAAACAGTGATTTTTCGTTTTTTTTTTTTACATTTTTCGTTTTACTGTGGCAAATTAAAGATGCTGCGGGTATATTTTTATACCCTAACATTGCCAAAATAAGCGCTACCCTAAGGTACATACATATCTAGTTATAAAACAATATGAGTTTTAGTCAATAGACAAGACGCTCCATTAAAGGAGATGAAATTAATTCAATTATAAAAGTGGTGCACTAGGGCGTATACGTACTTTTTTATTTCATTGAATCTTTAACAAGTTTTACTAAAATTTTTGTTTGTGCACGTTAAGTGGGTGAATGTCGATTGAATTATTATTGTGTTAGGAAAGCTCGAGGTTTAAAAAAAATAATATTTGGCGGGTGCGGTAGGGATTCCCCAGGCAAACGTTACTAAATCACGAGGAAATGCTTTTTTTTTTTAATCAAAAATAATATTTCAAGAAACTAATTATGAATACCAGCCTCGCCACCTATTTATTTAAAAGAAAAAACGGCTACTGCCTCTTGCGAGGAATTGACAAATCCTCCAAGAGTATCTCCTGTCACAGAAAAGTGCCGCTCGTTAGCCGTTCGGATTCGGCAATAAACTGTAGGTCCCCTCCATTCCTGTAGACACGCACACAGAAATGGTTGAGAGTTGTAAGTCACTAGGCCCTAGTTCTTCATGAGCTGTTGTGCCATTAAATTTATTTATTTATTTTTTAATTATGAATACCAAAGTTCAAAGATCAACAGATCTACAAATATTGTTAAACTGTTGTGCTTTCTTTTATCAACAGCAAAAGCTATGGGCTAACCAATATAATTTGTATCAAAAAAAGAATTAATACAAATCAGGAAAAATCAAGGTATCTAAAACGGAACCCTGCGGGAGGCTTATATTTTGTTTTGAAACACAACAATTTACAATAGATTACTGAAATAATTAAGCCTTATTTTCAAAATGATTTCAGTCTTTTTAAAAAGTTGATTGAATGATACAATTGTTGTAGGTAAAGTATCACAAGCATTGTGTCCTCTTTCGCCTTCATTCATTAAAAACCTCCAAAATTTAAGAGGAAGAATTCATTTGGAAATTTATTTGAAATCTCATAGACAACCGAACAATTTTTATATCTGCTTAGGTCGTTAAAAAATAGTACATACAATACAAGACACTCCACCTTGACATAACATAGTTTCCTGTATGTGTTTTGATTTTATTTATGGAAATTGTCTTCGTTTTATTTTTTTTTTTTGTCTGTATGCATCAGCTCAGCTATTAATGGCGACATACGGCCTGCCGTAAGCTACTTCGACGAGAGGAAAATCTCGGCAACTTGTTGCATTCTTAATACGCGAAGCGCACAGCACAAAGTACATACGAGTACGAGTGAATAGGTACTGTGTTTGCTTTCGAATTTTGTTTTTTTTTATATCGAGTACCGACCGAGACTACGAACATTGAGAGTGCACTGCTCTTGAGGAGTTTTTTGAGGTTGTGGAGTGGAGACAGTGTGGTATTTTCTCCATGGTTATTCCTTGTCCGCTTCAATTCTCTCGGCTATGCCGTGAAGCTGAGATATCTTTTCGAAGCTGTAGCTGTGCTAGTAGTGGATAAAACCTACTCTCAATGGCATGCTGCACCAAAACCAAACAATATACCTACCTACATATATTGTGTGTAATAACAAATAAAAAAGAAACTCCTTTTTTCCGGTCTTTTCCGAGATGTTGTCGCGCGAAACACCTGTTCGGAAATAATTTATCGCATTTGGTATTTTTGTTGTTTTTATGTGCGCGCTGCGCGCCCGCTCTGTGACTTGTTTGTTGTTAAAAAGCTGCTTGCTGCAGCTTACCACAGCAATGGGTGAATTAGTGCTTTGAGTTCAGAGCCATAGTGTCAATACATCAGGGATGTCGTTTTAAAAATTTATCAGATAAAGGAAAAATTATCGTTATGTTTAAAAAAAAAAAAAAGAACAGAATTAAATTTGGCTTTAATTTATTTTTTGTTTAAAAAGAAGAAATAATCTGCAAAGGTATATCGAGCTTAGTTCTAGGTTTTCAGTGCGAGATTAAGGCTAATGTAAAACGACCGTCTTTTTCTGCGCGTCCATTTGGAAGTTCGTCCTGAGAGCCAAGAAAACTTACAGGAATGGGCACACTTATTGGTTTCGTCTGCGCGGCCAACTTCGTCGATTGTTTTTTTCATGCAGCGCAGATTGTAAAACGGCATGAGAGGTACTGTCGTAAATTAGTATGGAACCACAAGCGTCTAAATATACGCGATTCCAGATAATTTTCTGGGGACTTTTTTGTATAATTTCTGAGGAGGTGCACCCCTTTCTACCCTAAAAACGTAATGGGGAAGAAATTGAATTCGATTCTTGGAATTCTAAATAAAAGTTGATGGAAAAATTCAAAAATTTGAAGAACTAGTTATGCAAAGTTATGCCTCGAACCCTTCCCTAAAATAATATTTGTAATTTTATAAGCATAAATCTTCCAGGAGAGGGAGTGGAGATACTTTAATATACTTTAATCAAATTTTCAGCATAAAAACATTCTATATTCAAAAGTTGATGAAAAGTTTCAGAATTTTGAAAAACAATATTTCACATTGTTACTGGACCAACTCTCATCTACAAAAATGTTATACATTTTATAGGGCTCATTACAATAGGAGAGGCGTACTAAATTAGTCCCAAATTATCCCCTAATTTCTGCATCCTTAGATCTTTGAATTTCCGTTGTGGTGGACCCAGATTGACGGCATGATGACGTCATCAAATCAGCTTTTGCTCTCTAAACGCTGGAGGTAATTTGGGGCTCCTTCGGGATTGGGGTACTAAATTAGCCCCAAATCAACACCTAATTCTTGCATCATTAGATTTTTGAAATACTGTATTGGGAGGTTGTGGTGGACCCAGCTTGACGGACCTAGGAACTAGCTTAAGAAAATATTCCGCCCATGCGTACAAAAAGAAGTTCGTGCGACATGAAGATAGTTTTATACTGGACGCTCCTGTGACATTGGCCTAAAGTTACCAAATTTAGTGAACTAACTTGGGACTCCTTGGGACTTACGGAACTGATTGATGATTTTGATATTTTATCCTCCGAGTTTTATAAAGGCGATTGACTGTTTTTTGAAAAACTTTTTTTAGATTTAACTGTGAATAAATTTATAGCTAGAGTTACCTACCTCTGGTTTTACTTGCCACTGAAAAAAACGGGCCTTAGGTATTGAAAATTAATAGATGAAGAATATTAAAGGTAGTGAGTATTCAAATGGTTATTAGGACAGAAAAAATAAATGGCTGGCTCGAATGTGGCACAATCTGGAAGTCTGATTTTCGAACACTTTTTTTGATCAGCTGGGATGGGCCGTAGATATATCACCATTACGATTTGCAAGCGTTTTTCTACCGTAAGGCTATTCTTAGTAGTGAAAAGATACTTATGTAGATATACTGGGCACAAATCATCTGTCAAATTAAATGTCAACTCTTTAAAAAGAACACTCTTTTTCATATTAAAAAAAACAATGAGATTGAAAAGCTCAATTATATTCCCTAAGTAGTAACTTTGACAGCCCTGGTAAGCAGCTAAGTTCCAGAGCCAATGCAGCGATTTTTATGTGATCGAGAGTAAATGTTTTCAGAGACCTCAACAAAAAATCTAGTAAAATGTAACACGCGGCAAAGAATGTATACGTAGGGTAGGTATATGGTGAGGAAATGTTTGTTTCGTTCATGAAGGACGAAGGTAAGAGCTGGAAAAGTGGACAGAATTAAAAATAAAAAAAAAAAAAAAATAAATAACTTGTCTCTATAGGTAGGTACCTACGCCAATCTAGCAGGTTTATCGCCCGAAGGGAATTCATCGGGTGTTCAATTAAACATCAACTTGGTTTAGTTGAATGGTATTTCGTCCCTTGGCACATACCTACATATATGCAGCTCCAGCAGCTCCAATTTGAGATGGGGGGATTACTGTGCAAAAGAATCAGATTGTGTACATTCTAAGATATTTGTATGATGCGACGCAGTACGATGTAAGATGCCAGCTGAAGGAGCTTTAGGAAGTTCTTTGTCTATTTTCTATTTTTGCAATCAACAAAAAAAAAAATGACATTCTAGTTGTGGAATCCTTACACTCATCGTGATGCAACAGATGGTTGAAATGATTGTGGTGTGTGGACATTTTTCCAGATTTGGATCGACTTCCGTTCGTCAATGAGGAGGAAATTGATTGAATTTTAACAAACAATCATGTTGATATTTTTTAACAGCAATATTTTTTTAAGGCAGGTGGAAAAATTGATTCTTATTGTAGGTACATTGGTGCACAACATGTAGTTGTTCTCGGTTAAAAAAGGTAAACCTGACTAACTAAGTGATAGTTGTTGCGAAATCGTAGTTCAAATATTGATCCATGGTTCAGGAAATTTAATTCGTTGATTTCGGCGAATTAACTGAATTTCACCGTTAGTTCAGGCATTTAATTGGCTGTTATCATATAACAATGAAAAATCATTGAACCTCAGTTAATCCGCTGAAATCGGCGAGTAAAAATTGCTGTATCACGGATTAAATTTTGAACCACGTTTTTACAACTGGCCTGGAGAAAATAGACTTTTTGTTATCTAAAAAATCGTATTGGATTCAGTATCTGTAAAAAAATATTTTTTTGTTGGAGATCTATAGTATTTAAGAGATATGGTTTTATGTTTTTTATACATTCCTGTAATTAAATATTAATATATAGTACCTTACTTAAGCTTTTAAGTTTTTTTTTTTCAGAGAGGACCATGGGCATTTTGGGCCCATTTCTCAACATTGATCAACAGTGATAAAACTTATATCATATGAAAACTAATAGAGATTACTTTATTTTATTATATCGCGGCTTAAATGGTGTTTTTGCGCATTTTATAAAAAAAAGTATTAAGAACGGAAAAATTTTATAAAAAAAAGTTGGCAACACTTACTAACAAGTGTTATACTTATCTGGAAAGCCAAAAGTCTCTTCTTTCATTCTTTTTTTAAATCAACTTATTTCTGTTTATAGTTTTTGAAAAAAATACTTCCATGTTGAAAAAACAAAAAATTGAATATTGATTTTTTTTTTCACAATTTTAAATAGGTTCTTAATTGGCTTTTGTATGTAAAATTGTAAAAAAAAAAATCAGTATTCAAAAATCAGGCCAAAAGCTGAACAAGTAAAGCTCGTGATGGAGCCTTCACGCCAAAAATTCGATTCTACGAATTGTATGCCTGGGAAATCTGTAAAAACCATTTCAAAGGAGTTTCAAGCTTTTGTGAATCACACTGTTTTTGGTACCTCCTAAAGATTCGTTAGCTACAAATCAGAATATGCGTGTAATGTCGAGATAAGGACACTCAGCCGCCCGCAAGAAAATTACGGTGCCACATTTTCTGAAAAAAACTTCTTTTTTGTTTAAAAAATTTAGAAAAAAAAAAGGAAAAATTAAAAGAAATCATTCGCTCTATTTGCGTGTACCTATAGGAGTTTCGGCCAATTTTTTACGAAGTTTAGACCAATTATAATCGAATTTCGTCAAAATATGCTTTATTTTGAGTAAAATAAAATAAAATTATCGTGTCAAAAAAGCAAAATCGAGCCACTTCAGCATCGCTGCTGAAGCCACTTGACAACATTAAGAGGCAGCCCTTCGAATTGTGATGGAATAATCAGACGAGAAAAATCCAACAACAACGTGGAAATCGATTGGCTTAAGAGAATCAGACTTCTTTGGTGAAAATATGGCCAAATTTGAAGTGACCTTGAAGCCTGAGAAAATTTGTTATAACGCCCTATGCCCTAGTCGAGTTCAAAAGACTTGATGTGATGATCGTGATAATGAGACTACCGAGTGTTACTTTGTGAATCAGTCTATCACAGTAATTTTACTTCAATAAAATCATTCCCACCTGCACATGACAATATTAAATTTATTAATGCAGGTGTTAAGTGCTAAATCGATCATTATAATCTCATGATGGGATAGCCAATATTTTTTTATTTACATAATTTTAAAAATTTTAATTAATTTCGTTTTCATATTCAGACGTTTGCTAATATTTGCACAAATATTTTTCTGGTTATTTAAATTTTTTATGTCAGCATATATTTTTTTATAGACATGAGTTCAATATTCTCCTCTCTGTCGTCGTCGTTGTCGCGTTGATCATTTAAGATTATGACAGCTTCAAGAAATTAAGCTCAATTAAACAGGTACAACATACCTATCCTACCTAACAAGCAAAAAATTAATAATAATTATTTTTATATTTCTGGAACTTGTTTAAAAATAAAAATTCAATTTTCCTTAAATGGAAGTCCCAAAAAAATGTAAGTTTGTAGATGTCAAAAGTAAACGCCTCCTTTTCAAATTTGCAATTCCGATTCCGGTTGGGAATTCCCACATGAAAAAAAAAAATACAAATTTTTTGTTCAAAAATTCTATCATTGGAATTTATATATATATTTTAGTACAAAATACAAATTGTTTTTATATTTCATCATTTTACTATAACAAGAGATTGTGAGGAATTTTTTAAGTTATAACCTTGAAGAAATATTTGAAGAATTTTTAATAATAAAAAAAAAAATACTTTTATGCTGAAGAGACTTTTGAAAATAGGTTTATTTTGTGTTAAACAAATTAACAGCTTTAGCTTGTGTATAATTAAAATGTAAATGTTAATTTTTTTAATGAGAATTCTGTTGGGTTTTCTTTCATTTACATACATTTTAATTTTTTTGCGATAAAAAATAAAAAAAAAAAAAACATTGGTCAAAATAGGAATTTTTTAAGTTTTAAGCTATAAACTCTTGGAATTCTCTCCGACAATAAAAGAGGATTTTAAATGTACGGATTTTAATTAAGTAATTAGCAAGGCAAAGCTAAGCTAAAGACTTTGAATTACATATTTAATTTGTTTTTCTTAAATTGAATTTTATGGATTTATATAGAATTACGTAAGAAGATGTTTGAAAGTTTAGATACCTTTTATTGAAAAAAAAAAAATAGTATATATATTCACATATAAAACATCCCATCTAGAAAACATTCTGAGGCTCTAGAAAGTTTTGCATAGTTACTAACAAGGGCCTAGCAAGGCCAGGGCCCTCATCATGTTATTTACTATGTTTTCGTCATACACGGGCTTATTATATTTTTTTTTGATTATTATCTAAAATAAATTATACAAATATAGCACTACCTTGATAAGTATCGTAATTTCTGTTTTTCACGAGTCGCGGGCGTGCGGCTATTATTCGACTGGTTGCAGGTGACTAAAGTCACAAGCCCTAGGTTATACTCACAACCGACTGCTCGCACATCAAAAATCGACTCGTAAAAAGCCGGCATAATGCCGAAAACAGATGTGCAGCTTTTTCCAATGCAGCAAAAATAAATTTACACGGGTTCTTATGAGAGCTGACATATTCCAGGCTCTGCATGCAGCCTTTGCTGCACGAAAACAGATGTGCAGCTTTTTCCAATACAGCGAAAATAATAATGACACAGGTTCTTATAGGAGCTGAAATATTCCAGGCTCTGCATGCAGGCTGCACGATATCTCTATTTCTAATTTCGCTGCATGGGAAAAAGCTGCACATCTGTTTTCGGCTTTATCGACAAACCTTCTGCAAACATGGCAATTTATTGCCTCGAATTTTTGTTGGTGTCATGAAGGTTTAAGCTTTTTAAGGCCCATGAAGCAATTTATTTCAGGCAACTTTATCATTTAAAACTTGAATGAAATCCATAGACTCTCAGATGGACCCGCAGAGACTTAGAACTATTTTTTTAATTTAAATCAATTGCCTTCTAAAAAATTATGAATTTTACCATTTCTATATACATGAAATTTTCATCCATAAAATATGTACCTATACTATAAACCTTACATATAAAAACAAAAAAACTTAATGACCCTTGGTTCATGTTCTAATAAAAGGTACACATCTAGAATCTTGTATAAGTACCTACCCTATGCAGCGTGCCATTCAGTACCTTTATCCATTGAGAAAAAATTCCTAGCCCAGCTGGATACACCACCATAATTCTATAACCATCAACAATATCTTTGAAAATACTCAAACCACTCTCTAGCTCAGCACAGGTAATTATTATTTTATCTGAGCCTGGATTTTTTTTTTATTTAAAGACAAATACAATTAAGAAAAAAAAAAAAAAAAAACAACACAAATGGATAAGAAATACAAATAACAAATGAAGATGTCGACATGGGGTACCGACAGAAGACATCCCAAAAAACAACAACCAACGCCACAGGGTTTTTCATTTAATTTACCTACATCTACACGGGCATCATAAGGATTGAAGATGACTTCTATGCAAGCTGATTTTTCTTGTATAAATTCCACCTGGAGTTGGCAAGATATTCCCATAACCAAGATGAAACCATCGACAAAAATGTCTTTAAAGATCTGATAAACAATTAATATGATTTAATATTTTCCATGTCCTATAACTTTAGCTCATCATTTATAGCCCCTATGCCTATACAACAACAACATATAGGTAATATTTAAGTCGTCTGCCTTTCCACAGCCCTTAGAACGATGAAATTCCTAACTCAGAAGACAAATTCCCGCACTAATCACCCACTCGATGGGGGTATTCTTGTCAAATATTTGTTTTTAACTGAGTGAAAAAGGTAAAATGAGAGGAGAATTTCAGCTGTAAAGTTCTTTTTCGTTCATATCGAAATAATTTTTTATGAAATTGATTTGTACAAAAAATGTTAGCACAAATTCATTTTTTCATTAATAACATATAACAGTAGTATCTACAGTTATTTTTTATTAGTACCTATAATATCTTTTGTTTCAATCTTCTATAAGGCGTTAAAAACCTCACATGTGCAACGTTTGAACAAAATGATCAAGTCGTTTTTAAATTATTCACATATTCAGTTAACAAAAAATAAATATTTTTTTTTTATTAAAAACTTTTGCATACAAAATTCATGAAATCTTGCTGAACCGTCGTCAGAGTAAAAAAAAAATGCTTTTATGGGAGTTACTTCATACTAACAAAATTTTTACATTAACCTATAAAATTTAACTGATTTTTTTATAAACAATTGTGAAACCATTTCTTTATAAAAGAAAAAGATTATCGGCAGACAAATTTTATGACTGGATGGGACGAAGTTGCTCTTGTGGTTCAAAGTATTGACGTATAGCTTGACATTATGAAGATGCTAAATATGAAAAATGGTAAAGAATGTGCATTTTATTGGTAATTCATAGCTATGGCGCCAGCACAGCAAAAAAAAGATCGCTATATTCACTTGTATGTCCACTCTTTATTTCTGTCGCTATGTTCACACCCTTTTATGATTGAAGAAAAACAATCTTTCGACATAGATTTGAGTCCACACTCTCTGTCCACTTTTATAGGTACACATATTCACTAACTTACTGGCTTATTTTTATCGGCCCTGGTTTTGTTGTTGTTTACTGAGAGAAATTCTTACTGTACTAGCTATAAAATTTCCAATAAAACAGCACTACAAAAAAAAGAAAATTATTTTTTAGCCGTTAACGTGATATGTATATGGAAATTACTTTTTTTTCAGCAATTGCAATACCTACTCAATTATATGAACAGAAATGTTTTCTCAGCTACTTTGTCAGTTTTTCTGATGAAGCGAAATCTGTGAGATCTCATTTTACTTAATACGCCTTTTTATTCACAGACTTCTCTGAAAGCTCAAATAGCTCTCAAGCTAGCTTCGTTTTAGGATTATTTTCTTTGAGTTAAATGAGAAGCAAAGTTGACTTAGAAATAAATAAAATAATGATATTGTTGTGATGAAATTTAATATTTGATAAACAAAGGGAATTGACCTTTTCTGGCCAAGAGTGTACTGTACACGAACAAGTTTGGTGTCAAATGAAAGGTGATGTTGAGCTTGTTATGAGATTGAAATATTTCTAAAATCGTCAATGGGAAAGTCGAGATATTTGAGCTTGAATTTGCCAATTAAAGATTCTAGCTTTTTTTCCGAATAATTGTTTATAGCGTGAGAAATAAATGACGTAGAAAAATCAATAAACAAAACAACGTTGCTGATGAGAATGATAGTGAAAATGAAAGCAGTTGAAGTTAAGATCATAAATACTTGTTCTTCTGATTTTCTAAATTCAAGTTTTATCTTTCCATATGCAACTGCTTCTTTGAAAAAAATATCTGATATCTAAATGCTTGGTTCGTTAATTTTAGAAGGAAACATGCGATATTTAAATATCAAAATATTGGTTTTAGAAGTAAACATGCGAAATTTCAGGTTCCACTAGCTCCACAGGCTGAATTGATTCCGACTTTTATGACGTTCTGCGCCTTAAGCCTAGTATGCTGCTGATGCGAAACAAGTGAAACCAAAAATCCCATTCAAAAATGACACAACGAACGAAAATTTGCTCATGATTTTGTTTTGCAGCACGCTGTTTGACGAGCAAAATTAATAATAATAATTGTAGAAGATTATTTGAAGATTTCTCCGCTCTTTTTGTGAACAAAATTAATTTCCCGGACCACCTATTTATTGTGTGCGGAAAGGTGACATTTAAACTTTATTTCGGCATTTGTATTTAATGTTTCTTACATTACAACAATGCTTTCAGTGCTTTTTTTGTAATTGGTGATATTTTCAATGGTTTTCATAAACATTTCCCTGTCGTATTGGAGACCACATACAAAGTTCGTTTCGCATCAGCAGCGAACTATTCTTTACTTAGCAAAACAATATTTAATGAAAAACGCAGTTTATCGAACTTTTAATTTAGAATGCCAAAAATTGAATAATTGATTATTTTTAGATACCCAAAAAAATTATTTGAAACATCCTTATTTTTCTTATAATATTCGACCATTTGAATTCATATTATGGGTCTCGACAGGGAGCTTTATCGACTCATTTAAAAACTTATTTTTCAACTTCTTTTTTGCCATGGTTGGTATTTAAAAACAATTAAATGACAAAAATGTGTATTCTACACCGACAACCACTAAATCAATAAAAAAAACTTTCAACAACAATTCTGCGTGGTGAAATTCACCAAAACATTTTCTTCAAGTTCCCACTGGCTCACAAGTCACAGCTCACACACAGGAAGATTTTGTTTGAAGATAGTGAGTGGCTTTTTTGACATGGGTTGTTGTCGTTCGTATCGGAAGGCTCTCACCATATAATTCTAAGGCGTATCCCGGTAGGTGGATTGAATTGAATTGGTTTGTATTGTTGTCTCTGCGTATTGTCTTTGTGACAGGAGCTTGTGCCGACAAGCGCCATCTATTTAACTGAGAAAACTAATGTTTTGTTTGTGTGGATGTGGATTTTGGGATCCGATCACATTAAAGTAGAGATCATCTTCGTCAGCAACGCTTGTACTTTGCGTGCACCGACTAGGTATACAATCTTCAAATTTGTTGGTTGTTTATGTTGACTAAATGACTTGGCTCTGGTAGAAATATAGAAATGAATTGAAAATCGAAGTGTTGAAGAATGAAAATGTGACCTGACGACCGCCTAATGGGATTGAGGAAAATTATAGAGAAAACGATCATAAACTACCTGCTGGGTCACATATCCTCCACTCGAGATTCGATCGATATGTACCTACATTTTCTTTTACTAATTTTTATTGTCTGTTCGAGATCAAATTTACTGGCGGGTAAATAAATTTACTCGAATTTATGTTATTTGAATGGGTTGCGTTCTTCTATGGTGGCCCGAAATTATATAGCTTGAACACATTAGATACACGGCAGGCAGTGTTGTGTTTTGCTGTCAGTGGTGAGTCAGAATCAGGAAGAAGAAGTTTTTGTCTATATTTTCCTACATGGGTTACGGGAAGCAATATTTAAAAGAAAAATAGAAAAGGGAAATTCTTTATGATACTGGCGCTAACGAATAAGATGAGAGAATAAAAAAAAAAATTGTATCTCAACTCATCATATGCATTTTGTAGATATCTTTTTTTGTTCGAAAAAAATGTATGTGAGGAATTTGTGTTATGATGATGAAAGATGCCTTGGAGAAAAAAAAAAAAAAAAAAAACGAATGACGACGACGAGGAGTTTCAAGTCAAAATGCAAGGTCGAGGCTATAAAATAATGTAATTGACGGCAATTTGTTGCAGCATTTATGAGGTTGGGTAATGATGACAACGAAAATACAATTTGGTCAAGTCAAGCGATCAATGAAGACGACATGTGGTGATGAGTCTATTTTTATTATGATGGTTGTATTTTTTTTTTTTTAATAAAAATGTATCTTTGTGGTTGGTCGGGATGGCGCTAAAGGTTTATAGAAATATTTTTACTTGAAAAGAATTAGGTTTTTACAGCTGTCACAGTGTATTATACAGGTGAAAAAAATGTATGGGCGTGAAAAATTCAGTACAATCTGTTATCATATCTTTTTGTGAAAAATTTCAGAGAAATATACTCTTGATGATGTGAGAGCCTTTCTCAGAAAAGGATAAACATATATACCTATTTTTGGTTTGAAAAATGCACCATATTGAAAGGAAATAAATTGTCAGCAGTTGTTGCCAATTTGTCAACAAATTAAGTTAGCATATCAATTGTTTTTTGGAGTTCTGGTCGCATGCACTATAGTTACGGTGACCATATTTCTGAGAGTAAAACCCGGGACAAAAGTGAAAAATTAAAATGTGTGAAAAAATAAAGACGTTTTCATTAATTTCATTTAGATATTAAAAGAGGGAAAATATAATAACAGAAAAAAAAATCAAACGAAAAGAAATTCTTAAAATAATTAATTATATAATGCCTTCACAAACTCAAAACTAGAAATTAAAACTTAACATTTTAAATTTTTTTTATTAAAATAATAATATCTTTTGACGAAGCAAATAAGTGTTTGAATAATATTAGTTATGTAAAATTACAAGAAGCATAACACTTCGTATTGTACATCATGCTAAGTTTAGAACGCAAAATGTTTTACTTTTTCTTTAATAATTCATTGCTAAAAAAAATTCTTTTGCAATTTTGTCGTTTTCTTTTAAATAATTTTTAAATTCATTAAATCGTAATTAATTTTAACAATCAACATGGCTTTTAGAGTTTTTACATTTAGCTGGGCTTTTTCGCTTGTTTACATATTGTTCATTAAGCCTAGTTTTTAGATCAAAGAGGACAATTGTTTCGAAGTAAAAATGTCTACCCATTTTTCATTTATATTAATTTTTGTCCGTCCATTTTCTAATAGTACCTATATTTAAACTTAAAAAACGATTTTAAACAAACAAACTCATCAAACATAAATTTTTGTCTCGATTCGCTTCTGTAAATTTTGTATTATTTTTAATTTTTTTTAGTTTTGCTGTAACCAACTAGTTTACGGTATTCAATCTCAGAAGTTTTTGAGGGGACATTTACACCCTCATACCTAACTTATGTAGGTTTATCAATCATTTTCTTTTATAAAACACAAAAATGTTAAATAAAAAAAAAATACGGGACAAATACGGGACAGATAACTAAATACGGGACACTTACACGTCCCGGGTTTCTTAAAAAAGAACCCGGTACAAGCGTTAGAAATACGGGACAATCCCGGGAAACCCGGGACGGATGGTCACCGTAACTATAGTTCAATCTTCTTAATCGATGCAAAAACAAAGGTATAATGTGTTTAGAGTATAATTTAAAGAACTTTCCTTTCTAATTCATATGACATCAAATATGAAATTTTCGTAATATACATATTTTTTGAAACAGCAATGTCTTTTAAACGATAAGGCGTTTGTTTGTTGTATAAAATTGCATTATGTACAAGTATTGCATAGAGTATTTTTCGATAGCGGCTATCGATTAAAAAATTATGCAAAAAACCAAAATTTTTAACATTTGAACTTGAATAAATTTTTATGCACATAAAATTTTACAATATACTTTTCAGATTGTATTTCTTAAATCAAAATAAAGATAATTGCGTTTAAAATTTTTCAATTGGATTAATTCAGTAGATTGGTCATTTTTGTGCGTACATTTTTCTTGTTGTCATGATCATGAAAAAAAGTTCCTGAGTATTAAGTCTACTAAGCGTATTATGTACCTATTAATTAAGAAAAGACGTTGTTTTAAATGGCGTTCCATATAAGAAACTCTAAGATGTTTTTTTTTTGTGTTAGAATAAAGTTAAGCCCATGTGAACTTACCAAATCTGGTAAGTTTACTCGTTTCCTTGCTTACCTACCGAAAGTTAAAATGTGGTAGATAAGTAACTCTCGTTGGTAGTTTAATGTTTTCTTATTTTGGTTAATAGTTTTCATTCTGCATTTATTTTCATCAGAACCTAAAATTCGAAAACTACTTGCATACCTAGCTTTTTTTTAGCAGACTTTTGAGTTTACATATCCGAACATGAAAGAAGTTCGACAGTAATTCATTAGCAATTGGCTCATATCTAATAAGTTTTTTCTTTTTCTAATCCATAATACTTACTTCAGACAGTTATATCTGTCGAACCAATTGTCAGATTGTAAACTGTCAGTCATTTCTCTTCAGCAGATTTTGCAAAAGTGAAATTTACAAAACATGTCACCGTCAAAAGTGACAGTCATCATTTTGTGGGAACTGACAGTGAAATTTACAAATCTGTCACCGTCAAAAGTGGCAGTCATCATTTTGTGGGAACTGACAGATTCATCAACAATTTGAACTGCAAAAAAAGGACAAAAAACCGCTGTCTTGAACTTTTAAACTATGGGGTATCTAAAAACTCTGAGCCAATTCAGTGATTCTAAGACCGGATTCTAATTCTTGGCATGTTAAAAACCTTGGACAAAATGTAATTTGATGGAAAAGTGTTGCCCTCTGTAATATAATAAGATTAAAGCATGAAACCAGTAGCTTACTTCATTATTAACCTTTGTGACCAATAATTATCTGGTAAAACAATAAATAACAAACACATAAAAGTTTGTTTTACATTTCTGTTAGGAAATTCAGATATACATTATGTATTTAATTTAATTTTAGTGTTCATCCAGATGCGAGAGGAAAAAAACGAAATTGTGAAAAAAAACATAAAATGAAGATTTCATCAAAGTATTTTATGTTGTGTAGATAAAACATACATTATGTATAGCTATGAAAGTAATTGATTAACGATGCTCAAACAATATCTATTAATTTAGTAAATGAAAGATTCATAGAAAACCAGATTTTTATCGATATTTTTTTTTTTTTATTGTTTTTAGTTTTTATGCGTGTGTATTGAAATTTCTATATATTGAAATATTACATGGCGATTCTTATGTTTATTTATTTAATTGTTTTTATAAATATTCTGTAGAAAACATAAACCTGTACAACATATATATGAATACGTTTATGGGCTTGAATTTTGAACATAATTACTGTCGACTTGTCAAGTGTATATAAGATTTATGAGCTAATAAATTTAAATAAAAAATATAAACACGTGTGACTAAGTCTAAGAAAAAAAAAAAAGTTTGACATTTAATACAAACCAGCATCACAAGTTAAGTATTAATTAACTTCAGCTTACACAATCTGAGAAAATTGTGCTGGCGCTGTTTTATAGGTTCAAAATGTCTAGCTGTTAAAACTTTCCACATGCATATATGAAAGAGCGTTGTTGTAATTTTATCATGAAAAATTTACGTAATTTATGGATTGGTTTTATCAAAAATGTATTTTAGTTAATTTTAACTGTTTAACTTTCATTTATTGAATTTGAAATTTATTTTGAAGTAAATGATAGAGTAAAATCGCAAATTTTGAAATCATATTTAATTTGTGCTCTTTTTTATTTCTAACCAATACATGAATTATATATTTTACTTAAGGCCTGTTTAATCAATTACTCTACAAATACATGGGGTTATATAGCATAATTCCCAAAAAAAAAGGATCATAGTTGTCTTTTTACTCAATTGAAGAGTTTATAATTCCTAAAATATTTTTTTGTGGACTTATGACCCTGTGATTGCCATTTTGTATGTGTCGAATAAAAATCAGAACTTTGCCGTAGTATAGATACCGACCTAATGATTTCGTATAAAAAGTTTCGAAATTTTAATCGAAGCAAGTTCAAAAAGTGGATTTGTGATCCCTTCAATCGATTTCAGTTGGCTGCGAAACATATGTACATGTTATCGACTAATGCAACATTTCGTCAGCATCATCTGCGACGGTGATGGATATGACGAATGCTAACATATGACCATGAAAAATTAAAAAATTAAAATAATGCACTTTCATTTGAATTTTAAAGTTACAACTGGCATAATGTGTGAAAGCCGAATATCAGCGTTTTTTACGGTAAATCGTACCGCTCCCAAATAAACATAATCAAAAAAGCAGCCTAATAGTAGTAATAGAAGTAAGTTAATAATTATTAATATTTTTACAATTTATGTATTTTTTATTTTGAAAAAATTGGATGGCAACCGTTGGACCGCGGCAGCTCTGCCAGATCCTAATTTCTTATATAACTTAACTAATTCCACTAAAAAAAAAAACATATTTGTAGCATAGAGATCTCTAACAAATAATATAAATATTTTAAACGTCAAAATCATCACTTTGTGGCAACTGACAATTCTTTATCTTTCTTGAAAGCAAATACTGACATTTTGTGCGTTTATTTAGACATAAATTAAAATAGCAAGATTATATTGTTGTTGAAATTATATTTTCAACACAAAAATTGAGCACAAACTTTTTAAAAGTTACAAACCGGCATTTATTTTCGCTTTGCATCTGTCAGTTGCCACAAAATGACGCCAGTCAATTTCTACGTTAACAGATTAGTAAATTTCTATATTACTGAGACGCTCGGTCGACCGTGCGAATCAGCCGCGCCGCCGCCGCGAGAAGCGAAGCTTCCGAAAAAAATTGAATACAATAAAACGCGCGAACAGCGGATGAAAATTATTATTTTTAATTGATTTTGTAGTTTCTTAATTTTTTATTTTGAAGTTTTATTGTGAATGTGTATTTTTGAATTTTTAAAATAAAAAAGATAATATAGAAAGTTCCGAGATACCATTAACTGTAGCCGTGGTTACTCCTTCTCCTTATCCGTCGAACGCCACGCGGCAAAAGTTAAGAGTTCACCAATGTCTAGCGTCGCGACTCGCGGCCGGGCCGCGGCTCCATTTGTATTCACTCAAACGAGTTTATATGCATTTTAACTTTGACAGAGCGTTTAGGCGTTTTGTTTAAGCTCTGAGCAGAGATTGAGTAAATCGAGTTAGGTCTGAGCACTAAATTGTCATATCTGTCAATGCCAAATCAAATGAAAAATTAGCCAGTTCAAGTTTCTCAAGCTCACTGAGATCTCAGCAATCTCAGAAATCTGAACGTAATTCCTCAGTGAGATTCCTCACTTTTGCTGTCAAAAAACTGAGACTGATATTTTTTGGATTCGCTTGCTCAATTATTTTTTGTCGCAGTTGATTCATTAATAAAAAAGAGATGGAAATTGATTTTGACTTCTGTGGCGGAGAAATTTTGTTCAGGTTTCTCCTTCGGCTCAGTGGAGCTGACGAAGCTTGCTCAGTGAGATCTCAGTGAGATATTAGAAACGTGAACTGGCTAAATGTATAGTTGGCCGCGCTCTACTTTTTGATCTGTCAATTTATGCTGAGCACATGGAGCAAGCTCCAAGGTCCAAGCTAGCTCAGACATAAAAAAAAGAAACAAAATTTGGGATCAAAAAGAAACACAATGTCTGTTCCTTTACTTTGAAACACTGTGATTTTCTGTGCATTTAACTGCCATTTTAATTTTTTTTATATGAACTTTGACATTACGTTGGACTGAAATTCACACAAATGCACAGAAAATCACAGAGTTTCAAAGTAAAGGAACAGGGGTACAGTTTTTTTTGAGAGCTCAATCTTTTGTTCTGAATTAAAAAAAAGAAAAACGTTTATTGTATCCTGTTGGTTAATCAAAGTGACAGCTAGCTCTTCTGATATACCTAATGTAAGTCACTTTAAAGGCCTAGACCAGAAAATGTAGAAGCTTAAGAATTCTACACAGAATACTTTTATTAAGTATTTTTTTGTTTAATTGCATTTTAACACAACCATTGGGGGAAAGTTTGGAGCGTATTGGTGCACGTTTTTTTTTTCTAAATCTTTTACTGGTACAAAAGTAAAAGTGCTATAGTTTTGTTTTGTGTAAAATTTTATCAGCCATAATTTTTGTTCTGATGAAAAACCTTATAAAAAACGATGTATCTACAAAAAAAAAGGATTTTTCCTCTTTTCTAGGTTCTTGCTAGGTCTTGCTCCAACTTGTAAAGATTTTTTCGAAATAGTTGAAGGCCAAAAATATCCTTCTTATTGTTCTGTATTTAGGCGCAGACAACATTAATTTATGTTTATAATCTATTTTTATATAATTATTATTTTGTTTTATTTTATTTTTATCAACTTAAACTCACCCAATAATGTATCTGCAGCATCTATCAACACAATGTTGCTGTTGATGGTCATTAAAAATATTGTTGCAATCACAATCCAACTGATGGCATCTAATTTTTGAAGCGTCCGACTTCTTGTCGCTTTACATTTATTCAATTGTAGCATGATTTTCTGAACTTTTTATTATTTTTTTTTCAGCTATTATTTCAATGGTTATTTTTTGATTTGCTTTTAAGTGGTGTTGTTTTTTTTTTTTTTTTAATAAAAGTGCTTAATATTTTTATTAAAAAAATATCTCACACTTCTTTCATGGGTTGGTGAGAAAATCTGAAAAGAGAAAAAAAAAAGAAGTTTATACAAACGGAATTATAGTTTTTTTTTTGTATATAAACATTTCTAGCAATAAAATAATATATCCATGGAATATTGTATATATTATATTTATTTAAATTTCCATAAAAGTTGGCGTGTTTGTATAAGTAGTTTCGACAAAAAAAAAATATCCTTTTTGGCTATATGCGTATAAACTATTGTGTTCAAAATAAGATATAATTTCCAATTAACGGTAAACATTGTTTAGGCAGATTTCAATTCAAAGAAGAGAGATAAACAATTTGTAAATTTTTTTTCTGCACAGATTTGAAACTTAAAAACACCAAAAGATAGCAATTCATAAAAAAAAAAAAACATCAAGACAAATCAGCACCAGAAACAAGCAGCCCAGGTGGGTACACTCAACGAAAAACACTTAAAATTTATTTTGTTCTTACATTTCTATCATTTTATAGTTTCCTCAGCACAAATTTTATTTATTAATTCTTAAACATGTGAGGTTTACACTTTAATGTAAATTTAAAAATATTTTTTGATATTTCAGGTGTTCTGCCAATTCATCTGTTTAATCTATGCACGCAGCCACCGATATTCCATCTGCATCTGATATACATTTTTGCGATTTTTCTCTCAGTGTATAGACAGGCTGGTAAAGCAGCGCCGCAGTAGTCTTCTTGTACATATGTATATACCTACACTACTATGAGGAAAACTTTGAATTTGTAGAACAACGTTAAACAATTTTTCTAATTAACCTCAGAGGCAATGTTATTGTAATTGATGTTTTCGTTGATGTTTTATTGCAGATAAACATTTTTAGTTCAATGAGCAATTGGAAGTCGTTTGAGGCGTACATACATAAAAAAAGTGCGTTTAAATGTCAAATCGAAATTCGTAGACAGATGGGTGTCTAAAGTTGAAATTGTATTTTAAGAGGATTTAACTACATAAAAAAAAAATACATTGTTTGTCGTGTATTTATTTAATTGATGATAAAAATAAGAAGGGGCTCATTTTTTTTAGATTTAAACTCAAGTAAGCTCTACTATAAAACATGTAAGGTGCAAAGCATCTTCATAACTAATTTAGGTAAGAAGTATTCTTATTTCAAAACCATTTAGATGAATTTAAATCTTTTGATAGTAAAATTTTAAGAAAGCCCAGGAAAATTCAAATTTCAATTCAAAGAAATCTACCCTAAGTTTGGAACATTATACTTTTGATTTTGTAGAGTAGAAAAAAGATTTATTTTTTGTTAATTGAAGGATTTTCTTTGAAAAGAAATGTCATCGTAAAAATTCTAGCTTTTGAAATTCTACTAAATGCAATAGATTTTAATTTTTCAAGATATCGCTAGAAGACTTAATTCAGCACCTATGAATGACAGACAACATTTTCAATCATGGTTTTCAATGAAAGCTATAACTAGGCCCCTATAGTCGATACGCAATTGTACTTGAAGAAGAACCTCTGCAGTGTGAAAGCGGAAGATTTAAACCACAGCTACAAAAGGTTATTCATTCGATATTTGATTTAGCACCTATGCAAGTAAATAAAGTTTTAAACATAATCTTACGGCAATTATAAATTTTATTTTGTCAAAAAGCTGGAACGGAAGGCCTCGACATAGAGGGTTAAATAATGAGAAGTGACTCAATTACTGTTCCATAAACATCAAATGGGTCCCTTTAGTTAAATTACCAGGGGTTCTTGTGAGTACCAAACCGTGCCGAAAAAGAACAAGCATACCTTAGAAACCTGAAAATTTCAGTTAATCTTTTTAGACCAAAAATATGGATCTACAGTGTTGTCCATCTTTTATGTGGGTATTCGGTATGCGTCTCTTTGGCCGTATTCCAAGTGAAGTAAAGTCTGCCGACAATATTTATTGAGTAAATTTCACTCTATAAGAAAACAAATGAAAATCATCTTTCAAAATTTCTAAAAAGTCCAAACTTCGAAAAAAAAAAAAAAATCCGACAAGCTCTTAATATTCTTAATTTTTGTTGAGAGCTTTATTTTTTTTTTTAAATTAATATTCAAAATTTTGACCAGTTCTAAAAATGCTTGAGATTTAGATTTAAAAAATAAAAAAAAACTTTTAAATTTTAAGATATGTATGTATTTTGAAAAAAAAAAAAAATGATGTAGAGATAAACATTTTAGCTCTGCACAAAAAAAATATCGACAAACTTTTCCGTAGGACCAAAAGATTTTGCAAAAAAAAATTACACAGTCGTTTAGATAGTTTATCAGTTTTTTTGTTTTAATATAATTTTTTTCCAAATCATAAATTACTGTTTCCTGTTAAGTATAATTTTTTTTTTTTTTATAAAAAAAAGTAAGCAAATCTTTTCTTGGCCCAAATTCAAAACCTTTTAGCATGTTTTCGAATAGTTTTTGAGCGATTAATAATAAAAAGTTTATTTTTTTTTTAACTTGGTCCAAATTTTGGGAACTTTTTAAACACGAAAAATCAGCTTTATTTATTTAACAAAGAATGACCCTGGACAAGGTAGGTATAGGTATGTAGAAATGGCGGCCTCCGATCAACTTAAGCTCGGGGACCGAATTCGCGCTGAAGAGCGCCGTTTTAATACTATAATTCGTGTGACCTATTTAATTATTTAAAGCGGTATTATTAAAAGGTTAAAGGTAAGCTTGATTTTTGGCGTCAGAAAACCGTTTTCCACTTGCTTGTGGAGGTAGCCTGACGGGATACATGGTGCAGGAGCAACCAAGTTCATCCTAGAGCTTGCATGGTTGCAAACATTTTAAGAATTTAATTTAATTAAGAATTTTAATATTCTTGAATATATTTCACATTGGTTTTTTGCCACAAAATTCATGGAAGTTGAACTGAGCTTAACAAAAATTGCATATCCAAAGCTAGTCAACTGACGAGTCCGAGACATAATGCCAATTTTTGTAGACTAAAGGCTGTTAAATGCTATTTTGAACAAATTCAGTTTTGTTATTTTTTCATTAAAATTTAAAAGTTTTAATTAGAGATACATCACGTAGAAAAAATGGAATGATTGAAAATTATGTGACAAATGGGTACATAATTTAATCTAACTAAACTTTTAGATAAAGAAAAAAGGCAAAAAGGTATTGTAGAACCTTGATTTTATTATGTAGACATGTACATCATTTTTCAAAAAATTAACAAATCAAATTATCAAACTGGTGATTGTCATTCTCATTTGCAATATTGTTAGAGCCATGACACATTCATCAATACTTTAAAACCACAAATTGTGGTTGACAAAGCTTTGTATAATGCATCTGTCTGTTATAGCTCAATTTTTTAACCACTAAACATACTTTTTACTGCCTTAGATTTCTAACTTACTGATAAAATACTCACAATAACGTACCAAAACAACCTATCATCATATTCTATACATTAACACAATCATTTTGTAAATCGAAAAATATTATTTTTTCTTTTATTTAATTTAAAAAATGTATAAATATGATGTACAAATTGCAGATACATTGTGAGTATGCAAACAATAACACTCACACTTTCAGCCAAAGATAGATTCAATTATAATAATATGTAAATAGCAATTATTATAAAGATAGCTACATTGAAAAAAAAAATATGCAAAAAAAAAAATTATTAAAAGTAAATATTTAAGACCCCGGGCAATTAAACAACTTTGTACACAATTTTATCGAAACAAAATAATAAGATAAATACAAAATTTTAATAATAGATCGCATATTATACCTATTTGAATTAGAGGAAAATGATGATAACACTTGGAGGTAAGTTCATATTTGAGTAGATACAAACATTTATAATAGAATTTAAAAAACACTTCCAAGTGTCTTCTTTTTTTTTTTTGTGTTTTATTTAAACAAAAAAAAAAAAAAAAACAGTCCAAAGTACACTGGAATATTTACATATCCAGACGGTGTGCGCACTTCTTCAAAGCACCTTAGGTAAATACACAATCGCGTATCATTTTATAATCTTTACATAGATCCGTAGATACTTAATTTATATTTATATGTAAGTACATAACATGCATGTATCTATGGAAAATTATTATGAACAACGGGAGGCGCGCTTGCGAATACTCCTTACCTTACTTTAGCTATATATAGAATATTAAGTGTATCTTTTCTGCGTTATATTATTATGGTTCACCTCACCTATTTGAAAGCGGTGGATAAGATACATCTCTTTCTGGGGCAATTTTCGCGCAATTTGTTAAATTTGTATCTTTTTTTTTTAATTTTTGCCTTTGATTTTGTTTACATGTTCTATAGCTAGCTCTTTGGATTTTTCAGTTCTTGTTTTTTTTTTTTTTTTTGCAACTCTTCACTATTTTGTGGCTGGAAAAATACACTTTTCGCGCGGTTAGTAAATAGGTAACGGTGTGGTAACATGGGAAATTTTGTTTTGAGATTTTCTTATAGATTTGTGTTTTTTGTTTTGTATTTTTTTTTTTTTTTTTTTTGATAAAAAGTAAACGAAATTGAAAACGATTTATTACTTTGTGATGGAAAAACGTGCAGATATTGGACAGGCAGATTGTGAGTTTTTGATTTTGTGATTTTTACTATGTACATATATAATTGCGGCAGCAAGAATACGTTTATAGACGAAATGTTTGCTTTTCGCAAGTGTGTTGAAAGATAAGGATTATTTTTCTAAGATTTTTGAAACTGATAGACCGATAGATACTAAATTTTTTATGATTGCAATTCAATGTGGTAAAGGTGTTAAAAACAACTAAAAAAGCATTGACATTAAACATAACATCTGTTTGAGAAGAGAAGGAATATGTAAAAAAAAAACTCATTTTTATTTGCTCTGCTCTGAGGATTAAAATTTAACACTACGATGAAAAAGAACTGTAAAACGCAGTACTTTGCGGTATGCTCGGTATGGGTTTCTGCCTCGGTTTGTCCGTGCGTTCAGGTGCGAATTGAGCTAGAGCCTAGACGGATGGACGGATTTGTTTGAAATTTGGTACAGAGCACTTTTATGAGGTTCCCTAGAAGATTAATTTGATTTTTTTTTAGCACATCTAGAACGGTATCCGTCGATCGGTATGGATCTCTGCCTCTGATCGTCCATGCGTTCAGGTGCGAATTGAGCTAGAGCCTAGACGGATGGACGGATTTGTTTGAAATTTCGTACAGAGCACTTTTATGTGGTTCCCTAGAAGATTAATTTGAATTTTTTTGTTAGCGCATCTAGAACGGTATCCGTCCATCGGTATGGATCTCTGCCTCTGATCGTCCGTGCATTCAGGTGCGAATTGAGCTAGAGCCTAGACGGATGGACGGATTTGTTTGAAATTTGGTACCTACGACGATTTGAATTTTTGTGTTTGCGCATCTAGAACGGGAACGGTATCCGTCGATCGGTATGGGTCTCTGCCTCTGATCGTCGCCGGGCGTTAAGGTGCGATTTGAGCTAGAGCCTAAACGGATGGCCCGATTTGTTTGAAATTTGGTACGGAAGACTTTTATCTGATTCCCTAGCCTAGAAGATTAATTCGAATTTTTGTGTTAGCTCTTCTTGAACGGGTAAAACGGAAAAAATTAAAATCGTCGTATGATGGCAGCTACCTACGACGATTTGAATTTTTTCAAATTTTCTCCAAGACGTCTCAACTCAAACAAAAAGGCAATTCATGTAATACAGTGAAAGCTCCTATTGCGGCCAATCCCATTAGGCGGACAAATTCTCACGACCGTGGATCTTGGATGTAAATTCCATACATTTTATGATCCCTTAAGCGGACACTCCCTTACCCGGACGCGGACAAGAATATTATTCGCGATTTGTTAAATTAAATTGCCTTAGGCGGACAAAAACTTTTTTTTAGTATGTAAATTTCAGCAATTACCTACTTTTAGTAATACTTTTAAACGGTCCCCCTGGTCTACAGCGACACAGATGCGATTTCACCAAATTACTGTCTGTGATCAAATTCATAACGGATTTTATTTCTGCAGTTGCAGTCTGTTTTTGTATCTTTTTTCTTGTATCTTCATGTTCATTTTTAGTTTGAATGAATTTCACGGCTTGTAGGTGCAAAAATGTTTTATGATGCCACTGGGTATTATACATTTCCTTACATAGCTATTTTGTATTTTTTCCCTTGGACGGACAACTCCCTTAGACGGACAAAAGTGTTACGACCGTCGCTGTCCGGCTAAGGGAGCTTTCACTGTATACACACTGCATTTAAGATTTTTTCTAAAAAAAACGCATAACCCAACTAAGGTGTGGAAGTTGTTTGAGAAAATTTCCATTTTTTTTTTGTGTTATTATAGTGAGTTTCCAATTTATCACGGCAGCATTATTTTTTCATAATTTCGATGTTTAATTGAATTTAAGAGTTTAAGATAAAAATTGGTGGTCCTTAGCTCTGTGACATTAAGAGTCCTACATTAAAATATAGTGTTCCCCATTTTGGAAAAATTCTTGGGTCTGGTGTAGAAGCCAATTTTCAAGTTGTAGCTTTTTTTTTTTTATTGTGCCCCATTGTCCCTTCTACAATAAAAAGCTCCTGAACTTAATTGTGTGGTCCGTCATATCTCAGCCAAGAAAAGGGGATACCCTTATATCGTAGGGTCCTTAATTCATGACCAAAAGAAGCGAGAAAGTCAGCTACAACCTCAAACCCGAGAATTCTTCGAAAATCGGGAAACTTATATTTTTACGCGTTAATTGGCATCCTATCACAAATCCAATACTGTAACTGTTTTCCTGAACGATAAAGACATCAATGTTTTAGATATCTTAATTTTTTTAAATTCACTTTAACTTGAAAATCATGAAAAAGAATGGTGTCCCTATATATTAATTTGGCAAACAACTATAACTTTTGCAATATAGGTAACGGTACTTAATATCTATGGCGCAAAATTTTAAACAGCCTGATGATGTTAAGGTATTAAAATGATACTACATAACAATTTTTAAAGTTCTTTACTAAAATGTTCTTAGTTTTAAACATTTTTTAACTAGTATCATACTAAAGACTAAACCAATTTCCTCAATAAAATCCAGCTGAACACGCCTAAAAAGTGACAGATCACACCATTTTCACATTTGAAACTGTCAAAGTGACATTTGAAGTTAGTATATGATACTAAAAAGATAAAAAAGCCATTTGGATATTTTAACCTTAGTAAAATGTTAAAAAGAAAATACGATTTTAACTCGTTTAAAATTTAGAAAATCCTTTTTTTAAACTTAGCATTAGCATCATACTAAAAATGATTTAACATCACACTAAATCGTTTAAAATTTTGGGCCTATGTATTTCAAAAAGTTGTATTAATAGAATGTTTTCATCAACAAAAAATCATAGAAAAAAATCGATTTTTTTTAAACATATTCTCCTTGGAAATGGCATGTTTCTACCATTATTGAAACATCAACATGCATCTAATGTAGCTAAAATCTAAATAAATGTAGTTAAAAGTTAACAACTGGAGTGTTGAATTCCCCTTTGATTTTCCGCGTGATTCCTTATGATAGTCAGGAAAGGAAATAAAAGTTTTTTTTTCTTTTCGTGAAACCCTATATATGTAAACCAGAGCAACAATTCAAGCCCTCTATTGTGCCAATAATAATAGTCACGTGTATTACCAAATCAGAACAAAAATCAGTGATACCAGGGCTAGTGATTAAAAGAGGCCACCTCAATCGCTTTGTGTATCATGTTTATGACACATCAATTTACAATACACCTTTAGGACGAACACAATGTTGCAAGTTGCAAGCAATCCAGTCTGCAGCCAATATGGTAGACGACAATGACGACGCAGTGTTTTTGGTTGTTGTTCTTCGAAACAAAGTATAACCAGGTGCTGCTGCCAATTATATTGCAATGCATCGATAAAATCAAAACACGCAGCGCAACAATTATACGCACAACGAAAAGAAGCGAACCCCTATTATATGCGGCGCGTTCGTCTGTGATTCTACGAATGGAACGCGCGCTAAAAGACCGCACCTGGCTCGTGGATGTTCAATACAGTATACGCACGCCGCCGCCGCTGGCTGGCCGGGCCGCCCAAATGCGGGGGACACTGCCTATAAAAAAAAACTTCTGGTGGATAGGCCTTATAGGTAGGTATACCATATACACACGCGTGTAAGGTACCTATATTACCTGTCGCCTTGGCGTCGTCGTCACCGTCACTACTATAACTCCAACTCTTTTATAGGGAAGCCACTTGGCCGACCATCTATGGCACATTATGAGTCGAATTAATTTAATTACCAATCCAATCGTTGTTGGTCGATCCGATCGGGTGGCGCGCACACAACGCGCACTACATGCAAATGTCGCGTGTTAAGCGCTTAACAATTGCCACCTTCTCTCATCCACTACTTCGCCACCATTTTTGTTTTTTATTTGTTTATAATCATTTGCTATTGTTGTTGTTGTTGTTGTTGCATTTGCATTTTGTTTGGCAAGACAAAGTATAAGGTAAGTGAGCGTGTCAGGTGGATTCTTGCATGCCATCTATATGATGGGGGTGAAACACACACAGAACACAGTAGTTGTACGGTTTTACCTATACTGCAACTTGCATATGGGAGAGACCAACAAAAAAAATAATTTTTTTTTTATTTTACGGCAACATTATGCAAAGTGTCTATAAGAGTCTACATTTGCATTTGAATTTGTATGTTTTTATATTTTGTTCTGTGCTTCAATTGGCGATTGTTTTAGTACGTTTTGCCAGTTAAATGAGCAGATTAGGTTTTATGTATTTTTTTTTTGTTTTCTTTTGTTTTGTAATTTATTTATTTTTTTTTTTTTTTTGTTAAACAGTTAACAACATGTTTCAGTTGTTCGTTAACAATAATTACACATGTAAATGCAGATACTTAGCATTCGTAGGTAAAGATAAATGTAGCAGAGCTAGCTACTTTAGCTGCGCTTATCTGATATCTTTTGCTATAAATTAAATGTGCTATTTGAATATAATATTGGCGGTGTGGAAGATACAACTCGATTGCCGCCGATAAGACGTTAATTAGTTAGTAATTTATATTAATTACTTTTTTTTTTTTTAGCAATTAGAAATGGGGTTGATTTGAATTGTAAGCTGGTATTATAGTATTTTAATAAATATGTCTACTTAATTGTATTGTAACTAATGCGAAACTGTGAAAAAAGTGGGCAGAAATTGTTCTTTTCGTTTCTATTTTGATGACGATTTCACAATGTTTATGAACCATACAATTTGTTTTGGTTTGTACGATTTTGATCATTCGGTACGGGAAAATAGTTCAATGGATCGATTTGAAATTTTACATAAGTATTGGTGGTCTATATTTCTCTAAAATGTTTTACCAAATTTAGTTCTGCAGTCAATATTTGTAAAGCAGTAAAAGATTTACAAAAAGTCTTTAAAAAGTCGTTTTTTTTTACCTTTTCTGAATGTGACGATGAGGAGCCAAAAAAAATAATCGTTATAAGGTTTTGAAAAAATCTTGTAGAACATAATTTCTAGTTTTAAAATTACCCTTACATTTAGGTCCACCACAACGGAAATTCAAAAATCTAATGATGCAGAAATTAGGGGCTAATTTGGGGCTAATTTAGTACTTCTACCCTTTAGAAGTCATCAAATCAGTTTTTGCCTCTAAAGGGTGAAGGGAATTTGGGGGCTCCTTCGGGATTGGGGTACTAAATTAGCCCCTAATTCCTGCATCATTAGATTTTTGGAATTGTGCATTGGGAGGCGTGGTGGGCCCAGCTTGACGCCAAGCTGAGTCCACCACAAGTTTTAGTGTGAAGGGAATTTGGGGTTTTTTTCGGGATTGGAGTAATAAATTAGCCCCAAATTAGCCCCTATTTCCTGCATAGTTAGATTTTTGAATTTCCGTTATGGTGGACCCAGCTTTACGGACCTTTAAATTTTCCGTGTCGTCATTTGAAGATATTGGTAGTCAAATTCAAAAGTCTGTTTTTTCATTCGAAGCCAAATATTCTTCTGAAAAAAAATTGGAGAATCACGAAAAAAAGACGAACTTAAAGCTGAATAAACAAGTAATGGAAAAAAATCATTAAATTGATTAAAAAAAAAAATTTTCAAGTAAAATGAAAATGTTCAAAAAAAAAAAAAATTAATTTTTGGGTCGTGCTGCTTCTTATGATTGCGCAATAACTGTACCTTTAAAAAAATCATTTGCTAAATTTTCTCAATACAAAAAACATACAACTTCAGAATGTTTTTTGTTTCATCTCAATACGACCACTTTTCACAGAGATACAGCTCTTCAAAAAACACTAAAAAAAAAAGTGATTTTTTTTTTGTTCCCTTAATTGTTTTGACAAGTGTATTTATAGTGAAATTTATTTAACCACCAATGCCATTGTGAATAACACAAATTTTATATACATATTTATCATCATTATTGAAGACTAAAACTAGCATATTTACGCTAAATAAATACTTCAATTCAAAAAATTCTCGTTGGAGGTGACATGAATGGACCAACAAGATCGTGTGATCTTAACACCGTTAGAATTGTTCTTGTAGGGTTTTAAATGTTACAGGTCTATGCCAATAAGCTGCAATCGATTGATGCCCTCAAAGGCAACTTAACGCTGGCCATCGCTCAAATTTATCATTAATTGACTTCTCAGATCCATAGGCCCCCGTTCGAAGCCACGATTTTCATTTGAAAACGCATGTCATATTTCATACATAATGGCATATACTTGGCCCTTTTTGGAAAAAAGACGATTTTTAATTTGAAGTTACGCATTCCTTCGTAAGCTAAAAGCAGTGGATTTGCAAAAGTCGCAAATATTTGCGAGCCTGACGTCATTTTTACGTCACAATTTGCGATCCCTGCTTGCAAATCGTGTGAACACCTCTTTGGGACATTTCGCAAATGCTCGCAAATCATTTACAGGTGATTTGCAAGACACATATCACAAATATGTATTTTTGCGACTTTTCCGCAAATCGTCTGACTCTGAGCTCAGATTGTTGTGTAATTATTTTTAATGCAGGTATTATTTTCGTGTACAAAAAATTTAAATGACGAAGGCTAAAGAGGTGTTTTTTTGTGCATCTATTCATATGTTCGCCTCCAACTAGAGAATTGTCTAATCATTATTTTGTGTAATTTTTTTAACTACATTTTTATAATAATAAACAATTTCTACTTATATTTAGCCATTCGTCCACTTTATATTTATGATTTATAAATAGTGAACTGCTGTTCAAAATGAGATGCAACAAAAACAAAAGTATGTATTCACAAATTATTAAAAAGATGAATATCATGCTCGCAAACGTGCAAATGATTAAAAATGCATTTTGTACAAATGTCGTCGCAAACCGTGTGAACAACTCGCAAATAAGCCAAACTATTTGCGATACCATTTGCGACTACATCATTTGCGAGCTCCTTGGTCACAAATGTATTTGCAAGTTTTGGGACAAAAGTCGCAAATCGTCTGAACTCGTTTATTTGCAAGTTTGCGGGTGTTGTCAAAAGTATAAATTTTAGGGAATATTTGCGACTTTTTTCTTGACGTCAGTACTCGCAAATATTTGCGACTTTCGCAAATCGTCTGCTCGTAGCTTATTCTTCTCTTATATTCTTGTGTTTGAACCTCTTTTACCAATTTTATTTCAAAAGGGAGCTAAGCCGCGCTTTAAATCATTTCAAACCTCGTGTGACGCGATCTTATCTTTACATGAGCTGGGTTCAGTTAAATTAATTTTTTTATTACTGTTATTTCGCCGTTCTTGCTATAGCAACTGAATTGCAAATAAAATCACAGCACTTTCAAATTTCAATCCTCCCCATTTTATTGATTGCACTAAAGATACTCTCGCTCTATACAAGCAATCAATTCGAACGAAGGCCGACATGTCTGTCTATATTGTAGAAACACTAATAAACTTTATAAACAATATAAATCAAGATTCTTTTTTGAACTAATTATTTTTTTTTTCATTTTTGTTTCAAGTAAAAATGTTTTTATTAACCGCATAGTTTTTTTTTTTTCAAGTTATATGTACCTACTCGCATCACAGTATAATTTCTGTGGTTGTTTTATTTTTTTTTAACATTAAAAAACTAAAATCATGTGTGTATGGTGAGCGTATTATTTTTTTTTTTTTTGGATTTAGATACATTTATGTACAGGGATAAATATTAATATTGCGCGTACCTACAATGCTACATTATGTATACCTACAATATTCAATGTCAGATACATATTATACATTAATATTATTTACTTCTAGTTCCGATATCGCAGTTAGTATAGTAAACTTGACCATGCTATCCCAGAATACGCAAAACTTGATAAGGAATTTTTACAACATTTTTTGTATAAAGAAACAAAATTCAAGTGTTACAACATACATTCATAGAAAAGCTTGATAGCTTAGTTAGAAAAGCAGCAAGCTGCCCATGTGGGCTTGCAAAAATATGGAAACTATATTGTTTATGGGTAACATTTACAGACACAGTTTTTAATGTGATTAGAAATACGAAAAAAAAAAAAAAAAACATTTGGTATGCAAAAAGTTTGTTCGTATTGCGGTTCTATAAGGCACATGTTTGCTATCAGCTACCGGATAGTGTTTTTGTTTATTTAAACATACATAGGAAACCGTAATTATTTTTTCTCATTTAATTAAATCTATTTTCTGTTGTGAAATTTTATGAATGGTGAAATTTTTTAAACAGAAAAATTAAATGATACAAAATTAAGATTGTGAATGAAGTAATAGCTATTCGGTGAAATAGTCATTAAGGAAAAAAAAGAATTAAAAGACTTTTCACCTATCAGGTATAAAAAACTTAAAAGCTAGAAATTCACAAATCAATCATTTCTTTCAATAAATTATTATTAAAGTTCTTTAATTCAAAATGTATTTCCTGTGCGTGTGGTCAAGAATTTACGACCCACCTTCTTTCCAAATTCGTCAATCATAATGTATACAATACCTTCACAAACATGGCATAAAACGACTGCTTATATTTTTTTTGCTTCAAAAGGCTTAAGTAGGCGCATAGATGTCGAGGAATATTTTTTAAAATAAATTGTATAATGTAGGTAACTTATCATTCAGATAATTAACCCATTACCTACTCTGTGGTCAGGAATTCTAATAAATTCACCGACAAAGTTTAAGAATTTCTTCAAAAGTAGGTAGGTACCACCTAGCCTACCTTTAAGAACATCGACAACTTGATGGATCTCTGGAATTTGTGTTCTTTTCGATTCTTATGAATTTAATTAGGTAGAGGTAGGTACATACATGGTCTTTTTGAATTTGATTGATCTCTATTTGATATGCGGATCACAACTAAGCCGAAACACACACACAAAGTCATTAAAACAAAAAAACAAAAAAAACAAACAAAACAGAAACAAACGCATGCGGTTTGTTATTAAATTTAAGTCAAACAACAAGTTAAAAAAAAAGTATCTTTTTTTTTGTTTTGAAACAGACTCCACGAAAAACCGCATAATTCCTCAAAAAGAGGCTCGTTCGTTCAAGGAGTGATTATTGGATCTGAATGAATCATCATCATGAATAATATTGGGATTGGGAAGAAGAAGCTGAGCAGAGAGCAGGGCTATACTCTGTGACTTTGATGAATTTTGTTAAAAAATAGTTTTAAAAAGAATTTCGCGATACAAAAATTAAATATTCATCTCAGATACACACTGTTTGAATCGATTTTTCGTTTCATGGTGTAGATATGTGCACAAAATGAATTAGCCACATTGACTCCACGAAGGGTAAATTTATTTAATTTTGTTTTTGTGTCATTTTAGGAAGAATTATTTGAAAAAAAAAAAAACGTGTGCTAGGTTGTGCTCAGTTTGTGCTGCAAAGTGCCGAAAATATTCGCATATTTGCAGCTTTTACAGCCAAAAACTTATTTTGCGAAGCGTGAAGTTTGTATCGCAATTTTTAATTTTCAAAAATTTTGTTTGAAATTTATTTTTGGAAGATCGAAAATTGTGATGCTATCTTCACACAAAAGAGCTTCGCAATACATATTTGCGTTTGATCGGAAAAGTTGCAAAAATGCGAATTTTTTTACCTCTTGGGTTTTTAGTATCACTTTTGAGCACAAAAAAGCACAACTTTATGTTTTTAGAAAAACTTAATTTTTAACAAAATTCCATCCGTTTAATTGGAGAATTTTCGATTTTAAAAACATATTTACTGCACAACGCAGCACAAGTTGAGCGCAATTATATAGAAAAACGTTTTTTTTTTTTTTGAAAATCGAAAATGGCGGTGCTATTTTCACGCTTAAAAAAATGGGTAGTCCCTAAAAAACCGTATGCTTAATACGATTTTTTCTTAAATACGGCACATGGCAGCCCAAGTTGGGCACCTCGCAGCACAAGCAAGTTTTTTTTACGAAAATCAAAAATAGCAGTGCTAACCACTTCAGGTACATAAAAAAGTGCATCCCTAATTGGATATTAAGATGATAAGGAAGACTAAAAAGCTAGAGGTACGAAATCTTCTGTATTAATTACTTAGTGGAAAAAATCATTGGATCACCAAAATTAGGGATTGAAGTCGAAATAAAAGAAAATTTACTTTTTTTATTTTCAATTCTCTCAAAAACCCCGTGATTCACTTTAAGTGTGACAAAAAGCTAGAGCGTGTAGGTTGAGTTGAGACAAGAAAAAAAATGAGGAGGGGGTCTATTTATTTCCGTTTAGGCGGGAGGGGCGATTTTTTGAAAAATCGACTTAAAATGGAAAAATAATAATTAATAAACAATGGCAACACTAACGCAATATCATGCTATACTTTTTTCCAAAGCCAGAGGTCCATTTTTTGATTCAAATAGTTTGGGAAAATAATTTTAAAATGATTTTCAAATTTAAAATTTTGAAAAAATAATGAAAAAAATTGTGTTCAAAATAGTTTTAAATATTCGATGATCTTATCAATTTCTAGTCAAACACTGAAAACTGGATGTCTAAAAGTCGTTTTCAGTTTTTTTCAAAATTTAGAAAACATTTTGACATCTAGTTTTTGTAATGTTTGACTTCAAATTGATTGTATTATTGAATACTAAACACAAATATACTACTTAATAACGAAAAATTTTGAACAAAATCAGTTTGAACACAATTTTTTTTTTTTTTTTCAATAATTTAAGTTTGAAAATTAAAAACTTTGTTTATTTATGATTTTTTTTTCTATTTCAAATCGTTTTTAGAAATTTGAAAATGCTTTCTACCCAATTGTTACATGTTATGCAAAACAGCCTGTATACACAAAATTAATTTAAAAAAAAATCACTAAAAAACGCTTTAAAAAATAAAGGGGAAGGGAAAACTAATGTTTTATGGCTTACAATTACTGAAAATAAAAATAAATTAAAAATATTTTTGACTATTTTATGATTGATTTTATGAAATTGACTTTTTAATTTTTTTTTTATTTAAATTTAAAATATTAAAAATTCAAAAACAAGATATAATATTGTGTAATTTATTTTATGGCAGGCACTACAACTTTAATGGCAATTAAACATTTGTATAACTGTCAGATTTAGTGCATTAAGATATTATTTTAAAAAATTATTACACAATAAACATATTGACATATTCTAATGTTTTTAATTATTAGAAATATAATTTATTTGCATTAAGATATTATTAATCAATTAATTAATATATTTCAAATAATATTTCTTTTTGCTAATAATAATCAAATAATTTGTTCTGAGATAATAAATCAATGCGGTGTAATCATATATTAGCTGGTAAATGATCATAAAATCATAATTTACATTATTCATATGAGTGAATCTTAAAATGATGACATTTAGCGTTTTGTTGTTTGAAATCAAGAATAAAAGACAGACAGACAGATATTACAGGGTAGGGTTTTTTCAAAAAATTTTAAATTTAATAAAACAAAATAAATAAAACAAATATCGTTGGAGGGAAATTAATGGGAATTAAAGTAGAACATTTATAATAAAAGAGAAAATTATTGGAAGGATTAAGACAAAAATGGCGCTTTGTTTCTTAATTAACGATCTAAATTTTTATACAATTTTGCACAATCGTCAAAAAAAAACTATATGCGATGCGTTCAACAGCACGTAGGCTCAACACCTTATCACGTGTCTCACGTTCCTGCACGTTGTTCATCTATCACGAAAATTACATCCATGAAAGTGTACCTATTAAATAGTTCCAATCACTTCACCCTCTCTTATGCACATACATACATAATGCCATATTCGTACTTTGTAATTCCACTATATAACTTGTGCCAGCATCAAAACAACGCCATAAATGGTTGCTAAACATTTTTTTCAAAACTACCTATCTGTCATTAACAATTAAATGTTGTCATTTATGGTGTCTATGGCTATGATGTTTTTACAAATAAACTTAAACGCGTGTATGTGCCGCTCTTGGGAGTTTAAAATGTGAACAGAAAAAAAAAATAAATAAAACAATATTAACAATATTACAAACGTTAGTCAATTAAAATTAATTAAATTTACCAATTAAACCAATAAACAAAAGTCAATGCAGTTCTTTACAAAAAAAAAAAAATAAAAATAATAATAAAAGACACCAAAAGCATCAACTTACTTTTATTGAATTGAAACAAAACAAAAATAAATTGGTAATAAAAAAAAAAAAATGAAGACAAATATTTACAGTAAAATGTCACACTGTTAAAGAATTGTTCCAGTTTATTTGATCAAATTAAGCGTTTTTTTTAATGTTCAAGTTCAAGTTAAAAGTTAATTTTATTTTCAAAAAAAAAAATAACAATAAAAACATTTTTTTTCAAAAAAAAAAAAAAAAAAAAAAAAAAAAACTTTAGCACTCAGACAAATGTGTCGAAAAGGAAGAGTTCTTTTTTTTGTTATTTTGATTGATCGGAACTGACCCGAACATGAACAATGAATCAGTAAATAAATTTGTTTTGAGTGCATCCGCACATCTAAGGCATCAGCATAGAATTTTAGCAACCTCTGGCTGGCTACTTAAAAGATAAAAGTGATGCCAATTTAAAAAAAAAAAAAAAAAAAAAAAAAAAACAATACAAAAAACTTGGCTAAGCATCAAATGGACGTCGAACTAAGTGACAAAAACTTACTGTCAAGTCAATATACTTTTAGTACTTTTCACACAGATGTTCGATTTGCAATTAAAGGGTAAACAAATGTAGTGCTAAAATGTTGGTGCAGCCAAAGCAGATGGTTAATTGGGATTTCGTGGCAATATAAATAATAAACGCGGACATTTTTATACAGTTGTTTTTTTTTTTTTTTTTGTAATTTAGCAGCAAAACAAATGATTTTCAATATGTTAACCATGTTTTTCTTAAAAAAAAATCAAACAAAGTAACGGTTGGTGCATATATCTATCTGTTTTAAGTGGCGCCCGATATATGTTTGTACATGTATGTACAGTTCATAGCTTGGTATAGACCTGGAAAATTTTCCACACAAAAATTTAGATACCGAAATGATGTCTGTCTTTTTTTAAACTCGACTCACACAGCCTAAACCACTTGAATAAATGTTCTTAAATGTGACTTATAGGCACCAGTATATGATATCTTAAAGAGCATCACAGAACAAAATATTTTGAATATTTAAATTCGGATTCTGTACTGATGTAGGTACAGAAACTCACAAACTGTCTAATTTTGAAGAACGTGGAGGAAATTCCCTTAAAAATGTCAATAAATCCGTCTTGGATTATTATTTTACCAAAATCTATTGCTCTCATGAAAAAAAAAGTAGGTATCGTTTGTGTAAAATTCTATACAATTTTAATTTCACTTACATTTTTCCTAAAAAATCTATTAAACAATTAATTTACAAAAATCTCAAATTAATCCCTTTCATACCAATCCCACAAAAACAAAGGCATTTTTGTTCAAATTAAAGGTATTTTTTAGGAAATGTTTAGCATATAAAAATGAAGATCTCCACCAAAATTAAGCTTTGTCATAATTTTTTCAAACATAAATCTTGCATACATGTTTATAATGTTTATGTATATTCACTCCAATTAAAGAATGAGAATCTGATGAATGAGCTACGAAAGTGAGTCAGACTTATTTTTGATTCCTTTCTTAATTATTTCTCTCATATAGTAAAAAATGTCAAAACTACGTCTGACTCCCTCCACTGTTTTTTCATCAAATTCTTTAGTTGGAGAAAAGTGAAAATAACATTCAAATGCGAAAAACTAATTTGGAATTTTTGGAAGAAAGTCGTCAGTATGATATTCGAACTCGAGCTTTAATCAAACTTAACATTGTGATGATAGGCAGGACAAACAAAGTCTGTCGGTAGATTCGGCTACAGCCTTAATTGACTAAAAACAACGGTACCAGGCATATATTTTTTTCTCTGCATTTTTGGAAAATCGTATTTTTCTCAAAAATGGATCCACAGATTTTTCTTAAAAAAAAAAAAAAAAAACAATTAATTTTAAAAGGTATACTTTTTGGTGAAACGGAATACCTCCCATAGAACCATATTTTTTTTATTTTTGCTTTGCTTAAAAACGGATCAGCTGAATTTGTATTTTTTTCTTAATTATAATAACATCGTGTACCAAAATTTACAAAAGAAAATGTTTATTAGCTTATTAAAAAAAGTTTAAATTTTTTTTGAAAACTTAATATGTATGTACCTCGAAAACTACATATTCGATCTTTATTAAACTTGGTACCAAGCGGTTTCTTAATTATGTAAGTATTTAGAATATTTTAAACAAAAATTATTCTTAAAGTCAAAATGGAGGGTTGGTACCTGACATAAATATGTATTATGTTCAAAAACCGTTAAAGAAAATCTTATTTTTTTCAAAAACGACCACAAATTAAAAAAAAAAAACATTTTTTTTTTTAATATTTCAATTTTTTTTTTGAAAATTCGATATTTCCAAAAGCAGGGTGAATAATTTGTTTCGACATTGAGTTTTTAATTCAACATAAGTACATATAATAATAGTAATTCAATATAAGCATAAGTACTAAAAACTGGCATGCCATTTTTTTTTCTTAAAAATGTTTAGATACCAAATTTTATAAATACAATTTTTTTTTTTTTAACTCTACTCCAACAATTTTTAAATTTTTTTTCTCATAAATTAAGATTTAAAAAAAAAAAATCGGAAGTTCTTTTCAGTAATTTTTTTTCTTATTATGTTTGATTTTTAACAATTTTTCAGTCGTTGTTTAAATTTTTTTTTTTAATCCAAAAACAATTTTTTTGGAAATTTACTTAAATTTTAATTTTAATTTAATTTAAATTTAAGATTTTCAAAAACATTCATTATAAAAAAAATTTTCAAAATCAGTTGAACCATTCTAAAACCATTTTTTGAAAAAAAAAAAAAAAAAAAAATTTAATAACCCAGTGGTCATCAGTTAGAGCCATTTTTTTTTAACCGAAACAGGGCTTTTCCGGTATTTCAGAAAAAGTATTTGAGAACAAAATTAAAATGGCAGGTTCTAAAAAAAAATTTAAGAAAAGTTTTGGGGTTAAATAAAATCGACCTATCCTTTTAGGCTGGTAGTCCAACAAATATAGACAAACAGACAGACTGACGGACGGACGTAATTTTGAGATCCACTATTTTCGCCTTTTTTATTATCAAATTCATATCGAGTTAAAACTTGCCATTTATCAAAATCTCGAGTTTTGTGATCGTTTTTTTTTCACAAAGACGAGTGGTCCTTCCCCACTTTACGTTTATTGAAAACATGTGGCGGTGATCGTCAAAGAAAGACACCTCCTTTGACTGAAAATCTTAATCCATCCTTGACACCTTTAGATAAGGAACATTGGAAATAAACGGCAAAGTAAGAGCGATAAAGATTAAATTTTCAAAGGGATATCAAATATTATCAGTTGCTTGACTCTAATTTTATCACTTTTAACATTATAGGTATCATTTGAATTGCTTTTGATAGTTTGAAGTTTGGCAACCTCATTTGTGGTCATAATGTTTTCCATAAATTTATATTTTTGTTTAATTTAATTTAATTATGAATTGTGAGTGTATATTGATAACAATAACAACAAGAATAATATTAACACACATTATTGTTGAATAACTTCCTACGTTTTTAAATTTAATCTAGTTTTTTTTTTTTTTTTTTTTTTTTAAGTAGATACGCTTTCTTGTGAAATTCCACAACAGTTGGCAAATTAAAAAAAAAAAAAAAAGTTTAATTGACGACATTTTACTTACAAAACTAAAAACATACAACAGACAAAGTGATATAAAATAAAATAACAAAAAAAAAACTTTTGAGTGTCACTGTTGTTTGCCGATCAAGTCGTATCGTGTCAATGGTTGATAATAATTTACGTCGACTCATTGACTTTACTTTGACGTCATTGCAAGAGATTCTCATCGGTTTTATCGGCAGACTTTGAAGCAAGTGCGCTACAAATCACATGTACAAACATTATTGTAGATAAAAAGTAGGTATAGAGGTACAAATTCTGCCGTGTAATATAGTTTTGCAATATGGATTTGTCATAATAATTTTCATTCATTGAGAGATTTTTTTTTTTTTTGTTCAACATTTTGTTTTTTCTTTTATTTTGAAATGATGACTCGGATTTGTGTACAGAATTTACTTGTCTGATTTGTGCACCACAAGCACAACCGCACAATGAATGGTGCGAGTTAATGCGTGTTTGTATATATTTTTTTTTTTTTTTTTTCTTAAAAAATACAAATCATTTCGCAATGTATTGCAATGTGACGCATATTAAGTCGATTAGTAAGCAAAGCGATGGCGTCTTAGATATGACAGCACAGACAGTTGGCTTCTTAGGGGATTTCTTGGTTTTTGTTTTGCCAATTTATCGACATACCTAATGGTTTTGTTTTTGTTTTTTTTTTTTTTTTTGAGAAAATTCGTTCGAATTAAATGTGTGACACAGATTCTACTCATTATTTTATAAATGATTCACATAATATTAAAAATTACTAAACAGAACTTAAAATAGATGCAAATTAAAAAAAAAAAAAAAAACATTAAATTGTTATTTGTCCAAACACCTAAAATGGCCAAAAACTACATCCAAGTATGGCATTTCATTATCACTAAAAGCCTTAAATTCGGGAGTTAAGAAATGAGAAAGTAAACCGTCGAAAATTGGAGCTTTAATTTGTGAAATAACTAAAACAACGTAAATGTTCACTATGGCGTATGTGGAATTATTTTTGCTCTTTAATCATGATAAAGGGTGAGATGTTTTCGTAGGAAAACATTTTGCGATTTCATTATCAGATTAGATATGTGCATTCTGCATGCGTATGTATCTACGAATCAGTATGCTCATTCGTAGATTTACATACAACCTTTTCGAATGAATGGATTTGCTTCAAACCTGGTAAAAACCATTCGTATGTATTACACGAGGTATTACCGATAAGCAAAACGATTTGAAATCACAAATGTTTGACACCCTGGGCTTATGGGATATTACATAAAATCTCCGAATCGATCTTAAAGCAAGGTTTGACTTATAAAATTACAAAAAATATTTGAAATATTGCATACTTAATTCCTATTTTATTAATTTTATTTGTTTTATTTTTTTTTTGCATTTTTGCATTTTTGTATTGACTGTTGTTGCCTCCCTTAAGGGTTAAAAGTATCCCGCTTCTATATCCAACTCTACTCTTCCTCTTATCTTCCTCTCACTCTCTCTCTCTCTCTCACTCTCTATCTCTCTCTCTCACTCTCTGTCCCTATCCCTTCTCACCTCCTTCAGTTCCTTTGTCCACTCTTCTCCTTTCCCTTCCTCGTCCATTATTTGATTTCACTCATTTTTCCCTTCATCTCCGCCTGATCTGCATCTTTATATCACGTCTCTTGTTCACCCTCATATATTCTGAACATTATCTATGCTGCTCGTTTCCAGTACCATCTTTCTTTAACCTCATTTCCTAGTCTCCTTGCTTTTTCTGTCTTCCGTCGTGCCTTTTAAATATTGCGGTATCTCCTCTGTCATTACTTCTCTATGTATCCTGTTGTATTATTGCTTTATTAGTTCCCGTCTTTCTTTCTCTAGCTCTCTTCAGTCTTCGCTTTTCACTCTCTTGTATCCAGTTAGTTTATTTTTTTTTATTTTATTTATTTTATTTATTTTATTTATTTTATTTATTTTATTTATTTTATTTATTTTATTTATTTTATTTATTTTATTTATTTTATTTAATTTATTTATTTTATTTATTTTATTTATTTTATTTATTTTATTTATTTTATTTATTTTATTTATTTTATTTATTTTATTTATTTTATTTATTTTATTTATTTTATTTATTTTATTTATTTTATTTATTTTATTTATTTTATTTATTTTATTTATTTTATTTATTTTATTTATTTTATTTATTTTATTTATTTTATTTATTTTATTTATTTTATTTATTTTATTTATTTTATTTATTTTATTTATTTTATTTATTTTATATATTTTATTTATTTTATTTATTTTATTTATTTTATTTATTTTATTTATTTTATTTATTTTATTTATTTTATTTATTTTATTTATTTTATTTATTTTATTTAATTTATTTATTTTATTTATTTTATTTATTTTATTTATTTTATTTATTTTATTTATTTTATTTATTTTATTTATTTTATTTATTTTATTTATTTTATTTATTTTATTTATTTTATTTATTTTATTTATTTTATTTATTTTATTTATTTTATTTATTTTATTTATTTTATTTATTTTATTTATTTTATTTATTTTATTTATTTTATTTATTTTATTTATTTTATTTATTTTATTTATTTTATTTATTTTATTTATTTTATTTATTTTATTTATTTTATTTATTTTATTTATTTTATTTATTTTATTTATTTTATATATTTTATTTATTTTATTTATTTTATTTATTTTATTTATTTTATTTATTTTATTTATTTTATAAGATATAACTGTTTTTCTTTGTGTCAATAAACCTTACACAAATTTTAAAGCCTTATTCAAAACAATTAAAGTTTTTTTTTTCACAAGAAAATAATTCATAATTATGTTGCTTTTTGCAGCACTGTGTTATATTGTTCATTCGTATAATTCTACATACCTTAAACAAAATTACATTTTTGGTAAGTAACATACTTAATAGATATCTCAAAATTAATTTATTTCTTTTAAAATCAAATGAATAGGTTTATGTAGGATCACACTGAAGTTTTAAAGTCTGAATTTAAAACTTCAGTGTGATCCTACATAAAAGCAAGTTCGCGTGACATAGTCGTGCATGTTATTTTATATTTTACATAATCCTTAAAAATAACAAAACTAAGTAAATCAATAAACCTACACTTTCCTTTGTGAAGCACTCATATCCATCAATGTTGCTTGCACAGCACATGTGTAAAAACAAATCTGAACAAATACGGCTACCTTGAGGTGTTCCACTTCATGTGCTCCTCCACTTTTGTACCTGCACTTAAGTTATTATTTTTTTCTTCAAGTTTCATCACGATAATATTTCATCAGAGCAAATCACTTCAATATGGGACGTGAACAAATCACTTCTATAGCACTCTCAAGAAAAAATAAAAACTCCTTCCTCCTTGTATTGTAACAGAAGCAATAAACCCCTTCAGGGGAAGAGAGAGATCACTTCAACATTGAGTAAAGAGAGCCCACCAGCAACAATATAACACACACAAAACTAATGGTTCTTGAATTAGTGCCACTTTAATTAATTCAATTTGAAGAATTTATTCATGATGAAAGTCCTTTATGCCATTTGGAATATTAATTAAGAGACCATTGAATGATTTTTTTTTTGTTGTATGCTACATGCTGTGGCAGACAGATTGTGGACAACTATACTACAACACTTGATTTTTCCCACACACTCATCATACAAAAAAAAAAAAAAATAGTGTGGATAAAGGGACCAAGAGTGGGATTTTTGTCGAAAAATATCGAAAAACTCTTGAAGATTATTTAACTTCTTTTTTTGTTTTTTTTTGGTTGGGATTTTTTCAATAACACACTCGTGACCATTTAGCAAAGATACAAATTGGACCCTGGATGTTAATAGATGCTTGAATTTTTGAAACTTACATATTTAAATATGTCAATTCATATAAGCTCTTGATGGGTGCTTGATGACTAAGTCAAACTGGGAAGGAGCATAAATATGAGCTGATGGTTGTCGAAAGTGGACAAATGTGATTGTAATTCAACTATAAAATGGTTAAAGCTTCAGAAATTTTTAATTTAAATGTTTTGTCATATCCAAATAAAGATCGAGCATTTGTCATAATTAATAACTGAAACAATCATCCATTTCTATTACCTTTCGTACCAAAAAAGGCTTCGTGAAATAACTCCCCAATGAAATAACCCCCCAATTTCCAAAAATAAAGTAACTCCTCAAAAGGTTTTGTTTTAAGTCCCCAAATTCAAAGATGAAATAAATCTTCAACAGCGCATGAAATAAATCCCCAAACAAAAAATGAAATAAGTCCCAAAATATAAAAATAACAAAACTACGGCTTATGTACAGTGAGCCGAAGCTTAAACAGTGGTGAGGTATGTATGGGGGGGATTTGGGGTAGTTGCGAGATTGGGTGTATGCAAAGTTTTTTTTGAATTTAAAGAATCTGGATTAAGAGAAACTATGAATTTATCCTAAATATCCAATATCAATAGCTGTTTTCTATACATGTTACCGTAAAAAGCCGAAATAATGAAATTCTAGAATTTACCGAAAAACCCCACCTCACTGTTTATTCAAAGTTTCTTTAAATCCAGATTCTTTAAATGCAAAAGATACTTTGCATACATCCAACCTCGCAACTATCCCAAATCCTATAGTGGGCCAAGCAGGGGGGTTGTAGGGGGCAGAATGCCCCCCATATATACCTCACTGTATATAAGCCGTAATTCTGTTATTTCTTCAAAGAAATAAGTACCCAAATTTGGGGATTTATTTCATAGTTTTATTTGGGGACTTATTTGATCATGAAATGATCCCCTTTTTTAAAATTAAATAAGTCTCCAAAAATCGATGAAACAAATCGCCAATTTTGGAGAGTTTTTTCATATGAAAAAACTCCCGATTTCCGTATAAATTTTGGGGATTAATTTCATTTTTTTTTTTTAAGGAAGTTATTTAATTGGAGAGTTATTTCACGGATCCCCCAAAAACTATAGTGATATTAAAAGCTTGTTAAATGTTGATATAGTAGAGATACTCTTAAAATTGTGTTCTGTGAGAAAGCTTTCTGGTTGTACTTATTTTTTAACCCACTCGAAAACTAAATTTATCCCAAATTGGTTTGAATTGGATTTCATTTTAAAGTCGAATCAAAATTTCTAACCAAATAAGTTTTTTAAAGAAATAAAAACTCTAGCCCCCCGAATTCGAGGGCCCAAATTTATAGAAGTTGAATCTCAAACTGAGATTTACATAGAAGTTCTAACGCGTTAGAGCTCGGTGAAGAAATGAGTTAGAACTCAACCGAGTGTTAATTTTGTCGATAAATCGAGTCTTACGGGATAGAACTTTGTCAAGAATTTTTTTTGTTTAAGCCGGTCTTACGGCAAGAGGTTTCTAACTGCACACCCATGATCGCTTTCGAGAAAACTAAATCGGGATATTTCATGTTATATGTACATACAACTTTTGTAATAACATTTTAATCGAAAAGTGTTCATGGTTTACCTAAAATTTATTGTCTAGAATTGTGCAGTGAAATAACTTTACGGGAATTAACTTCACATGGGAAATAACTTTACCTAACTTTTGTAATAACATTTTAATCGAAAAGTGTTCACGGTTTACCTAAATTATATTATTGTCTAGAATTGTGCAGGGAAATAACTTCACGGGAATTAACTTCACATGGGAAATAACTTTACCTAACGTGGGAAATAACTTAAGTTCTTTTTAGTGAAGTAATTTCTCACCTTTTCGTGGGAAAAAACTTCACCCGGTGGCCCCGGCGCAGCGGAAGTAGTGCTTGACTGCTAACCTGGATGTGTGGGTTCGAGCCCCAGTCTAGGCAGCATTCTTTTCTATATTCCCTCAACTGAACGCCACCCCTGGGATTTAATGAGATGATCAAAACCTTATTTCTCAGTCCACTGTGCCAACAAAAATCTATCCTATTCTTCTATTCCTTCTAACATTGCCTAATTTATAAGACCCTAGGTCTTACTGGCATATAGTATATATAGTATAGTGTAGTTTTTTTTTTTTTTTTTTAAGTTGAGTTATTTCCCACTTTTGGTGAAGTTATTTCTCATGTGAAGTTAATTCCCGTGAAGTTATTTCCCAGCACCGTTTAGAATTGTTAAGAATTAATAAATTTATTTAATAGTTACTCAGTAATTCAAGTTCAAAAATATCGATAGAACTTTTGTTGCTCAGCGAGAAGGCACTTGGACCTGGACGTAGGACAACGAGGTTCTATTGGCTGATAGAACCTTGGATCACGATTTACCTATAAATTTTCATCACACTTGATTCTGGTAAATGGTAATGTGATGCTTTGGAGCAAGCAACCTAAAAAGGTTCTATCTACGAGATTATTTATTTTTCCTAAGTACCTACGCAAGGTTCTATCCGGCTGGTTAGAACTTTGTGAACTTAAGATCGAAATAAATATTTGTGCAGATAGAACTCTATTTTCTGCTTTTTCTTCCATCATTATTTCCAAAACCGTATGAGATAGAGAGATGCGGATAGCGGCAATCGAAAGAGCATAGGCATTTTAGTATGATTGAATGTATAACTCAATTTTGTCAAAAATGCCAGTTAAAACCTCCTTGTCCTAACGTCGCGTTATAATGGCTAAAAAATGATCGAAATTATGAAATTTTGTCAGTCGTATTTAAGGCCAACATTTCTTCCCATATCCGTTTCTATATAAAAATGTAAACATTCGTTTCTCTTCGTTTTGTTAATTTTAATATACATATGGTTTGTGCATTCTGTAACAATTTCCTTGTAAACTTCATGTCAAGAGACATTCCTTAAGCCTACAGCATGATACTGCTGTCACATTCCTGCATGAAATACTTCAATACAAAATAAAACTAAACATGAACTTGTCAACTAGCAACAGCTATAGAGGTTAGGTAGGTTGCTACTTTCAACATTAAACAACAACAACAAAAAGAACACCCTGCGCTTATCTATGCAAGTTTAGCATATCTCTCTCGCAAATATAAAGCTAATTTAATCACCGTGCACTGTTGCTGTCATTTCTGTGCCCGTAGGTCAAAGTCTTTTGTATAAAAATGAAAACAACTCCAATAGCAGATTAATCAGCTGAAGCGAAAATATAATAAAAAAAAAAAAAAAGAATTTTATTTTTATATACAAAAAAAAAATGTGTATGAAAAATAAAAAAAAATATAATTCATAATTAATTGCAGCCAGAGTAGTGAGATCTATCGCCACATGCAAATTGCGATAATGTGACAGATATCAAGTGTCACGGCACCAAACATTAAAACAGATATACACACATGAGAGTGCATTGAGTGTAAAGTGTAACATAAGGCAAATGGGGCACACAACACTCTGGCTACACTATATACTGTTACTGGCACTCATAAAGCCTAGTGACCAGAATTATATGTAGGTAGGTATATTGGATAATTTTATATCGTAAATAACTGCAACTATACTCCCGTCGCGTCTGGGAGCATATGGTTGCTGATGGTCTGGTCACTGGTCAATGCCCACAAGAGCAAGTGTAGGTATTATCATCAAGTGGCAGCTGCTACTCTACAAGTGCCACTGTTTATTATTGTTATGGTGCACCTATCAACTGGAATATTTTTTTAAATATTTTTTCTTTTTGTTATAAACGAAACAATTATCGTATATTATTAACTCTCAAGAGCAACAGCATATTCAGTGGCAACAAAAAAAAAATATTGACAGGATGATTAAGGAAATTGCGTGAAACTGAATTTAGGGCATCAGTATAAGAGCTTATGAGGAAACAAAAGTTAAATAAAAAAAAAAAAAAAAAAAACAATCCTATAAAGCATAGGAAAGTTAAACAAAAAATGGCAAAATTTGTAAGAGAAATTATTCAGACAAAGCTGAAGTTTAGAAATAGTGTGGGGCTTTGTTCTGTGTCTTAAGCTAATTTATTAAAACCCTGAAAATTTAATTTTTCTCGAAAACGACTCCCACGATTTTGGTTCGCAAATTTTATGGATGATATTTTTTAGAATATTAAGTTTTTCTAAAAACTTAAAGTCGTGCTGTTTTGTGCTTAAAATGATAGGTACTATGAACCTAAAAGACAAAAAAAAAAAAAGCATATTTGCAACTTTTACTGTAAAATTCAAATGTTGCGAAGAACCTAAGCGTGAAGGTGCTAACTTCACGCTAAGGTTCGATTTGCAAAAAAAAAAGTAGCTCGTGCCGTAAATGTTTTTCTTCAAATTCGCAAATTAGCAAAATTTTTCGAATGAAACAGTTTGGTGCTGCCAATATTGAAAAAATCGAAAATGACTGTGCTAACTTCACGCATCGCAAAATTAATTTTTGGTGCTAAAGGCTGCAAATATTATTCGAATATTTTGTTATCTCTTTGGCACTTTCTCAAATTGAGAAAAAAAACAGCACAAGTTTAATTATTTTGAATATCATATGTATATGGAAAAAAATTTCATTCGTAAAATTTTCGAATTAGCGAATTTGAACAATAAAACTATTGACGACACAACGTTGCACAAGTTAAGCACAATACAGCACAATTTCGCTTTCGACAACTTCATGCTTCAACAATTTTTGGCTTCACATTTCTTCGAAAAATGCCTATAGTTTTCGAGATATAGTATTGAAGGAAATTCCTATAATACTTGTATCGCCATTTTTCGTTGCTGTACACCATTAGGATAAATTATGACGTTCGTCATTTCAATCAACATTCAAAACATTCTCACTCAAATGTTCTTACCCAAAACAGATCTAATGATTTTGCAACAACCAAACAAATTGTAAGAAAATTGCAATTAAGATTTTTACCAAAAAAATCGCAATGCGGAAATAGGCTTTTGACGTTTTTTGAGAAAATATTTTTTAGTCTATTCTTCGTATAAAGCGAGAAACAGATTGAAACAGCAACAGCAACTTCAGCGGCCGCCATTAATTTAGAGCGAACGTATTTCAATTGTGCACCACAAATACGAACAGCAACAGCAACGTCAACGGCGCCGTTAGGCCTAAGTCCTAAATTTGCTGTTGCTGGTGTGGTACCACGAAGAAAATTCTTTGATTTGAAACGTCAAACAGACTGAAATGTAGGTGCTGTTGCTGGTGGCTGGCAATGTGTTTAAGAAATTTTTGCCAGCCAGCGCGCGTGCTGTTGACGGTGCTGGTGCTGGTTTAATCTGTTTCACGCATAACCATTTAATGCCCAGAGCGATATGTTGTTGTGTTTTTGTACTTTGATGCTTCTAAATCAAAAAAATATTGCATTTAAAGATTTTGAAAATATTTTTAAAATAAAAAAAAAACGTAAACAAACAAATTTAATTTTGGTTAATACTTTTGAGACTTTTTTGAAGATTTTGTCATGGGATTAAATTCTGTACTAATATTTTTGAAAAAAATACAAATGGTTAAAGTTTATAATATTAACTTTTCTTAGCAACCAACTTCACATTTACGAAAGTTTTAAGAAAGAAAAAAAGTCAATTTTATGTGGCTCACCCCAACGCATCCCTTTAAGAGTCCAAATACCAATCCATATTTATTTATCTACATATTCATATGCTTGATTTGAACAATTGACTTCGAAATGATGTAAGGAAAAGTTTTTTATTAAAAAATATAATAGACCATTATTAGGTATAGGTACCTACTTATTCTTTTTCATATAATTTAATTGAAACGATTTTCGGAATAAACTTAAATCTATTTAATTTTTTTTTTTAATTGAATAATATTTGACAACAAGTATAATTACCTCATTTAAAATCAATTGTTGTTTCTTTCAATTTCTGCTCCAAAGTAGGCATTAAAAATGTATCATTTAGAAATCCAATAAAAGCTAAAGCTTCATTAAATTCCTTTTTGATTCGAAATAAGTTCCGGTCAAATTTTATTTCAATAAAAAAATATAATTTTTATCCCGAACTCAAATCCAATAAAAGACATTACAAAATTATGTCAACAATCATCGCTATAGAGATTATTTTTCTTAATAAAAAAAGCCTTCTCATCATATCCAATAGAAGAATAGAAGAAGAAAAAAATAAACAAACAAAGAAAAAAGCTTCAGTTCTGTATAAATTGCCATTTGACCTTGTTTACTTCTTCTATTTCTTATAATTCTCCATTAAATTTTGTGTAAGTTTAGAATGTCTTCCCTTAAACACGACGACGTATCGAAGATATTATTTCAGAGGGTAAGTGATATACCAAAGGAACAAAACTTGATTATTTTCAAAAATACTTAAAAACGTTGATTTTTCTATTTTCGTTGGCCTGAAACTTTTTTATTATTCACAATATCGAAAAATGTCTTTAACACAAAGAATAGGAAATTTAATTTTAAATACTTTTGTATACTTAAACTTTTTTATAGGATTTACAGAAACCGAGATATTAAATAAAACCTAAAATCCAACATGGCGGCGATAAGTGCGAAAAATAAGGGTTATGATCTTCAGTAAGCTGCATATAAAATATTCATAAATAGACTGGACTAAAAAGCCAACCTTTCTACTCACCACCGCCCACCACTATACCTTCCTTGCGCTTGCCTTTATTTACGCCCCATGTTAGAGGAAATAGCTGTGTTTTTGAGTGCATTAGGTATATTTCCGTATTGTTGTTGCGTTCAACATGGACTTTTTTCAAACGAAGATAAAAATGCACTAAAAAACACAATTTTTAAATAATTTGTGTTAATCTAATGAAATTTTCAATGGTTTTTCATCCCGCTCGAGCCCCTATCAGGCTACGTGCCTCCACTCATACTATATTGATCAAGTATCTACTAAATTAAAATCCTATAAATCCATTTGGCATACGAAAATCAGCGTTCAAACAATAAGCACACTCATAACATTATGTTTCAATGGATGCCGCATGAATTATGCAAATTTCCAGCCATAACCGCGTTGTGTGTTATAAATTAATTCACTCATCTCAAGACTCTGGGGGACAGAAGCTAATGCAAATATCTCTCTTGACATTATGACACTCCTTAAACATTGGCATAGATCAGACTCAGACTGAACTAATTTGTCTCCAATAAAAGTTTAGAAGATCACGCGAAAGCCAATAATAAATTTATGTTTGTTTTACCAAATGCGGGGTTAAACAACACCCCAACGACTTAGATACATGTGTATTGTAGTTTCAATTCGACTACACTTCGAAGACGCAAAAATAAAATAGCTATGTTGACAAAATACTCAAATTTAGATTCAGCATTCCATTAACGACCGACGACGCACGGGTAGAGTGTTGTCTTCGACAGCGGCACTCGATATCAGCGACTATAGTGAAGTGATAGAGTCAGTTTTATGGTTATTTAATGGCCCCTTAATCTCGTGATTATGTAGAAATTAATTAAAAGAAAAAAAAATGAAAGAAGAAAAAAAGAAATAAAACCAAATCTCTACGAGAAATCAAGTTTGGTTAGATTTTATGGGTATTTCCGTAGACAAAACGGAGGAGCCCGCCAGTCTTAAAACCACAAAACCACCTGTCACGTGGACGTGGTCCGTTGCGGTGATGGTGGCTGTTAGTGAGGCCGGCGCGGCGGCGGCGGGCGATTGGGAATATTATTCGTGAGTGGAAATTGAATCTCTCAGATGCCCGGAAGTTAGTATATTCTCTCTTTTGCAGGATGTTGTTTTGTCGTCGAAATACCAGTGTACCTGTATGTTTTGTTTATTTGGTTCTATTTGTAAACCCATTCAAAAGGCTTTTGTTCTTGAGAAGAAAAAAAAATAGGTTGTCCTTCCCCCGATTGGACCTTTTGCGCAAGTAAACAAAAACACTGAAGACAAAGGAGCAGACAGCCGGCGTTTGAGGCTAATCACTTTATTAACGAGATGAATGGTGACGACCGACGACGACGACGACGACAACATACACAACGAACGAGACGGTTTATGGTGGCGCTGGCTGATGGAATTGAGAGGTAGCGAGAGATGTGTGTTATCAAAAATGAGTGAAAGGTGTTGTGCTGTATGCAAACAACAACGCAACGTCACACTGTTGGCATGTTATATCGTTGGTGGAACTGGATGGGAATGACATGCAGTTGGCAATATTGGTGGCGCCAGAACCAAACGCGCCTACCTGTGCGGTGCCACTGGCAGACTTACATGTTGAAGAAGCGTATTGTGCGAAGATAATGTGCGAATGCGGATTTACCTGTACATAAATTGTAGGGCATTTTTTTTTTATTTTTTGTAATAATAATTGTCTTTTGGTGAATTTTTATTGCATCGTCGACGGCGGCGCGGCGATGCTAAGAGAGGTGTTTTTTTTTCACTTAAGAAGACGTCACTTCGTCAGAGGTGAATGATGCTTGGCGCCAGTAGTTTATGACTAAGGTAATTCAATTCATTGAGATCTTTTGTGTTTGATATTATTCTTGAGTCAATGCGGAGGTAAGTTAAAGAAAATTATTAAACAGAAATGATGCCATGAAATAAGGACCAGTGAAATGCAGTCGTCTAAAGGTATATTATAGAATTTTGAGAGGGCAATGAAGTTAGTTCATACCAGTGGCGGATACAAAGTGGGGGGGGGGGGGGGGGAGTGTCTAAAATTCCTCTAGAGCCGATTATCAAACAAAACAATGGTATTGACAAAATTTGAAACTCTAGGTATAATAATCTTAAAATATAACTGTAAATACAACCCATAAGATGTTAGGGTTTAATTTCAAAAATATTTAAATAAAATGTTAGTTGCCACAAAGTGATGGTTTTGAAGCTTTTGGATTAACGAGAGATGGATATATTGCTCAATAAGGAGCTCTATTGAACGAAAGATTTGACTTCATTCACTTGACTTAAGGCTTAACTACATTCAAGACTGTTTGCAAAAAAAGTGAGCGAAAAACAAAAACGCGTGCTCTAAAGATGTCTGCGTACGAAAAAATATTAATACAATCTGAAATGTCCAGATCAAACCCAATTTTCGTACACTTTTTCGCACACAGGCATCTTAAGCGCATGAAATGAAAATAAATTTTTTGCAAAAAGCCTTGAATGTAATTAAGCCTTAAAAGTGCAAAAGTTAAACACAAAAACATGCGCTCGAGATTTTAGTGTGTGCTGAGTGGGAAAAAACACATGAAAATTGTGTTTGATATGTCATGTCGGATAATTTTGACAAATGAAACACGACGTTCTCGCAGACAAGCATCTCGAAGGTATATGTTTTTCACTTTTCCACTTTTTGCCACTTTATTTAAAAAAAAGTCGTCAAGCCTTATCTACTTTTATGTAAATACTTTTGTTTCTGTGGTCACAAGGTATTTTGTTCCCATAGTTCCACAAGGCATAATTTTATGTCTTGATTATCGATAGATCGTGAAATTTTTAGCTGCTTTGAAATGTCAAAACATACAGAGTACTTAAGTGCATAATGTCACCGGAAAATACTAAAATCGCCTCCAGTATCCAGTAAAGCAATAATCTAGAGAACAAAAATCTGAAAAGTAAAAATCTAGAACACAAAAATCTAATTGAAAAAATCTCGAAAAAAAATCTAGAATGCAAAATCTAGAAATTCAAAAATCTAAAAAAAAAATCTTGAATGCAAAAATCTAGAATTAATATAATGATTGTTGAGACAATATTTACAATGTTTTTTTACTATATTTACGGCGTATAAACAGTGAGGTATGCACGGAAGGCATGCTGCCCCATGCAACCGCCCTGCTTGGCCCACTTTAGGATTTGGGGTAGGTGCGAGGTTGGGTGTATGCAAAGTTTCTATTGCATTCAATAAATCTAGATTTAAAGAAAATTTGTTTAATATGTAATGTAAATATACATATGTATGTATAATGAGTTTTATTTGAGTTTAAACTAGTTAAATATGCAAAAAAAATCTAGAATTATTTTGTTTCAAGATTTTTTTTCGAGATATAGTATTTCGAGATTTTTGTTCGTTCTAGATTTATGTTCATTCGAGATTTTTGCATTCTAGGTTTAAAACATTGCTTTTTCGAGATATTTGTCATCCGAGATTTTTGTCGTTCGAGATTATGTCATTATCCCCATTTTTGCACCTTTTTCTCAAAATCTATTTATTGTATAAAAAATTCTGATAATCTAGGCCTAAACTATAACAATCAATATTTTTTTGGAAAACTGATATTTTTCGATAAATTTGTAAAAATTTAAACTTCACCCTCTATTACCCCCCCAAAAAATTGGTAGGTACTAATACTATGTACTTTTTGAAAATGCTAAAGAAACAAAAATAAAGCTCTTCATTGAAATTGAGCTTTATCAGCTATTCTAATCTAAGTATATGAATGTATGGGTAAACTATTCAGACGATTTCGACTAAACTTCATAGCCCCATAAGTTTGGGGGTTAAAAAGTCAATACATTAGGACCTTGGTAGTTCGAATGTTCGGTAATTCGAACACTCCACTTATTCGAAAAGCAATAAGTATCTTGTAATTCGAACACTTGCCAAAATTGGTGCTCTGTAATTCGAATTTGTAGGTCAAAAGCTTCGTGAACAGGACGCTGATAAATTTGTATTTACACGTCTTCTAGTTCAAATCACGCCAGGAAATGAATTTATTGAAAATGAAGAAATTCGAGACTGTGAATGAAAACAGTAAATTCAATTGGAAGATTTTTGCGACCTTTAGTCCAAATGCGTTTCGCCCAGGCACGACAGTTGGGCTCATCAGTTAGATGCTGTCGTACCTTTCTAAGACGCAATATTTTGGTCGATGGCTACCGACTCTTAATAAAATCTACAGCGCATACACACTGCAAATTGTATTATTCTAGGGGAACATGGTTACATTCTTGCACCTAGAAAATATGTTGTTGTTGTATACCCGTGGTCGCAAAAATCTTCCAATTGAATTTAATTCAATATAGTCCACTAAACAACAACAAAAATATTTTTCTTTTATTTTTGTTATTCCTCTTCTGAAAACAGTAAATGTTAAATGAAAACCTATGCAATGAAAATGTTTCAACTGACTCTGATAGCGCAGTAAAAATTCAACGACCCTAAAAAACTAGATATCAGTAGTGGCAAAGCTCTTTGAGATGTGAATCGACTAATGCACTATCTTGTGGAACAAAATATCGACTTAGAAACATGAAATCATAAAAAAAAAAACTATTACAAAAAAAATTAAGCAAACCACAATGTCAAATTTCTTTAAATAACTTTGATCAACCAGTTTACACCACTTTCTCGCCCGAAATATTGACTACGTAAAACGTATCCAGTAATTCGAACACCTCCGTGGTTCGAATTGGGTCGGTCTCTAATAGTTCGAATTACCGAGGTCCTATTGTATTAGTTTTATACATTTAAAGGCTATGAAATGTATTAAGGCAGATACATACACATATGTATGTATATGTTCTTCTTATTTACAAATTTCAATTTGCATAGAAAGTTTTTTTTTTTTAATGTCAAAAAACAACCTCAAACATATTCACTTTGTGTGACATTATTTGTTACACACAAACATCAAAATATAGATGCGTGGCCTCCAACTGTATTTGTCTCCATAATTCATTCAAAAGCCATAAAAATCCCAAATGAATTGCATTGAAAATTAAACAATTAACAGGTAAATACAATTATCTCTTAAAAATCATTCCACATTATCCACCATCCAAAAATAACAAAAGAAAAACACTAGTTTACTTTACAATAATAATTATTTTCTAATTTTAATTTCCAATGAAATAATATTATTTTAACAATCTGCCAAACTCAACACTACCAGAATGCCAAAAAAAAAAATTTATAAAATGTTGATTTTCCACTAAAAATTTAAGACCAATATAATTCGAAGTAATTGACACGATTGTTTATTTTTTCGAAGATCAGGCAAGTTCTCTATATAAATCTTAAATCTTATGCCTATTCCAAAAAAAAAAAAACATATATATTAGCCAGATGGGGGAAATTTATGCAAACTAAATTGCAGAAGAAACTGGATTTCGATTGAAAATGAAATGCAAGCATCTTGTATAGATTTTCCCTTATTTTTTACTCTATAAGAGGCGATACCTAATACGTGATTTAAGCGAAGATTAGTGACACATAAATCTGGGCTCATATTTCTAGAGTGTGCGACAACTCATTGGAATTTAGAAATGAATAAATGTCCGGTATGTAAATCGATTAATATAACTCGAGATTTGTTGTTTGAACATGTTTTTATAATTTACAAAGATTCTTCCATCAGATAGATATAGGTGAGGTAGATATAGAGAGGTATTAGAGATAGATTGATAGATAGATAATATCTGCTATGTGTATCTTTTGCATCGCATTTTAATTCGATGCGTGGGCAAAATGAAAATTCTATTTGCTCTTGATTCTTATTTGTATCTCTGGTATATTTTGATTTGACAGTTATAGGAGATTTCTCAATCTTGAATTAATTTACCTTTACCTAGTTTTCTTTTTATTTTATAGAAGATTGGACATTGAACAGTCTGCTTAGATTTATTTCGCATAAACATAATTTTAAAATCATTTTCACGGAATGTTTGTAGATTCAACTAAATAGAATCAATTAATTTATACTTTATACCAAGATTTTGTAAAAGAATTTCTCATTGAAATAGAGTGAGTAAAATGAAGAGATAAAACTAAAAAAAAAAACAATTTATTTGTGTTACTTAATTTAACTTTCAGAAAAAAAAAACAAATAATAACCACTTTAATCTAGATATGATATAAACACCAATACTCACGTCAGGGTGGCCCTTCTAAGGGTCATTGTTTAGTTTTAGCCACTCCCTCTCGCCCCCTTAATTCCCTCAAATTAACAATAAAAGTTTTTAAGCTGCTGGGGATGGGTTAAAGCGAAACATTAAGTTTTAAGTATAAATATCTTGAAAATTATTAAGTCTTTTTAAAAAAGTGTGAAGATTCAAAATTGAGTTAGCATTTCGTTTTTTTTTTTTTTTTTTAATTTATTGAAAACTAAGACAAATTTGTACATCTGATTTTCAGTATTTTTGATTAAAAATTGATAAGAACATTGAATATTAGAACAAAAACAGTTGCTTTTAACTATGTAAAATTTTGGAAAAATCAACTTAAAAAAAAATTCACAATGTTATGACTTTTCTTAAAAATTGTACTTTTAATCAAATTGATTTAAAATAAAAATAAAAGAATTAACTGTTTCTTTAAAAAAAAGCTAACTTACATCATTGTATGTGCTTTCCTTAATTTTTAATATATATATTTTTTTTTTTCATTTTAAGTCAATTTTTTCAGATGATCATTAGATTTTGTCAAAAAGTGCGCAAACATTACAACATCAATTCTTTATTTTAATTAACTTTTTCACATCAAATGTTGTGAAATCCCTTGCACACGTTTTTCTAAAAATCTAATGCACTTATAAAAAAAATGCTACATTCTGTTCTATGTAAAATTATAATAGGCTACAATTTGTCTTATCCTGTCTTAAAAAAAAAAAACAACGAGTTTTCAAGTAAATAAAGCTCGAACAAAATAAGGCATTGTAGAAATTTTTCAAAGCAGTCCTATTTTTCAGTTTTTTTTTTCTATCAAAAAATCGTTTCCGTGAGTTTTGCGAGCTTCAACCCAAAGCCATAATTCGTATTTTTACTTGCGATATATGCGATATATTTTTGGATTCGTAAAAAAAATCGAACTCGAGATTTAACGCTGTGGCTCCATTTGAGGCGATGGCAATTTTGAAATCAATGGCAATTTATTGCTCGGATCGGGTATTTCATGGCCAGGTAATTCTAGTTGTCAAAAACTTTACGCATAGAAATGGCGACAGCAACAGCTTAAATTTACGGTTTTTGATAATATAAATTTTTTATTCACTAATTTGTGGTCACTCCTATTCATATTTTCATTTTTTGTTTCAAAATGAAGGAGAAATTATTCAAAATCGTGGAGAAACCATTTTGTAAAAGACGAAACGTCAAAATTTATTGCCTGGTTGATAGAAATCAACAATTGACTTTAATCTTTCAGGCAATATTGCCATTGCCATTGCCAAAGTGTCTCCATTGTCAATATTTAAGGCAATGGCAATAAGGAAAGCAATTTATTGCCTCGAAGATTGCTAATGGAGACGCTGGGTAAATCAAACTTAACATTGCGGTGATATAGGGACACTACGAGTAGTAGGTTCTGAAATTCCGCCTGTCAGTCTGTATATCTGTATGACTGGCTGTACCGCCTCGATCTACCTACAGCCAAAACAATACTCAAGCGATTTTCTGCATCAGAATTGGTGGATAAGATTTTGAGGTGATTCCCTAAAGGGAAAATCGAATTTTTTTTAGCTTATAAAATAACGGTACCTACCTGTTACAACCGTTTTGAAAAAATTTATTTATCTCGAAAACGGCCTTAACAATTTTAATTAAACGTTTTGTGTGTACTAATGCGGGTATGGTCTGCATTTTTTTAAGGAAAATTTACTAAGAACCGTTATTACCGGTATCTGCCATATAACCGTTTTTTTCCTATTTTCGACTTTCTCGCTAACGGCTAAACCGATTGTGATCAAAATTTTTACTCTGAAGATCCTTTCAGGTCTAAGAAGGTATAATACTGCATACAAATATTTTCAAAAAAAAACATTTTTGGATTTAAAAAAAAAGTTAGAAATTTATTTTTTTGAAAACTGGTTGATGAATTTTTTTTAAATTATGGTTTCAGTTGTAAATTATTAAATTCTTAAAAATGACATATATGTAATTGTTTTTTTTTTTTTTTTAAGAAAACGGCTCTAACGATTTTTAAAATTTTTTCTGGATGCATTTATATTTTTTCCAAGAATGCTCTTCATTCTCAGATTAAAAGTACTGGTTTTGTCGATTTAAAGAATGTGTTTTATGCTTTCTTTTCATATATTCTTTAATTTATTTTATGAATAAATACATATATAATTATTATTATTAATTAAATGTACTTAAAATACACTCAATCTTTAAAATTCGAAGAAACTTTTACTACAAGAGCAAGTTATTGCGATCCAGTCATGCATTTTATTTTAGAAGGAAGTCCTCGCGAGATAGTAAAAAAACTTGTCCTTATCTGTGATTTTTTCTCTAAGAAATTTCCGAGGTCATAAATTCACAGCTCTGTAAATACAATATGAATATGAACGTTAAATAATGAAATACCATGCATTTCATTCACATAATTTTTTTTTTCAGCACGTACATACCTTCATCTTGCTTTTTGACATTGCATAAATCTTTTCAAATAATTAATTTTTGTTTATAAATAAGAACATGAAATATGTTCTTACAAAAAAACAACTTGACCTTTCAGACTATAATATTAAACTTAAATCGTTTCTTATCCACACACAAACCACACTCGAGGGTTGTAAAACTTTTATCAAAGAATCCAAAAAAAAACTATAAGGCGCAGCCACACACAGTATATTCTTAATCTTGAAGAATTGTGTACACTACCGCGCGCCTCTTCGCGACTTTGTTGCGGTGAAACAATCAAATGTGACAAACGATGACACATTCAAATTGAAACATCATCAAGCAGCTTGATTCTTTTTGTATTGCAATAAAAGATACCGCTCGAGATAAGATTATAAAGAACAAAACAACAACAAAAAAAAAAGAATTGTTTTATCCCGCGAGTTGATCTTTAGATGATCGTTGATCGTCTTTTAATAGGTGCCATTGCGTTTATAAATTATGTTTACGTGTGCATTGCGTCACACAGATTGATGGTTTTAAGTGTTTACTGAGATAAATTTGTTTTTGTTTTATTATTTTTTTTTTTTTGTATGGCGGGGGGGGGGGGGGGGGGGGACGCGGGTTTTATGTTGTTGGAATAAATAAAAGCGCGTATGATATCAAATTTAGATAAAATTTATGGATATAATTTGCAAATTTCGAAAATGAAACGATAGTGACGTTAATGCTGATAATGGTTCGAGTAATTTGTACCAAAAAAAAAAAAAATTTAAACAAAGAGAATAAAGATCCAAACGCAGTTTGCTTTGGTTTGAAGAATTTTGTTTTATTGTTTTACATACTTTTTTTTTTTTTTTTTTTTTTTTTTGCAAAATGGTAGGTAGTTGTGTCTATTATCGTTCAGATTTGATTCCAAAAAAAAAAAAAAAAAAAAAAAATATAGATTTTACTGACTGCTATAATATACCTATGATCTATTTTGATATTAGGGATAAGATTAACCCTCAATATTAAATGGGAGATCTAGAATAATTTAACACGATTGTAAGAAACTCTTACGGCCATATTTTTGACTTTCTTCAAAGCTGGTTTTACTGAAAAACTAGTTTTATAGATGCTTCAAATTTTACGTTTTTCAAAAACAATTACGGCCATATTTTTGGCTTTCTTCAAATCTAGTTTTGAGCTAAAACTGGTTCTATTCAGGTTTCGAGTTTTAACTTTTTAACTAATTTTTATTATTTTGACATCCAAATCAAAATATTCATACATATTTTGACATCTTAATCAAATCAATATTTTTTTTTGAAAAATTTAAAACTTGAAACCCCTATAGAACTAGTTTTTTAGTATAAAACTAGCTTTGAAGAAATTCAAAAATATGGCCGTTATTGATTTGATTCAAATGTCAAAATATGTATGTCTGAATATTTTGATTAAGATGTCAAAGTAATAACAATTTGTGAAAAAACTTAAAATTCGAAACCCATATAGAACTAGTTTTCCGTAAAACTAGCTTTGAAGAAAGTTAATAATATGGCCGTTAAGGTATTTGCCGGATCAATTAAAAATTACCCTTGACCAAAAAAGCCTTTGACATTAATTGATGACAATCACATTCAGAAAACCCAATTATCATGTCAGTGCCAAAGGCGCGCGTTGTCTGAATCTGGCCAGAACTTTCAGAAAAAGATTGATATTAGATTTGAGTATCATCAAGTTAGTAATTTTACGAAATTTCTGCGGCGAGAAATTGAACAAGTATTATCTGCAACCAAATTTGGTAATCGTATGATGACACAGAAGAGTAGCAGGAAAAAACCGGCAGAAATGAAACATTAATTTAATATTATAAAAATAACAGATGGTTGAAATATGATCGATCTACCCCAAAAAATAAAAAAAAACACAAGGTTCGATCTTTTTTATGCTAAGGTGGTGCTTACTGTTTTTTGTTTGATTTCAAAGAAGTTGTTTATTTGTTATGTTTATATTTATTATCAAGGTTAAAATGACATTTATAAGGATTTTTGGAAAGGTTTCGTGAAAAAATGAGACCACAGCTGAGGCGATCATGAAACCGGACTGCAAGTTCAAGTGGAAGTAATAATAAATAATGGAACAACTGTGTGCGATAAAACAGGGAAGTATACATTTTTTTATGTATACAATGACGTAGGTACAGGAAGTGTTCTTTTAAATATTAAAAAAAAAAAAAATCGATTGCAAAATTTTTATTTACAAAATATATCTGAAGTCGGTCATTATCTCTTTAAGATGTTTGAAATCGATTGCAGAATTTCACGTTTTTTAAAGTTTGAAGACCGTTTTCGGCAACAGTATAGTTTGTATTACTTTTTTTTTTGTTGGTACTTATATTTCAAGAGCTTCTCATAATAAGTCAAAAAAGCCAACGTTCTTGTAGTAGCCGTGGCGTGATGGTTAGTGCGATGGACTGTCATGCCGGAGGTCTAAGGTTCGATCTCCAGCCTCACCACCTATTTATTTAAAAGAAAAAACGGCTACTGCCTCTTGCGAGGAATTGACAAATCCTCCAAGAGTATCTCCTGTCACAGAAAAGTGCCGCTCGTTAGCCGTTCGGATTCGGCAATAAATTGTAGGTCCCCCCCATTCCTGCAGCCACGCACACAGGAATGGTTGAGAGTTGTAAGCCACTAGGACCTGGTTCTTCATGAGCCGTTGTGCGACCAAATTAATTTAATTTTTTTTTTTATAATTATAAAGTGCTCTGGGAAATCATAATTCTAAGACGCATTTTTTCTTTGATATTAGAAAGAGTATCAAAAACCACATTTTTGACAACTGGAACTGCACACAATTGGTGTTGTTTTACCGCCATCTTGTTTTTAAAGATTATGTTGATTTTAACAAGTAACTGGCGTATTTTTTGATCACAGAAAACACATTTTTACAACACTCTTGTAGCCAATTTAATTTTCTACAAAATATTTTAAGTAACTTTTTTCGATAATCGCTTTTGTTTAAAAGTTACTGTGCATTTTGTAAAAAGTCAACCCCTACTTTTTACAACAATATGCACTGCCGCTTTTTTCGTGTTTTCTTTTCTATTTTATTTTCTCATTGACGCACGGCTACAATAATTTTAATTAAACTTCGTACCCGTTGTGACTGAAGTGATTTAAAAAAAATCCGTTTAAGGTTTTTGCCAAAAAGTTCTCAATACGGAAATAGTGTTAAAGCGATTTTTTTTTTAATTGCCATATCATGAATGTATATTAGGGTGGCGCTTATTTTGGCGCAATGTTCGAATTTCTTTCGCGTTCTAACACGTGCCACCGAGCACTTGAAATTTGTGGTAGATTTTTAGTCTTTTACTAAAAAAAAATTCCGCAAAATTATAATTGTTCATGAATAAAAGTGAAACTTGGCAAAAACCTTAAAAACATGGTAAAGTATAAAAAAAAAAATATTTTCGCATTTTATACAAAATTTTTTGCCACTTAAAAACAACGACGAAAACCATCGATTTTTCTGTTTTTTCACATTTTTCGTTTTATTGTGGCCAATTAAAGATGCTGCGGGTATATTTTTATTTTTCTAATTTTTTTGCGAAGTTATCATGACAAAGACTATTCATCTAAGAATTCTGAGGGTATCTAGGTCCCCTTTAGCTTTAAGAATTTGATGAAAAAAATGAACTTCAAATGAAATAGTTGTAGATCTTAATTTAAAGAGAAAAACTTCCTATGATGGAAAGTGCTGTGTTGTATGATAGTTCAGTTAGAAATTTTATGTTTTGAACTTTAAAAAATTCGGAATACGCAGCCAATTCATAATAATTCACGATTTCAGCTTTCAGATGTTTAAATAATTTCACCAAGTTTCACCAACAAAATTTTGTTTGCCTCTTAAATCCAAAGTCATGTTTATAGTAACTATATTGTGTCTGTGTTGTTTATAATTTTTCTAGTTTGTTGAACACATAAGAGATCTACATATCTATTTGTAGGTAATCCATAGACATCAAGAATAGTTCATCTAATTTTAATACGTACGAAGAAAAATTAAACACCCCTCTACCTTAGACTAATCGAAATTCATTGAAACATCGAAATTCCATTTAAAAACTTCTTTAAATTTCCAGCTAAATCACTTTAATTAATCAAATGGACATATAGTTATCTTATAAACACCAACAACTTCAATGAAAAATCTTTTATATTCCCAAGAAACCTTTGATTATAAAAATAAATCATTGATTGCTTCTAAAGAATCAAAACTATAAACATATTAATTTTATATTCATAATCATAAAAAAAGAAAATTAGTTCATCGAAAAATCCATTTGAATTATTATATTTCAATCGTTCGAATAAATGAAATCTGCAATCAAATAAAATTTAATTGAAATCATTTAAATCATTGTCTTTGAAATTAAACAGAATTTAAAAAGAGAAACACCAAACTAAAAGGCTTAAAAACGCAATATTTAAGTACGTAAACAATAAACAAAATAAAAAAAAATAACAGAAAATATAAATTTGCACAACATATGTTTAAGAAAAAGAACACGCATTAATAGAACTCTTAAACAAATTGACAAGTAGGCAAAATTTAAAAATATATAATGTCCAAAACATGTGTGTGAATATAAAATTGTATATAAATTTACCTTCTTCAAATCCAAATTTAATTTCCTAGCAAATAAAACAATCATTTATATTCGCTCAACAAATCACTAGCACCCGCAGCATCACTGACAATTAATATTTAAAAAAAAATCGTAACACCACTTAAATAAAATGATAAATCACATTTCTTATTCACCCGCACAAAATAAATTGCAATTTGCAAATAAAAAATTAAAATATGTAAGAAAATAAAAAAAAAAACACTCCACACGCGTGATAACCTAAATTAATTATTCTCAAAACCATCTGATGACAGATAAATCAACAACAAAAACCACAACAACATCAACATGAAGAAAAATGTAAATTCATTTATGCAGAAAACATTTTCACCCGCCCCGCATTATGTCTCTAAAATTAGAACCAATTAAGCGAAATCTTTTATATTTTTAGATTTACAAAATGTATAACAAAACACAAAGGACACAATAAATAATTTGAGAGGAGAATTAGAACACAGAAAATAAAAATAAAAACATAAAATAAAATTAAATTAATTATAAAAATATTCCGAAGGATGATTAATCTCAAAAAGATGCTTAACCGCCATATCGCCAGTGACAAACAAAAAAACAAAAATCAAAAACCACTGCCACTAAGTGTCAATCAGCTGATTTGAGCCACCACCACCACATGTATTCAAAAACATAAAAAAAAAACAGAAAGAGATCTTCAACAAAACGTTGTCGGGTCATCGTCGTCGTCGGCTACAGGTGTTGCATAGAACCTCAGCCAATGTCCGTCGTCGATGACGCACAGTGGGGCATTTTGTTGGAATTGTTGGACAAAATTTATACAAACAACAACTAGGTCGCTTATTAAATTGTGACGAATGTGATCACTTTCACCAACAAAATAATCATCACGGTTTGCGTAGTGGAAAGTCACAATCTTAACAGTGAAAATGCAAAGTTTTTAGATTGTACCTACTTATAAATACAGTTTACAGGATGTTATAAGTAAACATACACATGTATTAAATAAACATGCATATAATAATATTTTGACAGTTTTTGAGGAACTTATAATTTTTGGGAGTGCAGGCTTATTATTATTATTTAATAAAGTATACCAATATTGAAATATGTATGTATAGTGCCAATTTTTACCCTAGCGGTATATTTACTTGTGAAATTTGTAATTTTGGCAGCCCTAATCATCAGATGACTAAAGTCGCAAGGTAATCATGGTTTGATTTGAGTTCACTGAGGAATAGGGTTGCCAGATTTTTCTCATAGGACAAAATGACAAAAATATGGAAAAATGCCGGGGTTTTAATTTTTTCCCCGGGACAAAATAAAAACTCATTATAATCAAAACATTAAATCAAACCGTGAATGTTTCATAGATAAATTTTTTGTTAACTCTTATGCGATTCAGAGTTCGATTCAGAATTTTATTTTAGATTAAATTTTGAAGTTTCCACGTACATGTTCAATTCATTGGTGTCAAAAATTAATAAATTTTAACGGGATTTCAAAATCTAATAAATATACGCTAGCTAGTTTTTAACAATTTTAGTCCAATCTTAGATTTTATATTAACTTAGGACTTAAATTAGAAAAATTCGGCAGTTTTGGGAAGCAAGCTGATGTAAATATTTTTTTTTTTTTTCAATTTGAAGCGACAGCTGTCAAGTTCTACTTAAGGTTAAATTTAGATCACAACGCAGTAATTAGTTTTTATTTAAAGATGTTTACACTTTAAACTGGATATTTTTCTGGAAGTTCTAGTCAAAACCCGGGAAAAAATCAACCTCAGCGGGACAATTAAATTTATGCCTAAAATCTGGGACGTCCCGGGTAAACCGGGACGTCTGGAAACGCTACTGAGGAAAACCGGTTAAAGTTCTAAGATGGACATATTCGATTGCGGGGAATAGATAAGTCGTCTTTGTAATGAAAATGTACCGCTCAATTTTACCTTCTGCAGAAAATTGTAGATTCCTTCCATTTCTCCTTATTAGATGTACACAAAAATATTTGAGAGTTGTAAAAGTTATCACTATAGGCACTGTTTCTACACGAACTGTTTCGCCCACCAAATTGTTTTTATATCTTTTTTCGGTTCCAACGCTTAAACGATATCATGCTGCTGTTGCCCTTTTACAAAAAGTCAATTTTCTTTCAGCAAAGTTGAATATTTTATGAATTTCTTTTTACTTAACTGCGGAATCTTCCAAGAGTATTAAAAGATCTTGATTTACTTGCGCACATAGCTAGCATGCTGGAAAAAAAAGCAAATTTTCTAACTATCATCCAATAACACTTATTATATCTCTTGTTCTCAAATATATCGAAAAACGAAGGCTTCGTAAAATAACAGGCAAAACGACTTGTATATGCCTCTCATACTCGAACTGCTCCTTTTAGATGGTTCCAGGGTTGAAAACTACAAAATAAATTGTCGGTGTGGTGTGCCCCTGAAATACTTTCTTTTTGTTTTTACATGGAAGACGCTGGAAATCGAATCCAGACCTCTGGCGTGACAGTTCAAGACTCTGTTAAGATTGGGAAGATTGAGGCCGGTATCAGAACCGATTTGTTGGTAAGAGAAGTGAGGGGAGTTCCCAAGGAGAGCTCTTCGCACTTATCTTACCCATAACCTTGTCGTGTTACCGGCCTCAATCTTCCAATCTAAACAGGGTCCATTGGAAAGTCCATTACGCCACAGGCTACTACTCCACAAAGAACTGTATTCTTAAGGCAAACGCTATCTTCTGCCTATAGCGGAACATACTTCCAAAGCCACATTCAATGAGTTTGAGTGGCACTTGCTTTGGAAATATGAACAAGAATATGCCGAAAACAGATGTGCAGCTTTTTCCAGTGCAGCGAAAATAAATTTACACAGGTTCTTATAAGAGCTGACATATTCCAGGCTCTGCATGCAGCCTTTGCTGCACGATATCTCTATTTCTAATTTCGCTGCACGGAAAAAAGCTGCACATCTGTTTTGGGCTTAAGACAGTTCTTGGTACGTCCATCACAAACAATATTTTGTGGAATGATTGATCACATATTTGATATAATCAAATATTCTCCAAAGTGTTTCTTCGAAGATACAAAAAATATTTCTCTACTTCTGATCTAATTGTAGTCAATGAAATCTTTATTCGTATAAAGCTGAGGCTCATGCTTCTTCAGCACATTTTTTTAGCTTCTTAAAACATTGAAAACAAAACTTTATAAAATAATAGATCATAGAGGTATAACGGTAACATCTTTTTGTTATAAAGAGTATATTCTAGTGAAATAGCAGGTTGCATTCCTTTCCCTCCATCAATAAAATAATCATACGTCAACCATTATACTCACAAATATTATGAATTCTTATAAGTTTACTTGAGCCTAAATTCGGAAGTAAGCATTTACCTCGGAAATAGGGTAAACTGGACGTAGATCTAAAGCTCGTTAAGGTTATTAGTTATTGGGGGTGGCCCTGGCGCAGTGGAAGTAGTGCTTGACTGGTAACCTGGATGTGTGGGTTCGAGCCCCAGTCTAGGCAGCATTCTTTTCTATATTCCCTCAACTGAACGCCACCCCTGGGATTTAATGAGATAATCAAAACCTTATTTCTCAGTCCACTGTGCCAACAAAAATCTATCCTATCCTTCTATTCCTTTTAACATTGCCTAATTTATAAGACCCTAGGTCTTACTGGCAAATATATGTTTGTGTTGTTGTTTTTTTTTTTTTTTAGATACGGTCAAATTCCGTTTAAATATTAAACATATTTACTTTACTGTAAATTCGCACTCACACATTTTTTTTTTTTGTTCGGCACTTCTTACTTTTGTGACCGTAACTTCTGTATTACGGTAGATGAAATCTTACATCGCGCCATTTTTACGATAGTGGTATCAGTCCAAAGTGTATGATATTCAATTTGTCATTTCAAGGCAATTCATATAAAAATTAAAAATTACAAAAATAAATATAAATTACAATATTTCTTTGGCAATTATTGTAATTCTGCCCCACTGTACATTATCGACAGCAACGATGACAGAAATTGGCACCAAATTTCTGACTACTACACGACCACAATAAGTGGCGATCGCGATGCACTATTTTCAATCAATCAATCAATCAAACTCCCGGTCAAATGATTTTAATTAACACCCTCGCGTGAGCCGAGAATTTTGCAACTACAACATAACTGACAAAGAAAAGCACAACAATAAAAGCAACAACTACAAAAGGATTTTTATATTATGTTGCATGAAAAAGACAAACAAAAATGTGCAAGAGAAGAAAAATTGACAAACGCTTACATGTGTCCAAACTCATCAAATGACACGTGCGCGTATAGTTTTCGTTATTTCGTATTATAATGTGTCAATGGCGGCATTTTGATCTTAGAGAGGATTTTTCTTTTTTCTTTTTTGTGGTGTTTTGTTGACTTTTTGAAGATCATCGTATATGCGGGTAAGCATCTCTGATGATGGGTAAGCAAGCGCGCAGGCTTTTCGCTTTTGGGTAAACATGTTACGGTCGGCTATATTAAGAGGCTTAAGCTTCTGTTTCTTTCAAGTTGTCAATTTCAATCTTCTCCGTTCCCTTCTGTCACTTTGTTTGACAACAAAAACGCTTGGACAAATCTGTGCAAACATTAAGCACATTTATAAGAAAATATCAGATGTTTTTGTTTTTTTGTTTTGTTGATGTTGCCAGCATCATGTTGCTGGCTGAGGACTTTGAGTGTTTTTCTGTTTTTGTTTGGCATGCAACTTTGATGGCTGAGATCTGACGCTGGGGTGACGTGTGTGTGAGCGTCTTTAGTGGCGGTAATTGAATAGCAATTTGCGCTCATTAAACAAAAAGAAGAAGACGAACCTTCTTCCAGCTCCATCACAAGAACATAGTACCTACACAACACATAGGTTAGACAACCTGACGATGATGATGATGGAAATTGTTTGTGCAGTAGGTAACAGCGATACACTTTAGGGCGGCTTTGTTTCTTTGAGGGAAATGAATGCAACTTAAGTACGAATACGGAACGCGCTCCTGGACCGTGCTGTGCTATTTCCTTGATTATGAGCTTCATGAACACAAAGAGCGATGCATGTTTTTATGTCCGTGGCGTACGAACATCACATATCTGTCTGTCAAATAGGGAAGCGTCTCAAATAGTGATGGGGTCGTCCTGATGAATGTCCAGGTCTTATATCTATGCTTCCATCGTCGCCATGCGCCGTCGTCGTCGCTAGGTTACAAAGAAAACTTAAGTGGTTTGGATGGATGGATAGGATGGTAAGAAATTTTCTTTAATTTGTTGGATTCGCTGGGCTTTTTTTTTTTGTTGATGTGTTGATGTTGTTTTTATTGTTTGTGTGTTTTCTAAGGATTTACAAGAAGTTTGCAACTATGTTTTTTCCTAGAGAGCTCTTCGTGACACCTCTTGTGTATGCCATAATGAAAGATCAGTGCTGATATTACAAGAAAAAGTTAATGGGTTGTTTGAGTTGGTGAAGAATTTTTAGTTTTTTTTTTTCTTTTATTGCCAACCTGTCAAGATCGATGATTTGTCGTACACTAAGTTATTTGATAAAAATGAATTATTGTGTGGAAATATGAAGAAGTTGAGAAAGAAGCATTTGGAAGATTATTTAGAAAGGTGATTGGTGATTAAATGGAGGGTCACATTAAAATTGCTGCGAAGTAGATACCGTAACATGTCTAATAGGTTGTGGTATGATAAATTTGAAAAGACATGAAAGAATGCTGCTGAAGAACTTCTGTATGCCATAGAAAGAATGTGCTATTTCAGAGTTAGGTATTTAGAAATATAAAAACAATTCAAGAACGATTCTATCAGATAAATTCTTTATTTTTTATTTGCTGATATGAAAGGGTCAAAGTTTAGTTTTTTTTTTTTTTTTGAAAATTCACCGGAAGCTTTTATAGAAAAAAATAGTTCTAACATAACGTATAACCTAGGTATTTCTGCACAAAGAAGGTTATTAGTCCATAGATTGTGAGGAAAACTTGGACAAATGTGCAAATTTTTAATTTCCATTAACGGGGTCTTGCCCTCTGAAGATTCCCAGCTTGAGACGGAAGCTTTCCATCCTCCCGGGCATGCTGCTTCCAGTCATCCAAACTAAGCGCTCTAGTATCCGCAATAGCTTGTCCTTTAAACCAGCAGAGGTTTGGTCATCCCTGTCGCCTCGAACCCTGAGGCTGGGATTCGAAGATTCTCATACCAAGCAAATGCAGTCATGCTTTTTTGGAGTTTTGACTTTTAGGACTACAGTTCTACGGCCGACATGGTAGATTAGCGGAACTGCCAATCTATCCGTTATCAGCCCTCGACTGTCTAGATAGAGAAATGAAGCCGCTTAAACGCACACTCTCATTATATTCGTCGTTGGTGTAATAGGCTCCAAAACTTAGGCTGTTTTTTCGAGAACATCGCTCTTGCAATGTGACCCCGAATCAGCTTTATCGAAAAATTATCTATTCCGTTTATGTTGGCCCCGTTGTATAGAACCTGGTTGGAATAATAAAGTTTGGACTCCGACTCTGGTGTTCTGTGTAATCCAAGGCAGCGTCTTAGGCACTGCCTCTCAAACACACGATTTTTTTCCGTTTGAGATGGGGCAACGTTGAACCAAACCGGGCACCCATAGGCAACCATCGGCCAGACGAGGGCCATGTAGCAAATCGCCTTCACCCTGGGGTCAAGCCGGCTTCCATAAAACAATCGTTTCGTCAGGACAAAAGCTCCCCTAGCCTTGGTCAGATCAGCATTTATATGTCTTTCTTTGCTACACTTTTACTCTCCAGTGACTGCCCATTTTGCCCTACGATCACTAGCTTGCGCCAGTTCTTCCTCGTATCCCTTGTGGCTCCATGCAACGGAGTTCTAAAGAGAATAGTTTTTGAATTCTAAAAGTTATTTTTTAATTTCCAATCATCGCAATATCGCTGAATCTTATCGAAGTCACGCTGCAAAGGAGTTCTGATGATCTCGACTATTGGGGCCATTCTGTACGCAATTAGATCGTCGGCATACGCAAGACGCAAGTTGAGTAAGACTACCTATCAGATCGCTGGTGTAAATTCTGATAAGAATCGGCTAGTTGACCGCTCCCTGCTGAAGACAATTTTTAACATCGAAGATTTTGGTGGAAGTTACATTGCCACATTTGACAACAAATATTTTCTACTAGGGGGCGGGCGTGGGCAGATGCTTGTTTTTTTGTTGAAACAGCTACTTGGTCTTGTCGTCATGACCTTAATTCAACACGAACAAGTTTTGCCTGTTCTTTAATCGCTGGTGGAGGACTTTATAACGGTACGAGATGGAGCGATGTTAATATCATCCGCATACTCAAGCAGCTTTCAAATCAATGAAGAGATGGTAGGGCATGACTTAAGACTCGTTGCGGTCTTTTCCAAAAATTTCCTGGGTCTGGAGTTCGGTCTTTATTGAAATGCTGCTTAAAAACATCTAATATATGTGCTTAGGTGAGTCAGTGATTAGGCTTGCTTTGCTATTTTCGAAGAACATGGTGACAGCTACTGCCTCTTGCGAGGAATTGACAAAACCTCCTAGAGCAAATCTTGTGCTTCTAACTTAAGCCATTCGAATCGGAACTGTACCCCCCCCCCCCCCCCCCCATTCCTATCACAGGTCTACACGAGCTGTCGCACCAACAAAATGTGAAATGTTCCACTTTAACTCACTTTAAAACATTTTTACGAATTTATCACGTTTTGCACAAGAAAATGTTGAAATTCTAAAATTTAAAAGTTTCAGTCGCCATTGCCAGGCAGCTGCCAATGTCCATAGTTTTCTTAGACAACAGCACTTTTGGTGGCCCTCTTTCCAAGGGAATGGGTTCGGAATGAATATAGAGAACAAAAAATTTCGGATTTTTACCAATGTTTCTGAAATATTCTAAATTTTGTTGGTGGTAGTTAAATTCTAAAATTTTCTAAAATATGAGAAATATTTTAAATATCTCCTTTCCGAAGAACCACAGTGAAACATCTTGAACAAAAATTCACTCTTTGTTGTCGGGGAATAAGATTGACTTTATTGATATGTAGTTTATTGTCGTTACTTGCATAGTAACAATTAGAAAAAAAAATTATTTTTTTATAAATTTCTCAGCAGTAAAATAAAGCTGATAAGAAACCTTCGAGCTTAATTTCCTTTAAAGGCCTCACTTGTGCTAAATCAACAATCCCAGTTTTATCATAAGCTTCTTTGCACTCGTTCACATGTTGTTGATGTGTGTAGCTGTAAAATGTGTAAATCCCGTTTGGTAATATAATGAAAGTTAGATACTTTAAAAGATCAAAACAAAAAACCTCAAACTTTTTAATATTTAACATGTTTTTACCATTAAGCCTGTGCGATTTAACCTGTTTTTTTTCTTTTGAAAAAAAATAATAAAGAAAAATAAATAACACATCATCAAGTTTAGGTCTAAAACACCTTATAATCAAGACAAAAACAAAATCTACAATTTTTACAAAAGATTATTTCAATAATTAATTCTAAGCTGTCTTTAAAACTAAACATAATTTTTTTTTTGTCTCTAAAAATATGTCTTTGTAGTATTTTATTTTACTATCAAAATTGCCTTCACATTTTGTGCGTGTATCTTTTTTTGAATATTTATTTATTTATTTTTTTTTTTTTTTTCATAAAAAAAAAAATTAAAAAAGTTCAAAATAAATTCAAATTGTATTGAATGTATTATAAATTAACACTCACAGTCATTTAAGATTCAAATTAAAAAAATAATTATGCGTAATGTTGTACCTTCACCTTTATAATTCCAGAAGACGCGACAACGAATACGTCGCGTCGTCGTCGCCGGCCCTCTTCGTCGTCTTCAACACAAGTTCCAAGAACTTTAATTTTATTTTTTTAAATTTTGGTCTTTACATACTTACATACATATAAGGTATGCGTTAAGGTTGCTACTGTTGGAATTTTTTAACGCTGATTATTATGTAGATTTACATAAATTCATAATTTTAATTATGACCCAAACATTTATTCATAATTTAAATTTTGACATAAACATAAAACAGGAAAAAAAAAAAACGAAAACATCCGGCAGGGTTTTGGGCGCAGAAAAAAAATAACATTATTGGAAATTTGTCGTTTGTATTATAAAGGTGTCCTGGTTCTCATGATTGTAGATTTTATTTTGACTGAGGAACAGATTCATATTTAATTTTCAAGGTTGTCGAAGGTTATAAAAAATGGAATTTGGTGGCACGACAGCTCATGTATAAAGTTTGAAATTTTCAATTTTCTCAAAAACCAAAAGACATTTTGACATCTAGTTTTTAGTGTTTGACTAAAACTTGATGGGAGCATTGAATACTAAAAACAAAAATACTACTTAATAACGTAAAATTTTGAACTAAACCAGTTTGAACCAAATTTGTTATTTTTTTTTTCAAACTTTAAATTTGAAAATTAATTTTTGAAAAATTGTTCGTTAAAAAAAAACTTTGTTTGAAAACCAGATAAAAGCAGAGATTTCCGGCTTTACAAAAAAGTAAATCACGTCGTTGTGACGGTTTTAAAGTTGTTTTTTGATATTTTTTTTTCTGTTTTAAGTCAATTCTTTTAGAAAATTTCGCCTCCCGTTATTTTTAATTTTCTAAAAAACTAAAAGACATTTAAGCATCCAGTTTTCTGGTTTTGACTAAAAACTAATAAGAGCATTAAGTTTTGAAAACAAAATTAGTATTTATTTAATAAAAATTTTGAAAAATATCAGTTTGAAATTTTTTTAAATTTTTTTTTCTCAAAATTTTGAGTTTGAAAATTAATATTTCAAAAACTATTCACTAAAACAGATTTATTAAAAAATAAAATAAAAGAAGAAATTTTTGGCCTCACAAGAAGGTATATCATGGTATTGTAGAGGTAATAGTTGTTTTTTAATCATTTTTTTCTTTTTTAAGTCAACTTGTTAGAAATTTGCCCCTCATGGCTAAACGGTGGAAGTAGACCCCGCCCCTCCAATAAGATTTTTTTCTTATCTCGACCCAACATACACGCTCTAGCTTTTTGTCACACCTTAGGTGAATCACCCTGTATACAGCTTATTGTAGTCGTTTACAGCAAGTATATGTACACCGAAACCAGGAATTGTCCTATAGACCCAATTTAGTATTAAGGTTTAAGGTTCCATTTAGTTATTAGGTTTCTATAAAAGCAAGCCCAAAGTTGTCAATAAATTTTTTAATATTTTCTATTAAGTATAATAAACATAGTGTATATGTATCACATATATACTTAAACCTATGAAGCTGTATGTAACCTAAAAAATATTTTTTTGAAATCGATCAAAAATAATGAATGAATTCAATTAGGATTATATCTTATTCATAGAATGAAGCATATAAATATCTATATCTCATAAAATCTATAATCCGGTCCGGATTTCATAAGCTGCACATCACGCAATGCCATGAAATATAAATGACATTAATAATATCTTTATGCATGTTATATAGAGCCCATTATGAAACGTATAATCCGCCTGAATTACGACAGACGTGTTCATGTTCAGGTGTTCTTTTGTGGCACTTTCATTAAAGTAATCAATTTATGAGTAATGAAATACTTAAAAAAATAACAACACTACTTTAAAATAAACGAAATATGATTATCTGAAAAACTCTGATATATGGGATCAGCTAAAAAATTGGTTTAGACTTTTCTTTTATTATAACACTCGCAACTGCAGATCTGTCTTTCGAAAATCTTAGGCTTTCGCATAGATTTAAATAACAAATATGACTTTTAGGATAAATTTAAAAAAAAAAAAATTGCAAAAGAAAAAAATGATTAAATTTGGTCAAAATTTAAGCAAAATCAATTTTTTACTAAGGAAAAGTTGAATATAAATATTGAAGTTTTGTACCAGCTAGGCCCTGATTCTTCACTAGCTGTCACACTATTATATTTATTTATTAGCCGTGTTCCTTTGGGGGGTGGCGAACTACTCATGAGTAGATAAAAACTATAATCTAGTACTCTCATCTACTCAAGCTCTAGTGCGCGAGTAGATGAGCAGAGTAGTTACGCACCAAAAATCCCCCAGAGGGCATCTAGCTAGGTTAAGTGATTTTTCATGTACATGACATTACATTTCAATTTGTTTATCGTTTTTACGTTCACCATTCACCAATAACAAAAATAAATAAAATAAAGCAAATACGGAGGTGAGAGTCTCTACAAGACGACTTTCCATAGATAATTTTACACACACTTTCTCATTTTGTATGAGTTTTTATATATGTACATACGTCAAAAAATCATATAAAGTGAGAAAATGTGTGTACAATCTCGCAAGCTTTTTGTAGGTATGGATTCCACAGATTATAAATAATTATCAATCACTTAAAATTGTAGTAGATTGCTACTAAGGAAGTGAAATTTGTGCATTCCATTGAAAATTTCCAGCAAAGTACTCATGAGTAGTTCGATACCCCCAAAGGAACACGGCTATTTAATGATCAGCAAACGAGTCTTAAATGCAGTGCCGAAGGAAGGGGGGGGGGGTAAATTGTTTCAACATAATTTGTAACGATTTCTGAAATTTCTAATTTTCTTTTTTAAAATTCTATTTATGCCCTGGTGAATGGCAAGATGTTCAATTTAGAAACAATTCTTTGAAATTTTCATACAAAAAAAAACAAAACAAAAAAATTAAATGCAATTATTTAAGAAGCGACAAGGAGGAAGAAATTTGTTTCGAAGTAAATATAATGAAACGGACACTTATGTATCTAAACCGAATACAAAACAAAATTTATTTTCTTTCGATGCGAATTGGATTTAATTTCACATTTGATGTACCTATAAACTATATAAGGCTTTAGAGAAATATTTTTTAATAATTTTTTTTTTTTTAAGTTGATATAAAACGGAAAAAAAAATTATTAAAAATCAACAAAGTACATAGAATAATGTATGATAGCTTTTCGAAGGCTAATATTTCATTCTATTATATATTTTTTTTAATCAAGTTGTTTAAGGGGATATTTTTTGAGAAATTAAATTTTTAAAGTAATTATTTTTGAAAAATTTGTGAATATTTTTCTCAAGTTGATTTTTTTTCTTTTGCGTTATTAGGTGCCACTATTTTTTAATATTCAATTGATTGAGCAATTCTTAGCCAAATACAGATGCAAAAATCTCTCCTAATTTTTCACAAATTCCAAAAAAAAAGGAAAGTGCTTTCTAATTGCTTGTTTGTTCTGTTATTTACGAATACGAGTATATGACGCAAAAAAATTACCAATCATAATTTTTTTTTTTAATTTCTCTAAAACTATTCACTTAAACAATTTTATTTAAAAAACAAATAAGATAATGGAAGTGGTGAGTTCTGCCGCGGAGAAGGAAGGGCCAAAAATGCTACAGCATATTATTATGTGTGCTTTTTTTTGTACTTAATATTTGGTTTTCCATTTTTAGATAATTTTTCATGAATTACCCCACGCAATGTCAGGGGAGAGGAAGAGTTTGTCCCCAATACAATTCTTTTCTTTGGAATAGAATGATCTCAGGAATTATCCTCCAATATAAAGGGCACAAACAAGAAATCAAGGGTAAAGTTCTATCTACAACAAATAGAAGATGGAGCTCACTCGATACCTGCATCATTACTAGGAAGTTATGGCCAGTATTTAATAATCAAAGAACTAAAGAGATCATAAAATTGAACAAAAAGTCACTCTCTCTTCTTGTGAGTATCACCACAGGTCACAACCTATTGGGCTACCACAAGAAAAAGATGCAACTTATCTCGGATGACTTATGCAGAGGCTGTAGTGACGAGGAAGTTCAGGAAGATACCCTTCATTACCTCTGTCACTGCCCTGCGCTATGTTATCGGAGAAGCAGACTCCTGGGGAAACACTTCTTCGACGATTTAGTGGAACTCTCTGATATTCCTAGCAAGAATCTCTTAAAGTTCATTAACGCTACTAAATGGCTCGAAAGTCCCTAATATCCCGTCTACAAACCGACCTCACAATTACTAACCAAATGCAATGATGACTGTAAGACGCACACATTCCTACGGGAGTGGCAATAAAGGAGTTAGGGCAGCTAGCCTTACACCAGTCTTGCCACTCATGCGGTGAATGTGATTGTCATTTGAATCTGTGATGGCCGTTCCTCCACAAGATCGATAAAATTCTCTTGTGGTAGGGAGCGACCCTCTCGATTCACCCCAGCCTTGACATAACAGAGCAAACTTACACCATAACCACTGACTTATCAAACCCACCCACCAGGCGTTGTGGGGAGCCAATTGCTCCTCCGGGCATGGTAGGGGGAAAGATCCACTCAGTGGGGGTAAAGGAGAGGAACACGCCCTCAAATGACAGCGGTGACGCAACCTCCCCTCAACCCGGTGTCAATGCTTCTGATGACAGCTACTGGAACCCCCCCGTTAGCCTTAAGCAGCTGCTTGCTGAAATCTATCCCCTTTAACGGGATATGTCATGTCTTGTTTTTTAGCATAGGTTTCCTCTTTTTAACAGGGTATCACAATGGATCTACATTGATCTAAGTGTGACGGTAACAAGATCAACTGTCAGCCCACTAACCTAACCTAACCTAAAGGGCACGAGTTATGTAACACCCTGTATTTTATATACTTACATTTATTGTATTTATATAGATACAAAATGAAATTTTATCTATTTCGAAAAGCTAGACTACAAATCCGATATATTCAATTTTAATCTGTTTTTATTTTTTTTGTTTTAATTTTTCTAGCAATAAATATCCATTTGTGCAAATCTAGAGATTCGTCTAAGCTTTGATTGAAATCTTCTTCAATTCTTTCAAACAAAAATAAATCTAACAAATCTAACTTTCTCTTTAATGGGTTTTCCCTATTTTGATAAACATCCGTGTCTCTTGCGCAATTTATCTTAACCAAAATATATAAATTTTTTTTAATTTTTTGATTAAATTATAATGTTTTTTATATTTAAACAAACTTTATTTTGGCTTCTTTGATTGTAACAACACAACTTCAACTTGGCAACTAATAAATAAAAAAAAACAGCGAATGAAAAGCCTAACGATTGCAAGCTTGATGGTAGGTATAATTCACGATTGCATGTGAGATATCCATCTGGAAATGTTTGTTTATGTTTTTTTTTTATTGGTAAAGAATAATAATTTTTCAAAATAAAACAAAATAACGTACATGTATCATGTAGTTTTGCGTGCATGTTTTGGTTTTTGTTTTATTTTTTTTTTCATTTTTTTTATAGTGTGACGAGCTTTTTATTCGTTTGTTATATGTTTTTAAATATAAATGTGCATTTTTGTCGTTTGTGTCGTTTGCTTAGAAAAATCATAAATAATAAAGATTGCGTGTTAGGATGTTTTTTTTTTTGGAAAACGGGTGGAATAAATTAAATATTTTTTTTTCTCTTCCGGCATTCCTTTTAGAGGATGGTATTTATTTGCAATTAATATGATGGTATATAGACAATTTGTTATTTTATTATTGTCGTTTAAAATAATTTATACTTTTAATTTTTCAAAGTTAAAAAATTTCATAGCATTCAGAAACATGCTTATGTCATGTTTCTTCAAAAGAAATTATCGTAAACCTAAATGCTCTCAACTAATAATGCCTCAATAACACGAGTGAAAAATGTCATTATTTCTATCATTTTAAATTAGTATAAAATGACAGAAATAATGACATTATTAGATATCACCCGTGTAAATGTCGCATAAAATAATGACAACTGTTTTTAGAAACTAAATTTTAAGAACCGCAAAAAATTATCTTTTGAGTGGCCATGAAATACTTATAACTCCAGCCAAAACTTGGAAGGTAGCGCAACGCCAGTTGTTGTTTTCAGCTTTTCTATACATATAATGTATATTTAAGAATTTTACTCATTCATTTAATTTATTACCAAGAAAATGTTTCTCCATTGGCATTTAACAGTTGTCATGTACATTTTGGGAGTTTGTGAACATAAAATGTTAATAATAATAATAAATTAACCCAACTCAACAAAATGAGTAATCGACAATAAAACTAATTGATATCTAGAGTTCGGACATTTTTCTACAGCTACTGACACACTCATAGACGCATATTTTTTTTTTTTGAAAGTAAAATTAATTTTAAATGGTGATTGAGTCAAGACTCTATATTTGATTGTGCACTAATTTCTATATAATAAAGCCAATCCATATGCCAACTCTCTATGTTGGGATATTTAAGATACATAAAAACAGACAATAATAATTCAATTCCAAGAATGTAATTGGCAAAATGTCTATACAATAATTAATAAATTGAGGTCAACATTGATTCTTTAGACAAGCTTTTTTTTATAGGTATACCTAGTTTATATACCTATATATATATATATGTAAAATTTAATTTAATAACTGTTTATATTGTTGTGTTTCATTGCGAACTAGCTGTTGTAGATGTAGTACGTCTATAGTACCTACATAATAAATTATTTTTTATATAAATATTCACATACTTTTAGGTCTACAAATGTTTCCCATTACATTATATAGGCCTAAGGTGAAGCTTGTTTGGAAGTTTTTTGAATTTCGTTTGTGACCCCTACTCTCTACGCTCTACGCCCTACCAGCTACCTCCCTACCTCCTACCCCCTACCCACTACCCACTACCCCTACTTACCTACCCCCCACCCCACTACCCACCCCTACCACCCTACCCCTTCTTCATGATCTGAAGAACAGCTCGAAGCTCTTTGTATATCAACTTAACTAATAGTCTAGGATAGGGTGACCAGATCTGTGCTGTTGGAAAAAAGGACACCTAAAAAAAATCGCAAACCAAAAATCTAAAAAAAAAAAAAAAGTCATAAAAAAACTTTAAATTTTTACAAGGAAAAGACAAACAATAGGTATATGCAATCATATTCAAATTCTGAAATCCGCAAAAATATATCCGCAGTAAATCGCAGTGTAGTGCTCTCTTTTTACTTCATCGATTTCAAGTGGAAAGAAAAGAGAACAAGGTACTGCGAATCACTGCGGGTCAACAATTGCGGATTCCATAATCGACATGAATTTAACAATAAAAGTTTTAACACTACCTACCCCTTTTTCGTTAAAGTTAATATTTTTTTGTTTCTTGTTATAAAACAGTTTTTAAAAAAATAAAATTTTGTTTAAAAAAAAAAATAATAAATTTAAAAACTGAGAAAAAATTGAAAAGAAGACAAATCAGTAATTTGTTTTTAAAGATACCGGATAAAGTTTCTTAGGGCAAAAAGAAGTTAGCCTATGACTAGTATGACCATCGCTCATAGTTTTTTTTTTAATGAGACCCATGCGATAGTGCCTTTAAAAAAATCAATTTGTACATTATTTGCCTAGAGAAATTTAGTCAATTATCAGGTTTTCCATTTCTATGATGTAATGGTGAATAATGGGTTTGTTATTGTTTGATTCATTTGACCCAAAAGAAAAGTACGTAGGTACCAGAAAAATGTAATATTAAAAGGAATTTAATTAATTAATTAAAATAGACGACTTGCTCTTGTGGTTCAAATAGTTCGGAATTTTAAAAATTGTCTTTAATTCTAGGTATATTTTTACATATAATTAATAACAACAGTTAATAATAAATATATATTATTTAATATTATAAATTGAAAAATATTTGGTAAAAAAAAAAACTCTCTTAAATGATTTCATCTAAAAATGAAGAACATCTGTTGTCTGAATTATTGAATAAAAAAATAAATTTATGCAAAAAACATTTTAAAAATCCTTACAGAATAATTTGTTATAACCTTTCTACCTATAACAAATTATTCTGTAAGGATTTTTAAAATGTTTTTTGCATAAATTTATTTTTTTATTCAATAATTCAGACAACTGATGTTCTTCATTTTTAGATGAAATCATTTAAGAGAGTTTTTTTTTTTACCAAATATTTTTCAATTTATAATATTAAATAATATATATTTATTATTAACTGTTGTTATTAATTATATGTAAAAATATACCTAGAATTAAAGACAATTTTTAAAATTCCGAACTATTTGAACCACAAGAGCAAGTCGTCTATTTTAATTAATTAATTAAATTCCTTTTAATATTACATTTTTCTGGTACCTACGTACTTTTCTTTTGGGTCAAATGAATCAAACAATAACAAACCCATTATTCACCATTACATCATAGAAATGGAAAACCTGATAATTGACTAAATTTCTCTAGGCAAATAATGTACAAATTGATTTTTTTAAATGCACTATCGCATGGGTCTCATTAAAAAAAAACTATGAGCGATGGTCATGCTAGTCATAGGCTAACTTCTTTTTGCCCTAAGAAACTTTATCCGGTATCTTTTAAAACAAATTACTGATTTGTCTTCTTTTTATATTTTTTTCAGTTTTTAAATTTCTTATTTTTTTTTCGAAATAAAATTGTATTATTTAAAAACGGTTTTATAACAAGAAACAAAAAATATTAACTTTAACGAAAAAGGGGTAGGTAGTGTTAGAACTTTTATTGTTAAATATTCTGAAGAAAAACGACACAACTCAACAAATCTAATTTTTCGAAGTAGGCAACAGAAAATTTAATGAAAATTTGAATTTTAATTTATCTATTAAAATATCAAGACCACACAATAGCTCAATAAGTTCCAAATATTGTAGTAAAGTGTGATATATTTTTCCAATAGATAATTTTTCTTTTATTCACAAAAATGCAACGTTAGCTTAAAATTTTTCATTTGTTGAGTTGTGTCGTTTTTTTTTTCGAACCGACGATATATTATTTTTTTACAATACAAAATTGGTACGTAATTTAAAAAACACTAGCCCTTTTTCAAAATATTGTTTTAACCTTAAAATAAATATATTTATTTGAATTTCTTCATATAAATGCAATATTCTTCAAGTTTAAAAAAAAAACTGCTAAATAAAATTTGTTATCAAAATCGGTTTAGCTGCATCGAGAAAAGAAAACCCAGGAACATTTTAATGTACAAAAAGTATTTGTTGTAGTTTTCAATTTTTAAGAAAGTTTAACATTAAAATGGCATTTTTTTTGTTAAAAAAAAAACTGAGAAAAGCATCCAATATAAAAAAAAAATAGCACTAAATGACTTAAAATTTTGACAATAGAAAAAAATCATATTGTAACTTTTTTTAGTTTTTATTTTGTTTTTATTATGAGTTTGAAAATAAATATCTTTAATACTTCTAACAAAGCAACATGAATTTTTAAGAAAATTAAGAGATGGAGGTCTGCTTTAGAAAAAAATATAGCATGGTATTATTAGTGTTGTTTTTTAGTATTTTTTTTTTTTTGCATTTGAAGCCATTTTTTTTAGAAAATCCGATTTCGAGACTAAGCGGGGGGAAAGACTCTGCTTTAAAGTTTTATTTGTTGACTCAACTTTAACGATCTAGTGTTTTTATGCATCTCCTCCAAATTATTTATTTTATATATGGTTCAAGTCCAAAAATAATGAAAAAGTCGAATTTCGGTGCCTTTAACTACACGGCCCGAACTTTCTAATCCATACATTTTTTCCTTTAATACTTCCTTTTGTTTCCTAGATTTTCTTTTGTACGTACACAAGCTTAAACATAGTATTTTTTAAAAGTTCATCATTTTATTGTTAAAAGTTTGGGTTGTATCATCCAAACGCCTCAACTAATCCGAAAAAAGATATTTGATCTACAATGAAAATTCATATAATAATGTTCAACCTAACCTATTTGAACAAGGTGAATATATGAATTTAATTTTGAAGCTGGTTTTGATAACATCTAAGAAAATATTCAAAAATTCATATCTCGAAAACATTTCCATTCAAAAAATTTCCATAGTGATTTTCGAGATCAGCGGGGTAAAATAAAAAAAAATAGCCGCAATCAATATGTCAATTTTTTTTTTTTTTTTTTTTTGTAAGCTAGGACGGAATAAAAGGGGATCAGGCGAATAAAAATGCCTGATACCCTTTTATTTCATGAAAACCGCTTCAACTGTATAGGATGAAGGTCAAAAACTCGAGTAAGATTTAAATATTTGACCAAAACTAACCCTGAAATACTCATATCGCAAGTTAAAATGTCAAATATGTAATCTCCAAATTTTGTAAACAAAATTCGATAAAATATACATATGTCCGCAAGTTTTGTGCTGTATGGAAAACAATTATTTTGGACACTTTCGCATTTTTCTAAATTTATAGCCACCAAATTTAGTTTTTATATCTTTAAAATCATTTCTCGTAAACGAAAAAAGATGAGAATTTTTTTTAGATGATCACATTTTGATGCCATTTACCGTTTAAAAGTTGGGTATGCCGAAAAAGTGACATTTTCATCATTTTATACGTTTTTTTTTTTGAAATATTGATAATTCTAAACGATCCGTCGGAGGAAGAAAAATATCAAAACTTTTGTCGTATGAAATTTTCATGGCCTAGGTACAAGCTTTATTCGAGAACTTTTCAATAGCTTTTACTGTTTAAAAGTTATGTGCAAGATAACCGATATTTTTGAAATTTAAACTTAAATAACTTCTTACGCGATTTAGCGTAAGAATTTTTAGGACTTTTTAGAAAGGTTTATAACGAAGCGTTACACTTTCGCCCTCACCTACCAGAATATTATAAAGCTACTCACCGACAACCGAAATTTATTCACAATGAACCAGCACCCTGCGTCATCAAAAACACCAAACACCAGCACCCTACTACCATCCAACCAACATAGTACCAACCGATCATTCAAATCAAGCACTCATCATTACCGCAACAACAAACACCAGCCACCCACCACCCAGTGAATCATCATCAAAGTCATCATTCAGAATAAAAATATTTCATTTGTGAGTTTTAGAATTCACACTTCCTCTTGCCACGAAACATGACAAGAGGACGTATGAAAAGCCGAACAATTCGAAGCTTATTTTGACTCGTTGTAGTTCCTAATTTACGAATTGGAAATACTGAGGCATAAGTTTCCGGCGAATATCAGTTTATAGCAACTTTTGGTCGCCTCAGGTTACTTTACTTGATACATTTGTGTATCATTTAGAGATAATCTTTTTGGTACTAAAATTCTCCGTAGTTTATTTTCCCTCGGTTTAGCCCTGGGCTGGAATCAGATTCCTACCGTTGTTCTCCCTGCTTGCTCCTTCTGAGTAAGATCGTGGGCTAAAGTAATTTTCCCTTGGGTTAGCCTTGGGCTGGAATCAGATTCCTACCGTTGTTCTCCCTGCTTACTCCTTCTGAGTGAGATTGTGGGCTAAAGTAATTTTCCCTTGGGTTAGCCTTGGGCTGGAATCAGATTCCTACCGTTTATTCCCTGATACGCTTCTTCTAAGTGTATATCGTGGGCCGAGTCTACTCCTGTAGCTCTTTATAAAAAGCTTTGCCGTATATGAAATACTATGTTATCTAATTTAAGTTTAAAACGAATTGTAAGATTAACCCTCTTCTTGTTAAATAAAGATTTAAAGATAAAACTGGTAATTGGTCAGAGTTCTACTTTCTTAGGCCGAGTTTTACTTGCTTTCTTCGGGAATACCCTGGACACCGACGAGCTTTTACCTCAGCCTTAGTAAAAAAAGGATCACAGGTTTTCTTTATGCGAAAATAAAGGTATCATCCAAATCTTCATTTGGATGTTTTCCGCGTTCAAAGAACATTTTGGATAGGCTTTTATTGTTTTTATCTTTTTTTTCTGTGTGTGGATGAGGAAAAAACTTTTCTCTCTCATATTTAACATTTGAAGAACAAATTTCACAATAAAATAAAATCTTGCTCAACTCAACCAAAATATAAGTTAGGTGCTTAATTTACATGAAAACAAAACTGAATCACCACTGATGTATAAAAAAATATAAAAATGTCAACAAGCTCATTTAAATTGAGTAAATTGTATCCCGATTAAAAAGTCTCCGCATTGTGTGGATTTATTATTCTCTCTCCATCACTACATTAATGCAACATAATCAACTTATAAAATGACCAATTTAATATTTTTTTTTTTAAATTCATTTTCTTTTAAGACCCTGGCATCTTTTAAACTTTAATCTACGAATAATATTCTAAATAATATACATAGAGGCAAGTTTCGATGAAATCTCAAATAAAAAAAGGTCAAGATCTTGAACCTCTAGCATCTAACTGTTAGTTCATCATCAAACATGTAAATCCTCTGCGCTTTTCTTCTAAAAACATCCATGCATATGCTATGCATAATGACAGCTTTAAAGATTATTATTTAATGAAAGCTAAAGGCCTATAGATATTTTTTTTTTTTAAATTCATAAAGAAAAAGAAATGCTAGTATCTCTGATATGTCGGTCGTGTTGTTGAAATCATTGACAGCAACATGAATCGAACTCAATATACTGTCTCATCGTCTCTACGAAGAATACAGCAACGAACTTGAACAGAAAGGGGATATGCATTTTTGTTGTTGTTATAGCTCCCTTATCAACACATCACTTATAATAATTTAATTATAAATTAGTGAAGAACTACACTTTAATCAAATTGAATTTGCTGATTTTTTTTTGTATGGTTTAAATTGTTTTGTTGATTTTTTTGATTTGTTTTAAATGTTATTTTATTTGATTTTGTTATTTATTATTATTATTAAAATACAAACAAGATTTTTTGCGCGGTCTGACGATGACGTTTTGGCGTTGTTATATTTATTATTGTTTTAATTTTATTTTTTGTAAAATAAATTTAATTTATTTGCTTCTGTAAATAATAATTAATTATAATAAAAATAAATTATTCCATCAATCGAATCATTCGTATTTAATTTATTTACAATTTATTGTTGTTGGTTTTTGAGAGAATATTTCTATATCTCGATTAAAAAATACAAAATAAAAAAAATACAATAAAACAGCAACGATGATGAGAGAAGTGTGAGAGAGTGCATAAAAGGTTATTGCACTTGTATTGTTATTGTTATTTTAAAATAACAATATCAAGTGAATGAAAAAAATAAATAGTGTGGAATTGTTTATATACATCACCCAACCGACGGACGGACGATGGATGATGACGCAGGGCTTGAGGGAAGGAGAGTATTATACACTTTTGAATAAAAAAAAAATTAAAATGAGATGAAAAATACACACCATTTTTAGATAGCAAATACATATTGTATAATTCCAATGTTTGCTAAATGGGAATTGTGTTAATTTTTGTACTTTACTTTATTCCTATCAATTTGCAGATGGTATAGGTATGCATAATTCAAGGTTAATTCCGAATTTACTGATAAAAAATTATTATTTTAAATTGTTTAGGTTTTTGCTTTTTGTGTATTGTATGATACTATTTTTTGAGATGGAAATTTTCCGTTGATGATGAGGTTATTCGTAATCAGGTGTATATGGAAGACTTTGATTTTGTGACTTTTTGAAAGAAATTTTCGTAAATCTATTTACGATAAAACACTCATCTTGCATATAAAATAAATAAATAAATTTGATGGCACAACGCTCATGAAGAACCAGGGCCTAGTGACTTACAACTCTCAACCATTCCTGTGTGCGTGTCTGCAGGAATGGAGGGGACCTACAGTTTATTGCCGAATCCGAACGGCTAACGAGCGGCACTTTTCTGTGACAGGAGATACTCTTGGAGGATTTGTCAATTCCTCGCAAGAGGCAGTATAGCCGTTTTTTCTTTTAAATAAATAGGTGGCGAGGCTGGGGATCGAACCTTAGACCTCCGGCATGACAGTCCATCGCACTAACTATCACGCCACGGCTACTACCTCATCTTGCATATATGTACAGCAATAAGTCAAAAAAATAGGAATTCTAATAAATGTCTACCTACTGACATTTATTTTTAGGAAGTAAAAAAATGCAGATGTAGAGAGACCTATGCCACTTAAACTATAAAATTTGTATTATTTGAACTTATTAGATAAAGTTGAGTAATAAAGAAATAATTTACCAACTCATGTATTTGCGTAAATCCGGGATTGGTATTTACTTATTCTGTTGCGCAAAAAAGTATCCGCTTAAATGAGATACGAGTTAATTTGGAAGAGTTTCTGAAAGACAGGCATTATGGAGCAACAGCTTTTATCGTAACACCCTTTAATAATGAAGTCCTGTAAATAAATATGTAATCCTACACATAGCTCACATAATGTTACCCCATGCTGAATTTATTATTGCCTTGATTTATATGAGTTTTAATCAATCTTATTTTACCTGAAAAAAAAAAGTTTGTTCAGTGATATAGGAACTGCCCCTTGTGACGAAGTAACAAATTCTCTAAAGTATATCTAATTCTTGCTGAAGTGCCTCTCAGTCCCTGTATTCATGCTCCGACGGGATGAGTGTCAACTTAGCGAACCAACATTCACCGATTGAAAAAAAAAATTAATTGGGTAATTAGTTAATTAGTCGTGAATTAGTGGTGATAATTTCGAATTTGTCGTTCGATGTTTTCTATGTTTTTTTTTGTTGATATCAACTTAGCGAAGCAGCACCTCAAAGAGGAGTAAAAACGTCTTATAGCGAATAGTTCATTGCTTAATAATTAGCCGTTCAGCAGTTCTAAATTAGTTGTGACAATTTTAATTTTGTCGTGCAATGTTTTCTACGTTTTTTTTTTTGCTGCTTTGCTAACTTCGTGTCAACTTAGCCAAGCAGCATCTGAAAAACGTATAAAAACTTCTTATTGTGAATGTTTTACTGCTCTATAATTTGCCGTTAATTAGTTGTGAATTAGTTGTGACAGTTTTGAATTTTCGCACTATGTTTTCTATGTTTTTTTTTGCAAAAGTGTGAAATTCGTGTCAATTCATCAAAGCAGCATCTGAAAAAACGTATAAAAAAAATTTTATTGTGAATGTTTTCCTGCTCTATAATTTGCCGTTAATTAGTCGTGAATTAGTGGTGATAATTTCGAATTTGTCGTTCGATGTTTTCTATGTTTTTTTTTGTTGATATCAACTTAGCGAAGCAGCACCTCAAAGAGGAGTAAAAACGTCTTATAGCGAATAGTTCATTGCTTAATAATTAGCCGTTCAGCAGTTCTAAATTAGTTGTGACAATTTTAATTTTGTCGTGCAATGTTTTCTACGTTTTTTTTTTTGCTGCTTTGCTAACTTCGTGTCAACTTAGCCAAGCAGCATCTGAAAAACGTATTAAAACTTCTTATTGTGAATGTTTTACTGCTCTATAATTTGCCGTTAATTAGTTGTGAATTAGTTGTGACAGTTTTGAATTTTCGCACTATGTTTTCTATGTTTTTTTTTTGCAAAAGTGTGAAATTCGTGTCAATTCATCAAAGCAGCATCTGAAAAAACGTATAAAAAAAATTTTATTGTGAATGTTTTCCTGCTCTATAATTTGCCGTTAATTAGTCGTGAATTAGTGGTGATAATTTCGAATTTGTCGTTCGATGTTTTCTATGTTTTTTTTTGTTGATATCAACTTAGCGAAGCAGCACCTCAAAGAGGAGTAAAAACTTCTTATAGCGAATAGTTCATTGCTTAATAATTAGCCGTTCAGCAGTTCTAAATTAGTTGTGACAATTTTAATTTTGTCGTGCAATGTTTTCTACGTTTTTTTTTTTGCTGCTTTGCTAACTTCGTGTCAACTTAGCCAAGCAGCATCTGAAAAACGTATAAAAACTTCTTATTGTGAATGTTTTACTGCTCTATAATTTGCCGTTAATTAGTTGTGAATTAGTTGTGACAGTTTTGAATTTTCGCACTATGTTTTCTATGTTTTTTTTTTGCAAAAGTGTGAAATTCGTGTCAATTCATCAAAGCAGCATCTGAAAAAACGTATAAAAAAAATTTTATTGTGAATGTTTTCCTGCTCTATAATTTGCCGTTAATTAGTCGTGAGTTAGTTGTGATACTTTTGAATTTGTCGCTCTATGTTTTCGCTAAGTTGACACTCATTCCGACGGGACTATAATGTACTTTGGTTTTCCTTCTGATTTGAGCTCTGATCCTAGCAAATAAAAGCATCACTCTTGTATTTTCCAGAGCACTTATTCAAGTGATCTGATAATGGAAAAGCAGAATAAAGTATTAAAGTTTATTGATACAGTATTATGGTGGCAAAAAATGAGGGTGGATTTTTTTTTTCAGGTCGAATATACAAGCAAAATAATTTCATATACCTTTAGAGTAAATCTCGTTGAGTTTAAATGTATTTTTTTTTTTTATTGCGGCAACATTTTTATTGAAAAGATTTTTCAATCATCAATTTTGCATTCAATTTACTGCCAGAGGAACAAAAAAAGGACTTCATTTCTTCATTTGAATGAAAAGTATAAATAATAATCTGATGTTCAACTATTAAAAAATTTGCCAATAAGAAACATGTGATTCTTTTTGAATACAGTAGTGTTTCAGAGGGGCATTTCATACCTAAACTCCCACTGATTCTTCCTAACTCTTCCTAATTCTCATACCTGCCCTACCTATATCACCTTCTAATATACCTTATCTATATAAGTTAAATTTTCTATCACTACCATCGCAACCTGTCAGGCCTTTCCATCAAGGTGATAGCTCTGCTGATGTTGTCGAAAGAATTTTCTACAAATGCTGTTAAGCTAAAATAGAAATTTGTTCTACGTTTTAAAAAATTGTCACTTGTGAATAACAATTTTGCAAAAAATTGTCATCAATGATGGTAACTCCCATGGAATCATAATTTTTTTGACTTTCAAAATTTTAATTAATTTTTATCATTTTTTATGATTCTAAGGGCTAGTTTGTTATCCGTGAGTTAAATCAGAGTTAGTTAACTCGGGTTTAACTTTATAACCTCGCAGCGAAAAGCTGGCCCTAAGAAATTCAAAATTTACAGAAAAAAATATTTTGAAATTTGTGGTTTTTAACATTATTTAAAATATTGCTTTTGATATTTTTTTTTCTAAAAACTAAAATATGTAGGTATGGTTTATACTTTCAATTATAGAAAATAGTTTTAAGCCAAGCCATTATTACCAATAACTTTCATTTTCCTTCAATCAATTTAATTATTGCATGTTTTTTTGAAATCAAAATTTTCGTTTCAAAAACAAAAAAGAAAATAAAATCAATTATATAGGTACACCTAATTGATTTTTAAAAAAATCGATATTTCAAAACGGGCAGATGATTTTTTTTGTTGAAATTTCAGCTTTAGTATATTAAAGATTTTTATTAAAAAAAAAAAAGCATTTTTCAATTGATATAAAAAAAAAACAAAAACAGTTCATTTTGATATTTCCATATTCTTAGCCAACATTTTAAAATTATTTTAAAATAACATTTTGGGCTGTTAAATTAAAAATACACTTAAACTATGCTAAAGATTATACATTGGAGTTAAATAAGCACTAAAAACTAAATAACCCCATAACTTGAGGGAGACACTGTTTTAATTAAACTTACTAAATATAGTGAATTTATTCTTGTATACCTACATTAAAATTTTTATCTTTAAAAAATTGTTTCCATTTTGTATTGTTTAAAATTAAACATCAATAAATCTCGCATCGAAAGCTTTACAAATAAAATTAATTTTGTTTTATATTTGGCTTAGATAAGTCTGTTGAATTATATTAACTTTGAAACAAAATTCTTTCTCCTTGCCGCTTAAATAATTGCATTTAATTTTTGTTTGTATTTCTCACACCTGGAAAAAAAACTATTTTTTTGTATGAAAATTTAATTTTGCTTTGATCTATAAACTAGGCTTAAAAAAATAAACAACCATTTTTTAAACAAATTTCAAATTTTATCGAAAATTGGAATAAATTTAAGAAAAACAAAATAAACTAAAACAAAATCACTATTAAAAAAAATTTTGACTACCAAGATAGCAATACAATTGTTTTTAAAAATGTTCTTATGCAATATTAATAAAGCTGCCTAGAAACTTCCACATACAAAACAAAATTGATAGAAATCGATAAATTCGATAGCGAAGTCAGAAACAAAAAAAAAAAAAAAAAAAAAAAAAAAAAAAAAAAAAAAAAAAAAAAAAAAAAACAGTTCTATTAAAGTTGATTTTAATTACCTACTCGTTTCCACAGTTTTCAGAAAAATAGTTATTTCCACAAAATAAAGCGAGTTTTCAATAAAACAGAACTAAGAAACATAATTGCTGTAATTTGTTAAGTCCTTTACGGTAGCAAAAAAGAAATATTTTTAAAGGTTATAAAAATCCATAAGGAAAAGTTTAATTTTATCGAAAATAGTTGCAGAGGTTCAAAAAGAATATTTTGTTAATTCATTATATTGGAGGCATGTTCTATAATTTACGAGAAAATTAATATTAACAGGGCCTCGCCTTCCCTCCTTCCGCACATAATTTGTTTCAAAACTCTGATCTCTCTCTCTCTAATGGTTCAAATGATTTCGTTCAATTTTTGTGTGAGAATTAGGAAAAACTATATTAATATTGTATGCTCGCATATACATACAGTCGATGGCAAAATTATTTGGACATTGTAATACTCAAACCATATAACTTTCAAAATGGCCCATAACTTTTAAAAAAATAAATATTTTATTGCTTTTTGTTTTTATAAATAAACTCTTTAATATTCTCGAAAATGTAACTTAAAAAACAAAATCAAAATTCTAACGGTTAAGGGTAGAACCGTAGGAAAGAAAATGGCAAAATTATTGCTACATCACTAAACACAAAGTTATTTAGACAAGTGCAATGAACTGCTTAGAGTGTAACGGGAGTTTATAGAATTGACTTTTCAAGGTTAAACGATGCACTTTGTCGTTGTCTACAGTTTTGTGTCATCTTTTCTTCAGTCAAGTTGTTCAAATGGCTAGAACTAACGAACTAATCACGAAGCAGCGCCCGGCTATTGTAGCTGAGTTTTAAACGGTTGTTTCGGCAGCAGAACTATCAGCTAAATACAAATGCAGTCGTAGTACAATTTACTATCAAATTAGAAATCAAAAAACGCGAAGAGTTGTAAAAATGTTGCCGGAATAGGAAAAAAAAAATGGCTATAACAAAAAGGGAAGACAACTGAATTATTCGTTCCTTTAAAAGTTACCCATATGTGAAAAAATTAAAAATGTGCTTAATAATTTTTAAAATGATCGTGAAAACTCCATTATGGGCCTTTTTGGAAGTTATATGGTTTGATTATTACAATGTCCAAATAATTTTTCCATCGACTGTATTTTGGATTTTGAAAGGAATATTATTTTTTTTACATTGCATTTTTAATTTTTTTTAAAAGGGGTTAAATTTATTTTGTTGACTTCATTTTGGTAGTGTTTGTGTAGTAAATAATGTAACAATCAATTTTTAAAATTTTTAAAATTTTATATTAAAAAATTATAAGAAATATTTTTTTTTCTTTAATACGTAAAAAAAAATAAATAAATAAGGCTAAAATGTTTAAATTTAAACATATAAAATAATTTAAATAAAAAAAAAATGTTTATATCTTAGTAAAATTTAATATTTAGTGTTTATTCAATTTAAATATTGACGAAATCGTATTCGTCAGTAAATATTTTTTTTTTTTTACAATTCCAAGATGATAAATAGTGTATGTTGCGAGATTTAGTTTTTAGGTATTTTTCAAGCAGTTACATTTTTAAAAGTTATAAAATATGAAAAAATAAAATAAAAAATATTCCAACGTTTATTGGCGAATTTTACGTCGCAATTTTTAAAAATTGTAGCTGGACATACAAAGTCTTAAAAGTAGTATAAGTTATTGCAAAAGCCGTCAGCATTTTTAATGATTTGAAATTAAATATAAATACATGTACATATATACAATTTTTACTAGCTTTTTGATTTTTTGCATATCTTAATCTGAATGCAATAAGAACTTGTATAGTTTCAAAAAAAAAAGTATTTATGACTTTATAAAAAAATAACTTATGTGATAATAAAATAATTGAAACGTTTGGATATTTGATAATGTCAAGAATTTTATTTTAAGGCTTGTATATAATCCTAGAGCAAAACCTCTATCTGAATCCCAAGCATAAATTGCCAAGATCAGAGACAAAATATGTCGATATCATCTACTTTCATTGTTATATATACTTTTTTTTTTAAATAATTTTATACCTACAATTAATTCCTTCTAAATTGTTAAAAAAAAAACTTGAAAAAAAAAAAAAAAAACATTTTAAGTAATTATTTTCTTAGTGATAAAAATTATTTCAAGGCATTACGTACTAGCTTAACAGCAAGATACCGCAATAAAACACACTCTCTCTCTCATTCGCTAAACAATATCTTTTACTTTGAATACAGATCTAACGGTAAAATCAAACCCCAAAATAAATATAAACTTAAAACTAGTTAAAAACAAAGAAAATAAAATAAAAAAAAAATGTTTAAAGAATGCTGCGACTGTGACTTACATTTAGCATGATTGATCATATCGCCTTTCAGAGGTGCGATGTGTGTTCCACATTTTTTTTTAAATACACGCGGAAATAACTTTTTTTTCAAACTTTTCTTTTATAAAATTTTTGAAATTGATTTTTTTTTTTTGCAATAAATTAAATTTTTTCTCACACAATAAAATGCACAATATTAATCGCACACCGAAAAACAAAAAGAAAAATGCCAACTTTATTAGGAACAAAAGCGGAAGAAGACTGGCATTAATAAATTAATTGAACAATTTGGAGAGCGAGAGAAAGAAGAAAATTATCAATAATTAATTATACGTTTGGCATGCGAACTCGGTAGTGCGATAAACGAGATACACGAGATGCAATATAGCGACGGCAAAACGCGCCACAATTTTGATAAAACTTTTTTTTTTTTTTATTATAATTTATTTAATTTTTATTTGCAAATATAATCGAATTTTTCACAAGTAAGATGGAATATCTTTGTATTCAGATGCACTTTTGATGATTTTTTTGTTGGTTAATTTGATTCATTTGATTATAGGGAAAATGAAAGCCCCCCGTCAATAAGTGGGAATGAAAAAACTATCAAATAAATGTCGCGTATACGCCCGATGCATGCAGCAGCACGCGTGTATCTTTATTTTTTTTAACGTGTTATATAGCTTTCTGCAGATAACCCAAATTCTCATTCACTTTTTCAGCAATTCGGTCGAGATACTTTTTTTTTGTGATTGGAAATGGCTTTGAATTATATTCGACTTGGCCGATGAGGACGACAAAGATATACCACGGATGGCTCTTTATATATGACGATGATGGTTATTGGGTTGAATGAAAATTCAAGAAGAAAATTTCGTAGCAGCAGAAAAATAAAACTGAGGGAAAGATACTTCTACGTTGTGAATGTTGTTTGGCTACCGATGCCACAAGTGATTCTGTACTTTGGATTCGTCGGAATATTTATAGAGAAGGAAAAACTTTGATTCGCAAATTTCAACAAACCGATCGGCAGCGCGGTTGATGGCATACTGAAGATACATTACAGTGGCGCACAACAGTCGAGGCAAACGCGTCGTGTACCAGTCTACCAGTAATCGCTTCGCTGCTGCTCTGGTGCTGGCTGACTCTGACTCTGGGGCTAGCTAGAGACACACTCTGCTCAGCTGGATGTGGCTGTGGCTGTTGCGATGTTGAGATTGGTTGAGTGTGGAGAGCGCAAGAGCTGGTGTGACAAGAGTTGACGACAACAACGACACCACGATGACAACGACACACGGAACGATGCTAGTGCTCCGGAGTGTGACTATAGGTTTTTTTTTCTTCGTCTTTAAATCACATATGGATTAACTTATAGTATTTTCTGTTATTAAACAGCCGAACTACCACTAGTATCTATGTATCTAATATTTACCCAGTGGTGGCAGTGTTGCCGCTGAGAAAATTGAAATGGTCGCAAAAAAAAGGGTCACGAGGAAAAAAAAGTCGCATTCAGAAAATTTCGTAAAATATATTGCTTAAAAAATCCGTTTTTTATCAGTTGACATTATAGTGGCGAGAAAATTAAGGTTTCTTAATTTTATCTTTACCTTCTTTAAATTTGGGAAAGTAAAAACGTCTTTCCTTTGCGATTGTGAGTAGGTACCTAGATAAAGTCAGCCCTGTTGGTACATAATGCATTCCATCGTAATTAAAATTTTGTTACGAAATAAGAAAAAGGAAGCTATCACAGAATCCATCACTTAGAAAAATTCATACGAACTCCCATCGCGAACAAATTCGCTGATATTTTTTTGGGGAACATGTAGGATATATGTACGTAATTACGTATGTACATATGTCCTACTGCTTTTACTATAACATTTCTTTTTTTTTCAATTAAAAAATAAAGTGCCTTGTTATATGGTTTGCGAATTGAACATTCGCTTACGATATGGCCTGCAATTTCGTATTTCGGCTAGCGAATTGATTTTTCGCCGAAAATGCATTACTCTTAGGGCCAGTTGTACAAATATTTGATCCGTGGTTCAGGAATTTTAACTTACCAATTTCGGCGGATTAACTGTGGTTCAACGATGGTTCAGGCATGTAATTGGCTTTTAGTGCATATTGGAACCTTGAACCGTCGTTGAACCTCAGTTAACCCGCCGAAATCGGCGAGTTAAAATTCCTGAACCACGGATCAAAATTTAAACCACGGTTGTACACCCGGCCCCTAGACGAAATAACTAGGTAATTGATTTCTTTGTGACGAATACCAAAGTGAAACAAAAAATTTTTATTTTTTTCCAAAAAGGAAAACAATAAATCTATAGTTCAAGTAATTTTCTAAAAAAAGGTTCAGAAAAGTCGCAAGATTTTTAAAAAGGGTCAAAAAAGCCTGTTTTTCAAAAAGTCGTCTCATGGTCGCATGAGGCTCAAAAAGGGGTCAAAATGAGACTAAAGTCGCACAGCGGCAACATTGAGTGGTGGGGTGTGTTGTTGTTAGATACACAACAGTGACGGTTGCTGTGACGACAAAATCGCCAGTTGGTATTTGTTAGATGCCGTCCTGCATCAGCTCTGCTAATAACATTCAAAGTTTTTTTTAAAGATACTTTATAATTTACATGGTGCTTGTGTGTTCTGTTACGATTTAGGGGTGAGTTATTTTAACAGCAAGTGTATTTCTCTTTTAGCGATACAAAAACAGACTTTCTCTTTGAAAGAGATGGTGAAATTAAATTGACCTACATTGTGGTGAATTCTTTGCGGTGTATTATACTTTAATCACCAAGCAGGGCCCAGGGGTTGTTTAGTATTATTTTTTTTCTGGGGTATTGGTTTTGGTTTTGGTTTGGTATTTCCTTTAAAATTTTAATTTGTAAGATAGTACCTCGATGCGATGAGTGTACAATATGTAGGTACCAACGTTATTTCGCAATTTTTTTTTCTATGATAATGATGACAGAACATTTTTTTTTGATTGTTTGTGTAATAAAAGCTTAAGAACACTCTTTAAATTATGATAACCTTACTGATTGATACGATGAGTAATAGAAATAATATTTTGTTTTTAATATTTATGCAAATTATAAGTCAATTAGGAAACAGAGTATGACAAATTGGCTTGTATTCACTTTGAGGGGGGAGAGTGGATGATGTAGCTATTTTATTTTTGACTGGATTTTGTATTTAGTTCAAAACTTCAAGGATACCTACATACACACATACCTACCTAGTTATTAAAAAAAATAAAATTGGTACTTAAGAAATTATTCATCACGTCCAACATACTAAAAGTCTCCTTTTATTTTGTTGCTCAAACAAGAGTTTTTTGTTAATGGTTTTAGAACAAATTGAAAAATGAATTTAAAGTTTTGAAAAAAAAAAAATCACTTCTGTTCTGATTTTCATTCCGAATTGAATTCGTTAACGAAATTGATTTTCGTACGGATTTAAAAAGAGTGTTCTGAATTTCGAACGAATTCGGTTTGGTAAAACCTCTTGCCAGATCTGGTTATTTGACCATAAAACTTAAAAAAAGCTGTAAACTGTGAGTTGTTAGCATGTCTTTGCCTAGTTCAGAAGAAAAAAATAGTTTTTTAAAATACATATACACAAATATACGTATTAAAAAATATCTTATATTTTTAGCTTTACGAATTAAAATTCGCCAACGTAAAACAAATCAAATTGAAAACTTCAAAATAATTAAATAAAGAACGTCTATGTTTTTAAAACGAAAAATTCTTTATTAGCGAATTTCTATTCATAAAAAAAAAATTAAGTGGACTAATATCTACGAGTATTTCCGACTTGTAGCTACAGGTAAATAAATTTACAAGTGTCGCAAACTTTTCTGTTTCATAATAGTATTTGCGCAGAAAATTATAAGTAACGGACTTATAATTACAAGTGAATTTATAAAATAGAGTAAAAAGACTATAATAACTTCAAAAGAGTACGTAAATCTCAGCTGATTCCCAGTTGGAATTTATTGCGTTATTAGCGGAGCCCGGCGAACGTTGTATCGCCCTCAAAATTAAGTTATTGGCGTATTTGTTCGATCGGTATGTTTTCTAAAAATGCATGTGCTACTGCACCTTGTTAGCAAACTGCTAGACCGGCGGCGGCGTTGACCAAACACGCACAGGAACACTCTTGAACTTCCACGTAAGATTTTCCTGAAACTTTGAGCTCATTCTTTTGTGATGGTGGTTTCGAAGTCAATTTATTGAACTGAAAAACAAAATGTATGCCCCTAAAACGCAACCTGTTGAGAATTTTCCTAAACCTTCACCTATCAATTACGATTAAACTCGCAAAAGGAAGTATCCAATTTGGTCCAGTCGTTTTCAAGTTTTAGGCATCCGTTTGTTCGAATGCATTTTTATTTACAGGTTTACGTGACCCTAAAAAATTTAAATTTTTTCTACACCTTTGGTTGGGGAGGGTGGTTGAAAATAGTGATTTTCAGGATTATTTAGTGTTTTTTACCGCTCCAATTTTTGTGTGCATGGTATTTGTACTAGAGTGCAAACTACATGCCATTTACCTGGCAGCGATATCACGGCCCCTAGACAACCGTAATGCACTTTCAAAATGCAAAAAAAAAAAATGAGCGAAAAGAAATAGTGTTTCCCTTCTAAAAGTACATTATAGAGGTGTTAGGGGCTAGTTATAGCGATCAGGAAAACGCACCAGGAAAAATGTTCTTTTTGGTAATTTAATGTTTTATCATACAATTTGAAACATAAATATGATACAAATTGATGATAAATCATTTCAAATATTTATTTCATTAACAAAATTTTCTTTAGAGGAAATATTTATTCCATAGAATGCATTTCCTGATGGAAACTCGTTTTCTGTACGAAATTTCCATCAGGAAAATGAGTAAGTACTTGTTTTAGACAAAGTATTTCTTCCAAATTAAATTTTTTTAATTAAAAAAATATTTCAATTGATTTATCATCGATTTGTATCCTTTTTATATTTCAAATCGTAAAATAAAACATTGAACTATACAAAAGGAAATTTTTTCCTGATGCATTTTCCTGATCTGGCCCCTTAGGTTCGCAGTATCGCTGCTTCATTACCAAAATTTGACCAACCTTAGCCCGGTGATGTTATTTTACGTCAACAAGACCAAATGAAAAATAGAGCTAAGTAAGGCCAAGCGAAGTATTTTCACTTATCCAAGTGAAATAAGGCCAAACAGAATTCCTGTGTTTGTGATGTTGTATGTATGAGTGGCGTATCTTCCATAAAACTCGATTCCTATATCGAGGTACCTTTTGAAATTCTAACTTTCAACAACAATGGCGGTCGGTTTTAGAATGAAAACCAGCTAACTCCATTTTTGCATTTTGTACAATAAGAGTCATAAACAAAAGTGTTCGAAATATTATTTTAATTATTTCAAATATATGTAAGGGAAGTTATTCTGATTTACTTCTTATTAAAATATTCAAAAGAATAAGATAAATTTTATATATTTTTTATTTTATATTCTGAATTTATAAATTAATCTATACCTAATGATAAAATTAAACTTACAGTTAAAACCACCTGATTTTCTCTCTAAGTCAACGATGATGGACAAATAACTTCGAAAAACCAAGAAGCAGAATTTTGATGTTCACTCGGGCGTATGCGTACTTTTTTATTCAATTTTATTTTTTTTTTATTTAATTTTAAATTCCTTTCTTCAAATTTATCTAAAGCTCCTAATTATTTTCATTATCTAGGATTGGTGATTTTATTTAAAAAAATTTGTTCTCAAATCAATTCGTGTTCATTGTGGATTTTTGACCTAAAAGCAACTGCCCTTTTCATCATCATGTCTCAAACAGGGTAAATAATAGTTCAAAATGATCCAAAGTTTATCATAGTGAAATTGTAAATTTACTGAACACAAATAATAGCTGCCAAGAGGAACAGTTTTTTTTTATAAACTAAACAAAAAAAGGCGACCTTTATTGTTGTTCAATTTGAAATAGCTTCTAAGTAGCCGCACTTACTTTATTCTCGTAATTAATTTTCGGGTTTGTCTCGTTTCATTGCCTATTTTGATTATATTTAAAACTGCTAATCAACAACTAGAGTCTATCAGAAGCACGTGAGGTACGAATTGGGCTAAAACTTCATTGGATTCAGAAATTTCCCATTTCCATTTTGAAACAGGGACATTTTTTTTTGTCTACTAATTTTATGTTCTTTTAAAGATAATTTACCCAGAAAATTTTTCTATATTACTATGTTTTCGTTTTCAATTTAACTATACAAAGTATCTTAACATATTATGTAAATTGAATAGAATTTAGTTTTCTAAAAAACTATCCTAACATTTTATTCATGAGACTTATGGTTTTCAAGATATTGCGGCACACTTATACGTGTTCTTAGAGCGTGGCGCAAACCTTTATTTGATCTATCTCCTTCTCTATGGCGGTTAGCCTAACCCAGCGGCTCCATTGGCAATATTTGAGGCAGTATATTGCTTTGCTCATTGCTCATTGCTATTGCATGGAATATTGCCAATAGAGGCGCTTAATCAATGGCAATTGCAATGGCAGTATTGCCTGTGACAAATTTTATCGTTTCCAGTTTTTCAATATCCACGATTTGGCATGATTTCTCCTTTATTTCGAATTTTTATGTACAAACTAGCTGACCCGGCGAGCTTCGTTCCACCTATAATTGATTAAATTATTATTGTTCCTTTCGAAAGTCGAGCAATTTCCAATTGTTATCACGACTTTTCCAGCCTAATTTTCCAATTTTTATCTCCACAATATGTTTTTCCTCAGTACCTACAAAACCAGCAAAAAACTCATCATGCAAATCGAATGATTTTTAGCCAAATTATGCGCATACGAACACAAAAATGAATGATAAGATATGAATAAAATTGACAAAAGTGAATTCAAATTTTATATTACCAAAAACAATTGATTTGAATAGTTGTTGTCGCCTTTTGAATACAGACATTTTTTGACAACTGAAATTGCCATTGCATCCAATATATCTAATGGCGCCAAAGCAGCGTAATGAAAGACGAAACATATGTGCATTAAAAAATGATAATTAATACAAAATAATACCTTATTTCCATATATAATATTAACATAATTATATTTTCCATATTTGGCATTATTTTGTGTATCAACTTCTCCTGTGCCATAATAATTCTAAATAAATGCGTTCTGAAAATAAACATTTTACTCAATCACAAAAATATGCTTTTTGCTATGCACACGGTTAATTCACATCGAATAATTGCTCAAAGGTGCAATTAATAAATTCCTCTTCCTTATAAGCACACAGGTAGGTAGATCCCACACATCCTCCCTCACTGCCCCCCTACATAGCCCCAGCCATTATCTATATCTACCAGACTTGTTAATTAAATGCAAATGTGAATTATGCTGCCATTGATTTATCTGTGTATCTTTTAAAACCAGATCCAATATGTGAAGTATAGCAGCATAACAAAGGTAATTTGCATTCTAATTGAACGTTAATTATACTATACACCGTTCTATGGCGCGGTATTTGATTTATTCACACTATCTCCAATCCCCAATTGCACGTATGGAGGTACTAGGTATGTACCTACATATATAATTTTATAACGAAGATTATTTTTATATAACAGTGAATTAAAACAATGAATAATTTTTTTTTTTCTTATAAACCAATACACATTAAAAAAAAAATTAGTAATTATCTTCGTCGTTGTTTCATATTTCTATAACAAGTTGCCATTTCTAGCGGAAGGAAGGAGTTGTGAAGGGGAGCAACAATGATGTGGAAATAGATCTAAACTTGTGCACAATCAATGTTTGCAGTTGTTTTGCTATGCAAGTGCACACAGTGTTTACAAACACGAAGATAAAAACAAAAAAGTTGTTGGTTTGGTCAAGTGCAATTTTTCTCTTTCTAAGAAAGAGAAAGGGAGATAAAATGTTCTCTTAAAATTAAAGAGACAACTGTTACTCTCGATGAAGTGGGGTTGATTTTATTTAACACAAAATTAACAGAGTTTATTGTTTGCTCATTTTGCGAAATAGCTACGAATTTATACCTATTGAAAATATTGTTTGTGTTAGTCATGACGGCGCAATGTCTGCTTGAAAAGATTGATTTACTTTGGTGAAATAGCTATACCTATTACTCTCTTAAATTTGATTGTTTAATTTTATTTTGTATTTATATTGTGAGAGTAAAATATCATGATATTTTCTGATAAGGGATGTTATAAAGCTGCGGTAGTGCTGTGGATAATGAAGTTGATTTTGATATGGCATTGCTATAGGGAAACAAATTTTAATTTTATCTCGAATTGGGCTCAATCAAAAAAAAAAAATATTTTGATTCAATATTGTACATACCCATTGGGGATCACATTTATTGATACTGTGTATTAGGGTGTCCGTTATTTCCCAAACTATTTTTTTTGGATCGACCAAGATATAAATCGAAAGTTTATGCGCTACGAAAAATTTATTGACCAAACAAGATTTTGTCCGGTGTCATTAACCCGTGCCTGCAAAGCCATGCATTTCCCATACAAATTTGTATGGAGATTTTGCACACTAAAAAATAGATTAAAAACCGTTAAGTATCAAAAAAGGTAAAAAGTAAAAATTTGATATTTTTAAAAAAATCGAAATAAATACAAAAAAAAATGTTTACATACATTTTGGAGTGTGTTTTTAAACAATAAAAAAAAAATTGAAACAGCTACCGTAGTTGAAGAAAAAAATTAATTAACTCAAAAAACGGGGAAGAAATTTAAATATTTAATAATTTAAAAAATTAAAATAAATTATAAGACTTTGTTTTTCAGAATTTTTTATTTTTTTTTTATTAACAACTTTATTTTTGTTATAAGAATCAAAAAACAAAATTGGGATAGCTTGTTTTGTTTCAGAGAAAAAAATAAAAGCTGAAAAGGTGAAAAGTACAAATTAGTGAGATTTTTATAATTCGAATTAAATTATAAATTTTTCTTTCTACATAGATTTTTGGATGTGGTTTCTTAAAGGAATAGTTGAAAAACAATAATCAGGAACAAAATTAAGAAAAGCTACATTATTTCGAGAGAAAAAAAATAAAACGTAAAAAGTGCAAAATCTCCATACAAATTTGTATGGGAAATGTATGGCTTTGCAGGCACGGGTTAATGACATCGGACAAATTTTTTTTCGGTCAATAAATTTTTCGTAGCGCATAAACTTTCGATTTATAACTTGGCCGATCCAAAAAAAAGAGGTTGGGAAATAACCGACACCCTACTGTGTATACTGTCTATGAATAATGCTGATACCTGAAGATAAAATTATTGTAAGCTTTTGATTTAAAAATGAGTTAATGGGTGGTATTAAAAAAAAAAACCAGAGCACACCCTGATCATTTGCGTCCTTTCTGTTTTTTCTCAAATTTTGCTATGTGACGTGATTAAAACTTAAACTCTATAGCCAAACCACACTATTCTTGCTTCATTCTTGTCACATGGTCTTCCTGTCATGACTGCGAAACATCTGAGAAAATATACAACATGCTGGTAAAATCGTAAAGAAATAGATACTAAAAACATAAACGGGGCAAAATGGGCACCCATGCTCAGTAGGCCCCGCCCATATTCTGCCCCAAACCTCTGTTTTAAATAAGCATTTAAAAAACAAGTTAAGAACTTAACCTTAATTGAAAAATATATTTATGTACATACATAAACTTTACATATTTTAGTATCAAATAAAGAGAATCCAATATTCAAGTGACCAGTTATTTGAAAAATATACTTGAAAAATCCTCAAAATAGTAAAAACACTATCGAAAATTTTATTTCGTTCAAAACGAAAAGCAACTGCCATTTTTATTCAAAAAAGGGGTTCCCCTTAACATCGAGCGATGTATTGAAACTGGTAGATTGCATTTCGGAGCTGACCCTTTATTCGATATATAAATACAAAGGGAGCCCATTATGCCCCGTGTTCCCCTAAAATAAATAAAAAAAAAAATATAATGCATGACTGGGTCGCACGAACGAAGTAAAAGTTTCTTCAAATTTTAAATTCTGATTGTAATTTAAAACATAAATAATAAGAATAGAAATTTGATTATGGGAAAAAAGCATGAAACACGTTTTTTAATCTCAGAATGAAGAGCGCCATCCCAATTCTTGAAAAAAATGTGAATTTATGCAGAAAAAGTTTTAAAAATCTTTGGAGCGGTTTTCTTAAAAAAATAAGTTCTTATGTACCTACATTATGTAGATATAAAATTTCTTGATTTTTTTTAGAAAAAAATAATTGGGAGGTACCTATGCCAATTTAAAAAAATTAAATAATAATCAACTAAAACCATTATTTCAAAAAAATGCACCCACCCGTTTAAAAAAAAAAAAGATTTTTCAAAAAATTATTTTGAACTTTTTTTTTAAATTTAAAATATATATATTTTTTTTGAAAATATATATGTATCCAGTATTATTTTAACTTAATAGGACCTCCTAAGTAAAAAATTTGATCAAAATCGGTTGAGTGCTAAACGATAAAGGCGAAAATAAAAAAAAACTGTTCTACGGCAGGTACCGTTAATAACGGTTTTCGGTAAACTTTTTTTTCAATAAAATGTGGACCATATCACCACAAGTACACACAAAAAAGTTAAACGAAATCGTTAGAGCCGTTTTTTGAGATAAATAACTTTTTTTCAAAACGGTTGTATGGCAAGTACCGTTATTTTTTTATATACAAAATAAATTTCGATTTTCCCACTAGTCAATTACCCAAAAATCGTATGCTCCAAGTTTGAAGAAAATCGCTTTATTTTGGTTTAGGCTGTAGGCTGTGGATCTCGAGTTCGATTTTTTCACGAACCCTAAACTTGCTCTATATAGTACCTATATCGCAGTAAGTAAAAAGAAGCTGGGTACGACCCACTGGTAATTTTCCATTGCTGCCCTTTGAAACTATAGGTACCTGATGTTAATTTTTATAAGATAATGCAAATTCAAGATCTTTGAAAACATTATCAAATGTGGAATCAATTGAAGACCAAGATTGGACTATTTGCTCTAAATATATAACTTTTCATTGTGACAACTCAACGTTTACGTTGAGTCAACGAATTCATTTGTTTAAATTATTATTATTATTCATTTTTGGCGTTGTTTTGTGACTGTTCATTTTATGTAGTAGAAAGGTATAAGTTCAAATATTTTGCTTCTTGACAAAGAATCTATAAATGAACGACAAAAAAAAATAAAATTGCGCGTTAGCATAGGTGTTTCAAAAGTCAAAAATTCAAATGATGGTTCTCAGAAGAATTTAAAAAGAATCATGATATTTTATATTATGAGGAACATTGTAAACGACGGATTTTTCGTTGACTCAACGGAAATTAAGCTAATTTAAGGAATTTCATAAAATTTTATCTTTTGTGCTATAACTGCTAAGTCCAATAAAGGTGCTGGATACGACGGCCTTGTTTCCGAATTGTTCAAAGAGGCAAAAGATGAATATGATTATTTTATTTTGCTTACGCACTAACTCATCTACAATACACACACACTTGTAGAAAAATTTACCTATGAATAACTGCGCCAATTGGATAGCATCAGTCTCCTTAACATAGCCTACAAGATAATACATATCTCAGTTAGCTACGCGAAGTAAGCATATCATTTTTTAAAATCCGTTTTTACGGTGAAATCGAACAGAACTATTTTGGAAAACTATCAGGAACTATAGAACTATGGTGCATGCGACCAGAACTCCAAAAAAAAATTGGTATGCTGACACTTGATATGCTAACTTCACACACATGTTAAATTGGACTAAAATTTGCAAGTTATGGAAATAAACGAACCCACACCTATGCATTTATGTATGTATTTCTGTTGTAATACATGAGATAACTGCGATAATAACGCCTGAAATCGTGAGTCAACAAGCTATAAGTATATGCATAGAGGGTGATTCACCTAAGGTGTGAAGCTAGAGCGTGTAGTTTGAGTCGACACAAGAAAAAAATCGTATGAGAGGGGAGTCTATTTCCCCCGTTTAGGCGGGAGGGGCATTTTTCTAAAAAATCCACTTAAAATAGAAAAAAAATTCATTAAAAAACAACAGAAACAATTACTTTGTCATGCTATACTTTTCTTTTAAAGCCAAAAGTCCGTTGTTTTATCATCTTTTTAATTCAAATCATTTGAGAAAATAGTTTTTGAAAAATTATTTTTCAAACTCAAAATTTTGAATAAATTATGAAAAAAATTGTGTTTTTCTAAATTTTAATTTATAAGGTAGTATTTTTGTGTTTGATAAATAAACCTCACATCTCGACCTGTGACGTCAGTATGGTCATTAGTATAGCGGAATGCATAGTGCATACGGCTTCGAAGACTGAGCAAAATCTGATAGGTACGTGGGTTCAAATCTCGCATGATGTAGAAAGTTTTTCATAATAAAATTCGATTAAAGCTCAGCACCACTAAGCAAAACTTTTTGTAATGTTTATTATTGGTAATATTGTGATATTTTTCAGGGAAAGAAGTGGAAAACTTGTCAGCGCCTGTTTAATTATTTATATGTGAAACCTTAAGAAATGCAAACATGCCCTTAAATTTATGGCTAAACAACACAACTCTACTATCTATAACTTTTACTAGTGATTCCCCTAACTCAATTAACCCCAAAATAATACCCCTTTTGTCGATATGTGTACATAATACATAATTCTATTTTAAACGTTGCGTTGCTAAGTATAGTTGCCCTCAAACTAAACAATGAAAACAGCACTGTGGACCAATTTTCAAAAATAAATAAACAAACATCATTATACTTGTGAACTGCTCTCCGTTGGTCATCATCAGAAAACAATAAAACAATGGACATGAACACAACCGTGCTCTGGATCATTGGAATCCCCCAATGAGTTTGAGTAGATATCCATAAACAATATTATGGGACACCACTTTCAGCGACAACGACTAAACTAACTACGACAGATGGCCTCGAATTCAATGATGACAGCGTGCCGCGTTTTGACATGACCAAACTTGCGAATAGTCTCCCTTCATATTTTTTTTTTTGTTTTTTTTTTTTTCTGAACGGTAGTGTTATACCCGGCCGGCTAACTGCTCCACAACGGCACTACTTTGGTTTGTTTATTTATTTTGGTCTCCAATTCCAAAACAGTTGCTTGCTTGCCCTTGCACTTTTTTGCTGCGCTGGTAAAAATGACGAAGCTTCAATTTCGAATGGCGCGGCGGAGATACCCTATGAGCAGGGCTGGAGCAAGGTCTTAGAAGGCCTGCATGGTGATGAAAGTCCCAAGCCTTTTTGTTGCCATAAACAAATTTTAATGATTTTAATTGTTTTGTTTGAGTCCATTCTAGTTTCTGTTTCAAACTCGATCGAATCTCGAGTAAAGTGGGATTTCTAACTCGGGGCGTTGAACTATCAAATTGATCTATTAAATATTTAGCAGTCGGTAGCTTTAGTCCAGTCAACGAAGGAAAAATAAATGAAATAAATCGTGTAGTCTGGGTTATTTTTTTAAGTGGTAGGGGTGACCCTCACGTCCAACATACCGAAATTCCCCAGCCCAGGGCCGCGAGCTTAAGCCAGAAGAGGGGGTGAAAAGTCATTTTTTTTTTAGTTTTTCACGAATATTTTGAAAACCAAGGGCTTAAGTGAAAAAGTCTGCACTAAGGAATGAAAGTAAATTAAATTTCCTACAAAAAATGTTATAGATATATTTTCGCTTGGAACAACACTAAGGAAGATACAGGGTGGAGAAATGTCAAGAAATATTAGAAATCGGTCAATAGCCTACAAGATTTATGGCCGATTGCACCAATATTTAACAGGGCTTTTAAATCTTTAAATGACGTTTGTTCCATACGAAATAAGTCATTTAAAAATTTAAAAGCCCTATTAAATATTGGTGCAATCGGCCATTAGTGTTTATTGATCAATTTTACCAAATCAAAGGTCTGAGAATGAAGCTCATCATACCTTAAAGTTTTTCGGGGTACGCCCTCTTGCGGGTAAGTGACACATTCTCCAAGAAAATTTTATTTTTGTTTTACGGTATCCAACTAACTTAGATTCTGTCAGTCGTATTTATAAACGCTGTTTAATTTTCGAAAATCTAATAAATATGACTGACTATAATTTAAAGTATAAGATGTCGTTCAAAGAAAAGTCCCCAAGTCCATTTTCGTAAAAATGAGATAAAGATAAATTGAAACATCAAACGGATTTACCAATTACAAAAGTTTTTTGTCAGCAGTGTTCCCAGATTGGTGGTTTCTCCCACCAAAATGGTGGGAAAAAGTGAGCTTGGTGGGAATAATGGTGGGAAAAAATTCATGGTGGGATTTATAGTGGGAAATTATTCGAAACATTTTCTTACTTACAAAATTTACCTACCTATCTACCAACCTATTTTCCTCTAACTTTATTTATTTGGCCTTTTTGTCGCTGTGCTCTGCATTTTTTATTGCTGTGCTTTGAATTTTTATATACATACATAACATAGATGAACTCATACCATCAAAGAGCCGAATTTCGGTTCACTGTCAAGTACAGAAATTCTTTTTCAAAGCCTAGTACGCTGCTGATACGAAACGAAAATTTTAGTTGGTCTCCAACATGACAACGAAATGCTTACGAAAACCATAACGAAAAATTACCCCTTGAAAGTGTCACCATTTGCAAAAACAAAAAACAAACACAAACGCATAAAAATCACAGAAAGCAATGTCGTGATGAAAGAAACAACAAATACGAACAAGAATAGAGAGCAAATGTCACTTTTCCGCACACAATTAATGGTACAGGCAATTAATTATGTGCGAAAACAGAGGGGAGATCTCTCCAAATAATCTGCTACAATTATCGATTTCGTTCATCGAACAGCGTACCGCAGAACGAAAAGCAGAACGAAATTTTTCGTTTATGATTTCGTTGTGTCATTTTTGTATGGGATTTTTCGTTTCGCATCAACAGCATACTAGGCTTAACCATACTACACAAATGCGGAAAAAAAGAGCATGGTAAGGCTTACAATATTTTCTCCCTCATTGTGATATTCAAAAATGTAAAACCAATCGAATCTATTTTCCTTATGCTCTCACTGTGTTTAAACATGTTAAGTGTACCTAATCATACCCTTTGAGTGCTCTCGTATTATAAAAAAATGCACTTAACATACATCGCTTCCTCAAGAAAAAACAAATCGGTAATGGAAGAATCGGGGAATGAAAATGTACCAAAAGAAAAAAACAATTTTTTAACAAGTTAAAAGTTCTGGCAAAAAAAATATGGTGGTATTTTTTTTCTTCCAGTACAAAAATGGTGGGATTTTTTGTCAAGTTCGGTAGGATCTTCAAAATCCCATCTGGCATCACTGTTTGTCAGTAATTTCGAAAGGCTTCGTGTATATTTTCAGTTCAACATCGTACCCTTCTGCTAATTTTTAACGAATCTTTCCGACTTTAAATGTATATTTCAAAAATGGAGATTTCTTTGAACGACCAACGTTGAATTATAAGATTTTTCTTTTGTGCCATACAGGGGCCCCTTTTTGAGACAGATAATCACGAACGGCACTGCCCTCATCATGTGAAAAATTATATGGCACGAGGCTATTAAGGAAATATGAAGCAAGTGAGGATGTCTCGCATGTCTCGTAGGCGGTGGTGGTGCTGTGGTGGGTCGGTCTGCGCAAGAAGTTGTCTTGTGGCAATTGAGAGTTTTGTTTGAATTCAAACAAGCAAGACTTTTATGACCCACAGACCGGGTGTCAACATTATAGTGTTGACATAATGTCGCTTCATTTGAATTCGTTCGAAAAGTGGATGATGTCAATAAGACGTTCTTATAAGGAAGTGTCGATGATTATTAAGTGTGTAGGGGGATATTCTATAAAAACAAAATTGACAACTTCAAAGCCGGGCGATATGTTGATTCGCTAGAAATGCAAACAAATTGTCGCGTAACGAAGAGAATCACATTATTTTTTTAAGATAAGGAAGCTGTAAATAGATCTTGATGGACTCAAAAGCCGCATGTATAGAAATGATGTGGTTGGTCTTAATTAGTGCGAACTGTAAAAGTGTCATTTTTCCATAATTAAATTGCGACAACTTATTTTGTGTAGGTAAGGTACCGATACCGACACCCAAAATACATTTATTTGTCACACTTAGGAAGCAATAGGTCAGGATTTAAATCGACTATAGATAAGTACATAATGTACCTATTTATAAACCTTATAATTGAGATAGGTAGTGGTACCTACTATACCTAAGTTATAAGGTGAAAATGATAAGGATGGAATTTTGTCTACTTTGTAATCGAAATGCATGAACTTTAAATTTAAAGTTTATCTCAATTTAATAGAATAAAAATATCATGAGAAAATTCAGTTACTTTAATCATAGACATTATCACTAAAACAAAACAGTTGTGTTATTTTGTACCTTTGTGATCTTTTGACTCCCATTATGATTATCATTGAAGTTTATTTTTTTTGTGTTGTTCCCTGACCTTAACTAACGAAAAGAATCAATTTTTTATCAAATATTTTATTGTTTAGCTTCAAAGCACTTTCAATTTAAAGTTTTGGTATCTATACCTACCTCCTGGCGTCATGCTTAGTGATGTGTAGGACCAACAAGTTGCAGGAGGTCTGAGTTCGAATCCGAGTCAAGCTTACTCTAATTAACTTTAATTTGCACTTAAGAAAAGTTACTGCATAAACGGCACAAGTTGAGCACATAATACAACACAATTTTTTTTTTTTATATCGACAATGGCCGTTTTAACTTCACGCTAAGGTGCTTCGCAACATTTGAGTTTTTATATCTCTTCGGTTCTTATCTTAGGTTAGAGAAAAAACTTCATTCGAATTTGAAAAAAATAAGATGCACGACTGGGTCGCACGAACTTGCTCTTGTAGTAAAAGTTTCTTCGAATTTTAAAAATTGAGTGTAATATAAAACACATAATTAATAATTATATGTTGTATGTGTATTCATCCATTTAATAAATTGAAGAACGGAAATTTGAATATGGAAAAAAAGCATGAAATACGTTTTTAAATTGATAAAATAAGTACTTAAAATGTTTTAATCTCAGAATGAAGAATGCCATCTAGATTCCTGAAAAAATGTGAATTTTTGCATAAAAAAATTTTAAAATATATAAAATTTCTTGATATTTTTTAGAAAAAAAAAAAATATGGTATTCCATTTTTAAGAATATACCTAATACATAATTTACAGCTATTACCATAATTTAAAAAAAAATTCTTCAAACCATTTTCAAAAAAATTATTTTTCAAAATAAAAATTTTGAACTTTTTCTTTTTAAATCCAAAAAATAATTTTTTCTTTTGGAAAATATTTGTATGCAGTATTATTCACACTTAATAGGACCTCCTAAGTAAAAATTTTGATCAAAATCGGTTAAGCGGTTAACGAGCAAATCGAAAATAAAAAAAAGGTTGTATGGTTAATAACTGTTTTGGTAATTTTTTTTTTTCACCAGACTATAGACCTTAGCACTACTAGTACGCACAAAAAATTTAAAAAAAATCGTTAGAGCCGTTTTTAAAACAAATAACTTTATTTGAAATGATCCTATGGCAAGTACCGTTATTTTTTTGAGCTAAAAAAAATCTCGACTTCCCTTCTAGGGAATCATTCAAAAATCTTATGCTCCAAGTTTGACTAAAATAGTTTCAGTGATTTAGGCTGTAGGCCGAGGTACAGACATACAGACATAAAAAATAAAATAAATTTGATGGCACAACAGCTCATGAAGAACTAGGGCTTAGGGCGTGTCTGCAGGAATGGAGGGGACCTACAGTTTATTGCCGAATCCGAACGGCTAACGAGCGGCACTCTTGGAGGATTTGTCAATTCCTCGCAAGAAGCAGTAGCCGTTTTTTCTTTTAAATAAATAGGTGGCGAGGCTGGGGATCGAACCTTAGACCTCCGGCATGACAGTCCATCGCACTAACCATCACGCCACGGCTACTACATAGACATACAGACATACACACAGATAAACAGACATACACACAAATAAACAAACGGAATTGCGGGACCCACTTTTTTCGTGTTCTGTATCATCCTAATGTCAAGTTTGATTTTCGCGAATCCATAACTTGTCCCATAGTACCTATATCGCAATTAAAAACAGGTACGGCAATAGTTGAGTATAATACATTCCTGTTTTTTTTTTTTTTTGAATTTTATGACCTACAAATTAAATTCTCAAGACATTTTATTTTGTGACTCATACAAAATAGGGCGATTTTCTTAACTGTTAAAAAGCCGCTTTCATCTCTGTCCGTATGTTCAATACCGGAAATATACAATTATCCATATGAAAGCTCAAAAATTAATTCTTAATTTAAATCGGTTAGACACATAATGAGATAGTCCAAAATAAAGAAAATTGTTCTATGAGAGGTACCGTTAATAATGGCTAACTGTAAATTTTGTTTTTGGTAGATCATAGACCATACTAATATTAGTATGTATTAACAACAATTTTAATCAAAATCGTAGGAGTCGTTTTCGAGAAAATTTATAATTCCTGTAACGGTTTTTTAACATTTATATGGAAGGTACCGTTAGTTTTGACTATAAGAAAAATTTGTATTCAAAATATTTTAGATAATGTTAAAAAACCGCTTATTAACAAGTTTCATTAAAATCAACAAGGTCGTTTTTGAAATATTTGGTTTTCAAAAAAAAAATTGAAACTTTTTTTAAAAATCAAAAAACAATAATTTTTTGAAAATTTTGGTATACAATACTATTTAAATTTTTCAGAAGATTCTCCATAAAAATTATCAAAATCATAGTTTATTCCTTTTCTAGAAAAACGAAAATAAAAAAAAATGGTTCGGGAGGTACCATTTAAAACCATTTTTTGGAAATTTAATTTTTACAAAAAGGTAGAATGTACGTAATAAAATTTATTGATTTTTTTTTTAGAAAAATCTGTCGAGCCATTTTTGAGAAAAATAAGATTTTCCAAAAAAGCTAAAAAAAATTATATGGCAGGTACGGTTATTTTTGGACCTAAAAATAAAAAAAAAAAAACGTGTCGGAGTAATGTTCCGAAAGCACTTTATAGCAAGTTTAATTAAAATCGGCTCATGGGCTTAGGCTGTAGGCGAGTCCACAGACAGACAGACAGACAGACGGACAGAATTGCGAGACCCACTTTTTGTCGTCTTCCTTATCATCGTAATGTCAAATTTGATTGTTATCTCGAGTTCAATTTTTTTACGAATCCAAAACTTGCCATATAGTACCTATATATCGCAAGTAAAAAGATGAATGAAGTCGGTAAATTCCTTCCCAATTTAATACAACTAAAGAATTAGCAGAGTCACTGTGGCGTATACGTACTTTTTTTATCAGCATAATATTAGGCGCCAGTAATAGATTTCATTGAAACTCATTTTTTTAATTTAAGTTTTAAGGCACTTTAAAAGAAAAATCAGTGACTATTTTGATGTGAATATGTAGCTAGGTTAGGTTGATGGGCTGATAGAGGATCTTGTTTCTATCACACTTAGATCAATGTAGATCCCTTGTGATACTCTGGAGGATTGAACGCTCCAAATAATGATTTAACCTATAAGTTTCATGGACCATCAAGCCATCTGGAGGCATTGATGAATTTCGATAGTTGCACACCAGATAGGTTAGGTCTAGGTTATTGAAGAAGTAGTTTCCTAGGTGTTTGTTTCTCAGTTGCGAGAGTGCTGGGCAGTGACATAAGAAGTGAGAAGAGTCTTCGTGTGCTTCTTTATCGCCACAGCCTCTGCATAGATCATCCGTGCTGAGCCTCAGCTTTTTCATGTGGTACTTCAGCAGATTGTGTCCGGTGATTGTACCTACGAGAGAGTATAGTGATTTTTTATTTAGCTTCAAGATCCTATCTGTCTTCGCCTTGTCGAAACACGGCCAAAGTTTTTTGGTATTCGTGCAGGAGTCGAGTAGGGTCCACCTTACATTAGTTTTCTCAAGAATTTTCTTTGCCACAGTCTGTTTGAAGGTGCAGATTGGTGCATATACGTTTAGTTCTGCTCGGTTTGGATCAATTAATGATCCAATTCGTGCCAGCTCGTCTGCTTTCTCGTTACCTGGAATTCCTATATGGCCAGGAACCCATCAGCAGAGTCTTATTTTGTGCTGCGAGCCAAGAACCTTGAGCTCTTCTCGGCAGCAGAAAACGAGTGTAGATTTTATTTCGATGGCAGAGAGTGCTTTTATGACTGATTGGCTGTCAATGAAGAAGGTAATATCAGTTGGCGGTATGGCCAGCATTGACAGCCGTTCTGCAGCTTTAGTTACTGCCAGAACCTCAGCTTGGAAAACACTGCTATTGTACGGGAATCTAAAGGAGCTGGCTAAATTTAGGGTTTCCGAATAGAATCCCGCTCCAACTCCACATTCCATTTTTGACCCATCGGTAAAAACTGCTACCGTTGGGTCATGTGGTTGAGTGACTTCCCACTCCTGCCTACTAAGGATGCTAGAAGTGAATGGTCTCTAGAAGTCTAGTTGGGGAGTAGTATAGTCTGTGCAAACATTACTACCTATATATTTGTTTAAAATCTGAGCGTGGCCAGTTTGACTGTGTTTCCAACCATTTGTTTGGCTTAGTCGTATTGCACTATTTGCTGCAGATTCTTGTACAAATAAGTCTAGGGGCTTAAGATTAAGTATGGCTTCAAGCCCCGCGGTCGGGGTGGTTCTCATTGCTCCTGTGATCCCAATGCATGCCATTCTTTGTACTTTGGTTAAAGTTTTAAGATTGGTAGCTTTTTCTACTCCATTCCACCAAACTATACAACCATAAGTTAGTATCGGTCTCACTATTGCCGTATACATCCATTGAATGATTTTTGGATTGGGTCCCCAGGTTTTTCCGAAAATTCGATTGCAAGAGTAGAGGGCAAACATTGCCTTCTGAGCTCTTTCTTTGATATTCAGACTCCAGTTTAGCTTTTTGTCCAGGATTACTCCCAGATACTTTGCGCTATCTGAAATCTTGAGTTGGATGCCGTCAATTGATGGAATCTTGAAAACGGGTAACTTCCTCTTATTTGTAAAGAGGACTAGTTCTGTTTTTGACGGATTTACCGCTAAACCACAATTCTTTGCCCAGGTGCAAACTGTGGACAGGGCAAATTCTATTTGTTCACTAATAGTGGATAAGAATTTACCTGTTGCTAGTAGTGATAAGTCGTCCGCGTAGGCTACCGCTTTGACCCCACTGTATTTAAGCTTGTTCAGTAAGACGTTCATGACGAGAAGCCAGAGAAGTGGCGAGAGGACTCCACCTTGGGGTGTCCCCCTAGATGTTATCACCTCTATTTTGCCCCCACCTAGTTCTGAGTAAATACGTCTGTTTTTCAGCATACACATTATGCAATCAATGGTGGCATTGTCAACACCAAGTTCTACAAGAGCATTCTCAACCGCCTCATTCTGTACATTATTGAAGCCTCCTTCAATATCTAGAAAGGCAGCTAAGGTTTATTCCTTGTTAGTTAGAGATTTTTCTATTGTCGAAACGACACTGTGAAGAGCCGTTTCTGTACTTTTCCCTTTAATGTAAGCATGTTGCGCTGGAGATAAAACGTCCTGCGGGAGCGTACAGCGAATATGGATATCTAACAGTCTCTCGAATGTTTTCAACATAAACGAAGTAAGACTGATCGGTCTAAAGTCTTTGGCGTTTGTGTGGTTGGGTTTACCAGCTTTAGGGATGAAGATTACTTTTACTTCACGCCACGAATTTGGGATATATCCCCATTTCACAGAATGTTCTCGAATATTTTCTTTAGAAGTGGTATCAGATAGTAGTCACATTCCTGTGACATTTTGGGAAAGATACCATCTAGTCCCGGGGATTTGAATATGTAGCTAACGTTTCAATTAATATTTATTGCCGAAACTTTAACGTAAATTGACTTTTATTATTTCAATGATTACACTCCCTTATCAATGATCCTTGAAACATTGAAAGGAAATAAATATAATGTTCAATGATCCACTTTTTGTAAGCTTCTTTGTTTTTATACGAAGTTCGTTATTAAACAAATTTAAAATCACAAAGCTAAACGGCTAAATATTTTAGCAACAGCCTATAGCCAAAATAAATAGGTTCCTATAATAAATCATATGAACTTTCCTATCTTTACTTTATCACCTAAATATTAAAAACCCTATCTGTTTTGTCCTAAGATCGTATTATGATGCACTAGACACGGTGAGAACCACGGTTTTGATATATGTACATATTCCATAAATTCATAATCTCCTTAATCTAAGCCAAAAGGTCAACAGCCCGCCAAAGGCTTACTTAAGAGACTATAAAAACCTATATATGAGCCTTGCAAAATCCAATTGACTCATCTCACAGAGATATCATATTTTATCTCTTTAATAAATAAACAAAAATAAAACCACAAAAAGTCAAAAGGTGTGATTATGACTTTTTGGAATTAAAATAAGTTGCATCGTTTATCCATTGGCAGCTCTGGTTGATAGTTTTCATACGGATCTCACTACGTTTGACCTGAGTTTGACCTAAATTTCCTTATTTTGACTTTTAAAAGGAATGACGTCGGGCAAGCGAATTATAAGACTCAAAGTAGAGTCTCCTAAACACATTGTTTAAACCATACTGGATGGCGGCAGCTGTGAATAGGTTTTCGATTTATTTATTACACGTTTATATGGTTGGTAACGCGACGAAATGATGCGCGCTTCGAAGTTCACACAGCCTATAACTTTTAAGATACTCGATTAATGCGAAGGATGGCGTCGCGCGATTTAGGCAGACCACCTCGTGATGTGAACTTCATGCATACAATGGCGAATAAATCATCTTCGTGATTGGATATGACGCAAAAACCATATTATATTCCACAAAAATGGCTTTTGGTTTTTAATATTTTTTGTTGCTTTTTTCTGACGGATATTATGTGCTGACTACCGAGTGTTTGGGTGAGTTTTTTTTTTTTTTTGTTTAAAGGTAAGTTTGGGGTTTGAATACCTTGGTATAGAAAAGCACTAGGTAAGTACGTGAGAGTTTAGTTCATTAAATGTCAAAATATTAATATGACCATTTATGGGAAATCTATTAGCAAAAGTGCTATAAATGCTTACCATCATGGCCTCATGGGAAAATTTTGTAAAATAAACTTCTTTTGAGGGGAGGTATTGTATGATACATGCAATAGAAGGCAAATCATTACTAATTTTTTTCAAGATATCTTTTAATTATTGAGATACTAGCTGACCCGGCGAACTTCGTTCTACCTATAATTGATAAAATTATTAATGTTGCTTTCGATAATCGAGCTAGCTCCAATTGTGATCATGACTTTCCGACTTTTCTTTTATCTGGTTCAATACAAATCCAATAAAAAAATCTCCATCCAATTTAGATGATGTTTAGCCGAGTTATGCGCGTACGAACACAAAAAGAGATTCATTTTTATATCTACAGATTACCTACCTGATTGTTGGTAAATGAAATAAAAAGCCTATATTTTGTTTTACTGTAACTAACGGCCATATTATTCACATTGGAATTTAATTGGATTTAAGTGAATTTTGAATCAAACAAGATTTATTCATTCCAAAAATTAAAATCCATATGTCCCATATTATTCACTCTAATCCATTTATTGTTTTAATTTTCCAATTTTTCTTACTTTTGAACTATAATTTATTAATTCTATATCCTATGTATGAATAACTTATTCTTTGGAGCGCAAAAATCAAACAATTGAAACTTGCGACGGCTATAAATTGAGTTTTAAATATGGATGTTAGTTCTAGGCTTGCCAGATTGGGCTATTTATCGGAAATTGGGCTATTTTTTTTCCAAAATTGCCGACAACAATTTCAGTATGACAGCCCAATCATAATTGGGCTATAAATAGCCCAAATTTAATCTTGGGCGATATTTTTTCATACAAATAAATCATATAAATAAAACACTTTTCTCCTTCTAAACCCTTAATGATAATTCCCTTGAAGATAATTCCAAAAAGCAAGAAAACCGTGAAAAATATTCCAAATTTGGAGGAACAATGGATTAAGCTCCCTCAATTTGATTGGAGTCCGTTTTCTCCCTTCAAATTTGCAAACTTTGGAAGAATATTGAACTGAATTGGCTTTTAACGTCAAAAATATTTCGGATAAATTAGTTTTCGAGTATTTGGCGTATTTCGTAATACAATTATTAACTTTGCATAACCAAGAAATCGATTAACTACAGCATCGCTCGATACAATTATGCGTTTTGCGTATTGATGCTATACGGTTTAAAAAAAATTGCTGTTAAAATTTTTCACCCTTAAAAGAAATGATAAGTAAATTAAACTAAACAATTTACCATTTTGATAACAATGACCACGAGGATGACAGTGACAATAATTTTGATGAGGATATCACATTAATAGACTGATTTTCAGCAGTTAATATGATAATATTGTTAACTCTTCTTTTTCTTATGAGCTAATTTATTTTATTTTTTGTCGTTTGTTTAAAAAAAAATTTATTTTAGTTTCGTTAAAAACTTATTTTTTTATTCGTTGTTTTTTAAATAAAAATAATTTGTGATTGAAGTTATCAGAAATGTTTTTATTTTATTGGTATTGGTCTACTATTTGGGCTACTTTTTCGGCTCCGATTTTGGGCTACAAAAATTTTTAAATTGGACTATGGAACTAGTTCAAGACATGGCAACCCTGGTAAGTTCTTAAACTGCCCTCCATAGAGTGGTTTAAATTCAATTGGATTTATTGAATCTGGATTTAAAAACATGGATTTAACTGCAGATTTAACGAGTGAATAATATGTATTTGGATTTAAATCAATTTACTTCTGGATTTAAGTTTAAATCTAGATTACACGAGTGAATAATATGGCCGTAAGAGTTACATATAAAAAATATTAAACGGTTCTGCGTTTTACATTTACTCTAAAAAATTATGCAAAAACTTTTCGAATGCATTATTCTGACCATTTTTAAAACGCCAGCACCAGTCTTATCGTTCTCATTTTTAAATTACTCTTCTAGGAAATTCATAAATTACCTTTTTTTTGGATTCTTTAACCCAAAAATGTGCAGCTTTTTGGTCTACTTATTATTTTTTTTTTTTTTGTAGTTTTTCTATCATCAGCTTTTTATCTGGGGTTGCCATTTTGTGCATACAAATAAATAAGGTGGGAATATTTAGCGATATAGGTACCTACCGTGGGCATGTTACAAGAAAATCTATAAGATTATCTCTAATTATGCAAATGAATACAAATCGCTGCAGAAATTTCATTCGACGATGCATGGTGGATTCACATGATAATGACAATCGTTAGACTAGCAACAGACCATCGAAAATATCAACACTCAACAACTGTCTAAGTCTATACTATAGAATAAAAGGTATTGAAGCTTGAAGCTCCGAGAAGCGTTTTGTCTTCATGTCTGTTGTCGTTTAAGCTATAAATAGATTGAGATTAACACCTGGGCGCGGGCTGCAACTTCAATGGATTTATCTGTTGCTTTTTTTCTATTCATCGCAAATTGTGACTGGGATTCTGATGAAGAAACGCAGAAAAACACAATCGCTTATAGAATTAGTTTATTTTTAAAATGTTTAAAAAGAAAATGTATGCATTTGTCCATTTAATTTGCTTATAATCTAAATAATTTAAATTATGTAAAAAGCTTGATTAAATATTGTTTTTTGTTTATAATAAAGAAAGCATTAACCCATTTCTAAATGATTTGTTTCCAAAAATGAACACAAAAATTATGTGTACTCTGTATAAATTTAAAGTTTCTCAAGTTAACCCTTATGAAGATAAAAATCGAAAATTATAAAAAAAATTATTTTCCCAAATTCATTTTTTTTTTTTTTAAATAAAAAAAAATAAAAAAGTTAATTTTTCTCAAATTTAATTTTTTTCTAAAAATTAACACCAAAATTATCTATTTGTTGTTTTATTTTGAAGTTTCTGAAAATAACCCTTAAAAAGATAAAAATCAAAAACTGCAAACAAAAAGTGACCTAAGAAATTATTTTTTGTTAATTAAAAAAAAATCAAAAAAGTTTTTTTTTTTTTTATTTAACTTTTTTTTCAAAACTCTAGACCAAAATTACCTATACGCTTTATAAATTTGAAGTTTCTCAACCCAACTGTTAAAAAGTTAAAAATCAAAAACTTAACAAAAATTGAAAAAACAATTCACCTAAAAAAATACTCATCCTTATGTTGGATAGAAATTATGTTTCTTAAAAAACTGGTATATTATAAACATAAACATACAATATTTTGAGAAAAAAACGCTCAATCTGATTTGAAAACGCAACGAAAGGAAATAGTTTTTTTTAGGTTCAAATGCTACTGGATTAGGCGAGCGTTGCGAAAACGCAACGTATAGTGCTTTCATCTACTCTGTCAGACAGGCAACTCACATAAATTGCGTCAACATTATTTCAGAATATAATTTGAAGCTTTATTTACCTACCTGTAGTTAATATATTGTTTTGAAAAATTTAAATTTTGATCAAATTTTTAAATATTTGAAAAATGCTACCTCAAAATTTCGAAAGTTTCATATTTAAAAGGTGCAAAGCAAAATCAACACGAAAAGAAAATAGGTATTTGAAAAAAATCCAAAAACAGGTCGATTAGATAATTCAATTAACTCTCAAATTTATTACTAAGTTTATCTAAATTTATCATCAGTTAAGTTCCAGAAGTTCTCAGGTATGACGTTGCGTTTGCGCAATGCTAGCCGGAAATAACAATTAAAGATAAGGATTTTCTTAGCATCTTCTCAGCTTGTTAAATTAAGCACCTGCTCTGAGCGCATGCTGTGTTTTGTTCATATAACCCCATTCACCTTACTTTGCATGTCTCAAATACACATAATAGCCGTGTTTTCTTAGGACTGAACAACCCAGCCAGTAAAAATCAAACACGTAATACGTCAACAATAAATTAATTGGCAATTACTTTACCTTTTTTTCGCCAGTAAAAAGTGAATTTTGGATTAATACTTAATGCAAAAAGAGCTTTATAACCCAATCTGTTGCGAGTTTGTTGAGCTGTTGCTGTGCTATATAATGCTCAAGAAAACACATCTAGTGATAGAATGTCAAAATCTTCTTATGGATCTATTTGATAAATGACAGCACATATGCCAAATCGTTCTTAAAGTTATAAATATATGACAATCAAGTGCAGATAATTCAGAGACATTCACTATCCATTTGCCTATGATTATCTCCACCTTAGAACTGACATTCCTACAACAAAGTGTCATTTCTGTAACTGCTCAAGTTTTTTTGTATACATAATTGACTCACTCACAAAAAAAAATAGAAGGATCAGTTTACCATTAACGGAAGCATCAAAGCTATTCAGTAAACACTTTCAATTAACCACCAATCATCGATGCAGTTCCACTTCAAAAAATCATCTAATACCAGCGCCAACAAACAAAAACAAAATGCAACTAAAAAAAATAAACATATCCTCCTTAAAGAAAAAATTAAAAAAAAAAAAAAACTCTCCCAGAATCGTTGAAATTTATTAGACTGGGAAACGTTCGGTCGAATATGTTAATACGTACTAGTTTTGAACACTTTACACGTCAATTAATTACGCTGCTTCAACTCTTTCGAAAAAAAAAACTTTTACCATGGCTTTTAAATGCATCCGTCCCAAATGCAAAGAGATACTCAATCTGAACCTGTTGCACATCATTCTCATGTCGTTGGGGTTTTTGTAATGATATAGAGTCTGGAGTGTGTGAAAAATCCTTTTGATGTCTTTAAAGGTGATGGAAACATTTATTTGGCAATATGTCAGGAGAAATGGTTGTTATGAAATTGTATTAGGTTCTTACATCTGTCAACGCAGGCATCCAGTACGTCAAATCTGAAGTTAAATAAACACAATTTTTTTTTTTTTTTTGAAGAAGTTGAACTCTCAAATTTTTAAACATTCAAATGCTTTATGAAACCATAAAAATGCAATTAACAAAGATATTTCTTGAGGAAATGATCTAGAAATAGATTATGCATGTAACATGTGCTTGTTTATACAAAAAACTAAACCCGATTTAGTAACAAGAACCCTTTTGTTATAAAGAGGATTAGATATAAGACTTTTGTCAAATTTACTTTCAATAGCGCCATTTGAAGTTTTGAAATTGTGTTCGTCTGTCCATTTATTTTAACCAATTTTTAAAGGAGACTGTTTCAAAAAGTTTTAATAATATTGTGTGTACCAAAATGTTCAAACTTTTTATTTTATTTCAAAAAAAAGTTTAATTTTTGTAGACTTATTATGGTGCATGTCCAATTAAGAGTAAAAACACTTATAGTAGGAGTAGATCTCAGGCCAATTTCAATAGTAAAATCGCAAGTGAGCACAGTTTTGAGAGTTACTCGTGCAGAGCAACTAGTTCGCATTACGCGAGTAGCTGTCGAGAATTTACTAGCGAAAGAACTCTCAAATGGACACGGTTTTTATATATACCAATTAAAACTAAGCCATTATTAACATTAGCTCTTACGGCCATATTATTCACTCATTTATTCCAGATTTAAACTTTAATCTAGATGCAAATTAATTTAAATCCAAGTCCCTATTATTCACTCGTTCGTTAGATCCGCAATTGAATCCAAATTTTTAAATCCAGATTCTATAAATCTAATTAAATTTAAACTGCTCTCCGTAGGAGAGTTTAAGAACTTACATCCAGATTGAAACTCAATTTAAAAAGTAATAATATTCATACATAGAATATAAAAATAAATAAATTATAGTTCAAAAGTAAGAAAAAGTGAAAAATTAAAAAAAAAAAATTAAAAATGGATTAGAGTGAATAATATGGACATGGATCTAAATTTTTGGATTGAATAAATTCGTATGGATTTAAAATTCACTTAAATCCAATTTTAATCCAATGTGAATAATATGGCCGTTATAGAACCATTTTTTGATTTTGGACTATCTCATTAACTGTCAAATAAAAAAACGCCAGTCTTACATTCCAGTACGATTGATTAGGCGAAAAGTCTTGGTTTTGAAATACATAAAGAAAACACCTAGTTTGATGGGCTAATCGATAGAATCAGAGTGTATAATTTTTTTTATTTGACGGTCATAGTAGATTTTAATTTTGGATACATTTCATAATGTTTCTTAGTGACAAACACGAGATGTCGCCCAATTCGTCGAAAAAGTACTCTCCGAAGGCTGTCTTTCTGGCTCTTGCTAGGCTGAGGCACTCACAAAGAAAATGATAGAAGCCCTTTTCCCCCCTTTCATCCTGACATCCTCTATGTCTAAGTCAGATGTGGTGATATCCATTCTGCTTATGTGGGTTCCTATTGTGTTATGACCAGTTTGGTTTCCAATCAACAGGTACAGTTGAGTTCTGAAATGAAACAATTGGTCTAATTTATTAGACGTAATTGAAAAAAAAAAAAATCATGGTAGGTAGGATGAACAAAAAACTGTTGCTAAATAGAGGTTTTTTTTTGGGAAAAACAAAACAGCCGCTAATCGAAAACTCTTAAGATTCGGTTCGGTGTGGACAAAGGCGCAGGGGCAAAAGGCCAAGGGACAAAAGGCCCAGGGACATAAAGTCCAATTTTCTTTTTTGGGGCTTATGTCTCACTTGAGTGGGACATAAAGCCGAAAATAAATTTGGGCCTTAAAATCCACCCAAATGAGACCCAAGCCCCAAATATTTTTTGTTAATCCCAAATTTTTTAGACTTAGACGAGTAAGAAGATTTCGCATTTCAATATACAATAAACAATAACTTTTTAGTCTTTTATTTGAACGAAAATTAGGAAAAACAAAAGGCACGAGTACGATAACTCAGGCGCCGTAAAATAATAAAGGATTTTTGTAGGAGGATTTATTACAATCATTTCGACTATGGGAGGAGGGATTCTAGCACCCAGCAAAAGAAACATTGCATACACCCAACCTCGCACCTCCCCAAAATTCTATAGTGTACCCAAGCAGGGGTTGCGTGGTTGGGTGTATGCAAAGATTCTTTTGCATTTGGACAAGTTCCTATATTTTGAAAGGGGATTGCCTAGCCTTTCTCGTAGTTCAGTTTGGATAATAGATTGGACGAGCTTTATGAAAAATTAATAACAATGCTCTGCAATTATGCATTTTATGGTGTAAGTTAGTTGGAATTTTCAATTAAAATTTTGTTATTTTCTCAAATATACATATGTTATTTCCTCCTGGCAGAACGTGAACTGGATAAATAAATCAATAAATTCTATATAATTTAGGTATGTAGATATGTAATCATTGAAATCCCTATAGGTAGGTAGGTAGAAATGGCGGCCCCGAGCAGCCTAAGCTCGGTGACCCAATTAGCGCTGAGGAGCGCCGTTTTGATACCATGACTCGTGTGACCTATATAAAAAAAGAATCGGTGTTATAAGAGGGATTTACGGATCAAAATGCCAGGCTAGGCAGATTGTTGGTTTCAGAAGTCCATTTACCATCTGCCTGTAGTCTATGGATTCTGACGGGGGAAATGGTGTAGTAGTAGTAGCTACTTAAAGAATCATCTTAGAGCCATTTCGACCCGTTGAGAAAGGAGATCAAGTCTTTGATCTTCAGTTCGGAGAGTTCATTGAGATCGTTAAAGAAGGCTTTTCCTAGTGATTGTGTTCTGATTCTGGCCAGAGCGGGACATTTACACAGGAAATGGTAAACAGTTTCCCTTTCCTGCTGGTCCCCACAGCTACGACAGTGAGTGTTGTGAGGGATGCCCAGCTTCACCGCATGTTCTCCGATGGGCCAGTGCCCAGAAAAGGTCGCAACGACCCTGGCTATGTCTCGCCTGGGTCTGCATAAAAGGTCAGTTGTTCGGTTTTTGCTATAGGTGGGCCACGTCTTTCTGGATATGACGCAGTTAGCTAAACTGCTCCACCTACGGTTGGATTCATTTAGAAAAATTGAGAATATATTGCCCTTCATAACCCCAAGAGGAATGTTAACTCTTTCCGCAAGAGAGTCATGAAGGGCTGATCCTTGCCTGGCCAGTTCGTCTGCCCGCTCTTTACCCTCAATGCCACGATGACCTGGAACCCAGATAAGAGAGATTTTGAGGTTCCCGTCTAGGCTTGCGAGCTCATCACGACATTGTCGAACCAGTTTGGAAGACGAAAGTGGCGAAGCAATAGCTTTAACGGCTGCCTGACTGTCTGTCAGGATGGCAGTATTACGATTCTTGTTAGGGTCTTGTTTAAGTATCCTGCATGCTTCCCTGATTGCCAGCAATTCCGCCTGGAAAACACTAGCGAAGTTAGGAAGCCGATAAGATTTGGAAATGTTCAGAGATTCGGAAAAAACACCCGAACCAACTCCACACTCCATCTTTGAACCATCAGTGAAGATAGTTGTGTCGAAGCCTCTCGTCACGAGGTCATCTTTCCATTCCTCCCTGGTAGGAAAAATAACTTTAAAATCCGAACTGAGGTCCAGAGTAGGAGTGCAGTAGTCAGTGGCTGTTGAGAACATGTCCATAGGGATCAGTTTTGTAATATTACTATGACCATAAGGTCTGGCAACCCAACAATTCGACTCTTTTAGTCTTATCGCGCTGCAGGATACTAGATATTTTATATGTAAGTCGGGTGGTAGTAGGTGCAGAAAAACGCTTAAGGCATCTGTTGGGCATGTTCGTAAGGCCCCTGTTGTGCCAACGCTAGCTGTTCTTTGTACTTTTTTTAGCTTGTCTATGTTGTAGGCTTTATTAAGCGCGGGCCACCATACAATTGAACCGTACGTGAGGATTGGTCGTACCACGGCTGTGTACGTCCACAGTATCATTTTCGACTGGAGGCCCCACTTTTTGCCAAATGTTTTGCTGCAGGCGTAGAAGGCTATGCAGGCTTTCTTTACCCGTTCTTCAATATTTATTTTCCAGTTTAATTTAGGGTCGAGAACTACGCCCAAGTATTTCGCACTGGAGGACAATGAGAGAGTTTGACCGTTAAGTCGGGGTAGAGTGAAGGGTGGTATTTTAGTTCTGGTAGTAAAGAGCATCAGTTCAGTTTTACTTTGGTTAACTCCTGGTCCACAACTCGTAGCCCAGTTACTAACCTTGTTCAATGCCATCTCTGTGATCTCACTGATCACGGGCGGGAACTTTCCTGACACCAATAGTACCAAATCATCAGCATACGCAACTGCCTTCACCCCACAATTTTCCAACTTAGCGAGAATTTTGTTCATGACTAAAAGCCATAGGAGAGGGGATAGAACACCACCCTGGGGTGTTCCTCTACTAATATATTTGGTCGATTTTAAATTACCTAACGAAGCTTGAATCCTTCTATCGTTGAGCATGGATATAATCCACTCCCTGATGTAGTCTTCCACACCAAAAACAACGAGTGATTCCCAGATGGATTCGGTTAGGACATTGTTGAAAGCACCTTCAACGTCTAGGAAGGTAGCAAGGGTATATTCTTTAAAATGTATTGTTTTCTCAATTGAGCGCACTACTTCGTGGAGGGCCGTCTCCGTAGACTTACCCTTGAGGTATGCGTGTTGAGAGTTTACAAGAGGGCATTCAACTAGGATGTCCCTGATATGGTTGTCGAGGATTCTCTCCAAGGTTTTAAGCACAAAAGAGGTAAGACTAATCGGACGATAATCCTTCGCAGATTCATGCCCTCTCCTACCAACTTTTGGTATAAAGACCACTCTTACATGTCTCCATGACTCGGGTACATGATTAAGTTGGAGACATCCCCTGAAGATTGTCTCCAGCCACGGGACTGCCACAGTTTCTAGCTTTTGTAGCATAATTGGCAAGATGCCGTCTGGGCCCGGAGACTTGAATGGTGAGAAAGTATTAATTGCCCAGGCAATATTTTCTCTGGTTATAACGGTATTGATACGCTCTACACGAGCTAACGATATGTCACGAGTTCTAAGCGGTTCGAAGCTGCTGTCTTCGCAGCCCGGAAAATGAGTCGTCATCAGTAGTTCAAGGGACTCAGCTGGAGAAGCCGTCCAAGATCCATCCGGTCTTTTTAAGAAGGAAGGATTAGAATGCTCCTTCGATAGCACTTTACTAAGCCTTGCCGAATCTTTAATGTTTTCGATGGACTGACAGTATTCTCTCCAGCCTTGTTGCTTGGCTGATGCGAGCGCTCGCTTGTAGACTCTGAGACAATCTTTATAAGGCTGGTAAAACTTATGTTTGTGGCAGATATTGAAAATTGTTCTAGTCAACTTCCTGAGGTTCGACAGATCCTCGTTCCACCATGGGGGTAGGGTTTTGCGGCTATATTTCACTGGACAAGAGACCTTAAAGGCTAAACTCAATGATGTTTCAAAGGTTTTCACCTTTGATTCTAGGTCTACAACCGAGTCAGTACTCAGATTCGGTATATTGCGCAGTTTAGAATTAACAATTTGACTGAATTTCTGCCAGTCAATTCTTTTAGGATTTCTGTACGGGGGAGGTGTTTCGGTCTCGAAATTTATATTGAAGAGAATCCATCTGTGATCCGAAAAGGAATTCACCAGGGACACTCTCCAATTCTCCACCGATGGTTTACAATTGTTGTTAGTAATGGTAACATCCAACACATCTTCCCATCCCTCATAGTTTTCCGAACTTGGAAACACGAAGGTAGGAGTAGTGCCTCTGTTACAAATGGTTAGGTTGTTTTCAATAATAAAATCAAAAAGTGACTCACCTCGTTCATTGATTTCTGAGCTGCCCCAGAGGGTATGCCGTGCGTTGGCGTCGCACCCAATTACGAGGTTTAGACCCTTGGATTTTGCTTCCTCAGTTACTTTGCGTACTTCTTCAGGTGGTGACGGCCTGTCATGCGCTGAGTACGCAGAAGCCAGTAGTAGGCTGCCTGCATTTTTATCTTCCAGCCTAACGACTGTCAGATCGGGAGTGCTAAGATTTGGACACAAAAAAGCTTTTAAGTGTTTTTTAGCTAAAATGCAAGTTCTTGGCTTACCCTGGTCTTGGTTCACGGTTGTGTAGAAAAGGTCGTATCGGGTGTCTTGGAGGCCTCGGACTCTGAAGCCATTAACCCACGGTTCTTGTACAACGCCGACGTCAATGTTCTCCTCCCTCAGGAAAACTTTCAGATTATCTGAAGCACACCTTGAGTGCTTCAGATTAATCTGAATGACCTTCAGCGCGTTTTTATCAGTTCGTCGATTCTGCAGAGTCAGGGCCTGGCGACTTGCTAGGGACCTCAACGCCGCCGATGGCCTCGTCGATCTCGACATTGTCATCAGCTTTGTCGGGGTCTGCTCCCTGACTCTGCAGAATCTTTACCTTGACATTCCTGATGCCAAAACGCAGTTTGTATTCGGCTTGTTCGAGAGCCCCTAAGCTTTCCTCGCTGATCTTCAGAAGATAAGGCGCGCTGTTCTTCTGTGGTTCTTCAACCTTTATGACTGCCCAGTCATGCATTGGAACCAGCGGATTTAGCCTCTGAAGACCGCGGATCAGCTCCTGTCCGCTTGGCTTAATGCCCATGAGGGGCAACCAGATGCGGGCCTTCGGTTGCCTAGGGATGTCCTTAGCTGGGATAAGCTTGAGCTTCAAGCCCTCCCAGTCATTGCTGACCTTAGCGATGCTTGTACTAAGGAAATCCCTAGAGAACCTGTCCGCACACCTGATTACCCTGAATCCCCTGAGCATCTCGCCAGAGTCGAAACTGGGGTAAGGGCCCTCATTTGCGGTTATGGTGTAAGAGAACACCATCTCAGAGAGCTTGCCCTCGATTGAGTTCCACACATTCAACAGACCTTTGTTGTTTGTGGAGAGCTCATCTACAATCGCTACCTGGAGGTCGTCCCTGACAACCTCACTAACAGTACGCGGTTGCGCTGCTCTAGGAGATGGCATTCCCTCAGTTTTAGTCTGACTGCCAAGCTTGGTTTTTTTACCAGGTCGGTTGGCCTCTTCACGAGACCTATTTCGCTTGACAGCCTTTTCTTGAGCTACCAGAAGATTGTTGTACTCATCAACAATCTTCTGGTATTTTATTTTATCGGAGGCGTCATTCTCATGAATCGTTCCAGCTTCCTCATTCCTGGCAATCTTGTCAAGAATAAAGGAAGCCCTCTTGAACTGAATCTTGAGAAGGGCGCCCGCCGATCGTCTGTTTTTGTTCCTCTGAGTAGCGCTGCTATGGCTGGCATTGCTACACGAGGGTTCGAGGTTGGGTTTGGTCGGATCGGTAGACATGGGGGTACTATGGCTGGTACCGCCCATGTCACCTGTTTTTTCGGATTGCCCAATGACACCGGATCTTCCAGTGGTCACTGGGCTCTCCTTTAGGGTTTCCTGACTGGAGGCCAGGAGTTCATCCTCTAAGTCAGCGGATGGTAAGTCGTCTGTTATGTCAATTTCGTCCATTTTGTGTAACTTTAAATTTGGTTCCCACGAGTAGGTCGGAAAGGAAAGGTCAGCCCCGGTAGAGCCGATATACCGGGGTAAGGCAAGAAGTAAGACGGACCCTGCCAAGGCGTCCGAATGAGCTCGTTAGCGACTGGTTTGCCCCCCAGCCTTCCATTTCTTCGGCACGGATTATGAAAAATCGCTCACTCCACCACTGAAAATTAGGGCCTCGTATCTATGGTCAAATCGCATTGCTGAGTGTTTTACTATTGAGGAGTAAAGGAACACCTCAGCAATTCGACCTGACCTTAGCTGATCACCATCTTGACAACGCACAAGATAAAAACTGTGGTGATCATTACCGCCCGGCACCCACTAGGAGGGTTTGATACGAGGATTTTTGCCGAGCTGAAATCCCTATATTGTTACAAGTTTTAAGATTTAATCATGCAGTTAATTCGATTCGTTAAAAATGTTAATTTTAATCAATTTGCTAACAAACAAGCAATTTGTTCCCATTTGCATTGCACAGTCATAGTTTAATTCTGTGTCATACAGCAGAGTTATCGAATTGACTCATTTCTTCAACGATCAATTACCCTCATTTAATCTCAAGGTCATTTCCTCGAATTCGACATTTTAAATACAAACGACACGAATCGACAATACAAAACCGCTTCTCAGCTCCGGTGGTATAGATTTTAAGAAATAGGTACTCAGCGAAATTCCAATGAAATGCAAATTCCTATGTCAGTGCAGCCTAGCAACATATCGATGATGACTCAATTACAATGCAATTGTCACCGGCTCGGCTATATGTTGTCCCGGTCTTGTTGGTCTTCCACCGCACGTATACCCGCTGCTGTAGGCTGGGTGTAGGAGCAGATGTCTTCTACGGGTGCCATTTCAGCACATCGGCATTTCCGATTTGCCGAAGTGCCGGAGTGTGTGCGATACCATGCCAATCGTGGATAGGAACGTAAATAGATACTACAACGCACCGTGCAAACGGAACGACGACCCCGACTCCCTTGAAACGCAAAGAAGAAGCCCTCATTCTCATTCACTCAATATGGTGATATATGAGTTCGAGTTGGGAGCGGAACGCCCGGAGAGGGTAGAGGATGTCTACGTCATTTCACGGGCTAAGGGAACTCGATTTTGTTAATTCCGTCGCGCTCTGCCACACCGCTGCCGTCGCGTCGTCGTTACGTCCGTCCATCCGTACAAAACCCCACACTGCAACAACGAAATATACACATGGTGCGAAAACGTGACACAGCGATATTTTGGCGCCTCGTTAATTATTTGATTAGGGCTAATGATTGGAGGAGCTCGTGGGCTTCGCCGGAATTTTAAACAATATTAATTCGTTCGCTGTGCGGTGTTGATTCCTTCGACGACGACAACTACAGGGGTACTGCTACTGCTGGCTGAGAATGGGAAGTGTTCTGTTATTCTTGCTTATTGCATTCCGCCCTGAGAGCCGATGATAATAACGATGACAACTGTAACTGTAGGTGTTTAGTGTGACGTGAATGCAAAGACGTAGGTATAGAGACAATTATAGCACCTTATTATAACCGGAAACAGATGGTTGACGTAGAAGAGGAATTATTATCACCTTATCACTTATCAGAGCTTAAGTACCTATAATATTGTACCGTGAGAATATTGTTATAGATAGGGACGGGAAGGAGGAAGGAAGCTGAGTGTTTTGTTAACAAAATCAGTGAAATTGTTGGTTTGAACTTTGGAGCAATGACTTAGCGCTTAGTATGAAATCATGCATGAAAGTTCTTATGACGTCAAATGGAATATTTTACCAAAAGCATCGTTTAAACTTCGATAAATAGATTTAGCAAATATTACATCCACTTTCTACAACCACTTACAATCATCGCATGGAATCGAGTTTTTTTTGTTGATATTTTTTGTTGTTTGATTGTTTAGTGTGAATTTCATTTAAAAGCGATGTAGGTTTTGTACATTTATTTAACTAAGGAGTGACTTTTTTATGTTTACTTTAAAATTTCTACTGAAGCGAAAGATGTAGATATTTAATCGATAAAGCTATGGATACCGATTACATTCGTCAATATGGGAAATTTGACTGAGGGGTGCAAACGGAACGTATAGTCCATAGTATACAACTCTTGTGAAATAAAAAAAATTAATGCATTCCACAAACTTCCAACGAATGAACAGATTTTATTTTTATTTTCAGTATAAAATACAAAAGGGAAAAACCTTACGCAGTGTTTCACATTTAATTTCTGACAATCAGAATTTGGTTTAAAACAGATGCTGTGGTATTTGCAGTTTAAAACTTAACGCTGAAGATTATTTATGTACAAACTATATAGCTTTTCACATGCTTTAAATTCACATGTCCTACACCAGTTTTGACAGTTTTTGAACAAATTTGAGGTATAAATGCGTATAGAATGGACTCTTCATAACGTAAATTTTCTTTAGATGTTGATTAACTGCCTGAACAGAATAGAATGCTGGAACTGGAGCCGCAGACGGACCTGGAAGAGCTGTCAAAAAGTGTCGTATGTTATTTTTTTTTACGTGCCCACAATGCAGCTGTACAGATTTGAAAGTATTTTGAAGAAAAACAAAAGAATATTCTAGTGTACAAGCTCAGAATACACATATTTTGTTTCCAATAATTTTCCTTTTAATAAATAATTTTTTTCGCGATACAAATAACCACAATATTTTTTTCCGACCCAAAAAGTTGTTTTTTTTTCTTCATACAAATTGAAACGTCAAAAGTGTCGTACGTGAAAAGTTGGTGAACTCTTCCGTCTGCGGCTGCAGCTCCGTATGCGGCTACGTTCCGTTGTGTTCGCAACATTGAATTTGCGTGTATTCAATATATTTTGACAGCTATTCCAGCTCCTGTTCCATTTCCGTCTGCGTCACCATTCTGTTCAGCCAGTAAAGTTCATGGTGGACTACGGCTTCAATCAACAACTACTTCGAGCTAGCTATAAGTCTCTTTATTATAAACACCAAGTTAGCTGAGGTCGTGAACCACTTGTGCGCGCTCCACCTTAAGTCGCGATTTAGCAGAAAAACAACTGAAATGTTACTTTTGAAACCAAATTGAAAGTTTTGGAGTTTCTTCCATATTTTTACCCGGACTTGTGCCACTCCTCAAGTATCTATGTACATATGACCTCTACGTAAAATCGCTCTAACTTGTCAGAAAATATTTTTTTATAAGTAAGGGCGATTTTAAGGGATGGTCACCTCAGGTATTTGAGATTTTAACAATCGTCATCTGTCAAAATTGGAAAAAAATTTTTTTGAGGAGTAAGAATAATTGAAATTGGTGGTCATTTTAGCTCATTGTGTGGTTTTAAAAGGAAATTGCCCATTTCTGGCCAAGAGTGTACACGAACGAGTTTAATGTTAAATGAAAGGTGACGTTGAGTTTGTTATAGGAATTTAAAATCGTCCATGGGAAAGTCGAAATATTTGAGCTTGAAGTTGCTGAATTCAAAATAAATATTTTAGCTTCTTTTCCAAATAAGTGGTTATAACGTTGGAAATAAATAACTTAGAAAAATGATTTTGGTATCAAATGAAAGGTATTTTTCTGTTCTATAAAATAGTATTAAAAATATTTTAAATATATTTTGAGATGTTAAGCGTTTACTTCATGAGAAGCAACTATTTTTTAGGTTGCCTTTGGCACATCAAAAAATTCATTGATGACATATACTTTTTTTAATACCAGTGCAAAGTGTAATTCGTCGTCTTTAATTCTGTATAAAAAAAAGTACGTTTGATTTTATTTCAAAAGAATACTTGTTTCCGATCAAATGACTCAATTACTGTGAGCCGAAAAAAAATTTACAAAACGAACCATGCGACGGAAATATATTAACCGCGATCAAAATACTTCTGGTCGGCACTTGTTCGAGTCCGAGTGAGTTGCAAATGTTTTGCACAGTCAAAAACAATAAATTTTTTTTAAAAGCTGTTCGTTAATTCGTTTTCTGGGATTTCTTTTAGTAAGCTTAAATTAAATATGTTTGATATTTCACAACGTCTTTTATGACTAGCTGTACAGTTAGTTTTTATTATGAAAATATATATTTTTTTTGCTTAAAATGTGCGGTATTGTGCTCAACTTGTGCCATAAATTTGTTTTTTCTTTTTCAAATTCGCAAATTTTTACAGTTGATTTTTTTTTTAAATAAAGATTTGAAATTAAAAAAAAAAAACTTGTGCTCTTTTGTGTTCAGTTTGTGCTGCCAAATGCCGAGCCGAAGAAAATACGAAAAAATATTAGCATATTTGCAGTTTTAGAGCCAAAAATTTATTTTGTGAAGCGTGAAGTTTGATCACATTCTTCCTTTTTTTGCAACATTTTGAGTTTGAAAATTAATTTTGCAGAAACTGTTCACTAAAAATACTTTATTTGAAAATAAAATAGAAGAAGAGATTTCTGGCTGATTTTTTTTTGTCTTGACGCAATCTTTACGTTCTAAGTTCTTGTCACACCTTATGCAAATCACCCTGTGTATCGCAAGTAAGGATTCTGTATATTTATAGGTACTTATACAAGTACTTCGACAAGTATAGTTTACATTTTGGTAAAATAAAAAACTGTAAAAGTTTCTCAAAATTTCTTTTTCAAAATACACGTCCCTTACCCGACATTGTCGGGTCTGGAAAATCCTAATTGGTTGCACAAACTAAAAATTTGTAGCTTTCATAATTTCCTAGTTATTAAAAAGTTAGTCAAGTTAGTGGACATAATGCAAAATAATACGAATTTTTAAATAACGTTTGACACCCGAAATTGTAGCTTTTTAAATGCTATTGAGTCGCGAAAACTACGATTTTGTAGCTCAAATAGTTTATAAATTATTCGAGTTTCCGCTAAAATAAGTTTAAAGTTAGCGAAAGTATATGAAATTAATATCTAATTCTTTTGGTATAAAAAATTGTAGCTTTTTAAATGCCAATTTGTTGCGCAAGAAATAATTTTACAGCTTTCAAGGATCATTTTTTATTTAAATTTTAAGTTAAAAAAAAAAAAAACATTTTTGGTACTCACCGGAATTGTAAATTGTATAGCATTTAAAATCGGAATTTTTTATATAAAAAAAACTGTGTGAGGTTCAAAATCGGGGTTTACGGGTTTCATTAGTTTTAGGGTGATTACAAATTCGTGCAAAAAAAATTTCGAGTTTCTCATTTTTTAGATTTTCAGAGCTCAATTTTGAGCTAACTTGTAAAATTGAATTTAAAAAAAAAAACGTTAGAGCTACAAATTTCGTGTTTGCCACAATTTTCGTCTTGAAATTTCTTTCAATTTTTTCCCTTTTAGCTCCAAAAACTTTGGTACGAAAGTACTTTCATTTAAAGAAATTCGTACTCTTAAAAATAAAGATCTTCATCGAAATTCTGCTTTTTTGGATTTTGTTGGTACTGAAAGTCTCACTTTACTGGGCTATTAAGACCTAAACTTAACTTAACTTTGGGTTATTAAGACCAGTACTGGTAAATAGACTACGGAGCCCAAAATTTTGATCGAAAATAGTTGCTGGGACGAGCATGCGAGTTTTAGAAATTAAATTCTGACATACGTGAAAGATTTAACTGGACAAGCAGGCAGGTAAATATGTAAGAAAGAAATACGACAACCAGCTTGTTTCCTTATTTTTCCTTGCTCCCCTGATATCATTATCTAAAAAATGCTCCTTGTGAGTTATTTTATGAATGCCTCAACCTACAAATGACTCATTGGAAAAATATAAGTGGAAAAGGACGACACACTTTATTTTAATACTCAATCACACTCCAATTCTTATAGTTTTATTATTCACCTGGCCTGGCTGAGAGCAATTCCTCACTCACTTAATTTTGCTACGACAGCCGATATCACTTAACCGACAACAACAATAACCTCCCTTTTTTATTTAAATTCCCAAGAAAAAGATTTGCGTTGAACATCAAAACCAATCAAACAATAAATCATCCGATAAAGGTCTCTTGAAAATAGCCTCCGGTTGCTAATTGATTTCAACGTTAAAACGCTAATAGTATGCGCAACGTTTTGTGACTCTTATCTGCTTCAGAGCGGCATGGAAGCATGCATGGAACGCACATACAACCTGACTGCCTATATAGCTTGGCCATATCGAGGATTACCGCACGGCAGCAAACCCAGCTCAGGCTATGTGTGCGGTGGATTCCTTAAGCGAAATGTCTTCCCCCGGAAACGTCAGAATTCTCTAAGTGGCATTGACAATTGCCTGTTCTTGGTCTGTCTCTAGGATGTGGCATGCAGAAATGGTTAGTTAATAGCTTCATACAAAGATAAGCCATATGTAGTAGTATCTCCTCGGTGGAATGGGAATTGCGCCATTACACACCAATAACAACATCGTTCTCCTATCTTTCGCACATCATCAGCACTGGCCTGCACGGCAGCCATCAGCCAGCGGTGTACGGTTACTAATTGCTAGTCGAATTGGACCTGAACAGGACATGGGGGTCGTAGTCGTATAATGTATGTGTTATGCAGAGAGACAGTCGTGACGTGACGGGTGGAGCACTTGATCGGGATTTGTCAAAAGTTGTTTTCATAAGAAAACAATATTTCCTTTCGGAGTGATATGATGTGTCCTTACAGATGTAACACACATTAGGCCATCTAGAGTCAGGTTTCCAATTGACTCGTGCTGATGAGGCTTTTAGGACCCATCAGCCAAAATGTCTGGCGTGAGGAGTTTCTTTCTATATATTATATTCGATGAAACCGAAGAAGCAAACGCTGCTGTTTGTTTTTTCCAAAAATGTTTTCGGTCGAGAGTGACGGGCCAATGTAGTCGCCATTTGCTGTCGTTCGTGTTGTATATCCTCCGTCTCCTTGTTATCTCGTTTGGCAGGAGGGGTTGTATATGGAATTCCAATGTTTTATTGTTCTACCGCACCAGCAAGGAATTTCTTCTTTTCATTTCTGAAAAAAAAAAATTTAAAAAAAAAAAAAAAACATTTAGGCCACCGACGACGACGCGAAGTCCAATCCCAGTTCCGAAGGATCATCAGTGTAGGAATCTTAAGACAATGCATGGAAATCATGATTGGAGCAATCATTCCCGCGTATTAGGCCGTTGGCTATTTTTTTTTTTTGTTTTTGTTTTTTAGTTTAAGAAGGAGGAAGAGAGCTTAACCTACCGAGATGCAAACAGAATCGTTTTGTGTAGCCATTCATTCTGGAACACGAGAATTGCGGGATGTGAATGACCATTTGGCCAACCGCAGCGACCGACGGAATTTTAATGCAACTTCGCGGAACAATGCCCCTGTCGAATTGAGATTCTTTCGCTTTTTATATTTATATTGTTCCAAGAACAAAAGAAGGGTCCGGTTGAAAGCATCATTGGTTAAAGTTTTGATTCTATTTCTAATTTGTTTTATTTTTAAATAAAGAATGTTTATGAGAGCATATGGGTAGATTTTTGGATGTTATTCAATAGGTTTTAAAACCTATTGTGGAATGAAAAATGTTCAGCTTTGAATTTGTTTAGTGTTTGGCTGAAAATGTATGGGAGCATTGAATTTTAAACTCGAAAACATAACTTAACAACAAAAAATTAAAAAAAAAATTAGTTTGAACACAATTTTTTGATTTTTTTTTTTCAAAATTCAAGTTTGAAAATTATTTTTGAAAAACTTTTCACTAAAATAACTTATTTTAGAAAGAAAATAAAAGAACAGGTTTCTGGCCTTACAAAAAAGTATAACATGCCATTGTAATAATGACCGTTGTTTTTTATAATTTGTTTTCTGTCTTGAGACTTTTTTTTTTAGAAAATTTCCTTTCCAGTTATTTTTAATTTTCTCAAAAACAAAAAGACACTTGAGTATTTTCTTTTCCGTTTTTGACTAGAAATTTACAGGAGCTTAGATTCTTAAAAACAAAGCTATTATGTACTTGTAAAATTTTGAAAAAAAAAAATTTAAAAATGTTGAGTTTGAAAATTAATTTTTCAAGAACTGTTCGCTCAAACAATTTGAATTAAAAAGAAAATAAAAGAACAAACTTCTGGCTTTAAAAGCAAATATAGCATGACATTTTAAGTATTGTCATTGTTTTTTTAAAAAATTTCTATTTCAAGTCGATTTTTTAGAAAATTGCCCGTCCCATACGATTTTTTTTCTTGTCTTAACCCAACCCGCCCGTGGCGTAATGGTTAGTGCGTTGGACTGTCATGCAAGAGGTCTAAGGACTGAATTCAATACCAGCCGCTTCCACCTTAAGTTTTTTTCAGGGCTACTACCTCTTGCGAGGAAGTGACAAATCCTCCAAGAGTATCTCCTGTCAAAAAAAGTGCCGCTCATCAGCCGTTCGGATTCGGCAATAAACTGTAGGTCCCCTCCATTCCTGCAGCAACGCACACAGGAATGGTTGAGAGTTGTAAGTCACTAGGCCATGGTTCTTCATGAGCCGTTGTGCCACCAAATTTATTTATTATAACCCAAACCCTCTGTGTTCTAGCTCTTTGGATGCACCTTATACCGAACACCCTGTATAAAGGAGTGGAAGGAACGTTGCGGGGGAAACAAAGCCAAATCTTTACTGGCAAATAGTGGTTTCGTGTACAAAAAAATTATGTGTAAGTCCGAAGAAGAAAGAAGTGGATTTCTCCATGCGCCCCGTCCGTCGGTCTGCGCATCCGTGGCCGTGCATCCATTGTAATTTTATCTAGAGCCTTAACTGGCTGAACAGAATAGAATGACGGAACTGAAGCCGCAGACGGAACTGGAAGAGCTGTCAAAAAGTGTCGTACGTTATTTTTTTTTACATGTCCACAATGGAGCTGTACAGCTTTGAAAGTATTTTGAAGAAAAACAAAAGAATATTATTGCGTACAAGCTCAGAATTCACATTTTTTGTTTCCAATAATTTTCCTTTTAATAAATAATATTTTTCGCGATACAAATAACCACAATTTTTTTTTTCCGACCCAAAAAGTTGTTTTTTTTCTTCATACAATTTGAAACGTCGAAAGTGCCGTACGTGAAAAGTTAAAAGTTGGTGAACTCTTCCGTCTGCGTCTACGTTCCGTTGTGTTCGCAACATTGAATTTGCGTGTATTCAATATTTTGACAGCTATTCCAGCTCCGGCTCCGTCTCCGTCTGCGTCACCATTCTGTTCAGCCAGTAAAGAACAGGGTAGCTGTCATAAAAATATTTCGATTTGCTCTATCCACAGAAGTGCCGAGAAAGAGAAGATGTATTTTAGCTGGACTTCCAGCAGCTACTAAATGGAAATCATGCTGAGCATAGAATTGGTCAAAAAGAGAACTCACCTATTTACTAAGATCTGCAACTCCAATCCCCAAAAGTCTTATTTTTACTTCTGGTCGATTCGTTGGTTGTTTGACTGTCTGGAAAGCACCAGGTTGCTTTATGGACTCTTATCCTTGAAACCCTAGAAGGAACCTGCTACTTTTCACCGTATTACGAGCTGCTGGATAGTCTTTTAGTCGGAAGCCGTTATCGGAAGCTGTGCTTAGATACTAAAAAATCCTCCAAAGATCTCTTCCTTTCCCACTTAAGCTTTGAAGTTTCTGATCCGAACAAAACTTTGACATCGTACTCCGGACAGGTTCCACATAGGACCGTTCAGGAGGCTGAAAAAAAACTACTTCTTTATACCGTCTTCATTTTCTTTGGTAAAGGCGATTGTATTGTATTTCATTGGATTATTGAATTTAATATTTCATATTGTTAATATGGCAAAACCTTCTGACGACAGTTAGTCAAATGCTATATTTTTACTATTTATTTCTCTTAAGTCTGAAATTTAAAGTAAGTATGAAACGCGGTACCAGACACAGCACGCCTGCCGATAAAGGATTTGCAATCAGTTGTTGACTTAAGACTGAATGCTAGAAAATACATGGTGAAATCTAGACTTGATTGCAAATCAGTCTTTGTCCAAGATAAAAAAAAAGTTCACACCTATTGGTGACTGCCATTATGCCACTTATGTAAATTTGAAAATCCATAATTTTATTTGCATTAGTTACATGCACCTGGTCTGGTCAACCATCGAGCTTAGAAATAAGCTTCTTATGATTAATTATCAAGTTGTATTAGGTTTGGCTTAATTCACGATATTGATGCAGGCACTATTGCTTGACTCCAATCAAACGATTAATTTAACCCGAAACAATATTGAAAATCCACATTTGATTCAATTTACCAAAAAAAATTGACTAATCCTTGTAATTTGTCTTTGTTACCATTTCCAAGCCACATGATATAACTTTACAAACCCAAATTGTATATCCATCGATTCGTCAAAAGATCGTAATTAACGCGTTGCTGGGGTAAAACATATTATACACTCACAGTCGTACACCTGGGATTTTACGGCTGCGTAATGCTGGACTCTCTGTCAAACACCAAAGGCGTTTGCGTCAACATATCAAATTTAGAAGAACAAAAAAAAAATGACTACACACAGCTTTTGGCGTTGGTGCAGTGAAACACCCCTCTATAGACGCAAATTACGGTACTGACACCAAAAATAATTAATTACTATCATTAAGTTCGTTTCTCTATAGTTTATCGCCTTCCTCGAATACTCCTCGAATAAATGTTCCTCGGCGCGATGAGCCATAAATAATAAATAAAATGGCGCAAGAAGTTGAAAGTAATGTGTTTGCGTTTGCTGGACGATTAATTTATTAATGCACACTCATTACCAAGCACCCCACTGTAGGTAGGCACATACTACACTTCCAATGTTGCCAATGTCCTGCGGTATTTCGCGCATGTACAACGTTGCGGTGCGATTTGATGGAAAATTACCTAATCCCAAACGGTAATTTCGTTATCAGAAAGACATAAATGCCGACAAATGTCCGTCCCCACTATATAAGAAGTCGATGCAACTAAACACGCTGCACACCACTCTCAATGAGAGAGGATAATGGATCGCGTAATGCGTCACTGGAGCAACAATCCGATTAACTTGTCATGCTGAGGATGGTGGTGAATAATGGCAGCCGGCTGGGCTGGGCCTAGTCGATTGGCCTATTCGTTTATACTATTTCGCACTATTGGGAATCGGGCTCCAGGCGTTGCAAGTTGCAACTATATAGAAGTTACCAGAGTCGATGCAAGAAATATGATCACTGGTGAGTCTGGTAATTTAAATTGAGATAAATGATGCTGCTGTATGAACAGCGCCGAAGCAACTTATAGGACGTTAGAACGTTTATTGCTGGCTTATACTAGAATATAGTAATAATTGTTATTTCTCATTTGCATATGACATCCTGTGCATTGTTGCTAAATGTTAGGCTAAATGTGGCCAAGAAGGAAACTCTAATGAGAGTGATAGTGGAATTCGATGGGAAAGTATGTGCGTAACCAATTATTGTTAATAAATGCTACTTCAGGTGGGATGCAGCAGCATCATGTGTCTTTCAACATCTAAGAACTGTGTGAGAATTTACACAGCTTAAAGCAATACTTTTTGACCACGATGTAGGGTTTGTAGAGTTAGGGCATGGAAAGCAGATAGGCCTGGTAAAGTGAGGGGCCTTACTCTTCATGAGATCTCATAACTTTTTCATAGCGAAAGCGTTATGAGGTTGTGAGCCTTGGCGGCCTATTTTACATAATGGTGCGATAACATTTACCTTAAATTAAATTCTATGAAAAGTGAGAAATGCTAACGTTAACTTTACTTCTTCTATTTCTCATTTGATCTTCTCATTTTTCCTTTGATCTGTCAGTGAATCAGTCGGTCAGTTACGATTTTCCTGATTTTTAACGTCTTATATCTCAGGACCTACTATATTGCTAAGGATTTGAGATTTCGTTAGGTGCCCGAGCTTTTCAGATTTGCCACCCTGAGCTATTTAAAATCTGCTACCCCATCCCCTGACCAGAATTTTGTCACATCTTTGACGTCAAAGAATATAATAACACATCAGTTACGTCTTCACTATATATTCAAATGCTCCTGGCTTGTACTTAAGGTTGAAGCTACTCAGATTGTGGTTTCCTAAGCTGGCTGATTGTAAATAGGGTTGCCGTGTTGCCGTATGACTGGAGAGAATAGAAACAATATCATAAGGAGATATGAATAGCTTGCTGCTTTAAAAAAAAAATCGTTCTTCACTTTTTAGTATGGAGAATGGAAAATTTTTTAAATTGAACTAACGTACGTTCGCGAACTTCGAACTACGCCCACATTTTATTTGCCTGAAGAATGTTGACGGTGACGGAGACGGAACCGGAGCTGGAGCTGAAGCTGGAATAGCTAGGAAAAGTATAAGAAACAAAAAATGTGAATTCTGAGCTTGTACACAAGAATATTGTTTTGTTTTTCTTCAAAATACTTTCAAATCTGTACAGCTGCATTGTGGACACATAAAAAAAAAAAATAACGTACGACACTTTTTGATAGCTCTTCCAGTTCCGTCTACAGCTCTGGTTACAGCATTGTATTCTGTTTAGGCAGTTACTAGCGATAAAGGTACTAAGTATAGTGCAAGTTTTTGATTCGTAAAAAATATCCAACTCGATTCAATCAATCATGACATTACGGTGATAGAGGAGAAAACTGGACGCACAGCCTCCTGAACCTTTGAAGCGATTTTCTTCAAAGAATTTTTTTTACCTCCAAAATTAACATTACCTGCCATAAAATAGTCTTAAAAAAGGTTTTGTATCTCAAAAATGATTTTGATTAAAATTTTTGTGTGTATTTTACTGCATTTTGATAAAACAAAAATTACTAAAAACTTGTTTTAATAACGTAACCTGTCCTAGAACCGTTTTTTTTTTTATATTGGACTTTCTCGTTAAAGGCTCAATCGATTTTGATCAAATTGTTTCCCTGGAAGTACTTTCAATTCTAAACAATACTGCGTACAAATATTTTCAAAAAACTATTTTTTCGATTAAAAGGCATATCATATCAATTTTTTTTTTTTTTTTTTTTTTTATTTCAAAAAATTTTAGATACATAAGAAAAAATACTTTAAAAAAAATGCTCCAACAACTTAAGAAAATTTGTCTGCAAAAATTTATATTTTTTCAAGAATTCAGATAGCGTTTTTCATTTTGAAATTCAAATTTGTTAAAAACTTTCTTTGATTGAATGAATTTTATCTCTTTTTATGAAAATCTCGTGTTTTTTGTAGTTAAGACTATATGCATTGTAGTAGGCCGTAGCGTAATGGTTAGTGCATTGGACTGTCACGGGTTACATAGCAGCCGCTCCACCTTACTTTTTTTTCCAGGCGTCTGCCTCTTGCGTTGGACTGTCATGCCAGAGGCCTGGGGTTCAATACTAGCCGCTTCCACCTTACGTTTTTTTTTCGGAGCTACTATATACCTCTTGCGAGGAAGTGACAAATCCTCCAAGAGTATATCTTGCCATAGAAAAGTGCCATTAACCTTAGCCGTTCGCATTCGGCAAAAAACAATCCACCTCCGATTTTTAACCTGAACGCTCGTTAAAACAAATAAATATTAGATTTCTCCACTTCTAGACGTTCTAGGATATTAAAATTTATACAGAAATGTTTTTTTAGTCAACCTGATTATAAAACATTATACCTAAGCCAATTTTTTAGTGTTGAGTCAATTTGTCAATAACAAATTATAAAAAGCTTTCTTTTAAAATATTTATGATTATGATTAACGTTTGTACTTTATGACGCAAAAACCTTTATAATTTTGAGTTTTTGTTTTCGTACATTTAATTTTTGTTTTACAAAAAAAATAAATCTCCTTGGATATCTATAAAATATTGATTTGCAAAAAATATTTCCAACTTCCTTTTTTGTCTTAAAAACAGTGTTTTGCTATTAATCACCACGATAAAATACAAATTTTGTTTCTACTGAAGCTTCATCTTGTATAGCTGCACTTACCAGCAGATGTCGCCAAAAAAAAAACCCATGGTGTCAAGGAGAGAGTATCGTCTAGTACCAAGTCCATGCTAAAATCTAATGCTAATGCATTCCACAAGGCCACCTTCATAAATCATAACTCATTTTTGATGCTAAAGAGCTAAAAATATATGCATGCATATAAAATAAATCTTTTAAGCAATTTGCTTTAAGTCGCACTTGCACTTGTTATTATTTGTTTCCCTCATTTTTTATTGTTTTAATAAATTAATATCCATCAAAAAATGACAACGAAATAAAAAAAAAATAAATTTACTACGTATGTTGTATTTGTATATATGCACAGCAATTGATTGTTGTATTATTAATGTGCATTCATTTAATTAATTTGATTGTCAACGTTTTGCTTTACGCCATAACTGAATCAATGACATGACATGCAACAATGACTGACTACAAGGAACACAGTGGGACAGAGCAATGTGAAAACCTTGATTAAAAGCAAACAATAAATGGTGACGTGGATCAATGCAAACTAGTTTGTTGTGTTAAAATTTGTAAAACAGATTTAAGATTCCCACTATTCTGTTCATCAAAATCCCTTCAGTACACATGTACAAAATCTTTCGGATAATATTTCGTAAGATCCGTTAAAAAATTTGTATAGCTGTACAGGGTGATCTTACTAAGGAGTGACAAAAAGCTAGAGCGTGTAGGTTGAGTTGAGACAAAAAATCGTATCTCGTTTAGGCGCGAGAAGTAATTTTTTTTAAAAAATTGACTTAAATTTAAAAAAAATCATTAAAATTTTCTAAAAAATTGACTTAAAATAGAAAAAAAAATATTTAAAAAACAACGGCAACACTTACAATGTCGTTCTAGACTTTTTTTAAAGCCAAAAGTTCGTCCTTTTATTATGTCTTTAATTTAAATTATTGGAGAGAATATTTTTTGAAATATATTAATTTTTAAATTCAAATTTGTGAAAAAATATGAACAAAATTGTGTTGAACCTAATTTTGTTGAAAATTTTACACAAAATTAAAGTAAAATATTGAAGAGTAAATGCGAAAGTGTTTTTTAGGGTTTGGAGAAAATTAAAAATAACGGGAAGGGCATTTTTTTTTAAATATTGACTTAAAACAGAAAAAAATATTTCAAAAACAATGGAAATTGATACAGCTACATACTATACCTTTTTGTAAAGTGAAAAATGTTTACTTTATTTGTCTTTTTAAATATAGTTGTTTTAAGGAACGGTTTCTCCGAAATTAATTTTCAAACTTAAATTTTTGGAAAAAAATTTGAAAATTTGTGTTCAAACTGTTTTTGTTCAAAATATTATCTTTTTTATTAAGAAGTATTTTTGTGTTTAGTATTCAAAGCTCCCATCAATTTTTAGTCCAATACTAAAGACCAGATGTGAAATTATTTTCTATTTTTTGAAAAAAAAAAAAATGAAAATACTTAACAAAAGTAAGTTTTCTTTAAATTCGACTTCCATTCGTTATTTTGTTGCTCCAAAAATCACATTTCTACTAATAAAGTAGTAAAGTAGATTTGATTATTTTCAATTTTCTCAAAAACTAAAAGATTTTTAGCCACCTGGTTTTCAGTGTTTGACTAGAAATTGATAAAAGCATTAAATATTAAAAACAGAAATACTACCTTATAACGTAAAATTTTGAAAAAAAAACTAGTTCGAATACAATTTTGTTCATTATTTTTTCAAAATTTTGAGTTTGAAAATTAAATTTTTCAAAATCAATTTTCTTAAATAATTTTAATTAAGAACAAAATAAAAAAACGGACATCTGGTTTAAAAAAAAAGTATAGCATGATATTGTAAGAGTTGCTGTTGTTTATTAATGATTTTTTTTCTATTCTAAGTCGATTTTTTTTAGAAAGATGCCCTTCCCGCCTAAACGAGAGGAAATATCACCCCTCCCTTACGATCTTTTTCTTTTCTTGACTGAACCTAAATGTTTTTTGGCATAACTTATAGGTGAATCACCCTGTATAGTCAAAAATATAATAAAGTAGGACCTCGGTAATTCAAACTTTTAGAGACTGACTGACTGACAAAGGCGGTCGAATTACTGGATACTTTTTTCGATTTCGGCTCAGAAAACAGTAGTGTAAGGTGGTTTTAAGTATAATAAAATAGTTTTATAAATTTTATTGGTCGAAACTGGGAAGAAAATATTTATTGCTTAAGAAAGTCTAACAAAAAGATGAAATAAAGTGCAAAGTTGTTTAAAGAAAATTGACATTGTAGTTTTCTTAATTTTTTTTTTAATAGTTTTTGCTATGATTTTATGTTTTTAAATATTGACCTGCTCGATATGAATTGTTGCTAATTCTTGCTCAACAAAATAGTTCAGTCGTTAATGCACATCTTGAAGAGCTTCGCCGCTACTGATAGTTTTTTTGAGTTCAAGAATTTCTTCGTTATCAAAGTCCAGTTGACATAATTTTATTGGCAAGGTTTTCATTCGCTGTATCCTCTACCCAGTCTCGAATTTCTTTATTGCCTACAAATCTACCTATTTTTTGGCGTGATTTAGACTAACAGACGTGCCGATGCAAATTCATCAGCGTCCTGTTCACGAAGCTTTTGACCTACAAATTCGAATTACAGAGTAGGTACCAATTTTGACAAGTGTTCGAGTTACTCAATGTAAGATAATAGCTGTTCGAATTAGTGGAGCATTCGAATTACCGAGTGTTCGAACTATCAAGGTCCTACTGTCATAACAATGTAATTTTGAAATTTAATAGTATAATTTTGAATTTAATGGAGAATGAATTAAATGGGACTGAATTAATTAAGGGAATAAAACTGTAAGACACAAACATTTTCGTTAAAATCTCTTGAGAACTTTTTGGGCCCAACAAAATATACTCGCGTTGCCATATCCACAGAAAATCACTAAGAGCTGTTAGTCACGGTAGGTAAAAGTCAAAAACAGTAGCAGCATTAACTAACAATATATTATTAATTTGTTAATAAAGATGTAAATAAAATATTAAATAAAATAAATAAAATATCGATACATCCTATTAAGGCTGAAGGTAATAGACAGGTTAACAGACAGAGATCATAGCAATGTCAAGTTTAATCAAATCTTATATAGTTTTCTTTAACAATTTGTTTGAATTAATTCCATTTCTGCTATAAAACCTGCCCCACTATAATGACAAGAATGGTTATGGAGACGGTAAAAAGGGAAACACGAATCAACCTCCTGCTGTTGGATAGGTTGCTTAACTAGCTTCTTATAGAATGCGCTTCAAGTGCAATTAGGTTGTTTATGGAACAATTTCCCAAGTTATTAATTGAATTAATTTTATATTTTAATTTTATTCCTTCATTTGAATTGATTTTTTTTTTTAATTCTTTTGTTAATAAAAAATTTTATTGATATTATTTTACTCTGCGTGAGCAACTTACTTCGCCCACAAACATACAAATTACAATTATTTTTAATCGAAATGCATAAATATACACGAACTCAGAATCTTTTAACAAAATGATAATTGTTGTTGTTGTTGGTTTTTTTTTTTTAAACATCGATATGGCTACCGGAAATTAAATTTCTTTTAAAGTCAAGATATTTAAGGTGGGCCATTAAGCTTAATCATGCAGGATTAACTAATTGGATCGGATTGAATGCAAATTAATTGAATTACATTGTATCGTTGTTGTTGGTCTTTAAAAGCGACATTTATATTGGTCGACAACTGCAGAATCAGTCAGTTAGCATTACATTATTACAATCGTAATGAAATTAGTTATGGTGTATTAAAAATACCTTAATTAGTTGGAGCCTGCAAGCAAGATTCAAAATCAAGATATTGTTATTTGTATATAACTAAAGGTACAACTGGTCGGTCAACAATGATTTTAGTTTTAAATATTTTAAAGATATTTAAAGAATGAATAAAATTTCTGAAAATCGACTTTATTTTTAATTCTTCACAAGACCTTACATTTTTGGATATGCGTTGAGGTTGTTGTTTTCCCACCCAGTTTCTAAACTATCAATTTTTATTACCGAAACGTTGGCATAAATATAGAACTTTTTTAGTGGAAAAAAGGCTACGCCGTGTAGGTTGGAACAAAACAAGAAAAAATCCTGGACCCATGTTCTGTAGCTTCTCGCATGCATAAAGTCGGTCGAGAAACGATGGAAACTGAAACAAAATACATGAGTTTTGTTCCATTTTTCAGCGTTTCTCGACTGATTTTTTCGATGTTAGAGTTACAGAACATGGTTTCTATTTTCCTTATTCAGACAGGAGGGACAATTTTCTTAAAAATCGAAAAAAAAATCAAAAACAACGGCAAAACCAGAATTTGTTAAAATGCCGAACCACTGCTTAAAAAATCAAATAAAACACACAACTGGGTTGCACGAACTTGCTCTTAGAAACGATGTAATTATTCTCTGGGGGAGAGTACGATAACTCAGGCGCCCCAAAATAATAACGGATTTTTAGAGAGAGGTTTAATATAATCATTTTTTACTATAGGAGGGGGATCTATCTCGCGCCGTTTAAGGGGTAGCATCAATTTTAGAACAAAAGACTTAAAATAAAAACAAAAATATTTAAAAACAACGGCTACACTTACAATGAAGCACTATACCGGGTTTGAAAGCATGGCTTCTGTACTTAAATACTATTTTTAAATTTAGTTATTTAAGGCTATAGTTTAAAAAAAAACGCATGCAAACTCAAAATTTTGATTATAATAAAAGAGTAGTTTTAGGTAATTTCCAATTTTCTCAAAAACTTTAGTAGACATAAAACCATTCAATTTGTTGTGTTCGATTTAAAATTGATAAACGCATTGACCAAAAAAGCCTATTCAGCACTTCATGTCACAATTTTGAAAATTTGTCTAAACTTTTTTTTATTATTTTTTTTTGTTTATTATTTTTTTAAAAACTAAACTTAGATAATTTAAATTAAATTTAATGCTTAAGAAAAAATGTATTACTTTCAAAACCGGTATAGTACTTTATTGTTAGTGTTGCCGTTGTTTTTTTAATATTTTTTGTTTTCATTTTAAGTCATTTTTTTCTAAAATTGCCCCTACCTCCTAAACGGGGCGATATAGACCCCCCTCCAATAGTAAAAAAAATTGGTTGTTTTAGACCCTTCAACAAAAAACTGCGCCATAGTTTTCGTACTCGTGCCATTCATTGATCCAATAGATTCTAAACTGAAGTGTAGCAAAGGAGTGTGAGTATACGCGCCATTTTCTTTTGACTATTTGTCTCTCGTGATGTCGATGTGCTAGCAATGTTGTGGTCAGGGCTGCCGTTTTGAAAATTTGCTTTGGAGTATTTCAGAGGATTAGAGGGGAGTATGTCGTGTTTATGGGGAGTATGCAAAAAAAAGCATTTACACAGCTATCCGGATAGTTTTATGTTGTTGTAATTCCATAGGAAAATTTAGCTGATCAACCAAACAGAGCTGTTATCAACAACAAATCTCAAGCTATCCGAATATTTTCGGTATACTAAACTATCCTATTGGCAATTCGAGGATTACGTTTGCAGTTGCCTTTTATTTTGCTGGTGTCGCGTCGTTTGCTGTTGGTTTTTCGTTGTTTGTAAAGGAATGAAATATTATAAAAATGCCTTAATATGCAATGCAGTGTGATTTTGAATGAAATTAACCAAAATATTGCGTAAAAATTAAACTTTAATTTTCTTTTTGTCAGCTGTTGCCTATTATGTATGACAACTCAACTTAGTTGCGTTGTTTCTGCAAAAATTCGACCTTAATTTAACTCAACTCTACGAGAGTTGATCTTTAAGAAAACCACACAAACTTGTTCGTATTACTAAAGACCCCAAATTTCAGTTTAAATAAAAAGATACATTTCATTCTAAGAGGCATTTATTTTAAGTCAAAATGTTGTAGAGACAAGTCAACCTAGATGAGTTGGCATCCATAATAGGCTAATTAATCTTTGAAAGAAAATGTTACCTATCCGGCTTTTTCGTTCGAAAACATACCAGACACTAACCTATCTTATGTGGTTTTTCTTTCAGCCAAAAAAATTGATCCCTGCGAGGGGTTTTGATCCCGGACAAGTTTTTGCAATGCAAAACAAAAACAGAAACTTGTCCTGGATCGCAGAGATCAATTTTTTTTGGCTGAAAGAAAAACCACATAAGATAGCCTATCGGATTGCCAACCAAACGCGGCCAATCACATTTAGCTCACAGTTCAGACTCATAAGAATTAATACAAATAGGCCACTTAAGGAACGCAGCAGATGGAATCCGAGATGCCATCTTTAATTTTGTTTTACCTCCAGTTATTATGGAATTTTTGTAAATGTTTTGGAGGGGAGTACAATTATGGTGAGGGGAGTACGGGAGTATAGTAAATACCAGGGGAGTACGAATACTCCCTTAGTACTCATTTCGGCAGCCCTGATTGTGGTGTGTTGTGTCGAAATCTATTTTGTTACGATTGTGCCATACGATGCTGTGTCACAGGCAGTTGGAAAGAGAAATCAATTTTCTACAAAACAGAATAATTAAGAATGAAAAAATGTCAGTGTGTAACACAGCACGCTTGATTCGTGCACATCCCATGCATCACAACATTCCACAACACACCACACGAGACATGTGTGGTTCCAACTTAAATTATGTAGTTGCTTTAGTTATGTATACATAATTCCTATTTAATTTCAAAAAAAAAAATAACCATGGAATTTTCACTCTTTCAAATATTGAGAGTTTGATAAATTCTTTGTCTTCTCTTATCTCCTTCACTTAACCTAACAACTTGAACTTGTAACACTAACCTCTGTAGTCTGCTGGGCTGCGCGCTTCCTTCCGATAGAACAAAAAAAAAAAAAAACACTCGTAATAATAATTTCGAATTGCTGTTAGGAAAGTATTTCTCTGATTTCTATTTTAAGACTTCTAATTGCGAGATTGCGACCCAGTTCTATATGTATTATTTAAGCCCAAATACAATCGAGTAAATATTTAAACAATTTAACGTAGGTGTATCGTTCTGTTATACATATAGAGCTCTGCTTAATTACGTCTGGTTTGCTATAGCTATGGTTGGTAAGCTTTCAGCAAATATTAATTTTTCTTATGATGCCTTTAAATAATACCAAATGTATGTGTACAATGTACATACGTATATCTTTTATTAATGTGCGTATTCGATATTTACGTATGACAAAAATTATATTTTTGGACTGACTTAGCTCTAGTTCGTAGGTACGTATAAGTTCTTGTACGTAGATATGGAGCAAACTTGGGCAAATTTAGGCAAACTCAAGACAGCTAGACTCACTGACAGCTAGATGCTGATCTTTCACATTTTATTTAGAAAATTCAAGATTGCATTGCTGGATGCTGGGACATTGGAAAAATACAAAACTGTCCACGTTTGTTCTCGCGATTTTTCTTTTTTACTTTTTGTTTTTTGGTAAAAGATTGACTTGCGTTCATCTGCATGTTATTGTAATCCAAGGATCTAACCATCATCTCATCCTCGGACATAAACCCTGTCGCGATGTTCATTTTATACAAGCGACAAGTAAACAAAAGAGCAAGATGTGCGCAGCTAAATAAGAACGTGCGGAGCTCAATTATGGACTCCGGTAGATATAGTGGTGGCAGCAAGCTCGCCACAACGTCTCTGGCGATCAACCAACCACGTCTCAGGGCCTCGCGGAATGGACCTCATTAGTTGAAGGCATGCAATGTTAATTTCCATGGGGCAAGACAAACAAAAAATCAGGAAAATGAATATAAAAAAAAATAAAACAAAAAAACTTTTTCAAAACAAGTGGCAGGGTCGGTCGGTTGGTTGTTGTTTTTGTTGTTTTAAAACGCAGCAAATACAACGATGCAGCACAATAAGTTGTTATACATATATGTGGCCCCGACTCCGGTCAGGGATTCAATTTTCTGGAGGAATGTTGATTCTCGCGCTGACGGTGGTGGTGGCGATGGAGGTTCTCGAATCTTTTGGTTGGCCAGAAGAGCAGGTACATTAAAATCGTGCATATTTAGCTTAGCATGTCTCTTGGACGAATGACACACACGTCGTCGTCGTCGTCGTTGTAGTCGTTTTAGTCGGTCGTTTTGGAGAATGAAATTCCAGGATGCTGCGGTCATTATTTTAATGGGTATAAGGATGTGATTAAACATTTTGTTGGAAGTTTCTTTTCACTCCCAGAGTGAATATCCCCATTTAGAGATAGCTCACTCTTTTCTCCTTCATCTCTTCCACGCCTGCCTGAGGTTTTCAAATGGATTTTCGAGACGATTAGGAAAAATTAAATTTTACCTACCTTTCACGACGAACTTAAAAGTCATTAAGGTTGAAAGTAATTTTGTGTGGTTAAGGAGTAATTTTTAACTTTACTTCGGCAGAGGTTTATTTAGGGGAAAAGTAGTGGGTTGACATAGTATCTGCAAATATTAAATAAATTGTTCGTTAAGGAAAAATATATTAAAAGAAATTATTATGCTTACACTAATAAATTTATGATGGCATATTTCGATGAAAGAAAATAATTAACGGATCGTGATTAATCAAAATAAGAAAATATAATAAAGGGTAAAATTTATCAACTTGACTGTCAACGATTTTTTTTATTTATATTTAAGAAATATTTATTTAGGGAAGAAAATCCAAAATCATTGGAAAAATTTTGTAGATAATTTTAAATCTGAAAATATTCAATTTCGAAATATCGAATTTTACAAAAATACATAATTTTGAACTTTTTTTTTTTAGCCCAAAACTTAATTTTTTGAGAATGTAGGTACAGTTTGAACTTAGCATGGAAAAATGTTACATTACATACATATGTATGTATTTGTTATCAAATAATCAAAAAGTTAACCGTTGGTCTCAGAATTCCAAAAAACCAAAACCCGAAAACCCAAAATTCAGAAAACCGAAAACACCACAAAATCCAAAATCTCTATAAAACCCAGAATCCATAAAAACCAAAATCCAGAATGAGTTTTCGGGATCATGGGTTTTCTGGATTCAAGATTTTTGGGATTTATCGATTTTGGGTTATCGGATTTCTGGATTCTTACCTCAACTCGATTTTTAAATGTTATGGATTTAAGTGTTTTTTGACTTTAAATGTCTCTAGACTTTCGGGATTTTGTATTTTTTGGTTCTGAATTTTGAATGTTCATAATTTTAGGTTTTCGGAATTTTTGGTTTTGAAGATTTCAGGTTCTTGGTGGTGATTTTAAGTTTTCTGCATTTAAAATATTCGGGAATTTAGAATTCCGAGATTTTTAATTTTCAGGATTATGACTTTTTTTTAGATTTTATATTTTCTAGATTTAAGGGATTTATGGATTTTGGGGTTTTCGGATTTCTGATTTGGATTTTAGATTTTGTAGATTTAAGGGATTTTTTGTCTTCTGGTTTTAGCATTTGGAATTTGGCATTTCTAGATTTTAGGGATTTTTGGACTTCCGGTTTTGGGTTTTCTGGATTTAAAGTTCTTGGGATTTATAGATCTTAGAGTTTTCGGATTTGAGAATTTTGACCTCAACTTTATTTTGAAGTATTAAAGAAAACTAAAGCAAAAATCGATTTGCCAATTTGAGTTTCGGGATTTTGGATTTTCGGATTTTAGGTTTTATGGAATCCGGGATTACTGGATTTTAGTTTTTCGTTTTTTTTTAGGATTTCCGGTTTTCTGCCTAGATTTTGGTGTTTTGGGATTATGGATTTTTAGAAATTTTACGTTTTCTGGATTTTGGATTTTCGGTAATTTGGGATTCCTGGATTTTAGGTTTTCAGGACTATGTATTTTTTTTTACGTGATTTTGTGTCTTCTGGTTACGGTTTTGAGTTTTCTGGATTCTGGGTTTTCTATGGATTTAAGGTTTTTGGGATTTATGGATTTTGGGTTTTTCTAATATCCTGATTCTGACCTAAACTCCATTTTGAAGTATTGAATAAAAGTTATAAGCAAAAATATATTTGCCAATTTTAGTTTCGCGATTTTGGATTTCAGGATTTTGGGTTTTGTGGAGTTTGGTATTCCTGGACTTTAGGTTTTCGGGATTGGGGATTTTTATAGGATTTTAGGGTTTCTGCATTTTGGATTTTCGGGAATTCGGAATTCTTGGATTTTAAGTTTTCGGGACTATGGGTTTTAAGGAACTTAGATTTTCTGGATTTTAGATTTTTAAGAATTTGGGATTCTTGGGTTTTTAGGTTTTCGGGATTATGGCTTTTTTAAGATTTAAGGTTTCTGAATTTTCAGGATTTTATATTTTCTGGTTACGGGATTTATCTAGGGTTTTCTGGAATTTGGTATTTCTAGATTTTAGGTTTTCGGGATAATGAGTTTTTAAAATGTTGGGTTTTCGGTATTATATGGGTTTTATGGTTTTTTGGTTATGATTTTGGGTTTTCATAAATTCAGAATTCTGTCCGACACCCTTATTTTATAACATTCCATAACTTAGTACGTACATATATAATATTTTCATATAAATATAATGTAGTACCTACCGATGTACATACTCGAAAGTAAAAATGTTTAATTTTAAAAAGATTCGTTTTTAATGTTAGTCATTTTTATTTGAACCAGCCCGTACAGTTTTTCAAACATTTCTGAGAAAAAAAACAAAACCCTTTCTAAAAATGTGGAGCTAAGATTTTTACCTCCATCGAACTCTTAACCCATTATATAGACTCCAATCGAGAATTTCCAAAAGACTGTATGTCGCCTATTTCACAATCGATTTAACAACATCTCGCAAGAACTTTCGTTTAAAACCTTAATCTTTGTAGAATAAGATTTAATCGTCTACATATCTCAACATGCAATTAAGAACAAGCACATTCAAGATAAAATGTCCCATTTGCTTGTCTTCTCTCAGCGCAACCAATCGACTAAAAACAACAGGTGGGTATATTCCAAGTACTTTGGAGTTGGACACGAAGGTTTATAAACGTCTCTACACCATCATCCAGCTTCTTACAGATCAAGGCGTAATTTATTCTGTATAGCTATACCGCTGCAACAAAACAAAGGGATGTTGCGTGATAGCCAACAACACAACCTGGCAATATAATATAACCATACCAATGATATGGGCAATTATTGGCTATCCGATTCTCGAAACGAAAGAACAAACATCCCTTTGGCTTGGGAGATTGCAGAGAAACAAGTGAACATCGCCACTGTGTGTCCTGTGTCAAGGAATTTAACATCGCTGTTCGCCTCATTCTCATTGATCTTTGATCACGCAAGGTATATTATACCAGGTCTAGGCCAATAAACAAGTTACTTTGTGGGACCCCCCATTCCACACAGAAACCCATTGTCAATGACTATGCTCGCTTGTGGTTCAAATGATCCTCCATCAGAAGATCGTATATATAGGAGCAGATGAGAAGGGACGGGAGGTTGATGGGAACAACATCTTTTATGGATCGAAATACCGCCACCAATGAATGAATGTCACGGTCTTTGGGGGCCAACTCACGCAACAGACATAAAAATCCAGCCAGGTGGTGGCCAATAGTGACATTGGCACACATCTACACATTTGATTTGTAGCACCAAGCTGTGCAGTGCATTCCAACATCCGACGACTCGACGACGTTCCTATATCGATCCTTTGGAAGTTCCAAGAAAATTGTATCGTTTTTTTGTTTGTTACCCTTGGATGAGTTTGTAGTTATTAGTGTGTGGTGCACCCTCATTCCTCATCTTGTATTGCTTTTTTTTGTCTTTGAATTGTTTTTTGGGGTCTGGTCTAAGCTTACTGTCCAAGTTTAATAGTTTTTCATTTATTCTGCCAAGTTCTGCAAGAGAAATTATAAGAGTGAAGTTAGAAGCAGGATTGCTGATTGTAAATAGAAGCTGTCATTAATGTAGGTAGGTATTAATAATAATTTGTAACTTCAAAAGTGTTGATCAACTTTAAAAAGGCAAGACACTCTGACAAAACCTAAAGAAGGAAAATCTTACAATACTGAAGAATTTCTGGACATTTTCAATGTTCATAAAAATCAGACGAAAAAATTCTAAATTACAAAAAATTCCTTTTTAATTTAATTTAAATATTTAATGAGTTGTTGACAAGTGTTTGCTGTTGACAACTGATTTGGAAAAAATATGTCACCATAGTACTCAAATTTAATGTGTCCTTGCGTTGATACTTTTTATACTGAAAATACCTATGCGGGTAAAATGGAAACAAATCAAAAACCGGCACCTAGCTAAAATGTGAGTTTAAATCAAAAATTTGGTAAATACAGGTCAATTAATTTCTTGTCTACTTTTTATTTCCAGAAATTATAACCCTGATTTATTGTAATTTTTTTCTCCAACGTCTATTTTCCACATTTTTTGCCTTCAAACGTTCATATCTCGAGTTATAGATTTTTCACATTTTTTTCAAATATCAACAACTTTTTTAAATTAAAAGAATCTATCGATTAGAATAACAAACAACGAACTCTCTATCATTTTTCGTTTAGAAAATATATTATGGCCTCTTATCTTTGTTTACCCTAATTTACCCTATTGAAATTGCAATTTTTCAAAAATCACGTATTTCAATTTTTTTAAAAATAATATGGCCTTTTATATGGTGTTCACTGTTTTGTTTATGTCTTAAGGCATACCATTTGAGCTGTGTCACATAATTGTAAAAACCCGAAAAATTACCTTTAAAGCGTGACAACCCTATGTCTTGACGTTAGGCAACCCTTGCGCATAATGTTTGTTTAGACACTACCTACAAAACTGTATACTACTTATCTGGTACCTCGATGAGGATAAGTCGTTCTATGGCGGGATCTTAGATTATAAGTAGGAAGTACAAAAATGATTTATAATGTTCGATTAATTTGGAAAAAATTACACTTCAATCCTTTAGAAGTTTCAGGCACGGCTGCGAATTAAGGACACTTTCTTGAAAATACTTAACACACAAAAATAAATCTCTATACACCAAAATTCTTTAAAATTCTTTTAAAATTCTTTTATTTTCCTAGGCTAGAGCAAAAAAAAAAAAACTTTAAGGTCCAGTTATTCAGTGGTGAGTAAAATCAGAGTTAGTTAACTCTAAAAATAAATTTATAAATAGTGAACTCAAAAGGCAGTTTTTTAGAGAATTCGTCAGAATTGACCTTACATAAGATCCGAAGATAAAACTTCAGAAGCATCTGATTAGTACCTAAATCCAGAGTTAACTCATCAAATTTGGTGAGTTAAATCGAATTTAACTTTACTCTCGCACTGAAAAACTGGGCCTTCATAAGCGTAACTTTTTTATTTGCTCAAACAAAAACAAAAAGTGACATAAAAATAGTAAAAAAAAAATAAAAATAAATTTGTTGGCACAACAGCTCATGAAGAACTAGGGCCTAGTGACTTACAACTCTCAACCATTCCTGTGTGCGTGTCTGCAGGAATGAAGGGGACCTACAGTTTATTGCCGAATCCGAACGGCTAACGAGCGGCACTTTTCTGTGACAGGAGATACTCTTGGAGGATTTGTCAATTCCTCGCAAGAGGCAGTAGCCGTTTTTTCTTTTAAATAAATAGGTGGCGAGGCTGGGGATCGAACCTTAGACTCCGGCATGACAGTCCATCGCACTAACCATCACGACACGGCTACTACACATAAAAATAGTGGCCAATATTATAAGAACAAAATTTAGTTTGTAATTTTTTACCAAAAAATGTATTTTTTACGAATATTTTATCATATAGTTAAAAAAAATCGTCAGGTGATTCAAATTTGATTTTGAGCTTTCCAAGTGAGCACCTATCGATCCATGAAAAAAAAAAAATCTGAACTCAAAGTCAGACCTCAGACCCTTCCTAAAAAACCGACGTACAATGGTTGTACAGTTTTGTCGTATAAACGCCAATTCTTCACAAAAATAAATAAAATTGGTTACACTTAATGATTTTGATGCGGTGTCAGATTTTTTTCTAACTTCATCTTTAAAAATTACAGATACTCAGATACCAGAAAAGATAACAACATTTTTAAGAGTAGGTATTATTTTAGTCTTTTATCGAGTTTTTGGATCGTTAACCTAAAAGTCAAAAGACTTCAAGCAGCTAAAAGACTGCTTGACGAAGGAAAAAAAAAACTTCATTGCAGTCAAAAGACTGCAGAAGAATGCAATCAATGTAAAAGGCTTTTAAAAGACTTCAAAGAATTCAAGCAGTCTTTAAGTATTACATTCCTTTAAACTGCCTAAAATGATTGCTTTATTAAAGACTTCAAGATTGACTGGGAATTAAATATTTGAAGTACAAATACTTACAAAAAGGACTTCATTGCAATCGTAAGGTGCAGTTAAATGAAAGGTATTCCAAAGAATGAAATATGTACCAAAATACTGCATTCTTTAACAACTCTGCCAAATACCATGTACAATATTGTGACTTACATACTGAAGCCCCTATTTTGAATAAAAGAAAATAGTCAGTTCCCCTGAATTCAGCGTTTTCATTAAATGCAACAAATTTCATTCATTTTTGCCAAAAAATTGGCGAGAAGTGATTTTTGTTATCAGAATTCAACAAACGGACCACAGTGCTTTGGAGACACACGGTTTGACTGGATTACAATATGTATGAAGTTACATGATCCGCTAAACATTTCATGGATTTTTCCAATAATATTTAAATATATTTTCTATTTGAATAAATCCGACCCTGTCCCTCTGTCTTGTTGTTCTGAGTGACAAATAAGCTCTTAATAGCTTAATGATCCCCCACAAATTTGGCAATAATTAACAAGGCAAGGCCCACTTACAAATTATATTTTTCTAGGAGAATTCTGCACACCATAAAATGACTAATTCCAGAGCTTTAATCAGCTGACTATTTCGAAATCGAAAACATTTTGGGGAATTCATAATGAGTTTCCGACAAAAAGATCACTTTTTGGTTCTCATCAATATTTTCATTCCAAAAATATAAATAAACAAATTAGATCTGCTAGATGACAGAATTTCGAATGAATCACTCTTATAAAATGGAAGCGTGTCTGTCTGGCGACTGAACTGACGATGACGACGACACGGACTCTGACGTGGCCACATTCTCGATTGTTTGTTATTTTTGTTGTGTGTCAGTGGCGTCTCCCACATCCGCATGAGACAATTTTTCGTTTTGATAATGTTTCATTAATTTGACTATCGGATCGGACTAATATTGAGCGCAGAAAGTGAGGTGTGGTATTTCTCTATATAAGCATCGCGTCGTCGCTTCGTCGGTCGCCTTCTCAGTCGTCGCATTGTCGTTCGTCATCGTCATCGTCTCACCTATAGTCAGTAGCACGCCAATCTATTTTGTCGGGAGGTCTACCGTCTATGCCATGTCATTTATTAGATTGAGTGACAGTTGCGAATTTTTCATCACAAACGGAACACGAATCAATCAGTGTCTGGGTGAAATTAATTTGTAACAAATCAATTAGATAACCGAGTCGAGAGGATTGTAATGTGTTTTTGCAATGTTTTCACGGTGAAACAAAAAAGAAAACACAGAGATGACTTAAACTATAATTTGCAAATATAGGACACCTTGATTTTGGTTTTTTTTACGTTGAACATTTAAGGAGTGTGGCGATGGAGTGGTAGTGGATGCTCGAAATGATTGAAATTGTATATTGAACGTCTTCTTGCCATGATAAATCATTAAGACATTAAGGATAGTGTATAGTAGTTGTTCTTGTATGAAATTTTAAATCAATTGAGTTCAAATTAGACAGGGTGAAACTTTGAAACTTATATACAAAAAAAATGTTGATTCATCATCTAATATTAGATGATAGAATGCATGGCCGATGGGTCGCACGTACCTGCTTGATCATTCGTATAGGGCAGTGTTTCCCAAACTTTTCACTTTGCCCCTTTTAAAATTTTAAAATTTTCGTAGCCCTGAGTACCCCCTGTTATAGAAATATATAATTAGTATTTTAAGACATAGAAGCCGAAATGTTATTTATTATAATATGAAGGTTTCAAGCTTAGGTCTCAGATTTCGGCGTTTTCAAATCAAAAGCCAATTTGAGCGGAAAATGATCGTCAAATCTGCAATCGTCGTGCTTGCAAAAAAAAACCTTTTAATAAACATCAAATGACATTTTTTTTGCAAGGGCATTTGACGTTTTCGAACAAAAGCTAAAACAAGATAATATTAATTCGGTAAAAAATCCATTTATTCAGTCTTTCAACTTTTACCAAGTGTCGCAAACTTGGTTTTTTTTTTTCCTATTGATTTTGACAGCAAATTCTGCGACGTCGTACAACGTTACCAAACAGGCATATTTTTAGATTGTGTAAGTTCACATTCTTGATTATATAGTTTGCAGCTCATACCTAGATATCTGACAAGAAGTAGAGAAGAAACCGTTTTATCTGTCATTTTCGTCACTTCAACTTTTTTACAGCACAGCTCTACCGCAGTTGATGTTTTCAATCAAGTGACATCAGCAAACTACGTTTACGAACACAATGCTAATGCAGTAAAATTTGTATTTGTATTTTTTTAAACAAAAGACTTTTGCAGTTTGCGTTTAAGAACATTTTGCGATTTTTTTTTTGACGCAGATATAACGTTTTCGAAAACGGCCTTTGCTTTGGTGGGAGCATACCTGCCAGCGGTGAAAACCGAGTTTGCGAGTCGTAACCCCGTCGGTCGTGTACATGTACATGCACCTACATATAGTTACTTAAGTTTTATGCGATTATTTTGAAAGCTCAGATAAAATGAATAGAAGTATGAAGAAGCTGAGCGCCCTAGATATAAACAAGGGGGTCCAAGACCTTTTCCATGGGGCCGCTATCTGCAAGACCCTTTCAAAGGATGCAAAAACCCGATTTTACTATTAATTGTAATAATACAGAGCAAATGAAAACTAATTTTAAAAAATTTAAAATATTTTTCTATTTTTTTTTTTGGTTTTTATTCTAATCAAAAAATGTAACCTGCTTGCTAACTTAATACAGACAAAGAACAAATCTGGGCGTACCCCCAAAAAACTGTTTGCGTAGCCCCAGAGGTATGCGTACCACACTTTGGGAAACACTGGTGTTGGGTGACTCTTCGAATATGATGAAAGATCAACAAGACTGGGTAGGTACTTCAACACACAAAATAAGTATGGGACTACATTTTCCATTCAAGGCAGGATTACCAAAAATGGAGAAAAAATTTTTTTCCAATCTCCAATCAAGTTGTTTCATTGATTTCTGGCTCCAATCTTTCGCTTAAGCTCATCTCACAAATGCTCGTTGGGGATTAGGTTTGGGCTTAGCACCATCCAGTCCATTGTGGCAATACCAACTTCCTGAAGGAATCTGACTATTCCCCGCGCAGTGTGACATCGAGCCCTATCATATGCATTAGTACAAAGCCTTTGGCAATATATCCAGTATAAGTAACGACGTGATGCATCAGAATATCGGAGATGTACCGATTCGAAATTAAACCTCCACCTCGACCACCACCAGTCCCAAAAACTAGATCACTTTTTCCTCAAGTGAAATGCCTGCCTATCTCACAGAAGGCCCTCTCGCGTTACTGGCTGAACAGAATGGTGACGGAGACGGAACTGGAGCCGGAGCTTGAATAAGCTGTCAAAATATTGAATACACGCAATCTCAATGTTGCGAACACAACAGAACGTAGACGCATACGGAGCTGCAAACGCAGACGGAAGAGTTCACCAACTTTTAACTTTTCACGTATGGCACTTTTGACGTTTCAAATTGTATGAAGAAAAAAAACAATTTTTTGGGTCGGAAAAAAATATTGTGGTTATTTGTATCGCGAAAAAATTATTTATTAAAAGGAAAATTATTGGAAAAAAAATGTGAATTCTGAACTTGTACACAAGAATATTCTTTTGTTTTTCTTTAAAATACTTTTAAAGCTGTACAGGTCCATTGTGGACATGTAAAAAAAAATAACGTACGACACTTTTTGACAGCTCTTCCAGTTTCGTCTGCGGCTCCAGTTCTGTCATTCTATTCTGTTCAGCCAGTAAGTAAGTCACGTTTTCGATAAAACAGTAATTGCTCAAATCGCTTGCCAGGTGTCGTCTATGTATTCTGCCCCTACGATCACTTTTTTTTTTAAGTTCAAGCTTTGACCATTAACATTAAGACGAGTACCAAGTTAGCAAGCAACATTCACCGATCTAAAAATTATTAGGTGGATAATAAGCTGTTAATTAAGTTGTGATCATTTCGAATTTGTCGTTCGATGTTTTCGATGTGTTGTTTTGCTCCTTTGCTAAGTTGACATCAACTAAGCGAATCAGCACCTTAAAAAAAAGGTAAAAATGTATTATATCGAGCAGTTTATTAGTTAATAATTAGCCGTTCAGCAGTTCTGAATTAGTTGCAACAATTTTAATTTTGTCGTAGAATTTTTTCTATGTTTTTTTTTTTTTTTTTTGCAGCTCTGCTCACTTAGTGTGACCTTAGGGAAGCAGCCTCTGGAAAACGTGTAAAAACTTCCTTTTGTAAATGTTTTACTTCTTTAAGATCAGCCGTTAATTAGTCGCGAATTAGTTATTATAATTTTGAATTTCTCGCTCGATGTTTCCATGATTTTTTTTTTTTTCAAAATTGTCAATTTAGTATCAAGCACACCCTGTGGAAAAGGGGGGTAAGATCTGCTTATATTGAATGGTTTATTGCTTAAAAAATTGCAGTTCGTTAGTCCTGAATTAGTTGTGATTATGTTAATTTTTTCGTTCGATTTTTTTTTTTTTTACTTAACTCATATAAAGTTCACAATGGATCGATACAATTTTTTTCTTGGAGTTTTTGATCAGTAGATCTTTTTGGTCTATTATTTTTTTCGATATTATAAAAATCGACTTTCTGAAGTCAATTTTTATAAAATCGACGTATTGCATCCCAACCACAAATAACCCTATGACCTAAAAATAATTTTATTACATGATATCTCCCATTTCAACACAAAAATCTGATTCCTTATTAATTTCACAAAGTATCCCTCCCCTTTCCCACAAGTATTTAATTAACGGAAAAATAAGAATGACACAAACTCCCTCCCTCTTTTGATATTATTCGACATTGTCAGAAGTCGCTATTGTGGGAACATCTTTGTATGATGACAGGTTAATGTTTTGTTTCTGTTAGCTGAGCCTTGATGACAAAATGAGTCATGAGAAGGAGGGTTTTGAAAAAAATATAGCAACACATTATATGTTAATAATGTATAAGTATAGTAGCCATAACACCCATTGACATGGAAATTACGAGACGACACTTATTGCCTCTGTTTGACATTTTATCACGAATATGTTGACGTCTAGCCTTTCTGATACATCAAGAATGGTATTGGTGACAAAAAGGAATTTCGCACTTCGTCATGGCAATGCAAAAATATAAACATATCCATACACTCTGTGTCCCTGATGTCCATCAGAGTTTCAGACCACTCTTGATGTCAATCAGGAATTTACGCACATTTTTGTAAAAAGGTGTGCTACGCATTTGATTAAGTTGAATAAGTAAATTATACTAACAAAGGTGTACTCTTATAAGCAGCAAGTTCTTGATTTATGCGCGCGTATGTTAGAAAATATATTTAAATAGGTTTATTAAAGGGCGACTACTTTATAGACATCAGTCAACATCTAGTTAAATTACATTGTAACTGCACTTAAAGAAAAAATCCTATGAATCTGTTGTACACACCTGATTAACGCATATCTGCATTATTTTTGTTCCAATTTTAAAAACAAATATGTATGTAAACAATCTGACAATGAATATTGAAGAATCTCATATGTATGGGATATGCACAAACAAATATGCCATCTAAAACGTCAGCGATTGATCAAAAAAATAGGTGAACTATTTTCATGCATTTTTTATAGATTTTGTTTTTATAAAACATCCTAATCATCATATTATAAAACGGCAAACACTAATTTTGTGGTACAATTTACGCAATCTAGATAAGCCGAAGCGAAGGCATATAAATTATATATCGTGGGAAAGTTTTTGTGCCACTGAACACTGAAGTGCATAAAATATAAATTATTAAACCACAAATAAGTTTAATTAAGGCCGTGTGTGAATTGAGTTAAAATCGCGTTAAATTTTATCCGAAGATTAATTTTTGACACTAGTGAGTTGAATCTGAAAATTTCGTATTGAGAGGTAGCGAGAAGCGAGCGAGAGAGAATATTTGTAAAAACACACAATAGGGAGCTTTACGAATCAATATCAAAAGTGACAGCCATAACTTTGTGGGCTTGACAGATGCAAACGAAGAACGAAAGCGAATATATGTATGTCCCCTTTCACACAGGGCAACTGAGTTGCTGGCAACAATTAGTTCATAGGCGAGAAGGGCAGGAAGAAAGAGGGGAAAATGAAATCTCCCCGGTCAACAAATTCAGGAGATTTTTTTGACGTTTCTCTTCACACTAAGTTTGTGTGCGTTCCACCAAGGTAGTTTAAAAGGAAAAAAAAGAAAATCTCCGGGTTTTTGTTGCTTGCGTGTGAAAGGTACAAGAGATTGTTAAGGAGATTTAAAGAAAACGTCAAAAAAATCACCAGCAACTAGTATCTATGTGTGAAAGGGGACTATGTTGTTCCGAAGTGAAAACATGTCAAGCCCACAATATGATGATTTTGACGTTCATGAGTGAACGAGAGAGAGATATATTGCTATTTGGTTAAGAGCTCTATTAGGTGGTTGTTCATCGTCCACGGATGAGCTTCAGTTGAGAATCATCACCAAATACCTACAAAAAAGAGAAAGAAAAGCAACCACGAAACAATGCAACACAATTATTGTGCATTTGTTTGATTTGGATAGATAGGTAAAAGTGGGAATGAGATAGAATACAAAGTCATAGTGGGGTTGGCAGCTTGCACCGTCGCATTAGTATAGAAACCGTTGGGTCGTGTATAACAGAAACAAAAATACATTTGGTTGGGTATTGAAGGTTCGGTCAAGGTCTTATTATAGGTTTTAATAGGCGTAAATTCACGAAAAATTATGTAAATTCATACAAGGCAGGTAGGTAGGTACTTTGTAGGCTTTTAACTTGAGTCAAAGTTTCGGTCAATTAGAAGATAATGTAATTGGCACTCAAATTTTGAGGGCTGGATGTAGTGGTATTAAAAAGACTAAAAATTCATAAACTAAAATCTATGGCTGACAAATTTCTGAAACTAGTTGACCCCTTATCATAAATTACTGACTTTCAAGAGGACATAGGTATTTCATTTTTCCAAACATCCAAAATAATAGGTGCTAAAATCCCAGAGCACATGTTCTAATATTTTTAGACATTTTATCTGAAGACGCTGTAAGACCAGAAACATTTTAATAATAAAATGGGAAAAGTTCTCCAGTAGCAATAGGTATTATACAGGGTGGGCCATTTAAACCTTCAGGATTTTCGGAAATTCGCATAATCGAAGCGACGCATCACTGTGGGATGAAATCGAATTCAAGCGCACCAAAGTTGGTCAAAAATGGTCTAGATTTGCATGAAATTTTCAGAAATCACTCTCAATACTAGACTCTGAATAACCCCATTGTAAAAGTTTATGCACATTTTTGTTATTCATCGCTTTTTGGACGTTTATGAATAAATTGAAATAAAAACTAATTTATCTCTTTTTCAACCCATTGCAATTATTTATTACTTCTATAAATAAAAGAAAATTAGAAGAATACTTTTTCCTCATCCACTGCTATAGTATAGGTATAATTAATGAAAACTATCAAAATTTCTAAAATTTGTCCAGTCTAATTTATCATAGTTTGGATATTATTCCATTATAAGTATTTAATGGATTCATAAATAAGTTTTGATTTTGTCTTCTATTTTTGGTCAAACATTAGAAAAAAAATGTAAAAACTTGCAAAACAGAATGCAGTTAATTGAGTATTTTATGCCTTAGTCTTCTAGAAAAAATCCAATGGTCAGAGAAATTTATGTAAGAAATGTAAATCAATCGAAAGTAATCGTTAAGAAGGAAAGTCGCTAAGTATTACTGACAAGCCGAAAAGTCATAAAGCTAACATTAATTAAATCTATTTTCCTCTATAATAATAATTTAATTATTATAAATTTTTTAATAACATTAATTAAAATTTAATTTGCTTTAATTTTGAATTAAATAATTTGTGTTTTATTTATATGGACGAACGAAAAAGAAATTTTAAGTAACTTATGTCCAAACGAGTACCCTATACTCAAATACTTACATATTTTAAATTAGAATACATTTATTTATTTATTTAATTTTGAGTTTGAAAATCAATTAATTTAATTGCAAAATAAAATAAAATATGAAATTCCTAGATTTTAAAAAAGTTCCAACATAAAATTCTTAGTGTAAGTAGTCATTTTTCTAAATACGAAGTCAACTTTTTCAGTTAATCGTCCATCCTGCACATTAGGGGGAAAATATACTCCCCCCTTCCACCCCGTCCCTGTCTTGACACAACCTTTACAAATATCCACACTCCAGACAAGACTTTTGGCGCGCTTTGCTATCTCCTCCCATAGTGCGAAACGTGGCTTGTCAGTTGGTAAAGTCGGAAAATTTGGTACGGGAATAAAACCAACACGAATTATAATGATACAAATAGACGTGCGAAGGATGTCCAACTGCAAACAATGGCGACGACCTAATGTGTACTCTCAACCCTAGCCTTTACAACCTGAGTCTCCATCCATGTTCACATCAGACCGCCCCGGACGAAATCGGCCTTGATGAATGGCATTACCATAGATTGCCGGTGGCAAGTAGTGTGAGTGGGTTGCCAGATGTCGAAGTTTTAAATGCCTCCTCTCCCCCTGCACCGTACAAAAAAATGCATGAAACAAATAAGCCACGAAAAGTAATGAGATAAAAGTATAATGCCATGTTCTTAGCTGATGAAGTTTTAACAAGAATTCCACCAAAACAACTCCAAGCTATAAAAAAATTAATTAAAATGATTACTGACTAAAATCTTGGAAAATGTATCAATTTCGAATTGCTTTCATTTCAAAATAATTTCTCCAGCATTCATTGAGCAAACCCAATTTTAAATAGGTTTTAAACAACCAGTTTCCGTGCCTAATACCTGATTTTGCATAAATTTTTTTTTCTTTGTTCCATACAAAATACGTCATCTTTTGCATTTGTGCAATTTTGTGATAATCCTTGACTTGAATCTTCTATATGTACAAACGTATAGATACTTAAACATCAATTACTCATTATTCGCACAAAAGTGCGAAACATAAATAAATCCATGACATCAAATTTAGTCTTCGGCAAAGATCAACTATAAGTAAAGAGTAGTTGTTATTAGTATATGTACTACTACTGCTACTGCACTTATACAGCAGACAAATACAAAAAATATATTAAGAGGCGGCATCTGTTTAGAGTCAAAAAACTTATTCAACACGCTCTTGTCATGGCTTATTCATTATTAAATGTACAAAGCAAATCTATTGTTATTTTACATTGTTGCAAGTTGCAACAATAATTTTTGTTTACAAGAAGACAACATTTCTGCTGCAGGGGATGTACTCGTACTCGTACTCGTACTAAGGTTATGACAACGAAAATAATATCTTATTATTGTAGTCAAGGAAATCTATGATTTGATCAAATCTAGTGCGATTGGTCTTAGAACACTAAAACTTTAGACATATCAAACATTCGCCGAAAATACACCAAGAGAACATTGGTAATTAGTTAATTACCTATTTTCAATATGACTTCATATCGCAAAGACGAAAAAATTATATATCCGTTATAAACCAGACTTACTGGCCTGAACAGAATAAAATGCTGGAACTGGAGCCGCAGACGGAACTGGAAGAGCTGTCAAAAAGTGTCGTACGTTATTTTTTTTACGTGCCCACAATGCCGCTGTACAGCTTTGAAAATATTTCGAAGAAAAAACAAAACAATATTCTTATGTACAAGCTCAGAATTAACATTTTTGTTTCCAATAATTTTCCTTTTAATAAATAATTTTTTTTCGCGATACATATAACCACAATATTTTTTTTCGACCCAAAAAGTTTTTTTTTTTTTTCTTCATACAACTTGAAACGTAAAAGGTGTCGTACGTGAAAAGTTAAAAGTTGGTGAACTCTTCCATCTGCAGCTGCAGCTCCGTATGCGGCTCCGTTGTGTTCGGAGTTCGGAACATTGAATTTGTGTGTATTCAATATTTTGACAGCTATTCCAGTTGCGGCTCCAGTTCTGTCTCCGGCGTCATTCTGTTCAGGCAGTTATGAAACATCTATTTATAATTATTTTTCACATAGATAACTTTGATATATATTTTTTACCACAATGATTTTTTAATCTTCATAGATAAATTCCGAGTTAAATTTTTTATTTCTACTTTCAAGACACTGATGTAGTTGTTTTTAGGCGATCTAAGTTTTTTGGGTTTTATAAGCAGGATATTTTGCATAAGACGTCACCAAAATCTAGAGCGTGGGAGGGAAATTCGGCAGGTACGGCATTTTTCTAAAAATAGATTTAGTGAATAGTTTTTTTTTTATTTATTTTTAAACTCAAAATTAAAAAAAAAAAATAATGAACAAAATTTTATAACTGTGTTATTTTCAATTTTCTTAAAAACTGAAAGACATTTACGTATCTCGATTTTAATGTTAGCCTGAATATTGATAAAGAGCATTGAAAATTAAATACAAAAATATTAAAGGTACTTAATAAAGTTAAATTTTGAAAAAAAAAAAACAAAAAAACACTTCTAAAAAACGCTCTAGCGGTATGCTGCATGCAAACCATCCTGTGCAGACATATGTTTAATACTAACCTAAACATATATGTAAAGCCAATTTTAATACCTTCCCTGGATTTTGGCGAATTATGGATATATGTTTGTATATGTTGTGGTACGTGTTGGTGAACCTAATTGCGAAGAATTTACTTTTTTTTACAATTCGTCCGACGTTAGCCCTATTTTTTTTCGTAGATTTACCTGAATACTCAGAAATTTGTCTCCGTCAAAAAGTGAGCAAGAGTTTTGAGGGCAAAACTGAGAAATTTTGCTGAGGAATCCTGTTCATTTTATGTATATGTAACTGAGATTGCTGAGGTCTTATTTTCCTGAAATTTCCTTTAATTAGATTATTTCTTCAAATTTATGTGGATCGTAATTACGTAGACATTACTTTGAGCATTTACTAAGGAAAAGTATTAGCCAAAATAAAATTGAAAAAAAAAAAATAGCCCTTGACCCTAACCCCAAAAACTAACTAAAAGGTCATCGCGGATCGATTGAGGGCTCCTTGACATATTACAACAGAACTTCAATACTTCAACAGGTACTGATGAAAAATGTGCACAGTATTCTTTTGTTTAAATATTGTTTTTTTGATTTCCTTTTAATGCTATGAATGTATTCCTTCTGAATTATACAATTTCATTTGAATGGAATCAGATTGGACCTGTTGGTTGGTTGGAGCTTGGAGGTATATAGCAGCCCCCTCTTGTGAGTATTTTTTTGCTCTTTGTAAGATCTGTCATTTGAACTATTCAACATGTTTGCGTAACCTGAAAGTTGCGAGTAAATGCATTTAGTTTAAGTAGTTGATGGACAGACTGCAGATAAAGCCAAGCCATTGACGGCTAAGACGACGCACGGCAACGATGCAACTATTGCCCGCATCCAAACGTTCCGAGCGACTGTACATTTAATTATTTGTCCATATATGAGAGACAATGATTCGCTGATGTTTATCGGCTTCGGGGCTTCTGAATTTTCAACTACATCATCAGGCTGAGTAGAAGCAAGCGGGTGTTTTATAAGCGAGGAAAATCGTATGTTCCTACAAATTTTCCAAATGCGCAAATCAAATCCAAATACATACATTTTCGAAAAAAAACAAGGTTCGGAGATGAAAATTCACTATCATCGTCGCGTGCGTCGACAGCGCAAGAGTTGTTGGCATTATGTTTGCCGTGTGTTTTGTTTGTAACGAACACAGTACTAAGACTAAAGTTGGCTTTGGTTGTATGTCGCCGGGTGATTTACATGATTTACATCGACTAATTAGTCGTTGACAGGAAAATTAATTCAGAGATTGTCCGATGTGACGGACACAGAGAGTCATAGAGTGACTTTTGGTGGCGCATAGAATTGTTTATACCTAAAATTTTTTGATTTTTTTTTTTTTGAGTGTGGGATGAACTCGATTATGGAAACATGGAAAATTGAAGCCTTGAAGTTAAGCTTAGATATGTGTTGTAGAATAGAGAACTTGGCATATTGAAAATAAATTAAAAGCGAAGTAAAATGGAACGAAGTAATTTTGGTTTTGCCCAACCCACCCCGTGACTGTCATAGACCAGAATAAATTTTTTGGTTTGTGAGGGTGCAATAGATTTTGCAAAGAACCTGAAAGAGACTTTGAAAATATTATGTATTTTCGAAACCAATTGCGGTATTTATAGCAATACTTTACAGCTTCTTGCAGACGTCAGAATTAATTAAATAAAATTAATTCAGAATTAAGAATGCTATATGAAAAGAAAATCAAAATTCTATAAGGAAGCTTTTTTATTAATATTTCTTCTTTTTGCTTAATTTTGAATAACGTTATCTTAACATAAAAAAATCATTTTACTAGCTTCGCACGGATAATCAAAAACTATTAAAAAAGACGATATAAATTAACATAAAATTATTATGTGTTAGACCAGGCAATGCTATACCATCACAAACAAGAGAAACACGTTTAACTAGCCGAAATACCAAATTGCCTAAAATTTTGACATAATGTCAAATCGTCCAAAAAGATGGAAATGTCAAATCACCCAAAACTAGGGCTGGCAACGAGACTGAGACTAGTCTAGGTCTCGGTCTCGGTCTTGGTTTCGGGACCGAGACCGAGACGAGACTACTTTAAAAGCACCCGAGACGAGACCGTATTTTTGGTACCGAAATTCGCCGAGAGTCTCGCTGGTCTCGGTGGTATCGCCGGTCTCGGTGGTTTGGTTTCGGTTTTCGCTAGAAGAAATATTTTTTTATTTAATTATTTTTTAGAAGGTACTCATGTTCAATTTTTATAATATTCACAAGTTTTTTTTGGCGAAATATAAAATATTCTATGCGCGTTAACATATCGAACCACATATGTACATATTTTTATACTCAGGTGCACTGCGAAAATCCAGAGAAAAATACGTATGCATGTCGTTGGAATAAAAATCGCTCATTTTTCAGACTTTATTTTTCCCGCCGGAAAAAGGTTTCCCGATTTTATTTTTTGCTCCGGAAAAAGTGGATTTTAGACCTTTTGGGTGACATTTAATGTGCCAATAAAGAAAAAATCGATGATATTGAAGAAACGAGTTTAATATTAATTTCTCCATGTTGGTATCCGCCATTTAAAACATTTTACTTTTGGCGGCTGTCTGTCAGAATCGAATTGGGCATGTTTATTTGTTTATTGGCATTCCGAATCGGGCAGTTCTTCGAATCGAATCGAATCGAAATCGAAATCGAAAAGGTCAATAGTTAATCGCCTACCTGTCAAGCCATGAACTTCAAAATCTATTGAAGGATGGCTCCGAATTAAATGGATTAAAAAACCGCTACAAAATTCAAATTTTACCTCAAAAAATTCGATTTTAAGCCTTTTGGGTGACATTTGGAGAAAAAAATATTATCCAAAGGTCAAAATATAGTTTGTTGCCTACCTGTAAAGCCATGGATTGTCAAAATCAATTGAAGGATGACTCCGAATAAATGGACTCACGAGTCTGTTTTATACATTTTCTTCGTGCTTCACACAAGACTCCACACCCCGCATTTTTCTTACCAACAAACTGACGAGATATCGTACTCTATCTTTTAAATCTAAACAGGCGTCTTATTTTTCATCTTTTTACCACCAAAAAACACGAAAGAAACCAAGGCTAAGGATGAGACCAAGACCGAGACCGAGACCGAGAACGAGAACGAGACCGAGACGAGACTGGCACATCAAAATTTTCACGAGAAAAAGGCGAGACCGAGATCGAGACGAGACTTGGTGAGGCTAGACCAAGACCGAGACCGTGGAGAGACTGAAATTTTTCGATTTTGACGAGACCGAGACGAGACTAACAAAAAGTCTCGCCTGGTCTCGTCTCGTTGCCAGCCCTACCCAAAACATTTTTGGGTGATTTGTCATATTCTTCTTTTTTTGCAGTTTAAGAGTTTCGGTTTTGAGCGATTTGACACTATGCCTAGTACTTTTAGGGTCACTTGCACGTCCAAGTGAGATCGCCGGGACGAAACGCCAATTTGTATATGGACTAAATGCCATATGGTAGTGCAATCATTAATAAGATAAGATAAGATAAGATAAGATTTTTATTGCATTGCTTTTAAATTTACATTTCATTACATACATATTTTTATAGACAAAAATCATAATAGCATGGCATTTGCCGTCTGCCAGATTGACAATTAAAATAACTGTAATTTTTGTAATAAGCTAGCACAATAAAATTTGGTATTACAAAATAATATAATAATAACAATATAGTAGATAATTGAACAATAATTGGATTTAGTAATCGTCTAAAACACAACAAAAATCAGAAATCTTCACGTAATATTTGCGATCTATATCTTAACGCGATCTTGCAATAACTATAAAGCTTGGCAACATCCATCTCATTCAGTCTAAATAGAACTTGTACTTCCGATAAAAAATCGCTTCCAAATATACTTCTTCTAATTTCTTTGAGAATTGGGCACCTTCCGATGAAGTGAATAACGTCCTCTCTCTCCGCTAAGTTACACATACTACAATCCAAAGGTAAATCAGGCCTGTGTGGTATGAAATTCAAGTTTAATAATTCACTCCGAAGTCTGACCATAGTAGCAATAACATAAACATTGTTTGAATCACGAAAGTAGTTTTTTTCAGCAAGATTGTGGTTGAGCCTACTGTACGTTGTTCTGAACAAGGAACCTGAAGCGTCCGCTAAATATTCAGCTCTGCACTTCTCATCTACCATTGATATCACTTCGTAAAGGACATCCTTACTGGCTGGTATATTTTCTACGTTTAAGTTAAAATTTAAATTGCATCCTTCTGCAAGGCTTAACCAATCCCTGTACCAGCTATTTTGATTTTGTATAGCACTAAGAACTACTTTTCTTACCAGCCGGGATTCAGGCAATTTGAAGACATTTAGTAGATAGTCCGCTTGCAGCTTTAAAGTTTTAATGAATAACGGAGAAAGACCAGTTTCCAACATAATAACGTAGTTTGGCGTGTTCGGTGGTAAGTGAAATATTCTTTTTACATAGAATGTTAAGAGTTTCTCAACATTAAGGAATTTTGTACAACCCCATACTTGCGAACCATACAAAAGTATACTTTCAGCAACTGCTTCGAATACTTTAAATTTACTGCTATGAGCTATGTGTTTATTCATAAAGCATCTTTTCCACGAAATATTAATAGCAGTTTTCGCTTTTAGCAGTTTTTCGTTAAAATGCTTCTCCATACTCAAGTTCTTCGAAAAAATAATGCCTAGGTACTTGTATTCATTAACACATTCGATATCTTCGCCATTGTAGTTCCATTTTTCATTCGACGCCATTCGTCCACCACCTTTTTTAACTATCATTACCTTCGACTTTTGAGTGTTGACTATTAAGTTCCATAGCTGACAATATTGGTATACCCTGTTAATCATGAGTTGTAATGTTTCAGGGGAATACGCGAACATGACAATATCATCTGCAAACAACAATGCCTTAATACGCACCCCTGCGAAATCAACTCCACCAGGAAGGTAATCGATGAGATCATCTATGTACAACGCAAACAAGGTGGGGCTTAATGTGCAACCCTGCCTCACTCCCGATGTGGTTGCAAACCAATCAGAAAGTTCCGTTCCAGTCCACACTGCAGCCTTTGTTCCTCTGTAAAATTCCTCAAGAATGCGTCCGAACTTCTGCGACAACCCCAGACTATACAGTTTGTAGAATAAGGCACCTCGGTCGATTGTGTCAAAAGCCGCTTTAAAATCAATGAAGAATACATACAATTTTCTTCCCTGGTTGATAAAGCTCGCCGCAAGACTTCTGAGCACGAAGATGTTGTCAATTGTTGAATACCCTGATCTAAAGCCAGCTTGAAATTCTTTCAGCAGGTTCCGCGTTTCAATCCACGTTATGAGACGTTTATGCAGCATCGTTGTAAATATTTTATATGATGCGTTTAGAAAAGAGATTCCTCTATAATTTGCCGCATCCAATAAATCTCCTGTTTTGTGAATTGGGAATATTATAGCATCCCGGAATTCGTCGGGGGAAAGATCACCCTCTCCTACTTTATTAAAAAGCATTACAAGACGTTCTTTGAGCATTAAAGTTCCGTATTTGTAGAACTCAACAGGAATACCATTCGCACCCGCAGCTTTTCCATCTTTAAGAGCCCCAAGCGTTAGTTCTAGTTCATCTAGTGTGAAAACAGAGTCCAGAATTTCGTTGGTGAAACCAGGTTTCGCAAAATGCCATTTTGTTGGTGATGATGTCGGATTCAGTAGATCATTGAAATGGGTAAGCAGTGAGTTAGCGCAGAGTTTTGTGTGGATGTTGAATTGTTTGCCATTTAGCTCCCAAGCCAGTTTCCAAAATTCTGCCGCATTTTTACAGGATGCCAGTCTGACAGCCTGCAGTTCCGCATATTTTATTTTTTTAATTCTGCATATCTCTTTATATTTTCGGTTCGCCTCGATGTAAGAATTCCTAAACAAACCGTGAGTTGAATTATGAAAAATTCTCAACCATGCAAAAGATATCTTACGAGCTTTTAGACATTCTTCATCAAACCAGCAATCATTAATATAATGACAATTTATGTGGAACTTTGGGCCTAAATAAAGTTTTTTTTTTTGGCAATAAATATTAATTCAGTCGTATGCTTCATATAAGCATCAAAATAATCACTGATTTTGCTTTTTAAGTGCCTTAACTATAGAGCCCTAAATCATTTAAAGCAGCTCCTATACCGTCTATGATCTCATATAGGACTTATCTGACTACACAAAGATTGTATTATGTACTTTCGTCAAATCAATATTAATCTAATATGACTTGACTATATGCCAGCCAACCAAAAAGGACCGAATTAAATTCTTGCAATAAATCAATATTGTATTATCTTAATCGATGACAAGTGTCCAAAGTTTATGTTCTCACATTTATGTCATCCTATATCACAATTCAAAACATCATCGAATAAAAAATGCAAGAATTTGTTTCAGCTTATCGTAAATTGCGATCAAAAATGTAATGGAGAGAATAAAATAAAAATGATTTAAATTTAAAATCCGATTGCAAACAGAATTTTGAAAGCAAAACACAAATCGGACAAAAGGTCTCAAAGGTCTCTGCAAATATAACGACTCTGTCACTTCTAACCGAAACACAGAGGGTGCCTTGATCAACACCAAAACCAAACGCCATCCAGCCACGTCTTAAGACCGATTTCACGCTTTTTACCTCCTAACGACGATGGACGACGACCATCATGACGACGAAATGGATGAAACCACAAAATCGCTTCCAACATACAACACGAAGTGATTGATCAATTCGTTTTGCCAAATTTAATGGCGATACCATCCATCATCGGCTGGTTAACGCGAAACTTGAGTGTTTTTTTTTTTTTTTTTTTTTTTCTGGAATCAAAGGGGCTACAACTGCAAGTTAGTTGAGATTCAATGTTTGGGATTTTGAAATCGATTATGGATAAAATGAAAGACACAAAAAAAATAACTAAATGTTTTGCATTCTTGATCCGTGTGTGTTTTGTGGTTTTGGTAGATACTCTCAGAGGGTTCCCTGGAGTTTCGTTGATGTCAGGGTTTTCTTTTGTTCATATTATTTATTAAATAATTAGCGAGGATCGCTTGGTCATCGGCTAATATGGTCGCAGTTACGGGGAATACCTGGAGCGCCTTTGTTCATAGTTTTGCTGCTATACGTGCAGAGTGAGGTCAGCTACGGTATAAGTTCCTACCTGTGTGGAAGTCCATTATAAAGTGATTGATTGTGGATGGAGATATCTCAATTTCAAAATTGAGGCATCAACATTTTTCAAAGTCCTTTTTTTTCCTCGTGGGGGATCTCGCAATACCTTTAGTATAAAAGTATATAATTAACTGTAAAGTTAATGCATTTTTGAATTTTGTAAAGGAACCTACTTCCTTTTTTAATTATTGGTCAGAGTTGAAGTTTTAACATTAATGTATTTCTTGTCATAAGAATGAGTTCATGACAAACACCAAATGGATAATGCTGCAAAACAAAAGAGTTGAGGTCCAAACTTGTTAACTGCAAGAGTTTGCTTAAAAGTTAAATAAATTAATAAAACTGCATATCCACAGCTGAAGTTCTATAGAATTGAACAAAAACTTAAGATGAAACAAAACAAAAAGCGCTTTTAATAATATAAATTCAATAACTTTTTCCCTTTTAAGTTATCCAATACATTGGGTTTAAGATATTGTGAAAGATTAAGACTAAGATAAAATCCAATCTTTATGAACAGTTTGGTTACCTAAATTTTTGGTTAACATATTTTTTTGTTTAACAATAATATTGTGAGAATAATAGTTGCAGAGGGAGAAGGTGGAATGTAAGGCCCGAGCACACAAGATTTTCATTTTGTCTAGAAGAATTTTTTAAGTTGCCATGATTTATTTTCATTGCTTAAAAGAAAAAATAAATTGGTGGTGCTACATCTTGTGAAGACTTACAACTCCCTCTCAATCAGCATTATACTGGTGTTGTAGTGTAAGCCGGAAGTTCCAAATCTGATCAGCTAAAATGAGAGAGTTACTATTGGAAAACATTATCACAATTTACAAACGAATTAACAGATTTAAATTTGAGACAATGACTGACTTTCAATCCTCTTCGATTCGGTCTAAATTTTCACCCGAATTTGGGAGTTGTCATTCATATATTCGCATGGCGGGAGCTTAATGCTGAAATTTCGCCAAACGTAAGTGGCAGCTCCAGCCAGCTTTAGTGGTTTCCTATACTGCCGTGTTAACTGAAAATGACGTATCTGCATTCTTGGAGTTTTTAAGTTAAGACCACTTTTGATATCTCTAATACAGTTATTATTTTATTCTTTTATAATATTAACAATATCTTGCTTCATTTCGGCTTAAAACGCTTAAGAAAAAGAACCATCCTATTTTTAAGAGAAAATGACGTATCTGCACATTTTTAAAACAAAACGACGCAACTACCATATCTGTTGTAGATACGGCAAATAATCTTAATACATGAATGTCACATACGTCGTTTGGAAAGATTTTTCAAGGCAGCTGACACTGAAAAAAATAACCCCAAGACCGTACTTAAAAGCAATGGTACACGTCGAGTTCCAAAGGGGATCTATAAATTTATTTTATAAAAACAGTTTCGATGCCGAACTTATTGAGTTAAATTTTTTAAAATCTTCATTTAAAAAACATTCGCTTCCATATGAGAAAAAAACTATGCCAAGAGGGATTGCAAAGGAAAGGAAAAACACAATTTTAAAAACCTTAGGACATCTTTTTCCTCAAAATCGAATTAAATTTTGGAAGGATTTACCAGTAAATAACGCAACTGAACAGCTCGCTGACGATTTCGGAGATGACGACGAATAAATTTGTTACTTAATTACTTATAATATGCTGTGAAAAACTTTAAAGCTGATGAAAATCGGCATTTTAATTTCCTCCAATCATTTTTCTCTTTTTATTATAATATTTTGAAATGTTTACTTTTTTATTTATTTTATCATTTGAAGTTATGAATATAATATTTTTATATGCGAAGATTTTTTTTTTTTTTTTTTTTTTAATAATACAAATTCTATATACTACTGAAATAAATCAGCCAAGTAGAAGACTTAGCACTATTTTATTGGACTTGTTGAATTATTGATTCAATAAAGCTTTTAACGGCCTTTAGTCCATGAAAATTTTTGGCGTTTCGTCCCGGCGATCTCACTTGGACTCATCAGTTGACTAGTGAGGGCCTTGTCAATACGCAATTTCCATTAAGTTCAGTTCATCTTACATAGATTTCATGGTGAATACCTAGTGTGAACTATATCTAACCAGATAAGAATTCCTAATCATTAAAGCTAGAAGTTTTTTGTGCCCGTGGCCTGGCAATGTTTATATACGAAGATTTTTTTTTTTTTTTTAATAATACAAATTCTATATACTACTGAAATAAATCAGCCAAGTAGAAGACTTAGCACTATTTTATTGGACTTGTTGAATTATTGATTCAATAAAGCTTTTAACGGCCTTTAGTCCATGAAAATTTTTGGCGTTTCGTCCCGGCGATCTCACTTGGACTCATCAGTTGACTAGTGAGGGCCTTGTCAATACGCAATTTCCATTAAGTTCAGTTCATCTTACATAGATTTCATGGTGAATACCTAGTGTGAACTATATCTAACCAGATAAGAATTCCTAATCATTAAAGCTAGAAGTTTTTTGTGCCCGTGGCCTGGCAATGTTTATATACGAAGATTTTTTTTTTTTTTAATAATACAAATTCTATATACTACTGAAATAAATCAGCCAAGTAGAAGACTTAGCACTATTTTATGGAAATTGCGTATTGACAAGGCCCTCACTAGTCAACTGATGAGTCCAAGTGAGATCGCCGGGACGAAACGCCAAAAATTTTCATGGACTAAAGGCCGTTAAAAGCTTTATTGAATCAATAATTCAACAAGTCCAATAAAATAGTGCTAAGTCTTCTACTTGGCTGATTTATTTCAGTAGTATATAGAATTTGTATTATTAAAAAAAAAAAAAAAAAATCTTCGTATATAAACATTGCCAGGCCACGGGCACAAAAAACTTCTAGCTTTAATGATTAGGAATTCTTATCTGGTTAGATATAGTTCACACTAGGTATTCACCATGAAATCTATGTAAGATGAACTGAACTTAATGGAAATTGCGTATTGACAAGGCCCTCACTAGTCAACTGATGAGTCCAAGTGAGATCGCCGGGACGAAACGCCAAAAATTTTCATGGACTAAAGGCCGTTAAAAGCTTTATAATATTTTTATTAAAAAAAAAAACTTTTAAAAGCTACTGGGATAAAAGTGTTCCTCTTTTATTATTATTGGGCCCTACCAATAATCAAATTTAGTTATGACTTAAATATTGCACTCAATTAAACTAAAACGTTATGTGTCCTAAAATAATCAATATATTCTCAATTCTTTGGAGGCCATTCGATGTACGGTTCATTATTTATAGTCCACGTAAATATTTAGGTAATATCATGCATGGTTTATTATTTAGAGCCCATTCCATTATGGTCCATTTTACTGAAATATTTAAGTCCTAACTAAATTTGAATATTGGTAGGGCACATAGACAATAATTAAACTTAAATGCCGTAACTACACGAAAAGCTTAAGACAAAATGACGTAACTACCAAAACCTACGTTTGTATTTAATATAAGCAAATACATTTTTGGTCAAAAAATAATAACTTCTCTTCTTATTATTTTGTCAAAATTCTTTCATCCAAAAAAAAAAAGTTACAGATAAAAACAGGAAAACGCATTTATCTCAAAATGCCAAAAATGTAGATACGTCATTTTCAGTTAACACGGCAGTATAGCTAGAGTAAAATCCTTGGCCCTTTATCACTTGCTTAAAATAAAGATGAATGGCCGCTGAAACTACACATGTTAATACATCTTCTATTCCCATGTACTTCAGTGACTAGGTTCTAGATTATTTTCGTTGTTTGGATGAATTTGTTTTCCGGTCTTAAGACCAGCAGCCAGCAGCCTTTTATATTATAAATCTTCGGGTCTTGTGTTGATTGTGAGTCTGCAATATCTTTCAACTGGAAGACTGTAGTGTCTAAGTTCTGTAACTCTCACATCAATAAAATTGGTGGAGAAACGATGAGAACTGAAACAAATTTCATGAGCTTTGTTCGATTTTCCATCGTTTCTCGACCAAATTTATCGATTCACCTGATCCGATACTCTTCCCCCAGTCCCTATTATTGGCTCATTATCTTCCGGTATACGAATTAACCATAATTCCATGGTTTCTGTCTATAGGGTGGCGGTGGCTGTTGTAGTGGTTTCCGTTTCCGGCTACCTCTTTGATGATATGTAGCCTACCCGCTCCAACCCTTCTTTCTTGCACCAACAACAGTTAATGAATAATAAGACTAACATTAAAAACAGTAAAATTATTTAAAATAGAAGTTATAAAACGGCATTTTTCGATGGACAAACATTTTTTTGTACTGTATCAGTTTTACGACTTTTTGGGACGGGTTGGGTATGATATCCCGCTTTTTATAATTCTGTTTTTTAAAATCCCGTTTTCATAATCCCGCTTATTATAATCCTGTTTTTTGTATTCCCGCTTTTTTATAATCCCGTTTTTTATAATCCCGTTTCTTATTATCCCGTTTTTTGCGATCAAAACTATTTGTTTTATTTTAAAAAATCGCACCGAAAACACCCCTGTCGAACAACTTTAAATGTACCGTCCATCTAATACCGCTTTTCAGTTATATTATATCTTCCTCATCAAATTTCATTATGCAGTGTGACTTGTGAGCCAATATACAAAAAAATTGAGGACTTATTTCATGATGAAAGAATTCCCTATTATGAAATAAGTTAACAAAACCCTATGAAGTAAGTCCCCAATTTCGACCAATTTTGGGGATGTATTTCATATAAAAAATGTCTCTACTATCCATACAAATTTTAGGGGGATTATTTTGCTTTTCTATCGTGGGAAGTTATTTCGGTAAGCCTACTTTTCTCGCAAATATTCCATTATTAGGTGATGAGATCCCACAGCCCAAAGTTGATTTTTTTTGTGAATTTTATTTACAATTTATCGTACAAAAAACAATTACTTACAATGTTGTCTACAATTACAACATACATCTCCACAATTATAGTTGCATCCGCGCGACATAAAACATCCTAGGTCAAAAGCTCGCTTTAAAAATATGCATTCTTTTACTCAATCATCAAGATCGAAGAAATTTATTCAGGGAAAATGAAAGAGCACATTTTTAATTAATTAAAGTGATAGAAGATCCTGCTGAACAAAATGTTACAATTGCTATTTTGAACCTAAAAATATTTTCCGGGGAAAAAAAAAACTTAGTTCTTCATCACTCATCAGCATCACCATGACAAAATCTTGCTTTGTTTAACTTTGAGCCCGGAGCAGAATATAATTTCCCGACATCACCCCCGAATACAAATGAATACGTATTTACATGTTCTGGCAATTTAACCAAACATCAATCAGCACGCGATCGCAAAACTATCAAAACATTGTCATCTCACGTCAAATTCCAACATCATTCGATTAATTTCCCATTACATTAAAATAGACAAAACCCACATGAAGTTAAGCTACAACAATCACGAAATACTGTCGTTTATGTCGGGAAATAAATTTCATGAATGGATCCTTATGATTGTATGAAAACAAAACTTATGAACATTTAAAGCCTCTGTATGAATGATTGCCAACGAAATTCCGCACCTAAGCAAACAATAATCACAACAACAACAGAAACAACAACTACTTTGAACACTATCTGCATCTGAGATGCACTATCTCTACAAAATGATTTGCCTCAAGCACGGAGTTCGATGTAGGTAGAGCAGAGCAACAATGATGCTGGCCAACAAAAGATTTATTTTTTCTCAAATCGAATCAACAACAAACAATCTCATTCAAAAAGTCTGAAGACTTCAGAGCCTGAGAATAGAATAAAGAAGCAGTTGAAAGAGTTTTTAACTTTTGCTAAGAGAAATAGGGTATTGTTGATGTTGACAAGTCATTTAGACCCAATATAAAAGATTTATATCTACGAGTATGTTTTGTTTTTTTTTTTCCTGATAAAAACAACCTTTTAAAAAAAAAAAATGGCGCAAAATCTTAAACAGCCTGATGTTAAGGTATTAGCATGTTACTACTTAACAATTTTCTAACTTTAAAACTCTAACACACGCCTAAAACTGTGACAGTTCAACCCAGCTTTGCAATTATAGCTGCCAAAGTGACACTGGGATTTAGTATGAAACTAAAAAGATAAAATAGGCATTTGGCGATTTTACTTTAGTAAAATGTTAAAAAAATAATACGATGCTAACTCGTTTAAAATTTGGAAAAGCCTGTTTTTAACGTAGTATCATATCCAAAATTCTTAGAGTTTGTGAACTTCTGGGATTTGATGATTTGATGGCTTTAGCGGATGCTGGGTACAGTCAACGCTGGATTTCTCGGACATTTGATGTGCCTCTGACCACTATCCAGGATGCCCATCAGAAGGTTTCGGGAGACTGATTCTTACACTATAGGAGGCCAGGTCAAGGTAGACATCGATGCACTTCCACTTACGAGGACCGACCGCTTTATCGTCAACAATGGGCTAAGAGATCGGTTAAGTACAGCTATACTGAAGCTCATACTCGTCTCTTCGAAGTGAGAAATGTCAGTAAAGTGAAGAAGGCTGACAGAAAAAAATCTTGATCATTCCGCCCAACACGCGTCCCGAACCATTCCCTCAGCACCGTTGAGCTAGACTTCGGTTTGCCCGACAATATGCCAATTGGACGATTGCTCAGCGGAAGAACGTGACTTTTTTCAGACGAGAGCAGAATAGCCTTAAGAGACGAACAAATAAGAGGTATGCTATGTGCTATCAGGGAGGGTCAATAATGGTATGGGGCGTCATCAGCTACAGGGCCCGTACCGAACTTGTGATGATCTTCTATAGAGGCAGTGTCACCGCTCATCAGAGATATAAGTGGAGGAAGTTCTCCAAGATCACGTCATAGTGTCTGCGCCATTTATTGGGAAAAACTTTATCTTAATGCAAGATAACGCTCGTTGCCATGTCGCCAGATACATCACTCAATATCTTAACGAGGTCGGTATTCAGACTTTACCGGGGCCAGCTCGCAGTCCGGATCTCAATCCTATAGAGCACATATGGGACAATCTTAATCGATGAGTTCGGGCAAGGATACCAGCGCCCAAAACTATACATATAGGTGACTTCAAGATAGCTGCTAGGAATGGAACAATATTCTCCAGTCGGATATTCAAAACATAATGAATGGACTTTTAAATAGGCTCCAGGAAGTCAGTAGAGACCAAGGAGGTAACACTTCTTATTGAAAAATAAAATGTGAATTAATAGACCATCATATTTAAAAAAATGAAAAAAATAAATTATAAAAATATCGCTTTATAGTGATAAAGGTCCATGTTGTAAAAACTTTAAAAGGTTATTTTTATTACTTAAGCATTATACACAACACATCACATAATGATACAAAATTGGGTGAGCGGCTAATGTGCCTGTGAGTGTATTAATAGATCTTTCAAAATTCGTCAAAGATATACCATTTCAGTTGATCAAGAGTTAGTTCTAACTGGAAATTTAAATTGACAGACAAACATGCTCCAAAAAATCACTCAATCTGAACTCATATTCCATGTTATGGAATAGGGTAGCATACAATTCGTTAAAACCATTCAAGATATCTTCGATACTTTTCGATAGACTATAATATGAAATACCAAGGCCTGATTGACTGACTATATATCGCTGACTAACTGAATCTACTCTTATTATTTGCTGTTTACCCTCAACATAGTCTCCATTGATTGTAATGCTCACGACAAAGGTATATAACACGGTGCATCATAACATCATCGTTCTTGGCCAGATTTTCGTCACTTTTTTGTTGTTGTTTCATTATGTGTTCTGAAATTTTTTTTTTCATAATCCTTGTTTATATCTTTGAGATTTCTCACAAAGATACAGAATATAAATTTTTAATCATATTTAAAGAAAAGGCACGTATTTACTGGGTCAATTTGTTCATCTTCTAAGGGGGGCGACAAATGAAAAATATTGGCGTACTTTAACTAAAAGGCTAAGGTACGTATACGTCCCAGTGTCCATATTTTTTTTCTTCTCCATTCTATATCTACGGGACTGGGTAATAGGTAGTAAGCTTTTGTGAAACATTTTGACGATTTTTTTTTTATATTAGGTCCTTCTATTTTTTTCTGCTTTAGGGCCAATAATTGACTAAAACCAGTCCTGATGACTCCATAGCTAAAAATTTGTTCGTATGTAACTTTTGTTGCAATGCAAAATTATATTATTAAAAAAGGTAGCTATATCAACAGATATACAGCCGCGATCTATTTATTCTCGGTGACTGTGATGATATTGTATGATTTTGTTGCGGTAGCACATGGAATGATGCGATTCTCACTTTTTAATATTTAAATCACACAAAAATGTCGGCGAACGGATATAAAGTTTGCATCTGTGTTTGAGAGTATATGTAGGTGTAGATGTATACGATTCTATGTGGTGACGTGACGGACAGACAGATGCATTGTAATTGAATGGAAAATCGTGAGATGATTTAATTGATAAATTGAGGTTTCTCCAGATGGTGTCGCGTACTGTGAGTGAGACGGTGCCACACTGCCACCATCCAAACGGAACGCAGAACTTACATGGTCGGTCGTTTCGATAGTTTGTAATCACTTAACATTTACATTTTAACGTTCATTGTACAGGTCCATCACATGCAATGATGTTTTAACAAAACAAATTATAATATTTGTAATATATGTATGTAGATTATATGATTTTAATTGATACTTGTACTTGTTATAATTTTACATATATGTTCATATTTTCGCATGAATTTAAAGTTTTGTTTTCCATCAGGTTAATGAAAAGAATTGTAAATAATTTTAAACCGAGAGCTGGTGAAGAATTTTATACCGCTCTAAATATTTGTGAGCATGGCATTTTGTACCAGACATTATGTCCAGTCCATATATCGTTGGTTTGAAAAAAAAAAACGACATAAATCTAATTTTTCAAAATATGCAACAGAAAATTGAATGAAAAATTTAATTTAAACTGTTAAAATATTAAGACCAGGCAATAGCTCATTAAGTTCTAAATATTGTAAGTAATAAATTCCTGTTGATTGCTACATCTAGGGGAATTCCATCGTAACGTACCCGACTTTCGTACGTACTTTTCATTATATAGAATAAATTTAAAAGAACATAGCATAACAATTTGAATTAATGCTTTACATGTTTACATAATTGGAAGTAATGTGACGAAGAGTTTATAATTCAAAAAGTTCAAAAATCTATTAAATATAAAAAGATTCATTTGTGTCCGACAATAAAACAATCAAAGTTTAGAACTGCATTTATACTTGGGTTATTTCCAAGGGCGAATCCAGGGGGGGGGGGGGGGCGTGGGGGTCAGGTATATTTGTTTACCTATTTGGTGAGCATGGTTTTTGTATACCTAAATAATAAAAACAATAATAAGTCAATTTGTGAAGGTAGGATAGGTTTGCAAAAATAAATTGTAACAATTTTTACACAAAAATAAATGAGGTCGCAAAGATAGTCGCAATCTCAAATCAAAAGTATCAGTATTTCCAACACAATTTTTCAGTGTTGCAGTCAAATACACAGCGAAAAAAAAATGGATTCGTCAATTATTAAATGTTGTTTGCAACAAAATCTTATCCCCTTCAGGTTTAGCTAAGCACCGAGATTTTGTAAGGGCTTAACTTAAGCGCGGAGAAAAACTGTGTTACCGGCATGAAGTTTTTATGAAAAATCTATTTTTTTCTGTAATGGCGTCGATCATCCCCGATGTCGATTTTGTCAACCAATTCCCTCTGGGATTGGAAAAATAAACACCTTTGCTCATAAAATTTAGTGCAAACAAAAGTTCCGATGTTATGAAAGTGAATATTATATATATTACCACCCAAATGTGTGGGTTGATTTACTTGAAATATAGTAGGTACACATTTTTTTTGCAATTGCTTAAAGCTAAATTTCGAATTTTTGTTCTAGCAAATCTAGAACCGGAAACTGACAATCAAAGTTTTTTTTTTTGTTAAAATTTTTTTCTGGTAGGTATATTAGTTAATGATTATATCATATACAAATATTCTAATCCAATTTTTTACGCAGGCACTAGAGGTCCATGTCTTCACGATTCGGTGCAATACGCCTAGTCAATTTTTGAAAATGTATTTTTGTTTAGTAAGTTGTGAACGAAATTTTTCTATTCTGTAGGAAAAGTCTAGCAAAATCACAGAACCTTATAGAAGAATAATAGCTGATAGTACAAATTACATTAAGCGTGCTTTTCAATACACGAGTGTATATTAGACTGATTCAAAAAATTAAATTGTCTTCGATTTTCAATGCCACTAGCTTTTTAGTTAGAGTTTAAAATTTTAGCCGCTTAGATTAATATTTAGAGGTCACTCATCGCTAATTTATTTTTTTTCTATACAAATTGTATGGGAAGTTTTGTTTTGTTTGCTTCTTGAGTTTATTAATTTACAACCGATTATCGTACGGAAATGATTTAGACGTTTACTTAAAGAAAATTCTTCTTTAAAAATGTCCTTCACTTCTTATCTAATTAGTGCACTCCTTCCGAAATTATTGAAGGTTAAAGTGGATGGTTTATTCCACAGTTTTTTGGACTCCCTGTTGAAAATATCAACATGTGAATACCTCTATAACATTTTATTTCCAAATATTAAAAATTAAATTTTGTTTGTAACCAAAAAAAAAATGAAAATCAATTCCAACTCCCATTACAAACATGATTCAATGAAGCAAATTCGTTGCAATTGAAAATAATTGATAAAGATAGCACTCCAAGTCAAAATTCAGACCTCTTTAAAATGTGATGTAGAAATTTATCTTTACAACAAAAAATACCTGAAAGTTACATACGAGAAGTAAAATTTTTCAATTGCAAAACGCAAAACGTGATTGTATTTTGAAGTGTGACCCCCCCCTGACTCAAAGTCTGGATCCGCCCTTGGTTATTTCAGCTAAGTTTTGAATAATCATAACAAAATAGCATATTTCACAAAATAATAATTAAATTAATTAAATCAGAATAGTTTTGCTAAATTTTTGCATAATAGGTGCCGTCACGTGCCCGAAAGTTTTGTCACGTGCCCGACATGTACGAAATTAGATAAGTTAAAAATCGAAGAAACCTGTTGAAAAATGGTGTCTTCTTGGTGTTAATCGTGTATTATAGCGTGTATTATATATTTCCAAATAATTTTAGTATATATGAAATCGCTTAAATAGGACTGACTTTCTCGCAAAGCGTTTTCGCTACAATGTGAGAATTGATTTTGGTATTGGAGATGTAAATAACTTTTGAAGTCGGTACCAATTTGGCAGCAATGCCAGAAAATCTTCAGACTTTGAATAGCAACACTTTGCCTTGAGATATAGTTTTTTGCCTCTCAGGGCGTTTTATATTGCCCACAATCCTATCTTTTAATTCTTTTTTATGCATTTTCTAGGTAGTTTTTGAACCCTTATCCTCAGTTCTTCTTCTTTTTTCTCTTTCCATTTCTAAATTTTCAACTTTTGTCGCTCAATTTTTATCAGCTACAAAAAATTGTCTTTCCGATGTAAGGCAAACAAAACGAGGGAGATTTAAAGCGGTTGGTCTGCTGGATGCGGGAAAACGAAGAAATTCATAAAGATATGCTGGTTAACGTATTCTTAAAATGGAAAACAATATTTTTAATGTGCGAAACTTAATGAAATTTTCAAATGACATTTTTAGGAGTTGGAGACTAAGATGGGAGATATTATCGTATTTTCGAAGTCCATAGATGTATCTAATGGTGCTATTCAAAGCTACTTTCAATTTTGTTTTGCTAGCAGAATCGCAATTGAAAAAAATCTCGCAACCGAAAGTAAGAACTGGGAATAAATTGTTGAAATAAATTGTTGAGTACTCCAAAGATTTTGGAGGATTCCATAGGTTCATCCCACTATTAAATTAATATGGTCATTTCATGTTAATGTTCTATTAAAAACCATACCTAGATTTTTCGACGAGTTTGTAAACTCTAGAGGTATACTGTTGAGCATTACCAATGGAAAGCAGGGTACATCTGGTAATTTTTTAGAGATTATAAGACATTTGCATTTACTAGGGTTGAGATTTAAACTATTTCTTTCTGCCCAATCGGATGTTCGCTCAAGCTCCTCATTGATAGTAAAAACACAGTTTTCTATAAGGCCTAATGGACAACTTCGGTAAATCTGGATATCGTCTGCGTAAAAGTGCTTAGATGCATTATTGATAACTGACGCGATTTCGTTTATATACAAGGAAAATAGAAGTGGAGCAAGTATCGATCCTTGGGGAACACCTCGTACTATGGGAAGAAAGCTTGAAAGCTGATTATTGACACAAACGGCTTGTTTCCTATTACTTAAGTAAGAAGATAAGAGTTTAATCGCTTCTGGAGAAACGTTAAAGCTGTGACGCAGTTTGCTTAGGAGAATGGAAGAAGAACCAATACACTTATTAATGCAATTAATTTAATCAAAATTACATTTTTAATACTTGACTGCGTGTGCTGTTTACACAGCATAGTTTTAATAAACAACTAACAACAATTTAGGAATAAACATATTAAAACAGTTGAGCTGTCACGCGTGATATATGGATTCAAGAAATGGTAACTTTAGATCTCATTTGATTTACTAGCAAAAAACAATTTTTAGAATGATAAAAGGGAAAACAGAAGAAGATATCAATGCAAATAATTTTGATCGTAAGATGCAAAAACCCTGATTATCTTTGAACTATTATGAGGCTAATTTAATAGTTTTTTCGCTTGAGCAATCAATCGCTGGAACTCGCTTTAATAATACTTTAAAAGCGTCTTGCGGACAGAAGGCTGCTTGCAAAACCCATTACACCACCATTTTTGTTATCAGGTACACTTGCTTAAGATTACGGAAAAACAAACTTGCTGTTATCGCAATTATTTAAAAATACCCTAGTAAAATTAGACTTTCACTTCTTAGCTTATTTCTAAAAAACTATCAATGTTTTTTAAAAAAATGTGAAGGGAAAAGTTGCAGCCTATGTAATTTTACATTAAAAATGTATAATACTTTTTTTCGTACAATCAATAGGTTCTAAGAAAAACGTGCACAAACTTTATAGTGAACTGAATTTAGTCAAAAAAAGGTATTGAAGTTGCATTTTTCGACGGGCAAATAGTTTTCTATCGTATGTGTTTGGGTAACATCTTCACATTATAAACAAAAATTTCGAGTTGATATAGCGGTTAGGAAATTAGCCGCCATATTGTTTTCATTAAATATCTTGACTGGATTTTTTTGTAACAAAATGGCCAATAAAATACTTTTAGAAAATCTAAATACCTACGAAATGATGTATTACCGATATCTGGTGCTTTTTTCATATTTGAGTTATAGCTTGTCAAAGTTCACCTGTATCTAATGTGGTTATGGATTACGGAGTGTTTAGTTTTAAGACACCGCTCCTACCTCATCTTATGAGCACTTTGTAGAGGAGGATTGGTAGGTATAGTACCTATCTTTGTCAAATATTATTTTTCGAAGAAAACTCGAAAATCACATTGATGGCGAATTCAATCACCCCTATACATTTTTTTGCCCCTTCTTATAAATTTTTACATAAAAATGTAGCCTGATATTCTGGCTTAACTTTAAAACTCTTTAAAATTTTATCTTTTTCAACACTTATCCCCGAAATTTTGGAAACTCTCGCCTCTTCTACTTGCCTACCCACCGCACTTCATATGGATCCAACGAGCCTTTAACTCGAATGTTGCGAAGTTGTTAATTTGAACGCAAACTGTTTCGACACTTTAACCTAAGCAATTCCAGTCTTAACCTCCGTTTACTCAATCCTACCCCCAATACATCCCTATCTTAGCTATAAGCTTCTTAATTTTTAAGTTAGATTAAGTCCTTAATTTTAAGTTGTATGTTTGTAGCTTGCATTAAGCCGAATAAAGGGGGGCTTTGCCCTCACCTAAATTTAAGACTTATATACCTGTTCAAAGTGAAAGTAAAATAAATTGGTGATTGATCCCTTAGAAATTCATAAATAAGCCAATCAATATCTTTAATCACAGATCCTATCACAATAAAGTGAGTCATTAAACGTTTCAAATGAACCCAAACTTGGCAGCTCAAAAAACATTAATCACCCACAAATTGTCCCATAATGACTCGTTAGTTTCCATTTCAAACAAGTTTTATCAATTCTTGCCAATATTCTGGGTTTTTCCTTGTAATTTCCCGAATCCATAAGTCAAAGGCTTTCTAGGCCAAACATCTCATCCCCAACATAATAAAAGTGGTCTTGAGTTTTCTTCTATCGTTGTCGTTTATTTTATTTTTTTTTCCATCAAGGTAAACAAATTTCTCCGAGTTTGCAATAAATCGATCAATCCCAATCGATCACCTGCAAATTATGGGCACCTACATATGTCCCTTGTCAGAGCTCCACCTATATAGTCGAATGTCGGCCGCAACAGCTACTGCGCCAATTCAAAGGCCAGAAACAGAGCCAACACCCCAGTTGGGCACGTACCTTAGTGAATATACACGACGGACGACTACTCCTGGAGAAACACACATTTACTTCCAATCGTATAAAGGTATTGTACATTTTCGGGTATCTCTGGACTTGGCAATGGAGGTGATATGCGGTTGTGCCGTCGGTCGTTGGTGCATGTGGCATGTTTGGTGCGTCTGATCCCATCGCCTCCATAAATATCGATTAGATCAACATAAATTGCTCGAAATTGACAATAAAATGGCATTAACTGTCCAGTTGCACCGATGATGATTGTCAATTATTGATGTCAATCAGTTTGATGATCCTACTTCGACGTGAACTGTTGCATGTTGCTTTTTTTTTCATTTTCCGATGCGTTTTTCGTATATTTTTGGAATCACGATTTAATTTTTGGTTTTTTTTTCCAATTTGTTGTTGTTGTTTTTTTTTTTTTTTTTTGTGAGATATTACGATGCTGTTTTGGCGCACTGATGCATGTGAGATGCATTTTTATTCACTAACGATAATTATTGATAAATTACCCATGCGGGTTGTTTAAGGCTCACAAGAATGCACAGCGTGTAGCAGCAACGCAGTGTTAATGTCCATGTTGGACTTAATTCTGGGTATGGAATCGACTTATGTAAGTCAGGGACATTTCGCATTCTTGATTATTTCCGTATACCGATTACCCCGATACAAATGTTGTTGTGTGTTCTTATTTTTATTGTTTGAGATACTCGTTTTATTTGCAGTGTCCCAGTTCTTGTACTCGCATAAATTTTGATCATTATTATTGATATTGATATTGATCGAGAAGTTCAATATGAGAATAATTGCAGTATGTATAATGGAAATCGATGATGTCGTATTGAATTTGAATGGATTCTTGTAAACGACGTGATTGGATAAACGTTAATTTGAATTTAAATAATGTATATGATTCGTTTGTTTTATTATAACAACACTGGTCATACTACTATTTTAGACAATATCAGATCTATCCCAGATCGCCTAGACTATACCACCCCTAAAATGGTATTCGATAATAACTTCCATATTTCTATCCCCTCAACATCCTTTTGGGAAGAAGGAGGACCTCAAGAAGAAAACTCGATATACTTCTATACAGACCGTTCAAAGACCGAAAACGGCATTGGAAGTGGTATCTATTCGAAACAACTGAATCTCAGTCTATCAAACAGACTTCCCAATCAATGTAGTGTGTTCCAAGCAGAACTTGCGTCTGTCTCCACAAACTCTATCATACAGTCCACGACTGTCGATCATCTCTGAATGAAATGACAGAACAGTTTAACATTCACCTCATTTGGGTACCGGGCCACAGGGATATTCCGGGAAATTGAAAAGCTGATGAGCTCGCCAAAAACGGAACACTTCTGCCCACTGTTAGACAGAGACACAACATAGGAACACCACTTGCTACATGCAAACACCAATATGCTCTAAAATCAACAAATGCTAGATGGTTACAGGGTACCACCTGCCTAGCAACTAAACAAATATGGCCATGCATAGACCTGAAGCGGTCAAAAGGCTTGATTTCCCTGAGCAGACAAAGTATAAGCTCCACAATTGGAGCCATAACAGGACACTGCCTCATAGGTAGACATGCTATGAAGCTGGGGGTCTACACTAATGACTTCTGTAGAAGCTGCATGGACGAGGAAGAAGAGGAAACATCTTCTATGTACATGTCCGGCACTCTCCAATAGAAGTTACACGATAACGATAGACACGAGATGTCTCTCAAATTTCATTAAAAGTACAAAATGGTTTGCTTAATTTCATTACTCTCCCATGAGTAACTTTCGTTAGTGGTATCACAATGGACCCTTGGGGTCTAAGTGAGTCAACAATATCCAGACGGCCACTCTAACCTAATCTAACCTTTATAACAAATTTCTTGTTTATATTATTGAATCAGAATCAAGATAATTATCATCATAAAAATCAAAGAAATTTAAATCAGAAATGAATAAAATATTTTAAAACTATAATTATTGAATTAGGTTGCAAATAAACCCTCATGAGAATTTGTATATGATTTAAAATTCTTTTGCATAATTCCCAAGAGTTATTTGATTTAAACAGATTTTTCCTGGTTTTATTAGATACATATTGCAATAAACAGGTTTTGAATAATTACAACATTAATGCATATAGTTGCGTATAAGATTGATTACTTTTTAATATCAGATTTTAAAAAAATGGTTGTGATATTAGAAATTGAAATTATTGGAAATATTTCTATAAAAGTTAATTAATGATCAGTTAAGTCATTATACTTGTAATATCATTATTTTAATTTTGTTGATGATTTAAAGGGTGATTAGCATGAAGTAGACGAATAAATTTTATTTTTCATTAAATATTTAAGAATCTTAGCAAAACTAAATAAGACTAAAATAACCTATGGAAGATTGAATTTAAACCACTAAGGCCCATTTGCTCATACGAATCATAAATCTATATCATAGCTAAGTTAAACACAGTTCCTATAATAAACTTATTTTATTCTCCTTTGCTCCAAAATATTTGTGATCAACTTAAGGTGATATTACATTGTCATATATATATGACCAATGCTAGTCATATAAAATATGGCACAATATTTGTATATATGACAAGTATTAATAGACTATGCCATATATGTATGCCATATAATGTTCACAAGCTTTTTCTGTCAATTTTTGTTTACAAATATGAAACAGTTGCTAGGAAAAATAAAATATTTAAAAAAATACGATATATTTGACCAATCACGTTTCATTAAATCATATATATTTTTTAAATTCAAAATAGTTTATATATGTCATATATATGGAGTCTTATATATTTTGTCATATAAATATGACTATCACACTTATATGACATTTTTGAGCCATATTTATTTGGCAAACTTGCCATATATATATGACAATGTAATATCACCTTTAGTAAAGATTTAGTTTCATGCGAGAAATCTCAGAGAATTCCAAATTTAAATGTCAAATAAGCATAGAAATATTTATTTTTCTTCTCAAATAAAAAAAAATAATGTTCAGATATCATTATATTTTTAAAATTCTTTCCACGGCGGCTGCGCGGCGTTTGCGGTAGGTCCACTTAATTCTGAATGTAAACGGTTAAAAAAATTTAACCGGAAAATGAATTCCAGTTTTAATTTTTCCACTATCATCAAGAGTCAACTTAGAAAGCCAGCCCCTCTATTTTCAGGAATTGCGTTGTCAATGATCAGTTCCAGATGATCCCTCTATAAAACTACAAGAGGAAATACGTATAATCCTTTTCTTCCGTATCGTTTGGATTGTGACTTATGTACATAAGTATATCATTACTTTCTTATACCGTGCAAAGGAATTCCGTAGCATTGGTGTCGAAGTCATTGGCTGCTCCACAGAAACTCAACAAGAGAGGGCTTGGTAAATTAGTTATTCTATCAGCCGCAGTGTAGATGAGACCCTTCGTTTGGTGCAGAACTTTTTCGGAAAAACTTGGTGAATAGAAGTGTGCCCTACCAACTGTAAGCAATGCATCAATTCGATGGCCAAAGAAGTCTCAGGAATACTTCTCTGCTGAACTAAGAAGTTGGAAGTAGAATTTCATTTTTTTTTATATGCACATGCACAATAACTATGCATTGAACGTAGAAGACATATCCAAAGATGCATATTTTGATATTTTTTCGTTTGCTTAATTAATAAAAATCGATGCGAATCCAATTAAAAATATGAACACAATTTTACTTCCAAAAATAAAATTTAACAGAAATATAAAGAGATGAATATGCATTCTGTTCCTTGTTTCTTTAATTGGTAACTATATGAGAAAGTAGGTGATCACTAGTCGTGCATTTTGTCACCATGTCTTCAAAGTAACTATACACTTCATTTGCGAAAATTGCTTATGATGAACTTAATTTTCCTATGACTTAGTTCAACCTCCCCTTAAAATAAGGAAATTTAAAATCTACTTTTGATTTCGTGCAAAGCAATAAATAGAACATAGTACTTTATGATGAACTTAAATACTTATGATGAGTTTGAGCAAATGGGCCTAAAAGAATTTACATATATGGTCGACAAAATAATTTTAACATTGAAAATTAACATTGAAAATGTTTATAGGATCGTTTTGACAGAGTTGTGGTGTTACTAAAATGATTAAATGAAATAAATTCAATAAATCAGAAATGAATTCCAGCGTATAGGGCATCACAACGAAATTTTTGGTTGGTGTTACTAAAGAAATGACCGAAATGATTGAAATGAACACATGAACGTAGAATATGAAAAATGAACTCCAGCGTATAGGAGGACAACTATCAAATTTTTGGTTGGTGTTCAGTGTTGCCCCCCTAACAGGTTGAGAATGTAGTGTGGCAAATTTTAAATGTAGTAAAATTTAAAACACGCAAAAACACAACATACTTAATTGTAAATTTTTTCGCAACGACAATATTATTTGTATAAATAATAACAGGTCTAAATTTGGATTTTATTTCATGCATATTTACATAGCAAAATAATCTGGCTTACAAAAACATTTTTGCAAATTTCCTACTAAAATTTTAAAATCAAGGTGGACACACATTATTAGAGCATTATAATTTTTGTTTATGTCAATTACATTGGTTTATTTATATTTTATTTTTAAAATTGATTTTTTGGTGTCGAATATGATTTCATTGATTGATTTTTTTGTATTTATAATATTTTCCGAGTGATTACTTAAAAAAAAAAGTGAATCACATTATCCACTTTCAGAAACGAAAAATTGATGACTTCTAAAAAAAAATTGGTCGAAAAAAAAACGACATCGGGGATTACACGTGTATGTATGTAAATATTGCCGGTAAAACAGTTTTTCGATGTGCTTAAGTTAAGAACCGAGAATTCTCCCTACTGTGCCTAGCTAAACCCGAAGCGAATTAGTTGTTGTTGAATTTAACACGTAAGCTGTTTAGCCCGAACACCGTTTTCTTCATCCAATTCCTTTCGGGATTGCAAAAAAAAAAATTCAGCTATTGATAAATAAAAAAAAATATTTTGCCAAATGGAAAGTAACATCAAAATTGTCCTTCTAAATTAGAATTTTATGTTTTGAAATTGTAGTGTTTTTGGAATATTTTACGATTGTACGGAGTGAATTTTTCTTGGAAAAAAATGTAGCAAAAACGCTACATTTGTAGTAGGGGGGCAACGCTGTTGGTGTTACTAAAACATTACTAGAATGATGAAAATAAACAAACGAGCACAAGCGATGAATTACAGCAGGCGTAGGCAATAGGTATACGGGGAAAAAAACGAAGAAGAGTCGTCGTCAACAGACGAGCTTCAGTGGAAGAATATTCAATGAAGAATATTGAAAAAGAGAAAAAAAAAAACAACAAGTACAACGCAACCAACAAAAGTGTATCTATACCTATAGGTACTCTGCCAGATTTTTGTATGTAGTGTAGGTATATATGGATGTAAATGCTATGCATGAACATAATTATGGAGGTAGGTAGGTTGTGATTTTTTGAAATTGAGAATGATAGGTATTTATTTTTATTCGATACAGAATACTATTCGGTCCTATAAGAAAGGTCAGTGATGCAGTTGAGTGTGAAAGCCGGAGTAAGCTTGCTTGAAATCGATTTATGTAGGTATGTAATATGTAGGACAACCAAAAATATGCTACAGCATATTTTTTTTAGTAACACTATTAAGACGAAACTAGATTAGAAATCCGTTTTATAAGTAAACGCATATTTTTGTATATTTACGATTTACGTGCATATTTTGGCATGCCAATTATTTTAGGTATGTATATTTTTCATAAAAAAAAACATAGTTTGTTCAGTTATTATTATTATTTATTTGTATTGTTCATACTAGAATGTCAGTTTATTTGACTTGACCATTCTTTATTGCGTCAATTTCATTGAATTTTTGAAAAACAAACAACAACAACTTAAAGGCGCTACCACCAATTGTTTAGGAATTAATTTTAGGTAGGTAGGTATTTTAATTTGTTTTATTTTTGTTTGGCTGGAGATATATAGCTATTTCAGGGGGTGCCAAGTCCTATCATCAGTCTCCTTTTAGTGATGCTGAGCTTTAATCCAATTTTATTGTGAAAAAATTTCTACATGCACACCATGAGGTTTGAACCCATTGCCCAGTCTTCGAAATTGTATGCACTACGCATTCCACTAGGTAGTTATGACCACTGACGTCACTGGTCGAGATGTGCTGTTAATGCATTTGGAGCATCAGCATTTCTATAATTTGTTCAGTATCTTCTAATGTTTATAAAATAAATAATAAAGCTCTATAGGGCAGCATTAACAGCATTATAGCATACCCAAAAAATTAAAACCTAACTTCAGGTTATGTCGAAAAAATTCGCATTACGGAAATTTGGATTTTTTTTTTTTTTTTTTTTTTTTTTGAGAAAATTAACCTGTTTTTTAGTTGGTTAAATCGACTTGAACGATTTTATTTCAATTTTGTAATCTAGTGCTTCTAAATAAATTAAATTTAATTCGAAATAAAATTTTGAAGTTTCTACGTAGATTCACCCCACTATCGTATTTTTTTTGTTTTTAGATTTATGTCGTTCTTTTTAGTGCAGTTTTTAAACATACAAAGGTATACAAACCTACTTAGAATATATTTTTCAAGCAAAATTAAGCATACTAGTATCGTCCCGTGGCCGAAACTCGGCCAACAAAAACTGAAACACTCTAGTAAGGAGAAAAATTTAAATTTGTTTTAAAATATTGAAGGAAAAAAACATATTTTTTTTTTAATATGCAGTGTTCGACAGTTAAAAAAACAAAAATGACCAACAGTGTGTAAATGCGTGTCTCAAGTAGATTCTGCACATCTCCGCAATTGTGGCTTTTCAACCATATAAAATTTTAACTTTAAAGATTTTTTCGGAACTTACCGCGTTAAATATAATATTTCTTATATTTACCGTGGTAAGTTCCGAAATAATCTGTAATGTTAAAATGATTAATGTCCGCGAAAAGAATAGTTTAAAGTTTTATACATATAAAATTTATCGAAATCGGTCAAATATTTTTTGAGAAAGTGGTACCACAAAATTTATTTTAGCCTATTTATTAAGCAATATTTTTAGGGCATATAATCATTTTTTTTGGAGCATAATATAATAATTTATTAAGGGCATATATGTATGTAATTGATTTTTAAGGGCATAATTATAAGCGCTTAAAACTGTTTTTAGGGCATATTTGTGTTTGCACTAATAGGTACATGTATTATGAGTTTTGATATCAGATCTTAAAAAAACGATTTTTTTGGTTGAACAGGAAAGTTGATATGGGTAGTTAAAGAAAATTAACAAGATGTATTTTTTGCGAAATGGAAAGGGACATTAAATACATAATGTGCATAAAGGTACCTAGAAACTTCAGAACCTATAATGTCTGAAACAGCTTATTACGTTTTAATTAATTTAAATTGAAAAGATTAGTCAGGTGTCATTTTCAATGTCCCCATGCTTACTCCATGAGTGAAATCTGTAAATTTTTTTTTTTTCGGAAAGCGTATTATACTTATCCAAATGTTTTTGGTGTGCTAAATTCGAAACTGAACTGAAAATGGTTCCATACCTAAGATTTTTGAAAAATGGATGTCCTGCTAAGTTGACGTCAACTTTCTCAAAACTGTAGATGAACGGCCCGGGAGTGGATATATATATATTGAGAACTACTTAAGTGCTAATTAGGTACGCCAAAAAAATTAATTGTTCTGTTAGTTTGTGAGAAAATGGATGTCCTGCTAAGTTGACGTCAACTTAGCAGGTCAACTTTCTTAAAAATAGAGATAAACGGTCCAGGAGTGGATACATATTGAAAACTAATTAATTGCTAATTAGTTACGAAATAAAAGACTATTGGCAAAAATGTTGCTTGCACAAGGAGTTAAAATATTGTCGAAAATATTTTCGACATGTTACTCATCCTTTAAATAATTTTTAATCCAAGCAAGATTTGGAAATGTAAATTCCATTACCAGTAATTTGTACACAGAAATTTGCTAAGCAGAAATATGCACAAATATTTTTTTTTAATTTAGAACTTTGTCAAATTCTAATTCTCTCACGATGAAAGATGATAACAACTGCATACTGCACACTAATCATGCAATTTTACCGTCTATTCCCTCATGGTTAGTAACTAACTATTTCACAGGGCATATGAAGGAATCAACTAGCTTAAGATTGTTTAGGACGACGCATGGGACGATCAAAATCGACTTACTTGTCTTAGTAACCTTCGATATCCACGGTCAATTTAATTTCCATTTAATTTAAAAAAAATAGTCGATATACATACACTTGTCAAAACAATTAAGGGAACAAAAAAAGATCACTTTTTTTTTAGTGTTTTCTGAAGAACTGTATCTCTGTGAAAAGAAGTCGTATTGAGATGAAACAAAAAGCATTCTAAGGCTTTATATTTTTTATATTAAAAAATTTTAGCAAATAATTTTTTTTAAGGTACCATTATTGCTCAATCATAAGAAACAGCACGACCCAAAAATTTTAATTTAACATTTTTTTTTTTGAACATTTTAATTTTCTTTGAAATTTGAATGAAAAAATAGACTTTTGACTTTGACTACCAATATCTTCGCAAGGAATGAAGACACGGAAAATTCAAGGATTGTTTTAAAAACTGGAATTAATTTTCTACAAGATTTTTTCAGAACTTTATAAGGATTAAGAAAAGGTAAAAAAAACGACTTTTTAAATCTTTTACTTTTTGTAAATCTTTTACTGCTTTACAAATATTGACGGCATGACTTAACTTGGTAAAACATTTTAAAGAACTATAGACCACAAATATTTTTGTAAAATTTCAAATTAATTCATTGAACCGTTTTCACGTACCGAATGATCAAAGTCGTAACAACCATTAAAGGAACAAATTGGGGTGCTTCATAAAAATTGTGAAATTGGCATCAAAATGGAAACGAAAAGAAGAATTTCTGCCCACTTGTTTCACAATTTTGGGTTAATTACAATACTGATAAGATTTTAAAGGGAAACAAACAATCTTTTAAACAAAAAATTTAGCAAGTTGTGGATTTTCGTAAAAATAATCAAACTTAATATCACCGGGTACCTGTCATACAACCATTTTGAAAAAGGTTTTTTTATCTCGAAAACGGCTCCGACGATTTGTGTGTACTATTGCAGTTATAAGCTTACGAAAATTAAATAGCCTCGGAACAATACAGAAGATTTTTATACAAGGTTTGCGCAGAATCTAAATAAAGGGCTGTTTTTTTTTTTTTTTTTTTGATCAGACGACTTCAAATGAAAAGAAAACAAATTCTGTAACAGCTTCAATAAACATTAATGGTCGTAGATTTTTGATGATTTCAACAGTGTCTAAGTCGAAACTGTGGAAAATATGTTTTTTTTTTAATAAAAAAAAATAATACATTTGTCAGGGTTTAAAAAAAGTTAGATCAATTTAGCAATAGTTAAAAATTTTTAGTCTAAAGTTAGACAAAGTTTATTAATACGACTGTAATTTTTTTAATATCCTGTAATATGCAGGGTGTCCCACAGTAATGTATTTGGACCATAACCATGGACTTCTGAGGTCATTTTAAGTCGAAAAACTTTACAGGTTTATTTTTTTTGTTTTCGCTTCCTTTTAGACTTAAATAACATTTTTTAGTGACCATTTCTTTGCATTTATTCAAATATTCAAATTTCCTTTAATTTTCTTTTTTTTTGTTTTTTTTTTTTTTTTTTTTTATAATTTGAATGTATTTTTTTTGCCATAAAATTGCAAGTATTTTTAAGAAAACAAATCGGGCTTTCATAATAAAAATAAAAAAAATGATACTTAATTCATATGTAATTTTGTAAAAAAAAAAAAAAAAATATCAAACTCAAATGGGTTTGATAATAAATTTCGGGAAAACCATTAAATTCATAAAAAAAAAGGTTGTATTGCATGTAAGAACTGCTTTCGCTTTTTGTGTAAATACAAACAATATCAAGAATCGGTTGCAGTTTGGCGAAGTTTAGGACAATTTAAAGAAACGAGACAAAAAATCCCAAAGTCGAAAAGGAAGTGAAAATAAAAAAATTACCTCTTAATTTTTTCAAATTAAAATGACCTCAGGAAGCCGTTATTTTTGTCTGCATTATTGACTGTGGGACACCCTGTATTGTACTAAAGAAATAATTGTGCAATACAGCCCTTATACGGCCAATATTATTGCACAATATTGATATTAAGTAGTTAAATTGGCTGGTTTAAGATCGCGTAAGTCAAATTTTTTTTTCTTAGAGGAAATATTTAGTCTTCACAATATCTAAGGCACTTTTAACTATACAGGGTGTCCCAAAACTCAACGTCAATGTGTGTAATGTTGATCCCTCTCACTCTAATTTACTGCAAACAGTGTCTTATTCAAGTGCTTCTGTTTATCTTACATACACCTCGGTAAAACCGATTTTTGAGAACAAAAAAGCATTATTTACGTAAAAGTGATATAAAGTGAACTGAGGTCCTTTTGAAAATAAAAAAGCAATCGTATTTTTTTACGAGTAAATAAGTAGCAAGTGTTGTACCATTTTGAAATCTGGATGAAACGGACCATTTTTTTAAATAACTTGCCGAGGGTAGTCTGGTACATTTTTTTTAAATATGAAGTGTCAAAGTTAGCTTACAAAATTTTTTTGAACAATGACTCAGTCAAACTTAATTTTTCTTACGAAGCTGACCATCTTTATTCTTGGATTTGTGATTGCGATTAATAGCATGGTTATTAAGGATTACGTAAAAAAAGAAAACACAGCAAAATTTTAAAATTTGTGACCACTGTATCTAAAAATGTGAGGTAGGGTATCGATTTTCATTATTTTTCTTAATATTTCCATAACTACTAAACCAAGCGAGATGGATTATTTTTTCATGCTTATTAAAGAACGGGCACAACCTGCCCTATCACCCGGTACCCGTTTGACGTTGAGTTTCGGGACACCCTGTATATGTAGGAATTTACAGTAGCCGACAAATAAAAATAAAATATCGATTAATAATTCACTGCACAAAGGCTTACAAGTCTCAGATCCCAGGACGTAGTTTCTTTGCTGACGTAGGCTTAAGTCAGGTTTTATTTAAATTCAAATTCCTAGACTCACATTTTGTTTTTTTTGCATAGTTCGAAACTAAAGTATAATTAACAACTATAAGATAATATACATTTAGATCAAACTAAAAGAATTTAATCACATTACAATCAATGATCGATGTGAGATCGATAATTCAGTGACTGGCCGGCGCCGCCGACGCGCCGTTGCCAGTCGTCAATACATGCGCACAACTTATTATAATATTAACACTTAAATCATTTGATGATCCGAGTGTTCAGTAATGTATTTTGCAAACAATCGATAATTTCGAACTTAGCATAGAAATTCAATCAGTTTAACTATCTAACAAGAAATAATTATTTCCCCAGTGTAATTTATACGACTTAATTAAACAAAAAAAAATGCAACAAGAAAAACATTAACACTCTACTATAATAGGTCTGTTTGGAGTTGATGCTGCAGTTGGAGGGAAATATCAAACGTCAGTCCCGCCTACAAGGCACGCCTTTTTACTTAGCTTTAGCTGCAATGATGAAGCAATTATTATTAATGTCAGATGCTATATCTGATGAAAACCGCGATTGGTATAATAATTACATTAGCTTTTTAAAATGAAAAAAAAAAAAAAAAAATTACTCGCATAATGTTGAAATTTATACACTCCCCTTCACTATATAGGTTTTTTTTTTGTTTTCTTCTTATTAGGTTTATAATGTCCTTTTTTAACTTTAGAAAAAATCATGTTAAAAACTTTATCATGAGATAAACTTTCAACTAACTTAACTGTCGTGCTAAATGCCACACTTGATGACTTTCAAGCTGCAATCATCAAGTAAATAAGACCAGAGGCGTCGAAATGTAATTCGCAAGGAGTCGTTTGTTGACGGGCGGCACCGGAACGTCAGTAAGGGGGATCTATCACCTCCCATTCCACCGTTTAGCTGGAGGGTTTTTAAGAAATCGACTTAAATGAAAAAACAAATATTAAAAAAGAACGGAAACATTTACAATGTCATGCTATAGATTTTTGAAAAGCGATTATTCATTTTTTTATTGTTTTTATAAATTAATTTTGGTTTAGTGAACAATTTTTGAAAAATTAATTTTTAAACTCAGAATTTAACAAAAAAAAAAATGAAAACAAATTCTTTTTAAACTAATTTTTGTTGAAAATTCTACATTTTTTTGTTGTTTTTTATTTTTAATAATGCTTCTATCTATTTTTTGTCAAAGAAAAAACAAGATGTTAAAATATCTTGTACTTTTTTAAAAAATAGAAAATAAAAAAATGTAAGTTCTTCTTAAATTTGACTTCAATTCGTTCTTTTGTTGCTCTAAGGATACTATTTCCGCTTAAAAAACTAGTAAAAGTAGATATCATTTGCTCAGAAATTTCTCCACAAATTTTCCTGACTCTTTAGTAAATTTTTTCTTTAAATGGTAACTTGCGGCACCTCCCATAAAATAAATAAATAAATTTGATGGCACAACAGCTCATGAAGAACTAGGGCCTAGTGACTTACAACTCTCAACCATTCCTGTGTGCGTGTCTGCAGGAATGGAGGGGACCTACAGTTTATTGCCGAATCCGAACGGCTAACGAGCGGCACTTTTCTGTGACAGGAGATACTCTTGGAGGATTTGTCAATTCCTCGCAAGAGGCAGTAGCCGTTTTTCTTTTTTAAATAAATAGGTGGCGAGGCTTGGGATCGAACCTTAGACCTCCGGCATGACAGTCCATCGCACTAACCATCACGCCACGGCTACTACACCTCCCATAGAACCATTTTTTACTTGCGATATAGGTAGGTAGGTACATACTATAGAGCAAGTATTGGATTCGTGCAAAAAACCGAACTCGAGATTGCAATCGAACTTGAGACTACGAAGACTACGATGATAGATAGCACGAAAAAAGTAGGTCCGGCAATTCCGCATGTTTGTCTGTATATCTGTCTGTGCTTCGACCTACAGCCTAAACCACTGAAGCAATTTTCTTCAAACTCGGAGCATAAGATTTCTAGGTGAGTCCCTAGAGAGGATATCGAGTTTTTTTTAGCTAAAAAAATAACGGTACCTGCGATACAACCATTTCAAAAAGTATATTAATCGCAAAAACGGTTCTAAAGATAACAATTTTTGTGTGAACTAATGGTATGCATTTTGATAAAAAAAAATTCCAAACATTATTAGGGTAAAGTCGCTCCTACTTTTGTACCTACCGAATTTTCGTTAGAAGGGTGCTTAAAAAACTAAAATATCTCAAAAAGAGTACCAACGCTGGCGATGACATCAGTACATCGTATCGTAGGACTAAAAAATCTCATTCCATGATGAATCAGATGAACCTAATAATGAATCAGATGGGTAATGCTGTGACAACAAAACCAGATGAGTGGTTTATGTGCATAATAGTTACTTTTGGTGTCACGATTCATTCAACAATACATACAACAAATATGGTCAAAACAACTATAAAAAAAAGATTGCCATATCACCCTGTAGCAGGTGCCATTTCAACTTCCATTTTTTTCAATGTTTTTTGTTTTTGCAAAAAAAAAATATGAAATAAACTGTGAATTTAACTTATGTTCCTACTTTTTGTTTAAGAATTAGTTTAAGAATAAAATTATTTTTGTTTCATATAAAAATCGTTTTTATTTTTCAAGTAATAAAGAAAAACAAAAATGGGTGCCATATCCCCCCACTTTACCCAATTATACCTGCCATAGAACGTTTTTTTTTTTTATTTTCGACTTACTCGATTGATTTTCAAAATGTATATTCTAGAGGTCCTTTCAAATTCAAAAAAAATATTTTTTTTTTTGAATTTAAAAAAAAAAATTCAAAATTTCTTTTTTTTTGAAGAATATTTTTTTTTTGTTGAAAACGGGTTGATGAATTTTGTATGGTTTCAACTGTATATTATTAAATTCCTAAAAATTGCATACCAAACTCTATTTACTAAAAATATTAAAAAGAAATTTTTAAGAATTTTCAGGAATGTAGATTGAAATTCTACCTTTCAATATACAACCGTGTTTACTAAATAACGAGCAACATGAATCTAAATGGATGGCCAAAATTACATTTCTGACACGCAGAACCAACCTGACTCCACATACCACACTTCAAAAAAAAAATCAAAGAGATCCCTAAATTTGTTGAAGAAAACCGAGTTATTTTTTTTTTCATAAGAAAACGTGTGTAAACAGAGATGTGTCATGCTCTTCAATATAAACGCTTTCTTATATGCAAACAAAATAACTCGGTTTTCTGCGTCTTATTGAGGAAATTTTCTGTGCGAAAATTGTTCTATCCAACGATAAATCTAAGGTAGACATTCATAATTTAGTTACCTGCATTTTTGGGTGACTAATTTTTCTTCGACTTACCATTTGAAATCATCCAAGCCACATCACTGGTACCTTTTTACAATAAACTCAGTCTTCAAAATTCGAAGAAATTTTTACTACAAGAGCAAGTTCGTGCGATCCAGTCGTGCATTTTATTTTTGTTTGATCTTGGATTCTTTATTTGTTTAACTGTGTTAATTTAAATTTGCTATGCAAAAGTTTCTTATCATTTTTAATGATATTGCATATCAAAATTTCGAAAGCAAACGATTTTTGAATTTAAAAAAAAAATTATTTTTTGAAAATTCGATACATAAAAAATTGCGTGTACCTATGTCATCACGATAGAATTGCATTCTTGAACTACTGAATAAATGACACTGCCAGTTTGAAAACACACACATTTAATTTTGGAAATTTTTTCAAAAATATAAAAAAAAAAAAAACAAAGTTGAATTTCCACCATTTTTTTACTTTTTCTCTAGATTTCTCCTTAACTATGGGTTGCTTCATTAGCTACTTTTAATCTTTTAGCCATTTTATAATCAGGAACAAAGAAGCAAGCGCGATTTATTAGATAAGATTTCTATGGGGCCTCAACGGACATAAATTAATTTGCATTCGGAAGAAAAGATAGTTCGAAAGAAGAAATTAATCAAAAACTATTTTCGACATTCGTTGCGTACTTTTGCTGTATATAGTTAACAGTGTTTTATTTGTATTTTTTTTTTATTTGCAAGGAGCCAGCTAGATTCTCCTAAGGCTTTCTCGTTCCCATCGAACTCGCTAAGGCGCTATTATGTCTGTCGGCACTCTCCTGAGTACGACTAACTTCGAGTTAACTCACGATAATTATTTGCATCCATGATTCAAAGATCCAAAGGAAAAAGTGAAATCTTACATCTAATTCCAAAAAAAAAAAGCTAAACAATATTATACCTAAGCTACACTAAAACATTATTTAGAGTGTCGTACTAAAATAAATTTCATAATACATCTTAATTACAGTACTTAAAAGCACGACTTATCGCATAATATGGTGCCGCGAATAAATTACCATCAGGCTCCTCTTTTTTTTTTATACATATTTGATTTTAGTTGTTGTTGGTATTTCGAAGCCTTTTCCTTTAACATAGATTGTGGTTGGGACGATGTTGTACGTGTGGCAGATGGGTTTTTTTGTTTTTGTTTCGAATTTTATTTTGTGAAACGAGCGCCTGCGCGTGCAGATAGTGACCAAGTTTGAAGAGAAGTTAACAAGGTACTTGATCATTCATAGGGTAAATCATGTTTTATTTTCAAGGATGGTCATAATATTTTCATAAGGATGGATAAAATGTCGACAAGTTTTCAATACACTGCGTCAGCCTATTCACAATTTCGAATCTAATCCATGTAAGAAAGTTTTCGACATAAATATTAAAAACAAAAAAAAAACTGTTTTTCGCTAAAAGCATTAAAAAAAAAATACCATGTATTTGCAGCAATTTTTCGAAAAAAAATTTCAAGAGAAAAATTGTAGCTTATGAAATCTCACACAAAAAAGATTTTGTAAAAAAAAAACCGACTTTAAGGAAAATGTAACGCAAGAATGGCCAGTGCTTTTCCACAGAGGCGTCATAATCTTTTTAGAAAAAATGACTCAATTTTTAACAAAGAACACAAAATACTCATTTGCTTTCAACGTAAGTTTTTCATACTAAACTAGCTGACCCAGCTAACTTCGTTCCACCTATAACTGATTAAATCATTAATGTTCCTTCCGAAAGTCGCGCAAGCTCCAATTGTTATCACTACTTTCCGACTTTTCCGGCCTAATTTTCCAATTTGTATCTCTGTGAAGTGTTTATTTGGTTCAATACAAATCCAACAAAAAAACCGCTATTCAATTTGGATGATGTTCAGCCGAGTTATGTGCGGACGAACAAAAAACTGATTCAGAAAGTTTGAAATTTAAGATGTTTTCTCGATTTTCTGACTTTGTTGGTCGAATTTCCTAATTTTCGTTCGAATTTTTCAATTTTCAGCTCCGTTGTGTCTTAATCTGGTTCATTACAAATCCAACAAAAAAAACTCCATGCAAATCGAATGATATTTAGCCGAGCTATGTGCGTACGAATACAATTTAATTTCAGAAATTTTGAAATTTCAAGGCGTATTCACGATTTTCATGGTTTTTGGTCGAATTTTCTAATTTTCGGTAGAATTTTCCAATTTTTGTCTCCGTTGTGTGTTAATCTGGTTCAATAAAAATTCAACAAAGAAATATTCAACCGAATCGGATGGTGTTTAGACAAGTTATGCGCGTACGAACACAAAAAGGAATTCATTTTGTTTTGTTCTATTCCATCTTTTTCATTCTTTTCTATTCAAACTTTACACATACATACCTATACTTGTTTGTAAGCCTACCAATGTGCAGCTTTTTCCAATGCAGCGAAAATAAATTTACACAGGTTCTTATGAAGGCTGACATATTCCAGGCTCTGCATGCAGCCTTTGCTGCATGATATCTCTATTTCTAAATTCGCTGCATGGGGAAAAAGCTGCACATCTGTTTTCGGCTTTAGGCGTTTTTCTTTTTTAGTTCAGAGTTGGTTCAGAGCAGAGCACTGAGCAGACCCTGGGCGAGCGAAGTAGACTCTGTACAGAGTGTGGTCAGAGCACCTCAATTTAATTATGTAACACACCTGAGCACTGAATTGTCATATCTGTCAAATTGTATGAAAACTGTATGAAGTTGGCTGCTCTCAGCTTTTTACTCCGTTTGCTCGGTTATATAATCCTGAGCTCATGAAGCACGCTCCGAACTAGTTTTGAACGAAAAAAGAAACACAAATTTCGAGCACTGAGCGCTCTGAATTGAAAAAGAAATACATTTTTGTTTGACAAATCGGGCTTAGCTCTAAACTGTTCTGAACTAAAAAAGAAAACGCCTATATTGAATACAAAAAACAACGTAAATCTCTCTTAAGCTCTTTGGCTCATATTTCAATTAAAACAGTATAGGGTATCGTTTTTCCTAGAACATATCTTAAGTGTTTCCTTATAATCAATTATCTGCGTGATTCTTTCAAAATTTTGAAAAGGAAGCACCTCAGACCAATGTCTTCCTGCTAAGTCAGACTGACTCTGTTTAAAATATTTAAGTTTTTTTTTTTGTGTTGTATTATTTGTGGTCGCGTTGAATCGTGAATGTCGCTTCTTAGATTTTCCACGAAACTTACAACCAACAACAACTACAAGTTGTCAAAAAAAAAAACACAAAAAAGCCTCAATTTATAATACAAATGGTTGGGGAAAAAGTATTGCTCGAATGTGCAAATAATAATATAGTCAACTCTTGACTCGAAATTATAAATACACATTTAATTCCCTTCACCGTTCCGTCTCATAATCATGAGCGCCATGTTGTGCTGATGTATAATATGTCGATGTCCCAATCCCAAACACACGGATACCGTACGTTTTGCAGAAAAATAGTTAATTTGTTATGCAGCTGATGTGGGAAATCGTGGAAATTATGGCTCCTGCTACCCAATAATAAAATTTCAATGAAAATGATGGCAGTACATATTACCTACCTACGAAAATTGTTTCCTGCTATTGAGTGCTTTTATTCGATGAAATAAGTTGTCAAGTGATCGACAAAAGCATCAGATTGATTGTATTTTTATTATTACCATGGAATTAATTTGAAATTCTTTTTCAGTATAAATATACGTAGGTAAACGAGACTGAAGTTGACTTTGAGGATTTTAATTAATTATAAACTGTTTATGTGTTTAATAATAGGGACATGTGAATGACGGGACAGAGTAGGTATTTATTTATTTATTTATTTTAATATTAAATGAGAATTTAATGAATGGAAGAGGGAATGTCATTGAATAATTTGATTAATTTGTTTTAATAAATTAATTTGATAAAATCACAAAAGTATAAACTGTGGGTGCTGCCTACCTACCTATCTTTATATTTACTATACAATAGAATAAAATTGAACCTAACAGTACGCTGTTTAAAATTTCTCTTAAACTAAAGATGAAAGGTATGCCTTTTGTAGTTTCAGAGGACCAATGCAATGGGGCAAACAATGTTGAAATTCAATCATGGTTCTTGTTCTACTGCTTTGAAAAATTCAGCATTTTGGCCATAGAGTACCTATATTATCTAGAGAACCGACTTAAGGTGGTTGTTCTCTTCCACCCTACAAGCTTGGACTTATATTCTAATTATTGACCCACTTAATTCGCAACATTTGGCGATATATGATTTGTCCACATATGTTTTGTGGACTTGTAACCCACCAAAGTGAGTCAAAAGTTCATTGTGGACTACTCTCCGCATCGAGTAGATATTGTCTGTGAGAATTATTCTATTCTAATTTTATCTGTATTATCGACTGTCCTGGTGAATGGAAAAATTTTCATAAATAAATGATAAATTTATAGAAAAAAATTCTTTGCCCCCCTCCCAAACAAAACCGAGTAGCTACGGCACTGAGTTAGTGCCTTCCACTGTCACGCCAGAGGTCTAGGTTCGATTCCCAGCCTCTGCCACTTCAACACAAAAGTGATTTTCAGGGCTACTGCCGGCCTCTTGCGAGGAAGTGACAAATCCTCCACGAGTATCTCCTGTACTGTATAATTTCGTAATGGCCCTAACTAAAAAATTTTCGATTTTGAGTTTATGGCATTTTTGGACTTAGGGCAATGCCCAAACTCCGAAAATGCCATAAACTCAAAATCGGAAAAATTGTAGTTAGGGCCATTACGAAATTATGGGCAGTGTAGTCAATACCTTCTAATTCATTCGAACCTGGGTCGTTGTGATAATATCTTTTATGCAAATAGGTATAGCCAGCTAAAATCAAAAGAGAATCCTATTTGTTTAAGCTTTTGCCGAGCTACCAGGCTTACATGTTGTACATATAGCTATAGGCAAATAAAGTTTCATCTATAAGTATAAGCATTTTTGTGGAGGCAATCTTTCAAAGTCAGAGTGGCCTATGGTGTGCTAAAATTACTTCTGCTTTTAATTCCGAATGCCTGCATACGGTCAAGATTTTTGCCATCATATCTACTCTATCAAAAATGACGACACCTAATTAAAGTGCCCCATTGACCTTTATGCAACTTTACATCAATTTTTATTTGAAAGCTATCTTTTTCTGTCAAGTTTGGATAGTATAACAACTTTATTCCTTGCTGAAGGTCAATTCAAAACCTTTTATCCAAATTTTTATTTCACACATTGCATCAGTTCCTGGGCTCATTTCCAAAAACTTTTGCTTACAATCCGTTACATCGTTGTTACTGCGGAAACTAGAAACTATTTATATCCCCTGAAACATTTCCATCATATTTTTATATTTAACGACTTCAGTGTCAAATAGCACCCAATATAACTTGAATATTACTGCCATTAAAAATATTACACAAGCATTTTTGTCCTTTGCCAAAGCCATAGCCAAAGCTCTCAAATGCAGCTATATTAAATCGTAAATCAAAGTTTGTGAATCGAATTCTGCTTCCGTATGACTGAACACAACGGTTTAGAGAAACATTGTAATGTAGGTGATAGGGAGGTGCAGTAATGTTAAGCATGTTGTAATGTATTTCCATGTCCAAGGACATGCTCTCAGCAGGTAGCAAAGTTAAGTCTCTTAATCATGTTTGTGAAAATTCGTTATATACGTACGTTACGTGTTTGTTTTGCTCGTTTGATCTATGACCAATGTTGTGTTACCACTTTACCAACTTTATATGAACCATTTAATTTTGTGACCCATATTTGGCAAACAATCAGCAATTTTAAGGAGCTGGGGGCAGCTTTTATTACTTGCTTACTTAAGACTTTAGTGCGAATTAAAGTGGAGGTTGTAATAAAATAGTTTTTTATTTTATAGTATTTTTGTGTTATAAAATTTCGTAGACGTGTTTTTTTGAAAATATGTAATTATTTGTATGACCTTTGTTTGTATGATTATTAAGCTTCCTATATACCCGCGCGTCAGACCGACAAATTACTTCTCCGCGTTCTTTTTTAAATAATGGTTCATCCTTCTGGAATCTGCTGATTATAGGCTTCCTTATTTTTGTATCAATCATCAAATTAGTGTGGTTAAAGTTTTCGGGTCGGAAGCCCTAGTGTGCGGGTATAAGCCAAATATCGGTCTGTCAGACCGACGCGGGTATACGTGTAACTATACGTGTATACGTGTGGAGCGACATCTGGGGGCAATTTTTATTTCTTTTTTTTGTTTCTTCATTATTTTATCTTTAAGATTGGAAAAAAATTTTGTTTTTATTTTCAAAGATAATATAGTTTTTTTTCGAGTTTGTGCAACCATACCAAAAAGTGACTTTTTTCAGAGCCTCTTTAAAATGGCTGTTACTCGTTTATTAAACCAAATATTTTATACAAAATTATTTTATTTCTTTAAACACGTATCCCAATGAACTAATGAGTATAAGTTTCATTAAAATTCAGTTTCAGTTTTTTGATGCGGGTATAGGAAGGTTAAAGCAGGCATTATTCTCTATCAGCCCAATTCTAAATGTACCCCGGAAACCAAATTATTTCGAGTGTAAAATACTACTCTTCCGAATTCCCCGGTAGAATATATGTTTACCTTGTATAGCGCGAATAAGAGTTCTGAATGTTCGAGACAGATTTTTTGCAGTATTTGACATATAAATCAACATATAATACAAATAAAATGTTTCCGCCGGAAATTTTCATTTAGAATTATGCTGTATATAATAGGACTACACAATGTTCCGTTGGTAAAGGGTCTTTCATTAAGCGCTTTATATCTTTTAATTTAATTCAAACAAAGTATGTGTGTGAGAAATTATCGATATTTTTTATCAACAAAGTATGAAATATAACATTATTCAAATGCTCGCACCGCTTCTCTGAGGTGGCGCGCTTCGCGGACACCATGTGTCCATATCATCTAATTCACGCCAAAAGAAATTGGTAACCTTCGACCTTTATTGCTCGCCGTTAATAGTGATGGCCTGGCCAACGTCGTTCTCAGAAAAATATGGACCCATGACGCTGGCGGCGCGGTGCAGCCCACAATCCACACCAAACAGTGATTTTTTTTGGTATCATCCAAAATTCGACAATTTTGTTTGTTAACGTACCCATTCATCAAGAAATGTGCCTCATCGCTGAAGATGATTTTTCAATGAAAATTAGGATCAGTTTTCAACTGCTCCAGAGTCCATCCAGCGAACACATGTCATTGTATACAGGACAGGGTGTTCGGTGCACCAAAAAGCTAAAGCGAGTAGGGTGGGTTAAGACAAGAAATCGTATGGGAGGGGGGGGTCTATTTCTCCCCATTTAGGCAGGAGGGGCAATTTTCTAAAAAAAAAAAACTTAAAACAGAAAAATATGTATATATAATATATGTATATGGTCATTAACCTTCAGTTACATTTTTTACGGATGCAGGCTCAAGTCAGGATAAAAAATTCGCCAAGTTGTGGTCTGCGACACGCCGAGTTCTTGAATCAACTACCTCGGAATCTCCTGCACACTCTTACTGACAGCGATGATGATTTCGCAGATCTTGCGTATCATTGACGAAGGGGTTTTGGTTGATCGTTTACTGAACCAGCGCACTCAAATTTATCTACCACACTGTGAATAGTCCTCTCGGTAGGACGATTATTGCGACCGTAAAATGCGTGAAGCGCGCGAAACGTTACCCGATCAGAGCACCCATTTTGATTAAACAATTTTATCATTTGCACGTATTATACGTATACACGCTTTACTGCCTGAACAGAATAGAATGTTGGAACTGGAGCCGCAGACGGAACTGGAAGAGCTGTCAAAAAGTGTCGTACGTTATTTTTGTACCCGCCCACAATGCAGCTGTACAGCTTTGAATGTATTTTGAAGAAAAACAAAAGAATATTCTTCAAGCTCAGAATTCACATTTTTTTGTTTCAGTTATCTAAACCCTGACGATTTGCCAAGACAGCTTAAATAAATTCCAGTCAATTTGACAGATGTAGTCAATTCCAGTCAATTTGACAGATGTATTTTGAAGAAAAACAAAAGAATATTCTTCAAGCTCAGAATTCATATTTTTTTGTTTCCAACAATTTTCCTTTTAATAAATAATTTTTTTCGCGATACAAATAACCACAAAAAGTAGTTTTTTTTCTTCATACAAATCGAAACGTCAAAAGTTTCGTACGTTAAAAGTTAAAAGTTGTTGAATTCTTCCGTCTGCGGCTGCAGCTCCGTATGCAACTACGTTCCGTTGTGTTCGCAACATTGAATTTGCGTGTATTCAATATTTTGACAGCTATTCCAGCTCCGGCTCCAGTTCCGTCTCCGTCACCATTCTGTTCAGCCAGTTATCCAAACCCTGACGATTTGCCAAGACAGCTTAAATAAATTCCAGTCAATTTGACAGACGTAGCTTCAACAATATGGCCGCTATCAACTGTCAAAGTTTTGAAGTCCTTATTGGAAGACGCCCTTTATATCATAAAACATACAAATCCAACCAAGCGCGGTGATTGAATTTGAATCATGTACCTAACCTACCTACTTAAATTGCCAATAGCTCCCTATTTATCACATCTAAGAACTGAGTGAGGCCGATATGAGATCTCGGGTAGTCGGGTATAGTATATGATCTGAAATAGTCATGTGGGGTGTTATTTTATGTTTCCTCATTTCAAGTGTTTTGTGGGCAATTGAATATGTTTTGGATCCTAAATAAGGATTGGTGCATTCTAGTATAAAGAATGAATTAGTTTTGAATGTAAGAAACACATTCATTCATAGTCATCACTATATTAAACTTCTTTTTCAGTATATGATGTATACATCATAAATTATCTCATTTCATAAGCTGAGAGTTCCGGCATATGGAAGTGAAGTGGTTTTAATGAATGTTGCATTATTGTTATATGTTTCTTAGAAATCGTTGACTTTTCGACCCACAATCACTAAGGGAAGAGAAATATTGTTATATTGATAGTTCATTTAAAAGTAAGAAATGAATTGATTGTATTTCTTGTAAAAAAAATCGATTCAAGATTTTTGCAAAATGTACAAAACTGAAAAACGAAAACATACGCAAGCGATGCCTGTGATGTGCGAAAAAAAACCTACGAAAATTGTGATTTATCTGTAATTTCGGATTGAATTCACAGATCAAACACAATTTTTTTTTCGCATACAGGTTTTTCTAGAGCATTTTTTTAATTTCAGTTTTGCAATTTCTTACACTTTTTAGCAAAAAGTCTTGAATCTTGTTAAGCCTTTAAGAAAACATTAAAAATATTACAATCGTATTATTGAAGGGTATTGTTCCATGTTCAATAAGAATTTTTTTTAAACTTAATTAAACACATTTCCTCAAAAAATTGTCCAATAAAAAAAAGGAAATCTTAAAATTTAGTTTACAAATTTCTTTTCTCCTTTTTTAATAAATATTTCGCTAAAATTGATAAACGGCATGTAAAGGTAAGTTGCGTGGCGTGGATTATTTTGAATGGTAAGTCGAAGAAAAATTATTCACCTCCAAACGTAAATTAGGAATGTCTACCTAAAATATAATGTTTATTGCAAATCTACTTTCGACGTTCTTCAAATAAAATAATTCAAACCAATTTTGTATACTTCAAGTCATTAAGGTTTAAATTTACAATGAGCTCAACAAATAATAAAAATGCCTTTGAAATAAACCGTTTTTGGCAGATGCAAATTTAAAGTAACGTTTTAAAGACAAAAACAAGGAACTTCACAAATTGTTTTTTTTTAGTGAACAAATAAATTAATTAAAGAACTCCACATATAAAACTATAATATAGACTTTTTTTAATGAAAGAGTAGAGCGTCCTATTCCTATAATTTTTTTTTAATAAAATTCAGTTTACTGAAATAATTTGCCTCCAAAAGAAAATCAGTTAAGCAACAATCTACACTCATTAATGCCATTTTCAGATAGCAATAATTTGAAATTAGGTAATAAGCTATAATTTCAAATAACTCAATTTAATAAACAAACTTTTTACACCTTTCCCTGTTATTATTTGATTTTGATTTTAATTTAAAACAATAACACATAAATTCACTTCAAGTTACGCATCACAATCTGCTTGCTAACTGGCTGAACAGAATAGAATGACGGAACTGAAGACGCAGACGGAACTGGAAGAGCTGTCAAAAAGTGTCGTACGTTATTTTTTTTACATGTCCACAATGGAGCTGTACAGCTTTGAAAGTATTTTGAAGAAAAAAAAAAAGAATATTCTTGTGTACAAGCTCAGAATTCACATTTTTTGTTTCCAATAATTTTCCTTTTAATAAATAATTTTTTTCGCGATACAAATAACCACAATATTTTTTTCCGACCCAAAAAGTTGTTTTTTTTCTTCATACAAATTGAAACGTCAAAAGTGCCGTACGTCAAAAGTTAAAAGTTGGTGAACTCTTCCGTCTGCGTCTGCGTCTCCGTATGCGTCTACGTTCCGTTGTGTTCGCAACATTGAATTTGCGTGTATTCAATATTTTGACAGCTATTCCGGCTCCGTCTCCGTTTCCGTCTGCGTCACCATTCTGTTCAGCCAGTAACAATCTTTCAAACAGAAACAGACCTGACCTGCTCAATAAACTTAAAACTCAATAAACATAGCGCAGCGAAGTAGGTATCAACTCAAAATTCACCAATATGTCGGAAAAAAGCGAGTTTATACCTGACCTGCTCAATGAACTTCATACAGCAGCGCAGCGAGATACATACAAAATTCTCTTTTCTCCAACTTCAAAAATACAACACAATAAAAACAAATAGAACTTATCTCTTTACTGGATAGAACAAATCTGTTCTCTTTGCTCTTGTTTTCTTATCAATCACTCATTCACATACAAAATTCGCTTAATAAGACGCTTGAAAGCGAGTTATTATTTTGCATAAGAAATCGTGTATTGAACAGAGACCCTGACACCTCTCTGTTCACACAGGCTTTTATATGGCAAAAAGTAACACGGTTGCCAGCGTCATATTAAGGAAATTTTTTCTGTGAAAAATGATGAGGGAACAAAAGCAAGGAGAACAATTTTGTACTATTCAGTTCCAGCGGGAGGTAGGATTTTTTTTTGACGTGGTATGTGGATTGTGGAGTTCGAAAAAAGAGACATTATATTTTGTTTAATGATGATTTGCGTTTGCGCGCGTTTAGTAGAACTAAAGTACACATATTGATATGTGTTTGACTGTTGGATTATGGTTGGGTTGGCGAGTAAAATCTCACGTGCGTGTGAAGGTGTGAAGGCTGTTTCACAATGCGACGAGAAAGCGAGACGTCTGCGTGACGAGATCTCTTCACAGTTTTTCTCTCTTTAAAACGAATTTCAAACAGCGAAATAACACATAATAAAGTATTTGTCGTCGTCTCGTCACGTCGTAAAGTTCGAAAAATTGAAAAAAAAACGCAACGTGACGACGAGAAATACCTTATTATGTATTATTTCGTTATTTGAAACTCGTTTTTAAGAGAGAACAACTGCGAAGAGATCTCGTCGCGCTGACGTCTAGTTTTCTCGTCGCATTGTGAAACAGCCTTGAGGTATGGACACACATTATATGTCCATTCATTTAGATTCATGTTGATCGTTATTTAACGTAGTTAAGTGTTGAAAGTTAGAATTTCATAAGGTAACTCGATAGGAATCGTGTTATATGGACGCCACGCCACTGAAGGTAACATGAATTCCTTTTTGAAGAAAATTCATTGAAGCTATTTTTCAGAACAAAATTTCTTCTGATCCTATTAAAATTTTGAAAATATAACTGCAAACGTATATATTGTTAAACTTACCTGTAATTAAATTTTGACAAATTGAAACACATCCAGTGACAGCAATATTGTCTACAAACAAAAACAAATGTAGTATAGAAACTGCTGGGTGGAGGCTTTCAAATTAACATGCAATTTTATCCATTTAACATTGACCCCCTGTTGATCCTGCAGATAACTGCAATAATTATTTCTGCATATAGCTGTCATGTGCTTAACCCACTGCACGAGTATAGTTACCATGGTGCATTTGCATAAATCACAAAATGCGATTGCATTGAGATGCGAATGTAAATTACAAATACCGGCAGCCCCGCTGTCAAGTTAACGATAGCCAATGACTTACAACACCTTTTGTTTGTTTAAAAACAAACAACGGTTAGTTATGCAATATGTTTTGTGTGTGTTATAGATATGGGAAAACGGATATAAAATAATGTATTTTTTATAATTTAATTTAGAAAGAGATGTCAATGAAGTTCAAGGATTTTAATAACGGTTTTCCTGAATATTGAAAGGGGGATTTTTTATGATAGACAACCATATAAGACTATATTTGCGCTGCAAATTTGTAGCTATTTAAGGCCCAATTCACACAGAACTGGTTTATGGTTTTGGTATGGTTCTGGCGTGGTGCATACATATGCCACGTTGTGAAATGTGCATGTTCTATTATGGGACGATACACACACAGACGACGAGGCGAGGGTATGGTGCGACATGTCATCGCCACGCTATATTGAAAACTCCAGTGGCCTACGTGAACCGGCACGCCATATTGAAATCACTTGAAGATTGAACATAAGACTACTACTTTATTTATTTTGAAGTATTTTTATCACTTTATTTGTGTTAATCAAATCTAAAAAAAAACAACGATTAGGAAAATTTTCCAAATACTAAAAAAAGCATTCCTTTGAATCAATTCTCATTAATTCACTTTGCGTTTTCAATTCATTTTGATAAATTTCGGTTCATTGTCACTTCTGTGTAAATTGAGTACATCACACCCACTCCACTCCCGAAGCATGCCAATGACACACCAGAACCATGAGCCACTTCTGTGTGAATCGGGCCTAATGAAGTCTAACCTGACCATTATCAGACTTCGTTAGTGGTTTGGGATGGTATGAAAACTTTGGTATAGGTAGGTACTGCATTTGAAAAAGTCAAAAAAGTTATATGAGATGTACACGAAATTTCGATATTGTAGTCTTCTATGGAATCATATGTATTTAAGTCCTCTCTTAGTCTCTACTCAAGTAGGCACACACGTTCACCTGTTTAGACAGACTCTAGTTTAATGATCACTTAACTTAAAGTGGGACAGATCAAAGGATCACTTTTTGGAATTCTCCATCATCGTAAATTTGATTAATGTTTTTTGTCAAATTTCCAGCAACCTCTCACTATGATAGCGCATTTTCAGTATGATTAAATAATTTCCACGAAAATAATCATGTCGATTATATGGAATCCGTAATAGTGAATCCGCAGTGATTCGCAGTATATTGTTCTCTTTCCTTTCCACAATAAATCGATGAAGAGAAAAGTGTAGTGCTTCACTGCGAATCACTGCGGATGCTGTTTTGCGGATTCCATAATCAACATGAATTAATTTGTGGTCCTATTAATCAACATTGTCTAACTTTAGATAGACGTCCAAGTTTTTAAAAAACCTTTCTAATTGTTGCTAAAGTGATTTTTCGTTTTACCTTGCTTTAGACAACGTAATCTACTGTCTAAATCTTGAGAAATGCAATATTTTTTTTTTTATTAAATAAAGCATAATATTTCCGACATAGTTTAAATAGCCAAAAATCTAATTAATAAGACCATTGTTTTTTAGTTTAGTTTAGTTTTTCTAATTTCGCTTAAAATTAAAGTGTACTAAAAACGCACATCGCCGCTTTTAAGATAAAATGTTAAAAAATCTAATGGCAGCACTGAATTCAAATGTCATTTTAGCTGTCAGATATGTTTTGAAAAATAAAAAAAATAAAAAACTGTGAGGAATACAATTAATCAAACAAATATTTTGTGTAAATTTATTTAAAAAATTTCTTCTTTTTTTATTCTTTTCTACAATATTAATCAAAGACGTGTTCCTCAAAAAATATTCCGTGAAAAACAATCCATTTAACAAAAAAAAAGAGTGGATTATAGATTCGAAGTTTAATTCTTCCTTGATAAAGTTATTTTGTTAGCAACAAGGAGTGCTTTTGGAAGAATTTAGTTATACTGTAATTTTTCCACCTAGTCAATAAAAATAATTAAAGTTATAAAAAAGTATTTTATTTTATTGAATCTATACTATTATATAAAAGAGTAACTATTTTTGATTTTCATTTTGGCTGTATGTTCCAGAAAAACTCACAATCATATAAAAGTACCCTTTTATTAAATAGATTCAAATAAAGCTCCACTATGCAGAAATGTTTATGATCAAGCTGAAAAGAAAATATTTATTAAGTACAGAATAATAAACAACTTTACAAACTTACCACAAACAAAATTGTATGGAAATTTTGTAAAATTAGGCATGTAGGTATTTTTCTTGGAAAATTCTGTTTTATATTTTTGCAGTTCACATTTACTTTCAGTTCAATCAATACAGGTTCATATAAAAAAAAAGCATAAACAGTAGGTAGGGATTTCTCTGTATTGTATTTGTAGAACATGAGTGGAGTAGGTTAAGAGTAGATATATGAGTAGGTTAAGTATAATATTTGCAACAGAAAAAAATTTGTGTATTGAAATTGGTTGGTTTGGCGGTGGGTGGTTGGTGATGGTGAATGGAAAATAACGTATTTAGAATCATGGGCGTGCAAAAGGAGGGGTAAGGGGCCATTTTCACCCCTAATAAAAATTATGTTTCTAATTTTTTTGCTGAGTAACTACACAGTCAAGGGCGTACGCAAGGGTGATACGGAGGCACTTATTACATACATGAAAACCGGATGAATTTACCTATTGAGTTTAAATGTTTGGATTTTCAAGTCGGGAAAGAAATTGAATGTTTGTGGAAAAACAGATTTAAAACTTTAATCCTATATAAAAAGCTCCTAATAATGCTTACAGAAGTTGATAAAAATGCAAGCACACACAACTCACAAACATAATTTAAGCAAAATCATTGTCAATGTTCATTGATACGTGTGAAAATTTAGTTTTATTGATGTTACATGACAAAAAAAACATGTCAATGTTACCCGACAAGCAACATGGATGGTGTGTAGGGCTCTTTAAGCTGAAAATTTTTCGATGGAAGTTCTAAATCATCTTTTTAGTTGATATTTAGTGGTCATAAAGTTTTACTGAAGAAGACCTGGGCAACGCCGGGTATTATCTACTAGTTATATGCAAATTGCCTGCCTAATTTTTTGTCAGTAATTTTTCGAATTTCGAATCATGTAGTAGGCCGTGGCGTAATGGTTAGTGCGTTGGACTGTCATGCCTAAAAACGAAAAAAATTTTTTTTTTTGTCAGGGCTACTGCCTCTTGCGAGGAAATGACTATGGTTACCTTATGACCTTAATTCAAAATAATACCAAACACAATTAAAAAACAATGCACAAAAGTGACAGTTTAAAAAATTCAGCTATTATACGTCAGTTGTAATAAGCCATATATAACCGACTATAAAAAATTTTTCCATTAACACTTATTTTATCTTATAGAATTAAATTTAAAAAAAACTATCAAATATTATCCATTACAAAGGGTGATTCACATATGGTGTTACAAAAACCTAGTGCATGTAGGTTTCTCTGAGACAAGAAATAAATCGTATGGAAGGGGAAGGTCTATTTTTCCCCGTTTAGGTGGGACGTGCAATTGACTTGAAATAGAAAAATATTATATGGCAACACTTCCAATAACATCCTATACTTTTTCTTAAAGTTAAAATTCCGTTCTTTAATTTTGTTTTATCTCAAAAATTTAGAAAATAGTTTTTGAAAAATTAATTTTTTAAATTAAAATTTAAAAAAAATAATAATAATGAACAAAATTCTGTTTAAACTAATTCCGTTCAAATTTTTTTGTTATTAAGTAGTAATTTTGATTTCAATATTTGATGCCGACTTGGTGGACATACAGTCTTTGGAGCAACAAATTAACGAATTGAAGTCGAATTTAGGAAAACTTATTTACCACTAGAAGCGTGAACTTTCCAAGAACAGATACAAAAATTTGCTTAGAAATTATACTTTGAGGGGAAGATTATCGCGTCATATTCGATTCAGTGCGTATCGATGGAAATTCAATCGGCCCTCCCAATAATCAAATTTAGTTACGATTTAAATATTTCAATAAAATGGAATAGGCTCTAAATAATAAACCGTGCATGGTATCGCCTAAATATTTACGTATACTATAAATAATGAACCATGCATCGAATTGGCTCCAAAACCTTGAGAAAATAATGTATGGTAAATTATTTAGGATCCATAACATTATTGTTAATTTCACTGCAATCTTTAAGTCATAACTAAATTTGATTATTGGTAAGGTCCAATGAGAAGCTCTATGTGCTGTATGAGTCGAAGTTGGCCCGGATGAAAAAGCTGAAGAATTTGAGTATGTTTTGGCTCGGTGACGGCAGCGATAGCAGCCACATGAGTCTTCTTTATATATCCCTGGATGGGATATACTACAGAGGAATACCCCATTTTAGGAGAACTACCCGAACTAAACTATTGCTATATATAAGGCTTACTGTTCGCTTGTTGTTTGAGGCCGAAGTTCATCCCAGACTGTATAAAATATTCCTTCAAATCGACCTTTTATCCAAGACGAGCAAAACGAGCGTATATTTCTCGTAACGTTTCGTCGGATTTTCAAGCCCTCATAACTTCGGTCTGGATAACTGCCTGAACAAAATAGAATGCTGGAACTGGAGCCGCAGACGGAACTGGAAGAGTTCTTAAAAAGTGTCGTACGTTATTTTTTTTTACGTGCCCACAATGCTGCTGTACAGCTTTGAAAGTTTTTTGAAGAAAAACAAAAGAATATTCTTGTGTACAAACTCAGAATTCACATTTTTTGTTTCCAATAATTTTCCTTTTAATAAATAATTTTTTTTTCGCGGTACAAATAACGACAATATTTTTTTCCGACCCAAAAAGTGTTTTGTTTTTCTACATACAAATTGAAACGTCAAAAGTTTCGTACGTGAAAAGTTAAAAGTTGGTAAACTCTTCAGTCTGCGGCTGCAGCTCCGTATGCGGCTATGTTCCGTTGTGTTCCCAACATTGTATTTGCGTGTATTCAATATTTTGACAGCTATTCCAGCTCCAGTTCCGTCTCCGTCACCATTCTGTTCAGCCAGTAAAGCTAGAGAGTAGTTCGCGGACTTATAAAACACGCCAAATTTAATATTTCTAGCTTCTGTAGGTACTTTGGGCTAATTCATAGCCAAAAAACGTCGACTAACTCACTCAGTCGTTACACAAGCTCCCATTGACTTATCGTAAAATGAAGTCTGCCATGCAAAATTTCTATGAAACGGACAAGTCATACTTTTTGACCACGATGTAGGGTTTGTAGAGTTAGGGCTACGAGTTAGGCCTGATATAGAGTTAGGCTTGGCTCTTCATGAGATCTCATAACTTTTTCACAACGAAAGCTTTATGTGTATGTGGGTCTTGGCGACTTTTTTTACATGAAATCTTTTTGGTGGGTAAGTATTATCAAAGAATATAAAGTTACCAAGAATGCGCATCTAATACAAATTTTTTGCTGCATATTTTTATATGGCGGGTTCCAATATTGCGACCTGCTCCCAGAGCTTTTGGCTTTTTTTATGGGCTTTTCAAGGACAAAAAAGCAGACTGTTTCAATGTGTGTGGTATCTCATTAAAAGCGCTGAGAGAATTATTGAAAAGCCCATTAAAAATCCAAAGTGAGGGTTCCAACATTGGAACCTACCATTTTCAGTAGAAAATTTGTATGAGATGCGTTTTCTTGGTACCATTATATTCTTTGGTATTATTCATTCATTTGAAATAACATAAAAAAATACTTACAACAATTTATTAGTATATACTTATAAGTCACGCCTTAGAAATCGAATTCAAAAGGAAAAAAATTTACTTCCTTTGGTATCTATTTAGATAAGTTTTCACATGTATGGAAATATACACTTTCTAAAGTTATATTTGACAGCTTGAGGTGTTAAGCTTCCGGGAATTAAATCTCTACAATCTATAGTCAACGACAATGTTGCAAAACAATAAATTTTCTTCTTTTTATCTATTTTTAATTCAAATATTTACCTACTTAAAATAAAACCATAAATTATTTCTATGCATTCACGGTGTACTACATTTCAAAAAGTGCTGCCATACAGCTTCAAATTTTAAAATAGTATAGCAGATTTAATTTAATCTTCGTTGAAGTCCAAAAATTTGAGACAATAGGTATATACCATTTAAGAAAAAATATTTTCCCTTCAAAAGATTAATTCATTCTTTTTAAAAAATGTTAAATATTATTTTCAATATATTGTATTACCTATCCTACAATTTTTGGCTCTTTGGTATTTAACATTTTAGTGTCTTATATCCAAACAAATACATATATCTTTTGTTTTTCTTTTTTAATTCAAAAATTTGGCCTGACAATAATTTTGTAATTAATTTTAAAATATATTCTTGCAAAAGTGGCAACACTGATTGTAAATCTCTCTCTTAACTATCCATATTAAATCAATTGTTTCTATTTTTTCTAAATAAATAATCAACACCAATTATTCAGCTCAGCTTGAATTTAATTCTAATAATGGAAATCATTAGTTATCTGCTTTGTGTGTTGCGTGATGACGCGTTGCAATTAGTCTAGTCCTTTCCTAAAGGGTGGCGGGGGGATGGTATAGTTCACCTGACAATTCATTACAAATCGCTTGATTTCTAATGCAAATTACTGTTCTTTTCTTCATTCAAATTAATTAACCAATTTAATTTCTGCCATACGGCACACCTCATAAAGAAAAAAAAACATTATCGCTGCAATTAGATACACGATTCTAATAATTTTTCACACGCTCCCCACTGCACCGCCATATGCCTGGCTGTTGCCGTCACTCTATATGGTCTTTATACCAGTGCCTAGCCAGTTAATTAATATTGATCCCTGAGCGAGTGCACTTTGGAAAATGCAGATAATCCATTATATACCGCCCACATCCCCATGTAAGGAGCGAAAACACCAACCAGCACCCTTCACCTCTGTCCAACTGACAAAACTGCTCCACCCACTCGCTCAATCAGCATAGAATCGAATTAAAATTACAAATTCAAATTATTAAGCTCTGTTCGCACTGTGAATGGGGCGACTAATTATAAACTTATACTTGGCTTATACCTATGCACTCTGCTGCTTGCTGCACACAGACCAGGCTATATAGCTTGGCTAATTGATGACCAGCCAGCAGGCAGTGATCCGATGTCATAACATACTAAGTTGCGGAAAAAAACCAACCAATAGACCGCCAGACTACTGTCAATCAAAACTCATGGTTCGCTAGACGCTTCCTCTTCTTCGACTTCATCATATAGTCGCGGTCGTCAGCGTCATCGTCATCACGCGGTGCGGCCAGCACAGTGGAACTGTCAAAACATTACCCAGTCAAAAAAGTATGCACTGTGGAACGCCTCGGCATGCGTTCCCTCTCATACTACGTCTTATGAATATTCAAGCGTGTGACTGACTGAAGCTTGACTTCTGAATTACGGGCTACGCCTCGCACAGCTCCAAACCAACTATCGCAATTTTGCAAACATTACGCAACATGGGTTTTATGTTTTGACAGGTAAAGCCCCCCTCAGTGTGTCTGTGTGTTTGTAATTTGTTTTTTTTTTGCTTACCAAGTGTCAGTGCCAACGACAGAAAACTGCATGACACAATTTACAAAGAGAGTTGAACTTAACAATGTCAAATACGGTTGTGTCTCGAGAAAAAGAAAATACGGAGTCGTGCTGATATAGCAAAACAATCTGGAAGGCATAAAATTGGTTATTTAATTAGCAGCAACGAAGGGCGAACAAATCGATTGACATTCAATTGACAGCTCATCGAGGCTTTGACATGGCGGTAGCAGGTAATCGACAACAACTATTCTATCCGCAATTGTGTGCGAGAAAATTACTTCGATTAAATATATTTGAGATGGACTATTCAGAAGCGGATTCGATATAGACTACCGTGGTTTGGTTCATTTCCATTTGTGCAGATAGGTACAAAACACATAATGACCATGAGCCGCCGGCCGCCGGCCGCCGCGCTACTGCAGCCGCCGCCGCCGCCGACGACTCTCTGACGGCTAATTACGATTGAGATGGATTCGATTCTTTGTGCGGTCTTCTGGTCAATCAATTCAAATTGAAGTTGGTAATTCGTTTTAAGATTCATGGAGTCAAGAGTGGCTCAGAAGCTGCACTTTTCCCATTGATTTTGCTGCAGTGAATAAATTAAGCTGACATTCGAAGAATAGAAAAAAAATTGATGCAAACAAGACAATGGCAGTCGATAATTCATTCAATAAATAATTACATATAGTTCTATGATCATTTGAGGTTAAGTGAAACTTAACTTCTCAATCTAGTATAAGGCCACCAAGTTTATATTTATTTATTTATTTTAATAAAAAGCACAAAAATTATTTCTTTTTATAACAAAGAGGTTATTTTTTAAAAAAGTTTCAACAAAAAATATAAAATAAAGGATCTTCCAATAGGAACTTCCGAACTTTGGCAGTTGATGGCGGTCATATTGTTGAAGCTACATCTGTCAAACTGCCTGTCATGTATTCAGTGTGTTTTGCCAAATCAACATGGATGGATGTGATAAAATTATTTTATCAAAATGATAAAATTGTTTTATCAAAATGGGTGCTCTGTTCGGGCAACTATCCGCGCACTTTGCCCATTTTTAGGTCTCGATGAATGGGTACGTCAACATACAAAATTTTCGAATTTGAGATGATGCCAATCCACATGAGAAGCAAGAGCGTCCAATGCATCCCGAAAAGTCACTGTTTGGTATGGATTTTGGGCTTGCGGCGGCCGCGTCATTGGTCCATACGACGATCGACGTTGGCCAGGCTAAGGCGATCACCGTTAACGGCGAGCAATATAGGTCGATTATTACCAGCTTCTTTTGGTGTGATTTAGATTATATAGATAGGCCCAACGACATGTGGTTTCCACATGATCGCGGCGCTGGGTACCACACAGCTTACACCACTTTGGAAATTCTGCACGAGCGATTAGAAGGCATGGTCATCTCACTTGGAGGTGATGTGAACTAACTTCGTTATAGACTTTTCTTTTGGGGTTTTCTGTAGTCTCAGATATATGCAAATAAGACACAATAAACTACAGTGGCCCTCAAAGCCAACATAACCCATGTCTTCAGTCAGTTTCAGCCCGATTCATGCGCCAGAATCATTAAAAATTTGACATTTCGGATTCGAGCCACCCAGAGAAGCCACGGCGGACCTTTGAACAATATTACATATATTCCAATGGCATCGATAGGAAGCGCTTTATAATAGACCCTTTGTTTAGTTGGTCACCTCATGTTTCCGAGGGGTCAGAGGAGAACTAGTAAAATTTTTCCAACAGAAAATCACATGATAGCAAATTTCCTTGCCAAAACCTCGCACATTTTGTAGAATAGAATAGAATAGAATAGAATAGACTTTATTTCTTTCATAACATTTGTTTTAAAAATTTTTACAATAATTTACCACAAGTCTTTTTTGACCTGGTTTAAAAACCGTCGGTCAGATTGACAGAATAAAAACTAATTTTAATAATTCTAGCAATTTAAGTAATAATAAAATAAAAAGTGAATTTAAACAAAATTATAAAAATCAATTAAAAAATAAGAATTGAATTGAAATTTCCAAATTTTAAATTAAAAGCTTTCTGTAAGGATTCTATTTCTGTAAGCCATTGCAGTTTTAATAAATCTGTGAAGCACATTTTGTATAGTTGGTCACAAATTATGTATGTATTCCTTAGACAACTTAGGGCCATTTGCTGAAACGAAACCTATTTAAGTTTAACATAAGAGCTTATGTAACAGTTTACGCTGAGGAAAAAGTAGAACATAAGCGTTTAAGTTGAGCATAAATATTTTTAGTTTCGTTTCAGCTAATGGGCCTTAATAACAAAATCTTAAATATCTGGTAGTATACTGTCAAAAAAAACTTCAATTTAGGGAAAATAGGGCGTGGTATAGGGCGGATATCTAAAGTAAAAAAATATTATGCCTTAGGTTGAATTCAAGAGAGCTTTTAAAAAAATTTTAAATAACCACAGAACAAAAATATAATGCAAGTGGGGATGGCATTGAGCGCATTTTATTCAAACCATTTTAAAGAACGCATGTGAATAGATCAGGAACAAAAAAAAAAGCGAATTACGCAACTCTATCGTTCCAGTCTTGAATTATGGTCGCGAGTTAATACAAAAACCCACTTGAAAAAAGGGCTGGCATGCTTTTCCCGGTGATTTGCGATTTCCCGCACAATTTTTCCTTCCGTAAAAATCTCATTCAGACTCTAACTTATCTCTTTCTCTAGCTCTAATTCGTGTGCAGTTATAATTCACGCTCTGAATAACTGCTCATAGTCATATGTTGTTAGAACTTAAAAGTAAAGTCAAGACACCACGTAAATCTTATCCCTTTTAACCTAATAACCATAACTCAATCAGCTTATAAATCTATTTCTCTACCGTTTTCAAAATCGCAAACTCATGGGCATTGTTTATGGCGATTTACAATTCAATTTGATTTATTCTTAGAAGATAATTAATTTGTTTGCCGACTTTATTTATGCCACTCGAGCATTAATTGACAGATATTGCTTTATAGAGTGACCAAAGTGTAGCCCAAAGCAATTTCTTCTAGTTTACCTATACAGTATACAGGCTACCACCATTGGTAGTCGTCGGACGACTGGTAAATCAAAGATTAATTGCAAACGAAAGCTGAAATTGATCTTAGTTTCCCTAATAAAATGGGATCTACTTAATGCAGGTTCTTAATTGAAAAAAAAATTAGAAATGGAATATTTTAAACTACACACAATTATTTACCTGAAAGTTGGTCTTCAGTTACAGTTTGAAAATGAGACTTATGTTTCTGTTTTTTGAAGATTTGTAAAAATGTTTGTTGGGAATTATTAAGCTTTAAAAAAAAAAACAAACTAATTAACAAAAATCTATGACTGATAAATTTCTGAAACTATAGTTGACCTTACTGACGTTTGAAATGTCATACTTTTTTTGAGAGTATCCCATCACATAATAAGAGTTGCTATCCCGGAACCCAGTATATCCCTAAAAAAAAGTTACCAAAAATTTGTAATATCGGTATCAGGCATAGAATTGTTATTTTTTTTTATTATTATTTATTTTTGACTTTCTCTTTAACCAATTTTGATGCAATTTTTTTTTTTTTTGGAAATTAATACTTATTTTGAAAACGGGTTCGTGAAATACAGTTTCTTCAGGATCGTCAAACAATGTGTTTGTTGTATGCCGGTGATCTTGTAGTAAAATTAAGTACATAGTTAAAAAATTTAACACAAATTAATTTCCTTTTAGGAAAACTTGTTTGTTTGTTCATTCACGCTTATCTCAGAAACAACATCTTGTATTTCAAAAATTCTTTTGGGTTGTTTTAGTTGTGCTATCGTGTTGTGCTATCACATACTTGAACCAACGTTGATCTTAAGTTCATCCACCGAAATCGTTGAGTTAAAATTGCTCAACTACGGATTAAACATTGAACCGCATGTTTGTGAAACTAGCCCTCAGAGTTTAAAATCTTAATTTTAGGGTGTGGTTTAAGGGATAATTTTTTACCAAAACTTTACTATTTGTTGGGTTAAAAAGAGAAAAAAATATATCAGATTCAAAAAATTCTTTTTTGATTGAACGGTTGTTCTTAGGAGATGGCTTTATAAATCATAATCTAATCGTAAACTAAAATAATTTTTGAAATTTATAAAACACTACAATTTTCTCCATGGCCAGGCACGTAGCCAGAGAAGGGGGGCTGAAGCTCCTCCCGAAATGATTTTTAATATAAGGAAATCCTTATTTCTCTTAATAAAATAAGACAAAATTCTGAAGATGTTTTCAGAAATGTTTCTTAATCCACATCGCAAGATGAAAAGAACTAATTTTAAATTTAATTTCGTAAAAACAAATAACACGTTATAAACCAAAAATGTAATTTACTGAGAGGTTTTGTTTTATTATAAAGAAAAAATGCTCTGTAATTTTGCCTAAGCCTTAAGGCTTTAATATTCATCATCAGATTAATAGAACCCAAGATATTAGCATTTTAAACCAAACTTATCAGTGTTTTTCTTGAAAACTTTTTTCGTTGATTTTTGGGTTGTACTATAAAATATCCAAAAAATGGCAATAAGGTTCGCTTAAGAAGCTGAGGTATATCTTGGATTCAGTGTTGGGAATTCTACCACTTTTCACTGTTCACGAAAACCTACCACCTAAAATTCTAATTCTACCACTTTTTTATCGAAAGTATGAATACGTTAAAACTAAATTTAATGAAAAATTTCGTAAAGTCAGAATATATCTAAGGGAAAATGACAGACCATCTTTCGCTGTAAATCTGGCTCGATGGATTCAAAAAATCAAGACGTCTACTTCTGCTGTGAAAAAAATTTAAACATGTAAAAATGTAATAATTTGTTACAAACACATTCACGTTCATTAATTTAAAAAAATATTAGAAATTTAATTTAAAAAAAAATAGGTTTTAAATTTTAAATTCCTCGTTTAATGATTAATTCAAAATAGCTTTTAATGGTCTTTAGTCTACAACAGTCAGAATGAAACGTCAAGTTCTGGTTATGAGCTATGAACCAAGACCAAGCCCCCTACGAAACAAAATCCTGGCTACGGGCCTGTCCATGGCCAATTTGTTTTAAATTTTATGAGATAGTTATAAGTCTGAATCTGTTAAAGTTTATTAATTTATTTGATTAATTTTTTGAAAGCTTGAGTCTTCTTTTGATTTTCAAAAATCTACTCTGGAAGCTTTGGTTATATTTGTGGGTAACAAGATGACTTGACAACAGCATCGCATACTGGTAAGGGCAATACGCATCCAAGGCCAAATTAATTCCAAGATGGGTGGGACAAAGAGGCCACCCTGCAACCAGATCAGCAGGGCTTCTAGAGTGTGGTACAGTCATCGGGGGTGGTCTATATAATTCTGGCATGATATGTGTTTTAAATTAGGTGAGGTCTTGCTGTGGGGGTAAGAACACCCCTTAATCCGACGAGCTCACCCGTGCCTCGCATGCTTGCCAGCGCGCGCTTCCATAGCACAGATATTCTATATACCTTCCTACCCCCATCATAGCCCTTCCTAATGGTATTTCCGTTCCCATTCTTATCCTCTAATGCACAAATCCTATCTCATATATATAACTCCTCTTTGACTTTTACTTCCTTGGTCGAAGAAGCAAAATGATTAAGTCCTATACAGGTTTTATTCCTGTTGAGATTCCTCAGCATTTAGGTCCCCCTCTCATTCCGATCTTTTTCTTTAAGGCCGGACCCATTTCCTTTCTTAACCTGAATCCTATCCCAATTAGTCTTCAATTATGCCTCGTTTCAAATGACTTACCCGACTCAAAAAGAGCTTTATACATTCAAAGATTCTCACTACTTCCAATATTCACTGAGCTACACTGCCGTGTTAACTGAAAATGACGTACCCAAAATTTGTCGATTTGTTGAGTTAAAGCCAAGTTTGAAATTCTTGGGAAGATTTTATTCACAACTTATGCTTTATATCGGTTTTTTTTTAGCATTTCAACATTTGAAACACATCTTTTTGTACTAAAAAATTATTTTATAACTGTGAAAAAAATATGCCAAAGCAAACTCCATTTTTAGTTAACATAGCAATATAGTGAAATCCCTTTGATTTTTAAAACAAGGTTCAAACTTTTAAGACTTAATAACACAGAATGGCAAATAACATATTCAATTGAATAAATTTATTTTATTAATTTATGTATAACTTAAAAAGATAAATTAAACTTGTTAACCGAGCTGACGGCAAAGCCATATAGCTTCAAAATTCATTAAATTACTAACCAATTTATCAATTAAATAAATATTTACTTGTATAATAAGTGCCTCAATTTTATACATACAAGCAATATGTCATTTATCAGCGCACCTTTAAACTCTTTAGCATATAGATAAATCTGTAATTAACACTAAGTTCGGAATTTTTGCTACAATGTAAGTATTTACATTTTTGCAAAATTGTATTTGCATATTTTAACGAAACAGCTAAAAAATAAAACACCTTCTCATTATGGCTTCAAATAAACCGTAAAATCAAGTTTTTATTGAGCCTGATTTAAAGAGTTCGACCTAAAAAGCCTAAATAAATATAAAATAAAAAAACACAAAAAATACAAAAAACCAAAACGAAAACATACACGCAGCCTCTCAACTAATTACCTGACACCATGCAGCGAGAGTTGAAATTAATTTGCTCCAAAATAATAATAATAAAAATTAAAAAACAAAAATCAACAACTGCACAAACGCACACTCTATACGTACTTTTTCGATTTTCTTATTTTTTTTTATTTTTGTACAAAAATATCTTAACAGAAAAAAATAAAGTTAAAGAGGCCACGCATGCTCAGATGCGTGCAGATCATACAGACGACTTAAAATTATTTCCAGCCGCACAACATGTATGGTATAGATATTGATGCTGATGCGGTACTTACATACTCAAACTCTCGATACAAATTAACTTTCTTTGTCCTGACTTCGATCCATCGAAGTACTTTTTTTAAACGACTTTCAGTGGAAGAAATCTATACACTGCCGCACTTTTATACCATGAAGTCGGGGACGGACGCTAGAAAAACCGCGCCCCGCCTAAATTCTGCACTTAATTATGTCCGATCGTTCGGTGTGCACTGCAACTTGAATTACGCACCATAATTGTCAATAAATTGTGGCCTAATCGTGTGTACGTATGTAGTATGTGCTTAAACACTTGATTTAGCCGGGATACCTATTCCTACTTCCATGGTAAGGGGAGGGTGAAGCCAGCGCTGTGACTTATAACAGTGGGGACAATGTGCTAAGCATTAGACTCAAAACTAATTTTAAAACTAAATTAAATTTAAAAACAAAATTTGAAACAAAAAATCAAGGATTGAAATGCAAGAAGGGTGAATAATATTGTGACCTAGAAAATGGGGAAAAGCTAAATGGGAAGAATAATTTTTTTTAACTTTGTTATTGTTTTAAAACTGTGCAATTTTTTGAATACAATTCCTTATTCTTACGAAGTGACTAATAAAGAAATGTAAAAAATCTGCAAAATTGACTAAAAATGGAAAAAAAAATCTTAAAAATCAACTTAAAACTTTAACTACATTGGCCACTTTTTGCAAAATTACAAAAGTAAAAATATATTTTTTTTCCCGCTAAGTACTCATTTTATTTTTAAACCAAAATGTAAGCTTTCTGCATCATTTTTATAAATTTTTCAGTGAGAAACACTATCACAAAATAAATCAGAAAATTTTCACTTTTGTACTTTTTCACTTTTTTGGCCAATGTCCCACAAGGAAACTTTTTGTTGCATTAGCTTATATGGGAGAGCAACTTTTAGTTGCGCAACTTGTTGCTCGGAAATTGCCTAGTGGGCGATGGCAAGCAACTTTTGTTGCTCGGAGTTGCCGGCAACAGAGAGCCTAGTGGGCGATGGGCCTTATACTTATAACTTTTTGGAAAGATAATATTCCGTTCATTTTTTTTTTCAAATGGAGTTGTTTAAGTGAATAGGTTTTGAGAAAAGAAAGACAAAGTTTTTGAAAAAAAAAAAAATGATTTACAAAAGTAAAAAAAAGTCAAAAATCCAAATTAGTTGGTTTCATTTTTAGTTTTGAGCCGTTTTTGGTCCAATATGGCGGGACGACTAAATGCAACTAAAACGCACTAAAAGTGCGTTCCAAAGCCGGTTCCACATTTGGCGAGGAGACACACAGCTGCATGCCGCGTCCGAAGCACTATGCGTCTCGATTTCACTTGACACTGCACGCGAATTTTTTTTTGTTTTCGTTTTTGCAGTGCGTTGATTATTTGGTTCAGTGCGTGCTGCATGCGTGCGGACTGATTACGAAGCTGGTTTTAATCAAAGTCTACTGCTATTTTGCCCACCTGGTGCGTTTGTTGGGCTGTGAGGAGTTTTTTTTTATATTTTTTGTGGGTCGATTTGAAATTTGATTGCGTGTGCTTACGTCGAACAGTTTTCCATCATCATCGTACCACCTCCACCACCCTTCCCCGCGCCACATTTTCTGTGCTATGGGGGAAAAGTCTTTTCATTAAAATTCAATTAAAACTTAAATTTACGATTAACCGCGGCATGGCGGCTTGGCTGAAAATTTGACCATCAGACAGACACACAGGTTAACAAGCACAGGTTCACTATATATTCATTTATTGGCATTTGGCATCATATAATGCGCGGCCTGCCGTTTGGGTTGGCCATTTATATTGCGTTGACTGACACATGTGTAATTAAAATTGGTAACCAGGGAGGTGAATGCAATCAGAGATGGAACAAATAGACGTCAAATGCATTTGGCAATTTTCATCTGCCACACTTGCATTACCACGCTGCTACTGGTTGTGTGGCTTAGATTTATCGCGCGGGCATAACAGGTGCGATTTTTTCCTCTGTTAAATTTATTGCGCGAATTTTTGCAAATTTGCTGTCAAGAGACGTTTATAATTTGCACTGCTATTTGTTTGCTTTTTTTTTTGTAATGGGAATGGGACGAGGTGTAAATATCTAGTTAATTCATTATAGATTTGGGGGCTTTTCGGTTTGTTTCTTTTTAAGTGGAAAAGACACTTAAGGAGTTGGTTTGATTGGAGTCGTGTCGAGAAATTTGATAGGGGGTTGTTTAGATTTCGAAAGTTATCCTTTCGAATTTATTTAATTTTGAAATATGTATTAGTTAATAATTTAAATGTATCAAGCGCTGACTAGGAACTACTTAACAAGATAAATAGACACTGTACGCCTATAATTTATGCAGGAGAAGAGTATAATACATGATTTCAACTCCAGAACATGTTTTGCGGACACAAAATTTTCGCAGCACACAAGCTGCAAATTGCCGGGCGTACAGAAGTTCGAGTGACACTAGCCAAGGGTACATTTTCGAGGATCTACATATGCAAAGTAAAATATTGGATATATACATTGCTTGTAAGTACAGTTAAGAAATGATTTAGGCCTTAAAAATTGAATAAAACTATTGACTTTATACAAAAAAATACTAATTTTCCTAAACATTTTTCAAGCTGGTTTAAAAGCATAGATGAATATGTTGGTCAACCTTAACAAAAAACTGTACGAAATTTTTTTAAAAGTTAATAATCTTATTCAACAAAAATATTACACAAACAAAAAATATTCTATCACATTTTTAATAGAATAAGGAAAATTATAAAATTTGTTCTAAGTAAATCCATTAAATACTTTCTGAGATTACCGCGGACAAACTAAAATACATTTTCTAACTCAAAATAAAAAGATATTCCTACCGAATTGTACTTCTAACCAAACCATCAAACACTCTCAACATAGTTCAATAACGCCGGTATCACGACAGGTTTGTTGATAATAGAAGTTTGGAGAAATCCCCGCGGGAAATTCCCCTCATTTCTCTTACCGACATACCTGTCGTGATACTGTCCTCAATCTTCCCAATCTAAACAGGGTTATGGACACGCCTCTTTTGTTTAATAACAAAACTTAAGGCGACACTCACACTTTTCCCAGCTTGTTTGTAACATTCTCCAAACAATCTCCTCCCTCGTATTATCGACCACTATCTCGTCGAAAATAATTTTATTCAACTTAATGATCAATTCGCTTCTAGTTCCGATTATCTCTCAAACTCCTCAAGCATTTTTCACTTGAAATCTCTTATCTTCATCTTCCCTGGAACACATGGATTTCTCTTAAATTTGGTGGTGCGACAGTTCGGGCCTATAGTGACTTTCAACTCTCAACTTAACCATTCCATTACCAAGAATGGAGGGGACCTACAGTTTTCTGCCGAATCTGAACGGCTGAGGTGAGAGACACTTACGATATCATTCTTAAAGCTAATTCAGCACTTGGCTTCATGAAACTATGGTCCGAGGAATTCTCCAACCTTTGTGAATCAGTCCCTATGCATATAATCATAATTCGCCTTCTCCTTAAATACGCCTTTTAAGAATAGTAACCAACATATGACCAACTTCGTTTTCTTCACTTTGCTCTTCGAGATAATATCTTGGAACCATCTTAAAATAATCAACTTGAATTCACTGGAACAACGAAGAGAAATATGTCACATTTTTTTCATTGTGGTTCTGTTGAAAAAACTTAACCTCTTTTTTTCCACTAGTAATGCGTCAAGGTTTTTTTCCTTACTGGGTGGAGGAACTGGGTCTTCATTGAACGGAGGTGGGTTCCTATTCGCCAAATCTTCCGGTCTACGTGATTAACATTTAGCAGCTACTATTTAAGGTGCTTTTGAACACATCTAGTACTATTTGCTATGCTCCACTATATTTTGAAGAGCCTTCATTAGCTTATAGTTCCGATAACAAGACTATTCCATCTCCTTCAGCTGGAAGGCTGCTTATGCTTTCTTCTTTTTAAGTCCGATCTTTTTCTCTTTCCTTCTGCTACCTAGATCTTTTTCTCTTTCCTTCTGCTAGCTAGATACTCTTCACTCAATGTTTCTATTTCACGCTGCACCATTTCTCCATGTGCAGCTTTTCTGTTATCTTTTCCCAATCGTACACATTCAGCAATATATCATAGATTCTTTCTCTGGGGAAGCTGGTTACCTACGGTGTGGTTTGACTACCTTTTCGATGTTGTGGCGTGGCGACATGCTCTCTCTGCAGATTCTGGCAACACCAAGCATACTATAGCTAATACATCACACATCGACTTTCTTCTTCTCGGTGCCATGCGGTTTTGTTCATTCCTGTCGAACGCTGTATTTCCCCGCAACAAGGAAATGACCCGAATTGACATTCAAAACTTATGCACATCTAAGATATTGGATACCTGCCGTGATTTCTTTTCGTTTGAGAAAATAATGGCGGCCTCTAAATTAATCCCTGTGGTACTCCACTTGTGAGTGGTAAAAAAAAAATTGAGAAAAAAAACTGTGTTTGAGTTACTGAATCTATTCATGAATTGGTAAGACTAAAAAGCTACTAATTCATTAATTAGTATCCTGCATAAAACTTGTTCTTTCAAAGTACAGTCAAATTCTAAAACTTTTTTATTTAAAAGTTAAAACATTGAAGTCTTATATACAGATTTAAAAAAATCATATCGTGTTTTGAAAATGCTTTCCTATCACAAAAATTAATTCTATTATTACATTAAGCCTGCAGATCCAGATATAGTAAGTTCTATAAAAGTAATCACTTTTTATCAATCTTTATTTCTCTTTTAGTAGTTTGGTTAAAAGTATCCATCATCTGAATTTTTATAAACAACTTCTTCTGGAGTTATCTTCAAAAGTTCATTGAACCCTTAGAGAAATACTAGTCTGCATATATTAAAATAACAAAAAAAAAAAAAAAAAACCTGTAAAATCAATATAGAAAAAAAATGTAGTGGGTAATAAACCAGGGCAATCAAATCAACATTTAACTAATGCATTGCTAAATGTAGAAATCTGGCCTTTGCCGCATAGACATTAGGTACGCACCCCTCAAACAGTCGCAGATCACATAGTCGCTCTAACAAGTTCTTCGAGCTTCCATATACGATTGCCCAATCAATGACGAACGCCTGCTTCAGTTTTCAGTCTCAGACTCTTCGTCGTCGTTTAGGCTTTCACGCAAACGTCGAGCCTTTCACAGACTCTTACGCTGCCTTGCCATGCCCATTGCTCCATGCGCACCAAACGCGACTGCGAATAAATCAATTCCACCCGAAATGCAATAAACAACTCATAACCTCCTCGCTTAGGACTTTAAGTTACATAGTTGGAACTTGGAATTATACTTATACATATAGTTTTCGCTTTTCACCGACTGTGAGGCGAAGTCGCGAATGTCACTCTGTGCTCGGTTTTGATTGAACGATTGCGAATCATTAGATTTCTTTTGCATTTAATTGATGCAAATGCTGGCAGCTTTTTTGTTTGGCGACGACCACACAAATCTGTGTACTAATTATGACGACATTGTGAGTCCATTACTCATGCAACCCATTTGAATGCATCACAGACATGCAGCCGGTCGGTCGGTGTGATGGTTGATTGAATCAAACTGCAGATGACACCCACACTGTGTGTGCGTGTGCGAGGAGTAAGCGATCAACGATCACTAGTTCAATCAAGAGTACGCATGCGCAACGATCTGCTGCAGAGATTGATGCAGATTTGCATTAAAAAAAAATAATCCACGTCTAAACTAGCGAGCCAGACCAGGTGGCATGCGTACTGCAAACACGTCAAGTGCTTTCGCTTCAGCTCGCCATTCTGAACTCAGTCAGAGACTTGGATTGATTGGGATTTGGATTTTGATCTCGTGTCCATGCTGGAGTCAATCAAAACGCGACCCCTAATGAGCGAGCAAAACTGCTACAGTGAAGGCGAACACGATATGGTTGATACCTACATATTTTTTTTTTTTTTTTTGGCAAGCACATGGACCACCGGCAGCTGAAGGTTGGCCCGATGGCGAGCTTATCTGACTTCAGCTTTAGTTCCATTCCATCCAACAGCCAGTTTATGTATTTCTAATTGCATTTCGATTCAGCACAACGATTTGATTGAATCATGACAGCGTCAAGTTGTGTCTTTTATATTCTACAACAACAACAAACAGCAGCGCACAGCGCACCGCATGTGCTCTGCATTGCGAATTTCGCAAATTGTGAGAAATGTGAAACAAATCGGTTGGAGATTGAAAGATGTCAGAGTAGTATGACATGTAGCACAAATTTGGTAATTTGTTTTATGTTGTTTTTCATGAGACTTTGTAAGTAGATTTGAATTTTGTTAGCCCAATATTATGTAGGCTTGATATAGGTAAAAAACATTTATTTGCTGGTTGTGTTGGTGGTCATTGTCTCTATTGGAATTTTAAAAGCATATTATATGGGCGGATTGTTTTAAACGATTTTATTATACATACATATTTTTTTCGTATCTATACTGCCAGTTCTGTATCTCTTAACTGAGCATCGAGTATCAAAGTAACTGTTAGTACGAATTTTTGAAAAAGTGAAATAATTTTCTAAACAAAATGTGTTTCGATTTGAAAATGCCTGGTGAGGGTTCTCGGAAATCACCTTGGCATTATTTTTGGAAAAAAGGTCAGAATAATCTTTATACAAGTTTAATTGACGCAGGGACAAGGGGGAAGATGCTACTAAAATTTGTTGAATTTGTATTATTTTCCGTGTTAGCCTTAGAGAATGAAAGTAAGTCGACATTTTTAAAAAAATATTCTATGCCTAATTTGACAAAATATCCTAGACAAATGCTTGTCACCCACTAGGCAACTTGGTAGTAGTTGTCGGCAACTCGCTCACTAGGAAAATTCTGAGTTGAGATTTCTTCATTAAAATGTTAAATTCACCTTGAATTTCGGTCTTGACAAACTTTTTTTGTTTGTATGTGTAGCAAGGAGGGACATAGTAACTGCGTTTTATTTTTTACGGATCTGGATCAGGATCATTTTTTAACACGTACCTAATACAAAAACAATTCGGGATCCTGCTCTCTATCTGAATCTATTTCAACGATCCAAACATTAATTTTTACTCTGGCGGGTAGATGGCTTTTATGGTAAAGTAGTGTTAATTGCAGTGTAAAAAAAAGAGACAGGAAACAACTGAAAATAATTAAAATGTAAGTTAAAACGAGATATTGATATAATACTGCTGTCATTGGGACACATATCGTTTTATTTTCCAGGAATGATCCTGATCCAGATCCGTAGATAATAAAACGCGGCTAGTATGAGCTTAAATCTCGGTTTTCGGGATTGTAAGCCCCATAGTGGAAAGTTTTTAAAATTTGCTCGGAAGTTGCCTAGAACATAATAAAATTGCCAGCAACTAAAATCCGCCTATAGTGGGTGATAAGCCTAATTCCTTTCAAACTATCCCCCATATGGCGAAACTTATCTCTATAAGATCAGTATCTTCTTACGCAGGAAAAATGTTTGTGCAGAGTTTATTTAGCTATCTCCCAGTTACCCCAAGGTAGTCACCTAGACCCTCTTCTTTTTATTCTTCCTAAATTTGTATTGAAATTGAAATTAACTTAACAGCCCGATTCTCCCCAACGTCACAAGAAGAGGTGTGGTGATTTTCGTTGTAATTGTAATTTTTTTTTTTAGTTAAAAAATAACGGTACTTGCCATACAATTGTTTTACAAAAAGTTATTTCTCTCAGAAACGGCTCTAACGATTTTTTTTTTAATTTTTTGTGTGTACTAGTGGTGATATGGTCTACATTTTGATGACAAAAAAAATTTACCAAAAACCGTTATTAACAGTACCTACCTGCCATAGAACTGTTTTTTTTTTCTGTTTTCGATTTTCTCGTTAATCGCTTAACTGATTTTGATCAAAATTTTTACTTATAAGGTCGTATCAAGTTAGAATAATACTGCATACATATTTTCAAACAAAAAATATTTTTTGAATTTAAAAAACAAAATTTTTTTTGAAAAATCATTTTTTTTAAATCGGGTTAATGATTTTTTTTGAAATTTTGGTTTTAGTTGTATATTATTATGTTCTTAAAAATGGAATACCTACCAACTTTTTTTTTTACAAAATTTCAAGAAATTTTATATTATAAAAAATTATTTTTTAAGAAAATCGCTCCAACGATTTGAAAAATTATTCTCTACATAAATTCAAATTTTTTCAAGAATTGAGATGGCGTTCTTTATTCTGAGATTAAAATATTTTTAAGTAGCTTTTTACGGCCTTTAGTCCATGAAAATTGGCGTTTCGTCCCGGCGATCTCACTTGGACTCATCGGTTGACTAGTGAAGGCCTTGTCAATGCTCAATTTCCATTAAAAATCTTTAAAATTCGAAGAAACTTTTACTACAAGTAGTCCAGTCAACGAAGGAAATATAAATGAAATAAATCGTGTAGTCTGGATTATATTTTTAAGTGGTAGGGGTGACCCCCAGGTATAACATACTAAAAGTCCCCAGCCCAGGCCCGCGGGCTTAAGACAGGAGGGGGGGTAAAGGTCCCCTTTTGCACTATTTCGTAAATATTTTGAAAACCAAGAGTATTAGCGGAAAAGTTTACACTACAATATGAAAGAAAATTAAATTTTCTTCAAAATAGGTTTTCTTCATATTTTTGCTAGGAGCAATACTAAGAGAGATATGGGGGGTACAAATGTCAGAAAATCTGAAAAACCATATGTTAATGCATTAAAAATTTAACGTTTTTTGATGAATTAACCCTGAAATTATAGAAAAGGTAAATACGTATCGACTCATGATAATTCCATTGACTTGATGAGAAAGAAGGTATGGGGTTAAAGAAGGTGGCGAGAGTTAAAATATTCTTATTTAATTTATTTGATACAGTGTTTTTTGTGATATTTAAATTTGTCACTTTTGAGTTCATCGGTCTCTTCGTCGAACTGTTCGGCCAGCTTGTTATCATTGGGGGTGTTAAGCAAATACCATTTCCCGTAATTTAAGAAACTTTTGTCCCTTCTGTGTATACGTGTACCTCATATATATGCCAACCCATCGTACTTCTTTTGCCCCCAACGACGCTATTACTTATATGAAGCTGGCTGAGGGTTAATATATCCAAACTTCAACAGTTTCGACTTTAACCTCAATTCTCGGTTTTTCAATCATAAAAGGAATAAAATGAGCTGAATTTAGCATTAGTTTTGATTTGAAATTATATTTGTATAGGTTCAGTAAAGCTATGATCCCCCCAATTTTAGCTATTAGTTTCATAGTTTAAAGTTAGAATAATAAAGATAGCTATCTCAAAAACCTGAACAAGGTACAGAGATTAGCCTGTATAGGAATAACGGGGGCAAGGAGGTCTACACTTCAAGCAGGGCTAGAAGTTATTCTCAACCTTCCGGCCCTGGACGAGTACATAAGGTACACAGCAGCCAAGAGTGCATTTCGATTGAAGGAAATGGACTCTTCTTGGAAGCACAGTACCTACGGTCATGGGTCTATCTGCCAAAGATACGCCGGAATAGATGTGACCACTGACTACTTACCACCCGTAATAGATTTTAGGCAAAACTTTTCGGTTTTAATACCCGAAAAACATGGTTGGCAATCCAGCTTACTACTCAGTGAGCGGGGTATCCCCTTCTACACTGATGGAAGGAGGAACAGGAGCTGAGGTGTTTTGTGAAGCTCTGAACATTAGAGAATCTTACAAACTTCCAGATGAGTGTAGTGTCTTTCAAGCTGAGATTTTGTGCTATTGAAAAAGCAGCCGAAATTGCTCACGAGAAAAAACTGAGCTCGTCAGAGATCGCTTTTTTCGTGGACAGCCAAGCTGCTATCAAAGCATTAGCCAGTGAGACTATAAGATTCAAGGTAATAGCAAAATGTCGAGGCATACTGAACAATATATGTTACACTAACCAAGTCAAACTCTGCTGGGTTCCTGGATATAGCAATATAGAAGGGAATGACATAGCAGATGCATTGGCAACGAAGGGGTCAATATCATATACAGACAGTAGTAGCCAATTAGACATGGGACTAAACGTCCCTATTAGCGTAATCAAAAGGAAGGTAGACCTAATAAGATAAATATCCAGGACCGATTGCGCCATCTCTAGAAGTTTATGGCCTTGAATTAATAAAAAGGAATCTCAGTATATTTTATCGCTGAGTAAAAAGACCATTAGAACCCTGAAAGGTGTACTGACGGAACATTGTGCCATTGGCATAATTGCCACTAGATTGGGTGTTTACGCACCCGATTTCTGTAGGAGCTGTCAGGATGTTGAAGAAATAGAAACCATTAAACACCTGCTCTGTGCGACTGCCCAAATCTCCAAATAAACCGCCTCCGTTACTTTTGAAACAGGTTTGTTGAAGAACTGGATGATCTAGCGCAGGTCTCAATGGCAAACATGAGAAAATAGCTCAGGCTGGTTTGTAAAAGAAACAGTCTATGTCAACCGATAGTTTAGGTTTTATCTCTGTTATAGGGGATCACAATGGACCAATAGGCCCCCGTGTACGCAATAGCCTCAGAGCTGGGCACGCCCCACCTAACCTAACCTAACCTAACCTAACCTAGAATAAGTTTTCGTAGTTTTACTTCCACGAAAATTAAATTAATAAATTCAAACTCAAAATATCTTTTTCAAGAGGTATATCTCGTACAATTTTCCATGTTTTATGAGTCATAAGGTTGCTTTCAACTCATAGCAAATCAGAAGAGGCTTACAAGTAGAAACGAGTTTTAAAAAAAATTGTATTTATTAACATTTTTTCATTTAACTTCTAACTCTTAGAAAAATAAATTTCAAATAAAAACAACTCCGGCCAAAGCACACAAAAGGCATTATACCAACTAAAATCAATCACAAGCATCAAAACTCCTACTAAATTCCTTTCAGATTCCTACGACACGATGTCACTCTTTCGGACTTTGATCGCTTTCTTCTAAGCGAATACGCACGCCTATAAAACCAGGGCGGTCTCTTGCATGAATACAAATTAGTTTTGTGCAAATCGAATCTCAATATTGATGTGGTTTCACATTTTGTGCACATTAATCATGGAGTGATTCAATTCGACTTCGACTATACCTCTCCAGCTCCAGCTCCACAATAATATAATGTCCAATTCCAATGTTCATATAAAATTTCGCTCCAATGAACAAAGTCGCTACAATTTTGTTTTCTTCATATCAAAATTAATACATCAATGTCTATCCACGGATCCGTAATTTGCTGCTGCTGGCCGGCTGGTGGCGGTAGTTGTGGTGGACAGGACAGGGACACACTGATGTATACTGCCTACACAACTCTACCGGCTCCCCCTCCCACTCTGCCACTGCCATTGCCGCTGCCAGACCCTGCTCGTCCTCATCATCGTCATCATATCCATCGACGACCATATAAGAAAAACAAATTAATTTTTCTCATGAAAATCAGACGTAGATATCTATAGAAATGAAAAGGCGAGGAAAAGGCATGAAAATCGTTTGCCAAAACTTGTTTCGAGCTGGGAAAATAATTCATTTGATTTGCATTACTTATGCAACATTTGCAGAGTGTGAATTTAATGCAGTATGTTAGACTGTTTGTTTATACGTGATTGGAATAATTTAAGGAAACCATATCCAACAGTATATACCTAGCTAAAGATCGTAGACCATTTTTTGTTTTGTCGTTTGAAAAGCACTTTTGTTTACACAAACATTTTTGCCTACAACTGCTGGAAATTAGGACAACTGTCTGGATAAACGAGGACTATATTGCGTAAATTCTTTTAGTTTTATTAGCCTTGGCAATGTGACTGATTGAGTTGTTGAGGGGGGGGGGGGGGGTCTATAGCAAACACTGATGAAAATCTGTTGCTTTTTGATTCTTAAAATGCAAAAGTTTATGACAAATTTTACAATTTAAAAAAAATAATGTTCGACAAAGTTAGGGTCGGTGCCCTCCTCAACAAAGCTGCCATAGATTTTGGTGGAGTAAATGCCACAGTAAATGAATAAAAAACAATAAATTTGATGGCGCAACAGCTCATGAAGAACCATGTATCCGAACGGCGGCGGCCGGCGCTGCGGTGAATGTGAGCGGCACTTTTTTATGACGAGAGATACTTTTGGAGGTTTTGTCAATTCTTCGCACGAGGTTGTAGCCGCTTTTATTAACTTCCCCTTGAAGTTATTTTAATCGGTCCGATTTGTGAAATTGAAAATTTTGACATTTATCGACGTTTCGAGGTCAGCGTTGCCGCCAGTAATAAAATTAACGTGCAATATTTTCTGAAAAAACGTGCCAATTTTCGTGCCACATGAAAAAACCACAAATTCTTCTATTTTATTGAAAAGCCTGTAATAAATTTTATTAGAGGGTGTAATACAACAAAACTTAATGAAAATCATTTGCTTTGGACCAATTTTCATTAAATTTTGTTAAATTTTGCTTAATTTTGAGTAAAATAATTGAAATAAAAAATTGTGCCATATTGAAATTTGTCGTGCCACGGTGCCACGAGGAAATTATCGTGTCAAAAAAGCACGATCGTGCCACTTCGGCAACGCTGTTCGAGTTCTCTGGAGTCTGATTACATTGGCGCAAAATTTTAAACAGCCTAATATTAATGTATTATCATGATACTACTTAACAATTTTCTAACTTTAAAGCTCTTTAGTAAAAACTTTCTTAGTTTTAAACATTTTTAAACTATAGTATCATACTAAAGCTTTTCCTTAATGAAATTCAGCTAAACTGTGACAGTTGACGCCATTTTCACATTTGTAATTGTCAAAGTGACACTTGGAGTTAGTATGATACTAAAGAGATAAAATAGGCATTTGGCGATTTTAACTTTAGTAAAATGTTAAAAAGATAATACGATGCTAACTCGCTTAAAATTTGTAAGATCCGGTTTTTAGCTTAGCATCATACTATAAATGCCTTAGGCCCATTTGCTGAAACGAAACTTAAATATTTATGTTCAACTTAAACGCTTATGTGACAGTTTACGCTGAGGAAAAAGTTGAACATAAAGCGTTTAAGTTGAACATAAATATTTAAGTTTCGATTCAGCAAATGGGCCTTAATGTCATACTAAATCTTCTAAAATTGTGCGCCATTGTTTTTAGAGAGATGTCCGTGTATCATGTACGTTCGTACATTCGGAAGCTTTTTTTCGCCGACGATATCTCGAGAACGCATAGAGATATTGACGTGCAGAAAGGATTTTCAGAAATATTCAATTAGTGGTTTTTTAATTACAGTAATTTAAAAAAAAAAGTTGTAAAATGGATTTTTTTTTTCTCGAATATCTCTAGAACAAATAATGCTATCGACTTTGGGTTGGTTTCATTCTATGCATAATGATGTAACGAAAAATTGGTAATACTTAAAAAAAATTAAAATTGTTAAAAAATATCGAATATCTTGAGAACACACAAAGATATCAACTTCGGGTTAATTTTATTTAATACTCAGAGTTATAGTTGCTAATCGGTAGAGTTTGTAAAAAAAATTCAATTAATAGTTTTTTTTTCTAGGCAAAAAGCCTGCAAAAAAACTGCTAAAAACTGTTAAAAAATGTTTTTCGGCTCGAATATCTCGAGAACAACCAATTATATCAATTCCGGGATAATTTTAGTCTACACACAATGCCATAATTAGTAATTGATAAGGTTTGTAAAAAAATTCAAGTGACGGTTTTTTCTAGGCCAAAAATAACTGCAAAAGAAACTGCTAATAATTCTTGTAATTTTTCGTGTCGCATATATTTAGACAGCAAACAGTCCAACTTTGATCTTCCTTTGATTGCACAAGTGATAAGTTTTTCGAAGATTTTTAATTGGTAATTTTCTTATAAAAAATAACATCGGATGTCGAGTTTCAAAGGGAACCAATGGGAAGTTATCAGTGTGGGTCAAACTTAGTCTTTTTTTTTTTAATTATTAGGTGGCGAGGCTGGGGATCGAACCTAGATCCTCCGGCATGGCAGTCCATCGCACTAACCATCACGCCACCGCTACTACAAGAGAGGTAGGAGCGTTGTCTTAAAGCTAAACATTCCATCAAACCACATTAGGTACAGGCAGAAGTTTGACAATCTATAACTTCAAAATTAAAAAAAAGGACCAGATTTTGATTCTCTTTAAGTCTTTCATTATGGGCAATTTTTTTTTTTCAATTTTTATTTGCATATTTAAAAAAGTCAAAATAAAATTTTAGGAAATTACAAAATTTCCTTAAGAAAAATCCATTTATTTCTGTGTTATGATCAATATCTGCACTACATACGTATATATTTAGTTCTACCTGCAAATATAATTATCGGAACTAAACATAATTAGTTGTGTTACTAAATTACATACCTACTGGCAGAATTCAATGCACGTATACTTGAGTTATTCCTGTCAACTTTAATTTCACAATAATAATTTTACTGATATTGATATATGATTTTGAACTGTCATTATCTACACTCAGAAAAAAAATCAACTTTTTTGCAGTTATTTTCACCTGTTTGTATAGATCACATATTTATAAAAAGCTCTTGCAGACCTTATCGTTTCGTTGTTTAACTCATTCAACCAACTATATAGACTATCAGCATTTTAACTGATATCTTTTGCTATCAGTTTTATTTCGTAGTCACTTTGAACAAGTTGTGAATCAATTTTTATTCTGTTTATTGTTTTCATCTTCAAAAAAAAAGAAGACAGAAATTATTAAGGAAAACGTTTATTAATTTGGATTTAAAATGCTGCAGGATAATTCTGTAAGGAATTTACATTACGATAGTGAAATTCGTGTTGCCCAGCAGCCGAGATTCGATCCAACAGGTAAAAAATAAATTGTTCTATTGTGTTTTCTCTTTATTCTGACAATGAGATAAGAATTTGAATTGCTTTTTTTTAAATGGTTGTTGATATCTTATCACACCTTGGACTTGTTATTGTTATTGTTTGATATTCGAAGCAAATTATTAAGAGAAAAAGCTTATTTTAAGGAAAAAACTTTATAGTACATAATACATATGTAGATATCGTAGCCAAATCAATAAGCTTATTAACCAAATATTCTTTTATGAATGAATAGGCAAATTTAGGAAAATGAGAGGTCTCTGAGACCTCAAGAATCTTAGTAACACGAACAAGATTCCACAGCAAGTTTTGCTGTAAAAACTGTGAGAAAAAATAGTATTGGATTCGCTTACTCACTTCTTGGCGGAGAGAATTCTTTGAGATCTCATTTTCCTGATCATGCCAGATAATTTTTGTAGTTGCAATTTTTCTTTAAATCTGACAGTTAGTTTTTCGAAACATCTTCAGCCATATTAATAAAAAACGCTAAATCCACCTTTATTCCACGAGTTTACTACACCATGGAATAAGAGTTAAGCTACGGATTAAAATTTTACATTAATAAAAACAAAATGTTCATGGAATAACAAAGTGACGTTTACTGAAAATCCCTTAAAAAATCTACTACAATAAGTGAGATGCCTGTTTGGTAATTTGACATTTTCACAAAGTTTTGCAAACTCCGTATGGTTTCTGATAGCGTATTGTGATAATCTGTTAAAAAAAAAAACAACAAAATAAAGCTCAAGTTACCAAACACACCTAAGAATTTCTGTCAGAACCAAAAATACGGAACATGGAGATATGAATCCTTCGAATGTTTCACCCTCCAAAACCCATTTGTTTACATTGTTGTTTTTGTAATTTCGGTGCATGTCGATGAATACATGAGAATTGCAACAACAATTGAACAGGAAGTTGAACTAAGGAGCTGCTTAAATATGTGCGTTTTACGTGGTTTTTCACACACATACTTTGAAAAGCTTATGAGTCAGCTTATTGCTGTAGTTTGTTGGCAAACCGGAATGACAACCGAGGATTTATATCTTTATAGTTCAGTATCTTTGGTCAGAACTATTATCATTTTTCAATCATTGTTTGTGTTGTATCTGTTCCTTTTGTTTTGTTTTTATTTTAAAAATGGAAAAGTTTAATTACAAGAAGAAAAAGGAGTGTCCACCATTTACTTCCTAGTTTAGGTCATCATCAACAATTGCTATGAGTCCTCTAATTTTCCTTGGAAAACCTATATTTTGGATTTATCTGCTTTTACATATTTTTTTTTTGTTGTCATTGATGGCTTATTGTCAAATAGTTGCAAATGATTTAAATATAGTGGAAATTATTTTTTGTATTCAAAAATTAAATTTATAATCTCAGAATAAATTCACTCATCTGGTTCTTATTCCTTCGCTTAACCACCTTCTTCGGTGGTTTAGTTTAGTAAACGTCACTTTGTAGAAATTTTGTTTAATTGATAACATTTTCACTTAGTCCACGGAATAAGGTGTAATGCTGCTAAAAATTATCGATTTTATGATGAGAATTTTTATTTAGGTGCACATTCGATGATTTACCAGCTGCAATAACCCCGGATTAAAGATAATGAATTGTAAACAACTGGCTCTTAGTTTGAGTGTTCTTATATGTAGTAGGAACGAACCTCAACCTACTGAGTGTGTTTCTTTATTCATTCCGGTATGTCCAGAATATTCGGAATACCAGTTTTGCGTTTCTTTATTCCAAGGAATATTCCGGATAAACTATTTTGTTGTTTCTTTATTCATTCCGGAACATTTGGAATCCATTCTTTTTATTCCATGTGAAGTGTGGAATAAAAAGGATAGAAAAAGAATACTGGGCGCGTTCAGTATAATTGGTGTTCTTAAACTCAATTATGGCAGATTCACATTGGTGTTAATTATTTAAAAACAGCATAAAACCCGAATAAACGAACCAGAGTATAAATTTTATGAATTTAATGTAAAATTTACTTAACTTTTGACTTTGAGAATACAAAAATATCCAAAATAAAAACATTTATTTCTGCAATTGTTTTGACATTTCACCGAACAACTGGATTGTCATTCTTTTCGTTCTAGTTTTGTTTCTTTATTCATTCCATTCTGGATATTCTGGATAAACATTTTGTCTTTTCCATCCATTTTGTTCTTTATCCGGAATAAATAAAGAAACACACTCACTATGTACGTGCCTATGGTTAAAGTTTCAATGGACTCCGATTTAATACAAAATCGGTCAAAGCACTTAAAACGAGAAACATTAGAATACCTACCTATTCTCGATTTCCGTACCAAATTTAACGAATTTCATCGTTTTCCATTTATTCATTTATTATTTCCTTTTTTTTTAATTTTTGTTTTTTTAGTTTTTGAAGGACCAACAAATATAACCTCAGTTCCTCGAGAATCACAAGGTAATTAAGTACAACTGATTGTTTGAAACTGTCTAAATATTGAAATATAATTTCGTTTTATTTTTTTTTTTTGTTATCCAGGAACCTTTCGTATTCCCCTGCCTGTATCAACTATAGACAACCAGCCTTTCAATGGAAGCCGAACTTATATTCCTTTATCAGGTTATGATATTCTGGGTGACTTGCCATCGGTGCATATTGAGCAGACATTTGAACTAAACGACAGTAGGTATTTTTTGCACTAAAAACACTAATCTTTTCAATTCTTTTAAATTCATCTACATTCATAAACATAAGTTCATTGGGCCATTCGAAACAGAAAAAAACCATCTCTCATAAGTTCGTCACGCAAAAATATGGCAATTAAATTTTATGATTACAGTTAAAGGGCTCAGCTTTTCAGTCAGCATTAAAAAAAACGCGTTTTAAAAATTATCTTGAAAATGAGTCATCATACAAAAAGTTATAAGAATCTTTTTATAAAAAAAAAAAATGATAAAATTTATAAAATTCGGAAAAGCACGGAAACACAGTAGGTAGTCCGTAGAACCTTTTTATCTATTAGATTTGTCAAAACAACGATTGTCTCCTTCCAATTACTAACAAAAATTGATTTTTTATCGACAAAAAATCAACTTGGCAGAGATCTAGATTTCTCGGCAGATCTACTCCTCTTTTTAATTAACACTACTATACACCAGTAAAATTGACAGCTTTCAGTTTGACATCACAGATACGAATTTACACTAATAACATGACAAAAAAAAATCATTCTGAAATCGTAATCCATCCGCCACAAAAAAAAAATCAAATTTCAGGAAGAAATTTGAATTTACCAAAGGAGAGTCCCACTACATTTTATTCAATTTTGAATTTCTCTCTACGTCTAATCTTTCTGTTAAGAAGGATATAACAGACTAAAATTCACACTAATGCAAATGAAATGAATGTTCGAAACAGCTTTTTTTCAGTATTTGACATACAAATCAGTTTGTTAAAGAAAAATAATTTATTAGAATTTTTATTTAGAATTGGACTGAAAGCCTACAAAAAAAGGTAATGCATATAAAAGAAAGACAATAATTAAATTTCCTTAAAAAAATATACCCACAAAAACGAGAACGACTGTTTTCGAAAATCAAGAAATTTTGGATAAAATGCACTTTTCAATATGGTGGCTGAAATACAAAACTAACTTAAGGCCGCTATTTTTATGTTTTCATTTTTTCAATACTCACACATAAGTAAATCATAAAATTTCATAGAAAGACCAACATCTACCGGTTGTTCTACTTGCATACTTTTAATACACAACTTCTAATACGTAGCTACTTTCTAATATTTTATTCAAACAAAGCTCTCACATCAGTGTCTTCAGAAAATCGCTATACAGTACGATCACCATTTGGAGAAGCCATATTTTCTGCATCCGAAAGCTCAACATCTAACCATCGATTATGTTGGGGTTCAAATCGACCATTTCAAATGCATCTCCTCGACAAGACTCACCAGGAGGCGCTTTCACTACGCCGAAAACTGGCTTTGGGAATTCTTTGTTGTCAGCCAAAGAATTTGGAGGTGTGGGCTCCACCTGGTGACCTTTTGGGTAGAATAGTACAAATACCATCAGTATTGGCACCAGAATTCGTAATCGAAAACGAATTCCATGATCATCTATATCGAATCGAAGGCCAGAGTAATGCAGGATTTTGTTGTTTCTGTCCACCAAAGGAGACTTACTTTAAGGTATACCGCATAATTCTATCACAGAATCATTACCAAATATTCTTCTATAAAATTCACTAAAACAGACAAAAATTTTGTTTAAATAGATTTTGTAATATTTTCTTATTACTTAATAATTTTTTTTTTTTTTTTTTTTGCAGATTTACACTGGCAATGATATGAGAGCTTCAATTCACAGAAAATGGTCACAGAGGAGCTCGGAATATACCACAAATATTTATTACAGTGACCCAAGTATGGACGTTAAATCAAAGGCATTATGTTTAGGAGCAGCATTTTTAATGGTAAATTATTTGTATTTTTAAATTTTAATCGCCATAATAATATTTTTTTTTTTTTTTTCATAAGGAATATCTTTACTTTCAATCTAAATTTTAGAAAACGATATTGCAGCATTCAAATACTTTTAAAACACACACACTTTTATATTTTAATGTTAAAGATTTATTAATAAAGAAATTACTTTGAAACTTTAAAATTTTTCAGCTTTGTCTAAATTTTTAATCAATTCTATTCACACTATTTCACAGTAAAAGTAAGTATTTATGACTAAAATCTTAACGTTATAATATAACAACCGTTGACGGTGGCTAAAATTCAAAAATAAATGAACTTCCGGTTGACAGCCATCATAGAAATTATGTTATTCATTTGTGGGAAAATAAATCAACTTATTCAAATGGTTCTTGTACGAACTTAAATATTTTACCGATTCCAGAAACAAACTTTAGCGAGTACCTGTGGTTTTTGTCTAAAAATATGCAATTAAAACGAAAATAATCTTTGAAATTAAAAATAAAAAGAAAACTGTTTCTGATTTTATTGACAGTTTAAATAGACAACGTTATTTCTTGCTACGGTACACTGCAGACTACGTGGAATCCAAACATGGCCATTTAAAATAAGGCAATAGGAAGAAGGAGTGGGTAGGTATTGGAGTAGGTATAGGACGTGGGAACTGGGAAAGGAATCCCAGAAGAATCCAGAAACGACCACGACTAGAGAGGGAGGTGGGAAGAATGTCTTCTACGAAAGCGATGGCATGCGCTTGCTGTGCTCGACTAAGCTCACCTATGTTAAAAAAAAAAATAAAAACAAACCACACAATTACTCCACACTTTGGGATGCTGCAGCTGATTGTGCAACTCTGCATATGTCCCCCCAACCTGGGAATCCGTCGGCCTTCTTTTTTTTTGGTTTCCTCCCAAACTGGAAAACATTCAGGCTCATCTCCGCGGGAACCATTTTTTTCTGCATTTAGGTTTTACGATAGTCTTCAGAACTGAGTTTTTGAATCACTAAATTTTACACGGCTTTCGATTCCACATAAAATATTGAAGTCAAGATCAGAATTTAATAAGATTATATCATAGCATGCCGTTCTAGTTTCACAAAAGGAAAAGGATGGAATCTTAAATTTCCGACCTGAAACGGTTCAGTATAATTTAAATCGATAAGGATTATTTCTATGTAATAGGCTGAGTTCCGAAATGTAAACAAAAAGAGGATGGTTTCGACCCTCACTGATAACCTCCCATTGGTTCTCTTTGAAACTCGACACCCGATGTTAATTTTTAAAAGCAAATTACCAATTAAAAATCTTCGAAAAATTTATCAGTTGTGCTGTTTGCTCTTAATATATGCGACACGATAAATTACAACAATTATTAGCAGTTTTTTGGCTTAGAACAAAAAACCGTTAATTGAATTTTTTTTACAAACTCTACCGATTATTTTCATACAAAAAATTAGCTTTTTTCCCAGGCGTAAAAATTCAATAAAATTAAATGCAATTATTTAAGCGACAAGGAGGAAAAAATTTGGTTCGAAGTGAAAATATTCTTTATAAACCTTTCGAGGCAAGATTTGTTCATGTTTCATTTCGATTTGGATTTCATTGATGTATAAACTAGGATTAATACATTTTTTATACGCATCAGCAACACAAACTTAATGGTTTGTAGAAATATTACATTTCATTAGTTTGGACGTTTCGAAACGGACAAAATCGAAGCAGCTAAGCATCTGATGCATTTTGGAACTCAGATATACTTTCGATTTTCGATAAGAGAGCTTGATGGCTAACGCTTTTGAAATATCAAGTGAAATATAAAATTTGGTACTTTTTCCAAAAATATTTAAGGTTTGCATCAAGTCTTTGGTGAAATATACTATCAGATGACCAATGTACCTGTTTCTACGATTGCAATTCTATCGGTCGAGGCAGCGTAGTGACCAGTTGAATTTCCTGAATAGATTATTGTAGAAAAAAGTTGTTAGACAAATATTTTTTACGGTATTAACCTTTGATTAATGGTATATGTCTAATTAAAAAAAAAATCTTTGAAAATAACGGACAACACATGTATTCACGGCCAAAAAAAACAAAATGTGTCTCAATTTCTACGGCAGAAGCTAGACTATACTTTTCCGAAAGTTTTTTGATACCCTAAGTTTTTCTCCACAAAATGCTTTTCGGCATCTAAAAGCCAAAAAATCAATTTTGAACCTTCGTTTTTAACCTTTATCATCTCGCTCTACTTAATTCAGGAATACGGCGCTATTGAAAAAACCTAATTAATTAAATTATAAACTAACGATTCCTCGAAGAGGATGGATTATTTTGGGAAGATTTAACATTCATTTTTAAGTGGAATCCGTTTTGTGGGGAAAGATTAATTCGCGGTGTAACAAAGCATATCTAAAAGCTTGAGTCAATTCAAAAGTTCTGAAATCGGATTCGAACTAGTTCGACTTCAGACGCAAAACATGAGTTGTCCTGAGTGTTAGTTCTCTGGAAGTGATAATCACTTCGATATACGATAATTTGGCCTTGGTCAAATATGACCAGTTAATAAAAAAACCCAAATTTAATATCTTTGATAAAATGTTTATTTAATTCTTCGTTTTGTTTGTTTTTTTTTTTTATATTTTCTTTTTTTAACTTAAACTTTTTACGTTTCATAATTATTTTATGCTTTGATTTATTTTCTTACGATGTATATAGATAGATATATAAATGTAGATGTATATATATATATATATATATTTATATATATTTTATGTATGTATATAATATTACAAAATACAAATATAATGAGATTAAAATCACTTTTTAAAACTACAAAGATAGAGGAGGATTGTTTATTAAAGTTTACTCATAATATATTTTTGTTTTTTTTTTTTTTAAAGATAAACTTGATTAAGAGTGTTTGATTTCTTTTTTGTTTATTATTATTTACATTATAACTTATATGATAAATTTATATTCTACGATATCGTACGATATTACACAGTTTTCATTTTGTTTCTTTGCAACAAAAATTTTCGTTTCTTATATTTTTCAAATAATAAAATACAAAAAAAAAATAATTCACAAAAAAGATGTTCACAACATTTTTGCTTTTGTTTTGTATATATTTATGTTTATATATTTATATTTTTTTTATCACTCATTCTTTTTTAAAAGAACAAATAATGAAACAAAAAATCGCAGCAGTTACATAATGTATAAATCTGTAGTTTTAACAAAACAAATATTTCAAACAAAAACACAACATTTTTGTTTTTTTTTTTTAACTTAAAAAATGAGTCTCGCAGTCTCTTAATTAAAATAAACTTAAACTTAATAATTATTCAAAGTTATACAACAACAACAAGCGCAAAATGAAACTAAATTAATATTACTAAATAATAATTATTATTAAACTAAATAAAATTAGGCTAAGCCGAATAAAGTCACAGCACGTGAGCTTAAACTAAAAGAAAATAACACATAACATTTAATTCAATTAAAAAATAAAAAAAAAAAAGTACACGTTTTACAAGAACGTGATATGATTGGTAGAATTTTTTTTTCTTAAAATTTGGCACATAATTCTCATATTTGCTTCAATAATAAGCGCCTCTTTATTTTTTTTTTACTTTTCAAAGTTTTCAGTTTTGGTTGGCTGAATTGATCAAAAATTAATTCTTGAAGAATCTTTTGTTAGAAAATCAATGTCCTTACTTGCTGAATATTATTAAAGTCGATAAATTTTAAGATGAATTGAAAAATTTGACAAAGTTTTTATTCCGTCATAAAAAAAAATCGAGTAATACAACAACTAACTGAGAGGAGTATTTTTTAACCTTTAACTAAGCTATTCAGCACTCCGGATTATTTAAGAGTTTTTCTCCAATAAATGTTAATTGGATGCAATTATTAGCTAGTACATAATGTACTTGAATTTGGACAGTAGACAATTTGAATTGGCTGCTGAGCATACCATTTAAAAATTCCTTCCTGGAAACTGTTCTGCTAATTTAAGCATTTTATTCGAGTTGAATTATTAAATTTCCTTGCAAATTGAAAAGTTTTTATTCAGAAAAAAATAGAACTCAACACATTAATTCATTCGATGTTTGAAATTTGGAGCTACTTTGAAATTCAACAATTTTATCTTTGAAAATAAAAAATCTATCGAAATTCCTATTCTGCAAAGATTATTATTTTTTTTTTGAATTTCCCAAATCTTTCTCTTTAACATAAATCATTCTGCTGAATTTAATATTTGCCAGCTGAATGCATTATTCCATTGAAAATACTTTTCAATTCGACGAAACTTCACTCTGGGTTCTTTGTCTCTTCTCCGGAACAATACCATCCATTGCCTGCTGCTCTTCGTCACTACTGCTGAGTGGCTGAATACGTCTCTTCAAATTATGGTCAACATTATTGTGAGCTGAATTCTCTTCAGCTTTGCCACCTTCATCCATAGAATTTTGCACATCATAGCCATCTTCACTGCCACTGTCTCCTACGTTTGTTGAATTCGAATGAGGAACATCATTCATTCCCGAAGGTGATGTATAATTCCCCATTGTTGTTGGATCTTTGTCCATTAATTTTTGGGCCAGTACTTTGAGGCTTATTAAGGAATTATCACAGTCACTTGTGTCTATTTCAGTCAGACTTATACCAGATCGTTCGATTTCGGCATAAGTTCCGAACGGTAGTTTTGTCAAACACTCTAATTTTTGGACATGAGTTTTGGATCGAAGATGTTTGGCTAGATGGCCGTGGATTCTGAAGGCAATTTTGCAATCGGTGCATTCAAATGGTCGAGGGTTGGATGATGTTGGTACACCAAAAGTGGAAGTCATTGTTATTTTCGTCCTATGTCCCTCAGAACGTTCGTGCTTTTGTAAATGCCCTTGCGTCCGAAAGCTAATAGCACAAGGCTCACACTTGAACTTTCTCTCCATAAAATGTATGTTCATGTGGAGCAAGAGCTGGTGCTGCTTTTGAAAGGTCTTCGAGCACATAGTGCAAACAGAACGACCATCACTTGAAATTGGAACTCTTGGAAAGACTGGTTGGATTTCATTTGAAGAGCTCTTGAAACCATCTTCGCCAACAATAACTGTTCGTGTGGGAACACTCGAAAAATCAGCACTTGTTGTTGGAATGCTATTCGCTGATGATTGTGATGTAGAAGGGGTTGAAGTTCCTATCCCAGCTGCTTCGTGATCGGACATACTTTCATCACCACTTTCTTCGGGTTTTGCTGTGCTTGAGGACTTGGATTTGGATTTGGATTTAGTCATCTTTAGATATTCGGAAGCAACGCTTTTGGCATTTCCGGGAGCTTTAATTTTGGGCGCAGATAATGCATCCTTGGATGGAGCCACATTTTCCACTATAGAGGGAGTTTCTTTTTCATTTTTTGCCAGGTCGAACTGTTTAATTGGTTCTGATTTATGTTTCACTGGATCTTCTATCGGCTCAATCGCTTTACCTTGACTAATAATTGCTGAACTCATCATATATGTGCTGGCACTTGAGCTTACTGTGAAGTAGCGTCCACTTGCAGTGTTACTAGTATAAGTGTTGCTTGATTCACCAGCTCCCTCAATGGAACTCCGATTCATTTGGCTTTGCTTGATTTTATGATAATGTAGAGCTTGCTCCGTGAGATAAGCATTATGTAAAGCACTGCTATCAACTCTTGCCACAGAACAATCAATTGACGACCGAACTCGATCGGTCATATTAATCAATGACTTCATAAACATCGACTCACTGTTCACAGCGCCGATTACATCGCGAATCTGTGCCGCTGACTGGTGCGGCATTTGTGGCAATGGAGCTTGTTTCATCTTCACATCGAGCGGTTCTGCGGAGCGAGGTTTGGTCAAATCAATTGGCAACATGGTGCTTTCATCGGAGCTCCGCGGAAGTTTTGGCTTCGATTCTTCAGGATTGGAGTAGTATTGCTCTTGCTTTTGATAATCAAACGGTGGTTTTGGTGATGTAAATGACACAACACGACGCTGTTGCTGCGGTGTATGATTTTCGCTATGATGATATGTATAGGAGTCTTTTGGCGAAATACTGCTGATCGGTGGTGTCATTGAGAGTGACAAGAGACAGCGAGCTGCCTCGTGTTCTTGCAGGCGTGATTTAGAGTCATCAGCATCTGTTGGAGAAAATTCTATTAGGAAATCATTCTCAAGCGGTTCTCAAAAGATTCAACTTACCACTGCTCTCGGTTTCATTGTCGGAGAAATCATCGTCACTAGATTCACCCGGCAAAGATGACGTTCGCCCACCTCCAGAATTGATCGACTGTTGATCGTATTCAAAGTCTGGTTCCATAAACTCTCCATCAGCCGGCATAGGACCTGGGTTGATGCCTAGTTCGATGCACTTCTTGAAATGGGTCTTTGACTGCATGTGTTTTGTGAGATTACCCTTGGTCTTGAAGCTGGAAGGAGAGTAACACAAATAAAATCATGTCACAATGGAAATCATTTTAGCAAAACTTACCTAAAATTGCAATGTTTGCAGGTGAACGGCCGTACGTCAGTGTGCGTCCTGATATGCTTCTTCAGCATCGATGGCTTCTTGCAACGAATTCCACATTCAAGGCATACAAATCGCCCTCTACCACGTCCTCGAATGTAGGTGTAGTCTTCGTGGGACTCATAGCCTCCAACAAGCAGTTGCTGACTGTTAGCTGTATCCTTATCAGCTGATGACTCAGAAGACTTTGAAGAATCCTCGGATTTCGGGAATGGCAGTGGTTTCAGTTGGTGATGATAGAACTGTCCCATATTGTTTTCGAAAGGAGTCATTACGGTGCCCTGGGAATGCACCGTTGAACAAGTTGTTTTTCCACCAGCTTTTGTGTTAGCACATGACTTCTGACGTGCGTCGTACAACGCCATTACTGTTTTTGGTTTGAATCCCATTGGGTGGGGATTATTTTCAGCACACACCTGCCAAACACTGTACATAGAAAGTTTATGCAGATTGGCAACGTAGGATGGCTGCGGACAGTTAACGGTGCAATAGAACATCTTCGTACTGCACTTGAGGCCTAGATAGGTGTAAGCATGTCCATTAAGGTACATCTGTGCACAAGCCTTTGATTGCCTGGGTGTTTCGGGAGAGATCAAAGGCAGAGTATTTGCATTTGGGGTGATTCCATGGTGACGCTTTGGTGTAAACGTGCCAGGCTTAAGTGGAAGACTTGTCGGTCTCAAGAACTTCGATCGTTTTGAGGGAGATGTCGATGGCTTCTCTTCGATAGATTCAATACCAGAATCAATAGGTTCTGCACTGCGGCGATAGCTGGAATTCGATGTATCAACATGCAATGGTGTCATTGCGTCCTGTGATCGTGATGAACTTATTATTTCTGGCTCCTTAGGCAGATTGTCAAAATTAAAATGTCGCACTTCCTTCTCGCTTTCCTGAGATTTCATGCCTTTTTGTGGACTGACATTGTCAGCCATTCGAAGAAAATTGAAGGATTTTTTGGGAACTTCTAAGTTGGCTGGAGTTGGCCATCGAGCAGCACGTAATGCCGGGGATGGTGGAACTCGATTGAATTCACTTGGTACATTGCTAACTCCCCCAAAAGGCGATAGATTCCTTCCTTCGGCATCAATTCTCATCGATTTTGGTTTAGGACTAAAAGCTGAGGAATCCATCGAGCCAGAAATTACAGCCGGACTTGAAACTTTTTGTCGATTCGGGCTGGGATTTCGCGATTGGCTTGGTACTAACAACTGTTGTGGTGGAGGTAATTGAGGAGTTAAGCAATTTGGACCTGGTATTCCTGGAACGTAAGGAATCATCTTCTCACCGCCCCCATGTTGTAAGATCGGAAGCGTTAACGGATTGAAGGCAGTAATTGAATTGATTGGCGGAAATTGAAAATGCGTTGGCCCAGACATCTGCAAGCCTGGCGGAAGACTTGGCGTTAGAGGGGTAATGGGTATCATCATCTTGGGTGTTGCGCCTCTATTAGTGGGCTGTTCTTTTGGCTTTGGGGATACTTCTTGGAAACTACCCCCAGACAAAAGTGGGGTACGAATCATTTTTGGACTCATATCCAGATCGGGACACTCAGATATAGGAACCATGCAGCCGCCAGAAGACATGAATCGCTTCGCAGAATCCTCTTTCTTGTCCACCGTTTCAGTTGGGACAGAGTAGTTATTGTTGTTCTTGGCCTGATGTGGTTGTGACGTGGATTGATGAAAGCTCGTGGATGGTTCTTGTTGATAACTTTTATCATACTTTGGTCTCTTATTAACCATTCGAAAAGACTGAGAGGTCTGATCATCGTGGACTTTTCGGATGACAATTTCTTCCGATTTCCTCTCATTGTGGTTATAAGCTTCGACGAGCGGTGTCTTTCCCAGGAGGGGTCCTGGTGAGGGCAGGGGAGCATCAATGAAACGATTATTTATGACGACCTCTTGCAATGGAAGGGGGGTCGAGTTTGGTGGTACTGATGATGATGTTGATGGCACGGGATTGGAAGAAGCTTCTGAGGCGGCAGCAGCAGCAGCTGCAGCTGCAAGTGATGATGTCGTAACAGCTATAGACGTAGATGAGCTTAACTGATCAAGAACTAGATTACTGGGTTTGGTTTTTAATTGTGACCAAGCAAGTTTCACTAAAGAAAGTGGATTCTTGGAGTAGAACAGCGATGTTTTGGCTAATTTTGCCAGTGAATTCGGGTTATTCAACTCGGGTAGGCTGACATTTATAGAATTGGATCGGAAATACTTGTAAGATGGCGACGAAACTGGGCTGGTAGGAGCACTCGATGGTGTGCCCTGGCAGTATGTGCTATTGTGCACTTGAAGGTCTTCAGCAGTTCGAAATTCCATGGGACAAAGCGGACAGATATAGACAGCATCTTCACCTTCACCTGTTGGGACAGCTAAGCCCCGAGCATTTAGCAATAAGTTTTTGATGATTGAGTTACTGGGATTCTGTGGATGTAATGCAGGGCTCTTACCTCTGCTCGTGCTGCTGGTTACGACATTGTCCGGAGCTGGTGAAGATCTCGATTCTATTGAGAGACGTTTTCGTGAAAATGAACTTGTGCTAGGAACATCAGCCGGATCAATCACTTTGGACAGATTCAGTGGCACATTGATGGCTGCTGCTGGTGAAGCATCTTTTTGCGTCGATTGGACTGGTGATGGCGTTGAAGCTGAAACTGGTGTTGGGGTAATAGGTATACGGGACTGTTGTTGCTTCTGAAGATTCGGATGCTGATGTGGTTGCTGAGTTGGTTGCGGTGGTTGTTGCTGCTGCTGAGGCATGGGAGGGACCATTACGCTAACTGCCGCAAGTTTGTTCAAATTCTTTGACATGCCATTCATTGGACTGTTGAATGAGTTTGTTGTTAGCCTCTGGATGTTCTCCTCGCTGAAACCTCTAAGATACTGATGCTGTTGTTGTTGTAATTGCTGTTGTTGTTGTTGTTGTAGCTGCTGCTGCTGCTGTTGTTGTTGTTGTTGATGTTGTTGTTGTTGATGTTGTTGTTGGTGTTGTTGTTGCTGTTGTTGCTGTTGATGTTGTTGCTGTTGTTGGTGTTGTTGATGTTGCTGTTGTTGTTGCTGTTGTTGTTGCTGTTGTTGTTGCTGTTGTTGCATTTGCTGCTGCATGTGTTGCTGTTGTTGTTTGAGGAAAATTGCCTGAGCCAACTTTGAGTTGGCACTTTCTCCACTTGGCACTGTTGAAGATGCGACTAGGTTGCTATTGCTGCTAGAAGCAGGACTCGGAGTATTGGCATTGGTAAAACTCCTCGAACGATTAAGAGTTTTAGGATACTTCTTTTGCAGAAGCAGTTCCTTGTTCTCTACAATTGCCTCGTTCTGTGATATGAGTTTGGATATGTGTTCCTGCAGACGTTCTACATTCTGTGGAAAAGAAAGGAATATCAAAATTTGGATCTAGACAATCAATTGAGGAATTATTTTTAACTTACCAACTGATGTCCACCGCCTGGGGCAGCAGATAACGCCGCCTTATTAGTCAAAATGGAACCAGAACTGCCGCTCGTTTGAATTGTGTCCTTGTTGCTGCTACTACCACTTACCACTGGCTGCATATTTGAAGAATTATTTATTCCAGCTCCACTGGCTGGTGGTGGAATTGGCACCGGTTGTGGATGATAATTCCGGTTTGTGGGTGTTTTATTGGCTGGATTCATTACAACTTGCATCGGAGAAGCCATTATGTTAGAATGTTGCAGCTGATACTGTTGTTGCTGTTGCTGATAGTGAGCTGGTGACACGGACACCGACATAACATCTCGCTGATTGCCCGAGGGAGGAAGCAAACATGGCTGTTGCGAATGTTGGGAGGTATAGTAATGATGAAGCATTCCGGGGTTGACATAGTAGGCGCCAGTTGGCGAGACATGTGGTGGCAGTGTGAGTGGTCCTTGCATTGGAATCAACTGGTGGTTGTTCATATGATGATTTGGAATCTTATGGGCGTTGTTTAAATGTTGTTGCAGTTGGACTGGTTGCGGCGCTTGTAGAGGGACTTGATTATTTTGATGTAGATATTGTTGTTGATGTTGCTGTTGTTGCTGCTGTTGATGTTGCTGTTGATGTTGCTGTTGATGATGCTGTTGATGATGTTGTTGTTGATGCTGCTGGTGTTGTTGCTGAAGTTGGTGTTTTGCTGTAGATTCTTCATCATTCAATTGATGTTGTTGTTGAATTTGAAGCAGTTGTTGTTGTTGCAATTGGTGGTGTTGCTGTTGTTGCATTTGATGCTGCTGTTGTTGTTGATTTTGTTGGTGTGTTTGTTTTTGTTCATGCTGTTGCTGTGGATGGTGTTGTTGCTGTTGCTGTTGCTGTTGGTGTTGATGTTGCTGTTCTTGTTGATGAAATTGTTGTTGATTAAGTTGTTGGTGTTGTTGCTGTTGTTGTTGTTTGTTTTGTTGTTGCTGATGTTGTTGCAATTGATGATGTTGAGCTTTGTTAGGCGAATAGAGAGCAGCATTATGGAACTTTGGTTTATAAGGTTTGTCATTGGAATATTTTTGATTTTGTTGATTGGATGTAGAAGTGGCAATTGCGTTAGATCCATGTTGTGACTGTTGTGGTAACAATTTTTGATGTTGCAACTGCTGCTGTTGATTACCAATGGCCCCTCCATTTGGATGTGATACCAAACTGTTCGGCTGAAGGAAAGTCTTTGAATTCGGTGGCGATGATGAGATACTTTGCTGTTGTTGCGATACTTGGGCCAAAACAACAGCTGGTGATGATGTCCTCTCGTCAAGCGGAGAAGTTGTACGGCTTATCTACATTAAGAAAGATGATTTTTCTCATATGAATTGTCAACAAAATTTAGAACAATAAAAGTCAAACTTACCACATCTGAACTGCTATTACTTATATCTGGATCTTGTTCTTGATCCGAAGCACCCATGGAGCCTTCATCTGCATCAGTTGGTGGTTCTACACCTCTCATCCTCAACGTATGCGATCTCGATCTAAAAAAAAAAATAGACGAATATTTTAACAAATTCTTATTATCATATAAGCTAGAATTTATGTATTACCTGCAATGCTTGTAGTAGTTACTTTTTGTCTTAAATGCAAAACCGCATGTATCACAGGGATATGGTCGTTCATTTGTGTGTGCACGGATATGTTTCTGTAGTACCGATGGTTTAGTACAATTTAAACTGCAAAAAGGACAAACATGCCTTGATAGCTGTTGTCCGGATGCATCAGTTGTACTATTACCAACAGTTTGTTTCTGTTGTGGTTGTTGTTGTTGTGGGTTTGGTGATTGTTGTGCCAGTTTTTGATTTTGTGGCACCAACACCGGGCTAATACTAGGCGTCGTTGTTGTAGACGTTGTCCTCTGGACTTGTCCACTAATATTACTACTACTAATGTTATTACTTAGGGCTAGATCACTGTTGTTGCTTAGATTATTACTACTACTACTCTTGTTGTTGTTGTTGTTTGTTGATTTCTTTTTAATATTATCATTGGCACTACTACTTGTTCCATCACATACAACTGCCACATGACCATTTGTCAATGGTGGCACTCGATCTTCTGTGGCACCAAGATTTTCATTTACCACTAATGTAATTGGTGGGGATTCAGATATCGGTGATGTAGATGGAGGTGAGGATGAGGTGGAAGATATCGAAGAGCCTCCTTTATCGGCAGCATCACTGTGCTCCAATGGGTTATTATTATTATTGTTGTTGTTTGGATTGGTGGTTGTGGCGCTGGCAATGCGCTTAAATTTCTTATGCAGGTACTTAAGGTTGTTCCATGTTGTTGTGGACATCGATGATGATTCATTTATTAAGCTCTTGTTGTTACTGTTATTTTGGTTATTGTGATAACTATTGTTGTTATTATTATTATTGTTGTTATTGTTAATGTTGCTACTTAAACTACTATTATCACTATTGGTGCTGCTACTAATGCTGCTGATAAGTTCTGATGTAAGCTTATTTGTTTCACTTATGGTCATTTTGGCGTTTTGAGGATTATGATTTTCAGATGATGAGGAAGATGAGATGTTCTTTTTTTCGGAACGGTAGGTGGTGGTGGTTGTTGTTGATGTTGTAGTTGTTATTGATGTTGGTGGTACTACTGTTGTTGATGGCGAGGAAGATGACTTTGATGACACAGAGGTGGTTGATTGTTTTGCCCCGTTGCTCGTTGTTATTGTTCCGCCAGCGGATTGTTGTCTATGATTCTGCTGCTGTTGATTGTTGTGGTGTTTTTTACTACTATTATTAGTTGTACCACTTAAGTGATTATTAGTATTAGCGGTGGTTTTGTAGTGTGTTTGTGATTGTTGCTTCTTAGATGTGGTCATTTTCTTGGTATCATCCATTTTGTTTGATTTTGTACCACCCGGGTCATCTGAAAATAAAAAATTTAAAAAAATTATTGGATTTGTTAAATACTTGGCACATACAGACATGTATGTACATATGTAGATTTGTAAATAAGATTCTTAAATTTCCTACATTCTCCAGATTTCTTTTTTTATTCAAAACAAGCTGTTATTGCCTGCTTCGATGCGCCCCCATAAGCATAATGGCGTTTTTCTTTGGTAAATTCAGATTTCCGCCTAATATTCAATTTTTTTCGTGGCTAATGGAGTACGATTTCAGATTTAATTTTTTTTTGTCATGGTATTAGTGTATATTCGTGTCTGTGAACCTTATGTTGTCAAACTGGTAGCTGTCAATTGTCCTGGTGTATAGTGGTGTTACTAAAAAAGGGGTAGATCTGAAAGATCAATTTTGTTTGCCTATTGGAAGACGAAAATTGTCGAATTCGGTGTTTTGACAGATCTGGATAAAAAAATTTGATTTTTTTTACCATTGGAAAACCCCATAAGTATATCCTATGTCCTAGTCCACAATATACAAACATACTTCGTGCGTTCAATCTATATCTGAAATTTCAGATTTCTGAATTTTTGGAGCTTCTGATAGGCCAGCTGTCATAAAAAGTTAGATGACTTTTGACAGCTGGCCAATCAGAAGCTCCAAAAATTCAGAAATCTGAAATTTCAGATGTATATTGAACGCACGGACTTTCACCTTTCTTTAACCTTTAATAATAGTAGGTATTTTTTTTTTTTTGTTTAAGAAAATGATTGTTGTTTTTTAATTGGAATTTAATTGTCTTCAGCAATTTCACAAAAACCGAAGAAATCATTAATTGTTCAAAGAGTTAAATACTCAATACCTATACGATAAGGTTGTAGTGCCCTATAGCATATGGCATTACGGAAAAAGTCTTAAATATTTACTCCAAAGGTCTGATCATAAAACACTAGCCTATTCCAACTAAATAAAATGTTAGGGGTAAGTACATGCCTTTTACGAGAAAGTTCTGTAAAACTACCGCTTATCTAATTTTGGCCGTTAAAATTTAGGATGAAATTGTAGGTTCCCACGCTCTATTTCTCCCGATTTACAACACGCACACCTACATAAATTATAAACAGTTGTATTTATTAGATTTTTCACTGTTTGAACGGTGTCTAAGTAGGTATTTTGAAACGGTCGGAAATATGGGTTATTTAATAAAAACAATATTGCAGCATTTGTCAAGGTTTAGACAATTGATTTCTTTGTCCAAAGTTAGATAGAAAGTTAGATCACTTAAGCAACAATTAGAAAGATTTATATAGGTATAACTTGGCCGGCCGTCTAAAGTTAGACAACGTGTATTAATACGACCTAAAGAGTTTTGTAAGTCACCGGGCCTTAGGACAACGAACTGTCGTATCACCAATTAATTATGCGATAAGACTGGCACATGGTCATGATTTCGCTATTGTTCTAAAACTTTCTCATCCACCTATACCACCACCTAGTCAGTGGCAAGTGGAAACATTTACATAAGTAGGTACATACATAACATATGTATGTATATCCAAGAACCATAAAAAAAAACAGAAATAATGTTTATGAAAAAATGAGTTTTCCACGAATTCTTATAAATTCATTCAAAAATTTGTTGAAGTAGGTAGATAGAAAAGCTCTAAACAACGTAGGTATATAAACTACTTCACATAAATACCTATAAATCAGAAATATAAATAAAAAAAAAAAAACTTTTCAAAACTGAAATCTATTTTGTTTCCGTTCTAAGAAATTAGCATGGAATTTTTAGAATTGTTTGTTTATATTTTTTTTACTATTCGCAATTCTATAGGTACATAGGTGCTTATTGTTTTGAAAACTTTAAATTCCAATGAAAATTATAATGTGTATAATGTTTGCTTTGTAGTGATTTTGTTGGAAATGTTTTCGTTTATTTTTTACGTTCTATAGGTACCCTACCTACCTACGATTACTCTTTAGTCAACATGAATAGAGCATATACAAATTAGAATTTTATCTTGTTGTTTTGGTTTTTCTCATATTTCTGCATTCTTTTTAATTTCCCACTTAGTCACAAAGAAGAGTTATACACATTCAAGTAAAATAAAAAACAACATTCATTCATGGAATTCACCTCTAAGCATTGACTTTTTTTTTTTACAAATGTGTTATACTTTATACACTCAACAACAGACATACACATAACCTAGAAACTATGTTATTTTTTCTCTACCTACTTATTTATCAATATCATCATGGTGTTGATTATCCATTTATCCATCGGTATAACAATCAACCATCAACAAGCATCCAACCTACGCCAAAATGAAACATGCAATATTCCAATGGTCAAAGCGATGATATAAAAAAAAAAAAAGACAAAAAAAACACATTATGTCAATCTCATGCATTTGCATATTTGAACAGGAGTGGATTTGATTTGAAGCTTCATACAAATAAAAAAAAATAATGCCGTTTTTATCTGAAATTTCGTAACTTCTTTTAACTTATTCCTATAGCCTTAAACTGGCTGTTTTAAGTAATGTTTTCGGAGAACCTATACACAATTCATAATATTAGCTCTGTTCTTTGAACATAAGCAGCAATATGAATTCAATAAAACGTTATATACACTTTTATGCCCACTCTTTATTTCTGTGGCAGTGTTCACATTCTTTTTGTGGGTGAAAAACAATCTACGTTACCGACATAATGTATATAGGTTCAAGTTCACACTCTTTGTACCTACACTTTTGTATTTACTAATTTAGGCGCCAATTATAGCTATCATTGAAAACCATAATTGAAAATTTTAATTGTTAGTTTTGGGACATTTAGAAAGTTAAATCGGTAAATATTTTGATGCCAAAATATAGGCCATGACTTGAATGAATATTCTAGTCAAAAAAAAAAAAATTAATTCCGGCCCATACTTCGAAGTAAAATGGCTTTGAATTTTCCGATGATCATTGGTAAAGTGGTTCAATCATTGAAATAATAAAAGTCATTTTAAGTTAAAGGTTTGGCCAAAATGAAAATATTTTCCGATGATCATTGGTAAAGTGGTTCAATCATTGAAATAATAAAAGTCATTTTAAGTTAAAGGTTTGGCCAAAATGAAAATATTTTTCGACTAGAATAATAATAGTTCAAGTCATGGCCTTTTTTTTGGCATCAAAATATTTACCGATTTGACTTTCTGAATGTCCCAAAATTAACAATTAAAATTTTCAATGATGAATTTCAATGATGTCCCTAACTGGCTCTTAACTGCCTTTTTTATCAACACTTTTGCGGTTTGTTATTGTGTAAGGAAAATTTTACTGCGCTAGCTATAAAATAGCCAATAAAACACACCGAATATTATATGAAGTCGAATTTTGTTAAGAAATAATTTATTGGAATTACAATCTTCACCAACTACCAATATACTTATTTCGGTGCCTAAAGTTAAAAGTGGACTAACGCCCCATTAGCCTGGTACATAATTCCCCACCTGATACACTTCAACTATAGACAGTGTTATAGACAAATTCATTTGGGTATAACGTACTACATACTTGGTTAATTTTAGTCGTATAACAGCGGTTTGTTCGTTGTTTGTGGTGCCTGTGGCATTCACTTCTGTCTGTCTGCATGAATTTCTGATTTTTTTTTTTTGTTTCTGCATAGTTATACTTTAAGATACGACCGACACGACAATAACGACAATGAGACGCGACGACAGCGAAACTACGACACAAACTTTTGTCGACGTCGACCTTTGTATCTATGTGGATTGTTCGAGCCAGTCAGAGTCGAGTCGAGAACAAGAAGATACGTAGGTATCACAACATGTATTTTATTTTTCTCATTCGTAGGGGATAGGAGCTATAATTGTAGATATGTAGGAGAATGTATATAACTATATAAATAAATGTTACTTGCAGATGATTTTCAAGTGATGTGTTCAGTAAATGTGTGATAAGTCTGCCTATGGTATGTTGCTATTGTTTGGCACAAAACGACCGGTGATTAAAACCCGCTGACGTATGTATTTTTGAATATTGTTTATATGTATCGACTTATTACAAAAACAATAAAAAAGATATACCTACAAAAAGTTGAGTTTGTATAAATTAGTTGCTTTGATATAAATACATATGTATGTGTTGTACATATATGTATCACTATGCGATGATGCAATCCTTAATATGAGCGTCAACCGGCTGTGTTAATTCGAATCGATATTTTATTATTTTTGTTTAATTTTTTTTTTTTTATTGACTTTTAGAAAACTTTGCACGGGAAAGTTTATTTATTATTCAATGAATGATTTTGGTTCGTTTTTGTTTTTCTTTTTTGTTTTTAATTCTGGGATTGGTGTCTTTTTCTTTATGTGTACCTAATAATGTATGCGATATTTTTTTTTTATAATGAACTTAAATTGTTAATTAAATGGTATTTTTATTTGAGTTATAACTAAGAATATAGACATGATTGAAATTGAAAACAATGTTTTCGTTTTTCTTTTATGAATTTCATTCGCTATTCTAATCTATGTTTATACCTACAATGTTGCTTTATTCATGTTATGGTTTTAAATAAAGTATGTAGGTACCTACCTAACCTAGGTATTACACATTCTTTTTTAATGATGGATTGAGAAAATAAATATTACGTATACGCCATAGTGTACTAGTAGGGTAGGTATTTTAAAATAATCTTATGATATTATTAATGGGGCTAAATAGATATGATGATTAGTTAGATACTGTTAGTCATGGGTTCACCTTTTACCTGTTATTTATAAGCAAGGTTTAAAGGTTTCTTTTGAGTCATAAACATAGCAGGTTTTTGTTAAAGTTATTTTGTATAGGTACTTTATTGAGTTTTTTATTTCACAGACTCGATTGTTTATACCTAAATGGTATGGAAAAAAAAAATTGGCAGTCTCCTTATATATTTAGTTATTATAACTAGCTTATTGTTCATTTTTGTATTATTTATTTGTTTATTTTATGTCTCACAAAATTGTATGGATAATTTGCTCTGTAGGTAAATATATTAAGTTGATTGAACTGTTTAGTATTAAAAACAAAAAACAACACTTTGGCGCCTGTTATCTGTGGGTTTTTGGAAAAAGTTGATCTTTTCTTAAAATAATCTGCGACTAATTTTTAATAACAACATTGGCGTTTAAATAAACTTTGTTTTTTTTTTTAAGTAGCAGTGTCAGTGGGCGAAAGTTATCTATCAAATGAGAAAAACTTCATTCTTTCATTATTCAAACCATTGTATCGTTACCCGCCTGGAAAAATGGCAAGTTTTTGGCAAGTTTAGGCGAAGCCCTGGCAGGTTTTCGGCAAAGAAAACATGGACGAGAAAAACAAGACAGACCCCTATTAGTGCCTCGCTGAGAACATTTATTAAATAAAGTACTGGTGGGGTTCTTCATGGTAACTACCTATTTGAAATCATTTTACGCAAATTAATAAAAGCATATTACGATATGTAATAAAAATCTTTGTGTGTTAATTAACTCTGCAAATTTCAAATTATGATTGGAAATCAGTGTGTAAAATAGTAAAATCGCAACTGCAGACAAAACAGAAAAAGACAGAACCACAACTGATTTTGACATTTCTCAGAAATCTGTTCTCAGTTGTTCTACCTAAAAAGCAAGTACAAACAGACTCACTGAACAGCAAGCCATAACAGTTTAGAACAAAAAATTTCTCATTGAACTTGTTCTTTTCTGTTCTAAACTGTTTCGAACAGCCTCATTAAACATACACACACCAAAGTAAAATGTTGCTCCTCATCGATTGGGAAATAACTGAATTTTATCATCTAGGACAAGTACACAAAGTCGATGATATTCCGCAAGGAGCCATCCTTCCATGGACATGGACTGGACTGCACACGACAAACACACGAGGAACTGGATATCTATCTACATTAATATATTATAGAGCGACTGACAGCTTCTAGCTTTGGCCCCCATATCTGAAATGGTTAAATGGAAAACCATGTAAAACGAAATATGTGGAACAAATCTAGTCTTTACTAGTCAGGGCTTAGGCAGAATTTAACTGACGAGGCAAAAGAGTTCATAACTGGTGGAGGCCTAGCGAATGCCTATATTAACCCTTGTTAGATTCTTGTTAGTAACTATGAAAAACTTACCAGCGCCTTATTGAAAACTGGATTGTTTTTCCAGGCGGGTATCATACCTAGTTTGTGTTATTTGTATAACCCCTTATTTTGATGGGATATCAAAACTTGCCCAACAAGTTTTTACAAGGTAGGTAGGTCCTAACGAATAATTTAACCATCTAGATTTTTCTATACTGAAAAACCTTCTTTCCAGGCGAGAATACGAAAAATAATTAATTGTCAAAAATAAAACAAAAAGTGGGCGTGGCAAATAAATTTTAAGTTTATTTGCAACGTTGGGAATTTAAAAACTTCTTTTTTAAACGAGCTTGTCAATGTAATTAAAATTTAACTGCCCAAATTTAAATAAAACAAAACAAACAGACGATATTAAGCATCATTAATAAAATCACCAATAAAAACTGTTTAGGTGTATATTTAGTCAAAACCCCTGCTTTTATTGCACTAAGCCAATATTTGACGAAACATTTAGATTATTCAATGATTACTTCTTTATAATTTTAAAAAATTCTTGATTTTGTTACCCTAATGAAAATCATTGAGTTAATGAAGTTGTTCATTCAAAAAAAAAAAAAAAAAATTCGTTGATTCAATGAAATTATTTCATTAGTTAATTTACATTTTTTTGTTGAGTCAATGAACTTTATTCATAAAAATTAGCGTAAAATGTAGATATTAATTAATTAATGAAGTATTCTTCATATGAATGAGTTTCTTTTTTTAGTCAACGAAATTAAATTTATGCATAAGTTTACATTAAATTAATGAATTTTCCAATTTTCAATTTTAACATGGCTTTTCAAATATTTGATTTTGTTTTAGTTGCTTTGAGATTACACTTGCTTTTTGAGAAAATCTGGACTGGAAAATAATACGTCATTACAATTTTTCTTTATTGGGCCTACTTGGCGTATACGTAATATTTGTGCTTACTTAGATATTGAAATCAATAAAATTCAATACAATCGTTGGTTTTATTTTGCTTTTATAAATATATATAGTAATTGTAGTACCCGCCGCGCGCCGTGGCGTAATTATTAGTGCTTTGGGCTGTCACCAAACACGGCTGGAGGTCTGGGTCTGGGAATCGAACCCCAGCCTATTTCACCAAAAAATCAAAAATATTTCTCTTTTAAAGAGACCTCTGCAGAGAAGTGACAAATTATTCGTCATTAAAAAAGTGCCTCCTATCTTAACCATTCGGGTTCAGCAAGCAATTGTAGTTCAGTTCCGTACGATTCCTGCCGACCTACAAGTTACAACAATTCCAAAAGGAGAGTTGTTTTATTTCATCACTAGGCCCTAATCCATCTCCACAAGCTGTCGCACCACGCCAATTTATTTATTTTATTTATTTGAATATGATATGCAATTTAAATTTCAAGAAGGAATTTTCATTCATAAAACAATAAACAACTACTATTTTATAAGAAGATATCAAAATATTCGTTACGACCGGACTGGAATTTCAATCCCCTTCAATAATAAATAATATAAAATAATCAATTAATCTTTTCTAAACAAATATTATCCTTAATACCTACAGAAAAGTCTTTTTCGTTGACAAAATCATTATTCTGCTTCAATGGAATAAAATTCAATTTCAAAGACACATTTTTCACTAATGGCAATTTTAATGATCAATTAAATTTGAAAGGAAACAACTTAGTGACGTAATGAACGATTTATAAATATACTTTTTGCTAATCGCAGTATAACGTAAAACAGTTGTATATATATTTATGTAAAAATAATCATTGTCGAATTAAAAAGTTTGCAATAACATCTGTTGTAGTAATTAACATTTTAAATTATGGATTTCTGATAGATTATTATTCATCCGACAAAATTATAAAAAAACAAAAAACAGAAGATGTATTGAAAGTCAATAACAAATATTTAACAAGTTGAAAAACACAAAAGAAATTATATTAAAATTGAAGTAGCAGACGCAAGCACGTATCATTGAATGACAAATATCTCTCTTTCTAGAAATAGAATAATTATAATAATTCTTTTTTCTTATTCTTATTATATTATGTGGCTAGGTAGTTACAGTTTAATTTACTCTTATCAATTTTTTAATAGCGTGAATAATTCAAATGAATATGTGTGTGAAGTGTGAAATAGTTTAAATATTATATACTCCAATATTATAAAGATAAGGCATTTAAGTTGAAGGAAAATGTAGAACGAACTTAAGGAGATTACTTCGTAATCATCAATTCTAATGGAATCGACTGTTGTGTCAATTAGTTTTTTATTTATTGAAGTCGACCTATTCATTAGACATTAGACTGTTATTTGTTTTTTAAGTTTAGGAATCTTTGTAAGCTTTTAATTGGGATAAATCTCAATCATTTTCTTAATAACGCAAAGCTTTTAATGTGAAGTACGTGCGTAGAATTTATTTAAAAAAGTTTTATTTACACACAATATTTGTTTTATTATTACTTATAAAAGTAGAGATAGTATTGTACAAAGTTCAACTTTTTGGGCAGAGTAAGGCTTTTATTTTTTAAGGTCACAGAACCTTGAGAATTGGTTATCAAGAAATAATAAATAAACGCAGTCTTTAATACCACAAAAAATCATTTTTATTTCTTCTCGCACTTCTCCCCTCACATGGAAAGGGGGAGGGGGTGCACACTCCTTTTTTTCCCCTCTCCTGTTATCACCTAGCAATTAATAAGATGCTCTATCTCTACTTTTTTATCAAAGACGTTTTTCTTTATTTTCGTTTAAAGTATACAACTGCAACTTGCTTCCCTTTACAAATTGTACTTAAACTTCAGGATATATTATGTATGAGTCAATCTCCTCTACTGATTGAATAAAATATTGGAAGTCAATATCACAATTTTTTTTATAGAAAATTGCCAAACAAAAATTACATCTTATCAAAATGATCTAACTTTAAAAAAAAAAAAAAAAAAAAAAAACTGTGTTATCTTGAGTTGATTAATGATAAAATTATTAAGGTTATTACCTATGTTTATCTTTAAAAATCATATTTGATTGCAAATAAACTCTATTGACTCATAAAGATAATATTAGTGACGTTTTTTTTTTTTTTTTTTTTTTTTTTTTGAAAAACAAGCCTCCAAATACTAGGAATTATTATTTTAGTATTAAATCTTAATTGATGATGATTGGCATTATTTTTTTAACTTTGACGTATTTTTTAATTTTAGTTAAGATGACTTTCAACTTACTGTTTGGAGGTTAATATTTATTTTATGATAGTTCTTTAAACGAAGGAAAGGGTTTTATATGCTGAGTGGAAAATAAAGTTTTCCTCGTCCAGATTATTGGTCGAAATAATGTTAGCAATGAAACAAAGTCTTTTCAATGTATTTTTTTTATTATAATAATCACAATTCAAAATTAAGTCGTTTTATTTTTTTTCGGCTTTTTTGGGAGGAAAATTACCTTTTGTTTTTTTTTTTTTTTTTTTAATTTTTCAAAAACTAAGAAAGATTTGTGAATCTATATTGGACTGAGTGATAAGAGCATTGAATACCAAAAAAAAATTGGCACTTAATTAAATAAATTTTTGAAAAAAATGAACTTAAAAAATTAAATTTATTTCCAAAAATTTTAACTTTAAAATTAAATTTCTCAAAAAATATTCATCTAAACAACTTGATTTAAAAAATAAATACAAGAATGAAATATGAGCCTTTAAGAAAGCTATAACACATCATTTGATGTGCTTTCTTTGATTTTTAATAATTTTTTTTCCCATTTTAAGTCAATTTTTCTGCAGTTGGAGGAGGGGGGGGGGTGGGGTAGACAATTTTTCCCCAACACAAATATTTTGTTCTTTTTTCAAAAATTCTCGAAAACGATTTAAACGATTTTGATTAAACTTCGTACCTGTTGTAGGTACGCAAAGTGACTGGAAGAAAAATATGTTTCAGGTTTTTGCCAAAAATTTACATAACTGAGTAAGTTTTTGTTTTTTTTTTTTTTCATGAAATTGGCTTATTTTATGTTACTAACGTATATCTTGTTATAACTAGATTGATATTGTTACATTTCACAATCTGGTGTGTAATTCATATAAATAACGATTTCGGGTCAAAATTTCCCTTGGTTCAATTTTTTTTTTTAAATTCTGCTTTTCAATTTTTTTAATGATTTGCAAAATTTTGTAAAACTTTTTTTTTTTATTTAATTTTGTTTTCCAAATTTAAAAATAACCATTATTTGTAAAATTGTGCCTTGACATTTTACCTTAACATTCACCTGAACATGAGACCATTCTAACTCAAGTCGAGTTTGCGTAAATAACTCGACTCTCTCTGCTGAAGCTTGTGTATCGATTACGATTGACCGAGCCAGATACATTTTTTTTTTATTTTTAATTATTTCTTTTTTGATTTTTTAACTTTATAATAAGCTTTTTAAAGTTTAATAAAATTAATTTTTTTTTTTAATTTAATTTATATTTTTTTTTATTTCTTATATACCACAAATGAAATGTTCATTCTCAATAAATTTTGACCTTCAAACAAAATTAAAAAAAAATCCAATTCACCTTTATGACTAATGAATTAAAAGAACTATATTACTGACCCTTTTTTGACCATTTATTGACGTTATATCACAAATGACTTGCTAAAATTCTGAAGCCAGTTTTAAAATTAAGTTTAATTTTTGTGTTTTTTTTTTTTTCTCTTAAAATTACAAATTCAACGACAAGACATTCCCAAAAAAAAAAAAAAACCAGATCTAAATGCACTACAAAAAACCCATATTTATTACAAGTTTAACAATTGGAAATATAAAACAAATTTTAATTACGATTTAACAAAACAAAAATTTGTATATAAATTAAAAAGAGTATTGACCTCTACACCCCTTTTTTTATTTTTGTTTATCTTAATTAAATCAATTTTATTGGGTCTGGAATTACCCATAAATATATATATGTACATATATACACATGTTTTCTTAATAAAAATCATTTTATATCTAATATATTCCACAAATTCTTAACTAAACAAGTTTTCGTAGAGTAATGACGGATTTACATGTATCTTAATTTTAGGACTTCAAAAAAAGTAGGCGGCACAGATTCATGCAAAAAAAAACACGATTTTGTGAAAGAGTAGAATTATAAAGATGGGATATGTTCATTTCCACTATAATCTTCATCTTCATTTCTCATATTCTACTTTCTGCATTTTTATCTTCTCTCTCTCCCTCTATTTCTATCCCTTACTCTCTCTTTCTCTTTCTATAAGCAAATGCAAATTTTATATCTTACTTCCTTTATTTTTTTAGAAGAACTCGAACAAACAAATCTTCATCATAAAACCATATTCTCAGGGCTCTTAAGACAAATTCCAAATTTATTTTTTTGTAAAGATATTTTCAATCCTCATATCTTTGATGGAATTAAACTCAAGATTATGAGGTCTGTCATGTTATTTCTACATAATAAATATCGGCTTATTTAACAACTAACCTAACACAAATTTAAAATATTCCAAAACGTGGTGCATAAACTTTGTTTTAATTAAATTAAAAAAGAAAATATGATATGATATTTATATTAAAAAAAAAAAAAAAAAACTTGGGATGCGTACCATAACCAACGAATTAGACCAGACAATCAGTCGAATTAGTATAAAATTTTATTTATTTTAATTTTATTCATCAACCATAAAAAATCTCATGAATAATATTTTTTTTTTGCAAGAATTTGACTGGTTTCTCTCGAAATATAATTTATTAAATGGAATTACAGTCAAAGTCAATTGACTGAATCAGAAAATTTGTCACAATTTTTATTAATGACAAATCATAAAATCCTAACAAAAATCGAACTCGCCTTTCCTGCCTCTGACAAGGAAGTAATTCTCAAAGATTAATTCTTCTTGGTAAAAAAAAAAATTTTGTAACAAAAAGAAGTTTTTTTTAGACGTGAGCTAAAACCATAGTTAGCTAATTCCAGACAAAAATGTACGTACAGTTAACTCAGGAAAAGCTTTTTCAGTAGAGAATCGATACGAATCGACGTAACAAACTGTGAAGGTGAAATATCAAAACAATCTGTTTAGTTAGAGTTAATTCACCATATTTAGGGCCATTTTTACAAACGTGATTCAAAATTTAATCCGTGGTTCAGCAATTTTAACTCGCCGATTTCGGCGAATTAACTGAGGTTCAACGGCGATGGTTCAAGGTTCAAATATGCGCTAAAAGCCAATTAGGTACATGCCTGAACCATCTTCAAACCACAGTTAATCCGCCGAAATGGGTGAGTTAAAATACCTTAACCACGGATCAAATATTTGTACAACTGGCCCTTAGTGAGTTAACTGGGGTTTAACTTCAATCTAGCACTGAAAAACTGGCCCTGAATATACCTACAAACTTACTAACTCAACAACATATTTAGGTATTTTTTTTTAAGCTAAAATAAGTTCAAATGTTTAGGGCAACATTCTATACCGCTGTTATTTTTTTCAGCGCAAAAATCAAGTTTGATATTTATTTATTTTTTTTTTTTAATTTTGTCTAATATTGATCTAAAATCTAGTTTTATGTCAGTTCAAACTAGAATAACACATTCATTTAACCTGTTCCGTAACTTTTCAAAGTTCTACATCAACGAGTTTATGATTAGTTTCAACTTGACTGGTTGCCACCATAAAAAAAAATTGTTTTTTTTTGAAACAATCAAATTATATAAAAACAAAAAAACACTATGTACGTGTTTAATATTGAACTATGGCAATGCATTAGCAATGAGTCATAATATTTGAATTGCCCAGTGATTTATGATAAGTTGTTATATTGTTTATCTATAAAAGATGGAATAATGTGTGTATAAACGTTTGAATGTAAACAAATCAAATTGATAAATTTTAAACCATTTGTGCAGAATTTACAGCCTACACACAAATGTTATTGCTTCTTTTTAAGAATGAAGATATGTAAAGGGTGACTTAAAGTGCTTCTAGTTCGAAAGAAAAATGTTAAGCTTCTTAATTTATTAAACTTTATCTAGTTTAGATTAAAAATCCATTAAGTGTTTTTACTGCAGAAAAATATGAACAAGTAGATTAACAACACCTTTAAAAATGCAAATATAGTGTTACATTTAGGTGTAAATTGTGCAAAAAAACAACCGGATTACGAATGAATGCGTTCAGAGCGATACGGGTACAGGGATAGTTCGGTGTGATGAATTTTGAAGATTTGAAGAAGATTTAGAGCAAATTTACTTAAATCTTTGTTTGATGAAAAGATCGAGTCAAATAAATGTAGTATTACTTATTAGATTGCTTTAGACAGTCTCAGTCATATTTGTAAACGTTGTCTTCCTTTAAACATCAGTCCAAGTATTAAATAAACATTTTTATTTGCTGTCTAAAGTTATATTACTTTAGACAACGGAATCGATTGTCTAAACCTAGACTAATGTGATGTTTTGAATTAAATAAATAAAGCATATTTCCGACTATTTCGAACTATTTAGACTCTGTCTAACTATTTAAAATTCCAATAAATAAGACTATCTGTCTATTGTTAGACATTCAACTAGCTCTCAAAAGTTGGGCATAACGCTTAAAGGTTAAACCAGTGGCGAGTTAAGCCACAGATGCACTTATATTTTTTCACAATTTTACTCAAAAAACAGTTTTTCAATAATGAAAAAAAAAAATATAATTAAATCGACCTAAACATAAACTCTGAGGATAAGCTATCAAAAGCATTATTCTGTTTAGTAAATCTCTAATTTGGTGTATTTGTTAAATACAAGTTTAGTTTTTAGTCGAGTTTAACTTTAATCTCGCACTGAAAAACTAGAGTTTAGTCAACTATAATAAATAATGTTTATTAATAACTCTTTGAAGTTGAGGGGTTGTTTAAAGTTAGACATGATTAATAAATAAGACATATTTTTTTTTAATGGAATCCCACTAATAAGAAGAAATAAAAAGTTTTGTAATGAATTATTGAAACAATATATGGAGAATAAAATCCAAAAAAGAAATACTGCTTCAAATACGATTTTGTTAAAAATCATTCATCGAAAAAAAATTCTTTTAAAGTGTATTGAATATTTCTGGAACACACTGTATAATGACAACTGATTGTGCTAGTATATGTAGATGCAATTTTGATATAAGATTAACACTTTGATAAGAGTACATAAATGATTGAATAATATTTTTAAAAAGTCTTTCTTTTTTAGGAGTTTGAGTGAGTACCTACTTCAATTTGGTTTTAGTACCAAATGATTCGACACTTAAGTATTATATATGTTTGTTCATTTAGTCACGTTGAGAATTGTAACTGAAAAAATATTAAAATAATTATGTACATAAATACTATACCGAGCTTTATTGAATGTGTTTCAAGGGCGGAAATAAAAATAAAATTATTACTTTTGACACATTTTATTTAAGTTCACGTGTTATTGTTTGCAACTAAAGCAATGATTTGGAATTTTTTGATTTGAACTTTCAGATAATTTATTTATTATCTCAAGAAATGGGCTTGTCAATTGATTGTTTAATGTTTACGTCATTTGATTTGAATTTGTTATAGACACCTATTTGTGGAGGTATACGTCAAGTATGAGCAAACAAAGTCAAAATACTGTGTATTGATCGTTTTAATGATTTTCGTGTATATAGATCGAGGATTGGGAAATGCAAATATCAAAAGAAAAACCAGACCAAATAATTGAGCAACGGTAAAAGATAAAATTATTTTTGAAGAGAATGCTTCGGGATGGTAATTTAAGACAGATGAACCGAATTGACCGTCAACAGACGTGTGATAACGGAAATAAGTAAATAATTTAAGCATATGAGAAAAGGATTGCAAAAAAAATACACAAAATTGCGTAGTTTGTCTGCTTGGTCATTGGAGAGAGACCCATATCTATGCAAAATCTCAAAAAGTATCAATATGGTTGCCTTACGAAGCCTAAAGTTGCAGTTCTAACTATCCGCTCTTGAATGTTTAGGTTTTTGAATTCAAGGTAAAGTGGAACACTACATTTGTATAAAAACATTTTGGGAAGTGTTTGAGTAAAATATCAATTCGAAAATAGATTTCTGGATTTACAAAAGGGTATAACATGGCATTGTAAGTATTACCGCGTTGTTTCTTAATAATTTTTGTTCTGTTTTAAGTCAATTTTTTACAAAATAACCCCACCCGTGTAAAGGGGGGGGGGGGAATAGACCCCCTCATCCCATTCGATTCTTTTCTTGTCTCGGCACAACGCGATCTAGCTAATTTGTCACACCTTATGCAAATCACCCTGTATATTGTAACGTTTTACTAAAGGTTCGATAATAAAACTTATTTCTTTTAACTATCAACCATCAATTATTTGTTTTACAATTAAACACTCCTTACTTTTCTTAAATTCTTTTTATTAGTTATCAACAATTTCAATAGTACACAACTTCACTTCCGGATACTTTTACTTCGAACTTAACACAATCGCATTTAAAATTAAACTGCGTCTATTCGCTCAAAAGCTTCGTTTTCTATAGCGAACTGAATGCTTCGAGACTCCTTTTGAAAGTTCTGGTACAAAAGCTTTCTAGAAAGTTCTATTCCAGTTGTCAACCATTTCCCCTACATACTGTACTTAGAGAGAGATGGCGTTCTCTCCATTCGAGAATTTGTTCTATTCCAGTTGTGAAACCATTTCCCCTCAGAAATGTTTGTAGGTGGTTGGTTTCTTCGCTAATTAGTATAAGTTTAGACTTGGCTCTTCGTTAATTCAGTAGTTAAGTACTGATTTCATCGTTACAATATCTATCTATACACTATGGTATAATAGTGACAAAAATATAAAACTCCTCAGAGAATAATGCCATAGGAATCTTTGTCTAGCTTTAAGCTTTAAAATTCTTCAGATAAATTGTTTGCATCGAATGGTTGTCAGAAGGCTTTCGATTCGATTCAGAAAAATATTACACTTACAAACAAACAAAACTTACAAACAAACAAAACTTACAAATAATATAAAACGAACACAAAATTTAAATATCAACTTATTAATTAAATTTTTTAATCAATTAAAACACAACTCTTTAACAACTTGTTCTACAATTGACTCAATGAAGGTAGTAAAAATGTCAATCATTTTATACTTTCTTTATTAAGATTAAAACCCCAGATCCCAGATCCCATTATCTATTATCAATTATATCAATTAATATATTGTGCTTCCGAATGATATGTATTGGAAAAAAGTGTTCCGTCATGAAAACAAATGATAAAATCCAACGACGGCTGGAGATAAATAATTTATTTCCCAATTAATACGTCAGAAGCAGTTTTTTGTGACTGATTGTATAGCATAGGGTATACCTATCTCTAGAGCTTTCAAAAGATAATAAATTCAAAAAGAAAATAGTATACCTATATGATACACTCAACAACCGGCAATGGTCATCAACTTAAAACTATCTTCATCTAATTTCACACTCACCAAAGTTTTAAATTAATCAAGGAAAAAATTTAAACAAGTAAGATATAAAACTTTTATTCTTATCGAAACTCAGTCAAGCTATGGGGCTACGCAAAACGATATTAAACATACTTTAATCGTTATCTACGTTTTATTTTTGTTTGTAGGATATACCTACCTATCTTTTTTCGTTAGTTTTTGTGCTTCGTTTCGGTTTTTTAACAGTGCACTACGGATATAAGAAATCATTTGTTTTGATAAACAATTTTGATAAACAATTCCCCTTAAACAATTGAACCGTAATACTCGCGCTTCTAGGAATGCTCATCAGTTTTCCCTTGAGCCCAATTTCGTTCGTACTGTAAAATACAGGGATTCGTTCTTTAACCGTACTACGCGAATGTGGAATGCTCTTCCACGCTCTGTCTTTCCCCCTCTCATTGTGATGTTCTAAAATTCAAGACCAATGTACACCGACATCTCCCTTTCAATCCCCTTCTCCTCACCTAATGCTCGCACTGTGTCGCTGACATATTAAGGGTACCCCTTGAGTGCGCGTAAATTATTAAAAAAAAAACAAAAAAATGGCCGCAGACTTACCACGTGATAGTCCAACGCACTATCAGTACCTTCCTGTCCTGCATAGAAAAATTGTTAGTTTTTGGCAAGTTTAAATTGATTTTCTTAAAATTTTTGTTTTAATTTTGTCTACCTATTCCCTTGCTTGTTAAATAATCATATGTATAGCTTTTGTGGACGATGCTCTTGATGTAGCTTGAGTTCAATTCGTTAAATGGGCTTATAAGCATCATTATCTATAAGATAGTCTATTTTTTAATGTTTATATGCCTTTAAATAAATAAATAAATAAATTTAGTCACTGGAAAGTTTTTAGCAGGAGAAATCTAGACGAGGAAAGCTTTTTAAGAACTCTTAAGGCTCTGGCTAGTAAAAACTTGTTGGGTAAGTTTTGCTATCCCGTCACAAATAAATAAATTTAGTCACTGGAAAGTTTTTAGCAGGAGAAATCTAGACGAAAAAAGCTTTTCAAGAACTCGTAAGGCTCTGGCTAGTAAAAACTTGTTGGGCAAGTTTTGCTATCCCATCACAAACACCCCGCAAATAATTGTATACCTTCAGAATTTATAAGTAGGTATAAAGTATAATATTTTCTTTTCAAAATTGCACTTCTGAATTGCGAATTACCTCAACGACTAGCGTTATCAGATTGGTAATGAGAGAGTCCCCCAGGATCGAATTCCTTTTATTTTTTTTATTATACCTATTATTATGTAACCACGCTGATTTTGGTAGATATTAAGTAAACCTTACCTGGCCCTTGATAGTAACTAGTTTAGGTAGGTATGTAAAACTTTTTAGGGCCTCATTAAAAATAAGACTGGTTTTCCAGGTATATAGTTGCCAGGTAAAAATTATTTTCTTTCACGTTACAATAAATAAAATAAAGACTCAACGCATCAGTGATATTTTTTAACGATTTTACCTAAAATACTTGAACGCCATATATCCGTAAATAACTGTAGTTAGGTAGTACCTACCTTACTTATATGAGTTTTAAAGTACGATGACTTTCACTTAAGTTATTTCATTCAAAGCAATATACCTATCAACCAATTCACATAAAATATACAAGATTATGGATATTTTTATCAATTTAAAAACACTTCTGAATTATTTTTTTTAAAATATTGTATAGGTGCTACTGGTATGCGAAAATAATTCACACTGCTAAATAACAATAAAACAGTGTATGCTTTTGAATTTAAATTCATATCATCATCATCATTTTTACTGAATTGAAAGAATAAATAAATTAACTTAAACAAAACAAAAAAGAAAAAAAAAGACAAAACATCAAGAAGAAAAGTCATCATGATGAACTCATCATGCCATTTTTTATAGAATGCGCGATAAGAATTTATTTCTTATTCTAGATTCTTATATTTAAAAGAAAAAAAATTAAATTAAAAAAAAAAAATAAGAAAATAAAGAACCAACTGAGAAAAACAGCCCTGGTTACAAAGATTGCGTGTGCTTGTTTAGTTTTATTTTTTTTTTCTTCACTCAAAGTGTGATTCAATGGGTCGCAACAAAAATATTTTTTTCTCTTCAAAATCAATTCAAACCGTAATAAAATAAACAATTCTCAGAATCAGAATAAATAAATACTTACATAGGTACTCTCTTGTACATTATGTATATAAAAACAAGTAGGTAGGTATCTCACAAAAGAAGGCGCTTTTAAATATAGTTATCTTCTAGATACAAATACAACACCTTGCAGCATCATCCCCTTTGACTGATTGAAGAGCTTAGGAATTATTTGCATACATTCTTCATTTTATTGCATAAAAATAGCATGCCCAACAGAGAAAACCAATGACATGTAAAAAAGTATCTCATATAACAACCTATATTATATTATTATATTCTTATTTATCACAATGAAAAAGATACTACAGCAGATATTAAAAAAAAAATTACATTTGTCTTTCCTATTGACAGACAGATGCGAAATTACTGCTGCCAACAAAATAAATATAAACAAAGAGATATTCAACAAATAAAACGAGAAAGAAATTAAACGCCAGACTTTGAATGAAGTAAAAAAAGGAGAAGCAAAAATACACATCATACGCGAGGGCAACCCCATACCTATTGAAGTGGATAAACATAATAAAAAAAATAATGTTTGGCAGGTATAATTACCAACCAAAAAAGAGAAGCGATGCATAAATAAAATCCACGCACAAAAGCGAAAGAAATCAAAAATAATCTTCGATCGTGATCGCGTGCGTGACTGATTGACCCAACATGTATTTCACATTCCAATGACAGCTAACTGTCAAGTGTAAACTGGCATACGCAAACGCAATATCACTTCTGTCGAAAATGGTAAACTGTAAAAAACAAAAAATCACTTCGAAAAAATTCCGATTATGTACACAGTTTTTCGGAAGATCAATAGATTTTGACAAGAACGTGCGTAACGCGTAATTTACAGAGCAGGGAAATAAACAACTGCACGTTTTTCTCAAAATTCATTGCTCTAAAAATAATTACAATCTTACATAGGTATACAAGCTTCAATTATAAATCTACAAACTTTAAAAAAAGAGCACAGATAGTTTTCGAGATATCAAAAAAAAAAACAGAATTTCAACCCCTTTCTTTCAACTTAAAACTTAAGACCTGGTCCAAATTTAAAATAAGATGCTTTTTGGGAAATGTTAAAAAATGCAATGCTTAGGTACCCATAGCACTTTCAATTGGCCAAAATTCTTTTTTCTTCTGTTTTCACTTTATCAGTAATAAGAGGCGAATAACTTTAAATTGGCAACACTGTTCTCTGTGACATAAAGTTTGACAGTTAGATATGAGTTGTTTTGAGATAAATTTGGTTTTGTTAATTCATCACGAATACACTAACATCAGAGCAACGTTTTCAAATTCCTCAAATTGATTTTTTTAAACACGTTTAAATTCGAAAATTTAGAAATATTTTTCCATATCAGTCATTTTGGGTCTACATAAAGGGGTTGCCAGGAAAGTTTTGATGAAGTTTTAAAAATTGGCATTCTTATAGATTTTGAAGTGCCACTTTTTTTAGTTTTCACTTTGTTACTACGTAGGTACCTACCTTTGCCCCTCGGACCACCATTTTGAAAAAAATGGCGCTCAAAAATAGTTTTTCGCCAATATCTGCTTTCCTACTAATTTTACGACATTACTAAATAGTTTGTAGACAAATTAAAGCTGAGAGCATTTTCTACATTATGTCTTATTCTTTTTTTGTTAGACAAATATTAAATAAATAACAAGCGCAATGTAGGTTATAGTGGTTCGTTTTGTAAGGAAAAACCGTTATAGATTAATAAAATCTTAACCACTCCACCGAATTCGATGATATTTGCAGGTGTTATAAGAGATGGCAAAAGGCAACCTTTCTATAAATTTCCGCCTACTGACACGCTCACTTTTTTAAGAAAGTAATTTAATCTCTATGAAAAATTTTGCTAATTTGAGGTCAACTTTTCAATATAACCATTTTCCCGCTAGCAAAAAATAATTCGTAATAGCCGATATCGTTAGAAGGGATTTAAGTAGGTACATATATGACCCTGTTTAGATTGAGGATGGTATAAAAAAAAAAACAACACAAACATATATATGCCAGTAAGACCTAGGGTCTTATAAATTAGGCAGTGTTAGAAGGAATGGAAGGATAGGATAGATTTTTGTTGGCACAGTGGACTGATAAATAAGGTTTTGTTTGTCTCATTAAATCCCAGGGGTGGCGTTCAATTGAGGGAGTATAGAAAAGAATGCTGCCTAGACTGGGGCTCGAACCCACACATCCAGGTTAGCAGTCAAGCACTACTTCCACTGCGCCGGGGCCACCCCCATGACAGAATTTTGGCTAAGAGAAGTGCGGAGAATTCGCCTCACGTCTTTTACCCATAAACCTGTCGTGATACCGGCCTCAAACTTCCCAATATAAACAAGGTCCAGGTACCTATAGGTAGGGTTGCATGAACATCAGCCGGGACTTCAAGATTCCTTCGTAATAACAACAACCAATATTTCGTTATAACCGATTTTGACTGTTTTTTTTTTTACGTACAACATACATATGTATTTATTTGCGGAGGTACATATGTATGTATGTATGAAGATATAAATTTAAAATTCACCTTTTCACAAATAGATAGGTACAAACGCTTTTATCTTTTCGCCAAAAAAATCTAATAATAGTGACCTATTTCTGAAAAGTCATCAATTAAAGTAGGTATATGTAGGTACCTACTATTTTCTACAAAAAGATACTTTTGTAGCTTTTAGTATTTTTTTTTTGATAACACATTACATATGTACATATTAGGTACTGACAAAGTTTTTCTTAAGTCAGCATTTAAATTACTTTTAATTTTATACAAAACAAGAAGATACTTTTTTATTAATATATACACCTACCTATAATAGATACTTTTGTATCTTTCGGTATAATTTAATGGAATGTCTGTATCTTTTTACTCATTTCACACCAGCTAGAAGCCAAGTCATATTTATTTATCAGCCCCAACTTATCAGATTAAAGATTATTCACAATACATTGACGTTGACACTTCTTGTGATAATCATCGCGTACGCCGTAGTCGTTGTCGTCGTCACGCTCGTCATTGCGAATTTTAATTTTTATTTTCTTTGGTATTTCGACCAATTTACTTTATAGAGACAGAAGAGATACATAATATTTAAAATCAATTGTATCTTTTTTTTTTATTATTTTTGTATGTATATACCATCTCTGGCTAATTCACTTATTTTGTATCTATATAATATGTAGGTATGCAGATTGTTTCTTTGGACAGAAATTTACAAGGTTATTCCATTGAATACACGCGCGCCACTACGTCAAGAGAAACACATTAACAAAAAAAAAAATAACTTGTAGCTTCTTCTCTTTCACAAAATGTATCTCTGCGTATAAACACAGCAATCAAAATCAAATAAAAATTTGTATGGAAATTAAATAATTTTTTTTTTACCGAATCGTCGTTTTGTCAACGACAACCATCGACAATTCAAAACGATGTGAGACGGGACGACAATTCAGCTCTGACTGATTTGCTAAATTGTTATTAATAAAAACGACAGCGATAGGGACAATGAGACTGTTCGTTTCTTACGACGACAACGACCGCGAAACGCTAACACATCGAGTATAAAAATAATAAAAAAAAAAAAAAAAAGTGGACGACGACGACGACAACAACAGTGATGATGATGATGATGTCGGTCGGTCGACCGGAATGGGAATCGCAGAGTCCGGGACACAAACTTCGATAAGCATATATACCGAAACGAAAAGTAAATAAAATAACAGCCGATTGAACGATGAAGGTGCTTAAAGAGAAGTCGTCAAGGGGGAAGGGGGGGGGGGGTATAAGTGGGCAAAAGCTGAACAACAAAACAACAGCGAACACACTTTAATACGAAACATATTGGAAAGACCCCATTAAACTGGGAACACTTACTCATAGCCAAGACGACCGACGAGTGGTGCTCCCAAGTTCCCCCGCCAATGACTCGACTGGAGATTAAATAATTTTCTTTTTTTTTTGTTTGTTTCTTCTTTATTTTTTGTATTTCTTTTTTTCTTTTATTTAATTTCAATTTCTGTGTTGTGGTTGTGTTTGGTTTTATATATGCCGACGTAATTTTCGATGAGGGAATCCACGACAGAAAAATGACGTTGAGTTGAGTGTGCGTGAACGATTTGCCAATTGCCAGTGGCGCAGCACAAGTTCAGAAAAAGTATATATATGTCTCTTCGTAGGTATAGGTACATTATAATGAAACGCAAAAGATACACAACACAACATACCTATAAAAAAAATATTTCAATAATAAGTGCTAATCATTTGGATGATTATAAATTCTGACTTTTTAGAGAGTTTGATAAGGTGATAGGGGGCTGAAAAAGCCCCCGAAGAGGAAGAAGGGTCTCTAAGTAAGCAAATGAAGTGACAATATCGAGATTGAGTGAGATCGTGTTTTGAGAGTTGTGTGTTAAACGCGTGCGTCATTTAATGCGCTATGAGTGTGATTTTTCAACGAACAAGAAAACTTGTTTGGTGGGTAGGTTTTTTTTTTTGTGTTATTTTTATTTGACTTAATTTTATAATAATAATTTGTTTGTTGTGTCATTTTGGACCTGGGTTCAAATTTTAATAATGGAGTTGATGATAATATGTATTTTGTTTTGGTTATTGTTTATTCTGATGAAGATAATTACTTATGGCAAGGGGTGGGGGAAGTAGGTCCAAACAAACACAATAAATGTAGGTATTGATTAATATGTAGGTAGGTGGGACATAAGTTCGTTGAGTTAATGTTTATTTTTTATTTTTATCTTTTTTAATTATTTATAATTTATGTCATTAATTCTTAAAATAAAAATAACTAGGTACATAAAATGTATAGTTATGTACCTAACTAATTTTTATTTATTTAATTTTATTTTAACTTAGAAAATTAATTTATCAGGAATTGGGAATCTATGTAGATGAAAAATTGAACTCGAGCATCTGTAAAATGCTTTGAAACCTTTGCTAAAAGATAGCAGATTTTGCCCATTTAGCCCATTAAAAAGGTAAAAGAGCAGTTTAGTCAAGGCCCTGGGCTCTAGATACTTGAACATATATAGAAACCCTAAAACAAAGAGCTAGCAGTGGTCACTGCAAAACTTAACTAGGCCCTTGCCAGTTATGTACCATTTTGCCTCGAGACATAAAAAATAATGCTCAGTAGAATCTAAAAAGACCAATTTAATTTAATCTAAACGCTTGACTGATTGGCTACCTACCTACCTGGCAGAGATGGAAAGACAACATAGACCAATTTTCAAAACAGTGGAACCAAAGAGCTAACGATAGAGACGTCTGGAGTAGCCTGGGGGAGGCTTTTGCCCATTTAACTACTAAGATTATGGTCTTTTTATTTTAAAATTTTATTTTAAGTTCTAAAAAATAAAAAAAAAAAACGTACCTACTTAATTAAAAAAATGTAATAATAAAAAATGTAAAAATAAGTTGATTTATTTGTTATTCGATCCTATACTGGAGCTATCCGTTTACCAGTCCTAGTTCCATAAACTTACAATTGGGCTAATTTGCAAAATAGTTCAATTTTGAAAATGAATAACTTTATACCTACTTTAATATGTATTTCATACCATTGCATGCTTGGTTATAAAGTTTTTGTTTTTGATATAAAACGGGTTTTTCTGATAAAATTTCAGTACTTCCCTCAAAAGATTTTACCGAGTATTTGACAAGTTTTTCTATTTTCCCCACCCCACTGAAAACTTTGCAGTGTTTTTACTAGATTAGTCAAAAACCTGTCGTTTTTTCAGGCGAGTAGCTTATCGAACTGGGACTGGTAAGCGTAAGGTCCCAGGATCCAATCTAAAATAGACCAACTTTTTATATTTTTTTATCTCTCGAGGCAAAATGGTAGGTACATTACTGGCGAGGGTCTAGATAATTTCTATAGTAATCCCTATCAGCCTCTTGTTAGGATCTATGTAACACTTACTAGAGCCTCATTAAAAACTAGATTAGTAAAATGACAGAAATGTCAAAATAAACTATAGTACCCATGTATGTATGTATGTATTAACAAAATTTAAATTACAGTTACACATTTATTTAATGCGCATAAAAACTATACTTATTTAAAATTTAACCAATAACTAAGAGTATAAGAAATCTTTTATTACCGGCTTATGCAAAGTCACACACTTTCAATTTAAAAAAGCACAACTAAAATTATCTTAAAACCAACATCGCGTTGCCACCGGACGGCCGTTCGTTGGCCTCGATCTTCTGTTGAGTATAATAATTATATCCTTGACCTAATTTTTATCTTTATGTCTGGCAGATTTATGAAAAATTTTTATTTCCATAAGCAAATTTATCATGACCAAAATGTAAACAAGCATTACTTTCATTCAGTTTTTTTTTTTCGAAGAAGAAGAATAAATTGTATCATAGAAGTTGCCATCATCCAATCTACACCGGATATATTCATATTAATTATAAAATTTATGAAAACAAGAAGTCCACTATGATGTATGATCTGATCATTGTTATTGATAGTACCTATTAAAGTTGTTGAATTTATCATCGTAGTAGGTACACCATGATATACAAACACAGGTTTAACTATAAAACTGGAATAAAATTAATTTCGTGATAATTAATATCTCTATAGAGTACCTATACTATACAAGCATCTCGTTCATCATCGATCAGTTGACGAGAAGCAATTAAAATGATGATTTTGAAATTATGAACGCTAAGTTGTCATAGCGTCATCTCGTTGTGATGATGAATGGATGAAACATTTAGGTATAAATTGTAGATAAAGAAATATAAAGTGAAACAGCTTTTCGTACGGTTGGACTATGAGTTCAAGTTCAAAGCTAATGTCTTAAACTTGAGGAGAAATAACAGGTGTGATATATAAGAATTGACTTAAGGGCTGGGTGAATTAACATTTTTGAATTAATGTAAAAGTATTATGGATTTTATAATCGGTATGATGATATTCCACAACATTTACCCAATTTAATAAATTTGGTGGCGCAAAATCTCGTGTAGAACCAAGCCCTAGTAACTAACTCTCAACCATTAATGTGTGCGTGTTATTGGCATGAATGCTGGAGAGACTTCCAGCTTACTGCTGAATCCGAAAAGCTAATTTGAGAAATCTAAATTTTTCTCGAAACTCAATAAAGAATGTCTATAAGTTTTATGAATTACATATAATTTTCTGCCCAATCCGAACGACTAAGATGCGATAAATCCTTTATCATGACATTGACACCCACAACTTCGGTGTAATAGTCATCCAAACCACTAGTTAATACGTCAAAGGGTAGGTACTATCACAAACCTAAAAGAAACAGCATGAGATTTTCTTTACAAGAACAACCCCATAAATACATATAAATAGTCCCCACATTAATATTAATTTTCCAGTGAAATATTGCATTTCAACACTTCGTAAATACCTACATATGAATATATACAACAAAAACATAAAAGTGATTCTATTTATAATATAAAAAAATAATATTTGAATACCTCAATATTTACATTTCGTTATAGGTAGTAGGTACATCTACATAAAAACTTTAAATACGTCACATTCAACCAACTTAAATTCGTTTCACTAAATTTACTCTTTCAAAACCAGTCACCAGACATTCCAATCTACAAAGATAGAAATGAAGCTACCTATCTCTACCTACTTAAAAAGTAAAGCAAGTGAAAACAAAATAAATCACAAAAAATATAAAAAACAAAAAAATTTATGGATAATAGGTAAGGTATAGGCTGCACATAATAAATTTTATGAATTTCCATATCCATCGCGTGGGATTTTCTTTGGATGAGGATTTCCTTTGCTCCAAATAAAACACAAACAAAATAAAAGAAAGAACTAGGTACCTACCCAGAACAACAACACACAAAATTTCCTCACTCGACTTAAAACCATTCATCCACACATTATAAACAACACAAATTCAATTTTCTTAAAAAAAAAACACAAAGTATAGTATCTCAAGATGAAAATTAAATGGTTATTCTATAAATACTTTCGAAAAACACATGGGAATCCCCAGGAAAATTTTATATCTAGGTACCTATCTACCTACATATTCTTCAATCGAAATTTTCTTTAAGCCAAAAAAAAAAAAAAAATAATCGAAAAATAAAAACAACCCCATGAAGCTTAAACCAACAATATTGTGGCACCAAACCGCTAAGATGAAATTTTTTGTTGTTGTTTTTGTTCGGAAATTCTTCTTTTTTCGGTTGAACTATAAATATATCCGCGAAATAACCTTCAAAAAATGTATCTCAATCTCTCAATAATTGTGTGGGGGTGATTTAATAACATACAAGAACACCACAAGGCAACCGGCAATGGCATACGACGGGGCAACCAAAAACAAAACTTCTGGCAATTGTGTGCATAAAAAAAATATACCCAAACGCCTGGCTCCTTTAAAAACATTCAACAAATTCTGGCAACATAAATTTGAAATTTTTATAAACTCACAAAAGATAGATTCATATGTAAAATTTAATTTTTATTCAAACACGTTATGCGTCGATGTGCGACTTGGCTTACCTCATCGTGATAAATAAATAAAAAATAATCCACAGCATGTAGGTATAGAAATTTAAATTACTGCAAAAAAATAATGCAAATTTTAGCCGATAGATGGCGCAGCACCAGTGAGTTTTGTATCTTCCATAATATAGCTAGTTTAGTTGCTGCTAATTTTCAAAACTTGCTTTGATAATTAATAAACAATTTCAAAAAAAAAACTTTATTCACAAAAATTAAAAATAAATTCACAACGTCACTTGATTAAAAGCAAATTTGGCCCCAAAGATAACAAAAAAAAAAACACATAAACAGAAGGACCGAATTAAATTTTTAAAAATATTTCAATAGATAGTTTTGCACAAAAAAAGAAAAACGACAGAAACAAGTTTAAACGAACTTGCGAAAGAAAAGTGTACAAAAAATAGACGATTGCGCCAACAAATACCGATTAATGAAATACATACAAAACAAATTTTATAGAAAAAAAAAAAACAGAAGAAGACACAACGAATTAAATAATAATATAAATTGTATCTATTTATTTGCGAGTTCAAAAACTGAAAGAAGAAAAATATACACGCCGTCTGTCTGTCCTTAGTTCACCCGCCGTTCGTTGTCGACTAATAGGTAGTCAATTCAGATTTTTTTTCGTAATAGAACGCCACCACATACAAAACAACAACTCTCAACTCAGTATTATAATCTAGAGACGGAGAGGTAGGTTTTCTAGAGACTTTTGTATCTGTGAACTAGCAAAAGCAGTATAAAATGCTGGCTCTATGGTAACCACTTACTCACTAGTATGATATTTACAATGAAAAAAAAAATAAACTCGAAATAGCTACTCAGGGTTATGGTTGCCACTCCATGAGAAAATCACACCTATTACCGAATCCAGCGGTGGCGGCGGGAGTCAGACTAACTTTCCTATATTCACTGTTACCGATTCTTTGAATACCTACTCAGAAAACAAAAAACGTTTGTGTTAAAGCATTTGTCTTCGAAATGAGGCTCTAGAAAGCTTTGCATAGATACTATCAAGGGACTACACAGACTTAACTATCGAAATTAAATAGGCCCTCGCCAGTTGTGTACCATTTTTCCTCTACAAAGGTATACAAAATAAAAAAGTTGTTTTATTTAAGATTGGATTCTGAGACCTTCCGCCTTCAAGCGCCAGACCGATAAGCTTATCTGGGGCCTATTTCACCAAACACTTTTCACTTTTACTTTGCAAAATTCGTTTCACTAAACGCAAATTTGCAAAGAGGAAATTATTGAAATGAAAAGTTTTCCTCTTTGCAAATTACGTTTCACCAAACGCAAAGTGAAAAGTTCTTTTCTGCAAAGTGAAAAGTTTTGTTGATTTGAAAAAATATTGTACTTTTCGTTTCACCAAACAAATAAACTTTGCAAATTATATTTAGAATTTTGAAAAGTTTTTCAGTAATATGCAAAGAGAAATTTTCATTTGCAAATAAGCGTTTTGTTATGAAAAGTTGTCGGAAAATAATAATAAAAAACAAAAATAACCATTTTGAGAACGAAGAAGTATAAATAATAGTAATTAAAGAGTAGTAAAGTTAAGAGTAGTTCATCAAGCGTCAAATTTCTCCTAAACACCATTTGCTGGACAAAGAATTCTCTCCGAGGATTTCTTTGTGTAGCGGGATGTATTGACGGTACAATTCCACCAATACTGAAAACAACATTTTGTCAGCAGGCAAAGAAAGCATGCTTTGGTGGTTTGTGGCCCAGATCGATCTTTATATGCTGTAAACGTAAGCTGGCCAGTTACCGTACAATGCAATGAAACACTTTGCACTTTTACTTTGCAGGAAATTATTTTTTTGCAAAGTTGCAAAGTGAAAAGTAAAAAGTGTTTGGTGAAATAGGCCCCTGGTCCAATCGAGAATATAAAAGCTCAATGTTTAAAGCGATTATCTTTATACTTTAATATTTCAAAACATTGTACCTATGGTGTTTTAAAAATGTTTGTTTTTGTTATAGATGTAGGTAACGGGGTATTTCTGGTGGGATGGAAAAACTCGTCCAACAAGTTCTTACTAGTATTGGACAAATTTTCCTCGTATAGGCTTTCCCTTCTGAAAACCTTCCAGGCCCTAGACTAAACTTGGCAAAAACTTGCCATTTTTCAGGCGTGCCCGGGAGTAAAATGTTGCGGATTCCTTTAAAAACATGAATATACATAGGCATGTATCTGCTTAAAAGTGAAGTTTGTGAAATTTCAAATTTCTTTAAAAAAGTACCTCCTGGAATTTCTCATAGATGATCCCGGGTTAAATACTGCTTTTAGGCTGTGCAATTTCATCTTGCAAATTGTAAGGATAATGGCGAGGGACGTATGTTTATGTGGCTAGGCGCGGGTAGACAAAATAGTTGCGGTTGATAAAGTTGAAGAGTAACCACTCTGTATTCTCTGTGCTTTTCTTTATTGTTTGCGTTGTTTTAAATTCATCATTCACTCAGTAAAATTCACTAAGTCAAGCGGAGGTAAAATGCCCAGAGGGTTCAGGCTCACTCGGTTCAAGATTTTAACCGACCGATTTCAATGGATCAAACGAGGTTCAAGACTGGTTTAATATTGTTGGGTAGATATAATTATATACTTGGACCATTTTATAGATTTTTCAATGAAAACATCCGTAAGCTGGAAACTGTAATTAAAAACTTCGTTTCCCAAAAACGAAGATCGGTCAACTTGATCGTTTTTGATTGCTGATTGAATCAGTTCAACAATAAATGACATTTTTTATTTTGCGCTTAAAATTTATTTCTAGACTTTTGGTAAATCAATTTCAACAAAAACAGAGTGGTACACGAGGGGACGGACATTCCGATGACTGTCAGTCAATATCTAAATTTCTTGTGAGCATTAGTTTTTCTGACAAACCATCAAACACAGTGTAAACACTTTGAGTCGGGAGTAAAACTGTCATAAGTGATCGATAATGTGTACCACGCTTTAAAGATGGTAAGTACTAAACATTCATGGTCGTATTAATAAATATTGTCTAACTTTAGACAGCCGTCCAAGTTTTTAAAAAACCTTTCTAGTTGTTGCTAAAGTGATTTTTCGTTTTATCTTGCTTTAGACAACGTAGTTTATTGCCTAAACCTTGAGAAATGCAATATTTTTTGCATTAAATAAAGCATATTTCCGACTGTTTCGAAATACTTAGACATAGTTTACACAGCCAAAAATCTAATTAATAAGACCATCAATATATACGGACTGAGAGATTATCAATTTCTCCAATCAAAGTAATTTTTTTTAAGTTTTTCAATCTTTTTTATTTAATTCATGTTTCTCATAGTATATCAGCTAGGTACAACTAGGTACAACTTTTGGCAAAGAAAATTACCAAAGTGGTAACCCTGCCTACTCACATAGCACATATAGCAGCGGAAATTCATCGTCTTTAAGTTTAAGTCGATTTGTAGGTCTTTTTGTACATTTCAGATGGCATTTTTTGGTTTCATGGATACGTAAATACGGACATATCTACACAACATGTAGATTCAGATACATACATATGCATGTATGAAACGGTACACAAAAATTAATAGGTATATATGTAGATGTGTGTATTCAAGTGTTTTGCAAATACGTCGACGACTTCGAAGGACGGAATTTCGCGAGAGATTACGTCGAGAGTTGAGGCAAAATAAAGTCCCCTTTCACACAGGGCAACTGAGTTGCCGGCAACAAATAGTTCATAGGCGAGAAGGGCAGGAAGAAAGAGGGGGAAATGAAATCTCCCCGGTCAACAAATTCAGGAAACTTTTTTGACGTTTCTCTTCACACTACGTTTGTGTGCGTTCAACCAAGGTAGTTCAAAAGGAAAATAAAGAAAATCTCCGGGTTTTTGTTGCTTCAGTGTGAAAGGTACAAGAGATTGTTAAGGAGATTTAAAGAAAACGTCAAAAAAATCACCAGCAACTAGTATCTTCGTGTGAAAGGGGACTAATAGATATACCTTTCACCTACCACCGACCGACCTACCCTATATCCATGGTCCTCTGTTCGTCTTCAGTTTCTTCTGTTGTGTATTACGGTTTCTTCTTCTTTTTTTTTTTTGCTTTGCCGTCTTTTGTTGTCTATCTATCTAGGTAGATATAAACGAAACGAAGATTGATATGAGTATCTATGTGTGTTTGTGTGTATCTATAGATACCTACGTACCTATATATTTTGTATCTCTGAGTCGATGAATTTTATATTTAATTTGCCTTTTAAGATCGGGGGTATCCCTGGTTAGGTCACGTCACTTGTACAAAACAGGTAGACGTGAACTTTTCAAGTTAATTTCATGTCTGTTTCCACACAGGTTCACTGGCGCCGCTTTAAATATATTTAAGTGTACAATACATACCTACTTACCTACCTTACTACAGGTAGGTTTATAAATATAATTGTCTTTCACATTGTATCTTTTGGAACGTATTTAAATAAACCCCTTTATGAGGTTCAACTTTGTATTGAGAAGACAATAACAGAAAAAAAAAATATTGTTCACCTTGCCACCACAATAGAGAAGTGTGTTTTGTAAGAAATTCGAGGTGTTGCAACCCGTGGCGTTAATACCTCGGGGCTTATAAGTTACCAATATCCATTGAGGGGCGCCAGCTCTATAAAGTAGGTAGGTAGGTACCTAACTCTTTTGAATTGTAGGTACCTACCTATTTCTACCAAAATATCTTTTATAAATAAGTTGATAAGAAAGAAGAAAAAGAACAGCCGCAAAAGTGATCTCGAAACCGGACGAAAAAGACGGATGCGACGACGTGCGTCGAAATGATTAAAATGTGCAACCAGCAATTGTACTGCGTCCGTAATTTATACCTTTCGATTCGAGCCCGATGATTACAGTTTTGATATGATTCCGTTTTCTGTGTGAGTTGCATGTTATTGCTCTGCTCTTTAACTACGGTGCGCGTTGGGCTGTGTAAGTGACTAGCGTGCAGTCATGATTTTCATTCGTATATCTGATGATGATGTGACTTTTCATTGTGACGGTGATTCTTGGGGCAAGAAAATGCAATAGGTAGGTACATAAAAAAACGTATGTATACCTACATAAAACAGAATGAACTTAATAAATAAAACGAGCACTGCACTTGCGTTTAGCAGTGCCCAGTGGAGCAACAGTTTTATTCTCTTGATATTTTGCGGTTTCCTTCTTTGGAACGATTGATATGAAAACGAAGTGTAAACAGTAAACAGTAATAAATGGTGAACGTAGATAAATATGTATGAAAGGTGGAATATGGTGGAATATGCAGACGGCAAGTTAATCATGCCGATTATAGAATCCATAAAACTGCATCCTCGTTGAATAACGTAGTGATCACTTTTCTCTTCATCGATTTTACGTTGAAAGAAAAAAGAACAATGTAGTGCGGATCTACTTTTGCGGATTCCATAATCGACATTTACCTATATCTTACAAGTTTGTAGACAAATCTTTAATTTGATTTACAGATATCATTTCTTAAAACCTTTTTTTTTAAAGCCTGACATAGGTACATATGTAGGTAGCTTTTCATAAATGTAGGTAGGTTTTTAGATGCTTCCTAGCCACGTAGATATATATCTTTATAGGTAGATTAGAATTCACGCCTTCTTACATAGGACCTGCATGAGTTTGAGCGTTTTCAAACGTCAAACAAATTAAAGCTGATACGCTTCAATTTGATAATTAAATAGGTACCTATAGAGACAAACAAAATAGGTACACCACCTAAAATTTCGAGTCAACTCCTCAACCCACATGTAAAGGTAAAAAGTTGCACATGTGTCAGTCCAACTGGAAGTACCTATATAAACGTCAAATTATTTCTTCATTCGTTTCTTCTGCGATGATAAGAAAAAAATGAAGCTTGTTATGAAATGAATTTATGAAATGAATTATTTCCTGTGGCGGCCCAGGCTAAGAAACACAACGAGAGGATGCATGAAAATCAAAATAATTCGAAGCTTATCGACTAAGGAACTACAATTCCTTATTTAAGCCTAGTACTTATACAGTTCTTTTGAATAAATAAAAACCATTGTGGTGAAAAAAAAGATTTTTTTTCCGGAAAAAATTGTTTTTTGGTCAACTATTACACGTTGCCTCAAGAGTCATGACTCTCCGATGTTTTTTGTCTCTTTCATACTCCTTTAGGTTCATAAAAAGTCATTACTCTTGAGGCACCGTGTAGGTACAAACTAGATTTTTTTTGCACAAAACAATGTCACTGACATTGTTTTGCGCGAAATAGAATCGTGGTGAGTATAATTTTCTTTTTCTGGGGTTAGTTCACAGTTCAAGAAAAAAAATTTCAGCAGAAAATTTTTTTTTTGCGATGAAATCACTCCCATAAGAAGTACATGTATTTTTTTTTTGAGGAGGAACTGTATACTAGGCTTTAAGCTTAAAAATCTTGAGGAATGAAGTTCAAGCTGATCTTATCTTAGTTCGTAGCAACTTTTAGTCGCTTCAGTTGCTTTACTTGGTTGGTATATAATCGTGTACCACTTAGATTTGACTTTTTTGGTATTAAAATTTGTGTAGTAGTTTTCCCTTGGACTAGCCCAGCCAGGAACCAGATTCCTGCCGTTTTTCTTACTGCTTGCTCCTTCTTAATGAGATCCAGGGCCAACGTAAATTTCTCCTATAGACTAGCGTTGGGCAGGTCGCATAGAATCAGTTCTTCCTGCTGTTCTGGCTGCTTCTGTGTCAGATCTTGGGCCAAAGTAATTAGCCTTGGGTGAAATCAGATTCCTACCGTTAAGTCCCTCACTTGACTTCTTCCAGGTGAATATCGTGGGCCGAGTCTACTCCTGTAGCAAGCTCACTACGAAAGCTTTACGATGTATACGTTTTTCGTCCAATGGTATACGGTGGCAAACCATATTGAAAATATCAATATTGGTTTGTCATAACATAACACTAACATTGATAACAGATATAACAAAAGTCAAAAGTACCAATAAAAATATATTTTCTTTGATTTTTTTGGGTTTAGCAAAATAAATATTATAATTCCTAATAAAAAATTTTGGAATGCAATGATATTTATAGATACTTTTTCCCGTCATAAACCTAATTAATGGAAATAACCTAAAAATAAGAAAAAAAATCTCAAAGAAAAGACTATTTTAACAGCATTTTCAGTTTTGGTACCTAAACCTACCTACTTTTTTCATGGTATGTACTTCTTTTATGACCACCATTTTTCTTGACATTTCAAGCATAAATGTTTTTGTCCCCGTATATTGAAAAATTGGCAGTTTGTATTCTAAATTCAAATCATATGTACCTATACGCTCTAAAAATATCCTAATTCGCATCGAATTTTTTTCCTAAATGTCTAATGCAAAAAGTATAAGAAAAATAGAAGAACTAACAATCTAGGTCTTTTCTTTCTAACTCTCTTGCCTTGCCACAAATCCGTACCAGTTCGGCCACTTTATTTAAATCACATTGAATCGATCAACACCCGATTTTTTTAACATCGGTCGATAATCGGTCAGGTTATAGGTATACCTAAAAAAAAAATGAAACAATCAAAACAGGAAAAACAAAATAAAATACCAAAAATCAAAAACACATTTTAACCATGTGTTAGGCCCCGAGACTGCGACTACTGCTGCGCTCATTAAAAAAGGCAATACCACACCAAGTCGCAAGACATTGCTGAGCCACAAGAAAAATATACACAAAACACCGACAGCCTTTTTTTTGTTTCAGCACAACCCAACAATTTATGTCTTCTCTTAAAAAAAATCATAAAAATAAAAAAAAAAAAAAAAACACGAAAAGGTGAAGAACGGAAAAAGTATATCTCCGCACCAACTTTAATGCTTAAGTATCTTAAAGTCTGCCTGTAGTTTGGTCGTATCTATTTGTATATCGACAATTTTCTACCTACACACTGTACTTTGCATAAATAAACCCAACCGCCATCACCGTCCGTCCTCAGTTTGTTGCTGCTTCTATATTGATCTGGCAATGGGGAGCTATACGGTATACCGAAAGCTACTCTCGAATCTACACATTGCCATCGATACAAAAACACTGCCGCCACTTCGCCGCCGCACCGTCGCTGCCGCCGTCACTGCTGCCGGCTTGCCATGCCGCTCTTTCCATATAAAGTGGCAACTCCATTAAATCAGTTTAGGAGTCGCGATCGCAGACTTATGTCGCCAGTAAATGTCTCTAACCGCCTCTTCCTTGGTCATACCCCCACAACCGCATCCGACATGATGGGAGTCCACTGGCAGCAAGTGACTCTACAAAAATGTTTGCGATCGTTGCTCAGTCCGCCATCACACATATATGCAACGATCAACATGTCGCCATTGATATTACACTACTTAATTGTTACTCACTTCCCCCGGCCCTGTTGAAGCCCCAACAAAACCAATAAACGGAAAAGGGCCGAAGGGGATGGGGATAATCAAACGTGATAGGGGTACACTGTGTACAAACAAACAGATCGCGCGTGTGTGATCGTGCTGGTGATGAGTTGCTGCAATCTAACTCCCTCCTCAAGGCCCTCGACCACAAACAGGCGGCCGATGTCTAAGCGGTGCGCCTTGTGAACATGTTTTGATCTTTGTAAGTTTGTTTATTAGCGGTTATCACTATTATACGCATATAGATGTGCATATACATACATAGTATACTTATAGATTCTTGTATAGCTGAAAAACGAGTGATTGATATTTTATTGTTTTTTCTTATTATCACGTATGGTATAGGTTATCGATTGACATTTTTATACGCAGACGCATGTGTTTGTAGAAATGCGTCAGAGACCGATCGATAGAGAGAGAGTGAGGAGTGATATTTGTTCAAACAAATCAGGCATACTCGTACAGTGGTGTCAGGAAAATTCACAAAATCATTTTATGATTTTATTCTTTAATTTTTTTTTTTTATTCATTCAGTTGGATTTCTGAAAAACCACTTGTTTTCAAGTGGTTCATACCTAACAAAAATAGCCCATAGCTAAAACCGATTTTCTTTTAAGCTAAAACTTAAAGGTAGGTATACCTTCTTAGATGGCCCTCAATTTCTAAAGAATTTTTGTCATTAAAAGACCAGAAAACAATAAACCAGACAATTAGTCGCCTATACCTACGTTAATGACTCTCATAAAGAAATTGCTGTTGCTGCAGGTAGAGGTATAGAAGAAAATCAAGGATTACCGAAGGCAAAGAATGACTTGCAGCCGAAAAGGTCAAAATGCAAATAAATAACAAAACCAGTGATTGAAAAAATCAGGGGATTTCCAAGAGATGAAACAATTAAGAGTTCATTATGTGTTTACTTTAAGAGTGAGAGAGAGGGAGAAATGGAGTAAGGGATTGCACTTGCTCAACTCGAAGTGGTAGGTATTTTGTGTTTTGTGATCGGATATCGGAATGTACCTGTAGTAGGTATAAGCTATGAGATTAAAAACAGATTTAATTGGATTTTTTTTTTATTTTAACGCGATTATAACAAATTGTATTGATTTATTCAAAATTAGTAAAATATATTTGATATCGAATTAAGAGGAATTCAACTGAATCATTCGTAAAAAAAACAAGCTAATTTCATTGTTACGGGAGTACTTTGTGGGAACTCTAATTTAAGCGATAAACTTATGTAGTAATACACATAATCGATGCCAACTACAGAACTTGCCATTGCTATCTTTCTATTTTTCTTTTTGGAATGGACCTGTTTAAAGTCGCCATATTGGAAAACGCAAATCATTTTATTTCTCCAAAACTATACTGGCGCAAAATTTTAAACAGCCTGATGTTAAGGTATTGACATGATACAACTTAACAGTTTTCTAACTTTAAAGCTCTTTACTAAAATGTTCTTAGTTTTAAATATTTTTTAACTAGTATCATACTAAACCAATTTCCTCAATAAAATCCAGCTAAACACGCCTAAAAAAGTGACAGATCAAACCATTTTTACATTTTAATTGTCAAAGTGACATTTGTACTTAGTATGATACTAAAAAGATAAAACATCCATTTGGATAAATTAACTTTAGTAAAATGTTAACTTGTTTAAAATCTGGAAGATCCTCTTTTTAAACTAGCATCATACTGAAAATGCTTTAACATCATACTAAATCGTCTAAAATGTTGCCCCATTTTTTTAAGAGGGTGAATTGAACGGGAAATATTTGCGAGGTTGAAGATGTTGTATGTAAAATTGCGGATCGTAACATTTTCAAAATGTTGGTATATTTGTTAAATACATTTAGTTCAAGCAAGTTTAAGCAAGAAATATTCAAAAAACACTTTCGAATTTTTGGCTCCAACGCGGAAGGCCTCTTAATTTGTTGTTTTATTCAAAATATTCAACTCATTTATTATGTCCATCACTTTATGGGAAATATCATAATAAGCTGTCATAAAAGAAATGCATTTTTGGTAATTAAATACCTATAATAAAAAATATCTGATTAACTATATAAAGTGATTATGGTCTATGGAGAATAATATAACATACGAAATTCAAGATAGCTGCACCCATGAAAGTTATATTACCTTATTACGTGCTTCATTTGATTTTCCAGATACTTAAATAAAATACTTAGATACTAAAACAGCTATACAATGTGAAGCAGAAAGAAATACAAATTTACAGTGGGGCTTAAAAGCGTTAAAACATTTATTCTGAGAAAAAAGTTCAAAATTCTTCAGTTTACCTTTGGGTTCAATATCGTGTTAAAGATTGAGGAAACAAAATGACAAGGAAACAATAGAAGCGATAGTTTCTTGCCTTTGATTTAGCGTTTTCACAAAATGGCACTAAAATTGCCAATATGGGTGACAAACGTTCAATTTCGCAGTTCAAACTCTTCTGAATAAGTGACACTTAAGTCTTCCATATTGGTCACTTAAGTCTCACTAACTCAGTATTAAAGTCAAAGTAAGTTCGACTTAAGTGGCCAATATGGAAGACTAAGGTTCGGTTTCACAGTGCAAACTTACCAGAATAAGTGACACTTAAGTCTCCCATATTGGACAATTAGGTGCCACTTACAAAGTTTTTGAAGTCTAAGTAAGTGGCACTTAAGTGGCCAATATGAAAGACTTAGGGCCAGTTCACAGAAAGTGAGCCTTAAGTTGCAAATATTGTTTAGGTGTGGAAAATTTAAGTGTCACTTATTCGGGTGAGTATGTACTGTGAAACCAGGCCTTGTCTTCCATAATTGCCACTTAAGTCGAGCTTACTTTGACTGTGATACTGAGAAAGTGAGACTTAAGTGGCCAATATGGAAGACTTGAGTGTCACTTATTAAGAAGAAACTGGTTTTAAGGTCCGATTTCACAGTGTAAATTCACCTGAATAACTTAAGTCTCCTATATTGGCGACTTAAGTGTCTTTTTACTCAGACAGTTAGATAAACAGCGTTTATAGTGCCAATATAAGAAACTTAATTGCCTTTTTATTCAGTCAGCACTGTGAAACTGGAAAAATCAAGAACTGGCCAAAACATTGTTTTTGAAAAAAGAGCAGAAAGATACTTACATGTACATATATCATCTTTTTTAAACCTGAATCATTGAACTCTTCTTCAATATTTCAAAAGTCCAATATCCATGGAACTCATTAAGTGGTGAATAAGAGATATCGCCCAAGCTGTTTCAATTGACTTAAGCGGCACCGTTTCGTTTCTTAAGATATTGACTGTGACTTCAAACGACACTACCTATAATTCATCGTTTAAGTTAATGTTTACTTAAGTTAAACCTTAACACGGTAGGTATACCTACAGGAAATCAAAATATAAACAATCTCAACACCAGGTGCATGTTTAGGTAATACCAAACATAAAATTAAAGTTAACATCAACGTAATCAAATCAATCAAAAACCTAAACATACCTACTTCAACATGTGCCTTGATCTGATATCAGCTACTGAATCCCCAAACTGAGTCAGATAATTTTTTTTGTATTTTACTTTTTTTTTTTTTGTGTTTCGTCAAACGAACGTGTGCTCATCAGCTGCCTTTGTTGCAGTCGTCGTCGTCACAAAAATATCATTCGATAAAATAAACAAGCAAATAAAATGTATGTAAAAAAAATAATATTATCTTTATACCTTTTCTCTTGTTTCAAGGCCTTGAACTCTTTTCCCCTTGCCCTTAATTTTTATGAACCAGAATGAATAGAAAAGTGCACCACATGTGTGATGTTTATATGCCGGGGTGAATAATACCTCTTATGAGCCAATTGAGGTATTTTCTTTAAACTCTTCGACTTCGACAAAAAACCAAATGGCGTAGTTCACCCATAATGCCGTTTGTTAAAGTGTACATTATAATTTGGTTCATCGCTACGCTAAATAAAGTATCTAAATTTAGATAATTTTCTCTCTCCGATTACACCAATGGTAGGTAGTCCGAATTATATACCTACATACATAGTTTACTTAGTATGGGAAATAAGTTCAAGCTAAAAATGTCAAGGCTATGCTCTGATTGCTGACACATACAAAATGTATCTATAAGAAGCATGTTTTTCCTGTAGATATTCGTTCATACTTTTTCATAATACAGTCAGACCCGCTTAAGTGAAACCCACTTCATTGAAAAACCCGCTTAAGTAAACAACATAGCTAAACCCCGTGCATTTTTCGACAAATTTCCCGCAAATAACTCTGCTTTACTGTAACCCGCTTAAGTGAAAAACCCGGATATCTGAAAAAAATATTTCCTTGAAATTTTATATTTTTATAGCAAAAGACTCGTTTAAGTGAAAAAAAAAAAATGGACAAATTTACAAAAACAAACAGAAAAAAAGTAATGAGCGTCTTATTCTTATTCTCATTCTTCTTGTTCACATTCAGGTTCAAAATCCTCTGAAGTGAAACTTTTTTCAGTTATCCGAGGTCCGCTTGAGTGAAAAACCCGGTTAAGTGAAATAATAATTAGGATTTTTTGTCGTTTCACCTAGCGGGTTTGACTGTATTCACTCATTTCATTGCTACGAGTGCATGAATCATAAAAAAAAAATTACTGGGGGATTCAAATTACAATGATATATGAGAGATAAGATTGACATTTTAGCGAAGATACTTTATGACAACACGACCGACGACGGAGGCATATACAAGTTTCAATTTTATTTTATTTTGCATTTATTTGATTAGTGTACTTATTTTACTGTGCGGCATAATCCAGTGGTGGAATTTTCGTAAACAAATTAGGCAAGTTAATGTCTCTGGGGCCCACAATTCCTTATATGTACTTAACTAATTTTATGTTCGGAGATCTAGGGGTAGACGTAAGATTTCTTCAAAGCTATTAGCACAAATACACGATGAACATGGGATAGGTTAGGTACCTTAACTGTTTTAACTGAAAATGACGTACCTATCTACATTTTTTTATGAGTATGTATAGGAGTTTGTTTTCCAAACTTTTAATACATACATATGTAGTTATAAAATTATTTTTAATAAAAAAAAAATACCCTTGGTAGATTGCCCTTGTGGCACCTACCGAACATGGATTACATGTCTTATGTGCTATAACGTGAATTAACGATATGGGAAATACGCGTAGGGATGTCCTTTTTCAAACCCTTTCGAAAGAGATATCGATGACGTCAGTGGCACTTATGTATCCGAAGAAATTGAGTCAAATTAATTTGAGTACTCCTATATTTTGCTGCAATTTACCCCAAACGCGATGACTCATCACATGAAACTATGAGGCGATAGCTATAAAACAATTCCTCTATAATCTTTGCGCAATCTTTATCTATCGATTGGTATATTTAGGATGTCTGTAGTGCAAACAGTCACTTAGCAGTAGGGCGCGAGCGGTACATGTTTTCGTGACGGTCCTCATTTCGCTCTACATCACACCCAACCGTCCGAGAAAGACATGTAATCCATGTCAAAAAGCATGTGTTTCGATTAGTTAACTGATCAAAAATCGATATGCAGCTTTAGTTGCCGCAATAAAAACTATCCCAAGGATTTCAAAATTCGCCTGAACTGAAAAAATCGACAAATGAAAGATACGTCAATTTCAGTTAACACGGCAGTATACATTGTTTAATGCCAATCTAAGGTAAATGGTTATGAGGTTTTCGTGAAAAGTGAAACTTCTAAGATTTGAACCGCTTAAGGTCCCCTGTAAGTTCTATCCAACCCTGGTCGTACAGTACGAGTACCTACTACGTATGAGATTGATAAACGATGATTAATTGAATAATCATAAGTCGTTTTATTTTTAAGACGAGTAAAATGAAAAGAAAGAGATAGAAAAGGGAAGGAGGTGGAGAAAAAGAATATGACCAAAAAAGTGATCGAGTTTATAAAGTGTTTTGTTTCAAAAAAAAAAATAAATAAAAATGCTGACATTTAAGCGTTCACTTCAGAATCAACAATCTATGTATATGTATATTCTTACTTCAAATTCAAACTCACCACAGTTTTTAAAAAAAGCCCTTCACCCCTCTTTCTCAACTAACTCACATCTTACTTTGTTTTAATATTCTTAACTTAAAAGCTTATCAGTTCAATATATGTACGTAATTTATTTATTTTGTTTTTAACCTCTGAAATTGAGTTGTTGTTTGCTTTTGTTATTATCTGTTTTGCTTACTTAAATTTATTATTTGTTTATTTGCGACGTTGTCAAGTTTGACAGTTCTTCAATAAATTGACGGAAAGTAGGTATAGGGATGACATCGGGAAAAAAAATGTGTGGTAGAAAAAAATAAAGCCATGTGATCATAAATTGCGATTTGTTTGTTTGTTTTTTTTTTTAGATCAGCAAAATAAAAAATCAATAGAACTTATACCTATGTATACATACATTATATGTTTAAAGTGAAAAATGATTACTTATTATGTCAGTGAGTAAGAAACTTGATATTACAAAAGCCATAAAATTATTATTAAATCTTTTTTTTTCTAACGAAGATTGACTGGAATTATAGGTTGCTTTGTATAGGTATATATGTATGTAGGTATTGAGGAACTGTTTCAGTGGAATATGATATACATATGTACATATTTTTGTTTTTTGAGTTTTAACTTGAAAACTAGGTCAAGATCGAATTCCGCAAGGTTATTCGACTCATATTTTTTGAAGGAAAAAAAAAAACTGTATGAAAATTACTAAAAAGATTGACAAAAAATTATGTTTTTCAAAAGAAATTATCAATTGAACATGATAACACACAATACTGTACTTAAAGTAAGCACAGTAGGCATTTTTCCTAAAGTCCCCTAATCAATGAGTTGCTCTAATTTAAGTTTGAGTGGGTGGAAAAAATAGAGTATGTAGCCTGCTTAACTAACAGTTGTCTTCGAGCCCTACTCTGACATCTATAAACCGCAACTTTAACTGGGCGATGCGATGGAATTTCTTCAGATAATTAAAACTTTATTCTACTTGCTTAGTGGGTGCACTTTCATAATGCCCAAATCAATTTAAACGCAACAATAAACGACTGATACTCGGCCAAAGTTTGAAACCTATCATAAGAGGAGTTGAACGCTTTAGGAAATGCTCCGAATATTTTATCTTTACTCACTAATTAATGTCATTAGAATCTTAAGACTTAAAATTCAAAAAATTTTTCTTTATTCTTAATTTAGTAGACTTAAAATTAATATTGTTAAATCTTCATGAAACTAACTTTTACCCGTATTCCACTGGACGCCCTCATTCGAGAAATGATTTTTTTCATCGTTTGACACAAATCAAACACAATTTTCATTTCGAAAAGATTTGTCAAAGAATCTGATTATTAATATTTATGTGCAGTGAAAAAATCACATATAGATTTATTTAAGCGAAACAAGATTAATAGCCTTTTCACACTAAAACAGGTAACACAGTAAAAAGCTTACAAAAACTCAAAAACTGTTCAAACAGAGCATTTACAAGTTTTTGTTTAATATTTCAATTGTTTTGAAATCAACTTTAAACTGATTGTTTGAAAATAATAGACCTAGGGCCGTGATACTTTGAAAAGCCACAGCGTCAAAGTTAAAATAAAAACAAACCACAAAAACTCGTAAAAGAAAAACTTATAAAGTGAATACAATGAAGTTTAATTTCTTAAACATGTTTTGATAGTTTAAAACAGCAGTTCTATAAAGAAATTTTAAAGCCTTCTTATAAGGTCAGTTTTTCAGTGCGAGATTAAAGTTTAACCTGAGTTAAGTCAATTTGTTACTTAGGCCGTGTGCGAATTAAACGCTCATTCTAATCAGTTCGAAGAGAGTGCTTTTACCCTGGGTCTGTTATAAAGAACGCTTAGGGTTCGCATTCTGTTGCAAGTAGCAGCAGATCAAAAACACAAGACGCAAAAAACTCTGGCTGCTTGTGGTGGTCACGATGAGCTGGCAACTTTATTTAATTATTTAATACTTGTTATCATTGCTGCAATTAGCAAATGTTATTCATCAGATGAATAAAGGGTATCAATCCATTCATCTTTGAGATGTAATGACCTTTTGTTTGGAGACTTTTCATTCAGAACGATGTGTGATTCTAAGAATTTCATTTTAACCACCAGATCCGGGGTTCTATTTTGCGTCAATTCAAACTCGTAGCGCAAAAGAAGTTGTATGCAAGAGAACAAACAATGTTCTACTTCTACTTCTGGCTTCTATTTCTATGCAAGAAAGGATCCAGTAGTCTTCATTGTGGCTCTAGAAACAAGATTATACAAATTGGCGTTGAAGTTTTTCTTAATATTTTAGAGTGAAATCATTTAATTATATTTTGACTTATCTATTAATGCATCTTCATTGAATATGTTCTTTTTATGCACATGAAAACAAACAAAACCTTTCGTGGGTGCTGGTAAACGTCAAAATTTAATCTAGCAGCACAAATTTAACGTGCCCCCGGACCATGTTAAATTTTGACGTCTTATATTCACCTCAATAGTGTCAAAATTTAATTTTGGGATCTAAAATTTAATCCAATTCACACACGGCCTTAACTCTGGATTTACTGAACTGATTAATTTGATGTTTTACCCTTCCAGTTTCTTATGTCGATCTGCATGCATTCTCTACCGAAAAAGTGTACCTTTATGTCTAGCGTTAAACTAACTCATGTTTAATTCACAACTGAAAAACTGTTTCTTAGAGCCATTTTAAGAATATCTAATACAATTGGTCACTTCCTTAAGCTAGCTCTTGTATATATTATGTATAGTAGGGTGTTAACACTTACACGTTTTGTCCACATTTGTTCGTGTAGTAACTAGTAAGGCAACAAATATGAGCATTGAAATTCTTGCTATTTATTTCAACTGGTAAGTGAATTGACTCGCGTAGCTGGTAGGGCGCGTATTCTTGCGTCGAGTTGTGCAGTGTTCGAGCATAGTAAATTTAAATTCTCTTGACAGCATCACGTCAGCTTTTATTTTGATGTTTGATTAAGCACTGAATGTTGCAAAAGATGTGTGTGTTTTTGTTTAATTCAGCTCGAATTAAATGTGGATTATAAAAAAATAAAAAAAAATATATTCTATCGTTTTTTTAAATTATATTGCCCTTAAAAGTGTCCTAAAGCTATTACATTTTTGTCAACAAATTGACTGGATGATAAAATGCTGTTTATTCACAATCAATTACAAAAACAGTAGATTAAGAACACAAAATCAATGGAAAACGGTCCATCTATTTCACCTGTTTACACAAAAAAATCCAATCAAAGATAAACCGAAATAAAAAATACCTAAAGGTATTTCCCCAAATACTATACAGCTAAAAAAAATATTGTTCTTCTTCTATTTTTATTTTAAACTTTTAAAAAACAAAAAACGTATCAAATAATGTCAGCCTCAAGCTTGCGCATTATTTTTATTTCACCAAAGTAAAGCCAACACTTGGTTCACTCCCCTCCCCTCATCATCAGACGAGACCAGCGATTCTAACCGATAAAATGACGAAGTCAACTTAAAAGGCAAAAAAGAAAATCTGATCAAACCGCAATAACATACATAAATAAAAAAAAAAAAAAAACAAATCACCCACTCTTACTCACAAACAAAATAACGTGTTTTTCTATTCAAGCAATCACGTTCTTGCATCATCCAGTAGCAGCAACAGCAACAAGCCGCAGCTGTGATGGCTGTGTCCAAAGCCAAATGTCAGCTGAGTGCTCGAATAAAAAGTGTGGGGAATTCTAACTGATTGAGTCACCGCCAATTTTATACTCTCATTGGACGCAAGTTTTTGTAAATGATAAACAAATAAACTAAGAGAGAGATAGATGGTGAGAGAGAAAAGATGAAAGAACGAGGCAGGTTTAAATATTTATTTATCTTGCCATTTTATATGAAACATCAACATTTTCTCACCTCACCTTCAGCTAAACTGGCACCTCATTCTACTATTACTGTTGATTCACACCACGCAACACAACTCGCGATCCATTTGCTGCTGCAGCGAAGCTCCCTGTGCAGCTAGCTATATGACGGCTTCATTATCACGTCTCTACGCCCTCTGTAAAAAAGCCCACTACTCACTAACAGCACGAATAAAGCCTTTTTTCCATTTTAAATTTATATCCACCATGGTACTGGGATAGTGTTGTATTGTGATGTGATTGCGGCATGAATGACGATGACGCCAAGTAACAACCCAATTGCTTTTCAAGGTAATTCGAGAGGAAAATAAATAGCAGTTAATGCTCATTAATGTTAGCGAACAGTGTTTGTTATCGTATCACGTTCTTTGGGGGTATTCCACACGAGTAGTCCCACAAGCTCTCACACGTCTTACCACACCAGCCATTTGGGTTTGTGGTGTTTTCTGTTTTCGGACTGTCAAAGATGGTGGAGTGCGATGTGATGCGATGACACAACTGCTAAGGAACTTGTTTATGTGCAACTTTTGAATTATAAGTCATTAGGGGCGCGTGATTTTATTGCTGTGCTAAGTACTCGTTGAAAAACAGATTCGACAACTTTTTTTTTATTCAGTTGGATTTTTTTTAATGTCTTTCTTCAACTGAATTTGAAAACTAATTTAGCTGAACTAATTACATGCAAAATAATTGAATTCCATCATCCGGGTTGGGTGCTGAATTGCTGATAGCACATGTAGTAAGCACTACAGGCATACACAACTCAAACTGTCAGATCAGGCAGAAAGCAAGTTGATTTGACAGGCTGTGTCAAGTTGACAGTATTATATGTTTTCAAGTATGTTCCTTATATGTATGTGTGTCAAATAAAGTACGTGTGGCAATTTAAGCGAAATAATGAATCTCACTTGTGGTGTTTTCTAGTGACGTTGACATTTTTACGCTTTGCTTTTTATTAGATTCACCATCAACTTAAACGGATTGACACTCCACCTCATGCGAAGAGAATTTGAACTTGTTTGGATGTTGGACTGATGAAGTGTCACACCATTATGGGCCTAAGCTTGTATCATGATTGTGTCTAATGACAATGCCGGGCCGTGCAATATGTACTATACAAGTACATAGTATTTTGGGAAAATTTTATGTGTCGTTGCCTATGACTTTGTGATGGCTGAAAAGTGAAAAGTTAAATGGAGTTTGTGCGGTGGTAAAAGTGCCGATGGTAATGAGAAATTTCGATTTCGTTTGTTGGTTTTGTTTTGCTGCCGTCATCATCACGTTCATCAATGTTTGGGTGACACTTTGTAATTAAGTTTCAGGTCCATTGCAGCTCAAAAAAAAATTTAATTCGCTTGTGTGGTTCTCAAAATTGCATCCAAAAAGAACTGGTTTCGAACTATGTACCTACTTCTGTTGTGTAGACTTTTTGTGTCCTTCGGACAGTGATGGCAATTAAAATAAAAGCCTCAATTTAGGGTTAATTTACATTTTTTTGCTATAGCATAAAAAGTATCAATCACTTGACATTAGTGATTAAATAAATCTACAAAAATTACAACAAAATTGAATTTTGGTATTGAGCGAGCCTAATGATACATGTACATCAAAAATACAAGTTTTCCTTACAAACCAGTGGCGATTCAGAGATAAACCAAACACACAAATCTTTCGAAACATTCAGCGCTAAACAAAATGTCGAAACAAAAACCGAATGGATGCTGTCAAGAGAAATTGAATTCACTATGCTTAACACAATAGAAGCAACGACGCTGCAGGGCCTCGCGTACTTACTTTTACGGAGTCAGTTTTGCTAACGAATTAAATTAAAAATCTAGGATTTCAGTGTCTTGCCTTACGAGACGAACAAATGTGGCCAAAGGTGGTAAAACGAATGTGAGATAGACCGATCTGATTCGAAAATAATTGAAATGTTAAACAGAAACGGGTTAATGCTAGGTTTAAAGGGTTTTAGTAGTTTTGTAAACTTTTAGCTGAAAACCTGGTTTTGGGTTTTGGTTCAATACGATATTTGACGTTTATCAATGAAATTGATTTTCAACTGTCATTTTTTTGATAATCTATCAACCCAATTCTAAATATTCCCCGGGAGACGCATTCTTTCGGGAGTAAAATACTCCGATTCGGAACTCCCCGGTTGAATTTTTTTTACCCTCGATAGTGTGAATGAGAGTTCTGAATGATACAAACAGCTTTTTTCAGTATTGGACATATAAATCAAATTGTAGAAGAAAAATAATTTATTCCCTGGGAAACATTTCCCCGGGAATTTTCATTTAGAATTGGGCTGTATAAGTATTAGGTAGACTTCTTTTCTTTTTCATTTGAAATCTAACATTGCGGTACTTGTTCAGGTACAAACACAGCTTGCAAACCAGGAAAGAGTGCCCAGCCCATGTACCAAGAAGAGTAAATGGGTCGGAAAAATACATCTACCTAGGTACTTATTTGTATTTTATCGAAAAATAAAGATGTCTCACATGGGTAATATAATTTCGCTTGTAAATATAAATAAGTTTTGTAGAAGCAACTGAACTGATTCTTTGAACTTCAAATTACCAAATTTTTTCCTTTTATTTTCTTAATAATATTTAATTTCATGACTCAAAATCTTGTACTGTATTACGTATTCCATTAAGTTAAGAAACGGCTTTCTATATATAAAAGCAACAAGTCAATTGCAATCTCTGAGAACGCTTATCAAATCTAAGTTCACGATAATAAATACTAAATTAATAAAATAATTATTATACCTATTTTTATAATTTATTTTGTATTTTATTTAATTTTTGTGTTCAAGCTTATCAGCTGTTGAAAATTATTTACTCAAGCTTAGTGGGTTGATTGAACAAAAAAAAAAAAAAAAACAACATACAAATCAAAGTAATACATTTTATTTGTTGGCACATTTCAAAAACCAAACAGCCCCTACACCTACCCTGGCACATTTTGTTGTTATAACAATTTGACGTAAGCAAAGCACACATTATAAGAATATAATATGTACATATGTTTTATATTTTATTTTTAATTATCATTTTCCGGTAGACAAATCGGAATTTTTCGTCATTCTGCAAAAAAAAAAATAACGAAAAAAAAAATGTTTCAAGTTTCCAAGGTTAATTAGCGGTTGTTTGTTGTGAAATATGTTAGCTGGGTAGTAAGGTGATATAGGTAAACGAAAAGGATCTAGGTATAGGTAGATATTTAGTTAGTTTTGTTTAGGTTAAATGATTACAGATGACATAATAAAGGAAATGCCAACACGTTTTATTTATTTGACGAGGGAAATTCATATTAAATATACCTACCTACATAATGTTTAATGGAATTTGTTAAGTATGACCAGACCATTAAGTATTGAACATTTAACTTTTCTTAAAATACATTTATTGCCGTTTTATCTAGAAATGACGTTTGCCTAAACTTTTGGCATTTTTTTTTGTTTTTGAATGTTTTACTTTTTTTATATTTTGAAGATTTGATAAGTAAAGAAAATTAATATTTTTTTTTTAATTTATTTACATTTAATACATTAAACCTAGTTTTAAGAAGTTACATAATTTTTTGAGAAAATTGCAAATAACCAACTCTACTTTTCGCCGATTTTTCCGAAGCCAAAAATGTCCTTAATGACCTCGCGATACTAAAGTAGACTTGGTTATTTGTAATTTTTTTCAAAAACTAGAAGACATTTAAACATCTAGTTTTTAGTGTATGATTAGAAATTAATAGTAGCATTGAATGTTAAAAACAAAAATAGTACTTAATAACGTAAACTTTTGAAAAAAAAAAATAGTTTTAACACAATTTTTTGATTATTTTTCAAAATTTTCAGTTTGAAAATAGTTTTTTCAAAAACTATTCTCTAAAATAATTTGAAATAAAAACAATATAAAAGAACAGACTTCCAGCTTTAAAAAAAGTATAACATGACATTGTAAGTGTCTTTTAATGATCTATTTTCTATTTCCAGTCGATTGTTTAGAATATTGCCCCTCCCGCCTAAACGGGGGGGAATAGACCCCCCCTATACACAATTTTTTTTTTTGACTCAACCTATACGATTTAGGTTTTTTTTTCAACACATTCAAATCATCCTGTATATGTATGTGCATTCTCCATTTGTATAGAAAACTGTAAGCTTTAACTCTACCGATTGAATTATTTCGAAATTTTTCTTTTTTGTAGGAAATTTTCCAAGCTACAAATTTGTCACCAACATTTTTTCTGTACAAGGTACCGTTAGGGAGATATTGCTGAAAAACTATTTTGGGGGGCCTTTAACCCCCCATAAAATTGTTAGCGGCTCTCCTGTCGATAGGGTCTTTTTACAGTTTCTTAAGAACACCATCAGCACGATGTATTCCAAAATCCAGCTTTCCGGCGATTTTAACGAAGTCAAATGTCTAATATGATTGGACTACAAACCATTGATGTGTTGTGTATGGGCTGGTGTGTGCACCAAAATAGGTCTTTGTTTACTCCGTATATCTTTTTTTTTTTTTTAATAATTAAGAATAAAACTCACAGAACACAGACGAAATGTCGTAATGTAGGTACTATAAGAAACGAATACATACGCGTTATCATCTGCTTATACAAAAAAAGGGGGTGGGTTCGTTTAATAATAGGGGAAATGTTCATATAGAAACAGTAGAGACGTTAGCCGATCATAGTGGCCATTTATCTGGGTGTCTACTTTTATTTATATTTATTCAATGAACAAACCATCAAACAGAGTATATACACTATCAGTCGTGAGCAAAACTGTCATACGTGATCGATAATGTGTACCTCGTTTAAGGTAGCAACGATCGAGCCAAAAATAAAGTTTCCATGTCATGATGACAGCTAAGAGTGGTAAGGGGTCTGTTCGTTGAGTTGAGGTTATAGTTCTCTCATGTATTTATCAAGCGGCTATCAATAATTGTACTCCCCTGGTTTGTAAAGTTTACTGACGGTGTGAAATATTTGTTTTTATGCTATGACCACTAACGAAATTTGAAAAGTTATTTGTTAATTGATTTTTTATTATTAACCGTCTTTTCTGTGACGTTGCGTTGTGACGTTTTACTTCTTTCAAACGTTCGTAAGAGAATTCATTCCTTTGATTTTGATTTGATTCCTTTTTTGGATATAACTTTTTTGTTTTCAATTTTATGATAAAAAGTGCGTTGACATAAAATGTCGAGAAATAAATTCTCTACACAAATATGCTGAAATTATTTTGTGAGATGAAAGGGTAAAATTTATAGTTTTTTTGGATATTTCTCAAAAACTAACAGATTTTTGGAAGAAATATGAAAAAAAAGGGATCACCCTATACAATAGGGTTTAATTGTTGCCTTGACATTACTCCAAAAAAAAAAACTGATATGTTACCTTCTTTTTGAGAAATTCTTTAAAAAAAATCCAGCTTAATCTAATCATTAAGCTTGTTGGATATAGTTCACATTTGATTTTTTTTTCACCAAGTGAGTCCAAGTGAGATCGCGGGGATCAAACGTCAATTTTTTTGTAAAGGCCATTCAAACTATGTACCTACATATTTTAAATTAAAAAATTGAATTTTTCAAATTTTATCAGAAAGTCAGAAGCAGTAGCAGGCGTATATTAAAGATGGTCAAGTCGCCAAAACAAAACTTTCAACTAAATTCAGCTGTGTTATTTTCGAAGGTTTTGGCTTTTTTGTCATATTTTTTGGGCCCAAAGTTTTTTCAGCAGAATTTATGACAGAATATGTTCTACGGTTGATCATCGTATTTCCCTAATAGAGTGATCTCACAATTGTCGCATTTTCGCTTGGACGTTCAGAGAACTTCATGGGCCCAAGGCACTATTTTTCACACCTTCTTCTCCAATCCAAAAGTTTTTAAATAGAGCAGTCTAAGAATCCAAAAAATCCAATCGAAAATGATTTAGTTTGGACGCCAAAACCCAGTAATTAATAAAAACAACCAAAACAACAATTTAAAATGAAATGGATTCACAAATACGACTGGGTGTTCACTAAGGAAACATTTTTTTGCAGTCATATGTATAAAATAAAAAAATCGACATACTTTTAGGAAAAATGGAACTAGCAAGGAGTTCAGATACAGTAGACAATAACAGTACACCACAGTACACATACACTGATCTCAGTGACCTGCTGTCACAACTTTAAAAACAAAATACAAGTGTTTCATCTCAGAGACCCATACTGTCACAATTTACAATGAAATGTGTTCTGGGCTAATCAAATAGCCTAGATTTTGCCCGACAATGCCTTTTGCAAGCATATTTTCCCGAATTCTAAAAACTATTGATAAGCAAACTAAAGCGGGTATTGCAAAGTATGCAATCACTAAATTGATAAGGGGAAGTTTCAAATTCTTATATTCATGAAAAGAAAAATTGCGAAAGGCACTTAATTAAAAGTGAAAACTTAATAGCAAAAATATTGACGTGTCGATAAAACAGACAATAATTATAATTTACAAATAATTAAAAGTTGTTATTTCAAGATTACAAAATTAATTAAAATCATAAATCGCTTAAATGATTAATTTTTTTATTGTTACCCTAAATCACATTTAAAAATATTGTTTTTTTATTTATTCTATTAATAATTCTATTCGTAAAGTGTATAATAAATTTAATTTAATAGCGTTAATTCGTCCTACATTTTTTTTTTTTTTCTCACGCCTTCGCATAAGGTATAGAAAGAACAAAATTGATGCTGATTCAACACGTAAACAAAACAAAAAATTATAAATAATAAAGCTAGAAGTTGAAAATTCATTCACTTTCTGAAAATATAAACATATGATACAAACCAACCTAACCGACCCCTACTTAAATACATAAGAAAATTATTATTATTTTCTCAATGAGCTCACCTTTTAATTTTTCTCTTTTTTCAGCAGATTGCGCATTTTCTAATGCCAATTTCCGGGCGTTTGAGGTTTCTGTAAAGGAAATGCCATAAGAACAAAAATTAGAATTCCGCATTGAAAAATATTAAAATGTTTTTTTTTTTTTTTTTTTTTAAGTTTATAAATAAATTTAAAGAATTTTTATTTTCAATATCAAAGAAATGAAAATTTATTAATATGAGAAAAGCTACAGGGTTATTTTCGTATTTTCTGCTTTTTTTTTTGTTGTTGAAAATTTTTTTTTGGATTGCCTACACAAAGTGTGTGTGTCTGATGGGAGACTTTTAATTGATTTATCTTTTTTTTTTTTTTTTAATTTTGATCGAAATATGTACATTTTAAGAATTTCTTTTAAAAGGGAAACATAATTAGAATATGCATAACATGCATTTTTTTGTTCAAAACAATTGATAAAAGTACAAGCGGTTCGAATTAATGGAAATAATGTTTTTAACTCTTCACTACATGTCAGGTATGTTATCATACAAAAATCCTTTTTCAAAAATTTTTTTCAATAGAATTCAGATGTTTTTAATCAGTAAGTTGCAGATTGACAAACTTTTGATATGTAAATATACAGAGAGGTCAAGACGACAAAAGACGATATTTATTTCAATTACCCTATTTATTGAGGTTTATAGTAAATTTTCCTGAAACAGTGAAATCAAAAGATTTACCAAAACACTTTGATAATGAACGTCGTAAGTTTTTATCGCCCACACAAATACAAATGAAGGCTTTGAAAATCGTAATCAATTTTATTTGGACACATTAAATCCCAAATAAACCTTCTTTGACTGTGACATAAATCTGTAGAACACAAATAAAGTACATTGCGCTTCGAAGAATTCTGGCCTCAACACATTTGTAGATACTTACAGTTTTACTTATTCTATTTCATAAAAAAGTGACCAGTTTAAGATGTATAACAATTTACAAATTTTGACAACCTTACAACTGTTAAATTTTCAATTTTTTTTAAATGTCGGAAATATGCGATAATAACAAAATTGTCGGTGTCAAAAATGTTCAAAGATTTCTCGAGAATTTTCTGATTGTAATAATACCCTTAATAAAACAAAAAAATTTCAAATTAATATTCTATACAAATAACACATAATTAAATCTTTTAAAGCAATAACAATTGATCCACTTATGTCTAGGGTTTTTATTATTTTTTTTTTTTGTCAAGCGAAAGTTTTTGATATAATCTGACCACAATCTTGTTATGTGGAGTGTTGTGTGTAGAGTATGAGTTCAATGTTCAAAGAAGAACCTTAAAAACTTGTTGCATTTGATGTCAAATATGTTTGGTTTTTTGTGCATATAACTGTAAAGACTCGCTTTATAGGAGTGTTAATTTAGGCATGAGGGGTGAACCACATTTAATTTTAAAAACATTTGTAAATATGTAGTCCTAACTACAAAAAAATATGAGATTTATTTAATAAATAAGATGCTCCATAAAAAAATTAAAATACTGGTACACTCGGGCGTATACTCACTTTTTTATTTTATTGAATCTTTTTAACATAAATTATTCCCTTTTTCTTTCAATCTAAATACCTCTTGTGGGCTTTAGGTCAATGTTCTGTCTCATTCAATGTGTGACGTTTCGAGCGGGATTACACCCTTCTTCAGACAGATTATATAAAATTTTAAAGATAACGAATCGTTATTATATTGTTTATAGCAAATTCAATTTCTATTTTTAAAACGTCTTTCTTAAGATTTAAAGAAATTGAATTTGCTACAAACAACATACATAATAACGCTTCGTTATCTTTAAAATTTTATATAATCTGTCTGAAGAAGGGTGTAATCACGCCCGAAACGTCACATATAAAATATAAGAAAGAACACTGACCTAAAGCCCACAAGAGGTAATTTAGATCTTTTTAACATATTTTACTATTATTATTATTTTGCACGTTAAGTTGGTTTACGTTGATTGAAAAAGCTATTTTATTGAATTGTTTTTCTCCATTAAAAAAAAAACAAGTGATCGCGGTACTGAATTGATATTTTAATTAAAAAGTTCTCCTGTCGAGATAAGTGACAAATTAAAATCTTTTTAAAGCAGTAACTTGTCTATCTTCACAGCCGCTGCTGTAAAAAGGTATAATTTTTTTTTTTACCGATATGCGACAACCCTATCCGCAATACAAACAGGAGCATCCAAACAGTGAAGATGAAACTGATGTGTTATTTTCTTTGATTAATATTTTATGTCAAAGATGTGACGAAATTCTGTTGAGAGAAGGGCGCCGCAGATTTTAAATAGCCCAAGGCGTCAGACAATTTGAATACACCACTGTTGTTATAGGAACATTGGTGCATCCTCAATAAAATTGAAAACTATAAAAAAAAACTCAATATGGACATTTTGATTTTATCTCCGATTTTGTTCGATTGTTTGAATTTGGATTTTTTATTTTAATTTTCTTTTTTTTGCCAATGACCAGAAAAAAAAACCCAACAATGCGCAAACCGGCGAGACGGCTATATAAACCGTTGATTATTTTGAACTTGATGTTGATGGGTTTATTAGAGTTCACCACAGCGAAAAGAAGAGAGAATAGAGCGGGAATAAAATTTATTTCAGACAACAAAAAAAAAAAGAGAAAAACATTATGTTGGATTGTTGGACATCAATCTCATGAATGGACAGATCGGATTTTTTTTTCTTGGTTTTATGTAGGTATATGGTTTTATGTATATAAAATACTATCGTTCCTTCCTATGGTTTGTTCGATTGAAAAATATTTTTGTGCGAACAATGAACTGGAATTTTTTGTTATTATTTTTGTTAAATTGAAATATGTACCTAATTGATATTATGTAGATTATAATCTGAATCAGTCACTGATACCTATTTAATTTGTTGAGAAGATGGAAACTTCGTAAAATCAATATTAAATCTCTTTTTTTAGGACTGCCTAGTTCTTGGGAATTAAGTATTAAAACAATGGGTCTTGTGAATAAAAAAAAGCTAAAGCTGAAACTTGGATTTTTAAGTAAAATCTAGGTTTTGCGTGAATAAAACTAAGCTTAAGCTATTTAGTGAAAGCTATTATTTAGTAATAGCTGTTTTAAAATATCTTACGCTAGATTCCATTAGCTTTAGCTTATTTTTCTAGCTTAAACTTCAATTCGTGCTAAAAATAGTTTTAACTAGAATATTATAGTAAAAGCTACAAAAATTTCATATGTCGACACATGTGAATAAACAAAACGAAAGCTAAAAATATGAAGCTTAAACTAAAATATTCTAGCTCAAACTAAAAAGTGTATTCTTTTTTTTATTCACATAAAACAAAGCTTATGCTAGGACTGTTTAGCTTTATCTACTAGTAAAAGCTATGAGTAGCTAGCTTAAGCTTCATTCAGAAACAGCTTTTACTTTTTTTTTTATTCACAAGATCCAGCAATACAAACTTTTTAAATGAATTCCATTAATTTATAGGTATATTGCAAAAAAAAATATAAAAACAAAAAATCATAAGAAAAAGTACTACAATTAGAGCGCATTTTGATAATGATAAAAAACTGATTAGGTATCATTAGGTATATATCCACTTCTAAAGAATAAAACAATAAGCAGATTTGGGGGTTATCGCAAACAAAAATTTCCCAGGGAATGTTTCTCTCATTCAAACATTTTGGGAAGTTGAAAGATGCCTAAAAGTTTCCCTGGGAATTTGAATTTATTGGTATCGGGAGTAAAATTTCCAGGGAATTTGGCTGTCATTGCAAAATGGATTTTTGTTTGAGGGAAATTTATTCCGTGAAAGACTCACGATAGCAGAACAATTTTCGGGGTTATAAAATATTCCATGATGGGAAACAAAATTTAACGCGAGATTCCGGAAAATACTTCAGCAAGATAGGAGGCCATAATTGCGGCATCAACATTTTTCCCTTTAATGACCTACGAAGGTACCTACCTACACCAAAATGCCACCAATGGATGTTTCAAATGTATCCATAGAAAACAAAATGTCTACTGACAACATTCACAAACAGAAATACGGCCCACATGGCACGTATGCACTACGTACATACATTCATAAGTACAAAAGATCGAAAACGACAACATTTGAAAAAAAAAAAAAAAAAAACTTTGACGAGTTTCTTACATCATGTCGGCAGATCTTTTGCCTTATTTTTTGTTTTAAGTATAGATAAACAAATAAAAAATCTTTTAAACAACAACACACGTTTAACTTTTATTTTATTTATTTTGAAGAATTTATCAATACAAAAGACTGGCGCTTTTTCGAAAGAATTTTGCCTTTGTTTTATTTATTTATTTATTTGTTCTTGCATGATGATTAACACTCATCTTGAAAATTGTTTAGCTTTTTATTTTTACCAGAAATTGGTGGCGCCTCTGTTTTGTGTGGATCTTTATTAATATGCTTATAACGTATGTAGCATCATAGAACATTGTATTTGGATGAGTAATGAAATATTGTTTTGAGTTGCGGAACGAAAAAAAGAAAAACATTAAAGTGCTTTGAATGTGATTCGGACAAGGAAAACAAAAAAATGACGCATTGCAGAAAATATAAATAAATATTTTTTTTCTATTGGTACCTACAGATGATGTTTGAAAAAAAAAAAAATTTTATAAATTTAAGCAGAAATAATAGAACCGAAAAGACTGGCAACTATAAAATTCACAAATAATGGCAAAAAAAAAAACTAATCTCAAAAGGCTACCTCTTAAAAGTCCTTCCACTTTCAAGGGTTAACTAACCTTCTATGTATAACAAATGTCACTCTAAGGTCTAGTACGCTGAATCCCATACAAAAATGACAACCTAATCACAAACGAAAAATTTCGTTCTGCTTTTCGGTCTGCGGTACGCTGTTCGATGAGCGAAATCAATAATTGTAGCAGATTATTTGGGGAGATCTCTCCTCTTTTTTGGCACTGAATTAATTGCCTGTACCATTAATTGTGTGCAGAAAGGTGACATTTGGTCTCTATTCGTGTTTGTATTTTTTTTTTCATCATAACATGGCGTTCTGTGATTTGTATGCGTTTGTGTTTGTTTTTTGTTTTTACGAGCGTGTCACTTTCAAGGGGAAATTTTTCGCTGTGGTTTTCGTAAGCATTTCGTTGTTATGCGTTGGAGACCAACTAAAAATTTCGTTACGCATCAGCAGCATACTATAGGCTTTACAGTACGTTGTTCAACGAGCGAAAATGATAATTGTAGCAGATTTTTTGGAGAAATCTCCGATCTTTTTTACACTGAATTGTTTGGAAAAGTGAAATTTCAGTTTTATTCGTATTTTATATCGTAAAAAATAAATTTGATGGCACAACAGCTCATGAAGAACTAGGGCCTAGTGACTTACAACTCTCAACAATTCCTGTGTGCGTGTCTGCAGGAATGGAGGGGACCTACGGTTTATTGCCGAATCCGAACGGCTAACGAGCGGCACTTTTCTGTGACAGGAGATACTCTTGGAGGATTTGTCAATTCCTCGCAAGAGGCAGTAGCCGTTTTTTCTTTTTAAATAAATAGGTGGCGAGGCTGGGGATCGAAACCTCCGGCATGACAGTCCATCGCACTAACCATCACTCCACGGCTACTACATTCGTATTTGTATGCTCCTTCATTTATTGCAGTATGACTTTCTTTGATTTTTTTGCGTTTGGTTTTTTTGTTTCTTTCGCAATTTTGTGACACTGGGGCCGGGAACTGAGAAGACACATTTCGTAGATTTTCATGTCAGAATCCACCGTTTTAGCCAAACAAAGTTATAGATACTAGGACACAAGGTCCCAATGAAAAACATCAACTTCCAAGGTTGATCTGACTGTTAAGTCAGACTTACTCCGAAGTGAAGAAGGTCTAAATTCTAAAATGGACTAGACTTAGACACAACTCGCAGCGTAGCCAAAAAGAACTGAGCCTCTCGGCTTTATGCTCCGAAGTCTTTACCGTCATGTTACTTTACTTCCATTGCGTCGGTTTTTGTTTTTGCTAACTCACTTTCTCAGAGCTTCACTTCAAAAATATTGGCGACGAAATGAAATGTCATTTCTTTAGTGTTAGCATGAAAGATTGGGCGACAGATGAGCTAAAATAGACATAAAATAAAATCGACCAATACTTTTTTATGTTATTTCAGTTACATTTGTTACTGTTCCTTAAATATTCTATGTAAGGTGATTCTATTTCGATACCAAATTATTTTTGGCGAACTTTTACTTGTCACTTTGTCCTAAGGTACAAAGACTTCCAACGCACAACAAAGTACATACTTAGGTATACTCGTAACTGCATGTTCTAATCTTCACATCAACAGAAGAATTGGTTGATAAAATTACAATGACAACCCTAGCCAAATGTGCAATGTTCACTTCAAAGTCCGCCAAACCATTTAAGCAGATAGGTACAATCGCTTCAGTGGGAAATTCGAAGTCGTCAAGATTACGTTCACGTGCTTTGTTTTTCGTATATATCATCGCATACAGAAGCCCTAAAATACAAAATATTGCAAAAAAAATATCGATACAAGTCTCATTTATGGAGAAGCAAAAGAGTAGCTCGGTTTGGAGCAGGTTATATGTAGTTGTTTCAGGTTCCGCACTGCAATGACCAATTCTACCTATATTGCGATGGAAACACACCCCGTTTTTCTTGTGTTCAAGTCCCCCAGATACTTCTGTTCTGAATTATGATCCGTTTGACTAGCATGCAGTGGAGGAAATGACGCCAGCTTACTACGAACGGTGCTATTCTATTCGAGTCGTTTGGTCATTTTTCTACAAAATACCTAGCTTGTCCTACCAAAGATACAGTATTTTAACTAAACCATGTTCTAGGTGGCTTTGCATGGGCATTGGACATCCGCATTTGAATGGCACGAAAGGGGAAGGAGGGAGGAAGACTTAATATTGCAGAAAAACCACCACCACCTATTTTACAGTCACATTCAGAAACAGAAAAATATTAAACTTAAACACCATTGAGTGTACACACTCGAGAGTTGAGTTCATTAATCACCGCGCACTTAAAGACTTCCACAATCCGCACACACAACACCAACAGAGAGGAATAAAGAGTTTGCTGGCACGCCTTGAGAATTGCGTAATGGGGCAAGTCTACTGGCGCGCAGATAATAACAAAAAAAAAATTGAAGTAAACAAAAAAAAAAAACAAGAAAGGTAAGAATAATAGGAATGCAAAATATGGATATACCTACGTAGTAAAATAAAAGAAACACAAAAAATGGAGAAACATGATGCAAAAACCAACAACGAGGATAAGGTGGCAGCTTTAATATGGTTGAAGTAAACACCAACAGATTAAAAAAAAAAACTCGGTGGAATGGAGGCAACACCACCAGCGCCAAACTAGGTTCTATAATAAATTGTTGGTTCAGTATCTTGTTGAGCAAGGTGGTGGGCATGAATTCAGTTGAGCATATCTACCAGCTTGTTGACCATGACGCGATGATATGTGCAAATGCAAACAAGTTGTTTTAATGCATTGAATTCAAGCTTGCGGTTTATGAGGAGAGACTATATTAAATGTGTTTTTTTCCTACATAAGTGATTTTTAGGTAGACTGAAGTTTTGAATTAAGTTTTTGTTTGTCATAGTGCTGTAACTTCAATATTTTAATCTCCCTAGTGAATTCCATTCTATTCTGTAGAATCCTGCAAAAACACTGCTTTCTATTTATTGAAATCAAGGATATCGATTTAGGTCAATAATGCACTTTATTACAACAATTGAGTTGTGCTGAATGGTCAGCGCGTGTCGATTTCCGATGGCTGTGCTTGGGTTCTCGATCGGTTGTTTGACACCAAGACGAAGAGTCAAAATTAAGCAGTCAAAGGTGTCGGGCTTTCAATTGAATCGATAACTAACAAAATCGTAAACAACTTTTGAAAAATAAATAAGAAAGCTCGTAAATATACGGAGCTTAGCGACTTACACAAAACACAACACTCTCAACTGATCCTTGTTCGTGTTTTGTGTGTTTCTCGCCAAGAATGAACCTTCAATTGTCTGCCGAATCCAAAGCTGCTAAGGCCAGAGGCAATTTACCATTAAAAAATACTCTCTGAGGTGGGATTCGAACTTAAATTTGAATAGTAGTTTAGACGTTTAGAGGGTCAGGTCTGAGAAATGGTATAGAGTTTCCTGATCTAGACGAAACTAAAAGCAAAAATTCCTAAAATGGAATAGAGTTCCCAGCCTCTGTCGAAATTAAAGGCATACATAAAATACAAACCGCGGAGGCCAAACAATTTGAAACTTTTATAGCTCACTACACTACGTTCTCAGAAGTCTATTTATTTCTTCTCTTTTACACGAGAATAGTTCGCACAATACTGGTAAAGGTAGAAGTTACAATACTCGTAGCAAGAAGTAAGTGTGAATTATAAAAAAGCAGAAAAACTCATTCAACAGTAGTTTATCATAGGTATAATAAGGGGGTACATTTATATATATATAAGTTACACATGCTCCAGAATGCCAAAACCTAACCCCAGAAATTGAACATGATATCATGTTCAACAGGAAACCATAAATATCATTGTTTATGATCAACGATTGACACCAAACCAAATAATCTACCAAACCATAAAAATAATCGTTTATGACCAAACGATGGGCAAGTAATCTAAGAGACCACTTGAGCATCGGAATGCCACTTAAAAACGTGCATCGATCTTCGGTTCATATTTCAACCCTCATACACATCACATCAGCGACAAGATGACGAGGTGACTTACGCCGGTCAGCATCACCAGAAGTTCAGACTTTATTTTACCATCAATAAATAATTTTTAAAAAACAATTTTTGAATTTTACTAACAATATTTATATATACTTACTTACTTTACACTCGGATATACTTGGACACATAAAAAAGCATGGTTTTAAAAATATCTTGTCTTACAATATAGCCAATTCATTTCGAATAATTTATTTTCGAACATATTTAGTTTTTTGATAGTAAATTTCCTTTGTAGGTATGTCTAGCGCCTAGTGTTATTTCTAGATATATACTTTGATTCGTCAACACAATGATGAACATGGCAAGCACTGCCTTGAAAATTGCTAAAATAGATTATAGAATAGAATTCCGCTCTTCTTAAAAAATAAGAATGAACAGAACTGGCTCAAACATCCTTCCCTGCGGAACACAAGCAATTAAATTCTTAAACTTTGGTCAATCTGTTGTCATTGTCAAAATCGACATAATATGATAATTGTTCTGTAGGAACAATTTCCTGTAAATGACTTATACTTATCATTCTGATGGAATTTCCTGGATTATGAATCATTATTAATTCATTATCGTTAAAATTATGCCTTTTGAGGTAGTTACATTATTAAAAGGAATCAAGGTCTAATTTTCGGTGTAGGTGCCTACAAAACAAAACCGACATAATTTTAAAAAAATCATGCCTTTAACCTTATTTTTAATTCAAATGTTGATACTTTCCCGACAGTAACTCATGACTGAAATGAGTTGTCCAAAATGTTTTCTGGGGGAAGTTTAAAAAAAAAACTTTTTCCTGCTTTTAAATGCTTCTTTTTGAAATAAAAACCTGTCTCAATGAATTTCAAAAAGTTACCATTCCATTAATGAAATATTTCCGTTTCGTTAAATCAGAATTTAATAATTTAATTCAACAACCACCACGGCAAGTAAGATAAAGGTAGGTGTACCTACCCTAAAAAATATAACCCCTTTAAAGATAAAGACCAGAAAAAAAAATCTGCAGCTTCAAGTAACGAAGATAAAATTACGAGTAGACCCTTTTTTAAATGTCAATTACCCACCTGCTTGCCAAAACGACCAGATTCCCACACAAAAAATATATCTCAAAACCTGCAATCTTTGTATAAAAAAGTCCCTACATACATATGTATATAATACCTATGTATGTACGTTCATCATTCCCATAATGATTTTATACATGAAGAGGTTTTATTTTTATTTTTTTTTATTGAAAATCACCTTCCCACATCGAAACAGGGAAAATATCGCCAAACGCAATGTGAAATCTTAAAACGAACAAAATCTACTTGCCCCTTGACGTTGCCCCGACCGCATCATATATCAATGCCGCTGGGCCCTAAAGACAAGTACCTACAATCTAAGAGTGCAAAATTATTATTTCCTGTTGACCATTTTTGTGTAAAAATACGCAAGAAGATCGAGAAAGAAGGACCAACTGATGGAATCCACGAGACGAGCAGTAGTGGAAGAAGGGAAGTTGAGCAAACTTGTACAACATCAACAAAGCAAAGACCTACCACCGCACTATATCACCACCTGCTGTGCCTACTTCGCAATCAAGCAAAGAGTCTCTGTCTCTGTGCGCTGGCTGTGCCACGTATCTCTGTTGCATACGGAACCAGTTGAACCGTGTAGCCAGCTTCTAGCCATCACTGGCTCCCCCTTGTTTACTACCTAAAAAGTTGGGGGCAGCCAAAATGCATTATTCAGTCGGCTATAGTCACACACATCCAGCCCGGTCAGATGCATAAGTCTTTTAAACCGGCTGCTGCCTTTCTCCTGCGTCTCCCGAAGTCACCCTATTCAGTAGGTATTGTGGGCTGTGCTGTGTGCTTCCAATGACGACGACGATGATGATGATGACGAAGACTTCGACGATGCATCGTAATGCAGTGGAGGCGATTCCCTCTACAGCTGGACTGGAACCAACATTCAAAATGAACGTATGTATATGTATATCGATATGTACGTAGGTAACTACTTGGCAAACATTTCATCATTATCATCGTTATCATCATTACCATCATCGTCGTCATCATCCATTGGAGTCGTAGTTTCTTTTGGTTAACGTCCGTCGGTCGTGGTCGTTGTAGTTTTCATTTAATTCTTTTTTTTTTTGTGCTCTTCGTCATCGTAATGCTTTTCAGCTTTGGTCGGTCGGACTTTGGATCTCTTGGATCCACCGCAAAATCACCTTCTTGGCTCTTATGAATGCGGCTGCTATAGTGCTGCTGGTTGCTGCTCCTCTGCCACTGCGTTGCAAATCTACTTTTCCGTTTGTTGACCGGTTTTGTAGAGCGAACGAGGGCGCGCGCTTGGGAGTTTCGAAAAATAACATACACAAAAAAAAAAGTTGATCAAGCCATTTTATGCTTTCATTAATTCAAGCGGTGCTGTTCCGTTTTTATACCATTTTGTGTCTATAATAGGGTATAACGTAAAAGTGTCAAATCTTTTTTTTTTAAATCATATTTTTTAACAATTCAACGTTTTTTTTTTTAATTCTGACTCTGAAGAAACCACTTATGTCACTTCTTCGAAAATTTAAAGAACTTTGAAAAAATCATCTTCCAAATTTTTACGGTTCAATTTTTTCCTAAAACATGGAAATCGACGAAGTAGTAAGCGCTGCCATTTTCGATTTTCTTCAAAAAGAAGCTTGAGATGAAATGTACCGAATTTTTGTACTGTCATAACTATTTACGGAAGTACCTAAAATAAAAAAAAAAAAACTTTGCGTTTTTGATCTCAAAATGCAATGCGCCGAAGAGTTATGAAATTTTACGGACGTAGATTTTTAAAATTTTCTTTTTTATTTACAAAAACAAGTTGCGTCGTTTCCTGCTCAACTTTTACTGTCTGTGCCAAATAGATACAAAAGAATAGTGCACATATGTTGTAGAGTTACGAATGTCAATCTTAATTATACTAACAAAAATAATAAACTGTGCCATTTGTACTCAACTTATGCAATTTCTTACTCAACTTGTTATGCTACTTGCTGATGAGATAAGAAAAGAAATCGTCAGTTTACAAATCTTACCGACGTAATTTTTTTTAATTTCGATTTTCCTAAAATAAATATAAATTGTGCCATTTTTACTCAACTTGTCAGACAAAAGAGATATACACATTTGTTTATTTTACGGTCGAATTTTCCGAAGTGTGAAGTAAGCACTGCCATTTGATTTCTAAAATAGCTAGTTGTGCTTTTTTTTACTAATTTTACATGTGTTACTATGCGCGGTAGAGACAAAAAACGATAACTAGCTAATATTAAAAATATTATTAAATATGAAAGAAATACACAAATACATAAGTATTTTTTTTAACTTTTGTTTTCCTTTTCGTTTCTTGTTCAAATTGTGCTGCAGTTGACTTCTTGTAAACTCATTCCTGGTAAAATGAAACGAAAATGGATTATTTTCAAATTTTACAGATGTAAAACTTTTCATATTTTCGAATTAATTCGATAAACTATGAAGTTTTAAGGTAAACTGTGACGAAGAAATAAAAAACTCCTAAATTTCAAATTTTACGGTAGTATTTTTTTTTATTATTAAAAAAAGTAGTGTCCTGTTCGCTCCTTTTCTGTCGTGTTCTATATAGACAAAAAATTCACTGTGTTTAAAAATTTTACGGATTTAAATAAATATTTTTAATTTTAGATTTTAAAAATGTTGTGCCGTGCTTAGTTTGTAGGTTGAAGTCTCCACTAAATTTTGCCAGGAAAAATAATGTTGGAAGCATTATTTTGCGTGAAAAATTTTGACAGGTCAATAATTTTACACCATAAGCACGATTAACTATTGTTTGTTGATAATTTTACAAAAAGAAAACAAAAGAAGAAAAACATTAATTTTGCGTGACTTTTCCAACGTTTTTGTAGAGATTAAAATTGTAGAGATAAAATTTGTATTTTCCCGATCTGCGTACTAGGCTTAACATTCAACATTTTTAGCTAACGTAAAATAGGGTATTATTCAATTCTGTTGCTGGTTATGTAAAGTTTACATCGCCTCAATTCTATGTTTGATTCTCTTTGGCATTGCCATGCCACTCGATAGCATGCAACCAAGAGGTATTGCATATATGGGCAATCTTTGTCTATTCGGTTGTTGTTGCCCCACCATTTATATTCGGATTTAACTGTTGGTTGGTGGGTAGGTACATACGAGTACGTTGCATATTATAGCCTTTACCTCATTTACGCTTCAGTTGACGTATAGTTGGTGTCGTTTGAAAAACCCCATATAGAGGGAGTGCTGAGTTGATATTGCACTAGACTGATATAAGGTAGGTAAAACGGTGTGGTAGCTATACCTTGGAAGGTGGGTAGAGGTAGATTCTTAGCAAATGGAATTGATTGCAACTGCAGAATGCTAATGCAATGCACAGATGCATCGCACACAAAAAAAAAATGTAAATAAAATACCTTGAGTGCGCATATGTTTCTGAAATTTTACACAACACAAAGGGATTTTTATTCTTTATCCTTGATGGTGGACAACACACGCAGATTGCAGAAAATGGATGTTCGGGCAGGTAGGTAGACAAGGGGGAAACTCCAATGTTCGTCTATAGTGCATCCGGAAAAACTGGTTCATGATGGAGTGGTTTGTACTTTAAGTCGATCCCCTTTTTTCTGTAGGGGATTTTTTTTTTCTAGACCTATTTTCCGACTAAGGTTGAAAGGAAACTTAAAAATTTACATGAATGACATTCAGTTTTTTTTTTTTTTTTGAGGTAGGTAACCCATAATATTTTGAAAAACAAATAACTTGTTCACCTAACTGCCAGGATGGGTGTTTTTGGTTTAAGAAAAAAGAAAAAAATTGAATTTGAAACAACTCGGAATTAGAAAAAAAAAAACAAAGTTGTGCGAACGGTTGTGAATTTCTCATTAATCTCTCAAACATTTTTCTTTGCCTACTCTTGAAGGATGTGTCAATTACTCGTAGGAAACAGTACAGCTGGACTTCGTATTTTATTGTTTTTAAAAGTCTAAAGCATAAATAGGTATACAAAAAATTGATTCGCCATATTGAAAACCATCCCCTTAGCAGCTTCCCTTTTTTGCCACTCTTAAAACGATTCAGAGCTTATTTAGAAAGAATAAATGTGTTGGATTTTTTTACATTTCATATCATATTTCTGACTCTCTGGTAGTAAGTGCTAGAAAAGTTTGCATTGAAGGGTCATAAATCAATTTTATGTATGAAAAAATCTACAAAAATTAATTTTTGGACAAAATTTGGTAGGTATACCTACCTACATACTTAACCACCCATAGTGTCACTATCAATATAACATTTTTTCACTCTACGTTCTCTAATATGTAAATAAGATCATTCTTAATAGAACATTTTTAAAAATAATTATTTCATCTCTATTATAGTCTGTGGCAAAAAATCTCAGAATTAGTTTGCCAGCTTGTTAAAACAATTTAAATGAATAATTTTTTTTAACTGTCAAATTGTAGCATTATCAATTTAACGCATCGTTTAATCAAACAAAAAAAAATGTCAGCACTTGCGTGATTCTTTTAACCACTATCGAATCCATGACAGATACGATAGTGTGTAATTTTATTGTTTTTTTTTTTTTTTTTTTCATTTAAATTAATTTTCCATATGTCAAAGGCCGGCCTTATCACTAATAGAATGACAACGAAAAATATACAAAAAGAAAACAAATTGAAAAACATAAAAAAGAAATCATCCAACTCTTGCCACATTTTCGCATGCGACATCAATGATATTTGTCATTTCGTTCAACTACAATGACTGTCATTTGCCATTTAATTAAACCAGACATAGACACATTCAGTGAAGTGAACGCGCAATATAAATAGCACAACAATACACCATGCTGTCGTCATTATCATCAACACGTTTAGACACACACACACACACACACATACTCTTTGTACATATATGATGCCTGAACGTGAACGACCCATCATCATTATCATCACAACATAATGAGAGAGGGAGAGGAGAAATGAAAGACGATATTATAATATACAAAATTGTGTGCGGAATTTCATTTGAATGGCGTTTTGTGGCTGGCTTGTGGGTCATGTCAAATGACATCACATCCTTTATAAGTCATTCTGACTCAATAATAACTGTTTATATGGATGGAAGCCCGACTGACTTATATTTTTGTTGTGGTATGGCTTTATGTGTGTCAATTGAAGTCAAAGCATTTTAGAACAAGGAAAACGAAAAAGTTTTTTATATTGTGTTTTCCTTAAGACTTATTTACTGGAATTTGAGCTGAATTAAAACTTTGATGCCTTAAACAGTCCTTGTTATTAATTTTTAAATTCTAATCTTAGAACATAAATATCATGCACAATAAATGAGAAGTTAGGAGTGGGTCTATTTGGGAAAACTACCTACAAACCTACTTTTTATTTTAAGATAATATAGGTCTGTTCGTTTACCTACTTCCAAAAATGACAGTTTTAGTTCAATTTAATTATTTTTATATGAACTTTGACAGAGCTTTAAAATTGGCAATTTTGGGAAGTAAACAAACAGGTGGTAATTTGACATTGGAGATTATTCTCTCCAACGTCAAACTGGCATTTCGAAGTTTGAGAGAATGTAGATATTCCAATGTCAAACCGTCAGACTGTGTTCGTTGATTTCAAAGATTTCCCTTTTTAAATGTCTGAAAGGTACCTAGGTATATAAAACCAAGTGAAATTTTTCATACAACGCGTGTCGTGTGAAACTTTTTTAAGTTTTATTCGTAGATGGATCAATTTTTAAGTTTCCACAAGAGTGTAGGAACAGAATTGCCAATATAGCACTCGTTTTGGGTATAAAATGCCTTTTTATATAAATACCTACATATTTAAAACAAAAAACCTTAAAATCTTGGCATAAACAAGAAAAAAGCATTACCACACCATTAACACCACATGTCTGAGAAATAATAGCAAAGTTTACAGTGCTTTTTCCCCCATCGATCTCCTTGTAAAATAGTTTGACATTTGATAGCCTTGTTTGTGGATCATTTTTCTGGGGATACCACTAACTGATGCGAACACCAACAGTGATATTTATATTACCAACAACCGCCCTATATAACCAGTCTTACGTAAACTAGCATATATAGCTATATTGGCGCAGTGTTATTGACAGTTCCCCTTTTCCCTCCAGCTCACACTCTCACTTTCTCCCTCACTCTCCTTGAATGATAAATTCATATTACGTTTTATTAATTAACTATCTATATTATAGTAGCGGTAATTGAATATTATTGTTCTTTCTTATAAACCCTGAAGCTGGCATCATAATGTTTGTGTGCGTTTAATAGGTATATAAAGCTCAGTCGATGATTATATGCAATGACAGATTAAATTTCCATATAATGCACAGCAACATGGCCGACAGAGACATTAAAATATCAATTGATTTCAGATTATCCGATTGCAAATAATTCGTTTTTGTAATCCATGTTTGGATTTATGGAGCATGGAGAACTAAGCACTTAAACGTCACTTTTGACTTTAAGGCACTTTTCAATCACACATATCGTTTTCGTTATGCAAACAAATTCCATTCCCACGACAATCGAAGCTGTCACAAATATGGTTTCAACCTTAATAGCATTTGTGCGCACCCACCCTTCCGCCTGTCAAAATGATGCATGTGCGTTCGGAAAACCGCAACAACCTGAGTTGCATTTTATTTCAAATCCAAAATAGGAATCCAGTTGCGTTTGTTTTTTTTTTTTTGCAACTTGCATAACATTCTAATAATAAATTTGCCGACAGCTGAATGCAAATCAAAAACCTGCTGCTGCCACAAGTGGTGCCCTGATTAGGTATAAGTGCTATAGATGGTGGAAGTATGATAGTGCAGCACGGGAGACATTGGGGTTTCCAAACAGCATAAATAAACATACAGTGGGTCGGTTGGCTGGGGCTTGAGTAGAAAAGCGGGTGCGCGCACGCCAGTATTGCTTAACTTTTGCAGAGTTTTTCTTAGCAAACTATACCTCACCTTTGCTGAATATTATTAATTAAACAGCTTGATGTAGTTCGTTCGCCCACTCATAGGTGTCATTGCCTTACCTAACGGCAATACATGTATTTTAGTATTCAGTGCAGAAAGTGCAATTCTTATATAGGTATGTATATGGCTGACTATAAAGACTTAAAAAGTTACGCTTTGGTGGATTAGCATTGTGTACCTATCTAGCAATTTTCTAATTGATTTTGACATCAGACGCATGTTTCTAACCAATAGATTATCGGGTATGGGTATGCTATGCATGCTTTATACGGTTGCATACAATGATGTAGAATGTCTAATGGAAATCAAAAATATGTAGATACTGATACTACCTGCTTACAAGTTGGTAAAACAGCGCACAGAAACAAAATCTGTAAGATATCATTATCTTTTGTCCATGATGGTTAATTGGTACCACCTGCATTTGATTTTCTAGAAATCCTTCAATACTGGATTTTGGATTTGTTTGGCACGCCTTTTTCTTATTTCAAACTAACTATCATATAGGTACTATAAAGTTTCTTAATACAAAAAAAACTTATGTATGTGCTTTGCAGAGTTATTTGCTTTTAATGTCAAATCTACTTTGTTAAGCCCCATTCACATGAGAGCGACCAACGAATGACGAATTATTGAATAAATGGGATTTTAAAACATTCAAAAGCCAGAATTCTTCACAAAATTAAAATAAAATGATAGAAATGTAAGCTAGATTAATTTTGTAATACAAACATTTTCATTTTGATTACTAAAACAAGATAAATTTGAGAAAATAAATTGGTCGTCGCGAACGATCGCAATTCGCTACGACCAATTTGTTTTCTCAAATTTATCTTTTATTAGTAATTAAAACTGAAAATTTTAGTATGTAAACATGAATCTAATTTACTTTTCTTTTACTTTATTTAGATTTTGTGAAGAATTTAGGTTATTAAAGGTTTTAGAATCCCATTTATTCATAAATTCGTCATTCGTTGGTCGCTCTCATGTGAATGGGGCTCCTTTAGACTTACGATTATGTGATGTTAAGTGGATGTTTTTAATTGAAGGAGATCATTTAGGTATAACATGATGATGGAGATAATAAAAAAGCTATGTTGATTAGTTAGGTGGACTGATAATGCGAAGAAAGGGAAAAAGTTTTAAAAGCTTGGTGAACAGTTTGAAGCGGTATCTACACAAGTCGTTTTGCTGCATGATATGTGCGAAATGGAAGTTCCGACGACGTACTATTACTCAAACTGATGTATCGTAGTCTGAAATCTCTTTTTTTTTTAGTGTAAATTGGGGCCAAATTAATTAACACGAAAATGAAGGATTATAATCGTTTTGACGATAGTTATCATTTTTTGTTATCTATAGATTCAATAAGGAAAATCCTCAAAACTCGATCAATTGTGTTCGACTCATAGGCTTCACATTTTTGTATAAAATGTTAGCTCTGTTACCTACTGTCTGTTTCGTGGGATATGTGTAAAATAAAATTCGAAAACGGTCACACCCGCTCCAGTACCAAGGCTGTTATTGCCATTTTCTGCCAATTTTAATTAAAACTTGTATCAAAGTTATATTAAAAAATTTAAAAAATTAAATTGGACTTAAACTGGTAGTTTTGGGAATTACATGAACAGATATCATCAGAGTTTTCGTTTTCATTCAGTTTTGCGAGTCTGTCAAAATCGATAGAAAATGGTGTAACCAGTGCTCCCGTGTTAACTGAAAAATCGACATTTGTCGATTTTTTGAGATAAGGCCAAGTTTGTAATACATGGGATGGTTTTTGTTAACAATTAAAGATTTATTTCGATTTTTGAGCGAAAAAATGGCAAAAACAAACGACTATAACATAATAAAACTATAAATATAGGTAGATACGTCATTTTTTGTTAACAATGCAGAGTGCTCACTCACTTGTCAAATGTAGATAACTATTGTTGTTTTTAATAATGCAATATGAAGTTTTTGGAGGCACTTGAATAGGGATTTATTTAATTTCTGACTATTTCATTTTTTGTATAATTCAGTTATACCTACATAACAATTCAGTTATAGGTACATAACCTTTGGTCGTATTTATTAGATTTTTGACTGTTTAAACAGTGTCTATAAGTATTTCGAAATAGTCCGAAATATGCTTTATTTAATACAAAAAAATATTACATTTGTCAAGGTTTAGACAATCGATAACGTTGCCTAAAGTAAAATAAAAAGTTCCCTCCAACAGCAATTACAAATGTTTATTTAAAACTTGAACGGCTGTCTAAAGTTAGACAACGTTTATATAAAATACGACTTCTAATACCTATTTTTCTTGATTGAAACAACTTTTAACTAAAATGGCAGCACTGTTCAGAAAATGTTTTGTTTTTTCTCCGTCCAAATTAAGAGATAATAAAACATTATGCACACAATAAAAATAGGTAGGTGTAGAACGTATCAGGTTTGTTTTCTTTGTGTTCGTGTTCGTTGCATTGGCCGTTATTATTGTTATAAGTTTTAAGTGTGAATGTGAAATGCAAAAAAAAAACTGATTCATTTTATCAAGCACACATAGCCATACTCATCCATTTTAAGGGCTTCAAGCTAGCTACCCTTTCCCATACACAACCCCAATGTTATAGCCATACCAACAACATTCAGCAACATTATTGAGGCCGCGATAAAACGGTAACAACGGCAAAAAGAAAGAACATCAAGCCAAAGCAAAGAGGAGACCTGAAAAATGCACACTTAACTTTGTTTTGCCAGCCCAGCCCAGCCAATGGCCGACGGTGGATGCGGTGGAGCACGGGGTTAAACGGTGGATGGAATCTCCTCACCGACGTAAGAGGTGAACGCTGCTGAGCTTAACACGTTTTATCACATCAAACCTCCTGCCCCCCTTATTCACTTCTATTATAACTACTTCTTGTTTGTTATGTGTGCTCGTTTTATCCACTGGTTCTGCTTTGGTTTGATTATAATTTTTAATTTTCGTTTTATTCGGATTTTCCTACTTTATTATTTGTTTTGTGAACTGAAGCAACTGAGCTCAGCGAGAGTGTAGGTATGTGCTGTTGTGTGTGGTTAGATTTTCTTTTTTTTTTCAGAAAGGTTCATTTCTGTTTCTGTGAATTAAAAACACATCACATGCTGCTTCTGTTTTTGACGAAGACGACGACAAAGCGACAACGCAAACGCAAACGCACGTTCACAATTCTCATTTCAATAATTGAATCACTATATTTTACAATTGACCATACCTACATAATGTTATGTAGGTACCTACTGCACACATCCAAACTCTGTCGGTGAACACACTGACTGTTGCCTCGACGCGAACTTTATGTGCAAATTTAATTTAGTGTGACCAGGTTTGCTATATAATTTCAAACTAATAAAAACACGTAAAACCTACTTTTACATGAATTTTTAATTAAAATCAAAGGGGAGCCTTGAAAGACTGTTGAACACAAGCCTGGGTTACTGTCGAGCCGTTGAAAATATCAAAAAATGCAAGAAATGGTGACCGAAATTAGCCATTCCTGGTTAAGGCTCGTCGTTACGTTAACAGTAAGAAGTCCAACCGAAGAGGGCAGTAAAAAGATGGCGCTGGACCTTGCACCCATTGTTTTTTTTTTGTTCTAAAAAAACATAGGTAGAGATACATACCTATATTTGTTTGAGTCTTGGTGTGACCTTGTACATATTTTTTGCATAATATTTATTTTTTTTGTTTCCATTTCAAATACCTATAAGTAGCATCTTTTCAACATTCTTAAGATAGATATTTTTTGACACCCACACTCAAAACAGCAGAATTTTTATGGCTAAACTTTGTGAAACTTGAAATAGCCAAAAAAAACACTCCAGTTAGGTCAAGTAGGTAGTAGGTATGTATGTTTAAATTGAAAAGAGAAATTCACGTTTCCCTATTTTGCCATTTCGTTTTTTTTTATGTGAAACTCGGCCTGTTACTCTGGCTTGTGAAAAATGTATAATGTCCATCATTTCTATCCTTCAAAACAAACAATACAAAAAAGTAATAAGAGGAAACGAAAAGAATTCGAAGCACCAACCACGTCAAGTTGGCGCCATTCTATGATAGCACATCGCACATCAAGCTGCTATAGAAATAAACCTAAAAAAAACCTCAACGTTTGCTTCTAGCTAAATCTGAAGGACTAGAATGTGGCAAAGATAGGTATTTTAAATAGGCATAAAAGAGTGTAAAAAAAAAATAAGTCAAGCAGGCCTAAGATGAGAAGCTGTGCATGATGTTGATAATGATGATTCGTCTAATGGATGTTTCAAAAAAAAGGAACAGAATCAACAAAAGAACTGATACTCTCCGCCAAAAGTCGCACCAGACATTCTTGTTTTTCGTGTTTATTACGAGAATCTCGGATGATTCCTAAACACATAAGCGTATATCAGAATAGGCTCAGGGGCATTGATTATGTACATACATTATGTTGGCAGATGTTTTTTGAAAAATGAGCAAATTTTTCAATTGAAATCGGAAGGCGCCCACTGAAGTGTTGACGAAGTAGAGTGGTAAAGGAGTATCAAGTGGCAGTGGAGTGGTGAACAAGTGGCTTGGCGATGGAATGGCGGCGAAGTAAGATGAAAGTGGCACCACACCACCTGTAAAATATCATTCCACCGCCACTAAACTTTGATGAGGACGTCTTCGTTTAGTTTACTAGGGTATACCAATTTGACCTGCTACTTAGTCATCACGCTACTACCACTCCATTTCATCACCACTTCAGTGAGCGCCTTGCCTTAAGTAGTATAAATATTTTAAATTAAGCAACTCTGTTCTTTTACTTCCAAAAACTGACAATTTTTACGAATTTCTGTCAAAAAAATAAATAAAATTGTACTAGAATTCGTAGAAATTCGCAGTTTTGGAAAGTAAAAGAGCAGACCTAATATTTTTATACGACCTGAAAAAAAAAATCTCCGAATAAAGTAAATTTATAGATCGGGCACGGCCTCCAAATATCTGAGCTAACAGTGTTTGTTTCCACTTTACTCCTGAATATTAAAAGTTTAGACATTTCAGAAAATTCATTCCGAAAAAATTTGTGAATGCTAAAAAAACCTTAAAGCAATTCCCCCTCCAGCAAAATCGTTTACGATACGGAACTGCTCACTGCATCATCTACACTCGTAATGTTCGTGTTGTGTTCTTTGAAATTCTTTCGTCCGATTTATTTGTGTATCTGTGAACCTGTGGTATACATCATTCACAAAGGATTGGCCAGATTCCAATTATGTATAGGTATATAGGTACATTTTCTATTCTATACTCTTCCTGGACGATTCTCTGGCTTGCATCAGATATGTGGGAATTCCGCCAGCAGCAGTAGCAGCATATGGCAAGCATGGCATTGCACTGAGTGAACGAACGTCATTTTCTTGTTTACAAAAAATGCAAATTGACGAAACACACAGTTGGATGGAGGTACATACCTAGCTAGCAGCCAGCGAGAAAGAAACATGCAACATCTCAGAATCATCAACTCAATGAATGGAGTTGTACCCGGAAATTGCGTGGACATGGAATCCCTAAGATGTCGTTCGCCGTTTAAGTGTGTATATAAGTACCTTTATTTCAAGTGGTATTTCCTGGACGATTTCCTTTTTGAATGAATTCCCATCATTTGTAAAAGGCCGGTCTATACTCGTATCTATAGTATAGCCGCTTATCTACTTCATTTTCTATCTTTAAGGTTTATTTATGTATGAACTTCATGAATTTATGATTGATGTCTGTGATGTAACATCTTTTTGTTCGTTTTATAATCATCTTTATAGACTGATTGACAATTCGATAACAACTTTTAAACTAAAGGCTAAATTATAAAAATAATTTATTTCGATAAAGCGACCATAACGTTGACTATTATGTACAGTGGGGATTGTTATTTGTCATAAGTGGGATTAATTTAAAATGGCTTGAAAAAGGTGGTATTGTATGTATTTATGCTTTATCTCAATTATTCGGAGTATCATATTACTTTATTCGTTTATTAAACGATACTCAGAAAACTGTCATAACTCATTTTATGTTGAGCTTTGCACTTTTCGGTTATTAAGATTAAAAATGTCAAAACAATTTATAAAATGGTGATATTTATATAAAAGGTAAATGCCTACCTATTTGAAATTTTTATCATAAAAAGCTTCATGCTGATAATAACAAAAAAAAATTTTTTAGCAGGTATCGTTCAATAGGTATTTCCGATAAAATATGTAGAAGGTATATTAAGATAAAGGTGATCCAGGAGGCAATAGATTTTTATAAACCTATATGGATTGAATTAATGAAATTCAGAAAGTTGACAGGGTGGGGAGAATCAGTTTCAGTGATTAAAAATATCTTTCCAAGTTCATGATGGAAAGCTTGAAATTTCTAGCTTCTTTGTTCGATTTTTTTTCCAACTTTTAAATTTGTTTGCTCCACTATGCAACTGAATAAATGGCATACCTACTGATAAGTATTTCTACACGCTATAAGTATTGAGTTTTTTTTTTTTATTTAAAAATCAATGACATTGTTTTTGAATATTTGGACCTTGAAATATATTTTGAGTTCTTTTTTGTTCAATGTTTGTCTTTGTTTTAGCTTTTTCTTGTGTCTGTTGAGTGATTTTTTAAATGTTTTATCATATTATTTTGTGGGTTATTCTTATTGTGGTGCATTGTTTTTTTTTTTTTTTCAAATTTAAGGAAAATTTGCGTAGTCATAAATAAGAAGGAATATGTAGGCACTTGAAATACAAATTATTGCTTCTGGTTGAGGATTGATATTATAGAAAATATTTTGTGATAGATCTATTTTTAAAAATCTGGAATTTCAAATACAGTCAGTTTCGGGAACTTACTAGGTACCTACATGTATGTAGGTCATTAAGCCATACCTATTAAAAACTGCAATACTGGAAATCGTATGCACCTATTTACATAAGTTTTTCAAGCGTTTTTTAAGCATAAATTGAAGTTTGCGAAATCGGACCAAAGATAACAAGATAACAATTCTTGTTGGAGGTCAATTATAAATGAGCGATAGATAAACGAACCCTCTTGACCTCATCATCACAGGTTGCCAATTAAATGCAGTAGACGTTTTTATTTTTTGGGATTGTTACTATAAAAAATAAATTTTGAATAGGTAAGGTACCTACCTATACGTATTTTGAACCAAGGGTGGACAAACGAAATTTTTTCGGTGGACAATGACAAGCAGCTGGTGGACAAACGAACCCACTTGGTCTGGTCCTCGAAAGTCAAGAAATGGGGATGTTAGACGACTTTTAAATTTTTGGGGGTGGTGCTATAAAAAGGGAATGTTGAATAACTTTTGAACTAAGGGTCGAAAATTTTTTTTTCTTTCTGGACTAACATGGACAACCGGTAGACAAACGATTGCAATTGGTTCCATTCCGCAAAAAAAAATTTTAATTTTTTATGCTGAGTGCTATAAAAAAGAAAAGTTGAATAATTTTTGAACTAAGGGTGGATAAACGAAAATTTGGTGGACAATCATGCGGAGCCGGTAGACAAATGATTGCAATTGGTCCGGACCTCCTAAGTTCAAAATTGTGGGCAGTAGATGCGTTTTTTTAAATTTTGGGGTACTTGCTATAAAAAAGAAAAGCTTAATAACTTTTTTTCTGAGGGTGGACAAACGATTTTTTTGCCTGGACAAAAGTGGAAAAACGATGGACAAACGAATGCGACATGTTTCGTTAAAAAAATTTGAGGTCGGGGTTCGGAGACATATGTATACCAAAATAAAACAAATAACAAAACAAAATAATTTTCAAAAGTAAAGACATAGTTGGCAGCAAATTCGCTTACCAGTTGGTTTAGCTCTGTTTGTTATCTTTACCCAAAAACTGGTATAAACTGTTATAAAACACAATTTAGTACATATGCAATTTTATTAAAGTGCCGATTTGAAAATTGTCCAATTTGGAAAATATATATCAACACTTTGCAAAGTCCAAAAAAAATAACATAAAAAAGAACTTGAAAAATTATTTGTAAAATCATCCGAAACCCTAAGATCTACTTCTTCGCAACTACAAATAAACAGACAGAATTGTTTCTTTTTTGTATGTCTGTAATTCATTTTTTTAAGATTCCATATTTTACCTTTATAGTAGATACAAAGGTAGTAGACAAAAAAAAGATACTTTATTAAAGTATCTTTAAAGGTGTTAGCATCGTACGCAGCACAAAACGAAGGTGATTTTCATGAATAATGATGGATAAAGAAAGAATCAAACCAAATGGTTCACCGAAACTGTTCAACAAAAAAACAGGCTTTTGAGGAAGACCGCTTGCTCTAGTGAAGTGGCTGATGTCGATTCTTCATCTTCTCATTGTCCGTCGACGTCGTCATCGTCGTCGTCGTAAACTCGTTCTCGTACCGTTTGTTACCACCATATCGTTTTGATAGCACCTTCTTTCTCGTCGCCAGTCAGACTGCATTTCTAGTTTACTCGATTCCAGTGAAGATATCTACTCCTCCTACCTGTTACAATTTTATACAAAAGCAGGTAAAATTATAGTAAAAAAGAAAAAAAAACATGAATTTATATTTTTTTCTTTTATTTAATGCGTGTTCTTTTTTTAACTTGCGATATAATGAAGGTGAAATAAGGGCAACTTAAGCGTTTGGAAAAAAAAATTTATTATTGTTTCACATTAAAATCTAATTTAATTATGTTTATTCTTTATTTAATTAATAAACTAGAAAGGTTTTGTATATTTTCAATAGCAGTAGGTGCTGCCTCGAAAACGATTTTTTTCGTTTTTAATTAGTACTTAAAAATTAAAAAAATTAAATTTGCTGGCACAACGGCTCATTAAGAACCAGGGCCTAGTGACTTACAACTCTCAACCATTCCTGTTTGCGTGTCTGCAGGAATGGAGGGGACCTACAGTTTGCTGCCGAATCCGAACGGCTAAGGTGAGCGGCACTTTTCTATGACAAGAGATACTTTTGGAGGATTTGTCACTTCCTCGCAAGAGGCAGTAGCCCGGAAAAAGACTTAAGGTGGAAGGGACTGGTATTGAACCCAGACCTCTGGCATGACAGTCCATCGCATTAACTATTATGCCACGGGCTACTACTTAATACTTATTGAAATTAAATTGCGCACTTTTCTTTAAAATTGGACAAATAAAAAGAAAACACGTAGAAACTGGAAAATTTTCTTTGAATATTCGTCCAAAATCCGAAGAAATTGTCTGTGGATTTCTTAAAAAGTCTCTTGGTTTGAACGCATGAACGCACATTAATGAGGTTTTCGTTTCGTAAGTTCAGACTTCTGCCTGAAAGTTGATTTTTTTCGGTCTAAATGGAATACGATTTCAGAGTGATTTTTTATTGTCATGGTATGTATTAGTGAATATTCGTGTCTGTGAAGCTAGTGTCGTAAAACTGATAACTTTTAATTGAACTAGTGTATAGTGACATACACGGAAATCCAAAACTGCCCATTTGATTTTTTATCGAAATAAAATCAATTTTTTGGCCATTGGAAGGCGAAAACTGTCAAAATCGGTGTTTTGACAGATCTGGATAAAAAAATGATTGTTTTATTGTTTTATTGGATTGGAAAACCCCATTACCATTAGTAAATATATTGTGAAACGGAATGTCCAAAAAAAAATCTCCTCAAATTGTTGACGGGAGCGATTTTGTTTACTCCGTACCATAAAAACAGAAAGTTTCTGGAAATTCAGATTTCCCTGGTTTGAAGCAAACTAGATCAAGGAAATATGAAATTTTGCGAAAAAAATGTCAATAATAATTTCTATAGATACACATATGTCAGAAGTATGATTTTTTCAATGGCAACTTCTAAGGGTCGAGGAGTCATGGTATTGACCACTATTATGAAAAAAGCTTTCTCAAGGACCTGCACCGAGCAGAGTAATGCAATATTTCCTCACTAGGCAAATTTTAATTTAAAAAAATGTTTACAAAGTAGGTAGGTACCTATACTCAATTAGTATTCGTTTTCTAATTTAGGAAACATCATCTAACCTGGCAACCTAAATCCTGGTCTCGTTCAATTCTTCAAAATTCCTACATATAATTTATACTTACACTATAGGTAGCCTTGGGTCATAACTAGTAGGTATATACCTATAAGAGCAAATACGTGCGACCTTTTTTTTTTTTTTGGTTAGAGTCAGATAGCACTACCGTCGCCACGTCTGGTATAACTTTAAATTTTTTCCTCTGATTTTGTTTTTGGTTTGTGATATGGCAATGAATTGAATCTTCTTCATCTCTTTTTATGGTTGACTCTTTTTTGTTTTCTGTTCTGTCTGTCGCTTTTTTTTAATATTGTTATTCTTTAAGGATGTTTTTTTTTATGGTAGGTAGGCTATTAATTCATACACCAATTGTTGTAAATATATCTGAGGCGAATCAATTGGGAAGCGGTAGGTACCTATAGTTTTTTTTTGTTATCCGATAAAGATACAGGTATACCTAATAGTCTGAGAGGCAGATTTACAAACAATCATAAGAAATAACAGACGTCATCTAACTTGTTATACATTTTATGTTTGTAACAGTATAAAAATGTATGGATACCTAGATATGTATATGTATTTCATAAAACAAAAATCAATACCTACTTCTCAAAAATACAACAATATCTAACAGACTATACGTACAAAGGTACCTACAAGAACAGATAATATTTTTGAAATGAGATCCATCCATAACGAAAAAACACCTTACATTATATTGATAATAGGAATAGGAATAATGGTTTTGTGAGAAAGTCATGCAAAGTCAAGAGCACAGATTATGAAAGAAGGTTTCTCATCCTCAGCGCCTCAGCCCAGCCAGCCTGTTGATATAATACATAAAGTAAAGAGACTCACTTAAAAAGAAATACGAAGAATCGATATCAACGGCGGATGACTTAAAAATACTTGGAATCAATTCAGTTATTCTGCGAAGAAGGCAAATTTAAAGCTGATAATAATTTTTTTTTTTTTTTGTTGCTGTTGTTGTTATTATTCTGATGATATGGAATATATATGTATATCTGTATAGGTACCCTACGTATACTTATACAGAATTTTGTTTCTGAGAATTTCCACTTGGATTCATTATAACGTCATCTCGTAAATATGAACTGAATATGAATTAAGAAGAGAGAAGTTAAAAATATAGGTGGGTTTATAAGATAACGTCTATTGGATTGTGTAGGTAGGTTTCTAAGTAGTTTTTTTTTGTTTTGAGGTGTTTCTTTTGGGAAAGCCGTTTGAAAACGTGATTGAGTTTATTGATTTCTCATTTTGTTTCTTTTTGTTTTTTCTTTTTATGTCGTTCTTGGCTCGTTTTGTGTCAGAATTTTATCAAAGAAGGGGCAAGAAGTAAGACCAAGAAGGTAAAATGAAATTATTCAAAAAAAACTTTGAATTTTGTAAAATAATCCGTTTTTTAAGGAACGTAATAAAAATGAAAATTCTATTGGTACCTATATGTAGGTAAGGTAACTATGCACATATGTAGGCATAGGGGAGACTAGAGACAAAAGTAACACATCTTGAAAATAACAAGCTCATCAAAGCCCAATTGAAAGTATGAAGCACTTCATGCAATGCAGTTTTGTAAACAATAGCCGTGTTTTTTTGCAAGCCCGAAGGGAATTGGATGGAAAAAAACGATGTCGGGGGCTGAACAGTTTACGTGTTAAATACAACCACAACTAAGCTCATTCGGGCTTAGCTAAGTACGGAAAATTTTCGGTGCTTAACTAAAGCACTGAGTAAAACTGTGTTACCGGCATGAATTCCATACATGTTATCGATAGTTTGTATGGAAACTCTCGGTAATCCCCGATGTCGTTTCTTTCGACCAAACTCTTCCGTGCTTGCAAAAAAACACGCCTAATTTAACTTTTAGCTGTTCTCCTTATAAGGTAGGTAGGTAATGCAGTTAGTTGTTGTCCCTCGGTCGTGAGATGGGAACGTGAACGTGCCACAGTGAAAAAACCAAAAAAATTCAACTTTTGAAATTTGAATAGTTAACGGATTTTCAAATAAAAATAAGGTTTATGCAAGCATTTTTTAATATTTTGAATTATAATAAGACCAAAAAAGAACCAAAAACCACAAAACTAAAATCCCCAAAACCAAAATCGTCAGATTCAAAATTTACAAATCTGAAATTCACGAAACAAAAACTTAAAAAAAAATTTGGGGATTATATAGTATTGGTAAATTTTTAAAAGGGGATTTTTTTGGGGATTTTGAATTTGAAGCTTTTGGTTTTGGCGTCTATTTTGTAGTATATATGTACTATAGTAGTATATACAACTCTCATGGTTTTTAATTTTTTAAAAATAGAAGTTTGAGAAACTAAATAGATTAAAAAAGGGGAAAAAAGTCTTAATATTTTTCAAAAAAGTGAAATTGATTTTTTTACTTCCACTTCTTAATGTCCCAACAGATAGAAACAAAAAGGAAACTACGGACAGTAGTAAAATGTTTATAATTATTTTTTTTTTATGAAAGTTTTTTCTCTAAATAATACATGCATTTGAATTGTGTAAATGTTGTGATAGTGAGTCTGTCGAATGAATGTTGTTGCCTGATGAAGAGCCATGCTTTAACCGTTGCACACCAAATAACACCGTATTTTTTATTGACCTGGAGCCTATCTACAAATTCCCACATATGCAAACAGATTAACCACTTTATTAGGAGCGCCCGGTTTGCACTACAACAAGTTTTATACCTACGGAGGAAATGGTACGAGAACTTTATTCAGGACTGCATCAGCACTTTTATCAAGACTTAAATCTTAATGTAAAAAAGATTCTGTACTGAATTAAAAAATATAAACATAATTTCTGTAAGTTGAATTGTTTTTGTTTTACATCCCTTAAAAACCGGTTCATACCTTTAGCCCCACCCTGTATTTCTGTTCTGATGCTGGGTGTAAAAAACTGGTCATAATCGGTTGGAGCTAAGATTTTTCAACTGTATCACAGCGAATATGAAGACTTCAAGGTTATTCCACACAACTTAAATTTCCGTTCATCACACCATCAATCATTGCTTATATAAATCAGTGACAAAGCCTCTTGACTTATTCATAATTATTGTATTTCAAAAAAAAAAAAAAAAAAAAAAAACGGACTCGTACCCAAATTCAACATAAGAACTTTCAGATGAATGTGTCGAAAATTTGTGCAATTCCACTTTTCAAACCAAACATTAAGATTCAATTAAATGTTATTTCTTCCGGATAACACAACTTGGTATAGTCGCTAGTACCTATCTACCTATAGTGTCAATAAAACTAAAGCAGTACCTACACGTCCCGAAAATTGATCCCACTTAAAGTATAAACGCATCACCATAGCAATAAGCCATTAAATGTCAAGTCAACCAATCATCATGAATTTTATTAAGAATAATAATGCAGACGCACAAAAAGTATAGCAAGAGATTAAGAGTGAAGAGAAAATTCGTCATCAGAGATGTAAATAAATTAAGTGTCACCAAAAACCCAATCTGATTGTTTCAAGCACATAAATATACACAATATTACTGGTAGGTACCAATGTATAAACTAAACAGCACCCCCATCATGAACATAAAATCGCCCACTTTATACAAATAAAAACCAACCTACGCTACGTGCAGATCTTTAACCTGAACTCAGAATCTACCATCTATCACCTGTGCAATCATAGACAGGGATGTCATTCTGTCACAATGATTTACCACAGAAAGACCAAAGAAAGGTTATACAAGCCAGGACGATGGCTTAGATCTTTCTTTCTCGATTTTTCCTACAAATTCTAAAGGTATAACGTGGAACTACGGGTCTAGAGGCGAACAAATAAAAAGAGCCAACTTCTATATAACTACTAAGTACTAACTCATTCTCGTGCAATTCGTCCCGGACACACATGACAACCTCTACAGATTCCTCGTACGACGAACGTACTTTGGAATTAATTACGAGCCGACTACGTGACGGACCTCGATCCGGTATATAGATGAATGAACGAACCGAGCGACGATGAACGGTGGCGGCGGCAATGCGGCGCGGCTTCCCCACTATTTCTTGCTTTTTAGTAGTAATTTACTAAGAGGACACTCTATATCTCCATACTCCCGGAGTTTTTCTTGCAGCCCTTTAAAAAGGCAAAGAACTTACATATCGGCACCATCAATGTTTTTTCCTATACGAAACCAAAACGAAGCCCTATCCTATACCTTGTCCCCCTGTTCACTGCGCAGACAAGTGCCTACTTTAGTTGGAAGAAAAATAAAAACAGACGCAACAAACTTCACATGAATCAATCCGATTCGACTTTGTATGCGAAGTGAAAAACGGGACGTACAAGAGTTTTATAATTATACAGTCCTTGATGCATTTGAGAAACACCGCCATTGCTGCCGAGTGCAGATTGTAGAACTGGCACCATTCTTTGTTAGGTTAGGTGCAATCAAAGCTTGGAGCGAACAAGGTGTAGGGAGGGGGACTAGGGAACAAGAAGTGGAAGAAGAAACTCTGTAATGGTATTCCTTCTGACAATTCTGCCAACCAATCGGCTCTGCATAAAAAGAAGAAACGAGATAAACTGGAAATCTATTCAACTTTTTCCATTCTCCCTCCGATACCCCTCTCCTTCCCCCCCCCCCCCCCCCATCGAACGACTGGCACACCGTTTTCAATTCATCCCTCGGTTTAGGTTGAGGTAAGGTATGTTGGTAGAAGTAGAAGCGGGAGCCAGCTTCATCAACAGAGAAACGCGTTCGAATTTAGATCATTACGATGGAATGACTGCGACAGACCAGCACGACGACGACGATACGAGACGTTCAAGCAGCAGGAGTCTCCACCATGTAACGATGACGATACGACGACGCCAGTCATCATGGAGTGCCTCTTTCGGTGCTGTGGACTTGTATGGTTGGGTTCCATACTTTTTTTTTTAGCTTTGCTCTGCATTAATCATCCCGAGAGGTCCCGCTTGGTAGATAGTATACCCATGATGTGTGTGTCTCCCCGTCTACATGTAGATATGAAGGTATAGGTACCTATCATTATTGTGTTTGCTGCAAGAAGGGATTCCCTTCTCGGTAATAGCTCTAGGAGACCATAAAGAACATCAAACATGGCGCAGATGGGTCCAAAGCAGTCAGTCCAGTCGTCCGGCGGCGCGGCGCAGCATTCATGGTAGAGGTACATAGGTACTTGTATATTGCGAATGGACTTGGTATGGCAATGTCAGGACGGCAAGAGTGTTAAATGGGCAGCCAAATCAGAAGATAGCCAGAGATATTGTTACAAAAACAGATATAGGTAGGTTATGGAAGAACTTGAAGAAGAGTTAGGAGGAGCATGAAAAATTTACAATGTCTGTAGAATGCTCTACACACATGGCCTTCCTGGGAAACAAAGAATGGAGAATTATTTTGTGTTGTTATTTTTTTAGCCTGCAAGAATATGGCAGATGTTTATATTATCGGGATGCACGTTGGTGCCAATTTTTTTGCTTCTCAATATTTTATGTTTTTTTTTTCTTTTTTTCTGACAATTTATGTATTTTTTTAAGGCTTTCGGTACTAAGCTGGAATTTTTATATTCACACAGGGCTTCATGATGATCGTGCTGTTTAGGAAGCGATGGCTTGGTTAAAGAAAAATATTTTTTTTTTTTTTTTAATTATAGGTATTTGTTTATAAACGACAAAACCATAAACAAATAACTCGATATTATCTGCAAACAACTTAAAACAACTGTTTGTGCTGAACGGAACTTTACAAGTTCCGTACCTAGTTCTTGAGAGAAATTTGAAAAACTCTCGAGTCTAAACTAAATGTAAGGTCTTTTAATAGGGACTTCCAAACATTGACAGTTGATAGCGGCCATATTGTTGAAGCTAAGCCACAGAAATTCTTGGAAATACCTTCACACATTATTCAATTTGTCATTTTATTTCGATAAACCAGCCAGCAAATTATTTATATGTATGTATGTGCGCCTTTTAATTTAAGTAGGTAGTTTGCTGACGTTTTCTGTCGACTTGAAAATATTTTTGGACAAAACAAAAATCAACTATTTTTTTTTTGGCTTAATTCCAAGTGGCCGTCGTCGATCGGCGTGTCGTCGTCGTTTGGCGCATTTTTTTTTGGATATTTTTTCTCAAAACAATAATTTTTCTTTTGAATTTAATATTTTTGTTTTTGTTTTTTTTTTTTGAAAAATATTTAAAATTTAAGTAGGTAGGTAGGAGTAAAGCCTTAAGGATTTCTGGCGGTTTTGAAATATATTTTTGAAAATGTAATTTTTGTTGTTTCCGAATGAATGGTGCAAGTAATTGCATGTTGAAAATGGCGAGTAATTTTATTTCATTTGAAATTTTTATGAATTTTTCCATTTTTGTTGGCAATGAAAATTTGTTTTTAGCTTCATATATGTATGTGCATATACATACATACAGCTATGGTCAAAATAATAGCAACACTCCCTAATTTTTAGTAATATTTTATGTAGAACCTACTGATATTAGGCAAATATTCAAAAATGTTTATGTTTGCATATTTGTGGTAAGTATGTACTTTGTTAGTAGTAGCCGTGGCCTGATGGTTAGTGCGATGGACTGTCATGCCGGAGGTCTAAGGTTCGAGCCCCAGCCTCCGCCACCTATTTATTTAAAAAGAAAAAACGGCTACTGCCTCTTGCGAGGAATTGACAAATCCTCCAAGAGTATCTCCTGTCACAGAAAAGTGCCGCTCATTAGCCGTTCGGATTCGGCAATAAACTGTAGGTCCCCTCCATTCCTGCAGACACGCACACAGGAATGGTTGAGAGTTGTAAGTCACTAGGCCCAAGTTCTTCATGAGCTGTTGTGCCATAAAATTTATATTTATTTTTTTTTTTTTTTATGTACTTTGTTAATCTTGTTTATGTAATTTTTTTTGAAAACTTAAAGGGATTTGCAAAATTTCCAAGTCCGTTTGCAGTAAGCTTTCTCATAAGCTGGTCATAAAAATAGCAACACTTAATTTATTTAACAAAAAACAAGAATTTCTGATGGCTAATGCCATTTTTCTTTATTTATCAACAGAGAAAGTTGAATATTTAGTTAAAAAAAACCTTTATTTTTAAAAACTGCATGTTTTGGATTCAATACAGAGTCTACCAACTTTTTCTGGGGGATCGAATACCACATTTCTTGGACAATTCTCCAGAAATCCGCTTTGTTGGAAGGCTTATGTTTGCTTATATAAATCTTGAACTGATTTCAGAGGTTTTCGAGAGGATTAAGATCCGAAGATTGAAAAGGCTACTCAATAACGGCCATTTTGTTTTGTTGAAACCAGGGCTTTGTTGACTTTGTAGTGACCTTGGGGTTGTTGTCCTGTTGGAAACGTCATTTAAGGGGCGTATTTTCATCGGCATCCACGGCAGCATAATATTCTGCAGTATGTCTACATACGACTATGCGAATTGACCTGCAAAACTCGTAGGGTAAAATATCAAAAGAATTGGTTCAGTAAATCCCTAGTAAACTCACTTTAATCTTGCACTAAAAAAGAGGCCTTAAAAACTTAAATAACCAGTTTGGAAAAACAATCTAGTTTTTTAACGAGGCCCTAGAAAATGCTGAAAATAGCTTTGAAATAAGCTAGGCCTTCGCAAGTTTTGATCCATTTTGCCTCAAGATCAAAAAAAAACTGGACAGAGGTACCTACCTACCTATTAGACTTTCAATACACGAACTTTCCTTTTCCTGATTGAAGAAAAAAATTTCAATTTCATTATCAAGGCTTGAAACATTTTCAAAGCAAAGCAACAGTTTTTTAAGTCCCCAAAGTCTGACCGATGAAAAGACCCCAAGAAAGAAAAATTCACACAAAAGCTTTCAATTTAACACAAGAAAATACACTCCAAACAGTAAGAAGGTAGGTACTTAGGTAGATCTACGTATCAACCTATTTGTAGATATTTATTGATGCGAAACAAAAATATGTAGTAATAACCATGGAATTGAAAATTTGGTCTTTCCCAATTTCAGCCTCATTAATTATTATTATCTATTATTTTCAAGAGAAAAGTTGTTAGGTATATACACAAAAAATTGTTGATTCATAAACCCGTAGACGCCTAGACGGTAGGTATGGGTATAATACTCCATTCAAATAACATCAGAATTGCTCATCGGATACCCCATACCTATCTACCTTGAGTTCCCCCTTTAAGAGCTAAGTAAATACAAACAATTTCAGACATAAGCAACAGTGCCAGTCCGATAAACCTTCACATATACATATATGTATGTAGTTTGCCAACAATAACAAAACACATATACCTAGCATCATTCTGGATAAAAATGGGATTCAGCTCGAAATATATAAAAAAGCAAAATATACGTAAATAAAGTTGAGGGACACAAACGTAAGCGTATAAACATCAGCAACAACAACAACGAAAAAAAAATCCATTAATGGGAGCCATGCATGGCGGACATCGAGGCGACACCAAAATCATCATCCTCTCCACAATGTAATCATCATAATACAACATCATGGTCGGTTCGGTCGTGTATTCATCTCCCAAGTCGTTATTTTTCCGTTCAAGTCTATAGGTGATTCCGAAATGCTATTTAAGGCAAGGGCGACGTTGGCATCACTTTGGCAGGCGTGAGGGAGAGCAGGCCGGGTCGCACACCGAAAAATAAAGTCAAGAAGCTAACGAATCGTAAATGTATCTCATGAATATACGCGAACAAAATTCTTCGTAATAGCTCGATTCGTATGAGTTTGCTTGCTTGTTGCTATATAATTCCCCCCTACACCCTTCCGATGGCATTTCCTTTCGATACACGTATATAGGTACCTACATTATCTTCTTGTACATCGGCTCACTGATGACTATAGTGTAGTGACTGGTTTGGTTTGTCATCATACAACACAACATCAAAATCATCTTCTCTTCCACAAACTCTTTGCCTTCATCGCCGCCGCCACTGCCGCGCCACTGTTGCCATCAAAATATAACGAACCATCTAGACTTTACCATCACCATCTGGCTGTTAACTCGAATGAAACTTGTTGATTAAGTCTGAGCTAGAGGAGCTGGGTTGTTCGATTATTATGAAGACTTGGGATGGGGACTCGACGAGACTCATTGAATATTCATAAAGAGAGATTGTTCCCACTCTTTATCCGCATCGACAAAGAGTCGCCATCGTAACCGCGCCGCGCGCCGTATATATCGATACCATAAGTCTTCTTCGTGGTCATTGACGAAAGTAGAAGAAGAAGGAATACCTATTTCTATATGTATGTATATGAAACTAGATTTTTCGTTTTAATAAGTGTGCACGGGGCTAACTATATCGAACAAGATCACCTTTACATCTCCAATCTCTAACCATAAAGCCAAGTTTTATGGACGCTCACCTTTGAAAAGACATAATATATAAATATTATCCATACAATCCACATAGTCAACAGGTTGAATCACTCGCAATCATTCACTGCGAAATAAATTTCAACAACAACAACAACAACAAAAATGTATAACCAGTCTTCGTCATCATTTTATTTGACTTGACACCGGTATGAGAGGGCAAACAATGATGGTTAACAGGGATGCCATCTGTACTTATTGAATTAAGAATACACAATGCACCTTGAAATGTTACAAAATTTTGGCCGAACCTTGCATTTTGTACAGGACAAAATTTTATTTTATGGATCTGTAGAAGGGATCAGTGTGAGTGGAAAAACGAGTTTTCGGGGTTGAACTCCCTCCCATTTGGCCGCCATTTTGGAAAAGGGGGCGTAAAAAGGTCTTCGCGATATCTTGAGAACCATTCATCACACAAACAAAATTGTACCACATTTGTGTAGAGAATTAAATTCACACACTTTTTATCGTAAAATTGAAAACAAAAAAGTTATAATCAAAAAAAGAGAACCATTGTCAAGAAAAGTATCATTATCTTCTTCTTTTTTTTATTTTATATCCTCTTTAAGATAAATTTCTTAAAACGGTCATCTTTTTTTGGTTATAACTTTTTTGTTTTCAATTCTACGATAAAAAGTGTGTTAACATAAATTGTAGAGAATTTGATTCTCTACACAAATGTGGTAAAATTTTGTTTGTCCGATGAATGGTTCTCAAGATATCGCGACGACCTTTTTGGGCCCCCTTCTCCAAAATGGCGGACAAATGGGGGGAGTTCAACCCCGAAAACTCGTTTTTAGAATCACAATTTGTCCTGTATGAAATGCAAGGTTAATGTAACATTTCAATGGACTATTTATTTATATTTGCGGATCTATTCCTACAAGTAATGTACATAATCTATATCTATGCATACTTGGAAAGCTTTTCAAGAAACTAGTTTTGCGAAGAAATCCCAAAACTTATATCAATCCCCAATTAAAGTTTATAGGTAAAAAGTAATTAAAATTGGTAAAGTTTTCTGGAAAATTTGTCCGGAAAAACTGAAAATGCTTTTTTCATAGGATTTTCAAATAAATTGCACGACTCGAACAATGGATTCTCTGTTTTTTTTTCTGATCGGACTTGGCTAAAACCACCTTAAAGACCATGAACTTTAAAGTGGTGTTAGTTAACTCCACCCAATGCCACGCCTACTTTTAGTATCTATATTTTAGTGTAGGACATATTAAACATTAATAAGAATTCTGAAATTTTGTAATTAATCTATCAAGGTTCTAAGAATTAACATTTATCATTTTCCCGCCTACTGCCTACCCTGTCTATGCTTTCAAAATGGTCATGTCTTTTGTTAAATCAATAGTCTTGGAAACCATTTGACCGATTTATATAAAATTTTCAGAGTTTGATATTATAAGTGAAAAAATATATAAAAAGTGATTTTACTAAAATGCTCCCACTCCGTACTTCAACGCCCTGCAAAGTAAAAAAGTAATCTTAAACTTAAAACTTATGCATAATCTCTCCCACCCACTTAATAATTTTTAATGTTTTTTGAAGAGCTACATATACCTCTGTGAAAAGTGGACTTATTGAGATGAAACAAAAAGTAACCTAAGGCTTTATTATGTTTTTGTGTTGATAACAACTAGTTTTGAATTAGTTACAGTACTGATAAGATTTTGAAAGAAAAAACAAATTTTCCCAAAAAAAAGGTAGGTACAAGTTTCGAAACAATGTTTTTTTTTTGTTTTCAACTTTTTTGAGTAGGTATATTATAATATAAATAACGCAAAACTGTGAACAAAAATGGACAAAAATTGTTCTTTTCTTTTCCATTTTGATGATAATTTCACAATGTTTAGGAACCAAACAATTTATTCTCTTAATTTTTTTGTACGAGTTTAATCATTCGGTACGGAAAAACGATTAGAGTGATAAATTTGAAATTTTGTACAACTATTGGTGGTCTAGGTCTTCAAAATTAAGTCCTTAGATCAGTTTTTGTAAAGTAATGAAAGATTTACTAAAAGTCTATAAAAAGTCGTTTTTTGTACTTTTTTTTTTTTTAAATAACGGCGAGGTGCAAAGTAATAATTTGCGATAAAGATTTCAAAAGGTCTTGCAGGAAATCGATTCAGGTTTCCAAAACTGCTTTTAAATTTTCTGTATCATCATTCGTTGCTGAGATATTGGTAACCAAATTCAAAAGTGTATTTGTTATTTCAAAGCCAGATATTCTTCGGAAGAAAAAATTTAAGATTAGAAAAATGGCAACATTAAAGCTAAATAAAGAAATTATCGAACCGATAAGTATATTCAAATTGGCTAGAAAAAATTAGAGTTAATTTTCTGCGAACAAAAAGTAATTACTTAATTTTCTATTAAATTTAATTTTTTTCCTATCTCTAATGATGATTTAAAATTTAACGGAGGATGAGTAAATTGGGACCAGGGCCTAGTGACTTATAACTCTCAACCATTCGTGTGTGCGTCTGCAAGAATGGAAGAGACCTAAAGTTTATTGCCGAATCCGAACGGCTAAGTTGAGCGGCACTTTTCTGTGACAGGATATACTCTTGGAGGATTTGTCACTTCCTCGCAATAGGCAGTAACCCGGAAAAAAAACTTAAGGTGGAAGCGGCTTGTATTGAACCCAGACTTCTGGCATGACAGTCCAATGCACTTACCCTTACACCACGGTCTACTATACATAATAATTATGCCTCTTTGAAAATTTTATGATCATTTTATTGAGTATCTGACAACCCTTAAAAAAGCAACCTAAAAAGTTGTTGTGTATGCTTCTTAGAACAGCTAGCACAACGGATTCGCTGGTATTTTCTTGGCTGTGAGTTTTATAAACAGATTGCGTTAACGACGACGGCTACGACGTTGATTTTTGCTGCTGATGATGATGATGATGAAGATGATGATGATGATGAAACACGCGAACCCAAAGAAAAAAAATCTAATTCTAAAATTCAACGAATCGATAAAGAAGCAATAAAAAGAAAACGAAGACCTATCAATTTGGCTTTCGAGGTAAAAAGCTATGATTCACCTGCGAAAATATTTTATTGTATTAATGAGAAAAAATACGATAATCTACGGACGTTTGTATATCTATGTGTAAATGTAGATATCTAAAAAAAAATTATAAATATTGTTTTTTATTTTATTTGCAAAATGAATGTACCTAGTTAGGTTTGTTTAACTCTGCTTACTCGGAGTAAACATCATACAACAAAAGTCTGTTGCTTTTCAAATCTTTATATGTATGTATGTACATACAGTAGGTACGTAGATATAGGTACTACAGGTAGGTAGGTATTATTTTTTTGATAAACAAAATGATATTTCTAAGATAACGATAGGTACCTACTAGCTACATTTTGAACTTTTTGTTCTTAGATCTGTAACTTCTTGCCTTTAAATAATAAGAAGCTAAGCTTTTGATTATTTCAGATACGCGAGTTATAAGTATATAACAAAAGTAAACCAATTATACAGAGATGATTCAAGTTTTGTTTAACATTTGATGTAAGTAAGTGGTATTTATATTTGCAAGGCATTAGGTTCCATAAGCTAAATTAAATTCAAATTAAAGAGGAATAAGCTGACAAACACTTCAATCTTATCTTTTAACATGTGATTTATTTTATCGCGAACTTAAAAAGTGTGATTCATTGCCTGAAGAATTCAAAAAGTCGATTTTGTTTTAGGTAGGTACCTACCTACATATATGGATTTCGCTTGGGGATACACTTGAATAAGATTGATATATCTTTGACTTTATTGTGGGTCCTAGTTTTCACACTGATATTAGGTACTTATTACAATTAGTTAAGTTTATTTTTTTTTGATAAGAAATAAACAAGCAACGAATTTATTGCACCTAGTAACCCAAATTCAAACTCTGGGTTGCTTGAAAATGTGTGTTGTTTTTTTTTTTTTTCGAAGAATGATTTGATTTCTGCACATTATTTTGATAAGAAATCAGTTTGGGTAGGTATAATTAATTAATGGTTTGAAAATACTTAAATTTTTCACCGAACTGTGTTCTGAGCTATATGCTACCTAATCTATTTCTGGGTATGCACATGCACAGCACAGCACATATAACTTTGTGGAAATTTTATTTTGAAAAATCTGTGTTCGGAAGATTAAAAAATTCTTTTTATTTTTACGAGCTTTTGCGATAACATACCATCATCAGAACTCTTGAATAATTGCAAAACAGAATCACATTGTAAACAAGGAAAAAAACTCAAGGAATAGAAGTTACTAACGATTACCTATCTATACCTACCTTACTCTGCTTAGTTTTTATTGTGAAATTACCCCCGAGTTCGTAAAAGTAAACATGCTCAATTACTGCTAAAAACAATTGCAAAAAAATGGCAGAAGTTATGTATGTATGTACATTTTGGGCAAAATTTGATTTTAATGCTGAGAGCAAACTATACTCTCAAAACGTACTGGCAGGTATAGATTATTGGTTTGGAAATGAAAGTTTGGCATTAGTGTAAATATACTGTTAAAAAATCTCGTGGTCATTAAGTCCCGAGAGTGGGTGTTTTTCGGCTCTGACGTGTGTCTCAGAAAATATCGAAAGCACGGAAATTGAAAACGTTTCTATAAAAAGGTGAAATTTTTTAAAAACAAATCTTTGTTTATTCATAAAAAGAAAATATTGGTCAGACAAATTTATTTAGGCAATGACATAACAGCTTAGTCAAGCGAAAAAGCACTTCCTTCCACTTTTCGCCTTTTAATTAATCGAATTGAAATACATATTCCTTTTGGTCGGGGAGAAAAATGTGCGGACAAAAAATGTGCTCCAAAAGTATTTGTTGCCTTTATGCTAAATCAGAAAAACTATAGAGGTTGGAAAAGTTTCAAATAATTTTTTGTACATTTATTCATTTTTACATACTTTACCAAAATCCAATGGAAAACGAGATTAAATAACTTGATTTCAAAGAAATAAATGAATGGAATATTAGTTATGGAACATCATTGTGGGTATGTACTTTCGCTGATTTTGAATACGTTTTTTTTTTTTATTTTAAGTCAATTTTTCAGAAATTGCTCTCCGAAAAATAGGAATTGAAATTAATTGTAGGTATACACAAAAAAAGTACATTGGAACTATTGCATGAGTTTTTTTTAATTGTTAGTAAATAAAAAACTTCTTATTCTAATGCATTTTTATTTACTAACAATTTAAAAAAAAAGTAAATGAAGTCTTGGAATTTAAGGAACAATAAAATGAAAATCTTACTTTTTTTTTAATATAATTACCCGCCTGGGAAAAGTATCTAGTTTTCAATAAGGCCCTGGCAAGTTTTTCATAGTTACTAACAAGAGTCTAGCAAGGGTTAGTATGGGCATTCGCTAGGCCCTCGCCAGTTTTGAACCTTTTTGCCTCGTCAGTTAAATTCTGCCTAAGCCCTGACTAGTAACAACTAGATTTGTTGCACATATTTTGTTTTACATGGTTTTCCATTCAACCATTTCATATATGGGGGTCAAAGCTAGAAGCTGTCAGTCGCTCTTATTATATTAATCTAGATAGACATCCATTTCCTCGTTGCCCACCCCCCTGGTTGTACACTCTAAATGATCGTTGTAGTGGCCAGTCCATGTCCATGTCCATGGAAGAATGTTGCTTCGAACACTTCAGTGTACTTACCATGTCTCAGATTGCCGATGAATATTTAAACTGACGTTTAGTATATTGTTATTTACTTTGGTGTGTATGCAAGTATGTGTGAAGGACTGCAGGTAAAAAAGAACAAGTTCAATGAGAAAGTTTCTGTTCTAAACTGTTTTGAGCTTGCTGTTCAGTGAGTCTGTTTGCACTTGGTTTTTAGGTAGAACAACTGAGAACAGATTTCTGAGAAATGTAAAAATCAGTTGTGGTTCTTTCTGGTTCTGTTTTGTCTGCAGTTGCGGTTTTATTAATTGACACACCGATTCCCAATCCAAATTTTAAATTTGCACAGTTAATTAACACACAAAGACTTCTATTACGGTATAATGAGATCCATGCTTTTATTCTTTTTCGTCAAATGATTTAACATAGCTAGTTACCCTTAAGAGCCTCACCAGTACTTTATTAAAAAAAATGTTCTCAGCCAGGCAGTAATAGGGGTCTGTCATGCTTTCCTCGTCCATGTTTTCCTGGCCAAAAATTGCCAGGGCCTCGCCTAAATTCGCCAAAAACTTGCCATTTTTCCATGCGGGTACCTATGTCAAAACCTAGTCTGACTAAATAATAATAATAACACTCAAATATTTAAACAACAAGAAAATGGAAAGTCAGCGATAAAACATAATACCTACAAAGGTATTCCGATAAGCAACGTTTTGGTAAAACCCTTTTTCCCATAAAGTCAAAAAGTGTTAAAAAAAATATCGGTTGGAATAAAGGACTGGCATTCATTACGAAATACTTACAGCGATTAGGTACCACTTTTTCGAACCGTTATTATCATCATTAATATGTAGCAGACAACTGCTGAAAAGGAAAGTTATGTTCCAGATGTGACTGATGTGTTTGTAGGGATGTATCCGTTTGAAATCAATTAGGTAGGAAATTTTAACATATTATCCTAGAAATACATTTTCCAAACATAACTTTAGCTGTCAAAGACAAAGTGTTGGTTAGCATATTTAGCTCATTTTTCATTCAGTTAAAGATCGTACCTACTTTAAACGAAGTGGTAATAACTGTATCGTTCGTTTTTAAATAATATTACATACATATGTGAATAATATGTTTAATCATCCCCAATTCAAACCTAAAAAATCCCCACTCAAATTTTAAGACTAACTCATCCTCACGTATGTATGTATGAAAATAAATCTTTTCAACCTAAAAGAAGACATAATAACCTCGAAAATGCCAACATTTACGTCCTACGCTCGTCGTTTTATTTCACACCAAAAAAAAAAAAACCTGTCTGCACCATTTACCCGTTACAACATACACATTTGTACTAAAAGATTCTCATACGAAATGGGTAGAGTATGTATAATCGAGGTAAGGACTGCCCTAGAACTGCACCTTTCCATGGGTTCATCAAAAGAATGACGGGCAGAACGTTATGTTTTACATTTACATATTTCAATTCAAAAACAAAACACATCAGGTCATCCAAAAACGAGGGAAAAATCTGCCGTTAGAATACAAAAACAAAAGCCCAGCCAACACCTTGTATGCCAATTCCTAAGCTAAACCCCAACCACCACCTTTTCTCCCCAACCACACTACAAAAACCCATTTATCTTCTAGTTTTATGGTCTGATTTCATTTCCCATATCCTTTTTTGTTTGTTTAGCTACATTCCTTCTTCTTTTTTACTTTCATTTGTTTCGAACACATTAACCCTCCTCCCCTCACCATCCTTCGTGGAGCAACAAGCGAAATGCTTTTGAGTTCGTGGAAGGGAAACAAAGGGGAGTTAAAAGGATAGCAACAGTCGCTCGGGAAAAAAATGAAGAGCAAAAGAGTTCCCTTGCGATTATTTTGCAATCCTCTTGAGAGAAAAGTATTGTTTTTCTTTTTGGGGCTGTTGTATTTGTTGTGCTGGCTGTTTAGTCCTTGTACTGTATGCTACGTGTGTCCTTGTGAATATCCTTCGTTTGCTATATTTACCCTTCTCCCTCTCATACATATTCTTTCAATCTTCTCTGTATACTATACTTCTATTTTGGTTTCTCGTATCTGCTCATATTTCTCTTTGCAGAGAAAGTTCTGTTTTGTGTTTTGTTTGGTTGCCCATTGAATTTTCTGAATGGCTTTAGAGAAGACCCAGGATTTTATATCTTTTCAATCTCATTCCAATCCACCTTGGGTGAGACCAAATTCCCAACAACCATATCACCCACAATATTATTCCCCCTCTCCGTCTCTGGCAAAGCACTATTTGTGTATTCTAGTCATCCGTCGTAGTTCTGTATTTCTATTTTCTTTTTTTGTCGTAGGTATATTTTATTTTCTTTGTTTGCCTTTTGGTTTAGATTGGAGCCTGAAAGGTTATATCTACAGTTTTGTATTTATACATGTAAATACATATATATTCTGATACTTCTGCACTTGTTATATTTTTATGTATCTATCTCTATCTTTATTATTTTTCCATAAGGTATTTTCCATTTGTATGGTATAGGTGCTCGCTCATAAGCGGATTTCTGATGATATAATTAAAATTCCAGGGCGCCAGATTTTTGGGGGTAACTTATTTTATTTCGATGTCTTATTATAAATAAATGCCACTAATAATAATAACATGGACAAAAAGGCCTGCTCGAGAACAGCTTATTATACTTTAAACAAAAGGAAATAGAATTAAAAGTTTCAAAGAAAATTTCGTTATACCTATGTACATAAGTCAATAATTAAATATATAATAATAGTTTTCAACTTCACAAATATTTAACAGGCTTTCAAGTTAATTATTTTGTATAGAACAAACGTAATTCAAAGATTTAAATGGTTAATCGTTAAAAGGCTTAACCGGCGATAAGTCTTCTCGTTTGCTTATCCTTTTAAAAAGTTAAGTACATTTCATCTTTTTAATTCAATCAACTTCAATAGAACGAAAGAATGAGCGATCTGTTTGGTTGAATCGGTTGAACATTTTGTCTTTTGACAGCTCGAGTCGATCGTCAAAAGCAATAGAGTGTCTAACTGAGAAGTTACATGTGTCGATTTCATATTGAAATCTATTACGATACATTATTATGTTACAATGCAAAAAAATGTAAGGTTTTTTCTGTAGGAAATTTATCTAGGTATAAATCTTTCTTTCTTCTAATTGACATCATTTCATACATAGCGGATAACTATCGGTTGGATTGACGATTATACTAGAAATTTTTCATTCACACTTGATAGTTTTTATTCGCTTTCACCAATTATTTTTTAGTAAATAAAATTATAAATTTGATGGCACCTAGCCACTTACAAATCCTAACCATTCCTGTGTGCGTGTCTGCAGGAATAGAGGGGACCTACAGTTTATTGCCAAATCTGAACGGCTAAGGTGAGTGGCACTTTTTTAAAACAAGAGATACTCTTGGAGGATTTGTCACTTCCTCGCAATAGGTAGTAGCTCCGAAAAAAAACTTAAGGTGGAAGCAGCTGGTATTGAACCCCAGACCTCTGGCATGACAGTCCAACGCACTAGCCATTACGCCACGGGCTACTACTTTTTTTAGTAAATAAAAAAAAATTAATTTGATGGCACAACAGCTCATGAAGAACTAGGGCCTAGTGACTTACAACTCTCAACCATTTGTGTGTGCGTGTCTGCAGGAATGGAGGGGACCTACAGTTTATTGCCGAATCCGAACGGCTAACGAGCGGCACTTTTCTGTGACAGGAGATACTCTTGGAGGATTTGTCACAATTCCTCGCAAGAGGCAGTAGCCGTTTTTTCTTTTTTAAATAAATATGTGGCGAGGCTGGGGATCGAACCTTAGACCTCCGGCATGACAGTCCATCGCACTAACCATCACGACACGGCTACTACTTTTTTTAGTACCTATCAAAATATTCGATAAATATCGATAGTTTAAGTATCGATATATATCGATTACGGATATTATCGATAGTTTTGTATTTCTAATTTCCAGCAGCCTTTTGTTAATTAAGTGTCAAAACTGTAAAAGGAAAATTGGTAAGTAAGTTTTTAAGGCTATAGGAATATCTCCTTCTGAAGCAGGCCTTACTCCCGAAATATAAATTCTATAAGAAAATGCTTTGTACAAAAAAAGGCTAGTCACAGTCTCGTTTAAATCGAAAATTTTCGGTATCGGTTTCATTAACTCAGCGTCCAAATGTAGTCAGTTTTTTTTTAGTGTTTTTGTAGAAGAAATATCGAACTAAGAGTTTGAGTTTTGCTTAATTGCAATTCTCGGTAAATTCAGTCTAAAAAATTCGGTCCTGTCTCAGTCTTCTCTGGATCTCGTCTCAGATGCTTTGAGATAACGCGAACTATTTAATTTGTTTCCAAACAAATTTTCTCGTGTGTAGCCCCAACTTTAAGCAATAATGCACAGTTTTGAGGCGACAAATTTGTTAATCTGTCCCTCTATGTATACTACCCCTATTGCCAATGACTTGTGTTGTTCTGGGTTAGTGTGAGTGTTTTATTATATCGCCCTGCACATATAGATATACACGTAACACACAGTGGCGTGGCGTCCATATAACACGATTCCTATCGAGTTACCTTTTGAAATTCTAACTTTAAACATTTAACCACGTCAATTAAATAACGAGCAACATGAATCTAAACGAATACACAATATGTGTCCATTCCTCACACCAGCACACGCACGCGGCATTTTACCTGCCAATCCAACCATAACACAAACAGTCAAACACAATAATCAATATGCCTACTGTTGTTCTACTCAACGCACGCAAACACAAATCATCAAAAAAAAAGTATAATGTCTCTCTTCTCCAACTCCACAATCCACATACTACATCAAAAAACCCTACTTTCAGCTGGAACCACGGTTGCCACTTTGGTCATTTGTGACCAAATTTGGTCATTATTTTTTCACTTGGTCGCATGGTCATTTTTTATTCCATTTGGTCATTTTTTTTACATATTGATTTTATGAAAATATATTTATTTTTATTAAGTTCTACTTTGATCCAATTTGAAAATGCTCTGAGAAATTATTTATTTATTTATTTATGTTAGTCTAATTTAATTAAGTTCATTAGGTACCTACTTTGTGAATGAATTTTATTAAAGCCTCGAAGCGAACGAAGTTTTCATACAAAAAAAATTGCTTTTTTCCCAGGCGTGAAAAATACAATAAAATTAAATGCAATTATTTAAGCGAAAAGGGGAAGAAATTTCTTTCGAAATAAATATAATTCAACGGACTTATCTAAACCAAATATAAAACTAAATAAATTTTTATTTGTACACCTTTCGACGCGAGATTTATTGATACATATTTCATTTCGGTTTGAATTTCACTTCGCATTGATGTATAAACTAGACTTAATACATACAAAAATAATATGTCATCTACCTATGTAATATGAAGAATATGTTAAAATAAATGTGATGAATTCATTGTTTTCTGTGTTTAGAGGTTCAAATATTTCGGACTCAAATTATTTTGGTCATTTTTAGCTACAGTTGGTCATTTTTATTTATAATTTTGGACACGAAATTTATTTTCAAGTGGCAACCGTGGCTGGAACTGGATAGGATAGTACAAATTTGTTCTCTTTGCTTCTGTTCCCTATTATTCATTCACAGAAAAAAAAATCCGTCATAAAGACGCAAGAAACCGTGTTACTTTTTCCCATAAGAAAGCATGTATGAACAGAGAGGTGTCACGCTCTCTGTTCAATACACGCTTTCTTATGCAAAATAATAACTCGGTTTCTTGCGTCTTATTTTGTATGCGAATGAATGCAAAAGGGAACAAGAGCAAAGAGAACGAATTTGTTCTATCCAGCAAGAGATAAGTTGAAGTTCTATTTGTTTTTGTGTTGTATTTGAAGTTGGTTGGAGTAGAGGGAATTTTGTATGTATCTCGCTGCGCTGCTGTATGAAGTTCATTGAGCAGGGCAGGTAGAGGCACATACAAATATGTTTACTGTTTGTGGAGGTACATTATTGGTTTCTGTTTGAAAATTTCAGTTTAATTCGAAAGATAACACGCTTTTTCCCGTCATATTGGTGAATTTTGTGTGTCTAATTCACTGCGCTATGTTGAATAAGTCTTAAGCAGGACAGGTAAATTCTGTTTCTGTTTGAAAGATTTAGTTAGCAAGCAGATTGCGATGCGTAATTTGAAGTGAATTTTAATGTTCTTGTTTTAAATTAAAAACAAAATCAAATAAGAACAGTGAAAAGTGAAAAGTTTGTTTATTGAAATATATTTGCAATTATAGTTTATTACCTAATTTCAAATTATTGCTAGCTGAAAATGGCATTAATAAATGTAGATTGTTGCTTAACTGATTTTCAGTTCAAATGATTTCAGTAAGTTGAATTTTATTAAACAGAAAAAAAGTTATAGAAATAGGACACTCTACTGTCTACTCTTTCATTTGTGAAGTTCCTTATTTTTTTCTTTATAACGTGAATTTAAGCTTTCTTTAAGGTAGCATTTGCATCTGCCAAAAACAGTTTCTTTAGAAGGCACTTTTATTATATAAAAATTGGTTTGAATTGCTTTACTTATTGAACGTGGATGCAATAAACATTATTTTTCAGGTAGACATTCCTAACTTAACGTTTGTGGGTGATTAATTTTTCTTCGAGTTACCATTTGAAATAATCCACGCCACGCCACTGGTAACACATGCATACTTTGAAGTACCTACCAACCCTATGATACCTAGTATTTCTCATCCATAACCATCAGGGGTTTTCTTTGTTTATTTTTTTTTTTTTTTGTATTTTTTTTTTTGTGTACAGAAATGTTTGTTGGGTCGGGCATTACGTAAGGGAATCCCCAGCACAGTCAAGTGCGGATGATTGTCTTTCACATTTCACCCGTGTGTACTGCGATGGTTGTTGGAGTGAAGATAGGTATAGAGTTCTTTTTTTTTTTTTTTTTGGAAAATATAATCTTGGTGTTGGTGTTATACCAGACGGATACACAGAGTCATAATAAATATTCTGTTGCATAGTCATTAATTTTAGGGGGGTTGGGGGTTGCTATTTATTATCAACATACGATCCATCTCATCATTTTATAAAATACTAGCCGATAAAACCCGGCGTTTCTTTAGTAAAACCTTTGACAACCAAATATCGACCAAAAAGATGATTTAAAATCAGCACTCGAAAAATGTTCAGCTTAAAGAGCGCTACACACCATCCATGTTACTTGTCAGGTAGCATTGACGTTTTTTTTGTCAGGTAACATTGAAAATAAGCCTCCACACGTATCAATGAACATTGACAATTATTTTCCTAAAATTATGTGTGTGGGTTGTGTGGGCTTGCATTTGAATAAAAATGTAATGCACCTAATTATGAACCTACCTGCCTGCCTATAGTGTAATTTTAAGACAACTTTGAAAATCAGACTATTTGTATGTTATGTTATACCTACCTCCCATTACCCTCTAAGGAACGAACGACCGTGAATTTTGTTAGTAACCACTTGACAAAGAAATTAATAATTTATCAATGAAAAGATAAATTTTTTCTTCTTCTCTACCATATACCTATCATATTCTTAAAACGAAGCATTTTTTCCCAGCAAGGGTTATTGCCGTCTATGAAGAATAATTCCGTGCCAAAAAACCGGAATACATTTTTTACCACCCCACCAACCACTTATCAACATCAAAAAAATTTTACCACTTGTACTACCTAAATAAAGTAGGTACCTACCTATTAAAATAAAAATACATATTTAGGTAGGTAGGTATTACCTAAAAAAAAAAATTTTGAGCCGATTCTGGAAACCAGATCCCTCCTTGCGCACGTTTTTGTCTTCTTGTGTTCCCACATTACATTTAATCTTCGTTTAAAATCTCGAACCTTGAAAATCCGATGATTAGAACTCAAGGTGTAAATTTTGCTGATTTGAATGTAATAAGCACCCCCACATCACCTTTGCTTACCTACGCCCTTGACTGTGTAGTTACTCAACAAAATGAATTAGAAAAACAAATGTATTAGTGATTCAAGTGTCCCCTTACCCCTCCTTGCGCACACATTGGCCTCTAAATAGGTTCGTTTCCATTTAACTTCACCAATACCCACCGCCAAACCAACTAATTTCTGTCTTACCTTAAAATCCAACAATTAGAACTCACGTTGTAAATTTAGTCGATTTTCATGTAATAAGCATCCCCCTATCCTATTTACGTGCGTCCTTGATTGTGTAATTACTCAGAAAAAAAAAATGAAAATAATTTGTATAAGGGGTGCAAATGCCCCCTTACCCCTCCTTGTTCACGCCTTTGCCTCTAAATAAGTTCGATTCTATTCACCATCACCAACCACCCACCGCTAATAAACCAACATTTTTTTTCTGCTGCAAATACCTATTATACCTACCTACTCATACCTATACCTACTCCAATCATTTCTTACTACACTATAGAGAATACCTACCGACTGTTTATGTTTTGTTTTGTTTTACCATACCTTCCTATACACAAAAATATCACCACGATTCGTCGACGGCGAAACGCGAAAACAGTCAACTCTACTCACTATCTCGCTCCCACCTACCAAGGCACATTGCACATGGTTTGATTTGTTTTTTTTTTTATTTCTTGACGATGAAGAATAATTCACTGCCAAAAAACCTGCATACATATTTTTACCACCCCACCATCACTTATTCTCATGAAAAAATTTGTACCTAACCTAAATAAAGTATTAAAAAACCAACCACCCACCGCCAAACCAACCAATTTCAGTCTTACCTTAAAATCCAAAAATTGAACTCAAGTTGTGAATTAACTAAGCCGATTTACATGTAATATAAGCATCCCCCATCCTATTTACGTGCGCTCTTGAGATCGTTTAATTTACTCAGAAAAAAAATTAAAAATAATTTTTATTAGGGGTGCATTAAATGCCCATTACCCCTCCTTGTGCACGCCCTTGCCTATAGTTCGTTTCCATTTACCATATCCAGCAAACACTCACCACCAAACCAAACAATTTCAGTAGTAAACATTTATTTTTGCTGCAAATATTATACCTACCTCTCACATACCACTATTTCTTACTAAAGAGAATCCCTACCGTTGATGTTTTTTTTTTTTTTTTATTTGAACTTTTCCCTATTACACAAAAACATCAACACAATTCGTCGCCGGTGAAAACAAAACTCACTTCTCGCTCCCACCTACCAAGGCACATTATACTGCACATGGCTTGAATCGTTTTTTTTTTTTTCGATGAAGATTTTTTACTACCCACCACTTAATTTTCACCAAAAATGTTCTCTAAAAATAAAAAAAGAAAAAAAACAAAAATACTACCCTACCTAAAAAAAAAAAACAACTCTTTTTTGAGCCGATTCCAGGAATCAGCCCACCAAAAATATGGAATTTGACGATTTATCGTCAAATCCACATGCCACAAAAGGCAATTTTCCATGGCAAAACAACTCCTCCTTATAAATAATTGAGCTTGAAGTAAATGTGAGTTGAAAATCTATAAAGCAGTATTTTGCAAGGAAAATACCTACATGCTTGATTTTAGAAAATTTCCATACGATTTTTTTTGTGGTAAGTTTTTAATTTGTTTATTATTCGGTATTTAACAAAAATTTTCTTTTCTGCTGTATCCTATAGCATACCAGATAAGTGAAATTTGTATTATATCTATTTTTTAAAAGAGTTTTTTTGTTTGTTTGTGAGTTTAGTGCATACATTCAGCCAGACTGACAACCAAAAAAAGTTACTCTTTTATATAATAGTATAGAAGAATAAATAAAAAAAACCTACGTAACAAAGGATTTTTGCAACCCAGTTATTAGAGATGGGGTTATAATTATGAAGTTAGAGAGGGTAGGTAGTTTTATTTTTATAAAGACAAAGTTAATGCTCTTTGCAGTGGTTGTCATCGTGTGTGAGTTATGTATGAGTTCTAGAATTTCTATCGGTAACAATTACATATTGAGATGAGTTGAGTATTCTGAAAGAAGATACCTACAACAAACCCGACCGCCTGCTTATTATATTGGGGTTATGCTTTACCAGACGTAAGAAGTTACAAAACGAAAATGTATGTACCTACATACAGATACATAAACAGCTCAGTCAACAGGATGAGGATGAAACAAAGTGACGAGGATAAAATGGATATTGAATTTTGTATTCAAGAACAGCTTTAGCAGGAATCGAGAAATAAATGCGGAGATAGAATAAAATAACTGGTTTGAAGTTGGTATTCTACGGAATTCGTGAAAATGCCAATCACGTAATTCCAAATAGAACAATATACATATACCTACCTACGCAAATTTCTTATTTGTATGACATATTAAGCTTGTTCGGAAAATTTAAATGAATTTTATTTAAATTGATAACGAGTAGAAGTATAAGAAAAAGTTTCATTCAAAAACAATGAAGAGTTACCCTGGTGTGAGGTAATTTTTGTCTGTAACTGGGGTTTTAGCTCGCCGATCTGCCGGGGTTGTCTCTAAAGAAGGACGAAACTTTAATTTTAGTGACATTAATTGCTAATTTGTACCTATATCTTTTCGCCTTTATTCGGTTCCTTGTTATGTCCCTGGGGGTTCTTGTCCTAGTTGTTGGACTTTGCGCCTGCGTCAACAGGTTTTCCTTGAATCTGGCTTGCGATTATGTTTCTGCGCTCCGTAATTATTTAAGACACGGTTATCAAACAGACGTATCGAGCAATGACTGACGTATCAGGCAAATTCACGGATGTATCCGGCAATCACTGACGAATAAGGCAAAATCACGGATGTATCCGGTAATCACTGGTAAAGCAGGCAAAATCACGGACGTATCCGGCAATCAACTGACGAATCAAGCAAAATTACGGTCGTATCCGGCAATCACTGACAAAGCAGGCAAAATCACGGACGTATCCGGCAATCACTTATGAATCAGGCAAAATCAACTGGTTAAACCAGGATAGTCAATCCTGGAGACCCCTTACCTCTAGTGGGGGAAGTATTCAATTATTTTTATTTTTGACTCTTTTTTTTGGGGTACTTTTGATGCTTCCTTTAATGAAGTTATTTTTGTCGTTTTATGTATTATGCTTTGCGAGTAGACTAAATGTGAGCTTTAATTTTGTAAAGTGTAATTTTCTACGAGATGGTATTTTATATTTGTCACGTCATAGGTTTTTTATTCATCACTAATAGTTTCCACCTAGTGGCTTGGATTTTAATGCTTCATTACACTGGTGTTTAAAAATTACTTCAATTTGGGGAAGATATATACATACATATTAAAAATTTAGATTATATGAAAGTTAAATAAGGAATAAGTCGTCAAATGGGGTCGAGTTGCTTACTATATTAAGTAGGAAATATGCAAGAGGTACCTATGTTGTTGCGGTTTTGTCGCCAAAAGTTCAGAAATATTTGTGCTCATAGCCAACTAGCAGAACGTCCAGCAATAAATTCATGTAATATAATTAAGACTGTAATCACTTTTCTATAAGATATTTATAGGTACATACTTACATAGGTATTTAACCATAGTTTCAGTTGGAAGACACGAAGCACGCTCGTGGAATTCAATAAAACAATATCAACGTTGTGCCCAAATCACTGTACCGACAATATCGTATTTCTATTCCTTCTTAATAGATACAGTATATTCTCGCTAATCCGAACCACCTTTAATCCAAATATCGCGCTAATCTGAACCTTAATTTTTTCCATTATGCTCTTTACAATCCGAACCTACCCAGGTTTCTGTAGGCTGTAATCAAAACCAATTTCGCTATCAAAACAGTACATACACACATTAAAATAAATCTGAATGCGTAAAGCTACATGATAATTTGTTTTGCCTTTTACTTTTTATAAAAGTAAATAGGTTTAAACCTATTTTCATATAATGCAATTTCAATGTTTGTAGGTATTAAAAAAAAAAAAACAGTAAATGCGGATTTTTTGTTAAATAACTAACTAATGGCAGAAAATATAGCGTGTAAATCAGGTATATCATAGTACCTACCTAGATAGTCCTGCTTGACCTACCTAATTGGCAAAAAAGATTTTCGGATGTATTTTGGAATTTTACTAACGAGAAGGATATTTATTTACTTGAAATTTGGCTAATGATATGACGATTAATGCAATTTTCAAGGTAACAAATTTAAAAGAAATAGGTACCTACCTATTCAAACAGTCAAAACTTTAAACATAAAATTCTTCCAGTAGCTATGGAATAATATTTATCGCAACATAATCAATGCAAAACTTGCCCTTATATTTCCACCCAGACAAGACGCATTCACAACGCAACTATGTAGGTGTATTTCTGTTTCCTCATTGTGTTTCCCACTGTCATTTTAAACACTCAGTCCTCTCAATGCCAACAACCCTATACCTACACGTTTGATCTAAAATCAATCGAAAAGAAAATGAATGCTTCCTGTTCGGCAAATCATCGGATCCACTTAAAAAACACATAATGTGTAATTCCCCCGGGCGGCAGCGCGGGCGCTCCTCGGTCTTCAGTTCTTACGTAAGAGCGTTGCCGTTCATAGTGCACATGTTCGCCAAAAATGAACAACACAGACTCACAATTACGTATCGTATAATTAAATTATGACAATCAGCTAACGATGTTTTTTTTTGTAGGTATGTAGGTACTGCTATAACGGCTGTTGCTAGTTAGTGGTGGTCTTAAAACTATATTTGTATCTTTTTGATTAAAAAAAAAACGAAAAAAAAAAAAACAAAGTTCCTCATATGTTGGCCCTCGTTATGTAGGTACTGCATGCTGAGTTTGCTTCAAACTAAACACTAAGGGCCAGTTGTACAAATTTACGCTGAGCCGCAGATCAACTAAACTCGAGTTAAATCGTGAACCAGGTTCAACTTTGAGTGCGTTGTACAGTCGTGGTTCAGGTGAGAGTTAACTGAACTCGAGTTAAAGTCTATATACTAGAAAAATTGAGTATATAATATAGCTTACGTCAATGAAAAATGTCAGTCGATTGCTCGATTTGTGAATTTATCGCACAAACATCATGAGTTATTTCACAAGGTTTGCTCAAATCATTCTTTTAAATGCCGAATTCTAATGATAATCCTCAATCGAAAAAGAAAATAATACTAAAAATAAGATTGTGACGACACAAAAATTCCAAGATGGCGGCTCGGGTGTATAAAATAAGCATACCTTGTATCTGTTTATCGTGACTGTCAAAAAAATTCAGTTTGAAGTGAGATAGCATGTATAGGTACAAGAAACATTCTACATCAAAAATTATAATAGCCAATCACATCCTTGAACCCTAGCTGACTCTCAAGTTAACCCGCCGAAATCGGCGAGTTAAATTTTTCGTGGTTCAGCGGTGAGTTAAGTCTTAAACCTCGATTGTACAACACTTCATAGCAGTTGAACTGAGTTCAAATCTTGAACCACTTCTGAACCACGACTGTACAACTGGCCCTAAATTGTCTAATAGAACACAACAATAATAAAAAAAAAAATAAAAACTATGCCCCGGAATGCGCACATCTAGCATGTTTTAGGAAAATGAGAGCTGACGTCGACTTTGTTTTTGTCGTAGTTGTTGTTGCTGTTGTTGTCTGTCTGTTGATGGCTGAAAACATTCACGAGAAAACCTACGTCTGGTTGAAATATGTTGAATTTAAGGCAGAATAGTCATAGAAACGATTGTGCTTAAAGTAGTGTGACCATATTTTTTGTAATTGCTGGGGTCAGTTTTTTGTTTTTTTTTTTTTTAATTTGATAATTAAGCAATCCGATGAAAGAGCTGCGATGGGAATTTAGACTCGATTTTGACATTATTTTTATAACTAGTAGGTATAAGCAAAATAGAGTCTAATTCCTTTTGCAGGTCTTTCATCGCGTTTTATAATTCGAATACCTACCTACCTACATAAGCATTTTTTTCTTTTTTTTTTAATGAGAAATTTTGTATTTTGTCGCCTGGAGAAATGGCAAGTTTTTACCAAGTTTTTGCCAAGTTTAGTCAAGGCCCTGAAAAGTTTTCAGTAGGAAACGAGGAAAACTTTTCAAATACTCGGTAAGGCCTTTGCTAATAAGATAACTTTTTAGCCAAGTTTGATATCCTATCAGAAATAACTATTATATAAAAAACTAAATTTTTAGAATCACCAACCTGGATAAAACATATAGTTTTTAATGATGCTCTAGAAAATTTAACATAGATCCTAACTAAGGGGGCAAGCAGGCTCTACTATAGAAATTATCTAGGCCCTTTCCCTTATGTAACCATTGGGACTGGTAAACAGAAAGTACCTATACGAGGATTGAATCACGTGACGAATAAACCAACTTTTTTTTGTCTCTCGAGACAAATTTTTTTTTGAATAAGTTCTAAAATTTAGTTATAAAATTAGAGCTATGCTTTTGTTGTGTTTTCAAACTTTTTCTACTAGTTAAAAGGGACACACATTGGTCACACTTAATTGCACACAAAATAACAACCCAAACCCATACAATTTCAATTCAAATTCGCTACGCTAAAGACGTAGCAGTTTCGAGTTCAATTTCTGAGGACTCATTTATTCATTTCACCCTATTGCGCACTCGTTTTGTTGTCTACGGGAATGTAGGTAGTGTATCTTGTATAGATAGGTAGTTATGTACATATATATTTTTTTTTGTCATTTTGTTTTCAATCTTTCTGCATCATCCCTCGCAATATCACAAAACGAAGAAATTCCCATTGAGGTTGAGAGTCTGTTTCTGTTTTGCACAAGGGCGAAATACGATGAGAGCATTATGATTGTATACAATGTAGGTAGGAATATCTATTCTTCTAACTAATAACAACTCAAGGATGTCAAACGGTACAATTTTATATCCCAATTAGTACAATAGATGTATACATTTTTTGTATCATTAATATGAGTGCTTACATTTTTTTCATGACACAGATTCTCGCTTAAAGTGTAAGTGCGTCTTTTTGTTAAGACTTCTTGGCATATGGTTCTTCCTCGCGTTGGGCGCCACCCTCAGTGAATTCATATGACCGCAATCTGTCATCTTTCAGTGAGTGGCACGTCATCGAAAACATTGAGTTTAAGAAACGCATCATTCTTTTCTCTCTTTGTCTCTCGAAAAAATCAATTTTGCTGTTTGTGTCATGTCTAGTCTATATCTGTGAGTTGTGAGTAATATGGTATGTTTAAGCATGGCAAGTTGTTGAAAATACAAATATTTTCTGTAAAACAAACCACCCCTCGCCACCCCCTCTTCACTATTCATTCCACTTTCCTATGATAACCTTTAATCTCTCTTTTCATTCAACAGACGGACAGAATGCGGTCACGAATAATACATAGGTAGGTACTTACACACATATTAACATACAAATACACAAGTGAAAACATTCATATTGCTATATTATTGCGCCATACCTTGTGGTTTGTATTGTTGTAGGTATATTTGCGGGGTGTGTGAGTTTTGAAATGTCATTCAGTTAGCATCAGTGAAGATACCTACTTGATGAATTAATTATTATTAACAATTTAATTTTAATTGAAGCAGCAGCATTGTTAGTGTACGAGAAGGTTTATGACTTTATGAGTTAGAAGAACGCAGAGATTCACAACCGCACAGATAGGAAATTAGACATTGACGTAAGCACCGACCGTTGACGAAGCATGTAGTAGGTTGATTCTTTAGTTAATTCGAACAAAGAAAATAATAAATCTTATCATAAATGTGCGCTATTGATGATGACCCCTTCCTATTATGTGTTGGGGCTGGTATTTTTACATACATTATGACCGATTACTTCATCATAGAATACATCCATAGCAATGCTGATAAGATGTGGTGTTTATTATTGAACATTGAAATTCTAACAGTTGTAGATTATGTACAATTAGGGGTACCTAGGTGTATTCATCAGTTTTTGGAAAGATTTAAGTAGCTTGTTCACGTTTCTGAGATAGGTATCAGCAATTTAAAAATCCCAAAACAATTCTTTACAGAAATTCCAATTTTTGCTGTTTTCTACTCTGTCAAAGTGATAGCAAAATGGGTACGTTCAGAAGACATTCATAGGTGACTATAGAAAGCTAGGCAAGTTTATAGTTTCTGATTTGTCAGCTGTCAAAAATATGCATACCAATCTATGCAAATTTTATCGGAAAATGCCCGGAAAACTAGGTGGGATATAATTTCCTACATTTCAAGTCAAGTGGATTTGTGTCAGAATATCAGCTGATTATATTTTGTCATTAAACAGCAAGCTGAACTTTATTCTTCCGTGACTTATTTTTTTTTCACGTTTATTTTAACAGTTTGAGTGAAGAGGTTATTTATTAAATATTACGGAGAAATGATATTACAAAATTCCTCACTGGTTTGTGCTTTGTGTGAGGTGATTTTTAGATAAAAATAATAATAAAAGCATTTTCTTTCTCAACGGAAGGTAATGTTTTAAAGTAAAGGTAATGTTTTAAAGTAAAGTTCGTAGTTTGGCATCTCTAGTCATCAACTAGTTTCCTAGTCAAATTTGCGCTCAACGAACATAGTTGATTACATATGAAGTCCCCTATGTCTTCTGAACATACCCAATCTCTGCTTGTGAAATGTCAGAAACGCACACACTGCTTGCGGGTTGTAGTCAGATAGTCTATCCACCTATCCCAAAAATTTTCAGATAGCTTGAGATGTTGTTGCATCAGCTGACATCAGAAGTTTTTCAATAAGGGATTACAACACAAACCTATCCGGATAGCTTTGGATTGCCGCCCGAACGTGCCCACACTGGTTGGTTGGCCACAAACAAAGAAACCAAAAACGTTCATTACCGATTTAATTGGTATGGAAACTGTTGGTTCAGAATTGTAATTGATCTTGGCTTGAAGTCATCACATTTATCTAAAGCTAAAACTAAACCTATCTAAAAGAAAGAATGGTACACTAGGTATAAATATTTTTTTTTTTTGGAAACATTTGGCTCAATAGGTATCAGGTAATTAATCTAATTATAAGGCAAACAAACTTTCCCCAATTCATGCTGAGGGTTAAAATAGAACTAATGCTATTAGATAGGTACCTATTTAGGTACCTACCTACCTCGAATATTTAAAAACATAAAATTAAGCTTTTGTTATTTTAAAAAAGTGTGCATTTAACTAGGTACCTACTTTAAATGCTTATATTTTCGACAATTTCAGAAAAAAAAATGATTATTAATAGGTGTTTTAATTTTTAAAGTCTTTGTTTATAATTTCTTTCTTTGTTAAATAATTTCTAATACTCACTTCCTCTTCCGCTGCCCTTTCGTTTTGCCATTGTGTTGCTGTAATTGTATAATTATAATCAAAATTCCAATCCAATAAACTGTGTGGCCTTCGTTGCCAACGTTGAAAGACCTTAAATAGAATAAATTTCTCCGACGGGAAGGATATCCTTTTCACTCCTTTTTTTTTTATTTTTCAGTTTAAGTCACTCACATTTTGCACGCGTCTATTATAGATATTTACACATTAAACACTTATAGGTACATGTATCTAAAGGATACAATCAAGAAAATATTTAATGTCCTTGAACAGACAATTTTCTTGCTAAGCATACGTTTATGCTTGAAAGATCGTAGGTATACGTCATTTACACTGCTTGTAAATTAAATGCACAATTGTATCAAGTACCTAGGTGTACTTTAATTTGTTTTTACTCTATTTGATTCAAAAAGAATGACTATAGGTATGTATTTAATAAGAAAGACTACACATTTTAATATCATTCACTTCAATACGATTTAAGAAAAAATTGTAGGAAAAAGTGTAAAAAGGTCTTTGAATATTTTTCATTTGTGTATGTAGAGTTGTATACAGATTTACTAAGAACCAAAAAAGAAAATATAAATTCTGATATGCCAAATTCTAATCCTTTTCATTTGGTACTTTGTGGGAGGAAATATACACAATAAATCCTTAAAGGATTTTTTTTCTTCTGTTTCCTTGTTCGTGTCAGTGTGAGACTAAAGTTAAATGATTTCCACACCCTTAATTCACTTGCTAGCTGCCGCCCGTGGGGGTGTGCATTGCCAGTTGACGATGACTATGGCTATGACGATGACGAGCCGATCCGACCCGACAATATTCAAGCAGTGAGGAATAAGGATAACAAAAAAAAAAATTCTCCCGAGATACACAGACACTCTCTGCTTTAGGTCTCCCTTCACTTTTCACATAAATGGGACTATTTGGTCGGTAGGTGAGTATGGGGGAGGGAATTCCAAGCGACCTCTTTTCAGTTCAAATGCTAAGCAAAAACAACAACACAAAACAAGGATATTCAGAAAATTCACCCCACACTTTACTGTGTTGTTCACTTTCACTCTGTTCACTGTGTGGATTTTTCTGGCCAGGAGGAGCAGAGGCAGACTATTATTTCACAGGAATCCCCCACTTACACAGATTTTGTTTGCTTTATTATTGAATCGCAAGGATATCCTTGGGATATCTGTTACACTTGTGCTCTGGCGTTGCTAAGGGTTGAGATTGAGAGTTCTCCACCACTTCTCTATGTAAAATTACCGGATGTGTTAAAATAATTAGTTAATCGAATCAATCAGCTCGAGAACCACAATTTATAGAACCCGATAAAATTAATCAAACCGACATATTACACATTCACTACCCCAACAAAAAACGAAACCGACTTCGATCAGCGAGTTTACGCACGATAGTAGTAAAATTGTGACGTAGGTATAGGTAGTTTTATTATGGCAAATACCGTTGCGAGGCAATACCATATTGCAAGAGACACATTCTTTTATTTATTTATAGGTAAATAGCAGAACACAAAATAAAAACGCACTTGAATCTAAAATAAACATTCGATTGAAATAATTGTTGTCTTATAAATTGTATGACTAAATAAGAAGAGCGGAAAATGTCTGCGATGGTGTGGTCAGGTCAAACCAGACAACCAGCTTCTATCAATATGTAAGTATATTTTTTGTAACAAATAAAAAATTCAAAATTAGAGACGACGACGGAAAATCGACGCAGTACGTCCTTCTCTGGCGACGACAAGCAACGATGTCGCGATATAAAAATTTATTCACCACGGCTGAGCCAGCAGTATATGTTTACCAGCTTTTTTTTTTAACCAGACCCAGATTCATTTTCAAATTGACTTCAATGCAAAATACACACACACTTGCTAGCAAAAAAGGTTGTATGAGTGCGATGAGACGCGCATTGGCGGCGCAGCTCCAAATTAAAAATATATAGGTACAATGGAAACGAAAACAGAAAACAGAAAAGAATGTGAAAAAACAACAAAACCAATGCTCGCATTAAAATTCAAAATATTCCTACACTACACACACATCATCCATTTATTGTTTTATATGTATTTTGAATTGGAGCGAAAGGAAAAGGTATACATTATTTTGCTTCATAGTTCATTTGTGTGAGGTGAATTTTTATTTCAATTTTCTCAAACCCTGTAAAAAACTACAAATTTAAGGAAACCCCGATCAAAGAGGAATGGTAGAGGAGAGAAATACGTAAAATCTTTTCAAAATAAAAAATAGAGTTGCCTAGTATTTTATACTAAAATAACAGCCTTATTTTTTAGACAGAGTTTTAAAAGTTCGAAATTGTTGGGAATATTAATTATACAGTCGTATTTATAAACATTTTTAATTTTTTTTAAAGTAAAGAATGATTCAAAATTTGCATCGCGCCAGTGTGGGCACTGTCATAAATCACCACGTTCCGAATGTTTCGCGTTGGCTTGGGAGAACCGTTTGCTTACCTATATTGAAAAAAAAAATTCTATAAACACAAAACTTTATGCAACCATAAAAATACTGGTAGGTATCAAAAACAAAAATGTTTGTATTGCAAAAAAGTTGCGTATTTTTTTTTTCTATAATCTTTAGGTGCTTACAGACCTATTAAGCCTTAACCGCATTGGCCACATTTTGCAAATTTACAAAAGTAAAAATATTTTTTACCCGCTAGCGCAGTTATTTTGTGAAAAAGAATATGCACATTTTATTTCTAAACCATCATGATGCATCATTTTAAAAAGTTTTAAAGTGAGAAACACTATCCCAAAATGAGTTTGAAAATTTTCACTTTTGTACTTTTTTACTTTTTTGGCCAATGTAGTTAATACAAAACACTTATCCCACATATTTTCCACGAATTTACTAACACCAGGTCTCCACATGAAATACTTCATATATTACCATCTGTCACTTTCGATAGAAAGAAAGAGCGATAGTATACCATAAAATATTGGTTGCGCATTTTAATAGCTTATTACTGTTTCCTTTGTTTCTAAAAATTTCACAGGCAAAGGTCTTAAGTTAAAAGAATTAAAAAAAATTGAATTATTGTTAGTTTAGATGAAATCCACAAGAAAAAGACGAAAACTTTCTTTTGGCACCTACAATTAATTAATTACATTCGAAAAAACACAAAACAAAAAAAATTGAATTGAACACTCAAATGTTAAATGCAAAATTGCATCTTCATAAAATAATATTCATAGCTTTCTATGAGCAAATCAATATGTGGCCAGAAATTTTGGTTTTGTTTCTATTTTAAAGCATTAACTACATTCAAGACTTTTTGCAAAAAGGAGGGCAAAAAGTGAAAATGTGATAAGCAAAAATATGCTTAGAGATGCCTGTATGCGAAAAAATTGTGTTTTGTCTGTAGTATCAATCTGAAATGACATATCAAACACTATTATCGCAGGCTTTTTCGCACACATGCATTTCTACCGCAAGTTTAAGTTTTTTACTTTTGTACTTTTAGCAAAAAGTTTTGAATGTAGTTAAAGCCTGGTACGCAGATCGCGCTAAAATTTATCTTCCATACAAATTTCTTCCAAAGATAAATTTTAGCGAGGATATTTAGCTAGACAGTACGCAGTTCTCGCGCTAAATTCAAAAAGTCTCCACTTAATTTAGCGTGTGAAAAATTAAAAAAAGGAAGGAGTGAGCTCTAAAAAATAAAGTAGACCATTTCTAAATTATATTCTTCAAAACCTACTCAAATCTTTGTGCATAGAAAAAAAAATATGCGCAATAGAAAATAAATATGTGGACACCAAGACAAAAGAAAAAATAATGCTGGACGCATATCATGGCTGATTGTCCAGTAATTGCAAATAGTTTAAAAAATCGATAAATATAGGAAACATTATTTTTATTCAAAATAAATTTGCAATCTTTACTTCTTTTTTGTTATTTCAGAATAAATTTGACACATCTGGTTCTTATTCATTAGTAAACGTTACTTTATAGAAATTTAATTTTAATAATAAATAACATTTTGCACTTAGTCCAGGGAATAAAGGCCTTAACCGTCGCTATTCCACATTTATTAATTTGGCTTTTTCATGATTCTGACCTGAATTCATGAATAATTCAATGCAATTATTTAAATTATTTTTTTAAAAGGCTCATGAAGATGAAAATACAATATCAAAGCATGCTTTAAGAAGTGACATTTAATAGAGATTGAAAAAAGTTTTTTTATTTGCATTCAGAAATCACTGATTTGTACGCGCCTTACACATACTTATGTGAATCATGCGGTACGACAACAAAACTTTTGCCCGTCTTAATAAATTTACATGGTTAAACATAACAGATTAATTTAGTCAGGCAAAAGTCTCATAGTCGTTCTGAAATATTCGCGTTGGATTGAGAGGGTCCTCCCCTAAATCCTTTCAAGTAGTGGCTCACCCAAACCAATGCGAAACATTCGGTACGATGACGAAATTTTTGCTTTTTTGTTTTCTTCCGTGGTCAAATGCAACTCTGGTTGCACGAAATATTCGTTGCGAAAACACGACGAAAGCTTCGTTGCCGAACTGAAAGTAAAATTCGCGAGTCTACCCACAATAAAGCGACAGTTTTTTCCCCTCACCTTGTCAACATGAGATAAAATTTTAAAATCAGATACTATTTTATGAGTTTTATCGAATTTATCGAACAAACGGACCTCGACGACCGACGATAAAAACGTTGTCAACAAGATTTGGTGTACTTTCGTCGTCACCCTTCATTTTCATCGCGTGAGTATGGCTACTCTCATTTACAGCCATATAAACTAATTTTGACAGGCAAAAGTTTTATCGTCGTACCGAATGTTTCGTGTTTGTATGAGAGAGCGACTTCTGAATTCTGTTTACAACTTAAATCAGAAAATTAAAACATCTACTACAAAACTTCAACTCCCAACCTGTTGCCAAGATGTCCGTGAAGAAAACTTTATGTACTAAACTACAAAAAGAAGTACTAAAAGATACTTCTGTTTGCCGGGCTGCTTCCTCCAGCCGCTGACGTGTCTGTCAATTTTTGTGCTTTTCGGTTTGGTTGTGGTAAATTTTCAACGCAAAAGAAAATTATTTATCACGTTTTTGTGCCCACACAAACTAAAAAATCATGTTTAAATTAGGTAAGAGAACATCAGGTGTCTTTCGTCTTAATTTTAATTGAAAATCAATCCACAAAATGATATTTGTTTATATAAAAATCTGCTTGTTTCACGACTGCCGGTTTCTAGACAAATAATTCTCGTTTGACTTCAATGAACCATGCAGAAATAGATTTTCCCTAGTTGAAATTTATTTTTGAAATAAACAAAATTTGTATTTTATTAGGAATTCTTGTGTTACTCTTGGGAATACAACTCTGTGCTCCAACCACCGCCCTGCAAACCGTGTCTAGTCATCTCAGTTCCTCTGACTTATCACGCCTACAAAAGGTCTTTATCGATGGTCTGTCATCGAATGATTTGCAATCGATCTACTACTCCACCGTTAATGTCGAGACCACAAACGAAGCCCAAAAAATCGCTCTTTGCAAAAGGATTCATGCCTCTTACCTGGAATCCAAATTAAACGTAAGTGTAATTCGACGTTTACAGGGACATATCTTTAATCCTAACCCTTGACCCACAGGACTTCGAGAAGAACTTCTACCTGGTCGGAGCTCACAAGAACTCCAAATGTACAACACTGGCCATTCCTCAGACAGTCCTCAACAAGATTTCCAGTTCATTTAGCAAGGATGCCGCAACAGCACAAGAAATATTCTTTAATCTCTTCGCTTCAAAAGCTATGGGCGTAACAATTGATGCTGCAACCTCTAGCAAAATCGCCAAGAATCTTCAGAATATCCTTAAGAAGGACGATTCGCTAAGCAGTCTGGGATATGCCTTCTATATCGCCGCAGAAGTTGGTGCTCCAGCTGCCTTCGTCGCTGATCGTGTAGAAGACGCTATTGTGCAAGCCGACGAAGTCGATGGAAAAATGTTGCAATTCGAAGGCGGCCTCAGTATCACAGCGTTAATTGTCAATGGAGCTTTTAAGGTGACCAAGGCTCTGGGAAAACCAGCTCCAGTTACCGAAGGACAAGCTGTTAAACTGGCCACATATTTCCTAAGTCGTCGCTCTGTGCAGACAGCGAAAGGAGTGCATGTCCTCATCGAAGCCCTAAAAACCCTTAGCGAAGCTGACAAGAAGGTAAGTGGAACTCCAAAAAAGGAGGATGTAACCATACAAATTAACATATTTTTCGAAAATGTTCTTAGAAATGAGAATATTTCGACTTTACTTAAAGGAAGATGTACAAAAATTAACACAAAAATATTTATTTTTCATTTGCAACCAGGTGGCCCCTATTTGCATCCAATTGATTGGAAATGGTCAACTGCAAGCTGAATCTCCCCTTTTGGCCATCGAAGTTGTGGATCTACTTGGAAAACCTTTGCCACCATTTCCAATGGGCATCACTGGCAAAGTTGTTGTAAAGAAAGGAAATACTGTTCTCGCTGAAAAAGTTCAATTCGTCTCGAAGAGTTCCGACAAGACAACCTATGCTGCCGATTTGATAACATTTAAGCCAGCCCGAGGCATTTACACGGTGGACATAGTCGCCGATAGCTATACCCAAACTCTTAATTTCAAGGTCCTTGGCAAAGTGAAGGTTCATTCGTTGGAAGTCGGTGTCGGGGATTCAGATGCCTCTTCATCCATCAAAAAACAATCTGTTGTATTCCCTAGCACTCTCACAGAGACCCTCTCTGCTGACCACACCCAGAAGTTAATCATGAAAGCCGCCCTCGTCGATGATGGCACAACAAAGATGATGACCGTCCACCAGGCATTTGTACGTTTGGCCAACAAAAATACCGACGAAGAGATCATCTATGTTGCTGAGCAGGATTCCTCCAAGGCGTACAAATTTGACATGGATGTCGGTGCCAGAGGAGGTGATTTCGGCTACAAATCTGGAGTCTATAAATTGGAATTGATTGTGGGCGATGCGTCGTTGTCGAACTCATTCAAATGGCATGTGGCCAATGTTCAACTAAAGTTCTCTCAAGATGCCCGTAAAGGTAAGTTATGGTATATTTTCGACATTATGTATTCCTCTACTTAATTTTCTTCCTGTTTTTCAGACAATCAATCTCATACAATTCGTGCTCCAAGGCCAGAAATCGTTCATCAGTTCCGTGTGCCTGAGAAACGTCCACCACGCTTGGTGTCTGACATCTTTACTGGTCTCTGCCTGACTCCATTGGTCTTGTTGTTCATTTTGTGGGCTAAACTTGGCATCAATGTTTCAAATTTCACATTCAGTCTAAGTACAATTGGATTCCATCTTGGTTTCGGAGCAATCCTTGGCTTGTTTGGTCTTTTCTGGTTGAGGTTAGACATGTTCCAGACAATTCGTCTGCTCATTCCTATTGCTGCAGTTACATTCCTGTGTGGTAATCGACTTCTGCGGCGAATTGCTGGACAAAAGTCTGCCCAGTAAGATTTTCTAATTTTAACTCCAACAAATAAAAACCGTCATCACTATTGTCCAGTTGATGAGTCCTAGAGTTCTTTAAAGAAAATAGAAAAAGCTATTAATTTGTAATAGTTGAATAAATGTCACACACAAACAAAAGTAAATGAAAGAAGGTGCTTCCTAAGTAGGAAGTATGAAAGAAGCATTTAAATGGAATTTTCTTCTGTTAGTTATGTTTTTTTTTTTTTTTAATTTCATCACTTAAGTTAATCTAATCAGAGCTGGGTGTTGGAACTTCTGTTTGATTGAAGTTTCCTAAACTAGCACGTCTTTTTTTAAGGAACAATAAAAAGTAACTAAAAATAACAGAAACGTTTTTGTTTGCTACAGAAAAAGACTAGTGTCAAAGGGCATTTCATTTGGTTAACAGAACAAAAATTTCTCTAGAAGTGAAAAGTTAAAATAAAATGAAAGGCATGACTGGGTGGCACTTGCTCCGATAACACTATGCTTTTTAAGGCTAGAATATTATAAACTTGTTCATCTGATTTAAAAAATTAAATTAATTATGGGAAGTTTTATTTTATTCCACCTGCCAAACATTTAGCGCTGTGTTGCATTGAACTCACAGTTCAAACTAAATTAATTAATAAAACAAAAATCTACCTATTTTTGAAATTTTGGATTGTCAAAACTATTCTTAAAAATCCATTCTTTTTTTTGAAAGTTTAAGCAATTAATTAAATTTAAAAGACATTAAAATAAAGTAAAAAATAAATTTGATAGCACAACAGCCCATGGTCTAGTGGCTTACAACTCTCAACTAATCCTGTGTGCTTGTCTGCAGGAATGGAGGGGACCTACAGTTTATTGCCAAATCCGAACGCGCCAGCGCAGCGGATCTTTTCTATGACAAGGGATTCTCTTGAAGGTTTTGTCAATTTCAATTTAAATTCCTCGCAAGGGACAGTAGCGGTTTTTTATTATTATTATTAGTTGGACGAGGCTGGGGATCGAACCTAGATCTCCGGCATAACAGTCCATCGCACTAACCATCATACCACGGCTCGCTATACTCCTATACAGGGTGTCCCGGTGATAAAAATTTCGTTCAGGACTTTATTTTTAGAAGAAATACTAGCCTTTAAAACTTAAATAATTTGATATTTTGCATCAGTCTTAAAATATCCAGTTTCTAGCCTGTTCTATTTTCCTGCCCATGCCATGCTAATTTTTTGACTTTGACGTCGATTTTCTCGAGAAAATGCGTATTTAAAACAAAAATTATCTAAAACTGCACAAAATCATTTTGTGTCCATAGCATTTGGTGCTTAAGGCCGTGTGCGTATTGGGTTAAAATAGCGTTAAATTTTATCCAAAGATTAATTTTTGATACTATTGAGGTGAATGTGTACGTAGAAATGTCAAATTTCAATCTCGGATCAAATTTAATCGAAATTTTAAACCAATCCGCACACGACCTAAGGCAAAAAAAACACTTTTTTTTTTAAAGTTTACCTGCTGCAGATTTTTCCGAATATCATAAATTCTATGTTCCTGCGATCTTGTCATTGATTTTTATTTTTATTATAGTTACATTCACAAGAAAAAAATGTATTTATTACTTATTTCCTCGGGAAAATCGACATCAAAGTCAGAAAATTAGCAGGGGCAGGAAAAATGGAACATGCTAGAAACTGGATATCTTCAGACTGAGATAGGATATCAACTTTATTTAAAGGCTAGTATTTCTTCTTAAAAAAAAGTCCCAAACGAAGTTTTTACCACTAGAATAAGCAGAGAAATTGTTGTTAACATGGGTCAGGGTACATCAAAGGACCAAAGTAAGCGTTTCCTTAAATACACGAAAAATGATGTTAAAATTGGAGATAAACCTTTAGTGTAAAACAATTTTTTTCTTAGAATGTACCCAAGAACCACATCCTAAAATGCTTCCAACCAGGTCTGGGACACCCTGTAGAATGGTTGAAAATAAAAAAAAAATGGCTCCATGAGAGTACTGTTAACTCTTCCTTTTCCAATCTCCAAGTTTTCTGTTGGTCGAAATCTCAGATAAATGAACACATCTATTGCCTCCTCTAACAGTTGTCTTGACATTTTTGTTTATCGGCGATTCGGGGTGTCATTTTTTTGCATTTCGCTTTTAGCATTCCATTCGCCGTAAAACCAACCGAGTCGAGTGCATAAGCAAGCGTATTCTTGTTTTTTTTTTTGCAAATAAAAGTAATCAAAAATACTTAAACAAAACAATTGTGCATAATAAAAAGAAACATTAATTATACAAAAAAATAGATTTAAAAACTGGTGTTATAAATAAAATTTCATTACTATATTAAACTGTTTGCTGAAATCTGAAATAGGTCAGTATACAAATATTTATTTTGGTTTCCTTTAAAAAGAAACAAAGAAGTCAAATAAGCTCGAAAATTTACAAAATTATTCTGTCGATAAGATTTTGTTTGTTTGTTTGGTCTAGTAAATGCACATAATGTATAAATATGTACGTATAGATTCTTTTATTTTATATGTAAATTATTTTAATAAAAAGTTAAGAACTTTAACTAACTTACAACTAAGAACTTTAATTTTGAACGTTGTAAACGTTAATTATTCATAAAATATCCCGATGCAATGACTATTTGCAGAATCATTCTTAAAACTAGTTGAGACTTTATTTGGATGCACATAATATTTATATTAAATGCACCTACTGATAAATTTGCAAAAGTGACTAATAGGCAAATAACGATGGTAAATTCTTATCTTAGTCTTTGCCATTAGATCTTATTATGTCACATAAGTCTTTCCAGCTGGCCACTATCGTTTTCTTATCAGATTAATCATTAATGGCAAAGGCAACAATAAATTAGTCATCTTGCTTAAAATGTTTTTAACTTACATATGTATATATTTTTCGTTATTAATTAATTTGTACACGACTTTAATCAATTAATTTGTTAAGCTTGAAAGATTGACAAGGTTAAGGTTTAGAAAGGTGTTAATTATTTGTGATCCGAGAATGAATTTTGTTTGTAAACTCACAGATACCCTCAAATGTTTTGAAAAATTTCTGAGAGAAATAAAGAATCTAGAAAAAAAGAAACTTACGTGCCTAGGTAGGTAATTTTTTTTAAATAAATTAAATAAATATTTAAACAAAAATCAATAAAACGCTACCATTCCTTAAGGAATGGCAAAAGTCCAAACCACATATCTTATATCTTCTAAAGTTTTCTAAGAGTTTTTTTTTTTACCTTGGTCGATTAAAATGTTCAAATTGGTCATGAAGATACCAGCCTGTTTTTTCACTTTTCACAATTTACAAAAGATGAAATATTAAACTCAATCAGCAGAAAAAAAAGGTCGGATGCCAAAGATTTGTAACAAGCTTTTCAGATATACGGTGATGTTTTGAGCTGGCAAACTCATGTGGAATGGAGCTTAAACTTTATGTGGATCAGAATGCGACCTGGAAACCAATTCTATATAAACTTGTTGTGAAGGTGGACTTGCAATAGTGAATCGGTACAAAGCAAAATCATGCTATTAAATGTCAACTTGTATATAATAAATAAAAATATTAAGTGTATTCATGCAACGTCATTAACTTACCCTCGCAATATAAAGGTAAAGTTTGGCTTAAACGTTTTATCAACGCCCTGCTTGCGTGAATATAGTCAAAAGCAATCAGCTGTGCTCTTGAAAATCAAAGGTTAAAAAATTGAGATTAAAAATTGAAATAATTTAATTTCTACTAATTAATACCATAAAATTTCTTATCTGCTCTTTTAAGATGACAAATTAGTAGGTAATACAAAAAAAAAATTCTTCAATTGTGTGAGGTTCTACAAAAAAATTTAAATTTTACTTTTTGTTGTATTTCAGTTTTAATCTAACCACACTTGTTTTCACAGAAAAAATTGCTTTTGCTGCACTTCAATCTCATAAATTTTGTTTTCAATTTGAATTTGTTTCCATGGGTACTTATTTCAAATTATGACACATTAAGCGTCAACATACAGCTATTAAAAGTTTTTTGTAATCACCATCTTCATTTACCGTACAAATTTTTCTTGTAAAGTTTACCATCTTGGTGTAAAAATTTCGACATATTTATCCAGTTCACCGCATTTATTATGACTTTATGATGGGTAGGATAAAACCATTGAGTTCTATTGTTCCTCAAAATTTTACAAAATTTGGTTTTTTTCCTTTCTAGCGCTTCCTGCATCTTTTAAAAGAAAAATTACAGAGAATTATACGTATGATAAGAAATATTCAGAATTGCACGCTGAGCACTTTTTCAGTTAATCATAACAAAAAAGTGGTCGGAAGTTGTTATTTCCGGCAATGTATATAATACAAAAAAAAAACGGTGTCACAGGTTTGCTCACCGGCTGGCGGGGCAGCTGAGGGACCCTGGACCCGTAAGGCTTTGAAAAGCATAAAACCAAACGATTTTACCAAAGACATTCGTTAATTAAAAACGGATATCATAGCGCCAGAGTATTGCATATTAAATACTAAAATAAAAATTATTTACATATAACCAATATCTACATATTCCAAATTGCTATCCCAATGAGCGCCAATAAACGGTAACCATAGCATTTCGCTCATCGTTGCAAAAAGCAAATTTGTGTTTATTTTTCCACACTCAATACAGAATATCGATATCACCCAAATGATATTGTCGCGATCGCAACTTCATGGTCTTCTTAATATAAACATTCCACCCACGATTGATATTGTGCTTTGCACACAATATTCTTTGACGCATTCCGCGACTCATCATTTTTCCTTTCCTCAGAACAAAATGTATCTTCTCCTTTCCTAAGAATAAAATATACCTTATGCACTAGACAAAAAATTTTAAGGGAACACAAAAAATTTCACAATATTTTTAGTGTTTTTTGAAGAGCTGTATCTCTGAGGAAAATGGTCGTATTGAGATGAAACAAAAAGCATTCTAAAGATTTATGTTTTTGTGTTGAAAAATTTTAGAAAATAGTTTTTTTTAGGCACAATCATAAGAAACAGAACGAGCCAAAAGTTTTTTTTTTGAAGATGGCCATTTTCTTTGAAATTTTTTTGGACCCAATGTATTGTTTCGATAAGTTGTTCAATTAGCTTTCATGTCATCTTTTCTCGGCGTTCTACAATTTTTTTTTTTCAGAAGAATATCTATCTTTGAATGAAAAAAGAATCTTTTGACTTTGGTTAATCTCAGCAAAGAATGCCGACATGGAAAATGTAAAAGCATTTGAAAACTGGAATCAATTTTTAACAAGATCTTTCTAAAACTTTATAACAATTATTTTTTTTTGCCCCTCACCGTAAGATTAAGAAAAGGTAAAAAAAAACGACTTTTTAATGACTTTTTAGTAAATCTTTCACTGTTTTCCAAGTATTTATATCACGACTTAATTTGGTAAATCAGTATATCTGTAAAATTTCAAATCGATCCATTTAACCGTTTCCCAGTACCCGGAATGATCAAAGTCATACAAACCAATTAAAGGCACGAATCGTATGATTCATAAACATTGTGAAATCGTCATCAAAATGTCCTCTTTTTTCACAGTTTTGCATTAGTCACAACACTGATAAGATTTTTAAGGAAAGAGTACAATCTTTTCTACAAAAAAAAATATTTACAAAAAAATTTAAAATTTTGAAAAAAATTTAATAATTTTTTAATTTTTTTTTTTTCAAAAAAATTTAGAACGACGAAAAATGACAACATTAAACCTAAATAAAAAAGTTCAATACATTTGATTGGTTCAAAAAAAATTCAAAGAAAATGGACATCTTTAAGAAACATCTTTTAAGAAACAAAATTTTTTGCCTCGAGCTGTTTCTTATGATTGTGCAATAATTGTACCCTAAAAAAATTATTTGCTAATTAAATTAAATTTCTCAACACAAAATTTTGTTTCGTCTCAATTCGACTACTTTCTACAGAGATACTATTCAAAAAACAGTAAAAAAACATGAGAACAAAGTATAGGGTTGTATAATTTTGTGTTTGGGTATCAAATTAGAGCTAAGACTAAATGACTGATCAGACAGAACTTTGTTGTTTGTTGCTAATAAAAAATAAATGTATCAATTCACGTCAATTATTTTGGCATCCAGGAACTTTCGCACAGTATTTTGTTTTTCGAATGGCAAATAGAAACTAGGCTTTAAGCCTTAAATCCATTGTAATCAATTGTATATCTAATTTTTTTTTAAGGACAGCAATGTTCCGATGTTAGACGATCACAACATAATTGGAAACCATCTACCTATATTATGCCCCGTGAAAATGCAGATGATATTCGAATAGCAGCCGAAGCCATTTATAACAACGCCCGCCCAATGAATCATCGTGGAGCTTACCAACAACAATTCGACTACAGTAATTAATCTATACTCTATAAAAAGAATCATTGTTTCAATAAAGTTTGTTTTATATTTGATTTTAGATCGCCTTATCTCGGAAGATTTTCTTGGTGGTTATATGCAAGATGGACGAATGTCGGTTGTTCGAAGATTCTTCTGTTTGTTTGTTACATTCGATTTGTTCTTTGTGTCTCTGCTATGGATAATTTGTATTATGGTAAGCAAAAATAAATTGATCAGTTAACATTGATGTATCAGTTCTTAGACGTTTTTTTTTTTAGCTCCACGGTGGAACTATATTCGATGCCTTCCAGAAGCAAGTAATTCACTACACAATCTACACATCGTTGTTTGATGTTGTGGGAACGGCTATTTGTCGATTTGTTGTCCTGGTTTTGTTCTACGGACTGTTTTACATGAACCACTGGTCGATAATCGCTGTAAATTTTACAAACTTTCTTCTGATTCTGTTTTGTTAGTAAAAGTTATTTATTTACAGTTATCAACGACTGCTTCGTGTGCATTCCTTGTATGTAAAGTTTTCTTTTTTGATGTAAGTTTATATTAAATTTAAAAAGAAAAATAAACTGTCACATTTATTAGACTTCTTTGCAGTGGGTACGTTCTCCAGAACCAGTGTTCGGAGTTGTTCTTGTTTTGACATCGTTTGTGCTGTCTTGGGGTGAGGCCTGGTTCTTCGATGGCAGAGTTATACCTCAAGAACGACATGCAAGGAGATATCTTGCAGGTTTAAAATATACACCATAATTCTTTATATGTTGTGTTGAGAATTAATAGAATCCTTTGTTTAGCTTTATCATCAAATAATCGTTCGCCACAGATAGCTCCATTTTTAGCTTCTCACGAAGATCAACCGCCACCAGAAAGTGTTTTCTACTCACCTTTTGATACGGAGCACAATAGTGATGAAGAGCAGGTATGTATACATACATAATTAACTATTTATCACTCAAAGTCATGGCGCATACAAAAAACGTCTTCCTTCTATAATAATTTTATTTTTTTTTTTGTCAATTCATTTCTTTATGCAAATAAGCTAATTTATTTTCTAATTTCATCTCTTATTTAATCAAGGTGGTAACCTGTTTGATAACATTTTCTATACACTAAGCAATATTTTTATAAAATTCATTGCAGAAAATCGTTTGAAACTTTGTTAAATTTGGGGTTAACAAAAAATCAAGTTCATTAAATGATGGCAAACAAGATTTGCATTTGTCATTGACTAACCGAACCCGTTGATTCAAAAATTGCCGATGCAAAGATCACATTAAAAAGACTTTCAATTAACTTTTATGGATAAGTTTTATATTGTCGCTGTGCATTTGAATCCACAAAAAAGTCTTAAAATAACTGTGTCTCAAATAGAATACAAGTGAGAGTATATGCAAAAAAAAAAAAAAATTACCATGACGTCAACGACAAACGATAACGTAAGAATTTACATTTGCTTTGGGTTCTTGAGTATTCGGCTATAATTTAATTTAAAGATTCACTTCTGCTCTTCTGGATACCTGATCTCATATTGTATCGAAAAGCAATAACAAAAAGAAAATATTTTTATACCATGTAATTGAATTTCTAAGTAGAATTCAACTTAACTCAACCTGGGAGTCGCGGTAAGGTTTTGGTTTCAATTCATAATGCAAGTCAAAAAGCCTCCTTAGAACTTTTTTTTTGCGACAAGTGTGTGCATAGAAAAGTAGTGAATTGTTTTTGGCAATAACAACATTAATTATTACATTGAATGCCTGTGAATGCATTCATTAATGGCATAATATCTTTTCATATTACCATCACGCAACTGTTCTCCACCGTTATCGTTATAATTTATTCTAGTCAAAGTTTTCGTTTTCTGTGACATCACTAACATGATCTGGAATATTAAGTGCAAAGAAATATAATTTTCTTTAATTGATGCCATCTCAAATTCATATCGGACAAAACAAAAAATAAGTGAAGGGGTCAAAGGGGTATGTATTATCGCTGTACGTTTGGCTATTAAGGGGATTGCGAACCTTGTCGCCTAAATTGAAAACGAAAACGAGTTTCCCGGAGTTTAAACTTTCTGTGTATAAGATCTCTCTATTACACGGATAATTTAAGACACTTGTATGTAATCTTATAACTTTTCTTATAATAATAATATAAAGCCCTGTTCCTTTACTTTGAAACTCTGTGATTTTCTGTGCATTTGTGTGAATTTCAGTCCAACATTCTGTCAAAGTTCATATAAAAAAAATAAAATGGCAGTAAAATGCACAGAAAATCACAGAGTTTCAAAGTAAAGGAACAGACATTTATAATAAATAAATAAATACACAAAATGACGGGTTTTGATTGAGCGTTAATCGGATTCCAAGTATAATTGTTTCAAGAAATACGTACCGAATCGTAGTCTCTGTCCTAAATTTAGGTCAAACCTTTATTTATGACTTGCTGAAAATCAAAATAGCTCAACCGAATCCTATCGCATGATGGATGGTCAGCTTAAGAAAATAATCCATAATAATCCATTGGTCTTATGGTTCACGGTTTCTCAAAAAATGAGAAAGCTTTCACACATACATATATGTACCCGGCTGCCGGTAATAGCTTTTAAGTTTTATTTTGTCATTTTATTTTAATTTTTGTCTTGTGCACAGCACTTCCAAACAAAATCCCGTCTAACAACAACCGAGCATGCGTGAAAGCGCAATTTGATGTATCCAGTTTTGATTTGAGAACCGAATAGTTAAGCTGGTTTTGGCAGCCGGCTATTGTAGTAAACGAAGCCAGTAAAAAAACAAAAAAAATAAGATAGCTTTTCTTTAAATCATATTATCATTTTGGGTAAATACTATGTTTTTTATTAAATAGTTTTGCTGCAGGCTTAAAAAGTTATGTAGTTCATCTTAATACGTTCTTCAATGTTCAATTTTCAACCCGATTAATGCTCAATGTCCCGGGCCACAGGGACATTCCAGGGAACTATAAGGCCGATGAACTCGCTAAAAGTGGAACAACAATACCTCTCCTAACAGATAGGAAAGATATTGTTATACACATCGCTACATGCAAACTTATGCTAAATCCAGAAGCTATAAGGTGCACAAATCTTAGGTGGAACAACATCACTACTTGTGTGGCGATTAAACAAGTCTGGCCAAAGCTAGATCTGAAGCGCACTAAGTGTTTGATTTCTTTAAGCAGATTGCACATAAGGTCCGTAATAGGCGTTATAACTGGACAGTGTCTAATAGGCAGGCACGCAGAAGCTGCATGGTTGAGGAGGAGGAAGAGGACACAATCCCTCATTTTCCCTGTACATGTCCTGCTCTATACCATAGACGTAGAAGCCATTTGGGATACTTCTAAAAAAATAAATAAATAAATTTGATGGCACAACAGCTCATGAAGAACTAGGGCCTAGTGACTTACAACTCTCAACCATTCCTGTGTGCGTGTCTGCAGGAATGGAGGGGACCTACAGTTTATTGCCGAATCCGAACGGCTAACGAGCGGCACTTTTCTGTGACAGGAGATACTCTTGGAGGATTTGTCAATTCCTCGCAAGAGGCAGTAGCCGTTTTTTCTTTTAAATAAATAGGTGGCGAGGCTGGGGATCGAACCTTAGACCTCCGGCATGACAGTCCATCGCACTAACCATCACGCCACGGCTACTACTATAATAATTTAAATGATCTGGCTAATACTGTAATAAGTAACCTTGCACACTTAAAGCTTAACTACATTCAAGACTTTTTGCAAAAAGTAAAAAAGTGGAAAACTAAAACATCCGCTAGAAATGCCTGTGTGAGAAAAACCCAGTGAAAAAAGTGTTTGATATGTCATTTTAGATTGACACTACAAACAAAACACAATTTTTTCGCACACAGGCATCTATAAGCATATTTTCGCTCATCACATTTTCACTTTTTGCACTACTTTTTGTAGTTAAGTCTTTAATAAGGATCTCCAAATGGTTCAACGGGCAATAGGTTGGCCTATGTGGGTCGGTTGCAGACATCCACTTCTACCTAAACTAACCTAATGCTCAAGAACAAGACTCATGTATTTAGCATTAGACGAAAGCGAGAGTGTTTGCAGCAGTGACGAGATAGGTATCGAGATGGCTGCGTTTTTCAGGGCCAAGTCTAACTTCGGTTTTTAATTACTACAGTCGTTTTTAGCTCTCCTAAGTTTTTGGAATTCAAAATCTAAAATTCTGAGAAGTGATAAAACCTTTTACATTAGTATTGATCAGACACCCCTGAACTAAAATGTAGGTACGAGTATGTCCTAAAAAAAATTATTCACCCGTGCCTTTAAGGCCACATTGTGCATTTATAACCCATTTTGTCTTGTGGACTCATGACACGTCACCAATATTTACATAATCATTCCTCTTAGTCTAAATAGGATTGAAGGTTTCAACAATTAAAAAAAAATACTTAAAGGAGTGATAAGAATCTCAATTCGATTTTGTCCAGTACTGTTGTACTTAACTGTGATGTACCTACCTTTTTTTTGTGCTTTTATTTTAAGTGTATAATATACGCGTCCAAAAAAAATATGGCTTTTTATCAAGATTTTTTATTCCAATCAGAATAAATTTAAAGCTGCTACCAACCGGCATTCTGTTTATCATTTTATAATTCACAGTAAAAAAAAAGTTGTACTTTCAAAGTGCTTTTAAAATGATTAATATGGGGTCATATTGAACTCAGAAATTCTATTTTAGAGTTCGCACAAGAGCATTTACCTTTACGGGCATAAATGTTTCCGTTTGATAAGAGATATCTACATTATACTGATTGATTACCTACCTGCAATCACTGTGCCAAAAGATTTAAAGATTTGAATTGAATTTGTCACCATGGTTAGCTTAAATTTTATTTTTTAAACAAATTCATTTATTCAGTTTCAGTTGAAATTGGAAATGCAAACGGATTCGTATTTATTGTATCTTTTTCTTTTTTTTCAATTTAATTTCGAAACAAAAAGGGAATTTAAAGAAGTTCTCTCGCTAGAGATTTAACAGTATCATTCCATAAGTCGTCATGTCACAAGTATAAACACGAACAATGCCAAAACACATTCAATATCTATATTTTATTTATTTGCAGGATGAAGACTACAAAGAACAGGGTTTGGATTGTGTGCGCAAAGCCTATCAACTTCTACAATCGAGTGATTGGAAAGTAGAAAAAGTAACACAACAGAATGATACCATACAGAGTGTCCATAGGGAAAAACTGGGCAAAATATACAGATTAACTGTGAGTTTTCCAAAATTCAAAAGATATCACAATCAACTGATAACTATTTATTTTGTTTTTATTTAGGGTCGCATTAAATATCCAGCTAAAGCATTACTTGAGGAGCTTTTCTATAAAATTGAAAATATTCCCAAATGGAATCCAACATTGCTAGAATCGAGAATTCTTCGTGTAAGTTTAATTGATTGATGAAGAAATTATACTGATTGAGATTTATTTATGCAGAAAGTGAACACTTACACAGACATCAGCTATCAAGCTACCACCAGCGGAGGTGGTGGAATTGTAAAAAGTCGAGACTTTGTTAATTTACGCTGTTGGCGGCTGTGTTGCAATGGCAGAGTAATTGAAGACAACAACAGCGAAGAATATAAAGAAAATGAAAACGACGACGATGATGAGAATATTTTAAATCAATCTTGCGAAGGTAGTGTTTCAACTATCTCAGGAGACAACGACAACCTGCCAGGTGGATTGGGAAACTTTAATGTGCCCACTTCTAAAAGTTCTGTGAAACTAGGCGACGATATGTCTTCGCCTGCTACCGAGGGTATTTATCGAACTCTTAGTCAGAGTCTAGGAGCAAAAGGCTTTCAGGGGCACTTAGACTTTCCTGATCCCCCACCTTTGGAAGAAGACTTCCACGATGCGGAAGAAACTCCTGTGTCTGAAGTTAAAAAACAAAATGAGCAGCCAAAGCAAAAGGACAAGGTTTACGTCAGTGCTGCCATAAGCATTGTTTATCCTGGAATGCCGCAAGTTCCTAAATACACAAGGTGAGATTTTTTTTTTTAACAGGGATAGTAACAAATTATATCAATTTTTTTTTAATGGCAGAGGTGAAAATCTAGTATCATGTTGGGCCATGCGTGAAGTGGAAGGCAAGTCTGATGTCTGCATTTTCGAATGGCTGTTGTGTCTAGATCTTAAAGGTTATATGCCGCGTTATGTCTTGGACAATGTAAGTTCTTGCAATAATTCTTTAAATAAGCATCTTAATAAATGAATTCGAATATTTCTCTAGACATACACAACATTCATGACAGACTATATGCTGCATTTGCGCAAATATGTTTGTGAGCTTCGTGAGAAACAAAAGAGAAGTGCCTCCCATCGATACCCTATTGTTAAAGACGATTAATGTTATAAATATATACATGTATGTATTTATTACAAATTTAATTTTTTGAAACTGTATCGGACAGTGTTCGTGTTCATCTATTCATGTGCATATAACATTAAATCCAATCTTAAGCGATATTATTTTTTTTTAATATAAAATAATTTCACAATTTTCTGTAAAGTGGAATGAAATATGTGTGCTCGCAGTAATTAAGATTAAGAAAAACCAATAAAATTGGTAATGAAAATTTTAATATTAATATGGATTAAAACTAAGAACAAGTATTCTTTTATATTTTTTATTTAATATGAGTTTAATTATTAAAAAAAAATATATGAATAAACCATGTTTTTATACTTAAATTCTTGATAGTTTTTATTTATTTGTTAAAAGCAAGCAAGTTAAATTTAAGAGACAAGTTTTTTTTTGAAAAACAAATTTTATAAGTACAGGGTTAGTTAACTGAACTAAGCCATATACGACGACGTGGTTAAGCTATTAAACATGGATATGATTCCAACTAAGCTTATGATTTATAAAGCAACTCGATTTTACGACGGTCAATATATTTTCAGCTGGCGGCACCACTCTAAAATAAGGTAAGTTTAGTTTATTTTTAAGATATAGAGCAACTGACTTATATCCCAATTTCTATAACATTTTTTAAGTTTTGCTTATTCTTTATTTATTCAGGATGAAGAAAATACAATAATTGTTATCATTGGCACAGAAATAAATAATATTCTTACTTTGTCTAGGGTAAGTATCGTAATTGTTGTCCACATTTCAATCTTGGCATTATGATGGAATCGCGTTCTTTAAATAAGAAACTAGGGCCCAGTTGCTTATAACACTCAACCGTTCCTTTCTGTGTGTCTGCAGGAATGCAAGAGAGCTTATAGCCGAATGCGAACGGCTAAGATGAGAGGCACTTTTTCATCACAAGAGATACTCTTGGAAGATTTGTCAAAAAAGCACTTCTGATTTTAGGTGGCAGAGGCATGGGTTCGGTTCCAAGACGACGACCTTCGGAGTTAGATCAAGGAACTCATTTATACAATTTTGGTATTAAAACTAAATTTGGTGGCACAACAGCTCATGATGTACTAAAGCCTAGTGGCTTACAAATCTCAACCATTCCTGTGTGCGTGCCTGCAGGAATGGAGGGGATCTACAATTTACTGCCGAATCCGAACGCCTAAAAGGATCCAGCACTTTTATATGTCAAGTGATACCTTTGGAGAATTTTTCACTTCGCAAGTATGCAATATTAACGAGTTTTGGAACTATCACATCAAATTTGGTAAGTTTTACTCAGAAAATCGCACTGGCCCTAAGAAAGACCTACAGCTATGGACAGAGAAATAGCACACATATTGGGTAAAAATTGAAAAATTATTTTCCGTTGTTTTAAATTATTGCTGACCGCATTTTTTCTAGGCACGTTGTTTGCAGATTCTGTAAACCCAAATTAGAGTCCCAAATATCCTGTTATTATTCCGAGATTTTAATTACCGCTAATTTATGTTATTACATAGCGTTTTTCAAGTGGACAAAGAAATAGCACAGTTTTGATTTCTATATTAAATTATAATTTTTCAATTGAGAGTTGCAGCAGATAAATACAGTTTTTTGTTGGGTGTATTAAAACGGACACGTGCTTGAAAGATACTTAAAAAAGGTTCACATTATAAGCGGGAAAAAGGTGTGTTATTTATGAACTTTACACACAACGTTATAATTCTTAAAAACGATTTTATTACTGAACTGATTTTGAAAAATGGTTTAGAATGTCGTTAATTTCTTTAAAGCCGATTTAGATTTCCGAAAAGAAAACAAAATTCGTAAGCTTAACCATCAAGAAGTTACAATCTGAGTTGACCAAGCCAACATTAGAGAAAGGTTGTGCCATCCTTATGAATCTTTTGGTTCATAGTGGCTGAAATCAATGGAAAATTAGTTCTTGATATCTCAAGAAGACTTGTTAGAAAACAAATATAAGAGGTTCAGCCATGTGGAAGCTTCAGCAAAAGAAGTTCGTAGCTGTCTAAAGCATATTTCAAAATCCGTATGACTATTTGCTGGGACTCATTGAATTAAAACTGTACAATTTTCGAAAACAGTGGTTTAGAACTCTAAAATGAAGGTTTAACGCATTGGACTATGGGAAAATATTTGACCATTGTCCTCGAAGCCAGATATGCAACTGCAAATGTACCCTAAAATACCAATAATCATAGTGGACGAAAAGTGCGGGGTGCATTCGCATGCCTTAGAATGGATCCAGTTTTAATAATTGATGGCAAGATGGTTAAATTTGGTTTTCTGCATTTAATTTGAATTTCAATGCATCAGAATGACCAAAACCATGTGGCGGTTTCGGTACAAAATTGGTTTTTAAAAGAATAAATTGATATTTCTTACGCAGGTGAGCACAAAGTGCACATCCTCGGTTTTATAACATCTTTGTAATGATGTGAATGTTCATATCAGGTAAAGAAAACAGACACTAAGGTCAAACTTTAGGCTAGAATAAACAAAACGTGGAACTCCATCTGAAAGAGATGATGCAAGAGTTGGTAGGGAGTTTTCACTGAAGATGCAAGGCTAATCTAAAAAATCGTATCAAATCTAGAAAATAATAACTTGGCTAGTTCAGAAATGGTGCTATATTAAAATTTTAATTTACCAAAACTATGTTTTTTTTACATTTCTGAAAATGTGTGCTATTTCTGTGTCCACCTGAAATCTCGTCATTAAAAACTAAAATATTTTTTTAAAATTCAATTCAATTGAAATTGAATTAATATTTTTTTTTTTAAGAATCCCTAATATTTCCCTGTCCATAGCTGTATGTATTTGTAAAATTCAAAAAAAAAAATAGGATTGAGTTGAAGCTTAGATAAACGAGCACTGCTCCAATATAAACTCTTAAAGGAGAAACCATATTACTCAGCTGTAATCACAGCGAAGCTTGAATCCTTTATCAAAGCTCTAACATAAACACACGCTTAAACAATTTTCTAAAAAATCCTATTTCCAATAGATACATGGAAAGAAACCTGAAACGCAGTTTTATTGTAATTGTTTTGGATATTTTATGTAGGTACGAAATTTTATCAAAATTCTTAGATCCTTTTTTGATAAAATTTGAAAAAATAAAAACCGTTATGGTCTGTACGATTCGGCTGTTTGTCCTCGAATTTTTTTTTTATACGAAACTAATGCATGGGGATAAGAAGAAACGCAGTTTTATTGTAATTGTTTTGGATATTTTATGTAGGTACGAAATTTTATAAAAATTCTTAGATCCTTTTTTGATAAAATTTGAAAAAATAAAAACCGTTATGGTCTGTACGATTCGGCTGTTTGTCCTCGAAACTTTTTTTTTATACGAAACTAATGCATGGGGATAAGAAGATAAATAAAATCGATTTTTTTTTGTTTTTGTAATATTTATTATTATTATTAACTTTATCAAACAATTTCAAAGCCTTAAGATATTTATTTAATTATTCAAATGCATACAATAATAAAGTGGACCTTATAATATCTATCTAGCTGCTTTACTTGTTTTCTTGAGGAAACCAGGATTGGCAAGCTTCCAATGCGATTTCACACATGGCTGTAATTGCTTTTCCGTTATCATATTCTGCATAAGAAATATAATTTTATTTTATTTTTTATAAATAATGTTTGATTGTGTTAAGATATTTATTTTTTAGCTTACCAACGCTATTACGTTTTCCGAAGATGCTTCCATTGAATGGAGGCTTCCTGTAGGCAGCTTCAGTTGATTCAACTAAAATTGCGGCAACCAAGAAAGCGACGAAGAAAAATGAGATAACTTTGATAGCGGCCATTTTATGAGTGATTTTATTTGTTCGAAAAGACCGACCAAAGAATTGCTGATGCAAGTTGATTGAAGACGATGATAGAACTGATGATTTACTTGGAGTTTACAAGGATTTTTATAGTGAAATTTCTAAAAGAAATATAGTCCCCGAAGTGGGATATCTAAGATTGCTTTTCAATTATCTGCTAATTTTCTTTTCGAACAAAAATAAATTGATGTCTAATTATTGCAAACCATATTTAAACGAAAGGGTTGAAGTATATTAGTATATGTAGGCATTTTGAAAGCGGGTAATTGTGTTTTCATATAGATATTGAAATCAAAACACCCTTTGGTAACTTAATTATGTATAAGAAAATAATTGAAAATGCATCATTTTCTCGAAATTTGAGTCTTTGCAAAAATTGTATTTTTTTCGTAAAATTTTCTAATTTGGAAAAGTTAAACTTTTGGACTTATCTTTATTAGGTAAACAAAGTACATAAAAAGTCGTGAATTTTGAAGTCTATTTGGATGTGTGTGGGTAAGAGTAAGAGCGATTTTCATAAAAAATTGAACTTAAGGTTTTTTTTTTATAATTAAAGGCGAAATTTATTTTTTGGCTCCAAAATTAACGGGACCTACCAAACAAACGTTATTAAAGAGATTATTTATCTCGAAAACGGCTCTAACGATTTTGATAAACATTTTGTTTATAGATTCTATTTTAGATATGGTTTGCATTTTGGGAAACAAAATTAGCTAAAACTTTTTTTTTAGAGAATTAAGGTGTTTAGCAGCATATGAATAAAAACATAAAATTATCATTGTAATTTTTTCAAGAATGCAGTTGGCAATCTTTTTTCTTCTTTTTGTTTCGTGGAAAAAAGTTATAAAAATGCGATTTTCATTGACTGAATAATTTAATTTTATTTTATTTAACATTTTACATTACAATAATCATACGCCGCAAATCATTAAACTTTTGTTTGCCAATCGAGAACTTTTGTAAATTCTTTCTCACCAAATGCAATCATCCTCGACTGTTCCATACACAAATTCTGACGTTTTAAATTATCGATTAAAAATAATTGCTTCTTGTAGGCGTTCAACAAATCAGCACGTTGCTTCTTCAAGCCTTTTATTTGTTTCTCTCGGACTTCATTTTCATTTCGAATAGAATCTTTTATCTCTTTTTCTGAGCTTTTCATTTGATTGAGAATATTTCGGGTATTCTCAAGCTCTTCACTGGTTCGGTATAAACGCTTCTCTAAATTAGCATTAGTTTGTGTTAGAACTTTAAGTTCACGTTTTGTAGTCTCGAGTTCTTTTCGAGTATTATTATGATCGGAATCATTATCCTTTAATCGCCGAAGTGCTTCTTCTAATTGTCCTTCCAATTTAGCCATTTGCTCTGTCAATGCGTTATTTCTGGTATAAGCGAGATCACGTTGAGTTTCAACTTTCTTTAGTCTTTCGACACTTTTCTCAGCTAATTCCTTTTGATTGGACATTTCTTCGGTAATCTTCTCGTGTTCTGATTGTAAGATGACAATTCTAGATTTTAAATATCTGCAATAGAGGATGGGGTCTTACGATACGTTAAACTCATACAATTGTTATTAAAAACTTACTTAACAAGACCCTCTGAGCTTAGATTAATTTTGGGTCTGGCTGTTGAAATAGCACCACTTAGTTCGGATGTACACGATGACGCTATACTACGAATTGACTCGTTTTCATCTCTCACCAGAATTTCCAGAGATGGACTTTGAATAAACGAACTGTTCTTGTATCGTAAAACTACATTTGAAGGATTTTTTGACATAGTGCTTCGAGTGAGAGGAAGAGTTCTTACAGAACTTCGTGGACTAGCCATGGCATTACTACGTTCAAAAATATGCTTCTTCTCTTCGACAATTCCTTGAAGTGGCCGTTCCTTGGGTAATATTTTTTTCCGAATTCCATTTAGAGAAACATTTTCCTTAGTGTTCGAGTTCTTTTCTTTTAATCCATTTGAAGAGACCTCCTGAGTCTTCGAATTCTGTCGAATGGCGGTAATGGGACCCTTTTTTGTGTAAGTTGCGTACTTTGAATCAATAATTTTCGGCGGCTGTGATGGTTTCTCGGAAGTTAACTTGGCCATCTTGTCCAAGTGTTCGTTGATTTTCAGGAATTCTTGTTCGCGTGCCTGGAATGCAGTCATTACAGAGCGTTACTCTTTTAAGTTTTTAATTTAAACAAATTTAAACGGAAATTTAAAAATAAAAAAATTCATAAACAAAATTTGGTTTTGATGTTTTCGTCGTGAGGTTGAAGGAATTATTGAGAAAGTTTGAATATGTTACTAGGATAACCGGAAAGGACTTGAACAAAGTTATTTATCATAACATGGTTGTCAGGTGATAGTTCGTGGGTGGCAATAGTAGACATTGACTATAAAGCAAATCGATTAAGTTTGGGGGGCTGAGAAAATATCCTATCGTAACTATGTTTGAAGGTGAGGGTGTAACACCTTTGCAGGATAACTGCGCCAAAAAAGTTATTTAAAGACTTAAAAGAATTGTTGATTTCATGGTAGCTGGGATTGTTTGAAGATATATTTGTAGGGCATTATACATATTATGTAGGTATGCATGCACATATGTACATATATGTATGTATAATTTTGTCAACAGAGCGGAAGATACTTTAAAAAAATCATTTTCAACGCGGTATTGGTGTGAAGAAATGTTCATTAGCTTGTTGGATTTTTATGCCCAGTAGCTTGTTGGATTTTTTTTGGTGAAAGTTTGGCCTTTTTTTGTCTCATTAAAATTTTAAATAATTATAAATAATTATTAAATAATTGTAATGCGCCTAATGCGCCCGGTGATAAATCATAAATATAAATTTAAAAACCCAAACATTTTTGGATTTTGTACAAAAGTTCTGGTTCCTTTTCAAAAATGTTTATACACAAAAATGCAATCTTTTTTTCATAAAATTCTCCATTAAAAAGTTATCAAAGTCATGACGGATGGAAGAGCGAGACCTAATTTTTTCGTCTTCCTATCCCTGGAAAAGAAAACATAGTATACTTGGTTTCATTTAGGTAAAATTTTTACGAATCCAAAACTTGCCATACAGTACCCACCTATGTTTCTCGCTATTAAAAATTTGTGTGCAATAGCGCGCTTAACTAAAACTCTGGATGCCTGAAGTAGATATGTATAAAAATCAGCAATATGTGAGCATATATCTTAGGCCATCCAGACGAACACCACTGGATCCATTTTGAACAGGATAAGGTTCTGGCTCACGAGCCTCATTCATTACATTCCTCGTCTTGTTCGCGAAGCTATTGAAATAAAACGGAACAAAAACTTCAAACGGGATGATAGTTTTAAATTAATGTGCGTTTCGGATCCCATTTTAAATAATACACGGTCGATCAATTAGGGAGTTGCCGCTGGCGAACACCATGTGATGTAGTGAGTAAAGTTTGCTCCCAACCCTCTGCACCTCACCAACAACACCGTTACACCTTTCCTCGGGTGACCACGCTCAATGCAATTTGTAGCGAAACGTTCAGGGTGAGTACAGAATTGCACTCGCACCAAAAAGCTAGAGCGAGTAGGTTGGTTTAAGACAAGAAAAAAATCGTATGGAAAGGGGGTCTATTTCTCCCCGTTTAGGCGGGAGGGGCAAATTTCTAAAAAATCGACTTGAAATAGAAAAAAAATTACTAAAAAACAACGGCAACACTAACAATGTCATGTTATACTTTTTTTAAGTTTTTTTAAGCCAGTAGCTCGTTCTTTTATTTTTTTTAATTCAAATTATTTAAGAGAACAGTTTTTGAAAAATTAATTATCAAACTTAAAATAAAAAAAAAAAAATAATGAAAAAAAAATTGTGTTCAAACTAATTTTTTTCAAAATTTTACTTTATTAAATAATATTTTTGTTTTTAATATTCAATATAAAATAAATAAATAAATTTGGTGGCACAACGGCTCATGAAGAACCAGGGCCCAGTGACTTACAACTCTCAACCATTCCTGTGTGCGTGTCTGCAGGAATAGAGGGGACCTACAGTTTATTGTCGAATCCGAACGGCTGGTGAGCGGCACTTTTTTATGACAAGAGATACTCTTGGAGGATTTGTCACTTCCTCACAAGAGGCAGTAGCCCGGAAAAAAACTTAAGGTGGAAGCGGCTGGTATTGAACCCAGACATCTGGCATGACAGTCCATCGCACTAACCATTTAATATTCAATGCTCCCATTAATTTCCAGTCAAAAACTAAAAACCGGATGTCTAAATGTTTTTTATTTTTAGAGATATTTACTTTACTACTTAATTATAGTAGAAACAGAATCTTTGGAGCAACAAAATAACCGATGGAAGTAAAAATTCAAGGAAAACTTATTTTTGTTATTTTCAATTTTCTCAAAAACTGGAATACATTTTGACATCTGGTTCTTAGTGCTTGGCTGAGAATTGATGGAAGCATTGAATATGAAATAAGAAAATATTACTTAATAACATAAAATAAAAAAAAATTAGTTTGAACACAATTTTTTGATTTTTTTTTCCAAAAATTGAAGTTTGAAAATTTATTTTTTACTTATTACTTAACTTATTTTGCAAAGAAAATAAAATAAAAGGTTTTTGGCCTTACAAAAAGGTAACATGCCATTTTAATAGTGACCGTTGTTTTTTTAATAATCTTTTTTCTGTCATAAGTCATTTTTTATAGAAAATTTCTCCTCCCGTTATTTTTAATTTTCTCAAAAACAAAAACCACTTGAGTATTTTCTTCTCCGTATTTGACTAGAAATTTGCGGGAGCATGGAATATTAAAAACAAAACTATTACTTAATTACGTAAAATTTTGAAAAAAATTAGTTTCAACACAATTTTTTTCATTATTTTTTCAAAATTTCGAGTTTAAAAATCAATTTTTCGAAAACTGTACTCTCTAGTAACTCGAACTAAAAACAAAATAAAAGAATGGATTTCGACTAAAGTCGATGGATTCGATTGAAATCTATTTTTTAGAAAATTGGCCCTTCTGCCTAAACGGGGGGAAATACCTTAACCCAACCTACTCGCTCTAGCTCTTTTTTGCACCTTATACCAAACACTTTGTATAATATTTTTACGCGGCTAATCCGTAAAAAACATAAAAAAATAAGAAGGGAGTCACCAAATTGCAAGTTTAAGAAAAAATAAAAGATTTCGAAATATCGTGTTTTAAGCGACCAAAACAGCCTTTAAATTTTCACAAATAATCCCTACACTGTTTATCAATATCGAGTTTTGAGAAAATCCCAAAAAAAACAGAACTAATTTTCTTACGGTGATGTTACATTAAAAATAGTTTTTCTTTGTTTGAAAATGTCTATATTTGCATAATACTTATTATGATCATCTATTTTATTAGTTAATCCTTAACATATTATTTCTGAAGTATTTGGTATTTCTTTTGTCAGTTGTATGCCATTTTCATCCACACAAAAGCATATTTCACCTCTGCATTGTACCTGAAATTTAATAATACATATTAGCTAATTAATCTTTCAGACATTTAACCAAATCAATAAAGCTATTAAATAAAAATTTACAACTAACTCAATTAGTGTAAAATTTCGTTTAGAAAAATAAAAAAAAAAGCAGTTATTTTGTTGCCAAATTTCTAAAATAGGTTATGAGATAAGCGGTTAGCTAAAATGTATGTCCATAATTTAATAGTTTTATTTAAATAAATATCCCTTCACATTTAGGAATGTATAGGTACATACTTTCTTAAAATTCCCATTGGCTGTGCATTCTGGCAGCAAATCCTTAGTATTTTGGTTTCGCATCAAGTGTCGTGTTCTAGCACAATCTTATACAAATAAAATACAAAATAAAACACAAGGAAATTATGCAAATAAATTAATAACTTACTGCAGTTCATATCAATTGCATCCTGACTTCCTGCTTGTGCCTCGAATTCTTCAATCCTTTGATTGTATTTATCTACGCAAAATAAAATTGTCCCATCCTTTTGCACGGCATCAAACCAACCATCTGGCTGACAATTTGGATAATCATATCCAAAAACTGCAAATAGCTTACCTTCGGCTGCTTCAATTTCTTTCGCCAAGTTATTCTTAATTTCTTCACAATTGTGAAGATATTTGTACTCCAAATGCTTGGTACGATCAACTTTAAAATTGTATGTTAAAAATGCAAATTCAATATTAAGAACCGAAAAAAAAAACTTACAGCATGGCATATGTTTGTAATCGGATCCAGTGACCACGGTAATAGAACTCGATGGCGCTCCAGATTCAGGCTCAATGCAAACACATTTACTGTTCATGCACTGTAATGGATCAAAGCTTCCGTCTTCTTGACATCTAGCTGTCAAAACAGGATACTTAAACTTCATGGTGCTCATGAATTCATCAACCATCCTGGAGCATTCACATTTCATAGTCACTTCGGTAGTTAGGCTATAAGGAGCTTCCCCGAAGATTCTCTTACCATTTTTACTGACACAAAAACACCTAGAAAATGGAGGTCATATATATCCAGTATAAAATTTTGAATGAAACGATTAAACACTTACGATTGTCCCAAATTGCATTTTACTGACAGAAAATTTCCATCACCATCGCATCTAGGTCGCTGCATAAAAGATCCTAATAGTCCAGCTGATTTTTTCTCATCATATGCAATTTGCTCCCGAAAGCATTCAGTGTGAGTCACTTAAAGAACAAATTATTTAATGATTTTGTAAAAAAAACATTTTGTTTTTAATAAAAAAGGAAAAAATGTACAAAATTATGCCCCAGATTTTTGCAGATAAAATTTAAATATGTAGTTAATTTGTGCAAAAAAAGTTTCTAGACAAGCGAAGAACTCCCAACTACGAATCTGCTCTTTCGAAATACCAGTAACAACATATCAAAAATTAAGCCTGTATTTGTATCTTTATATAGTTTCTTACTTTTTTGACAAGTAAATTCAGTTGCGGTACCATCTTGTTTGCAATATAAGCCCGGTCCACAGACAAGCATTGGAGGTGTGACATCAGGAGATCCAATTGTACAAGGATCACCTTCACCTATAAGTTAAAAAAAAAAAACATGTTCAGTTAAAACAAAAAATTGCAAAACCACATAAATAAAAAGCATACGAAGATTCTGTAGGCACACATCGCAACAACCACATGGTACTTCTCCCGGAAATAGTTCTCCACTATAAGTTTTATTTTGAACTCTGCAAGCGTCACTCGTTGACATGCATTCATTTTTTTCTATGTAATACTATTGGAATTGTATTTATTAAAAAACCGATTTTTATTTAAATTAATAAATGGACCTTACTGAACAGAAATCTTCTGAACATAACAAGTCCGCAGCATGAATTGCAGTAACTGTACCAAGAAGAAATATTATTAACTTGTGTTTTAGCATGGTTTAACTTGAACTGCATTTTGGTTTGCGATATTAATATTTTGATAGCGCTCAGAAATGTAAACGAATGAGAAATTTTATCAAAGTTCTTGAAAATCGTGTTCAATAATTTTATGATAAGATGATAGCAATGATGGGAACTTAGATAAGGTATATATGATATTGACATCCGTGTTCATCTATAAGTAGGGTGACCAGATCATAAGTATATTTCTGTAAGGTAAAATTCAGAAAGATGAGAAATTAAAAACCATAAATATAGTTTTTTTTTCAAAGTCCGAAACGCTGGCCGCAGGGTCATAAGTCCTCAGGTCAAAAGTCCGCAGTTGATTTTTTTTTACAAGTTACAAAGTCCAAAATTCAAATTTGGACCTGGATGGGCTAAGATTCTACAATAAAGTGGGCTAATTTATATCCTATCGTAACTATGTTTGAAGGTGAGGGTGTAACACCTTTGCAGGATAACTGCGCCAAAAAAGTTATTTAAAGACTTAAAAGAATTGTTGATTTCATGGTAGCTGGGATTGTTTGAAGATATATTTGTAGGGCATTATACATATTATGTAGGTATGCATGCACATATGTACATATATGTATGTATAATTTTGTCAACAGAGCGGAAGATACTTTAAAAAAATCATTTTCAACGCGGTATTGGTGTGAAGAAATGTTCATTAGCTTGTTGGATTTTTATGCCCAGTAGCTTGTTGGATTTTTTTTGGTGAAAGTTTGGCCTTTTTTTGTCTCATTAAAATTTTAAATAATTATAAATAATTATTAAATAATTGTAATGCGCCTAATGCGCCCGGTGATAAATCATAAATATAAATTTAAAAACCCAAACATTTTTGGATTTTGTACAAAAGTTCTGGTTCCTTTTCAAAAATGTTTATACACAAAAATGCAATCTTTTTTTCATAAAATTCTCCATTAAAAAGTTATCAAAGTCATGACGGATGGAAGAGCGAGACCTAATTTTTTCGTCTTCCTATCCCTGGAAAAGAAAACATAGTATACTTGGTTTCATTTAGGTAAAATTTTTACGAATCCAAAACTTGCCATACAGTACCCACCTATGTTTCTCGCTATTAAAAATTTGTGTGCAATAGCGCGCTTAACTAAAACTCTGGATGCCTGAAGTAGATATGTATAAAAATCAGCAATATGTGAGCATATATCTTAGGCCATCCAGACGAACACCACTGGATCCATTTTGAACAGGATAAGGTTCTGGCTCACGAGCCTCATTCATTACATTCCTCGTCTTGTTCGCGAAGCTATTGAAATAAAACGGAACAAAAACTTCAAACGGGATGATAGTTTTAAATTAATGTGCGTTTCGGATCCCATTTTAAATAATACACGGTCGATCAATTAGGGAGTTGCCGCTGGCGAACACCATGTGATGTAGTGAGTAAAGTTTGCTCCCAACCCTCTGCACCTCACCAACAACACCGTTACACCTTTCCTCGGGTGACCACGCTCAATGCAATTTGTAGCGAAACGTTCAGGGTGAGTACAGAATTGCACTCGCACCAAAAAGCTAGAGCGAGTAGGTTGGTTTAAGACAAGAAAAAAATCGTATGGAAAGGGGGTCTATTTCTCCCCGTTTAGGCGGGAGGGGCAAATTTCTAAAAAATCGACTTGAAATAGAAAAAAAATTACTAAAAAACAACGGCAACACTAACAATGTCATGTTATACTTTTTTTAAGTTTTTTTAAGCCAGTAGCTCGTTCTTTTATTTTTTTTAATTCAAATTATTTAAGAGAACAGTTTTTGAAAAATTAATTATCAAACTTAAAATAAAAAAAAAAAAATAATGAAAAAAAAATTGTGTTCAAACTAATTTTTTTCAAAATTTTACTTTATTAAATAATATTTTTGTTTTTAATATTCAATATAAAATAAATAAATAAATTTGGTGGCACAACGGCTCATGAAGAACCAGGGCCCAGTGACTTACAACTCTCAACCATTCCTGTGTGCGTGTCTGCAGGAATAGAGGGGACCTACAGTTTATTGTCGAATCCGAACGGCTGGTGAGCGGCACTTTTTTATGACAAGAGATACTCTTGGAGGATTTGTCACTTCCTCACAAGAGGCAGTAGCCCGGAAAAAAACTTAAGGTGGAAGCGGCTGGTATTGAACCCAGACATCTGGCATGACAGTCCATCGCACTAACCATTTAATATTCAATGCTCCCATTAATTTCCAGTCAAAAACTAAAAACCGGATGTCTAAATGTTTTTTATTTTTAGAGATATTTACTTTACTACTTAATTATAGTAGAAACAGAATCTTTGGAGCAACAAAATAACCGATGGAAGTAAAAATTCAAGGAAAACTTATTTTTGTTATTTTCAATTTTCTCAAAAACTGGAATACATTTTGACATCTGGTTCTTAGTGCTTGGCTGAGAATTGATGGAAGCATTGAATATGAAATAAGAAAATATTACTTAATAACATAAAATAAAAAAAAATTAGTTTGAACACAATTTTTTGATTTTTTTTTCCAAAAATTGAAGTTTGAAAATTTATTTTTTACTTATTACTTAACTTATTTTGCAAAGAAAATAAAATAAAAGGTTTTTGGCCTTACAAAAAGGTAACATGCCATTTTAATAGTGACCGTTGTTTTTTTAATAATCTTTTTTCTGTCATAAGTCATTTTTTATAGAAAATTTCTCCTCCCGTTATTTTTAATTTTCTCAAAAACAAAAACCACTTGAGTATTTTCTTCTCCGTATTTGACTAGAAATTTGCGGGAGCATGGAATATTAAAAACAAAACTATTACTTAATTACGTAAAATTTTGAAAAAAATTAGTTTCAACACAATTTTTTTCATTATTTTTTCAAAATTTCGAGTTTAAAAATCAATTTTTCGAAAACTGTACTCTCTAGTAACTCGAACTAAAAACAAAATAAAAGAATGGATTTCGACTAAAGTCGATGGATTCGATTGAAATCTATTTTTTAGAAAATTGGCCCTTCTGCCTAAACGGGGGGAAATACCTTAACCCAACCTACTCGCTCTAGCTCTTTTTTGCACCTTATACCAAACACTTTGTATAATATTTTTACGCGGCTAATCCGTAAAAAACATAAAAAAATAAGAAGGGAGTCACCAAATTGCAAGTTTAAGAAAAAATAAAAGATTTCGAAATATCGTGTTTTAAGCGACCAAAACAGCCTTTAAATTTTCACAAATAATCCCTACACTGTTTATCAATATCGAGTTTTGAGAAAATCCCAAAAAAAACAGAACTAATTTTCTTACGGTGATGTTACATTAAAAATAGTTTTTCTTTGTTTGAAAATGTCTATATTTGCATAATACTTATTATGATCATCTATTTTATTAGTTAATCCTTAACATATTATTTCTGAAGTATTTGGTATTTCTTTTGTCAGTTGTATGCCATTTTCATCCACACAAAAGCATATTTCACCTCTGCATTGTACCTGAAATTTAATAATACATATTAGCTAATTAATCTTTCAGACATTTAACCAAATCAATAAAGCTATTAAATAAAAATTTACAACTAACTCAATTAGTGTAAAATTTCGTTTAGAAAAATAAAAAAAAAAGCAGTTATTTTGTTGCCAAATTTCTAAAATAGGTTATGAGATAAGCGGTTAGCTAAAATGTATGTCCATAATTTAATAGTTTTATTTAAATAAATATCCCTTCACATTTAGGAATGTATAGGTACATACTTTCTTAAAATTCCCATTGGCTGTGCATTCTGGCAGCAAATCCTTAGTATTTTGGTTTCGCATCAAGTGTCGTGTTCTAGCACAATCTTATACAAATAAAATACAAAATAAAACACAAGGAAATTATGCAAATAAATTAATAACTTACTGCAGTTCATATCAATTGCATCCTGACTTCCTGCTTGTGCCTCGAATTCTTCAATCCTTTGATTGTATTTATCTACGCAAAATAAAATTGTCCCATCCTTTTGCACGGCATCAAACCAACCATCTGGCTGACAATTTGGATAATCATATCCAAAAACTGCAAATAGCTTACCTTCGGCTGCTTCAATTTCTTTCGCCAAGTTATTCTTAATTTCTTCACAATTGTGAAGATATTTGTACTCCAAATGCTTGGTACGATCAACTTTAAAATTGTATGTTAAAAATGCAAATTCAATATTAAGAACCGAAAAAAAAAACTTACAGCATGGCATATGTTTGTAATCGGATCCAGTGACCACGGTAATAGAACTCGATGGCGCTCCAGATTCAGGCTCAATGCAAACACATTTACTGTTCATGCACTGTAATGGATCAAAGCTTCCGTCTTCTTGACATCTAGCTGTCAAAACAGGATACTTAAACTTCATGGTGCTCATGAATTCATCAACCATCCTGGAGCATTCACATTTCATAGTCACTTCGGTAGTTAGGCTATAAGGAGCTTCCCCGAAGATTCTCTTACCATTTTTACTGACACAAAAACACCTAGAAAATGGAGGTCATATATATCCAGTATAAAATTTTGAATGAAACGATTAAACACTTACGATTGTCCCAAATTGCATTTTACTGACAGAAAATTTCCATCACCATCGCATCTAGGTCGCTGCATAAAAGATCCTAATAGTCCAGCTGATTTTTTCTCATCATATGCAATTTGCTCCCGAAAGCATTCAGTGTGAGTCACTTAAAGAACAAATTATTTAATGATTTTGTAAAAAAAACATTTTGTTTTTAATAAAAAAGGAAAAAATGTACAAAATTATGCCCCAGATTTTTGCAGATAAAATTTAAATATGTAGTTAATTTGTGCAAAAAAAGTTTCTAGACAAGCGAAGAACTCCCAACTACGAATCTGCTCTTTCGAAATACCAGTAACAACATATCAAAAATTAAGCCTGTATTTGTATCTTTATATAGTTTCTTACTTTTTTGACAAGTAAATTCAGTTGCGGTACCATCTTGTTTGCAATATAAGCCCGGTCCACAGACAAGCATTGGAGGTGTGACATCAGGAGATCCAATTGTACAAGGATCACCTTCACCTATAAGTTAAAAAAAAAAAACATGTTCAGTTAAAACAAAAAATTGCAAAACCACATAAATAAAAAGCATACGAAGATTCTGTAGGCACACATCGCAACAACCACATGGTACTTCTCCCGGAAATAGTTCTCCACTATAAGTTTTATTTTGAACTCTGCAAGCGTCACTCGTTGACATGCATTCATTTTTTTCTATGTAATACTATTGGAATTGTATTTATTAAAAAACCGATTTTTATTTAAATTAATAAATGGACCTTACTGAACAGAAATCTTCTGAACATAACAAGTCCGCAGCATGAATTGCAGTAACTGTACCAAGAAGAAATATTATTAACTTGTGTTTTAGCATGGTTTAACTTGAACTGCATTTTGGTTTGCGATATTAATATTTTGATAGCGCTCAGAAATGTAAACGAATGAGAAATTTTATCAAAGTTCTTGAAAATCGTGTTCAATAATTTTATGATAAGATGATAGCAATGATGGGAACTTAGATAAGGTATATATGATATTGACATCCGTGTTCATCTATAAGTAGGGTGACCAGATCATAAGTATATTTCTGTAAGGTAAAATTCAGAAAGATGAGAAATTAAAAACCATAAATATAGTTTTTTTTTCAAAGTCCGAAACGCTGGCCGCAGGGTCATAAGTCCTCAGGTCAAAAGTCCGCAGTTGATTTTTTTTTACAAGTTACAAAGTCCAAAATTCAAATTTGGACCTGGATGGGCTAAGATTCTACAATAAAGTGGGCTAATTTATTTTACTCTGTTAAATTATATTTTACTCTGGGGCTGATGTCATAAAGGCCATGCACGAACTTGCTCGTATATAGTAAAAGTTTTTTCGAATTTTAAAGATTGAGTGTAATAAAAGCACATTTAGTTAATAATTATATATGTATTTATCCATTTAAAAAGCATAAAACACGTTCTTAAAATTGATAAAACAATTACTTAAAATGTTTTCATATCTCTTAATTCTTGAAAAAATATTAATTTATGCTGAAAATTTTTTAAAAAATCGTTGGAGCGGATTCTTAAAAAATTATTTTTATATATAAAATTTCTTGGAATTTTTTAGAAAAAAAAGATTGTTATGCCATTTTTAAGAATGTAACTAAAACTATAATATCAAAAAAAAATCATGAACCCGTTTTCAAAAAAATTATTTTCCAAAAAAAATTATTTTGAACTTTTTTTTTTTAAATAAAAAAAATACTTTTTTTGTATTTTATTTTAATACTTTACAGTATTATTTAAATTTAATAGGATCTTCAGAGTAAAATTTGTTACCAAAATATGTTGAGCGGTTAACGAGAAAGTCGAATATATAAAAAAAAAAAAACGGTTCTATGGCAGGTACAATTAATAGCGGTTTTTGGTAATTTTTTATTCCACCAAAATGTAGACCATAACAACACACTAAGTATACAGAAGAATTAAAAACAAAATTGTTAGACCCCTTTTTGAGATAAATTACCATTTTCAAAATGGTTGTATTACCAGTACCGTTATTTTCCGAGCTAAAAAAAATATCGATTTTTCCACCTAAAAATCGTATGTTACAAGTTTGAATAAAATCGCTTTAGAGTTTAGGCTATAGGCCGAGGTACAGACAGACAGACATAATTGCGAGACCCACTTTATTCGTTTTCTCTTTTATCGTAATGTCAAGTTTGATTGTTATCTCGAGTTCGATTTTTTGCACGAATCCTAAACTATATCGTACGTAAAAATTAGGTTATGAATTTATTTTGATAAATAAAAAAAACTAAACTGCACTAACTATTCCCTAATTTTAGTAATTGGGTCAAAAGACCACAACTCTTTTCGCAATTTTTTTTTAAACTACCTTATATAAAAAAATATTCAAAATGTTATTTTGAAAAATTTAAATTTTGTTTGTATGAAATAATTTAAAAAAATTGAAGTTTTCGAAAATCAAATATTTTTAAATATATAAGTTTTCAAATTTTGAGTTTTTAATCTTAATCTTTTAATTTTCTTCCTTTTATGCTTTTGAAATTCGACGCTATTATGATCTTGATTAAGTCGTTTTTTTTATTTTTTTTTTATTTCCAAAAATAATTTTTATGAATATTTTGGTACGTATAATGTATATGCATCACCATTTAAACTTTTTAAAACATTTTCCACAACCTATTGATCTAAGCCAATTAATCAATTTTTTAGAAAAGTGAAAAGGACAAAAATTGTCCATTAATAACTGCTTTTAGAAATTAATAGCTAAAACATTTGAATTAACTAGTTTTCTTTTGAAAATATGTGGAGCTATTTCTGAGAAAAAGCAGACTTTCTTGGAAATGCTAAAAAATACAGTTATTTTTGGTCCAAAAAAAAAAAACAAAAACCGGGTGAATGTCAAAAAAATGCTATATAGGTTCCACGTTTAATGAAAATCGACAAATCCGCTTATGCAGTGTAGTCGAACGACACGCACGAATGGAATTGTGGGACCCACTGTTTTCGTCTTCCCTATATTACCGTAATGTCAAATTTGATCAAAATCTCGAGTTCTATTTTTTTGCGAATCTATAAATTGCTATACTATAGTACCTATATATTTATGTATTGTATGTTTACGTTTTACTTTCGTCCTGGACATACAGGACGAATATAACAAGGAAAAAGTATGGGAAAAACTGACACAGCTATGTGAATTTGCCATTTTATTGAAACTTTACTTCATCGATTTCTGGATAAATAACCCATCTTTTAGATAAACATATTTCGTTTTCTAATATTCCAACAAATAAAAGAGCAGGAACTCCTAAAGTAAAAAATGTTACTTTTGTCCCCGGTCTCCCCTAATATTAAGAAAGTACATTTTGGCTAAAATTATGAAAAAATCAATAACCAAATAATTGTTATCATTATTCATTATTACTATTATTTATTACTAGCAGGCCCGTGCTCGCCTTTCTTCGCATGATTAAATAACTTTATGATTGTAAAATACTTAAGTATTTTTTTTTGAAATTTTTATATTTAAATATCTGACATTTTAAACAATTTATCACTTTTTTTTTGTGGATATTTCAACTATTTTTTTTGTAAACTGTTGTAGATTTTGAAAACAAAAGTAGCCTATGTCCATCCTCATGTTCCAAGCTCTCGCTCAACCAATTTTCACTACAATTAATTAGGTATTTTCAGAGATTAAGAGGAACAAACAGACAGACAAACAAACTTTCACATTTATATTAATAGGATTATTATGTATTTATTAACTTTATTTTTGAAAATTAAAAAACATCGTAATCGAAAACTGCTTATCACCCTATGAAAAGTCTGAAAGATTGAGAACTTCTGTATTAACAGTAGCCACTCAAAGCATCTAAACAATTTCACTCAAAAGTCAAGAGTTCGCCATTAAAATACTTCCAGTGGAACATTGGCCAACACAACTTCCAATTCAAATTCTCTTTCTCATTTCAGTAGATCTTAGCCGCGATGTATTTGTTTAAATTTCTATACAAACAATTTAAAAATCAGCTGAAAAGATTATACATATATCTTCAATACTTTAGCATTTGCAATCTTTCAAGACATCTATGTAATTATTATAACACTTGCATTTGAATGTATTTCTTGCTTACTCAAGATGGAAGTCATGGATAGAGCAAATCCATATTTTGCTAAAAATTTTACTGAGGTGTTAGTTAAAATACAACTTTAGTGTATCAAAAAAAAAAATTAACATCAGCTTAAACAATATTAATAATATAGGAACTATTACTAACTAAGTGGGAGCATTGATTGTAGGTGTTAGAGCTATGTGATCATGCGGATCTTAAATTATTTAGATTTAACGTTTGAATGAAATTGGTTTCATTCACTTCTTATAAAAATTATATTAAGTACATATCTATACGTCTTGGGTTTAATTGTAAAAAAAAGAGGAATTATTTATTTAATTTATCAGATAAGGTTTATCTTCTTAAATAAATAATCTTATTATCTAATTATCCAATACCGCACGAAAGTTTAAGCAATCTTAGAATTAACTTTGGTTGAATTCTGCAAACGAATTGACAAAGACGAGGAATTGATGTGTATTAGTCATTTAATGGAACTTGGAACCGATTGAACTATACAACTGACTTTTGTAGGCGTTGAATAATTTCAAATCCAAGGCCGTTAGACTTTAAGTAGACGGTTGTTAGCAGCGCAGTATATATTTGTGTTGCTTTTGTTTCTCTTTTTATGGAAATTATTGTTTGGAAGACTTGCGTTAGCATTGTAGGAGGAGTGTATAGGAAAATTAATCAAATTATATTTATATTATGATTAATAAAAAATTGTCAAATAAAGTTCTTTTAATTTGATTGTTTTTTTGAATACCTACCACTAAGTCAATTAATACATATTATTCATATTTATTTTAAGAACAGTATATTTTTCTTAATTTCATATTATAAACACATTATATAGGGACCTATTATATTTGTAAGTATTAGAAAGTAAATCATATCGGCGGTTAAAATGGCAGCGCAAATTACACACACCACCTACAAAAATATATACACGATTGGACCGCAAGTCAAAAGTACTCAAATTAATATTCTCTTTTTGCTTAATTGGTTTTTGTTTAAAAAAAATTATTTTCAAAATTTTTAAATGCAATTATTGTCTAATCTACTCGGGAGTTTGCAAAATTATAGCAAAATATTTGAACCCGTTCATAAGATCTACGCGAATAACTCAAAATAAGGCAATTTTCCTCAAAAACATCTAAAACTATTTCCGCAATACGATTTTTTTTGGCAAAAACCTGAAATGCAGTTTTTCGACAACTGTTTTCGACATTACAGGCACGGAGTTTAATCGAAATCGTTAGATTCATTTTTGAGAAAATTTGAAAAAAAAAAACACCAAAATATTTGTATGGCAGCTACTATACTCCGTTCACCAAAAATGTTCAGTAAAGGCCTCATGGGGAAGCTTTTTTAGAGCATAGAATTGAGAAAAATTGTTGCTTAGATTTTCTTTTAGAACTTTTATATTCATGAAATTATAATAAACAGTTGGTAACCCAGCCTACATTTGTGATAGAATTATGCCAATTGATAATGCTCAGTACGGCAATCATACGAGAGCTTTTACAGTGAAATAGCTTATTAAAATCCATAATTGAAAGGGTGAAAAGCAAATATCCTATCTTCCCTGTACTGAACATTTTTGTTGAACGGAGTATAGCATAGTAAACTTAGTCAAAAAATGGCATGAGATTACATTTTTCGATGTTCTATGTGAGATTAATGAAAAATTCGAATTTCCCTTCTAGGGAATTACAAAAAAATGCTGCGTACCAAATTTAAATCAAATCTGCCCACCAAATAAGGCTCTAGTTCAAATTTTACAGTGGACGCAAAAACGCAAAGACCGACAGATTGTATGGCGAAAACCACTTTTTCGGTGTCAATTTTATTTACAACCTCGACATTTATTTTTCACTTGAAACCAATACTTGCCAGCAAGTTTAAACAAAGTGAAATTGTAAAAAAATTGAAAATTATAAAATTGTGCTATTTTATCATGATTTGTGTGAAATATTCAGAGCAATTAAGAAATACTGTAAGTTCCAAAAGATTGATCAGTTTTCGGGTAACATTTTGGGTTAATAAAAAAAAATCGTAATTTCTTCTGTTTTTTTGTTAGATTTTTATTGAACCAGATTAACACACACAACGGAGCCAAAAATTGACGAATTCCACCGACAACTAGAAAATTCGACCGAAAAAGTAGAAAAATCGTAAAAACGCATTGAAATTTCGAAATTTCTGAAATGAAATTGTGTTTGTACGCGCATAATTTGGCTTAGCATCATTCGGTTTACATGGAGATTTTTTTTTGGATTCGTATTGAATCTAATGAACACAAAACGGAGCCGAAAATCAGGAAATTCGACCAACAAAGTCAGAAAATCGTGAAAATATCTTGAAATTTTAAACTTTCTTCTGCGTATTAATTCGATTTTTGACTGTTTAAACTATGTCTAAGTATTTCGAAACAGTTGGAAATATAGTTTATTTAATAAAAAAAATATGGCATTTGTCAAGGTTTAGACAATCGATTACGTTGTCTAAAGTAAGATAATAAGTTAGATTACTTTAGCAAAAATTAGAAAGGTTTTTTTAAAACTTGGACGGCTCGCTGTCTAAAGTTAGACAGTGTTTATTAATACGTATACGACCATCTAAATTTGTTTTTTGTTCGTACGCACATAACTCGGCTGAAAATCATTTAAATTGGATGGAGATTTTTTCTTGGATTGAACCAGATAACAACACTACGGAGATAAAAATTTGAAATTAAGGCAGGAAAAGTCGGAAAGTCGTGATAACAATTGGAGCTGGCTTGACTTTCTAAAGGAACATTACCTAATAATTTAGTCAATTTAGGTGGCACGAAGTTCGCCGGGTCAGCTAGTTTGTAATAAACAGATTGAAGAACTTCTGACATCAACGCGATTCTGATTTCTTTAGGGCTGGTTGTAGAACATTGATTCAATATTTGAATATTTGATTTCGGTGGATTAACTGAGATTCAACTATGGTTCAAGTATTTGATAATAGTCAAACCTCAGTTAATCCGCCGAAATCGGTAAATTAAAAATCCTGGAGCACGGATCAAAATTAAACCCACTATTGTAAGACTGTCACTTACTTAATCTTTAATTTTAAGAAAAACAAATAATACATATACAATTTTTTTTTCAATATGTTTTTTTTCCTAATAAAATTCTATAAAAATTTCATAGAAACAAATTTGGTACTGGAGTTTTAGATAATTATTAATATCCAGTTAAAGATTTAATTTCAAAAAAGTTACCATCTTATGAATATCAAATTAAAAAAACTGAAAATTATTTTAAAAATGCAAAAATGAGAGGCCCATCAAATAAAGGTACTATTGTCCAAGAAAACGCGTCGTACACATCAGTTTATCAAATTACGATTAATAACCTGATTTTTAAACATGGTGTAAAAATATACTTACTAAAAAGTTGTGAAAAAGAAGTAAAATAAATTCCTACACTTAAGCCGCTAGTACGCTGCTGATACAGAACAAAATTTTGAGTTAGTCTCCAACATGAATGACAACGAAAAACTTACGAAAACCACAACGAAAAATTACCCCTTGAAAGTGTCACCGTTTGCAAAACCAAAAAAAAAAAAACAACAAAAGTAAGAAACAACAAATACCTACAAACACGAATAATAGACCAAATGTCACTTTTTCGCCCACAATTAATGGTACAGGCAATTAATTCTGTGCGAAAAAAGTGGGGAGATCTCTCCAAATATAATCTGCTACAATTATCGATTTCGCTTATAGAACATAGCGTACCGCAGAACGAAAAGCAGAACGAAATTTTTCGTTAGTCATTTCGTTGTGTCATTTTTGTATGGGATTTTTCGTTTCGCATCAGCAGCATACTAGGCTTTAGTGGGAAAAGATTCCAGTTTTTAAAGTGAAGTTCTTTCTCACTAAAAAGTGTAATAAATTCTCACTCTCGGTGGGAATCAGCTCCACTTTGAAAAGTGGTACTGATTTTTTAAAATAATGTTGTATTTAGATATCCATAATGTTTTTTATTTTGTTAATAAGTTTCCATGTTAAATTTAAGAAACAAAAAATACTTTTCAAATGACCAATCGCATAACATTTGAAGAACTTTTACTGGCTGAACAGAATGGTGACGCAGACGGAGACAGAGTCGGAGCTGGAATAGCTGTCAAAATATTGAATACACGCAAATTCAATGTTGCGAACACAACGGAACGTAGACGCAGACGGAAGAGTTCACCAACTTTTAACTTTTCACGTACGGCAATTTTGACGTTTCAAATTGTATGGAGAATAAAAACAACTTTGTGGGTCGGAAAAAAATATTGTGGTTATTTGTATCGCATAAAAAATTATTTATTAAAAGGAAAATTAGTGGAAACAAAAAATGTGAACTCTGAGCTTGTACACAATAATATTCTTTTGTTTTTCTTCAAAATACTTTCAAAGCTGTACAGCTCCATTGTGGACATGTAAAAAAAATAACGTACGACACTTTTTGACAGCTCTTCCAGTTCCGTCTGCGGCTTCAGTTCCATCATTCTATTCTGTTCAGCCAGTTAATGGTTGCTCTCCCTATTTCCCTTTTTATGCAAATGTAAAAAAGGCAGCTATCATCAAACAGATTATCATTTTAATCTTACGTGATCTAAATTTTGGACTCAGAACATTTTTTTGAGGTAAAAGCAATAAAAATCTATAAAATAAAACAAGAATTTTTCCATTAAGAAAAATAAATGTTATTAAAAAGGAACCTTAGCTAATAATTTCCGTTGTTTTACGAATAAAGCAGTTTTAAGTACCTTATTTCCTACTAAAATTGATGTGTGCTATTATTTTTGTTTTATTGCCAACAACACACTCAACAACAAGAAAGAATATAACATACCAAATAAAACCAAAAAAAAAAAATATTAAATTAACTATCTTTATAATCTTATACACATCCACCTTTATTCGCAAGAATTACTTCTCGCCTATTAACATTCACATCATATCCCATCATCTAAAAATAGGGTTTGTGCCATCATACAAAAACAACAATAGATGATCACTCACTGACCCCTTCCTGTGCCATCATCAAATCTACACGGTGTGTCGTCTTCTTCGTCATGCCGCACGCACATACCTTCAACAGTTTCCTCCGACTACACTAACAACCAAAAAGAAACATAATAAAATAAAAAAAAATAAAATAAAAACAAAAACAACAAATTTGCCTTCCTCTCATAGAGGGGCACCCTATCTCCTCCTCTATATACTGCTTTCAGCTAAAACAGCAGCAACACAACAGTGCGGCTCAATTCAAGTATTCTTATCCGGGCGTCTCAAGGTATTCCAGTATCCCACGAATTCCAATAAAAAAAATTAAAAATAAAAAAAACTGGTAGGCTAACAACCACACTATTACCTATCGCTACCAACAAAACCACCAGCTATATTATGATCTCAGCTCAGCAAACTTAAAGGGGTCTGCAAACACTCAATACTACCAAAGTGGTCAACACCGAGCACACACGATCATAAGAAAAGTATCTTTACAAACAAACTAAGGTAAGACGATACAAAAAGCAAATAATACTCGTCTATCCAAAACGACTTTATAGCTGAGTTTAACTCGGTCTTTTCGGCTTAAACCTGGCTGAGACTTGAGAGAGATATCTCATAGTGAACTGTACTGTGGCAAGATAGTATGGAAAGAGTTGAGAGCTGGTGCTGTGTGTCTGTGTAAGAAGATTGGCTTGAATCGTAGATAGATACTTATAACTTGTAGCTCAAAATCACTCAGCCGTATACAATAAACGGCTAAGCCAACTTCAGTTGGAAATATTCAACTCCAGTCTTAAGATTGTTCGAGCGAAGTCAACAACGGACACCATCGCGACACCATCGTAGCTGCAGTAACAGGTGTTTGTCTGTGTGTGAGTGGTGTATCTCGATATCGTTTATATCGATTATGATCGCACCGATCGTGAATAAGATAGATTTTTTTTTTTATTTTTCAATTTGTTTTTCCCCAAAATTTTTATCTAAAAACATGATTTTTGTTTCTTGATAAATTTCTTAAAAAATAAAAATAATAAACGGTTTTTGTCTTGGCTAAGTGTGGGGCGAGGATCATTTCATTATATTTTTCTTCCATTATAATATTTGCACTTCGCAGTGTTTTGCAATTTTCTGTTTACAACAGGATATTGTTGTTGCTTCACAAAAGTTTACAAAAAAAAAAAAAAATCCAAAAAAGTGGAAAACGAGTGAAAGAAGAAGGAAAAAAGTGTGTGTGTGCAAAAACCTAAATAAAAAAGATAATCACGCTTATACTGCCATATCACGAATCGATCATTTAATGGATTTTAAAACAACAATTTTTACATAACCATCTGGATTTTTTTTGAAGTTAAAACAACTTTCTGGTTGCCTTGAGGATTATAATACAGTTTCACGACTTAAAAAAAAATAAAACACAAAACTGCGACTCCATTGGAAATAAGGTATGTAACTTAATGTGTTATTGATGATTTTTAACTTAAATAACCATTTCGAATCAATTAATCATAATAGTTCTCCAATTTTATCAAAACATTTATGGAGGTTTGATGATGGGTATCAACAGGTGTGTGTATAGGGTTTTTTTTTGTTCGTGTTCCTAATATCTCATCACCTCTAATATATAATGCTCGCTTTAAAACCGTGAAAGAGCCCGTATTATTTTATTCATAAGTATTATTTGTCTACTGTTTGTCAGCCAGATGGATCACCCTGAAAGTGTGTAAAGTTTTTTACTTGAAGTGCATTATTCGCATTTTAAGGGTTAGTAATGAAATCGTGAAAAAATGCATTGAATTTTTTAATCACATTATTTTGTTTATTTCTCCACTTATTTATATAAATGCACAAATTGACTGAAGTAACAGTGGCGTAGCGTCGACTGTTGCTGTCAGAGACAGAAACTCTCTTTGAAGTAAATAGGAAAAATAATTTTTAGTTAGCGCGAAAATGTGGGACCAATATCATAGACAACTCAGCGAAAAATCAGAACTTCTGGATCTAACGTAAGATCTCCCTTCTAAGAGACAACAAAATTAATGGACTATTTGAAGTATTTACTTTTTAAATAAAAGAAAAGATACATATTTCAAAAAAAATATTTTATTTTTAATCATTATTCATTGAAATAAACAGAGTATTCCTCTACTTTTTGTCTCTATTACTTTTCGTCATAGCGAAATCTTTAATAAATAGCTTTTTTTCGGTTTCAATTAGCTCAGTCCTTTCTTGCTCTTAGTAGGCACTTTTAAAAGCTTCAATTTAGTGAATTTTCAATCAAAGCTGGCATTAAGTATGTCATTTGTTAGAAATCTACGAAGCCATTTCTAACTTCCAGCTCAAATTACACAACCTACTTAAATAGTTCTAGTGGGGGTTAGGAATTATTAAATTATTTATTCTCATTGCCTATGGAACATTCCTTACAGTCCTTAACAGCATGAATTCGAGTTGAATTCATCTTTGTCTGGATCTAAACCGGTTTATCGTTACTTTGGCCGCAGTGGCGCGCGAATAATGGGACAAAGTGATATAAAACGCAGGCAATAATTCCAAAAATTTTTTTGGGAATATCTATTGTTTTAATTTCTTTTTTGGATTAAGTAATTTTGGCAATATGCACTCTTTTTAAAAATGCAAGTAATTTATGTGTAGACTAATTAAAAGATAGTTTGATTTTAGCTTGATTTTTTTTCCAATTGGATCAGAAACAAAATTGATATTTTTTTTTCCACTTTTTCATTGGAAGTTGAAGTTATCACGTCTGTTCTGATTTCCGACCGAATTGTTAAACGAATTGTAAAAAGATTGTTTTGATTTTCTAACGGATTCAATTTGCATTGCAAGTAACTTGAAATAAAAAAAAAATTCGAAGTCAGCAGTGTCTGTTCTGAAGAGCTGTCAAACGAGTTTTGATTTTAATGTAGCTGATTTCAAAAGTTATTCTTTTATAATATTTAATTATTTAAAAGGTTTTATTGGATTCTTTAGCATGTGGTTTTGAGCCGTGAGTTAATCCCTTGTTTTAAACAAAGTTAGAAGAGCTATGTTTATTAGTTTTGTCTCAAAGGTTTTTGTATTTGATTCGGAAGATGGATGCACCTCTTTGGATTTTACTCGAAGAAGAAGCTACTGTTACATCAATCTAGAAGCATTCCTCTTTGGTAGTCCTAAGGCATTTAAATCCTTCGTCAGTTCTTCCCACAACCTATCAATATATTCTGGCCTGTTGTCAATTTGCTTTTCCATAAAAGCAACCAATAAGGCCAATTGTTGGGCTACATAATATTTGGCCCCAACGAAAAATGACCCCAAACAAAAAATGAAAAACAGCCACAAAAATTGAGGCCCTTTTTATAATGAAAAATTTTCAAAATGAAAAAATTACCGCAAACTAAATGAAAAAAGCCCCAAAAAAGAAAGAAATACTCAAACCCAAAGCGAAAAATGGCCCCCCTATATAATATACATAAAAAAACAACAACATATAAAATTGGGGCCAGTTTTCATAATGAAAATTAATCCCAAAATGAAAAATGAAAAGAGACTCAAAAAAAATGAAAAATTACCCCAATTAACAAAATTTGATTAATTTTGTGTTGTTGTTCCTTTCTACATATATAAATTCTTGATACCATTATTCATTTTTGGTTTGGGGCCATTTTTCATTGGGGCAAATTTCATGTAGCCGAATTGTTGTCGTGTTGTATGCTCCCCCCTATTTATTATTATTAAATATAAGATTTTTTTTATTAAGAAACAATAAAAACTTGCATTTATCATCAACCGAATCTGCAATCCGCCGACAAAAAGATGACCGAAATGAAAACGTCAAATTTTTGGCGGATTGCAGATCCGTACGTTTTGTAGAACACCCTTCAATCCGTAAAATCTCAAACAATACGGAATTCAGAACTGCGAAAATTCGAAAACGGGACGTTTTGGTATTCGAACGAAAATCAGAACAGCCGTGTATGATGGTGTGGTGTGTGAACGTACGTTCGTGAAACCTTTTTCCGTTCACCATATCTCGTGGAAGAATAAAGGTGTTGATCTAGATTAATTTTCCATTAATTTAATTTAAGGTTGTAAAAAAATTAATGAGCTGTTTTCTTATGTTAGTAATTTAAAAAAAAAGTTGTTAAAGTCATTCGTCTTGAATATCTCGAGAATAAGTCATTTTTTTCTACAAATGTAATACAATTGAAGACAAACTTACCTACAGACCTTTTGTAATTAAAATGAATAAATGAATGTTGTAGTGGGCGTATCGAGAATCGGGTTTGGAAATATATGTTAACATTAGTCTCTTAAGAAAACGTTCAAATGATAATATATCATCTTAGGGTATAATGTCCCACTGTAAAAAACAAATTATTAATTCGTATGATTATAACTGGTAAGTGGTTTGTCCCTAAAACGCTTTTTTATAAATATCTCGAGAGCAGCTCATTGCATCAAAAAAAATTTCTTATAGAAAATTGAACTATTCATTTCTTTTTTATATCGGAAATTTTTATAGAATTTATTTAAATCCCGCATGTGGCTTTTCAATACTTTAACTTTAAAAGTATAACAGCTATCCCAAACCAACAAACGTTCGGAGCGATGACGAAGCTTTCGCATTTCTAAATTAATTTGCATGGTGATTAATGAGAGTGACCACACAGCCGGGATGCGAATGTTGCTACATTCTTCAGTTATCACAGATTCGCACGGAATATTTCGCCCCGGTTTTTGAGAGCTTTAAATCGTCAAAAAACCAATATTCTCAAAAAAGAAAGATAATTAAATCTTGAAATGAATCTCTTTTTGTGTTCGTACGCGCATAACTCGGCTAAACATCATCCGATTCGGTTGCGGAATTTTTCGTTGGAATTTGTATTGAACCAGATTAACATACAACGGAGCTAATTCAACCGAAAAGGTAGGGAAAACGTGAAAAATCCTTGAATTTTCAAATTTTCTGAAACGAAATTGTGTTCGTGCGCACATAACTCGGCTGAACATCATCCAAATTGGATGGAGATTTTTTTGTTGGATTTGTATTGAACCAGATAAACACACTACGGAGATAAAAATTGGAAAATTAGGCCGGAAAAGTCGGAAAGTCGTGATAAAAATTGAAGCTTGCTCCACTTTCGAAAAAAACATTAATAGTTTGATCAATTAGAGGTGGAATTAAGTTCGCTGAGTCAGCTATAGTTTCCTATAAAAGTAAGATCTTAAACAATTTTAACTAACAGGTAGGAATCGATTGTTTTTCATTTTTGTATCTACCCTTTTTTAGTTTAATCAATTCGCAACTGAAAACATAAAATTTGAGTGTTTTTGGCCTACCCTACTATGCATGCCTATAGGCTGTTCATCATTGGCAATGCATTCAAATAAATATTAAAGAAATAAATCCTTATATTTTCATAAAAAAATTGCCAAATTCATATATTGGTTGTAAAATTTTAAACGATTTAGTATGACGTTGAAGCATTTTCTAGTGCATATGATGCGAAGTTAAAAACAATAGTTCCCAAATTTTAAACGTGTCAGAATCGTATTATCTTCTTAAAATTTTACTAAAGCTAAAATCGCCAAATGCCTATTTTAATTTTTAAGTATCATACTAAAGCCCCATTCACATGAGAGCGACCAACGAATGACGAATTTATGAATAAATTGGATTTTAAAACATTTAATAACCTAAATTCTTCACAAAATTTAAATAAAATGATAGAAATGTAAGCCAGATTAATTTTTTAATACTAAAATTTTCATTTTATTACTAAAAAAAGATAAATTTGAGAAAATAAATTGATCGTCGCAAACGATCGCAAATCGTTACGACCGATTTGTTTTCTCAAATTTATTTTATATTATTAATTAATACTTAAAATTTTAGTATGTAAACATGAATCTAATTTACTTTTCTATCATTTTATTTAGATTTTAGAAGAATTTAGTTTATCAAAGGTTTTAAAATCCCATTTATTCATAAAATCGTCATTCGTTGGTCGCTCTCTTGTAAATGGGGCTTTAGTATGATACTTAAAAATTAAAATAGGCATTTGGCGATTTTAGCTTTAGTAAAATTTTAAGAAGATAATACGATTCTGACACGTTTAAAATTTGGGAACTACTGTTTTTAACTTCGCATCATATGCGAAGCCCCATATGAATGGGGCTTAACTCCAAATGTCAATTTAACAATTACAAATGTGGAAATGATCTGAATTGTCACTATTTTAGGCATGTTCAGTTAGAGTAAGGGAATTAGGCTTAGTATGATACTAATTAAAAAATCTTTAAGACTAATAACATTTCAGTAAAGAGCTTTAAAGTCAGAAAATTTTTAAGTACTCAGAATCATGATATTACCTTAACATCAGGATTTTAAAAATTTGTTTGCCATTGTTTCTTTGATTACACAAAAGTGTTAATATGATTTCAAGTTAAATTATGAAAAGCAAGCATAGTTTTAAGAAAGTCTTAAAACAGTTTTCTTTAAAAAATCCATAGGTATATTTTGAAACTTCATAATTAATCTAGACAACGAAATAGTTTTGAGCCTGAACGTACGACCAAATCATGACTTTTTTTTTTTTAATTGTTTATCTGTTGCATGGCAAATGAATTGATTCCATGCAATGTAAGGCATGATGGTGTCGAATTGAAACAACAATATCATTCACACTCATTGTGATCCCCCATTTGGTAAAAAGACATACCTACTTTATATTGTATCAGGTATAAAGCAGAAACACAATGTGGGTTAATTTACTTCGATTGAAGCCTTTTGTGGAATTAGTTTTTTGTAATGTTATTCGGGTTACGTGTGTTTTTATATTGATTATTTTGTTCGTTATAAGAAGGATAAAATTAACATTTAATGATAAATTAGGTGTTAATAAAAAAGACTTTAATTTCGGAGACAATCGATATAAATCAATAAAAAACTAAATATTTTGATAGTCAGACGTATTAGTAAAATAAAAAGGCCAAGAGTAGAATTAATGATTGAATAATATTGGGGTTTAAGTTAACAACGGTAACAGCTTCAAATTAACCCCATCAATAGTTTCTTATATAAATTCAAACAATCGTTCGTAGGTAGAAATATAAGTTTCCTAAAAAATGTACAAAAGAAAGACTATCTGTTTAAGAAGAAAACAAAAGAGCTGACATTAAAACTCGTTTTTGCAAGTATGCAGCGAATATGGGGCTTATTGCGGATGAAATAGAATCTTGTCGAATAGAATTAAAGTCTACTATCGTTATTTTAAAATTCTATACGTTAATATTTTTCTATTTGACTTTTAATATTTGTACTGAAATATTTAATATTTTTTTCTATTTGAAAGAAATTTCAATTCTATCAAGAATTTTGATCGACTTTTGTCGAATAGACTTTTTTCGAATAGACTCCCGCAATAAGCCCCTATATTTTTTCAACAGGCTCATAATAATTGTATTATTATTTCTTAAATAACTATTTTTCTTAATAAGTGAAACATGGTAATGATGTCATATTCAGTAAATCATAATACCGTTTCTGACATAAAACTGACAGGACTATTGTCCCTCTTTTATTTGCTTATGCTTTTCTCTATAGGTAAGGTATACATAAATAAATATGACAAATGACACTTTCTCGGCCTTGAATATTATTAGCATTGGACAAAAGTTTCGGTTTTGCTTTCAGGAATAGTTAATTATTTTTTTATTATTTATGTCTTTTTGCCAATTTTAAATTATGCTATTCAAACAAAGTCACTTGTTTTTGTTTTTTTTATTAAATTATACTCAGAAAAGTATACCGTAATGAAGCCAGTTAGTAAAGTTTCGTCAAATCGATTGTTTGATTTGTTCAGCTTTCAAAGTTCAATGGTTTGTGATGTGAATTTTAAATAAATTGGTTCTTTTGTTAGTTTTGAGTAATGAACTATCGCTTTTCGCAGAACACAATAAGGTTTAGCCACCTTGTAGTGTTAAATATTAATAAAGTTTAACAGCAAACTTGACATGCCTTGCGGTCATAGCCTCGAAAAAATTGGCTATTTATCGAAACACTCCCTCTCGTTCTGTTATCGATTGCTTTTGAAATAATAACCGGAGCTCATTAGATCATTCCATCCTTTCGTTGTTTACAAAGACTTGAGTTATTTCCAATAATTCTTAAAAATAAATTTGTCACAATAATCGGTAGTTAACAACAGTTTTTTTTTGTTGTCTTCTCTTGTTTAATCAACTTTTTTGTCGTCCGAATACGAGCTATATGCATATATAGATATGATTCGTCCTCATTTATATTCACTACACAGGCAACATCTCGTATCGTTTTAGATTAAATCTCATTTTAAATTCCATCAAGTTGTTTTTATTTTTATTTTTTGCACCTCCTTATAGTTTAAAACTTATTTTACTTTCCAAGCCATTAGCATGCAAACTTTTTACGTTTCTATTGAGGTTAAACGGATTTGAAGTCAGACGTTATAATCTTTATGGAAGATATTGTACCTACAAACATACTTATATTATATACCTAGTTTTGCAAAGACTGAATGTTAAGTGTGAATTATCTAAGGCTTGGCAGGCAGTCAGTGGCGGCGGCATTTTAGCATATACTCTCTAAGACTATTATATCTTCTTTTTTTTTTGAATTTTTGCTTTGAGCTCACGCTTGCATTTGACAATTAAGTGTCAACTTGCAGTGCAGTTAAGTTATTGACTTATTGTCTAGAAGAGAAAGGAAGTCGATTATGTCAAACAAATTAAAATACGATTGACTAAATTGTGTGTGTTTTTTTAATTTTTTTTTTTTTTTTTTTTTTAAGAAGACACAAATTGTATGTGCTAGAAACCTAGAAATTATTTATGATGTATCCAATTTGCATACGGTTTAATTTTCAAAGCTAGATATTTAGACTTTTGAATACATTAACCTGTTTAAGTATTTTGCACACATTTCGTACTTTAAAGTAATTTAATTTAAAAAAGAAAAAAAAATTGTTGATTGTTATCGATTGACGATGATTTTTAGATTCTTTCTAGTTTTATAGTTTCCTAAGTTCGTTAAATAAATTTATAGCAGTAAGTAAGAAAATATACCAAAATTTGTAGAATGATTAAGTACTTTCCAAATAAAAAATTTCCATTTTCAAAAAGAAAAAAGGCTAGTATGTTAGTATGTGGTTGGTATGCCAATTTTAAGTTTTTATTGAAGAATGGAATTCAGACAATGCTATAACCTTTTGTATTTATTGAGAATTTTCTGAAGAATACTCTTGATTGGGATCAAAGCTTCTGATTTTGTGCAGAGAAAGGGACAAAAGCATTTGTTTGTACATTGCTGAAAATCTATCTCTTAAAAGAAATTTCAGATACAAAATTGTAGCTTATGGAAAGATATTCTAAGACTTTTTTCTTAAGAAAAATAGATAAAAAAACGATGCTAGTATCTTCACAACGGTGATTTGGAATAAAAGGCCTTTCAAATAAACAACTGTTGTAATTATTTTTTATTTTTGAGTTTTAAGAAATAAATTATATCTATCTAACTATCCAATATAATATTGTAACTTGCAAACTTTCCTTGAATATCATTTGCCCAACGATAGAAGTTTTAAAATTTCATAAGCTACAATTTTTGCATTAACATTTCTTATAAAAAAGTTATATTTTTAAAGCAATTAAAATTAAATGTGCCCTTTTTACTCCAAAAAAGCATAAAAGCCAATCCAAATTTAGGGTTCTTTAGGAAAATCTTTGAAATGCCCTGATATATCTTTATAAAAAATAATAGCTTCGTAATATTTATCCCCTTATATAAAAATAAATAAATTTGGTGGCACAACAGCTCATGAAGAACCAGGGCCTAGTGACTTACAATTCTCAACCATTCCTGTGTGCGTGTCTGCAGGAATAGAGGGGACCTACAGTTTATTGCCGAATCCGAACGGCTGGTGAGTGGCACTTTTCTATGACAAGAGATACTCTTGGAGGATTTGTCACTTCCTCGCAAGAAGCAGTAACCCGGAAAAAAACTTAGGTGGAAGCGGCTGGTGTTGAACCCAGACCTCTAGCATGACAGTCCATCGCACTAACAATAACGCCACGGGCTACTATTTATCCCCTTATAGCCATCCCAAATAAAAACTTGTACCTTGTTCCAAATTAAGGGTACTTTTTAGGAAATTCTTAAAGCATACAAGTAAAACTTCCATTCAAAATTCAGCACCGTCGGAATTTTTTGAAGTTTAGCCTTGTTTTTATTTTGTCTAACTTTACTACGATTTTTGTTTGAAAATTTCCATGTCCTTTATTATTTCAACTTCTTGAAATCTTCTGCATATAAAATTCATTTTTAATCAGTTAAGCCGATTAAAATCGAAAAAATAAACATTCTACTATGAGAGAGAGGTACTGCTAATAATGGCTTTTGGTAATTTCTTCCTATCAAATGGTTTGTCTATTGAATTAATTTTATCAAATAAAAAACAAATTATTTAAACTGTCAGCAAGGTTTTTCTTAAAAGCTTTTTTACAGCTGTCTACATTAGTCATCGTTTTAGTTTGTTTTAAAGCAATTTTGTTTTAATTAATTACATGGAAATAAAAAACCATTGGATCAACTATCAAAAAAGAATCGAAAAGGTATTTTTCTAAGTAGGTAGGTATTAAGTTTAAAAACAAAGGCGCAAAATCTTGAGCAGCCTAAAGTTAAGGTATTAGCATGATACTACTTAACAATTTTCTAACTTTAAAACTCTTTACTAAAATATTCTTAGTTTTAAACATTTTCTAACTAGTATCATACTAAACCTATTTTTCTAGCGGAACGCGCCTAAAACAGTGAAAGTTCAATCCATTTTTGCAATTTTAGCTGCCAAATTGACACTTGGATTTAGTATGATATTTTAAAAGATAAAATAGGCATTTAGCGATTTTAACTTTAGTATAAAATGTTAAAAACATAATACGATGCTAACTCGTTTAAAATTTGGAAAAGCCTGTTTTTAACCTAGCATCATACTAAAAATGCTTTAAAATCACACTAAACCGTCTAAAATTTTACGCCAATTTTTTTTTAATTCCAAAAAATACAATACAAATAGAGCGAGATCTGAGGGCCGGCAGACATACGTTATTTTACCTAAACCAGGAATTGCATATACGTTTTTTGAGCAACTATTTACCAATATTTTCCAGAAAGCCAGACAACTTAAGTGGAGCTTGAAATCAGCTGTCAAACAAATGGCAATTTTTACGTTACAGTGGGAAATTTATAGTTGCCCAAACAGCATAAGTATATAAAAACTAGCTTAGTAAATGACGCGATTTTTTTGAAAAAATTAGAAAAATGCTTTAACAGTACATCTCGACCTGTGACGTCAGTGGTCATAAGAAGTGGAATACGTATTGTATACGACTTCGAAGACTGAGCAAATCTGATATGCATGGGTTCAAATCTCATGTGTGCATGTAGAAAGTTTTTCACAATAAAATTGGAAAATTGGAGACTGATGATAGGGCTTGGCACCCCTTGAATTAAAATACCTAAAATTAATTCGTAAACAATTGGTGGTAGCGCCTTTAAGTTGTTGTTCAAAAATTCAACTTTATTGTTGAGTTTTTCGCGTATATCTTCTGAATGTGTCAACTGATTATTGTTATTATTTTGCAATCTGGTGCTTTTGAGTATTTCAAACAATATGGCATTAATAATTTTGAAAACTAATAAAAAAAATCGAACATTAAATTAATATTTTTAATACCTTTAAATTTTTACTTGTGATATAGATCAAGTTCAGGTCATGTTTTGGATTCGTATTAAAAATCGAACTCGAGATAACAATTAAACATGACATTACGATGATAGAGAACACGAAAAAAGTGGGACCCGAAATTTCGTCTGTCTGTCTTTATGTCTGTCTGTATGTCTGTCTGTATCTCGGCCTACGGCCTAAACCACTGAAGCGATTTTCTTCAAACTTGGAACATAAGATTTTTTGGTGATTCCCTAGAGGGGAAATCGAGATTTTTTTAGCTCAAAAAATAACGGTACTTGCCATAGGACTAATTTTGAAAAAAAGTTATTTATCTCAAAATTAATTTTTTGTGTGTACTATAGTAGTATTATGATCTACATTTTGGTAAAAAAAAAATTACCAAAAACTGTTATTAACGGTACTTGCCATAGAATCGTTTCTTTATTTTCGACTTTCTCGTTAACCGCTTAACCGATCTTGATCAAAATTTTTACTTAGGAGGTCCTATCGAGTGTGAATAATACTGCATACAAATATTTTCAAAAAAATATTATTTGGATCTAAAAAAAAGTTCAAAATTTGTTTTTGAAAAATAATTTTTTTGAAAACGGGTTGATGAATGTTTTTGAAATTATGGTCTTAGTTGTATATTATCATATTCTTAAAAATAGCATACCAAATTTTCTTTCTAAAAAATTTCAAGAAATTTTATATAAGTATGAAAAATTATTTTTTAACGCTCCAACGATTTTTAAATTTTTTTCTGCATAAATTCACATTTTTTCAAGAACTGAGATGGCGATCTTCATTCTGAGATTAAAACATTTTAAGTACTTGTTTTATCGATTTAAAAAAAACGCGTTTCATATGCTTTTTTTCCATATTCAAATTTCCATTTTCAATTTATTAAATGGATCAATACATATACATATAATTATTAATTATATATTTTTTATATCTTTAAAATTCGATGAAACTTTGACTTCAAGAGGAAATTTTTGCGATCAAGTGGTGCTTTTTTTTTGTTTTAAAAAAATTACTACATTTTAATAGAGGCCATGAGAAGCAGAGTGTCTCAACTGATTTTTTAACTTATTTTTAAAAAGACAAAAAATAATACTTGTCATAGTAAATATATAGTATATCTATAGATTTATAAAGCACATAACTATTTCAAAAAGGGGAAGATTATTTGGTAGTATTTATTAGTTTTTCTCATTTTAGAAAAAAGTTCAAAAATCATTTAGGCCACTACGGTTCCTATGGCCTCAATTATAGTCCGTATATTTATTTTAAAGCTATGATACGATATTTATTAATGTTTTATTTCAACCTTTAAAAAACAGATTATGATTTTTTAATATATTAATGTTCACAATTTTAAGCCACCTTGGCAAAAAGAACTTGGAAACCAGTGATGCACTTTATTTTATTTTTTGTCTGGATTAGAGACTCGTTTTTTATTTCGTTTCTTAATCGTATGATGCTTATCTTAACTATTTAAAATGTCTAATTTACCAAAGCAATAATAAAAAACTATTTAGACATGATCTAAACTCTCATAAACAAGTTAATTCTGCAGTTAAAATATACTAATCACGTTTCTTAATTATCTTTTCCAATTACTAAATCCCGTTAGGTTAGATATAAGCAGTATGCACATCCAGTTCTTATAACCAACAACATCACAAATATAGAATCCATTATAGCTCCATTTAGCTATATCTTCTTTGATTAGTAACTACGTTTTCCAATTACGCACACCCATCTTACCATAAAGATGCAACTCGAATCTATTTAGAATTGTATAGGAAAACCACAAAACCAACAAGGAAGCCATATAGAAAGCTCTTTTCCGATATAAGCGGGTTTTCTGCATAAAATCTTATTCAATGCGCACGTGTTTGGGCGCTGTTCCTTTCATGATCATAATCAGTAACAATATTCCATTAAACCGTACACAACCAACAAAATAAGATGCTACCATAAATTTATCTGAGGAATGCTTATAGCCGATTACTCCAATAAATAGATGTTTATAGTTTTCTTTCCGGTGGTTTTTATTGAAATTGTATTGTAGGAGAGGGAACCCACTAGACATCATCATATAGCCAGCAGCATCCTCATTTTTGTTTTTGTCGGTCTTGACGTTGTCATTGCCATTGAATTACGTGATTTCACGTAGACAAATAACCCTCGCCTCACCTCACCGTATTCAGTCTGTCACACCTTATAAGTTTTAACCTAGCTGGGTTGATCTTCCTCTTTCACTTTTCATATAGCTGATGCCAAACGCAAAAGCTGGGCTTAAATCCTCACCACCACCACCACCACAACCGAACATTTCGAGACAGGCGTCATGCCTTGCCTATCAATATACATTTTCACCTCAAAGAGCTTGAATAAATCGGATATCCGTGTTTAATGTTAAAGCATTAGGAATCCCAAACAACTCGCAGATAATCCCAGACTCAACTGTGACAGACATTGTAAGGTAATCAACAAATGCAAGGGGAGAGTGAAAGAAGACATAAGCCTTTTTGCTTACTTTTTGTTTTTTGTTTTTTTTTTTTTTTTTGTTATCACATCCCAAAGTCACGAAGATCTACTCTTTAGTGGAAAAACCAGAGTCTTGAAGTTTGTAAACATTAATGGCGGCTACTCCAAGGAGGTATTGATGGGCATGATGTTGTGTGGTTGCTTGGTATGAAAAAAAAAAATAATAATAAGTAACAACACATAATGGCGGCTTGATTTGAAGGTGGTGCGGTGGTGATGATGGTGTTGGTGGTCTTTTTTATAAGGCTTCAATGATGCATGTGGCATACCAACATCAATATTATATGCATCTGTTGAATAAGATTGCGGTTTTATTTGTCTTATTATTATTATATATTTTTTTTTCCAATAGAGTTTGAATTTGTCAGAGCAGCGCAGCGTATACAGAAGTCATACTTCGGAACAAATTAATCAAGTGACTTTGACATTTGGTTTCATAAAGCTGACAGAGTAATCTGACGTAATCATCGAGTGACTTCAATGAATAAAGAGAATTCTTTTGTATGTGTGTTAATTTTGATGCGTGTTGGAATTTGGTATATGAATTACTTTTGACAAGATTAAAAGATAACATATCGAGTGATATGAACGGAATGAAACGAATTGATTGGAGGGTTAACAGTCCAACCCATAAAAACTGTTGCATCAGTCGTTTCATATATGACGTTGATGACAGCTCAAATGCAAACATACCCACGTTAGTCAAGCTCAGGAAAATGAGATCTAAGAGATCTCAGCAATCTCAGTTTGGTGTCAAAACTCTGAGGAAAAAAAATCTGGATTCGCTTGGTCACTATTTGATGTGGAGAAATTTCTGAGGCTTCATTTTTGTCAACATATCAATTTTTTTCGACACAAGGATTTTGTGTTCACATTGGACTCACTTCATGCGATACATTTTGACGTCTCTGGGTTTTATTTCCCTTCAACCTCATGGGTGAAAAGAATTTTTTAATTTGTTTTGAAAAATCCTGACCCACCTTGATATTTATCTTTTTCTTACCAAGAGATAAGAGTGAGATAAAACAAGGAGACGTCAAAATGAGTCACGTTAAGTTAGTCCAATGTAAACATTGTCAAGGAAAAAAGTGCAAAAACTTCTGTTTTTTTACGCCAAATTGTTTGACAGAACTGTCACACGATTAAAAATTGACGTTTCATGGCTGGAACAAGATTTTAGTTAAGCATAAAAAGGAATAAAAAAAAGGCAAGCCCCATTTGCAAATGGCGAATAATTTAAGGCTTTGTGGTTATGTGAGTTGTTTCTTTTCTCGAAAAAAAAATTACAAAAATTATGAAAGAATTAAAAACCCTAATCCTACAACTTTTTTTTAAAATCCGTTCAGGCCCACAACAAGTAGTCCAGAGTATAAACCCAACTTTCAACTTTTCTTAGAGTCAAAACAAAAAACAACAACTTTTTAAAAATGAAAAACTATATCCCCAGTTACAGTGTTAAATAATTACATACGTTGCTTTAATTGTGTTACGGAAATTCACCATCATATTATAGTACAGTATATTGTTTGTAGACACGAGAGCTCTTATGTCTCTCTGTCCCCAATGCTGTGCTGTATTCATTGTCTTCATAACAATTACTCTTCGAGTTACCACTTTTCCACCAACACACCAAACATACAGCTAACCGGACTATAATCATGATATCAAATTCATTCGTAAAGCTTTTATACCAGCTACTTCTGGTTCGCAAAACATCAGCTATAGGAAGTATCTAATTGTTTGTTAAACGAGATGATTTATAGAAAACTTTAAGACCTGGTTCTGCAAGAGTTTGTCTTATGTGTCTTGCGAAAGTATATATAGGTACTCGATTGTTACTGTTTTAACAATTAATTAGCAAAAGAACCATTGTGAGAATGGTTTGTTGTTCCGTATTCTCGAAGACTCGATTCTGTACGAGTGTCCAATTACTGTTTTTTTGTTCCTTAAACTGAACTGTTAACAATCTTATATGGAAGATTGACTCCACCTTACCCACGCTGTGATGGCGTTGGAAGCATATACCCAAGCAAAGTAGTATACAAATATCGAACCATCGAACGGTTATTTTGTCTGCAAACAAGAATGCATGTTGGTTGTTTTTTTTTTTATCTTGTATCAAAGTGACTCAATCCTACATGAATTTCAAATTGCAACGGATAGATAAGTGCATAGCGCTTGAAATATAAAAATGACTTTAGTTGTGTTGGTGAAATAAATTACGATACTGCCACCATGTTTTTTTTGCAAGTACCTACCCCTATCTACAGTATCGTAGAAAACATCAAATGGTTAAAGGTATTAGAATTTTTCAAATTTAAAATAAAGAGAATCTAACTTTTAACCTTTAAAATTCTACTAATGTTATACATTACAATGTGAAAAAAATCAAAGTATTTTTTAATAGTAGTATGTTCTTTATTGGCTTAAGTTTTGGTTAAATTTCTTTCAAAAAATCAGCATTGATGCGGGTTTTCTCAATAATTATCCTATAATATAGTTTGACAAATTTGCTATGCCTGTGATTAACTAAAATAGCTTTGCCCTGTGTTTTATTTTTCAAACTCTTTTAACATTTGCTTTTGTAAATTTAAAGAAAAACGTACGCAAATGTGCCCAAGTACCTTACATGCACTGTGATGAAGTTGGAAAATGTACATTAGAGCAATCAGCTGACATTTAAAGTGTGCGCATACTTTTTCATAAAATCTATTGCCTTTAAATTAGAAAAAAAAACTGTAAAAAATATGTATTTGTTTATATTGTTCGAGATAATCAACAAAATAAATCAATAAAATAAATAAATTTGATAGCACAACAGCTCATGACGAACTAGGGCCTAGTGACTTACAACTCTGAACCATTCCTGTGTGCGTGTCTGCAGGAATTGAGGGGACGGGGACCTACAAAACGGCTAATGTAAACGGCACTTTTCTATGACAAGAAATACTCTTGGAGGTTTTGTCAATTCCTCGCAAGAAGTAATATTAAAAAAAAAAAAAACAAATTGAGAATTTAAAGGAATGTGTCAAGTTTTTTATCCCAGCGAAGCAGTGCGCTGTGTGCAAATGTGTAGGTACATTTTAACACAAAACTGTATTGTAAGTATTGCGCAAGTTTTTCATGAAATTTATTGAACCTACGAATTGGATAGGATCCAATATTTGCCTTCTATATTTTTCAAAAATTTAAAAATGATAGTTTTCCAGATAAAAAAAATATGAAAGTTACATATTTGGCCATCCTACCTGTCATATAAAATTTCTAAACAGTTTTTCATAAACAAATATTCAGGTCTTGACTAATTTAGGTAGAATTACTAAAAAAAATGTCCCGATTGAAAAAAAAAAAACTACATATCAAGTTCTTTTTTCATAAATCATTTTGCGATTTTTGATTTTCTGATCGATAAACGACTTTTTTCGATTATTGAGAACTGTAATTCATATTGCGATTGTCGTTTTTGATCAAAATCTCTCTATGTGTAAGGAATGTGATGCCTGGAAAGTGTTTTTGTGCAATCATTTGACCATTTAATAAGAGCTTATATTCAAACGTTAATGCAGTTTAAATTTGATATCAAATTTAAGGCAGATTGATGTTTTGATGAGGGTTTTAAAAGAACATCGTGAAAAATTTGCAGATTTTAACAGAGGAAAAAAAAAAAACTATAAACCAAACATTCAACACTGTTTTCTGTAGTTAGGACGAGAAGTCTCTCTCATGTGCATGTCTTTTTTTAAAGATAATTTTCACAATTTCGTGAGCATTTTTAGTATCGGAGTCACATCAATCACAAATTTGGCTACATGAAATTTGGCCCCAATGAAAAATGACCCAATTTAAAAATGGAAAAATTACCCCAAACTTAATGAAAAAAGGCCCCAAAAAAGGTAAGAAATACTCAATCCAAATCGAAAATTTGCCCTAAAAATATATACGTAAGGCAACAACAACAGATAAGACTGGGGCCATTTTTCATAATGAAATTTAACCCCAAAATGAAAAATGAAAAAAGGCCCTAAAATAATGAAAAATGACAAAATTTTATCAATTTTTTGTTGTTGTTGCTTTTCATATATATTTTTGGGGCCATTTTTAATTTTTTTTTTGGGGCCATTTTTTATTGGGGCCAAATTTCATGTAGCCCACAAATTTATTTCTCGATTCCTCTTACATATTTTAAAAGTAAACAAATTAACTTATTCTCAATAAAAACGATAAACGATAAATTTTAATTTTTTGTTTAAAACCCAATGAACTGTCAAAACTGAAATATTCTTAGTACTTTGGTGGTTAATAATCACCACTGTTGATTCCACTTCGTTACATAATACTAAAAATGACAACCAATTGATGTTTTCGAAAGTTGTCAATTCGATTGGTAATCGACAATTGCAATTCAAAATTTTAATTTTTGTCAATTTTTTTGAAGTTTTGCACCAAGGGGTCCCTCAAAAGTGCTTGCATTTTTAAATGTTAATTATCATATTCTTAGAATTTTTGTTTAAGAATTTTGCATTCTATATTTGGTTTAATTTTTAAATAACTTTCATGTGAGTTGCACATGTATAGCAGGGCTGCCTTATATATATACATATATACTTATACATTATGTGTAGTTACTTCTTTCTTTTAAATAAAGATCTTTCCTGAATAAGACGGAAACCAGCATCGAAAAAGAAAATTAAATCTTTTTTTTTATTTTTTGTCATTTAAACATCAGTACTACCAACAAAGCAAATGAGAAATAATTAAAAAAAAAGTTTTCAGATATATGGTTGTCAAATTTTGTAAACAAAAATTAACACCACAAAAGATGGAAATATTTAATTTCCTTGAAAATTGGTCCAGATAAATTTTGACACAAGAAACTCGCGCAGAAAAAAACATTGGAAGCTAAAAACAATTTTGCTGTGTTGTTTTTACATTAATGTAAATGTTACTAATTTTAGCGCACTTTGCAAAAACGTCACCGTAGAACCTCAATCACACCTTTAAAAGGAGAATATACACATACTTAGTTAATTTTAATTTTAGTAGATATTATATTATAATTTAAATGACATTTCTCAAAATTCAAAAAAAAATATCCACTGTCTTTTTCATTAAAAATTGATTTTAACTTACATAAAAAATTATTGCAAAAAAAAAAAAAACATTTTTTCGTTATTTTTTTTTTCAAACAAAAGAGCTGATGTTCGAACTTTGAAATTCATTCGATGAATAAATATGATGATATCATAATTTTTAGATAATTCGACTTTTGGTTTTCAGAAATAATCTAGATTTAAATTTATTAAATTTATGATTTATTTCAACAATAATACTTAAGTTAAGAAATGTACAAATATTAATGTTGAATTAATATTGTTATTAAACTAACGTCGATTTATATTTATCATCATGGAAAAATATAGCAAGCAAGTTATAAAAGTAGCTTATGGTTTGAAAGAAGGACGAGAATTTAATAAAAGTGCTATTTTAATGAGTCAACGTCCAGTTTTTGCCATAAAGTTTCAAAAATAGCAGACAAAATTATTTTTTTTTCTTTTCATTTTTAAATCTGGAAAAGTATGAAGCTGGTTTAAAAGTAAAAATATTTGTCTAGCCATAATTATTCTTAATGAACAACAGAACGGATTTCGTGCAAAAAATAGATCCTTTGTTGATCTAATAGTATCTTCTTTATCATCGTTTTAGTGAACATTTGGTTTTCGATTAGTTTTATAGAGAAATGCTTTATTGTTCTTCTTTTTTGATAATTTTTTTTATTTATGAATACAATGAATAAACGCACTATCGGTTTGTTTGTTACCCTATAATTCGCGTTTCCCACTACCTGGTATAGATACGCACAGAAAAACTTGAGATGATTTAAGAGAAAAAAAAACTTAAAATATTAAGAAATTAATTTATTGACCTATTTTGTTGATAATATTTTGATTGGAAAATGTTTTTCGTCGGTTGTTTTGGTCACAGTAATTTTAGCAATGAAACAAATGTAACATGTACTTTTTTCCGACGATTTGACAGCTAATAATAATTTTTAAGCCACTTGAACTACATAATTTTTAATTTTTAAGCCACTTGAACTACAAGATCAAGTGTATGCGATTCACTCGTACATACCTATATGTTGTTCTTTTACAGAAAAATAAATTTTGTACAACTTTATGTTTTATGCTAATTTCAGAATGACTCACAATTTATCACATACAAGCAATTAAATCCATTTAGTAATTTTCTTAATCTATATCTATACCTGCCAAAAGAAAGCAGTCATTTATAAATCATTCTTGAAAGCCTACGTGCCTACCATTCTTATCTTAAATTTGTATTTATCCAACTATACACTCACTTGGACATTTCAATAGAATTGCAATCTTTAACTCTTTATACTCTACCATCGCTCCCTTCACCAAAATGAAAAAAAAAAAAGTTGTTTTCATATGCAGAGTTTGAAAATGGCTATAATACAGAAAAAAATCAACATAAATTGGTTTAATTAACCGGCAAAGGCTTTCGCAGTTCTGTCAAGTCTATTTCAATCTGTGTGTATGTGTGTGTATCTGTCTGTCCACACCCCCTTTTAAATTGCAATTCAAGTCTTTAGTTCGATCGAACCAGTTTCACTGTCAATCCCGTGGGATTATTATATTATTAAGCAACTAACTCACTTTATAAAAACAGGAAAATCTTCAAATATATAAATCTAATCAGAACCACGCAGGTTTTTCCATGAGAATTATGTCGGGATGTGTATTTAGTTCAAGTTAACAAGTTCTCATCCCAGTCTATACCAAGTTCCAGTCAACGAAATCAGCACTAAGATCTATTTTAATAAGACGACATCCAACAAATCGAACATCGATCATATTTTTATACTCACAAAGCCCACAGATTTATTTATGGCCAAGAAGAAAATACCGGTTTCCTATATAGATCGTGACCAAAATGTATATATGCACTTAAAGTCCTTGTAGTTTTTATCTCAATTTATTTGTAGGTATCTATATAACCCGTAAGACTCGATTGAGTTTTTTGTATGTATTCCAACTTTAGGATGTATAAATGTATATGATGATGGCGGTTGAAAATAAAGAAAATAGCTTTATGGGTTTGCTTATTTTAACCGATTTTGGTCAAGTCCGGCATCATATGGCTATTTTACGTCATCATCCATTTCTGGGAGTTTTAGATTGAGTTGGAAAAAAATTGAGTGCGATGTTGTGGTTGTTCGTTTGATGGATTTTCTGGGTGTTTCTCATACAAAAAAAAAAAAAAAAAAAAACTTGAAATGGTTTTTCCCAGAAATGAATCAGCAAAAGACTTAAAATAAAAACAGTTAAGTGTTGTGCAATGAAACCTTCCTTTGAGAAAATGGTAACTAAACTAAATGGGTAAGTTAAATCATTCAATGAATTGTTTTGAATTGTGTGTGAAAAATAAACTCTCATTCGAATTTCTGTAATTAAAATCTGACGATTGAATGTTTAAATTGTTTATGTAATTTTATTGGGTATTACGTTTTTATTATGGTCAGATTTCAACGAAAGCTTATATTTATTATCTTATTTAACAACTATATTCACAATTTAAATTATGTAGAAGTTGAAATATTTGTAAAAATCTAAATTCAGAACAATTTAATATTAGCGAATTAAACTTCCAGGTTTATGTGATGAAATACACAAACATCCGTACTTACTCTCCGTTGTTATCGTGGATTATCACCTCTAATATGTGTACTACAAACTAAGATACAAAATCAAACCATTTCCCAAAGCTAAACGTCCTTTATTCATATTAATAAGTATTTAAATATTTCTTAGTATTATTGTTCTTGGATAAAATATACAAAATTTGACTCAAATCTGAGTATATGAGTCAAATCTTATTAAAAAAAAAAAAAAAACCTGAAAATCCTGATCCACCTCGCGATGCCAATACAGATATTTTGTTTTAAGTTGTTTCTTCTCATGTCGTCTCAAGGTCAGCTACTGGTTAAATAAGCTTATACCATAAAGAATGTATTTGGCTTACTCATATAACACACACCATACTCCATTTTTGGAAGTCACTCGGTCGTGTATATGACTGAATGAACAAATTCACATCACAACAATGACAATATTAAATGTCAAAGGCGGTTAATTTTATTATTCTTGGCACCGTCATAAAATGAGATACAAAAAAAAAACTTCAAAGATGAGACCTTAAGTTATATACGTTCACACAGATCATGGTCTCTATGAGAAAATACAAAAAAAAAAAAAACAAAAATGGATCTCTTAATTGCCGTTTAAATGTATTCCCCCGGTTTTGACTGCTTTACATTATTCTTTTTCATCTCAACATCTTCAAATTGGATATTATCAAAATTTATAGAACAAAATCACTCCATCACGATACACGATTGATAGAATAGAAATATTTTGACAGATGATTCTGAAGTGTATAAGCTTTGTGATGCGATGAGGAAGGGTCAGCTCAGAATGAAATTTACAACCAATTTATCATACATAAAAAAAAGAACCCAAAGTACCTCTCGAAAACAATCGATTAATCACAATCAGAGTTCTTTGAACTGAATGGATAGAGAATACCGCGTTGAAGGTTTTGTTCATGTTAAACTGACACGTGCTTAGAAGCATGAAGGCGCCTGTTTTTTTTGTTTTAATACGAGTGGACGTTTGATGTAGGACTTTTGATGTTACCTACCCTGCGCTGCCTGTTCTTCAAAATAACCATCATGAAAAAAAGGTTAATGAACCCTAAGTGTTTTGTACTCGAAAACAGATAAAGAAACTAATTAGTTCTCAAAACATGACCCGGAAATCAATTCCATTTGCATAATTAAGATTTATCTTAAAAGTCTTTCTAATTTTAATCAAATTGAATAAGATAAATCGTTTTGAATATAAAATTCATTTAAATAAAATTAAGATCAATGATCAACAATATGTTTTGAACATAAAGTTGTTAAACAAAAAGTTTTGATAGCTGGTTAAAAAGGTGAGTGTTAGTATACGGAAGATTATATTTCTAATTAATTGCTTTTGAAGTTTGTGATTTAAGAACACAAGATGGAAATTATTAAATAAAAAGCACACAGGTATCTACATAAGTTTGTATAAAAATAATAATAATAAAAACCGTCAGTACACATATAAATCAAGAAAAAGTACTGATGCTAAAACAAAAAATAGGAGAATTCAATCCTGTGGTTTAAATATTTAAAGTGGAAGGCGCCAGTTATAGCGATCAGGAAAATGGATCAGAAAAAAATTTTCTTTTGTATAGTTCAATGTTTTATTATAAGATTTGAAATATAAAAAGGATACGAATCGATGATAAACCAATTGAAATATTTTTTTCATTAAAAAAATTTAATTTGTAAGAAATACTTTGTCTAAAACAAGTACTTATTCATTTTTCTGATGGAAATTTCGTACAGAAAACGAGTTTCCATCAGAAAATAAATTTTATAGAATAAATATTTCCTCCAAAGAAAATTTTGTTAATAAAATAAATATTTTAAATGATTTATCATCGATTTGTATCATTTGTATATTTCAAATCGTATGATAAAACATTAAATTATCACAAAGAAAATTTTTCCTGATGAGTTTTCCTGATCGCTATAACTGGCCCCCAAGGTGAAAATAATGACATTTGTTAAGTATTGATTCAACTAATGCAAAACTGTGAAAAAAATGGGCAGAAATTGTTATTTTTGTTTCCATTTTTAAGACAATTTCACAATGTTTATGAACCATCCAATTTATTCCTTTAATTGGTTTTTACGACTTTGATCATTCGGTACGTGAAAACTGTTCAATGGATTAATTTAAAATCTTACAGAAATATTGGTTGTCTATAGATCTTTAAAATGTCTTACCAAATTAAGTCCTGCAGTCAATATTTGTAAAGCAGTAAAAATTTTACAAAAAAGTCTTTAAAAAGTCGTTTTTTTTACCTTTTCTGAATGTAACGATGAAGAGCCAAAAAAAATAATCGGTATAAAGTTTCAAAAAAATCTTCTAGAATATAATTTTCAGTTCTTAAAACTACCCTTAAATTTTCCGTGTCGTCATTCCTTGCGAAGATATTGGTAGTCAAATTCAAAAGTCTGTTTTTTCAATCAAAGCCAGATATTCTTCTGAAAAAAAATTGTAGAATGACGAAAAAAGACGACCTTAAAGCTGAACAAACAAGTTATCGAAACGAAACATTAAATTGGCTCAAAAAAAAAAAAAATTCAAAGAAAATGACAATGTTCAAAAAAAAGAAAAAAAAAGTAAAATTTTTGAGTCGTGCTGCTTTTTATAATTGCGCAATAACTGTACCTTAAAAAAATTATTTGATAAAATTTATTAATACAAAAGATATAAAGCTTCAGAATGCTTTTTGTTTTATCTCATTACGACCATTTTTCACAGAGATACAACTCTTCAAAAAACACTAAAAAAAGTGCTTTTTTTTCGTTCCCTTAATTGTTTTGACAAGTATATTTACTTATTGGAAATCTCTTGAGCAATAAAATAACGTGTTAAAATTCGAATTTAAAGAAAACTTACTTTAACTATTTTAATTTTTCGCAAAAACTAAAACACATTATGTTTTTCAGTGTTTAACTTAAAATTAACGATAGCATCAAAACTACTACTTAACAGTAGAACATTTTTAAAAATTGTTTGAACATAAATTTTTTGTTTTTTTTTTTTTTTTCAAAAATTTGAGCTTGAAAATTAATGTTTATAAAACTATTTACTGAAATAGAATATAAGAATGGGTTGTTGGCTTTAAGAAAATGTATAGCATGACATTGTGATGAATGATTTTCTAAGTCGATTTTTTTTCAATAAATCTTAATCTCAAGATGGCGGCAGCCGCACTAGCCCGAATTTCCCGCAAAATCAAATTTATACTCAAAATCAACCCCTCTACAATACCTCGACCAATTAAAAACTTTTTTGATGATTTTCTATTGCCTCTACTGGTAAGAAAAAATAACACATTCAGAATTTTGACCCAAATTTTTCCAAAACCAAAACAAAAATTTATATGTCGATTTTTTTTTTTTTAATAATCTTGCCGATTATGTAATCCGCAAAACTATATCCGAAATGAATTGCAGTGTAGTGCTCTCTTTTCTCTTCATCGATTTCAAGTGAAAAAAAAAGAGAACAATGTATGCTGCGAATTACTGCGAATCCACAATTATGCGGATTCCATAATCGACATGAATATTTTTTTTTATAATTTTACTTATTTTATTATTAAATTCTCTGCCTTCAATCAGAAGTTTAATGTTTTGTTTTTCTAAATGCAAAAATTAAAACAATAATCAAAAAAGTTTTTTCTAGAACTTTCTTTTACAAAAATTTTAGGAGTCTTTTGTTGCAGTCAAATAGGAAAAAATTTGTTTAAAAAAAAAAATTAATAAGATTTTAATTAATGCTTTAAAACTTTAAAAAAAATGTCTATATTCATTACGTGTACATAGATTCAGTTAGAAGCTTAACGTCTTTAAATTCAGATCTTAATTGAACAAGGTTTTCTTAAAGCTCTGCTCAATGAGGATTAATAAAAAAAAAATTGATTCGATAACATCAAGGTACTTTTTTGACAAAATATTAAAAAAAAAAAAAGGTTTTGTTAACTCGTTTCACAAGGAAGAAGAAAAGTAGTCCTCAGAGCTGTATGACTACCACTTTTTAAACCTCTTCTTAATCGTTGCAATGTCAAGTTTGACTGAAATATCAACTTTTTATTTTTTTTTGTGATTTAGTTTTTATTTAGTTCCTTCATTGGAAGTTAACAAGTAGAAGCCACCTTCCGATAAAAATTAAAAGTTTTTCTATGTAAACGAATGGACACTAGTCAAGCCGGTCCCACCAAACACAATCAACATCACTCATCACGACTCTTTTTGATTAAATGAAATCATCTTAAGCTAAATATTAGTTCAATTTGCATATCCCGATGCTTAAAATTCAAGTTATCTCAAATTATTATTATAGTCTCGTTGTACAAACGAATATATACAGTCTATATGAACCAAACGATTTATGATGTCTATGTCGATTCCTTCTTTCCTGATTTAATTATACATAATGACCAGCTTCTGTGTGTTTTTTTTTGCACCGATGATGATGATTGCTTTGACATCATTACGCCATCTACAAATGAAAATTACCTCCGCTTGATAATTTTGATTTGAAACAAACATCCCGCGCGTGAGAAGACGGAAGAAATTAAATTGAAAACACGTAGAGCCTTTCTATCAATTACATCAATGATCGGATAATTGCAAGGCTTATACGAAAATATAAAGAATTGGAAAGAAAAAACTTGAGGTACAATAACCTGAGTTAATTCAGCGGAATAAACTAGAAAACAAACGGTTGTATATATAAAGTGGAACTATAAGTGAATGGCTTGAAACAAGAATTTCCAACTACCTACTTCAAACTGGAATCTATGGCGCCTCCTTAAACCAATGTAGAGTTATAAAATACACGCAGTGGCAATACTGGTGTGTAACACAGAATGGGCACTCACCTTGAGGGCATGTTTGATTCACTTTCAATAGGTGGATACTTTACCTACCTATATATGTACATAGGTGCGAGTCACATCAGGACAAAACAACTTCTAACCGGGAAAAAAATTAAGCCAAAAGTGCAAATAATATGGATCTTATCAGATTCAGTTCTAAAAAAATATATTTTCATCAAAACAGCAAGATGAATTGATAAAAATTTCATGCCTTCTCTAAAAGATTAACACCCATTTACTCATATAAAATTAAAAGCAAATAAGCTACTTTTTCCTCCTGCTGAAGTTGAATAATTTAAAAAATACGTAAAATTTTTTTAACCTGAAAAATAATATTTTTAATTTTTTCCGATTCTGAAAAATAAAGTGGCCCACTGTGTATGATGGACATGCTATAGCTGATGGGTGGATAACCAGGCTTTATGGCTTTTACGGGTCTGCTGTCTTAAGCTTCCCATCATCGATTTATCATTCTCACAAATCTTGTGCGCCAATTCATTTTACTTTTTCGTATATACCGATTTGAATTTTAAATTCGAAACGCCTTGCGAAAAAAGGCTTAACGTATTGTTTTTTTTTATCTTGTATTGCGTGTGACTGGCTTTCTCTTTATAAAATTTGTAATCGATTTTTTGTGGTCAAAGATTGTATATTTTTTATGTGCCAAATTTAATATAAACCGCATCAATTTTGAATTTTTGTCAGATAATATTGAGTGCGCGAATTAATTATGCAATAATAGTCTCAAGACGAAGACCTATTGTGGGGTCAATTCATATAATTGATTTTATCAAATATATTATTATTCAAATGTTGTCCCACTTTTTGTGGGTTCCTATAAAATTATTATTTTAATTTTTTATTTTAATTCATCAAAGTATAAAATGAATGATATAATTTTAAAACACAATTTTACAGTTAGTTTTGTTGAGACTCATTTATCATTTTCAGGCAGATCAATATTATTCTAATGAAGCAAAGAAGAATATATGGCTTGCATGTTTTTATTTTTTTTTCTACTTTTGTTGGAAGCATGTCTTTAGGGCTTAGAACTATAGAAAGTAATAATTTCTCATTCATAAAATGAGGTTAACTCAATTTGGTGGTTTTATGTTTCATATACGGTTCAATTTTGTAGTTCTATTCACTCGCTATAGAAGAGATAAGTTCTTTGAAAATTGTTTGATGAAGAACAATCACTTTTTTTCCTGTCAAATAAAGGCAATTAGCAATAATTGTTAAGGCTCCTTTAAAAAGGTAAAAATATTAATTATTGAGCTAAGAATATTAAAAAGAAGACAAGACAAGACAAGTCTAATAAATATAACAGAGCATCCCATAAAATTGTTTTTATATTTAAAGCTAGTTTGGTCATTCATAGATCATTGATAATTTATTTATTTAAATTTTGTTTCTTCTTATCAATTTGCTTTGTTTAAAGTTTCAAGTCAGCTCATTAAAAAAGTAGTTTAAAACCGAATGTAAATTTGTCCTTAATATTTTCTGTAGCATTTTTTTTTATTAATTTTGTATTGCTTATGTACTTTCATACATACATAATGTAGAAAATAAATAAAATAGTATTTGTAAAAAAAAAAAATTGGTATGCCAATTTTAAGTACATAGATATTTCTTTTCGTTTGATTAAAAATAAAAAAAAAATATGTTTATTTTTTTTTTAATATAAAACATTTTAGTCTATTCAATAAAGGTTTTCACCTGGATAATCCAACTGTTTTGAAACTTGGTAAACTTATTAAGAGAGGCCTAGAGATAAAGTGTACAAAAGCTTCCAAGGAACCGAGTCGAGCTCTAGCGGTAGGAAGGTGTAACATGTCGTCTTTTTTGGTTTTACGTGTTTATCTTAGAAACTGTTTTCCTTTCAAAAAATAATCTGCGACAAAAAATAGCTTAGATAAATCTCTACAAAATGGATTATGGCCAAATTTTTCGTATCTGTCATAACAATAAAGTTATTTGGCATCTGTTGTTTTAGTGATTAGTTTTTGAAAAACATATTTTCAAACTCAGAATTAAAAAAAAAATAAGAAAAATGTGCTCAAACTGATTTCCTTCAAAATTCTACGTAATTAAGTTGTATATTTGTGTTTAATATTCAAATTTTTACTCAAATATTAAACACCAGATGTCAAAATGTCCTCTAGTTTTTGAGAAAATTGAAAATAACAAAAGTAAGTTTTTCTTTAAATTCGACTTCAATCCCTTATTTTGGTGCTCCAAAGATCCTATTTCCACCAAAACAAATGTATTTATAAACAATCTTAAAGAATAAATTTTCGGCTCTAGAAAAAGGTATAGCATGACATTGTAAGAGTTACGGGTTGGGGTTGAAATACTGTAGGGTCAAAATACTGTTTTTAAAATACTGTATTTCAAAATACTGTAACTCAAAATTCTGGTTACACAAAATTCTGTATTTTAAAATCCTGTATGGTCAAAATTCTGTATGAGTAAAATTCTGTATTTCAATATTCTGCTTTTCAAAATACTGTATTTAAAAAAATTGTTTTGATAATGTAAAAAAGTGCGCACTTTTTTACATTATCAAAACATTTTTTTTAAATACAGTATTTTGAAAAGCAGAATATTGAAATAAAGAATTTTACTCATACAGATTTACTCAAATACAGATAATGAACATTGAAAGTTTGAATGAAATGAAATCTTATATTACAACAATTTTCCTTGTACCTACTGTCTATATATATCTATTAAATTGTAAGGAAAACAAAATTCGGAAAGTTGCTACACTCAAGCCCCATTATACATATTATGTACGGCTACATGAAATTTGGTCTTAATGAAAAATTACCCTAAACAAAATATAATAAATATCCCCAAAATTGGAAAAATTACCTTATTCTCAAAATGAAAAAATTACACCCCAACTAAATGAAAAAAAAAGCCATTTTTCATACTTAAATTAAACCGAAAAATGAAAAGAAGCGCTAAAACAATGAAAAATGACCCGAATTCATAAAATATCAAGTTTTTGTTGTTGTTGTTGCTTTTATATACATTTTTGGGGAAAATTTTCATTTTTTGTTTGGGGCTATTTTTCAATGGGGCCAAATTTCATGTAGCTAATTTGCACCTTTAATTTAAAATTGATCATATTAAGATGTCAATGTAAAACCTCCTCAAAATACTTAAATTCTATAATAAATTTTGCAAATAACACATTTCAGACTTGTACCAATATTGCTGAAGAATTCTAAGTTTCATCGTTAAATTCTACAATTTCCACATATCGAGGTTTAACAGGAATATATTCACGAAAATAGAGTTAATAAAACGTTGGTTACAAATAAGTCTTTTACTCGTTTTTAAAGAGATCGTACTTCAATGAATTTTTGTACAAGTAAATGCAAAAAATTCTATTTGTACTTATACATACTTAACAATGATATTCTTAACAATTTTTTCTTCGAAATATAGAACTTAGACATAACCAGCATTTTGGTAAACAGAATTTTACACTTACAGCATTTTGAATATACAGATATTTGGATATACAGAATTTAGAAATACAGAATTCTGAAAAACAGGATTTTGTTCGTACAGTACTTTCAAAAAAAGAAAAAACTGAATTTTGGTCATACAGGTTTTTGATAGCCAGAATTTTGACCCGCTCCCAAGAGTTACCCTTGTTTTTTAATAATTTTTTTTCTACTTTGAGTCATTTTTTTAATAAATCGCCCCTCCTGGGTAAAGGGGGGGAATAAACTCCATACGATTTTTTTTTTGTCTCGACCCAACCTATAACTGGGTATGGTATGTTTCGCCAGAATTGTTTGGCAAATTAACGTTTCGCGGTGGTACATTTCGCCGTTTCTCGTTTCGCATTTTTTTATTTAGCATTTTGTTATTTCGCAATTTTCGTTTTGCAAATTACATTTGGTTTTTTATATGATATGACAAACCATCACTTCGCAATTTTCATTTCGCAATTTTCACTTAATATTTTGTTTGATTGGCATATTTAGGTTTGGCAATTTTTTATTTGGCATTTTGTTATTTGGCTTTTTCTTATTTGGCATTTTATTATTTTGCTATTTTTCATTCAGCATTTTGTTATTTCGCTTTTTTTTATTTGGCAATTTCGCGCGAAATTTTAAGGCATGTAATTTAATGGAAGCCAAAACATTGCCAAACAATCGAATGCCAAATAAAAAAAAGCTGAACATCAAATTGCCAAATAAAAAAAAGCGAAAAAACACTGAATAGAGAATATAAAAAATATAATGCACATACGAAAATAACTGCCCAATTGCTTAAAACCCTTTTTTCCTTGGAGTAAAATGTGAAAATCCTCTTTCTGTTATGTACTTACCTAAACTAAGCAAACAAACTGAAATCTTAAATCGCGAAAGTGATAACGGCAAAAATTGCAAAACAATAAAAAAAAATATTACCAACGCAAGCACGACTAAGCAACGGTTCAGAAAAAAACTGTTAATCTTGAAAAGAGACGATGGTAATGATTGGTCAAACGATCAAAACAACTAAACGGCGAAATGATCTATTAGCGAAATAATAAAACGGCTTGACGATATTTATCGAAATGATTAAACGGCGAAACGTTATTTCGCAAAATAATGAAACGGCGAAACAATATTTTGCGAAAAAACACTTGGCCAAATAATAAACAATTTAACAAAGAAAAACTAAAGAATAATTTGCCAAATGAATTTTGCGAAATGATTGAAAATATTTTTAACAAAAAGCGAAATATAAAACCGCTGAATGTTAATTGCAGAATGATTGAAAAACGTAATGAATAAAAAACAAAATGTAAATTGCCAATTAAGAATTGCGAATTAAACAAAATATTTAACGACTAAGGCGAAACAAGAAATGCCAAATGAATTTTGCCAAACAATGGTGACCCCCTATAACTAAGCTCTAATTTTTTATTTTTCACATCTTATGTGAATCACCTTGTATATAAGAAATAAAGGACTCCCACCCCGACGTTTGGTACTCATGTTTGTTTTGTTATGTTGACGCAAAAAAAAAATACCATTTATAAATTAAACCATTTTTTCGGTATTTTGCGAAGAAGTATCTTTTATTTTTTTAAATTTATAAAAAACCAAAAACGATTTTTACATTTTGTTTTCAGAATTTGATTAAAAATTGATAAGGGCATTAAATATTCAAAAAAACAGTGGTACTTAATTATAAAAAAATTTGAAAAAAATCAACTTCAAAAAATATTCACAATTTTTTTTTCAAAAATTTTTATTTTAAAATGTAATTTCTCAAAAACTTTTCATTTAAAAAACTTGATTTAAAAAGCAAATAAAAGAATGGAATATTTACCTTAGCAATAGCATATCTTTTTATGTAGTTTCTTTAATGTTTAATTATTTTTTTTTCCATTTCAAGTCAATTTTTAAGAAATTGCCCATCCCCGCTTCATTGTGTGTGTGGGGCGGGGGGTGGGGTATAGTTTTTTGCCTGTACAATTTTTTCTTAGAATGATATCCCAGTAATTATCACCCGAAATAGAAACCATATATTAGGGGACACCCTGTATATTGGGCATTCTAGTAATTCCGCCCGCTTAGATGAAATAAAATATTTGGGGAAAATGATGTTTACTTAGTACAACAAAAAATAAAACCTGTTGTTACTCAAGTTAAGGCATGCAGTGGCTGTTGTTTGCAAATTTTTAAAAAAATAAATTTATTTATAATATATTACCACTATTCTGAATAAAAATGAAAAAATAAGAACCTGTTCCTAAATATAAAGAATCTTTAAATTACCAAAATTATTATACATATAAAAATTCATAAAATACTCAGTAACTCACGTTACACATGCTATTTTACGTTTTAAAATTAAAAATTTAGGACAAATTCTTTCATTCATATTGATTTTATTTTCAACTTGTAATATATTTTTCATTTCTAATATGAAAATTAAAGAAAATAAGAAGGGGTAAAAAATAAATTTTGTTGTTTTGTATCTTCATGTCTACTTTTTCATGGAGCCACCCATTTGCAGGAAACTAAGGTTTTTTTATACCTAATAAATATTTCTGAAACGAAAGAGCTGACGTACGAACTACCTTTTTTTCTTTTTACTGTTTTTTTATTTATTATAATTTTGTGTTAAATTATTAAATTTTTGTACACTTAAAGTTAAATTAATTGTATAATTTTGTAAAATTAAAATAGATACTTCTCAGGCAACTAGCAATCAAAACAAACACAAAATATTTTTGTTTAAGGAATGTTGAAATTCTTATAGCGTAAAACAAATTCATAGATTTAGTTAAAATCTTGCCAATGACTTTCAAATTAAACACAAATTTCATTCTTCGTTTATATCTTTGATACGGAAAGATATATTCATATGAAAAATACTCAAACATTTATCTATTTTTTTAAAGCTGAGATTAAGGTCAGCTGTCAACCTATATCATGAAAGTAAAATCTTTCAAAAAAAAAAAAATAAAACAAAAATAAATTATTAACGAGTAAAAACTTAATTTGAATATAATTCAATAAGAATATAATTCAATAAGAATTATATTTGAATGCATATTTCAATGATCAATTCATTTCAATGATGATTGAACAGAATTTAAAAATTTATTTTCACACTACAATAATTTTCAATTTTAAAGAAAAGAATATCAGAGAGAAATCAAGAATAAAAACAAAACAAAAATGAATATAGGCCAAAGTCCCGTATCTACATTGAATTCATGTCACCTTCAGAGACTTTACATTAAAGTCTACAACGCGACGCGGCCTTTCGTCGTCACTACTGTTGTCTATTGAATTGATTTACTGTCGTGGAATTAAAACTCATTCATTATAGAAAAAGAAGAACAGAAAAAAAATAGCACATGCTTGCTTTTGCATCTATATAAACTACCATGCTTCACCAGACAAAACAAAAAAGTGTTAAAAAAACAAAAACACACACTATTGACCTCGTGCAGCGCTCCAGAAAAATGCTCATCACGCAGTCGGTTACGTTTCTCGTAATTTTTGGAATGACAAATGACAGGTATTAGACAAAACAAAATTAAACAATGGAAACAATGCCATTTTTTTTGAAAAAATATCATAAATGGTCGGCAAATAGAAGAGAATTCCCAAGTCTGGCTGTTAGAAAGGATATACAATGATACGCACTGATGGAAGAAATAGTTTAAAATCATTGTACAATCTGCTATTAATTATTTTAATGTGATGGTGATAGACCATGTTTAAGTCTTCATTCAATACAAAACACTTTTTCAAAACAATGCTTTAGTTTTAAAACTAAAAATTATATAAAAAAATTGATTTGGATTTAAAGTGCAAGAAAAAACAAAAATTGAGCTCACTTGTTCGTATAATAAAGAAGTGACTGTTCAACTTCTTGTATTGTGCTTTTCTCTGAGTGTACATAGGTACCCCTTCGAGTGTCATCGCAAAAATTAGTAAAAACTCAATACAAACAAATTATACGGAGCATGCGTTTGACACTAATTGCAAGTTCCGAACGACCTTGTCGACCTGCATCATCACCTATCTTTTTAGCTCTTTTTAATTTATATGGAAAACTATCATAAGGAATCCAACGGATCGACTCATCGGACTCGGACAGGTTAGATGAGTCTGATTAATCGCCTACTAATAAACAATATTGTTCAGAGGTGGCTGTGTTTGCCTGGCGGTATTAAAAAAGACTTGAGGTTAGTGGGCGCATCTGCCACTGGTTTGTTGTTTATTGCAAGCTGGACTGCGGCTATCTACCTACTAGTTGTTTGTTGCTAACAACTATCTATTCTATTAAAACTTCATAGATACTCGTACTTGTGTGTATATTCAATTGAATTTTGTATCGTTCAATTAGATTGAATGATTGATGGGAAATGCCACTCGTTCGTTTATTTTTATATCTCCATCTCTATAGGTTTTTTTTTTTTTTTTTGTAATTCAGTTTGCAATTTTCGTTGTTGTTGTTTCAAAAGTTTATGCATTTAGTTGATAGCAGCGGCCGGCAGTAGAGTTTTGTTGTTAAATAGAGTTAGGTTAATCATCAGTATAGTGTACTATTGGCCTACAAAAAATAGTGTCTGTGAGTGAGGTCATCTTTTGTATACAGAGATAGGTTTTTTTTTGTTGTATTTAATTTGCATAAAATATTCAAACTTGCTGCGGTGTTATATGATGCAATAAGCGCTGAATTATAAACAAAAAACTTCCTTTTTTATGTTTGCAAAAAATTTGTTTTTAAATTGCTTTAAGTTAAAAATATATACCTAACGATTTGGTGGGAGCCTGAAGAGTTATGATGTTACTTAATGTGAACTTAATTTGGCAAACAGTCAAGATTTTACGGTCATACAAGTGAAAGTTATAATATTATTTAAATGGTCAATCAGTATTTCTACATATGTAAGAAATTATAGTAATATTGAATAATCGTGTTTAGAAATATTTTAGGTAGATAATTTTAAAGATGGAGCGAAGTGAAGAAAGGCTAATTTTAATGGAAGTTATATTTAACCGAAATGATCAAGTTTTGTTTTCGAAATACACATATTGAACATTTTGTCATATATGTACTGCATTTATTAAAAATTTCAAAGTATACATATTAAATTTTTTTTATTTGATCCGTTTCTTCAGAAACAATCAGATCTTTGCCAATTATTAACAATATTTAGCAATAAAGACTTCCGTTTGAATGAAAATCACGAGTATCATGAGACAGTTAGTGAAACAAATTTGAGGAGGCAAACTTCGGAAATATTTATGGCGAAGTGATTTATGCAAGAAATTTACATTGTTGAAACCTATATTCTTCTCTTAGTTTTGTGCAAAATCGATGAGTAAAACTATAGTTCACCTGCATCAAGCAAGAGAACCGAAATTAAAAAAAAAACTCCTTTTTAGAGGAAATCTATCAAAATCTCTTGAGGCATTTTTGTGAAAATTAAACTTGACAGAATTTTGTTTAAAATTAGAAGAAAATTGTCGTTAAGTATGCAAGTATGTTTTATAGGAGGGAATATAAAATTGTGGGGGCCATTTTTTTGTCATTTCCTTGATCGGAATTTCACATATTATGTTATTCATGCAACGCAATTTATGTTCAGTTAGCATTGAACGCGTTAGTCAACTCATTCAATTGTTGAATAGACCCCCTAATTGAACAAATTCTATGGTTTCAACCGAAAAATATATTCAACTACTTTAAGGTGTTGATGTGCAAAAAATTAATGCAGGCATTTATGTAGTCTCCTAAAATTTTTTAATCTTTCTGTATCATTTTCATTTTTCATTTAACCAAAAAAATCTTTTTTTCCGGATGTGTTTTCGGTTCTTTACTTATATAGGTAAACATTTTCACAATATGGAATGGCTTTTTTCTTTTATTTTAAAAATATTAATTATCTATACAAAATTTTGTAGACATTATTAAGAACAAAAATTGGTATTTCAGTTTTTAATGTGCAGTTAAAAATTAAATATTTTAGTTTACCATTTATGAAATATCGAACTCGAAAAAAAGAAACAGTTTTGAATTTTTTTCTAGGTTCAAAAATTGTTTTATTTTTTTCTTTTAAAGGAAAAATTTGATATTAAATATTATTTTATATAAAAAAATAATATATAAACCGGTTAAGAGGTATTGAGATAGTTAAAAATAAAAAAAAATTATTCTTGTGAGTTGCTAGAACGAACTATAATATAAGTTTACAAAAAAAATTGGATCATTTTAGAGAAAAATAAGGTTTCTTTATCAGTTTTTACAAAAAATGTATGAAAAATACCATTAATTATGGCTATAACAGTAACCATTTGCTTAAAATCAGCTAGGTTGAGTTAAAAAATTGTTTGATGAAAAGTTTTATAAAAATTGACTTAGGCCCATTTGCTGAAACGAAACTTAAATATTTATGTTCAACTTAAACGCTTATGTTCTACTTTTTTCTCAGCATAAACTGTCACATAAGCTCTTATGTTGAACTTAAATACTTGAGTTTCGTTTCAGCAAATGGGCCCAATTTCTAAAAAAAAAAGAAATTAAAACATATATTTTAAATCCAAAAAATTATTTTTGAACATTTTTGGTACACAATTATTATTCTATTTGATTTTCAAAAACATTCCTCGTAGCAAAAAATGTATCAAAATCAGTTAAAGTGCTTTCGAGAATATCGAAAATAAAAAAAAAAAATGTTTATATAAAAGGTGCCATTAATATAAATTTTGCGAAAAAAAAATGTCTCCAAAAGGTAGAATGTATGTAAACAAAAATTCATACATATTTAAAAATGAATTGATGTTTTTTTTTTTTTAGAAAAATTTCTATTTTTAAAAATGCTGAAAAAAGTTATTTTACAAGTACCGTTATATTTTGACCCATCCATTCAAGCTGAAGCTGTAAAGATAAGTAGACAGACGTACATAATTAAGAGACCCACATTGTAATGTCAAGTTTGAACAAAATCTCGGGTTCGATTTTTTAAATATCCATAATCTACATCTATAGCATGATATTACGATATTAACAGTGCCAGTGGCGTGTTGATAACTAAATCATTTATTTTCAAAACATAACAAATGCGTATTTAAAAAAAATGACTACCAAATTCTAAGGAAATAATTAGTTATTCACAACCACCAGTCCAGCCAAAGTATTTTCTCAAAACCTGCAATTTATAAAAAAAGAATTTAAATAGATTTTTCTAGTTTTAAAAAATGTCTTACGGCCATATTATTGGCTGTTAGCGATTTTATTTTAATAGAAATGGTACAAAATTATGGATTCCAATGGGATTGGGTACAACATGTCGATTTTATAAATATTCGGTTAAAAAGACCTATACTGACCAAAATATCGAAAAAAAAAATTGCTTAAGTCCGAAGTCAGTTAAACAACTTAATAAGCCTAATAGTGGTCTTGTATTAATCAGTATCATTGACACGTAGAATTCGCACCAAAATATTCAAAAAGTTGAGCAACAAATTGTAAAGATAATGTACAGCATAATTATTGTAGAATCTTTGCCCAACGCTTTGTTCTTAGATGTCCAACAAGTTTACTTAGATAAACAAATTAGGCCAAAAAGAATATAAAAAATCAAATTCTGACTTTAAAAAAGTTTTGTTTCACCATCCCCTTGAACCTCAATTAATCCGCCGAAATTGGCGAGTTATAATTCTTGAACCACGAGGAAATATACGAACCGAGTGTCTACAACTAAGATTCAAAAGTTCTTAAAATCAACTATTGTTTTTTGTGTTATACTTAAAAGCTGAAATTTGAATCTTGTTAGATTTTTGAAATCTTCAAACTTTAAATCGTTCCGCAAGAAAAGTTGTTGAACATAAATGTAAAGAATCTAAAGAAAAGAGGTCACTTAACGGACATTCAGCGGACCATTTCTTTTTTGCCTTTCAATTTAAGTATGCTATAAAAGTTGGTATACACCTTAACAAATTGAAAGGTTCCAAAAAAAAAAATACAATTCTCATTTCCATCAATTGGTATACACACGCCCCAAATTACTTTGAAAAAAAAAAAAACAAAAAATAACATGAACAAGGTGTGAATAGAGCCAAAATTAACAATCTCAAAGTTCGATTACGTTTTTTCATTTCTCTTTAAATATACCTTGTTAGTTGCTCATTGCCCCGTTATATTCATTACATTCATTAGCTTTTCCATTCATTTGGGGTCACAACTGTATGTGCTTGTGCATATAGTTTTGTTGTTCCCGTTGTGTCATGGTGGTGTGTTACCGTTAAATATGCTGTATCCCAGGTTTGAAACTGATTTCTAAATATACGGGTCATCATAAGTACCGAAAATGAACCATCACGAGTTTAATGTGATCCTATAGCGCAGCAAAATATAAAAAAAAACACAAAAAAAAAAAACCAACGACACTTCACGGGATTTGCTTTGAAGTCGGAATCCTTCTTATTCTTATTTTGTTTTTTTTTTGTAAAAAAAACAACAGGTACATAAATGCGTGGTCATGAATAAAATCGAAAAGAATTCTTAGAACCTTCACGGTGTGGCACGATTTTGACCGCCATCCATGCAGCAGCATGCAAATAGTGTCATTTTCGATGGCAACACAGATAGAAATGTCGCCAGCATTCTATGTGCAGATTGCATCCAGCATCTTGACATGTTGGTCGCTGCATGGACCACAAAATAAAGAGCTAACCGATTTCTATAGTATGTCTTGCATCCCAGGAATACGGAAGTCATAGTCATATCCTATGTTCCAGATTTTTGTTTTTTCAAAGCCGAATCTCACAATTACTTCGTCAGAGTATACATAGTTGCATGGCGAATTTAATTTCGTGTGGCATAGAGTTACCATCATCAATGGCATATTCATGGTTGACCCCAAAATATACTTGCGAGCGGAGACTATAACATTTGGTTATCGAAACGATCTTGGGCTCAATTCGAAACAGAGAAAAGTTCCAGTCTTCAAAATGACTATAAAATGGCTATATTCATATGCATGTAGTGGTATATCGGTTGGTTTATTGCTTTGTTATAGAACAATGTGCAAGAAAGTGGGCGCTTAGGATCTTATACCGAGTTGAGTACTCTATGGAGCATTGAAGGTCCGTATTATTGTGTATGCAGATTTGTGTCCAATTTAAGTATAGTGCCATACAGTTGGGTATGGTGAGGTTTATTGGGCACTAGTTTGGGTCTGTGCTGTGATCTCATTTTGTAGATCAGGAGCAGAGAGTTTTCATTGGCGATTGTTCATAGGCAAACTGTTAGATTCGAGAATATAGTAATTTAAATAAGACGTGACTGTTTGTTAGTGGTACAAGAAGTCACCCACAATGGTTGCATGTTGCATATTGCATTGTAGGACAAAAGGCCAGTTGAACCAAATCAAATTGTGAAATGAGGTAGGCATATCGATAAGTTTCTATTTCAAATACTTTTTTTTTTATAAAGTTAGAACGCACATAAATAACATTGTGTATGTATGTACCTAAACCTACATTAAAATACAACTCTAAATAAAATCAAGTTTTCGGCACATGTTTAGAATGTTTCGACTCGAAGTGAACAAATGGCAAACAATTTAGGTTCGAAAAAGCATGTGCACCGACACAAGCGCGGATACAAAGGGTGCAATTGCCCCTCCTGGGGCTCAAGAACGAACAACGAAGTATAAAATATATACACTCACAGGCACATTTAACCGCCCACCTCGTATTTCTGTAAATTTAAAGAAACCGTCAAGTTTAGACCAATGTGGTCTAAAGTAATGTTTAAAGCAAAGTTTGAAAAATAAAAAATATAACAAAAATTCTGAGAAAGATCCACGTTAATTAAAGAATTAACACAAAAAAATAAACAAAAACACAAAATACTGAAAAAGATCTTATCTTTTGTTGTTAAAAAAGTGGTAAAATTATTGAAAAACTTAATTTTTAATAATGGGTGTCGACGCAGGCTCTAATTACTTCGTGGAGCCGATTTTACAATCCTTTAATGATTTCCTGAACATCCGACTGAGGGATGTTGTGCCACTCCTCTACTGCAGCTGTCTTAAGCTCTCCTAGAGTGGTAGGGACATTTGTTCTCGCTCGGACACGTCTTTTAAGGTTGTCCTAAAAATGATCGATTGGTTTGAGGTCTGGACCGTAAGATGGACATGGCAAAACTGTAATCCCGACCTCATTTAAGTCGTTATATACAGAATTTGTGGTATGGCAGAGGGCGTTGTCATGCATTAACCGATAGTGTTCACCAAAAATTGGCGCGAAAGGCATCACATGGTCTTGCAAAACGTTTTCCACGTATATCTGAAAGTTCATACTGCCTCTATCGAACACAACAAGGTCCGTGCGAGCTTCATAACTGATTCCTCCCCAAACCATTAGAGACTCTCCTTGGTAACCCACTCAGCGTTGCCGCCGGAAATAAAATTAACGTGCCATATTTTCTGGAAAAACGTGCCAATTTTCGTGCCACATGAAAAAAACCACAAATTCTTCTATTTTCGTGAAAAGCAAAATTTTATTACAGGGTGGTAATACAATAACAAAAATCAAGAGAAATCATTTGCTTTATTCGTGCATTGTCAAAAATTATTTGCTTCTGCCAACTTTTTAGTGACTTTGGACCAATTTTCATTAAATTTTGTTGAAATTTGTTTATTTTGAGTAAAATAATGGATATAAGAAATAGTGCCATATTAAAAGTTTTCGTGCCACCGTGCCACGAGGAAATTATCGTGTCAAAAAAGCACGATCGTGCCACTTCGGCAACGCTGATACCCACTGTTTCGATTATCGTGCATGAAAAAAACCTTTCGTTTTTTCGCCTGTAGACACGCTGACGTCCATCTGGACCTCGTAGACCTATTCTGCTTTCGTCTGAGATTAAGACGACCCTTCCTTTCTCTGCAGTCCAGTTAACACATTCTCGCGCAAAACGAAGTCTTGCTGTATTGTGTTGTGGGAGCAATTTGGGGCGCGCGCTGGTCGGAAAGATCTGAAATTTAATTCTACCAACCTTTTTCTGATGGCACATTCACTCACACCAACATTCCTCACCTCAAAAAGACGTGTACAAGCTTCAGTAGCGATGCAAAACCGATTTCTCAGTATGTTGTTTAAGTAACGGAAACAATATTAAAAATCGCTTAAATTGCAAAAAATGCTTCGATGAAAATTTTATCTCGCGAAATAAGGGTTTTAGTTTTTTGTTTCTTGCGAAAATATTTTTCTTGCTACAATGGCGACGTGATGCAGTGCAGCTATACGACGAAAAGCATAGTTTTTCAAAGAGATACAAAAGTGTTTTATTTTTTACTAAATTGACGCGAGTTGAACCAAAATTTTGTAGTACAAAAATGAGCGAAGATTTTATCCAAGAATTTGACGTGAATAAGTTGATACATGGTCATATTTTCGAAGATTATACACATATCTTGTAACGGAGTTCAATGCCATGTTTAATTTACGATGTGATTCGAAGTCTAAATTTGAAAATATTGCACATCCAAAGGTCAAAACTGGTAAAATTAAAGACTTAATCAACTTCATTTTCGCTTCAGTGGAAAGAAAGTGTCTTGAAATCGATAAACTTCTTAGGGAAGCATACACTTTTGCACCAAATTATTAATGTGGTCTTTCCAAGTCAAACTATTATTAAAGATCACTCCAAGGTTATGAACTTTAGAGACCATTTCAACCACCTGGCCATTCAATATTATGTTTGGAAAGTCTTATAGAAAAAGTTATTGTGTGCTGATCGGTATGCATTTTGTTTTAGTAAGATTTAGTAAAAGTTGATTTTGAGATTACCATTCGAAAACAGACACAATGGTATGACCACGACCAGTTCCCCAAGGCATCTGAAAGGTCATTTATAAATAGCGAGAAAAGAAGAGGTCCAAGAATTGAGCCCTTTGGCACAGAAAGAATCGAAACGCAGAAAATCAGTGGTTCAATGAATGAAAATTGTGTTTATGCAACTACATATGTATATTTGATGTGTCGATAATCGATGGTATAATACAAATCCAACAAAAAAATCCCCAACCAAATCGGATTATGTTAAGCCGAATTATGTGCGTACGAATAAAAATAGGGGATTCATTAGCCGATTGGTATAAACTGGTCTAAATTACATTGAGAAATCCGATAGTATATTTTTTTATTTGTAAATGTATTATTACTAAATAAACGTTTTGTTTTATTTACAATTGAAACTCACACTTAGCTATAAGCTTGGATGGTATAAAAAATCCCGGATACCTACGCAACAAGTAGCAAAAATGAAAAATATGTTTAGCTTTTAGGGCATCAATAATTCAATAAAATGTATTTAAATATATTCATGTGACGACGATACAGCTTTAGTTCATACCTTGATCTTAATCGCTTATTGGTATAAACTAGTCTAACTCACACTGCGAATACCAATTGCATATTTTTATGGTATTAAAGGTTTTTTTTTTTCAAAAAAACTGACGCTCGCATCACCATGGCTATACAAATGCGCTTGACTGGTATAAACCCAAAACTAGATGCCAAGACAAAATGGTGTCGAAAACAAAATTTTGCTTTTATGCATTTGCACAATACGACGAAAAAGCTTCTAATATTATCATATTTTTGTTTATACCTAGATATTTATTGCTTTATTGTTAATTGGTATAAACTGAATTTAAAACTTTTCATAAAAATTCAACAGCATAAAAAAAATATTTTAAAATGTTTCAAATATTTTGTTAATCTAGACAAACTTTGATTTTTTTGTCAGATATTTGCAAAAGGTGGCTATGTAAATACATAAAAATGATTGTGCTCACTTATATTGCAAAATTTTTAACATTGCAGTCAGCAACTCTATAAAGTGTGATACTCTCAAGCTGATATATTAAAGTTGACATTTCCTTTTCTTAGTTAGATTGTTTGCTTGTAAATTATAAAATCCCACAAGAGTGAGACATCTTAATTATATGTGCTGCAGAGTTCATTAAATAAATGACAAGACATCACCAACTATGTATGCTTTGAGGCCCCACGTAAATTATTCTCATTTAATCGTATACAAACTTTAACTTTATAAATACATGCAAATATTACATATACGAACGTTTTGCCACAGGCTTACTAGAAAGAACCACTTTTTGCATTTAAATGTGTATATGTAGTTTCTTTAATAGATGAATCAAGTAGGTATAACTAAAACGTTAAAAATTTACATTTTATGTTTTTTTTTCTTGGGAAATTTTAAACTTGTAACGCCTCTGCTTTTAGTTTGTTTGATGCCTTGATCATGCCCCTTACTTGGGAAGAGCGAAAAAGTACGCAAATTAAGTAAATTTACATTTTAATATTTCTTAAAAAGTTTTTAATGCCGTATCTTAAATCAATATAAAGGCCGTATAAATTTATAGGATATATAAATCCATAAAATATTTAAGGCAATAATATTTCTGCAAATTTGTAATTCTTAAAAAAAATGTTGATGTCATAATTATCATAATCTAATTCCTCCAACACATTGAGTGATTCTCATCATCTTAAATTTAATCGGTTTTCTGTCGGGCTTTGGATATAATTGATCCATTAATAATCGCTTGCCATTCGCCTTGTTTGGAATCCAAAAGAAAGAAGAGAGGTGTGTCCTCTGCTTTACCATCACGGTTAATTGAAATACCTGACGTAAAAAAAGACGTCGATTTCGGTCTCTTGTGAAATTCAACTTTTTATTTGATCTATAAGACGTGAGTAGGTTAATCTTCTCTACTCGTTCTAATATGTCTAAGTGGCTGGTATGTCTAGTCTTTGGCTGAATCAATCATGAGTACCGTTTTATCTTGTTTGACATGTTTTATTGAATTTCTGATGACTTGTATGGATTTGGCACTAAAATTCCTTTTTTTTATTTCCATTTATGTCTATCATTTATTAATTGTGATTATTTCTTTTTGTATTTGCAGATAAAATGACGTCACCTCGCATTATATACACAGCACTGCAGGTTTTTGTAAGTATAGTTTTAATTTGTTGTATTTTCTTACAACTTAAGTTTGTTTAGGTACATTTATGTAGGATGTAGACTTGTAGGAGTGTTTATTATGGTTCGATGAGACTTCATTGAAAAGAACAACATTTTCTATACATGACATTCAATTACGTAGTTTAAGTACATATTTATATAAATATAAAAATAATATTGTGAAATTAGATAACATCCTGAAAGATATAAGAACAGACAAACTAGAGAAAAAATGGGGATGGGGGTTATACTACAAAAAATTGCAACAGGCTGGATTTTGCAATTAATTGTTTTACTCAAAGCCTTAAGCACGAAAAATTATTCCAAAATACTGTATGTTCAAAATTTAATGAATTAATTTTTAATTCTTTATAAAAATAATTCTCTATTAAGTATTATTTTGTAATTTTGTAATGGAAAATATTAGATAGTTTATACCTGCATAATTTGTATGTCATGATGCAGTTTCGCACTTTTTTTTTAATTTACCTACAGAATTTTCAAATAGGTACCTACCGAATTTTGGAAACCTAATTCTGCAAATACATATGTATGTACATAATTACAACACCAACCCAACCAAACCCTTTTAATTTCTTAGATAGATTTGTTTTGAAATCTTATGAAATTATTATGTCGACCGACCGACGCGACGGAAGGAAATCAAAATAAATAGAACTTTATTTCTGAACGCATTCATTCTGCATGTGCAAATATCTGGATGCACTTATTTTCCATTTTAATTTGAACTCATGAAAGTATTGTTTTCGTTTATTTTTTTTAAATAACAGATAATCCAGAAGCCCGTGGCGTAATGTTTAGTGCGTTGGCCACTTTCGCCTTAAGTTTTTTTCGGAGCTACTACCTCTTGCGAGGAAGTGATAAATCCTCCAAGAGTATCTCTTGTCATAGAAAAGTGCCGCTCACCTTAGCCCTCCATTCCTACAGACACGCACACAGGAATGGTTGAGAGTTGTTTGTGCCACCAAATTTAATTTATTTTTAAATAATCCATAAAGACGGTTTTATCCGCCACGCTGTTTATGGAAACCAGCCAAATACTTGCTCCGCCAATAACAACCGGGGAGAAATACAATAAATAATAAGCTTTAAAGTTCCAAAAAAAGACAAAATATTGTTTTCATGTTTCGACTTCGAAAAATTAAAAATATAATCGAACTAAAAAATTTCCGAAAAATGTTAATTTTGGTTTATTTCAAAAAAAGTTTTTGACAACTCAATACTCATATTTTGGAAATGACTTATCGGTTGATTTTTTTTTAACTAGTGACAGTTTTTACTTTCGAAATAAAAATAAAGGGGGGGATAATCTTTATATTCTTTTTTTTTTACACTAAAATCTAATTTTGTAAATGCATTCATAAATACAATTTTCTTTGGACTTGAAGACGTTGAAGGAAATTCAATATTTTATGTGCGTGAATTTAGCACCGCCATTTTCAATTTTCCAAAAAAATAAAGGTTGTCATAAAATGTTCCCAACTTGTGCTACTTGTGGCGCAAATTTGTTTTTTTCAAATTCACAAATTTGCAAATTTTACGGATGAAATTTTTTGCAAAACTACAGCAGCACAAACTGGGCAGAAAACAGCCAAGTATTTATTTTGTTTGAAAATCATAATCATAAAAAATTCATCCGTAAAATTTGCAAATTTGCGAATTTGAAAACAAATTTATTTTCTACTAACATTGGGAGCGGGGCAGAAAGTTTTGTTTCAAAATTCTGTAGGTGTGACCAAAATTCTGTTTATTTTCACTTTGAAAATACTGAACGACCAAAATTCTATGTATTTCAGAATTCTGTACTTAAAAAAATACTGTATATCCAAATGTCTGTAGGTAAATCTGGTAAATCCAAAATGCTGTAAGTGTCAAATTCTTATTTCCAATATCCTTGTTATGTTGGTGGAATTATTTTTACATATTTTTGTTTTTAAAAATGAGGCTGGCCAGAGGACCCTTAAAATGACATTTGTTATCGCGTCATGATAACTGATGACTATTTGCTGCCTGAATTTGAAAAGATCGTGATCTAAATAATATTTGGATCCAATACAACAAGGAATGAAACCATATATGCCTTTATTGCGAGAACAATTCCGTTAGATTATGTGATCTCACATCCTCTGAAATGAAATGAATCATGATAACCGCAGTAATGGTCGACATTTGAAAGAATAATCTTTTATGCCAAGAATAGTTATTTTGAATTATTATTCGATAAAATCAAACTTTTTTATTTAAAATAAAATTACCTCTAAATGACTCACTATAGTATATGTGTACTTTTTGGAGTGTCCGTATTATATCACGGACTATTTTTTTTTTTAAATTGTGAATTGAAATCTTTAAATAATAATATTTCGCTTTTAAAATTGTTTAAAAGTATATACTATTTTAACTATTATTGTTTTGAGAAATCAGTTATTAGTCTTTGCCCAGCCAAACTTTATTCTCGATTCTCGAATATGAAAAATTTTTACGTTTCAAAGATTTATTGAAGAGAAGAGTGTGATATGTCTATTTATGTAACGAAAACCATTTGAACCATTTTCCATAAAGCTAACTTCCCTACAATGAGTTGGCTTTTTTTAAACGTTCAGCATTGTAATCAAAATGATTTAATCAGAAATCACCCATTATGCCCTGCGGTGTGAAGCGAAGCGAGGCGTGGCATCTTAAAACTTAAAATTTCATTAATGGCTTACTGTCTTGAATATGTCTTGATATAGTTTACCATGATCACATAACATTTGTATCATCAATTCGCACTTTCTTTTAGCATTTAATGTAAATCTTTTTGTTTGTTTTTTTTTTTTAATTTTAAGATGCGCGAACAATAATATTTTTCTTTTTCATTTTATTTCAGGCAATCGCAACACTAAGTACAAATGGAGCACAAATCCCAACAGCGACAAGTAAGTACAAAGCATATTTTTTGCTTTTATATATTTATCAAAATGATTAGGGTCAAATTCAATGGAAATATGAAGATATAGAAGTTTGAAAATGATGAATTTTCTATACATTGAATGTAACACTTTTAAATATAATACAACCGTCAATAATTCGATCATCACACAAATTCAAAAAAACAAAGAAAGTGAATTTACACGAAGCATCAAAAAAATTTATTCGGTCACGAGTAGATGCATAGTATTATTATACATGTATATGTATGTATGTGACTCTTTATTTCTAGTTGTGCTCGTGGCAAGAAATATCGAAAATATTTTTGTCATCGACACCTATAGCGCCTCTGTAACTATTATGCTGTAATAGTTCGGTTTAGTCGTGATTTGATTTGTGCTAATATCAAGTTAGTTTATAAATAGTAAGAGTTTTTCACTTTCAAAAAGGGAAATAGATGGCCGAATAATTTTTTTTTAACCTGCTCTACTTTTTAGACCAAATTCAATAAATTCTTATAAATTTCCAAATATTTCTGGAAATCGTTTCACTTTTGATTTTTATTTGAAACATAAAAAACCTGATGTTTGCATAAATTAAAAAGAAATTATACTCGTAGCTGTGCTGAATCTATATGTGCTTATCGCCTAATTCGGCGGAGGAAAAAGGGAAAATAAAATTCCAGCGCTGGTGTCGTTTTTATTTTTTCTTTATAGGTTACAAGCATTTAATATAGTCCAGCAAAAATAGACTTTTACAAGGAAACAAATAAGTTAGAGGATTAAATTTGGCATGGACGTTGGTAATGAGACTCTTTAAAAACTGAACTGAGAGAGTTCCTCATCGATCTGATGACCGCTAGGTCAGTTATAAGGGGCCCAGGGGTCTAAAAATGAGTTTTTTTTTGCAAATATCCCAAAAACGGTTTGTGCTAGACAAGAATGTTACTCCCCAATCTTGTAGCTCATGTAATTTTAAGAATGGCGACTATAATTTTTCTCTAACACAAATTGTTTTTGAGATATTTGCCAAAAAAACCCATTTTCATGACTTATTGTCCACTTTTTTAGAGATTTTTTGACTTTTCCATTTGTTGTAACTTTTTAACGGTTAATGCTATGAAACAAGAAGAAATGTAATTTTGTTGGAAATCAAATCAGCTACAAGGAAGATGAATTAAATTTTTCTATGACAACCCATTTTTGAGATATTTGCCAAAAACTTCCACTTTCACGACTTTTTGCCACTTTTTTAGAGATATTTTGACTTTTCGATTTGCTGTAACTTTTTAACGATTAATGCTACGAAAAAACTGACAAGGCAATTTTTATAGGAAATCGCTTCAGCTACAAGATTAAATAACAACATTTTTCTATAGCATAAACTGTTTTTGAGATATTTGCAAAAAAACTCATTTTTAAAGAGTCCCATTACCAACATCCATGCCAAATTTCAGCTTCTAACTAATTATTTTCTTTCTTTGGCAATTTTTCGTCTATTCTTACTGGTAATGGTTTTAATTAAGTTCAATCTAAATACATAGGGCCTACCAATAATCAAATTTAATTTCGACTTAAATATTTCAGTAAAATGGAACTTAATAGAATGGGCTTTAAATTATAAACCGTGCATGATATTACCTAAATATTTACGTGGACTATAAATAATGTGCCATATATCGAATTGACTCCAAAAAATTGAGAATATAATGTATGGTTAATTATTTAGGATCCATAACGTTATGGTTAATTTCACTGCAATATTAAAGTCACAACTAAATTTGATTATTGGTAAGGCCCATAGATTCTTGGAATCTAGGAATTTTGTGAGCTAACTCTGGATTAATTGAAGAGGCAAGTTCAGGAAAATGATATCTCATATGTCCTCGGTTACATGAACAGAATTCCTCAGCTAAATTTTTTGGTTTTGGATTCGCTTGCTCACTTTGAAGGATTGAATTCTCTGAGATATCATTTCTCTCATTATGCCAAAGAAATATTTCTGACAGATGCATGTCCATTGTCCAATCACTATCAAAATAGATAGATTCGCATTTTATGGAAATCAACATGGAAATAATGCGGTAGGTAGATACCGCATTATTTCCACCTCTCCAGGAGCAAATAAGTCAAAAAGTGAACTATTAAAGATCAACGTAACAATCAGTTTGATGAGCAAATGAATTTCTTCAAAAGAACACCAGAATCAAATCCAAAATGCTAAATCCATCTGCGCTGGATTAGTTGAAAAAAAAAACGGAGGGTGGCCCGTATCGCATAAGAAAAAGCGATCGCTTGATTAAGAGATTCTCTATTTGCCAATAGCTCTCTCCTTATTTCTCTATATAGCTATCGCCAAAACGACAATAAAAAAAAATTCACAACCATCACCTTAGCCGATTCCATCCTAGATGAAGTCATTATTTTTGCGTACGGGGTCCATAGCCAAGACCCAAGCAAAAGCTACTTATTCATTATTGTTAAAACGAGATCCGAGGAATCTGCTTGGGATGTTTTTAAGGTTTCTAAAAAACTGAAACGGACAATGGACATAAATATAAGTCCCCCTTTTACACGAGGAAATTCAGTTTCCGGAACCTTCAGTTCCTGGGAGAGAAGGGCAGAAAGTAAAAGGGCTTAACAAAATCTCCCCGGTCAATAATTTCAGGGGATTTGTATATACTTGTACATTTTTACAAACAAATAAATAAAAATAAAATATAGTTTTATTTATAAAAATGTTATTTATTATAACTTTAACTTTTACACAACTATTAAAATTTAAAATTAAGCAGTTCTTAAGCTCGAAGATGGAATTTATTCCGAAACGCGTCGCTTAATTTAAAATTTTAATAGTTGTGTAAAAGTTAAAGTTATAATAAATAACATTTTTATAAATAAAACTATATTTTATTTTTATTTATTTGTTTGTAAAAACCAACACAACAGGAGACGAAAAGCCAACAATATGTACTTGTACATTTTTGTTTCTTCGTGTGGAAGGTACAAGAGCAACTTGTGACTCAATGCAATCTTTGGGTATAAATTTACAGTATTCTAAAACTATCTTATGACGATTTAAATTATTCACGGAATCTGTTATTCGATATGTTTTTGTAAAATAAAATATGCCCACTCAAGTAGTTAGAAGTGGGTACGCATAAAAACCCTGACTAGAACATCGCAACTTAACTGGTGTTATTTATTATAAAAATTGCATGAATACAATTTTTGCTCAAATAAAAAAATCTTCTGCACACCTTGCTTTCTATCTAAACACACAACCCACACAGTGTCTCAAAGCCAACACCTTCCTATCCAGCTATACATAGACTTTTTTGACCTTTAAATGAATTCCGCATGCGATAAAATCCGTACCCCCAAAGGCTTTAAGTAATATATATTTGCAACAACAATATAATGTATACTATGGAGGAATTATGTACTTTTTTATAGCCCTATGCAGCCTCTTACTCGGGATTTTTTTTTTTTTTTTAAGATGCTGCACAAAGTTAAAAAAAAAATAAAAAGTTCAATGCACTTTGTCCACCATCAGAAGTCTCGTGCCTGCAGCATAATATTGCCTTTAAATCATCCAAGTTAAGGAAGAAATTGTTAAAGATGCATTTTTTTATGTGCTTTTATCCATAAGATGACATGGTTGTACGTAGCTTAAAGCAAGGTACACACCGCACCGTAGGTATTCAGGGAAGGTTTTTGGATAAATGGCGCCCGGGCTGGATAAAAAAATGAGCAATTATCACACTTTTTACTTATTTTGATTCAATTGTGGTTTTGTTTACTGTTGTTGTTTTTTTTTCTTGAAGAACAAATACTTTTTACTTAGTAGCTTAGTCGTTAGTTAGCAAAGTAAACAAATCAATGCGTTACTAATAAAACCGTCACGATTGATCCATTTTTTATTTAGAATCGATTTTTTTAAAATAATCCAACCCTAGCATCTCTCCTGTTAAACTTACAACTAAACTTCTGTTGAATTTATTTAAAAAGAATGTCTAAATTCTAAAACATTGCGCAGTATTTCGTTTTCGAAATTCTAAATTAATTTTTTGGTATTGTAACCCATGAATCGAATAAATTTTTAAATTTATCATATTTTAAGTATGAATTTAAGTGTCAGAATGATTTCGAAATTTAAATCTAGCATGACATTTAACCTTCATATTAAGACCCCAATCTTAAAGATTCGATTAATAACACACAATTTATAGGTATATGTAGCCTACCATTCACTTTTCTCAGGATTAAGATTTTATAAATTCAAATCTATTTTGTATAGGTGAAGAGAATAAAGTGGCCCAAGCAACTTGTTGCATTTACACAAACTGACTGGAGCCTGGTTAGCTTTCCATCACTCTATATAGAGAACCAGCACTGATCTTATAATGTAACTTCATGTCTCATGTTGGGCTTCTTCCCGATAGGAGCAAAATGGCTAAGGTCGAAACGAACCTTTTTCTCGTGTGCAAATGCGCAAAGAAATACAGCGCAATATAATGGCACAGCTAGCCATAAAAATACAACAAGAACCTCACAGAACGAAAAGGCTCTTCTTTTGGTGGACCAACGTTATAACGTCAAGCCTTCTCTCAATTCACCTCGAGTTGTCGAGTTTACATATAGACACACAGACTACAGAATTTATTGGGTTCAAGGAACTGCGCAGCATATGATGGAATCGAACGAAGATGTTGGTTGGAAGAACCACACACAGATCTTCTTGAAAGGCGAATTCTTTGTGGTCTCTGTGGAGCTTGGCTACTCAATGTCATTGCCAATGCAATTGGTTTGTGTTGTCGATGGTTGGTTGCATGGTTGGTATATATTCAGCTTGGAGATCTGCATCTCAGCAGCGCTTGTTATCCACCAGTGCAATATTTGCAGCTTTGGAATTGATTTATCGTTTGGTTTTGGATTGTTGAAAACAAGTTCTTTATTTTAGCCATATTTGGTAATGGATGGATTCAGAGTGGCTCTCGAGGGTCCAACTTTCTTAAATGATCATATACATATAGAATGATTGGTGGGATCGGAAGCGTTGGGCCTTTATATACATATATATGTGAAAGAAGAATGGTATTGATAATTGGAAACACATTTATTTTATTCTTATATTTTGCTAACAAAATGTAGTTTACTTTTTACAAAGCACCTGAGTACCTAAGCCGATGCAAAAGCGCAACTTAATCTTGAGAGCCTTATGTATATGCATTTAATAAAGGTGAAATTTTACGTGATGTTATCGTATAGGAACTGCAATAACATTGTCTTGAAAATCCATGAAATTATTACGTGTGTGAGAAGCTGTTGCCACTGGCCTGGATTTAGTTTTCATAACGGTGCATTGTTTTTGCTTTGAAGTTCATGGCACAAGGTCTGCATTTGCCCTCATGTATCAGCCTCAGGTGCGCATGTTAAAAAATTCAAAAAGCACGTAAAATGCCATAGAATTTGCATGTAAAATTGTGCAGAAAAAAAGCAATGATTAAGTGACATTAAACAGTTTGAGAAATGCTTATTTATGAGAATGTTTCTTGGAGCTAATTTAACTCATTAAAAAATAGACGAGTGCTTTTTTGAATTTGAGCCAAGTTCAGAATTATAGCTACGTTTTTATTTATTATTTCTACCTAAGGCATTAAATAGGATGCGAAATTTTGACGGGTCTGCCTTTTAAAGCTCATAAAGTGAAAATTATTTTAAAGCTTGAAATGTTTTCTTTTAAAATTTGAACAATTTTTTAATGTATAAATTTTTTTTAATATGTTTTTGAGTTCAAAAGTTAAAATATGCAAGACTGAATAATGCGGACTTGCTCTAAAACTATGATGTAGTTCAATAATGTTATGATATTTTTTTTAAAGAAAAATGTTAAAAAAATATATATATTAGAGTGGCGTTTATTTTGGCAATGTTCGAATTTCTTTCTTTTATTTATTTTTCGTTATAAAAAAAAATCGCAGTAAAATCTTTAGATTGGAAAATATTTATTTAAACAAAACAAAAGATTATATATCCTGAATAGGAACTCGTGGGTCCCGCAATCTCGTCTGCCTGTTTGTATGTCTGTCACCCTACAGCCTAAGCCACTGAAGCGATTTTCTTCAAACTTGGAGCATAAGATTTTTGGATGATTCCCTAGAGGGGAAATCTAAATTTTTTTAGCTCAAAAAATAACGGTGTTTGCCATACAACCATTTTGAAAAATATTATTTATCTCAAAAACGGTTCTAACGATTTTAAATTAACGGTACATGCCATAGAACCGTTTTTTTATTTTTGACTTTCTCGTTAACGGCTCAACCGATTTTGATCAATATTTTTACTCCGAAGCTCCTATAAAGTGTGAAAAATATTTTTTGGATTAAAAAGCAAAAACTCAATTGTTTTTTATGAAAATCATTTTTTTGAAAACGGGTTGATGAATTATTTTTAAATTATGGTTATGGTAGGGAATCACATAAAAACAAATTTTAAGCAAATCAGCCCAGTCGTTAAGGCTCAATGGGCGTACGGGCGATATGGTGAAAACCACTTTTTCCGAATTCTGCATTATCGTAGTGACAATGAGTAGTGAAATTTCGAGGTTGTCATCAAAAACCTCGAAATTTCTCTACTCAAAAATAATACTTGCCCCATTTATCATTTAATTAAAAATGAAAACCATCTTGAAAATATATTTCTCTATATCAAATTAAAAAAAAAAAAAAAAAACATTATTTAATTGATTTTTTTTTCTGTTTCAGTTGCACCTTCAGTACACAGAAACAGTGGCATTGAACCAACCGTTCGAATTCAATGTATGTCAGGATCGATGTTAATCACAATCAAAGATGCCCCACCAAATCATGAGAATGGGCTTTTTAGTGGAATGGTTTACCCTAAAGGGCTATCGAAAAATTCTTCTTGCCTATCGGAATATCGGTAAAAATCCACTAAAAACTAATCTTACAACATTTCAGATTTTTTTAAAAACAATTCGAATAATTGCAGAGATCATGAGGGACCCCTGAGGTATAAGTTGCCACTAAGGAGCTGTAATACGATGCCACAAGAAACGGTAAGTTTCTGTTTAATATTCAATCTTTAATCAATATGCTCAAATTAATGAAAAACGTAAAGAGTTACATAATTATCTTCTCTGTTTATCTGTAAAATAACAATAATTGGTAATAACAATAACTGAATGAAATTCAGGGAAAATAATAACCATCATTGAAGAAAATATTCAAGTGGTTACTATGTGCGTGTAGACATTTTTTTTTTCATTTCCTTAAATGAATTGATTTTAAGTACCTCTAAATGAGATAAGTTTTACCAAATAGAGCACCCACTCATAAAGATGACTTTTCAAGTTCAGCGAAGAAGATATGATGTAATCGGCCGTAAAGTCAAAGTGACAACACCTACTCACGAAATGGTTTTTTTTCATACAACTCACATTTTGAATTTAATCTCAAAAGGAATACGAAGAAGATTGGCAGTTTTTTTTTCTGTATGCTTCGGGCAGGTTAAATTAAAGTATCCGGGTTTAATTTCAGCGAAAGTCAATTAACATGGTGTTATTTTTATTACGCTCATTAGAAACATCATTATTACTAAAAAATCATTAAATTTGGTTTTATTAAACAAGAATTCCTACATAATAACATTTGAAGTGGAACAGAGCGTATCTGCAAATTCAAAAGTTTTTAAAAAAAGGGAAAACGAAGTATTAATTTAGTATTTTTTTTTAAGAATTTAGACCCAAAGATACGACACTGAAATGTTAAAGTTCAATCTAAAAGCTTAAGTGGTCATTTGTCCATGCAACCTGTCACATAAGTTCATCTCTTTATTTTTCATTAACTAACGGGGGTGGCCACGGTGCAGTGGAAGTAGTGCTTGACTGCTAACCTGGATGTGTGGGTTCGAGCCCCAGTCTATAGGCAGCATTCTTTTCTATATTCCCTCAACTGAACGCCACCCCTGGGATTTAATGAGATAATCAAAACCTTATTTCTCAGTCCACTGTGCCAACAAAAATCTATCCTATCCTTCTATTCCTTCTAACATTGCCTAATTTATAAGACCCTAGGTCTCACTGGCAAATATATGTTTGTGTTTTTTTTTTTTTTTTTAACGCGATAAATTCCAAAATGTCATGTGTTAACCACAAGAAAAACGCTAAAGCCCAGTTTTTAAGTGGTGAGTTAAACTAGAGTTAGTAAGCTCTGGCCATACATTTTTTTGTAGTTAACTCAAGAAACAGTTTTTCGGAAAAAAAATTCGGCAAATCGGCCTCAAACATGCGGGAGAAAAAACATTAAGATCCGGAGTTAACTCACAAAATTTCGTGAGGCAACTCAAGACAAGAAGTTACTGCAGCTAGAAAGTCATCGCTAAATAAATGTAGTTGAAAATCTTTTTACAAATTCTACAAACTAAAATATTTTTAGTGAAGAATAGGAGATTAAATAATGATGTATAGGTATATTAAAATGCGTGAACACCGTCATGTGGATTTGGGTTAAAAATTGAAATATTGTTGTGGGTACCTAAGTTTTGACGTTTTGGGTGTTTTGACCTGAAGCCCAAATTAGGAACAAATCATATTTAATAAAAATAAAATGCAAGACTGAGTTACACGAACTTGCTCTTACGTACGGTCATATACTCTGGTTTTTAAAGCTGAATATTCATCTGATTAAAAAATAAAAAAAGAAAATTAGCAAATTAGAAAGGGTATGTAATGTATACCAAGTACAAATTTTAATCGGATAATATTTTATTTCAATAAGACCAATCATTTATTTTAATGTCGTTAACATCGAACATCAAAATTGATTAAGCATGAAATGAACTGCGTGGGATATAAGACCTTTATTATGAATAAATCACATTTGTATGCCAAAATGATTGATTCATCTAATAGGGTGTTGGATTTAAAAAAAAAATGTATTTATCCGTTTGTAGGTGGACAAGAAAAAATCAAAAGATCATTCAACTCTCTTTTGACGAGTTCAAATTTCAAAGACAATTTATTTGTATGAAACTAAATTAAAACAAAATAACATAAGGTATATTGCTATAGCCAAGAATAGCCTGTTGAATAAGTATTTTGTTTATATAATTTCAAATTCATTTTTTTTTCCTATTTTATAAAATTTATAATAATAAATAAAAATTTCATGATCTCTGGATTTACTGACCATATGCTTTTGATATTTAATCCTCCGAGTTTGCTTCGGTCGATCTTCATAAATTCTTTCTAAATTTATGTCCAGAGTTAACTAACTCTAGTTTAAGTCTTCACTGAAAAACTGCAGCTGAAAATAAATGTACCCACCAGACTTATAGATAAAATGTAGAAAATAAGTTTTCTTTATGTTTAAGTTTAAAAAGATATATTTATTATTTTTACTTATTGAGCTATTTCTGAACTATAAATATATGTACTTCTTAAGACTTTGTCAAACCATGCCTATAATTTGCAATTAGTACGTTGACCTTAACAAAACATATTCAATGTTTCGCTATACCCCATTTGCAAGTCCCATATAACTGGGTCTATTAAATTTAACATCTTACTCCCATTATAAGATGATATCATCAAAACAATTCGTCAAAAAAAAAACTTAAGATACATTATGTAGATACAAAAATGATTTTTGTGGGTACATATATGTATATATATGCCAACTTACAATGACAATCTTAATCCATCAATGTTTTGATTTTAGTTTTAAGTAATAAATATCCAAATATATCAAATTTAGCTCGGAAGAAGTTTTAAATAGGAATGGGTAGGTGGCAGTACGAAGCATTGAACGATCATTGAACTCTAGTTTTCAATGTGATTAATAACTATCATCAAGAAACAGATATGTGAAATTAAATTTCGCATCCGCTTATAAACAAAAATTATTTCTTGTTTCAAAATAGCTTTAACGGCCTTTAGTCTATGCAAATTTGGCGTTTCGTCCCGGCGATCTCACTTGAACTCATCAGTTGACTAGTGAGGGCCTTGTCAATACGCAATTTCCAATAAGTTCAGTTCATCTTACATAGATTTTATGATGAATACCTAGTGTGAACTATATCTAAATTATTTCTTGTTTATTTGTTATACAGAGGTATACTTTTTATACTGCTTTTGTGAATAAATTTAATGCGAGATTATATAAAAACAATAACAATTGCGTCTTAGAAAGCTACGACAGTCGTGCCTGGGCGAAACGCATTGGACTAAAGGTCGCAAAAAATCTTCCATTTGAGTTTAATTCAATACAGTCCACTAAAACAAAAAAAAAAAAAAAAGCAATAACAGCCGACTGGATCGCACGGTCTTGGTCCTGTAGTTAATATTTCAATAATGTAATGATATCTTTAACGTAAAAATATTGATTAATTAAAAAGTACTACAGTTTTTTTTGTTAGAATGTTTTTTGTTTAAAAAAAATATTTTCAAAGTTTTTAAATGAAATAATTTCTAGACTACTTAGGCCCATTTGCTGAAATGAAACTTAAGTATTTAAGTTCAACATAAGAGCTTATGTGACTGTTTACGCTGAGGAAAAAGTAGAACATAAGCGTTTAAGTTGAACATAAATATTTAAGTTTCGTTTCAGCAAATGGCCCTTAGACGCAGATTGAAGTTATATAAAAATCGGCAAATTTTCTCAAAATCAACTTTAACCGTAATGTGAATTTAGGGCAAAAACCTAAAACGCAGTTTTTTTACCACCGTTCAAAATCGTTATACCTACCTATTTTTGAAAAAAATTTAAAAAGCAGAAATATTTGTATGGCAGCTACCTATTCTAGGTGAGCTAAATCGAAAGATCGAATTTTACTTCTAGGAATTTCACATACAAATGCACTAGACCAAATTTGAATCGCATCAGTATACCCATTTTGGCTCTAGCTCACGGGCAAACATAAGAACAGACGCACAGACCCACAGAAGCCATCTAGCTTCTTAAGGCTAGAAATTTTTCGTCGGTCTCCAACGTGACAACGAAATGTTTTCGAAAACCACAACGAAAAATTGCACCTTGAAAGTGTGACCGTTGGAAAAAATAAAAAAAAAAACGCATAAATCAAAATTGTTTATGATTTCGTTGTGTCATTTTTGTATGGGAGTTTTCGTTTCGCATTATTAGCATATTAGGTTTTAAAAAGAGCTGTGTAAATCGTTCATTTCAAATGATCGAATCATTGAAGAATCGATTACTAAAATGATCCGAACATTTAAATCAATCTATCATTCGATCATTTTCAATTAACTCATTATGAACATTATTTCATACTATTCCGATTCGATTTTTCGTTTCGATTTCGATAAAATTCAATCTCCGAATCTAACGAATTTAATTCAATACTGTACCGATTTTGATCGAATCCAATGAAAGAGTTCTTCACCCATCCGATGACCGCTAAGTCAGTAAAGGGGTCAAAAGTCGTAAAAATAAGTTTTTTGCAAATACATATTTCAGAAAACATTTTGTGCTAGAGAAAAATTTTATTCCACAACTTGTAGCTGAAGAAATTTCCCACAAAAATGGTCTTCACAGTTTTTTTCGTATCATTAACCGTTAAAAAGTAAATATATAAAAGTGGACAAATAGTGTGGACTTGAACCTTAAATGTCGGTAAAGTAGTTTGTTTTCACTCAAAAAAGGTTATGAACATATCCATAGAATAAAGAATGGACATAAAAGTTGATATAGCGTTTTATTGAACTTGTGTTACTACGCTAGCTATGAATTACGAATAAAACGCACCTTGTAATAGAAATTGATATCGAAAATCGAGATTTATTGAAATGATTGAGATTGGGATGGAAAATCGCGAAACATCGAAATGATTGAGATTGGGATCGATTGAAATGAAAATTTGTGATTTCAATCATCAATAATTTTCGATGATCGGTACAAAAAAATCGAATCGTTCCTGATTCACACAGCACTAGTTTTAATGTGTAATATTTCGTACAGAAAGATGAATCTAATTTGTTTGGAACTAAAACTATTTTTAAAACTTTTTTAGAAGTTGTTTATTACTTACTAAAAAACTAATATCATTTATTTTTATATTTTCAAAAATAATAATTATTCTATATTATCTTATATCTTTTTGTACATATGTATGTAAAATCATGAACATGTACAAAGCTTAAAAGACGTAATCAGCTTGAACCTTAATAGCAAGTACGTCATTTTCATTTTAACAGTAATTCAATTTGTTACCGATTAAATCAGAAATTACACAAAGCATATACATCTAATTTTTATTTTATTGATTTTACTAACAATTTTCTTGACTTGTTACTTTCAAATTATCAACTGATAAATTGTTTTTAGTTATAACTTTAACAGCATCAATAATAGTCTTAACCGATGGAGATCTTGTTCGTGTAAGAATCCATAAGATTTCTTAAAAACAAAGAAGAAAATATCAGAAATTTCAGCAATACGTTAAAATTAAAGCTTTACCTGTATGAGTTGTTGCTGAAGTTTGAGTGCATGAAAATACAACACTATAGTTCACATAGTCTGTATGTAATACCCAGTAATTGCTTCCAGTTTTTCCTTTAATCGACAAAAAAAATTTATTAGTTATCGACATAAAATGGATTTATTGAATAATTAAAAATAAATTAATAAACTGTCTTACCGCCACCACCAGGAATGGATGGAAAATTGACCAATAATTTGCCATTTTCAACAACTACAGCATTTCCTTTAATCGATATAGGAGCTTGGATACTATGGAATAGAAAAAAAAGTATCACAAATTTATGATGGGTAGTTAAATTTCTCGTAAGCAAAAATATCGTAATCTCAAAAATCATAAAATATTTTTAAATTTAAATGTTCATAAAAAAAAAAAAATTAATTATGAAAAATGTGCTTTTAATTTTAAAATTGTTACAAAAGAGCTTTAAAAGGGCTTTTTCTTTCGAAATTTTATAAATCTAGAAGTCGAATTTGAAGTTGAAATATCTTAAAAATATAGAATTGACTTTTGTTCTAATGAACACTTCAGATTGATAACTTTTCTTTTACGAAACTAAAATAAATCAATTACATTTAAAATTGACTACTAAATCATCTCATTAAAAAAAAATTCACACTATAGTCTGAAAAAAACTGTTTTTTTTTTGTATTTCCCATACGAAAATTATGAATTTCTGTTACTCACTATTTGTTTTTCTGACTATTGACAACTTCAACTGTTCCATTTGGCAAAAGTTTATAATTTGCTGTTACACATGTACCACCTGTTTCAAATATTGCTGGATATTTTGCTTCTTCGTACCATAATCCCATATACTGAAATTATATCGAAATTGATAAAAAAAAATTAAATAAATTAAAAAAAAAACTTACCGCCGTTGCATTGAAATTTGGAATAACTGTTACATTTGGGCAGGTTCCTTCAACTTTTATTTGTGCATCACAAGCTATCACAAGACCAAAAAGGCTGATTGCAATTACGGCTAGAATACTTGAAACAAAAATAAAAAATAATAAGAAAGGAGTCTTTATTTTATGTCAAAATTTTACAAACCTCTTTATGGCAATCATTTTTTCTAACTAAAACACCGATAGTGTATTAAAAACATAATAAGACTTGCTTTTGCTTTATATTCAAAGCAAAACTGTGCCTTATCTCATAGCTAAAATAATTACAAGTTTTATCATTTCAAGTGTTTCAAAAGACTTGAAAGTCTAATGAGAATTTTCAAAATCAATTTGAATTCAATTGCTTTTGGAACTTTTTACGTTATAGATACCCACTTAAGACAATTACACGAAAACAAAACATGGTAAGAAATATAAGATTATTAAAATAAAAGATTAGGAATAAATAATAACACTGGTCGACAAGGTTTTTGTTACAGAAACCAAACTATACTTTTCCAAAGGTTTTTGGTGTGCTGAATTCGAATCTGAAGTGAGAAATATTCTATCACGTCACGTTTTTGAGAAATTCCCGTTTGAAAATAAAAAAAGTCAGTTTTTCGCTGTTTTTGAGGTAACGTTAAACCGTGAGGTAATTTGTTTCAACATAATTTGTAACGGTTTCTGAAAGCACTAAGTTTCTTTTTTTTAATTCTATTCAAACCTTTCCGATATCTCTTCCCTAACCCGAGAAAACCTGATTTAGTTGTAAGCCTTTATCCTATAAAATTTGAAAAGTCGATAGGGCCAGATCATGTCATAGAACGACCTACCCTCATCGAGGTACAAGGTAATAAGTATACAGTCTTGTAGGTGGTGTCTAACCAAACATTTTGCGCAAGAGTTGCCTAGCGTAAAGTGGCCAAGGCATAGGGTTGCCACGCTTTAAAGGTCAATTTTCGGGTTCTTACAACTATCTGACACAGCCTAGACGGTAAGTCCTAACGACTTACAGAAAATATCACGTAAAAGTAAATTTTATTTAAAAATGTTCAAATACTTGGTTTCTTAAAAATCGAAATTTCAGCAGGGTAAACTAGGGTAAACAAAGATACAAGTCTAGAATCTATTTTTTGAACAAAAAATGATAAAGTGTTAATTCTTTCTTTAATCGATAGATAATTTCAATAAAAAAAGGGATGAATATACAAAAAATGTAAAAAATCTAAAACTCGAGATATGAACGTTTAGAAGTAAAATTATGAAAAATAGACGTTAGAGAAAAAAATTACCATAAATCAGAGTGATGTTTTTTGGAAATAAATTTTATATTTTTAAAAAGCAGATAAAAATTAAATTGACATGTGTTTGCCAACATTTTTTATTAACGCTTTCTTTTTATTCAAATATATTTTCGAATAATATACATTTTTTTCATTATTTTTTTGGTGTTTTTTGATTTTTCCCATTTTATAGGCATTGATATTTTCATTGAAAACAGTATCAGCTTAAAGATACATTTTTAACAGGTACGATAATACTAACATTTTTCAAAATATAGTACCTTAACCTATGAACTGTGACAGATAATTGTGAAAAGCCGAAAATTGACCTTTAAAGCTTGGCAACCCTATGTCTTGACCACTTTACGCTAGGCATCCCTTACGCAAAATGTTTGGTTAGACACCACCTACAAAAATTTATACTTCTTATCTTGTACCTCGATGAGTGTAGGTCGTTCTATGGCATGATCTGCCCCTATCGACTTTTCAAATTTTATAGGATAAAGGCTTACAACTAAATCAGGTTTTCTCGGGTTAGGGAAGAGATATCGGAAAGGTCTAAATAGAAATAAAAAAAAGAAACTTAGTGCTTTCAGAAACCGTTACAAATTATGTTGAAACAAATTACCTCACGGTTTAACGTTACCTCGAAAATAGCGAAAAACCGCCTTTTTTTATTTTCAAACGGGAATATCTCAAAAACGTGACGTGATAGAATATTTCTGACTTCAGATTCAAATTCAGCACACCAAAAACCTTTGGAAAAGTATAGTTTGGTTTTTGTAACAAAAAAATAATTTAATTTTGTTGACCAGTGTAATTTTATCTCTCACGTTTTTTTTTATCTGAATATTCTCTTTAATCAAATTGGTAGATAAACACATCTGGTTCTTTATCAATTCAACGTTTCTATTATCTTTTCTATTCCAAAATTACAACGATACCAGAGTGTTTTTATAGAGGTATCATTTTTAAATTGGCAACACTGTTTCTAGTGACTGTAAATTTGACAGCTAAACCCCCTAAAGCTTTGAAATTAATATTTTTATACTTTTCGAAGCAAAACAAAAGGTATAAACATATTTAAAATTGTTAAAGTTCAGCAAAATAATAATCTTGTACTTATGAACTTTGAAATGAAGTTCTTAAGTTTCTTTGTTTAAATTTTTTCACTGATCAAAGCCTGATTTGAATAAATACAAAAAGCTTATATGGATATCAAGTTTTGTTTTAGTTTTCTTGCAATACTTTAGCTTGGAGTTTAAAATTCAATCTTTAAAAATAATAAAACAAATGTAATCAACATTATCGTCTTTTGTTTAATTTTGTTCTAATCAAACTTGATTGTTTTTATATTATTTTCCGTCATATTTAATTTTGTGACAGACATATTAAATGACGACCTCGACTCTCAAGTCAGAACAAATGAAGAATACTTAAATTGAAAAGCAAGTAATAAAACATAATGGCCAGCTGTATATTGCTGCCTTTTGACTTAAAAATTTTTTTTGACTTTAAAAAAATAAATTATAGGTACCTACCGCTGATAAGAGATAAGAGATAAATAAGTATCACATCTGTTATTTTATAATCAGCCCTATTATTGTATCCGTTCGGAAAAATGTACGATCGGAGAAATCTTGCGATCGGCCGATTTTTTCTGTTCATGTTATACGAATCGTATCGTAAATGGTTACGGGAAATTTTCCACTTCTAATTTTCTGTCGGGAAAATCGGAAAGCAAATATCTTAAACATTGCATGAAATCGTGATGCGTTGCTGCCATTTTGACATTTCATCGACATGCAACGCAGGAATTTGACATTTTCAATGCACATTAATTTTTTTTTTTCCTACATCTGTCCGATTGGCCTATCGGAACGGCTACAATGATACAAAATTCGTACATTTCGTAGAAATTAGAGAGAATTTCGTTCCGATCGGGTTTGATGATAAGGCTGAATAACATTTATAATATTAAATTACCAGCCGACCCGTGCTCGCGTTGCTTCGCAAGCTTTAAATATACCTTTTAATATGAGTAGGTAAAAGTATATCAAATGCTCCATGAGACTAACCGCAATTTCTACTATATTATTAACAAAAATTTTATATACATACTTCCTTATGCTTTCCGTAACCAAATAAAGAATTTTATTTTCTCTCTCTGAAACAGTTTCATGATGCCAACTATACATTTTCTTTTATAACTATTTTTTATTTTTTTCCTTGGACGAAAACTCAGTTAGACGGACAACATTCTTGCGACCGTCACTGTCCGGCTAAGGGAGCTTGCACTGTATTTTATTCCTTACCCCACTCAGTTGAAATCAGTAATGTTTCATTTCCATAATCTTTAGCAGCTTTCAGTAAACCTTTTTTTCATGCTGCTTTCTACTGGGCCCATTTTCCTCTCAAAATATGTACATTTATGTAACACATCGGTTCACTGCAGAAGAAGCAAAAAATAAACACATTGCGCACGGCAGTGGTGCCCATACTTAAAATATGTAGGTATGTATGTAACATTTTAGTTCGCTTAAGAAGAAGGAAAAAAACAAACACACTACGCATTGGCCGTCGTCGTTACAAAAAGTCAACAATTGAGTAGAATGAAAGGAGGAATAAAAATGTAAATGAGTGGATGAGCGAACAATTGAGTGGACACTTGGACAGAGATTGAGAAGCAAATACACAAAAGAAAATGTACAAAAAACGGAACGATTATGAAATGGAACAAAGCAGAAACCCAGTCATTGCGATTGAATCGAATTCATAGATCCAAAAATACAAAAAGTTTAAGTTTATAATTTGTAAATAACTTTATTTCTCAGCTTGTAAGTACAGTTAAGAAATGATTTAGGGCTTAAAATTTGCATAAAACTATTGACTTTATACAAAAAATCCCATTTTTGTAAAATATCAAGCAGGTTTAAAAGCATAATTGAATATGTTGGTCAACTTCGACAAAAAAGTAACATGTGAAATTTTAAATTGTATCATATTAAATTAATGAAATGAAAAGCCAACCTAATCATTGTTTCGCATTATTTTTCACTTTGTATCTTATTACGTGATAAGATAAAAATTGATAAGATGAAGATTGATTTTATTTGGTTTTATAGCTTTGGTTCTAAAATTCGGACCTTCTAGGTTGTGTTGAGGTCTTTGAATGAAGTCAGATCAGACTTAATTTCTATTTACAATTTGTTGGGTAAGGAACAAAATATTTCATACTAGCGGAGTTATGGAGTTCGCCATTAATGTTATTTTCGACAAAGTCTTAATATGTATTTAGAAATGTACAAAAATATTTTTAATACCCTCTAGCCCCAAAAGCTTTTTAAGAAGGTACGATATGTCGATTTTTTTTAAGTATTGACTTCGCAGTGTCGATTTTCGTGATCTCGAAGGAAAAATAATCGACTGGTTAAAATACCGGCTGATCAAAAAATCGAAAAATAATTATATCGACTTTTCGAAAATCGACATTTTTTATATTTTTGAAAAGTCGATTTTCAGAATAAAGACCAATCAACATTTAAAGAATCGAGATTTCGATAGTCGACACTAAAATTTTCTAAAATTTTCGATATATTCAATGACTTTTGTTCAAGGTATTCGAATTTTTTCAAGTGCAGATTTCAAAATTTTGACATTTTGTTTTTTAGAATGTTGACCAGATGGCCACATTTTTTTCAGGAAGTTTGTTTTTTCCTAATTTCTGCCACTTCAATTTTCTTTCCAAAGAAAAATAAATTTTTTCTGACTTTTTTTCACTGCATATTTGTGCGTTTCTCTCAAAATCTTAAAGTTGCCATCTTTATTATCTAGAACTAGAACTGCCAACCCCGCAATTTTTAAAATATAAAAATGATAGTTTTCGAGAAATAAAAAAAAAAAACTCCCCTTAAAACTTAAGCTCCTTTCTAAATTAAGGGTATTTATTTCTTACAAAATTCCAAAAATTCAAGCTCTCCACCAAAAGTTCATAGAAAATATAACTTTTCTAACTGTTAATTGTTCTAATTGATTCATGTACATAGATCATCAGAAAATATGCATTAAAACAATAAAACGAGATCCATCTCTTTGTTGGGATCACGTTTTATGTCATGTTATTTTATTCCATTGAAATGTGAAATAATTTTTTTTTAAGAAACTTTAGGAGGGATCAGTTTAAGAGTAAGAGTAAAAACGAGTTTTCGGAGTTGAACCCCCCGTCCTCCATTTGGCCGGCAATTTGGAAAAGGGGGCATACAAAGTTCTCCGCGATATCTTGAGAACCATACTACGCACAAACAAAATTTCTCAACATTTTATGTGAAAACAATTTTTATCGTAAAATTGAAAACAAAACAGTTATAGAGAAAAACAGATGACCGTTCTGAGAAATTTATCTTAAAGAGGATATAAAATAAATAAAAGAAGAAGATATATACGATATTTTTCTTGACAATGGTCATTTTGTTTTTGATTATAAATTTTTTGTTTTCAATTTTACGATAAAAAGTGTATTAACATAAATTGTAGAGAATTTAATTTTCCACACAAGTGTGGTAAAATTTTGTTTTTGCGATGTATGGTTGTCAAGATATCGCGAAGAACTTTTTACGCCCCCTTTTCCAAAATGGTGGCCAAATGAGGGGGATTACAACCTCAAAAACTCGTTTTTACACTCACACTGATCCCTCCTAAAGATCCATCAAAAAAAAAAATTGTCCTGTATGAAATGCAAGGTTAATGTAACATTTCAATGGACTATTTTAGCAATTTAAGGAACAATTTTCATGCTATTGAATATTTTTCTCTCATATTTGTATACATAAATATAACAAATTTAGTCTGTCTTTTTACTTCTAGAATCAACCTCAATCACACGTTCGATGATTAACATCATCGGATCGGTAAAAAAAGAAGCCAGAATACAATGATGTTATATCATCAATGCAAAGCTACTTACATACCTAATGCATAATGTACATAAAACCTTCAATAATATTTTTAGTGTCAATCAATATGTCATCTATCACTTGAGTCGCCATGCATCATTGCTTCACAAAATGTTCTAAACAATTTATAAATAGATATTATTACGTAATCTAATACCTATTCAGTATTCACCATGTCTATAAATGAAGTTTTGTAAAAAATAATCGAACATCTTCTATATGATTTTTACGATTTTCCTTAACAAAAGCTGATAAAATTGACACTGACCTTCGATCTGCAAAAGCATAATTACATACAAACTTGATTGCTTTATACTTTCCATAAATTATTATTAAATAAATGTACACTATCTTAATGCTTATTTCATAAACAATTAATGATTATCATCTCCAGCAATAGAGGTAATGAAAATAATTTGCAATAAATTTTGTGAAAGATGCACACAGATGCCAAAGCATTAATCATTTTTTATCAATTCGTAAGCAAATACATAGTTAGCAAGCCTTACGAAGGCATCAATTATATATGTATTGTATGTACTCATTTACTTTATATGATGATCTCATATCATGCCGCAAGCAAGGCTTGGTTTTTTATTAGCTTAAGTCAAGCTTCACGGACCTGAGGTTGTCCTGTACTTATTTTGACTTTCTACGTCTAAATATTTGTTTCTTCCTTGGAAGATATTTATTTTATATATTTTTTTTTTAAACTTGTTTTTATGGCGTCATCGAAGAGCAATGTGCGAAAACTCAGAGAAACAAATGTTTATGTTTCCAAGAAACTGCGCACCGAAGATTTCTGCAGAAAACCAATGTTTGATGTTAAGGTACTCAATATACCCACTTCATTTGAATCTATATAGATACACTCCGCATCACTTCCATGTGTACTTAATTTTTTAAATGTAAAAGTTTTTGGAATCTCCCACTGGTGAATACTTGAAACGTGTGGCTGTATTATTTACCCATGTTATTTATGTATTAAAAAATATAACATATGAAAACACAATTTTTCGAAAACACGATTTAGTCGATTTTTATTAAACTTGGCAACAAGCGTTTTTGTTTTTGTTAACATTATATCGCACTTTAAACAAAAATTATTCGTACCTATAACCAAAATTAGAGGTATGTTGCGGCTACATGAAATTTGGCCCCAGTGACAAAATTCCCACAAACGGAAAATGAAAAATGGCGCCGAAAATTTGTATGAAAAGCAACAGCAACAGCAAAAATTTAATTAATTTTGTGAATTTGAGTAATTTTTCATTGTTTTGGGGCCTCTTTTCATAAAATAAATAAATTTGGTGACACAACGGCTCATGAAGAACCAGGGCTTAGTGACTTACAACTCTCAACCACTCCTGTGTGCGTGTCTGCAGGAATGGAGGGGACCTACAGTTTATTCCCGAATCCGAACGACTAAGGTGAGCGGCACTTTTCTATGACAAGAGGTACTCTTGGAGGATTTTTCAATTCCTCGCAAGAGGTAGTAGCCCGGAAAAAAACTTAAGGTGGAAGCGGCTGGCATTGAACCCAGACCTCTGGCGTGACAACCCATCGCACTCACCATTACGCCACGGGCTACTACTTTTCATTTTGGATATAAATTTTATTATGAAAAAATGTCGATTGTAAAATGTCGCCCAAAATCAAATAAAAAAAGCCCAAAATTAAAAAAAAAATCTTAAACGAAAAATGTCCAGTAATTTAATTTCAAATTCATAAAATGTGTGCGAAATTTTGTACCTATTCATTATTTAATCTGTTTTTCCAAAATTTTAAAGGATAATTCTCTGAATTACCGTACACAAAAATTGCGCTAGTTTTTGTACGATAATTCACACAATGATCCTTTATACTTTTAAAATCTAATTAAATTAACTAAGGTGTACAGAAATCCAAGTTTGCGGCATTTTTTTCAAATTAAATTTTATCCCAAACTAAAAAATGGAAAAAGATTAAAATATATCAAATTATCCCAAACCGAAAAAATAAATCTATTTCTGTTCGAAGATTTATTAATAATACAAATTCTATAGTACTACTGAAATAAATCAGCCAAGTAGAAGACTTAGCACTAGGTACTTAATTGGACTTGTTGAATTATTGATTCAAGAATGAGTATATAGAATTTGTAGTATTAAAAAATATTCGTATATAAACATTGCCAGGCCACGGGCACAAAAAAGTTTTCTGTTGTTGTTGCTTTTGGTTTTAGTTTTCTTTTTTTTTTATTAACTTTGAGGTTATTTTTTTATTTAGAAAATGGGGAAATTTTTCATTATGAAAAAACAATTGCTTATAAAACCGTAATAAAAATCTTATTTTTGTCGAAAACATTGTCTACGATTTCAATCATAATTTTTCTATGGAATAAGTCAAAATGTTAAATACTTCAAATCTGTTATAAAAATATCTTACTTTATGATAAAATTTTGAAAGTCACTACAAATTAGTCTCATAAAAGAGACGATGAGTGTAAGTAAAAAATGATCAGTAAATATGCATATTCCTGAGGAAAACAACAGCATATTGATGGATCGAAATTTACGAACAAACAAAAAATAAAAAAAAAAACGAACAAACATATTGCTATGCATATGGTGCTTTATTTAACAATAAGCTTTATTAAAGGTTCAAGGTTTTTTCACTTATGCCTGATTTAACTTAACACTTTCAGGCAAACAAGAAATTGCTATCTGAGTTTTAGCTGTAACCAAGGATAGTAAAGTACATAATACAAAACATAAAGATTAGTCAAAGCAGTAGACAGTTGATTTTTTTTTATAAAAAAATATTTTTACTTCAAATGTACAAGGTTATGAATTCAAAATAAATAAATTGTTGAAGACACCTTCATAAATTGTAAATTTGCTTATAAAAATGCTAATGCTCCAAATGCATTTGATAAACAAACCTCACATCTCGACCTGTGACGTCAGTGTCAGCAGTAGTGGAATGCGTAGTGCATACGACTTCGAAGACTGAGCAAATTTGATGCGTGGGTTCAAAGAAAGTTTTTCATAATAATATTGGATTAAAGCTCAGCACACTAAAAAGGAGACTGATGATAGGGCTTGGCACCCCTTGAAATAGCTATAACTCCAGCCAAACAAAATAAAACGAATTAAAAATAATTCGTTAACAATATATAAAGGTAACACCTTTAATTTGTTGTTGTTCACAAATTCTATAAATGCAATAGCAAGTCATCCATTTAAATCGAAAAAATCATGAAATTCTGAATGGTATTAATGAGGAAAATAAGGATACATTCATACATCTAATGTAAATATTATTGTTTTTGAACTTAATAGTATGTTCCCACTGAGCCTGAAATTGCACAATTTCGAGAACTCAATTTCAAAGTGTTTCACACTGAAAATGAAACAATTTCATCTGACAGCTTACATTGGAAACCATTTTGGTCATATAATAAAATTGATTTTAAAAGAAAGTTTTAAAATTTATTATTTATTTTTTTTGACGAAAAAAAATTCATTTTGATACCAAAATGCCATCAACTTTCTTTCTATAAGTGCCTCAAAATGGAAAGACAAAATTTTCCATGGTTTTCAATGAAAGCTATAACAGGCACCTACTATTTTTTTTGTCATTCTTTGTAGGTCTGCTTGTTAACTTTATTGGGAAATAATTGTTATAACTGTTATAAAACGCAATTTTGTTAGCAATTTCATTGAAATTGAGGTGATTTGAGATGATTTAGAAATTGCGTCATTGTATGGGCAATTTCGTTCAGTGAGGACATAGTATAAAATATTTATATATTTCAATATTAAATAGTCTGAATTAACCCCAACTTTGTCAAAATAATTTTATCTTTTTTATTAATTTAAACTTTGAAAAAACATTTGATTTCATTAAAAAATCTTGTCCGACCGATGGAAAAATAAACAAATTGGTTTGAGATAGATATAATCGACTTCCACCTGTGTGTCAATTCATTAAAAAAAAAAAAGTTTCAAGTGTTTAATCTCAACACTTTGTCAGAAACCGCATCAGTTACATGCGTTACGCCACTTGTAATGCTGATTGTTTGAAGTGCATCGCTTCGCTTCAAAAAGATTGCACACCCAAATCTCAGCCGTTGGCGCTCTCTTACCCTGAAAAGGCAATTCCAGATGAAAACCCGATATGATTTATGCATTATGCTCCACTAGAGATTCACATAGATCGCAAAATCCAGGGCTGTCGAAGAGAGTATATTTAAAATTGCGATTTTAACGCTAAGGCCTGTCCAGTGTTTGGATAGATTTATTAGGTTTGTTCGTGTACTTTACGGACTAAAACTGGCAAATTATCAAATTATCTCAAAGAGAATGGAAAAAGTCCAAAAGTACACGAACGCTTTGAACCAAAAATGTCTGCCAGATTTTAAACGTCACCAAAAAGTAAACAAAAGAAAGAGTAAACAGAACCACAACATTATAGAATACATTTACTGAAATTCTTAATTAGAATTGAAGGAAACAAATGAAATTGAACTTAACAAACTTCTTTTCAGTTTTGTTTAGTGGTTTATCAAAAAATATAAGATGAAAACAAAGAAAAATAATTACTTCTACTAAAAAACCAACTCAAACTAAAAGTAAACAAACAGCGGCCATTTTGTATTTTTGTTATTGTTTTTCTTCTTTCCACTAGCTTTTTGACAGAACACCGAACTTACCATTTTCTGCCGGAAGAGATTTCTCGGGTAAAATCTGGCAAGAAGGGAAAATAATTAACTCTAGCGCAAGCGCTCTCTTCTACCCAAAACTACCCGAAATGTGCATACGCGAACACGTTTGGACTAAATCTGGTAGAAAATGGTAGTTTTGGATAGTTTCGGACTTGTACGCGAACGCAGCTTAAACTCGTTTTGACAGAATACAATGGAAGCACTCAAGATATTGTTTAATGCTTTGGCAATATTTGTTCAATATTCTATTTGAAATTGACCCCATATAGGAGAAGAAATAAGTACATAAAACCAAATTGTTATACAATTTAAAGTTAATATTCTTGTTCAGTTTGTAAATAATAATACTCCTGAGGCAATCATTTTTAAAAGCCTAATGTTAACCTATTAGAATGATACCTACTACTAAAAAATTTCTAATTTAAAAGCAGTTTACTAAAATTTTCTTAATTTTAGAAACTTTTTAAAAAGTTAAAAACTTGTTTTTTTAATAAACATTAACTGGAACACGCCAAAAATGATAGTTCTTGCAAAAAAAAAAAAAACTAAACAAACATAACCATGTTGACATTCATAAATGTCAAAGTGTCATATGGAGTTACTACGATACTAAAACAACATAAAAAAGGCAATTATTTGTTTTAATTTTAATAATTTTTAAAATGTTAGTACGTAGGGTTAATTTATTTAAAACTTGAAAAATCCTCTCGTTAACTTAGTATCATATAAATTCCTTTCACATCGTACTAAATCAATTCCAATTTTTGCATCTACTCTTAAAACGACAGCCCTGATCGCGCACAGTCTTTCGAATTATGATTGTGGCTTCAGAAAGAAATAAACACCAATAGATTGAGTTACGCATCAAGCAAAGGATTATGCACTTTGTATTGATTAATTCAGCGATGGGAGGCAGAGAGATATGTGAGGTGTTGCATAGACGATCCGATAGATATTTTTGCTCGATTTATCTTTCCTCTGCCGATTGCGAAAATCGACACCAAAACATTCGAATAGAATTTCCAGTACGAATAAAAAAAAAAAAAAACCTACAGCAATGAGGGGAGATAATACATCTATCATCCAACCGCACCGAATGGCATTTCCATTACGAGTTAAAGTTGCTCCATGAAGGCGGGGAATTATTCTGGATGTTCATAAATATTGATGATTCTCAGGTGATTCTTCGACAGGTTGAATCTTTATAATTTGTGTGGGATCTTCAGATTTGGCGAGGTAATTATAATCTTTCCTCTGGGCTAAGTTTTTTTTTGATTGATGATCTTTAAGCAATGAACATTGAACACATTGTGTGATGTGATGGTGATAGTATTATAACTTTTTTCTTTTCTAGAGACCACACAAGTTAATGATAGGGTTTGTCTTGTGGGCACTCATGGCTATCGGGTATTGCTTAGTGTTTGTTGAAGGTTATCTAAGGTATTTGAACTTTAATATATCCAACTATCAGAGCATGGATATCAGGTGTGAAAGATATATATCTAATTTTTAAAATTTAGCAACAGACTTGTAAAACAAAGGTATATGAAAATCCACTCCAAAGAATTTGAAATAAATAAAGAAAAGATAGAAACCTACTTAAGCAAAAAATAAAACTTGAATTTAGGCTTATTTAGTTTTGGCATGTGTTTCTAGAGCCATTAAAAATCTTCACAAAAACCATGAAGAAAAATAGTTTTTGATTTATTATTTCAACTTATGAGCTCAAGCCACATTAGTAAAATTAATTAGTCCACTGCTAAAAAGTTCACAATATGGGCTTAGAACTTAATCCGGAAAAAACTCCTGATGCGGCAAGAAATTCATTATCAAAAATTTGATTAAAAATTATTTTTCTAGATTTCGTGTTAAAAACAAATGAGTTGTAATGTTTTATTGCAAATCTAAGAATCTATAGTTGTATAGGTGTAGGTTGTATTTTTATTCCGTTCTCTTGTTTTAAAATTGAAAATTATACACATAAGCGGTCACTACACCTTCACGGCTAAGAAAACTCATTAATAGGAACTACTTGGTTCCGCTTGACAGCTCATCAAAAAGTACAACATTTTCTATTAAAAAAAACTATACATACAATTAAAATCATCTTCTTATTTTATTCACCTCTTAAGGCCAGCATTTTAGAAGTATTCTTATTTGAAAAAAAAAAAAAACGCCGAAGATAAATATGTATAAAGTGACCATGGGAGTCACGGTAATTTAACGACAACAAACATTGTTGCAGGTTAAGATTCAAGTCTATTTAAATTAATAAATATTATTCCAAGCATAATTATTTAAATTTAAACTTGACCTAAAACAATGTGATTAAATGCAGACTTCAATTAGTATGAGTCATTCAGTCATATATGGATAAGTAATCGATTTTTGAAGAAAAAAAAACAACAAACTTGATGGTTTTTACACTTATCGCTTGTATAGGTAAAGAAAATTTTAAATTAATAGTCCAGGGGTCCCATTCAATTTCGGGAAATTTTTAAATAATTTCATTCTTGAATGAAACAATTCTTCAATCTGCTATATGTCTGAAAGTCTGTATGGATTTATGTCTTGACCTACAACCTAAACCAACTTAAGTAATTTTACTGATTTATTATCTCCAAAGACACGGTATCTACCATATAACAGTTTTTTTCATTTTTAACGGTTGAAATTTTTTGTTTTCATAAATAATTTTAAACTTTAAACAAACAGAGTTTACGACAAGAACAAGCTAACCAACAACCGATTATTGCCTTAAGCCTTTGTGGTAGAGGAAGACGCTTTCAATGTTAAGTTCAAAAAAGTTTTTTTTTGGCACGGAATGATAAAAAAAATTAAGTCTTGAAATAAAACTATATTTTTAAGGGATACAATTTGTTTCGACATTGTCAGCATAGATTTTCAAATCACAATGAGGTAGGCTGAGTTCCAAAATTCATCAGGTGCGCATTTACTGCGCAAATTGCGCATCAAAAATTGTTTTGGCTGATTCGATTTAAATTTTTTTTTTTGCATTCCGAAACTTCAGACTTATGCAATGTAATATTTCTACAAAGCAATAAGTTTGCGGGTCTGATGCGTATGAAAAATGTAGGCATTACTTTCGCATCAAAACATTTTCTACATTTTAGAACTCAGCCGTAAAGTTCAACATCATTTTTAGTCAAATCAAATATAAGAGGACCTAAATGGCTTCCCTGAGGTACTCTAGAAATAGGTGTGGGGACACTCGATCTGAAAAGTACACGATACATAAGGTCAACTAAATAATACTGAATCCAAGATACAAAGGAACGAAAGAGGGAAACCAAGCTTTTTATTTTTTATTTTTGTTCAGTTCTGCGCATGTTTCAAAAGAGAACATTTGAAGAGACAATTTACTTGTATGTATTTTGCTTTTGTGAATTTTCGACGAGTGTCACCGAGATTCTTAAACTTGTAAACTCTGGCAGGCAGGTCACTGAGATTTCCAAAGACGCGCAATATATTACCTTCAATATGTGTATACTGTGGTTATTATTTTTAAATGCTCTTTTCTTAACGTAAAATTTTAAGAAAAAAATCAGTTTAAATTGAATTTTTCAAAATTTTGAGTTTAAAATTGATTTCTCAATTCTAGTTACTAAAGAAACATTATTTGGAAAGTAAATTATAAAAAGTTGTTTTTTGTTTACTTTAGGTGCAACCCTTTATTTTTTTTATATTTTCTTTCTGTTTTAAGTTATTTTATTTTTAGAAGATTTACACTACCGCCTAAACGGGGAAAAAAGACCCCCTTCATAAATTTAGTTTTATCTAGCTTTTTGTGTCCATTATTTTTGTCACGAAAACCGCTCTAAAACATAAAAATTTTTGCCATCAACAAACTAATCTTTTACTGCAAAATTTGGGTAAGTTTCTATCAACTCAAATTTAATTCTCTGATAGGTCAAGCATTCTAAAATAATTATAAAAGTGTATCCTTCTATAAGACTTGTATTTCACTTTCTAATCAAAGTTGAAAACTTTCACATTTTCGTTAAGCAAATCCTTTTAAACAGACAGAAATAATTAAGATTGGTGATTATTCATAAAATGACTATCATCTGCAACACAATTTCTCAAACTATATAGCAAATAGCCCTTTCCGATTGAATCCGAAAGCGAAACATGAAACTGATCTGCATGCTTCACCAGGTGCAACCAATTTTGGTTAGTCAAGCCTATATATTCATGGAAAAATTAACCAAAAAGGCAAGACAACAATATACTCAATGACTGTGGCTAAACAACGTACAATCCCATTCTTAACTTTGTGCCACCTATACGTGTTGTAGGTGGTCGAACGGAAAGTCGATAACCTTCACAATTTCCATGAATCTATAGGAAATTTCATGGTCAATGATGCGTTTATAATAATGAGGGAGCTACTTACTTCCAATGTCACTTTTCGTATTGTTGTTTGATGCCAACAAACTCTATTATTACTTTGAATGGAAATGTCTTAAGTTTCATCTTCCTATCAATTGTTATTGTATGTATCGTTGATGTTCATCATTTTTATCTTTAAATTGAAAAACAGAATAACAAATAGAAGCGAGGAAACTTATTATTATTTACTTTTTATCACACATGTATAATACGAAAAATGCTAATATAATTAATGTGCATAATAACAAATCTTTTTGAAAAGATTTATATTTATTTTGCTATTTAGAGTCAGGAAGCAACAACACTGACTACCTTTTCTCAGATTCTCAGAAGCAAAAGGTAGGCAAATAACGTTCATTATTTTCTTCGTGGTTGGCTGAAGATACAACGATTAAACGATATATGATGATCTGGTCAGTATAATAGAAGTAGCATTATAATAATGATAATCAGCAGGTGAATCTTCTTTAGAAGGTGAATGTTGGTTTCTTTGTTTGCCCATATGAGAAATTTTCACATTAAATTTTATTTAAATTTTTTTTTTCTAGAATTAAAGAAATTTAAATACAAATTTGCTTTTATATTCAAATTTGTATATAAATAATGTAGACATACACAACTTTCTGGGCTGTAACCAACAATTCTACAAGAGAATGATTCTTCTTGAAATTTTATTTTATATGTCAGTGCACCAGGTCAATAAAAAAACGATCCTGCTTCAAAACCTTCACACCTGTAAATAAGTTTAAATTCAGTTTTTTTTTTACAAAGCTCGTACCTTTACAACTATTCTTAGTCAGACGTACAAAAATTACGTAGGTATTTTACTTTTATCTCTTAAATAGCGATGCTGTCAAAAAATAATTTATATTGAATTTTTTAAAAATATCTTTTTTAAAAAAGATATTGTGACAAATGTTGATATAAAAAAAACAGTTCTTTTGAATTTAATTTTTTTTTGTGCATATGTACATTCAAATTTGCTTTTCAAATTTGCTTTTTTTTCTGTAACTACACAGTCTGATTTTCCCAGTAAGCATTTTTAAACAGAAACCTTTTCAATTGATTGAATTCTCTATAAATCAATTTAATACAAATTTTATATTAAATCTACTATGTGTTCATAATATTATCCAAAGCACATTTGACTTTATCATAAATTCTATTTGAAAACTGCAAACAAATTGATGATATCTCCTACATAATAATTCATTAATAAAATGTAATTCCATTGAAAATGTCATCGAAGTAATTCTAATAAATTAATTACATCACCAACAACCGGACGTATGTAGGTATTTTTTTCACGTCATTTTAGCTAATGTACATTCTACTTAAGGGTGTTGGTAAAGTTTTCTGGATGATAAAGTACGCAAGTTAATATGTTTAATAATTCAACACACGTAAATAGTTTGCAAAAAATTTTTTGTACGAAGGCAAATATTACTATTTTCTTCGCTAATCAATTTTCCGTTTGAAAGGACTATTATTGTAATTTCTTTTATTCTTAATTCATATAACTTCGTAGTTATAAAATAAGTTTGAAAATTGCAATTATGTGTGATATTAAACCTATACAAAATTAAATAAGGTTCTGACGCCAGCTCTTTTGTTTTGTATCGTATTGCATTGGTTTAGTTGATATTAATTGAAGTTTATGGCCTAAAAACAGAAGGGTAAGCAATAAAATTTTCCCTGTTGATAATTTTACTTCCTTTATTGCAAATAGTTTCCGTTTGTTCATCTTTCTTTTCCACAAAGAACTTCCAATAAATCCACCTTCATAACAACACGGTTATCACCACACGACATTATCATTTTCTTTTTATTTGTTGTTTATTTTTATTTAAAATTTCAATCACGTATTCAATATTATCTGTGTTGGCATTCTATGCGTAGTTTAAGGTGAAGAAGTACGGTTGCTTTGCGGTGATTCTGTTACAAAAAAACAATGCTCTTTCAGGCTAACTTTACAAAGAACACCACATACCTTTCTTCAATATTCTTTTTAACGGCCGGTATGTGCAAGAGAATAACTTACATTTATAGGAACGTTATTCTTATCACACATTACACTTGATTAATTGTTACTGAAATTGTGATTTAATCGCAAAATATGTTAGTGTGTGTGTGTTTGTGCATGAATCCAGAACAACAAATTTCAACGGTTGCACGATCTCTACCTTACCAACCAGGAGTTGAATTGAACTCATTCTTTTGCTTACGTAACTCTTGCCATGATAATCCAGATAAGTATATGTATGTACCATCATAAGACCAACTGACAACATCTACTTGTGTAACTTGGAGAGAGAACTTATATTTTGTTTTATTATCCCAGATGTGATGATCGATTAGATGGGTTAATCTTTGATGTTTATTAAAAAATCATTTAAATAATTTTTTGTATATTTTTGCGTTGGTGTCGCGTCGATTGTCGCGTAAAAATAAAAAAAACCGTTAATTTTGTCAAAAATGTAAGTTAAGATCAAGTATTTGTTTGTCCTCAAAATTGATTTAAAATACATCTGTCTGCTTTTAAAAATTAACTATATTTGGTTTATTTATTACTCCCACAAACAATGAGTCATTAATAATATTTTTTTTTTGTTTGAATGTAAACACTCCAAGTTTGATTAGTGCCGTTTAATGTCGACAATAACCTTGATTTTATTAGATCATTAAACTTGAACAACTGACTTAATTAAATTAAAATTACTAACAGACTAATTTCAATATGAGACATTGTATGCAAACTTTTTTGGATATGTTTGCTTATATTTTAATTTTAAAACGTGTGACCTGAAGACGAAATGTTTGTATTTAAGTTGGAAACAATAGTACCTACTTTTAAAAGAAGATAAATTTTAATCATTATTATACCTTGTAGTCGATAGGTGATGAGTGCTAAAAAAATCCTAAATTAGCTTTTATTAAGAGACTGAGAAGACACCTGACCTTGAATTTTATAATACAAGTTTTTTTTTTTATTTTTTTTTTTATCTGAGGCCTTGTAGTGTTAAATAGTAATGGCTTTTGGAATAACTGCTTTCGGAAAATCTTAAAAACGGTACTTAAAATCTGAATGGGAATTCGTCTTTATGATTATTTACGCTATACATTTTGAATATTATACGAACCCTTTAGTTGTTTTGTTTTACGAGACAACCTGCACTGAAGGTGCAATAAGGTGAAGGTAAGGCTTCAAAACTTTTTCAGTGTTTTCCAAGCGGAAGTGTTAGTAGTTTGTGAGTATTCAAAACATTTCTCCATCATGTGGACTGCTAATTATGAAAACCTATATACAACTGATGTCATTAGATGGTCAATACTTTTTTCGAAAAATCTATAGATAGTCTCTAAAGTCCGGTTTTTTTTAGTTAAACCCGAGTTAATTAGGGCCAGTTGTACAAAAGTAGTTCTTTTATAGTTCAGAATTTTAACTCACCGATTTCGGTGAATTAGCTAAAGTTTAACACTTGTTGAAGCTTTAAGCTTAAGGCCCGCCATTTTCAATGCTGGAGTTAATTCTAAGTTAAATCAGAGTTACAGCCCGATTCTCCCCGCCATCACTGCTACCTCACAAGTCATAAGAGGTGGTGAAATTAATTTTGTGACTTTTTCGTATTCTCCCCCAAAGTCACAACTTGTGAGAGTCACAAAAACAAACGAAATGGTGATCTCCTTCACAGCAGGTCACAACTCACGAATTACATGTGTTTTGTCATTTTGATTTCACATTTTATATATTTTTTCCTAAAAATTTGCAACTTTCTAGATTTTCGAGTGCTAAAATAAAGTAAAATACGAATCGATTTGATTTATCCGAAAATGAATCAAAAAATTTTCACAATTGTACAATATTTTTGTAAAACTAATCGTTGCACCTACATCGCCGCCGTCCGACGGCTATTGAGAACTTCAAGAGACGCAAATTGCTTTCCAAACAATTTTTGTACAGATTTTTCACTTCCATTTTGAAAAAAATATACTACATAAACGTATTTATTCACTCTATTGCTAAAAATAAATGGAACCTTGCATTCTATAAGTTTTAAAAAAGTTTGTATGGCCCAATTAAATTTTGTTTATATTTTTTGTTCATCAGCTGTTCCAAAAATGACACAACAAAATTCAACTTTGGTGTGGTGAGTTTCATTGTGACTTTTGTTGTGAGGATTTGGGGGAGAACTCCAAAAATGTTATCGAGTCACAACAATCCTCACAAGAAATAGTCACAAGAGCTTGTGACTTATGACTCCTCACAAGGGGAGAATCGGGCTGTTAGTTTATTCTAAAAATAAATTGATACCCGATTAAACTCAGAAGAAGATTTTCACTGTAGCATTATTCGCGTTCGGGTAACTATACAAAGCTATCCATATAGATCTGTGTTGGTGTAATCGCTTGTGAAACAACAGCTGATGCAACAACAACTTAGACCGTGTGTGAATTGGGTTGAAATCGCGTTAAATTTTATCCCAAGATTCATTTTTGACACTAGTGAGGTGAATCTGTACGTAGAAACTTCAAAAGTTAATCTCGGATACAATTTTATCGAAATTTTAATTCAATTCACACAAGGCCTTAATTTGTATAGGTTGAAATCCTCTCGGCTAGGTTACCGAACGCAAGGATTAATACTTTTACAGCCCCATTCTCCCCTTGTGAGGAGTCACAAGGTCTTGTGACTATTCCTTGTGAGGATTGTTGTTAATATTTTCCGAATTCTTCAATAATCCTCACAAGAAAAGTCACAACGAAACTCACCACACCAGAGTTGAATGTTGTACTGTCATTTTTGAAACAGCTGATTATAAAAAACATAAAAAAGATTTTAAATTGAGACATACAAATAAAAAGGATTTATCACTTCCTCGCAAGAGACAGTAGACATGAAAAAAACTTTTTTGTTTTTAGGTGGAAGTGGCTGGAAATCGAAACCAGACCTCTGGCATAACAGTCCAACGCAGTTACCATTACGCCAAGGGCTACTGCATGTTTAAGACAAAGCTCAGGCTTAAACCCTGAAACTAGGATGATCGTCCTCGGAAAAACTTGGCCATGAAGTTAAACTAAATCATACATTGACACATTGTTTCTGAGTTAGGGTTCAAATTTTATTTGAAGGATTTACTAACTCTGGTTTAACCCCAGAGCTAACTCCAACACTAAAAACTGGCCCCTAATTGGCTATTAAACTTACTTGAACTTGAACACTAGGGTCAGTTGAATGTTCGACCATATTAATTTACCAATTTTTGCGGATAAACTGAGGTTTAATAGACAATCGTTGAACCTGGAGTTAATCCGCTGAAACCGGAAACCTAGACTAACCAAAGAATTATAATATTTTCAGAGTCAATTAAAAATTTTGATAGATTTAGACTAAATTTTAATTTTATAATCTTCCAGGACGATGGTGGAATTGAATTCTTCAACACAATTGTCCTACAGCCCCATTTGAAATTGGTCACAGATTTGGGACGTGGATATCATGTACGTTGCCGTTATAAGAGTCGCGATGCTGCTACCAACAATAAATGGCGTACATCGGCTTCTATTTCAAAATATGCCGAAAATCCTCAACCATTGCGTAGCGACGAAGAAGAACCAGAAGCGTACAAACGAAACGGTGGTCGTGGTGATCGTCGGGATTATGGACGATCATTGGATAAATTCAGTGATTCATCCATACCGATTGAGGATAGCATCGATGATGATGAGAATTCCATTAATGAACTTCCAATGCCTGGTTGCCATATGAAGATCTACAACGAGGAGAAGCACATAGCCGAGAATGTGAAGATTGGTGACCCCTTGACGATTGTCATCAACATTGACAAACAGGATGTCTATGGACTGCATGTGACCGATTGTCTTGTACGTGACGGTCTTGGTTGGGGTGAACAGCGTCTTGTCGGCGAAGATGGGTATATATATATTTTTTTTTTCATTATTAAAAAATACATGTTTACTGTGTACTCATCGAGTTCTTTTCTTGTTTATTTAGATGTCCAATGGACAACGAGATAATGGGTCAGTTTAAGTATTCCAGTGACAGGTTGGCGGCCAATGTTACATTCCCAGCACACAAGTTCCCTTACACAGCATCCGTATACTATCAGTGCAATGTGAGATTGTGCGCAGTCGAGGACCCCGACTGCCGAAAGGTAAATACAAATATTGAAAGAATTGAATAAAGAAATAATTTGTTCTTGAATCACACAGGCACCTGCATGCGGAGAGAATGCCAAGCGACCGAAACGACAGACTAACGGAAAAGACGACGAAGGTTTGCCGGCAACAATCGAAGTGTATTCAGGACTTTATGTTAATGAGAATGTCGATGTGTCAGAAGGTGATGATGATTCTGTCTTTAAAGAGAAGGTATAGCGAAATCAGTTTCTTTTTTGCCTGAAAATGTATTATTTTTTTTTTGTATTTTAGACCCTAGATGATGCCCTTTGTGTGTCACAACGAACGTTTGCTATTGCAATAGCAATCGCTGGTCTCGTCTTGATGTTGGCTGTGGTGGCGGCTGTGCTATGCATCATGGCCCGTCGAAGAACAAAGACTGTCTCAAATTCGGGCAGCTCTATTTACAGTGGACCATACACGAATACAGCCTTCAGCCATAGCAGTTAGATAGTCACCAGTAGTATTTAAGGTTTTCATCTTATTTAATAATTTTTTTTTTGAAACGAATTATGTACTACTTTAGGTCATGGTATACAATATTACCTAGATTTTCAAAAATTTCAACGCAATTTGGTGCATACTAAGAACAGAAAATCCTAAAAAAAATTGCTTTAAGCTAAAAAGGATATTCCAAAATTATCTCAACTCAAACAACGAACGCACTCATGTAGAACAACAACAAGAAAAAGTCCTGGTTATACACTTAAAAGTTTAACTTTAACACTTAAGTATACATTTATATTTTATTTGTAAAAAAAAGTAAACAAACAACCCACAAAATGATGACGATGAAAAATAAAATACCCCATAAATTTAGTTTTAAGGATCAAATATAGATATTACTAGGCAATAAGTACATTGCCTACTAATATCGCAGAGATGTTATAAAAAGTGAGGTTTTTCTTGCACATCTCTGGAATTTAACATTTAATTATTCCTTAACGTCCGATAGTATTAAAATGGTTAATTAATTACATACATCCACTCACGGTGATGGGTTGTTCTGTCTCTTTTGTTTTAATTTTTAAAATTTTTTTTTAATCTACTTTTCCTTTGTGACTTTTTTTTTAAATTTCTTCCCTTAGGAGATTTCTATTTATGTGTATTACATTTAGGATACTTTTTGCCAAAGTTAATCCATTATTCTTATTCTTTACGATTTTTTTTTTATTTTATTTTACTTAGGATACTATTTTCAATCTTGTCATAATATTATTAACTATTTAATTATTTTTCTTTTATACATATATAAAAAAAATATTAATATAAATGTCAAAAAAAAACAAGACCCTTTGAACACATCCGTCCGCTTAAGTCATTATTATTATGTAAAATAGTTACATTCCAATAAACTTGGTTTAACTATTTTTTTTTTAGTGCCAGTTGTACAATCGTGGTTTAAATTTTGATCCGTGGTTCAGGAATTTTAACTCGCCGATTTCGGCGGGTTAACTGAGGTTCAACGATGGTTCAAGGTTCTAATATGCACTAAAAGCCAATTATATGCCTGAACCATCATTGAACCACAGTTAATCCGCCAAAATTGGTGAGTTAAAATTCCTGAACCACGGATCAAATATTTGTACAACTGGCCCTTAGAAAACATTATATAAAACAAAACCTATTTTTATATACAAAAAATAACAGCATGAATCTGAAAACAAAGTACTAGAATGATAAGAATAAATAATCACATATAAATTAAAGCAAAAAAAGTCAACTTATATAGAAAAAAATAAGAGATATAAATTTTGTCAAATTTTGCACTGCTTCACAAAATCATTTTTGAAAACTTAAAATTTCCTAAAATAATAAAAAATAAAATATTAATTTAATTAATAAATTTAATAAATAAATAAAATGGATTTCTGGAGCTTTGCAATTTTGACGAGTTGTATTTTAATATACATTTTATAACTCGCAGTTGAACCCTTGGGATCATGTGATTGAATTATATTTGTGTGTAATAATAAGCTGATTGTAATATGTGAGGTTATTATTTTATGATGGGGTGCTTAAATAAAATAAATAATTAAAACAAAATATTAAATAAATAAATAGTTTTTTATTCTACTTTACTTTACTTCCACAAGGACAAGTTGTTTTGTGAAATAAGCTATCAATAGCTTTGACAATCGAAAAAGTGGAAAAACTAGCAAAAAATAATTCATGGTTCAAGAAAAAGTCAAAATGCAAAAACGAATGTAATTGAGAATGTTAAATTCGGGGAAGAGACGTCAACTCTGTCAAATGAAATCGCAAACAAATTAAGTGCATACTTTGTAAAAATTATTCGTGAAATAAATGCATCAATCGAAAATGTAAGTTTTGTGTCGTAAGAAATAAGTTGCAGTTCTACTTTTAATTTTGACTTTTGTAATGAAAGATCTTTGCATACGTTAATATAAAAATTTAATAATAAAAATGATGTGTTCAGGCTTAATAGAAATATCATTCTACAATCAATCGAAATTATCGGTCCTGTTCTTTTAAGGCTGATTAATAAATCATTAGATACAGGAAAATTTCCTGAAGTATGGAAAAAAACAGTTGTTATTCCAGTTGAGAAGGTAAACAATACAAATGTTAAAAATTTAGACCAGTGAATATGTTGCCTACTTGTGAGAAAATTTGGAATAGTTCGTTGTGAAGCAGTTCCAAAATTACCTCGAAAACAATAATTTATTAATTGAAGAACAGCCTGAGTTTAGAAGAGACTGTGGAAATTCAGTGATGGCGTTTTTCTTGAATTTAAAACGTGCTTTTGAGACTATTGATAGACAAATCTTGTACTATTGATAGACATATCTTGTCTGGTGCAATAAATAATGATCTGGGGGTTCCACAGGGTTCTGTGTTGGGGGTTTTCCTATTTCTCTTATACATAAATGACTTTAATAAATGTTTTAAGTATTGTAATGTGAAGCCTTTTGCGGATGATAGTCTAATCTATATATGTGGAAAAAATAGCGCATCAATGTGCCAAAGATTGAATGAGGATTTGACGAGATTTGAAAATGAACAAGCTAAAGTTAAGTAAGACTAAATATATGAAATAGGATGGTGAACTAATAAACTGTGTTAAATGTATAAAATATTTAGGTCTGATTATAGATGAAAAGCTCAATTTTAAGGAGCATTCAAATCAAGTATGTGCTAAGATTTCGAAGAAGATATATTTTTTGAGTAGAATAAGAAAGGAACTTACATTAGAAGCTTCTATTCTTCTATATAATGCATTAGTAGTACCTATTTTAATGGACGCTCTGTGCTGTGCTATACTGCTATGCTGGTGGATCTCAGAAAAATCTCGCAGCACATTAGTGTAATTGGTGACTAATTAAAAGCAACCGTGATGATAATCTCAAAAATAGGACATCTTAAAGTTTAAGGAACTTTACGGGCTGAACACAATGGAGTGAAGCTGTAACTGTTAGCAGACGTTAAAATTGGCTTAACTTATTAATACAAATGTCTGAGAAGAGCCACATTTTTACACTGTAACACTGCTTACCATTTTATACCTTTCCACTTTGAGAGTCCTGCGTAGATACAACAAAGGGTGAAAAATAAATGACTCATCAACCGAACTGGAGTGTAAGACTGACAATTTTTTATTTGTTGGCTATAAATCCTTCTGTCAACTTGTCTGCTAGTTCCAACTTATTTAACAAGGAAACAGAAAGGAAAAGCACGAACTTGTATGACTGCTCATTTAAAGAAATAATATGAAACTTTTAAGAAAAATAATTTTAACAAATAAGAAGGGTCACTAACCTGGTTTGTAATTAATTATAAATGATTAGGTAGTTGAAAAAATTTTGAATAATAAAAATTATCATTAATTTAAAATTTTATGTCGATTTCCTTTTAATAAAAAAATGGATTGGTTAGAAGAAAAAATCGATTTTTCTGGAAAAATTCCTTGTATTGAAAGAAAAAATTGGATTCTGTTAAGAAAAAAAATTGAATTTGTTTGGTAAAAGTAATTCGAAATTAGTAAATCTATATTTATTTTTAATAATTTTTTTTAACAAAGAACCTTTTTTATTTTAACTTTTGACGGGTTTTTGTACAAATACTATACAACCACGCTATAGGTATCCCAAAAGCGACAGCTGAGAAAATAAAAAAAATAATCCCATTTTAACAATTTCGTTTTAATTTAAAAATAAATCACAAGCATCCAAAAATATGGATTGATTGAGAGGTGCAGTATAAATTTCACAAATAAAAGGAAGTTTCCTATCACAATCGATCGTCATCCACATATTATCTTTAGTTATAGCTACGCAGCTTGAGTTGAAGAAACTGCCCCTTAAAATAAAACATTACAATAAATTTAAATACATAAGTTTGAAGTATTCTTTCATAGTTACATAATTTTAGGGTGTCCTGGAGCCCAAGCTCTATATAGAAAACAACTCAATTCTTCATTTTCAGCTGTTTTAAATATTCTATCTTGTTTAAAGGTGAAGTTTAAACCTACATAAGCGAGGTTTAGTGTTTTATTGCTAAGTTCAGAGTCTTGTAAAAGCTTAGAAAGGGTATTAGTTCGTTTTTCTGAAGCCACGTGAGCTAAAGTGCCATTGATCGTGGTTTTGCAAAGCTTATAAGCAGTTTCATATTTTTCTTCTGTGAAATTTAAATGAAATATTCCAATTTCCGGAGCACAAATAAAACTTTTTGGAGCTTGAAAAATTAAAAGAAAAATGTATAATTACATACATGATAAAGAATTAATTTGCTTTAAGAACCTGGAGGATTTCCATATAAGCTGTAATATTCATAACGACTATCATTTACCATTGTTGCAAAAGCTGAACTCTCAGGACATTGTAGTGCATGACAATTGAAAAATTCTTCTGGTTGCTCGAAAAAGTGTCTTCCCTTGTTGCGTCGGCGAAAATCGAATTTTGAGTCTTTACATAAAATATATGTGGGGATAGTAGAAAAGCAGTTTGATTTAAAAAGCATAAATACATTTTAATTTTAAATAAAGCTCTATAAAAAAGAATACAACTTACGGATATCCTCATTTTGTTCAAATAAATTAGTTTTCATGCCATGAAAAGGTGAATAATTAAGGGCAAGAGCCTTAGCTCGTTCTGCTACCTTAAAGCATTCATCCAATGAATCAACATTTTCGAATTCAACCATATTCTGTTTAGATCGCTGACAACGTCTAATTAGATGAAATGTTCTATGAGGCTCTTGAATACAATAAGTTTCACATAGCACTATGTAAATCAGAATGTGCATCACAGTCACAGATTTCTTCAACTGCATATTAAGCTGTGTCTGTGTACCAGCCATTTGAAAAATATATTTATATACAAAAATTATAAAAAATACCTACATATGTACCTAATTGTATGTCCAAGCATTGCATGCTTTATCAACCAATTTGATTTGAATGACAGCTACTTTGTTTGTGAAGCCTTGTTCATCAACGGTTATTATAAGTGACAAGATGTACATAATGTAAGATGTTATCTATAGAAAAAAATTATTATTCAAAATTATTTGAATTCAAAATCCCAACCAATATTTCAAATTATTGAGCAATTAAAGGTGAAGTAAAAAATCCAGGTGTGTATGAAGTGAATAGGTATAAGTTGGGAGTTGGGAAAATTTATAATTTGTAAGAAATTTCATATCACCGAACAGACCTTATAACCTCTCGAAATCAAAGAAAATTTTCAGGTACTAGAATGGTTGATATAAGCGAAAATCTATTGGTCATATTAATAAACACTGTCTAACTTTAGACAGCGTCCAAGTTTAAAAAAAGAAACCTTTCTAATTTTTGCTAAAGTGATCTAACTTTTTATCTTACTTTAGACAACGTAATCGATTGTCTAAACCTAAACCTTCACGTACATATGTAATATTTTTTGATTAAATAAAGCATATTTCCGACTGTTTCGAAATACTTAGACATAGTTTAAACAGTCAAAAATCTAATTAACGATCATATATTTATACAAATTAAGCGTACGAGAACTGTGTTTGAGCTTTCTTTTCAGATTGATTTCATAGATCAAACTCAATTTTTTTCACAAAGGCATTTTTTTCTTATGAGGTAATTTCGTTGAAAATTTCCAAATTAGATCCCAAATTACCTCATTTCCCATACAAATTCACATTTCGAAATGAGATAATTTCAACCAAATTTGCACGAAATTAGGTTGGAAATTAGATATAAACAAATCAAACACACCTATATTGAAAATAGTTGAATCGAAATCGATCAACATTTGATTCAAAATGTCAAAGTTGAAGTTTACGTCAAATTCACAAAAGATAAAAAACGGAAAGCAAACTACAAGAAACAGAGGACAACTGGTAATAAACTAAAATATTTTAATAATAAATTGTCATGAATTTATGTATTGTTTTTGTGTTAAAAGTTTTATATCCATTGCAATATTTTATTTGTTAAATTATAGGTTTGTTCGTGTACTTTCCGGACTAAAACTGGCAAATTATCAAATTTTGAGGAGTGGGGATGAAATTCTCTCAAAGAGAATGAATACAGTCCAAAAGTACACGAACGCTTTGAACCAAAAATCTCTGCCAGATTTTAAACGTCACTAAAAAGTAAACAAAAGAAAAAGTAAACAAAACCACAACATTGGAATACATTTACTGAAAGTCCTTATTAAAATGGAAGTAAGAAAATAAACTGAACTTAAAACACTTCCTTTCAATTTTGTTCAGTAGTTTATCAAAAAAATTTAAGATGAACACAAAGAAAAATATTCACTTCTAACAAAAAACAAACTTAAAACTAAAAGTAAACAAACAGCAGCCACTTTGTATTTTTGTTGTGTTTTTTTCTTCCCACTAGCTTTTTGATAGAACACCGAACTTACCATTTTCTGCCGGAAGACATTTCTCTGGTAAAATCTGGCAAGAAGGGGAAATAATTTACTCTCTCGCGAGCGCTCTATTCTACCCAAAACTACCCGAAATGTGCATACGCGAACAGGTTTGGACTAAATCTGGTAGAAAATGGTAGTTTTGGGTAGTTTCGGACTTGTACGCGAACGCACCTTATGTGTTGTTTTGATTAAAAATTTAGTGTCAACAACAACTGTCAACAACAACTTTCAAACGAAATTATGAATTCAAACATATGTCAAACGAAATTAGCAAATTTATATGAAAACACTTTTTACGTAATTTGCGAAATTACCTCATTACGGCTCTAATGAAAACGTAGTATTACTTTTTTTCACTTTTTACCAATTTTTTGCAAAAAGCCTTATTGAATGTAGGTAGTTAAGCCGAAGCCCTAAGATATTTTTTTTTTTCAACTGTACCTTCATTAGGTACTCCGTTTTTTGCCAAAGTTTTTTTTTTTTAGAAAAATTAGTATTTCTGATACATTTACAAAGTAAAACCTTAACTACATTGGCCAAAAAAGTGAAAAATTACAAAAGTGAAAATTTTCAAACTCATTTTGGGATAGTATTTCTCACTGGAAAACTTATAAAAATGATGGAGAAAAAAAAATTGTGTATATTCACAAAAAAAACTTCGCTAGCGGGAAAAAAATATTTTTACTTACTTTAACTTTAATTCGGATACGATCTGCCAAAAAGCTTTAGTGGTTAGTTGGCATTGAAAATATTTAAAAACAACCCCAACACTGGATATTTTTTATTTCCAAAAATCCAAATTTCGTCTGATGCCTTTCTCTACTTAAAAATTTAAGTTGCTGAAACACACAAATTTCTTTGTGAAAAAAAAATTATGAACTATACAATACCACTGTAAGGTGTACTAAAATACTAAAGGTGATATTACATTGTCATATATATATGACCAATGCTAGTCATATAAAATATGGCACAATATTTGTATATATGACAAGTATTAATAGACTATGCCATATATGTATGCCATATAATGTTCACAAGCTTTTTCTGTCAATTTTTGTTTACAAATATGAAACAGTTGCTATGAAAAATAAAATATTTAAAAAAATACGATATATTTGACCAATCACGTTTCATTAAATCATATATTTTTTTTAAATTCAAAATAGTTCATGTTTGTCATATATATGGAGTCTTTTATATTTTGTCATATAAATATGACTATCACACTTAGGCCCGATTCACACAGAAGTGGCTTATGGTTCTGGTGTGTCATTGGCATGCTTCGGAAGTGGAGTGGGTGTGATGTACTCAATTTACACAGAAGTGACAATGAACCGACATTTGCCAAAGTGAATTGAAAACGCAGAGTGAATTAATGAGAATTGATGCTTTTTTTAGTATTTGGAAAATTTTCCTAATCGTTGTGATTTTTTTTAGATTTGTTTAACACAAATAAAGTGATAAAATACTTCAAAATAAATAAAGTAGTGGTCGCATGTTCAATCTTCAAGTGATTTCAATATGGCGTGCCGGTTCACGTAGGCCACTGGAGTTTTCAATATGGCGTGGCGATGACATGTCGCACCATACCCTCGCCTCGTCATCTGTGTGTGTATTGTCCCATAAGAGAACATGCAAATTCCACAAAGTGACATATGTATGCACCACGCCAGAACCATACCAAAACCATAAGCCAGTTCTATGTGAATTGGGCCTTATATGACATTTTTGAGCCATATTTATTTGGCAAACTTGCCATATATATATGACAATGTAATATCACCTTAATAGTTTTTCTATTTTTTCACAGATGGCTCTTGAAATAATTTCAGTTTTCCATAAGCATCTCGCAGCTCGATTATTTTCTGTCAACTTGACGTTTTACAATTCAAACAAACGTCATCCTCTTTTACGAATCGGCCGTCACCTCGTGGTGTTTATTGTGCCTTTGATTCGTTTAATTTTCCTTAAATTTTCCCGGAAAATAATTAATAAATAATACAAAATGAGTTTGTATAATTTCAAAAAAATCATGGTGGTTCCGCCAGCAAAGGTAAATAATCTATTAAATAATTGGAATTATATTTTTCAACAACAAACACCCAAACCTAACCTAACAATATGCATTTGCGACGTAATTAAAATGAATTTTATTATTAATAAAATTTTATTGTTTACTTTTTAGGACTTTATCGATATTATGCTATCGAAAACACAACGTAAAACCCCCACAGTTGTGCACAAAGGATACAAAATATCTCGCATTCGTGCTTTCTATACGCGCAAGGTTAAATACACCCAGCAAAATTTCCACGACCGTCTATCTCAAATCATTCAGGATTTCCCAAAGCTCGACGACGTCCATCCATTCTATGCTGATTTGATGAATGTGCTCTACGATAAGGACCATTACAAATTGGCTTTAGGTCAATTGAATACTGCCAGGCATTTGATCGACAAGTGAGTACCAGTATTTTTTTTTTTTTTTTGTGGTCTTAAAATCGCCCGTCCAAAATTGGTTATTATTAAAGGACTTAAATGGGAGGTATAAGATTGCTCATTAAAAACATAATGTAGATCTTTTTGTGGTATTCTTGCAAGGTCCAAGTAGGAAAATTCCTTACATCAAAATGTATATTTCCAATATCATAAGTCCGTACGAAACTAAATTAGGACGCCAATCGGAGAGTATATATCTAGTGTATATTTTCCAATTAGGCACTTTATTCTATTTAATTTGTTTTGGATCCCATTTGTTCCTTTTCAAGGACACGTAGAAAGCGTGGCTCTTCATAGGTATATATCCGAAAGGCCGCGAAATAAGTAATGGTATGATTAAAATATGCGTTAATATTTTCCTTCAACTGGTGCCTAAACTAATAATTTTTTTCTAATTTATTTTCATTTTCAGCGTGGCCAAAGACTACGTTCGTCTATTGAAATACGGTGATTCTCTTTATCGTTGCAAACAATTAAAAAAAGCCGCACTTGGTCGTATGGCCACAATTATGAAACGTCAAGCATCCAATTTAACATATTTGGAGCAAGTTCGTCAGCATTTGTCCCGTTTGCCAACAATCGATCCCTACAACAGAACCATAATCATTTGTGGTTTTCCCAATGTTGGAAAGTCAAGTTTTATCAACAAAATCACTCGGGCAGATGTAGAAGTGCAACCATACGCATTCACAACTAAAAGTTTATATGTCGGACACACAGATTACAAATATCTGCGTTGGCAGGTGATTGATACTCCTGGAATTCTAGATCATCCATTGGAGGAACGTAATGTCATTGAAATGCAGGCTATTACAGCGCTAGCTCATTTGAGAGCATGTGTCTTGTACTTCATGGACATCTCAGAGCAATGTGGACATTCTTTGGAAGAGCAAGTTAAGCTCTTCGAAGGAATTAAACCCCTTTTCACGAATAAACCCTTGATTGTTGCCATCAATAAGATCGATATAGTTACACTTGATGAATTAAACGATGACCGGAAACAGATTATTACAAAATTGCAAGAAGACAAAAATATTCCAGTGATGTTCATGTCGACTGTCAACGAAGAAGGTGTAATGGAAGTCAAAATTGAAGCTTGTGAGCGACTGTTGTCCTTCCGAGTTGATCAGAAAATGCGCACCAAGAAGGTTGATAACATTCTCAATCGTCTGCATTTGGCAGTGCCAGCGAACCGTGACGAAAAGGCACGGCCTCCATGCATACCTGAGGCAGCCCTTAAGCGTCTGGAAAATAATGAAGCGAAAGCCAAGCGCAAGCTCGAGAAAGAAATCGAACAAGAAATGGGTGACGACTACACACTTGATCTTAAGAAGAATTACACAACGATACCCGAGGAGGAACGTTACGATGTCATTCCAGAATTCTGGGAAGGTCACAACATCGCCGACTACATCGATCCGGATATATTCGAAAAACTGGAAGAACTCGAGCGGGCCGAAGGTATTCGCGAAGAATCTGGTCTCTACAATCCACCAGACCTCACCATGGACGACACCCTCAAAGAAATCCGCGAAATGGCTCAACAGATCCGTGGCAAACGATTCCTTCTGCAGGATGAGAGACGAATGTCAAGTAGAAAGAACAAGCCAATTATTCCACGAAACAAACAACCCAAAGTCCGTGATCGTAGTGTCAACAAACTTCGTGAAACCATGGAGAATCTTGGAGTTGATATGTCAGGCACAGAAAATGCGAACTTCAGAAAGAGTGTGGTCGATATTCGACGAGGACTTGTTGAAGTTGGTAAACCTTCAATTGGAAAAAGAATACTGCTCGACAAAGAATCTTCAGCGGTGGTCCGCTCCACTGGTCAAGCACTTAAACGAGCTCCTCCTCGAGATCACCAAGGTGTCAAGAATGTGGCTATGAAGAAGAAGTTGCACATAATGGCTAAGAGAGATATTGCAAAGAAGGTGACGAGAAACGGTCTCAAGGGAGAAGCTGATCGTTTCATTGGAACCAAGATGCCCAAGCATTTGTTCGCTGGTAAGCGAGGAGCAGGCAAAACAGATAGACGTTAATATTTAGGTAATGATTTTTTGGCTTTTATTTTTTTTTTTTAAATATCTGTGCAAGTGGGGTGTGTACTCTTTCACAGTTTTATTATTATTTTAATAACATGAACTTAAAAAGATAATAAATGGATTTTCAAAGTGTTTGATTTGTTGTTACTGATCTACTGGCACTCTTTCTAGATATGCTTTCAATTCGATGTCTTCCTCAAGAGACTGAAGTAGCTGTAAGCTGCTCGAATTATCTGCAACAAAACAAAAAGGTGGATAGAACTGTCTATTTTGTTTATAATCGAACTCGAAAACGTACATCTATGAATGTAGTTAAACTTAGAGGTACCAGAACAGCTTTGATTTCCAATGGCCGAGCTGTAATTATCATTGCCATTTGGATGGTTTTTTGAACTTTTATAGGATAGTTATACCAATCGCAGGAGTAAATGGCAAATCCCATTTCTAGGCTCTAAAATTTAAAAAAACAAAATTTTTTGATTTGCTTGAACTTAAATTAACTTACATTCTCCTTCATGAGGGTTGCATGCCAATGATAAAGCCAGAGTATCGAAGACATCACAAATAAATACAAACACATAAATACAAAATCCATATTTGTGGGATTCTAAAGAAAGGAGGATTTGTTAAATTAGAATAATTTTTTTTTAATAAACTCAAAGGGCCTTACCAATAATCAAATCTAGTTATGACTGAAATATTGCATTGAAATTAACCATAATATTATGGATGCTAAAAAATTAACCATACATTTTATTCTCAATTTTTTGGAGTCAATTCGATATAGGGTTCATCATTTATAGTCCACGTAAATATTTAGGTCGGCTCTATTAAGGTATTCCGTCGGATCGGACAATTCTCCGCGATGTCGGAGGATATCGGAAGAAATCCTTATGAATCTGTCAAAAATGTCACTCAAAGACGCACCTCATCACAATGCAACGCAAAATACCGATGTGCGTTCCATAATTTCGGAAAAATGTTCCGAACAGCCGTTCGGAAAAACAACTCGAAGCAAAAATCCTCCGATTCGTATGAAATGAGAGAATTTTCGGCTCCGACGGATACCCCGATAGGGCAGAATACCATGCACGGTTAATTATTATAAACTGAACTTTACTGAAATATTTAAGTCGTACATAACTAAATTTGATTATTGGTAGCGCCCAAAGGCTTACTCCTGTAACTAATTCATAAAATAGAAAACATATCAAGATCGAAAAGATTATAAAGTCAGCAAATACTGGGACACCAATCAACTCTTGAAGCTCGCGGGCGAACCTGTAAGAGATAATAGAAATTAGATACATACATACATATACTAAACATTATTCGAAATAAATAGGCATTAAAGTTGTACATTCATTAGATACCGTTTTCAATTCTAACAATTTGTAGCATTACAGTCAGGCTTAGAATCAAAGACATAGTTACAAGATACGAATTTGCCAATGCCCACTGGTCTGATTATGGAATTCTATAGCGATCGTTTTCTCGATTTCAAATAATTTTTATAGGAAATTGATTTTCACGAAATGGTTATTTTTAAAAATATTTCAAATATTTGCAATTATACTTCGTAAAGTCTGGACAATTCAGAATTAGAAATGCATAATACATAATTCCAATTGAGCTTAGTTTTCGAGTAAATCGTCAATCTTACATGGCAAAAACGAACTGACAATAAACTAATGAAGCAAGACAAGAAAAGATGAGATGATTTGTCTATGAATAGGAAAGATATAGGCTCGAAAATAATTGATTTAATAATAAATCTGAGGTATAAATGTACATTTTGTATACACGTAGTGCTAACAGGTAAAACCCTTAACTACATTGGCCACTTTTTACAAAATTACAAAAGTAAAAATATTTTTTTGTGAAAAAGAATAAAATAATTTTTTTTAAACCAAAATTTAAGCTTTCTGCATCATTTTTATAAGTTTTCCAGTGAGAAACACTATCCCAAAATGAGTTAGAAAATTTTCACTTTTGTAATTTTTCACTTTTTTTGGCCAATGTAGTTAAGGCTAAATACTTTTATACTAGCTAATAATAATAGAGCTAATACATACTTACCAGCGTATACGAATTTGTTCAATAACACAAAATTTACACATCCTTTCGCGTAGGAAATTAATTTTGTTATCTTCTCCAACAAGTGACGAATAATAAAAAGTTTCGTTTGGCTCCAGGATGACTTTTGATACCTGCAATCGAAATTAGAGCCCGTATTATAACTGACGACTCGACGAGTCGAAAATTCAACATTTCAGGTGAATGTTTCATAGGCGAATCCCAAAAAAAAAAAAAAAACTATCACCGAATCCGTTCGTAATTGCAATTTGTACTAAATTTTCCACTACAATGGATTCTGTGATAGTTTTTTTTTTGGGATTCGTAACAAGTTTCCGATTACGATGAAATTCGTGATAGGGTTGAATGTATATTTGTGTGGTTTCAAAAAGTGAGGAGATTTTATAATAAACACTGGGTCCGTATTACGAATTACGAAAGGAAAGGTAAAACAAACGATACCAAAAAAAAGACGATAGTCATCATATAGACCGATTATGATTTACGAAAATTAGCATATTGCGAGATTAAATAAATATGCGAGAGATATATAATAATCCTAGGTCAGAAGTGTCAAAACTATAAAATACGACCACTAAAAGCAGTCGTAAAAGAAAACGAGTATCGTTAAAAAAAAAACGATTATCGTAAAATGTAATCGCAACTTAACGATAACGAGGGATTTTGAAAGATAATCGTAATTCGTAATACCTACGGGCCCTGATTTTTTTTTAACTTTGTATGTTTGTCGTTGACTTTTCAATAAGTAATTGGACAAATCAATCTTGACTAAAAATTGATTTACATATATTCAATTTTATTCTGCTTAACGGGTGATCGAACATTCGATTCACTTCAACGATTCACGTTCTGTTAAACGTCGGGGAAACTAGTTTACCTACTTTTATTTCGAATCTTTCGAAAAGTGAGATCTCAGAAACGTAAACTGGTAACATAACTATTTAAAAAAAATATTTTTATAAAGAAAACAAATCTATGAATGTTATAGACATTGGATATACCCGACGATAGGTTGTTAGTATTGAAGAAATTTGTCGACTCAACTTTTCATTTTCTTCCCATTACAAGCTGCACAAGAGAAGACTTTCATATGGGATTGTTGAACAATTTTCTCTTTTTGACGCAATCTGGTCTTTGGGAACCGCCATTGTAAATTTGTCTGCAGCCTAATCCCATTGTGTTCAAGGCGTCAACCTCGTTAAAATAAAAAACTGAATTCAATTATCAGCATGGTGTTGGTAAAGACTTAGGCGTCTTAAATAGGTTCTGGATAGTTTTAGTTTATATAATAAAAAAAAATAAAAATACTTTTATAGAGCTATAGAGTATAGAGCTGATCGATTCTCTCATTTATGAAAATGGCAAAGTTACCGACGGGGAATGTTTCCCTTTGAAAGTCTAGTAGAAAATAAACTGACGATTTTCGAATAATCATTCCCCCTGTCATTTAGCAGAATAGTGTTGAATATGTCATATCAAAAAAAATATCTGAAATTGTCTGTTGTAGGTTTTAGAATATTTAAATAAATTGAGAAAATGTTATATAAAAGAACTTTTTACTTATTAATGGGTACAAAAGAACCAGAGAGAATAAACTGTAGATCAAGACAAAAGTACAAACATCGAAAATATTTTCGAAAAACTAAGTCTTAAAATAAAAAAAAAAAAAATAATAATAATTAAAAAAATAATATTTTCTAACATCCATTTTGGACAAACGTTTATGCATTATCCTCCACTTTAAATTCACATAAGACATCATCCCAGCTATGAATGTATGCCACAAAGGAATAGCCATTATACCCAGGAACAAAGCATACAGAGGTAGAATATACCCTACAAATAAGTCGTCATGAACTTCTCGAAATGGAAATAGTCTTGTTAGCAATGGTTGTGTATCAGTTGAATTTTTCATCTACAAAAAATATACCGATGATGATAAAAAGTTTTGAATTTTGAGGATTAATGATTGTTTTGAAGCGAGTAACTTACATTATCTAGATTAAAAATTATATTTGGATTAAATGCCATCATATAGAAAGCTTCAATGTATGCCATAAAGCCGGCCACTAACGACGGTATCCAAATGCAAACTGTTATTAAATACATGTATCTGTGAGCTTCTTTGAAAAACTCTTCTTCAATCTTATCTGATTTCGTTTGGAGTTTGTCCAGATCCTTTTGCAAGTATGTTAACATACGAGCTATTCCTTCAATTATATTCATTTTGTTGGTATTTTTTTTTTCCAAATTAAACCAATTTCTTATTAACTTACTCTTCCTTCGAAAAAATGCGTTATGTATTGCAATGGATGTAGTGAGATAAAGAAACGCAGTAGCAGGACTCATGGCACTGCCTCCTTGTTGTCCGTAAGATAAGATCAATTTACCAAACTTTTAACATCAATGATTACATTATTAGGTTATCTGCATGTACTGTACATATATCGACGGTTTGTAAGAAGAACGACACAACTCAACAAATGAAGTATTTAAGCCAACATTGCATTTTCATTTCATTTCACTTAATGACCTATTGCGTGGTCTTGATATATTAACAGATTAATTGAAATTCAAATGTTCATTCAATTTTCTGCTGGCCTTTATTTTTAAAATGAGATTTGTTGTGTTGTGTCGTTTTTCTTCCAAACCGACAACGATATATGTTTTGATAGCGATATACTCACTTCTAGAGCACAACAAAGAGCTAAAGAAAATGTAAAAAACGCACTACGACAAAAATGCCAAAATTCATGTTTTTGGGTTATATCAATTAGATAGCCACTCAGACGTAATGCTTTAACTTGCACATTGAAAAGCTTATTTTCAAAAATATCTGGACGTATAGGAAAGTTATAAGAAGTGTACACCATGATTTCAGGAATAATTTGAAAATAAGTCAACAAATTTCAATTCGATCTGCAGAAGAGTTGATACATTCTTCCAAAATATTCAGTTTTAATTGCTTTTAATTTTAATTGGTATCAAATTCATAACGTTTATTAATGAAGGTAATTCTTTGGGATTATAATTACTATAGTGTAATAGTATAACACTCTGATAATTACCGGGAATTAAAATAAAAGCTGTTAGGGTTAACGTAATATGAAACACTTTGAATAATAACCTGATAATAACATGCGACCAAATATTATATTTGAGGATTGGTATGTGTTTGGAAAGAGGTATCAGTTAACGAATTAATTATTAAAGTTCTAATTAAAATTCCTTAGCTCCTCTAGTGTAAAGAGTATGCATATTGGTGTATTTGAAACATCTTTAGATTTATGTGCGCTAATCGCTTCAGAATCCGTGCGTTCCAACCTACATCTGAAATTTCAGATTTCTGAATTTTTGGAGCTTCTGATTGGCCAGCTGTCATAAAAAGTTAGATGGCTTTTAGTGACTTTTAGTTACTGGCCAATCAGAAGCTCCAAAAATTCGGAAATCTGAAATTTCTAAATTAATAAATAGCCGTGTTTCTTTTTGCAAGCCCGAAGGTAATTGGATGAAAAAAAACGATGTCGGGACGTGTTAAATGCAATAACAACTAAACCCATTCGGTTTGCAAATAACACACCTAATATAATGGATAAGGGATAGGCGAAGTATTCTTTGGCTCTTTTTCATTTCGCGATAATAACTCGGAAATTTCCTTTCACCATTAATTAAGCTAACGGCGATTTTTCTGTTAAGATAGTTTTCAGCTTTTTTTTTGGAAAAAAATAACGAAATAATATAAAGTCAAACTTTAAGAAAAAAGAAGCCCAAATCAATTCGGCATTATTTTCACAATAAAAATTAAAAACGGCCAATTTTTTTATGTAAAACAAAAAACAATAGATTTTGTGGTGCAACAGCTCGTAAAATGCCAAGGCCTAGTGCATTATATGCATAACTATCAACCATTCTTGTGTAAGTGTCGTTAGGTAGGAATGGACGGGACCTACAATTTTCCTCCGAATCCGAACGGCTAATAAGACAGCCACGTTTTCATGAAAAGGCATACCTACTCTTGGAGGATTTGTAACGTCCTCACAAGAGGCATTAGCCCTGAATAGATATTTCTGTTTTTAGGTGGAATAGTCTGGGAACCGAACCCTAACCCGAATTTGTAGCACCGGAAGTGCTTTTTTTAAATTAAAAATTGATATAAAAAATGATCCGTGAAAGCTTGAAAATTAATTCTTGCACAACAAACTACAGCATTAAAAAGCTACAATCGGACAAAAAAAAAATCGAAAATTTCAAACTTTCTTTAAATTTTGACGGTTACAGTGGGTATAATGAGAGGCGGTGCCAGACCAAAATGAGTCATGTCCAAGATCACATTCGCAGGGCCCCTGGTGAAACAAGGTGTATTTTCCATTTTTAACCGCATCATTTTTTAAAAAGAAATATGTATACCTAATTCAAAACTTTTTCACCAACTCTCTTCCATAAAATATTTCAAAGTCAAGTGTTTAACTAAAAAAATAAATTTGGTGGCACAACGGCTCATGAAGAACCAGGGTCTAGTGACCTTCAACTCTCCTGTGTGCCGAATCCGAACGGCTAAGGTGAGCGGCAGTTTTCGGTGACAGGAGATAATCTTGGACGATTTGTCACTTCCTCGCAAGAGGCAGTAGCCCAGAAAAAAAAAACTTGAGGTGTAAGTGGCTGGTATTGAACCCAGATCAAAATTATTTTAACAAATTTAAGACCGTTATTTGATTTGAAACTAATTTTTTTTTTTCAGTTTTAAGCTCTTTCTAACCTTGGGTCCACACCAGCGAGTTCTTACTAGCAAATTGGCTATTACTTGCCAAATACCTATTTCGCTTAGAAGAAGCCTGTTGGCTAACGAGTACAACTTACTTAAAGTCCTCAAGTCAAATCAAAGATCAAACTATGTAAAGATGAAGAAAGAAATGTAGGAAATTTATTGATGGTATTGAAACTGTCCTTTGGCGTTTGTCCCTGCATTCGATGATCGAAAGTAAAAGACTCTTTTTTTCACTTATTCAGATATTTGACTTAAATCTTGTCGCAGACCTAAAACATACCAAACTAAAGTTGAATGAAGAAGTTAACTGCTTAATGCATTGGTTCCACTAAAACATTTTTTCCCAAGCACGTTAACTCGCTACCCAATAAAAACTATAAATTTTGTTCTAGTGCCATTTTTCATGATTGCAAAGTAACGGTACTTACTTAAAAAAATGATGAAAACTCTCAAAATCAAGAACTGAAACATTTGATCCCAATAAAAGAAAATTTTTGTTTCCTTAATTTTTTCTAGCAGTAGTGCGGGGCCCCTCAAAGCGCGGGGCCGTATGCGGTGGCACACATGGCGCACCCCTTGCGCTACCTCTGGGTATAATGTCTTATCAATATCGGAGTTTACGGGTTTTAATTAGTTTAGGGTGACTTTAAATTCGTGCAAAAAGAAATTTTCTATTTTCTCATTTATTTGTTTTAGATTTTGGGAGCTAAATTTTGAGCTAACTTTAAAACTTAACTTGAATACAAAAAAGAACCATTTGAGTAATAAATTTAGTTTTTTTTTCGCAACAAATTATCATTTAAAAAACTACAATATCTGGCAAAAAGAATAAGTTGAACATTTCATTTATTTAGGGTTTTTTCCGCCAGATTCCGTTTTATTTTAAAGGACCGGAAATGCACTTTTTCAATTTTAAATTCAAATTAAATATGAACCAGAAAAGCTATAAAATTCGATTTTGCGCAACAAATTAGCAACTAAAAAACTACAATTTTAAACACCAAGAGAAATCTTATTTTCATACTTTAGTCCGCTAACTTCAAGACTTATTTTTAGGGAAAACTTATGCCAGCTACAAATTTCTGGTTTGCGCAAAAAAATTAGCATTTACTTAGCTACAGATTCAGACAACATTTTTTTTTTTTTTTTTTGATTCCACCAAAAAGTGTCCGCTAAAGTAAGGTAGACGTTTGTTCTTCAAAGCCTAAAGCTTAAAACAAATTGACATATCGTCGTCGTTCTATGAAAACTCCCTAAGTCCATTTTTTTTAATTTTGTAACATTGACATTTGTTATGGAATTTTACTAACAATAACTTGAAAATTTTTGAGTTTGATAAATTTTATATTTAGTATAAATATAGCAAAAGAGTTGGGTACTTTTTACAAAAGTTAAATTTTGGTATTTAATTAACTATGCCCTGTTTATTAAAGGTTCTTCAGTTTCTAAAGAAATGGACTTAGGGAGTTTTAATAGAACGACAACGATATATTCTTCCTCCCCCTTTTTTCCCTTTTCATTTAAAAAAAAATTTTTTTTTTGTCAAGTTAAATTGCAACAACATTTTATGTATCATATATAGGCCCGACTTTAATATAGCTATTGCCCAAAAGTTGGAGTGCGGAAAATTTCGAATTATTAGACGTGTTCAGGAAAATGATATCTCGGAGATTTCTCCACGTCAAAAATCCAATTTTTTTTTTTTCCTCACAGTTTGGACAGCAAAACTGAGAAATTTTGCTGAGGAATCCTGTTCATGTAACTGAGATTGCTGACAGGGCTCTGAGATCTTATTGTCCTGAACATGGCTAATAGGCATACAATTTAGGTACTTACATCCATTTCCGTTAACCGCTTATGTATCAGCTTCCACTTCAAATTCACATAAGTCATAAGACTAGTAATGAATGTATGCCACAGAGGTATTGCAAGAACTCCTATAAACAGAGCATACATTGGCAATAAGAATCCAAAGAAAGTGTTGTCAGCAATATTTCGATACGGAAAAAGTCTTGTCAGTAATGGTGGTGTGTATGACTCCTGTTGGACCATCAACTTATTTAGATCATCCTTTTTTAATTCTTTTTTTCTCCAGATTAACTCACCCTTTCTTCTCTTGGATACCAGTACGAACCCGTAGCAATTCTATAAAAACCATCAATAAAAGCTATAAAAGCAGCGATTGCTGTCGGTGACCAAATTGTAACCGTGATTACTCTAATATATCTGTGCATTTCTTCAAAAAGTTTCTCCTCTTGTTGATCTGATTTAGTGATAAATTTATCAATATCCTTTTGCATAAAGATTAGCATACGCGCGAGTCCTTTTTAAAATAAAGTTCCACATTCAAACTGTGTTTAAAAAAAAAGTTCAAGTTCTTACCTACTTTCTCTTTGAATGAATGCAGTATATGTTGCTATGGATGTTGATAGGTAAAGAAATGTTGTTGCTGCACTCATAGCACTACCTCCTGTAAAATGAGGATCAAGGACCAATTTTGCAAACTATGTATTAAGAATATTAATTGATAAAGTTTTTAATTCAAAATATGCATATTTGCACAACTAACACCCAAAGTACAGCAAATCGCATATGAAAAAGTAAAGAATGCACACCGACAATAGTGAAACAATTGATATTTATCATTTTCTTTAACTACATAACCAATGTAACGTAATGTACTGACTTGTGTCCTAAAAAGTTTATTGTAGAAAACTTTTTTGTCAAGAGGATACCTATATGTTATTTGCATCATTGCAAATTATTCTGAACTATACTGCAACAGAAAACTGGAATGAAATTTATACTATCGGTTTTATTGGTTTTTTTGCACAAATGCCATTTTAAATATTTATTTATTTAAAAATAATTGTGTCCTCCTTAAGTGACAATTAATTATTATTGTGACATTTGTAATCTTATTACAACCGATATAAATTGCTTTAATTGCTATTATTGATTCAAATGCGATATCTACATATAAACAGGAAGGAATATTTGCAAAAACCTATTAGCTAGTCGTATCTTACATTTATCAAAAATTATCAATAAATTTCATTCGGCAAATAATAATTGAGTTTATTATTTTAAGGGATATGAGACACCTGCTGGTCCTTTTTTAAAATACATTTATGTACATAATGGTTATTAAAACACTTTCAGTTCAATGCAGCCTTTTTCACGCTAAAAAAGGTGAAATAAAACACAGTCAGCCCTATCGAGGTATCCGATCGTAACTTAAGGGTTCGAGGTGTCTGATTCAGAACAAAATAAATGAAGCATAAAGCCTTAACTACATTGGCCACATTTTGCAATATTACAAAAGTAAAAATATTTTTTTCCAGCTAGCGCAGTTGTTTTGTTAAAAAGAATATACACATTTTATTTTTAAACCAAAATTTAAGCTTTCTGCATCATTTCTATAAGTTTTCCTGTGAGAAAAATTATCCCAAAATGAGTTTAAAAAATTTTCACTTTTGTACTTTTTCACTTTTTTGGCTTATGTAGTTAAGGCTTAAGGCGTTTTTCTTTTTTAGTTCAGACCAGAGCACTGTAGGCCTATTCCAGAAAGCGCGGCGAGACGGAAAGAGATAACTCAGTTTCGACCATCTTCCCTTTGGGTTATTCTCAAAAGCGAACAATCCTTCCAGTTTCTCTCACTTAATGCTCAAAATTTCCAGGCCACTTCCATTTCAGCTGTTTTCAAAAATCTGACAGTAGATAGCTTTTTGCCGTTATTTGTTTTTTTTGTGCTTGAATTATTTGCATTTATAATTTTGCAATGTTGTTGCTCTTAACAAAAAAAAGAAAACATTTTAATGGAAAAGTGTGTTTTTACTTGGCGAAATTGGAGCAGATACATAATTATGATGGATTTACATGTATCTTCATCTGCAAACATCAAGAAAAGTAGAGCGGGATAGAGTGATACCAAAAAACCGAATGTGTGAAAGAGCACCACCATGAAGATGAACATGTTCGTCTTCGCTATAATCTTCATCTGCGTTCCTATAATCAAGATCTCTGCATTTTGTTCTTCTCTCTCTATCCAACAAACAAGCATTTTGTATTTTGTATCCCTTATTTTTTGCAGAACTCGCATGAAGATACATGTAAATCCACCATTATTTGCATAATATTTATGTATTTACATTTTCTTTCAATCCGCCAACAATCGGCCAACTAGACACCTATTGCTTTCAAACCCAAAATGATATTTAGTGAGAACTTTTGCTTAGGCATGAAAAGTGAATCGCTTTTGAGAATAGGAAAATGCAAATCCGCCATTAAAAAGCGATCCGCCGCGCATTTGAGAATAAAGCCTTAACTACATAAGCCAAAAAAGTGAAAAAGTACAAAAGTGAAAATTTTAAAACTCATTTTGGGATAGTGTTTCTCACTGATAAACTTAAAAAAATGATGCAGAAAGCTTAAATTTTGGTTTATAAAAAATTGTGTATATTCTTTTTCACAAAACAACTAAGCTAGCTCGAAAAAAAATATTTTTACTTTTGTAATTTTGCAAAAAGTGGCCAATGTAGTTAAGGCTTAACCCTCCTGACTGGAGCCTGAGCGAGCGGAGTTAGCTCTGAGCAGATTATGTTCAGAGCACTCTGCTTTAATTATGAAACACACCTGAGCCCTGCATTGGCATATCTGTCAAATTACATGGAAACTGTATGAAGTTGGCCGCGCTAAGTTTTTTACTCCGTCTGCTTGGTTATTTTATTATGAGCTCATATGTGGAGCACGCACTCTGAACGAAAAAACAAACACAAGTTCCAAGCTCTGAGCGCTCTGAACTAAAAAAGAAAAAACATTTTTATTTGACAGTTCGGACTCAGCTCTAATTTGCTCTGAACCAAAAAAGATAAACGTCTATAGTAAGTAGTAAGACTTTATTGAAATTCCTTTTTTGTTTCTTTTTACATAATTCTTAAGAGAAGTTAATGCACTTAATCACTAAGCTGAAAGCACGGTTGCCACTTTGGTCATTTGTGACCAAATTTGGTCATTATTTTTTCACTTGGTCACATGGTCATTTTTTAGTCCATTTGGTCATTTTTTTTTAAATATCGATTTTATGCACATAATGTATATTTGTTTTTATTAAGCTTTTACTTTTATCTCATTTTAAAATGCTCTGAAAAGTTATTATTTTTATGTTTTTTTTTTATGATTCGTTACTTTTATTTATTTATGTTAGTCTAATAATTCAATTAAGTTTATTAGGTACCTTATTTGTGAATTTGTTGGTTTCTGTTTTTTATTGTTTTTGTTTATTATTAAAGCCTAGTTTATAGATCGAAGCGAAGCGAAAGTTTCATACAAAAAAATAGCTTTTTTTACAGGCGTGAAAAATACAATAAAATTAAATGAATTTATTTATGTGAAAAGGAGGAAGAAATTTGTTATGAAGTAAATACAATTCAACGGACTTATCTAAACCAAATATAAAACTAAATTAATTTTTCTTTGAACACCTCTCGACGCGAGATTTATTGATATTTCATTTCGGTTTGAGTTTTACTTCGCATTGATATATAAACTAGACTTAATACATACAAAAATAATATGTCATCTGTGTAATATGAAGAATATGTTAAAATAAATGCGATGAATTCCTTGTTTTCTGTGTTTAGAGGTACAAACATTTCGGACTCAAATTATTTTGGTCATTTTTAGCTACAGTTGGTCATTTTTATTTTTAATTTTGGCCACAAACTTTATTTTCAAGTGGCAACCGTGGCTCAAAGTTGCCGACTCTGAATTGGTCTGACTAAACAAGTTTCTCTTTTTTATTTTTGTTTTAAGTTAACAAAAAAAAAGCAAAATAAAATTTAGTTGATTTTTAGTTCACAAACAAGATTTTAATAGTCCACTCAACAAGACTATGTAAAAAATGAAGTGTTCATTTGACATTTTTTTTTTTAAAATAAGTATGGGTCAGCTTCAGGTACTTTGTTACATAAGCGAAAAAATTATTTTTGAGAAATTGTTGAAAAATTTATAGATTTGTTTGCAAATAAATAAATAGTCCGTTGCTTTAGTTTTGGAACCAAAGGCTTAAATATAAGGACAAGACAGAAAGAGGAAAGACGGAGTTTAAGAGATCTCTCAAATATAAAAAAATTTCAGATGCAGCGTAAGTAGAAATGGCTACCATAAAATTGCAGCATATGCACCAATCGCTCTTCTTGAGCCCTAGTCATTATTTTATTTCTCAAATATACACTTGTTACACTAAAGACAACAAATTATTAATAAATGATTTTTTAATAACAATTTTGAAAAAGTTTTCAAAAAGTTTTTTTTCGAAAGATCTGTCCAAAGTATACCTCGACTCGATTGAAAATCCTCCGATTTCGAACAAATCGTAGAAGATTTTCTTCCGAACTGATACTTCGATAGGGCTGAGTATGAATGTAAGGCCTTTTCGATAAGTAGGCAGGTACAAGCTAGCAACAAAAGCGCTTTCCAGTTCAAGTCCCTGATATTAATAGTACTAGCCTAGGAGTTCAGTCAGCTTTTATTTCAGTCGTATTAGTTTTGATTAATTAAATTTAATGGGTCTTAGTAAGGATATGCTATATTCTTCAAAGTTTTTAATTTATTTTATAAAATTCTTTTGTCTCAATGAAATTTGTTTACAATAAAATAAAAATAAAAAAACATATTTAAAAGATGACACACAATTATGTTTCATTTCAATTCTAAAATCCCTTATACAGCAATGGGTTCTTCATTTACCACAACCGGTTCACCATCTAATTTCTTTAAAAGCGGCAAACGTTTAATGCATTCAGCTCTCCAGGCAGTTTCATCATATCCTTCACATATGGGATTGCCAACTAATAGTAAATCCTCCAAACTTGTCAATTCTTGTAGTTTATTAATTTCACACCAATCCTTTAACAAATTATTGCTTATAAACAAAAGTCTTAGATTTTTAAGAGCAGTAAGTCCCTTCAGTTTCTCAATCAGATTATAGCTTAACCAAAGTTCTTGCAATGTATCTGCAACAACTTCCTAAAAAAAAAAAAAAAATTATTTACGGGACGCTTGCGGAGTTTATTTGTAAAAAGTTTTTTTTTCTTACCAGACCAGAAATTTGTTTGATATAATTTCTGGATAATGAAAGAACACGTAAATTTCGCATTCCATTTAATCCGTTTATTTTTTCAATCATATTTGTTGATAAACTCAACCATCTGGAAAAAAAAAGCAATTCATAGAAAGTATTTCAAGACAAAAAGATGCCATGTCTTATACCTGCAATTAACTAGGTTTCCAAATGATCCATCCATTCTTTCGATTGGTGGCCATTGAAATTGTAAATCAATTTCTGTTGCTTCGGAAGCACTAACTCGAGTACGTTCTTCAAATCTCTTTAGGGCCTCTTTAATGGTTGTTGCTTTTGACATCGTTTTAGGAGATTCTAAAAAGTAAAATTAGAAAGAACTTAACTTGTTTGACATTATCGACCAAATAAATTTTGTTTAAAATATATTTTTCTATGGCAACATTTATGGAAGGTAACTAAAACAAAAATTCTCTCTCACATTGTAGCAATTAGGTTAGCAGGCTACTTTCCATTGAATGCATACCTAGTACCTACTAAAAAGTAAACAATATTTAGCTGTTCCTTAATTCCTCATTAGTTACGCAAAAAAAAAAAAATGCACACTTGGGTCGCACGAACTTGCTCTTGTAGTAAAAGGATTTAGTGTAATATAAAACACATTATTAATAATTATCTGTATGAATTTATCCATTTAATAGAGTGAAGAATGGAAATTTTAATATGGAAAAAAGCATGAAACACGTTCTTTAAATTGATAAAACAAATACTTAAAATGTTTTAACCACAGAATGAAGAACGCCATCTCGTACAAAAAATATAAAGAATAGTGGGCAAATTTGTATGGAGCCATGGCGTAAAACCAACAGAAATTAAATGTATACCAAATGAAAGGTTGTTTTGTGTACATCATTTTTTACTATGGGGACAAAGCTCAATAAATAATAAGGATAAAACTTTGCTCACAGAAAGATTTATGATCTTAAGAAATAAAAACTAAAGTCTAACACTCCGGTTAGATCGAATTGTTCCTTATTTTTTAAGTTTTTTATACATATCGTCCTAATCGACCTAATTGACTGAACCGGAGTGTAAGACTATGGTTTTTATAGTCGCTGTTCATAGCTCTTTCTGTGACAAAAGTTTCAGTCTTGTAGGAAGTAAGATATCCTTGTAATTCAGTTTTAAGTCTATTAATAAGCACATAATTTCAGTTATACATCCGGTCATTCAACTGGATCTATCTTTGTTCTCCGGCGGTTTTGAGCTCTGTCACCATAGTAAAAAATGATTTACACAAAACAACCTTTCATTTCTGTTGATCTTACGCCCAATTTGTTCATTATTCTTTATGCAGAAAAAATTTGAAAAATCGATGGAGCGATTTTCTTAAAAAATAATTTCTTATATAGGTACAAAATATCTTGAAATATTTTAGAAAATAAATTTGGTATGCCATTTTTAAGAACATAATAATATAAAACCAACACCAAGTTTGAAGAAAATCGCTTCAGTGGTTTAGGCTTTAGGCCGAGATACAGACAGACATACAGACATACAGACATACAGACATACAGACATACAGACATACAGACATACAGACATACAGACATACAGACATACAGACATACGGACATACAGACATACAGACATACAGACAGACGGAATTGGAAACCACATTTTTCGTGTTCTCTAATCATCGTAATGTCATGGTTGATTGTTATCTCGAGTTCGATTTTTTTTACGAATCCAAAACTTGCCCTATATAGTACCTAATGTATATCGCAAGTAAAAATATGCACTACTGGAACGCACAAGCTTGCTCTTGTAGTTAAAAACCATAATGTAGCAGCTATACAGAAAACACGTAATTAAGTATATTTTTTTTTTACTGAGAAAGCTCATTTTGTTCTCTTAAAAACACTAGATATACATTTTTAAGCAAAAAATATATTTAAATACACCGGCAGCATGTCATGCGATAATTTTTTCTTTAAACCGGAAATTCATTCTTTCAATTTATTTTTGAATCAAGTTGTTCAAGTGAACAGGTTTTTAAAAAATATTTCTCAAACACAAAATTTTAAAGAAAAAAAAATGAAAAAAAAAAAAAAATTGTTTGGACTGATTTTTTTCAAAAATTGACTTTATGAAGTACAATTTTTGTATTCAATTTTTAAAGCTCTTATCTCTTTAGTCTACGCCAGCCTAAGAACCAGATAACTATACAGTTTATAAAAGTTTGTTTTCATTTTTTTTTTAAATATTGAATTTAAAAATTAATTTTTAAAAATCTATGCACTAAATCAACTTGATTACAAAATCCAAAAAAAAAAACAAAAAAAAAAACTACAGTGTAACTGTTTTCATGGACGTCCAGTAGTTTTGCAAAGTGGGCAGACAGTTAAGGCTTAACTACATTCAAGACTTTTTGCAAAAAGTAGGGCAAAAAGTGAAAATATGATGAGCAAATAATATGCTTTGAGATGCCTGTGTGGGAAAAAATTATGTTTTGTATGTAGTAACATTCTGAAATAACATATCAAACACTATTTTCGCAGACTTTTTGGCACACAGGCATTTCTAGCGCATATGTTTTAGTTTTTCACTTTTGTACTTTTTGCAAAAAGTCTTGATTGTAGTTAAGCCTTTACTCATTTCCAATGATTTTTGTTTGCATTATTCATTAAGGTACATCATTTGGTTTAAAGTGCTCTTACCAAACCAAGATATTCAAGAAGGTGCTTGTTTTTTTTTGTTCATTTTATTTATTTATTTTTTTTTTTTTTTTTTATAGATTTTACTTTTTTAATTTTTCAATTTAATTTTTTTTTTATTTTATGTTTGTACTTTATTCAATTAAATCATTTGAAATAAATAATGTTCCATATTTTCCAGATAGTCTTTCATCCTTTCACCTTGCTTGTGGAATTTTCAAAAAAAAATATGCCATCTAAAAATTCACTAAGCCTCAATTTGTTAATTTTTCATTAAATTTTAAATCCCCATTAAAAATAGGAAATTCACAATTTTTTTATGAAATAAAAAAAAAATCCCTAATTAATTGTGGCTTTTAATTTAATGGAAAGTGAAAAAATTGATGCTAAATCTTTATAAAAGGTCAGCTTGTTTAAGAAAATGTTCATCCATATATATTTTTTTTATTAATCCTATTTCATATTGGGTACGTTCAATAAAAAAAATCTGAAAATTCAGAATTTTTCGTTGAACGCAAAAAAAAAATCTGAAATTTCAGTCAAAAGCCATTGTGTCAAATTTACTTATTGAATTTGCATTGGAGCGAAATAAATGAGAACTTTATATATCGTAAATTGTTAATTTAGCCTGAGCTTTGCTTTGTATATGAAATTTTATGTAAAAAGATTACCAACAGGTTTGTTTGTTATTATGCAGTAAATTTGTTTTAACTTTAATGAAAAATTGTTCCACAATAATCCGATGGAAAATTATGGGAATACTTTTGTAGGACAAATTAATCCTTTTTATTCAAAGAGTCACTAAACAATTAACAACAAGTTCTTTTAATCAAATAAGTAAGTATTACAATTTAATTATTAAAACATATAGACACAAATCAATCACTAACCACACTGAAAATCATAAAGTTCAACTTTCGGGTGCAGCACTTCAGCTTTTTTTACACTTCCTTCACCACAAACAACTGTCATCTTAAATTTCAGATGAAATTTTCTTGTCTAAAATTTCAGAATAAACGTAACTAAATGTAACTTAAAGTCATCTAACTTTTTATGATAGCTGGCCGATCAGAAGCTCCAAAAATTCAGAAATCTCAAATTTCAGATGTAAAACGTAAGGGATTGAACGCGGCCATTATAAATGTGAAAATTTGTTTGCCTGACTGTTTTTATCTCTTAAACTCAGAAAATAAAGTGATTTTAATGAAAATTGGTGGAGCGAGAGCTTCGAACATGAGGATGTAGGTACTGGTACATAGGTAATTTTTTTCTTTAAATCTTAGACATACCTAAAAAAAAATAACTAAAATATACAAAGAAGAGATTTAAATAAAAAAATGAAAACGTTTTTAACGAATGCAAGCATGGGTCTGCTAGTTCTTGAATAAAAATAAATTTCAAGGTCAAAGTTAATTCATAAAAAATCTATTTAAAAATTTATAACAAAAAATCTATGACTAACAAACTACTCAAACTAGCTGGCTTGTGGCCTTTGAAATTGTATACTTTGTTTGTACCTCCCATAAAATGATGTGGCAAAAAAATCGCGAATGTCCTTGAAAAACTTTAACCATGGTTACAAATTTTCCAAGCTCGACCAGTTTCTGCAAATACTTGACCTTTTATGACCAAGTCTAAAAGGTCAGTTTTAGTCTTTTTTATGGATATCTCATATTAAGTGAAAGCAACCAAATAAGGAAATGAATAGAAATGAGCACCAAAACACACAAAAATGTAAATATGAATTAATAATAAATTAAAGACAAATGATATTAAGATTGCTGCTTATTTACCAATTTTGAAAGTGGACTATAAACGGTATTTATGTTCAATTATTATCTCTATTCTAATAAGAGTAATAATGTCTTCCTTTAAAACCTTCTGAAAAAATTATTTCAAATTATAAGCACTCCCTTTCAAAAACCCACTCATTATCTACTTCCGTTTAAGAATAATAAGGTATGCACAACACATATTCAGATTTACATTTACGGCTAAAATAATGTTTATTTAAACAAGAAATCTTTTTAATGTTTCCTTAGTTTTAATACGAATCTCTGCGGCTTTCGACTTGAGTTTATAAAATTACTATGAAAATAAAAAACAGCGATCGATTTACTAAGCAAACTATCTTCTATTTCCGTTTAATTGGATTTGATTTAGAAAATAAAAGTCAGTGGATGAAAGTTAAATTATGCATTTCACTAATCAATCTGGCTCTAATGACTCTGGGTCATATTTTAAATTGGATTTCTATTGAAAAGGAGAGCATACAGCAGAAAACTCAAGATATTTTGTATTTTCATTACTGTTTTATGTCAATTAGCAAAGCTTCTGCAATGATTTATAATCGTAAAAAAATCAACATGCTTTTAAATAGATTTCGTGAATTATATCCGTCAGAAGAATTGGAAATGGCTTACGATACAAAGAAATTTCTTTATCAATCTTTGCTTATTGAAAATTTTTTAATAATATTTTATAAAATTGGAACATTTATCTACTTATTTTTGCCGTTCATAATGTATTTAATAGATCTGCTTAGACCTGGAACATTTAGTTATAGATTTCCGGTTTTGTTGTGGTTTGGAATTGGTTCAACTGTTCATAATTGGATGCTTTATATCATATTTTGCGTTCACCAGTTTATAGCGGTTAATGTTTCAAGTATTATAGGTTTGGTATTAGATTTGTGTCATTTTTGTTCACTACAGCAATTATGCATGCATTTTGAGATTATTCGAAAAAATATTCTGAAGATACAACCAGATAGATCTGAGAGAGCAGACAAATTGTTGGTGGAACAAATAATTTATCATCAAAAGCTTATACGGTAAGTTTAGTTGTTAAATTAAGTTTTTATGTTATGAATATTTGAGTAGAGATATGAGAATCAAAACTCGCTATATCCAAAAAAAAATCGTTATGCGCAAATCGTAAAAAACTTACCAAGACTAAATGAGAGTAGGTACTAAGAAAAAATTGTATTCTTTCTAATTATAGATTTTTAAATCTTAATGAACCATATCATTAAGGAAAAATATATTTGAAGTTTAGTTTAAAAGTTATATAATAATTAATTTTGGATATAACGAGTTTTGTTGCAAATGCTTGGATATGATCATGATCAGTTTTGAAAACAATTTAAACACAACACATATATGTTTAAAGGGTTTATTTTAGTAGTTTTTGTGCGTTTGAACTTTAAAAATATTCTTCTTATGAGTTTCTGGATATTGAGAGAAGTTTTTTCGCAAATACTCAAAAAAAAAAATCCTTTATAGCTTTACCTGTTTTTTGACCTCAGATTGAGGAAAATTTGGAAAAGGATGTTAAAAACCCACATTTAAGTTTATTCATCCCTCGCTATGAAATAAGTGTAATTATTTTGGGACTACATCAAAAAAATCGTTTGTGGGAGAAGAATACAAAGAATATGGCTAAATTCATGAAACCAAAAAAAATGTTCACAAGATTTGTTGCATTGTGTTTTTTGAGCTTTGCACTATTATATAGTCTATACTCTATAGTGTTTACCTAATATTTTTATTTTTTTCATTTTCAAGCATTAAAAAAAAAATGTTTTTGTATAAAATTTTTTAATAAAATTATAAATACAAAACTCCGTATGCCATTTTCCTATTTACTATACATATATAGTTATGTACTTAACACTTCAAGCTTAATTTAAAAAAAAAATTCACTATGCGGTCTACAAAAGCCGAAATTATATGAATTATATTTATTTCGTTGCAAAGGCTGTTCCACGGAAGTGCAAAAATATAAATTAAATAAATATTATTTAACCGCAAATAAGGTAATTTAACAAAAGAAAATTCCGTATTAAGACCGAGCGAGAGAGAGAATATTTGTAAAACAAAAATGGGTTGGTTGTTCATTCTTCATCGTTCACGGACGAGCTTCAGTGGAGAATCATCGTTTTGTAAAAAAAATCTAAAAACAGCCGATCTAATTCAACTCAGAAGCCAAAAACTTTGTCCGATTTTCAAAATAAAGATAGCATAGGAAAGCGAAAATGTTAACCTACAAATCTGTGTCAATTTTTTTTCGAAAATCCGAAAAAAATCATGCCAAAAACTTCAAGACAAATTTTGAGAACCTAGTAGGTATAGGTATAGTACCTTACCTAACAAAAAAGAGAAAACAATAATAAAACACAAAAACACGATTTCAAGCGTGTATTTAGCTACACGTGTATTCGTGTCACGTGTAGTAAAACAAAAGTTACACGTGTAGGCGTGTAGGTTCTAAGTACACGTGTTAATAAAAATACACGTGTAATTAAAATTCTTTTTTGAAACCAATCAGGGTGTCTTGTTTTTCATCAAAAAAGTATTTGCGCAAAAAATATAAGTGACGGACTTGTAAAATACAAGTTAATTTAGCATAAGACGATTTTCTAATTTACTTAAACTAAAACCATGCGAGAATTGAATTAAAATGTCGATTAAATTCTACCCAAGATCAAATTTTTACGTTTTCAAAAAAAAAATCATCTTTGGATAAAAAATCATAAAAATTATTTTTAATTAATTACACTTGTATTTCTAAATACACGTGTAAATATAAATACACGTGTTCATACACGGATAGTTTAATTACACGTGTAGCACGCGTATTCTAAATTCAAACCATGTGCATATGTATAGGTAAAAGTGTAACCGAAATAGGATACAAACTCAGTAGATTTGACTGTTTGCACCGTGCGTTGTCCATCGCAGTCGATCGCGTCGCTAAAACCGTGGTGTATGTAACAAAAAAAAAATTAATTTGGTTATGTATTGTTGGTTCTGATTATCGGATTGTCAATATTTTTTGTATGGTTTTCCTTTCGACCAAAAATATTCGATTTTTTTTTTTGATCTGATGCAAGATTTTTCTTTCCTTTCAATCAAAAAAATTAATTTTTTGTCGATTTTTCAGCTTAGAAGAAAAAATTGGTCGAAAAACTGAGGCTTTTTTCAAACTAGTGTGAATAACACAAACACAAATGCATTCACACAGGGTCGGCTTGAAGTTAGACGGCTAAAAGTTATATTTCTTTTCGGTCAGGAAAGTAGAAACATGTGTAGCTGGTAAAACAAGATTACGATTTTTATCTTCTCAGAAGTACTTAGGCACCTTTACAGGAACACAGCAGTTGTTAATGAACCTGTTAAAAAAAAGAGTTGGTTTATATTTATCCGATTAAATAAATAATTGAATTAAAGTCATGTTTTTTTTTTTTTATTGTGATAAAAGTAAAAGCGAACATAATAAAATACCTAAATCGTTGAAAAATAACTCTGCACTACGAGCGCTCAACGGATTTGACCGCCCTGCGATCACCAACAAAAACTAATACGACCCTGGACGAGAATTTCTAGTTTTGACAGAAGTATATTTTAAATGACGGCTGTGAGTTCCTTCGTCCTCACTCACGTACACTGTATAAGTATGTGATATACACCCGGTTCCTCTACTTCTTATTCAAAAGTTTTTTCAGATCGTGATTTTTAGCAAGATCCACACGCACTTGCACACACACCTAAACAAAGTGACATTTATCTAAACGTGTTAGATGCTGATTACACTATTCTTTTTTTTCGGTTGTTTCGTGTTTCTTCTTTTTGACAGATCGGTCGAGAGGTGTAGAAATTTAATAGGAATTTATCTACGTTTTTACACCCCTCACCCTATCTATCAAAATGACGAAAGAAGAAACGAATGAAAAAAAGAGTCATGTAATCAGCCTCTTAGTTTGGCATTGGGCATTTTTTGTAGTTTTGTTTACTTTTGCGGTATTGATTTGGAAAAAAAGAGGCACTCAAACTATTGCAAACACAAAACAAATCGCGTTTTAAGTCCTATCCTATTTGCGAGTTGAGATTTGGAATCTGACCCCCAAATCTGAATTGGTTGAAAGGAAAACCTAATATAAAACCTATAGGCTTTAATACATAAGCTAAAATTCACGGCAGGTGAAGTTAGTGTATACAAAGAAAGTACCTATACGTAAAATTTTAACTTTAGTCCTAATGTTCGGATCTTCAGGGTTAAAGTGTTTTAATGAAGGTAAAATCTAATAAAACACAAGGGTGTATGCAAGGGGGAAGAACACAAAGCCGCAAAGGGGTAGAAATAACAAATATTTAATATGTATACCGAAAAAAAATAAGTTTCTGGAATTTTATGGCAATTACATAATAAGTTTCTGTCAATTAAAGGATAATGTTTGTAATTGGCACTCGAATTTCGAGGGCTGGACGTTGGGCGTACTACCATTGATAAATAAATAACATTGCTACTAGACGACTTTGGAACTTGAAGCTAAACGCAACCCCTAAAATGATTAGTTTTACATCTTTCAAATAGGACAAGTGCATTTACTAAAAACTCGATGGCAAACAAAAATTGCATTAAAAACAGCTTCGTATCTCATACATACATAAAATTCTTCAAAAGAACGTTAAATAAAAATAGCTAGCTCTACCTCATTCAAAGGTTACATCTGTTAGATTTAAGAATTTTCTCACAAATTAACACAGCACAGCTGCAATACCGATAAAGAAAACTCCTCTGTCTGGCTAGAAAGTATCAATTTAAATTACTAAACGACTCAATTACCTAGGTAGTTTGTCTATTCAAATTAAATACATAACAATTATTTATCCAAACAAAACCTTACTCGAATAAAAATAAACTTAACTATTCATTACTTAAAAATGATATCTGTTTTAATTTTCAAAGATTTTTTTTTTGAATTCAGTCTAGGATTAGACCAGACTAGAATTTCAAAAAAAAATATTTATAAAATAAAAATATCTGAACCATTTGCTCAGTATTTTCCCAAATTTCCTAAGCTTTTATTAAATACTTACACACACATTTTTTTCCAATCAAATGACAAACAAAAATTTTTACCATTTCATAAATGGTCCAATTCGCTACTTTAGAATTATTGGCTTTGAGTTCGAAATCACACACAAATGGATGAAACTCCTTCTCATAATTGGACTTTGCAATATGGGTGTTGTACTCTTAGGTCAACTTCTATTTGGAGCATTGGCACAGGTGGAACTTATGGAAAAAACTGCTGGCATAAGTTACATGAACTACTTTCTGGTATCAGTGGGAAAAATTATTGCACTGATCTATAATCGAAGAGCAATTCTCGAAACTTCGAATAAATTTCGAATGATGTATCCATCGCATCACTTGGAAATCACTTTCGAACTCGAAAAATATCTTAAGCAGTACTTAGTTATTGAAAAATTCATAACTGGATTCTTTAAAAGTGTAACCACATTTTACTGTGTGTTTCCTGTGTTTCTGTCTTTAACTGAATTTTATCGCAATGGAATATTTACTTACCGAACTCCACTGATGTTGTGGTATCCAATTGAAATGCACGGAAATTGGAGTTTTTATATTTTTACTTATGTGCAACAAGTTTTGGCTAGTTTCGAGGTTGCAATAATTATTTTGGGATTGGATTTGTGTTTATTTAGTTGTCTTTTGCAATTGTGTATGCATTTTGAGATTGTCAAAAGGAATATTTTGAGCATCGAACCTGACAAAACCGTTTTGGCCGAAAAGAATTTAAAAGAACAAATCGTCTATCATCAGGCGGTATTAAGGTAAAAAATAAAATAGTTTTTTTGTCTAGGAATTTCTTTTGTACCACATCAAATGCATTCTTTTAATTTCACAGACTTGCCGAACAAATAAATAAAATATTTACACCATCAGTTCTATTTAGTCTTCTGTCATCGTCCTTCATCATCTGCTTTACTGGATACCAACTTCTTGGTGAAATATCGTTGTTTATCGTGATAAAAGCATTTTTCCTTTTCGGTTATGAGTTGAAACAAGTTATAATAACTTGCTACTTAGGTGATCGACTAATGGAAAATGTGAGATAAGAGATTTTCAAAACAAAGATAAATTTCTTTAATAACAATTTGTTTAATTTTATTTAGAGTTTTCAAATTGCTGAAGCAATTTACGAACACAAATGGTATAATGGATCAACTAAATATAAACGATTAGTCATAATGGTATTGATGCGCTCGCAAAAAAGGGCAGCTCTTAATATTGCTGGAATTTCAGATGTTTCACTACAAACTTTTAGAAAGGTCCTTATTTTTACTTTTAAGATAATTTTGTTTTAATCGATATAATGATGATTTTTATGTTTTTTAAGGTTATGAGTATTTCATATCAAATTTTCACTGTTCTAAGAACTGGGGGCTCAAAGTTATAAACAGAAAAATGTACATATGATGTCGGATATGCTTCGAAATGAAACTCTAATAAAAAAAAAATATTGTTTGAGTTATTCATGACATGACAAGAATTATTCTTGTAAGATTTGTCAATTCCTTGCAGGAGGCAGTAAAAGTGAAAAAAAACATTTTTTTGTTTTTTAGTTGGAGGAAGATGGGAATTGAACTCAGATTTCCGGCATGAAAAATGCAACAATTGTAGCAGGAGGGCAACGCTGATTAGGCTTAACGATTAGACTAAATGTGAGCTTTAATTTCGTGTGATAGTGAATTTTACTCGTGGGCATGGTAATCAGTATAATTGCTTTTCGATATCAGTTGTTAACAGCGTTGCCACCCGAAATAAAATTAACGTGCCATATTTTATGAAAAAACATGCAAATTTTCGTGCCATATAAAAAAAAAAAACACTAATTCTTCTATCTTGTTGAAAAAACTGTAGGTAACCAATTTTATAACAGGGTCTAATACAAAAAAACAAAGCAATTCATTTGATCTCTTCGTGCATTATCGAAAAATATGTGTTTCTGTCCACTTTTTTCGGAATTTGGACCAATTTTCATTAAACTTAGTTGAAATTTGCTTAATTTTAAGTAAAATATTGGAAATAAAAAAACGTGCCATATTGAATTTTTCGTGCCACCGTGCCACGAGAAAATTATCGTGTCAAAAAAGCACTATCGTGCCATTTCGGCAACGCTGGTTGTTAATTGAATATTGTCATGTTCGCATGTCATGGGAGTAAGTATTTTTGTATGTAATGTAAATGGGACAGGTGCGTAGGTAGGGAGGGGTAGGTATATTTATTAATATACAGGCGCAGGTTAGGTAGTTATTCTAGGATTTGTTTTAGTCGTTAGTCGGATGTTTGTAAAGTTTCTTGGAAGGAACAAGTACGTAGTTTTTTTTTTGGGGTGAGGGGGAAGGGTTACAATTGTAATGCTGCATTACATCGTACCCATAGGCAGTTAATACTTTTAGTTAAGAACTTTTTCAATTCAGACAACCATATACCAGCGGTTACAGAGATCAAACAAAATCTCCAGCCAAAGAAGCAAAGCTCCACCCCTCGAGCAATTAAAGTGTCCCTTTATTAGGCAAAATAATCATTCCGGCCCTGCTATATCGTAAAACCGAAGCCTACCTATGAAACTGATTAGAGAAATGAATTTTTAATATTATAATATATTATAATATAGTTTAATTTTCCTGTATTATTCTTACACTGGCATGGTAGGGACTGTAAGGATATGAAAAATGAAAACAATATAGCAGTGAAGAAGTACTTAATAGGATATGAATTTGAAATTAAAAACCGTTGGATGAATGTGTTTTTTATCATACTTCTATGCAACAAAGGATTTATAATTCTTGGTCAATTGTTGTATTTTCTTTTTTTCGACATTGATCTTCATCAAAAAATACACATGTTACTTTATTTAAATTACTATATTGTATCAACTGTGAAAGTAATAACACTGATCTATTATCGAAGAGATATCCTTGATGCCTTCAATGAGTTCCGAGAAATGAGTCCTACAAATAAATTGGAAAAGGCCTACAATCTGCAGGTTTACCTAAGGCAATACAAATTAATAGAAAATGTCCTTGTTGTGTTTTTCTGGAATGTATTGTCATTCTTTTGTTTTCAACCGTTGATTCTGTCATTTATTGATTTGGTCAAAGATGGAAGATTTACATTTAAATTGCCATGGATGGTGTGGTATGGAATAGAGGCGCCTAGTGAAAATATGCTGTATTACGTTTTCATGTATCCATCTCAAGCTTTCTCTGTGTATATATCTGTAACTCTTATTATGGGATTGGATTTGTGTGTTTTTAGTTCACTAATACAATAAGCTATGCATTTCGATATCATAGTTAAAAACATATTGCGTATTGAGCCAGATGAGACCAACGACGACGCTATGAAAAAACTGATCAAGGAAATCGGCGCTCATCAAAGGTTTATCAGGTAGCTGTATACACAATCCTATTATTTATGTTAGAATATTATAAATGTGAAAGTTTGTTTGTTTGTCTATTTGTTCCTCTTTATCTCAGAAAACACAACTCAACACTAAAAAATTATCTGATTTGGCTTATAAATTTTCATAATGATGTTGATAAATAAAATAGATGTGCATATATACATATTAATTTTCTAGATCATCAAGAAGTAGAGGAATTCAACATTTAATTTCACGCGTGTTCATGTTAAAAATCGTGATTGGTAGACAAAAAATAATAGGCGGTTTTGGGCGAAAACCTAATCGAAAACACAAGTTTTCCCATACATTTTTGCTACACCACCAGTTTTCGAAAACTACAAGTTTTATATAAAACCACTCCAAAACCAGTTGCAGTTCAAAGTTAACCTAAACAAACACACCTTTTAAAAAATTCAGTCCCAAATCATACGTCAAAACAAAAGCTGACTGGATGCTGTGAAGAGAAATTAGTCCCCTTTCACACAAGGCAACTGAGTTGCCGGCAACAATCAGTTCATAGGAGAGAAGGGCAGGAAGAAAGAGGGGTAAACGAAATCTCCCCGGTCAACAAATTCAGGAAACTTTTTTGACGTTTCTCTTCACACTACGTTTGTGTGCGTTCAACCAAGGTAGTTTAAAAGGAAAATACAGCAAGTCTCCTCCGACTTTGTATCTTCGTGTGAAAGGTACAAGAGATTGTTAAGGAGATTTAAAGAAAAAGTCAAAAAAATCACCAGCAACTAGTATCTTCGTGTGAAAGGGGACTTAAATCCACTAAATTTTAACACATTAGACAAGGCGTCAGGACGCGCGTCTTTATTGCTACGGAGCCAGTACGCTTTCGAATTAAATTAAATATCCAGGATTTTCACATAAAATTTGCTGCGTTAGGACATGAACAAATGAGGTAAAAGGTGGTAAATCGCGTGGGGAATAGACAGATTCCAAAGAAGTGGTAATTTTCCATCCGATTTTTTCATTTTCTTTTAGCTTTTTTTGTTATTTACTGCAATTATTGTTTTATTCAGAAGCATTTTTATAAATTAGATGTGATTGAGGGAAACAAATTAATAGGTACAGAAATCTTAGTATACTTCCAAAAGAAAATAGTAAGGTATGATATGGCAGACATGTCAAGATGTGCGACACTGAAAGAGAATTTCGAAGTCCCGTAAGTTTAGAATCGGAATGTATTAATCCTGCTGACTATAAGGCCAGGCGCGCACATGCAACTAAACTGTTTGGTTTCGATTTTGAGCACAATGGGCTTATATGGGAGTGCGCGCCGGTTTATGTGCGCGGACTCTCATATAATACTATATTACTCAAAATCGAAACCAAACTGTTTAGTTGCATGTGCGCGCCTGGCCTAATGAAACAAGCGGGTTTGGTTCTTTTTAACACTTTACCATTGCCAGTTGTATATCTTGTTTTTTGCTGTTATTAATTATATTTAGTAATATAATATTTATTGTTATGTATTGTTCGAATTAACAAAATATTCCTTAGAAGTTGAATTTCTTCCAATTTGATAAGTTGTTTTCGTTTTATTTCTTTTTATATAAAACATCTAGCGTCACAGATGTGCGCTGCTATTTTATTCCGTTCATTTCAACCAAACTTTAAAGAGTTAGTATAGTTTGTTTATATTCTTACTTTTGCACCGCACTTTTTCAAAACATCGGCGGCATCGCGCCTGTACGTCGCGTGGTCACGTCCATTGCGTTTGTCTGAAACCAATAGCAGCTGACTTCAAAACAATTAAAACGTCAAACGAAAACAGGTAAATGTTTAGTGTGAACGATTTTGATTTTGAGTTTTGGTAAACTTTTTGGCGAAAACCCCGTTTTGGGTTCGGTGTGAAAAGGCTAAACAAAGCCTTGTTTACCCGTCACACTTTCAGAGTTAATTACAATATTGTATCTTGCTTGTTTAAACTGAGAATTTCTACGGATTGTAGGTTCCTAAAGTGGGTTGTTTAAATTATTATATACAATTAGATATATCCCAACGGTTGGCGCATTGAAAACACCAACAAAATTCCTTTTGATTCGCCAATGATTTGCACTGATCCTACTAATTAAGATGAGGAATGCTATTTCTGTTTAATTCGATTGAAGACGTTTTCAGAAAAAATCAAACGATGTATTCATTAGTGCAAATGTGCCGCATATCAGTTAGAAAATAAAGCAGCATTCCGACAATCTACGTTTATACTTGAGTACTCAGTACCTACAATGTTATGTGGTAGCACAAATTCTAGTTCTTTAACAGACTGTGGGGATTGTAATGATAAGGATTTTATGCAGGACACTTCAGGACCACCCATTCTCAATCACACAGTGCTCAAAGATTTAGTAAAGGATTTAGACTTATCCATCGAAAATCCAAAAAACTTCCTTGATATGATAAAATCCGCCGAATTTTGTGACGAATTAAAAACCATGCTGTACTTTTTCTGTAAATCAGGATGCAATATGTCATTAAAGCTGCATTAATATTCACCCTCATTTGAGGTTTTTTCTCCGAAAGTATGGCTGCATCGAGTGACGAACAAAAAAACTAAACGCTTCTGTCAATATCTTGTTGCAATTGAGAAGCGTTACCAGGGAAGATGGAAACCTTCTATGCTAGCAGACTACTGTTGGAGCCTAGTCAGGGATACCCCTGAATCCCAGTATAAAACGAAAGCCATCAGCCACTCCAAAAAAAACATCACTATTTCAGTCACATATTCATTAAAAATATCTATAAAAATTATTGATTTTGAGATACATAAATAATCTTTTTAAAAACGGTTGTATGACAAGTGCCGTTAATTTTTGAGCTTAAAAAAACATCTCAATTTCCCCTCAAAAACCTTATTCTTCAAGTTTGATGAAAATCGTTTCAGTGATTTAAAGACATATAGACAGGCATACAGAACTGCGGGACCCACTTTTTTCATGTTTTCTATTATACATATTATCGCAAGTAAAAAATTCCGAAAAGATTGTAAAAAAGTCAGGAAAAGATTCATTTTGGCATTAGAATGAGAATTTTTAGATGAATAATAATTATTAATTACGTTCACGGTCAATTGGGCGATCCAAAGTGGATCCCGGAAATTACACCAGACGATAAACAACGCCAGAATTTATTTTTGGAAAATTGGAAAAAAAATACCAGACAATTTTTTGGAAAATAAGCAACAAATAATATAAAGATTGCTAGAATATTTTTCCTAGGAAAAAAGACTAGAATTTAATTTGAAATTTTTACAGGCATAATTTCTGGGAGTCACCAAAAGTTCTAACTAAAATAAAAACTTTAAGTGAAAAATAATTAAATTTTAATCAGTAATGTAACTTTTGAAAAGTTCAGTTCCAGAATTGAAAAATATGACACATAATACTGGTACATCGACCAACAGTCTAAACCGCTGAAGCCATCTTCTTCAAACGAAAAAGTTGGTTTTGCAATTTCCGTCCGTTTGTCTGTTCATGTTCAGTTACAACTTAAACGGATAGATTAAAACGGGTAGATTGATTTTCTGAAAACTTAGTATAATAGCGTTTTTTATGGACGTTCCCATTTATAAGTATATAAAATTGGCATACCAATTTTTGTCTCAATAATTTTTAATTATAACATATATGCGGGAAGATCTTGTAAGCGTACACTCGGGCGTATACGTAACTTTTTTTTTCATTTTGAAAGTGTTTTGACAAATAAGTATTATGTTCACAAAATTTGAAGCAATATAAAACACTTTATAACTTCGCTCCTTTTTTTGTATTTTTAAAGTGCATTTTGGTGGTCTTAGGGTCGCGATATCCCTAAAAGATTGATGGCATGTAGTTTGCACTGGTACAAATGCCATGCTCACAAAGTTCGGAGCGGTATAAAACTCTTTAGGCAAAACGTTATCCAGCTCTCGGTCTATATGTAAGACCACACTTCTGGGGCTTTCAAAAAAGGTAAAATAATTTTTTTGTAAATGTTGCCATTTTTTTTAAATAATTTTGTTCCATTTCAAATATGTATTTTTTTTATAAATTGCACTAAAGCACCATTTTCGCGCTCGAATTCAATTAAACCGCGATATAATAAAATAAATTACTCTTCATAAGCTTTCATTTTACAAAACTTTCATCACTGTTGAGCAATATTAAAAGTGGGCCCAAACTCCATACAAAATTTGCCATGGCCCTTTAATTTTTGTCTGTTGTCTTTTTGTTAGGTATTTTACATCGATTTCAACGCTTGCTTTATAAATCTTACATACAAAATAGAAAAACACTGAAAAATTTAAATCATCGCGGTCGGTTGACCTTGACTTGTGTTCAAAAACAAAACAAAATCAAAATTGTTCAGATATAAAATCTTTATAATTCAAATTCTCTATAGGAGCAGTTATGTCCATTTAATTTTCATAAGAATTTATCCATAAGCTTTAAATCATATATTTTATTATTTGAATACCAAAATTAACCTAAATAAAATTAATTCTCTCTCAGTTTGAAGCTGTTTTCTCTTCGCTATAAGTTTCCGTAAAACAAGGTAAAGCTAAATGAGTGGCATTACTCTAGTTTTCCTCTTCTCTTTCAAATAAATTCTTTTTTTCATGCCCTATACACTATTAAAATATCTGCACATTATCATTAACATTTTTATGGTATGTGATTACACTCTTGATAACACAAATTTCATGTTTCTACTCGTAGCCCATTAAAAAATCATTATCAATTATAAAAGGACAGTTTATGGAAATGTCATCCCTATTTTTATCGTTGCAACGAAACCTTGCAATATGCAGATTTTATTATTTCAACATTTTTATTTAATACAAGGTTTGGCAAAAAAAAAAATCTAAATGATTTAAAGATTAATTAATGCTTCTCTAGACAGCGAAGAACTCTATTTATTTATAAACATTGTCTACTTTAGAAGCAGTATTCTTTTCAAATTCAGTTTCTTAACATCTTTAAGAATATAATGAAGAATAAAAACGTTGAAAAGTATTTTCAAGGGACAATTTATTATTTTCGTACAATCGGATTTGAATACGAGAAAAATAATAAAAATGAAATGATGAATCTTTATTTGATAGCAGGCATAATTAATTCAGCTATAATTATTTTTGGCCAAATTTTATATAATATTTTTCAAGAAGCTGACATACAACAACGAACTAGAAATTTAACCTACCTCAATTACTATTTGGTATCAAGTGCTAAATTAATCGCATTAATTTACTATCGCGAAACGGTGAACGAAGTGCTAAATGAATTTCGTAAATTATATCCAAGTAAAGAATTGGAAAGGGATTTAAATCTTCAGAAATTTCTGGAGCAATCTTTGATGATTGAGAAAATTCTGGTGTTGTTCTTTAAGGTTATAACATTATTTTACACTTGGTTTCCGCTTGTGTTATCGGTGGTGGATTTGAATGAAAGCGGAACTTTTGGTTTTAGGCTACCGTACATGTGTTGGTATGGATTTAATTTTGCAAAGTATAGCTATTGGTTTTATGGAGTGAAATATTTATTTCAAGCTCACGCGACCTACGTGTCAGCTATCACAATACTAAGCTTGGATTTATGTCTGTTTAGCTCAATGTTACAACTTTGTATGCATTTTGATGTAATCAATAAAAATATTGTCTTAACTGATCCTGCTGAAGATGAGGAGGCTTCAATAAGGTTAAAGGAGCAAATTGCTTATCATCAGAAATTGCTAAGGTGGAAATTTTGTATTTAATATTTTTTGTTAGTCCAGTTTGTACAACTCTGATGTAAAATTCTTTTGGTGTAATTGTAATTAACAGCTTGTCAAGAGCAACTTGCCATTTGCTATATTGTGACATATTAATTTTATATTTATATTTATATTTTACTTTATTTACAGACTTGCTGAAAAATTAAATGCTGTTTTTACACCTTCAGTAATTTTTAGTCTCCTTTCATCATCTTTAATCATTTGCTTTACGGGTTTTCAACTTCTTGGAGAATTATCATTTTTTATAATTATCAAAGCAATTTTTCTATTGTCCTATGAATTGAAACAGGTTGCCATCACTTGTTTTTTAGGAGACAAATTGATTGAAATTGTATGTGTTTTTGGTATTTAAAATTTATACTTATATATTTCTGACTTTAATCTGAAATAATTTTAGAGCCTTAAAATCAGTGATGCAGTTTACGAACATAAATGGTACAATGGCACCCCAAAATATCGACGACTTGTTTTGATGGTCTTAATGCGGTCGCAGCACAGTGTTGCTCTTCATATTGCTGGTATTTCGGATATATCACTTCAAACATTTCGAAAGGTATAATAATACAAATTTATATACATAGAAATGAATTAAAGACAATTTTTGATATTTTATTTTTAGGTTATGAGCATCTCCTACCAAATTTTTACTGTTCTTAGAAGTGGATAAGTACAGCATCTGATTTTTTCTAAAAAAAACTTGCTAAACAAGATTATTTAGTTAACTTTTTAGTTTCGAATATATTGCGAAGTAACAGAAGAAAAATGAAGTAGTAACAGTGAAATCATATCAGGTTTAAGGAAATTAGTAAGTCACATTCTGCTATCTTAGACAGCGAGTGAGATTAAAAATATACGAATGTATTAAAAAAATTAAAATATTTTAGATTTATAAGGCTTGCGTAGAGCAAATCTACATTGTTTTTAATAAACCTACCTATACAGTACAGAAAAGTACCAAAATCTATTTGTAGTTCAGTAACCTTGTCGTCTTATAGAAGGGCGTGTTTGCGTTAGCTCCGGTAGTTCTGATTTTTTGTTGAGTCGTTTATGATATTGGCCTCGTGAAAAACCCAAGTTTTCGAATTCGATCGCCGAACGCATCATGGTCAAAAATCCAAAAAATCGCGAAATTTTAACGCTTTTTTCAGTTATTGGCAATTTTAACCGCAAAGGACAAGTTTTTCGACTATGACTTATAGCTATCCGATTTCAAAGTAATTACATTTTTTTTTCAATTTGAGCCCAGAACTATCTGTGTAGACCCAACAGTTTTGAAAATACAGATATTCAAAATTTAGCAATAATAAACTCATAACAACAAGAAGTATAATTGTCAGTATAATAAAAAAAATGGTTCTTGGGACAAGATGCCTAAAAATACTAGAGCGTATAAGTTAGGTCAAGAGAAGAAAAAATCCTTTGGAGGGGGTACTTTATATCCCCCCCGTTTAATTGGGAGGGGCAATTTTCCAAAAAAAATTGACTTGAAATAGAAAAAGACTCCTAAAAATCCAACGACTATATTTGGAATAAAATCCTATATCTTTTTTCAAAGCCAGGAATTCATTCTCCAATTTTATTTTTAAATAAAGTTTTTTGAATTGCTAGTTTTTGAAAAATTCATTTCCAGACTTAATATTTTGAATAAAATAACTGTTTTTTTTTTAACTATATTTTTTATTAAAAATTTTCGTTATTGAGCACTTATTTTGTTTTCAAAATTCAATGCTATTATCAATTCTAGGTCAAATACCAAAAACAAGATGCTTAAATGACATAGTTTGTTCTGGGCTCAAATTGAAGAAAATTTAATTACTTTGAAATTGTATAGCCAAGTTATGACAGTAAAACTAGTCTTATGCGGTTAAAATTGCCAATATCTAAAAAAAGAGCGAACATTTCGCGGTTTTTTGGATTTTTGACCATGATGCGTTTGGCGCTCGAGTTCGAAAACTTGGGTTTTTCATGAGGCCAATATCGTAAACGACTCAGCAAAAAATCAACACTACCAGATCTAACGCAAGCGCTGCGATGTATAAAGTTACTGGGCTATTGATGATTTTAGAAATTTTCTACAACTCTATTAAAAACATAAGATATATATGTACACCTACACATATATGTATGTATGTATATGAATTAAAATTGTTAAATTAAACACTAGAGAATGTTGAATAAATGAAGCATTAATATTAAAATATTTGTTGTTCTATTTTTGTTAAATCTCCAACATTAAACCAAAAAACAAAAAAAAAAGAGGCAAGAATTTCTAAAGGGTTTATCGAATCACAATGTAATTAATTACATATAAATTATTAAATTTTCATTCAATAATCTATACTTGCGAGCAAACAAATGGAATAACCCTCTTGCTTCAGGCAAAGAAAATATTTGCTCGCAATGTAATTGTCATGCATGAATATTAATGGTATCATTAAAAAGCTGGAACCATAAGCTTTAAATAAAGGTTAAAAACATAACAATGACTTTGGGATTCACATAGCTGAAGCAGTACCAATTTCCTTAGGGAATTCGACTGTTCTCCACGCAGTGTTGCATCGAGCGTTATCATGCATTAATACGAAATCTTTGGCAATACATCCAGCATAGGAAACTACGCGATGTGATGCAGCAGAGTTACGGAGATGTACTGATCCGCAATTAAACATCCCCTTGACCCACAGTACACATATAGAAGGTAATATCTTCCGAGTTTTCATTTTTTTCAGTTCTGCGCATGTCTTGTATTTTGTTTTTGTAAATTGTGGACGAGCAGTGTTGCCGCTGGAAAAATTTGAAAGGTGTCCCAAAAAGGGTCCCAAGACAAAAAAAGGGTCCCATATAGAACAAATCCACAATAGATAGAATAGTAAATACTTAAAACATTATAATCATTATTCAAAATGTAAAAATAAAATAATTATATTCTGACAACAATAAAAAAAATTTGAAAAACTAAAAATACAATTGACTTTACAAACATAACAGTAAAACAAATCGGATTTGTGAAAAAAAATAAATAAACAAATAAAGATGAATAGCCTGTCTTGTAGGTACATTGTAGGTACCTAATATGCAATAAGTTCATTTTTTATATATTTTTTTGGAAACCAATTTTCATTTTTTTTTTTGGATTGAAAAAAATTATATAAGAGCTGACATCATCGAGACCCAAATCGTGATATTAAGCCTAATGATCATTTTATTATTTTGTTCCAGAATAGTAATACCAGAGATAGTGTTTGTACTTTGTGTTGTTCCTTTCTTCTGCTAAAATGGTAAAGATGGGAGTATTTTTCGAAGAAAAACGACAGTTCTCAGCATAAGACATTTTGTGCAATTGAATCATTTTTACGAAAAATAACAATTTTCATACCTTTTCGAACGAAAATCTTATTGAATAATGAAAAAAGTGGCCAATCGGGCAATTTTCAAAAAAGTGGTGGCCACGGGTCCCGGACGCAAAATAGTGGCCATTTGGCCACTTTAGTGGCCAAACGGCAACATTGGACGAGGGTCACTGTGATTCGGAAACACTTGTGTTTTGTTTTTGTAAATTCTGACAGGCAGGTCACTATAATTTTCGAAGATGAGCAATATATTACCTTCAATATGTGTACTGTGCCCTTGACCACCATCAGTCACTAAAACCAGCTCACGGAACAGCGTTGCCACTTAGAAAAAAATTTGCGCAGTAGATCAATAAAAAAAATGCAGTACATTGAAAATTCTCGATTCTCAAAAAACACTTTAGATCTCTCAATTGTATTGTTGACATTTTAAGCAAGAAAGAATTTATGTCCTCGAATAATTAAAACTTAAAATAAGATTAAAAAATTAATAAAAACAGTTCCAAAAGTCTCCATTTTCTTTTCCTATAAACTATTATTCAATTAGTGTACTACATATTTAATCTAATTTCCATTTTAAAAACAAACAATCACAAATCTTCAACAAAATAAATGTTTCACAACTGTCACTTTGGCAGTTTATTCGTTACCTCATCTCGCCTCAGCAAAAAACCTAGATCTACTTCAGGGCGAGTTCAGGGCGACCTATGTTTCAAACAGAGAAATTGATTGCCAGATTGAATTCCGGGTTTTCAAAAAACGCTTTGGGAAGACCACAGGGCGACTTCAAGGCTCAACGAAAACCCTTTATTTTTTTCCCCAGTACATTTTTTAAATCGAGTAAACTAAACCAAAATTTTGAACCATCTAAACAATCATAGTGTTTTAATAAAAGGTCTTTGTTCCTCAATAAAGATCTGCATTATATAATAAAGATCTGCAATTGGTAAATAAAAACGATATTAAAATATGTTAAATTGAAGGCATTATGTCATTTTAATTTTTTTGCTTGCAAACTTCTACCTAGAATTGTTTCATTTTTAATCATTAATTTTACTTAAAGGTAAATCATTTTCGTTTAAATATTCTTGAAACTCTATGCCAAAATACATATTTGATAGTGATTGATGCAAGGAAAAATCATTCAAGTCAATGTTGACATTTACTGAATTTAGTTTTATAAAAAAGTGCAGTAGATTTGATTTTGTGGCAGTAGATTTAGTTTTTGCGGAAAATGCAGTAGATCTACTGCAATTGCAGCAAAGTGGCACCGCTGTCACTGAAATGCCTGTCTGTTTCATATGAGACCCTCTCGCGTAAGTTACAATTTCGAAAAAAAAACAGCATTGTTCAAATCACTCCCCAGGTCGATCTCTTCCATGCAGATGCAGACTCATTCTACAAACATCCGAGAACATAACTCAAAACTCACCTCCATTGACCATTGCTCAGCTTCGCAATCGTAGTGCGCTAGAGAAAATCTTAGTTTACCTTATCGGTGATTTGCAATCAATTTCGATCGCACAAATTCTCCAGTTCTTGTGACATTTTGTAGATTTTTTAATACACAAGATTTGCTTAGAAGAAGTTGATGAGCCACAGCATGTTGACTGGGATTTATTGTCGCAGTAGCGTAACAACTTACTGCCTGAACAGAATGGTGACGGAGATGGAATCGAAGCTGGAGCTGGAATAGCTTTCAAAATATTGAATACAAAATACACACAAATTCAATGTGACGAACACAACGGAACGTAGCCACATACAGAGCTGCAGTCGCAGACGGAAGATTTCACCAACTTTTAACTTTTCACGTACGGCACTTTTGACGTTTCGAATTGTATGAAGAAAAAAAAAACAACTTTTTGGGTCGGAAAAAAATATTGTGGTTATTTGTATCGCGAAAAAAATTACTCATTGAAAGGAAAAGTATTGGAAACAAAAAATGTGAAGTCTGAGCTTGTGTACAAGAATATTGTTTTGTTTTTCTTCAAAATACTTTCAAAGCTGTACAGCTGCATTGTGGGCACGTAAAAAAAATAACGTACGACAATTTTTCTTTTTTCCAGTTCCGTCTGCAGCTCCAGTGCCAGCAGTGTATATTCTGTTCAGGCAGTTAAGCAACATCTGCAGGTGTAGTATCCATTTATTTCCAAGACAAGAAGGCCTAATAAATCGAGATTACATAAAACCATAATGGGCCCGTTAATTGCCTACTCGTGCTTCTTTTTTTAGTAGATATAAATTGTTATTTTCGTTATTATGGCGGATAACGCGAAAACTATCCAATGGATTTTTATGATTTTAACTTCAATTTAAAGTTTTGAGTTTAAGCTTTAAAACGTTACCATTAACACTTAGGTATAAATATTGTATCCATACAAAAGATTGTTATTTTTAAAATACGAAAGGAAGTGATTCCATTTTTTGTTCGCAAGTGTATAGTCTTTCGATAGAACTATTTAAATAATTTTAAAATGGACCGCACCACCAAACTTCGTTCATTTAAGCACTAACAGTATGAATATGGAAGGGATTTTAAAACCTTACAATGCCTGAAATAAATTTCGGTGCAATATATTCCTGCCAATCATTAATTGCGATTACGGTTTAATACTCTTCTTTTATTTATTAAAAACCAGTGCATGCATCAAGGTTTCAAAATCTTGACAAGCAGAAACGAAGGAAAGTTATTATCCAACCGCAAGCGTAATCACGGCCTGAGACGCTCGCCACCTGCTCCGAGTAACTACTTTTTTTTTAAGATAACACTTCCGATATCTCCAATTTTGAGGTAAATATCATTAAATAGTAATTGGTAGTAAGGATACGTATTTACATACATACATGTTGGGTACCTGCTCTATTTTGCAAAGCAGCCTTTTGATTATTAGGTTTCGATTATTAATTAATTAATATTATATGTATGTGAAATTATGTCAAAAATAATCTATTTATTTAAGGGCTTCGTCTTGTCTGGCCAGGAACCAGTATACTTTTAAAATTGCAGTAATCAGCGCCTTTCTCAGAAACCAAAAAATGAAGAATAAGAAGGTCGAGCAGTTTTTTAATGGAACAATTTATTACTTTCGTTTAATTGGATTTGAATACGATAACAAAGATAAAAGAATGCAATTCTATTTGATTGCTGGGCTCATTAATTCAGCTATAATTATTACAGGCCAAATATTATTTAATATTTTTGGAGAAGTCGACCTACAAACAAGAACTGAAAATTTAAGCTTTTTAAGCTATTTTCTAGTATCATCTGCTAAATTAACTTCATTGCTTTACTATCGAAAAAATGTCTATGAAATATTCAATGAATTTCGTCAAATATATCCAACTGAAGAATGTGTGAAAAAATTTCATCTTCAAAAATACCTAAATCAATCTTTGATGATTGAAAGAGTTCTTGCTGGATTCTTCAAGATTACCACATTCGCTTATATTTGGACTTCATTTTTTGTGTCTGTAATTGATTTAGTCAGGAGTGGAACATTTACTTATAGGCTATTATTGATGTTGTGGTTTTTTATTGATATTCCTGTGAAAAACGTTTTTGTTTATGCTGTAAAGTATTTACTACAAGCTCACGCGTGCACTGTATCAGCGACAATAATTTTAAGTGTGGATTTATGTCTATTTAGTTCAATTTTGCAAGTTTGTATGCATTTTGATATTCTTAAGCAAAATATTCTCTTGATTGATCCTGCTGAAAACGAGCCTATTCCTAAACTGAAGGAACTAATTGCTTATCACCAAAGACTTTTAAGGTAAGCAAATTATAAAATTGTTTTGCTTTTTTTTATATACTGCCAGAATGGGAAAGTTAAATGTTTGAATTTTATTCGAAAATGGAATCGTTTTTATGCTTTCAAGGACAGGTTTTGTATTCGTATGAAAAATCAAATCAATATCATCAAACTTGAAATAACGATGGTGGGGGACACAAAACAATCGGTTTCCTCAATTCTGTCTGTTTGTCTCTACCCCAACTGGCAGCTGAAACTGCTGAAAACTTGGTCTCAATGAGTCCTCAAAGAGTTGGAATCTTGAAGAATGTTTCTGATATTATTTGAAGTACTCTGGATGCAGCCCCCAAAGGGCAAAGTATCTCCACCAGTTGGCATTTGATCCAATAACTTATGAACCCACAATTGTACACATATTTAGAGCACGAAAACTGCCTTCCAAAAATCTTGCTCAATTTATACCTAAAAGAATCTTGATTTACCTTTAGATTCCTTTATGTATTTTTCTTCATAAATTAATTCTTTATAGGAAATTCTATTGTGGAAAACCTAAAATATTCCAAAGCTTAAGAGAATATACTAAGCATATTGTTTTTAAAGGGCCACCCATTTTTTAGCGTGATTTTCGATTTAAAAAAAAAAAGTTGTGCGGTATTGTGACCAACTTTTGCTACTTGTTTTTTTCTAATTCGCAAATTTGCAAATTAAACTTGTGATGTTTTGTGCTCAGTTTATGCTGCAAAGTTTTAATTGAGATAAAAAAAAATTGCATATTTGCAGCTTTTTATTTTGCGAAGCTTGAAGTTAGCACCGCCATTCATATGCGAATACTTTTTTTTATCTCATCGGCATTTTTGGCAGCACAAAACAGTACAAATTTAATTTTTTTGAAAATCGTAATTTTGAAAAAAATATTCACCCCGTAAAGTTTGCGAATTTGAAAAAAAAAAAATATTTATGGAACAAACAGCACAAGTTGAGCACAATACAGCATAACTTCACGAACCGCACATTAGAAAACTGTTCAATTGATGGTTTTTTTCTCAAAAAAAATTGATATTTTATCGGCTTTTGTCTTAACACCACAGAACTTACTATTCAGTTCATTACACATTCTGTTATTTTGTTTTTAGCATTCCTCAATCTCAATGAATTCGCACTAGATACAAAAAAAAGCTTTGTGGTATTAAATCAATTTTTAACTAACTCTTAGGGCCACTTGCATGAAAGTTTTCTGACAGCATTAAACTCTAATTTATTAGTAATTGAGCCCTATTTCACTGTTTGAATCAAATCACATTGTTTTGTTATCAAATGTAAGCATGTGCATGTTATGAAGTTATCCATCCCTTAAACGCCAAATTTAGGAAGTTAATATTATCCGCTCGCTGTCACCATGTCACAGACCATTACACATTTTTGTTAATACGAATTGCAAATTGACAGACGTGTTAGTCTTATCTTTCTGTTGTTTTTCGTTTATTGATAACGGGTGTGAAAATATTCTTATCAACAAGTAAAAGATTTAACGTTGGTTTATCTTAACATGGATAGTTATTTCCAGTTTGATGTATTTATCTATTTGTTTCGTGCAAGTGACCCTTATTTAACTTTAAACTTATCAGATTATTTTATTTAATTATTTTTGATATATTTGCAGGCTTGCTGAGAAGATAAATAATGTTTTTACACCTTCAGTATTATTCAGTCTCCTATCGTCATCTTTAATTATTTGCTTTACGGGTTTTCAATTGCTTGGTGATTTGTCCTTATTCATTGTTTTCAAGGCATTGTGTTTATTAGCTTATGAATTGAAACAAGTTGCTATCACATGCTATTTGGGTGACAGATTAATTGATATTGTATATTATTTGTCAATTTAGGGATGGAATCAGCTAGTGATTTGTGATAGTCAAATGTAACATACACATATGTAATTAAAATTATGAATATTGTGAAAAGTGTGACCATCGTAATTTATTATTCAAAGTTTGAAAAAAAAAATCAAATAAAAAGCGACGTTTTTCAATTGTTTTTGACATAATTTATAATAAATCCCCCTTTAAATTGTTGCTTTTGTTTAGATTGAGTGTTGAAAAATAATGAAAATTTCACCTCTTGTGCACGTGGGAATAAAAGTTTTCGCAAAAATCCTATACTTAGAAGAGTTTCTTTTATTATGACTTTCGCGAGTTTAAAATTAATAAAAAATTATGTTGTAGACATAGAGGCACATTAAAGTCTACTACGTGCTAAATTTAAATAAAGAATTCCTTGTTTTATTTTTATTTTTTAACTTAAGAGATTATTTCAGATTTTTCACAACAAAAACCGTTTAACACAATCACGCTTGCTGATTCCGTCCCTATTTAATACATAATTTGTTGTTAAATTTGATTTATGATTTCACAAATTTTAGAGCCTACAAATCAGTGATGCAATCTACGAACATAAATGGTATAACGGCACACCCAAATACAGACGATATGTTTTGATGGTCCTATTACGATCTCAACACAGCGTTGCTCTTAATATAGCTGGTATTTCGGATATATCACTTCAAACTTTTCGACAGGTATTTATGTAAAATTTTAAAATGTATGTAAATGTTTAATTTAATAAATTAATTTGCAGGTTATGAGTAATTCTTATCAAATATTTACTCTTCTTAAAACTGGATAAATATAATCGATTGGCAAATAACAAGGTCACACCTTCAAATTTGTGTGGTATAAAGATTTCAGAGTAATATAAGGACCCCATTTATTGCTACTTTACTGCTTTGTTATTCAAAGGAATAATATATATAATATATACAAAGGAATAAGGCCGAATTATTCATATTCTCAAAAACTAGAACTAGAAAACATTTTTAAATAAGAATTTTAAAGTTTGACCACGACTTGATAAAAGTATTGAATATTAAAAATAAAAATTATAAAAAATCAATTTTAAAAATGTCTGTTCTCATTTTTAGGTCCGATCCTTTACATTGTGCATGAAACTCAGAGACTATAAAATTTTGTAAATAAAAAAAAAATGAAATTCTGTACAAGTATTGAAACGCAAATGAACACAAAGTTGCAGTACTTCTTGTTAACTTCCCATTGGAAATTATTGTAATCGGTCCGATTTGTGAAATTGAAAATTTTGACATTTTTATCGACATTTCGAGGTTTTTGGAGATTACATTGTTTTTAGAGAGGTTTTTGGAGTCGGATTACATTGTTTTTAGAGAGATGTCTGTGTACGTACATACGTTCGTACGTTCGGAAGCTTTTTTTCCCTGACGATATCTCGAGAACGGATGAAGATATCGACTTCAAATAAATTTTATTTTACAGATAATAAGGTAATAACATGCAGAAAGGATTTTCAGAAGAATTCAATAAGCGTTTTTTTATGACAGTAATTTAAAAAAAGTTTTAAAATGGCTTGTTTCTCGAATACAGGGTGTCCCGAAACTCAACGTCAAGCGGGCACCGGGTGATAGGGCAGGTTGTGCCCGTTCTGCAAAAAGTATGAAAAAATAATCCATCTCGCTTGGTTTAGTAGTTATAGCAATATTAAGAAAAATAATGAAAATCGATACCCTAGCTCACATTTTTATATACAGTGGTCACAAATTTTAAAATTTTGCGGTGTTTTCTTTTTTTGTGTAATCCTTAATAACCGTGCTATCGATCACAATCACAAATCCAAGAATAAATATTGTCAGTTTCGTATGAAAAATAAAGTTTGACTGAGTCATTGTTAAAAAAAATTTTGTAAGCTAACTTTGACACTTCATATTTAAAAAAAAATGTACTACACTGCCCTCGGCAAGTTGTTAAAAAAATTGGCCCGTTTTATCAAGATTTCAAAATGGTACAACACTTGCTACTTATTTACTCATAAAAAATATGATTGCTTTTTTATTTGAAAAAGGACCTCAGTTCACTTCACTTTTACGTAAATAATGTTTTTTTGTGCTCAAATGTCGGTTCTACCGAGATGTATGTAAGATAAACAGAAGCACTTGAATAAGACACTGTTTGCAGTAAATTAGAGTGAGACAGATCAACATTACACACGGTACGCTACGATCTACGTTCTGTGGGCTACGTGGACTACGTTCCTGCTTTTACAAAAAGCAACTTCTCGTAATCCTGCGCCATTGTGTTTCCCTGGACTCGATTAGTGTTGTGAAAATTATTATTATCTTGATAAAACGGGGCAATTTTTTAAACAACTTGCCGAGGGTAGTGTATTACATTTTTTTTAAAATATGATGTGGCAAAGTTAGCTTACAAAATTTTTTTTAACAAGGACTCAGTCAAACTTTATTTTTCATACAAAACTGACAATATTTATTCTTGGATTTGTGATTGCGATCGATAGCACGGTTATTAAGGATTACACAAAAAAAGAAAACACCGCAAAATTTTAAAATTTGTGATCACTGTATCTAAAAATGTGAGCTAGGGTATCGATTTTCATTATTTTTCTTAATATTGCTATAACTACTAAACCAAGCGAGATGGATTATTTTTTCATACTTTTCGCAGAACGGGCACAACCTGCCCTATCACCCGGTGCCCGCTTGAAGTTGAGTTTCGGGACACCCTGTATATCTAGAACAAATAATGCTATCGACTTCGGCCGGATTTCATTATATGCATAATGTCGTTGTGAAAAATTGGTAATACTTAAAAAAAAACTATCAACCCACAGTTTTTTTTTTATTAAAAAACATTGAAAATTGTTAAAAAAAATATCTAATATCTTGAGAACACACAAAGATATTAACTCGGGTTAATTTTAAAATACACAAAGTTATAGTTGAAAATCGATAGATTTTGTAAAAAATTCAATTAACGGTTTTTTCTAGGCCGAAAAACTGCAAAAAAAACTGCTTAAATTTAAAAAAAAATATTTTTTGGCTCGCAGAAACAACCAACATTTTAAGTCCGAAATAATATAATCTACACACAATACCGCATAATTAGTAATTGAGAAGGTTTGTAAAAAAATTCGACTGACGGTTTTTTTCTAGGCCAAACAAAATGCAAAAGAAACTGCTAACAATTGTTGAAATTTTTCGTGTCGCATATGTTAAGATCAAACAGCCTTCCCTTAATTGCACAACTGATAAGTTTTTCGAAGATTTTTAATTGGTAATTTTCTTATAAAAAATAACATCGGGTGTCGAGTTTCAAAGGAAACCAATGGGAAGTTATCAGTGTGGGTGAAACCCAGCCTCTTTTCTCATTGTGAATGACGCACACTCTCACACTGAAAATTTGTTTAATTGTTAATTTCAGTCCAAAGAAATTTATTAGAAAGAAAATCACAGATAGGGGAAATGTCTAATTTCCTTGAGAGCGTTCAATTTTGACATTGGCATAGCATAATGAAATTCACAAAAATTCAGATTAAAGTAACGTGCATTTTTTTGTCAAAATTTTAAGTTAAAAAATTATTTCTTTTAAAACTAAAAAAACAGATTTAAAAATATGAATGAATACATTTCTGGCTTTTAAAAATAAACAGAATAATATTGGAATTATTGGCGTTATTTTTTTAAATTATTTTTTATTTTAACTAAACTTTTTTTAGTAAATTTCCCCTCTCCTCTAAGATTTCCCTTAGCTTAGACCCGAATATCTTAATTCTTTCTTGTTTCTGCTCAGCTGCAGCTTAAATGGATAGAAACTTTTTTTTTAGGACCACAAAAAACGGTACATACCTACAACACAATACACTGATTTAAAAGAAAAATAAAGTTAATCATAGATAACAGTACCTATAAACTATTTTTGGATCAAAAAAAAGTCCGGGTCACTTTTCTCGAAATCTGTTCAACTGATTTACTTACTTTTTTATACAAGGAAAAAATATTTTATTATTAAAAGTGAAACAGAAGTTAGATGTTTATTTTATAAATTATATGTTATTGATAATATATTTAAAAAATATATAATTAATTATACTGGAAACAAAATCTATAAGACAACTCACAAAAAATAAACTTTTATAGCAATATTTTAAATAAAAATAATGTTTTTTTTTTTAATTAAATTTGCTACACGTACATATAATGAAGTGCAATTTTATTTGTCATCGCTGCATAATCTTGAATTTTAATACTCCAATTGTGGATTTTTCAAAAATTCATAATTTTCAATTATGCTATTTTTCAAATAACTAAAAACTCCTAGTTTATCGGCTATAAATTTAAATACCAAAATATGAAAACCATAATAGAAAAACAAAACAAAATAATGTAAAATTTCTAATCGTTTGTACTTCTTCTTGGCATCTTCGGCATCATCAAGTGATTCAAGTCCAATGTAAACTTTCAAGCCACTCAAATAGTTATACAAAAATGCTGACCAACTATATCGTCTAACGTCACTTGGAAAGAAATCTCTATCTTCGGGTGTCATTTTTTGAATAACACGCTTCATGTTGGTAGTATCGAATCGCCAGTTAACTTTCATAAAGAATGACAAGGCAACCATAAAACGCTGTACTTTTCGATAAATCGGCATTACTCTGGAAGTAAAAACAAAAAACAGAATTATTAATTAAATCAAAGCCCTGAATTATTACTTATGTAAATCAGAACCCTGGATAATTTATTCAGGGTTAAGCAATTCATTCATTTGACTTTAAACATTTAGAATGTAGGCCAAGTTTAACATTCTTATTAAAACTGGGAAATGGGCCAATAGATTGTATAAATTTGCAAATTTTAAACTTGCAAACTAAAGTTTCGCAGAATTGTGTTTTTTTAATATTTTTATTTTTTTTTAATTTGACACAAAATCAGGATTTAAATTACCGCAATGGCAAGAATATTTTATTTTAGAACTCAGCTAAATACTAACCTCAAAGGTTTGTTACCAATCTTCAGTGCAAGATCTGTGATGAGCCCTGGTATAACATGGTACCAGATTGTAAGGTATGTAAACATAAATTGGTTAGTAACAATGTTGTGTGTGTGCTTCCACAGGACCCTCTTTGCCGGGTATTGCTTGAATAGATTACCCATACTTTCAGCTATGGTACCTGTAATTAAAAAAATTCTATTAAAAATGATTCAAAATAGCTTTTAACAGTGGCGGCGGCGTGTTTCGTTCTGGCGATTAAACCTAGTACGCAGATTGGGAAAAGACAAATTTTATCTCTACAATTCTAATCTCTACAAAAACGTTGGAAAAATCGCGCAAAATTATTGTTTTTTCTTCTTTTTTTTCTTTTTGTAAAATTATCGATAAATAATAGTTTATCGAGTTTATCGTGCAAAATTATTGATCTGTCAAAATTTTTCCCGCAAAATAATGCTTCGAACATTATTGTTCCTGGCAGAATTTAGTGGAGACTTCACCCTACAGCGGGTACAAACGTCACAATTTTGCGCGTGAACTGCGTGCTGTCTGGAAAAAAACTGAAGACAAATTTGTCCTGGGAAAAATTTTGTATGAAAAGAAATTTTTTTTCCTGAACTGCGTACTTAGGCTTTAAAATTCTTTTTTAAGAGAGAACAACTGCGAAGAGATCCCGTCACGCTGACGCCTCGTTTTCTAGTCGCATTGTGAAATAGCCTTCAATTGGACTCATCAGTTAACTAGTAAGGTAAGGTAGAAATGAGGAGTTTTGGTAAATTAAAAGAGGCCTACATTTATTATTTTGTCATCATGCAAGTTAAGAAAAATGAGATCTCGAAGACCTCATCAATTTTAGTTAAAAATGTACATGAACAGAATTCATCAGACCAGTATTCATATACCTTCAGTATTTTAACGTATGTATATGCGACACAAAGAAATGTGGACTGAGGAGATAAAACGTGCGGGAAATAGAAGGCTGTTTCACAATGCGACGAGAAAACGAGACGTCAGTGTGACGAGATCTCTTTGCAGTTTATCTCTCTTAAAATAGAATTTTAAACAGTGAAATATACATAATCAAGCATTTCTCGTCGTCTTGTCACGTCGTAAAGTTAAAAAAATTGAAAAAAAGACGCAACGTGACGACGAGAAATACTTTATTATGTATTATTTCGTTGTTTGAAACTCGTTTTAAAGAGAGAACAACTGTGAAGAGATCTCGTCACGCTGACGTCTCGTTTTCTCGTCGCATTGTGAAACAGCCTAGACAGAATCAGAACTAGTATTTGGAGATGTTGTACGTTAAAAAAATTGAGGTTTAAGATCCGTCTCAGCATAATTTCTCACATCAGTTTTGCTATCAAAATACTAAGAAAAGAAATTTTGGATTCGCTTGGTCAGTTCTTGACGGAGCGAAATCTGAAGCAGATCTCAACTTCCTAAACATGCTTATCAGATTTTGAAAATTTTATAATCATCCAGCTTTTACATGTACCTAAATAAAATTTTAGAAATTTTGCTACGTTAATTTGGCACACCAGAAAAACTATTTTTCTGCATGCAAAAACCTTCAAACTTGTTTCTTATAAATTGATTTGAAAATTTCAATATCTGCTGAAATCTAGAATATTTCAGCTGTCTTGGCTAAATAATATTCGACACCGCATTATTGACAACTTCATTGGATGTATGCAGTTAAGCAAATGCCAAACATTTCTGTTGTACGTTTCAGTCAAATTAAGGCCGTAAGTAATACGAAATATTGGTGATTTTTTGTGAATTTGCATTTCCATTTCTACTTTTTCCAGTTCCAACATTTCTGAAAGAATGTTATCCTCAAGTTTGAAAATTTAACGGTCTTTGATGTTCTGTACAAAAAATAAAGGCCATAGGCATGTTCTGAAAAAAGGTAAATTAAATGGAAAGGGTTTTTTATACAAATTTCTCAGTTTTGTTATCAAAAAAATAATCAGATTCACTAGTTCACTTCTTGATGCAAAAAAATCACAGAAATCTTATTTTCCTGAACATGCATTATTGCGAAAAAGTAAAAATTAAACTTACTCCAAGAAACTGGTCGATCAGTTGAAGTACAAACTTGATAAATTTCAGGATCCTTTTCCACTGGAGTATTCAATTTCTTATTCTCCTCATGCTCCTCGTGTGTCACCCACAAAGCAGCTAAAGTTGAATTAATAACAAAATCCGCACATACAACATCTCCTATATTATCTTCTTGAATTGGAAGCAATCTCAACACTCCAAGTCCACAAGCTACTAATATGCCATTAAGTCCATAAATATTATTGCACCATGCCGGCACTGGATCCTCGTGCGTGGAAATGACTATAGATGGCCTGATGATACAAATAGGAAACTTCATGCCATAACGTCGCACGAGCTCTTCGGTGAGTGATTTTGTGTAGGTATAGGTATTAGGCCAGGGTTTGATAATTCGTTCTGTTATCACTTCTAATTCTTCGCTAGATTTATTGTTATATTGTTCGCCTAGTCTAATCATTATTTCTGGATCTATTGGAGAATCATAAAATTTCTCCTCAACGTAGGTTCTTACACAATGACTGAATGCGGTTGAAATAAATGTGAAAACCTATTTTAGAAATAAATTTATTTATGTACTTTTGTATATGTATGTCAAACAATTTGATAATCCATTTACTTGAATTTTCTTCATTTTGGATGTAAGTTCAAGAATTTCACGAGTTCCACGCAGATTAACCATCAAAAGTGTTTTTAATTTTTCATCAAATCGAACATCAGCAGCTGCATGAATAACAATCTCAACATTTTCAATCAGTTCTTTTTCATCGGATTCTGAAATGCCCATATTTAATTTGCCCATGTCGCCTTCGATAATTGAAATTCTTTTCAAATAATCCGGATCATGAATGAATAGTTTCATAAAATGCTTTGAATAAAAATTAATTTAAAATTTATTAAGGTTTATTTAAAAAAAAAAAAATGAATAAAATGCACCGTTCCAGTGAATGTATTTTTAAGACGTTCTTCCGCACTTTTTCCTTTTTTTGGTCGTCCCAATAGGTATATATGTTTGGTATCGCATCTATTTAAAAAAAAAAATAATTCAATACTTTAATATTAATAACAATGGGACAGACAGGGTAAATATTTTAGTTTAATTTGATTCATTTATGCATATGCGATAGATCGAGAGCCCACAGCAAATTTTGGGTGTGAATGATAGCAAAAATTCACTTGTGTTTAGGGGATCTTTGCTTTCTATATGCAAATATGCAAGTTTTGCATGCCGTAGGCATTGGCAGATAATGCTGCACTGAAAATGCGTTTTTTTTTCGAAAGCCCAGATAAGACGTATAGGACTTGAAACATTATATTTAATAAAAGTGCTGAGTACCCTGCCTAGAGAAAAATAATGGTATCCAAGACCTCTTATGCAAGACGCATCACTGAAAAAATGCAAAAAAATTATGTTATAAATAATTGTGATAGCAAAATAATTCGTGTTCCCAACGATAGAGTGGTCCCTTCTCATTACCAAAATGAGGTTCCAAGACTCATGGTGTGCATGTAGAAAGTTTTTCACAATAAAATTGAATTAAAGCTCAGCACCACTGAAAAGGAGACTGATAATAGGCATCTCGGCACCTCAACAAGTTGACTGCCACCGTACAAAAAAAAAGCATCATCGGAGTGCCAAGTGTATTTTTTTATGTTAATGTATGTTTTGTTGTGTGTTTATCAGTGTCCAATAGTTTTTTTTAGTAAAAGTTTTAGGTTTTTTTTGTGTTTTAGGAGCATGAGCAGCGATGGGTCATGCTTCCAAAAAAGTAACACACTAAATTTTATTATTTATTTATTTTTTCCAATGTATAATAAGAATTTGGAGTTTAACTAAAATTAATTTTTCTATAAAATCCTTTTCTTTGATATTATTTTAGAATTCTTACTTTTTTTTATTCAAATAAAAATGCTTATAACTTCTACAATTTTGCCGATATCGAGTTATTTATTTCAATGGATCAAAGAGCGAACTTTTAACTACATGACCATTAAGAAAAAATTACGTTTTCTCAGCAAGCCACCGAAAAAATTCGCTTCTGAGAACATATAGTACTTGACCCACCGGTGGTAAATGTGGCCTCCTGAGAAAAAATTTCCTGACCCACCGGTGGGTCAGTTGGCAGTCAACGTGTTAAAATAGCGAAACGAATTAAAAACACATAAAATTAATTCGTAAACATTTGGTAGCAACACCTTTAAGTTGTTGTTCAAAAATTCAATGAAATTGACGGAAAAAAAATGTGCTAAGTCTTCTACTTGGCTGATTTATTTCAGTAGTATATAGAATTTGTATTATTAAAAAAAAAAAATCTTCGTATGGAAAAAAGAATGGTCAAGTCTAATAAACTGACATTAGTATGAATATAGTACAATAAATAATAATAATGTAAAATATTGTTTTTCAAAATTCTGCAAATTTTTATCAACTTTTGAGAATTCTTTTTTGCTGAAAAAGTGATTAAAGTACCTCCATTGGATCTCCTATTAGATTTAATGAAAAATTCCATGACAAAGTCAGAAAACCGCGGAAACATCTTGAAATTTTTTACGAAAAAATTACATACAAAAAAATTGTTTGGGACGTAGCCTTTCTAGATTAACTTGAATAAAAATTCGAATTCCACTCTAGAGAATCATATAAACATGATCTGTACCAAATTTGAAAATAAGCGGTAAAACCATTTAGGCTCTAGTTTAAATTACAGTGTTACCACACACGCACAGACGAGACGTTCAGATGCCACTACCGACGAACGTTATGACGAAACCCATATTTTTTTGGACTTATCCATCATCGATATCAAAGCTTATCCTAAAAACCAAGTAAAAGATGATAACATTGCCTTTAACTTGGTTTTAACAAGTTTCCCGCTAAAACCAATAGTTTCGGAGATATTTGGTCAAGGTGCCGTGACTTAAGGCCAAGTGACATAAGGCCCAATTTGGGTGTTTGGCCTTATGTCACTTTTCAATAGCGACACAAGGCCAAATTTTAAGAGTTGGCCTTATGTCACTTTTGAAAAGTGACGTAAGGCCAATTGGGCCTTATGTCACTTTGAACTGTTTTCTTTAAAACCGAAACTATATTGAATAAAATCGGCATGTTGCCACTTACATGTATATGTATATATTACTGTAAAAAGCCGAAATAGGGAAATTCTAGAATTTACCGGTAAATGCTAGAGCACTCAGCATTACGGCGTATAAATAGAGAGGTATGTATGGGGGGGCATGCTGCCCCCCTGCAACCCCCCTGCTTGGCCCACTATAGGAATTGGGGTAGGTGCGAGGTTGGGTGTATGCAAAGTTTCTTTTGCAGAATTTACCGGTAAATCCTACCTCACTGTTTATACATAGGATACATTCAAAGTTTCTTTAAATTCAGATTTTTAAAATACAAAAAAAATTTTGCATACACCCAACCTCGCACCTACCCCAATTCCTATAGTGGGCCAAGCAGGGGGGTTGCAGGGGGGCAGCATGCCCCCCCATACATACCTCACCTTTTATACGCCGTAATGCTGAGTGCTCTAGAATTTACCGGTAAATTCTAGAATTTCATTATTTCGGCTTTTTACAGTAATATATACATATACGTGGCGACATGCCGAATTTATTCAAAATAGTTTCCTTTTGAAAGATGTCCGAAACCTCTTTTACTTTGGGAATATTATATAATTATATTTGGCCTTATGTCTCAAAGAAAATTGGCCTTATGTCACTTTACAAAAGCGACATAAGGCCAAATATGTAAATTTGGTCTTATGTCGCTTTTGTAAAGTGACATAAGGCCAAACACCCAAATTTGGCCTTATGTCACTTGGCCTTAAGTCACGGCACCTTTGGTCAATTCTTGTTTTTTTTAAATGGCGGGTTTAAATTTCTTTTTAACAGGTCAAATTACTACAGTATTCCCCGCTTAACTGCACTGACCATTTTGTCAGATTTTCGATCAATTATCCGAGTGGTTCAATTAACCGTATAAAAACTATTCTACTTAGGTTTAAACGAAATTTTCGAACGCATTTTTTTCGATCAACCAAGCGGGAAAATCAATTAGCCGAGATGCAATTAATCGGGGAATACTGTATATTATAAAGAGAAAATTAAAACTTGAACCGTTTGGATTGGACTTGAAGAATTTGATCGTTTGACTACTGACAAAAAGAATTTATAGAGTGTATATTTAGTTCCTTCACGCATAAAGAGACAGTTTTCACCATGAAAAGTGAAGAAAAAATGTTTTTGGTATTTGTTCAGAACCTTCAATTATTTCCATATGAAGTTTTTTTTGTTTTTTTAATCAACCAAGAAGAAGAAGACATCAATTTAATAAGACTTGAATATTATTGATTCAAAATAGCGTTTAGGGCCAGTTGTACAAAAATTTGATCCGTGGTTCAGAAATTTTAACTCACCAATTTTTGTGGATTAACTGTGGTTCAACGATGGTTCAGGCATGTAATTGGCTATTAGCGCATATACGTAAACCTTGAACCACCGTTGAACCTCAGTTAATTCGCCAAAATCAGCGAGTTTAAATTGCTGAACCACGGGTTAAATTTTGAACCACGTTTGTACAACTGCGGCCCTTAGTTCATTAAAATTTGGTGTTTTGTTATTTCCGATTTATCTAAGCTCAGAGCACGTTTTGTTCCTTACCTCAATAATTTTTCAACATACAACTGCCCCAAGAATCCTGTTCCACCAGTCAGAAATACTGATTTGTCTTTAAAAAATAATTTCATCGGGGTCATTTTATTTGTATCGTCATCCATTTTGTCAATTGTATTTGATTCACTTTCTGGAGCTAAAAACTCCATTTTACCAAAAAATTTGTATTTGCTTTTTTTTAAAAAGAAAAAAATAGTTTTTCACAAATTTGCACGATACTTTGCACGATACTTTGCACCGAATATTTTTTTTTTTATTAAAATCCGTCAATGTTTTATGATGTCTCTACGATTTGGTATATGTTTTATGATGTCTCTACGATTTGGTATATGAAATACAACTGACGTGTTTTTCAAAATCCAAGCTATAACAACGACATTCAATTAGGTTAAAAGTTAATGAATACTATGGGTAGGTATAGTTAGTATTTTAATTGTAATGCGTTCTTTAGACATGATTTCGTATGCATACATATGTACATATAATGTACGCAATACATACTGTATAGTGCTGTGCTGAGGTGTTTATATGAATAAGTAAACAAATTTACATCTGATTACATCAAATAAGTTTATTGATCTTATTGGCTTTTTATTTTCAAAATAAGGTAATTTATATTTTCGACTTAGGAGCTTAGGACTTAATAAAAAAATACACACCCTGTATACATATTATTTGAATTTCTATTACAAAAATTATACAAAAACTGTCTTCCCTGTTACAAAATTCATTTTCGTTGATTCTGAATTTCCTGCAAACGTCAGAGTGAAATTAACAAAAAACAAAAACAAAAAAGAATGTAAGAAAAAAAAAAATGGCAGCTAATCTGGAATGCAGAAAAAATAAAATTCTGTTTAAAGGTGCGGATAGTGAAAACATTTGATTGTGCAATTAAATTAATATTTATTTGAATATATTAGTTGGCTATCAACTAAAAAATAATAATATTAACAATTTACAGCTCAAAACATTATTTTAGTATTTGTAAAAATGCCTACTGACTGCTGTGTAATAGGTTGCAAAAATTATGCTTCTAAAGAATCACTTCCTATCTTCGATTTTCCTTATTAAAACTCAACCCAATATGTTAATAATGTATTCTTCAATCATACATGATCAACAAACAAATCAAACGTAAAAAAAGCTCTATACAGTGAAAGCTCCCTTAGCCGGACAGCGACGACGGTCGGAACACTTCTGCCCGTCTAAGGGAGTTGTCCGTCTAAGAGAAAAAATAGTTATATAAGGAAATGTATAGTATATAGTGGCATCATGAACAATTTTTGCACCTACAAGCCATGAAGTTCATTCAAACTAAAAATGAACATGAAGACACAAGATACAAAAACAGACCACAGCTGCAGAAATAAAATCCGTTATACATTTTATCACAGACAGTGATGCGGTGACATCGCATCTATTGTCGCTGTGAACCAGGGAGGACATTTTTAATACAAAAAAAAAATACATGTAAAAGTTTTTCACATTTATATCCCACTAAAAACAGTTTTTGTCCGCCTAAGGGAATTAAATTTAACAAATCACGGCTTATATTCTTGTCCGTGTAAAGTTAAGTAATTGAAAGGGTTTTTTTGTGATAACACACTTTCAGTAAAGGCTGCAAAGCTTTCGCACCATCATAAACTTGAGTGAGCTATACCATAAAATCTTCCTTAAGGCTGATTTCCAATGGCGCGTTTGCGTTAGAGACGCTTACGTATACGTTTACAAGCTTTACGAACGCGTCGACATGACAGACGACTTGAAGAGAACCTGAAAATCAAAATGAACCAACATAAATATAATTTCGAATTCCTTTCAACAAACTATTCCATTATTTTTTAAACAAAATTGATTTTTTTCATTCAATAAAAGAAATTTGTCCAAAAAAAACGATTTTTTCTTCTAAATAAATCGATTTTTTTGTTGAAAGGAATTCAAACATTAGTTTAACTGTCAAAACGCATGCTGAAGTTGATTTTTTTCAACTTTAACGTTGAGGTAGCTTATGTTACGTTGGTTTGTGTACATGCTAATAGGTGCCAAAATCGTAACATAATACCCAACGCGTCATTGTAAACAATTTGCTTAAATTGCTATGTGTGAGCTTTCGCGTTGAAAGAAAAATCTGTCAAAGCGACGCCCAACGCGGCATTGGAAATCAGCCTTTAGTTTTTGAGAAATTAAAAAAGTGAAGGTTAATTTTTTTATTGCTTGTTTGTTTTGTTATATTTATGACTGTGAAGTACCAAATGTAAACGCCAAAAATTAATTATAATTATTATATTATTATTATTAATATTAATAATCTTGAGTAAGAGAGAAATAAAAGACCAGTTCACTTCTAACTTTCATTCTGAGTACCCCTTTTTCGGGTTTTTTGAGAACCTTATTTATTTATATATTTTTTTTTATTTCTCAAAAATCAAAGAAGAGTTCTATCTAACTTTAAATATTTCACTTAAAATCAATAAAGGCTTTGAATATTTAACAAAAAAAAATAGTTACACGGAAAATTTAATAAAAATCGACTTAGGAAAATAATATTTTTTTGTCAAATATTTCTACTTTAAAATTTAATTTCTCAATTTTCTCATTTAGACAAGACTTTTACAAATACAAACAAGTAATAAAGTATAACAAAACACTCATTCATCACATCATTGTATGTGCTTTCTTTAATTTTTAATATTTTTGTTTCAATTTTTCAAAAACTGCCCCCACCAAGCCAAAGGGGGAGGGGGGAGATACAATTTTTCTTCCATACATTTTTTTCTTAGAATAATCCTAGGACTCATCCCTAAAGTTTTGTGCACGTATTAGGGGACACCCTGTATAACAGAACTTAAAATTTAAAAAAAAGTACGCATACGCCACAGTGCACCATTTCTTCATAGATTCAGCTTCTTGAAAGTTGATAATTATTTTGATCAGGAAAATATTCAAAAATACTACGACATGCATATTTATATTTTTAAATGCTTAAATACACATCTCTATATATGTATAGAAATGGATCGTGGTTTGTTCGGATGCTTTAAACTTGAAAACGACTGGACCAAATTGGATACTTCTCTCTACGGGTTTGTTTGTAATTGCTACGCGAAGGTTTAGAAAAAAAAATAAAAGTCTTAAAATTCTCAAGATGTGGCTTTGTAGGCGTACATTTCGTTTTTAATGGATTCCGAAACCACTAACCCGATTTAAGGAAATCTTACGCGGATGTCCAAGAATGTCCATGTGCTTGTTTGGTCATCGCCGCCGTTCGGTCTAGTAGTTTACCAACCAAATGCAGCAGCGCATGCATTTTCGTACTAATTTTAGAAAACATGTTCATATTTTGATCTAAATTAAAAAAAAAATCTTAGATGGATGTCCGAGAGTGTTCCTGTGTATCGGTATATCGGCCTAGTAGTCTGCAAACTAGGTGCAGCAACGCATGCATTTTCCGACAAATTTCAGAAAACACGGATCGATTTTGCTCAAAACTCAAGCAAAACTTACGTGCAAGTCCGAGAGTGCTCCTGATCTTGTTTGGTCAAAATTGGCTTAGCAATTCATCAACAATGCAGCAGCGCATGTATTTTCGAACTAATTTCAAAAAAAAAACTTCTGATTTTGCTAAAAATCTAAGAGAATCTTAGGTAGTAGTCCAAGAGTGTTCCTACACGTTGTTTGTTCAAAACAGGTCTTACAGTTTGCCAATAAGTTGCAGGAATGCATATCAATTTTGGGACTAATTTCAGAAACCATGGGCCGAATTTGAAAATTCTTTTTTCTTTGAAATATTATACTTAGAAAATGGCTTTAAAGATACATAATTTTTAAAAGTTAGTTATTTATAAATTAAATTATAAATTAACGCCATTTATGCAAGCATGAATTACACCTGCAACACATACGCCACCAACTTAATATTTTGAGGGCAATATAACGTTCGCCGGGCTCCGCTAGTCCTTTATAAATAGTTTTTTTTTTTTTTGGAAATTCACAAAAAAAAATATTTTTTTGGTTTGAAAATATTTTAAAATTCGAAAATTGAAAAGGAGACAATATATGAGACAGAGCCTCAAGAGAATGTAAGCATAGGCACACAGCAAAGAATAAGTAACAACAAGACAAGATAGTACTTCTATAGACAAAAAAAAAACTCTTCTCCTTGCATATAATTATAGTTAATTAAAATTAACATTTTTTTAATTCAAATATGCATGCGACCATTTTTAAAGAATGGAATAACACATAACTCATCTTTGGAGTGATCCCAGGTGTAAGTTACATCAATATTATTCTGATTTAAAACCCTAGCTCTCAGAAGTCGCTTTAAAACAGCCGCTGTTGCATTATTGAATTTATTTCCATAAATTTTGAGGATTTTAAGCTCACATGGTTTCTTCAAATTACTTAGTAATTCGTACATTACATCATATCCAATTTGGTTGTGCGAAATATCCAGTGACTCAAGGTTAGTATACGAAATAAATCTTGCTATTGTAATTCCACCTCTTGAACCCAGATTATTTGCGCTCAAATTAAGTTCCCGTAGATTCTTATTTTTCGTGAGAGCTGCAAACAACAAATCAGTTCCATGTGAGGTTAAATTGTTTGACTGTAGATCCAAATGTACTAATTTCGAACTTATCGATTCCAAATATTCCGAAATTGACTCCAAAGCGTGTCCATTTATATAAGATTGACGCAAACTGAGAGCGGTTAATTTATTTTGCCACAAAAGCTGTGCAATCAAGTTGATATATTTGCTGCTATCGAAAATACTCACATGAGTCATAGGACAAGGTCGACTTATATCGACACTTCGAATACTTCTAGACTTGTGTATTCCATCGGCTAGGATTGGAAAAGTATTTTCATTTATACAGCAATTCTCAACATTCAAGCTTTCCAAAATATCAGATTGAATCAAAATACATCGAAGAATAACCAAGTGCTCTGAAGTGAGTTCATTATGGCTTAAGTCCAAATTTTTAATTTTACTAGAGGCGATATTATTTCGAAGCTCCAAAAGAATACTCACAGAAAGGGAAACATTTTTTAATTGAACAACTTCAGCGTTTTCCAAGCTTTTGACAAGTCGTCCTATCAAAATGACATTCTTGAAATCGGGTATCACTAAGTTGCAGATTTTAACACTTTTTGGTTTTCGCTTTTCAAGGTAATCGATAAGAACTAACCAGTCTTGTTCTGTCAAAGCCCGTTTCATTCGCTGTTCAAAAAAAACTTTATTGATTTGAAAATTGATGTATGGTCGTTTATCGTATTCCCGCTGCCAACAATCAAGAAGTAAAAAGTTGAGCGATTTGTTAGTCAAACTTTTGTGCATATCAAAGTCACATTCTGCATCCACACATTTTGGTAATTCATCATCACATATCATTTTTTTTAAAAACTTAGTTTGACAGCTTTTTCAAAAAAAATTGAATACAGAACGATTTTTACGGTTCGTTCCTTTACTTTGAATTTCTGTGATTTTCTGTAAATTTTAGTACAATTTTATATTTTTTTATATGGACTTTAATGAACTTTGAGCTGAAATTCACACAGTAAATGCCAAGTAAACCACAGAGATTTCAAAGCAAAGGAACAAACCTATTCCATAATCTAAATTATCTTAGTTCTTGTTATGGTTCTAAGCTCAAATTGAAGCAAATTGAAATGGAAGTTATATAAGGTGCGTTTTATTGGCAATTTTATAGCAGCGCAGTAAAATAAAATAACAAAACCAAAAGTGCCGATAAATAAGCCAGTAAATTAGTGAACATAAAAGTGGACAAAGAGTGAACCTTGAATGTCGGTAACGTAGTTTGTTTTTCACTCACAAAAAGATAAGAACACAGCCAAATAAATAGAGTGGACATAAAAGTGTATATAGCGTTTTATTGAACTTGTATTGCTGCGCTAGCTTTGAATTACGAATGAAACGCACCTATAGTTGAGAATTACGAATGAAACGCACCTATAGTTGAGAAACTATGTATATAATTCTACCGAAGCCTGCCTAGATGAGAGCGGGAATATGGTGGTAGACACACAGTCGGTGCTGAGGATCTGGAAACATATCTTTTCTAGACTGCTAAACGGCGAAGATGGCCAAAATTCCGCTGTTAGACAGAAAACTCCATTTAACCTGGACGATGATGGTCAAAATTTCCGTCCACCCGACCTAAATGAAGTGCAGTTAGCGATAGCCAAGCTTAAAGCGTACAAGGCTGCTGGTGCAGATGGCCTGACAGCCGAGCTATTCAAAGCAGGGGGAGATGACTTGGTAGGGAGTATACACCAGCTTATCTCCAAAATTTGGTCGGAAGAAAGTATGCCCGATGAATGGAACCTCGGTATAGTGTGCCCTATCCACAAGAAAGGAGATGCTCTGACCTGTGCCAACTACAGAGATATAAGTCTCCTCAACGTCGCATACAATATCTTGTCATCTGTACTGTGTGATTGCTTAAAACCGTTTGTCAACGATCTGATCGGCCCCTATCAGTGTGGTTTTAGGCCCGGAAAATCAACCGTCGATCAAATTTTCACACTCCGAAAGATTTTGGAAAAAAACCGGGAGTTTCAAATCGGTACACACCACCTTTTTATCGATTTTAAAGTCGCATATGATAGCGTAGACAGAGACGAGCTATACAGAGCCATGGCTGTAGCTCGTCTGTACTGTATATAAATATTAGCATTTCTTAAGTTATACCATTTTTTCAAATATCCAATACCAAATTTGAATACCCCTCTCATCGATGAAAACAAATTTCGAAGAATCAATAATTCAAAAGCTTATAGTCGTTAAAAAGGCATTTTAAATATTCTTTGATCACTTAAAAGTATGCAACATCTGAAAACTTTTTCATTTTGATTTCTTCGTCAAGTAGTTTTCAGTGCGCCAAAATACAAACTGTACTGTGAAAGGCCTGACCTAAAATCGTTATGCGAGTAATTAATTTTTCAGAAATTTTGCTAAGAAATTGTCTTCAAATATAATTCGCCTGTGAGCGATTCCCAGGGCAAGCAAGTTCGAGAGAAAAGCCAGCACAGTTAATGAGAGTCAGTTGGGTATATTAAAAGGTAAATTAGAAGGTTAATAAAGCACCAGGCATAGAGTCTGCAATCTACCAGTTATGCTGTGATTACACCAGGTAATATTAAACCTGTGATCCACCAGTATATTTTAGAATACTGCAATATACCAGGTTTAAATAAAACCTGCGATTTACCGATCTACTATGGCACAAAGCACCTGCGAAGCAAGAAGAACACCATAGCACCAAACCAAAACCGAAGACCAGAAACCGTGCCGAAGGCCAGAGACCGAACCGAGGACCAGAAACTCCGCAACCACAACCCGAGAAAAGCTTTGTTAGACTTTATGTATTTGCGAATTATTAAATAAAAGAAAATACCTAATTTTATAAACTAAAGTTTCGAGTACATTCTTCAGTTTGAAACCTTGGGCATTAGCTAAGTATCTACCCCGGCTGGGAAATCCCAAAGAACTGTTACATATTGGCCAATTTGGGATTTTCAAGCCGGGGAAAATACTCAGCAGATGTCCAAGGTTTCAAACTAAAGAAAATATTTTCTTTTATTTTAAAATTCACAAGCAAGTACATAAAGTCTAACGAAGCTTGTCTCGGGTTTTGTTTGCGGTTGCGGAGTTTCGGTTTCTGGATAACAACGAACGTGTTGTTTTGTTTGACAACCACGTCTTGTTATTGTTGTTTTCGTTCGTCGCGCCGAACATTCGCGTTAGTTTGGGAGAGCCTTAACTACTATAAATTGGCATTTCTGTTTGTTTATCAGATTGTGCAGTATTTTATTACCATTGCTGGCTGAACAGAATGGTGACGCAGACGGAGACGGAGCCGGAGCTGGAATAGCTGTCAAAATATTGAATACACGCAAATTCAATTTGAAGGATCCGTTTTGTTGAACATTGTTTTAAAATTTTGTTTGGAAACAAATTTTTTGTTCGCTGCCGATTTAAAACTTTTTAATCATCAGTTTGGAAGAAAAACCGCACAACTCAACAAATCTCAGTTCTCAAAATGGGCAACAGAAAATTAAATAAAAATTTGAATTTCCATTAATCTGTTACCTACAATATCATAGACCGCACAATAGCTCTTTCAGTTCCTAATATTGTAGTAGAATTAGGAATTTTTCCAACACATATTTTTATTTATTTCTTCACAAAATTGCATTTGTAAGCTCAAAAATTTCATTTGTTGGAGTTTTGTCGTTTTTCTCCCAAACCGACAAAAATAAAATGCACGACTAGGTCGCACGAACTTACTTTTGTAGTAAAAGTTTCTTCGAATTTTAAAGATTCCATTTAATAAATTATTGAAGAATGCATATTTGAATATGGAAAAAAAAAAACATGAAATACGTTCTTTAAATTGATAAAACAAGTTCTTAAAATTTTTTAATCACATAATGAAGAACGTCATCTCAATTCTTGAAAAAATGTGAATTTATGCAGAAAAAGAATTTAAAAATCGTTTTAGCGGTTTTCTTAGAAAATAATTCTTTATATATAAAATTTTTTCAAAATTTTAAGAAAAAAGATTTGGTAGGTATGCCATTTTTAAGAATATAATAATATACAACTAAAATCATAATTTAAAAAAAATTCATCAACCCGTTTTCAAAAAAATGATTTAAAAAAAAATTGACCTTTTTTTAAAAATCCAAAAAATATTTTTCTTTAAATATATGTTTGCAATATTATATATCAAGATCAAGTTAGCGGTTACGAGCAAGTTGAAAATAAAAAAAAAAACGGTTCTATAAACGTTACCGTTAATAACGGTTTTTGGTATTTTTTGTTTTCACCAAAATGTAGACGATACCAGCACTAGTACACATAAAAAATTAAAAAAAAATCGTTAGAGCCATTTTTTAAGATAAATTACTTTTTTCAAAACGGTTGTATGGCAAGTACCGTTATTTCTATTTCACCCAAAAATCTTATGATCCAAGTTTGAAGAAAATCGCTTCATTGGTTTAGGCTGCAGGCCGTGGACAGACATACAGACACACAGACACAGACGGAATTGCGGGACCCACTGTTTTTGTGTTCTTTTGTATCTTAATGTCAAGTTTGATTGTTATCTCGAGTTCGATATTTTGCACGAATCCTAAACTGCCCTATAGTACCTATGTATGTATATCGCAAGTAAAAATCGAAGTTTTACTTGTAGATTTTTGAATCTCCACATTTCGAAGTTTTACTATAAGATATGTATGTAAAATGTACAATATAAACACCCCAAACAAAATTATTTACAAGATTGTTACAGTCGTATTTATAAACGTTGCCTAATTTTAAACACTCGTTCAAGTTTTAATTAAATATTTTGAATTGTTGCTAAAGCGATCTTACTTTTTATTTAACTGTAGGCAACGTAATCGATTGTCAAAACCTTGACATATGTAATATTTTCGTCAAAACATGTTTCGAAATACTTAAGGAACAGTCAAAAATCTAATAAATACGACAAATTATAGAGTTTACTGTGTGCTGCTTTATTTTTGTTTATCTTATATTAGCACTGAAAAGTCCTCACATGTCCTGCAAGGTCGTATATAGTAATTTTATTTTCATATAAGAAAAAACAGCGTAGTAGATAGTAATTTAATTATTTATGAATTCAAAGAAATAATATGTTTACGAGTAGGTATACCTACTGCCACTTCGTCGAAACCCAAATATCGAATATTCCTCGAATTGAATATGCGCAATGACCACAACACATATTCCTTTGTCTAGCCTCATCTTATGGCCATTGAACTATTGAAATGTCCCCACAGATAATTTATTTAACACAGATCGTTTGTCAATCAAGGCCTCACTCCAACCAAATCGAAGCAGTGAAAAAAAAAAGGTTCAGAGCTTCTCCTGTGTGAAATGTCTAAAATTCTAGACAAGATTCAGATTAATTTCAATTTCACATTTCAGACTAAATATATTCCATGTCTGTGTTTCAGATTTCATTTAGATATATGTACATACATATTATACCTATCTACTTCTAAATACATAATATATGTAAGATTATGCACAAAATTGTGTACCTACTGTCTTGGATTTATAATCATCGTCTAGCCTAGACGTCTGGAATGCGACTTCGGGCAAATTCAACACAAATATTCTAATTTTCAACTCTGCATATAATGGTTTGCTGAGAAATGTTTTTGTTTTGAAAAATAATTTTTGGTAGAAACCATTTGATTGAAAAGAAAAAAAAAATTGAGATCGCTGACTATTTTGTCAGAGACAGTATGACAAACATGATTTCATTATTTATGTACATATGTACATACCATACCATATGTAATGTATGTATGCAGAATAATCATCAGAGTCGCGACGTTACTTCATTATCATTTCCAATTGGGTGTTGTGAGTCTTCCGAAAAGTTTTTTATACGAATTTGTTTATTTGAGGCTAGTATGTGCTACATTTTTAGATTTGGCTAGACTGTTGGTTCTTCTCGTAATTATTTCAGAAAACATTATTAAATTTAATAAAACAGTTTCATGCAATAGTTGTTTAGCTGCTACTAGTAGTTAAGTGTGTTTGTTTCACATTCATACTGTTCCAAAAAGATTTTGCAGAAATAGGTATACTAGATTAAAAAAATCTGGAAATCTTGTTTATTTCGATGAGATTTGGTGGTTTTTGCTCGAAATTGAGTTCCATTTCACCCGAAGAAACTGGGTTTCCAGTTATTTCCGGGGTGATATGGTCAGAAAGTGGTATATTAGGGTTAAACAAAATTTCCCCGGGCAACGATTTCAGGAGTTTTTTTGGCATTCTTCTTCACTTTACGTATGTACCTACCTATGCGTTCTACTACGGTACTTTAAAAGGAAAGTACAGAAAACCTCCTTTGATTTTGTTTAATCGTGTGAAACTTTCAAGAGATTTTTAAGGAAATTTAAAGAAATCGCCAAAAAAAATCTCCAGAATCTTGTTTCTACGTGTAAACTTACTTTGACCATATTCTACGAACAAACCCCCTTCCATTTATCGCTGAAACCCTTTCTCTCTATATAACATGAATTATTACTCTTTCTGTTTTCTTATCATATCTTCTGAAAAATTGGCCATGTTAATTTTATGTATTTTCAATTAATTTTTGTTTCAAGTTATTTTTATTTGCGACTAGCTGACCCGGCAGACGTTGTCCTGCCTATAAACGATTTATTGGTTCAATTATAAACGATTTATGTATTGGGAAACACACAAACTGGATCACAAATTTATTTATTTCTCACAGTTGGCTTTATTTGCACAATAAAATTGACAGAAGAAAAATTTTCACAAATATTATTTGAAATAATGAAGAAAAACTCATAAAAAAAAATTGGAATGATGGCGGCATTTGTTTGATTTTTAATTTTATTGAGTTTTTTCTGTAAATCTCAGCAGTGGTACCAACCTATAAAATTAAAATATTGCTAGGGAAGTGTTCAAAAAATGGATTTCGAAATCCAAATCTAGAAGCAGACCTGGATCTTGTGTTGTTTTTGTATTACTTGTATTTATGTTTCCAAATCCAATCCGGATCAGATCTGGGGGAAAATAAAATACAGCTAATAATAATGATAATTTAATCTGTACAAAATATTTCAATATTTATTCTAATGCCTTTTATTAAATAATGTTTTTGGTTATGCAGTTTTTGGGATACACAAACAACGCTGATGGTCTGCCAACATGTGAACAGGGGCCATAAAATTGGCCGTGTGAAAAACGCGGATGTTGCAAAAGCAAGCCGAATCGGAAATTAAAGACGTTTGAAGTTGAATGGTAAAACATTCGAGATCATATGGGAATTCGTGGTTGCTTCGATGACTTTGTTCATGAGCGTTTTTGCCGCTAGTCTGGTGCCATTGCAATGTCGTGGGTGATTTATCTCGCCTCCGATATGTAGGAAACAACCTGGCCCGGAATCGCATTTTGAATGGCCACCAAATTAAGATCGTTGACGTTTTTGTGCTGTGAAATTGCATACAACGTCAGGCAAGGTTATATACTTCCGGTAGAAACATCTGCATTTTGATCGCATGTTGCAAGAGAACACACATGTTTAAAGTCAGTTGGAGTGTCTTGACGTGCCGCAACAGATAAGAAGATTTCAGGTAAGTATGCGATGATGTCGTCAGCAGCTGTTTATCGCGGAATGACAGGAAATGCTTGGTGAAAATCACCGGCCAGCAATATAAGTGTACCACCGAATAGGCGCTGATTTCCACGTAGATCTTGCAGTGTTCGATTCAAGACTTCCACTGATTTTTAATAAATAATCTAATTGTTTTGCTATGGACATTTTGCAAACCAACCAAAGTTAAATTAGTTTCTATGGATCAAGAAGAGAAATAACAAAAATAAAAGAAAAATATTTTTGTTGTTGTTTGAATTTGATTCTATACAGTCCACTAAGACTGTATAGAATCAAATTCAAATACAATTCAATATAGTTTTAATGGACCTTTTAGCAAACAGCATAGCAACCAAATAAACAAACTGTTGAAATAAACGTTTGGCATAGAAAAACCTATTTAGAAGTTAAATTTTTAAAAATTTATGAGCTAAGAAACTTCCACAAAAAACACCAAACATAGTGCAAAAAAAACTAAGCAAATCAACCGGGTGGTAATTAAAGATACTGCGGGTATATTTTTATTTTATTTTTTTTTATTTTTTTTTATGAATTTATCAATATTACATTACTAATACATATGATTAAAAAAAATTAAATAAGAGTTAACAATTATTCATACCTACTACACTAAATTTTAATGCTGCGATTCTACACTATTCTTTTATATATTTTTCCTTATAAAAAAAATTGCAATAAAATCTGTACATTTGTTGATTATATAAGTAGTATAATATTAATAAATATTTAATATAATATAATTTTATTAAAAATAAAAAAAAAATATACCCGCAGCAACAATAAAACAAAAAATGTAAAAAAACGAAAAATCACTTTTTTTCATCGTTGTTTTTAAGTGGGTAGAAAAATTTTATAAAATGTAAAAATATTTTTTTTTTAAATTTTACTATGTTCCTAAAATTTTTACCAAGTTTCATTTTATTCATCAACAATTACTATTTTGCGGTTTTTTTTGTAAGACTAAAAATCTACCTGTAATTTGTATGGGAAATTTCAAGTGCTCGGTGGCACGTGTTAACGTTAACCGATTTCAATGAAATTTTGCACAGAATTTTTTTAAGTCAGCCTCATGACTTGTAGGGGGGTAAAGTAATTTTTCTTATAAAGTAAGGAGTTAGGACACAGGAAAGAACTCTCAATTGTTAGGTTTTTTCATCAAAGTTAGGATTTGTTATTATTATTTTTTTTTTTTTTGTTACGAATTCTTACATGATAAAATAACTTTTTAAAATACACAAATGATTCATAATTAAAAGTTGTTGCACTTTATTTAGTTAAGAGTTTATCTCATCAATTTTAGGAATTATTTAATTTTGCAAATAATGCAATATTAGTGAACTGTTTTTTTTTTGTTTTTTTTTTTTTTAATTTTTATTTTTGCCGCTGCACTGCAAAAAAATTTGAATGGCGTTTCGCTCGAAATCTTTAAAGAAATCATTTGGATGTTTCAATTACAATCAACTTATATAATATAATATTATATGTCATACAAATGAACCTACTAAATTTTTCCTCCCCAGAGAGGACTCACAATCACACAGCCTTATTTATTAACTCGTTTTAGAAGAGGTATAACAAAAATAAAAGAAAATTATTTTTGTTGTTGCTTAGTGGAATGTATTGAATTATATTCGAATGGAAGATTTTTTGCGACCTTTAGTCCAATGCCTTTCGCCCAGGCACGACAGTTGGGCTCATCAGTTAGATGCTGTCGTACCTTTCTAAGACGTTATATTTTGGTCGATGAATACCGACTTTTAATAAAATCTAAGTGCAGCGCATATGCATTGCAAATTGTATTATTCTAAGGGGAACATTGTTACATTCTTGCACCTAGAAAAAATGTTGTTGTATATGCCCGTGGTCTGGCTAATGTACGAAGAAGAGGAATAACAACTGATGAGCCCAACTGTTGTACCTGGGCGAAACGCATTGGATTAAAGTTCGCAAAAAATCTTCCATTTAACTCGTTTTAGCGACCGATTAATGTTACTCCGACTTTACAACACCTCTAATCCTGAAAAACTTAGTTATAAAGAAATACATGAGGAATAGAGGCGGATTAAGCTAACTGGTACATAGGAGGAATAATGCTGGAGTAAGGCAGTTTTAGTATTTAAATGTCATTTTGACATAACATCGTGTGAAATTTACAAAAAGAAGTGTAAACCAAATTATTTGCTTACATGCCTTTTGGGAACTATCCCAGTTTTCAGACCGTTTTCTTTAATTTTGCTTATACATTTTTAAGGCAATTATTTAGACAAAATACAACCAATAATAGTTACTTAAAATGAATAATTGTGGAAATCAGCTGGCGTTTGTTAACCCAGCGGTTTTTTTGGCAATTTTTGAGACAATAAATTGGTTCCCTTATTGTCATTGCCTAGAATATTGCCAATGTAGACGCTTTAGCAATGGCTATATTGCCCGAAAGATGAAAGGCAAGTACTTATTTCCATCAATGAGGCAATACATTTTGACATTTTGTCTTATAAAAAATGGTTTCTCCACGATTTTAAATAATTTCTCCTTAATTTTGAAACAAATAGTAAAAATATGAATAGGAGTAACCACAAATTAGTGAACTAAAATAGTATATGTATTATAAAAAACAGTATATTTAAGCAGTTGCTGTCGCCATCGACATTTTTTGACGTACATTTTTTGTACGTACATTTTTTGACAACTGGAAATTCCAGGCCATGAAATGCCCCACCCAAATAATAAATTGCCATTGCCTCAAATATTGCCAATGGAGCCATAAAGTTTCATTTATAGGTAATAATCAGAGTTTTTGATTGGTCATTTTTCTGATAATATACTTGACAGAAGGAGGCTGTAGAAAATATTTTAAATAAATAAAAAAATTTGTTTGACGTGGCCGTGGCCGTGGCGTAAAGACAAAGTAAGTGCTTTGACTCAATTTAACTATTCCGAGGTTAAAACGAGTATCAGTTTAATATCTAATAAAAAAGGCTTACAATGTTTACCGACATTTTCTTATTATCGTTTGCTGCGTAGGACTTTTATGTATCTTTTATTCTTCAGAATTGTTTCCTAAATACTTATAGGGCTTAAGCCGGCTTATTTCATTTTCGGATATGAAGCTGTTTTATCTTCATTTAGAACTTATTTTACTGTACAAGACTGGGAGTTAATGCATTTATTGTTATAGGAATTTCTTCATAGTTCTTTACGAGTTCTTTTGCGAGTACACTATGTACATAGCGTTTTTTAATTTATATGATAAACAAATTATTTCATAAATCACTTATGTATATTAAAAGGAACTTTTAATCAAAATTTATTGCAGACATTTATGTAACCCTAGACCAGTAGTATTGCTAAAAATTGAAGGTAATTTACTGTCTGCGTCCTTGACAAACAAACAATAATACTATTTTTCTATTAGTAATTTGCGTCGTTCAGTTTTAAGATATGTGGGTATCAAAAAATAAAAAAAACAAATCTGCAAAACTATTGTCAAAAAACCAAAACAAACCAATTATCTCAATTGAAATAGAGAATAGTAATAATACCAAAAGACCAAATTGAGTTGTTGTTCAAAACAAAAACATCTTCGAGTCGTATCGCGTCGCTTTAAATTCCCAAAACTAGTTGGGTATTCCCGTTTAATTTTAGACATTTCCTGGTAATTTATTTATTATGTATGTATGTATGTATGTATTTTCTTTCTCTATTTCTTAATCAAAATCAATTCAAAAATTCAAACCAGAACAAACCAAATATGCAAATCTTCTAATACAAAACCCCTAAAGCTAGTCATTTTCTCAAAGTTCCCGCGATACTTAATAAATTCATTCTACCGAAAAGGGAGACACACTCATAGCACACGGTCCGCAGTGTAGAATTATTGAGTTAAACAACAAACAAAAAAACAACCAACAACCAAAATAATGATGCACTGAAGTGGACAACCAGACTCCCTATTTTATATGCGGAAATCCATAGGCGAGACTTCAAGGACATCACTTCTAATCATTTCATCAGAGACATAAAAACAAACACTTTCGGTGTCTGGACCAAATTTGAATTCGCTAAAAAAAAGGCACTCTACTCTACGTCGAAGCATCTCCAAAGCAAAAAGATAAACAAAGAATTTAATCACATGCACTCAAATATAACAAAAAAAAAAAAACACCTCTTAGTTCCATAAGATAATCCCCTGTATCTTTTAGAACTAGGTATACAAGTCACTATACATATAACTACCTACACGCAAATTTCGATAGACCATATAGAAGATCGGGATGCGAGGGCTATGGGATTTGCCCCAGTTAATGTTGCATCTACACATTATATGCAGAAATATATACGTGTGTACCTACATATAAATGTCTAGCCTCTGCCAAAATCGCTGCCCATGCTAATCAACTATTTTGGAAGACGCAGAAGATGATATTACGAAAGAGGGTAAAATAAATAAAAGACTTAGGGGTAGACATACATTATTGGATTGGATACAGAGGAGTCTGAGTAGTGAGTGATGCATACATTATTTCAAGATGATTAGGAAGATTGCATTAAATTAGAATTTGAGATTGAGTTTGACACGTGAATCTAATAAGTGGGTCTACACTTAAAGCTGTCACTCATATCATCAATTTATTAGTGCAGTATTAGAACAAAATTTCTAAATAGAAAAAGTATTTAGGAAAAAAACTGGAAAAAAGTATTCGTAGGTAGGTAGGTACATAAATACATATATTTATTTATTTAAATAAGAAATTAAAGAATAAATTTAAAATCATTCCAATTGTATAGTTAAAATATATATTTTTTTATGAATTTAGTATCCAGGGTTAGGCACCAGCAAGACGTTTAAATTTAATGCTTGGAAATCCATGTTTAAACTGTACCTAGATTATGACACAAAGGAAATGACATTTAAATGCAAGTTATATGCCGGTTGTGCTTTTTCAGGATTCGTACTTAAAATATACTCTCATATTGGCCCTAACGTAGTAGCCGTAGCCTGATGGTTAGTGCGATGGACTGTCATGCCGGAGGTCTAAGGTTCGAGCCCCAGCCTCCGCCACCTATTTATTTAAAAAGAAAAAACGGCTACTGCCTCTTGCGAGGAATTGACAAATCCTCCAAGAGTATCTCCTGTCACAGAAAAGTGCCGCTCATTAGCCGTTCGGATTCGGCAATAAACTGTAGGTCCCCTCCATTCCTGCAGACACGCACACAGGAATGGTTGAGAGTTGTAAGTCACTAGGCCCAAGTTCTTCATGAGCTGTTGTGCCATAAAATTTATTTTATTTATTGGCCCTAACAGAATAATTAAACGAAAAAATAGACATAGATTAGCTATTTAGACACGTTTACAGAAAACTTGCTTTCGTCCAATTTATGATTGAAAAAAAAATAAATTAAATAATATCTCGATTTCGATTGGCAGGTTTATTCATTGGAAGTTATTGTAATTGATCCGACTTGTCGAATCGAAATTTTTGAAATTTTTTTTTATTTTTGTATAAATACTTTATTCTTATCGAAAAGACAAATCGTATAGAAAAATGACACGGTCTGCTTTTCCTTGTGCAGTTTTGCTACTCAACATTCAACGAGCGAAATTGATAATTGTAGCAGATTATTTGGAGAATACTCCACTCTTACATAGAACAGCAATCTTTAGGAAACTGTCAATGTCGAAAATGACAACCATTGGCCGCGTTCGGGGGGCAAGCCAAACCTATCCGGATAGGTTTGTGTTGTTGTAATCCCATAGGAAAATTCAGCTGATGAACCAAACAGCTGTTGTCAAAAACAAATCTAAAGCTATCCTAAAATTTTCGGGATACTAAACTATCCTATGCGCAATTTGAGGAACAGCTGATTACAGCTGACTTTTGGTTTTCGGGTGACGCTTGAGTAGTTGTTTGTTTTTATTGTTTGTTTTTGGCTTTTAAACATAAAAATACATTTACAAATTGTTGCAAAAATAAACAAAATGAAGATATCTGTCAATTGGAAGGACACAACATACGATTTTGAAGACACAGCAGAGATCTGGGAAAAAATAATTTTTGGTACTTACTTGAACTTTTTTCAGCTGTTTTGATTTTTGATAGGTAACCTATCCGGTTCGTTCGAAAACATATCCGATACTTAAGTATCTCAGATAGCCTTTCTGTGTACCCCCCGAACGCGGCCATTATTTTGTGGCAACTGACAGATAAACGATTTCAAAACGAAAATGAAAGCCGGTTCTTATCTTTAAAGAATTTTAGGTTAACATTTTTATTGCAAGTATAATAGGAGGCAAGTTCAGGATAATGAGATATTCTCAGAGCCCTCAGCAATCTCAGTTACTTGAGGACAAAAAATTTGAATTTGCTTGCTCACTTTTTGACGTGGAGAAATCCCCGAGATCTCATTTTTCTAAATGCTCCTGCTCTGTCAAAGTGATCGCTCTGTTTTGTTGTCGTTGTTGTTTTCACTAAGTTTCCCATACTTGGGTTCTTTTCCTATTGGCTTTGACAGCAAAATGTGAAGATTTGTGAAAAAATTTGCAAGAAATTTTACGTTACCAAAGAAACCAAATATTTGTTATTTTGTTGCAGTTTTCGTAAACATTTAGCTTGCGTGCTGGAGACTACAGAAAAATCTGGTTTCGCATCATATTTGAAGGATCATTTTTTTTTTACGAAAATTAAGCATTCAGTTGTGTTTTTTTGCAAGCCCGAAGGGAATTGGATGAAAAAAACGATGTCGGGGCTGAACAGTTAACGTGTTAAATACAGCAAAAACTAAGCCCATTCGGGCTTAGATAACTGGCTGAACAGAATGGTGACGCAGACGGAACCGGAGACGGAGCCGGAATAGCTGTCAAAATATTAAATACACGCAAATTCAATGTTGCGAACACAACGGAACGTAGACGCATACGGAGCTGCAGACGCAGACGGAAGAGTTCACCAACTTTTAACTTTTCACGTACGGCACTTTTGACGTTTCAATTTGTATGAAGAAAAAAAACAACTTTTTGGGTCGCAAAAAAATATTGTGGTTATTTGTATCGCGAAAAAAATTATTTATTAAAAGGAAAATCATTGGAAACAAAAAATGTGAATTCTGAGCTTGTACACAATAATATTCTTTTGTTTTTCTTCAAAATACTTTCAAAGCTGTACAGCTCCATTGTGGACATGTAAAAAAATAACGTACGACACTTTTTGACAGCTCTTCCAGTTCCGTCTGCGGCTTCAGTTCCGTCATTCTATTCTGTTCAGCCAGTAAGCACGGAAAATTTTCGGTGCTTAACTTAAGCACGGAGTTAAACTGTGTTACCGGCATGAATTCCATACATGTTATCGATAGTTTGTATGGAAAATCCATGTTTTTTTCTGTTATGGCGTCGGTAATCCCCGATGTCGTTTTTTTTTCGACCAAATTCTTCCGTGCTTGCAAAAAAAAACACGCCTATTATCTTATTGATAAATTCAAATTTCAATCCAAAAATATTTTTTTTGGGGGGGATTGTAATGCGATCTAAGTTGGATTTTTTCTATTACAACTAACTCTGTTCATTTACTTCCCAAAACTGTCTATTCCTACCAATTTTAGTTCAAAGTCTGTCAGAGTACATGTTATAAAGAACAAAAAATCAATGAGACTAAAACTTTCAGTTTTTGGAAGTTAACGAACAGATATGTAAGTTGTATATTTTTGAAAAATTCACCACTTGATCGAAGAATTTATTAATCCCAATTAGTAATATTAAACTTAAATCTTCCATTTTTAAGAAAGAAGTTTTGTATTAAATATTTCGAACACAATTTTCATAATCCCATCAAAACACAAACACTATTTATTAATTACTTTAAACGTCTTGTCAGAAGCATAACAACAAGCCAAAATGCAGATAAACTTATATCTAACACCTGAATTTTTTACATGGACTTTCAAATATGTGGGTAAATAATTTAACGCTGATGGATGGGAAGAAAAATTATTGCAGTGAGCCAAAAATCAATTTTTCTCATAGAATTTTGACAGATATTTTGCGAATTTGATAAAATTATGAGGTTTAGTAAATTGAAATTGCTAAATACTGCTTAAAAAAGATGCGGCATAGTACTTAAGGCATCGAAAAAATGTTCACCATTGATTCTGCGTTTTTGTTTTTTATATGACAGAAATTAGGATGGAAAATTTAATAAATTCAAGGAAATTTTTTTATTGCTAGGATTCTGTTTAAGCTCCGAACTTTGTATATTCTAACTATAATTGTACTCCGTCAGTACCCTGTTAATGGTTCTTAAAAAAAAGCAAGAAGTGTTTTTCAAGTATTTGGGTACAAGTATCAATTATCACGTACTTCAGTATATAAGCAGTACTTAAAGTACTTGAGCGATCCTTCAAGTACGTTCTAGCCCAAAGCGTTTTTTTTCAATCAACAGACCAGAAACGGTAAGTGCAGTTGTTTATCAATTACTTGCAAGTATTGATCAAGTACTTGAAAGTTCTTGTCAAGTAATTTGAAGTAGTGCTCAAGTACGTCTTTACTTAAGTACACGATACTTTAGTACTTGCGACGAAGTACTTGAAAAATACTTTGCCATTTTCAAGTACTAATTTTAGAGCACTTAAGTACAAGAACAAGTATACTTGTAATACCAATAAAAGGCATTGAATTGAATTAAGAAACAATCGAACATTTTCTGAAAGAGAATGTACTTGCATATGCTTCAAATATGAAATCATTTACTATGGCGCCGCGCCAGTTATAAATATCATTAGAATTCATCATTGAAAATTTTCATGATGTATTTTAAGACATTTACGATGCAAAATCTATGATTATTATGATGAAAAAATAAAGCTTATGACTTAATTAATATATCTGGCCACAATTTCGTTTCGGCCTAACCGTTCTCATGAAATGACTTTTATTATTTCAATGATCATTGATGACTAGTGCAATCATTGAAAAAATTAAAGTCAATTTATATGGAAGGTTGGACCCAAACGAAATTTTTTTTTTCGCAATAAATATTAATTGAGTCCTCAGCTTTACATTGGCATCAAAATAATTACTGATTTCGCTTTTTAAGTGCCCTAAATCTTAAATGGAAAATTTTCAATGATGCATTTCAATGATAGCTATAACTGGGCCCTATAAAGAAGACATTTTAAAATTAAAATAGAATTTCGAGATATTTCTTCTGTATGTAATTCTTCTTAGTAATTTTCCAATTTTAAAATCGTTTCGATTCCATAAACATTTTCTTAATAAAAACTTGAAAGTCTGAATGAAGTGATTTTCATATGAAAATAACTCCATAAACAATAAGAATTCTTTCAACACCTTTTGCATAGCTAATACAAAAACTACAAGAAGAATCACGAACGACATGATAACTCTATTTTCAGCTCTTCATAGCTCTCTGTCAACAATTAATGAATTAAACTTGCACATTTTTATTTCAATTTGACCAAGTGTGGAAAACTGGAAAATAATTAAATTCATTTCATTGCAGATAAATAAGGAAAATCTTCACCCATCAGCCAAGAATTCTTTGACATGTACAGCAGCAGAACTATTTTTAGAATACTTAGCCAGTATTGGAATTCGCGCACACCATCCATCACCATATGCCTGGTTTAACAAGATGTCTCTCTTCCAAGTTTGACAACATATATAAAAGCGAAGTGACTATGACTACCAGCTGATGGAGCAGACAGTATGGCACACGTCTTCTAAAATTGGACTAAAGACGACTCTTGCCCTAGCCAAAAGTGAATATAGAATTTTTAGCATCAGCAGTTTTGCAATTACGTGTCTGAATGGAAGAAGTCTTAAGGTGAAATTTCAATGAGCTTATATGCCATCATGATGAAGACATATCGGCGGCCTTCAGGAAAATTATTGTTTAGTTAAGGAGTAAACAAATTAAAAGGGTAAAAATAGCTGCTAAATTTAGACCAAAACTATTTATGGAATATGAAAACGAACAACAAGACAAAAATAATGAAGATAATGTACTTGATTAGCCATAAATGTTGTGTTATGCTTTGTATTGTAGAAAACATTTTTTTTTCAATTTTAGCAGCAATCTTTTGCAATTGTGTAAGGAAATTGATTTGGTTGGTTAGAAGATATTAAATTTGGTATTGATTTATACATATAATAATTTAGTTTTAAAAATTGCCGTAATATTGGTGGAACTCGGGTTAGTCATCAAACTTAAACTCGATTACATAAATTTCTTTAATTCGAAACTTTATTTTTGTTTTATACTAATTTCGCAGAACTTTCGTTTTAAAATACATATTTCTTTGGAATTCTAATTCTTTTCTGGAAAAATTTGGTTTGTTTTGTCTGAAATTAAGCGAATTTTTTATTGAATTAGGTTAAAATCATTTTTGTTTTGTCAATTCAATTCGTATTTACGTAAATAAAGATAAAGATCAGAACAGAGGCGAAAGCTCCATTTTTTCTTTGGTGTTTTGTACAACTTGAGTGCTATTGGTTCGGGTTGTTATTTTCGATGGTTGATTTAATACGCATACATAATTGAAAAAGGCATACGAAATTCAGTGTAAAGGAAAGATAAGAATGTTTTGAAATTTTTGATTTTACTTATTAACTTTTTCAACAGAATAGAACAAAAAATTTATGCTAGCGCACGGCGGCGGCGCGGCGCGGCGCACACAGGGGCCAAATGCATGAATTCTTGGCAGAAAGTGATAAAAAAAATTAAGATTAAATTAAATTTACTAAACAAACTGTACAACGGTGTGATAAAAATGCCAATAATTACTGTAATTTGACATGTCTTTCATTCAAACTTTGCCTGTTTTTTAATTTTTTCTGCAGCTTAGATATAAGCGAAATTACAGTGAGCGTTAAGTAAAAATATTTAGCAAGTGCTTTCTTTTATTTTTCAAATTTTAATATTGATTAACCCCCCCCCCCCCCCAGGTGTGTTTATAATTTCCATGTTTATTTATAGCTAAATGTTATTGATTAAAATTTTTATAAATATTTGAAAAGTTGGTGTAGTTTTGCAAAAAAAAAAACTGATTTTTTTTCATATAAAGTTTTACTTGTAAACATGTGATAACATGTCTGCGAATTTAGTCTAATCTGTAAGTGTATCATGTCAACTTGTAGCACCATAAATAAAATTTTGGGCATATTTGCCCTTTTTAGAGATTTGGCTTCTGGTGTATGACTATGGCCTTAAAGGAGTTTTCTTTGAAATTTCTAACAAAAAAACTACACATGGTAATTAGAAATTGTTTTTTGCGTTTTATGTACATACATACATAAATAAATAAATACATTTGATGGCACAACAGCTCTTGAAGAACTAAGGCCTAGTGACTTACAACTCTCAACCATTCCTGTGTGCGTGTGTGCAGGAATGGAGGGGACCTACAGTTTATTGCCGAATCCGAACGGCTAACGAGTGGCACTTTTCTGTGACAGGAGGATTTGTCAGGAGGATTTGTCAATTCCTCGGAAGAGGCAGTAGCCGTTTTTTCTTTTTAATTGAATAGGTGGCGAGCCTGGGGATCGAACCTTAGACCTCCGGCATGACAGTCCATCGCACTAACCATCACGCCACGGCTACTACATAAATTAAAAATAATAAATGTTATTTCATTATTGAAATAACCATTATGCCACGGCTATTACAATCGATCCAGTATTCGTTTTATTTTTTTGACATGGATTACACGTCTTTCTCGGACGGTTGGGTGTGATGTAGCGAAATGAGGACCGTCACGAAAACATTTACCGCTCGCGCCCTACTGCTAAGTGACTGTTTGCACTACAGACATCCTAAATATACCAATCGATAGATAAAGATTGCGCAAAGATTATAGAGGAATTGTTTTATAGCTATCGCCTCATAGTTTCATGTGATGAGTCATCGCATTTGGGGTAAATTGCAGCAAAATTAGGAGTACTCAAATTAATTAGAGCTCAATTTCTTCGGATACATAAGTGCCACTGACGTCATTAATATCTCTTTCGAAAGGGTTTGAAAAAGGGCATCCCTACGCGTATTTTCCATATCGTTAATTCACGTTATAGCACATAAGACATGTAATCCATGTTCGGTAGGTGCCACAAAGGCAATCTACCAAGGGTATTTTTTTTTATTTTTTTTTTAAATTACGATTTAAGGTGTAGGTATATATATGTATGTATGTACATATTTTAAAACACTTACGGCCATATTATTGACTTTCTTCAAAGCTAATTTAACCGAAAAACAAGTTCGATAAGGGTTTCAAGTTTTTTTAAATTTTTTGGAGCCAATTAAATGTATTGATTCGATAACTTGTGTATTTTTTGTCGTTTTAGACTTTTTTTAAGAAGAATATCTAGCTAGAATGAAAAAAAGAGAATTTTGACTTTGGTTACCAACAAAAATACTGAATACAAAGATATGAATTCCTCGTACGTTTCACCCTCCAAAACCCACTTGTTTACATTGTTGTTTTTGTAATTTCGGTGCGCGTCGATGAATAGATGAGAATTGCAACAACAATTTAACGGGGAGTTGGCAAAAATTTTGGAAAATTCCCAAAAGTTGCTGGAAGTTACTCGGAAATTATCTAGTGGGCGAGGGTAAGCAACAAAAAGTTGCCGGGAAAAAAGTTCCGCGAGCAACTCCGAGCAACAAAAAGTTGCGCAACTAAAAGTTGCCTAGTGGGCGCTCTCCCATATAATCTAATTTAATTGGATTGGGAGCAACAAAAAGTTGCTGGGGCTAGCAACAAAAAGTTACCTAGTGGGCGATGGGCCTTAGAGTTTGTTTATTTTTCACGTGTTTGTTGTGTTGTTCATTCTGAAAAAAATATTCTTATCCACTTGTTAAGTATTTTCCGTTCGTGCTATGAAAAAAGGAGAAGCGTTTGTTTATCTATATCTATACTTCGATAGTTATCCTCATACAATTATTTTACTGCACATTTTTATATAGTGGGTTCCAATATTGCGGCCTGATCCCAGAGCTTTTGCTTATGGGCTTTTCAAGGACAAAAAAGCAGAATGTTTCAATGTGTGTGGTATCTCATTTTAAAAGCGCTGAGAGAATTATTGAAAAGCCCATAAAAAAGCCAAAGTGCGGGTTCCAACATTGGAACCCGGCATTTTCAGTAGAAAATTTGTATGAGATGCGACTTCTTGGTAACTTTATATTCTTTGGTTCAAGTGACCCTTCTTTCAGTTTCTTCAGACTTAATGACTGGCCAAACAGTTCGCGGTCCGGCCGACGGTCTTTGTAAAAATTTACAAACAAAATTTGACCGCCGCCGCTTTCTTTCTTTCGCAGTAAAGCATTGACCGTCCCGTCGTCGGCCCGCGCTCTGTTTTTCCAGGCCTTTAGGGGAAACGACAAGACATCACTATCGTACATTTAAAAGCTAATAAAATCATTTTTTTTATTATTATTTTTTTAAATATTTAAATAAACGGGTTTTTAACTTTTAACTTGAAAATTAATCCAGGCTTACAAAACACCAAGAACCTACCATCCATAATGGACCATTATTCATTACAGTAATTAGTCACCTATATGCACAGAAACACTTTCCAAATTGATAATACCACTTCTGTAAAAGATGCCCCCAAGGTCCATGAAGCAACATTGTAGAAAAAGCAACGCAAAAAGAAGCTTCTTAGCTAATCGTCAAACTGTCAATCCCAGTCCCAGAGAACATTTTTGGAAACACCTCATAAACGTTGCAACAGCTCCTGTTGCGTGAATAATAATTTACACAGAAGCTTCAATTTTCAGTTTATTTATGCTTTTTTTTTTCTTCTGTTTTCCCTTCCAGCAATAAATTAACAACCAACTTGACATGACAATTTTAATAGCTTCTTCTGGAATCCTGTTTGAGTTCTGTTTCTGCCTGTCTGGGAAACTGGCCTTAACACGCCATAGGTAAATTGGTATAGTATACTTAGGGCGCAGGACCACGTCCCGAGCATTAAATTCAAATTGGCTTCTGTTTGAATTTGAACTGCACCTCGTTTTTCTCCTTTTTTTGTTTTGCTCCCCATGCTATACCCATGCGTCAATCGTCTCGGTCTCGCTGGCCAACGACGACGAACGCACTCTGCATGAAGAGGAGTAGATATAGAGACAGGCCTACACAATTATATGGAATCTCCTCACGATATGCCTGATTGCACACCTGCGCCATGGGCGCATGGACAACTCACAATCACAACGCAGCAGTTGAGCTGTCTTGCCATTTTTGTGTGTGTCCAATCTCAGTCAAAACAACCAGTCATTAGTTTTATTTTCGGGGGCATAACCATGTGTCCAATGGCCAGTCCGAGTCCAGTAGGCAGGATGGAGCAGCCAAAACACAGATTTGTCTGTCTGTCTGCTGTCTGACTCCTTCAGGCACTCATCTGAATGTGGTTAGGGAAATGTTTGACGTCGTGTAATTCTCAAATCTTGAATTCGTAACCCAAATGCGAAAAATAATTCCTTTATTTTTTTTTTATTTTTTTTATTTTGGACAGGAGCTTGCTGCATTAAAGCAGTGCAATCTGCATTTTATAACTTAGATTGCATGCACTTGATACCATCGCTTTGGAGAGAGGACTCAGCTTGCTCATCATCGTTGTCCCCTGTTCGTCTGTATGCCTCATCATCACGAAAGATTGCCCAAAAATACATTCGCCTCAAATTAATCAAATGTCTCGCCAGAAAACACGGACATGTCTACTACAACCACAACGACCGACAACGACATCGACAACGATTGGCCTCTTGTCTCGTCTCCAATCGGTGATGGAGATGGAAACCTGGGGGCGCTGCATTCACTCATTTGTAACTTTAGGTGGAAAGATGACGGCGCAAACGATGATGACTTTTTGTTTGTTATTTTTATTCATTCGTTTTAAATGTGCACGCTTTCATTTCATTTTTATCGTGTTTCTGTTGATTTTTTTTTATTTGAGTGGGGTTTCTACTTTTGTACACCTCATGTGACAAAGACCATGCCACCTATGGGTACATAATGTGAAGCTCATTCCGGCGCCAGAAAATCATGTGGTTCGGGGAAATTTTTTTAGTAATTTTAAAGTTCAAATACCTACAATAATTGCTCTCATCAAAAGATGTACAAATTATGAAGAACATTCAAAATTGTCAAAAGAGGTAACACATTTTAAATTTGAACTAAAGAAAAAAATAAAAAAAAATCCAAATTCACATTTGAATATTAAAATTTTTTTTCAGTTAACTAGTATTCTTAATTGTAGTCAATTACAAGCTCCGTTCACTAGTCGGTCGGCTGTTTTGAAATTAACAAATAGAGCCTTTTAGGATTGTGCATTTGAAATAACAATAATTAAGTAAGAGATTTGGGCGCCATTTTTAATTTTATTCAAAGTGGTTTTTACTAAATAAATCGTTTTTTTTTTTTCAATTTTATACTAAAAATGCCCATAGCGAAAGTTGTTAAAAATTTAATTTTCTACAACATTGTTCCTGAATCCTGACAATTAACAAAAATTGCACCATGTTTGTGTATGTGCTCTGAGCAAATATATACGTCCGTAAAAAGTTATAGTTTTTCGGCTGAGGAGGATCTGATGGATACATAAATTTTGTATGTAAATTCATATTTTTGGAAGAATTGCGCTACTGTCTTTAATTGTATCAAACGTTAACATTTGGAATCTGGAGACATTTCAGTTTAGGCATGAAGCTTTTTGTATCGATTTAAATCACTTTTTCACTAAAGTGAATGTAACTTGATGATGTCCATTTTTGTTACATTCTGTTCAACAAGATAAAATTTTAACTTCAAGGCACCTAAAGAAGAAGTGTAAAGGCTCTCCCAAACCAACGCGATAAAAGAAAACAACAATAACAACACGTGGTTGTCAAACAAAACAACACGTTGTTGTTATTGTTTTCTATTGTCGCGGCGATTAATCGCGTTGGTTTGGGAAAGCCTTAACTTGAAAAAAAAAAAAACGAGTTTACAGGCGCTGTTTAAATTTGATGCGCTCTTGTACTGCTGGGATTTTCGTTCTCTCCTTAAAAGTCACCTGTTGATGAGGAAAAAGTGGTATAATAAAACAGACAAGCGTTCACGTCTCGCTTTTGTTCATTTTTTTTTTCTGTTGTATAATTAAGTTTTCCATGGATAATGAATTTAGTTTTGATGTTTCGGAAGAAGAATGACACATAGAATCATTTTTTGATGAAAGATGCAGTGACGTAGAAATGATTTGTTTGAATAAAAATATAACATAAATCATTATCACACTTGTCATGGACAATCAGTTCCAACCCAAATAAAAAAAAAAAAAAAACAATTTCAAGAAACTTGTGCCGCACTTTAGAAATGACATAACAGAATTTTAAATGGAATTATGGAACTCATAAAATAAAAAAAAATGTAAAACGGATTTCAATCAAATTTGCATGCAGAATCTCCTTCATAGTTAAAGTGAAAAAAAAAAAAAACAAAATATATTTTAAAAATTAAAAAAAGGCTTGTTTTATTGAAAAATATGTAGATTTGCATACTAAAAGTTTAATGAAGACTCTTTTTTATTAGCGTCAGTAACAAAAATGAATAATTGTTATTTTCTACAATATTAATTTTTTCGCTAACAGTTAAATATATTCTGACTAAATTTTGTATTCATTTTACTAGGTTTCATACCGTGGAGCCAAAGTGTGAAAAAATTAAATAAATTTACGGAGTGTATTTTTTTGTATTCTCTTTAAGCCTGTTTCTTTTCACAATTTCAAAAAATCGTTAAACGTAGGTATACTTCCCCGGCTGTCTTTCAAATACTAGCAGTCGTATTTATTAGACTTTTGACTAGTAAAGCGGGATCATGACGTTATATCGAATGACAAAAATCTCGAATGCATACAAATGTTATAGAATAAGAAGTACAATCTTTTTGAAAATAATATTTAAATGTATATATTTTAGAAAAAAAATCACTAAAATATGAATGCCTAGTGCCTTTATCAACCAGTATCAAAACATTCACGGCTCTTTAAAAATTCATTTAAATTTGTATGTTTGACTTGCGAATTTCATTTTTATGTATTTATTTATTTATTTCATCTACAAGCATTTGCTTAACAGATATGTATGTATTAAAGATAACAAAAACAATTATAAATAATCAATAATTAGAAAATTAGTAACAATAACAATTCATTTTTAAATTTATCACGAGATAAATGTAAATCATAAATAGAGTTTAATTCATTGAACGAGGAAACAGCACGCGATATTGGTTCATTTGTACCATAATTTGTTCTATGGGGCTGTTCAAAAAGGAAACTTCTGGCTCTTAACATTCTAGTTGGCACATAAAAAGAAATCAACGAAAGTAGAAACGGGCTTTTTATTTGATAACAAAGTATATCCCCCACAAACATTACATCATGAAGTTTTCTTCTAGCTGCTAGAGATTTTATCCCGAGCAATTGACACCTAGCTTTATAGTCAAGACTAAAGTTTCAGCGCATTTTACGAAACACATATTTGGTAAATCATCTTTGTACATGTTCAATTCTATCCGAATAAACACTATAGAAAGGATTCCAAATTACATCAGCATATTCGATTGTTGATCTAACCAATGAGGTGTAAAGTGTTAGTAAAACATAAGGATCCGTAAAATCTTTACTATTCCTTTTAATGAATCCAACTAAGTTATTCGCCTTTGCCACAATGTATTCAACATGTTTTTTAGGAGAAAAATTACTATCGAAAACAACACCTAAATCTATAATTTCATTAACTCTAGTCAAAGGATTAGAGTTAATTTTATATGGAAAGTATAAGAAACAGATCCCGATTTGGAAAATGTTATACTTTTACATTTACCAATATTTAGTTTTAAGCTATTTATAGAGCACCAATTAGAAATACGATCTAAGTCAGATTGAACTCGTTCAAAATCATCATCAGTGTTCTTAATTTTAAAGAATAATTTTAAATCATCTGCGTAGAGCAGATAATTACAATTTTTGATTACGTCTACTATGTCATTAATATATAATATAAAAAGTAAAGGACCAAGATGGCTTCCTTGTGGAACGCAAGAAGTACATTCTATACTTCTAGAGACTTTGGTATCAATCAGTACGCGTTGGGTTCTGTTCTTCAAATACGAACAAATCCATTTTAGCATCACTGAGTGAAAACCTAAATACTCTAGCTTTTTTAGTAAAATATTGTGATCAACCGAGTCAAATGCCTTACTGAAATCAGTATAAATTGCATCGACTTGACATCTATCCTCTAATGCATTTAAGACATATGATGAGAAAACCGCTAAATTTGTCACAGTGGACCGACCAGATACAAAGCCATGTTGTGACTCTGACAAGCATTCCTTAGTTAAAAATTCAATTTTACTTTTAACCAAACTTTCAAAAAGCTTGGGGATCGCTGAGAGTTTACAAATACCTCTATAGTTTTCAACTAGATTTTTAGAACCTGCTTTGAATATAGGAATAAGAAATGCTTCTTTCCACTCAGGTAAAAATAAACCCTCCGATAGTGATTTATTAAATATTATAAACAGCGGCAAACAAAGGGAATCACTGCAGTTTTTCAAAACACTAGATGGAATACCATCTACACCACAATTATCATTTATCTTAAGGGTCTGAAGAGCCACTAAAACGTCATCAAAATTCAATTGAATGAAACCAATATCAACCTTTTCTTCCAAATTAACAACTGCGGTGTTTAAAGGGCAAGAATAAACAGACTTTTTTTTATTACTTTTTGAATCAGATTTTCTTTAATGATAAATTTGGGTTTTTTTAAATAAAGTTTTATCTCTAATGACCATATTCAGAATGGACTATGTTTTTGGCCGCCATATTTTATTTAAATAGGAATTAGTTATTAGAATTGTAGTAGCCGTGGCGTGATGGTTAGTGCGATGGACTGTCATGCCAGAGGTCTAAGGTTCGATCCCAAGCCTCGCCATCTATTTATTTAAAAGAAAAACGGCTACTGCCTCTTGCGAGGAATTGACAAATCCTCCAAGAGTATCTCCTGTCACAGAAAAGTGCCGCTCGTTAGCCGTTCGGATTCGGCAATAAACTGTAGGTCCCCTCCATTCCTGCAGACACGCACACAGGAATGGTTGAGAGTTGTAAGTCACTAGGCCCTAGTTCTTCATGAGCTGTTGTGCCATCAAATTTATTTTTTTTTTAGGAATTAGTTTTGTTTAAATTACTTTATGCCCTGTTTTTATCATCTAGCTTTATTTAATGCCACTAGCTTTTTAGTTAGAGTTTAATGAAATAATAAGCCTGGTAAAATTTCAGCTGTTTAGATTAATATTTAGAGGTCGCTCATCGCTAATTTATTTTTTCCATACAAATTGTATGGGAAGTTTTCGTTTGTTTGCTTCTTTTTTTTATAACTTTAGAACCGGTTATTGTACAGAAACAATTGAGACGTTTCCTTAAAGGAGAATAAATTTTCTTTAAAAATGTCTTCAACTAATTTTTTTAATTTCAGTACTCCTTTCAAAGTTATTGAAGATTAAACTGGATGGTTAATTCCGTACTATTTTGGTTTCCCTGTTGAAAATATCGTCTATAACATTAGTTTTATGAGATACAAATGTTTATAAAAACACAATACCACTGTTTGTCAAATCAATTTAAATGAAAAACTTCCTTCAAATTGATTGCTTCATTAACCGAAAACAACATTAAAAATGTGCCATTTTAATTGTTTATTTTTTGTCTTTTTTCTTTGCGTTAAATAATTTTTTTTTTCTTAAACAGTAAATTTATTCGAACATTTATACAACAAAATTTAATATTAAGATTGTATATTACAGCTGATATTTTCAACGGGGAAACCAAAAACGTATGGAATTAACCATCCAGTTTTACCTTCAATAACTTGAAAGGAGTATACTGAAATTAAAAACTTAGTTGAGGAAATTTTTAAAACGTCTCAATTGTTTCTGTACGATAACCGGTTCTAAAGTTATAAAAAAAAGAAGCCAATAAACGAAAACTTCCCAAACAATTTGTATGGAAAAAATAAATTAGCTATGAGCGACCTCTAAATATTAATCTAAACAGCTGAAATTTTACCAGGCTTATTATTTTACTAAACTCTAACTAAAAAGCTAGTGGCATTAGAAATCGGAGACATTTAAATTTTTTTGAATCAGTCTAATGTATACTCTATGAACAAACATGAAAAATTATACAATATATTCAGAATAATATCCTACATATCGTTCCTAACCGCCGGTCGTTAATAAAAAATGAACATTAACACCAATGTTTTCAACGCTCGATTTCATTTAGACTGAAAGTACAAAATAACTTATAAAAAACCATTTTGTCTGCTTTTTAATAAATTCGAAAAATAAAAAAGGTTACGTATACGCCCAAGTGACCCATTTTATTTGACAAACGATACCTACATACCTTTAAAAACTCAAGGGATTTCTTGACAATTTCATAACTATTCTACTTCTAACGCTTGTTACTGATTTCATATAACCTCAAAGTATTATATTCATATTCCAAAGTTCACACATTCCTTACTCAATGTAAATTTCCTATCTAAAACATAGTAATTCATAATTTAAATACAATATTATACCTATGAGTATCTACATGATAAAGTGCATTTATTTATACTAGTATCGTCCTGTATCGATTTTTTCGACACTTTCAATTTCACAAACAATTTGTTTGAAAATATTGATGGAAAAAAACATTTTTTTTTTTTTAATTGAATTTTATTTTTAATATGCACAGTGTTCGACAGTATAAAAATAAAAAGGACCCACAGTGTGTAAATGCGTGTCTCAAGTATATATTCTGCCATATAAAATTTATCGAAATCGGTTAAATATTTTTTGAGAAAATGGTACCACAAAATTTATTTAAAGCTATTTATATATAGAATAAATATATGAACTATATTTATGATTTATATTTTAATAAGTACTATCAATTAAGTCAAAAAATAAAAATTAAATTTTTAATCTAGCAACAATAATTCAACTAGAATTATAGTGAAGAATTTGGATTAAATCAATAAAAAAAAAAATAAACAAACTGCTATGAGAGATTGAGAGTGCAGCACTTGCAGAGTTCCTCTTTTTTAACTCAAAGGTTTCAAATGTTAAATTTTCATAAAAAAAAAATTTTCACTTTACTTTTAATTTCCTTAAAATAAAATAAATTTGAGTGCACAACAGCTCTTGAAGAACTAGGGACTATTGACTTAAAACTCAACCATTCCTGTGTGCGTGTTTGCAGGGATGGAGGGGACCTACAGTTTATTGCCGAATACGAACGGATAATGTGAGCGGCAATTTTCTATGACAAAAGATACTCTTGGAGGTTTTGTTAATTCCTCGCTGGAGGCAGTAGCCGTTTTTTTATGACAGTCCATCGCACTAACCATCACGCCACGGCTAATTTGCTTAAAACATGCAAATATTGAGTCATACCCCAAGCTAGTATATAATTTATGTGCAGTGCTTACTAACATATTGTAAAACAAGAGATTTTGTATAATTATTTCATGTGTCATTTACGTTTTAAAAAAACTAATCTAAACTTAGTTTCAAAAATTACCAAATGTCTCTTTAAACATTTTAAAATCGTACAATTCATGTATCACTTTATATTTAGAAACTTCAAAAAGGTTTGATTAGTTTCATGAAACTATCACCTCACTGCTTAAAAATAGATTTTATATAAATTCAAAGATGATACTTCACTTGCGAGCACAAAAATGGAATCACTTACTTTCGCATTTTAAAAGCAAGAATATCTGTGGTTACAATATGAATGCTTAAATGTTAACGTTCACGTTTTAAAGATTGAACTTCAAACTTTAAATAGGAGGTAAAATCATAAAAATCCATTGCATAGTTTTCGCGTTATCCGCCATAATAATGAAAATAACAAATTTTACAAAAATTGTAAGCATGAGTAGGCAACATTGATACTTAATATTCGAGCCAATTATAAGTTTTTGTTCATCGGTGTGCTCTTAAAAGAGAATTGTTACATATTTTCCATTTAATAGGACTTCTAATCTTGGAAATGAATGGATAACACACTTGCAGATATTGCTCAAGTTGTTACACTACTGCAACAAGGAATAAGCCAACGTGTGTGGCCCGTCAACTATATTTAAGCCAATGAAGTGCATCAAAAATCTACAGCACGTTCAGGGAAACTGGAAAGTTTGTGCGAACGCCAAAATCTGGATGTCAGCGGTGTACCACTTAGAGATTAATCGCAAACGTTATTTGACTGGCCTTGACGTCCAACAACAGCTTGAAATGGTAAGAGACGACTTAAAGAAGCAGACCTTATCCTAAAACGACTTGCCACGGGACCGAAGTTGACTGCAAATCACCGACAAGCTTGACCTATTGGGAAGTTAAGCAATGGAGACGAATTATGTTCTCGGATGAGTGCAGAAGGGGTCTGCATAGAAGTGATCGTAGGGGCAGAATGCGCAGACGACCTGGCGAGCGATGCTGTTTTTTTGAAACCGTGACTTATGGGGGAGGGTCTTGTATTATACATTCTGGTATTTCAATTGAAGGAAAAGTGAGCTGGTTTTTGTTACTTGCGGTGGTCGGGGAGAGGTTTTGTTAGACGAGCTTAAGTCAAGGGTTAAAGCCAGAAATCCAGCTCCCGAAAGAATTAATTAACTAAAAGTGGCACTGGAAGACGAATGGGAAAGAATACCGCAAGAGACAGGCACGAAACGTATCAACGTTAATTATAAATCGTTTAGAAGCTGTAATTAGAGATAAGGTGGGCAATTTAAGATACTTAAACAATAAGTTACGCTTAATTTTGTTTAAAATGTTAAATTTTCGAGCTACTACCTGTTTTAATTTCACTTTATTTATCCTTGCATGCTTTAACTGTGACGATTACCTCTTAAAATCCCGAAGTGATTGTTACGTTTTTAACATTGGTTTAAAGCCTATGGTTGCAGCTTTTTAATGATACCATAAACATTCATGTATCTCAATTACTTTGAGAGCAATTATTGTCTTTACATGAAGAAAGAGAGTGATTCTGTTTTTTTGCTTGCAAGTGTAGTTAAAAAATTTAAAAACTAAGACAAATAAAGTAAAAAATTAAGGTTAGAAAACTATAGAGTATACGGATTTTTCGGTTATTATTATCAATGTATATATGTATGTATGTATTCTAAAAAATACTCATTGAAAATGTATTCCAGTTTTAGAAAAAAATAAAATAAAAATAAAACTTAAGCACAACTGGATCGCACAAGCTTGATTTTTTAGTTAAAAACTATGCATTTTAATTAAAATCGTCTTAGCCGTTTTTTTTTTAAATTTTAAAAAACGAAATATTTGTATGGCAGCTTCCTGTTCTAGACGATCTAAATCAAAAATTCGAATTTCCCCTTTAGGCTTTAGGGAATCACGTAAAATTACAATGTATGCCAAATAAGTAAAAGTAAATTGGTAAACACCTTTAGACTTGAGCTCAAATTGCATTGGACGTACGGACGCACAGGCTGATGAACGGTATGGCAAAAAACACTTTTTAGGACTTTGGTCACAACACGAAACCAATACAAACAATTTTTACTCTCTGTATGGGGGGGGGGGGGGTAAAAATTGATGCATTAATTGCCGTGTTCCTTTGGAGGTGGCAAAGTAGGTACTCATGAGTAGATGAAAACAAAAATCTAGTACTACCATCTACTCGTGCTCTCATGCGCGAGTAGGTGAGCAGAGTAAATACGTACCTATCAAACGCTAGATGGCACCTAATTAAATATTAATTTTTCATACAAAATTCCATTTGTTTTCAAGTAATTTACAAATGAAAAATCATTTCAAAGAATCTTTTGTCTTTTTCATAATTTCTGTGTAGAATTTCTTGGTTTTATTGCTTTTTTAGATTCCTCAGAACATAAACACATGAAAATGTAATAGATTCCATTAGCAAAAGCCATTTATGTGCGTTCCACTGAGAATTTCTGGCGAAGTACTCGTGAGTAGTTCACCACCTCCAAAGGAACACGGCTAATAATGAAATTTCAAGAATGATACTAATAAAACTTTTTTCTGACTGCACTTGGTATTAAGATATAAATTATTTTAATCTTAGTCAAAATAGAATTTGGATATAATAAATCTATCTCCAGAATGGCTAAATATCACTTGAAATGCTCGAAAACCTCATTAAAAACTAGAATTTCAGAATGGATAAGGTTACCATAGTTATTGTCAATATTTAAAAGAAATAATCTTTGAAAAATAGATATAAAGAATGGTTTCTTTTGTATGGATAATCAAGATAATCCGATAAAAATTTATTTGTTTTATTTTTTAAAAAGAATTTGGTCAATGCAAGTGCTATGGTAGAATTTATTTTAAGGGAGGATAATTGATTGCTGGAATCTGGAATATTGTTTGTAAAAATAACGATAGAATTAAGGGAGACAGGAGACATTAAATACAAAAAGTAGAACAGTACACCTTTTTCTGAGCAACTGACAGATCTTCCAAAAGAATTTATTGTCATGAAAAAATGCCTCTCGCACCTTAGACGTTCGGATTTGCCAGCCAGAAAAGATACATTTTAACCATAATGGGCAAGATACTATCTGGACCAACGGATTAATATATTTCGAGATCTTTAATGACTCTGGCAACTTAACGGCTGCGAAAATTCGTCAACTTAAAACCGTTGATGTTCCCAAGTAAAAAGAGTAGTCTCATATAACTTTGTGGCATTGTCATGCCTGCGTCAAAAAAAGTAGCAAATTTCATTGCAAGCAAAATGATCAATTATTTGACTACCTTTTGCGACCTTTGCTTATAGCAAATACACATAGGAAAAATTATGTAAATATAATTCCAACAGGCTAACAAAAATACTATTTATCAATGCAACTTCATAAACTAGGTGTAGGAACATACCTACACATAAATTTATCTAACTTTTATATGTTCAAAAACATATTAATAGCTATGAACATTTAATAATCTGCTAGAGTTTAACAGAACATGACTAGGTATAGTTAAGCCCACACAATAATTTTAAAACAAAACTACTGCCCGGAAGAGAAATAATTTTATACTAAGAACTCCAGTTATCTGAGTTTTATTTGGTCATTAAGTCGAAGCACGCCACTGCAGTGTAGCCTTCCGAAGAGGTTCGCAGGTGAGGAAATAAAAAGAAAACCCAACACCAAGCCACTATATACCTCATGGCGAATGATACTTAGAGCCTCAGACGACACAAGTTACGTGCGTGCATCATTAATTCGTCTAGTAAATCTCAGATTCACCAGACGTGTATGAAATGCTTATTTAATCGACTCGGCCGCGTCGATGATGTGCCTTCAACTCCACGCTGCACCATGAAGAAATCGGTGTCTGACTTGTCAGCAAACTGCAACACAGACAATCTCGCGCCTTGCACCACTAGTTCCAACATTCGCTGCATACACCCTATGCGCGGATTTTTATAGTTTCCCATGTGGAAGAGGCTTTTACAGTCATTTCTTCGACTTTGAGGGCATTCTTGTGCTTGTTCTTGTTCGTCTTCTTCGAAACCCGACCAGACATTCAGACGCATAAATATTGAAACTTTTAAATACCGAATGCCTTCATAGCACACGAGACTCTTTCATTAAAAAAAAAAATTTAAAAAAAGATTAAAAACGGAATGAAAACTATGCACAACATGATAACAGGAGCAATCCTCCCAGACATGAGGTGCACTGGTGCAACCAAAAACAAATGCAGCTGCACCAACAGTCAGTTGAGAGTCAGTCAATCTGTCAGTTCGCACTCTTTTTGCAAATCGACTCTAGCAAACCTACGCTGGCCCGGTCTGGTCTGGCCTGGTTGAGAAAAGAATATGGTGGCATGTGAATGTCTTGTTCTTCTGGTAGGTACCGACCGGAGCAAACAACATTGTGTCTGTTCATTGACTACTTTCAGAGGAACACGCCTCGAATAGCTACTGCTACTACCGCCTTTAAATCCGATTATTAATTTCCTTGGCTGTGTCCTGTTTTTGGTGTGGTAGTCTTTGCTGTTCAAAACTTTTAAGCAATATTAAATTGTTTTTTTTTTTCTATACTGAAAGTATCCAAGCGTTAGATAAGCGTCCTTAATAAAACCCCAGAAGTCAAAAGACCGGGAACATTATTGTTTACCCCACGCCTCCACAAGCAATTGTTATTTTTTGTTCAGTGGGCAAATTATTTTATGAAATCTCATTTGCAATCAACCCGCTACAAAGAGAACAGCTTGACGCCTACGCTTCAATCAGCGCGTTCGGCTGGCAATCCAAAGCTATCCGGATAGGTTTGTGTTGTTGGAATCCCATAAGAAAATTCAGCTAAAGAACAGCTGTTTGTCAAAAATAAATCTCAAGCTTACAGAAAATTGTCGGTATACTAAACAATCCGATGGGCAATTTGAGGAACAGCGGCTGATTACGTTTGCAGTTGACTTTTAGTTTTTTGGTTTCGTGACGTTTGTTGTTAGGTTTTCGTTGTTTGTAAAGAAATGCCTTATAACGATTTTCAGTGTAATTTGGAATGAAATTAACCAAAATTAAACTTTAATTTTCCTTTTGTCAGCTATTTTGACCTATCCTGCTTTTTCGTTAGAAAAAATTTCAGATACGAACATATCTCAGATAGCCTATCGAATTGCCAACCGAACGCTGCCGATTTGATAATTTACTGCAGAGACGAACAAAATACACCACCTAAAAGTTCGAGTCAACTCCTCAACCCACATGTAGAGGTAAAAAGCAGCACATGGCAGTCAGTCCAACTGAAAGTAGATGACAAATTATTCCTACATTCATTTCATCAGAGATCGTAGGGGAAGGTGACCTAAAATGGCCCCCCTGAGGAAAATGTCCCAAATCTCGGAAAAAATTGACATTCAAACTTAAATGTTATATTCTTTTCAAAGCTTAATCAATAACGCTTACATTTTTTTGCTTTATGAGTTTAAAAAGTTACAAAAGTATTTAAAGCATTTAATTTTAAAAGCGTCTTCAAATTCCAACGATCAAAATTATTGGGATTTTTTACTTAAGTTTTAATTCCGAACAAATTGAAATAGTACTAGGCCGACTAATTTTAGTAAATTAATAAGAAATGCTTAACACTTACATGCATTTACTGCTTTCTCCAAAATTTATTGTTTTTTATACAGTTTTTTGTCAACAAAATTTTCACAAAATTGTATGAAGTCTACTTTTGGAGGTTTCTAGAAATAGTTTGACCTGTCAAATTTAAAACATTAGCTTGAAGTTGCTAAAATTTCTTGTTTGTCGGTGTGCTCACAAAACCTTCTAATTCTGTTCGATTGGCCATTTTAGGCCACCTTCCCTTAAGGAAAAATTGCTGAAATCGATTTCATGAAATCTGTAATTTCATGAAATTTGTGGCATCCATTGGAAATATCCATTTCTTGTTCGATTTTATGAAATTAATTATTATTTCCTGTCGAAGCCAAGGATAAGGAAATGACTAATGAGACAATTTACAACATTTGTACTTATACAACGGACAGTGGTCGGTTTGTTTAATTCTGTTGAAAAAAAATCATTTTCCATGGCAATTCATGACGAAAATTTATAAAATTTGGTGCACTTAGTAATTAAGAAATTTCGAACAAAAAAATAATGCCAAAGTCAGGAATTTATCTAAATTAGTATTCGAAATTACTTAAAATACATACATATGTATCTGCTTAAATGCTTAATTTTATATAAAAATTTTCTAAATGCAGATATTTACCGAGTCAAAATATTTCTCAAATACTTTTACTTATATTATAATTTTTGAGATACTATTTTAACAATTAACTAGTTTTTGAGATACTACTTTAACAATTAAACAGTTGCCAGAAAACCCTACATATTTATAGGTTAAAAACAGGATTTTCCAAATCTCAAACGAGTTAGCATCGTATTACCTTTTTAACATTTTACTAAAGTTAAAATCGGCAAATGCCTATTTTATATTCTTAGTATCATACTAAGTCCAAGTGTCACTTTGGCAGCTACAATTGCAAAAATGGGTTGAACTGTCACCAATACAAATTAACAAAATTTTAAAAGCTAGTATTTCGAGATTTAAAAGTACATATTATTAAAAATTTGTCTGTCAAAATTGTCAGAATTTCAATCAAATGTGATCAGATTTGGTCTTAAAATAATTTTCGATACAAAATAATCAAAGCAATAATTCCAAAATTGGTCATTGGTTTGAAACATTGAACAATTTTTGGGACTTGCTTTTCTAAATTACTTTTATAAAAAGGTACATAAATCACGTATTTAAGCATTACAAAAATTCATAGGTAAGTATATAAACTTTTTAGAAGTTTTCGTTTAAATGTACAACCGTAGACAGTGTAAGGCTGTATCTGTATACATAGAATGCAAAACTTAAAAATTTTTATAACTATTATATTTATATTTCTGTAACGTTGGTCACACTTATCACCAGCCCAGTAGTCAGCAAGTAGTGATAGTTGTGATAATAATGACGAAGACGATAATTATCATAATCACGATGACGACTATGACGTTGTGATGTGTGCCAGAATGTGTGCTACGACAGAAAGTTGCATTCGCTGAATTTTATATACAACAAACATTACCCGTATAATATCGTGAATGCATTCGCACCGCACCAGACAGCAGGCCAGACGATTGCTTTAGTTAACTCCTCCTTGTTGTCTACCTTTTCGTTGCACTTGGCACCCTGCTGTCTCATCCCCGCTGTCTTCAACTAGCTCTGCTTGTTTAGTGGCAATAATTATTCTCACAATAATTATTCTCTCGAAGTGTTTGTTTTTTTTTTTTTTTTGAGATTTTGTGATTTTTCGTTCATCTCATAGGTAAAGTGTTATGACTGGATTGTGTTGGTTGGTAGACAGACGAAACATCATAGTCAGCATGTCTTTCATTAAAACTTTAGCATAATAAGGCAGTTGGTAGACTAGACACTCTAGACAGTGAGTAATCACAGCTATTTGGCGCGCCAAGGCAACAAGGAGCAACTTACCATCGTCACCATCAGTGATTCCGTTGCTTGACATTACGTGGCCTTCTGCGTTGTGTGGAATCATGCATAAGATTTTCAATATAACATTTATGGTATGACACATCCTAAATATATTGACAGAATTTTAACGAAAGGTCTTAGAGATTAAGTTTAATAGAAAAGATTGATCTGAAGACCAAAATGTGTAATCAATAGAAATTATGACCTTTTAAGATTCAGAAAAGTAAATAAACAAGAAAATAGCTCATGAAGAACCAGAGCCTATAGTGACTTACAATTCTAGTTTTCGAAAAATTACTTCCACCTTAAAAATTTTTAATACAATGTTCTAAGAGGTTGTTAAAACAAAAGCGAATCAAGAACCTTAATTTATAAAATTAATATTCATTTTTTTGTTTTTCAACATTTTTAAGTTGGAAGTAATTTTTTCGTAAGCTATATAAACAGAAATAAGATGATTTAAAAAACGAATTGGGGTGGTTCACATTCAACGACGTGTCGACCGACCCGAGTCGTTTTGCTAGCGTTCACATTCTACGACCGTCGTTTCTATTTGTCTGTCTACTTCGATTTCAACGCGTGCTATTTAATTCTTACATTAAAAATAGAAGAAAAACTGAAAAATTAAAATCATCGGTCGCTCGACTAGTGTTCACATTTACTACAACGGTTGACCGACCGAGCAAAATATTACAAAATTTGAACTACACAACAAGTCGATCGACGGTCGTTCGACTGCTGTTCACATTACAAAAATCTGCCGACTAGATACATGTTGATCAACTTGTCGTTGAATGTGAACCCCCCTAATGAAAGAACAGATTCCTGGCTTTCAATAAAGGTAAAACACTTTTAAGTAGGTAAGTGTTCATTTTTTTTTGAATATTTTCCATTTTAAATAGGTACTATTTTTTATAAAATGCGCCAAACACCATTTTTGGGCTCGATTTAGACTAAGCTTTAATTAAACATAATTTTCGACACTGTTTGAGCAATGTTTAAAGTGGGCCCAAAATCCATTCAAAAGAACACAAACATGGTCCTTAAATAGGAAAAATAAGGGCGATAAATCAATAATTGAGATAGAAGATTCGAATGTTTTTTTAAAGCGAAAAATACATATGTCTCGTCATCGAGAAGTGTCAAAAAATGTATGATATTGAAAATAAAATTAAAAAAGAGGCTGGGTTTGACCCAAACTAATAACTTTTGACAATTTTTAGCAGATTTTTTGCAATTTTTTTTGGCCTAGAAAAAAACCGTTAATTGAATTTTTTTACAAACCTTACCGATTATTAACTATAACTTTGTGTATTAAATAAAATTAACTCGAAGTTAATATCATTGTGTGTCTCAAGATATTCGATATTTTTTAACAATTTTTAATGCTTTTTTAATTAAAAAAAAAAAAACTGTGGGTTGATTTTATTTTAAATATTACCAATTTTTCGCTACGTCATTAAACATAGAATGAAACCAGACCGAAGTCGACAGCATTATTTGTTCTAGAGATATTCGAGAAAAAAAGCCATTTTACAACTATTTTTATTTTAAATTACTGTAATAAAATATACCACTAATTGAATTTTTTTTTGAAAATCCTTTCTGCGCCTTATTATCTGTAAAATAAATTTATTTTAAGTCGATATCTCTATGGTTTCTCGAGATATCGTCGGCGAAAAAAAAAATTCCGAACGTACGAACGTAGGTACATGGTACACAGCCATCTCTCTAAAAACAATGTAACCCGACTCCAGAGACCTCGAAACGTCGAGAAATGTCAAAATTTCCAATTTCACAAATCGGACTAGGGCAAACTTTTATATACATACATATTAACTTACTTTGATACTTACAGTACTAAAGCCGAAAACAGATGTGCAGCTTTTTCCAAAGCATGAGGGCTGACATATTCCAGGGTCTGCATGCAGCCTTCTCTTCACGCTGCGTGGCGAAAAAGCTGGACATCTGTTTTCGGCTTAGCACAGGAATGATTGACAGTAAGCTAAGGCCCCTGTTCTCCACAAGCAAAAGCTGTTGCGCCACTTTTAATTGTTTTTTATCTTTTTAAATTCAGTGCTACTGGACTTTTTATTCTCGCTTTTCATCTTTTTTATTTTTTTTAATATTTCTTATTAAATATTTATTTAATATTTCTTCTTACAATTTTAAATTTCATTCGTCTTTTGATACATCATACATACATATATGCTGGAAATCTTTTGATAAAAAGTGACAAAAGTGTCACTGCAAATAACCAACAGAAAATTCTCATTAATAGCAATTTAAACCCCCAATTGAAAATAATAAGTAATATCCTTCTAAGCCTATTTTTCTATTACTTAGGATTGTCATAGATTTATGTCCCCTAATAGGCCTAGGCTTGTGTAGGTATACGAACAAACATAGGCCTCAGATTTCACAATTTATTTGCCAAATATTTTTTATTAAATAATGCTTCTTTTCTTGGAAGTAAACAAATCACTTATTGGGGTCATTGGACTACGCACTTTTTTTGACCTTATACGTTACGCACATATCGAGACGACACGCGTAATTGATTGAAGAATATGCTTTGACGTTTTTCTTCTTTTTTTTGTTTAGTTAATGGGGGTAGGTATTTCTAAGAAAAACAATCTTCATTGGATATTTTCTGATGTGCCTAAGTTAGTTAACTCAACATGTATGACTCTAATGTATCATAGATGAGATGATAATTTAAATCAATTTGACAAAAAAAAAAAAAAAACTTTATTTTAATTGAATTCACAGACAAGCTTAATGAGTTTTAAATTTTGAAAACGCAATTTCGTCTAGAAATTTCGTAATATAAAATCAAAAGAACTTAGATGCAGATTTATCTTGTTTTGAAATTCTTTCGTCATTGTAAATGCACATATTTTTTTAATACAAATTTTGAATTGTTTAAAATATAGCTTTTTTTCTTATATTACTTTGTTTTTCTTATATTTAAACTTCAAACTTTTCTTACTTGCGATAAATAATGTTTAAATACGGGAAAATCATGAATAGCAGAAGAAAAATAGCTAAATATATTGCTTCCATAGATTTTTCTCACATTTTATTCATTTTTACTTAGGGCCAGTTTCGTTGGTGGCAAATTCTAACAAGCTGCTTTATATCTTTAAAGGTTTGGCCCACCTATAATAAAAATCGATCAACCGACTGATAGGTAGACCCAGGCGAGACATAGCCAGGATCTTTGCAACTTTTTCCGATCGCCGGCCAATCGGAGAACATTTGAGGCTGCGCATTCCTCACAATACTCACTGTCGTACCTGTGGGGACAAGTAGTAAAAGGAAACAGTCATTCATTTCCCCTGCAGATGTCCCGCTTTAGCCAAAGCGAGATCGCACAATCGTTTGGAAAAGCATTTTTCAATTACCTTGACGAACTCTCCAAACTGAAGATCAGACACCTGATCACCTTTCTCTACGCAACGAAATGGCACTAAGCCAAACTCGGACATGTCAGTAGGTACCGTTTTCTTATAGTCAGTCTCCTGAGACCACGAGCAAGTGGTAATAGATTACTGCAGCCTACAAATTGCCTAGCATGGCATTTTTTCTGCCAAATTACTCTTAAACATCATTTTCATTACAGGTCACGCTAGTTCTTGGCATCAAAATGGCGCACTTCAACGCTAATTGGGTCTCTGGGCTATATCCAACATTCGTCAGTTTTGTTAGTTAAGCCTAGTTTATACACCAATGCGAAGTGAAATCCAAATCGAAATGAAACATCAATAAATCTTGCCTCGGAAGGTTTATAAAGAAAATAAATTTTGTTTTATATTTGGTTTAGGTAAGTCCGTTGAATTTCTTCCTCCCAGTAGCTTAAATAATTGCATTTAATTTTATTGAATTTTTCACGCCTAGGAAAAAAGCTAATTTATTGTATGAACATTTCACTTCGCTTCGATCTATAAACTAGGCTTTATGGCCAAGTGTGAAATTCTTGAAATGATTAACAAATGCTTACGTATTAACAACACTTGTTCAGCAATTAAGCAATCGAAACACATCATTAAAAATAGTTTTGTAACTATTAAAAAATGGCAGATACGTCATTTTTAATTAACACGGAACAATAAATATATCACTTACGATTCCCATATTGGAAATTTAGGATCAGTTTCATAGCCGGAATAACTGGCTGAACAGAATGGTGACGCAGACGGAGACGGACCCGGAGCTGGAATAGCTGTCAAAATATTGAATACACGCAAATTCAATGTTGCGAACACAACGGAACGTAGACGCACACGGAACTGCAGACGCAGACGGAAGAGTTCACCAACTTTTAACATTTCACGTACGGCACTTTTGACGTCTCAATTTGTATAAAGAAAAAACAACTTTTTGGGTCGGAAAAAAATATTGTGGTTATTTGTATCGCGAAAAAAATTATTTATTAAAAAGAAAATTATTGTAAACAAAAAATGTGAATTCTGAGCTTGTACACAAAAATATTCTTTTGTTTTTCTTCAAAATACTTTCAAAGCTGTACAGCTCCATTGTGGACATGTAAAAAAAATAACGTACGACACTTTTTGACAGCTCTTCCAGTTCCGTCTGCGGCTTCAGTTCCGTCATTCTATTCTGTTCAGCCAGTAAGTGGCACTTCAGTCATTTGAGACCTAGTGGCACTCATTCAGGTTAGTGTGCACTGAGATATTGAGTCTTTATCTCCCATATTGATCACTTAAGTGTCACTTCTCTGATTGCGGAACTGGGCCTTAATGTCTAATTTACAATTTGATATACCTACATACATATGTATAAATAAAAAAAAATTGTGAAAGAAATTATTTAAGCTAGAAAGAATAAATGACGTGACACCAGATATAATTAAGCCAGAATTCGTTTTTGAAAAAATGTCAGAGAAAATTTCATACAAATACAAACTATTCTGGTAATCTATCCAGATTTTCTGGAATTCTTTTCTAGTATTTTTTCTATTCTAGGACTAGTACGCAGATCGGGAAAAATTTTTCTTTTCATTCAAAATTTTTCTCAGGACAAATTTTGTCTTTAGTTTTTTTCCAGGCAGTACGCAGTTCACGCGCAAAATTGTGACGTTTGTACCCGCTGTAGGGTGAAGTCTCCACTAAATTTTGCCAGGAAAAATAATGTTCGAAGCATTAGGTTTGTTCCCAAATTTTTTGGGCAGTTTTGGGCAATTTATCAAATTTTGAGAAGTGGGGATGAAATTTTCTCAGAGAGAGAGAGAAAAAAGTGTGGAACGCTTTTTGGGCAAACAATTTCTGCCACTTTTTAAACGTCCAACACAAGAATCAACTAGAGTTGCCATGGATCAATGATAATTCATTATGGAAAATTCCAAAAAATTTTTGCCAAGTATTAATAAACTTGTAGAACATAAATTTAATTATAAAAAAACAACAATTCAGCATTAAATTATAAAATTTAAATTTATTTTGCTGTAGAAGAGTATCTCAAAAAAGAAAATCGTGAATTTTAATTAAATTTTTTTCTTCAGAATTACTTTTGGTAAACGAATAGTTAATTTTATGAACATAAATTTACTAATTAATAGAGTGATAAAACAATACAAATAAAAACACATCTACCAAAACTAAAATAAAAATAAAAATAACACTTGGGCAACCCTTAGTCAACAGCATATTTGAATTTATTTAAATTGAAACTGCCATTTTTTGACAGAACTCAAACTTGCCAATTTCTGCCCAAAGAAATTTCTTGGGCAGAAATTGTCAGGAAGGGGAAATGTTTTACTCTCTCGTGAACGCTCTGTTTTGCCCAAAACTGCTGAATTTTTGAAGTGTGGAACAGGATTTGGCAACAATTGTTGACAAATTGTGACAATTGGCAGTTTTGGAACAAACCTATTATTTTGTGGAAAAGATTTTGACAGGCCAATAATTTTGCACGATAAACACGATCAACTATATTATTTATCGATAATTTTATAAAAAGAAAAAAAAGAAGAAAAACATTAATTTTGCGGGATTTTTCCAACGTTTTTGTAGAGATTAGCATTGTAGATATAAAATTTGTCTTTTCCCGATCTGCGTACCTACTAGGCTTTAGAAATGGAAAAAAAAGCATGAAAAAGACAGAAACAAAATGTTTGATGTTATTTTCCTTTCTTATTTTAGAAGAAGACCCAGAAAACTGAGGTATATATAAATTAACAGTACCTAAATTTAGATATTCTCTTTGATGGTTAACTTTAGCTTCTTTGGAGCGTTTGTCATTTTCGTTTGGCATCAGCAGCTTAAAATAGGCTTTAAACGTAAAATTAGTAGGTATGAAAATTCAAGGGAGCTATGAAAATCTTCAAATTAAAATCTCGCATTCGAAATTTCTACAAAATCTTGCAATTACAAAATTAAGCTTTTTACAATCCCAACATTAAAAGAACTCGCAACCTTAACTCTCGAAAACTAAAATCTCGCATTTGAAAAAAAGCATTTACATTACCTATGTCACATGTTGTAGGTGCAATGTGGTGAAATTAAGTTTATTTGCATCAAATACCTACCAAATTTTGTATGGAAATCAGGTCGCTTTCAAAAATAAAAAAAAAATAAAAAAACTAAATAGAATTTGCTATAGGAGTAGGTACCTACCTACATGCATATAGGTATTTAAACTCATGAAGGTACGATCATAATTCCAATAATCTTGATTGACTTATACATAACGTATAGCTATGTAGGTAATGTACATAGATATAGTAGATCACCCTGAGCTGCTTTATCCCATAAAGACTTTACTATACCTATTATACAACCTACCTAGGTACTTAGAACTTAGAAACCGCACCATCCCGTGCCACCTCTTCTTTAATAGCTCGTCAATCATACCTATTATAATTATGTATGTGGTATGCAAGACACGCATCAAGATTTTCCAGTCTGCAACATTTCTTTAATTTCACTTTGCATTGCCCCAAAGAAGTAGCTTAACCACCCACTTTTCCAAGAAGTAGATATTCCACGAATAACCACGCTGTTATATGCAACATGCAAACTGTGCACCAACTAGGTAGGTACCTATATAAAATGGCATGAATAGTCCAACTCATCAAGAAGAGACTGTTATTTCCCGCCATGTGCAATAATTTTGTGCGAAGTTCAAATCGATGTTGGATTTAAAAGCCGGCTTTCTGCATCTGCTTCTGCACATTAAAAAAAAAATTAAACATTCACCAACACACACACACACTAATTGCATTTTTGTTTGACATCATTCTACTAAGGAATGAAGTTGAATGTGACGTTCTAGCCACGAGCCAAGCCAAAACGTCAGTAACAAACAAAACAAAAAACATTTTCCAATTTTCCCATGGCCTTCAACTCGCTTACAACCCAAGAACTGCGAAGTAAATTTAATTACAGTCATTTTCTCCTCTCCTGGCCACCACTATCGTTTTATCCAAAAACACAAAAAAAAAAAAAAAGAAGAAATTAAAATGCACAAAAGTATCTTTTTGGAGATCTTCGATTCGCTTACACCAATCCCTTTTAGATCCATCCATTCATTATTTTTGTGTGTATCTCTAGCGGTGCAATTCGAATAAAACCATACAAGAAAAACAATTTTCCAATGAAACAGTTAAAAGCAACAAAATAAAAACTACCTATTAGAATTTTCCTCATTAGAAGAAGAACAAGTTCGTCTTCGAATGCCGCGCGCCGAGCATGAGAAAGATAGGAGAGGGTGTGGATGAGTGGGGGGGGGGAGGGAGGGCAAGCTCAGTGCAATACAATTCATGTATCTAGATACATTTTTATTATGATTTGTTTCATTTCACTTAATTTCTGTTTATATATGTTTTTTTTTTTGGTTTCTGATTCCGTGTGATTTGGTTTGTTGTTGTTGTTGTTGTTGGTTTTTTTCCTTTTTTTTCACACCAACAACAAACCGAATCCAATATGCACGAGTATAGGTAGCTACTGTATGTGTATAGTACGCGAGGTGCGCGGTTGGACAAGAACGAAGATATTAGCATGTATCCGAGTATCTCTCTATCTACAGTACATCAGTTCGATATAGTACCAGCAATATCAGGAGTGAAATGTTATTTAAGTCTTAAAAAGTGCTTCGCGCAAATCATTTTATACTTGGTGTTCTAAGAGTAAAGACCCATCTATACCTACTAAACCAAAATACATTTTTAAATAACTTTGATCCTTTAGAAATTGGTTGATAGTGTGTTGTTTTCAAATAATTATATTTTGTCTTAAATTTATTTGTTATAAAATATTTTTGTTTTAAAAGTGAAAAAAAACTATATTAATAATTTTGTCAAAAAAAAAACATAGAGCTTTTATCAAACTAAACTTTAAATTCGGTCCTTGTTTTTAAAAGGACATTTTTGTTTGTAATTGAAAGAATTTTTTTTTTGAATAATTAGTTTTTTGTAAAAAAAAAAAATGTGTCGGTGTTTGAAATTAATCACCGCCTTGTGTTTCATCAGTGCGGGATGTTGGCATAGTGTAAGTGGTATACGATCGAGGAGAACTTCAACTGAAGATCAAACTGTCGAATCTGTTCGTGTTGATATGAAAGATGAACGAGTTCTACGATTATTTAATCTAACTGCCGACGAGTTAAAGAAAAGAACTGAAAGTGTGGCAGCGGCCAAAGCTGGATCGACAATCGCCCCTAAAGATAATCAACGTTTTGTCAATATAAAGGGGTACAGGTTAGTCAGAATTTTATTCATTATTCAAATTTTCTGCAGAATTTTATTTTCAATTTGAATTTCTGTTGATTGGAAATTGTTTCTCAGATTTTTTTAACATTTTCTAATTTCCTAATTTTGGTTGTTATTATCGAAAATAGTAAAAATTACAGAGCTTATGGCTGAGTTGCATGTACTCGCTTTATGATGGCTAGAATTTTTAAATATAAGACGTTATTGAAAAATTTGAATAAGAAAATAAAGTTGCTCATCTGATTAAATAATAAAAATTCGTTTCTTCTTTTTTATCGTTTGATTTAATCGACAAAAAAAAAATACAATTATTTAGGTATTAATTGACATACACCTACTTTAAAAATCTGGTAGAAAGAATTGAAGTTATAGCTTCGAAAGCTAGTTAATAGATCATGATTCTCTTAAAGTTTCATTCGACATTTTGTGTCAAGATGAAATCCGAACGAATTACCAAGGTTTTTTTTTTTGAAAAAATGTGTTTTTTTACAATTTCAATTTCAATAGATTATTTTTTTAATAAAATTTACCGCACCATATCGTTTCTGTATACGTTTTTTTCTTTTAATCCATTGGTTGTAGGAAAAAAAATGCTATAATCTTTTTTATACAAAATTGCGTAAGCTACAAACTTTTCCTAAGCAAATGTAACAGTCGAGAAACTTGTAAAAACTTAAATTTATCACCTAAAAAGCTTTTGCCTCGGTCCAAAATTAAAGATACATTTAAAAAGTGCTTATAAGACATCAAAATAAAGATCTCAAAAAAAAATCAGAACTTTCGAAATTTCTTCATAGTTTAGCAAATTTTGTGTCTTATTTCCCTAGGCTATTAAAATTTAAAAATAATTAGAATTCAAAATTAACAAATTAACATAGTCCATACAAAAAATTTAAATTAAAAAAAATTCCTTGAAATTGATTTTTTTTTTAATTTTGATATGCGATATTATTCAAAGTTTAAAAGAGAGCACTATATACAAATTTTGATAAAAATCAAAAAAGTTGAAAGTAGTAAAACAGAGGTTAAGGATCTTTAGTAACATTCTTTTTGTGATTTTTTCTTATCCAAAACGTCTTATAACAAACCTAAAATTGATCGTATAGACAGAGAAAACCTTTTCAAAATTGTTAACGTCATCTTGGACGTAGAATTTTTCTTAACAATTGTATGACAAATTTGAATAATTAAAACTTTTTCTATCCTAGTAACAATTGTGGCGCTAAAATCTTCTTTCAAGTTATAATTTATTAACCAATAATGACATCAAAAATTAAATAAAAATTATTTTTTTAATTTTAAGTATTTAATAAAATTATTGTGTATTAGTCACATTAACAACCTAAGTTTTATACTTTTGTTTTTAATTTCCAAAAAACAAGAAATACAATGTTTTATTTTTACAAAAAATTTGTGTTCATTACATCAGCGTATTTTTAATTTTTTTTGTAAATTCATTCAATGCATATTAACTATATTTTATAAATCAAATATATACTTTGTAGTTATTATGGACAAAATGAATAAAGTACATATACCCAGCGGAAATCTAAATTAAATAAATTATTTAATTTATATTTGCAACAGATATAAATTTTGTTTTGAAATAGACAAAAAAAAATATACAAATTCTATTAATGATGCAAAATTTAGTATTACTAAGCAAACAAAGACTGCAACTTTTATAAATTTGGAATTTTTGATAATTTATGTTTGCACATTTTTATATCTTGATTTTTTTTTTTGTTTCTAATTTATTATTTATAGAATTTTATTAGATGATATAAACAAGGATACAGATGGTGTGTGTTTATTTTTGATTTCTTGTGTGTCTCTCTAGCTAATTCTGTTGGATGAAATGCGGCATTTTTAATGATAATTGTAATGAGTTAAAAGAATTTCGAGAATGTCACTTTCACGTATACAATATTTAAGAGGTGTGTCAATTTTATAATATTCTTTATACGTCAAAAATACAATTTGAATTAATTTTTCTTTATTTTAATAAATAAATCAGATGAATATCATAAATGGGTGTGTATAGTATGTAGGTACCTATAATAGAATTGAAAAAAAAAAATTACGATATAAATTAAAAAAATATATAAATCTTTATTTTATTAGTATAAACTAGAAAATCATAAGAAATTGTTTGTCGTAACTTTTAATTATACATAACGTATGTACGTACATATATACTTGTATGTATAATAAAGCTAAGGAGAAAATGAAAATGGAAGTAATGGAGCAAAATTTTGCAAGCGATTTTCCATTTATTTTAATTAAATATTACACTTAGAATGTTGTCCATAACATTTTATATGATTTTAAAATTCAAAATATTTCCTCCTGATTCGCTATCTTTTGTTTAGTTTAAAGTTATTTTTAAAATTCTTATTAAATTTCAAATAAAATGATACCGAAATTTATGATTGATAATATTTGTGCACAATTCTTAGAAACAATTCTTGGAAAAAATTAATTTAAACAATTCTCTGTAATAAAATAATGCAGCACAAAAATAAATGTTTGGACCTCTTAAAAAAGACTTAAGAACTAAACAAGAGAAGAGAATATTTTGAAAGAAACAAGAAGAGCAGAAAATTTAAAGCATCAAACCAAAGCAGTAGCAAATCTTAAAGTTCACCAAAAATATATTTAAGAAGACAGACTTATAGATTAAGTAGGTACTTTCCACTTTATATTTTGTTCTTAAAATGTGTGGTAAAATGTTCTTGCAATTTAATGAGAATTAGATTGACAAAATTATTAAGAAAATCACATAGTTGGCAGAAAATCCCCCGTATATTTCATAATTTGTGCACTCACTCGTATTTACATATCTTGTTAATGGCTTGGTCGATTTTCATACATTTTCGCTAGAGGTATTTTAACTACATACCTAATATAAAATTTAAAAATAATTTTTAATGAATAAAAGAAAATTCATTAATTTTTTGTATTTTTGATCATAAAATTATTGAGCCATTCACATAGGTATTCAATGATTATAACCACGTTATAACTGATAACGTCTAATCTAGTCGAGCATTAAATTTTGTTTGACAAAGAAGTAATTTATTTTTGTTCTCTCTTTCTTTTATACTTATTTATCCATATCAAAATATGAATTTAAAACTGAGATCACAGACTTAAGTATAAAAACAACATTAGAGATCATACAAAATAGTACCAGATTTTTATTCACGACATGGCAAAAATAAAATTTTCTTAGTTAAAATTACTCGTATTTACAACAAATTAGTCTAGTCTCTAGTCAATCTCAATTAGTTAAGGCCACAGATAGTTTAAGGAGTGACTTCATCGGCAGAGAAATTGTTCAAGTGTGTGTTTAATATTTAGTTGTGCGTGATGAAGAGACTAAAATAAACAATCTTATAGTTAGTATCTTCATATTTTTCATTAATTATCATCTTATTTTGACATAGTAAAAGAAAGAATGCTTTTATCTTAGTTAATCTGTCAAAGTAAACTATTTTAACATTTTGTAACGAGGATACAACGAAGTTAATTCGTCTTTTAAAAAATTTTTAGAAAATGGAAAATAGATTGGTTCTTTCTTAACCGGCAACCAAAATTAAGCTTCGCCTGTCATTTCTCTATAGATCTTAAGAAAAACACAAAAAAAATATTTATTGCATAAAAAAGCAAATACCTTCAACGAAACAAAAAGGGGAGAGGGGTAAAGTTCAAATTTGTGAAACTGCACAACCAAGGAGGTTTTCAACCCTCGATATCAGTTGTAGTTAAGCAGATATTTTATTTAATGTGCTGATGAGAGACAATTAAAAAAAACTTTACTTTTCTTATAATTTTTCGTAATTTTCAAACCATGTTGTATATTTAAAGAAATAGGCCACTAAATGAAAACATTATATAGCACAATAATTCAATAAAAATTGTACTCTTTTTATAATTCATTTGTTTAAATTTTAGCAAAAATAGAAAAACTCTTCGTTTGTGTGCAATCATTTTGAGTGCAAGTCTGCGCATGGAAATCGTATGAAACTTCATATATTTCTGCTTAATTTCAATTTTGAAGAAAAATCCCCATGCGAACTTGTATAGAAATTCATACATTAGGCGTGTTTTATTGGGAATCTATACATAGTATAGTCAGAAACGCATCGGCAGTAGCTTGGTTTTCATTTTCTACATTTGGTACTATTGAGCATGCGTCGAAGTAAAAATTAAATTAATTGGACAATTTTCAAGATGACATAGTAATAAAAAAGTCTTAAAAGTTAGTTTTTATAAATTAATTCATGAAATAATTGCAGTTTTTGCGAGAATTGTGCGAGTAAGGTGACAAATTGCAAGATCCAATTCGAGACTCGAATAAATGTCACAAATCTATCCACATTAGGATTCTACTTTAGCTTTTTATCGGCCGTAATCATACTGGCGATGTTGTATTTGTAATGCATGTTAAATTTTACTGTACTATGGATAGCTTTTTCAATAAAAAAAGCCTATTGACAGTAAATTTATTAAATTTAACAATTTAACTGAAATGTTTGGCGTGTTAGTTGAAAAATTACCACTACCTATTGTGAACAGCCTTTAGACTGCACTAATGGTGAAATGAGGAACACAAAACATCCCACACGTTATCTACTATTTCTTAAACGATAGATAACCTCTAACATCTGTGTCATACCCCCATAAACTTTACCTACAATGCATACCTATTGCACCAAAGAGTTAGACAAGACATTAAAAAAATATCCAACATCAATTAAAAATCAATTTAGTTACTGCGTGCGATGAAAGATATCCCACCGTTTAACATTATCTTAAAACAACAATCTTTAGAACAAACATTCTCCTGAGGTAGGTATTTGTTTGCATCTAAACACTCACTCTGCTAGAAAAGTTGTCTAGACTTGGGGACCTTAATTCAAAGAAAAAAAAAACATAAATAAAAGTCAAACGGGCCCGAAGGCGTATCAGTGTGTTCGCTTTATGTTTGCTTCCAGCCAGCAAACATAGATGGCAGCCGTTAATAGAGGCAAACGAAAGAGCAAGAGTCGTGCCCCTTTCTTTGCTGCTATCGTCATCGTCACTGAAGAATTAAAAACAAAAAAAAAATGTACACTATCAATGCAACAGTCTGACGAAAGTCCAGACATCGCTGAAGCGACAAAGTTAAGAGAACAAAGCTAAATACACGCATCGCACCAAACTAACCATCATTAATATGATAATCCAGAGAACACGTTGACGATGATTATGATGATGATGACGATGATGATGAAGTATTTAAGAATCTAAAAGATAGAATGTCAATCCGACCATGTGATATGTGTGTTGATTCCAAAGGCGGCGGCGGGCGGCAGCACGGCGATGGATGGCGGCGACCAAACTGTCTGGGCCATGTCTAGCGGCTCCGTTAATGAACTTTTTGTAGGTCGCCATGTGTGAGAGTAAAAATGTGAATAAGTGAATAAAACACGAAAGCACACACAACTCAACTGCCTAACCCCAGCCTCAGCTTCAGCAACCTCAGCCCCAGACCTCCACGACCAGACCGAACCTTGTGCCTGTCTCCCCTTGCATCCTTCCTATATCCTAACCTTACCTTTTCCTCCTCAGCCTCCTAATGCACCAGCAACAGCAAGATACGAACTTTTTCTCTTCATTCATAGATTTTCAGCGCAAGGTAGGTAGAGGTAGGGGAATTTTGCTGCCCGAGTTTATACCTACACAATACACTGTGCTTTAAGACACATACACACTTATCGAAACACCCTGTCTACGATGGTGTCTAGCCGAGCTTGCCACTACTTGAGAGAAGCCAAAAGGCAAACACTACATTAATATGGCAACAAAAAAGGAGCAAACTAAAGACGACAACAAAAGCAGCGGCAGGCAGCAAAAAAAAAAAATAAAGACCCATTCAACTCGCAGCAGTCTCCAGAGCCAGACTAGACTACTGCTGACCACATACCTTACGACGAAAACGACGACGACCAGACTATAAGAGGAGATACAATTGCGGCTGCACAGTGGTTTGGTTTTTGATCAAGGGAGCAACTCTATTACCCGTCCCGGCGTCTAGCCGGATAGCAATCCAAGTCCCTCTCCTCATAGGCCAGACAATTGCTGGAAAACGACATCAACCAGATGTAAACATGCATATAGCATAAGCCAACTTGCACCAGTTAACAAAACCACCCACTTCCAGCCATCCGATCCATCCCGTTCCCAGCAGCCATCAGTATCCGAGCCGTTTAGTTGATCTGCTACCTTTGGTATTCGTATTATAATCCGTCATTTGGATCTGATGACAAGACAACGAGCACGATGCGAGATGCAACGCACGGTGATGAGATGAGGAGATTTATAATTATTTATGGTGACGAGCAGAGGTTGTCATATACATATGTACCTATATCATCGGTGTGCTGTAGCGATGAGTAGGCAGCACGGCACGGTGAGTCTGACGAATTATTTCCACACTTGTAGACAGGGAAACATTTTTTTTTGCTTATAGTATAGCTAATGATAGCCTGGATCAAGCAGGTAGTGAGTGAGGGGGAGTGCTGGCACTTTGTGGTGAGCTTTGTGCGCCACTTGGTGTTAGGTTGGTTGGGTTCTATTTCACTCGGGCTATTTTCACACGGTCTCTTATTGGCTTTGGCTCCTAGGGTCGAATTAAAAATTTAACAAAATGTATGATATTTATACAAGTCGGTGTTTTTGAATGCATTTTGTTTGGATTATTACACATATATCTAACGTATAAACCTACTTAAGTATATTGAGATGATATAAATATTTTGTTGATAAATTGTTCGAGATAATATGTAAACCTAAAGTTTGATTGGACTGGAAGGAAGGGATATTTCAGTTAACATATGAAAATCTGATCCATTTAGAAGAAGTGAGCCGGGAAACGAACGACGACGAATGCACAGTGGATCGAATCCATATATTTAGACGTGAAAAATTCTAATCTTCTTGGAAAATATCTGTTTCCATCATAAATGTAGAAAAGTAACGTAATTTTACAAAAAAAAATAAGCTGGTATAGCCTTTTTGCGACAAAAAAAAAAATTTAATCAAAATTGGCTGATTTTGAACTGATGATTTTCTTATGTTTAGCAGTATTTAAACAGTTTCTTAGTTCTGATGATTTAAACTTGTTCGAAATAGGTAGGTATATTCTAGAAGTTTTTTTTGTCCGAGTCGATTTGGAATTCGAACACCAAACTTCAAAAAATTCCTTCTTTGGGACGCAGAAATCTTTTCCTAAAAAGTGGGCAAAAAAAGACTTTTTAAATCTTTGCGAAGTTTCTCTTATATTGTTATTTTAACAATTATTTTTCTAAAAAACTTAAATGCACCAGATCAAAAAATGACTTTTCACTTTCAAGTTTGGAAGTCATTTATTCCATGCTAAACTGGTTTAAACAAAAAAAAAAGTGTTTTCAGACTTAACAGTTATCCGTTAGATAAGAAATAGAATTTTTGCAATTTTAGTCATTGACTTTTTCACGCTCCACTGTGCGACGGTAGGAATCTGATTTCTTCATACATTACTGAAAATCATGTGGAGAGTAAAAGTAAATCGAATTCCAGCTGCTGCAGTGCTTACTCAAATTCAAGAGGAGAGTAACACTAGTAATCTATTTCTAGCCAACACTTCGCTCAAGCGAGAGGGGAGTAACAATTCCACCACGCCATAGGTTAGGTTCTTTTTAGGACCAAACATGTATTTACTTTGCTGTTTACCAGCAATATACCAAGAAAAGGAGCATGAAACTATTACTGCTGCTAGGTACAAACTGAAAAAAAAACAACTGGAAATTTTTCTGTGCTCTTCTAAAATTCTAAAAACAACAAAATTATACCTAAGGCGAAATTTGATCGAAAATTCGACCGAAGAAGTACGAAAATCGTGAAAACGCCTCGAAATTTCGAATTTCTGAAATCAAATTGTGTTCGTATACGCGCATAACTCGGCTAACATCATTCGATTAGCATGGAGATTTCACTGTTGGATTTGTATTGAATCATATTAACACACAATGGAGCCGAAAAATGAAAAATTCAAACGAAAATTAGAAAATTCGACCAACAAAGACAGAAAATTGTGAAAACATCTTGAAATTTCAAACTTTCTGGATTAGGTGTTTGTTCGTACGCACATAACTCGGCTAAACATCATCCAAATTGGATGGATATTTTTTTGTTGGATTTGTATTGAACCAGATAAACACACTACGGAGATAAAAATTGGAAAATTAGGCCGGAAAAGTCGGAAAGTCGTGATAACCATAATTGGAGCTTGCTCGACTTTCGAAAGGAACATTAATAATTTGATCAATTCAAAGTGGAACGAAGTTCGCCGGGTCAACTAGTATAGGTACTAATCTACATTATATACTTCCTCCAACAAAAAAAAACTGAATTTTTGTTAGTGGCATTCGGAGGGCCTCGAAAATCATATTGAATAGAAGAAATCATAAATACCCTATACAACTTTCCTGGTAAAAAATAATGAAAACGGAAAGAATTTTTACGCAATCCCTATAAGAAAATAATTTTTAAAATAGCACATCAATTAAAATCCTAGATTTTCAAATACCTAACAAAAATGATAAAAACAGAAGTTAGAAAAAAAAAAAGATCTTTTTCACACCACAAAATAAAACGACACAATTTTCAGTACATCCACCCGTTCTATAGGTATAGCTTAGTTTTCAAATGCATTAGCCACACCAGACAAAACAACAAAAAACTGCAGCCGCAGTGAGCTGATGACGATTGCAATTTTTTCATATAAAAGAACGTGTGTCTGTCTGTCTCAATCTCAATATAACTTAAGTCACTGCCAGACGATATTTTATTAATAGATTTTGTAAACAAGTCTTACCACAAAACTATAGACGAAGTTCATGTACCTACCTAACAACTTATAACTAACCTATCCGCCATAGAAAATGTTGTAGCCGATTGAATTTTGCATAATATGCATACGAATGAGTATGTGCAATATACGGTTATTTTGCCATAGAAGCTCATCGGCCGGCGCGACAATAATGACACTATACATCATCATCATAACTCTGCCATCTTTCGTTTAAGCTCGTCTAAAAAAAAAAAACAAGATTCAAATTCCAGCCCTAATATAGACACACGCATCAAGATGATCAGCATGCATGTAACGTAGCATCTCACGCTATATTATTTTCCTTCCTTACTGAACGTAAATCTGTCTGGTATTTTAGCATTTGGTCTATTGACCACAGACATTCTATATAGCTTCTAACGAACACTCCTCCATGGTCCAAGGAGGTGTTGAAATCTTTGATGAGGCAGACAAATTAATTGCCTTCGGTTTGCATGCTTGTCATGCCCGCAATATCTGTCTAGTCAGAGTCTGGAGCGGAACATATTAAAAAAAAAAAAACAAAACAAAACAAAAAAATAATAAAAAGCAAAGCAGTTTAATTGTAATATGTACTTTTATTTAGCGTCTATATAGGTACAAATAGCGTTCTAGCGTGTTGTTGCTTAAAAGGCTAGACTTTCTTGTCTTGAAGACTGATATACCTACTATGGCCATGATCATTTTAAAGAGTTACCATTCATATATTATTAACTGAGACATACCTACTCCAATTTTCGAACTACTTAGACCGTAATTCTAAACATTTGAAGAATGGGTTCTCATCGATTCACTAGGGACCAGTTGTACAATCGTGGTTCAAATATTAATCTGTGGTGCAGGAATTTTAATTCACCGATTTCGGCGGATTGACAGAGGTTCAGTGCTGGTTTAGGCATGCAATTGCCTATTATCACATACTCGAACCTTGAACCACCGTTGAACCTCAGTTAATCCGCTGAAATCGACGAGTTAAAATTGCTGAATAATGAATCAATATTTAAACCAAGATTGTACAACGGGCCCTAAAGATTTTTAATTTTGAATTTGAATTTTCTCTAACTCTCGCCAAAAAAAAAAATTTAAGTATAACTTCACTAGCCGAACTCGAAAGTTATTTTTTGTAAAGGAATGAACACATTTTAATAAACAACATTATTAAACATTTCAGTGGGAGATTAAAGTAAAACCCGAGTAAACTTCCCAATTTTGGTGGGTTAGTTGGGGATTTACTTATCAGAGGCTTTTGATATTTTTTTTTTTTTTTGCAAACTGTTTCTTGAGTAAACTGTAAAAAAAATTTAGGTACCTCTCGTTTAACTCGCTACTGAAAAACTGGTCCTTACAAAAACAATTTTTTTTTTTTAAATTATCTATGGCAACTCTATTCTATAGGCAAAGCAAACCATATTTAATTTGTTTTTTGCTATGATTGTCATGTAGACGTAGAGGCTCTTGGGCATGCGATGTTTTTGTTTTGTATTTTTTGTAACGCCATCACGCCGCCGCCGCCGCGCCGGTCGCCACGCTACGCCCGTTAGAAGACTGGAAGTTAGAAACGTGAGCTTGTATCCTGTCAGTTATGTCAACATGTATACTGATCTAACGCCACGTCTTACATAAATTGATAGAATAATTTGGCGCTAATTTTGTAAATAGAAGTTGGTTGATGTTCGTTCATTCCGTAGATTGAAGAATCAAAATGGAATGTCTATTAATTAAACTTGATTAATTGTTGTGTAAAAAAAAGAAATTTAGTGGTTGCAATTTGTTTATTTGGAACACAATCCAAACATGGTGTAATGTGCGTAGAGAACTTTTTGTTATTCGTTCTCCATCCTGTAAACAAAATTAACCTCAGAGGCATACGAGGAGATTGACAGATTGTTTGTCTGTCTTACTTCCTTCCCTTCTCTCCCAGTAACTGAAAGTTGCTGGAAACTCAGTTTTCTCGTCTGAAAGGGGACTAACTGACTTGCTGGCAATTATCAGTTCATTGGCGAAAAAACCATTAAGTAGCTGGAGTAAGCAAAATCTCCTCGGCAAACAGAGGAGGAAATTTTTTGACATTCCTTTTCACACTGCATACCTATAAGGCCGTATGCGAATTGGGTTAAAATTGCGTTAAATTTTATCCAAAGATTGATTTTTGACACTAGTGAGATGAATCTGTACGTAGAAATGTCAAATTTTAATCTCGGATAAAATTTAACCGACATTTCAAACCAATGCACACGTGTGTGCGTTAAGGCCGTGTTCGTATTTTAAATTTAAAATTTTAATTTTAAGTTTAAAATTTCGATTACATTTTATCCGAGATTAAATTTTGACAATTCTACATACAGATTCACCTCACTAGTGTCAAAAATTAATCTTCGGATAAAATTAAACGCGATTTTAACACAATTCACTCACGGAATTAACCATTCTTAATACCTAAAGGAAATTACAGAAGATCTCTTACGATTTTCTTTTCTTCATGTGAAAAATAATACCTAGAGATTTAAGATTAAAAATTAACACAAACAAAAATTTCCAGCAACTACTTGTTTCGTTGTTTCTTCGTGTGGAAGGAGAAAAATGACTAATCCCATATAGTTTTGTAATTATATTTTGAATTTCGACATTATTATTCTTTTAGAAACATTTGTAGAGGAACAAAATGAGCAAAATTTAAAAAAATTTTTTAAAGATTTTAAAATAATGTGTATCCCCGCTTTAAGAAATAATATTTTTGGTAGAGCAAGCGGTGGCATCTTATGCGGCATAAAATTAAGTAGTGTAGGAAACTTTGTTGAATTTAAGCGAATTGAAAACAGGGTTGTAATTCAAATTTCTTGCTATTCGAACAAATATTTTATTATTCCACTGTACCTTAATTGTAATAACTGGCGGAATGAATTTGAAAGTCTGTACAATTTTTTAAATAATATTTTTTTGCAAAACGTGATGTTGATTGGGGATTTAAATGCGCGAATTGGTAACTATCAGAATCCTAACTCTTTTTATTCTCAGATTCAAGTAGATTTTAATGTTTTAAGAAACTCTAAAGATGGTACTTTAAATAGTAATGGTCGATATCTGATAGAACTTATAGAAAACTTTGGTTTGTTCGTACTCAATGGGGTTTCTAAAGGCGATTTTGGTGGTGAGTTCACCTTCATCAGTGGCCAAGGACAATCGGTGATTGATATATGTGCGGTGTCAGGTAAATGGTTGAGTGCGGTTGCTGACTTTGAAGTCCTTGATGCAAGTTTTTCTTCTCACCTACCAATTTTAGTAAAAGCATGTCTTTCAGTTGGGACACCATCAATACTTTCGAATGGCTTCCTAAAGCTCAAATGGACTGAGAGCAAAGCTCCTCTTTTTCAATCGCTTTTAAATCGCAACCTTAATTTACTTCTCCCTCAAACAACTAGTCTTGTTGATCAAATTTCGGCAAGTATAACAGAAGTTATCAAGTTATCGGCACCTTTTGCAGTAAACAATAAACATGGTTTTACACCCTCAAATAAATGGTTTGATAAGGAATGCCACATCTTACGAAGAAAATCCTTTGTTTATTTAAAATTGTTTAGGTTTACAAACGCGTTCTTCTTTAAAAATTTATACCTCCGTTCAAATAAAGAGTACAAAGTCCTTTGCTTTACCAAAAAAAACTCAATACCTTAAAAATATAGCTTTAAAATTGGTGGACTGCAATAACGCAAAACTTTTTTGGAATAACGTCCGGGAACTTGGAGGTCGTTTTCGACCCATTAATAACACTAACGCGATTCAGGTTGATACATTAGCACATCATTTCAAGTCTTTACTCTCAATGGATGAGAACTTTCAGACATTTAGCTACGCATGCCCAAATACTATCGTACACGAACTGGATACTGCAGTGACCTTAAATGAATTGGAATCAGTGCTTTTAAACATGAAAAATAATAAAGCTCCGGGAATAGATGGTATCCCAGTGGAATTCTATAAAAATGCCACCACACATTTCAAAAACTATTTAGTTGACTTCTTTAATCGAATTTATAATGAATCATGTATCCCTAGCAACTTTAATAAAGCAATAATTTTTGCTATTTTCAAGAAAGGTGATGCAAGTCTTCCTGAGAACTACCGAGGTATCTCTATCCTTAATTCAATTAGAAAAGTTTTTACCTGTATTCTCTATGGCAGGCTTACGAAATGGATTGAGCATGACACTCGGCTAAGCATTTTTCAAGCAGGATTTCGTCATGGGTTCTCCACTATTGACCACATTTTTGCACTTTCTTCCATCGCAAACAAATATCTTGAAAAGAATAAAAAACTTTATTGTTGCTTTGTAGACTTCAAAGCCGCTTTTGATACGGTCAATAGACAAGCTCTGATTTATAAGATGGCATCTCTCGGTGTCTCTCGTAAGTTTTTGCTTCTCTATTTTAATTTCCTAAATTCAACAAGTGCAGCTGTTTGGGATGGGATTAATTTGTCGGAATGGTTTGATACGTCAGCAGGAGTTCCTCAGGGATGCATTCTCAGTCCAATTTTATTTGCTCTGTTTATTGATGCGGTTTGTGATATATTACCGGGTGGTGTAATTTTTGCAGAAACCCTTGTTAAGGTTTTGCTCTACGCTGACGACTTAGTGTTGTTAACGGATAACCCTTTCACATTACAACTTCAAATAAACAGACTGCAGGATTATTGCAAATTGTGGGGACTGCAAATTAATTCTCAAAAAACTAAAATCATGGTTTTTGAACCAAGACAACGAAGAAGGCTGCCCGAAGAAAGTTGGTTTTTGAACAGTGAGAGAATAGAAGTTGTGAGCCAATTTAAGTATCTGGGAGTATTGTTGTCTGCTAACTTGAACTCTAGCAAGCATGCAAGGGAGAAAAGCAATGAGGCCAAGCTTGCATTAAACATGATGTGGCCAGCCTTCTTCAATAACCAACAAGTTGATGTCTCATCAAAATACAGAGTATTCAACGCCACAGTCAATACGTGTATGTGTTATGGTGCCCAGGTTTTTGGCTTCACTCAACTCGAGGAATTTGAAACAATTCAAAGGTATTTTTTCAAAAGGTTATTTCGGTTACCTAATGCAACACCATCTTATGCTATTTACGCCGAATCCGGTATTCCACCTATTTTCATCCAAAATCTTAAGGCCCATACAAATTATTTAGTTAAAGTTATGAAAAGAGAAAACGGCCTTCATAAATCAATCTTACAAAAGCTACTCCAAACGAATTCTACACCCTTTAGAGAATTGAATCAGCTAGCTGTAGCTCACGACGTAAGCCTATCGCTCAATGAAAACAATTTAAATGACTGGCACAATATTTTCGATGGTCTAATAGCGAAAATTGATGAAAAACTATACAATCAATGCCTGAACAGCGCAGCTTCATCAGAGAGCAGAAATATTTATAGAAGCTTAAATCACAAATTGCTAACGGAAAATAACTATTTCTGCACTGAACTTTCCGTAGAGGCTATTGGTACCATTTTCAGAGCTAGAGTGGAGTTACTCAATCTCAATTATATTCCTCATAGGTCTGATCTCTTTCAAATTTGTAATCTCTGTAATAGAAGAGAACTTGAAGATAGTTATCATTTCATAGCAGTTTGTCCAATCCTTCAAGAGATTCGTCGGCTTTACTTTCGTGAGAGCTTGTTGTCATTTAGCCAATTTATTAATATATTGAACGGTTCTTTAGGATGGTCAAATCTATTCAAATTTTGTAAACATGCTTTATTATACCGCAACAGTTTCTAGCTTGTACCGTCGCTAAGGGTTCTTCAAATTCCACCAGTTAAATATTTCATATCTTTTATGTTTCAAATCATTCTAAAATTGTAAGTTTTATGTTTCAAATCATTCTAAAATTGGTAATTTTGTGCTTCAAATCATTTTAAAATTGTGCCACGCAAATATTCAATTATACATTTTAAATAAAATATAACTTTAGAAAACATAAATTCCCAAATTAAATTAAGAGATTTAGTAGTTATGCTAAATAAGAATGTAAATTTGATTGTAGGCATTAAATATGTACTTTCATCCATATATTTCATAGTTTAAGAATTGTCAGTCAGGCAGACGGCAGCAAAGCCATGTCCTTATTCTTAATTTTTATTATATTGTAAAATCTATTGAAATAAAGAATCTATCTATCTATCTATCTATCATATAGTTATTATCACGGCTTCGATTTTTTATGATTTTTCAGATTGCCTACTAATTCAAAAAAAAAAAAAAAAAAACAAATGATATTTTATTCGCTAAGTTTTCAAAACCACTTGAAAATTTTGATTTTTTTTAACTTTGTTGGCCTGTAACTTTTTCAATATTAACAATATCGAAAAAATAACCTGATGATAAAAAATAGAAAATTTAATTTTCCATACATTTTCCTCAACAAACTTTTGTGTACGACAAACAGAAAACGAGATATTCAAAAAAAACTAAAATCCAAGATGGCGAATTTCACAAGTGCGAAAAATCAGAGTTATGATCTAACAATGTACTGCCTTTTCAATGAATAAAAGCATTTCGGGGTGTTACAAACTATACTGGATCGGATTATAAATGCATCACTGGACCCTTACTTCTTATCAAACATCCACTTTGTCTTGATGACTAATGACACATCAGATAATTTATTTTGATTATTTGTCAATTTTTCTTTAAATGCTAAACATATACATATGTACATATTTTTATGTTTGTAGATAGGTACAACGCACAATCTCGCCTGACATCATTTTGAGTATGCACTTCCTAAACCCACGGACAAAAATACTATGGACTTTTTGAAGGTCAACACGCAGAACTTACAGTCTCAAATGGTGCGGAAAAAACCAAGCAGACGTCTTGTCTGCTGTTTTAAAAAAGAAAAAAAAGAAAAAAAGAAAATTAGGTATAGGTATCTCCAAAAAAGAGCAGACATTGCGTTTGATCTCCGGGGTTCCTATGCCATCTGAATTCGTTTGTGTCTGGAATTTTGCATTCGAATCTGCAATCGCATTCGTGGGCTCGTGGCCCTTATAAAAAGTGATGCACTCAATGGATGCACTTTAGTCATCCTCATCTCTGACAAGATATCCATATAGGCTGTGTTGTTGCTGTGATGTGATGTGATGCTAATGATGCAATATGTTTGTGTTAAATTTGCCTCTCTGTCCTCTGTCTGTATATCTATCTTGGCTCTGACTGTCTGGATTTTTTGTATTTGGTTGTCTTTTAATGTTGTGCTTTTAATGCCTGTTAGATAAAATATAAGTATGTATGTCGGATTCGGGTCTGTCTGGTTGTGCATCTTTGGTTTATAAAATACGAAGAGCTATAATTTACGTCTGGTTGCAGTAGATATACTTGTATGGGTTGGGATATGTACATTTCTGTTTATGGTTTTAGAATGCAGTTTTTCAATGTGCAGGGATCTTGATTTCTTGCAATTAAGATAATTTATTTAAGTTGATTTGATTTTTAATGTCCGAAAATAAATTATTTTTTTTTTTTTTTAATTTATGTATGTATGTATTTTATTTTCCAGATTTGAAGACATACGCAATAAAATTGAAATGGCTGTTAATGGTCATGGAACGCGAACGATGTCGAATGAACGTTCTGATAATATTCAACATGAAATGGCTGCTTACCCAATATGCAATTCGAATGAATCATCCTGGCAGGATGATCTTAATGTGACAATTCGTTTTTCGGATAGTTTATTCGAAGCCAAGTCGAATGCTTTGTATTTGGAAAGTGCAATTTTAAGGTATGATATTTTTTTATACACTAATTTTTGTTTACTTTAAAAATTGTAAGAAAGTGTGGCTCTTAACCCTGATGATACACAACACACTTTAAACAAAATAATTGTATATTTCAAATCTGAATAAATTTGAATTTACATACTATGAATTTCAAAATATCCGAATAGCAACGGATGGAACTTTTTAAATTATAATATTTTAAAGACCTGTAAAATAAATTCAAAAGTTCATATTGACCTTTTTTTTTAAATGAGAGATTTCAGGCAAATTGTATAAGCAAAGATGATATGCATTAATAGGTAGGTACTGTTCCGAGAATTGTCACAATAGATTTGAAAGTTTTCTTTCTTACAGCCATATTATTCACTCAATACATCCAGATTAAAACTTAAATCTGGAAGTCAATGTAAATTTATCTGGATTTAAGTTTAAATCTGGATGTATCGAGTGAATAATATGGCGGTTAAAAAAGTTGAAAATTCTGTCACTGATTCGTATACGACCAAGCTTATTTTCAAAAACTACGACGTGTAAATTTATGTTTTAGAAATATGAAGGCACTCGAACTAAATAAAATTAACTAAAATAAATACACACAAATTAAACAACCTAAAGAAAAGGATAAAAAATCGACAAAATTGAATTTTTAAATATTTGAATTGCACCCGGCTCTCTCGTGCGATTAACTGCCTGAACAGAATAGAATGACAGAACTGGAGCCGCAGACGGAACTGGAAGTACTGTCAAAAAGTGTCTTACGTTATTTTTTTTACCTGCCCACAATGCAGCTGTACAGCTTTGAATGTATTTTGAAGTAAAACAAAAGAATATTCTTGTGTACAAGCTCACATTTTTTGTTTCCAATAATTTTCCTTTTAATAAATAATTTTTTTCGCGATACAAATAACCACAATATTTTTTTCCGACCCAAAAAGTTGTTTTTTTTCTTCATACAATACAAATTGAAACGTCAAAAGTGTCGTACGTCAAAAGTTAAAAGTTGGTGAACTCTTCCGTCTGCGGCTGCAGCTCCGTATATGCGGCTACGTTCCGTTGTGTTCGTAACATTGAATTTGCGTGTATTCAATATTTTGACAGCTATTCCAGCTCTGGCTCCAGTTCCGTCTCCGTCATCATTCTGTTCAGCCAGTAACTGGCTGAACAGAATAGAATGACGGAACTGAAGCCGCAGACGGAACTGGAAGAGCTGTCAAAAAGTGTCGTACGTTATTTTTTTTACATGTCCACAATGGAGCTGTACAGCTTTGAAAGTATTTTGAAGAAAAACAAAAGAATATTATTGTGTACAAGCTCAGAATTCACATTTTTTGTTTCCAATAATTTTCCTTTTAATAAATAATTTTTTTCGCGATACAAATAACCACAATATTTTTTTCCGACCCAAAAAGTTGTTTTTTTTCTTCATACAAATTGAAACGTCAAAAGTGCCGTACGTGAAAAGTTAAAAGTTGGCGAACTCTTCCGTCTGCGTCTGCAGTTCCGTATGCGTCTACGTTCCGTTGTGTTCGCAACATTGAATTTGCGTGTATTTAATATTTTGACAGCTATTCCGGCTCCGTCTCCTGTTCCGTCTGCGTCACCATTCTGTTCAGCCAGTAAGGCTGGCCGCACATTGGATGCGTCGTATCGTACGTAAACGTGTGAATACTGGACGTAAAAATCGAGTGCGCACACTGAATACATTTTTCTCTGTCAAATACGCAGTGTCCAGGTGACCATCGCTTTCGCGAAGTCCTCTTTCCATAGTCTGCATTTACTAAACACACACAAGAAACTGGAAAGGAGGTGAAAGAGAACCAAAATAGGCTGGAAAAATCAGATGAGTTTTGCGGAACAATCGATTTCTTCCATCCCCCTTACTTCTTACCCCGCTCACCAAGGAACAATAGATCGGAACTGGAAAAGCTGAACAATATAAATGCAGACATATTAGTTGTGTTTTGTTGAGCTAGTTACTGTGCCGATTCTGCAATGTTCCACATTAAGCCATAGAGTTACTGAAGAGCAAATGTGCTGTTAACTTGTTGTTGGTAGAATTTGCATGTGAAAATTTTGCTTAATGTAAAGAATTTCTGAATGTGCACATTAAGGAGTTGAACAAAACACACCTATTATATACTTAGAATGTTGTGATTGTTTGAGCGTGTTTGTACGTATTCGTAGGAGTAAAATCCGTATACGATAACGCATCCAATGTGCGGACAACCTAAGATTTACCTCTCCGTGACTTATTTAATTTAGGAATTAATTTAGCTGTTGTAATATTTTATCTACTGTATGGTTTAAAAAAATAAAAATTTCAACAACTTTTTATTTCGAAACATTTCGATAGTGTGCGATAGTGGAAAGTCATACAAAATAAAAGAAAATAATTGATTTCATACTGCCACCAGACTTTTTTTTTACTAAGCTTTGAAATACAAAATTCAATTTGTATTAAAATATATAAAAAAAAATAATTTTCATTTTTTTTTTTCAGACTATACAAACTTAATCCAAACAACACAGCTGAACCAACTGCCCCAACTAAAGAATGTGCCGAGCCCAATATCGATTCTCAAATTCGTGTCACTGTGTCAATTGTTCTCCGTAAAAATCGCCGCGGTAATTTACAAAAATCCTATATTTTGATGGAAAATGATATATTTGTATTATTTTTCTATTATGTTTTGTTTTTTTCTACAGAAAAAAAGAAGCGCATCTGTAACACTTTGATGATGAATGTCTCACAAACTGGCTGGGTTGAAATTGACATCAAGCGGGCTATTCACATTTGGGAAACAGTCGAACGTCACCGTGCTAGTTCTGTGCTTGTTGGTTGGTTATTAATTGAAGTCCATGACGAAGAAGATCGTCCAAGGAATGCTGGCCTATATTTCAGACCACCTAAATGCGATCAGGCAGGTATGTGTGTTGTTTTGTGAGCTATAGCCCGACTAATACGCTAATGACCAAAACCAAATTAAACGACAAAATAAAAAAAAACTCTTTAGGTTTCATTGATAAAAAAATATTCAACCTCAAAATATTTCGATACTGACCTTGACTTCTACGCCGGATCAACAATAATTTTTATAAAAGAGGTCAAAAAAGTCTTTCGACGAAGATATCGTATTTAAATCCAAAAAAAAAAAAAAAAAACTTTTATTTACTAGCAACTCGAGGACTGGCTTCCTCTTTTTCTCAACACCACCTGACTTTTTACATAAGTATAAAGAAAAAAAAAATAAAAAAAAAATATTTTCTTTGCATTATTCTTATGTGTTATTTTCTATATTCACAATTCAAGTCCATTTGGCTGATTTAACATTTTGTATAGGTAGATAGGTTATGTTTATGGAATCGTTAAATTACATTGATCGTAATGGCTGAGAGACGACTTCAGGCAAGCCGCCAGAATGTCTGAATAATGTATCGTTTTACTGATCAACAAACAAAAACATGGAGAAACAAACTCAGCAGATTCTTCCTTGTCAGCTCAATACAATTTTGTTTTATAATTTTCTTTTTCTTTAATACAGTCGACTCCCTGTAGAAGTGGGAATATGAGGAAAATCAGTAAAGCCATTCACGAAAAAGACGTGCATTCTTTTTTTAAAAAGTCAATGTTAACATTGTAGTAGCCCGTGGTGTAATGGTAAGTGTGTTGGACTGTCACGCCAGAGGTCTGGGTTCGATTCCAACCCTCTGCCACTTAGAAAACAAAAAATATTTTTCGGGGCTACTGCCTCTTGCAAGGAAGTGACAAATCCTCCAAGAGTATATGCGCTGTCATAGAAAAGTGCAGTTCACCTTAGCCGTTTGGATTCGGCAATAAACTGTAGGTTCCCTCCATTCCTGCAAACACTTACAAAGGAATGGTTGAGAGTTGTAAGTCACCAGTTAGTTCCTGGTATAATACTGTGTAGGAAATGTTTTGAGTATTGCAGGAATGTAATACTCAACTAAAGCCGAAAACAGATGTGCAGCTTTTTCCCCATGCAACGAATTTAGAAATAGAGATATCATGCAGCAAAGGCTGCATGCAGAGCCTGAAATAAGGCCTGTACTGACAAGAATAGTTGGACGAACTATAGCGGCATACTCACAAAGTTAGGAACACAAAGTTTTGTGTACTGATAGATTATTTTTGGCGACTTTTTTAGCTATAATACATATAGGCAAGCAATTGCGGAATAAATGCAATTTAATAGTTTCTATGTAAAGTTAGTGAAAGTTCATTTTGCGGGCCTTTAAAGACTTTTTTATGTGAGTTTGTACATTATGTAAACAAGTTGTTCATTTGACATTTAAGCCCATTCGAATGGAACATGATCATAGTTAATTTTAATGTTTAATACTCATACAGACTCAATTTTTTGAGTTGTGAAAATTTTTTACAGGAGTTTTGATAAAAGGAATTTAATTTTATTTAGTTTTAGAGGAGTTTTACTGTATTCAATTGAAAGGTAGGCTGCAAACGAAATTGTTATTTTTTTTTTACAAAAACATTCAAGGTTCTAATTACTCAGTAAAAGAAAACATAAATATGGATTTAAAAATGCGTAAAAAATTTAAAAACAAAATAATAAAGGAAGAAAACTATATAAAGGGTTTCATACACACATATTTGCAATTAAATATAAAAACGGTAAGAAATACGAACCTTTGTTTGCAATTAAAAACAGGAACGAAAAACAAAATATAATAATATTATGTACCTTACCTACACTGCTAACAGAACTAGCGTCGTGCTTTGCATGTGTATTCGTGTTTTTTTTTTTCTTTATAATTATGTGTGATTATATTTTGATAAGAAATAAAATAATCGAGCCACAAAAACTGCCAAGCCTATTGCTAATAAATGTCAGTCAATTAAAAATGATTTATTTATCGCTTAGCATTGCAAAACAAAAAAATATCCGCTTGCGTGTTTTTGTTTATTGTTGTTTTGAATTTGTTTATTTGTTAAAGGGTTCAATTTTTATTAATTAGAAAAAAAAATATAAAATTTTAAAACAAAAACCTTTAAAAAAAAAACATCAAACGTGAACAATATGAACATTAAATTGAACTCTTTAATTTTTTAATAGTTCCCATAATAATGTCTTATTTTGAAAACAAAGTCTAATTTTATTTGTAATTTATTTATTTTTTCAGATTATGCATTCCCCTGGAATTTTTACAGATCTTACTCGACTATGCCTACACCTTTTACGGACAAAGTGCCCACGTAAGCATAGCATTTTATTCAAATTTTATTTTAAAATTTTATCTTAAAAACTTTAAAATAGAATTAATTAAAAAACCACAATACTCGTAACTTAATGAAATCAGCTAATTACTTAAAAATGTACCTATGATATTTCGTTAAAATGTCGATCTGCCAATAAAAATAAATTTGTAATGCAAATTGAAAAATTGTTTCGTTCTGCCAATATTTGCAATATCATCCCGATAGGGATAGGGAAGTATTTGAACGAACCTTATTTTTGGCCATTTTCGCAAAACATCAAATCAAAGTCTAATTATACCGGCAAATGATCGTCACTTATGACGCAGAAATTGCAACCGTCAAATATGCAGAGGCAGACATGACTTTTGATGAACGTCAAATTATGCTTTTTGCAATCGCATTAGAAATTGGATTCGGTAAAAAAAATGTCACAAAAATTCTTATTGAAATTCGAAACACTTTCTGGAACTGTTAAATTAATAATAATTATGAGACAAACAATTTTTTGAGACAAAAATCTCGATTTTTTTACCGGACAGCTGCAGCGCAGATGATGCTTTCGAACAAGTGACTTTAGCATACTGCATTATTGAACACATTGCTAATGCATTAAAATTTAATTCGTGTTTTCGACACAAAATACTTTTGCAGTTTGCGTGTAAAAACAGTCTATGCAAATGCATTTTTGACGCAGATGACGTTTTTAAAAAATGCCTTTTACCTGCTCTGATGTAATATAAGACAAAAAAGTAAAATACATTTTTTGTATACCTACTTTTGACTTCTTTTAAACATTTTTTCGTTATTCTTTATATGAATATGTGGCTACAGTAGTCGTATTTTTTTGGGAAACCTATTCACAGTACCTACAGTAGAACTTAAAATCCCAAAAAACACGGGTATTATAGCTTTTAACTACAAGAGCAAGTTCGTGTTACCCAGTCTTGCAGATAAGTTCCTTGATAACGCCTCGCCTTAGCTTATAAACCTTTTTCGACATAGGTTTAATGGTTTTGCTATCAGCCGAAGGCGTTTTTCTTTTTTTAGTTCTCAGCATAGCCTGAGTAAACCAAGTAATCTCTGAGCAGACGGAGTAATCTCCGAGCAGAGCATGATTTCACGAATTGTCTGTTAAATCACGTGAAAATTATATGAAGTTGGCCGCGCTCAGCTATTTGCTTCGTTCAATCGGCCAATTTAAGCCTATTTTGCTGCTGATACAAAACGAAAAATCCCATACAAAAATGACACAACGAAATCACAAACGAATAATTTCGTTCTGATTTTCGTTTTGCGATACGCTGTTCGTTGAGCGAAATTGATTATTGTAGCAGATTATTGGGAGAGATATCCACTCATTTTTCGCACGGAATTAATTGGATGTACCATTAATTGTGTGCGAAAAAGTGACATTTGGTCTTTATCGTTTATTCGTTTTTATATTTGTTGTTTCTTTTATTAAAACATGGCTTTCTGTGATTTTTATGCGTTTGTGTTTGTTTTTGCAAACGGTGTCACTTCAAGGAGTAATTTTTCGATGTGGTTTTTGTAAGCATTTCGTTGTCATGTTCGAGACCAACAAAAAATTTCGTTCCGCATCAGCAGCGTACTAGGCTTTATTCTATGATTATTTAGCAAGCTTCGAGACAGCTCTGATGTGTCTGATCAAAAAAAAATTTTGTTTGATAACTCAGTCCTTTGCTTTGAGCTAAAAAGGAAAAACTACTTTTGCAGGAATGATCCCCAAACATTATGCCTGTTTGGTAACGTGAAATTTTCACCAAGTTTCCCACACTTGGGCTTTTTTTTTTTAGGTTTTAACAGCAAAATTTTAAAATTTGGAAAAATTTGCAAGAAATTTCACGTTACTAAAACAGACCAATTTATAGCATATTCCCTCATTAGAAATGAATGTAGCCTTTACGATATTCTTTTCCAACTGCAAAAATTCAAATTCCTACGAGGTTTACCTACATTCCTAAAAGTATGCAATATTATATACTTTTCTTTTATGGTTCTTCTCAAAACAGGGACACAATTTTTATAACATTCGCTTCATAAACTAAATTTTAAATTTTGATTTTTGTTTTTTTTTTTTTTTTTTTATAGATACCCAAGAATAGACATAAAATTAATAAGTTCTGACGGCACTTTACTTCCACATAATCCAGACACTCGTCCAAATGCTAATCTCAATCGTGAACTCAATCGCATTTTAAATCACAATTCAGAGGAATCAACCACATATCAAACACCCACAGACAATCTCTTAATTCCATCAGATTCAACAGACATTCATCGACACCGACAACGACATGCCAGACACCATCATCACCATTCGCATAATTCAGCTCCTGTTGTTGACGGAAGTTTTGCTGGTGCCACAGCTGCCACAGGAAGTACACGGTCAGATGTTTCAAGTGAAGAGATCGGTAGCCATACATCAGATTGTTAGTTAAACATATTTCAAAAAAATTCAATAATGAATAGTTTTTCATTTTTTTTTTTAATATTTGAATTTTTACATATCATGGTGATGATTCCGGTTGATTTTTTTTTTTTAATATTATGTTGTTGAGATGAGCCAATTACTTAATTTTTTATTAATTTCATCTTTTAATCAAAATGGCTGTATAGCAAAAATGAGTTTAAAATTGGGAAACAAATTATTATGAGTTTACAGGCCAGGTGCAAGAGATTTTCATCTTGATCTTCATCATGATTGTAATTAGTACGTGGATCTTTTTTGAGTATTTTATAAAAATTCCGGTGCGGTAAACCTGTGAGGCTGCGAATTTTTGTTTTATAATCAAAACCACCTACCAGTTCCGATCATATAAAATTTGATCAGTATCTTCTCGCATTAAGAAAATATTTTGTTTTATTGCCGAATGGCCTACGTTGTTAGAGTGAAAAGAAACAACTAACTTTGTCGCACTTCCCGTTTGTATATAGTATTTTTAATTTTGTTAAATATTTTCTATGTATGGCCTTAGTGGGCCCTTGCCTCGCATTTAGTTAACCGTGAGTTTTCCCTATAAATTTGGTCAAATATTTACCTAGTAAACTTTAACATTAAAATTCAATACTACCTCTGAAAAATTGAAGAAACTTGGACAAATTGAAACTTTTATATTTTTAAATTAATTTCTTTTTTTTTTTTCAATTAATTTTTAAATTTAATTTTCAATTGGACTCCAAAATAAACACTTTTGTACTGTTTCAACCAACTATAAAATGTATGACACAGATATAAACAGTTAAATCTTATGTCGAATTCCTTTTAAGAAAAAAATCGATTTGTTTAGAAGAAAAAATCGATTTTTCTGGGCAAATTTTTTGTATTGAAAGAAAAAAATCGATTCTGTTTAGAAAAAAAATCGAATATTTTCGGTAAAAGGAATTCGACATTAGTTGCAAACAATCGAATCGTTTTATTTGAATGTCAAAAATAATTAATTTAATCCTTTGTCAAAATTTAAACTTCAATACTTTCTTGTCAAACAATTATTTCAAGCTAGATAATTATTATTTTTACCAATTTTTTGTATACATAAATTATGTTAAGGAGACTGTGATTGTATGTGGTTGAAAAAAAGCTCTATTTGTGTAAAAATAAAAAAAAAATGTGTGTCAATATAATTTGTGTGCTTAAAAAAAAACCTATGTCAAGTACATATTTAAAATTTAAATGGACATTAATTAATATCTATTAAAGGCATACAAATTTATGAATTAGAAATAAGTTATTTTTATTCTTACTACTTAAGAGTGGTATTTTTAATAGATACCGATTGAGTTAAGTTATAAGTTGTTATTATAAGATAAATGCAGCAAATTTATTTTTAATCTATGATTAGTTTTGAACAAATAAATTGTTTATATAATTAGGGTGATTTTGATCAAGCTTGAAAAATATTTCTGATGTGCAAGACTAGAAGTAAATTTTATGGAATAAATGAGGCCATTTTAAGTTAAAGAACTTTCTTTGATTTTAGCGCTGTGATGATGGCATAAAATTACGTTACATCTATGAAATTGTATATAATGTCGAAACGTTTATATCTCATAGAATTGACTAGTCTTATCTTTTACATCAAAAAGATTGTCGGATTGAATTGAAATCAGCTTAAGTTGGGCATGTAAATACTTTTTTTTATAATATTTTTTGTTTTTTGTATTATTAGAAGATTGAATTTAAGTTAGATTTTAAAATTGGTTAAAGTTTATTTTTACTAATATTTATATAAAAAATATAAACAAAATACATATACCTACGCAAACAATAAATGATATTTAAAACAAAAACTAATAAATGTATTTTTTTTATTTAACAAAAAGGAAAGTTTTGTTTTTTAACTTAAGTTGACGGAATAGTCAAGTTTATTTTAATTAATTTAACTATTTGTCGTTATTTTTTTGAAGAAAAAAAGAAAAAAATTAAACAAAGACTCTAATGCTATATTTCTACCAAAAGTAATCTAAAGGGTGATTTCCAATGGCGCGTTCGCGTTAGAGACGCTTACGTAAACGTTTACAAGCTTTACGAACGCGTCGACATGACAGCACGCTGAAGTTGATTTTTTCCAACTTTAACGTTGAGGTAGCCTATGTTACGTTCGTTTGTGTACATGCTAATAGGTGCCAAATCGTAACATAATACCCAACGCGTCATTGCAAACAATTTGCTTAAATTGCTATGTGTGAGCTTTTGCGTTGAAAGAAAAATCTGTCAAAGCGACGCCCAACGCGGCATTGGAAATCAGCCTTAAGTTAGATAACATAAACATATGTGGTGTGTCCAAGAAATCGAACTAGAGATTTCAATCAAAAATCTTGACATTACAATCATAGAGAAAACAAAAAAATGGGTCCAGTCTGTCAAATATAAACCACTATTAAACGATTTTCTTCAAGTTCTGAACTTTTAATATATTTTTTAATTGATTCCCTAAAGGCGAAATTAAAAAATATTAAAGGTAATAATAAAACTTAATCTTGTCTTGGTTAAACGTGAAGCGCATTATATCTGGCAATGCTACACTTATTATAACATAAAGCCTAGTATGCTGCTCATGCGAAACAAAAAATTCCATGCAAAAATGACACAACAAAATCATAAACGAAAAATTTCGTTCTGCTTTTTGTTCTGCAGTACGCTGTTCGATGAACGAAATCGATAATTGTAGCAGATTATTTGGAGAGATCTCCCCTCTTTATTCGCACAGAATTAATTGCCATTGATTGTGTGTGGAAAAGGGGCAATTCACGAAAAACGGTTACTTTTGTGTACAAATATTTTGTCTGGGAACCAAAAGTAAAAGTGACTTACTTTTATAAGTAGTTACATATGTACATCTCAAAAAACTCTTGACCCCGGGCTAAATTAAAAAGAATATAATTGTTAAATACAAAGAGTGCTATGGCATAACATTAAATTAGCCATATAAGACTCTTGTTCAAAGACAAATTGGGTTTTTGCATACCATCAGTATTTTTTTCAGTGATATCTTCTTCTGTTTTCCCTTTTATCATTCCAATTTTTTTTTTTTTGCTAGTAACTCAAATGAAGACCTAAATTTATCGTTTATTAAATTCATAATATTATAATGCCGAGCACGCACGTAAGAGTACAACTAAACTGATGTTAATTGTTTATTATAATTATACTGTGTAAACAGCAAACGAAGTCAACTATTAAATATGTTATTGTGATTAAATTAATTGCATTAATAACAGGTGTAAAACAAGGCTTAACATTTTCTCGTGCACATGACGATTTGTTGAAGGCCTCTGAAAAAAAAGGAAAAGCTGTTGATTTCCTATAGTTTTGTTTTGAAAACGTCAAAACCGAGAAAAAAAATATCACGGAAATCACAAGACCCTGGGTATTAAAAAAAAAGAAAATGAAAGATTGCAATTACTAACACGGAAAAGGAGACAAAGTTTGGCAAAAAGGGAGCGTCAAAAGTGTAAACTAAAAAGAAGAGAAAACAGAAGAAAGACTGATGAACGGTTTCGTTTTAATTTTTAATGCTTTAACTTTTCTTTTACAAAGTGGTGACATTTCGGCATAGCTGCACTTAGACACAATGGGGTACTTTGATATCGTTACTATTCAAACTGATTAGAATTCTTAAGTATCTTTTTCCAGTAAAATGTGTTAAACCTGTCAAGTTTTGAAAGTAAGGGAAAATTCTCTCAAATAGAGGAAAACTTGTTAACAAATGCACTGAACTACTTTTTTATAAAACCTCACTTTTGTGTGTATGGCGCCAAAATGGTGCTATAATAAATCACTTTTCTTTGTGACTATTAATTTTAAATTAAATCATTATGCCTGTTTGGTATCGTGAAATGTTCACCAAGTTTCTCACACTTGAGCTTTTTCCTATTATTTTTGATAGCAAAATGTGAAAAATTCTGAAAACTTACACTTTTACATAACCAAACAGACCAATGTTCTTAAAAATCTCTAACGAAAATATGGCAAAATAGTCAGATAGCGAAGACCAAAATAATTTTTTTTTTTATATTTCTTAGCCGATGTCAAGTGGCATACACTGACAGTTGAGGATTTGACCGTAGTTACACAACCTACTAGGACTAGCACACAGAAATTTATGTAGGTAGCAGAAATTAGCAAGTTATCCAATGGAGGGGAATTTATTTGCTCTCTCATTGTGCTCTCTCGTTGCAACTTTTTCGATTTAACAAAGAGGAATGTGTCACAATTTGTGAAAATTTTAGCAAATGCGCAAAAAATTTTACGTTAGATACTAAACGAAGCTAATATTTAGGTAAACTTTGCAAACGGTTCACAAATCAATGGAACCTTAATTTGTATGGACATTTTTGTCATGCCATTTTGCCAAAACAAAAAATCTGGGGTAATTTTCGAGAGCCTTTTGTTTTGTTTCAACCCAGGACCAGGAATTGTCGGTCTTCCTTTGAGATTAAAGTAGTTTGAAAAGTGCATCTTTTTTAATTTCAATCTAGAAATAAATCCTATCGTACCTACCTACCAAAAAAAAAAAACTATTAACAAAAACGCTTCTTCATTGGTTTATTAAAGTCCTTGGATTAGGCTATGTTTGCGCACTTCTTTACTAACTCATTAATTAAAAAAAAAAAAAAAAACTATTCAATAAATTTATGTTTTATTATTATGTACTTACTTGACACTTTATATATAGGTAGAATAGTGTGTGAAGCACATGTGATAACACCTACCGTTCATATTTGTATAAATTTGTTGTTATCTTTATCATTGTATCGATTTTATCAGCTTAAACTAGTTGGCTATAATATTATGTACTGTATACATATTATGTAGGTACATATACATATGATTAAATTAATTCCTTTTTATTGTAAAGTTTTAGCCAAAGATTTTATATGATAAATTCGTATAGAGGAAACGGTTTTAAAAATTTAACATTTAATCGCATTTCTTTTACATTGAACAAATGAAACAGAATCAACTAAAGATTGGATTAGCCTACTTCATACGTCAATGCGATTGCGAAGTGAAATATCATATTATCTACCCACATACATACATACAAACATATGTATGTATACGAAAGCAGTGAACGAAAAATAATCATTTGAGTGATGCGATGTATGATTAAAGTGTCAATTTAAAAGAAGGAAGTTTACGAATCTGTCAGTGTCAAAAGTGACAACTAACTTCGATGAATCTGACAGATGCGAAGAAGTGTTTGCTCATTTTTTGATTTTTAAAGAATAAGTTTAATAATCATTAAATGAATTCTTTTTTTTAGAAAAATAATTCACATAATGCCAGTATTCTGCTCACATAAAAAGCTCCGTTTCATCAAAGTGAAGATTTTTACGTTTTTAAATAGTAAAATAGTACTTGACATATTGCTATTTAGTAAAAGGCCTTATTGTGATTTTATTTAAAGAAAAAAATCAATTTTTGGTCTACGGTTTCGTTTTTGAGAAGATAACGGATAAAAAATTATGTATGTATGCCGGTATGAGTTACATAAAAGCAATTATTAAATATTTGAGGAAATTTCGACTTATCCGCTAAGGTTGTAGCCAACCAGGCAGGCAAATTTATGGAGCTTTCCCTTGGTAAATTCAGATTTAAGCCTGAAATTTAATTTTTTTTTTCGTGGCGAATGGATAACGATTTCAGGTTGAATTTTGTTTGTACAAGTGTATATTCGTATCTGTGGAGCTGCTAGTGGTCAAACTAATAGTTTTCAATTGTACTGGTGTATAGTGGTGTAAGTAAAAAAGGGGTAGATCTGCCGCAAAATCCAGATCTGCTTAATAGATTTTTTTTTGGAAAAAAATTAATTTATTTTGCCCATTGGAAGTCGAAAATTGTAAAAATCGGTATTTTGATAGAATTAAAAAAAATGATTTTTTTACCATTGGAAAACCCCATTCGATTCTGTCTCCCAGGTCTTTATTTTTTAAAAATCTTATATCTTAAGAATTATTAATCATATCTTAAAGCTTTCGAAATCATCAGCATCCACTCCAAAATCGAAAACTAACAATATGGTTGGCTGACGCTTAGATGTTAAATTTATTTTTCATTAAGTTTTACGCAGCGAAGTGCATTGGAAAAAATATATCATGCTAGTAGAATATAAAAAATCAACACCTGAACCGATTTTGCTGACATTTTTCAAAATTCGTATTTGCCAGTATTTGAATTTGAAATATTTAATTAGTTCAATTTGCAACGCATGTCGAACATATCTGTTTGCTCTTACTTTACTTTTAATTTAGCCCAGGATGGACTACGGCCTCAACCAACAAGCCCCTCCAGCCAGCTCAGTCCTAAGTTATCTGCCTCCAGTAACGCACTCAAAGTTGGTTTAGCTCGTTCTCCACTTGTGTGCGCCACCTAAGGTATTGGGTCTTCCTCTGCTGCGCAGACCGTCAGGGGTAGATTCGAAGACTCGTCGGGTTAGTGCGTTGGTGTCCATACGCTTCACGTGTCCCAGCCATCTCAGCCGCTGTATTTTCATCTTTTTAACCAGGGAAATTTCCCGAAAACGAATATTTTGTACTCTCTTTTTCTAAAGCGGAATTAAATGTACTTTTTTCGGATTGACAATTCCGAAAGTGGAATTTAAATTATTTCTTGAAAAATTATAATTTGTTCTTATCGGCCTTGTTTGTTAATCGTTTTTGATTTCTTAATTTCACAGATCTCAAAAGAAATAATTTTAGACTCGAAAAAACAATCCGTACGTACTATTTTTTGCAATTCTAAAGTTTTACAGAGTACCAATTCAAAAGCGGAACGAAAAACATTTACGATTAAGAATCGCTTTCGGAACAAAATACAGAGTAGGGCCCCAGGTAGACGTCGCTGTAGAGCCCGTAAAGCTCGTTGTTGACTCTTTTCCTCCATACTCCATCCATACAGACTGGACTTTGCTCTTAGTTAATAAATAAATCATTGTTCAAGAGTTCTTGCAGACTTTACAAAATAAACACTCATACGCCACAGTGTACATACACGTATACGTGCATTCGGTCGGTCGTGTGCATAATTAAATTGATAAAAAAAAATCATTAGAGAAATTAGTTATAAGCGATAGGATAGTTTAGTGGTTTTAACAGTATCCGCCTATCACCACACCCAATTTACTACCTATTAATTTTAAAAGAAGGTATTGTTCATACTTCTGAGATTGTTTAATTAATTCAGCTTTTATTATATCAATGGAAAATATATATCATTTAAATGTGAATTTATGAAATTAAAGCGCCCTTTTTAACAAATGAAATATAGAATTATTAGCACCAACACTTATCCCCTCCTCTTCACAATCTGAACAGCCGGTACTGTATTTTGTTCATATATGTATGCAAAGAAATCTTTTTTGTTATCATTACATCAATTTTATTAAATTTACTACGATTAGTTTACAGTATACAAACAATAACAACAATAATTATAATATATTTGCAAACAACAACTAATATCATAGTTTCCACCGAAAAGATAAAGAAAATCACAATTGTAAATTCTTATTGAGATGCACAAGCACGCACAGCATTACCAGCTGAATAATAAACAGACACTTTCGAACAATTGATGAATGAATTAAAAATTGTTAAAAATGATAATTACAGTTAAATATCTTAAAAATGATGACATGGTATGATGTATAGCTTTAATATTCCAGTATTTGAAGTACCCTTAACAAAGACTGATAAACGGGTTTTCATCACCCTCTTAACATACATAAGTATATGTTAAAGCTTAAGATTTGCTGATTTGATAAATGAATCTGGATGTATTTGTTTTCATTATCCACCACAATATACCTCATTAAGTGAATATCAACTTGACAGTCTAACATTAGCCGCCGATTCGCGATGAGTCTTTCGTTATAAATTGCCAAAAGTTCCTCTTAACTTGGCACAGTGTTTTTACATCATTTTAAATTATATCTCACTAGCACTGTTTTAAATACTTAAAAAAATAATTTGTACATAAAAATATATAAATTAAAAAAAAAAATCATATATATATAAAATTTCTCTTGACTGTAAGTTGTTATCCAAAACATGCCAGTATTTAAAATATTTAATTTACCTCCATTTGCAACGCATTCAACCAAAATAAAATTTTGAATAAATATTTGAAAAGGTCTGATTGTTCTTAGTCAATAAATAAATCATTGTTCAAGAGTTTTTGCAGACTTTACAAAACAAACACTCATACGCCACAGTGTACAATGTACATACACGTGTACGTCGGTCGGTCGTTTGCATATATTTTTTACAGAACAATTAAATTGATAAAAAAAAGATGATAATTTCTTAATTAGTTTGAATTTCAATACAATTTGTATTCCAAACGTGAAATATCTATATTAAAATAAAGCCTTAACAATGAGTTAATAATAAGAATGCAAAATGAAAAACGAGTGCTCTTTTAAAATGAGTGAATTGTGGGATTGTTCTTATATTTATCGGCAAGGAGTTTTTTTTTCTTTTTTTATTAAAGTTGTAAAGAGTATATTTTTTAACAAGATAAAATGAGCCAAAGCCCTCTTGGTGTACGTTGAATTAAGATCTTTTAATCATTGCCTAGAGGTGAAATTAAATGTTTTTTAACGCCACCTGCAATACATCTATAAAGGGCACAATAAATCTTAAGATCGCAAGCAGTTACATAAACATTCGTTATGGAAAAAGTTATTTACCTCGGAAACAGCTTTAACAAATTGTTTTACAAATATTTTTAATATTTACTCAAAAGGTTCTTTTAAGTTTGAATAACATTGCATATAAAGATTTTCAATGATGTATTTCCAATTTTTTTAAGTTTGTGTTTTGAAACCGGGTTAAACTAGTTATATTGTTTAAAATTCCAGTTATAGGTGTGGGTATAGTATTATATTTTTAAAAATAACGCACACAATTTCATAATTGTTATTGTGAAAGATATAAGAGCAATTAAGATTGAGTTTTTATTATTTTATTGAAAACCACATTCCCACTTGTATTTAAGGTGTTTTACCAGGCAAGTTTAAAGATAAACATACATACGAGATATACATATAACGAGTATTGTTTTGAATCTGCCGCAATTAAAATATTAAATTTGTTCAAGTTATTTGGAAACAGCATTGGCATTCTTTATTATTCACTACTCTTTATATGGCATACTTGGAGATGTGAATACATTATTCTTTATATATACGTCTTTAAATATGGAATACACGAAACAAAAATCTCAAACCTCAAAAATTAAAGTACACCAAGTAAAAGCTGATGAATACCTACAAATTTTCAGTAAAAAAAAAATATAATAGTTTTAAATTTGAATAATTTTGCTTATTTTAAGAAATAGACAAGCATTTTAATTTTAATGACAAAATTATTTTAGGAAAATTCAATTGTCATTTATGTACATTTGAAAGGCAAATTTTATTTAAAAATGCGAATTATCCATTTTTGAGAAAATTTAAAAAACGAAATCGTTATATGTACGCCTGAGCGGATGTTCATCTTCGTCGCACGGGCGCTAGTCCAGTGCACTTTAATCCGGCCCAGTTGTTTGTAACAACCAAATTTTTTTTCAGGTACTTTATCGGGAATAGTAACACTGATTTTTCAGACTTGTCAAATTCACCTTTCGGTTGCCATTTGGATTTTAGTTTACATTGAATATCTCGGTTTCTGTTAGTCCTTAAAAAAAGTTTGTACGGCAAAACTGTAGAGAATTGAATTTCCCGTGTTTTTTGTATACTAAAGCCCTGTACGCAGTTCAAAGCTAAACTAAATTTTATCCCTACAATTCTGATCTCTACAATCGTTTGCTAAGAGCACAAATGTCAAATTTATCTGTGAAAGAATGTTTTGAGCATTATTTCGCGCGCTAAATTAAGTGGAGACTTTTTGAATTTAGCGCGTGAACTGCGTACTGCCTAGCTAAATATCCTCGCTAAAATTTATCTTTGTAGGGAATTTGTATGGAAGATAAATTTTAGCGCGATCTGCGTACTAGGCTTAACGATGAAGGACCTTTCGAATTCTGAAAAAAAAATTGGGAGTGGCACGAACTGCTGGTTCACATATATCAATTTTCATAAATGCACTGCACTACGCATAGACAAACTTGGATTTCTCTATCTAGTAATGTAATTTATGGATTGAAACATTAGTTTTCTTCTTTACAAATTTGCATTTCTGTTCACCTATTGAACGTGCTCGTGAAGCCGTGTGGAGAAAAAAGTGGAGAGTTTTCTTTCACGTGAAAATGTACGGGAACGCTTCGATTTGGTTTTAAACGTCAAATGTTCACAACAAATTCAGAAGTCTATACCAGCGAAAAATGTCAAACATTCACTTTCTCCACTGTCAAATTGTTCACTTCACGAGCATGTATGTACTAGGCTTTATCGTGTAAGTAAAAGTTAGAGTAATTAATAGTTTTAAATATATCGATCATAAGTGAAACTAAATATTGAAAGCATAAGTCTGTGAGTTAACTTTCAACTAAAAACAAACAGTACTTAATGTTCAGTACCACTGTAAAATATGAACAATTTTTTTTTTTTGTTTTAGAAAATTAAGTTTTAAAAAAACAAGTTCCTATACCTACCTTGTTCACGTTTACGTATGTCTACACTATCTCGTGTTCACACTAACGCGATCGTACTGTACTTTTTTTAGGAGTATTGATATATGTAATTACTTTTGAAATGGTTGAAGAAAAAAATTCTTTGAATTTCGCAAAGGAATTTACATTATTTTATGTACTTACTTATTTGATTTTTAACCCTCAATTTTCATTGAAAAAAATTGAGAAATCTGATGTGATTTCCACTTCGATTTAAGACAATTATGTACATATTGTGAAAGAAATCCCCACACGTAACAAAACTCGTTTGGAATACCTCGTTTAAATCATTTAGTTAATTGTATTTTAAATGCATCACTTATAAAAAAAAAAAAAAAACATAAAACTTGAATCAGAAAATAAAATACCTGCAACCAAATCGTAGACGATAAACTTTTTTACGTTTACATAGCATACAATTTAATTGTTTCTTTAATTATTAGAGTAGATAATTTAAACAAAAAATAAATGTGAATTTTACACAAAAAATCTGAAATAAAGTTTTATTAAATTTAATAAATAATAAATGTTTCAAACAAGCAGACGTTAAGAAATAGAATTGAAAAGGTAAATTCAGTAAATACTAAATTATATAAAAATCATCTGCTTCATAAAATCGCTTTTAATATTTCATTGATTAAACTGCTCTCTATCTATTATTATTCAAATCCCGCTTTTTCAATCAAAACTAGTTGTTTTATTTTAAAAAAATCGCGCGATTTTTTAAAGTTAAGGCTCTCCCAAACCAACGCGATTAATCGCCGCGACAATAGAAAACAATAACAACAACGTGTTGTTTTGTTTGACAACCACGTGTTGTTATTGTTGTTTTCTTCTGTCGCAGCGATTAATCGCGTTGGTTTGGGAGAGCCTTTAAACAACTAGTTTTGATTGCAAAAGAGGGATAATAAGAAACTTAAAAATAAGTGGAATAAAGTGAGATTTTGTAGTTAGCTTAATTTAATATAACAACATAAATTGTCTAATCTCTTAAATAAATAAATTATTATATTTGATACCTTACCTACATATACATACATATATATGTTCAATTGAATACTGCGTGCGATACTAAGCAAAAATCCTATTTTACTCCTGTTTCTCATAATTGTTTATAGTCTGTGATATGAATACATTTTTTTTTAAATGTAATTTAGCTTAGCTGTTTTAATTTTTTTTTTGATTTCTCTTTACACTGCAATTGTTTCTTTAGCTAATTAATTTCTTGTCCCGTGACATAAGGCCACTTTAAAAAAAAGTCACATAAGGACGAATTGTTACAGTTGGCCTTAAGACGCTTTCTTAAACTGTCTAAAGGCTCTATGCACTGCACCCTTTACAAAATTAACTACACACATTTTTGGCCTTATGTCACGACACCTTATTTTTTACAACCTAACGCTTTCTTGTCTAAATTAAAAATACAATATGTTTCACCTCAACCACTTGTTAATGCAATAAATGATAACGGTAAAAACGTGGATTGGAATAATTTTTGCAAAATAAATACCTATAATTTAGTTTTTGCAAGCAAAAAGTGTGTAAAGCGATGATCAAAAACATCAGCCCATGCACCTATTTTCTTTTAGTTGAGTTATTCTTACATCTGAGTTAACATTTGAAAAGTATAAAACGTGGAAAATAGGAAAATAACCAACTTCTTGTTTAGTAAGTTTTTATCATGTTGTCTGAAGAACGGAACTAGCGGGATAATGCGGGATTTTAAAAAGCGGGATTTTAGAAAACAGTATTTTAAAAAAGCAGTATTTTAGAAGACGGTATTTTGAAACTTTTTTCTCGGGATTTTTAAAAACGGGATTTTAAAAAGCGGGATTCCGAAACGCTCCTTCCTCACAATTCTCAATATCATAGCTTTGGGAATCAGGATTAAAAGGAAACTATTATTCATTTCCACTGTAAATGGCTTGCTTGGGCTAGAATGACATCAGCACAATCATTTGGTAAGACATTTTTAGCAACCTCAATAAACTCCAGCGAAGATCAAAGACTTTACTTCTTTCCTCAACGCGACGAAATGTCTCTATGTAAGATGAAATTGGGCAGCTCTGCACCATATCTTCCGTCAGACTCCTGAGACCACAATCAAAGCTGTTTCACAATGCGACGAGGAAGCGACCAGGAAACTGCCTAAAGTTCGAAAAATTGAAAAAAAAAAGACGCAACGTGACGATGTGAAATACTTTAATATGTAGTATTTTATCGTTTAAAATTGAAACTCGTTTTTTAGTGAGAACAACTTCGAAGAGATCTCATCGCGCTATGACGTCTCGTTTTATCTGTGTTTATTTTATGCAACCAATTATTTTTTACTAAATATTAAATATCTTAAATCAGCCTTTTTTGGTCAATTTTACTTTCTCGTTTTATCGTCATATTGTGAAACAGCCAGTGGACATCGGTTTTCTGAATCGAACAATTTTCCTAGCTTGGCAATTTGCCTCTCATAAAAATAAAGTTCAATTTCACAATAATTACAATTATATTTTCGTAAGTTTTTCCGTAGGTCTTAATGTTCAATGCAATAATCATGAAATAAGGATAGTGATGTTGGAAAGCCAATTTCAAAGCCTGTAGACTTTGAAGAAGAATAACTAAGAAAGTATCACTATTCTAAAGTTGAATGTTCGATTAAAGGAAGATTAAATAAATTTAAAATAAATATGTACATAACTGTTTTAAGCCTTTGTGATTCAACATAGAACAATGTATTACAATCTTGATTTGGTCGTTTTTTTTTTTTTTTTTAACAAAAACTTAACGTATGAACGAGTAGATATATTTTCAATCTATGTACGAGCAGGTACATAAAATACATTATATGAATTTTTATCACCAACTACTGTTATTTCCTTGGTTATATTATTATTAATCTTATCCATTCTAAGGGATCTAAAAGCTTAAATTTTTGCTATCTTAGGTTTTATTTAATAGTTATAAATAATTTCAATATATTACCTAAACACAATAAGAGAACAAAATAAACCTTCTTTGGGTTATAAATCCAATTTACGAATCTTAACGCCGCGCCGCCAACCGCCACAATCTAAATGGTTTAATAAATTAACAAAAAAAAAATAGTGAGACATAGCATATTATAATATATGTAGCTTGAAATAATAATTCCTGATTACTTCTACCGATTTTTGTGAAATGATTAAAAAATGTCAACTAATCGCTCCCTATGTGAGCCTGATATATCTACATAATTATGTAGACTATACGAACTTTTCGATGAGCTACAGTTAAAAAATATTATGTCTCATAATCATGTTCTAATTTGAAAAGTTAACGAGTTGTACGATTCGTTAGATAACGATTTATAGTGAGTACAAACGTGGTCGTAAATCAACATTTTTAATGATGAACCTTTAGAGCACCCAAAAATTGTTACACAAAATTTTACACAAAAACGTGGATATAATAAAGATAAACAGTCGTATATACATACATATAAACGTTGCCTAACTTTGGACAGCCGTACAAGTTAAAAATAAACATCTTTAATTGTTGTCATAAGCAAGGCGCTCACTTAAGTGATGGTGACGAAGTGGAGAGTGGAGTGGTAGTGGCGTATGGTGACTAATTAGCATATGTAATTGGTAACACCTATGTAATTTAATGAAGACGCGCTTGTGGTGTGGTGCCAGTGGCGCAGGGACATAAGACCGAGGGACATAAAGCCGAAATTGAATTTGGGCCTAAAGTCCCACCAAAATAAGACCCAAGTCCAAACAAAAAATGTTGGGGGTCATGTGTCATGTCCCATTAAACAAGAATTTTCAAATGATAAAACTTGGTACCAAAAAAGTTTTTTTTTTATTATTATTAATTAAATATATTTACAATTCTAGTTTTAGATAAAACCCACAATTTTAATTGGATATCCAGATTCTTTAAATGCAAAAGAAACATTGCTATAATAATGCTGATGCTCCAAATGCATTTGATAAACAAACAGCAAACAGCACATCTCGACCTGTGACGCCAGTGGTCATAAGCGGTGAAATGCGTAGTGCATACGACCTCGAAGACTGAGCAAATCTGATATGAGTGGGTTCGAATCTCATGGTGTGCATCTAGAAAGATAAAAAATAAATAAATTTGGTGGAACAACGGCTCATGAAGAACCAGGGCCTATAGTGACTTACAACTCACAACCATTCCTGTGTGCGTTTCTGCAGGAATGGAGGGGACCTACAGTTTATTGCCAAATCCGAACGGCTAAGGTGAGCGGCACTCTTTTATGACTGGCAATATACTCTTGGAGGATTTGTCAATTCCCTGACAAAAATATAAGGTGAAAGCGGCTGGTATTGCACCCATACCTCTGACATGACAGTCCAACGCACTAACCATTACGCCACGGGCTACTACTGTATTGAAAGTTATTCACAATAAAATTGGATTAAAGCTCAGCACCATTAAAAAGGAGACTGATGATAGGGCTCGGCACCCTTTAAAATAGCTATGTATATCCCCAGCCTAACAAAATAAAACGAATTAAAATACCTAAAATTAATTCGTAAACAATTGGTTGTGTTTTTGTTCAAAAAAACTGTTTAAATTTGACAGTTATTCTTATTTTCGTGATCTTTTTATAGAAAAATGCTGATTGTTATGTAGGCTGTTAAGTCTTTCTTTATTTTATAATTATTTCTTTAACTGCGACGTTTCGAACGTTTTTACGTAGTTCTTCTTCAGGCCTGTCAATATAAGAAGTTATTGGATATTCAAAAATACTTACAAATGAGAATATTATAAAAATATTCATAGAGTAATTGTTAATGAATAGTATTCGCCTCTGGCATAACGGTCCAACTTCTAAATAATTTGACTAGTCTGTAATCTATAACATGTGTAATATGGTAGCGGATAACTTACACCTGCAATTTAAAAATTTGCGAGCCCTTAATATCAATGGATTAAAGTGTTCCTAAGGTATATTTATGTTTTCTAATCATATACTTATCATCTATTTAGATAATAAAGTTTCACTTATGCCAAGCCCTATGATAATTTATAAAAGATTAAACTTAATATATCCCACTCCTTTCTTGAATCGGATTGCTAGTCACATGCTTATGGTCATTATAGAATCGAAAATGGTTTCAGCTAAATTTCGCACAACATTCTGAATAACCATATATTTCAAACATTATCATTTTTTATCAAAAAATGCCAAATAGCTGACGAAAAGCTTGATAAGTCTATGAACTCTAGACTTTGCTCAAAACTACTGTAGGTACTCAAGAAAGCTAATTTTGATATGATGAGTTTAATTTTGTATAATATACATGTATAACCAATAGGAACTGATGATGAAAAATGATAGGTCAATCAAAAATATCTGTTTTAACGTTTTATTGTATTTACTGGTAATTGTTTGTATAGATAACATTATAATTGCGGTTAATCTGCGAAAAAAAACTGGTTAACAATAATTTTAATTTAGTCAAATTATCAGAAAATAATCTTACGTTTTTATGAGGTGGCCTTCATTGTTCTTATTGCTATTTACTTAAAAAGGTTTGCCTAAATTGTACTTTAAATTTAGTTTAAAAAAAAACAAACTCTTTCTTATTGTTACTTATTTATAATGTTACCGTGTCTTTATCAAAATATTTAATTAACAATAGGAGGAAGTTGTCAATATTTCATTGAACTCAGTTTTTATACATACATACATACATATGTATATCAGCTATAAAGAGTGTCTAGAAGCTTTGAAGTTTTTCAGCAAGTGTGGCATTTATCCTTTGTAGGCTATTAAAGGCCAGGTTCATCTACTAACTATTGTAGGGCAAAATAAAATGAATTTACTGATACCTGTTCAAATAAATAATTGTTACATAATTTATGTTGTTTTTACAGATCTCGCTATAACCAGAATCAAAATGAAAGGAAGTTCAAACGAAGCCTACGATGATGATTCCGTAAGTTAAATTCTTCAGAATTAAATAAGTTTTTTTTCTTGCATTTGTCAATTATGTCCTCTCATACAAAATTCCAAGCCTATTGGAATCAGACTTTCTGCCTTAAATGGTGACGAACTTCAGAGTACATCATCAATTACTGTAAGAAGTTTTAGTTTTTTGTTTTTTAAAACTAAACAACTAACTAACAAAAACGTTTGATCTTGTGCAGCTTCATGCAGACTCTCGAATCGAAAATGGATACATGGACCCGGCTTTTCCTCCAAAGGATACTTTCAAGTATAAAAAAGAGCTTAAAATTGGTCTTCGATCCCTAATTCATATAGCAGTCGGTTGTTACTTTGGATATGCAACGTATTACTATGCAGTTGTAGGTAAGGTGTCAAAATTTATTTTTGAAGTCAAATAATGTAAAATCTTGGTATTCTTTTTTTAGTTCAGAGCAGGAGTTACAATGACGTTTCGTTGTATCCGAATGATACCAGGTGCCACGTCCGTTGTGATATGCACTATTGTACTGGTTATGGACTTCTGGTTTTATTGACAGCCTTTGTATACGCTGGATTTTTTTATTATTATTTGCTTAAGCCAAGGATTGGTCGAAAAATACACATGTCAACATTGCAGCCATTTGAACACTGGTGGCTTAAATTCAGTCGAACAACGTAGTTTATTTTTTTAAAAGAGTAGAATATGTACATTAATTTATTAATTATACTTCTCCTTTCAGATTGATTTCAGCAATAATGATAGCGATGGTATTCCTAGCACTAGGAGCATACCTTTATTTTGAGACAAAGAACAACCCTCGCAAGTTGATTGGGTTAGTTGCACCAGTATTTTTCATCTTTGCCGGTTATGTGTTTTCGACATCTCGAAAAGATATTCCATGGCGGACTGTAATAACGGGAATTGTTTGTCAATTTCTTTTGGGTTTGATTTGCATCCGGTGGGATGTTGGAAGAAAAGTTTTTGAATGCTTAGGCAACAAAGTTGCGACCTTTTTAAAGTATTCCGAGGAAGGAAGCAGATTCGTCTACGGTGACAGAATCGTCAATGAAAGTGTATTTGCTTTTGCCACTCTTTCAGTCATCTTCTTCTTCAGTTTCTTCATATCAATTCTATACTATCTGGGAACTATGCAATGGATTGTCCTTAAGCTAGGCTGGATACTTCAAGAAATTCTTGGAACGACAGTTTGTGAAAGTGTTACTTCTGCTGCAAATATATTCCTAGGGATGTCTGAGAGTCCTCTGCTAATTCGACCTTATATAAAACTTTTGACGGCTTCTGAAATGCATTCAATTATGGTTTCTGGGTTTGCAACTGTATCGGGAACGGTTTTGGCTGCCTATATGTCATTTGGAGCTTCTCCAGCTCATTTAATTACGTCCAGTGTTATGGCTGCACCAGCAACTTTGGCCATTTCGAAGCTTTATATGCCAGAGACTGAGCAGAGTAAAACTAAGTCAAATAACATGGAATTGGAGAAATCGTAAGGAGTGACAAGACCTCTTAATTCGATTCCTCAGTAAAATCCTTTTTTTTTTTTCCAGAGAAGATTCATCCTTACTGGATGCTGCCTCTAATGGTGCTAGTCAAGCTATTCCTATAATTCTGGGCATCATAGCTAACATAGTTGCTTTTGTTGCATTCGTTGCGTTCCTTAATGGTGTCTTCAATTGGTTGGGATACCTTGTGGGATTGAATGATATTGATTTCGAATGGATATTCTCAAAAATATTCATTCCGCTTGCATGGGCGATGGGAGTTCCTTGGAAAGATTGTGATATCATCGCCAAAGTTATTGCATCAAAAACCATCATTAACGAATTTGTAGCATATGAACGCTTAGGAGTGTACATCAGTAATGAAAGTATCGAGGTTAGTTCAAAGTTAAAGGTACATTTTTTGAAAATGTGTTGATTTTGTTTACTGTTAGCCCCGCAGTGCAGGTATAGCTACTTTTGCTATTTGTGGATTTGCTAATCCAAGTTCTTTGGGTATTTTGATTGGATCATTGGGTGTTATGGCACCAACAAGGCGGGCCTTGATCACTTCAGTTGCGCTACGAGCATTTATCGTGGGAAGTATTGTGTGCTTCATTTCAGCTAGTTTTGCAGGTAAACGACTCAAATACTAAATATAAGTGATTCTTTATAACTTATTCATTTCCGTTATCAACTCATTTACAGGTATTCTTATACCAGAAGAAGAAACGGCTCGAGCATATCAGGAATTCTTTGAAGCTAAGACTCTAGTCAGAAATCATACGATGATTGCTGGAGTGCTTCCGCTTTGATTATACCCAAAATGAAACGGTATTGAGTAAATTGTTAATAGTTATTTATTTATTTTTATGAAAGCTAGCAATAAGAGCAATAAAATAATGTATTTTTTTTTAAATGATTTGTTGTTGTTTATTTTCCATATTTGTTTTTAATTTCTTGCCTATATACCATACATTCAAATTAATTGAAACGACTAAATAAACATTTAAAAGCCAACCAAGTAACTAAGTCGCCGCAATTATTGAACACTTATGATCGTATTTATAAGATTTTTGGCTGTTTAAACTTTGTCTAAGTATTTTGAAACAGTCGGAAATATGCTTTATTTAATTGAAAAAATATTACATTTGTCAAGGTTTAGACAGTCGATTACGTTGGCTAAAGTAAGAAAAAAAGTTAGATCACTTTAGCAATAATTAGAAAGGTTTTTAAAACTTGGACGGCTATCTAAAGTTAGACAATGTTTATCAATACAACCATTAGCATAAAATCATGACCATTTCATAAGATTTAATAAGGGCAAATCAATTGCCAGGGAGAGTTTCTAAGTATATACCAAGGTGCTATTGAGAGAGAAGCTATAGAAATAAAACTGCACACAAATTTCAATAGAGACCAAAATTGTAAGTTATCTGGTGCATGAGATCCGCTGATAAACAGCAAAGCAAAAGAAAAACAAAAATCTTAACAAACGAACCAGCTGACGCCGCCGTAAGCTTTGCTTGTTCACTCTACACCACAGCGAAGTTCACAAAAAAAAAGATGAATTGAGATAAAACATACTTGAACAATAAGAAAAAACACAAAAGGCGATAATTCTGCAATTTTTTAAACATCGCCTACGTGCTTTAAAATCGAAAAGAAAAATTGCATCGTTTAAAAGCAGTCTTACCGTTACATATATAGGTAATCGATAGTTTGTATGGAAACTGCTGGTCTTATTAATTAGATTTTTGGCTGTGTCTAAGTATTTTGAAACAGTCGAAAATATGCTTTTTTAATACAAAAAATATTGCATTTCTCTAGGTTTAGACAATAGATTACGTTGTCTAAAGCAAGATAAAAAGATAGATTACTTTAGCAAAAATTAGAAAGGTTTTTTAAAAACTTGGACGACTGTCTAAAGTTAGACAATGTTTATTAATAAGACCATGCATGTTTTATTTGTAATGGAGTTGGTAATCCCCGATGCACGTAAAGACGCGCGCTCTGAGGCGCATTTATTGAATTGAACGTGTCCTACTTTCACGTTACGTTTACTTCACTTGTGAACGCATTCGTATCGTATCAAATGTGACATTTCATTTCGGCGCGCTAGTGTTTTGTTTGTTTATATTTAAAAAAATTATTCGTTCTATTAAAATTTGTATTCTATTAAACTTCCGTATTAAAATGAGCTCTCAAAAATTAATGCTAAACTTTAGTGACCTAAAAAATCTCTCAAGTGCTGAAATTTTGGAAGCCATTCCTCCACAAACAGCTGTCGAAGTGACTCTGATATCCTTTTTTAAACTTAAACAAACCTAGTTTTGCACAAATTTTTAAATTTATTTCAACTTAGTTATTTAACCTTTAACTCAAGCTAATACAAGAGCATTAAAGCTTGTGAAGTTTCTGAACATGAAACATTCAAAATATGGTCAACATCGTTGTTCAAAAGTTACGGACCTGCAGGAATCACCGACAAAGATCTGAATATTTTGTTTGAATCCTTTTCTATTGCTATTAAACAGGTACATAATGTAAAGAACGAAAGATAGCATAACTATTTTATTAATTTCATGTTTTAAATTTCACTAACCAAATGATTTAAATCAGTTATTAGATGAATGCGGGGATTGCCAAAATGATGAACAAATCGAGAGACTGTGTGAGTTCCTCAACTATTCCCGGGAGCTCTTCACTTGGATACATTCATCAGCTAGTGAATTCGAGACGAATACAATTTCTGCGTTCTTATGTTTTGGTCTCTTTTTCATTCACAGCTATTTGGTTCTTCTTGCTAAGTATAAATTTTATACCTACCTATTAAACAAATATAGAAACTATTTTACTTCCAAAGGCAGACAAGTCGAACTGGTGCTAGGAAACTTATAGTGAAATCTCTTGAGATACACTCTCTTATCCTAGGTGTTCTTACAGAATGTAAAAAAACATTTGTTTTTGATAAGTCTTCGCTGGGAAGTTGTAGGTATTTTTGTTTCAAAAAATTGTTGTAACATTAAAAGTATATAATCTCTGCAGTGATTTCACGCTTATGTTCAGTCGGAGAGATTACGCCAAAGTTGGACATAAAAGCAGCAGTTGAAACATGGAAATGTATAACAAGACTGGCATCACAAAATGTTAACCAAGTTCAAAGTGAAAACAGCCAAGGAGATAATGTTATTTGGCTCTCAAAACCAATGTCCTTTCTCATCAAAGAAATAGGCAGAAATGTACAAACAGTCTACACACAGGTTAGAAGCAATAATTTTTCTTTAAAAAATAGTTAAATTTAAATACAATTTTTAGGATTCTCTCAGTGAGCCAATTCAACAAATCGAAAAATATCTTAAAGTGACTAATTTCTATCTGAGACTCTTACAAAAGCTCGGTAATGATTTTCGTCATGTACCTTTTCCAGTTTGTGAAGAATTCCTTGCCACATTCGCTTTGGTTTTTAAGTAAGTTAGTTTTACTTGGTTGGCCGAGGCCTCGCAACAAATTTTTGGCTTAAAGAAAAAAGATATTAATTTTATTTATTAGTTGGTGATAAGCTATCACCTATACAAGGATTACTTGTAAAATTAATCTTTTCATCTCCTCATACACCAACTCTTAGACTATTTTCAAAAAAAATAAAACAACAATTTTTTTTAGTCCTCCAGTTTACATTGCCAACACTCCAATTTATAAAGTCATAATGGATTGCATTGGAAAGGATTTAAAAGAATTGATGCCTCTCGTTTACAGAAACCATATATTTTTTGAAGTAAGATTGAATATATTTTACTAAAAAAATGTGGTTATATTTGTTTGTTTGTTTTAATCTTATTTTAGCATTTACTAAGTGAACACATTGGAAACATTTTTTCCAAAGAAGCCATCCATGAAGTTGTCTTGCAAACAATTGAAGTTATTATTGAAAAGGATGAACCAAGATACGTTAGTGAAAAACTTTTGGATGCTTTGTTTACCTATATTTCAGAAAGTAAGATTAATATTAGCATTTTGGTGCATCTCCACTTTTGTCTCAGTTTATTCTTTTTGCGATTATTCTAAAACTCTTCTGTAGAGACTCATCTATTCCACTGACTTTACATCTATTAAACATAATAGAAAACAAAGTGAGTTAAGTATTGCACCAAAAACTACATGTATTCGCTTTGTAGTAAATTTTCTCCTATTAAAAAAATTAAGATTTCATGTCAATACAACCGTTTTTCAATGATGTATAGAAAATTAACATAAACAAAATTGAATTCCCTATTTATCAAAGGTTTAATCAATACATCCAATGCAAAATACAATCGCTTTGTTGAAATTTTAAGCTGCTTGCAAGTCCGTTTTAACTTAGAAGAACTCAGAAAAAAACTTATTTACACTATTTTGCATGACAGTACAACGGAAGCCTTAGTAGCTATTGACATATGGTGCACAATATTTATGTAAGTATTCTTTAACACCTTTGCATGCCGATATATAGAACTTACAATATTTTACTCATGAGGAGTTGATTGGATTGGCAGTGTTCGTTTGCAGTAATTAAATTATTACCCATTGCCGATCCACTTAACCTTTTTATTTGAAGCGTAATCTTTGTGCGTGATCAGCTAAATTCTTTTTTTTACTCATTTGACGATAAGAAAAAGGAAAGCATTGGACTGCGAATGAGTTCCATAATCGGCATGGTATTGTTATTTTTATACTTTATAATATTGTAAATTTTTTTGGTAAAGGTTATCGGATCAATCAACTCGGCAATTATACTTAAAATTTTGGATCGATGTAAACGAACGTTTCGCTACATTTTCTAACAGTATGTCAGCGCTTCATACGGAACTTCTTTTGAAGAATCTCTATACCTTGTTAACATCCCAAGAAAAAATTGAAATGTGGAATAATTTCAATGCATGTATGTTAAGAAAAGAAAGATTCTTACTAACAATCGGTTTGGAAGCAATTCCTAAATGTGCTGCAAAACAATCGATAATACAACACTTTCGAAATGAAGTTTTGCGTCTTCTTAAGGAATTCAGCAATGAAATAACAATTCAAAGCTATTATACAATTGTAATTAACCGAAAGTTCTATCTTCCCGAATGAGTACATTATTGTTTTTTTTTTTTTTTTTTTCAGGTGAAGAATCTGAAACTTTTGAAACCAATCGACTTTCAAAATGATGATCTTATTGAACTGTTAGTTCAATATCTTGAAATTGCTATTGAAAACAAAAGGCTTTATAAGATTGTTGAAAGTAGTTTAGATTTTATTGCTCCAAGAATAGGTTATATCGATGGTAATAAGATACAAGAAATTCTCACAATGATAAACATGAACATTTCAACTTTTGATGAACTCTCGACAAAGTTGAGTTTCATTGAATTTCTCAAAAGTGTTGCTAAATTATCAAAATTTGAAAAACAATCCAAAGAAATACTTAAGACACTCGAAAGTGACGAAGAAATACGACTTTTCGGATATTTGGAGGAAAACAATACCAATATTACTGTCAATGCAGAAAGATATGATAACTTGTGGAAAGAACTAATTCAAAATCAAACTATGACTCATATTAAACGATCGCATGTTTGTCATAAAGTAACACCTGAGTGCAACAAAAACAATCCTCAAACTGACATTGAAATTTCATTAGAAGCTTTAGAAAACACGGTTAAAAAGCTTCAAACACAGATTCATAGTAGACAACTAAGTACATCGAATGTAGAAACAATCAAACGAGTTATTTTTAAATTGAAAGGCATTGGAAAATTGAATTTGTAAATAAAAAATTGTAAACAACGATAAAATTTTGTTTTTGTGTCTTTACTTTTACAATGATTTTTTTATTTCGAATTGAAATATCTTTTACAGACATCTCATACAAGCGATTTCTAGAAACGAATGATGCATCACATTGGAGTATTTAACGAATCGAAATAAATACACCAAATTATAAGATGTATGTATATTTATTCACATTTTGTACGTACATGTTAGTGTGAACTACATAAACTAATTTTACTTGAAAATGATTTTAAATTTCTTGAAAAAAATTACTAAAAATAACAAACATTCTAAGCAAATTCAGTTTTCGCCATAAATAAACTGCAAAATCTTTTTTATAAAATGCGTTTAAACTAACAACAAAAACCAATTAATTTCAATTTTGTTTTCAATTATTTTTATTTACTCTGAACCCGTCCATTACCACTGGAACATAAAATATTATATTTTCCAATATATAATTATCTGTCTTGGAATGATATCTCTAAGGATAAAGTATTATAAAAGAAAGGTACAAAATACATTCAACAATACCTATTTTGTTTTTTCTACTATTACAATAAACTCATTATTGTATTACGGCGACAAAAAAAATTTAACATACCATTTTATAGTTTAGATAAATATTAACAAAAAAAAAAAATATAAATTATCTATTTTGATCAATGCAGTTTCGCAAAAAAATATTTCGATGGAATACGAAAGCCTTGTTTTGATTTAATAGATTGGTTCTTTTAAATTCAATTCGGAAGTTTAAGCATTAAAAATTTAAACAAGAAATGGAAGAGAAAAATAAATAAGGCAAAACAATTAAAATTGCTTTTTTTTTTGTTTAGTATTTATATCTGTACATTGCTACCCCAGCCACACCAATTAGAATAGATCCCATAAGATAGCCAAGAACTTTTAACTGAAATATAAACAAATGTGAACGATGACTTATTGTTTGTTTTAATTATGATATTAATATTATTAGCTTACCTTTGAGCTTTCTGGAGTAGCCCTTTTTAGTGGTTGTTTGCTGTTTTGTTCTAGCTTTTTGGCGTGGCCCAACATTTTTTGGTACATTTCCTTCTCGTTGTGTTCTTCCCGGCGGGCTTTTATAATAAGCTTCGCGAGGTCCTACACAGAAAATTACAGAAATATAGAACGTTTAATTGTATCCATTTTTTTTTTTAACATTTAACAAGACTACAGGTCCTTTTTATTGATCACTTAAAGATAATCAGCTTGAAATCGACTCATAGTTGAGTTGTTTTTTTTTTTATTTTAAGATTTTTGAAAAGGTTAGTGTTTGTAACTTTGGAAGCTTCAGATCAATAAAAGAAATCAACACACAGATTTTTTTTAAAGTCTGCACACATCATGTTTTGAATATAATCGATCCAATTTTTATCTAATTATGATCAAATAACAAACCTGTTGGATAGTCCTGCTATCTGGTTCCAAAGTAGCTGCCCTTTGTAGTAAACTTATAGCTCCTTTAGTGTCGCCTTTGCCCTCTAAAATCTTTTACACAAAAATTAAGTTATTCTAAATGAAATTGAATAAACTTATTGTTTTAAGCTTACCCTCCCTTTTCTATATAAAGCCTTGTGATTGTTGGGTTGACATCTTAACACATGCTCAACTGAAGCGAGTGCAGCATCGTATGCTGAGATCTTTATCTGTGCCATCGCCAGATTGTTATAAACAACCAGTCTATCATCCAAGATGCTTTGTAAATCAGCATTGGATAGCTAAATAAACAAATTGTTTATTTATCATTAACATTTTTGTAAATAAGCCTTATTTTGTTTATTATTCCTCACTTGTAAATCTTCCGTGTCGATATTTGCTTCTGGATCGCCATCTCTGTCATCTAAGTACTCAAGTGCACGACGGTAGAGTTGAATTGCAATATTAAATTCATTGCGATTGTACCAAAAGTTAGCTCTTTCCTTTTTGCGATTTCTAAAACATAAAAAATAACTTTTGTTCTTGATTGTTTCAACACATGATGCTTCTATTAACTTGCCCATATTTTTTACGAATTTCAAAACTTTTAAGATCTGCGTGCTCTTCAAATTTTGTATCCAATAAGTGTACTTCATAAGTTATCTGAAAATAGGTTAAAATATTCAAAATCCTGGCTTTTTCAAAATGTTTCAAAAATATAAAATATCATAGTTTTCAAAGCAACTATTTATAACAAATCCAGCTATCCAGCGATTTAACTGAGATGGCTGGGACAAAACGCCAATTTTTGTTGACTAAAGGATGTTATTTCAACAATTCCAATTAAATAGTCCTAAGTTTTCTACTGGGCTGATTTATTTCAGTAGTACCTATATAGAATTTGTATTAAAAAAAAAAATCATCGGTTTTTTTTTTTTTAATTTACAACAAGAAACGGAAGATTGATTCCTAATTATTTAATTTTTTAATTTTTTTTTAATTATTAATTTTATTTTATTACTAATTGTTTTTAGTGTTTAAATAAAAATTAGGATTGATTTTTTTTTTAAAAAGAGATTGACCCATTTGTTGTACCTACTACATCAAGGGCAGCGGTAATTGGGTTATTGGAGTTCTTTGATTGTCAGGTCTCGAAGAAATTTTTGAAATTTTCACCAAGTTTTCCCAAGCTTGGTTTTTTTCCTATGGGTTTTGACATCAAAATGTGAATTTTTTTTTAAATTTGCAAGAAATTTCACGTTACCAACATACCCTATAATTGTACTGGCATGATGACGTACGATTTCCAAGTGGAAATTAAGCGTAATACCTATCATTTATCAGACCGCCATAGCCAAGTAATTTTTATTTAGGGTATTTAGAATCACTTCTTATAAAACACGACTAAACTGTAGCTACTCACCTTTGCATCTGGTGGAATTGAAAGCTCAGGGTTATCTTCGTTTTTCAATCCAATCGGCCCGTAAGCAAATCTAGGATCCACAATAACTTCAGCAACTTCACCAACCAGCATCATTGGTATTGCTAGGTCTAAACCTTGAACAACCTAGTTTAAGAAAAATAATAATTAAACAAACACTCAATTCAATAAAGGAAAAACCTAATATTACTCACTTCATAGTCACCAACATGGAAATATTCATTTTCTGCTTTATCAACGATGGTTCCATCATCTAATTTACCAGTGAAACTAACTTTGATTAATTCTCCACGTTGCGGACTTATGGGGTTGTCCGACTTCTTCAAGGTTTTCTTAATAAGTTGTCCATTGCCAAGCAAGTCAACAACTCGGTTCGCATCAATTTTGGGTTCAATTTCTTCTTTCATTTGCTTCATTTCGGCCTCATTGAGGTTCGAAAGATCTTCAAAGGAGCTATTGCTAGACTTTTCCGTGTCCATTTCTTATAATATTGAAAAAGAAAACTGCAGTTTTGTTAACAGCCCTATTCTGCTAAACATTCACGTGAAAATTTGTATTCTGCTATCCGTCGGAGAGAAATAATTGCTCCAAATTTTGTATAAATTTCGATAACTGGATTTAAACAATTAAGATTCTTTTAAGAATTTCAAAACTTAATATCAGTTCAGATTTGCACTCTAAAGATTAAAGATTAAAAAAAAATGATTTAAGGCAAATTGAATGAAACTTTCACGTGAATCAAAAGTTTCGATTGCATCGAATAGCAGAATATGGCTGTAAAATTAAGCAAAATTTAAAGAACAGTAGAAAGTATGGTTTGGTTCTTCAATGTTGAACTTCGACCTATGATGATTACAAAAGTAAATCGAAACTATTGTTATCATATAAAAGCAAACATTTTATTGGATCATAATATTACAGCTGCGTACAAAACTATTCTCCTTTATTTTCCTTCTTAAATCTCAACAAAGAAAAAGAAATCAAAATTTGTAAAATTGCCGAATGACTCAGGAAAAATTGTTTCCGATTATTACCTTTATTTGTGCAATTACTTCAGTGATTATGAATGATATTTTCTCTGAATGAGTAAAACTATAAATTTCTCATGAAACGAGGTTAATTGTCGTATAAATATGATAACTACGAAAGAAAAAGTAAGGAAATAAAGAAATTTCTGCTAAAAACAAAAATTCTTCACTTGGTTTATTTGACAACTCCGACACAGAATGTCTGTTCCTTTACTTTGAAACTCTGTGATCTTCTGTGCATTTTACTGCCATTTTATTTTATTTATATGAACTTTGACAGAACGTTGGACTGAAATTCACACAAATGCACAGAAAATCACAGAGTTTCAAAGTAAAGGAACAGGGCTAGAAATTCGTGGTTCTTCTTGTACAATTTTTTTATGTATGGTAGTAGAATAAAATATTTCTCTCGTGCCAAATAGAAAAAGCAAGTTAAGGTTGTATATGCATTTGGTCCATTTCGTATTGAATAATTTGGTGTAACATTCCGCCTCCACGGGCCATGAACGATGTCAGGATTATGAACATGCTACAAAAAATCTAATGGAGGGACAAAAATCCATGTCCATGTTATGAACATATTGACGAAAACTAATTTTTGAACAAGTCATGAGCTCTGTCAAAGCTTGGCCATGAGATTTGACGTTCCATGTGTGTGAGAGTGGTAGAATTAGGACTGAAAGAAATTTTTCTGTGATTCTCTTGCTCTGACTTATTAGTTCAATTTATCGACATAACATAAAGTGCTTAGTGCGAAAAAACAAGCTGATTGTTGATTGGATTTTGGTTTGGATCTTGGGCATCTGTATATCCTGTGGAGTTGGCTGTAAAGTCAGCTATTACACGTTGACTCTAGATTCATGACTCTTTTTTCGAATTCCTCTTTAAAAATCATTGTCCCCTTTCACACAAGGCAACTGAGTTGCCGGCAACAATTAGTTCATTGGCGAGAAGGGCAGGAAGAAAGAAGGGGAAACGAAATCTCCCCGGTCAACAAATTCAGGAGATTTTTTTGACGTTTCTCTTCACACTACGTTTGTGTGCGTTCAACCAAGATAGTTTAAATTTAAAAGGAAAATACAGCAAGTCTCTTCCGACTTTGTATCTTCGTGTGAAAGGTACAAGAGATTGTTAAGGAGATTTAAAAAAAACCAAAAATATCACCAACAACTAGTATCTTCGTGTGAAAGGGGACATTCTGTGAGTCGCGTGATATTACACGCTGACTCTCGATTCATGACTCAAATTTGACAGTTCTCTTTTAGTTTTGTTGTCCGTGTTAATAATCTTTGTCTCCGCACCATACAAGTATACATGTGCTCTCGACAAGAAACGAACAGAAATGAAGCGACATGGTAAAATAACGAACAAGAGAAAAAGAAAACGTCAGAAAGAGTCGCCGAAAATTTGGCCAACATCTCTCCGGTTCAAATATTTTCCATCTCATTCTTTTTCTCTTTCGCACTTATTGCTTTTGAAAAGAGTCATGACTCTAGAGCCATCGTGTAATAGTAGACAAACCAATTTTTATATACCGTTACGGCCTGGTTAGACAAAACGCGGTCCGGCGGCGGTCTTTGTAAAAATTTACAAACTAAATTTGACCGCCGCGTTCTTTGTCTATATAGTAAAGTATATGACTAAACAGAATAGAATTTTTTCTTTTAATACAAGGGATTTGTCCAGAAAAGTCCATTTTTTCTTCAAAACAAATTGATTTTTTTCTTAAAAGGAATTCGACATAAGATTTTAAAATCAAAACAACATTAAAAAAAAAATGATATCGGTTAAAATTCGTGTTTATATTACTTTTTTACATTATTTACGTTTTTTAAGAAGCTTCTTTAAGCCTTAAGCCTTAACTACATAAGCCAAAAAAGTGAAAAAGTACAAAAGTGAAAATTTTCAAACTCATTTTGGGATAGTGTTTCTCACAGGAAAACTTATAAAAATGATGCAGAAAGCTTAAATTTTGGTTTAAAAATAAAATGTATATATTATTTTTCACAAAACAACTGCGGTAGCTGAAAAAAAATATTTTTACTTTTGTAATTTTGCAAAAAGTGGCTTATGTAGTTAAGGCTTTAACTACATTTGCCACTTTTTGTAAGATTACAAAAGTAGATAATATTTTTTTTTTCAAAATGTCTCAGTTGGAAATCGGAGAGAATTCCGCTCCGACGGTTACCTCGACAGGGTCGAATAGCATAGGTATTATGTTTAAAAACACTTCAATCTTTTATCTTGTTTTTTAAATCGAATAGTCAATTGATTTAAAAAAAAAAAAAATTCTTCAGTAAAAATTTCTAAATAAGAACTATAAAAAATGTTCTCATTCTTTAACAAAAAAAAAATTGCAATATTATAACAAAAAATCGAATTTTTTGTTGAAATGATTTGGACATAAGTCGATTTCCTCACCAAAAAAACAAAAAGATTACATTTTTTAGACTAGTCTGTTTGATTGAATTGTGATAACGATTCCTATGGTGTATTGATGTGATGAACGGAGATGTCACATCTTGCAGCAGTTATAGGAACTGTTAAATAACGTATATGCATGGCATATTATCCTCTATCGTACAAGAATCAATAGCTCACTATGCTTTGAAGCATATCCCCAGGAGATTTCTGCTCTCGGAAGCAGAATACTCCTATTCCAAATTGGTAAAAAAAAAATCTTATTAATCAGCCCAATTCATAAAATAACTTCCCGTTTAAAATGAGGGAGTAGGTATTTCCCCGGAAATAGTCACTTAGATTCTAATTCGAATTCCCTGAACAATTTTTCAATTCATGGATCTAAAAACATTACATCCCTTTTTTCTTCATCTCGAAAAAACGTATTATTCAATTTATAAGAAAACGACAGTATTTATTGAAGTCAATAAATAATACATATTTTATTTTCTTGCTTCTCCATTTTATCTCTGTACAGTTCATGAATGTATACGTAAGCTTAGAAACTAAAAAATCATCTTTTTCTTTATATTTTTATTCAAAGATTTGAGAACTACATTGTATTGTTTTTTCTTATTTAAAAAAAAATAATTTTTTGGCAAAAAAAATAATACTAAATAACTGATATACATATGTAAGTACATTCATCTATATCTTCTTAATAGCTGATTTTTTGTATAAACGAACCAATAAAGTTTTTTTCTATTTTAAAAACGCATCGTACAATTTGAATTTTTTGAAATTATTCAAAATCGTAAGAATGATCATTGATTTGATCAAAGACGTTCTTTAACTTGAAATTAGTAAATTTTTTCAAAAACTTAAAAATACTTAAAATTTAAAAAAAAAATACTTTGTGCTTTCCCTGATGAAAGTAAAACAATCACCCCTGTCCTGATTTTCACTTCAGTAAAAAATATTTTCGTTTTAAAAACAACGGCCAATTTTTTGACAAAGTTCGAACCCCTAAAACTCGGTTTATCAAAAAATTAGAACTTGATTGAGTTCTTACTCATTTCTTCAACGAGTTCTAACGCGTTAGAACTTCGATTTGGATCTCAGTTTGAATTCGGGGGTCTAGAGACTTAGAACACGGTTTAACAACATTTTTATTTATTCAAAAAACTTATTTGTTTATAAATTTTGATTCGACTTTAAAAAAGAAGGTAATTCAAATCAATTTGTGATAAGTTTAGATTTAGATGCAAGCCTTTTCGCGTGTATTGAAAAATCAATATAACCAGATAGCTTGCTGGACAAAACACAAATTTGTGTACCTATTACAAGATTTTAACCACTATATTTTTCTGGTGAAGAAGGAAACAGAAATGCATTAATGTTTCCGTTTTTTGTTATGACAAAAGGTGCATCTAAAGCACTATTTTTCTCAAAATGAAGTAATTAATAACACTGAAGAGTGCGAATTTGAATCTGAGACACATTTTGAGAAAGCTTCACCCCGAAAAGAAGCCACGAAAAACACGATCTTTGTGGCGTTTTTGGAATGACCTTATATAACATTTATGTAGGTTAATATATTGTTTTAAAGTTATCCTTATTAATTTTAAGAAAATTATCAATTTTGTTGTATCCAATTTAGTTGCATATGCTGGTGTTGTTTTTAATTATCGTGGTTTAGTTTTTTTTTTTTTATTGTGCATTTTGTTAGTTTTGATTTTTGAACTCGCATCAGATTTTTGTTTCATGAAAGAAAGCCAAAAGACATGTAGTATTGCATGCCCAAAGCTCATCTTAAGTAAGTGCCATTTTTGTAAACAATTTGTCAGAACCACATCCATAATCAATGATTCGGGACGTTGGAACCGTTTTCTTCTTTTTTTTATATTATTTTTGATGCACAAGCACACTTATCTTTTTGGGTTCATTTCACGTCAAAAGTCTGTTGCGAGCTATCGGACTAATAAAAATATTTACTACTTCCAAACACCAAGAATTCAAAAATCAATACGCGCGAAATCACACAACATAGAATTAAAAACGAAATAAAAACATCAACACCAATACAAACAAAACTGGCACAACAAAAATGAGAATGTGTTTTTAATTAATGAACAAAATATAAGAAATACATTCACAAAAAAAGTATCCAGCAAAATTAAACTGACAAATATTTAAATATTTGTTGATAGATTGCAGGAAATTTGTGTCAGAAAATGATACTGGGTGCTACAAAAGTATTAAAATATACACTAGAACTTCGTTTCTTTAAACCGAGATCTAAAGTATTTAAAACTCGAAAGTGATTTTAGACCGAGTTCTAAGGAAATGATTAGAAGTGAAGAAATGATCAAGTTCTAAATGTTTTTAAAACTAAGTTCCAAAGATAAACCGAGAGTTACTGGATCGAGTTTTAAATTGATTTTTGAACTTTGTGAAGATATTGGCCGTAAGTGTTCTTTACTCAATTATTTTGAAGTTTTCAGTTCGATTTAAATTTTAAACCCGTACGAAAATCAATTTCGTTCAGGAATTCAATTCGGAACGAAAATCAGAACAGGGCTGAATAATCAATTATTTTAAAAAAATTTAAAATAAAAATTTCAACAAAATGACAATGACGAGGTAAACATATTTTTAAGCACACAAATAAATATAGGAAATAAATTCTTTACAAAGGAACATTGTTTCGAAAACTGGAATGTTACAGGAGTTTTTGTCCAACGTGCGCTCATTTTTCTCTTAATATTGAAAAAGTTCTTTTCTTTGCGTCTTTGAAGATAAAAGTTATGTCTTAATTTTACGTCCAATTTTGGTTGTGGCATATTTCGAATTATGATTATTATTTCTTGGTGCTCCATTGGACCTTAAGATTCCATTCGGCTTCGATCGAGTCTCAAAAACAACATCCGAATCTGTCTCTGAGTCAGTTAGCGATGTCGCTCTACTATATGAAGTGGGAAGTTCTTCTTCTTGGGATCCAATCAGGGAGTATTTCTGCACTTTTGGACGAGATCTTGGCTTTTTGGATGTGGTGCGACAGGCACAGGAGATCCCCCAAAACAAACCAGACAAGAGAAGAAATCCAACAATAACTGCAACAACAACATACAAAATTGACCAATCGCAATTGGCCTCTTCTACACCCCAAAAATAGAATACAGAAGGCATCCAGAAAGTTTCGCACATACAGGAACGAGTTACTGTGTTGCAAGAGCCATGTCCGCAGCATTTATTTTGACAAATTGTTGTCCGAATGTCAGCAAATGCCGCACCTAAGATCGAAGAATCACGCAGAATTTTCTCTTTTAAAATTTGCTCGACCCTGAGTCCAGGAATGGGCGTCGACTTGGTATCTGTAGCTCCAGCTGCTGGTAGTTCCTCAGCATAGAACACCAAAATCGCCTCGTCAGACTTCGAATCGATTTTCAATTTTCGAACGTAGATCTTAACATTTCCCAAAAGTAATGCAATCTTTTGGACCATCGAGTTCAGTTCAGATTTCGTAAGTACAGAAATCCCCATGGAAAACGTAAGTTCCACCAGATTCAGCAACTTCGGATCGGGACGTACAATGACACTCACGGTATCACTCCCAGTCAATCCTTGTTCATCATTCACTGTCAATTTGAAGACATATCTGCCATGTGCCACATCAGTTAGCATAAGAACTGCTTCGCGGTCGGAGTTCCCAACAATATTCCCAGCTGCCAAACTCATATCATCTCTCGTCCAAGTGTAGTTTACCACATTCAAGTCATCATATGATTTTGAACCATTCAAATAAATAACCGACACTGGCAAGGTAATACTTTGATCTCCCCCAGCGTTGGCTACTGGTGCGCTATTCTTCTCTTGGACAACCTTCACCCATGTGCTGTCACTGGCGGTGTTGTTATTCTCATCGGACACCGTCAATTGGAATTCATAGAGTCCAATAGTAAGACTCGTAGCATTAGCAACAGATTCATTGGCATTCACAATCACTGCATCCTTCGGGCCGGAAACCTGTGACCAACGATAGTTTGTGATTTTTATATCGTCCTTGGATTGCGACCCATTCAGCTCGACCCAGTTCTTTGGTAAATTGGTTGTAGAGTTTGTTCCAGCTTCCGCCACGGGAGGAGAATTCGTTGGGGGCTTAACAAAGACATGGACTTTTGCCGTGCTTGATTGATTACTGCCATCGGTGACTTTCAACACAAACGTGTACATTCCCTCTTCCAGATTGGACAGCTGCAGATAAGGCGTTCGTGTGTTCTGCATGTCAACAGCTTTACTTTCGTCACTGGCATCTTTTGTCCATTCCCAGGCGACTATTTCTCGGTCGTCAGTACTGGCAGTTCCATTAAGAGTGACATTGTTATGAGGCAGATAGACCATCACAGCACTTCCAGCATTCGCTTCCGGTGGATAGTCAGTTCCTTTTAAAACCGTAATATTGGCTGTTGTTGAATTTTTCGCATTATCTGAGTCTGTCACGGTTAATTGAAAGGTGTAGTTCCCAGGAGATGTCAAATCGCTTAATTGAAGTGTGTTAATCTCAGGAAGGCTAGGTTCGTAACCTATCGGACCAGATTTAAGCTCCCAGTGCCAGCCTATTATTTTATCATCATCAGTACTGGCACTACCGTCCAATATTGCCTTGGTCGTTGGCCATTTTATTGTCTGCTCAGCTGGGGAGATCACAACTTGCGGCAAACGGTTAATGCGTTTCTCTGGAAAGACCGTCACGTTAGCCATGGCATCACCATACGTCCCGTTCCCCGTGACAGACACTTTGAAAATATACAGACCTTCGGAGAGATTTGATAACTTTACTTTGGATTTTGTTTGATCGGAAATGGTTCCGTTCATGGGCCCTTTTGGCTGCGTTATTAATGTCCAAAGGTATTTGTATGGTACTCCACTGGATTGTTCATCCGGTACAGTATATGCAGACAGCGTTACCTCTTTCTCAGGCAACTGAACCTCCTTGGACATGACAGAGACCGCAATTTTAGTTTGTTGTTCCTCTTTGCTGGCTGCTGCAGCCACTCTTCCTTCGTCCATCTGCCGTTCAGTGACTGGTATTGAGTCAAGCAAAGAAATATGTCTCGGTCCCTCACTTTGGAAAATTTTTTCTACAAGTTTATCGCCTCCAAACTCAATGTCTCTTCGGACACAATCCCTACGACGATTCCTCGCATATCCAAGTATGCACTTACAAATTCCCTTGCGTTCACTCGAACGAATACCCACACAGACTTCTTTCTCCGGACACCCACCATCTATATTGGGTTCGCAAGGAATATACTTCGCGGATCCACTATAGAAGAGCATTTCGTCGTCGGCCTCCTCATCCATACCGGAATTTCCGTAAAGGTCGTTCTTTCGACCCATAAACAATTGCTTGACTCGCTTCTCTTCAATGGGCATATAGTCGTCCTCATAAACTGGCGGCGGTGATTCATACCTAAATTTATTCGATGGCTTCCAGAAATTGAGGGGATTCGCAGCTGTTTCTTCATCTGGAATGAATTCGCTTAACTTCTCAGTTTTCAGTACGTCCATCCAGGTGATTTCTTCTTCCCCTGGTTGACCGGCGACTGGATTGATCAAAACCATCTCCAGCGGACCCTTGGCATCGCCTCTTTCTTTCGGCAAACAGGCAACATTACTGTTGCATCGCACATGGTAGCATGTCTGCTTGTAAACAAAGGCCACATTGCATGTGTGGTTCTTTTTTTCGCAACACGCAATAACACACTTGTATAGATTAATCTCTCCGTCCAGTTTTACGTCGGTCATGTTCCCTGCTTCGGTGCCGTCTCGCGGGACATAACCGCTGAAGACATGGTTGAACATATTTGGGCAGAGAGCTTGAACGTTTCTGGTGTTTAAAGGAGTTTTTTCGTTGCGAGTTAAAACACTATTGCTGTTGGCGATTCCATCAGCTATGCTGTTGATGACATCAGTACTGTTGACAAATGCCATCGACAAGCACATAATTACTAAATAAATTATATACATTGCGATGCAGCTATTTTTTTTATTTAAAATACTTAATTTGATTCTGATAAGAAATTCGATTAACTTGATTATAATGAATGCAAAAAAAAACTTATCGTGTTGGATAAAAGCATCTGCTAAAGGATTCTATCCAAATAGGAAAATGTATATATTCCATGACACATTTAAGGTAAACAACACATTGTCTAGTTAAATTTCATATTGTTATCATTTTTCTATGCGAATAAAGGTTTAGTTAAATTTTTCACAAAATTTTCAGAAAATTTGTGGACAGAAGTCGAACAGCGAATTTTTTTTTGATTTTTTTGTTGACAGCATTGAAAAATGTCAGTCTGGTGTGGAACGTGGAAAGTGTGGATGTCAAACATGTCTAGCGAAGTTGTACATGGGTCAATTTCTAATTAGACTGCTTTTTACATGCTTGCGTTGGGGTGGTAGTGAGATAGGCTATCCACCTATCCCAAAAATTTTCAGATACCTTGAGTTGTTGTTGCATCAGCTGACATCAGAAGTTTTTCAACAAGGGATTACAACAACACAAACCTATCCGGATAGGTTTGGCTTGCCCCCCGAACGCGGCCCATACTGCAAAATTAAGCCTAAACTACATAAGCCAAAAAAGTGAAAAAGTACAAAAGTGAAAATTTTCAAACTCATTTTGGGATAGTGTTTCTCACAGGAAAACTTATAAAAATGATGCAGAAAGCTTAAATTTTGGTTTAAAAATAAAATGTATATATTATTTTTCACAAAACAACTGTGGTAGCTGGAAAAAAATATTTTTACTTTTGTAATTTTGCAAAAAGTGGCTTATGTAGTTAAGGCTTAAAAATATTTTTTTCCAGCTAGCGCAGTTGTTTTGTGAAAAATAATATACACATTTTATTTTCAAACCAAAATTTAGACTTTCTGCATCATTTTTATAAGTTTTCCTGTGAGAAACACTATCCCAAAATGAGTTTCAAAATTTTCACTTTTGTACTTTTTCACTTTCTTGGCTTATGTAGTTAAGACTTTATTCGTAAATTTCAGACAAGAAAATTTCGTCTGGAAATTCGGATGACAATTGTTTGTGGTGGGGGAAGTGTAAAAGAGCTGAAGTGCTACAATTAAAAGTTGAACTTTATGATTTTCGGTGTGGTGGATTTGTGCTTATAAGTTCTTAAGCCTAGTACGCAGATCGGGAAAAAATTTTCTTTACATACAAAATTTTTCCCAGGACAAAATTTTGTCTTCAGTTTTTTTCCAGGCAGTACGCAGTTCACGCGCAAAATTGTGATGTTTGTACCCGTTGTAGGGTGAAGTCTCCACTAAATTTTGCCAGGAAAAATAATGTTCGAAGCATTATTTTGCGGGAAAAAATTTGACAGGTCAATAATTTTGCTCCATAAGCACGATCAACTATTGTTTGTTGAAAATTTTACAAATAGAAAACAAAAGAAGAAGAACATTAATTTTGCGTGACTTTTCCAACGTTTTTGTAGAGATTATAGAATTGTAGAGATAAAATTAGTCTTTTCCCGATCTGCGTACTAGACTTAGGCCCAATTCACACAGAACTGGCTTATGGTTTTGGTATGGTTCTGGCGTGGTGCATACATATGCCACGTTGTGGAATTTGCATGTTCTCTTATGGGACAATACACACACAGATGACGAGGCGAGGGTATGGTGCGACATGTCATCGCCACGCCATATTGAAAACTCCAGTGGCCTACGTGAACCGGCACGCCATATTGAAATCACTTGAAGATTGAACATGAGACTACTACTTTATTTATTTTGAAGTATTTTTATCACTTTATTTGTGTTAAACAAATCTAAAAAAATCACAACGATTAGGAAAATTATCCAAATACTAAAAAAAGCATTCCTTTGCATCAATTCTCATTAATTCACTTTGCGTTTTCAATTCATTTTGACAAATGTCGGTTCATTGTCACTTCTGTGTAAATTGGGTACATCACACCCACTCCACTCCCGAAGCATGCCAATAACACACCAGAACCATGAGCCACTTCTGTGTGAATCGGGCCTTATAATAAAATTGTAAGGGCAACTGAGTTGCCGGCAACAAATAGTTCATAGGCGAGAAGGGCAGGAAGAAAGAGGGGGAAATGAAATCTCCCCGGTCAACAAATTCAGGAAACTTTTTTGACGTTTCTCTTCACACTACGTTTGTGTGCGTTCAACCAAGGTAGTTTAAAAGGAAAATACAGCAAGTCTCCTCCAACTTTGTATCTGCGTGTGAAAGGTATAGGAGACTGTTAAGGAGATTTAAAGAAAACGTCAAAAAAATCACCAGCAACTAGTATCTTCGTGTGAAAGGGGACTAATACTTACTTATTTGAATGAAAGAACTTTTTGTTAATTATTTAGTGACGCTTTGAATAAAAGATTTCACAAAAGTGTTCCCATAATTCTCTAACGGATTATTCTGGAACAATTTTTCATTCAAGTTAAAACAAATTACTGCAAAATAACAAATAATTTTTATGAAATTTAATGTTGCTAATCTTTTTACATAAAATTTCATCTACAAAGCTCCTGCTAAATTATCAATTAAAGAATATATAAAGTTCTCTTTTATTTCGCTTCAATGCATATTGTATAAGTAAATACAGGAATTTGACACAATGGCTTTTGACTGAAATTTTAGATTGTTTTTGCGTTCAACGAAAAAAATTTATTCCAAAACGAAAAAATCTGAAATTTCAGATTCTGAAATTTAAGAATTCCTGTTGAACGCGGCCATTTTTTTGTTTGGTTATGCGGGTACGAATACGAAAACAATTTCAATTCTATCTATCTCTTTCTTTCCTTTTGTTTAAAAAGGACACAAACTGTGTGGGAAGAACGAGAACTGTAAAATTCAATTTTCTTCAAAAAAAACTGTTATACATATACAGTCGTATTAGAACACTCTTGGGCAGTTGTCCAGCTAGCCACTGTCTAAATAGTTGGACAACTCATTATTAATAATCACATTCCAGCAGCTGTCTAAATACGACCTCATATTTCACGTTACATACCTGGATTAATTCATTCTCGAGTGAATTAATGAATTTAACCGACATTTTGGCTACGTTCAACGAACATTTCTTTCATTTTACCATAACTTTTCGTTTCGTAACTAAAAAAATGCCTTACTTTGTTCATTGAACGTGCTGACTTTAGAATAGGTTTGGACAACCAATTTCGGTGTCTAAGTTAGACAACCGATGGAAATGTTTATTAATACGATTTTGGAGTTGGACAGCTGTCTAAAGTTAGACATACTTTGGAATGGGTTTATTAATAAGACTGATAGAGAATTCACTATCCAGTGTTTATAGAGATCAGTGATACAATGGCCGCGTTCGGGGGGTACACAGATAGGCTATCTGAGATACTTAAGTATATGATATGTTTTCGAACGAACTGGATAGGTTACCTATCAAAAATCAAAACAGCTGAAAAAACTTCAAGTAAGTACCAAAAATTATTTTTTCCCATATCTCTGCTGTGTCTTCAAAATCGTATGTTGTGTCCTTCCAATTGACAGATATCTTCATTTTATTTATTTTTGCAACAATTTGTATATGTATTTTTATGTTTAAAAGCCAAAAACAAACAACAAACAATAAAAACAAACAACTACTCAAGCGTCACCCGAAAACCAAAAGTCAGCTGTTCCTCAAATTGCGCATAGGATAGTTTAGTATCCCGAAAATTTTAGGATAGCTTTAGATTTGTTTTTGACAACAGCTGTTTGGTTCATCAGCTGAATTTTCCCATGGGATTACAACACACAAACCCATCCGGATAGGTTTGGCTTGCCCACCGAACGCGGCCAATGTGGTAAATATTCTTTTTTTTGTAATTTTCAACATCTTGGTTTCACTGGTGTACAGCGACATCTATTGATCTAACAATTAAATTGATTTTGGTACCACTTTCACAGTTTCTAGCAGATTTTCCTTCATCAGAGCTACTTGAATTTATAAATCTACAATAATTCCTTTTTGCATAATGGCGATTCTTTTTGACAGTTGAATTTGCTTTTGGCGCACGTGTTTTCCAGCGCATCGTAAATTTCTTTTTTCGATTATTCGTTCGAGTTATTCAACAAATTGTGAAAAAAACTCTTATTGAGTTTAAAATGAATCCCGAGAAGCTGAAGAAACTTCAAGCACAGGTGCGTATTGGAGGAAAGGGAACTCCACGCCGAAAGAAGAAGATCGTCCATTCAACGCCCGCTACCGATGACAAAAAACTACAGTCATCGTTGAAAAAACTATCGGTAAATACCATCCCCGGCATTGAAGAAGTTAACATCATCAAAAACGACGGCTCCGTCATCCATTTCAACAATCCCAAAGCCCAGGCATCATTGCCTACCAACACATTCGCCATCACCGGCCATGGCGAAAATAAATCGATTTCCGAAATGCTGCCTGGTATCCTCACCCAATTGGGTCCCCAGGACATCACACAGTTGAAGAAGATCGCAAGTGAGTTCGCTGCGAATAAGGGTGCCGCTGCTGGATCTGTTGCGGGTGGTCTCTCAGCCGCCGATGATGATGTCCCCGATTTGGTACAAAACTTCGAAGAAGTCGCCATTGGTACAGCCGCCCCTGCAGCTGGTACATCGCCAGCTGCTGCTGATGCTGCTGAAAGTGCTGCCTCCAGTTCTCCAGACACAACCGCTCCCAAGAAAATTGAAGAAATTCCTGTCGCCTAAGAGGAGTCGCTTAAGTCCTGGGTAGTAGATTGTAGTTTGTGAAAGTTTTACACTATACATAGTCAAAAACAAAAAAGCAACCAGAGAAACAAAATTAACCTTTATAGAATTATAACACAAAAAAAGAAAAAAACAAATGAAAAATTATATAAAACAAAAAAAAAACTAGAAAAACGTTTATTTTTGGTTTGAAGATGCATTTTATTCGAGAACACCAAACATTCATTATATTTTTTCGATCACTCTCGCTGCACATTACATTTTCATTTACATAAACATTCATATTATAGAACGACATATAATTCCGAAGGATAATTCTTGAACTCTTACACTCCTAGCGATGCATTGCCAGTGGAGGATTCGTGGTGGAGCCACATACGGAAGTCTTAAACATTCTCTTATTATTTTTTTTACGCAGTAGCACTATTGTTTCGCTACCTGGCCAAGTTTCATAATTAATATTTAAAAAAAACTATACCTATAAATATTTTATTTAGCTTGAAGAATGGTATATAAATAATTAGTTTCAAAACATTTTTATGTATTTCTCATAGTATGAACAAAATAGAACAAAACTATAATAAAATTGCATTGAAAACTTTATTCGTTTTGTTTCCATTTCTTTTTATATTCTTTCAGATTTAGAAATGAATAATGGAATTAGAATACAAAGGTCGTCATAGTAGATGAAATATAACAAATTGTACTCTGCACCGTAGCGCTGTTGCCAGGGGCGCATAGAGGTTTTAGTAATGGATGGTAATTGGAATTATGGCCCTCCCTATTTAAGTTTTCTTCACATCAAACGTTTTCGAAAACATATACATTATCTATAAATAGGACAAGCAAGTTACGACGTATTTAACCTCACGAGACAAGGGCCATCTTCTCGAAGGCTTTAGAATTATTAAAATTCCAAAGAAGCGAGTATATGATGGTGAATCACAACTCGCAAGGCCATTAAAAAAAAAAAAAAAAAAAAAACATTTTAAAAACCACCCCTTAGGAAGTGGGACGATAAAATGTTTTCGTTAAACAGCGATTTTATAAACATTGCTATTGTTTTGTTATCATTGCTAGGAACCTAACTACAGGATAGGTGCATTATTTTATTGTAATTTTGTAGTTTATTCGGGTGGGATGGGTTGGAAAAGATAGGCTATAGGCAGGTGATTGTATACATAAACAAAATTATTAAAGAATGCGCGAAAGCTCCACAGAGCTTATAAGAAAAGCTTTGCGAGGAAGGAAATAGGTTTGTTTGTTTTAAATGTCGTATATTCCATTGAGTTCAATAGGAATTAACTAATTCTGATATCCAATGGAGAAGTACTAGTTATTCCTTCTTATCAATAAAGAAATTTTGGTATTGTATTGTTGTATATCGTGCAACAGAAAAAGGCTTAATTACGTTAAGGACTTGCAAAAAGTGGAAAGTAAACAGAGACAAAATTATTTGCTTGAGCTAGAGATGCAAAAATTGTGTTTTGTTTTACATATGTAGGTACCTCGATAGCAAATATGTATGTATGTTGTAAAACAGTCCCACCGAAATAGGTGGAATCTACCCTTAGCTTTCTTACTCACCATAAAATCTACCCATCTCACTAGATGCGTTGTTCATCAAAAATACAATAGGCCAGTCCCACGGAGAAAAAATCTCAGTGAGCGCTCAATGTCAATTTGACGGAGGCGAAACACTGATCTCTATAATACACTGGATAGCGCATCCATACAAGAAAGTTGATGCCATTTGAGAATTGTTATAATGTTGAGTTGCCTATTTTTTTGTATAACGGTATAACTGTATAACATAATGAAATGCAAATTTTTTTATAAAACTGCAACTAAAATATTTTAAATTCACTTTTACAATTATTTTAAGTTACAAAAAATCAAATTTACAAACAAGTGACGTTTCTTTTGCTTTTTTTTCTTAAAAATTCCACTTTGGTTTTTGCCAAAGCCTCACTGAACATACCTAAAGTGTTGAGTTGCCTCACTGAACATACCTAAAGTGTTGAGTTGCCTTCGTACTTGTCATCTTCAATTGGAAGTAGAAAAGCTGTTATACTTTGTAGGGAATCCACTATCCAGTGTATTATAGAGATCAGTGAGGCGAAATCATTTCGTGGGACAAGATTCTCCGCTCAATTGTAAAAAACTCAGGTGTTATAATTCTCGTACTGAAATTCTAAAAAATCACTTTTAACTTTTGCTTAAAATGTTTAATTTTTTAAGCAGAAAACTTATTGAAATGAATGAGAAATAATAAAAAGATCAATTTATTTTAGTTTTTATTAACATTCCGTCTTTATTTTGTATTTATTTACCACTTTTGCACTTGCGCACCACAAAAAAATTTAAATTTGATTGTCAAAAGAACAGCTGTTTTGGCTGAGAAAGAAAACTGAGAAATGAATCCAAAAATTTTCATCTCACATATCTTAGCAAAATATCTCAGTGCTCAGGTGAGATTTTTTGTCCCACGAAAAAAAATCTCTGAGCGCTCTGAGCGCTCAGAGATTTTTTCTTCGTGGGACTGGCCTAATGTAAACATCAGGCACTGTCTCCCATGTTGGGGAAGTGCCATTTACTCAAGCTAGAGAACTGAGCATAGGGTTTAAGAATCTCAAATTTCTAAAATAATTTTAGTTAGTAATGCATTTATTGAAAGAATTTTTTCTATAATAGAATCGGTTTGGAGAAAATGTCAAGAATTTTTTGAATTTATTCAACACCCAATCCAAAAATATAGCTTTTATCAGCAAAATTCCATCAAAGTATAACTTTTTGTGTATATTTTAAATAAACTAATGGTCTTATTAATAAACATTGTCTAACTTTAGACAGCCGTCCAAGTTTTTAAAAAATCTTTCTAATTTTTGCTAAAGTAATCTATCTTTTTATCTTGCTTTAGACAACGTAATCTATTGTCTAAACCTAGAGAAATGCAATATTTTTTTTTTTTTTTATCAAAAAAGCATATTTCCGACTGTTTCAAAATACTTAGGCATATTTTAAACAGCCAAAAATCTAATTAATAAGACCATAAGTTTATTAACATGTTATGTATGTAAAAATGTTGAGTACCTTGAATTTTCCTAAGTTCGATTTTTCTTATGTGATACTATTCTGAAATAATTTTAAATCAATCAAAGCAAGCATCAAAAAGAGGTGTATACATATTATCCGAAGAAAAGATCACGAAAAAAGGATACAATTTACTAATAAGAGTTTTGATATCTATTATTTATGCCGACTTTTGAACAAATTTAATCCGTATTGGAATAAAATCCTAAAATGAATAAATATATTTAGGAAAGTACATCTTTTTTAAATCATGAAATGATGTGTGGACCCGGACATTCTATTTAAATAAAAACAAATATTAATTTTTTTTTTGGCAGAATTATCGATGAAGGTATGAATTGCATTGGTTTCGAAAAAAAACCTCCGGGCCTGGGCCTTTCCAGAGTTGGTAACCCTGAGCACAGTGCTTTCAATAAAACGACGGCGAACAGAATGGTAAAGCACTCATGTGAATTTCATAGTTCTTAAACGTTACAAAGTATTCTCTGCAAAGTGCAAAGTGCAAGTTACATGACTGAAAAAAAAGTAACGTAAATGGCTTGAATCTCGTATGGGGGTCATTTTAAATTAGTAAACAAACAACTTTGCAGAATCATCTGCTACAATTTTGATCAAGACGTCAGAAATGTACCAGATTGAATTTTTATTCCACTCGTTCTCATCTTTTCGTGCTCATGTTTGTACTCAACTCATTAACAAGATACAACAACTATTCAACAAAAAAAAGTAATCATTTCTTTGATCCACCACCATTTTCTTTGTCATTTGTTCAGGTTTTTTGTTTTTGGTTTTTGATTACGTGTCGTTTTGTGGAGCTCCTCATTTGACGCTTATTTTCTAGCCGCCTCTAGCTGAAAGATAAAACTTGGAATCAGTTTGAATTCACACTTGAGCCGTTGAAGAGCTACCAAGAACTATGAACTACCTTCTCGTTTTGTGTCTGGCTCTAGCCGGAACCGCTTTGGCATCGGACGCTAGCAAAGGCCCAAAAGTCACCGATAAGGTGTGATAATGAAATCAAAATGGCTAATTGGGTTGATAAAGTATATAAATTTGTTCTTTTTCAATTACAATTTAGGTGTTCTTTGACATCACTATTGGTGGAGAACCCGCTGGACGAATTGAAATCGGTCTTTTTGGCGCTACCGTTCCAAAGACCGCTGAAAACTTCAAGCAATTAGCTGAAAAACCTCAAGGCGAAGGGTAAGATATGAATAAGATTATTTGATTTAATGAACTAATTCTGATGATGACTTCAGTTTCAAGGGAAGTAAATTCCACCGAGTCATTAAAGATTTCATGATCCAAGGAGGTGATTTCACAAAGGGCGATGGAACTGGGGGACGTTCAATCTATGGTGAACGATTTGCTGATGAGAACTTCAAACTGAAGCACTATGGAGCTGGTTGGTTGAGCATGGCCAATGCTGGTAAGGACACAAATGGATCGCAGTTCTTCATCACAACAAAACAAACTTCCTGGTTGGATGGACGTCACGTTGTCTTCGGAAAGGTAAATTTAAATTCTATTTTCTGTGGGTTCAAATTCTAATTAAATCTATGTACATTATTCAGGTGCTCTCGGGAATGGATGTTGTGCGAAAGATCGAGTCAAGTGCTACTGATGGCCGTGACCGTCCAGTTAAAGACGTTACGATTGCTGATTCTGGCTCTATACCAGTTCCTGAACCCTTCTCAGTTGCCAAAGAGCCTTCACAAGAATAAACCGATGGGGTGAAAGTGTGAGTTCAATGGCACAGTTTCATCTTTAAGAATATAAATTCAAACAAATTGGAGAAAGATATAAACAAAAAAATAATTTTTGCATTTAAAATAAGTGACACAATAAAAGTTTTTTTTTTATATAAGAAACAAAGAATAATTTGCGCATAATAATATACAGAGACAAGACAAACGGTAGAAACCGTAGAACCGTTGAACATAAAAAATAACCAAGAATTGGCACAGCGCACCGGAGAACAAAGAAAATAAAAGCTAATGGAATGGTTCATCGACGTTTTACATCTTGTGTTGTGCTGTTTTTCTTTGCCGGCCGCTTTATTAGGTCATTCACTTGAATAGAGAAGTGAATAAAAACGTGTTTTGGATTGGATGTTTATTTCTTTGGTTGGGTTGTTCTTGGAAGATTCCTTTTGTAGAACTTGGATGGAATATAATAACGTTGTATATCTTCTCCGCGTCCCAGTAATCCATGCATCATGCTTTGCTAATTATAGCCAACCTTACATTTTTGCAAATCAAGTGTGACGCTATAAGGCAATTAGCTTGTCACTTATAATAAAGAAGATAAATAGTAGACGGTGAAATAATGAAAATTATAGGTACTAATCTTCTAATTATAAATACATATAAGCTAGAAAAGTTATACCATATCGACCTCTTTTCGCCAAATTATCATAAGCGACATTTTCATACTGTCACATGTTAATTATTTCATTTTTTCCTGTGCACCAAAAACAATCGGATCCTTTGTCATCTGTCTATAACAGTATTGTTACTAATGTTCAATGCTGAAATTTGGCCTAATTGGTTTTGTTGTTGAGAACAAAAAGCAAAATGTCGCTTACGATACTTTTTATTTTTGTCGCTTACGATAATTTGGCGGAAAGGGCTCGATATGCCTTATATCACAAGACAATTTTCTGTGCAGTAGCTATATAGGTACATACATTTCTGTCTCAAGTTCATGCACCTGTTTCTGCAGTAGAAGTTCAAGTTTGCTCAACACCTACTACCAATACAAACATAAATAAATAAAAAAGAGGCTGTGTTTGACTCACACTGATAACTTCCCTTTTAAACTCGACACCCGATGTTATTTTTTACAAGTCAGTTGCGCAATCAAGGGAAGCCTGGGCTCTCATCGCTTTCATCCACCAAATAAAAACGGGAGCTTTATTTACTCCCGAAAGCAAAATTTAAAGAAAGCTGCAACCAAATCCAAATTTGTATTTATTTTTACAGCAAAACTCGGAAATTTTGCTAAGGAACCTTGTTCATGTACCTGAGAATGCTGAGGACTCTGGAACTCTGAGATTTAAGTTTCCTAAGCTTGCCTGCTGCTATGATTGTGAATAATGACTAGCCTACTATATTATAAAATATATCAGTCGTATTTATAAACTTTGTCTAAATTTAGATGGTCGTCTTAGTTTTAAACAAATATTTTTAATTGTCGCTAGAGTGATTCTAACTTTTTATCTTACTTTAGACAACGTAATCGATTGTCTAAACGTTGAAAAATGTAATATTGTTTTTTTTTTTATTAAATAAAGCATATTTTCGTTTAAACAGTCAAAAACCTAATTAATACGAGCATATATTTTTTATTATTATATACCTAGGCACCTAAAAAAATTAAGGCCTAACATGAACATTTAAAAATATGTCATCAATTTTTATTTCTATTTATTATGTATGTACCTATTTATCTATTTATAAATAGATTGTAAAGATAAACAAGATTTAAAAATAAGATACGCACTTTGCTTTATGAAAAATCTCCAACGCTGCTGGTCAGATTGGCTTAAGTGCGACTATGCTAAATGCTTTATCTATCATGTAAGGTCAATTATTCACTTTATCCAGATACCTACCTTGGTTATTTTTATTTCAATTCAATTGAATTAAGAGCACATCATCATCCACATGACGGACGGACGCTTTTAATATTTTCTTTGTGTAAATAAAATAAGCGTTGTTTTCTTACAAGTAGTACCTTGCTACTTTATTAATTTAAAAATGCACATAATCTCCAATGCATGTTATCATGACACAAGGCAAGTGTGAATTATCATTATCATTTCAACTACTATACATAATGTATATTATGCACATACATTCACTCATTCATGGATTTTATTGTGATATTAGAGCGCAAGAGGCTACAGGGGTTCTTGTTAACGTATCTATACGATTTGAAGATACGTAAACACATTATAGTATATTAGTATATAATCTATAACTATAACTGCATGGTACTAGGAAGATACATAGTTAAAAAGGAACAGATACAAAAGGATATGAAAGAACTTTCCTTGGAACAGTGGATTGAATATAAGGTGTTTATTATATCGAAGTCCAAGTTATAACAAATTATTGCGTAGATTTTTTTCTAAATTGATTATACTAAAAGAACCTCTTTTGTTTTTAGGATGTACAATACATAAATTAAATATACTTAACTGGCTGAACAGAATTGTGACGCAGACGCCGACGGAGACGGAGACGGATCTCGAATAGCTGTCAAAATATTGAATACACGCAAATTCAATAGGCCAGTCCCACGAAGAAAAAATCTCTGAGCGCTCAGAGCGCTCAGAGATTTTTTTTCGTGGGACAAAAAATCTCACCTGAGCACTGAGATATTTTGCTGAGATATGTGAGATGAAAATTTTTTGGATTCATTTCCCAGTTTTCTTTCTCAGCCAAAACAGCTGTTCTTTTGACAATCAAATTTAAATTTTTTTGTGGTGCGCAAGTTCAAAAGTGGTAAATAAATGCAAAATAAAGACGGAATGTTAATAAAAACTAAAATAAATTGAACTTTTTATTATTTCTCATTCATTTCAATAAGTTTTCTGCTTCAAAAATTAAATATTTTAAGCAAAAGTTGAAAGTGATTTTTCAGAATTTCAGTACGAGAATTATAGCACCTGAGTTTTTTACAATTGAGCGGAGAATGTTGTCCCACCAAATGATTTCGCCTCCGTCAAATTGACATTGAGCGCTCACTGAGATTTTTTCTCCGTGGGACTGGCCTAATGTTGCGAATACAACGGAACGTAGACGCATACGAAGCTGCAGACGCAGACGGAAGAGTTCACCAACTTTTAACTTTTCACGTACGACACTTTTGACGTTTAATTTGTATGAAGAAAAAAACAACTTTTTGGGTCGGAAAAAAATATTGTGGTTATTTGTATCGCGAAAAATATTATTTATTAAAAGGAAAATTATTGGAAACAAAAAACGTGAATTGTGAGGCTTGTACAGGCTTGTAATAATATTCTTTTGTTTTTCTTCAAAATACTTTCAAAGCTGTACAGCTCCATTGTGAACATGTTAAAAAAATAACGTACGACACTTTTTGACAGCTCTTCCAGCTCCGTCTGCGGCTTCAGTTCCGTCTTTCTATTCTGTTCAGCCAGTTAGTTCCGTCATTCTATTCTGTTCAGCCAGTAAATGTTCATAAACATGACGTAGGTATCTACCTACATGTTCAAGTGACAAGAACATACCCACTTGGTCAAAAAGATTATCATTTAGGTTAATAAATTTTGTTTTATGTTCCATTTTCTTATAATTTAATTTATGACTTCATCGTGTTAGATGAAGCTGTTTTAATTTGATTTTTTTTTATTTTACTACTGGGACTATGGAAATGTTGTGCTGATTCTGTTTTTTAAATTATAACAAAATACGTGAAATGATAAACTTTTTTGCTTTGCTTTAGTGTGTATTTTCAGAGCTCTATTTACTTTATATTAGTTCATATCTGTAATTTTGTTTATAATGTAATTACCGAGCAGCCGTCTTAATTTTATATATATATCTGCACAGTTTAATTCGAATATTTTCGAACAAATTTTTCGGGAGAGCCCCATCTTAACTTAAGTGGTCGTAGGTTTATGAGCCACTTTACTCTACAAGCGGTCGATAAAATTACCGCCCTCTAAAAATGGATTTCTTCCATTGTTATGCCATGTTTTCGCCAAAAGTCTAACAACTTGATTATAATGTATGATATGATAATAATAGTAGCACGTGGCGTAATGGTTAGTGCGTTGGAATGTCATACCAGAGGTCTGGGTTCAATACCAGCCGCTTCCACCTTAAGTTTTTCCAGGGCTACTACCTCTTGCGAGGAAGTGACAAATTCTCCAAGAGTATCTCCTGTCATAGAAAAGTGCCGCTCACCAGCCGTTCGGATTCGGCAATAAACTGTAGGTCCCCTCCATCCCTGCAGACACGCACACAGGATTGGTTGAGAGTTGTAAATCACTAGGCCCTGGTTCTTCATGAGCCGTTATATATTTTATTTATAATATTTTCTTACCGTGTCATTTGCTACCGTCAAATTTGCCACTGTTGTTAGTGCTATTGTTTGATAAAAAAACATAATTTCATAGTAAGGACTTTGGCTAAAATCCAAAATAGGCAATCTTGAATGAAATGGTAATACGGTATTTAGCACCGATACAAGCAAAACCAACAAAACACAGAAATTCATTGCTATTAAGCCAATCAAAAATATTTTGTTATAAATTCCATGACTTCGTTTTATATCCTTTTGAATTTGAAACCTAATTGATAATGCCTCGACTTGAATTATGCATGCATAGATTTCATTTTTAAATACTGTAATCGCAATAATTTTATAAATACACACAGGATAAGCCAATCCGAAAAGTGCTTTGCAAAGTAGCATTGGTACTTCAACGGTTTTCGCTGATTTTAGGATGTCGAAAATACAAATTATAGGTATAATTGATCCGTTAACAAAAATCATCTAGTTTAAAGAAGAAAAAAAAAACATTTGTCTTTCTGATAAGAAATGTGAAATTAGAAAAATATTAGTACCGTGTATAAAAAAATTATTTTAAGTGGTGATTTATCTTGAAAAGTCTGTTCCATAATCTAAGAAATCTAAATACTTCAAGAGAATATTTGAAGAAATTTAAATCCTCCATTATGGTAAAATATCTAGAATAATTCTGAAGAAATGGAAAAGGGACAAGTTTTTAAATAGGGAATATTCAGTTGAAAATTTTATTTAAAACTATATGTTGCATGCATCATAGGCATGATAAATGTCAAACAAATCGAACGTAGTTACATATATTTGCATATGATAAAAAAGTGTTTTAATCTATTTTTTTTCCATTGTATTGTTTCTATAGGCTTATTTTTACAGGAATCAAATTTTAATTTTAAATTTCAAATTTTAATATTCAAGAGTTCATAAGGCAAATAAATAGGTACCATTTGAGTTTTTCAACAGTTAATTAAATATCTTGGGGCTGAAAAAGTTGAGAGCTGTAATTTTAGATGTCACTGTTTATGTAAAAGAAAGGAAGATACAAAAAATACTGTAATTTACTTGGGCAATGTGCATTAGATTTTCTAACCAACGCAAATATAACACAATATGTCTGCGACATTTCTGTTTTCAAAACCACGCTATTCTATTCTAGAGGGTTTTATACATATATAATTTAGGCACAACGCATATTGGCTCCATGACGTCATGTTTAAAAATTCAAGTCTCATTGCGAAGTTGGTTTTAAATCGATTGAAAAATTTGTACCGAACAAAAAGACCGAAAAGAAAGTGCGTTAAGCGTACACTTAGGCGTATACGTACTTTTTATATAAATTTTTTTCTTCGATATTTTTTTATTGCGTTTTAGACCGAGATTTATAGCTAGCAGCAGATATTCAGCATAAAAGGAAACCAAATGGTATTGATGTTACAAGTAGAAACGAACACGTTCGTTACATCGAACAAATGCATTAAAAGTACCTACAACTTTTCTGAAAATATAAATAATGGGGGAAACCACTTAGAATGCATCGAATATCAACGCCATTGACTCTCTTAGTACAAAATTGGTTATGATTATGAGTATGATAGACATATAGGTAGCCGCCAAACCCTCGACAGACGTCGCCGAAATTGCGTTTTTTAGCGTTTTTTTTTTTGTTTTACTTTTTTTGAGAAACCACTTAAAATTGGTCGCATTTGAAAGCTCTAAACTCTCTGAGTGCCAATATGCATATGAAGGACGTCTAAGTAAGCGCAAACTTCTGACAGACGCGAATAAAATTGCGGCGGATGTTATACACCTAAATATATCGGAATCGGAAGGTCTTAACTACGGGAGTATAAATATGTGCAAAAAACCGCTTTGAGCTCCATAGAACAGCTATCACTTTCATTAAGACTACTTGTACCTACTACCGTACCCCTTTTAAAATTACCCTAGCCCTAAGTACCCCCGTTATAGAAATATATGTATTTATTCTTTACTTTTATAGTTCAAAAACGAAATTAAAAAATAGTATTTTAATGCATAGAAGACAAAATGTTATTTTTTGTAATGTGAAAGCATTGAATACTCGAAAGGATTCAAGCTAAAATCTCAGATTTTGGATGTTTTCGAAAACGTCAAATCAATGCCAATATGAACGGAAAATAATCGTCATTAATGATGCAGAAGTTGCAATCGTAAAATATGCAATCCTCCTGCTGCAAACAAAACTTTTGATAAACATCAAATGACGTTTTCGAACATAAGCTAAAACAAAACAAAATTAATTCGTTAAAAAATCTATTTATTCAGTCCGTTTTTTTATTCTCAACTTTCACCATAAGTTTCGCAAAATTGGGCTTTTTTCCTATTGATTTTGACAGAAAATTCTGCCACGTCGTACAACGTTAACAAACAGGCATATTTATTGAGATACAATAGTTCAGATTCTTGATTATATTACCTCTGTTTAGTAACGTGATATTTTCACTAAGTTTTCCACACTTGTTTTTTTTTAAGCTATGGGTTTTGACAGCAAAATGTAAAAATTTGTGAAAATTTGCAAGAAATTTCAAGTTACGAAACAGACTGATTGTTTGCAGCTCACATCTGACAAGAAGTAAAGAAGAAAACGGTTTTATCTGTCTTTTTCGTCACCTCAACTCTTTTACTGCACAGCTGCACCACAGTTGATGTTTTCGATCAATTGACTTTAGCAAACTGCATTAACGAAAACATTGCTAATGCAGTAGAATTTGTATTTGCATTTTGGAACAAAAGACTTTTGCAGTTTGCGTTTAAAAATATTTTTCGATTTCATTTTTGACGCAGATGACGTTTTCGAAAACTGTCTATGTGGTCTGCTAGCGTGTACTAAGCTCAACCCAGTCGTTATCAACCCAGTCGTGTACCTATAGTATTCTGCATTTATTTTGAAAGCCCAGATAAAAGGTATAGAATAGTAAAAGTATAAAGTTAAAAGAGCTTAGCGCCCTAGATATGAATATGGCTATCCAACACCTTTTCTATGGGGGCACTATCTGCAAAACACTTTCAAAGGATGAAAAAAGCTGATTTTACTAGTAATTGTGTTAATTAATACAAAGCATATATGAAAAGTAATTAAAAACAATACTATTTTTTTTTTTTTGCTTTTTTCTAATCAAAAAATGTAACCTGCTTGCTAACTTCACACAGACAAAGGACAAATCTGTGCGCACCCCCAAAAAACTGTTTGGGTACCCCCAGCGGTACGCGTACCACACTTTGGAAAACACTTTCTTAGACTAAGAAGCGTACACTCGGGCGTATACGTACTTTTTTTTTTAAATTTAATTATGATTTTTTCTTGAGTAATTCTTAATAGCGTTTATAATAGTCAACTGAAATGTTTATATCAATTTCTGAAAATAGTGGTTTCTTATTAAAATAGCTATGTTTTGTTACGTTTATCAACAGCTACTGCTTCAAATGTAAAATAAATAAATAAAAATAAATTTGATGGCACAACAGCTCATGAAGAACTAGGGCCTAGTGACTTACAACTCTCAACCATTCCTGTGTGCGTGTCTGCAGGAATGGAGGGGATCTACAGTTTATTGCCGAATCCGAACGGCTAACGAGCGGCACTTTTCTGTGACAGGAGTTACTCTTGGAGGATTTGTCAATTCCTCGCAAGAGGCAGTAGCCGTTTTTTCTTTTAAATAAATAGGTGGCGAGGCTGGTGATCGAACCTTAGACCTCCGGCATGACAGTCCATCGCACTAACCATCACGCCACGGCTACTACAATGTAACTTTCTTAAATAAAAATGCAGGAGGATATTATTTCCTGGTTCATGTATACATCCTCATTGAGACTCCATTCACGAAACCTTATGCATATCCTTATTTTTATTTTTTTGATAAATATTTAATCACTCAGAATGTTGTTCCTTGAATTGCTAGCTCAAAATTCAAACGAAAATATTGTATCCACAATGTTCATCAGCAGGCCTATTCCACAAAGCGCGGCGGATCGGATTAAAAGCGATAACTCAATTTCGACCATCTTCGCTTTGGGTTATTCTCAAAAGCGAACAAGGGCGAAAACGATCCTTCCAGTTTCTCTCACTTTATGCTCAAATTTTCCAGGCCACTCCCATTTTTACTTCCACTCTTCTCATTTAATTGTCAGTTTTTTCCAAAAATTTGACAGTATATGAAGCTGTTTGCCTTCCAAAGAAGTTGTATTTTTTTTTGTGCATATTTGTAATTTTTCAATGTTGTTGCTCTTAACAAAAAAACATTTTGATGGAATAGTGTGTTTTTATTTGCCGAAATTGATGAAGACACATAATTATTTTCAAATTATTTACATATGTATTTACATTTTCTTTCAATCCGCCACCTAGACACCTATCGCTTTCAAACCCAAAATGACATGTAGTGAGAACTTTCGCTTAGGCATGAAAAGCGAATCGCTTTTGAAAATAGGAAAATGCAAATCCGCCATCAAAAGCGATCCGCCGCGCATTTGAGAATAACCCCCCAGAAATGTATACAGAATTTTTAATTTATAATTGAGTCTTTCATAGCTCTGTTGTTTTATAACTACTGTGTTACTATAAAAACTTTGTTCTTTCATGCATGGTGAAAAGTAATCTTAATAACAAGCAGCCAAAAAGAACAGAAAAAAGTCCGTGGTGTATTTGATCAAGCATTTCACTTTATTTATTAAAAAGAATAAAGAATACTACATACATATATAAAACAGTAATTTAATAATTAACAATTATTCAATATCTAGATGTCATTAGTTATGCTTCATATCTTTCATAAATGTATAATATGTATAGGCCTTCAGCAAAACCTGCTTAACGAATGGATTTAAATTATAAGAAATTTTGAATACATATACTTTCCATTTACCTGACCAAAGGTCTCCATTGAAAGTGGAATTATTTTTCCAGCATAAACAAAACTGTCTCTCTGCAACACCGAACTTGATACTAAAATCAAGATTTTCACCTTCTTTGAAGCATCATACCATTTTAGAAAATAAAGTTCTGTTTGAAGCTTTCGTCTCTTAAAAAAAATATGATATTTAATTATATGCATACACTGACAGACAAAATAAAGTGCAAAAGTATTAGATTAATTTTCAAACTACCGCTATTTAAAAGCGAAGAGTGTTTATCATTCCATTTCATGTTCTGACGTCACATATTCTCAGCTGCTAACTCTTAAAAAAAAAAAACAATCCATTGTTATGTCTAATTACTATTAGTTGCGGTGTTTTTGGAGCATATACAATTTAACTCGCGACAAAATAAAGTGCATTTTTATTATTCCCTGCCAAAAAGTTTTAAGTTTTAAAGAAAAATATTTACAATTGATAAAATATAAAAAGGTAGAAGCAAAAGATCCCAATTTATAATAATTTCCGTGTTAAATTTTATTTTTATTACTTAAAGCTTAATTATGAAACCGTTAACATCTGAAGTGAAGGAATTGCTTGTTTTGGACCGTGAACGTGGATTGATATTCCATAAACTGGCAGAAAAATATGGATTATCCATTTCTATGGTAAGAAAAATCTGCCTCAATTTCTTTGAACGAGAAACTGTTGCTAGTTTTAAAATTTCTTGCGGAAGGAAGCGGAAGACAACTGCAGTTAATGACCGCAGAATTAAAATTAAGGCTAGAAAGAACCCTTTATCTTCCGCCAGAAATATTAAAGAAGAACTACAGTTAAATATAACAGCAAGGACAGTACAAAGGCGACTCCATGAAAGCGGTTTAAAAAACTTTTTTGCAAAGAAAAAGCCGTTACTCCGTCCAGTTAATATTAAAAAACGGTTAGCTTTCGCTAGAAAGTTTTTAGTGAAGCCACAATCGTTCTGGGAAAACATTATTTGGTCTGACGAATCCAAATTTGAATTAAAAAACTGTAAGAGAAGAAAGCGAGTTTGGTGCAAGCAATCCGAAAGACTCAGCCAGAGGTGTAAACAAAAAACGTTGAAGCATAGAGGTGGGTCACTTATGGTTTGGGGATGTTTTTCTTTTAGTGGCGTTGGAAATATTGTCAAAATTGAAACCAAAATGACGGGTTCTAGTTACGTGAACATTGTTAGGGAAAACTTAGCTTCTTCTGCTTCTAGACTGTCTTTGGAAAGTTATATTTTTCAACAAGATAACGATCCAAAGCATACAAGCAGAGTAGCTAAGCAGTTTTTTTACCGAAAATAATGTTGACGTACTAGAATGGCCAACCCAATCTCCCAACTTAAACCTTATTGAGCACCTTTGGTCCATTTTGGATGAAAGGATTCCCTTAGATCAACGTCGCAATTTACAATCTTTTTGGGAAAGCCTCCCAAATGAATGGGAGAGAATTCCAGATCAAATCTTGAAGAACCTGGTTAGCAGCACGCCCAAACGTCTTGCTGCAGTTATTCAAAATAAAGGAGGAGCCACTACCTATTAACATTTTTCTTTTCTGAAGCTGAATTCCTATTTTACGTGATGATCTTTCGAATTTGCACTTTATTTTGTCTCTTCTATTTTCTTTGAATATTGCGATTTTATTTAATTTCTAACCTAAATTTTGTAAATAACTTTAAACGATTACTTTTGTGGACGTAAGATAATCTGAAAAATAGGAATAAATTATTTTTTTTAAGAAAAATAAATCAGAACATATCATACTAAATAAAATATTATTGAAAATAATTTTTGCACTTTTTTTTGTCTGACAGTGTACATATTTATGTGCATTATAACCACATACTTGATCAACTAAATTCTGACCAAAATAGCAATAGATCCATAGAAGAAATGCTGACATAATGGTTCCTAACACCATTGAAAAGCAATTTAAGTCATTAAATGGCAGGAATGACATCACATACATTCCTAGAGCCATAGTACCACAAGTATAAACAATGTGTAGCATTGTCGTTATTGCAAAAACATCCGATATTTTGTTGGTAATACTATAAGGATAAACATCTTCAACGTAACAAAAAAAATGAACTTTAAATGATTTACTCTGATATTTCAATGATTTTTTCAATGATGTTTATCAATTTTTCTGCTGATGTTCCGTGATTTCGAATAACTTCATCAATCTCTTGGATTTCTCGAGAAACACTTTTTAGAGCTGCAGTGGAAATACCCAACATTCCACAATATAACTGAAAAATTAATTCCATAGTTTGGAAAACTGCTTTTTATGATAGTAAGGCTCTTCGCATATACTATATATAACTACATATTTCGATTTTTAAGTAAGACTTCTTCGTCTGTTAATTTTTTATTTTTTCAATAAATGTCGCCTCGCCTCCCTTTTCCCTTCACCAATTTTATGTTTTTATAATAAGAATATAAAAAGCCCACAAAGAAGTCTTACTTTAATTAAAAGAAAGTCACAAATATAGGGTTAATTATTTCGATTTTCGAAATGGGTTTGCAAATACATAGTTGACGATCTTTTTGCTCGCACATAAAATTGACAAATACAATAATGGGTCAATTCATTGACGCCAATTTTTGTGAAATGGACTATGATTTGTGAAAATATCGAGCCCTTTCCGCCAAATTATCGTAAGCGACAAAAATAAAAAGTATCGTTAGCGACATTTTGTTTTTTTGTTTGCTCAAAACTTTGTTTGCAACAAAACTAATTAAGCCAAATTTCAGTATTAAACATTATTAACAATATTGTTATATGATTGCTTTTGATGCATATGAAAAAAATAAAATAATTAAATTTATGTGACAATATGAAAATGTCGCTTACGATAATTTGGCGGAAAGGGTAAAATTACACAGGAAAAGGTAAAATTTTTGTATTTATTTCGTTAGCCTAGTACTCTGTTGATGCAAAACGGAAAAATCCCATATAAAAATAGCACAACGAAATCATAAACGAAAAAATTCAGACGAGCGAAACTGCTAGAAGATTATTTGGTCAAGTCTCCACACTTTTTTCGTGCATTACTTGTGTGCGAAAAAATTGGAATTTCAGCCCAAAAATCACTTTTTCGTACAGATATTTTTAATCGGTTCGGGCAATTAATTCTGTGCAAAAAAAAAGCACGGGAACCTTTCCAAAAATTCTTCTATACAATTATCAAATGAAAAGCAGAACTGGTATATTTCAAATTGATATTGTTTGAAACATGGATGACTATTATGAATGCGAAAATTTAACAGTGTTTGTGATCGCTTTTGGAGCTTGACAGCCTTATTTTAGTATTTAGTTCGATTAAATATTACGACTCGCATGGTCGCATTGTAATGTTTTTTTTTCAGTTTGTTTCAAATTATAATTTAATATTTTCAACTTTTCGTTTTCCTTCGATGTAAAGAAAAATACAAAACGTCCAATTAAAAAAATAAAAACGGAACTGAGTTACACTATAAGATTAAAAAAAAAAAAAAAACATAAAACTTACCGTATCATATGCCAGTGTTATATTTGTAATAACGAAGGCGTTTATTGATTGAAACATGAACATTAGCTCCCAAATTGGACTTTCTTGTATATTCAAAAACGGAATCTTAGGCTGAAAAAATAATTTTCTTTTTTGCAAAAAAATTGCTGGCGCTATCATAAAAAAGAACACGGAAACATTCATCGCCCAAATACCAATATCAAACATTTTCTTGTACATCCTATGAGCATTGTCAAAATTAGTTTTGTTTTCGAATTTTAACGATACATTTTGGAGCTGATTTATGCATGCCAATATGTTTTTTTCAGTATATGTTACTGTACAAATTTTTTGTATTATAACTAAAATTACACACAAAAATAGAAGTTTTTCAAATTTCACATCAACTTGGTCCGTTTGGAATGCCTCGAAGACATCGAGAAATGATAGAATTGCAATACAACAGGCACAAAATATGATTGCCTGTTTGTAATGAGAATTATTGATGACAGATTTTATTAAAAATGTTAAAACAAAATAAATTCAATGGTTTTACATACCCAGGACATCGAAATGTTATTAAATTTGATATTTTTAATTTTTTTGTAAGAGCACCAAATACGAAAATTCTTTAAAGTGTTTTGGGAATTTGCAAAGAAAATATTCTCACCCATCTTTGTAAATTAGTTCCTTCTTTTTAATTTCGAAAAGTTAAGAGGGAAGCTTTTAAATACCACTAACAAGTTTTAATTTTATGACAATTGATTGGTGTTAAAGTCTTTAATTACTTAATATTAGTAGCGAAATTTCATGGGGAGGACATGATTGACATATTTATTGATTTGATATTGACAGTTTGGTAAAATCCTTTGAAACCATATATCAAAATTATTAATTATAGATTAAGGATATATGGATGTCAAAGTTTAATGTTTTTCTGATTGGTAAAATAAATTCTATTGAAATTAGTAAAAATGGATGGACGTTGGACGTCTCCATACAAATTAAAATATGAAAAGGTATGTTATAAGTAGAGGCTTATACAAAATGAAAATATTTTGAAATGGGAAAAAAATGTTCTGTAGAAAAGGTATTTGTTACCTTTCACTACGCCCGCGATGGCAATAGTTCGGAATTAAATAAATTGGAGGGAGCCATTAAGAAAAAAATAAAATTCTTGTGATTTACAAAAACAAATTTGTGAGGCCACGTGCACAGTAGTGCGAGAAGTATTTGCGTGTATTCGCATATAAAAGCCCGCAGTGAAGCGAGTTGCTCGTTGTTGTTTCTTTTGGTTTGTTTTGAAAGAAAAACTATAGTTCCTCGTACTACCAGCCACGTAGCCAACTGTTTGTATGTTTTTTTTTTTGAAATAGTCGACTTTTACTGCCTGAACAGAAGAACAGAATGCTGGAACTGGAGCCGCAGACGGAACTGGAAGAGCTGTCAAAAAGTGTCGTACGTTATTATTTTTACGTACCCACAATGCAGCTGCACAGCTTTCAAAGTATTTTGAAGAAAAACAAAAGAATATTCTTGTGTACAAGCTAAGAATTCACATTTTTTCCAATAATTTTCCTTTTAATAAATATTTTTTTCGCGATACAAATAACCACAATTTTTTTTTCCGACCCAAAAAGTTGTTTTTTTCTTCATACAAATTAAACGTCAAAAGTGTCGTACGTGAAAAGTTAAAAGTTGGTGAACTCTTCCGTTTGCGGCTGCAGCTCCATATGCGGCTACGTTCTGTTGTGTTCGCAACATTGAATTTGCGTGTATTCAATATTTTAACAGCCATTCCAGCTCCAGCTCCAGTTCCGTCTCCGTCCCCATTCTATTCAGCCAGTTATGCGTGACCTGATGGATTTTTGCTAAGTAGTGAAAAGTCATAAAATCGTATGGTAGGGGGGTCTATTTTCTCCCGTTTAGGCAGGAGGGGCAATTTTCTAAAAAATTGACTTGAAATAGGAAACAAATCATTAAAAAACAACGGCAACACTTACAATGTCATGCTTTACTTTTTTTAAAGCCAGAAATTCATTCTTTTATTTTCTTTTTAATTCATTTTCGCCTTCCCTTCCCTTCCCTCCAAGCCTCCTTAATACCAAAATAACTCTGTATAGTACAGTAAATGACGGATATAAGAAACTCAAAAAATCCAAGGAATTCCTTTCTTATATCCGTGTTTTCTTCTATAAAAATTTGTATATAAGAAAGAAAATTTCTTATATAAATAAAATGTAAATAAGAAACAAAATTTCTTATTTAAATAAAAATGCCTGTAAGAAATGTCATGTATGTGCTTTTTTCTTTCTCGCCGATCTTCAATCTGTCACTTCTTTGGAAATTCAATAAGTGTGGGTTCAGAAATTTGGAAAAGTTACACGGCTCATCATTTAGAAGTTTACACGGGAAAATTTCTTATAAAAGTTAAATTTTTCATGTAGTGAATGAGATTTTGTATTAGAATAAGTTTCTTATAAACGTTTTTCTTATATGAGGTTCATTTAACACGTATCTTTATGGGAATGTGCATGGTGTATTTTTATCACTTTATTTGTGTTAAACAAACCCAAAAAAAATCACTTGAAATCACAGAATTTTGTAGGATTTGGAAAAAAGAATCTTCTAAAGCCATAGTCTTCTCATACAAATTTTTACGGAATTTATTAACTTTTAACGTTTCTTTTTCCTCCAATTTGGTTTTTGTAACCCATGAGTATAGGTATCGATAATTTTCAAAGATTTCGTATAAATAACGGGACTAGTCGTAAGCAAACTCGAATAAACTTTCTGAAACTTTGCACCGATACACAAAACATGAAAAGATGATTTTTACTTGCGGTAGGTATATTTTCTTTAAATAGTTTTTTTTGTGAAGAAATGAGGCGGTGTTGAAACGAAGTTTTATATTTAGAAATGCTTATCTGAAACTTAATCCGAGTTCTAAGGTTAAAGGGCTTTGTGACAAAATAGGTTGGAAGCTTGGAAGTTAATAAAAAAATGTTCTTTATTCATGTCTATAGTATTCAGCTCTTTTATTAAATATAGTTTTTAAAGTGCTATATCTTTTATCTGGGCTTTCAGAAAAAAATGCATTTTCAATGCAGAAATATCTGAAAACGGTCCAACTACGGATTGCAAGACTTGCATATTTGCAAATAAAAAGTAAGAACCAGTCTATTTGCATCATTGAATTTTCGATATCATTAATGTAATATAATATGTATGTACATAATTAACTACATAGAAACTTGTGGCGCAGATTCACTCAAATGTTTTTCCTTTCAAAAATTAAACTCATTTTTTTTTGTAATTATTGAACGGTTTTTATTTGATTTTTGTTTTTGGTAAAATGTTATAATATGGATTTTTTAAATAATTATTTTATATATAGGTATATGTATATATATTTTTTGTTTTAATAAATAAGTGAATTGAAAATACTAAATATTTTCGATGATCTCTCGTTTATAAATATTTTGTTTTCTATTTGTTTTTTATTTATCATAATATTATAATTTTGAATTAATAATATTTCACGGTAAATATGCTGTTTATAATTTTTCTTTTTTTTTTTTTTTAAATTAAAATCTATATATATATTTTTACTTTAATAACATCTATTATTTATATACATTACATATTTTTAGTATTTAATTTTGTTACATTTTCTTTTAATTCCAAATTTATTTAACTAGTTTATAAACAAAACAAAACAAAAAATGAAAGAAATTTTTAAAATGGTTACCAAAACAAACTACGATTGTAGTATTAACAGTATATAATACTTACTATTTTTTTAAAATTTAATCAACATTATAAATAAATTAAAACAATTACCAACTCTGAATTTTTGTTTTCGTTACATGGCATACCTATTTATTTTTAACAAAATATTTTTTTTTTAAATATATATGTATGTAGGTATTATTTAACGTTTCATATGTACGATTTGTTTTGTACTATTAAATGATGTTTCTCACTGTGAAATTTGAGATCTACCCGGATACAATCATAAGGAATGCACGAGTATTATGTAAATTTTATTGATATGACTTTGGATTATGACTAACCGAATTCGAATGATTTATTATAATCTATTAATTATTTGTAAGTGGTTTAAGTTTTAACTTTTTTTAAAACCTGATGCAACATCTACATATGTACATTTGAAATATTTGTAGATTTGAAGAAGATCGAGACTTGATGTGGAGGCTGAAGAAGTCTTTATTTACAACAACAACTTATGTACTATTTTCGAAATAAAATCAACGTGGTATAAGCAGCATTTTGATCGGCAGAGTTGCAAGTGAGGTTTTGAATGATAGCTAGACTACGATTTATCTACTTGTAAGCGTTTTAATGACCCCTCTTATAGTTTTTTTTTTTAAATCTAAATTACAAGACTTAAAAAATGCATTATATAGCTGAAAGCCTACAGCGATTGACGAAATAAAAAAAAAAAAAGTATCGCAAGTAAGACCAAACGTGCAACTTAGTTTAATTTTAAACTCTAAGTTAAAGACAGTCTTAACTTCAATTTTATTTTTACAGGAGTTTCGTGAAGTCTATGCTTTCTAAGATGATTTATTTAATGTATTTGTGTAAACTGTATGCTCTCATTAAAGCTGCCTCAGCTTGCATAGTTCTGCCAAATCCTGTTTTTACGAAACAAATTTAAGACAGCTTTTGAAAAATAGTTAAAAGATATAACTACAAATAAAGAAGACAACAAAATACAATTGAGCATATATTTTGAAAATGGATTTTTTTGCCACATAAAAGTGTAATTATTGTCGGTTGGTCTTGGTATGTTTTGTTGTTTTTTTTTTTTTTTCGTAAAACTTTTTGTTTAATTTTCTATTTTTTAAAAACAAGCAAACTTAAAAACTATTTTGATTAGTCAACAACAATCGGTTATCTAAGCGTTTTCTACAATTATTTTGAATTCACTTTCGTTTTTTTTTTTTATTTGTTATAAAAAAAAATATCACTTAATTGACGAGTGTATATTGGTTGCATTCTGTTAATTTATTTTTCTTACATATTTTTACTTAATAAACTTTGTTATTTTTTTGTTTATTATTTTCGGATTTTAGTAGAAAATGAAATGATTTGTTTCTATCTTGTGAGAAATGAAAAATGTTAGAAGAAAAGTGAATTCGTGAATGTTTTGTGGCTGTACAAATATTAAAAAAAAAATAAAAAATATATTTTCCTACAAGAAAATGCTTATATATTTTTAAGATAACCACTACAATGAAAATTTTGTTAATGAACGTGTTTTAAATACATATTTTAATTTGAAATAAAAATTCATTTATGTACATACAGTGTCATACATACTGTTGTTAGGTTTATTTTGATTTTTAAAAGTTAATGTTAAATTTATATTGTTGTATTTATTTAACCAAAACCCAGAGTAAGTTAATGTTAATTTTTTTTGTTGTTGTCTATGTGTAGATATTTTGTTTCTTAATGATTGTCAATAATTAAATGAATGAAAGTTAAAACTTTAAGATTGTTATATTGTTTGTATCTGTTTTATTTATTATTTAAAATATATAAAAAAATTTGCATGGTTGGCTTATGTAAAAGATAAATATAAAAATGTAAGTGTATGATATTTGGCTCATAAAAGTGTTATTGTTGAAACGTTTTCTTAATTTTACAAGTCGGTATTATGTGAATAAATTGTTTAATTTTTGTTTGTAGTTTGGAAGTATGGTTAAAATTAAAATGCTAAAATTATTGAAAACATTAAAATTTTGAACTCAGATCAGAAGAATAACTTAAAATTCAGCTTGAAACTCCTTTTTGAATTTCGATACAAACAACCATGAATGATTTTATAAAAAAAAAAACTTTGAAACGAATTGTATTCAATTGGAAATGGCTACTCAATCACTATGCCCTCGGCTATATGGCACACTGGTAATAGTGTAAGCTACAACCACAATTTGTTTAGGTAAGATTAGTAGTTTGGTATTTTTTTCCAGTGAGATTTTTTTTGTTTGGTTATTTAAAGTCATGATATTGTAAACAAGCCACCAATAGTAACAATTTCGCTTATTATAAATCTGTGATGACCAAAGATTATTTTTTCAATTATTGTTTTTTTTTTTTTTTTTTTTTTTCCATAAACAGTTTTCTGCAATTATGTTGCTGCATGTAGTTGCAAATTACATATCGATATACTATTCAAAATAAATAATAATATTTGTATGTACACAACTAAATAATGATTGGGTTGCATTGGTAAGAGGAAAAAAGACTACGGAGGCCTTTGGTAATACACAATTTCATAACATGATGTAAACAAAATTACAGGAAATCGTTATGACTAAATTTAGTTAACCGACAAAACAAAGCTGAGAGTATATTAACCAATTCATGCATTTTAAATTCTTTTATAACATTATACACACACATAACAAAAAAATGTGTTTAATCTTCATAAGTGTTATATATTTTGTTTAAATTCAATGTGGATTTGAGAAAACAAAATCGAAATTTAACTTGAAGCAAAAATTAAATCGATGGTCATCAGTAAATTGAATAGTCTTTATAATTTCAATCTTATAAAGGCAAGCATACAAGGAGATGGTCCAAATAAAAAAAAAAAAAAAAAAAAAAAAAACTAAGTACTTGTTCGGACTTATCTGAAAAAAAAAAAAAAAAATAAAATGACGATATAAACAAATAAAGAAAGACTTAGTAGGTACTTGTTCGGCCTTATCTGAAAAAAAAATAGACTTATGCAACAAAAAAGTTTTTAAATAAAAAATGGAAATGATTTTCTTATCTTCGGTCGCAATTGGTTATATTTTTATTTTTATATATATGTAGATTGGTGTGTTTATTAATACATACAAAAATGACACTAAAAATTGCTTTCGTATATTATGCAGAAAAAATGAATTAAAAACATGAAAAATATAAAATTGTGATCCAAACTTACAAACTTTTCATTTACATTTCAAACTAAAGATCAAATAAAAATTTTACTTAGGTTTTTTTGTTTTTGTAGGCGAAATTTATAATGAAGTTTTTTTCTTTTTATTTATGTGCAAGTAAAAATAATTTGACAAAAAAATATTTACACAAATTAAATATAAAAAGATGTTTTTATTTTTAGTTCGTATAGCTACGTCTTATGATTTAATATTTCTTCTTATAAAATTTTTAATTTTTTAAATCTCGTAATATATAGTTCTTAATATTCCTATTTTTTACTTTTTGTAAGTTCACTAACATTTTTGGCGTTATTTTTACAGCGCAGCTGGAAACAAATTATTATACATTAATTATTTTCTTAACCTGTACAAATTGTTTTTTTTTTTTCCATCTAAATAAGTAATAAAAATGGTATTTTTATGTTATAATTGTATTATTTCTATATACCTATAAGTTTTTGTTTTAAATTTTTAATTATTTAACTAAGAATATTTATTGCCCTAAAATGATTGCTATTTTATTGTTTTATAATTATTCTATTATTTTGTTTTCTGTAATTATAGATTGTAAAAAAAATTCTAGTTTTAACTGTAATAGGAAGGTATTCAAATTCGAAATCAACTCTTTAAGTATCTATTTACAGTTTTGTAAGAATTGGAAATGGAAAACATTAAAAAAAAACGTTTGAGAGCCGTGACTCACGTTTAAGATGTGTTAACATCAACTATCGTCTGAGCCGAGCCGAGTGCCAGATTTTTGTTATAGAACGTACCTTATATAAATAATGCAACGAAATCGTAAAGTGCACGTGTGACAGATAGCGTACATGCAACGTATTACAGTATTATACGTGTTATGTTTAGGAAATAATTTGACTGATTTAGCATTACGTTCCTTTTTGGTTAAGAAAAAATATATTGAGGCTATTAGAAAAGTCACATTCAAATTGAAGAGCCCAACAATTAAGTAATGGACCGATCAACTTTTGAACTTGAAATAAAAAAATCCAAAAGTAAATAATGGAACGCAAATATTAATGCGAGCCAGGTGAGAATTGCCAAGGCGGAATTGTTTTTACTGATTTCTGAAGAACGGGTGTAATGCCGGATTTACACAAGTGACAAAATGTCATTAATTTTGTAATTTTATACCAATAATATGTCATAATTCGGTGTCATTTAAGTTAATTGGTAAAAAATGACAAAATTAATAACATTTAGTCACTCGTGTAAATCCGGTATAAGTTGATTCAAAAACGAATTGTTTTTAAAATGATGCAGAATCACTTTTTTTTTTTGTACATGTATCAAACTATTATCAATTTTTGTGTAACAAGAGCATCACAACAAAGACAAATATTTACGTTTATGAATTAACTCTGTAATTTAATAGCGTTGCACTTCTTTGCTGTTTTAAAGACAAAGAACCGCAACTTCATAATAAAGCAACTCTTAACTGCCTGGACATAATGGAAACGGAAGTGCAACTTGAGAAACAGTTATATGAAAAAAAAAAAAACAATGGACTATGGAAAAAAATTGTTCTTATTTGTATCGTGAACAAATTTAAATAGAAACAAAAAAATTATGAATGCTCAACCCATACACCACCAATTTTTTTTTATTTAAAATAAAAAAAAACTGCATTGTGGGCGCTTAAAAATTAGTACGTGCAACACTTTTTGGCAGCAACACTTTCAAACTCCAGTTGCAGCATTCTATTGTGTGCCGGCCGTTAAGCGGACTTTTTAAGTATCGAACGGTCGTACCTATATTTTTACAGTATCATACAACAGTTGTTGTTGTACTGTCTGTTCTGTATGTGAGCTTATGATATCCGATGGTTTTAAGCAGGCCCGTAGCCAGGATTTTGTTTCGGAGGTGGTTTGGTTCATAGCTCATAACCAAACATTGGCATTTCATTCTGACTTTTGTAGACTAAAGACTATTTTGAATCAATTATTTACTTTTTAATTTTCAATTATTACTTTTTTTTTCAATTTCTATAATTTTTTTTAATTAATGGACGTAAATATGTACGTAAAAAATTATTACTTTTTTAAATGTTTATATTTTTTTTCACAGCAGAAGAAGACTCCTTAATTTTTTGAATCCACCGAGCCAGATTTACAGCGAAAGATGGTCTTACATTTTACCTAATCTTATGTCGTTTTTCTTTTGCAAGATCAGAGATTTTGATCCCGAATTGTCAGGGATTGATTTTTTTTTTGGTTGAAAGAAATGCAAAAACTTGTCCGGAATCAAAATCCCTGGGCAGGTATCAATTTTTTTTGGCTGAAAGAAAAAACACATTAAAGACTTAAATATTCACCATTAGATAAAAATGGAACCTAAAATATACTCAGCTTCTTAAGCGAACCTTATTGGCATTTTTTGGATATTTTATACAACGCAAAAATTAACGAAAAAAGTTTCCAAGATAAACGCTGAAGGTTCGTTTAAAATGCTAATATCTTATGGGTTCTATTTATTTGATGATAAATATTAAGAACTTTAGGCTTAGGGAAAATTACATAGTATGTTTTTCCTAACATTAAAAAAGCCTCAGTAGATTACGTTTCTGGCTTATAACGTGTTGTTTCTTCTTACGAAACTAAATTTAAAATAAGTTCTTGTCAAGTTGCGATGCGGATTTAAAAAAAAACATTTCTGGAAAATATCTTCGGAAATTTGTCTTAGTCATTAAGAGAAATAAGGATTTACTTATATTAAAATCGTTTCGGGAGGGGACTCAGCCTCTCAAGCCCCCCTCTGGCTACGTGCCTGGTTTCAAGCAAGTTGGTTTGTGTACTTAAGTATGCAACCAGACTCGCCAAGTTAATTTGTTTAGGCTGAAGTGTCAGGACCGTTAAAATTGAAATTACAATCAAAATTCAGATTTAGGAATATGACGTTAATTTAAGATTTAAGTCAGCACTAAATTGTAAGCAGATGGTAGGTATATAGTGTGTAGACTTTAAGGCATACATGTCACATACATTAGTTGTATCGATATCGGATCCACTCACGGTTGTACGATATGGTTGGATCGTCTAGTGGCCGCTTAGCAGAAAGTACTCCTGTCACGTCGTAGTTTATTTTTAGACGTTGTAGTTCTTAAAGTTAAATCATAGATACATATGAACATACATAAGTAAATAAGATAGTTTTACAATTTAATAAGAACACTCCATTTTTCTATATTAAATGAAATTTCGAGCTTACGCTATCAGTTTTAAAACTCAGACATTTTGCATTGAAACTTAAGCTTACTTGAACTATCCCGAACAGATTAATTTTAATTTATTGGTATTTAACACACTGGCATATGATGTAGTTAGTATAAGAAATAGAAGAATGATTTGGATTATTAGGTATTGGTATTTTTATAGGTTTAAGTGAACCATTTCATATATTGCCTTTAAACTCGCATCAACCAAAACAATACTCAAGTTAAAGATTGTCAACTTTGTTTTCCATCCGCTTTATCTATAGACTTTTGTTTGGTATTATTTGCTAATGGTCACCTATTGCTGCTATCAAATGGTTCATCATTATCTTCTAGAGTTAAAATTTCATCGCCTTGCGGACTTTGACATTTAGTTTCACTAAATTCTTTATCTTGAGATGATATTTTTTGTTGGTCTGTTTCTTCTTTATAGTCGTAGAATATTTGCGAAGTATCACCTTGGATATTGACATCGATTGGTTCGGTGACATTAATTATAACATCGTTTGTGATCGATCTGGATTCAGTTGGCGGATACATTTCTAATGCTGATGTTAGTTGAGAAGTAAAGTCTCCTTGGGGTGGATCTTTGGGACTTTCAACATTAATTTGAACCGCAGAATAGGGACAAGGTCCTAGTTCATCTGATGAAAAATCGTCAGAGCCGGGACTGATTTTTATTTGAGGTGCCCTATGAATTTTATCTAAAACAAATTAAAATAAAATTTTAAGCTTCTGTCAATCGAAATATGATATTAATTTTGTATTCTTTAAAAGAAAAATTTATTATAGTTTCAGAGAAATCACAGCATCGTCGAGGGGGAGGGGGGAAGGGGTCAGATTTTTATATATTCTGGGTCTGAGATTTCTCTCGACGGCACTGAGGAATCAGTACTATTTTATTATGAATAAATGCATACATAGGTTTTAGTATTTCCTTAAAACGAAACTCACCTATTGGTGTAAACTCTTCATCGTCCGTTTCCGTTTTATACTCTTCACTCTCTCTATGAACTAGCACATGTACCAATGTCGAATTATCCGGTCTTAATGATGGTCCCGTTGGTGCTTCCGGCGATGGCTTTGTCACCAAAATACTCACTTCCGATGGTCCATCGGCTTTAGTTTTTCCAACAAAATACGCACAAATAGAAGAGAACAAAGAAAAAAGGATATTCGTAAAATCAAGGATATAAAATTTAAATGTTTGGACACACATACAGACAAAAGCATTTTTGTTAACTCTTAAAGCGCTTTGTGCTGACAAACCTCTTTCTAACGGTGGTTTTTTGCGAATAAAGCTCGTTGCACGTTTCCGTGTTGGCGTTGGCGCTGTGATCGTTTTTTCGTCGGTAGTTGTCGGTGTTATGCCTGTGATTTGGTTTTTTTTGTTTTTGTTTTATTTTAGTTTTTATATTTTGTGAAATTTTAGTATAAATTTGTGTAAGTTTTGATTTCAATTTATACAATTGTGTTTTTTCATTAAAATTAAGAAAAACAATTAACATAAATTTAAGGAAAATAATTTAAAATTATTTTAAGTATAATTTGTTATTTACTTTTTCTATGTACAGATGGTGAAGTTAAACTATCATCGACGGCATCTTGATGGCGTAAAAAGAAATTATAGAAACTTCGGCGACGATTGGCACGCGGGGCTTCCACAAATATGCTACCACTTTTTGTTATACAAAATAATAATGATAATATTATTATTTTCATATTTGTTAGTTATATTTTGGGTTTTTGGAAATCTTTGATTGTTTATTTTTTTTTTTTAAACTTTTCACGAAATCTTGAGAGTCTGACGCTGAAAACTTTTCTGAAGGTAATTAAATATATGATAAAATTTTTTCGCATAATATGCACATCAAACATAGATATACCTAGACATTATATAAAACTATTTGCTATAGCATTCAGGAATGGTTTAAACTGGGTTTACAACATTAAATTGACTGCCAAAAATTTGGACATAAAATCTTTGGGAATCAAGATTGTATTGATTTAGAACATTTACATGCTATAGAATACTCGAAACAACTAACAACAAACAACATTTTATTATTAAATATTATTATTTAACCCATTCATACAAGAGCGATTAAAATTTAGATTTTTGTTAATTAAACAAAAAATAAAATCACGTTCTTATGCGTTAATTTATTTATTATTTATTTTGTATATAGTATATATGTATTTGATTTTAATAAATAATTATTTGCAAAATTTAAAAATAATTGTGATTAACATTACTGAAAGAAAATTTGTATTTATAACTTAAACTATTGATTTTTAAAAGTAAATTTTCGCTCGTATGAAGGGTTTTATTGTAAATTAATATGTAAAAGAGCAAACATATAATCACAAATATTTAAGTTGGTAACCTATGTAGACTTTTTTATTGTCAAACAGAGATATTTTTCAAATCCCTAACAAGCAAAAAATTGGAAAATGTGATCATAAATTTGCACCATTTTTAATACATAAATTGAAAAGTTTGAGTCAAAGATCATTGTGCCTTACCTACATACATTTTGTAAAGTCTGAAGGCTTAACTACATTCAAGACTTTTTGCAAAAAGTACAAAAGTGGAAAACTAAAACATGCGCTAGAAATGCCTGTGTATGAAAAAGCCTGCGAAAATAGTGTTTGATATGTCATTTCAAGTTGATACTACAGACAAATCACAATTTTTTCGGACAAAGGCATCTCTAAGCATATTTTTCCTCATCACATTTTTTACTTTTTGCCCTAGTTTTTGCAAAAAGTCTTGAATGTAGTTAAGCCTTGACGTTTTACGAGTAGGTTTAATGAAACTAAATATTAATATAACTCATCAACAACTGTCATATGTTTTAGGGTTCCTTGCAATTTTATAGTAGGTACACCTATTCATTATTTTAAATTATTATTTAAGAATTTTTTGTCAGTTAGTAGTTGTTTAAAAATTAACCATCAGAAAAAAAGAAGGAAAACTTTTGTTTTTGAGTTTCGCAAGCACTTTGTGGGAATCTAAAAGTAGTGATTTTAAAACAAAAATCTTTACACCAGTTCTTATAAAAATGTGCACAGTCATTTATCTCTTTGAAGTCATCTGGCAAAATCATACAAATCGCGAGGCAACTTTTGCGAAATGATCGGTTTGCGGGTTAGTTTCAAGACAAAAAGAAAAATCGCGAAATAACTAATGTATCCACATAAACTTAATTTTGTACTTCAGCTAAAATTTTTTGTTATAAGTACTTCAGGGCCCAGATCGACCCATCGTTTGATTGATCGTTTAATAGGTTGATAGTTTAAGTCTAAATTTCTAACTAAAATAAAACCTCATCTGTAAAATAAAACTTCTGAATGAAGACATTATTAGTGAAACTATTTCAATAAAAAAAAACACGAAGTAAGTATTCATCGTGCCCAATATCAAAGCTCTGATCCACTATTCGAATGATCGAAACATAAACTTCAGTTTTGTTTTGTTTTTTTTTTTTTCGAAGAAGGCCAATGTGTAGCGTACATTCATTTTTCGAACATTTTATTTCGAACAGTGTAAAAGAGCTGATCGTCGACAAAATTCTGTCGAATATTCTATAAACGCTCAAATCCATGCTTTGCCATTGAGTTAAATTTGTTGGTAGGTATATTTTATCGCTACATCAATTTGTTTGTGAAATTTGTGTTACGTGCAGTTGAAATTTTATTAAGAATGTTCAAAAGGTGCTTTTCATTTCATCATTGAACATCTTTCGACATTGACTTTTTTTGAATTGCTTTTATTGTTGTTTATCTACAATTACCTCTAATTTACTCTAAAATTGTCTACCTTTTAACTATTAAGAAAGCATTTTTATCGCTGAGGTGGTCCAATAATATGTAAAACTTTAATAAGATATATTTTTTTTTTTAAAACACGTCCCTTCCTATATTACCTGACGATGGTTCTAAAAACATATTATCAAATGGATTTGAAGAATAAATTGGAAAGTCCATTCGGTCTTCTACGAATATTGATGACATCATTTCTTCAAGTAGCCATTCATATGATAATGACATCCTAAAAAAGCTTTTTGAATATATTTTTTTTTGTTTATGAAAGAATTAAAATAACAATAAAAAGATTTCGTGAAAAATTTGCAAAAATTAAGAGTTTCTGTGAAAATGCTTATTTGAAGCTTGAAAATTTATACCGCTTTCCTATGTCTTCATTTTGTTGTTTGATATCTTTTGTAACGTCATCAGCACCAGAAACTAACATTAAAGGCAAATTTAACCATGGACCAGCAAGCTCACTGAGATCAGAAGCATCCGAAGCACGAGATGATTTTCTTGATGAAGCTCGACTCGAGCACTGTGTACCACGGCGGCTGACCTAAAATAAATTTGTTCGTTGTCATTATTGTTTGTTTAAATGATGTCTTAGTCAATATATTTTACAGTAAACCCCGCTTAAGAGAAACTGCAAAATGTCACAGTCTTTCTTTAACTTAAGCGGGTTTTTCACTTAAACGGACCTCGCTTAAGTGAAAAAAAAATTTCACTTAAGCGGAGTCCGGATAAGTGAAAAATATTTCACTTATACGGATCTAAAAATTCCATTAAGAGGAGTATTGATGCTAGAAACAATTTTATTTATCTTTGAATTATGAAAATGTAATTTTCTTTTTATTAAATGTCAAAATACGTATGTAGGTCTAACCACTTGAGCCATTTGAAATGTTGTTTTGGATTTTTGACTCAGAGGACAAAGCTATTTGTTTATAAAATGTAAATGTAAACGTTTGTGAAATAATCAGAAATTCAAATGTCATTTTCGTGGTGAAAATGGTGAAGGTGAAAAATAAAGAAGAAACTAAAACATTCAGCAAATTTTTCGTTCTGTGCGATTTTATTTTTTTTTTTCACAAATAATCATAGAAAAATAAATCTTCAAATTTTGTTAAATTATTTAAAGAGTAGCCCTTGGCATGAAACTATGTAATATATTTTATAAGTGGGGATAGCCCAAAATGTATAGCCGTCTTCGATACAATAAATCTTTTTGGAACTTATATTTAGATATTTCAAGAAAGGTTTATAGAATTCTGGTTTTAACTGTTGAAATTTAACAGACTAACGGTTTTTGAAACCGTTTATTAAGGAGTAAAGTTATCAAAAAATATATGTTGGACGTTTATCAACAAAATTGATGAATTGCTGTTTTCGTTTTATAAACTGTGAACAAGATTATTCAGCTTGAGCTCAACTCAAAGCGGTTAACCGAGGTACCTACATAAACATTATGTATCCAAGTTCAATTTCATACTGAGAACTAAATCTTGATGAACTAATTTTCAATAAAGTTCGAGTTGGACGAAGAAATCGGCTATTTGAATATTTCATCTGTTAAAACAATTTAAAATTATATTTTAATGATTGTAAGACTCAACCTTGATGAAAAAATCGTCCATTGGAAGTTTTTCTTTTTCTTTAATAGTATCAGACCATAATATTAAAATTAAATAAATTTTATTCAAAAAAAAAAAATTCAATATTATACCTGCAAATGAAAAAAATTCAACGCTGACAATTTCGCATGCCATCCACCGGGACTTGAAGATTGTGTGCCATCATCGTCTCCAGAATTAACTGAACGTTCTTTTTCTTTTTTAATTCTGTTTATAAAATCAATTTATAGTTAAAAATCCATGTTTGAAATAATACTCACGACAAAATCAAATAACACTCTACCTTTGATATTCCTTCCATGTTGTTTGAATTAATTTGGCGGCTTTCTCTTGTCTCTTCCAGATCCTTGTTGACGACACAATTTCCAATTCCTTACGAGTGGGGAATTGTTTTTTAAATTTAACATCCATTTGCTCCTGAAGCTGCTTGAAGTTATCGGTCTCCTCAACATGGCCCAGTACGTGCTTCACTAAAGCATGTAGTATATCCAAACAGTGAATCTTATTACCTTTAGAGATTGGCAAATTGAATGATACTAATGCTACAGTGTTTGGCTTAGAGATTCCTAGAGGAGGATCTAAGGAGGCGATGAAATCAGAGAGCTGGGAGAAATGGATGAATTGTGTGGCATGTGGATCGTATCTGTAAAAATTAAAACAAAAGGACATGTAGCAAGAGATATTGTTTGTGATGGATATGAACATCTTTTCATATTTTGGGGATACAAACTTTGACCATCGAATATAGAACATCTCCAGATCATCCTCAACTATTCCAATTTCTTCCTCTTGATGGGCCTGATTGAAATTCTCCAGAATAATAGCTATGTACATATTAATTACAATCATATAACTGATTATAATGAAGCTAGTAAAGTAAGTTATAGCCAACAGGGGATGGCCACAGTCTCCATTTGTCTGGCGATTAAAATTTGGATCACAGTCTGGTGGTTGGATCATAAGCGATTCCAATACATCATTCCATCCGGCTGAAGTCATTAGACGAAATAACAACTGCATGCTTCTACCGAAAGTCTGAAAGTTCACCATGTCATCGAGGGCTCCCTGAAGTTTAACATGTCCAAACAATGACATTCCAAGAATGGCGTATATGAAGGTGATCAAGCCCAACAGAGCTCCGATGTTGAAGAGAGCCGGCAGGGAAACAACCAATGCAAATAGTAACTTACGAATACCCTTAGCAGCTTTGATAAGACGCAATATGCGACCAATACGAAATACTCGCACAACTCTAAGCAGAGTTGGACTGATTGGCAGATCGATCATGATGTCTTCCATCAATATTCCGAATATGGAGGCTAAAACGAGGAGGAAATCGAACACGTTCCACGGCACGGTGAAGTAGTGATAACGCAGTCCGATGATCTTCACTATGGCCTCTGAAAGTTAAAGCTGTGAAATATTCAAAAAATTATAGAATCTAAATTTTATCTCACCCAATCCGAAGACGGTAGTGAAAAAAGCATTGCTAACTTCTAAGATGAAGAAAACAGCATGAGGTTGATTATAGTGCTCAATGCCCATTGTTAGCATGTTCAGGAAGATCAGCACGAAAATCGCTATTTCGAATCTGTCAATAAAATTTATATTTTGAAGAATACATTTGTGAGATGTTGGAATGGAATATACGAGTAATACCTTCTTGAGTTAGATAAGTCGTAGAACATAGCTAAAAAATGATTGAATGGTCGCTTAATTACTTTCTGAGGCTTCTTGCGTCCTAGTTTCTTCATTGCGGTATAATAATGCTTTTGAGATTCCGTCAAGAACATTTCTAATACTCCACCCTCATACTGTAATTGAAATATTATATGACCTGTCAGAATCTTATGTAGCAATTTTATAACCGACCTTCTTTTTGAGCATATTAAAGTTATCGATAATGACTCCAATAAACAGATTCAAAGTAAAGAATGACCCACACACGATGAAGATAACGAAGTAAATATATGCATATAGGTTTGCCTCTCGTTGCGGTTGCAAGTCAATACCTCTGGCGTCTACTGCATCGGCCATAACTTCCATCCAACCTTCAAAGGTTGCCACTTGAAGCAAAGCTAGATATCCCATTCCCACATGATCAAAGGTTATTTTCGAATTGATCCACGAGTAGTTTTGTTCAATGCAATCCCATTTATCATTGACATCCTATATGACAACACGAACATTTCAAGCTTAGAGCAATAAATTCAAATTGACAGCTCTTTATAGCCAAGTAACTTACCGTTATTTTCAATAGTTCACCATCATCGTCGAGACATTTGAAAAATTTACCACCAAAAAACTGTACACCCATGATGGAGAATATGAGCCAAAAAACTAAACAAACTAAGAGGACATTGAAAATTGATGGAATGGCATACATGAGAGCATTTACTACAATTCGCATTCCCTGCCACCTGGAAAATGTCAAAGAATATAAAGAGTTGAGAAAAATGTTTCGGAAAGAGATAGTTTTTGGTGGCGTATCATTTTTGCATTCCGTATTGGCCATTTTTAATTTTTTTTTTACTGTTACTTAAAAAGCACACGAAAACCACAGTTAAACAGAAAAAAACACCAAACTGAGTGTCATTGTGTTGAGTTTAATTTAATTAAATTTCGTTTTGAAAAGCTTTTAGAAAGCAAAGTGTAACGAAATAGCTCTGTGATTCCACCCGAAAAAGATTCTGTTTTTGTTTTTTTTTTTTAATTTTGATGGTAGAAACAAATAATTGAATTATATGGAGATTCTTTTTGGAGCAAATCACTTTGTATGCATTTAGAGAATTATATGTATGTGTGGTTTTGTACATGTGATAAGGTTAACTGAATAAATTTAATTTTATCTTAAAAAAAGCATGCATTGTTAATGGTAATGAAAACATTATAAATTAACCTAACATATACAAATAAATAGGACCCAAGGAACCTATAACCTTTAAAAAATGTTAATTATTATTATTTTTTTAATTGAATAACAATATGTAGATAATTATAGACAAAATGTCCAGTTTCATGTTATAGTTTGGCAGAATTTTAAATAAACAGTACAAAAGTAGATACTGTTGTTCCAGTGTTATGTTTTGTTAGCATTAACGTTGTTCTTGCAAAGTTTTGTATTTATAAATTTGAATTGAAGAAAGTTTGAGCTATGTAAATAATTTTTTAAGGGGCCTCATGCAAAAAGGATGTTTTTTTTTAATCATTTTAGTTTAAAGTCAGCTGCACTTATGTACTTTAGAAAATACCAAAAACCAGCTGATCACATGATGCGCTTTATTGAAGTGTAGCGCAGCGGCTTAGTACCTATCTTTAATTTGCTTCTCCGTGGCGGACACGAGTTTTTCAATTAAAAACGAATCTACTAAGACTGCTCCATAATTAGGAAAGTGTGACGATATGTATGCTCCACAAAATAAGTATATTTCCAGCCTATAACTAAGTATACAGGTGTTACACGTGTAATTAAGTTATTCCTGTATGAACACGTGTACCCGTGTTACACGTGTATTGTGTATTAACACATGTATTTATATTTACATGTGTATTTAGAACCTACACGCCTACTACACGTGTACACGTGACAGGAATACACGTGTAGATAATTACACGCTTGAAATCGAGAGCTCTAGATGGTACTAGCACACTGAAGTTAGTAGAGTTGTCGTTTCATTTAAAGTTCTTAAATCAATAATTAAAAACTTAATTTTAGTTAAAAGCAATTCTAACCTGATAGTTGGTGCAAATAGACAGAATTTAGTTCAAAACTTTTATGTTAAAATACAAACAATATTTTATACATTTATACACATTCTGCCTATATAACACTAAATCGAAACGAAAATAAATATAATTAAAAAAAATGAAAACATAATATTTATTTAAACATGCAATTGAAACAGTAATAATAATTTTTTAAATAATGGTGACTTTAAAAGTGTACATTAAAAACTCCATTTGATGAAACAGGAACCTGAAGTCCTTCTTTCGAAAATAAAAATATAAAATATTAATAAATATTATTTTTTTTCCATAAAGAAAATCGACATTTAAAATTAAGTGCACACAGAGACATTCAAAATACTTGATACACAAGTATTCAATCAGAAGACACTGTTACCTGGAAATCGCTCTAAGCGGCCTCAAAGCACGAAGTGTTCGAAGTGATCTCAGTACTTTTAAATTTTCATTTTCTTCGATGAGCAGAGAAAAAACAGAAACCTGGAAGACAAAAAAAAAAAGGAAATTGCCATATTGGAAAAAGTTATATACATAATATATATAAACTTTACTTACAAACACAATAATGAAATCCAGTATCGTCCAAAAACTCGTAAAATACTTGGAAAAACCAAGTGCCAACCACTTCAACACCATTTCAATGACGAATATTATACAGAACGAAAAATTCGTCCAGTACAGTATTCTTTTCAATGTTTTATTGTTGTCCAAGTAGATGTCCTCAAAGCATAATGTTATACTGGATGCAAATATAAGCACCAGAACAAACCACTCAAAGGCTGGGGTATCTACAACCGTCAAGACTGCCGTCCTCACTTGGGTCCAATTTTTTGCCCATTTCGTATCCATGCAGGACATAAAGCACGGACATCGAAAAAAGAAGCTAAGAATAAAAGAGAAAATTAAAAAAAAAAAAAAGACATTTTATTTAAACATTTTCGAAAATCTTCGTAACTCACTGGTCATAGCACTTCTGTGGGAAACAGTCCTGTGGCACTTTTGGCGGTTTAACTGTGCCAAAACTGGGAAAAGACATGGGATCATTGTATGCTCCCTGCGAGTTACGTCTCCCACCAACGGTAAGATCGTCTACGTAGGAGACCAAACAATGCCATGGTTTTTCTGTTAGTCTCGTAAAGGTGGACTTCTGTCCCGTCATGGTGGTTTTTTCATCCTCATTAGCGCCAGACGTATAATCGCATTGATTGCTTAAACTTAATGAGGTGGCTTTGTCGAAAGGTTGTGGATGCACTTTAAAACCTTCCATTCTGAAGTCACCAGCCTTTGGGAGGGTCGTTTTATGTTTTTTCTGATGTGGTGTAATCGATTTCAATGATTGTGGTGGAGTAGGTGGCACGACTCTTTGGGTATGATGTTGTGATTCAATAGTTTCTGATTGTAGTTGGTTTCGTTGCTTTTGTATGAGGATGTTTTCATAGCTATTGGTACTTTTGAGCGATAGACTGTCGATTTTAAGATCGGAAGGTAAACACTTGCGAGGAAGCTTTTCACTCTCAATACGGATTGCAAACTTTTCATCCTCCGGTAGTTCGTCGACGCGTTCGATCAGACTTAAACGTTTGAAACGATCAAACTGAGCACTGAAGTGATCGTTCTTCCGTCGAAGAAATGGCGATGTACTACCAACTTCAGCGAAGGGTGCATGCATCTGATCACAGATTTTGCGGATTTCATTCGAGATGCTAAAATCTTCGTCGATTTTTCGTTGCTTCTCAAGACTACGACGTTTGATCTTCACCGAATTACGATCAACATTTGAATTAGGGTGATGACGGCGCTGTACAAAAGCTACTTCGTAGTTAGCGTGATCAGCTTCTATGGCAGCGATGTGATCGAGAATGTCCTTATTGCATTCGTCAGCTGCCGGTGATGGTTCGGACAGATTGGATAGCCGTCGTTCCAGAGATGTTGTAGACTTTTTAATTTCCTCCAGTTCTTTCTCGAAACTTTGAATAATATTATCAAATTCCGAATTACCTACCAGAGGCAATTGGTCATGTGAATCATCACCATTGGCACTACCGTTGAATATTCCCTGAGATTCGGATCGACCAAAAACCTTGTCGATCGACTCACAGATGCTTCCATTGCGCCTTTGCTCGATTTGGTGCAAAATAGAATTCGAAATATAACTAAGATTCGACTTAAGACTACTCGATGAAGTTTTTCGCGGCGGTGAAAAAATGCTCGCATCTTTTTTGGCCTCCAAGATCAGACTATCGGTCTCAGCCTCGATCACTGCGCTGCCATAGCCAACAGTCTCACTGAAGTAATTATTACTATTGTCAACATCGTCCTGCAGGAATTGAAATAACTCTTTTTGGTCACAATTGAGTAGTTCATCCCGCAGATTTCCCTGATGCATATAGTCATCCTGTTCCATGGAGATGGTGTTCAATGAGTGACCACTGGACACTCGTTTGATGGTCATACGATCACAATTCTGAATGTTTTCATCTTCAGACTTACTCCTCGATGGTATAAGTGATCTTTGTGAGGTCTCACTTGATTGTGATAGACGATCGAGTGACTTACGATAACTTGGCGATCTAGTAAGTAGTGATTTCTGATACTGAACGTACATCTCATCGTGTTGACGTAACGAATCAGCACGTTGAAATATAACACTTTGTTGATCACCTGGGTCGGTATCTGTTGAATTGTACTGGCCCATCAGACGCAGCTCTATGGATTCGGTGAACGTTGGTTCATCACGGCTGTCATTCTGTTGGGTACCAAAACCGGAAGACACTTGATGTAGTAACTTTCTTTCTACATGAGGATATAGGGTGTAATCGTTTCTGAAATAATTTATTTTATTTAATAAAATTAATTATGAAAATTGGTTTAGGCATGTACTTTTGATTATTGTCATCATTTAGGCAGATATTTTCGTCACCCTCTTTATATTCTTCTTCGTATTCACCGCCATCGATGATAGTTTGTAAACCCTCTCTTAGAGGAATTTGAAACCCGAAATCTGATCCCGAGACAGGACGATTCATTGATTCCTTTAAATAAATAAATACATTTTAATGAGACTATACTATTTCTTTATTGTGGGAATAAATAAAATGATTTTTTTGCTTGGTGCAGATCAAGAAACTGAGTTTTTTTTTGACAATGATAATTTCTCAACGAAGTAATACAATTTGTCAAATCGATAATGTAATTTTACATTTAGGATTACCAGAAATGTTTGGTCATAGATCCTAATGTAATAAGTTGACCTATACTTGATATTTTATAGGAATTGTTACTGGGTATAGCTTTGAACAATTTTAATTTAATAAAATATTTCCAAGATTAACAAATTAAATCTAAAACTTGCTTCCATGTGTGTGATTTGACACGCCAGCTAGTTAACAATATAAGAGTAGTACTACTATTATATTCTTTCACATTTTAATAAACGCTTTCATTAAGGTCACAAATCACTTAGGTACCTACCGATGTGGTCAAAAATTACATCAGTTATCGAAAGATCACAAAACAACGTGTAACTACAAAAGAGTTGAAGCAAAGTTATCGAAGCATATAATGTTTCATTAAATCAAATAAGGCTTCTTCCTCAATGCCAAGTTTTTTTCTTTTAGGGAGTGTTCACACTAAAATAAGAAAAGTCAAATGTACCCCGGTGTCAAATGTACCCCATTTTACCTTACTTCTTATTTTGTATTAAAAATATAAATCATTGAACTTCTGAGGAATTAGTTAACTTAAAAGATGTTAATTATTTCTTTTTTCTTTAAATACAAAAAAAAAAAACATTTTTGCAACATTTTGGTATAGTGTTTTAAAAATATTTTATTCAAAATTTTTAATGAAAATTATATGAAAGGCTTTTTTGGCAGAAACTCATTGAACAATATATTTCCATTATTGACATTTTGAACAAAATTCGGAAAAGGATTTAAAGAAAATACAAACAAAAAAAAAAAAACATTTCCTTTTGCAAATTTAATAAACGGCGGTGGCAGCATACAATGCAAACAAATTTCTCAAAACAAAATTTTAAAATTTATCAAATATGTTTAAAATTTGCTGCACAAATAGCTATGCGTTATTAATGTTATTAATTTCAGGTTTAATACTGAATTAAATAAATCCAATAGCGGAAAAATCATGGACCCTAGACACTATGGTAATGGTCTTCAGTCAAAAGCATATGGCAATATGGATCCGTGCAACAAATTTTTTATATATGATATTAAAAAAGAAAATTTAATTATGATTTTCTTTGCTTACTTGATAACTTAATCTATGTAATTTTGTTTCTGACTCTGTTTGCTTTACAGATGCCACTTGAGCTTCTCTCACAACCTGCTCAAATTTTGTGGCATATTTGAGTTCCTTTTTCTCCTTTCTTGCCTGTCGTTTTCTTCGTATTAAATCTCTCACTCGTTCTATACTCCGTGCAAGCTTCGATTCTTCTCCAACTTCCTAAAGCGATGAGATTCAAAGCTAACTTAGTAAAAATTGCATTATATATTTCTTTTGTTTTTAACATTTTTTTACTTCTAAAAACACTTTAAGATAAAATTCACATAATGACAATTTCTTCAAATACTTTCCATTAATCATAATCCAATTTAAGTCATTTATGTGAAATTTTTGTGGACTACTGTTTGTTATTAAATAAAAGAAATAAACAATTTTGCATATAACACAAAGCCTTATAATACAATTTATAAAGAAAAAAAAACTAAGCTTTTCTACAAGGTCATTCAAAATACTATACTATAACTTAAAGCACTTTTTATTTTCAAAAAAAAAAAGTTACAAACTACTTTTTGAAGAATTACCTTTTTCTTGAAAATCTGTTCGATAGAGACAGTTGAGAGACACGGTGCACATTGAGTAGGTGAATCAGTAGCAAACATTTGTTCAAAGTTTTTTGTTTTTTTTTTTTTGATTTTAGTGCGAATTGGTTTGCATTTTTTTTTTCAGATACACACATATTAAAGGCACATCAATAAAAACACACATAGAAAAATTTAAAATATCGACATACAACATATTAAAATTTTGTTTCTAAAAATATATATAATTTAGCTTAATGTATGTACATGCGACGATAAAATGTAAGATGTAATATTTTTTTTTTTAGTTTATATAGTGGTGTTTAATTTAGAGTTAAAAAGATTAGATTTTTAAATATTGTCTCAGTTAGAGTTTTATTTTTAGTTAAGATTTTTTTTTTTAATAAAAATTAAAATGTTTTTAAAAAGTAATTTTAATATAAATGCGATTGCCACACTCACACCGAACTTCTAGTGACAACGAAATTAATTAAACACATTTATAATAATTTACGCATAATGAACATCCAATTATACCTAATTTTTATTTTTTTTAATTTTTGAAAAAAAAAAAAACACACACTAAGACACCTAATTGAAAAAATTGAAGTAAAATAATACATGGTGTGAAAATGTACCTCTTTTTTAGATTTTAATTCTTCAGAATTGAAACTGTTGAGCAACAAGGCCAAGAACAAATTTAGCACCATAAAATTCCCCATTACCAGAGTTGGAAGGAAAATTGCGAAGCACGTCGATGCACCTTGCTAGAATTATTAAAAATTGATTGTTTTTATACGCTTTATCAAAATTATATTATTTAAAATAATTAATGATATCAAAATTAATAAAATTAGCTTTTTAAAAAATAAATATAAATTTGTTGTTCAAAAGGTGTAGCTTGAAATGAAAAATCAGAAAACATTTATTTAAAGTGCAAGCAGTTGATGGAATATATTTTTGAAAGCTCAACCAAGAAACCTTCAATATTTAAGCAATGTTAATATTAAAGTTTTTTTTTTATCTAAATGCATTTTTAAGATAAAATATTAATTAAAAAAAAAAGATTTTATTTTTACCTCTTCTTCAGCTCTCATGCAATCCCATAAAGGTTCAATCCATTCACCACATAAAATTCGAAAAATCATCATAAATGAATGAAAAAAATCATTAAAATTCCACCTGTAATAATAAATTGATTATTTTTAAAGAGATATTAAATAATATTGTTTGATTTTGATGATTTTGATACCTTGGCACAGGATCTGGATCGAATTTTTCTGGCGTATAATCTTTTGAAAATAATTGCATTCCAATCACAGCAAATATATAAATGACTATAACTAAAATAAGTGTAAGATTTCCCAGTGCACCGATGGTTGATATAATAATACTCAGGAGGACTTTCATTGTAGTCCATGATTGGGCCAGTTTTAAAACTCGCAGCTAATTATAAAAACAAACAAAAATTTCTATTATAATGCAAATATTTTTATTTAAAACAAAATATACATAAGAATTTTAAAATTACAAAAAACTTAATATATTGTTCAATAAAAAATATATTTCAAAAAATCCTCAATGGTTTCAGAAACTGCTTTTAATAATCTTTGAAAAGATCAGTTGGTACTTTAAAAGTGCATAAATAGATCGATAATATATTTCACTTACCAACCGCAGTCCTCGAAGCACACTCAAACCATCAACTAGTTCGAAAATAATATCCAGTAGACTGGCCGTTACAATAATTAAATCAAAAATATTCCAACCACAAAGAAAAAATTCTTTTGATAATGCCAACAGCTTAACAATACACTCGAACGTAAATATTGAAGTAAAAACCTTTAAATTAGAAAAAAAAAAAAAATGATATTATAATAATTTTAATTAATTTCAATTTAAATTAACCTTATTTCCTATATCTAATGCTTGTCGAAAGCTCTCACTCATCCCGTGGTGTTCCATGGCAAGAAACATGGTATTCAGTACTATACACAAAGTTATTGCTAATTCAAATAATGGATCTCTAACAATCTGTAATAAAAATAAATTACGGATAATTTTGTATTTAATTTAAACAAATGTAGATCCATTAATATTTATAAATTGTAACGAAGATGAAGAAAATTAGAAAGGAAAAAAATTAAAGTTTCAAATTAAATTAATATGTTTTATTTGCGAGCTCTTATTCTTAGGAATTGTTAAAGTTTGTTCTAAATAAATAAATAAATATGATGGCACAACAGCTCATGAAGAACTAGGGCCTAGTGACTTACAACTCTCAACCATTCCTGTGTGCGTGTCTGCAGGAATGGAGGGGACCTACAGTTTATTGCCGAATCCGAACAGCTAACGAGCGGCACTTTTCTGTGACAGGAGATACTCTTGGAGGATTTGTCAATTCCTCGCAAGAGGCAGTAACCGTTTTTTCTTTTAAATAAATAGGCGGCGAGGCTGGGGATTGAACCTTAGACCTCCGGCATGACAGTCCATCGCACTAACCATCACGCTACGGCTACGGCTACTACAAAAGTTTGTTCTGGTTGATTCTCAATTTTTGGAATTATACAGATTTTTAAAGTTTTATTTCGGTGAAAATTTGACGCCTCCTCCTATTTAATTTAATAAAATGGTGACAAAACGATATATAAAGTTGAGTAGATATGTAAACAAAGTAAATACAAATATGTTTATTACCGGTGTTTTTAATGGAACACTGTTTCTAGTAAAAGTAAAATTTGAAAACTGGCAGATAAATTTGTAATGAATATATTTTGCCATTTTACTACCACTAGTCTTAAGCCTAGTATGCAGATGATGCGAAACGAAAAATCCCATACAAAAATGACACAACGAAATCACAAACGAAAAATTTCGTTGTGCTTTTCGTTCTGCGGTACGCTTGAAGAGATCTCCCCTCTTTTTTCGCACAGAATTAATTGCCTGTACCATTAATTGTATACCGAAAAGTAACATTTGGTCTCAATTCGTATTTGTATTTGTTTGTTCTTTCATCACAACACGGCTTTCTGTGATTTGTATGCGTTTGTGTTTGTTTTTTATTTTTGCAAATGGTGACACTTTCAAGGGGTAATTTTTCGTTGTGGTTTTTGTAAGCATTTTGTTTTCATGATGGGGCCAACTAAAAGTTTCGTTTCGTATCAGCAGCGTACTAGGCTTTACGTTAGATCAACGCGTGCAGATTATAACCAGTGTTGCCAAGTAGATATTTTCAGAAATCGGCAATAATGACGAAAAAATGTCTGCAATGCATATTTTTAATTTATTATTAATATTAAAATCATATTACTTGAGTTGAATGCCGTAAGCATTTCTTTATTGACCTTCAGTACAGTTTTTGTGGTTTGTTTTAATATATTCTTTGGAAAGAAGAATTTCACTAATTGTGAATGCTCCCAATTTATTTATTATTTTGGTTTTATTTAAATTGAAGCGTGAGAAAATGCGTATGAATTTTCCGATGATAAAGGAATCAATAGTAGGTATCAATAAAACAAATATTTTAATAATGGGAAAACATTCATTTTCATCCCACCGTTTTAACGAAAAAATTTCATGCCAAAAATTCCCTTATGACATTTTTTGATGCACAGCAATATCAGAACAGTTTTATTTTCTCAGCTCACGCAGTGTTGCCTGATTAAAAAAATATTTCCCCCCAGAAAAATTTGAAAACCCCCCAGATTACCACATTTTAAGAGAAAAAAAAACCCCAAGTTTTTGTTTCAACTTTTTTTATTTTGTATTCACGGCGCATACAAAGGATGTACCTTCAAAAGGTACTTTAAGGTAAAACAAATTGTTTTTTATTTAGAGTTTATTTTTTAAATAATTGTTTTTCTTTTTCGCTTTTGGCATTTTATAAAATTGTATGTAGATTATGACCAACGAAATCGAATAAAAATTACAAATAAGAACCATAGTTTTAAGCTGAAATTTGAAATAGAAAATGTGAGGAATTACGATTATTATTAAACGAGTAAGAAAATATATAAGCAAAATAATGCTTTGCTTTATTAATGTTTTGTGATATACATAGTTTTGGAATACTACACGAGAAACATCAAGCGTTGATTTGTACACAAAAATACCCGTACTGTACAGCTACAGTAAACAAATAGTGGTGTAATTATTGGTTATTGGATATTGATAGTAGATTCAATTTGAGAGGAAAATCCAGGTATTGGAATAATTTAACTTTAAAATTAATCCCCCCAGATTTCCCCCCAACTATGAAAAAACCCTTAAATGTGGGGGGAAAACCCTCAAACTGGCAACCCTGAGCTCACGCCACCCGTCATTTAAATTTTGAAGATCTTCTTGGTCGATTACCTTAGGAAAGAACTAATTGATGTATTTCTACCGATAATAACGTTACGAGGTGAAATCAGCCTTCTTTTGCTCAACCAGTAAGCCGCGTTCGCGTTAATTTTTTTTTTTTTTTTGAGAAAACGAAATCTTATTTTGACAGATGAACGCAGTCACTCAATTTGATTTCATGTTTAAAATAGAACTGAATGCTAACAAAAATGACAGCATAGTATAAATGAACTGTAGTAAAAAAAAAAACAAAAAAAGAACAATATATTTATTTAGCACATTATGCAAACGAAATCTGCAGTGCAAATTTATAGATTTCAAAAGTCTGGGAATGGATGGAACATCTGCAAAATGCAGATAAATCAGCACTATTGGCAAAGCTGATTGTAACTGCCAATATACGACCCAAGCCACTCGATTTAATGGTTGAAAAGTGAATCTTGGGCTTGCAGAGCCGCATAGACATCAGTATGCTTTGATTATAATGCTTTGTTTAAAAATTTTGCTAGAGTTTTGAAAAACATAATCTTCTTTCTAAATATTTTTTTAAAATAAGATTTTTGAAAACTCCCACAAAAGCTCTGCAATTTTTGTTGATTATTTGCAAGCAAAGTTTTCAAAATTTAGGTAATTTTGAAAAATAGATTTTATGTAGAGTTCCAAAAGGTAGAAACAAAATTAAATGAAATGAAATTAAATACAAAAATCAACTTACTTTATATAAACAATTTTGAAATTGCAGCCAACCCTCGTAGTCAACGCAACATTGAACACATCTATCACAATTTCGATCAGGAAGATCATCTTCATAATGTCAGCATAAAAACGTAAAAAGAAAAAATACAAAATGCAAGACAAAAGAATTTAAATTTTGTTAAATTTAAGAAGTAATAAATTAAATTTATTTTAGAAATAAATATGAATTTTTTTTTTCAATTTTTATTTACGCTAAACTATATACTATGTACCTATAACAACTATTTCCGAGGAAAATTCTTGATGCAAAGCATAAATGTTATGCTTCTTAATGCGTGCAATATTTCCATTGCACTTAATTAAACGAACCTCGCGCGGTGATAAGGCAAGTGTAACCGGAGTTAAATCGGATTGTAACTCCACCGCTGATGTGTTCACCATTTCATTACCTGTGTCCTGTTCTTCATGATCGTCCACGACACCAGAATCATCCAATGAGGATTCTCGATTCACTCCGCCACCTTCGCTGGCATTTGAGCTGGCCTGTCGACTGCCAGGTAGTAATTGACCTTTGTAGTCTGTCAGAATATAGAAAGTTTTTAAGTTGTTTTTTTTTTTTTTTTTTTTTTTAAACATTTTTTTTTTTTTAAATAATTTACCTGAGGGATATAACATGTTTGGGTTCTTGTTCTGCTCATCTTGAAATGAGATACCCCGAGGGCGTTGATTTGGAATATTCAACGCCTGTGGCCTGTCGGTGCTGTGTCGAGGACTCGGGCTCGGACTTGGGGTCACCGAACGACTTTGACTCTATTAAAAAAAAATTGAATTGCAAACAAACCCTCAATTATTGGATGGCCTCATTAATTTTCATAACTTTCTTACTTGGCCATTTCCATTTTCATTTGGAGCACCATCTTTTCCCTTCTTTTTCCGACGCGTCTTTTTTTTACTGTATTGTTGCAGAAGTACACCTTTGCGTGAGTCAATTTTCTTTTTGTAATTTTTGTTTAATTTTTTTACATTTAATATGGACGGGTCGAAGCTAAAAGTTGAATCTTCACGATGATCCAATAAGTCTTTTTTTCGTTCCTTAATAAATTAAATTAAAAATAAATTAATTCAGAAATAAAAAAAAAATCGCAAGCTTTATATCCTTACTTCGTTTGTTATTTCGGCTTCTTCCTCGTAACTTAACGCTACTACGGCTAACATCAAATTAATTAAATAAAATGAGCCAAAAAATACAACCACTGTAAAAAACGATACACTCATGGGCCCTGATGTAGCAAGTACCTAAAAAAGTTGAATAATTAATAAGATACTTTAAGAAGGCCAAAACCGATACAGTAAAACCCGCTTAAGAGAAACTGCAAAATGTCACAGTCTTTCTTTCACTTAAGCGAGTTTTTCACTTAAACGAACCCCGCTTCAGTGAAAAAAAATGAAAAATTGAACTGAAAATATGTTTCAGGTATCCGGGTTTTTCACTTAAAGGTAATTGGTCGAAAAATACTCGGGGAATAAAGTGTTTCAGATAAGCGGGTTTTTCTCTTAAGCGAGTTTCTCTTAAGCGGGTTTCTCTTAAGCAAATTTTAATGTACCAGATACGAGAGTATGTAGAATCGATGATATAAATATTCTTATTGTTTTAACGAGAATTATATCGATATTGGCACTAGTGTGAATCTTACATAAGAGTGCAAAAGCAGGTTTATAGTAAAGTAGGTATATGAAATTTTTAGCTTACCATGTTATAGACGTTCTCCCAATAATCGAGGGTGATCAATTGAAAAGTCGTTAGCATGGACCACATAAAATTATCAAAATTTGTGTATCCATGATTGGGATTTTCACCCACACAAAGGCACGTGTATCCTGTGAAATAAATTTCAGGGTTGAATGCTACATTTATAGTAAGAAGTGACAAAATAAAAGTTGAACGTTTAACTTATTTAATTTTTTGCTGAGCAAACAAATTAGACAAAATTTAAGTTTTTAAATATTTACCGAGATTATGGAATCCGCAAAACTCCATCCGCAGTGAATCACAGTGTAGCGCTCTCTTTTCTCTTCATCGATTTCATGTGGAAAGAAAAGAGAACAATATACAGCGAATCACTGCCGATCCACTATTGCGGATTCCATAATCGACATGATTATTAACTAGTTGTGTTTTATTGGCGCTTAGGGCACGATATTTTACCTGTTGGGCAGTGCCTGGCTCCAGTGAGATTTCCACAAAGCATTGGCAACTCTTCGAGATCGTAGAGCCAATTTTCTGTATCATTCACCCAACTGAAATTTAAAATAAAGCTTGCATTGTTTAATCTATCTAGCGTTTGAGTTAAAATTAAAAATTTAAGTTTCGTTTCAGCAAAAGAGAAACGAATTTTTCCTCATCAATTCTTCATCATGGGACTTCATTCCTGGAACTGGAACCGCACTAACTGTATGACTCAAGGAAATCAATATTTCTTTTATGTTCGTAAGTTTTTAAATATACCTAAGCTATAAGTAGGTGGAAATTTAGAATGAAGTGAAGATTTAACAACACGTAAAATTGAGTTTTCAAAAATCGTACAACTTTCCTACTACATTTACTTAAAAATGTGTATATGTAGATATTATTTTATGTGAAGCAACATAATGAAACATTTCTTATAAATCTATACCAACAATGTAAATCTTCTTTTGCATTTTAATCTTTATGGCCCCTTGCTGATAGCAAAGCTATTTATAGTTTTAATGTTTCTTTATCTTAATTTATTTGAAATATAATCTAAAGCAACAGATGTGAATGGCCTTATAGAATTCTGTCACCATACTCGTATAATCGTTTATTAAATTAGATTCGCAACAACACCCGCTTATTTAAAAATTAAAGTGGTTCCCTGTTACGTACATACAAGAACGTTTTGCAACCATTTTTATACATATCCGTTGACGACCATATTTGTTTTTGAGATTTTGAGGCAAAAACCTGAAAGGCTTTTGAAAGAAGCAAGTTGGCGAAATTTTGTTTGCCGTTTTCTTTTACAATTTCCAATATCATCCACACGAGAAAATAACAGAACGTTCGAGCACTCAAATGAATTAAATTGCGCAACTCTTGCAACTTCCCGAACTATTTTCGGTTGCTTTTACCGAGGGCCTATAAATTCCCGATTTGTTAATTTCGAAATTTTGATAATGCGAGATTTTCAAAATGAGATTTTGAAACAAGGGCATTCACACCTATAACCGAAAAGTATAACCGTACCCTTTCGAGATGAGCTTGAAAAAAAATTATGTTTTCTTTAAGCTCAGCTCAGCTTGCGAAAAATAAAATTATTTGTTTTTTGTGTAAAAAAAAAAATATTTTTCATCTTCTATAAATAAAAGCGCATACCAAACCCTACGTAACAAATATGGCTACCACTTTTTGAACTTTTTCGTCACCTAAATGTTTTGCTCCAAATATTTGCGTTATGATGGGAATTTTTGACTAATATGTAAATTAAATACGCACTTGTCTAAAATCTGATCTTATCTAATTGGTGAAAAGTGGTCGTATTGAGAATGAGATGAAACAAAAAGCATTCTAAAGCTTTATTTTTTGTATTGAGAAATTGTAGCAAATGATTTTTTTAAGGTACCGTTATTGTGCAACGACTCAAAAATTTTAATTTTTTTTTTGAACATTGTCATTTTCTTTGTTTCGATAACTTGTTTTATAGCTTTATGGTTTAAGGTCGTTTTTTTTAGTCTTTCTAATTTTTTTTTTCATAAGAATATCTGGCTTTGAATAAAAAAACAGACTATTGACTTTTGCTACCAATATCTTCTCAAGAAATGACTATACACGGAAAATATAAGAGTAGTTTTAAAAACTGGAATTAATTTTCTCCAATATTTTTTCAAAACTTTATAACGACTATTTTTTTTGGCTCCTCACCGTTACATCAGACATAAATTTTACATTTTTTTAAGACCTTTTGTAAATCTTTTACTGCTTTACAAATATTGACTGCAGGACTTGATTTGGTATAACATTTTAAAGAACTATAGACCACTAATATTTCTGTAAAATTTCAAATTAATCCATTGAATCGTTTTAACGTACCGAATGATCAAATTCGTAAAACCAATTAAAGGACAAATTGGGTGGTTCATAAACATTGTAAAATTGGAATCAAAATGGAAACGAAAAGAAAAATGTCTGCCCACTTTTTTCACAGTTTTGCGTTAGTTAAAATGTCTTACTAAGTTAAGTCCTGTAGTCAATATTTGTAAAGCAGTAAAATATTAACCTTTTCTGAATGCAGTTCCAGTCAGGTTGAACTACTTAGTGAACACCTTATATGGGCTACTACGACGTATTCGTAGCTCAGGCCTATAAGGAGCGGTTTATCCGGCTCCCCGTCCTTGGAGTTATAATAAGGATCTGGTCCTCCAGGCTAGGGGGTTGTGCGTCGGGGTGACTTCCCTACCACGGAAAAAATGTCGGTTCCGAAACGACAACAAGCCTCGGATATGGATGATTTTAATGTTGACGACCCCAGCAAACGAAACAAGGACAACGAATTTCGGATCTGCACGTGGAATGTCCGGACCTTAAACAGGCCACGTGCAGCCGAACAATTAGTGGAGAACCTGGATAGGCTAAAGGCTGATGTAACAGCCATCCAGGAAGTGCGATGGGATGGAGAGGGCATACGGAGGATGCAATCGTGTGACATCTACTTCGGCGAGTGCTGCAAGGAGCAGGGTCAGCGGCTCTTTGGTTGTGGTTTTGTGGTAAGGGGAAGACTTAGGCAAGAAGTCTTGGGCCTCAGAAATGTAAGCGAGCGCCTGGTCACAATCCGCATCAAAGCAAAGTTCAAAAACATCACGTTGATCTGTGCCCATGCCCCAACGGAAGAAAAGGATGACTCAACCAAAGAAGAATTCTACGATCTCCTCGAGGATACGTATGATAGGTGCCCCAAGTACGACGTCAAGATTATTCTTGGCGACTTCAACGCCAAGATCGGAAAGGAGGGCATCTTTGGTTCGATAGTCGGAGGACACAGCCTGCACGACAACACTTCCGGTAACGGACTCAGGCTCATTGATTTCGCGGCGGGGCGAAATGTCATCATAGCAAGCACTCAATTCCCACACCTCAATATACACAAAGGGACCTGGCGGTCTCCGGATCAACGAACCGTCAACCAGATTGATCATGTTGCGATAGACGCCAGACATGCTTCCAGTATCCTGGATGTCCGAACGTTCCGAGGTGCCAACATAGACTCGGATCACTACCTAGTGGTAGCGCAAGTACGTATGCGGATATCTATGGCGCCACAACGACGAGCGGATGCTGTAAAACGATTTAACGTCGCGAAGCTAAAATCGCAAGAGATAGCCAGGACTTTTGCAGACCACTTCTCTCTTAAACTCTCAACAAGCCTGCCACAAGCATCATCTGTAGAGGACCAGTGGAAGCACTGCCAAAATGCCATCAAAAGTGCCGCTACTGATGTACTGGGTTTCACTAGGCCACCACAACGAAACCCCTGGTTCGATGAAGAATGCAGACTGGCGCATGAAGCAAAGAACGAGGCCTACCAAGCCATGCTGCAGGCTAGAACCAGAGCTGCTGAGAGAGCAGCCCGGGAGCCCTACGGGCAAAAACGAAGGGAGGAACGCCGACTTCTCAGGAGGAAAAAGAGAGAGCATGCGAAGCGGGCGGTCGAGTCTATTGAGGACTGTAGCGGCAGGGGTGATGTTCGGAAGTTCTACCGAAGGGTGAGGCAAACTACCCAGGGTTACAAGGCCAGAACGGAAGCCTGCCGAGACGAGAGTGGGAATATGGTGGTAGACACACAGTCGGTGCTGAGGATCTGAAAACAACACTTTTCTAGACTGCTAAACGGCGAAGATGGCCAAAATTCCGCTGTAAGACAGAACACTCCATTCAACCTGGACGATGATGGTCAAAACTTCCGTCCACCCGACCTAAATGAAGTGCGGTTAGCGATAGCCAAGCTTAAAACGTACAAGGCTGCTGGTGCGGATGGCCTGCCAGCCGAGCTATTCAAAGCAGGGGGAGATGACTTGGTAGGGAGTATACACCAGCTTATCTCCAAAATTTGGTCGGAGGAAAGTATGCCCGATGAATGGAACCTCGGTATAGTGTGCCCTATCCACAAGAAAGGAGATGCTCTGACCTGTTCCAACTACAGAGGTATAAGTCTCCTCAACGTCGCATACAAAATCTTGTCATCTGTACTGTGTGATCGCTTAAAACCGTTTGTCAACGATCTGATCGGCCCCTATCAGTGTGGTTTTAGGCCCGGCAAATCAACCGTCGATCAAATGTTCACACTCCGACAGATTTTGGAAAAAACCCAGGAGTTTCAAATCGATACACACCACCTTTTTATCGATTTTAAAGTCGCATATGATAGCGTAGACAGAGACGAGCTATACAGGGCCATGGCGCATCTCGGCATCCCTGCCAAACTCGTCCGCTTGTGCAGGATGACGATGGAGAAATCTCGCTGCTCCGTCAAAGTCGGCAAGAACACCACCGAACCCTTTGATGTCGAGAAAGGTTTGAGGCAAGGCGACGCGTTATCATGCAACCTCTTTAACATCGTACTTGAAGCAATTGTACGCAACTCGCAAGTCAACAACAGTGGTACAATTTTTCAAAAGTCCGTTCAACTACTTGCTTATGCAGATGATATTGACATCATTGGAAGAACGAAGCGAGCTGTCACTGGTGCGTTTGCAAGTATTGAATCGGAGGCGGCGAAAATGGGTTTGGCTGTTAATGAGGACAAGACGAAGTATATGCTATCATCGAGAAAGGAATCTCAACATCGTCGACTCGGGCAAAACGTCACGATGGATAGGTACAACTTCGAAGTTGTCAAAGACTTTGTCTACCTGGGCTCCACTATAACATCGCAAAATGACATCAGTGCAGAGATCAAACGAAGAATTACTCTTGCCAATCGCTGTTTCTTCGGGCTAAGAAGGCATTTGAGTAATAAAGCCCTCTCTCAAAGAACCAAGGAGACCTTATATAAGACCCTTATCATCCCGGTCCTGCTGTATGGGGCAGAAGCATGGACCCTGACAAAAACGGATGAGAATCTACTTGGGTGCTTTGAAAGGAAGATTCTTCGGGTTATCTTCGGTCCAGTATGTATCGATGGAGTATGGAGGAGAAGATTCAACAACGAGCTTTACGGGCTTTACAGCGACGTCGATCTGGTCAAAAAGCTTAAAATACAGCGGCTAAGATGGCTGGGACACGTGGAGCGTATGGACACCAACGCACCAGCCCGACGAGTCTTCGAATCTACCCCTGACGGTCTGCGCAGCAGAGGAAGACCCCACCTTAGGTGGCGCACACAAGTGGAGAACGACCTCAATCAACTTGGAGTGCGTAACTGGAGGCAGCTAGCTAGGGACCGAGCTGGCTGGAGGGGCTTGTTGGTTGAGGCCGTAGTCCATCCTGGGCTGTGAGCGCCATCTAAAGTAAAGTAAGTAAGAATGCAACGGTGGGGAGCCAAAAAAAAAAAAATAATCGTTATAAAGTTTTAAAAAAACTTGTAGAAAATCAATTTCAGTTTTTAAAACTACCCTTAAATTTTCCGTGTCGTCATTCCTTGCGAAGATATTGGTAGTAAAAGTCAAAAGTCTGTTTTTTCGTTCAAAGCCAGATATTCTTCTGAAAAAAATTGTCGAATGACGAAAAAAAGGCGAGCTCAAAGCTGAATAAAGAAATTATTGAAACAAAACATTAAATTGGCTCAAAAAATTCTGAAATTCTTGGGTCGTGCTGCTTCTTATGATTGCGTAATAACGGTACCTTAGAAAAATCATTTGCTAAAATGTCTCAATACAAAAACTATAAAGCTTCATTTCATCTGAATACGACCACTTTTCACAGAGATACAGCTTTTCAAAAAAAAACAAAAAAAAGTGATTTTTTTTGTCCCTTAATTGTTTCGACAAGATGTATTTTGAGTTTTCTTGGAAAAAATTATGCTAAAATCGGAACTGTTACAACGATTTTTCGTACCAAATAAAGAATTAGGTCAAGTTTTGTTCGCATTTAGTTTAAATTTATGTATACCTTTTCCATTCTGCACTTGTAAAATTGACCCAGTCGTCTGGAAGATTTTTTACGCATTTATTCCTAAGTTCGCCCATATATACCTTAAAAATGTTTAATATTAACAATTTAATATCCAAAATGTTTATATTGCAAAAACTCACCTGTAGGGCAAATAGTGCAAAAACCATTAAACAAAATATCGTTAGTGTCATTACTTCGGCCAATTGTCGAAATGAATGCAACAACGCATTTATAATAGTTTTAAGGCCTGTAAATTTGTAAAAAAAAATAGTTAGTTAATACCGCATTAAAATTCGTAAGATTATTTCTAAAATTCTAACCCGGCATAATGGAAACAGTCTTTAATGCTCTCAGTACACGAAATGTTCTCAAACCGGCTAAATTGCCAACTTCCATTCCGATGGTGGCATAGCCGCTAGTTATTACAATAAAATCCAGCCAATTCCATGGATTCCTTAAGTATGTGTATTTGTTAAGTAGGAAGCCTTTAGCAATGATTTTGATGAACATCTCAAGGGAGTAAATAGCAAGGAAGATGTATCTGTGAGAATAAATTTTAATTAAAAAAAAAATCATCATTTTTAAACAAGTTGTAATTGTAAGTACAAAAAAATTTACTTACTCAGCTTCTTCGGATGTTTCTGTTCTGGCTAAAAAAATACAGTTGAAAAGTATTGTAGCCATCACACAGTAATCAAAATATTGATTCGTTGCTATGTACACACATATCCGTCGAGCAGGACTCCAAGGATGAAACAGGAAAAGGCTCTTAGTTCCGGTGAACCGATGAATGTAGTTTTTCCGAAATCGCTTTGACACCACACAAAAGGTCTGCAAAAAGAACAAGAAAAAAGAGAAAAAATGTCAAACCGAGTGTTAAAAAGCAATTAAATTGCACATTAAATTGGAGAGCTTAATGACAAAATGGAGGAAATTCCATTTTGGTTTTTATTTTCGGTGTGGCATGCAGTTTTATTTTGTCGGTTTTAAATGGGTGTCGTTTTGTATTTGTATATTAAGGGTGAATTGGTTTCAGCAAATTATTTGTATTCAAGAGCAAAAATATTGAATATGTATAAGGACACCATACAAGCATTGAACTTCCATTACTTCTACCGAGTAACCTTTGTATTTATTCAATGATACAAGGTAGATTAAATTAAGTTTAATCTGTTAGTGCAGTGGGATTTTAATTTTTGATTTTCGAGCATGGAAAATTCAGGACTGGCTTATTAGTTAATTTTAATACGTTTCTTTTAACAGTTTGGATTTTTAAAGTTGATATTTAAAAAAAGGAGCTTTTACTTAATAAGATTAAGTAAAAAATGTCAAGTTGCTGAAATAGATTTATGATAAAAAATAATTTATTTGTCTTGTTTTATCACATAATATACCTAAAAGGCAAGATAACATCGTGGGACTAAACAAAATACAAGAAGAATATCTGCACAAAATTTAAGCTTTTATATATTTTATGTATTATAATTAAGTATAAATACTTTTATCCTGTTTTCATAATAAATAGTTATGCAGCAGAAGATAATCCATAGTTGAGAATTTATCGCAAAAAATAAGTTTTCTAATCAAAAAAGACCTGAAGCCCACTTAGGATTAGAAGATATTAATCTAAAAAGGTCACGAAAAAGAAATAATAAGCAAAAAATAAGAATAATGGCTCTCCCAAACCAACGCGATTAATCGCCGCGACAATAAAAAACAATAACAACAACACGTGGTTGTCAAAGTCCCCTTTCACACAGGGCAACTGAGTTGCCGGCAACAATTAGTTCATAGGCGAGAAGGGCAGGAAGAAAGAGGGGGAAATGAAATCTCCCCGGTCAACAAATTCAAGAGATTTTTTTGACGTTTCTCTTCACACTACGTTTGTGTGCGTTCAACCAAGGTAGTTTAAAAGGAAAATAAAGAAAATCTCCGGGTTTTTGTTGCTTGCGTGTGAAAGGTACAAGAGATTGTTAAGGAGATTTAAAGAAAACGTCAAAAAAATCACCAGCAACTAGTATCTACGTGTGAAAGGGGACAAACAAAACAACACGTTGTTGTTATTGTTTTCTATTGTCGTGGCGATTAATCGCGTTGGTTTGGGAGAGCCTTAAAATAAGGGACGAGACTAGAAAAATGCTCGCTTATAACAGTTATAACAGTTTATCGCCATTAAAATTGGGCGTAGATTAACTGCGTTTCCCGTTACCTGAAAAAGCTTTGGGTGTCTGAAAAGTAAAAAGTACTTACTTTTATAAATGAAGCTGCTTTCTAAAATAAATGGAAGTAACTCTAAACGCCTAGACATGAGAATTTATAACAGTTTTGTTTATAAAAATACTGTTTATGCGGTCCAACAGGGGCAAGACCCTCCGCTACTTTTGAGCACCCAGAGTTTTTTCAAATCGCGCGAGTTTATAAATTTTCAAATCTAGGCCCAGTTTTTCAGTGTTGAGGTAAGCCACAGTTAGCCAATTCTGCAAATTAAATTTTATGGTGAGCTAATTCGGGTTTAACTTTAATCTCACACTGAAAAACTTGGGCCTTAGAGATATTTTAAATAAACTCTGAAAGAAAAAAGGAACCTTTTTTTTTGTATAAGTTCCGTAGATAATAATAAATGATGACGAGTTCAGTTTGTGTGAAAAGTGCAAAAACAGCTGGCCTGTTTTTCGCAGTATGGTTTATTTCCAGACCATGGATTTTACAAAACTACTTACCATTGTGAAAATTCCTCAACGCAAAATTCAAAATAAACAAAAAATAGTCTAATTTAAAAATTAGAACGTTTTGATTTTGACACCATTTGCATAATAGGACTTTAATCGACCACAAATAAGATGCGCGTGCGTTGACATAAAGATCGGCACTGAAAATCTTTTGTGAAATATTAAGCTGACTTCTGTTGTGTATTAATTAACTTAAAACTGGAACCCTGATGGACTGAAAGCTTCATCTAAGGGTAAACCGCATATTTGTACAACTGGCCCTGAGCATTTGTATAAACGATGTAGAAAGATGCACTTTATTTTAACTAACAGAATGAATCCAGAGTTCTCATTTCATTATGGCAAAGGTTCTCCAGGCTTAAAGGCATTTTACATTTTTATAACGCAGTAAATACCTGAAAGCATTGAGTATGGCCTTCTTTGAATATTTGTTTTTTAATTATACCATATTATGCAATAATAATCTTGCAGAATTTGTTTTGTGGTAAACAGTGCTAACGGGAGAATTTATTTATGTGAACACACCAAACTGAGGAATAAACCAATATCGAATATAAAAATTAAAATAGCAGCAGAAATCAAATACTTTTCATAACATATATGTAACTAATCAAATAATACGAAATCGTAAACAGCTTGACTTCTGCTAATCGAATAATGTTTTTTTTTTTTTTTGTTATTAAATTTTGCATGGTCAACTATCACCGGAGTAATCTTTCAAAATCCTAACTTTGTTTCAAATATGTTTATCAAATAGCGAGCCACATGAATTAAAATACATGTGTGTTTATTCCTTGCCAACAGATGTTTTCTAATCAGCTGTGCGTTTTACTAGGACAACAACACAAAGCTATCCAGATCACTTTGGATATAATCCTGAGCGCGGCCAACCACTCTATCGATCGCTTCGTTTACTCTACGCACACACACACCGCATCATTTTACCGTATATTCTCCTACTCCTACTCCACATACCCACCCCATCAAGAAAGACAAAGCGATTGCAAATCAAAGTAAAAAAATATTATGGCTGGAAAGAACAAATTGATCTTCTTTGCTTTTCTTCCCTTATCATTTTTTCACACACAAAATTCACTAAAAAGTCGAAGAAAACCGTGTTATTTATTTGCATAATGGGGTTTTCGATTGGTAAAATAAATCAATTTATTTTTGATTTCGATCTGTCAAAAACACAATTTCCCCTCTTTTTGCTTTACATTGGGCAAAATAAATTGATTTATTTTTGATTTTAAATCAAATTTGCAAATCTAAATTTTTCGGCAGATTTACCCCTCCTAGTACTAATTACCAGCATAAATCCAGCTGTCAATTTGCAAATGTTTTTCGTTGATATTTCGGTTGTTAAAATTATATTGAAAAATGTGGAAAATAATTGCTAATAAATAAATGGTAGCAGTTTAAAATGAACCGGCAACTTTAACAAGTTCATATTTCTCTTCTAAAAGTAAATAGTAAATACATAAGCCAAAAAAGTGAAAAAGTACAAAAGTGAAAATTTTCAAACTCATTTTGGGATACTTTTTCTTACTGGAAAATTTATAAAAATGATGCAGAAAGCTTAAATTTTAGTTTAAAAAGAATTGTATACATTCTTTTTCACAAAACAACTGCGCTAGCGGGAAAAAAAATATTTTTACTTTTGTAATTTTGCAAAAAGTGGCCAATGTAGTTAAGGCCGTGTGTGAATTCGGTTAAAATCGCGTTAAATTTTATCCAAAGATTAATTTTTGACACTAGTGAGGTGAATCTGTACGTAGAATTGTCAAATTTTAATGTCGGATAAAATTTAATCGCAATTTTAAACGAATTCGCACACGGCCTAAGACTTAAATTTTAATAACTGTACCTAAAAAAAATTGGTCTGAATTGCCGCAGATTAGATACTTATGGTCTTATTAATTAGATTTTTGGCTGTTTAAACTATGTCTAAGTATTTTGAAACAGTCGGAAATTTGCTTTTTTAATAAAAAAAAATATTGCATTTCTCTAGGTTTAGACAATAGATTACGTTGTCTAAAGCAAGATAAAAAGATAGATTACTTTAGCAAAAATTAAAAAAGGTTTTTTAAAAACTTGGACCGCTGTCTAAAGTTAGACAATGTTTATTAATTAGACCATTATATCATGGCGCGCAAAGCAGATCTGCAATTTCAGGTAGGTAGACATACATATATAAAAAAAATTTCTTAAAATAAAAATGCAAAATAAATTTATAAACATTACCGGGATCAAGGAGAGAGTAAGATCGACGATCATATGGAAAGAAAAGATAGATGAAAGATGGTTAATTAAAGGGTTGCTTGTTGCTGTACGAAACCATAGAAAGGTGGGTTTTGGCGACTTTTCTCTCACTTTTACTTCGGTGTGGAGATTTTTTTTTTAGTCGGTGAAACAATGCAGCACTCGCTGAAAAACTTAAAAGCTAGAATGAATGCTCTCCCAATTCGGTGCGAATATTAAACGATCGAGGAATGTTCCGCGATTCGCATCGACTTTAGTTTTCACTTATTTCTTTCAGGTGTCTAATAAATCATAAACAACTGAAAAAAACCCATTGGTTACTAAAACAAAAGTGCTTCAACTACCTACAAAACCATGAATGAAAAAATACAAGATACCTATCGACACTTTTATCCATCTTCACTAGTGAAGAAACAACGTGATAAGAAAATTGTTTTGTTTTGCGATGGAGATATTATTTGTGCAAGGAAAGGGGGCATCTTGTATTCCTTCATTCAGGCCTATCGTCCCTAGGCAACTGTAAAGGTGCTCCCGATCCATTTTCCACCAGGTAATATGCGAGAGCACGACAACTTTTTATCTCGGAGTTGCTCGCGGAACTCTCGGCTTGCTTGCCCTCCTCACCCACTAGGCAACTTCCGGGCATTTTACAAGATGTTGGACAAATAATGAGAGGCTTTAAAGGCCCGGCGAAACAGAGCGCGGACCGATGGGGCGGTCAATTACTTTACTGGGAAAGAAAGAACGAAACAACATAAAGGGCGTTGTAATCCCTAGTAAAAACACAGCTGATTATAAAACAGCAGTTTGCAAAAATGAGATCTCAAGCTATCCTAAAAATTCTGGTATACTTATCTATCCTATGAGAAATGTCAAGAAGAGTCCGATCTTAGTCGTTCAGAAACACATATGGATACTCGAGTATCCAAGATAGGCTATCCTAGTGAATCCTGAACGTGTCCAATGAGTTCTATTCCTGAACACACACTTTATTTTATTTTTCCATTAAGCTACACTGCTGCCATCTACAAGCAAGCACAAAATGAGTAGTTTTTAATTTTTTCAGCGCATACGCAGTTGGTAGCTCTGACAAGAAAATTTCCACAGAGCACAAAATATGGAATGATTTCCGTTCATCTGTCTTTCGTTCTCAAACACTAGAGCTGTAAAGAGTTGTTCGCAATTCTTTCCTAACTTCAATAAGAAAATGAGAGCTAAGGTGAGAAAAAAAATTAAATTCCTATTAGAAATTAAATAAACTAAAGTGTTTTAAAGTGAAATCATCTAAAAGTGTTTTAATTTGAACTAATTTTGCATAAGTTGATCACAAATCAAAAAGAATACAAAAAAAACACGTGTCTGTGGATGACATCGCTTTATTCTAATAAAATCTTTTCACAAGTGTTTTTCTTTTTACTAATACAAATTTTAAATTTGTATTTACAGTGGCGTAAGAAGCGTATGCGTAGGTTGAAGCGTAAACGCAGGAAGATGCGTGCAAGGTCTAAATAAACACGGCAATCTACCAATTGTAAGTAACACAAAATCCTTTCTAGCGAGGCGCCATTTCTCTAATTCTATTTCTTTTATTTTACAGGAATATGAATTCCATTCATCCCGATGTACAAAAACTATTTGCTTCTAGTGTTCTTTTAAATTAGAGTTCTAAAGTACTATTCTAAAAGATATTTTCTAATAAAATTTGAAAGAATCTTGAAGTGAAAAAGAGGAAAAAATGTATATTTCTTTTTATTGATTTTGTGTAAGGGCGTAGCAAAGTAACTTTGCTTTGTAAACTTCTGTGTTCCTACACCTATCTTCATTTTCAATGGTGTATTGTTTTCTAAAAAAAGGATACGTGTGCCGGCCGGTATTGCAAATGGAAAATGCCAACATGCGACGAAGCCGAAAACCACGTTTTTCGTTTTGGATGTGGTTTGGTAAACTTTTGGCAGGAAGTGAACGTCCATTTTGAAAGTTGCCTTGCCAGCTGAGCTTTTTGTTCATCGATGCCGGTTGTTAAATTGTGAATAGTTTCAAGTTTTTGGGCTTGCTAAAAAATGCATTTGTGCAAAGTTCTTGAAAGAAAATATATATAAATTGGAAGTTGTTAAAAAGTGAATTATTCCAACAAACCTTTACGTGAAGAAGCAAAAAAAACACGTTGGGGAAAGAAAGCACATGTGCACATGGAGATTGGAGACCTATGACGTATTGTGTATATATCTCGACTTGCCGAATGTAAAAAAAAATCAATTTGCCAATCTAAAGTATTAATTTAGCTAGGTAATTAAATTGAAAAAGATATATTTTTGCATCTATCAAAAAAGGCGTTAGTATAGCTGAAAATTGAGAATCCCAAGAAATAACAGAATCTATTCAAAGTAAAAAAATTAAAAAAATTGGAACTCTTGTGAATTTTTGAGAATTCCTAGAAAAATTTCAATACACGCCGTGATTTGTGATTAATTCAAAAAACTGATTTGTTGGCTCTTTGGGTACACGTAACCGGCCTAACACTGAGGCCAAATCTTTAAAATAAATAACATAACCACAAACTATTAAAATTGATACTGCAGATTTCTGGTGAAAGCCTGTGGCCTAGCTGAAATGGGGAATTCAAAACCAAATCTTTTGATATCACAAAACTAGTGATGGTATCTACATAATGTCCATTATGTACGTTAACTCTAAATACCTATTTGGACGGCAGCTGTAAGAGTAAACAGTTTGGTAATTAGAAATGCTTAACATATTTTAACAGTTTGTTGTCTAAAGCCCCATAGCAAAAAAAAAACAGATTTTTAAGACTTAAATTTTCAAATTATCACACGGTATTGTTGCGATTGTCGAAAACAAGTGCAATGACGTCGACAAATCGTACGCAAAAGTGGCGCGAATTGCATACGTGTGGCGAGTACGAAAACTCGCAAATACAAATACTCGTGTTCAGACGATTGTAAATAGGTATAATCTTGGATCACGGTGCTTCCAAATGCGATTTGAATTTTATATCCAATTCACACGGTATCGCTGGAAATTTTTTGGTCAAATTTGATTTTGTACGATCATGATTTTGAAAGACAAGTTGGGGATCGACATGGCTGGTGAAACTAGTTGATTTTGGCCCTAGGTCCTCCTGAATATGCTAAACGATTCGATCGAAACTTTCAATTCACACAAATTTGCCCTATTTTTTTTTTTTAATTTTCCGTCTTTCGAGTAAAAATTTTAATCGATCCTTATTTTTGAAGTTTTCAAGAAAATCTAACTTAAAATTTTATTTTCATATTTATTTATTTTACGCAGAAAAGGGTTATGTACCTATATACATACACAAAAACACTCTAGTGTTTTTGTACATACATACATATATTTATTTAATTTTTTTTTTTTTAATTGTCTAAAACCAAGATTTTATTGCATGTTGCTTGCATGGTATTGAATCACCCCGGAAGGCACTAACTCCTTCCCAACGTACGTCCTAGAACGGCTAGTCCAACCCCTTCCCTGTGAACAATGCCTACTCTTTTTCCGATTGAGTATTTTTGTTCGATGAGGAATGTTTTCTTTATGGTCGAGCTCAGACTCAATAAATGTTTGTTTGTTTGTTTGTTTATTTAGTAATTCCAACTATTTGATTACAAGTTTTAATATAATTTACAGATTTTTTTAATTGCGTGTTTAAAAGAGCAAATCGTTTTTAAAAAAGCAATAAATAAATAAAATAATTTAAAAAACATTACATATTAAAATAAATAACATAAATAATTTTATACAATTAATTTTGCAATTTAACAAAATTTACAATTCCACGTTTGAATCTTTTTAAGTTGTTTTCAGACTTTAAATCATTTGGCAAGGTGTTAAAAATTTTAAGTCCCTTGTTGAATAGGCAGTTTTGTCCCGCACTTGTACGTGCCCTTGGAAGACGAAAGTTTTGATTGTTTCTTAATGTGAATGGTTGAACATCACCTACATAATTTATTAAACGAGAAAGATAAGCAGGCACAAGATTATTTTTTATTTTAAAGACAAAGAGTAAAACATTCATCAAGATTCTTTGTTTAACGCTTAGCCACATTAACATATCTAACATATAACATATAGGAGTATAAATATTGCACTTTAAAATTGTTCGCATTGCTTTGTTTTGAAGAAGTTGAAGTCTATTAATCATTTCTTGATTACACAAAAACAGAATTGAAGGACAGTATTCAAAATGCGGTTTTATTATAGCATTAAAAATGTTTATTGCACTAATGGTTGAAATATTTTTCCGAATTCTTCTTAGTAGATTTGTCTTTTTTGATATTTTCTTCACTATATAGTCAATATGTTTATTAAATGTTAATTTATTATCTATGACAACACCTAGGTACTTCACTTCAGAAACTATTTCCAAATATTCATTATCAACTTTAATATTCATCATACTATTGTTTATCACATTGTTACCAATAACCATCATTTTTGTTTTCGACACATTCAGTTTTAGTTTGTTCGCTTTAAGCCAGATACTAAGATTATTCAAATCCACTTGCATTTTTGACAAACCTTCATCTAAATTGTTACAACTAACATACAATAAACCGTCATCTGCAAACAATGCGTATTCACTATTTCTTATTACACTGCCGATGTCATTGATATATACGTTAAAAAGAAACGTGCCTAGAATGGACCCCTGCTGTACACCAATGTCAATTAATATTTCATCTGATAAAATATTGTTCACTTTTGTCTTTTGCTTTCGACCTGATAAGTATGACATCATCCATGATAGTGATTTTTCGCGAATTCCATAACTTTCTAGTTTTTCAAATAAAATGTCTCTATCAACTGTCTCAAATGCCCGTTTCAAATCAAGAAAAACACATATGATTTTAGTTTTCAAATCGAGTTGATGCTTCCAATTTGCAATGACCATATTAAGTGCACCTTCACAAGAATGTTGCTTCCTAAATCCCGACTGGTTTTCAATTATTAACTTATGAAAGTCGAAAAATGATTCCAGTTGGAAGTGTACAACCTTTTCAAGTACCTTCTCATAGAGAGGGAGGGCATTAATGGGCCTAAAATCTTCACATTTAATTGAGTTCTTTACTTTTGGGATCGGAGAAATTTGGGAAACTTTCCATGAGTTGGGAAAAACACCGTCACGAAACGATTGATTGATAATTTTAATCAATGGGGGTGTAATGATATCATTAAGGTCCCTGAAAATTTCGATATTCAGGTAGTTAGGGTCACGTTTATTCTTTATATTATCAAACACTTTCTTTATATCAGAGTACTCTATTTCTCGAAAGCTAAAAAAAGCTGGATTTCTTACAATCTGATTGATAAAAGGAATGTAAGGGATCGAAACACTTATTTCCGTTATGCTGTCTACAAAATACTTATTGAATTTATTTGCTAAGGTGAAATTGTTGCTGTATGTTACATTGTCGAAAATAACTTTGCTTATTTCAGATTGCTTCTGTTTTAGAACAAATTGTTTGATAGTTCTCCACATTGATTTCTGATCAACTGAATTTTCTATTTTATTTTTTATAAAATCACTTTTAGCTTTGTCAATTTCTTTTTTGAACTGGTTTCTTAAGAATTTATAGTTATCCCAATCACTTGTACTATCCGTAAATCTAGCTCTATTATAGGCAATTATTTTTTGATGCTTATACATTCTGAGACGATTGTTAAACCATTCATGTCCATCTTCACGCACTGATTTTGTTTTGAGGAATGAATTTACTGTTTCTTTAAGTATATTTTGGAAGATTGAAGCCATTTCATTTGTATCACTTAAATAACATATATTACCTATATTTCTCATAACTAAATAATTTTCAAATTCTCTTCTTTGATATTTTAAAATTGTGATCTTTTTCTTTTTTATTTTATTTTTCACTTTCACATTTATCTCGGCTAAAATCGTTTCATGATCACAAATTTTTAAGTTAGCAACTGGTTCGGCTTTGATTCTTTTTGAATTTGTTATTGCAAGATCGATTAATGTTTTCGAGTTTTGAGTTATTCTAGTGGGTTTAGTAATGATCTGTTTAAAACCATTATTTTGCACATATCTTTCAATATTTCTTTTATAAAATTCATTTGACTGAAACCAATCAATATTGAAATCACCTATAGCAAAAACTTCATATGAAAACTCGTTTAATTCATCCATCCACTCAATAAACTTATCACAAAACACTTTTTTTGAACATCTTGGGGATCTGTATACCGCAACTAATATAAAAGTAACAGCTTCACAAACCACTTTGAGGGAAAGCCACCAAATATCTTTTTCGATTGCATGCACTTGTATTGTATCTGCTTGCCACATTTCTTTCAAATATATTATAACGCCACCAGTATGCCTTGATTCACTATTACACCTGAATATATTATAACCATTTAAATAGAGTTCAGTATCATCTATTTCATCAGTAACACAAGTCTCAGATAGAAAAATAAATTCAAATTTGCTATTTATTATCATTGTCTCTAGTTCATTAAAATTGCTTAAAATACTTTGAATATTCAAATAGACTATTTGAATTAACTTTGGTTGCTAAAATTCAATTTTATTTTTTTCCAATTTGTATTTATTCTTGAACACCTCACAAGTCTTATCCCTACAGTCATGATTTATATCTAAGCTAAAACCTAGCCTTTTATTAGCATCATCGCAATTGTTGCATTTAAAGGTAGTTTTTTCACAGGCACGAGTATCATGATTTTCTCCGCACTTCGCACATATTATGTTTCTGTTGCATTTGCCGGCAATATGGTTAAAACCCCAACAATTGTAACATTGCTTAACAAAAACGTATTCGTACACTGGGTACCTATTCCATCCAACACTGACTTTACCACTTTCCATAATTTTCTGAAATGCTTTACCATCAATTTCAATTATTGCTCTAAACGCATTATTTTTTTGTGGCACCCTATAAAATTTGACACATTTGACGTCACACTCGACATTGTTTTGTTTTTTTATTGCTTCTGCAAATCTATCACCGTCCCACTCTTCTGTAATGTTATTTACAAGAATAGTTGGATTTCTCATTTTCGGCACTGTTATTACATATTTATCACCAAGTTTTTCTTTTGCTTCTCTTTCAACTGTTTTTCTAGATTCTTCATCAACACAACTAACTGCAATAGCTCCATTTTGACGATTTGAGACACTATTTACCTTTATCGATAGCATTGATGGATCTATATTTTTTTTAATCACTTCTCTAGTTATTTCGCTCTTTTGTTCATCCCGTGGTCTAATTATTACAGGTGGTTCTTTGTTTACTATTTCTGCGTATGATTTTTTTTCTTTTTTAGCTGATTTGCTGGTTTCAATATTTTTTGGTTTTTCATTTAATTTCCCAACACATGTTAAAATTTTTTCAATATTTTCTTCTTGCTTTTCGATAATTTGTTTGTTAGCATTCAGTTTATTGTTAATATCTGAAAATTGTTTTGACATCAACCCGATAAAGTTTTGGCAGTCTGCACACATAAAAAGAATTCCTTTCTTCTTAACAATAATTTCGATATCGTATTCAGACAAGTCCGCGCACTTCAAATCAAATAATCCGCCGCAAACTCCGTTGCACACGACAAATTTATCATTTCTGATTCCTTTGGTGCAATCTTTACAAATTTTTAGACTCATAGTCGAACTTTCGACACTGTAATAAACTTTAAATTTATTTCGATCAATAGCTCTCTAAAAACACGTCTAATCACTTTGGAAATTAACAATCGTTGTTGAAAAATGATGTAGGTGACATCTGACATTTTTCGATTTATTTAGTTAAGGATAAGTTTAAAATCCTTGAGATGGTTTTCATTAACAATCCCGCTTTTTGAGAAGTTAACCAATCAAACACATTTTTTTTGTATTAAAAAAGAGTTTTATAAATATTTAAAAAAAAAATGGCAAAACAAAAGCCTAGTTAGGACGGCTGTATATGGATGGGTACATTTTAATGTAAGTACCTGAAGACCTGAATACCTGAAAACTCTGGATACAATACGGAAGGTTAGTGCTAATGTAAAAGCGACCTTCCAATTAGTTACATATTTCTATTTATTTCTATTTTGAAAGTGAAAATTGCATGCAGTCAAAGAAAGCTTTTTTTTTTCTCTCAAATGTCAACATACAACCTGTGGGTTGTCCAAAAAAAAAAAAAACAAAACAAAAATAGTGTCAGTTAGACATCTAGCCCAATAGTTATTCTGTGTGCAGTTTCTTAGCATCTACATTATGTAGTTTGTGGTACTTTTATTTATGTACATTTTGTTCTTAAATATTTCTTTTTGTTAATAATTTAATGCATCCGAAATTATAATGCCGATTAGAGAATATCCAATTGAATTAATTGAACATATACATAAGTGAATAGTTTGTTAAAGTCAAAACTACGGTTACCCCAAAACTTAGGTAAGTGATTTTTCTGTTTTATATTTCGTAACAAAGGCAAGTTTTAATGTACACATTTAATTATTTCTGATACTGTTTACTCTGATGAAAATAACCACAATGTTGATCATGATGTAATAAAATTTAATATTATAAAGTGAATTTATGAATGAAATCGAGAGTAAGAATCTTTAGTCTATTTCTAGTCCGATTTTTGAAAAAAGACAGTTTATATGATAGAATACTTCTTATAAAATTTATTTGCATCTATTTATATATGTAGACCATGTGTTTGAGTAATTAGCGCAGAAAAAGCATGATCAATGCCGTGACATTATACTCTTGGTTTCTGTTTATTCTTAATGATGCTACCTACATAATAGGTCAATAACATGATTATCATTTCAATAGTTTACATGCAGCCCTATTCTGCTATACGATTCGATCGAAGCTTTCGATTCACGTGAATGTTTTATTCAATGTGATTTATATATATTTTTTTAAATCTTTTGTCTTTCGGGTGCATCTTAACAGATAAATATATTTATTTTTGAAATTCTCAAAATAATCAAATTGTTTAAATATTATTATTTCTATTAAAATTTTTAGCGCAATTAAAAATAATCGTTTCACTTTCAAGCGCACGTTTAGCAAAATATGTACATTATGCACTGCTTATTGTGAATGCAAAATAAAAATTGACAAACTAATTTGTTAATTGAATTTAGGTAGGTGTAACTCCATCATCCACAATGAATTTGGTTTCAACAAATCTTGTGCACAAAAGCCTTAAAAACTCCTTGACTGCGAATTACCTATGTGTCTACTTTATTTATATAGGTACTTACTTATCTTCCATTTTAAAAGAAGTTTAAAAATTTCATGTCTTACCTGAAAATAAAAAAAAAATGTAATCAATAAAAGATTCGTTATCATACAAATTTAAAATAAAATAAATAAAATCTAGGAAAATTAAATTTAACCAGCAACATTCAGCCTTATTGTAATTTTCACCCGAACAATAATTCGTTTTCAAAATTAATGTTTAACACATTGCTTTCCTTTTTATGTGCTAAAAATAGGTGAACATTTTAGCTGTCCAAGGCACTATATTCTGCTTGAAATGAATGTTCAAAATAAGGGACATTTTTTGGTAATGAAATACCTACTTTTCGGTGGAATGTTGTTCGGATGAAACTCAAAATAAGGCTCATTATTTTTTTTAGTATATGTCCCTATAGTTCGTTATGTTGATGCTTTTAAAATAAGCAAGTAAACAAATATTGAAGCACTAAATTAACGATAAAGGTATCTTTTAATTAAAAACAAAAGACCAAATGTTTATCCTCTAGCTTCAATGATATTTTCGTTTTCAAATATTTTTTTTTTTATATTTAACAACAAAAAACGTTTTTCAAATGATATTTGCATAAGTTAAGTTAATTTTTTTAATCAATGTAACCACTTATTGAAAATAGAACCCAAACCTGTTTAAAAATCTACTGGTATAACTAATTCTTCCTTATTCAACATTCATTCATTACTTTCAAGGAGGCAACAATACAAATTATATCTGCATTGCATAATATATGCAGCGTTACCATGAAGTTTTTTCTACTCATCAGCAAACTTTTAAAATGCAATAATTTAAAAATGACACAGTTTTTAAAGAAAATACTAAAATTTAACACCGTTTAGACTTATAGTTTAACAAATATGTGGTTACAAATTTTGTTAACGACCAAAACCAGAGCAGGTAAGATAAGACTTCTCCTTGTGGCACCTCTGCTTGTTCTTAGGTACTTTAAGCAAGCTTGTGAATTAATATATTTTACAATTGCGATTCTTGTTTGAAGCATGGAACCAATTTCTATTTCACAGCACTGGATGAAGGCTATTGAGATCTAGGGTTTATCGAATTGCCCTATTTTCAACGTTATTGGAAGTGTAGTTCTATGCTAAGAAATGCTGCCAGCGTAAATTTTTTTTAAAGTGGATTACTTTTTTTTTTAATGTTGCAACTACTCATTAAGTGCCACTTCAAAAGATTTGATTGCGATAGTATGCTATCAATTTAGTCGAATATGAGTTCCATTCACTGTTTAAAAGGTCTTGAGAAGAAAGAGGTATTGGGCTGTTACTCTTTATAAATGAAAAAGCTTTTCACTCTTCTAGGTCTTAGCTAATTTTTTTTTTTAATTTCTATTACTATGTATAAATCCCAGATAATTTTGTAGTTTAGAAGTCTGGTACGGTTTGATGTAATTTAAAATGTATAAAATACTTTATGGTAACACTGGCATGCGGATGGATAGGGATAAGTATCACACATTTTTTTGGTTGGTTGCATCCATTCAGCTGTCAAGCACAATTTGAAACGTACAGCAATTTTTTATTTATTCCTAACTTGTACAAGGTACGATGACGCGATGACTGACATGGTGGGGAAGCGGTGCGGTCGTCATGAAGGTATAGAAGATAAAAACTACTAAATTTCAACTGCATACTTCCGGCAATCTTAAACAAAGGCAATGGCTTGCAGAAAATATAGTAAAAGAACCTAAGGTGCATCTTGGAGATCGAGTCAAGTTTCAGGTACTTTACTCTGGCCCTTCTGCTCGTTAGGTCTATTTTCTAGTTAGTGCTTTCATACAATTGTAAACAATCTTGAGTAAGTGTGTGTAGTTCGCTGGTGCACCATGGGCGTTTCAGCTCTACACCGTTGTTGTATCAACATCTTGAAATTCTTAGTTTGAAGGTACTGACGTAGCAAAACTCTCCTCAGCACTCTTTGGTTCCCTAAAAAAAAAAAAAATACTTCGCATGAGTTCGTTCTTGCCTTTCATCAAGAATCCTTCCATCTGGAGGAATTATTGTTTTCGTTAAGTTCCTTTCAAGTTCTAAGCCTTTGTTTTATTTAAGGATTTTTTTTAGTAAGGTGTATCTATTGTAGCATTTTTGGTTTTCAACAGAAGAACAAATCATCCTTTCAAATTTTACATTGTTTTCCGTTTTTTTTTTTCTGTAATCATTTACGTTATAAGCAGTTTTGTATGCGATTGTAGTTAATCAGATTTTAAAGAGGGGCAACTTTTAAAAGCTTGTAGTACATATTTCAATGTTTTATTTAAAAAAATGTTTTTTTTTTTTATTTTTTAGATCAACAAAATCTTTCCTCTCACAGTTAAACTAAAACTGCAACTCATAAAAGTATCAAATACTTTTGTGACCTTTAGAAACTTTATATAGATACACGCATCTCCTTAAATAATAATATAATAGGGATAATTTCATTTCACCTCATTCGACTACCCTGCATTCTGTAAATATTTTTGACAGACTAACAAGCAGCAAAATAAACAAACTGAAATGAAAGTTCGTGTACTTTTTTCACAAAACCATTAAACTTATTACGACTAACATTAAATTGCTGAGCATTTACTTAAAAATAAAAATAGTTTTACATGAATGCTTAATGCTTATTGCTCATTATCAGGGCCGGACCAACCATATGTGCAAGATGTGGAAATGCACAGGGCGCAAAGTTCTGGGGGCACATTACCATACAGGGGAAAGAAAAAGTAATCTGATATTGCGCAAATAAATATGTAGGTACTGCCATTTGCATTTTAACCGCAAAACTTGTTCAAATAATCCAAAAATAACATCCATCTCAACTGTGCTAAGTTATTTCTTGCACGTACTAACTAAAAAAATCTCAAGACAATAACCCTAAAATAACATGGAAAAATATGGCAAAGAAAAAAACTTATATTTATACGAAATCATATAGGTACAGCGAGCAGGTTTTCTATTTCGCACTGTACAGTGTACTGTGGATGTATTTATTTATTAGAGGAAAATAAACTGTATCTTCTAAGTTGTGTTTTCGTTATTCGATGTTTGGCAAAAAAAAGTCTACCTCTTCGTTAATATGGAAAAGGCTTATGCATGTGAATCAGTCTATGTATGTATGTAGGTATGTGTGTAAATATAAAAAAGGGGCGCTTTCTACAAATATTGCACAGGGCGCAAGCTTGGCTTGAGCCGGCCCTGCTCATTGTGATTTAGATGCAGAGTCATTATGGTTGAGTTGTGTGTATTGTTCATTCTTTGAGTTGGTTGTTGGCTGTTGGTTTTGATTCTGACTGAACTGACTTTCTTTTCTTATTTTTGCTATGAAAAAACATTTCACGCAGCCATTCTCATCTCATGCTGTAAATTATAGTAGTTGTTGAGTACACTTGATGGCATTTTAATTTTGCAGAATAAATATTGTTTTGTTTCAATTTTAAATGTTTTTTTTTTTTTTAATGACTGTTGAGTAAGGAAAGGACCCTACTTGTATTATATACAATGCAATACGAGAATGTTATTAAAAACTATAAAAAGAGGTTAAAATACTCTTTTTTTTTTAAAACCGTTTAGCCAAAACGTACAAACATTTTTATGTATACGTATATAGACGATAACTGTTGTCTTCGGTAATGGACCATCATAAATTCATTTGTAGAACCCTATTCTTTTTTAATTGATTTTTTGAATTTACTGCCAAATATATGGGAAATTCCTTCACAATTTATACAAATTGAATCATTAGGTGTTCTTCAAGGCTTACTTGATACTCAATACATCCAGATTAAAACTTAAATCTGGATGTAAATCATACAAATTCAATGTAAATTCATCTGGATCTAAGTTTAAATCTGGATGTATGGAGTGAATAATATGGCGGTTATAAATCTATCGAACTACATATATATATAAAAATGAATCCTTTTTTCCCTTGGTCACGCCATAACTTAAAAACGGTTTCACCGATTGCATTCATCTTTTTTTAAGGTTTTTTAATACTTTGTTATAAGATTCTTACGGAAAGAAAAATTAAGAATATTCCGAAAATTTTTTTGAGGGTTTTGAACACCCTGCGTCATTAAATTCTTGCATACAAAAGTCGTTTTGATTTTTCTTGACAAATAAAAATAAAAATATTGAATATTTAAGCCGTATAAAGTTAGCATGACAACTTTCGAAAAAGTTACTTTTGACTGTCTCAGAAATTGCCGTATAAATGCCGTAAATATGCCGTGAAGAGAAAAAAATTGCCGCCCAAAAATTGATGTCATGCTAACTTTATATAAAGTTCATTGCACTTTTTTAATTTTGGTCAAAAATAATTTTGGGATATGCCATATCCTTCAAATTATAATTGCCGTAAATATGCCGTGAAAAGAAAAAAATTGCCGCGACAGTGGTTCTCCGAAAATGGCCAATTAATTTGAAGGATATGGCATACCTATATTCAAAAGTTATTTTTGACCAAATTTTGAAAAGTGTCATGCTAACTTTATATGAAGATTTTGTATGAAAACCATTTTTCGGAGAACCACTGTCGCGGCAAATTTTTTTCTCTTAACGGCATATTTACGGCATTTATACGGCGATTTCTGAGACAGTCAAAAGTAACTTTTTCGAAAGTTGTCATGCTAACTTTATACGGCTGAATATTTATTACATATTTAGCCTCATTGCAAATTTCGCCCGAATAACATTTCACCCGGAAAATTTTTTCGCCTATTGTGAGTTTCACCCAAAAAATGTTTCATTTTTCGAAATGTAATGCCATTCACAGCTTTTATTTTCACATATTATTTTCAGTAGGCCAACGAGAGAAAAATTATATGGAAAATTTAAATTACGTTCAGGCGAAACTCACAATACATATGTTTTTAAAACTCCGGGCCGGGCGAACAAGAAATTTTGAGGTGAAATATTGTTTGGGCGAAACTCACAATAAGGGGGATTCTTTTTTTAGATTCGTATTGAATCAGGTAAATACGGAGCCGAAAGTTGGATGAAACGTAAAAACCATACTTTCTAAATTGGGTATGTTTGTACGTGCATAATTCGGCTACACATCTTTGATTTGCATAGGCAGGTACATTTATACTTTAATTAATCTTAAGTGGAACGAAGTTATTAAATCTTTTTAAAAAAAATAACTTATTGGTATCTGTTGATGTAGAATTTCGGGTAGTACTTCCTATAGCTTCATATAGGTATTTGTGGTACTAAGAAAAACTGACGAGGAGACACTGAATATGTGCCGAAATAAGTAAAATTTTATTGGAAAAAAATTCGCAATCGATTTTAATTTTTTTTTAAACAACCAACTCCAAATAAGCTCACATACAAACTTATTTTGACTTAAGAGGGGATTGCTATGGAAAATATATCTCATACCAATTACATATTAAATGAAATGTAAAGTTGTGTTCTACAGATTTTTTAAACAATATAATATTTGCTGATAAAAAGTACGTATACGCCACAGTGACTCTGCTAATGCTTATTTTGTTTTATTTATTTTAAAGCATCTGTAATGTTATATATGTGTACTAAAAACAGGCAAAGATGAACTACGAGGATTTTGTCACCTCTCTTTCTCTTCTTATAACCACCTGTAATCTTCTATATATATAAAAATTAATCCCTTTTTGTGTTCGTACGCGCATAATTGGGCTAAACATCATCCGATTTGCTTGGGATTTTTTTTCTTGGATTTGCATTGAAACAGATTGACACACAACTGAGCCAAAAATTTGAAAATTTTACAGAAAATTAGAAAATTCGACCTACAAATTAGGAAAATCATGAAAACGCCTTGAAATTTTAAAATTTCTGAAGTGAAATTGTGTTCGTACGCGCATAACTCGGCTAATCATTACCCGAATTGGTTAAGGATTTTTTAGCTGAATTTGTATTGAACAATATTAATACACCACTGAGTCCAAAATTGAAAAAATCGAACGAAAATTAAAATATTCGACCGGCAAAGTCAGAAAATCGTGAAAACATATGAATCGCTTTTTGTGTTCGTACGCGCATAAATCGGCTAAAAATCATCCGATTTTGTTGGGGATTTTTTTTCTTCGATTTGTTTTGAACCAGATTAACACGCAATGGAGCCGAAATTTTAAAAATTTGACCGAAAATTAGAAAATTCGAACGGCAAAGTTAGAAAATCGTAAAAACATCTTGAAATTTCAAACATTCTGAATTATTTTTTTTTTTTTTTACGCGCATAACTCGGCTAAACATCATCCAAATTGAATGGGGATTTTTTTTCTTGGATTTGTATTGAACCAGATAAACACACTACGGAGATAAAAATTGGAATATTAAGCCTTCTTCACCTGGATGGTAAATCCTCTAGAAGTAGGTACACATCTGGTGTGCTCCCAAATCCCAAGTTTTTTATTACGTTTTTTGTTTTGTAGCGCTCTCTTAGATTATTCCCTTTAGTTAATTTAAGGAAAAGTCGGAAAATCGCGAAATAACATACTTTCTGAATTGGATTTCTGTTTGTATGTGCATATCTCGACTGAACCTCATCCATGGGGATCTTTTTGTGTTGGATTCGTATTGTACCAGGTTAACACTTTTAGGAGCCAGAAATTGGAAAATTTTACCGAAAAGTTAGAGAATAGTGAAAAATCATTTTTCTTTTTTAAGTTTTAACATGGACAATTGTTTGTCACCTGTTCCCGTGTCGCGAATATTAAAATTATTTATTTATGCACAAAAAAAGGAAACTAACAATTTTGTGTATCAAAAAGCATTACAGTTTTTTATTATTTATTCCAGTTCGAATTGAATATTCATAGCTAAGACAGGGGCCTTATTACGTATTATGAAACGAACGGCAAGTAAATGATACTGAAGTAAACGATATACACGACAAAGAGCGATTATGGAAAACAAGAAAGGTTAAATAAAGATGATGATTAAAGAAATCGAAAAAAATATTTATTTTTAGCAGCGTTGCCCACCACTTTGTGCAAAAAAATGCCTCATTTGAGAAAAAAAGATGCCTTTTTAAATAAAAAAAAAGCCTCACCTAATTGTTTTTAACTAAACAAATAAAATCTTTTAAATAACAAAACAATCCTTTATGAAAAAAATTAAAAACTTACCCCCAGTTTAGACAAGCGAGTAGAACTAGTAGGATTGGTATCGTAGTGTTAGTTTTGTAAATGTATGTGTAACTAGTAGTTCATTGCGCATTCGATCAACTAGTATGATATTTATTTAAATAAAATTTCAAACGGGAAGATATTCCAAAAAAAATATTACAAGAATGAGAAGAAATTCAAAATGCTTGAAAAGAAAATACAAAAATAAAAAGAAGTAAATAAATGTGTATAAATTGAAAGTTATAAATTTCTACGCACGAAGAATTTAAACCTGTGAAAAATATATTTCAAACGAAAAACATTCCTACGATTGAAACAAAACAAACAATAATAGTGTAAAGGGAAAAATAATATACAAACGTCAAATCACTATCAGGCTAACTAGCAACCAACTCGCAGGCAAAAATATTATGCTATTAAAGCTACTAGTTGGCTCTCTCGTGTAACGATACACTAATACACATAAAGGCTACTAGTTCTACTCGCTTGTCTAAATTGGGGGTTAAATAAATCACAATAAACATCTTAGTAAGAAACATTAGTTAATTCAGTCATTTAAATTACAAAGGTACTTACATATATGAAATACAATTGTACATTTTTAATTGAAATCGTCCGTTCCTTAAAATCATACATATTTTTTTGAAACAAAGACAAGTGGGTTTGCTTAAATTGTAATTTTGAAAAGCGTCTTTGCTGAAGAATTCTACATACATTTTCTGTCTTAAGTCTATTTCTCAGCTTTGTTTTTTTTTTTTTAAATTAAGGCACGAAAAAAATCCTTTCAACCGTCGCCGAGGAATGCGGCAAGCATAGAATTTGGTTTACTATTTTTTCAAGAAAATGAAACATATTAGAACCATCTCCTTTTTCCAACTGAAATGCTTTCTTCTTTCTTAATTCAATGTCAATATCGTTAAAGTTATTTTCAATAATAACATGAGGAAAATGCAGTATAAGCGGTATTAAAGACTGCTTCTTAACGAGTTCTGAAGGCTCTTAAATCGCCATTTCCTTCAGCATCAAAAGTGACCCAAAACAAAATTGCAAATAAATTTGTCTTGCACTTTCGATGAAAAAATGTATACAGTTTTCGCGAAATAACTTTAAATCGCATGCATTTAACGTTAAAGAGTTGACAGCAATGTATGCAGCCACTTTTCCTCCCAATATGTATATCTCTTCTAACGGCACAAAATTTTCTTTACTATCACTGGAAAATTGTAAATAGTTTAAAGGTGGATAAAGAACACATTCTTTGAGAAAACAGTAATATAGATAAGGATTATTTTTGGCCAAGTTTTAAACAAAAAATAAATAAATCATAAGAAGAAGAAGAAGAAGAACAAATACATTTTAATAAAATGTAGTTTATATGAAATGAAAAACGCCTTTTTGTAAAAAAAAAATAAGCCTCAAAGCCGCAGGCAGTGAAATAATGGTTCTTGTGAATAAAACAAAAGTTAAAGCTAAAACTTGGATTTTTAAGTAAAAGCTGAGTCTTGCGTGAATAAAAATTATTAATTATGTATAAGTATTATTAATTATACTTAGTATCGCTCTGTGTCGAAATTCGACATTTTCTATTTCGAAAATAATTTCTATGAAAATATTGAAGGAAAAAAACATTTTCTAATCTTATTTTTTTTTTAATATGCACTTGTACAGTGTTCGACAGTACAAAAACTAACCAAAGTGTGTAAATGCGTGTCTTAAGTATATTCTGCATATCTCGGCAATTGTGACTAAAATTATAAAGCTAAAGCTAGAATTTTTTAGCTGAAGCTATTTAGCGAAATCTTTTTTTTTATTCACATGAAATAAAGCTTTAGCTAGGACTATATAGTTTTAGCTACTAGTAAAAGCTATGACTAGTTAGCTTAAGCGACTTACAAAAAAAGCGTTTACTTTTTTTTTATTCACAAGACCCAATGCCTAAAAGGCATAACAAAGCCTCAGTTGGCATCGCTGATTTTGAGGCACAACTAACTCCACTCCTACTCTGCGATGTCAAACATTAAAAAAACGAAAGTAAAGGTTAAACGATAGCCAAATAACAGTCTTAAGAAATAACGAGTATCGTTAAAATGAAAACGATTCTCGTAATATATGTAATCGCATTTAAACGATAACGAAGTAAACGCACAAATAGAACTTTTTCAGAAAAATGTTGGCTGAACGGGGGGAATAAACCTCCCCCCATACGATTTTTTTCTTGTCCCGACCCAACCTATACCCTCTAGCTATTTCTCACACCTTATGCGAATCACCCTGTATAACATTACACAACCTGGTTTATAACAAAAAATATTTATTGAAGTGTGACATACTGGTGGGCCAGCAATTATTATAATAAACTTAAGATTTGAAATAATAAATCCAATAAAAAATTTTATTTCGAAATATTTCGAAAAAATTAAGCGAAAAAGTGTTGAAAGAAAAAATCATTCAATTAAGTTATAAACCAAGCTCTTAATATAGTACAGCTAATGTCTTTTTCCGTTGGTCACTCCTAGCACTCTTTTTTCACTCCATCCACACTCCCAACACTCCAAAAACCTTCCATTTGCTGTTCGGAGTGATGATTTAGGAGTGTTTTCTTACTCCGGATTTCATTAAAGAGTGCTCGGAGTGCACTCTGAAAACACACATACGTTTAAAAGTATGTGTTGGATTAATTGACAAAATAGTAAATGCTTCTTCTTGGGATGTTCTGAAATTAAAATTGTTGAAGAGTTCATTTTATTTTTTACTTCTACATAGATACACATATTACGGAAGAGAGCTTTTCATATTCCATTGGAATCAAAAAGGAGTGAAACACTCTGAAAATCCAATCGAAAACGACATAAGAAATCGCGTAAATATTGACACAGCTTTAACTAAAATTTACAAAACATTTCCTACTCAAAATCTTAAACTGGCTTCTTCATAATCGCATCTTGGTATTCTTTATCAAACCATTAAAACTTTTAAATTATATTCTTTGACATTGTCTATTGTTATTATTATTTGTTACATTCAAAAAGTCCTTTCGATTGCTCTCAACAATGAACTACCACAATGAAGCACTTAAACATCCCTTAGAGCTTTATTAACTCAACGGCCCTTTATCAAACAATCGCAGTACTTCATACCTTTTGAAACCCTTTTAAATGTTTCCATATTGTTCATGTTCCTAATAATTTTTTTTGCTTCTTATTTTCTGTCAAGTCGAATGAATAAAGGGCTCTCGATGAAATAGCTCTTTACTAAGAAGATTACCCTAAGATGGAAAATGTATAGGTAGGTTTGTTTTTTCTTTAATTTGGTTTATATATTTTTATTATAAAGAAGAATATTCTAGAAGGTGACTTCTCGAACCCGTTGCTTTGCTTTTGAATAAAAGAAAATAAAATAACTTCTAGGATCTCCATTGGGCTGGGTTGTTTGACTTGTATTTATGTTTCTATGAAGCTATACATTGGCCTACTTTAAAGCTTTTGTACTTTGATAGAATCTCTATCAAAGGAATATATAATATGTATCATCAACGTTGATTGCCCTTTCCCTTTGAAAAATACCTACTCTATAACTCTCTCATGTCAGAGGTTCAATTGTGCAAAAAAGGTCATCTTAATGTTGTTGCTCCTTGGATAGCATCACCTACATCTCCTATGCAATCTACACTACACTGGGTATATGTTTTTTTATTTTCGTTACGAGGGAAAAAGTTTTCCCATTTGAGAGTTCTTTGTTTAAAAAAACATTTAAATATTTTAACTGAGGACATTTTTAATGAGGAAGTGCATGTGAAATGTATGCCAACTCCACCTTCTCACTGATGATGTTGCAATGTGACGCATGTCAGACTCGTATATGTTATGTAGGTAATGTAGTAGGTATCGCCCACCCATCATTAATTTACTCCTTATTTTCCTGGAACTGGATGGCACACTTTAGAAAACCGGTCTTAATAGTAGTAGGACAGGACAGGACAGGAAAGACAAACTTGCTCTATAAAAGGAGAAGTATTGGTTTTATGTCAATGATCATGGAGATGTTTAAAATTGGTTTTGTCAAACCGTCCGTCCAACTGTGCGTCAGATAGACGGACATTTTTCTGGGATTTGAATTTTTCTAGCCGCTGTACAACGATTTCAATTTTTTTTTTTAAATTTCCTCGGAAACAGCTTTAACGATTTTGATTAAATTTCCTTTTGTAGAGTTTAACACAGCGTAGTACGCTTTTATACTGATAGCGTGGTACGCTTTAATTACCAAAAGTAGCTTAAACTCTACAGTTTACCTACATAGGTAGGTATATGTAATTTTTAAAGAAATTGTAATGCATATAATACTATAATAAGGTTTTCGGTTTTTTTGAAAAAGAAAATTGCCTAATTTTTGAGTTATTCCCGTATGTTTTTAATGCCGTAACCTTATTTGATATTTTTTATTTCAATTGGTACTTATTTATAGTTTTAACCACATTACATTTAAAAATTTGGTTTTAATTGTTCCCCAATGACTAAGTCACTCGAAGTACCCCAGCATGTAACATGCAATAAGTTACATATTGGTAAGTCTACTATAACTCTGAAGAGAAAGCTTTCAGCCTCTCGAATTATTATAAGTTATGTTTTGAGACTGAATTTCTTTTAACTGATTGACTATGTCTGTATCATTATCTAGACGTAAAAAAAATAAAAAAAAAAAAATATTTTCCAAACAAAAATACAAAATTTTTCGTGGTATAAAATATTTTTGGCACGCAACCTCATAAAATGGATTGGCCAGCACTGGCTGGTCCAATGTTTGATGCATTTGAGACAAAAACAAAACTTTTCGTATGTAAGATTATTGGATGCTGATGGGTTTCTCGTTAGTCGTTGCGGTTTTTTGAAAGTAGGGTAAAACTGAAACAAAACAATAAAAGGTGAATTAAAAATTCACAAGATAAAATGCGCTCTCCCTATCCTCGTTGTAACAGTACTGTGTGATAAAATAATAATAGCTTTATTTACACAAAATTTTGATTAGATTGTTAAAGGTTAGTTGTTACGGTCTATGACAGATCTTAAATGGGCACAAGGTAACAAATTACCGAATATTAGTGTACAAATCATTACTATCATCCTGATGATCAAAAAACCAATAATTCAACGAATCCATTGTAGTCCAGTCATTGAAGGAAAAAATATGCCTTCCACCCCCCGTTGTTAAATTGACTCTAAACAGAAACAAATTATGAAAAAACAACGGTTACTCTTTACAATGTTATGCTATACCTTTTTGTAGAGCCCAATTTTTTTCTTTTAGATTGTTTGTAAATAAAGTTGTTTTAGTGAAAATAGGATCTTTGGAGCACCAAAATAAGGGATTGAAGTCGAATTTGAGGAAAGCTTACTTTTGTTATTCAGCCCAATTCTAAATGAAAATTCCCGAGGAAATGTTTCCCCGGAAATAAATTATTTTTCTTCTACAACTTGATTTATGTATATGTCAAATACTGAAAAAAAGCTGTTTGTATTATTCAGAACTCTCATTCCCACTATCGAGGGTAAAAAATTTCAACCGGGGAATTCAGAATCGGAGTATTTTACTCCCGAAAGAATGCGTCTCCGGGGGATTTTTTTCCCGGGGAATATTTAGAATTGGGTTGATTTAAAATTTTCTAAAAAATTAGAAGACATTTTGAGATCTGGTTTTTAGTATTTGACTAAAAATTTATAGGAGCATTGAATACTTAACACAAAAATACAACTTATTACGTACAATTTTTAACAAAATCAGTCTGAACACTTTTTCTTCCATTTTTTTGTTTTAATTATAAGTTTGCAAATTTATTTAAGTGTTGAACTCAATTTTGACTAAAAGCAGAGTTTAAACTTACACTGTGAATTTGGTTATTAGTGATCTAAAAAAAAAAATTGAAACTTCTTTTGAAAATCCAAGAAAATATTTTTTGCAAAAAGAAAAAGAATTGAAAATTGTGTACTAATTTCTTAAGTACTTAATTATTGTACTTAAATATGGTAATACTTCAACATAAAATTGTTTTAAATTTGCGCCATTGTTATCTAAATAAATGCAAAAAAAAAAAAAACACGTTATCCACTCATCACATCCTTACATTTATTAGGTAATGGCTATACTAAATATATTGAACAAACATCATAGGGAATTTGAGTGAATTATTATGAAAAAATCTGACTTTATTTTGCTTATCTGTTAGCCTCTACATTTAGTAGCCGTGGCGTGATGGTTAGTGCGATGGACTGTCATGCCGGAGGTCTAAGGTTCGATCCCCGCAGCCTCGCCACCTATATATTTAAAAGAAAAAATCGGCTACTGCCTCTTGCGAGGAATTGACAAATCCTCCAAGAGTATCTCCTGTCACAGAAAAGTGCCGCTCTTTAGCCGTTCGGATTCGGCAATAAACTGTAGGTCCCCTTCATTCCTGCAGACACGCACACAGGAATGGTTGACAGTTGTAAGCCACTAGGCCCTAGATCTTCATGAGCTGTTGTGCCATCAAATTTATTTATTTTATTAGCTTTTACATAAAAGTACATTTTTTCTCCTCGAAGAATAAGTTTTCTATGTAGGTCTGCCAATCAAATTCAAAATTTCTTTTATTTGCAAAAGATTCAATTTTTTTTTTTGCAATTTGTTGTACATTCCAAAAATTTTTTCACATCACTGTACTGCATACATTTATAAGTATGTAGGTAGTGCCCGAACTCCGAGTTGTTTCTTTCTAAGTATTTATGTATCTGTGTTGGAATGTGGATGCATTTAATTTATATTACCTCGCATTGCTATGTTTTAAATGTGTCGTAATGGCTGTTTATTGAAGGTATGTTGTTGGTGTCCAGTTAGTTGAAGCTTAACTTCTATACTATACCCTATAGTCATACGGCTCAAAGATCCCTATGGGTTGAAATTTAATCAAATGAAAATAAATTTTCCCTTTTATTGAAGTTACAAAATGTTAAGGATACTATAGATCCTTTTGACTTCTTTTCTAAATATAATGAATGTCAAAGGGAATTCATCTGTTGGCATATTTTAATGAAACTTAGAAGAGGTAAACTTATCTAAACAAATAGATTTGCTAGAAATAGAAAGCTAGAATGTGCTTTATAACTTTCGTTATTATACATAGTTAAATGCTAAAACCCGATACAATCGTCATACTCTGCCTGAGTTGCACCAAAGTCGACACACTCGTTCTACCTACCACATACACTATACAGTATACACCCAGGGTACAATAACCTATTAAATAAAATAAATAAATAATTTTTATTTCATGTGCTAAATATCTAAAAGTGATACGAAAAGCAAAACCTTTTTACATATATTATTAAGCATTATTTCATAGATTGTATTCATCGTTTTACTTAATGTTCCGAGCTGCTTTAACATCTGTTTTTTTCATACATAAAAGAAACATCTTAAAATTCCTTGTAATCCTCTCTGGCTCTTAAATATTTGCGCCCCATTCAACCATGAACTGATAAAAAAAACATGTTTTAAGATTTTCAGTTCATTAAATATATTTTCCACTTGATTGAGTTTAAGTTTTATTATTTATTCTACATATTTTCATTGATGTGGAAAATTAAGTGTGATATCGAATAGATCATCAAACTCACCTCATTCAATGAGCATTATATTCATTACCATCGGCTCAAATATACCTAATAATAATAATAATCCTCCCAAACAAAAAGCAACACACATTTCAAAATCACTTCTTGTTAATTCATTTCATATTGCTTATCGTCCTCGAAAATTCAATTTCACACTCAGATACACAATATTCAAAATTTCACACTGATAAAATATTTCTCACAAAAATCTTCCTTGTACAATAATAATGTACTACATTTTTTAGTCGCAAGTGGTTCTTGTGAATATAATCTTTCGCACTTGAACGAGAACAATTTTATAACAATTCAGATAAAATTTCTGTGAAATCCTTTTCGTTGATTATTATAAAATAAGCTTCTTGAATAATTGAAAATATACCCTCGGGGCTGTTAGAAACAATTAGGTACATAGTTCGTTATTGTATCTTTTTATAATGTTTTACTCTCTGGCAATGGTCTGGTTGTTGGTTTGATGGTTTCTGAGATGGTTGTGAACAATTATTGTGAAGTGATTCTTGGGATTCGCATTATTAAAAACTGACAAAATGTAATATAAAAGGATCGAGGTTTTTAATATCGGTAAAATAGAAAGTTCATACTTCTTACCTACTTTTCATAATGAACTTTGAAATATGTAATAGTTTCAAGAAAAGTATTTAAATCGAAATAAGTTTCAAGTTGTAACTGCAGGCAAAGCTCTCATGATTTTAAAAGCAACTTTGCATTTTGATTTTTCTCTTTGAATTAAGAGGCAAAATTAATTAACTGGTTCATGATATTTCATGATATTATGTACATAGGTACTAGTTCATTTTTAAAGTTAATCGTGTAATTAATGACGGCTCCGGGATGTTAGCAATTCATTTGTGAGATTACCAAAAAAATGTAGGTATGCTATCTAAAAGGTTACTAATTGGTCAAAAAAGGTTATTTGGTTTCAGTCACAGATTATTATTTTATGAATTTATAAATATTTTCCCAAGGTCACACAATGGAGGATATTAGCACCTCATTTGTGGGATATTCGAAGAATTAGTACATATGTCATCTAAAATGTCAGAAATTAGTCACAAAATGTCATTTGGCTTTAGTTGGTCAGTAATAGGTGGTTTTTTTTGCATTTTTTAAGATTTGTATCAAGGTTACTTATAAGTGGATGATAACATCTCGTTTGTGGGACATTCGCAATTTTAACATGCAATCTAAAAGGTCAGTTGGGTTCAGTGATTGTTCAACCACATGCGATTTTTTATGGGTTTTTAAAGATCCTTTTGAAGCAGAGGATTATGTTAGCTAGCTCAATTGTGGGATAATTGAAAAATGTATATGTCATATAAAAGGTCAGTACTTGGTCCACAAAACATGAGTTGGTTTTATGTATGTATAATTGGTCAGCCATTAGGCGATTTTTAATGGACATTTAAATTTTAGTCAGGGTTGCCAAGTTTGTGGGCTATTCGAACCCAATATGCCATCTAAAAGATTACTAATTGATCACAAAACGTCACTATTGGTTTCAGTACACTATCGGCTGTATAGGCGATATTTTACAATTTTTTAAAGATTTTTTCAATATCACCATTAAGGGATATTAGCATCTAATTTGTGGGACATTCAAGGGACTGACAAAAGGTCAGTTGGTTTCTGCAAGCGATCAATCATGGACGATTTTTCATGATTTTTTAAAGATTTTTTTTTTCAATGTGTATAGCACATAATTTGTGGGTCATTCGCAAAATTCATATGCCTCTGAAAAGTCATTACTTGGTCACAAATAGGTAGTTGTTCATTGGAGATTTATTTGTATTTTAAAAGTTTTTTACAAGTTCAGCCATAAGAAGATTTAAGGAACGTATTTGTGGGATATTCGCAAAATTAGCATGTAATCTGAAAGCACATTATTTGGTCACAAAAGTTCAGTTGGTAAGTACCTAATTTGTCAGTCATAGGCGAATTGGTCAGAAAAAGGTCAATTGGTTTCAGTTATTGCTCAGCCATATAGAAATGTTTAATGACTTTTTTAAGTGCTTTCAACGTCATAGAGATTGTTAGAATCTCATATGAATATGGGATATTCGAAAAAAGTATGACATCTGAAAGGTTAGGTACTGATCGTTTATAAAATCAAATGTTTCAGTAATCGATTTTGGGTGACCAATATCTGAAATTTTTTTTTTTTTTTTTTATTTTTTTATTTCTTTTTTTGAATATCCCATAAATAAGGTGCTGATCTCTTCATCCACGAAATTATCTATAAAAATTCATGAAAAATTACCTTTTAGTGACCAATTACTGAAACTGAAAGGCTTTTTGTGAACATTTACTTACCTTTCAGATTGTGTAGGTACTATTTTTCGAATATCCCACAAATTCGAATATCCAACAATTTTTACAATCTCAAAAACCCTTAAAAAAAATTACAAAAAATCACCTATTGCTAAAAAATATCTGAAACTACTTTTACTTAAATAAGCTGACTAATTTCTGAAACAAACTTAACTTTTATGTCCATTAATTGACTTTTCATTTTTGAATATCCCACAATATCTACGACAGATATTTGTCAAAATTTAAAAACTTTAAAATAATGGAAAGTCCGTCAAAAAGTGCTTCGAATATTCTCTCTTTTGGTTTGTTCTCTAACTCTTCATAAATAATGACAATAACAACTATAGAAACTACATATCTTGCCACAGCAAAACAAAAAAAAATCCATATAACCAAAAATTATATTGCTTCATAAAACTTTATGGATTAGAAGTGAACTTTTATCAAGACACTTTTCCACACAATCTTATTCAGTTAAATTCCAGTTTATCTTATGTACGTAGGAATAACTTTCACTCCTTTACCAGATAGGTACTGTGCGAGTAAAATAGGAACCCAGGTGTTGTTAAGTGTCACATTTATTGAAGCAAAGAAGACATCTACTTAAGTCTCTGCATCGCTTAAGGGGTTGGCAAGGTAATGGCAACAATAATGATACAAACGAACGACGACCAGGATTACTTACGTATGTATGTATTTATTGTGAGAATACCTGCGGTACCTACAAATATCAGAGCTGATGTTGAAGACAAAAAGGTGTATGGTTTTTGAAAATCCCATTCGTGATCCTCCTTGCACAATGTTTCCTAGTTGTAGTGCCGGTTCAGATTCCATACCACAGATAAAGCCGATTACAATGTGAATTTCATTCAAGTAAGTCCCTGTAGGATTTTCCTTTGGTATTTTCATATTCGCGCTGCTATAATATGCTTTACAAAATAGTTGCCAGACTGGAATTTTAGTATTTTATGTATAGAAATGCATTCATCTGCAGTAAATTTAATTTAATGTTAAGGTTTTGGTTTTAGGAGGAGATTTAAAATGTTGAAGGAGCTGTGACTTAAAAAAACTTCGTTGAAAAACCCCCTTATGGCAGCCATCTTGGAAAAGGGGATTTGAATTGAATTAAATTTTTGTGATTAAATTTTTCGCGATATCTCGGGTACCATTATTCTATGGTTCTAAAGATATCACAAAGAAATTTTCAGACCCCATCCTGAAAGATGGCGGCCAAATAGGGTCCTAAAAGCAGTTTTATGTATGACGCCTAGCCTATAGCACACATTTAAAAAAAATACCTTGTCCCGACCAAAACTCAGGTCGGAATTCGCCTTAAGGAAAGCAACTTCAGTTGCTCCGTGTTCCCGGCAGTTCATTTTTACCAGTGTCGTCTGCTATCTCAGACTGTTATTAATTTATGTCTGGCTATCCCAGACTGTAATTAAGTGACGTCTGCTATCTGTAATTGATTGGCATCTGCTATCTCAGACTGTAATTTAGTGACTTCTGCTATCTCAGACTGTAATTAAGTGACTTCATGGTATCTCAGACTGTAATTCAGTGAATTCTGCTATGTCTGACTGACACTTAGTGGCTTCCGATATCTGTTTTGATATTTTAGATTTTCATTGGATTTAAAGATCATAAAAATGTAGATTTTGTAAATTCCTATTCCACAGCGCAATGGTTTTTGCGTTGAGGTCTGCAATCAAACCCCAAATTATGCCATCTAAGGAAAATGTTATTTTTCTATTTCATTGTGACTTACCTTTGCGTTGGAAGTGATGAACCCCCCAAAGAGTATGTCTGACTCTTTCATGATAGAGTGCCTCTCGCGTCTTTGTCGCTCCTATTTGACAGAAAATTTGTAGATTCCCTTCATTTTTGTCGGCCAAAAACACCCACACAAGAATGGTTGAGAATGTCAGTCATTAGGCTCTGGTTTTGCACGAGCTGTCACGTTACTAATTTATTTTAAGTTTTTTTTTTTCTAACAATTTATGTGCTGACTTGAAACTCATTGGTTTGGCAACATTGTAAAATTGTCCAACGGGTTGTTATGGCGTAATGTCAAACCATACATATCACCTTAATTGCTTGCAACCGTTAGAGGCACATAAGAGATACATTCGCATACATGCCACAGAAAAACCCTCTTTTCGAGTGTAAGAGCTGGCGTATAAAGAAGGATATGCAGCTCCAATAGCGTACCAAAACCTAGTGTCATGAATTATTTTCCAGTTTCCGGGTAAAATTCATTTCGTTTCAAATGCTTCGTTCTCTGATGCTGAATTTTGTTCCTCCATAGAACTATACTTCAGTTGAACTAAAATGAAAATCTTTCGAAATCCCCTGGGGAGGCTGTTTCAGCGATGCGGATACAATATTTGAGTATCTATGTATGTTTTTTTTTTTTTGTCATACTTACTTCCGGGATTGAGTGTATACCTATTTGTGTTGGCAATGAGTTTTGTTTCATATGGATGTATGCGTATGAGTTGAGATGGATGCCAGAACACACCGCATTGAAATTTATTTCCTGATGCTAACAGTTGAAAATATCAATGTAAATATAAACGTTATACGTGGCATTGATTATTCACGATAGGTATGTTACGTATACGCCCGAGTGTTTTGCATGATTGCAAATGCAAGAATATATTTACTTGACTTAGAAAATAGTTTATAGCCTCGGTGTTTATTGAAAAAAAAAAAATTAAGTTTGATGTTTTGGGACAGTTTAAAGGCATTTTTAAAGTTATTCAGGGAATACAGGGGTTCTCTGCAACACAATACTGCAATTATATACTTTTATCTAATACAAGTGCGAATTCATAAAAGTTTAGGGAATACATTTCTTAAACAAAAACCCAAAACAACCAACATATTCGGCTGATACCTCTTTTAGTGAAATAGATGCTGCTGATGCGAAACGGAAAATCACAAACAAAAATGACATAACGAAATCACAAACGAAAAATTTCGTTCTGCTTTTCGTTTTGCGGTACGCTGTTCGATGAGCGAACTTGGTAATTGTAGCAGATTATTTGGAGAGATCTCCCCTCTTTTTCGCACAGAATCAATTGCCGGTACTAATAATTGTGTGTGGAAAAGTGACATTTGATCTCTATTCGTGTTTGTATTTGTTTCTTTCATCACAAGATGGCCTTCTGTGATTTTTATGGAACGTTTGTGTTTGTTTTTTGTTTTTGCAAACGGTGTCATTTCAAGAGGTAATTTTTCGTTGTGGGTTTCGTAAGCATTTCGTTGTTATGTTGGAGGCCAAAGAAAAATTTCGTTCCGCATCAGCATTACACTAAGCTTAAGAAAATAGAAGTCTATTGCGAAGTGGTTAGTGCGTAGGATTGTCATGCCAAAAGTCTGGAAATCGAATCCCAGCCTCTCCGAACTAAAACCAGATTTTTTTTGTTCAGCTCTTTATCGGTTCTTTAATGGAATGGAAGACACCGTCAATTTTGAATATGAGAATTATTTTTATTTAAAAAATAAGCGGGTCAAGTTTAAAAAAAAATCGATGAATCCGTTTTTGAAACATTTTTTTTTTTAATTTTGTAGGTATGATAGGCAGGTATTGAAACTTTTAAAAACATTTTAAAAAAGTGAACATTTTAAAAAAGTGAAAAAATGGTTCTAGTGCCAAATAATCACTTTTCAAATTTTTTTTTTACCAAAAGGGAGCCTATATACCTAAAACTTTCTCTGAGAAAAAATAAATTATGTTTTCTAAAAATGCTGAAAAATAGGTTCCTAAAAAAATGAAAAAATTTAACTGGATCGCACAAACTTGCTCTTATGGTTAACATTGCTTAAAAATTTAAAGATTGTATAAGTACATAATACATATGTAGTAAATACATTCAAAAAAAAATATTTTTCAAAACGAAAACTAGTTTTTTTAATTTCACTCTAAAAAGAACCCCCTGAATAAAAAATTTCATTAAAATCGGTAAAGCCGTTAACGAGAAAGTCGAAAATAGATAAAAAAAAAAAAACATTTATATTGCCAAGAACCGTCAGCAACTGTTTTTGGATTTTTTTTTCACAAAAATGCAGACCATAGGGTAAAGTCGGGTGATATGGCACCCTTTCAAGTCTCCCACTTAATGACTTCTTTTCGAAACAAAAATAATAAAATATCATTCAGAACTACGTAAGCTCTTAATGTATCCATTCAGAATTGCGGCCGCCCTTAGAAGTATTTATTTAAAACCGAATGAAAAAAAAATTATGAATATTTGAAGCAAAAAGTTTTTTTGTGTGTCACTGAAATACGTGTAGCTACGAAAGTATTATTTGACGCCAGGTGTTCATATGAGCAAAAAAAGAACAGTTAACCGTGAATTCTTTTATCTGTTTATTGAAATAAATAACGTGTTTATTCGTGTTATTTGGAAAAGCAGAAGTAATGTCAAAAGGGGGATATGGCACTTCGCAATCCCGGAATATATTGCAAAGGTGCTATTTCCCCCGCTCCTACTTTTGTACCAAATTTTCACTGGAAAGGTGCTTAGAAAACCAATATATCTCAAAAAGAGTACCAACGATGGCTATGACGTCAGAACTTATAGGAATAAATCATCTCCTTCTATGACGAATCAGATGGACCTGAAGATTTCAGGGAGGAAATTTGTGCTATTGCGAGAATAATGCTGTGACAATAAAACCGGATGAGTGGTTTATGAGCATAATAGCCACTGTCACGATTCATGCACATCTCATTCGACAATACCTATTTACAACAAATATGGCCAGAACAACTATAAAAAACAAAAGTGCCATATCTCCTGCAGCAGGTACCATATTACCCTCCATTTTTTTGTATCGCTTTTTTTCGATGTTTTTTGTTTTTGCAAAAATATATATGAAATAACCTATGAATTTAACTTATGTTCCTGCTTTTTGTTAAAGAATTGGTTAAAGATAAAATTATTTTTGTTTAAAATAAAAATCTTTTTTATTTTTCAAATAATAAAGAAAAACAAAATTTGGGTGCCATATCCCCCGACTTTACCCTACCTGCAAACAATTTAATAAAAATCGTTAGAGCTGCTTTTAAGATAAATAACATTTTTCAAAACGGTTGTATGCAATGTACCGTTGTTTTTGGAGCTAAAGATAAAAATTTACATTTACCCTCCATATAACCTAAAGTTCCGTAAGTTCCAAGTTTGAAGAAAATCGCCTTGATAGTTTATAAACTTAAGGTGAATAGGTCGACGTACATAGATATACAGACAGACAGAATCAATTTTGTCGTGTTTTTCTATCATCGTATTGCCAAGTTTGATAAAGATAAAAATCTCGAGTTTGATTTTCGTATTCAATACATAACTAAACTAACTTATACTAATCCCAAACGTGTAGGTACTTACTATTAAATACATTATGGGTTCGCTTGCTTTAGGAATTTCCAACGTTCCACGTCTACTGGGACGTGTATCAAATTGATATTGAAGTAAAACTATAAAAATGTCAGTAGTTATTGGCTTAATTCCTCCTATTTTTCCCATTCATCATTACGTTCGTAGCCCCCTAAAAGAATGCTATAAAAATCTCCAGTAACACGTACCGACTAATAAATTCTTTAATCGAATTTCAAGTTGAAATTCATTCCTTATTCTCACAGAAGACTTCGTTATGCAGATTGTTTAAATCAAATATAGGTTAAATCAATTTGTAATTTAGCAAATGTTGATAAACATATTTCTATCAAATTCATCAATCATTCCAACTTTGCCTATCATAATATTGATCTCTCTATAATTAACACACTGTATTACTTGGAAATCAAATTTCTCAGCTAAATTCTTGTTCATTATTTATTCCTTCTTACAATTTATTAATCTTTAATTTCGGATAGCGACTCTTCCCCAAATTGATTTCATCAAGTGAAATAAATTGAGGTAGCATATGTGTGCTATGCTATATTGCTACTGAAGTACACATAATATATTATCAAGTTATAACAAAAACTCTTACATAATTGATTTGAAGTTGCAAGACATTTGCAATTACCTCCGGTACGAAAATGTCATAATTTCGATGTTAATTTGATTGAACTAATTTCATAGTCATAAGGATATCCTGTCACCCAAACTTACATCCTGAATATGCATAGGTACATACTATATCTAACTTAGCTCTTTCATGGAAACATTTCAAAAACAGTCAGCTCACACTCTAAACTACTTACCTACATATAAAGCAGCTGCAGCACTGTAATTGAAAGTCTTTCCTGTCACATATTGCCTTATTCAACTCGCATATTTGTGTGTGTGGAAGTATGTATAGTACCTAACCTAACCTAAATTGAACTCAAAGTCAGAATAAACCGTTTTTAAAGTGTACACATAAAGCTACCTCAAACTCTTGTAATTGCTAGATGCTAGGTGAGCGAGTGACTTGTCATTCCTTAGGGTATGTCTGTGACTTAATCATCTCTTGAGAATTATAAAAAACATTCATTTGTTTCATTTGATAGACGGTAAATATTTTGCGGCATCTCTACTTCAAGCATTCAAATATTTGACCGAGTTATTGAGGCTACACATGTTAAAAATGAAAAAAAAAAAAAATTGTGTCAAGAGACATGCTGTAAGTTATTTTTACTCCCTCAGGATACATATTTATTTTCAAACTAGGTTGACAATATGATAGCACTATACAAGGTAAAAACGCAACGTAGTTTCTCAACCGCATGCGTCCAATTCATGAAAAGACAGATAAGAAAGAGTAAACTGTCGAAATTCTGAAGGCGAGAGTATGAATCCGGGAGTCATTTCCAACCAATATAAGCATGGCTTAACTTTGTTTGTGCTTTAAAAATTTTCACACAGTAAATTTACCAATTTCAACTATTTTTCTGTATCGATACTATGAAAAATTATTCATTTACCATCCGTCTATCGTAAATAAAGAGAAGAAATCGGATTTTTCCTAGTTTTGTTTCGTAGCCGTCGCATTCATGTACACACACACTCCCTCTGCTACGGAATTATGCTAAGAAATGCAGAATTATTGCGTTCAAACATACAAAAACGTCTCTCTTACACTCCGGTTCGATCGATTAGCCTCACATTTTATGTGTGTCCTTATTTATTTCAAAATATAAAATTAAACGCCTAATCGATTGAACCGGATTGTAAGACTGACGTATTTGTATTTGACAGCCATAGTTGTTTTTTTAACCAAAATTTTATAATCCTTGATGCTGGCTTTTGGTCGTTAATCAAAACGTTACTAGAAGAATTGGTCGCAATCCATAATAAAATTGAAAAAAATTACGTGGTTTTGAAAATGGCATAATAAAAGATGTCACTATAGTTATGAAAATAGAATTAAAATTTTAAAAAAAAAAACCTTCTATTTTGTATTTGTTTTCAAACTATGTATGTCTGATTGGGTTTAGATTGTAAGGTTTACAAGGTAAGGCGCGCACTGAAATGGGGACGAAGTAGACTGGTAGTAGAGTGGCGAGCGGCAGTGGAGGTGTGAACTAATGGCTTGGCGATGAAGTGGCGGCGAAGTGTTATGAAAGTGATTCAACGCGCACTGCAATGGCAAACTACATGTGGTGTCACCGATTCATCAGTTAGGCGCCAACAGTTATAGCCTTCATTGAAAATCATCATTGTAACACAAATCAGTGAAATGGTGGAATTATTTTTGACAAGTCGGTTATAGCAATCATTGAAACTTGGGTGTGATTGAAAACATCTCTGATTAATGATGGTGCACTTCCCACATGAAAAATAAATTTTTAGGTTAGAGTTGATCATTGAATTTTTTTTGACGTCTATGTACTTTTTCTCGTTCCAACTTTGTGGTGAGAAAGAGATGGGCAAGTGAGGCAGGATTTTATAATTTTTTTTAAAAATGTGTGGATTTTTTTTTGACATTTCCTTTTTTGACATTTGTTTTCTCAGTATTTAGTTTTTTCAATTGGAAAACTTTTTATTTAGTGAATTATCAATTTTGTGATTGAAAAAGTTCTAATTAATTCTCCGACGAGCAGGAATTTTGTTTTGTTTTAATGACTGCTGAACGTCAGAGTGAATCGGTTGTGTTCACATTGCTGACTTATGTATGTCAAAAAAAAAATCGTAAAATTGAGTCCAGTGTGAACACACCCTCAATGAAAGCTATAACTGATGCCTTACAATGTGAATTTATTTTGACATTTTAAAATATTCGAAAGGACCTACTTAAGTTAATAAGCACAAGCATCTTCTACAGTAAAAAAGTCCACTTCGTCGCCATTCGCTTGCCACTTGAAATGAAATGAAAAATGTTCGAGACAAGTGGCACAAGACTGGAACCAAACAATCTGCAAAATATCACGCCACCGCTACTTCAAGGCTGTTTCACAATGCGACGAGTAAACGAGACGTCAGCGTGACGAGATCTCTTCGCAGAATCTCTCTCTTAAAAGAGAATTTTAAACAGTGAAATAATACATAATCAAGCATTTCTCGTCGTCTCGTCACGTCATAAAGTTCAAGAAATTAAAAAAAAGACGCAACGTGACGACGAGAAATACTTTATTATGTATTATTTCGTTGTTTGAAACTCGTTTTAAAGAGAGAACAACTGTGAAGAGATCTCGTCACGCTGACGTCTGGTTTTCTCGTCGCATTGTGGAACAGCCTTCACTTTGATGAGCGCATCCTCAATCCTCATTTGTTAAGACAGGTTTTTGCAATGCCATACCTGCCACTTAGTCACCAGGCAACTACCATTCCACTCTGTCGCCACTTCGGTGCGCGCCTTGCCTATGGCTATAGCTTTGAATAGTTTTATACATTTTTAGAAACGAGAAGTAAACACCAGGGGGGTGGGGGGTCATTCCGTAAAACGAAAACGATCGAACGATATCGTTTTGATGATTGCTGTTCCTATTTTTCTTCACAGATACATATGATAGAGAGGAGTATTGTAGAAACGATATCGTTCGATCGTTTCAATTTTACAGAATGACGTCTATGGCACTTTTCTATGACAATTCCTCGCAAGAGGCAGTAGCCCCGAAAATTTTTTTTTTTAGGTGACAGACCTCTGGCGTGACAGTCCAACGCACCAACATTACACCACAGGCTACTACCGTAAACGTCATTTTTATATGTAACAAATAGTTTTAAAAATAAAAATAGTTAAATTTTTTCAAGCAGATGACAAATAATATTTAATAATTCCTTATATATCGCCACAACTATTATTATTCTTATTTCGTAAACCGCAATGGTATAATAATAAAAAAAAGTAAAAATTGTGTGGGTGGAAAATTGTATTTATATTTGCGATAATGTTGTGTCGGGTCATATCCATATCCTTATCTCTATCCTTTCTTCTCTTTTTCATAACCTCTATGGAGTATAAAAATAAAATGCTTGAGGATATCGTCAGAGTACTCAGAGTCAAACGATTGCATCAACGAGTATTTCTTTTTTTTTTTTTTCTTGTTGCAGTTTTATAGTGCGATTGAGTGTGAAAGGGGTTCACACATTGCCAACATGTTCTTTGCATTTAAGCAGCTGTTTTTGACAGCTCTTTAAAGTTTTCATAGAAGTTTTAAAACTGCTGCTGGTAAAATTGAGTATATTTTTTTTTATAGCTTTTTAATGTCAGCAAAGTGTCGAGATATGAATTTTAACCAATTTTGTGAGAAGTTTTATTTTTTGTTTTTGCACACACACCTTCACCTACAGTATGAAAATATGTGGTAGCAGTGACAATTTGAAGGATTTTTTTACTATACTAGTCTTGTTTTTTTTTTTTTTAATATAAGTTTTTGTTTTAGAAGTTAGAATATGAGCTGATGTGACAGGTATTGGTATTGGTATTCGGTATATATAAACATTTTGTTGCTACGTTCTATTTTGTATGAGTTTTGACACCATATTTATAAACATAGTATATACATATACTCGCATGCATTTTCACTGAATATATTATTTGGCATTGGCAGTCGTGAATTAAAGACTTGGCACATGCGGAAGATAGAAAATGTGTGATGTCAAACCATACAAAATTAATGAAAAACCAGATAAATTATGAAAATGTGAAAAAGTCTAATAAGAGTGTTTTAGGTTTGTGAGGCAAGAAAACAGTTAGACATTTCTGAAATTGTAATCTTTTCGTTAGCCCAAAAAATAAATAAAACTTTTAAAAGCATTTGAAAATTTTGTTATGGTTTTCAATAAAATTGTACAAAAATAAAGCAATAAACCTAAACCCCCTCCCCCGTCATACTCTTTTATCTTCGTTTTTACCAAAAATACAAGAATATTCGATTTTACAATTTTTTAGAGTCATAAAGTATAAATTATGAAATAAACAATATTTGAATCCCCTCCCCCCGCGGTTGATTCCACCATTTGGATAATTTTTACTTTCTCTATAGGGCATATTGGTGTATAAACAAAATTTAGAGATCTGGATCTCTGCATTAAATATTGCAAACAAAAATTTAGAATTTTGAAAAAATCAGTTTAGCATTTTTTGTCAACATTTTTAGTTTAAAAATTAATTTCTCAAAAATTTTGTACAAACAAAATTAAAATGGAGGATTTTTGATATATATAGAACCCTTCCCCCCCCCTCCCATACGATTTTTTTCTTGTCTCGACTCAACCTAAACGCTCCAGCTTTTTGTCACACCTTAGGTGAATCATCCTGTATAAAGGGTTGCTTAATAAGAGTGCACTATTTAAATTGTTTCATTTTATTTTTGTGTAAATTGCATCTCTGAAATTTGACAGCTGCCACCTGTGGTTGTACCCATTATTAAAAATGAAGGGGGGGGGGCTACGCAAGAGACGAACACGTTATCATTGTAAAAACCCATCACGAAAATGGGGGAAAATTACGCTGAGACTGCATGAGTGACTGTAAATGAAATTCGTTACTGAAATACTGAAACATAATAACGGAGTTCTTGTGGCCTCAACTGTATGGCCGGCATATGGATCTAGACGACATGTCAACTAGCCACCAACATAGCTATCATGTGATTTAACGCCGTGTGATTTCAAGATATCTTTGGGTTTTCTTAAAATTTCGATTCAAGGTCGAGATCTTACGCGTCATCATCGATTACATACCGCCACATCTCTTTCAAAAAATCATGGAAAATTTTATAAAAAAAGCAATGGCCTGTCATCAGAGACATTAAAGCCAGATTATTCATTTCCCATTTATTGAATACATTTTGTTCATTTAATATTTTTGGTAACATCATAACTCTCTCAAACGATCATATAAACATTTTCAATGTTAATAAAATAGTGTAGTCTTATTGGGACACCTTTCATTTTAGGAAACGGGGAGGAGAAGACCACCCCTACAATTCGATTTTTTCTTACTTCAACCCAACGTGAAAAATTTACTGCCTGAACAGAATAGAATGCTAGCAACTGGAGCCACAGCTGCAACTGGTAGAGCTGTCAAAAAGTGTCGTACGTTATTTTTTTACGTGCCTACTATACAGCTGTACCTACAGCTTTGAAAGTATTTTGAAGTAAAAGAAAACAATATTCTTGTGTACAAGCTCAGAATTCACATTTCTTATTTCCAATATTTTTCCTTTTAAAATAATAATTTTTTTTTTCGTAACATTTTCTTTCTTCATACAATTTGAAACTTCAAAAGTGCTGCACGTGAAAAGTTTAAAGTGGGCGAACTCTTCCGGCTCCGGCTGCAGCTGCAGCTCCGAATGCGACTACGTTGCATTGTGTTCTCAACATTGAATTTGTATGTATTCAATATTTTGACAGCAATTCAGCTGCGGCTCTAAATGCAGCTCCGTCTGCATTCTGTTCAGGCAGTAAGCGTGTAACCCTTGTTGGTGGCAGGAGCTTTGCTTAGTTTTCTGTTTCCTTTAATGGAATGAAAATTATGTTAAAATAGTTAAATCAAAACTCAAAGTGGTTGAAAATGTAGTAAAGCTAATCTTGCAGTAGGAGTTCATTTCACAAAGATTTTTGTTTTTTTTTGTAAAAAAAAACAACCTATTTAAGTTAATTAGACTTAAATGTAAAATATTATCTTTCACTTGACGAAAATCACATTTAACGTCAGTTGCATTGTTAATTAATGGAATGTCCTTCTTCGGTAATGGCTATAAATTGTGGTTTTAATTATACTTTCTCGGAGATGCGTTGTCGTTTGTGGTTCGAAAACATGTTATATCAGACACGTTAATTACGTTTACGACGATTTTATATAGTAAATGAATTTTGATTCATCTTCGAAATATGTTGACCAATGACACACAAAATAATCAATTTAAATAGATTTGAAATTCAGCTAAAATGTTAAATTTTAGGGATACACTGTTTTCTACAATGAAAACCAAAATAAATTATTCTAGATAGAAAGTTGACAAGAGTTTTCTTGTAACATAGGTAAAGTGAGTTAATTGGCTTTAGGTAAATTGTTTCTGATATCATCTATCCGGGATGAAATTGTCTTGTTATCTTTAACAGAATCACACTATTCTCGTGTTGGAGCACATAAAAAACATTGATTGGTCTAGACTTTTGTCTACTTTTTTTTTATTGTGTTTTCGTGTTTTCAAAGTCTATATAATGTAGGTACCTTTGATATACATATGTAATGTAGTGGCAATTTATTTATTTAATTTATTTTGACTTTTTAAATTTGATCTGTCGCCCTTAAAGTCTTTAAATAGGTGATACCTATTATAGGACATCTTTAAGTCCACCTACCGAAGGACGGCTGACCTAAATAGTAGAGGATCCTCGCGACTCAAGTAGTGCAAGTAAGTGAAAGGTGAATTTGGAGACAGCTAGCTAGGGCCCGAGCTGGTTGGAAAAAGCTTGTTAATTGAGGCCTCAATAAGCACTGAACTTTAGTATAACCTTTACCTACATAGTTAGTTAGTATATTATGGGATTTTAAATTCCAGATTTTTTTTTTCATTTTCTGTTAAGAAGTATGAATGTGAGGTTTGGTTAGATTACAAGGAGTTATGATATGGTAAGCACCATCAAAACACTCGGATCTCTCCTTTGTGCTTACCAGAATAAAAGCAAGTTAAGTATAAGAAGAGTTAAGCAAAGGAGCTAGTGGAATATGAAGTGTCTACCTGATCCATATCCAACAACCTAGTTGTTAGCTCTCCTTACTTAAAGTATATGTATGTCTAAAGTTTTGGTTCGGTATAACTGGTGGAAACTCGAAGTTTTTCAGTGAATTTTTTATTTTTTTTTTTGGTACTTTGTTTTTCTCATTTTGTTAATGTTAACAATATAAAAATATTGTTCCTAAAGCCTAGTTTATACATCAATGCGAAGTGAAATCCAAATCGAAATGAAACATCAATAAATCTTGCCTCGAAAGGTTTATAAAGAAAATAAATTTTGTTTTATATTTGGTTTAGGTAAAAGTCCGTTGAACTATATATTCACTTCGAACCAAATTTCTTCCTCCTTGTCGCTTAAATAATTGCATTTAATTTTATCGAATTTTTCACGCCTGGAAAAAAAGCTAATTTTTTGTATGAAAATTTCACTTCGCTTCGATCTATAAACTAGGCTTAACACAAAAATATTAAACTTTATACTACACACTTTTTTCCGCACGAGTTTTTTTTTTTGTGGGAAAATGCGAAGCATTTTATAAAAACTATGATGACTATGAAAAAATGTTAGTATCACAAAAAATCAGGGTTTTGATCTTTGTTAAACTATCCTTCCCATGAAAAAATAAAATAAAATTTGGGGAGAAGACAAACAACTTTAGGGTAAAATGCACTGGACTATATAAACACCAAAACAGATGACAATATATTTTGTTCTGCGGGCATAAGCAACAGATAAGTTTTTTCTCCAGCCCAGAAAATAAGATTAAACAAAAAATAAAAAAATTAATCTACAAGTTCATTATCTAATCTCATTAAATATAGTAATTAAAATAAGCCCCTTAAGCAAATCACTTAATTTATTTCGAGTTAATACTTCTTAAACAATATCTGTCCAACATGAATATATACACATTGAACATGATTTAATATACACCTGCGCTATAATGTAACGTATATAAATATATATCGTATCGATGAATTTTTTATACTGAGGAGAAAAATAAATAAAGCAATTTTAAGGAGCCAATTCAACAAGAAAAAATAAAACTCTTTCAAGGTATATGTTCCTACAAGTAGCCTCTTATCAAAAAAAAAAAAAACAAAAAAAACAAATAGCCCAGGCATGTAACATGAAACCTTCCTCCTACAAGACTCAAGCAATTCTTCCTGTCACAATATTAATTTTTGCTAACAAACACAACATTTTAGAAACGCCTTGGTGATTTGTTAAGTCCACAGTATAGTTGTTATACTTTGTTATAGCAATATTTTGCTTTATTCATATCCTGGCTTAGTATAAATTAATGACCTTATAAGCTAAAAGAAAAATACTATATACATATACAAAAGCTACTGTTGCGCGTTCTTCTTTTCTCATTTTTTGACCATTGACCCTTCAAAAAGTTCTTAGCCTACAGCTTATACGAGTACCTACATACATGTACCTAGTAGGTACAAAGAAACTCATTTATTTAATGACCCATTCATTCCAAGAAAAAATAAAAATCCTCTTTTCATTCAAACAAAACTATTTTACTCTCGAAGGATACATACATATGTACTTGTTATGATTGTGAGAAAATATAAATAGGACATCATGTTATTCCTATTTCATATAACTACACACTTACGTAGATGTGCGTGCAGCACGCAAAAATTCTTATACAAATTCTTCATTTGACATTTTTGTGTAGGTAGTTAACTGGCATTGTGTACAAAAGTTTAAACATAAATTTCATGGGATGTTAATGCTTTAGAAAATTTACAGAAACCGCAAGTCAAAATCAGAGCCAAATAAAACTTTGTATATTATATACTCAATACTTCGTATAATATAGTTGTAAAAAAAAATAACAGTTGTTGGCTCAAACTGCCAAATAAAATTTTATTTTGGAATTTTTGAACAACAACAACAACTTAAAGGCGCTACCACCAATTGTTTACGAATTAATTTTAGGTATCTCAGATCTCATGGTGTGCATGTAGAAAGTTTTTCACAATAAAATTGGATTAAAGCTCAGCACCACTAAAAGGAGACTGATGATAGGGCTTGGCAATCCTTGAAATAGCTATATCTTCAGCCAAAAAAAAAAAAAAAACGAATTAAAATACCTAAAATTAATTCGTAAACAATTGGTGGTAGCACCTTTAAGTTGTTGTTGTTGTTCAAAAATTTAATGAAATTGACGGAATAAAAAATGGTCAAATCTAATGAACTAAAATTCTAGTATGAATAATACAATAAATAATAATAATAAATTTTATTTATATTTTTTCAGTTCCTGTTTTGTTAAACTTGTCAAATAGCCGGGCGTGCCGTTAATAACATTTGTTTTCTGAATACGAAAATGTACCCCGCCTACTAAATTCCTCCATTCTACATAACATTAGCAATTGATACAACTTGTGTAGTGTATCGATACAGAAGCGAGGGTCTATACAGGGTCTATTACCAAAAATAGGTTTTATTTATAATGTTGTTATTTTGACAATCTTATCTTTACTATTTTTCTACTTGATAATTATTTCAAATTCGTACTGATTTTTTGTATTCCGAATAGACTCTCGAAATAAGAGCAATAGTGTGCAAATTATTATTTTTTTTTTTTTTTCAATTTTAACAGAATTTTAAATTTAACTAATAAATGCTGATAAAAAAGTACGTATACGCCACAGTGACTCCGTTAATGCTTATTTTGTATTATTTATTTTAAAGGGTTTGTAAAGTTATACATTCATAGGTACTAAAAACAGGCAAAGATCTATAAAAAAGGATCTTTTTACCTTTCTCTCTTCTTATATCCGCATGTAATAGGTTACGAATGTCCAAAAAAATGAAAATATACAAATTTAGCAGTTTTTAACACGTTTGGTTACATAACATTTAGTTATTTCCTTCTTCATTTGATGGTAAATCCATCAGTCAATCCTAGAAGTAGGTACACATTTTTTTTTATTAGTCAGCCCTATTCTGCTTAACGCCGCCGCCGCGCCGGGGGGAATTATTACTCGAAAATCGTCAGTTTGTATTCTACTAGACTCTCGAAGGGAAACATTCCCCGTCGGTAACTTAGTTTGCCATTTTCATAAACGAGCGAATCGATCAGCTCTATACAAAAGTATCGCATTTTTCATATTAAGAACCACAGTTTTTGACAAAAAAATGTATTTAAAATTTTTATATTTTTATTTTAATTAACGTTGAACACAACTATTTTTGCAAGCCATCCAGAACCTATCTTGGACGCCTAAGCCTTTCTTTACCAACACCGTGCTGATGATTGACTTCTGCCAAAAAAAAAAAAAATTCAGTCAGTTTTTGTTTTATCGAGGTTGAACACAATGGGATTAAGCTGCAGCTTTAAGAATCGCTTTAGCACAAGATGTCATTAGGTACTCAAATCAAATCACTCATGTATCAAAGAATGTCTACAATGGCGATTAACAAAGACCAGATTGCGTCAAAAAGAGAAATTTGTTCAACAATCCCATATGCATGTCTTCTATAGTGCAGCTTGTAGCGGAAAGAAAACCTAGCCTCGGGGATATCCAATGTCCATAACGTCCATAGATTTATTTTCTTTATAAAAATAATTTTCTTTTTCCAAATAAATGTTTATAAAACTGACATTTCATTTAAATCTGAATTTTCGAAAGATTCGGTATAAGGGTAGGTAAAGTAGTTTCCCCGACGTTTAGCAGAATGGAGACGACAAGCGAACGTGAATCGTTGAATTGAATCGAACGTTCTATCACCCGTTTAGCAGAATAGGGCTGATTATCTATTCGTCTATTCCATTTCGAGTCGAATATATGAATGTTTGTGTACATATTCACAGCTAAGACAGGACAGCTATGTATGTATGTACATTATGTAGTTACATATAAAATTTAATGTTCTCAATCAAATAAATACATAGGTTAGGTTATCGGGCTGATAGAGGATCTTGTTTCTATCACACTTAGATCAATGTAGATCCCTAAATAAATACCTTATTATCAACGAAAGATTCTACGAAAGGCACTAAATTATGATTGAGGTATGTATAGTATGAATGATGAGATGCGCGATAAATAAAACATATTCCTTCATATTTTAGTAAGTAATTTTTTGAAAAATAATTAAAACCAACTTTATACACAGAAAGAAATATTTAGAATTAATAAAACTATGAAAATATTAACAGATAACAACGTGAAAATAAAAGTAACTGACGTGAAAGTATTTTTATATTCATAACCACTGTCGCGGCAATGTTTTTCTTTAAACGACATGTTTACGGCATTTATACGGCAATTTCTGAGACAGTCAAAAGTAACTTTTTCGAAAGTTGTCATGCTTACTTTATACGGCTAATATTTTTTCCTTTGAAAACGGCAATGAGAGTTCTAAATGTTCGAAATAGATGTTTTACAGTTTTTGATATATAAATCAAATTGTAGACGAAAAAATAATTTATTCCCTTAGAAACATTTCCCTGGGAATTTTCATTTAGAATTGGTCTGAATATTTTCTTTTTTCAGAAACTCTGAATTTCTTACGAATTTCTTTCTGATAACCTAAAATAAATAAAATTATAAATTTGGTGGCACAAACGGCTCATGAGGAACCAGGGCCTAGTGACGTGTCTGCAGGAATGGAGGGGACCTACAGTTTATTGCCGAATCCGAACGGCTAAGGTGAGCGGCACTTTTCCATGACAAGAGATACTCTTGGAGGATTTGTCAATTCCTCGCAAGAGGTAGTAGCTCCGAAAAAAACTTAAGGTGGAAGCGGCTGGTATTGAACTCCAGACCTTCTGATAACCTATTTTTACTTAATCAAAAACCAAACGAGCAACAACCCATCAATAATGTAAACGATAAAAATATTTCCGAATAGGTACCTATAACAGTTCGTTGCTTTCATTTCGTTGGAAAGTTGGAAGTTGTCATTAAAAGTGAAAACTGAAAACATTTAAGTATTCAGTAACAATTTTTGACAAAGGTAAATCAACAAAAGCAAAACATTTCACGTTAATGTTAAAAAGCCGTGTTTTTTAATGTAAGCATTTCTTATATCTGTCAAATATTGTAAATGTTATATTTAAGATAATTTATTACTGAATTTAAATATCACTTTTAGGCCCATTTGCTGACACCAGACTTGAATATTTAAGTTCAACTTAAGAACTTATGTGAAAGTTTACGCTGAGGAAAAAGTAAAACATAAGCGTTTAAGTTAAACATAAATATATTTAAGTTTCGTTTCAGCAAATGATTAAAAAATAAAAACAATTTTCAAACTTATTTTCAAATGTTTAAATTTAAACGGCAAGAGTTTGATGTTGCGAATGCGTTTGTGTTTCCTTTTCAAAACACTCTCTATCTGAGAAAACAAGACAAAATGCCTCCGTACGGAAGTTTCATTTCAAACAGAATATCCTGTGTATGCCTCCAGCTTGTCTCGGCCAGACAGGTGGTATCGTATATAACGAAAACTTAGTCATCAGGAAGAAAACCTTTGTATAAAACAAGTTTATTCAAAGGACATGGCCATTAAGACTTCTCTCCATGGATGTCAACATCAACGAGGAAACAAACGTTAAAGTCATCGTTTAGTTTATCTTTCTGACTTCATTTTGGTCTTTCGTTGCTAGCAGCGATACCGCTATCGCACCGTAACGTTCTTTATGTTATGTTTTAGAAACAAAAAAAAATCATGAGTGCATCTTCTGTATGTTACCTAGGTATGGGTTTATAATGATGGGTTATTTTAAAAAGAAGCCAATTCCAAGAAATGTCAATTTAGAAAGTTTATAACGAAGATAGCTCAGTAAATGGATGCCAAACAGAGCGTGAGTACAAAAGGTTGGATGGTTATGAGTTTTTCATATGATTTATGGGATGGTTTCCAAGGACACTTTTTATTAAGTCCTTTTATTTATAAATTTTTTTCTGACGTATCTAAACAAAAAATTTACAGATTTCACTCATTGAGTAACCATGGGGACATTGAAAATGACTTTATTTTGCTAGATAAACAAAACACATGTCTAATCTTTACAATCTTTACAAATTAATTAAATCGTAATAAGCTGTTTCAGACACCATTATAGGTTCTGAAGTTTCTAGTATTTAATTTCACTTTCCATTTGGCAAAAAAAAATCTTGTTAATTTTCTTTAACTAACCCCATAATACTTTTGTATTCAACCGAAAAAATCGCTTCTTTTTTTTAAACCTGATATTAAAACTCATACATATAACTGTTAGGATAAACAAAAATATGCCCTCAAAACAGTTTTAAGCGCTTATAATTTGCCCTTAAAAATCAATTATATGCCCTTAACAAGTAATTATGTATATGATTATATGCCTTAAAAATATGCTCAATATTGCTTATTAAAATATATTCTATGTAGGAATGTATACCTATGTAATGTATTTTAAAAAACTGCACTAAAAAGAACTACATAAATCTAAAAATCAATTGAAACAATAACTAGAATTTTGTGCTATTTTTTTATATAATTTTAGTTTTTATTTCAATTGATTATGCTGGGCGGTTTAGTTTTTAGTAGTTTTGCTACAAAAATCGGGACTGCCACACAATAATAGTACAAAAATTGCACAAAACTATAGCTTTAAAACGTATTTGAAATAGGAACATGCATTTTGTTTTATAATGGTGAATCGTTTAAATTCATATATGTACTGTACAGTACATGGGCTTATTTAAGACATTAATTATACCAAAAATAAAAAAAAAAAATAAATTTACACAAGTGAGTCCCACGAGCTTGCTCTCGTGGCTAACAAACATTTTGGTACCTTTCAACGAAAGAAATGTTAAAAAGTCAGAATTACTGGGAACATGATTTTCTTAATTTTGGGTTAGTATTTAAATTTTCAAAAGCTATCTATACCTATTGTTTAAGCCGTGTGGGAATTGGGTTAAAATGCGTTAAATTTTATTCGAAGATTAATTTAATTTTTGACAGTAGTGAGGTTAATCTGTAGGTATACGTAGAAACTTCAAAATTTAATTTCGGATAAAATTTAATAGAAATTTTAATTCAATTCACACACGGCCTCTAAATATTTAGAAGCACTAGATTACATAATTGAATAAAATCAAAAAACAAAAAACAAGGTTAATTTTCTAAAAAAAAAAAAAAAACTCCTACCCAAATTTCCGTTAGGTATGAGAATTTTTTCGATATAACCTGAAGTTAGGTTTTAATTTTTTGGTAATTCCTACCCCAAAGACCTTTATTATTTATTGAATAAACATTAGAAGACACTGTACAAGTTTCGACGAAACATGGCGCTTAAAAGACAGTGGGCCTTACCAATAATCAAATTTAGTTAGGTATGACTTAAATATTGCAGTGAAATTAACCTTAACTCCTAAATTATTAACCATACATTATATTCTCAATTTTTTGAAGTCAGTTGGGCTCAACTTTCCTTTACGACATCCCGAATTTGGATACGCGGATGGTCTCATTCGATAGATATTCACTAAAAAACACCAAATATCACAATTTTAGGGTGAGGAAATATTTGTAAGTATTTTTAATTAATTTTCAAAGTTACACTTTTTCCATACAAAATGCATGGAAATAAATAAAAAACACCAAGATGGGGAGGAAAGAACTTCCCTTGTCGTGACAGTGTATGCTTAGTATTGCCAGACGTACACAATGGTTTTGGGATATTTTTTATTTTTGCGATTTCTGGGATTTTTATTCGGAATTTTCAGATTTTAGCCCGATTTTTAGGGAAATTACTTATATGATCAGTTATTAAAGAGTAACATTTTAACGGTAAAATATGCGGGAAACAAGTAACAGTTGCAATGTTATTTGCATTTTATTTGAGAAATATTGAGATTTAAAACTATTATTTAACCTCACTAAAATGTATTTCAAAATGAGTTTAAATAATAGTTTAAAATTTCGCGCGAAATTTTAAACTATTATTTAAACTCATTTTGAAATACATTTTAGTGAGCTTAAATAATAGTTTTAAATTTCGCGCGAAATTTTAAACTATTATTTAAACTCATTTTGAAATACATTTTAGTGAGCTTAAATAATAGTTTTAAATTTCGCGCGAAATTTTAAACTATTATTTAACCTCACTAAAATGTATTTCAAAATGAGTTTAAATAATAGTTTTAAATTTCGCGCGAAATTTTAAAATTATTATTTAAACTCATTTTGAAATACATTTTAAATGAGGTTAAACAGTTTTAAATTTCCCGAAAAAAATTCCCAAAATAAAAACCCAAGTGAAAAAATACATGTCTGGCAATACTAAACAGACCGTATGACATTTCTTAAATTTGTATTGTTTTCAAAACAAAAACTTCTAAAAATTAATTAAAAATACAATGTATAAATGTTTCCTCACTTTAAAATTGTGATATTTAGTGTTTTTAGGTGTTCATCTTTCAAATGAGACTATCCGCGTTTCCAAATTCCGTGTATAAAAAGTGCAAATCGGTAAAAAAAAAAATGCCCGATTTTGAAAATTTTAAACATTTTTTAATTGCATTTAATATTTGAAAAATATTCTATTGAGATGCCTACCTACCCCTAAAAAAAAAATCAACTTCGAAATCGGGATGTCGTAATGGAAAGTCGCCCCGTCAGTTGAATATATGATCCATTATTTATAGTCCACATAAATATTTAGGTAATACCATGCACGGTTTATTATTTAGAGACCATTCAATTATTATCCATTTTACTGAAATATTTAAGTCTTAACTAAATTTGATTATTGATAGGGCTAGGGCCCATCAATATGCTCTGGCATATTTTTTGTTGTCCTACACATAACATGGGTATATCGATTTCAAGCAAGCTCTATTCCTGCTTGCACACTCAACTGCATCACTGGCCTTTCTTATACGACCGCATTGTATTCTGTATGAAATAAAAATAAATTCCTATCATTTTCATTTTCACAAAATCACAACCTACCTACCTCCATAACTATCTAGATGCATACACATATATATGTACCTACAACATACAAAAATCTAGCAGAATAACCTATCCTATCTCTTTTTGAATATACTTCATGACCATTCACCACTGAAGCTTGCCTGTTGACGACGAACAATACTTTTCTTTCTTCGTTTTTTCCCCGTATACCTACGCCTGCTGTATGTAATTCATCGCTTGTGTTCGTTTGTTTATTTTTATCATTCTAGTAATGTTTTAGTAACACCAACCAAAAATTTGATAGGTGTCCCCCTATACGCTGGAGTTCATTTTTCATATTCTAAATTCATGTGTTCATTTCAATCATTTCGGTCATTTCTTTAGTAACACCAACCAAAAATTTCGTTGTGATGCCCTATACGCTGGAGTTCATTTCTGATTTATTGAATTTATTTCATTTAATCATTTTGGTAACACCACAACTCTCTCAAAACGATCATATAAACATTTTCAATGTTAAAAGCCATAATCCGCTTTGTAGACATTTTGTGTTTTTTCTTTTTTTTTTTTCATTTTTTAAGAGTTAAGATTATTAAAAGGATTTGTTTGTCCCATTGTAAGACATTAAGTTAAACTTGGGGATATCCTGGTTACCTAGTCGATAATAAGTTGATACATAAGTATAAGATGTCCCTTAATTCGTGTACTATATTTTGGAGGATGATTTCTGGGATCATTATAAGAAAAAAATTCTATAAGTAAACGAAGACCTAAAATTATAAAATAAATAGCCTGGGTTAATTTTTTTAAGTGGTAGGGGAACCCTTAATTCCAGGGCCGCGAGCTTAAGTCAGGAGAAGGGGATAAAGGTCCCCTTTTTTAGTCTCGCCAATATTTTGAAACCCAAGCGTACAACTGGAAAATTCTGTACTACAAAATTAAAGTAAAAAATAGGGAAATTTCAAGAACTCTAAAAAAATAGGGCATTAGCTTACAAAATTTAGTGTTTATTGATCAACTTTATCCAGAAATAACAGAAAAAGTAATTATATATTCATAATTATTTCATTGACGAGTTGAAAAGGAGAATAAGGGTTTAAAGAAGGTGGTGAGTGTTAGAATTTCATTATTTAATTTATTTGCTACAGTGTTTGCATTCATATGCAAAAAAACTGTTTCTTTAAAGGCAAAAAGTATAGGTACTGGGTGTTTTCAAGGTACTGACCATTACTTTGTAAAATGATTTTCAGACATTTATTAAGAAAAAATTGTTTGGTAGACGGGGGGGGGTCTATGTCCCCCCGTTTAAAAGGGAGAACCCATTTTCTAAAGCATTGGCGTAAAGTGGATGAATAATTATTTAAAAAAAACGGAAGTACATACCTCTAACACAATACTATAGGTTTTTGAAAATCTGAAAACCCATTCTCTTATTTTGTTGGTAAACCAAATTTTTTAAGTTTACGGTTTTTTTGAAAAAATTGATTTTGAATTTATAGTTTTTAAGAAAAACATTTTTTGATTTTTGTTTTCAAAATTTTGTATAACAAATGTAAACCATCTGTTTCATTAATTGTAGACTGTACTGTAGCGAGCGATAAAATCCCGATCACTCGATCGTAGGTAGAACAAGGATAGAATATATCTTTCTGCGCATGCCTACGCAGCTCGACTGAGTGAAGTTGGTGGTTGAGTTTTATTCAAATTCATTTCCATATCAACGGTTACGGGCGCTTGGTCGAGTTGGCGAATATTACGTAATTAATTTAATAATATACTCGAATAGTTTATACAAAGTAGCTTTTCTTTAAGTCAAGTTTTCAGATATTAACCCCCACCCACCCACGCACCACGCAGCCTCAGTGGGTTTGATAGAATTTTTCCCCCTAATTTTTTTGTTTTGAATGATCTCATAGGAAGATTCTAAATAGCTTCCAAATGACTTTCCACAAAAATTGGCGTTTCGTTCCGGCGATCTCAATTGGACTCACAATCAGTTAACTAGTTAGGGGCTTGTTAATACGCTATTTCTATTAAGTTCAGTTCATCTTGCATATATTTCATGATGCTTATCTACTGTGAACTATATCCAACAAAATTAGAATTTCTATTCATTAAAGCTGCTCGTTGCCTGATGGCCATTTTTATATACAAAGATTTTAATCATTAGACTTATAAAAAGTATTCACGATTTGACGGACAAAGTCTTAGAAATGAATCTTTATCATTTACCAATTTATGAAGTTATTAACAAAAGCCATTTTCTGAAGAAATTTTAATTTAAAATATCCAATTGATTTCATTCCAAAACTACATGCAGAGATGTTAAATATTCCATCACATAAATTAACCGATAGATATGCGCTAAACCAAAAACTAACCACCGCACGAGGCCGACATAACTTTTAATCCGGATCGCATTGCTAATTGAGGTATCCTATATTCAACACCTAATCCCAGCATGGTCAACGCAAATGGCTTTTGCCATTCGTGACCCTATTGGCCCAATAAATGTTGCGAATATGTATGTATAGTTGCCCGATTATATGCTTTTGCTGCTTCATGATGGTGTGATGGTCGAAACGTGTTTTCCGGGCCAAACCCGTTGAACTGCATTTCCTCCATGTCCCCGGATGCCTTATATGCACTCTATTTAGTTATTAAAAATTCATGTCAGAAACAGCATGATGATTGCACCGCACACACACGGGTATTTATGGTCAAGAACCCATAATGGGCATAATGCGATGGATTGCATTGCACTCAACCTCTCTCTCTAAATCCTTATAGAATGTTTTATGTTAACGATGTGTTGTAAATATTCGGGCTGTTTGTGTGAATGAGAAAATAAGGGATTTTGTTTTATTTGGATTTGAGTGAAAAAAAGGAAGTTGGAATGTTTTTTTTATAGGAAAATTGAATTTTGACATCGTTTTTAAATTGATGAGAACAAAGTAATGCACAAAGCTAATTTATCTAGAGCGAATTGTTTTTAGGTCAATTGAGTTAAATTATACATACCCACACCTTGAAAACCTTGAAAAATTGTTGTGAAATGTGAGAAAATTAAGTTATGACAGAACATGAAGCTCAATAAAATTAATTTTAAAAATGATTGAATTGATTAGTTGATGGTTTACATTCTAGACGGAACCTACCTATACTTAGGTAGGTACTCTCGATGAAGCAAAGGATTGTGAAACTTTTTGATTTGGAACTTTTGCTGTCTTATAGGTCCAACTCTCTGTAAATAAAAAATATTGAGAGTGGGAAAGTTACAAAATATTAGTTTCTCGATTGGAAAATTTAGCGCAATAACTTAACGGAGTCGGACCTAAGACAATAAGAGCCTATTTCACAATATGTAAGGTTCTGATTAGTCACTTGGGACACAAAAAAACATATAGGCATTGGTTGGCATAGGGATAGGGTCATAAGTCCACAGGAAAATAAAATTAAAGAGCCAGCGTTGCTGGCAGAAATAAAATTAACGTGCCATATTTTCTGAAAAAAACGTGAAAATTTTCGTGCCATACGAAAAACCCACAAATACTTCTTTTTTATGGAAAAAATATAATCAATTTTATTACGGGGTGTAATACAAAATCAAAGAAAATCATTTGCTCTACTCGAGCATTGTCAAAAAATATGTGATTCTGTCCACTTTTTACGGAATTTAGACCAATTTTCACTAAATTTTCTTAAAATTTGCTTCATTTTAAGTAAAATAATGGAAATAAAAAACGTGCCATATTGAACTTTTTCGTGCCACGAGAAAATTATTGTGTCAAAAAAGCACGATCGTGCCACTTTGGCAACGCTGGCTAGAGCCCCAAATATGTTGACTCGATTGAAATTCGAATTTTTGCCGTTCAAAGTATTGAAAATATTTTTTTTTTAGCATTATTGACGTTTTGGTTATTGGGTTTTTGTATTAAATTACAGTGTTTAACCACAAGTAGGCACCTGTCGCGTAAGACTTTTTCCATGGGTCCATCTATCTGCAAGACTCACTTAAATAAAATTCTACTGTATTGTTTGCATTTTTAAGTGAGCTTGCAGACAGATGGCCCCAGCGAAACAGTCTTGGACCCTAATTTTGGTGAAGAATTATTTTGCTCTCACAATTATCTGTAAAATCGATTTTTTGCATTTTTTTTAGTGCACGTCTTGCATATAGAAGGCCTCACCTAAGAGGCCTTGGATTCCAATATTCAATTCTAGGGTACTCAGAACTTTTATTAATTATAATGTTTCAAATGCTATACCTTTTATGTGGCCTTTCGAAAAAAAAAAACGCATTTTCAGTGCAGCATTATCTGCCAATGCCCCAACTACGGCATGCAAAACTTGCATATTTGCATATAGAAACACCAGTGAATTTTTGCTTCCATTTTTTTGGGACCTTATAATCTATTACATGTTAATATTAGAAGGGAGAGAGAGAGAGGCTAGTTTATATAACATTGTAGACCCTTTAAAATAAATAATACAAAATAAGCATTAGCAGAGTCACTGTGGCGTATACGTACTTTTTTTTATCGGCATATTATATTAGTTGTAAAAATATGTTCATTACAGTTTTAAATTTTATTTTGAATAGCAAACCTCTCTTAAATCAAAATAAGTCTTTATGTGAGTTAAGTCAGAGTTTGTTGTTTAAACACAATTAAAATCAATTGCAAATTGTATACCACAACAATTTTACTTCGGCACAAATAATTTTTGGTCTTTTGATCATTGTGGAGTGGTATGAGTCCCCCCCCCCCTGCCTCCCCCTGGATTCATCACAATTGCAGAATCCATAATCGACATGATTAGATTTTATTATTATTTTTTCTTATAATTACAGTAGTCCCTCGATAATGTGAATTACCGATAATGAGAATTTCTCTAAAATGTGAACCGCCAAAACTTTACAATTGTCATCTTTATAATGTGAACTTTCGGAAATTTTCTGACTCTAAAATGTGAATCTCTGTTGTAAATTTTCCTTATATTTTGTTAATTTTGCATGCGATATTAGAGACTTATTAACTGTTATTTGTCTAGACATATTTTAAAGGTTTTGAATGCAGCTGCAATCAAGATAGTGTCTCCTGCTAGTTGTGTATAGGTCCATTTTGTTGTTTCAATTAGTATCTAAGCACTGAAAAAAAGTTTCAGTAATGTGAATCCCTCTAAAACACCTTGTTTTAATTAGTTTACATTATCGAGGGACTACTGTATTAAATAACTATCCAAGAACAAACTTTGCGAATGTTTGACATAACAGTATAGAATTCAAGTCTAAAAAAAGGACACAAATTATAAAATACTAGCAATTTTTGAAATAAATAAGGCACCCAACAAATAATACGATAACTCGCAATTTAGGAATAGGCCGAGAGCTCGCAGCAGATTTTTTGCGTACAAGGAAGCCGAGCGATAGTAATGTTTAAAGAAGCCCAAGGGTTTGATTCTAGTTCTGTGAAATTATGAAACCACCAAACCTGAATCAATAATTTCTTTTCACGTTACACCCCGCCCGGTAAATCGACGGCAATCATCAAAATATTAGAGTGAACAAGTGGATTTGTTACACGTATTTTTAGATTACCTACTGATGTTACACCATCTAAATATGTTTATCCCACAATCGGAAACAGAAAAGAAATCCATTTTGAAGTCCACCGAACAACTGGAAGATGCGATAAAAATCGGATTTTTTTAAATTAAATATTCCTAAATTATTAAGAGAAATCCCAGAAAAATTTGACTAAAAAATGGCCAGATTACAAAAAAAAATCCAGCAAAGCTGAATTTTGGTGGAGATGTTAATTTTTGTATCCGGAGCTAAAATTTTAAGGGGTGTTAAAGGAGTTGAATTTCAGTTTTTTTTTGCAATTTTTTTAAAAACTGTAAATGTTAAAAAAAATGTGAAAACAAAAGTTGTAGCTTATGTAATATTACATTAAAAATGTTATGACAATTTTTTCTGGATTTTATTTTGTAACATAATGGCCAGTAAAAACTTTTAGAGAATCAAAATACCTACAAAATGACGTATTAACGATCTCCGGGATTTTTGTAAAATTGTAAAATTTTTCATCAACTTCTGCATCTTATAAATCTATAGTAAGAAATTTTTTACCCCCCCCCCCTCAAAAATTTTGTATAAAAAATGGAAAATGCGTAACATACAAAAATAAACATCTCCACCAAAATTCAGGTTTGTCGGAGTTTTTTCGAAGTGTGATTCTAATTCTTCTGTGGGCTGATAGACGTTTAATTGAAAAAAATGACAGCCGCGATATATGTATGTTCCCGACGTTATTATTCTTTGTGTGATAACTTCTTTAAATGCATGTTAAGGGTTTTGACCCCCCCCCCCCTTGCTGACAGACATTTTGGAAAAAACCAAAACTGCATCAAATGGAAGTTTTCGAAGGTAATTTTTTTGAATGTTTCCATTTTTTAGTTTGTGTTTGAACAAATTTCAATAAAAATATAATTAAACTAAACAAATCTCTTTGAAATAAGGTTTTTAAAGTAAAATTGATTACGTATAATATGTTTTTAAGGAGATTCCATACATTTTTATGTGAAAATTAACTTCCCATCCTCAGAGTCGATCGAATATAAAATTAACGGCTTCCTAATGACGTATTTGACAGTAAATAATTTCATCTTACTCGGAGCTATAAAAAATGGTTTTGCATTTTGTTTCCATAAAAAAATCAATAGAATTTACGATTTCCTCTTAGAACTTTAAAAATTTAATTATAAAAGCTGGAAAAGGTTACCTATTTTAAATCTGTGCTTCACAATACCATAGGGTTCCTGGATTATAGATGGTAATGTGTTTTCGATTTTCACGTTTACACAAAGTTGCGCGTGCTAAAAAACCCACATATTCGTAATTATATTATCCAAGCATCTGTCACGTAACATATTGAATTTCTCAAATAAGTATAATCTTTCAATTTTCGAAATCCTATATATTTATGTATGTGTGCAATATTTTAACTCATACGAAAAATACATCGCTACAGCAAAAGTTAATTTTTAAATTTCTCTCTTTCATCGATTTTGAATGAATATGTGTTTGATTAGAAATCAAAACTTTCTAAAACAAATTTCAAATGAAACCAGCACTTAGTTACCTCATCAGTTGAATTTTATGGTGAAACCTTAAGATCCTTTGTCGAACCGCACAATCAAATGGAGTTTCGAGTTTCGACACAGAAAATACCGCACAATCCACAAGTATACATAAAATAAAATACTTTGATTTTCAGGTAAGCATATTACGTTGCGTGTTTAACGTTCCTGGTTTTCATTGTACCATGATGTGTATTTAGAGTGACCATATACTTTTTTTTTTTTTTTTAATTTTTTTTGTCAGCATAAAAAAAAATAATGATATTACATACTGCAGCCGTATACATACATCTTTTACACAAGCTATCTTAATTATTGTAAACATTTATAAGAAAAAAATGTGAAACGCGAATTTTTCGTATTTATTAATATGGAATTGGAAATTTTAAAAATTAATTTAGAAATATTGCGCAGTAAATGCGCATCTGATGAATTTTGGAACTCAGCCAAGAAGTTTTTCCATAAAAACTTGTATTCAAATCTTGAACAGATATAATAAAAAAAAATAAAATAAGCGGTTCCTTTTCTGGGATGTACATAAATACTGTTTAAAATGACTAACAGGAAAAATTTATTCCCTGTTAATTGAAAAATTTTTTTTATAAAAATCAAAGCAGTTGTTTTCGAGAAAAATTAAATTTTTTTTAACGATTAAACGGAAGTTACCTCTTATTTTGGGTATAAGAATTATTTTCGTTAAAAATCTGCTAGATAGATAATTCGAAATATTTAGTTAGTTTTATGGAAATCTAAATTTTTTTCAAAAAATCCAAAAAATAATTTTTTGTAAATTTTGGAACTCTATCCTTTTTGAAAATTTTAAAACAATTTCGATCATCAAAATCAATTCAACCGTTTCCGAGAAAAACGAAAACAAAACAAAGTTCTATCTGAAATAGAGGTGCTATGAAACAACAATTTTTCGAAAAAAAAAAACACCAAAAATGTAAAAATTAACAGTTTTTTTTTTAGAAAAATTTGTGGAGCCATTTTCGATCAAAATTGACGGCGGCATGTAAGTATTTTTAGTCCTTGAAAATGAAAAAAAAATGAAAATGTGTCCAATACGGTTTTTTTTTTCTACAAACTTAAAACTTTCCGTAATAGTACCTTAAGGTTTATATCAAGTAAGGAAATACATAGAGTACAATGTTTTTAAGGTGTTATTGTAAGGATTGACTTAAAATGAAGACTATAGGGAATTTAAGACAGGGGTGACCAAAATGTTGGTAAAAAGGAGGGTTCTATTTCGACATAAAAAAAAACAACGCTTTTCTGCTTGTTATGACCGAACACTTAAGCGGATCTTAGTTCCTTTGAAATAATCTCACACATTAATTTTGTATCGACAAGTTATTAAATTTTGTTCAGTTAAAGCATTAAGGCTCTCCCAAACCAACGCGATTAATCGCTGAGACAATAGAAAACAATAACAACAACGTGTAGTTTTGCTTGACAACCACGTGTTGTTATTGTTGTTTTCTTTTGTCGCAGCGATTAATCGCGTTGGTTTGGGAGAGCTTTTACTTTTTAGACAGCTTGTATGCATATTAGGACAATATCAGATTGATATATTCTTTTATAATTTGATAATACTTTGTGAAGATATTATACAGAAAAAAAAATTTGAAAAAAACACCTATAGGCTGGTCACCATCGCCAAGTGTGAGTAATATTTTCTCCTTCATTGCTACCATAACCACAATCATCTACACACACTATACTCTACAGTGAAACTGAGAACGATTAATTAAAAATTATTCAATCCCAAGTTCCCCATACAATTATCCGACAAAGTCTCTGGCACGCTGGCAGTCTACATGTATAATTCGTTCGTTCATATGCGTTTCAGGATAATTATTACGTTCACATCTCAAGGGCCATTAAGTTTCATTTCAGTTGCAGGAAAAGTTATTAATTTTTACAAAATATTCTTCTACTTTAAATAGAACGTGAAAAGTATGTTTATATATAAATGCATGAAAACACTTGTTATGTTTGCAGATAAAGGATTTTACAGTGAAAAAAATAGTAAGTAAGTAGGTAACAACTACTGGCAGCAGCATCATTCATCACTCTTCCCAGGAGAAAGATGATGATAATTATTATTGCTGGACTTATTTTTATTTTTTTTTTTAAATGCCAAAGTTGTGATACAATATAAATTCCTACAGCCCACACTCGCATGCAATTGCATATGACCACCGTCAGACGTATGTATGTATTTGTATAGTGTGGATGTGCAGTAGATTTACATTAAACTGCAAGTGGCCATTTCCATTTGCCACGAATTGAAAAAAAAGGATAAAAAGTGTGGAAGTGAAAATGGAACGGATGTGAGTTGTTTTTATTTTTTTTTATTATTTTTTTTTTTTAGCCAAATAAAAAAGTTTTATATGGGATTTATATTGCACTAGATTTGGTTTTTGATTGAAGAATGGAAAAATAAACTTTATGATTATTGTTGATACACGTACATGTGCATTGTAGTATACAAAGTTTTACTTTTTATTTATTTATTTTTTTTTTCACATTCTATACTACAACTTACATTTATACATTTTTAAAATTTTGATTTTTATTATTAATTAATGTTTTAATGTTTTATTTTCAAACAGTTTGGAACGAAAAATATCCAATTATTTATTTTTGATTTACCTAGTTGTTATTTTCCATATTAATTAATTCGAGTTTTAGTTAAAGCATAGGTACTCGAATAATGAATGTATGTACCAGTGGCGTGGTGTGAATGATTTCAAATGGTAAGTCGAAGAAAAGTTTGTTACCGAAAATGTAGGTAACTAAATTATTAATGTCTGCCTATATCGCGTATCCCTAAGATGCAAAAAACCTAGTTATTTATTTTCATAAGAAAGCCTGTATATTGAACAGAGAGCGTGACACCTCTTTGTTCAAACAAAGCACGCTTTCTTATGGAAAAAATAACAAGCTTTTCCTCGATATATTTTGGGAATTTTTAATGGGAATAAATAATAATGGAACAAAAGCAGAGAGATTTGTTCTATCCAGTTCCAACGAGAAATAGCTTTGATATCTCTTTAATTTTTGAAGTGTGGTGTGGAGGTGGAGAAGAGAGATCCAACATTCTTTTGTTTAATGATGATTTGTGTTGAATTATTGAATGTTGAAAGGTAAAATTTCAAAAGGTAACTTGGAAGGAATCGTGTTATATGGACGCCACGCCACTGGTATGTACATATATTAGGGTGGTTCTTATATACAGAATATGTTTAATTTTAAGCTCCTCTTAAACTTTTCCAAATAATTTTATCTAGAGATCGAAAATAATCGTCGACCATTTATTTCCAACAGGTTTCTCACTGAGAGATATTTAATTCGAAAATTTTATTTTGATCTTGGTCTGAGTTTTGTTTTAAAAAATATTTTTTTAGTTCTTTGAATGAAATTTATCATTTAACTTCAAGCATAACTCTTTACTGTTGACAAATTTTATAAAAAATAAAGGGAAACGATTAACCTTAAACCTTTATCATAGAATCAAAAATGGTTAATGTGATAAATTATATTTTTACTTGCGATGTAGGTACGCATGATGTGCCAACTATTAGCTTACGATTCCACCATAGGACGACCTACCTTCATCGAGGTACCTTACCTACTAGATGAGAGATATACAGTTTTGTTATGTAGTGCCAAAAATAATAATTTACGCATGGGTTGCCTAGCAAAATGCCTTCAAGGCATAGGGTTGCCACAATTTAAATGTACATTTTTGAATTTATTCAAATATCTGAACCAACTTATTTCGTAGGTTTCAATAACATAAAACAAATATAACATAAAAGAAAATATAATTCCAAAATTTTGTAATGCGGGAATTTTCGAAATTCTGATTTTTGTTATGGTAAATTAGGATAAACAAAGTCAAAGACCGAAAATATTTATTCTATACCAAAAATGGTAGGGATTTGATTCTTATTTTTTAATCGATAGATTTTATAAACGTGTGAAAGTCGGAATATTTACAAAAACTCTAAAAAAAAGAACTCAAAACACAAACGTTTGAAAGTCCAAATATGAAAAATATTATATAAAATTTATCAAATTCGAAATTATATTTTGCTTATTTTTTTTTGTTTTGAATTAAACACTTGGCTACCCTCTGCAATTCGTATGTTTGTATGCGGTATTGTATAGTAACAAAAAATAATTTATAAAAGAAGTTTTCATATTACGGATGAGTCTCGATCTTATAATACCAAATCCATTGTGAGTTGAAAACAACGAACCCATCTCAAAATCTAATCCCTGTAAGAATTTCTAAAGCATTCCATGCCCGCCCATACCCGCCACCGCCCGCCACACAAACAATGTAAACCGATGCATGTGACATGAATTGGGTGATAAATTTTCCAATGGGACATTTCCCGAACGGACGTTGTCTTCGATGTGATTTAAAGGCGACCAATTTTAATTAAATTCTTTTTGTCTGGCTAATGTTCCGGGTGGTAATAATACTGGAAATTTCTTCTAATTGGATTGTCTGCTGCAGAAGCAAATAAATTAATATTACTTTGTTTAAAATATAATCTAGGTTAAGGATATAGCTAACAATTGGGTTCCTATTGCGAGTAGATATTTGAAGGAAATCGATTAATGTTAATTACGGCGGCGTTTGATAAAAACTCAATATGCGGAATATCAATACTTTGTCGTGTTTTCTTTTAAAAATATTAAATAAATAAATAAATTTGATGGCACAACAGCTCATGAAGAACTAGGGCCTAGTGACTTACAACTCTCAACCATTCCTGTGTGCGTGTCTGCAGGAATGGAGGGGACCTACAGTTTATTGCCGAATCCGAACGGCTAACGAGCGGCACTTTTCTGTGACAGGAGATACTCTTGGAGGATTTGTCAATTCCTCGCAAGAGGCAGTAGCCGTTTTTCTTTTAAATAAATAGATGGCGAGGCTTGGGATCGAACCTTAGACCTCTGGCATGACAGTCCATCGCACTAACCATCACGCCACAGCTACTACTTTTAAAAATATTATGATCTTTAATTTGGGTATAATTTATTTTCCAAAAACTTCGCCTTTTTAGAACAGGAGACCGGAATTTTGGTCTTTTGACCAATTTTTTAAAATGATTTTAATGATTTCTTGTAGAGGGTTATGTGATGCAGAAACAATATAAATCTTAAGATCTACAAGAAATACTTTTCTCTAGCATTTACCCGTAAAAGTTTATATGCAAAAAACAAGTATTTTCGACATACAGGGTGGGGCAAAAGGTATGAACCGGTTTTAAAGGGATGTAAAACAAAAACAATTCAACTTACAGAAATAATGTTTATATTGTTTAATTCAGTACAGAATCTAGTTTTTTACATTAAAATTTAAAGATGATATCACGTACGTCGCGGCCGTCAGCCGCGATGCACTCTTGAAGGCGAATTCTGAAGTTTTGCAACCGCTCTTCTGCACATTTCGACGGGTATTGCTGTAACTTCCTCTCTGATTCTATGCTTAAGTTCTTCCAGGGTATGTGGACGAAGTTTAAAAACTTTTTCCTTTATGTACCCCCAAAGAAAAAAATCAAAAATGCTCAAATCTGGTGAGCGCGCAGTCCACTCCAGGTCTCTCCGTAAAGAGACGAGGCCCTGCGCTGGGGGAACACGTGCCTCAATCTAGCCATTGAAATCCTTGCAGTTTGGGATGTAGCCCCGTCCTGTTGAACCAGATGTCTCCCATATTAGTTGCTTCACTCAATTCTTCCAGCTCGGGTTCAAAAAACTCTTCAAACATTGTCACATAGCGCTCATCGGTGATAGTGACGGTTCGTCCATTTTCCTCGAAAAAGTAAGGACCAATAATCCTAAATTGGGATACTGCACACCATAGACTCATTTTAGGGGAGTGAAGTGGCCTCTGGTGAATTTCCCTTGGGCTTTTATTAGCCCAATATCGAAAATTCTGTTTGTTAACAGTTCCACACATGGTGGTGCGTCGCGATAACAGAACGGCTAATTTCAAAAAAGTCCTAACAGCAAACCCACGATGCTCTCCCGTCTAAACCATGGTTGCTACTGAAAACTAGACTCCCTCACTGCCACAACGAGACCCCTCCCCTTTTCCCACCACAACCATCACAGGCCGAGCGCCAGCCGGTCAAAACCTGTTTATACCTTTTGCCCCACCCTGTATAACCCTTAATAAATTTTTATGCAAGCCAGTTTCTACAATGGACCTTTTAGGCAGTATTACTTATGCCAAAATAAATAAATAAATTTGGTGGCACAACAGCTCATGAAGAACTAGGGTCTAATGATTTAAAATTCTCAACCATCCCTGTGGGCGTGTCTGAAGGAATTGAGGTGACCTACAGTTTATTGCCGAATCCGAACGGCTAAGGTGAGCGACACTTTTCTATGACAAGAGATACTCTTGTAAGATTTGTCATGTCCTCACAAGTGGCAGTAACCGTGAAAAACATTTTTAGGTGACAGAGGCTGGGAATCGAACCCATACCTCGGGCGTGACAGTCCAACGCACTTACCATTGCGTTTAAAAATGTTCGCTTGCATTTTTTCCGCAGTAAAAGTACATTTTACCTGGGCTAAATAATTATGAAAATATAAAGCATTGTTTTCAAAAACTGTCAACACTGGCATTTTATGAAAGTTAAGTTTTGCTAAGCAACATTCCACCGATTGAAAAGTGTTTAGATGGATAATTTGCTCGTAATCAGTTCTTAATTATAGTTGTGATAATTTCGAATTAGTCTAGTAAAAAAAAAAAAAAAAAAAAAGAAACAGTTAAAAATTGCTCAAAACGAAAATAGAAAAAAATAGAAGACAGAAAACTGCGAAATCGTGTGAGCGTTTTTTTTTAAAGAAATTATCAGTGAATGATCAAAATAGTTATTGCATGTCGAAATTTCGGTCGCATAGAAGGTGATTTTTGATTAAAAAAATACAAAGAAATTTTAATCGTTTTAGGGACAAGTTAATAAAAGGTAAAGTTCGTTGCATCTTTAATACTAATCCGCCTCTCTGTTTCAATCACGTTTTCAGTTAAGAAGCCATGTAAAAGTTAAGCACTTGTCAATTAATCAAATTATGAATCATTGATCCACGGAAAAAAATCCTTTAAGTGCGACGTAGACTTGCTATTTGTTTATAAAACCTAAAATATATTGTATATTGTATGTATAAACAATATTCTTAAAATATAAAGCAACAAGTTTTTCGTTTTAACCTTCAAAATGTCTGAGTAGGTTTCATCAAGACAAATAAATATTAAAACTCCACATGCCTTTTGTTTTATATGTATTTTAAATTATAATTAGTTAATAATATATTTTTTTTTTTAATTTTTATTTTCAGGTTAGTGATATAAATCTTTAATTTAAAGATTAATAAAGTGGTAAAGTGAGTAGAGTATGTATAAACTATAAAAAAAAATATATGGCACTGAGAAACCTTCATTTTATAACTACAAATTCCTTAGTTCGACTTATATTTCATCCGATTTCCATATAAACTTAAATTGAAAATGTGAGATTTAACCTCAACTATAAATTATAATTACTACAAAATTGATAAAAGAAAATCTCATAATGAGAGACGGTGTAATTTGCTTTTGGCTATTTGTTTATGCGCTGTTGTAATATTCTACAGAGGCGTTTTTAGTTCTCACGAAGAAAATTAAAAAGGATTAAGTTTTAAAGTGAAATTAAAATTCCTCTTTTTATTTAATCCCCATTAAAAAAGATAAAAATGAAAAACAAAAAAATTTCGTTTTTATAGAAAATTTTCATATCTTTAAATTCTTAAAACCACCTCTAACCTACTCCTATACTCTTTTTAAAATTGTTTACCAGGTTTTACTGAGTAGTTTTCTTTATTTGTATGCCTTTTCTTCTAGAAAGATGAACAACTTTTTCATAGCTAGAATTCTGATTAAAAATTATATTTGCATACCTAATACCTACTACTAACACATAGCCAAGCCAGTGGTGTACAACTTATTTCAATTCGCGTAGCATTTATAGTAATTTGTATTTTAATACCTTATCATGTTTCCATTTTTGTTTATTATCTTTGTTTATTTATCTTTACTCGCTCTGTAGGGCAAGTATTGATATCGTGCATACGAAAAAAAAATCCAGATGCAATTAAAATTAACACTACGATGATGGAGAAATCCAAAAAAGTGGTCTTCGCCATACCGTCTGTGCCTCCGTGTGTCAGGCTGTGGGATCTTAGCACCTCATATGTGGGATATTCGCAAGGAAAGTATGTCATCTGAAAGGTCAGTAGTTTTTTATAAAAGGTCAGCTAGTTTCAGAAATTGGTCAGCCTTAAATTTTTTTTTAATGAATTTTAAAAGTTTATATGAACTTTACGCACCTCATTTATGGGATGTTCGAAAAAAAAATATAAACCATCTGATAGGTTACTTAATCCCCATAAAAGGTCAGATGGTTTCAAAAATTGGTCAGCCATAGGGATTTTTTTTATGAATTTTAAAAATTAATTTTTTTTAAGGTCGTAGCACCTCATTTGTGGAATTTAAAAATAATTATGCCATCTGAAAGTTTACTGAATCCTCATAAAAGGTCAGCTAGTTTCAGAAATTGGTCAGGCATAGATTGTTTTTTATAATTTTTACAAACAAAAATTCAAGGTAAATGTCAATGACCTCTCATTTTTTTTTGTTAAACTCATAACAAAAAATCTACAGCTGACCAATTTCTGAAACTGCCTAACCTTTTATAAGGGTTAAGTAACCTTTCAAATAGTGTATACTTTTTTCGAATATCCCATAAATGAGGTGCTAAAAATTCATGTGAATTTGTAATGACCTTGAAAAAAACTTTAAAAATTAATTTAAAAAAAAACCTATGCATGACCATTTACTGAAATTACCTGACCTTTTATGACTATCCATAGTGTCCCTTCCCTACAAATGGTATACTTCTTTTACCAATATCCCATAAATGAGGTGCTACAAATCGCCGGTGACCTTGAAAAACTTTAACCCTGGATTAAAAATTTTTTAAGCCTGACTAATTTCTGAAACTGCCTGACCTTTTATGACCAATTATTGACCTTTTAGATAGCATACTTTTTTAGCGAATATCCCATATATGGGGGGCTAAAATCCCACAATCCGTGTGTCAAATGTAATTTGAGCTGAAGCTTTAACGGGTGGACCAATTTGTCTCAAATTTGGTACAGATTGTTTTTATGTGATTCCCTATTTTTTGATGAAGATTGTCTAGAACAGGTAGCTGTCATACAAATGTTTCGTTTTTTTTTGTTCAAATTTTCCCAAAAACGGTTCTAACCATTTTGATTAGACTTGCTACCTGAAATGAAATATTTCGGAAATATGGGGATTTGATGTTTTATTTTATTAGAAAATAGCCTTTATTTCGAGTTATTCACGTTTAAATTCTTAACGGGTCGACCGAGTTTATGGCAATTTTGGATTGCTTCTGATTATAATTAAAACAATATGAAATGCAAACATTTTAATTTTTTTCAAAACAGAGAAATAAGTCCAACATAAAATTAATTTGAAGTTATATTTAAGTTATTTTGACTTTTTATTAAAATATTTTTTCGTTAAATGGGGTATATGGCTCTTGGGCGAGTTCGTGTATGCTTTCTTTTTCATTTTAAAATGTTTACTTTTTCATTTTCTCTTTCTTTATAAATTTTCTTTCTCATAAAAGTTCTTTAAAAATTGTATATACATTTGTTGCCGTTTTTATTAACATATTATTAAGACGCGCATTATGCCGTGGCTTTCCTGAATTTTTGTTTGTTTATACATAGTAGAGATGCTAAGATTAAACAAAATATTTCGTAGTATATGAAAATTAACTGGTAATAAAAAAGAAATTTGTAGAAAGTTTAATTTATTTCATTGAAATATCTACCCTAAAAACTGTCTTAGTTTTTGCCAAAAATTGTGTTAAATCATGAAACTTAATCCAAAATCTTACTTTAAAAACAAAGTGGCACCCGTGTCATAGGTTCGCCATCACTGTAATCTAAGAAAACTAAACAAACTAACAAAAGGAGAAAAAGAACTAAAAGAAACTTCAACAAAAAAACAAAAACAGAACTTTCTCTTCCTATTTAACCCGGATGTAAAATATTTTCTTTGGTTAAAATGAAAATGGAACCTAAGTTATTGTAGGAGCATCATGAAAATGCAAACCCTAAGTAGGTTAGCCAACTAAAAGAAAAGCAGAGAATACTCAACCCATCCATTTTATGACACCCTGCAACAACATGATGCCTCTCTCCTGTCACATAGACCATTCCGCGCCATTTTGTATAAGTAAGCCTACATCCATGTTATTTATTGGTTGTTTCCTCAAAATGGAAGAACTTGCAACAAAAGATTAAAGCAATAAATTTCCTGTGAACGTTTGCAACAAAATGAAAGAGATGAAGAAAAGTATATATAGTGGGGAAGTGAGAATTGATGATTATATGGTTGTGAGAGAACTGATTAAATTTTCCTTCCGAAACGCTAGAAATTTACATTTATACATGCATATTAAAATACATAAATATGAAGGCCCGGAGGGACTCAACAAAAGTTTATTGCTGTGATCACTATATATCTTAAGTACCTGGCTATAAAGCCAAAGTGAAATGATTTATTATATCATGAAAGGATGCTTTCCTGGGCAAGAAAAGAGTGAGAGAAGTGGTCGTGAAATCTTCTTGTAAGGAAGATGTTTTTTGGCACTGCCATACCTACGTATAACTACGAGTGTGTATAGGAAGGATCCATGGCCATGACTATAGCAAAAGAGGCCTTTAAAATTCATGACATAGCTAGAGACTATTTTTAGCTACTTACAGGTGTTGATGAAGGAAAATCCAGCGAGGGAGCCCATCGCCGCCACCAGTTGCCTCATTAAGTCTTTGGCAAGCTGACATTATCAATTTTCACATAAATTCAATTTGATGACTTAACTTTTTGTTTGAAAAGACAATAAGTCAAATATTTTGGCTTGAAGTTTCCTATACCGTCTTCAATCAATTAAATTGATGGAAAGTCATGTGAGTCTGTTTGTGTCTTTCATTTTTTTTTTCTGGATGAAATGATGAATAACACCAATCAAACATTCAAACCGAATGACATAAAATGTTCAAGCTTAAAACTTTTCTTCTGCCTGTCAGTTGTTTTTTTTTTTTTTTTTTTTTTTTTTTTTTTTTTTTTTTTTTTTTTTTATAAATTTGAAAACTTTTTGTTATCTTTAGCTTTTTTGTCTTGTTACTTGAAAATTTAGGTCATTCGATTCACGGCATATACGAATATATAGTGTAGGTATGTGATATGCGAATGCACATCACAGACACACATTTTTGCAAAACCATGACCATCCGTCTCCATCTGAATGTTCTATTTTCAACCATTATTGTCAAGCTAGGATGGATTTTCCCTGTTCTGAAGATAATTGAAAATTTTCTTCTATATGTATACAACGAGATTATACCAAAAGAATTCATTTCAATTTGAAAACTCTCGTAGTGGGGGAATTTTTTTTTCTTTAAAACAAAAATAAAACAAAAGAGAAAACTCGATTTATATACGAAACAAATAAACATGCCCTATTTCTATAAAAAAAAAAAAAGAATTAAATTAAATTTGGTGACTTAAAACTCTGAACCATTCCTGTATGCGCGTTATTGGCATGAATGGAGGGAACCTAATAGTTTTCTGTCGAATCCGAATGGCTCAGGAGAGAGGCACTTATTTATGACAAGAATTACTTCTGGCGGATTTTCCACTTCCTCGCAAGAGGCAGTGCGCTATTGTTTCACCAACTTTTAACTTTTCACGACGTTTCAAAAAAAAAAAAAACAGCTTTTTGGGTCGAAAACAAATATTGTGGTTATTTGTATCGCAAAAAAATTATTTACTAACAAGAAAAGTATTGGAAACAAAAAATGTGAATTCTGAGCTTGTACACAAGAATACTGTTTTGTTTTTCTACAAAATACTTTCAAAGCATTGTGGGCATTGTGGGCACGAAAAAAAAAATAACGTACGACACTTTTTGATAGCTCTTCCAGTTCCTTCTACAGCTCTGGTTCCAGCATTGTATTCTGTTCAGGCAGTTAGACTGCCAAACCTCTGCGGCATGGCAGTCCTACGCACTACGGCACTAACTATCATGCCACGGCTGCTAGGAAAAAATTAAAATTAAAAAAAAATTCAAATTTGTCACAATAATTTTTAAAATGAGCCATTTTATATTTTTCTAACCACTTTCTTCATAAAAAATTGATTTTGTGATTCGAAAAATCTAGGGAAAACAATACTGCCGTATTAAATGAAATTGACGTATCTAACATTTGTCGTTTTGTTTAGTTTTGGACAAGTTTGAAACCCTTGGGATGGTTTTTTTTGACAACTGAAGCTGTATATCACTTTTGGAGCAGTTAGCCAACCGTAAAAATATATATTAAAATATATTATTGAAAATATTTTTATAACTATTAGAAAATTGGCAAAACTATAATCATAAAAAAAACGTTCAGTCAACACGGCAGAATAATTTTCCATGCTCAGTGATGAGGGTCAAAAATAGCTATGTGCTTTAATGACCCTCTCTATCTGCTTAATCTTTTTATTAAGTTCTGTCAGAATCGGTTTCGGGATTATAGACAAAGAGACGGAAAGTTGGACACATGCTTTAAGAACTGGGGTTTTAGTTTTGAGAGCAAGAAAATAACATACCCATTATGTTTGTAATATGTATTTTTAAACAAATTTGCAACTCAATTTTACATAAATAACGTTGTAAAATTGTAAAATTGGAACAAAATTGGCCGAGTCATTTACGAGTTATTCTCGAATGCGGCAATTTGTTAACCAAAAAAATCATCGAAATCATATCACGTTTCAAACATACCGAAACCGATAGGTTATTAATCAAAGGTTATTAATCAAACAACATGTTTTTGTTTCTAAAAAAAATATTAAAAAACCATAAAGTTATGATACCTTAATAATGTTAAAAATGTCAAGAGTACTAAAAATATTAATTTTATGTTTGATTTTTTTTTTGTTCAAAAAAAAATTATTTTCAGAATTTATAAATGCAATATTGTTTGAACTACTCAGAAAGACAAGAGTCTTAAATTATAAAAAAATCAAAAAACATTAACAGCCAAATTAATAAACGTGGAATAGCGAAGGTTTTGGCCTTATTCCCTGGACTAAATGCAGCAAAGGAATAAGAACCCGATGTGTCGAATTTATTTTGAAATTACAAAATCTTAGTGAAGATTGCAAATTTATTTTGAATGAAAATAATAATGTCTCCCAGATTTATCGAGTTCTTAAACTATTTGCATCCAGCATAATTTTTTTTTTTTGTGATTTGTGTTGGTGTTGAAGCCAATAGATTTATTTTCTATAGGGCATATTTTTTCCATGCACAAATATTTGAGTAGGTCCTAAAGAATATAATGGAAAACGTAATTTAGAAATGGTCTACTTTATTTTTAAGAGCTTACTTTGTCGAAATGTACTCCAGTTCTTACTCCTTTTTTTTTAATTTCCATTTTTAAAATAAAAACAAAACAGAAAACAAAAATTCTTAAGTGTTTTGATCTTTTTTTTGTTTTTACAAATTACCATACGAAAAAAAGTTAACAAACAGGCATCTTACTTATTGTAGTAGATTTTTTAAAGGGATTTTTGGTAAACGTCTTTTACTATTCTACGAATATTTTGTTTTTATTACCCGCCTGGAAAAAGAATCTAGTTTTCAATAAGGCCCTGGCAAGTTTTTCATTGTTACTAACAAGGGTCTAGCAAGGGTTACAATAGGCATTCGCTAGGCTCTCACCAGTTATGAACCTTTTTGCCTCGTCAGATAAATTCTGCCTAAGCCCTGACAAGTAAAAACAAAATTTGTTCCACATATATTCTCCATGGTTTTTATTTCAAGAGACACTTCTTGTTGTTGTGTTGCTTCGAAGACTTCAGTGTACTCACCACGTTTCAGCTTGCCGATGAACTGGTGGTCATCCTGGTTGGACCTGTCTCCAACATAATTCTCATGGTACCTATCCTGCCGTTTGTGTGCATTTACGTGTCGGTTTAAAAACGTGCAGCGTCCGATAGTGTCATCGTTTGTGATTCTGCGGTGATGCGCTTTCTGTTGCTTATATTGGGAGGTTTGGAGGTATTCAAAACAGGTTTTTTCTTGTTTAAGATAATAAAAGTTGACTAAATTCACGAATTAACCGCGAATCCATTTTTTTTTTTAATTTTATTTTATTATAAAACACTGACACTAAAAAATTCTTGCACTTGCTTTTTAGGTAGAACAACCTAGAACAGATTTCTAATAAATGTCAAAATCAGTTGTGATTCTGTCTTATTCTGTTTTGTCTGCAGTTGCGATTTTACTACTTGACACACCGATTCACAGTCATTATTTAAATAAACGTTCTCAGCGAGGCACTAATAGTGGCCTGTCATGTTTTCCTCTTCCATGTTTTCCTTACCGAAAACTTGCCGGGGCCTTACCTAAACTTACCAAAAACTTGAAGTAATTGAAAATTTTAACTTCTAGCTTTACTCTCATTTTATGGTTTAGTAAATTTTTTGTGGAATAAAGGTGGGATCAGATAAGCGTTTTCTATTAATACGGCTGTAAATCCCTATTTCTGCAATGCGAATTTTTATGGCAAAAACTTGAAACTCAGTATTCTTAAAAACATTTTGGTAATAACAAACAGGTACGAAGTTCTGATATTGAAGCGATAAAATCAGTACTTAACTACTTTCGGAATTAATGGGAATTAATGAAGAGCTAAGTGTAAACCTACCCTAACTTATAAGCGAAGAAAATAACCGCCTACAAAAATTCCCAAAAGGAGAGAACGCCATCTCTCTCTAAGTAGAGTATGTAGGGGAAATGAGTTGACAACTGTACCAAAACTTTCAAGAGGAGTCTCGAGACATTCAACTCGCTATAAAAGGGGAGGCTTTTGAACGAATGGAATGAAAGGGATTGTGTAAAGTTCTAAGTTAAAAAGTATCCGGAAGTGAATTTAAGTTGCATATTACTATTGATTGATTGATGACTAATAAAAACAATTTAAATTCAAGTAAAGCCTGTTTAATTTGTATAGGAAATAGTTTACGGAGTTAAAAAGAAATAAGTTTTATATCGAACCTTGGTAAAACTTTACAATATGTTGTGTCGGAGTCTTTCTTATAGTCCATGTCCAGTGCATTTATAATCCAACCCATCAGCTTGTAAATTACCCATTTTTCTAAAGTTACTATCGGAGATATCAGCAGTACAACAAATTTTTACTTGTTCTGTGTAGCCAAAGGGCAATTATTGGTTTCGTGTAAAAAAAAATCGAGCATTTTTATGTGATTCCCCAGAGGGGAAATTCAAATTTTGAAGACTGAAAGGAATATGTATAGAAAATTGTAGAAAATTTAAAGCTCTGCAAGTTTGTATTAAGTACAATTTTTTTTTAAATGTTAAAATTTCATGTGCTAAATTTTGAAAAATACTTGAAAATTTTGAATTTTTTAACTTTTTTGGTTTGTAACTTTTTCAATATTCAATATATAATTTTTTTTTTTAACATACAAAATATGATATAAAATTCTCCACACTTTTTACCCTATTGCAAACTTTTTTGTAGGATTAACAGAAAAGGAGATATTCAATAAAATCTAAAATCTGATATGGCGGCCGAAAAATGAATTTCACAAGACCGAAAACTCGGGATTATGATCCCCGATAAAGTACCTACCTTTCGAATATAAAATAGAAACATAAATTTGGTGGCACAACGGCTCATGAAGAACTGGCCTAGTGACTTACAACTCTCAACCATTCCTGTGTGCGTGTCTGCAGGAATGGAGGGAACCTACAGTTTATTGCCGAATCCGAACGGCTGGTGAGCGGCACTTTCCTATGACAAGTAATACTATTGGAGGATTTGTCACTTCCTTGCAAGAGGCAGTAGCCCAGAAAAATACTTAAGGTGGAAGCGGCTGGTATTGAACCCAGAACTTTGGCATGACAGTCCATCGCACTAACCATTACGCCACGGGCTACTACCTTTCGAATGATAAAAAAAAAATTTGGGGGTCACCCATAAACCAATTTCATAAATGCACTGGACTATATTCCAAATGCGTCACGATACCAAACTTTGTCACAGACTTTTTTTTTCTCCAAGCGGGAAAGAGAAAACAAAATAATTTAAAAATTCAGCACGTTTGTTAAGTGTTTACAGTCAGCGACACAACACTCCATTCCACAGCACACCACAGCAAGAGGCATGTTTGGTTCCGGCTTTAATTTTAGCTACAAATTTACACACCTTCGTTAATGGATGTTTCTGCATAGAGGCTATATTTTTGTTGTACCTATTCTCATTTTTCTGGTTAATGGAGGTAAAACCGAACTTTGTCAGCACGTATTTCATTTTCAATTTTCAAACATAGATCAATTTACCCTAAACATTCCTATGATAAGATGTTAAAAAAAAAAAATACCATCTCTCTTACTTGATCCCAGGTGTTGGTTATGGTTCTGAAAACAGGAAACCATTTCAATCAACATCCTGTTCTGGGAGCTGTCCTTCTTTTTTTTTTTTTTTTTTTTTATTCCAGTTTATATGTGCATTGCCTATATATGTATGTACATTTATGTATCCTACCTTCACCTACTCATATCAGGAATAAAATTGCTCAGATGAAAACTTTATGAAATGTTATATGCATGCTTAATACCTTTCCTTTCGTCGTGTGTCCTCCTTCGAATAAATTAAAGCTGCAAATATGTTTGTATGAGGTATTTTTCGATATAAATCTCAAAATATTATTACATATATACGACAACAACGGTGATGATGCAGCTTACATGCCTAAAAGGATTTTTATAAAATAAGATTTTGTAGTGTACCTAAATATGTATACATTTATAGCCAAGGTTGAGTGTATGAAGACCGTTTAGAGTTTGATAAGAGTTTATTTGGAATTGAAAAATTTCCAAATCTATCTGTAGGAAGTAGTTAAAAGCTTTTTTTTAAAGTTTATGTGAAAAGAAACACAAATACAATTAAACTGGCTTTAGTTGAACAATCTCTTTGTTGCTATAGGCAAAAATAAGAAAACTTAAGAGCATGCAAAATATCACCTTTAAGACTTGACTACATTTTAAAACTTTTTGTAAAAAGTACAAAAGTGAAAAACAATAATGCATTCTTCTCAAAAACCATCAAATTCCTATTTCTGCAATGCGAATCAAAAACTTGAAAAGCAGTTTTCTTACAACTATTTTGGCCATTACAGAGGCGAAGTTTCATTAAAATCGTTGGAGCCGTTTTTAAAAAAATTAAAAAAAAAAAAAAAACGAAATATTGCTATGGCAGCTAATTGTTCTTGCGAGAAATTGAGACATTATAGGCGTTCAGATTCGACAATAATTTGTAGGTCCCCTCCATTCCTGCAGACAAGCACATATAGGAATGGTTGAAAGTTGTAAATCACTAGGCCCTAGTTCTTCATGAGCTGTTGCGCCATCAAATTTGTTTATTTTTAAACCATAAAGCTTTTGGTTACAGATGCATAATTTAGAGTTTTATTCAAGAATTTTCAATAGTTTAAAGTACCTCTAGTTCTACCTAAAAATAGCTGAGTAATTTGCATGAATTGGTAAATTCTGACTTGATTTTAACTATCTGTTCCTTGTCAGCTTGAATTTTCTCTATGTCTTCCTTACTGAAGGTGGCACTGCAGTCCAAAGTGCAGAGCTTAAACCAAATAGCTTTTTCCAACTAGCTGTTTCCAATTTATGTCCTCTTCCACTTGCTTGCGTCGCGGGCTTTCTCTACTTCAGCGTCCCTCGGGGTTAGATTCAGACTTTTCGGGGCAGGACTTTAATAAACAAAGATAGTTTATTTACTCTAGAGAAGCCTTTGCTTCATAATTGCCTTCTTAACCCGAAGAAGCAACGATTGGCAAAGAGTTATTCTTCGTTTGATTTCAGCGCTGGTATCGATGTCTGAGTTGATAGTATAGCCTTAGGAAGATAAATCCTCTAGCTAAACTAAAGTTATAGCTGGTCTAAAGTATAATGCTCAATCTGAGCCGTCGGTATTTGATGTCCTATCTTGTTGACACCATATACTTGGTTTTGCCTTAATTGACGGTTAAACCCATCCCTAGCTTTTGTTTAAACGCTCACAACAGCGCTACTCAAAACAAGCTATGTCTTCTTTCTTTCAAGAAATTTGTTGAAGAAGAAGTAGCATTAAAGCGTATATCACCTTGCCTACATTCTTTTTTGACATCGAATTATTTCCTTAGTTAATAATTAATTCTTCCTAGAGCTTCGAATTCTATAAAGTAATGTCTTCAACTTAAGTCCTGCATACTCTTAACGTACTTTTATTTGATTCTGAGGGTCTTAATGTTAATATTTTCCTTATATCCATAATCAAGCAAGACAAAAATTAATGTAATAGTTTATGAGCTCATTGGGAAAAGCCTGATAACAATAGAATATGATCACATAATATCCTTTTTTCATTTTGTTAATCATTTTTCCCATATCATTGAATATTTTGAAAAAAAAAAAAATTGACTGTCCGTAATCAAGTGAGACAGAGTGTATCTCCAATACAATAAAACATTAATATTAACACATTATGGAGTATACGCCCCGAACGGCTAACGAGCGGCACTTTTCTGTGACAGGAGATACTCTTGGAGGATTTGTCAATTCCTCGCAAGAGGCTGTAGCCGTTTTTTCTTTTTAAATAAATAGGTGGCGAGGCTGGGGATCGAACCTTAGACCTCTGGCATGACAGTCCATCGCACTACCCATCACGCCACGGCTACTAAGTACGGACAAGGAAGCTAATTAATAAAAAACGTAAAAAAGGACAAAAAACTCTTTCTCACTCTGCGCCGAAATGTTTTAATCTCAAAATAAAATAGTGTACATAAAATTTGTAGGAAATGAAATTCTCTATAAGATTTGTTATGAAGACTTTTTCTCTAAAATCACTCGTTAAGAAGTTATTAGCCTGCGAAGTGGGAAGAAACTGAAAATTTCACAAAATACGAAATTTTAGACTTTTTTGGTAGCTTCATAGCTTTGTTGGTATTGGTTGTATAAAAAAACTCTACAGACCATATTTGTAGGAAATTTTGTTTTCTACAAGTTGCCATATGACTTTTTTTTGCCAAAAAGTACACCAGAAAGAAGTTATGGGCAAAAAACTGAAAAAAGTGCCAATTTTGAGCGGTTTTTTCAGGATTGTGAAGGGGGCAGAGGGGGCGTGGCTGTGGAAATTTGTATTTTTTATCTACCGACAATATTATATAACATATCCAAAATTTAGAACTACCCGACCTTTTGTAGGGTAAAATGTCTCTATTAATTGGACTATAATAATTTTCTCTTAATCCAATTCGTAATAGAAAAGGTCAAACCAAATAGAAGGATTTTTTTTATTTATTATACTTTACTTTGCTCAATTAAATAAATACTTCCGTCATATTCTGCACCCTCAACATTCTCTGTTTCCGGATGAAGAATTAAATTCCTCATCAAATTACACACTTACACTCAAAGTGAACCTATACGAATTTTATTATCCGAAAAAAAACCAAAGAAAACGACAATCAAAATATTTTCATAGACTGACTGGCTGCTTCGACAGATTAGCGTTGTTAAGTCGAATTTAACTGTGTGTAATCCCTTCAAGTCCTTAATGCTAATGTGTGTATAAAAGGAAATGTCAAAGAAAAGAGTGTTAAACTCAATGAGGCAGTTAAAACGGATGTACAAACTTTATGATTATAACTGAGGTTCTAATGGCGGTCAGAGAGATTACAATGCCATGTTTTTATTTTTTTCTCAAATAGATTTAAAGCAATTAAAATAACCATACACAACAAAATAACTGGAATTTGGAATTTAAATGTTCAAAATTTAAATTTAAAAATTCTTTCTTTCAGCACGTAACCTTCGCTTTGTACAGGGAATTTTGAAACATTCCAACCATCACACACTTTCTTTCAGCCTTTTGCAATAAAAGGATCATAAAACTACGTAAATAAATCATCAAAAAAATATTTCAGAAACCCTTTCATTCCATTCAAATGTGTTTTTTAGCAATATAAGTTGCACCAATAAATCTTTTTTATAGATTCTACATTATATGGATACCTATACTACAGTTAACTGTATATACATACATCATAAATATATGTATGAACACAAGAAGGATGTTTGGTTTTTTCTATAGCTAATAATTCATTTAAATAGGTTTCGATATTTTTGTAAGTACAGTCATTTTCCAACCCTAAAAAGTTTTTTTTTTTTTTTTTTTTTTTATAATAAAAAATAAATATTGTTTACTTTTTCTTGTTGCAATTTAAAACATTATTTATGTATGTAGGAATTCCTACTGCATGAAGTTTAATTATTTTGTTAGAACTTCAGAAGTTCAGTTGACTTTCTGCGGTCTAGCTAGAAAATTCACTGTTAAATTATTCAAAATGTACAGTACACCCTCAATAGTTTGTAAATCATAATTAAGGACATATACATACCTTTTTGAAAATAAATTCAAAGCTGACATTGAATAAAAGTTAAAGCAGAATTATATACGGGTAACTAAAAATAATTGATTTAATTTTTTTCACATGTAGATAATGTATGTATATAAAGTTGTTAGATAGTTTTCTTGGGCGTTCATTTGAATTTAATGCATTTAAAAAAGGGCCGTGGAAGCATTTGTTTAAGTAACTAAATTTTTCAAATTTCAAGTTACATATTTAGTTTAAAATGTTTCTATAGTGTAGTCTTATTAGACATAAAAACAGCCAAATTACAGAAAAATCGCTTTTTGGTATACAGCCCCCGAAACTTTAAAAAGTTTAAATCGACAGAGTGTCGCTTATAATAATTTTAAGGGGGGTTAAAGGGCCCTTAAACTGGTTTTTCGGAAATATCGCCCTAACGGTACATTGTACAGAAAACATCTAAGAATCTAATTTGTAGCATAGAAAATTTCCTACAAAAAAGATTACGACACCTTTCTTCATGGAAATAATGGTTTTCGTAATAATTGAGTCGGTACAGTTAAGGTTTTTAGTTTTCTACACAAATGGAGGATGCACAAAAATATACATTGTGATTCGCCTACGGTGTGACAAAAAGCTAATGCTTGTAAATTTTGCCGAGACAAGAAAAAAATCGTACATGGGAGTGGGGGTCTATTTCCTCCCGTTCAGACAGGAGGAGCAACTTTCTGAAAAATCGACTTGAAATAGAAAAGCAATCATTAAAACACAACGGCAATGCTTACAATGTCAAGCTATACATTTTTTTAAAGCTGGAAATCCGTTTTTTTTAATTTTGTTTTTAATTCAAATTATTTTGGAGAACAGTTTTTGAAAAATTAATTTTCAGACTCAAAATTAAAAAAAAAATATTGAACAAATTGTTTTTAAAGTAATTTTGTTACGTTAGCCGTGTTTTTTTGTAACTAAGTAGCTACTCATTTTTAATTTTAAACGCTAAACAAAAAAAATCGAACTAGTCACTGTTCCTGTTGTTATTGTTTTGCAAATAAAATGAGAAAATTAGTAGCTACTGAGTAATCCAAAAAAAACTCGGCTGTTATTGAATAATATTTTTGTTTTTAATATTCGATACTCCTATCAACTAACTAGTTTTTGAGAAAATTGAAAATAACTGCTATCTGTTATTTTGTTGCTTCAATGATCCTATTTCCACTAAGTAAGTAGCAAAGTAGATTTTGTTATTTTCAATTTTCTCAAATATAGAAGATATTTAAGCATCTGATTTTTAGTCTTTGACTTGAAATTCATAGGAGCATTGAATATTAAAAACAGAAATACTACTTAATACCGTAACATTTTAAACAAAATTACTTTTAACACATTTTTTTCATTTTTTTTTAGAAAATTTTGAGTTGGAAATAATTTTGCAAAAACTTTTTTTTTTATAAAACAGAATACAAAAAATTACGTATCTACTGATTGTTACCGTTTTTATGTTATAATTCAGTTTTTTTTTTTTTTAGAAAATTGCCCCTACCGTTTAAACAGCGAGACCCCTCTCCCATGTGATTTTTTTTCTTATGTTGACCCAACCTACTCGCCCTAGTTTTTTTTTTTTGCATCTTATGCAAAACACTATATAGGTAGGTTCTATAGTGAAAGTTTGAATACTTAAAAAAAACAACCTTGGGATTTTAATCAAACCAATCATTGCAATAATAGAGAACCCGAAAAGAGCGAAGTCCGCAATTCTGTCTGTAACTGTGTGTCTGTCAATATTTGCAGTTGTTGCAAATCAAATTTTCTGGAATTTCACTCAAAATTTATTTCTATTGTGAAATAATTTTTCACCGTTATTTATCTGTGAATAAAAAAATTGAATCTTCTACTTACGGCCTTTTCGATTGGCATCAGGATGACAGTTCTTTTATTTAAAAGAATACAAATTTCTTCTTGATTTTTTTCAGAATCTTTCCAAATCGCAATTCCAGATTACCACTCGAAAAAGCCATTATATTTATACCTTATTAAAAACTGTAGGGATTTTGAATACGACAACTGCTCTAACAGTTCATCTGTTTCTTCACAATCTCAATTATAAATTGATCGAGAAATCGAAAAAATTACATCAAAATAATTGTCTGTTTGGTTCATTGCTATCCATTGTCCACAAGTAGGGAAAGTTCCCATAGTTAGTAAATTTGAAAAAAAAATTCTGGGTTTAGCTTTTGTTTTAAAAATTCTTTCTTTCGTTGGAATGATCAGATCTTAAAGGTAAGGCCTTTATGCAAAGACAAAAAAAAATGCTATAATTATGTTATGGAGAAAAATTTTATTTCGATTCTCGGAAATTCTTATTTCAAAAGCTTATGAATTTTTTTAAATGTCAATTTCGATTGTATTTTGGGATTGTTCCATTCCTATTGAGGACATTTTTGCCTCTCCATTCACTCCAAACATTCGTCATATTCGATAGGAATGGAACGCTCCCATAATCTAATCGAAAACGACATAAATTTGAAAATAACTTACGCTATGCAAAGTTATTTCCCAAACACTTCTCTATACAATAAGGATAATAGATAACTTTAAATCAATTTTTCAGTAAAAAGAAAAAAGTTGGTGACAATTTTAAGAATATTGAAAAAACAATACACGGTCACTAATTTGTGATTTATATTTTGAGGGATGATTCATGGGATCGATCAGTCTAAAAAGAAAAATGTATATGGGCAAAAAACTCTATCTATTGACTTAAAATGGAAAAAAAAATATTAAATACTAACGAAAGTAGATAACACAATGATGATTTTTTGAAAGCAAATAGTTCATTCTTTTGTTTGTGTTAAAGAGTCAAAAGTAAATTCCTGAGTAAATCCAAATTTCCCAACGAATTCCTTTTTTTAATTTATAAATAAAATACTTCTGTTTGAATTCGAGTATAAACACGTAAATAAATAATTTTAATTGAAAAAAATAATACATTTAGTTTTATGTTATTAAGATTGAAAACAAATATTTTAAAAGAAAGTAGAAAAACTCAAAGTGTTATATTCAAGTATAGCTACACAACTTCCTTAACAGTTTGTGTTTTTAATTCAAGTTCTTGGAAGGCACAGTTTTTGGGAAATTAAATTTCAAAGAAATAATTTTTTGAAAAAAATTGTGAATTTTTTGTTTCAAGTTGATTTTTTCCCAAATTTTGCGTAATTTACTACAACTGTTTCTCTTAGTATATAGGTAATACTGAGAAGTAGTATTAAATTAAAAAAAGTAGTATTAAATTAAAAAAAAGAGACCTAAGGCTCTTCTACAAGAGTGCCATGAATTTAAGAGGGCTGATTACAAGAGAAGAGGTGCTAGGAGCTCCGCTTATTTTAAATTTTCTATGACTATTACCATGACTTTAGGTATACATAACTTAACAAATCGATGCATATATGTGTTGCTTCCAAGTAATCATTTTCAAAATAACTCGATTTAACTGTACATACATATATATATATTTCCAATTATACGTATGGGTATAAATTTAATCAAAAATACTCATTCAAAAAAAAAAGGAGCAAGTGTGTGAGAAAATCCCTTTCAACTCAATGACTCGAACAGAACAAAACAGATCAATAAATTCAAAAGACGTACAAAAGATGTTCCAATTATTTCTGAAATCGTAAAACACCTCTACCCATCTTTCGTCTGCTGTTTCCATAATAAACGTTTACAGCCTGTAATTTTTTTCTTCTTTATTTAAACCAAAATCGAATCAAAGAAAATTTCCAATCGAAAAAAGAAACAAACAATAATATAAATTGCAAATTTACAATTCCCCCCCCCCCCCCACCACCCCCCTCTTATAACTCAATGATTTAGCTTTTTCCATCATCCTTTTTTATGTCACAGCTTGCTTTGAATGCTTCATTCTTTCATTATCTCATAATTTATCGCAAGAGTTTTTAGAACATCAAGGACGACGAGCAGCAACGACAACGATGATGACTAAGACTATATAATACCATATAGATACCAACAAACACCGACAACAACGGCAACTACGACATGCTTCTGCTTTGTTGATATTATATATTTGATGTGTTTTCATCCATCTAACCGTTTTTGGTAACAACAAAAAAATATATGTTAATTACCCGAAATGCTTGAAACGCTTCATGCCCACATATGACATTAACGTGGTGAAGTCTTTGTAATTATAAGTAAATTACAAGCGATCGTTCTCATTTCACTCACACATTTCTAAAAATGATAAACAGGGCCGTATTTAGGATATAAATAATACCAAGCAAAAAAGGTGTTCCATTTAAGGACTTTCAAAATGTGCGTGAAGTTAGCACCGCCATTTTCGATTTTCAAAAAACTAAAAGGTTTGTACTGTATTGTGCTAAACTTGTGCTACGTTGTGCCGTAAATATATTTTTCAAATTTGCAAATTTGCAAATTTTACGAATGAAATTTTTTGCAAAACCATAATTTTTTCTGCTCAGTTTGTGCTGCCAAATGCCGAAGAGATAACAAATATTCGCATATTTGCAGCTTTTAGAGCTAACTTCACGTTTAAAAAATGAGTAGACTCTTAAAACCATATGCTTAGTAGGTTTTTTTTTGTGCGCAAACTCAAAATTTGTAGCTCTAACGGTTTTTTGTACATTCAAGTTAACAACTTTAAAAGTTAGCTCAAAAATGAGCTTCCAAAATCTAAAATAATGCAAAAATCCCATTTTATTTTTCGCACGAATTTGAAGTCTTCCTAAACTTAATGAAACCCGAAAACCCCGATTTTGTAGCTCACATAGTTTTTTTTGTAATAAAAAATTCCGCTAATATAAGACATTATAACCACTGTGACGTTCAAAAATTAAAAAAAAAAAATTGAATTTTCGAAAATTTTCTTGTGCCAGAAATTGTAGCTTTTTATATGCTAATTTGTTGCGCAAGAATTAATTTTGTATCTTTCACGGATCAATTTTTATTTCGATTTTAAATTAAAAAAAAAGTTTTTCCGGTGACAAGAAATGATTTTTTCAAATTTAAAATCGAAATAAAACTCATCCGTGAAAGCTACAAAATTAATTCTTGCGCAACAAATAAGCATTCTAAACGCTACAAATTCTGGCAAAAAGTTTTTTTTTTCGAAAATACATTTTTTTTTTTTAAATTTCGACCGTTATAGTGGGTATAATGTCTTATTTTAGCGGAATTTTTTATAACAAAAAAACTATGCGATTTAAAAAATCAGGGTTTGCTGGATTCATTAAGTTTAGGGAGACTACAAATTCATGCAAACAAATTTTCGATTTTCTCAATATTTTAGATTTTTGTAGCTCACTTTTGAGCTAACTTTAAAAGCTGTTGGCTTAAATATTCAAAAAACCGTTAGAGCTACAAATTTCGTTATTGTGCAACAAATTAGCATTTTAAAAAATACAATTTCTGGAAAAAAGAAGAAAAGTTGAAAATTCCACTTTTTTACCAACTTCCGGACCGAAAATGCACTTTCTAAACTTTAAATTCGAATAAAAAATGAACCAAAAAAGCTATCAAATTAATTTTTTCGCAACAAATTAGCATTTAAAAAGCTAAAATTTTTGAATCATTGTTTTCGTACTGTCGTCCTCTAACTTCAGACTTATTTTAGCGGAAACTTGAATATTTTATAAACTATTTGAGCTACAAAATCGCGGTTTTTGCGACTCAAGAGCATTTAAAAAGCTACAATTTTGGGTATCAATCATTATTTAAAATTCACATTATTTTAGATTCCGTCCGCTAACTTCGGACTTATTTTAGCGGAAACTTTCATAGCTCGGAAATTATGCGAGCTACAAATTTTTGGTTTGCGCAACAAATTAGCTAAAATTTCAGATATCAACATTTTTTGATTTCGCCAAAATGTGTCCGCCAAAGTAGGGGACGTCTTTTAAGACTTTGAAACGTTCAGTCCTATGAAATAGGCTCAAAGCATCTTTTTGAATATTCCCCCCTATTGTCTATGAAAATCAAAGATAGAAACATCTTTTGGGCTTAAATTTAAGGAAATTCAATTTTAAGAAAATTTAAATATTAGTTTTTTTTTTATTGAAGCTTAGTCAAAGTTTTTTCATGTTTTTGAAAATGCCAGCGTCGAATAAAACTTTTTGAGAAGATTGGCATTCCGTTGGTTTGAACCGTCTATTTCTACGAAATCTTCAAGTAAAATTTCATATCACTTTCCACAAAGTTTAAAAAAAAAAAGTCAATGTTTAGTTGCTGAGCGTTTCTATTATCCTGTACCAGCTTTGTGGCATTCAAATTTTTAAAAAGGATTTTCGTTCACCAACTTGAAAATTACGCCTTGTAATAACTAACAAGTAAATTCAGTCCTGCACTCATATAACCTTAGTTAAGGCTCTTTAGGAAAAAAGGAACGATAAAATACACACAACATATCATTCCACCAAAATGTGAAAAATGTAATCTCGGAAATCCTTTCCTATATCGCTTCTGGAGAAGGATGATTTTTAAAAGGCATTTTTCGCTAAGGTTTATATAAACGTATATTTACATAGGTACATACTTAGGTATACTACTATAAGACCAACACTCAGTTCTTATATGCGTTCCCTCCAAGGACCTATTTTAACTGATAACTTTTCCTCAAACGAGCACAGGTAAAGAGAAAAGAATATACACAAACACATTAAGCTGTGCATTTTGTATGGTAAATTAGGTAAAGTATTATAAAAAAAGTGAAAATATCTTTGTTTAAATGTTTGTCACTCACTTATCAATAAAACAAGGGTATGCGGGGGTAGCAAGGTGAATGGGTAAAAACGAGAATTTAATCTAAGAAGAAAATTATTACTTTTAATTGTTAACAAGAACATCGAATTCTCTATTATTATTTTGAAGGTCTCAATAAAACCTCAAGGATTCTGGATATTTTTTTTGTAGCTTATGCTTTCTGTTTAGGATTGAAATAGAGCAATTGAAAGGAAAGGAAGGGTCTTATTGTTCTTTTCACAGAAATACCGTGGAAGGGAGGGGGGGGGGGGGGGCTATTCCCTCTAAAGACTGAATTCCTGCTATTGATGACAAAATGCCAACAACAATTAGAAATAAACTATGCAAAGAATGTAATAGGCCTTGGTGGAATGCAACAAGAATATCCTTGCTAAAATCACAAGTTTTTAAAAATGTTGGCTACCAGTTTCAACTTGCGCACTAGAAATAAAAAAATATCGTACAATTTTGAACAGGATTATCAAACACAATTTTTAATTTTAAAAGGATATATTTTTGGCTTTAAAAAAAAGTAGGTAAGTGTTGCCGTTGTTTTTTAATGATTTTCAATTTCTTAGAAAATTGCTTCTCCTACCTAAACAGGGGGAAATAGAGTAAAGATTTTAAGACAAAAAAATTGTATTTAAAAAGAGTTCAAAAATTCTTTTTGTGTTTAAATGGAAATATTTAGTCCTTATGCGAAGGCAAAATGTACATAAATAATAATTAAAAAGAGCTGAAAATTATTTTGTTATTAGGTACATAGATAATAAATATTTAAATATTTTTATTTTTTAATATATATCTATCCCCCCGAAATATTTTTTCTCGTTACGGCCTTGATTGTGTCAAGGGGGGGGGGGGCTATTTGCCCTTTTTGGAAGAGAGGCCCAATTTTCTAAAAAAAAAAACTACTTAGGAAAAAAAATCGAAATAAAGAAAAAAAAATAATAAAAAAAAAAAACCGACAGCACCAACAATGCCATGTTCCACTTTTTTTAAAAGCCAGAAATCCGTTATTTTATTCTGTTTTGAATTAAAATTGTTTAAGTGAAAATTTTTTGAAAAATTAATTTTCCAACTCAATGTATAGGCGGCCAATACGTATAGAATTTCAGAGTCTTGAGTCTTGACATAGAAAGACAGCAACTCTTAACCCTTCTATGTATTATTCCCTGTGGACAAAATTAAATTTTCAGTTTTAACTCATCTAAACGGGTTATACAATTTTTTCATATACATATGTACGTTTCAAAATGTTGTCTTAAAACTCAAATAAAGAAATGTATGTATGCACTTTTACTTTGTTGCGGACGTTATTTACGAAAATTAAATATATTTTACATTTTGGTCCATGGTCCATCACGAAATTTTGGTGGCAATTCTCAGATTTAAATTTAGCACCAAAAAAAAAAACATAAAAGAAATTAAAATTAAAACTTTCTCACAAATTTCCTGCTAGAGGCCCTTTTAGCACAACTTAGGGCCAGTTTTTCAGTCGTGAGTTACACCCAGAGTTAGTTAACTCCAGATATAAATGTGTGTACAGTAAAGTCAGGATTCAGGAAGCACTTTTTCAGTAGAGAATGCATGCAGATCGACTCGGGAACTCAGGCTTAATTTTAAATCTCGCACTGAAAAACTGGCCCTTAATGTGATATTTGTTGTTGATATTTCTGGTACTTTCAATCAAGTAATGCTCCTTTTTTCGTTAATTTTAATTTTTGCTTTTAGACTTTCAGTTTTTTTTCCATAATTAAGGGATGTTATTAATCTATGTACCTATTTTTGAAAAACTTCAAAAATCAAGGTTTAATTAAATTTCATGATTTTTCGAAGAAGAGATTTCATTATTTTTTTCATACTTTATTTGAATTGTATAAGAAAAACGGTTTGTACGAGTTTTATTAAATAATCACAAAGACTTTTTTCAAAAATATTTTCAAAAACAATAATTTACATATTTTAACATTTTTTTCAGTTCAATTTATTATTGAAATACTATTTCACTAATCGTTTTCCGTAGGTCACTCCTAGCACTCTTTTTTCACTACTTTTGTACTCCCAACACTTCGAAAACCTTCCATCAGCTGTTCGGAGTGATGATTTAGAAGTGTTTTTTCCCTGCGGATTTCAATAATAAGTGCTAGGAGTTCGCTCTGAACACACCAGGGTGATCGGTATAAGATGCACCAAACTGCTGGAGCGAGTAGGTTGGGTTAAGACAAGAAAAAAATTGTATGGGAGGGGGGGGGGGGTCTATTACGCCCCGTTAAGGCAGGAGGGGCAATTTTCTAAAAAATTGACACACAAAAAAAAATATTTAAAAACAACGGTACAATTTCAAATGCCATGCTATACTTTTTTGGAAAGCCAAAAATCTCTTCTTTGATTTTCATTTTAAATACAGTTGTGTTAGTGAATAATAGTTTTTGAAAAATTAATTTCTAAACTCGAAATTTTGAAAAAAAAAAATTTAAAAAAAAGTTTCAAACTAATTTATTTCAAAATTGTATGTAATTAAGTATAATTTTTGTTTTCAAAATTCAATGCTCTTATTAATATTCAATAAAAAACAGAAAACCGTATGCTAAAACGTCTTTTAGTTTTTGAGAAAATTGAAAATAACGAAATCTACTTTACTACATATTTTGTAGAAATAGGATCTTTTGAACAACAAAATAACGGATGGAAGTCGAATTTAAGGAAAACTTACTTTTGATATTTTCAAATTCTAGACTACATTTTGACATCTGGTTTTAAATGTTTGACTAAAAATTGATGGGAGTATTGAATATTAAAAATAAAAATACTATTAAATAACGTAAAATTTTGAACAAAATCAGTTTGAACACAATTAAAATTTTTTTTTTTCAAAAATTTAAGTTTGAAAATTAAGTTTTAAAAAACTGTTCACTAAAAAACATAATTTATAAACAAAATGGAAAAGCACATATTTCTTACTTAACAAAATAGTCTAGCAAGTCGTTTTAGCCATTACCGATGTTTTTTAATAATTTTTTTTTCTATATTAAGTCAATTATTTTAGAAAATTGCTCCTCCTGTTATTTTCAATGTTCTTAAAAACTAAAAGACATTCTGAAAGCTATTGAATTTTGAAAACAAAAATTGTACTTAATTACATAAAATTTTGAAAAAAATTAGTTTGAAACTTTTTTTAAAATTTTTTTTTTTAATTTCGAGTTTGGAAATTAATTTTTCAAAGACTATTCACTAACACAACTTAATTTAAAATGAAAATCAAAGAAAAGATTTCTGGCTTTCCAAAAAGGTATAGCATGGCATTTTAAATTGTACAGTTGTTTTTAAATATTTTTTTTTCTGTTTTAAGTCAATTTTTTAGAAAATTGCCCCTCCTGTCTAAACGGGGGAAATAGACCCCCATACGATTTTTTTCTTATCTTAACCCAACCTACTCGCTCCAGCAGTTTGGTACATACCGATCACCTTGTATACTTTTAAAAGTCGTTCGTTGGATTAACTATGTCAAAGTAGTAAATGCTTCTTGTTAGGACGTTCTGATGGAATTTAAATTATTTATTTTAATTTTTTACAGCTACATTATGTAAACACACATCGCGGAAGACAATTTTTCGTATTCCATTAGAATTAAAAAAGAGTGAAAGTCACCACTCTGAAAATCCAATAGAAAACGACATAAAATTGTCATCATTGGTTGAAAGCAAGGACAAAAACGATTGCCATTTTCCATTGTCAATGCTTTTCCAGGTCTCCGCGTCTGTGCATGTTTTTTAATGTTTAATAATTGCATCCTATTCGAGACATATGATTCCTTTGATCAAAGTTTCTACAGAAATATGTACCTACTACTTGATTTTTTTTTCATATAGATATTCGCTCTGGCAATCTTTTGTTTAAATTTGTCGAACTAAAAATATTGAAATTCATAACTCGGTGAATTGCGAGTGTTTCATTTGAGAGAAACATGTTGAAATGAAATCGAGAACACAAGGCTAACGTGCAAAAAGAAAAAACAAAAAAACAAAATGGGAGTTCAATTTTCAATGCAAACACACAATAATATAAGTATATCGACCTAAACAAGTAGGACACTCACTTATAAATGGAGCAATGTGTTTGATATTTTATTAAATACGCCTGGAATAAAAAGTATATAAAATTCCAGTGAGTTTGTATGTTACTATCAGAAAAAATATCAAGTGATGCTGGAATTTTTTTTACCTCCTAACCCAGGTTAGAAAAGTGCATAAGAAAATGAGGCCACACATTAAAAAAAGAAAACTATAAATATGTTTCAGAAGTAGAAACCTATTATGGTTTATCACTTACCCGAAGCAAATTTTGTTTTATGACATCAGACCAATAAATAATCCTGCCTATATAAAAAAAAAATTTTTGATATTATTTTGTTCTGATTCCCACTTTGATTTTAAATTTTAAAACCAATTTTTGTTCAATTGTTTTTGCAACTTTTGATCTCAAAATCTCCGCAATCCAATTTTGCCACATATAACGGCGAACTATTTAAAACAATCGATTTTTTGCGTTTTACCATACATTTTATATACATATGTACTTATATTTTGGGTCAATTGGTGGCTGCAGCTTTCATATCTGGATATAGAATGAACTTTATAGTTAAACCACATATTGGATTTTATCGCAACAATTTTAGCAATCGGCATCGTCATTTCCAATCGTTATTACTTTTTTTTTTTTTTTTTTAGGTTCTATAGGGGAAGTATTGGTTTGCATGAACCGAAAAAAAAAACTATAGGTTTTAATCAAACCTAACATTACAACTATGCGGAAAACTTTCGGAACACTACTACATTCCTTAGATAAAAATTAAAAAAGTAGCTGTGGCGACAATTTCTATACAAAAATTGCAATATTTTATTGTGTTTTCCTGTTTATTCTTAATCAATACACCGAATGAGTTCAAAATTTATATTTTATTTTATGTATACTAATCTATACAGGTGTCCCAAAAAATATTGCATATATGGACCAATTTTCAAAAAATCATAAAATCAAAATCAACTTCTTTTACACTTTCTATCCATTAACTTTAATAAACTAAAATTTTAAAAAATAAGAACAATTCCATGCAACTCATCACTAATTTTTTTGTGTTGAGTATTTGTTGTTGTAAACCATTTAGGGTAAATGCACCAGCACCCGGCCACCTAACGCCGGGTTTCACATTATTTGTTTTTAGAATCTTTTATCAATTCTTAATCAAATACAAAAAAATAAGAATTAATTACTTTAACTAATTTAAAACTAAAATTACTTTTGTAAAAAAGTGCTTTTTCACCAGAACCCAGCCACCAAAATTCAGAAACCGGACACTTTTGTTTAGTATCCGGCCACTCAAACTTATTTGATAATCATTTCTTGCAGCCATACTGATTTAGATAGTATCAAAATCTGGGCAGCAAAAGCATGAAAAATTAACGTTGTAGCTTCTATGAACTCTGTGGCCGGTTTCTGGCACTAGCTGTTTATGTATACATGTTCCAGAAACCGGCCACAGAGTTCATATGTATGATTGTTTTTCTTTTTTGTGAATTATATAGTATAAAATAGTAGCCAGATACTAAAACTAAGCATATTTAATATATTGTACTCAGTCTGGCATAAATATAAAGATCGTAACTTAGTTAAAGAAAAAAAGAGACAACAATTAGTTCATCACTTCAAAATCTAGTATCCGGCCACTTGGCCGGTTACTGACTCACATGCTTTTACTTAGGTTCCAGTTACCGGCCAACTTAAAAAATCAATATTAAACATAAACAGTCTTATTAATAAACCCATTCCAAAGTATGTCTAACTTTAGACAGCTGTCCAACTCCAAAATCGTATTAATAAACATTCCATCGGTTGTCTAACTTAGACACCGAAATTGGTTGTCCAAACCTATTCTAAAGTCGGCACGTTCAATGAACAAAGTAAGGCATTTTTTTTAGTTGCGAAACGAAAAGTTATGTTAAAATGAAAAATGTTCGTTGAACGTAGCCAAAAAGTCGGTTAAATTCATTAATTCACTCGAGAATGAATTAATCCAGGTATTTAACGGGAAATATGAGGTTGTATTTAGACAGCTGCTGGAATGTGATTATTAATAATGAGTTTTCCAACTATTTAGACAGTGGCTAGCTGGATAACTGTCCAAGAGTGTTCTAAGAAAATCTAATTAATACGACTGAAAATGTTTAAATTTTCTTTTTATTTTATTTTTATTAAAAGTATTTCTTATAATAAACAATTACAACAAAAAACTAATTAACACCCCAGACCGCTTAAACTGACGTTTTTACTTTACTCCCCCCCCCCCATTACAATACATGACTCTAAAACACACTTTTTTAAGTGCGTAAAAACTTCAAAACTTCAAATTTTTTTTCTGACAAATCTATGAAGCTGTGATTTGACAAATTTTGCAAAAAGATAAAATAAACCTGAAATAATTTAAATATTTTATTTTAACATGCAGAGTCGTTAAAATTCTAATTACTGAGCTTTTTTTTTGTCAAACTGGCCGGATACTAATGACTGGCGGGTACTGGTACACCTACCCTAATTCAATAAATGTGAAAGTTCATGTGTAATTATCGACAAGAGGTAACGTGTTTTTAGGACATTTCAATAAAATTCATATATAATGTAAAATAGGTGATAGAATTTTATAAATATAGTCGCATTTTTAAATTGCAACATAATAATTGATTTTAAATTTTTAATCATTCACGATTGTTTGGTTTGTGGTTTTTAAAATTATATAATGAACATGAAGGATAAATTTACTAAATCTAATTTAAATTATGTTCATTAAATTGAACTAACTGCTCGTTTTCACATAGTTTTTTTTTAGGCATTATACTCGGGGGATATTATATTAATTATATATTAGTGTGGTTTTAAATTAGTTCATTTGGTTTTATGGAATTTAATTGCATATTAAAAAATAAACTAAAGCGAAGTGTGAAATAAATAGTGATTTATGTGTGGCTTAATATGTATATTGTAGGTATATATATATATGTTGTTGTAAAGTAGAAATTCTAAAATTTACTCGGACAAAACTTGAAATTTTTAAGCATTTTGGCAAAAGTTTGAATTGTTTTTTATTTTCAATAATTTATTACGGACTTTTAACACCTTGCAATTGGTTAAAGCCTAGTTTAAAGTTCGTTAGGGAAAAAAATCTAAATTTTCAAAACAATTTTCCATTTAATTTGTGCCTTATACTATATAATAATTTCCAATTGAAAATGAGTCAGCGAAACAACATTCGAAGAAAATTGTGTGTTTAGAAAAACCTAATCAAAGAATATTTAAATACAGGAAAATTCATTTATTTTCTTTTCTAACAGCAATTTTGGCTTACAAATTTTCATATAGCGACTAGTAGTTGTCAAACTGTCGACTATCAAAAAATTTATTCTACATGACTTTCTTTAAGAAAATTTACTACCACTTTTTTTATGATTATAGATGTGTGTTTTGCCATTTTTACTTGCGATATATACAACATACATAGGTATTATGGCAAGTTTTGGATTCGTTTGAGCTTGTTTGAAAAAGTGCGCACTTTTTTACATTATCAAAACAATTTTTTTTTAAATACAGAATTTTGAAAAGCAGAATATTGAAATAAAGAAATCGTAGAATTCTGACCCGCTCCCATTTTGGATTTAAAAATTTTTTTTTAAGAATTCGATATTGCAAAATTGGGTAAATGATTTTTTTCGAAATTTATTTTTTGATTCAACATTAAAAAAAAAATTCTAAAAACTGGTACAACAATTTAGTTTCTTAAAAATGTGTACAAAATTTCAAAAACCGCTCCTACGACTTTAATTTTTTTTCTCAAAAAAAAAAAGATTAGTTAAAGAAATCAGATGGTGTTCTTTTTTTAGCTCTCAAAACAATTTAAGAAGATTTTTTTAATAAATTTATTTATTAAAGCTTAAATTGAAAAATTATTAAAAATCAATATAATACGTAATATTGATTTTTAATAATTTTTCAATTTAAGGTCTAAGTTATATGCTTTATACTAGTTTAAACTTAAGGCTTCCATAAAAAAAGGCTTCCATTAAAAAATTATTTATGTACTTATAGTACACTCAATCTTTAAAATTCGATGAAATTTTTACTACAAGAGCAAGTTTGTGCGATCCAGTCGTGGGTTTTTTTTTAATAGTCATAAAACTATTTTTGATAAAAAAGGTGTTTCGATTGGTTTACTGCTTAAAAAGCAAAAAACAGCTCTAGTTGTTAATAAAAATCATCCCAAGGATTGGCCTTAATTTAAAAAAATCGACAAATGTCGGATACTTCATTTTCAGTTAACACGGCAGCATAGTAATATCTATGTATTATGTCTTTCCCAAGAATAAGATCTTCCTCTTTATTTTTTTTTTCTAGAAATAAGTGGTTTTTGTAAACTAAAATTATAAATATTACTCAACTGAAAAATCGATTCGTGTCTACACGTAGTTTGTAATTACTTTGCAGCCGAAGTAATAAAAAAAAAAACAGAAAAAATATACGACTATTACCTACTTCGGTTGCAAACATATTGATCAATCCAATAAAATATAATTATCTACAAGACAGTAAAATAATATTCATAATTAGAATTAAAGGTCAAAGTTCCATAATTTAACAGCATACCTACTTATATTATAGTCATCAATCCTCTGTGATAGATACTACATCACAGAAAATAAGACATTTTCTACGACTGAAGATCTTATCAAAACAAATTGATTGACACCAAAAATTCATTTAATAAATACATAAACAAAATCAAATGCCAAAGTTCAAGGAATTGAGTTCAAGTCAATTTTGCGGGCGGCCATTCCTTTCAAACTAATAAGTCAACTATAAATCTCTTTTGTCAATACACCCTCTTTTCTTCTATTCTAATAAAATGCGCATTCATAAAGTACACCTTGCGCCTGGATGGTGATGGTGATGGTGAATCCTATTAATTTCACTCACCTGCGTTTTCTCACATTTAAATTATACGACGAACACAAATCTTATTGTCCTTCTTCTCGACAGATGGCTGATGGCTGGGCACAATCATCCCAATCAAATCCGCAATGTTGGGGTAATTTTCTTGGAATTAAACTCAATTTTCCATGGTGATGGTTATGGTATAATAATGATGATGAAGCGATTAGTTTTAAAGAAAAAGACCAATTATTCTCCTTTTCACTCTAAAAGACTGGCAGAATTGATTCAATTCAAAATGAATGCTTATTCCTGATCCATAGGAATATAGAGCATCACAATGGAATTTTTATCTAAGGCTCTATGGTCTACTGGCTTTATTTAAATTGATGCGAAGCTTAGGGTGTACGGTGTACGCTCCTATTAAAGTCCGGGGAAATGTGTTTTAAATTAATTTGCAAGTTATTTTTTTAACCTTCGTATAAATGTTGGTCCCTATAGGTATTATATCAACTCAATTGTGAAAAATCTCATAATCAGATCCCCAAGCGTAATTATCCTAGTCAATGGGGTTTCAACTTAGAATTTTTCCAGCCTATAGTTTTTGTTTTTCAAGGGAAAAATTGTTAAGGTTCTGGTAGGAAATCTTCATAAATAAATTAGTGATGTCGGACAGGCGTCTCGGCCATTTCTGTGAGGGTGGTGAATGGAGGGGGAAGATAATTTTCTGCATAAACCGCACGATTAAGATGAGATGCATTATATTTAAATTATATATATTTTTATTTGGAAAAGTCTGTATTCAGACTTAAACCTCGGGTGTAACTGTATCACAGTTGAATGTGATTATATTACATTGTGACTGTAATACATTGTGACTGTAATACATTGTGACTGTAATACATTGTGACTGTCTTTCATTGCGATTGTAATATATAAAGACTGTTAGACATTGTGACTGTAATACATGTTTACTGTTATACATTGCGATTGTAATATATTGTGACTGTTCTACATTGTGACTGTAATACATTGTGACTAGTACATTGTGACTGTAATACATTGTGACTGTTATACATTGCGATTGTAATATATTGTGACTGTTAAATACATTTCGACTCTAATACATTGTGGCTGTAAACTGTAATACATTGTGACTGTTATACATTTCAATTGTAATATATTGTGACTGTTCTACATTGTGCCTGTAATACATTGCGACTGTAATTAATTGTGATTGTAGTACATTGTGACTGTAATACATTGTTTCTTTAAACTGTAATACATTGTGACTATAATACATTGTTACTGTAATATTGTGTGACTGTGGTACAGTATGACAGTTTGCAAGTATGACAGTATGAGTTGCGAGAGTGTGGAAGCACACGAGTGTGAAACAACAACATTTTAAAATTATGAAGTTAGAAACATGCCGTTCTGCACCTTATGAACTCGAATATCGTTTTAACAAAAAACTGTTTTTTTTTTGTCGTAATGTTATAATTCTCAATATGCGATATTTAGCTGACCATTTTTATTTATTTAATACCAAAAAAACATACAAATGCAACCGTAACCCCCAGGATCTTATAAATATACCTCCGATAGAAAAAATCTATCCTCCCATGGCCAGAGGCCCATGTGCCTGTAACTATGTCAGTAAATGGATTTTTCTCCTTATTTAAGAAGCATATTTCACAAAGTCCACCCTTGTTAGTCACGTTTTGTAATAAAAAATAATAAAAAAAATATATAGAAAATCCCTTGAAACTGGATGTTCATTTTTCAATCTTATTTAAGCCTACCAAAGAAATATTTCAATTTCAAAGAGAAAAATGTAAAACCTGTCAAGAAAATTGTAATATGTTTACTCATGATGTTGACTCTTCTCATTTTCATCCTTAATATTAGGTATTTTCATTTTAGGATAAAAGTTGGCTTTTTAGTATAGGCCCCGGATATATCTCACTTACCTCTTCATAGATAAAATTATCGATTTCCTCCAGAGGTTTGCCGTACATATTCTCAGGAAACGGTTCGAATTTTCTCGGCAAAACATCGCCATCCTCGACAGTGGCCTTCGTCCTTGGATGGAATCCATATTCGCGTACCAACTGTATATGGCGATTTTCATGTTTAATCTGAGACTTTTGAGTGTAGGCAACAACTTGCTGTTTGGCAACTGTAAATAGAAAAATAAATAAAATGAAAGAAAATACCATTCAGGCCTTTGATAGAATTTATTTAAAAATGTATAAATGTGTATGTATTTTGTTTTAAAATACAAAAAAAAAAAAAAACACACTGCAAAGGGAAAACAAGTAAAATGAGAAAAATTACTTTCGAATTTATTAAAGTTTGCAAAAGGTCCAATGAGGAAAGTGAATTTTATCTGATTGGCCTTATTTCTTATTTCTTCTGAAATTTTTTCTCTTGGGTTTATGGATAACAAGAACACTAAAGAAAAATAAAAATCCCGCATTCTGTTGGCTAAATAAAATTGTTTTTTTTTTTTTTTTTTTTTTTTTTAAGGCATAGTCAGTGCGACGACTATTTATGCCCGATTTTTCGTTTTATTTTTATTATATTTTTTTTTATAGCGTTGTATTTTTTTATATTGTGTGTATTTGTAGAGAGAAAAAAAAGGATGTGCTAAATTTTCAATTTAAGTACACATTTAATAAATGTATACATATAATAGAGTTCTTTGGGAGAGAACCGAAAATATTTTAACATCCACTTTCGATAATTGATCAATTATATAAATTGGTTTCCTGTGTGAGTTGAGCCAACAACGACAACAAGAGTGAAAGATGAAAAATTAAATGCCTTTGGGGACAGTGACTGGCATCAACTTTTTTTTTTTTTTTTTTTGGTTTTTCATGAATATTTTATGAATAAAAGCACACTCATATAAAATTCTATAATATTAAAAAAAAGTATCAAAATAAAATATTAAAGTACATAATAATATGTGTATGCATGTATGTATATGATTTGTATAAGCAGTATGATTTGTATTTATTTTCTGGATTTTAGACGACTTATGAAAAGATTGTAGATTGAAATGTAGAGGTTGAGCCAGGATGTGAGATTTATTTTTGTATAATTTAATATGCTCAATTTGAAATGATAAACAAATTGCGAGAGTTTTATCAGAAAAGAAGGAAGGATTACCAAAATGTATAGAAAGGTTGTTTCGGTTTTTTGAATATCAAAATGGGAGTTGATATAGTATAGACTCAATTAGGGCATTCACACACATTTATGACATTTAAAGGAAGAATCTCTGATGTAGCCGACAGTATGTTCGAATTTCACAAAACAAAAAAATTCAAGAATCGGGTGCAGTTGGGAAAAGTTAGAAAAGACCATCTTGAAAAAAATTAGCATGACTCAATACTGCCCTTTAATTTTCTTTTTTCCATGTTCTTAGTTTCTTAGAAAGTATAATACTTATCGAAGCTAGTTTTAGATCAAAAGTTATCACGATATTAACACAATCAGACATGTTTTAAAAAATTATTAAATTAAACGATTTTTTTAAATTTTATTTTTATTTATTTATTTTTTAATTAGTGAATAATTTCATCCTTAAAAAAAACATAATTTACAGTAATCTTTTAATACGCCACGACTGTTAGTGATTGCGATTAATCCTTGTATTATCTAACGTTTTTACAAAATAGGTACCAAGAGCTATAAGATTAAAAAGACACCTAATGACCGTTAGTTACAAAACTGCCAGTTTTAAACTCCGGTTTGATCGATTAGGCCATTAAGTTAAATGTATTTATTTGGAAACAATAATTTAATACTTATAATCGATCGAATCAGAGGTTTAGACTGGCGGTTTATTGTTTGAGGATCATAAATCCTCCACATCTTTCACAGCTCAGCTTAGTGCAAAGTTTATAATTATAAATCGATTCAGTTCTTTTCGAAAAAAAAATGAAAACTAAAATTATTGTATCTCTTAAAACTTTTTAAAAAATCATACACACAAAATATGATCAAATTCAACTTAACCGTTTTCGAGAAAAGTTATAAAAAAAAAATTTGATGGGAAGTGCCTTTAATTCCTAAACATCTTACGGAAAAAAATTACCAAAAAGTAGGCTATACATTTGAAAATTAACTCTCGGCTAAACATCATCCTATTTGCATAGGATTCCTATTTTTTTGTAGGATTCGTATTGAACCAGGTAAACATTATACGGAGCCAAAACAACTGGAATTTTCGACTGGAAAAGTCGGAAAATCGTGAAAACCCATAATTGCCTACTTTTAGGTATAACGAAGTTTGCCGGGTCAGATAGTTTGAAATAATAAAAAAAAAATCAGATTAAAAATACGTAATATTTTTTTCATTAATATCGATTTACGGTATTTAAAAATTTATTGATGTAACGATAACGAGCACTCTCGATATAGTGAATGACCACAAACATCGTTATATCGGTATCGTTATCGTTAGAGTTAAAATTCCGAAAAGTGTTAGAAGCCGTTATTGATTTAAGTGGATAAAACTTAAAAAGTAAAATTTCCCACCTCCATAAAACTCTTAAAATATAAATCTTTTAGAAAAATGATTTGTGCAAAAGAGAAATTTAATAAAATTTTCTATACAAAAAGATATTGGTGTTGCTATACCATGGAAACAATTCTTTAATATGAACTTTAAGAATACCAAAGCTTAATCCGTTATGTCAGGTGCAATGTTTGACTTAATTTCTGCCACTAACGTCTGTAATTCGAATTTTGTCAAGAAAAATTATGTTTCTAGAAATATTAGAGAAACATCCTAGGTCAACCAGCGATGCCATCTTTTTTATACCTTTTAGGCATTATTTCAATGCCTGAGGCTTTGAGGCTTGTTTTTTTTACCAGAAAGGTTATTTTTTCATTGTTGATATTGAATTCAGGTTTTGAGAAATTTGATAAAAAACATTTTCGGTTTTTTGGAGAAAATTGAAAAAAAAAAAAAGTAGACGGATGTAAAATGTTTCTCTTTCTTGTAAAATTAATAAAAATTAATTAACCAAAAGCATTCCACATTCCTCGGCGACAGTTAAAACGATTTTCTCTTGTTTTAAGTAAAACAAAATTCAGAAATAGAATTAAACCAGAAACTTTAAGTAGAATTCTGCACAAAAAGACGATTTTTTATGATAAAATTTGCTTATAATCTGCACTTCCCGCTAAATTCTATTTAATGGATCTTTCTCGGACGGTTGGGTGGTATGTAGCGAAAAGAGGACCGTCACGAAAACATGTACCGCTCGCGCCCTACTGCTAAGCGACTGTTTGTACTACAGACATTCTACATATACCAATCGATAGATAAAGATTGCGCAAAGATTATAGCGGAATTGTTTTATAGCCATCGCCTCATAGTTTCAGGTGATGAGTTATCGCGTTTGGGGTAAAATCAGCTAAATTAGGAGTACTCAAATTAATTTGAGCTCAATTTCTTCGGATATATAAGTGCCACTGACGTAATTGATATCTCATTCGAAAGGGTTTAAAAAAGGGCATCCTTTCCGCGTATTTCCCATATCGTTAATTCACGATATAGCACATAAGACATAAGACATGTAATCCATGTTCGCTAGGTGCCACAAGGGCGATCTATACCAAGGGTATTTTTTTTTCATTAATTTTCCCGAAATGGTTGGCAACGCTGAATTGTCAACTGAATTTTTAAATGGTTTTTGAACTTAACAAACTAAATTTTTAGTTATATTTCAAACCTTTTTGTCAGACGAAAAAAGTATCAAGTAATCCAAATATCTCCGTGGTTCGAATTAGAGTAGGTCTCTAACAGTTCCAATTAGCGAGGTCCTACTGTATTGATAGAACATAACCAGGTTGAATCTTTTAAATACTTATTTCTACAAAATACAGCAAAACTGCCTCTCTAAGCACCAATATATGTATCTTTAGGTGGTCACTGTGCAATTAAAAACCCCAAAGTATTCAAGCATTTTTTATGTATAATTAAGTCAACAGTTTGGTTCATTATAACCTTTAAAAAATATTTATTTAAGTTAATTTAATCAGACCTAAAAATAAATTAAATTGTTTTTTTTTATGAAAATGCAATTAATTTTAATAATGCGACTCCATATACAAAAATTACCTTGGATTTATAACCAAACAAATTAAAGAGCTACCATTACCTTTAATGAGAAAATCCAATTATTGGTCATTATAAATTCGAATCCGCATCGACAGATTAAAATTGCGCTTCCGTAGTCCTTGCTTGTATTCAATGGAAGTATGCAAATGAAATTAAGAATTAAATTTTTCTCCATTTCCCCCTTTTGGAGATTTAAATGTTTTGAAAATTCATGAATTGAAAAATTTAAACCCGGAACAAGGTATACGAAGGTAATTTAATTTAAATTTATTTTTTTTTTTCTGAACCTGGGGCCATCTTGTTCAACTTATCTTATTGGAAATGGAAACTGAAAAATTCTTTGACAGCTTGTATCCATATTGTCTGAAGTCTCATCGTTATCCTGGCGATTTTTCATTTCTCTCCATAAGTATAACAGCATTTGTGACATTAAAGTGAATTATGGTTCTAGAAGGATCGATCATTCGCAAGTCACTATCTAATTTGCAAAAGAGCAATCAATAAATAACAAATGGCTGCGATATCTCTTATTACCGTTTTATGCTTTTTTGGTGATAAATATTTTGCTTCCTTTTCGCGATAGTATGGCAAAAATATCTAATACATCCTTGTGCGTGCACTTGATGATAATGATGATGATGGTAAAGTCGTTAAATTTGCTTCATTTTCGTTCAAGCAAAAAGGAATTAACCTCCAAGATTAAAACAACTGATAAATCTCAGAAATCATTTTGAGAATAAATATTAATGCATAAGTTGACTCGGCTGATGGAATAAAAAATCATTTCCAAGAAAAAATACGAACCATTCCCGACGAGAGGATATAAGTGCCATGTTTTGTTAGATTAGCGAAAAGCATTAAAATGTCTTCTTCATGGGAGGATGATTTCGTTTAACGTTGAAATGAAAATCTCATTAGAAACAAAAAAAAAAAAAAAAAGACAGCTGAAGATAAGCTTAACCTTTTGTGATTTAACGAAGCTCTTTTCATGATTGCTTTTATTTAAAAAAAAAAAAAAAAAAAACATTGTTAATTATTTTATCTCTTTGATTTTTGAAAGGATACACAAGAGAAGATTATAAGAATTAAGCTGGCAGCTTAAAGCTGCCTTTTAACATTAGTTTGCTTCTTATACAAGACAACTACGGTATAACTCTATGTGGTCTTTACCTTTTTAAGGTCGTTATATGAAAAAAGTCAAAAATGATGAATTTACTGGCGTAGTCCCTGGGATACCTATGTGTCTCAATAAAATCGTGGACATAGGTCCCAACCCATTATGATCCAAAAAAGGGACAGAATGATTTATTAATTGGCAGATGGGAATAAGCTCCAAATGAAGAGTAGGTAAACTGTCAATATATGTACATATACTCGTACATGTATGTAGGTATTATTTAAATGTTTACATACAGCATGGTCAAAATATAACGGGGAAAATTGGTGGTCTTTAAGTAAACGAGGTCAAGACTTAAAACTTGCTATATTGATAGTAAGAAGTTCATCCACCTCGCAGATCCGGCCAAGAATTATTATCCTGCTAATGCAATATGGCTAACCAAACGGGTTCAAAATTCTTCGCTCATGTTATAAGACGAAGTATGCACTCTACTCTACTCTAATCACGGTGATGCCCAGTATTAGACAATATAAGCACTAATAGAAGACTGATACTTGGGGAATGGGTTCTTTCGAAGGAAAAATTCTTCGACTCCTATGATTATGCAATGAGGACGAAAGAAGAAGAAAATACAAACGCGAACTTAATCGAGAAAATGGACGACAATGCTCCAACCGAAAGGATCTTCAAGTCTCAGTCCCCGTACAAGTGGACATGTTTGGCAGGTTTTTGAATGCCGAAATACAACATGGATCTGTTCAATTTGTCCGTCTATCGTATTCGGCTCTAAAACCAATAAAGACGTGGTGTTAAACGACCTGAACGCACTAATCACATTTGAAAGGGGCCGATCGATTTATTGACAAAAGTTTTGAAGCCATCACACAGTACCTATACCTACACTAGTCAATAAAAATTATGGGAACACAAATTTGTTTTAAGTGTTTTTTGAAGAGCTGTATATCCGTGAAAAGTGTTCATATTGAGATGAAAAAAAAATCATTCTAAAGCTTTATAATTCTTGTATGTTATTGCGCAACTTATTTATTTTTTTGGAAGTGTGTTTTTCGTTGAAAATTTTGTTTGAGTTAATTGCAGATCAATTTCATTTATTTCCATCATTCTGTTTTTGCTCGCGATAAAATCAAGAATACGCAGTTTTTCATTGAACTCAGTCCAGTGATTTCGATTTTATTGAACTAAATCAGGTACTGCCTAAGCTCGATTTTATCGATTGAACTCAATTTTATCAACCCCTGACTTTGAATGAAAAAAGAGACAATATCTCAAAAAGAAATGATCATACAGAAAATGTAATGGAAGATTTATAAACTTGAAGAATATAAAACCTTTTTAAAATTTTATTAAAATTATTTTCTTTTACGCTTCACCGTTAGTTTAAAAAAGTATATAAAAAACGATTTTTTATAGATTTTTAGTAAATTTTTCACTGGTTGCAAAATATTGATCGCAGCACATAATTTGATAATACATTTTACCATCAATATTTCTACAAAATTCCAAATTGATCCATCGAACCGTTTTTCCCCACCGAATGATCAAAGTCGTACAGCTGAAGTAGATATTTACATAATCATCCAAATTGCAAAGAAAAAAAAAAAAAACAATTTTTGTCCAGTTTTTATTTCAGTTTGGTTTTAGATACCGACAAGATTTGAAATAAAAACCAAAAAACAATTTTATAAACAAAAAATAAATATTTAATATATATATTAATATCAAATTCGAAAATTTTCCTGTTAGTTTTTAAAATTTTTTTTTGTTATTTTTTTTTCGACGTCAAGCAGTCCAGAAAATAGTTGTTTAAATGCTCAGCAAAAAAATTTTATCTACTACCATACTCGCACTCTCATCTCGGCAGGCTTCTATTTTGGCAATCTGGCCTTGTACACCGATCAGGACATCAGGAGTCACTCATCTGATAGATTTTTGGCAATGTTTCCATTGGTTCTCTGTACTTGATGCTGGTAGCGGGCTTGCTGAAAGGTTAAAATAAATTTGGTCAGCAAAAGTCATGGAAGTTTGATGCGACGTTTAACCTTTTCACATACCATCCGCTCGGTGTTGAGGCGTCATAGATATTCGCATATGTTCTTGAGGTACTAGCAAGTATTGGTCTGAGTTCTATGTTTGTCTCTCGGAACTTTTGAACATCCAAAATACTGAAATCATGCCCCGCAAATCATGACATGATCAATTTGGTTGACGATTCGTTGATATGAAAGCCACCAGGTGCCCTTGTATATTCCGAGGTGTTGGAATCGATTGCTTGCTATGATGATATTGCCCCTAGCCTGGGTTTGGTAGCGAAAGAGATGTTGTGCAGGGTATGTGCTCCCGTTATCAAAACCAAAGTTGCTATTTTTTCCGATTTTCCATTAAAGTTGCCAAGAATATTTCAGGCAATTATCGAGAAGATCGTATTTAGAACGCTTCATTGATTGAGTCTTGTCTTTTTTTCTGTGGATCATCGTGAAGTTTGAATTTAGCTTTGATGCAGAACGTGACCAAGTGCTGGCTTCAATTCTGAAAGGTTAAGTCTTCTTGCCTAAGTCTTTCCTTTATTACAAGACCACAACCGCTGAGCCATTTAACCTGCTTCTAGCCGCACTCGAATTTTAGCATTCGTATTCCCTTTCCACCCTACCGCACTTCCTGAATGTCTGATTCATTATAATACTAAGCCTATCTATGTAGTGCTGTACTGAGCAAACTCCATCGGCTCAGAAGAAGAAACCTGAGCAAAACTTCTCCGCTTTAAAATATAAATTAAATAAAAAATTCAAAAAAAATAATTGAACAAAGCGAATTCAAAAAATATAAGTCTCAGATTTTTTGAAATTGAAAGTGAGGAACCTCTATGAAGAATAACGTTTAGATTTCTGCGATAATGCTGAGATCTCATATACCGTCGAAAAACCTGAACTAGCTCAATATTAGGCAAGTTCATGGTGATGAGATCTCAGAGCCCTAGGCAATTTTAGTTCCATAAACCGGATTCCTCAGCAAAATTTCTCACTTTTTCTGTCAAAATATTAAGGAAAATAATTTTGGATTCTCTTGCTCACTATTTCAAGGAGTGAATACTCAGAGATCTTATATTTTTCTGAACAAGCCTATTTATCAACTTCCTTATTTATTTAGCCAGTTCACGTTTCTGAGATCTCACTGAGCAAGCTCCGTCAGCTTCACTGAGCAGAAGAAGAAAGGCTCTCCCAAACCAACGCGATTAATCGCCGCGACAAAAGAAAACAATAACAACAACGTGTTGTTTTGTTTGACAACCACGTGTTGTTATTGTTGTTTTCTTTTGTCGCGGCGATTAATCGCGTTGGTTTGGGAGAGCCTGAAACCTGAACAAATTTTCTCCGTTAGAAGTCAAAACCAATTTCCATCTCTTTTTTATTATTGAATCAACTGCGACAAAAAATAATTGAGCAAGCGAATCCAAAAAATATCAGTCTCAGTTTTTTGATAGCAAAAGTGAGGAATTTCAGATTTCTGAGATTGCTTAGGTCTCTGAGATCTCAGTGAGCTTGAGAAACCTGAACTGGCTAATTTTGTATTTCGTTTTGACAGTTTTAGCATTTATTTCAATGTTTATGTCAAATTAAAACAAAAAAGGCAGTATGATTCAAAATCTTCTAAAAAACACATCCAATATGACTTTCCTTAGAAAATCAGATGTTTCAAATCAATAAAACAACGCACTACGGTGGGAAGCCCTTACCTCTTAAATAAAAGCTTATGTTAGTAGGTTATAAGAATAAATTCAAAATTATAATCCTTCTTTTTTTTTTTAAATATTTTCAGACGAAATATGTCCCCCGAACCCCCAGCCAAACATGACCCCCTACATGGTGTTAAATCTTATGATCTCGAATCTCAACTCAAACAAGTTGCTGGTGGTGCAACTTCATCAATTGTCACCCGTTTTATAGTTCAACCATTTGAAGTTCTAAAAATACGATTTCAACTTCAAGTCGAACCGGTCCATCACAAACATGGACATCATACGTCAAAATATAAATCATTTCTTCAAGCATGTAGACTTATTCATCAAGAAGAAGGACTCACTGCCTTTTGGAAAGGTCACAATGCCGGCCAGTTGCTAAGTATAGTCTATGGAGTTTCACAATTTTGGTCTTACGAACAGTTAGAACTACAATTTAGTCAAACACCTTTGCTGGCAGACCGACCGAACGCCAATCGTTTTATCAGTGGTGCCACGTCAGGAGCTATTGCAACTATGATATCCATGCCATTCGATGTTGTTCGTACAAGATTAGTGGTTCAAGACACAGGTAGTGGGTATCGAAATGCTACCGCAGCCATTCCACATATATTACACAAAGAGGGCGTTCGAGGGCTATATCGTGGCTTGGGGACGTCACTGATTCAAATTGTACCTTTGGTTGGAGCGAATTTTGCATTCTATGGGCTTTTCAACGATGTTGCAGCGAATTTCATGAAAATCAAAGACCATAAGCTTCTACCGACGTGGATGATCCTGCTATCAGGTGGTGTAACAGGAGCCTTTTCCAAAATGGCTGTGTATCCTTTAGATTTTATCAAAAGACGATTGCAAGTACAAGGATTCCATGAACATCGAAAAACATTCGGCAGGAATGTCACCTGCGATGGCATACTCAGTTGTATCCGACTGACGCTCCGAGAAGAGGGTATGCTTGGCTTTTACAAAGGTATGGGACCAACTCTTATAAAAGCTGGCGTTTCAACAGCCCTGTACTTTGGTGTGTATGAGAAAATGAAGCAAATCATGTGAGAGGAAGAGAAGGTGTTAAATAAAAAAAAACCCGACTTTGGGGAAATGTCAAAGTTTGTTAGTTTTTCATTTTTTCTTTTTGAAGGATACACCCAACAAGCTATATACAGCACAGCAGCCCTTATACAGATTCAGATCCAATTAGGGACATTCTTTTTGTTTTTTTTTTGTGGTATACCCAAATCAAATCAAATGGATATGTTATCGATACTGTGTGTGTGTGGGGGGGGGGGAGAGTTTTAGGTTTGTTTCTTTGTGTTAGGGTATTTTCAACGTTTCATTAAAAATAGAAATATATAGAGGTACCGCTGTCGACTGTAACGATTTTTTTTGATGTGATGAACTTGAGTAGAGGATGCTTCAAAGTTATGGCACCTTAATTTGTGTCAACAAAATTTGAAGCTGGATATGTGGATGGTTCTGGACGTTCGGTGTTTGGTTTGTGACTTGCCACAAAGAACACCACCATCTGTTACATAAATAGAAAGTCATGTGGCCCACGCTTGTTGACCTCTCTGCTGAAACTTGAAACGGATATCTCTTTTTTTTCAGTTATTTTGGTTCATTTGTTCATATAGTATGGGAGACAGGGTTGTATCATGGAAATATTGTTTTTTTTTTTTTTTTTGACAAATTTCAAGGGATACAGTTTTCTGAAAATAGAATAAAACAACTTTTTCACTTGAATTCCATTGATGTAAAACTTTGGAAGGGTAAAAAAATGATATTTCCTAATACTACGTTTCCACCGACCACAAAACCGAGATTTAGGTAGATTTACCTTAAATCTTCTTCAAATCTCGAAGATTTACCATACAAATTTACTTCCTAAATCTCGAAGATTTGAAACAAATCTTGTTAAATCTTCATAGGTCCAATAGTTACAAAACTCGAACTGGTCTATATTTTCTCACACTGAATGCATTCATTGGAAAGGGGACATACATCAAACTTTCTGCCTCACTCCAACTCCATTAGAAAAAGTGAAACAACATCTGCATACTGTCAAAATAAATCTACTTTTTAATCTTTTTGTGCGGTGGAAACACCAAAAAGATTTATTTAATCTAAACTGAGATAAACCTTCGGTGGAAACATAGTTTAAAATACACAAAAAAAGGGTAATTTACAAAATAAATGCAAGAAGAGATTTAAAATCAATAATCTTTATTTTTGCATAAGGAAAGGCGCTGGCTTTATGTCCATTGTTTAAACTCGCTTACATAAAAAGTTATTTAAGGTGGTATGTCGAAAAAATCGCTTGTTCGGATAACTGTCTTAACGATAAACGCTAGAGAAAAGAACTTCAGGCAAAAATTTTAGGTAGATAAAGAGATACAGAAAATCTTTAACAAGCTTCTATACTTCCGATTTAATTTTTAGAAGATATATTTATTTTTAAAAAACGTAAAATTACAAAAATGTTGGTTTTTCGAAAATAACTCCTAAATGGCATGATGTTTTTTCGCAAACATTTTCATACAAAATTCGTATATTATGTCACTCTCTACAAGAAATAGTTGCATACGTATTGTTTTTTTTTCCCTAATATTAGGTGCGTTTTATTGCTAATTCATAGCTAGCCCAACAATACAAGTTCAATAAAACGCTATATCAACTCTTATGTTTACTCTTTATTCTGGGGCTGTGTTCACACACTTTTGTGAGTGAAAAACAATCTACGTTACCGATATTTAAGGTTCAAGCCCAAACTCTTTGTTCACTTTTATATTCACTAATTTACTGGTTCATTTAGCGATACTTTTGATGGTTTTATTGTTCACCAAGAGAAATTTTACTGCGCTAGCTATAAAATTTCCAATAAAACGCACCTATTGATGATTTCAAAGATATTTTTAAAAAATCAGTCAAAAATACTGGTTTTTCGCTTTAAATCGCAATAATAGCGAAGTTTTTGAAAAATGAAATGTATCAAGCTTTAACTACATTCAATACTTTTTGGAAAAAGTACAAAAGTGAAAAACTAAAACATGCGCCAGAAATGCCTGTGTGTAAAAAAGCCTGCCAAATAGTGTTTGATAAGTCATTGCTGATTGATACTACAGATAAAACACAATTTTTTCGCACACATGTATCTCTAAGCATATTTTTGCTCATCACATTTTCACATTTTGTACTACTTTCTGAAAAAAGTCTTGAATGTAGTTAAGCCTTTAATTTTGTTGAAAATAATATTTTTTATAAGAAACGTTATGAAAATTTTTTCCATCCGAGTGATCAGTTACAAGATAAGCTGCCTCAAAAAGGCAAAGTGTCAAAAATATAGGTTTTTCACATACAATATTATGTTAACTGGTATTTTTACATCTTTTACAAAATTTGTGAATTATATTACCCTTTACAAAAATAAGTAGTTTTTTGTAAAGATGGTTTAGAAAAAAAAAAAAACAAAGTATCGAAGAGCCCAGTGTGACTGATTTTTTAGTAAAGATTTTCAACGCAACTTCCCAGACTATATGATATTTCAAGGTAAATACATACTTTATGAATATGGTGCCTTGAAAATTGGAACTGGGCTGGAATCAGAATTATATTGGCTTTTTCAAGATGTTACTCTATTTAAATGTAAATTTTGAAATTTAATTTGTACAGAATCATGTAGATGTGTATATCTTAGCTAAACTTCTACACAAACACATATTTACGTAGGTACCATAGATAAAATCATCTAGTTCTATAATATTATTTTTGCTTATTCATCATGTTTTTTTGGCAAATGCAGAATCGATGTGATTAATTTTATTCAATTTGAAATGGAAATTTCGAGAGACACAAGAAACAAACATTTTGCTCAAATTATTTATGCAAATTTTGTGAATTGTCAAATTCCTCTTATAGAGCAAAGTATTTTTGGGGACAGAGAATAATATTAAGAATATAAGGAAGGAATTGTATTTTCATCGAGATGTGAAAGAGGGTTCTCACCTTCAGACTTCGAAGTCTGAATTGAATATGTATTTTGCCGAGATTTTGTATTGAATTTTGTATATTTACATTTGTATATGTATGTGGTCCTGATAAATCTTGATTGTAACCTGTCTTTGTCATTTAAGGAACAAAAATATTCCATATAGGGTGAAAATTCTTTGAATATAAGCCAGAGCCTATTATTTTGGGATTAGGATATTTTGTAGGCAGAGTGGTATGGGTATAGGGTTAATTGAATGTGTTTTCGTATATAATTTGAATGCGTGATTATTTTCGAATTATTGTTAATCAATAGATAAGTTCGTTTGTAAGCTGACTGACTTGAAAATGTCGTAAATGCTAATTAAAACCTTCAAATCTTTCCAATTTTAATCCGATTTGCTTAATTTGTATATCATTGGAAATAAGACGGCTTATATCATTCGAAAGATACAAAGAATATAAAAAATAATTGGATTTATGTTATTGTGTGTCTTGAAAATATGTTTTTTTCGCATTATCTCGAAAACGGTTCTTTGAAAAAAGTAATGAGTGTCATTTTTGTTTCCAGAGACCCAAAAATTATTCTAGAAAATATATCTTTTCGTAGTTTTCTTAAATTAACCAAAAAATTTGCAATCTACTGTTATGTGTTAATAACTCAAACTAAAAAAAACAAATAAATTTGGTGCCACAAACGGCTCATGAAGAACTAGGGCCTAGTGACTTACAACCATTCCTGTGTGCGGGTCTGCAGGAATGGAGGGGACCTACTGTTTATTGCCGAATCCGAACAGCTGAGGTGAGCGGCACTTTTCAATGACAAGAGATTATACTCTTGGAGGATTTGTCACTGCCTCGCAAGAGGTAGTAGCTCCGAAAAAAACTTAAGGTGGAAGCAGCTGGTATTGAACTCCAGACCTTTGGCACTACTCGGGCTACTACTAACTCAAACTAACTGACATTTTATGGCCATTTATTGACCTTTCAGATGGAAAACTTTTTTTTTTGAAAAATTCCAAAAAGAAGGAGATCGTTAAAAAATGAAACGAATGAAAAAATTGGGTTTCTGTAAGTCGATGCGATAATTTCAATTTTCGTTATTTTGTTTATTTTATTGTTTTGTGAATATGCAGTATTCCTTTTTTGTCAACAAAAGCACCTCAATTGGCGGAATATTCACGACAATAATTTCTGGTTGAAGAAGACGAATATCAAGAAATCCTACAGCACTGAAGTCAAACAACCGCACAAACATCAGCTCCAACAGATAACAGTGGCTTTGTACACAAAAGAAGACTTTTAAAGTCGTCCCAGCTATGAAGGGCTTCACAGTTCTTGTTTTGAAGAAAGATAAACTCCAAAACCGCCCATCAAAGAACACTGTTCGTTTGAACATGTAAGCCGGACCTAGGTTGAGGAACCTCTTGAACACTGACAGTACCACTCCGATCTGTAGCAGGCTATTCTTTGCAAAGCTTCAGCAATCTTGAGGCCACAAAAGCCAACTTCAGTCAAGAAGACAAAGAAGACCGAATAAGTTTGGGGGTAGTTTTATGAATGAAGAAAATAGTGTATAATTCTTGAAAGAATAATTTGTAACTTGATAACATACCGCCTGCACTGGCCATGAATAGGGTGACCAGATCCATGCTAAGAGAAAAGAGGACACCTTCAAATCAAATATCTAAAATGATGAGAAGATGAGAAAAAGGAGTATATTTTTTTTATTTTATTGGAATAAGAAAAATACCAAATTTGTACATAGTAAAAAGAAAACACAATAACAGTAAATGAATCATTCGTTATTTAACATGGAAATAACTTTGGGAAATAACATTTGTTGGTACAGCAAATATTTTATTTCTCATCAGACTTTTTTTTTTCAAAAAAATGTCGGAGATTTTTAAAAAGGGTGAAAAACTCAGTGCATTATTATGGTTAAAATTTTATGCGAAAAAAAGAATTTTTACATTTTCGACTTTGAGTCTAGGTCCTCAGTTTCTCAGTATATTGGTGCAAATAGAAAGGGTTGTAAAAGAAAGCAGTTTCAAAAACCATTCTCTGAACTAAAATGAAAGATCAAATTAATTGACTTCGCTTCAGCGTTGCCATCGGGCCATTTGGCCCTATGTTTTTCATTTTGGCCCTTGGCCCTGGGCCACCATGGAGTGGCCCGCACTTATAATTTTTTGTGTTCATTGGGAGTACCATACAAAACAATCATTGAGCGCTTTTTATAAATTTGACGGAGGCGGAATCCTTTCAAGAGAAAAGATTAAAATTTTAAAAACTTGCAAAAATTCTCGTACTTCGAACATCTGGAAATAAAATTTCAGCTTTCCTTATATTTTATGTTTAAAGCACAAAGCTTGGAGGAATGATTTAAAGTTCAAGTTATTTCAATTTTTTTTAATTTGTATTGTGTTTTACTCCATTTTGTTTTATATTTATTTACTGCTTTGATATTAATTTGTAGACCACAAACAGATTACAATGTGGCTGTAAAACGAACAGCCGTTTTGACCAAGATCCAGATGTACAACAACCGCGGTTAAGATTTAAATGTTAGAACAATTCAAACATTATTGCAGCCGAAAGCTCCGAAAAAAATCTCAGCTCTTATGTGAGATTTTTTGTCCCTCTTAAAAAATCCTTGAACGCTCAGATGTTTTTTTCTAAATTAGAAGACAAATTTTCTATAAAAAATAATTAATAATAATATGTAACTTTGTTCGTGTACTGTCCAAAACTACGAATTTCTACGAATTTTCAGTGAAAATACTTATAAAACAAAAAAAATTGTGTAGAAATTCGTAGTTTCGGAAAGGACACGAAAAAAGTAAATATAAACTTTGTTTGCCAAACTATTAGCGACAAAAGAAAATAAAAAAGTTTGTCTTAGGACCTACATATTTTAAAAAAAAATTCTCTGACGGATTGTGGCCCGCACTTTCAGAAAATGGCCCTTAAAGTGGCCCTCAATAATTTTTTCTTTGTGGCAACGCTGCTTCGCTTTGAGACTTCAGACTTGAAGAACTAGGGCCTAGTGACTTACAACTCTCAACCATTTCCTGTGTGCGTATCTGCAGGAATGGAGGGGAACTACAGTTTATTGCCGAATCCGAACGGTTAATGTGAGTGACACTATTCTATGACAAGAGAGACTCTTGAAGGTTTTGTCAATTCCTCGCAAGAGGCAGTAGCAGTTTTATTTTAAAAATTATTAGGTGGCGAGGCTGGGAATCGAACCTAGATCTCCGGCGTGACAGTCCATCTAACTAACCATCACGCAACGGCTACTACATATGAAATTTCTTATATTGGTAACAATTTTCGTCTTCTCCAAAGTTTTTTGATATTTTTCTTTTGGTTTAAAAAAATATTTTTTTTTAAATAAAAAAATACAGAATCGCGTCTTCCAGTCGATAAAGTTATCGCCTGTCAAAGTTACAGAAACCCAATATTGCGATAAAGTTAGTTTCGTTTCAATTCTCGACTGTAAATGGAGCCGATATGGACTCTTAATTCAATGGCGAACAAGATGATCCTAAAAAACGAAAAATTATCTTTATATATGTATACCTATACCTTACCTTTAGGATTTGCTATTATTAGACAGATTTGTTTCACCTGAATGATCTTAATCTTCTCAAAATCAAACATCAAAATTTTAAACAGCTTCCTTTAAATGCTTTCAAAATCCATTTCATTTAATCTCAATTATAAAATAAAGGTAAATATTTTGAAACTCCTTGTCAACTCAATCGTAATACTTAAAGTTATAGCCAGGAAACACTATCTTTCTAGAGACAATATTAAGGACTTTTCTATAGAAACCTTTTACTTAAGTTCAATCTAGATAATCATTTTATACAAATGAAAACCCAAAGTATCACCCATAATTATTGTTATCTCAATTCTTAACCTAAAATTTCAGATAAAATTCAAGAATCAAGAGTGAGGGTAAGGCTCGTCCTTACCGCACTATATATAGTAGGTACTACGCAATATAAATAGCTTCTCCTTGGTTCTTTATTGTTGAGGAGGCATATTACCAATGTTTTCATAAACCCTTTATGTTATGTCCTCTATCTTTAATGTTGGCAAAATAGGACCTGTTAGATGCCTGCTGGCCTATCCTCTTCCATAAGTCCTGATGCTGCCTTGAACATCCACTAACCTACAAAGGCAAACTGTGTTTTGTATTATCCTTTGCAATTTATCTATAGGAGGTGTAAATTTTCATTGAGCATAAAGTAGGATAAAGCATCATCATAAAACATTATACGTACTCAATGGATGGATGTTGGGTCTTACCCTCTGGCACCTCTGCTTTGATATCTTGGGGGCAGAATTGTTCTATTCAGTCAGGTTCTATTTGTCGGATTGGGTTTGCATGTAGGTATATGTTTTTCATACAATACACACACACACAGAAATACACAGAGATCTATTATCCTTTTTAGTAGGTACCAAACCAACCATCATCATAGTTTGGCATGTTATGCGTTCAACTTTTGACCTTTTATTTGGCAGTATTAAAGTATTTCCTGCTGTTATCTCTGACTAAACATAAACTCAATTTACCCCAGTGATACATATTTATTTAGACACACACATACATGCATGTATTTATACTTACAAGCACACAAAATCCTTCGAAATGTTTGTTTATAGTTTTCTAAATGTGCAGACAATGGTGCAAGTATACAGCGGGTGGCTTACACAAAGACTATACGAAGGGATGGACGAATGAAAAACTTGTGTCCACATCCTGTTCTTTATTATTTTTCATTGCATACTTTAAGGAAGCTTTAAAATAAAAGGGTGGTGGACCAATGGCAGACCTACACTAACAGGAACAGGATATGCTGGAAATTGTTTTAGGTTTACGACGAGTCAAGTCATCCTCCTTTGATAAAGTACAAAAACGGTCGCTAAAAATACAAGAACAAAGATAACTGGATAAATATTGACTTTTTGATACGATTAGTCGACATTATTTTGTTCGCCATATCGCTGTAACTGACTTTCAGTACACTGACATTGCCACTGCAGCAAAATGTGTTTGCTCTCATGACCTAAGTGAACAAAAAAAATTCAAACGAACACGAACCCAAATTCACTCAGTCTCTTTGTATTTTTGACCTCTATCGTTGGTTATTTTGGTCCGGACCGACTATCTTGTGAAACAATGTGCTCAACCATCTCCATAAGGATCCACAATATGGGTATGTTCTTTAAAAAAATTTTGATATAATTTTGTTTTTATACAGTTTCGGGTGTTATCCTTTACAATGATGTCGCAAAGTATATTCCCATTTCTCATAATGAAGGTATGTATGTGCGCTTCGTCCTTGTTGTATTTTCTTTTTTAGGTCGTATAGGTATCTTTACAATATACATACCTTCTTTAATATTGGTCATAGTGGAATGATTTCTAAGGCAAAAAAAAAATTTGGAATATTATCCTTATATACCTATACTTAGTGTGTGTGTGATACTTTACTGTAAGTGAAACTGAGTTTTAAGCATGACCTTGCTTAGTAAATATCTTATAGGGAAAGGTCGGGAAAGAACGAAAGAGGAAAAGGTAGATACAACAAAAGAAAACAAAAAATGTTCGATTACAGTAAGTTAATCTTATTGAAACAAGGATTACAATTTGTTCAGGAACTCCATAAAGGTATTTGGGGCTTAGTAACTTTGCTTTGTGAAATTATGTAAGTATTGGAAGCATCAGTTATTGGATTTCTAAAAATAGTGTATGGTTGAGCAAGAGGATATATACCTAAATAATGTTTGTAGGTATCGTATCGTACTGAATTTTAATTTTTTTTAACCATTGATTTGCAGTACAAAAAATGGAAAAAAGGTTTCTTAAAAATTCTCCAAGTTAAAGTTACTTTTATTTTGGTATCAAACAACATTGCAAGACAAAATTCAAACTGTCACAATTAATTCACGGCTAATTACGGGTAATTTTATAGAGCAGTAAATCATTTGCAATAACAAGTTTGTATACCTTTTCCAGAGGCTGCTTCGCTAAGTCGACACCAAGTTATCAAAGCAGCAATAAAAAAAAAAAAACATAGAAAACATCGCACGACAAAATTGAAATTGTCACAAATAACTCAGAACTACTGAACGGCTAATTATTAAGCAATAAACTATTCGACCGACGTATGACGTTTTTACCTCTTTTTGAGGTGCTGCTTCGCTAAGTTGATATCAACTAAGAAAAGCAGCAAACAAAAAACTTAGAAAACATCGAACGACAAATCTGTAATTATCACAACTAATTCACGGCTAATTAACTGCTAATTATCCAATCAATAATTTTTTGATCGGAGAATGTTGTTTTGCTAACTTGACACCCATGCTTTGTATTGTGTGATGAAAAATACAAAAAAATATACTTTCACCTCTATCTGATAACGTCTGAAAATAGTGAAGATGGCTTTCATTGTAGATTGCTTCAGTGTTCAAAACTGTTTTTCTGATTACTTTAAAAGGAACTCAACAGAGGAGGTGGACTGACCTCCGAGCAGAAAATGCAGATATTTTTGAAATATCTGACTGAACCTGGAAACATACGTGGAATAGGCTGTGGGATCTTAGCACCCCATATATGTAATTGTCGCAAAAAGGTACGCAATCTAAAAGGTCAGTAATTGGCCATAAAAGCTCAGGTAGTTTCAGAAATCGGCCAGGCTTAGAAAATTTTTAATAAAGGGTTAATAAATTTCAAGGTCACCCGCGAACAATTATGCAATTTGAAAGGTCAGGAAAAGGTCATAAAAGGTCAGGTAGTTTCAGTAATTGGTCGGGCATAGATTGTTTATAATAATTTTTTAAAGTTTTTTCAAGTTCATTACAAGGTCACATGAATCTTTAGCACCTCATTTATGGGATATTCGAAAAAAATATACGTCATCTGAAGGGTTACTTAATTCTTATAAAATTTGAGGCAGTTTCAGCTGTAGACTTTTATTTATGAGTTTAAAAAAATAATGAAAGGTCATTGACCTTTACTTTGCAATTTTTTTTATAAAAATTATAAAAAAACAATCTATGCCTAATCAATACGCAGTTTAATATACATAGTTTCTTTGAGAAAATTTAAAATTATTGAATGCTTTGTATTATTGAAACTTTTTCAACATGAGCTAGCTTAAAATTCGAACTTCTCCTTTAGGGAATGACATACAAAAGTTTTGTACTAAAATTGAAGCAAGTCAGTCCACCCATTAAGGCTTTAGGTCCAGCTCGATGTAAAAATAATGGACGTAGTGACGCGCATACCAATGGACCCCTTAAATAGGGGTCACCATTGTTTGGCAAAATTCATTTGGCATTTCTTGTTTCGCCTTAGTCGTTAAATATTTTGTTTTATTCGCAATTCTTAATTGGCAATTTACATTTTCTTTTTTATTCATTACGTTTTTCAATCATATTGCAATTAACATTTGGCGGTTTTATATTTCGCTTTATGTTAAAAATATTTTCAATCATTTCGCAAAATTCATTTGGCAAATTATTAGTTTTTCTTTGTTAAATTGTTTATTATTTGGCCAAGTGTTTTTTCGCAAAATATTGTTTCGCCGTTTCATTATTTTGCGAAATAACGTTTCGCCGTTTAATCATTTCGATAAATATCGTCAAGCCGTTTTATTATTTCGCCGTTTAGTTGTTTTGATCGTTTGACTAATCATTACCATCGTCTCTTTTCAAGATTTACAGTTTTTTTTCTGAGCCGTTGCTTAGTCGTGCTTGCGTTGGTAATATTTTTTTTAGTTCTTTTGCAATTTTTGCTGTAATCACTCATTTGTTTAATATTTTTGACATCCCTTTTGTCGTTCATAGTATTTAGGTAAGTACATAACGGAAAGAGGACTTTCACATTTTACTCCAAGGAAAATAGGGTTTTAAGCAATTGGGCAGTTATTTTCGTAGGTGCATTATATTTTTTATATTCTCTATTCAGTGTTTTTTCGCTTTTTTTTATTTGGCAATTTGATGTTCAGCTTTTTTTTATTTGGCATTCGATTGTTTGGCAATGTTTTGGCTTCCATTAAATTACATGCCTTAAAATTTCGCGCGAAATTTTAAGGCTGAACATCAAATTGCCAAATAAAAAAAAGCGAAATAACAAAATGCTGAATGAAAAATAGCAAAATAATAAAATGCCAAATAAGAAAAAGCCAAATAACAAAATGCCAAATAAAAAATTGCCAAACCTAAATATGCCAATCAAACAAAATATTAAGTGAAAATTGCGAAATGAAAATTGCGAAATGATGGTTTTTCATATCATATAAAAAACCAAACGTAATTTGCAAAACGAAAATTGCGAAATAACAAAATGCTAAATAAAAAAATGCGAAACGAGAAACGGCGAAATGTACCACCGCGAAACGTTAATTTGCCAAACAATTCTGGCGAAACATACCATACCCCTTAAATAGAAATATTTTGACATATCTATCCATCGTCTTGATATGTTTAATTTTAATGTACTTATACCAAACTTAGTAATCATGACATTTCCTACAAGAAAATCAATTTTCTACCTATGACCCGTATCAATCAAAAGATATTGGCGCAAAATTTTAGACAATTTAGTATGATGTTAAAGCGTTTTTAGTAGGTATGATGCTACGTTAAAAAAAGGCTTTTCTAAATTTTAAACGAGTTAACATCGTATTATCTTTTTAACATTTTACTAAAGTTAAAATTGCCAAATGCCCATTTTAACATTTTAGTATCATACTAAATCCAAGTGTCACTTTGGCAGCTACAATTGCAAGAACGGATTCAACTGTCACTTTTGCAGTTAGAAAATGTTTAAAACTACGAATATTTTAGTAAAGAGTTTTAGAGTTAGAAAATTGTTAAGTAGTATCATGCTAATACCTTAACATTAGGCTGTTTAAAATTCTGCGCCAATGCCTTGAGGGAAAATTTGGGAAAAAATTCAAACACATTGCACACTTTAAAAAGATCAATAAAATTCAAAATGTATGTATTTCAACTTTGATTCTATATCATGTCACCAATCAAAAATTTCTTTAAAATTATTTATCTGAACGTTCCTCAAGACAAGACATTCATGCACCTTAGTCAAAATGAATAAATATTTTATTTAAAACTATTCGCGACAGCTGCCAAATCTAAATTGAAGCGCCCAACATTATTTGTCTTTAAGATAAATAAACATCCTCCCCCTCCGCCTTTTCGTTGAATTTGTGATGCGAACATCTTCCGTTTCTTCATTTTCTTAATCTAAATTCTTTATGCTAATAAGATTACTCCTCTTCTTGCTTCATAAATAACTCAAATTTCTTGCTTTTCTTTATTCAACTCCATTTCTAAAAACTGAAAAGTTCTAATTCCGACCTCATTCTCATCCTCACTGATGCATCATCATCGTAACTTTAAATGAAAAGATAATTTAATTAAACTTTCAGAGAAATCACTGTGTACAATGTACATATATTTGAGTTCTAACGCTCAGAAAGTTTAAGTTTTTTACCTCAAGGACTAAGAAATCGTAGCAAGTAGCAACTGTGTTTTGTTGCCCTATGAAATACTTATTTTTGCACCTGAATATTTACTTATTCCGAAATTTCCAAAAAAAAGAAAAACAGGGGGAAAACCTAAATTACTCAGATGACACTTGAAAATTTGTCGAAATAAATCCTTGTGGTGAAAGAACACGAGACAAAAAGCTGAAGAAAATGAACAAAAGCAGGACATGTCAGCAGTGTATAGTATCATAGAAAGGGTAAACCAAAGACTCTTTCTCTTTACGTGCCGCTAGCGCTGAAAAGATCTACTATGTGTTGTGTACACTCACACATCACGCTATTATACTGTACATAGTTCTTAATTAAGCAAAAGTTGTGTGTTCTACTTTTGTTTTCATAAGAACGATAAGACTGGACGGCTTCCAAGTTCTATTCCTTATATAGAAATAGATAGAGAGATGTTTTACTCTCTCCTTCTACGTAGACACTATACAGAAGGCTGTTTGTTGATTTAAGTTGGTTATTTTGACAAAAAAACAATGTTGTTTGCTTTGAATTTTCGGTAAGTAACTGGACATTTAAATTTATCCAACGTTTAGCACTTTGAAGATAAATAAGCTGGTTTGAGCTTGGTTGAATGTTTTAGTGCCAGTTGTACAATCGTGGTTTAAATTTTGATCCGTGGTTCAGGAATTTTAACTCGACGATTTCGGCGGGTTAACTGAGGTTCAACGATGGTTCAAGGTTCCAATATGCACTAAAAGCCAATTACATGCCTGAACCATCGTTGAACCACAGTTAATCCGCCGAAATTGGTGAGTAAAAATTCAAATATTTGTACAACTGGCCCTTATTGTTTTTCTTTGTACTCAAATTTGATATAATGGAAGTGTGTTTCTGTAGTTTGATTTTAATTAAAGGGGCTCAAGAAATTTTATTAATTTAGTTTTGATTAAACAACTTTGGTAAGTTCAAAAATAAAAAATAAAACAAATTTGATGACACAACAGTTCATTATGAACTAGGGCCTCGGGGCTTACAACTCTCAACCATTCCTGTGTGCGTGTCTGCAGGAATGAAGGGGACCTACAGTTTATTGCCGAATCCGATCGGCTAATGTGAGCGGCACTTTTATATGACAGATACTCTTGGAAGTTTTGTCAATTCCTCGCAGAAGGCAGTATAGCCGTTTTATTTTAAAAATTATTAGGTGGCGAAGCTGGGGATCGAACCTAGACCTCCGGCATGAGAACCCATCGCACTAACCATCACGCCACGGCTACTAAAACAAATAAAAATATCGAAAATAAAAAGGAAAGCCGCAAATTGTAGCTCTAGAGTTGGTTTCCTTCTCATTTTTTTTAAAACAATTTTAAATTAATATGTATTTTAAAGTATGGTAACCCTGATTACAAATCATGTTTTCGCAAACACCCTAGTTCCATAATGCATAAAGTGCTATTATTATCTTTATTGTGATGTTAGATATTTCCAGTGAAAATACCAACTTGGATAAAAATCAAAAACTCCTTAATTTATATTTTTCAAAAATTCCCCTATAGGCAAAAATAAACCTCAAATAAAATTGGGTCAATACTAATACATACCTATGTACATATTATTTCAATCTGTGCTTTCTTATAGAATACATTTTTTTCACGTCATACTTATTCATATTTTATATTTTTTCGAATATCTATTTTGCTGGTTTGGCCTTTCAAACGTTAAATTTCGATTTCTTTAATTTTCATAAATTTTTTGTTGAATATAACTTTCTTTTATTTAAAAAAAATATTTAGGTATAACCTTTGGTTTATAAAATAGGTTCTCGACCTTTTTATGCGGTGAGATTTAGAATTTAAAAAGTCCTGTATTGGTATTTTTAAAGATTTTTTTTTTAATATTATACACTCACAGGCACAATTATTCGCCCACCTGCATTTTTCGTCACCCTAACTCTTTAAGTTCACTATTATTTACGTGCTGAAACAAAAAACCAAAACCTATATTTCGCCCGATAAAATTGTCATCGAAACATTTTTTTGCAATTTGAGCTATTTTTAATATTGTTTCAGTTACTTAAACAACATAATGAGAAATCGGTTTTGCATCGCTAGTGAAACTCGTACACGTCTTTTTGAGGTGAGGAATGTTGGTGTGAGTAAACGTGCCATCGGAAATAGGTTGGCAGAATTAAATTTCAGAGCTTTCCGACCAGCGCGCGCCCCAAATTGCTCCCACAGCACCGTCCAGCAAGACTTCGTTTTGCGCGAAAATGTGATAACTGGACTGCAGAGGAAGGAAGGGACGTCTTAGCCTCCAGACGAAAGCAGAATTGGTCTACGAGGTCCAGATGGACGTCAGCGTGTCCACAGGCGAAAAAACGAAAGGTTTGCTCCATGCACGATAACCGAAACAGTGGGTTACCAAGGAGGGTCTATAATGGTTTGGGGAGGCATCAGTTATGTAGCTCGCACGGACCTTGTTGTGTTCGATAGAGGCAGTGTGAACGCTCAGATATACGTGGAAAACGTTTTGCAAGACCATGTGATGCCTTTCGCATCAATTTTTGGTGAACACTTTCGGTTAATGCATGACAACGCACTCTGCCATACCGCAAATTCTGTAGCTAACTACCTGAATGAGGTCGGGATTCCAGTTTTGCCATGTCCATCTTGCGGTCCAGATTTCAAAACTATCGATCATCTTTAGGACAACCTTAAAAGACGAGTCCGAGCGAGAACACATGTCCCTACCACTATAGGAGAGCTTAAGACAGGTGCACTAGAGGAGTGGCACAACATCCCTCACTCGGATGTTCAGGACATCATTGACGGATTGTCAAACCGGCTCCACGAAGTAATTAGAGCCTGCGTCGCAAACACCTATCATTAAAAATTAAATTCAATAATTCATAATTAATTTCAATAATTTTACCACTTTTTTAACAACAAAAAGATAACATCTTTTTCAGTATTTTGTGTTTTTGCTTGTTTTTTTAATAAACGTGGTTTTTTCTCAGATTTTTTGTTTTATTTTTTATTTTTCAAACTTTGCTGTCAACATTACTTACACCCAATGTGGTCTAAACTTGACGGTTTCTTTAAATTTACAGAAATACGAGGTGGGCAGTTAAATGTTCCTGTGAGTGTATTTTTCTTATACATTGTCTTTTCATATAAACTGGATCAGATAACTGAATAACTAATAAAATTGACCTTTTTAGCTTGTCTTGGCAAAAAATAAGTAAAATTATTGTTTAAATATTATTATTTAAAAAGCTGTATATGCATCTTTTTGAGACAATTAATGGTGAATAAAATTAATAACCGCAATCCATTCAAAAATGTATAAAACAGGCATTTTAAAAGTTGCAGCGAAATAAGTCCAAGCCTTTCAAACGTGTAGTAGTGTGTAAAAAATCAATTTTTGTGAATTGGACTTAGAATCAATACAAGGTGGGAGTTTAATTACAAAAAATCTCAGTGGCTGTAAATTCTCACCTCTCCCAATAAAAAATTAAAATAAAATCAGTTTATTTTTCTTCTTTGAATTTTGTAAGCCAGAATCTTATACTTTACTCAGTTTTAAATTTGCAAGACTGTGAGTACTAAGACCATCATTTTAAAAATTAATATCGATTAATATTTAAATATTTCTCATCAAAATTGTATTACTTCAGAAAAAAGTACAATTTGTATATAAAATGTTTACTATGGCGTATACGTACTTTTTTATTTGATGCTTCCTTTATGACGAATTTGGTACAATTTATGGTGAATGTACTATCATAAGCTGATTTTGTTGTTTTGAAAAAAAAAATGAAATATTTAAGCGTCAAAGCAAGGAATTGATATTTGAATCTCGGACAATGTATTTTTATTTAAATGGATTGCTATGCAGATACTTACGAAAATTCTAATTTTTAAGAACAAAAAATTAATTTCTTCTACATTACATTTGCATTCATACACAGTTTTGTTTTAAAAAATTAAGAAAATAAATGGTTTGCAAATAAGTTATTTATTAATGTTTTGAAGAAGAGAATTAACAAAAATGAAAGAAAAATTATTTTTGTTGTTTTTTTAGTGGACTGTATTAAATTTAAGGTCGCAAAAAATCTTCCATATTAATGTTTTGTTTCATTAAAAATTCAATGTGATGGAATAAAACAATGCTATCCATTTTCGAAAAAAAAGAATTTTCAAGAAATATTAATGCTTTTTTAAAATCAAAAAACTGTATTTTCTTGAAAATTTAATAGGAACTATAATTAAAACTTTAGAAGCTTTTTCATAAAAACTTTTAGCTTTACGAAAATACTAAAATCGGCTGACACCATTTTTAATAAAAAATCGACCAGGTCGTTTTCAAAAAAAAAAAATTCATAAATAACTAAATTTCTTAAAGAAAACGGAATAAGGTTGTGGAAGGTTTTAAAACAGATTTTTTTTTTTTAAAGTCCAAGTGTTTTGCATTGTGAGACAGACGTTTTGGATATATGTATAATGATTGAGCTACGCAGTTAGCTGAAGGAATTTTTTAAATCGCAATCAAGAAATCGGGTCGGTCACCTTAATTTTTGTTTTAAAGGATGAAAAATATAAAAATAAAATAAAATGTTTTTCAAATGGAAGATTTTTTGCGACCTTTAGTCCAATGCGTTTCGCACAGGCACGACAGTTGGGCTCATCAGTTAGATGCTGTCGTACCTTTCTAAGACGCAATTTTTTGGTCGATGAATACCGACTCTTAATAAAATCTACAGCGCATACACACTGTAAATTATATTCTTCTATAATATAATTTAACTGTCGTGCCTGGGCGAAACGCATTAGACTAAAGGTCGCAAAAAACCTTCCATTTGAATTTAATTCAATACAGTCCACTAAAACAACAACAAAAATAATTTTCTTTTATTTTTGTTAATTCTCTTCTTCATAAAATGTTTTTATTAATTATAGAACAACTATAAATTTTCTTAATTTTAAAAGAAAAATTATTGAAATTATTGAACATCAAGTTTAAAATCTAAAAACGCACATCGGTTTTGTTTTAATATCTTTTCGCTAAAAAATTCAGAGGGACTTACATTCATAAATTTGAGAAGCACATTTTTAATTTAATTTAATTTTTTAATTAATGATACCTACAATGTTTTGTAAGTTAAGGAACACATTTCATTAATTGATTATTTGGTGAAAATCATCCTCTGAACCTGTTAATTAATACATTCAAATATTGGAAACAATTGAACTTACTGTTATACCTCATTGAAAAAAAGTTCACTTACAATCTTCAAAAATTAATCATTTCCCTCGTTAAAAGAAAAAAGTTTAAATATGTTTTTGTACTGAAACCTTTTTGTACGCTCATTTCAAACATTAAATATAAGAACAACAAAATTGATTACCTTTTTAAAAGCACCAAATCACGTCAAAATTTAACATTAAATTCCCTTTCCGCAATTATGTATTTTTCTATTTTTCTACTCGTTAATTTACACACATTAGCGTCCGTGTGTGTGCAAAAAAAAACTATATTCAGTAATCGTTTTTGTTTTCACGCACACAAACAAATTGCAATTTTTTGATTTTATATACATAGTTAGTTAAGCAAAGCAAACTATTCAGAGAAAAAAAGACCTGATACATCAAGATTGGTTGAAGTTTTCAGCTTAAATTGCCCAAGTACTCCTACACGAACTACTTCCTCATCAGATTTGCTGGAAGTAAGCACTTTCGCATTAGAAGCCTCTCCAGTTTTTAAGTGGTACAAAATATACTTGAAAATATGAAAACTGTAAACCTCAAGTAAACACCCACACAAGCCTGTGCAACTCAATCTGTTAATTTGTGTGTATGTGTGTGCATATTTATGCATGTCAAGCCACCACATATGGAATCAAAAAAAAAAAAAAATGCGATTATTCATTTTGCCATGGGGTTCCGGTGGCAGGCCACACAGGGTTGACTTTCCGCAGCTGTAACAAGATTCGGTTATGTGATAACTCTCGGTTATGCGCAGAAACCAGAGTCCACACACAACAAAAAATATAATATCAGCACGGCACCTGCTGCGGCATTACCATATGCCAAGGCATTTCGTCCTGTGGTTATAGGGGGGCCAGAGTAATAGTCACCCGGAATGTAAATTCGCGGCTTATAATTGTCTCCGTCACGTCATAACATTACTGCCCATACGATAGGAGACATGAGTTCCATTGCAAGCAGCACATTGACATACACTACACAACCACAATAATGAAAGGTCCTTAAGTGGCGCCCAACACTCGGTTCACATTATTTTTGCTTTTATTATAACAACAGGGAATTTCGATATAGTATACACAAAAGCACCAACATACAATATCAGAGGCCTGGAATAAAGTGCCAGAAAAATGGCCTTTTGGTTTATTGAAGTCGTGGCGCTGCTATTGCCTCCACACGGCTAACCACCTCTTCGCCAGTTCCCTTGGGCTCACTTTTAGTGGCAAGTTTTTAATTTCCACATTTCACGTAAGTATATTTCTTCTTTGATAAGGTTGGCATGGAACTCTTTTGCTTAACTGTATAAGGTTAAAACACCGCTCCTTGCCTTTGAACCGTTTTTAATAGTTGAACTTAACAAAAAACACCAAAAAAAAGGCACCAAAAATAAAAGCCTGCAACAGCAATTTCTACTGTTGCCGGTGAGGGAACAAACAGAAGGCACAAATACCGCTCGACCTTTTAATCCTCACCCCTTGATTCAGACATATATGGAACCAGGCCATGCTACTGCAGAGGATCTGGAAATATGCCCAAACTCAATAGAAAGTAGATTTAACACTTTGTAGCTGTTGAACAGCCCCGGGGAGACTTGGCTTATTTCAATGGGGGGAGAAGCGTATTTCATGGCCATTAATCAAGATGAGTAAATAATTTTTCTTCTTGGGTACTTTTTTTATTTTCATTTTTGGGTCAGCAGTGATGTTTTAGATGTTTTAAGATAAACGAAGAAAAAATTGAAGCAAAACACCGGATCATTGATGTTGTTTGGTAAAAATGTCGACGAGGGATAATTTCGTAGCGAATGGTCCTGACGTGAATAGAAAAAGAAATTTCAACTGAAAAAAGGATTTTTTCCATGTTTTTTTTTTTTTTTTTTTTTTTTTTTGATGAATTTTAAACTTAGCTTTTTCTGTGGGTTGAAAGGGCGTTAAATAAGACCCTTCCTATAATTTTTTTTGCCCAAAATAATAAAGGTAAACTGAAAGTGGATTATTTGTATAAGTAAAATTGAAGTGAATCTATATATCATAAGAACGGAAAAAGGAGAATGATTGAGGTTAAAAGGGTTTATTCAAGATGTTGTTTTTGGAAAAGTAAAGGAAAAAAAATCAAAGGATTGGGAATGACTTTAATGATGGACATTGTATTGAGGATAAGAACGAAAATAAATTAAGCGGAAACCGAACTGTAGTTATATTAAGTAAGTGGGTTAATCTAAGTAAAATAAAAAAATAAATTTGGTGGCACAAACGGCTCATGAAGAACCAGGGCCTAGTGACTTACAACTCTCAACCATTCCTGTGTGCGTGTCTGCAGGAATGGAGGGGACCTACAGTTTATTGCCGAATCCGAACGGCTAAGGTGAGCGGCACTTTTCTATGACAAGAGATACTCTTTAAGGATTTGTCACTTCCTCGCAAGAGGTAGTAGCTCCGAAAAAAACTTAAGGTGGAAGCGGCTGGTATTGAACTCCAGACCTCTGGCATGACAGTCCAACGCACTAACCATTACGCCACGGGCTACTACAAATTAATCTAAGTAACCAACTAGAAATATTAAATGATTGTCCAAAAATGTGCATGTGTATTCGAAGAAACATAAATTAATTGATTACACGACATTAAAACTATGCAGTAAAAAAATAAATAAAGGATATTTAAATTTAGCAGATTTATGAATTTGAAAAGAGCAATAAAAGTACGTCTCAATATTATGAATTTAATTTAATTTCGTCTGCGAATATAAAGTGCATGACAGGATCGCACGAACTTGCTCTGAAGAAAACTTTTTTTTTCAAATTTTAAAGATTGAGAATTTTATAAGTACATATAATTAGTAATAATAATAAATTACATAAGTATTATGTATTTACCTATCTATTTATAATAAATTAAAGAAATATGAAAAAAAGCATGAAACACGTTCTTTAAATCGATAAAACAAGTACTTAAAATGTTCTAACCTCAAAATAAAGAATGTCATTTAAATTCTTGGAAAATTTCAAAAATCGTTGGACCAATTTTCTTAAAAAATAATTTTTTGTACATACATATATAAAATTTCTTAAAATTTTATAAAAAAAAAAATTAATTTAATTTTTCAAAAAAAAAAAAAATTAATTTTTCAAAAAAAAAGTTTTCTGATTTTTTTTTAAATCAGAAAATATTGTTTGGAAAATATTTGTATTCAGTATTATTTAGACTTGAGAAGACATCCAGAATAATATTTTCGATCAAAATCCGTTGAGCCGTCATCGTCAGCGAGAAAGTCGAAAATCAAAAAAACGCTTAGCACCACGTGCCGTTAATAATAGTTTTAGGTAATTTTTTTTATTTCACCAGAATGTAGACTATACCAGAACTAGTACATATATGTATAAAAACTTTAATCAAAATCATTAGAGCCGTTTTTAGGATAAATAACATTTTTCAAAACGTTTGTATGGCAGGTACAAGACAACATGGTTTTCTTGAGGGTAGGTCTACGGTCACTAACCTTACTGAGTTTGTCTCTAATACCATTTGTGCCCTGGAAGCTGGCCATGAAGTGGACGCAATTGCAACTGATTTTAGCAAAGCATTTGATAAAATCTCCCATAACATTATTGTTTTCAAACTTAAAGCATGCGGTTTCCCTCCCCTGTTTATATCTTGGATTCAATCCTATTTAAAGGATCGTCAATATAGAGTAATATTTAGATCATGTTCCTCTAACCCTATTAGTTCAACATCAGGTGTCCCGCAAGGAAGTCACTTAGGACCCTTGATCTTTTTGTTAACTATTAATGACGTAGAACTTTCTCTATCGGGATCTAACCTGGAGATTGACGCCGATGATATGCGGATCTCAGAACACATTTTATGTATCGCCGATGCTCAATCATTGCAAAACGACCTGAACAACTTTTTTACTTGGTGTCGACATAACTTTCTTGAACTCAATGTAAATAAATGTCAAGCAATCACTTATTCTCGTAAACATCCGCCCTTGTCACACCGACAATATCTAATTAATAATCAACCTGTTTCGATAGTCTTCTCCATTTGTGACCTAGGTGTTATTTGTGACAACCAGCTTAACTTTCGTGAACATATAAACAGTATCATTAATAGAGCTACTCTTGGGTTCATTAAGCGCTGGTGAAGAGAATTCTCGAATCCCTACGTCACTAAGTCCCTTTATATTACCTTTGTTAGGCCCCTTCTTGAATATGCCTCCCCAGTCTGGTCACCTTGCATTGAGGCTGTTCAGCGGAGATTTATCCGGTTTGCTTTGTGCGGGCTTGGTTGGGAGAACCCATATAACTTACCTCCCTACGAAAATCGTCTCAAGTTATTAGGGCTACAGATCTTAGTTCGTCGTCGTGATAATGCTCAAATAATCTTTATACATCAGCTTTTGACAGGTGGTATCGACAGCCCAGCTCTACATGGAAAAATTACACAAAATGTAAACCATCGTCACCTTAGGTCCATACCAACTTTCATTATCCCCTTCCACCGTACTGATTATGGCAAAAAATGAACCTATGTCAAGGATGCTTTGTAAAGTTAATAACTCAACCGTTTTTGATTTAAGTCTCTCAAAATCTTCTCTTAAAAAGGCGCTCATAACGTAATTCTTCCCATTTCCTTCTTACTATCCCTTTAGTTTTAAGTTAGTCTTAAGAATTTAATTGTTTTTTAGTTTTTAAGTAATTGCTTGCATTAAGCATAAATAAATAAATAAATAAATAAAAAAAAAAAAAAAAAAAAGTAACGTTATTTCTTTTGCAAAATCTCAATTTCCCTCCAGGGAATCACCTAAAAATCTTATGCTCCAAGTTTGAAGAAAATCGCTTCAGTGGTTTAGGCCGTAGGTCGAGGTGCAAACCAGACAGGCATACAGTACTAGAAACAAAAATAGTACTTAACAAAGTAAAATTTTGAAAACAATTAGTTTGAACATATTTTTTTCCAAATTTTTTCTTCAAAATTTTAAAAATTAGTTTTCCAAAAATTGTTCACTTAAAAAACTTATTTTAAAAATAAAAGTCAAAAATGAAGTTCTGATTCAAAAAAATCCATTGCATGACATTGCAGATGTTTCCGTTGTATTTTAACATTTTTTAACATATTATGGCGAAAAATTTTCGACGATTTAGTATGATGTTAAACCATTTTTAGTATAATGCTAGGTTCAAAACAGGCTTTACCAAATTTTAAACGAATTAGAATCGTTTTATCTTCTTAACATTTTTTACTAAAGTTAAAATCGCCAAAAAAATGCCTATTTTATATTTTTAGTATCATACTAAATCCAAGTGTCTCTTTGGCAGCTACAATTGTAAAAATGTCACTGTTTTAGGCATGTTCAGCTAGAACAAATAGGTTTAGTATGATACTAGTTTAAAAAAAAAAATGTTTTAAACTAACCGCCATATTATTCACTCGATACATCCAGATTAAAACTTAAATCCAGATGAATTTACATTGAATTTGTATGATTTACATCCAGATTTAAGTCTTAATCTGGATGTATTGGGTGAATAATATGGCCGTAAGAGTTTTAAAGTTAGACAATTGTTAAGTAGTTTAATGCTAATACCTTAACATCAGGATGTTTAAAATTTTGCGCAAATGTATTTAATGTCTTTTCTTATCTGAACATACACGTTCTATCATTTTTTTTGGAAATATGTACATATGTTTCAACTTTTTCCAATGAACAAAATACATTAAGAAAATAATCTCGTCTATTCATCTAGATAAGGCTTTCTTACAATTCTGACTCACTTTTATGATTAAGGCCCCGTTTCACAGTCGAAGAAGGTGGCGCTTAAGTGGCCAATGTGGAAAGTAAGACCTCAATAACTCAGAGCAGACTAACCAGAATTAGTGGCACTTAGGACCCCATGTTGGTGGCTTAAGTGCCGCTTACTCAAGCTGAGCCTAGAGTTGCAATATAAGTGCCACTTGTTCCGGTGAGTATGCACTGTGAAACTGACCCTAAGTGTGGAGTGGACCGAAGATTTTTTTTTTTTTTTTTTAATTTTATATTGAGTGTAATAAACTAGTAAAACTTCGTGATGGGAATGGGTAAGATTCTAAAAAAAATTGCCTACCGCAAGTGTTTGCTTTATTTTCACCTACCTTCCCGGATTCAAAAACGACTTCAGACCACAGAAATATCGCCAACCACGTAACTTAAATACAATTTCAATAAACTCGAGAAAAAAAAAATATAAAGCTGCTGTTATGGATGGTGTTATTAAGTTTAAATTATTTGGTCTTTCTCAAATAAAACATAAACCTAAACACGGAAACAACAACTGTTGGAGGTTTTAAGTGTCAGCCCTTAAATTTGAGCAACCTTTTACTCAGCTGGTACTATTGTTTTTTTTTTTTTTTTTTACCGCACAACCTAAATTAATAAATAAGGTTTATTCAAATATAGGGTATAGGGTAGAGCAGGGAAGGGTAGGGTTGAATACTCGTATATTGTTAACTTAAAGGAAGTTTTATTTTTCTCGAGTTTGTGCACGTTCGGGCAAAAGAAAAATAAATTATTACAAACATTATTACCTAAATATTGTTCCATAAAAAGAGCAGAAAGAAAAAAATCCTAATTAGTGTCATTAGCATTCACCAAATGTTTTCCGTGTAATATTTAACGTTTTTTCTATATACCTACCTATTCCTCGGAATTACATGAACTGCTGGCTCTAATTGATTGCATTTGGCAATGGTATATACTTTTTCTATACCCTAATGAGCATTCCATGTGGAAAACCGAACCCAATTTATCACTAGTTAGCAATTTTTCAGCGCAAACACCCACACTTAGAAGGCATTTAAATAACCTCATTGCATTCAAGTAGGTACCTACTATGTATACAGTTGGATATGTGCCAACATAAATTTATTTCAAAATTTGAATGTTAAATTCGAAAACATCATCAGGAGCATAGAACTTGGCCACAAATTGCAATGAAACTGGTTGCATTCGTCTGCCACAAACATTGATGTCGAATTTCAAAGAACCCCTCTCGATATGGTCTAATTTCAATTTTCATTTTCCCAGATGCTGGGACTGGGCGGGATAGTAATTTAGCCCCGGAAAATTAAACAAAATTCAATTTGAATCAATTTATTGTTTGAGTAGGTATACTTGTGCGGTGTGAACATTTGGACAAAATTAATTGAACAATTTAGATTCTTGAATTAGTGAGCGGCAATAATTGTGTTTATTTTAAATAGCAGATAGGTGTGTACCTAAATACTGTTGAGTACACCTACAGTTTTAATTAGGCTTCCAATTAAAATATTTACTGAAGGCTTTTATGTGAACAACTCAATAGAATATAAGTTGTTATAAAAGTATCAACAGGGGCGGTCTGGGAGTTAAAGGGCCTACCGGGACTTTTAGGAAAAGGGCCCCAAAATACATAATTACTCTCAAATTGGTTAAAAATAAAAGTTGATATGCAGAAATTGTTTCTTGATATTTCATTTTTTCATGTTTATTAATGTTTAACTGTACAAAATTTATTAATATCCATGTTCAATTCATTGAGTGTTAGTAGTCGTAATTATTTTTTAGTTTTTAGCAGTGTCGACTGGCAGATTCATTTATTTGAGTTTTTGAACATAAACATAGATAAAAACAAAATGTTTACAGGGCTTAGTTATTTAACATAAATTTTACGACGTTTAGAGGGTGTTACTTTCAGTTTAGTAAAAACAAAATTACACTAGTCAAAAAAAACTATGGGATTTTTTTTTTCAATTTTTATTAGTGTTTTTGGAAGAGCTGTATATTTGTGAAAAGTGGTCGTATTGGGTTGAAACAAAAACTATTCGAAATATTCATATAATATGGTATCTTTTTCGAAAATTCGAGTCTTTATAATTTCTAATAATTAAATCCTTATATGTATGAACTACAAACATATAATTCTTTTGGCCTCGAGAGATCTAGAGGGGGCCCACAAACATAAATTCTGTGGGCCTCGAAAGATCCAGAGGGGGCCCACAAACATAATTCTGAGGGCCTCGAAAAATACATAGGGAGCCCACAAACAGAATCCGGTGGGCCTCCAACGATCTATAGGGGCCTAAATTGACTAGGAGGGCCACAAACATAATTTTGTGGGCCTAGAAAAATTATAGGGGGCCCACAAACATAATTCTTAGGGCCAGGAAAAATACATAGGGGACCACAATAGATTTATATTGACAAAAGGGGCCTGCAACCGAGTTGTGGCACCATACCCTAGTGGGTTTCGAATTATTGATCAAGAATTCATAAAAAAACACTATATTTACTATAAGGTCTCTCGTGAGTGAGTTTTATGAAAAAGTTTTCATTTAAAAATTGGAATTATAAGTGCTTTTAAGAAATTTGTTTTTGCCCGAGGGCCTACCGGGAAAAATCCCGAGAGCCCAGTGGGCCAGTTCGCCCCTGGGTATCAACATGTTAACGAAATACATTTTGTTAGTTTTAATATAACAGTTTATAAATATTTAGACAATCAGTAATCCAGAAGAACAATTACAAAATTCGGCAGACACAATGTTAAGTAAATTTTTTTATGGGGCAGCTTAAAAAAATTAAACTTTTGAAAAAGGAAGAATTTAAATAAAAGAGCAAAGTTCTATGTGTAATAAAAATAATTTCATAAACGACAAAATTAATGAGCGCCTCAATTAGCTAGACAAAATGTTACGTTATTCAATATTTTTACTTGCTGTAGGTATATGTATCGGGCAATTATTGGTTTTGTGTAAAAAAATTCGATATTGTAGTCCAAATTGAAACAACCATGGTTAAGAAGTCCGCAAAAGTGGGTTTCTCCAGACTGTCCGTATCGGTCTATGCGTCTGTATATCTGTGCATCCGTGCGTCCACTGTAATATGGTTGACCGATTTCGTGTAACCCATTTCCGGCTAGCGTTGCGAAAACGCAACGTCATACCTGAGAACTTAACTGATGATAAATTTATTTATTTATTTAAACTAAAGAATGGATTTGAGAGTTAATTGAATTATCTAATCGACCTGTTTTTGAATTTTTTTCAAATATTTTTTTTTCGTGTTGATTTTGCACCTTCAAAATATGAAATTTTCAAAATTTTGAGCTAGCATTTTTGAAATATTTAAGAATTTCACCAGAATTAAAATTTTTCAAAATAATGTTAACTACAGATAAATAAAGGTTCAAATTATATTTTGAAATAATGTTGACGCAATTTATATGAGGTGCCTGTCTGATAGCCAATATGAAAGCAATACACGTTGCGTTTTCGCAACGCTCGCCGTTTTGATTTTTATCTTTTTAAAGGTTGTTTTGAGATACTTTAAAATTATGAAGCGTATAGGTAATTTTGGTCTACATTTTTGAAAAAGATTTAATTAAAAAACAGTTTTTTGATTTTTTTTTGAAATTTTTGAAAAAAAAAAAATAATTTTTTTAGGTCAATTTTGTTTGAAGTTTTCGATTTTTATCTTTTTAAGAGTTGTTTTCAGAAACTTCAAACTTATACAACAAATAGATAATTTTGATCTTCATTTTCAAAAAAAAAAATAAAGTTTGGGAAAAACGAGGTTTTTGATATTTTTTTCATTTTTGATAAAAAAAAATAAATTTGGGAAAAATGATTTTTTTTACAATTTTTGGTTTTTATCTTCTTAAGGGTTAACTTCAGAAGCTTCAAATTTATACAGAGTATACAAAAGTAATTTTAGTGTTAATTTTTGGAAAAAAAAATAATTTAAAAAATTTTTTATTGATTTTTTTTATTAATTTTTGAAAAAATATGTTTTTTTTTTAGGTCAATTTTTATGTTTATTTTTGATAATTTTATTGATTTTCAATAGTCCTTTCATTACCAAGTGTATCTAGGTATATTTACTTATTTTTTTTTTTATAAAAGTAGGTACTCATATAAAGTTCATGTATTCCATGTAAAATGAAAATTTTATTTCAAAAATTTTTGATACAACGACGAGCGTTGCGAAAATGCAACACGTATTTTCTGGGAAACCAAAAGCCTTTTCAAATTTTTTTTTTTAATATTTCATCTAATTGCACAAAAAAATTCTAGTATGTGAAATTTCAAGTTTCTAAGTCAACACGAACTGGTATAGCCGCCAGAAATGGGTTAAAATTGGGTTATTTTGTGATTCAGTAGTGGGAAATTTGAAGTTTTTTTTTGATTTAGCTCCAGGGGTGTCAAAGTACTGAAAATGCAGTATTTGCACTGGTTTTTGGAACTCGGTAATGCCGTCGAACTAAAGAGATTTCTTTTGCTGGATTAAATTAAAGGAACAACAAATATTTACTATTTTGTTTAGTGGTTTTTGAAGGGCTGTATATTTCTGTTAAAAATGGTCAAATCAAAGATTAATTTTCAAGCTTTTTTTTGTCGCTCATGGATAGTGGCATTGAGGGTTGGTTTCGTCTTAACAACAGGAGACAGCATTGAGTTTGTGGAAGCATTAAATTATACGTTGTTTCTAATCCATTGTACCAATGGTGATGAGATCAGAATTGAGTTTAAGAGACGCTACCGCTTCAGTTTCACATCAAGACGACTACCTTTTGCTAATGAAATCATTATATGCTATTAAGCCTAGTTTATACATCAATGCGAAGTGAAATCCAAATTGAAATGAAACATCAATAAATCTCCTGTCAAAGGTTTACAAAGAAAATAAATTTTGTTTTATGTTTGGTTTAGATAAGTCCGTTGAATTATATTTACTCCGAAACAAATGCTGGGATCGTTCGAAGAGGGAGAAGGATTGAGAGGATTTTCCAAGTTAGTTCATCTTACAACACACATTTATCACTCTGAGTTCTAGAATCGCATAATGCCAAAAACAGATGTGCAGCTTTTTCCAATGCAGCGAAAATAAATTTACACAGGTTCTTATGAGGGCTGACATATTCCAGAGTCTGCATGATATCTCTTTTTCTAAATTCGCTGCATGGGGAAAAAGCTGCATATCTGTTTTCGGCTTAAGGCATATTTGTGAATTGATTAAATGAAAAGTTGCTGTGAAAACAAAAATGATACTTTTTTTTACTTCACAGCTTCACAGATCGGGACCGATTGGAAAGCTTATGTACAATGGTCTTACCAGCGTTAACGAACATGCCTGTCGTAAAATGGGAGGAGCTTCAAAAAAGAATGGCATAAACAAAGTGAATGCTGACCCCTGTCACAAACTGCACAGTAGGGTGATTCATTTCCGCAAAAAAAAAAAAATTTTTTTTCAAAATTTTAATCTACATCCTGTTTCCAATTTTAAGTAGGTACTTACAATTTTAATATGAAGTTTTCCCATATAAAATACACGTAAAAAAAATTATTTTTTTTTTCAAATTTCTAATGCTCAGACCAGACATCTTTTATCATATTGGGAATCGGTTTGATGGACCTTACGGGGAATTTCACGCTCTTTAAAATTGCCTTAGTTCTTTGTAACTCGCACTGGCTCGCCAGTAGGAGTTATCAAAGTCCAATTTTTGGAATAAATTGTTTTTTTTTTTTTCAATTTTTTTTTAACAAACCGCAAAAATTATGGAGAAAAAAAGTGCTGACTCGTAAAAAATTGTTTTTTTTTTTACCAATATTTAATGAATTTACAGCCTTTTTTAGGCCCTAAAACGTGTTGTTACAATTTTTTTTCTATATGTAGATAAAAATTTTGCTTGAGCACCGAGAAAAAAAAACCCTACTGCACAGCTATATTTCACCAAATTCAAATGCAACTCCTTTGGTTTAAAGTTGATTGTTTTTTTTTTCGAACTTTTCTTGACTTTGAGTTTTGCTGACAGATCACCTCTAAAGAACGAAACCTAGTTTCCAGAAAAAATGTAAATTATTCTCAAAGATAGGTAGATAAGATAGCTTTTTACTTAACCTTAGCCTTTCATCCCACATATATGTTGAGTTGTTGTTTGTAATTTTTGAAATAGAGTGAAAACAACTAAAACATCTCAACGTCTAAATTCATCAATGCATGAAGTACCTACCTCTTTTGAATTGTCTAACAGGCCCTTGATGGAATCCAAAGGCTCTTTTTATGTTTCATCACAGTCTCATAGTAATAACAGTAGTCGTTTCATATAACAGTTAAATTTTATGTATAATTATCCGGCTCGAAGGACCAAAATGTTGGGCTCAATTTTTAGAAATAAAGTACTATGTTTGCTCGTCAACGTTATAATATAAATAATCCTTTTTCTTAACCTTATTTTTAATTTACAATAAAAATGAATATATTGAGACAGAATGTGATGAATTGCAATTTTATGCATCTGAGTACTGAAAGACAATATTGGAATGACATAATTCACAATTTTGACAGTTGATGTTGTGATGATGAGACATTTTAAGGGCGATGAGCATCGTGTTTCTTTGATGATTTCAACACAATCCAGGCCAGTAGACTTTTGTATATCGAGCTCTGTTAGAACTCTTGCAACTACACGAGTAAAATTGTCCCATAAAATCGCTAACGTTATCAAGTACAGAAGGAGTCACGTCAAATTAACAGCAAACTGTGTTGCAAGCAAATTGCATCTATCTAATGAGCTGACAGCAGGGGTATCATTTACGACGAATAATAAGCCCAAAATATTAAAGGTAGCCCAAGACTGTATCAAAATTTTAGTGCAACTTATTTGATCCCAAAGCAAAGGATCAAGATGTATGAGCTAAATAAGTATACGGTTCACAAATATGTACATATAATTAATTCGAAAGCACAACTCAATTTTCTTTTTGGATTTATTTTAGATATAAATACTTTTCCTCTTTTTTTTTTTGGATTTATTTTATGAATATCTTGCATACCTACCCACCCACGCACGTCACAAGGATAAAGATAATCCATCGTTCCAACAAACAAAAAAAATCAATTAAAATAAACCCAGCGAAAGAAAGGACGAAACAAACAACAAAATTGAATTATTTTCCTTCTCAGTAACCAAGGACTGAAGGGCCGACAAATTAAAGTGGAATATATTTGCCTCTTAAAAGCCCAAAAAAAACCTACTTAAGATTTCCCATACATAAACAACATCCAAAGATAAAAATATTTCTCTGTTCCTCGTGAGAAAAGAAAAATACTGCCCAAGCCTCATGTTCGTTCATATATTCATTCCTAAGTTCATTTCCAATAATCATTCCGACTTTATATTCCCCCCATCGTATGTAGTAGATACCTATACGTAGTCTTGGGAAATTAGAAATTAATTTTTCATGCCTTAATCCCCTTGGGAATCGTGAAAGGAATTATTATCACAGTAAGTATAAGAAGGTACATACCTACAACAGTTGCAGAGCCAAAAGGAAAAATATTTCGTTTCCACATTCGTATAATCTTGCTTTTGGTGAAATAATAATGCTATTATACTATCCTTCGAAAACAAACAGATCTATACGGTATACAGCAATCGTCATCGCCGCCACCGCTCTCACTTCACAAAATGTCAGAAGTTGATCATTGGTTCCTTAAAATATTGAGCTTTACTGCTGTACACGAGCTTTTACAGTGTAACTACTGTTAACTTGCTTGGAAAGGAGAGGGTGGTTGGGCCTGTGGGAGAGTTTTTCGTTATAACAGTAGTTATAAACCAGAATCAGTTCGACTGATGTCTGACATTTCACCACATTGCTTTTTCAAGGACATTCATGTACAACATATATGGGGAAGTAGAGGAGCAGGAGCACCGAGTGGTGGGTGAATATAAAAGTAACTTTTCTGTTAAATTGCCGTGAACTGCATGCAGCCTTTTTGCCACCAATAATGCCAAGTGTGCAGCCATAGTATCACATGGCCTTATACAACCATTAAAATGTTTGCTAACCAAGTACAGTACCTGTGTGTGCCAGTGCATATAACCGTATACAATAGACACAGTTCCAGCTACAACACATTTACATTTACACAAGCACTTGGCTCGAGGAAAGGTGTAAGTACGGATCCAACAGTAGAAATACAACATTTTCAGTGTAGGGCAAGTAGTTCTATGTATCCATATCCTGCCCCGGAAGAAATATAATGCAAAGTTAGAATAAACAATGGAACTGAAGAAACGCAGTCCCACCTGCACCCCCTCCCCATGTTTATCGTGGAGCGTGTTTTCGCCCATGGTACTCGTATTAACTTGAGTTGTATTGTGTTGTACGATTCTTGTACTTACGCGCGTTACTAGGATTAATGGGTGGGCCCCTCTTGGCGCAAAGCAAATGGGGACTCGCTCTCGCAGCTCCTATATCGCAGGACAAATTCTTCAACCAGGCCAGGCCATGCCAGGCAAATAATGTGTTACTAGGTCATCGTGTGTATCACAAAAAAAAAAACAAAAAAAAAATGTAGCAAAGCAGTTAAGTCAGATGGGAATTGTACGTAACATAATGAATTATTATTATACGGTTTTATTAAAGGAGAGAAATGAGGTTGCCTTGGGGGACTGAAAACTGATTACTTTTGTGAGCTGTTTGTTAACAAAGGGTTAAGTTTCGATACTACTAATGAAAGAAAGGACTTCTCCTGCAGGGCCAAGATTTATATATAGTAAACGATACGACAATGATGATAGCGACGAACGAAGAGAGAATTCACAATAAAAAAAAATTCTAATAAAATTGAATTTAATTGTTTTGCAAGGATTTTCATTGCGAATAAGGTTTCTATTGACGAGCGAGGTTATGCAGATGGTTATTTTGGGTCTTTTATTAATTTATTTGTCTACACCATCAGCACTTTTTGTGCTTTGTGATAAATCTTCTGAAGCTGAAAATATTTCAAAGTTTAGAAAAGTTTTCATATTTATAGGACTTCGTCTGTGTTTTTTTTTAAAGTATTCTACTTATTAAATTACGCACTGGGAAATTTTTCAATAATTGCAGACACAAAATGGGCTAGGAATTTTTTCCCGGAATATAGAGGTACCTACCCATTCGAGAATGATTTTCACATAATTGAAATTTCATGTAAAATACGTTTTACGTTTAAAATTAAAGCTCAGGAACTTTTTTACAGACAAAGATTAAAATATTTATCATTCCATATATCTCACCTTGAAATGAGATAGGAGTTTTGGCAGAAATTTATTTTTATATCTATGAGTTTTCTTAAAAGTACCTACTTAGCCAAAATTTGGCCCAAAAAGCCTTATTTTTTTCGGGTGGTGAAATTCGATTTTATTCTAAGTCGGTAGTTAAGTAGATTTGGTTATTTTCAATTAACTCAAAAACTAAGAAAAAAATTTGGCATCCGGTTTTAAGAATTTAACTAGAAATTGATAGGAGCATCGAATATTGAAAACAAAAGTACTGAGTAACGTAAAATTTTTAGCAAAATTAGTTTGAAGACAATTTTATTATTCTTATTATTTTTTCAACATTTTTGAGCTTGAAAATTATTTATTCAAAAAGTGTTTTCTAAAACAAAAAAAGAATGGATTTATAGCTTAGTAGCATGTTAAGTGTTTCCGTAGTTTTTTAATGATTCCCGCCTAAACGAGGGCAAATAGACCCACCCCTCCCGTACGAGTTTTTTCTTTTCTCAACCAAATCTACCTACCCTCTAGCTTCTTGTCACACCGCATGCGAATCACCCTGATAATGGTTTATCGAAGAGTAGAGACACTGTATAGGAGGACTTTATTTAAATATAAGATGCTTCATAACGGAGCATGAAAATAGAGTGCGTATGTTGGGACAAAAAATCGTATGAGATCCAGGTCCTTTTATGAGGAAAAAAAAATGATTAAAAACTTACAATCCCAAAAACATATAAATTTAGTAATTGGAAAACTTACGTAAACTTTGGTTTCGGCAAAAAATATTCGGGACTTTGGATTTCGGAATTCTGTTTTGCTTTTTTGGATTTTTGATTTTCTGGACATTGGATTTTCGCGATTTTGAATTTTTTGGTTTTTCGGTTTTCCCAATCTAGGTTCTTGGGATTTCTGGTTTTCGGGATTTTTTGATTTTGATGGCTTTCGGGATTCTGTTTTTTTTTTGAATTTAAGTTTTTCTGGATTTTGAGTTTTTGCGATTTTCGATTTTTGAGGTTTTGGTTTTCGAAACACTGACCTCAATACAGTTTTAATAGTGTGAATGGCCACTAGCGAAGCTTAATTTTAAAAAAATATAAAGCATTTAAGTTAAGTTTGCCATCTAAAACCAGAAATGTTTTTTTTTTTCACAGAGCTGCTGTTTCTTGTGAGGAACTACAAAACCTCCAAGAGTATCTCTTGTCATAAAAAAGTCCCTCTCACTTTAGCCGTTCGCATTCGGCATCAAACTGTAGGTCCCCACCATTCCTGCAGATACGTACACAGAAATCGTTAAGAGGGGTTAGTAACTAGACCTTGGATCTTCATGAGTTGTCGCTTCACTTAATATTTTTGAAGTTCATCCTCTTTCAAACACAAAATAGTTTTTTAAATCGGATTTCATGTTTATGTTTTTTACCCAATTTTACCAATTTTGAACAAAAAAACTTTTCTTTAATCCTTAACCCATCCCCAAAGAACAACCTTGATAGTTTTTTTTTTTTTTTTATTATTTGATTTGATAGCACTTTTTTGATTTAACCTTCACCCTATAAATAGCAAATTATTTGAAAAAAGTAGGGATATTTCTTCCCTAAGTACAAATTTTTAAGCACAAACAAAAATTTTGAAATCGGACATGTGGTTTCTAAGATTAGCCCAAATAAACAAAGTGATTTTTATATTGTGTCAAAATATTTAAAGTAACTTTTTTTTCGAAAATCGCTTTTGTTTAAAAGCTAGAGTTTATTTTGTTGTAAAAAGTAAGGATTGACTTTTTTACATTCGTCATATCTTTTCTTCAATAAAATGCATTGTAAATTTTAAACAAAACAATTACAATTATCGAAAAAAGTAATTTTAAGTTTAGTAGGAAATTAGATTTCCCACAAGTTTTCAGTAGGTACACATTTTTTTTCTGGGATCAAAAAATACACCTGTTACTTGCAAAATTCAAATAATCCTTAAAAACAAGATGGCGGCCAAACAATTCTAGTTACAACACTGATCTCTATAATACACTGGATAGCGCATCCATACAAGAAAGCTGAAGCCATTTGAGAATTGTTATAATGTTAAGTTACCTATTTTTTTGTATAACAGTATAACTGTATAACATAATGAAATGCAAAATTTTTTACAAAATTGCAACTAAAATATTTTAAAATTACTTTTACAATTATTTTAAATTACAAAAAATCAAATTTACAAACAAGTGATGGTTCTTTTGCTTATTTTTCTTAGAAATTCCACTTTGGTTTTTGCCCCTCTTCGGTTGCAGTAGAACTTGAACTGGCCTTCTCAGCCTCACTGAACATACCTAAAGTGTTGAGTTGCCTCACTGAACATACCTAAAGTGTTGAGTTGCCACGTACTTGTCATCTTCATATTGGAATCAGAAAAACTGTTATACTTTGTAGGGAATTCAATATCCAGTGTATTATAGAGATCAGTGAGTTACAATTGGTAAAAATATGGTTTTCGGTTTGTGAATTGTTTCCCAGGCCACCATATGTAATGAAATCAAAATACCTCGTACTAAATTGTATAGTCGAGGTGATCTTGCAAAATTCATAACTTCAATAATTATGTACCTATTTTTAAGAACGATGGCTTTTTTGACCCAATATAAAAAGCATTTGAAATATAAGTACCAACAAAAAAAAAGGTAATGCAAACTGTTTCCAAAAACTGTCTTCAAACTTAATAAAACGTGAAAAATTAGTGTTTGTTTCATATAAGCTTGTCCATACTACATATGTATATAGTATATCGTTGGAAAAAGCTATTATTCCTCTTTTAAGAACTTTAAATAATTTACAAATCGGACAAAATGGCGTTGGTTTAAAAATAATTTGGTGCGTGTGATCACTCAAAAACGGGGTTTTAACAATAAATTGAGATTTTAAGGGTATAGAAAAGCTTTGAAGTATATAGGTTCGTGATACACTCGAATAGGCCTACAACCTCTATGGTCACTTCAGAAGTTAAAAATCATTGTAGCACAGTGTAGTCAGCACTCAGTTAACTGCAGGCTTCTTATAGTTTTTTTTTAAATATTTTTCAGCCCAAAATTAATATGTCCAAAAATGATTTATGTGACCTCGGCATTCTTTCTTATTGATCTACAAACTAGAGGTGTCATTTAAAAAAAATAACCGATACAAAATTCTAAGCGGTAGTTACAGCCATTTGGCTACTACAATAAAAAAAAATAAGAGGGCTTGTGTAAGGTACGAAGATTAATATTCTAACGCGCATACGTGAGTACACAGTACACCCGCTGTTATGTGAATCGTCAGGGATAGTGTGCGTGCCTATAAAAACATGAAAATAATTCCTTTCTGAAAAGAAACATTTTGTCCCAAGAAAAATCATAATTCTTAAGTCCTAAAATCTTTCAGTAAAAATGTTTGCTTACTTTATTTGTTCGATTATTATTATAAAATATACATAAAATAAAATATGTACATTTTGACTTTTCCAATATTCTTTTACAAAATACACTTGTCAAAACAATTAAGGGAACAAAAAAAAATCAATTTTTTTTTAGTGTTTTTCGAAGAGCTGTATCTCTGTGAAAAGTGGTCGTATTGAGAAGAAATAAAAGCATTCTGAAACTTCATACTTTTTGTATTGAGGAATTTTCGCAAATGATTTTTTTAAGGTACCGTTATTGCGCAATCATAAGAAGCAGCACAACCCAAAGATTTAAAAATTTTTTTTTTTTTTTTGAACATTGTTATTTTCTTTGAAATTTTTTTTTGAGCCAATTTAATATTTTGTTTCAATAACTTGTTTATTCAGCTTTAAGGTCATCTTTTTTCGTCATTGTACAGATTTTTTTCCAAAGAATATCTGGCTTTGAATGAAAAAACAGACTTTTGACTTTGACTACCAATATTATCGCAAGGAAGGAGGACAACGAAAATTTATGGGTTGTTTTAAAAACTGGAATTAATATTCTACAAGATTTTTTCAAAACTTTATAACGATGTTTTTTTTGGCTCCTCATCGTTACATTCAGAAAAAGTCAAAAAAACGACTTTTTAAAGACTTTTTGTAAATCTTTTACTGATTTATAAATTTTGACTGTAGAATCTAATTTGGTAAGACATTTTAAAGAACGAAGAAGAGAATATAATTTACAGTGCATATGCGCAGTAGATTTTATTAAGAGTCGGTATTCATCGACAAAAAATTGCGTCTTAGAAAGGTACGACAGCATCTAACTGATGAGCCCAACTGTCGTGCCTGGGCGAAACGCATGGACTAAAGGTCGCAAAAAAATCTTCCATTTGCATTTTAAAGAACTATAAACCGCCAATATTTCTGTAAAATTTCAAAAAAATCATTTGCGAAAATTCCTCAATACAAAAAGTATGAAGTTTCAGAATGCTATTTGTTTCATTTCAATACGACCACTTTTCACAGAGATACAGCTCTTCGAAAAACACTAAAAAAAAGTAATTTTTTTTTGTTCCCTTAATTGTTTTGACAAGTGTATGTATTGAAATTATTTACACTATATTTGTTATTTATTTGTTCCTCTGTTACTTAAATTCTCTACTCATTCCATACAGACATAAATTTAGAAGTGCTGTTGACTTGTAAAATTTGCTGTTTTGTGCTTTAGGCCCCATTTTCTGGACTTAATTAAAATTATTAAAGTATTAAATAGTTGAATTGCCATTGGGGTAAAACCCAAGAATTAAATTTTGTTTTGTGTTCCTAATTAAAATATCAAAAAAAAAAAAAACAACTGGATGGGATTCCCAGTTAGGTATAATAAATACTCTTTATGTTGCAATATACATTATTATCAGCCGAGGTTACTTACTACTTTCAGTATTAATTATTTATATAATAATGAATGATTTATTTGTAATTGTTTTGTCAGAATACTGGATACTTCCAAACAAACTGTCTAAATCCGGTTATGATTGTTTTAAATTTAGAACTTCAAAGAGTTCAAATTAGGTAATTGTGATGAGATGATGATAATTTGGTTAATTTCAAAATAAACAAATTATCAGAAACAAGTTTTTATTATTTAAATTGCAAACGAAAAAGTATAAAATGCAATAGAAATAATTTTTATTTCACATCATAAAAAAACTTCTCTTAAAGAAGACTTCCTTCTTGCAAATTACGCAAATATAGTTATCAAAGAAAACATAAAATGACAGCTATTAACAAAACTTTTATATTTCTTTTCTTTCTTGTTTGTGCAGTTGTAATCACAACAACCGAAGCAGGTCCTTTAACAAATGTTGAACCGTGTAATGAAGTTTGTGGCAGAAGTGACGATGAGAAGAACTCGTGCTGCAAAGCTCACGGACATGACCACTTTTACAGTTGCGGCAGGGGATCAATGATATGTGAAGACTAGAAATTTAGTTTAAAACTAAGAAAAATGTTAATGTTTCAAAAGAATTTTTTTTTAAAATAAATCTTATAATACGAGTATTTTTGGAAAACATAACTTTGCTTTGAAATCAATTGAATAAAATCAGTTTAAGCCAAATTGAACCGCATCTCGTCCATATTGACTATTATCGGCAGAACTCCGGCCTTATTTCTGAAAAAAATAAGAATTCGATGATTGTCTCAAGCCAGTAGATACAAAGAAAAGAAGTGTACTGTCAAGTCAAGTAACATATGAGTCTTCTTAACATCGTAACTTTACTTGTGAGTTTTTGAAAGTGTGATATTATAATTAAAAAGAAGACGAAATAAGTGGGTCCTACATTAATGACTGCTTGCCTGTTCGTGTCAAAAAGCATTTTCCGCCTCAAAAATATTCTTTACCAAAATTAATACATTGTAGCAAATAATAGCGTGAAAATGTTTTTATTGAAGATGCTAAAATTCTGATAAAAAAATACTGTTATACCTACTATTGTTGGGTGAAGTAGCCCGTGGCATATAAAGATCAGTGAGATGGGCTGTCACGCCAGAGGTCTGGGTTCGATTGCCAGCCATTGCCACTTAAACACAAAAGTGTTTTTTAGGGCTACTGCCTCTTGCGATGAAGTGACAAATCCTCCAAGAGTATCTTCTGTCCGAGAAAAGTGCCGCTCACCTTAGCCGTTCGAATTCGGCAATAAACTGTACATTCCTGCAGGCACGCACACAGGAATGGTTGAGAGTTGTAAGTCACTAGGCCCTAGTTCTTCATGAGCTGTTGTGCTACCAAAATTTAATTTAATTTTAATTTTAACTATTGTTGGGCAAACTGGGGCCTATTTCACCAAACACTTTTCACTTTTCACTTTGCAACTTTGCAAAAAAATAATTTCCTGCAAATTAAAAGTGCGAAGTGTTTCACAAAATTTGCAAATTGAAAAGACTTTTCACTTTTCAATTTTTTAGAACTACTCTTAGATCACTATTATTTACTTTTTTGTTCTCAAAACGGTTATTGTTTTTTATTATTATTTCCCGACAACTTTTCATAAAAAAAACGCTTATTTGCATATTACTGAAAAACTTTTCAAAATTCTAAATATAATTTGCAAAGTTTATTTGTTTGGTGAATCGAAAAGTACAATATTTTTTTCAAATTAACAAAACTTTTCACTTTGCAGAAAAGAACTTTTTACTTTGGCAAATTTGCATTTGGTAAAACGTAATGTGCAAAGAGGAAAACTTTTCATTTCAATAATTTCCTCTTTGCAAATTTGCGTTTGGTGAAACGAAATTTGCAAAGCAAAAGTGAAAAGTTGCAAAGTGAAAGTGAAAAGTGTTTGGTGAATTAGGCCCCTGGTTCGCATAGGTTTGCTCTTAATTGTATTTCAGTTCTGTTATTGACCCTGCTTGTTTAATAGAAATACAAATGAAACCTTTCATTTTTAACAAGAAAATGTTAATACAAAAATTTTGTTTGCAAATTATTTTTTTCGTAGATAAAACATACTATAGTAAACATTTTTGAGAAAAACCTGGGCAAAGGTTACAAAATCAGTTGTTTGATTTTAATATACCTACGTTTTTTTTCTCAAAATCTGTTACCTACTTGTACAAAAAGTTAAAAACGTTTTTTGTGCAGAATTTTATTAAGCATTTCCTTTTTTTACTAAAAATAGAATTTTCGAGCAATGAAAAAAAACTTAATTTTGCACTTTTAACGTTTTAACATCACAAACTAAAAATTGTGGTCAAAATTGACAGCACTTTTTTGTACACATTGTTGGTTTTTGTCTCCAGATTATTTTGGTTCTATAAACGAAATAAATTAAAAGAAAATAAATATAATTATATTTATTATTTAATATTGTATATAAATTTAAACTTTTACAAATAAATAAAGAAATAAATTTGGTGGCGCAACAGCTTATAAAGAAACTGGACCTAAACCTAATGACTTACAACTCTCAACCATGTGTTGTTAAAGGTGCCATGAAATAAGTCCTCAGGAACTAATTCCACCCTAAGGACTTAGATCCCACAAGATAAGAAGAAAAATCACTTTTAAAAAGTGATTTTTATTCCCACACAATATGAGAACGAAGAACACTTTCTAAGTGAATGCAAAGATTGGAGATAAATTTTAAAATTTCATAAAAAATTGTTATCAGCTTATAAAATGGAAGTTTTCAACAAGACATCTGTTTTCCTGTTCTTCCTTGTCTGTGCAATATGATAATCACTACAACTGAAGTTCATGATGGGGATATAAAACGTGTTTATCTTTGTGACCAGGTCTGTAATAGAATTGACTCCGAAAGGACGAATGTTGCAGAGCTCACGGTAATTTGCGCAGATATTATTAAAGTTGTGGAAGTGGAGAAGATAGAATTATCTGTGTCATCAGGGAACTATAAATAACACACCCCTTTGATGTTTTTATATGAAACTATTAGACCCGACAGACGTTGTCCTGTCTTAGCTATAAATTCGAACTGGAAAATATAACAAAAAAATGAGTACCTACTTCTAGAGGATTTACCATCAGGTGAAGAAGGAAATAACCAAATGTTGTGACCCTTAAAAATATATAGCCAAAAGTGTTACTTACTGATAAAATTTTTGGGATCTTGTAATCTATTACATGTTGATATAAGAAGAGAGAGAGGTGAAAAAATTCTCTTTATTATTCTTTGCCTGTTATAAGTTCCTCTGTATAACTTTACAGACCCTTTGAAATAAATAATACAAAATAAGCATTAATTGGGACACTGTGGCGTATACGTACTTTTTTATTAGCTTTTATATTAGACTTCAAAATCTGTACTTACATCAAAGCTTTACAGTTCATCTTCTTCTATGTATACAAATTTGAATCCCTTTTTGTGTTCGTAAAAACACAACGGAGCCGAAAATCGGAAAATTTGACCAAAAATTGGAAAATTCACCTTGAAACTTCAAAATTTCTGAAATGAAATTGTATATAACATACTCCCATTGGATAGGTGGGGATTTTTTTTATTGATTCGTATTAAACCAGGTTAATATACAACGGAGCCGAATGTTTGAAAATTTGACCAAAAATTAGAAAATTAGATCCAAAAATGAGGAAAATCGTGAAAACACCTTGAAATGAAATTGTGTTTGTACGCGCACAACTCGGCCTAATTTTACAGTTTTTATCTTCGTAGTATGTTTATTTGGTTCAATATACATCCAAGACAACAATCCCTATTCAATTTGGATGATGTTTAGCCGAGTTATGCGTGTACGAAAAAAAAAACTAATTAAGATAGTTTGAAATTTCAAGATGTTTTTACGATTTTCTGAATTTGGCGTTTGAATTTTCTAATTTTTCATCGTTGTAGAATTTTTTCAATTTTTGGCTCTGTTGTGTTTTAATCTGATTCAATGCAAATCCAATAAAAAAATCCACAACCAAATCGGATGGTGTTTAGCCGAGTTATGCGCGTACAAACAAAATTTCATTTCAAGGTGTTTTCACTATTTTACGAATTTTTGGGTCTAATATTTAGATTTCCGTTCAATTTTTCAAAGTTTTGGCCCCGTTGTATGTTAATCTGGTTTAGCCGCGTTATGCGCGTTCAGAAATTTTGAAATTTCAAGGTTTTTTCAGGATTTTCCTACTTTTTCGGTCGAATTTTTAATTTGGGTTGGCAATAAAAACGACGAAACTCAAAAAATGATTCGATTTTTGTGAATAAAACCAAATATATCAATTGGAAAATTACCGGATTTAACTACAATATTTGGAAATTAATAGCAATTGCATGGTCTTGATATATTAACAGATTATTTGAAACACAAATTTTAATTCAATTTTCGGTTGCCTATTTTAAAAAATAGTTTTGTTGAGTTGTAACGTTTTTCTTCTGAACCAACTGACGATAATAATATTTGCGTTGACTTAATGGCGCCACTCTGGGAATTTGTGTTCCAACCCATAGTCTACTACTTACAATATACAATACATATACATTCAGGATTGTGTAATGAGAAGAGCGTACATAAGTCAGTACAGTAAGTCTCTTATTTATTCTATTTTTTTTTTTATTAATTTTTCATTTTTTTTCTCTATTAAGAGATCAAAATAGAGCAATCGGTTTCAATATGACAAAATTGTTCTTCTCTATCACAAATTAAGCATAATTTATATTTCATCAACCAAATTGAAATAAATGATATCTGTTAAAGCGTCATATAAAATAATCAAATCGCCAAATACCTTTATGTTGATACCTACACTTAACGAGTATAATACGAAATTTCTATTTTTCTTGTTTCTTTGTTTTGTGGAATAAAAATCCACCATCATATTGTAATGCAAAATAAACTCAACTTACTTACTACATATATTGCGACAGGCATAACATAACAAAAGTATAAAAAAAATAATCCCTTTAGTAGGAAAAATATTTTAAGCCGTTTCGTACTCTAGCTACAGTCGCATTTCTTGACAGAAGCCTTTATCACTGAAAGCATACCCTGATTGTGAGTCAATTGAATGCCAGAAATATGACAAGAAAGGAAATCACCCTGTCATAAAAATATTATGACTTTCAATGCTATGAATGAATAAGGTTAAACTGCAAAAATAATGAAAAAGTAGATTTCTTTTATTTTGGTATGTATACATTGTTGTATAATAATCCATAAAAGATTCTTTCCATAAAACACCCATTTTGTTCGTTAAAATATGAAGTTGACGGAATAAAGAATGGTCAAGTCGAATAAACTGATAATCTAGTATGAATAGTACAATAATAATAATAAAATATTTTTTGGTTTTTACTTAGCCAATTCAAAATAAATTATTTTTTTTTTTTAGCATTTTTTTTTTTTTTTTAATGAAGGAATAAATTTTCATTTCATTTTCTTTATTTTTAACAAACACAAACAAATTTAATAAAAAAACAAGATGAAACGCATTTTAGCCATTTCACTATCCTTTTTTGCGTAAATTGCCAAAAATATACAAAAATAATCGGAAAAGTGGTGTCGAAAGTGACATTACCAAGACATAACAGCTAAGTTACATGTTATATTTATGTTTATTATGCACTCCAGGCAATTGATAAGTTTCCTGCCATTGCAAACGTGACTAACACTATACCATCTGGATATAAGCTTTAAAATTTATATGGAAGATTGCATCTATATAGCACTTCACCGCATCAAAATAAATATTCATACAACGTTTCAGCAAATCTTCTGCTCGACTATCCTATAGTCCAACATAAACATCTCTCGTAGATCTATAAAATCCCTTTGCAAATATGTAAGTTTCACTTGGGCCATTATTATAAAGCACAAACCACACAATTGTCTGAGTTTGAGTTTGAAATAACCACAAAATCAAAAAAAAAAAAAAAAAAAAGAAAACTTATAAGATCTTAGTATTTCTTTCTTCTAGTTGTTGTGGTTATTGTTAAAAAAGGACATTGCAAGGATGGTAGACTGAGTTTTTCTTGAGAGGTTATCTTTGCTGCTGGGTGGAAGTAAATATTGTTCGTTGCTTGGACCGTACATTAGGATTAAGATAGTTGAAGAAAATAAGTATCAGTGGTTTTTGGTTCACTTGAAGAAATTTTACTCAAACTGGAATTATTTAAACAAAAAATTGAAAACCCTTTAAAAAATATTTGACCTTATGTACGACCTTATGTAGTACATGTGTAGTAAAAGAAAACCCTTAAAAAGTATTTATTTTTGAGAATTTTCTTATGCCAAAAGGAATCATGTTTTTGTGTTTGCCCATTAGACCTAGATATGTGCCTCGTTTATTTACCTACCTATTGGATATTTAAATAAAGTACACGCCTTGGTTACACGTACTTGCTCGTATGAACAATCAATTTGGGAAAAAAATTGACTTAAAATGGAAAAAAATATTAAAAATAAAAGAAAAGCACGAAGAGTAATCTGCTATAGTTTTTTTGAAAGCTAATATTCCATTTTCTTGTTTGAGTGAAGGATTTTTGAGAAATTAAATTTCAAAGTAAACATTTTTGAAAAATGTTGTGATTTTTTTCAAGTTGATTCTTTTTTTTTTTTTTAATTTTACGCAATTAAGGGACACTTGCACAATAAATACATAAAACTGAGGATAACTATCCCAGTTTAAATAAATAAATAAAAATTTCTCGTTTTTTAATTGCCCGAACGGCAAATAAATAACAGGCGGATTAGAATATTATTTCAGAATCACCAACAAAACACATTGAAAAATAAACAAACTCTAACGCTTTGACTTTCTTTCTCGTAAGAAATTCTAAAATGTAACGTGGGAGCTATTCAGAGTTGAAATATTTATCCAGTGATGAGAAGAGGATAACTTTTTAAACTTACATAGATAGAGAACAAATATTTTGCTACAACATGATTTGATTAAAATCAGCTAGCTTTTATTATTTATAGGAGTAACTTCTGTCAAAAAACTTCTGTGCAAGTGGCCCTAAGTGTCAATATTTTTTTACTTGCAATATATAGGGACTATATATGGCAAGTTTTGGATTCGTAAACAAAACTAAACTCCAGATTTTGATCAAACTTGACATTACTATGATAGGGAAGACGAAAAAAGTGGGTCTCGTAATTTTGTCCGTCCGTCTGTCTGTGTACTCGTCTACAGCCTAAGCCCACATGCCGATTTTAGTTAAACTTGGTATAAAGTCTTTTTGGGACATTCCCCCAATACGTTTTTTTCATTTTCTTTTAAGGACCAAAAATAACGGTACCTGCCATACAATTTTTCAAGCATTTTTTGGAAAATATTATTTTTCTCCAAAACGACTCGACAGATTTTTCTAAAAAAAATCAATAAATTTTATTAAGTATATGCTACCATTTTGTGGAAATTAAAGTTCCAAAAAATGGTTTTAAATGGTACCTCCCATAGAACCATTTTCTTTTATTTTCGTTTTCTCGAAAAGAAATAGGCTGATTTTTATAATTTTTTTATGAAGAATCTTCTAAAAAATTTAAATAGTATTGTATACCAAAATTTTCAAAAAACTTTTTTTAAATTTTTAAAAAATTTTTTTTGAAAACCAAATATTTCGAAAACGGCTTGGTTGATTTTTACGAAACTTGGTACCGAGCGGTTTTTTAACATTATCTAAAATATTTTAAACAAAAATTTTTGTTATAGTTAAAATTAACGGTACCTTCCATATAAATGTTAAAAAACCGTTACGGAAAATATAAATTTTCTCGAAAACGACTCCTAAGATTTTGATTAAAGTTGTTGTGAATTCTAATATTAGTTTGGTTTATTATGTACCAAAATCAATATTTACAGTTAACCATTATTAACAGTACCTCTCATAGAAAAATTTTCTTTATTTTGGACTATTTCATTATGTGTGTAATGTAACCGATTAAAATTAATTTTTTTATACAAAAACGACTCAAAAGTTGAAATCATACTGCATATCAAAATTTTTGAAGCAACAAATTTTGGATTTAAAAAAAAAAATCACAATTTTTTAAATAAAAATTCATATTTTTTTTTTTTTATAAAAATAAATAATAAAAAACTGTTTACCAGTTTTTTTTTTTCAAATTTTTACAAAATTTAATATATAAAAAATTAATTTTTTTTTTCTCCAAAACTAAGATTTGTTAAAGAAATCAGATGGTTTAGATTTTTTTAGCTCTTACAAAAATTTAAGAAGAAATTTTTAATACATAAATCTCGAATTATGTTGATTTTTAACAATTTTTCAAATTAAGCTCTAAGTCCCACGTATGTACATATGTATGCAGTATATGTTATGTATATGTGCAGTGTGCTATATTGTTCATTTTGTTTATATTAACAAAATACTATCTTTAACTTAAGCCTTATAGTACACTCAATCTTTAAAATTCGAAGAAACTTTGACTTCAAGAGCAAGTTCAATGCAATTCAATCGTGCATTTTATTTTTATATTTAATTCTCTTACCATCTCGTAGTCAAATATATGAAACCAAATGTAAAATTCTTTCTTAAGGTCTAAAAGACTAAACGAAATAGATCATTTTTTATGAGCCAAATACAGTGTCCCTTGTTTAAGCAAATCATTTGAAAACTTCACAGAAGGTCTTTCAACTTTCGTACTATCAATTTGTTCAAGAGTAAAGGGACAAAATAAATGCAACATTAGCCCAAACCAATGTAGGTAAATTCTTCATGGTCCTTTGATACCATGTACATTGACTGTTTATTCATTTTTGTTATTCATGCTTGGTAGAGCACATAAAACTGTTGTAGTGAACATTTTATTTTTGAGAATATTGAATTTATTCTTCTGTGAGTAAAGTAAGATTTATTGCATTGCAAATTCTCTGCAATTGTAAATCCTTTTAATACACACAAAAGGTATAATTATACGTACTACAATACATAAATGTACCGATGTTATTTTATAGGTTTGATTTATCAAAGAAAACCAATTTTAAGCAAATGGAGCATTTTTTTGTTTATTATGTAAAAATAAACTTACCTTTGTCATCGCTGGGCGTATGATCATCAGTCATCTTGAATGAATGTCTTCCTGTATTTCCTTGTTGTTTTACCTCACTCTCGTTATAGTCTGTTCAGCAATTCAAATGCGATTCGTTTGTTTGATTTTTTCTTACTCAGCATGGCGGTTACATTTTTGTTGGTCTTCTTGAGAGTTTGTTTTCTATTTAGTTTTCTTTTTTGTTGTTTTTGATTTTTCTTTATTTAATTTTGTTGTTTTATTATAGAATTAAGTTTAAGTGCAAGTTTTCATTTTGTTTGATGAATTGGAAATTATTTTGTTTTTGTTTTTGTTTTTATTTGGTTTTACTTCGAAGGTTTGATTATTTTATTTTCATTCTGAAAAAAAAAAAAAAGTTTAATTTAAAAAAAAATATTTAATATTTGTTAGTGTAATTTAAAACATACTTATATTCTATTTAAAATATAATTTCTTCAAAGACTATACATAATTATTTTTAATAAATAACAAATAGGTTTAAAAAAATTTTTTATAAAAAAAAATTACTTTATATTTATTTTATAAAGTTATAAATTTAAATTTGGTTAAATTTTTCGCATCACGAAACTTTTTTATTTCTGTTCCTACAGTTTTAGTTCAATGAATCTCAACACATTTATATAGCTACAGTTATATGCTTTATAAGTAGTTTAAAATATGGGATGACGTAGTTTCAACAAGTTTTGCCTTTATGACCTTATGAATAACTTAGCTTTAATATATGTTCATTTGCGCATTTTGTTTATTATTTTGACAACAAAATTCTGATAAATAATTTTTAAATATTTTTGAGAAAACAATTTGGTGCTCTAATTTTCGGTATTATTTATTAATGCGGAGTTAAAAATTAAATTCCGACAAAAAAGATATAACAAATTGAAATCGAATAAGCGGACAATGAGACAGTGTGAAATAAAAAAAAAAAAAATATGTTTTATGATGAGGGGTAGGTAGCTGTATAGGTAGGTCTTATTGAGAATATGACCTCGGTCTTAGGGAAATATTTGTTTTTTTTTTTTTTTATTGAAAATTATAAACACCGCACAGATATTTTGCAATTTTCCAAAAAAATTATGCGACCAATTATTTTTCATATGTTATTAAATATTGTTTATTAGTTTTTTTTGGTCAGTTAAAATTTAAATGCAAATAAAACTAAGTTACTAAGTTGGCATGTAATTTGCACTGGTACAAATGCCATGCTCATATAGTTTGGAGGGTATAAAACTCTTTGAGCAAAACGTTCACCAGCTCTCGGTCTATCGGTTGTTCTTTGCATTATATAAATTATTTTGTATGAAAGCTTTAATTCAAAATTGCCTTTGTATATAATTTTGATTTCTAAAATATTTTGTTCTTAATTTCAAAACATTAAGGCTCTCCCAAACCAACGCGATTAATCGCCGCGACAATAGAAAACAAGAACAACAACGTGTAGTTATGTCTGACAACCACGTGTTGTTATTGTTGTTTTCTTTTGTCGCGACGATTAATCGTGTTGCTTTGGGAGAGCCTTTAAGCTTATTTTCTCACTATAAAAAGAGAACTAAATTTAGAATTAATTCTGGTTCCGACTTGACCAGGAAACTGGGTAAGTAATAATTCAGAAGTATCACATACCGCTTTTTATTGCTTATCTTCTTTTGTGGGTAGTTAATTGTTGTGCCCTTTTCTCTTCAGCAGTTACAGCAGACCTAAGTCCACATAACATCAAAGAGAAAAGTCATAATAATATAATACCAAATATAAGTTTAAATATGTACCTAGTTTTATTAATTTTGTTACTAATAAAAACCTTACGTTAAAATATTCTCGGTGTACTGCGTTCTTACTCGGAAGACCCTTACATTTTGCTCTGCCGACCTACAACCACGCTACAAAATTTAAAAAAAAAACCATAAATGCCTCATTTCCATGGAATTAAAGATTTAATTTAATCCTCAATTTTTCATGAAAACGCCAACCTCATACTCCATCATTAAATTATAACTTTTCAACAAAATGTTAACACATTGGTCTTTTAAGTGTTAATTTAATTGAAAATAAGCAAATCCTCTCATAATACCTTCAGTGAATGAGTTAACCAAATACAGTGTGTAATAAAAAAGAAAACAAACCCCTACTTTCCACTTTTGAGCTATAAATAATTCCGAGGATAAAACAACGCCAAAATGTGTGTTGTGCACCCCCAATTGTATGCGACGAAACAAAAAGTCATAAAAGTGTAGAAAATGATGCTATATCCAACATTGGTTTGCCAAATGGAGTCACAAAAATAAAAAGAAACAAAGAGATGACTTTATTATAGGTAAGGTGAAAATAAAACTGTATCTTTGTTGTCGTCAGAAAAAAAAACATATTATCTTCTTGTCTTAAATAAAACAAAAGGATGGCAACACCCTCTTATGCCATCTCTTAAGTCCTTGCAGGCCCCATATGCAACAAAACAACTGGAGCTTGTTTTTTTTTTATTGTATCTTCGTATTTTTCATTTTATCTTTTTTGTCTCCCAATTGGTTTTCAATCTGCTACAGAAAAAGGCAAAACTGGGTCAACAAATTGCCACCAGGGGGCTAATGCAATCAATCCCTCAAATGTTTGCTATTTTGTTTTCTTTTATTTTATTTGTTGCAATAAAAGTTTAAGATATTCATTAGTTTTTTTGAAAAAAAAAAAGGTCCCCAGCATGGTGTTTTTGCAGATTTTCCATGTGTCAGACTTAGGGCCATTTGCTGAAGCGAAACTTAAATATTTATGTTCAACTTAAACTCTTAAGCCTAGTACGCAGATCGTGCTAAAATTTATCTTCCATACAAATTTCCTCCAAAGATAAATTTTAGCGAGGATATTTAGCTAGGCAGTACGCAGTTCACGCGCTAAATACAAAAAGTCTCCACTTAATTTAGCGCGCGAAATAATGCTCAACGCATTCTTTCACAGATAAATTTTGACATTTGTGCTCTTAGCAAACGATTGTAGAGATAAGAATTGTAGGGATAAAATTTAGTTTAGCTTGAACTGCGTACCTGGCTTAATGCTCTAATTTTTCCTCAGCGTGCGTAAACTGCCACAAGAGCTCTTGTGTTGAATTTAAATACTTAGGTTTCGTTTCAGCAAATGGGCCTTAAATATTTAGCTTAACATCGTAACACTGGACATTAATTTACATGTGTTTATTCAGTTTTTTTTTTTTTTTTTAAGTCTGAGTCAATTAAAACATTGATAATGAAATTGAGCTGGTGAACGATTTGCTCAGTGTTTTATACCGCTCCATATTTTTGAGCATTAAATTTATTCCAGTACGAACTACATGTCATCAACATTTCAACGATATAGTGGCCGTAAGACCACCATAATTCCATTTAAAAATTAAAAAAAAACTAGCGAAAATAAAATGTTTTATACCGCTCCAAATTTCATAAGCATAATATTGATAGTCCAAACTAAATTCCATAAACCTGGCGGCAATACCACAGACCTTACACCTCCATAATGCCTTTAAACTTGCTATTTTTGTTTCTTTTACAAAGAGCATTATTACCAAATACTAGAAAACGAATTTTGGAGCGGTAAAAGATAATTTTTGGGTTTTTTTTGGTTGCATTTTAAAAGTTAGTTAGTTAGTTAGAAGGTGTACAAGCCGAAGTATCGCTGCCAGCCTGATGAAATTTAGTTAAGACACATATCAATATTACGCTCAAAAAATTGGAGCGGTATAAAACACTTTTTTTCGCTCATTTGCATTTTTAAATGGTAGTATTATGGTGGTCTTAGGGCCGCGATAACGCTGAAAGGTAAATGTCATGTAGTTTACACTGATGGTTAAATTGCAATGCCCACAAAATTTGGAGCGGTACAAGACATTTTTAGTAAATCGTTCATAGGTCTCGGGCTATTTTTATTTTTTTTTTTTTCAAAAAAATTAAGAAAGAATTTTTGGGATTAATTTTATCTTAACATTTTAACAAGAACAAACACTTTTAGCGACTTGAGTAAACGTTTTTATCATACGATGGAAATTTTGTATGAAGATAAGTTTCAAATGCAACATGATCTCCTGGACTATTTATAAAAAAAAAATATCAAATTCATCATATAAATGGTGTCCTTCGGGTATCTGGCAGAATAATATATCAAAAACACGAACCGCATTTTTATGGAAGTTAAAAATTCAATGACAGAATACACTTTATCTTCCGATAATGGCTGAATAAAGAAATGTTAAAATAAAAAAAAAAAAAGACGGATGCTAATATATAAGTTGAAAGACTATAAGTTGTCATCCATTATCCAATTTTCTTTTTAAAGCTCAAATTTAACGTCATTAGGGAAATCCTTTTTTTTTTAATATCTAATTTATTATTCAACAAAAGGATCATCTTCACCTTGGCTTCAAGTTGACAAGGACTACGGCGAGGGTGTTGGCATACATGACTATAGCTTCTTCTTCTTCTTATTTTTCACTTACAGAAAATGTGTATAACCACATTTGTCGAAGTGTTTTTGTTGAAAGATCCATCATTTTCACTTCAGCGCTCACATGCCTTCGCCGCCCACGCTGCCCCAGAAAAGAAGTGCTGGATTGAGAAGAGAAATCAGATATCCTTTGTCGTCGCATACAAATATCTTATAAGCTCTGCTATAGCCACGAATATTTTTTTCAACCATGTGTGTGTGTGTGTGCTGGGATTATAATTTAAGAGGCCACGCACAATAAATAACTCACCTTGAATTGTGTTAGCGTGTTTCATAAGAAGTTTTTTTTTTTATTGGAAAAGTGTAGACAAGAAGCCTGTCTAAATAAAAAACTCTCTTGTATGCAGGATATAAAGTACAATTATTATCAAAGCACAAATTGAAAGGATAAATACCAACAAGAATGGATCGTTTTCATTTTTATTTTCAGCAGAATCGAAAAAAAAAATGCTGGAAATTGTTTTTTTTTTTTTTTGCTTTTGACATAAATGATTTCATTTAAATTTATTTATTTCCTTTTTTTCGCATTGTTCAATTTTGCTTTTTCTTTGACGTTTCCAAAGGCTCTTAGGCTTAATTTAATGAGTACTTATATAATAATTTTGTTTACAATATTTTAGTATATTTTTTTTTATTTATCCACCCTTAGGAGATGGAGAGATAATTCAGCAAGAAAATCATTTGAGGGAGAAAGTAGGATACGATACATAATATATTTTTCCAACTTTCCTATTAAATGTTATGCGTCTATAATAAATTCTTATTATCTCTTGTTCATGGATGAGGAAGCTTTGTAAAAGGTATTATTATTTTTTTTGTTCTCTTTTCTTAGGTGTTAGGTGTTTGCTAATTTAATGAGATCTCTAGGAAAAAATAGAATCATATTGCACATAAATTCTTAGAACACATCGTTCTAGGATTTTTGGTCTAAACTGGAATTTGGAGAAATGGATTACATGGGTATACACAAATTGGGATTTGATTACTCATACGCCCGAGTGAACTTTGAATAGCTTACCTTTCTAAATGTTCGTTTAGTGTGTAAGGTTTATTATTATACATACATATAATGTTAAAGCTTAAACGAATGCTTTATCTCGTAATAAACGAGTTAATTAAGCTTTTTTATTTATTTTTATTTCGGAATGTGATTTCTTTATATGTATAAAGCTTAAGAAATCCTTAACGATTTAATTGCAGCTAATCTTAAATTTTACTTTACTTTTATTTTATTCTTTAATTTTGTGTACTATACAGAGTGATTCACCTAAGGTGTGACAGGTTGAGTCGAGATAAGATAAAAATCATATGAGAGGGGGGTCTATTATCCCCCGTTAAAGCGGGAGGGGCAATTTTCTGAAAAATCGACTTAAATTAGGAAAAAAATGACATTAATAAAATTCTAGTAGAAGAGTAGATTTCGTTATTTTAAACTTTCTCGAAAACTAAAAGACATTTAAGCATCTAGTATTTAGTGTTTGACTATTAATTGATAGAAAAATCGATTATTAAAAACAAAAGTATTACTTAATAACGTAAAATTTTTTACAAAATTAATTTGAACACAATTTTTTTCATTATTATTTTAAAATATTGACTTTGAAAATTAATTTTTCAAAAAGTGTTTTCTCAAATAATTTGAATTATTAACATAATAAAAGAGAACATTTTTAGCTTTAAAAAAAAAGTATAGCATGGTATTGGAAGTGTTGCCGTTGTTTTTTAATGATTTTTTTTCTATTTTTTTTGTTTTTGAAAATTGCCCCTTCCGTCTAAACGATGGGAAAGAGACCCCCTCTCCTAGTATCGACTCAATCTACACGCTCTAGCCTTTGGCAAATCACCCTGTCATTTGAGGTTGATTGAAATTTTTAAGCAAAAAACAAAAACTGAAGTCTTGTTGACCAGTAAATTTATGTTGTAATATACTAACGTCGATTTTTTTTTTTCATTTAAAGTTGAGCACAACTTGAGGTCTTTTATTTTCAACTTGTAATTTTGTATTTATTCACTCAAAATTGTTTGTCATAAATTTCGATTCTAGAGTTTATTAACTTGGCAAGAAAACTTGACATTTTCCATTAGAATTTTGATTTTTGTTTTATCACAATTTATTTTTGCTTTTAATATCCAGAATAAATTAATTTAAAGCTAAAATTTTTCAAAGGGAACTAATTTTGGGAAAGTTATTCAGCATTGCTTCGGGAATCGAAGGCAAAGAATTCCTGATTTTTCAAATTTTCTTTTATTTTCCGATACAGTGGTGAGTGGTGTGATATTAAAAATTATTGTTTTTCTTCTTAATTTTTACCTGCCAACTAAGATAACCGCTAAACTTTTATTTAAAATTAATTACAACAAATTCAAATCTAGAACTGAAACTCACATACATATGTGTCACAAATATCCCAGGGATTATTTGAAAAACTAAAGTTTGCCAGCTTTTAAATTTCAACTCTTGAGTTGATAATTTGAATAATGAAAAAAAGCAATTTTCAACTCTTGATTTGTTATAAACTCTAGAGTTGACCAACTACGGAGTTTTCCGCAAGTTGAACAACGGTGAAGAAAACCGACCTAAATACATTAGCTTCAACTTGAGATTTTTCGGAAGAAAATTAGAAAATTTCAGTAACCGTTACAAATTACGTTGAAACAAAAACAGCGAAAAAACGATTTTTTATGTTTTTATAACGGAAATACAGTGGAGCTTCCATAAGTCGAACTCTCAAAATGAGAGAAAAAAAATTCGACTTAGAAACTTCGATTTATAGAAATAATAACAACAAAACTTTTAGATTTATTGTTTTATTTAATTGCAAGGATATTCAAAGAGAGGCAAAAAATTTTATTCAACACAATAAGCTTAAAAAAAGCACAATAATCATTCGTTAATATAATTTATTGCATTTTGATTTGTTTCAATTTCGTGAATTGCATTGAACAACATATTTTTAAGGCTTCATACACTTAGGCTTACCTACATACCCCTTCAAACGACTTCCAAAATATGAAATCACATTAAACTAATGTAAATAAAAAAAAAAAAAACTTGAAACAAAAGAGGGTTCCCCGAGTCAGAGAAAACTTCGAGTTATTTCAAAAATGTAAATACCAATCAAACTTCCAAAATAATCACAGTAGACTACAGTTAATTTGAAAAAAATAATAAAATAAAAGCGATTTTTTCAAAAAAGGAACAAAAGTTCGAGTTAGAAAGACCTTTTGCCACCAAACGCAATCTTAAAACTTCGAAAAAGGTACATATAGAGAAATTTGAGTTACAGACGTTCGAATTAAGGAGGGCAAAATTCATGAAAATGAAGTTGGAAATGCAAAGTTTTCAATAAAACTTTGAGTTATAGAGAAATACGACATGGAAGTTCGAGTTATGGAAGTTCCACTGTATTTCAAAAATACCAAAAAAGTTCGCAAAAGTGGACTTCATTTCTACGGCAAAAAATTGTGTTGACCAGTGTAGTTGGATTATTCTCGATTTTGAGATAAACAAAATTTTCGTTAGTTAAAAAAAAAAAAATTGCATGACAGGTATCCAGTATTTGGTCCTTAAAAAAATTAAAACAAATTATGGTGATATCTGGCCTTTTCCAGAAAATGATGATAAAGGGTGCCACTGTAAGGCATTCCAATACAAAATGCCGGAAAAGTAAATTCGTCACGTTCGTTAAAGACGAGCTCATCGTTGAAGGTAACAACTTTGAAGGAGTTTCTGACTCAGCTGCTTTGAAACCACCGACTTAAACTAACGCAATGTGTATACAAACAAAAATGGATTGAATTTTGTTTAAAATTCAATAAAAAAATTGCGTATACGCCCAAGTGAATAAATATTTTGTGGTTGTTTTTAGAAAATATATAATATAAAATATACAAAATATTTACAGCATACTCGTAATGTAATGCTGGTCATAATCACAGCCGGGCAAATATTTTTCGAAAATACATATGTGAAATTGCAACTAATTTAATTCTTAGTGTAAATCTGTTGATTGATTTTTTTTTTTTTTGACTCCAAAGCAACATTATAAATTAAGTTTTTTAATCTACAATAAATAATTAATTAGAAAGATAATTGTACCGTAGCTAGGGCTGGCAACGAGACCGAGACTACTTTAAAAGCACCCGAGACGAGACCGTATTTTTGATACCGAAATTAGCCGAGAGTTTCGCTGGTCTCGGTGGTTTGGTTTCGGTTTTCGCTAGAAGAAATATTTTTTATTTAATTATTTTTTAGTAGGTACTCATGTTAAATTTTTATAATATTCACAAGTTTTTTGTTGCGAAATATAAAATATTCTATGCGCGTTAAAATATCGAACCACACATGTACATAGTTTTATACTCAGGTGCACTGCGAAAATCCAGAGAAAAATACGAATGCATGTCGTTGGAATAGAAATAGCTAATTTTTCATTTTTTTGGGATAGGTGGATAAGCCTATCTGACTATCACCCGAACGCAAGGAATGATAAGAAAACTTCAGAATCGAATTGGCATATGTTTGTTTGTTTATTGGCATTCGGAATCGGGCAGTTCTTCCGGGTGACATTTGGAAAAAAAAAATATTATCCAACGGTCAAAATATAGTTTGTTGCCTACCTGTCAAGCCACGAACTGTCAAAATCTATTGAAGGATGACTCCGATTTAAATGGATTAAAAAACCTCTACAAAACTCAAATTTTACCTCGAAATTCGACCGAGACCGAGACGAGACTGGCACATTAAAATTTTCACGAGAAAAAGGCGGGACCGAGATCGAGACGAGACTTGGTCAGGCGAGACCAAGACCGAGACCGATACGGGACTGAAATTTTTCGATTTTGACGAGACCGAAACGAGACTAACAAAAGTCTCGCCTGGTCTCGTCTCGTTGCCAGCCCTAACCGTCGTAGCTCAGTAGAAAATTAAAATTATAAAATACAAACCAGCCCTTGCCGGTAGTAGCTATAAAAAGAAAATAAAGTTCCGTCACAAATATAAAAGGGTAGAATTTCAGTTTTTTGAAAACTATAACGGCCATATTGTTGACTTTCTTCAAAGCTAGTTTTGAGCAAAAACTAGTTCTATTCAGGTTTCGAGTTTTAAGTTTTTCACTAATTTTTATTACTTTGACATCTAAATCAAAAATTTTTCAAAAATTTAAAACTTTCAAGTATAGAATAGTATATAGTTTTTTAGTAAAACTAGCTTGGAAGAAAGTTAATAATATGGCCGTAAGTGTTTTTAAAAAAATGTGAAGGAAAATGTTGTATAGCTTATGTAATTTTACAATAACAATGTTATGACACTTTTTTTTCACACAATCAATAGGTTTTGAGAAAAACGTGCACAAACTTTATAGTGTCATGGATTTAGTCAAAAAATTTAATTGAAGTTGCATATTTCGACGGGCAAATATTTTTTTTTTATCGCATAGGAAAAAGACGCCATATTCAAACAGCTTGTAATTTTTTTTTCATTTAATAACTCGCCTGAATTTTATTTTGTAACAAAATGGGCAAAATACAAAATACCTACAAAACGATGTATTAACGATCTTTGGAACTTTTCTCATCAGTAAGTTATAGCTTGTCAAAGTTCACCTGCATCTAATATGGTTGAATGGAATTTTTAACTTTAAGACACCCCTACTGCCCCTTCCGAGCCATTTACTCCACCAAAACCTATGACAACTTTGTAGTGGAAGGTCGGTGAAATATCTTTGTCAAATATTATTTTTCAAAATTGTGAAATTTTTCATCAGCTTTTGCATTTTAAAAATGTAAAATCAAATTAATGGCGGATTCAATTACACTGACAGACAAAATAAAGTGCAAAAGTATTAGATTAATTTTCAAACTACCGCTGTTTAAAAGCGAAGAGTGTTTATCATTCCATTTCATGTTCTGACGTCACATATTCTCAGCTGCTAACTCTTAAAAAAAAAAAACAATCCATTGTTATGTCTAATTACTATTAGTTGCGGTGTTTTTGGAGCATATACAATTTAACTCGCGACAAAATAAAGTGCATTTTTATTATTCCCTGCCAAAAAGTTTTAAGTTTTAAAGAAAAATATTTACAATTGATAAAATATAAAAAGGTAGAAGCAAAAGATCCCAATTTATAATAATTTCCGTGTTAAATTGTATTTTTATTACTTAAAGCTTAAGTATGAAACCGTTAACATCTGAAGTGAAGGAATTGCTTGTTTTGGACCGTGAACGTGGATTGATATTCCATAAACTGGCAGAAAAATATGGATTATCCATTTGTATGGTAAGAAAAATCTGCCTCAATTTCTTTGAACGAGAAACTGTTGCTAATTTTAAAATTTCTTGCGGAAGGAAGCAGAAGACAACTGCAGTTGATGACCGCAGAATTAAAATTAAGGCTAGAAAGAACCCTTTATCTTCCGCCAGAAATATTAAAGAAGAACTGCAGTTAAATATAACAGCAAGGACAGTACAAAGGCGACTCCATGAAAGCGGTTTAAAAAACTTTTTTGCAAAGAAAAAGCCGTTACTCCGTCCAGTTAATATAAAAAAACGGTTAGCTTTCGCTAGAAAGTTTTTAGTGAAGCCACAATCGTTCTGGGAAAACATTATTTGGTCTGACGAATCCAAATTTGAATTAAAAAACTGTAAGAAAAGAAAGCGAGTTTGGTGCAAGCAATCCGAAAGACTCAGCCAGAGGTGTATACAAAAAACGTTGAAGCATAGAGGTGGGTCACTCATGGTTTGGGGATGTTTTTCTTTTAGTGGCGTTGGAAATATTGTCAAAATTGAAACCAAAATGACGGGTTCTAGTTACGTGAACATTGTTAGGGAAAACTTAGCTTCTTCTGCTTCTAGACTGTCTTTGGAAAGTTATATTTTTCAACAAGATAACGATCCAAAGCATACAAGCAGAGTAGCTAAGCAGTTTTTTTTACCCAAAATAATGTTGACGTACTAGAATGGCCAACCCAATCTCCCGATTTAAACCCTATTGAGCACCTTTGGTCCATTTTGGATGAAAGGATTCCCTTAGATCAACGTCGCAATTTACAATCTTTTTGGGAAAGCCTCCCAAATGAATGGGAGAAGGGAGAGAATTCCAGATAAAATCTTGAAGAACCTGGTTAGCAGCACGCCCAAACGTCTTGCTGCAGTTATTCAAAATAAAGGAGGAGCCACTACCTATTAACATTTTTCTTTTCTGAAGCTGAATTCCTATTTTAGGTGATGATCTTTCGAATTTGTACTTTATTTTGTCTCTTCTATTTTCTTTGAATATTGCGATTTTATTTAATTTCTAACCTACATTTTTTAAATAACTTTAAACGATTACTTTTGTGGACGTAAGATAATCTGAAAAACATGAATAAATAATTTTTTTTAAGAAAAATAAATCAGAACATATCATACTAAATATAATATTATTGAAAATAATATTTGCACTTTTTTTTGTCTGACAGTGTATCTCTCTGGTACGAAATTTTGTACCCCTCCTCAAAAATGTTTATATTCTGTTCTGATGGCTTAATTTAAAGACTCAACTAAAACGGATTGTTGCCATACAACAATTTCGGTTTTTTCATTTTTTCTCTGCAACTGCAACGACTATAACGATTTTGCTTAAACTTCGTTTTCAGTTTTTTGGTTAAAAATTCGCATAATGGAAATATGGAGGTGTTGATTTTTTTTTTAGAAATTAACTTATTTTTTTTTATTTACGTAGGTATGTATATTCTTTTAATGGATCTACTGATTTTTTTTAAGGGTAATTTTGTAATCTAGTACTTTTTAATTTAATACAAAGCATTTCAAAAAAAAAAATTAAGGAACGACAAATCCATTTTTAGTAATTTTTGATTTAACATTTTCTCCTTAGAAATACTACATATTACCTACATTGGTAAACCTTGCATCTTGAATAGAAAAAGTGTGGTTTTAACTACAAGAGCAACTTCGTTTGATCTCTCTGCACGAAGCTAATTCCTTACCCTAAAGTGCTGGTAAGAACTAATGTAGGTAATACCTACTAAAATAGTTTTAAAAAAACAAAGCGATAAGACAAAACTATATTATCAAACGAGAAATAAAAGTAAATAAACTCACGTGACTTGAACTATGCAGATAATGTCATACTTTCGATGTCCTATCTAAGCCAAACAGAGTATAGTGAGTATTTAAGCATGCAGTGCAGCATGGATGTCGTTTCGGCAAAACGATACCAAATTTATTTTATAGCTCCATGAAGCAAGAAATAACCTTTTTTTTTGTTGGTGCTTCTACTCTAAAAGCACATCAGCATGGAACGTGGAAGTTCAAATACGAGGACTTGTTGATGAAAGTGAAGTGTGCTGCACTTGAAAATGGTTCATCAAACTATTACGAGCACTAAAGATTATCTTTATCCTTTTTTTTTGTGATTGAAGTATGTATGTAAGTATGTGGTTTAAATTTCGATGGCTTTTGGCTTTGAATGCGAATAGCTTATAAAATTTCGATAAATCATCCACTTCACAAGTTATTTTAATGCAAAGTTAAGTATATAAATACAAAATGAATGGATATTAAAAAAAAAACATTTAATTTTGTTAGAGTGGTTCTTGAAAATTGTATGTTTGAATAAAATGAGAGCACAGTTATCAATGTGAAATATAAATAAGCTTTGGTTTTGTGATACCATAGCCACTCTCTTGAAAATCATCACGTTCCATATATTTCGATTCCAAATAAATTATGAAATTATGTTTTTTTTCAAACAGCAGAATTTAAATATCCAATTTATGTTAATAATTTCAAATATGAAAAGTTTGTAGAAAATTTTCATATAATAACACATACGTGAAAAAAAAATAAAATCAAATTTGCCTTTGTCTGTGTGCGATGCTCGAAGGCTCAAGCATTTTAAAAGTTGGTTTGTTAACTATAAAAAAGTTTATAGATCAAGATCCGCCTCTACACGCAAACTTAGTTTCATTATTAGAGGGAGTCGAAGTTGTTGTTAGACAAAATTATTTCGTTTTCTACCACATGAGTGAGCAATAGGAAAATAATGACAAGAATTTCATGACATTGCTTAATAGGACATAAATAAGTTCAATAGAAGAGTATACCTATGTACATGTATATAAAGTGGATAAATAATATAAATATTTTTTAATATAAGTTTTATTAAAGGAATAATTTTATTTTTTTTTTCATTATGTAAATCTATGAAGGAAAAAATTGTTTTCTAAAGTTTTTTTTTTATGTATGGTATATCTTTGAACTGTGGTACTTTAAAGAGCAAATAATAAACTTATGAAACATACAAATCGGGATCATTATTAAAATTAAAAATTATATACCAGACATAAAAATGTATGAAGATAGAGAAGTCGAAAAAAAAATCAAGTTATGGACGCCCCAATACCATCAGTCCTTATTTTTCATGGTTCTTTAGCTAAGAACCTAAGGCATGAATTTACCCGCTCTTCTTTTCTTTATATTTTACATATAAATACATTATTATACCTTATCCAACTAAAAAAGGCAGTGTAGACAAGATAGGACGTTTGCCTCTCATTCTGGTTACAGTGGATAGCATAAATCTGTCCTTTATTAAAGCTCTCACAGGGTTGTCGTATTTGTTTAATTTGAATGGACCCAAATATGAAAGCATGGTATGCAGGGTAACCGCCTTTTTTTAGATAGAAATTTTCATTTGAAGTTGAATAGCAGCATTGCAGCAGCAGTGGCAGGCCACAGCAATTCAGCGCGCACTCATATGTGCGCTCGATATGACGTAGGGTCTGCGTCAGATGCCATCATAAATTTACGGGCGGGCAAACACTTTTAATGAAGGAGTTCTTTCAATTTAGTATGGTGCAAAAATATGGTGCGCTACTGATCTTGAAAAAGCTCTCCCATAAGATGTGTACTGCCTTTTTATGTTGGATAGACTTTACGTAGGATACATTTTGTTGAAAAAAAAAACAGACATGCAGAATGTAAAAAGTCAACCTCAACTTTTTTCAAAAAAATGTACAAGCATAAGCGATTATCGAAAAAAGATACCTAAAATATTTTGTACCTAAATCAATTTGCAACAAGCTTTTGGCAAAATTATTTTCTTCTAGGATTAGAAATATGCAAGTTACTTATGAAAATAGAATTAAATTAACCGTTAAAAACAATATGGTGGCCAAACGACACTATAGGTGCAATTTGGAAAATGCAGTTTTCGGCTCCTGATTTGGTACTCTTTTGAATATCGAAGGCACCTAACTAAAATAGTGTACAAAACTTATATTTACAGACTGTTGGTAGTAATTGTATAAAGTTTTGACACAAAATGTTCAGAATTTCGATATCAATATTTTTTGTCTTACAAAAAATCGGCAAATGTCTGTTTTCAGAATTTAGTCACTATTACATTTAAGACTCTTATGCCCGTAATATTCACGCCGTTTAAAATCGGTTTAGATTCAGAAGTCGGTTTAAAATTTTTAAACCAACTAATCGATAATATTCACTCACTTAAACCGACGTTAACCAAAATTTTAAATGATCGGTTTAACTACGATAAACCGACTCCAACTTAAACGAGGCATTTTCGTGTCGTTTAGGTACGGTTTAAATGGTTTTAGCTAATATTCAACATTTTATTGGTTTATTCAGTAAGTGCAAAATATTCAATCGTGTTATTTTCGGCGATGATGGCTATTCAAACACATCATATTTGTGCACGTTATTCACACATCGGGGTAGAGTTGACTAATTAACCAGAAAAGGCTTATACAGGGTGTCCCGAAACTCAACGTCAAGCGGGTACCGGGTGATAGGGCAGGTTGTGCCCGTTCTGGGATAAGTATGAAAAAATAATCCATCTCGCTTGGTTTGGTAATTATAGCAATATTAAGAAAAATATTGAAAATCGATACCCTAGCTCACGTTTTTAGATACAGTGGTCACAAATTTTTAATTTTTGCGGTGTTTTATTTATTTACGTAATCTTTAATAACCATGCTATTGATCTCAATCAGAAATCCGAGAATTAATATTGTCAGTTTTGTAAGAAAAATAAAGTTTTACTGAGTCATTGTTCAAAAAAAATTTGTAAGTTAACTTTGACACTTGATATTTTTAAAAAAATGTACTACACTACCCTCGGCAAGTTATTTAAAAAAGTGGCCCGTTTCATCAAGATTCCAAAACAGCACAACACTTGCTACTTATTTACTCGTAAAAAATACGATTGCTTTTTTATTTGCAAGAGGACCTCAGTTCACTTCATATCACTTTTACGTAAATAATGCTTTGTTGTGCTCGAAAATCGGTTTTACCGAGGTGTATGTCAAATAAACAGAGGCACTAGAATAAGACACTGTTTGCAGTAAGTTCTAGTGAGACAGATCAACATTACACACGGTACGCTACGATCTATGTTCTGTGGGCTACGTTCCTGCTTTTACTAGCAACTTCTCGTAATTGGGCGCCTTTGTGTTACCTTGGACTCGATTAGTGTTGTGAAAATTATGTTAGTTACTATCTAGCGCATAGCGTATTTGTACACAGCTCAAGAGTATGAGAACATCAATGCTAGTACATTAAATGTTACATTAGCCTGGCATTTTATACAGGACTAAATTTTTTTTATTTATGTTTAGGAAGGATAAGTGTTAGTGTAAAAAGGAATTTTTGGGGTTGAAAGCCCCTCCCTCTTTTGGACGCCATTTTGGAATAGGGGGCCTTAAAAGTTATTCGCTATATCTTGAGAACCATGCATCTTACAAAAAAATTTTTAGCACATTTGTGTACGCAATTGAATTCTGTACAATAAATGTTAGGGCACTTTTTATCGTAAAATTGATAACAAAAAAGGTTAAAATTAAAAACAGACGAAAGTTTTAAGAAAATTATCATTAGGGATATAAAATTCCAGGTTACTGTAACTTTCAATGGACTAATATGGATGTTCTCATATTCTTGAGCTATGTACAAATACGCTATTCGCGAAAGGCTTTTAGTACCTACATATTACTACATAATAAGTAACATAATTTTCACAACACAAATCGAGTCTAGTGTAACACAAAGGCGCATACTTACGAGAAGTTGCGGGTGAAAGCACGAACGTAGCGTACCGAATGTAGATCGTAGCGTTCCGTATGTAATGTTGATCTGTCTCACTCTAATTTACGACAAACAGTGTTTTATTCAAGTGCTTCTGTTTTCTTACAAACAACACCGGTAAAACCGATATTTTAGTACAAAAAAGCATTATTTACATAAAAACGATATGAAGTGAACTGAGGTCCTTTGGCAAATAAAAAAGCAATCGTATTTTTTACGAGTAAATAAGTAGCAATTGTTGTGCTATTTTGGAATCTTGATGAAACGGGCCACTTTTTTAAATAACTTGCCGAGGGTAGTGTGGTACATTTTTTTAAAAATATCAAGTGTCAAAGTTAACTTACAAATTTTTTTTGAACAATGACTCAGTAAAACTTTATTTTTCTTACAAAACTGACAATATTAATTTTCGGATTTCTGATTGAGATCAATAGCATGGTTATTAAAGATTACGTAAATAAATAAAACACCGCAAAAATTAAAAATTTGTGACCACTGTATCTAAAAACGTGAGCTAGGGTATCGATTTTCAATATTTTTCTTAATATTGCTATAATTACCAAACCAAGCGAGATGGATTATTTTTTCATACTTATCCTAGAACGGGCACAACCTGCCCTATCACCCGGTACCCGCTTGACGTTGAGTTACGGGACACCCTGTATACCGAGAGCTGGTAAACGATTTGCTCAAAGTGTTTTATATCGCTCCAAAATATGTGACCATGATATTTGTATAGCGCAGTGCAAACTACATGCCATAGACCTTTTAGCGATATCGCGGACCTAAGACCACCGTAATGCACTTTCAAAATTTAAAAAAATGAGTGAAGTTTATGTGTATTATACCGCTCCAAATTTTGTGATCATAATGTTTATATGTTTCCAAATTAAATGCCATCGGTCTGGCAGCAATACCGTGGCCCTAACATCTTCATAATGCACTTTCAAAATGGAACCAAAAAAATCAGAATAGTTCGTGGTTACTGTCCACACTAAATTTCATCAACCCGGCAGCAATACCGTAGCCATAGCACGATTATAATGCACTTTAAAAATGCTAATACTATTTTTTTGTTAGGAAAGTGCATAATGGTAGCGTAATGTTCACGTTCACGTTATCGCTGCCAGACCAATGAAATTCAGTTTGGACAGATATACAATTTGGAGCGGTTAAAAAAACTTTTGTTGCAATTTATATGTGCACTATGAAGGTGTTTGGGCTTTCAATAGAGCAAGACGTCAAGTTGAGCAATATTTATCTCTGATCGTGATTTTTTTTTTTTTTTCCCAATATTATCAAGCGTGCAAGATCTCCTAGCTCCGAGGACAATTCAATGTCCTCGGGTAGTAAGATTCGGAAAATGAAACCTATTAATGTAAATAAAAAGGACTCCAGAGGTAACTACTGGAGCCCTTTGCAATGTTTGCCGGATAGTGACACCGAAAATGAAAACGAAGTTGAAAAAATGGACGATTCCGCATCGCCAGATAAGCCCATCAAAAGAGTGCAAATTCCTCCGATAAAACTTTTGCAAAAATCTTGTGAATTTGTGCATACACTGATGAAATCAATTAATATCTCCGATTATTCGATTAAAAAAATGTCAATAGGCATAAAAATTATGTGCGAATCATTAAATTCTTATAACTTAGTGATCGATAAGCTAAAAGAAGACAACTGTCAATACTTTACTCATGCTTTTAAAAATGAAAAAGCTTTCAAAGTTGTTTTGTATGGCTTAAGTGAGGTAAACACAACCGTGCTTAAAAATGAACTGATTAAACTTGGACTTTTGTGCAAAGAAGTAAAAATGATCACGAAAAAATATGATCAATATACGGATACTTTCTATATAGTATCTCTCGAAAGTGGTTCAGTAAAATTGTTTGAACTAAAGAAAAATTATCGTGCAATTTTTCACACCCAAATTAACTGGGCATATCAACGAAAACAAAAAAATCGTTTGACCCAGTGCAGAAACTGCCAATTATTTGGTCATGGCGAGAGAAATTGTCATGTTAAGACATACTGCTCTATATGCGCGGCTTCGCATAGGACCGAAGAATGCACTAATACTGAAGTTCACAAATGTGCAAACTGCAACGAGAAGCATAAATCAACTGACAGCGCATGCGCAATAAGAAAGAGATATCTAGAAATGAGAGATATCGTGCTCAAGCTCAGCCAAAGAACATACAGAAGTTCAACTCTTCTCATCTGTCAATGGACGATTTCCCATCTTTACCTCAACGTATGCATGGACGACAAGTGCAGAACAACGACGTTTATGTTCCAACAAGACCAAGTACATGGGATAAGATAACACCTGTGGTGGATACACAACCAATTCCAGCTTTTATGAACAAACCAGCGTCATCCACGAGTGGTGAGTTATTCTCAATGGAAGAATTAAATACTCTTGTAATGGAGATGATTTCTAAGTTAAGTGTATGTAAAACAAAACAAGATCAATTTCAAGCTATCGCACAGTTAGCTACTAAGTTTCTATATTCTAATGTCAAGTAATATGATAACAAATACAATGCTAGATTATAATTTTAATATTATAACATGGAATGCCAAAGGCATTCGCAATAAAAATATGGAATTTTTAAATTTTTTGAATCAAAATGCAATTGATGTAGCTTTTGTAACGGAAACATGGTTAAGTTCAGATATATCTTTTTCTACTCCAAATTATACATGCCATCGCGTAGATCGAATTGATCAAAGAGGTGGAGGTGTAGCAATTTTATTAAAAAAGTCTATTCAGCATTCTCTCCTGCCTGTTGTTAGGACTCGATATGTTGAGAATGTTGGTGTGGAAATAAGGCTAAGGAATCATACAGCAATAAAAATGTTTTGTGTATATTTTCCAGGAAAAAATTCCTCTGAAGAAAAGAGAATGCATTTTAAAAGAGATTTAAGAAAATTAATTATTAGAAACGAAAATTATATAATTGGAGGTGACCTCAATTGTAGGCATAGAGATTGGGGATGTATTCGTGCGAACTCGTGGGGTAATGTTCTTGCTAGTATGTCTTGTTTGTTTCCGTATTCTATGTTGTTTCCGTTTAGTCCAACTTATTTTCCGTCTGGATCGAGAGGTTCACCTTCCGTCCTTGATCTTTTTATAACAAATATCCCTTCGTTTTTCACTCAGCCTGAAACTATTAATGAATTAAGCTCTGATCATGTTCCTGTGCTTTGTAAAATGAACGAATCGGCTGAAACAAGAGATCAATGCTACTTGGACTTAAAATATGCTAATTGGAGTCGTTTTAGGTCGGAAATTAGATCCAAATTTAGAACAATTCCTACTGATTTGGATAGAGTGTGTTCAAAAGAAGATGTTGATGTTCATGTTGATATCTTCTCCAACCAAATTCTAGAATCAGTACAGTCATGTGTCCCAAGAAAAAACAAAAAACCTTTTTTTATTAAAATGCCGGAATACATTCTAGAATACATTCGTATAAGGAATTCGCTTAACAGGCAATGGCAGCGTTACCGCTTACCCGAATACCGCATTGAAGTTAAACTATACAACAAAAAGATTGCGGAGGAAATAAGTAAGTTTCGAAATAGAAATTGGAATGACAAGCTTAGTAAGTTGGATAAAAATGCTAAACCCTTTTGGAACATCGCCAAAATTATTAAAAATAAAAACAGACAAATACCTAACCTTGAAAATGGTGATGAAGTAGTGTATCGAAATTCAGATAAAGCTAATGTTTTTGCATCAACATTTTTGAAAAATCATTCTGTGTCGCAAAACCTTAGCGATGATTCCACTAAAAACCTTATTAGTCAAACGTTAAATACAATAAACTCACAAATCATTGAAACTCCTAGGGATGAGTTTATAACTAGAGGGGATGTAAAATATATTGTCTCAAACTTAAAAACTAAAAAATCAGACGGACTAGATAACATTAAAAATATTTATCTTAAAAAACTACCAAAGGCAGGTCTTGAGTTCCTTACGTTTTTGATTAACGCTTGTCTCAAAATGCAATACTTTCCAAGTAGTTGGAAATATGCTAAAGTTATACCAATTCCTAAACCTGGAAAGCCGACTAAACTCCCTACTAGCTATCGACCAATAAGTTTGCTAAGTTGTATAAGTAAAGTACTAGAAAAAGTTTTAAAAAGTAAAACCTTACATATCGTTGATGAGTTAAAGATATTTCCAAATGAACAATTTGGATTCAGAATGCTTCACAGCACCTCCCATCAAGTTTTAAGAGTTTGTGAACACGTAAGAAAAAATCGATCTCTTGGCAAATCGACTGGTCTTATTCTACTCGATATAGAAAAAGCATTTGACTCAGTGTGGCATGATGGGATTGTGCACAAGATGGTATGTTTAAGATTTCCCATGTATCTCGTAAAAATAATTCAAAGTTTTTTGTCTAACCGCTACTTTAGTGTTTTTGTCAACAACAGTCCGTCAAACTGTTATCACGTCAACCAAGGTGTCCCACAAGGATCAGTACTTGGTCCTTTTTTGTACAATATTTATACATCTGATATTCCCAGATTACCAAATTGTCAAATAGCTATATTCGCGGATGATACAGGCATCTTTTCATCGCATGAATTTAGTCTTAACATTGAGACAAATTTAAAAAATGCAATCGAATTGATGACTAAGTATTATACAAAATGGAAAATAAAGCTGAATGCTGACAAACTACAAGCTATCTTTTTTAGTAGAAAACGAAAGTCTTGTTATCTTCCAAGCAATCAGCTTAACGTAAATGGTGTAAATGTCAAATGGGACTCAAGTGTGAAATACCTTGGTATTTACTTAGATCAAAAACTCACTTTTAGGGAGCATATTGCTAAGACTCTGCAAAAAGTAAGTATTGCTACAAATATATTATATCCTTTTATAAATAGGAAGTCAGGACTTAGCAAAGATAATAAAATGATAATTCAAAAAGTAGTATTTCAAGCGATTCTTCTGTATGGATGCCAGGTTTGGGGAAAATGTGCAAAAAGTCACCTTAAAAAACTGCAAGTTTCACAAAACAAGTTGCTTAAAATTATGTTAAACCTCCCACGATACCATTCTACCTTAGATCTACATGACAAGGCAAATGTTGAAATGATTTCTTTTAGAATCAATAAACTTACTAGGACTTTCTTACAAAATTGCGAAGCCTCCGACAATCCGCTTATTAATCAATTAATTCCTTAACCATTTTCTATGTATGTTATTTGTAGGTAAATTTTGTTAATTAATTATTAATTTATTTGTTTGGTCTTATAAATATTTTTTTATTATTACTGTTGATTTATACATGTTCATTGTATTTACTTGTTTGATTGTTAATTTATTTATATTTATACATTTCTTATTCATGTATTTATTCATTAATTAATTAATTTATTTATTTATTTATTCATTTATTTATTTATTTATTTATTTATTTATTTATTTATTTATTTATTTATTTATTTATTTATTTATTTATTTATTTATTTATTTATTTATTTATTTATTTATTTATTTATTTATATATTTATCTATTTATTTATTTATTTATTTATTTATTTATTTATCTATTTGTTTATATATTTATTTATTTATTATTACCATATTTATTTATTTATTTATTATATTTATTAATTCATAGATTTATTTATTTATCATTGTTATTTACTAACCAACTACTAATATACTTAAATATACTAATTTTTTATTATTCTTACTAACTTCTTTTTTACTAACCATCTTCATAACTATGGTTTTGAAGTTTTAATTTTATTCGAGTCAAATGTACCTGCCCTTTTCGATTCGCATTGAAGGTTTTGTTTGTATTTTCCTTCAAAAATATTATCTTAACTTTATTTAAATTCAATATACATAAATTAATATAATTATTCAGTAGAAAGATATCATAGTAATATATCAAATCTCTGTTTGTAAACTGTGCGGTAACTTACCAAATGTAATTGTAAATACAAAAAAAAAAAAAAAAAAAAAAATGATAGATATTGGACCCGAATTCACGACCGACGCGGAACTGCAACCAGATCATCAAGAATAATTCAACTCGCAACAAATCGTTCATTGAATATTTGGACGACGCAATGCGGTGGACGTTATTGTTGACATTTTTTCGCAACGTAAAACATGATAAAGAGGAATGAAAGACATTTCTAATGTTTTATTTAAATATAAAATGACAATTCAAAAAATAAATGTCAAGAAAAGCCTTTTTTAGTTTTTTCGTACTTGCGATGCTATGCGACGGTCGGTTTAAATCACAAATTTAAACCGACGTAAACCGAATGGAATTTTTTGCTTAAACGGAGTGAATATTACTGATTTAAACGAGATTTTGTCGTTTAAATTCTATCGGTTTAGTTCGGTTAAATATAGTCGGTTTAAGGGCTTTGAAACCAAGTTTTAAACGGCGTGAATATTACGGCGGTTAGGAATCAATAAATCAAATCACAACCATTGTTTCATTCGACTAAGAATTAATTAAAAGTATTTTCCCGTGGCGTAATAGTTAGTGTGATGCGCAGCACTGTCACAGAGTCACGCCAAAGGTCTTGGGCTTCAAATTCTAGCCACTGCAAGCTAAAACTTTTTCATGATAGGAACTGCTTCTTGCAACGAATTCACACATCCTCTTTGTAATAGAAAAGTGCCGCTCATCTTAGACATTCAGATTCAGCAGTTAACTGTAGGTCCCCTCCATTCCTGCAGACACACACAAATTAATGATTGAAATTTGTGACCAAATTTGCAAATTTTACGGTGAGATTCGATGGGTAAAATTTTCAAATTTTTAGCTTCATAGTTTGTAGCTCTCCAATAAGAAGATTTTGTAGATTATTGGGAAAGAGTATTGGAATTTAATAAAAGTTAATAACACTAATAACGAAATATATTATTTTTTTATTTTTTTAAATATATATAAATTAGAGATGAACAATTAATAAAAAACAATATTTTAAGTAGCGATATATTTTAAATACTTTTCTAAAGACAAGAAAAATACCTTTAATTTGATACCAAAATCATTTTTGTACGTCATTTATTTCTCACGTTATAAACAATTAAGGCTCTCCCAAACCAACGCGATTAATCGCCGCGACAATAGAAAACAATAACACCAACGTGTAGTTTTGTTTGACAACCACGTGTTGTTATTGTTGTTTTCTTTTGTTGCGGCGATTAATCGCGTTGGTTTGGGATAGCCTTTATTTGGAAAAAAGCTAAAATCTTTATTTTGCAATCGGCAAATTCAAGCTAAAATATCTAGACTTTCCCATGGAAGATTTTTAAAATATTTCACTTACATAATATGCTCAATGTCACCTTTCATTTGATAAAAAACTCGTTCGTGTGCATTCTTTGGCAAGAAATGGGCAATTCCCTTTCCGTACAAAAGCTTTTAGAAGACTTTCAAACTATTGATTCGAATATTCACTTAATTTTATGCAAATTGGCCCCGGCGCAGTGGAAGTAGTGCTTGACTACTAACCTGGATGTGTGGGTTCGAGCCCCAGTCTAGGCAGCATTCTTTTCTATATTCCCTCAACTGAACGCCATCCACCCCTGGGATTTAATGAGATAATCAAAACCTTATTTCTCAATCCACTGTGCTAACAAAAAACTATCCTATCCTTCTATTCCTTCTAACATTGCCTAATTTATAAGACTCTATTTCTTACTGGCATATATATATGTTTGTGTTGTTTTTTTTTTTGTTTTTTTAATTTGATGGAAACTATCTGATTTATACAATGTGAAAGCTTTAAAATAGGAAATATGTTAGGCAATTTAAATTTCAATTTGGAAAATATCAGCAAAATTATCTTCATAAAATTAATATTATTTTGAACATTTTAACTACCCACGTGCATCGAAATAAAATATTCCATCCTCATGTAGGAAGTTTAAATGAGCCTTCATTATATTAAAAGGGTCTCCATTAAAATACCTCTTTAGAGAATTTCCCAACGCTATAATTCTATAGGTACTCGTATATACACACAGAATCCCAAAAATCTCTCCCAAATACTTGGTTGTTCTTATAACCATCGTAAAGAATTTTTTTTACTAACTTTTTTTTTATATAGGTAGGAGGTATATAGGTACCTCTATTAGCTAAATTTTCTTATAAAAACAAAAAAAAAACACTTCATAACCCAACAAATTTGCACAATTCCCAGAACACCGTCAGGCAGGAAGAAATAGTAAAATATAATCCTATCATTTCCTTTCCCTTAATTCTACAGGAAGTCAGATATGTATGGATGTGTATCTTCACTCATATAAATCCGTACGTCCGGTCGGTGCGGTCATTTATTAGAAATCATTCTCCGATCACCTTGATTCCATTAACCAACCGATTACCTATTACATTCATATGATCAGACGAGGGAGGGAAGTTCTCATTATTTTTTCATACGAAGGAAAAAATTCAATCACGCACACCCACACATCCGATTACACTAAAAAAAAAAAAAAAACAACAATAACAAGTGTGGGTGAACAGGATCCGGTGCCAAATAGGAAAAAAAAGACCTGACAAAAAACATAAAATATTTCCAGCTACATTCCTAAACTCAATTCCAGCAATAGCAACACCAGCCACTAGAACCCAACCAGAAGTAACTGTGGAAGTGTGGAAGCAGTAAAAACGGTTTACTTTTACCTGGTGTGAGTGATGGCGGCAAAAAACGCGGCAGGAAATCGATAACGGATGGTTGTGATGGAAGCGTTGGTGATGGGGTGGTATATGGGCGGATATAATTGGAATGTGAACCCATTAAAAATTAATAAAGCTGAAAAAAGCTTTAATGTCCAGCAATTGAAATGCGACCATATCGCATCATGACCAGGTCACGGGGATGTTAGCAATGACGTGGAATCGGCAACAGCGCACAATTGCCGGCAACGACGGACGCGGTGTTGCGGTGGTGTAGGCGGCTTTGTTGTCACTGTCGTCAACGATGGTTGTTAAAACTTTTACCTCAAAGAAAACAACGGCAAGGTGATTCGGTTACTTCCGGTAGGAAATGTTTAGAAAAAAAAAAAAAACACAAACCACGAAGAATAGGGACAAAATGAAGAAAGGATATCCTAGCCATATAACTTTGGCAGACCTTATAGAGCTTTATTAACCCTCTTTAAATGGATAGAATATTCTGTTTTAGCTCGATGATTTTTTTTTTTTTAAGTAAAACTAATCGATAATGTGTGCTTTAACTGACGTTCCATCGCTGGATTCATCTATATTTAAATTGTCTGGGCCGCATTTGAAATTTTAGGCCCCGATGCTGTAGTTTTTTTTTTTTATTAAAATTCACTAAATATTTAATTTTAAAAAGTGACGACGCAATTCTCTTTTAAAAAATAATGCGAATTGAGAGGAACGAAAAAAAAAACCTAGTTTTTAGAGTTCAAACCAGCAAGAAAATTAAATGTATATCGAAGCTATACACATCAAGTAAATGAAAGCACTAAAAATTGAAATCAATTGTTTGCATGTTGCCATAGCACATTCAAACCCGTTAAAATGAAATTCTAGTTTTTTTTTTTTCGACGAGATTAAAAACAAGCAAACTTACAACAGTTATATTATTATTGTTATATGCATTGGTATTTTTTTTAGACACTTTCGTTTAATTAAGGGAATGACAAAATGCATGGATGTATAAAACTTCTGTAAACGAAAATATTGTTCGTCTTCAGGGCCTTCTGCAATCATTCATCAGATTGGTGACATACTTCGAGCACGTTGAATATTTCATACTTTTAAAGGCTACTGCTATTAGCTGTCTCATTTTTATTCATCCACAGTAAAAAAAAATGTGTAAATTTTCAACAAAAATCCTTTGCTCAAGGAGGTAAAAAAGTGTTAGTACTGTGACATAAAGATCTATTTCTTTCTAATATGTTTATTTAATAACTAAAAGGCTCCAGAATCTTAGCTCTCCATATGGGATATTCGAAGAAACGTCTTCAAAAATGTCAGTACCTACCTACCTCAGTTAAAAAAAAATAACCATTTTCATAGAAAATAGCCATTTTTGTATGTTTATTTGTGTGTTTTGGGCGCTTAAAAAAAAAAAAAAAAAAAAATCAATTAAAATTAATATTTGTACTCTTTAACACTGTCTTAACTAACATTTACTTTATACGTAGATAGGGCTTGACTAGTCATACCAAGTTTTTCGGAAACAGAATACAGGTATTTTCAAGAAGATGAGGAAACATTTTCGTTTTCTTTATTTTTAACGTTTGATAGAAATAATAACATAACATTGGAAAACTAGATTTCATAACGTAAAAAATCTTATTTTTCAAAAGCCTTTGCAAAGAAAAAATTATTTTGGTTTTGGAAAAAAAAAATACGGCAATCGATTTGCAAAAAAATCGTGTTGACATTTCTTGACATTTCGAGGTCTCTGGAGTCTGTGTACCATGTACATTCGTACGTTCGGAAGCTTGTTTTCGCCGACGATATCTCAAAAACGCATAGAGATATCGACTTCAAATAAATTTTATTTTACAGATAATAAGGCCATAACGTGCGGAATGGATTTTTAGAAAAATTCAATAAGCGGTTTTTTTATTATAGTAATTTAAAAAAAAAGTTGTAAAATGGCTTGTTTCTTGAATATCTCTAGAACAAATAATGCTATCGACTTCAGCCTGGTTTCATTCTATGCATAATGACGTAGTGAAAAATTTGTAATACTTAAAAAAAAATCAATCCACATTTTTTTTTTAATTAAAAAAAACCATTAAAAATTGTTAAAAAAAATATCGAATATCTTGAGAACACACAAAGATATTAACTTCGGGTTAATTTTATTTAGTACACAAAGTTAACTGTTTTTTTTTTTTCTAGGCAAAAAAAACTGCAAAAAATTGTTAAAAAATGTTTTTTTCGGCTCGAATATCTCGAGAACAACCAATGATATTAACTCCTTGATAATTGTAATCTACACACAATGTCATAATAAGTAATTGATAAGGTTTTTAAAAAAATTGAATTGACAGTTTTTTTTTTTCGAAGCCAACAAAACTGCACAAGAAACTGCTAATAAATTGTTGTAATTTTTCGTTAACCTTTCCTTGATTGCCCGACTGATAAGTTTTTCGAAGATTTTTTTTTCGTAATTTGCTTATAAAAAACAACTTCGGGTGTCGAGTTTCAAAGGGAACCTATAGGAAGTTATCAGTGTCGGTCAAACCTAGCCTCTTCTTTTTTCAGTTTTCCTTATTTTAAATTTTCAAACGAAAGTTTGAGCATCTACTTTTCAGTGATTGCCTAGATAGGAGCATTGAATGCAAAAAAAAAAAAAATACTTAATAACGTAACGTTTTGAAAAAAAAAAAATTTGAGTTTGAAAATTAATTTTTCAAATCCATTTCTCTCAAATAATTTGAATTAAAAACATAATAAAAGAACGGATTTCTGGCTGGAAAAAAATAATAGCATGACATTGTAAGTGTTGCCGTTGTTTTTTAATGATTTTTTTTTTTATTTTAGTTGGTTTTATATAGAAAATTGCCACTCCCGCCTAAACGGGGGAAGAAGACGCCCTTCTTTACGGTATTTTTTTTATCTCGGCCCAACATATTCTCCTGAAAAATGTAAAAAAAAATATTTTTTTGATTTTTCAAAACAATTCAAAATTATTTTTGAAAATTTCGATACACCTATTTTAAAAATGGAAAGATGTTTTTTTGTTTTAATTGAATCAAGCCTCAATTTATTCACTATCTAGTAAACTTAAAATCGCCATTCAAATATTGATTTATTCAACCACATTTATAGTAATTTTAGATAACTGGTAAATGACAGGTAAACTTATTCATCAGACACAATAATTCAAAAATTCGGGATTTTTTTTATAAATTTAAATTTTATTTTTGTTTTTCGCTTCGGGCAGCGATTCGTCAAATCATCAGTAAAAAATATCTTAAATTCATTTCATCAAACCATAATGTCAAACAACCTCATCGAAGGCCTTAAGGGAGTTTGAGTGCTCCAAATACAGCCCCGAACGAATCGTCTGTTACCGGTGCGGTGTTGCCTTGCTATATTAGATGACGCTAAAGCAAACTGCCCACTATTATCCCCAGTCTCACTTAGCCACAGGTGGAGTATAAGTAAATACTCATGCAATTAAAGTTGGTCTTGGTTCCCTTGTTCTTCACGTTATCATCAGGTGAAGGCTGTCATGGTTTGTTATAGAGAAATGGAGAGGGTATTGAAATGTCATTGTTGTATGTGCCCACTCCAGTGCTCCTTTGTGCCGCACCATTATATGTATAAATGTCCTACAGTAGATACACACTGATGCATATGACATAACTTAAAAGGACCTCTTCCAACAGGGTGATAGTTTTTAATTAGTCCTCTAGAATTCATCGCAATGCAGTAGTTGTTTTGAAATAAAATAAAATGAAGTTAGTTTGAATGTGGTATTCAAATGAGAAGAGATAGCGCAGAGAAGAGAAGAGACCCAGCTGGAAAACGGGTTGAATGTGAAATAATAATCTCACTAAATGGATTAGGACGAAACGGAATAGTTGATGTTCCAATAGAGCGAGCAGGGATATGTGATGCGGTAACAGTCGTGAAAATACATCGCGAAATGAAACCGAATTGCTTAGCAAGAACACACTTACTGAAATGTGTGTGTTGGATTTCAATTTCAACTGATTTTGAGTTTTCATTTGAACTCTGTGGATGGCTTAGGGTTGAGGGTACTTTCCACCCGTTTTTCTGACAGCGCGATTGTGAAATAATTATCCAAGCAGAAACAACAAGGGCAAGTTGTCATGGATATGCCTATCACTTGTGCTCTACACAGATGAAGTTCTGTTCTACTGCGGTTATCATGCATGTCTATGTCTATAGAGGAGGATATAAGGCCAAATGTGGATACTGTCGAAACGAGGACCATGTTGTTTTACGAAACCTATACAAACTGCGAATCAGTGAATAATCAGCAGCAAGGTTTTAATTTCTCTTGCTTTCGACTATTTTCTGCGAACCAGGGTCGTTTTGGGAGGGGGAAATGGTGAGCATGTTGAATTGCGTGTTAAACAAATGTATTTTAAACTGAAAATTAAACAAATTCCGAAACACATGTTCCTAAAGGGGTTCAATAATGTTTCATTCTGTCATAGTTTTGTGGCCATGAGATATATTTATATGAGTGACGTACTTTTTTACAAAATGATTCCTTAACATAGTATTTATGAAAACATTGCAAAACTTGATCTGGCATAAATTTAGAAATAATGGGCTTATTTTTTATAAAGAGATGCAAACTTTAAAAGTTTAAAAATTAAATTAAAATTACTTTTATATCCAAAATTTTGAAGAAGAAATATAAGCCTTTTTATAAATTATTTGCCACACTTTTTTATTTTATTTTTTCAATTTTCTTGTTGATTTTATTTCTCAAAAAAAAAAAAAAAAACGAAAAACACCACTGACTGCCACTCTCAAAGATTCTGTCGAATCCATATGTCGGAAAAACCCGAATATCAACTCGTTGTTTTTTCGGGTGAAAAAAATTATTTCGAGGAGGATTAATGGGTACCTATAACTTCTACTTCAAAAGATAAAATTACATATGCAAACTGGATTTAGGCCTGACAAAAATGCTCTGATATCAGCTTGTAGTAGCCCGTTAGGTTAGGTTAGGTTAGTGGGCTGACAGTTGATCTTGTTACCGTCACACTTAGATCAATGTAGATCCATTGTGATACCCTGTTAAAAAGAGAAAACCTATGCTAAAAAACAAGACATGACATATCCCGTTATAGGGGATAGATTTCAGCAAGCAGCTGCTTAAGGCTATCGGGGGGGTTCCAGTAGCTGTCGTCAGAAGCATTGACACCGGGTTGAGGGGAGGTTACGTCACCGCTGTCATTTGAGGGCGTGTTCCTCTCCTTTACCCCCACTGAGTGGATCATTCCCCCCACCAAGCCCGGAGAAGCAATTGGCTCCCCACAACGCCTGGTGGGTGGGTTTGATAGGTCAGTGGTTATGGTGTAAGTTTGCTCTGTTATGTCAAGGCTGGGGTGAATCGAGAGGGTCGCTTCCTACCACAAGAGTAGTATTTTATCGATCTTGTGGAGGAACGGCCATCACAGATTCAAATGATATTCACATTCACCGCATGAGTGGCAAGATTGGTGTAAAGCTAGCTGCCCTAACTCCTTTATTGCCACTCCCGTAGGAATGTGTGCGTCTTACAGTATCATTGTATTTTTTCAGTAATTGTGGGTCGGTTTGTAGACGGGATATTAGGGACTTTCGAGCCATTTAGTAGCGTTAATGAACTTTAAGAGATTCTTGCTAGGAATTTCAGAGAGTTCCACTAAATCGTCGAAGAAGTGTTTCCCCAGGAGTCTGCTTCTCAGATGACATAGCGCAAGGCAGTGACAGAGGTAATGAAGGGTATCTTCCTGAACTTCCTCGTCACTACAGCCTCTGCATAGGTCATCCGAGATAAGTTGCATCTTTTTCTTGTGGTAGCCCAATAGGTTGTGACCTGTGGTGATACTCACAAGAAGAGAGAGTGACTTTTTGTTCAATTTTATGATCTCTTTAGTTCTTTGATTATTAAATACTGGCCATAACTTCCTAGTAATGACGCAGGTATCGAGTGAGCTCCATCTTCTATTTGTTGTAGATAGAACATTACCCTCGATTTCTTGTTTGAGAATACAAAGTGGGGTCTGGACTACTGACTCTGTCTGAGCTGGCTCAAGTGTTGAACCAGTTCTTGCCAGTTCATCAGCACTCTCGTTGCCTGGAATACCACTGTGACCATCAGGAACCCAACAAAGCCTTACGTTGTGCTGTGTGCCAAGAACCCTGATTTGATTTCAATGGCAGAGATAGCTTTTATTGCTGCTTGGCTATCAATGAAAAAGGTGATATCAGCTCGTGGTATTGCCATCATTGAGACCTGTTTGGCAGCTTCCGCCACTGCCCAAACCTCAGCTTGGAGGACACTGCTGTAGTTAGGCAGTCTGAATGAGCTGGCTAGTCCAAGAGTTTCTGAAAAGAAGCCCGCACCAACCCCAGCATCCATCTTGGAGCCGTCGGTATATATTGAAATGTAGTAGCCCGTGGCGTAATGGTTAGTGCGATGGACTGTCATGCCAGAGGTCAGCCGTTTCTACCCTAAGTTTTTTTCCGGGCTACTGCCTCTTGCGAGGAAGTGACAAATCCACCTTAGCCGTTAGGATTCGGCAGTAAACTGTAGGTCCCGTCCAAAATTTTGGCTTCTGCTGTTATTTTTAAAAAATACATAAGCCGCCAGTTATAACTATCATTGAAACTCATGATCATTGAAAATTTGAATGATTTATTTTAACACGTTTAGAAAGCAAAATCTATATGAATATTTTGATGCTAAAAAAAAGCCTATAAATTAATAAATATGTCTGGCCAAAAATAAATTCATTTCGGCCCACCCTTTCTCACGAAATGACTATTATTGTTTCAATGATCATTGATAAGGTAGTGCAATCATTGAAGAGCCAATTTATGTTGAATGTCGGGCCTAAATGATTTTTTTTTAGTTCCATATTCGCATCAAAATATTTATTAAGTAATTTTGCTTTTAAAGTGCATCAAAACTTAAATTTAAAATTTTCAATGAAAGCTATAACTGGCGCATTAAGGCTTTTATTTTGCCTCTTTCTTCCTCCAGTATTAAAAACATTTGACTTCAGAAAAAATGTCGGAGAGCTGGATTTTGGTATACAGTGGTATAGCGGAACTGCTAACAATTTTATAAGATGTGAAAAGCCCTGAAATCTGGTTTTTCGAAAAATCTCCCTTACGATCCCTTGTACAGAAAAAATGCTTTAAACACTACATTTTCTACAAAAAAGATTATGACACTTTTCTTCAGAAAAATAACGGTTTTCGAAATAATCAAATCGGTAGAGTTAAGGTTTTTAGTTTTCTACACAAATGGAGGATGCAGAAAAATATACAGGGTGATTCTAAAGCGTATAAGTTGAATCGAGACAAGAAAAATTCTTATCTAATGCTGATCTATTTCGTCCCGTTTAGGTGGAAGGGGTAATTTTCTAAAAAATCGACTAGAAATAGAAAAAAAATCATTAGAAAATAACGGCAATACTTACAACTTTTTTTACTTTTTTTTTTAGCTAGACGTCCCTTCTTTTATCTAGTTTTTAACTCAAATTATTTAAGAGAATAGTTTTTGAAAAATTAATTTTCAAACTCAAAATTTTGAAAACTTATATTTTTCACTTTTATCACAACAACGGTAAATTTTTAGGGTCAGTTTTTTCGTTTAAAATAAGCGTTTGTTAATTTGGCTCTATATATTATATTCTTGTAATCAATAATGGAGAAACTAAAACAGTATAATACAAAAAATGTTGAACCTATTCAGATGAGTGGCATGAGAGCCGCAAAAGGGTTTATTTGTAATCTTTTGACTGCATGTTTTGGTGGCACAACAGCTCATAAAGAACTAGAGCCTAGTGACTTAGAACTCTCAACCATTCCTTTGTGCGTTTGTGCACAGTTTATTTCCTAATCCCAACGTCTAATGTGAGCGGCACTATTCTATGAACAGAGATACTCTTGGAGGTTTTGTCAGTTCCTCGCTGGGAATCGAACCTAGACCCCCAGCATTACAGTCCTATGCACCAACCATTATGCCACGGTTACTACAAAAGATTCAAAGTGGCTTCTTTTTTTAATTATAAAATAAAGTGCGGCTTAAAAAAAAATTAGAAACATTTATAAATCTCAAAAAACCATGAGAAATATAACCTTCAGTATTGCAGACTTTATGTTATGTACATATTTTAGCATTTAATTAAATCTGGTTTTAATTCAAAAACATAGTTTTCTAATCAGTTTATCCTTCTTTATATTAACGCAGAAATTATAAATTCTTCTAGCGTATTATAAAAGCTGTGCAATTTTATTTTCTAATCAGCTTAACTAGTCTACTTCTATAATAAATGTAATCTCTAACGCATAGTATTCCTTTTAGCAAAACAAAATTGCTTTTTGGATTAAGAATGGCAGTTTAGTTAACCGCACTCTTCGGCGAAATGTTATGTAGTCCTTCTATACTTCGGGCGGCCTTTAAATTTCTCCCTCTTTATATATCAGCGGGATTGTATGTAGCAACTAAAAAGCAAAAGCAATTAAACTCGTTCCTTATTAATTATTCAAACCACAACTCATTTACTTTGCATTGTTTTTTGAATATTTTATCAGGACGCGACCGACACAGTTCTTCGGCATCCCATTGGGGTAATAAGGATTATTCCCACTGCCATGATTAAATCCTTATGTCAAACCTAACGAAAGTGAGCAACAGAGTGTTTATATACATATTCTGCTGCCGCACTTCACCTTCGCCGCCGTGCCACAGTGGGGCGCCACGCCTGCCACAGTTAGTCAGTCGGCCGCACCACCGACACCTGCTACTTAAGAACCAAAATAGCTTTGGTCGTAAATATCCTACAAAAGCATAAATCTCAAACTCCGAGTAACAAAATAAAATAGTGACGAAAGTGTAATACACGCATATGAACTCGTCATAGGAAAATTATGAACACCACTTGGTCGCAAGTAGTTGATCTTAACATTATTGATTTACTAAGAAAAGCTGATTAAGTAAAAAAAAAAATTATCAAAATATTTACCAAGGAAAACGTTTGTAAGAATTTTAATTAATTTAATATTAAACATTCCAACACAAATCTGCACAAAAATAGTTGACCTAAACTTAAATGCTTAAATCCAAGATTCAAACCATCAAGTCGGTTTTCGCTATTTTTTTTAAAGGGTTAAGGTCGCAGTAGTAGTCCCTGGCTTAAGGGTTAGTTCGTTGGACTGTCATGCCAGAGGTCGGGTAGGGGTCATCTGGCGGACTATGTTTGGCTGTTTTTCATTTCGCAATGATCATTTCGCAATTTCTTGTTTTACAATTTAGTAATTTCGCATTTAATTGTTTGGCAAGTTTTTATATCATTTCATTTTATCCATGCCTAAAGCACCAAGCGTAGTTTTTTGTCTTTTTTAAACGCTCAAAAATATGTTGTAGGAAAAATTGTCAACATAAAGTTTATCTTTGTTTCCTATGAAACAAGACACATACTTTCTCCGAAAAAAGGAACAAAACTAAAAAAAAAACACCTTAAACATTTAAAAAAACTACGTTTAAATATAAAAAAAGTCAGTGATATTTTCTGTACACATCAGTAAGATACCTAACCAAACGGAAATGGCCAAATAAATCAACGGCGAGATAAAGAACGGCTAAATAACGAATAGCCAGATAAGAAAACGGCCAGATACAGAACAGCCAGCTAACTAAATGGCGAAATAACAAAATGGAAATTAACAGTTTAGCGCAATGAGATCTTGCTAAACAACAAATTGCCACCCAATAAATATGCGATAAAAAAAAAACCGCGAAAGAACTTTTGCGAAATGATCTTTTTGCGGGTTGATCCAAAGACAAATAAAAAATTCGCGAAACAACTATTGCAAGTCGATCAAAATTTATTTTAATATGTAATTGCGAAGTAAGATCTGCAAAACAATTTTCGTCTAAACGGCCGGAACCCCCAGAGGCAGTGCTGGGGGATCGTGGGAAAAATCCCTTTTTGTGGGAATTTCGACCTCTAATGGGAAAAAGGGAAAACCGACCCATTTTGTGGGAATTCTTTGATTTTTTAAATTTTACCCGGAAAAGATCACATCAACAAAATTATAATCAATTTTTTTAGATGAATTCGTAACAAGTGAAAATACTGTTCAAGAAATGTCAGAATTACACGTGTTGTTTTTATAACACGTGATAAATTACACAATAGGTACAAATAGTGATTATTTCTATATTCGTGTTCAGTTATATCTTTAGTGTTTAGAAAAAACATGATATATCCACAATTAAATTGCTTCTTCACTTCCACAGTTAATAAAGCATAAACGCTTGGACCAATTTGCTTCAAATTTGGTGATTGTATGCACTTAATAATATACAGGGTGTCATCTACTTCTTGTAATACATTTTAGGGGGATGATTTTCAGGTCATTCTATATAGGAACAATTTTATCTCTCCCCCACCCCTGAGGCTGGAGGTGGTATTTTCTAAAAAGGTAACTTATAATGGAAAAAATTAAAAATAAATGGATTTTTTGAGGGCTAATACATATTTAATTTTTTTTAGTAATTTTTTAAATTTAGTTGTGTTTTAAATACCTATGGTCTTATTAATAAGCATTGTCTAACTTTAGACAGCCGTCCAAGTTTTTGAAAAACCTTTCTAATTTTTGCTAAAGTAATCTATCTTTTTATCTTGCTTTAGACAACGTAATCTATTGTCTAAACCTAGAAAAATGCAATATTTTTTTTTATTAAAAAAAACATATTTCCGACTGTTTCAAAATACTTAGACATAGTTTAAACAGTCAAAAATCTAATTAATAAGACCACTAGTTTAAAAAAAAATAATTTCATATTCAAAATTTTCGTCTTTTTGTTTTTTAATTTTTCAAAAATTTTAATTTTTTATTTAATACTTTTTTATTTTCCATTTTAAGTCTACTTTTAAACTTTTTTTTCTGTGGGAAATAAAAAGGGAAAAACGAAAATATTTGTGGGACAAAAAGGGAATTTACCGACTGCGTGGAGGGAATTCTGTTTAAAATGCCCCCCAGCACTGCCAGAGGTCCCCTCCATTCCTGCAGACACGCACACAGGAATGGTTGAGAGTTGTAAGTCACAAGACCCTGGTTCTTCATGAGCCACCAAATTTATTTTATTTTTTATTTTATAAGGTCACAATATTGTGTTTGTAATCGATTGACTTTTTCGACTATTAACTCATGTAAGTCTTGTGGTCCTTTGAATTAATGGGTCAACTAATTTTTGGTGAATTAAAATTGTGTTTTTAATAACTGTGGTGTGGGCACAAAAATTTGGTTCTAGAAAAAGTGATATTGTTTCATATTGTTTAAGCAAGAAGTCAAGTGCGTGTGCAGTTGCTTCATGAAGTGCTAAGGGTCCACAGCTAACAAAAATATCTGTTTATGTTTTATTACTACAAAAAAAAAAATTTATTTGACTAACGGCCATACTGTTGCCTTTCTTCAAAGCTATTTTTGAGCAAAAACTAGTTCTATTCAGCTTTCGAGTTTTAATTTTTCCACTAATTTTTATTACTTTGACATCTAAATCAAAATATTCATACATATTTTGACATCTAAATCAAATCAATATATTTTTTTGAAAAATTAAAAATTTAAAACCCCAATAGAACTAGTTTTTTAGTAAAACTAGCTTTAAAGAAAGTCAATATTATGGCCGTAAGAATTAATAAGGGCATGGAATATTAATTGGCTTAACCGTGTAAAATTTTGAAAAATCAACTTCGAAATTAAATTTACAATTTGTTTTCAAAAAATTTGACTTTGAAATTTAATTTTTCAAAAACTATTCTTTCAAAGAACTTGATTTAAAAAGCAAATGAAAGAATTAATAAATACTTGCTTTCAAAAAAGCTGCAGCATATTATTGTCTGAATTTTCTTTAATTTTTAATAATTTTGTTTCCATTTTGGGAGGTGTGAGGGAGGGGGGAGGATGGAGGATAGAGTTTTTAACGTATACACTGTTTTCTTACAATGAACTCAGGAACTATCCCGCAAAATATAAAGCACGATTTTTTGACGTTTATAATTTTTTTCAGTTTGCGAAGCCGGGTAGTGTTAAGCTAGCAATTCAATAATCAATAGTTGCTACCAGTATCTCGCCGCCGGAGTGGAGGTCTAGAGATTGAATTTTAACCAATAGACTACTCGGCAGAGGTTGTTTGTTTGACAAAATATACACTGATCAAGTTTTATGATTGGAATTAGTAAGTGTTTTGTTTTTGTATAAAAATAAAATGGCGCGGTTGTAGGTGTTGTGCGTCGGCCACGTTTTTAAAAAAATCGCATTATAACGCAATTTCTTGGGAGCAAATCATGATACAAAATATTTGTGCACACTTTTTCGATTAGGAAATTTAATTATCTTCCTTTTTTTCATAAAACATTTTTTTATAGGATTTATACTTTGAAAGTTAAGGTGCCATTAACTATGTTTTTTTTAAGTTTTTCCCCGCCAATCTTCTTAAAGGTTTGATATTATGAAAAAGAAAAAACTAGAACAAAGTATTCTTTATGTGCTTGAGCTGAGCTATTTTTGAGATATACAATTTTATATAAAAATAAGCTAATTGTATTCTTTTTGCGAGGAAATGACAAATCCTGTAAGGCCCAGTTTTTCAATTCCAGATAAAAGTTGAACCCGAGTTAACTCATCAAATAAGATTAATTAACTTTGGATATACTGAGCTGATGATTTTGGTTTTGTATTCTCCGAGTTTTCTTATTGATTTTAGCATAAATGCATTTATGTTAAGTCAACTGAACTGATTTAACTATATGCACTGTAAAATTGGGCCTTAGAGTATTAAATATAATGAAATAGAAAATAATGAGCCAGAAAATTGGTAGGTCCCCTCCTTTTCTACTGACTGAGGAGTTTTAAGACCCCATACGCATAGTGCATAATTAAATTTTATGAGGATTTAAGGACGAATTTTGTTTTGAAATGTCTGCACAAAATGATACTTTAACTTTCGTATTTCCACAGATTCAGTAAAAATTCCTGTCGACAGACAAACTGAATATTTGAACCAATGTTTCCGGTTTCTTCGTCATTGTTAAAACAACTTTGTTACATATCTCCAATTCAATTACATATTTCTAGAATTCCTTAATTTGCCTTAGCATAAGAAGAGTATGGCAAAAAAAATACAAAAAAGAAATCAAACACCAAACCTGGACTTTCATTTTCTAAATTATGTAATAAGCCAAAGGATAATCTAAGTAGAGGAAGTTATGTGTGCTCCATTTCCTGTTCTGATTTTTGTATCCTTTTTGGCGTCGAGCAATGGCATTCTCATACCCGAGGCGTCGTCGTCGGTCATCCGTCGTCGTCTTCGTTTGATGGGTTTTGTGCACAGGAAGACAACGTCAAGGTTAATTCAGCAATCCTTGCGTGAAACAAACCTCTGTCATTTTCTTTTTCTCTTGCTTTATTTTGGCATACAAATCCAACCATAAAGGCACACACGAATAAATGAATGAATTAGATCCTTTCCACGAGACTAGATTAGATAATGGTATATAGGGTGGGAGTACGGGTGGCCTGGAGAAAGGACGAAGCAGGTATCCTTTGATGCGAGGCGGTATGTGGGGGCAGAGGAAAGAGAATTGTATATTTTCCGCTGCCGTTGCGCATCCTTTGACGGTATCTACGATTCATTCGGGCGTACAGAGGAACACATTCGTATTTCGTATGCCGAATAAAAAAAAATGGGATGAATACAAATTTGTCCTCCCTTCATAGCCCGGGAATAGAGGAGGCGCACTCGCACATGAACAGCCCGTAGCCGTAACCCGCCAGCCCTGCGGAGTGTAAACTGTTCGACTTTGCTTGGCTTTGGTTTGCGTTGGAGCTACGCAGAGGGGCTAAGAGTTCAAGGAATCTTTTTTTTCTGCATTAAGTTTTCTTTTTTGTAATTTCGTACAATTTTCATGAAAAGGAAGCTTTCCTGCTGTGTCGCCTCCTTGGTTCTTCTATATGTTTGTTCTGTATATCTGTGATTGTAACTGTGATGGCTGTTTTTTCGCTATAGTCCTGCACTTAAGGCTCATTTCTACAACAACTATGTATATTCTGTTAGAATCTGGCTAGGTAAAGGATTTTCGAGGTTTTTGTGTGTAATGGAATTCGTGCTTGCCTTTTTTTTGCTTTGGAAAGGATGTCAATCGGCTTATCCACTGTGTTACAGTCATTCGCCTTGTCACGAAGATAAACATCTATGGATGTTGGTTCACAGGTAGGTAAAGGTATATAAATGTAGGTTTACTCTTGTGAACACACCTTTGTGGTGATTTTTTGTTGTTGTTGGTGGTGTATTATTTCTATCTTGGATGGCGTTATTAAGCATGAGTATATAGAACTATTCGTGACCGAAACATGAAACTAGACTGCTCCTGATGTTTTGTCTGGATTTAGGATTTTTCGGGGGAAATTATGCATGCTAAAGTGCCGCCTTTTGAATTTTTTTTTGTGAATAATGTTTTCCTGGTTATGACCTAGCTATTTAACATAATTAATGAATGAATTTCTGTAGGCCATATATAACTGTGTGAAATAAAAAATGATTTTATATTTATGTACATAGCTATGTATACCGACATATTTTTCATTTATTTTGTGAAAGTTTTTTTTATTATGACAGGCCTAGACGTAGGAATAAGCTGTGTTGATAAAAATATTATGAAAAAGAGGAGATTAACATCATGATGTTTAAATGACACTTTATATCAACAGAGATTTTATCTGTACCTATATCTGGTCTGAGGTCCCATCACTGTGGGCAGAGTGGAACAGAGATTTTTTTAAGGTCTGGATGGAAGCAAATAATGTTTTTCTCATCCATCAACAGCATTGATTTAAAGCCTTATGGAAAAACATTAAAAGGAGGTTGCAGGTAGATACTAGGATATTTTTTTAGAAATGCCAAGTAACTACTAGATACTTACTAAATAAATATTAATATTTCATCAATATTGCCCTTATACCTCTGTTAAAATTTATGTAACCAAATTATGATATAGATACCTTTGTATAGTAAACCGTTACGTAATAGGTAGTGCGTTGGACTATTATGGCTTCAATTCCCAGTCTCTTCTACTCCAAAAAATAAAAATGTTTTTTCAGGGCTACTGCCCTGATAATTCAGATAAAAAAAAAGTTTAGGGACATTTTTCAAAAAATACGTATACACGAATTTCCTACAGGGCCCTTTTAAGAATTGATGAGATTTTGTTAACCTTCACCGTAAGTTTACAAAAAGAACAAAAAATTATACTTAATTATATTTTAGTAATTTTAAAGAGTGGACCCTCCGCCTTATTTAATTATAAAATAAAAACCTCAAAATTACAAAAATTTGAATTACTTTATCTTGATTCAACTATTTTAAACAGATAATAAATGCATAGATCTTAAAAAAAAAACACTTAAAAGTAAAAATCTTTGGATCCTTTAATTTTTTCAGAAGTTTTTCAATTGTTTTAGTTCCTTTTGGAATAATTTTTACTTTTTGGAATGGATTGTGACGATATCTAAAAATTATTTATATTTTTTAAATTGACAATTGGCTAATTATATCATACACGAAAATGGGATAGCCAATAAATGTTACCGTTACGCTTTTAGACTCACGTTTGATAGATGAGGTCAATAGTTCGCACTCTTGCTGTTTTTTCGCTTTTATTTGGACGTAATTATTTTGCTCGCGTATCGGAAAGCCGTCGAGTTTTAAACAACTTCTCTATTTAATTTATGTTATTTTATCTAAAACAACGATAAAATAGTGCGGTACACTTAGGCGTATACGCAATATCTTTTTTTCATTGTATTTCTAACGGAAGTAATTCCTACATTTGTCATAGCATCCGCAACGCAAACTTGATACTTTGTAGAAATATTACATTGCATAAGTTTGACGTTTCGGAACGCAACCAAAAATATTTTAAATCAAAGCAGCAGTAAATGCGCATCTGATGCATTTTGATACTCAGCATAACTTTGTACCTATAATAAAGTAAAAAAACTGCGCTTCATGTTTTTGCCCAAAAATTCACACTGATGTGATGTTTTTTGAGAAAATTTTCTTATTTTCCAGTTATTCACGCATTCACGTATTCTTAACACGTTGACTGCCACCACAGTACACAAATCTAAGGTAATATATTGCGCAGGTTGTCAAAATTGAAACTGTCAGAAATTAAAAAAATGGCTGTTCAAGTGCCCCAAAAACTTCACACTACATGTCTGTTCCTTTACTTTGAAGCTCTGTGATTTTCTGTGCATTTTACTGCCATTTTATTTTTTTATATGAACTTTGACAGAACGTTGGACTGAAATTCACACAAATGCACAGAGTTTCAAAGTAAAGGAACAGGGCTTACATTAGTAAAAACAACAACAAATATCGAAATTTGACAAGAAAAGGAGCACTGGCACTAGCACTATTGATTTTGATAGGTGCGCAGAACGAAACAAAAATGAAAACGTTATTGATATTACCTTTAATTATGTGTACTGTGGACTGCCAACATACAAAAAAAAAGCATCATCGGAGCGCTAAGTGTGTTTTTTTGTGTTAATGTATGTTTTATTGTGTGTTTATCAGTGTCCAATAGGTTTTTAGTAGAAGTTTTTTTTTTGTGTTTTAGGAGCATGACACCAGACCACCGGTGGGTCATGTGGCAACTAGATAATAATAAATAACAAAATGTATGTGTATGGTGCCACATGATCCACCGGTGGATCATGCTTCCAAAAAAGTAACCCACTAAATTTTATTTTTTATTTATTTTTTTGCAATATACAGTAAGAATTTAAAGTTTAACTGAAATGAATTTTTCTATAAAATCCTTTTCTTTGATATTATTTTTGAATTATATTTTTGTTTTTATTCAAATAAAAATGCTTATAACTTCTACAATTTTACCGATATCGAGTTATTTATTTCAATGGATTAAAGAGCGGACTTTTAGATATATGCCAACGAAGAAAAAATTACGTTTTCTCAGCAGGCCATCGAAAAAATTCGCTTCGAAGAACATATACTATCTGACCCACCGATGGTATATGTGGCCTCCTGAGAAAAAAATTCCTGAACAACAATATTACCTACGTTTAAATATTTTTCAAAAAAAAAAAGAAAACATCTAGGATACAATAATTTTTTGTATACACTATTGAACCATCATCATGCCTATCATGCAAAGCTGCTATGTTATACCTAGTCTTTAACTACAAGAGCAAGTTTGTGCGATTCAGTCGTGCACATTTTTTTAGGTATTAGTAAATAGTAGTCTTCTTGTAGTTAAAGAATATGTGTAAACAAACATATCTGATTAGTTATCGACTTATCCTACTTCACCGTGCAACCATTCCACGCTTATTTTGATTTTAAATAAGTTTTTTTTTTTAATTAAAAATAAACATGTTTAAATAGCTATTTAAAATTTTTGCTTATAAATCCTTTGTGCAAACCTATATTTTAAACCAAATTGGATATTTACACTACCATTTTTCCCTAACTTTCCATATTTGTTCGGACACAGGATTTTATTATTTTCAGAGCTTAAAAACGAAAATAAGAATCAATGAAACAAAAACTAAATCAAATGGCATTGAACTTAAATAATTCTTCCTGATGGACAAGCTAGTAATTCCCCAATTGAATATTATTTTTGGATTTTCTTTAAGTTGTCCCTAAACATAAAGTTTTCATGGCTATTATGTATAGGTAACAAAATAAACAGTGTAAATAGCAACGAATGTTTACCTATGTAGTTTTTTTTTTTTTAAGACCCCCCCCAAATTGAGTAGGTCCTTCCTTTTTGACAGACAAAAAGTGGCCAAGTGGGAATATCTACCATTTAACAAAAAAAAAAAAAAATAGAAAATAAAGCCAAATGAATGACCAACAATCAACTAACAAATGTGCTACATAATACAACTCTACCACCATATTGTGTAAGTTGTTGCTAAATAAATAATTCTATCAACAAACAAAGTCGTTGTTGTCGCCACACCAATCCCAGAGGCTCAATTTGCCTTGTCATCCGTCCAGATATCGAAGCAAGCAACACATATACATACATACACAATAGAAAAACCCCATGGCTTGATGGGTACCTATACCTAACTTGTTTCTTTAGATTGAAACCGATTTCGTATCGTTACGTCTTTCGTCCTTGTCTGTGTCAAATAGTATCGATTAATAAATCAACAGAAGGGTTTAATATCTAAATCAAATGTAAGAGGCCGCCACCGCTGCTGCTGCCTTTTGTTCGTGCGTCGCATGGCACGTTAGCAGCTTAGCCGAACAAGAGTGACGAACAAGGAAATCAATGCGGCCATTTAATCGATTTCAGTGGCTTTACAGTTTGTGTATAGGTATCCAAGGAGCTTATTGTGTTTCCTGGTTTCACTTTGGCTTCCTTGACTTCTTCTGTCTTTTCATCAATGATTTCTAACTTCATATCATAGTATCGTCCGGTGCAAGGATGTCCTGGTTAAAGTTTTTTTTTTCTTCTGTCAGATATGTGATATGAAGTTGAGTTTTGAAGGAAGTCTCCCAAACTTTTCTTTTAGATTTCAATTATACCTACCTACATAAATGTAGATATGTATTTCTTTGCCTCTATAATTCCCAAACCATATATTTTGAGATAAAATAAAAATCCTTTTAAATATTCGTTTATCTTTGGGAATTTAGAAAAGAATTTATTTGTATAGTCCCATGCAAGTCCAAGTGAGCTCTTGAGGTTACCCGCTGAGATTGAATACATTTTTACAGGCTGTGCTGCCTTCCAACCTCTTTTCCCTTGTATCACAAATAATATGTGCTCGTATGCTCCATAATAAAAAGATGTGGGTAAACATTTTCTTCAATCGAGGAGAACTTACCATTTGTCTAGGGTTACCATCATAGGTTGAAATTTCAAAAGATGGTAGTTGATTAATACATACATATATTCTTTAAATATAGGTAGGTATTTATTTTTAAGGTTAAGAAGCCGCAGATCGAACATCCTACTTGTGATTCGAATTTGTGAGAGAGATTGAGAGGGAGCGACTATCACTAAAGTGTTTTTACCGACAAAACACATTACAAGTTTCACTTTTTTCGGTCGTCTCCTTGCTGATGCATAGTTTTTGGATTCGTAAAAAAATCGAGCTCAAGATTTTGATCAAACTTTATAATAAAAAAGCAAATAGACAAAAATTCTGTCTTTCTGAATATACACTCACAGGCACAATTATTCGCCCACCTGCATTTTTCGTCACCTTAACTCTTTAAGTTCACTATTATTTATGTGCTGATTTGTTTTTTGTTTAGCGGATATTTTCGCAAGAAACAAATAAATAAAATTGTCATTGAAGCATTTTTTGCAATTTAAGCGATTTTTAATATTGTTTCAGTTACTTAAACAACATACTGAGAAATCGGTTTTGCATCGCTACTGAAGCTCGTACACGTCTTTTTGAGGTGAGAAATGTTGGTGTGAGTAAACGTGCCATCAGAAAAAGGTTGGCAGAATTAAATTTCAGAGCTTTCCGGCCAGCGCGCGCCCCAAACTGCTCCCACAGCACCGTACAGCAAGACTTCGTTTTGCGCGAAAATGTGATAACTGGACTGCAGAGGAAGGAAGGGACGTCTTAGCCTCCAGACGAAAGCAGAATTGGTCTACGAGGCCTAGATGGATGTCAGCGTGTCTACAGGCGAAAAAACGAAAGGTTTGCTCCATGCACGATAACCGAAACAGTGGGTTACCAAGGAGGGTCTATAATGGTTTGGGGAGGCATCAGTTATGAAGCTGGCACGGACCTTGTTGTGTTCGATAGAGGCAGTGTGAACGCTCAGATATACGTGGAAAACGTAACAGTAGGTACCATTAAAAGAAATTTTATTTATCTTAGAAACTTAACAGATTTTTTGTGTATACTGCTGGCTGTAGGGATGATGTGCTTTTAGATGAAAAAAAATTCAAAATACTGTTATTAACGGTACCCGCCAGAAAACCGTTTTTTTCATCTTTTTTGTTAATGGCTTAACCAATTCTGATTAAAATGTTTAACGATTTCAAAAAGAAATATTGTTTGGGTCTTACAAAAATCTATTTTTTAATTTGTTGAAAAACGGGTTAGTGAATTTTTTTGACATTACGGTTTTAGGTATATACAAGGTGTCCCCTAATTCTTCTGGAGGAACCGTGAGATCATTCCAAGAAAAAATTATAGGTGGAAAAAATTCTATTTACAGGCGATATCGTTAAAACCGATATTTTGTTAGTACAATTTGTATGAACCTCGGCCGGGACTTCAAGATTAGTTCGCAATAACCGATATTTCGTTATACCCGATGTCGTTATAACCGATTTTGACTGTATATTTGAATAAGAATTGATTTTGAGAAAAAAAATCGAGATACCTGAAAAATTATGTTATTCACAATTTTTTTTAAGCAATTTGATTTAAATAACAAATACAAAAATGGAATATTTACTTTCAAATAAGCGAGAGCACTGTATGTGCTTTGCTTGTGTTTTCTAAAATTTTCTTCATTTTAAGTCGTACTGATTGAGCTCAAAATTTCAGGAAATTTTAGAAGAAAATCCGATAATGTTCCTTTTAATCTGATCAAAATCGTCCTAGCGCAGAGGTTTGCCAGCAAGGTACAGCAATGCATACATTTTCGGACAAACTTCAGAAAACACGGTCCGATTTAGCTCAAAATCATAAAAAATGTTAGCTGAAAGTTCGAGACTGTTTGTTTCGGTCCAGTAGTGTGACAACAAAGTGCAACAACTCATACATTTTCAGTCTAATTCCAGAAAATACTCTCCGATTTAGCTTAAAATTTTAGGAAATCTTAGGTGAAAGTCCTGAGTGTGTTTGGTCAAAATTAGTCTTACAGTTTGCCAACAAGTTGCAGTAACGCATGCATTTCTCAGAAGCCACTGTCTGATGGTTCTGTAAATTCTTTTTTTTTTTTGTTTGAAATGTTATACTTAGAGGATGGCTTAAGTAACGATGTTCGCCAGGTCAAGTATTTAATATTTAAAAAAAATACCTATATAGTTCTTTATATTGATCATAGAGTACCTATATTATCTAGAGAACCGACTCGTACCCCTCTTGCCTGAAACACCCGCAAATTTTATTTGAATTGAGTAAGAGAAAACTCTCTTAATTTACACTTCAAATGCACGGGACCACTAATAAATGCTCAAAATATAGGGCAAACTGTATACATATTGTGTTTGGGCTTCCATTTAAAATGTACGGGACAACTAGCTCATACAAAATCTAATGAGCAAATTCTGTCAGCACAGCTTGTAGGGTGGAAGAGAACAACCACCTTAAGTCGGTTCTCTAGATAATATAGGTACTCTATAATATTGATGTAGAATTTCGGGTAGTATCTACTTCAAATAGCTTCAATGTAGGTGTTTGTGGTAGTAAGAAAAACTTAATAAATACAAAAATTGTGCGACGAATTTGACGAAGAGATCATACTGTTATGTTAACATCAACTCACTAAACTTCACACCACTCCAAAATGATCAAAAGACAAAAATATATTTGTGTTATGTCAAAGGAAGTAAAATTTTAGTGGGATAAAATTTGCAATCGATTTAAATTTTTTTTAACAATTCTGACTTAACTCACATGAAGACATAATTTGGCTTAAGAAGGCTTTGCTATTCAAAGTATATCTCAAACTAATTATATAAAATGAACTGTAAAGCTGTGCTGTACAGACTTTTAAAACTAACTAATTATGTTGATAAAAAAGTACGTATACGCCACAGTGATTTATTTTGTAGTATTTATTTTATATTTAATCTGTGACATGTGGTAGAGAAGGAATACCTAACTTAAACTCACCGAAATTGAAATTTAAGGAACGGATAACTTCTGAGCACAAAAATTAATACATATCATATAACAGCTTACTAATACCATAATAATTTTCAGAAATCAGTGTAGCTATATAGTATGTATGTGACACATGCACAATTTAAAGATTTATTGCCATATTTCAAGTGATAAAGGTATTTATAACAAAGCAAAAAATATGTTTTATTAATAAGAAAAGTTATCAGACGGGTAAGTTATCTAGACATCTTTCAGATAACTCGTGTTTTAAGGAGCGTATAATGTGTTTTCATTAATGGGCGGCTTCTCAAGGTTACCAGTTGGACTTTTTTAACGCAAAGTGGGTTTTTTTTATTAATTTTATTTTTATTTCATATTATTTCAAAACGTTTTTTTTTCAGGACTTCTTGTTAAGAATTTACTGTATTTTTTTTTTTTAATTTTGGGTTAATTCAATGTGCGAATGCTTTATGAATTACCTAAATGCTGGCTTTTATTTTTGTGAATTAAAAAAAAACATTAAAAGACAATTTTTTAAGAGATTTAGTTTTATTTAGGGTAATGATTTTGGAATACAAAATTCTGGAACTGCCTTGAAACCTGGCATTCCTGATAGTGCTGCCTATCGTTACCATAACGTTACTTTAATAATTTTCACATAAAATGAAGGTTCCTTGATTTTATTATTATTTATCAGAATTGAATTTTATACATCTATCCTTGATTTTGGCATTATTATTCAGAATTGAGTTTTGTTCATCTATAAAAACATGTAAGAAACGATTTTCAGAGTTAAAAAAAAAATAATATAAAGCTATATCGTCAGAGGAAATTATTCTACATATGGTAACCCTAATTGCGGTGCACAGAATACATGTGAATGTGAAGTGGAGATTTATTTTTTCCCATATGGAACTTCATAATATAAGTACACCTATACATTCTATTTTGCATAAAATAATATGAAAATATAATATGTATTTTGTATATTGTATATTTTTGCCTCCTTTCGTGTCCTACCCACAATACAAAAAAAAAAAAAAACACATACACACAGAAACACGAACATAATTATATGTATGTACATCCAAGGACGATTTATGCCGGCAAGAAGAGTGTGTATTCCATTCCACTCCTATATGAAATACTTACCGTAACCGAGCTAAAAATATAATGATAACTGATATTGTGTGTGCTGTCATGGAAAAGGAGGAGCAATGGTTTTTTTTTTTTTTTTTTTTTTTAATTTTAAATTAACTGAGGTTCATTTCAGATGTGACTGAATATATTATTTTAAAAGTATAAATAGCATTTAACGGACAGCGAGTTTGTTTAGATAGAACAAAAGAAGATGGTGTTATTAAGATTTCTGGAAATTTGCATTAAAGCTTACTTTTTGATGTGTGTGATAATTAAAATGTTATAGGTTAGTTTTGAAAGGAAAAGTTTTTTATCATTTTTGTTATAAGATGCAGAGTGTATGGTTTTGAAAATCGTCTACCTTCCTATTTTTAGATGTAAAAAAAACTTTATCATTTAATATTTAGAATCAGATTTAATGGTATAGTTGATCCAAATACAAGGTACTTTTTGGACCTATTAATAAAAGAAAACACTACCCTTAACATGTTAAAGTTAGCTTTTTGATATCTGTTCAGTCCTTTTGAATGGCACCACATAACAACATAACATTCTTTACATGTGTCACATGCGCTGAATTATAAAAATTATAATGGGAGTATAGTAAAGGGTTCTATAATATACAGGGTGTCTGGTATAAGGTGCACCAAAAATCTGGAGTGAGTAGGTTGGGTTAAGATAAGGAAAAAATCGTATTAGGGGTATATTTACACTCATTTAGGTGGGAGGGGAAATTTTTTAAAAAATTTAATTAAAACAGAAAAAAAATTATTTAAAAACGACGGCCATGTTATAACTTTTTTGAAAACCAGATACCTTTTCTTTAATTTTCATTTTAAATAAACTTGTGTTGGTGAAAAGTTTTTGAAAAATAAATTAAATAAATACATAGTTTAAAAAAAAAAAAAAAAAAATAAATAAATAAATTGATTTTTTTTTCAAAATTTTACGTTATTAAGTACTAATTTTGTCTTCAAAATTCAATGCTCTTATTAGTTTTAAGTCAAAAACAGAAAACCCGATGCTAAAATGTCTTTTGGTTTTTGAGAAAATTAAAAAATTACGGGAGAGACAATTTTCTAAATGAATTGACTTAATACAGAAAAAAAATTATTAAAAAACAACGGTAATGGTAACAACACCATACTGTACTTTTTTGTAAATTTAGAAATTTATTTTTATACTTTTTAAATTAAGTTGTTAAAATGAAGCAGTTTTTCAAAAAATTATTTTAAAACTTAAATTTCTGAAAAAAAAAAAAAAATAAAAAATTGTGTTCAAACTAACTTTCTTTAAAATTTTACGTTATAAGGTAGTATTTCTGTTTTCAATATTTAATGCTCCCATCTATTTTTAGTCAAACACTAAAAACCAGATGTCAAAATGAATTCTAGTTTTTGAGAAAATTGAAAATAGCAAAAGTAATTTTTCTTAAATTCGACTTCTATCCGTTATTTTGTTGTTCCAAAGATCCTATTTCTACTAATTAAGTAGTAAATTAGGCTTCGTTATTTTCAATTTACTCAAAAGTAAAAGACATTTTAGAATTCGGTTTTCTGTTTTTGACTTAAAAAAAAATAAGAGCATTGAATTTTGAAAACAAAATTCGAACTTAATCACGAAATATTTTGAAAAAAAGTTAGTTAAAAAATAAAATTTTTTTTTTCAAAATTTCGAGTTTTAAAATTAATTTTTCAGAAACTATTTATTAACACAACTTAATTTAAAATGAAAATTAAAGAAAAGATTTCTGGATTTCCAAAAAGTTACAGCATTGCATTGTAAGTTTTACCGTTGTTTTTAAATATTTTTTTTTCTGTTTTAAGTATTTTTTTGAAAATTGCCCCTCCCGCCTAAACAGTGGAAATAGGCCCCCCTCCTCCTGTCTTAACCCAACCTACTCGCTCTAGCTTTTTGGTGCACCTTATACCGAACACCCTTTATCTTTAAATGTGTGTTAAAAAGTTATTTGTTCCTTAATCATATAATTTGGCGAGTTAAAGCTATCTACTCGCTCATGTCAAAAGCTATAACAAATTTTTAATAAAAAAAAAAAACAACAGATTACGGGTGTGGATGTTTAAGTTCCATTTGGCCGTTGTTTGTCTTTATCTATAGGGGGTTGAGTAAAACTTGTATATTTTTATTATTGTTATTAAAACTTTATTGAAAACATAAATAAATTATATTAACAATAATTAAATAAATATAGCGCTAGCTACCAGGGCTTTTCACTATGTATATTTTTAAGACGGTGATATTCTCACCATTGAGCAAATATTAGCACACAGACATTGATTTATTTATTGATCAGAATACGTATCTGGATCTGAATGAAGTAGGTACACAAATATTATTCATTTGTTTTTATGTGAGATAAAAAAAAACATGTAGCTGAAAGAACATTAACCAGTCGTATTTGTTAATGTTATCTAAATTTAGACAGTCGTCTAAATTTTACAAAAATTTTTAATTTTTGTTTAAAAGCTATCTAAGTTAGTCAAACAATTTGGCTGTCTAAGCCTTGACACTTTATTTAATTAAATAATTCATAATATTGAATCTTAACAGCTTAAACACGTAGTTAGTATAGGAATCCAATTCAAAAATTCTTGTTGTTTGTTGAAAAAACAGTACAATAAATAAATAAAAGGTAGCTTTTATTAAGAAAATTTTTTAAACTTTTTAAAATTTTTCAAAACTTTTTATTTTATTATTCGCAGAATTTTGTTAAAAAGAATTTTGAAAAACAGATTTTTTTTTTCTTTATTCGCAGAATCTTGTTAAAAAGAATTTTGAAAAGAAAAAATTTGAAAGCAAAATTTTGCAAAATTTTATAAGCAGAATTTTGACCCAGACAACTCTCGTAACGTAGATATAATATTCAGTGTATATCAGAAAACTCCGTTTAAATATTCTGACTGAAAAGATAAATTTTAACAGCTTGTGCATGCATATTAGGGTGTCCGTTGTTTGGATCAGACACCCCCTGTATAAAAAGTTTATGCACTATAGTAAATTTGTGGACCAAAAAAAATTGGCCAAGCTCATTAATCCGTGCCTCCAAAGCCATAGTCATCCCATACAAAGGACCATGGGCATTTTGGGCCCATTTTTCAACCTTGCTCAACAGTGATAAAACTTATGTCATATGAAAGCTTACGGAGGGTACTTTACTTTTTTTATATGGCGGCTTAATTAAAATCGAGCTCGAAAATTGTGTTTTTACGCATTTTTAAAAAAAAAGTATATAAAATGGAAAAAATTTATAAAAAAAATGACGACACTTACTTTTTTACCATTTTTGAAAGTCTGTTCTTTCATTCCTTTTTAAAATCAACTTATTTCTGTTTATAGTTTTCGAACTTTCCAACTTAAAAATGTTGGAAAACAAAAATTTTAATATTGATCTTTTTCACCATTTTAAACACTAGGTTCTAAATTGGCATTTATATTAACAACTTCTTAGAATTTTGTTTTTTAAATTGTTAAAAAATTAGTGTCTAATTTTTCGTTTTTTAGCATTTTTTAGATGACATAATTTTTTTTTTTTAAACTATATAAAGAAAAAATTTGTTTAAAAAAAGGAATGAAAGAACAAATTTCTGGCTTTCAAAAATGGTAAAAAACTATAAAAAATTTTTATTTTAAATACTTTTTTTCTATAAATTTCGCAAAATCACCATTTAAATGCTTGATTTCATTAAAACTACTTTCATTTGACATACGTTTTATCACTGTTGAGCTAGCAATGTTAACTGGCTGAACAGAATAGAATGACGGAACTGAAGACCCAGACGGAACTGGAAGAGCTGTCAAAAAGTGTCGTACGTTATTTTTTTTACCTGCCCACAATGCAGCTGTACAGCTTTGAAAGTATTTTGAAGAAAAACAAAAGAATATTCTTGTGTACAAGCTCAGAATTCACATTTTTTGTTTCCAATAATTTTCCTTTTAATAAATATTTTTTTTCCCGATACAAATAACCACAATATTTTTTTCCGATCCAAAAAGTTGTTTTTTTTCTTCATACAAATTGAAACGTCAAAAGTGCCGTACGTGAAAAGTTAAAAGTTGGTGAACTCTTCCGTCTGCGTCTGCAGTTCCGTATGCGTCTACGTTCCGTTGTGTTCGCAACATTGAATTTGCGTGTATTCAATATTTTGACAGCTATTCCGGCTCCGTCTCCGTTTCCGTCTGCGTCACCATTCTGTTCAGCCAGTAAAAGTGGGCCCAAAGTCCATACAAAAGTGCCCATGGTCCTTTTTACTGAATTTCTGAACTTTTTACGTATTTTTTTTTCCTCTCGATATTCAGATATTCTTAATTAATATCTTGTTATTTTTTTTAAATATGAACATCCCTTTAAAAAAAACATCATTCACAGTTTATGGAAGAAAAAAAAACTATAAAAAATATTAAATTTTTTTTCATGTAAGAAGCACAGGTTGATGACAGAATTTGTTTGTAAACATATTTTTTGTGCGGCATAAACTTTTGATTTAGGGGTTGTCTGATCAAACAAATTAGTTTGGAAAATAACGGACACCCTAGTGTATATAATAGTAGCTAGTTAGTTCAGAAATTTACTAAAAATTCAAAACTTCAAAAATTTGTATTCTTTGTTAATTTTGAAGAAAGTATTGAAACATTTTGTTTGTAATGACGAAGAACATGTAAAGACAAAATTTTAACATCGAAGATAGTTTTTAAAATTAATATTGTGCATTACTCCACAAAAAAATATAGGAAACTATTATTTATTAGGGGCCACCCAAAATTGTTGATCCTTTCTAACTAACAGTCAATACCTAGGACTTACATAGTTTTTTACTCGGTTTTATTCAAATATTAAAATTTTCTTAAATATAATTTTTTCTTTGTATTTTTTTAAAAATATTATTTTTATTAAAAAAAAATTTAAGTATTTTTAAGAAAACAAATTGGGATTTCATAACAAATAAGAAAAAAATATCAATGAAAGAGAAAACACAAAAAAAAACACAGATTACACTCAATAAATCTATAAATATTTAGAATATTAAATTCATAATCCCAAAAGTAACCTAATTATTTAAATTGCATGATAAAAAGAAATAGTATTTTATTTTTTGTTAGAAAATTCAAACAGAAGATATACATTTTTAAAGAAAAACATTAGAAATTTACTTTCAAAATTTACTTACAATTTTATACTCTGGTAACCAATAATAAGTATCCACTATAATAATAATCCATTCGATGTCTTAAAATCTAATTTATTTAAATTTTTATTTAAAATTTAACTATTTCACTATTCACAAAATTTATTTATCTATTTTTTTTCTATTTTTAATTAAATAATTATTATTTTATATAACTTTTATCCATACAATTATAAAAACACAACGATTTTACTATGAATTAATATTTATAATCTTTTTTCAATTTTTTTCACTATATAGATATTTTAAAATATTTTAACTAGATTTAATTTTGTTTCATATATTTTGATTATATTTTTTAACAAGCTGAAAATCACGGTTTTATTTTTTAATTTTTAACAAGCGGAAGATCGTAAAAGCAGCGAACAAACTTTAAAGATTTTTTTTTTTTTAATTTAATAATGCATATTTAACACTTAATCACTATAAGTTTTATTCTTTTTTTAATTTAAAACACTACTTATTTTAACGGAAAAAATATAAATTTTTTGTTACATAAATATTTAATTCTATATTAATTTTTACACAGATCAACAACACTTATATGGGAGCAAAAAACATTAGAATTTAATTTACACTTATTTCTCACGTCAATATTATTCCGAAAGTGAAAAATACAGAAGCAGCAGTATAAAGAAGGATACCTAAGTTTTTTTTTTTTAATTTAATTTTATTTTTTTTTTCTGTGTGGAAATCTTATTTACACGACAGGCAAACACAATTCGCGCATGATGAATAATATCCTTTTTTATGATTTGGTTGCTGTTAAAAGGAAGGTGGCACTGTAACTAACCACACTGCTATTAAAGAATGACGAGATAGTGCAGAAGCCACTGTTGCTATTTCCACACCCACTATTGCTGAGCCAGCCTGCATCCTCAGTTATCCTTTTCGAACTACCACCACTAAAACATAGTTCTCGTAGTCCACCGTCACTACGGTGTTGATGCATTTTTATTATCCTCCTCTAGGTCTTGGTTTGGGTGGTTTGGGAGTTGTTGGTTTTAATAACGCGATACAGGTAGAGGCTACGAGTGTCCTGAATAAAAATGTACATCTGAGCTCGAGCGACGTTGTTGACGGCCACTGTGGCAGCGAGAGCTTGAGGGAGGGCAAAGAAGTCACAAGGAAAGAGAAATAAAAAAATAGGAAGCAAGATGAAATCCTTTTTTTTAAATATTAATTCGTTTTCCGGGGTGATTGAGCTTTACATACACTGACACAAAGCAAGCTGGCAGGACTATATGGCAAGTGAAAATAATTCTTGGTCTAGTATCTTTGCGTGATGGGCTTCACATTTGAGGGCAGATTTATTGAGGTAAAATAAAATTTGAGAAAACGAAACGAGCACTTCCGGGCTTGTACCGTTGCTGCGATGAGGTTGAGAACTTAACTGTAATATTTAACACAGAATAAGAGAGAAAATAAATTCTCATTTCGCGAAACAAGTTATGGCCGACTCGACTTTAGCTAATGTTTCCAGATACACAGAGACAGTTTTTAATTATTCAGGGAGCAGAAATTTATGAGCTATGCGGATTGTTGCGCGCCGCGTCCAACTACCGCATTGACCCCACTTTGCTGCTCATGGCACCACCACGATATCGTGTCACTTTATGACCCAAAAACGAATATAATCGCGACAATTCTATGCTATACCAACCGACGACGACGACGACAACGAGGCTGTCGGAACAATTTGCCGTGGAACTCTTGTGACCGATTTAGCCATTGGATACATATGAATATTGCATGTACACCAACATTTTTGTGGAATGAGCGAAATCCTTTTACTTTTCCGTTTACCGTTTTCTTTTACTGATGCAAACCAATTTTTCAGGGAATTTCAACTTTAAACTTTTCAAACTGGCTTACACTTTTCTCGCTGGCTGATGAGTGAAAAAGAAAGGGACTTTGCTCAGCCAAAACTCACTTTGAGAAAATTCAAAAACTCGCACTTATAATCTCACTAGAAAAAGGGGAAAACTTGCAGCTGGAAGTGGGAAGATTTTTATGTTTGTTCACTTATTTGCCACCATCACTGTTTGGGAATTTTCCTCTTTGAATTAGCAACAATTATTTTTTACATTTTATTTTTATTATTTTAATATTTTTTTCATGAAAAGTAAATATTTTTTTTATTGGATTTTATTTTTCTGTTATGGATTTTTTTTTTATATATGTACACTTAATATGTATGTGTTTATTTGATGTGTGTGTATACTGTTGGTTATATGTATTGATTTCGAAAACTGTGCGAACCTACGGGGACCTCAGCTCATCTGAAAAGTTAGTCGGCTACTGAATTCTACATTGGGCAGGAGCAGGATTGACGTAATCCTTTTTCTAGGTAAAACAAGAGAAATTCCCAGTTTTTCTCCTTAGATGAGATGAAAGGAGTATATTTGATAGCAGCGCAATCTGTTGGGAAAATAAAGAGTTGAAACGGTTTTCTGGGGTGAGATGGGGAATTCGCTCTGCGCAGAAACGTTTTCTACTCAAGGGAAGAATATTTTTGTGGTGCTTGATGAAAAATAGTGGGAATTCAGGATTTTTGTTTAGGGATTTTTTCATTTTACAGATTTCCTTCGTTTTCTTTTTGGAAAAAAACAAAAAATAGAAATAACGTTTGTGCTACATTTGTCTTTAGCAGCTTTTGCCTATTGTGTGTGTTTTAACCTCATATTGGAGTTGAAAAGAAGCCCAATCTTATTTCTCCCACTTGAAGCAATACTCATGGACTATGATGTTTGTGTAATTGTAAAATGTAAGGGTTTATTAAGAAAATTGCAGTTTTGGAGATTTCATTCAGCTGGCCTTATTTTTCATGTAAATTTTGTTTTTATTGATGATGAGACCGTATTAATATTAGTATTTAGAACAATTTTGATTAAAATCGTAGGAGTCGTTTTCGAGAAAATTTATATTTTCTGTAACGGTTTTTTAACATTTATGTATGGAAGGTACCGTTAATTTTGACTAATCCAAAATTTTTGTTCAAAATATTTTAGATAATGTTAAAAAATTGCTTGGTACCTCGTTAAAATCAACTCAGTCATTTTCAAAATATTTGGTTTTCAAAAAACAACTTTTTTAAAAAATCCAAAAAAAAGTTTTTTGAAAATTTTTGGTATACAATACTATTTAAATTTTTCAGAAGATTCTCCACAAAAAAATGATCAAAATCAGGGAATTCCTTATCGAGAAAAACAAAATTTAAAAAAAAAAATGGTTCTATGGGAGGTACCATTTAAAACCATTTTTTGGAAATTTAATTTTCAGAAAAGGGTAGCATACATATATCTAATAAAATTTACTGATTTTTTTTTTTAGAAAAATCTGTCGAGCCATTTTTGAGAAAAATAAGATTTTCCAAAAATGTTAAAAAAAAAATCATATGGTACCGTTATTTTTGGTCCTAAAAACAAAATGAAAAAAATGTGTCGGGGGAATGTCCCAAAAACACTTTATATCAAGTTTAATTAAAATCGGCCCATGGGTTTAGGCTGTAGGTGGGTCCACAGACAGACAGACGGACGGAATTGCGAGACCCACTATTTTCGTCTTCCCTTTGATGGTAATGTGTAGTTTGACCGAAATCTCGAGTTCGAGATACATATGCACATATGTAAAAATCCACATAAACGTCAATATCAAAACAAAATATTCAGTTATTACACAAAATTAGCAGACTTTGCATAAAAATACTTTTTCTGAAAATATTGAAATAATCTAGTTTTGCTCTAGTGGAAGGTCAGATGGTATTGACAAATTTTCAGTGTTCTTACTTCAAAATTCAGTTTTTTTTTTTTTGTAATTTTGTAAATTTAAAAGAAAAATTGTTTTGATAATGCAGTGCACATTTTTTTATTTTATCGAAATAATTTTTCTTTTAAATTTACAGAATTTTAAAACACTAAATTTTGGGAATCGAATATTTACACAGACAGAATTAAGACCACAACCCGCTTTTTATGCAGTTTAGTTTTAACATTTTTGCGTTTAAATATATCTGGACCTTGAACTTTTGACAACCCTGCAAGAGTTACTTAAATAGATTCAAAGATTCACAAGGTTTTAACAAATTAAAACATAGTAATAGAGTATTGTACTATAAACCAGGGATAAGTAGTTGAGAGGTCACTGTCGCGTATACGTACTTTTTTTTTTTTTTTTTTTTTTAATTTTGAACCTTTTTCTTTGATTTTTCAAAAGTGTTACAATCTTTTTTCTCGTATCTCATAGGCTTCAAATACTCGACTTAATTGGTGTTACTTTCTCTTAAACTCCTTGCATTGTCAAACACTATTTTGTCTATGTTTACAGTCCATAAATTAAACCCATAGTTAGCTATATTAATGAAAAAGTGTTTTGAATGGAATTGAGCGATCACTTTACTTTAGAACCTTTGTTGGAGTACCAAATAAAATAATAAAAAACATAATGTAGAAATACAAAATTGTCTAAAGCCACCATATTACATTATCTTTCGTAAAGTAGGAAAATAAAAAAATTTTAGTCGTATGCCACTTTGTGAAAAGTTACACATTATTTAGAAAACAAAAAGCTTATTTTAAGGTCTCAGGACAAAAAAACGTAGGTAAGAAGATGTGCTTTGCGTAGCCTTGGTCTAGTTTACTCAACTAACTCGAGATTGTTTTTCTTTGAATTCAAATCACAAGGCCCTATAAACAAGTCGTTAATACTTTTACAAAACTCGTCTCAAAGACTATTGTGTTTTTCTTTTTTTGGAGCTGAAAAAAAAATACCTTTTTAATGCTTAACCTCAACTTTTCATTTTCAACCAGACCACACCACATCACCACACCGTCACCGCAATTCACATTACCTTTCCATATACTATAATAAAACAAAAACCTCAAGTCATTAAAATTCGATTGTGATGCCTTTCTACACTTACCTACCAAACCAAACAAACCCCCCGTATAGCTCACCTCAACCCAAAACATTTATGTCAAATGTTTTCAACTTTTCACTCTGAAACCCAATCAAATAAATCAACTAACCCTCACATTCACCCCCTGTCGGGTTCGTCGTCCTAAAGCCTAATATCCATTATTAGCAGTACTACGAAGGACTAGGGCTTTAAAACCCAAATAAAAGCAATCATCATCGCGGCAACACAAATATAAATTATAGATTTCACACATACAACCCACACAAAGTACAGAGAGCGTGGTGAGCGCGGTATGAAAACATAAACACAGTCCTTACAACCGCATAGGGAAGACGCGGTATCGTTAAAACATATGATTAAAATTTAAAAATCCTTTACTCTGTAAAAGTAGGCTAAACAAGTATGTAAGTAGGTATAAGGTATACAACTTTTATTTTAGTGATATTATAGAGCGCATGACTGGACCAGTTTTCCGGTAAAGCGAACAGCTTTGAAACCCCGGAAAAAATGTGGGATATTTTAACAGAATCCTAAAAGAATGAGATAAATGCTGTAAAGATTATTTTTTCTCCGCTATTTTAAGAAAACTGTAAATAAACATGAAAATTACCCTCCTGTTAGAGAAGGACATTTTGGTAACATGCCTTTAATTGAAGTCAAATTCGGGTTATTGGGTATTTCTTATCTCCCATGTTGTGTGTGATTCCTGTTAAAATTTTTGTACGCATAGAAATTTTATCTTTGCCATAATAGAAACCACCTTTCCCTTTCTGTTTGTCAGTTTTATACTGACGGAATTTTAAGTACACGTTAATATAGGATTGTGCGGGGATATAATTCTCCAGGTCTTTGAGATTGAAATCATGAACCTAAACTGGAAGGTGGCAGCAATTCAAAGCTTTATTTTGTTGTTTTTGTCAAAGGAGAGGGAGAGGCTTTCATTTTTCCTTTGACCACACTTAAAAAAAATGGTAAAATGCTAATTAAAGGAATTTAATTGTGTAAAGTAGAAATTAGATTAGAGTGGGTAAAATCTAATTAGATGTTGTTAAAATGTGTTGTTGTAATATTTATGTATGTTTTTTTTTTTTAAATTATTATTATTGCATTAGGGAAGGCAACACTTAGTGGAAATATTATTATTTCTTATGAAAATCTTTAAATTTGATTTTTATTTAAATGAGTAATTTGTCTTTGCAGAGGAAGCGGAATATGCATTCCAAATAAAAAAAAAAGCAATTGATGCTTTTGATTTTTAAGCATGTAGTTTTTTTTAAAGCACAATAAAAATACTGAAAACCCATTTACCTCTGGAAAATTAGGTACAAAAAGCCAAACTTAAAATAAAGGCAAATTTATATTTTTTTTATTTTATTGCTCTTTTCAGTTTGCAGTTGTTGTTTTTGAAGAAACTGAATTAAATTTTTTTAAAAACTAAATTTATAATGTTTTCTTTTTCCAAAATTTTTTGTAACATACTAGGAAAATTTCGTTCAGAATTGCTGTTATTAATTTTTAGTCGAACATAAAAAACTAGTCGGTTGTAGATCTTTTAGTATTTGAGAAAAGTGAAAATTATGAACACTACTACTTTCTTAGAAAGTTATTTCTAAAAGACCTTTACCTCCCTCCTAACGTAAGCTTGGTTTTCAAAATATTCACGAAAAACTACAGAAGGTTGCCCTAAACTTCCTCTCTAGGCTGAAACTAGCGTTTTTGAGACTTTTAGTATGTTGGACCTGATTGTCAACCTTCCTTTTACAAAAAATAAGCAAGACTACTTGGGTTGTTGCATTTATATTATGATTTTGATACGTCTTGTACATAAAAACAAAACACTAGTTTTGATCTATCAAATTTTGTAACATTCGGGATTTTTGGTTTTATATTCTTCCTTAAAGTCTGGAGCTTAAAATATCTTATCACAAAATCTCCTTTCCTTAACACTAACCCCTAGTTGGCCATCATTTTAAATAGATAAAATGATAGATAAACCCTGTATAGATTAAGCAAAAATAAGTTCATTAAAATCGGTTTTTGTGATGAATTTTATGAGCTTATATTCCAATATGTATTGTGCAGAGTGTGTTTGAACATCTAGTGTTCTATAGTTTTTAAGCTCATGTGATAGTTTCTATTTAATGTGTTTAGCTTTGTCCTTGCTCCGTATTCTTCGAAGTGATTTTGCAATATAAATGCGTTTCAGGTTTTCTTGGCTTAAAATTCAAATAAAAAGAAAAAAACACAAGTTGAGCGCTCTGTCTTTTTGTCCGAGCTAAAAAATACAGCTCAGTGCCTTAACATGTTTTTCTTTTAAATAGAACAGTGCCGCTCACCTTAGCCGCTCGGATTTGCAAATAAACTGTAGGTCCCCTCAATTCCTGTAAACAGACACACGGAAATAGTTGATAGTTGTAATCACTAGGCCCTAGTTCTTCATGAGCTGTGCTACCAAATTATTATTATTATAAATTGTTAGCTCACTTTTAAAATTAAACTTAAAAAAAAAGAGAATTTTTAAAATCGGATCCTGGTTTCCAAGATAAGTCCAAAGTTACAACCTTCTGCGGCTTGTTGAGACCAAATTTCATAAGTATTACTCTGATATTAGGTACAAATCCTAATTTCCTGAAATTTTGAGCATACTTAGAAGCACAGATACTCTTTACTAGATTTTACTTCGTATGTTCCGCTTCTCACAAATTATTTAAGTTTCAGATTTTTTTTGGTATTTTGAAGAATTTATTTTTTTTTTGAAGAATTTTGAAGAATTTGTAGTGAAGGAACCATCTTTCAGAAAAAAAAAATATAGCTTTTAATTTCTGTTTAATTTAATATTTTGTTTCCCCTGAGCTTAAACGATAGCGCGTCTATACTTTCTCGAAATCAATAGAGTATACGATAATTACAAATTTGAAATTTCTTAATTATAATTAATATGTAAAATATTATTCTTCAGTTTTTTAATTACTCCTTACAAAATAATTCTTAAAAAAAAAAATAAAAATACAAAAATTAAATAAATTTAAATATTAATTCTTTATTTTGCAGTCTGAAAGAAATTAAAAGGAAAAAATAATTTAAAATCGCAAAACATATAAATTAAATTTAAATTAAAAACTTACTAGTCGCACTTTCATCCCATCCAACTTGTACGCCATTTAACTTATTTTGCTCTTTAAGCCAATCATACAAGGGTTCGTAGTACTCCATGATGGCTTTGCCATTTAATTTTCTCTCCTTTGTTACCAATTCCATTGCATCTCGCCAATGTTTTGTCGAACCCAATTTCATGAGGTCTCTGGATAATGAATTTTATTAGACGTTGTTTTAATTTCTTATTTTTAACTATTTTAACAACTTACTTTAAAAGCTTTCCAGCCTCTTCCTGCGCATAATAGTCGCAATTGTGTAGAGGATAATTAGGATCACCAGGAATGTACTGTTTGGAAGCAATGCAAAGTCCTTTATAAATTTGATAGCCAAGAATCTCGGAGATAATTTTTCTATAAAAAAAAATAAATACTTAAAGAAAATCTCATATTCATCATTATTATACTTACACTGTATTTTGCTTTATGGGATTTAAACCCTTGTACAAATAGTAACTAGGATCGAAGTGGTCTTCATTGCGTTCCATGGGTGGTGCAAGACCAGCATATTTAGTCTGAATCTTCCAATAACCACAATTTAAGTTGTCCGGGCTAATACGTGATTCTATCGAATCCACAATAAATTTTTCATTTGTAAAGTGCATTGGAACGGATATAAGAGTGTGGATACCCTGTCAAAAATATAAAATAATTCACACAATCAAACAAAAGAATTTTATGACCCACAGTAAGAGAAATTGACTTACCAATCGAAATAGTCGATTCATTGTTAGCTCACTGTCTAATGTATAATTTTTAATTAATCTAATTCTGTCAAGATGTCTTGGACTTCCTGCTGACACAATTGCAGATTCTCCAATAGCACTTCCAAATCCTGGACAAGCTTCTCGATCAAGACCTATAGGCAAATGAGCTTTGTATAAATTATATTGCAGCTCACTCATGTGACCGTGCATTTGAAGGAATTTTTTGAAATCAACTTTCGGACAGTATCGAAGGCCAACTTCAGGTGGGAAATAAAAAACAACAGCTTTACAATCGTCTCCGGCATCTTCATCGGACATCTTTCGAGCATATGTATCCCAGAAATGTCTAACGAAAAAAAAAAAAAATAGAAAATTATACAGGGTGGTTCGCATAAGGTTTAAAAAAAAAGCTAGAGCGTGTTGGATGGGTGGGGAGGGGCAATTTTCTAAAAAATTGACTTGGAATGGAAAAAAAAGTCCCAATGGAGGTAATTTAAGTGCTTACTTATTCCTGTTGGTATTTTCTGTAAAACTGTCCCTGAAATATTTTTTTTTTTCTAACTTACGCAGGAAAATTATTCAGTCCCAGTGACTCAAAGAAATGTGATGCCAATTCATTGATCTTCTTTGCGGTAAAAACTTCTTCGTCCATCTTATGCTTAATGTCGGGCAGTTTTCTATCCGGAAATGGCGGATTAAATATGCTCTTAGCCTTCCACGCATGTTGCAGCACTTGTTCCATAAGATTATGTGGAATCGGGCTATCATCAGCCATAATATTCTGACCATATTTCGTGCGCAGAACATTCCTTATAAACGCATGCATTTCCTTATAGAGTGGCATTATGTCCCATATTGCATCTTCGAGCTCTTTCAATAGATCATCTTCCTCATAGTAGAGATACCACGTCTTTGAAGGCGAAACATGTCCTGGTGAGCGAGAGAATTAAAAATCATTTTGATATATCATTTCAATCACCATCATTACCATTGTATGCAGCAGCTTTTCGAAAGAAGTGCACAAACTCATTAAACCTCTCTCTGGCCTGACCTCCAATTTCATCACGCCAATTTGTCCAATAGTAATTCAATTCATCAAGAATTCGTGACTTCGAGATGATATCATGGATTTGTGGCATGTAAGCAATTTGATTACAAACATTTAGCCCAGTACGATAGTGACAGACATTTTTTGTCGTCGCCAATCCCAACATTGATCTGATAACGTGCATTGATTTCTCATAATCATCATGCTCAAGACCGTTCAGCTGAAGTTTGCCAAGAATCTTAACTTGTCTACGAAGGGTCTCATTCTTGATTTCTGCCAAAGGAATTATGCTCAGATTGAATGCCAGTTGGTTGGAAAAGGCTCGGTAGCTATTTTGTAAATCGTTACTTTGTGGCGTAGGTAGATTCAAGTGAAACTTTTTTGCTGAATTAAGGAAAACACTTCGGAGCTTAGAATAATAATCGTTCATGTAATGATTGGCATTTGCAATTAATTTTGAGGCCTTAGCCTCATAGTCAATTATTGTTGGATCAGCTGCAGTTGTTGTAATTGGTGAAGTAGAGTTCTGAATTTGGGCTTGAGCATTAGAAGTCCAAAGGAGAATGGAAACTATCAATGAAGCTTGCCTCATCTGAAATGAAACAAAAAAAATTAAACTAAGGAGGTTGGTGTCGCAGATCTTAAGTTAGAGTTAGGAATATTTTTCAATTTACAAAGACCTTTTTTTGGTACCTTGCCTTCTTTATACTTTATAAAAATGGAATACATATTTTGGACAATTGGAGGCATGAAAAGGGAGATTCGAATTAGGTATCAAATGAAAGGTTATATTGAGTTTCTTATTGTTATGTGAATGAAATAATGTAAAAATAATTCATGGGAAAGTCGAGAAATTTGAGCTTGAAGTTGCCGATTGCAAAACAAAGATTTGAAAACTTTGAGCCAAGACCATCAGAAACTCTTTTATCGCCAAAATTTTCGCCTGGAACACGCTACAAAGGTTAGGAAGACGGAATTAGACATAAATTTAGTCTGTGTGAGTACACGCCTGCACCAACCCCATCATCAGTTTTTGAACCATCCTCAGTGTAAAAATGGATCGATTCGTCTTCCAGGAATGTCAAGTCCTCCCAACCTGGAAGGGATTATAACTTGGAAATTTTGTATCGAACTGTTATTGTGAAATGGTGTAGTCTGTGTTACTTGTTATTGATCCGAATGAATTCAGAATAGTCGAGTGGCCAATACCATTGTTGGTCCATTGTGAGGAAGCTTTATAGCGAATGGCTGTGCTTGCAACCGCTTGTTTGCCAAAAATATCGAGAGGTGTTAGATGAAACAGAATGTCAATTGCAGTCGCAGCGGAGGGAGTCGTGCGAAGTTCGCCACCCATACACTTGCAGGCTGAACGCTGGACCTTGTTTAGTTTTCGCTGTTCGTCCACCATACTCTCACATCCAATGTTAGAATCGGTCTGATTATCGAAGTATATAGCCAATGGGTAATACGGGGTTGTAAGTCCAATTTATTTCCAACGTCCTTTTTGCATGAGAAGAGTGCTACTGTGGCCTTTTTGACCCTTTCGTTTAAATTAGGTTTCCAGCTTAACTTCTTACCTAAAATAAGACCCAAGTATTTCGCTTCATCTGAAAAAGTTAGTGGTACACCTTTGATAGAAGGAGGATTTAAATGAGGAATTTTGTATATTCTAGAAAAGAGTAAAAGATCGGTTTTATTGGGGTTGACCCCCAGTCTACACCGATCTGCCAGGTTTATCTGCGGATTGTAAGAGTTCTTCCAACGTATTAAGATCCTTTCCCGATACATCTATAGCAAAGTCATCCGCATAGGCAATCGCCATGTAGCTCTCCGCTTCTAGGCAGGTCAGCAGCTCAAAGCTCAATCACTGCCTGAACGGAATTGTGAGGGAGATGGAACTGGAGTTGCAGCCGCAGTCGGAAGAAATCACCAACTTTTAACTTTTCACGTACGACACTTTTGACGTTTCAAATTGTATGATTAAAAAAAAAACAACTTTTTGGGTCGGAGAATATTATCGTGGTTATTTGTATTGCGAAAAAAATTATTTATTAAAAGGAAAAGTATTGGAAACAAAAAATGTGAATTCGGAGCTTGCACACAAGAATATTGTTTTATTTTTCTTCAAAATACTTTCAAAGCTGTACAGCTGCATTGTGGGCACATAAAACGTACGACACATTTTGACAGCTCTTCCAGTTCCATCTGCGACTCCAGTTCCAGCATTCTATTTTGTTCAGGCAGTCACTACGAAATTCCAAAGAAGATGAGAAAAAACACTGCCCCGGTGGCGGCGTACCTTTACTGACACATCTTCTAGCAGAAAAGCCACCCAGCCTTGAATTAATAATCTTGCTTCGATTAATCAAATGAAGAATGATGGCACAGAAAATTTAGGGGAATTTGATTTCCTACAAGACCTTTTACAAAATTTTATAGCGATTATTTTTGTGGCCCCTATCTACTGGTAGTTTAAAAAAATACAAAAAAAATTACTTTTTACAAACTTTTAGTAAATCTTAAGAGTAAAATTTAATAGATATTTGTTTTCCAAATTTGACGTAGTTTTTTATTCAAATATTTAAATTTTCCTAAATTTTGTTGTTTTTTGTTTTTATTTTTTTTAATAATTTTGAATGTTTTTTTTGTTGGTAGAAAAATGTCAAGATTTTTTTTAAATAGTAAATTTAGCTTTAAAAACAAAAAGGAAAAATGCTGACTTAATATTACTTGTTTTTATGAAAAAAAATAATACCGAAATGAAAACCTAAAAACAAATGGGTTTTATAATAAATTGCGGGAAAACCGTTACCCGCATAGAAAAAAAATTGTAAAGTGGGTAAGAAGTCCTAATTGCTCTTGTGTAAATACAAAAAAATATTTAAAAATTTGTTGCAGTTTGGCAAAGTTGAGTCAAAGTCAAATCGAAAAGGAAACAGAAACGAAAAAAATTACCTCAAAGGTTTTTCGACTTAAAATTACCTCATGGTTTCCGTCTGTATCGTTGGCCGCGGGAGACCCCGTATAAAAAGAAAACACTCCTACGATTTTTCAATTTTTTATCTCATAAATTAGGATTTTTTACAGAAGTGAGACGCTGTGCCTACATCGTCTTGTCTCACATGAGACTACCTTTAATTAAATTTTTTTGTTTGTTGGTGGCTCCCATAGCTCACTTAAAGCATTCAAAATCAGATGAATACGGTTGCTTACAATAATATTTAGACTTGAAGCCCACAGTGTGATCGTACATAAGAGCAAGTTCTTGCAACCAAGTCGTGCATTTTATTTCACAAGAATCACTGGGTGTAAAGTTACTTCATTCAAATCCCTCAACTATAGAAAAAAAACTCATTTATGTTTCGATATCTAGATTGCAAATATATGTTTCGATAAACAAAACTTCATTGATTTCATATTCGTGTAAAAGATTATGGTAAGTGATGTGGGTGTGTGCCTGTGTTCTATACTACGAGCTTTCTGCTCTCAGCATTGACTCTTATAAACACTTAAGTGTACATTTATACCAACTTAAAAAATACATCAATTTTCTATATGTTGTACATACATGAGCGTGACACTTAAGTCTTCGAACGAGCACTGATGATAAGAAAAAATATTTTTTTTATTTCGATTATAACTTAAAAAAGTAAAAATAATAAAAAAAGGGAAATAAAAAATATTCACTTTTGTTTTTCTTTTTAAATGGGAAAAAAACAACACATAAATCCACTCCAATTCACCCCAATGACCCCGATTCCCAGGCCCAGGAGAACCATATAACGTAGGAGATCAGAACGCTTGCTTCTCCGTTGTTGTAGCTGCGCGCCCTTGCTATATCCAATGTTGCAATGTTTACAGTTACTACAATAACAAATCGATGGGAAAGTATTTGCGAATCATTTACGAGGAGGGATTTACCGGTTCTCCTGATGTTACTCTTTGCAATATTGAAAAAAGGATTCACTTGGGACAGGGACAAGGACAGGGATAAAAATGGCGGCGCGGCGGGAACGAAGCAAAGAATGGATGTTGTATGATTTACCAGATGATTGATTTATGTTTATATAATATGTAAATCCATTTAACGATGAAAAAAACATGAAGACTTTTCAGTGAGAGTATACCTACATATTACGGGATTATGTTAGCGAAGATATGAAGCTGCAAGTTTAAGCAAATGCCGGATTTGTGTATTGTTATACGATTTGAAGGATTTGGTTATGGATATGGGGAAGCTTTACATATATTAATTTGACGTACCGTTTTTTGTGTATGGTTATACACTTTAATTTGTGACGGTTTTTTTTTTTTTCTAATTCCTACAGAAGATTCGTTTTAATTATGACTTATACGCGGCAACTTGTCAATAGCGACTACATTAGTCAATTATTCAAAAATCAAGAGAAACACTTATCGGCGGCGTGCGGTGGCGTACTGTTCGGGCAGTGAACGAGTCAAAGATTTGTGATCTTCTTATCAGCAAACTGGCCTTAGAGTAGATTATGATGGCTAATGGATGAATATTATATGAAAACAGTCTGTGCAGCAAGTTTTTATTTTTTTCTTCTCGGAATTCAATATTTGCACAAATCACAGTTAATGAAAAGATTGAGTAAAAGAATATCAATGTAGGTAGCGCTTACGAAAATTTGAAATTCTGGACATTTGCTTGTAAATTGTTTGTTTTATCGATCAAACCTAAGTTTGACAGATGCACAAACGCATCATAGACCAACATTCTGATAGATGCAATTTCTAAAAAAAAAATGGCCAAAATTATATTTTTCTTTTTCATATAGTTAGTTTATAAGAAAAAGGTTCTCTTAACCTTTTAGCAAGCCAGCACCAACTGCAGAGGACGAGTAAAGAAAACATTGCCAAAAAGCCATCAGGAGTGCCGCCACTGAGGTGCTGGGTTTTACTAGGCGACCACAACGAAACCACTGGTACAATGAAGAATGCCAGCTGACGTATGCAGCCAATAACGAGGCGTATCAAACAATACTGCAAATTAAAACCCAGAACTGCTAAGAGAGAGTAGCCCGAGAGCTCTACGGGCAAAAACGAAGGGAGGAAAAAGAGAGAGCACGCGAAGCGGTAGAGCGAGAGGTCATGGCTAATGAGAATGAGAAGTGAAGCGGCGCGCGGCGGGGGAAGTTTGAAAGGCAATCTATCCAAAGCTACTAAGCCAGAACTGCAGAGACGAGAGTAGGAATATGCGGTAGAAGGCATACAGTAGGTGCTGAGGATCTGGAAACAACACTTTTCTAGACTGCGAAGGTAGCCAAAATTCCGACAGAACACTCCATTCAACCTGGACGATGATGGTCAAAATTTCCGTCCACCCGACCTAAATGAAGTGCGGATAGCCAAGCTCAAAGCGTACAAGCATGCTGGTGCAGATGGTCTGCCAGCCAGCCAAACTATTCAAAGCAGAGGGAGATGACTTGATAGGGAGTATACACTAGCTTATCTCCAAAATGTAGTCGGGGGAAAGTATGCCCGATAAATAGAACCTCGGTATAGTGTGCCTCATCCCCAAGAAAGGAGATTCTCTGAACTGTGCCAACTACAGAGGTATAAGTCTGCTCATTGTCGCATACAAAATCTTGTCATCTGTACTGTGTGATCGCCTTAAATTGTTTGTCAACTATCTGATCGGCCCCTATCGGTGTGGTGTTAGGCCCGGTAGATCAACCATCGATCAAATGTTCACACTCCGACAGATTTTGGAAAAAAAAACTCAGGAGTTTCAAATCGATACACACCACCTTATCGATTTCAAAGTCGCATATGATAGCGTAGGCAGAGACGAGCTATACAGAGCCATGGCGCATCTCGGAATCCCTGCCAAACTATCGTCTGCTTGTGCAGGATGACGATGGAGATATCTCGCTGCTCCTTTAAAGTCGGCAAGAACACCACCGAACCCTTTGATGTCGAGAAAGGTTTGAGGCAAGGCGACGCGTTATCATGCAACCTGTTTAACATCGTTCTTGAAAAGCAAAAAGCTAAAAATACAGCGGCTGAGATGGCTGGGACACGTGAAGCGTTGATGATTGAGGCCGTAGTTCATCCTGGACCGCGAGCGCCATTTAAAGTAAAGTATATAAGTTGCATACTTACATGCCATAAGATGAACAGCTTTGCAGAAATTCGCTTGATTGATGCTTTGACAGATAAAAATAAAACTTGATTGGGAGTCAGTAGAAAAAACCTTTGCCTGTGTGCAAGGGCTGGTATGACGAAAATCACTTCTTTGGGCTTCTCAACAATCTAGTATTAAAAACCTCGAAATGTTCTCCCCCCTAGAAGACAAAGTATATGAACATGTATGAGTATGATATGAGTTATGTATTTATTTAATCCAAATTTTGATATTTGTTACCAACATTACAATTTGAATTCGGAACCTTACTTGTGTTCCAAATTGTACTCAACAATTTTGGACGCGCAATAAAAAAGCCTTCATAACAAAATTCGATGTCATTCTATCGGCAGGCTTTCAGTAATCTTATTTGACATAAGTGCTTTGTCTAAAAAGGTAACGTTTTGATTTTTGTTGTTATTTTATTATTTTTTTATTTTTGTAATTTTAGCTATCCAACTTTTTAAATGAAACTTTATACCATCTAAGCGATGCCGCAGCCAAGTGTGAGTTAGAAATGAAAATTTTGTTTGGGGTTGGGGGTTGGAAAACTCGGTCATCGAGTGGGCAAAGCTTTCGCATGATACATTCCATTCACTCAATCGTCCAAGATATGGAGTGATATAGTACATAGTGATGTTGATGTGAACCTAATTTTCTGTCAAAAGTCGGTGGGACAGCAGCTGGAGATGATTATTAGTGGTCCTGACATTCCTGACAGATGATGATGTTAAGTGAATTGGACTGTTGGCAACCGAAGATGATAATAAGCTGGCAATGATGGATGGAACATGGCCAACGCCAACGGTATAAAACTTGTTGACATGGGGATGGATAATTGGTATGCCATGTCATGTTGCAAGAAAAGTAGTTTTTTTCGTTGATTTGCTAAATTTGTCCTGCAGCGATGCGGGATAAGCTATTTGATATTTTATTTCTATAAAATGTGTGCTGCACGTGCTGATTATATGCTCGTTATGAATTTTAAACTTTATCTATTCTATTCTGTGTATATGTGTGAATATCAGTCAGTGAAGGGAAAGTGATGATATGGGAAATGGCTTTGCAAACATGAATTCTCTTGATAATCGCTTTATTGGCGACCAACGAAACGATATCCAAACATAAATGGAGAAGGCATTCATGTGACTTTTAATGTTCAGATAAGCAGCTCGTTATGATGTGGCTTTGCCCTTTTTAGGAGATAATGTGATAATTTTTTAAATCGTTATTCTGTTTATTTAAATTGTTTAGGGTTGTCATATGCAATACCATGGAAGTAGTTAGGAACCTAAAATACAAATTTTGTTTAAATGAATTAAAGAAAGAATATTAAAAATATCTATGTTGTATACATATTTAAGAAGAAAGAATGTATCTTTTAAAAAATTACATTACTGCGTGGATAGGATTTTGTGACTTAGGATTTCTTTGAGTTAAACAAAAAATTAATCAAAGATAGCAAAACAATAGCAAAATTGGTCGAGTCGTCAAGAAGCTATATGTACGTCAATAACTATAAAAAAAAAAAAATACAAATCTTTTTTCGACAATATGAATTTTTGGCAGGAACTTACAGTTTTCTTCTGTCTGTCTATCCATTCGCCTACAGCCCAAAATCATACATTGATTTTTTTTAAACTTGGTATCTAGCCGTTTTTGGGCCATCCCCTACACGTTTTTTTTTTCAATTTTGTAGGACCAAAAATAACGGTAGGTACCTGCTATATAATAATTTGTTTTAGCATTTTTGGAAGACCTTTTTTTTCTCAAAATGGCTCCATAGATTAAAAAAAAAATTAATATGTAAATTTTTTTAGATGCAGGCCATCTTTTAGTGAAAATAAAAAATTTCGAAAAATGGTTCTAAATGGAACCATTTTTTTTATTTTCGTTTTTGTCGAAAAAACGAAAATTTTTGTATGGAGAATCTTCTGAAAAAATAAATGTAGTATTGTATTGCAAAATTTTCAAAAATTTTTTTTTTTGATTTTTAAAAAATGGTTAAATTTTTTTTAGAAAACGTAATATTTCGGAAACGACTCGGTTGATTTTTATAAAACATGATAATGGGTGGTTTTTTGAAATTATCTAGAATATTTTGAATACAATCTTTTCTTATAGTCAAAATTAACGGTATCTTCCATATAAATGTTAAAAAAAAAAAAACCATACAGAAAATCCAAATTTTCTTGAAAATGACTCCTAAGATTTTGAATAAAATTGTTCTGACTAGGTACTTAAATATAATAGTACTGTCTATTCTTTACTAAAAACAAAATTTCCAATAAGCCATTATGAACAGTACCTCTTATAGAACCATATTTTAATTTCTTTTTTTTAAGAAGTTAAAATCATACTGCATATCAAAATTAAAAAAAAAAAAAAAAAACAAATTTTGGATTTTAATCTGATATTTCAAAAACGGGTACATGATTTTTTTCAAAATTTAATTTTTAATTCTACATTAATAAATGCTAAAAGAAGTAAAGTTTATCAATTTTTTTTTAAAGACCTTATTTAAGTTAGAATAATTATCACGGAGGACGCGATTCAGCCCCAGATGTACTCCATTTTGTTTACTACGGTGTGCTATGAAGCCAAGTCCAGAACTTAATCATTATCTCTACGAAATCATTAAAACAAAATAATGTCAACTTATTGATTTTTGGATTTTTTTCTGGCCTTAACTGCCTGACCAGAATGGTGACGGAGCCGGAGCTGGAATAGCTGTCAAAATATTGAAAACACAGAAATTCAATGTTGCGAACACAACGGAACGCAGCCGCATACGGAGTTGCAGCCGCAGACGGAAGATTTCACCAAATTTAAACTGTTCACGTACGGCACTTTTGACGTTTCAAATCGTATGAAGAAAAATAAAAAACAACTTTTTGGGTCGGAAAAAAATATTGTGGTTATTTGTATCGCGAAAAAAATTATTTATTAACAGGAAATATATTGGAAACAAAAAATGTGAATTCTGAGCTTGTACACAAGAATATTTTTTTGTTTTTCTTCAAAATACTTTCAAAGCTGTACAGCTGCATTGTGGACACGTTAAAAAAAATAACGTACGACACTTTTTGATAGCTCTTCCAGTTCCGTCTACAGCTCCGGTTCTAGCACTGTATTCTGTTCAGGCCAGTTAGTTCATTCTGTACCTTTTTCAGACATACCAATCTATAAAAACTATTTTTTTTTTTTTTAATTTTGTAGGTTTGTTTAACCTCGAATTTCGGGCTGTAAGATCTTAAGCACATCATATATCGAATATTCGCAAAAAAAAAGTATACCATTTGAATGGCCACCAGATAGAAGATCAGTTTCAGTAGTTGGTCAGCCAGAGTTGAACGTGAAAGTCTTTTGGCACCTCATTTCTGGAATTTAATTTAATGGTTTATATTTTTTCCGAATATCCCATAAATGAGGTTATGAAAATTTCGAATGACCTTGAAAAACTTTAACCATAGATTACAAATTTCCCAGGCGTGACCAATTTCTTAAAATATGGCATACCTACTTTTTTTTGCGAATATATTATACATGTGAGCCCGAATTTCGGTTTCACATTATAAAACCATACAACAACCAATAGAGCAAATAAAAAGTTAATAATAGACTTGGGAAAATATTTCAGGAAATGTCCCAAAACAAGTTATTATTTTTTTTAACTTACTTCATCCGATACCCTTCTAGATTTGAAATAAAAAATCATATTCTTATATGTATAGATTATCTTTCAGTATATTTATGTTTCTGATTTTTTAAGCAAACATAAAAATATTATATAGAAATATCTTTCCATTTCTCATCCTTGCTTGCATTGAAAATAAATAAAGCCTCAAAAACCAATCATCAACCTCATTTCTAAGAGTTACTTTTATTAACCCTTACCGAATATATAAACAAAAAAATACACACAAAAATAAAACTTTTAGAAAGGATTTCAATGTAATCGAGAAATAACCTTTTCGAATTTGAAAGGCTTTTTCACATCGAAAACGAATCTGCAGACCGTAAAAAAGAAAAACAAAAATTTTAGTCTTTTGTCGATTTTTTAGTCCATACCTACATGTAGACATAGGTACTTGTATAAGAGAAAAAAGACCAAACGTATGTCAACCACCAAATAATTTTGACAATTTGGAAAACTTTTAACGTGCCAAAACGTCTATATATGTAAGTGGAGCAAATAAAACAAAACAAAATGATAAACTTTCTCCTCCTGGCGAATTTTATTGTTCTCTTAAGGTAAGGTAGGATATATGGTTAGGATCGAGTTCCAAAGAGGGTTAAATTTGGATTTATGTCAGTTGAATTAGTTTTCCAAAGTAATGAAGGAACATATAAAAGAGTATATGGGGGTTTAAAAACTCATAAACTTCCAAAAAAGAATTATGTAATACATCCAGGCGGTCGTTGAGAAAGAAGGAAGTTTTGTGTGTGTTCATATGAATAAATAAAGATAGAGGACAGGACAGGACAGAAGACAGACTCCCATTTATCCTAAATGAGTCAACTAAGGTACTTTTGTTTTGTCTTTCAGAGTTTGAAAGGGAATATCTACGTATTATATGTAAGTATATTGTATTTATGGAAAAATCGAGTTTGTGTATTGTAGTTGAGAAACAATTTTTTATATTGACAAAATGTTTCGTAATGGTTTTGGAATACCTTGGGGAAAACTTTTACTAAGATTAAATTAGGACGATCATTCTAGAGATGGGATGAAGGGCACGATTTCAAAAAATTAAGGACTGTACATATAATAGGTTCGGAAGAAAACGACAGAACTCAAAAAATCACATTTTTCAAAACAGGCAACAGAAAATTGAATACAAATTTAAATTTCAATTTATCTTTTTATCGAGCACAAATTCAAAATTCTACCAGCAAAAACAAAATATGTACTCAAAATGTCCAAAATGTCTCTTTTCCTATTGAAAAAACTGGTGACTCCAGAATTTCAGCCAAAACCTTCTTTTCCTTTTAGGCAAAAATTTGATGTGACAAATCAGTAAAATTAAAATAAATGTCATAACTTTGAAATAAACCTACTTTTAACTTGGCAATAGTTTAAAAATGATTATGAATACGGCCCAATATCTTTTATAAAAGACACAACTCAACAAAAGAAATTTTTGAGCTAGAATTGCATTTTTGCTTAACTAATTAGCAATTAAGTAGTTCTCAATATATATCCACTCCCGGACCGTTTATCTATAGTTTTGAGAAAGTTGACCTGCTAGGTTGCCGTCAACTTAGCAGGACATCCATTTTCTCGCAAACAAAAACAGCGATTAATTTTTTTTTTTGCGTAACTAATTAGCAATTAAGTAGTTTTCAATATAATCCACCCCCGGACCGTTTATCTCTATTTTTGAGAATGATGACCTGCTAATTTGACGTCAACTTAGCAGAACATCCATTTTCTCGCAAACAAAAACAGCGATTAAATTTGTTTTGCGATACTAATTAGCAATTAAATAGTTTTCAGTATATATACACTTCCGGACCGTTTATCTCCATTTTTGAAAAAGTTGACCTGCTAAGTTGACGTCAACTTAGCCGGACACCCATTTTTTCACAAACCAACAGAGCAATTACCTTTTTTTTACGTAACTCATTAGCAATTAAGTAGCAACTAATTACTATATATACTTTTTAATCTGTAACGGAAAAGTGACCTGCTAAGTTGATACACATATCCATTTTTGGATGAACGGATATGAATATGGATACGGAAAATGGAAATCTTTTGAAATTTGTGCGTATACCAATTCATTACACCAGATTCATTCAAAGAAAGTCCGTTTTTAGGTTATACGTTACTCTATACCAGTGTTTCCCAAAGTGTGGTACGCGTACCCCTGGGGGTACGCAAACAGTTTTTCGGCGGTACGCACAGGTTTGTCCTTTATCTTTGTGAAGTTAGCAAGCAGGTTACATTTTTTGATTAGAAAAAAAAAACCAAATAAATAATAGAAAAATATTTTAAATTATTTTTAATTAGTTTTCATATGCTTTGTATTATCACAATTAAATCGATTTTTCATATACTTTGAAATCGTCTTGCAGCGGTCCGATGGAAAAGGTCTTGGATCCCCATATTCATATCTAGGGCGCTCAGCTCTTTATCTTTATACCTATATACCTTTTATCTGGGCTTTCGAAATAAACGGATAAAACTTGAGTAACTAATGTACACGACGGGGTAACGACTTGCCAATTCAGTTTTCACCGCTAGCATGAGTGCTCCCACCAAAGCAAAGGCTGTTTTCGAATTTCAAAAATAAATTCGCAAAATATTTTTAAACGCAAACGGCAAAAGTCTTTTGTTTGAAAATGCAAATACAAGTTCTAATGCATTAGCACTGTGTTCGTAAATGCTCTTGACTGAAAACTTCGACTGCGGTGCAGCTATGCATAAAAAAAGTTGAGGTGACGATGACAGATAAAATGATTTCTTCTTTACTTGACACTATCTCATATGCCTGTTTGCTGTCAAAATTAATAGGAGAAAAAACCCAAGTTTGCGATAGTTGGTAAAAGTTGCAAGTAAGCAAACGGACTGAATGTTGTCCCAGCTTTTGTTCGAAAACGTCAAATGTGCGTGCAAAAATAAAAAATTATTTGATGTTTATTAAAAGGTTTGTTTGCAAGCATCAGGGCGATTGCATATTTGACGATTGCAATGCAACTTCTGCATCATAAATTCCGTTCAAATTGGCTTTGATTTGACGTTTTTAAGCTTGAAACCTTCGAGTATTCAAAGCGTTCACATTACAAAAAATAAACATTTCGTCTTTTATATTTTAAAATACTAATTTTTAATTTCGTTTATAAGCTGCAAAAGTAAACAATAAATATATTTCTATAACGGGGGGTACTCAGTGCTAGGAAAATTTTAAAAATGTCAAAAGTTTGGGAAACACTGCTCTATACAGTATTACAGCTGAATAATCTGTTAGCATTAATAGATCAAATCAATAAATAAATATGAGCCGAAAGACATCATTAGTCCGCATTATTCGAAAACGATGATGGCACTGAAATCGCCATCAATGAACAGTGCTATCGTTGGATGATTGATGACCTAATTTTAATGATATGGATGTAACCAAGGCGGCTCTATGCGTTCCATCTGATGTCTCAATGGAAATTTTTTCGAGTGATTTGAGGGCAAATTTAGTGATTTGCTGTCCATAAGATTTATTCTATATGTATAGATATGTGTTTTACGTAAGTCGCAGGTCCATGCCAATAATCCATAAATGGCCGGTGACCTCAAAGGTAATATAACACGTGCCATCACTCAAATGCAGACTGATCTATTGTGTGAGAGTCTTCGAAACTTATTCATACTTATGCAATACATAATTTATTTATTCAATTTTTTTTTATTAATTAATTAAATTACCCTATAAAACGAAATAACTTTTAAATCAACTTTAAATTCCAAACAAATCTATAACCACATATAAAGCAACTTCAATTTAAATATTTAAAATTAATTTACTAAAGCCCCTGCCTCAATCAATCATCATCTCTCTTTGCCTCTACAACTTGAAAGTTTCCGACTCAAACTGAAAACAAATTTATTACCTATTTGCATGCCTTGCTGATGCTCTATTCCTTTATACATATAGGTGCTTATTTACCATTTGGAAAATCATTTTCCAAGAAAGTCAAACAGAAACAACACTGCCATTCAATCACACTTAATTTAAAAACTTTCATATTCCCTGATGTCAGCGAAAAATAAAAACAAAATTCAGGCAGCAAAAAATGGTGTAACAGGTTAAACCTAGAAGCTATAATTCTTCCTCCTCCCTAAACTATCCTATAAAAGGTTGGTTTTTGAAAGCCACAAAACGTCACCCCATCAAAATCAAAACAAACAAACCAAACTATCGGCTCGATAAAGTCTTGAAAATAAAAGTATTTGTCTGGAACTTGGCCAAAAACCGGAACTCAACCACATAAACTGAAACTTTCGTCGTTTGACATAAACGACATCATCGACGACAACGATGAGGTTGACGATGACGAACGTTTAAACAACAACATAAGCAAGAAGCCTCAAGAAGTGGCTGATTTTAATATGTCAAGGGTTAGAAGTCCATCAAACCAAAGCCAAAAAAGGAGATTTGCATTATGGTTACACTCGTCCAAAGTTAAAGGGCTATTGCTATAATATTCTCAAGCAGTGAGGTAAGCAACAACAAAGTAAGCACATCAACTAGAAACTACAAGAGTCATCTACAAAATTTATTGCTGGCTTTTTACATAAATTTTGCATCCGATAGAAATGGCACTTAAACTCTTTGAAGCTGGTTTAAATACATAAAATCATAATGTTTCATCTTATAGTGCGCACACCTGCTTTTTTTTATTCAAGTTGATTAATATTCATAGAGAATTTTAAAAACTTATGCGCAGTTAATTTACCGTATAGGATCACTTCTACCAGTTTTCGTAAAAGTGAATTCTTGAGATAGTTGTACAATGTACATCCGCTTTACTTTAAGTGAAATTCCATTTGCATGTCGTTGCAGTGAAACTTTCAAGATTTAGTCAAGAAAATTTAGATATACTCCTAGGAAGAGGTCTTACCATTTTAATACAAGAATTATTTGACTGCTTGAAGAAATGAACTTTCTTCCAGCAAATTTTGTCAGTGGTACTTAGTTCAGAAGATTTGGAGTTTAATCAATATGTCCTTATTGCCAATAATGTTTAAAGGAAGCTTCAAGATTCGGAGACGCTGAACTGATAGTACATACTATTTAAATTTTAGTCAGAATATGGTACAAAATTGAAAGAGAGAATTGTTCAAGAATATTGTCAAATTTATATGTTTTATGAAAGTGATTCTACCAAATTTAAAAAGAACTTACAAATTAGTGTAAAATGTTGCGCTATTTTCCAAAAGAGAAGTATTTTACTTTTGACAAATTTTTTCTTGGAAATTTTAATCAAGCCAAATATCATAGAATGAGAATTTTGACGTCAGTTTAAATTTACCGGCCATCTTCCAGTTCAGGGAATGAAAAGCTAAAAACTTGAATTTAACTTAATTAATACTTTTAAATTTGTTTAATTTTTTTTATTATCTGACGTAAAATTGGGAATTTATATATTGTTTAAACTTAGCATTAAGATGTTTTCGAAAAATCACACCGTTTAGGAGTTATATGTGAAATACCGACATTTAGTCATTTTGCGTTTTGTTTTTTTTTTTTTTAAATGACCATATCTTCTATACGGTAAGTCGAAGAGAGGAAAATTTAAGAACTTATTTTGTAGAAAATTCCATGATCTACAAGCTTTGCTCTCTAGCCGTTTACCGTTAAAAAGTTATATGAAAAAAACCGACATATCACCTTCAATAACTTTTTATGAAAGCTAATTTTGACAATAAACTTTTAGGGCATTATTTCTAATGCCAAAATAAGGATTATTGCTTTTGACATGGATTACATGTCTTTCTCGGACGGTTGGGTGTGATGTAGCGAAAAGAGGACCGTCACGAAAACATGTACCGCTCGCGCCCTACTGCTAAGTGACTGTTTGCACTACAGACATCATATACAGTGCTGCCAAAAACATTCCGGATTTTTTCCCATAGTAATGATTTTCTTAATACCAAGTAGAAAACTAACAACTTTCCATAAGTTTTTTAATAATTTGTAAAGAGTATGAGACAAGTTAATAATAACCTTAAAAATTTAATGCTACGATGACAAGAACAATAAAAAAAAAAATTATTTTATAATGGTACTCAGTAACATGCCTGTGCAAAACTAACCGGATTTCAAGAAGATTGCGAGTCTCGATGTTAAAGTAACGGTTTTTTCGAGTCTTTTAACTCAAGCCGTAGATTAAAACGTTTTTACAAGTTGAGAGCTGTGTAAATTAAAATTATATAGTGCATAAAATGGCTAAAACACGTTATAGCAACGCTATTCGATACGAAATAATAGAAAAGTTCCAAGCCGGTATAAAACAAAAAGTAAACGCTGAAATCTTAAAAATTCCAACGTCAACGGTTTGCGACATCATTAAAAAATTTAAAAGTGGAAAATCAGTAGAAGCATATCATTTTGGTGGACGCCCTCACAAAACAACAATTAAAAATGATAGGCGCATAAAGAATTTTGTGCTTAAAGACCCTTTTGCGACTTAAAAGACAATTTGTGATGAACTTAATCTACCCATAGGGCCAAGTACGGTCAGGAAGTGTTTAAGAGATTTCGGTATTTTTGCATTTCGACCAGCTAAAAAAAGGTCTTCTTACTGCTAAACATCGTAAAAAAAGGTAATCCGTAAAAGGTATTTGGGAAAGACTTAAAATTCCTAATAAAAACATTTAACCCAGGATTGAATTTGCAAAAAATCATCTTAACCGGTCTTTGAGCAAATGTGCTTTTCAGTGATGAAAGCAAATGTACTCCCTACAGTAAAGCACGGTGGAGCCTCGGTGATGGTTTGGGCCGGTTTTCAGGAGCAGGCTGCGGTCATATACACCAAATCACAGGAATTATGGACCGTTTCCAATATAGGGACATTTTGGAGTCAGTAATGCTTCCATACGCAGTGGAAGAAATGCCTCTGCGTTGGGATTTTCAGCAGGATAATGACCCCAAACATTCTTTAAAGCTGCTAAAAGAGTAGTTTGCAACTAAAAATATTCGTGTCTTAGAATGGCCATCTCAATCACCCGATTTAAACCTAATAGAAAACTTGTGGACCATTTTAAAAAGACGGGTTGGGAAAAAAAAGCACACGTCAACAACTTCTCTTTTTGCAGCTTTGAAAAAATGAAAGAATATTCCTGCTTCTGTTTTCGAGAATTTAATCCAGTCGATGCCGAGCTGTGATAAAAAACAGGGGTTACTGCACAAAATATTAAATAAATAATAAAAGTTAACTGCAAAAAAATAAAATCCGGTTAGTTTGTCACATTAAAATTTTGAATCAACTTTAATTTTTTGAATTTTTTTTTTGTTTTGATGGATAAAGTTCCATGGTTTTTGTTTCAAATAATAAAATTTGTCAATAAAAATGGGAAAAAACTGCAAACATTTATTTTTTTCATTTTTATATCACAAACCAACAATCAATGCAGTTTACCAAAAAAATCCGGAATGTTTTTCACACCACTGTACATATACCAATCGATAGATAAAGATTGCGCAAAGATTATAGAGGAATTGTTTTATAGCTATCGCCTCATAATTTCAGGTGATGAGTCATCGCGTTTGGGGTAAATTGCAGCTAAATTAGGAGTACTTAAATTAATTTGAGCTCAATTTCTTCGGATATATAAGTGTCATTGATATCTCATTCGAAAGTGTTTGAAAAAGGGCATCCCTTCCGCGTATTTCCCATGTCGTTAGATCACGTTATAGCACATATGACATGTAATCCATGTTCGGTAGGTGCCACATGGGCGATCTACCAAGGGTATTTTTTTGAAAATCTCCACTTGCATCTTTTGAACAGTGAAAGTACATTTTGTCTGATGGGCTTTAAAATTTTAGAATACATAAAACGAATGCATTTCCACAATTCTTATAAACTGAGTAAAGAAAATATGAGCTAGATTTAATCTTAATTAATAGTTTTTTTTTGTATCCGAATCCCCAATACAAAAAATTAAAAAAATACCTAAAAAAAAATTAAGAATAAAGATCAAAATAATTAAAGCTCTTGATCTAAGATTATTATATATGGAAGCTTTCATACCTTTTCAGAAACTTCAAAAACGGGGAAAGTTTTTGAAACATAAAACCAACATTCTGTCAGGAATTTTTTTTTTTTTAATTTTAACTATACAAACTATACAAGTTAAAAATAAAATGGGATAACTTATTTTCTTACTTCTTTTCTAAAACCATTTGTAGTAGCTTATGGCATGATTGTTAGTGCGAACGACCGAAGCTATGGCCTCTGCCACCTAATATGAGAAAGTTTTTTTTTTTCACAGCCAAGCTGCCCTTTTTCGTGAAATTGGCAAATGCTCCAATATTTTTCTTGTCTTACATGAAAAAGGGCATCACAACCACAATTCTCAACTTAGTAGTTCGAAATCGACAGACAAAATTGTTGGTCCCCTCATTTTATGGACCCAATTTTTGTAAAGAAAAGAGAACAATGTACTTCGAATCATTGCAGATCCACTATTGCGGATTCCATAATCGACATGAATAATTTAAATTTACCTACTTTGAAATACCTTTCAGGCGAGTTTAAGTTTAACCTGGAAAGTCAAAGTATCTCGTACCCACTATACCTATGTACAAAATTGGGCTTTGGAAATATTTGGTCATAGATTCCTCGATCCATGGAAAGGGGCTGTTGTTCTGGCCCCCGATGCGCTTTCGATAGATTAAGGTGCGTCAAAAATAACAATAAATACTAAAAGAAGGCGTTTTTACTGTTATTTTTAATGGAAAGATTATAGTTTAATTAAAAGTGAAATCATTTTTTGTGCTTTTATTTTAGAGGAGAGTGAGCCTAAGAGTAACAATTTTTAGTTAAATTGATGTTCTTCACAAGATTTTTGAAATAAATCTGTCAAGTCAAACTTTTTTTGACGAAAGATCGAAATTTTAGCTATGAAATCCATAAAAAAAAGTTACTCAAAAACATCTCAGTTCTGGGACAATCTCCGAAATTTTTCTTGTTAATGCCCGATTCACAGCCAAAGTAGACGTGATGTTACTTTTCGAGAAGAAAAAACTTGTCTCCTTCAATTTTTATGGGAACCCTGTTAATTTCAGCTGTTATGTTTTACCCCATTCCTGCTCTCATTTACGTAATGTGTGACAAAGTTAGAAAAAAAATTCCACCAATTTTCACCATTTTACCAAAATTTTGGGTTTAATACTGTGAAAACTTCTTGTTTTTTTTTTTTATAGAAAATTACTCGGTTTTAGTAGCCGTGGCGTGATGGTTAGTGCGATGGACTGTCATGCCGGAGGTCTAAAGTTCGATCCCCAGCCTTGCCACCTATTTATTTAAAAGAAAAAACGGCTACTGCCTCTTGCGAGGAATTGACAAATCTCTCCTGTCACAGAAAAGTGCCGCCCGTTAGCTGTTCGGATTCGGCAATAAACTGTAGGTCCCCTCCATTCCTGCAGACACGCACACAGGAATGGTTGAGAGTTGTTAGTCACTAGGCCCTAGTTCTTCATGAGCTGTTGTGCCATCAAATTTATTTATTTTTTTACTCGGTTGTACGTGCTTACGCAAACTAATTTCAATTAAATTTGAAGCAGAATTTTTGTAAAGTACCTGATCACTTTAAAGGGAAAAAATAAATTCAAAAATTTCCGAAATAAGTGTCACCCTAATATGTATGATGTATGACTGGAGTTTCAAAATTCATCAGAGACACATTGCTTGCGTTCGGGTGGTAGTGAGATAGGCTATCCACCTATCCCAAAAATTTTCAGATACCTTGAGTTGTTATGTTGCATCAGCTGACATCAGAAGTTTTTCAACAAGGGATTACAACAACACAAACCTATCCGGATAGGTTTGGCTTGCCCCCGAACGCAAGCATTTACTGCGCAAACTGCGCATCCAAAAATTTTTTAGCTGCTTCGATTAAAATTTTTTTTTGCATTACGAAACGTCAAATTTATGCAATGTAATATTTCTACAAAGCATAAAGTTTGCGTTGCTGATGCTCATCAAAACATTTTCTACACTTTGGAACAGTAAAAGTTTTCAAGTTTACTCTGTTTTTCTATTCTGAGAAAAGAAAAATTGGTATAATTGTTCATATTTGTTTCTACTTTACTGGGAATACATATTTATTATTGACACGCTATCGGATTGGGAGTAGGTCTGTATTTTGTATAGGTACAGTTGAGAATTTTTGCATCTAGATGAAAGTGTACCTACAAGATTTTTATATTTTTCATCAAAATAGTTTTGGTTGGGGGGTCATTTGTCATTGGCTTCAGTTGGATTGCAAGAAATAAAATAATGAATCAGTACTTAAGTGGTTTGATTTATTTTGTGATTTTTCAAACAATTTTTTTTTTAGAAAATAAGTATAATATTGCCAAAAAAATCAAAATTATTCAGTTTAAAAATGATTGTCTCAAACTTCAGCGCCCCACAGCCAAATCCCAAATGCTTAAGATGAGTGATGCAACAGTGCCTTTTCAGAAGAGAGGAAAATTAACTTACAAAACCTGGTATAAATATATGTTGTACAAATATATAGGCAATCCACATAAGAAAAAAACAACTGTAAAAAAAATTGAAGATTTAAAACAGAAAATAACAAAAAAGTTATTCCGAACAAGTTCCACAAATTAATATTTAAAGCTGTGTTATACGCATTTTCTTTAAACAATTCTAGAATTTTATTAAATAAATAAGTTTCCTAACGAATTTCGTTTTCGTTATTAAATCAACGCCTTAATTGATTTCTGTCCAAAGTCCCTGCTTTAGTAATAGGTATGTCATTGTTGTGAAATGGGACAACCATTTCTTATTCAATTTCTCTTGATCGGTGTGGTAAGATACAAAAATAGAAAAAAAAGCAGAAATTCCAAACAGGTTGTCAACAAATTTTCTATGAAAAAAAAATCATGCAACGAGCCTTTTCCTACACCATACGTCACACACATAACTTCACAAAGGAAAAGGACACGTCCTCGGTCGCTCGCTCTTGAAATACCATTGTCCCATGAACCAAAGTTTGACTCGATATAGGAATTCAATAAAATGTCTCTTGTATTATTGTGAGTTTGTGACACTATCACTGTCCTCGATACATGTATAATGGCATTGAACCCATACATTGACATTAGTCTTACTTAAAATTGAAGATAACACATGGGTACGAAGTCAGGTGAGTAAAGATAAATAAACCTTCAAGTTTGTTTTATTTTTTTTTATTATTATTTCTTATCCGGTTGGAAGGACCCTTACATCAGCACAAAGGCATCACATGAAATTGGCAATAAGCCAAAAGCTTAGTGTTTTTTCTTATTTTTTTTTTTTGTGCACCAAATCAACGAAATTAGGTAAACGGAACTTCTTTAACATTCTACAATGGAAGAAGTGTACTTTAAATGGATTCTGATGAACGATGGCGATGGAATGGAAGAAGACGATTGGTTTTTCAAGACGAATTCTATTGTAAATACTCACAAAGACCTCTGGACTATCGATTTGGAAGAAAAAAAAAATGCACAATTTGGATGAATGTATGATGTTGTTTCATTTGGACATCCATATACATACGTATACAGGGTGTTCCGTATAAGGTGCACCAAAGAGCTAGTAGGGCGAGTAGGTTGGGTTAAGACAAGAAAAAAATCGTAAAGGGTGGGGGGGGGGATATATTTCCCCACGTTTATGCAGGAGGGGCATTTTTCTAAAAAAATTTGACTTAAAACAGAAAAAAAATTATTTGAAAACAAGAGTTAAAGCTACAATGCCATACTACATATATACCATTTTGGAAATCCAAAAATCTCTCTTTTAATTTTAAAGTTATGTTAGTGAATAGTTTTTGAAAAATTAATTTTCAAACTCGAAAATTTGAAAAAAAAAAAAACTTATTTTTTCAAAATTTTACGCATTTAAGTACTAATTTTGTTTGCAAAACTTAATGTTTAGTCAAAAACAGAAAACCGGATGCTAAAATGTCTTTTAGTTTTTGGGAAAATTACAAATAACGGGAGGAGCAATTTCGTAAAATAATTGACTTAATACAGAAAAAAAATTAATTAAATTCAACGGTAACGGTTAAAAAATTATGCTATACTTTTTTGTTAAGCCAGAAATATATGCTTTCATTTTGCTTTTAAATTAAGTTGTTTTAATTAATTTTCAAACTGATTTTGTTCAAATTTGTACGTTATTAAGTACTATTTTTGTTTTTAATATTCAATACTCTCACTGCAATTTTTGGTCAAACACTGAAAACCATGTGTCAAAATTTGGTCTAGTTTTTGAGGAAATTGAAAATAACAAAAAGAAGTATTCCTTAAACTCGACTTGCATCCATTATTTTGTTGCTCCGAAGATTCTTTTTCTCTAATTAAGTAATAAAGTAGATTTTGTTATTTTCAATTTTCTCAAAAACTAAAAGACATTTTGGCATCCGGTTTTCTGATTTTGACTAAAAAATTATAAGAGCATTGAATTTTTAAAACAAAATTAGTACTTAATTACGTAAAATTTTGAAAAAAATAAGTTTGAGACTTTTTTTAAATTTTTTTTTTTCAAATTTTCGAGTTTGAAAATTAATTTTTCAAAAACTATTCACTAACACAACTTAATTTAACAAGAAAATGAAAGAGGTTTCTAGCTGTAAGTTTAGCCATTGTTTTTAAATAATTTTTGTTTCTGTTTTAGGTTATTTTTTTGAAAATTACCCCTCCCGCAAAACGGGGGGAAATAGAACCCCCAACCCAACCTACTCGCCCTAGCTCTTTGGTGCACCTTATACGGAACACCCTGTATAATATACAGAGTAGTCTCTCGAAACGAAAACTTGAAAATTCAATTTAAACTTTTTCGAATGATTTAACCTTAATTGAATATTCTAGGAGTTTCTCTGTATTATGTATTGTTGTTTGTTTGCCTTGAAGTTCATTCGATTGGTGGGGTTAATATTTGGTATGTTCTTGAGTATTGGATGATGATGCTTTTGGCTTTGTTATAAAAATGTGTAATCGCACTGCAAATGATATAAACCCAATAATTTACAGCTCAATGTAAATGACATTGGAATTAAATTGAAATGTATATGATTTGGAAGTCTTTCTACCGATAACCACCCAACCGATTTCAATGAATATTTGTGAATGTGCATGGTTGGTTTCGAGCTTGTTGTTGTTGAGATCCATTTAAAAAAATTTTTTTTTTTAGATTTTGCAGTCTAAAACTAAAATACTATACAGCAATCAATTGTTTATTGGTTCAGTCGGTTAAAAAAAAATAAATTCTATGGCAGGTACCGTAAGTTATAGTTCTTAGTAATTTTTCACGCCAATTTTGGCGTTTAAGAGATGGATAACTTCATAACACACACATGCTTACACTTCGTAATAACCGGTTCAACTACAAGCATATAGAAGGCCTGCCGTACTTTCAATTGTACAGACCGGAACTATTATGACTTATGATATGTTTATTAATACTAAAAGTTTTCTAACGGACAAGTTCTCTATCCGTGTAAGGTAATACGTGTGTTAAGGAGCGAAACTGTGACTTTTTATTAAAAGGGTTGTTAGCACTTAAACGATAGTTACGTCCGAGCCTTCACTCATAACCGTAAAGCCGGATCCACACACGTCTCGTGTGGTGTGTTGTATAGTGTTGTGGACTTAGTACACAAATCAAGCGTGCTGTCTTACAAAGTGACCTTTTTTTTAATTATTCTGTTTTCAAGAGCATTGTTTTTTCTTTCTTGCACACTAAAAAAAATGTCTTCGCCATAGCGTGGTACGGCGCAATCGTTAAAAAATAGATTTCGACAAAACTGACCACTTCACAACACATCACACGAGACGAATATGGACAACACTCAAAGGGGACATACACACAACACTTGTGTCGACACTGGTGTCGGTGTACTCAAATGTGGTGTGTGTATGGGCAAGTGTCTACACCGATTTCGGTGTCGAAAATGGTGTCAAGAAAATCGAAATCTTTTGATTTTTTGTGTCGGTGTTGCTATATGTGTTGCGTGTATGGCGGAAGGCCACACCGGTGCACACCGGTGCACACACTTGTTTTGTGTGTATGGGCCGCTTAAGATTCTACACGAGACATGTGTGAATCCGGCTTAAGCCCGTTATTTCCCATAGGCCCCTTGCCTGGCGGCACCTTATTGAAACATAACATGTTCCCACCATATATGCTTAAACAACAAAACCAATCCCAAACGGTTACACCCCTTTTCCCCTGCCGACAATTTAATACTCATATTTTATTTTATTTAAATGAAATGTTAATATTTCATAAACAGGTGCGTTTCTTTCCCACGGGAAACCCTGCAATACATTTAACATTTAAGATACCTGTGGAGCTTTTCATAAATATATTTTTAAGTCAGTCTTCATCTATCATCTGACTTAAGAGGTGCAGCATTTTGCTCTGAACAGCGTCCTCTAAGTCAGCTTTAAAACTCAACAAATTGTAAATTAAATTTAAAATGAAATAAGAAAAAAATAAATTAAAACTTAACAAATTGTTAATTAAAATTAAGATGAGTTAATAAAAAAAAGTAAAAACAAAGCTAGTCCCATCCTAAACATACAAATCTTTTTCTAAATAATTCTCAGACAAACTATGACAACCAAATAACTGCCTATACCCCACTGGGCACCCCAATAGCAATATAGTTAAGTTAAATATCCTCAAAAACTTAAAGCTATTTGGTATGTCAAACAGTTGCGGGCTACAAACGACAAATATTGGATGATGCCAATTAATCACGCTCACTAACTAGATATTTTTTTTTAATTTGTGAGTAGGTATGTGATTTGAACTTTTGTGTTATTTTTGAATTCACAGCTCAAAAGGTTCCAAGTGAAAATTTCATTTGCAAACTAACACAATTCGTTCCACTAATCAGCATTTAATATTGGATTCATGTGGTCAAGTGACCTGTCACAGCGCGTGCTACATGCAATTCTTCAATCTGTGCGGCTTTGGTACCATTCCAATATTCTCTCTAGCTTGATGATTTGATTAAATATTTTTTTTGGTATTTTTTCACGTGATTTGGTGGAATGGTCGTCATACAAATGCACCGATGTCCTGCCGTTCATCTCAGAACATATAAATTATCCAGGTGAAATTTTTATAGGTATGTATTCGTGTGCCTGTGAAAAGCAATAAAAATTGACTATTCCAATGGAACTTTCGTTGAGACCTTAAACTGTTGGTCTGAATTCGTCTAGGTTATTATATGTATTATGTAAATAGTTTAATTTAAACGCATAGCCAGGATAACAAGTTAGATTTTCAAATAATATTTTTGACAAATAAAAAAAAAAAAAAACATTTTTATGTTTTACAAAAATTCAATGGCCAATGAGGCCGATGCTTTTCTGAATAGAACATTTTTTTTTTATGTTCATCTTCATTGCATCCTACATCATGAGAATTCAAATTTCCTTGAAGAGCATTTTGATGTTCATTTGATTCATAAGACATTCACTTCCTGTGGCGATGATGATAGGTATAGAATGAACTAAGTTAAATTTTTTCATTTTTCTTAATATATGTAGAGTTCTTGCGATATAATAAAAGTTTTTTAGCCTACTTTTATTCAATGAATTGCTATAGTTGAAGCCTTGGGGATGCCGCATTGCGGAGCGGACACACCAGAGTATTGCAAATTGTCTGGAAGTAGTTAAAGTATTTCAATTTTATGACATGAAGAACATGAATATGCAAAAGGGAACAATGAATGCAAAAAAAAAAAAACAGAATTTTTAAGATAGCATGTCAAATAACCGTTAGGAAAAATGTTCCTATACGTATAGCTATACCATCATTAAGGGCCAACGAAGCAATGTGAGAATTAGCTAGCTAACGGTGAAGGGCGGTTAAATTAAATTTACAGGGATTTTAAATTGTGTTTAGAATATTAAATTATTTTACACACAATTATTGTTTCGTCTTTACATAAAATAAAAGTAAGGGATTTAATGAAAACTCTGATTGTTTGAATAGAATATTTACATTGTGAGATAGTTTTTGTTATAAACTGAGCGCTTAGGTAGACTTTTCGGGTCCATAAGAAAAAAATAAATTTTGTTTCTTGAGACTTATTTATACACTCTGAAAAATTCACCTTAAATGGACAAAAATGCTTAAAATCAACAAACGCAATTATAATGACGTGCTACAGCTTTTTTGTTAAGTTAATATTCCATTCTCTTTCTTAGTTTTTGACAAGTTAAAAGAAAAAACAGAAACTAAAAACCGGAAAGGTATAAAGATCTTTCTTAAGCCTTAACTACTTTGGCTACATTTTGCAAAATTACAAAAGTACAAATATTTTGTTCCCGCTAGTGCAGTTGGTTTGTGAAAAAGAATATACATATTTTATTTTTAAACCAAAATTTAAGTTTTCTGCATCATTTTTTTTAAGTTTTCCAGTGAGAAACACTATTCCAAAATGAGTTTTAAAATTTTCACTTTTGTACTTTTTCACTTTTTTGGCCAATGTAGTTAAGGCTTTACTTTTTGAAAAATTAAAAGACGAAAGGTGCTTTTTATGTTTGTTTTGTTATGTTTATGTAGTAAAAAAATACTATACCTATAATAAAAGATATATGTACGTCAAAATAATAAAACTTATTTTTTTTAGAAAAAAATGAAAAAAGCTTTTACAAAATTTTCAATATTTGAATATACTACAGTTGTCAAAAAAATTAAGGGAACAAAAAAATTTTACTTTTTTTTTAATGTTTTTTGAAGAGTTGTATATCTCTGAAAAGTGGTCATATAGTGCGATTAAACAAGAAACATTCTAAAGCTTTATGTTTTCTGTATTGAAACATTTTAGAAAATGATTTTTTTTAAAGAGCCGTTATTGCGAAATGATAAAAAATATCACTATCCAAAATTTTTATTTTATTTAAATTTTTTTGAAGAGTGTCATTTTTTCTTAGAATTTTTTTGTTTTTAAGCCAGTTAAATTCATTGATTCGATAACTTGTTTATTTGGCTTCAATGACGTTTTCTTTTCGTTGTCGTACAGTTTTTTTTTTCAGAAGACAATCTAGCTTTGAGTGAAAAAAGAGACTTTTGACTTTGGATACCAAAATCTCAAAAAGGAATGTCGACACCGAAAATGCAAGGGCAGTTTTGAAAAGTGGAACTAATTTTCAACAAGATCCTGTTAAAATTTTACTACAATTATTTTTTTTTTTGGCTCCTCACCGTAAAATTAAAGAAAGGTAAAAAAAACGACTTTTTAAAGACTATTAGTAAATCTTTCACTGTTTTACAAATATTGACTACAGAACTTAATTTAGTAAGAAATTTTAAAGAACTATAGACTAACAGTACATCTTTTAAATTTCAAATCGATCCATTCAACCGTTGTCCCGTACCAAATGATCAAAGTCGTACAAACCAATTAAAGGAATAAATTGGAAAACCGTCATCAAAATGGAAACGAAAAAAAAAAAACAATTTCTGTCCACTTTTTTCACAATTTTGCTTACATAAATGTTCTTAGTTTTAAACATTTTTTACATAGTATCATACAAAACCTAATTCCCTAACAAACTCCAGCTGAACATGCCTAAGGGCCAGTTGTACAAATATTTGATCCGTGGTTCAGGAATTTTAACTCACCAATTTCATCGGATTAACTGTGGTTCAACGATGGTTCAGGCATGTAATTGGCTTTTAGTGCATATTAGAACCTTGAACCATCGTTGAACTTCAGTTAACCCGCCGAAATCCGCGAACTAAAATTCCTGAACCACGGATCAAAATTTAAACCACGATTGTACAACTGGCACTAAAACAGTTACATTTAACCATTTTCACATTTGTAATTTTTAAATTGACATTTGAAGTTGGTTGATACAAAATTTTAGCTTTAGTAAAACATGTATTAAAAAGATAAAACGATTCTAAAGCGTTTAAAATTTGGAAAATCCTTTTTTTTAACTTAGCATCATATTAACAATACTTTAAAATCATACTAAAGCGAGAAACAGATTGAAACAGCAACCGGCAGCCGGCATTAATTTAAAACCAATGTATTTCAATTGTGCAACACAGATAAGAACAGTAATAGCAACGTCAACGGCGCCGTTAGGCCTAAGTCCTAAATTTGCTGTTGCTGGTGTGGTACCACGAAGAAAATGCTTTGCTTTGAAACGTCAAACAGTAACAGATACAAATGTAGGTGCTGTTGCTGGTGGCAATGTGTTTGAGAAATTTTTGCTGGCCAGCGTGCTGTTTGCTGTTGACGGTGCTGGTGCTGTTGCTGGTTTAATCTGTTTCACGCATAAATCGTCTATGATTTTGCGCCTATTGCTCTGGAAACAAACATTCCATGATGTTTATAAATAAAATAAAAAACTTTTGGCCTTACACGAGTAGACAAACCTACCGTCACGCCCCACAAATGTGTACCATACAACATGTCTCAATGTTTACCTACGAGTTCTACTTAACAAAGTGAAACACAACTTCAATAAAATTCCTCAAAATACGGGACAGTAGGTACTAAAAGGCAAATCTCATTCTCTATATTCCTGCAGCCGATACTTACTCGGTCAAAAACTGCATCATATATTGCAACAAGTGGAGTCGAGTCCACAGTTGACACAAATGCCTTCAGTTCAGTGAATCTTAACATTTAACAACCCACCCTCAATATAGCTTTAGTTTCTATGTTTTCATTATTTATATAATTATGTGTAAATATGTAGATAGTGTGTATAGGAAAGGTACTCCATGATGAAATTGGATGCAAACCTCATTTCCTTTTGCCAATTAAAAAGTTTTCTATTACACTGGGGACTCGGTAGTGTTGTTATATGGTGTTTCGGTAAGTGGCTAAAGGTATAATAGGGTGTTGTGCCAGTGTACACCCTTTGAAGTTTTTTACCCACTGAATTTGCTTTTTTCGAAATGTGTCAACACATCATATGATTAGACAACTAAGGAAACAGCATGTTTAGAGGGTCTTGTATAGTAGTTGGTCTTGTTGGTTGGTATGGCCGCAAAGAACTTCACGTGAACAAAATGTAGTTTTCCTTCCTAAAGAGTTAAAGACGTAGGAGGTAGTGGGAGTTTTGTTAATTGAATGTTTCTCTTTTTATTTTAATCAAGAAAAGGAAATATTGAGAATTATGTCGTCTTGTCTTGAGTGTAAATTAAGGTATGAAAAGGAGTACATGAATATAAGTTGGTACAACAGCGAGGCGGAAGTTTAAGAGAAAATATAGAAATAATATAAATAGGTGCTTGTTCTTCACAAACCTTACCTATTCCTTATGGACAAGACTATAGAAAAATGCCGATTTATTACAGTTTGGCGTCATTAAAAGTGGGTGTGCATTTGCATGACATGAAAAAATTGGGGTGCCCAAAATATGCCCACCGGCAGAGGGCCTGGGGCCTGTAACACAACGTGACAAGTACTTGTTGGACGAGTAAAAAGCGACAAACTTGTCTTAAATCCTGTACCACAAAGTGACAAGTCTATGAAAGATCGAATCCTTCGGACAAGTATAGTTATATGGACAAGTGTATTAAGACTTGTCAACATGTCACGTTTTGTGTTACAGGCTTTGGTCATCAGCCAGAGGTCCAAATTTCAATTTATTCGTTTATAACTTAGAGCCTGAATACCGGGTTCTGACGTATATTTTTCTAATTGCTTGATTTAAAATGACGGATTTAAGAATAAATTAATAATTAAATTTGGTCGCACAAACGGCTCATGAAGAACCAGGGCCTAGCGCCTTACAACTCTCAACCGTTCCTATGTGCGTGTCTGCAGGAATGGAGGGAACCAACAGTTTATTGCCGAACCCAAACGACTAAGGTGAGCGGCACTTTTGGAGGATTTGTCACTTCATCGCAAGAGGTAGTAGCTCCGAAAAAAAGCTAAAGGTGGAAGGGGCTGGTATTGAACCCCAGACCTCTGGCATGACAGTCCAACGCACTAACCATTACGCCACGGGCTACTACGACTGATTTAAGAAGTCTCACGAAAATACGCTACACGTGGTAATGTCATTTGAATTAACTGTCCTAAACAACAACAAAGTCCATAAAATATCATCTGACATCCTCGACAACATCGAATTAAATTTACCCCTTTTTTATAGTTTTTGAAGTAAAATGCTTCCGGATCTGTTTCTATCCCCAGAAAACTAATTAAATTTTCTATTAGTTACAAAAAAACATACAAACAGTTACATGAGTACTCTATACCAGTGCAAGTGCACCATTCGATGCCACTGCTGATGCTGATGCTCCTTTCAATAACAATTGCGCCTGGAAAATGTTGAATGTTCTTGTTGCTTTATTTTTTGTTCTTAGTTTGCATTCACATTGATTTGGATTCGGAATTACTTGAACTGCATCTGCTAAGGACTCAATTTAATTGCACTCACTACGTCTTCAAGTATTGGATTGGGTCGGGTGCTGATGCGGAGGAGGTAGATTGAATTGATTGAAACTTTGTGGGTGGCAAAGGATTCCATTTCCTGTTATTTATGTTTGCACTATAAAAATGAGGTCAATAATATCGGTTACTAATTACTTGGACTCGAAGATGAGAATTAATCTGAATGTAGTGGATCTGCAGAAGAGAGCTGAATGCGGCATATGTCATGACTGCAGATATTGGCAAAAGCTTAACCTAATTTATTTTGACAATATCGTTTAGGGTTTGTTTGAATCGTACCTAACCAAGTGTTTGTTGTGTCAGAGCAGGAAATTAACTGAGGTTAAATAAATGATGACATTCGTATAATTTTGTCAAATTAAGTTAACCTGTCAAATGTTTATTTGTACTTACAAAATGGTATGATTTCGATGGAGTTATCGGAAATCGGATACAAAGAGGCAGGAAGAACGTAGAAAATTTTTTGTTGAAGATGAGTGCAAATTATTATTGAGAGTTTACGATTTTGATGTCTGATTTTTTGTGATTTTTTTTTTGCTTTCTGAGTTTTTGAAGTAACAGCCAAAAAAAAAAATACAAAAAAAAAATAAACACACGTATTTATCTACAGGGTGTCCCCTAATTCATGCTTTATATTTTAGTTGATGAATCCTTGGATCATTCTAAGAAAAACATTGTACCGGCAAAAAACTATACCCCCCACCCTGAGGCAGGGAGGGGCAATTTCTGACAAATTGACTTGAAATGAAAAAAAAAGAGGCTAGGTTTGACTTGGTTCCCTTTGAAACTCGACACCGATGCTATTTTGTAGGTATAAGAAAATTACCATTTTAAAATTCTCGAAAGAACTTATCCGTATTGCAATCAAGATATTCGATATATTTTAACAATTTTTAATGCTTTTTTGAATTTAAAAAAAAAACTGGGTTGATTTTTTTTTAAGTAGTAGGAATGAAACCGGGCCGGAGTCGATAGCATTATTATTGTTCTAGAGATATCCGAGAAATAAACCATTTTACAACTTTTTTTTTAAATTACTGTTATAAAAAAAACCTCTTATTGAATTTTTCTAAAAATCTATTCTGGAAGTTATGGGCTTATTATCTGTAAAATAAAATTTATTTGAAGTCGATATTTTTAAGCGTTCTCGAGATATCGGTGGAGAAAAAAGCTTCTGAATGTACGAACGCACAAACGTACGAACACACATGGTACACAGACATCTCTCTAAAAACTATGTAATCCGACTCGAAACGTCGAGAAATGTCAAAATTTTCGATTTCAGAGATCGGACCGATTACAATAACTTCCAAAGGGAAGTTAAATATTTAAAATTAAAGAAAGTAGGTACATAAATCAATATACAAAATTTTGAAAAAAAATCTATTCGAAAAAAAAAATTCATAATTTTTTTCGAAAAATTTTTACTTTGAAATTTAATTTTTCAAAAATTATTCATTTAAAGATACCTATAAATTTGAAAAGCATATAAAAGAATGGAATATTTACTTTCAAAAATTTATAGCATATTGCCTATACGGTAGAGAGAAACTAGTTATTCTTACCTGTAAGGTATTTTGTTATTTTTTTTTTAAGGAATAAATAAATTTTATTTGATAATATTTTTAATGCTATGAAATATTTAACTTTATTGAACCGGAGAGTTTGTTCAAAGCAAAGCGAACGGAGTAAACTCTGAGCAGAGTATGTTCAGAACACTCCGATTTAATTATGACACACACCTGAGCACTCAATTGTCATATCTGTCAAATAACATGGAAACTGTATGAAGTTGGCCGCGCTCAGGTTTTTTACTCCGCCTGCACGTTTATTTTATTCTGGGGCCTCATCACGTAAAACGAAAACGATAGGACGATATCGTTTTGAAGATAGTTCTCTTTATTTTTCTCTACTGATATGAGAGAGATAGCAATGGTGGAAACGATATCGTCCGATCGTTTTCGTTTTACGTGATGAAGAACCTGAGCTCATGGAGCACGCTCTGAACACACTCTAAACGAAAAAAGAAACAACATTTTTGTTTGACAGTTCGGGCTTAGCACTAAACTGCTCTGAACCAAAAAAGAAAAACGCCTATATTGAAAAGGCCTCTTTTTAATTACTTCACTATATCCAGCGTCTATACTGTAATAAGTTCCTCTCTTCTATGTTTGCCTCTAATTTGTAATATGAAATAAAATTTAACCATGTATGAAACCAACAAGTCTTTTTCTATAGTATACAGTACATAACATAAGTGAAAACCCTCGTTTTTTTTAAACTTGGATTTCAAATATGTACAATAATTGCAATTGACATGATTGTCATTTATTTTGTTTTTCAAAAAATTCTTTTGGCCACAACATGCCCTTTACAGAAATTGAACCGTTTCCGGTATAAATTCTGAAAAAAAAAATCAATAGTGCTGGTAATACAGTGTGAGAGATGTGTAGTGTATATACAAACCCTTATCAAAAATTCAACGAATTTCGGATATTTTTTCGGAGTTAAACACAAGGTTTGGTTCTAAACTAAGTGTATAACACAACCGGAAACTTTTGTACTGTGTTTGTATATGCTTCGGTCCACAAAAACCACAGTGAGTCAAAAATTAAGCAGCTACTCAACTCAATTAGTATTAAAATATTACCAGCGGCATAAACAAAAAATATTGTATGCCACGATGCTACCAACCAAAAATGTAATTAAACTTAAGGTAGTATCATGTATCATGTGAGTTTATTGTACATATTTAAATGTAGGAATTTAGAGCTTAAATTGAAAAACTGTTGAAAATCAACATAATTCGAAATTAATTAATTACAAAAAAACTTACAAAATTATTTTGAAAGCTAGAAAAATTACTCCATCTTTTTTCTTTAAAACAAATCTGTGAGAAAAAAAATTTAAAATCATATTAGCGGTTTTTTAATTTATAAAATTTTGTAAACATTTTTGTAAAAAAAAATATGGGACCTCATTTTTTAGTATTTATCAATTTGAAATTAAAAATTAGGTTTGGAAAAAAACATCCACCCGTTTTTGCAATATCGGATTTTCAAGAAAAAAAAAACTTTAATCACTTTATTCGAATCTTTCTTCTACAAAATATTTAATTTCAATCAGACAAACAGATAATGAGATAGTCCTGAATAAAATAAAATGGAAGACTGGGTCGCATGAACTTGCTCTTGTAGTAAAACATTCTTCGAATTTTAAAGATTAACTAATTAATAATCATATGTATATGTATTTACCCATTTAATAAATTGAAGAATGGAAATTTGAATATGGAAAAAAAGCATGAAACCCGTTCTTTAAATTGATAAAACAAGTACTTTAAATGTTTTGATCTTAAAATGAAGAACGCCATCTCAATTCTTGAAAAATATAAATTTATGCAGAAAAAAAAATTACAAGTCATTGGAGCAGTTTTCTTCAAAAATAATTTTGTATATGTTTATAAAATTTCTTGAAAAACAAAATTTGGTAGGTATGCCATTTTTAAGAATATAATAATATGCAACTAAAACAATAACTTAAAAAAAATTATCAACACGTTTGAGAAAATGATTTTTCAAGAAACTTTTTGTTTTATATCCAAAAAATATTTTTTTTTTTGAAAATATATTTATGCAGTATTATTCAAACTTGAGAGGACTTTCAGAATATAAATTTGAATCAAAATCGGTTAAACAGTTAACGATGAAATCGAAAATAAAAAAACAGTTTAATGGCAGGTACCGTTAATAGCGGTTTTTAGACATTTTTTTTGTTACCAAAATGTAGGCCATACCACCACTAGTATACAGAAAAATTTAAGAAAAATACTTAGAGCAGTTTTTCAGATAAATAACTTTTTTCAAAACGCTTGTATAGCAAATTCCGTTAGCTTTTGAGCTAAAATAAATCATGATTTTGCCAATAGGGGGTATGGTATGTTTTGCCACAATTGTTTGGCAAACTAACTTTTCGCGGTGGTTTATTTCGCCGTTTTTCGTTTCGCATTTTTTTTTGTTCAGCGTTTTGTCATTTGCCATTTTACGTTTTGCAAATTACATTACATTTTTTAAACGATTTGACAAATAATCATTTCGCATTTTTCATTTCGCAATTTTCATTTAGTTTTTTGTTTGATTGGCTTTTTTTAAAGTTAGGCAATTTTTTATTTGGCATTTCGTTGTTTTGCTTTTTTGCGAAATGTTAAGACATGTAATTCAAAGGAAGCCAAAATATTGCGAAACAATTGAATACCAAATGAAAAAAACTGGTTTTTATTTCGAAGAAAAAAAAAATACCTGAAAAATACTCGCATGGATGTATTTTAAGAAGAAAATTTATCTAAAACACATACAAATTAATTGTAATAAAAACCAATGCTAATGAAAGGTCAAATGATCAAAACAGCTTAACGGCGAAATGATCTATCTGTAAAATAATAAAACGGCTTAGCGATATTTTGCGAAATAATAAAACCGCGAAACGTTATTTTGCAAAACAAACAATAGGACAAATAACAAACAGTGTAACAAAAAAAAAACCAAACAACAAATTGCAAAATGAATTTTGCGAAATTATTGAAAATATTTATAACAAAAAGCGAAATATAAAAACGCTGAATTTCGATAGCACAATGATTGAATGACATAATAATGAATAAAAAAGAAAACTTAAATTGCGAATTAAACGAAATATTTAACGACTAAGACGAAACAAAGAAATGCCAAACGAATTTTGCCAAACAATGGTGACTGTCAATTTTGATTATTATCTCGAGTTCGATTTTCTGTATGAATCCATAACGAGCGTTTTTTTTAATCCAAAGAATTCGGTAAACACTCTTTGAAAAAAAATCGTTTTCGAGAAATTGAGCTGATTCCGAACAGTCAAGCAAAAATGTTGTGTTTTTTTTTTTTTGGAATTTAGGGCGCTTAGAGCTTGGAATTTGTGTTTTTTTTCGTTCAAAGCTAGCTCGGAGCGTTCTCCATAAGCTCAGGATAAAATAACGGAGTAAAAAGATGAGCTAACTTAACTTAATACAGTTTTCATGCAATTTGACAGATATGACAGTTCAGTGCTCAGGTGTGTTTCCTAATTAAATCGAAACGTTCTAGGCACACTCTGCGCAGAGTTTACTCTGCTCGCTCAGGCTCTGTTCAGTGCTCTACTCTGAACCAACTCTGACCTAAAAAAGAAAAACGCCTATTGTTAAAGTTTTTCAATGTATGTACATATATTTGAGAAAAATAAGAGACAAGCAGAATTGTGAGACCCACTTTTTTCATCTTTCCTATCCGAAGCAGGACCTTTCAGCGCCGAACTTTCACCATTGGACACTTCACCACCAGCCTTTTTAGTCAGTGCCTGGAAATTTCATCACAGCGGTTTCGCCACTGAGTAGTTCGCTACCGTTCTTTCACCACCAGACTTTTGACCACCGCCTCCTGATAGGTAATGCATTTTTAAATATTCAAATATGGCCTATTCATTTTTGATTAAAAATGTGGCAGGTCACAATAGAATACGGATTTTTTCGTACGTTAGCAAACTGAAGGTGTAAATCCCGTCTAAACAAGTGAATTTGCGTATTACAATTTTGACGTGAATTTCAATTTGCTATTATTTAAGCTTTTTAACAATAAAACATGATAGAATTGCTCTCCGCCAGTAACAAATTGTGTTTTTAAATGATCTTCTATTAATTTACATAGTAAATTTCTAATTTTCGTGGTTTTTCTTTGACAAAAGCTGCTTTTCTGCACGATTTCTTAAATAAAATGCATATGATTAAGCTAAAAAAGAACACGATGTGTTATTTTTATTATTGAAAACATTGTTTCTTATTGTGAATCAACCATTTTAAACTTTATACTACCTTGCCAACACGAAAACGAAATATCCAGACATGAAAAATCTGGCACTTAAAACTGCGGCAGTGAAATATCCAGCACTTAAATGGCAGCACTCAAATATCCAGCTTTCAATCGGCGGTGGTGAAGTGTCCGTCTATCAATTTGCGGTTACCAAAGGTACCGTACCGCTTTTTGGTTACTTATAATTGGAAAAACATGCCCCTAACTTTGAAGACACTATTTACTTTATCATCGTTGTCCCAATTCTTGAATATTTTCAAAACAAAATGCTTTTATGTGAATGACAAAGTAATACTCAAGTCTTCACTTCTAAACTTAATGGAAGTTCATATAATACCAATATTAAAGAAACGAATAAAAGAAAATTCCCGATTCTGCAATTCGGAATAATAATTCTCTCAACTGCTTGTCCTTAATTCTCCTCAACGATTATTGCCGAAACCGAAAAACTTATCGAATTGCTTCATTGCTTAGGTTAAAAAATACCTCACAAAGTAATATTAAATTCCCGCCAAAACTGACAAAAGTATATACAACGGTGTTTTTTTTTCCTTCGCCTCGTCATCGCGTTTGCAGTCATTGACTGCCTGCTGAACTAAGCCATGCCTAATAACAATTTTAATAAAACATTCAGCGAGGACTTAGTTTCTGAAACTCCTTACTTTAGCAAGTTTTTTGTGTTAAAAATTTAAATACGTCATAAACCACTCAGTAAAAGCTCCTGCCTATGGGGCCCTCTGTATAGGTAGGTTTGCAAGGCAGTATAGCACCTCTTGAATGGGGAATGGCAAAACAAAAAAAAAACCCAAATACCGACTGACACAATAATCCCTAATCCGCCGGGTTCTTGGGATCGCTCTGGAAGAGTCATAATGATGAGCGCTCGGAATGTTGATTATACGAGCACAACAGAGTGTTCATTAAGCTTACAGCGCTACAATATACACCAAAATGTTGATTGTTTACTTGCTACGATGATTTCTACACAGAAGCGTAAAGGATTCATCTCTGGGAACCAGGACTCCAGCGCGTGTTGGTTAGTGATTAAAAAAAAAGAGGAAGTATATGTACTGAACAAATGGAAATAAAGTGGTACAACGAAAATATACGTGCTGTCAGCATTTGGGCGCTTTTTGTTCAAGACCCCACGGATTGCGGGTGGAATGAACTCCTTGACATTGTCCTAAGTGTGTATAGGCCAATGGACCCCTCCTAAAATCTGTATGATGTCTTATATAAGATTGCCTTTAATACTTCCCTTGCAATAGGGCCGGAGGTGGTATAGTTGGTGGTGGAAGAGACGACGACGACGAAGCCCTGTGTCGTTTAACATGGAAAAGCTCAATGAGCTGAACCCTCTGTGAGAGGGAGAGACAATTTAAGCCTTTTCCGGCCGAAGTAATGTTGGAGATTAGTCAATTTATGGGGCATCGTTCTTATGCACGATTTCACACTGATTCAAATGGCAGAGAGCCTTGTGCTTGTGTATGATGGTGTTTTAGAGTTTGGATGTGGCATAGATGTAGGCCAAAGAGGACATTGGCATCAAAATAAAGTTAAAGCGAATCTTGTGAAGTGGTTTTGGCCGTTTAGATTCTGATTTGTTTGGTAGAAGCAGTTGATAAAATAAGTGGTTCGTAAGGGTTTAAGAGGAAAGTATAGATTTTTATATTATAGATGAAAGCATTGAGTGGCTATTTAAAGGAAAGCAGCAGAAGTGAACTATTTGGTGAAGTTAAATATTAAAAACAAGGAACAATAAATATTTTTCAAAAATAGCTTCTCTTAAACTTGTTTGGGAGTACCTACGTGGGAAGGTTAAACGAATCAAGTTAGCATAATAACTTCACAGTATAAAAGGTCACACGTGCAATGGTTTCCAGGAAAATAAAGAAATGTCATATCGGATTATTCGCCCTGTGCTCCTAAGGTAAAAAAGGGCCCATTTCCTCGAGTTTTGGCGGTAATAAGTCTTTGGTTAAACCCCCCAGCCTCGTTTAACTTATCGGCTACTAACATTCCTAGCCTCAAACAATGATAACCCTCAAATAGCAACCAAGACCCAGAATGACATAGAATAAAGGTAATGGTTAGTGCTTTGGACTGTCACTCCAGAGGTCTGGGTTCGATTCCTAGCATCTGCCACCTATGAAAACAAACAAAATTCTTTCAGGACTACTGCCTCTCGAAAGGAAGCAAAAAATCCTCCAAGGGTAACTCTCTCACCTTAGGAATCAGCAATAAACTGTATGTCCCTTCCATTTCTACCAAACTAATACACCGTACGTAAGAATCGGTCTTATTACCGAAGTGGTTTAAGACCCCATTTATTCCAATGGCTTTTTTACAGGAGAAAAGAGCTACTGTGGCCTTTTTGATTCTTTCTTGTATGTTAGGCTTCCAGTTTAAATTTCCTATCTAAAATAAGACCAAAATATTTAGCTTCATCAGCAAATTATAGTGGTGTGCCTTTGATAGTAGGGGGATCTTTATGTGGAATTTTATATTTCCTATATTGAAGAGGACAAGATCAGTTTTGTGGCCCAGTGTGTTAGCTTATTGAGAGCATTTTCTAAGAGTTCTTTTAAGGTGTTAGGGTGCTTCCCGGATACCGCTATAGCAACATCGTCTGCATATGCAACAACTCTGTAGCTCTCCGCCTCCAGGCACATTAGCAGTTCATTCACTGCCAAGTTCCACAGGAGGGGGGATAGGACGCCGCCTTGCGGCGTACCTCTGCTGCTATGTCTTTTGGCAGAGAAGTCTCCCAGTCTTGAGTTGATAACCCTGCTTGTCAGCATTTGATTAATCAGCTCACTGTTGTGTCAACATCCACAAAATACTGCATCATCCACAAAATAGTGCGGCGCGGCATCAAGTACGAACAGCTAGCGAAGAGTATCAAGCCAAGAGAAGGCAGGAAAAACAAGATCTTAGATATTACGTTTCCTAAGTAGGATCTTCTTTTCCTGTCTTCTCCCAGGTCCCAGCTAGTTAAGGTTATGTTTGGAGGGGTGATAACACGGCAAGCCGCATCATCTCACTCGGATCTCAATGGATTCATTGCGCTCCCCATTATGTAGGTAGGATAGGTATAAGATGAAGGGCTAGGAGAGGAGTTGGTAGAGATTGGGGTTAGGAATGGGGTTAGGAACCATTTTGAGTTCTTGACGAACAGGTCCCAGCTAATGCACATACAAACGACACCAAGAAGTTTATATAAAAGGCTAAGTAACTGGATGCTGATGGTGGTTGAATGACCGGGATGCATGCTCTTTAAAATAGCGAATGCAACGTAGTCACTGTCACTAAGGCACGGGAAATTCTAGATTCAGCAACCTCCAATCAATGAAGACCCATCACTTCCACCGCACCTAGTATTTTGTTAAATGTTTTCAAATTCGATTAGAATCAAAAAGCAGAAGAACTGTTTGAAATCCATTCAAAGCGGTAATGTAATTTTAATTTCGACAAGTTTACAAAACTGGGCTTACGTGTTTTTGTTCGGGCTTATATTTTTTTTTAATCCGCCATAGTTGTTTAAGATATTTCAAGGATTGAAAACAATATGTAGAGTTTTCTTGTCCAACCCAAACACACATTTTATACAAATATAGTAAAAACGATGTTTTCATGTTCTTACAGCCTTTTGAATTTATTTCATTGTCACTGATTTATTGCTCTCAAATAGACTAAACTGCCTTATACTTTGTTCGCCAGTAGCCGTCAGTAGAGCTATCCTCAGAGTCAATTTTTAACTTCGGTTTTCTCCTTCATGGAGCTCTATTCAACGAAACCCAAAAAGAAACAACATCCGTCCCATTTTCATTTCCAATAAATTCCATTGAATAACTCGTTCAGAGAAATTTATTAAAAGACCAAAAAAAAAAGCGAACAACCTGCAAAAATTCTACACTCCATTGAGCGGTCATTGACTTCTTGGCAATACCAAATCTTTTTCCCATAGCCCACACGAAGGCCGTGTGGTACGGCCGTGGCGTAGCCTGAATGACTGGGCTGGGCCTGAAGGCGGATGGATGGTCCCATCAGGAATGGCGAGACTGGGTATATAGCATGCCCGCAAAAGAATCTTAACATAGGGCAGCGCCTTTGTCGTTGTGATGTATATGTTCCTGGAAATTTTGTCGTAAAATATCTGCATGCTAGAGTACTGTGGGGGATAAAAAGGCTATCGAACTACTAAACTAAAGCACCATGTTGCTGGAATCGGCCAAAAATATTCTTGGATTAATTCCAAATGTGTCGCATAATAACTCTCTATATTCATTCAATAGAGAAGGTTCATTTTCTAAGGGAACCAGGGATACCACTACACAATATAACAACTATACTCATATGTCGTACACCATCCTACACTATATTCAAGCTGCAACATTTCTGGTGTCCAGGACGACAACGACAACGACGACGACGCCAAAGGCAGTGGCCAAGTGCTGTCCCGAGTGAGGTTCATTGTCGATGTCCGGGCGTGACCTGAATGCTCTAACAAGCGGAAGCTGTTAAATAAATTCAATGGATTTTCTTTGGAACTTTAATTTAATAAGTATAGGAAGCAATAATAAAATTCATTGAATATTTTGGTATTTTCGGAATTTTTTCCATAGGTTTTGCTTAATACCAATTATATACATTTTGGAAACATCTTAAAATTTTTTCCAAGGACTTCTCAATTCCTTGACCAAGTTATAAAATAGGAAAGATTTATGCAGATAGCTGATAAGGTACTTTCAATGGCAGAAATACTTTGGAGAAATCAGAGATTATGTTTATTCTTAACTTTTGAAAATTTAACTGCATACCAACTTTTGAAGTAACGAGTTAATGAAGAATTTTTATTTTTGCTAAAATGTGTCAAGTATCACAGTCTTGGTTTTTTTTTATCTCCTGACCTTTTCAAATGATTCAACTTTTCATTCTTTGCATGAATCTAATTTACATAGTCTTTGGATACTTTTAGCTCGATTTCATTTGATTTCGGATTTTCATAGAAAAAATTCTAATTTTTCAGAGGTTTTTTTAATCCATCGAAATCGTAGCCATCGTTCAATAGAATTTGACAGTTCATAGCTTGACAGATATGCATTGGACTATATTTTGTCGCCCAATACATATTTCGTTTCAAATGTCACCCAAAAGGCTTTTATTCGCATTTTCACCCAAAAGGCTTTTATTCGCATTTTCCTAGCGCAAAAAAAAAAAAAAAAAAAAAATCGATTTTTTTACTGCAATAATTTTCTGCTCCCGATTTTTCCCGAAAAATCATTAAGAAACTCCATCAAATTTGGATTGAAAAAAAAAATTAATTTTCAAAATCTAAAGTATAGGTACCTAAATTTTTCATTATTAACTCTCTTAAGAGTGATTAAATATAGGTGCTGATTAAAGCTGCTGTTTTTGTAAACTGCTCACTGCGATCGCTGCTGGCTGCTCATTTGAAATCGCTCTTTAGCACATCTTTAGTTGGCGATGGTTGTACAGTAGATGACGGATATAAGAAACTCAAAAAAGACAAGGAATTTCTTTCTTATATCCGTGTTTTCTTATATAAAAAAATTGTATATAAGAAAGAAAATTTCTTATATAAATAAAATGTATATAAGAAAGAAAATTTTTTGTATAAATAAAAATGCCTTTAAGAAATGTCAAATATATGGGCTTTTTTCTTTCTCGCCGATCTTCAATCTGTCACTTCTTTGGCAATTCAATAAGGGTGGGTTTAGGAATTTTGTTAAAGTTACACGGCGCATCATTTATAAGTTAACACGGGAAAATTTCTTATAAAAGTTTAATTTTCTATGTAGTGAAGGAGATTATCAGAACAAATTTCTTATATCAGTGTTTTTCTTATAAACGTTTTTCTTATATAAGATTTATTTAACACGTATCTTTATGGGAATGTACATGGTGTTTTGGAATGTCTGTCTTATAAGCGTGTTTTTCTTATATGAGACTTTCTTATATCCGTCATCTACTGTCGAGTGTAGGTATCTGTGTTTATTCTGTTCAGGATGTCTGTAGGTACTATTAACCGAATTCTGAATTCTGTCAAAATAAAAAAAAAAAGTCTCGCAATAAATTTATATGCGTTCAACGAAACCCGTGGCGTGATGGTTAGTGCGATGGACTGTCATGCCGGAGGTCTAAGGTTCGATCCCCAGCCTCGCCATCTATTTATTTAAAAGAAAAACGGCTACTGCCTCTTGCGAGGAATTGACAAATCCTCCAAGAGTATCTCCTGTCACAGAAAAGTGCCGCTCGTTAGCCGTTCGGATTCGGCAATAAACTGTAGGTCCCCTCCATTCCTGCAGACACGCACACATGAATGGTTGAGAGTTGTAAGTCACTAGGCCCTAGTTCTTCATGAGCTGTTGTGCCATCAAATTTATATTTTTATTTTTCAACGAAACCCTACTATCAAATCAATTCGAAACCCACCTTCAACGATTTTTAAAATATAACTTGCCCTTGAGCACTTAATCGAGACCAAAGAAGTAAGTACCCTTTTCTACGACACGGCATAGATAATTTCAAAATTGAGCACATAATGTATATCCGTGGCCGTGCTACAATATTTTTATTGCAAGTTGAGCGCACTTCTTATGCAGTTAACTTCTATGGTCATACAAATTATGTCGGATCGGAAGTATCCACATCCAGTGTGGGGGGAATGTGCTACGAGGCGTTGTCGATATTCGACTTCTTTATTATTTGCCAATCTGTGGTGACTGGTGTGTGCGATATGTCTTGTGCAGCGCCTTTGTGCAACTCTGTAGGTACTGTCTTTATTTCATCCCCCGCACATATGCACACAATGCCAACGATTTGAGATAATGTATCTTTAGATCTTTAAAATGTGCTTATTACTCGCATTCTGAATGCAGACATTTTATCAGCTCAAGAAATAAGATTATTAAAAAAAAAAAAAACGAGTCCCTCAGAAGTATATACGAAAGACCCATCTTGGAGGTCTGGCCTGGCATTGCATTCTAGAGAAACGAATTTATGAGCTTCAAGCTGTAAAGTGCGTCTGGATGAAATAAATTGAATAACATTGCTGTGCAGACTCGCAGACGTAGTTTATCTAATTTACTGGTATTTGAGCGAAAAACGAATTGAATATGTGGCAGCATGCGAGGGGCATACATAAGCATATTGCAAGGGTAGGTTATTTGTTTCACAAGCAACGATTTTTATTTTATCAATTTGTTTGTGTGATAATAAAGTTTGTACAAAGTGAATAGTTTGAGGATAACGCGATCAAGCACATTTTAATTGTTTCAACGTTGGGGAAGAAAAACCAAGAATAATGTAGAGGAAAAGAAGGAAACTTGACCATATTGGAGTCACTGCATCATATAAGCCGTAAAAATCCTTAGACTAACTGCAACACTAACTTCTAGTCTATCAAAAGATAGCTACGCTTCCAGCAGTATGATTTTCAAAATAATCGATAAAAATAGCAAACACAAGTGGTTTCTAAATGCAACCTTGAGGGACACTTATCTATTAACGATTTTAGTATCTTGGCCATGTTCTTATCGCTTTCGTTCTATCAAAGCTGATAGCAACTTTACTAGAGTCCACTGTCTAAAAATGTGGTCTCTTTTATTTCACGTACTGTTATCACCTCCTATTGTGAATGGAAGTGTGTAGATACCCAAAAATTGTATTCAAACCACAAAATAACTATCTCGTTTCTTGACCCGAAAGCTAAATTAATGAAAATAATATTTCTAAAAATATTTTAACCTATTGAATTTTTAATATAATGCATTATCTTCATATCGTTTGCATTGTGGTTATATTTTTGGGTATAAAATCGATGCTTATTTACTGCAATAAGCACACTTGTCTTCTGGTAGTTGTCCATTAGACATTTAAAGTAACAGTTTCCTTCAAGTTTAAATTAAATTGGAGTTTATTTGACTTTGAAAAACCAAACACTTAAATTAAAAACAAAATGGCTGATAAACATAATCTGGTTTTGTTGCTTGACCGCCCAGCGGAGCCGATTTTCATGGAAAAAGGACACAAAACTTCTACGATTTTCGATGTTCCCGACAGTTTTCTAACGGACCGCTATCAGCCCATTGGGAGTGAAGTACAGTCGCGTTTCGGCGAGAAAGCTGAGCAAAGAATTCCCGTTAAGGACATAAGCATCCCTGACCTCAAGATACCAATGTCTCTTGGCCGTCGTGAACAGTTCTCGTTATTCATTCCACGTCACCGTCGTATTGCAGGCAGATTGATTGATATCTTTCTGGGTATGAGGAACATTGAAGATTTGCAAAGTGTTGCCGCATACGCCAGGGATCGTGTGAATGCTTTCCTGTTCAACTACGCTCTGTCAGTGGCTCTGCTTCATCGCCCTGATACAAAGGGAGTGGATCTGCCATCGTTTGTGCAAACCTTCCCAGATAAGTACGTTGATTCTAAGGTATTTACTCAGCTCCGTGAGGAGGCCACAGTGGTGCCTGATGGATCCCGTATGCCAATCATCATTCCCAGGGACTATACTGCATCTGATCTCGATGTGGAGCATCGTTTGTGGTACTTCCGTGAGGACATGGGTGTCAATCTTCACCATTGGCATTGGCATTTGGTTTACCCATTTGAAGCTTCTGATCGCTCGATCGTTGCCAAGGATCGTCGTGGTGAACTTTTCTACTACATGCATCAGCAGCTCGTTGCCCGATACAACATGGAACGATTCAGCAACAATTTATCCCGCGTGAAACGCCTTAACAACTTGCGTGATCCGATTCCTGAGGGATACTTCCCAAAAATGGACTCACTTGTTGCCAGTCGTGCATGGCCTCCACGCTTTGCCAATACCACAATGCAAGATCTTGACCGTGAGTTGGATCAAATCAAATTAGATGTAGCTGACTTAGAGCGCTGGAGGGATAGGTTCTTCGAAGCTATTAAGCAAGGATTCGTTGTTGATGTAAGTAACCTCTTATAACCAATAAACTTGTTTATTTACTTTTTTTTACTAGGAATCTGGAAATCGTCTGCCACTCGATGAGAATACTGGCATTGATACCCTTGGTAACATGATGGAATCATCGATTATTTCACCCAATCGTCAGCTTTATGGTGATCTGCACAATATGGGACACGTCTTTATCTCATATATTCACGATCCTGACCATCGCTACTTGGAGTCCTTTGGAGTGATGGGAGATTCGGCTACCGCAATGCGTGATCCAGCTTTTTACAAGTGGCATGCATTTGTTGATGATGTCTTCCAGGAGTTCAAGGAGTCACTTTCTCCATACAATCAGAATCAATTGAACTATCAAGATATCACAATAGCCGGAGTGCAGGTTGACAACGATGATGGAAGTGGCAGTAACAACCTCCAAACTTTCTGGCAACAGTCGGACATTGATTTCTCTCGTGGTCTTGATTTCGTGCCCAGAGGCAATGTTTTTGCTCGGGTGACACATTTGCAACACCAAGCTTTCACCTACACCATTAACATTAACAATGCTGGTGGCGCCCAACGTTTCGGAACAGTTCGTATATTCTTGGGACCAAAAACCGACGAACGTGGCCAACCCATGTTGTTAAGGGATCAACGTCACTTGATGGTTGAGCTGGATAAGTTTGTTGTATCACGTAAGTTGTTTAAATATCGAAAATAAGCTCCTTTAAAAAAACTCTTTCTTGAAGTCCAACCTGGTCAGAACACCGTTCGCCGTCGATCAACTGAGTCCAGCATTACAATTCCATTTGAGAGGACTTTCCGTAACTTGGACGTCAACCGCCCAGCTGCTGGAGCACCTGAAGAGCTTGAATTCAACTTTTGTGGATGCGGATGGCCACAGCACATGCTCATTCCCAAGGGTCTGCCACAAGGCCTTCGTTGTGAATTGTTTGTCATGGTTTCTAACTTTGATGACGATAGGGTACGTGTATGCCATATCCAAATTGACATAACTTTTAATTTCTTTCCTTCATCCAGGTTGACCAAGACTTGGTTGGTACCTGCAGTGATGCTTCATCATATTGTGGAGTTCGTGATCGTCTTTATCCAGATCGCCGTGCTATGGGCTTCCCGTTCGATCGTCTACCTCCAACTGGTGCTGACAGGCTGGCCGGTCTTTTAACTCCTAACATGCAAGTGATTGATTTAACCATTTCTCACACCGACCGCACTACTGTTCGTATGCAAAATTGAGTCCGCAAGAATATCTTGTATAGACCTATTTCATAATGTGAATTATAAACGATTAAAACATGAAATACATTTTAATCCGTAGTCCCAATTAAATAAGAAATTTGTGTTTTTTTTTTTACTCGTACATCTTTCTAGTGAAACTCTCAAACTATTTAGGTATTCCGGTATTATATGGATTATGTACATTTTGTTGGACGGAAATCTTAGCCATCATCACACTAATTTTAATGGAGTGGCAGAATGTTGACTAACTTCATCGTTAAGAAGTCTTGTGCTGTTTTAATGTATACTGGACCACCGTAATTTCATTCCCATCTTGAATCTACCACCCGTTTCTGCTGCGTTGTCTTGCTTCCTGGAGAAGTCGGCATTCTTCCATTCACTCTCCCCGAAGAAGTATGTTGTTTTCAAAGACAATCGAACGGGTACACCTTCTTTTTCGACTTTTGCGATAAAGTTGACGTATTGTAGGTTATACTCTCACCCACAAATGACACTTAACTATTCTGAAAATCTTAGGGCCATTTTCTAAAACGAAACTTTAATATTAATTTTCAACTTAAACGCTTATGTTCTACTTTTTCCTCGTCACCTAAGCTGCTGAACTTAAATATTTAAGTTTCGTTTCAGCAAATGGTCCATAATGGAACAAAGAGTAACAGAATATAGAACAGTTAAGGCTTTAGGCCAAGGTTCTTATTCAAAGATTACACCATCATTTACTTATCTGATCTTTTCTGTTCAAAAGAGATTCATTTCATTAAATACAGCCAATATGCAGCATACTTAAGCATGGCTCACAGTTTTGACAAACGATTAATTTATCTGAATGGTTTGTCAGGCAAATAGTTCCCCAAAGTTTTTGTGAGCATGACTGAACTGATATCAGTCACAAATGTGTACCAAATTATCCATAAGTTATCATTCAGTGGTAATTCAGTTCAATTTATAGCTTGTTAAGAAATATTTGATAATATTCATTTTGACTGACGGCCAGCGAAACTCATAAAGCTGGCCATTTACAATGGAGCCATTAGGCTCGGTGCCATTGTGACTTGTGGATTTATAATTTGCTGAAAATCCAAATGGCTCGGTCGAACTTGGTCACACGATGCAATTTCGCTCGGCTGAGGCATTTGGCTTCATTTTGTATGGCCAACTTTAGTGCCTGTTTACATTGTATTTTTGACGAACGGCGCATCCAGTGAGATGGATAGATTTTGTGTGAGTAAGAAAGAGAAGGGTTAATTCCACCCAAATTACGCCGATGAGCCAGTTTCAATAAATGTTTATGGATTGAGCACTAAGATTTTGTTTTTGTGTGAGTGAGAGATACATGGTTGTTAAGGATGTGAGATAGGGATGGGTAGATTGAAATGAAAGGATTTTCTCTCTATAATGTAAACACGAGGAACATTTTGATGAACGAAAAAATGCTTCATCAAAAATACAATGTAAACAGGCACTTAAGGTGTATCGTGTATGCGAAACTTTTCACGTGAAAATGATTTCATTCGAAATTATTTGTCGTGTTCGATAATATGTACAACGCTTTAGTTAAGTTTGACAAGCAGCGTGTGTTCGTTGATATTTTTTAATGTTAAATACTTGGAACTGGCAGTGGTTTAAAAATTTGAACCTACGGTTAGACGGTCAACGAAAAGACCGTTGATTACTTGGCGTCAGCAAAACAAAAATTATCAGTTTCCCTCTTCATATGTTCTCTGTGTCATCTTATGAATGCTTCTGGCTTCTATACTGACAATTCGATTCTTGAGGCATTTTATTTTCTTAGCACAATGACAGACATTCTGTGATTTGATTTTAAATAGCCCATAAAATCCACCCTTAATACCAAGTAGGTACATAAATGCTAATTATGTAGTTCGTTCCCTATTTGTAAAGTAAGAGTGCGAAATTCTATCGATGTAAATAATGGAAATTTTCAACAGAACTTCTCAGTTTGGAGCTGGTAAAATAAAGTCATCCCTCAAGGCTGTTTCACAATGCGACGAGAAAGCGATACGTCAGCGTGGCGAGATCTCTTCACAGTTGTTCTCTCTTTAAAACGAATTTCAAACAACGAAATAATACATAATAATGTATTTCTCGTCGTCACGTTGCGTCTTTTTTCCAATTTTTCTAACTTTATGACATGACGAGACGACGAGAAATGCTTGATTATGTATTATTTCACTGTTTAAAATTCTTTTTTAAGAGAGAGATTCTGCGAAGAGATCTCGTAACGCTGACGTCTCGTTTACTCGTCGCATTGTGAAACAGCCTTCAGTCTGGTAGGTTATCCCATGAAATGATGATGACGATGTCACTTGGCAGAAGGGCTCTTGGCTTAGCAGTTTCGCAAAAACGCCGCCGTTTGCACGGTTTGTCCAAAATACATGATTTAGGTGGGCATTTTGTAAGAAATTTTATGTAGATTAACAAAATCTAAGTATTATGTAATGCAAAGTGATACAAAACTTCTAAGTATATTTTCTTCTCGGCCAAAACACACGTTCATTTCATTATTTTTCTAACACATCTCTCAACTTTTCCAGAATTTCCAGGCGCAGCAACGTAAATATCGATAAAAGGCCACTTTTATCCCTTTGAATTTCTGTTTTTGGTTTTCAAATAATTATTTTTTTCTGACTTGCACTTCATATACATGTACTATAGATTGCTAGGATCATTGGAGTAGAAATCTCTCAGATGGAGCCCATGTCTTTGGGATAGACTGAAAAGGTAAAGAATCGATTCTTCGTTGCAGTAGAAATCTGAGCCGATGGTCAGATAGAGTCAAGTTTTAAGTGAGCACCTGCCTATTATAGCCTAATTTCACGGGGGACTACCTCCGTAACGTAGTTGATATTGTCAGCCAGAAACCTGGTATGGCTCTGTCGTACCAGTTGCAATTAAAGAATATGTAGGGCTATTCTCGAACCTTGCTAATGGCCGAGGCCTATCTGCACCTTTTGTATTCAAGATCCGAAGATCAAGAAATACCCATTTGGCGTGAAAACACAACCCGACGATATGCTCCCACTAACGGGGGCTAACCTCAAGTGTGATCTAATGTGTAATTACAATCACACTCTGTCGTACTCAATTTGGGTTAGTTTTGGAAGTTGAGAGTATCCAAATACCAAAGGCACTAGCACTACTGGCACCGCTCAGAACGACCAGGTCTCTTGTCCCTCCCCTATACAGTGTTAGAAAAGACATTCCTACGTGAAACGCCAACTCCATTCCCGAGGTTCGAGGTTAGAGCCGTATTTTCACTTAGTAGAGTACCACCCAGGTTCGCCAGATTGGTCTACACCCCTTTCATTTTATATGACTCATAACAGTCATGCTTTAATTATAGGAATGGTGGGTGTCCTCCATTCCAAGTCGTCGCTGCCTCCCCGAACAATAAGGAGATACACTCCTTGACAATCCAAAGATTGTCTATTAACCCTGTTGTTCTGCAGGTCAAAGACTTCGGTCATTCTACCACGCTCAGTTTCAATTTTTCTCATCATTTTTGGTTGGATAAGACATAATTTGCTATCATCATTACGTGAAGAGACAACCTTACGCATCTTTGCCTGTTACCGGCTTCAACCACTAGGAGGTACAACATTATGTACTTCCGGGTCCCCTGGTTAAGTCACGGCAAGCAGCATCCAATCCAGGGGGCCCAATTTTGAAGCCTGAACAGATTAAAGCAGAACTAGCACCGTCAACAGCAAAGAGCACGCTGGGGCTGGCCAGCAAAAATTTCTCAAACCGCCAGCAATAGCGCACCTAAATTTGAGTATCTATTTGACTTATCGAATCAATGAATTTTCTTTGTGGTCCCACAACAGCAAAAGCAAATCTATGACTTTGGCTGTTTTTGTTTTTATCTATGTTGAACAATTGAAATGCATGGGTTCTAAATTAATGGCAGCTGTTCTAACCTAATCTGTTTGTCGCTTTAGAAATATTAAACGTTTAGAGTGCTTCAGATTAAGCATTGGCTAGATCTGTTCTGCCACTAAACGAGTGGTGATGTTGTTCGACCTAAAGTTTGTTCTCTCTTGCAATAGAATAAGCATATAACGATGGGTATACCTATATTTGCCCCAACTTTTGGTAAATTTTTCAGATTTACAATTTCATAGAATGTCGCTAAGACGACATATGGCCCAGCACACAACGACTGTAAATTTCGCACTTCTGATACGCCATCTTCATAAGAGATCAGCAGTTGAGGACTGCTACATAGATAGTAAAGACAAAACTCAGAGATTTTATTGTGGAATTATTAGCTGTCCGAGAAGATGCCAAAGTATTTTGATATAACGTTTTCTTTAAGTTTAAATAGGACCTCTATTATCACTAAAAGTTCCACTTCGAACAAGGTTTAGTGATAACTGATTGGGGAGACAAAGGAGAAACTTAATTTTAGCTTATCAAACTTCCACCAACCCAACCCCGTCGTCAGTTTTACTCTTTGGCGGCGCGGCGTCGCATATTGCGTCGGTAGGTGTAAAAATGGATCGGAAAATGTTTAGACCTTGAGTTCTAATTACATAACATAGGAGTATTCAAATTTACCTGGATATGTTGAGGTGCTCTTTTAACTCAGGTTAATAATTATTGTCTCAGATAAATTTCAGAAAATAGGTGATAGAACCATTTCGGAATGATGTTCCATATTTCTCCAGGCTTATTAGGTCTCCCTAAACTCAATTCAGTTAGGTACTCCTTCTAAAAACGTGTCTTTAAAAGATGTTTTGCAGATATGTAGGTTTACCTACAATTGTTCAGTAAGCATAATTATATAAATCTTGAGATGTACAATATGCATGTGCTGTTTATACCTTTATTAAGTCCAGTATCGCGGCCAATTCTTTATCGAATTTATTCTATGTATTTCTATTAATGTAGATTGCAGATATCTCCTATCTTAGTGTCCACTGTCAAATTATGTGGTCTCTTTTATTCCACGCACTGTTTCGCACCGCTATCACAAATACTTTTGTCAATTAATACGTGTACCCAAAAGTTCTATACAAACCACAAAATTATTATCATTATGTCTTACCCAAAAATTAGATAACTGAAAATAATATTTCTAAAAATATTGTAACCTTTTGAATTTTGAAATTTATCTTCTGTTCGTGGTTATGATTTTGGGTATAAAATCGAAACTCATTTACTGCAATAAGCACACTTGTCTTCTGGTAGTTGTCCATTAGACATCAAAGTAACAGTTTACTTTAAGTTTAACTTAAATTTAATTTTATTTGTCTTAAAAAGTCCAAATAATCTTAACTAAAATGGCCGATAAAAAGAACCTGGTTTTGTTGCTTGACCGTCCAGCGGAACCGATTTTCATGGAAAAAGGTGACAAGGTGTCTACGATTTTCGATGTTCCCGACAGTTTTCTCACGGACCGCTATAAGCCCATTGGGAGTGAAGTCCAGTCACGTTTCGGCGAGAAAGCTGAGCAAAGAATTCCTGTTAAGGACATAAGCATCCCTGACCTCAAGATCCCAATGTCTCTTGGCCGTCGTGAACAGTTCTCATTATTCATTCCGCGTCACCGTCGTATTGCCGGCAGATTGATTGATATCTTTTTGGGTATGAGGAACATTGATGATTTGCAAAGTGTTGCCGTATACGCCAGGGATCGTGTGAATGCTTTCCTGTTCAACTATGCTCTGTCAGTGGCTCTACTTCATCGACCTGATACAAAAGGAGTGGATCTGCCATCGTTTGTGCAAACTTTCCCGGATAGGTACGTCGACTCAAAGGTATTTACTCAGCTTCGTGAGGAGGCCACAGTGGTGCCTGATGGATCCCGTATGCCAATCATCATTCCCAGGGACTATACTGCATCCGATCTGGATGTAGAACATCGTTTGTGGTACTTCCGTGAGGACATGGGTGTCAATCTTCACCATTGGCATTGGCATTTGGTTTACCCATTTGAAGCTTCTGATCGCTCGATCGTTGCCAAGGATCGTCGTGGTGAGCTTTTCTACTACATGCATCAGCAGCTCGTTGCCCGATACAACATGGAACGTTTCAGCAACAACTTGTCCCGCGTTAAACGCCTTAACAACTTGCGTGATCCGATTCCTGAGGGATATTTCCCAAAAATGGACTCACTTGTTGCCAGTCGTGCATGGCCCCCACGCTTTGCCAACTCTAAAATGCAAGATCTTGACCGTGAGTTGGATCAAATCAAATTAGACGTGGCTGACTTGGAACGCTGGAGAGATAGGTTCTACGAAGCTATTCAGCAAGGATTCGTTGTTGATGTAAGTTACCTTTTATAACCAATAAACTTGTTGGTTAACTTTTTCTTACTAGGAATCTGGAAACCGTGTGCCACTCGACGAAAACACTGGCATTGATATCCTTGGTAACATGATGGAATCATCGATTATTTCACCCAATCGTCAACTCTATGGTGATCTGCACAACATGGGTCACGTCTTCATCTCATATATTCACGATCCTGACCATCGCTTCTTGGAGTCCTTTGGAGTGATGGGAGATTCGGCTACCGCAATGCGTGATCCTGTTTTCTACAAGTGGCATGCATTTGTCGATGATGTCTTCCAAGAGTTTAAGGAGTCCCTACCTCCGTACAACCAGAATCAGTTGAACTATCGGGATATTACAATTACCGGAGTGCAGGTTGACAACGAAGGTGGAAGTGGCACTAACAACCTTCAAACTTTCTGGCAACAGTCGGATATTGATTTCTCTCGTGGTCTTGACTTTGTGCCTAGAGGCAATGTTTTTGCTAGAGTGACACATTTGCAAAACCAGGACTTCACTTACACCATTAACATTAGCAATGCTGGTGGCGCCCAACGTTTCGGAACAGTTCGTATATTCTTGGGACCAAAAACCGACGAACGTGGCCAACCCATGTTGTTGAGGGATCAACGTCACTTGATGGTTGAGCTGGATAAGTTTGTTGTATCACGTAAGTTGCGTATAGATCCAAAGTGAGTCTGAAACATTCTGAAAACTTTTTCTTGTAGTTCAACCTGGTCAGAACACCATTCGCCGCCGATCAACTGAGTCCAGCATTACAATTCCATTTGAGAGGACTTTCCGTAACTTGGACGTCAACCGCCCAGCTGTTGGAGCACCCGAAGAGCTTGAATACAACTTCTGTGGATGCGGATGGCCACAGCACATGCTCATTCCCAAGGGCCTGCCCCAAGGCCTTCGTTGTGAATTGTTTGTCATGGTTTCTAACTTTGATGACGATAGGGTACGTGTATGCCATATGCAAATTGACATTTTTTTTATTTTCTTTTCTTCATCCAGGTTGACCAAGACTTGGTTGGTACCTGCAGTGATGCATCCTCATATTGCGGAGTCCGTGATCGCCTATATCCAGATCGCCGTCCTATGGGCTTCCCATTCGATCGTCTGCCTCCAGCTGGAGCTGACATGCTGGCTGGTCTCTTGACTCCTAACATGCAAGTTATTGATCTAACCATTACTCACACCGATCGTACTACTGTTCGTATGTAAAAATTGGTCCATCACAGAAAGAAACCAACTTGCTGGGATACTTCATAATGTTGTGAATTATAAAAGATTAAAACATGAAATAAATTGCGATCCGCAGTATCAATCAGTAAAAAATGTGTGTCTCCTTTCTTCTACTTCATTTTCATTAGAGCCGATAGCTGAATTCTTCTTAAATTTGCTATTTCTATTTGCTTTTTGCTCATTTCATTTTGAGTTTAATATTGCTGTATTCTGTTTTTTTTTATGCATCGAGTTTTGACACTTTAAAAGGATTCCACTTTGAATTGATTCCATATACAGGTATGTTCGTAAACTTGGCACGTAATTTTCCAACGATTTTCTTGTATATATTTTTGAAAGCTCGAAGTGTGAATATGTAAGGGAAATGAGATGATTTGGAAACGAAACTGAACATTTTTAAGGAAATTAACATATTTCCCCTAATGAAAACGTAGAATCTCTTATACATATTTTCTGAATATTGATACATCAAGCGACGTTTAAGTTAATAGTTCTTCATCTAACATTGTATACATTTTGGAAACATTATAGCTTAACCTTGGCATCCAGAGAAGGATAATAAAATTTCCATATGTAAATTAAACTTTTCACATCCACGATTAAATTTTAAGTAGTCATATTTAAAGATGATACATTAAAATTTGCAACCTAAATCATCCATAAGTTGTTAAAAGTCAAAACAGAAATAAAAACTCTGACAAACAGACAAAATTTCACTAAGCTATCGATGGGTACCTCAAGTCGCTTATCCGCATTTCACATAATAGGTATACAAAAAATATAATCTCCTGAAACAACATCCTTGGGTGAATTTATGTTTCAATCAATTTTATCCTCGCTATATCAAACAGCTTATATCTATACAAAAAAAGTGGCGCCCAAACAATGTTAAACCCGCAAACGAAATCCCTTAGCACATTTATACAGTTTATCTTTTATATGTATAAACATACTCTTGCTTGCTCCAATTTTTGGTTCATTTTGTCCGCCTCCTGACTGTCTGGCGCCATCTGTATATTTTTATTTTTGCCACGAAAATCCTTTTTGCAGATGAAAATAAGTTATATAAAAATTTTATTCAATGTAATACAAAATAGGGCGGCAGCAGCACCTCCAGCTCCTACCATTCGACCAATATAGTTGGGCAAGTCCTAGGATTGCATTGAATTTTCAACTTTAATCGAGTCTTTTTTTGTTGTTGTTCGATTTGGAGTTTGTGGTTGGGATTTTTTCTGAAGTTGTGTTGTTTGTCCTATATATTTATGAAAATCCAGGAACAAGTTAAAAATAATTTAATTTGTATCTTTTCAGGGGCGCTGGCAGGTGGGGCGCCCTATTACTTATATTAAATGTCTATACGCATATTTAGATGTTTTCCCACATAGGACATTTATTCGGTCAACAACATTTTCGAATCTTTGAATTAAAAATAAAAAAAAACAAAAAACAAAATTTCAAATGAGGAGATAAATAAAAATCAAAACATAGTGGCTAACTGTTAATTTTTTTTTTTTTTTTTTAAGTAGATATAGACCGTAAATTTTGTTTAATAGGAATCTTTTCTAGAAAAAAAAAATATATCTTTGTAGCCGTTGGGAAGGTACCTACCGTTAATTTTGTTTCAAATATTCTAGATAATGTTGAAAAACCGCTTGGTGCCAACTTTTACTTTAATAAAAGTCGTCCTAGTAGTTAAACAAAATATACTTGAATTGTTTTTTTTTTTTTATTTTGGTAAAGGTAAATTACTATTTAATCTTTTCGAAAAAGTTTCCTCAGAAAAATTGATAAAAATCAGAGCATTCGTTTTTT